>CM056725.1:117044868-127044868 GCA_029844215.1 Przewalskia tangutica | reverse complement strand
CAAATATATATAGTGTGGACAATGTGAAGTCCTACTACAATTAAGATCATATACTACTATAAGTCTATAATTATACATCACTAATAATTACAAAATATATAATAAATATTATACTAATATTCACTAATAGATATCCTCATGGAACTTGCCAATTGTTGATCACGGCATGGCCTCGGCAACGTCAAACAGCTCATCTCCCCTCTATATTTCTTACATCAAATTTTCCTCAACTATTTTATTCAATGCATTCCCTCCCCCTTCATTTAATACACTTTACATCCTTTATTTTATCAATATGTATAATGTTACTCACTCGGTCCCATATTAGTCGACCATATTATTAAAAATATTCATTCAAATTACTTGGCCACTTTTAAAAAAGAATAATAAAATTAATTAAGTCTTTCCTACTTTATTTTTAAAATTAATTATTTAAAGTAATCAATATTAATTAGAGTGCAATTAATTAGAAATAGATAAATATAGTATAATAAAAATACTCTTTTTATTTATGATGTATTAAGGAGCGTGTAAAAAGAAAAATAGTTAAGCAATATGGACGGAGGGATTATATTAAGCTTTGAGATGTCAAAAGCTGCGTTGTTTCAATCATTTTTTCCTCTTAAGAGACATTTAAAAAAAATTGAAACTCTTAAAACAATCAATTATATTGGAACGTATTAATTAGCTAGCTGCATGCTAGTTCTTGCAGGAGAAAACAAAAACTAAAAACCCTTTATAATTTCTTGGAAAGTGGCGTAAAATCGATCAATTTAATTCATGAGAGTTATTACTGTAAGCTCTTGCCTTTTGACCTCTCACTCTAGCTCATATATATATATATCTGCATTTATTTTTAATCATTTGATTTTATATTTATTTTTAGGGAGAGAGAGGCGGGAAAATAGTTGTGCATTAAAGAATTCTGACTGTTGGGAGTAATTTGTCATCTAGTATACATTGAGTTCACGAACATTAGAGGCCTACACTTGACAATACAAATCACTGTTGTTGTATTAAAATCATCCATTAAAAAGTGGAAGAATGAAATTAATAATAGTCACTTTTCTGTAACTAGATAGCAGTCCACTTGAACCTAAATAATCTCATAACCAAAAAGAAAACCGCGGAGTTGGATTCCCAAAATTATGTTACAGAAAAACAACGCTCTTTTAGCTAATACTAGTAGCCTACAGGCAAATAAAGAGGAGGAGTATACTATAAACTACTTGACCAAAAATAACTCAGTTGGTGAATCTTCGGATAGATCGCCTGTGAATTCCATTAGACGAAAATCTGAATTAATTTATCCGCCTAGTGATTATTCAAACCGGAAGGAGGTACATACAATATATGACTACGAAGAATCTCCAACATTCCAATTTACTACCAACTATATGATGCTCCTCTGCTTCTGTGGTGCATGAATTGGTGAAGAATGAGGCACTTCCCATCAGCTGCCAAATTGGTACAATAATTTTGAAATGATCAAGATTCTTCGATATATTTGAATTCAACTGTTATGGTTAATAAAGTTGTATGATTTGAGAATTATGTAACTCAACTGCCAAATTGTGTGGTACTTTAGCTAGACGTATTTTAATTCAAATATTATTTTAATTTAAAAATGATTGTAAACATGTATATCATAAAAACAATTGTATCCCTACCCATAATTAGAATATTTTCATATATTGTGTAAATATAATTATGATAAGACTAGGATTCCTCTTTTGTATAGGTTTAGAATTCCTATTGTATAAGGGATGGACATTGTACTATATATATACTTTGATATTAATGAAACATTTTACATGATATCAAGAGCCTAAAACAAAAAACTCTAGTTTTTTAGTTGAGCTACCGCCGGCCCCTCCTCTCGGTTGCCGCGACGCCTCTCCCTCCTCCCTCCAAAATTTCTAGATTTTTCTTTTTCTTTCCCCTCTTCTCTAAATGGATGATCAGGATTCTCCCACTATTTTTGACGCTTCTACCTCCACAAATCTCACCACCAAGTCGTCACCCTCTTTTCATCCCGCCCTAACTGTTTCCAACATCAAGAACCATATCCCTATCCTTCTTGATCAAGAAAACAGTCAGTATTCTCCTTGAGTTGAATTGTTTCGAAATCATGCATGTCTCTACAACGTGCTTGATCATATTGATGACACCATTCCGCGCCCTCAAGAGGTTGATGATTCTACAAACAATGGATATATGGTAGTATTTCTCAGGATCTACTTCTTACTATCATGAAATCTGACTCCACAGCCCGTGACTTGTGGAATCGTTTGGAGAAAATTTTTCAGTACAATAAGCACACATGTGCTGTGTATTTAGATGAGCAATTTAACAATACACGTCTTGAAAACTTTTCCAATATGACTGAGTACTACAAACAGTTAAAGCTACTGACAGATCAACTTGATGATGTCGACTCGCCTGTTACTGACACCAAACTGGTGTTACAATTGATTGCTGGCCTTCCTAAAGGTGAATATGATACTTTGGCACCATGATTCAACAGGAAGATCCGTTATCCAGCTTTAACAAAGCTCGCTCGCAGTTGTTGCTTGAAGAGACTCGACGTGCTAAGCAGGATGAGCACAGTCAGAAGGCATTAGCTGTCGAAATGGGCCCTCAAGATCCAACAACGCCAGAAATCACTCAACCGCAGCAAGGACGCGGTGGAAAGGGTGGCAGGGCGCGGCGAAGAGGTCGCGTGGTGCGTGCGGTCGCGATCAGCAGAACCAACGGCAGCGGCAGCGGGGATCGCAGAACAACCGGCCGCGAACCGGCCAGATTCGTCTGGCCGCGCGACGCCCGTCTGCAGCCGCGGCGCCCATTTCGTGAGCCTCGACGCCAAGTCCATTCCAGAACCAGCAACACTACAATCCGTATTCTTACCCCGGTTTGTTAGGACCCGCTCCAGCCTCGCAGCAGGCCCACTTCATGCAAGGTCAGGTACCGCAACCTTCCTCCGGCATGACACCCACTGAGTTAGGTCAGACGTTCAGCACCCTCTCTATGCAACAACATGACAATACTTGGTACATGAACTCAGGCGCCACATCTCACGTCACTCAGTCTGCATGTACTATTCCTAAACTATTTAATTAAAGCATCCTCAATATGTTACAGTTGGTAGTGGACAACGCATTCCAGTTAAAGGTTAGGGTACCTCATACACACAACCTCCTCATCCACCATTCTTCCTAAAAAACACCCTATATGCCCCCACACATGATTAAAAACCTCATATATGTCCGCCAATTTACTCGTAATAATTCCGTCTCTGTGGATTTTGACCCTTTTGGTTTTACTATGAAGAATCTTCATACGGGGACACCTTTTACGAGATGCAATAGCACGGGGGATCTTTATCCATTCACTTCCACCCCCGCTGCCAGATATTGCTCTCCCGTCACTCTAGCGGTTATTTCTTCCTCAACATGGAAATTGGCTTGGTCACCCAAGAACCCTAGTTTTTAATTTTCTTAGATGCAACAATTTCATTGCTTGTAATGGGAAACTTGCCAAAAATTGTGTTTCTTGCTCCTTAGGCAAACATATTCGTCTTCCATTTAAATTATCTACTAGTGTTACATTTACTTCCTTTGATATTATACATACCGATTTATGGACATCTCCTATCTCTAGTTCTCTCGGTCATAAATACTATCTTGTGTTGCTTGATGATTTTTCACACTACGTTTGGTTATATCCTCTTAAATTTAAATCGGAAGTGTTCGCCAAATTTCTTGAGTTTTGCCGGTTCATTCAAACACAATTTGGAAAAGATATAAAATCATTTCAGTGCGATAATGGTCGTGAATTTAATAACTCTATGTTTTACCGCTTTTGTACCAATAATAGCATGATCTTTCGCTTCTCCTGCCCTCATACATCACCACAAAATGGTAAAGCTGAAAGAATCATCCACACCATTAACAATATGATTCGCACTCTATTGATTCATGCCTACATCTCTCCACCCTTCTGGGTCTATACGGCTAAAATGTCAGAATACATTCTAAATATTCTCCCTACTAGCACTCTTCACAATATGACCCCTACTGAAATCCTCTACCATAGAGTCCCCTCATATGATCATCTATGAATTTTTGGTTGTCTGTGCTATCCCAACCTTAGCTCTACCGCCCCTCACAAGCTTGATCCTAGGTCCACTCCATGTGTCTTCCTAGGATTCTCGTCGAACCATAGGGGATATCTATGCTATGACTTATCAACTCGTCAAATTCACATATCTCATCACGTCACATTCGACGAGACCACATTCCCGTTTTTGAATCTTCCAAAATTCCAAAAATTGGACTACTCATTTCTTGACGAGCCTGTCATCTCTCCCCTCATCCTCGAATAGCTCACATCCTCGGTTCCTTTATCAGTGCCGCGACGCCTGATTTCCAATGAGAAATCTTCAGGAACACCATCGACAGCGCCACGGCCTGTCTTTGGCGCATGGCGCCAAACTTCGAGAAGCTGTCAACCTTGGCCAGCGGCTTTCGATCCAGGAGTCGCGACGCCTCCGACGGCTTTGCCCCCACCTTCTCTTTATCCGACTTTACCCCCCGTCTCAGACACCACTCCGCCACCCACTGTCCCTACTCATCCAATGGAGACTCGTTCAAAGCATGAAATCTTCAAACCCAAAGTCCATTTCAACTTGTCTGTCCAAACCATCTCTCCACTTCCAAAGAACCCAAAATTGGCCAAACAATACCCTAATTGGAATGCGGCTATGTATGAAGAATTCAATATTTTGACTAAATAACACACGTGGAATCTAGTACCTAGACCTGAGGGGGTGAATGTAATTCATTGTATGTGGCTTTTTCGTCATAAGTTCAGAGACAGTGTGGATCTTGAGAGGTATAAGGCCCGTCTTGTGGCTAATGGCACAAATCAGCAGGAGGGCATTGATTGTGGAGAGTCCTTCAGCCCGGTTGTCAAACCGGTTACTATTCTCACAGTTTTGAGCATTGTCATGGGCAAACACTGGCCGATCCATCAACTTGATGTGAAGAATACATTCTTACATGGGGACCTGAGAAAGCGATGTACATCGTCACCGCCGTTCACCCATCCAGCAGTCCCTCACTATGTGTGTCGTCTTCGTAAGTCACTATATGGCCTGAAACAGGGCCCCCCGTGCGTGGTATGATCGTTTTGTCAGATATATCTTGCACATTGGGTTTATATGCAGCAAGAGTGATACATCACTCTTCATTTTTCATCGAGGTAGTAGCAGATCGCTACTTATTATCATGCGTGGATGATATTGTTACATCGCCTCTCGATAGATTGAAAAATGAGATTATTGTCTTGCTTAAGTCCGAATTTGCAATGACTGATTTAGGAAAGCTAAGTTATTTCTTAGGGATATCAGTGACCAGGTCTGCCAATCACATGTTCTTGTGTCAGCGTAAATATGCAGAGGAGATAGTGTACAGGGCTAAGATGACGAATTTCAAAGTTATGCCTACTTCAGTCGATTCGAAATCTAAGCTCAGTGATATGGATGGTGCTCCAGTCTCTGATCCTACTATGTATAGGATCCTTGCAGGTGCACTTCAGTATCTCACATTTACCAAGCCAGACATAGCTTATCTTCATTGATGGTGAGCTTATTCACGCGTGCCTGCGAGTCTCATTTCACTGCTCTTAAGCGTATCATTCGATACATTAAGGGCACTCTTGATTATGGTTTGCATCTATACTCCTCTGCACCAAACAGGTTGCTTTCATATACGGATGCAGATTGGGCAGGGTGTCCGGACACGCGACGCTCCACCTCCGACTTTTTTATTTTTTTAGGGGATAATCTGATTTCTTGGTCTGTCAAGCGATAGGCTACCCTATCTTGCTCTAGTGCCGAGGCTGAGTACAAAGGCGTTGCAAATGTAGTAGCTGAGATTTGTTGGCTCAGAAATTTACTGTTAGAACTTCAGTGTCCTTTGCGTCATGCATCTATTGTGTACTGTGATAACATCTCTGCCATCTATCTGTCTCATAATCCGGTTCAACATCAGCGAACCAAGCACATTGAGATAGACCTACACTTTGTTCGTGAGAAAGTTGCACTAGGCCATGTCAGAGTGTTACATGTTCCATCATCCTATCAGTATGCAGATATATTTACCAAAGGACTTCCCAGACAGTTATTTCTTGACTTCAGATCCAGTCTCAGCGTCCGGCCTCCTCCCGCTCCGACTAAGGGGGTGTGTAAACATGTAAATCATAAAAACAATTGTATCCCTATCCATAATTAGAATATTTGTATATATTGTGTAAATATAATTATGGTAAGACTAGGATTCCTCTTTTGTATAGATTTAGGATTCCTATTGTATAAGGGATGAACATTGTACTCTATATATACTTTGATATTAATGAAAGACTCCCCAAAGAGGTTAATATCATTTTACAAAAATCACTGTCCAGTTGCATTTTACCTACGAATTCCCCGTTTTTGTATACAATCTTCAATACCTGAGTAGCACGTAGGGTTTCTGAGGCTTTCAGGAGCACATATATTGCAGGAGTAATAATAGGAGTTAGATGAATACTAGCTGATTATGTCACATCCCATATCTTTAATGGTGTTATTAGGACCACAATTGGAAAACACTATTTTTTCTTGCAAATTACTTATTCTGAGATAGACTCAGTCGCAAATGACATCGTGACATTAGAGACAAACCACAATTTATACAATAAATGGTGTACAAAGATTTTGTTGGTTGTGCGTTAAACATTAGTGATTACTGATGTTACAAGCACCGAAAGAATAGACAAGCCCAAAAAGACGGTGAAAATTAATTTAACAAGTCACATGATTGATCAATGATCACTCACCACCTAAAAACAAAGAAAAAAAAAGAGATGTCAAGAAAGTCCAAATCCACACAAGTTTGGTATTATAGCAGTGGGCAAATCAAGAAAACGAGTTGCAAACATCGCACTCACTATAGTTATTAGCCGTTTGTATCCATATATTTTGTTTAAAAACGTTGTAACTATTGAAAAGTGTGAATGTAGCAAAAGCTTAAGTCTACTCTGATATCATATCTAAAAATTTAAGTTATTTAAAAAAATCACACTTTTAATAGTTAATTATATTTTCGCTGGTAATAGTATTTGGAGATTATTCTAAATAAGTGCTATTTGTTTGTCAAATTAATCCATTATTTCGACTTCAAAATTGAATTGTGGAAGTTGAAGTTTGAAACACAATTTTCAAGTTTTTACAATTACAAAATCTTAACTGTATTTTTGTTTCTAAATACAAATTTAACTTTCAAATACCTCTTCTTCATCAACTTAACTTCAAATATATCCTTTGATACATGTCCAAACGCCTGCTAAAAGTCGTTATATTTTTAAAGCTAGTAATTAGCTATGCACAAGCATTATTGCAGAATGCAGACCACATGGTCATGGAGAAAAAAATTTCACAAGTTTTGGCAAATTCACGCCCATAGTTGGCCTTCACCTATTGCATTCAAGTTTTTTATTATTTTGCTAACAGAAGTATAATTTCAAGGATGGCAAAATTTAGAGTTTGAGAAAGCTATTGATTTATGATACATTAGCATGTGATACTAGGATGAAAACGAAAAAAAGATTATAATTGGGACGGATTTTAGCTCCTTAGTTTTGGATATCAAATGATGAGATGAGATCATTGGCTACCGCTACATTTTATTTGCAGGTTATATTCGCGAGGAAGTATTTAACGAATCACACGGGATTTTTCTGAGATTTTCATTTGCTTGTACTAGTCTTAACTTTTGTTCTTTTTGTACCACCGAAGGATGTGGTACATTGGATGAGGCTGCTCCTCCCATAATCAGAGGTCTCAGATTCGAGTTTTGATTATGAAAAAATCTTTGTTAGGGAGCGCTTCCCCCGAATGAGTCCTATGCGGCGCAATTTCGGATATAGTCAAGCTCTAATGCAGATAACGGACACCGATGGAAAACCAAATGCCTAGATACTAATAATGGAACTTTTTCATTTTGTTAAGAGTTACCACTGGAAAAAAAATTATTATTATCCAAAATGCTAATGTCTTGTGTAAGCTAATAGGAACTGGTCCTCTCATCTCTTTTTTGATGAAAGAAGGGGTTCTTTGTGTGTCATTTTTTCCTGCTATGCTATGTGACATAAGTACAAATGTAGTCACCAAATAATAAATTCGTTGGCCTTTAAACTGAGATGGCAATAATAGCCAGTGATGCTATTCGAATGGCACCCGTTTCCTCTAAGAATGAAGTAAGAAAGACCAGAGAAAAAAAAGGTCCTACTACCTTCGGTTCAGCCTCACGTTATATCATTTAATGGTTCACTCCTTTTTCTTTTGCTTGGTGGCACATCCATACATCTCACATGACCTCTTAATTTGTGTAAAGGCCAGTGAATGACAAATTCATACCATACATTTGGAATGTAATTTGGCACAATTAATATCAAAGTACACGTCCAATACAAATTGAGGATCGAAATCGTGATTTACTCTATCATTTTTGTTAACTTGATGCTTATATAATTTGTCTCTTATCTGATTAATTTTGATCAATTCTTACCTGTTAATCTAATCTTTGGAGTTGAATTAAGTCTAAAGTACATTATCTTTATGACATTTTGAATGAGGGTTCCACCATTTAAGAAAAAGAATAATTAAAAATCGTTTTGAACAAGTCAACACAGTTGGAAGAAGATATATAGTGAAGTACCTTCATAAGGAGGGTCGGTGGTGATGGGGAGTTGGCATTGTAGTTTGTAGGTGATGGGTGGTCATGGGGTAATAAATACAACGAGGCCTTGAGGGCTCCTTCATTTCAAATATTTTTTACTCACATTTATTATACTTTTCACTGATTTGTCTTGCCTTTGATTATGTATGAAGCATGAACACTTCCAATTTGTGACATATAAAAATGTTGAAAATTTTCATTCATCTCCCTTTTGTTTTGTTCCAATCATCAGCTTGTCACTTTAAACTGTGAAATTTCGTACATAGACCCCTCTAAATTTCCACAATTTTACCCCATAACTATATTTACTGCAGAATATTTGCGAGCTAATTAATTAGCATCACTACATTATCACTTGTATAGATCACTTTACGACAAATTGCATCCGAAAGAAGTAGAATCATGATACCTGAAAGTAAAATTTAGTCTATTGAAAACAATCTCTCTATCTTCAAGATGTTGGTGTAATAAATATAAGGAGGAAAGGAAAACATAAATTTTGATACTTTTCTTCAGAAGTTTTGATTCTTTTACTCAGAAGTTTTGATTCTTTTACTTCAGAAGTTTTGATTCCTTTTTCAGAAGTTTTGATTTTTTTCTTCAGAAGTTTTGATTCAGAGAAATGACAAATCAGAATTTAAGGCGTGTATAAACACTTTCCTTTAAAGTTTTATTTGCCCTCACCAACACAAGGTTTGCTAAGAGTTTATGTCAAATTACCCCCAACATACAACAAATCCTAAACACTATCTCAAGCAAATAAGATGGTGTTTCTAGAACTAATAAATAAATATGTTTTTGATCTATTCCTAAATCTGTAGTAAAATCTGGATTTATAGACCTTTAGGGCACGTTTGGTACGCTGTATTAAGTTGGGTATCGACAAAAAAATATCTGACGTTTGGTGGCGTTTTCATCGCCTTTGGGTATCTTATTTTTAGAAATAAATGCAGTCCAATACCATTTTGAGACCCATCTAGCAGGTGGGTCTCCCCTGGACTGTACTAAAAATAAAAAAAATAAAAAAATATAATCCATTATATATTAATACTCTAATACCGTCCATTATATATTAATACAATCCAGTACAATACAGTACAGTTCAGTCCAATGAAATTAGTACAATCCAGTGCGACGTAACAAACCAGCCCTTAAGTCTCTTTTCATAATTGACACAACCCTTCAAGAAAATGTATCATTTCATAAAGTCACAACCTTTGAATGATGTCCATTCATAAAGACAAAACCATTCAAATATTATGAATAATATTATAATATCACCTACAATCTCCCACTATATTGTAATATTATTCCAGATTTACAATGATAAACTTATACATACAAAAAGATATCTTTCGATTTTAACATTTAATTAGTGAATGCATTTCAAAGTATCTACAAGACAATAGTGTGCTTAGCATTGAACTTTGTCTCTTAAGAAAATATCGGAGATACATCACATATAAGCTATCCCAGATTTAAAATTATGTTCTAATTTATGTAGCACTATTCCGGCCTTGTGCTCTATCTTGGATTCATGAGCATTTACAACATTAAACCACGATCTTGTTAGAAACGACACCATTTCTTATGCTCACTTAGGTCAAAGTTTCAAAATTTTGTCTCTAGCTACTATGAGACTTGAACTTCATTAAGAGTTAGTACTCAATCTCTACTTCGTAGCTATTTGCACCGAACATCTTGGAAGAGCCTAGTTATATATATATATATATATTGGTGTCAACCCGTCACTATACAATGACTTGTTCTTACCCATTTAACTATGGAATAACGACATAATTATTACATAGTTGAGTCACCATCATTGGTGACTGTAAAACTAAAAAGTTTCAGCCCCATTCCACTAGATGTATCCTTAACTAAGTCTTTTGAAAGACCTTTTGTTAAAGGATCCGCTAGGTTTTTATTTGTCCTAACATAAATCACATTAATAACACCATTAGTTACTAATTATTTCGCATACTCATGTCTCAAGCTAATATGTGACTTTCCATTATACATTTTATTATAAGCCCTAGACAACATAGCTTCACTATCGCAATACACATAAATAGATAACATTGATTGTGGCCACAACTTTATATCAAATAACAAATTTCTCAGCCATTTAGCTTCTTTGCCTGCTGTTGCAAGTCCTATAAACTCACTTCCATTGTTGAGTGAGTTATGCACGTTTGCTTCTTGGTTGCCCAAGATACGGCTCCTCCAGCAGTTGTAAAGATCCATCCAGATGTGAATTTATTATCACTTATATTGGTTATCCAACTAGCATATGAATACCCTTCACGTACTTCAGGATAGTTGTTATAATGCAAACCCAAATTCATGGTCCTTTTAAGATAACCAAGTATTCGTCCAATTGTTTTTCAGTGCTCAACGCCCGAATTACTCATGAATCTAGACATTTTGCATATCGCAAAAGCTATATCAGATCTTGTACAATGCATATCATACATCAAGCTATCAATCGCACTAGCATATTCAAGTTGTGCTACAACTCGATCTGAGTTCTCTAGTAATTTAATACTAGAATCAAATGGGGTATTAGCTTCTTTAAATTTTAAGTGATTAAATTTAAGAAGTACTTTCTCAATATAGTGAGATTGACACAACGAGTAACCCCCACTATTTTTCCGCAGTTTTATACCTAAGGTAGTATCTACTTCACCAAGATCTTTCCTCATAAATTGTGAACCTAGATAATTCTTAGTGTGTTTTACCCCTTGCATGTTCGTTCCAAAGATAAGCATGTTATCAACATATAAGTATAAGATCACACCAAAATCACTTGTAAATTTGGAATATATGAACTTATCTGTGTTATTATGCTCAAAATCATAAGATAAAATGACTTTGTCAAATTTATCATGTCATTGATTTGGTGCTTGATTTAAACCATAAAAAGATTTGACTAACTTGCATACCTTTGTCTCATTCCAGACAAACAAATCCTTCGGATTGTTCCATATAGATTTCTTCATCAAGATCACCATTAAGAAAAGTCGTTTTCACATCCATTTGATGTATATGCAAATTGTTCAAGGAAGCAATTGCAAATAGTACTCTAATAGATGTTAATCTTGCTATCAGAGCATATGTGTCAAAATAGTCAATATCATGTCTATGTTTAAACCCTTGGGCTACCAATCTAGCCTTGGAAGTTAGCAAAGAGCCATCAATATTATACTTTCTACGAAAGACCCATTTATTTGTAATTGGTTTAGATCCCGGTGGAAGATCAACCAAAATTCATGTCTGATTTGACATAATTGAATCCATTTCATCATTTACCGTCTCTCTCCAAAATGAGGCATCTCTTGAAGTCATAACTTCTTTAAATGTTTTTGGATCTACTTCAACATTCAGCAGTAATGGTATTTTATTTAGTACACTATTTTTATCCCCTTCAATCAAGAAGAGTAATGTTTGTGATGAAATAAAATCCTACAGTAAATATTTTTCTTCTCTTTCACGTTGACTTTTCCTTGGCTCGAAAGATGTCATAGACTCTTTTCTTTTATAATCAGTAGAAACACCAAGAGAATCATCACATGATTGATCAATAATAGATTCTAATTGAGTTACAGAATCATGATTAAACTTATTTTCAATAAATTCAACATCTCTTGATTCAACAATGATATTAGAATATAAATTTAATAATCTATAAGCCTTGAAATTCTTATCATATCCCACAAAATCACTTTTAATACCTCTAGCATCTAACTTAGATGATTTTGGGTCATGCTTTCTATAAAAGGCTAAACAACCGTTGTTTAGCCTTTTATAGAAAGCATGACCCAAATTAACAACCCCACACCCTTAAATACATCAAGTTTGGTTTTCTTCCTTTCCAAATTTCATGGGGAAATGCATGTGTTTTTAGAGAGGTAATTCTATTATGAACATGACATGCAGTGAGTAATGCTTCCCCCATAAGTTATTTGGTATAAATTCTATGATTTCTTTCAGCCATACCGTTTTGTTGAGGAGTAAAATGTGTTGTTCTTTGGTGAATAATTTCACGTTCTTAACAGAAATTATCAAATTCATTAGAAAAATATTCACATCCTCTATCACTTTGAACCATTTTGATTCTAAACTTCAGCCATAAAAATTTTAAATTTCTCAAAAGCTTTATCTTTTGTTCTAAGTACACATGAGTGTATCTTGAACAATCATAAATGAAAGTGACAAAGTATCTTTTCCCTCCTCTAGTTAAAACACTGTTATACTCACACATATCGGTATGAATCAAATCTAATATTTGAGTATTACGTTCAGCACTTTGAAAAGGTTTCTTAGTCAATTTTGCTTGGATGCATATTTCACATTTATCATTTTTATATCTTTGCAATTAATCAAACTATGCTTGGACATGTACTTCAAATATTGAAAATTTAAATGTGCTAATCTAGCATGTCAAATATCAAAAGACTCAATAAAATTAAAATATTATTATTAATACTTAGCTTATACATTCCATCACAAGAATACTTTTCCCCCACAAATATTGTATTCTTTGATACAATACAATAATTGCCCTCAACAACAATCTTAAGCCCATTCTTACACAAACAATTAGCAGAACAAGATTCTTCCTAATGGAAGGCACATGGAAGACATTGTTCAATGTGACTTTCTTTTCGGAAGTGAAATTAATTTTCACCATATATTTACCAGCAACCACGGCTAAATCGGTGTTCCCCATAAGAACATTTTGTCCTTCATTCACAATTTTGTAGACTTAAATAGATTCTTGTCATTACAAACATGAATGGTTGCGCCCGAGTCGAGCCACCAATCCGAAGACTTTGTTTCAGCCATATTGATTTGCATAACCATGCCAATTTGCATTTCGGAGACCATAGCATAAATTTTCCAATTTTCTCCTCAATGACATTGTCCTTGTTGGAATTTTCTTCTTCCTTCTTCTTGAATCTGCAGTCACTTTTGCGATGACCCTTTTTTCCGCAATTAAAACAATTTTCGAAAATCTTTTGTGGGCCATTACTAGACTTCTTGAATTTCAGACTGTTCTTGACTTTGAAATTCTTTGAGAACTTACTAGCTTCAACGACATTAACTTTGAAAAAATCATATTTGTTCTTAGAATCACGAGATCTAATATCTTCTTCGATTCTCAATTGTTTTTCTAATTTTTCCAAAGGTATGTCCTCTCTTTTATGAATAAGTTTCTTTCTATAGTCATTCCAACGTTGAGGCAATTTAGCAATAATTGTCCCCACTAGAAATGGTTCAGAAATTTCAATTTTCGAAGCTTAGTAACAATGACTTACAATTCATGTATTTGATCAAGAACGGACTGTGTCAGTCATGGTAAATTCAAGATATTTAGATACAAGAAATTTATCTGAACCTTCTTTCTCCATCTTATATTTATACTCTAGAGCATTTCAAATTTCAACCGGAGATTCCATCAAGTTGTAGATATCATAGTGCTTATCGGAAAGAGTGTTGAGAATGTGACCTCTACATATTACTTCATCATCTTCACACTTTTTTGTAGCGGCCTTGATCACTTATGTGTCATCTTCATTTGGCTCTGAAAGTGGTGGCAACTTGGGATCAAACATATAAGCAATCTTGAGCACAATGAGAAGAAAGAACAACTTTCCTTTCCAGCGAGTGAAGTTGGTGTCGTCAAAACGATCAAGTTGAACATTTGAATTGAGGAATGAAGTCATATCTTTAGAAGCCTCCATTGCAACAAGACACACTACTACATTTCTGGCCTAATGCGACGACTCATAGACGTCTAATGCAACGTCATATGTAGCACCGTCGCATTAGATAAGGCTAATGCAACGCCATATCTAGCACCGTTGCATTAGATATGGCTAATGCGACGACAACACATGACCATTGCATTAGCCTGTGTAATGCGACGACTCGAATTGTCTAATGCAACGGCCATAAATGACCGTTGCATTAGCCTATCTAATTCAACGGCTCTCCATTGCTAATGCAACAGACCTTAATTTTTTTAAATTTCCCTCCTTCATAAGTGGAATTGTTAGGCGTATTTTGTATACGTTTTTTGAGTCATTTTTAGTTAGTATTTTTCTCATTTTCATTTAAATAAGTGTCTTGTTAGGGTTGTTTTTCTTTCTTTTGAGTCACAGCAGTTCTAAATGGCAAAATGGCAAAAAAAAACTAAAAATGGGCAGAAAAGGAACTCCCGAAGCAAAAAGGACGAAAGTTGGCAGATCCGAACGAAAGACTGCAGGACCGCTGCGCCATTCTACAGGATCGCGATGCCATAATTACTGAGAAGTCGCAGTACTTTCGGCACCACGGTGCCATTCTGCAGGACCGCGGTGCCGATGCGGAAATTTCCAGTCCGAAACAGAATTGGCAAAGGGCAAAAGAGTCCAAGGCACACATTTTTTACAACATAAATAAACCCTTCTGACAAATTTTAGGGATTTTTCTACCTCATATCTCATAACACACATCACAAGACAAGAATTGGAGAACACAATTGGAGACGACATTCAAGTTCTTTTCCTTTCTTTATTTCAATTCAGTTTATGTTGGATTTTGTATTAGTTCCTGACATAACAATGTTTAGGAGCTAAATACTTTAGTAGGGTTTTTCAATTGAATCTTCTTGAAACTCTTTCATATAGTAAATGCATAGTTATTGATTTCTTCTTCAGCAGATTAAAATCTATTCAATATTGTTTTGATTGCTTGATAATTAACTGACCATTAATTGTCATCACTTATATGATTTCGAGTCGAGATCCGAGAGGAGAGATTTGAATATGTTGTAGTTGTCTAGACATAGGTTAAAATTGTGGACGAAAGTACCCCGATACTTGTGTAGTATTTAAGGTTATTGTTCTTAATCCTCATGTGTGGTAAAATCTATCATAGAATATAGAATGTTTCTGCAAAAGGTTGAGCTCTCGTATGTCCTATATGATGACAGAATTAGTTAACCTGCTATCTTAATAAGAAGAAAAATCATTAGTATACATTAACACGTGAAAGAGTGGATAGTTGAGGAGATTGGAAGACCTATTTCCACCATAACTGATTTAAACCAAAGCTTACTTAGTTTAACTCTTGCAATTACTCTAGCTAGTAGTGTTTGATAAAAAACCCAAACAAACTATCGTTAGCTAAATAGATAACATAGAGTAGATGTTCGGTAATTGAAAATCAGTCTCTGTGGACGATATTCGGTCTTACATACTATATTACTTGTAACGATGCGTACACTTGTGTGAGCATTTGGAAATCGACCTAACAAATTTTTGGCGCCGTTGTCGGGGACTGACGTACTTTCAATATCGAACTGTCTATTCTTATTACTACTTTGGTTTTATCTTTATTTTATTTCTTTATTTTAGAACATTTTGTCGTGATCTGTTTGCTTGTTTTTTATCACTTGCAGGAAGGACAAGGTAATTGCTGATCCTTTGTGCAATGGGAGATCAGCGAAACAACAATTTGGTGGATAATGAGTTACCGTCTGTCTTAAGACAAGTCCCTGCAAAAAGGAGCTTGGGGGATTATGTGATGCCAACTATTACAGGGGTGCAGACTTGCATCAGGCTTCCAACTGTTGAAGCCAATAACTTTGAAATCAAACCAGCCATATTGCACATGGTTCAAAGCTCAGTTCAATTTGGGGATTACCGTCTGAAGGTCCTCATTTGGATCTAGTAAATTTCCTGGAGCTGTGTGCAACCTTCAAATACAATGGTGTTACTGATGACGTCATTCGGTTGAGACTCTTCCCATTCTCACTCAGGGATAGAGCAAAGTGTTGGCTGAACTCATTACAGGCGAAATCCATCACTACATGGCAAGAATTAGCCCAAAATTTTCTTGCAAAGTTCTTCCCCACAGCTAAGGCAGCAAGACTTAGGGGAGAATTGAACAATTTCTATCAAATGGATGGAGAGTCATTGTATGGTGCTTGGGAGCGGTTTAAAGATTTGCAAAGGAAGTGTCCACATCATGGTCTTGAGCAGTGGAACTTGGTGCACATTTTCTACAATGGTCTAAGTGGGACTACTAGGATAATTATTTATGCAGCTGCAGGTGACATCTTCATGAAGAGAATAGCACATGAAGCCCATGACTTGTTGGAAGACATGGCCACGAACAATCACTTGCCAGATGATAGAGGAACAAGTAGCAGAAGATCAGTTGGGGTTCATGAGCTAGATGTCATCACTGCATTGAATGCACAAGCTGCTCTCTTGACTAAGCCTCCAGCAGAATACCATGTCTGTAAAGGCGGTCCAGATGCAAGCAGTTTGTGAGATTTGTGGTTCCAACAACAGATCCCAACAACATCCCAATGGAGCAGGCTCAATGTCATGCCGTGGGAAATTTTCAGAGGCCCTCTAACAATGCATTCTCCAACACATATAATCAGGGGTAGAGAAATCACCCAAATGTTTCATGGAAGAATGACCAAGGGCAGCAACCACAGTTTTAGGCCTCATCTTCACAGTAGTTCAGCCCACCAGCCTCACAAGAGAAGCCAGATGACATAAAAGCAGCACTATTGACCTTAGCCAACTCTCAGACTCAATTCGTGGTGGAAACCAGGTCCTCAATTTCAACCTTGGCAAATACCCATACACAATTTATGACAGAGACCAAACAGTTCATGACAGAAACAAAATCCTCTATTAGGAACTTGGAAACTCAGATGGGGCATTTGGCAGGGAAGTTGAATGACAGACCTCAGGGGGATCTCCTCAGTAATACAGTGATAAATCCTAGAGAGCAATGCCAGACAATCAGGTTGAGAAGTGGGAAGCAGTTAGAGCAGGTTGGATCTCCACCAGTTAGAGAAAAGGGGAATGAGGCGGAGAGACAACCGAGGTAGAGAAGGAGGGGGTTACTAATGACCGCCCTATTTTAGAGAAGGCTCCACCGGCAGTCATGAGGGAATATGTAGACAAAATTTCTTACCCTCAAAGACTGCAGAATAAGTCCTTAGACAAGGAGTTTTCCAAGTTTTTAGAGATCTTCAAAAAGCTTCACATCAATCTCTCATTCATTGAAGCTTTGGAGCAAATGCCAGTTTATGTAAAGTTCATGAAAGACATCCTGTTTAAGAAGATGAAACTGACAGACTATGAGACAATTGAGCTGATAGAGGAGTGCAGTGCTATCTTGCAGAAGAAACTTCTCCTTAAATTGAAACATCCATGGAGTTTCACCTTACCTTGCACCATAGGGAATGTGACATGCAAGCAAGCCCTGTGTGACTTGGGGGCAGGTGTCAACCTTATGACCTTTTCTGTGTTTAAAAAGCTTGGTTTGGGGGAAGCAAGGCCAACAACAGTCCACTTGCAGCTTGCTGATCGCTCTATTGGTAAAGGTGGGCAAATTCATCTTGCCTGCTGACTACCTCATTCTTGATATGGAGGAAGATGAGATGATACCAATGATCCTTGGGAGACCATTCCTAGCCACAGGGAGGGCATTGATTTATGTTGAAAAATGAGAGCTAAAACTCAGAGTTCAAGGTGAACAGATGACCTTTAAGGTGTTCAAGCCACCACCTGAGCCAGAGATGACCTTCAAAGTTTTCAAGCCACCCACTGAACCTTAAGTTATGGATAGATGTTATGCTATTGGGATAGTTGACAAGGTTGTGCCTGAGAAAAGTCTCACGAGTACTGATGCACGTGGGATACCATTAAAGCAAAGCGTAGAACCTATGAGTAACGCCAAGGAAATGGTGAAAGATGCCAAGATGGTAAATGCTTCTGAAAATAACACTGTGAAAAAGAAGAGGAGGAAGAGGAGGCGATTGGTGCTGAGATGGTTATGTGGAGGGGATACTCTACCCCCTTGATTTAGTAAGTGAACTGCATCCGGCTAAAAGACGTTAAAGACAACGCTACTTGGGAGACAATCCAATGTTTTAATTATGTTATTTCAATTTTTGTTTTAGTTTGTTTTATTTTGACTTGAACAGTTTCACGATCTGGTATGTTGAGTGTTTGTGGATGATAGATAAAAATAGAGATTGAGAAAAATGCAGAACGGGAAACAACTGACACAGCGCCGCGGAGCCGAAATGCAGCGCCGTGGCTCCAGAACTTCAGAGAATAATTCCCATCATCAGCGTTGCGGCGGCAACAAGTTCAGAGGGTCCCAAGCTGTGCAATTTCAAAAATTCTTTCCCCAGACCTCCGTTGTGACTGTTGTTTTGTGTCTGTAAGTTGTCCCTTTAATTTTCAGCCTTTACACATTAGTGACAATGTGTCAATCAAATTTGGGGGGATCTTACTTTGTCTTTTGTTTTGAGTCTTTTCGTTGTTTGTGTTTTTGAGTCGTAATGTTTTTTTATGATCATGCATGTTGTAGTTGCCGAAGGTACCTAGTGAATTAAGTGGATAATGTAATGGAATTAGAAGCTAAAAATCTGTGTGGTTAAGTTAGATATGCCAAAAATTCATGAAAATATAATTATTTGGGATAATTGTGCTTAGCCTATGTGTTGTCAATTATGAAAAATGTCTATGAGTCTGCTTGCTTGTTATTTGAGGCGAAATAGTTAAAGATGTACATGTTTAGGGAGATGATTCAGACATTTCTTTGTTAGCCCTTCTTACATTTCGTTATCTACCATGCAGTAAATTATCCCTAGTCATCCCCTTTGAGCTTAAAATAAGTTGTTTCTTTGACACCTCATGATTCCCTTGTGTGCCATAAGCAGTAAGTGAAAACAGGGATGAAAAAGAGTGAAAAAAAATACCAAAAGAGAGTGAATAAAATTGATGCACCCCAATGAAAAAATGTAAAAGCTTAAGCCTTGGGGTGCCTATGTGAATGTGTTTCATGCTCTCAAAAAGAGAAAAGGGGAGTGATAGATATGAATTGAAAATGATACACAAAATAAGGACAAAATGGTTGAATGAGGAAAACGCTTATGATATGTAAATTAAGCAATATTATTTTGATTGCTTGGTAATTAACTGGCCATTAATTGTCATCACTTATATGATTTTGAATCGAGATCCGAGAGGGGAGATTTGAATATGTTGTAGTTGTCTAGACATAGGTTAAAATCGTGGACGAAAGTACTCCGATACTTGTGTAGTATTTAAGGTTATTGTTCTTAATCCTCCCGTGTGGTAAAATCTATCATAGAAATATAGAAGGTTTCTGCACAAGGTTCAGCTCTCGTATGTCTTAACCGGAATATGATGACAGATTAGTTAACCTGCTATCTTAATAAGAAGAAGAATCATTAGCATTGCATTAACACGTGAAAAAGTAGATAGTTGAGGAAATTGAAAGCTCTATTTCCACCATAACTGATTTAAACCAAAACTTACTTAGTTTAACTCTTGAAATTACTCTAGCTAGTAGTGTTAGATAAAAAAACCCAAACAAACTATCGTTAGCCAAATAAATAACATAGAATAGATATTCGGTAATTGAAAATCAGTCTCTGTGGACGATATTCGGTCTTACAGACTATATTACTTGTAACGATACGTACACTTGCGTGAGCATTTGGAAATCGCCCTAACAGGATTCCCATTTTTAAACCCCCCAAAACCCGAAATGCTCTCATTTTCGGCGATTTCACTGTTCACTCACCTTCCTGTCATTTTGACACCCCCACGTTGTTCGATTCTCACCAAAACGCCACAACACCCAATCGATTCTCACGTTGCTGATGATGTCGGTCTTACACTTGGTCCTAGGGGTATGTTTCTGATGCCTCATCTTTTCCTTATTGGATATTTGAATCATTGAATGACCAATTATTAGTATTCAGGTTATTTACGTTTCATTGTGAAATGGAAATGAAGCAAATTGGTGGCCTGTTGTAGCTATATTTTGGTTATCTAATTCCTAGCCCTCACTGCTCGCTGTCGCATGCCATTCCCATATTGCTCGCCGTCGCACCCCCTTCTCTCACTGCTCATCGCCGTCACATCCCCTTCCCCCACTGCTCGTCGTCGCCCTTTTCCACTCGTCGTCGCATCCACTTCATCGAACTGTTCTTCCCTCTTCTCCAAGGTTAGATTATGTATTACCATCGTTTTACCTTCCTCTTACGTTAGTCTGTTTATTGGTCTAGTTGAGAAAACCTGAAATATGACTATATTCCCTGATTTGTGCTCTCCATGCTTAATGCAAGAGCATGGTGGAACAACTGCAGAAGCCAATCAATCCAAAAAGAAGTATCATTCGACAATGCATTGGTGCTGTGGATGATTCCTGTGATGTGGCTGCAGCTAATGTTGTTGGTGTATTGGTTGCATCAGCAGCTGCATTTGATTGTATTAATGTACCAGCTGCAGTCGATGTTGTTGTTGCTGCTTCATTTCTTGGTGCTGATGTGGTGATAGTAAAGCAGCAGCTGCTCCTGATCTTGCTGCTGCGACTGCAGTGGCTACTGGCTTTATTCTGGTTTGTCTGTCTATGTTCCATTTACTTGGTGATTGTTATTGCTATTGTTGATGCTGGTAAGGTTAATGTTTGGATCTTTTTACATTTCTTCGTGGAATTTATTGTTTTATGATCTATATGTAAGAGTTATATTCAAATTTGCTTGCAAAGATGCCTGCTTTTGACTGCTTTTTCAGAAGATTTTTGAGCTTATTATGGTGTGTCTATAAAGCCTTCTGCTTTGTTGGTTTAAAAAACTTTTTTTTTTTGGTTTAAAGGACTCCTATCTCTTTTCCATCTGCTTGGTGCTTTCTATTGCTATATTGCTAGCCATCGTTGATAGTGTTATGGTTAAAGTTTGGATCTTTTTTACATTTCTTTGTGGAATTCATTGCTAAATGATCTTATATGTTGCAAAGCCTTGACTTCACACAACTAGCGCTATTTCTACTCCACAGCTTCTAATTCGTTTTAGGAGGATGGTTGCTACCAGTAGTCTGCAATTCCTGCTCTGCTTAAGCAGTAGCTAGATGGTCTCCATTTTTTGCATTATAAAATGTTCATTTATAAGATTTTGCTGCTCCTTTAGTAGTATCGACAAATCTTATAGAATATTCTGGGATCATACAACTACTAAAATCAAGCAATTATAGTCTCTATTGGATGGGCTGCAATATGATCACTTCTTGAATGCAGTGAGAAGTTTAAATACTACACCATCCTGTTACCAAAAATGGAATATCCATGCTTGTGTTCTGATAAGTGTAATGGTTCTGCCATGGTTGAAATTCTTGATGGATTGTGAAACATAAAATTTTGAAGTACTTATTACATATAAACTATAAAGGTCTTAGAGAAACTACTTTAGTGGTCTATTTACGGTATTTATACTCCCATTATTAGAACATAGAAAAAATATCATTAAAACCTATTGAGTCCGTAGTCATCTATCCTTTTTCTTGGAAGGTACTTTGAAGCTGTCGGCCATTCTCTTTTATAGAAAAAGAGCTTGTTTTGGTTTGTTTTCCCTTTGAGTTGTTACCCAGAAAATTCCTGCACTTCTATATGACATGTAAAGATTTTGTTATGATTTTCAGGACAGATAATGCAATTAAAAATCACTGGAACAGTTCAATCAAAAAGAAATTGGACTCGTATTTGACATCAGGTTTACTTGCACAGTTTCCTTCCCTGCCTAATGTCAACCATCAGATCCAATCAATCCCTTCTTCGACAAAGTTGGATCAGAGTAGTGAAGATGATAGTGTTCGAAAAGGAGCAGAAATGGAGGAAGTTTCGGAATGCAGTCAAGGTTCAAATCTTGTTGGTTGTTCCCAATCTACAAGTGACATGGGCAACACATTTGTACATGTAAGAGAGTGATGATTCAAATTTTAGGAAGGACCCAAGTTCTAGTTCAGCACCATGTTCTGAATATTATGTCCCAAACTTTGAAGATATTACTTTTTCAATGGAAGAAGTACAACATCCATGGAAGAGATACTTTTGTGAACAATTATTTTGTAATATGTCTTATGGGTCTAATATTGTAATATCGTACTTTTTATGTTAATGACAATCCTTTTTTATTATTATCTTTCCCTTTTTATTATTTATTTTGTCATTTTTTATAGTATTAATTAAAACCAGTTGCATATCTAATGCGACGGTTGTACAAGGCCGTCGCATTAGCCCTTTAGCTACAGAGAAGGGACCTAATGCGACGGTCTTGTACAGCCGTTGCATTAGGTGCATATCTAATGCGACGGCTGTACTGGGCTGTCACATTAGGTTCTTATCTAATGCAACGGCCAACTGGACCTAATGCAACGGCTCTGTACAGCTGTCGCATTATAATATCACTTATACAAGATAGGGGTAAGGTTTGTGTACATTCTACGCTATTCAGACCCTATTTTGTGAGATTATACTGAGTATGTTGTTGTCGTAGGCTTCTCTCCTTTTCTTAATCCAGAATTTTCACTGAATTTGGAGTACAGTTTGAAGTAATGAATAGTGAATGCGTTCGCACTTACACACAAAATGATAGTATTTATATGGTGCATGTTCAGACTATACAGTAACACATTGAAGCTTAAAAAATATATTATAGAAATATTAGTTGTCACATAAAAAGTAGGGGCAGAATCAGTTGAAATATTAAAGAGAACACTCCATCTCCCATTAAAGCTAAACGAAGGGACTAGCAAAATCACCTAAACATTAGTTGGTATATCTTATAAAGAAAAAAGAATTAAATAAACTTAGTTCATTCCTTTTTTATTCTTTCTCAAGTTAGGTTTTCTAAAATCTGAATACTGAATAGTTTATCAAGAGTAAATATTTGGTTATACAAGGGAAAGTTTCCTAGCATTTATGGTATGCTATGTCCAATTGGGCAACATTAAATCTTATTGTCAGAAATTAGAAGGGAGTAGGGTCAATTTCACCTCTTTAAGTGTGTAGCCAAAAGAGATTTTGCTACATTCTATAGCTCATGAACTGGATTTATTACATGAAAAGTCTTTCAACTATTTAAAATAGGTGCACTTATATATATATAATTACTTCACTCAGAAAGTTATTTTTTATTTATATCGGACTGCTCAAAAAGTCCATAATTCGCAGTCTTAGCCCAATCAAAGTAGGTGTTGATTAACTTGAAGTTGTATTGAGTTGTTATTTACAATTTAAAATAATTTCTAATTATTGAAATTGTATATTTACTTATATTAAAAGTTTATTTTTACGAATTAGAACATGACCCTAAAATATTTGAGACGACCTCCGTGAAATCTCTTCATATGGTTAACAAATGCACGAAAGAAATTCTTCAAAAAGCAATTGACTTGGACTTTGGAATGACGGTTGCCTTTAGTGGAAGACTTGGCCTGAAAGAGGAGGAAAGTGCCCGACACAACGTTTACTTACGAATTTTTCCCATGAGTAAGTAAACGAAAATAATCTAATTAAAATAAGCAAAGGATAAATAGAATTTAGATGAGTTTAATATTTTCTATTTTTACTTAAAAATTAAGTATTTGTCATTAAAAAGTAGCTGTATATATTACTTTTTGAGTGAAGTAGCAAACGTTAAGTGATTTTTTTGATAGAACACAAAAAAAAGTGTTTTTATAGCAAAAATTAAATGATTTTTCGGATACAAAAGAAAGAAAAATGATTTTTTTTTCACCCATTTACATTAGTTGAATAACTCTTGTCAACTGTGTATAAGATAGTTTCATAAGATTATTTTGTGCTTGCCCTTAGATAAACTGTGAGTACTTTGATGGGTAAGCAAAACTCATAAGTTAACATAATGATCAGTACTAAGAGAATAACATTTTCTAGAAGCAGTTTATTTCATTATATCTAACTAAAAAAAATTAAACAACACTTATTTCCCAAATATTACACATTTTTAGGTAGTAATTTTAAATGTGTGAAGGCAAAAACTGTTTGTTTTGTTACTAGTTCCGGTTCAAAAAGAGTATCACTTAGTCATTTGCACATCTTTTAAAAAATGCTAACTCCTAGACATAAATAGATAATTAGACTAAACTATTTCTATTTAAATAGGTATTGAGATTTGATCACTAGTGTCACGACCCGACCCGACGGGCCGCGACTAAACGTCCTAATTGGACGTCATTACTGACATGTCACTCTTAAACCAATTAATACCGAGATCTATAGAAATTTCGGCAGCACAACGCTGCTTTTACAACATACTCCCAAATAGGCGAGCAGACAAGGCTGTCTTACACAACTAATCAACAAACAAAACAGGCTAGCCGACTAGACTACCACCAAACAACATCATATACACAAAGGAGTAGTCAAAATAGGTCAGCTGGCAAGGCTGCCACTAATTAACAACAGGAATAACCGGGAATATCCCAACACAGAGTATAACAACATCGCAAGCCAAAACAAGGTACAAACGTCCAACCCACAATCGCTTCATGCACTTCTAAGAGTACAATATCGATATACGACGACACGACCGTCGTGCCCAAAATATGCATAAGTCTGGAAGATAAAGATATGTACCAAAATAGATGGCTCTGCAACAAAGCGAGCTCACACTGGTAGGCGCCCTAAATCCGGCGGGTCGCTTAATCGATCTCTCGTACTGCATTTAACGCAAATTTCGAGGAAAGGGTCGATGTAAATAATGTACTAAGTATGAAAGCATGAAATATTGTAAATAAGATCATAACTGTGTCCTGTAAGGTAGAGAGTCAACTGTGTCATAAAGAATGAGAGTCATATCAATACTCATGCATGCTTAGTCATAAAATCATCAGATATAAGTAAGTGAATAAACTGCCCGACCCTTTGGTGAGGGACGCGGTGAAATATACCGCCCCGTATTCAGATCGCATCACGGATGTATGTCCGTGGAATCATCATATAAGTATACATAAACTGTCCGGCCCTCTAAGGAGGGACGCAGTGAATCATCTTGAAATCTATGCACGAATCTGCCCGGCCCGGGACACGGTGAAATAGAGAAATGACTCTTAGCACGAGTAGATATCATGAGCAACTGTATGCAATTTAAATCATTTCTTTGACTCTCATTAAAATCATTAAATAAACTTCTTACATAGAAAATCACATGTACTTTTCATAACTCAGACTACTAAGAATAAGACTGTGAAGAAGTCATGTACGTCCGCCGTACATTCCCTTGTATAATATTCATGTCAAATGAAATAATCAATAATTCACTAAATCATGCCAAAAGGAAGATAGACTCACATGCCTCTTAGGCGAACTAATCAACTCAATATTAAGGTATGCCTCGTCTAGTACTTCAACCTATAATAAGGAATAATACGCTCGTCAATTCTATGATTTCTAATGTAAGTTATATGAATAACGGCTTCCTATTCTACATAAATTTAGGCAGTACTTTCCCTGTTTATATGCATATCCACAATTTACCAACAAGCCAACCTACACCAATAATCCAACATTATTCCAGGATATAATCAAGTTAAGCCCAACATACTTCATATACGTTATCCTATAACCTTCCTTCTCTTTATATCCATGAAAGACAACAACTTCAACAATCAAGTGACTATCACACTTATTTATCATGTTTATTCAATCCTTAGTCACGTTAAAATAGTTCATAAAAGCAATCTCAAACTTCTATCAACATTTAAGAATTCAAGAAGGTGAAATTTACACTTTTCTATACTTTAATTCTTCCAAGACACGTATAGGTGATTACCATAATACATATGCTTGATTTCCAACATTATAATCTTAACAAGTAGTCCCTAATACAACACAACCACGTTCAATAATTCCATCAACCTTTCGGCCAACACATTATTCAATTCCAACACCTTTTCTTAATTCTTTAGAATCTACTTTCACATTTCAATACTTCCACATTACTAATTACAGCTTAACTTCAAGATTTCTTTTCAATTCTCAACATGCACTTAGTGATAAGAATAACATCTCAACGCTCCATTCCAATGTACATAAAATAGTCTTCAAGTATATCCAACAACATACTTCCATAACTCATTTCTTTACTCCTTAAAATTCAACTTCATATTTCAACATTCTTATATAAACAAATGCAACTTAAATCTCCATGTTTCCTCCAAATTTGTAACATGCAATTAGCAACAATAACAACAATACTTGACTTCAATTTTACACCAAATCAGTCCCACAATCGGCTACAATCAATGTCACCACAACATATGCAAATTTCACTCTCATTCCTCTTAATCTTAGTTTAATTCTCAACACAAGTTTCAATCTAATATTTACAACAACATGCAACTTAATCTATACCATAAGAAGAAGAATTTCATACCTTGAAAATCTTGCAAAATCTGTCCAGATTTCAACGTGACATTGCCCCAATTTTTGGTCTAATTTTGTCCATTTTTGTCACTTCTTCAACTCCAAATCAACATGCAACCCTTCTACAATGTTAGACCAACATTTATACACATTTTTCTTTCCAAAATCTAGTCAAAAAACTGAGAATTTCGGACCTTGAAATCTGCCCAGAATTACCGATTTTTGCCACTGTTTTGGGTCAAAAACTTGGCTTATAATTGTGATGAACTAATCTAGTAAGAAGATGGTAATGTGACTTCAATTCTTCGCTACGGATAGTGAGATTTTCGGATTGAAATTGAGAGAAAAGATGAAGATTTGTGTGTTTAAGAATGAAAATAGAATTTGGAATGAAAAAGGGTTTGGGTATTAAATCCAAATATGAAAATAGTTTTTTTTTTTTAAATTACACTTTGGCCCTTAAAAGCCTTCTTTAGTCAAGACAATCCCCAAGTAATAAATCTTAATCCTACTTCTATTAATCTCAACACTCGTTGCCTTAAATTCTTATCGTCATATCTTTTATACGTCACTAATCCATGACGGAATATATACGTATATATAAACCATTATTATTAAAGAAATTTCCGGCGTCGTATACGCCATTACTGAAAATTAATTTGTATTAGTATAAAAAAATATACTTAAATTCGAGAATTAAATCTTAATCCTTAATGACGTTCTTAATCCTTGTCTTAACTTACGAGGTGTAACATTCTTCCCCCCTTAGAAACATTCGTCCTCGAATGTTCATAACCAGTCTTATGTTCTAGAAATTTCGATAGAGCCTCCTTTATAATTGTGTCTAACCATCTATATTCAGCAAACCAACAGATGTCACACAGGGCTACAAATAAACACGTATATACAATTTACAATTACTATGATCAACTAAGGGAGTTAGATTGAATTACCTGAAGGCACAGGGAATAAATGAGGATACTTCTTCTTCATCTCCTCTTTCGCTTCCCAAGTCATTTCCTCCCTATTGTTGTTCCGCCATAACACCTTGACGGAGGCTACATCCTTCGTCCGTAATCTCCTGACCTGGCGATCAAGTATGGCCACAGGATTCTCCTCATAGGACAACTCCTCTGTCACCTGGACATCGTCCACTGGAAAAACTCTGGAAGGATCACCAATATACTTTCGTAGCATAGACACATGAAAAACTGGATGTACTGCTTCCAAGTCTGAGGGTAATTCCAACTCATAGGCGACCTGACCTATCCTGCGAATGATCCGGTAAGGCCCAATATACCTCGGGCTAAGCTTCCCCCTCTTCCCAAATCTCATCACACCCTTCATGGGTGATACCTTCAAGAATACCCAGTCGTCGATCAGAAACTCTAAGTGCCGACGCTGATTATCAGCATATGACTTCTGTCGACTCTGAGCCGCTAGTAACATCTCTTGTATGAGTTTCACCTTGTCGACCTCTTGCTGAACCATGTCTGGATCAATCAACTGAGTCTCACCTACGTCAAACCAACCAATGAGTGACCTGTACTTTTCGAACCATCTTTCTTGCCTTGAGGTATGAAATAAACTTACCCTCAACGATGCGGTATTCCCCTTCCATTCTATAACCGGCTCGTCTAGAAACTGGAATCGAACCAACTTCTGTCGACAATCAACGCTGGCAAAACAAGAAGCCAACCAACCCATACCCATAATAACATCGAAGTCGGTCATATCCAACTCTATCAGATCTGCTAAGGTACGACGGCTATATATCACCACCGAGCAATTCTTATACACACGTCTAGCTACAACCGAATCTCCTACCGGTGTCGCTATCGTCATATCTTCTATACGTCACTAATCCATGACGGAATATATACGTATATATAAACCATTATTATTAAAGAAATTTCCGACGTCGTATACGCTATTACCGAAAATTAATCTGTATTAGCATAAAAAAATATACTTAAATTCGAGAATTAAATCTTAATCCTTAATGACGTTCTTAATTCTTGTCTTAACTTACGAGGTGTAACAACTAGCAATTATTAAGGGCATATCTAAAAAAAAGTAATGTTTATTCTTTCTTGATTTGATAAGTGGACACTCATTTTGAACAAAATAAGCTAAATGAACTCTCTTTTTGAATCAGAGGGAGTACTCCCTCCATTTCAAATTATCTGTCGTGGTTACTAAAAATAATATTTTAAATTATTTATCGTTTTAAAAAGTTTAAGATATAATTAATTATTTTTTCACTATTTTACCTTTAGTAATTATTGTTAATGAAGATAACACGTAAATTAAAGTAAACATGTAACGAGGAGAACTTACTCCTTAGACATAAATAAAGATAGTAGATCAAATACTTCTTCTAATTAAGTATTTTTAAAAGGCGTCTAAAAAAAAATCTAAGATGGAGGGAGTGCTCTATTATATATGCCGGTCAAGTGGTTGCATTTAAGTCGAAAAAGTTAGCTATAAATAAGAAGCCAAATACTCTGGAGTAAAACAAGGGTTTGAAGAAAATAATAAAGTTTACCAAGAGGTTCAACCACCAACAAACTTCTTTCTTTTATTTTCTCTGTCTTCCAGCAATGTTTCTAATGTAACAATGAATTCTCATTGATCTGTTAACAGTAATTACGTTTCTACATCCCTAGCCTCTTTATTTATCTATCTCCTTCTTCTCTCCCACCAAATTTTGAGCCATTCTCACACGCTTTCCTCAAATAATCAAGAACTCAGCTTCATTTTCATGAGCCATTAGTACATAATCTTAAGCTAATATCCTAGAACAGACACGAAAAAGCTAAAGATTTTAGTCGCATTGGCACTTGGTGCCTTTCCATTGTGATAATACACAATCTTTTTGTGAATCTTGCCACACATTTTTTACTTTTGGCAAAGCTAAAACAGAGTCCTCTGTTTTGTGGTTGTGCATAAACCCATGGCCGCGATTAAAGAAAATGCGAGATCAAGCCTTATACTAGCAGGCAGAGTGATGAATGAAGCCATTAGCTTCATAGTCTTCACTTTCCTTGACATTCTTGATTTTATCCTTTGTTACACTTACAAAGTAATCGATTTCATCATCGAAGCAGAGTGGAAGCCTTGTTACTGCTCGTCGACCAAAGAGGCCATAACGAGCAGTGGCACAATCTTGGTCTCCGAACAAGGGGAGTCCAAAATTGTGTGTCTGACTTCTTCGAGCAAACTGCATCTAGAAGAAATTTCAGACACACTCTACACTCGGCCATCATTGGTAGCCGAGGTGTCCAAATCTACTGTCAATGAGCTGAAACGCCGCAAAGTGGACAATGCCGCTGTTATACAACAGTCATGTGAGAGGTTGAAAAATGGAAGTGTCCGTTCAACATTCTCTGTTAATTCCACCATTGTGGAAATGCTCCAAGGCAAAATGGGTGGCCAAAAATCTCATGATCTCACTCCTAGATGGTCCGATTGTGATTGTGACACTTGTCATTCTTGGTCATCTTCTAGCAAAGATTCACTTTTTGTCAAAGTTGATGGTGCTAAAGGTATGTATAACAAACACTAAGTTAAATATTAAGGCGCAAACTTAGTATCAATTGATGGATGTTCTTAAAACGGGTTGAGGCTAGGCGCCAACTTAGGCTCAACCTGTTTTCAGATCCTTACCCGCCTAATCTTAAACAACTTCTCTTTCGTTTGTTCATATCTTTTCTTTTCTTTTTTGGTTTTAACACATTTTGACATATAATCAGAGAACGTGCAAGAAGATGTAATCTTCATACATGGATTCATTTCATCATCAGCATTTTGGACAGAGACACTATTTCCAAACTTTTCAAAGGCAGCAAAATCGAAATACCGGTTATTTGCAGTGGATCTACTGGGATTTGGAAGGAGTCCAAAGCCAAGTGATTCACTTTACACCATAAGAGAACATCTAGACATGATTGAAAAATCAGTTTTAGAGCCATACAAAGTGAAATCTTTCCACATTGTGGCACATTCTTTAGGGTGCATTTTGGCTTTAGCACTAGCTGTAAAGTATCCTGGCTCAGTCAAATCCCTCACTTTAATTGCACCGGTAAGTAGTTAGCAGTTTTGAACATGAACCAGATTAGGTTATGTGCCATACAAAAGTTGTTTTATTTTCTTTTTTTATGACACATTTATTATGACAGCCATATTTTCCAGCACCAAAGGGAGAACAAGCCACGCAGTACATGATGAGAAGAGTAGCGCCAAGGCGTGTGTGGCCACCGATAGCATTTGGTTCGTCGGTAGCATGTTGGTATGAACATGTAGGTCGAACCATTTGCCTTGTCATATGCAAGAACCACCGTTTGTGGGAATTTCTCACCAAACTTGTCACCAGAAACAGGTGTGTTTTTGCATACATTTTCCTACCAACATTAACTTTTTGCTCTGTCTCCTCCTATCCACTTTGATTAGATTTTATTGTCCAAACTACCCGAATTAGCTAGGAATTTATTATGCTTACCGTGGTCTTTAAATGCATTTATATGAGGTCAAATGATCAATCTCTATTTTACCTACCTATGCCTATGATGATGAAATAGAAACAATTATTTCACGTATAATTTGTTGCATTCGCAATTTTGCATACATGGCAATAGATAGACGAAAAATGTCATTTCATTGAGGTTGTGGAGGAATGGATAACATCTCAACTTTTAATCAAATATATCAAATTCGAGCTCGGAGTACGGAAAAAATCCTGATAGAAAGTGTTACCCTCTTAATTGAGTCTTATGCGACGTTAATCTAAATTAATCGGAACTCAATACAAATATCGAACACCGAATGAAATAAGAATATTTATGGTGCCTTTGTATGTCGTTTTTATGTTAGAGTAAACCGAGTTGGAGGCACAAGAATTTAGCATTATTAGGGCCATACTAACATGTATTTGTCACCCTTAGTTGTGTATGAGAAAGCTGATTTTGGTACTTAATTGTCTTAGGGACAAGTTGATGTGATCTTATGATACTTGTAGTGCTACTATATTATATTCCTAAACTCCCCATTTTGAGCTAGGAATCATAAAGCCTACAGAAAATTTTATTTTAGTGTTGAATCTTCTTTGTCACAGTCCCTTGACTATACATCCTTCACAAATTTCCCCGGTCCACCCTTTTTTTTATAGGTAGAATTGAAGAATTAGTTTCCTCAATCCACCTCATTTAATCTAGGCACATGGCGCATCAAGTAGTTCTTTTTAGGTTTTATAGTTGTGATATGCAAACATCTATGCATCTATCCAAAGGTAAAACTAAAAATTATTTTCAAAATCAAATCCATTCTAAATTTTCTTTAATGGAGTAAACAATAAAGAGAGTCTTTTATATCTGTCCAAGAAAAATCTAATGATTTTGGCATTTTAATTTTGACATGCATATTTACCAATTAGGAAAGTGGAGGATTAAAGGGATTAAATTCTAACAGAAAGATAGTAAAGGTACCTTCAATATTTGCATTAAAGAATGGTAAAAAGGGCAGCCCAGTGCACTAAACTTCCGTTATGCGTGGAGTCTGGGGAAAGACTAGACCACGAGGGTCTGTTGTACGCAACCTTACCTTCCATTTCTGCCAGAGACTGTTTCCACGGTTTGAACTCATGACCTCCTAGTCACATGACAACAACTTTACCAGTTACTATAAAGCTCCCCTTGCATTAAAGAATAGTATGAAACATAAATCGTTTTGGTCCCTTAAGTATGCTCTTAACAATTTTGGTCCTTTAACTTTTCCAAAAGTTAACACTTTTAGTCTCTGACAAAATATTCATCGAACTTTATCCATTAGATTTGATGAGAAATGTGAAAAAAGGTTAAATTAGTAAGACCCCACATTTAGAGGTGCGCATTACTAAAATAGAAGTCAATACCTCGAGACAAAATCGACGAACGTCCGTCGATTATCGGAAAAAATGGAGAAAAAACCAACAATTTTGATAATGTCATAAAATAGTGTCTCGGAACAAAAGCAGACAGACTCTGTCGGTTAAACCGAGAGAGTCCATCAGCTAAGTAAAATACACCATACTTTAGAAATAAATTATAAATAGCAGAAACTATTGTCACTATAAAAAAAACAAGCGAAAACCGACGGATAAAATTGAGGGACGCTATCAGAAAATCAATGATTTTTTTATTATGAAAATTGATGGACGCCCGCTGGTTATTTTCGGGCAAAAAAGTGCGAAAATTATTTTTCTTAAAAAAATCATTACAATGGAAGTATTTATTTTTATATCGAGCTTTCAATAAAATCGAGTCTAGGGTATTTAACTTAGCTGGTGGACTCTCTCGATTTAACTGACAGAGTGTGCCTGTTTTTGTGTTCTGAAACACTATTTCCTGACATTATCAAATTTGTTGGTCCTCCCCCCCCCCCCCCCTTTCTATAATCAACGGACGTTCGTCAGTTTTGTCTCGAGGTATTTAACTCTTACTTTAGTAATGTGTATGAAATGTGAGTTCTTGCGAATTTCTCTTTTTTCCACATTTCTCATCAAATCTAATAAACATAGTTCAATGTATATTTTGTCGGAGACTAAAAGTGTTAATTTTTGAAAAAGTTAAAGGACCAAAACTGTTAAGTGCATAGTTAAGGGACTATTTTGAACCGATCCTCATAGTTATGGGACCATTTATATCGTTTTCTCAAACGGTAATCAACGGCGCCCTTCATGAATTTTGCTGTAATAAATGTTTGTGTATAGAAAAAAATGGGATTTTCTTTAACTCAAACAACGACCCACCAACTGCATCTACGGCTCCAACTTTTTTCCTTTTTTTAAAAACAAAATTGCTTATCGTATTATGACATTGTTTCTTGGTTTGTCTTGCAATTTTGAATTGAGGTTACTTATATATATATATAGTCGCATTCTCTCATAATTACTGGTAGATTTTTCTTTTGGTTGGTTAAGCATCATTTCTTCTTTATCTAAATTACTCATGAGTTTGAGCACATTCCACACCACTCATGACTTGACAGTTGACTCTCTACTAAATAATAACGTAGAAGGACTGGGAAATATAATAACAGTGAGCAAATAATCTTCTTAATCTTCTTCTTGTAGAGTGGATGCATGTTTAGTCATCATTTTAGTTTTAAAAAATAATCTTTTATATATCGACGGTCTGTACTCTATAGTCTATACTATCAGCGTAGTCCTAGTATATCTTTATGTATCATAACATGTCACTTACCATGTTATATAGGTCAGCTATGCGACCTTATATTTAATATTTCATTTATTCTAATTTATATGTTCATGTCTTAAAAAATAAAGCTTTTAAGATTTATGAGTTTTTGTTTTGTATCACAAGTTTTAAAATCCTTTTTTTCGTTTTTAAACTTTCGATCAGTCAAACATCGGCTCATAAATTGGGACGAAATGGGTAGAAAATACATGTAAACAACATGATATGCAATTTTCTTATATGGTCCGTGTATAGAAGTTAAATTGTGTTAGTAAAATCTAACGGGATATTGATGAATACAGGATTAAGACATACTTAATAGAGGGATTTTGCTGCCACACACACAATGCTGCATGGCATACACTACACAACATCATATGTGGGACTGCTGGAAAAATAGAAGGATACTTAGACATGGTGAGGAACAACCTAAAATGTGAAATCACAGTGTTCCACGGCAAAGACGATGAACTTATTCCAGTTGAATGCAGCTACAATGTACAGTCAAGAATTCCTCGTGCTCACGTTAAGGTGGTCGAGAACAAAGATCACATCACCATTGTTGTTGGCCGACAGAGATCATTCGCCAGAGAACTTGAGCAAATTTGGGAAAATTCAACAAATTGATATTATCCCACAACTTGTTTGATATATATGAAGAAGTTCAAGCTATGTGAATTCTCCACCATCATTTTTATCACCATAAGTAAAAAAAAAAAAAAAAAAAAAAACTTTTATCATATAAACCTAAATTTGGACAAATTGAAAGTCTGATTGAGTTAGTTTCTTTTTTACTCTTTATTTTCTTTTACGATATGTATGTCGAAATGCAAGCTGAATATTGTTCAGATATAGTCTATATAAATGTCAGCAAGAAAAAGTAATATGTGATGTGAAATGTTTCTAATCTTTAATATAATCGTTGGGCAATGAATTAATTGCCGAAAGCTTTATATTTTATTTATTCTTATGTTTTTACTTATATTCCATCTTATTATTATAGGTTATTGATTGTTCAAGTCTTTTGCACAGAGATTATATTTAAGCTATTTGCACTAATGATGTAATGAACTTTTTACACCACTTTTTGTAATTCAACATGTTATAAAGTTACTTACCATATATTCTAGGTTACAATCAAAGCTATATTGAATGTAGTTACAGGTAATTAGCTTCCAAGTGACTTTATTACATTATACCGTCAGTGCATAACTTAAAATCTTTGCACAATAATTACAAATTACAATGCATTAGTCCTCGTCCCTTTTACACTATATATATAATAAACGACTGAATTCAATTTATAAAAGACACGTTGATTAACGTTTCATTTCAAAGATTTATAACTAATCTAAACTTTACAAATTTAATTCTAGACATATGTTAATCAATAGTACTGGAAATGTAGAAATATTAGACAAGTGCACAAAGGTTTCATGAGGTGCAAAGTATGCTATCATTATTAAGTGGTAGTTAGAATTGGTTAAGTGGTTAGTTAGTGGCTAAATCAGTTATTATTAGATACTTTGGGAGTTAGAGTTGACAAGATATTTTGATGTAGATATTTTGTGGTAGATAGTGGCACGTGTATAAATGTATTACGTATAAGCATTGTAAAGAAAACAATTCATTTTCTTTCTATTGAATACAAGTCGGCTAAGTTCTCGACCAACTCTCTCTCTCTGTTTACTTTACTCTTTCTCTTATTCTCTTCCACTGATCTTTATACAATCATATACGACTGCGTACAATACTTCTCCGATTCATTGTGCTGATAGTTGATCTGATGAAGCTCAACATGGTATCAAAGTCTGGTACAACATAGATCGAAATTCAGGTTGCACACAGTAAAGTTGAAGATCGACGGATCAATACAGTAGAGGTCGAATTCAAGAACATGCAGTGACGAATTTGAAGAATTCAAGCACATGCAGTGAGGAATTCGAAGAAGGATCTGTTCGACTGAAGGATTTCGAAGAGGATCTGTTCGACTGAAGGATTTTGAAGAGGATCTGTTCGATTGAAGAAGGATCTGTTCGATTGAAGAAGGATCTGTTCGATTGAAGGATAATACATATATTTTTTAACGAAATAAGCAATGATGGGAACAACCGATGAATAGATGACAGTGACGATCGATCACAATCATCCTTTGTACTTATTTCCATCTGATGCGCCAGGATCGTTATCGATTGGGATCGTGTTGACTGGTATGGACAATTACACTTTATGGAGTAGAGCGATGAAGCTAGCTTTACTAGGTAAGAATAAATTGGGATTCATAAATGAAACTGTGAATAGGGAAGGATTTAATGGAGAATCGGACAATCTTTGGGACAGATGCAATGCGATTGTGGTATCGTGGCTAATGAGGAAAGTGAGTAAAGAATTACTCACTGGAATGTTATTTAATTCGGATTCTCATATGATATGGGAAGATTTGAAGGATAGGTTCGATAAAATTAATAGCTCAAGAGCTTTCCTGTTGCACAAAGAGATAGTCTCGTTGAGGCAGGGATCATTATCAATTTCGATGTATTATTCGAAACTGAAGGATTATTGGGATGAATACGATTCCATCATACCACCACCATCTTGCTGTCCTAAGTCGAAGAAGTTTGTAGATCACTTGCAGTTTCAAAGGATATTGCAATTCTTGATGGGACTCAATGACAACTATAGTCAAGCCAGGAGTCAAGTCCTAATGATGCAACAACTGTCAAATTTGAATCAAGTTATTGCCATGATAAACCAAGATGAGAGTCAGAAGATGATGCAGGATATGATGGAACCAGTGGCTATGTTCACATCAAGGAGTAAGAGTGGAGGTGTCTCAGGACATGGTGGAGGTGTCTCAGGTCATGGTGGAGGTGTCTCAGGTCATGGTGGAGGTGTTGGAGGTGTTCCAAGGCAAAGGAAACTATATAATCCCAATGCGATACGTGATTTTTTCCATGTTAAAGGACATTTCAGGCTAGATTGTTTTAAGCTAATGAAATATGATTATTTTCTTAAAATTGTACATGTGCAGGATGATTGCTACAGACTACATGGTTATCCTGAAAATTTCAAAGGAAAAACCAAAAAGGCAAACATGGTGACAGGAGGATTTGAGGATACTGGTCAAGGCCATATGCTAGTTGAGGCAGCTGGACAGTTTACTCCAAGGCAACACCAACAACTTCTCAATTTGCTTGATAACAAAGGAAGTGGGAGTACTAGTGCGAATATGGCAGGTATATCTGATTTCAATATTAAAATAGTAGTGAAATGGATAAGATTCAGGAGCAACAAACCATATGATTGGAAATGATAAACATCTGAAAAATAAGAAAATGGTAGATTATGCAGGAAAGGTACACTTACCAATAGGGTAATCCACCAAAATCTCACACATTGGTGATTATCATTTAGGAAAATGTGAGGTCCTTAAGAATGTGATGTGTGTGCCAGAATTTAGGTTCAATCTAATGTCAGTTTCCAAGGTGATAAATGAATTGAACTGCAGTGTTTCATTTTTTCCAACATGCTGTGTATTTCAGGATCTCTCATCTGGGAGGGTGAGAGCGATTGATAGTGAATATGAGGGACTATACATACTTACTTTGGACACACAAAATAAAGAAGCAGAATTGAATAAATATTTGGCAGCAGTGCAGCAAGTAGATACAATCACATGGCACCACAGATTGTGTCACATACCTGTCACTGTGATGAAGAAGATACCAAGTTTTAAGAACAATAATTTGGCTTTGAATAATTGTGAAGTGTGTCCATTAGCTAGACAAACAAGAATACCATTTCATATAAGCAATAGTAGAAAAACAGAACCATTCCAATTACTACATATGGATGTATGGAGATCTTACAAAGTTGAGACATATAATGGAATGAGGTATTTTTTTACTATTGTGGATGACTATTCTAGGTGGACATGGATATTTTTACTAAGATTGAAGTCTGATGTGAGTACATTACTTAAACAATTCTTTACTACAGTTCAAACTCAGTTTAATATGAAGATAAAAAGAGTTAGATCAGATAACGGGACAAAATTCTTTAACTATCACTATAGGGAGTTGTTCCTGTCTCATGGGGTGACACATGAAAATTCTTGTCCATACACACCACATCAAAATGGTGTGGTGGAAAGGAAACATAGACATTTACTTGAAATAGCTAGAGCCATAAAGTTCCAAGCTAATATACCAGGTAAGTTTTGGGGATTCTGTGTTCAGACTGCTGCATATGTTATAAACAGGATACCTTTATCTGTAATAGGAGATAAATCTTCTTATGAACTGTTATATAATAAAGTACTCTCACTATCACATTTCAGAGTTGTTGGTTGCTTGTGCTTTGCCACTATTTTAAATAGACAGGACTGTTACACCTCGTAAGTTTAAGGTGATAATTAAGAACATTATTAAGAATTAAAATTCGAATCTTGGGTATAAAGTATATTTATATATGCAAATCCGAAAGTTAGTATACGAGGGATGTGATTCCGGAGAATTTTTTTGATTACTACGAGCGTGACAATGGAAATTATAATGATAGTTATAGATATTCCCGTTGTGAATTAGTAACGTATTATATAAATTGTGATAACAAGGATATGAGGTCTTATTGAATTTTTAAGATTTAAAAGAAGTGAGACATAAGGTTGATTAATTGTGGAAACATGGACTAATTATGCAATTAATAAAAAATTAGCCCACTAAAACACCTTAAGACCTATTATCTTCCGACCTTAATTCAAAACACTTCATTTTTATTTTTCATTTTATCTCTTCCTTCTTTCCTAAGCCCAGCCGAGACCCACCCCTAATCCATAACTTAGGATTGAAGTTTTTCATCTCTTATCTTCCTAGATTAATTCCTCCATAATTTTAAGCCAAGTTTTAACACCCAAAAACAGTGGGTAAACCGAACTGCTGGGCCAAATTAAAGCTGGAAAATTCCAGTTTTTTTGAGACAAATTTAAGGAAGAAAAACATGCTAGGAAGATGGATTAATATTGTAGAATGTATGCATGACAATTTGAAATTGAAAAAGTGAAAAATTGGGCAAGAAACTCGATGAAACAGTGCTGGAATTCCATGGACTGTTTTGGCTTCGTTTAAGGTATAAAATTCTTCATTCTATGATATAATTGGAGTGCATGTTGTTAGGATTAAGGAAATAAATTTGTGATTAAGGGAAAATTAGAATTTAAACATGCATGTGATTGTTGTAATGTTGTTGGACCGATTTTGGAACTAGTTTTACCAATTTTGGAGTTGTTGAATTCAATTGTTGTTGTTGTTCTTATTATCGTCGCTAATTGCACGTTAAAATTGAAGGAGGTCTTGAAAGAAATCTTGACATTTAGATTATAATTGTTTATAAAAAATTGTTGAAACATGAATTGAATTCTAGGGAATTAAGAAAAGAATTGGTTTATGGAGATTGACCGGAAACTTGCTTGAAATTGTTGGATATTGTCACGACGAGTTAGGGGCCGATTTTCTGGAGTTAAGAGGTTGGAAATTTGATTATAAACATGTATATAAGTTATGATAATTACTAATACATGTCTTAAATAAAGTAAAGTGTAAAAAGGATGTTATGTTGCAAATTATAGGACTCAGACTTTTGTTGTTGCCGCTAGAATTGATGGATTGTTTAAGATTGTTCTAATATGGATTAACATGAGAAATAGATGTAGTGATCACCTGTTTTGTTGTAGTTGTGATATCGCTTAAAAATAAAAGAGAAGGAATACGTTATGATGACGTAAATAGAATATATGAGATTATTATGGTTATATTCTTAAGTTATGACTTGATGTTGGTATTGCTGACTTGGTTTGGGAATTGTGGACGTACATATAAACAGGGGAAGTGCTGCTCGAATTTTGATAAAATAAGAGGGTTGTCTTTCAATTTAACTTACGTTAGGTATCATAGAATTAACGGGCGTATTGTTATTATTATAGGTCAAGGAGCTAGTCGAGACAATTATTAGATTGTCGAGTTGAGATAGACGACGAGGTATGTGAACTATTCTTTTTTTCTTTTGGCATGATTTTTATTAAGTAAAAGTACGACGGACGTACATGATGTCTACACAGTTTAATTCCTAAAGATGTTAGTTATGAGAAGTGCCTATGATTTTTCAATAAAGAGTTTATTATAATGATTTTAATGAGAGTCAAATGATGATTTCTAATTGCATATGGTTGCTCATGATATCTACTCGTGTTAAGTATTATTATTCCACTTCTCCGAGTCTCGGGTCGGCTTATGTTCGTGCACAACCTTGCATTGTTCACCGAGTCTCTCGCTAGAGGGACGAATTGTTACACCCCGTTTTTACAGGATATGTTTTAAGAACGTAAGTAAGAACTCAAAGATGTTAAGATTAGAGACGAGTAAAAATTTATCGAAAATTGTGAAATTGTCGGAAACAAAATATTGCGACGAATGAGAGGGCGACACGTGTCACCCCCCCCCCCCCCTTAGTGTCTTGGACGAAATTTGCCTTGGGCAAAAGGGTCATTTGACCATTAGTGAGATGACCAAGTCTTGCACATGACTTAGCTTGACATTGTTGACTAAAAGTCGCGATCCATGTGAAACTCTTCTAAGCCAACCGTTTGTGTAGATCTTGACCCTCCAGTAGTATTATATATGTGTACAAGTAGCAAGACAGGCACTACACTTAGAATTTTTTCAAGAAACTTAGGAACACTAAATGAGGCTCACAAGGTCCTTCAAGACAAGAATTTTCAATCTTTGTCCAATAATCCCCATACTTTAAACCAAGGTTCCTAAGTGTATTGTGAGTATATCTCAATAGAAAATCCGGAAAAAGAGAGTTTTCGTATTAGTGTGAATACCTAATGGCTTTTCTAGGTTTTGGTTGGAAGTTTGAAGGAAAATTGTTGGTATGGTTCTAAGTGTCTCAAGTATCTTGAAAAGGCTCTAGGTTGCTAAAGAGCAACCGGTTTTGAAGATTGGATTAAAAAGCGTTGAGGTATAATCTTGTTCTTTGAAAGTATTACAAAATTATTTATTTTTTTGTTAGCTTACTTGTTGCTAGCATGAAGTATATGTTGAAGTTTATAAGGATTATAGATCGATTGTAGTCTTTGAAATAAATGAAATGTAGGCCATATTAAGTTGGATTACAATTTGATCGTTGTTAGAATCGTCGCATGTTATTGACTTGCCATGGTAGTAATAACCAAACGCGACTTGATATCTTATTATGCTACCAATTTGGATTGAAATGGAAATTGGATAAGAATTAGTTTGGTTGAACTCAAGGTGGCGGTTTGGACTTGTAGTTTGTAGTAGTTGGTTAGTCATTTGTATTGGACTATTTTCTATTTAATTGTGAGCCTTTAGTTAGTCATTTGTATTGGACTATTTTCTATTTAATTGTGAGCCAATGTTTAGTTAGTCATTTGTATTGGACTATCTTCTACTTAATTGTGAGCCTGTTTGGTTATTATGTCGACCTTGAAAAAGTAGAAACAAAGGAGGTAGAATTTGGCGACTTAGCACTTAGAATATTCGTAAGAGGTTAATGGACGATTGTGACCATGATAGGTTGAAGAACTAAGTATAGCGTATCTCTTTGGAAGATTGTGATAGCTCGAGGTTGAAGTACTGGAGCATCTTGCTACTTGTCGACAATCGTCGCGAGGTATGTGAACCTCTTCCTTCTTTTGACATGATTCTATGTATGGAATATACGTGTAGTACTATTTCATGATTCCTTCTACTCTTAGAAGTTAAGAGGTATGTATGTTGAATTACTCTACGTAAAGGTTATGTCTAAGTTATCCTAAGTTCTTACCAAGTCTTATGGGGGATGTTGGTAAGAGTCGTTAGGGGGTATTTGGAGCCAAGTTGACTTGGCTAATTTACGGCACAAATGAGAATAAGTATCGAACAACGTTAATAAAGGAAAATGTAATGACATTACTTATGTTAAAACAAGTAGAATTCTCCATCTAAGATAAGACAAAATTGTATTACATTTTCTAGATCATGGCTACTTGATTAAGATAGTTATAAATAAGTATAACTTATTCACGTATATGTTACTTAATTTATAAGGATTTACGTATGAAGTTTTAAGACTATGGACCTCAAAGTGTTAAAAGGTTAAGAAACTTGTGTTCCTAAAAGTTAAGAGACTTGAAGTATTTTGAAAGCTTTGCGATTTGAATTGAAAGTATAAGTTTCTTGGTTATCAAATGAATGTATTTGTCTAAGAAATAAAGAGTTATAACGGCTTTATGGGAAGTTGGTTATAACAACTTTATGGAAGATTTAAAAGAATGGTTTTCTTGATAAAGTAAGCAAAGAAATGATTTGAAATAAAGAAGGGCAAATTGTTTTAAAGGTACCAATTGCTTTAGGTTTCAAAGAAAGAAGTCACTAGATTTAGAAGCCTATAAATGTATTTCTAAAAAGTATTGTGACTTGTCGTGAAAAGTAGATATGACTTGATACTACGGTTATTAGTATCTTGGAAGTTTTATTTGAAAGAGAATCATTTTAAAAGGAGTAGATACGTTGGGTTAAATTCGGATTTTATAATGACATGTTAGTGCCTTAAGTAAACAAAAATGAGAGTGTATATGAACAAGCTAATAAGAAGTTAGGGGATTTCTTAACTTGCTTATATTATGGGTAGTGCTTATGTTATGTATGATAAGTCGGTAGTGCTTATATTATGTATGATGGTAGGTTGAGTTAGGGTAAGAGTATAAATGAGCGTTATACCACCGGGTAAGAGTATAAGTGAGGGTAAATCCCGAACGCACTGCTTTATGTGTTACTTGCCACGGTTGAGATAGGGTAAGAGTATAAATGAGGCAAGCCCAAGACGTTATACCACCTTAAGAGTATAAATGAGGCAAGCCCAGACGTTATACCGAGTATAAATGAGGCAAGCCCCGACGTTATACCACTGTTTTGATTGATATTATGGGCGTGAGACCCGTGGTTATGTTTTACACTTTGATGGGGATTCATGCTTTGATATTGGTGTGACTTGATCGTATGTTATGAAAGATAAGTAAGTTAGATAGAAATGAACTTAATGACTTCTCCTAAGTAAGTACGTAAGATATGACTATAACTCTTAATGGAATGGAAAAGATATTGATGTAAGTTATGTGGAAAAACTTGATTGAATTCTTAAGTATGTATGTAAGAATATGATGTTAATTCTATTGAAAGAAGGAAAAGAATGATTAATGTACGATTAAGTTCATAAGTGGTAATGAAGTATGTATTTTTATACTTGTTCTTGTCATTCTTCGTTATTTAGTTTAGGATTATGGATCGAGATGGCTCCAATGTTCCGAGTTGTCGTGGCTATGTATATTCGTTATTATTCACATTTTTTGTAAAAGAAATGATGTTTTATTAATAAGTTTCAAGTATGTTCTGATTTTCTCGATGTATACCTTTAATTATGTAGGATGCATCCATAGATGAGATGATGACTCTACCGAGTCCCAGTATGGGCCGGGTTATGATATGATTCCACCGAGTCTCGCATTAGAGGACCAGATTATGTTATAGGTATATGTATCTGATGCCTATACAGACAGGCATTCATGGTTTTTGACTTGACTCTCATTTTTATAAGGCACAACTGACTCTTATTGTTTACGGCACAGTTAGATTTGGATTCTGATTTTTATACTGGTCTGTTGTTATTTGTTGGCTATTTATGATCTCATTTACAGTATTTCTTATTTTACATACTCAGTACATTATTTCGTACTGACCCTCTTTCCTCGGGGGGCTACGTTCATGCCCGCAGGTACAAGTATTTAGTTTGGTGATCCACCGGTCTAGGTTCCTGCTTAACTGTTTGGAAAGCTCATTTGATCCAGAGCTTTGTCATTTTGGTACATAAACTCTTTTTAGACTTATGTATATATTTAGGGGCACGACGGGGCTCTGTCCCGTCATAAGTCGTTATCCTTCTTATAAAGGTCTGTAGACAGTTGTGGGTTGTACTTATGTAGAGTTATAAATCTGTTTTGGTCAGCTATGTTATTGTACTCTGTGTTGGGATGTTCCTGTTTATATGTGATACTATTTGATGACAGCCTTTTCGGCTTTCCTGTTATATTATGTTGGCTAGTTGTGACTCCTCAGGAGACATGTACATTCTCGTGTAAAGGCAGTCTTGTCGGCTTGCCTATTCTGGTAGACGTCATTATTGCACTGTTATGCTGCCGGATTTCATACTCCTTCGATGTTAGTGGGACTATGTGTGACATGTTAGCATAATGGTGTCATTAGGGCGTTTAGTCGCGGCCCGTCGGGTCGGGTCGTGACAAGGACAAGTTTGGTCCTAGAGCAGTGAAGGTTGTCTTACTTGGCTATGGGACTTCACAAAAATGATATAAGGTGTATGACTTGGAGAATGGTACAATCTTTCTGAGCAGAGATGTGGTATTCATGGAATCAGTCTTTCTCTTTCAAAACAACACTGAAGATATGCCTGGTTATATGAAGTCTCATGAACTTTTTTGTTATGAAGATCTAATATATCGCCAGGACGCAATGTTAGCCGGTACACGATGGAGGATGCGTGTAGCGGCCAAAGTCTCGATGGGTTCCTCGCCATCAAAGTGACAATGGAGTTCCTGCTGGTATTGTTTGCAGTCCAACACAACAACCTTTGATCTTGCCACATCAAGGAGATTCATATGATGTCAGAAGATCTACTAGATCTAGTAGACCACCCATATGGCACAAAGACTATGTTACCAAGCATGGTTCCAATGAATGTTTATATTCTATATCCGATGGAGTTGATTATGCAGGTCTTTCATCTATATATCAGGAGTTTGTGGCAAAGATGTCAGCTGATACTGAACCATATAGCTATTCAGAGGCTATAACAGACAAGAGGTGGATAGAAGCAATGTAGAATGAAAGTAAAGAAGGTCATTGGATGTAGATAGGTATATAAAATCAAGTACAAAGCATCAGGAGAGGTGAAAAGATTCAAGGCTAGGCTGGTTGCCAAAGGGTACAAATAGAAAGAAGGCTTGGATTATCAAGAAACATTCTCACCTGTGGTTAAAATGACCAATGTGAGAGCAATACTGGCTGTTGCTGCTGCTAACCACTGGAGTATTCAGCAAATGGATGTGTATAATGCTTTCTTGCAAGGAGATCTCTATGAAGAAGTGTACATGACTCTCCCACAAGGTTTTAACACTGCTGGTAAACAGAAGAAAATGTGTAAACTGGTGAAGTCACTATATGACCTGAAGCAAGCTTCTAGACAATGGAACATCAAGCTCACATCAACACTAATCTATTCTGATTGTATTCAGAGCCACAGAGATTATTCTCTATTCACTAAGCATGATGACAAGGGGAAGATAGTTGTTGGTCTTGTCTATGTTGATGACATGCTTATCACTGGAAATAACATGACTCTAATACAGCACACCAATCATATCCTTCAGTCATCCTTCAAGATCAAAGACTTGGGAGATCTTAGATACTTTCTTGGCATAGAGTTTGCTATAAGTTATCATGGCATTCTCATGCATCAAAGAAAATATGTTTTGGAACTAATATCGGATATGGGCCTAGCATGTGCTAAGAGTGCTTCTTCACCTATGGAGATGAATAAATTTTTACAACAATACAGTATGATTAGTGTATTGCTGCTTCAGAGACCATTATGAATGCTGAAGGCACTACAGGATCAACTCAGCTGCCTGATGAACCATTGGAAGACCCCAGTGTCTATATATGATTAATTGGTAGGCTGTTGTATCTTACCAATACCAGACCTGATATATCTTTTGTTGTACAATGTATAATCCAATTCATGCAGGCTCCTAAAACCTCACACATGGAGGCTGGTTTGAGACTGATTAGATATGTCAAACATGCACCAGCTTCTGGAATTCTTATGTCTACCTGCAACACTGCACAACTCCATGTATTTTGTGATGATGATTGGGGATCATGTGTGAAGTTTGGGCAGTCACCTGTGTCATGGAAGTCCAAGAAATAAGTTATTGTCTCCCGAAGTTCAGCAGATGATGAATATAGAGCAATGACTACTTCAGTTGCAGAGATAGTCTGAATAACAGAATTGTATAAAGAACTTGGAGTTGATGTTCATGGCCGATTATGCGTGTTCACGATAGCAAGTCAACACTTGATTCTTTGACCCCGTCTTTCATGAAAGAACCAAACACATCGACATTGATTATCATTTCATACGAGAGAAAATTCAGGAAGGTCTAGTTTCTCCTGCCTATTTGTCTTCTGTAGAGCAGCCTGCTGATGTGCTCACCAAAGTCCTTGGCATTGCTCATCATGGTCGATTGGTGTTCAAGCTAGGCATGAAGAACATCTTCATATCTCCTAGCTTGAGGGAGGATGTAAAAATATTAGACAAGTGCACAAAGGTTTCATGAGGTGCAAAGTATGCTATCATTATTAAGTGGTAGTTAGAATTGGTTAAGTGGTTAGTTAGTGGCCAAATCAGTTATTATTAGATACTTTGGGAATTAGAGTGGACAAGATATTTTGATGTAGATATTTTGTGGTAGATAGTGGCACATGTATAAATGTATTATGTATAAGCATGGTAAAGAAAACAATTCATTTTCTTTCTATTGAATATAAGTCGGCTAAGTTCTCGACCAACTCTATCTCTGTTTACTTTACTCTTTCTCTTTTTCTCTTCCACTGATCTTCATACAATCATATACGGCTGTGTACAATACTTCTCTGATTCTTTGTGCTGATAGTCGATTTGATGAAGCTCAACCGGAAAACATGGAGGAATTTTAGTAATACTATGAACAAATTTTTTATCTGGTCTACTCAATATATAGAATCTTCTATGCCCCAAATAATACACAAAGATCAACTCAAAAGCACGTGAAATGAATCGGGCATTTGTCTAACATAATCAAAAGGGGGGTTTTCTTGAGGAGGAGAATTTAAATAACAAAATTATGGAAGTCACTTTGTTATGAACTGTAACCATTGCATGATTGTTAAGAAAATTGAATGCTGCCAACTATAAATTACAGCGGGGAAGAGAGACAATACAAGTGTCAGATATTGAAGTCCACCTGTCAGCTAATAAACTAATGGATTTAAATTAGTGGACCTAGTGTTATTAATAAATAGTGTAGGGACTGATCTAGATGGATGAGAGATGCTGCTTATTAGCAGACTAGTGTAGCATAAATAGCTACCAAAAATAAGAGAATCCAACTAGTACTTGTTAATTTCAAGGGCAAATTAAAGTAAAATTAAAAAGTATTCGACATTGGTCGTTGATGATTGGTTGCATTTATGATATTGGAATTGATTGATAGCAAATAAAGTTAGTGTAAGTAGTGAAGGTAATACCTTTTACTTGGCACAGTAGCCACTGTTAGAAAGCAAATTAAAGTCTCAGCCTTGTCCTCTATAGTTTATATACAAATGGTAAGCATATAATGTGGGAAGGTCTTTTTCTACTAATTATGGGTTTCCTTTAAGAAGAAAATTATATAATGATTCTCTTGCATTTGGTAAGTTATCTAGTGTGATCCTTTTCCGAACCATGCTAACACGAAATCTTTATGCACCCGGTTATCCTTGTTCTTAAACTAGTGTTCTTGTAGGTTCAAGGACAACTTGAAATAGTTTAATGTTTTATTGATTATCAAGTTAAGATGACATACAATAATTATAATATTGTACATTTTATGAAATCGTGTTAGAAAAACTTTTCCCACACAATGCACGTATTACTCTTCAACCATAATAACATACCCAATATAATCTCAGAGGTGAGAGTCATGGGAGGGTAAAGTATACTCATACCTTACTCCTATCTTGTGAGGGTAAGGATGTTTCGGATAGACGCATCGCTCTTGTAGTAGTACAAAACTTTAAGGGAAAGCAATTTACTAATTGAAAAAGGGAGGATTTGTTGAAGATAATTAATCGTCCATGCTCAAATAGAAGAAATAATACTTGAACAGAGGGCCATCAACTTAGATCAATGAGGATCGGAATTGAGTTGCTTAAGATTCCAATTCAAGCAAGGTTTAGGCTAGCAAGTCTGACATAAATTAAATAATTAACTTTAATTGATTCGACCCTCAATAATGTACAATCCTTAATCAATATATATAACTTAAATGTTATTTCCCTTCCCTTTCCATCAAATCAGACTTTCATGGCACAGTAGCCACTGTTAGGAAGCAAACTATAGTTGCAGCCTTGTCCTCTATCGTGTTATGTACAAATGGAAAACATATAATTTGGGGAAGGTCTCTTTCCACTAATTATGAGCTTCCTTTTAAGATGATAATTAAGTGGGTGTTTGGAGTAGCTGAAGCTTTTTTAGAAGTGCTGAGATTTAGAGAAAATTTTAAAAAGTGGCTTAACAGAGAATCTGTGGGTGAATGGAAAAAGTGCTGAAAAACAGAAAAATGTGTAAAATGAGTGTTTGCATATGTTTATGATAAAAGAACTTATTTATGATAAAAGAAGCTTATTTTAACTTATAAAAATGAAATATTCATATTACCCTCAACATGATAAAATGATATAAATCTTCCATTTTTTTAAGGGACAAGAGTGTCAATTCAAGTTAAACAAAAAAGTTCAAGCCGCTTAAGCTGGTACTTACCAGCTTCCCATTTAAGCCAAATTTGATTTTTTTTAAGAGAAGCCAACGTGAAAAACAGTTTCTCAAACACTCAAAAATGACTTTTTTCTACATTTAAGTCATAAGTTAGAGTAAATAAGTTATTGTAAAGACCCCTAAATAATGGTTGTCCTTTATGAGGTGTTCTTTTAGGTCCAAGGAGGAGAATTCAAGAGAGTTTAACTTTTGAATATTGACATAATATTTTAGAAGAGTTAACCTAGGTAGCCGCTTATCCAACCGCTTAAATTAAAAATAGCTTGCAGATATATATATGTGTGTTTGGTTCTGCAGTTGACAGAATTGATTATGAGGAGAATTGATTCTGTCAGAATTGATTTTGATAGAATTGATTGATAGATTTGGTTTATGTTTGGATGCAACAATGTAGAAGTGATTGTTATCAATTTATGATGTTTGGATAATTTGGATCAAAATTGCTTTTGAACGTAGAATTATCAAAATTGACATAGTTAAATAGATAATAGAATTTAAAGTGCAATATATAATACTTAAATATTAGAATTTAAAGTATGTAAATAAAAATTACAAATAGATAATAGAATTACACATGAAAAATGTCAACTTTAGTAGTATATTTGAGTACTATATTTGATTTTTTTTAGTAATTATTTCTAGATATTTAAAGAGGGTAATGAAAGTTGTATATTTAATTTTTTTAATAATTATTTCTAGATATTTAAAGAGGGTAATGAAGGTGGATAGTTGTTGATGCAAATTAAATAGGGTAATAAAAGAAAATGTAAAATTCAATGAAATAAATGACAAAATTGATTCTGGTAGAATTGATTCTGGAAAGGAGAACCAAACATCCCAATTTTACTCATTTTCACGAAAGTAGCAACCCAGAATCACTTCTGGATTGCTAGAAGTGGAACCAAACATGCACATAATATATGTAATCCGGGTATATTATGTATATAACCATGTATAATCTATGTATACCGGCTCGAAAAAAATAAACAATGAATCGTGCCGGCTATTTATGTAAAGCTTTCAACATTTAAATTCATTGTCAAGTTAAGATGATATGCAATAATAAATATGGTACATTTTATAAAATCAATGTTCAAATAGTAGTACTAAACTTTAAGAAAATAATGATCTACTAGCTAGTTGAACAAATGAGGATCCGTTCAAGAATTTATGTTATAGAATAGTTTAATCTTTTCTAGTATAGATGCTATATGAAAGAGTTTCTTACAATTAAAGATCGTGATCTAGCAGTTTAAGATTCCAGTTTAAGGAAGGTATCAAGTCTAAAAAATAAAGTAAATAACCGGTTAAAGCTGTCTAATAATGTAAAAACTCCTTAATTCGTGTCATTTTCCTTTTCTTCCCATCAAATCATATCCAGAGTGAAATTCAAAATCTTGACCATTCCCCACATTATTTTGGCAGGAATAAAGGCCATACGGCATACCACATTTTAAAGTTGGCAGTACAATACATTTTAGAACATTGCGTATTAATTAGGACAATAAATAATTTTAAATTTGGTAACAAATTACATTGAAAAACTAAAGATGATGAAAGAGGAGTTCCGTAAGATAAGAAGTAAGTCCCACATCGAAATATAATGAGTTGATGGACTCCTTATATGCACTTGAATAATACTCAACTTACAAATTAATTTTTTGAGTTGAGTTAGGCTCAAAATCCATTCTTGACAATGTCAATAAATTTTTTAGAGATCTTGGAAATATTTCTCCTCCGTCATTATTAAGAAATTAAACTAAGAAACAATTGAAGAGAAATTGGAAACCAAGAATAAGTCAACTATAGAAGCTTCATATAATTATTATGTCGTTGAGCGGAAAATTCGGTTGGAAAACTATAGTATCGTGCTATCACTATATCCATTTGGCCACGTATTAATTTGGTTTCTCGTAAAAAATAGTGTTGGCATAATAATCTGTATACGTTAACGTTTCAACACAATCTGTTAAACATTTAGTACAACAAATTACATAGTATTAAAAATACTTAACAGTAAATTAATTAAAAATCAGTACATGAAACTGAAAATAAACAGAATATGTGTTGGACAAAATAATTTTTCAGAATATAATCGAGCTCACTTAGTTCAAAGTGTGTCCTTAAGGAAATTATTCCCCTCACAATACTCGAGGTTGATGGAATATCCCCTTCCAGAATAGAACGATTATCTTACCAGAATAGTAGCACTCCAAATTCCGGTAGCAGCGAACCATTCAACGGCAGTATATCACACAATATAAATAAGAGAGATTATTCGAGATGGAAGAAAAATTCGTATTGAATGTTGTGTTAAATTCTTGGAACAAATCAATAATTTATAGTTGTTGGAGGTATTGATTCTGAATGTTTGCAACCATTCAGAACAGCCACCCGAATTTTTGGAGGGAAATTCAAAAAAGAAAAAATCGGACCGGATCGATCCGTATTGAATTTATTTTAATTAAATAATTAAAAAAACGTTTGTCCAAAAAGATTATCAATCAATCTTTGACAAATACAAATTCAAATCCAAATCCAAAGCCGAGCCGAGCGAGCGACGACGACGCGAAGGGTCCTTGCACCCTCAACCCTTTTAACAACTAGAGAAGGTGTAACGTAATATATACATCTCTCTTTTCTTCTATTTTTTTCGATGTGGGACAAATGTCTTAAAAAGGGACCTTTTACATTCCCTTCACTTTTCATCCCATCATTTTCCATTCACCAATATCAAAACCCAACAATCCCCCACATGAATGAGGAATGACCACAATATAAAAGAATGCGCGGACAAATGTGATATACAAGCGAGGATTGACTGCATCTAGATAAGTAGGTTTCCCTTTGAACTTTCCGTAGTGATCTTATATCGGATATACTCGACCAATTGGTAGATTTGATATCTTTGAACCGTCGAACTTTGTTGTATACCTAGACAACATAAGTCACACAATCATCCCTCAACCGTTTATGGTTCTCACGGTTGTGTTCGTTTCAGCCATGAACACCGTCTGGTTTCATGAGTGCATAGAGAATGGGCCTTCACTGTCATTCCCCTTTAAAGCGGCTTACACTTAACACTCACATATGTGATTTCTAAACATGTGGTCCTATAGCCACTTTATCTGGTCATACACTGCCAGATTTAGATAATCATTAAAAATCTTAATGCTTTATTAACTCATTAACAAGCCATAAAGTCTTATCCTTATTTCTGAACATTGTCTTCATCCGAGAATGGGTTGAGTTATTTGACAATGTTGAACCGTCAGTCACAACTTTGTTTGATCTCCTTGAACCTAACTCTTGGGATCTCCAGTCTGCTAGGTAGAGTTACCGCCATGATGACTTGTCCTTGGCCTTAACCCCATTCCCATTGATGATCTACTAACTCCATCTCTAGATTAGCCTTTTGTAAGCGGATCCGCCACGTTATCTCTTGGGGAGCTGATTTGTGAACCAAAAACCGACAAATTTTGTTGTTTGTAGCATAGCCAATAAAAATATAATCCACAATTTTTGGTCCGATTTTTACCCTTTTGGATAAAGGAACTTGTACCTTTGCTAAACACCCCCACACTTTAAAATATTTCAAGTTGGGTTTTCTTCCTTTCCATAGTTCATATGGAATAAATTGTGTTTTGTTGTGGGGCACCCTATTGAGTATTCGATTAACTGTAAGGATAACTTCACCACACAAGCTTTGCGGTAAACCGAAACTTATTAATAAAGCATTCATCATTTCCTTTAATGTTCGGTTTTTTTCCGCAATTCCATTTGATTGTGGTGTGTAAGGGTCAGTAGTTTGATGAATAATTCTATATTCTAAACATATCTCTGCAAAAGGAGATTCGTATTCTCCACCTCTATCACTTCTAATCATTTTTATCTTTTTATTCAATTGATTTTCCACTTCGTTCTTGTATTACTTAAATACATCGATTGCGTCATCGTTACTATTAAGCAAATACACATAGCAGTATCGAGTGCAATCGTCAATAAAAGTTATAAAATACTTTTTCCCACCGTAAGATGGTATTGACTTCATATCACATATATCTGTATGAATTAAGTCTAAAGAATTTGAATTCCTATCAATAGACTTATATGGATGTTTAACAAACTTAGATTCAACACAGATTTCACATTATGATTTGTTACACTCGAATTTAGGCAATACTTCTAAATTAATCAATTTCCGCAAGATTTTGTAGTTGACATGTCCTAAACGAACATGTCATGTGAACGTGACTCTTCACATGTAATGTAAACGATACTCTTCACATGTAATATGAACGAAACTCTTCACATGTAATGTAAACGTGACTCTTCACATGTAATGTAAACGTGACTCTTCACATTTAATGTGAACGAGACTCTTCACTTGTAATATGAATGAGACTCTTCACATGTAATGTGAACGTGACTCTTCACATGTAATGTGAACGTGACTCTTCACATGTAAAGCACTAAGGATGTAGCGCTCCATTTCTAAAAAAATATAGTACTCCTTAGTCCTCACTAATCAAATATAGGGTAGAGTAGACACAGTCAACTTTGGACTTTCAAAATATTGATCACGTGGAAAGGGACAACATCAAACGTGAGGAACATGGACTTTGTCACACAAGCATACTGTATTGACAGAGGTTGTACATGTACTCCTTTTATTTACCACATTGGCATCTCACATGCTTCCGATAAATTTTGATTTCTTTCTTTTACTTTCTTTTCTGACTGAAGGACTTGACTCTGAATCATGTCCTAGTGACTTCCCAGAGGGTGGAAGAAATATACCCTTGATATTTCCTGTCTCTTCAGGCGAATCCCCAGAGGGTGGAAGGCATACACTAGAAAGAATTCCTCCCTTAGTATTTCCCGTCTCATGATTTTCGTTTATGCTGGCATCCAAATTCTCAAACCCAATTAAATCACAAATTTAAACGATGAGGATTTTATTTCTTTAAATCGCAGTATAATTATGAACTTTGGTATTCCAACGAAGTTTTTATATCTTCGAGTCAGAATACTAATATTCATATGGAGTAGAAAACTATACAAGTTTTAATCTCCTTAAACAGTATACATAATAGCAAACAACAACAATGAAGTTTTTATGTTCTTCAAATCGTTGTACAAGTATGAACTTTAATATTCCAACGAAATTTTTATGTCTTCAAGTCAGAATATGAAATTTCATACAGAGTAGAAAACCACACATGTTTTAATCTCCAAAACAGAATACAGATTAATATAAAAAATATAATTTCCTTAAGATTATTTGCATAATAATCTGTATACGTTTAAATAACGTTTCAACACAATCTGTTAAACACTTAGTACAACAGATTACACAGTATTAAAAATACTTGACAGTAAATTAATTAAAAGCCAGTACATGAAACTGAAAATAAACAGAATCTGTGTTGGAAAAAATAATTTTTCAGAATATAATCGAGTCCACTTAGTTTAAAGTGTGTCCTTAAGGAAATTATTCCCCTCACAGTACTCGAGGTTGATGGAATATCCCCTTCCAGGATAGAACGATTATCTTACCAGAATAGTAGCACTTCAAATTCCGGTAGCAGCGAACCACTCAACGACAGTATATTACACAGAATAAACAAGAGAGATTCTGAATGTTTGCAACCATTCAGAACAATCTCCAGAATTTTTGGAGGGAAATATTGGATTTATTTTAATTAAATAATTAAAGAAAAGTTTGTTCAAAAAAATTATCAATCAATCCGAAGCCGAAGCCGAGCGAGCGACGACGACGGCGCGAGGGGTCTTTGCTCCCTCAACCCTTTTAACAATTATAGAAGATGTAATGTAATATATATGCACCTCTCTTTTCTTCTCTTTTTTCAATGTGAGACAAATGTCTTAAAAATAAACTTTTTACATTCCCTTCACTTTTCATTCCATCATTTTCATTCACCAATATCAAAACCCAACGAATAGTAATGATAGAACTTAAGTGTTAGCTAACTAGTAGAAAGAATGAGGCACGTAAATCTTCATGATTTGCCTAATGCCCGCACGGCTTTTTAATTTGAGATGTGGTTGGCGAAAGAAATGACCTAACACTTTGATTCTCATTGCTGTACTCACACTTTATTAGATTTGTCTTATATTACTTTGACGATCGACATGAAAAAATATAAGATATTTGTATCTAGCATTGCTTTACTTGACTTGGAAATAGGGATGGGTGAGCTACAATTTTGTTTACGAATTTCGGTGAACTCAATAATTTTAAGAGATAATTTTAAAAATATTTTCTTAAGTTAGTTTTATTGCACTTAATTTCCTTGTGATTTCGAATATTACACTCACTTCCCCTATTTTAAAACAAGTTTGGTCACAAAAAATTTAAATCACTTAATCATGACAAATTAAATGGATTATAAACATAAAGCACAGATAAGTCTTTACCGTTGTGTACTTAATCTGTTGGGTTGGACTTTCTTCAAAATTTCTTTTTCTTCATTTGCAAATCATTTTACTATCTCATGTATATCTAACTAAGGGTTATTCTTGGAGATTATTTACCCATTAAATCCAATTATGATTTCGAGCTGTCCGACTGACTGTAGGGGTGAGCGGGTCTGGGTACCATAACTTTTTTGAACTACCCGGACCCTACCCAGTAAAAGATCGGTTCCTATATTTACTATTCGAAACCTACCTGTAGCAATCATTATCCGAAATCTACCCGGATCCTGCGGTTCCCGGTACCCTGTAACATTACTGTGCAGAAGCTCATCGTTTGATGTAAAGATGTAGTCCTGCGGTATATATCTTCTTATCTCCAGTACTACCATCTCAAAACATAATAGAATTTACTTTCTATTCTAGCATTTTATTACTTCAATACTCTTAACTAATGTTGCTCTTGAATCATATTATCAAATCACACCAAGATTTCTGACCTCATGCACCAAGGGGGAAAACACTAAAACGAAAAAAAGTTGCTACTTTAAATAGCTAATCTTAGGATTTTTTTGTTGGTTAGGAGAGACACAGACTTGAGAAATTTATCAAAGCAAACATACGTATTTTCGGGTATCGGTTCCGGGTACCTTGTTTCTATTTGTCGGAACCAGAATCGGATCCGATATTAATCGGTTCCTAATTTTACTATCCGGACCCTACCCGTTATTATAATATATCTACTTGGAACCTACCCATTAGTGTCGGTTCCGATCGGGTATTTGGATAGTAAAATATAGCACTAGAAAGAACTTGTTTTTCTTCATTGTATAAGGAACTACTATATTTTATGGGGGCCCTACTGTATCATATCGATAGTGCCTTCTTCTGTTCATAGAAGTGGCAGTAGCTTCAGTAAATGGAAGTCTCAAATGCAAAGGGCTTTGCGGAATTGCCGAATGCGGAAATTGAGGGCACGTGATATGGCAATTCTGAAAGAATTGCAAATAAGATTGCCAAACGGACTACGCTAATCATGGCAAATTATGGGTGAGCGGGTCCGGATACCCTACCATTTTTTAACTATCCGGACCCTATCCTGTAAAAGACCGGTTCCTAAATTTACTACCCAGACCTATCCGTAGCAATCATTACCCGGAACCTACCCGAACCATGCGGTTCCGGGTAGGTTCCCGGGTACCCGTGTTTAAAAAACAGATGAGGCTGGTGTAAGTGGGAAGGCTAAGGGAAGCAGCAAAGATAGCTCCAAGTGAATTTCGTTTGAGAAGAACCTCAGGAACTTCTGACAGCCTCTTTCTGTAGCACTGACTTGGACATGCTTGCAGTTCAGGCAGCTGAGGTTGTCGGGTAGGATTCGGGTATCGGTTCCGGGTCCGGGTATCCGGTCTCTATTTTCCGAAACCGGAACCAGAACCGGACTCGACATTTATCGATTCTTAATTTTACTATCCAGAACCTACCCGTTATTCTAATATATCTACCCGGAACCTACTCATTAGTGTCGGGTCTGATCGGATATCTGGATACCTGTACCCGTGCTCACTCCTATGGCAAATTATATCATTAATGGATATTGGGCCGCAATTATCTCCTTTATGGGACTAGTAAAGAAGTTGGGCTTGCGTGCACCAAAAATGGGCCTTAAGCCTAACGTGAGAGATTTGACCGCTGCACACAAGATATACTTAAGGCTTGATCCAAACCTTATTTTGAACAAAATTGAAAATACACGGAAACAAAATACACTTTCTTCCTTCCTATTCTAAATTGTTAGGTTTTCTATACTGACTAACAAGGGTAAAGTAGCACAGCATCATAAAATATAGATAAACTTTGCATGTATTAAACCAATTTTTGATAGATGGAAAAGTTTGTCAATAATTTGCTTTTTTTTTTTAACCGCGATCATTCTTTCTTTCAGTCTTCGAGCGCAAGGTAAATCCCGGGCTGCCGCAATAACCTGCAAACCACGTCAACCGATTAACCACACTTGGCAAGCCATGTGTGACAGACTCAACCAAGAAGGTTTATGCAGGGAATCGAACTCGTGACCTTGCGGTCCCGCGCTCTACTGCTACACCAACTTGACTACCCTTGCGATAATTTGCTTCTTGAAGTCTAAAACAAGAGATGCTGAATATTTGTTGAACATAATTACATCAACAACCAAAAGAATTGACTTGATATAACAATGAAATTAAACAGAGTAGGTGGTCATTTACCGGATATACTGACATGCTATTAATGGATGAAGATACATTGCTAATATGTATCAATTGTACGCACAACATAATTTTGTGAGGATAACAGATTTGATCGCTTCCTCATTAGTCACATTATCAGGAAACCTAATCACAACATCTTGTAGCATCATGTCCTTCACAGTTGAAACACTTGCATGGTGAATTTGAAACTCCAAGTCTCCGCAGCACGTTCATCAACCTTAGTAGTTCACATCAGCAGTGGTGAACAACAAAATCTGGTAGTGCAAACATACGAAGTAATAATATATTTTTTTTATGCCTAGAAAGCAAAAAAAATTAAAAATTCTGGTGGTGCAACTACACCACAATGGTTACGGTGGATCCGTGCACATCAGGCGAACAAACCCGAACCATAGCTTCTACTCCATTAATCTTGACTTCGACATCCATTCCAAATGCCACACTGCACCAATTGATCAACGAATTATTCACACGATCAACTGTAGCAGAAGATACGCTTTGAGCATCATACATTTCCATAACAGTATTAACATAATTTCTATTAGGCTTCTGGTACTGAATTTTATTAATAGACTCTAATTCTTCAACCTTTGACTTAAGCTCCTTAATATAAGTAACTGCGTCAGCTAGCAAAGAAGCTTTGTCCATTTTCGACACTTTAGAGACCACGCTCCTTGGAGCGTAGAACCGATTATTCAGCTTTTCCCTTCTCTGTTTCTCCGCTTCAACATGATTTTTCGCCATTGCTTGCTCTGTTGTGCTACTGGAACTAGATTTTCGTCCTCGCTTGTTAGGTGAATTAGTATTGTTGATCGCGGAGGACTCGTTATCAAAGACCGAATTTCCTGAATCGGATGATTTGTTGCCAATAATAAGCTCCCGATTATTTTTGGGATCCGTTTCTTCCGCCTTCTGAATATGATCTCCCGAAGGAACAAAATTGTAACTAGAAACACCTTAATTATTATTTGGTGTAGAACTATTTTTATTGCTTAATCCAAATAAAGACCTAGTTAATTGTACAAATTCCCAATTTTCTTGGATAACTTATGAAGACCCTAATTTTACAACACCATTAGGAGTAGAAATACAAACCAAAGACCGATTTCCATGCAGGTGAGCTTCTTTAGCTCTGTTGTAGTTGTAAAGTTGCAATTCGTAATAATTGTTCAGCCAAACGTACGACTCAGAATTATAAGTGTGTCCGATGAGGTACATTCTGGTGCTGACATCGCATAAACCATTTGTGTCAACACGGTCTTTGTCTGAAGCCGAGTCTTTGGTACGGCGCAAATGGCGTCTCCCTAGGAAAAAATGAGACGGCACTCAGCGCCTGAACATTGGGGGTGTGATCGGCACTCTGAACGACCCGAGCGTACTGCCTATAACTTATGAACTCACGTACAAAAATCTAGGTCGGCAAGGCCACCATACTGATATCCTGGATATACAGAACACTTCTACAAGCCTCTAAGAAGATTAAATTGTATTGTGGCCGGGACAGGGCCCCGACCTACCTATCATCGATATATACACAAACAATACCAATTCAGGACGTTACCAGATGAAGTGGAGCTTACCAAGCATCTGATACTCATCACCGTCTACGGGGTGGTGCCTCTGTCTGTCTATCACGACCTACAAACATGAAATGCAGCGCCCCCAACAAAAGGGATGTCAGTACGAAATAATGTACAGAGTATGTAAGGCAATTGCATAACTGAAACTGAACTGATATACATGATATACTGATAGTCAATAGTAATCTGAAAACCTATCTAATCGTCTCTGTCTCATGTCATGTATGCAATACTGAATATAAATTGGCTGACCTCACGTGGGGTCCGGTGTGTAAGTGCATAGCTCCAAAGGCAACGTGAGTGAACCGAAGGCCGTGCATAGCCCCGGAGGCAAATTGTATCTATGTATTGCCCCGAAAGCAATGTGCATATCTGTATAGCCCAGAAGGCAATTATATCTCTGTATAGCCCCGAAGAAAACTGTATCTCTATCTAGCCCCGAAAACAAATGTATATGATGATGAATGCATAGCCCCGAAGGTAAATGTATGCATTGATGCTGTAAATGATATGTATGATATACTCTCTATTTCTCTGCTAGATATGATGTACTCTAATTGATTATAGACTCTCGACGAGGGATGATTTCAACACAAGTAAGATGGAATAACAGAGATATAGAAACTATACGAATTACCTTCTCGTATACACACGTTTGACTCTTACTGATTATGAATTCATTCCAAAAAGGAAAGGAAGAGACATTTTTTACATACCTCTTGTCGGTCTTTACAAACATAGCAATAATTCAACTCGAATAGCACTTCAACCTATACAATGACAATATCCAGATCAACTTAGAGAACACTAGTATATAATGTATATCAAATGATAACTCATTTATGTAAAGAATCGGGCAACATTTCCCCTACTTTTATCACTTCCTCAACTCGACATCAAGAACCACAACATCAAAAACAACATACACAAGCTATATTCCAAAAATTACAGCCACAACAACTCAAGAATACACTCCGAATCAGCTCACACAACAACAAAAACAACTTATACAATTTCCCGTCATTAATTATGTAGTTCTCATCTCACAATTTAGCTATGACCTGGATGAATTTAAATATAATTAGGAGAGGAGAATTATTACCGTATATGTCAAGAACTACTCTTCTTCTACCTTACTTCTCTTCGAACAAAGCCCGAATTTAACACGCGACAAAACGGAACAACGAGATCGAGCAATGCGCAAAACCCGTATATTGGTCTTACATAGAACTAAAATTTATTTTCCTTAAAATAAAAGCCAACGTTGCCAGCAAAGAAAATGGTAGCAACGTTCTGCTACTATGAACCATATGTTATACAAAAAAATTCCTTAAACTGAATTGTTGCTAAAGTGAGACAATAGAGGTAAATGTAATTTTCTTTGCTTTACACGCGGACTCTCAATAAAGAGGTAATTAGTGACTCATACGTGCTCACATAAAGTGCTGGCACCATGTTATTAAAGGGGGGGGGGGGGGGGTTGGCTCACTTAATTATGTAAAATATTGTGATGGAGGTGTAACTTATTAAATATATCCAATAATTCAATAATTTTAATAAATAGCTAGACTTATAAATATCTCCAAATATTACTAAATTTACATATGCTTCAAAGCAAATCTCTAAAAAAAATGTATTTTATAAAATTTTAATTTTTCCAATCTAATATCACGAGTATAAATTCATAGCCCGAAAGTATGAGGTATTATATTGACGAAACATATTTTGTTTGATTTATTGACCTCTAACTTCTCTAACTCATAAAAAAACATGGTTGTAACTCCTTTTAAACTTAGATTTTCCAAGAGTTCGAGCTTGTATGAGCTAACTCATGATGTAGTGTAACATATGAAAAATGCTAACACACATAAACAATAATCATACCAAATCAATGAAATTTATCACTATTTTCATGCCTGAAGGTCTATCATGCTATCTCCGTCAATTTCAGCGACATATATACGACTCTCTAATTAAAGTCTAACTCAAGTAAGTCATAACCTACCTCGATACCGAGCGGGTGCCATGAACTATCAAATTTGAGCTTTTTCCTTCCGGAACGTTTCCTAACGAACAAAGTCTAATATATATATATATAGTCTGTGTTAAATTACGAATCCAAAGACACTCATATTGATACTTTTTAAATTCAGAAATAAAAATAAACCACAAAGTCAAATCCGAGCCCTGACAAAAAAATTAAAATTTTATTGAAAAATCATTTTATCCATAACCTAAGGGTCCTGTATCTGGAAAATTAGTCAATTCCTAATTTCTCATTTCGTAAGACTAATGCTCAAAATCTTCAATTGCCCCAAAATTTTAACTTAGGATTAAGATCTCACTTTTCACAACTCAAAAACCATAAATTTAAACGTGTACATATAATTCAATACCTGAGTATTCAATTACATATACCGAATATATTATAAATTAACGTTGCAACCTAATACACTACGGGAAGGACGAAACCATAAGCAATTTCGTGAAATAGTGATCGACGAAACCAAAAGCAATTTTTTTAAGAAACAGTAACTTCAATAACGTAGGAAAAGAAAGATTGCAGAACTTCAACATATAGCATTCCTCTGTCCTCATCATAACTTCCCAATGATTAGTCCCTTTATCCTTTTAATCATTACTTCTCATCATGGCCCCATTATTATCAAATGATTAGATGTCACAGAAATAATAATTAAACACTAAGAAAAACAATGTAAAGGAACGTCTGCAGTTTATCCACGTTACCTGATGCCTCAATATTATTTCCCGGAAAAGCTTTCTTCGGTTGATTTTATTTTTCCACCAACGGTTGTGTCAAGAGGTTTTTTCCTTTCTTTCTTTTGTAAGCCAAAAGTAAAATGTATTACTTTAAAACCCTAGGCCACTAAGATATATTGGTCATAAGAAGTGGGTCGACCCAATAACTTATATTAATATTGGATATATTTTTCATATTAATATTAATGTTCCTGAAGGACACAGTCTATGACATGCATGAAACATGTTAGACTAATCGATTTCAAATGCAATAATCCTTGAAAAGGGAGAGGAGCAAATGATCATAATAAGAAGACAATGTGCTCTTGAAGAGCATACGACATAACACTCATGAAACTCCATGAGAGGTTAAGGTATCTAAAAATAATGAAAACAGTGAGATCTTAATAAGTTATGTCACATTATGAACCGATACAAATGATATATCATCGACGATATCTTTGGTACAATATAGCGCAATATTATAAAAAGTTGTGAGGATCTGAATTCTACAAAGCATGATGATGTAGACATTATTTTCAAGTGAAATGACTCATTTTTGTAGCTTCAAGCTTATTGGACCTGCATTCCAGACATCAGAAAATGTCATGCATTTAAATATTAATGGATATTGCCATATCAGAAAATTTATGTAGAAATTTTTGATTTTTTTTAAATGCATGAAGCATATACAAGTTCTAGAAATATATTCACAATTCTTATTTGAATTAAGTTAAGCAAGGTGAACGCGATCTGATCACCTTAATGAATATTCACTAACTAAGGGTACAAATGACTCTACTTATCCTTATGTTTTTATGAAATTCAGAATTTGCTATATTATTGTGCAAGTTGATGACTTGTATATTATTGAAAACTCTTGAAGAGTTTCAAAAAGCAATGGATTATCTGATGAAAGAAGTTGAAATGAGAAACTTGCAGAATTCTTCGGTCCTGAAGTGTCATATCTTTATATAATTGATGCATTTATATATTCTACTATGACTATGAAGGATTACAATCATATAATGTTGTTGTACATGATAATCAAATCATATAAAGATATTATCTGTTTATAAAGCAAGTCAAGAACGCACTTGGAGTATTTTAAACAATATTATATGCTGATGCAACTCTATCCAAAGACTGAAGACGCAACAACATACATAGCCCACCTAAAGGGAGGATTCTTAAAAGGAGATAAGATAAATCATATTTCACCAATGTTTTTCTTCACACGAGCTCCAGAAGAAAGGTGATACCAACGTGCAACAGATTCACTCAAGTGATAATATTACTGAATTTATTCACCAAGTCTCTACCAACTGAAACTTTAAGAAGATGGTGCACAAGATTGAGATGTGACGATTCAATATTTTGGATTGAATTCTTATCAGGGGGAGTTAATACGCGTTGTATTCTTTTTTACTTTTAAGATTTTTGTCCCACTGGGTTTTCTTATAAGATTTTTAATGAGCCAACCAAAAAGCGTATTATTAGAAATGTGTATTTTTTTCTAGGTTTTAACGAGGCACGTTATCTATCAATTAAATTGTCACGCCCTGACTTTTCACAAGTCTTTCCTTAGGGCGTGATGACACATGTACAACTATACCTTTCCAGGCGAACCATTAACTTCTTTTCTTTCTAATTTATACATGTATTTAAATGCGGAAATAATATATATACTAATAAGCAATTCAAAGTTTACAAAGAAAAATCTTGTGTGGGGCATTCCTCGAGATAATGAAACATAGTTCTTTAAACATACTTAATCTAGAATAACTTTCACCAAATCCAAAATAATGGATTGGTGGGTCAAAGAGGCTGCGGGACGATCGCTAGCCCTGTTGCGGAGCTTTTTCTCTATCGCGCTTTTTCTGAAATGTGTTAAATAAAAGCATCAGCTCTACCATTCGGGGCTGAGTGAGAACCTCGCCTTACAATTCAAAGTAACCTCACAGTATTTCAAGTACAATTATATTATTAACATAATAAGCATGTTATGAAAACAGATTTTAGCATTATCAGTGTACAAGCCAACAAATATTCGCACCTCAACCCTCCTTCTAACTCGTCTTAGGAAGATACTTAGTTTAATCAGTACCCCTGCTTTATCCCATATAACATATTATACATTTATTGCGGTACGTGCAACCCGTAGTGTATTTATATATTTATTGCGGTACGAGCAACCCGATCCAATACATTTATTTATTTGTTGTGGTACGTACAACCCGATCCAATGCATTTATATATATTTATTGCGGTCCGTGCAACCCGATCCAATGCATTTATTTATTTGTTGCGGTCCGTGCAACCCGATCCAATGCACTTATTTGTTGCGATTCGTGCAACCCGATCCAATGCACTTATTTATTTGTTGCGGTTCGTGTAACCGGATCAAATGCTTTTATTATTTGTATATATATGTTATATGTTCAAAGGCTCAAAAATATTTTCTTCTTTCAATATTTCGCCCTTCCCACTTGTAAGAGTTACAACTCTCAAACCGTAAGTCGGTTTTATGCCCGTAAAATTTAAAATTGTCGTGGACAGAGTAATCTAAAACTTTTATGCAGCACAAAATTTCAAATTCCTCACTGAAATATTCAGTTTTTCGTTTTAAAAAACTCCAATAAAACTGTTTCGCCGGATTTATTGTAAGAACGATACACAATCTTAAAATAGTCATAACTTCTTATCCGTAAGTCGGATCAAGCCCCATAAATTCCCAAACTGACGAGAAATGATAAATATAGGACTTTCATTTGAATGAAACTTTCAGATTCTGTATCAATTGGTACAGTTTTACCATTTTACATTCTGCCCTACGGATTTCAATCGATCCGAGGCAGAAACTTTAAAGTGCGATATCTCTCAGACCGTATATCGTTTTTATCCCCTATTTAGCTCTACCTGTCCATAACAGGGATATTTACAACCATGTAAATTATTATCCAATTATAATAAGTAAAACTCAAGTAAAACAGTTCATAATTATGTCTTCCCGAATTTCATCCAAATCTATGGCAGAAAGTTTAAACCATGATAACTCTTAAACCGTAAGTCGGTTTTAACTCCTATTTGGCTAGATCTCTCCGTAACAGAGATATTTACAATCATATAAAGTTTTATCTAATTCTAATAAGTACAACGCAAGTAAACAGTTCGTAATTCTGCCTTCCCGAATTTCGTCCAAATCTGTGGCAGGAACTTTAAACTATGATAACTCTTAAACCGTAAGTCCGTTTTATCTCATCTTTGGCTCGATTTGTTTGTAACATAGATATTTACAATCATACAAAATTTTATCTAATTCTAATAAGTGTAACTCAGGAAAACAAGTTGACGGAATCAAGCGAGCACTTATGAAATATAGCCATCCTCTGGTTGTTCTATTAAATTGACACCGGACATGTCTCATGGACCCGTTACGAAAAATATTGAATTCGGCGACTAGGTAGCATAAAACTGCTGCAACTATGTCCCACATGATGTGGCTGACGTCTCTCGACCAACTTGTGAAATGGTGCGGGTGTTAACCTTGGTCCGCAACATTAGCTATCCCAAGCACCACATTCACCGCCTCAGCATCGACGGGCATATACCGCCCTCTCACGAAACACCTCCCATTTTCTTGTTCCGGATAATTAGCATAGAATTATCGAACAAGACTTGCATTCGGGAGCTCCTTTTCTGCCCACTTTTAGCTTTTTTTGTCATTTAGAACCGCTGTGACTCAAAAGAAAGAAAAACGACCCCAACACCACACTTATTTAAACGAAAATGGGAATAATACTAACTAAAAATGACTCAAACGCGTATATAAAATACACCTAACACCAGTGCATTTATATATTTGTTGCGGTACGTGCAACCCGATCCAGTGCATTTATTTATTGTGGTACGTACAATCCGATCCAATGCATTTATATATATTTGTTGCAGTCTGTGCAACCCGATCCAATGCATTTATTTATTTGTTGTGGTCCATGCAACCCGATGCAATGCACTTATTTGTTGCGGTCCGTGCAACCCGATCCAATGCACTTATTTATTTGTTGCGGTCCGTGCAACCCCATCCAATGCATTTAAATATTTCTTGCGGTCCGTGCAACCCGATCCAATGCTTTTATTATTTGTATATATATGTTATGTTCAAAGGCTCAAAAATATTTCCTTCTTTCAATATTTTTCCCTTACCACTTGTAAGGGTTACAACTCTCAAACCGTAACCACTTGTAAGGGTTACAACTCTCAAACCGTAAGTCGGTTTTATGCCCGTAAAATCTCAAACTGTCGAGGACAGAGTAATCTAGAACTTTTATTCCACACAAAGTTTCAAATTCCCCACTTAAAAATTCAGTTTTTCATTTTTAAAAACTCCAATAAAACTGTTTCGCCGGATTTATTGTAAGAACGATACACAATCTTAACATAGTCATAACTTCTTATCCGTAAGTCGGATCAAGCTCCATAAATTCTCAAACTGACGAGAAAAGATAAATATAGGACTTTCATTTGAATCAAACTTTCCTATTCTGTATCAAATGGTACATTTTTTTACCAATTTACATTCTGCCCTACGGATTTCAATCGATCCGAGGCAGAAACTTTAAAGTGTGATATCTCTCAGACCGTATATCGTTTTTATCCCCTATTTAGCTCTACCTATCCGTAACAGAGAGATTTACAACCATGTAAGTTATTGTCCAATTCTAATAAGTAAAACTCAAGTAAAACAGTTCGTAATTCTGTCTTCCCGAATTTCATCCAAATATGTGGCAAGAAGTTTAAACCCTGATAACTCTTAAATCGTAAGTCGGTTTTAACGCCTATTTGGCTAGATCTGTCCGTAACAGATATATTTACAATCATGTAAATTTTTATCTAATTATAATAAGTACAACGCAAATAAAACAGTTCGTAATTCTGCCTTCCCGAATTTCGTCCAAATCTGTGGCAGGAACTTTAAACTATGATAACTCTTAAACCGTAAGTCCGTTTCATCTCATATTTGGCTCGATTTGTTTGTAACATAGATATTTACAACCATACAAAATTTTATCTAATTCTAATAAGTATAACTCAGGAAAACAAATTCGTAAAGTTCATTACACGAACTAGTTGTTTAAACAATCAAAGTTCATGATTTTTCTTTTAACACCCAAATTATATTCTAACATGTATAGAACATAAAATACAGGATTTCACTTAGAATTTTGAGTGAGAAAACTCATCTTTGTTGCTTCGTAATTGTGGATAAACTTTAACTTCAAACAAGCCTTTATTTGGTACTCCTTAATTGCTCACTTTAATCCTTGTTCTCTGAAACTTCTGGATTTTCTTTCTCTTTGTTTTGTTCAAATTTTTCTTTGTTTCTTGTATTTCTCTTTTGGTTGTGTTCTTTTAAAACTGTATGTTTGTGTGTGTGTTGGGTTTAAAAACTGTGCATGTTTGCACAATTAAAGGGACGTGAGTTTGTGTGTGTGTGTGGGGGGGGGGGGGGGTTGTGAGGTGTTGGATAGTTTTTTTTTAAAATTATTATTATTTTGGGATTTTACATAAACATTCAAGATGGAGTGTTATAAATATTATTTATTATTATGAATGTTTACCTCTACAAGAAAAGTTAGAGTTAGTAACTTTGGAAACAAGTAAGTTTTCTATTATAAATAGAAATGTTTCAAAAGAAATAAAGAAATCTCCCTCTTCTCTCTTCCGCACAATATTCTTGTTCTACTTCTATTATTTTATAATAGAAAATGAATAGTTTCTAAAAAATCAGGAATTAATTCCTTTTTAATTCTCAATAATTACACCCCCTTATCTCTCATCCATAAATAAGGAATTAATTTTAAGTAGTTGTTAATACTTTCTCTTTCTCACATTAAAGTAGGGATTAATACTAAAATATTTTCTTCTTTTTTTCTTCCCTCCTATTCAAAACTTAATACACCAGAAAGAGCGTATCCTAATTTTATTTTAATGGTATAAATGAAGTATTTTTTATAGAATATGAATGACTTTGATTTATTATATATAAAATATTATCAACATTTATGGTATGTTCACAATATGTTTTAAGATATAAATGTTTATACTAGAAAATATTCCATAATTATGAAATGATTAAAAATAAATTATTGTGCATATATATATATATAATATTGTCAAAATTTATGGTATGTTCACGGTATGTTTAAGATATAAACGTTTATATTAGAAAATATATCATAATTCTGGAAAAAAAAAAATTATATATATATTGAAGAGGAGACTTAGAATAACTGGTAAAGCTACTCCAATGTGACCAGGAAGTCATGGGTTTTCGAGACTCTACATATCCGCATTATGTTTTCCTATTAAAATATATTTATAAGGTTTGAAACATACTCCTCAGACATGTTATAACAGGTTTGCAGGGTTTGTATCCACATTGGATTTCTCACACAGCAAGTCTTTATTCATTTATAAAAAGGGAAGCAACATGACATATGTCCTCCTATATGTAGATGATATCATTATCATGGCCTCATCTGCATCACTTTATCGGTCTATTATGTCCCTCATTGCATTAGAATTTGCAATAAAGGATTTGGATCCTCTAAATTATTTTTGGGGATTGTTGTAACCCAATATGCAGGTGGTATGTTTCTCAGTCAAAAGAAATATGTTGAGAAGATCATTGACAAAGCCGATATGTTCTTCTGCAAACCATCACACACATCGGTTAATACTAAGGCCAAATTGAGTAACTCTGCAGGTACTCCATACAGTGACTCAACACATTGCCGCAACCTAGCAGGGGCCTTGCAATATCTTACTTTTACGAGATCTGATATCTCCTATGCGGTTCATCAAGTGTGTTTACATATGCATAATCCGAAAGAAGAACATATAGGGGCTCTCAAGCGGATTCTGCGGTATGTTAAGGGTACTCTTCATTTTGAATTACATCTGTATAAGTCCTCTATTTCGAGTCTCTCATCTTATACAGATGTTGATTGGGGTGGCTGCCCGGACACACGACGTTCAACCTCTACTTATTGTGTATTCTTTGGAGATAATCTCATTTCATGGTCCTCGAAACGACAGTTGATGATGTCTCGGTCAAGTGCTGAAGCAGAATACCGAGGGGTAGCTAATGTGGTCGTTGAATCATGTTGGCTCCGTAATCTAGTATTAGAACTCCATTGTCCGATTGCAAAAGCAATTGTGGTTTATTGTGATAATGTGAGTGTGATTTACTTATTAGGTAACACTCTCCAACATCAACGCACCAAATACATTGAAATAGATATCTTGTTTGTCCGAGAAAAGGTTGCACGTGGACAAGTCCGTGTTCTCCATGTACCATTCCGTTATCAGATTGCCAACATCTTCATCAAAGGTCTTCCGCGCGTACTATTTGATGATTTCATTGACAGTTTCAACATACGAGAATCTCCCGCTAAGACTGCGGGGGACTGTTAGGATAATTAGGGACATAATTCCTAATTATCTCCATCATATCACATTATATCAATTAAGTTATCGGAGAAGCACTTTGATAAACAGATTTTATCTAATTATAATCATATAATTAGGATGATTAGATCAATTGTATTGATTAACATAAATAGCCTAAATTGATTAGATAGAATTGTATATTTGGGATGAAATAAATGATAATGAACTTCCTTCAGTATCGCTATGTATTTCACAATAATAACAAGAAGCAGTTTCTATATGTGACAAAGAAGTTAAGTACCACAAGTTATTTACCTTTACTAAATGTAAACCGAGAGAGTTTGGGTGTGCTAGCTGTAAACTAACCTGTGAATCAATTAGCCATTGAGCGGATAGTAACCAATGTCCATCAGTCGAGTCTTATTATGTTTAATGTTGGGCTCCGCAAGTGGACCAGCATATTTATTTTAGGGTGTTTTACACAGTTATGAAATATATTCAAATTTTTAGTATGATTAATATTTTCTTAATACTCTTTCTTTTTTATTTATTTCAAAAAAGAAGTTATTCTATATGTAGTAACAAAGATACATGATTTATTATCACACAAATATTTATATCATCAATTTTAAAAGACTTTCTTATTTTTTAAAACCCTATGAAATGTGAAGAAGGGACTACTGCTATTCTATTTTCCATAAGTAGTTTTGTTTCAACACATGCAACCTCCAACAAATCCCTTGAGGTTTCAAAATCTTTCTTTCCTATATTTGATATCCGCTTGCCGGATATCAAATGACTTTAATTTTCTTCGTCTGGCTAGATCGGGCTGTCTGTACCTTTGCTATCTGGTTGGGTCTTGCCGGTATCAACAACGAGGAAGAAACAAGCAGAAACAGCAACTAACTATACTAATATACACGGGCTTCTGAGAGGATTTTTATTTCAAGCCAAGAGGAATCTATTGAGTTTTATTCCATAACTTTCACAACTTCTTCTCTTCATGTACACTTGTATATCATTGTATTCTTTTAATTGAATTTACGATCATAACAAATGTTGGTTCAATATGAAAGAACTGGAAATTAATCCCAATGAACGAAGTTATTAGTTGGTGGTCAAGGTTGTAATTCTACATGGAGCTTTTGCATCTTATTTAAACTTATGTAAAAATGAAAAAGAAATTAACTTCACTAGTGAATTTTTGTCTGGATTCAGGGCGAAAAAAAGCAAAGCACAGACATGCTGGACTAAAGCTGACATATGTAGGTACTAGAAAGTTGGCAGTGATATTTTAAAACAATGAGAGAATTCATTATTAAATTAGACAGAAATATCATTGTCTAATTAAGTAGAGTCAGGAAACTTAGGGGGTAAAGTGAAAATCCATACATATACTACTACAAAATTCAGAGATTATATGCCTGATTATTGATGTTGACTCTACTAGAATAGGAATGCGTGACGAAAGTGAAGGCTCTGAGAGCCTGATGAGTAAAGGCATTCATTATATAATATGTGATGCCTCAGCTTCAGGAAAAATTGATGACACAATGAGAGAAGGCTTCACTAGTTTCCAGGTTTGTCAGCCTTTTTATCGAGGGAGATATGACTTTTCCCAGTAATTTTCAAACCAAATTTAGATGTCTCAGGGAATTCTTCATTCCTCCTCCATTGACTCTTTTAAATTTTTTGGTTAATTTCTTTGCTTTGACAATTTAATCCAGAGTCTATGGATACCATCATAAAAAAGAAGCATAATAAAGTCAATGTAGTAGAGTAATAAAATCTCTTAATTGCTTATGAAGTAGCAAGTTTAGCCTTGACCCTTGAGAGCAAAAGGAACTGTTAATTCAGCTTATGCATGGTTCTTGTTGTTTGCATATAGCTTTTTTTTTACTTAGAAAGGTGCATCCGAAATTTGTATGTTTTTTAGTTTAACAATTCTACTTCAATGTCGTTAACAAACTTAATGAATTCACCTTTTGGGCTCATAATAATGGTGGAGACAGAATTTTCATTATGTGAATTTAAAATATGAAAAAATACACGTAAATAAGCCATAGATTCAACTTATAGTAGATATATATATACATAAAAATTGAATTATATATCTCGACTGTAAATTCAATGAAAGAGAATGTCAATTAACTCACATTGGCTCATAATAAATTAAATGTTGTTCTAAATACTCAACCAAGAGTCTTGAACATTATACAACAGCGTGTTGTAAGAGACGTAATACACTACCCTCAGTGTGGAATTGCCACAAGTGAGAATTCGTACATGATTTTAAGCATCATGATAATATATACTTCACTATTAAAGAAAAATGTTCTTACTTCTCAGCTTCGAAACTATTTTCACGCCTATGTGATATACTAAGATGTAATCCTATGTTTTTTTACTGGAATGGTAAAGTAAAAGCAGCTTCATCTCTGCAATGCAAGAAAAGGAACTCTCTAGAAGTCCTTCAACACCAAAGCAATGTACATAGGTTGTTTCCAGCGAATTCATTCTACACATGAAGTATTTAAGGTGGCTTTTTTAGAGTTTGCAAACTCAATGTCTGAATTTTCAGTTTGAAAGATTAGTAGTGTGTCATTTCGTGAACATTTTTTATTTGTAGCTCATTTCAAAACTCAATATTTTCAAATCTTTCAAACAAAAATTCAAAACTAGTTTTCCTTTTTTAGGGTGAGTGTTAGTACATAGTACTACCAAAGACATCCCATCAAAAAAAAAAAAGGAGCAGATCACAAGAATGTAATAGAGCCAAAAGCGACGACAGAATTCAGCTTCAATTTCCAAAGTGCATATGCATTGTTGCATCCATGCCAGTTCATCCCCATATCCATTCTTCTTCTTTTTACATCAAAATATAATGAGGGTAATTGATATTGATAGGAGTATTATTGACATCGTTCCTGTTAAAGAAATCACATTATTTGAGGAACTTCACGGTTTATAATATGTATGGTAAACAATAATTCACTTAACATGAGTGGATTGAGAAAGTAAGTCATATACATCATTATCAGCATAATTTTTTTTTATACTATTAGGTCATCTTTATATATTGCACTAACCTGCTTTATTTTAAAAAATAAGGAACACAACAAACCCATTATAAGCCTATTTTAACAATTACCAATTTCATATTTTAAAATATTTACATATCTTTTGAGCGACCTAATAGTGTCCAAAAAAATTTAAAGTGATGATGATATATACACCCTCCATCTCATTTTATAGGAAGATTTTTGAATTGACACGGAGTTTAAGAAATAAAAAAACACATTTGAATCTTGTGGTTTAAAATAAATCAAAGATATTTGTGTAGTTATAGATCATCTCGTTAAGCGTAAAAAGTAAAATTTAAAATTAAATTATTGTCAAATAAGGAAAGTTGTCATTATTTTTTGAACTAACTAAAAAAAATGTATCATATAAATTGGAATAGAAGGAGTATAACTTAAACTCTATGGTAAAAATAAGTTACAGCTGAAATTGAGTTGCTTTAAAATCACAAGTTACTCCATGTTCAAGAATGTATATAGATCTTTGAAAGATTATTCTCTGATCATTCTTGACGAAGCAGAAATTTTACGCCAGCTTTACAAAACCTTAGAATGAATATATATTCTTTCACACTTTATGTTGTTAATAATCATACACTGCATGTGTATGATCTGAAGGCAATCTGTGAGGAAACAGAAGTAATCGAGGAAGAAAAAGAAGAGTTGCGTTTAGGAAGAAAACGAGAGAGGGAAGTTGGGGAGCCAAAGAGCTCTTCAGATATTTTGTATATAACTCTCTAAACTAAGAAATACAAGTTAGTCCCCTATTTATACGAAATGACTAACTATCCCCTAATGACAAAATATCTAATCAAAACAAATATCTCTAATCAAAATATCTAATGATCATTTAATCAAAATAATATCCAACTAACTAACCACATATATATACAATGTATATATGTGGTATATCTCAACCCCCCCCCCCCCCCCTCAAGCTAGGCACTGAAAACAAAGTTTTTCAATCCTAGCTTGGAAATGCATCATTAACAGCAGCAATAGGTTCTCCCGGGCTCTATTCTTATGAACTGGAGGTGGTGCCTTACTACAAGCTTTGGTCAAATCCTTGTCGAGGAAACTTTTCAAAGAATCAAAGTTTGGTTTGTTGTTATACAAATATTCTGCCATATCTCATAGTGCTCATATCCAACTTCTCATAACATTTCAGAGGGCATTCTGAAAATAATATTCATGTTGAGACACCTAACACTGTCAGCCCCTTCCGAAAGCTTCCAATATCATAATTAGGATTCCAGAACACAGTGCCCATTTTAAGCACCCTGAAAACTCTGATATTGACAGAGTTCAAATCGACACAGAAGTAAGAAAATCAACAACAACATCTAATGTAGTAACACCAGCCATGCCATCCACAACTCCAACATCACAAAATGCTCGACAACAACAACTACAGTAGGTAAAAGCAGCAACAACAACAGTTTCATTCTGCATTTAACGACAGGAGCTTCAACTCCCACAACAATAATGAAGAACCCATTGTTCTCTAGTCTCACTCAGACTAGAGAATCCCTCGATTCTCCTATATCAATGCTATGAAGAACCCATCGTTCTCTAGTCTCGCTCGGACTAGAGAATCCCTCGAATCTCCGCAGGAGCTACACATATGAAAACAGGCAATCTAATAATTGATCAACCTGTCAAATACTCATTGAATCCTTGAATTGAGCTTCAACTCAATCTGTATTATCTTCGACAAGGTATCACTCAATTCTTAGTCTATTTGTCGCTAAGAACTCATCGATCCTTCTATCGATAGAAATTTCATACTCTATGATTTTCCCAACCATAGAAATTCATTAATGTCCCTAACATGAGCTGCAATAGAAACATCTGGCAAGTTTCCAAATCCTGGAATATCTGCAGGAAATGCTTTACCACTGAGCTAGCATTTCCTGCCTTCACATAATTTGTTTCCAGTGAATACACAAATACAACTCCCAGATTATGTTGGCTAGGACCCGGTTGTAAGGACCTGGACAGTGAGTGAAGGGCCATTTGTGATCTCAGCACCCACAACAACATGAATTGCTTCTGCTGCTCCATCCTCCTACACCTTAGCAGTGGTACCAACACCAATAATACATATATCAGTAACCACCAACACGAGCTTTCTCATACCAGCAGTAGATATAACAACATCATCAATATCAACACACCAATACAAAATAAATGAGGTTGAGTTTTCACAAACTCGACTATCCTCGGCGATCTGCGACATCACAACGATAGCCAAAGGCGGAGTGTATCCGCAGGAAATAACATCTCGTTTCTCAGATTTTCTCCAATTGTAATCATTTTTAGTAAAATTTGGAGATAAATTGGATCGATTAACAACTTAGCAACCAATTACGTCGCGATTCCTATCTCAAACCTGAGATTCGATTTCGTCGCGAACAGGAATGCTATCGCGAACAAATATTTCGACTTCTAAAATCAGTAATTCAAACCTGAGATTTGATTTCCGATCTCGATTGCGTCGCGATTCTGATTTTCAGTCCCTTCGCGATCGTTAATTCTTCGATATTCTGTGAATTCTTCGATCAATTGATCTCTGGATCGATTCAATTCCTGAATCGCACCTCGATCATACTCAATTCCTCACAATCGATCTTCGACTTTGTGAAATCGATGGACTCCTGATCGATCGTGACTGTTTCTCCTCTTCTTCGATCAATTCCTCCAGTTCTTGTGATTTCAATCAATTTTGATTCTCATTTCCTTGAATAGACTTGAATCGCACCAATCGATTTGAATATTTTCAGAAAATCGCATGCAATTCTGAATTTCTGATACATCACAGTTTCTTCAAAACTTTCTCAAAAGTTATGCCGCAATTGTCGTGCGTCTCTCGGATCTATCCCGCTCTGAAGCTAGGAACTGAAGAACAGAAAAGAGGCATATAGAAGAGAGAAATATTTGGGGCTAAAAAATGAGCTTCTGGATCTTTTCAATATTTTTGTGTTAACTAGAATCACAAGTGTAGAAGTGTATATATACTAATGTAGTAGCAAAGTAAATCAGTGCTCACTAAGCAGTACTAACTAACACTAACTAACAAACTAATGTTAACTAACTGACTAACAATTTTATAACAAACTAACAACAAACTAACCACATATATATTGTATATATGTGGTATATCTATACTTCAACACCCCCCTCAAGCTAGGCACTGAAAAACATAGGTTTCAGTCCTAGCTTAGAAACTACCAGCGTCACCAGTAACAAGAGCAGCAACACCACAACAAGGAAGTCGGTGCTCTCTTACAGGTCTACCTTCAGCAACAACATTACCAAAAGGCTAGAACATCCAAAATAAGAATAAGTGTTGAAGTTGATTTGCCTCAGAAGCACCTCTAGGTGCTATTCTTCACTATCACACAACATATAGAGAATGAAATGCTTCTCCACTTCTTTTCTGCAGATTCTTATTTTATTTACAACCTTACAACTTCAGATTTCATAAGGTTCTTTAGTACTCATTGGCATCAACCAGCTAACACCAAACATTTCCACTTGAAAGAGGTATTTGATGTCCTCGATTTCCTTTTGTAGCATAACATATACATTCATCCCAACAGCCAGCAGCTGCTTTTGCATCCACAACAACACCAGAAATCTACTGATGTAGTATTCCACAATTGACAACCTTTAATGTTGAGTCCTCCAACTTTTTTTGCATCCCATGCCACAAGTTCTATCTTTCTTTTTTCCTCCGTAGTACCCCACATGTATTCTCTACACTTCTTATCTATATCTTTCACTTCACTTTAAGGAAGTATAAAGATCGATTCCAAAACTTTAGATGGAGAATAACACTGAGATGGTGATCTGCAACCTGCCTGCATATGATAACTACTTTGAGTACACCTGAGTGATTCTGTATTTTTCTGTGTCTGCTGATGACATTCCATTTTGCTCCTCCTGAGGAGAGTGGAAGTCTAAGATACTTTATAGGAAGCGAACCAGGGGTGAATCATGTTCTTTGCAATAGTTGAGCTCTAGTATTATCATCTACCCCTGCTATGAAGATACTGGACTTTTCAATGTAAATCCCCTGCTATGAAGATACTGAATCATGTTCTTTTCAACCAGCAAGACAAACCAGCAATCCAGCAACAAATAGTGTGCAGCAGCACAACTTGCAAACAAGCAGCAAAATAACTTGCAAACAAGATCCTTCAAAATCAGCATCATTTAGCGTATAACGATAGCAAAGCCTTTCATTATCGCTACAACAACAACAAATTTCAATATCGCTCACCGAGCCAAGTAAATAGGCAACTCAGCAGTGTTCAACACAACAACAACGAAGAACCTCCCGTTATCTAGTCTCACTCGGACTAGAGAATCCCTCGATTCTCCTTTTGTAAAACCGACGGCAAGAACCTCTCGTTCTCTAGTCTCATTCGGACTAGAGAATCTCTCGATTCTCATCAAGCCAACTATTTTAATAAGCGGCAAGAACCCCTCGTTCTCTAGTCTCGCTTGGACTAGAGAATCCCTCGATTCTCATCATGCAATCTCACACAATTCATATTATCTTCGACGAAGTATCCCTCAATTCTTAGTCTATTTGTCGCTAAGAACTCCTCGATCCTTCTATCGATAGACATTTCCTATTCTATGGTCTTCTCAACCCATAGATTTTCATTAATATCCCTAACATGAGTTGCAATAGCAACATCTACACCACAACAGCACTAGGCAAAAATCAGTCATCTCTTCTTTGGAAGAAAGAGCATCGATGAACAAAACATCAGCTCTAGCATTTTCCAGTAACAAAAAAAAACAGACAACAAAGTAGCAAGATCAGTGATCGTATGAACCACAACTGAATCCACCACTACCACATCAATACATCCAATTCATCAACACAAATCCAACTCTAACGACAACTCGCCAACACAGAACAGAGAACACCGGTACAACGACTATCAACAACTACACAACAGGCTGCTTTGTTCACTAACAACAGTCCAACACGAATCCAACACGGTGCAAATTCACAAACACGGAACTATTATGAAAATAAAATTGAATTTCCAGAAACTCACCGAGCATACATATTCGTGGCGATCTTCGCCGTCGCAACGATAGCCAAAGGCGGAGTGTATCCGCAGAAAATAGAAGCATCTCTATCACAGATCGATTTTCGATTTCAATTCCTTGAATACTTCCACTTTCATTGCGATTTCGAAGAAGATCGCAATTAAGATTGAATCTCCTTCAATCGATTGTGATGACTCCTTCAATTCCAATTAAAATTGAATCTCCTTTCGATTTGGATTTTCTGATTTTTTTTTCCAGAAGAAATTCCTTCGATTCTCTAATTTTTCGAGCTTCTCTGTCTTCGATCAATCGATCTCCTTCAATTCGATTTTCGATTCTCTGTTTTTTTTCGAAAGAAAATCGCAATCCAATTTCGTTCTTCAATTTTTCAATTGTTGTCCAATCGATCGATTCTGAATCAATTATCGATTATGAATTCTGAATCGGTTTCTTCAATTCTCAATGTCCAATAGATCGATTCTGAATCAGATTCTTTAATTTCTCCCCTCTGTAATTCGATCTCACTCTCGACTGTTACGCCTCTCGGATCCATCCGACTTTGATACCATGTTAAATATTGACTAGATCAGTGTATGATCAATTATTTGATAGAAGAAGAGAGAATCTAGGAACTGAAGAACAGAAAAGAAGCATATAGAAGAGAGAAATATTTGGGGCTACAAAATGAGCTTCTGGATCTTTTCAATATTTTTGTGTTAACTAGAATCACAAGTGTAGAAGTGTATTTATACTAATGCAGTAGCAAAGTAAATCAGTGCTCGCTAAGCAGTACTAACTAACACTAAGTAACAAACTAATGTTAACTAACTGACTAACAATTTTATAACAAACTAACAACAAATATATATTGTATATATGTGGTATATCTATACTTCAACACCCCCCCTCAAGCTAGGCACTGAAAAACATAGGTTTCAATCCTGACTTGGGAACTACCAGCGTCACCAGTAACAAGAGCAGCAACACCACAACAAGAAAGCCAGTGCTCTCTTACAGGTCTACCTTCAGCAACATCATAACCAAAAGGCTAAAACATCCAAAATCAGAATAAGTGTGGAAGTTGCTTTGCCTCAGAAGCACTTCTGGGTGCTCTTCTTCACTATCACACAACATATAGAGAATGGAATGCTTCTCCACTTCTTTTATGCAGATTCTTATTTTATTTACAACCTTACAGCTTCAGATTTCATAAGGTTCTTTAGTACTCATTGGCATCAACCAGCTAACACCAAACATTGCCAGTTGGAAGAGGTATTTGTTGTCCTCGGATTCCTTTTGCAGCACAACAGTTGCATTCATCTCAACAACCAGCAGCTACTTTTGCATCCACAGCAGCACCATTGATCATTCTATAGTCCTAATATGTGTTTTAAAAGTTCTGTCATCATAGCATGAAAGAACTGTTGATTTCCATTTGTACCATTGATTTTCCCTTCCTGATGTCTTAAAACACCATTATTAGGATATGAGTATGAATTATTCCTCTGTTGATCCATCAGTACTCCCTTTGGATAAACATTCTTATATTCCTTCATTCCCACACAATTAGCATTATATCTTGACTTCTTCCTAAAGTTTGGAGGATATCCATGTAATCTATAACAATCATCCATCACATGTCCTTTCAATTTACAACTCACATATCTGATTCCAATTTTTCTTCTTGTTCTGAAAATTCCTCCCTTGATAGTTTTTTTTGTTTGCCTATTCCTCGATTATAACCACCTCCTTGATATTTTTCTTTTCTATTTTCCATTAAGGTAGCTACCTCACTATTCTCTAAATTAACTAGTGAATTTGAAATTATGCCACGACTCTCCCTATCTATCACAAATGAATATGATTGGTTTAAAGAGGGAACATAATGCATCATCAAGCTATACCTCTGTGCAACTGGTAGATTCTAGAACAATTCACCTTATCGAACTGTTCATTCAGATACCTTTATAGTATAGTCGTAAAGGGGTTCTCAGAAAATTAAGGAAGAAGGCATTCGAAAGGCCGACCACTATCTCATAGGTATTCTGGTGGTAAAACCTTGTAAACACGATAGTTCCACTTTCCGCGTAAACTATTTCACTATGATATTCCTTTGATACTGATCCCATTATTCAAGCCAACACTACCACATTACTAAAAAAAATTGATATAAGATCTGAGTGAAATTGTGTGATTGAGAGAAAACTTAGAAATTGCAATGATCGAAGCTCTGAGAAATTGATTTCAGAGAGATTAGATCTCGATCGATGCGATTAGGTTTCAGTCGATGCGAAATCGTGTTGCGAAGAAGAAATCAGGGATTCTAGGAGAATTTAATGTGGAATTAGAATGAATCGAGATCAATCGAGACAAAACCCTAAATCGATTCAGGAAACCCTATATCACGAAAATAAACCTCTCTTGAGAGAGAACAATGTTACCAGCCTTCTTCACAATTCGGAAAAGCATAGCCTTGTTCAATAATGGCGATACAAACTCAACGAACCTCAACCAAAAAAAAACTTTGAAATTGTCACAATCGCGAACCAAAACTCAATGAACAACCTAGAGGGTAACACTGTTCGAACGAGAAAGACAAGAACTATACGGATCTCGTGGCTCTGATACCATGTTAATAATCATACACTGCATGTGTATGATCTGCAGGCAATCTGTGAGGAAACAGAAGTAATCGAGGAAGAAGAAGAAGAGTTGCGTTTAGGAAGAAGAAAACGAGAGAGAGCAGTTGGGGAGCCAAAGAGCTCTTCAGATATTTTGTATATAACTCTCTAAACTAAGAAATACAAGTTAGTCCCCTATTTATAAGAAATGACTAACTATCCCACTAACTATCCCTTAATGACAAAATATCTAATAAAAATAAATATCTCTAATCAAAATATCTAATGATCATTTAATCAAAATAATATCCAACTAACTAACCACATATATATACAATGTATATGTGGTATATCTGTATAGTTTTAACCTAAAAAGTGAAACAGAAATGAGGAATGACTTCTTGTTCATGTGAAGAAATTTTTATTAGCATATCTGTGTATGATGATCACAATATCTTGTACACAATATAAGTTACGTAGGAGTATAAAGTTAGATATCTCAGATTTTAAAGATTAATTCCATGCTGCCCTGTAATCAAGAAAGCAGAAATGTATATAAGAGAATATTCATGAATAAAAAAGGAAACAACAAAATCACACGATGAGCAAATATATTTGAAAAATTGAAATGAATGCAAGATTATATGACATGTGAGAAGTAAAACCCTAAAATAAGAAATGATGAGTAAGAAGGTAGTAATGATGATAGTTAAAAGAGCAGAAACAGACAGAAGAGATTCAAGAAGTCATCATGAGAAAAATCAGAGTAATGATATAAACACGAACTCAAAACAGAGAGAAAACTGACACAAGCATAAAGGGGAGGAGTAAAAAATCTTCATCATTACACTAATCTGCTCTTGTCCACCAACATTACCTAATAATAATCAAATCCCACAACCTAAAAAAACCCAAAAACTCTGTCTCATATATATATCAAGATCTCGTATTGAAAAAAAACTCACCTTTTTCAAAATTTGTACATGTAAGCACACCCGGCTTATTTTTGTTAGTAGACAGTGGCGGAGATAAAATTTTCACACAAAAAACTAAGATCCAAAAATATTTAATCATATAATATGTGCAGTGAAATTTTTTGAAGTAAGATTGGATGAACCTCTTACATTCCTTTATCCCTGAACACACTGCCGGTGATAAGCCGGAGTGCTTTCGCCCGTGGAGGGGAAGCAACAATTGGGGGGAATGAAGCCTGGTCCGACAACACTAACACATGATCCATAACCCTTTTTCATATAATCAACTAATGGGGCTTATGGATCTAGTCGGCGACCTCGAGCCAGACAACATTCCCCTCAACTGAGAGAACTTCCTCATATGAATCTTGAGGATGGAGAAGAAAATAAGAGAGGAAAAGAGAGGGGAATTTGTTGCTGTGGCCTGTGGGAAATGAATGAAGGAGTGGGGGATAGAGGTGATAATAAATAAAGGATGGAGAAACAAAGAGGGGGGTGGGGTGTGTAGCAGTGTAGGTAAGGACAAACAAAGTCATAAAAGCAGAGCAATAGAACACTATGGGTCTTGACCCTACAATATTCACAATTGGCTACAGAAATATGACCACGACCCACCCCTAATTTTTCCCCCACCCCCCAGACAGACATATACCAATACCCTCTCTTTGTTCATGTGTCACCGTCCCCCCTTGACTTTAACCTAATTATACATAAGGTTATTCAACTTATAAGCGGTAAAAGAGTAGTAAAATCATCAAAATTATATGTATAATTACAAATTACTTAACATTCAATTAAGAGTTGAGGGCTAACTCTTTTGATGAGCTTTCTGTCTTCCACAGTTAATGTAAAGGGGAGCCAAACCCACTTGGTTTTAGGAAGCAACATCTTTCCTCCCCTGTGTGTAGCACCTTAACGTTCCTCTAAGCATCTCATATAATGGACCCGACACCAATTATGATATGGCGTGATTGGTCATCTTCTAACTTGCTCTTCTACAATTATTGTGACTTCCATGCTACTAAGCTAATAAGATCGGGAAAAAAATTCTTAAAGAATGTTCATTTTATTTCACCACTTGGTCATCTCTCCTACATGATGATGGCCCAAAAACTGAATGAATCGCGAGTCAATATTAAACAATTAATGATTAGAATTCATTCTACTAGAAAAATCGAGTTTCAAACTTTATTTGTAGTGTAGTATTCTCTTCCCTTACTCTCCAGTCTCCTCCTCCCCTCCTCGATGTAAGTACTCCAAAGTACTTTAGATTCATTAAAAATGTGTTGAATAGCTCAATACCTTTAAAGTTTAATTAGGTACCCTAATATATACATATGCTTAATGTCAAACATTAATATAATGTAGAACCTTAGCACTTATATATCAAACTTAACATATATTGTAAAGTTGACCATATAACAGTTGAATCACAGTCTATGTTTGTATAATTGAAAGTTTCAAGTCAATTATTATGAATGCTTGTACCTAACATGTTATTTGACATTATTGGATTAATCAATCTATCTGATAAGCATTATATATTGAAAACATGCTTTTTGTAAAGGGGGCAATAAATAATGTTGATTTGGTACGTACGTCGTAAACTTTGTGTGTGTAAACTTGTCAAACAGAAAAAGTGAGGGGATAAAAAAGAAAATGGGAGACAATTATCTTAGATGACCTAATATAAGCATCATGCAAACTTTTCTCAAAATCTTAATAACAAAAAGTCAAAAAAAGAGAAAAGATGAAAAAAAAAATGATCTGCAATAAGAATAATAAATCATCTTACTCCAACAACGAGGATAAGGAAATATCATAAGAAAAAGAGAATTAATGAAAAAAAAGAAAAGCAAACGTATATCACGAGATCTATGATATAATATATAATAACAATAATAGGGTAAGCTTGATAGTGAAATAACATAAACAGTATTTTGATTTCAGCAACAAGAAAACTTGACAATCAGTAGTTGGGCCAATTGTGAATGACACGAAAGGATTTGTTCAAGTAAAATAGAAAGGAATCTTTTACACCTAGTATGGCAAATAAGCTGAAAGAAATAATTCCCTTTATTATTTTCATTAATTTAAAAAATATGCACTTTACATAACTACATAATAGAAGAATCATATTCATATTCTACTCTTAAAATCTTATTTTATTTAGAGACTAACTATACAATTAAGGTAAGTGTACAAGACTAATTAAGGTATAAAACTAATATACAATATATACCAAAAATCTGCCCAACATAATGTAAACCCGAGATGGGCTGAAACACGAGATGGGTTGCTGGGCTGTATACCAAAATTTGCGATGATATACATCCTATATACATATGTATATTGTGTATATAGGATGTATATTTAACACACACCCGCAATCTTAGCGGGCGAACTTCGTACGCTAAGACTGTCTCAAAAATCTTCAAAAAGGACCGAGGGAAGACTCTTTGTAAAGATGTCTACAATTTGATACCTGAAAGGAACATGACATACGCGTACTTGTCCACGAGCTACCTTTTCGCGAACAAATTGAATGTCCATCTCGATATGTTTAGTGTGCTGGTGCTGAACCGGATTTCCAGAAAGATAGATGACACTAACATTATCATGATAAACCAGTGTAGCTTTCTCAATAGGACAATGAAGCTCTAAAAGGAGATTACGTAACCAACATGATTCATAGACCACATTGGCTACCCCTCGATACTCGGCCTCTGTACTAGAGCGTGATAAAGTTGACTGACGCTTGGCAGACCATGAGACCAAGTTATTACCAAGAAACACACAATATCCACAGGGTCGTATCAAACATTTTGGGGGCCCTATTCTAATTCGTAAAAGTGGGCTCTTAATTGGGCTAATACCTGCGAATTATGGGCTTTTATAGTAAATTCTGGCTAATACTACTTAATAAAAAATGAAAAAATGGGCCCTAAAATTTTTCGTTTTCCGGGGGCCCTGTGCGGTAGCACACCTCGCACGGATCCAAAGACGGCCCTGAATATCCAGACGTAGACCGTCTAGTATCTGGACAACCACCCCAATCAACATCTGTATACGAGACAAGTGTACATGTTGACGAATGATATAAATGTAAGACATAGTCAAGTGTCTCATGGATGTACTGAATGATGCGTTTGAGCGCATTCATGTGCTCAACCCTGGGATCATGCTTAAACAAACACATTTGTTGTGCGGCATATGTAATATTTGGTCTCTTGAATATAAGATATTGAAGAGCTACTGCAAGACTATGATAGCGAGTGAGATCCTCGTATGGGGAGCCAGCCACGGCACCCGACTTGGGTTTAGTATCAACTGGAGTGGAAGTGGACTTACAGGATTGTTACACCTCGTAAGTTTAAAGCGATAATTAGAGAATGTAATTAAGAAATAAGATTTGAATATTGGATATAGAGTATATTTATATATGCTAATCCAGAAATTTGTATACAAAGGATGTGATTCCGGAATAATTTTGGAATGCAACACATGTGGTATGGACTTAGTGCCGTGTATATATATATATATATATATATATAGAGAGAGACATGGAATTTTCAGATTTTATATATATGATTGATTATGTGGGAGATTAATTAATTGTGGGATTAATTTTAGTGGAGAGGATAAATAAGTGGACAAAATATTAGGGAACTTGTGCCCATGCCATTTGGCCAACATGCAGAATTTTTAGATTTCCATAACCAATACCCTCTCATCTCATTAACTTTATTTCAAAACTCTAAACTTCCATCTCCCTCCTCTCTCTTCTCTCAGCCGAAACACTTCATTGTCCATAGCAAAATAATTGAAGATTTTACTCACTTCTCTTCCAAGAACAAGTCTTCTACAAAAATTCTAAGCCATGGTAACTCCAAAACAGTGAGTATCATGGGATTGCTGGACCGAAATTTAACCCAGAAATTTAAGTTTTGGAGATGAACTATTTGGAAGAAAAATATGTAATAATGATGGATTAAACTTATAGAATACATGCATGTCATTTTGGGTTGAAGAAATGGTGAAAAATGGTGCAAAAAGAAATTGAGCAGTGTCGTGACTTTAGGGACTGTTTTGGGTAAATTAAGGTAAGATTTCTTCTTATTACTGGAGATATTGGAGTTAAATGATATTGTAGTTAAGAGATAAACTCATGTTAAAGAAGAATTGAAATTAAGAGATTGCATGTGATTGTTGTTGATGTTGTTGTGCCGAATGGAATTACTATTACCGATTTTGGGGACTGTTTTGGTATACCTTGGATTTCATTGTTGTTATTGTTATCATTGTCACTAATTGCATGTTGAAATTGAAAAAAAACATTGATATTTAAAGTGGTAATTAGTTATATGGAAGTGTTGAAACACGAATTGGATTTTAAGGAGTTATGAGAAGAGTTATGGATTTTTGTGGGTGGACCGTGACATTCAAATTGTTGGACATTGTTGTGATGTATTAGGGGTTGTTTTTGTAAAGTTATAATGCTGGAAATATAAGTTATGAATATACCGGGCTTGATAAAATTGTGTAGAGGGTTACTTGGACGAAGTACTGAAGCAACACAGTTATAGACCTCAAACATGCCTGCAACCATCTGTAGGACGGGACAATTATTTCTAATCGAAGCACTAACATTACGAAGTTGGTTTGCCAATTCCTTAAGTCGTTTACAATAGGAGGAAACATTCGGAAAATCCTCTATAAGTGACTTGGGAAAATTCCTGTTCAAGGGCGACAATGCGGGAATGACTGTTATCTTGAATATATCTCGCAATCTATCCCAAACAGTCATAGCTTAAGAGTTAGGTTCCATTATCGTATGTAAGAGATCGATGAAGATAGTGGCATAAATTCACTGGAGAACCTTAGCATCAAGAGTAATCCATAATTTAGGATCTTCCTCCTTGGTGGGTACACCCTCCGTATCAGGAGCCGGAGGAATTATGTGATGAAGGACTTGATGTGTCAGTGCATGAATCTTGAACAACTCTGCACACGCTCCATATTGAACGTTTTCTAAGTCAAAAACAATAGAAGAACGCTCTTGATGATAGAAACCGTTAGGGCAGGATGAAACATGTTCTTATCAGTCATAGTGAATCGAACAAGAAAATTTAGAGAAGAAATTTGGGTGAGGTGCTCTCGGGTTGAGATAATCCAAGAGGTGGGATCACGGAAATCAAGTGGGTTTAGGCGGAAGCAAGAAAAATAACCTAGACTTTTGATACCATGAAAGAAATAATCCGCTTGATTATTTTTATTAATTGAAGAACAATATATACACTTTACATATCTCCATAATAGGAGAATCATATTCTTATTCTACTCCTAAAACTTTATTCTATTTGGAGACTAATTATACAATTAAGGTAAGTGTACAAGACTAATTAATGTACAAAACTAATATACAATATATACCAAAAATCTGCCTAGCATAATGTAAACCTGAGATGGACTGCATACCAAAATCTGCGATGATATACATCTTATATACACATGTATATTGCGTATATAAAAGGTATATTAAAATGTATATTTAACATGAGATTATTTAATTGATGCCAAATTCTTTGCAACAATTCTGTTGATTCATTTTATTTAATATATATCATTGAGATTATTTTTTTGGATTAAGGAGTTAAAAAACCTTTTTCACATGCCAAAAGTTATAACAATATTACTTGTGGCATAAAACAAGACATGTCATTTTTATAACTAGTCATTAAGAACAAGATAAAAAGTTTAAAGTTAAAAAATTCAAATTTAAAATGGCGCTTAGGTAGTAATATTTTAATGAAAACCTTTCTCGTTTATCCGCATTCGGGATCAGTTTAATAAGTTTACAAATTAGGCGTACTTAATTAAAGAATTTTTTTTTATATGAATTAATAATGTAATAAACTTTTACATCGTCAATTCGATTCAATATATTCACAGGTTACAACAGTAAATTATCAATAAATACTTACCAAATGAAGTTGTCGTGATGTGCATAAGTTCAACTCTTTTACATATTTAATTATCTACATTGATAGTATAGATTCTTTTTACACCATTTATGTAATTTCAACCATTTTTGCTCGTACTAGTGCCCCAGAAATTTTTGGATTTCTTGCGATATGAGCATCGGTCAAAATAGAGATGGAAAGAACCTCAACAGAGTGAACAACTTATTTATCATACTCTTTAAAAAACTAATTTCTTTTTCTATGAGCAATTATGAATTGATAGTTAAAGTTTTATTAATAGTGATAATAACAAATAAGAGTTACTAGGCTCTTTAGAAAACAAAGACAATAAATGGGGTAACATGAAAAAAGGGGGACCCTCGTTCAGGGTGTAACTTCATTTCTAAGCTTGCAGAGGGATAGTATCGACACATCAAGTTAAGACATGAGGACAGAGATATGGCTGACTTGGTCAGTCTTCCCCCTTCAGTTTTCTTAAAAGACACTTTTACCCTTCTTAATTTTACGATTGCCACTTCACAACACCTAATACCCAACTAGGGTTTTCTCATAAAACAACCCAATTATATTGGTCTCGGAAATATTTACTCCCACCCGTATCAAATCAATAAATATATGACATGTCTAATTACATATAGTTGTTTGTAACTTAATCATGGTAGGTTGATGTAAAGAATGAATATTGAGTTTAACTCAACCCCAAAAACTAACTTGTATGGTAATGATTGCCTAAATTCATATAAGGAGTCTCTTTTCCCATTGCATATATGATGTGAGACTCTTAACACTCCCCGCACGCACAAACCTTGTTAACTGGAGCGTGGATAATATAATTTGGGGGGCCAATATCGGTGAACAAATAATTGGAATGAGTCTGACTCAGATACCTTGTAAAGAATGAATTTCGGGCCTAACTCAACCTCAAAAATTAGTTTGTAGGGTGAGGATTGTCCAAGTCCATATAAGGAGTCCATGTTCTCATTTCATATTCGATATGAGTCTCTTAACAGTTGATGTGATTTAGTCGTAAACATCATGCAGCTAAATTTTAACGTTAATCTTTGCTGCTAAGTTTTATATTTCTTCTCTGACTATAGGGCGAAGCCAAAATTTCAACTTTATAGATTTTGAATTTAAAACATTTTCAATTGCTACTAACTGAGTTCTAAATTTAATATGTGTATATATTAAATAGATTTCTTCAATTTTTTTTATAGTAAAAGTTGATGAATTCAACCAAACAATTATCTGAGTTTCTACCTCCCCCCTTGCTTCTCTCCTACTTGATCCTTCTATTGAGAAAAAAATCTCATTAAGCACTTGTAAACAAACACAAGTCACTCTTTATGCTAAAAAGAACATTATAAATGGTAGAAGTTTGTATTTCAAAAACGAAGAACTCGCGACTTAGAAAATAAATTTTAATCTAATCTTAGCAATCTTAAAGAGCTAAGATTAGTGATAATCATTGAGCCGTTGGAATAGTGTTAATCTATTCATATGGTAGTGGGACATATTAACTTTTAAAAGAGTCAACTTGAAAAGTTAAAAAGGGGCAAAATCAATCAACTTTTAAGAAAAATATAGTACAACATCTAGTAGTAGCCTTTTTCATGTTTCTGTTTCCTTATATTTTTTTTTAATTTTCTTTTTATATTCGCGCTCGATCACATCGACTAATCGTATGAAGAATACCGATCCATCAACACTACTATCATTAAATCGGGATGTCTTTCAATCAATGGTAAGCTAACAACTGATATCACCTACGATGATAGAATATTCTCACTTAGAGCCCCTTTTGAGACTTTTGTTGTTATAAAGCTTTCACAATGCAGAAATCCTTTTGCCATTGGTAGTTCAACAATATTGCCAGCTTTTCATTTCCCTCCCTAGAACATAATATTAATGTGGCCTATTTCCTTTTTTATTTTCAATCAGTTTGTCACGTCTCCGTTTATGATATTTATGTTCTGAATGGCCTTAGGGCATTTCAGGTACATGTCCAAATAATAGTACATGTTATAGATTGTTTTCATTCTATTTCGGCTACTTATGACTTGTCTTGATAGTGAACTTTTTTTCAAAGAAACTCAAGAGAAGAGAGTCGCCATGACACTATTATTATTTTAAAAAAAAGTAGGGTTTGTCCCTAGTTAAAAAGAAATTACTTTTTCTCTTTTTCACGGTTTGAATAGAATTTGTGTTGTTTCTTCATTGACTCGAGGTGCTGCACTGATTTTCACTATAGCTATAGCCTGCTGCAATTAACACTGGAATTACTAGTAGTATACTCATTAATTACTTATATTAACTACTACTACATGGAAATCATGAATTGACAATGCTACTTTTTGACTTCATGTCTCCTATATTTTTATCTCATTTCCTCATTGTGACCTACCAATTCATGTTAGACCATCTCCACCAGTCAGGAGATAATTATCTGTCACATCATTAATATATTCATTTATCATATACATTCCACAGTAGGAGATATTTCAAAAAATAATTCATTTTCTATTTTCTCCACATCAATACATATACTATATACCATATATATATTTGTTCTATCTCATTTTCTATTTTGTATATGATATTATTCTTGTAATTCATATTATTATACATATAATAATAAAAATTATAAATTTGACACTTATCAAATATTATTATAATATTAAAACACAACAATACATGATTTTATTAATGAAGATAAATTAATCGTACAATTTATCAAAAACACACTAAAACATTGATAATATTAAAAATCACAAATTGAAAATTAATTTTCGGTTGCTCCATCTCTAGGAAATATGCACGTTCTTGCAACATTAAATCTTGATGGTAACAATATTTCTGGTACTATACCACCCAGTTTGATGAATTCTCGCATCAACATTTTGAATTTGAGTAAGAACGATATTGAAGGGTACATTATATATGACATTTGAAAATTGGATGACATATTTTGAGAATTTTGTGGACGTGAATATTGGAATTTTGTAGTTGGTTAGGAAATATAAAATTTGGAGGAAGATTAAAATTTTGATTATCCATATTTAAAAAATAGCAAATACTTTGGAAGAAGATAGAAATTTGGAGAAAATAGCCAAAATATTTTGGTGTCCAAATGAAGTAAACCTAGTCTCTTTTTATAGATCTTGAAAAATTAAAAAAATTGATGTTTTTTTTTTATTTTTAAATTCGGTTAAATTATTCGTCAAAAATAGCAATTAAAATACTGGTGGAAAATGAATTTCTGGCGGTCAATCGCAGACTACCACGTGACATTGCAGGAGACATTGTCTCCTGCACCTTCCACATCAGGAGACATTGTCTCCGGGTGGTAAGATTATCTCCTATATATTCAATAATTCCCAATTATTTTCACGTCAACATGTCATTCGAATTATCTTCTACTGTATGTAATTATCGGGGACAATGTCCCCTGCTGGAGATGGTCTTAGGCACAAACTCTGACTTTATTTTTCCCCTTCCGATTCAACACCAGTGCACTAACACATATCGAGATGGACATTCATTTTATTCGTGAAAAGGTAGCTCATGGACAGATACGCATCTGTCATGTTCCTTCCAGATATCAAATCACAGACATCTTTACAAAGAATCTGTCCTTTTTTAAGATTTTATTTTACGTCACAGAATTGTACATAGTAGTGTAGGTAATATTTGGGTGTAATTAGTATTGTGCATTTACCATAATTGTATTACCATAATTGTATAATTAATGTATAAATAGAATAAGGTTTTAAAAGTGAAATATGAATATGATTTTCCTATTATGGAAAGATGTAACTTATATATATATCTCCTTTCATTAGTAAGAATGATCAAGTGATTATTTCTTTCAATCATAAATCTTTATAGTTCAATAAAACTACTACTCTTATGTGACACTACCTTGTTAATTAGTCCCTTCATAAAAGAATGCGATATTTCTTAATTTGAGAAAACATCAACTTAAAAATTCTCATTTTATCTATAATGAGAAGTTTTTCTAGAACCTCAAATGCATGTTAATAATACAAGTTTTAAAAATCTTATAATCATAACTTTATGACATGTTAAGACCTCAAGTGCCAAAATCCTTCATTTCCTTCCTTAAATTATATCGAGTTAAACTATATTGTATATAAAATGAAACAAATATCAGAGAGTACATTTTATGTATATTAAATTATTAATTAACCTTTTTAAATTTGAAATAATTCAAATTTGGATTCTACATATAAAGTTACTCCATCCGTCTCAAATTATTTGTCATGATTACTAAAAATAGTTGTTTCAAATTATTTATCGCGTCAGAAGTTCAAGACATAATAATCATTTTTTCTCCATTTTACTTTTTGTCATTAATGAAGATGACACATAAATAAATTAACACAATTAATGGATATATATTATAATTTAGACATAAATAATGATAAAGTAGGTCAAATATCCTTCCTAATTAATATTTCTTAAGGGACGTATAAATTAAAAAATAATAATAATAATTTGAGACAGAGGAATTATTTGAAACATGATCGAGATCTACTAACTAGCAATTTGCAAACTTCCCAAAAAGGTAGATGTCACTAACATTATCATAATAAATCATGGTAGCTTTTTAAATAGGACAATGAAGCTCTAATAAAAGATTATGTAACCAACATGACTCGGATACCACATTGGCTACCCCTCGATACTCGGCCTCTGCACTAGAGCATGACAACGTTGACTGGCGTTTTGCAGACCATGAGATCAAGTTATTATCAAGAAACATATAATAGCCAGACGTAGACCGTCTGGTGTCAGGACAGCCACCCCAATCAACATATGTATATGAAACAAGTGTAGATGTCGATGAATGATATAAATGCAAGTCATAATCAAGTGTCCACTGGATGTACCTAATAATGCATTTGAGCGCATTCATGTGCTCAACCCTGGGATCATGCATAAACAAATACACATGTTGACACCCAATTTTGACCCATCTTTTAGTTATTTCTTGCAATTTTAAGCATTTTAGGACACCGCATTTTATCACAATTCTTGACATTTTTGTATATTTTTTACCTAACATTCTATGTTATTTTATTTTTGTAAATTTGCATCATGTTTTTTACTTTTAATTAGGTATTAAATATTTTTTCAAATATTGTATTTTTATTACTATTACATCGACATTTGCATTTTAATAATTTTGCATCTTTTAAATAATTTTTCTGTTAAATAATTAACCCATTTTGCATTTTTTGCCAAACCAGTCCAATCCAAAAAACACCGAAGCCCAAACTGAGGCCCAATACACCTTTCATCTTTTTCCTCCAATACCCAATACCCAAAGCCCAATACCCAAAACCCTAAACCTAATCTCACCCTATAAAATAAACACTCTACTTCTACCCTACTTCTACCCTAATTCATGCAGCCATCAGCCGCAACACAAAAGGCAGCCCCCCTATTACTAACCTAGCCGCACATCTCTCACATTCTCACCCTCTCTCTCCCTCACCCCCCTTCCGGCGAACCCTGCCTTCTCCACACCTGCCGTCGACCTCCTCTCACCCCCGTCTACCTCCACACACCCACAACTCGCCGGCGAACCCCTGCCCTCGCCCTCACTCCCGTCACCCTCTCCCCAGCCGACACACAGCCCACTTCCCCTCTCAGCCGCACTTCTCTCCATCTCCTCAGCTCTCGTCTCTCTCCCTGCAACACACAACCCTAGCTGTCGACCCCCATCTAAAAACCTTCCAGAACCCTATTATCTACCCTAGCCGTCTACCCCTCTCTCTTTATCATCAGCCGACACACCCCCTTCTCTCTATTCCTTAACCTTAAGCCCTACTTCACTTTCAGCAGCCCCACCATTCCCATTAACCCTCAGTCGCACACTACCCTAAAGCTCAGCAGCCGCCCACCTCCACTCCCTTTTCTCTCCCGTCGATCACCACCACGCGAACCACCACTACACACCAACTGTTCGCCAGCGAACCCGTCGACCACCACCACAGTTCGAACCTACACTGTCGAACACCCATCTCTCTCACCCCTCTCCCTGCGTCGACCACCACTGAACTCCCATCGCCGGCGAACCCCCCTAGCAACACCTCACTGCCACACATCACCACTGCGTATGTCATCGCGGCGTTAAATCGGCGGCGTCGCTCCGGTATTCGCCGTGGAAGTGACGCCGCCACCATCGCTGCCTGGGTTTGGTTCTATTTTTTGATTTGTTGGTATATTCTTATTTGGACTGATTTCCTTTATTTTATTTTTTTATTTTTTTGAATCTCGCCGGAGTCTTTCAAACTCCGGCGACCCATGTTATGCTTTGTTTTGGATCCGTTGCATACTCTATTTTTATGCCCCCTGCTGCTCTGTTTTAATGCCCACTGATGCTGCCCTTTAATGCCCACTGCTGTAGTGTTTCAATGCCCACTGATGCTGTCTTTTATGCCCCGCTTCCTGTTTTTATCCCCGCCGCTCTGTTTTAATGCCCATCGTTGTTACACTTTAATACCTCATTTTGGGACGAATTATCGTGCATTTATAGATCATTCTTCTTTGTATTTATCGCCATTAGTTCTTGTTATGTTCTCTGTGAATCAAATGTTGAACCGCGAGACCTAAAGGCCTTTGGTTCTTTGTTCTTGCATTATCGATGAAATGGTATTGCTTATATTTATGCCTAAGCCATTGAATTGAAAACTTTGAGATGTTCTTTGTTATATTGGATGTGCTTGGGTGCCCAGTCACGATGAGTATAATTTTGGTAGTCTAAATACGAGGTAGTCAAGTTTATTTTGTAGTTTCTTTGCATATTCAACAAAGTGATTGTTAACTTATTTAAAGTATCCTGTTGAAATGATAAAAAAAGTAATCGATTTGCCTAAAAGGAGCATTTGTGCCTATATAACTAATATACTAGTGTCTAAAGCTAAGGATCAAGCGAGGAATAGTTTAAGAGTTTAAATGAGAATCGGTAATTTCTAAACATGGTGATAAAAATGAAAGAGGATTCGGGGATTCAAAGAATCATGCTAAAAGATAGGAAAGCCCTTTTTAATTTACGATTTGCAGAGTTAAAACAAGTGACCTTGACTTGTTGTGTCTTTTGTTGATTATCATCTTCTGCTCAAAACAGGTTTAAATCTGTAATAGTCCTGCCATATCTGATCATTAATTACCTCAATGGTTGACAAGACCATTATATGAATAGCATGAGAGGAACCCACGAATGACTAATTATAAAATCTGCCTACTCCTATCTTGTGCCTCTAGCTTGAACAATTTGTCTTGAAAGGATCAATCATACATCAAGTTGGAATTTATGGTCCTATGAGCTATTTTGATCTTGAGTTTTAAAGGGGCAAACACCATCCTTTTCTTTGAAAGTTTCGTCATGCAAGATGAAATTCTTGCCGCCACCTGAGTGTGATTATTCGCACTTTGAGCCATTATGTTGTTATTATTGAGATAAATTTCGCACTTTGGGACACTACATGATTCACTTATACCGACGTCCCATTTGTGAGATGCTACCTAGACGAAATCATTGTTGAGCCGCTTTTCTTTCAAAAGAACAAGATATTATACTTGGGGAAGGTTCACTGATTCGAACAGATTGTTACACTTGGTAAAAAAATCCCACTGATTTAAACACGATACTACACTTTGGCCGATGAAGGAATCTCCGTCTGATTTCCAAGGCCTTCCATGTACAAAGACGGATTTATTTTTTGGCTTCATTTATTAATTATTGCAATTACTTTAAAAATTATTTATTTTATTACTAACACTTTTACTAAGTGTCTATGCAGGTACCCGGAGATCATCTTGTGCAGAAGGCCTAAAAAGGGCTAAAGATGTCCCGGGTTTTTATCTCATGTCGCATTTAACTTTAGTTTTATTATTTTGTATTGCATTGTATTAATTGTAAAAATGCTTAGAATAGATAGAATAAAAGCCAATATATAATTAACCTAGGTTTGAACGGATAACCGCAAGTTAGCGGATCCTATAGGATGCCTGACCCCTTCCCTTTAGGATAATAAAGAACCCTTACCTAGAATCTCACATAGCTTTTCGCAGACCTTTAAATGGAGATCATTTATAGCATTTTATGCTATTTAAAAAGTGTCCTAATTCACTATAATAATTAGGTGGTGACTCCTTAAAATACATTTAGGAATCAACCATACGTGGTACTCCCGTTTCGACTACGGTTAAAATGGGGTGTTACACACATGTTGTACGACATATGTAATATCAGGTCGCGTGAATGTAAGATACTGAAGGGTCCCCGTCAGACTGAGATAGCGGGTCGGATCCTCATACGGGAAGCCAGCCGCAACACCCAACTTGGATTTAGTATCAACTGGAGTGGATGTGGACTTACATGTATATATTCAAATTGAAAATATATTCGAATTGACTTATTCTTAACCTTATATTATGTATATGATTGATTTTAATTTTCCTTTTTATTCTACTTATTTTTTTTAGCTTTAATAGTCCAATAAACTGATATATACAATTGTATTAGTATATTCTTTTATGTTACCAAACTTATTATTACATTATTCTTCTAATTAAATTAATTAAAAATACAATCTTTGTGGGATTTTTATAAACTATTATATTTTGAATGCTTGAATTAGTCATTCATGGACATTTGAGACAAAATATTAATTGATGAATTTAATCTTTAAAAGTAGAATTCAAATTAAATTCTTGGAACAAAAAGGGCGACTTTAAAAATCGCCCTATTTGGTTTGGCTCAAAGAGGGCGATTTTTAGAGTCGCCCCCTTTGGTGAGGACCAAAAAAGACGATTTTCAAGTCGCCCCCTTTGGCGAGGACCAAAAAGGGCGACTTTTCAGAAAAGTCGCCACCTTTTGTGAGGACCAAAAAAGGCAATTTTTAAAGTCGTCCCTTTGGTGATGACCAAAAAAGACGACTTTTAATTTTGCCTCCTTTGGTTATACCAAAAAGGGTGACTTGAAAAATCGCCCCCTTTGGTGAAATTAAAAAGGGCGAATTTAAAGTCATCTCTTTTGGTATAAATCAGTCGCCCTCTTTGAGCCGATTTGTTGTAGTGTACCATCACCTACAAGACGAGTATTATGCCTTATAAAAGAACCGTCAGAATTGTCCTTATGAGCAAAAATCCATATAGACAGAATAATATTAACACCAGATGGACGGGGTACCAACTCACACGTCTTACTATCAATAAGAGCATTATATTCATCGGTCATAGTAATTTTCCAATTCGAGTCATTTAATGCAGACATAAGGTTACAGGGTAGAGGAGATTTAAGCACATTAGAATTTAAATTAAGATGTATTTTTGGTATAAAAATACCCCGTTGACTACGAGTGACTAGTCTATGACTCGGAGGAGAATTGAATGAATTTTGGAAAATAGCGGGACCAGGTATGGACTGGCCAACAGATAGTGAGCCTGCTGGCCCAACACGGTAAGTAGGTTCTGAACCAAGACTGGCTACTGGATTGGGTTGTGCAACTGGCCCAATTCGTAACACGAAGTGAATCGACTCGATCATTTGTATTGGACACGCAGGGACGTCGTGGCGATGGGGGCGTGCATGATCGGCCATTGGTGGATTCGGGGTGCGGGACATGTCTAATAAGTGGTGGATAATATATGGGGATATACCATAATCCAAAAAATTATACGAACTAGGCACGGGATTACTACCCTTAGCAAATGAAAATTGGGGCGCATAAAAAATAACATGACGACTAATAATGATTTTATTAGATGATAAATCAAAATATTTGTAACCACGATGATTTGAGGGATAACCCAAAAACACACAAGGAGTAGAATGAGCCTAAAGTTTGTTAATTGTGGTTGATGGAAACAACAGATAACATAAGCACCCAAAGACCCTAAGATGTGAAAATAAATGAGTCTTATTATATAAAATTTAAAGAGGGGAGGAATACGTCAAACTTTTGATAGAAAGAATGTTAAGAAGATATGTAGCCATCTGTAGAGCATGATGCCAAAAAATAGGGGGTACAGACGCATGAATCTATAAAGTCCGGATAATGTTGTTAATGGTACGAAATTATTTTCGGCTTTCCCATTGTGTGAAAAGGTATGAGGACAAGAAAAATAAAAATTGATCCCATTATTAGCACAAAATTCCCGAAACACTCCATTGTCATATTCTTTGCAATTATCACATTGGATATTTTTAATTTCTCATTTTTATTGGGTTCTAATGAATGCTCTAAATTTTAAGAAGGTGGAAAAAACTTGAGATTTTTTGCGATTGAAAAAGTCCATAAAAATTAGAATAATCATCCAAAAATATAACGTAATAACGATGACCCAACGAACTGATAACAAGAGACGTCCATAGATCGCTATGAATAATATCAAATGACATTAGAGTCTACAAACGACATTGTAACAACATTTCCTAAAGAACAAGATTGACAGTTCGGAGTACTATGTGTACCTTTACAAGAAATGAATTAATTTTTATCTAAGGAAGACAAAATAGAAGACCCTAGATGACCTAGACGAGTATGCCACAAGGAAGGAGCAAGGGCAACAAACGTAGATGTCAAGGCTTGACTCGAAAGACCGAAACTTGGCGTGATAGGATAAAGATCACCCGTACTATCACACCTCATGAGAGGAATCTCCGTTTTGAAATCCTTCACAGAAAAACCAAACGTATCAAAATTAATAGAAACATAATTATCAGTGGTGAATTTACGGACATACACCAAATTTGATCAATTTAGGGGCATGAAGGGTATCTTTCAAGATAAGAGGTGGATGGGGGTGGGAGACAAAGTTTTATGACTATAACCACGAATTGGAATTGAATTACCATTACCAATAATTATACCACGATTGCTGCTCAAATTGGAATAAGACGAGAGAGTACCTGGATCGGGCGTCATGTGTGTAGTTGCGCCGGTGTCCATGTACTAATTGGGTCCGAGAGATATATTCCAAGTGTGTGCATAGCCGCCTCAATATTGATCTGGGTCGGGCCTGCTGTATAATGGGCCTGAGGAGGTCGGGGCCCAAGCACGCCGACTTGTTGCCCTGCAGAATCAGCGAAAACTCATCGGGCCATCGCCACTGTTTGGCCGCTTCATAGTTGGACGATGACGGGGCCAAGGCACTGGGCTGGAAGGCGATGTTGGCCTGAATATGTAGGGATCGAAAAGCCTGGAGTGGTGCCACATCGCCACGCCACGGCCAGTTGGCCCAAGAACTGAGACCTATTGGGTGGCAGCCCACTGCCGCCACTCTTATAGCCGAAACCACCGCGTTTTCACCACGATTTTTCCCGTTATTTTTACGATTATTTTTACCGCCACCGTGAGCACGGTTTTGGCCCGAATTATCAAAGAACATGGAGAATTTGTGTAGGACATCATCATGACTACGGGGCTAGTGTCAGTGGCCGTATTTTTAGCCAAACTGACTTCTTCCAATGTAAGCATGAAACGAGCTTGATAAAACTCCGGAAGAGGTTTACTTTGATGAAGGATTATTGCGATATTTCTAAGTGCTTACGCAAGTGTACGTATCGTTAAAATTATAAAGATCTGTAAGACCGAGTTTATCGTCCACAAAGACTGGTTTATTAAGTACCGGTTATCTATTCTATGATATCTATTTGGCTGACGTTATTTAGTTTTAGATTGATGACTAAGAATTATCACTAAGTGCAGAAAATAAACTAAAGATGATTATACTTTGAGTTTATAACAGTTATGAAGTAAATAGGGCTCCAATCTCCTCAACTATCCACTATTTCACGTGTTAATGCAATGTTAATGACTCTTCTTCTTATTAAGATAACAGGCTAACTAATCTGTCATTATATTCCAGTTAGGACATACAAGAGCTCAACCTTATGCAGAAACCTTCTATATTTCTATGATAAGTTTTACCACACAGGAGGATTAAGAACAATAACCTATAATACGACACAAGTATCGGGATACTTTCGTCCACGATTTTAACCTATGTCTAGACAATTATAGCATATTCAAATCTCACCTTTCAGACTTTTGATTCGAAATCATATAAGTGATGACAATTAATAGCTAGTTAATTATCAAGCAATCATAACAATATTGAATAGATCTTAATACGCTGAAGAAGAACTCAAAAACTAACGCATTAACTATATGAAAGAGCTTCAAGAAGATTCGATGGAAACCCTACTAAAGTAATTAGCTCCTAAACATTGTCATGTCAAGAACTAATACCAAAATCCAACATAAACTGAAATAAAGTAAAGAAAAGAAAAAAGAACTTGAACAAGAGTCTCCAATTGTAGCCTCCTTCTTGCCTCCCAAAAGTATGAATTGTGATATGGTATAAGGTATAGAATATGAGCAAGGTTTAGGGATTTTATACTTGAGAAAAGTTGTCTTTCGGACCATAAAAACCCTCTCCAATTTCGACTCGGATTCTGAGTTTTACGTGTCGGCACCGCGGTGCTTATTCAGCCGAAATCACTGTAGCTTCCTAGAAATATGGCACCGCGGTTCCATGGCCAGGCACCGCGGTGCCTTCGACGGTGTTTCAGTTTCGGATTTTCGACAATTTTTACGCCTCGGTGCTAATTTTTCTGACCGCGGTTCCATGGCATGCGGCTACTTGGCTGTGCACCGCGTTACTTGGCGAGCCGCTGATCTCTACGATTCTGTCCGGATTGTGCTAGATTTCTTCTGTTCTTTTTAGAACCTCTTAGGCTTCATTCCTTGGCATGTGCTTGTGCAGATTTCACCTCAATTAAGCTCATTTCATCCTCAATTAAATACTTCTCCTTTATGATCGCTGAGACGCAAAAATGAAAGAAAAACATCTAACACTATACTAAACGCAAAATAAAAGAGTAGAATACTAACTAAAAATGACTCAAAAGTGTATACAAAATACACTTAACAAGGATCGAAACAACACCGTTATAGGCCTCAGACATGCCTGCAACCATCTGTAGAACGAGACGACTATTACTAACATGAGCACCTATATTGCGAAGTTGATTCGCCAAATTCTTGAGTCGTTTGAAATAAGATGAAACGTTCGGAAAATTCTCCATAGCGACTTGAGAAAATTCTTGTTCAAGGGTGACAATGCGGGAATGATTGTTATCCTGGAATATATCACGCAATCTATTCCAAGCCTTTATAGCGGAAGATTTAGGTTCCATAATCGTCTGTAAGAGGTACAGGGAGATAGTTGCATAAATCTACTGGAGAACTTTTGCGTCAAAAGTGACCCAAAATTTTAGATTGTCCTCTTTGGTGGGCACACCCTCCGTATTAGGATCTGGAGGACCCTCCGTATTAGAAGCCGGAGGGATTATGTGGTGAAGAACTTGATGTGCCATCATATGAATTTTAAACAACTCCGCCCACGTCCCATATTGTATGTTTTCTAGGTCAAGAACAATGGGAAGAACACTCTTGATGTTAGAAACTGTTAGGGCAGGGTGAAACATGTTCTTATCATTCATAGTGAAGAGAACAAAATTCGGACAAGAAAATTTTAGGGGGGAGGGTCAAGGGTATGAAGAAACCGAGAGGGGGGTAGGGATTTGCACAAAATCAAGAAGAAGGAATTTTTTTGCGAAAGCAAGGAGAAGAACCTAGACCTTTAATACAGAAATAATCTTTTGATTATTCTCATTAATGAAATGGATATATATACAAGTTACATCTTTCCATAATAGGAAAATCATATTCCTATTCTACTCCTAAAACCTTATTCTACTTGGACACTAATTATACAATTATGGTAAGTGTACAATACTAATTACACCCAAATATTACCTACACTAATATGTACAATTCCGTGACCAAACACGTGCGTGTATTCCTAACAATGATAATAAACCCGCATGAGTGTAGCTCAGTTGGTTCCAGGGTGACAGATTGCTCCCAAGAAGACAGGTTCGAGCCCTGGCAGCCGCAGTGTGGGAGTTCATTTCTTCTTTGTGAGGGATGACTCCTTGTGGGCATCAGGCACTGTGCCTCCCACCTAGTGGGCCGCTGAGTACCATGATTTACCTTCCTCCACCAATCTCTGTCGGGTCGGAGGGGTGGGCCCCCTGTGGGCGAGAGATTTCGCCTTTTGCTCCCAACAATGATAATAACATAATACATTAAATATGATAATTTTTCATCACTTTTACTCGAGCAATATTTATAAAAGGTGGAGTATATGTAATGGATGCATCACGCATGCATGATATATCATCTAAATTATTTTTCCTGTATAGATACATCATCTAAATTTCCTATTTGATGAGTGAGAAAGTCGTGTTAGTTAAAAACACACGAAAATCAACATTTGAATTTGTGTGCTTTGTTACAAATACAAAAATTAATTAATTTTGGACGCTTTTAATCATTCAGGGAATAATAACCTTAGGAAGAAGGTGCATGGAAGTAATTGGGAAAGTAGAGAAAAAGGTGGAGTCCTTTTTGGTGCATGCTCTTTCACTACCCAAGATTTCACTTATTATAACAATTACTGTAATTATTATTACTACAAATTAAAATGGGGAGAGAGAAAGTGAAAAGATTCTGTTGCATTATGTAACAAAGGAGAAAAATCTAACATAATAAAGTTAAGTCCCAACGTTAGATGTCTTTGATTGGTAAACACAACTCTACCACGACACATTATTGATTTGTGTTTTTCGTCCTTATATTAATAAAAATATTACGAATTGGTATACAAAAACAAAAGATCCTAGTAAAAGTTAATGAATAGATGATTTTGATTCTTTTCCAAGAAGATACAAGAGTCAATTCTTTCCAACTCTTCAACCAAAAAATAGACTAACAGTGTCACCCTTTCACTTAGCATTAACTTTTGGCTTCACTAGCATTTTTGTATAGATAGTTAACTCTGCATCTAGAGATAGTGATTTTCCTCGTTGGAAGACAATGACTAATTAGTTTTCTTTTTGTTTTATATATGTAATCTACCATTATGAAGGGGAGCTTTGGAGTAATTGATAAAATTATTGTTATGTGACCAGGAGGTCATGAGTTCATCAGCCTCTTGCAGAAATGTAACGTAAGGTTGCGTGTACAATAGACTCTTATGGTCCTGCCTTCTCGAACCTCACGCATACGGAAGCTTAGTGCACCGGGCTGCCCTTTATATTTAATCTTAGCATTATATGAAATAATATTCTAATCAGACGGTGATGGAGTGAAATTCGTATAAAGAGGAATGTACAGCTTGTTACATTTCAATTTTATTAGAGCTAGGAACGGATTATAGTGAAAGAAGTAGGCAATCTGAGTTAGTTTTCATTTTAGTATATTGGAAAGTTGATAGCGTGCTTGGAAAGTTGATATCGTGCCAGACCCAGTTGTCCATTGAATACTATATATATTATGAATGATAAAATTAGCCCATGAAAATATAATTTGCATAATTCATTCAAATTTTGAGTGGGTTGTGCTGAGCATATCTCCATGTCAGATCAATTTAGGTATTGTCCAAGTCAGCTCATTTATAAGTTCGGAAAGTAGCCTAAATTGACCCATAAGACCAAAAATTAAACTAGGTAGAATTTGATGGTTTGTTCATGGGGAAGCCTTCAAGGTCAAACGTCAAAATTTGTTGAACTTGAAGTTTTGCTCATGGGGTAAGCAGGGTCAAAAATTCAAAACCAACGGCCTCCAAGACCATTCTTGTAAATCACCCTTATATAGCCCATCGTGCTACTGTCCACTAAGACCTTAGACAAATAAAAAATCACCGATTGCTCTTTGACAACATAAAAGTATTTTAACTAGAAGAAGTTCTTAAAATATTGCACATTAGATAGCGAGTGATAAGACTCATATAGTTGGATTGAACCATCTTGGGAGTGATGTATAGGTGATTCGACTCAAAGAACGTAAGATTGGGTGAAGCCCACCAAGTATGATTCTGGCCCAACTGCTTGCTACATTATTGTGGGCTGTGAGAGCTTAAGCCTTAATTAATGGCAGATCCTACCAGAGTTGCATTTGGACTTTCTCCTTATCATTATATACAAACTTTCGGCCCATAATTACCTTGTGCAAAAGAAGTATGACTTGAGCTGTTACATATCATTATTGAAAGGCTTAGCTCAAGTAACAGAGTACCTATGGGTGTTAAATGAGCGGATTGAATAGAATTTGAGCGGATCAAGATGTGTTGAATCAATAAATCTCATCCAAAAGTTAATTGGGTTGAAATGAGTTTGTATCCGATACTTATATTAGTGCGAAGTAGCAAATACCGGAGAAAGATTATCCCGTCCATCTCAATATGTCTAGTGCGCTGGTGCTGAACCGGATTCTCCGATAGGTAGATGGCACTAACGTTATCACAATAAACCAATATAGCTTTCTCAATAGGACAATGAAGTTCTAATAGAAGATTACGTAACCAACATGACTCGGTGACCACATTGGCTACCCCTCGATACTCGGCCTCTGCACTAGAACGGGATAACGTTGACTAACGTTTTGCAGAACATGAGACCTAGTTATTCCCAAGAGCACATACAATAGCCAGACGTAGACCGTCTGGTGTCAAGACAGTCACCCCAATCAACATCTGTATATGAGACAAGTGTAGACGTCGACGAAGGATATAAATGCAGGCCATAATCAATCATCCCCTGGATGTATCTAATAATGCGTTTGAGCGCATTCATGTGCTCAATCTTGGGATCATGCATAAACAAACACACATGTTGTACGAAATATGTAATATCCGATCGCGTGAACGTAAGATACTGAAGGGCCCTGCAAGACTGCGATAGCGGGTCTGATCCTAATATGGAGAGCCAGCTGCAACACCCAACTTGGATTTAGTATCAACTGGAGTGGAAATTGACTTACAGGATGACATCTCAGCCCTCACAATGATCTCAGCAGCATACTTCCTCTATGATAAGAACAATCCACCTGCATGACGAGTGACAACAATCTCCAAAAAATAACTCAAAGGTCCCAAGTCCTTCATAGCAAACTCAGAACTGAGCATAGTCATGATAGACTGACGTAATGCATCAGATGAAGCAGTCAAGATAATATCATCCACATATAAGAGTATATAAGCCAATGACGAACCACGATGATATATGATTAACGAATTATCAGACATGCTGTGAGAGAAACCAATAGTCGACACAAAATCTGCAAACTTTTTATACCAAGCCCTCGGGGACTACTTAAGCCCATATAAGGACTTCTTCAATAAACAGACATAATGAGGATATTTGGGATCCCTAAACCCCAAAGACTGATGCATATAGACTATCTCATTGAGATCACCATGTAACAAAACATTCTTCACATCTAGCTGATGAATGGTCCATCCTTTCGAAAGAGACAAGCTGAGCACAGTGCGAATGGTAGCCGATTTGACCACCGCGCTAAATGTCTCACCACAATCTACACCAACCTGCTAAGTCTTACCATCACCTACAAGACGAGTGTTATGCCTCACAAAAGAACCATCAGAATTGTCTTTGTGAGCAAAAATCCACATAGACCGAATGATATTAACACAAGATGGATGTGGCACTAACTCCCACGTCTTATTATCAATGAAAACATTATATTCATCGGTCATAACAATTTTTCAATTCGGGTCATTCAAAGCAGATACATGATTCGGGGTAATGACGATTTAAGAACATTAGAATTTAAATTAAAATGTCTTTTTGATTTAAAAATGACACGTTGACTTCGGGTGACTGGACCATGGCTCGGGGCAGAATTGGGTGAATTTTGGAAATTTCAGGGACATGGGACGTGCTGTCCAGTAGGTAGTGGGCCTGCTGGCCCATAACTGAACACGGTACCAGTTGTAGTTGGGCCAGAAAGGCCACTGGAAATCAAGGAACCAACTGGGCTAGAAATCAAGAAAAAGAGAAAATTTTGCGGAAGCAAGGAGAAGAACCTAGACTTTTGATACCATGAAAGAAATAATCTCTTGATTATTCTTATTAATGAATGAGGTATATATACAAGTTACATATAGGAAAATCTTTTTCCTACTATACATCTAAATCTCTATTCTATTTGAATATTAAATATACAATTATGGAAAGACTACAAGACTAATTCTACTATAATACATAATTGTACATATTATATTTAACAATTTCATTAGGATTGGTAAGGTGAACTGATCAAATTTAAATCTTCTCTATTTACAGGAAGTGGTGAAATCAGAAATTTCACTAAAAATTTCAAAATATAAAAAAAAATAGATGAAGAAACCAAAAGAGGTATATCAGAGTCTGCCTCGATTTTATTTAGTATCACGCTCGTTGCTTGCATTGAAACATAGCTTTACCCCTAATTTCGGCTCAATACATTTCGGGGAGAACCAACTAATAGTAGCGTTTGGGTTCAAGTAACATTTTATCCTTAATTATAACTTATCTGTTAATTTTTCAACATCAATTTAGGGTTGATTTTATATTTACAGTGTAACTTCTCAATAAAGAAAAATAGATTAATCTCATTCGCGCCATCTAATTCAGCCCTTGTTTACATGTATAAGATATTTATCATTTTAAAACGAGAAGAACCATAATGTCCAATCCATGTCATCGATCCAACAAAAGGAGTAATAATCACAGAACGACAAATGCCACCACAAAGTAATAGTGTAGAAAACAACAAAAGTCTTTGTTCATTCTAATTTGAACATCTGTCTCATACTCAATTAACCACTGATGTTCAAACACAAATGATGATACTAATAATAACTAAAGCAGCAACACTCTCCCTCAACCCCACACCACACGGGATTCACACTAGCTAGAGAGACTTACTATACTATCATTCCCCAAAGAAAATGGAGCATATGAAAATTGAAAAGCAATATTGGAATATTAAAAACAAAAGATAAGACCACGTAAGTAGGTTTACGTGTTGATACAATTGGAAAGTGGCTTTACACCATTGGTTATTGTCTCCTGTGGGACAGAATATCTTTGCTTATGTCCCACGCAATTATCTACAGCTCTTCCATTTTCCAATCACTTTATACAAAGTGTCAAATATGTCTTCTCCTTGGCGACTCTTTACATGTTGAAGTAGACTACTCTTTGGAAGCCTTTTTTTTTTTTTTTTAACTTTAGTGTCTGAATCATCTTGCTCGTATCCTTATCCATTCTATAATTATCCACACATGGTGATGTTATATCATAGATGAGCATATAATCAAAACAGAGTCAAACAATGATCAAACTACTTAAAAGATCTCATGATAACACTGAATCACTCCCCAAAACTGAACATGTTCACCCTGGAGATTCAATGTACCTAAATGGCTAAATCCTATTAAACGAATTATTAGCTCACTCTGCAAACAAACAATTATCCATATCCCTTTCTCTTTTTATTCTCAAGTGTCATTATGTTAAGACTATAGCGGGCCAGTAATACATTAACACAACAAAGATAGACACCTAGTCTTTATTTTGTCATTACTAGCAAACATATAACGGCCCACCAAATATAGACACTCGTGTTTATTGTTAAGCGTCCCACATCGGATATGTAATGAAAACATGGATTACTTATATGGAATTAGACAATCATCACCCTACAAGCTAGCTTTTGGGTTGAGTTAGGCCCAAAATCCATTTTTACACGGTATCAGAGTCATACTCATTCCAATTCTTTGTTTATCGATGTTGGGCCCCAAATTATATTATCTGCACTCCAGTTAACAAGGTATGAGCGTGCGGAGAGTGTTGTTAAGAATTTCATATCGGATATGGAATGAGAACATCAACTCCTTATATGGACTTAAACAATCCTCACCCTACAAGCTAGCTATATATTTTTAATAAGCATCTCATTATGAATTGTGCAACCTAGAAAACCACAACAGAAAAACAGAAGAAAATATGTTTATGGGAGAAATGCCTCCGACAAACTCAGTCATTTGGGCTCAATCATCCTTAATAGGAAACATAAAGAAGTGCAAGGACGCCATGCAAAGAAGGTTCAGTGATGAGCAGATTAAGTCATTGGAAAACATGTTTGAGACAGAGTCAAGACCTGAACTGAGGACTAAACAGCAGTTAGCTAAAAGACTTGGCCTGCAGCCAAGACAAGTTGCTATTTGGTTTCAGAACAAGAGAGCTAGATCAAAATCAAAGCAACTAGAATTGGAGTATAGAATGCTGCAAATCAGTTATGACAACTTGGGTTCCAAGTATGAATTACTGATGAAAGAGCATGAATCCCTGCTCATCCAGGTAATTATAATATATCTTTTGTCCTTTTCGGTATGCGTTGTGGGGGGGGTGTAGCTAGGTTCAGGCCATAAAGTTCAATTGAATCTTTTTCGTCAGACATAAAAGGAAGATTCTGTTGGGCTAAAACGACCTAAAAATAGTCTTAGCATAGTGTGATATTCTTGGTTTTAGGATAAGCACACACATTTTTTCCCTAAAATATCTCACACCATTAAGACTATCACTGCACCATATTTGTAGCTTCTTGTTCTTTTCAGTTATCAATATGGAATTTTGTTCAAGAGAGCTCTAGAGCAACAATAAAGTTGTCTTCATGTGGCATATAGGTCACAAGTTCAGGGAAAGACTACACTCCGAGGGGTGTGATGTAGATATTATGTGATTTGTTGGTATTTTAAATGTTGGTATTCAAAATATCCGATTCAAATAGACAAAGTTCTTTAAGATGGGACTTTGTTCGTACACGTTAACAGATTCTAGTATAGTGGCAAAAAGGGTTCAAAAGTACTTTAGGTCAAAAGTTTAAATTGCTAGGTGTGACATTCGAGTTTTTTTTTTTGAATTTCCTTATATAAATTTCTGGCTCCTCCACTACTGATGGAAGAAGAGCTAGAAAAGCTAATACTAGAATTTTCTTTCATCTTTACAGTTGCAGAGACTTAGAAAGTTATCTGAAAGGGGTGCTAATGAAGATATTCAGAATGAAGGCAACAAAGTAGAAATAGAGGTGAAGCCAGATAAGTTTGTACCAGAAACTTGCAGTCCTGAATTTGGCTTACCTTTGTGTGAAGACAGCAGCAGGGGAATTGACTATTTGGGACCAGAATCTGATATTTTAGACATGGCACAAATAGCTGATGGTTTATCTGGAATCGAGAACGAATGCAGATTCGAGTCAAGAACATTTCTTGATGATTCTGGTTGTAGATCACCGTTGTGGGAATTTTAGTGAGTCATGAAAAATACTGATAAGAGGCTGCCAACAAAATCATTTTCGCGCATACGATAGTAGTAAAATAGCTGTGTCTTGCTTTCCAAATTTAGTTCACAGGTCTATCTCATAGGTTGTTCCATTAAGAAAACACAGAGAACAGTAGAATGAACTTCCTGAAAATGTTGAATGAGGGAATAATGAATCAGTAAACAATCATAGTAAATGCTTCTAGTTTTCCCTGCTAAAAAGAAAAGCTTTTTGCAGCACATTAGCACTACATACTCTAATAAGAGAAACAAAAGTAACAGAATAGACAAATTAATAATAAAAAAGCACATAGGCCATAGCATATGCCATAAGGTATAGTGTGAATCCATTTGATCATCTTAACTCATATATTTGCATTTTCCTCAAATTAAAGATGGTTTTATCACCTAAATAGACAGGTCAAGAAAGCTCTGCACTAAACAAGTTGTTTAATGAAATCAAGACTTCCAACTAAGTTTGTCAGTTTAGGAAATTCTCTGCACTGCAAATCTGCAATGGCCTTTAACAATTCACACTACTCAAATTTCATGGAAGCAAAGCTCATGGCACGTTCATATTCGTAAGTACTGCATGCTCGAAGATAGGGGTGTTACGTTCTTCATACTTAAATATTTGATCCTCAGATTTAAAATATCACATATATGTACGCTTAGATAGGTGCGGATACTTATACACTGCTTTTTCAGATTTTCCAAGTTGCTTCCTTACTCAAGTGATGACAGTGTGTCAAAATTGACGAGCTTCTACTACAAAATCATAAGGTGTCCAAAGCCAACACAAACAATATATATAATGTTACATTAGCTGTGACAAGATGGTATCCATTCTAAGTGGAGTGGTTATTTCAGGTTTTTATTGAAAATAAACTCAGCATTAGCTATTTAGGCAAAATGTATGCTATACCCCACACAAATCCTACACTGATAAACTTATGAGAGACTAAAAAGCTTGACTCTCTTCTCTACAAATACAAGCACAAAAAAGAACATCAAAAGTGCATTTTATCGCTATATTTAATAAATTTTCACGTTTGACAAAATTTACTTACGTTAAAATACTACTGAAGCAGATAGAATAAAAAAGGAAAGCGTTCTTAAGAAAAATTTGCATATTATGATTTAGATTGTGATTACGATTAGGATGTAAATATTCCATGTTTAAACATCAACTTCAACTATAGTTTATTTTCTTGGCTCACTTCAGAAAACAGAGGAAAAGATAAATCAAAATAGCTTGAATAAAAGCATAAATAAACTACTCAGGCGAAGATTATAGTGTGATATAACCAGCAACAAAATCTTGCGCATTAAGAAATATGAAAGTAGCTCAAAATCTTTGATAATGCTCAAACACAAATCCATCAATGTTTTAGGGTAAACTGAACGGGCCTAACTGTTTCTCAAGGATCTCAAAATTAGCAACTACAAGTTGAAAGGAACTCAAAATCACCATCTACTTGATCTTCTTCTTAGGCCTCAACTGCAAAGCAAATAAATGATAGATGTTAGTCTGCAGTCACTAATAAGAGTTAATAATTTGTCTTTGAAGAGTTAGATGAAATGAACCTGGTTACTGTGCCCACACTTCTTCTTGCGGCAGTTGACAGCACGTCGATGCAAGCGAGCATATCACCTATAAAAATAAAGGAAAAAAATAAATACAAACATGAATTATGAAAATACAAAATTTTGATTGCCCAAGTTCATCCTACAATCCTTTGAAATAAAGCAAATGTAAAATGGCAAGATATTTCATGGTTAATAGTAAACACACATGACCAGTGCGCAATAACATAAATGTAAGATGATATTAATCTTTCTTAGGGAGTCTTCTCATTAATATCAAAGTATATATAGACTACAATATTCATCCCTTATACAATAGGAATCCTAAGCCTATACAAAAGAGGAATCCTAGTTTTACCATAATTATATTTACACAATATATGAAAATATTCTAATTATGGGTAGGGATACAATTGTTTCTATAATATACATGTTTACACACCCTCTCAATCGGAGCGGGAGTAGGCCGGATGCTGAGACTAGATCTGAAGTCAAGAAATAACTGTCTGGGAAGTCCTTTTGTAAATATATCTGATAGGATGATGGAACATGTAACACTCTGACATGGCCTAGTGCAACTTTCTCACGAACAAAGTGTGGGATTATCTCAATGTACTTGGTCCGCTGATGTTGAACCGGTATGAGACAGATAGATGACAGAGATGTTATCACAGTACACAATTGATTTCTGACGCAAAGGACACTGAAGTTCTAACAGTAAATTTCTGAACCAACAAATCTCAGCTACTACATTTGCAACGCTCAGACTCAAATTTCTAATCGAGCGAGATAGAGTAGTGCCGTAGCGGACTAAGAAATCAGATTATCCCCTAAAAAAACACAAAAGACGGAGGTGGAGCGTCGCGTGTCCGGACACCCTGCCCAATCTGCATCCGTATATGAAAACAACTTGTTTGGTGCAGAGGGATATAGGTGCAAACCATAATCAAGAGTGCCCTTAATGTATCGAATGATACGCTTAAGAGCAGTGAAATGAGACTCTCTGGGGGCATGCCTGAATAAGCACACCTGCTGAACAACATAAGATATGTCTGACCTGGTGAAGGTGAGATACTGGAGTGCACCTGCAAGGCTCCTATACAGAGTAGGATCACACCATCTATGGCACTGAACTTAGATTTTGAATCAACTGGAGTAGGTGAAACTTTGCAATTCGTCATCTTAGCCCTGTACACGATCTTCTTTGCATACTTACGCTGACACAAGAACATGTGATTGACAGACCTGGTCACTGATATCCCCAAAAAGTAACTCAGTTTCCCCAAATCAGTCATTGTAAATTCGGACTTAAACAAGACAATAATCTCATTTTTCAATCCGTCGGAGGAGGCAGTAAGAACAATATCATCCACGTAAAGTAATAAGTAAGCAGTACTACTACCTTGATGATACGTACGGTACAACACCCTGCAAAACATAAACATTAAATTCGCTAGCTTGTGAAGAAGTTGAACTACTAAACATTCTATTTCTAAGGCCTTGAACACTAGCAGTAGAAACCACATGTATTTTATTATGTTGTAGTGAAGTAGAAGAAAATGGTACCGAAGCCGGTTGATTATTTGCACTTTCTTGTTGGTAATACTTTTTTTTTGCATTCACTGGGTATGCTAGACATAACTTGTTCTTTAGTTTCTTCTTCAATTAGTTCTTCTTCACTTGGGTCAGTTGGTACTCAAGCTAGTTGTCAACTTCACTCAAATATTTGAACTTTGATACAAATAAGCAAATAAAATATAATATTTAGTAAATTTGTAGAAACATAGATTGAAAGATAAGAGAGATGGCAGAAAGATTTGTGAGAAAAATGAGGTATTTATAGTTGAGAAATAGGGTTAAACTGTAAATATACTAATTTATGAGTTAAAAATAAATATTAAAGGGGTAGGGGGGTTTATAGGATGGGGGAGCAAAAATGGCCGTTATAGACGTTGCACAACGGTTATTTTGCAAAGGGGACTGGCGGGTCGGGACGGGTCGGGATGGGGGCGGGACGAGCCCTAGTCCCGTCCCGAGTTCGATCCCCCGTAACGTTTTTTTAAGGAGGATAGGGACGGGGCGGGTTTCGAGATCGAGCCGACCCGGCCCACTAGACAACCATACTTCCTTCATATCTTAACCACATTATTGAGGTAAAAAGTATCGATACGTTTTTAAATGGATTGGGGCATTGGGCTTACAATGAGCTTTACTGCAAGCACCATATTTGTAAGTTAACACAAATTTGGGCCGAAGGCACATAGTACTACATAAAAGTAAGATTCATCCCCACACAAAGCAAAACAAAGCACCTTAACAAGTTCAAATTTTCAGCTTCTAAAAGGCCATTTTCTATTACATTTTGGATAATGCCTTGTCAAGTTGGCTCCATTTTTGTTCCAACGATCCGTTATAGCCGATCGACATTCGAACCAATCCCGGTGAAATCCCGGCCAACTCCTTCTCTTCGTTGTTCAATTCACTGCTGGTGCTAGAGCCCGAGCACGACATGAGGGTCTCGTAATAGCCCAAACTCACAGCCATGAACCCGAATTGGGTAAAGTTTTGCAAGACATTCATCAAACGATTAGCTCGTTCCTCGGTTTCCATGTCCACGCAGAGAATTCCCCCATAACCATAGTCTTTATTTGCCATGGACTTGAGAAGGGCGTGATCTGGATGGGCCTCTAGGCCTGGGAAGATCACTTTGAGCCCAAGTTTGGTCATTCTAGTAGCATATTCCAGAGCCCGTTTGCAGTGTTCTTTCATTCTCAGGCCCAAGTGAGGAAGCCTTTCTGCAAGCTCAAAGGCCACTTTGGGGTTCATAGTTGGGCCCAATAGCATAAGAGACCCTTGATGAAGATCCATCATGGAGTTCACAAGACTTGCTGGCCCACAAACAGCACCTGTGTAATTTCACCAAATTAAAAGTAAGAAGAATTAGTTAAATAGCCGCACACCAACTGTGTAAATTAAAACCAGACAGAAAATATATATTATATGTATAATATTTATATATAACTGGTGTATAATCTATGTATACCAACCAGAAAAAGTAAATAGTGAATTTAATCAGCTGTTGGATAAAGAATCCCCAAATTAATCCTTATCCTCATCATGACCTTAATTATCTTACCAATTCTTTAATCAATTTATAATTTAATGACTAAGCACTGATACTGATACAAACTAGTAACCAAGCCAAATAAATGACTACTGATACTGATGCAGCACCAGAGGCTCTACTACGGGCTAACGTTACTTCAATATGTTTTATCGAAACTTTATATAATATAATATCTGAAATTATTTTACTACAAAATAGTTACTATTATCATGTTAATATAAGAATGATGTAACAACTGTTGGAAATATTTATTAAACGTAAAATAAAGTAAATCATATTAATTATGAATCGAACAATTGAGGCCCCGCACGTAGGAAACCTTGTTTCCACACACGTGCACACGTAGTGTCAAGGATCAAAATTTCCTTAATGGATGAGATATTGGTACGTATACGAATTGTTTGAGACGTAAGGTAATAGACGGTTATTGGTCAAATGACGAATGATTTCACGTTGGTAAATGAAGGAAGAAGTGTAAAATGTGTAAAGATGAAATGAACCAGAAATCACCACGAAATCGAGAAGGGCCGCAACTCCTCCAAGTAAGGGCCGCAGCGCCTCCCCGAAGGGCCGCGGCTCTAATTGACGTTTCAATTCCAGTAACTCACTGGAATGGAAGGGTCGTGACTCTAATGGCGTTCGGTTCGGTAAGTTCTTGGGCGAAGGATCGCGACTCGCCATTTATTTGTCAGTTGGATGTGAATTAAAAACTGATTCTTGAACTGACTTTGGAGTATTTACTCTCCATTATTTTGCTCATGAATTCAGAAATTACTTGGCTGAATTGTAACTCCAAATTCAAGGCATTAACATGACATTCATGGTCATTACTTAGCCATTTGGAAGGTCATCATCTACACACTATAAAATGAGACATACGTCTCACTGTTTTTAGCTTTTGCACATGGATCTTATGGGTCCAATCGAGGTAGACAGCCTAGGAGGCATGAATAGGCTCATTTGAAAACACACTTGACATTCACTAAACAATTCTGAAATTGTCTTCCTCTCTTGCAATCACAAACACTCAAAGATTTTTCTTCCAAAGCAAACACTTGAGTTTCCTTTGCTCATTTGTTTGATTGTTGTTTTATCTTGGGAGATAAGAAGTCATTACAACCGTTGAAAGGATATACGGGACATTATTATCTCAAGGATAGATAAAAAATTTGATCGACTCAGTAAACCCTCATATTTGATAATTTTCAGATTTCTTACTCACTTGTTGTTGTTGTTTCATTCTCATTTCCTTGTCTCTACACATTTCCCACAACAACTCATAAACTTTAAGTTTTGAATCCATCTCTGTTGATAATTTTTTTTAATAATGAATAATTTGGATTTTGGAACACATGTGATCACCTTCAACTTCAAGTAGGTACATGTCAGTTATCACATGTACACAGTACATGCACACTATTACGAACTATTCCCGACGAATGGGACATCGTAAACTGCTTATTTTCTTAAAGTTAATTTTTCCACCACAAATAAATATGGTAGGTTTGTACCAAAAAGGAAATAAAAGAAAAGAAAAAATAAGATAGCAAATTCCAATTGATAAAACACGTGAAATCTTATCTCTAATGTGTAAAGTCGTTTTAAAAGTACCAACATCCAATATAGCACCAAAAAAACAGGTCATGAAACATTGTCCCTAAATCTTTCCGCCAACCTTTCAAAAATGTCAAAGAAGTTTATCAGCTTAATTGTGAAAAAGTGGAAATATGATTACAATAATGGACTCAATCAATTATCCATAATCATGTATTTATTTTCAAAGCGTGCAGATTTAACACATGTGCATAACAAGAATCATAAGATAGAGAGAATTTTAGAAGAAGAAAAAGGCACGATGCACGAGACTCGAAAAAGCGTCGGATCATAAGGATCTATAATACGGTGTCTATTTGACCTGAGTTAAATATCGTCACATATAGAAGTATTTATGACTTCGACCTTAGGAAAGCCATACGCTGTGATGTCACTTAAAACTCAGGAAGACAAAACTAGAAGAAAATCAAACCTGCAATGATATCAGCTCCACCGCTAATATACTTTGAAATACTATGAACAACAACGTCAGCACCTAACTTCGCCGGTGACAACACCATCGGAGCAAAAGTGTTGTCCACCACCACTGTCGCTCCTTTTTCATGTGCTATCCTACTCAACTCCGGCACGTTAGCAACCGTTAACGTAGGATTCGACACTGACTCAAAATACAGCACATTTGTTCTTCCTTCAACTATCGCTTCCTTAACCATTTCCAAATCCCTTATGTCCACAAACGTCGTCGTTATGTTACATGCCCTCGGCAAAAAATGCGTGAGCAAGGCGTGGGTCCCACCATAGAGAGTACGCGCAGCAACCACGTGTCCACCTGCAGAGGTCGATGCAGCTTATTAGCTCCCGTTCAACTGAATTTAATAATTTCCAACTCTAAACACTAATATATTTATATATATATATACCTCCAAAAATACTAAGTAAGCGTTTGGGGACATAAAAAATATGAATAAATTGTATTTGAAATCCTATAAAAAAATTAGCTATAAATTTTATCGTTAATATGTTTGTTAAATTATTTGTATTTCGTAATAAAATTTTCTTATAATCCAACACTAAATAGTATTAGCGATGCGATTTTATTGTTTAGCTCTGAAATTTAACGGTAGCTAATTTCTATTTTTTCGAATAGTAAAATTAAGTTAAACAAATATTCAAAAATTAAATTTATGATTAGACATACATTTAAGATTTAACTGGAATTATTGTTTTGGTGAATAGAAAAAGAAATTCTATCTTAAATTTGTTAAGAAAACATTAATTCAATGTATAGCCAAACAACTCTTAAAGAGAATTGGTGAAGCCATCACGTGTCTAGCTCTACCTGAACTGCACAGCTGTAGCATCACTGAAGATATCGCCGAGATACCGGAAGCCGTACAGTAAGCGGCTTCCGTACCCTCGAGCGCCGCCACGAGGCGGCCGAGGTTAAGCACCGTCGGGTTGAAATGGCGGCTGTAGATGAAGAAATCACGGTCAGGACCAAGTTCTCCGGTGAACATGCGGCGCATCGTCTCCGGTTCCATCACCGTAAACGTGGCGGATGCCTCGATGGACATGTTAACGCCGCCGTGCTCGCCGAATTCGTGGCGAGCATTGGCTAACGCCGCTGCTGGATCATCCCATGTAAGTGATTTAGTTGATTTTTTGGTCACGTAAAAATCGTCGTGATGGTCCCACTCATCGGAACCTGATCTCTTCTTGTTAGAAACATTAACCATGTTGTTTTGGTTCAATGTATCTGCCATATCTATGTTGATTTTGGTGGAGAGAAAAATAAGTAGAGCCTTTTGATAAGTAGATTATAGTTTGGGAAATTTGTGTATGTTTGAGGAAATTTAAGGGTAGTGAGCAGTCTTTATATAGTGGTGAAGATGAGAAAATTAAAGCTTAGTGTGAGACAATTAATTTAAGCATACAAATAAAGGGGGCAATTAGGATTTTTAAAAAGTTGACTAATTATTTATTCTTCTTTTGTTTTGTGTTTTCACTTGTTGACATTTAATTTCTTTAATTACTTTGTGATGTAGCTAACAAATTGTTTTGGATGATTGTTGTTAAGAGTCTCACATCGGATATGAAATAGAAATATGGACTTCTTATATAGACTTGAACAATTTTCACCTTACAAGTTAGTTTTTGGGGTTGAGTTAGATCCAAGATTCATTTTTGGGTTTGGATATACAAATTGTCATTACTTTCGTAAGGTCACGTACTAGCAATTTAAAGAATAAACTTATAATTTTATAAAATTATTATTAAGGAAGATAAGATAAAAGGTAAAATATTATTGTTAAAGTTAAAATAAGGGTAGGATGAGAAAAATAAAATTAAGTAATGACTTGATCACACTAAATAAAGATTTGTTACATAAAATAACACTTTTCATCATTAATTTTTTTTTAATAATATGATACACTAATAATAAATTTAAGTAAACATCAAAACACATCCGAAGTCTTAGACCAGTTGGTTTTGAAGGCGTATCTTCATTGGGTGGTGTGGGAGAACTTGATCGCGTTCAAACCCTGCAGTAACGTCTGGCTGCGCCGCTTGGGCGCACACTGACTTGCCAAGTGTGATTTAGCGGCGTGGTTTGCGCTATTGCGTCGATCAAGCATTCTGTCGTGCGCACTTCGAAAGAAGCGATCGCGGATTCAGAAAAAAAAAAAAAAAGAGTAAACATCAAAACACATATTGTATCTAAAATAACGATACGACATAAGACAACACGTAACAACCATCCAAACAACTTGTAATAGGTTTGAATGGAGTGAGATCATTAAATTAGGAAATGCCACTTGCAATTATGTAATGTAAATTTTACATTGACAAAACAAAGAGTCTTTGTATCGTCAAGTAAAGTGCTAAGTTGGTTTCAACATCCAATATTTAAGGAACAGTACGTCATTGATTATATTAGCAAAATTGAAAAGGGAGAATGAATCTACCCGTCCTTCTGACCATGGATAAAGTATTTAAGCAATAATATGGGAAATATACAATGCAGAGACGTATACAATTACCCTCCAAATTTCCCATTTTTTCCCACAAACCTCTTCATCTATTAATTCATTAAGGGTTCGTTCGCACTTGACTGTATAATTTTACATGGACTATACTGTATTGTAATGGACTGAACTATATTAATATATAATGGACGGTATTAGAGTATTAATATATAATGGACTGTATTTTTTTAATTTTTTATTTAGTACAGTCCAGGGGAGATACATCTACTAGATGGGTCTCAAAAATAGCAGTTGGAGTGTACTATTTTTAGAAATAGTACAATCCAGTCCGACTGAAAACACCTACCAAACGCTGTATTATTTTTTTGTCCAGTGAAGTTCAGCGTAATACAACGTAACATTATATATTTGAATGAGCGTATAACATCATTTACAATCTAGTTTGAAAATATTTTTTCCCAAGAATATCCATGCAACAAAGAAATGGAAAATTTAGCTACGTTATGAGCTACAATATTGAAACTTCTAGAAAATTTTATAAACACAACATGATCTAGATATGAAGATATATTCTAAATTAAATATCTTCACAAGTTACTTCCACTTTCAAGGTAGCCCACACATTTTTCTTCAATATATCTACTATACTTTTCACATAATAGAAGATATAAAGTTTCCTCTATTCATCTGGTATCGCTTTTCTCACAGTTTATCTAATTGCAAACGCTTCAGCAGTCATAGACTTGCCAACGAACTGAATCGGGGACCCATAGGCATGAATCAAAACACTCTTGATATCCATAGCAACCAACTCAATACTTGCCTTCTTTGATTCGACTTTCAGCCCTGCATCAACAAAATAACAAATTCCATCTCCGAACACTATTAGTTGACATTCATGAGTCTCTTATAAATTACCTTTTGAAGAATCAACCATCATTATTTTTAGGAATTCATTATACTCAAATAAAGTTTTTGTCGAGGATCAGTTAATTCATTATTAAAACACCAAATATTTTTAGACTTTTATATATATGCCACATTATCATTACCGTTAAGTTCAAAATACTAACAAAATTAGAATATATTTTGCCATATTAATTTTATTATTCCACCACAAGGAGAAGTAAGTAATATTGTCAAGATCATACCAATTAATAGAGCCCATTTTTCAAATCATTTGAGAATCGTGACACTTAAAAAGCATGTGTTCCAAGTCTCATTTTCTAAACCACATCTCTTACACACACATGATTAATTCTTAAAAAATATTTATATTTAAGTTTTGTATTCATTGCCCATAGAAAGCCCAAAAAGCTTTAGGAAAATCATTACTACTTGATTGAGCAATATTACTGCTAGTATTCCCATGCTTGCTTAAATGTTTTACAAGGTGATAACCCGAATTAACCTCATAACTATCTATTTTCGTAAATTGCCAGATTAATTTATCTTTAGAACATGTAGAAGATAAATGAATAGTCAAAATAATATTAACATCATTCAAACAAAAAATTCGATTCAAATCATTCATTTTCCAAGTACGGGTCTTTACATTTATAAGATCAAGCACTTTCAAATCAAAATTCTCAGGAGCAATCACGTTACGAGGTTAAACCATTTTTCTTGTAAGAATGTATTTTTGGCCTAACTTAATCCCAAAAGCTAGCTTGTAGGGTGATGATTGTCCAAGTTCATATAAAAAATTTATGTTCTCATTCCATTACCGATGTGAAATTGTTAACATTTCTAATAATTCCGGACCCAAATTATACTTTTCTAATTCCAAGACGCTGATGAAGTTGTAGTTGCATTCAAGAAAGACACATTTGGAAAATACTTATTTTTAAGAATTCTTGACAAAAGTAAGCAAAGTTCTTCAAGCCATCTTTGCCTACATAACTTTATTAAACGCCTTAATATCTCTAAAGCCTAAACCCCCACGTGCTTTATCTCATCTCTCAGAATAAATCTTTTTCTTTTTACCCTGATTCCACCATTTCCTTACATAAGCCCTAAAAATTTAAAAACATGATAAATCATAAGTAGATATCGCGGTTAACACCGCTTTTAGCATAACCTTTTTTCCAGCTGGACTTAAAAACCCCACCCTTTAATTTTAGCTCACACCCTATTCTTTTATTTGATAATTCAGTGCTGGGTGGCTTAAGATTCTATATCGCTGTCACTGCGCAAATCTTGTACTGCTCTCCGAGTCGAATGAAACCCGTTCTTAGCCGCCACCGCCAGGTAAATCGCGGGATGTGCGCCCCGCATTCAGTGTCTGATCGCCACCAACGGATCAATCTTCTGGTCAGGCCAGCGAGGATTGTGCGAGGAGTATCAAACCCACATCGCAACATGCCTGCGCGGTTAAGTGCCAGAACTGTCTGAGGCAATACGCCTGGAAACGTATCGAGAATCGAACTTGGCCTACGCCACAAATTTGACTAATGGCCCACTGGGCCACTATCTTTGGATAGCTCACACCCTATTCTTAATAAAATGCAACATGTTTTTTTAGACCTTCCTATCACTTCAGATTATCCAAATTACAATTTACATACCATTTGATTTCCTTGGCTCTGTCCTAATATAGAAAAAATATTGTCCTTTTTCGCCTTTAAAGTATTCTTGCTAAAGTAAATAACATATATCTCTATATTAATTACTTGATCTGAACATTTAGCATAAATATTTAATACTTCTAAAACAGTCCAAGCATTGGTCTAATAGAAAATTAAGGAATCATAAGCAAAAAGTAAATGACAAACACTAGGTCCATTTCTTGTTAATCCTCGAATTTGACTATGCTCTTCAGCCTTCTTAAGAAGTGTTGATAGACCTTCATCAACTTCACCATTTATATCAAATCTATAGGTGCTATAAGTGACACATTCCATCATCCATCTAACCGCGAGGTTTGATCAAAACTCATTCTTAAGAGCATGTCCTTAAACAAAATCATTCTACTTTATTATAGCTTCATCGCCATAAATTTCTCTTTTCCTCATCTTTTATTTTTTAGTAAATGCATAAATTCATGAGCTAGCACGATATAATCAGTAATTTGCCTATTTCCGACAAAAACTGACTGTCAAATTTGACTTTATTAAAATGTGAATAAATTAGAGAAAGATGAGGAAGAGTATTTAGAATATCTATTTCTAATCATGTTTTTGAATTTTTTACTTCATTGATTTATTCTGGATTCTAGTTACTTTATGTGCTGCTTTATTATTCGCACAAAAATGATTAAGGAAGATAGAGCATACGTAATTAACTTCATACATACCCTTAGGGACATAATAGGTTCATCTGAAATATCTTCGCTAAAGATTATACTTTATAGACAAGGTCAAAATTATACTTTTCTTGTCTTCTTTCCATATTTGACTTTTTTATATATTAAATCTTCTTAATGACAATTTTGACTCAATTGCATACATATAATCCACTAAATATACTATATTAGATACCAACAATTCAAGATAATTAAGCTTTGGTGTTCCTTCTTTTAGGAATAGATCATAGGCATGATTCATCAGATATACATGATCACAATTAAGTCGCTTTCATTTCTCCACGTTATCTGAAAATTAGGAAGCATCATACAATCCAGCTTTCATGTAGTTATGCACATATACAGTTTTAGTTTTCTAATTTTGCCAGAAAATTCAGTAGAATTTGATTGAGGTAGCTAGAATATATGAGAAAATGAGATATTTTGCCCTCTTACAATTTGAATAGAAGATTATGACTTTCAGATCTCCTACGTGTAAAAAATGAAGATCTTTTGAAAAAAAAAACCATAAAATTAATTTTTTTTGTAAAAGGCCAAAACATTATTTCTTTCAAAATAGGCATAATATATTAAAAGTATTTCGCTTATTAGACACCCAGCTAGAATATGTTGTCACACGTTATGACAAAGAATAAACAAATGGAGAATGCAAAGCCAAGATAATTGTAGTTTCATTAGGTTAAATATCTACGGCATTATGCTTAACATAAAATAATAATATAATAACATATTCAGTAAAATTCTATAATATGGTTTATGGATGCTTAACATAAATGAAGACAAAATTTACTATGTGTGATGTGTCATTTCATTTTCCTTCTACGTAGGAAATTAAGAAGAGATTTGCTTCTTTCCTTTTTTTTTCTTCTTCTAACAAATGGAGCATGCAAATCGATTTTGAAGTAATGTGTCACTTGATGAGGGGACCAAGTAAAGATGCTGATACATCAATTATTAGATTAAGTAGTTTCATGGTCACATGCAGATCCCCTCTTTCAATTTAGCAAAGATACAAAAATAAATTGGTACACACTTCTATCAAAAGAGGGACAGGTTCAGGAATATTTGAAATTTATGATTTTACGGGTTCCAAATTCTAGTAATTTAAAATTATTAGATTCTAAATAAATAATTTGTACATATATAATAGACCTTTTAATATAAATATATTATTTGAATTAAAACTACTAGATTCAGCTGTACCCGTAACTGAAGTACTAGCTCTACCCTGATCTCAGATTCTGAGAATGAAAAATTTAAACTCTTAGTAAGAAACATTCCCCTTTAATATGCTCTATGCGATGTGAATCTGGGTTAGTCTGAAGCAGTGAGTCCAAATATCATTTTAATTAGTATTGTTAAGAGTCTTACATTGAAAATGGAATGAAAATTTGGACTCTTTATACGGGTTGGACAATCCGCCCCTTATGAGCTAGCTTTTGAGGTTGAGTTAGGCTCAAGATCCATTTTTTACATGGTATCAGAGTCAGAGTCAGATTCATTCCAATTCTATGTTCATCGATGTTGGGTTCCCAAATTATGTTATCCACGCTCCAGTTAACGGGGTTTAGGCATGCGGAGGAGTGTTAAAAGTCCCACAACGAAAATGGAATGAGAATTTGGACTTTTTATATGAATTTGAACAATCCTCCCCTCATGAGCTAGCTTTTGAGGTTGATTTAGGTACACGATCCATTCTTGATATTGGTCAAGTAAAACTCCCCCCTCCCCCACGCCTACCATTATATTTGAAAAATGTCTTACATGCACCAAAACTGATTAAAACCTTAATTTATGTACGACGTTTTACAACGGACAACAATATTTCTCTGAATTTTGATCCATTTGGGTTTTATGTGAAGGATTTTTAGATGAGTATGTCACTAATGAGATGTAATATCATGGAGGACTTGTATCTCATCACTACCATTTCCAACAATCATGTGACCAACCATCAACCTTTGCAGCTATTTTTCATATCTTATGGCACAATCGGGTGGGACACCCAGAAGCACTAGTTTTCAATAATTTTAGGAAGAATAATTTTGTTTCTTGTAACGAACTTTTGGACTCTTCTGTTTGTCAAACTTGTGTGTTTGGAAAGCATGTTAAACTTCTTTTTTCATCATCTACTTCACATACACTTATGCCATTTGATCTTATGCATTGTGATTTATGGACATCACCAGTTTTAGTTCTGCATGTCATAAATATTATATGCTTATTTTAGATGATTATTCAAATTTTGTGTGGACCTTTTCCCTTAGGGAAAAAATCGCAAGCCTACACCATTTTTAAATAATTTAATGTTTTTATCAAAATTCAATTTAACAAATACATTAAATGTTTTCAATATGACAATGACAGAATTCATAAATGCTCAATTTAATAATTTTGTCATCAAAATGGGATGTCTTTGAGTCTTTCATGTCCACATACATCACCTCAAAATGGTAAAGCGTAAAGACAAATTCGAACAATTAACAATATGATTCGAATACTTCTTGTGGATTCGTCCACCACCAACTTTTTGGCATCATGCACTTCAAATGTCCACATATCTGTTAAATATTCTTCTTAGGAAACTACTATCCAATGTGTCACCTACACAAATATTGTACAATCACCTCCTATCTTTTACACATTTGATGGTTTTTGGGTGTTTGTATTATTCCTTGTTTCAGTCCATAACCATTAACAAACTTCAAGCTAGTTCCACTCCTAGTGTATTTTTGGGATATCCACAAAATCATAGGGGATATAAATGTTATGATATGATGAACGGAAAACTCATTATCTCTCGTCACATAGTTTTTAATGAGTTTACATTTTCGTTTGCTAATTCTCATGTGGCATCCCCTTCATATAATTTCTTGGACAACGGAATACATCCAATTTTACAACACCATCTCAATACCCAAAGTCAGATGGGACTGGCCCAACCACGAAATAGGATTGGACTAGTCTGTGGTATGGAGGTCACTGCCTCTTTACCGTCGATCTCGGCCCAATCCACTTCGAGTGGATGCCCAATCGAGGGAGTCCATTGCTCCATCATCCGTGACCACTCCCAGCCCAATAAACTGGCAGAAACCCAACTTCAACAACATTTACCTTTGGCCCAAAATGCCACATCCTCTTGGCCCACTACCTTGGTCGGGACCCCTACTCCCCAGATAATGAGGTTAGCCCAATCTCGTACCATTAAAACTCGTTCCATGCATGGGATATTTTGGCCCAAACGTCATTTTAACTTGACATCCTCGGTACAACCATCACCTCTACCAAACAATCCCAAAGCAGCTCTATTGGACCCGATATGGAAAGTTGTCATGTTAGACGAAATTAATTCTCTTATTAAAAATAAGATGTGAGAGTTAGTACCTCGTCCGTCTAATGTGAACATAATTTGGTATATGTTGGTTTTTATTATAAAAAGAATTTTGATGGCTCCTTTGCGAGATACAAAACTCGTCTTATTGGTGATTGCATGTCTCAGAAGGTTGGCATGGATTGTGGTGAAACATTGAGTCCGGTGGTTAAGCCATCAACTATTAGGACGGTTCTTATCTTGGCACTGTCAAAATTCTGGTCCATTCATCAGTTGGATGTCAAAAATGCATTCTTACATGGCTATTTACAGGAAATATTTTACATGCACCAGCAGTTAGGTTTATGAAACTCTACACATCCTGATTATGTTTTCCTGTTGAAAAAATACTTATATGATTTGAAATAGGCTCCACGGGCATGGTATAACAGGTTTGCAGGATTTGTATCTATACTGGGTTTCTCACACAGCAAGTCCGATCAGTTCATGTTCATTTAGAAGAAGGGAAACGACATGACATATATCCTCCTATATGTATATGACATCATTCTCACGACCTCTTATACATCACTTCGTCGGTCTATTATGTCCCTTATTGCAAAAGAATTTGCGATGAAGGATTTGAGTCCATTAAATTATTTTTTGGGAATTGTTGTAACCCAATTTGCAGGTGGTTTGTTTCTCAGTCAAAAGAAATACGCTGAGCAGATCATTGAACAAGCTGGTATGTCCTCCTGCAAACCGTCACACACATCTGTTGATATAAAGGTCAAACTAAGCAACGCTACATGGACCCCATACAGTGATCCAACACACTACCACAACCTTGCAGTACCTCACCTTCATGTCACATGATATTTCCTATGTTGTTCAGCAGTTGTGTTTACATATGCATGATTCGAAAGAGGAACATATGAGGGCTCTCAAGCGAATTCTACGGTATGTCAAGGTTACTCTTCATTTTGCATTGCATCTGTATAAGTCATCCATTTTGAGTGTCTCATCTTATACATATATGGATTGGAGTGGTTGTCCGGATACACGACTTTCCACCTCTAGTTATTGCGTGTTTTTGGGTGATAACCTCATTTCATGATCGTCCAAACAACAGCCAACGACGTCTCGATCGAGCGCCGAAGTAGAATCCCGAGGGGTAGCCAATGTGGTTGTTGAATCATGCTGGCTCTGTAATCTTCTTTTAGAGCTCCATTATCCGATTGAAAAAGCAAATGTGGTGTATTGGGATAATGTGAGTGCGATATACTTGTCCGGTAATCATGTCCAGCATCAACGCACAAAACACATAGAGATGGATATATTATTTGTCTAAGAAAATGTTGCATGTGGACAAGTCCATGTTCTTCATGTACCATCCTGTTATCAGATTGCCGAAATTTTCACAAAAGGTCTTCCGCGTGTACTATTTGATGATTTCAGGGACAACCTCAGTATACGAGAACCTCCCGCTAAGACTGCGGAGGACTGTTAGGATAATCATGGGGCCATCCCATAATTATCTCAAATCATAATAACATCATATATTATGTATAACATAATTTAGGATGATTATAAATTAGTATAAATTAATTTAGGATGATTATATTAGTCTTCCTTAATGTTAGTGTTAATGTAAGGATCTGTGTTATGACATTTTTCATAACATATCTTTTTTCGTATTAAGTCCAAATCATAAAATATCGGAACAAATGTTTTGACATTCTGATCGACATTCTGGTAACTGTTTTACCTATCTTCACGGACAGATTTCAGAAATGTGTGACTTTTTTATTACATGACAATTTGACTTGGCAAGGAGTCTTTAAAGCAGAAATAAAACGTGGAAGACTAAGTCCAAGAGATAGCTTAACTTAAGGAGCAAGACGAGGGAAGAAAAAGTCCAAGCTGTTGAGAAAATCACTCTTCAAGTTTCTGCCACACTTGACCACTTTTAGCTCAACCTCCACATTGATTCATTGAGCTTTTCAAGGAGGACTCTCTACTATAAATAGAGAGGGCAGATAAGTGAATCAATATCCAGAAACAAAATGTAAAAATACCAAGAGAGCTCTCGAGATTTCTTCTCAGAAATCTGGATCACAAAATGTTGTCTGAGTTTGTGACGACATTCTGCATGACATTTCAGTCGTTGTTTCAGATTCTAGATTAGCTTTGTATGGAGCTGTTACACCCCGTATTTCCAAGGCAATGAGATGAGAACGTACCAAGGAAATTGAGATTTGAATTTTGCAAAGAAAGAAGAATTATTTTTTCTTAAGAAAAAATCTCGGGAATTTGTGAAGAAAAACATTTATAAATTGGAATATGGTTCTCAAATTTGGTATTTGAGACTTTTGGAATATATTTGATTTATGGATTTTTAAGTTCGGATTTGGTCACGTGAGGCCCACCGAAAAATTTTACGGTTTTGTGGGGCCCACAATGTTTTGAGATATTTTGGACAAATATGAATATTTTGAGAGATGAAATAATTTGGACCAAAGGGAGAGTGACACGTGTCACCCCGCCACTTGTCTTGACTTTGACTTAGATATTTTGAGATTTTAGGACAAGTGGCCCACATGGGTCCCACTCCACTTGTCAAGACTTGGCTTGTCTTGAACAATTGGCTAGATATTATATATACACATAAGAGGGTGCAAGACTCACAACACTTAGAATTATTTCGTCAACTTCCATCTCTCTTCCTCTCTTGTGAGCTCTCGGTTTTGGGCCATTGTTGGAGACCAAAAATTCCCAAATCTTCCAAGCTTAGTTTATTATACAAGATTAAGGTCCCTAACCAAGTGATTAACAAGACTAAGCACCCTTAACCCCTAAATCTAGGTTGGGCCGAAAATATGATGAAACCCTAGGGATTTTCCGTCGATTTTTGGAAGCGAAACGTGAAGAGAAGTTTCTCCTAATGTTGTAGGGGTTACATATATGTGATTGGATCTTGAAGAAGTGGAGCGAAACGAAAACTGCAGGCCAAGATCTTGCGGACTGTCTAGGGACGGTTTTTTAGACATTTGGAAGGTAAAAACTATTCTTCCTCTTGAAGTAATTATATATTACATGTTGTTATATATAGTAGATGAGCATGTGCTAAAAAGAATGAAGATTAAAAATGTTGGGACCAAAAATTGAAAGTTGGGCCGAGAATGGTAAAAATGTGGGGTTATCGGGTTTCGTTGGTTATTGTCGTTATTGACGTCACCTATTGTATGTTATAATGGTGTAATATTGTTGTTAATAAGTTGTTATAACTTATATGGAAGTATTGTAATTCGAATTGGATTGAAAGGAATTAAGGAAAAGGACATTGGATCGTTGTAGTTATTGTTGGACGAAAACTGCTCAAAACTGTTAGACATTGTGATGTCGTTATTATGGACTGTTTTGGGGTGTATATGATCGGTGTATTTTATATACACTTTTTGAGTCATTTTTAGTTAGTATTTTACTCATTTTGTTTATGTTTAGTATAGTATTAGGGTCGTTTTCCTTTCTTTTGTGTCACAGCGGTCAGAAATGGAGAAATGGCGAAAAGAAGAGAAAATGAGTTTAATTGAGATGGAATTGCACACAAAAGGGCCAAGAAATAAAGTCTAAGAAGTTTCGGGAATTATAGAGGAAATCAGACGGGCGTCGACGAAAAAGACGACGAAACGAGTCGCGAGAAAAATGTCACCGTTGGCCCCTGGAAAGCTGAGCATGGCGTGATGTCTTCTGCGAAGTCCGAAAGTTGCTGATCTTGAGCCATGGCTGATCTATGAACGCTGTGCGACGGAATTATGAAGTGCTGGCCGAATTTAACATGTTTTCAGAATCCTAAAGGGATAACTTTTCCTTCCTAAAGGGATAACTTTTCCTTCCTAAAGGGATAACTTTTCCTACCTTAAAACCCTTACCTAAAAGGATTCTAATAACTTTTCCTACCTACAAAATCCCTAACCCTTCACCAAAAGGATTCTTCGGCTATAAATACTCTACATCATTAGAAGAATTATTCATTCTCCATTCCACCATTCACCATTCTACATCCTTCCATCCACCAATCCATCTTGTAAATATTCCACAACACACCCCTTGGATGCTAGGCTTGGAGACTCATTCTTAAGTAATTTTCTTTACTTTTCTTTTCTTTATTTCAGTTTTGTATGATGAACATGGAATTAGTTCTTGTCATGTCAATGGCTAGGAACTAATTCCTCTATAGGGCTTTCCATGTTGAATCTCTAGAAACTTATGTTATGATTTAATGCATGCTTATGGTTATTCTTCTTCTTGTTGAGCTCTATCCAATAATTAAATTGAATGCTTGGTAGTTAATTGACAACTAATTATCACTATATGATTTCTAATCAGACTCCGAAAGGAGGGGATTGTGAACATGCTGTAAGTTGGGTAGACATTCTTGGATTGGGGATGAAAATACCTCAATTATTTATGTAGCGTTAACGAGAGGCTTAACAACCCTAATTTTACGCATTGTGCGTGACGGTTAACTAGGTTCTTAGTCTTAATCCTCCTATAGAGTTATCCTTATCACCGAAAGGTAGGTAAGGTGCAATACTGGGGTTGAGTGTTTATATAACCCTAACGATAGTATAAAACGATTTAGTGAACCTGCTTTCTCCAAAAGAAGAAGACCATAAGTTATTGCATTAATAAGTAACATAAGCGGATAGTGAGGAAACGTGGAAGCCATATTCTCATCACAACTGAAGTAAACTCATTAGTTAAATTAGCCTTTATAATTCGTAGTTATAAACCACAAAATCAAATATCAATTTACCAAATAGATACCAAAAGATAGATATTTGGTACTTGAACCCTAATCCTTGTGGACGATATTCGGTCTTGCTAAGACTATATTACTTGTCACGATAACGTGCACTTGCGTTTAAGTGTGTGCATCTTTTCGTGCATCAGTATATATGCTGGAAAATCAGCCCCTAACATGCATGATTAATGTGGTAAAATGGCTAATGAAAGTCCTAAGGAATAAGGGTGTTAAAGGCTTCACATTGTACCCTTAATGTTAGTTAATAATGGATTGTTTTATGGACTGTTTTAATATAGATTATGGGGCAGAATTTTACACGTCAAGTTAGGCGTGTAATCCCCTTTGGTTAACTGTTGGTTGTGCCTTAAATGTGGCGTGTTGATTGATGAATACGGCCCTTGGAAAAGGTGGAAAAGTACGTAGAAATAAAGGAAGTGCTGCCCAAATTTCCGTAGAATTAGAGGGAAATTATTTGGTATAAGTCTTACAATAGTAAGCTTGAAATTGATAGAAGTGCTATCGTTATTATAGGTTGAAGTACTACGTGTAGCATAGTCTACTTGGCTTGAGGAATAGCCGATAAGGTTGAAGTACATTGGAGCATATTTATACTTGTCGTGTTGGTTAGTCGTCACGAGGTATATGAACTATCCTTCCTTCTTTTGACATGATTTATTTGGAAAGTCTATGTGACTTGATTTTATTTGGAAAGTCTATGTGACTTGGTTTATTTGAAAAGTCTATGTGACTTGATTAATTTGGAAAGTATGTGAGATTTGATTTATTTGAAGTATGTGAAACTTTTCCTATCTTTCTTTGAGCATGAACCTTATAAAATGTATAGTACGATGGACGTACATGTTTTAAATGAATTCGGTTTCATTATGGTGCAATTGACTTGATTTGAAATGTACAAGTTTATTGGAATTGAAAAGTTAAGTTCACTTGATTTTAAAGGATGTGAGTGACTTTATTGGAAAAGGATGATTTACTTGATGTTTGAAAGAAGTAGCTTTATTTAAAGAATAAGTTATTTGATTGATTTAAAGAGAATAAATGACTTGTTTTAAAGAAGAGTAACTTGATTTAAAATGAGTTACTTGAGATTTAAAAGTAGGAGTTACTTGATTTTAAAACCTTGAATTGCATTTCTAAAGGTGTAGTAACTTGAGTTGAAAAGTAGACGTGTCTTGATACTACGAGTGTTAGTATTTTGGAGTTTATTACACAAAATGATTCTCTTTAAAAGAATAGATGTACATAGTACTTTGGGGTCCAAGTCCCTAATATTGCATGAAACGATTCTTTTCATAAAGAATAGATGTACAAAGTACTTTGGATTCATTTTCCTAATGTTACATGACATGATAATGTCTTGGTTGTATTAAAAGGAAGGATGTGGTAGTGCTTTAGTTTTCTAAAATGAAAGTTGTTATAACGGCTTTATGAGAAGTTTGTTATAATAGTTTTGTGGAAAGTCAAGAGATGGTTTAAAATATTATATGGAAATCAAGTGAGAATGTCCATGATTAAGTTCTTAATATAGTACATGATATGTGGCACTTTGATTTTCAAAGATGTTTTAAAGTAATACGTGATGTCTAGTGTCTTGATTTGCCAAACCATGTTTTAGAGAGATACTTGGTATGATAAGTGTCTTGATTTTCTAAATGATGGTTTCAAAATGATACATGTATTGGATCCTACTTCCTAGTGATACATGTAGTACTTGGGCTTTTCTAAAATAGAAATTTAGTTTATAGGCGCACGTACATTGTTGTAATGGACTTTAATCTTTAGTGATGCAAGGTGTGATAGTGCCTTGGTGTTATAAAAATGAAAGACTTGTTAGTGTCTTGGTTATTTTAGAAAAGAAGGCATGATATTGTCTTGGTTTCTCTAAGAGGAGAGTACATCACATTTGTTCTATTGAGAGTCAAAGATTATGTTAACTTGCATATGTTTGTTCATGATAGCCATTAGTGCTAGTGTTATATTATTTATTGCGGGGTCAATCCCCGAGACATTATACATATCCGTGGACTTGCTCTCCACGATGCGAGTATTGCGTATATGCTCATTGCGGGTCCGTAAGTCCTATGCGGGTGAATAGTTCTATGCGGGGCAAATTGCTCCATTACGGGTCCACAAGACCTATGCGGGTGAAATAGTCACATGCGGGGCAAATTGCTCCATTGAGGGTCCACAAGACCTATGCGGGTGAAATAGTCCTATGAATAAGATTGCATAATTATGGGCAAGTGTCCCGTATATTGACATGTCTTTCATAATTTGAAATGGTATTGATTTCATTAATGAAAGGGTTCAGTGATTTCATGATTTGAGATGAGGTGGTAAATCTCATTTTGTAAAAGCAGGGTTTAAAAGATAAAGTTGACTCTCATTACTCTCATTGTTAAAAAGGCACAGTGTACTGGTAGTTGATTATTATACTTATTACATGCCGACAGTGATGTGGGAATTCCACGGGCATGTTTATTTGATGATGGTTGTATATTATACTTGTTACATGTTGACATTGATGTTGTATTCCACGAGCATGCTTCTGTGATATTATATGTTGAGGGCAGGTGTCCCGGATTTTGACATGACTTTCATATTTGAAAGTGGTGCGATTATTCTGATGGTCTGATACAAGGTACAGTTGGCTCTGATTTTTATATGACACGGTAGGATCTGGTATTTGATTTTCATACTTGTCTCTGTCATTCCTTGTACAGTTATGATTTTAATTGTTGTACTTTATTTCCGTTCCATACTTAGTATCTGTTGTACTGACCCCCTTCGGGGGGCTGCGATCATGTCCGCAGGTCTAGGTACTCAGTTGTGGATCAGTGAGCTTAGGATCCTTGTTCAACATTTTGGGATAGCTCCAATGTTTCAGAGCTTGTCATTATGGCTAGGTATATTCAGAGGTACGGCGGGGCCTTATCCCGTCATAGTTGTCATCAAACTCTTAGAGGTCTGTATTCATATGTGGGCTGGACTGGCTAGAGTTGTATTTACATTATTGTACAGTGTAGACCCATTCAGGTGTGATATATATTATGGCAGCCTTGACGGTCTTGCCTTTGTTGTTAAAAGAAAAAAAATGAGTGTTATTTATCTTTCGCGAGTTACTTATGTTGTATAGGTAGAAGGGTGCCCATGTAGGGCACCAGTCGCGGGCCCGGGGTTCGGGGCGTGACATAGCGATTGTAATGAGATGTTTGTCACTTCTATTTAGATAGATTTTTCAAGCATAAGTCATCTGCGACTTAACTTTTTTATTCTTTTTGTATCATCTTGTAAATCATGTAAAGAAAGAAATATATCAATTGTATATACATATATATACAATAACATTAAACATTTGTGTCTTTATTATTTCCGTTGTATTTTACTCTTCAAAGATTTTATTCTGTTTTTAACTGAACACTGTTTTTACCGAAATGTCGTCAGTTATGTCAGACGACATTTTCGCCGACATTTGAAACTGTTCCAGCATTCGAATTGAATTAATTTCCAGTTTGTTTTTATTATTCCATAGTTGTACTCCCGGGACCCCATCAAGTGGTATCAGAGCCCGACACTTAACATAATAAGTGCTAAGGTCCTTTTACTCTAACTATGGATCCGGCTAATTCAAATATTGGTAGACTTCACATTTTAAATGAAACAAAATGGTCATATTGAGGATTCGCCTACGTTCTCACATCAAATCAATTGATGTTAGGGCATGGAGATCTATAACCAATGGGTATGTTGTTCAAATGTTGCCGTCGGATAAGGAAGGTGACATTTTTGTTAAATCTGAATCCAATGGACGGCGGAAGGAACCAATAATACTAGCTTAACGAAAAGGCCTTAAATGCAATTTTTGGATGGGTTGATCTTTACATGTTTAAACGCGTTCAAAACTGCCCAACGGCTAAGGATGCATGATATACTTTACAAATTAATTGTGAAGGTAGATCAAGTATTCATCGAATTAAGCTACACATGATCATGAGCAAATATGAACATTTAATGGTGGAAGAAGCGGATGATATTAAATCTTATTTTGAAAGACTCTCTGTTCTCTTCCTGAAAAGTTCAATTTAAAGATTTATGTCATTAAAGAAGCTCACGTCTTGCTACTATGAACCTTCATACCTTGATGAGCACTTTCAAAACCTATGAGATGAACATTAAGAATCAAAGGGAATTATATTAGAGCAAGAATGTGACACTTCAAGTTCAATCCTCAAAGAATCATATCAATGAAGGGGATGAAATTTTTGAAGAAATTGGTGAATGTGCTAATGTTGTCTTACTCACTCGAAAATACAATTTGATGGTGAGGAAGTTCAACAATGAGAGAAATAAATCTAAATCTAAAAGGCATCAAAACCAAGGCTTCAATCAAAAGTCCACCAAGTTTCCTTCCAAATGCTCAAAAAGGATGTCCACTAAGAAGAGGAAGAAGATCAAGAAATAAATCACAAGCATTGCTGGACACCGCTTCTGAACAACCCAATCGATAATGAAAATGTAAATGCGTAATGTTGCCTCAGATGGCACGACATTTCAGGCAACATCTGCAACGACATCTGCATTTCCAGCAACACTTGAAAGGTACAAATTCTTTAACTATATTGATGTTAATTTCTTTACTGATTTTATTTCTAGTGCTGAGGCTGAGAGTATGGATCAAGTTTAATGCAAAGATGACATGATTAATGAATTACAAAATATTTGTAAAACACTAATCATAAAATCCAAGTAACTTGAGACAAAAGTAATATCTTTAACTCGTGAGAATGTGGATCTAAAAGGAAAAATAACCCTACTAGAGGTTGCACTTACCAAATAGGATACTGCATTCAGTAAGATTCATGCAAAATTGGATTTAGCCAAAAGAAACCTTCCGTAAGCTCTACTCATGGACTTCTAAATTGAAAGAGATACTCAGCTTTAGGAAACCTCCACATGCAGGTATTGGGTATGAAAAACTCTCTTAAAACTTTCTGCTCTAGTTTGTTTGACAAAAATGAGAAAATGTGTTTGGTAAAAGAAAAGTGATGTGAAATCCGGAAAAAAAAAACTATATAGTTGTGGTTGGGTTAATAAAAAAATATATATATATATAAGAAAACAAAGAATAAATTGCATGGGATAGAGTTAGTGTTAAAGTTGGATAAATAGATAGATGGAATGAAAATAAAAAAAAATAAAAAAAACAAACAAACAAAACATGCACCATGCACGTCTTCCCTTTACCCCCTTTTCATTTCCCCTCCAACTCTTGTCCTTCCACCTCTCATATGTTATACAAACTCTCCACTTATACATTGTATTTACACACAAACAAAGTACATAACATAAAGGTTAGAAAATCAGAAAAAAACAAGTGAAAAGAAGAGGAAAAAATACCAAGAGGGCAAGAAGAACAAGAAGAAAAATACTAGAGAGTAAGAATAATTTTAGCAACCACACAACAATAATCTTCACACTTACAATGTGAACTTTTTCACTCAGAAATTCTTGGTAACATACTTTATTTTAAGTTCAATACATGTTAGAATAAGAATTGAGTGTTGAAAAGAAATATTGAACTTTTGATTGTTTAGACAACTAGTTGCTACATGAACTTTACGAACTGTTCTCACTGAGTTATAATTGTTAGAATTTGATGAAATTCGGAATAGTGGTACACCTCTCTAATATGATCATATAGAACCAAAAATGAGGTAAAATGGACATACGGTTTGAAAGTTATCATAGTTCAAAATTTCTGCCTTAGATTTGGTCGAAATTCGGAAAGGCATAATTACGGACTGTTTTTATTGAGTTTTAATTATTAGAATTATATGAAAATATACATGGTTATAAATATCTCTGTTACGGACATATATAGATAAAGAGTTATTAAAACGGACTTACGAGTTGAGAGTTATTGTAGTTTGAAGTTGCTGCCTCGGATTCATCGGAATCCAGAAGGGCAGGACGTGAAAACGTAAAACTGTACTAATATGTGGGGAATATAAAAATTGTTGCAAAATGAAAGTTCTATATATCTCTGTTGTGGACATTTTGAGACCTTACGGGGGTCTATCCGACTTACGGATTGAGTGTTATCGTTGTTTAAAGTTTCTGCCTCGGATCTATCGAGATCCAGGAAGGGCAGCGAATAAAAGTGTAAAACTGTACCAAATGGTACAGAATATGAAAGTATGGTTCACATGGAGACGTGTAGCTCTCTGTTTTCGTCGTTTTGAGATTTTATGGGGCTTGAACGAGTTTAGAGATTAAGAGTTATGACTATTCTAAGATTGGGTTCTGTTTAATAAAAATTCTACCGAAACAAATCTCATATGGCTGTTTTGAGGATAAATTTGTGTTAGTTACCCAAAGTAGTTTTAAATGAAATTTGGTACAGTGAAAGATCTCTGTCTTATCTTAGTTTCCGCTTGAGAAACACCTTAGTTGGAGTTATGGTTAAAAAGTTATAATTTTTACAAGTATGAATGACATAATGTTGGGAAAGAGAATATTATTTATTCGATCTTCTGAAAAATATGAAAAGTGAATACGTGTTCACATAAATATATAAATATAAACATAATGGATCGGGTTGCACGCCGCAACAAAACGTAAAGTGAATACGTGTTCACAAATACGTAAATATAATGGGTCGGGTTGCACGCCGCAACAAAACGTAAAGTGAATACGCGTTCACAAATACGTAAATATAATGGGTCGGGTTACACGCCGCAAAAAAACGTAAAGTGAATACGCGTTCACAAATACGTAAACATAATGGATCGGGTTGCACGCCGCAACAAAACGTAAAGTGAATACGTGTTCACAAATACGTAAATATAATGGATCGGGTTGCACGCCGCAACGAAACGTAAAGTGAATACGTGTTCACAAATACGTAAATATAATGGATTGGGTTGCACACCGCAACAAATATGAAAGATGAATACATGTTCACCTATATATAAATATGAAAAGTGAATACGCGTTCACAGATATATAAATGTAATAAACATGTGGAAATGCAGGGGAATGTCTTAACGTATAATATAAGATAAAATGAAGTGTTAGTTAAACCGATAATTTCCTATGAGGAGTTGTTGCATATTTAAAAATGTTGTAACCTGATATGTTTTTGCAATATGCTTATTACGTTATAATGTGATTGCGCTTGGAATATTGTGGTGTTACTTTGAATTGCAGGGTAAGGTTCTCACTCAGTCCCAGATGGTAGGGCTGACTCTTTATTTAACATGTTTCAGGAAAGCGTGATAGAGGAAAGGCTCTACGCCAAGGCTAGCGATCGTCCCGCAGCCTCTTGTCATACCAAGTCCATTATTTCGGGATCGGTACTCGTCAGGTTCAGAATGTCAGTTCCAATGTCTCGGGAAATGCCCGTGTGGAATGGTCTCCCTTCCAACTTAGAATAATATTTGTCAGTATGTCTATGTAGAAACAATATTTGCACGAGCATGGGCTCGCGTTATATTTTCAATAAAGTCATAAACAAATTTCTTTATTGTTATTTTTATTAATAGCTCCTTATTTGAATATAAGTTCAAATTTCTAAATAAAGAGAATTAAATGGTGCTCCTGGTGGAAAATAATTGTCCAGGTGCCATCACGCCCTAAGTAAAGACTTAGAAAAAGTCGGGGTGTGACAAGTTGGTATCAAAGCTAAACCAGGTTAAAAGATTCTAGGAAGTTTTTCTTCGAGTTGGGTGTTTGAACGGTTACTTATTGCGACGTTGTGCGCGCCACCTTAGTAATAAGTGAACGGAATAACATCCTAAAGTTTCCCTTCTTTCGTACTCTTCTCGTGCCTACCTTGAGTCTTTTCAAAGACTTGATTTCTCGTACTACCTCCTTCACACGGGTTAGAAAAGGGGGTTGTACAACGTTATATTGACTAATATGATTTGTGTAGATGGCGATTATAAGGCGAGTTCCAACAAAGAGGAAAGTACTCATGGAACATGCAAAGGGAATGATAGCTCAGATGAAGTTCATGCGTCGTAAGATGGACTCAGAAGAAAATGGTGAATTCACAAATCCCGGGGGCTCAAGATGAGGTTCATCACGAAGCTCATGTACCTCCAGTTGACGTAGTGGTGTCTGAAGGGAGCGGAGAAAATGTCGGAGAAAATGTTGGAGAGAACGAGAGTCAAATGGCCCAAGAAACGGTGGGACAAAAACTACAAGAATATGACACACAGTTCGTGAGGTTATCGGCATACAATACATATGTCGTCCCTACAGAAATGGATAGAGTCAAGCGATTTGTAGAGGGTTTAAACCCGAACATAGCAGAGAAGGTGGTGGCGTTAGTCAACGATCGAACTTATCTTCAGATTGTCGATATGGCTTTGAGGGTAGAGGGTTTCGCTAAATCAAAAAGAGAATATTCGCAGAAGAGATTTCGGACGTCAGAATCATTTAACCAGAGTCAAAATCAGAAGCAGGAGTTTAGTAAAGGATCTTCAGGACCGAACAATCGTGGGCGATCTTATTTCAAGCCTAAGGGCACAGTTGGTCTAATTACCAAGGTAGCAAGGACAAGGCCAACCCTAACACGGAGGTGACAAACCGATTTGTAATATTTATCAAAGGAAACCACAATGGAGAATGTCACTCTTAACGAAGACGTGTTATAAGCGTGGAAAGTCGGACCACTATGTCGTGGATTGCAAGAGGACCCAAACTCAATATATTCGGGAGGTCGAAGCAACCACGGTGCAGTGGAAATCGGGAAACCAACCCCGCCAGTCGGGAGGTCAATAACCCAACAATTTAATCGGCTCACGATTTGCCCCGGAGGAATGAGGCGAACATCTAATGCGGTGGTCACAGGTATTTTGCTAGTCTCGAGTATTCCTGCATTTGTATTATACGATCCCGGCTCTACATTTTCATATGTGTCAATGGGCTTTGCTAAGAATTTACACGTAGAACCTTCTTATTTAAGTGAACCTTTTGAGGTTATGACACCAGTAGGGGCCTCAATTTGGGCCTCTCGGGTGGTAAATAATTTCCCATTAGAAGTGAATGGCAGGGGAACAATGGTGAACCTAGTACTACTTGATATGGTAGACTTCGACGTCATTTTGGGTATGGATTGGTTGTCGGCATGTTATGCCATGTTAGATTGTCGACGAAAGATAGTGAGATTAACTTTTTCCGGAGAACCAGAAGTTGTTATAAGGGGTAGGGTTGGAATATCCTCAGGTCAGTTTATTTCCTACCTTGGGGCTCAAAAGTTATTGAGAAGTCACAGAGTGGAGTACGCATATCTGGCTAATATAGTGGATACCCAAAAAGAATCCCCAACAGTGAATGATGTCCCTATTGTCCGAAATTTTCCGGAGGTTTTTCCTGAAGATCTTCCAGGTCTTCCTCCGGATCGAGAAGTGGAGTTTGCTATAGAGTTAATTCCGGGTACAAGACCCATTTCTATTCCTCCATATCGAATGGCCCCAGCTGAATTGAGGGAGTTAAAAGAACAATTGAAGGATCTTCTAGATAAAGACTTTATAAGGCCTAGTGTTTCCCCTTGGTGCACGATCTGTTGTGAAAAAGAAAGACGGATCGCTCCGAATGTGCATCGATTATCGGCAGCTCAATAAGGTCACGATCAAGAACCGATACCCATTATCAAGGATCGATGATCCTTTTGACCAACTTCAGGGAACTAGCTATTTTTCTAAGATTGATCTCCGTTCGGGATATCACCAGCTGAAAATAAATCCAGATGATATATCCAAAACAGCCTTTAGAACCCGATACGACCATTGTGAGTTCTTGGTCATGTATTTTGGGTTAACCAATGCCCCAGCGACTTTTATGGATTTAATGAACAGAATCTTCAAACCATTCCTAGATTTGTTCGTGATTGTGTTCATAGATGATATCCTAATCTCTGATGAAGTGTTGAAGAACATGAAGAGCATCTGAGGGTAGTGCTTCAAGTCTTGAAACAGGAGAAACTATATGCTAAATTTTCAAAGTGTGAATTTTGGTTGGAAAAGGTAGCCTTTTTGGGCCATGTTGTGTCAAGGGATGGAATTATGGTAGACCCCCAGAAGATAGAAGCAGTGAAGAACTGGCCAAAACCGACCACTCAGACAGAGGTTAGAAGTTTCTTGGGTTTGGCTGGGTATTATAGAAGATTCGTAAAATGTTTTTCTAGTCTTGCTGCTCCTTTAACCCGGTTGACTCAAAAAGCGGCTAAGTACCAGTGGTCAGAAGCATGTGAAGCAAGTTTTCAGAAACTAAAGGAATTGTTGACTACTGCACCAGTCCTAACCTTACCATCGGGACAAGAAGGATTCACAGTCTATTGCGATGCCTCTAGAGTTGGGTTAAGATGTGTCTTGATGCAGTTTGGAAAGGTTATTGCGTATGCATCTAGACAGTTGAAGATACATGAGAAAAATTACCCAACTCATGACTTGGAATTAGATGCGGTGGTGTTTGCCTTACGAATATGGAGACATTATTTGTATGGTGTGCATGTGGACATATTTACAGATCATAAGAGTTTGCAGTACATAACCACACAGAAAGATCTGAATCTCCGACAAAGAAGATGGTTAGAGTTGCTTAAGGATTATGACCTTAGTATTCTTTACCATCCTGGGGAAGCCAACGTGGTGGTGGCCGACGACTCGATGGGAGATCAATGGGCGACAGCCCATTTGGTAATACAAAAGAGGGGTATTGTTCGTGAAGTACAAAGATTGGGAACATCGGGGTTAGCTTAACTGAGATCGGTGAAGGTAGGGTGGTGGTACATGATACCTCATGATCGCCTTAGCTTGAAATAAAAGAAAGTCGGTTTGAGGATACGAGTTTGTTGAATTTCGGAGAGGATCCAACAGGAAAACCTTCACAGTTTACATTGGGAGATAATGGCGGAACCGCCCGGTATAAGGGTAGGTTATGTGTTCTAAGGTAAATGATCTAAGGAGGAAGATCTTAGATGAGGTCACAACACAAGATATTCCATTCATCCAGATCAACAAAAATGTATCAGACCTCAAGGCACCATCGTGGGGACGGGATGAAGAAAGACGTTGCGGAGTTTGTCGAGGTGTCTTATATGTCGCAGTGAAAGTGAACATCAAAACCTGGCATATTACTTCAGACATTGGAGTCCCCATGTGGAAATGGGAGGCGATTCATATGGATTTCAGAATGGCGGTCTACCAAAACTCGAGAAGGGTATGATTCTATTTGGGTGATTGTTGATCGGCACAAAGTCATCTCATTTCTTACACCAAGACTACGATCGCGCACCACAAGACGCATCTTTATTTGAAGGAGATTGTGCGGTTACACGGATTCCTTTACAAATTATTTCAGATAGAGGTTCCCGATTCACCTCACGCTTTTGGCAAAATTTCAGCAGATCTCGGGACAAAAGTTAAGTTAAGACGCTTTCCACCCGCAAAGCAGATGGGCGGCCGAGAACAATTCAAACACTCGAGGACATGTTGCGATCTTGTGTGTTAGATTTCCGTGGAAAGTTGGTTGGACCATCTATGTCTAATTGAGTTCGCCACAACAATAGTTTTCACTCTAGCATCTGACGATGGCCGTTTGAAGCATTATATGGACGAAAATGTAGGTCTCCACTTGGATGGTTCGAGGTGGATGAGACACAACTGTGCGGACCTGAAGTCATTCAGGAAACAAATGATAAGGTACAGATGATTCGGGAGCGGATCAAAACAACTCATAGCCATCATAAGTCCTATGCGGATCATCGGAAAAGAGATCTTGAATTCCAAGAGGGGGAGAAAGTATTTTTAAAAGTGTCCCCAATGAAGGGAGTGATGCGTTTTGGTAAGAAAGGGAAATATAGCCCAAGGTTTATTGGGCCATATGAGATTTTGCGAATAGTGGGGAATGTGGCTTACGAATTAGCATTTCCACAAGAGCTGGAAGCAGTGCATCCGGTATTTCATGTGTCAATGTTACGAAAATACTTGCACGATCCAAGTCACGTCATCCTTCACCAGGAGAAAATTCTTAATAAGGAGTTTCAATATGAAGAAGTTCCGGTGAAAATACTTGATAGGAAGGTTAAGCGCCTTAGGAATAAAGATATTGTTTCCGTGAAGGTCATATGGAGGAATCACTCCACAGAAGAAGCCACCTGGGAAGCTGAAGAGGCGATGAAAGTCAAATATCCATTCCTATTTGACTAAGGTAATAAAAAAAAATGTGTTACATAGTACTTCATATGTGTGTCATTTGCGTGTCTATATGCATGTGTTACAACCTTATTCTCATTCGAGGACGAATGTTTCTTAAGGAAGGGAGAATGTGAAGCCCCAAATTTGTTACAATAACAATAAATATTATTGTGTCTATGTGATTATGTTACGGTCTTATTCACATTCGAGGACGAATGTTGCTTAAGGAGGAGAGAATGTGAAATCCGGAAAAAAAATATATAGTTGTGGTTGGGTTAATAAAAATATATATATATATAAGAAAATAAAGAATAAATTGCATGGGATAGAGTTAGTGTTAAAGTTGGATAAATAGATAGATGAAATGAAAATAAGAAAAAAAAAACAAAAGAAAAACAAAAAAACAAAAAAAAAACAAACAAAACATGCACCATGCACGTTTTCCCTTTACCCCCTTTTCATTTCCCCTCCAACTCTTGTCCTTCCACCTCTCATATGTTATACAAACTCTTCACTTATACATTGTATTTACACACAAACAAAGTACATAACATAAAGGTTAGAAAATCAGAAAAAAACAAGTGAAAAGAAGAGGAAAAAATACCAAGAGGGCAAGAAGAACAAGAAGAAAAATACTAGAGAGTAAGAATAATTTTAGCAACCACACAACAATAATCTTCACACTTACAAGGTGAGTTTTCTCACTCAGAAATTCTTGGTAACATACTTTATTTTAAGTTCAATACATGTTAGAATAAGAATTGAGTGTTGAAAAGAAATATTGAACTTTTGATTGTTTAGACAACTAGTTGCGTCATGAACTTTACGAACTGTTCTCACTGAGTTATAATTGTTAGAATTTGATGAAATTCGGAAGAGTGGTACACCTCTCTAATATGATCATATATAACCAAAAATGAGGTAAAATGGACATACGGTTTGAAAGTTATCATAGTTCAAAGTTTCTGCCTTAGATTTGGTCGAAATTCGGAATGACATAATTACAGACTGTTTTTATTGAGTTTTACTTATTAGAATTATATGAAAATTTACATGGTTGTAAATCTCTTTGTTACGGACAGATATAGATAAAGAGTTATTAAAACGGACTTACGAGTTGAGAGTTATTGTAGTTTGAAGTTGCTGCCTCGGATTCATCGGAATCCAGAAGGGCAGGACGTGAAAACGTAAAACTGTACTAATATGTGGGGAATATGAAAATTATTGCTAAATGAAAGTTCTATATATATCTGTTGTGGACATTTTTAGACCTTACGGGGGTCTATCCGACTTACGGATTGAGAGTTATCGCTGTTTAAAGTTTCTGCCTCGGATCTATCGAGATCCAGGAAGGGCAGCGAATAAAAGTGTAAAACTGTACCAGATGGTACAGAATATGAAAGGATGGTTCACATGGAGATGTGTAGCTCTCTGTTCTCGTCGTTTTGAGATTTTATGGGGCTTGAACGGGTTTACAGATTAGGAGTTATGACTATTTTAAGATTGAGTTTTGTTTAATAAAAATTCTGCCGAAACAAATCTCATATGGCTGTTTTGAGGATAAATTTGTGTTAGTTACCCAAAGTAGTTTTAAATGAAATTTGGTACAGTGAAAGATCCCCGTCTTATCTTAGTTTCCGCTTGAGAAACACCTTAGTTGTAGTTATGGTTAAAAAGTTATAATCGTTACAAGTATGAATGACATAATGTTGGGAAAGAGAATATTATTTATTCGATCTTCTGAAAAATATGAAAAGTGAATACGTGTTCACATAAATATATAAATATAAACATAATGGATCGGGTTGCACGCCGCAACAAAACGTAAAGTGAATACGTGTTCACAAATACGTAAATATAATGGGTCGGGTTGCACGCCGCAACAAAACGTAAAGTGAATACACGTTCACAAATACGTAAATATAATGGGTCGGGTTACACGCCGCAACAAAACGTAAAGTGAATACGCGTTCACAAATACGTAAACATAATGGATCGGGTTGCACGCCGCAACAAAACGTAAAGTGAATACGTGTTCACAAATACGTAAATATAATGGATCGGCCGCACGCCGCAACAAAACGTAAAGTGAATACGCGTTCACGAATACGTAAACATAATGGATCGGGTTTCACGCCGCAACAAAACGTAAAGTGAATACGTGTTCACAAATACGTAAATATAATGGATCGGGTTGCACGCCGCAACAAATATGAAAGATGAATACATGTTCACCTATATATAAATATGAAAAGTGAATACGTGTTCACAAATATATAAATGTAATAAACATGTGGAAATGCAGGGGAATGTCTTAACGTATAATACGAGATAAAATGAAGTGTTAGTTAAACCGAGAATTTCCTATGAGGGTTGTTGCATATTTAAAAATGTTGTAACTCGATATGTTTTTGCAATATGCTTATTACGTTATAATGTGATTGCGCTTTGGAATATTGTGGTGTTACTTTGAATTGCGCAGTAAGGTTCTCACCACTCGTACGGATGGTAGGGCTGACTCTTTATTTAACATGTTTCAGGAAAGTGTGATAGAGGAAAGGCTCCACGCCAAGGCTAGCGATCGTCCCGCAGTCACTTGTCATACCAAGTCCATTGTTTCGCTTGTACTCGTCGAGTTCGTAATGTCGCCCAATGTCTCGAAATGCCCGTGGAATGGTCTCCCTTCCAACTTAGAATAATATTTGTCAGTATGTCTATGTAGAAACAATATTTGCACGAGCATGGGCTCGCGTTATATTTTCAATAAAGTCATAAACAAATTTCTTTATTGTTATTTTTATTAATAGCTCCTTATTTGAATATAAGTTTAAATTTCTAAATAAAGAGAATTAAATGGTGCTCCTGGTGGAAAACAATTGTCCAGGTGCCATCACGCCCTAAGTAAAGACTTAGAAAAAGCCGGGGTGTGACAAGTGATTAAGAAATAGGTTCTCATATATGTCAAAAAGGATATGAAGTTTGTGTGTCGTCATTGTAACTCCCCTGGTTTTTTTTAAACCGTACTGTTTTCAAACTTCAGAATTATGTGAGCGAAATGTTGCCTAAAATGTTGTCCAACATTTCTGACAACATTCAAAGCAATATTTCTGAGCTGAAATGTAAAAATGTTTTAAAAGAATTTGAGATCCCAAACATGCTGAAACTTGTAATGTTGTGATAAATTCTTTAAGAACTAACATTGCAGGTTTTTTGTACTTTGATAGTGGATGTTCTCACCACATGATAGGTACAAATGAATTTCTAAAGAACTGTGAGTTATTCAATGGAATTAGCGTAACTTATGGAGGTGAGAATAAAAGAATTGGAAAAGAAATCTTGGATGTTCCTGGATGTCCAAACTTTAAGAAATGTCTTACACGATTGAAGGTTTAATGGTTAAATTAATGAGTCAATTGTGTAATGACAATCTAGAGGTGAAATCTAATAAGAATGCTTGTAAAGTTGCGAATAAAGCTAATGTGTGTGTCAGGTACTAGAACGGGTGATAATTGTTGCACTCTCGTTGCAAGACAAGAAATATGCAATAATGTCAAGATGAACGACACAACACTATGACATCAAAAGTTGGGGCATGTCAATGTTAGCGATATTTCGAATGTCCACGCAAGCGCACACATCGTTGACAAGTAATATAGTCTGATAAGACTGAATATCATCCTCAGAGACTGGTTATCAACTACCGAATATCTAAGCTTTAGTTTCTATTTGGTGAACGTAAATTTGTTTGTATTTTTATCTAATAACTAAGACTAAGTAATTGCAGAAAATAAACAAAAAACTATAATACTTTGACTTAAATCAGTTATGGTGGAAATAGGACTTTCAATATCCTCGACTATCCACTCTATTCAATCCTTAATGCGACTAGAATGACTTATTCTTCTACTTTAAGATAGCAGTTAACTATATTGTCTTATATTCCGGTTAGGATATATAATCACTCAACCCTAGTGCAGAACTCTTCTATATTTCTATGATAGGATTTACTACAAAGGAGGATTAAGAACAATAACTTATTATGCTACACAAGTATCGTGGTACTTTCGTCCGCGATTTTAACCTATGTCTATTCAATTACAACATATCCAAATCTCTCATCTCGGTTCTTAATTCAAAATCATATAGATTATGATAATTAGTGATCAATTAACTATCAAGCATTCAAATCAATTATTGAATAGATCTTAATCTAAGTGAAGAAGAAATCAACTAATGCATTAATTCGTAAAAAAGAGTTTCAAGCGATTCGACGAAAAACCCGAATAAAGTAATTAGCTCCTAAATATTGTCATGCTAAGAACTAAATTACAATCCAACATAAACTGAATTAAAGTAAAGAAAAGAGAAAGAACTTGAACAAAAGTCTCCAATTGTGTAGCTTGTAGTAGTCGTTCTTCTCTCCAAAGTATGATTTAAAGTATGACAGGGTTTTAGGTATTTATATCTGAGAAAAACCTTGATCCGAACCCTTTTACCCTTGGCCAAATTCGACTCAAATCTGAAAATTATGCGCGCCGCGCGACCTTCGTCTGTAGCGCCACACTTTAATTCGGCAAAAATCACCTGAGCATTCAGTAGCCATGCCCGTCGGGCTAAGTATAACTGATTTTGAAAATTCAGTTATTTTTCTCCCTATTTTTATGTCTTGTTTTGATAGAAATTTCAAACTTTAAAATGATAAGATTAATTTTTATTCCTAATATGATGTCTAGTTATTTTATCCCATTATTTTAGGTGCAAGTTATTGTGTAAAATTAAAACACCTAAATATAAGGAATTTTTGTTGCTTAGAAAGATTTGTCATGTATATAGATATTCCTCTTATTTGTTATTTTTTTTATCATCTTCGATTTTTCCTATAAAAAAAATTTAGTTATTCTATCAAGTTTATAAATCATTCTTTACTTGTTTGTCATTATTGTTATCTTTTTTGTTTTTTTCGAAAATAAAAAAATATATATAAAAAAATGGGAAGATCACATCACTTTGGTATATACAACCGATGGAACACTCAAGCCCTTCATCTTCCAAAATTCCTCAAAACCCTCTCCACTATATTCACATATGGAAACTTTCCAATTTCAACACCAATATCAACCAACCCACCGACCAACTTTCCTATGAGTACTAGCCCTCCAATGGACACTGAACCTTCTGAGCATGTTGAACCACATCAAGCAACCCCAATGGGTTCCTTCTTCACCATCCACAGAGGACTTGTCTAAAGCTACAATATTGGGTAAGAGACTAAGATCCTCCACCTTCCCTACTTATCGATCGAGTAGATTATTTGAGAAGAACAGTTCGTGTAGAGCCGAGCAACAACATGTCAAGGTCCAGATGTGATATTGTTATCTGCTTGCTCGAGCAATGACAGTGACGACACGAACTTAGTGTTCTCAACTGAAGAGAGTGAAGAATAAACAACTGTCTATGTACTGCAAAATGTGTCTGAAGAAAATGAGGAAATTCTTGGTGAAACTCCATTTTCTTCCCAAAAGAAATGTCCAGATATGCTAAATCGAGTGTTGCTCTTAATGTTGTCACTGATGCCACAATATCTTAGGCAACATTTCAGCCAACATCAGAAGAGACACAAACTCCAACATTCTCCAAATAAATCAAATCGATTCAAACTCGAGGTATGGATGCATTCGAGAAAGGATCGTATGTTGATAAAATAGTCAGGTTTTTATGCTAATTTGTGTTCTGCTATAGATGATACATCCTCGAAGAAATTTGAGAATGTATATCTCTATAACAGATTATATATTTTCCACACGTGTTGTTTTTAAACCAATGTATGAGATGAAATGTTGAGGAGAATGTTAGAGAAGCATGTCCTGCAGTTTTGAAGAGTAGAGACAGAGTCATCGATCTACCTTGAAAAATGGAAGAAAATAGTGTAGATGTTGACAGGAATGTCACCAACATTTTTGACAACACTGGTCCAAGACAGTCTCCACTGTCTACTGATTCAAGCCAAGGACCATTTTATGGTGCTACTTTCTTCACAAAAAGAGGGAGAAAATGATATGTATGCTACTGTCTCGAGAGAATGATGATGCTACTGTAGAGAAAATGATGAAGTGTTGAAGTCGATGAAGCAGAGGAAAGTGCTAATGCAGGGGAGAAAAAATTACATGATGAAGCAGATGGAGTGCTAATGCAAGGGGAACAGAGAAAGAAGGCTAGATGTTGTTGTTCTGTGCAGAGAAGTGTGCAGAGAAAGGAGTTATGCAGGAGTAGAGAACTGCTGGAAGATACTGTTGTTTATTGAAAAGGTTATTTTGTGAAGAAAGGCAAAAAGGGGGAGAATGTTAATGTTTTGCCCGTCCTTCACGGACTGAAGCTGATGCTACTGGTTGGTGTTGAGAATATGGTTTGAATATAAATCTGTATAAGTGGATGATATGTGTATATGTGCTAACATCTTTATTCTTTTCTAATCCTATATAAAAATGGCATATATGTGTATATTGTGTTTATGCCAATTTCAGGTTGAGGGGGAGCATTTATGTGGATATGTCATTGTTATAGGTCACTCACACTTAGTTGATTAGGTTTTGTGAAGAAAAATAAAAAAGTGGGAGAATGTTAATGTTAGGATCTGTGTTATGACATTTTTTCTAACATATCATTTTTCGTACTAAGTTCAAATCAGAAAATGTCGGAACAAATGTCTTGACATTCTAGCCGACATTCTGGTAACTGTTTTGCCTATATTCACGGAAAAATTTCAGAAATGTGTGACCTTTTTTATCACATGAAAATTTGACTTGGCAAGGAGTCTTTGAAGCATATTGAAAACGTGGAAGACTAAGTCCAAGAGATAGCTTAACTTAAGGAGCAAGACGAGGGAAGAAAAAGTCCAAGCTGTTGAGAAAATCACTCCTCAAGTTTCTGCCACATGTGACCACTTTTAGCTCAACCTCCACAACGATTCATTGAGCTTTTCAAGGAGGACTCTCTACTATAAATAGAGAGGGAAGATCAGTGAATCAATATCCAGAAATAAAATGTAAAAATACCAAGAGAGCTCTCGGGATTTCTTCTCAGAAATCTGGATCACAAAATGTTGTCTGAGTTTGTGACGATATTCTACATGACATTTCAGTCGCTTTTTCAGATTCTAGATTAGCTTTGTATGCAGCGATTGTAATGAGATGTTTGTCACTTCTATTTAGATAGATTTTTCAGGCATAAGTCATCTGCGACTTAACCTTTTTATTCTTTTTGTATCATCTTGTAAATCTTGTAAAGAAAGGATTATATCAATTGTATATACAATACTTTGACCATTGACCATCATTAGTTATATTAATATATAACCTATGAAAATTAAACATTTGTGTCTTTATTATTTTCGCTGCATTTTACTCTTCAAATGTTTTATTCTGTTTTTAACTGAACACTGTTTTACCGAAATGTCGTCAGTTATGTCAGACGACATTTTCGCCGACATTTGCAAACTGTTCCAGCATTCGAATTTAGTTAATTTCCAGTTTGTTTTTATTATTTCATAGTTGTACTCCCGAGACCCAACAGTTAGAATTGTATATTTGTATATATATTTGATTATGAAAATGAAATAAATCAAGGAATTGACTTCCTACATTTTTAACTACTATATGACACCATAATATCCATGTGGTTAACATTAAGGGTAAGTAACCATCTCACACATATTCTAACAGTTGTGGAGTAGTAAGTATTGCTTCATTCTTAATTATAAATTTCGGATTCTAGCTCTGAATATGAAATTATCACAAAGTACTTTGTCCTCATTATGAAACTTCCCGACACAAATATGAATTTAATTGGATCCCATTAAAGATATCCGACACCGGATAACCAAAAGATAATAGTAATGTGAAGTGAAAATAAGTATGTCATACGGTTGCATCATGGAGAAATTGTTTTTAATTAAAATATTTCCCACTGAGATTGATCATGAGTTGAAATTCTGGTTTGGTTAAATAGCATTTCCATCCAAAAATGTGTCAATTTTATATTAATTAGAGTATTTAAGGTGTACTATATTTTATTTTCCTATTAAATTAAGTGGAAACTCTGAGATTAAAAGATTATTAGTTCAATTCCGATCAACATCATATATGAGGGTTTTGACTTTATTATTATTTCGTGCAACCATTTTTTACTGTAACAGCTTTGCTATATCAATGGCAGGTTACATTGAAGTACTTATCATCTTATAGTCTTCTAGATTAAAACTTAAAAGCAGGTTTACAATAATTCTGATTAATTTTATAAATTAAAACCATGTTCATGATATAATACATATACTAATATGCTAATTACGACAATCAAATCGTAAAAAGTCAGCTGATCAAATAGATTGTGTCGTAAAATTATTGTTAAGTTTTTTTTTTTTTTTGTTGACGAAGGAACCCGCAGCCGCTACTCTTTCGAGTGCAAGACAGAAACTCCTGACCGACGCAGAAATCGCAAACCACATGGCCATGTAACCACTTGGCAGCCTACGCGATGCGCCAACCAAGAAGATGATGCAGGATCGAACTCGCGACCATGGCCCCGCTACCATCACCAACTCTCGCCATCCTCATGTTAAGTTGACTAATAGAAAGAAAGAAAAGGAAACAAAAAAAAGTTGTATACCAACTTTAGAAGGAAGTTAAAGAGTCGTTCCTCGATAAAAAAAAATTCTTTTTGCTGAATAGTAGTTTAATTTTCTTGGGATTTCTTCTTTCTAGAATACTCCTATATTATATTTATATAGTAGTTTCTCCGTCCCAATTTATTTGAAGGTTGATCAGTTTGACGGTCAAACATATTTTTCTTAAACTCAATTTTAAACATAGATTGTTCGAGTATTTTATAATAAAATTTACATATTTGAAAACTAGATAAGAAGTATTATAAATCTACATAATTAATAATTCACAATATATAAAAAGAGTAATAGAAAATTATAGTTAAAAAAAATATTTTTGACTTTCAAACTGATCAACCTTCAAATAAATTGGGACAGAGGAGAGTACTATATATGGGACTAGCTAGAAGTATGTTAGCTTTTGAAGATTTATTACCAAAAGCCAATAGCAATGTCTTTATGCTTATTATGTTGTTTAAGACCAATGAATAATGATACAACCAAGGGAACAATTTGAACTTCATACATCTTGTACAATTTTTTGATGATCTACGAAACCTAGTTTGAAATGTGAAAGTTCGGTTTCCACAAATTAGTTGCCTAATAGTTTTGACTTTGCCTAATATTACTACAACTTGTATACGTTCTTTTTTATATTGATTTTTCTTATTATTGACATGAGTTAAGCTAAAGGAAGCAGTGATAATTTATGTATCCGATCCCGCCTTATTTTGAACAGTGGTATAGTTGTTTCTCATTATCAAGTATATGTTTGTGTAGACACACATCATAACATACTTCTTTAACGCTTTTCACCGAATTAAGAACATAAGAGTAAACCAGTAAAATAGATGATATATTCATGATCCCTCAACTAGTGGGAGGGGAGAAAAGGGGAAAGAAATAGGCATGGATAAGTTCTATTGAAATTTTCCTTATCATTGCCAAGTCACCTACTTTCTACAAGGATATACTTCCAAATAAGAAGGAAAACTATGTTATCCATGTATAGCTTGGAACAAGAAAAAAGACGAAACAAATGGGATATTAGTACAAAGAAGGTTTTGTCTGTATTGTGAGTTTTTCTACCTCACTTGGATAAGCATAAATTGATTATCAACAATTAAGAATCATTAACTACAGATGCTTCCCACTTCCCATTCTTAATTAGTCATCTTTATCTCTTCCACAAAAGATCAGTCTAATCAGCATTATCCACTATATGAGTTTTAACAGTTCTTCAATCGAGTATCTTTGTAGATTACTACCACAAATCTGAGACCAGTTATAACTTATAAGCAGTTAATGAACTCCATGTCGGATTGTGCTAAAATGTGGGTTGAACAGGCCAAAATAAATACATTTTGTCATCTCTATAGTTGGACAATTGAAATACTAAAAATAGAATTCCTCGATATAGTTATTCAGAAAAAGTAGACAAATTAACGTCTTCAAAGGAACAACTCAGTGATCCAAACGCCACCTCCTCTCGAACAGTAGCATCGGTACTTTCGAATTCCAAAGAGCTATGTCTAATTGAACATTCTTTATTCTCTTGTTAATTATACGGCAAAAAAAAAGATAAAGACTGACGAATAGTAAGCTTAGCCTTGCGCTAAAGGAGAGTGCCTTCCATTAACCCCCCAGTTTTAGATGTATCGATCTTTTATCATCCCTGGTGTAGCAGTATTGTATCAGTTCGGTTATGGAGCTATTTCATCCTATCAAATAGAATAACGCAAAGACAATTCCAACATGCAAGCTAGGATCAAACATGGTGTGCATGTATAACAATGTCACAGTATCAATAGCACTTGCATAAATTTTAAAGCAGAGAACTAAGCACAATACAAATCTCTTTATGTAGTATACTATTTAGTAAATTCTGTAGTTTCAACTTCTGCGGAGTCATGAGCCAACTCCATTCTTCAATGAGAGCATAGAGTTACAGTTACTAGAGACATTTACAATCACTATTTCATAGCAGTAGTTCAAAAATAAATTTTCCATAACGCAGTTCTCCTGACATTACTCGTGGGTTGATCAGTTCTTGGATGTTGGGAGAAAAATAAAAAAATAGGCTCCATGTTGCACATCAATATCAACATGATGGGATATTTGAATAAGACACCTTGTTGCCTATACATCAAGGTGTTGGAATTTGTCTGTAACACTGCTGTTCATAGTCTCTTGATCACTAGCACATGCAGCAGAAGCAGATTTACCATGTTCTAAATGCTCCAAGAAGTCCATCACATGTGGATCGGTCCATGGACATCCCCGTGGTGCTTCAGGACCTGCCACCCAGCCAAGATGGCCTCCTTTTGGGGTTACAATCAACATACAGTTTGAGTTCTCCTGAGGGAACAACAAAAAGATTAGCTGCAATGTATGTCTTTAAGCACATACTTAATACATTGTGCATGCATTAGCCTCCTCTGCTGGTCTCAAGTCTCAACTATTATGTGATAAAATTCTTCATGCCAACAGGATAATGACACAAACATTAATTACTTTGTAAATGAATTTCAATATAGGGTATCAAATTCAAAATCAACTGATTTTAGGAATGCATTTGTTTCAAGTGATGATTGCAATTGGTACAGGCTTCTTTAACATCCTAGGGACCAAATGGACGATGCCAAGAACCACCTTGGAACTAATGCGAGGGGTTTCGGCAAGGTACACCGGAACTCAATCCTACCAGCAATTTGGCAGTCAATCTGGAAGGAAACGACTCTTGGATTTATCAGGGCAAAAAAGATAATGTTAATTTTGGCAAACAACAGAATAAGTAACTTGCAAGAACCACGAATAAAAATATTTTGGCAAACTCGTATATGCACATCCATAAACAACGAGAAAACATCAACAAGATAGAACGGGCTATGAGAATGAAGAACAGTATTTACCTCAATATCTTTACGAGGGATTCCTCTCGATGGAGCAATTGGATCATTTGCAGCCTACACAAATAAATAAGAGTTAGTTAAACTTCATATTTTTGTCTTAATTACCACTTGAAGAATCATAACAAGCATAGTAAAAGAACTGGAGTGCTTACATTTCTACCTTTCTTTCCGTCCCCACAGCCTTTTCTTTTAGTTAAAAGAATAACCAAACACTAATGAGATTCTACTGAAGTTATTTCATATTTACCACCAACACCTGCTCCTTTTTACTATTAAGTTGTAATGACAATATTGACCAGAAAAAAATGCAGTGAAACATACAAAATATAAATCATTCGCGATTTATTCTCAAGGATTATCAGTAAAGATTAAAAAGCTAAGGTACCACCTGAGATTCAAAAAGGAAACACACTGATTAATAAGATGGCATTACTTGTCTAAATTTTGCAGAGGACTGAACAGGAGTAGTCCTTTTTTGATAGGTTACGCAAGACTACTTAATACATTTTTTATCCCTCTTTCCCCCTCCTTTCTCTCCTTTACTTTTCCTCCTTACTTTTTCTAGGAGAGACGCAAAGAGATGGAATATTGCTCTTTAAATCACAACAAGATTTTAGATTATGTCATTGCAATACTCTAGGAAACTTGTCTCTGTGTCTTATAAAGATCTGAAGAGTCAAATTCGCCAAAATGTGATTCTCTTCACTATATATCTTAGGAGAACAATAGTAGTTAGTGCAATGCCTTTTCTAGATACTGGTCACAATTACATTCAATAAAAATCCTTCACATTTTATTAAGTGAAGTAACTCTTGAATTCGAATGAGAAGGGTGAATGTCTATTTGTCAGTTAACCAAATTGCATAAAGATACATCTGTAATATTGGAACATATCCTACAACAGATAACTACAAATGTGTATTGTCTAAAGGAAACACAAACATATTTCTCTCTCAAGTTTCAGCATTTTTGCATGGAATTATAACTTGTATGATATGATGTTCAGATTTTGCCACAAGAAGAGCGTATGCTTAACTCTCCTAACCATGAACCGTAACCTACAAATGGTGTCTGAAGTACGATAAACAAGCAAAAAAGGGTATTGGAGAGTAAATGGAAGAGCGACCGGGAGTGGACTTTTGGAAGACCACAGGAGAGGCAGGTGAGGTGTGAAGTGACTGACTGGGTTGTTTAATGTCATATTTAGGACGGCCAAAATGCCGGAGGAGTGGAGGTGGAGTACTATGGTGCCGTTGTACAAGAACAAGGGTGATATTCAGAATTGCAATAATCTAAGTCACACACGATGAAAATTTGGGAGAGGGTGATTGAGTTGAGGATGAAGAGGAGTGTGTCTATCTCTGAGAACTGATTCGGATTCATGCCGGAGCGTTCGACTACAAAAGTCATCCATCTTGTAAGGAGATTATTGGAGCAATATAGGGACAAGAAGAGAGACTTGCACATGGTGTTCATTGATCTAGAAACGACATATGATAAAGTCCCTATGGAGGTCTTTTGGATATGTTTGGAGTCTAGTGGTGTACCTATATCTTATATAAGGGCTATTCAGGACATGTACGATGGAGCCAAAACCCGAGTTAGGACAGTGGGAGGTGATTCAGAGCACTTTTCGGTCAAGATGGGGTTGCACCAGGGATCAACTCTTAGCCCGTTCCTATTTGCCTAGGTGATGAATAAATTGACTCGATATATTCAAGAGAAGGTGTCGTGGTGTATGTTATTCGCTGATGACATAGTATTGATTGACGAGACACATAGTAGTGTTAATGATAGGCCGAAAGTGTGGAGAGAGGTCTTAGAGTCAAAAGGTTTTAAGTTAAGCAGGACTAAGACATAATATACCTAGAGTGCAAGTTCAGCGATGTGGCGTATGAGCCGGGGATGGAAGTGAAGATTGAGGCACTAGTCATACCTAAGAGGGACAACTTCAAATATTTTGGGTCCATAATTCAAGAAGATTGGAAAATTGATGTTGATATCGCACACCATATTGGAGCGGGGTGAGCGAAATGTAGGCTCGCCTATGGAGTACTGTGCGATAAGAAAGTGTCGCCTAAGCTTAAAGATAAATTTTACAGAGTAGTGGTTAGACCAACATTATTGAATGGGGCAGAGTGTTGACCAATTAAGAGTGCCCACATTCAGAAGATGAATATAGCGGAGATGAGAATGTCTAAATGGATGTGTGGGCATAATAGGAGGGATATGATTAAGAACGAAGTTATACGGGAAAATGTGGGAGTGGCCTTAGTGGCGGACAAGATAAGGGAAACGAGACTGAGATGATTCGGACATGTGAAGAGGAGGAGTGGGGATGCGCTAGTGAGAAGGTGTGAGAGGCTGAATATAGCAGGAGTGAGGAGAGGCAGAGGTAGGCCGAAGAAGAACTGGGGGGAGGTGATTCGAAATGACATGGCACAACTCCAGTTGACTCATGACATAATCTTAGATAAGAAGATGTGAAGGTCGAGGATTAGAATAGATGGTTAGTAGATACATAGGGTTATCGTACTTGTAGTCGTATGATTTAGGTAGTCGTGCAATTTCTTTTTTTCCGATGTATATTGATATCTGTTACTATATGTGTTTTGGACATTTGTTATTTTATTGTCTCTTCTTCTTTCCTATATTCATGCATCAGGGACGTTTTTTTTTAGCAGATGATCTATCGGAAACAGTCTCTCTATCCTGTAAAGGTAGAGGTAAGGTCTGCGTACATCCTACCCTCCCCAGACCCCACTTGTGGGATTACACTGCGTATGTTATTGTTGTTGTTGGAGAGTAAATGGCTAAAACGAACTTACTTGGATACAAAGCAGAGGTGTACAGACATTTGTAATGGAATCTGAGCTGCTTGAGTTAGAATAGTAATCATCCACAGACTTGAATCCAAATGAAACTGCAAAAGTCAAAGGCAATTACTGATAGGTTCAGATCCAATCATATACAACTTTTTTATTACTGTATAAAAGCATAAATACCTCGTGTCAGCCCATCATCAAATTCTCTGACAGTTTTAGCATAGGCAACTAATGATATATTAAATTCGCCTTCCATATCTTCAAACAGTAGAGCATGCCTATAAACAAGAGATCTAGTTAAAAGAGGTAACGTACCCCGAGAAAAAAAATGAAAAACTGAAATATCAAATTACTTTTTGAAAATTTTGCGGAGAGAATTTGCTAAAGCTCTGTCATAAACATTGTTAAAGCCCTTGTGAAAATCTTCATCTGCAATGACCAAATTGAAAGGATTGCACAAGGAAACAGCACCAGAGAGAAGGCAAGAATGAGATTCCTGCAATTGAACAATAAAATATGAGAAATGGGTAATACATGGATGCCTGCAAGTAGATAAGTAGAGATAACGACCTCAGAGCAATGGAATTGAAAGGTAAACACAGGCAAAAAAAATAAAATAACCACTCCAACTTTATTTTCATCATTTGCCTATAGATTGAAATCAGTTCATTACGGAACCAAAAGTTTTTGTATTTGAAACTACAGATACTGCAAGTGTGCAACTGATAGGCAATATTGTTGAAAATAAATACAGAAACTGGTAGTCAAATTTTTTTCTCCAAAAGTTCAAATTTAATCTTCAGAACAGAGAAAGCACGATAAACCCAATTCAACTGATAAACACCCAGCTATACTGAAGACCCAGAAATAATTGAGAAAAAGAAGACCGGAAAATAGCTCAATATTTTTCCTCAATATTCTCTATGATGTTATTATGCTAGCATCCATAAATAGAGTCTTCACCTTTTCTCAATAAACTGTATGATGTTAACCAGATTTCTAATACCCAGCATAAGTTACAGTACTAAATTTAAATATGCTAACAAGTTTACCTCACTTCACCATAGCATCATACCAGACAAATTCTCTAAAACCAGCTCGTACTGAAGATGTAAGGTAGATCAATACAAGGGCAAAATGGAGGAGGAACATTGATAAGAACAAAATGAATTGATTGAGTTACCCGTCCCAAGTAGCGAACAAGAATATTTGCTCCAAGAGACCAGCCTATTGCATATAAATTTGCCGCTGGATAGCGGTTGCTGACATGTGCCACCACTTCATACATATCACCAAGAAATGAAGCTGAATAGAACTGCATGAATTAGCTCATCAATAAACTGAACAGATAACTTCTACATGTCAAATATGATTGCATTTGACATTACCTTGAAGAGGGAGAGTAATATCTTAAAACAATAAGTTTCATCCTAATTTGATTGATTCATGACCAGCCAATCTTAACATTTTGACGAGCTAATTCTAGAATACTTTTGACCGGTACCATTTTGAGAAATAAAGCTGATCAAGTTTGGGAATAATGGAGTTAATTATCTTTTTTCTTTATAGGTGATAATGGAGCTATAATGATAAAAATAATCTTTGAGTTAATTATCTTAACAAATTGACAAGCTAAAAATTCTAGAATACTTTTGACCGTACCCCATTTGAGAAATAAAGCTGATCAAGTTTGGGAATAATGGGGTTAAATTATCTTTTTCTTTATAGGTGATAATGGGGCTATAATTATAATAATAATAATAACGGAGTTAATTTATCAGAAAATTCATAAGTTCAATGAGGAGCTATAATGATAAGCAAACTTTAGAAAGTCTACAGTAAACATCAAGAACTCTAGAGCAGAGAACTTTTCCACCCTAAAATGGAAATACACATTAATTTCCTACTTTGCCAAGGCATTACCTCCACAAAAATGTTGAGCTTAAACATAAAGCTGTGCCTGATACTCTGGTATAAGCCAGATTGCAAGTTTGAAGGTGTATAGACCAAGAAAATCTCCAGGACCAAAAGAAATGGAAATTGGGAATTTAGAGATTATTATTGGAATGTCATCCAGAAAGTGTTCAACAGAAATAAAAACAAATATCTTCCCCCTTCTTCGGCTCTAATAGTCTAATTAAGATTTTTGTTACCATTAACATCACGGAACTGTTATCATCTCTTTGCTTCTTCCCCTCCCCTGCCCCTAACGCACTCTAGTTTCCTTAAAAAATATCTGCATTGAAATAAATTTCCAAAGGATCTTAATTGTATCCTTGAAGGTCTCATCAATCATAAGATCTTTACTTCTCGGAAATCTTTAAATCATACAGCCATCATGGCATCCATCCACTGCTGTAAGTTTGATTTCAACTTGGCAAAGATATCTAGAATTAAAATGGCCACCAGATTTAAGATATTCTCGCATGAAGGTCTTGGACAATTTTCCAGGGCGGCTATTATTCTAAAAACTTCATGCTCAACTTAACCATTATTCTCAGTCAATTGAAGGTTGCATTCCCCCCTCCCCCCCCCCCCTCCCCTTTTTTTTTATCTAGGTAAACTAAGAGGAGGGAGAAATCTTCAACTATAGGGCGGGCTTGAAACCTTTCTTACTTGTTGTCGTTCACTATGTGTTAAACCCTTTTTGAAATCACTTGGTGAAAGAGACCGAATCATGTCATTGCAAGGTAAGGGAACCAACATTTTTGTGAAGATAATGTTTCGAGCTCTTCCGAAGACAAAAGTACAAGTGAATATTATTTGCATAAACATAGTATATAATCAACTTTAAAGGTAATAATTGATGTAATGGAAGCATAAACTTATACTTTAGTTCATAAAGATCATTCTTTTAGCAAGCATATGAAAACCAGATAAACAAAAGGCATTAATGCCCTGATTCCAGAAAAAAAAAGTACAGAAAATATACTGGGCAAAAAATGAAGCAAAGTGAGCAATCATATAGATAATTGTTCTACTCATTAGCTTTCTCCAAATACTTCTGCTTTTCTTCATCAGTCATGAAAGCAGTGAGGGGGAAAGACTTTCCAATTCCTATAGGAGTCTTGAAATTAATTTTATTCTGAGCAGGATCCTCAATGCTCATCTCAACTATTGACACCCACATAAACAGCTGCTTACTCTTAACTCCAGTCATTTTCTTCATCCTGCCTTTCTCCACGTAGGCAGTGACCTCGGTGCCATAGCTAACTAGAGTTTTTGTTGCGACAAAGTAATGCTCATACGGAGCCTTTTGTTTCATCCACACAAATCCAGTTTCACGAACACGGCCACATTCTTCAAGGTCTTTCAGAGCAAGGACGCCCATGGGAAATCCCAACTCTTTCAGGAGCTCAACAGAATGACCTAAGCACTCTTCAGCTCCATATACAATTTCCGCTCCTGCACGCTCGTCTTGGCATGAGTTTTTCTCTCTGGCCATTTTGCAGTGGAAATAAGATCAAAAAGCTCAGTATTGTAAGATGCAGCACTTAGGTCATGGTTTGGTGCTTAAATATACACAAACAGGAAGGAGAGAGAGAAAGAACAAGGTTGTTGGCTGGAAGTTGGCACAGAAGGGATCTAGTTGATAATGTTGTTTACCTAACCATAAAAATCCCAAAAGAATGGACAGCACAAGATCAATCACCTATCTACAACAAACATTTCAGACTGCAATACTAAACCTACCAATAATTTTCTTTTCTAAACCAAAGAGTCAGAATAACAGATGCATTGGCCAACTCCACCATAAATCACATCAAAACTAACCCTCTGTTTGGATGGTTGTTTCTCGTGGTTCATTAATGTACAATATGATATGATATAGTATGGTGTTGCATTGTACTGCATTAATGAACATAATGTTTGGATAGACTGTATCGTTTGCTGTGGTTTAATGATATTTTTATTATTTGGTTTGACAGTATGTTACTGTATAATAACGTGTAAATTTACTAAAATACTCTTAACCCTTAATTACAATCTAGTTTTTAAATATTAATAAAATTAAGGTAAAGGATAAAATGGAAACTTTAAAAAATAAGTAGGTGGTGGTGAGGGGTCTTGGGTGGTGTGTGTGTGTGGGGTGGGGGTCATGGGTGGTGGTGGTTGGTTTGTGGGGTGGAGGTGTGTGGTGGGGGTGGTGAGTGGTAGTGTGAGGGTGGGGGTTGGTGAGTTTGGGTATGATGGAGGGGGGTGGGTAGTTGTGTGGGGGTCGGGGTCGGGTTGGTAGGGGTGGGTGGGGGAAGGGTGGATTTGGGTGTGATAGAGGATAAAATGGAAACATTAAAAAATAAGTAGGTGGTAGGTGGGGTGAGTGGTTGTGAGGGGTCATGGGTGGTGGTGGTGGAGGGTAGGGGTTGGTGGTTTGGGTGTGATGGAGGAGGGTGGGTAGTTGTGTGGGTGTGGGGGTGGGTTGGTAGGGGTGGTGGTGGTGTGGGTGGGGTTGGGTTGATTTGAGTGGGATAGAGGTGGGTGGGATGGGGTATAATGGGAATATGAAATACATAACTACGCAAAAAAACACCAAATCGATTATAAAAATTGAGTTTTTTCATGGTTATTTAACCACGAAATTACAATGAGTTTACAACACCATACAACATACATAATTTTAAGAACAATGGAAACAAACATGATTTTATAAAAAACAATACAATGATAAACTACGGGAAACAACCATCCAAACAGGGGCTAATAGTATCAGCAGGGAGGAAAGATCAAATCTTTATTGATATTGTTAGAATATTAGAATATTAGAATTTTAGAATATTAGAATTAATATTCTACTTAATTGTATATTAATCGTAAAGATTATTACTTAGTAGAATATCTTAATATTTAGTATAGTATCTTCCATATATGGAAGATTATATTAAGATGATAACTCATAGGAGGAACATTAGGGATTATGTTAGTAAATTAGGTAGACAATAGGCATAATTCATTCTTCATATTTAATGACTATTGATGTATATATTATTCCCTTTTGGAAAGAAATAATTTGAGGAAAATCTTCCAAACTCTTTCATGGTATCAAGAGCATAAGGAAAGATCTATTTTTTTTAAATTTTCTACCATATTTCGACCTACTCCTCCACTTGGCCGAAAATATTCATCTTCTTCACATTTTTTTTCTTACACCTCCATTATTGTTCATTCAACCACACCTCAAGATGTCTGATTCCAAAACTAGTTTTCATCATGCTCTTGCTATCTCTAATATCAAATCTCACATTCCCATTAAACTAGAGATGGAAAACGTGCATTATGCATCGTGGGCAGAATTATTCAAAATTTGATGCCGGGATCATCGAGTTCTTCATCATATTATCCCACCGGCACAAGAAAAGACACTTACCACAGACGCAGAAAAGGAATTATGGGATACCTTGGACGCTACTGTTTTAGGTTGGATTTATGCAACCATTTCTACCGATCTGTTACACACTATAATGGAGCCGGATTCCAAAGCAGTTGACGCCTGGAACCGCTTGCGAGATATTTTTTATGATAACCAAAATTCTAGCGCGGTTGCTTTGGAACAAGAATTTTCATCAATTGACATAGAGGACTTTCCCAATGCCTCGGCGTATTGCCAACGTCAGAAAATATTGGCGGATCAAATTGGGAATGTTGGTGCTCCCGTCAAGAATAATAGGTTGGTTTTACAACTTGTTTCGGGCCTCACAGAAGTATATAGTGGGGTTGCCACTCTTATTAATCAAAGCAATCCACTACCGCCCTATCATCAAGCCCGTTCTATGATTATTCTCGAGGAACAAGGATTCGCCAAAAAGGCAGCCACCAGTAATAATTCTGCTTTGTTTATGTCCACATCTAATGTTGCTACTAATGTTTCTACTATGTCAACACAAAATAACCGTGGCAACAAAGGACGTAATGAAATAAAAATAAAAATGGGAATCGTGGAAATAATAAAAATGGAGGCCACCGAAATTCCGGTGGCGGCACGGTCAGCAGCAGCAGCGAAATGGGGGGCAGAGTCAGTGGCGTCCAGTGGGTCCCACACAGTGGGGTGGGCAGTGGGCCCCACACCCAGGCACACCGTGGGCCCAACCAGGGAACAATTTTAACGGGCAGCCTAATGTTCAGGCATTTTATTCTTCAGTTTCTGGGCCTGCAGCTTATGGACCAACAAGCCTAGGCAGTGTTGCTGCTTCATTTGGGCCTGAAAATTTCAGCGGCCCAACAGGTTATTTCCAGCAATCCAGCGGCCCAGCAGGCTTTTTCCAGCACAATCCAGCGGGCCAGGCATTCTTCTCAAGTGGCCCAGGCAGTCACGGGTCACTGCCAGCCCAGTGGCCTCAAGCCCACTCGGCAGTGGCCCAGCCAACGGATATTGCCAACGCGATGCAGACACTCCAGATTAATCCACAAGATAATAATTGGTATATGGACTCCGGAGCAACATCTCATATGACGTCAAATCAGGGTAATCTCTCGTCCTATTTTAATTTGAGCAAAACTAATGGTATCACTGTCGGAAATGGTCACTCAATTCCAATTAACGGGTATGGTTCAACTAAATTATCTCCACCAAACCCACTATTCACCTTGAAAAATGTGCTTCATGCTCCAAAGTTAGTTAAAAACTTGATATCTGTTAGAAAGTTTACTATTGACAATGGAGTATCCGTTAAATTTGACCCATTTGGTTTTTCCATTTATGACTTTCAGGGACACCATTAATGAGATGTGATAGCCAGGGGGAGCTCTATCCAGTTACATCACTTATGCATTCATTTCAGCAACCTTTTAGTTTTGCAGCATTTGATTCTAATTTATGGCATGAACGGTTGGGTCATCCGAGAAACAATATTTTAAATTCTCTTGCACACAAAAATTCTATTTCTTGTAAAGGGACTTTAAGTAAGTGTTACTCATGCCCGTTGGGAAAACATATTCAGTTGCCTTTTGTTTCTTCAAACTCATGCATTTTATTGCCATTTGATAAAATTCATTGTGATCTTTGGACATCTCCACTCTTGAGCTCTTCAGGGCATATATATTACTTGTTAATTTTGGATGACTGAACAAATTACTTGTGGACTTTTCCTTTATCAAAAAAATCTCAAGTATTTTCTACATTTCTCACCTTTAGAGCGTTTATCCAAAAACAGTTTGAGAGAGATATTAAAAGTATACAATGTGATAATGGGAGGGAATTTGATAATAAAGGGTTTTGGGATCTTTGCAAAAATCATGGGTTGAATTTTAGGTTCTCCTGTCCCCATACTTCTCCACAAAATGAAAAGGCAGAGCGTAAGATACGAACCATAAATACTATTGTCCGAACTTCCCTTGCTCATGCATCTGTACCCCCCATTTTTGGCATCATGTACTTCAAGTGGCAACGCATTTGTTGAACATTCTCCCACAAAAGAATATGTCTTACCAAACCCCACTTCAAATGCTCTACCTTCGGGAACCTACATATGATCATTTAAGAGTGTTTGGGTGCTTGTGTTACCCGTTATTCCCATCCACCACTATCCATAAAATACAACCAAGGTTCACTCCATGTGTATTTTTGGGATATCCATCTCATCACAAGGGCTACAAATGTTTTGACTTATCCTCCAATAGGATGATCATTAGTCATCATGTCCTCTTTGATGAAACACATTTTCCTTTTAAAAAAAATCATGAGACGAACCTACAAACATATGAATTTTTGGATGAGGGGTTATCACCGTTTGTAACCTATTTTATGAATCAAAATATGAGCCCAAAAACTATGACCCACATTGGAACACACATCGGCCAATCGGGCCGACTCATTCTCATTCCCGTGCCCACCGCTTGCCCAGCGCAAAACAGAATGGTACGCGACACAGGCCCTTTCTACCACCGGCTTTGGCGATTACGTCCCAAACAGAATCGACACTAGCCCAGTCCTTCGCGTCTGAATATGTCCACTGGACCACCACCCTCTACAAACCGTCCTGTCACTCGGAGTCAACATGGCATCATCAAACCAAATACCAAACACAGTCTCCATACCCAAGTCTCCAAATCACCTTTGCCTCGCAGCCCAGTGTCTGCCTTAAAAGACCTGAATTGGAAAATGGTCATGGACGACGAATATCATGCACTAATTAAAAATAGGACGTGGGACTTAGTGCCCCGTCCGTCTAATGCTAATATTATTCGCTCTATGTGGATTTTGTCATAAAGAAAATTCTGATGGTTCTTTTGAGCGGCATAAGGCCCGTCTTGTAGGTGATGGGAAGACACAGCAGGTTGGTGTAGATTGCGGAGAAACTTTCAGTCCGATCGTCAGCCAAAGAACTATCCGGACAAATTAAAGATTGCTATTTCCAATGGATGGTCTCTACATCAATTGGACGTCAAGAATGCTTTTCTGGTCATCTTAATGAGACGGTCTATATGCATCAACCATTGGGATACAGAGACACCACATACCCGGACTATGTTTGTTTACTCAGAAAGTCCTTGTATGGACTAAAACAGGAACCCCGGGCTTGGTACGGCGTTTGTCGATTATATGTTCACTATTGGCTTCACCCATAGTCGCTCAGATAACTCACTTTTTATTTACCGTCAGGGAAGTCAGGTTGCGTATCTACTCCTCTATGTGGATGATATTATTCTCACTACTTCCACTCACTACTTCCACTGACTCTCTTCGTAGAAGTATAATGTCACAGCTTGGCACTGAGTTCGCCATGAAGGATCTGGGTACCTTTCACTATTTCTTGGGAATAGCAGTAACCCGACATTCTGGTGGCTTATTTCTTTCTCAAAGGAAGTATGTGGGCGGCGCCAGCGCGTAATAAGGCCGCGTTATCGCAGCGGCAGCTCTGCACGCCAGCCCGTCTCGGCAACCACGTAGTCAACGGCGGTACGTCGCAGCAGCGGCGCCGTATTGCGCCGATCGAATTGCATATGTAGCGTATGACGCATCCATACGTATGCATGCGTTTGTATCTGCAAATTATTTACCCACTGCTCCCGATTAATGCATTTTAGCTGGAGCTTTATTTATAATTACAGCTTAGCGTTAGAACGCCAGCGTTTATGCGAGCTCGCTTACCGGTGTAGCGATTAGCGAATGGTGCGGGGCGTAGCAAATGATCGCGGCAAATGCACGGTGCAGGGCGAAAATTTTGTTCACCTTCAAAATCCTTTTATTATTATTTTGGCGTTTTTTTCTTATAACGATTTAATGGAATCGATTACATTGTTTTTTCTCAACGGGGGAGGCGCGCATTGCGCTTATTTTTATAGCCTATTAGTGACGGGGGCCGGGAGCATCCGACAGCTCGCGAACCCGGCGGCCGCGAACGGCGTATGTTGGGGCGTGCCAGATTAAAGGAAGCCTCAGCGTCTTTTAGCCGCTCGCGTCAAGTAGAAGCGGAGCAATTCTTTCATTTTGCTTCGGCGTAACTTAGTGTTCTCGCGCTCGACAGGTAACGGTGGCCGTAACAAACGCGCGGTGTTTTGACACAAGCAGCGCGTCCGCGTCGTGTTTTGACCGTAGTGGCAGCCGCACCAGCGTGCGTAGCTCTTGGCTGGGCGGATTTGGCTTGCGTGCTGTCGCCCGGGTTGGACCCGACAAGTTTAGACCGTAACTTCGTCTAACGGGGCGTTATTTCGTAGTGGTGTCGTCATGCGTCGGACCTGTCGGACCGATGTCGTCGTCGGCATTTGCAGTTGCGACCGAGAATGAAAATTCGACTGAAATGCACAAATTTAATAGAAGATTAACTGATCGTCTTCGTACAAAAGGGGCGAAGCGTCTGCGTCGATTTTACCATATTTCGGGCGTAAGTTGAATAAAAAAAATGAAATTACAGAAATCGTCTTTAAATTATTTAATAAATAATTCTAATTTTAAGAAAAATAAATGAGAAATAATAATAATAAAAATAATAAATAAATATTCTGATGTAAATTAGTCTTTTTAATATATCAGCGTCTGTTAATTAGTTTTAATTTAGAGTAAGTAGCGTTAATTAACGCAATAAGAAAATAAATAATAAGCTTATAATTAATAATAAGTGTCGATATAGCATATTAATATCGCGATGGATAATAGGGTTACTTTTAATTCAATATATGCATCATTTAATTTTTTGACGTAATTTTAATCTATATTTTAAACTAATTAATTGCATTTTATTTGCAACAACGAGATTTAAAATAATAGCGTTTTGATTAAATCATATAATTGTTCTAAGTGAATTTACATTTAACAAATTGCATAATGATTAGACCAATTTAATAAATAAAAGCGTCACGTAAAAGCATTAATAATAATAACAATTAAGCAGCTATAAAATTTTATAATATAAGCACGCGGATAATTGAATTAAATTGGGCTAATTATAATTAATTATTTAATAAAAAACACTAATTGCTAAACGTACTAAAACCTAATAACTTTGCTATACTATACTACACATAATACCCATGCTAAGCTACCCAATAACTACCAGGTGACTTCGCGAGGGCTCCTTGCAGTAGCGGGCCCGTTACTCACGTCGTCAACGCCCAAGCGAAAACAACAAACCCGCCCGCCGACACGAAAAACACGAAAACCGAGAATAATAGCGATAAGCGCGGGAGAATCGGAGCCAGCCGCGGGCGGGCAACGCATTTCTACATTGTTTCCAACCCTAACGGATTGAATCGCAGTACGAATTTTACCATGAATCTCATTCGAATCGAAATGATATCTGCATGAGAACCGTTATCGGACTTTAGAATATTCTTGTACTATACGTTAATCTCGCCCGGGAGATATAAGGCAGTCTGACGGAGGAACTTAAAGAAGAATTGGCGTCGAAGCGAATCGGCGATGACATCGTCGAGGTCGAGGCGAGATAGAGAGGAAACGGCGTCTGCGTTATGGTGAGGATGAGACACCACTTTGAATCCGCCACAATAGCCCGGCGAAGCCTTCCGCATTTAAATCGGATTTACGACTCGCCTCGCGCGCGCGATCTGTCTCAGTGGGGGACTGTGGCTTTTGACCGACAGCGGTGTCTATCGAAGAGTCACGGCAAAAGCGCCGAGAAATAAAAGTTTCGCGTGAAACTAGTCTTGCCGACTGAAAAGAAGGCCGTTATGTGCGCTCGGTTTCGTAGCATTTCGACGCATGAAAAGGCGAAACCATATCGCCGGTGCTTCGCCATTCCGTTGTTTATTAATATCATGTTGATCTTTTTTGTTTAATTTATTAGATTAAAAGAATAATTGAATTATGAATCGATAAATTAGCGAGTAGTTGGAGTGAAATAAATTTCCTTAGTTTTAAGTTAATTATTGCCAATAATTATTTTACTTATAATTAGATTGCCGCAGCGTGACTAAACTTGTCGCTGCAAAAAGTTCGTATTTGAGCCCACAAGTGTAATCTTTTACATTTTAGTTAAGTTACTAGTTACTTATAAATAATTTAAAAGTCACTTATTTATAAATAAGTAAATAGCCACTTTAGCTCCCTATAAATAGCAAAAATCCCTTTTAAAAAATTTTAAATCCATTGATAAATCAATTAAAATTATTATAACACCGTTAATATATCTAGCAGCTTCGCACTTCTATTACTTTCACTATATTTATACGCTTTCATATATGGTATTTACATTTATTTAAAATTATTTTCTTTTTTTAAAGTCTTTTAAAAACATTTTTGCTTTTACACAATAACCTAAGCAACATAGGGCACTTTAGCGTTTTTTACCTCTTTTTCGCTCCTCTTTAAGCACACAACATTTTTTTTTTGACATTTTAAGCATTTTTACAAAGCGAGCTTTTACTTTGCATTTTTAAAACATAATAATTACCAGGTATGCGCTTATGACCATGGTAGCTGGGATCTTAGAGGAGCACTAACCCGGCCCTTCTTACTAAATATCGCAGTCGCGATTAAGTCCGTAAGTTAGAAAAATGGAGTTAATGTTTATACTAGTTACTAGTTGGTTTTAGGTGTCTTGATCTGGTAATTAATTAATTGGGGACTCACTATAACCCCCCGCATTGACTAGACCCGCTTTTTCTTTCTTTTTCTTTTATGCACTTTTTAGCCCTCTAGCCTCTTTTGTACCTTTTTTTGCATTTAGCATTTTCTCTTCAATACAACATGGCGTTTTTTTTTTTATATTTATTTCCTAACAACATTTTTTTTTTTAGCGGGGCTCATTATTTATTTTAAAAATGCATGAAAAAAATGGTAGCGGCGATATCATCGGAGATTGTTGAACGAGCTGGAATGTCGTCATGTAAGCCTTCAACCACACTGGTAGACACTAAGTCCAAATTGAGCGCATCCTCAGGCAAACCATTTGCTGATCCCACACTCTATCGTAGTCTAGCTGGAGCATTGCAATATCTAACCTTCACCAGGCCAGATATTACCTATGCAGTACAACAAGTATGTTTATTCATGCACAATCATATGGAAGAACATATGCACGCTCTTAAGAGGATTGTGAAATATGTTCAGGACACTCTGGAATACGGTCTACATCTCTATCCCTCTTCCATATCCAAACTGGTCACGGATGCAGACTGGGCAGGTTGTCCGGACACCAGACGGTCCACATCAGGATACTGTGTTTTCTAGGTGACAATTTAATCTCTTGGTCTTCTAAAAGACAAGCCACAATGTCCCGTTCCAGTGCGGAGGCTGAATAGCGTGTTGTGGCAAATGTGGTGTCTGAATCATGCTGGATTCGTAACTTACTATTAGAGTTGCATTGCCCCATCTCCAAAGCATCCCTGGTCTACTGTGACAATATTAGTGTCATTTACCTGTCAGGAAATCCAATTAATCATCAACGCACTAAACATATTGAATTGGACATACACTTTGTCCGTGAGAAGGTAGCCCGCGACCAAGTTAGAATGATGCATGTCCCGACACGTCATCAAATAGCTGATATATTTACCAAGGTCTTCCGCTGATTTTATTTGAAGAATTTCGGGACAGTCTCAGCGTTCGCCGCCCTCTTGCTTCGATTGAGGGGGAGTGTTAGAATATTAGAATTAATATTCTACTTAATTGTATATTAATTGTAAAAATTATTACTTAGTAGAATATCTTAATAATTAGTATAGTATATGGAAGATTATATTAAGATGATAACTTATAGGAGGAACATTAGGGATTATGTTAGTAAATTAGGTAGACAATAGGCATAATTCATTCTTCATATTTAATGACTATTGATGTATATATTATTTTCTTTTGGAAAGAAATAATTTGAGGAAAATCTTCCAAACTCTTTCAGATATCATTCATCTACGCCTCAATCCCAAATTAGTCAGGATTAACTACATATATGCGCAAAGTAATTAAAGACCAAGGAGGGTACCTGGGGAGTTGTCACAGGACTATCTCCACATCCTCTACTATTGAAAACCACAACTCTCCAACCCCTACTTCTAGCTCTCATCAACATATGCCTCACGTACGAGTCGTCACTTCCCCCAGTCAGACCTGGCTGCAATTACCTTCATCAGTACAGTTCCATCCTATGTACATCCAGAACTCAAAGCCAGTGTCCATGTCACGCGCATTGCGAAAATGCACCGGGCTACTTTTTTTTTTACACTTCAACCATATATATGACTCAAACAAACTCTACTCCTTTGTATAAATATTTATTTTTTTAGAACGTTTTACTGCATATATAGGTTATATCATTAATGAAGCAGTAGAAAGAAGACTCACAAGCAAAATGAGCAGCGGAGAGTCAGGAGGTAAGTTGCGATGGTCACCGGAAACCCAATCTAGAGCGACGGACCCATCATCCTTTGTCCGAAGACACTCTCGCCGGAAACAAACGTCAGGAACGGACCTAAAAAAAGCTGCAAAAATAGTCTCTGTATGGCGATTCCAAGCTACAATTGGATAAGGACTGTACGGATTATTAAGTGATTTAAATGCAGAGAGAAACTTGTCTTTAGCTCCACCGATGAGTTCTAGTGATGGATGAGGAACATTGCCGGCCGACATTGTTGTGGCGCCGGTGGATTTTGACCGGAGGAAGGTGACGTGGAGGGGAGGAGAGGAGTTTGAGAGGTATTTGAGATGGCGGAAGGAGATAGGTGTGGCTCTAGCCATTGATTGGTTAGGTGGGAAGTGTCCCCCACTGGACACTGTTGAAGAAAGTGGTGCTGACTGATGCAATACTTTAGTATTTTTGCATTTGAATCAGCCCGACTAATTTGAATTTGTGTTGCGTATTTACTCCTCAATAATAGTATTATTTTCATGTCACTCGAATATAAGATCTTTTATAAAGTTACCAAATTCATTTTATATGATCAAATGCATCTTATCTTAGTTTCAAAATGCGCTTTAAATTAATTGACAAATACGCATCTAAATCGTAGTATCAAACGTTTCACGAGTTGATTATCAAGTGACCCATTTGGAAACTATTATACACAATTGGCATTTATCAAAAGTTATAGGTGAAATCGTACTTTTTTCTACATAAAAGTTCATTTTGCGAGTTAATCCATATATTATTTCTCTCCCCCTAAAGTTCTGTAAATGTGATATAAAACCTCAAAAGTCTCTAGTTTTGCGGATTTTTCCCAACTATTATCTGCTTTATGATTTAAGTCCTTGCAATTTGTATCAAAAACAATTTTGTCACATGTACTTCACCATTAGCTCGGAGATTCACATTTTCGCCATTGCTAACTCCTTCTCTGCTTCATCATCATGTCCTCAACCGCCGATCAAACGGAATCTCAAAAAGAAGCAAAAGCTCCGGTCACCGTGACAGATCCCGGAGACACCGCGATCCAGTCGACCGAAGCACCAGGCTCGGGAGACGAATCCAATGTTGAAGTTGATACTCAATCCGGGGATATTGACGAGAAATTGACGAAATCGAATGAGGCGAGTGGTTCAGATCCCCAAGCAAATGAGAGAGTCGAAGTTTCTAGAGATGAACAATTGAACAACGCAGAGGCATCGGAATCGATCCAATCGAACAAGACGAGTGATCCAGATCCCGAGGTGGATGAGCCGAAGGATGATACTGTTGAATCTAATGAAACGGAGAGCAACTCAAAGCAGCTTAAAAAGGATGAAGGTAGCCGAACGTTTACAATGAGAGAGTTGTTGGATGAATTGAAGAATGGTGATGCCAATGATGATTCTGGAACGGAAAGACGAGAAAGCGATACACCTCATAGGTATTAAAATGCAATGCATCTTTCAATTGTATAACTGAAAATATCATTAATATGCTAGATTGAGTTAGGTGCTTTTTGTGTTAAAAGTGCATGGCTGAATGTAAAGTGTACTTATCCGAGTTAACTATAGCTGACAAAAAAACAAGGAAGTTTATGCTATTGGATGATATGATCATGAATGAAGATAAATAAAAGACAGAGAAGTTGACTAGAAAACTAGCTAATTGAAGAAGATGATGGCTAGTCGACAGTAAAAGTGCATCCTTGATTGTAATGTAATGCGTCTTTCAATTGCAGAACTGAAAATATCATTAATTTGTACTTGTGAAATAAAAAATATCATCAATGTGCTAGATTGAATAATGTGCTTTTGTATTAAAATGCATGATTTAATGTATACTGTACTTATCCAAGTTAACTATAGCTGACACAAAAAACAATGAAGTTCATGCTGTTGGATGATACGATGATATGATTGTTAATTAAGATAAATAAAAGACAAAGAAAAGTTGACTAGAAAACTAGCTAATTGAAGGATATGATGGCTAGTCGACAGTAAAAGGTGCATTCTTGATTGTAATGCAATGCATCTTTCAATTGCAGAACTGAAAATATCATTAATTTGTACTTATCAAATAAAATATATCATCAATGTGCTAGATTAAATATAGGGCTGGCCAGTGGCACGGATGGGTCGGGATTAGGGGGAACGGGGGTGGGTCGGGATGGGGATTAGGGGGACGGAGGGGAACAGGATTAAGGGGATGAGAAGTGGTCCCATCCCATCCCACATCCCATTATCAGAAGGGAACGGGATGGTACAGGGAGGGTGATTATTTGAACTTTTTCTTGGACACTTAATTTTTTAATAATATGTTTAAACACTTAAATAATTAAACAAGACAGTGAAAAAACATCTCAAGGCTAATAACCTCTTATTTTATTTAATAGAAATGTGATTTTTTTATTCTAATACAATTTCAAAATTGCAACTGTAGTTCAAAAGTTGCAAAACACATAGTAAAATTGACATTAAAAGATTACATATATAACCATAGGTTTAAAATGTAAATGTACTAACTTAGGGGTTTAAATTAAAGGAGGGGGTTAAGGGTGTTGGGGGTAGGGCTGTTAGTGAGCCGAATTATTCGATCCGATCCGCAAAATTCGACTCGAAAAAGCCCGATTTGAGTTCGATTTGTTGCATCAAATATAGGGCCGAACCTTAGATTTTGATTCGGCTCAAATCGAGCCGAATATTCGGTCCGATCTGAATTGCCAAATATTTGCGAATATTTTCGAATATTCGATCCGATTTGCCGAATCGGATCGAACCTTAACTGTTGTCGAACCCGAATCGAGCCTTAATTTCTAAGGTTCGACGAGTTCGAGCAATATCTGCATTATTCGGCTCGATTCGGCTCGGTAACAGCCCTAATTGGGGGGCCAAAATGGCGGATTATAGTTGTTGCCAACGGCTAGAATTGCAAATGGTCATTTGTGCAACGGTTACTTCAGGCAGAATTTAAAAAAATGGTTACTGTAGTTTATTGTTGAATGTCATTGAGATACCAAATAGCATGGTGGGGAAGTTGGCTAGGGCGCATGTGAGTAGCATTGATGTCAAGGGTTCAAACCTCCCTCACCTTGCTAATTATTTTCATTCAAGCAAGGAGACGCGGGGCGGATCGAGACTAGTCGGGTCTCGCAGGACCGGGATAGGCAGGACATCTGCTGGTCCCATCCCGAGTTCGAATCCGGTAGCCATCAATCCCTATCCCCTATTTCCCAGCGAAACGGGGTGGGCTGGGGCGGGATCGGGCTGTCCCGGCCCACTGGCCATCCCTAGATTAAATCAGGTGCTTTTGTAGTAAAAGTGCATGCTTTAATGTATAGTGTACTTATCCAAGTTAACTATAGCTAACAAAAAGTCAAGAAAGTTAATGCGATTGGATAATATGATCATGAATAAAGAGCAGCTCGGTGCACTAAGCTCCCGCTATGTGCGGAATCCGTGGAAGGGCCAGACCACAATGGTCTAATGTACGCAACCTTGCATTTCTGCAAGAGGTTGTTTTCATGGCTTGAACTCGTGGTCTCCTGGTCACATGACAACAATTTTACTAGTTACTACAAGGCTCCCCTTCAATATGATCATGAATGAAGATAATTAAAATACAAAGAAAACTTGACTTGGACAGTTTCAAAAAAAAACTTGAGATGGGGCTCGTTGACAGTAAAAGTGCAATCTTGATTGTAAAATATACTCGTCCAAGTTAATTGTAGTTGATGCGAATGCGACAAAGTTCAGGTGGTTGGATGAAATAATCATGAACGAAAAAAATGAAAAACAAACAAAATATGAGAGAAAAAGTGAACAAGATTGAAGAAGATTATGGTTGGCAGACAATTTTTAAAAAAAAATTCAACAACATACCCGGTGTAATCCCACAAAGTGGGGTCTGGGGAGGGTAGGATGTACGCAGACCTTACCTCTACTTTTGTGGGCAGAGAGGTTGTTTCTGATAGACCTTCAGCTAAAGAAACGTAGTCAATACAACAATGCAAGAAAATAAGACAATAGAAAATATCAAGATATAGAACAAATGAAATAATACCCACATAGAAATAATGATCTATGCGATACCTATATACTACTATTAAGAAAATGAGGAGATGGAAAGGCTAGCCCCGCACCTCCCTCACATACAAAACCCAACTACCTACTAATTTTCTACCCTAATCCTCTATCTCCATAACTTCCTATCTATGGTCATGTCCTCAGTCAGCTGGAGATGCGTCATGTCCGGTCTAATCACCTCCCCCAGTTCTTCTTCGGCCTACCTCTACTTCTCCTAGCCCCTCCGACCGTCAATCTCTCACACCTCCTGCACCCCTTCTCTTCATATGCCCGAACCATCTGAATCGCGCTTCTCTCATCTTGTCCTCCACGGAGGCAACTCCAACCTTATCCTGTATTACTTCATTTCTAATCATATCTTTGCTAGTATGACCACACATCCATCTAAGCATCCTCATCTCTGCTACCTTCATCTTCTGAACGTGTGCGTTCTTAACTGGTCAATATTCTGCCCCATACATCAATGTTGGTCTAACTACCACTCTGTAAAACTTAACTTTCAGCCTAGGCGACACTTTCTTATCGCAAAGCACCCTGGAGGCGAGCCTCCATTTTATCCATGCTCCAATACGGTGTGTGGCATCCTGGTCAATCTCACCGTCCCCTTGTATTATGGCCCTAGATACTTGAAGCTCCCTCTTTTGGGTACAACTTGTCCCTCTATCTTTAAAAAAATCAGTTTCTAAAATAATTATGGTTGGTCAGCCATAAAAGTGCATACTTGAATGTAAAATGTACTCATCCAAGTTCACTATAGCAGACACAAAAGCAAGAAAAGCACACTCCGTTGGAGAAAATAACCATGAATGAAAGTAAATGAAGCACAAACAAAATTTGACAAGATTGAAGAAGATGATGTTTGGTCTATGAGTTATGGCCATGCCAGCATATGAAGGTACCACACTCTGCTACCTTCTTGTCTTGACCACTGATATTGTCTTGCCCAGTTTCTTCCACGAAAATACATATAATGAAACCCAAAAATAATGTCTAAAGCACAAAATGAATTTAAAGTAGTTTGGGTGCCTAGATGGCATAGTCATGGGTTAAAATCTGAAAGTTTGCCTCTTGTGTGATTCATGCTTCAAATTAGTTGAGGCTTCTGTTTTGATCCTAGAGAATAGATTCAGACATCATTTCTTATACCTAGCACCTAATGATGATGTGAACATCAATCTAATCCCAAATTTGAATCTGAATTAAAGAGGGATAGAAGGATTATTACTTCCATTTGATGTTAGAATAAATAAATAATAACTCCCTATAGCTAAGTTTCTCCAGAGATGTAGCATTTGAAGGCATTTTGTTTGCTTTAACTGTGCAATCAATTTATTTAATCTATCATCTTTAGAAGGCATTTTGTTTGCTTTAACTGTGCAATCAATTTATTTAATCTATCATCTTTAGAACAATCTCTGCTGTTTATTTTGAATTACTTCTACAACCACAACTACTTCAGGTTTACCTCAAGACGTCTACTGTTTTTCGCTCTAGCGTGTTTTTTAACATTAAGAAGCCTCTAACTTATATTTTCCTATTTACTTGTGAATTTGATTCTCTAGTCAACTGAGCAGTCAGCAGCTCGCAGACAGTAATGCTGCCTTAGAGTTGATTAACAGTGTTACAGGTGCTGATGAGGAGGGCCGATCTCGCCAACGGATTCTAACATATGCTGCCCGGAGGTATATCTAATCTTTAGTACCATTTTAGTTATGGTGTCACATATCTTAATTGGGATTAGGTTTTGTCGTTCCAATTTCCAATTTCATGACAAGCTTTATGGTTTGTAAATCAAGAGGTTTCCAGACAATTCTCTTTCTACAAGGAGTCAGAGTTCTTTTTTTTAATTATAATTTGATAGGTAATGATTTTATTGAGATATCTCCAGCACTAAGTGGGTGCTGGGAGTGTACATTGCAGAACACAAAACTCAGTTGCTCTTCAAATCCTGTAATGTAACTAGAAGTCTAACATGGTATCAATTTCATTTACATTCACCCTTTTAAGCCAAAAAGCTTAACACAAAAGCAATTGTATCTATCTAGCATGCTTTCCTTTATTCCTCAAGAATATATATGATTTCTTTCACCTTAAATCACCCAGCACACAATTGTACTATGGTAGTCAAATTTCGAGCTTAACCCAATTCCTCCTCTGGGCCAGATTACCAATAGCTCCTTTATTGTCCTTGGTATGGTCCATTTCACCTCAAATATATCCAATAGCATGCTTCATATCCAATTTATTAATTTGCTGTGAATGAACTATGAAGCACGGACACCTCATTTAGGGTGAGGTGTCCGTGTCGGACACGGGGGGACACGAAACTCGTCGGACACGTGTCCGGGACGTGTCCGAGTGGGCCCAGCCCAAAAATTTTTTTTTTTTGCTCGGACACTGTTGGGACACGGCTCGGACACGTACGGGACACGGCACTTACAAAAAAATGAAAAAAGACTAAAAATTAAAAAAAAACCTAGACATTTCATTTTCAGAAAATCGATTCGCGACTGCTGGCCTGCTGCGACTGCTGCGAGCCTGCGACAGCTGCGACTTGTCGACGAAGTCGACTGCGACAGCTGCGACTCCGGCGACTCTGCGAAGTCCATCCAGGTCCGGCGAGCACGACTTCTTCCGGAGTTTCTCGTCTACAGGAGAAGAGGCGTGCGGCTGCTGCTTGGATTTTCTTTTTTGCTTTTGGTTTTAGGTTTTAGGTTTTAAGTTTTAGGTTTTGTTTTGTTAGGGGGAAATCTGATTGGGCTAGGGAAATTATTTGGGCTTGGGGAGGTTCTGGACGAATTAAAAGGGGAAGTTGGGCCTTGCGGGTTTTGGGCTAGGGAATTAAATGGTTTGGGTAGAGTTTTAAAAAAAAAAAATTACTAAACTATAAATTACTTATGCACTTTTTTATTTTAATTTGAGATTGATAAATTCTAATACTTAGCAAAATTATTATTTATTTTTGAATTTGGTATTTTGGTTATTTGGTATATAACAAATTTGAATTAAATTTATAATTTATTTATGAATGTGAAGCTTTAATAATATTAATTTTAGTATTTTATATATATAAATATATATATATATATATATATATATATATATATAAATATTTTTAATTTATTTTCTGATAGTGTCCTCGTAGTGTCGTGTCCCCTATTTTTCAAAATTGCCGTTTCCGCGTGTCCGTGTCCATGTCCGCGTCCGTGTCCGCGTCCGTGCTACATAGTGAATGAAAGATGATTTGCATCTTGATATAACTGTTCACATAAAACATCTGTTATAGATATATAATCCCCTTCTCTGGAGGTTGTGTTGGGTTATGCAAGCCTCGTTAACCTCCAACCTAGTTAAACATGCCACTTTATGGGGAGTTTTGTTTTCCAAGATTTTTCTCCATGGGCGATTGGGATGTGAGATATTACCTGTGTATTTTGATGAAGCAAAATAGAGTTAATATCTCACATCCTGATCGCCCAACAACAACAAAAACAACAACATACCCAGTGTAATTCCATACAGTGGGGTATGGGAGGGTAAGATGTATGCAGACCTTACCTCTACCTTTTCTGTCAACGTGGGATTTCGGTGATTTTGTTTGTCTTCTCTTTTTGGTCTGGCTAGTGCATTTGTACACAACTCTTGTGGATCTGTATTCTGAACTGCATAGAAATTTTTTCCCATATTAAGCTTTGATATTTCATGAATGCCCATCTGCGTTCTGATCTTTGTGCAGGTACGCTAGTGCACTAGAGCGAAATCCAGAAGATTATGATGCACTTTATAATTGGGCACTGGTTCTTCAGGTCATTTCGTTTTTCAGTTTTCTGTACTGATTGGTTTGCAATTTTCTTTTTTGTCACCCTGTGAAATATTTTTCTAGGAACGACCTATAGAAAAGGAAAAAGATTGTGAGAAAGAGAAATCTCATTATCTACGTATCAAAGGATCTGATCTGCCTTTTATAGAGATTGTTCATGGTTTGGTAATTCATAGTTTTGACTCTTCATGCAGGAAAGTGCAGATAATGTAACCCCGGATTCCACATCACCTTCAAAAGATTCTTTGCTTGAAGAGGCGTGCAAAAAGTATGAGGAGGCAACCCGTCTTTGTCCTACGTTGAATGATGTATGTATTCAAAACCTTTTAATAGTCTTTTGATTTTTTTTAGACCCGGTCAAAAAATTAAACCAGTAAGTAAATGCTGATAGCAAATGCGAATACGCCATGATATCGCATCCTGAAAGAGAAGCAGTAACTAACGCAGATAAATGAGATAAACCATGTACATTAAAGAACGCATACCAGAAGTAATAAAAGTAGGGAAGACTAAAGCAATACTACGTCTATTCGTATGATATGTTAAGCATGCCTACAGTAATAACACTACAACTACCAGTTTGTAAGTAGGACTATGCTCGACTACCTATTACTCTTCTACCCTAATCTGTGTCCTCCACAACCCCCTATCTAAGGTCATGTCCTCAGTAAGTTGTGTCTGCTCCATATCCCGTCTAATCACGTCTCTCTAATATTTCTTTGGCCAACATCTACCCCTCATGAACCCGTCCATAGTCAACCTCTCATACCTCCGCACTGGGTCATTTGTGTCTCTCATCCGCACTGGGTCATTTGTGTCTCTCCTCCGCACATGTCCAAACCATCTCAACCTCGCTTACCGCATCTTGTATTCCATCGAGGCCACTCCCACTTTGCCCCGAATATCATCATTTATAATCATGTCCCTTCTCGTATGCCCACGCATCCATCTGAGCATCCTCATCTCCGTCACTTTCATCCTTTGGGTGTGCGACGTCTTGACTGGACAACCCTCCGCCCCATACAACATAGTCGGTCTAATCACTATCCTATAAAATTTGTCTTTTAGTTTTTGTGGCACCTTTTTGTCGCACAAGATTCTAGATGCAATTCTCCATTTCATTCACCCTGCCCCAATACGATGTGTGACATCATCATCAATCTCTCCATTTCCTTGGATAATAGACCCGAGGTACTTGAAGCTTTCTTTCTTTGGAATGACCTGAGCCTCAAGCCTCACTTCCACGCTTGTCTCACGGTCGCTCCCGTTGCTGAACTTGCACTCCAAGTATTTTGTCTTGGTCCTACTCAGCCTGAACCCATTAGATTTCAGAGTCTGTCTCCAAACCTCTAGTTTAGCGTTCACTCCGCTGTGAGTCTCATCAGTCAGGACTATGTCGTCTGCTAATAACATACAACATGGCACCTTCCCTTGGATTTGTCGCGTCAGTCCATCCATCACCAAGGCAAATAAGAATGGGCTAAGAGTTGGTCCCTGGTGCAGCCCCATCATCACAGGAAAGTGCTCTGAGTCTCCTCCCACTGTCCATACCCTGGTTTGGCTATTTAATTGTCCTAGTGTACGTCACATGTACACCTTTATCCTCCAAAGAACCTCATTAAGGACTTTATCGTATGCCTTCTCGAGGTCGATGAAAACCATATGTAAGTCTCTCTTCCTCTCCCTATACAGCTCCATCAACCTCCTAATAAGATGAATGACTTCTGTAGTCGAACGCCCCGGCATGAATCCAAACTGGTTCTCGGAAATAGACACGCCTCTTCTCACCCTCATCTCCACGACCCTTTTCCAAACTTTCATAGTGTGCTGACAGCTTGATACCCCTATAGTTATTGCAACTTTGGATATCACATTTGTTCTTGTACAAAGGAACTATTGTACTCCACCTTCATTCTTCGGGTATTCTCGCCGTCTTAAAAATGACGTTCAATAACTCAGTCAGTCACTTCAAGCCTGCCTTGCCTATGCTCTTCCAAAATTCAACTGGATCTCATCCGGCTCGATCGCTCGTCCACCGCGCATCCTACGAACAACCCCCTTAACCTCCTCAATCTTGATGCTTCTACAATACCCAAAATCTCGGTACCTACCAAATTGCTTCATATCTCCTAGCACAATGCCCTATCTCCTTTTTCGTTCAAGAGTTTATAGAAGTAAGACTGCCACCTCTGCCTAATATACACGTCCTCCACCAGTACTTTGTTGTCCTCGTCCTTGATGCACCTCACATGATCTAAGTCGCGGGCCCTCCTCTCCCTCACCTTGGCTAGTCTGTACAACTTCTTATTTCCTTCTTTCTCTAATTCCACGTATAGGCGTTCAAAAGTCGTCGTTTTCGCCGCCGTGACCGCCAACTTTGCCTCCTTCCTCGCCATCTTCCCTATTCGTCCACTTCTCTCCACCTCATTTTTGCTTTCTACCAATCTTTCATATGCCACTTTCTACGCATCCACCTTCTCTTGAACTTTACCATTCCGACACCAATCCCCTCGACGCCCACCACGGCTACCCTGCGAGACCCCTAACACTTCTCTAGCCACTTCCCGAATGCAACTGACCGTTTTGTCCCACATACTGGTCGTGTCTACTCCCCAAGCCCCCTTGGTCGTCAACCTCTCCCCCATCTCCTTTGCACTATCCATGGTCAAACTCCTCCATTTGATTCTCAACCTGTCACCCACAACCCTTCTCTTCTTGATCTCCAAATCCATCACCAAAAGCTTATGTCGGGTTGTAAGACACTTCTTTGGAATAACCTTGCAGTCTTTACAAAGACCGTTGTCAACCTTCTTAAGGAGCAAAAAGTCTATCTCAGTCTTAGCCACCGATCTACAGAAAGTCACCAAATGCTCCTCCTTCTTCAGGAACTTCGAATTGGCTATCACCAACCCAAAAGCCCTAGCGAACTCCAAAAGTGAGATGCCTTCCTCGTTCCTTTCCCCAATGCCAAAGCCTTCATGCACGTCGTCGTAGCCCTTTAGAAGTGACCCGATATGTCCATTGAAGTCCCCTCCCACCAATAACTTCTCAGTGGGTGGTACACCTGCCACCACCTCGTTCAAATCCTCCCAAAAGCACTCTTCTCCTCCTCGGTCAAGCCCGCATGCGGAGAACCATCTTACAACTACCAAATTAATCGTCATTATCCTATCGTTGACCCTCCTAACCTCTACCACCTGGTCCCTAAGCTCGTTGTCTACCAAAATGTTTATCCCATTCCTATGCCCCGACCTACCGGAGAACCATAACTTATATCCGTCCACCTGCTTAGCCTTAGGTCCTACCCATCTGGTCTCCTAGACACATGCTATATTGATCCTCCTCTTCTTAAGAATCTTAACTAGCTCCATGGACTTTCCTGTCAAAGTCCCAATATTCCAAGACCCTATTCTCAATCTAGCATCGCCCCTACCCCGCTTACCTGCCCCCTAACCCTCGCCCCCGTCCCCAACCGAGAATATGACCATAGTCTACCATCAGTCGTCAGAGCCACTAAAGCAACTATAGACTAATCGGCTATTTACCCTAAGACAAGCATAAATCAATGTGAAACACCCAAATCAATGCGAAAAACACAAATTAACAAGAATCTAGATGTGAGTCTATCCACTACGATAGGACCGATATAGCTAAGGAGAAGACTAGTAATGGCAAGAATGTAAAGTAAATATACAATACATCAAAGCCGGCAAAATGTAACTACGAAGGTAAGGGCAAAGAATGAATACGGTCACCTGGAGGTACCAATTCCAGGTGAATCTAACATGCGCGCCACCCAAAAATCATTGTTTAGTTGTGCAAATGTTTGTCTTCTGCCGGGAAATTCTTGTTCACCGCCGAAACTTTGCCGGAAACTTGCGTAGCTATGTAAACCTGCCTGAAACCCATTGTAGGGTTTCTGTTTTGAGCCTGAAAACCCGAAGAAACCTAGTCTTCTTCGTCGTCGGAGGCCGCTGGAAACTTACGGTGGATAGTCACCGGCGACGGTACAACTCCGGCCGCCGGTGATGACGGAAAGATAAAAAAAGAGTAAAAATGGAAGAAAGAGAGAGGAACATGCACTATACCTGGTCGGCGGGCGTTGCAGCGTCGGTTGTCAGTGGTCGGTGGTGGTAGTCACCGGAGACGATACAACCACGGTGGAAGAAATAGAAAGAAAGAGAAGAGAAAACAGCGAACAACAGTGCTAAAGGTAGCGTACCTGGTCGGCGGACGGTGGTGGTGGTGTGTCGATGGGGGGAGGGGATGTTACCGTTGTAAGCAGTTTTTAAGAGAGAGAGCAGTTCATATATGGCCAAAATTTGTGGAGAACAAGGGCCTCAGGGGGTGCACTAAGCTCTCACTATGCGCGGAGTCCGGGGAAGGGCCGGACCACAAATATCTATTGTACGCAGCCTTACCCTGCAATTTTGCAAGGGCTGTCTTGTTTTATCCATGTCTTTTTCCTATTTATCTCAGGCTTACTACAATTGGGCCATTGCAATATCTGATCGAGCCAAAATCCGGGGTCGTACAAAAGAAGCTGAAGAACTTTGGAAGCAGGTTAGTGTTAACTCTATTATGTTATTTGCTCTCATTGCCTCATGGGCGAAAAGAGTGTTCTCTTTGGTCCTAAGAGATGAGAGACATCTTTCCTCTTCTAGGTTTCTATATTCTGTCAATACATGTATAGCCTTTGCAAGAACCTTGGGTGAAGATATGTGAAGTTATTCTGAATTATTGTCACACTGGAATAGCCACTTTGGTATCATTTTCCTTCATAATTCTTTGTTACCTAATTGTGGAATTGTTTGGTAGCAAGAAATTGGTTTCCTGTTTTAAGTTTCAGAATTTTGAATAGAGAATTCAAAGATGGTATTGTAATTGTTTCTGTTCTAAATACACATTTTCATGCAAACACAAACACAAAAAAGAAAGAAAAAGTGTGTCTGTGCTTTATTTGATCCCTATTCTTCTCCCAACATTCCTTGCACCTTTATTCCCCATCCTCAATACTACCGCTCCCACCTCCTCCCCAACCCCAAACCCATTTTCCCCACCTTATTCCTACATATTCTTCCTTCATTCTTTTTCCTCTTCATCTGTTGTCGCCCCTTCTATCCTCTATCACCTTTCCACACCATTCCTTTCCCCCACGGTTCACTAGCATGTTTGTCCTTTTCTTCTTTCCAACTTGGTTCAAAAACTGCTTTTGTTCCTGCCAATGTTCTACTATTTGGTTGTAAAAACTTCATATAATTAAAGAAGAGTATTATTTTGATTTTTCTAGAAACAGAATACAAACACACTTTGTGTCTTGATATTTAGCTGAAATAAGCACAAGCATTTCTGTTGCTAGTCCTAAGTTGATGATTTCTAGTTGGCAACTTATGATTGTCATCTCTTCTTTCTCCTTCAGCTCATAGGCCTCTCTATATAGTTGATTTTCATCGATAACCAGAAAACTCATCCTTGTTCAATAAACTTCTCTTATTCTTTTAAATTTTCAGGCAACAAAGAACTATGAAAAGGCTGTCCAGCTCAATTGGAACAGTCCACAGGTAATCTCTAAGCTAGTTTAACTAACCCTGATAATGGCTATTGCTCCCTGTTTTTTCCATTTTAGCCCCTAGTTTCTTTTTGAATGCTATTTTTGTGAATGCTGTATTATCACAAATAACAACTAAGATATCCTTTTGATTTCCCTCTCTGTTAGTACTAAGGCCTTGTTATTTCTTTGGGTAATACCAACTACCAGTATATCATATAACTCTTTCTAAAGGATGCACTCATGTAATTGATCTGCTTTTGTACTGAAGTGATTAGGTGTTTTTTACGTTCAACAATTTTCTGTATGTTATGCTTGCTGAATTTCTGGTTAAGCAGACGCTGGCCGTTTAATTCATATTTAATTTTCTGCTTTTCTTTTGCCTAAATAAAAAAAATGGCTTCTTTTCTCCTGATGCATTATTTTACCTTAATCTAGTTTTGATCTCTTGTCCTTAAGAGTTTATCCTACTCTAATTCCTTTGTCTGTCATTCCAGGCATTGAACAACTGGGGACTTGCCCTGCAGGTATCTTTACTTGAAAATACCTATTGTTGGACAGGCTTTTCCAAACTTTAAAATATTGACTTAGTGTGGTTTATGTCATTATACTTCCTGAATTTTGCTGTGTATTTCAGTCTGCCGAATTGATATCTGACCTTATGCTTTTCGAAATACATTCAGGAACTCAGTGCAATTGTGCCTGCAAGAGAAAAGCTAACAATTGTCAAAACAGCAATTAGTAAGGTACTGGTGTTATTTTTTATGACACAAAACCTAAGTATGAAGAATAAGCTGCAAAATCATTTAGGTCCAGCAGCTTGGTAGAATACTTAAAAGCATTGTGTATTGTTACCATTCTCAAAAAAAAACATTGTGTATCCGATTTTTGTTTATGCTCACACGTCACTCATCAATTCTTATGAATACAGTTTCGTGCAGCAATCCAACTGCAATTTGATTTCCATAGGGCAATCTACAACCTTGGAACTGTTCTGGTGGGTTTAACATTTGCTCCTTCTGGCTTCTGTACTTGGGAGAGTGATGATCATTCACAGCTACATCCCTCCCTTTTCAAGTGATAATTGAAAAAAAACTTAAGCAATGTGAAAGGACAAAGTGGAAATGATGATAACCTTCTTTTTGCATTGCTCTTTTGCAGTATGGATTAGCAGAGGATATGTCAAGAACAGGGGGAGCTGTTAATGCTAAAGAGACTTCTCCTAATGAGTTGTACAGCCAGTCTGCGATTTACATTGCTGCTGCACATGCACTGAAACCGAATTACTCGGTATATCATTTATATTTGAAATACATGATTTCATTTTATCTCCATTATTTTTCTGAAAAGGGAAAAGGAAAGTAGTGCAGTGGATCATTGGATAAAGTTAGAAGTGCATTATCTCTCTAATCCATGCCTTCCCTTCCAATTTCTTCAAAATAATCTACCACTGACATTGTAACTGTTGGTGCCTGTGTCATTATCACTTATTATTAACTCTGTACTCTGGTTTGGCTAGCCGTATCAAAAGAGAGTATTATTTCTGTACCCTGGTGATACACATTGCAAGTGAAGGGACTTTAAGATTTTAATGATAATTCTGCTAGCTTGTGAAGGAAAATTGCGATTAGCAAGCCAGTGGCTATCGTCTGTTTTAACTTCTTGTGCAGTTCCCGCCTTCTCTGTTGTCCTCATTTCAGCTTGCTGTTGTTATGCAGGTTTATACAAGCGCCTTGAAGCTTGTGCGATCTATGGTATGTATTTTGCTTGAATCCTGTAGTTTCTGAATAGTCCCCCCTTCTTATTTTATTGTATTTTTTTTATTACGCATGAAACTGAAGAGTATATTTGAAATTATATGCAGCTAAAGAGAAGTGAACCCAAAACAGGAGATAGAGCTTTCATTTTAATAGATTTGAGATCTTATAAGAATCAAACTGAGTTTTGTACATTTCTTTAATAATGTAATATTACAAAGCAAGAACAAATGAGGGGAAAAGGTATCCATTTCAAAAAAAATGGACAGCATTTTGCCATAGCATGGAATAACAATTTTACATTCTGGTGATCAAAATTAAAAATGTGTGAGAATTTTTTCATGAAATATCAAATACTCCTTTTATTTATTAGTATATTCAAGGGAACTATTTAATACGGCAAAAGCAAAAAGAGAAGGGTCAATGAGAAGTTAGTTTCACCTCTTAAACTAATCTTTCTCTCTCGATCTCTTGCCGGTCGGTGATAAAATAGAAAATAGAGAGCAAGTTTTTCTTTCGCGACCACATAGGATCACTTTGAAATTCTAATTTTAATCATTACTAAGCCGGATCTCTTCCCTTTTTTACTTAAAATAACCTCTTGCTTTACTGCCTAATGTTATTTACAGTGGTCTTGTGAAACAAGTGCCTTTAAGCTATTATCATGATATTTTGATTATTGAGATAAGCATGTGGTGAAGCTTTTTCTTCTTTCGGTAAATTTGGTCTTACTGGGCATGTAAGTTTGTCAAATCATGCAATCAAGTTCTAAAAGCACTATTTTGTTTCAGCTACCTCTGCCTTATCTAAAGGTCGGATATCTCACGTCACCACCTGCTGGTAATCCACTCGCACCACACAGTGACTGGAAGCGTTCTCAGTTTGTTTTGAATCACGAAGGACTTCAACAGGTGAAAAAAGTCCATGCCTCAGTTTGTTAGCAATGAATACACAATATTTTTATGGACACGAGGCTGGTTCTTTTCTTTCTAAACGGAGAGTTTAAAAGTTTAGCTTCATATGAGAACATGTCTTGCGTTCAAATTTTCATGCTCTGAAGTTTCACCACAATTATAATGGTATAACTAATTAAATTGTTTTCAACTATGGAAAAGTATCACCATATCACATGGTTGGACCTTACTATTGCTTATCATTATTTGCATGATCCTTTTGAACTTCTAGCCTTGCATATCACTTATGTAAAGCCTACCATGTCAAAGGTCTGCTACTATTTTGCAGTTGCTATTTTCTCCTTGTTATCAAGTTCTAGCCTCCCACTTGAACTGGAGAATGGTTTATTTCCCTAAAGGTCAACCTTAAATCCATTTGATGTGTACAAAGTGGTGTTTTCTTCTTTTAGATCGATCAAGTAGATGACAGGAAATTTTTGCCTTTTAGAAGTGACGAAGTGTGTGACATTTCATCCAAAAGCTTAAATTGTTAGAAAGAGCATATTTTATATTCTTAGTTATGTCTTCAACACGTTCCTTTGCAGACCTGATTTGTTTTTTTCATGGAAATTCTTTAATGATAATAGGTGGATAGGAGATCAACCTGCTCTTATATCATGTTGAAGTGTCTGACCATCTCATCTAAAAGTTTAAGGCTTTAAGCTGTTCAAAAGAGCACACTTTTTATATTCTTAATTGTGTCTTCAACATGATGGATCTGAATGTTCTTGCATGTTTAATTTGATACATAATTATAGTTTCCTTACTAGATTAGCTAATTCCTTTCCCTGCTTGGACAGATCAGTAAAGTCGACCAAAGACACATGTCAAGAAGCCTTTCATCAAATTCAGCAGATACAAGTCCTAGTAGACAAGCAATTAAAGTTGATGTGCCAGATATCATCTCTGTATCGGCCTGTGTGGATCTTACATTACCACCTGGTGCTGGCCTCTGTATTGATATGATTCATGGGCCAGTTTACATGGTAATTCTTCATGCTTTCTCAAGTCAACTTACATTTTCCACTTATGATGTCTCCTGGGGCTAATTCTGATAGTTATTTGAGCTCGTGGATGAAATATGTCTTGAAGAACAGTAATAGTTTGATTGCGAAATTCTCTAACTTGATTGATAATCAGTATCAGGTCCAGTCCTATGCAAACTTATAAATTGGAGACAGCAATACATGCATTTCTTAATTATTTGAGGCAGTCATATTCTCTGACGACATGGGCCAAATGAAAATTATAAGCCTTTTATGGATTATCTTAAAAGGAGAGAGACTAGTTGTAATTTATCAACAAAAGCTAATGTTTCGTATGTAGGGTGTTTTGATTGCTTCCTTTAGCAAATGATTGAAATTTTAAAAGTCATTGCCTCCTTTGTAAAATGGGCCCATGCTTTCATAGTGCCTTTAGCCTACGTGTTTGGAATTTTATGGAACATTATTGACATCAAGACCGGACCTACCCTTTACTGTCCTTGACCTGTTTGCTGTGGTGACCCACTCACCTTTCTTCTTGTGATGGGAAATTTGGTTAGACCTTTTGACACGAGCTGACTTTTATGAGCTATCTACGTCCACTTTGATCATGTAAAATCTACTTTTCATCCTCTGTGGTCATAGTGAGAACCCTCACATGATTGTAACCCCCCCACCCACCCCCACCCAAACCCTCTCCCTCTCTTGCTCTCATGCACAAAAAGGTCGACTTTGGTAACATCTTTATCTTTCCTCTCTGGACCTTCAGAGTCGGAGATTATTAGCTTTAGATAGGACTTGTTTTCAGGTTTGTACTAATATGCTGTGGTAATTCGCAAGCTTTAAGCTACCTTTACAAATGGTGCTAGATATATTTGATTAGTTCAGAAAACATAAAAAATGGGTTCCGGAGCTGAACATGAACATCGTGTGCAGCTCGGCACTCGCCATTCTTCTTATTCATGGAAACATTACTCGTTAGCTTTATGTTTTCCTTGGGTTTCCCCTTGTAGGGGAAGGGGTGAGTGGGAAAACAAAGTTTTAAATATTAAATATGTTCATTTTAAGATTAAATCTTTTGATAGGAAACACCTCCTAAATTCTACATTCTCCAGTTTTGGACTTTTAGTTTTTTACATTCCTTGGGAAATTTCCTTTTGCATAATCTGTGACATTCTTTTATTTCTCAGATCGCTGATTCATGGGAATATTTGGACTGGTGGCTTGATGCGATTCGCTTGGTCTACACGATAGGTGCAAGGAGCAAGAGTGATGTTTTGGCAGGCATCATCACTTCATAAGATTTTTGCCTGTAACTATGTGATCAACCTCAAATGTGGGATTCCTGCTAGAGAAAAGCCTGATGTTAATGTACACTTGTATATTATTTATTTTTCGCATGAAATGAGGTTCATTGAAGTTCCTCTTTTAAGCGGATGTACGTCACAGGTAGTCGTTACAGATGGGTCGTTTGGGCGGGTCAAGATGGATCAATGTTCAACCCGTCCAAAGCTTACATAGGCTAAGATGGGTGGGTCAAGATTCGCTAAATGATGGGTCATAACCCAACTTGACTCATTACTTTTACAAATTTCAAATTTAATGTTATTTTATTTTGTATAATATTTTTAAGAATTTTTTCATTTTTTATAAAATCAAAATAAATATATAAATAATGGGTGGGAGGGCAGGGGTAGTGGGGGTGAGAGGGAGGGAGGCTGGGTCGTGGGGTAAGAAAAGTTTCTCATTTTTTATAAAAATTTTGTATAAGTAAAATGAATATATAAAGTAAAAAATGCGGAGGCGGGGTGAGGTGGATGGAGAGGTAAGAAAAAAATCATTTTTTTATAAAGGTAAAAAGAATATGAAATAGAAATTTGAGGATTGGGTAGGGCATGGGGTGGGGTGGATGGAGAGGTAAGAAAAAAATCATAATTTTAATAATTTTTTAATAAAAGTAACAAAAAATATGAAATATAAATTTGAGGATGAGTCGGGGTTAGGGCGGTAAGGGTGATGTAAGAAAATTTCATATTTTTATAAAAGTAAAAAAAATATAAAATAGAAATTTGAGGATGGGGTAGGGCAATGGGGTGGGGGTGGAGGGGGTAGGTGTGGGTAGGGCTGGGGAGGTAAGAAAAAATATCATATTTTTTATAAATTGTTTATAAAAGTAAAAAAAAATATGAAATTGAAATTTGAGAATGGGGTAGGGCAAGTGGGGGTGGAGTAGGCAAGGTAAGGGGCAGAGATGTGAGATGGTTTAGTGCTTGGGTGGGGTAGGGTGGATGGATAGTGTTGTGGTTAAGGTGCGTTGGTGTATTTTTATTGTTTCGAAATAATAAAGGATTATTTAAAATAATTATTTATAAACAAAAAATTTAATGTAGGGTTGAGCTTTAATCGTTAAGATTGAGAATTTTCGTGGGTCAGGTTTGAGCATCATCATGGATTCATTTGAGCTGCTGATTTATGATGGGTCAATTTGGCTTAGCTCAAACCGATCCATCATCAAAATCACTCTTATCCAAACTCATGAAACCTTTGACGGATTGGGTGAGTCTTTTGGGTTTGAGCTAATTTTGTCACCCTAGTCACGGGACTACAAATATTTGAGCTCGTATTGATGTTCCATAGATAGTAGATTAAGGAAGAGACTTTGTCACATTTGTTGTTATACGCTTCTTATAGTTTGGCAGCGAGTACCATCGTCTTTTAAGTTGATTTGCTTATTTAAATTGAGAGAGGAAATGCTGCATAGCTATTTTAGTCCATGCATTTGGCAAGGATTTAAGATACATTTACAGACATTGTAAACAAGACTGATCATAGCAAGTGTATTTACCATTCCTCTGGTTATTCGTGTTGTTTACTATAGATAGTTACCTGCAATTGACTTTTAATTTAACCGATAGAAAAGAAAACACAGTTAAAATTTAATTTTGCAACTGATGTTTACACTAAACCAATGAATGCAAGACGTGTCTCGCATACACATTCTTATTCCTTCATCATGGTTAATGAATGTGTATTTTCAATGTAATTTTTAATTATTAAGGTTAAATTGTTTGGTTTGATGTGAACACCGAGCGTGGACGCTCACATGTCTCTTTCTAGAGTATCACTCTCTCTCTCTCAAAAGATTAGACTATTGAAAAGTTGAAAATTTGATGGGACAAACATGAGTAATAAGTGAGGACTTTAGTCTTTTTTTATTGGACTTTAGGAATTATAATCTCGGATGTACTCTGCGTAGGCTTACAGAAAACTGGTAATTACTTTGCACAAGATATTGCGGAGAAATTTATTGTAAATTTCATCTGTGACGTACAACTTTATCAATTCCTTGACTAAGAATGCAGAAAAACAAAACAAAACGAGCTGTAGGTGACATCAAAATTCTCTTCTGTAAATCAGTACATTAGTTTTTTTATGGATCAGTTGGACACTCAAATTCTTCAAGAAGCCAAGAATTTCATACAGATAGGAGGATTTACTTTGGCCAAAGCAAGTATAGATGAAGGAAGAATCCATAGACCTTCTCCACAAATCAAACCAGAAGCAACTGCTGGAACCATCACCTTAGCCTTCTTAGAGTTAAGTTTATGCCACACAAATACAACCAAACTCCCTATACACATATCAATACCAAAATATCCACCAATTAAAAAGGGCACCGCCATCGCCATAGGCAATGGCATCCACTTCCCTATCTTCTCCGGAGAAAGATCTTTCACCAAATTTATCGCGACAGCAAATGCAAAAAAACCATAACACAACTGCAAACAATGTTGAGGCAAAGCCGATACCCCTTGCACGCTAAGAATCGCCATGTTTCGATAGATCAATGCATAAGGTGCCTTGAATTCACCATTAGGATTGCCAATATCAAATGCATTGTAGAACAAAAAGAAGCAAAGTGGACCTATCACACAGCCTAAAGCTGTCCCAATAGCCTGACTAAGAAACATAGTTTTTGGAGATGTCAAAGTTAAGTGTCCTGTCTTAAAATCTTGCATTAAAATGCAAGAAATGTTAACCACTGATTTTATCAAACCACAACCAGCTAAACCAGCAATGACACCATGTTCTTTACCAGCCAATGCAGCCATCATGAAAAGTCCAACTTTGCCATAGTTATAAGCCATGTTTATATCAGTTAAACCGGAGCCATACGCGTTGCAAAAAGCTAAAGATGGAGCAAAAAGATAGGCTATGATCACCCAATACCATCTTATCTCATGGAAAATTAATGGAATCATAATCACAGCAATAGTCCCCAAGGCTAAATACCCTACACCTCCTACCCACATCGGAATAATTTCTCTAACAAACGCTTCATCATACTTCACATCCTCCGAATTCTTGTTCTGCCTCACCCCTGCTGCTGAAAAATCTAGAAATTGGAAGTATTAATATACTTAATAATCATACAGTAATCATAACTAATCTGGATTATACAGTCAAACCTTTCTATAACAGCATCGGTTGTTTGGATATATTTTGGTTGCTATAGCGAAATGTTTTTATAAAGAACATATAATATAACATAACATGAATTGATTCCGAAAAAAAACTTGATTGTTATAGTGAAATGTTGTTAAAGACATGTTTTACATTATGTGATAATCTTTCCTTTTGAAGTTTACCTGGACTTAGACTTTTGTGTTTGAACCTCTCGTGAACACTGCATGACGTAAAATACATTATCTTGACAAAATTGTAGAGTCCGTCACCAAGGAGGAGCGCGATGGAGATGAAGACCTATATGGAAAGAAATGTAGTACTAGAATGAATAATCTGAAGAAATATTTTACACTTTGATTAAATACAATTAGGAAAACTAGAGAAAGGAAATTGATTATTAACCTTGTAACCATTAAGGCTTTTCATACTGGATTCTGGCATATCAGCAGGGAACCATTCTCCTTTAAGTTTTGAAATGAGAGGCCACATTACACCCCATGAAAGAACAGCCCCAAGAAGCAATGATATGTTCACGATATGTGGACATATCATTCCAGTTCCCACATAAGTCAAGCTAAAATCAAAGTAAAATCTACACAACCAAAAACAAAAAAAACAGCAGATAGTATATATTAAGCCATGATCATGATTCAGTCAAAAAAAAAGCCTAATACATCAACAACCAAATTTTGTCAGACACTAAATAGTAAATACATAATATAGTGTTCCTCTTGTCAGACACTTCTAACTCAAATTTTGGAAAAGTTTTTGCTCGTTTTCTCAAGCACCCATTACGTAGATAAGTCAGACACGGGGATGTCTTGTATTCAACCAAGAAAACAAGATTTTAATGAAGACATACGTTTGTTTCCAGGCTTTTAGTCCAAAAGTAGGGAACTGTTGAAATCCACAATCCTCTTTGCCAGTATAAAACCATTGAAAGAAAGCCCATGTAAAACTATAACTAAAGAACTTGAGGAAACCTTTCACTTGCTTTCTGCAAAATAATCAAGAACTTATATTATGCATCGTTTAGAAACTAAGAATAAAAATTACTAAAAAAGAATTTTCTTTAACTATTTTTACCTAGCTCTCTTATTATTCTTGCCATGAAAACCATTAATAAGAACAGCAGTAGCCATTCCAGTAGGAAAAGTCAACTTGTAATCCACTATCAAGACCTGTGTATTAGAAAAAAATGTTGATCTCATCAATTAATAATGTAAATTCAAATGATTAAAAAAGAATAACTTTTAAGAATTTATAGTACCTTTCTAAGAGGAACCAATACAAAAAGTCCAATAAAACAAACTACAAAAAGATATCCAATCATCCAACCAATCTCAAGTTTTTTATAACTGTTTGATGTATTTCCAACTGTTCCAACCCCTGCTAGTTCATAAGTTTTCTTGTCCATTCCCAATAAATAAGATCCTAGTCCACCTGAAAATTCAAATATATTTCATAACATAATAACAATAATTCGCAAAAAACATAATTAAACAACACATTAGTACATTATACCTCCAAGAGCAATGCTGTAACACGCGACAGAACATGTTTGTATCATAGTATTTTCCTGTCTTGTAAAAGGAACAGAGACGAACCCGAGCTTTTTAAGGATCTTAGTCCATGCTTGAATGAAAACGTAGGCAAGAAGAGCAGCTGATACATTGAGATTGGGATTAATCCCGGTTGTAAGGTTCATTTTCATTTGTATCATACTGTAAATGCAACCAATAATCGTACTAGCAATAACTCCTCGTAACGTTATTTGTTTAGTCCAAGGTTGAATTCTTATCGCACTCTCAGATAACTGTTCCTCCTCTTCCTCCTCCCCGTCCCCATGCTTTTCCACAGGCAAATCACGAACTTGCTCTAGTTCATTGTTGTTAATATTCATGACTTCAACTAGAACAATTAAAAAAAAGTGAACATAATTTAAGCATAGTAAATAAGCTGTACAAAAATTAAATTTTAGATAGATAGAGAAATGAATACCTTGAGGAAAAGCTAGCTAGCTGAAAATGTTAGCTTCAATGGTGTGGAAGGGGAATATAATAAAATGTACAGCTACTAATAATTCTTGAGAATAATTTTACCAAAAAAAAAAAAAGAAGAAATGAGACTGAAAGAATGAAACTTTTTATAGTGAAGTGATAGAAGTGAACAATTCCTAGAGCTACATATGGTCCCAGAATTTTGAGAATGAGTTCTCTGAAAGTACTCAATCTTAAATATTACTCTTATTACTCCAACTATTTTGAGATTTTGTACCTTTTTTCTATAATAATCTGTATATGGCCAAAATAATGTTTCAACACAATCTGTTTAAACACTTAGTCAGTATAAAAAATACTTAATTGAAATCAGTACAATAAACAGAATATGTTTGGAATAAGAAAAAATAATTTTAGAATATAATCGAGTCCACTTAGTTCAAAGTGTGTCCTTAAGGAAATTATTCCCCTCACAGTACTCAAGGTTAATGGAATATCGTCTCTCAGGATAGAACGATTATCTTACCAGGATAGTAGTACTCCAAATTCCTGAGAAATAACCACCAACTACAGTGATATCACGGAATGAAGACAAATTTTTTGAGTTGAAGATTGAAATTCAAAATTGAATTGAATGAATAAATTCTTGGAACAATCAAGAATTTATAGGTTTGGAGGTATTGATTCTGAATGTTTGCAACCATTCAGAATAGTCACCTAATTTTGGAGGAAAATTCGAAAAGAGAGGGAGAGGGCTTAAACCGGACGGGTCGGGTCGGTCGTTGGTCTTGGGTTGATCCGTTTGGATTTATTTTTTAATTAAATAATTAATTAATTAATTAATTAAAGAAACGTTTGTCCAAAAAGATTATCAATCAATCGATCTTTTGACAAATCCAAATCCAAATTAGTCACCTAATTTTGGAGGGAAATTCGAAAAGAGAGGGAGAGGGCTTAAATCGGACGGGTCGATCGCGGATCTTGGGTTGATCCGTTTGGATTTATTTTTTAATTGATTAATTAATTAAAGAAACGTTTGTCCAAAAAGATTATCAACCAAGCCGAGCGACGACAACGGCGCGAGGGGTCCTTGCCCTCTCAACCCTTTTAGCAACTAGAGAAGGTGTAATGTAATATATACACCTCTCTTTCCTTCTTTCTTTTCGATGTGGGATAAAAGAGTCTTTTACTCCCTTTAATTTTCATCCCATCATTTTCCATTCACCAATATCAAAACCTAACATTTTCTACTCATAAAATACAGTACCTCCATACTGTAAGTTGACTTGTTTATGATGGATATTAAATATTTTCTCATCGTATTCATTGGCGGATGTAGGGGGCAAGAGAGTTCATCCAGATTCTCTTCATCAGAAAATTATATTGTATATATAAGATCAAAATTATTTTTTATGTATTTATAGTTGATATTGAATAGTCTTAGCTTCTTCGTTCTTCGTGTATTTACTTTCTTATATTTTGAATCTCTTTAGTGAAAATTTTAATTTCATCACTAAATTTGTTCGTACTAAGAGAGAAGAACATATACTCCATACTATTTATGTATGTTCACACACAAACACATATAGGAGGAAAAAAAAATAACCAACATATATGTAGAGAACTTATTTAAAGAGTATCTTGTTGGCATGAAGACCTTATCATTGACCTCTGCAATTTTAAAACAGAGTTTAAATTTATGTACTGAAATAATATCATCGTATTAAATTTATTTATAATAGTCATCTTTTATAACAATATTTTATTATAAATCCATATTTTCTGTGGAAATAAAACCGGTCTTTCATGTTATATTATATTATATGTTCTCTATAACAATATTTTAAAATATCGGAACAAAAAATGTCGCTATTGAGAGGCTTTGAATTTGAGCTCTTTATAAACCAATCAACCTTTTTAACATTTTTGGATAAAGACATGTATTAACCTGTAGTTCTCGAATATATATTAACCCTCATATATTCGGATTTTCAAGAAAATTCTATCATGATTGAGAGTTTATTTTCCGAATATAATATGAGGAAAGGTCAATTATATCAATAAAATAAAATATGAATAAGAGGGGGAAAATTCATTCATCTTTATCTAATTGGCCAAAAGAATCAAAGAGATTCTTCCTGTTGGTTGCTTGACAAATGACAACTAAATATTCTTGTTAATTTTACCAAAAAGTATTTTACAAAATAGAAATAATTGTTCCCACGTTCAATATATATGATAACTTTATGTTTGGGATGTCAAAAAATATTTGAAAATTATTAAAATCACTTTAAATTTAATACTACAACATTTAATTTCTCTCGAACAATTTTTTAAAGTAGTAGTTAAATATTTTTATATATTATTAGTAGTATAATAAGAAGTTAAATTAATATGTCTGTGTCTATAGTTAATAGTAGTATTGTATAAAATGGAGTAAGTATCTCTTCATTTTTAATCAGTGACTCGACTTCTAACACTGTTAATGGAATTATTTTTGGTAGAGAACGTTTGACATAAGGACTTTCATGTGTGAATCTAGATTAGTTGAGCATCAAATTAGATATCGGACACCGGATGAGAAATAAAAAAATAGAATAGTGATTATATTTAAAAAACCATGCCCCTTGGACAAAGTGGAACTAAGTGTACACGACAAAAAAGTTAAAGAAGAAAGGGTTATAAATAGGCTTTTAGAGAGAATAATTTAACACTTGAAAGACAAAACAAAAGAGTAAAATGGCTCACAATATCTAAAACGTCATATATATATATCACTAGGGAGAACCAAGTTCAGCCTAGCTAGCAGAATCCAAACACTAGTGAAAATTATAGGGTAAATTATAATATAGTCATACTTCAAGAACAATAGTTTTTGTTTTTATTTTAATATACATATAGTGGTGTAAGACAAGTAATTTGTAAGTCAGAGAAAAAAAAAATGAACAACAAATACACGTCCAACCCCCCCGCCCCTCAACTTTGCCCTCCACTCCCCACTTTTTAACTCCCACACGTCCCAAAATAATTGTGCAGTTTGCACATTTACATAAGTATATACATACACGACACACACACATTCACTTTGTATAAAAAAACTACATTAACAGCAAAAGGAAAGAAAAAAAATAAATCAGGAACAAAACAAAAGCAATCTGAAAGAAAAAATAGTTAAAGAGAGCAAGAATAAACCGAAGTTGGGAAAATCATTCGTTGTACGAAGCAACAAAGGTGAGTTTTTCTCACTCAAAATTCTTGGTGAAATCCTGTATTTTAAGTTCTATACATGTTAGAATATAATTTTTGTATTTAAAGAAAAATCATGAACTTTGATTGTTTAAACAATCAGTTCGGGTCATAAACGTTACGAACTGTTTTCGGAGTTATACGTATTAGAATTAGATAAAATTTGGTATGGTTGTATATATCTCTGTTACGAACAAATCGAGCTAAATAGGGGTTAAAATGGACTTACGGTTTGATAGTTATTGCACCTTAAAGTTTCTGCCCCGGACTGATTGAAAGCCGTAAGGCAGAGGGTAAAATAGTAAAACTGTAGCAATTGGTACAGAATATGAAATGTTGATTCAAATTAAAGTCCTAGATTTGTCTTTCTCGTCAGTTTGAGAATTTACGGGGCTTGATCCGACTTACGGATAAGAAGTTATGACTGTTTTAAGATCGTGTATCGTTCTGATAATAAATTCGGCGAAACAGTTTTATTGTATTTGTTAAAATTGAAAAACTGAATGTTTCGGTGGGGAATTTAAAATTTTGTACTGAATAAAAGTTCTTGATTATTCTGTTCTCAACAGTTTGAGACTTTACGGGAATAAATCCGACTTACGGTTTGAGAGTTGTAACTCATACAAGTGGGAAGGGCGAAATATTGAAAGAAGAAAATATTAATTGAACCTTTTGAACATATAACATATATAAATATAAATAAATAAATGCATTTGTAAATGCATCGGATTGAGTTGCACGCCGCAACAAATATGTAAATGCATTTGTAAATGCATCGGATCGAGTTGCACGCCGCAACAAATATGTAAATGAATTTGTAAATGTATCGGATCGAGTTGCACGCCGCAACAAATATGTAAATGCATCGGATCGAGTTGCACCCGTAACAAATATGTAAATGCATTCGTAAATGCATCGAATCGGGTTGCACACCGCAAATATGTAAATGCATTTGTAATCCTTATTGTGTAATATGGAATGAAACATGTATGTTGGTTAAGCGGAGTACTTCCAGAAAAGAGTTGAAAGAAAATATTATTGTGTGAATACTTGACTATAATATATTGGAAATGATTAGGTTTTGTGTCATAATATGGTCATTGTGTTCTAATATGTTTGTGTTTAAAATATTGTGAGATTACTTTGGATTATAGGGTGAGGTTTTTCACTCAGCCTCGGATGGTAGGGCTGACTCTTTTATTTAACATATTTCAGGAAAGCGCGGTAGAGGAAAAGCTTCGCTTCAGGGCTAGCGATCGTTCCGCAATTTCTTTGACCCACCAATCCATTATTTCGAATTTGGTGAATGTTATTCTAGATAAAGTATGTTTAAAGAACTAGGATTCATTATCTCAGGGAATGCCCCACACAAAATTGTTTTATTTGTAAACTTCGAATTGCTTATTAATATATATATTATTTCCGCACTTAAAATACATATTTAATTCATGAAGAAAATGAGTTAATGATTCGCCTGGAAAATGGATAGTTGTTCAGGTGTCATCACGCCCTAAAGAAAGACTTAAGAAAAGTTGGGGCGTGACAAGTTGGTATCAAAACTAAACCAGGTTAGGAGATTCTAGGAAATTTCTTCGAGTTGGGTGTTTGAACGGTTACTTATTGCGACGGTGTGCGCGTCACCTTAGTAATAAGTGAACGAAATAACATCCTAAAGTTTCCCTTCTTTCAGACTCTTCTCGTGTCTATCTTAAGTCCTTTCAAAGACTTGATTCTTATACAACCTCCTTCACACGGGTTAGAAAAGGGGAATGTAAAACGTTATACTGACTAATATTTGTTGTGTAGATGACAATTATAAGGCGAGTTCCAACAAAGAGGGAAGTACTCATGGAACAGGCAAAGGAAATGCGAGTTCAGAAGGAGTTCATGCGTCGTAAGATGAATTCAGGAGACGATTTTGATGATTACATAGATGACACAATCGTACTGTGTACATATTTGCTTAGGACTAGACATAAAAGGCGTTCATACGACCCGACCTTCTTCAATTTTTCAATTGGAGTCATACTACAAATAATAGTCAACTCTGTCCCAGAAAAGTTTCATTCCGCATTCAGAGGGGCAAGAATGCTAAGAGAAGATATTACAAAAGATTCATTGTACCAATTTCTATATCAGGTAAGAGAAGTAAGGGATATAATGAACTATATAGAAAGAGAAGCAAAAAAAGAAGGTTCACAGGGAGTTGAATGACAACCTGCGGAATAGGCGAATCATGCGGTTAAGCCCTTTAGAACGTGTGATAGTATGTACCTGTTCCAGTAAGAGAGCTATAGCGGGTTGCACATTGGCAGAGTTGACCTGATGTAATGTATTGTAATGACGTTATTTTTAAAATATGATGAATGAAGTGCTATGAATACAAGAAAGAAATGATGTGTTTTATTAAATTATTTTGCATTTTGTGGTGTTGCATGCTTATGAAGTATAAGGAGATTTTTGGGAAGTTAAAATTAGACATCCCGCCTTCTAAAATATGAGTGTTGTATTTACAGAAAAAAATGGAAAATGCACAAATACCGGTGGTGCGCAGGTCGACTAGAACTACTAGGAGAAGAGGGGGAAACAATGGCAACCCCAAAGAGTCCGGGCACAGGAACTAAGAGTTGAAGAGGAGGTTCACGACGAAGCTCTTATACCCCCAGTGGAGGTAGCAGTGTCTATGATATTGTGGAAGATGTGGAAGAAAATAAGAGTCAGACGACTCAAGAAACGGTGGGACAGAAATTAGGTAGACTCATTGAGTTGATGACATTTGCAGTTCCACACATGATTCAGCCTGCATCTAGTGTCTCAGTCAAGGCCCCGACCCAAAATTCGCCGGCCCAGGAAACAATTGTAACTGCACCATTAGCTGAGAATGTGGTAGCCCAGTCAGTGCAGGATAGATTATGGGCAAATTTTATGAGAAGAAGGGAACCGATCTACTCGGGAAAGGATTCCAAATCTGACCCGGTAGTGTTCCTTGACGAGGTAGAAGACCTAATATTTACCTTGGGATGTGTGGAGACATATGGCGTCAATTTAGTGGGCGCACGTTTAGCGGACGACACAGGATTGTGGTGGAGGAATTTTAGAAGAAATCGTCCCCCGATGTCACCACCAATGACTTGGGGGGAGTTCAGAGCTTCATTCATTGAAAAATTCATGCCTAATACGCGCAAAGATGCGCTCAGACGGAAATTTGAACAGTTGAAACAAGGGGACCGCGGTGTGCAAGAATATGATACGCAGTTCATGAGATTATCAGCATACAACACACATGTCGTTCCTACAGAAAGGGAGAGAGTCAAGAGGTTTGTTGAGTGTTTAAACCCGAACTTGACAGAGAAGGTAGTTGCATTAGCCAACGATCGAACTTACCTTCATATTGTCGATATGGCTATGAGGGTAGAAAGTTTTGCTAAAGCAAAAAAGAGCATTCGCATAAGAGATTTCGGTTGTCATTGTCATTTAATCATAGCCAAAACCAGAAGCTAGAGGTTAGTAAGGGTTCTTCAAGACCAAACCAGTCTGTAGGCCAGTCTTATTTCAGGCCTAAGGGGAATAGTTGATTTAATCACCAAGGTAACAACGACAAGGCCATCAATTCTAACACAAGAGGTGACAAATCAGTTTGTAAGATTTGTCAGAAGAAACATGTTGGAGAATGTTATCTCTTAACGAAAATGTGTTTTAACTGTGGAGGATCAGGACACTTTGTCAGGGATTGCAAAAAGGGAACCCAAACTCAGCCTATTCAGGGAAGGTCAGAAGCAACCACAACTGCTTACAAGGAAAATCAGGGAAATCAGTACAGACATGTCAGAGAGGTCAACAGTCTAACAATCCTAGTCGGTTGTACGCTTTGCCACATAGGAATGAGGTGAAGGCATCTAATGCAGTGGTCACGGGTATTTTGCTGGTCTCGAGTATTCCTGCATTTGTATTATACGATCTCGGCTCTACTTTTTCATATGTGTCAATGTGTTTTGCTAAGAATTTACACGTAGAACCTTCATGTTTAAGTGAACCTTTTGAGGTTATGACACCAGTAGGGGCCTCAGTTTGGGCCACTCGAATAGTTAAAAAAAATCATTAGAAGAGAATGGCAGAGGAACACTAGTAAATCTAGTACTACTTGATATAGTAGACTTTGACATCATTTTGGGTATGGATTGATTGTCAGCATGTTATGCCATGTTAGATTGCCGGCGAACGATAGTGAAATTGTTTTTTCCCGGGGAACCAGAAGTTGTTATAAATGGTAGGATTGGAATATATTCACGTCAGCTTATTTCCTACCTTAAGACTCAAAAGTTATTAAGAAGTCACAAAGTGGAGTACGCATATCTAACTAATATAGTAGATATCCAAAAAGAGTCCCCAGCGGTGCATGATGTTCCAATTGTTCAGAATTTTCCGGAGGTTTTTCCTGAAGACCTTTCAGGTCTTCCTCCGGATAGAGAAGTGGAGTTCGCGATAGAGTTAATTCTGGGTACAAGACCTATTTCTATTCCTCCATATCGAATGGCCCCAGCCGAATTGAAAGAGTTAAAAGAACAGTTGAAGAATCTTCTGGATAAATGCTTTATAAGGCCTAGTGTTTCTCCCTGGGGTGCACCAGTCCTTTTTGTGAAGAAGAAAAATGGATCGCTCCGAATGTGGATCGATTATCGACAACTCAATAAGGTCACGATTAAGAATCGATACCCACTACCAAGAATCGATGATCTTTTTGACCAACTTCAGGGAGTCAGTTATTTTTCCAAGATTGACCTTCGTTCGGGATATCACCAGCTGAAAATAAATCCGGATGATATATCAAAAACAACCTATAGGACCCGATATGGCCATTATGAGTTCTTGGTCATGTCTTTCGGATTAACCAATGCCCCAGCAGCTTTTATGGATCTCATGAACAGAATCTTCAAATCATTCTTAGATTTGTTCGTGATTGTATTCATAGAAGATATCCTAATTTACAGCAAGAGTGTGGAAGAACATGAAGAGCATTTAAGGGTAGTGCTTCAAGTCTTGAAACGGGAGAAATTGTATGTTAAATTCTCAAAGTGTGAATTTTGGTTGGAAAATGTAGCCTTCTTGGGTCAAGTGGTGTGAAGGGATGAAATTATGGTAGACCCCCAAAAGATAGAAGCGGTAAAGAACTGGCCAAAACCTACCACTCCAACAGAAGTTAAGAGTTTCTTGGGTTTGACTGGGTATTATAGAAGATTTGTGAAGGGTTTCTCTAGTCTTGCTGCTCCCTTGACCCGATTGACTCAGAAAGCGGTTAAGTACCAGTGGTCAGAAGCATGTGAAGCAAGTTTTCTGAAACTGAAGGAATTGTTGACTACCGCACCAGTTCTAACCCTAAAATCGGGACAACAAGGATTCACAGTATATTGTGATGCATCTAGGGTGGGGTTAGGATGCGTCTTGATGCAATTTGGAAAAGTTATTACGTATGCGTCTAGACAATTGAAGGTACATGAGAGGAATTATCCAACTCATGACTTGAAATTATACCTATCTAACGGATCAACCCGGACCGTATCGGTAGTCCGTTATCGGGTTGAACCGGTTCCGGTCCGGTTCATTACCGAATTTCCGGTCGACCTGTGCGGGTCCGGGTTGAACCGGGCCTACCGGTCCGTTTTTTTTTGTAAATTTCGAAAATCTAACTAAATTCAAATTAAATATGTAATATAATAATATAATATAGTTTATAACTTTATACTTTATAGTTATATTGTAGTTATATAAACTATATTAATTTTTTTTAATTTTTTTTATTCCGAAAATTTATTAATTTATTAAATTAGTAGATATAAGATAAGTTAACAAATATTCAAATAACAACTAAAGAGATAATAAAATAAAAACTAATGATAAGAGGTAAACTTTCGAACTTTCATTATTCATAATGTTAATTGTTAATAAGAGTACATAATGAAGTTATAATAATTGTTATTTACATATTATGCATCCTTCTTGCAAGTTCTTCGTAATTTATAGGTTGATTGAATTGATTATACTCCATAGCCTCTAAATCTGGAGTATTAATTTCAGTCCCAGTTGCGCTCCCGGTTTCCAAAATATTGTCGATTTCTTCATCTTCCGGAGAGTCAACGTCTTCATATCCTTGATTTCTTCTCTCTGATCTGATTCAATCCCTTAAGCATACTAACACTTCTAATGTGCATCCGCCCAATGAGTGACGTGTGTCTCCTATTTGATCTCGTGTTTGGCTGAATGCACTTTCAGAAGCCACTGTTGAGATAGACACATTAAGAACATCCCGTGTCATAGCTGCTAGTACCGGAAATTGTCTTTTGTTATCCTGCCACCATTGTAAAGGTTGAAAGTTCTTCTTCGGCTCCGTTGGCTTTTGCAAATAAAACTGCATCTCATCACAATTTCGAGTTGTGATTGCTTGTGTTGTTGCAAAAGTGCTCCATATAGATAAAGATTCATTTTCATTGTCTTCATCGAATCCTGCAGATATAGACACAGAAGCAGAAGCAGAACTAGAAGGAATATTAGTAGCGGAGTCATGTAATGTAGCATAATAATCATATAATTTAGCTAAATTAGTATCAAGTTTACATATGCAATCAAATGAAGATGGAGTTTCTGTTTCACCTACTTCCATATAAGTATATAAATTAAATATTAAATTATGACAATCTACTTTTTTAACAGAAGGATTTAAGACTGCACCAATACAATAAATATCAGGAATAGGAAAAAAAATTAAACCTTTCAAACATAACTGTAACTGCAACTTTATATTTTATATTTGATTTTAAACCATAAAGTAAATATGAAATTTCAGTTATATGAGCTAAAGCATTACAAACTGTTGAGTAATAAGATCCCGAAAATTCAACAGTAACAGTGTAAAATTTACGTAAATTTTTTAAAAGTTCAGCAATTGATTTCCAAACATCGTCGGTTAACATATAAATCGCGTTCTTACAATGAGTATTTGAAACTGTGTTATGGAGTCTTTATACTTATAACATTCTTTTAAAAATAAATAAGTATAATTTCACCGTGTAATAATCTCTTGTGGCATGAATTTAGGTCTCAAATCAAATTATTTACATTTTTCTTTAAATTCTATAAGTCTATTTTTTCTATTATTACCTTGAATAACTCCAACAACTCTTTTGACAATTTGTATTTCAGTTGCAAATAACTCAAGACCACTTTTAACAATTAAATTATAAATATGACAAGCACAACGAACATGAAATATATCAGGAAGTGGCGGTTCTAATTCCTCTTTTAAAAGATCTACAGCAGCAGTATTATTAGATGCATTATCGAATGATATACAAAGTACTTTTTTATAAAGATTATAATTTTTGGCATAAGCACAAATAGTTTCGCTTATATATTTTCCAGTATGACTTTGATCCTCGTCATACGCAAAAACAATAATACGTTTTTCCATTTTAAAATTTGCATCAATCCAATGACAAGTAATTGTTAAATAATCATAACCGTTTAAAGCATGCCCAATGTCTGCAGTAAAACTAACTAGGCATAGAAGATTAGTGAACAAATATTGCAAAAAAATAACATAATCATTATAAAGTATAAAAACATCGGTTCTACAAGTACTACGAGGAACACATGTAAAACAAGGATTATATACTCTTTGAATATATGTAATTAAATATGAAGAAGAAGCAAAAGAAAAGGTAAACAACCTCCGACAATCATTTTTGCTAATTCAATGCGACCCTTCTTTGGATCGTACTTAGCCAACCCCCACCCTCACCCCCTCCGTTAATGGATTAAGTTATTGTTGATCGGGTTCTAAATCAGTGGCAACACCCCATTGTACCGGATGATCTTTCGTTAAATGCCTACCTATAGTGCCCGTCCCCCCGTCACCACCCCCTTTCCACAAATATTACATCTAACTCTATCGGTGTCCCCAACTCTATCATAAAAGAGTCACACTTTACTCTTTTTTCTCCTTACTTCTGGTTCTGGTAAAGGAGGTCAACGACTACCATAGCAGTACCAACATTGACAGAAGGAACACTAGTAGGTGTAGGAGGTTTAGTTTCTTCAAGTTTAACAATATTATCTAATTGAACGTTATCATATTCATTATCTTCTATTCCAAAATCTTCTTGCATTTGATCATAATCTATATTTTGATTAGATGATGAAGAACTTACAGATTTTTTACCCCTTGAACTAGATTTACGGCGCAGTTCCGACGCAATTCCCCTTAGCAAAGACATTATAAAATATTTAAATAATCAACAAATAAATATGATAATTTAATAAAATAATTAGAGAATGAAACGAGTGTACCAAACTTCGGGATTCAGAATTCAATTGAAACTCGAAGGTCGAAGCTCGAAGTCTTGCTACTTTGCAAATTAATAATAATAATAACTTGAGAATTGATAATATAGACAATTAAGAGAGTATGAGAATTGAGAGAATTGTAGAAATAATTGTGTGAAAAAAATGAGAAAAATGTAGAGTATTTATAGAATTTTTTAAAGGATAAAAATGTTATTAACAAAAAATTAAAAAACAAAAACAAAAAAATAATGCCAAACGGTCCACTGACCGTTGGCCCCTCCCCCCAGCCCCTCTACCTCCCTCCCTAGCCCCAACAGTAATGTTACCGTTGGGCACCAACAACCCTTTAATTTTTATTTTATTTTTTTCCTTACCGGTTCAATCGGTCCGGGTCCTTACCGGATTTCTCTGTAACCCGTGCGGGTTGGGATTGGGGCCAAACCAACCCCCAACCCGGTAAGCCTTACCGGACCGGATTTTGTACTGGGTCGATCGGTCCGGTTCCGGGTCAACCCGGCCCCTTAGACATGTATACTTGGAATTGGCCGCGGTGGTGTTTGCCTTACGAATATTGAGACATTATTTGTTTGGGGTGCATGTAGATATATTTACAGACCATAAGAGTTTACAGTACATAACCACACAAAAAGATTTGAATCTCCGACAAAGAAAATGGTTAGAGTTGCTTAAAGATTATGACCTTAATATTCTTTACCATCCTGGTAAAACTAATGTAGTGGCGGACGCACTTAGTAGGAGATCAATGGGCAGGTTGGCCCACTTGGCAGTACAAAAGAGAGGTATTGTTCGCGAGGTACAAAAATTGGGAAATCTCGGGGTTAGTTTAACTGAGATCGGTGAAGATAAGGTGGTGGTACATGATACCTCGCAGTCTACTTCAGCAGCGGAAATAAAGGAAAATCAGTTTGAGCACATGAAATTTGTTAGATATCGGTAGAGGATTCAACAGGGAAAACCTTCACAGTTTACATTAGGAAAGAATGACGGTACCCTTCGATATAAGGGTATGTTATGTGTTCCAAAGGTAAGGGATCTAAGAAGGAAGATTTTAGATGAAAGACACAACACCAGATATTCCATTCATCCAGGATCAACGAAAATGTATCATGATCTCAAGGTAAATTACTGGTGGGAAGGAATGAAGAGAGATGTTGCGGAATTTGTCGGAAGATGTCTTACGTGTCAACAGGTGAAAGCCAAACATCAAAAACCCAGCGGACTACTTCAGGATATTGGCGTCCCCATGTGGAAATGGGAGGCCATTCATATGGATTTGTGACCGGTCTACCAAAAGCACAAGAAGGTTATGATTCTATATGGGTGATTGTAGATCGGCTTACGAAGTCAGCCCATTTCCTACCGGTAAAGACTACATATCGGGAGTCGCAGTATGCGCGAATTTATTTGAATGAAATAGTGAGGTTACACGGGATTTCATTACAAATTATTTCAGATAGGGGTTCCTAGTTCACCTCACACTTTTGACAAAATTTTCAGCAGGGCCTCGGGACAAAGGTCAAGTTAAGTACGGCTTTCCATCCGCAACTGACGGACAAACCGAACGAACAATTCAAACATTGGAAGACATGTTGTGGTCTTGTGTATTGGACTTCCAGGGGAACTGTTGAACCATCTATGTCTAGTTGAATTCGCTTACAACAACAGCTTTCATGCTAGTATACAGATGGCCCAGTTCGAAGAATTGTATGGGCGAAAATGTAGATCTCCACATGGATGGTTCGAAGTGGGTGAAACACTACTGTTCGGATCCGAAGTCATTCAGGAAACAACTGATAAAGTGCAGATAATTCGGGAGCGGATCAATACAGCTCATAGCCGCCATAAGTCTTATGCGGATAATCGCAAAATAGATCTCAAATTTCAAGAAGGAGAGAAAGTATTTTTAAAAGTCTCTCCAATGAAGGGAGTGATGCGATTTGGAAAGAAAGGCAAGTTGAGCCCAAGATTTATTGGACCATATGAAATCTTATGAAGAGTGAGGAATGTGGCTTACGAACTAGCCCTTCCACAAGAATTAGAAGCGGTGCATCGGTGTTTCATGTGTCAATGTTACGAAAATACTTGCACGATCCAAGTCACGTAATTCAACCCCAAGAGATAATCTTGAATGAAGAGCTTCAATACGAGGAATTTCCAGTAGAAATACTGGATAGACAAATTAAGCGTCTTAGGAATAAAGATATTGTCTCCGTGAAAGTTCTATGGAGGAATCACTCCACAAAAGAAGCGCCCTGGGAAGCTGAGGACGCGATGAAAGTCAAATATACATTCCTCTTCGAGTAAGGTAACAAAATGTGTTAAATTGTGTTTATTACGTGCAACTTGTGTGTCTATGTGCATGTGTTAAATTGAGTTTATTACGTGCAACTTGTGTGTCTATGTGCATGTGTTATGGTGTTACTCACATTCGAGGGCGAATGTTGTTTAAGGAGGAGAGAATATAAAATGTGTTAAGTTGTACTTCATGTGTGTGCAAATTGTATGACTATGTGTCTAAGTCACGACCTTATTCACAATCAAGGACGAATGTTGTTTAAGGAGGGGAAAATGTAAAGTTCGAGAAAAAAAAATGAACAACAAATACACGTCCAACCCCTCCCCTCAACTTTGCCCTCCACTCCCCATTTTTTAACTCCCACACGTCCCAAAATAATTGTGCAGTTTGCACATTTACATAAGTATATACATACACGACACACATACATTCACTTTGTATAAAAAAAACTACATTAACAGCAAAAGGAAAGAAAAAAAATAAATCAGGAACAAAACAAAAGCAATCTGGAAGGAAAAAAATAGTTAAAGAGAGCAAGGATAAGCCGAAGTTGGGAAAATCATTCGTTGTACGAAACAACAAATGTGAGTTTTTCTCACTCAAAATTCTTGGTGAAATCATGTATTTTAAGTTCTATACATGTTATAATATAATTTTTGTGTTTAAAGAAAAAATCGTGAACTTTGATTGTTTAAACAACTAGTTCGGGTCATGAACGTTACGAACTGTTTTTCAGAGTTATACTTATTAGAATTAGATAAAATTTTGTATGATTGCAGATATCTCCGTTATGAACAAATCGAGCTAAATAGGGGTTAAAACGGACTTACGGTTTGATAGTTATTGCACCTTAAAGTTTCTGTCCCGGACTTATTGAAATCTGTAAGGCAGATGGTAAATGGTAAAATTGTAGCAATTGGTACAGAATATTAAATGTTGATTCAAATGAAAGCCCTAGATTTGTATTTTCTCGTCAGTTTGAGAATTTATGAGGCTTGATCCGACTTACGGATAAGAAATTATGACTGTTTTAAGATCGTGTATCGTTCTGATAATAAATTCGGCGAAACAGTTTTATTGTATTTGTTAAAACTGAATGTTTCGGTGGAGAATTTAAAATTTTGTGTTGAATAAAAGTTCTAGATTATTCTGTTTTCAACAGTTTGAGACTTTACGGGCATAAATCCGACTTACGGTTTCAGAGTTGTAAATCAATACAAGTGGGAAGGGCGAAATATTGAAAGAAGGAAATATTAATTGAATTTTTTGAACATATAACATATATAAATATAAATAAATAAGTGCATTTGTAAATGCATCGGATTGAGTTGCACGCCGCAACAAATATGTAAATGCATTTGTAAATGCATCGGATCGAGTTGTACGCCGCAACAAATATGTAAATGCATTTGTAAATGCATCGGATCGAGTTGCACGGCGTAACAAATATGTAAATGCATTCGTAAATGCATCGAATCGGGTTGCACACCGCAAATATGTAAATGCATTTTGTAAACCTTATTGTGTAATATGGAATGAAACATGTATGTTGGTTAAGCGGAGTACTTCCAGAAAAGAGTTGAAAGAGAATATTATTGTGTGAATACTTGACTATGATATATTGGAAATGATGAGATTTTGTGTCATAATATGGTCATTTAAAATATTGTGAGATTACTTTGGATTATAGGGTGAGGTTTCTCACTCAGCCCCGAATGGTAGGGCTGACTCTTTTATTTAACATATTTCAGGAAAGCGCGGTAGAGGAAAAGCTCCGCAACAGGGCTAGCGATCGTTCCGTAGCCTTTTTGACCCACCAATCCATTATTTCGAATTTGGTGAATGTTATTCTAGATAAAGTATGTTTAAAGAATTAGGATTCATTATCTCAGGAAATGTCCCACACAAGATTGTTTTTTTTTGTAAACTTCGAATTGATTATTAATATATATATATTATTTCCGCACTTAAAATACATGTTTAATTCATGAAGAAAATGAGTTAATGATTCGCCTGAAAAATGAATAGTTGTTCAGGTGTCATCACGCCCTAAAGAAAAATTTAAGAAAAGCCGGGGCGTGACATAATTAATTGGAATATAAAGAGTCTTGCTCTGTTTTGACCGATAATTCAAACAAGTGGGATATAAATATCTAAGTACGGCCCCAAATTGGACTTTTTGTACTTGGCAATTTGATTAGTAAAACAAGATCCATATATTGTTTAATGAAATAATAACATTGTTTTAACCATTATTTAGGAAACATGTAGCTGAAAATTAGGCATAAGCAAGAGAGGAAGACGTGGGAACCGACACCTAGCTACTTAATCATTCTCCTTTGTTTACTCTTAATCAATTTAATTAATTGCTATTTAATTCCAAATTAATTGGGTTCTGTAATCTGTACTGATCCATTTTGTCCGCCTCGTTTCATTCAGTTCCTCTAATATTCAGACGATCTATTGTATTCCATCCGTTTACTTTTACGTGTACAATATATTAAAAATATTTTTTTACTAGTTCATTTGAGCAAATTAAGAAAGATTATTATTTTTTCTTTAATGTTAATCTTATTATTAAGTAATTATTTTTCAAATATATTATAGTACTAATAGTCAAATTTTAGATTTCCAAAGTATACCAGATAGATATGAATTAGTAAAAATATTTTTCTATGAGAAGTGTAAAATGCATATTGGACAAGTAAAAGGAAATAATACATATATTTTTTATGTTGGTTATAAGTCGAGTGCAAAATGCACACTGAACAATGCTCAATGATATACGAAGAATTTGTGCAAGTGGTATCTTGTTTACTATCACGAAGGAAATTGGATCGGGTTAATCATGTGGGTCAATCTGGATTCATATTAAAGAGATAAATAAAAATGACAGTATGATGCACTAAACTTTTACTATACGCGGGATCAGGAGTCATTAATTACGCTGCCTATTATACGCATTATTACCTTACATATCTGTAAAAGATTGTTACAAACAACCAACGACTTCCTCACATCAGAAGATCAACTTTACCAAGCATCAACAAAGCTCCTCTTCATTAAAGGAATAGATAAACATATACAATTAGGTATATCTTTAATTAAAGAGAACATTAAATGGAAAAGACACAATGGTTAGGAAACTCCTAAACCAGATTGTCGCTTTACGTTATCAAAATAGAAGTCTGTGGAACTCCTCGGTCATTCTATAGTGGGTTATATTTTTTATCTGTGCCTACCTCCACTGGCATTAGTATCATCATCTCCTTGAAAGTAACAAGAATAAATAATTAAAATTCAGAAAGATGGTACACACAAAACCAAGTGAATGCAGTTAAGATTATGTACTTCAATTTGAGTCAATGGATATTGTATGGGCATGGACATGGTGCCAGATATGAGCAAATGTCATATGGATATTTATCAACAGAACAATGTGGAACCCCACATGCAGTTTAATAATTGATGTAAATTAAAGTGTGAACATGCACAGGAAACTCCCAAATATGCATATATTGATGGTCCTGCACTCAGGGCCGTCTCAATTTTGAAGAATTCGTAAAAATGGGTTCTTAATTGGGTTAAGATCTGTGAATTATGGGTCTTTACAGTAAATTTTGATTAATACTATTTAACAAAAAATGTAAAAAGAAACCCTAAAATTTTTCATTTTTCAGAAGGCCATGTGTAGTAGCACATTTCGCGCGGATCCAAAAATGGCTCTGCTCTTTTGCTTTACATGCTAGTGTTAATAAACCTAGAATAAGTACAGTTTATTTTATATATGTGTGTCAGTGTGAATTAGCACGTCTTAATCACAAATGTTTCGAATTAGAAAGTTGATCATCATAGTCATGAGAAGATCTAACATACTCCCTCCAATCCATATTATATATAGGGAGTTTACCTTTAAAATTTAGTTAAAAAACAAATGTTTTTTTTACATACTCATGAACGTATTATTATTTTTTTCAAATTTAACTAATTTAGATAAGCGGATTTTTAAATAACCAAGAAACCATATTAAATAGGTACTATTCAATTAGTAATTTAATGGAAACGCCTCTTACTTTTTAGGGGTGAGTGAATTTCTTACTGAGTGTTCAAGCTAAAAGTACAAAATAATATGTAGGGAAAAGGCTTAAATATGTCATCAAACTATCGAAAATGACTCATTTATGACACTCGTTAATAGTTTGGCTCATTTATGTCGTGTCGTTACCAAAATGACTCATTTATGTCATTGTCGTTACCAAAATGACTCATACATGCCATTTTCATTAACGCCCGACGTTAATGTAAAATAGTATTATAAAAATTGACGTTCATGAAAAATGGCATAGATGAGTCATTTTGATAACGGTGATGGCATAAATGAGCTAAACTATTGACGAGTAACATAAATGAGTCATTTCAAATAGTTCACTGACATACTTGAGTTTTTTAAATAACTTTGATTTAAATTTTGTATGTATATTTAAAAAATTCACTAATAAGTATAAGTTATAGATTTCGAACTTGGTAAATAAAATGTAGTGTGTTGAAAATTTACAATTCAAACCCAAAATATTTAAATCTTGAATTTGTCTCTAATAATGCTTAAATTAATTTTAGTGGACAATTAATTTACCGCAATTTCCCATTTTATCCCGATTCATGACGAACTAAACTTTGAGAAAATCATTTCTATCTCTTTTTTTTAAAGACAGCCGATATATTAAGTTTTTGTTATGCGCATGTCTGAAAAATAGCGGAATATTTCCATCCTTTTCGAACAGAAAAAAACATGTATACGGATATATGGTCCAAGTTGAAAACGCCCACTATGACACCCAACATACGCGTGTGTTAGCCATGAACTATAGGGGAGGGGGGGGGGGGGGGGAGTTTGAAAACGCCCACTGTCGGTTAACTAGATCCTCCCATAGTAGTGTGGGGTTAAATTTGATTCCACGTTTTTTTTGAACGAGCATTTGGTGTTCAAAACCTACTGATTCCATTAATTAGAATTTTAGGCGTATGAAGCTAATTATGGGAAAATTTTAATATTATATTCCCGAGGCTTAAATCACATGCATCTAGTTAAGGGCGAAAAAATTGAACTTTTACTATTTTATCATATCATGTCGCATGAAAAAATTTAATACTATATTCCCGAGGCTCAAATCACATACATCTAGTTAAGGACGAAAAAATTGAACTTGTGGAAGTATTAGACATGTGCACCAAAGTACCATGAGGTGCATAGTAGAAGATTAGTTGCATTGGTCTAGTTTAAATCATTAAATTAGTTATGGAGGGTTGGTTATTGATTAAAGTGTAGTTACGGGGTCAAACTGTACATATACATTCTTGTATTCCAATTCTGTATATATCGAATGAAAATCAGAAGAGCAGTCATTTTGTTAAAAAAAGTCACCGACTCTCTTCATCGTTTTCTCTCCTTCATCTCTTCTTTACTCAATCTTTTTTGCTTAGTTTGTACATGCAATATGTGATCCTTGCGATCTTTAACATGATATCAAAGCCCAAGGTGTTCGATGCATCTACGGGACAATCTGAAGAGGAATCAGTTAGATCGAGACGAACAAAGGTAGTTTCTGTATTCTACGGAGCATCGATCGATCGATGTAGATGTTGATGATTTTGTTGTGTTGATCGAGGATTGCTTTGTTGCGCACTTGTTGATTTGGTTGCATGTGTATATATCGATTCTGTTGGTCACATCTGTTGATCCAATTTTCTAGTCTTGTTTGTTGATCACAATTGTTGATCTGGCTATCTGCTGAGTCGTGGCTATTGAATTGTCTATTGATTACGTCTGTTGATCTAATCGTCTATATTCATTACGATTTCTAATCTATACTTGAGGAAGAATGGGAAGTATTGAAGGAACATCGTCTGATGGAACAGATACGGTTGTTACCATTGACCACAACCATCTGTTATATATATACCCATCCGATGCCCCTGGATCATTGTCAGTTGGGATCGTACTCACATGGATGGATAACTATACGCTATGGAGCAGGGCGATGAAGCTTGCACTTTGGGAAAAGAACAAGATTGGATTTATCGATGGAACTGTGAAGAAGGAAAGTTTCTCTGGGAACCTTGCGAATCTATGGGAAAGGTGTAACGCTATTGTAGTGTCGTGGCTAATGGGAATGTGAGCAAGAGCTTGTTGAATGGAATGCTCTTTAACTCAGATTCATACATGATATGAGAGGAGTTGCGAGACAGATTCGACAAAGTAAATAGCTCTAGAGCATTTCAGTTACATAAGGATATATTTACACTACGACAGGGAACATCACATGTGTCTATGTATTACTCGAGACTCAAGGACTTATGGGATGAGTATGACTCCATCATACCTGTATCAAACTGTTGTGCCAAGTCCAAAGAATTTATAGATCATCTCCAATACCAAAGGATGCTACAATTCTTAATGGGGCTTAATGATAGCTATGGACATGTGAGGAGTCAAGTGTTGTTAATGAGCCATTTGCCTATTCTAAACCAAGTTTACGCTATGATAAATCAGGAGGAGAGTCAGAGGCGTTTAGCTGGGACTATCAAAGGAAATATGCATGATGTAGGTGGAAGTTCTTCTGTTATGTTCACTGCAACCAAACATAGCAGTGATACATACAGACAGAAGAAGTCATATAGCTCGAATATAATATGTGATTTTTGTCATATCAAAGGACATAAGAAGATAGATTGCAATAGGCTGAAGAAATGTACATATTGTGGAAAGACAGGACATGTGTAGAGGGATTGTTACAGATTGAATGGCTATCCAGAAGATTCAACACAGAGTAATATGAAGAAGGAAAATATGGTGACTGAAAGTGAACTTCTGTGTGAGAACACTGAAACAGGACATGAACTTATGGGACAAAGGCAGAATGATGCAGAAAGACAGATGATACAGAAGGGATCACATCAGTTCACACCCCAACAACATCAGCAGTTGCTCGACTTGCTTAGGGATCAATCAGAAACTGTAAGAACAAACAACATCGTGGCTAACATGGCAGGTATCTGTAACAACTTTGACACACTGACTCTAATAAAATGGATAATAGATTCAGGAGCCACCAATCACATGGTTGGCAATCAATGAGATTTACATAACAAACGACTAACATAAGGTGCAGGTAAAGTGCATCTACCTACTGGAGAGTCGACCAAGATATCACATATAAGAGACTATCACATTGGAGGAGGTGATGTCTTAAAAGGTGTTCTTTATGTCCCTACTTTTCAGTTCAACTTGATGTCGGTTTCCAAAGTAACAAGGCAACTGAATTGTAGTGTCAATTTCTTTCCCACATGTTGCATATTTCAGGATCTCTCATATGGGAAGGTGAGAGCGATTGGTACTGAGGATGATGGATTATACATCATGTCTGTGGACAAACAGAATAAAGGACAGGAACTACACAAAAGTTTAACAAAGAACACGTACATCGATGCAGTGTGCGGCATCGAGGCTATGCGTACGCCGTTGAGTGTCGGCGAGAATACCTTGTTTCCAGAATGATAGTTCATTTACATTACATAATTGTGAAGTGTGTCCCCTAGCAAGACAAACTAGAGTTCCAATTCCTATTAGCTCAACTAGAACATCTACTTCTTTTGAATTGTTGCATATGGATGTATGGGGGCCTTATAGAGTCAATACCTATAATTGAATGAGATACTTCCTTACAATTGTGGATGATTACTCTAGATGGACCTGGTTTTTTTTTTATGAGGTTGAAATCTGATGTCTTTACTCTACTTAAAAATTTCTTCGTAACAGTGAACACACAGTTTGAAACTAAAATCCAGAGGGTAAGGTCGGATAATGGGACTGAATTTTTCAATAGTAACTACAGGAAAATGTTTCAGGAGCATAATGCGGTCCATGAGAGTTCATGTCCCTATACTCCTCAACAGAATAGAGTAGTTAAGAGGAAACACAGACACATTCTAGAGACAGCAAGGGCTATCAAGATTCAGGGCAACATACCAGACAGATTCTGGGGTTTCTGCATTGAAGGGGCAGTATATGTTATGAATAGAATTTCCTTATCTGTCCTAAACCATGTGTATGCTTATGAAAGGTTATACAAGTCCGCCCCTTCTCTATCTCATTTAAGAGTCATTGGGAGTCTATGTTTTGCAACTAACCTTCTTCATCATGATAAATTCAGCCCCAGAACAATAAAATATGTGCACCTGGGATATGGTACAATGCAAAAAGGCTACAAATTGTATGATTTAGATAATGGAATTGTATTCATGAGTAGAGATGTAGTCTTCATGGAGAATGTTTTTCCTTTCAAGAATGATAGTGGTGAGAATGGAATAGGATCTATACATACACATGATCCATTTTCTTATAATGATTTAGTGCATCCATGTGAAATTAACATTAGGCATTCTCCAAACAATGGTAATACATTTGAGAATGAGATCATTCCAGATTTACAGCATGCAACTATCACTAATGCAACTGTCACTAATCCTAGCATGCAGAACTCTGAATCAGTCATACATGGTTCTGACTCTGATCTGAGAAGATCGGAAGGGGCCAGCAGACCTCCTATTTGGCATAAAGATCACATCACACAAAAGGGATCATCTAATTGCCTATATTCTATTTTTGCATGCTTAACTTTCTCTGATCTTTCTTCCAGATATCAGGCATTAATAGCCAAGTCTTCCATTGCCACATAGCCCTTCAATTAGGCGAGGATGTCGGTGGGTTGAGGCCGGTCGAGGCCACGAAGTAAATCCAAGCCTTGGAGGAGAATAAAACCTGGGAGCTAGTGTCATTGCCTAAGGGAAAGAAAGCTATTGGATGCGAGTGGGTATATAAGATCAAATACAACGCAACTGGAGAGATTTAAAGGTTTAAATCAAGGCTAGTTACAAAAGGGTATAACCAGAAAAAAGGTCTTGATTATCAAGAAACATTCTCACCTGTTGTGAAAATGGCAACAGTGAGAGCTGTTATTTCCATTGCAGCAGCTAAGCAATGTATCATATATCAGATGGATGTTTACAATGCCTTCCTCCAAGGTGACTTGTTTGAAGAAGTCTATATGCAACCTCCTGAAGGGTTTCAATCGAACACAGCAGATGGTAAGGTATGTAAACTACTGAAGTCCTTGTATGGATTGAAGCAAGCATCGAGACAGTGGAATATAAAGTTAACTTCAACCTTAGTTGATTCTGATTTTACGCAGAGTCTCAGAGATTATTCTCTATTTACCAAGCAATAGAATGGGAAGATTGTGATTGTCCTAGTCTATGTAGATGACCTTCTGGTCACATGGAATGATAGAACACTACTTCAGTCGACAAAGGAGATTTTACAATCTGTTTTCAAGATAAAGGATCTTGGTGAACTTCGATATTCTCTTGGCATTGAATTTGCCAGGAGTGAGCAGGGGATTGTTATGCATCATAGGAAATATGCACTTGAATTGATCTCTGATATGGGCTTAGCAGGAGCTAAACCATCTCCTTCTCCTATGGAGATGCATCAGAAGTTGACAACCTTAGAGCTTGATCAACACATTGCCGCATCTACCGATTCGAGGTACCATCGAGCCAAAGAATGACCCTCGCTTCGATCCGGCATTTACAGGAGGCTTATCGCGCATCGATGTATCTCGCGAATACTGCACGGATATTGCTTATCCAGTTCAGTGCCTTAGTCAATTCATGCAGGCTCCTAAGCAATCTCATTTTGAGGCAGGCCTGAGGATTGTCAAGTATGTCAAAAATGCCCCAGGATCTGGAATTCTTTTGAACAGTACTAGTTCATCCAGTCTGCAGGTGTTCTGTGATGCTGATTGGGGATCCTGTCCCAACAGCAGAAAGTCTATCACTGGCTATTTGGTTCTATTTGGCACTTCTCCTATTGTATGGAAATCCAAGAAGCAAGTCACTATGTCGAGTTCACCAAGCCGGTATCGAGCATCGCGATCCGTCGCAGGTCGTCCGCTCGCGCCTTTACAAAGAGCTTGGAGTGCACATCGACTTACCTGTACCAGTTCATACAGACAGCCATTATGCACTTCTTATTGCAGTTAATTCAGTTTTTTACGAGCGAACTAAACACATTGACATCGACTGTCACTTCACTCGAGAGAAAATTATGATTGGCCTCATTCAGACAAAATACATACCTTCTGCTGAGCAGCCAGCAGATTTATCTACAAAGGCTGTCAGCCGAGGACAACATACGTTCTTGATGTCCAAGCTATGAAGAATATCTTCATCACTCCTAGCTTGAGGGTGTGTGTGGAAGTATTAGACATGTGCACCAAAGTACCATGAGGTGCATAATAGAAGATTAGTTGCATTGGTCTAGTTTAAATCATTAAATTAGTTATAGAGGGTTGGTTATTGATTAAAGTATAGTTGCGGGGTCAAACTGTACATATACATTCTTGTATTCCAATTCTGTATATATCGAATGAAAATCAAAAGAGCAGTCATTATGTTCCCAAAAGTCACCGACTCTCTTCATCGTTTTCTCTCCTTCATCTCTTCTTTACTCGATCTTCTTTGCTTAGTTTGTACATGCAATATGTGATCCTTTTGCGATCTTTAACAGAACTTTTACTATTTCATCATATCATGTCGCATTTATTTCTTCAATTTAGACGTCGCGAGAAACATAGTAGTCGATTGAGTCGTGTCAATTTGTTGGATGAGCGAGAACTAATCCAACACATCCTTATTGCGTATAGATTTATGCACAAAGTTATATTCTCATAATTTCTCTTGTATGGTTAAAAGGAAGAATAAAGGAAGGAAAATAAAGAAGGAACAAAAATAAAAGTTGTTTATTTTGGATTTGAACTTCCATTAGTGTCAATAATGTCTACCTTAGAAATAGAATACAAATAAAAAAAGGAATATGATCCGTTCTCAAATCTTGGTTATTGAAGCATATTTCGTGATTTACTAGTAGTAGTGTTGAGGGACCAGTACTACTATCTCCAGAACTAGTTTTACGTAAATCAGGAACCTGAATATCAAAAAAGGAATATGATATTTGATTGTTGATTGATTGGTAAGGAGGCAAACACACGCCACTTGATGGATGCTTCCAAATTCGATTGGGACAATGTTGCTCTTTAAGTCAATGGTTTATATCAATTTGCACATATAGATAACATTTTCCCCAAGCAATTTTTCACCAGTTCACCTCCCCATCATTGCCTCAATTATTATTTTTTCCTTCCTAGAAAAGTTTATTCTCTCCCAGGTTCAATTTCCATCTCTAACTAATTAACTAACTCTGAAAAAAAGGAGATATTAACAAAAAAAAAACGATTTTATTTATTAAGAACCTGAAATAAAAAAGAAAATAAGATTGGGAAAAAAATTCTAGCTAAAAATAGTGGAGTCCGCACCATTATGTTGTGGGTGTGGAACGAGAGTTATCGCCGCAGAATCGTGGGCTGGAACACCGGGTTACTAACCAAAGGATCAAACTTAGTTGTTGGGACAAACTTGATATAATAATTGACTTTTCTTTTTGTTATAGTCACATTGCAATTATTTTATCAGAACGGGTCACTTATTTGAAGGTGGCATTTCAATAGCAATTGTTAATTTTTTTTCTTATCATTTGGTGACGGTCCTTTTCTATTTCTATCACAATAAAAATTAATTATTTAACACAAACATAATAGTAGCATCGAAGATACTTAAATCTTGGGAGAAAATTCCGTCATGTGATTACTCATAAAAATAATAGCATTAATCAGCTCATCTTCGCCATCTAAAGAAAAAGTAAAAAATTAACTTTGCGAAATCAGTTTATTTTAGTAACATATCTTATCAGAATAAACATATTTAAAGATATCCCTAATTAAAAAGCAACTGCAATTCTAAAATGAGTTTGTAATATAATTGATGCTACATGAGTTGTACCTAATTAGTTAGAGTTAGTTGAAGTTGTTAGAGTTAGTTAATGACAAGTTATATTCAGTTGTCAATGATCAGTTAGTTAATTAGATATTTTAATTGTGTATATATACTCTGATCGTGTAATGAAGAAAACAAGCAATTCATTTATCTCTTCTTCTTCATTACGATTCTGCTCGAGCTCTCACATGCAACAATGATGTGAGTTTGTTTTTATTTATGTGATTACTTGTTGTCAAGATTAATATGGTATTAGAGCCTACTGATTGTAGATCGTGATTATCTTTTCTGTCATTATCGAAGTGTTGTGAGTGTCTCTCCGTTCTTGTGGTTCACTATTACTTCATCATTTTTTTGTCCTTGTGCAATATCTTTGATTGAGTTCACTATCTTCGATCGAATTCATCTTCTTTGTTCCAATTTCATTTTTTATTCGTGTTTCTATTATCGATTGAGCTTCGATTTTATTCTTTGATTCAAATTTCGTTATTAACTAATATTACAAATGGTCATTGAAGAAATTGAATAAATAAACTCGAACAATACTGTTTTGGATGTTAATGATTCTCTACATTGGAGTCATTTTGATAATACTTGAGCATTATTACTATCAGTGTCTTTTGATAGAGTGGGATATAGGTCATGGAGAAAGAGTGTTCTGTGTAATTTGTTGGTGAAAAATAAGCTAGAATTCATTAATGGTGAATGCAAGAGGCCAGATGAGACCTCATCCAAGTTGCGACAATGGAAGAGATGTGATAACATAGTGACTTCATGGATTCTCAATTCATTGTCCAAAGAAATATCTTATAGTGTGGAATTTGTCAATAATTTTGTAGAATTATGAAAAGAATTTGGAGGATAGGTATGAACAAACTAATGGAGCAAAATTTTATGAAATTCAAAAGGAAATCAATGACTTGTCTCATGAAAGATTAGATATAACTACTTACTATAACTAAGATGAAGAAATTATGGAAGGAATTGAACACTTTAGTGTTAAGAGTCACTGTAGTTATATGTGGACTTGTTGTGCTAAAGAGGGGATGTGCAAAGTAGAATAAGATATGAGATTAATTCAATTCCTTATGGGATTGAATAAAGTATGCACCATAGTTAGAGGAAGCATTCTTATGATGAATCATTTGTCTCACACCCCTTTTCAACCAGAGTCAAAACAGTGTATCACGTATGGGTGATTCCTGAATTTGTTTTAAGGAGTCGTCACCTAATTATTTTAAAGATGAATTAGGATATCTATTTAGCAAAAATCTGCTTAAAATAACTCCAATTTATGGTCTGCGAAACTTGATAAGATTCTGAGTAAAGGTTCTCTATTATCCTAAAGGGAAGGGATTAGGCATCCTTCAGGATCCGTTAACTTGCAGTTGTCCGGTCAGGTTAATTATTAAGCTTAAAAATGCATATTGTTTGAAAGCATAGAATTAAGAAGAAAATGTTTTCAAATAATTAGTTTGAAAGATATATTTTGATAAGATCTGCATGAAATTTATTTATAAAGCGCATGAAAATGGTTTGAAGGAAAAATATGTATTGCATATAAAATTTTAATTTTTGATGAAAATATACATTTGTATGACATTTGTTTTTAAAAAAAATGTAAGACCTAAAAAGATAACTAGCGGCGAATTTCTATTTTTTAAACTACCCCTTTAATCTAACAATCCTAAATCTACATATTCTACACATTTTAATATTCATATAAGACTACATATCACAACAAGGAGACAATAAAATGACGGAATTTAAAGGATAAAAATAATAGGACGACTAGGGCGGATGACATTGTCATCCCGCCTTATTTGTTTAGGAGTCTTGAGGTGGAAGGATGTCATGAACGTGAATGCGGATATGATAAGTCTAGTAGCGAGACTCTCGATTGCAAGCACTGTGAGGCTCAAAACCTATCATGGAATAAGCAAGCACTGTGAGGCTCGAACAATATATCACACAGAGAAATAAAATGACAATCCCACTAGTCATAATTTTTTAGATTTGAAGGTAGATAAATTTGCCCAACAAAAGAAATGCTAACCACAAAATATAGAAAAAACGCTAGTCCTAAGTCCCACCATACAATCATCCATTTCTTAATCAATCTTTTCATCTATACAAAACTAAATTGAGAAATCCCGCAAATTAATTAATTTTTCTTACTGGTGCAACGAACCGAGGCAAAGGGTCCTTTGAGTTCAAATCGAGGCAGAGGGTCCTTTGAGTTCAAATCGACTTACTGAATCAGAACAAGATTTGTTTTAAACTTATATCTGAAAGTTTTGAGTAAGAAATGAGAAATGTTTTAGGGTTTTGAGAGGGGATAATGCGGCGGCTCCCAGTGTCTTCTTTTTTAATGGATTCCATAGGCTTGTATTTATAGCACAAATTTACGATTGCTAAGGCTAAATGATTTGGGCGGTATTTGTTGTTTTTAAGAATTTTGAAAATAGTCAAACGAGGTTGTTCAAAAATGAACGTTGGGACATAGGTATGGATTTGTTCTTCGGATTCAAGCTTAAACGACCTTGAATCGGTGTTTATCCACTGAATCGAAGTCTGATTCAGTGTCCAGACACCGTTCGTTCAGAAGGTTCTGAAAATTGTCAAAACAGGTGATGGGTGCTGGGGAGATGACGGGTTGCAGCGACGAGAGTGTTTATCCGGTGGTTACAAGGGTGGTCGACGGGATTTGGGGAGGGTTCGATGGTTTATCCGGCGGTTTTGGGGTGTTCTGGTTTGGGTTTAATTAGATTTTAGTTTGGTTGGGCTGCTGGTTAGAATCAAAAGGGATGATAAAAGACTTGGGCCGGGTATTGGGAATGAAGGGTGTGGGCTGTTTAATTTGGGGGTTGGGCCGACGTGTATTTTTTTGGAAATTATGGAGTGTTTGGGCTGAGTGTTGGCTGAATTTTAGGTGTGAAATGGGCTGATGTAAATGGGAATTGGGCTGGGAGTTTGGGAATTATTTTGGGCTGATTTAAGGGTTAGGGTTTTTTAGATTGTTTTATTTTATTAATGGATTGCGGCATGAAAAATGATTTATAATAATTATAAATTATAAGGATAAAATGTCAATGCGATAATAAATAATACAACAATATTTTTGATTTTTTTTTAGTGCTTAATATAAAATGTGATGCCGTTTTATGAATAACATAGAATATTAGGATAAAAATTATGATTGTGGTAAAACAATGTCATGATAGTAAAAAGGCGACTAAAGATACTAATAATAATAAAATTGGTTATTTTGAGAATATTAATTTTTTTATTTATGCATGTATATGTATGTATTTATTAAAATTTCAAAATTGTTTTGCGATGTTGAAAAATAGTTTAATTTTTCGATAAATAATCGAAAGAGAGGGACAAAATTGGGTGCCAACAATTTGCCCTCCATGGCACAGGCTTTCTCTCTATTGGTAAAGGCAATGATAGCCTACACTTTTTTTGTTCAAGACGTGTGAAATCTCATGATGACAATGCATCAAATTCTTGTTCTCTTCATGTTGACAGTCCTTTTGTGGTAAATAGTTCTGTTACTAGCACATCCACTAAGGATACTTACTCTCATCATTACTCATCATCTGTAAAAACTTTCATTGATGCATTATGCTTGTTACATGCATTATATAGTTGAACGTGAATATAAGGTTATTATGAATTTGAGCAAAAACTATAGGTCTAAAGAATTCTTGTTTCATAGATTACATGTGGCGTGGGGAAGAACAATGATTTCTCCACATGGATAAAAGCTCTACATATTTTAATTTCTCCAATACGTGTATTAAAAATCTGAACTTGAAATGATAATCCTAAAGCTTGAACCTTGAAACCTTGGAATGAGTTTATCTTGAAAATCCTAGGTTAAGAGCATTAGATTCTACTTAGAATTTATTATGAATACGTCAGAACTACATAAAATAGCGTGAAAAAGACTTATCTTGGTGTAGGAGATGATTGGGAAGAGAGAACATTCATTCTAGGACTCGGAGATATAAAAAACTAATTCTGAAACTAAGTCTCTGTATTTATACTTTTTGATGTCGGGGGATTTGACTGCCAATTCGACGGACCGTCGAATATTATATGGTCTGAGTTGGGACCATCGAATCATATATGGTCCGTATAGTCGGACCGTCGAATTAATTAAATAAATTCTAACATTTCCAGTGACTTTAAAACTTGAGAGGCTTTATATGGTAAAAAAGGACGGACTGTCAAATATTGTATGGTCCATAAAAATCAACTAGGTTCCGTCAACTTTAAAATAAAATCAAATGTTCACTTCGACGCACCGTATATAATTCTACAGTTCGTATAATCCATCGTCAAATTGTGATTGTGAGGCCCCAATTTTTGACTGGAGGGGACACCAAATGCCTCTGCCCTTCCATCCCTTGGATAGATAGAGATGGAGGGCAGAATTTTTGGTTTTAATCTGCAGAACTGAAACTGGTTTTCAACTTTAAACTACTGTTTTGGTTTCCTAAACCCTCAAATCATAGACATGAATTAGTTTGAAGGTACGAGGTGTTACATATACAAAGTCCTGAACCTAACCACAAGAAGGATACTTGTTTTTAGAGATGTAGTTTTCCATGAAGATGTCTTTCCTTTGCATTTGTCTTCTGATAAAGTGTTTTTTCTTCAAATTTTAAGTCTACTCTTTTTTATGACGGTAGTACTGATTTAGAAATTAATGATATTTTGTCTCATGATCATAGAAGATTGAGTGTTACTACTGATATTCTACACGCTGACATAGAAATTCCACAAATGAACATTGATACTTCCACCACTATACCAATTGACACTTCACTCATTCCATCTCCCTCAAAACATCACCATGTATAAAATGACATGCCTAATTCTGTAATTGAACCATCCCAACACATTATCATCTCATCTTTTTCCACCACATGCACAAACATCACCTTAAAAATTACATATGTTCCCTACATACATTGAAACCTATCCAAACTCCATCCACCTAATAACTTTTCCTTAGTGCACTTTTTACCAACAACGATCATGTAACTGTTGGTCAATTAATATTTGATAGTCATCAATTAATTCAAAATATTTTACATGATAGTGAGTCTTCATCATATAAAGAGGCAACACTACACCCTGCTTAGCAAGTTGTCGTGACTCAAGAATTTGAAGCATTGCATGGCAACAATACTTGGAATATAGTCCCATTGCCATTAGGGAAGAAAGTAATTGATTGTAAATCAGTATACAAAGTGAAACATAAAGCAGATGATAGCATAGAAAAATTTAAAGCAAGATTAGTAGTGAAAAGGTATACTCAGCAAGGAGAAATTGATTACACTGAGATCTATTCTCTTGTGGTAAAAATGACTATTGTAAGGAGTTTGATAACAACTACATTAAAGAAGAAATGAAACATGTTTCAACTAGATGTTAATAATGTATTTTTGCATAATGACCTTTATGAAGAAGTCTCTTTTTCTTTTAGTAGTAGTATTCAGTTATGCATAGTTCCTTATTTTTCGATGTGTATTACTATATGTTTTTACTTTTAATTTGTATTTTGCTAATTTACCCTCTCTTTTCTTACAATCATGTACCAATTATTTTTTTTAGAGCCGAGGGTTTATCGAAAATAACCTTTTTACCTCACAAAAACACGATAACATTTGCGTACATCATATTCTCCTCATACCACTTGTGAAATCACCCTAAATTTGTTGTGAATATCTTTTACATAAACGGATCAAAAGTACACATTTTAATTAATTAAAAATTAAATATGCACAATCAAATATTATAAAAATTTAAATATAAATTTACTAATACTTGATGTGGCTAAAACTACTACTATTACTTCTTATTTTTTACTCCATCATATAAAAATATATTTAGACCATCTTTAATTATTCAAGATATATGCAAGCCTTCTTAATTGTTCATAAGCATTTTTGAATTGTCGGCAAAGTGCATATATAGAGTAATTTGATTTTTCATTTATTAACATAGTTCTACCACGACAAATATTTAAAATCAAGTTGCACTTTAAAGTTAAGCTGAACTATCATTAGAGAAAGGACACATATTTAAGACGAAAAATAATGATGAAAACTTTCATCAGACAACTAAACAATCCATAACAAATTTGAATTAAAATTGCAGTATTTATTTATTTTCTTGTATTTCAGTAATTGACTTTTTTTGGCGTGAGGAATGCTTGTAATCTAAAAGAAGGAATGGGAGAGATGATGTAATTCAATTTGGAAATTATCATGCTTCCTGTTCACGGTCAAGGCCTTTTAATTCGAGAAAGATATTGACTTCTATACATTGATTGTATAATCTGGTTATACTAAGGGTGCAAGGTAAACGGAATGAAATCTAGTAAGAGAATGGAAAGAAAAAAAATTACCCTGATTGTCCCTACATGTTTGATTCTGAATGGTTCGGGGTCCGGAGTCGGGGGTTCGGGAAAGGAAATAGAAATACGGGGGTGGGGAGAATCAATCTAAGGAAAATGAAATGGAAAAGAGGGTAAAGTGAATGAAAAAGTAAGTCAAACAAACAACTTCAAAGGGAATTTCATTTTCTTATTACTCGAACCACACGCACCCTAATAAAATTATTTTGAAGTTAATTATAGATAATATTTATAATAAGTGAGATTGATTTATATAAAAATGTTTTAGGATTTGAACTATAGCTCACCTTGAATTCATACAACAATAATATTCACCATATTCAAACAATATAGTTCCCACTTCTTCATTTGAGTTCATATAATTTACATTATAATCTTGTGCTGTCAATCACAATAAATTAAAAAAATCTTATAATTAAATATAATCTGAAATATCAATAGGTGACAGATAACTTATTAATATATATACTTATGAACTCCATTGCATATCATGTGAATTTAGAATTTAACGAATTTTAATTAAGTTTTACTTCTCGTGAAGTTGAACAAGTAAAATTTATATATACACAATTAGCAAATGAAGGAGAATATACAACAAAATGATAAATTTTGATATTGTACAAGTAATTTGAATTCTCATTTTTTGTTGCTCATAGCACGTGGCGGAGATGCATGTATCCACGTCAGCGTCTCTACACCACCCAACTTATGATCCGGAGCCCAAACCCGAATTTATAGCCGTCGGATACCCGTATGTATATGCTCCTTCGTTCATATATTTCTAATAGATCCCCCTCATAAATTAATAAAATCACGTTCAATAAATTATCTCCTAGAATTTAGAGAAAAATATTAAGACAAATAAATTAATTAATTAAAACATAGTATTAATAATAGCCTAATAATTCGGAAATTTGTAATAGAATTAGCATTTTTGTGAGCTACGTTTAACTGTCAATACATCGCTGATGCTCTCCGTTAACTTTAACGGACATTTCCACCGGTTTCCATAATTCAGGCGATTTCTGTTTATTCGGTCCGAGCGGCGATGACCGGTGGTCCGAGAAACTATTCGGCGAATCCAAATGATTACAAACTCGTAGAAGAAGTAGGTTATGGAGCTAGTGCAACTGTTTATAGAGCGATCTATCTTCCTTTCAATGAAGTAATCGCAGTCAAGTGCTTGGATCTCGATCGCTGTAATAGCAATCTGGTTTGTTTCGTTTTCTTTCCATTTCTTCTGCTTTTGTGTAGATATGTGTTCTTTGAGTTTTGCTGATGGAAATTTGACTTGATTTGACTTGCGGATTGGTTGATGTTTCGCTTTGTGATGTTCTTGTTTAGATGTATTTTTAGTATGGAGATCATAGAGTTGAATTTCATTATAAAAGAAAAAAAGATCATAGAGTTGAATGTAGGAGGCTTTAATTTGATTTCCTTGTTTGCTTTTACTTGTCATAGGTCCGTGTTTTTACTCCTTGTAAACAAGACTCATTTTCTGGTAGTCCCAAGTGATGTTGATTGAACAAAGTAACTGATTTTGTATTTGTATTTGTATTGGCCCTGTATTAATGTGTATTAATTTTAGACCGTTGGAATTCATAGGCATTGATGCATGGACCGAAATATGGAGTGAGAGTTAATTTACGTGTAATTAGATCAGTGTTATCAAAAGCGAAAAGCTCAAAAAGCTCTAAGGTCATTTGGGGCTTTAGGCACAAAGCGCAAAAAAGTGTGTGTGGGGGGGGGGGGGGGGGTTTATGGAAAAAATTCCCAAAGGTGCAAAAAATACAAATTTATATATGTTTAGACCAAGTCTAATAATAATAAGCATGAATAATAAATATATGGACAAAGAAATTGTAAAAATATTACGATAAAGTTAAATATCCTTCAAGAGACGCACCCCTTCAAGAGAGGCTCATTGGCAAGGAAAAGTATGTCTTAGAGCCTTGATGATGACATTGAAGCGCATATAAAGCGAGGCAAAGCGCTCAACATGGTTTGAGCCTCGCTTAAGGGCTTAAGGGCTTAAGCGCGCCTTTGACAACACTGAATCAGATTACATAGTGGCATCTGGTTTTATCTACCGGTAACAATTACCCGGTTTGGAAGTTTTTTTTTTGAACTCTTTTGGATTGCGCTTTAATGTCAAAGATTCCGGTTTGCTAGGTGTTCTGATGATGTATGCATATGAAGTTCTCTTCAAGGGCATAAAAAGAACATATAAAATTTTTGACTAATTTTGAAATGCAAATTTCTCCACGTCTATGGAAAGTCATTTCCCAATTTTACTTTTCTTTTTTGTTGTTGGGGATCTTTTCAGATAGAAATAATATGCTACAAAACTATTTAGCAGGACAAAGAAAAACAATACTCACCAATGTAATTTTCAATTGGATCAGATAACGAAGGATAGAAAATGACAGAGCGACTTGTATTGAGTGATAGGTTGATCAACAATGAAACGGACAACAAAACTTTACAACATTTTCTTAAATACATTTTTGATGGAGCTTTGTCTGAGAAGCCCATGGATTCGCTCTACAAATACCGTCGGAATCCAGTACTCAACATGAAATCACATTATCCCTGTATCAGGGGATTCTAGCTATCAAAATTCAAAGAAGTTATCATCTATTTGGAGTTATTATTTTCAGTGGTGAATTGATCTTTGGATATCTTTTCCTTCTTAATAAGGTAAATAGTAAATACAGATTTGGTACAAGCAATTAATAGTCCCCTTACTATAACCATCCCGAGGAAAATATTTGAGAGGAAGTATCCCTGAAAGTAACCATGACCATCTGTGCTAGGTCTATTTTTGTGCCACCCAGCGTTGTTGTGCTTCTTTTCACTTGTGATAGTAGTTCATTTTGGTAGGTTGATCGATGTGTTCGATATAAGCACCCACTAAAATTTATTAGGTCAGTGATATCAAAGGCAAAAAATGCTATGTTGCTCGGACTCTTCAAAAATGCTGCTCCACCCGTGCCACCCAGCATTGTTGTGCTTCTTTTCAATTGTGATAGTAGTTCGTTTTGATAGGTTGATCGATGCGTTCGATATAAGCACCCACTAAAATTTATTAGGTCAGTGATATCAAAAGCAAAAAATAACTAAAAATGTAGAAAACTGCCAAGTGTTTGCCCGGTGTTTTAGCTTTTAACTAAAGCATGAGCTTTAGTGTAGTAAGGCCGCGACGAGAAAAAGTATAATACGAGATAGTAACTAAAAATATAAATAATAGTTGTATGGGCCATAGAAGTAAAAAACTACAGTTGCATAGAATATACAGAGTAAAAGCCATATTAACAAGTTCAAATCTATTTTAAAATGTATGATTTAGAAGCAAGCTTTTTGTCTCTGTGTGACCTATAGGTCATGAGTTTGAGCCGTGGAAGCATCCACTAATGCTTGCATTAGGGTAGGCTGTGCGGCCCTTACCCGGACCTTGCTAACACGGGATGCTTTGTGCACTGGGCTGCTTTTTGCCTTTTAATGATAGATCTTTTTTATACTAAAATTCTGATTTCATAGTTTCTAACATACTCATCCAAAAGTTGCCAATATATCCTTGTGGCCAATGAACTGGGTGCAAACCGCAGAGACCAGGGTTTAAATCCTAGTAGAGACAAAAGCACTAGGTGATCTCTTCCCATCTGCCTAAACTTTGGCGGTCATAATGGGATCAAATACCTGGTGGAGTAGTTGAGGTGTGGACAAGTTTGCCTGAAAACTTCCATTACATAAAAAATATCTTATTGCTACTCATATTTTTATACTTATCAGAAAAAAGAATTGACTTATAGGTTTATATAATATATCAATTTGTTATCTATTTTATCGGCCTCTTTAAGGCTATTAAAAGAAAAAAAGACTATTAAGGTGCGCATTGAGCCTGCACCAGAGCGCCACAAGTGAGGTGAAGTCCATAGCTTGCACTCCATCAAATCTTAGAATCTAAGCGCTCCTTAAACAGGCCTTTAATATATAATTAGGCTGGATATTTCTGTTCTTCTTTTATGTGCTGTTGGGTGGAACGTGGGAGCATGTTTTGGATTACAGGTAAATTGGTGAAGTTGTTCTCTAAACTCACCTTCTCCCAAACCCGCTTTAGCCAGAGCCTCCTGGCACTGGTGTCCACCTTTTAATTGGCTAACAGCCCGTACTCGAAAATGAATTTGGAAACTCTTATCTTGATTGAATAGCAGAGAAACGAACTCCATTTGGCTAACCAACTTTATTCAAAATTCATTTGATTTGAATGTTAAAGACTAGCTTGTCATTTTGCAACTTCTACCAACAATTTTGGATGGAAAATTCTGACAGGGGGACACTGGTTGTGGATGTCGCTAAATAATTTCATTTCCATGTTATTAGGGAACAATATATTTAATTGGTGCATGTTCATTTCATGTCATAATAACCTGCTAAACTAATTGCCTCTGGAACTTGCTCTCCACTCCTATCCAAAAGAAGGAAAAGATCCTCATACATTCTCTAATTGGGATACTATATTTTTACTTATTGATTCCTTAATTGTTTCATGAGGGCCCAATCCTCCTCCGTTAACAACATTATGAATTAAAGAGTAACAAATTTAAATATCAATTAATGAATTCCCAAAATAGTTGGGATCAATTATATGAATCCTCTTTATTCGTTCAACTCTATTCAGGCTCATTTTTACCTTCATTTTAAAGACAAATTAGAGGTTTTCTTACTAGATATTTTCTACATCTCACATTTTCACTCGTACAAGTCTCTACTGAAACAAAAAAGAGAAGTGAGACAGTAACAATTAAACCTTAAATCACACTATTTGGATCTTTCGCGTCCATAGGGTTATGTTTTCAGCAAGGTTGCATGCACCGAGTGTGTGTAAGTCTTTTGAGAAAATTTCTCTCAATGTGATTTTTGGTCTGCGTCAACTCCTTTTCGAGGAGTAGAAGTGTCAAGGAAGGCTTCTTATAGTTACAAATTGAGGTGTCATGTTATAAATACTGTTTTTGTAATTGCATTTCTGTTTGCGTAGGATCATGCTGCTATTTTGCAATAGAGTGTTTTAAAGAATTTTACTTCTCCACAGGATGACATACGCAGGGAAGCTCAAACGATGAGTTTGATAGACCATCCTAATGTAATAAAGTCATTCTGTTCATTTGTTGTTGAGAGCTACCTCTGGGTGGTGATGCCCTTCATGGCTGAGGGTTCTTGTCTACATCTCATGAAAATAGCATATCCTGATGGATTCGAAGAATCTGCTATTTGTTCTATGTTGAAGGAAACTCTCAAGGCGTTGGAATATCTCCATCGACATGGGCACATCCATCGAGATGTTAAGGTTTGTTAGAACTGTTGTTCCCTTGTTTTTGATCTTCAAGTTGTGATATTTATGGTTTCTCTACCACTGTTCTCATCGCAGGCTGGGAATATATTGCTGGACACTAATGGGGCAGTAAAGCTGGGCGATTTTGGTGTTTCAGCATGCATGTTTGACAGTGGTGATAGACAGCGGTCTAGGAATACCTTTGTAGGAACTCCGTGCTGGTGAGCATATAGGCATCCTTTCTGTCAATTCCCAACCATCAATAAGTGTTTCTATGCAAGTCTTGTCGTGTTCTACATGTCCCTCAACTACTTTTATTTTGTAGGATGGCACCGGAAGTTCTGCAGCCTGGAACTGGATATGATTTCAAGTGAGTTTTCTCCGTCGCGGTGCAAGATCTTGATGGTTTCATATGTTATGATTTAAATTTTCATTTTGTGGTTGACTGAGACCTATTTGAGAAAGTTGGAATTTGAATTCCATTTAAAATTGTATCATTGGATTAAGTTACTGAACTTTTAGTATTGAAAGGTATTAAGTATATGCATTTTAATCCGGTTACTGAATTCAAATATGAATTATCCTCTTTAGCATTTGTTTGAAACTAAAACTAGAAGTATATTATTTGTCACTAGATATTGCTATCTAGAGTTTATGTACATGATGACATATTGTAAGCATTTTAATTCATGTAATAAGCAACTATGGTGGATTAGAAACTTGTTTTTGGATATGTAGTCTTTCAGACTTCAACAACGACAACAACAACAACATACCCAGTGAAATCCCACAATGTGGGGAGGGTAGAATGTACACAGACCTCACCTCCACCTTGGTAGGCAGAGCGGCTGTTTCCGCGATCTTTCAGACTTCAGTGATAACTAAATATTGTTTTACTTAAAGTTGGTAAAGCAATTTAACAGCCACACAGAGTAGTACATGTGTTTTGAGTTTATGTATAAACAAGTCTAAATCTTTAATGACTTAATCTGGTAATTTTAAGTGCTTAAGACAGTTACCAAACATGATCTAAGATGAGAATTCTGAATTCTGACATAAAGGTCTACCTTTTCTTGTCTAAGTGATATGTTTGTGTACTCATACAGGGTAACTGAGAATATTTATATTATTGATGCTATTGACTAATTTTCTTCCTTCTACAGGGCTGACATTTGGTCATTTGGAATAACTGCCCTGGAGTTGGCTCATGGTCATGCGCCATTTTCCAAGTATCCTCCAATGAAGGTATATATTCATTTCCAAGATGGGTCAACAACAATACTTTAACTTGGTGCTTGAGTATGCATTATTTAAGTTACCCTGTGTTCTCTTGCCACAGGTACTACTGATGACAATACAGAATGCCCCTCCTGGACTTGATTATGACAGAGACAAAAAATTCTCTAAGGTTTTAATTCCAGTTTTTTTTTTTTGATAAGTAGGTATTAAATTCCAGTACCATTCAACTCTACCCAGAAAAAAAGTAAGCGCCATTTCATTTGCAATTGTACATGGAGCAACAACAATAACAACAACAACGTACCCAGTATAATCCCACAAGTGCATTTGTGCATGGAGATATTTGTATATGTTGCTCTGCTATGTGCTTTAATCTTTATTTTGTGTCATTTATGGAAAACAAAAATGGTTTTTACTTGTCGTAACAGTCATTCAAGGAAATGGTTGCAATGTGCTTGGTGAAAGATCAAACTAAAAGGCCAACCGCTGAGAAGTTGTTGAAGCATTCTTTTTTCAAAAATGCCAAGCCTCCGGAGCTTTCTGTAAAGAAACTCTTTGCTGACTTGCCACCACTTTGGAATCGAGTTAAAGCCCTCCAGGTATTTCATAGTATGGTTGTTCTAAAGGTTGCTTAGTTTTCCTACTTAGCATTGTCTAATGTTGCTTGATGAAATTATTGCAGCTTAAAGATGCTGCCCAACTAGCTTTGAAGAGAATGCCTTCTTCCGAGCAGGAAGCATTATCACAGGTTTGTGGCAAGTGTTCTATCAATGAAATTGTTCATTAGTGCTCAATGGTTATACCATCTTAGTTCGCGTGCATTTATTTGTTGCAGTAGCTGCAATGCTATTCTTCTGTGAGCGAAAATGCCATTTAGTTCTAAAATTAGTTTTCCATCTTTGATGAGAAAATGTAATCAGCCTCTCAATTATGAATTCCAGATCTTTGGATCTCCATTTTACTCTTTTGAACTTTGTGCATTCCATGAAAATCGGAGATATCAAATTGATCAGAGTGTATACTTGCTAATTATAACTGTCAAATTCATTCTTTTAGAGAATGTTGTACTTTCTCTTCTTGTACACTTTCGATCCTTTGGGGTTATGGATAGGATGTTGATGATATACCTCAGGTTTCAAAAACAAAAAAACAAAAAGGATGGTGATGATGTACTCAAATAATGTTCTTAGCCAAAAGGATTGCTTCTTGCATTGTGTCTATGGCCCTATTTTTATCGAAAAAGCAAGTAAAAGCATTTTCCTTCATCTTTTTCCCTTTTGCAAGTGTCTAATCTGCGCCTTTAAGCTAATCTTTCTCTTTTCAAGTTTCTTTATCTGTGGCATCTGAGAGTGAACAAGGTGGGGAATTTCCTTATTTAAAATTTTCCTTCTGTTTTAACTTTTTGTTGTTCTTGACAGAGTGAATACCAACGGGGAGTTAGCGCCTGGAACTTTGATCTGGAGGATTTAAAGCTTCAGGCTTCACTGGTATGTATGTGAGAGGTGTCTCTTTATGTATGATAAAGACGCTCTTCCACTTTCGCTCCATGATTTTTGCCATCCCAAATTTAATAGTCTTTTGTTTGCTGTGGCAGCTACAGGAGGATGACGAAATACAAGAATCTAAGGAAGAAAATAATAGCATGAAAGCTTATATGAACTATAAGGTCTTTGCCAGTCTTTCCTGTGGTGCTTTAGTCTATTTTCAAGTTACTCACATCGGCCTTGAACTGTTCGCCTATTTGCAGGAGAAATCTATTGCCATACAATATGCTGGAAAATCAACCCCTAGAGAAGATTCTAATGCCAGGTATATTCCTTTTCTTTTTGGCCAGACACATAGAATTAGTCATAGAAAGATATCAAATTAGTAGCTGTTAGTTTGCAAGGGTGAATTGACGCCTTATTTTGAATTTCGACTTTTAATGAGCTTGAATTCCTTGTACTTTTAGGTGTCAGAACTAGTTAAACCATTTTTGGACCAACTATTATACTCCCACCACTTCATTTAAAAAAGTTGTATTTTCTGGATGCGGAGTATAAGATGTTAATTTGACTCATATATATATTGATGGAATAAATATTAAACTAATGGTTGAAAATTAGCATGAAACTGAAAATATCATGTTGAAGTTCAAAATTTGGATACTTAAATGAATCTTTATGATAGAAAGTTGTGAAAGACTTATAGACTATATTGCGGAATGGTGTCAGACATTTTGGAATATCCCATAATACTAAGTGTGTCATACAAATAGAGGCGCAGGATATATGTGCTCTCGTGTTAAATATTGTTCTGAGAGTCCATATTGATGTTTTAAAGTTAGTTTGTCGTTTTTATGATTTTATGTGGAGACGGGTAGAGGGGCGATCCACTATACGCCGAGTTTCGAACCATGCGTCGCTAGCCCTCAGTTGTTTCTCTGTTATAAAAAAGTTAGTTTATCCATGATATTCTCTATTCTGGAGCGTATATTTTGTCCTGCTGAATCAAGTACAAACCAGGTATCCTCAATGTAATTTTTATCTTCTTCAGAAGATAAACACATCAGCATATTTTATGAGAACTAACTGCTCTCTCCTGGGAAGAATATTAATAATGGTTTTGTCATCATCACCAAATATGATAGTTTAGGTAATGGTTATGCATGGGCTATGATTATGTGAGCCATTAGTTAAAGTTTTATTTTCGGTCAAGGTAGGCCTTGGATTATTATCATCTCAATTTTAATTTTCGTTGATACATTTTGTTCCCAGTGAGCAAGAAAGTGTTGGTGAAGTGCCATTAGCTGAATATGAGATGAAGAAGGGAAAAGATTTGGAAAGTAGTCCACTAGATTCTGATCATTGGGAGAAAAATGGACTGAAGAAGAATGCATCAAAAACGGAGTTGCCACCGCTAACCTCAGACAGGGATGCTTTACCGGCCAAGAGTAGAACTCAAACACCAAAAGCTCGTCAAAGTCAGAGCGGACCACTTATGGCAGGCGTTGTACTTAGTCACTCGGCATCAGAAAGACCTCGAAACTCCGAAAGGTTCTGTACGACTCATTGTTTTCTCATTCTACTGTATCTTACATTGCACCAAGACAAATTATCAGAGGAAAAACATTGCACCAAAACTTTAACTATGAAGCTTCATTAATATTCAGGAATCAAGTAGCCACTCTTTTCAGTCCATTTTCAACTGTAGGGTGATTGATCAGAACTGAATGCTCAAACTTGGCCTCTCTACCATCTATCTGGCAGGTCCCCGATTTTTTTTAAAAATTGTTTCTTTGTTAGAACAAAAAAGATTTCCATGAGAGAAGGAATTCTCACAGGCATTTTCTCTAAAATTAGTGCGTTGGATTCATTTTATAGAGGCTAATTCCAGTGTAAAAATAATCCAATAACATTCTACTGTAGTCCATTGTGCTTTATTTGACCATTTGCATATTGAAATATGACTGTTTGTTTGGACAACTGTTATCAAAATTAGAACTTTTAGTGAGGTAACTTATGTTTCTCTTGCAGAAGTGATATTGAAAACCAACCAGTGGATAAGACTCATCCAGTGCGAAGAGCACCGAGCTTTAGTGGCCCATTAATGCTTCCAAACCGAGCTTCAGGAAATAGTTTATCAGCTCCGATTAAATCATCTGGGGGTATTAATGCTTTCAAGACAAGTTCATTTTGCTATTGTGTGTATGACTGACAATGGCTTATAGGAAAAATCTAGGTGACATGCTAACTAAGGACACGTTTGGTACGCTGTATTACGCTGGACTGCACTGGACAAAAAAATAATACAGCGTTTGGTGGGCATTTTCAGCCGGACTTCCTTTTTTGAGACCCTCCCCTGGACTGTACTAAAAATAAAAAATAAAAAATACAGTCCATTATATATTAATACTCTAATACCGTCCATTATATATTAATACAGTCCATTACAATACAGTACAAACCATGCAAAATTATACATTCCAGTGCGACGTTCCAAACGAGCCCTAAAGGCAAGACTTCGCTTTGCACTAATCATAATTTTTATCTGTTCAGGATTCAAAGATTCTTTGGATGACAAGTCGAAGCCGAACTTGGTCCAAATAAAAGGCCGTTTTTCTGTAACATCAGAAAATGTAGATCTTGTAAAGGTAAATCATATTTTTTCACTCTTTTCTTTTAGATGACTATTTGCTAACTTAAATATGTAAGGATATTCCGTTATGTACAGTTCCTCGACGATCTTCCCAAGTAAGCGGTGTGGTGTTGCCTTCTCAAAACAACTCAAGTATTTCATTCCTGTAGTATCTTTGACACGATTTTTGTGATTCCCAGGGATCACCACTTAGGAAGTCTGCTAGTGTTGGAGAATGGCTGGTCGAATCTAAACAAATGGTGTGTGTATTGTCCCTTTCTTTACTGATGCAGTTAAATGATGTGTATATGTTAAAACTTGAGCCACACACTAATGGTGCTACTTTTTCTTAACCAAGTGAAAAAACAAAGAACTTATATTGACATAATAATGCTGCATTTTTCTTAATTTTCAGCCACCCTGTCAACCGGCCAAGGACCTTTCTAATAACGTTCCTGCTTCAGTTCTCATGCCTCACCTACAGAATCTCTTTCAACAGACGTCAATTCAACAGGTAAGCATCAGTGTATGGTAGGGATGGTAAGATCCGTAACCTCCCACAACACACATGACATACACAGATAAAAAAAACCAGACAAAAGAAAAACAAAAAAGGAAATGTGAAATTCAAGATTATCTATCCAATTCTATTTCTCTGGTAGTTCTAACTCTTCATTTCTACTGCACTTGCTACCAGGATCTCATTGTAAATCTGTTGAGTAGCTTGCAACTATCTGAGGCAGGAGATTGTAAGTAAACATTGAGGAGGAAATGTCTGATGTCTTTATGTAAAGATATGTCTTACCAATAGTGACAGGATTCAGGTTTACTTAGATTGAAATTTCTTGTTCTGTCTCAGCTTCTCAAAATGGAAAGTTATCTCCCCTACAGCGCCCAGAAAACAATGGAACTGTAAGTACATGTATTTGCTTTAAAAATATGCTAGCTTTAAGCCTTTAAAAACTGCAAATGTTTATGTGGAGCTACATATTTTTGTCTTTTATGGGCAACTTTTGTCTTCTATCACATGGCAACCGTTCATTTTGATAAAGACTTCCATTTTGCAGGTTGAAGCAGCTGTTTCTGAGAGGGAGAAGCTATTGCTAGTCAAAATATCTGAGCTTCAGGCTAGGTCAGTCAGCTGTGGACACAAATCAACTGTGGTGCATGCTTATCAGAGTTCTATGTAGAAATGTTAATCAAAGCACTGATCTTCTCTCTACTTTGCAGGATGATTAATTTGACAGATGAATTAACTGCAGAAAAATTAAAATACTGGCAGGTGAGTGCATTCTCAGTTTCTTTGATGCATAGGTCTATCTAAATGTAATTGGATTGAAGAAAAAAGAATGGACAGAAGAGGGGTCTATTGTGGTTAAACAGACACCAAATACTTTCAGTGCTAGTACCAGAAATTCATGGTTACCTCCACATTCTCCCTTCCCGATTTAGGTGTCATTTGTCAATTGGTTGAACTGAAGGAGAAGAAAAGTTAAGGTATTTGTCTTTAAGCTTGGTGCCAGTTGGGTGAAATGAAGGGATGAAAGAGAACAACAACAACAATGCACCCACAAGTGGGGTCTGGGGAGGATAGAGTATACGCAGACTTTACCCCTACCTTGGGAGGTAGTGGGATGAAAGAAAACAAGAGTAAAATAAAGGTACAATTGCCAAGAGCTTTGGGTACAGCTGTCTAAGGTAGAGGTAAAGAAAGATGCGTGAAAAGGAAGATAGAGATGTAACTCTAATGGATAAAATTGGATAACATGCTGCACAAAAAGTAAAAGAGTTGAAAAGAAAAGAAAAGCGTTGCTTTCTAAGTTCGTGAGTACTAATTGGGTGAGCTGAAGGGGAAGAGAGGGTAAAGCAGCACTTTATGATCATTTACGTTCATTTTCCTGACCTTTCCAAAGAATGTATCGTTGCAAAATATGACTAGTTTCTCCATATATTTTGTAACGTTTCCCATTTTCTTTCATATTTCTTTTCCTTCCAAACATGAGAAATAGCAATTCCATGGAATATTTTTCATAAATAATAATAATTAAAAAAAGCGCCAATTGTGTGGAGATATCTCTTTTCCTCTATGAGATTTAGGTTAAAAACTAGGCCTGGAGTAGCAACAATTGAAGGAAAGGAGGGAGGGATGGCTGAACAAGAGAGGTTTATTAGCAGTATCCAAGTGTTTGCTCACTTGTTAACAATGATTTTTTATCTGCTACCAGTTGCAGCAGCGGTTGCAATGTCAAGTTGCGGAGAGGACGGGGACACAAGAATTGGAATCTTGATGACAAATGATACTTTTCAAGTGTAAACACCGTGTATATTCAGGTGTCTATTTGATTTATTAGAGGAGACAATTTTGAATTCTTCACTCACAGGTAACTTTGCCGTGGACAGACTTCATCAGCGTTGTTTGCTTTTGCAGGTTGAAGTATAGGAAGAGGCAGAGTGTACTTATTCTTATGTCGCTGAATCATGCACTTGTCCATGTTGAATAGCCTGTGTGGAAGAATCCATCTCCAAGTGGCAATAAACAAAATAATCAGTGCATAGATATTTCTTCATTTGTTTGACGAGTACGAGCTGAAAACAAGCTTCTTGTGCAGATTCACGTCTTCCAATCCAAGGGATTATTTATTTAGATCTAGAAGATTGTGTAGAAGATCTTGGCGGGGAGAGGAAGGCAGAGGATGGGGTTGGAGGATTTAATTCCGTCCAATTTTATCTATAGATCCTTAGTTTATGTTGTAGTCAGTCTGAATGCAACATTAAGTTGTAATTTTGTAACATATATCACAACCAATGTGACCATGAGATGTGTTCAATAATGTTTTTAGCTTCACAAGCATCCCTCAAGCTGGTCGATGCCCAACATATTTGTCGCCGTTGCCAAATTGCCAATTGCATAACTGAAGAGATGGATCTATTACTGTTGGATCCGACTGAATCTAAGCAACTGTAGTCATTTGTGAGTTATGGCCTTTTAATACAATTATTTTTTGTAAAAAGTTGTCGTTTTAAAAGTACATTTTTGTGGCACGGAAATACATTTAGTTGAGTAGATGATGATACTTCAAGTAGTGAAAAGGAACAAGGGATAGTTGGTTTAGTCAGCTTCGATTACTGAGTTGGCCTCTGCGCGCCTGTATTTTTTACTATTACCTTTGGTAAAAAAACCAACATCTATATACAATGAATCAGTTATACCTTTGGATTTCATTTTAGGTTTAGGATGTGTGTTCAAAAGTTTGTTGTATAGTAGTGGACCCAATTTCGAAAATGAAAAGCGCCAAACAGTTACAGGCCCATAAGATATTCATTTTCTCAAAATGAACACTATTCACGAATCTTTTCCTAATTATAATTCCATAATAATCCTAACCTAATCCAATCACCAAACACTTCGCCGGCACAGGTTAGATGCTGCCGTCGCCGTCCTCTATCTCCGGCAATGAAATCTTTCACTTCCACGTCAGCAGTACTTCTTTCTACTTCACCGTCTTTACGATCTTCTCTCTTACCGTCTCTCCAACCTCTATATCGAGCTCGCCTTCGCAACAAGCTTAATCTGGTAATTAATTAACTTAATTACTACTACGTCATTTTCTAATCTCATTTTAACTTAAATATCAAGTTGTTGGGATTAAAACGTGTATTGCAATGAAAATAATCTCAATAGAGCTGAAATATATTAACTTTTGAAATTTGTGGACAGATGTTTGTGAGGCAGTAAATCACCTCATTAAAGATAAAATGGATATTTTAATCTACTAGTACTTCATTTTATAATCTCATTTTAACTTAATTACCAACTTGGTGTGATTAAAAACGTGTATTGGAATAAAATTAGCTCAATAGAGCTTAAATATACTCTATGTATCTCAATTTATGGGACACTATTTGACTAGGCACGTGATTTAAGAAAAAAAAAAGATTTTTTGAAATTTGTGGTCCAAAAGAAGCATTACATATTTGTGTGGTGGTAAATCATCTCATCAAGGGTAGAATGAATGTTTCAAAGTTAAATTGTTTGTAAATATAGAAAAGTGATATTTTTTGGGACGACTAAAAAGGAAAGTGTGTCACACAGAGAGAGTATTAAGGATTCAGATAGCGAGACTTCAACTAGTTTGGGATTTAAGGCGAAATATATTGGTTGATATGTTGCTAATCTCAGTTTATCATGAAGTTTGTTAACTTAATGATGATGCATTGTTATTGATTTTTCTAATCTCATTTTAACTTAAATACTAACTTGTTGGGATCAAAACGTGTAATGGAATGAAAATGAGCTCAATGGACTTCAACTAGTTTGGGATTAAGGCGAAGTATATTGGTTGATATATTGCTGTTTTCAGTTTTATCGTGAAGTTTGTTAACTTAATGATGATGTCATTGTTATTAATATTGTAGAGAAGATTGAGAAATGGAACTTGCAGGGATCAAAACGTGTATTGGAATGAAAATGAGCTCAATAGAGCTGAAACATATTAAGGATTCAGATAGCTAGACTTCAACTAGTTTGGGATTTAGGCGAAGTATATTGGTTGACATATTGCTGTTCACAGTTTTATCATGAAGTTGGTTAACTTAATGATGATGTTATTGTTATTGATTTGTAGAGAAGATTGAGAAATGGAACTTGCAGGGCAGAGTTTGCAAACGATGTGCCTTATGCGGTCGCTATCGGTGCTTGCATTCTAAGCTCGTGGGTTTTCCCGACTACTTACTCGGAGGATGAGGATGGTGAATCCACTATTGATTCTGCTGATGCGAGGTTTGCTGTCATGGGAATTATCAGCATCATTCCGTATTTTAATTGGATGGTGAGATTTTTCTCATTTCATATTCGTCATTATTTGTCCTACATTTGAATTTAGGATTTAGGGTTGAGGAAGGTGAAGGGTTGTGGTAGTTTGACAATAACGTAAAAGCAATCAAACCATTAGGGTATTCATATAGTTGAGCCCAACTAACTTGGTATTGAGGTGTGATTGATTGATTTCCTGGTTTACTTTGTAGAGTTGGGTTTTCGCATGGTTGGATACTGGGAAACCGCGTTATGCTGTTTATGCTCTTGTGTATTTGGCTCCATATATAAGGTACGGAGCTCTCAAAACTTTATTTTTCTAGGTGATGTTGCAATATTGAGTATGTCTTATCACCAGCCTAAACGTGTTACAAAGATATAGATACTTTATCAACAACAAAAAAAAGAGGATTAAGTTGTATAGCATTTTGCTCAACAAATTAGCTAAAAAGCTAGAGAACTTATTTGAACAGGTTTAAAATTTGCTTATTCTGGATAAGTTGTATAGAATTTTGATCAGCTAATTAGATAAAAAAGCTAGACAACTTATCTGAACAAGTTTAAAATTTGCTTATTCTCAAAAACTTTTTGTCCTCTGGTTTCAGATTTGCTATTTTGAAAAAGTTATTCTCATATATCTGAGATGTTTCTGTTGCTCAAATTAGTGTAGTTGTAATTATGTTGTGAACTTTCTGGTTCTTCCTCATCAGATATATGATTTCTAATTTTCTAGAATACGAATGAATACCTGATAAAAATTTATGATTTCTAGATTATCTGGAAGTTCTCCAATTGCTTGAAGATTAGTTTAGCCTTATTGTTAAACGTGTTTCTCATGGAGCTTGACTCAAGATACGAACATTTGATGTGTCTGCCACTTTATGCTGAAGGCTGTGAAGCATAAGCCTGATTTCGTATGACCTAAACAGTTTGCCTAAGATTGTTCCCTGAAAATATAGAAAATCATGCAGAGGCTGAAACCAAAAGTGAGACCCTTGAGGATTTTGGGTTTTCTTCCCCTAGACTTCTTCAATGCCACTAAATGCAAAAGGGCAATCTAGCGGTCACCCTTCTCGTATATTGTTGGAAACAGCCTTTCAGCACTCCGAATGCCAAATATAGAAAATAACTCTATTATCAGTACTCAGCACTGCTATAGGACTGAAAAGATGGTGAATAGCTTTTCGTAGGATAATCCCTTGAATAGTGAAAGGTCTCACTTGCTCTTTTGGTCCTTTGTTGATAACATCAGATTCTCTAGGAAGCTGGTATTCTCTGCTGCTGTAGCTTTAGGCAAAGGAACTATCAGCATTTTTTTTATGTTTAATTGAGTCATTTTGCCTTGATATTTATAACCAAACATTTCATTCTGATGCCCTTTTATCACATGCAGCACCAATCTGTCTATATCTCCTGAAGATAGCTTGCTACCCATAGCTAGCATCCTCTTGTGCGTCTTCCACATTCAGGTAATGTATCTACAGTCTATCTCAAACTCGATAAATCAATTATGCCGAGGTTCTCTGATACGATCCTGGATAGCCCAGCTAGCACTAAGTTCACTGCGGGGAGAATAGAGCATCTTAACCGTAATTTTTGTTATGTTGTTGTTGTTCCAAAAGTGGGAGTTCTTAAATTTTATTTCCTTTCCTTAGTTGGTTTAGTATTTCTTTCCTAGAAGGGACACCTTGCTTCCTTTTCTTGGTAGATTCTACGTTCCATATTGTTTCCTTAGTAGAACAGGGATTTTCTTTTCCTTGTTTTTATTTATTTTCTTTGTTGACTTGAATAGGGATGTAATAGTTATAAATACTTAGTAGACATTGTTTAGGGGGGGAGATTGGCTACTGTGACTACAAACAAAATTTTGAAGTTGGAAACCTTATAGTTTGGATTGAACTTGAAAATTACTTTTAAGCTTGAGTTCTTGATGGAATTTCTTTCTACCTTTAATTATTATATCTTTGGTTCTTTCTTGTTGTTCTTTTAGGGTGATTGATTTCATATATCAATTGTTATCATAACGTTCAGTTAGGGTCTGAGATTCTTTTTGTTCTTCAATTCCTTCGATAACTTCTATAATTCTATTTTATTAATTAGTTTATTATTCCACTTTGTGTATCCCGAATTGTATCATCCTCATTGAAAATTTCATCTGGTTCCAGCTGGAAGCATTCAAAAAAGATGGAAATGTTCAGGTGTTGGATAAATTTACAGAGACTGGAAAGCATATGTCAGAAAAGGTATCAACTACGTGAAGCACTTACTAACACATGTAAATGATTTAGAAGTTTTATCATCCGTATCTAATCTTTCAAATTGGCTTGAAGGAGGAAACAACTGATCTTAAGAAGTTGCCTTCAGCAGATGAGATAAGAAGGTGGGAAATTTCTAGAAGACCTGAAAATCCTGAGCACTTGAAAGAAGATGAAGAAGATCATAGTTAAAGGAAGCACTAAATTTGCCTGTTTAAGGCGGCCGAGTTTTGACGAGCCGAACGCCAATCCCTGGAAGGAGCACAATCATATGATGGAGTGTAACTGTGTAGGTAGTTCACTGACCAAACAATAAGCATCTTCTGTACACAAAAATGGATTGATATTAATGTGCGATGATCCAACTCTGCATCAAATATCTAAATGGTCTCTTATCAAGATTGGACCAGGGCCTACTATCTTTCACAGTTGTAGTATGACTGCCTCATCTGCAATACCCTATTAGTTTTGCTGGGTTATTCCCCTTTCATGCTGTTTCTCTTCCTGAGTTCTACGTATTAAGGGAAGCTTGTATTCTTAGTAGTTTTACACTGAACAGAGATTCATGCCATATTGGCAAGTCTCACCTCATAAATTGTGTACGTATACTGTCGTTCTGAAGAATTTTTTATCTGCAATTCTTAAATTCCAGTGTGCAGGACATTATTTATCACAGTTTCATAGTTATAAATAAGCTTCAAGTGTGATACGTGATGGTGTTATTGAAGCATGTGATTTGTGAGTGTAAAAGAGAAGTTAGAAATATGGTCGAGGATGAATATAATTATTAGGCTAGAAACCTTTCTTGCCCTTTCAAGAACAAAAAGTAGTGGTTCAATACTAAATTATGAATGTGAATTATCGTCTACAATTCTCAAAGACATTATGTGACCGGCAAAAAGAATTGGTGCTTGATGAAAGGATTCATATTTCACACCTTTTCTTTTAGAGAGAGAAATTTATTCGCACATGATATTCATATCAAAATAATAATTCCATCCTTTTTAATTTGTTTGTCTGCCTTTTTTTTTTGGTTCATTTAAAAAAGAATGTCTTTCATTTTCCAAAAAAGGTGGAACTCTCACTCCAGGAGCCCCCACACCCCGGTCCGACGGGATTGTGAAGGAGTTAATCATGGTAACTCAACTGGTTTCAAAGGTTAGACCACTACCACGCTGCGCACAATGGGCCTTCAAGAAGTAACCCCACTCTGCCGCTGGCGGGATTCGATCTTGGTCATTTTTTCAATTATCCCCCTTGAGAACCAGTTGAGCTGCCCATGCAGACAGAATGTCTCTTTCATGTTATGACAACTCTTTGATTCCTACTTTTCACATAAAATGTATAAGACCACAAAATTAAAATGCATTTGGAACATTCTACACCCTCTGACTCAGATTATTTGTCACTTTTTTTATACACCCTTAAGAAATATTATATTAATTAGGAGGATTATTTGACCTACTTTATCCTTATCTATATCTAAGTTATAATCTCTCATCATTAAACATTTAGTTTATTTTATGTGTCATCTTCATTAATGATAAAATTCTACTAATATAAAATAGAAAAAATATTGTGTCTTAAACTTTTAAAACGATAAATAATTTGAGACGGAGGGAGTACATTTATTTAGTTTAAGATTACAAATTTTAAAAATCTCATTTAGTTTCTTAAACTCCGTGTTAAATCAAAATCTGACAACCAAATTAAAATGGAGGGAGTATAAGACATGCATACAACATATTCCATACTCCCTCCGTTCCAAAATATATGATTGTCTAGGAAATTTTACTTTTTCACAATAGTTGATTGTTTGCAATTTCAATGTGGTTTTAATCTTATTTTCTCCATTTTACCCCTAATCCATAGTACTTTGAAAATATTTTTTATGAGATAAATATGTAATGATTGATTTGCTTATAATGATTGTAGGGTATATTAGTAAACTATCACAATCCCTTAATAAAACACTTTATTCCTAGACAATCATGTATTGTGGAACAGAGAGAGTATCATTTAACAATGATCAAGTAATAACCATTTTTATTACATTTTTATTATAACACTGGGTATAACAGATACTTGTTGTAAACATGTATATTATAGAAACAATTGTATCTCTACTCATAATTAGAATATTTCCATATATTATGTAAATATAATTATGGTAAGACTAGAATTCCTCTTTTGTATAGGCTTAGGATTCCTATTGTATAAGGGATGAATATTGTACTCTATATATACACTTTGATATTAACGAGAAGACTCCCTAAGGGAGATTAGTATCATCTTACATGGTATCAAGAGCCTAAACTCCAAAACCCCTAGAAATTTTCCTCCCCAGCCGCTGGCACCACCCCCTCCCACGGCACCGCGACTCTCTTCTTCTCTTCAAAAAAATTTCTTGATTTTCTCTTCTTCATCTCTTCTCTAAATGGATACTCAGGATTCTCCCACTGTTGTTGACACTTCTATCTCCACAAATCCCACCACCAAATCGTCACCCTCTTTTCATCCCGCTCTCACTGTTTCCAACATCAAGAACCATATCCCATCTGTCTTGATCAAGAAAGCAGTTAGTATTATCATTGGGTAGAACTGTTTCGCAATAATGCATGTCTCTATAACGTGCTTGATCATATTGATGACACCATTCCGCGCCCTTCGGAGGTTGATGATTCTACTTGGCGTCATCTAGATGCCGACGTCAAACAATGGATATATGGTAGTATTTCTCAGGATCTACTTCTTACTATCATGAAATCTGACTCCACAACGCGTGACTTGTGGAATCGTTTGGAGGTAATTTTTCAGGACAACAAGCACACCCGTGTTGTGTATTTATATGAGCAATTTAACAATACACGTCTTGAAAACTTTTCCAATGTGATTGAGTACTGCAAACAGTTAAAGCTCCTGACGGATCAACTTGTTGTTGTCGACTCGCCTGTTACTGACACCAAAGTGGTGTTACAATTGATTGATGGCATCTCTAAAGGCGAATATGATACATTGACCACCATGATTCAACAGGCGGATCCATTACCCACCTTTAACAAAGCTCGCTCACAGTTGATGCTCGAAGAAACCCGTCGTGCTAAGCAGCAGAGACAAAGAATGACCAGCGCGGCGACTCTCAAAGATCGACGCGAGGCCTCGATGCAGTCGCGCATGCCCCATTCCAGTACCAGCAGTCCTTTAACCATTATTCCCACTACGGGATTTAGGTCCAGCCTCCAAAGACTACAAAGAAGCCCACTTACGCAGTGACGCCCAGCAGCCCTCCTCCGCCATGACACCCATTGAGTTGAGTCAGGCTTTCAGCACCCTCAACATGCAACATCCTGACAACAATTGGTACATGAACTCCGGAGCCACATCTCACATCACCCAGTCTGCAGGTACTATTCCCAAACAGTGCAGTTTAAAGCATCCTTAATACGTTACAGTTGGTAGTGGACAACACATTCCAGTAAAGGGTTATGACATCATACACACAACATCCCATCCACCATTCTCCCTTAAAAATACCTTATATGCCCCACACATGATTAAGAACTTAATCTCTGTCCGCCAATTTACTCGTAATAATTATGTCTCTGTTGACTTTTATCCTTTTGGTTTCACTGTAACGGATCTTCGTACGGGGACACCTCTTACGAGATGCAATAGCACGGGGGATCTCTATCCATTCACATCCACCTCCGCTGCCAGATCTTGCTCTCCCGTCTCTCTAGCGACTATTTCTTATTCGACATGTCATAATAGACTTGGTCACCCAGGACTCTGTCACGACCCGACCCCGGGGCCGCGACTGGTACCCTACTGGGGTACCCTATCAGGTATGCACCAGAGAATAGCAGCGGAACATACATGAAACAAAATCTGTATAAGGTGAACATCACTAGCAAGCCGATAAGACCGCCTTTCATAAAATAACTTAACCGAAAGTGAAACAGTACATCTTATCATTACAGCCCAAACCACAAACGTGACTACAGACCTCTAGGAATAACGACTGTGGCGGGACAGGGCCCCGCCATACCCCCTGATTGTACAAAAGTAAATAACCTCAGGGAATCATACCAAAAGATAAAGCCTCCGGAGGGATGGAGCTTTCCAGAAAATGAACAGTGATCCTAATAGTGCGGACCAACAAGCTACGTATCTCGACTGCGCATTTAACGCAGCCGGGCGAGGTCGATAACAGGTACCAAGTATGTGAAACTGAAAATATTGTAATGAAAACATAAGTCTGAAAACAAGCTGGGATCATGGATGAAATCAAATTACCTTTTACTGTGCCTTACCATAAAAAAGAACATCAATCATATACTACACGGCATGAAGAATAGGAAGCTCATAAATCAAATACAATGGAAGCGCACTGCGGAATCCTTCATCATGGCGGACATCCAAGTAAACTCATAATCAACAATGGAAACATACGTGGAATCCTTCATCATCGGCGACGCCCAAGTAACTCATAATCAACAATGGAAGCATACGTGGAATCCTTCATCATCGGCAGACGCCCAAGTAACTCATAGCTGAACAATGAAAGCATACCCGTGGAATCCTTCATCACTGGCGGTACGTCCAAGTAACTCATAGCTGAACAATGAGAGCATACCCGTGGAATCTTTCATCATCGCAGACGTCCAAGTAACTCATAATCGAACAATGGAAGCATACCTGGAATCTTCATCATCAAGTGACGCCCAAGTAACTCATAACTCAACAATGGAAGCATACCCTTGGAATCCTTCATCATCAAGCGACGCCCAAGTAACTCATAATCGAATAATGGAAGCATACGTGGAATCTTCATCATCAAGCAGACGCCCAAGTAACTCATAATCGAACAATGGAAGCATACCCGGAATCTTTCATCATCAAGCGACGCCCAAGTAACTCATAATCGAACAATCAAGCATACCGTGGAATCCTTCATCATCAAGCGACGTCCAAGTAACTCATAACTTCTTTAGGCTTTCATTAACATACAAAATGAATCTCATTTTCATGACCTTATTCAAGAAAAACCAACTCTTTAACCTTTCATAAAGTTATTATAAACAACTCCCCATAAAGCCGTTATACTAACTTTATGCCTTAAAGCTTTAGACGTTCATACTCTTTCATAGGGCCGTTATAACTAACCTCCCATAAGGCCGCTATAACTCCTTATGTTTCAAAAGATTTCGTTCTTTTTATTAACCAAGAGACTTATACTTCAAATCAAACTCACACAATTTCCGTAATACTTCTTCATGTCACGAAATCCTTTTCTACCTTATTTAGGATAAACCATTACTTAGGAATAAGTGGGTTAACTCTCTAACCCAACCAACTTAGACATTTTCTTAAAACAAGTCAAGTACAACAAATGGATTTACTTCATTTAAAACCCGTACGTCTACCGTACTATATAGTTCAAACTACTCATGCTCAAGAGATAAGAAAGCTCCACATACCTCTTTTGTCAATCCGCTTGCCAAGCTCAACTACCGCAAGTAATATTTCAACCTATAATAATCATGATACGTTTATTAACCTCTAATTTCAATGTAGAATAATCTAAACTCAAAGCCACTAAATTCTAAGGTAAATCAAGCATTTCCTTTGTTTCTACTCACTTTGCCACCTTTCTCAAGGCCAAATTTATCTTCCAAAACACCACATTTAAGGCTCAATCAATCCAACAATTCAAAGGGGATTCCACACCCAAAATTCGCCCAATAAGTTTACAACAATTCACTTAACAATTCTAAGGTAGTTTTTAGGCTACAACATGCTCATAATCTCTTCTTAACCCATTCTTCATATCCAAACCACATTTTCTAGCATGCAATGACTCTAAGTGCATTATTTTACTACCACAAGATCTTTCTTCTAAGCATGCAACACTAGAACTAAATCTAAAGGAAGAAATGTTACCTTAAAGTTTTAGCCAAAACTTATCCCAAATATTGTTAGCTTCCTTGCCAAGAACACCACCACAATAATGCCAACAAGCTAGCTACAAGCTTCCTTTCTTGTTCCTAACCTTCGATTTTTCTGGGTTTTTAGAGAGAAGGAGGAGCTGATTTTTAGAAAGAGGAAGATGTTTGAGAGATGACCAAGTCTACAAGACTTGGTCAATATAAGCCATGCAAGCAAAATCAGATGTGGGGACACTTGTCACCCTCCCATGGCCTTTTTAAAAGAGAAATCAGACTTTCCTAAGTTTTTCCGCCCAAAAATCCGCTTCAGGCCAGTCAATAAACCTCCGCTCTGCGGACTTTCGCGCATGCCTCGCTGGCTCAGCCATGGCGCTGAAACTTCAGTGACCAAGTACTTTAGGCGCGCTGCCTCGATCCGCGCCGCGCCCTGCCGCTTTGCTCAAACGCATTTACGCCATCGCTGAACTTGTAACTCTCATAACTTTCTACTCCGACGTCCTATCGACGAACGGTTGGTTGCGTTGGAATCTAGACTCAACGAACTACGCCCTAGGCTTTTAAAATACTTAGGAACTCTCAATTTACCGGGTCATAACCCGCCTCAAAGTTGACTAAGACCCGCCCGGAATAATCCGTCAACCTATCCTTTGAAAATTTTAAGTCTTACCCCCTTTCGTACGTACTCAAACGCATGACCTGAACTACGGGGTGTAACAGACTCCCAGTCTTTAATTTCCTTAGTGGCAATAATTTAATTACATGTAATGAGAAGCTTGCCCAAAATTGTGTTTCTTGTTCTTTAGGCAAACATACTCGTCTTCCGTTTAAATCATCTACTAGTGTTACTTTTGCACCATTTGATATAATACATGCCGATTTATGGACATCACATGTTGCTAGTTCTCTCGGTCATAAATATTATCTTGTCTTGCTAGATGATTTTTCTCACTATATCTGGTTGTACCCTCTCAAATATAAATCGGAAGTGTTTACCAAATTTCTTGAGTTTCGACAATACATCCAAACACAATTTGAAAAAAGTATCAAATCATTTCAGTGCGATAATGGTCGTGAATTCAATAACTCTATGTTTCACCATTTTTATACCAATAATGACATGGTTTTTCGCTTCTCCTGCCCTCACACCTCACCACAAAACGGTAAAGCTAAAAGAATCATTCGCACCATTAACAATATGATTCACACCCTATTGATTCATGCCTCCCTCCATCCTTCTGGGTATATGCTGCTAAAATGTCAGAATACATTCTCAATATTCTCCCTACTAGCACTCGTCACAACATGACCCCTACCGAAATCCTCTACCATAGAGTCCCCTCCTATGATCATCTACGGATTTTCGGTTGTCTGTGATATCCCAACCTTAGCTCTACCGCCGCTCACAAGCTCACTCCTAGGTCCACTCCATGTGTCTTCCTAGGCTTCCCACCGAACCATAGGGGCTATCTATGCTACTACTTGTCCACTCGTCAAATCCACATCTCTCGTCACATCACATTCGACGAGACCACATTTCCATTTTTGAATCTTCAGAAATTCTAAAAATCGGATTACTCATTCCTTGACGAGTCTGCTATCTATCCCATCATCCTTGATCAACTTATCTCTTCTGACTCGTCGACAGCGCCGCAGCCCAATGTTGAGGCGCCGCAGCGCCATATTTTCAGAGAGACCTGTCACACAGACAGCGCCGCAGTGCTAGATCCAGGCGCCGTGACGCCTCCGATGGCTTCACCCCCACCTTTTCATTTTCCGACCCTACCATCAGTCTCAGCCCTCCCTACTCAGCCAGCACCACCTCCCACTGTCCCCACTCACCAAATGAAAACTCGTGCCAAACATGAAATCTTCAAACCCAAAGTCCAATTTAACTTGTCTGCCCAAACCATTTCTCCAATTCCCAAAAAATCTATATTGGCTAAACAAGACCCTAATTGGAATGCGGCTATGTCTGAGGAATTCAATGCTTTAACTAAACATCACACATGAGATCTAGTACCTAGACTTGAGGGGGTGAATGTGATTCGTTGTTTGTGGTTTTTTCGTCACAAATTCAGAGACAGTGGAGATCTTGAGAGGTATAATGCACGACTTGTGGCTAATGACACAAATCAATACGAGGGCATTGATTGTGGTGAGACCTTCAGTCCGGTTGTCAAACCGGCTACCATTCGCACATTTTTGAACATTGCCATGGGCAAACACTGGCCAATCCATCAGCTTGATGTGAAGAATGCATTCTTACACGGGGATCTGAGAGAAACAGTCTATATGCATCAGCCGTCAGGGTTCACCCATCCAGCAGTTCCTCACTATGTGTGCCGTCTCCGTAAGTCACTATATGGCCTGAAACAGGCCCCCCGTGTGTGGTATGATCGCTTTGCCAGGTATATCTTGCAGATTGAGTTTGTATGCAGCAAGAGTGATACATCACTGTTCATTTTTCATCGAGGTAGTAGCACTGCTTACTTATTACTTTATGTGGATGATATTGTTCTTACTGCCTCCTCCGACGGATTGAAAAATGAGATTATTGCCTTGCTTAGTTACTTTACGGGGAAGCTGAGTTACTTTTTGGGGATATCAATGACCATGTCTGCCAATCATATGTTCTTGTGTCAGCGTAAGTATGCAGAGGAAATTGTGTACAGGGCTAAGATGGCGAACTGCAAAGAGGTGCCTACTCCAGTTGATTCTAAATCTAAGCTCAGTGCCATGGATGGTGCTCTAGTCTATGATCCTACTCTGTATAGGAGCCTTGCAGGTGCACTTCAGTATCTCACCTTCACCAGGCCAGACATAACTTATGATGTTCAGCAGGTGTGCTTATTCATGCATGCCCCCAGGGAGTCTCATTTTAAGTGTATCATTTGATACATTAAGGGCACTCTTGATTATGGTTTACACCTATACCCCTCTGCACCAAACAAGTTACTTTCATATACGGATGCAGATTGGGCAGGGTGTCCGGACACGCGACGCGCCACCTCCGGCGTTTGTGTTTTTTTAGGAGATAATCTGATTTCTTGGTCTGCTAAGTGACAGGCTACCCTATCTCGATCCAGTGTCGAGGCTGAGTACAGAGGCGTTGCAAATGTGGTAGCTGAGATTTGTTGGCTCAAAAATTTACTGTTAGAACTTCAGTGTCCTTTGCGTCAGGCATCTATTGTGTATTGTGATAACATCTCTGACATCTATCTTTCTCATAATCCGGTTCAACATCAACGAACTGATGCGCGATTTATACACACGCTAAACGCAAGTGCACGTATCGTGATAAGTAATATAGTCTAGAAGACCGAGTTATCGTCCTCAGGGATTAATGTCCAATTACCAACCTCTATTCTGTAGTATCTATTTGGTGACCGATAATTTGATGGTTTGTTTATAGCTATGATTATAGACGCTAACTAAATTACTTTACTTTACTTCAGATATGGTGGAAATAGGGCTTCCAAATCTCCTCGACTATCCGCTCGCTTTACTCGTTAATGCAAATAATTAAGGTTCTTCTTCTATTTTGAGATATCAGGTTAACTAAGTCGTTTTATACTCATGTTAAGGTAATATAAACACTCAACCCCAATGTAGAACCCTTCTATCTTTCGATGACAAGATTGACTACAAATGAGGATTAAGAACAATAACCTATTAAGCTACACAAGTATCGGGGTACTTTCATCCACGATTTAAACCTATGTGTATTCAACTATAGCATATTCACAATCTCCCCTTTCGGATTTCGATTAGAAATCATATAAGTGATGATAATTAGTGATCAATTAATTACCAAGCAATCAAAACAATTATTGAATAAATCTCAACAATAATAAGAAGAAAGCAAAATCTTGCATTAATTCATAAAACGAGGTTCAAGCGATTTGACATGAAAAACCCTAAATTAAGTTAGTTCCTAGCCATAGACATGCCAAGAACTAAAATAGCATCCAACATATACTAGAAATAAATAAAGTAAAGAACAAGAAATTACTCAAAAATAAGTCTTCAATCTTGATCTAATGTTGTGATGAATAGTAAGGTGTGGAACCCTCAAAACAGACCTAAAAGGCCCTATTTATATCCCCAAAAACGTGTAAAACCTTTTCCTCTTTGGTCTTGGCCCAGTCCTATTCGGATTTGTCAAATTTCCCGCGTCGGCGCCACGGCCCTGCAACCGGCGCCGCGTCGCCGAAACTTCTGCGGCTGGTCTGCTTCTTGGGCGCCGTGGCTCTGCTGCTGCTGGTTGGTTGGCGCCACGGCGCCGCCCTGAATTACGCCCGGGTTGCCAACTTTTCATCTTTTTTGAGCTCTGGAACCTCTGTTTCTGCCCTCTTTTCGCTCATTCTCACCAATGTGCCATTTTAAACCATTGCGACTCAAAAGAAAGACAATCTATCCTAACAGAACACATATTTGTACAAAAATGGGCAAAAGACTCACTAAAGATGACTCAAAAGATGTATATAAAATACACCGATCAAACACCCCCAAACTTAACCTTTTCTCGCCCTCGAGCAAAGATCAAAAATAGAAATAAAGACACGAAAGAAAAGAAAATAAAATGACTCAAAGACATTGATCAATTTGCTGCATCATTGTTACTTAGAAAAACATGAAGGTTAGTAGAATAATATGCAGGAACATATAACATGGATTTTTAGCATTCTAAACACATCAAGTCAGATATTTCGCAAATTCAATTTAATCATGCTCAATGGAAGTAAGAATACCTAACTATGCATGTTAATTTCCAAATCCTATGACCTGTTTACTTGCTATTCTCCACTAATCATGGATACACACATTAGAGATCTTCAAGACTTTTTAGGGTTGTAATGTAGGCTTAGGCAGGGGTAGGTAAAAATAGGCTTTTAGGCTCAATCTTACGTACCATAAGCTCTTTTGCTTTCGATTCTTCCCTTTTCTTTTGATTTTCTTTTTAACCTCATACCTATCTTTCCCCTCTTTTATTTTGAGAGAATAAGGTGTCTGATGAATAGTAGACACCCCCAAACTTAGGCTTTTGTCTATTTATGATTACTTTTCATTGGGGTGCATCAAAATTGTTCACTCTCTTTTTGTCTCTTTCCAATACTTTATATTCCAAATACATCAATTTCTTCACTTATGACACAAGTATGAAATTATAGGGTGTCAAAGAAAGATCTTATTTTTAGGCTCAAAGGGGCTGACTAGGGATACAATTTTAATGTCAGGGATTGGTAAAAAAATGGTAAGAAAGGGCTAACAAAGAAATGTCTGGGTCATCTCCCTAACATGCATATCCTAACTATTTTGCCTCAAATAGCAAGCAGACAGACACATAGGTTTAATCACTAACAATGCATAAATCAAGCAAGATACCCCAAATAGTTTGACTTCATGATTTTTTGGCATATCTAACCTAAGTGTTCAGATGGTTGCTTCTAATTCCATTACATTATTCAACTTTATTTCACTAGGCGTTTTAAGTAACTACAACATGCATGATCATAAAAAAAAAATTAGACTCAAATAAACATAGAAAATAACACAAAAAGACTCAAAAACACATAAAAAATAACTAAGAACTCCCCCCAAACTTAAATCACACATTGTTCCAAATGTGTGCAAGACTCAAAAATAAAAGAAAAACGGGACAACTTACACACTTGGTTTAAAATGGTGGCGGTGGCGGCGGATAATGCATGGACCACTGGTTGAACAAGGAACTCATCTCATCAAATCTCTGGTTCAACTGTTGTTGCTCCTGCCTTATTTATTGTTGTCTCGCCTCAGTCACGTTGACCTTATATCATTGTGTCAAAACTCGCATCATCCTCTGGTTCACGAAAGCAATCGCTTCCATCATGTGCACCGAGGTTCCACCTGTGTCGGCCAAGCACCGCTTACGCCGAGCCTCTGTCTCGTGCTCATCCTCATCCATGGCGACCTCTGGCGGTGGTGGTAGTGGTGTTGGTCTCCTTCTGCCGCCTTGGAGGAACTGGTTCGGAAGGCATGCACTATCCCATATGTCACGGAGATTGAATTCTTCTCATATGTATCGCAGCTGTGGTTGGGGCTCCATGTCTAGAACATAAACCGCAAATAAGTGATCGTGTCCCAACCCACCGTAGTGACCAACCTACCGGTTTCTCCAATGTTCGCAATATCTCCTTCCCAACATCAATCGCCTTCCTTCCATAATTCCATATATCATCTTTATTCTATCCGCTGGCACTCGTGAAGTGCGTCGATGGAATCAAAGTGCAATCGATTTAAATATAACCAACCTCGATCGCTTTTGTTGAATCGACATCCGCCGATCCTCTTGATCCATTTCGTGCAATATCATACTCAGCCCCAGGGTAGCATAATGTGCTTGCGATGATGTCCCAATCGATGTTGTTGGCATCTCTAGACCAAGTTCTGAAATAGCTTCGATCATCGCCTCTTTCTTCAACATCAGCTGTTCTTAATAGCTCATTCACCACCTCAGCCGTCACAGTCATATACTGTCCTCTCACAAAACATATACCATTTACCCGTTCTGGAAAGTTAGCATAGAATTCTTTTACCATTACAGTGTTCTGTGGTACTATTCTCTCTGGATTAACAAATTTCTTCCACCCAATGGCCTCTATCATTGTCCGAATAGGCTCATAGACATCGCCATCCTCAAATGGCTCCCTTTGGTACTCCATTCCTCGCTCAGGTATCAAGGGTCTAGTACTAAGTTTGTAATATATGTCTTCTGCTTTTTGACTAACAAACCTAGTAGTGTCATATTGTGGAACGGAGGCGGATGTGGAAGCTCTTTTTTTCTGGCAGACATTTTGGAAAATTTTTAGTAGCGTTTCCTCTGTTTTAGTGAGATTACCCAGTAACTTTCAATCACACCAATCAACACACAGCGTAATCAGCAAAATACAACACCATTCAACCCCCAAACTTCACTCAAATCACAGGTACAACACCCCATATCACTACGTACAATCTTACCGCGAAATTTCCACACCAAACTTCATCACACCCCACAATATCCACCAATAAAGCACATCCCCAAACTTATGAATTACCTCCCCTAATTGCTCTGAAAATTTCAAGAAAAGTGATGAAAGTTACCTTGGACGGTGTTTTTCAAAATTTTCTTGTTCCTAGTGATGGATTGAGGCAATGGAATGAGGGTTGTTGTTTGAAATGGTTAAGGGTGCAACAAATTGAAGTATTTTGGTTGTGATTGAGTTTAGTTTGTGGAAGATTTTGAGTAATGGAGGCTGATTTCATGGGTTTTGGAAAGAGGAAGGGTTTTGGGTTTTTGATTTGGAGAGGGAAAATCGAATTAGGGCTCTTTTAATTTCAGTTTTTCCGTCGCGGCGCCACGGCTATGAGATCGGCGCCGTGGCGCCCAAACATCTGAGACCCTCTGAACTTCCGGCGTCGTGGCGCCCAAACTTCAGAGACCTTCTGGACTTTCGACGCCGTGGCTCTCTGATTCGGCGCCGTGGCGCCCAACTTCCTGCGGCTTTTTGCATTCTCGGCGCTGTGGCACCGAGCCGATTTTCTTCCTCTCTCACATTTTCCGTCCTCTATTTTTTTAGCCCTGTACCTGTCATCATAACATGTAAATAATACCTTCCGTGAGACTGTTCTAACTAAAACTAAATTGCATAAAATTTAAAAAACCTTGGGTTACCTCCCAAGTAGCGCTGTCTTTAACGTCTTTTAGCCGGACGCAGGTTCCTTATCAAGAGGCATGAGGTAACTTAACCCCACAGCCTATCCATTTCATAATCATTTTTCTCTTTCGCCTTCTGTTTTTCTTTTTCTCCTTTTTTTTAAGAGAAAGTTTAGCTTTGCTCAATTGCATCTTGATGATTTCTTTTGCTTTGGCTTTGGCCGCTCAACTGATGTGCTAACTGTCGATCGCAAAACACTTGCTTGTGACTGGGGGTTCAACGATGTGTTTAAACACCTTGAACACCATCTCTTCATCCTCAACTCTGAGTGTCAGCTCGCCCTTTTCCACATCAAGCAAGGCTCTCCCAGTTGTCAAGAATGGTCTTCCCAAGATGATAGGAATTTCATCATCTTCATCCATATCAAGGAAGAGGAAGTATGCAGGAAAGAAGAATTTTCCCACCTTAACCAATACGTCTTCAATTATTTCCCTGGGATGCACCACTGTCCTATCCGCCAACTGCAAGTTCATAGTGGTTGGTTTGGCTTCACCCAAACCCAACCTCTTGAAAACGGACAAGGGAATGAGATTTATGCTGGCCCCCAAATCACACAGGGCCCTGTTACATGTCACCCTACCAATTGTGCAAGGCAATGTGAAGCTCCCTGGATCCTTAAGCTTGGGGGGAAGTTTCTTCTGCAAGATGTCACTGCATTCATCTGTCAATGCCACTGTCTCATACTCAACTAGCTTCTTCTTCCGAAGGATTTCCTTCATAAATTTGAAATAAGTAGGCATTTGCTCCAACGCCTCAATGAAAGGGATGTTAATATGCAGCTTTCTAAATACCTCCAAGAACTTGGAGAATTATTTATCAACTGCTTTCGCTGCAACCTCTCGAGGTAAGGAATCTTCTATGTGTATTCCTCACCGAACTGCTGGAGCCTTTCTAAAATAGGGCGATCCTCGGAACCCCTCTTTCTCTCGCATCTACTCGCTCAACTCTCCGCTCTACCACGGGCCGAGGTGTAGTCGTTCTAGCCGCTCACTTCTCACCGCACCGCCGACACCGCTCCGAGATTCATCTCTCAGACATTAGGAAGAGTGCTGTGGCCTGTTATTTGCCATCTTTGCTACCTGTCCCACTGTCTCGAAGTTCTGATAGAGGATCTTGTCTCCGCATGAACCGGTTTGTGAATTCGTAAGTGTCAACAAGGCCGCCGCAATTTGTCCGGCTTTTCTTGCGAGCAGTGTACTAAACCGTTGGGAAGGTGAGGCTGGTTAAATGGTTCCGATTCTCGTATTGGCCTCGTAATCGGTTCTGCTTTCCTTGATCACCTCCATGAAAAGTTAGGGTGATTCTCCACCTCGGATTGTAGGTATTTGAATAGGGGTTGTTCGGGCCTGGTAATTCCCACCGCTCGACATTCGCCGCTCGATAGGGATGTTGTTGGGGTCTGGCGATGGGCACCTATCAAAGGTATGAGGACCGCACATCTCACAACTTCGATGGCATTTGAACCGCATTCACCGACATTGTGTTCTGCTGCTTGCTTGGTCAAGAGAGCAACCTGCATTTAACGTTGTAATGGCATCGATCTCACGAACTCCTATCGCCTCCTTCCACTTACCCTCTATCATCCGTCACACGGTTATTGTTGGCCATGTCTTCTAGCAAATCATGGGCCTCCGTGTGTTGTCTTCACGGCGTTCCACCGCAGCTACGCCAATGATGGTTCTTGTGGTCCCACTTAGCCCATCAGAGAAAATATGGACCAAATTCCACACCAACGATGCTATGATGTGGACACTTTCTCTGATATCTTTAAATCTCTCCCAAGCCACATAGAGTGACTCTCCATCACCGTAAAATTGTTCAAGACTCTCTCACCTTTAGCGGCTTTGGGCGGTGGAAAGAACTTTGCCAAGAACTTCGCTAACTCACGGCATGTGAATATAGAATCTGTAGGTGGAATTCAACCAAACTTTGCTCTATCCACGGTGAGAGGAAAGAGCCTCAATCGAATGACGTCGTCGATGAACGCCATTATATTTGAAAGTTGCACACGGCTCCAAGAAATTTGCTATGTATACGAGGTCTTCGATGGCAACCCTCCGACTGAGCGTATTCTCGCACCATACTCGGGATAGCGGACTTGATTTCAAATTATTTGCTCCTATTCTGGAGCTCGATGCAAGTATGCTTCATTCACCTTGGCAAAGACATAATCTCCCAAGCTTCTCTCACTGACTGACCATTTCTTCCACATCCATTGGTAACCTCCGGGGCATCCTCTGGTTAGGTTGATGATCACCTAACCCTTCGTTCATCTCATTGTTATTCTGAAAGCCTCTCATTGCTATTAAGGCCAAGATTCGTTTGTTTCTCCGGTTCTGCTTTCAAGTCTTTTCAATCTCCGGATTGAAGGGAACAAATGTATCTGCTCCTCTTCTCCTTCGCATAAACTCGGTGCCTGCAACAAATCAAAATCAACAAACGGATCACGGCGCACGGTTCCACTAATACAACAAAATAATAAAAAGAAAAATAAAAACCAAATTAAAAATTAAGAATAGAAAGATTGATATTGAACTAAGCCAATCCCTGACAACGGCGCCAAAAACTTGATGCGCGATTTATACACATGTTAAACGCAAGTGCACGTATCGTGACAAGTAATATAGTCTAGAAGTCCGAGTTATCGTCCTCAGGGATTAGTGTCCAATTACCAACCTCTATTCTGTAGTATCTATTTGGTGACCGATAATTTGATAGTTTGTTTATATCTATGATTATAGACGCTAACTAAATTACTTTACTTTACTTCAGATATGATGGAAATAGGGCTTCCAAATCTCCTCGACTATCCGCTCACTTTACTCGTTAATGCAAATAATTAAAGTTTTTCTTCTATTTTGAGATAGCAGGTTAACTAAGCCGTTTTATACTTCTGTTAAGGTAATATAAACACTCAACCCCAATGTAGAACCATTCTATCTTTCGATAACAAGATTGACTACAAAGGGGGATTAAGAGCAATAACCTATTAAGCTACATAAGTATCGGGTATTTTCATCCACGATTTAAACCTATGTTTATTCAACTATAGAATATTCACAATCTCCCCTTTCGGATTTCGATTAGAAATCATATAAGTGATGATAATTCGTGATCAATTAATTACCAAGCAATCAAAACAATTATTGAATAGATCTCAACAATAATAAGAAGAAACCAAAATCTTGCATTAATTCATAAAACGAGGTTCAAGCGATTTGACATGGAAATCCCTAAATTAAGTTAGTTCCTAGCCATAGACATGCCAAGAACTAAAATAATATCCAACATATACTAGAAAGAAATAAAGTAAAGAACAAGAAATTACTCAAAAATAAGTCTCCAATCTTGATCTAATGTTGTGATGAATGGTAAGGTGTGTAACCCTCAAAACTGACCTAAAAGGCCCTATTTATATCCCAAAAATGTGTAAAACCTTTTTCTCTTTGGTCTTGGCCTAGTCCTATTCAGATTTGTCAAATTTCCCGCGTCGGCGCCACGACCCTGCAATCGGCACCGCGTCGCCGAAACTTCTGCGGCTGGTCTGCTTCTTGGGCGCAGTGGCTCTACTGCTGTTGGTTGGTTGGCACCACGACGCCGCCCTGAATTACGCCCGGGTTGTCAACTTTTCAGCTTTTTTGAGCTCTGGAACCTCTGTTTCTTCCCTCTTTTCGCTCCTTCTCACCAATGTGCCACTTTAAATCACTGCGACTCAAAAGAAAGACAATCTATCCTAACACGACACATATTTGTACAAAAATGGGCAAAAGACTCACTAACCGGCGCCGCGGCGCCGAAACTTCTGCGGCGGGTGTGCTTCTTGGGCGCTGTGGCTCTGCTGCTGCTGGTTGGTTGGCGCCACGGCGCCACCCTGAATTACGTCCGGGTTGCCAACTTTTCAGCTTCTTTGAGCTCTGGAACCTCTGTTTCTGTCCTTTTCGCTCATTCTCACCAATGTGCCACTTTAAACCACTGCGACTCAAAAGAAAGACAATCTATCATAACACGACACATATTTGTACATAAATGGACAAAAGACTCACTAAAGATGATTCAAAAGGTGTATATAAAATACGTCGATCACGAACCAAACATATTGAGATAGACCTACACTTCGTTCGTGAGGAAGTTGCACTAAGCCATGTCATATTGTTACATGTTCCATCAGCCTATCTGTATGCAAACATATTTATCAAAAGACTTTCCAGACATTTATTTCTTGACTTCATATTCAGTCTCAGCGTCTGGCCTCCTTCCGCTACGATTGAGGGGGTGTGTAAACATGTATATTATAGAAATAATTGTATCCCTACTTTAAAATATTTTTATATATTGTGTAAATATAATTATGATAAAACTAGATTTATCTTTTGTATAAGCTTAGAATTTCTATTGTATAATGGATGAATATTGTACTCTATATATACTTTGATATTAATGACAAAGACAATAAGGGTCTTACACTTGTTATCCATCCTACTCAGAATTCTGCGTGTATAGTGAAAAATTAGTGGATTGATCTGCCTTTTATTACACTTTAATATTTATAATTATTAACTCCGAGCTTTGTTAGTTATATTAGTTATATAAATCTTTTCATATTCTCTTCAGGGAAGAAGAAACCCTAAAAAGCTTGATTTGTAAATCAATGGCGGGAAGCAGTAGTACTGATGCAAAGGCAAAGCTGATACAAGACCTTATACTATACGCTGCAAGCGCAGTATTAAGTATGGCTGTATTATTCGTTGGGCTTCGCCATCTCGACCCGAATCGTGAAGCTTCTAAGAGAGCTATTGAATCTCGCAAACAACTCTCCAAGCGCTTAGGTCGCACTCTTATACACACCACACCTTATGAGGTATACATACACATCCTAATTTTACAACTATACTCCATCTGTCCCAATTTATGTCACAGTGTTCGGATTTCCAGAGTCAAATGCATTATTTTCTTTGACCATAATTTTTTTATGTCGTTTAAATATTTTGAATTATTAATTATTGTAACTTATATATAATGGTACTTTTTATATTAGTTTATCAAATATGTAAATTTTATCTCGAAAAACAAAAAAGTTCTATATCCAAGCTTACGGTCAAAATTAAGAAGTTTGAATCTAGATAAGCGGAAAATGTCACATAAATTGAGACAGGGAGTACTTAACATTTGATTGAAAATCCTTAGAAAGTATTTGTAAAATAAATGCTTGATTATCAAACGCATAATAGTTTGTAGTGTCATTTGATGATGTAAAATGGGACAGAGTGGATTAAGCTTAGTTGTGACACTCCTTATCAAAGAAAAAAGCTTAGTTGTGACACTGGTTAGTTTTTTTTTTAAGTGAGAAATCCCTGAGGGGCCAGTGGCGTACGGTTTGAAACTAGGTGGATAGCGGGGTTGGAATGTGTAAGGTGCGCCTAACCCACACATCTTAAGCTGAGCTCTTACCACTAGACAAATCCCTGAGGGTGATATTGTGCTTAGTTATGATACTGTGCTAATGTGCTTACATAAGCCTTAGTGTCTCTAGGAGCTCTTAGCCTTCCCATTTATTTGTATGTAGTAGGAAATTAGGGAACCTCTAGTATCAGGGAACTAAAAAATTATAGACTATCAGAATGAAATGTGCCCAAATAAAATGACATGACAGTGTAGAGTTTATTGGGTGATTTGATCTTTTTTGTTTCATTTATGGTATCCACATTTAATTTTGATCTCTATTCATACTTCATTTTCAGAAAAATAAATTCTACAGAAAATTTAGAACTACTTAAAAAAGTACTTTAACAATTAATCGAAGATACTTAAAGAGATATTTGTGACTAAAAAATGCTTGATTCCCAAATAGTAGTAGTTTGTAGTGTCATTTGATGATGTAAAATAGAAATGAGTGGATTAAGGCTTTGTAGTGATACTGTGCTAATTTTTTTTATCAGTGAGAAAACACCTCCGGGCAGTGGCGAAAGATTCAAAACTCGATGGATAATGGACCTGTCCTTCTACCCTTCTCCACTTAAATACCAAGATTTTGTCTGTGTTGGGGTTCGAACCTGTAATGTGCACCTAACCCACACATCACAAGTTGAGCTCTTACTACTAGAGTTATGATGTTGTGCTGAACCCTTAGCCTTTCTATAACTTTGCATGTAGTAGGAAATTTGGGAGTCTCTAGAATCAGGGAACTAAAAAATTATAGACAATCGGAATGAAATGTATCAGGGAACTAAAGAATTATAGATTATTGGAATGAAATGTGCCAAAATATAGTGACATGGCAGTGTAGATTCATGACCGACCCTAACTGCTTGAGATTGAGGTGTAGTTATTCTTGGTAACATTTTAGAGGATATGTTGCATGGTTTCTTGTGGTTTGATTTTCTTGGCGATTTGGTCTTTTTTGTTTCATTTATAGAGTAATTCGTTGTAGGATATGATTGCTGGAGATGTTGTGAATCCAGACCACATAGATGTGGAGTTTGATTCAATTGGGGGGCTTGAGGGTATTAAGGAAACTTTGTTTCAGCTGGCCATTTTACCTCTGCGAAGGCCAGAGTTGTTTTGTCATGGGAAATTGCTTGGTCCAATGAAAGGGGTTCTGCTGTATGGACCACCTGGGACAGGGAAGACAATGCTTGCTAAAGCGATTGCCAAAGAGTCTGGTGCTGTGTTCATAAATGTCAAGGTTTCTACTCTAATGAGCAAGTGGTTTGGTGTTGCCCAAAAACTCGGTGAGTATTTCGAATTTCCTTCGCATAGCTAGCTAGCTTTGTTGTAACTAGAAGTCTAATTGGATTTTTGTTCCGTCTTTTAATTGAAAACTCCATATTAATTTTTGTGACCTATTTGGTTGGACGGTTAAGAAATTGGAGGGGTTGATTCAGCATGCTAAGATCTTGATAAAAGGAAAAACAATACCTCCTTTCACTCTCAAGAGGAGATATATTGCTCAAATTAACATTTTTCTTTTGGATGGATTCTGATTTTTTGTTAAGGAGCTACTCCAATCTGCCATTACAGTTCCGTAGTGGCACTAAAAGGAAGAGAGCCGAAAGATTTAGGTGTTTTTGGAGGTGTTAGGTTTTAGGAAGTGAGGTTATGGAATGCAACATGCTATGGTCCAAGAGATATTTTGAAACGAGGGTTCGACTTTCTTTTGCTAACAATTGCAGTTATTCCAAAGTGGGAAGCAAGAAGAAGAAACTGGATAAGACTAGACTGCATATTCATTTTCATACTATATCAGCATTTAAAAAAAAAGGCAGGTGCACTAAGCTCCCGCTATGCAGGGGGTCCGGGGAAGGGCCGAACCACAATGGTCTATTGTACGCAACCCTACCTCACATTTCTTAAAGAGGCTGTTTATTAGCGTTAATACTATATCAGCATTTCATACTATATCAGCATTTATTAGCGTTAATATCCAATTGTCATAACAAGCCTATGACCTTTGTTTTTCTCTTTTTCCTTTCTTCTTCCTTTTTTCTTTTGGCAGTTGCTGCTGTTTTTAGTTTGGCCTATAAGCTCCAGCCAGCTATAATATTTATTGATGAAGTTGATAGTTTTTTGGGCCAGCGTCGTGCAACAGAGACTGAAATGCTGACTAGCATGAAAACTGAGTTCATGGCCTTATGGGATGGTTTTACTACCGATCGTGAGTGTAACAATCTGCATTTGGTTTCCTTTTTGCCTTAATAAGGATGATTTAATAAGTCCTGTGAATAGCTAGTTTTTTTTTCCCAACTGCTCTTCGTTTACAATTTCATATATAATTCTAGCTTTAAATTTAACCATTCTTTGTATTTGCACATTTATGTCTTCTTTGTTTGCAACGTTTCTGTAGCATCCAATCATGGTGTTTTAGAAGTATGTTACATAATTCAGTATGTTGTACTTTGATAGATATACAATTCTGTTTCGGTAGTTTACATACTATCTTTATGCTGTAGGATACAAACTTAGCTGCACTGTTTACATGTGTTACTTTAGCTGTTAGTACATTATAACTTATCCCTGGTTTGACATGCTATCCCCTTTTCACTCTGTGTTTTTTGTATGAATTCAGAAAATGTGGTCCTGAAGAAACTTAGGAAGTCTCTCTTGTTCAGCATTCATTTTGACTAACATAATAGTCATTGAATCTTATAAAATCTGTTGTTTGATGAATGCTATATCACATATAAATGACAAATGAATGAAATTTCTTTCTGTGCAGAGAATGCAAGAGTAATGGTCCTGGCAGCAACCAATCGCCCAAGTGACCTTGATGAGGCAATACTTAGACGCTTTTCTCAGGCATTTGAGATTGGAAAACCTTCTGTTAGTGATAGAACAAAGATACTGAAGGTAGTTTTGAAGGGTGAGAGAATTGAAGAGAACATTGATTTTGATCGGCTTGCTGGCTTGTGTGAGGGGTACACTGGTTCAGACATTCTCGAAGCCTGCAAGCAAGCTGCCTTTTTTCCTCTTAGGGAGTATTTGCAAGATGAGAAGAAAGGAGAGCAATCACAGGTGGCTATATATATACACATACACACTCTTCTGCAAATTGTTTTGTTCTTTGATTATTATTATCTGCGCATTTGACTTAGAAAACACATGTTTACTGTGCATGTTAAGGATTGGCTCCCTTGATATGTTGATTATGTTACAGGAACCAAGACCATTGTCACAGTCTGATTTAGAGAGAGCTCTGGCTGAATCAAAGAGGACCAAGGTTGCTGCTAAGAAACCAACTATTGTGAGCTTTCAGTTGGATGATTATGAGGTTATCGCTTCAACTTTTGGCTTATATCAAAATGTTAATTCGTTAAGTGTTGACCGATAGATGCTGAAAAGTGACAGATTTTTGTTGTCAAAGTACTTTGACTTTTTCTTTTCTTCAAATAATAAGATACTTTTCATACTTTCAGGATTTAGATTGAGACTGGATCCAGCAGTATTGTGGTCAAGTTGATGACACTGTTGAAGAGATCATTCTTCAGGCGTTGCCCCTTTTTGAATCTCAATGCTCTAACCTGTTTAGGAATTGGAAGATATATAGGTCATTTAACTATATCGTTTCAATGTTGTAAATACCATGAAAAAGTCGTGTCATTATTATGTAGCATTTAGCTGCAACATCATTCCCTCAGTTTAACTTTCTCCTCCACGAGAGTTTAGCCTAGCGTTTAGCTGCAGCACATTCATCTGGACTCGTCCCATAGTTTTTTGAAGACTTTATCATGTAATATTTCTGAAGACAAGTCCAACTCATTGCTATTCCTCAAAGTGCAGCTTTATTCCTTCTGAAACAAGTCCAGTGTGAATGACTTGACAATAGGTTACTGGATTTATAGATAATTGCAGTGAATGGTGCTTACGGACAGAAATTTCAAGTATAGTTCTATTTAGAGTAATTGTTACAAAGTTAATTTACTGTATATACACTTAAAAATAATAAATAAGCAACAAGGTGTTTAAATTTTATCGGTCTCTGAAATTGATCTATCAATGGGAAAAGGGCTCAAAATCCTCAGCTTAAAGCATAAATCCAGGCCAACTCCAGCAAAAAGGAAGATCAAAAGATTCTCAGAGACATAAACTGCGCCATCAAGAGCATGAGACCAGAAGCTGGCAGCATCCAACTCCAATGGTGGTCCACCTCCAACTGTAGCAAGGCCTACATTGAATGGAATATAATCCTTTAACTTAAAAAACCAAATTATTGTCGAATCTTTTCTTTGGCAAGAGCAGGATCATACGTACAGTTCAAATCCAGAATAATTTATAACACGGCAGCAAATTGAATTGAATAGAATATGTGTGCATCAGTAGCACTAGTTACAGCAAAGAGGAAGTATTCGAAGTCTGCTAAGGAATAACCTTGAGAACATCCTTTGACAGCTAATTGAACCCTTTGTCTAATCAATCGACCAATCAAGTATTCCTGAAATCTAAACGAGTTGGGGTAGGCTATATTGAACCCCTTAATTACAAGTAGGAGTGGCAAACGGGCAGGTCGGATCGGATATGGGTGGGTCGAAAATGGGTTAAACAAAAACGAATAAAATATCCGACCCGCTCATATTTAATACGGATAAAACTAGGTTAACCGACGGATAATATGGACATGGACACAAGCTAAAAGCAAATAAGCTTAGACTCTCAGAAATCAAGAACTCGTGAAAAATAACGACAAATGAGTATTAATAATATGAATACCCATCTTTTAGTGGATAATATCGATATTTGATCCATTTGTAAATGCACAATTATCCAACCCATATTTAATGGGTCGGATTGGATGGTACTTGTTTTTCTTAACCATTTTGCCCGTCATAATACAAACTACAACATTCTCAAGACTTTGGCCCACATTTCCTATGTTAAACCCTTTGGGAATTACCAAAGAAAATGGAAGGAGAAAGGCGAAACATTACAATGTCTAGCATGAGAGAATAATACCTTTGACAACACCAAATGCTGCAGATGTTCCTGACTTGAGCTGAAAATTGTCCAAGTCTCTTCTTACAACATAACGGAAGGTTACACCAAACAAAGCACAACTAATAAAGGTGATTGAAAGAGGGAGTATTAGCTCCGAATTGCTGGTGATCCGACTTAAGGAAATGGGAAGACCTGCAAGTGTACCAACAATTGCAGAAAGTGAAGCTGCTTTTATGGATTCTACTCTTTCCTCATCTCTATTCACTACATCCCTATCTGTTGCATCTCTCCTTCTAGCATCACCACCAACGTTGAGGGAACACTCAGCTTCTTCAATCATCGCTCTTGCTTCTAAAATATCGTTCTGGCATTCTGCAATCTTCAATCGCATTAACAAATCAGTACCTTAACTATTGCAGAGAACATATCAACAGTTGGTCAAGAAAAGCTTTAATGACATCTTTAGAACATCTGAAAGACTAAGAACAATGTAACATCATTCTTAAGATGTTCGGACACTTAAAGCACAATCCTTTTTAAGGTGCTAAAACATGTCAATCATTCAACTATGCGTCAATCCCATAGTAATAGATGTCAGTTCTAAATTTCTTTGTATCCATTATGCTCTATTTAGGAAATTTAGTGGTTCCCTAAAGATAGAGTTATGTAAATCTCACTTTTATCCCATACCGACATACAAGGTGTTAAAACATGATTTTTGTAAATTTGGTCTGAGGCCGCTTGAAACTCCCGTTTGCCCAGTGTAACTTAGTAAGCAGCTTGAAACAGTCCCTTATGATAATGCATCAGTTATTTTGAGCACATAATCAAGTAACTCCATTGTCTTGAGCCGAGGGTCTCCCGCAAACAGCCGCTCTACCTATCAAGGTGGAGTTAAGGTCTGTGTACACTCTACCCTCCCAGACCCCACGTTGTGATATTTCACTGGGTATGTTGTTGTTGTGATCAAGTAACTCCATTATGGTCTCGAAAAGCATAGAATTTATATATACATTCTAAAGCTTCCAAGTTGAAGTGCCAACTAAAGCACCACACTTTCTAATTTGAAGGCATGAATTCATATCATTTTCTCTTGATTTTACCTAAGTCACGACGACTACCGTGTAGTTAGGTACGGACAATCTATGCATACTGACAAAAATCTAGGAATAGTAATCCCCGTTATTATAAGATGGATATCTAAAAAAAGGTTCTCCTTTCGTCTCAATAAATCTATCTAGACCAGTACGATACAATCCTATATGAGACAATGACATACAATTGGACAACAAAAAGTGCCTGCGGCCAAAAACAGATTCACTTGTTCCTTTGTACATAGAGTTAGTAAGCCGTGTTGCACATATGTTTATTCAATCCAATTATTATGCAAGAATAGCTAAAGTATAAATAATTTAAGTGCGAGGAAGAAGGGAGAAAAAAGATTTAACTTATGTACACTGACAATGTAGAATTTTTTTGCAGTATCAATGTATCTACGACCAGAACTACCATGCACTACCAGAATATAGAAGTCAAACTGAAAAAAGGACCTTTACACAAATAGACAACCGAATTCACTGTTCACTTTTCCTAGCATAAAAAAAAGGACAGCCCGGTGCACTAAGCTCCCGCTATGCGCGGGGTCCGGGGAAAGGCTGGACCACAAGGGTCTGTTGTATGCAGTCTTACCGTGGCAGAAAAGAGTTTCCACGACTTGAACTGATGATCTCCTGGTCACATGACAACAACTTTACCAGTTGCTTTTCCTAGCATATATACATATATTATATATTCGCTGGCTATTAGGTTAACAACTTGTTTGGATGGTTGTTACCTATCATAGTATTGTGCATTTAGTTAAAATACAATGTTTATTTTGATTGTTACTTACATTTTTATTATATTTAAATTCATCATTATGAAATGACAAAAAGTCTCATTTTGTGTAACGACCGATTTGGTGTGATCGTTACCTTATGTTTTTACTTCTTTCTCATTTTGTCTTTACTTATTATCTTATAAAACTTATTTTATCCTTACCCTACCGTTTTATTGTGGCTCTACCCTAACCCTACTTTTCTTATAGGTTTTTGCTAATATGTAACATTATATAACGACGGAAAACAATACAATTTATATTCAAATAATATAGTACGACATAATACAACACAATATAATACTCAAACAATACAATTTATATTCAGTCCGATACAATACAACATAATATAATACTCCCTCTGTCCTGAGATATAGTTTGGATTTCGAGAGTCAAACTTCTTTATTTTGACTGTCAATTCGGACGTACAATCTTTAATTTTTTTTGAAAAATGATTTACTTATTTAGAAACTAGATAAATAGTATTGTAAGTTACAATAATTATCAATTCAAAATATTTAAAGGGGAGATTAAATAAATCGCGATCTAAGATTTTCTTGTTTAACTCTCGAAATTCGAACTTTTGACGTAAACTAAGACAGAGAGAGTACTATACATTATGAAATAATATATAGCAAACCTCGGAAGTTGTAGTTTCGAGGTGAGTGATATAATCCTTTAGCAATTTAGCTTCCAATTCTTGTCTTTCAATTTCAGCAAGTTCTTTCTTTGCCATTTCTACTCTTTGTGTTGCTTTTTCCAACCCATCAAGCAACACCCTATTTTCTTCTCTGTTCAAAAGTTCATCTACTCTTTCGCCCACCATACCAGTCAATGCATCCTTCAAATTCTTTTTTTCACCATTTTCTGAACTATTATTATTGCTACTGCTGCAATTTATAGTTAGAAATTTTACCTGTCGTGAAAATGAAGAGAAATTAATTGCGGGAATTACTGTTTTGGTGAAGAGGATTTTTGGGTATGGAAGTAATGAGGAAATTGAGGTTGTCTTCATAGTGCTAATGAACAATGTGGTGAGCTTTTCTTCTTATCTTCTTGAAAAGAAAAAGGTCGTTTCACAAAATATTCTCAGAAAATAAAATTAAAAAATCCCATTAAAATATGTTTTCTAAAAATTAATCCAAAACCACACAAACATTACCGTCTCCGTCCCACTTTAACTGTGACTTTAGCTAAAAAGAATTGTTCCAAAATAAATACTCCATCCGTCTCAATTTATATCACATCATTTTTTTTTTAGTTTATCCCAAAAATAATGTCATCTTTGAGCACTAAAATAAGAATAATTTGGTAAATATAACAAATCTTCATTTATTTGTTAAACTCTGTGTTAGATTAAATGGTGTCACATAAATTGAGACGAAGATACACTTTTTTTTGTTGACGGCGAACCTGGCAGCCGCTTCTTCGAGTCGCAAGCAGTAAACTCGGATCGACGCAATAACCGCAAAACCACGCCGTAGCTTAAACCATGGCAGTTCACGCGCATGTGCCCCAAGAAGGCGGCGAGCGTTAACCCGAGGTTTGAACTTGTGCCCTCCCACACCACCCAACGGCGATACCTTCATGCTTCAAGCACTAACCTGCAGCGCTGAATAAAGGCGAAATACACTTAATATTAAAGAAGTGTTCTTTTTAAAGGGTAACTTATACCTTGTATTTATTATTTTGTACTAGTTTAAGCTGTGTGCATTGCACGTGATAATAAATTATAAATTTGATATAAAATAAAAAAATTATTGTAAAATAGCAATGAATATTAAAACATTCATTTAAATGACAATTCTTGTGTGATGCCCATTAAAATCATGGTCGGTAATTTATGATCATACTCACAACAATATCTCATCAAATTTGGATGTCGAAGTTGCCCAAATAATAAAAGAAGATTTTGCAAGCTAATTTCCTACGATATCTTTATGAACATATTAGACGAAAAGTTAATGTTAGTGCATTGAAGATTTTATTGAATACAAATCATAGTTAATGAAAACATTTTGGTAAAAAATAAATAAAAAAACGTTTTAAAGTTTAATTGCAAAGGAGTGACTTTTTTCTCTCTAAAAAGATTCAACTTTTTCTTCACTCCAAAATTCATTCTCTCATATACTCAGATCAACACTAACTATTCCAACAATTTGTTCTATAATTTCGTATACATGCACTTCCAGAAGCTTGCTTCTTGTTCTTGACTTAACATATTATTTTATTATAGTTATTGTTTCTTGTCTTTAACCCGCTTCAATTTTAAAAAAAAAAAAAACGGGCCCCGAAATCCGACTCGGAAAATTCTTACCGGTCCGGACCGATAAGATTTCGATCCGATCCCGGATCTGGACTCCGGATCGATAACACCCTTAATTGTGATAATGTTAGTGCAGTGTATCTTTCTGGGAATCCGGTCCAACATTAACGCACCTAACACACATAACGCAACTCCTCCTTCCAACTTTCTAATATTAAACAAGTAACAAAAGAATTAAAAAAATACGTATATATATGGTGTGTGTGTTGATATTAGTGGCTGGCAATGCATGCATGTTCTAGTTAAACTAATTAATGTTAGCCGACTCTGAAGATCAACATCATAAAAATGTTAGTTGTATTTTTTTTTTGACAGATCCTGCTTGGCTTTTCTTTATCTTTGTGACAGGAAGAGAACAATTTACTGAAAATCTGAAAGATGACCTTATTATTAAGTTGCAAATAAATATAAATTGTTGAATTAGTTAAGTATCTACGCACTGTACGAATTAAGATAATTAATAATGTAAACAATATTACTAATATTTTAACTTGAAAAAATGCATTGCTATGATGATTTTATTTTATAGAAGCCAAGATGATTGATTTTTGGCATTGTTCTTGATTGATTTTTCTCCACTGTTTCTCCTTTCTGCAGTTTGGTCTTGGATGATTTTGACTATTTTATTAGGTGGGTGAGGCTGATAATTAACACAACTATATATGAACGGCTAAAGTGGAAGAGAAGAAAATGACAGAGATTCGACATGATACTCATTGAACCTGATCCGTAATATCTAACAAATTGAGTCTTATGTCGGTCATATAGAACACCCTCACAAGTTATACTAAGTTGGGACAAGTTGTTGCAGGTGCCTCAACAAGTCTTTTTTTATGAGAAGGGCACAAGTTTTCTTTTATTAGGTGGAAGGCCCCAAATAGGATTAGCACTAATTAAGTGTTCAAAAGTATTAGCGGATATTTTCCGAATAATATTTTTGAGAGTTATGGTGTTTGGTCAAACATTTACGAAAAATATAAGTGCTTTCGAGTAGTAGCATAAGTTGTTTTTCATAAGCTGAAAAAATAGTTTTTCTCCGGAAACACTTTTGGAACCTTGGCCAAACATAAATTGTTGCTCTAAAATTAACAAAAATGCTTTTCAAATTGATATGTCTAACACAAATTGCTACTCTAACAAAAGTATTTTTTCGATAAATAGTTTTCAAAAGAACCAAATTCTTGAAGTTTAGCATGATTTACACAAATTCACATAAATAAAAAGAATAGTTCAAGCAAATTTGTGGTTCTTCTTCACAATTTAATAAATAACAGGGCAGCCCTCTTTAACAATCCCTCTAGCTGTTGGACAAGAAGCATAAGGACATCCATCAAGATCATTTCCCCACCAATTAACAGTTATGTTCTCCAAGCCCAAGCACATATATATAAGAACTGCCATAAATGCCAAACCAGCATCAAGTGCACCCGAGAGAACGTAGTTATGACGCTGCCACCAATCTGGTCTATATCGATAAACAACAAAGCCTGACAAGAACCCTACGATAATCCAGGTCGTGTAGTTTACAGCCGTGGCGGGTGGCATCATCCCAGTGGCTCCTATTAACACTGGCATGTTAATGAGTTTGATCCATTCTTGATTAGGGAATGCCCTGGCTGCTAACCACACAAGTACTGGTGCTACCGCGCCAAATAAGAAGAACCAATTGACCATCCCATAAGTTCCTAAATCTCCGAAAATCCTTCTTGGTGCAATCAAACCCCAAATTACTGATGCATCATAGAACACGTGATCCGAAGGACAAGTCCACACGGTGTTCAACAATGTTATGTTGCATATGTCTGGAATCGTTTCCATTAACCACCATGCTGTCCCCAAATACACGAACCCTGCTATTAGAGTCCCTACTGTCTGCATTGTCCATTTTCTACGATTGTAAGCATATGCATATATATATGGATATATAAACACACTTAACATGTAACGAGAATAAAATTAATATATCAACTAGGAGTAAGATTTTTTCCTACAATTTGCATTGTCCGTTTTCTATGATTGTAAGCATACAAGGGCAGAGGCAGAGCGGTGCAAGGGAGTTCAATTTGAACTCCCTTAGTTGAAAACTATACTAAGTAAATAAGGTAAAATGATTTTTTTGTATAGATATATAATTTGTTGAATCCCCTTGGCATAAGATTTTTTTAATCTCCTTGTTTGGATTCCTGGCTACGCCACTAAGCATATATAAAGACACTTAACGTGCAACCCTATTTAACTTCAGCTCCTGGATTGAAAAGAAGCTGGTGGGCCGAGCTAGTTGGAGGGTAACATTAATTAATCAACTAAGCTCAATCCAAAGCTAGTATAGGGATCGGCTACATGAATATCTGAATTTTCCATTCTACTATATTAAAGAAAAAACGACAGAGCGACTAACTTACCTGAGCCATAAACATTGTTCTTGGAGGAATTTTCATGTAATGGCCGAGCTTGAAGTCTTGGAGGAAAGTTATAGCTTGGTTCATACTAATGTAACCATAAACTTTGAAGCACATGTTAGCGACCGGATATCCTGGATAAAGGTATCCTATGATATACTCTGTGATAATATTCAACCCTGGTGTCTACAATGTCCAAAACAAATGGAAATTAGACTATTTGCACCGTAAGGAGCAGAGGCAGAGGGGTGTAAGGGGGTTCAGTTGAACCCATCGTTGAAAAATTATACTATGTAAATAGGACAAATTGTTTTCTTTAAGCATGTGTATAAGTTGTTGAATTCCTTTGGTATAAAAGTTTATTCTTTTTGAATTCCTGGCTCCGCCACTGGCATCGTACACAAATGATAGATGTATGTCTAAGTCCAAGAATATTTACCTGGTTGGTAATGGCGGTGATGATCCCTATAGGAAGGGTAAAGAAAATGGCAATGACACAAGCTAGGAGAACTCCCCACCACGGTAACTGAAGTTGCTCGTTGTAATACTCACAGGCAAAGACGGTGAGTGTAATGTTCGCGACAAGAATGCACCAAAACCACCACTCAGGTACTTGGTTATACTTGCTCATTAGTTTAGTGTGTATGTCCATTTTCTTCTCTTTGAAGCTTGATTTGCTCTGCTCCCATATCTCCCTGCAATCGGAAAAACTCGTTATAACATAACTTCCCCTTTTCATTTATTAACTTAACGACCTTCTAATCTTGGAATTAGTCATCTGTTATCTATTTCTAAACATGTGTATATATGTATAGCATGTTGAATTAGTATAACTACAACTATGTTTTAGTTCCAAAGCAAGCTGGTACCATATATCCTCTATTTAAGCTCGTCTCGAACCCAATATTCTACAAAAAAATAAATTCTTTTGGCATATAAATCTCCGACATGACTAAAAATAGTCATAGAAACATAGGACCGAAAGTAGACAACATATTCCCATTATTCCCCTATATATACATGTTATGGATTTCTAAATATGTATATATAGCATGTCCAATTAGTACAACAACAAGAACTACAGCTACACTTCAGTTCCAAGCAAGTTGGGGTACCATATCCTCTATTTAAGCTCGCCTTAAACCCAATATTCTACAAAATGAAAAAAGTACTAGAAGTTCGCTACCATTCTTCTGGCATATAAATCTTCGACATGATTAAAAGACTTATAAGTGTTAGCAAATAGTGGGTTGTCCTCCCACATCGGATGTTAGCAAATATGGATTGCCCTCCCATATCGACAAAAGAAACTTTGTTATTCTTATTAAACTCTATATAAAGGGATGTAGTTGCTTTTCTTTTACTTACCAATTCACTACCAATAATAGTCTTATTCTCTTTTCTTTACTCTTGTTATTGTCTTACAAGAATTCATAAATAATATGAATTCTAACATGGTATCAAGAGCGCAAGTTAATATTTTAGCTCGATCGCGGATCCAACTTCGCGGTGAGTTAATTGGGGGTTCGGATGCAGCACGCCCCTGGTATCAGTTAATTTTTTTTTCTCTTGGCTTGTTTTGGAAGCCCGTGCTCGTTTTGGCTTGTTTTGGCGGCTCGTGCTCATTCTGATTTGATTTCGTCTTTTTCGCTTCCGCATCTGATTGGTGAGATTTGTCCCTTATTATTTTATTGTTTTTTTTGGGATTGTTGCTAGTCATTTACATCACAAAGTAAGTAGTCTCTGGAAAATTGTATATGTCTCGTAATTTTTCCTTTATTGAACATGTTCCTTTCTTTTCCATCTCACCTACCTCACATGGCATGACAAAATCTGACCTTATTAATATTGATCCATTTGATGTTGATTGCTCATCTGATTCTACATCTATATCATCTGTTCCTTCTCAGTCTTCTGGCAGGTCCCATGACATTGATACACAGCCCCCTCCTACGCCTATTTCAGAACCTCTTGTGGTTGCAGATCCAGATCCACCTCGCTATCCTAAATGCACTTTACGATCTACTCAGGTATCCGATTTTGATTATTCTTGCTATGCTTCATCATTCACTTCCTTTCTAGTTTCTATTAATTCTCTATGTGAGCCTACCTCCTACTTTGAGGCAGCTCATGATCCTCTTTGGCAAGAGGCTGAATGATGAATCGCCGCTGAACAAACCGATATTGGGATTTGATTTCTCTACCGACTGGTAAGAAAATTATTGGTTCTCGATGGGTATACAAGATTAAGACCAAGTCTGATGGTTCTATTGAGCGATATAAAGCTCGTTTGGTTGCAAAGGGTTTTGCTCAAGAATATGGTATAGATTATGAAGAGACTTTTGCACATGTTGCAAAGATGACATCTGTCCGGGTTCTTATTGCAGTGGCCTCTGTTCGTCATTGGCATATTTCACAAATGGATGTCAAAAATGCCTTTTTGAATGGGGATCTTCAAGAAGAAGTCTACATGGTCCCTCCACCCGGTGTTTCACATAGTCCAGGACAGGTGTGTAGGCTTAAGAAAGCTTTGTATGGTCTCAAACAAGCTCCAAGAGCTTGGTTCGACAAGTTCTCCACTGTAGTATCATCTCTTGGGTTTATTTGCATTTTCTGATTCACGTTATTTGTTAAGTCATCCCCTGCAGGTTGTATTTTGCTTTTGTTGTACGTTGATGACATGATCATTACAGGTGATGATATTGATGGTATTGCAAACCTAAAATCTACTTTGTCTCGCCGCTTTGAGATGAAAGATTTAGGTCATCTACGTTACTTTTTAGGCATTGAGGTAGCTTATTCTGAGAAGGGATATCTTCTTTCTCGCCTAAGTACACCGCAGATATTCTCGAAGGCACTGCCTCACGATACTCGTATAGTTGACTCTCCTCTTGAGGTTAATGCTCGATATACACCTACTGACGGGGATCATCTTCCTGATACTACTTTATATCGTTCAGTTATGGGGAGTCTGGTGTACCTCACCATTACTCGCCCTGATATTGCATATGATGTTCACATTGTCAGTCAGTTCGTTTGCTCTCCTACATCCGCATATCACGCGATTATGCGTATTCTTCGCTATCTTCGAGGAACAATTTATCAGAGTCTCTTGTTTCCATCGACCTCATCCTTGGAGCTTCGTGCATTTTCTGATGCAGATTGGGCTAGTAACGGTGATCGGAAATCCACCATCGTTATCAGGTATTATTAGGAGATTCACTCATTTCATGGAAAAGTAAGAAACAAGATGTTGTTTCTCGCTCTTCAACCAAGCCAGAGTATCGTGCTATGGTTTCTACTACATGTGAGATTGTATGATTACGTTGGTTATTGGCTGATATGAGTGTCTCTATTTCCTCACCGACACCGATGTACTGCGACAATAAGAGTTCTATTCAGATTGCACACAATACAGTCTTTCATGAACGTACCAAACATATTGAGATTGATTGTCATATTATTCGATATCATCTTCAACAAGGCACTCTATCCTTGCCATTTGTCTCATCTTCGATGCAACTTGCAGATTTCTTTACAAAGGCACATACCTTACAGCGTCACCGGTTCTTTCTTGACAAACTCTCGATGTTTCTCTCTACACCATCGCGAGCTTGAGAGGGGATGCTAGCAAATAGTGGGTTGTCCTCCCACATCGGATGTTAGCAAATATGGATTGCCCTCCACATTGACAAAAGAAACTTTGTTATTCTTATTAAACTCTATATAAAGAGATGTAGTTGATTTTCTTTTACTTATCAATTCACTATCAATAATAGTCTTATTCTATTTTTTTTACTCTTGTTATTGTCTTACAAGAATTCATAAATAATATGAATTCTAATAATAAGAACATAGAAGTGAAAGCAGACAACATCCCCATTGTGCTCCTATGTTTACAATAACTAATATATCAAACGTTGTTTCTTACCTTCCGTGAAATAAGAGAACGTGCATGACAGTAGCACTGAGAGCAGCGAAGCCAACTCCATAAGTAATCACGAAAAATGTACTAAGATAAAGATGTCCTTGTCGCTCGTAGGCAGCAATGTCAAGATGGAAATTAGAGTCAATGATACTTGATATGTTGTAAACTTGGCCAGTGGAAGTGAACAATCCAGAAGAGAAAATAGGGAATGTTTTGGCTTTGAAGACATCTAGCCAGTAACATATTGGAGTCAAAACATACATAATAAAGATGAATCCAACAGCAACATTAGCTGTTGCAAACCATGGGCTTGCTAATGGGCTTCCAAGATAAGAGGAAACAGAGGACCAGTCAAGGCCTATAGCTCCAATGCCGAGCCCTTTTAGGCCCGAACCGAGTTGTTGGGCTAACACTGATTTGGGAAAGATCCAACATATCCATGACAAAGATGTCAACATTGAAAAGACATAGCCAGGGAAAACATAGTATGCGAAACTGCAGACAAAGGCTATTAGGAAGAACTGAGTACGCGTTAGCCCTCCTTTAAGACGTTCTTCTTTCTCGTGTAAAGCCCTGCAAATTGAACTCTTGTGTTAAATTAAAAATAGCCGACGGATGTATAATTTATGCATAATCCATATATAATATGTGCATAATCTATGTATACTGGTTAGAAAAAATAAATAGTGAATCAGGCAGACTAGTTGTGTAAAGATCCCGAAAGTATCTTCATGTGTTAGTCCCCTATGGGACATCGCGGTCATCAAAATGTTATAATTTGAATCATAGTGCTACGAATTTTGAATTTTGTGGTCTAATACAAGCCACAAATGTTTATGTTATTATAGACAATCTCGTTAAGCGTAAAAAGTAAGTTTAAAGTCTAAAAAAGAAGTGTGTCATATAATTTAGGACGGAGAGAGTATTTTTAATAAACGTATAAAATAAAAAAAATGATAAATAATTTGATACGAAGGGAGTATATTATTATAGTTTAAACTTTAAAGAGGTGAAATCTAGTCGGAAAACCATGCAATTGACACAAATTGAATGTTTTTTTCTGGAAAAGAAAATTGATATCTCTAGTTACCTAACACAATGAAAATTGCATTTGCTAACCCTATATAATCCAAGTGTGGCTGTCATAATTATCTGCCCTACCTACCCAAACTGCTACACGAAATTATCGAAGACCAAATTGCAGAAAGAAAAAATAAAGGGTAAAAAAAATCAATCAAGACCAGTGCCAAAAATCTATAATCTTGGCAATGCATTTTTCATGTTAAAATGTTACCAGGATTAAGAAACTTGCCTGAATAATGAGACTTGGACAAGATTGGCAGGCCACCACATGGCTGCTGGCTCAACCAAATACCTTCTGAAAATTCCAGCCCATCCAAATCCCAGCACCTACCATTCAAAACTTCAATAATCTTATCAATCAATTACAGTTTACATCATTCGTGTTAAGAAATATTTGTATTATCAGGTTAGTCATCTGTATTTTTAAAATTATAAATCTCCCATTTTTTAAAGTTTTATATGTAGATATCATTTGATTAACCTGATAACATAAAACATTATTTTACACTGACGATGTATATAATTTAAAGAGTTAATGGGCCAAAAAAACACTTAAATTATCACCTTTTCGCGTGCTATCATTTATTCCATTTTCTTATCAAATCTAGAAGTTGATTAGACCAACTATCATTTTTTCCTTTTTACTACATGAACTATCAATTTTTTAATACATAAACGGTGATAGTTCAGATAAGAAAATGAAAGATATGATAGTTTCAGTATGAAACTCGCGAAAAAGTGATACTAATTTAAATGTGGTTTTAACCATTATCTCTAATTTAAACATATATACTGTTAAAAGTAATAATTACCTGTGTTGTGATGACAACAATAAGGGAAACAAAGAAGGTGATGTTTTTCTGATAGAAGACTTTAACTGCAGTGACAACATGAATAGCATAAACAGTGCCAGCACCAGAGTTTGCAAAAATGGTAATGAGGACATGTTCTTTGACATTAAAAGGGCCTGGATTTAAAGTGAATTCCCATTTTGACCCTTGCAAAAATATCCTTTTTGTTATCTTTGCAGCCATTAATTGGCCTAAAGGAACCACAGCAATTTGAGCTGAAATTGCTGTAATTGTCAATGGTTCTGTTCTGTACCAAAAAAATTGGTTCAAAAATGATAATAAAACACAAGAAAGTGTGCCTAAAAACCACATTCGAAAAGTGAGGACTGGTAATGAAGGATCATCGGTAATTGGAACTGTAAGTGCCACTTGTTTAATTGGTGAATTTTCTTCTTCTTCATAGTTGACTTTTAACTTTGAGCTAGATGCAATACCATGATCAAGATTTGATACTGCAAAACAAAGAGTTTAAAATAGAATTAAGCTATATTTGCTCGGATCCTTTAGAAATGTTATTTTTGTGTGTCGAATCCTTCGAAAACTGTTATTTTTTGAAGATCCGATATGAGTGAAATAATATTTTTAAAGAATCCGAGTAACAAAGGAATTGAGTCGGAGAAAGAGAGATTCTTACAAAGAGGAGTCTTGATTTCTGCTTGAGATTCTTCCATTGGTTTAATTTGTTTCTGTTTTTTGAGGTACTTTTTGTGACATGATATAGCTGGATTATTACCTCTCTACCTATATGTTTGGATTTAAAACAGGGGGATTGTTTTTCCTTCTATAATATTGAGTTAGGTGAACACGTGAATAGTAAAAAGGGAAAGAAGAGCTTATTGTGGATTAGATTCATTAGAACCTTATGCTTGCATTTAAACGTGGAAGAATCTATATACCTACTAACATGCATGTGAAGTCATAATATTGACAGTCTTCATTTATTTATTTATTTTCACATTATTAGGCCACCATAAAGGTATTTAAAGATATTTACACATAGTTAATAATATCATTATTTTCTAGAAAATAAGACGAGCAACTTTTTATAATATACTCTCTCATTTTATGTGATATCTTTTTTTTTTGTTAGTTTTAAAATGAGTAACATCTTTATATATTAATAACAATTTATCTTCAAATTCTCCATTTTATCCTTAATGAAATGACCTATTGAGACTAAATTTTTATGCCTTATTTTAGATGATAAATTTCAAAAATATTTCGTTTTCTCTTAGCTAGACTCCTTCTTAGTTAAATAACTTTATACAAATACACAGAAAGTAGTAAATTACTTACTCCTCCATTCTTAATAAAAAAAAATCGTATACGAACTCCGAGAATGAAATCACTTTTAGTTCGGGCCTTAAAATATTTATCGAACACCTGTTAGGAAACCAAAAAATATACTCTAATAGATTACATTAATAGTGTAAAAATGTATTTACTCTTACTCCCTCCGTCTCAATTTATATGATATAGTTTGACTGGACACGAAATTTAAAAAATAAATGAAGACTTTTGAATCTTGTGATTTAAAACAAGTCAAAGATATTTGTACAGTTATAGATCATCTCGTTAAACGTAAAAGATAAAATTTAATATTAAATTATTATCAAATAAAGAAATGTATCATTTTTTTATAAACTAACTAAAAAGGAAAATGTGTCGTATAAATTGGAACGGATGGAGTAGTAGATAGATACCAGAATAAGTCCTATCTTTGACAAAGTAAAAAGTTGTGAGTAGTTAAATAAGAAAAGAGAGATTTTTTTCCTTTTGGAGCAGATACCTACCAGATTCAAGAATATTGTACTTCTGGATCAAGTTATACCACGTTTGTTTTAGATGTCCAACAAAATTCAAAATCCTCTTTAATTACCATTTTCTTGGATATTCTATTCCAGCTTGTTAGGATTTATCACATAGTTATTTTGTCCTGTCAAATAATTAAATTTCTCTTCATTTTATCTTTAGAAATATCTGCAACCCATGCATGTGATAATGACTGCTGCGGTCCATCATATACTAATAACTTAAGCAACTTGCATTTTGTATTTACTTTGTGACGTGAATCTATAAGTGACAACGACTACCTAAATATAACTTCTTAAAACTATATAGTATATGGGTATACACAAAAGTTGAGTGACTTAACGAACATAGATAAAAATACAACAACAATAACATACTCAGTTAATCTCATAGATGGGGTCTGAAAAGAGTAATGCATGTAGACCTTATTCCTATCTCGTGGAGGTAAATAAATTATTTTCGAGAAACTCTCGGCTCAAATAGTGCATATCAAAGATATTGATGTTCTGTGAGTGTTGTGACAACATCAGATTTTATGCCTGGACAACATCTTGCAGTGTTCTGCACATGTTGCCCGCAATGTTGCGCAACATCCGCAGTGTCCTACAGATGTTGTCTCCGATGTTGCCGCAACATTTCACCCGACATCTTTGGAAACGATTTTGCCTATTCTTCCGGCCAAAACAATATTTGTTACTGTGAGTTAAAAATGCCCTAGGCAAGCTGAATATTGAGCTGTGTTTATAACGTGGGAATTGAAAGAGTCAAGCTTGGAATCGAAGCTACTTGAAGACCAAGCAACTTGGAGACCAAGTCAAAGCTGTTGAGAAATTCAAGGAGCTGGAATAGGTACAAGCTGCAGCCTTCTTTCTCTCAACTTCCACAACCAATCAGCGAGAGTTTCAAGGAAGTTCCACACTATAAATAGAGGAGGAACTTCAGAGTATTGGTATCCAGAATCACAATGTAAAAATACCAAAAGAGTTATTCTTCAGTTATTCTTACTGTTTTGATTTTAATCTTACTTATCCGTAGCCCGTGACCTAACAAGTGGTATCAGAGTCAACACTTGATACAATAAGTGCTTAGTCCTGTTATTCTAAGCTATGGATCCGGCAAATCCAAAATATCAGTAGACTTTCCATTGGTTCAAATTATGTCTATTGGATCGTCTATGTTCTCATATCAAATTAATTGATGTTAGGGCATGAATATCTCTAATCCATGGGTATGTTGTACCAATGTAGCCGTCGGATGAGGAATGTGACATTCTTGTTACATCCAAATCCAAATGGACGGCGGAAGAAACCAATAATGCAAGCTTTAATGAAAAGGCCCTAAATGCGATATTTGGAGGAGTAAATTTCTATAAGTTCAAGCTTATCCAGAATTGTACAACGGCCAAGGATGCTTGAGAAATCTTACAAACTCATTGTGAAGGTACCTCGAGTATTCAACGTACGAAGCTCCGCATGCTCATGAGTCGAGATGAACATTTGATGATGGAAGAAACGGAAGACGTAAAATTCTATGTTGAAAAGTTGACTGACAGTTCCAGATTGATAATGTTGGAATTAATGTCGTAACATTTGTGACAACATATTTCATGTATGTGAATATGTTGGGACAAATGTTGGACAACATTCTGCCCAACATACCTTCTAATAAATGTCAAGTGTATGGTGTTCCTTTAACCAACACCCAACTTGTGGAAAAGACTCTCTCTTCTCTTCCTGAGAAGTTCAATATAAAGATTTGTGCGATTGAAGAACTTTGTGATGGTGCTAATGTTTTCCTGCTCTCTCGAAAATTCATTTCGATGGTGAGAAATATCAACAATGATATGTTTAAGTCTAAATCCAAAGAGTACCAAAGTCAAAACATTTAATCATCAATCCACTAGATTTTCTTCAAATACACAAAAAGGTAACCAAGAAAATTCAATTCGGATCATACCAAATTTGATCTCAAGCAACTTGAGTCCGGACATGCATGCTTAAGATGAGGTCATTATGCTAATTTTGCAGATCCGAGCTGAAATTGGACAGGGGTATAAGGGTCCAAAGCAATAAATGTTATAAGTATAAAATCATATACCCTAGGTCATATTATTCATTCTACTTTTGGGGGGAATCATTGTACATATTTCACAACACAACTCTTGGAGACTGCAATATTGGAGACCTAGTTCAAAGTATTTTCTTTCTCTTTTCTTTGTTTTTATTTCAATTCATGTTGGAGTTTGTATTAGTTCTTAGCGTGATTATGGCTAGGAGCTAAACACTATATTAGGGCTTTCCTTATGAATCACTTGAAACTTTTATTCATGAATTAATGCAGTAGTTTGATTTTTCTTCACTTGATTAAGATTTAGTCAATATTTGGTATGAATGTTTGATAATTAATTGATCACTAATTATCATAACCTATATGATTTCGAATCAAAATTTTGAAAGGTGAGATTTGGATATGCTGTAATTGACTAGATATAGGTTAAAATCGCGGACGAAAGTATCCCGATACTTGTGTAGCATTATAGGTTACTGTTCTTAATCCTCTTATGTGGTAAATCCTATCATAGAAATATAGAAGGGTTCTACACTGGGGTTGAGTGATTATATTGCCCTAACCGGAATATAAAACAATCTAGTTAACTGCTATCTTAACGAAGAAAAAGAATCATTTTAGTTGCATTAAGGATTGAATAAAGTGGATAGTCGAGGATATTTAAAGCCCTATCTCCATCATAACTGATTAAACTTAAGTAATTTAGTTTAATTTCTGCACTTAGTTTTAGCTATTAGATAAAAATATAAACAAATTACCGTTCACCAAATAGAAACCATAGCTTAGATAATCGGTACTTGATAACCAGTCTCTGAGGACGATATTCGGTCTTACCATACTATATTACTTGTGAACGATGCGTACGCTTGCGTGAGCAGTCGAAATATCGCTAACAAGTTTTGGCGCCGTTGTCGGGGACTGACGTACTTTCAATATCGAATTATCTAATCTTATTTCTAATTTGGTTTGTATATATTAGGTTATGTTATTATATTTCTAATTTGGTTGCTCCAGGAACAAGTTTCTAACTTGTTCTGCGAGCATCTTTTTATCACTTTTTGTTGTTTTTCTTATTTTGTAGGTAAAGTTGGAAAAAAATGGACTACTACTACTATCAGGGACAGTGAAATCATCAACAACAGCCTAACCCACAGGTTCCACAGAAAGATAGAAATGAGTTGCAGACATCCATACTCAGGCTCACCAAGTGTCAGGCTCAGTTTATGGCTGAGACCAGGGTGTCCGTCAAAAATTTGAAGACACAAATAGGGCAGCTGATGGATATAGTGATTAATGTACCGCAAGAAAATCTGCCTAACGACACAGTTGTGGGGGGTGATAAGCAGTATGAGGAACCTGAACCACACCAAGCTGTTGAGGAATTGAGGAAGGTGGTTGGTATAGAGAAAGAAGGGGTTACTGGAATCCATTTTTTCACTTTTTTGGATTCCTTGGAGTTCCTTTTTGTTGTACCCATTGCAGAAGAAACACCACCAGATGTCTTTGTTGACCCTCAACCAGAAATTCCATACCCTCAAGGGAACCGCCAAAAGTCTAGAGATCTATGAAGTTTCATTATTTCCTGCACTTTAGAGAATTTTCAATGCAAGCAAGTATTGGGCAATTTGGGGGAAAGCATAAAAGTACTACCCTTTTCTGTGTTCTATAGAAATGGTGTAGGTGAAGTGAGGTCGGCAAAAATAACTGTGTGGATTGCAAGCAGTTCGCAGAAGGATCCAATGGGCACTAGTAAAGGTTAACTGCGTCCGGTTAAAAGACGTTAAAGACAACGCTTGTTGGGAGGCAACCCAATGTTTTTAATTATGTTATTTTAATTTTTGTTTTAGTTTGTTTTATTTTATCTTGAACAGTCTCACCGTCTTGGATTTTGTCTTATGTTTTGATGACAGGTGGACTAGGGACTGACCCTAAGGGGGAAAGAATCAAAAGCGCTGAAACTTTAGAGAGCCCAAAAGATGTGCAATTTTCAGAATCTCATCCTAGACCTCCGTTATGATCGTTGTGTCAGTAAGTTATCTCTTATTTTTAGTCTTCATACATGCGGGACAATGTGTCGTTTAAGTTTGAGGGGATCTTAGTTTGTTTTGTGTGTCTGTTTTTGAGTCTTTTGATTTGTCTTTGTGTTGTTTCATGTGTCTTTGAGTCATAATTTGTTTATGGATCAAACATGTTTTAGTTGCTAAAGATATTGAGTGGATAAAGTGGGATAATGTAATAGAATTAAAAGCGACAGTCTGTGTGCTTAAGTTAGATATGCCAAAAATTCATAACATCTAATTCTTTGGAATATTTGTGCTTAGCCTATGCGTTGTTAGTTATGGAAAGAAAAGTTGAAAATGTCTAGAAAATCTGTTTGCTTGTTATTTGAGGCGAAATAGTTAAGATGTACATGTTTAGGGAGATGATTCAGACATTTCTTTGATAACCCTTCTGGCCATTCATTACTTACACTGACATAAATTGTATCCTTAGTCAGCCCCGTTGAGCCTAAAATAATATTTTTGTTTGACACCCTATGATTTCATATTTGTGTCATAAGTGATATTTGAAGATTCTTGGAATAAAAAGTGTTGAAAAAGAGATAAAAAAAAAAAAATTGATGCACCCCAATGAAAAAATATGAAAAAATCTAAGTTTGGGGGTTCTTGTTATAATGTGTCTCATTCTATCAAAATAAAAGAGGGGGAAAATAGGTATGAGACTAAAAAGAAAATAAAAAAGAAGGAAGAAGGAGTTGAATGAAAATAGTTTATGGTACGTAATTGGAGCCTAAATGCCTATTTTTACCTACCCTGCCTAAGCCTACATTACAACCCTTGAAAGTCCTGATGATCTTTAATATGTATGTCATTGATTAGTGGAGAATAGCAAGTAAACAGGTCTATAGCATTTTGGAAAAGATGGAATAAAATTGACATGCATAGGTTAAGTGTTTGTATTTCCATTGATTGTGATTGAAATGAATTTGTGAAATATCTAACTTGAAATTCTAGATTGCTGATTATTCATGCTATATATGTTCTAACATATTATCTCATCTTTCATCCATGATTTTGAATAAGCATTGCTATAGCTACTTGATCCATTTCATAGAGTCTTTGTTTTTATTTTTGTTTAGTGCTTTGCTCGAGGGCGAGCAAAGGTTAAGTTTGGGGGTGTTTGTTAGGGGTATTTTGTATACACCTTTTGAGTCATTTTTAGTTAGTATTTTACTCATTTCGTTTGTGTTTAGTATATTATTATGGTCGTTTTTCTTTCTTTTGAGTCACAACGGTCCAAAATAGAGAAATGACAAAAAGAAGATGAGATGAGCTTAGTTGAGGTGTAAATTGCACAAGAAAAGGCCAAGAAATTAAGCCTAAGAAGTCCCGGGAAGTATAGAAGAAATCAGACGACATCCAGACGATAAAAGGACAAGGTTTCGGAAAATATTTGCTGCAGTACTTTCGGCACCGCGGTACCAAAAGATCCGCGAGTTCAGGTTGGCTACAGGACTTCCGGCACCGCGGTGCCATTCTGCAGGACCGCGATGTCGACGCGGAATTTTGCAGATCCGAGCCGAAATTGGACAGGGGTATAAGGGTCCAAAGCAATATATGTTGTCACGTCCTTTTTCGGCCGCGACATTTCTAACTCCTGCTTGGATAAACAATGTTAGAAAAATAAAAATGTTAGAAATGCTAAAAGTGCTAAAAGGGGTGCTAAAAGTGCTAAAGAGATGCTAAAGTACTAAAAGGGTGCTGAAAGTGCAAAATAATACTAGAAGGTAAAAGGTGCTAAGTGCTAAAGGGTTCGCGGAGTCGCCACCTAATTATTTCGGGTGAATTAGGACACCTAAATGTCAACTAAGTCAACATTAACTCCATTTTTTGTGGTCTGCGAAGCTTATGTGAGATTCCGAGTAAGGATTCTTTATTATCCTAAAGGGAAGGGGTTAGGCACCCTAAAGGATCCGCTAATTTGTGGCTGTCCTGCCAAAACTAGGGTAATTATTATGCTGAGATGCATGTTTTGAAAGGTTTAAGTGAAGAGGTGCCCGCAAATTAAAAAGTAAAAAAAGGTGCACTCTTTTTATAACCTGAAAAAGATTTATAAGATTTGTTTATAAAGTTAATTTTCAAAAGAAATCATATAAAGTGTTATACATAAGAAGTTTAAAAATATAACTGTGCAAAGTTGACTTAATGATTAAAGGTAGGCCTTTGTTTGCAAAGTCTGTGGATAATGAATTATATAGTATTAATGAAGAGTTATTAATTCTTTTAGGACGCATTAGTTTCGTGATTAGATATTCATGCATGATAAACCTAAAATACGTAATTATAAGTGCATTTCTGATTTTTTAAAACTACCCGCCCAATTAATTCATTCAAGGACTGATTGTTCTATGTCTCCTATTAATTACAAAGTTAGCCAATTAAATTTCAACAAATAAACAAACAAATATATATAAGACATATAAGATTTAAGAGGCCAATGCTTTGAGGGGGGATGACAATGTCATCTCGTCCCCCTTTTTTTTTCCGCCGATCTTCCCCTTCTGTCCTGCGTGTATAAGTCGATCGGCTTTTTTAGTACAGTTGAGAAGGGGTCTGGATTGCTGTCCCCCCTTTGCATGTAAGGATTTATGTATTTATAGCTAGGATTTTGGGTCCTAATTTCGGCAAGTTTTTTTTAGGCGGTTTAAAGGCTGATATGTAATCCCTGGGATATCTCCCTCGATTTGAGACGCGATTTTGGTAAGATCTTCACTACTGATTTAGTGCGATTCGTGCTTGATTTGGCAACGATTTTGGATGTTTATTATGGTAGGATTTGTACTGGGCGAGACAGGATCATTTGGTAGGTGACTCGCCGGATTCTCAGGCGAGAATCCCGGCTGGGGCGATGGGGCGAGGTGCGGCGATTGAGATTTTTAGGGTTCTTCTCGATTTACTAGGTTAGGGGGGGCTGCTGGTTTTAGCATTTTTTAGGGTTCCTGGTTGTGGGGCGAGGGGGAAAGATAAATGGCAGATGGGTGGGCCTTGCGGGTAAAAGATTGGGCTGGGCGAATTAAATAAGGGCTGGTAAATAAAAAGTGTATTTTGGGCTTATGATTAATGTTTGGGGTAGAGTTTAAGTGTATTTATTTTTAGTAGGATTTTAGGAGTTAGTTTTTAAGTATTAGGTATTTAATTAGTGGTAAATTATTTAAATACAACCCTAGGTGTTTTATTAGTCTAAGCTTGAGTTTAAATTATTATAAAAATAAAGACGGGCGTGCTATTTAATTAGTGCTTTATAATGTGATGCCGTTATTAAAATCTTATTTATTACGTGTATTTTGCGATGTTAAATTAAAATTGAATGGGGTTTAGATTATTATTAAATTATTTAAATGCTAAATGCAGATATGATATTTAAGGATTGCTTGATGCTTTTTACGTAAAATGCGGCGCTATTAAAAATCTTATTTATTGTACATTATTTATTATTATTTAAGCTAAAATTATCTTAATATGACTTTAGGCGCTACAATAATTATGAAATTACTTTGCGTATTACTAAATGCGACTATGCTATTTGACACGACGTCATTGCTAAATTATTTATTGACGTATTTATTATTAATAAATTATTAAGAATTAATAAAAAATAGAATAGGGCTCGAAATTGGTAAATGCGGGCGTGAGACCTAAAGTGCGTAAAATGCGATGCTGTTATTAATCGCTTATTTATGCCTGTATTAATGTATTATTGTTGCATTTTATTATAAAAATTATAAAAAAATTATTTTGCAAAATTAGTGTAATTTTATAGCTAATGACTGAACGGGAGGGTCAAAATTGGGTGTCAACATATGTTATAAGTATAAAACCCTATACCCTAGGTTATATTATTCATTCTACTTTTGGGGGAAATCATTGTACATATTCCACAACACAACTCTTGGAGGCTACAAGATTGGAGACCTAGTTCAAAGTATTTTCTTTCTCTTTTCTTTGTTTTTATTTTAGTTCATGTTGGAGTTTGTATTAGTTCTTAGTGTGACTATGACTAGGAGCTAAACACTATATTAGAGCTTTCCTTATGAATCGCTTGAAACTTTTATTCATGAATTAATGCAGTAGTTTGATTTCTTCTTCACTTGATTAAGATTTAGTCAATATTTAGTATGAATGTTTGATAATTAATTGATCACTAAGTATCATAACCTATATGATTTCGAATCAAAATTCTGAAAGGTGAGATTTGGATATGCTGTAATTGACTAGACATAGGTTAAAATCGCGGACGAAAGTACCCCGATACTTGTGTAGCATTATAGGTTACTGTTCTTAATCCTCCTATATGGTAAATCCTATCATAGAAATATAGAAGGGTTCTGCACTGGGGTTGAGTGATTATATTGCCTTAACCGGAATATAAGACAGTCTAGTTAACCGCTATCTTAAGGAAGAAAAAGAATCATTTTAGTTGCATTAAGGATTGAATAAAGTGGATAGTCGAGGATATTGGAAACCCTATCTCCATCATAACTGATTAAACTTAAGTAATTTAGTTTAATTTCTGCACTTAGTCTTAGCTATTAGATAAAAATACAAACAAATTAACGTTCACCAAATAGAAACCATAGCTTAGATAATCGGTACTTGATAACCAGTCTCTGAGGACGATATTCGGTCTTACCAGACTATATTACTTGTGAACGATGCGTACGCTTGCGTGAGCAGTCGAAATATCGCTAACAGTGTAGAATCCTAATTAATCTACACTACCTACTGTTTAGGAAATATTGTTGCGAGTTGCTTAAAGAAATGTTGCATTGTGTATAATACTTCTTTTATTTGTTATTTTTCATGTCATTTCAAGAGTTTTTCTCGGAAAAAAAAATTGTTTTAAATTTTTTTTAAAAAAGGAAAAATCATCTCCTTGGGTTGTTTTCTATCTATCCGGTGAACTCATCATCATTTTACACTCCAATCTAGATAATTGTTATCCTGATTAATTTCCAAAATTCTCTCCTACATATTCACCAATATAATACCTCTCCAATGTCAACACAACTGTCAAATACCACTCCATCCAATGAACATTAGCCATCCGTCGAATACAAAAAATCCAAGCTCAATACCTCTCAGCAAACTGGACAATTGTCTTTCTCTATGATAGAAACACTGACTTGACCTGGAAGAAGGAAACAGGAAATGGCAATGTTGTCAGGAATGTTATCAACGATCTAGGCATGACTCAAGACAGTTCACATTGTTTTCAGAGTCAAGAGTTCATTTCATGTGTTACACCTCGTAAGTTAAGACTAGGATTAAGAACGTCATTAAGGTTAATATTCGGATAATGGATATAAGATATAATTATACAAGCTGCGAACACGCCAATGAGTATTTAAAATGATAAGTTATTTATATTTCTCTTTTGAGGATTATTACATATTGTGGGAATTACGACTTGGAGAATACGAGACCTTATGGAATTTCCGGGAATTAAAAGAAACGGAAATCAAGATTTAAAGAAATAGATTAAGGTTTACTACTTTGGGGATTAAATTAGTTTAATAAGCACTTGGAGGGTTAAAGTGTAAAAAGAAGGGGGACCTAAGTGCACTTTTAGAAATCTGAAAATTAGCACTTAAAAATGCCTAACAAGTTCATTTTCTCTTTTCTTCAACACAAAATTTAATCTTCCTTTCCATTTTCCACAAGCCTAGGTCGAAAATCTCCCCATTTGCAAGAGAAAAATTCAAGCTTTTACTCCACTTTGTTAGATTAGATAACCTACATCATTAAGCCAAGAATTAGAACATTTTTGGACCCAAAAACAGTGGGGTCTCGACGGGAATGCCCAGCAGATTTTAGGAGCGAAAAATTCGAATTTTGATGCAACTATTGGGAAGGAAAAACATGTGTAGATTTTGGGTAACATGGTAGAAGGATTGCATGTCATTTTGGGTTAAAAGAAGAGAAGAATTTGGGCGAAAAATCGACAAAAGAGGGCAGAAATTCTTTGAGGCGATGGCAATCGGACTGTTTTGAGCTCGGAAATTGGTAAAAATTTATCCCTTTCACTTGTTATTTGATAGATTAATTGATATTATAGTTAGGAGGATTATCCATGTCAAAGACGAAAGGGAAAGAAGACAATGCACGTGAATAATAGAGGTTGAAACCGATTTAGAACTTATTCTTGGCGTACATTGGAATTGAGTAATTGTGTTGGTATGTTATTACTAATTGCATGTGAAAATTTAGATGAAACCTTGATGTTTAAGTTAGAGTTGTTAATTGAAGTTGTTGGAAGATTAATTGGAAAGTAAGGAATTCTGGAAAAGCTTTGGATTTGTAATATGTTGATATGACCGGAAAGTTGATAGAAATTGTTGAATATTATGATAATGTATTACGGGCTGAATTAGTGTGTGAATATAAGTTACAACATGCATATCTATTGAGGCAATTATCTATACATGCCTTGAAAGGATTAAAATATAGAAAAGTGTTAAATTCACATTCTTGAATTGGCGATGTCGTTAAGAGATTGGATTGCCCCATGAATAATTCTAACGTAACTAAATGATTGACTAACATGAGAAATAAATGTAGTAGTTGCCTTGGTTGTTGAAGTTGTTGTCTTCCATGGATATAAGAGAAGGAAAGTTATAGGATAGCGTATATGAAGTATGTTGGGCTTAACTTAATTATATCCTGGAATAATGTTGGATTATTGGTGTTGGTTGGCTTGTTGGTAAATTGTGGATATGCATATAAACAGGGGAAGTGTTGCCCAAATTTTTATAGAAATAAGAAGCCGTTATTTGAATAACTTACGTTAGAGACCGTAGAATTGACGAACGTATTGTCATTGTTATATGTTGACATACTAGACGAGGAATGTCTTAGCATTTAGTTGATTTGCTCGCTTAAAAGGTATGTGAGACTATTCTTTCTTTGGCATGATTTTGTGAAAATCCTTTTTCCCTATTTTTGGCACGACCTTGTGAAAAACTTTCATTTGACTTGATTTTAATAAAAGTACGGCGGACGTACATGATTTTCTACGGAGTTAGTTTTAAAGGAAAATTGTTATGACAAGTGCATATGATTTCAGTCAAGAGTGTATTATGATGATATTATCGAAGGTCAAAGATGATTTCAAATTGCATATAGTTGCTCATGATATCTACTCGTGCCGAGTCCTATGACACATTCACCGAGTCTCTCACATAGAGGGCCGGCACTATATAGTATGTTCCGGGTTCGAGTCCCGACTATTATTATTATATTACTTGGGTTCGAGTCCCAAGTGGGTTCAACTTTCGATTTATTATTATTCCATGGATTAACTCTCCATGATGCGGGTTCGAGTCCCATGATATTATATTATTCCATATATTTACGTGGGTTCGAGTCCCATGATGTATATGTACCTAGACGGGTTCGAGTCCCGTGCTATTATATCCTGAGGATAGAAGTTCATGATTTTGGCCTGACTTGCATATTTTGAAAAGGGAAGAACTGATTTTCATTACTCTCATTTGATGGAGTACAATTATACAGTTAAGTTGAATTCTTACTCGTCTACTGTTTTACGTTGAACTGTTATGATTTACAGCATGATATTTTCCGATTCTACATACTTGGTACATCTATCGATCGACCCCTTTCGAGTGCGTTCATGCCGCGAGTTCAGTGTTCGAATAGGTGACCACCGATCTAGGATTTCTGCATGATTAGAGAGCTCCTTTGTTCCAGAGTCAGCTATTTTGGTACAGGCCTTTATCTTTCAGACATGCATATTTTGGGCACGACGGAGTCCTGTTCCGTCATATGTCAGTATTAAACTCTTAGAGGTATGTAGACAGTTGTGGGTTGGACGTTTGTGCCTTGTTTTGGTTTTGATGTTGTTATACCCCGTGTTGGGGCGTTCCCGGTTATACTTGTTGTTATCTAGTGGCAGCCTTGCCGGCTTGCTTATTTTGATTATTCCTTTGTGTACATAATGTTGGTTGGTGGCATCCTAGTCGGCTAGCCCATTATGATTGTTGTTCTGTTGTTGATTTGGCATCCTTGTCGGCTCGCCCATTTTTAGGGAGATATTGTAAAAGCAGCGTTGTGCTGCCGAAATTTCTATAGATCTCTGTATTAGATGGATTAAGAGTGACAGGTCAGTAATGACGTCCAATTAGGACGTTTAGTCGCGGCCCGTCGGGTCGGGTCGTGACATCATGATACTGCTTTCTCCACAAAAAGGGAGAGAAAATGTTGTTATCTATGCAGGAGGAGAGTAAGTTATCTATGCATAGAGAGGTAGCTAAAGTTAAACAAGCTCTACCATACATGAGAGACTTACTGTACATGGGGAGATTGCTACTACAGTGTTGCTTCTCAGACTGATGCTACTGCTGAATAAAGAGCAAGATGGAGATTGATGATGTTGAACCTGAACTGTTCATGTTTGGTTAATGTGTGAATTTTGTGAAGAAAGACAAAAATTAGGAGACTGTTAATGTTGTAATTAGTGTTGTAACATTTGTAACAACATATGGAGATATGTTGGGACAAATGTTATGCAACACTTTGACCAACATTTCTTCTAAACTAGTTTTGTCTTACTTCACGCTGATGGATATTGATATGTGTGGACAATGAGACAGTTCTATTTTTGGTCTGTAAATATATTTGTATATACATTTTTTATTTGTGGATGATGTATGAATATTAGTCTTTGACTACTTACAACCACGTTGTATGCGAGTTATGACTTATAGACATATGTTCTTACTAACCCAAGTTACAATACAAAACTTGAAACTTATAACTGCATGTTGAGGGGAGCATGGCTACGATCTTGCTGAATTTGGAATGTTAAGGGAAAACATTTACAATCAGTCGTATCCTAGGCATTTTGAGGTTTGTATGGAGTTGTTACACTTCATAATTCCAAGACAATGATATGAGAACGTACGTAAAGAAATAAGATTTGAACTTTGGAAAGAAATAAAAATTCCGAAAAATTTGTGAAGGAAAAAGTTAACGACTTGGAATTTGATTCCCAAAAATTGGTATATGGGATTAGTATATGATTATGAAGTTTTGAATTTTTAAGTCTCAGATTTGGTCATGTGGGGCCCACGGGAAATTTTACGATTTTGTGGGGCCCACGAGATTTTGAGATATTTTGGCCAAGTATAGAATGTTTTTGGGAAGAAATAATTTTGGACCAATCGGAGGGCGACACGTGTCACCCCCACTTGTCTTGGAAGACTTTGACTTGGACTTGGATATTATGGGGACAAGTGGGTCCCACTCCACTTGTCTTGCTACACTTGGCCATACATTTGTCTTGATCTCATACTTAGAGATATATTTATATATACATAGAGGACTTGCTAGACATTCACACTTAGCCACATTTCAAGAAACATTTCTCCCTCTCTCTTCAATGATTCTCTCGGCCAAGGTGGTATTTGAAGACTAAAAATTATAAAATCTTCCAAGCCTAGTTTATTATACGAGATTAAGGTCCCTAACCAAGTGATTAGCCAAGATAATACACCACTAACCTCAAATCCCCTTTTAGCCGAAAATGTGAGTGAAACCCTATGGTTGTTCGTCGACTTTTTGGAAGCGAAACGTGAAGGGAATATGGGTATAAGGTTGTAGGGGATACATATATGTGATTGGAACTTGAAGAAGTGGAGCGAAACGAAAACTGCAGGTCAAATACTCTACGGACTATTTTAGCGTTTTTGGGCTAAAAAATGAGGTAATGATTCTTCTTCTTTTCAAGTAATTGTATATTACTTATTGTGTATATGTATAGATGATCTTGTACTAAAAATAATGAAGATTAAAAAGGATTGGGCCATTTTTGGAAGTTGGGCCGAGAGTGGACTATGTTAGGCCCTTTGGATTTCGTTGGTTATTGTCGTTGTTATCGACACTTGTCGTATGCTAAGATGAAGTAATCTTGTTATTGATATGTGATATGGAATATATATAAGTGTTGAAATGAGAATTGGATTATATAGAATTATAGAAAAAGACTTTGGAATGTTGTAGTGTTGTTGGCCGAAAACTGCCCAAAACTGTTAGACGTTGTCGTGTCATTTTATGAACTGTTTTGGGGTGTTGTTATGCTGGAAAATCAGCCCCCAACATGCATGATTAATGTGGTAAATGGCTAATGAAAGTCCTAAGGAATAAGGGTGTTAAAGGCTTCACATTGTACCCTTAATATTGATTAATTGTGGACTATTTTTATGGACTGTTTTGTATACATTGTGGGAAAGAATTTTACACATCAAGTTGGCATGTAATCCCCTTGATTTGTTGTTTTGATTGTGCCCCTAGTCGGGGTTTGGATATTGCTGAAATTCGGGCCTTGGAAAAATGTGAAAAAGTACGTAGAAACAAATGAAGTGCTGCCCAAATTTCCGTAGAATAAGAGGGTCATTACTTGGTATAAGTCTTACACTTGATAGCTTGAAGTTGATAGAAGTGATATTGTCATTTTAGGTTGAAGAACTACGTGTGGCATATTCTACTTGGCATGTGGAATAGCCGTTAAGGTTGAAGTACATTGGAGCGTATTCTACTTGTCGTGTTGGTTAGTCGTCAATGAGGTATGTGAACTTCTTCCTTCTATCGGCATGATTGATTATTGGAGTGTACATGACTTGTTTCTTGAAGTATACTTGCTTCGTTATTAGAGTATTCATGTTATTGATTCTATGCTAAAGGCATGTCTAAATTATTCCTAAGTCATTACCAAGTCTTATGGGAGATGTTGGTAAGAGTGTTTAGTAAGCATTGGAGTCGAGTTGATCTTGCTAAGTTACAACACTAATGAGACTTGATTTATTTGAAAGTCATGAGACTAGATTTATTTGAAAGTTATGAGACTTGATTTATTTGAAAGTCATGACACTAGATTTATTTGAAAGTTATGAGACTCTGTTGAAAGTAAATGAGACTTTGCTTGAAGGTATATGAGACCTTACTTGAAAGTATATGAGATTTGATTTGATGAAGTATAAGAGACTTGATTTATATGAAGTATAAATGACTTGATTTTGGGAAAGGAGAAGTAACTTGATTTAAAGGTATAGGTTACTTGATTTGAAAAGAATAAGTTACTTGAGTTTAAAAGTGTAAGTAACTTATTTTTAATAGTGAAAGTGCATTGATGCTACAAGTGCTAGTATCATGGGGTTTTATAAAGGAAAGAATAGATGTACATAATACTTTTGGGTCCAACTCCCTTATATGGCATGATATGATTCTTTTTATAAGATTAGATGTACATAGTACTTTGAGTTCATTTCCCTAATGTTAAATCACATGACAATGCCTTTGTTTTATTAAAAGGAAATAGGTGATAGTGCCTTGATTTGTTTAAAGAGAAAGATGTGGTAATGCTTTAGTTTCTAAAAATGAAAGTTGTTATAATGGCTTTATGAAAGTTTGTTATAACGGTTTTATGGAAAGTCAAGAGATGATTTAAAATGACATATGGTTGCATTGATACATCGAGTCCCATGGTGGGCCGGGACACATTGCATGTACACACATGAGGATTATATGGATAGTCATGATTACACCGAGTCCCCTAATGGGCCGGGACACGTTATAGGTGCATATGTGAGGAAGATGATCACACCGAGTCCCATAATGGGCCGGGACATGTTATACGACTTATATGACTTTACACCGAGACCCAGAATGGGCTGGGACATGTTATACCTTATATGACTTTACACCGAGATCCAGAATGGGCCGGAGCATGTTATACCTTACATGACTTATATGACTTTACACCGAGACCCAGAAAGGGTCGGGACATGTTATACCTTATATGACTTTACACCGAGACCCATAATGGGCCGGAACACATTATACCTTACATGACTTATATGACTTTACACCGAGACCTAGAAAAGGGTCGGGACATGTTATACCTTATATGACTTTACATCGAGACCCAGAATGGGCCAGGAAACGTTATACCTTACATGACTTATATGACTTTACACCGAGACCCAGAAAGAGTCAGGATATGTTATACCTTATATGACTTCACACCGAGTCTCAGAATGGTCCGGGACATGTTATACCTTATACGACCTTACTCCGAGTCCCAATATGGGACAGGACATGTTAGATACAGAGTATGAGGACCGAGTCCCAATGGGGGACAAAGTTATAGGTAATGAGTATGATACGTTATCTATCGTGTATGAACATGATGATTCTATGAGTAGGCGTTAAATGGCACGATCTGAGTAGTGCGAAGTGCAGTGATACAAGGTACAGTTGGCTCTTATTTTATATGACACGGTTGGATCTGATATTTGATTATTTTACTTGTCCCTGTCATTTCTTGGCCAGGCATGATTTTAATATTGTACTTTATTTCAATTCCATACTTAGTACTTGTTAGATCGACTTCTTCGTGCATCTACGCCGCAGTTCAGGTACTCAGTTGTGGATCCGCGAGCTTAGGATCCTTGTTCAACATTTTGGGATAGCTCCAATGTTTCGGAGCTTGTCACTATGGCAAGGTATATTCAGGGGTACGACGGGGCCTTGTCCCGTCATAGTTTACTGTCCAAAATCTTAGAGGTCTGTATTCATATGTGGGCTGGACTGACGTGCGTTGTATTTACATCGTTGTACAGTTGTAGTCCCATTCGGGCGTTATATATTATGGCAGCCTTATCGGATTTGCCTTTGTTTAAAAAAAAAGTGTTATTTATCTTCCGCAGTTTACTTGTGTTGTAGGGATAGAAGGGTGCCCAGGTAGAGCACCAGTCGCGGGCCCGGGGTTCGGGTCGTGACAGGAGTTTTGTGAAGAAAGGCAAAAAGGGGGAGATTGTTGATGTTGTGTGAGTGTTGTGACAACATCAGGTTTTATGCCTGGACAACATCTCACAACAAGTTTTATGCCTGAACAACATCTTGCAGTGTTCTGCAGATGTTGTCCGCAATGTTGCGCAACATCCGCAATGTCCTGCAGATGTTGTCTCTGATGTTGCCGCAACATTTCACCCGACATCTTTGAAAACGATTTTGCCTATTCTTCCGGCCAAAACAGTATTTGTTACTGTGAGTTAAAAATGCACTAGGCAAGCTAAATATGGAGTTGTGTTTAAAATGTGGGAATTGAAAGAGTCAAGCTTGGAATCGAAGCTACTTGAAGACCAAGAAACTTGGAGACCAAGTCAAAGTTGTTGAGAAATTCAAGGAGCTGGAATAGGTCCAAGTTGTAGCCTTCTTTCTCTCAACTTCCACAACCAACCAACGAGAGTTTCAAGGATGTTCCACACTATAAATAGAGGAGGAACTTCAGAGTATTGGTATCCAGAATCACAATGTAAAAATACCAAGAGAGCTCTTGGGATTTCACTTCAGAAATCTGGATCAAAACCTTTTAGCCTAAGTCTTTTAGCAACATATGTCTCATACTACAATTGATATCTCTATTCTAGATTAAGCTTATTGTAAAGCAATTGTGATGATGATGTTGCATTTGTCTTTTTAGACTTTTTAACTTAGGCGAAGTCATCTGCGACTTCATTTTTATTTGTAATTTCTTTTTTGTTTGTATTGCACAATTCGTAAAAAGAAATTTATTTGTAATTGTATATAATATATACAATTCTTTTGGTCATCGACCATCAAGGATATATTATTATATACCCTTGAAAATATAAACATTTGTGTCTTTTAATTTTCCGCTGCAATTATTCTTTAAAGGTTTATTCTGTTTTTATCAGATGTTGCCACCAAAAACTGTTTCAGTTATTCTTGCTGTTTTGATTTTAATCTTACCGTAGCCCGGGACCTAACAAAAGTAATTAAAAAAGGAAAATGCAGAATTACAGAGGGCATAGCAAATAGTGGGGAAAGTATTTCGTAGTATTTAAAAAGAAAAAACGAACAGGAACAACGGCTAAATAATAAAAAGAGAAACAGGTACAATGCATACATAGATAAAAATAGTATTCTAAATTAGGAAATATACTAAAGAACTAGCTACTTTTTGGCCTTATAATTGAAAATAATCACGATCATGGAATTTCAAACTCTACATCTATCCTAAAACTTCATATATGAAATTTAAATTTCATGATTGTGGCTATTTCTTAATTACATGAACTACAAGAATCTATTTCTCGATTACATTTCAAAATGGTCATTAGACTTATTTCTAAAAGGTTGTCAGAACAATGCGAAAGGGAGTCTTGTAGTAACTGGTAAAATTGTTGTCATGTAATCAGAAAGTCACGAATTCAAACCGTGAAAGCGATGCAGAAATGCGATGTAAGGCTACGTCTGATAGGCACTGCGGTCCGATTCTTCCCGGATCCCGCAAGATGAAGCTCAGTGCACCGAGGTGCACTTTTTTTTTTTTGTCAGAACAGTGCAAAGAAAAAGGTAAAACAAACACATCTTTGAGAACGCAATGTAAAAGAAGAGTTATATGTTTGTGTTTCAAAAGAATAAATTTACGACCATTTAATATTTAATCAATCAACGATTTCTCCTGTGGCCCACACCCTTCCAGAACAATGCATGAGATACAAATACATTATAGGAGTAATAAATTGAAGGCTGGCACTCACAGAAAATCATGAATTAGGTGTTAGATTTTGCATGACATAATTCATAAATATTAGTGAATATTGTTGTAGTTTCTCGGTTGGGTGTGGTCGCCGGTCTCGGTATATCGAGGCTGGCTCTGGACGATGAAGTGGGGTACGGTGTCGGATGTGGGAAAGGTCCGGTAATGGAGTTAGGTGGGTGGTTGCCGGTGGTTGGAATAACTGCGGTGTGGTGGTGATACTTGTTAAGTTTCACATGATCGACATAGTCGATCTCCATTGCAGCGGATAGGGAAGGAAAGGGAAGAAGAAAGAGTTGTGGAACCTTTCTCTTATTTCTCTTAAGGAAATGAAAAAATACAAGTGTTGTTCTATTTATACTATGACTAAGGACTAAAGTGCACAAAAAAAACATATGGGTATGAACTTAACAAAGATGAAATACAACAACTAATTAAGTCTAATATGCAAATTGGGTCTAATTACGTAATCTCAAATTAGGTCTAGTTACGTAATCTCATCACCCCCTCAAGCTAGGTTCGAGAAAAAGATTTTTCAAGCCTAGCTTGGATAGAAGATGGAAATGCTGCTTCTGTGTAAGTGCCTTAGTGAGCAAGTCAGCAGGCTGCTCAGCAGTGGCAAGGTAGAGAGGAGAAATCAATCCCTGCTGCACTTTCTTCCGAATGAAATGGCAGTCGATATCTATGTGCTTGGTGCGCTCGTGGAAAACTGGATTGGAAGCTATCTGAATTGCGGATTTACTGTCGCAAGACACAGAAACATGCAGCGACAAGCTAACCCCAAGCTCATAAAATAGACCAGTAAGCCACACAATTTCTGCCACTACAAAATCCAAACTTCGATACTCAGCCTCAGCTGAACTTCGAGAAACTGTAAGTTGTTTCTTTGACTTTCAGGAAATAAGAGCATGGCCAAAGAACACCACATATCCAGTCACATATCTCCTGGTGTTGAGACACGATCCCCAGTCAGCATCACAATAAGCTGACAGACTAGAACAATCTCCTCTGGGCATAAAAATTCCCAGTCCTGGTGACACCTTAAGATACTTAACAACTCGAAGTGCAGTAGCCATGTGAGAAGCCTTTGGATGCTGCATGAACTGACTAAGATTCTGCACAGAAAAGGCTATGTCAGGCCGAGTGTTAGTCAAGTATAAGAGACGACCAATGAGCCTTTGATATTGCGAAGGATCATCCAATAATGGGTCACAAGTAGCTGATTCAGTCCTGCCATTAGTTGCAACCAAGTCTTGTAAACATTGATCATACACAACAGATGTTAATTGCGCATTGAGTTCCATGGGCGATCCAGAAGGCCTAGTCTCTGTAAGCTTCAAGTCAGCCAACAATTCTAATGTGTATTTCCTTTGATGCATTACAATCCCATCCGTGTTCCTAGCAAACTCAAAACCCAAAAAATACTGTAATTCACCAAGGTCTTTGATTTTAAAGTGTTGCTGGAGTATATCTTTAGTCGAGTCAATGAGAGCCTTGTCATTCCCAGTGATTAGAAGGTCATCGACATAGATTAAAATCATCACAATTTGATCCCCATTCCTCTTGGTGAGAAGATAATAGTCATAATGGCTCTGAGTAAAGCCAGAGCCGAGCAATGCTGTTGTCAACTTGATGTTCCACTGCCTCGAGGCTTGTTTAAGTCCATACAATGACTTAAGCAATTTACAAACCTTCATCTTGCTGTCAGTGAAGCCCTGTGGTAGCTGCATATACACTTCTTCATCAAGATCCCCTGTAAGAAGGCATTAAACACATCCATCTGGTGAATATTCCACCCCTTTGAAACAGCAATAGAAATAATTGATCGAACAATAACCATCTTGGCTACTTGAGAAAATGTATCCTGGTAATCAACCCCTTCTCGTTGGTTATACCCATTAGCTACAAGCCTTACCTTGAACCTCTCAATCTCCCCTGAAGCTTTGTATTTAACTTTATACACCCACTTGCATCCAATGGCCTTCTTACCCACAGGCAAGTCCACAAGCTCCCATGTGTGATTGTCCTCCAAGGCTTGGATCTCATCCTTCATTGTCTTTATCCACCTTGCATCATTCACTGCCTCTGCATAAGTAGCAGGTTCCTGAGCTTCTGAGATATTATCCAGAAAACTGTGATATGATTTAGAAATCCCAGCATAGTTAATTGTACTAGCTAATGGATACTTGGCTTGTGTGAGCCTGTAATTTGTTGTACTGGAAACATAGTCCTTCATCCATGTGGGAGGTTTTCTTTCTCGAGCTGGTCTGCTGGCCACTACAATATGATCAACTTCTTCTTCCTGCTCCTCAACTGCATTTGGACTATCATGATCTAGTTCCCCATCTTCAGTTGGACCATGAGCAGGTTCCTCTGCTTGTTCCATAGCTCCAGTTGAGCTCCTACAATCTGAAACAAGTTGCTCTCCTGGAACACATTGATCTGCATGAAAACCAAAGTCAGGAAAAAATTCTTCATCATGATCACAATGTTGCATTGAAGACTGCTTGGCCTGGTCAAATTGGAAGATATCCTCATAGAATGCTACATATGTACTTATAAATATAGTCTGATTCACCACATCCAGTAGTTTGTAGCCCTCAGGCTCATGACAGCCAATAGCAGTAATCGATTTAATTGTCCTAGTGTCAAACTTGTCCCTCTTGGTAAGATTGGTTGCATAGCATAAACACCCTATCACCCTTAAATGCGATAAGGAAGGCTTATTATGAAACAACTTCTCATAAGGTGACACATTACCAATAACCTCAGAGGGAACTCTATTTATGATATATACTGAAGATGTATGCAAATACCCTTAACCTCGGTGAGGTAACCCTGAAATTTGATTGCCCTTGCAATCTCTAGAATATGTCTATATCTCCTTTCCACTACCCCATTTTGTTGCGGGGTATATGGACAAGAGGCCTGATGAATGATTCCCCACTGTTTGAACAAGCCATCACAAGCATGGTTGAAAAATTCAGATCCATTATCCGACCTGATCTTCTTGACCCTTGTATTAAATTGAGTTTGAATAACTGCAAGTAAATTCTTAAGAACAGAAGAAACATCTGATTTAAGAGTCATCAAATTTATCCAAGTCCATCTAATATTATCATCAACTATAGTGAGAAAGTATCTCATTCCACTATAAGTGGGCACCCTGTAAGGTCCCCACACATCAATGTGTAACAACTCACAGGAAATGGCAACCTGACTTGTCTAGCCTTTGGACAAATCTCACAGTGACTTATTTTGAAACTCTCCTTATTTCTAAAATCATCAACTTTCCTTAGGACACTCATAGGAACATGTCCCATTCTTCTATGCCACAACTCGCTCGCATCTGCGATGTAATCGAGAAAGCCAAAACCTCGCTACATTAACTGCCGATTGATGCTTGACCTCTCCAAGAATCCAGTATGTACATGTCATCTACCTCCCTACCAATCTCCTTCACCTTCCCAGTGAAGAGATCCTGTAAGACAAAAAAATCAGGGAAGAATCTTATGCTGCAGTTCAACTCTCTTGTTAGTTTAGACACTGACAAGAGGTTGAACTTGAAGCTTGGTACACATAGTACATCCTGAATAACATCACCTCCATTCAATCTACAGCTTCGTGATCCTGGCAGTATCCCCAGTTGGCATCTGAACCTGACCTGCATTGTTTATCAGATTACACCTTTCAATCATACCTTTACTACCTACCATATGATTCGTAGCCCCTGAGTCCACTATCCAATTAGGATCAATATCATTATTGAGCACCTTACCTGCCATGTGCACCTTAGGGACAGGAATTTCATAGTTATCTGTCAATGCTCCCAGCACATTCTCATACTGATCTGGTGTACAGGTCCTTAACAAGGAGTTCAAGTGCTCATTCTAATAGTGTGTTAACTGATTTGTATGCTGCCCTGAGACATCTCCATTTACCAATGTATTTCCTGAAACTACCATGTTTGCCTTCTTTTTATTCCTCCAGTCATCAACAGACTTGTTCTTCCAGTCATCTGGTTTATTATTCCAATCATCAGGATAACCTATCAGTTTATAGCATCCTTCTCTGACATGACCTTGTTTGTTGCAGTAATCACAAAACATCAGCTTATAACATGTGCCTCTGGTGTGCCCTTTCATTCTACAATAATCACAGAATGCCCCTGGAATGTATTTTCCCTTTGCTTTACTCTGAGGAAACCTGCTAACCATTGCCATTGGATCATTGGCTTCACCTCCAGTCATGCTACCTCCTGATATCAGTCTTTAAATCTCATCCTGAGCTACCATGTCATATGCTTGGTTGACACTGGATATAGGAGTCATTAAGAGAATATGGCTCCTTGCTTGGTTGTAACCATCATTGAGTCCCATAAGGAACTCAAGCAACCTCTGATTGGAGAGATGCAGTATATACTCTCTGGGACTATCACAGTCACAAGTTGGAGGTGGTACAATCGAGTCTATTTCATCCCAAAGATCCTTCATTCTGGAATAATAGCTAGATACATGCATTGTTCCTTGGTGAAGCATTGCCAACTCTTTCCTTAACTGGTACACCCTCGACAAATTGATCTTGTCGAACCTTTCCTTCAAATCCTTCCAAACTGCACAGGCTGTAGACCTGTACAATATTCCACTAAGAAGGCTCTTGTTAACATTTTTCATAATACACGCTATCACCATGACATTGCACCTGTCCCACTGTTTTGTTTGATTCGGCCCAAATGTATCTCTTCTAACAGAACCATCAATGAAACCAAGTTTGTTCTTAGTTAGCAGTGTTAACTTCATCGCACGACTTCAAAGTGTGTAATTCTCCATGCCTGATAGTTGAATCTCCACTTGAACACTTGAAGGCGAATCAGATGCACTTAAGAAAAGAGGATTGTTGTGATCTACAATGTTGAGACTCGCAGTTGAGCTATATCCTATATTCGAATCAGTATGTGGTGTCGTATTCTCCATTTCTTACAATCAACCAAATCAGATTCCACAGTTCCGCAATCGATATTCACTTCAACGATCAATCGACACTCAAAGTCGATCCAAATCAATCAATTCGATAATCAGGTAATTCAAAATTGCAGAGAAATGACTTCGCGATGTTCATACACAGCGAATCTAACAACTAATCAATCACATGCAATAGATCGCAACAAATTGATCGCATGCAGTAGCTCACAACTCAGATTTTCACAATCGAAATTAAAAAAAAAAACACAATACACAATCGCTGATCGAAGATTGAAAAAAACAGTTACCGATCGAAGAAGAACAGATTCACCTCAATGATACTTTCTTCTACATTGATGATGCTATCTGCGAATTTATATTAACGTAGGTTTTGATACCATGTTACGTTTCACATGATCGACATAGTCGATCTCCATTGCAGCGGACAGGGAAGGAAAGGGAAGAAGAAAGAGCTGTGGAACCTTTCTCTTATTTCTCTTAATGAAATGAAAAAATACAAGTGTTGTTCTATTTATACTATGACTAAGAATTAAAGTGCACAAAAAAAAACATATGAGTATGAACTTAACAAAGATGAAATACAGCAACTAATTAAGTCTAATATGCAAATTAGGTCTAATTACGTAATCTCAAATTAGGTCTAATTACTCTCATCAATACTGCGGAGAAGACATGGATACGGGAAGGTACGAACCAGTGTATTCTATGATATGGGGGGCCGACTGCCGGTAGTGGTGGCAGTCGGCGGTGACAGAGGTGGAGCTAGTGGCACAGTCGGTGGAGCCATTTTAAAATAAAATTATGTGTAATTAAATTGTGTCACGTAAATTAGTATGGGTAGAGTATATTGTTGGCCGATACGTGTAAACACCACATTCAAATAAAGAAAACATAGTGCACTCAAAATGTGATGTCATTTTATCTTGACCTCCAATTCAGCTTGTCGTCTTCTTGATCAACCCCCCCCCCCCCACCCACCAAACACACACACACCAAAACCTCAAAAACCCCATATCACTTTGCAATGACACAATGACAAGGTTTTCTCTTTGATCTCTTAATTACACATTAAATTCTCATCATTCCTCCACTTGGTTTCCTTTGTTTTTTGCGTTGCAAGCAATTTCTTAACTATAGCTAGTTTCTTCAATTGTTTTTTGAACAGTTTCTCTTATCAATTGGAAGGAAAAATCTGAGTATACGTATTGTAGAAATTGTGGAGTCTTGATTATAAAAGGTAGAATCTTTTGCCTATTCAATGTTTAAACGACTTACACCATCACTAAAAAAACTAGAACTAACTAAGAACCTAGTTGCTAATCCGTCCTAAATTGATCGTAGCTAACGAATTTTGTGATAATATGTCACTAATCTGCCGCTAAATTGAATTAGCAATGGATTTTTCTATTTAGCTACAGAACTTCTTCGTCGCTATTTCCTATTTTTTTTAGTAGTGCTTGGTGTATAGCCTATTAGAGGCGGAGCAAAGTTTGAGTTCATGAGTCCTGAATTCTTGGGGGGAAACAGCTTAATGGGTTCTCGGAATTTTTTATACATATTAATGACATTTTAAAAGAAACGGCTTAATGAATTTCTTGACACAAACACAGGATTTTGGCCAAGGCTACTGGTTCTGCCGAATATACAGAATTTTTATACATCATCCCTTTGCATTTCTGCTAAGAGGATATGTTCATTTTTTTTGTTGTATAATTGTGATTATTCAGCTTTGGTAGATGAAATTCTGTTTTGCTATGACCTCAGGAAATAGCTGCTCTTATTAAACAGTCTGTTTGATCCTATTTGTCGATGGCTGAGGTGATCGGCCCAAGATTATATAGTTGCTGCAATTGTAGGAATGAAGTTGCACTGCACGACGATGTTATTTCTAAAGTATTTCAAGTGAGTAACTCTGGCTCTTTTTTATGTTTCCTTGTGAATATTATTTGGGGCTCTGAATGCACAGAGATTAAAAAGTTGAATTGTATTCCTTGAGAAACAGAGTTTGCTTTGAAGGGACTGTAAATGCGAGCGTGCGTGAATCTTGAATAACTCAGCCCACGTCACATATTGGACGTTTTCCATCTCAAGAACAATAGGGATGTGGTTCCTGATGTTGGAAACTGTGAGGGCTGGATGAAACATGTTCTTTTGATGTAGACATACGAAAGAACAATAGGTGAATTAGAGAAGTCGAAGAAATTTGGGAAGAGAGGAGGAAGGGACAGGGCTCGGAACCCGAGGCAAGAATTCTCGGAAATCGAGCCGAGAGGCAGCGGAGAAAAAAAGTGTTGGTGTTGTGAAACCTAGACTTCCGATACCATGAAAAATCTTGGGCCTAACTCAACCCCAAAAGCTAGCTTGTAGGGTGAAGATTTTCCAAGTCCATATAAGGAGTCCATGTTCTCATTTCATTTTCGATGTGGGATTCTTAACAGGGACAAAACAACATGCATCCAGGATCAAAAATAGATCTCTTCTTCTGAATTTGTTTTTTGTGTAAAAGGAGTTTTATGGACAACATGGATGAGTATTTAGATTTCTTAGAACAGATAGGATATATGTAGTTCTTTTTCTGCTTCTGGCAATAGTTTAGTCTGCTGTATTTGTACCTTCTTGGTACCTTTATCTATAAACAATTACCTTATCATCCGAGAGACCCGGGTTCAAGTCCCGGAAATGGAATTTTACTTATAAAAAAAAACTATAAACATTTACCTTGTCAACAAATAAATGATCTTTGTTCTTTGCTACAGTCAGTTTGTTAGCCAGTGTCCACTAGTGTATATAATGTTCAAACAGATAGAAGAAGAGAACAGAAAATTCCATTGGCTCGCCTATTTTCTTGTATGTATCACTGTTAAAAGCAATGATCTTGTTGCATATGAGAACACTGGCTCCTGGTATGTTGGTCGGGCACTTCAAAATGTCTATGGGTGCATGTCGGATCCTCCAAAAGTAGTGTTCTCTTTTTGGATCTGACATGGGTGCGGTGATATTTTTGGATAGCTCAAGCAACATAGTTGGCTCCTGTGCCTCAAAATGAGTGGGCCTATACGGTGTTCAAAGTTGAGTTAAATATTTTTTGAAATGTTTCAGCCAACATATTCTTGTCTAATTTGACTTTAGGGAAGAAACGGACGAGCATTTTTGTTCTCTCGTGCGATGAACATTGTTGTTGGACGCAAAGAGGATAGACAGCTCATGACCGGTCTCCATACAGTTGCCGATGTCTATTGCTCCGACTGTCTCCAGGTGCTGGGGTGGAAATACGAACGAGCTTATGAGGAGACACAGAAGTACAAGGAAGGAAAATTCATACTTGAGAAGTCAAAGACTGTCAAGGAAAACTGGTAGTCATGAATGATAATACATGTTCATTTTGTTAAATCAATTCTGAGCAATTCAAAAGGTCAATTCATTGTTTCCAATAGCCCTATCTCAGCTTTTATTTCTTGTGTTTGTTGTGCGATTGGATGAAATATCTGAGATACTGTAAAAATCTTGTTTATATTCTATCTTGAAAACTAAAACCTTGTAAAAATCATATTTTCTTTACTTGGTTTCGTGGAGCAAGGATGGCTGAGTTTATCGCAAAAGGTCCATGCCCTGCTACTTGATTTTTGACTGCAGTTCATCACGAGAATTTGTGAACCAGTGTCTTCAAGCTACCTTGTTTTTTTTCCAAGTATTTTATGATTATATCAGGGGATCCTAGCGTTGATTCCGGTTAATAGCTTGTTGTGAGTAATGTACAGATGGTGTGAAGTCCAATCCAACCAAAATATTATAAACTGCTTAATCCATTTGAAAATCCATCATGGAGTACCTGAATTGTTTTTCGTGATAAACTAGTTCTAAAATGCATCATGAATGCCTGAAATTTTAGCTACTTTTGGAATTCATCATTTTTTTGACGGTTCAATGATGTTCGAGAGAAGGTTGGGTAATATAATGCAGTTGTAAAGGGAAGCCATTTCAGCTATCATTAAGGAAGAAACTCAAGTAGTTGCCTTAACCAATCCTTCTTGAGTTCTAATTTGCGTTGGAGAGATCTTTCTTAATTATTTAGACATGTTTCCATTGCATAAATTAAGATTGTGACATGATTAATTCCCTGGTGCATAAGATATCTATTACCAGATTGTTAATGTGTGTCAATACTGAATTTGCTTCAGCATGAAAGAAGGTTGGTACATTTTTAGGATCTGCCTTAAAAAATCTGTAGAACTGCGCCGCCGCTATCCTACAGATGGTGTTTTGTCATTTCAAGTTTCTACCTGCACCTGTCATTTACAACTTGCTGCTACTTCAATAATTTTTCTTCCTTGAAGAATTTTATCGACAGCAATCAACAATAGCAAATGTTACTCAATATAACACAAGTATCGATTGAATGGTAGTAGGTCAGAGGCCTTGATGACCACTTTAACTCATGGAAGTTGGCTGATTACAACCAAAGAGGGAAAAGAGAAATGTGGATGATGATACACACTGGCAAATTAATAAAATTGAACCAAGGAACACAATCTCAATCTCATGTGTAAGAAAATAAACGTTCCAAATCATAAGATCACAGTAAGAAGTTAAAAGGCACACTATGTTATCAGCAAGTAACTCACAAGTCAAGCAAATACTAAACTTGCAAAGGCTCAACTAGGAGCACGTATACAAACAATTCATTTTATTAAACATTGTTGGGCAGTTTAAAAAGGAAGAAAATAAAAACAAAATAGAGAACAAACAATTTCCGTAAAAAATGGAACTTCTCTTGCTAGATAAAAGATTTATAGCAAGGAACAAGCTATGTACATATTTTCTTTTTATCAGTCCACTTCTTTCTAGCATTTTCAATTGCATCCACTCTCATTCTCAAGAGTTCACGACAAGAATGTTGATATTGCATATTGATGGTATCAAGTTCCAACTTGAGATCCTGCAATTGATTTTTGTCATTTGCCCCGTCGATAAGAGAGACAGAAGAGAGGTTAGAGATGAAATCAATAGATATGGCATTTCGCGAGCTATCAAAGGAGATCCCTGAATTTTTGGTACAATCACTCATTACAACATCACCAAGACTACCCTCGTTGTTATAAGCATGGATTTTTGGACCTTTGATACATTCAAACTCATTGCCAAGAGATCTTAAAACGGTGTTATACTCCACATCTGAGGTTGATGTGCTCCCTTGATTCAAAGATGTAATTCCTAGTTCTCCAATAACATGATCTTCTATTATCAAAGTCGAGTCGTTGGATGAGTTATTCACTGCAGCGGAATATTTCTGGCTTGTTGAGAGTTTGAAAATGAAGTCGTCAATCAGTTCAGCTATTGTTGCCACATCGTCGTTCGACAACTCAAGCTCCTCTGCCATCTCACTAGCTATTGACATCACGGTGTCAACATCAATACAAAATACAAAGTGCACGTGTCTTATACGACCTGTCAAAAACAAAGAAAAGAGTCAAACATTTGCTTGCAAATACTCCATGTACTATTTTATTAGAATGATCAAATACCAGTCAACTCAGCAATTCGCAGTGAAAAGGCAATTGAACAATCATCATGCTTGTCCCCTTGTAACCTAAACTCGATTCTCCCATTGCGTCTCACGAAGTCTAGACTAGAAAACTGAGGAGATCCAGTCTTGCTTTCTATGCACATGTCACTATGTAACTTATGTGCTACGTTCATGAAAATTGATTTTGGCAGACTTTGTGTTTCAGGCACAGAATTTGAGTGCTGCAAATGATCACATAGCGGGTTTTTCAAGCTTTCATATGAAAGAAATGGGTCTTCCAAAAGTTCAACTGCACTCAATCTTATGGATGCTGGGGCTAAACATTTCTCCACAAATTGTTTTATATAAGGATCTGTTACTTTCGCTAAAGAAGCTGGTTTTATTCCCTGAAATCAAACATTGTTCTAAGCATTGCAATTATTTTCAAGTAAAACAAAGTAATAGTTGTAAAATTTAAAATAACTAAAACTCACCGATGTGACTTTTTTAAAAATTTGTGCTTGATTTCTACACTCATTATACGGATATTCACATGTTATTAGCTCCAAGATACACATTCCAAAAGAATAAATGTCAACAAGTTCATTATATTGTTCATCATATAGCTCTGGTGCCATAAATTCAACGGTACCTGACAAAGAGAAAACACAAATATTATTTCTTTTATCAGGAACAGAAAACAAATATTATACGGTAAGAGGGGTTAATATATAAGTTTTGATGGAAGCAAAGGCAACAAGTCCAAGTCAAATAACTACCAATAACACTTCGAGCAGTAGACTGCTCCATAATTGTTGCAAATCCAAAATCTCCAAGTTTAACTTCTCCATGGTTTCCATTGATGAATATATTGTCACATTTCAAGTCTCTATGTATAATTGGTGGCTTGTGACTATGGAGATAATGTAAACCTCGGAGAATTTGTCTAGCCCAATTTTTAATTGCTTTCATGTCAGCAGTCTTGTGCTTTCTCCGATATCTGAAAGGGATAGGAAAAGCAAAAGATATACGAATAAAAAGAATTGAAGATTGTATTGAAGGTAGAAGGGTAAATATGCAAGAAATATAAGACTCACTGTCTTAAACTCCCCGAACTAAATAATTCAGTGATCATATTAATATTTTTGTTCACATCGTCCACCCAAGAAGAATACAATTTTATAATGTTTTCATGCTTCAATATCCTCAACAAATGAACCTCAGAATATATCCTCTCCAAAGATTCAGGTGACTGCAATGCATCATCTATGCAAATTTGATTCCAAGCAACTTCAATTCCATCAATTTTGTCAAATGCCTTATAGCTACATGTGAAAACATATGAAAATCGCTAAAGCATTGAAAATGAATAACAATGTAATACTTAAAATGCAAGAAAATAACAGGAGATGGTGTAGGAGTCATACACAGTCTTAAATGCTCCACTTCCCACGATTTCATTATACTGGAGGAAGAGAAACAAAAAGAAGGTGATAATACCACCAAAACCCACAAAATTATATAAATGAAACAGAACGAAATTAATATCATATGACCAATCACACATCATTTCTCAACATAATGTATAATATTAAATAAGAGCAAAATAAATCATAATGAAATTGAAACCCCAACTCGGTCCTATCCACATTATAGTTTCAATAGAAAGCCCATTTTTTGTTCAAATATGCATCAAATGATACAATAGCCAAAATGGCGTCGGCCTAACCCTTTTTAATAGAATTTATGTATACACACTATTCAAAAAGTTAGTCAGTTTTTTCTGCATTTGCTATCTAATGTGTAGTATTCTTACATGATTGTTAGTAATGTGTTTGCAATAGATTAGCTTGGATCTTAATGTCAAAAACTTATTTAGTAATATGCAGATTTTAGTAGTTTACATTTAAAGTTCTAAAATATTACTATTGTTAAAATGAGTTAGTATTTTTTTCGACCTAAAGCAAAGACTTGCACACTCACTATGGGGTAAACCCTTATTAACAAGCCTCACTTGCAAATCAAATGATAGATGGAAAAGAAAAAAAAACAGCAGACAGTTGGGTTAATCAAATAATTCTAGAAATAGAAACTTGGAAAATATAAGTACCCGAATATATCGCTTGTTGGGAGATACTTCAACAACCTCAGGCTCATCTAATTTTGCTTTGTATATTGCGGAATTCATGTCTCAACGACCACAGAAAAAAATATTGACACACAAATAGGAAGATAACTAAACCCAGAATCAGAGAAAGGGTTCAGAAAATGCTTCACATGCGACTGAATATGAATCAACAACCCTTCCAAATTGGAATTGGCGTTGAAAGAATTCAACTTTCAGCAAAATTAAAGCAAAACCAAGAACCGCCATTTGCAGAATTCAAGTAATTAACCACTCGAACAAGATCTCAGTATTGAAACGCATATGGCTAAGACTAATTAGGGCAAACAAATTTAAACCCTAAACCTCAATTAGACCAAAAAGAGGATCAGACTGAAATCCTAATCTGTTAATAAAAAATAGAGAATTTCGGGGGAAATTAACGGTAATTGAAGAGCTTAGACGGAGGAGGAATTGGAGAAGACAAAAGCAGCTGAAAAATGCTTAATACTTTGTCAACTATTGAGTTTTGACAACTATCAACCAATCTTTTGCTTTTCAGATAATCAAGCAATAGCCGTTGATTTTAGGTATAATCAGCCACGTATACAATCTTAAAGCGTAATTAATGGCTATACAATTATTGATATATTATATATCTTTGGAACTTTATAAAACTGGTTTTGTGGTGTAGTTGGTTATCACTTCAATCTAACACAATGAAGGTCATTGGTTCAAGTTCGGGTGAAACTACTTTATTTTTTTTAATATATTTTCTTTTCTTCAGATTATTTCTGAATTAAAGAAAGTTTAATCTATTTGCATCACTTCTTGTGTCCGGACTAGTTTGTGTGCACTTCACATGTTCAAGTTACTTTGCATCATTTTTTTGTGATGATGGTGTTCAGGTCAGCTTTCGCGAGTGAATAATTTCACTAGTTACATGTTTACCTCGTGCGAGCATAAGTACGGGTGGTAAAAGGTTGTAGCAAAGAGCAGCAACCTTTTGGCCAACTCACTTGTTTTGACATATGTTCATTATTAAAGATTTGGGTATCCCACGTGTTTCAAGTACAATCATTTTGTTAGTGTCAAGTTGTTAATGATGTTTATGTGTTACTTTGCAGGAAATACTCGAAGAATGCAAGGCCACTTTAAGCCCAATAACCGACTACATAAGCCAGCCCAAATCAGTTGAAGTCAAGCCCACATGAAGACGATACAATAAAGGAGAAATATACTCAGCGCAAGTCATTAATTACAGATCAACAAATGATCTCAGTAATTAAGGAAACATGTACTAATCACCCACATCAATCAGCGAATATCTCTAAGGAAACAATCAAGTCAGAAGATTTCACCGTGTACCAGTGATGTTCCTTTCAAGGAAAGAAGATATCGAAGATCAATCAATACAAATGCTCTTGCCTTATTCATGGAAACTAGGATCCACAATATTCTTATTTTCCAAGGATCAAACTTCTTGGGTTGCCTTCTTTGTAAAAGGAAGCAGAAAACTACTACAAGTCCATATAATATAAATGACGACTCAAAGAGATGAACCAACTTATAATTCGTCTCAAGCTCTCTACTTTACTTTAATAAATATTATAACTCTGAGTGAATTATAGTGTAAACAAAAAGTGAGAAGAGATACAATACAATTGGTGAGGCTTTGTATCAAAAGATCAAGAGTGTTTTTTAGTGTAGACATATGAGCTTCATTCAAAATAACCATTGCACCAAACCCACTTTGAAAGAGCGGCAGAGAATACCCTTCCAACCCAATGAGACTAGATTTAGGATTCACATTGAATCTGGATCAGTATAAAACATCTGGTGTCAATTACTTTACGCATTTACTTACTACCTATACTTGTTAGTAGTCGACTGCTAATCTAAGATAGTCGACTATGAAAAGAAAAATTTAAATTCCCCCCCGCCCCCCCCCCCCCCCCCGTACTTTCAATTGGTAGCAGAACAAGGTCTCATGTTACCTTGCTTAACAGCAGGTGAGAAAAATATCATGGCAAATCACGTTAGAGTCAGAGATTTATTTTAAGAAGGCACTTTCCAAACTAAAACCACCCTACTTCAATGGGAAATATTTCTCTCATTGAAAAGTTATAATGGAAACTTATATCAAATCATATGATTTAAGATCTAGAGGGTTATCAAGTTGGAAGATATTCTTATTCCCAAAACAAAGACTGATGATAAAGGATGAAGCCACATCAACTGATGAATTGGCCTCTCTGGCCGACTACAATGATACACAAATTGAGGTAATTCAAATAAACTTCAAATCAAGAAACCTACTATACAACGCTATCAGTGGAGAAGAATATGAAAAGATCTTCACCTGTGAAACTGCTAAAGAGATGTGGGATAAACTCGAAGTCACCTATGAAGGTACAGACAAAGTTAAGAAAACTATTATTAGTCTCCTTGTCCATGAATATGAAGCCTTTAAAATAAAAGATGGAGAAACCATGGAGGACATGTTTGCAAGGTTCAACAAGATTCTAGGAGAACTCAAAGCCTCAAGTAAGGTGTTCTCATCTGTAAGATTCTCATATGTCTTCCTCCACAGTAGCATACTAAAGTTATTGCTCTTGAGAGCATAAATTTCAAGACACTTACATGTGATGAAGTAAGATAGACTTAATATCTATCTTAACAAGCTGGACAAGATGATAGTAAGAAGAAAGTTGTAGCATTCAAATCTCAAGTTGAAGAGTTTGATGATGATATTAGAGAAAATGAAGTTGCTATGATATCTAGATCTGTTGTGGGAGCCATGAGAAGATCTAGAAATAACAGGAGAAATTCTTCAAACTTTAGAAAAGGTAAATCTCAAAATGATCAACCTAGAAATGATGAAAAATGCTATGAATGTGGTAAATATGGACACATAGCATCTGAGCGTCGGGAGTAAAAAAGAAATCCATTTAGAGGATAATAAAAACAAATAGCATTCAACAACTGGGTTAAGATGAAAATGAAGAAGCCCACAACATACGCTTCATAGCAATTGGAGAAATCAGTGAGGTAAGACTCTATCCTTGTCTTAAATGTCATGAAACTCAAGAGTTACATGATCAAACCCTTGAGAATCTAAATAAAGTTTTTGATGAATACAAAAAATTATTAAAAGAAAAGAAAGACTGACAAATCAATCTAGAAGTTTGTGAAATTGAAAGAGATCTTCTTCAAGAAGAGGTCCATAATTTGCGATTACAACTTAACAGTTTACGCAAATTAACCGGTCATAGTTCTATTAGGTCAAATCAGCCGACAACAAATCAACTGAGAAAAAGCCTATAAGTGACAAATCTGCTTCTAGCTATTCATATGATAAGTCTACTGCTTATATTAAGATGGATCAATCGACTAAGTCTACTAATTCAACTGACATGAAGTCTACCAAACAAAAAATTTCAAACAATTCGACTAGTCAACAAGTCACTAAATAACACTTTTCCCAATCATGTTTTTGTTGTGGTAGAATTGGATATAAATTTTACAGTTGCATATTTTCTTATGAAACTACTCTTGGCGGAACATGGAAATCAAAAGAAAATAATAACTATGTCAAATTAATAATAAATGGAGAAAATGAATGTTGCTACTAAGGAAGTTGGTGCAGATGTTGTTAGTATGCATGTAAAGTTTGATCAACTCTCAAAGAACCGGCTAAGTTGACCACTAAAATTCAGACTTGTGTCAATGACATTCCTAAAAAGATGTCAGACACATTAGACTCTATGAAGACTGCAGTGGTGAACTCCTTAGCGTATTTCCTTAGTCCTTTTGCCCTGCAGCAGCAGGAACAAGACCAGGGCAAGAGCATGCACCAGAACAGGAGCAAGCGCAAGATGATGGGCAAGAGATGGATACTGACACAACTCTGGAGTTGTGATAATTAGCTAGTTGTCTTTTTTGTGTTTTTTAGACAATGTGTTTTGTGGACATAAGTCCAAATACTTTGGTTATGCACTCTATGTTGGTGTTGTGATATCAGTACCCCTATGCTTTGCTTCTTTGCCTTTTATGCTTTGCTTGTTTTTTTTTAATTGATGCCAAGGGGGAGAAATGAAAAGAACAGGAAAGTCGACTATATGCAGCAAAGTCTAGTCAGAGGGAGCAATCTTCCAGACTAGGTGCATCAAGTCAACTATAAAGGGGAGCACATCACCAGAACAGAGAAGTCAACTTTACTTTGAGTATTTATTGTCATCATCAAAAAGAGGGAGATTGTTAGTGTCAAGTTTTTAATGATGACTATGTGTTACTTTGCAGGAAATACAATGCAAGGCCACTTTGCAAGCCCAATAACCGACTACATAAGTCAACCCAAATCAATTGAAGTCAAGCCCACATGAAGACGAGACAATAAAGGAGGAATATACTCAGCGCACGTCATTAATTACAGATCAACAAAGGATCTCATTAATTAAGGAAGCTTGTACTAATCACCCACGTCAATCAAGGAAGATCTTCATCAGCGAACATCTCTAGGGAAACAATCAAGTCAGAAGATTTCACTGTATACCAGTGATGTTCCTTTCAAGGAAAGAAGATCAATCAATACAGATGCTCTTACCTTATTCTTGGAAACTAGGATCCTCAATATTCCTTTTTCAAGGATCAAATCTCCTGATTGCCTTCTTTGCAAAAGGAAGCCGAAAACTACAAGTCCATAGACTATAAATGACGACTCAAAGAGACGAATCAACTTATATTTTCGCCTCAACCTCTCAAGCTCTCTACCTTACTTTAATAAATATTGTAACTCTGAGTGAATTATAGTATAAACAAAAAATGAGAAGATATATAGTACAATTGGTGAGACTTTGTATCAAAAGATCAAGAGTGTTTTTGAGTGTAGACGTAGGAGTTTCATTCAAAATAACCATTGTAACTAACCAACTTTGAAAGAGCGGCAGAGAACACTCTTGCAATCCATAGGGACTGGATTAAGATTCACCTTGAATCAGAACCAGTATAAAACATCTGATTTCAATTACTTTATGCATTTACTTACTGCCTATACTTGTTAGTAGTCGACTAAGAAAAAAAATCAATTCACCCCACCCCCACCCACCTCTTACACTTTCACATTTCCCATAATCGATTGGTTTTACTATGCTTCAAGAGAAGTTCCAGCAATTTAGTGTTTCCTTGAATAATTAACTGGTATCACAATTTTCTGAATAAAAGGCACCTTGATGTTGAAAAAAGATAACATGTTTACTGCCTTTAAACTTGTCGGTACTTGTTGGATGGTTTTTCTCCATTCTCAGTTCTTAGATTTGGGAACATCTCTTTGAGATTTTCATTCCAGTTTACTCTTTATCTTATGTCACGTGACTCAGAGACAATCTCTGTTTACAAAAACTTACCCCAACTCAATGTTTACAGCAGATCATACTAACTTACCACGATAAGGTGAGAATGTAAATGTATTTAATTAACTATTATTTCGAGATAAGAGTGTATGTTTAGAGGGGATAATCAATAATACAAAACAACAACAACAAATTCAGTATAATTTCACAAGTGAGATCTGAGAAAGGTAGAGTATACACAGACCATAGCCCTACCTTTTTTTTTTTTGACGAAGGAACCCGCAACCGCTACTCTTCGAGTGCGCTCTAGATAAATCCCGGACTGACGCAATAACCTGCAAACTACGTCAGCCGTTTAACCACACTTGGCAAGTCATGTGTGACAGACTCAACCAAGAAGATTTATGCAGGGGATCAAACTCGTGACCTTGCGATCCCGCGCTCTACTGCTGCATGGAGGGGATAATCAATAGTATGAACCAAAAAAGAATCAACGTCTACAAGGATGCAATTGAAGTCAGTAGTGGGACTTGCAGTAGAGAAGCCAAACCAGACTTCTCATTTCTATGCTTCTTACCCAGCAAAATGATTTCTGCATTAATCACACTCATAATTGATTTAAATATCCTTTTCCATCACCTATATTGTCGCTAACGATTAAAAGGTTAGCAGGAGCTTCATATGAATATAAGCTGCTAGAATAAGTGGTCAATGATCTCGCCGCCAATTACAATTGAACTATATATCATGTTATTCAATTATCTATATTAGCAGAAACTTAACGAAAAAGTAGTCGAAAATTAACAGGGTACAATAGACACAAGCGCATCTAATTGAATTCATTGCCCAATTCTAATTGACATACAAACAGTTTCAACAAAAGTTATTATCTCTAAGCACAAGACTTCCATCGTTCAACATGTTGTTCTCATGAGTTCAACTCAACAAAAAGGCTGGCCTGAGGGTGTAATCCAGCTTCTTTCAGGGACAGAGAGAGCTTCTCTGACCCATAGACTGTGCGGGGAAAGTTGGACACGAGGCTGTATTTTTCAACCTCCAGGCATCCAAGAGAATCAACATAGTCATATAGAGATTGTAAAGTTGTAGTACATTGAAATCTTCTCTCTTTGCGCTCACCGGTAGGAAACCTTACCAAAACCTGCAGGATACACGAAACCAATATAGAATTTAATCATCTCAAAAGTAGCAATTTCTACTGCATTTTACTCTCAGGTTTCTTCGTTGCGTACTCAAAACCAACAGAAACAACCCACATTTCTATGGTAATGACAGACTGATGCACATAAATAAAAGTATCAAGACTAAGATGATTACTTGAGTAACATCAGGACCCTTTTCAGGTTCAGGACCCAGTGACTGTAATTTCTCCTCGCGCATTTTAGCCAATGCAGCTTCTCTTTCAGCACCTTCACGGGCTGCTCTTTCACGGGCCTCTTCTTCCTCCTTTCTTTTCCTTTCAGCTTCAGCAGCTTCCCTTTCCTGCCGCTCTTGATCTTCTTTCCTCTGACGCTCTCTAGCCTGGTATAGGGTTAACAGTTCAGAGTGGAGATGTAACAATTTTTTTGTTGTCTTATAATATTCATATTGGTTATGCACAAATTAGTTTGTTCCCTTTCTCAAGATTGAACTTGTAAAGCCTATTTTAAAGGCCAAATCCATCAAGTACTCCTTATTTCATCTAGATACCTCAGGTAAGCCTCCGTTGTGCCATTTAAGCACTTTTTGCAAAACCAGCCAAATATATATAATGTGTGTAACATACTCGCTGATGACGTGGAAAAATGACAAATTAAACTAGAACATGTGGCGTTTGATCAAATAATAAAATAAAAAATAAATTTTGAAAAAATATTAATATTTCAAAAAAGAAAAGAAAGACTTATTTTCTAAACCCTACCCACCCGACCACCCTCCCTCTCCTATCCTTCTGAAAAATTATTGAAGGAAGGAGATGGAGAACAAATTGGCCTAAACGGGTTTAACCATGGAGATTTTTTGTAAATTGGCCTAATTGAGCAACAAGGATGAACACCCAGTTTTGGTCCTACTTCGGCCTTCATTATAATTGAAAGTTTGTTTGGAGTTTTGGTTTCTTTCAATTGTTAGTTGGGATATTATCTACATTTCTTGGACAAGATTATTAGTATTGTTAACTTGCATCAAGAGAATATATAAGTTGCTGTTTGTCTAAAACAAAAATACTCCTAATAAACTAAATCGAAGATCTACTCCCTCCAGCTTGGAACAATGTTTAGTTGAGGTGTTTAAGTGAAAATTCTTGACGACCACAAGGGGCCGCCGATGGGTTTTGCCTATTCTAAAACCTAAAAGTACTTACCTGATCAGCCTCTAGTGCAGCACGATAAGCGGCATCCTGCTCCTCCCGTAAACGGATATTATTTCTCCTTTCTTCTGCTTCAAGCCTGGCGGAAACAAGCACAGGTGCACTTTCCTCAAGCACCCTTTGTAGTGCCGTAAGCAGTTCTTCAGGAGATTTTGGCCCCTCAACCTGAAAAGTTCTCATTAGACTATGATATACAACAAGACATCAAAGTAAAGGAGAGGTCAAAGAAGCAGCTCTTGATAAAAAAGCCAGTCCAGTAAGTTCGCTGCTACACTAAAACACCAGATAGTATCTTGTATGCCTTTGTAGTTCTTTTGGGGTATACGAGGCAAATAAAACTTTAATTAGCTTTGGCAACAAAAGATAAAAGCCTCCACAGCTACCTTAGTTATGATAGATAGCTAAAGGATTAAGACAATAGAGAAGGACAGATCTAACATAAAACCACAGGAAAATCTGCACGTGATATGTAACCACTGAATGAAAAAAATCCTATATGTCGAATAGACTAGGCCACATTAAGCACAAAACAAAGCAGGGCTGAGAGCTAACAAGTGATAATCAATATAATGTTTTTTTGAAGACGCTTACAAGAGAAAGAAAGACATTCCCCAGACCACACTCCATAGGGGTGGTTGGTTTTTAAAACTATAAATTCTAAACATTATGAAGCATAAAAGAGAATTAGGGATTGACCAAAAAAAGAGAATTAGGAATAATGTTGTTTGCAAGAGGTAATCAGCCTGCTTCTAACTCCAATCATTTTACTCATACCACGTGCACACTCTTTTTTCCAAGAAAATACTAGAACTTTGTTCCAAAACGATGAAACTTTTGTGACAGTTTCTTTTTCCCTTTTCTTTGAGGTGTCAAATTTTTAGAAACCAGCAGAAATAAAACAAATTACTTCTTGATACATATATGTCCTGATTTTATTGAGGTGTCAAATTCATACCAGGCGCACACTTTTTTTTCCAAAAAAAACTAAAACTTTGTTCGAAAAAGATGAAACTTTTGTGACAGTTTCTTTTTCCCTTTTCTTTGAGGTGTCAAATTTTTAGAAACCAGCAGAAATAAAACAAGTTACTTCTTGATACATATATGTCCTGATTTTATTGAGGTGTCAAATTCATACCACATGCACACTCTTTTTTCCAAAAAAATACTAAAACTTTGTTCCAAAACGATGAAACTTTTGTGACAGTTTCTTTTTCCCTTTTCTTTGAGGTGTCAAATTCTTAGAAACCAGCAGAAAGAAAACAAATTACTTCTTGATACATATATGTCCTGATTTTATTTTTATTTTTTGATAAGTATATATGCACTGATATAGAAACTACGAGTAGGGACAAGGTGACATAGAAACATAGGATCAGCCATATTTCTCTCTATTTCATCCAAGGTTATAATTAAGCAACAAAAAGAGGGACAACTTCCATAAGCCATCAACATATCTAAATCTCATAATATCATCTCAGTTAAGCATACAACAATTTTATGCACTCAGACACACTCTTAAGTCTACACATTATTCAAAAGTAACTTCCAGATACTTACTAGTATAACAATATGATAGAGTTAAAATAAATAACCACACAAACCTACTTGCAGTTAGATAAGCAACCACATCTTATATCCCATAATCAATTTCATCATCTTGAACTAACCAACATTTCTACTACAAAAAGTCCCTCATTTCCTAATACTTCATTAGTGACAGAAGAAACAGTGCATGTGCACTGTGTAAGAAAATACACTCTAGGCCAATCCATTAAGCCGCACTTAAAAGATAGTTACACTTCTCTTGTTACTATTTTTTTAAAAGTAGGAAATTAAACAATGTGCAGGCCTCATGATAGAGGCTTAGTGCTTGACAAACTCAAGAGTATCCCGTGCTAAATTCAGATAGGTCAACAAACTGTTCAATGTCGTCATTGCTTTGTCCAAGTCCAATGTTGACCAAAGTCCTTAAATAGAAGGCCTAATACATAGGCAGCCCCTTAAAGTTGTCATGATTTTTCATTTTGGCACCTCAACTAAGGGTTGTTCCTATTAGATACTTAACCTAAGTGTAAAGTCTGTCAGTTGAACACTTCACTCACAACCATCAGAAAAATCAAGTGTGTAATTCACACATGCTGACGTGGATAAGTACCGAATAAAATGAAGACGTGTGGCATTTAGACCCATATAAGATTAAAAAAAATGAATAAAATATTAAAAAAGAAAGTCTATTTTAACTAATCAAATAATTTTCTGCCTCCTCCCCCCCCCCCCCCTTGTTATCTTCTTCCCCGTTCTTCTACCCCAATCTTACACTAGCCCCTTCCATCTTTTGTTCGTCCCTCTGTTTTATCTTTTTGCGTGGGGATTTCGGATATGACATAGGTAGATGATTTTAATAGCTTTGTTAAAATTTATTTTATGTCCTGTTGTCTTCTCAATGCTAATTGGGAAATGTGGAAAATCATAATCAGTAATAAAAATGCTATGCTATATTTAGCAAATGCTTTGTGACGTCATTTTTATGTTGTTATCTGCCTAATTTTAATATTGATGAAATCGCTGGAAGAATGAAGAGGAAGAGGAAAGGTTCTGATGGCAATGGTGGCCACAAAGAGGAAGGCTGGTGATATCAGTGGTGTTGAGAGATATATAAAAGGTGAAGAGATAAAAAAGAAAAAGAAATTTTGTTGCCTTTCACACTCTTATAGGATGTGTGCTACACTCACTCTGCCACATTAGTCGTTTGTGTTCAATAGGTACACTTTTAGTAATGTTAAAGTGTCTAATAGGAACAAGCCTTAGTTGAGATGCCAAAATGAAAAATCATGACAACTTTAAGGGGCTGCTCATGTATTTGGCCTAAATAAAATTATGCAATCCATAACAAAATCGTATTTTGAGATGCATTGCCTCCTACAATATCATATAAGGTTCCCCTATACAGGATTAACCATTATAAAAGGCTGTTAACAAGTTATATATGGCTCTATCACGCTAAAAAGATACACATGCTTGAACCTGTGGAAAGCACAAGCTTCAACGATATCTCAAGCAATCCCAAGTTTGTCCAAGATTCTGCTGATTGCTTTCAAGTTCGTGATCTATATTCAGTCTAGACACATAATTTCGCCCACATAATTTAATTTTAAGTTAGTGATCTATATTCTGTTAGGACCATAATTTCCCACACATAATTTAAAGCTAGTATTTGACTAAATAAAGCAACTTTTAGGCCTGGATTTAATATTGCATTTGCTTCAACCAAAATAGTTCCTGCATCATATTATACAACATACAAACCCTTTCTATATATAGTTTCGACTATGAGATCTAACTTGAGAAAAAAACAAAACAATCATATAACTCGTTTACCTGTTGAAGCAGAGCGATCCTTTGGTTTGTTGCAGCCATTACAACAGCACAGAAAGGAAACCGTGATGCCTTCAAGCTATTACTCATCTTAAAACCCTCACTAGCTCTAATACTCCCACCCCAAGCAACGAAATTCTCGTTAATAAATGCTACCAATGCTTCATTACACAAAGTCCTTTCACAAAACATAGGCGTATCTGGATGCTCAGGTGAGTGTAAATACACGAAAAGCAGCTTAAATTCATGCCTAGACCTCTGTAAAGCATCCATAAACCCTTCAGCAATAAAATTCGGCCTTATACTCCCAAAATCCCTATCAAAACTATCAACGAAACTCAATGACTCAGCTGCTGATGCAGATATAGATACCAAAGGTGAAGAGGATTCACCATTACGTCCCGAATTAAGACCGATCATTCGCAACGAATACGAAAGTACACCACCTGCTGCCCATACACCAAATCCTACCGCACCTGAAATTAGAGACGGCAAAATTAGCTCATAAAATCATAACCCCCCAACCCGCCTAAGTTTGGACGTGTTATTGACCCGCCAGAATTCAGCCCAACCCGCCCATTTGCCACCTCTATCTGAAGGGTCATCCACACAAATGCCCCTATTTCGGGGTGGCCTTTAATTTTTGTCCCTCCAATTTATGTTCTTTAAATTTCACCTTTCCGCACTTTTGGCGCGGCATAACTTAGATTTCGCTCGGCAAATACCTTGCATATGTATCATAACATATGCACAAGTTATACCGGAAAGGGCAAAACTTACATCACTCAACATAATCTGAAAAATACAACACAATTTATACCACATAACTTGTGACGAGCTAGGCAAAAGTTCAGTTTTCGAAAATAAAAATATTACAATGCCAAGTGAAGCAGTTCTGGATATTTTCATTAAATAAGCAGCAGAGTAAAAATTAAAGACCACATATACTGAGGAAAAAGTTAAAAGATAAGTGCGTTTAAAGGACAATCCGTGCAAAAAAAAAAAGCCTACCTGAAATTAACCCTAGACTACCGGAAATAATGGAAAACGGAAGAGTAATAATCTTCCAAGCTAGTCCTGGCGGTCCTCCAGCAACGAGACCATTTTCTGACGGTGGTAAATTCGTAATTGTCGGTGATGTATTGGAGGTGGTTGGTTCAGATGTATAATCAGGGGTAAAATGGTCATTTTGTGGGTTTGATGACGTAAAAGTAGAGATCGCTAATTCGAGATCCCAGCCATGTGCGGCGAGGATCTCAGTGCACAAATCGGCGTCTTCGACACCTGTGATCGCTTGAAAATACGCTATTTTATCAGCTACATCTCCCATTTTCTCGGATTATTTTTCAATTCAATCTAAATTTCAGCTTAGTTTTTGCTCGTTATGTGTTGATTGGGAATTGATGATTGCTCTGTATCTGTTCTGCCAAGTGTTCGATGAAACGACAATGAGAGAAATCGCGAAACTTCTTGCACACTCTAATGGAATATGGTGTTGGGTTTTACGTGACGTCAAGTCGATAAAAAGATAATGGCTAAATAGCCTTCAAACTTCGTCACAATTTTCCTTTCATACCCCTAAATTAATCCATGTTTCTATTGAGCACCTAAACTACTAAGGGCTTGTTTGGATTGACGGTGCACAAAAGTACTATTGCAGAAGTAATTTATGTTTGGATGTAAAAGTAATTGTTATCAATAAATGATGTTTGGATAGTTTTGATCAAAATTATTTTTGAATGTAAAATTACAAAAATAAATATTTAGTCAATACATATAAACAAAAATTACTAATAAATAGAAGTATGTAAATAAAAATTACAAATAGATAATAGAATTTAAAGTGCAATATAGTACTTAAATATTATTAGAATATTATTACAATACTAATTTAAAGTGCAAATAGTATTTAAATATTATTACAATATTAATTTTGCATGTACTCTAAATTTGATTGAGGACTAAGTCTCGAACGTGATCATTCTCTGATGAAGAAGCTACTTTAAAAACCTGTGAATGATCCAAGTTAGATGATGTATGATAATCATCATTGTGAATGATTGTGCTTTCATCTTCATAAAGATCAAAATCAATATCAATTTCTGCATTCCTTCTGATAAAGTTGTGCATAGTCATTGTTGCGACGACTATTTGAACATGCGTTTCAAAACGTCTAGCATTCCCTCACGCTTGGCGCCAATGAGGTTTTTATTTGAGAGAAAAAGGAAGACTATGCCCTTCTACTCGTCATTTTTATATTAGAGGGCAAATTCTCGATCCGCTCCGGTTTCGAAATGAAACTCTTTTCCTACTATATAGCAAGTCCTAAGTTACAGCGGGCTCTCTCTCCCCCGGATGAACCATATAGCCAAGAGAAACCACTCTTCTTTTTCATTTCACTTTAGTGCGTCCATGGGTTCGGCTTCCTTTCTAACCCGACCTGCATGTCGGATGATCGAATACGGGATGCTGCGACCAAAGAAAAAGAAGAAGGAGTGGAAAGAAGAACTGCGTAAACATGCGACGTAAAATTGCAAATCTGTTCTTTCATACCCCAAAAGTTCTTTCTATTGTGGACCTTAAACTTGAGTGGTAATAATTAAATACTTCATTATGATTTGCATACCTCGCATAATCGGACAACGTTAGGATGTTTGAGGAGTTTAAAGTTTCAATATGCAATTACACATGAACAAATGTCAACTTTAGTAGTATATTATTTGATTTTTTTTAATTAAAACAGAACATGAGTAGTATATTTGATTTTTTTAGTAATTATTTCTAGATATTTAAAGAGTGTAATGAAAGTTGTATATTTGAATATTTTTTTAGTAATTATTTTTAGATATTTAAAGAGGTTATAATATTCTTGTATAAATATAATTATTGTACAAATTTTTTGAATGAAGCTCCAAAGCCCAAATATTTTCTATAAATTCCTGTAATAGAAATATACCCGTGACTGAAACCAAATTGCACCAACTTTATTGTACAAATTTATCATAGTTATAATATTCTTGTATAAATATAATTATGATTTATTGTTATAGTAGGAATATAATTTTTCATAATTAGAGATTGTAAATTGTATATAAATATCTTTTCATCAATGAAAATAATCAAGAGATTATTTATTTCATTAGATCCGAAGTCTAGAGTTAAAATACATTTTCACAAAGACACTTTCACTGCCCTTTTTCAGTCTCGATTTCTGTACAATTTCTTCTTCTCTTTCCAAATTTTCTTTCAAATCCCTAATTTACCTATTGTTCTTTCGTTATGTCTACGTCAAAGAACATGTTTCATCCTGCCCTTACAGTCTCCAACATCAAGAATTACATCCTTATTGTTCTTGAGATGGAAAACGTCCAATACGCGACGTGGGCGAAATTATTCAAGATTCACGCACGCTCGCATCAAGTCCTCCATCACATCATTCCCTCGGTAATCAGCAAGGAGAAGGTGCTTACCCCCGAGGATGATCCTACGTTATGGACAACACTTGATGCTACCGTTCTCCAGTGGATTTATTTCACTATCTCTACAGACCTCTTGCAGACGATTATTGAACCCGGCGCTACGGCGATGGAAACTTGAAATATGGTGCGTGATATATTCCACTATAACAAAAAAATTCTGCTTACCCCCGAGGATGATCCTACGTTATGGACAACCCTTGATGCTACCTTTCTCCAGTGAATTTATTTCACTATCTCTACAGACCTCTTGCAGACGATTATTGAACCCGGCGCTACGGCGATGGAAACTTAGAATATGGTGCGTGATATATTCCACTATAACAAAAATTCCCGTACTGTTACTCTTGAGTAGGAATTTTCCCATGTCAATATGAAAGATTTTCCGAACGTCTCAGCCTATTGTAAAAGACTGAATGAATTGGCGGATCAACTCCGAAATGTTGGTGCGCCCGTTACCAATGATCGTCTTCTTCTTCAGATGGTTGCAGGCCTATCTGAAGCCTATAATGGAGTTGACTGCTTTGTCAAAGTAATCTTCTCCCACCATTTTATCAAGCATATTCTATGCTTACGTTGGAAGAGGTCGATTTGGCTAAGCAAGCGGCTATCAGAGCAAATTCCGTCATGATGATGGATACGTCAGACGACCCTCACTCATTCTCCAAAAATTCGGGCCAAAACCGTACCAACGGTGGCGGAAAAGGGGTCAAAATCGAGAAAATAATGACAAGAACCGCAGAGGCAGTCGCGGTAGTAACGACGGCGGTGGTGGTGGCCGAAACAGTGGCGGCGTCAGCAGTGGTGCTCGGAACAGTGGACCGCAGCCATGGGCCTCTTGGCCATGGGGCTGGGCCAGTGGCCCAACATCCCTTATTTTCCACCGACGCCATATCCCAAAAACTGAGTCCAATTCCAGTTAGCTTCCAGGCCCAGTTTCTCGGTCCAGAATAATGTATCACGATCCTGGGCCATGGCAATATGCAGGCTTGCTTGGGACTCGGCTTTACTACTGCGGGCCCAGCTCAGGTCCCGACACCTACAGATTTTGAAAAAGAAATTAAGACTTTTCACACTTGTGAGAAAGTGTATTACACACTATGTCATGTCACCAGAAAATGTTAAATTGATACACTTTTTTAGTAGTTTAGTTGCTCAATAGAAATGATGACTAATTTAGAGGTCTGAGGAAAATCTTGGCAAGTTTAAGATTCTCTATATGTATTCAGCCAAAGATAATCGTGTGAATCATTGATTCTATTTTATAGCCAGATATGGACTCTGACTATCTCGAAATTACAAACCTCCCATTAATACCAACTACCAGGAAATTGCGAGTATAAAATTATTCATATTTTCATAACTTTCAAAATTTTAATGTTTCTGTTTTTCCCTCTGTCCCAAATTAGTTGTTATATTTAGTTCTCCCAAATTAGTTGTTATATTTAGTTCTCGAGAGTTAATTTAACCTATATTTGAAATTAAATTAAATTAAATCAACTCAATTTTATAATTAAAATTTCATATTAAAAAAATACATAAAAAGTACTAGATATTACAACCTTTTTCATATCAATTACTTGAAATATACATTTTAAAAGGTTGATAAAAGTTCATATACTTTGACGAAGCGAAACATGACAACTAATTTGGGAAAGGGGGAGTACTAACTATTACGTACACAGAAAATTTACAAGCAATACAGATTTTTCTATTTTCCGCACAAGCTTTTCTTCTCTGTTTTCTTTTTAAAATTTTGCTTCAGAGACTCATATGAATAAAAGTTCCAAAGAGAAAGTAAATATAAAATTCAGGCAAAAATGATACCAAGTCAAAACTCCAATCTAACATCTTTACAAGCATCACTGAGTTCTTCTTGTGTTTTCTGCTGCAGATTAGCTTGTCATGCAGAAGGAATAACCAAGTTATTCAACCTCCTTAATAAGATGCTTACTCTGAGTTTGTACTTTATCCATTTGCGGAAAACTCGTCTTACTCCCTACGGAATCAACTAGTCGCCTCTGCTCTGCCCCGACAATGGCTGATACGGAAGACCATGCTTCTCGTGGCTGCTCGTGAGCCCAACACATTATAAAATAAACCTTTCTTTCAGCAGACTTGAGCTTCTTTTTTATTTCAGAACTTCTAGACTTGCACGGTTTCTCTGACTTCAAATCCTTCTCTGCCCGTTGAATTAGCCTCCTTAGATCACAAAGCAAGCAAACTAAAGCTGGACCTTCAAGATTAAGAAGGGTAATTGTGTCATTGATTAGTCCCAATGCAAATTGCAGGCCGCCCATGTGTCTGAAGGCCGGTGAACACGTTTGCTCCATGCAATGCGATAGAGCTTCCAGCACCGTCTCTGGCTGCCCCCCTTGACCAAGAACAGAAGAGACACTCAATAAGACCGTGGCTGATCCTATGGGATCTGATTGCCAATCACCATTGTAAAGGCGAAGAGTAAAGCAGTAACTGTACATGATGTCAACAAGGTGAACCGCCAATAAAGGGGATGGCCCGGCTGCACTGAGCTTACTAACTGAGGGTAATGGAGAATCGGGGCCCAGTGGAATGTCGTGCAAAGGGTCATCTTCCGAAGTTACGGCTGTATCCTCCCTGACAAGTGCCTGGACTAGTTGAGTGCCATCCCGACCAAGAGATATGTCCTTGGCAGAAGGCTTCAACCACCATGGGTCCCATGGCTTAATCAATTTGCTCAACTCTCCTGAGGCAACAGCCCTTTGAAAGTGTTTCTTTTCTTCAGCAGATAAATCTTCAAAACTTATTTGGTTTCCTGTATACAAAAAGCAAGCCACCACCCCAGCCCACCCGCAACCAAAGAAATTAGCTTGAGAAAAGCACAAAGGAGAAACAGAAATTGCATAAAAATGTGATATTTCAGGACCATACCAGATAGAACTTTTTGAATAGTTTCCTCAGACAACGGGGAATCTGATGCAACGAGATAAATAAGGGAAAGTTATGGTTCAGAAGCAAAAAAATACGCAGCTCATTTTGTCCTCTATAGTAGGTAGCATGTTATGTCAGTTCATCAATTTCACCAACTTTATGGAAGTATTATAACATAGAGTGATTATTATACAACATTTAGTACAACAAGAATCCCTGAAACAGAACTTCTTGAGCAAATTAAACGTTCCTCCTCTTCGTAAAGTACAACAAAAGCTGTATCAATAAAATTTCTTCTTTTATTGTAGAAACATAAACAATATTCAAATTACTTCTCTCAACACGCTAATAATTAATGAAATGTTTCTGTGGAAATGCGTCAAGCAAGAATAAGTTCATTATTGCAGACAACAAAGCAATGTTTACCATCTTCATCCGTGATATCTGCTTCATCTTCTGAGTGGAATCGTTTGAGTATGTCCAGCATTTTTTGCTTACTTCCCCCGTCTGGTTGTAATTGTTGTAGTTCCTCCATGACATTCTCTCTCATAAAGGATTCAGTGCAACTAAGACTATGAGACTGCCACCAATACCATTAAGAAAAATCAGGAACGGTGGATCAAAAGATTCTCCACAATATATTAGACTTACAGCCTCACAGGCTAATAATAACAAATATCAGCATAGGCAGACTAGAGAAAAAAATTAAGAACTGCAAACGATAATCCTTTTCTTTGAGCTTCTTCACTTAGAAGGGGAGAATTTTCACTCACCTTGTAACAAGGAAGAGAGCAATAACGGGTATTACATCGAGGGCAGGTATACTGCGAAAATTGTTTTTGACAACTGCACAAAAAGTAAGCATTGCTGTTATTTTAGCCACTGTCCACTCACAATTTGATAAGACAAGCAACTTGCTAACCAGATTTTCAATTTCCCCGTAATATTGAATAAATGCAGGAAAAAATAGTATAGGAATCAAGGCAACCACATGCATATGCAACTTTTCTTTTGGTCTTACCAAGATTACCTCAGAAACCTTAAGCTCAGATGTATTTTTTGCTAGCTTTTTGGTGCAAACTGGTAATCGAAAATGATGTAGATTCCATGATACAAATGATTGGAAACTTGCAAAATCTGTAACTTTTGACGCACTATCTTAGTGGTGTTTATATTCTTATATAAAATTTAATCCTTATTTATACACCCAAAACAAGGAAAAAGATTACCTTAGAAACCTAGACTTTTCATCTGCCTAGCATTGGTAGAATGTATAATAGGCAGGTCAGAATCGTAAATGGTGATGAAGTCAACATAATCAGCTTAGTAAATAACTTCTCGTATGCCCAGAACGTGGAATAGGCAGGAACTACCGAATAGATAACATATGTAAGTGAAACTTCTATTTTAAGTGATTTCAGTTCCAGGAATTGATAAAGCCCCTTTCACCTGAAATAATGTTTTCAACCTTCACATATCACACAGTGAAGGAAAAAATATTCGCCTCAATACCATAGGAGGAAAGTATTAGATTTTTATTTTTAACTCTTTATAGGGAGACATTTGAATAACCCAAACGATGAGGAGTAATACTTGAAATTGTACAGTCGCTTGTTCAATTTTCAGATGGACTCTTCATCAAAAAAAAAAAAACAGATGGACTATTCAGTAACATGTCTGATTGTCACTTTGATCCCTCAAACGCTAAGCCTGCCTTTGTCCATAATTGTGCAAGCATAATACGTTTCTATGATAGGCATCATATAGGCGCTCTAATATCCCTAAATGGTGAACTAATCAATATGTTGTTAAGGCAGGACGGAGGGTTAATCCAAGATCCATCCAGGTAAGTTCCCCTTGGTGAATGTTTAGACAGATCAAGCAGGTCACAGAGAAGAAAAGGAAACTTTGTACCTATTAAGCATCCATGATTTAGTAGTGTGCATTCTGATCATAGAATGTAAAAATCCGAACTTGAACCTGAAGTTTCAAATCAATAGTTTGGTGCTCTGAGACATGACCAATGTATGATTTCATTTTGTTTTCCTTTTCCCCCCCTAATTTTTTATCTTTTTTCCTTGATTGCACGAGCTAGCCAGCAAGCCCCCCTTACTCACCTCAACATCTATAAAAAAAGCTAAATGAACCCCGCAGTCTTGTTAAAGCATTATATTACTAACTTATACAATCAGCCTAATTGCTAGCAGGTTAAAATACCCCCCACCACCCCACCCCGTCAACCAAAATATCTGCAAAATGTGAGGACTTCTGGGAAATTCCCAAACGAATCCAACATTTAGCATTCATTAAGTCTTCAGCAAACAAAGTGATCCAACAATAACATACCCAGTGAAGTCCCACAACGTGGGGTCCGGGGAGGGTAGAGTGTACGCAGACCTTAACTCTACCTTGGTAAGTAGAGAGGTTTCCGAAAGATTCTCGGCTCAAGACAAAGCATAGGCACAAGCAAAGCAAGAGAAACGGTTAGACCCGAACAAGAAATTTAAAGCAGATTGTAACAAAAGTGAATAAGATATGATAAATCATTCTGAAAAAAGAAGCAGTAACTAACGCAGGTAAATAAGATAAACAAAGTACACGAAAGAACATACAGCAGCAGAAATCAAATGACATGGGACTATAAAATAATATTGTGTCTACTAGTATGATAGGCTAAGCAGGGCTACAATAATAACACTACAACTACCAGTATGTAAGCGTAAGTAGGACTATGCTCAACTACCTACTACCATAATCTGTGTCCTCCACAACCCCTAGCAAACAAAGTGATCCATGTACGAAAAATTTTGGACAATTTTGTTACACATAAGGTTGCACTAAATTTCATGTATACCAATCCATCTTTTGATTGCATTGTCATCTGAAAGAAATATACTCATTTCTCTATATCAACTTGTAAATAGAAAAAGATAACCCGTGACAATGACATAAACCCACAAACTAAAACTGACAGACAAATGAAAATTTTCCCTCAACTAAACCTAAATGTACATGTAGATGCAAAGCATGCTCCAACAAAGAAATCAATCAACCAATTAATCAAATGCCCCTCAATCCCAAATTAGTTGGGGTCACCACCTATGTATTAAAACATAGGTCGAAGCTGACTAGGTCAATTATCAATCGTTCCCTTTTCCTATCAGAACTATCACCATCTAATCAACTAGTTGTGTTAAATACGGTGATAGTTCAGCTAGAAAAGGGAACAACTGATAGTTAGGTTGTGAAACTCGCAAAAAAATGATAGTTCAAGTGTGTTTTTGACCACGAACTCTAAGAAAATTCATTTAGGACCTCAACATCCTGTTGCTCATGGTATTTCACGATTAGTGCTCCACTCTATTCGTCCATTTTATTCCAAGTTACTTCTAATTAGTACAAAAAAATTATTTCCTTAAAAAAAATAGAAAAACCACACGAGAACAAAAAAAAAGGCAAATGAAAGGTGCATACTTAGAGGAGAAAACTCACAAATAGCTGAAGAACAGAAAAATTAAATGAATTAAGAAACTTCTATATTGAAATTAAAGCTAAAAAATATTTATACGTACACACGACATATTATACGGGATGACGAGTTCAACTGGGAAGAACTTGAATCTGTCTCCAATGTTACAATTGTTTCAGCCATAGGAGAAACTATATGAATTAATTATGAGAGAAAGATCAAAACTTTGAAGCTGTAGCTGGCTGAGAGCAAGTTTTTTTTTCCTAAGGAAGAAGGCTCCAGTGGGTTTTCGAATGGGCCAGAAAATAGTAGGGTAGGTAAATTGCACGAATAGCTGCAATATATAAAGGGTCATTTGCACTTTTTTTTTGTTGTGAAGGAATCATGGTATTACTCTTTTCAGTCTTGCAGAGTGCTTGGATTGATGATGGCGCTGCCAATGCGTCGTTGTAATATGGCAAGCACTTATGGCGTGTGACGCCAACCGAAAGGTTTATGCAGGATCGAACTCGTGGCCATGCGGTCATATTTCTCTTCTTCTGTGGCCCAACTCTGCATGGTCACACATAATTTGTGCGGATTCTTTAAAAAACATCTTCTGTAAACATTTCTGCCATGCATGGTCATTTGCACTTTGTTCCTATTTTGTGCTGGTATTTAATTTTTGCTCCTCTAGAAGGTAAGTTATGCATATTGGATAATAAGTTCACATAATTTGTGCCGGATTCTTTAAAAAAACTTATGCTCCAACAGACATAAATTTCATTTGAGGAGCAAAAAATTAAAAGATCAACTCATTTGAAGGTAAACCGTGCAATTAAATAATTTACAAAATATTTAACGTTAGATAAAAAATTAGACGTCAGGTATGTAGTTTAGAATGACAATGGCTAATTTCAGATCGGAAGGTCTGAAAGTTTGATTCCCTTTTCTTTTCTCTCTTGTGGCTTTTTATCTCCTGTGAAAAATTAGCTATGGCATAGCCATTCTAGTAATGATAAAAGTTTAAAATACAATGAAATTATAAAAGTAGGAATTATGTGAAATGGGATTACACTAGGTTGTTGTTATTGTTGGATAATTAGCAAAATGGGAAGTTATTATACTTAGTCAATTGGTGTCATTCATTTTAGTACAACATGAGCATTTGGTGACCTGAACATAATAAAACATACGAAATCACGAGTAAAGTTTATCTATTAACAGGACTAGTTTATGATATTCTCTTTTTATCTCCTTTTGACAATTCAAAGCATAAAAGGTCGAATCTGAGTGGATCGTGGCAACAAGGAGGCTACTCTACCACTAGTTTATGATATTCTGAATGACTGATTTGTTCTGTTTGATCATCTCATCATCCTCAAGTTTAAATTTGACCATTTTGGATAGTTCTTCAACAGCATCAACAACCCCTTCAATCCTCGTAGCAATTTCGATCACTAACGAAGCAAATGTAGCAGTTGGTATAATCTCAACCAGAGGTATAACAGTAGTACTTGTTCTTATAACCAGCTTTTCTTGATCATCCTTTTCATTCTTGGCCACTTTTGGCAAAATGAGTAATCCTGAAAGTTGTTCCATCAGTGTTTCCAGATCTTGAATCGCGCTATTCTTTTCTTGTATTAACATATCCATTCTGGAGGATTTTCTCATAGTTTTCATGATTAGTGCTAACTCTTTCAGTATCTCAGCTGTAGTTGAACTTACTTGTTGGCAAGTGTTAGTAAGCTGATTTTTTAACAACTCAGAAGCCTATAAACCAATGAAAAAATTTCGCGTTTTAGTTAGCTAAATGAACAATAATGGTTGTTAACTTTGATAAAATATCAGCAGAATTAAGAAGGGTTTAAGAATTCATATTAATTACCTGATCTTTTTGATTGATGCAGCTAGTTAGTGCCTCAATGCAACAGGCACAACTGCGCATCGACGCGCTGATCTTAAGGTATTTTCCCCATGGATGTTGAAAGTTGAAAAGGCCATGTGATGGTTCCCATCTAGCAAAGTTCGCCTAGCAGATAATTCATAATTCCATGATATGTCAGTAAAATTTGAAGTCATTTGGAGTTGATTTGGATAAATTTTGAAGCAAAAATATGTTGGTGACACAAATCCTGATGGATAGTCAGGATTTCAACCACAATTGCTGAAAATATTCTGGCGATTCATCAGGATTTGAGAAGAAATTCTGACGAATCACCATAACTTGTTATTAAGACAAGTCTTGGTAAATATCAAATAATAAATCCCGACAATTGCGAGTGTTTTGCTCAGAAATCCTGACAAATCACCATAAGTCATCGTGGCAACCGCCAAAAATGTACTTCCAGTTTTTGGCATGGAGGCTATTTTCCCATGAATTCTCTTAATTGTGTCTAACTTTAAATGGTGGCACTGAAAGATGTTATTTGTACAAATCACGCATTCACGAATAGCCGTTTTAGGACTGCTAACCGGAATTTATAGAATAGGTATCAGTAAAATTATACTAGTATATAGTTGTTTTTTCTCTGAAAGTTCTGAAGTTCTTATATTGATGTTGACAAAAAACTAACCATTGTTTCTTCTGAGGCCTTTGAATTCAGCACACACTTGAAAGCTAGCATTTTCTTAGTAATTGTTGTTGTGTCTTCCTTATCACTAAAATATTCAGCTACACAGCCTAAAAGGACAGTTGATCAACTTTAAGAACAATATATTATGAAATTTTAGTACTTGTATTTATATCCAAAGTTTTGGCAAAAAAACACTTACAATCTAAGGACTCAGCTAGCTTTTCCAAGTTACTAATGACAAGTTTATGGAGCTCTTCACCAGCCCATATTGGAAATATGATAATGCTTGTAATAACACACAAGGAAGCTCCGATGATGATCGTTGATACTCTCTCGTGAGCCATGTGCAACAAATTTGCAACGCGATATCCGGATATAGAAACCAAAGTGAAAGTCAGGATGAAAATCATAGTGCCATAATCGAACCGCGCTTTCACTGCAGGAATGAATCTTGTGAAGGTTGCTGTTGAGGCTAGTTCAATTAAGAAATGAAAAATTAGAGAAGATGATACTAATAAAAAACACGAATTAGCGACGGACAAATTTTGTAGCTAAACAATAAAATTTGTTGCTATTCCTGTTTAGCAATGGATTAGCGATGGATTATCAAAAACATATGTTAGCTACGAGTAATATAGCGACTGATTAACGACGAAGTATCATAGCTAATTCCAGTTTTGTTTTTCATATTCCATATGCAAAAAATAATGTTTTGTTTACAAATATTACTCACCTAATATGAAAATAGAAGCTCCCATAATTATAGGCTCAAATCTTTTGCCTGATTGATTTGCAATCCAATGAATCCCTATTGCAAGAAATCCAGCACAAAAAGTACCAGTAGCTCTGTTTAAGCATTTGTAAAGTGTTGCACCTGCAATTTTCTTGAAATTTTAGTTATCCCTTTTCATTTTTACTACAGTCATACCTCTCTATAACAGTCATGTTTTATGTGGAATCTTCATAACAACATTTCGCTATAGCAGCCAAAAAGTATCAGAACAAATGACGTTGTAATAGAGAGTTTGAGTGTATACAAAAAAAGAGTAAAAAGGTATACATTTAGTACTTACCTACAGTGTACTCAAAAACCACCACAACAGTCATAACTGCCCACATTGCAGTTCCTCCAACACCATCATACAAAGGTCTCATATAATAAAACAGCGATACAACGCTTAGAGCAATCCCGACCTTAAGACAATGGATCACCTTTCTTGGTTCATTCTTCGCTATATTCCACGCTTTCTCAAAGAATCTTCGAACTACCAAGATTAAATTTTTCAAGAATCGTTCAATTGAAAGATACATTCTTGTAACAAGGCTTGATTCTGGTGCCAAATTTTTGGACGTGCCATCAGCCATCCTGATCCTCCACTCTGTATTCATGTTAATGCAATATAGCAAAAAAAAACAAGCTTACAGCCAAAAGAATATTGTGAATGTTACTTCTTTAGGTGCTTAATGCCATGCACTACTAAGAATTGACCTTAGCTATATTAATGACTTGTATATAAAGATGATGCTGATGTAAAACTTTGGTCTCATAATTAATTTAAGATTTTCAAATACTATTTGAGTAGGTCATGACTCAGTTGCATTTCTCAGTTCCCCACTTATTGTACATGAATAAGCTAAGCATCACATATTCATAAAGCAGTGAGTTTATAAGAATAAATTTCTCCAAAGATAGGTGGTCTAAAGAAAACCACAAGTACCATTACAGTTTGGCTGATAAGTGGTCCAAATTAAAAATTAATTTCATAAAAACTAAATGTCATCAGTTTGGTCTGGTGGTCACTACTAATCCTTACTTTAAAGTATGATTTAGGTCATCTCATTATGTTAGCTTTCTAATTATAGTAATCCTTTCAGATTTAGTGCTTCTCTCATCAGAATCCTCTTCTATCAGTTTATTACATTTAACTTCTCTAGCAAATTTATGCCTTTAAAGTTTATAGTCTATTTCTGATCATCTTAGTTTAAGTATCCTGTGGTGGTATTCTGATTTGAGCTTGTGATTTTAATTAATTCTTTTTTTCTCAAACTGAGAGGAATAGAAGATTAATTTGCATTATAACACCTGATAGTGTGCCATAGCGGTCAATAAAGTGGGTAAAAACTGAAACTATGCGAGACTAAGGGCGGAACAACCGTCATAGTTACTAATTCGGCATAGTTCAGTAACTTTGGCGCAAACTCTGTGTTTGTATATAAATAATATATCCAAATCCCAGTAAGCAAAAATGATTGTGATCCAGAACTCATAAACAAAAAATCATTAAGAAAAAAATGTTAGATGAGTTCTTCTCATCTACCCAAATCTTGATAGACATATTTACTTGATATATGTATTGCTTCGAGGTAGCAGGTACCTAGTGGAATAGTTGAGGTATTGGGGTTCTACCAAAGTTTGGAGAAAATTAGGCCATGAATGACTTGTGTATGTTAGTTAATATAACTTGAACTGGAACAGCACTTATCTCCACTATTAATGCATTTGTTTGAGAAAATATATCAAAAGTTTTACTTATTCCATTTCTCAACTTATCTTTGTCTAAATGATCAAATTTCTACCCAAACTTTCAAGTTTCAGCAAAACTTTATATGGATAACAACTTTAGTGTAAAGAAAGGTCAGCACCCACGACCTTAATTCTGTGTCCGCCACTGTAGAGGATTCATGTGTCAACTATTTCATTAATGGAACATAACCATGAACTATTGCTCCTCGGGAAATATTCGAGCATGTGGCTCACAGTTGGAAACTCATTATTCACTACATGAAAACCCAAGTTTGGGGAATTGCCTCCAAATATTACTTTTAGTTCTTTTAGGACAACAAAGTCACTCAACTATCACTATTTTCCTCAAAAGCATTCTTTTCTCCTAGTTGGCATGTCATGTTCTTGAAGTCAATTGTTTGAATAATATACATATTTAACTCATCGAACTCATTTAATCAAATTCATATTTTATACTCAAATATAATCCGGTTAAAAAGTGGCAATTGAATTAAATCATACTTTCTATTAAGCCAATTTATCAAATATCGCAATTCAAATATAATATCTTTTAATTTAAATTAATAAAATTTAAGTAGTTTTATCTTTCTATTCAAATTCAATATTTTTTCCAAAACCCTCTTACCCGTTTAATCTGATAGATATTTGTTAAAAATATTGTTGAAATTACACACAAACTTGGCCCTCTATGCTTTTGCATACCATGCTTTGGCTGCAAGAGTCCGTACGCATGATGTGCACCTAACCACACATTACAAGCTACGCTTTTACATTAACCAAAACAAAAGTATTTTCACGCGCTTCTTTTAGATGAGGTGTTTATCAATTCAGTATATTATAGCCTGCTATGAAATGAAACATACAGTTTTTCAAAATCTAGAAGGTAGAAAAAGGTAAAATAAAGATCTTGATGGATGTTAAGCAAAGTAATGCTTGTCTTTATATGTCAAGCAAAGACTAATGTAAATAACATTTCTCAATAACTCATGTTTCATAGTTAGTTACAGAAGAAACAACAGAAATTGGAAAAGAACAACCAAACTAACATGTAACTACCAAGTCAGTCAGCTTCAACATATAAACAAACTCTGCCAAGAGAGGAAAAAAACAGAAGATAATCCTAAGGGAGTATCAAAAGAGCAATCTTGAAAAGGGAAAAACTCTTTTGAGACACCTTCCTCTCAATATGCTCCTTTGGCATATTGCATGCTCTAATTCACCACAAACAAATAGTAACTGCAACGTTCGTTATAGTACACATTGAATTGTTTCAGGTAAAGTGCCAGATATCGGCACAGAAGAATTTTGGCAATCATTTATCAGAGCAGTCCTTCCACCAGATATATTCTGAAGCTGATTATTCAGGCCGACTTCACTTGCACTCGCCAAGTGTAAAAGCTGAACAAGGGACGAAAAAATCTCGTGCCTTGTTACTAGCCTGTTTCCTTCAGCCTCAACAACAAAGTGGGCCCACATCTTTGTCTCACGAGACTCCATCACTCCCTTCAATATGTTCAAGCCAAAGCCTCGGATTATATCTACCATCTCCAGAAAGAAACCTTGTTCATTGCAGAGTATCTGAGCAAAAGAGTACACATAGTACAAGTTTAATCATATGTTATATAAAGGTTCTACCAAGACTCGGCTGAATGACTAGGTTTATAGGTAACAAATGAACAATTACTTACTTCTATAAGCATTTGACCAGGGGTACTAAGGTCCTCAACTATTAGTGGACAGACCATTGTTTGATCTCCAATTTCACATGCCCATGTAACTCCATTTCCATTAGACTTGGAGTTTAGCCGAATTTTGGAATCCTGTTAGTCAATAAACATGTTAATTAGCACTGAGAAAAAGGCATGTCTATGTTTTAAACTGCTCAAAGATATCCAAATAAATCGTAGTGATTATTACCATCAAACTTTCAGTCTTTTTGAGTCCTTCAGCATGTTTAGTGACACCTTGCAAGAAAAGCAAGTGCTTTACAGTTCTGTGTAATAAGCTATCAATGCTCATCTGTCAAAGAAACAACCGAAACATGAGTTCTTTTTCGTAGAATAATTAAGAGCAGAAGCACTTTCAATGATCTTTTAATTTAGTCCTTTATTATAGTTTGTTTGGCCAAGCTTTTGGAAGGTCAAAAGTGTTTATTTTTCTTCAAAAAAATGCTTATTTTAGAAAGTTGAGGTGTTTGGCCAAGCTTTTAAGGAAAAAATTTAAGTGTTTTTCAGAAGCTAAAAATAGCGGGTTTCCCCCACAAACACTTTTGGAACCTTAGCCAAGCATAAAATACTGTTTTAATATTGGCAAAAGTGTTTTTCAAATTGATTAGCGAACTGCTACTCTCCAAAAAGTATTTTTTTTAAAAACACTTTTGACAAAAAAACACTTTTCAAAATAAACATATTTTAGAAGCTTGATCAAACAGGCTATTAGTCCCTCGAGCAAAACATAGAGTTTGGATACAATACCTTCTCGCCATTAGGGATGAGCCCTCGCAACTCTGAAAGACGTTCATAGATCAGTTGTCGATCTTTAGGAATAGGTCGAGTCCCTGGTTTAGCCTTCTTCTTCCTGGTAGGCTTTGAGGAATTTTCACTGTCTTTGATGCTGCATCTGTCTCCAATTGATGTACTCGCATCCAATTTTGTGACGACCTCACTCTTGGCTTCGAGGTTGCTTGTCCTGTCTAGACTACATTCAGGCTGCACCAACTTTGTATTCTTATCAAAGCTAGAAAAACCAAGGGGCTTTGGCAGATAATTGCGTGCTGAAGAACTTCCAATTCTTCTTCTCTTATTTGTTCCTGACAACTGATCGCCGGAAACAGATCCAGCAAATGAACAAGAGCCACTAAAGGAGCCACCATCCAGAAACTGGTCTAGTCCAAGCTTGGAAAATAACCTGTTATCTGGCCTAGATCTGAGTTCACTAGCATTACTATAGGTCCATCCAAAGTTGGAAGAGCTTAATTTTTCAACAGTGTTGAAGGCATTTGTGATGGAACTTTGGATTGAAACAGAAGCATCGGTGTCTGGATTAAACCTAAGCTGCTCATTTAGACCAGCAGAGGCTGAGATGATTCCCGTTGTATCGAATAGGTTATCATTGATAGTACTAACTGCTCCGTCATTCCTCTGGTTTACGGGACATTGAATTTTATATCCATTTAGAGGGTCAGCTGTACTGGTCATATCCTCATTAGCAAACACTCCAAATCCACCTAAGGAACCGAATGTTGTGCACTCATGAAAGATTTGAGATGCATCTGCACTATATTCAAAATGGTTTGGCCACGTGCGAAGGACTGAATCAAAATCTTGTATGCTCATATCTGATGGGAGATCTCCCCAGGTTGATGTCAGACAGGAATCCTGGAAGCCGGTAAAAAAACCAGCAGATGGGAACATTGATTGCTGTAGTTGAGAATCAAATTGACTGCTCAAATTATTGAACTGGATTTCAGTCAAAGATGATGTAGCTGCATCAGAAGTCATAATCTGATTTTCCACATTGCATGTTACCGATTGAATTAGGTCTTCTATAAAACAAGATTCCTTCATAAAGTTTTCGTTGTTTGCAGTCGGAAAAACATTGGAATTCACAAAATGCAGATTCTCGCAGATTGATGAAGGCGGTGATCCTCCTATCCTCTGGAAAAGTTTTCTTGCTTGATCCACAAAACACGTCCTCTCTGGAAGCTGCAGAAAACATAGATAATTAAGTAGACATATACAGATTGTTTGTGCAAAAAGAACATGAATTAGCAACGGACAAACTATGTAGCTAAACGGCAAAATCCATTCTAATCCTAATTGTTAGAAAATTTTGTTAGCTGCGAGCTATTTAGTTTGTAAGCAATCAAAGTTTGATGATTTGATCTACAGCCACACGAATGAACAGGATTAGGAACCATTCAAGTTAAGAAAATATTAAGTTAAGGTTCTAAAATTTGATTAAATTAGCATAGATCAGTGACCATGCCCCTAATGACTACCTTCTTCCGCTAATAATAGAAGTTAATGCTGCAACAATATATTATAGTTTTCTAATTCCTTTCCCTTCACTATGACTAACAAATTATTGAAAGAATGTCCCAAACGCGTCCCAACAAGTTGATTGTGTAATATACTGGGGTTATCAAATATAGACATTACTACTAACCTTATTAGTAGAACCAAATTGCAGAACACTAAGTGGTTCAACTGAGATTACAGCAATTGTCTGCAAAATACAAAGAAAATCATTTGTTACTAGAGTGAGACCAACATAGGTGCTACAATTGAAATAGGCAAAACTAAAAAATAAAAAGTACCTTGATCCCAGTAGAATATTGTTGCTCAAACTCATTATCACCCTACAAAATTAGTAAAAAGTCTCATTAATCCACAACTTTCCTAAAGTGAAAGTTCAAACAAGTCTGATTTGGAAAGCAAGAAAACAAATTATTACCAAGAATAAGTTGGAACTATTAGATGATCCAATATTGATCTGCTTTTCATTATTAGCATCTGAAAACATCCATTTGTGCTTCTTAGTAAATGCTGCTTGGCCAATTATCCTGTAAAATATCATATCATCAACATTATGATTATAAAAAAAATTGTTTAATTAATTTTCTGTTAAGAAAGATTTAATATTGCAGCATACCCTCCACCAAGAATATGGACTTGCAGAAGCATTTCATCAATCACAGATCCCATTTGTTCCTCATAGTATGCATCTTGTAATGTTAATAATCTGTCATGCAGAAGATTTCATTATTATAAGTAATATTTTTAAGAACATCAAATAGCAACCATATTCATGAGAAGTCACAATACACCAATTATGTAACAAAAAGCATACTCTTTTTGCCTTCAAAACTTTTTTTCCCTTCAATTTAACAGTCACAAAAAGTTAGATTTCCTCTAAAAAAAAATCTAATAATCTTTTTAAATATTTTTTCAAATATCATATTTTTTTATGTCCAAATGTCTCTAGTACCATATTGTAGCATTTGTAAAACATATTGAATCCAAAACCATAGAGAAACATAAAAGTTGCAAGTCACAAACAAGGCATGAAAATCAAAATTTGCACAACAAAGATATAAACCACCCCTTTGAAAGAAAAGAACTTTAAGTCCTTTAGAGGTAAAAAAGTGAGGAAAAAGGACCTTCATTACAATATTTTTAAAACTACATAAAGAAAAAAATCAAAATAGAAGTAAAGTATACGTACACTCTACCATCTACGTTGGTGTGATTTCACTGAGTATGTTATTATTGTATATTATTGTATAGAAAGAAAAAAACAAAAAAGAAGTACAACAACAGTATCACAGTGGAACACATAAAGTAGGATCGGGAGAGGATATGGAGGGAGAGTGTTTCTGGTAGATCTCCCAAAAAAAATGTTGAGGAAAAAAAAGACTTACAGAGAATTTCTCTGATCAAATCCCCAGAAAACTCCATAAGACCATCCATAACTTCGACAAAGGCTCTTAAGTGTCTCTTTTGCCATAGTATCACACTTCCCTTCACACATTTCACTTATTGAAAATAAAATAAAATAACCAATAATGAACTTTGCAATAAACAAATCTTGGGTTTTATTTCCCACTGTTTAAACAACTAAGGTCAAACTGATAATAATAGTAACACTTCAAAAAAAATGTTTTCAACTTGGAGAAGAGTTTTGGTGGGACTTATATGAGATAGAAGATAGTTGGGGTGTTGTTATATATTGTTTAAAGATAACTAAAAATGGAGATTGGAGAGATGAGAGAGAGGTGAGGTGGTTGGGGAGCAAAGAGGGGACTAGTATTGACTCTTGTCTATGCAAAAGAGTAAATATAAAGACCAAATTCGAAACTATTTGGATAAATAAAGGAACAGAGATTTTCCTCTAAGGGTTAAGAGATGTGATACCAAATGGTAACATATCTTATCATCTTCACCCTATAATATAAGGTAGCTTTTGAGATTGAGGTAGGCTCAATTCTTTATATGATATTAGAGTAGTTCATTTCAAATTTTTGTTAATCAATATTGAGCCCCAAATTATATTATTCACGCTCCAGTTAACAAAGTTTTGACGTGTAGGGTAGTGTTAAGAGTCTCACATCGGATATAGAATGGGAACATGTACTCCTTATTTGTATTTGAACAGTCCTCACACTACAAACTAGTTTTTGAGATTGAGTTAGACTCAAAATCTATTCTTTACACTAAGCATATATTATGTTTTTATATTCTTGTCTTTTCTATTATATGAAGATTTTTATTTCTTTTCTTTTTATAACAAGATCAGAAAATGTCTATTTACCACTATTGAAGCATGGATGAAGTTTGCATACATTTTACACTCCTCACGCCTCATTAATGAAATTACAATGATGTTGTTATTGTATAACAAAATAGGAAAGAGTAAAAAAATGTCCCTAGTATATTAAAACTAACTTAAAGTTGTCCTTCTTATCTATAGGATCTCAGTTGTACTTAACATGAATGTTCGAGTTACAATGTTCATCCATCACTGTTGGATCCCAATTTCCCTTCATGCTAAATTTTGAATTAACAAAATTACGAAATGACACAGGTTTGTGACAATATTTCAGTGTTACATGGGAAGCAATAGAAGAAGCTTACTTGTACCAGGTCTAAGTAATTTAAGTCATATGAAATTAAGTTGAATAATTGTGTTTAGACATGAAAATAGAGTTTGAAGATGATATTTGCACCATATACATTCGCAAATGCAGAAATGTATTTAATGGTATAGATTCTTTAGTTAAGTGTAAATCATAAATTACATTAATATGCTTATCTTCTAAAACCTAAATAAAATCATCTTGGTAATGTAACATAATTGTCAAACATAAAGGCACAGATTCCTTGAGTCCATAGAAAATAAATGTTGATCTTAATTATAATTTTTGTTATGGCTGAAAAAATTATACGTACATTTCTTCAACTTTTATCATGTACTTATTATTTCTCTATGTACATTATGGTAAAATTTAACTAGATCAGGTGCATGTATAAAAATCTATTAGAATAATATGTCTACCCTACATGATAGAAATAAAGTATGTATATACTTTATCATCTTCAAACCTCACTTGTAGAATTATTCCGGATATATTGTTATCGTTGTATTAAAAAATATCAAATTTAAACCCCTAATTTTAATAATATAATAAATTTAATACTGAAAATCTCAAAAGTGGAACTCGTTACATTTAAATTATGACGGGATTCTGTAGAGAGGGAGGGTTTGTAGGGATGCAAGTTCTGAAAGAGGCTTCTGCCATTGTCTCCCCTCAATAATTCCCTCACATCCATCCTCGTTTCTCGAGCTCAAGGACCTGCAAACACTACGGTATGTGATGAATTTGAGATTTCTTTACTTTTATTCAAATGACATTAGATTTCTTTATTATTACTCTCCCCGTCACAATTTATATGATATAGTTTGACTAAATACGAAATATAAGAAATAAAGGAAGACTTCTAAATCGTTAGTCTAAAATAAATTAAAGATATTTGTGTTGTTATAGATCAAGTTAAATTATTATCAAATAAAAAAATGTATTATTTTTTTTTAGATTGACTAAAAAATGTGTAATATAAATAAAAACAAAAGGAATATAAGATTACAACGTGAAAAATGAAATCTCACCCATAAGATGAACATTGATATAGCCAATCAATTGGACTATTAAAACCTCCTATTCAATAGTTTTGGATTTTGAGTTTTGCGAATGAAATTCTTTTAACTAGTGGAAATTGAAGTGTGTTAATTTCCTTGATAAATGTAATGGCTCAATTGAGTTTTACAAACTCAGCTTGTTTGGATGATTGTTACTTTTTATTTTTTACGGCGAACCCGCAATGCTATTCTTTCGAAAGACAGCAGAAACTCGCCGACGCAATAAATGAAACCACGCCACCGATTATTGTTACTCCTTATCTTGTGTAATGTTGGTTTAAAAATGATTTTCATTTTATTACGTGTTATTATGTACAAATTAATCAAAAGATTAATTTTATATAACCATTGATTAATTGGTACGTACTAGTGTAATCGTTACGTCTTTTTTCTTTTTTATCATGTCCTTACCATTATTTCATAATCCTATTTTTCTCCCTACCATACTATTCTATTAGACATATCCACCTCAAAATTTTGGTTCATTTAACTCTCTACCTTTTTCTTGGATTAATATAATATTTCTTTATTATCATTTCAGCTTTTTGTCTTGAATAACATATGAATTATGATTAACTAACATTCGAAATATATGTTTCATTTAGAATGAAGACAATATCATAGCTCACCCGCAAGGGTAGCCAAGTTGGTGGAGTAGACGCGGGATCGAAAGATCACGAGTTCGATTTTCTCTGTCAACACCTTCTTGGTTGAGTCTGTCACACATGGCTTATCAAGTGTGGTTTACCTGACTGACATGGTTTGCATGCTATTGCGTTAGTCCGAGGGTTTACCCAGTGCGCACTTGTAAAAAAAGTAGCGGTTGCGGGTTGTTAGCGATATTTCGAATGCTCACGCAAGCGCACACATCTTTGACAAGTAATATAGTCTGATAAGATCGAATATCGTCCTCAGAGACAGGTTTCTAATTACCGTTCATCTACTTTATGTTATCTATTTGGCAATCGATATTTGAGTTGGGTTTTTGTTTAACTACTAGAATAATTGCAAGAATTACTGAACTATTTAAGTTGTAATCGGTTATGAATGAATTAGGGCTTTCAAAATCCTCGACTATCCATTCTATTCAATCCTTAATGCAACTAGAATGACTTCTTCTTCTACGTTAAGATAACGGTTAACTAAACTGTCTTATATTCCGGTTAGGACATATAATCACTCAACCTCAGTGCAGAACCCTTATATATTTCTATGATAGGATTTACCACATAGGAGGATTAAAAACAGTAACCTATAATGTTACACAAGTATCGAGAATCGTGCGTCGCGATTTTAACCTATGTCTAGTCAATTACAGCATATCCAAATCTCTCCTCTCGGTTCTTGATTCGAAATCATATATATTATGATAATTAGTGATCAATTAATTATCAAACATTTATACCAATTATTGATTAGATCTTAATCAAGTAAAGAAGAAATTAAACTACTGCATTAATTTATGAATAGAAGTTTCAGGCGATTCATAAAGAAAACCCTAATAAAGTGTTTTAGCTCCTATTCATAGTCACGCTAAGAACTAACACAAAATCCATACATAAATTGAATTAAAAACGAAAGAAAAGAAATTATTGCGAACTAAGTCTTCAATTGTAGCCTCTCATGTTGTCTTGTGTTTTGCTATGTTGTAGAATGACCAACCTCCTTCATAGCATTAATCCCTAGGGCTTAAATATGTTCCAAATTTCGTGTCCTATGGACCAATCTGCCCTTAGCCAATTCTTCTTCGGAATTGAGATTTTCCGCAGCGGCACCGCTTCGATAACGGCATCATGCGCCGAAACTCCCGCAGATCTCATTAATAATGGCACCGCTGATTCAGACGTTGCACCGCTGAAAAATACCGTGGCTTCTCGAAATATGGCACCGCTGATTCTGCATATCAGACCGCGGTCGAGATAATCTTTCGTCCTGATTTGCCAACTTTCGTCTTTTTTGCCTCGGGTACACCTTTTCTGCCCAATTCTCGCTCCTTTTCGTCATTTTGTCTTTTTGTACCGCTGTGACTTAAAAGAAAGAAAAACAACCTAACACGACACTTATTTAAACAAAAATGAGAAAATACCAACTAAAAATGATTCAAAAAGCGTATACAAAATAATACGCCTGACACGGATTTTCGTCATAAAAAAAAAAGGATCAAAAGAAACAACATGTCGCGTAATAGCTAGTATTGATTCTTTTTATTATTTTATTTTTTGCAAAAATCAGGAAAGTCATTGACACTGAAAACAAACTATTTTGGAAGTAGCAACAAGATGATGAATTGATGATAACCTGTTTTACTCTTTTACCTCAGTAAAAAGTAGTGCCGCAGTCAAAGACCTAATGAATTAAACCTCAAAACTTACTTTTGTCTTTGTCTAATTACAATTTGAGTACTCCATGTCTCCATCATTCTATTGTATATAGTCATTTTACTTTTTGGATATGTTTTCAACCTTTTTCTGCTCTTCTTTTCTTTGCATAATACTATTAGCAAGCCAAGTATCATAAAAAGTTGTGATGGGCTGATAATCGGGCAGAATTCAAGATCTGAAGTTATTGGGAACTAGATTTGTAATTTGTTCATATTAAGTAGATTTTAAAGATAAATATAGGGTTTGGGTCAAAGCTATTCTGTCGAACCCTTACTCTAAACGATATACATCTGTTCCCAGTTATAACTTATAAGTAGAGGTAAAATTTTCACTAAAGAGATTCAAAATATAAAAAAGTGAAGCCAAGGAGATTCAACACTTACTATTTATACATAAAAAATAATTATGACCTTGTATGTTTGGTATACTTTTTAGACGAATGAGATTCGGATGAACTCATTTGCGGTATCCTGGCTACGTCCATGGTGGTAAGTAGTACCCCTCCATCCTTAATCAGAGGTTCTAGATTCGAAGAATAGAGTCGCCTTTGATAGGGAACATTTTAATTTCTACAATGAACTGTTCCAAAATAAATACCGTACACGGAAGGAGGAAAAAATAGAAGCAACCAAGTTGTACTTTCCATACAAGTTTACATCAACCACCATTGCCATTTTTTTCAAGTTAAGGAAAATCCATCCATCAAGGAAAAAAGAGAGGAATAGGGAATGGAAAGTTTGTATTATAGGGTATCCAATGCTCACAATATCTAATAATTAAGGGAACATGTATTATATTTGTCATGATACAAAGGGAAGACTCTAGTGCACAACTTAAAAAGAGACTGTGTATTGGTCACTAATGCAACATATATCTTGATCTATATAGTTTGAGAATCTTGACTTAACCACTCTGGTACTTACCCAAGATCTACTCTTCATTAAGTATTTAAGTAACACTTTAAGCACACCCAAATCTAGTTGATCTGCATTTTCTAAACCTATCTCAGCTTTTCAACTATCTTATTGGCTAATGGTATCATTTTGTGATTTATTTTGTCAAGCCTCAACAAATTAAATCCACTGAGAAAGGAACCCGCTATAATATATTTAATATTTTTGCTTTACAATTTTACATTAGTGATACAATTTATCCTAAATGGTCCGATCGATCGGTTTTATTTTATTTATTCTTTTTTATATAATAGATATATTACAGGGTGGAAAGGAGAAGGAGAGAGTGAAAATCGAATTTTCACACTTATTATGTAAAAGACTCTCCCATCAATATCACTATATATTAGTATATGTTTCTATGCTAATTAAATATCATCATCCTGGGATTAATAGTGATTCTCATTTGCTCACTACACAACTTAAACCTATAGTACCGGACTAGGAATATTGTTAGAATCAGCGCTTACAATCATATCAAAAAATATAGTTGATATATAATAGGTTTATTAATCAAACCCTACCATGAAGCAGGCACCATGCATGTTCGATCTGTTCAGACCAGGGTCATTCCCGACCTATCATCTGGGCCATCCCTAACTCATCATATAGGTCTTGTCAGAGGCAGGATGTTGGTGTTGTCCAATGTATAAATGTTGGTGCGATTAAATAGTCTTTTGATTTCCACTAATTTTGATAGCAACTATAGTTAGTCCATCTACAACTCCTATATTGAAGCATCATCAAAATGATATAAAGAAGATTAATTTGATCAATGAAAGTGTGCAAGACACATCCAACAATTCTTGTTTACCTCTCACTCTACAATGGCAATGATAAGTTACCCTAACTAGCAGCCTCACCAAATATTTAGAGGGTAGTTGCCTAAACAAGAGAATCAAAATAAGACCCACAAATTAAAAAGTTGGCTTCCATTTACACTATCTTTTGGATCTTTACTCTTTAGCAAAACTTATTGATGACATCAACACCCTTCATCTTTAGGTAACAAAGCTTATGATTCTATGTCTGCTTCAAACACCACACGTTTCATCATCACCGTTGACACCTAAGTCAACTGTACCAAAAAAGTTTTCTATGCTCCTTTTATAATGTGTATATAGAAAACATTAATGTTATATATACATATCAAAATTACTTTTTACAAATATATTAAAGCTCTGTTTGGATTGATTTTTGGATACCCAGAATGGTACCTACTTTCGTGAAAATGGCAAAATTCTTCTTTAATTTTCATCAACAACTCTATCCACCTTTATTACTCTCTTTAAATATCTACAAATAGTTACTAAAAAAAATTCAAATATACAACTTTCATTACCCCCTTTAAATATCTAGAAATAATTACTAAAAAATTCAAATATACAACTTTCATTACCCCCTTTAAATATCTAGAAATAATTACTAAAAAAATTCAAATATACAACTTTCATTACCCTCTTTAAATATCTAAAAATATTTACTAAAAAAATTCAAATATACAACTTTCATTACCCTCTTTAAATATCTAAAAATATTTACTAAAAAAAATTCAAATATACAACTTTCATTAACCTCTTTAAATATCTAGAAATAATTACTAAAAAAAATTCAAATATACAACTTTCATTACCCTCTTTAAATATCTAGAAATAATTACTAAAAAAATCAAATATACTACTTATGTTCTGTTTTAATTTTAAAAAATCAAATATACTACTAAAGTTGACATTTGTTCATGTGTAATTGCAGATTGAAACTTTAAACTCCTCAAACATCTCAACGTTGTTCAATTATACGAGGATTATCCTTCTCTTTTTTATTGTCTTCTTTCAAATACTCCGAGTATTATTACTATAATATATTATATTTTGAACAAACAAAAAATAAATATACCCAAGTTGAACTATCGAAAAGTTTTATTATTTTTGAAGAAATGCCTGAGAGTCGCGACGCCTCCTCCCAAGGGTCGCTGCGCCTGTGGCGTGAAAAGTCACTAGAACTTAGGCGTTGCGCCTCCTTCCCGAAGGGCCGCGACGCCTAGGCTCCAGTAGCTATTGTAATAATATTCTACTAATATTTAAGTATTATATTACACTTTAAATTCTATTAACTATTTGTACTTTTTATTTACATACTTTCATTTATTAGTAATTTTTATTTATATGTATTGACTAAATGTCCATTTTGGTAATTCTACATTCAAAAGCAATTTTGATCAAAACTATCCAAACATCATTTATTAATAACATTCACTTTTACATTGTTGCATCCAAACATAAATCAATTCTGACAGAATCACTTCTGCCCACCACCAATCCAAACATGCACTAAATCTTAAACAATCTTAATGAAATTATAGGATCGCAATTATTAAAGTACATATAAAATACATTATTTTTACAAATATATTGAAAGATAAGATTCGAAAGATATGAAATAAGATACAGATGTCCCACATTTTGGTTAAACAAAGACATAATTATATTTGAAAATTTCATGAAGATTCATCTTTTTAGTGTTTAGGAAGAATAGGACCCAAAAGGAGTCTTTTCTGTTATACTAAATTACTAACTGTTAACCAGAATGATCATCTCATGTTTTTAGTTGTACTTTACAGCTTAAATGACACTAAGATTTTGGAATATAGTATATTTTTGCTTTTGCATGTTTTAGCAGGGATCTAATGAAGTTGATTTAATTTTGACTTTTAATGAAAGATGCAACGAGAACCATTTCAATTAGTGGCGGAGCCACGTGAAGTAAGGTGGTGCAACTGCACCACCAGTTTTTTGGAAATTTTCGATCAAAACGACATCGTTTTGGAGGAAACGGTGCGTTTTAATTTTCTTCGATCAATTTTTTTTTGGCTGCTGATCGGTGTATTTTATATACACCTTTTGAGTCATTTTTAGTTAGTATTTTACTCATTTTGTATATGTTTAGTATAGTATTAGGATCGTTTTCCTTTCTTTTGTGTCACAGCGGTCAGAAATGGAGAAATGACAAAAAGGAGATGAAATGAGCATAAATGAGATGGAATTGCACACAAAAGGGCTAAGAAATGAAGTCTAAGAAGTTCCGGGAAGTATAGAGGAGATCAGACGAAGCCCGGACGGAAAAAAAGGACGACGAAACGAAAATCCGCGGAAAATGCCTCGGCATACATGGCCGCAAAGCTGACAACTGAAAGTTACGAAGTTGATTTCACGCAGTTTTTGCGCCAGGCGCCACCGCAGGCCACGACGCCGACGCGGGATTTCTGAGTTTTTAGCCGAATTTGACACGTTTTCAGAGTCCAAAAGAGATAACTTTTCCTACCTACATATTCCTTAACCCTTTACCTAAAGGATTCCATAACTTTTCCTTAACCCTTTACCTAAAAGGATTCTATAACTTTTTCTACCTACATAATCCCTAACCCTTTACCTAAAGGATTCTTGGGCTATAAATAGTCTCTACATCATTAGAAGACTCCATACCATTCTCCATTCCATCCATCACCCATTCAATTCTCCATCCATCATTCTACCACATTCCATCTTGTAAATATTCCACAACACAATCCTTGGATGCTAGAAGGTTTGGAGACTTGTTCTTGAGTATTTTTCTTTTCTTTCTTTTGCTTTGTTTATTTCAGTTCATGTATGGAGATTGTATTAGTTCTTAGCGTGACTATGGCTAGGAGCTAATTACTTTGTTAGGGATTTCCTTGTGATTCTCTTGAAACTCTTATTCATGAATTAATATATTAGTTTAGTTTCTTCTTCACTTATTTAAGATTTATTCAATAATTGTTTTGATTGCTTGATAATTAATTGATCACTAGTTATCATCACTTATATGAGTTCTAATCGAAATCTGAAAGGGGAGATTGTGAATATGCTATAGTTGAATAAACATAGGTTTAAATCGTGGACGAAAGTACCCCGATACTTGTGTAGCTTAATAGATTATTGCTCTTAATCCTCCTTTGTAGTCAATCTTGTCACCGAAAGGTAGAAGAGTTCTCCATTGGGGTTGAGTGTTTATATTACCTTAATAGGAGTATAAAACGGTCTAGTTAACCTGCTATCTTAACGTATAACAAGAAGTTAGTCTAATTGTATTAAGGATTGAATAGAGTGGATAGTTGATGATCTTGGAAACCCTAATTCTCCATCATAACTGATTTAAATCAAAGTATTTTCATAATTAGTTTATTTCCTGCATTATTAGTTTAGAATTCCAACTCAATTAACGTTAACCAAATAGAAACTAAAGCATAGATAATCGATACTTGAAAACCAGTCCCTGAGGACGATATTCGGTCTTACCTAGACTATATTACTTGTCATGACACGTGCACTTGCGTTAGTGTGTGCATAAATCGCGCATCAGCTGCACAAAAAACATCTCTGCACCACTAGAATTTGTTTGCTGGCTCCGCCACTGATTCCACTATCATTGATCATTCAAAGCAAATGTGATGAGAAATAACTTTGTTAGACCGTCAAGGTAAATTAAATTAGTTATAACAAGTTAGCTACCATTTTCATCAGATTATTAACCAATTAATGTTTTATCACATCACCTAATATATACATGATCTGATTGTGAATACGTTGTTGGTATAATAATCTGTATTTGGCTAAATAATGATTTAAAACAATATGTTAATCACTTAGTGAAACATATAACATTAATGAAACAATAAACGAAAACAGAATCTGTTTTGGAAAAATAATTTCAGAATGTAATCGAGTCCACTTAGTTCAAAGTGTGTCCTTAAGGAAATTATTCCCCTCACAGTACTCGAGGTTAACGGAATATCGCCTCCCAGGATAGAACGATTATCTTACCAGAATAGTAGTACTCCAAATTCCGGTAGCAACGAACCACTCAACGGCAGTATATCACACAGAATGAAATTTTCGATTTGAAGAGCAACTTCAGAATTGATTAGAATATGAATTAGTGAATAAATTCAAGAATTTATAGGGTTAGAGGTACTGATTCTGAATGGTGGTTGCAACCATTCATAATAATCACCTAATTTTGGAGGGAAATTCGAAAAAGAGAGGGAGAGCCGGACGGGTCGGGTCTTTTTAATTAAATAATTAATTAATTAAAGAAACATTTGTCCAAAAAGATTATCAATCAATCGATCCAAATCCGAATCCGAAGCCGAAGCCGAAGCCGAAGCCGGAGCCGAGCCGAGCGAGCGACGACGACGGCGCGAGGGGTCCTTGCCCTCTCAACCCTTTTAGCAGCTCGAGAAGGTGTAATGTAATATATACACCTCTCTTTCCTTCTCTTTTTTCGATGTGGGACAAAATAGCATTTTACCCTCTTTAATTTTCATCCCATCATTTTCCATTCACCAATATCAAAACCCAACAATCCCCCACATGAATGGGGAATGGTTATAAGATAAAAGGATGTACGGACGAGTGTGATATACAAGCGAGAATTGACTACATTTGGATAAGTAGGTTTCCCTTTGAACTTTCCGTAGTGAACTTATATCGGATATACTCGATCAATCGGTAGATTTGATATCTTTGAATCGTCGAACTTTGTTGTATACCTAGAAAACATAAGACACACAATCAACCCTCAACCGTTTATGGTTCTCACGGTTGTGTTCGTTTCAGCCATGAACACCGCATGGTCTCATGAGTGCATAGAGAATTGACCTTTACTGTCATTCCCATTTAAAGCGGCTTACACTTAACACTCACATAGGTGATTTCTAAACATGTGGTCCTATAGCCACATTATATGGTCATACATCGCCAGATTTAGATAACCATTAAAAAACCTTAATGCTTAATTAACTCATTAACAAGCCATAAAGTCTTATCCTTATTTCTGAACATTGTCTTCATCCGAGAATGGGTTGAGTTATTTGACAATGTTGAACCGTCAGTCACAACTTTGTTTGATCTCCTTTGTCACGACCCGACCTCGGATCCGTGACTGGTGCCTTACCCCGGGCACCCTTGTGATACAACATCAGAGAAAACCAGCGGAAATAAACTCACAAACAAGAACTATATAAGAATATAAAACATGCTAACCCAAAGTGGCTACCTCTAAATATAATACAACGAACAGTTACATCCTTACACCCCAATTCATGATCGACTACAAGCTCTGAAGGTATAACACTATGACGGACAGGCCCCGCCATACCCCGAATGTACAAAAGTCTACAACCTCGTGGAATCGTACCAAAGACGAGGCCTCCGAGAAATGGAGCCTTCCGAACCGAACCGTGATCCTAAGAGTGCGGATCGCCAGTTATGAACCTCAACTCGGCAGATGAACGCACCCAAGGAGGCGAGGTCAACATGTACCAAATATGCGAAACTGGAAAATACTGTAATAATATCATAAGTCAAAAATAAGCTGGAGTCATAGATAAAAATCAATTTCCTTGCACTGTGCCTTACTAACAATGAGAGTAACGAGTATAAAACTTATAGCATAAAAATAGGAGGCTCACGATCAAAACAGGGTGCCTCGCGTAGTATCGTTAAGCAATCCTACTCCGGGACTATTTCACCCGCACGGGTCCCGTGGACCGCGTGAGGTCATCCGCCTCGTCGTGGGACTATTTCACCCGCGTGGGACTATTTCACCCGCATGGATCCCGTGGACCCGCATGAGTACCATCGCCGCACTCGCGTGAGACTATTTCACCCGCACGTGGATCCCGTGGTCCGGATCCGCGTGAGTGCAAGCGCGACTCGCATCATGGGTAGCAAATCCATGGCATAGATAATAACCCGGGGTTTACCCCGTAATAATACAAATATATCACATAGCTCATCCGGCTATCATACATAACATAAGCACTACCGGCCTATCATATCATACATAAGCACTACCGGCCTATCATATCACAACATAAGCACTACCGGCCTATCATATCATACATAAGCACTACCGGCCTATCATATCACAACATAAGCACTACCGGCCTATCATATCATACATAAGCAAGTTAAGAAATCCCCTAACTTCTTATTAACATTATTAATATATCCTCTCATTTTAGTATCCTAAGGCACTAACATGTCTTTTGATAGAAAATCCGGGAATTCAACCCAAGTACCATGTACTTCTAGCTTTTTAAGAAAACTCTTTTTATACAAAGATTTCAAGATACTAATCACCATAGTATCAAGTTACAATTTCTTTTCAAAACAAGTCACATTTCCTTTTAGAAATATAATAGGCTTCTAAATCAAGTGACTTCATTTCCTTTAAAACCTTAGGCAACCAATGCCTAAAAATCAATCCATCTTCCATAGTTTCAAATCCTTTACCCGTACTTGTTTTAGTTAGAGTAAACCATTCTTTGTGAGCCTTTCCAAAAACTAATATAACCAACTTCCCATAAAGTCATTATATTAGCGTTATACCTTTGTCAAATACATTTTCCTTAAATCCAAAGGACTTATACTTTTGAAATGAAACAAGCATCATATACTTTAAAACAAGTGTAGATTATCAAATCTTGTACGTATACCGTACTACATAGATACAACTACTCATGCTCAAGAGATAGGAAAGCTCTACATACCTCCTTGGTCAATCCACTTGCTAAGTCCAACTACCGCAAGTAATATGTCAACCTATAATAACCATAGTGTGTTTATTAACCTCTAATTTCAATGTAGAAATTCCAAATTAAAGTTATCAATTCCTAAGGAAAATTGGGCAGCATTTCCTTTGTTTCTACTCACTTTGCCACCTTTTCAAAGGCCGATTTTTCAACATTCAAACGCCTTATTAAGGCCCAACAACCAAACCAACACACAGGGGATTACACACCTAATCTTGGGTGTGTAAAATTCTGCCCCATAAGTTATAATAGTACACTTAACAATTCCAAGGTGGTTTTTAGGCTACAACATGCTCATAATATTTCTTTAGCCAAATCCTTCATATTCCACCCACATTTCTAGCATGCAAAGACTCTAAGAGCATTATTTACCACCATAAGTATTTTCTTCTTAACATGCAACTCTATAAACTAATAATAGAGGAAGAATCATTACCTTAGAGCTTTAGCCAAATTTTATCCAACAATTTTCTAGCCTTTCTACCAAGAATACCACCACCACCACCTTCACAAGTTAACCACAAGCTTCCTTCTTGTCTTTTAATTTTTCAGATTTTTCTTAAGGCTAGAATCCTCTTGGATTTTTAGAGAGAAGAAGGAGCTTGAAATGTTTAGAGAGAAGGGAGAGGTTTTTCAAAGAGAGAGATGACAAATGACCAAGTCTTAAAGACTTGGTCAATATATTGCATGTCAAAATCAGATGGGGGGGGGACACTTGTCCCCCACTCAGGCCCTTTCAAAGTAAAAATCTGACTTTTCCTAAGTTTTTCCGCCTGATTTCCGCCATGCGCGCTTCCTGCTTGGCCATGGCTGAAACTTCAAAGAACCCTCAAGATTTCTACGCGCCATGCGATTTCTCCGGCCACAACTGAGACCCGATCATGTCCAGGCCCGAACCACGGGGTATAACATTCTCCCCCCCTTAGAAACATTCGTCTCGAATGTTCCCTCTAGGCTTACTCAAATCACAATATCGGCATAGACTCAAATAAAGACGTTTCACACGGCCACAACAAAACTCAAGCATAAATACTAAGTTTAAAAACCAACAATTTTAGAACGTGGGTTACCTGGAGGTATAGGGAATAAGTGAGGATATTTCTTCTTCATGTCATCCTCCGCTCCCACGCCATTTCCTCCTCGCTCACATTCCGCCATAGGACGCTAAGCCACGCGTCTTTCATCCGAAGTCGTCTAACTCGACGATCGAGTATCGCTATGGGACTCTCTCATACGATAACTCCTCATCACTAGGACATTACAACCGGGTGCACTCTAGATGGATCTCCAATACATTTCCGCAACATGGACACATGGAAAACTGGATGTACCGCCTCCAGATCGGACGGCAGATCCAACTCATAAGCAACCTTGCCTACCCTCCGGACAATCTGGTAAGGCCCAATGTACCTTGGGCTAAGCTTCCCCTTCTTTCCAAATCTCATCACGCCCTTCATGGGCGATACCTTTAGAAAAACCCAATCACCTAACTCAAATTCCAAGTGTCGACGCCGATGATCTGCATACGACTTCTGCCGACTCTGAGCTGCCAACAACCGCTCCTGGATAAGCTTCACCTTATCCACCGCCTGCTGAACTAAGTCTGGCCCGACCAACTGAACTTCTCCCACCTCGAACCAGCCTATAGGTGATCTGCACTTCCTCCCGTATAAGGCCTCATGCGCGCCATCCGAATCCGGAATGGTAGGCTGTTGTAAGCAAACTCCACAAGAGGCAAATGATCCTCCCAGCTACCCACGAAATCAATAACACAAGCCCGCAAAGATATCCTCGTGTGCGGATAGTGCGCTCGGCTGTCCGTCGATGCGAGGATGAAATGTCGTCTCGAGACTCACATGTGTCCCTAATCCTTCACGAAGGACCTCCGAGTTAGCCGAGAACCGGGCTCCTCTATCTCGATATAATCGACACCGACTCGTGCGGTCTCACAATCTCTCTAATATATAATCGCATAGTCTCACCGAGAACGTCGCTCGATCGAAGAAAATGGGTTGATTTCGTCAACCTGTCGACAATCACCCAAATGGAATCACGCTTCCTCTGAGTGGTAGGTAGCCCTGTAATAAAATCCATATTTATCACCTCCCACTTCCAAGTCGAATATCAATATCTGCAATGACCACCGGCTTCGTGCTCAATCTTAACTCACGACAATTCGGACATCGTACACGAACTCCGCAACGCCCTCTTTAGGCCATCCCACCAATACACGATCCGAGGTCACGATACATTTTAGTCGATCCGGATGAATAGAATAACGAAGCGTGTGCCTCGCCGAGAATCCATCGACGAAGTCCTGTCACATCGGGAACACACAACCGGCCCTCGAATCTTAGCACCTCATCAGGCGCTACCTCAAACATACTCCTCTCTTTCTGAACAGCGGCATCTCTATACCGTACCAAAATCGGATCCTCATACTATCGCCTCTTCACCTCCTCGACGATGAAAGACTCGGCAACCTCTCGAACCCGAATTCCGTCACTAACAGAATCAACCAAACGAACCCCAAGGCTCGCTAGCTGATGTAACTCTCGGACCATATCCCTTTTCTCTGGCTGAACAACAGACAGACTACCCATCGATCTGCGACTAAGGGCATCTGCAACTACATTGGCCTTCCCTGGGTGGTATAGGATATCAATATCACAATCCTTGAGTAACCCTAACCACCGTCTCTGTCGCAAATTCAGCTGCCTCGGTCTGAAGATATACCGGAGTTTCTTGTGGTCTACGCAAATATCCACATGAAATCTATATAAGGAAATTGCCTCCAAATCTTCAAGGTACGATTAACTGCCGCCGACTCTAAATCGTGAGTAACGTAATTCCTTTCTTGCTTCCCTAACCGCCGGGAAACATAAGCTCTAACCTTATCGTGTTGCGTCAGCACACAACCTAGCCCAACACCCAATGTGTTACAATAATACCCTAACCCTCTAGTCTCTCAAGAGGGGTTAGAAATGTAGTCGTGGTCAACTTCTCTTCCAATAACTGGAAGCCTTTCTTGTACTTGCGAAATATTCGGGCATCCTTAATCTCAGTTATGGTTCCTGTTTCCCTTTCCCTGTTGCAACCAAACTTGGTTACTATACTTGGATCTGATTCCTTTGCTTGCCGCATGGCTAAGACTTCCTGCCAATCACAATTTAGGGGGAAAACTTCCTTGACCTTGTCAAGTAGTAATCCTATTATCCTCTCTCAGCTCGTAGAGCTTATAGTCCGGTGTTCAACCTCAATTCACGGTATTACATAATCCAATGACTTGTCAAGATTTCTTATCGTTCGAGTGTCTACTCGTCTTTCCTTTATAAGTTATTTCAAGTTGTCCCGGGTCCCTTACCTCCGTATTCTCTTACTATCTTTCTCGTCAGTACAGATGCTACTACCTTTCCTCGAGGTGTTCCTACTGCCCATTACCTACTAATGGTCTTACACTAGTCCGGGGTAACTGTATCTCGTGCAACTTACATAACCATAGTTGTATTCTCTTTTATCCTCCTGGTCATAACCTACCTCATGCTTATTAATAGTAAAGTGTTTCTAATTTGATCCATAATCGTGATTTCAAATATGCGTACTACTGCATTTTTCTTACGACACTTCCCGACCGCTTCGTAAGAATGTCGTTCTTAATTACCCCAACATAATACTTTTTCCACGGTTATCTAAAATCGTAACTTATGGCGTAGCGATCGAAGGCCTACCAGTCTCCCATCCTTCGTCTAACTACGTGGGTACACATAACCCCATAATACGTAAGACTATCCTTTTATGTAGGGAGAGAACTTATCTCCTTCAATAAACTTTCCTTGGTGTCACAACCCTAATCACCGGTCCTCTTGTGGTCCCGCAAATATCTAATCATTACGCACCGCCTTAAAATCGTGTAGATTTTCAAAACCTACCAAAGATGCCTCACTTTCTGCGGCGCGTACTTATTTTATTCTTGCCTTGCACATTTCCTTGAAATTATCAGGAAGGTCGTGGCCCCGACCGCCACACCAAACCAACTCCAAGTACCTCGAGGAACTTAACATAAATTCCTTCAAATTCAAGTATTACTTACTTTCTGCGTCAATTTTCCCGATGAACAAGTCACACGGACTTATTAAAAACAATGATGCCAAAGAAGGAAGGATAATTCACCGTTACTACCACTTCCTTCCTCTCCACTCGATGGCAAACTGCCAGAAACCGTACCGAATCAATCTCTTCTGTAGTCCACGTTGGCATAACATGAGGCCAACTAGCCCGTACTCATAATGACCTCAACGTCTGTCATAACAGCTCTGCTAGGGTCCGACGACTGTATCGTTACCGACAATTATTATACACCCGCTCAGCTACCACCCATCACTCACGGGTGTAGTTACCTCTAAAGGTTCTCATGGATTCGGGCTCTATTTCTTTCACACCTGGTTGCTCACTTCCTTACCGGTCGTACTCTTTTCCGTACTTCCAAACTTATTCTAGCTTACGTACATAACTTCCATAATAAAGCTGGCCTCCAATCTTGGAGTTACTAAGTTAAACAATATAAGGCCATTTCCGGCTCTCACAACCTGGTTCCGGTGGAATGCGTCCACGAACCCGTAAAACGATTAACTAGACTCGGGCTTGTACCCTCGTGACTCTGTCACGTAGCGGGACTACTATCAACTGATCCCACCCCATAAACGGGTATACTAACTTCTCATAATACTATAGTCGTGTCGTCTTGGTCACAACAACCATTACTTACTCCACACGGATCTCATCCGTACTATCCTCTTAAGCATACCACGTAGCTTAATTTACAAACATAGTCTCCCATTGGGCCCCTTAATTAAGCTTCTTAAGGTTCCATTACTTTTTCCGACAACTCATCGTCTCCTAATTTTCTCAAACTAGCACGTAAAACCTCGATGAGAGTTCCTTAATTGTTCATACCTTCCTGGTATCTATTTAGTCCTTACCAAATCCTGGTAATCTAAAATCATTCTAGGCAACACATATGTGACCCTCATACAGAAATCTGTATAGCTGTATGTCACAATACCAACTATACTACAAGTATTACCAACCTGGATACGCAATCCACATAATCTTCTCTGGTCATGCCGCTCTCCTGCAGAACACCATAACCTTGTTAGGGAGACGACCCTAACCACACACTCTATCGCACGATCTTAGAGTGAGAAGAAATGGAAACCAATCCTAAATATCCTGCGACCTCACGATTATAGATGTGGTGCACAACACACCGATAATCAATACTCTACTAGATCGGCGTGTAGACCGCTCCAGAGGATTAATCGCTTCGATACCACTTTTGTCACGACCGACCTCGGATCCGTGGATCGTGCCTTACCGGGCACCGCGTGATACAACATCGAGAGAAAACCAGCGGAAATAAACTCACAAACAAGAACTATATAATAATATAAAACAGGCAACCCAGTGGCTACCTAAATATAATACAACGAAGCTACATCCTTACACCCCAATTCATGACAGACTACAAGCCTCAGAAGGTATAACACTATGACGGGACAGGGCCCGCCATACCCCGAATGTACAAAAGTCTACAACCTCGTGGAATCGTACCAAAAGACGAGGCCTCCGAGAAATGGAGCCTTCCAGAACCGAACCGTGATCCTAAGAGTGCGGATCGACCAGCTATGAACCTCAACTGCGGCGTGAACGGCCCGAGAGGTCGATCTAACATGTACCAAATATGCGAATCGGAAAATCGTAATAATATCATAAGTCAAAAATAAGCCGAGTCATAGATAAAAATCAATTTCCTTGACCGTGCCTTACTAACAATGAGTAACGAGTATAAAACTTATAGCATAAAAATAGGAGGCTCACGATCAAAGCGAGTACCTCGCCTGCAGTATCGTTAAGCAATCCTACTCCGGGACTATTTCACCCGCACGGGTCTGTGGACCCGCATGAGGTCATCCGCCGTCGTGGGACTATTTCACCCGCGTGGGACTATTTCACCCGCATGGATCCTGTGGACCCGCATGAGTACCATCGCCGTACTCGCGTGGGACTATTTCACCCGTGGATCCCGTGGTCCGATCCGCGTGAGTGCAAGCGCCGCACTCGCATCATGGGTAGCAAATCCATGGCATAGATAATAACCCGGGGTTTACCCTGTAATAATACAAATATATCACATAGCTCATCCGGCTATCATACATAACATAAGCACTACCGGCCTATCATATCATACATAAGCACTACCGGCCTATCATATCACAACATAAGCACTACCGGCCTATCATATCATACATAAGCACTACCGGCCTATCATATCACAACATAAGCACTACCTACTTATCATATCATACATAAGCACTACCGGCTTATCATAACATAAGCAAGTTAAGAAATCCCCTAACTTCTTATTAACATTATTAATATATCCTCTCATTTTAGTATCCTAAGGCACTAACATGTCTTTTGATAGAAAATCCGGGAATTCAACCCAAGTACCATGTACTTCTAGCTTTTTAAGAAAACTCTTTTTATACAAAGATTCCAAGATACTAATCACCATAGTATCAAGTTACAATTTCTTTTCAAAACAAGTCACATTTCCTTTTAGAAATATAATAGGCTTCTAAATCAAGTGACTTCATTTCCTTTAAAACCTTAGGCAACCAATGCCTAAAAATCAATCCACCTTCCATAGTTTCAAATCCTTTACCCGTACTTGTTTTAGTTAGAGTAAACCATTCTTTGTGAGCCTTTCCAAAAACTAATATAACCAACTTTCCATAAAGTCATTATATTAGCGTTATACCTTTGTCAAATACATTTTCCTTAAATCCAAAGGACTTATACTTTTGAAATGAAACAAGCATCATATACTTTAAAACAAGTGTAGATTATCAAATCTTGTACGTATACCGTACTACATAGATACAACTACTCATGCTCAAGAGATAGGAAAGCTCTACATACCTCCTTGGTCAATCCACTTGCTAAGTCCAACTACCGCAAGTAATATGTCAACCTATAATAACCATAGTGTGTTTATTAACCTCTAATTTCAATGTAGAAATTCCAAATTCAAGTTATCAATTCCTAAGGAAAATTGGGCAGCATTTCCTTTGTTTCTACTCACTTTGCCACCTTTTCAAAGGCCGATTTTTCAACATTCAAACGCCTTATTAAGGCCCAACAACCAAACCAACACAAAGGGGATTACACACCTAATCTTGGGTGTGTAAAATTCTGCCCCATAAGTTATAAAAGTACACTTAACAATTCCAAGGTGGTTTTTAGGCTACAACATGCTCATAATATTTCTTTAGCCAAATCCTTCATATTCCACCCACATTTCTAGCATGCAAAGACTCTAAGAGCATTATTTACCACCATAAGTATTTTCTTCTTAACATGCAACTCTATAAACTAATAATAGAGGAAGAATCATTACCTTAGAGCTTTAGCCAAATTTTATCCAACAATTTGCTAGCCTTTCTACCAAGAATACCACCACCACCACCTTCACAAGTTAACCATGCTTCCTTTGTCTTTTAATTTTTCAGATTTTCTTAAGGCTTGAATCCTCTTGGATTTTTAGAGAGGAGGAGCTTGAAATGTTTAGAGAGAAGGAGAGGTTTTTCAAAGAGAGATGACAAATGACCAAGTCTTTAAGACTTGGTCAATATATGCATGTAAAAATCGGATGGGGCACTTGTCCCACTCGTGCCCTTTCAAAGTAAAAATCGACTTTTCCTAAGTTTTTCCGATTTCCGCCTCGGCGCGCTCGCTTCCTGGCGCGGCGCACTCCTGCGAACCCCGGATCTTCCGTGCGCGGCCTCGCTTCCCGGCGCTGAAACTTCAAAGAACCCTCAAGATTTTTGCGTGCGCGGCCGACTTCCGCGCGACCGCTTCAATCACCCGCGCGCGCGCGGCTCGCTCCGGCCATGCGCTGAGACCCGACGCGATCGGGCCCGAACCACGGGGTATAACATCCTTGAACCTCTCTCTTGGGATCTCGGTCTGCTAGGTAGAGTTACCGCCGATGACTTGTCTCGCGCCTTAACCCCATTCCCATTGATGATCTACCAACTCCCTCTCTAGATAAGCCTTTTGTAAGCGGATCCGCCACGTTATCTCTTGACTTTACATAATCAATTGTGATAACTCCACTAGAGAGGAGTTGTCTAACGGTATTGTGTCTCCGTCGTATGTGACGAGATTTTCTGTTATACATTACGCTCCCTACCCTATATATTGTTGCTTGACTGTCACAGTGTATACATATAGGAGCCAAAGGTTTGGGCCAGAATGGAATATCTTCTAAGAAATTCCGGAGCCATTCAGCTTCTTCACCGGCCTTGTCTAAAGCTACAAATTCTGATTCCATTGTAGAGCGGGCGATGCATGTCTGTTTTGATGATTTCCAAGACACTGCTCCTCCGCCAACGGTGAAAACATATCCACTCGTGGATTTAACTTCAAACGATCCGGTGATCCAATTTGCATCACTATATCCCTCAAGTACTGCGGGATATTTATTATAATGCAGAGCATAGTTTTGGGTGTGTTGTAAATATCCCAAGACTCGTTTCATTGCCATCCAATGAGTTTTATTGGGATTACTCATGAATCGACTCAGCTTGCTTATAGCACATGCTATATCTGGTCGTGTACAATTTATAATGTACATCAGACTTCCCAAAACTCGTGCAAAGTCCAATTGTGAGTCACTTTCACATTCATTCTTTTGAAGTGCAAAACTTACATCAATTGGAGTCTTTGCAACATTGAAATTTAAATACTTGAACTTGTCAAGTACTTTTTCAATATAATGTGACTGTGATAATGCTAGACCTTGTGGAGTTTTATGGATCCTAATTCCTAAGATCAAATCAGCAACCCCTAAGTCTTTCATGTCAAATTTGCTAGCGAGCATACGCTTCGTAGCATTTACATCGACAATATCTTTACTCATTATCAACATGTCATCAACATACAAACAAACAATGACTTCATGATTTGGAGTATTTTTAATGTAAACACATTTGTCACACTCATTAATCTTAAATCCATTTGCCAACATTATTTGGTCAAATTTTGCATGCCATTGTTTGGGTGCTTGTTTAAGTCCATAAAGTGACTTAACAAGTCTGCACACTTTCCTTTCTTTACCAGGAACCACAAAACCCTCAGGTTGTTCCATGTAAATTTCTTCCTCCAATTCTCCATTTAAGAAAGCTGTCTTGACATCCATTTGATGGATTTCAAGACCATATACGGCCGCCAGTGCCACTAACACCCGAATAGATGTTATTCTTGTTACCGGCGAGTATGTGTCAAAGTAATCAAGACCTTCTTTTGTCTATAACCTTTGACCACAAGTCTTGCCTTATATTTGTCAATAGTACCATCAGCTTTCATTTTCCTTTTAAAGATCCATTTTGATCCTAAAGGTTTATTTCCAGGAGGAAGATCAACTAACTCTCATGTATGGTTGTTTAAAATTGATTCAATCTCACTATTGACTGCTTCTTTCCAAAATGTTGAATCAGAAGATGACATTGCTGCTTTAAATGTTTGAGGCTCATTTTCAAGCAAGAATGTTACAAAGTCTGGTCCAAAGGAAGTAGATGTCTTTTGACGTTTGCTACATCTTAGATCCTCTTTGCTTGATATACTTTCCTTTGGTTCTTCCCGCGGTCGTTTAGATCTTTCACTTGACGACTCACATTCAGTTTTATACGGATAGATGTTTTCAAAGAATTCAGCATTATCTGATTCAATTACCGTATTAACATGAATTTCGGGATTGTCCGATTTGTGAATCAAAAACCGACAAGCTTTGTTGTTTGTAGCATAGCTAATAAAAACACAATCCACAGTTTTTTGTCCGATTTTTACCCTTTTGGGCAAAGGAACTTGGACCTTTGCTAAACACCCCCACACTTTGAAATATTTCAAGTTGGGTTTTCTTCCTTTCCATAGATCATATGGAATAGATTGTGTTTTCTTTGTGGGTACTCTGTTGAGTATTCGATTAGGCATGAGGATAGCTTCCCCACAAGCTCTGCGATGGCGGAACTAATTAGTAAGGCATTCATCATTTCCTTTAATGTTCGGTTTTTCCTTTCCGCAATTCCATTTGATTGTGGTGTGTAAGGGGCAGTAGTTTGATGAATAATTCCATATTCCAAACATGTCTCTGCAAAAGGAGATTCGTACTCTCCACCCCTATCACTTCTAATCATTTTGATCTTTTTATTCAATTGATTTTCCACTTCATTCTTGTATTGCTTAAATGCATTAATTGCTGCATCCTTACTATTAAGCAAATACACATAACATTATCGAGTGCAATCGTCAATGAAAGTTATAAAATACTTTTTCCCACAACGAGATGGTATTGACTTCATATCACATATATCTGTGTGAATTAAGTCTAAAGGATTTGAATTCCTATTAATAGACTTATATGGATGTTTAACAAACTTAGATTCAACACAAATTTCACATTTTGATTTGTTGCACTCGAATTTAGGCAATACTTCTAAATTGATCAATTTTCGCAAGGTTTTGTAATTGACATGTCCTAAACGAACATGCCATAAATCATTTGACTCGATAAGTAAGGCAAGTGAATTTTCATTAATAGTGTCAACAACCATTACATTGAGTTTGAAAAGGCCCTCGGTGAGGTAGCCCTTTCCTGTGAACATATCATTCTTACTTATTACAATTTTCTCACTAACCAACACATACTTAAACCCGTTTTTGACGAGTAGTCCGGCTGAAACTAAATTCTTCCGAATTGTTGGAACGTGCAGAACATTGTTGAGAGTCAGGACCTTGTCGGAAGTCATCTTCAGAAGTATCTTCCCATATCCTTCAACCTTGGTCATTGCGGTATTTCCCATAATGCACTTCTTGGGTCCAAATGAGCATAGGTTGCAAATGCTTCTTTGCAGCAGCAAACATGTCGAGTGGCACCGTAATCCACCACCACTCCTTTGGGTTTCCAACCAAATTGCACTGACAAAGATTGCACACGGATCATTCAGATCATCATTCATTTCCACCATATTGACTTGTCTTTTCCACTTGTCTTTTTGAGACGACAATCTGGCTTTGTGGCCGCTTTCCCCACAATTAAAGCGATTGCCTTGAACTTTTCTTGTTAGAAACCTTCTCTTTCCGTAAGGCCTCTTTCTTTTCTTGTTCATTTTCGGAGCAACATCTTCAACGATGTTGGCCCCTTCAATTGGTGAAATCTTACGATACCTCTTTTCAGCGGTTTTGTTATCTTCCTCGATCTTGAGACGAATCACAAGATCCTCCAACTTCATTTCCTTTCTTTTGTGCTTAAGATAATTCTTGAAATCTTTCCACGAAGACGGCAATTTCTCAATCATTGCAGCCACTTGGAATGCTTCATTCACTACCATACCTTCAGCAATAAGGTCATGGAAGATAAGTTGAAGCTCTTGAACTTGGGTTCCAACAGTTTTCCCATCAACCATTTTATAGTCTAGGAATTTGGCAACCACAAACTTCTTCAAGCAAGCATCTTATGTCTTGTACTTCTTTTCAAGTGCACTCCATAGTTCTTTGGAAGTTTCTACTGCACTGTAGACATTGTACAAGTCATCTTCTAAGGCACTTAAAATGTAGCCTTTGCACAAAAAATCAGCCTGTTTCCAAGCCTCAGTAACCATGAATTGCTGGTTGTCAGGAATGTCGGCGCAGCACGGGAGGTCACCTGGTGAACTTTTGCAAACCAAGGGTGGTAAGCCAAAAGAACATTTTCTTTGCCATCCTTTAAAGTTGGCACCGTGAACCTCGCAGTTTCTCGGTAGGTGATGCTGATGCAGGTTGTAGTAGTAACCGCTGGTGCAGTATTTGCAGAGGCAGTTCCAATTTCAATTGCCATTGTTTGTCACTGTCAAATAGACAACTGTTTTAATTAATAAAACCAAAATAACAATTAATTCACAGACTTCAACGATGAAGATTTTATTTCTTCAAATCGCAGTCGAATTATAAACTTAAACGATGAAGATTTTATTTCTTCAAATCGTAGTATAATTATGAAACTTTAGTATTCCAACGAAGTTTTTATATCTTCGAGTCAGAATGCTAATATTCATATGGAGTAGAAAACTACACAAGTTTTAATCTCCTTGAACAGAACGATGAAGTTTTTATGTTCTTCAAATCGTTGCAACAAATATCATACACAACGGTGAAGATTTTATTTCTTCAAACCGAATCAATTTTGATAGCAACAAATATAATACACAACGGTGAAGATTTTATTTCTTCAAACCGAATCAAAATTGATAGAAACGAAGTGCACTAGATTGTATGTTGTATACTTGATAAAGTTTTTATATCTTCAAATCAAGTGTTCAAATGAGTAGAAAGTTATGAAAACTTTAATCTCAACCGGAGTAGAAAATCCGAAGATTTTAATCTCCAAACAACATACAAGAAAAACACTTTTTCTTTTTTCTTTCTCTGAAAAAACACTTTTTTTTCTTTTGGAAAACACTTTTTCCTGGACTTTAATATTCTAACGAAGTTTTTATATCTTCAAGTTAGAATATGAAATTACATACGGAGTAGAAAACCACACAGGTTTTAATCTCCAAACCAGGATACAGATTAAAATACAATAAACATAATTTCCTTAAGATTGTTGGTATAATAATCTGTATTTGGCTAAATAATGATTTAAAACAATATGTTAATCACTTAGTGAAACATATAACATTAATGAAACAATAAACGAAAACAGAATCTGTTTTGGAAAAATAATTTCAGAATGTAATTGAGCCCACTTAGTTCAAAGTGTGTCCTTAAGGAAATTATTCCCCTCACAGTACTCGAGGTTAACGGAATATCGCCTCGCAGGATAGAACGATTATCTTACCAGAATAGTAGTACTCCAAATTCCGGTAGCAACGAACCACTCAACGGCAGTATATCACACAAAATGAAATTTTCGATTTGAAGAGCAACTTCAGAATTTCAGAATTGATTAGAATATGAATTAGTGAATAAACCGGACGGGTCGGGTCGGGTCGCGAGTCGATCCGTTTGGATTTGTTTTTAATTAAATAATTAATTAATTAAAGAAACGTTTGTCCAAAAAGATTATCAATCCGAAGCCGAAGCCGAAGCCGAGCCGAGCGAGCGACGACGACGGCGCGAGGGGTCCTTGCCCTCTCAACCCTTTTAGCAGCTCGAGAAGGTGTAATGTAATATATACACCTCTCTTTCCTTCTCTTTTTTCGAAGTGGGACAAAAGAGCATTTTACCCTCTTTAATTTTCATCCCATCATTTTCCATTCACCAATATCAAAACCCAACATACGTTTGCACCGTAAATGCATTCATAGATCGTCTAAACTTTAAATAGAGTACAAGTTGCAAGTACCTCTTTTAAATGAAGTGAATAATCATAGGTAGATCGAGGATTTCAAGTTTTAGAAATTCTTACAGCGACAATGAGTTAATATACAATAATCATTGTATTGACAATTAAATATTTATAAATGTTTTGCAAATTTCTTAACTAATATATATACACGATTTGAACAAAAGCAATTGAGTAATCTGGAAAGTGTAAATCAACCTATTTTTATTCAAATATTTATTATGCTTTCTGTATATATTTATTTTCAAAGTAAATCAACCTATGTTTGATTTAACTCTAAAAGTTGATCAAATTATTAATTGTAGACAAAAATGGCGAATAAATTAGCTAGGAAGCTAAATGGAAGAAACTTGTAAGGACAAGGAGTGAGGTTGAAGATTTCTAAAGAAACAAAATAGTGTATTGACACATCCCTCTCAATGAACTTCACAAAATCCTAGTAGACTATGTGTTAAACCTAGGATACGGACCATTATAAATATGGTCCATTGTATTTTTCTTTCCTTTAACTTGAACACGAGACCTTTAATTAACGAAGGAGAAAATCGCAAATCATACCGTAATTTATTTTATTTAATAGTGCTAATTTTATTTTATTTAATAGTGCTATTGCGCCCCTCAAGCTAAATAATTTCTTTTGACATTTCTAACAAAATAATTCCCCCCTTTATCATAATTAACGTGCGTAATATGATTTTTTTTTTACTATTTTTATATAAAGTTCGAATTTTAAAAAGTGATGAGTTAGCAATAGCCATAAATGGTGGATCCGCACAGCTTTTTTAAATGTGGGAAACAAAAGCTGCCATGAGTTCTTGACTTTGGTTGACAATTGAAAGAAAAATTAAAAAGTTGAAGGCGAAAAAAGATTTGGCCATAGTTTACAAAAAAGTCTAATAATCCTTCTTCAAGTTTTTGTTTCATGATTGCACTTTATGTATTGGGAGATTCACCTAGGTATAGGTATTGTAAACGTGTAGGTGTAGTAAAATAAGATTCTCATCCATAATTAGAATATTTGTGTAAATATAATTATGGTAAGACTAAGATTCATCTTATATATGAGACTATGATTCCTATTGTAATTGGGATAAACATTGTACACATATATATATATATATATATATATATATTTGATATTAATGAAAAGACTCCCCAAGGGAGATTAATATTATCTTAAATGGCATCAGAGTCTAAAACAAAAACCCTAGAATTTTTAGCATTGCCTCCATCGGGCTTCTTCCTCCTCCATCCCCTTACCCAATAATGCCTTCTGCTCCCGCCACTCAGACTCCACAACCACTAAATGTCCCCACTCACCAAATAGAAACTCGTGCCAAACATGAAATCTTCAAACCCAAAGTCCAATTCAACTTGTCTGCCCAAACCATTTCTCCAATTCCCAAGAATCCTAAATTGGTCAAACAAAATCCTAATTGAAATGCGGCTATGTATGAGGAATTCAATGCTTTAACTAAACAACACACATGAGATCTAGTACCTAGACCCGAGGGGGTGAATGTGATCTGTTGCATGTGTCTATTTCGTCACAAATTCAGAGACAGTGGAGATCTTGAGAGGTATAAGACACGACTTGTGGCTAATGACACAAATCAGCAGGAGGGCATTGATTGTGGTTAGACTTTCATCCCGGTTGTCAAACCGGCTACTATTCGCACAGTTTTGAACATTGTCATGGGTAAACACTGGCCGATCCATCAACTTGATGTGAAGAATGCATTTTTACATGGGAATCTGAGAGAGACATTCTACATGCATCAGCCGTCTAGGTTTATCTATCCAGCAGTTCCTCACTATGTGTGTCATTTTCGTAAGTCACTATATGGCCTGAAACAGGCCCCACGTGCGTGGTATGATCGATTTGCCAGGTATATATTGCATATTGGGTTTGTATGCAGCAAGAGTGATACATCACTCTTCATATTTCATCGAGGTAGTGGCACTACTTACTTATTACTTTACGTGGATGATATTGTTCCTCCTCCGACGGGTTGAAAAATGAGATTATTTTCTTGCTTAAGTCCGAATTTGCAATGACTGATTTGGGGAAGCTGTGTTATTTTTTAGGGATATCAGTGACCAGGTCTGCCAACCACATGTTCTTGTGTCAGCGTAATTATGCAGAGGAGAAGCCTGGTAGGAGTAGCCTCGTTGGAGGACAAGATGAGGCAAATGAGGCTGAAATGGTTCGGACATGTGCAAAGGAGAAGCGCGGATGCCTCCAGTGCGGAGGTGTGAGAGATTTGCTATGCATGGTTTCAGGAGGGGTAGGGGTAGACCGAAGAAGTATTGAGGACATGTGATTAGACAGGACATGACGCAATTTCAGCTCACCGAAGACATGAACTCTGATAAGAGGTTATGGAGGACAAAAATCAAGGTAGAAGTCTAGTAGGTGGTTGTGTGTGTCACGTTTCGTATTACTCTTGTAGTTTCTTATCCTTTGATTCCTGTTATTATTTGTCGTGTTTTGTAATTCAATTGACATATAATTTTGTGGTAGTTACATTATTGTTTTCTTATCCTGTCATTCTTTATTTAGCATTTTTTCTTGGCTTCGTTCCTTCTGATTATTTCTTTTTCCTCATTGCTATGTTTTGCTTTTCTTTGAGCCGAGGGTCTTGTAAGATTTGCGTACACTCTAACTTTTTCAGACTCACTTTGTGAAACTACAGGGTATATTATTGTAATATTTACAAATAAATCTAGCTCTTTAAAATGTGAAATTTGCATATAACCTTAAAAATAAGATAAATTACCTGTTAACATATAAACGTATTATGATGGTATAATTTTTTTTTATTAACACCTGATGGTGTATGTAACTTAATCTCGAACTTCCTACATTTAATTATCCTATATTTTCAGTAGCATCTAAACTTTGAATCATTTAACATCAAATGATTGTGATAGAATATATGATGTTTCTTTATGCTTAACCCAACATTTATATATCACGGGTTGAAGCAATAGAGAAACGTAATTTTGTAAGAAGCATTTTCCTCTTAATCGAACCCTACACGAAAAATATAAATCAATTGAGCCGGTGAATTTCAGACGCATTAGATAGTTATATAAAACAAACTTGAATCCATATCCACCATAAGTGCTTGTACTTTTTAAATATTCTTTCTACAGTATTGACTATTGAATAAATCATTAATTAATGGTGCTAACATCTCGAGGAATTCATTGTACACTAGTTTTCAGAATGTTATAAATCAAGTTAATTATTTACACCAAATGTTGAGATAGGTGTATATGATTATGAGTGCATCATCGATAGTGAAGTCCTTACATCTAATTATCATGAGTCATGCATTTCTACAGTCTTGTTTGTGTTGCATATTTGTGTTTCCCTAATGGCCAAATACGAGGAGGAGTTTTGAAGTAACTGGTAAAGTTATTGTTATGTGACCAAGAGGTTATGGTAAGTCTTAGATACAGTCTCTTGCAGAAATGTAGAGTAAGATTACGTACAATAGATCAATGTGGTCTGGCCTTCTCCGGACCCCGCTTTAACGGGAGCTTAGTGCGCCAAACTGCTTTTTTTTAATGGCCAAATACATAGAGGCTCACTCAAAGTTCGTTCTAGTTTGGGGAATTATTTGGATACCACTATTAACGTGTGAATTCGAATTTTAATTTTTTTGGTTGTATACCCATTTCAGAATAACTTAGATATGAATTGTGTGAAGCTATGCTTGACATAAATATGTGAAGTTACATATAGCAAAAGTTAAATATGGTTGAACTTCAGGAAAAAAATTGAATGAAGTTCAGGGCAAAATGACTAAATTTCGGCAAATATAATAAAGTTCAAGCAAAAGAGACTCATCTTTAGGAAGAAATAATTAAACTTTAGTCATATGTGTTCTCGAAGTTCAATCATATAACACTTTAGACATCGTATGTTCAAAATCTGATCGACTACTATGGGTATGATTAGGGTCTTTTCAAATATTTTGAGGGTTCTGTTCTAATTCGTAAAAGTGGGTCCTTAATATAAGTAAATATACGATTTCAATATTTAGAAATTATTTAAATTGTAAATAACAACCCAATACAACTTTAAATTAATCAACTTTTACTTTGATTTAGCTAAAACTTGCGAATTATGAGTTTTTACAGTAAATTCTGGCTAATACTATTTAATAAAAAATGAAAAAAGTACCCATAATTTTTTTCATTTTTCGACGGCCATGTGCGGTAGCACGGGCTCAAAGACGACCTAGGTATGACTTAGACGATGGTTCCAGAATCAGATATATGTGGCCTTCTGGCAATTTTAATAACATTTCAATTAAAATTTGTACCCCTTGAAGGCTTCAACTACAACAAAGTGTATCTATTGAACATCAAAAAATAAATCTAGAAAAATTACACAACTTTTTTATAAAAATTTATTTTTCAATTTACATTGTATTAAAAGATCATTTTCGTCACCTGGGACATTTATTAACAAAAGGTGAGGATGTTAATAAGGTTGCTGTGAGGCACTAATGAATCAATGATGAATTGGCATATTGTTGTCACAAAGTTCAAGGACCGTCAAAGTTCTGTAGCAGTAGACAGGCCCATGATAATTGATAGGTCCATCGAAATGGGCCCCCAATACCCTCGGAAACAAACAACAGCCTATATTCTGTCCTCTCCGTTTCAGAGAATGTCTACCATTTTGCCTCCTCGTTTTTTGTGCCCTTTATTTTTCCTCTTTCTTAATTGATTCCTTATTTCTGTTTCTTTTTGTTCTGTTTGATGTTCCCTTTAAACACTAATTTAATTTAAGTATTAAATTTTATTCCGGGTGACAATGTTTAATAACCACATCATGATATGTTTAATATTATAAGTTTTAAATATTTAAGTTCACATAAATTAAAAATAAAGAGAGTTACATTTTTCTTATATATATTAAAAGTAAAATTCAAAGAAAAAAATAAAAGCAAAGGGCTAGACCTTACCTTAATAAACGGAGTTACATTACCTGATATGTAATTAGTTTTTAATTGCCTTCTAAAAATAATCAAAATCTCTTCAAAAGATGGCTTTGTTAAATCTATTCCTCTATATTATTTTTATCAAGTTCAAAAATGCATATAACATTTCCTTTTTCATCAACCATAACTACTATTTTTGGGGGAGTAAAATCAGAAAATTTAGAACGGAGGGAGAGAAGAGATGGAGGGAGAAATATATTTTTGGGGCTCCAAAGGAGCTTCTGGATCTTCTTTTCTTATTCATGAAAGTTACAATTGACTTTTATTTATAAGCTAAGTTTAACTACTAACCCATATAGTTTGACTAACCCAAGCTAATTAACAATATAACAATTTTCTACTATATATCTCAACACCCTCTCAAGCTAGGCACTGAAAACATCGATTTCAGTCCTAGCTTGGAAGCAATACTAGACATCAGCAATAACAACATTTCTCAGACATCACCAGCCTTCCCAAGAATGAACTTCCACTTGTAGCTTAGAAAAAAATCCATTGCGGGATTTATCAGTAGCTGCAATAAGTTGCAAGCTCCAGTATGTAAACTCGAACAAGGTTGGGGAGCTGAAAGTTCTCAGAGAACTCTCCCAATCTATCCCCAAACTGCCTCCCTGACATGGATTCATCAGTCAACTCCTGAAAATGGTCTTCAAAATACTAAGATAGAGATTACGAAGATTCTGGATGCTTCACGCAGGAACTGAGCCATGACTTCACACAGGAACTGAAAACTCCATTTTCAGCAAACCAAGTCACCTAGAAGGAACAACACATCTAAATTCTAATATTGGTAGTAGCTATGTCTACCATACTAGAAGCAAAACATTTGCAAGTTTCTGTTCGCCTTTCTATGAAGGCAAAATGTCATCCAGACCAGAAACATTCTCTGTAATTCATCTACACCAGCAGTACCAACAAATTCATACAAAAAACAGTCCTGTCAGTAGCAGGAAAGACAAGCAGCAACACAACTTGCAAACAAGCAGCAATACAACTTGCAAACAAGATCCCTCAAAATCAGCATCATTTAACAGAAGCAACGATAACAGCAGCTTCATTACTGCTACACAACATCAACTTCAATACTGTTCACCGAATTTGCCAAGTAAATAGGCAACTCAACGGTGTCCAACACAAAACAATGAAGAACCACAACAACAAAAAAACAGTAGCTGCAACATTAACCTTTTCAAGTAGGAGCTTTCAACTCCCACAACAACAACGAAGAACCTCTCGTTCTCTAGTCTCACTCGGACTAGAGAAACCCCCGATTCTCCTTATGTAAAAACAACGGCATGAACCCCTCGTTCTCTAGTCTCATTCGGACTAGAGAATCTCTCGATTCTCATCACACCAACTATTTTAATAAGTGACAAGAACTCCTCGTTCTCTAGTCTCGCTTGGACTAGAGAATCCATTGATTCTCATACGCAATCTCACACAATCCATATTGTCTTCGATGAAGTATCCCTCAATTCTTAGTCTATTTGTCGCTAAGAACTCTTCGATCCTTCTATCGATAGACATTTCCTATTCTATGGTCTTCTCAACCCATAGATCTTCATTAACATCCATAACACCAATATTGTTTCCATTAGCCAAAACTCCAGCAGTATCAACACATCAACACAACATCAGCGACAATTTCAATCACTGACCAACACAATATCAAACTTATTCACAAGCCAACAAATTTCAGCAGATTCATTTTAACATTTTTCAGATGTAACAATAATGCCAACACAGTGCAAATTTAATACCAACACAAAACCGACGAACAACAATTTTCTCCAATTCGTCAACACAAATTCAACTCTAACAATACCGAATCATCTCAACACCACAAAGTTGATTCACCAACAGAGAACCAATACGAAAAGAAGTTGAAGTTTTAGAAATATTTTTCGGCGATCTTCGACGTCGCAATGATAGCCAAAGGCGGAGTGTATCCGCATAAACCGATAACATCTCCATACGACTCGATCGACAAAGGCGATAATAGAAATTACCTCAATACTCGGTCGATTTCGATTTCTGCGATTCTCTGTTTTTCCAACGATTCAATTCGATCGCGATTCTGATTTTTCAGAAGAAATCGTTGTTGATTTTTGATTCTCTGTTTGCGATCGCGAATCTCCTTATCAATCTGTTTGCAATTGAATATTTCTCCTTCAATTTTGATTTTCTGTTTTTCAGAAATTGCTACCAGTTTCGATCATCAATTTCGATTGCGTGATATGAAGATCTTACGAATCAGTAGACTCTGATATCATGTTAAATTTATGAATGTAGTGAAGATTTGGTTAAACAGAGGAGAAGAAACAGAGAAGTAAAATCAGAAAATGAAGAACGTATGGAGAGAAGAGAGGGAGGAAAAAACATATTTTTGGGCTCCAAAGGAGCTTCTGAATCTTCTTTTCTTATTCATGAAAGTTACAATTGACTTCTATTTATAAGTTAGTTTAACTACTAACCCATCTAATTTGACTAATCCAAGCTAATTAACAATGTAACAACTTTCTATTATATATCTCAACACATCCCAGTGAGTAGGTTTAATCAACTGTCTTAATCCTACTTAAGACTGATTGGTACCTCGAAGAACTAGTGTTTTAGTCCAAACAGGAATATATATATCTGTCGGACGGACGGTTTGCTTTTCGAGGCGTCAAATGTCGGTGATATGTAGGCAAAAAGAGCTGGGCTGGGCTCGGTAAAAACTGAAAATTGATACTGACTTTGTTTACTTTTTTTAATTGGGCTGGGCCCACAAGTCATTAGTTGGGGGACCACTAACTGAGATGATGATGTTGTAGTGGGGCTAATTATGGCATTTGCAGGCTTATGATGGGATCAGACACGCATCATCACTTACCTCTTCTCTTTTTCTTTTTACTTTTGTTTTCATCTTGTACACCGTGGACTTGCATTTACTAGTAACAATGATTGGGCTTTTGGGCTTTGTTTTTTCCATTCTGTGGTTGAATATGATCCAGCCTATTTATAAGCATCAGTTTTGGTAGTCCAATTAATTCTTCTTTTCCATTTTATTGAATCTAGAGGCCCATCCTATGTCAACATGGCCCATATAAAAAAGGTAACTTACCACAAATAGATATAGTTTAGGAGTTTCTAACCATAGGCAGCTATCTTTTTTTAATTTACCATTGGTAGCTATATTTAGTCAATTCACGTGTATTTGAGTGTAATTAAATGTTAGTATTCAATCTTATCTGATTTCACATTTGAATACATGCACACTTAATTTCTCTGAATATATTTGTATTCAAAATGATTATATTTCGGTGCATTTAAATATACATGGAATTGTGTAATTTAGTGTATTTTGATTCATCCTTTTATTTTTACTGTATTTAAATGTATTCGAGCTCATCAACAAGAAGGTTGACGCCGAAGGTTGCAAGTAGGGATGTCAATGGGGCGGGGCGGGGACGGGGGAAGGGTATCTCATACCCGTATCCATCACCTAAAACACATCCCCACCCCCACCCCACCATCCATCACCGGTAGTAATTCCTCCACCCGCCCCCGCCCCACTTACTTCACACGGATACCCACTTACCCGGCGGGTACCATTAATAAAATGCTCAAATAATGTCTAGCAATTGTTTTAGTCACCAAAATGAAAGTTATATAAGAAAAAGGAAAAAAAAATCTTTCACTATGATGTATCGAATATCAAGTCTAAAACCTTGCCAAAATATTATGAATATTAAAAACCAGTAAAGGTGAAAATATTTAACAAAAAAAAGGAGAACAAAGAAAATGAGAAAAAGAAATGTGGTGCATTTGTGTTTAACAGCTATGACAGTGCGGAGTTAAGCTAAGTCACATTTTAAATCAAGAAAGGGCCAAATAAATTCGTAAATAGCCTAATTAAACTAATAGATGATACGGATATGAGCGGTGCGGGTACGGTCGGTGTGGATAGCGGGGCGGGTCTTATATGAAATCCACCCTTGCCCCACTACCCACCATTGCGGATAACACTTTTATACCCGTAACCACCCCAGCACCCACCAAATCATCCCCATACCCGCCCCAATTAGAGCGGGTGCGGGGCGGTACCCACATTTACCCGCTCCACTAACATCCCTAGTTGCAAGATTGAATGTATTCGATTGTACTTATATTTGCTTTGCTTGTCCTGGGTCTACCCTCCCTCACCAGGTATGTTGTTGTTGTCATGGCTCGTTGTTCTATCCCTCTTTGGTTGCTCTCGTGGCATGGCTTGGACTATCCTTCATCTTTCTCATTTTATCGTATGTTGATTCGTAGTGGTTGTTCTTTTATTCACCTGCTCGGATACTAGGTTGATGTAGCTTGTTTTAAAGTAGTGAAATTATGATAAACTATGTTCAAGTCTAGTTTTTTTTTTAAAAGGGTTCGAATAGAGGAGTAGTATATGAAATTCGTGAATAAATGCTTGATTGATTGATTGATTTATGTTAGTGTTGGATATTTTTGGGATTCCAAGTCTCGTTTGTCTTAGTATTTTCTGGGTTCTTGGTACTGTACCATTTTGTACTGAAATTGAGCTGTTGTAGTAATTGTTGTACCATTTTGTACTGAAATTGAGCTGTTGTAGTAATTGTTGTATTCACCTGTCCAGATTATAGTAGTTCTTGTATTCACCTGCCCAGATAAATGAGGGGGGTTGTGGTAGGTTGATAGCTTGCCTTAGAGTAGTGAAATTATGATATATTATATTCAAGTCTATTTCTTTTTTGGAAATGGGTCCGGATAGAGGAGTAATATACGAGATTCATGAATAAATGCTTGGTTGATCGATTGATTGATGTCTGTGTTTTTTGGATATCTGTTATGATTCTAAGTCTCATTTGTTTTAGTGTTTTTTTGGTACTGCGCCATTTGGAGACATTGTGCAATTTGTAGTTGATCTGAGTTAGGTCTAGCGTGGGTCGTTGATTATTTCTTTATGTTCAATTTGGAAATCAGAGATTCTGGGAGGTAGCTAGAGAGTGGTGCATTGAAATTCTTTTAGTATTAGTCTTGATTCCTAGATGTAGTGGAAAATGATACAGCCGACCCCTGCTGTTTTGTGATTGATGCATAGTTGGTTGATTGGTTTGATTTTAGATTGATGGATATCCCGAGTATATAAAAAGCTATGGCCTTTTAGTTTCATGTATATTTGTTTTTTTCATTTCAATTGACTTCACTAGACACTGATAGTCTCATATTGGTTGAGAGTATGGAGTTTATGGACTGTAATCTCTTTTAATGTTGGGGAATTCTTACCTCTTGAACTACCTTTTAGGATTGAGTTAACTCAAAGATTCGTTTTCATTACATGGTATCATAACTAGATCAATCCATGGTATTGTGTTTATCAGTGTTGAGCTCTCGTGTTGTGTTATTCCCGCTCTAAATGTATATTCCTAATCGTGCAGGGGGAGGAGGGGTGGTGGTGGGGGATGGATGTTAGATTTCCATATTGGTCAAGGGCATGCGTTTTAATGTCTTTTATATGGTTTGGAGAATTTTCACCACTTAAACTAGGTTTTGGAGTTGAGTTAGGTCCAAGGCCATTTTCATGAAAATTATGACACGCGCCTAACGTTCCTTGTGAGTTCTCTATTTGGTCACAAGTGTACGGAGTAACAAGTACATTTGAAACTTGGGAGTTTTTGTAAGATGTGGATAATTAGTACTTCTATTAAGGTTGCTAATTTGAAAGCTTAATATCTCTATTATCCTTTTTGCATCTTTTACCTTATTCTTGCTATGCTTTGCCTGTCTCATGTGTTCAGTAGCAAATAAGATTCATTGTTTACCTATGTTATATGCTGTGAATAATGTTTATATGCATGATTCTTACTGAAATCTAGTTGATTATCTTTACCTTTCTCTTTGATATCATTTTTGGGGTGTGTGTGTTTGTGTTTTGGTGTTATGGCATGAGCATAAACCTTGTGAAAGACTCTGCCTTCTCCGTTTATCTACACGTGACTTACCACTAATTTATGCTTGAAGAAGGGAAATACAATTTCGACATACTCTTAATGTTATGTGTCTTAACAAACGACTTCGCCATGTCTATTTATCAGGTCACATATCAATGTTTTCACCGGAAGAAGGGAACACCATTTGCTGATGACCAAGGTATCTACAATAGGTTAACTTGGTGGGAGCAAATAGATAATGGAAAACAACTTACACGCAATAGGAAGTTTCTAATGGTTGTCCCTGTGGTGCTATAAGTAGTCAATTTCAACAAGTTAATTGCTATATAGACTTCTAATACTAATGAACAACTTCGTGCTTGCAAGTGAATTTTACATGTATATGAGCTCTTCAACTGACTTGAAAAAGCATCTAGGTTGCACCGTGATGCATTTGCAACAGTGGTTCTGATAAAATGTAGAGTACATATATTGGAGGGCATAATGCTCTTAGGGTCTGACTATACAGACTTGGTTAACTAAAACTTCCTATGATTCATCTTATATAAAATTATTACTATTTTGAAATTTAACAATTATCTGGCCAAGAAGTCAGAAAAAAGAGTGGTGTAGTAGTTAGATAAACTAAGCATTCAAGCTTATGGAATTGTTGATCATAGCTGTTGAATGGTACTAACATAGATTTGGTACATTCACGCGTTACTTTCATGGTTAGCTATATTAGTCCAAGTGTGAATTACAGAAGTTTGATTGCACTATTTCTAAGCTAGTTTGTGGGAATTGTTGTTGAACTAGCATAACCAAGCTTTGACTTTTAGGAGAGGCCAAGAGACCAAGGGAGTCATTCAAAGGGGTTGGGTTTTATTAATAGTAAAAATATATATGATATAATTCCTACATAACAGGCTGAACTGGAAGCATTTTTTTCCCACTACTTATTCTTAAATAGCTTCTCCAACAAAGCATCACTGCAACCTGAGCAAATTGATCAAATCTATTACTATTACAAAACTTTTGATGGAGGAATTGGTGCTGAAGATATTTCCTCATATAAGTGGATAACTGGTTGGATAAAAGGAGGGTAGTAAAGTCGAAAGGACCCTCCACCTCAACTTTAGAATTGTGGGTTTGAGTCACCATGTCCCATATATAAAAAAAAAGAGTGGATAATGTGTCTGATTAAATCTTGTAGTAGGATTTTCTTGGACTCTTTTAGGGTATAAAGAATGACTTCAGTCTCCTAGAGTGGCATGACAAAAGAGGAATAAACACATATAATATGATGACTGAAATGGTGGAGTGCTATATGATAGGAAGAGATCTAACAAAGTGAAGGCCGGAGTCTATAAAATGGTTGTGGCACCAGCAATATTACATGGGAGTGAATGTTAGCCAAGATGAATGTTTCAAGTTGAATATATCTTAGAATCAATGTGAGTTCAGCTAAAAATAGAATCAAAGGTTTTTGACGAGCAATACCAATTAGTTGGAACTAAGGCTAATTGTTGTGAAAGAGTTAATGTCCGTGTAGGGATAAGTGTAAAACTTAGAGATCTCTAGTTTTGGAGAACCCCTAATTTGCCTTTATAGATTAATTATTTATTGTTGAAATGAACTTGACCTGAATATAGGAATGATATTTAAGGATTACTTTGGCTGACTCCTCCTAGTTTGAGATTGATGCGTAGCTGATTGATATTATCCTAATCATAGTATAGTTTAGTAGGAAGTTGGTTCCATTTAACTTCCAGACCTACATAGGACATGGTAAAACCAAAATCTGACACTTTTAGAAAGTGTTAGGCTGTTAGCTTATTATGACTGAAACAGAACTGCAAAACCTTGGTTGAATGATTCACGCAAGTGTACTTATCGTTACAAGTAATATAGTCTTGTAAGACCGAATATCGTCCTCAGAGACTGGTTTCTAATTACCGAACTTCTATTCTAGGTTATCTATTTGACAAACAATTTGATTTGAGTTTTTATCTAACTACTAGAATAATTGCAAGAAGTAACTAAATTGTTGAGGTTTAATCAGTTATGAAGGAATTAGGGCTTCCAATATCCTTGACTATCCACTCTTTTCAGTCCCTAATGCAACTAGAATGACTTCTTCTTCTACGTTAAGATAGCGGTTAACTAGACTGTCTTATATTCCGGTTAGGATATATAATCGCTCAACCCCAGTGCAGAACCCTTCTATATTTCTATGATAGGATTTACCACATAGGAGGATTAAGAACAATAACCTATAATGCTACACAAGTATCGGGGTACTTTCGTCCGCGATTTTAACCTATGTCTATTCAATTACAGCATATCCAAATCTCTCCTCTCGGTTCTTGATTCGAAATCATATAGATTATGATAATTAATGGTCAGTTAACTATCAAACATTCATACCAATATTGAATAAATCTTAATCAAGTGAAGAAGAAATCAAACTAATGCATTAATTCATAAAATAGAGGTTCATGCGATTCAATAGGAAAACCCTAATAAAGTGTTTAGCTCCTAGCCATAGACATGCTAAGAACTAATACAAATACCAACATGAACTGAATTAAAAATAAAGAAAAGGAAAAGAAAATACTTAGAACTAGGTCTCCAAGAGTTGTGTTGTGGAATATGTACAAGGATATGTGATAGAATAATCCCTAAAATCTGTCCCAAGGGTTTATTTATGTTATCAAAAACGTGTGCCTTGGACCCTTTTGCCCCTTGCCAATTCTATTTCGGATTGGAAATTCCCGCATCGGCACCGCGGTCCTGCAGAATGGAACCGCGGTGCCGAAAGTACTGCGGCTTCTCAGTAATTGTGGCACCGCGGTCCTGCAGGATCTGCCAACTTTCGTCCTTTTTGCTTCGGGAGCTTCTTTTCTGCCCACTTTTAGCTTCTTTTTGCCATTTAGAACCGCTGTGACTCAAAAGAAAGAAAAAAACTCTAACAAGACACTTATTTAAACGAAAGTGGGAAAAATACTAACTAAAAATGACTCAAAAAGCGTATACAAAATACGCCTATTTCACCAACAATTATTGAGACACTCAGAAATGTAGCCACCAATTGGTTTCTCCCTGTATATACAACTTTTTCCTCATTAGTGCTTATAACGTGTATGAATTTGTTGAGAATCCAAATGCTCCAGAGAAAAGGGACAGAGTTTTCCTCTGAAAGCAATATGCGAAACTTTTATTTGATGTAAGTTAATGTTCGGTGAACCTATGACCCAAAAGAAAAAAGCAAATGACTGTGAACTTTTGATGAGACAAGAATTCTGTTTTGTTTTATTACTGTTGGTAGTACCCATCCTGAAGTTTTTTTTTTTTATGGTTTCAGAAGTTAATATATCGTATCATTGACCTTGGAAAAATTACCTACATTGTGGAATTGAAGGAGGAAAATCATAGTTTTGTTTGTCTCAAGTCTCGATCTTTGCTCTTTGAGAGAGTTGTCTCTGGAGTCCCGGATCAAATTGTCTGGACTGTGGTTCTTTTCGTAAGGGCTTGAATTTTTGAATGACTAAAAAAAGGGCTTTATGATAAATTCGTTTGAAAGCATTATAAATTAATTTCCACCTATCAAAAGCTAACATTTTGCAGAAATCACTAATTCTTTTTCAATATTTTAAGGAGGAAAAATACGGTTTATTAATTAGAAAAGCACTATGCTTTCTTCATTTTACAATATGTATTGTTGTTTAGGAAGCTCTCAAGTTCTCAATGAGATAGAGCTTTAGGAAAAAAGACACATTTAGACGGTTCAATTATATACATAAAAATGGTAGAGAAGTGTTCGATAAAATGCACACACCAACCCCCCCTCCGCCCTCCCGACTTTTTGCTCGTAGAAGTAGTAAAATGAGGAATCACCACTTCAGCGTCTTGATATTATTGTTAGAGTCTTCGAGTCTTCTATTTTATGCTATGGGCTTATGCACACGTCCTTGTTTGCTTTGCTGCATTTTTTTTTGTTTCAAATTTCTGTGGATCTTCACTTAATTGCATATGCATTTTGAGAATTTGTCTTGGATTATACAGTGCAATATGAAATGTCAAATTCATCATTCATGCAGTGATATGTTCAAAGACAGAAAAAATTTATGTTGTAGAAAAAGCATTGTGTTTGGACTTTTTTTTAGCATTTTAGTTTTGTCTTAGGTCTTCCGGAAACAGCCGCTCTACCTAACAAGGTGGAGGTTAGTTCTGTGTACACTTTACCCTCCCCAGACCCCACGGTGTGGGATTACACTGGGTATGTTGTTGTACTTTTTTAACATGGCGGTGAAGTGGCTGCTCCTTCTATCTTTCTTCAACATGATTTCTGGTGCATTGGGAGATGGGGTTTTTACAGAGTATTTGAGACAATTTCTTTAGGGGTTCATCAGAAACCAGAATAAGCTTCACAGAATTTGAAGGGCTGGGAGGGAGGAAGATTGTGCATGTTCGCTTGGTTTGAGCTAGTGGGTTCTTTGGGAATTGGGGTGGAGGAGTGGGGGCTGTGGTTGGCATATTTATTGCTTCCCTATCTGGAAATATGTATTTCCAAAGTATTTTGCAGCATTGGCTTCTTATTCATTCATTTTTTAATTAGTGATAAAAAATTCTCGTCTCTCCTCGTATTACTTTCCTAAATATTGGTATCTCCTTTAAAATGAAGGAATAATCAAAGAGATAACATCCTCTCTTTCTAGACTCTTAATGAGGTGAATGTAAGGCATATGGTTTGGTGTTCATTGAACAATAGTGCATCATATTAATGATACACTAGCTTATGCACCGTACTTGAAAAAGGAATTACTGAAGAGGGTAGCTAAGGTTGAAGTTCAGTAAGTAGAAAATGGTGGGGCTCTGATCATTTATTGTACCAAGACCAACAACTAGTGCAGCTTTTTCTTGATGGTGCTGTAGGACATTGATTTGTTTGCCATTTGCCTTGTCTGCTCCACCAACTATACTAGGGTGTACATGGACCGGGTTGGTTTGATTTTACCTTTTACCTACCCAAACCAAAGGTGTTTGGTTTCTATATTTATAAACTAAACCAAACCAATAATTGTCGGGTTGTTCAACACTTCAACCTCAGATTTTCTCGTGTTTTTCGGTTTTTTTTTTCAGTCAGTCGTGTTTCTCCTTTGTAATGTTCTTCTGGCTTTTTTAGGGCTACAGTGTCTTGGGCTTGGATAATTCATGTCAGATTTCCCATTAAACAAGCTTGTTTCTTCATTTTATTTCTCATAAACAAGCACTGTTACATAATTTTCCTTGCCAATGACATAATTACCACAGAAGTAATGTGGCAATTTATATAACCTGAAAATGTAGATATTATATAAAGCAGCTTGCTAAATTTACTAGGTATCCACAAATGAATCACAAACATCCACACCAATGTAAAATGAAAATGAGCAAGTTCAGCATTAGTCTTATCTAAATAAATAGTAGTAGTTTACCATCAAATGATATTGGTCTTGTACGTAATGGGAAAATCAAACTTATGCTATTCATATCACTAGACATAAAGGCAACGACGGGATCAAGTTGATATGTTTCTGATTGCCACAAATATTTATAAATTGTAACCTGAACTATACCTAAAAGTCGAATTCACACTCTAACTAATTGGCCGATCTATTACCTCCCTATTCTTATTTTAAATGGAATTATATACATATAATCGAGTCGATTTGTTCTCGGTTTGACTTTTTTTAGTTAAAACCAAACCAAACCTATTAAGGTCGGGTTTTTTTTCCAATACCAAATCAAATAAAACCAAACCACTTGTTGGGTTTTTCCCCGGTTTGGTTTGGTTTGGCGGTTTGGTGCGATTTGTCGGTTTAATTATTTGTATACTCCTAAACTATACCATGAACCTCTTTTTCCATTTTCCCCTTAGAGAAAAGACTCTTTATTCTAACTGATTTCGTTTGTGGTCGTCTGTTGTTTAACTTATCCCCTTTTCTGTGTGATACCTTTGCAGTGGCGTTCTCATACTTGTTTCTTTTCGCAGGTACTTGATAGCCTCGCATACAACTGATTATCAGCACCCAATGCTGTTATTCAACACAATCGCAGTTTTTGTGCAGGCCAGGCACTGGTCTTTCTATCTTCTGGCTGTTCCCAGAAGGAATTTCAGCAGGGCTAGTGTTTTTACAAGAAATCTCTAGCCTGCAAGAGATGGTCGTTGCCAAATTCCCGAATATGCACAAGGTTCGTATTCTCGGGATCAATGCAGATCAATGAGCTGGGGTCAACTGAACACATACCACAGGACAAAAAATAGTACTAGTTGATTTGCTATAAACATCATGAGTAAAACTGGGATGGCCCTGTACAGATGCAAGTACTGGAAAGGGTGTCATTATTTTGTAAAAGAAATCAGCCTGTTCTCTCTCTGTGAATATTTCTTTTTGTATGAACTGTTTGTATGAGAATGCTGAAATAGCGATTGAGTTATGATATTTTCTTGTAACCCATTGTGGACATCAACTCAATATTTTTGAATCATATCGTTCATGAGCTTGATTATCAAATAAGACTCTTGGTTGTTCTACACTTTCAAACATAAAAAGAAATATCAAAGGGTGCTTTATTCCGTCACCGCTATTTAACCTATTTCCAGTTTTTAAAGTTTCTTTCATGTCTACTTACTTCGGAACAATTTAAGACGTGGTGTTTGAAGTTTCATATAGTTGAAGTTCAAGTATTTTTGCATGAAGTTAAGCAAAACTGGTTGAATTTAGCTATATGTGCCTTAACTTTAGCCATATGAAACTTCTTACATGATGTCAGGAGATGTCAGAAGTTTTTTCCTAAATGGATAAACTTGCAAATTTTTATGCACTGCGCGCTTTTTCAAATGATGGTTCCAAAATCCGGTATCAGTGCAAAAGAAAAAGGATTTAGATGTTTGGATGAAGATTATAAGCTAATCAAAGATTTTCGCTTTATGTATGCGTTCAATAAACACCAATAAGTACTTATAAGCCATCACCCTCAACCTGTCTTTTAAGTGTATAGTTTTACCAAATCTTTTTCAATATTTTATGTCTAACATTTTATAATTCTCAAAATGTCATTTTCAAAATAAAACTTCTAACTTTCTCCCTAGCTAGACTAACAGAAAATGTTTCAACTACTGAAAAGTTTAAAGGAAAAAGCAGCATATTATTGATTTCTGTTAAGAGAAGCCAAATTTCACGGGATAAAAAAGATTCATAAATGTGCAAATTTTTTGTTGTTTTTATTATCCAACATCGACAAGGAGAAATAAAGGGAAACATCCTAAAATGGCCAGAAGAAAATGACCCACAAACTAAATCCTTGAAAAAAGATCAGTCATTTCAGGCTTTTACTCTCCACCGGTGATTATGCACAAGTGACTTACAGCAAATAACAAATCTTGGGAGAAAAAAAATATATCCAAAAAAGGATGATTCACTTTTCTTAGTCCGTAAAAAAAATGATATATTTTATTATTTGATAAAAAATTAACTTTTAAACTTTACTTTTTATGTCAAATAGGTAAGACTTTGAGATTATTTTCCTCAAGTTTCCTTATTTCATCAGGTAAGAATATATACAATCAATACAATGACTAGGAAGAATAAGTCTTCCTTAGTATAATTCTAGAAATATTCTCTATACAATGACTAGGAAGAATAAGTCTTCCTTAGTATAACTCGAGCGTGATACTGTGAGTTGTCTTTTAGAAGACCATGAGATCAAATTATCACCAAGAAAGACGCAATAGCCGGAGGTGGAGCGTCTGGTGTCCGGACACCCTGCCCAGTCTGCATATGTGTAAGTGACAAGTTTGGTAATGGAAGAAGGATATAGATGTAATCCATACTCCAGAATGCCATGAATATACCGCACAATGCGTTTGAGGGCATGCATATGTTCTTCCATCGGATTATGCATGAATAGACACGCTTGTTGTACTGCATAAGTAATATCCGGCCTGGTGAATGTGAGATACTGCAATGCTCCAGCCAGGCTGCGGTATAATGTAAGATCAACAAAGCAAAGGGTTTGCTAGATACATCACTCAACTTCGACTTTGTGTCTACCGGAGTTGCCGAAGGTTTGCATGAGGACATACCCGCTCGTTCCACGATCTCTGATGCATACTTTTTTTAGGAGAGAAATAACCCACCTGCATGTCGTGTCACAGCAATGCCTAGAAAATAGTGCAGTGGACCAAAATCTTTCATAGCAAATTCAAAACCAAGCGACATGATATTCTTGCGTAGGGAGTCTGAAGATGCTGTAAAAATGATATCATTCACATATAAAAGAAGATAAGCAGTGTTATTACCCTGACGATAAATAAACAGAGAATTGTCAAAACGGCTGTGAGTAAAACCCATGTGTGACACAAAATCTACAAATCGCGTGTACCAAGCCCTAGGGGCTTGTTTGAGGCCATATAATGATTTGTTCAGCAAACACACATGATTGGGATATGCATGATCTCTGTACCCCAAGGGTTGGTGCATGTAAACTGTCTCATTCAGATGACCATGAAGAAAGACATTTTTGACATCCAGTTGATGAAGTGACCATCCTTTTGAGAGTGACAGACTTATAACTGTTCTGATGGTAGCTGGTTTGACCACTGGACTGAAACGCCTAGTGAATTAAGTAGGATAATGTAATAGAATGATATGCAAAAATCTGTGTGCTTAAGTTAAATATGTCAAAGATTCATGAAAACCTGATTAGTTGGAATATTGTGTGTTTAGCCTGTGTATGTCAATTGCGAAAAAATGTCCTGCATGCTTGCTATTTGAGGCGAAATAATTAGGATGTACATGTTAGGGGGAGGATTCAGACATTTCTTTGTTAGTCCTTCTTACCTTTCATTACCTACCCTGACAATGAATTGTATCCCTAGTCAGCCATTTGAGCCTAAAATGAAAAGTTATTTCTTTGACGCCCCAATTCCCTCATGTGCCATAAGCAATAAATGATGATACGGAGGAAAAAGAAAGTGAAAAAGAAATACAAAAGAGAGCAAAAATAAATTATGCATCCCAATTAAAATATGAAAAAGCTTAAGTTTGGGGGTGCCAATGCGAATGTGTATGTTCCGCTCTCAACAAAAAGAGAAAAGGGAGTAATGGGTATGAACTAAAAAGAATACAGCAAGGAAGAGAAACAAGTTGAATGAAAAGCGCTTATGATACGTAATTTGAGTCTAAATGTTTATTTGTACCTACCCCTGCCTAAGCCTACATTACAACCATGAAAAGTCCTGATGATCCCTAGTATGTATGTCCATGATTAGTGGAGAATAACAAGTAAACAGGCTATAGTACCTTGACAAAAAATGCGATGACATTGACCTGCATAGGTTAGGTATTCATGCTTCCAGTGATTGTGACTTAAATGAATCTGCGAAATATCTAACTTTAAAATTCTTGATTGTTCAATGCATGTTACATCTATTCCTACATATTGTCCTAACTAATGTTCATGTGTTTCTAAGTGACATTTTGCAACTGCTTGACGTGAGTCTTTGAGTTTTTTTGATTTTATTTCTTTGTTTTGTTTTCTTCTTTGCTCGAGGGCGAGCAAAGTTTAAGTTTGGGGGTTTGTTAGACATATTTTATATATGTATTTTGAGTCATTTTCGATTAGTATTTTATCCATTTTCGTTGCATCTAGTACAGTTTTAGGGTTGTTTTTCTTTCTTTTGAGTCACAGCGGTTCAAAAAAGTAAAATGGCAAAAATGAGCTAAAAGTGGGCATAAAAGGAGATCCCGAGGCAGAAAAATGTCGAAAATCGATGACTCGGAAAAACTACAAAGAAGCGGTGCCAAAATAGCGTAAACTGCAGACTTTCAAAGTGCGCATTCGCATGTAATCGCGGTGCCATTTATTCAGAGAGCTGCAGGAGTTTCGGAACCGCGATGCTGACCTGCAGAACCGCGGTGCTGGTACGGAATTTTTCAGTTCCGAGTTTGAATTGGCCAAGGGCAATAGGGTCCCTAGGGCACGAAATTGATACCTATTTAAAGCCCTAGGGATCAGTTTTTAGGATGGGGGTCCATTCTTGAACACAAGAACAACACAAGACACTTGGAGCAACAATTGGAGACTTTAATCTTCGTAATTTTCTATCTTTAGTTTTTATTTCAGTTTTATGTTGGCTTTTGTGTTAGTTCGTAGCATGTCTATGACTAGGAACTAAACACTTAATTAGGGTTTTCCTTATGATTCACTTGAACCTTTATTCATGGTTTGATGCAATAGTTACTTCTTCAGTTGTTAAGATCTATTCAATAATTGATGTGAATGTTTGATAGTTAATTGATCACTAAATATCATAACATATATGATTTCGAATCAACAACCGAGAGGAGAGATTTTGATATGCTGTAGTTGAATAGACATAGGTTAAAATCGGAGACGACAGTACCCCGATACTTGTGTAGCTTTTTTGGGTACTGTTCTTAATCCTCCTATGTGGTAAATTCTATCATAGAAATATAGAAGGGTTCTGCACTGGGGTTGAGTGATTATATATCCTAACCGGAATATAAGACAGTCTAGTTAACCGCTATCTTAACATATAAGAAAAATCATTCTAGAACGCATTAAGGATTGAATAAAGTGGATAGTTGATGATTTTGAAAGCCCTAATTCCTTCATAATCTGAATACAACCTAATTAGTTTATTTATTTCTTGCAATCATTCCAGTAGTTAAATAAAAACCCCAATCAATATTCGTTCGCCAAATATATAACACAAAATAGATGCTCGGTACTTAGAAACCAATCTCTGTGGACGATATTCAGTCTTACAGACTATATTACTTGAGACGATACGTACACTTGCGTTTTGCGCGTGTGGAAATCGCCTAACAATTTTTTGACTCCGTTGTCGAGGACTGGCATATATCTAATATCGAACCATCTATTTTCAATTTCTAATTTGGTCGCTCTCAGAACAAGTTTTTAGCTTGTTCTGAGAGCATTCTTTTTATCAATTTTTGTTGTTTGTGTAATCTTACAGGCAAGGTCAAATCTAGGTACATGGACTATTACTTTCAAGGGCTGCAGGACTATGACCTTGGTCCACTGCAGCAACTCAGACCACAGGCTCCGCAAGGGAAGCGAAATGAGCTACAAGAAGCCTTATGCAGGCTTACCGAGTGCTAGAGTCCTCAAGGATTCACTCATCCACCACAGGGTCAGACTCCATCAGGACAGCTAGATGACATGGGATCAGCTCTATGGGAGCTCACAAACGCCCAGAATCAGTTCATGGAGGAAACAAGGTTATACATCAGGAATCTGGAAGGGCAAATGGGACAGCTAGCTAGCAAGCTAAGAGACGATATGTAGTGGACCCGCCCAAACAACATTGGAGCAGGTCCACAGAAGCAGTGCCAGACAGTTGATGTGACGAGTGGTCAGTAAATGGAGACAAGTTCACCCCAACTATGCCCAGAAAAGGAGGGTGAACCCGGCAAGGTGAAGGAGCCCAATGATGCAGTCAGTGACACACCGCAGGTGAAGATACCGTATCCTCAAAAACTTAAAAAGAATTCTCTTGACAAGCAGTTTTCTAAGTTTTTAGAGGTCTTTAAGCAACTGCACATCAACATTCCATCGCTGAGGCCCTAGAACAAATGTCGAGTTATGTAAAGTTCATGAAAGAGATTCTCAGTAAGAAGAGGAGATGGGAAGAGTATGAAACAGTGGTGTTGACTGAAGAATGCAGTGCCATCCTACAGAGAAAGTTGCCTCAGAATTTGAAAGATCCGGGGAGCTTCACCATCCCTTTCACTATAGGGAAATTTGAATGTCAGAAAGCCTTGTGTGATTTAGGAGCGGGTATAAATCTGATACGTTATTCGGTGTTTTGCAAACTCAGAGTGGGGGAAGCACGACCTACAACCATCACTTTACAGCTAGCCGATCGCTCCATTGTCCACCCTAGAGGAATCATCGAGGATGTGTTGGTGAGGGTGGACAAGTTCATCTTTCCTGTTGATTTCATCATCTTAGACATGAAAGAAGATAAACAGGTGCCCATTATCCTTGGCAGACCATTCTTAGCCACAAGGCAGACACTCATTGATGTTAAAAGAGGTGAGCTGAGACTTCGGGTTCAGGAAGAAGAGGTGATTTTCAAAGTATTCAGAGCAGCAACCTTCCCAGAGGCAAGTGATAACTGTTATGTTATTGATATGATTAATGAAGCAAGTTGCTGAAGGTGAGTTCAGGAGTGCAGATGCTCTTGAAGTAGTGTTGACACAAGGAGATGAGGGTAGAATGGATGGATTTTTTTTTTGTTGGAGTATGCGAGTTGGTTGAATTCCCATGAGCCATGCTATAAAAAGAAATATGAAGAGTTAGGCATCATGCCAGAGAGACCAGTGTCATCCACAGAGCAAGCTCCAGAACTAGAATTGAAGACTCTGCCAGATCATCTGCACTGCCAATATCTAGGTGAGAACCAATCCTTACCAGTGACCGTCTCATGTCATCTGTCCAATTAGAGGTTGAAAAGTTGTTGAGAGTATTGTGGGCTCACAAGCTCGCGATTGGGTGGACACTAGCAGATATTTGGGGGATAAGTCCTTCTACAGTGATGCATAAAATTAGTCTAGAAGAGGAGAGGAGACCTTCCATTGAGGCACATAGGAGACTGAATCCAACCATGAAGGAGGTGGTGAGAAAAGAGATCCTGAAATAGCTTGATGCTGGGTGATTTATCCTATATCTGACAGTGCATGGGTAAGCCCTGTGCAAATGGTGCCCAAGAAAGGTGGCATGACTGTGGTGACCAATGAAAAGAATGAGCTTATTCCATCCAGAACAACTACAGGGTAGAGAATGTGTATTGACTATCGCAAGTTGAACAAAACAACCAGGAAGGATCATTTTCCTTTGCCTTTTCTTGACCAAATGCTTGACAGGCTTGCAGGACACAACTACTATTGCTTTTTGGATGGCTACTCAGGGTATCATCAAATTGACATCTCTCCTGAAGATCAAGAGAAGACAAACTTCACATGTCCCTTTGGTACGTTTTCTTTCAGGAGAATGCCATTTGGGCTTTGCAATGCACCTGCTACTTTTCAGCGTTGTATGATGGCTATATTTTCTGACATGGTGGAGAGGACAATAGAAATATTCATGGATGACTTTTCTATTTTTGGGTCGTCATTTGATGAATGCTTAAGGCATTTAGAAGCAGTGCTGCAACGGTGCAAATACTCGAATTTGGTGCTGAATTGGGTGAAGTATCATTTTATGGTGCAGGAAGGCATCGTTCTTGGCCACAAGATTTTCAGCAAAGTGATGCGCGAAATATGCACACACTTTTAAACGCAAGTGCACGTTATCGTATCAAGTAGTATAGTCTTAGATAAGACCGAATATCGTCCTCTGGGATTAGGGTTCAAGTACCAATTGTCTATTTTCTAGTATCTATTTGGTGAATTAATGAGTGATTGGTTGTTTATGACTAAGAATTATAAAAGCTAATTAAATATAAAGATTTAATTCAGATGTGATGAGAATAGGGCTTACATGTATCCTTACTATCAACATGTTACTTACTAATGCATTACTTATGGTGTTCTTCTTTTGGAGAAAGCGGGTTTCTGAAATCGTTTTATACTCGTTAGGGTTATATAAACACTCGACCCAGTATTGTTCCTTACTAACTTTGATAAGGGTAACTCATAGGAGGATTAAGCACAAAAACCTAGTTGGCCAGTCGCCTGATGCGCAAAATTAGGGTTGTTAAGCCTCTCAAACGCTACAAATCTAATTGAGGTATTTTCATCCCGATTCAAGACCGTCTACCAACTTACGGCATATTCACAATCCTCCTTTTCGAATCGATTAGAAATCATATAGTGATAACTAGTTGTCAATTAGCTACCAAGAATTCAACTCGATTATTGGATAGATCTCTCGATAAGAATAATAACCATAAGCATGCATTACTTTATAACATAAGGTTCAAGAATTCAACATAGAAATCCTATAAGAGAATTAGTTCTAGCCATGAATATGACAAGAACTAATTCAAAGTTCATCATGCAAAAACTGAATTAAAGAAAAGAAAAAGAAAAGAAATTACTAATGTTTGGGTCTCGATCTCTAGGCAAGAAAACCTTGTGTTTGGCAAGAAAGGGAACCATGAAAGCGCCTAGGGTTCTCCTTTTATAGGTTTAAGCGTCTCCTCTCTTTTCCTGCGAGCTGGCCCAAAATCCGTCAAAGACCTAATTTTCAGCGTCGGCGCGCGGCCTGCGAGATGGCGCGCGGCGCCTAAAGTTCTGCAATGCCGGGTGTTTTGGCGCGCGGCCCGATATCTGGCATGCGAGCGCGCGCTGGATCTTCTGCGGCTTCTCGGATGTTTAGCGCGCGGCCATTCGGCCTCACGAGCGCGCGTACTGGATCTGCGACTTCTACGAATAATAGCGCGCGGCCACGCTTCAGCTGCGAGGCGCGCGGCAGTCTGAATTCGATCGTTTGCCACTTTCTCCGTTTCGGCTCTAGTACCTCACTATTTTTCCCTCTTTTCGCTCCTTTTCCGCCATTTGGCCACTTTAGCCACTTTGACTCAAAGAAAGAAAATCTATCCTAATCGACACTTTGTATGTACAAAAGCGGAACAAAAGACTAACTAGATGACTCAAAGGTGTATATAAAATACAGATCAAATACCCAAACTTAACCTTTGCTCGCCTCGAGCAAAGATAGAAAAGAAATACAATAAAATGACGGACTCGATAAATAAGAAAATCAACAAAGAAAATAAGCAGACTCCGCCATTGATCACTTTTCTTTGCGTGAATGTTAACTAGAAAAACATGAAGGTTAGCGAGAATAATATCTTGAGGAACATATAGCATGGAATTTCAACACGTTGAGCTAGATATTTCGCAAACTCATACTTATCATGCTTAAATGGAAGTCGGTGTACTCAGTATGCATATAAATTCAAAAATTCCTATGGCATGCTTACTTGCTATCCTCGCTAATGCGGATATACATAGAAGAGATCTTGAGGACTTTGGGGTTGTAATGTAGGCTTAGGTAGGGGTTGGTAAAGATAGGCATTTAGGCTCATTTTTACGTACCATAAGCTCTTTGGCTTTTCAATTTTTTCCTTTTTTTCTTTTGATTCTTTCCTTCACTTGATTCTATCATTCCCTCTTTTGTTTTGGGAGAGTGAAGTGTATTATACAAATAAGCACCCCAAACTTAGGCTTTTGCCTCTTTCTTATTACTTTTCCATTAGGGTGCCTCAAACTTGTTCACTCTTTTTGTTTCTTCTTTTTAACACAATGTACTCCACTATTTCATGTTTTCACTTATGGCACAATTTTGTGGGAATATGGGGTGTCGAAGAAGTTTCAAATTTAGGCTCGATGGGGCTAACTAGTGATATTTTTAAAGTGCGGGATAGAAAAGAATGGTAAGAATTGGCTATCAAAGAAATGCTGAGTCATCTCACTGCGTGCGTATCTAACTATTTCGCCTCGAATAGCGATCGTAACACACAGCATTTATCATTTAGCATACATAACTCAGCGAGAGACTCGAATAGGCAGTTACGTGAGTTTTGGCATCTAACCTAAGTGTTTAGATAATTTGCTTCCATTCCTTTACATTATTCCACCTTACTTCACTAGATGTTTCTAGACTCTGACATACATGATCTTTGTGAGCAATTATGACTCAAAAAAGAAAAATTTTGGTGACTCAAATAAACATGAAACAAATAAAAGACTTAAATAAAACATAACATGACACAAATAAAACTAAAACACAAAACACACCCCGAACTTAAATCACACATTGCCCGATGTGTGTAGACTGAGCGATAAAAGCGACAACTTACAAACTTTGGCTAAAATGGTGGTGGTGGCGGTGGATAATCATCGACCGTTGGTTGAACAAGGCACTCATTTCGTCGATTTGTTGCCTTGTTTCTTGCTGTCCTTGTACTCTGTTTGCAAGTCTGCATCATCTCCTACGGTGTTGGTACAATTGCCCTGTGTGGGCTCTGAAGGTTCGCTCTTGTGGTTGGCGGTGGCTGGTTCACGCCTCATATTGAGCCACATTTGAGCTCATCTTCATCCATGGTTGCCTCTGCTTCTTTGTTGTTGTTCTTCTTTGCGGGTTGTACTCTTCGTCAAAGGCTTTGGGGGCTAAGTGCGGAAAAGAGTGCACTATCCATGGGACACGGCGTGATTGGTTTCTTTCATGAGTATCTGTGGGTAGTTGTGGAATTTGCACTCATGTGGCATAGGCGGTAATAAGTGAACCGTGTCCCGATCCACTGTTGTCACCAACTGCTGATTTCTTCGATGCTCTTCACTATCTCTTTTCCACATCAATTATCGGCCCTCATAATTCCATAAATCAACTTAATCTGTCTTACGGCACTCTGGTGAAGTGCGTAGATGGAATCATGCGAATCGGCGAAATCTGACCAAGCCTTTGCGCTTGAATTGGTGCTTTGCTCGGTGCTCTAGATCCATTCCTTAGATCTCAAAAGCGGCCCGGGGTAGCTCGGCGTATGCCGATATTATTCGATCAATGTTGTTCTGCTCTAGACCATGTTCTAAAATGGTTCCAATCGCTACTTTCTTCAACATCAAGTTTTTAGCGTTGTATTTATTGCTTGCGATCGCGGGCATATAATTTCCCACTACAAAGCACCCTTCTGTCTTCTAGGAAAGTTTGCATAAAATTCCCGCCCGTTGTTGTATTCACTTTGGTGTTATCTTCTCCGGATTGACAAATCTCTTCCACCCCTTAGCTCGATCATCGCCGGATGGGCTCGCCGCGTCTTCGTCCCATAGGATCCTTTGGTAATCCATTTCCCTTTACGGGATTACGGGTCTAGTATCAAGTCTTTTGTATCTTTGGTAGGCACAGTAACTCCGAACCTATTTTCATCGTATTGTGGGGTTGGGGTGGATGTGGATCCTCTTCTCTTTCGGTGGCCATTTATAAACAAAATCTGCGACTTCTAATTTTTGTGGCCTGATGTCTCTATACACTCAACAACTAGCGACAACGCTGAGCTTAATGATGCCCACCACTTCTTTTTCTACTCTTTTCTCGACTTCACAACCAACTTTTGGTACCCAAACTACTCCACTACAATACTCTTCCCTACTACTACCTCCATGACTTGGTGAAAGGATTGAGAAAAAAATAGGGATTACGCTTTTGATGAGAAGACTGAAGCTTGTTCTTGTTTGATTGGTGGGTTGAGGCTATGGAATGGAGCTTTGTTGTTTGAGATAGTTGAGGTTTTTGGGAATTTAAGAGTTTAGGTTGTGGTTGGGTTGGATTTGTGGAGGTTTTGTGGGCAAATTTACGGAATTTCGTGGGTTTTGGAGAGGGAAGGTTAGGTTTTGGAAGTTGGAATTGGGAAAATCTGATTTTTAGGCGTTTTAACTTTTGGATTCCCGGCTTGTGCAGCCCTAACTTTTAGCGCGCGGCTGACATCTGCGCTCGCCGGGACTTCTGCGCGGCCCTGCTCACAGGCGCGCGGCTAAGCTCGGCAACTTTACGGAATTCCACCGCCGCGGCCTGCTCGCAGGGCGCGGCTCTTAAACTCCGAGCCTGTTGAGATCTTTTGGCGCGCTGCCACTGGCGCGCATGGCGCGCCACTTCGCGGAAATCCTTGCTTTTCTTGATTTATTTCGTCCCGGTTTAATTTCTTGTACATCGATCACAAAACAACAAGATCCAATCTGTGAGATGTTCTTAGACAAACTAAAATAAAATAACGCGAAATTAAAATAACATAATAAAAAAGCGTTGGGTTGCCTCGACAAGCGTTATCTTTAACGTCTTTTAGCGGACGCAAGTTCCTTAGACTTACTAGCCAGGGTGGATTAAGTCTGACGATCCATTTCCGCCACGTTTGGCGTTTCCTTTTCTCCTTTTCTTTTTAGCATTATCGGTAGTAGGAGTTCGAACAATTACCTCATTTAGTGTCGTCTCAAACCAAACCATGCTTGCTTTCTTGGGCTCATCATTCTTTGGTTGCATTGCGATGGCTCGCGTGGGGTTTGGTGGTGTTGATTGCAAAACACCCACTTACGATTCTTGGCTCGATGGCGTGTTTAAAGACTTTAAACACCATCTCTTCGTTCTCGCTCTTAGCGTTAGCTCTCCTCTTTCAGCGTCAATCAAGGCTCTGCGGTTCTTGGAATGGCCTCACGATATGATCGGGATTTACGCATCTTCTTCCATATCGGAATGAGGAAGTCTGCGGGAAAGAAAAATTTTCCTACGCCACAATCACGTCCTCGATCTTCCTCGTGGATGAACCAGCATCTGTCGGCTAGTTGCAGACTCGCGGTGGTGGGTTTGGCTTCTCCTAACTCGATCTTTTGAAAGCGATAGGGCGTCAAATTTATACTCGCCCAGATCACGCGAGCTCATTGCAGTCACCCCGCACTTGTGCATGGTAGTGTAAAGCTTCAGTCCTTTAGCTTTGGTGGCAATTTCTTTTGTAAGATAGCACTACACTCTTACATTAGTGCTACTATCTCATATTCGCCAGTTCCTCTTTTTCCCAGATTTCTTTCATGAACTTGAAGTAAGATGGCATCTGCTCCAAAGCCTCTATAAGCGGTATGTTGATGTGCAACTTCTGAATACCTCAAGAATTTGGAAAATTGTTTATCGAGCCTTCGCTGTAATCTACGGGGAAAGGAATCTTTTCTGTATACTCCTTCTACGGAGTTTTCTCTATCACTGGGCTAGGTTCAGCCACCTTATCTTTTTCTAACTCTGCTTCCCTCTCAACTATTGGGTGGTAATTGCTCCAATTGTTTTCCACTTCTCATTTGCTGCCATACATTTGCTCCGCCGGATTTACCTCGGTATTGCTTGGCAATGTCCCGTGGCTTTGATGTTTACTGCTTTGCTAATTTATCTACTGTATTTCCAAGTTTACGAGCGAGGATCTGGGTCTGTTATAAAGCTGCGTCTGGCGTTGGCAAGTCTTTGTCATGGCTTCTTTAAGCTCATCTGGTTTTCTTCTTGACACAGTGCGTTGAAATTTATTGGTGGGGGCTTGAGTGAAGAACATTGATTAGTGCTTCTTTGGTTGCAGTCGGCCTATCACGGTCTGCTGCCCACGATATTGGTTTTGTTGGCCACAGTGCGATTTTCTTGTACGATCTCCTCTCCATGAGAAGTTTGGGTGATTCCTCCACCCTGGATTATAAGTGTTTGAGTAGGGGTTGTTCTGTTGCCTCTGGTAGTTACCTCTTGCTTGACACTCTGCTGCTCATTTGGGATGTTGTTGGGATCCATTGAAGGACACCTATCAAATGTGTGTGGGCCGCGTATCTCATGATTTTAGCGATTCGCGGCATTCGACCGACAGTATGTTCTGCGATTGTTTCGCTAGAAGAGCCACTTGTGCGTTCAAAGCGGCAATAGCATCTGCCATGGACCCCGCGATTCTTCTCCGGCTGGTTGCCTCTCTTGATGACATGGTTGTTAGTGGCCATATCTTACAATAACTCGTGGGCGTCGTGGGCATTTTCCTCATGAATGCCCGCTGCATTGCGCATCTATGATGGTTACGGTTGTCTTGCTCGGCCGTTGTAGAAAATATGAACCAAGTTCCTGACTCAATGCAATGGTGTGGACACTTCCTCTGTAGATCCTTGAATCTCTCCCATGCTTCGTATAAGGACTCTCCATTGACTTGATAGAAGTTGTTCAACTCCTCTTAATTTTCTTTGCTTTCGAGGTGGAAAGAACTTGGCTAGGAATTTACGTGCCATTTCGTGCCATGTAAATATCGAATCGGTGGCGGGAATTCAACCATACTTTGCTCACATCCACTGGTGAGAAGGAAAGAGCCTCAATCTGACGGCATCATCGATGCGCCGTTATATCGAAAGTGGCACATAGCTCCAAGAAATTTGCTATGTGCATATGTGGATCCTCGATGGCGATCCTCGGCTGCCTTGTGTCTTCACCATGCTCAGAATCATTGGTTTTATCTCGAAATTGTTGGCTCTGTGTAGGGAGCCTAATGCAATCGTGCTCCATTCACTCTTGGTAGCACATAATCTCGGACTTAACTTTGGGTGGATTCGAACCTGTCCTCCATATCTATTGGCACTTCTTGAGGATCTCACAGGTTAAGTTGATTTTCACTAACCGCTCTCGTCATTATTGTTGGGAGCAGTCCATTTCTATCAGCGTTGCAATTTGATTCTTTACATTACGTTTGCGGGCTTTCTCGATTCCGGATTGAAGGGAGCGAGTGTCGGCTCCTCTTCTCGCCAGCGTAAGCGATATCACGAGAAAGATCAAAACAAACAAAGAATCACGGCACCACGATTTTCGTAGAAACTAAAAATAAATTAAAAAAATGAAAAATTACATCCAAATTAGAAATTAAAAATAGATAATTTGATATTGAACTATTGCCTAATCCCACAGCGGCGCCAAAAACTTGATGCGCGAAATATGCACACTTTTAAGCGCAAGTGCGTTATCGTATCAAGTAGTATAGTCTTAGATAAGACCGAATATCGTCCTCGGGATTAGGGTTCAAGTACGATTGTCTATTTTCTAGTATCTATTTGGTGAATTAATGAGTGATTGGTTGTTTATGACTAAGAATTATAAAAGCTAATTAAATATAAAGATTTAATTCGGATGTGATGAGAATAGGGCTTATGTATCCTTACTATCCGACATGTTACTTACTAATGCATTACTTATGGTGTTCTTCTTTTGGAGAAAGCGGGTTTCTGAAATCGTTTTATACTCCGTTAAGTTATATAAACACTCGACCCAGATATTGTTCCTTACCTAACTTTGATAAGGGTAACTCTATAGGAGGATTAAGCACAAAACCTAGTTGGCCGTCGCGCCTGCGCAAAATTAGGGTTGTTAAGCCTCTGCATCAACGCTACAAATCTAATTGAGGTATTTTCATCCCGATTCAGGCCGTCTACTGACTTACGGCGTATTCACAATCCTCCTTTTGAGAATCGATTAGAAATCATATAGTGATAACTAGTTGTCAATTAGCTACCAAGAATTCAACTCAATTATTGGATAGATCTCTCGATAAGAATAATAACCATAAGCGTGCATTACTTTATAACATAAGGTTCAAGAATTCAACATAGAAAGCCTATAAGAGAATTAGTTCCTAGCCATGAATATGACAAGAACTAATTCAAAGTTCATCATGCAAATGAATTAAAGAAAAGAAAAGAAAAGAAATTACTAATGTTTGGGTCTCGATCTCACAGGCAAGAAAACCTTGTGTTTGGCGAAAGGGAACCCTTGAAAAGCGCTAGGGTTCTCCTTTTATAGGTTTAAAGCGTCTCTCTCTTTTTCCTGCAGGCTGGCCCAAAAATCCGTCAAAAGACCTAATTTTTCAGCGTCGGCGCGCGCCCTGCGAGATGGCGCGCGCGCCTAAAGTTCTGCAATACCGGGTGTTTTGGCGCGCGGCCGATATCTGGCATGCGAGCGCGCGGCTGGATCTTCTGCGGCTTCTCGGATGTTTAGCGCGCGGCCATTCACGGCCTCTGAGGCGCGGCTGAATCTTCTGCGACTTCTACGAATAATAGCGCGCAGCCTGCTTCATTGCGGAGGCGCGGCGCAGGTCTGGATTTCAGCCTCGTTTGCCACTTTCTCCGTTTTCAGCTCTAGTACCTCCTCTTTTTCCCTCTTTTCGCTCCTTTTCCGCCATTTGGCCACTTTAGCCACTTTGACTCAAAAGAAAGAAAATCTATCCTAATACGACACTTTGTATGTACAAAACGGAACAAAAGACTAACTAGACTGACTCAAAAGGTGTATATAAAATACACCGATCACAAAGGCATTGAGTTGGACAAAGTTAAGGTTTCAGTGATCGAAAATCTGCCACCTCCAGTATCAGTAAAAGGGATCAGAAGTTTCCTTGGGCACGCAGGATTCTACAGGAGTTCATCAAGGACTACTCAAAGATCTCTAAACCTCTGTCCACCTTGTTGATGAATGGGGTTGCGTTTGAATTCAATGAAGAATGTCTGACTGCTTTTCAGATACTTAAGGAGCGGCTAACCTCAGCACCTATAGTCACTGCACCTGATTGGGAACTCCCGTTTGAATTGATGTGTGATGCAAGTGACTACGCAGTAGGAGCTGTTCTTGGGCGGAGAATTGATAAGGTATTCAGGTCTATTTACTATGCTAGCAAGACCCTGAATGATGCTCAGCTGAATTATGCGACGACAGAGAAAGAACTGCTAGCCATATTATACGGATTTGAGAAGTTCAGACCATACCTCATTGGAAACAAGGTGATAGTGTACACTGATCACTCAGCCATTAAGTATTTGATGATCAAGAAAGATGTTAAACCTCTACTTATACGAAGGGTGCTGCTATTACAAGAATTTGATAGGGAGATCCGTGATAAAAAGGGGACTGAAAACGTGGTGGCAGACCACTTGTCCAGGCTTGAAGTGGAAGAGAGCCAGAACACCAAGGATGTGCAAATAAATGACTCATTTCCAGACGAGCATCAGTGTGGAATTACCTTGGTTCGCTGACTTGGTTAATTTTCTTGTAGCAAAAGTATTGCCTTCAGGGTTGACGAAACAGCATGTGAAAAAATTCTATTCAGAGGTAAAACATTACTACTGGGAAGATCCAATTCTATACAAGCAATGTGCTGACCAGGTCATAAGGCGGTGCGTACCTAAGGATGAAATGCACCAAATTCTCACTCATTGTACTCATTGCAATGTGGTGGGAATTTTGGGGCACCACGGACAACAGCCAATGTATTGCAGAGTGGATTCTATTGGTCAACCCTATTCAAAGATGTCAACACCTTCGTGAGGGGCTGTGATCGTTGCCAAAGAACTGGGAATATGTCCAGGCGAGATGAAATGCCTATAACTGGGGTCGTTGAAGTAGAGCTGTTTGACGTATGGGGGATTGACTTTATGGGCCCGTCCTGATGTCCTTTGGGAACCAATACATTCTTCTCGCTGTGGATTATGTGTCCAAATGGGTCGAAGTTGTGGCTACTAGAGAAAATGATAGTAAAACTGTTTTGAAATTCCTCCAAAAAAATATTTTCACAAAATTTGGCACTCCAAGGGCCCTCATCAGTGACGAATGGAGCCATTTTTGCAGCAAGCAGCTTGACACTTTGCTGGCACGTTACGGAGTCTACTATCGCACTGCTTTGCCATATCACCCTCAAGCCAATGGGCAAACTGAAATTTCGAATAGAACAGTGAAAATCATATTGGAGAAAACAGTTGATGACTCAAGAAAGAATTGGTCTGCCAAGCTGGATGATGCACTCTGGGCCTATAGGACAGCTTTCAAGACCCCATTGGGTTGTCACCATACAGGATAGTCTATGAGAATGCATGTCACCTACCGGTGGAGTTAGAACATAGGGCATATTGGGCAATGAGAAAGTTGAACATGGATGTCATAGCAGCAGGGCAGAAAAGGCTATTGTAACTGAATGAGCTAGATGAATTTCGGAACAATGTCTATGAAAATGCAAAATCTACAAAGAAAGGGGCAATACATGGCACGACAAGAATTTGATCCCGAAAGAACTATAGCCTGGGAAACAAGTACTCTTATTCAATTCAAGGCTGAGATTATTCTCAGGCAAGTTGAAGTCCATGTGGTCAGGGCCATTTGTGGTGGAAAGAGTGTTCCCTTATGGTGCAGTCGAAGTTGGAAGAAAAGGGGGAGCATCATTCAAAGTGAACGGACATAGTTTGAAACCATACTTGTTGAATAACATGGAGCAGATCAACTCTGCGATCGGTTTCAAGTAACAATAAAGAGGAACTTGCGTGCGGCTAAAAGACGTTAAAGACAACGCTACTTGGGAGGCAACCCAATGTTTAAATTCTGCAATTTATTTTAATTAGGACAGTCTCACTTTTGGTGTGTTTGTTATGTTGTGATGCCAGGTGAAGGACTCAGAGATGGAGCATGAAGGAAAGGGCGAAAAGACACGAAATCAGTCGGCCATGTCTGCGTCTATGGCGTCAGCGGTGCCGAATCTTCAGGAAAGTCTCAGTACTTTATGCACCACGGTGCCACAGAGGCAGAACCGCGGTGCCAGTTCACCATCCCCTAAAATATGAAAAGGCCCGGAATCGCCAAATCTCCTCGCGAATCTGTCACGATGCTGATATCGTCGCGCCACCATCATTTTGAGCCGATGTACGTCTGTAAGTCGTCCCTGTTTCATATTTGAGTCATACACATTTGGGACAATGTGTCAGTTAAGTTTGGAGGGTACTTGTATTTTCTTATAATTTTGAGTCGTTGATTTGTGTCTATATGAGTCAATTTTTTTTATCATGCATGTTGTAGTTGCTTAAAACGCCTAGTGAATTAAGTATGATAATGTAATGGAAAGATATGCAACAATATGTGTGCTTAAGTTAAATATGTCAAAGATTCATGAAAATATGATTAGTTGGAATATTGTGTGCTTAGCCTGTGTATGTCAATTGCGAAAAAATATCCTGCATACTTGCTATTTGAGGCAAAATAATTAGGATGTACATGTTAGGGGGGGGGGGGGATTCAGGCATTTCTTTGTTAGTCCTTCTTACCTTTCTTTACCTACCCTGACAATGAATTGTATCCCTAGTCAGTCCTTTGAGCCTAAAATGAAAAGCTATTTCTTTGACACCCCAATTCCCTCATGTGCCATAGCGATAGCGATAATCTGAGAGGAAAAATAAAGTGAAAAAGAAATACAAAAGAGAGCAAAAATTAATTATGCACCCCAATTAAAATATGAAAAAGCTTAAATTTGGGGGTGCCAATGCGAATGTGTATGTTCCGCTCTCAACAAAAAGAGAAAAGGGAGTAATGGGTATGAACTAAAAAGAATACAGCAAGGAAGAGAAACAAGTTGAATGAAAAGCGCTTATGATACGTAATTTGAGCCTAAATGTCTATTTTTACCTACCCTTGCCTAAGCCTACATTACAACCATGAAAAGTCCTGATGATCCCTAGTATATATGTCCATGATTAGTGGAGAATAACAAGTAAACAGGCTATAGTACCTTGACAAAAAATGCAATGACATTGACATGCATAAGTTAGGTATTCATGCTTCCAGTGATTGTGACTGAAATGAATCTGCGAAATATCTAACTTGAAATTCTATATTGTTCAATGCATGCTACATCTATTCCTACATATTGTCCTAACTAATGTTCATGTGTTTCTAAGTGACATTTTGCAACTGCTTGACGTGAGTCTTTGAGTCTTTTTGATTTTATTTCTTTATTTTGTTTTCTTCTTTGCTCGAGGGCGAGCAAAGTTTAAGTTTGGGGGTTTGTTAGGCATATTTTATATACCTATTTTGAGTCATTTCGATTAATATTTTATCAATTTTCGTTGCGTCGAGTACAGTTTTAAGGTTGTTTTTATTTTGAGTCACAACTGTTCAAAAAGGCAAAATGGCAAAAAGAAGCAAAAAGTGGGCATAAAATGAGGTCCGGAGGCAGAAAAAGGTCGAAAATCGATGACTCGAAAAAACCACAGCAAGCGGCGGTACTGAAAGCGGGGCCAGCGGTGCCAAAGCAACGAAACCGCGGGACTTTCAGCACCGGTGCATTGACGAAAAGCGATGCCATTTATTGAGAGTGCGGGAGTTTGAAACGCGGTCTTGACTGTAGAACCGCGGTGTCGGTACATAATTTTTTAGTTCCGAATTGGAATTGGCCAAGGGAAATAGGGTCCCTAGGGCACGCAATTGATACTTATTTAAAGCCCTAGGAATCAGTTTTTAGGAGGGGGTCCATTCTTGAACACAAGAACAACACAAGGCACTTGGAGCAACAATTGGAGACTTTAATCTTCGTAATTTTCTATTTTTAGTTTTTATTTAAGTTTTATGTTGGATATTGTGTTAGTTCGTAGCATGTCTATGACTAGAAACTAAACACTTAATTAAGGTTTTCCTTATGATTCACTTGAACCTTTATTCATGATTTGATGCAATGTAGAAAACACTTGTGATTTCTTTGACAAAGGAAATATCCACAAATAATCATCAAGGATAAGCAAATAATATTTATGACCCGAAGAACTTAAAATGGGAGAGGTCCAAATATCACAATGCAAAATATCGAAAGACATAAGAGTGCATGAAGTAGAAGCAATAAATGACAATTTCACATGTTTACCAAGTGCACAAGAATGACACTTATTCAAAATACAAGTCTGGGTACAAGAAATAAATTTATTTTGTTTAAGAGAAGTTAAAACAGCCTCCCCCGGATGTCCCAAACGTTGGTGCCAAAGCTGTAAAAGTAAAATGAAACTTGGATTGATGAGTAGGTAAGTTTATTGGATAGAGCTCCCCCTTGCTATCACATCTCATGAGAAGCCTCCCCGTCTGAAAATCACACACGGAAAAGACAAACGGGTCAAAATTCACAGATACCCAATTATCAGTTGTAAACTTCCTAACAGATACCAAGTTTTAGATTATTTTTGGAGCATGAAGGACATTATTTAAAGACAATGGTGGGTTAGGTGGTGAGAATGTAGTAGAACCATACCCTTTAATTGGAATTGAATGGTCATTTCCGACAACTATACCACTATCATTGCTCAAATTAAAATAGGACGTGAGATTACCTTGGGAGGACGTCATGTGTGACGTTGCTCCTGAGTCCATGTACCAATTTGAATCCGGTGGATTGAGTCCAAGAGTGTGCATGGCGGACTCAATATCCGTTGGGTTGACCACGGTTGAGTGGGCCTCATGCCACTGGATCGATTGAGGCCCAAAACCACTCTGCAAAGGCGGAGCAGCAACATGCTGTTGGGCTGGCCTAGTGAGGCCCAGTTGAGAAACCTCGCGGCTGCTAGGGCGGCGGTGGGCGCTGCATCTGTCGCGGTTCTCTTGGTGGGTGAGTGCGATCGAGGCCTGCCCGGACCAGTTCTTGGACCACCACCTGCATCATCGCGCGCCGCTGGTTACGCCACCTGCGCGCCGCTTACCACCGTAGTTGGTGGTGCCTCCATTTCCACCGCCACCAGAATTCCGGTGTCCTCCACATTTGTTATATCCGTGATTTGCACTCTTATTTTTATTATTACGTCTTTTTTGTCCCTTATTTTGGTGAGAAGGGTCAAAAGAAGTACCATCATTTTAAGGAGTGGCTATGAAGGCGGAATTTGAAGTAGTTGAGGTTTTTTTTATCAATCCCGACTCTTCAAGTACAAGCATAGATCTTGCTTGATAGAATTGCGGTAAAGGGTTACTTTGACGGATTAGAGTTCCCACTCCGCTATATGCATCAGTGAGATCGTGACGATTGCAGAATAACAGGTTATTAATGCTTAGGTGAGCAACGTTCTTAAGCGATGCGCGAACACTTTGAGGCGTTGACAATATGTCAAAACATTGGGAAAATCCACCATTTCAATGGTAGAAAATTTATGTTCCAGTGCAACAGCACGAGAGTTTTGATTGTCTTGAAAGATATATCCCTAGCGGTCTCACACTGCCATGACTGTTGAATCCGGCTCCACTATGGTGTGCAACAAGTCCGTGGAAATTGTTGCATAAATTCAACTAAGGACTGTGGCATCAAGCGTATTCCACAAGTCCTTGTCTGCATCCGTGGGTTCCTTTCCCTTCCCGTCTTTTGGTGGAATGATTTGATGAAGGACTTTGTGAGCCCTACAACATATTTTAAATAATTCTGCCCATGAAGCATAGTGCACAGTTTTCATCTCTAGTTTGACAAAAACATGTGTCTTAATATTTGAAATGACTAGAGCGGGATGAAAAGATGATTTAGATTCAGACATATTTTGGTTGTGATGAAGGTTGTTCAACAATGGAGGAAGAATAGAAAAAAATTAGGGAAAAAATCGTCCAAGTTGAAGACTTGGTCGGAAAAAAAAAATGGGAGAAAATAATTGATCTTTCCTTAAGCTCTTGATACCATGTAAGACTTTGAGATTATTTTTCTCAAGTTTCCTTATTTCATTAGGTAAGAATATATACAATCAATACAATGACTAGGAAGAATAAGTCTTCATTAGTATAATCCTAGAAATATTCCCTATACAATAATTATCTACCATATAGGATAAAATATTATATTAATACAATATATTCACATAATATTATATTAATGATACTATGATACTATTCTAGAATATTCTAATATTAATATTCTAACAAAATGAGATATCTATAATCACACAAATATCTTTGACTTATTTTAGATCATAAAATTCAAAAGTATTCCTTTATTTCTTAAAATATATGTCAAATAAAAGTATATCGCATAAATTGAAACGGAGAAATTACGAATCTTCAAAAAAGATACTGCTAAATAATTTAAACATTTAAAATACTGAATTCTTATCTTCATTCGTTGTATTGTTTTTATCTTTCAACCATCTGGGATTGGATTCAATAATAAACGTGAGTCATTAGCTCATGTTGACTACGTCTCTGCTCTTTGTAAATAATAATCGTCGCTCATACTGATTAAATAATGTGGTGTAGTTGAATAGTAGGCCGTTGGCTGCCTGCAAGGCTGCAACGAGATGAGATGTTCACTAAAGTTCATTAAACCTTATCATTTAGACGAATAAAAAGTCGATCATAACAAAGTTTTCTTAAGTGAACCTACAAAATGATCATTCACTAAAAAAAAAACTTTCGTTTTAATGTTATCAATATTTACCACAAAAAATAATAACCTTTCATTAGTAACTCGACTTAAAACTCCTCCTATCTCCTTGAATATTATCCTTATAAACTTATTCATTGAATTTTAATTTGTTTGAAACTGATGTGTGATTATTATCCTATGATAAATCATTCAAAACACTGGAAAATAGAGTGAAATGTTTGCAGAAGATTTATATATTCATTATATATGTTGAAATATGTCTTGAATTCAAACATATTAGGTTTATACCATATTTAGGAATCCTTTTCCTTTTCTGTTTGGAAAACCTTTTCATTTTTCTGTTTGGAAAACCTTTCCTTAGTCTTTGTAAACCCCATATGTCATAACCTAATAAGCAATCTGAAATACAATCCAGAGAAATCTCAAAAATTATATTCCTCAAGATCAATAAAGTTTTTCTCTCTTCTGCCCGTGGACGTAACTAACACATTGTTAGTGAACCACGTTAAATCGTTTGTGTCATTTACATTCATTATTATTCTTTCTTCTGTTTAATTGCTTCCGCTATAACAAATTGATATCAGAGCCGGATTTATTTGTTTGAAAGAGGTCTGGAATGAATGTGAAAATCGATAAATTTACGGGGAGAAACAGTTTTAGTCTGTGACAGATCAAGATGCGAGCCTTGTTAAAACAACAAGGACTTTGGGCGCCGCTTTCTAGGAACCGGCGAGTAACGCGTTAACGCCATTGAGATGGCCAGATTACGGAAGAGAAGGCTCATTCAACAATTATGTTGAGTCTTGCTGATGATATTATCACTGACGTCGCGGAGGAGGAAAACCGTGCAGGGTCTATGGGTCAAGCTCGAGAGTATTTATATGACGAAGTCCTTAACCAACAAGTTGCTTACAAGCAGCGTGCATTACTCTCACGAATGCAGGAAGGTATGCCTCTTCGAGATCACTTAGATTAACTAAGCACAATCTTGTTAGAGTTGCGTAATATTGATGTGAAAGTTGAGAATGAGGATGCTGCATTGATTTTGTTAGTATCTTTACCATTATCGTACGAAAATTTCGTACAGTCGTTCATTGTTGGAAAATATACTGTGTCTCTAGAGGAGGTGAGTACATGTGCAGATAATCACGCTGCAGGGTTAGTGTTGACATCCAATTTTGACCCATCTTTTAGGTATTTCTTGCAATTTTAAGCATTTTAGGACACCGCATTTTATCATCATTTTTGACATTTTGTATATTTTTTACATAACATTCTATGTTGTTTATTCTTGTAAATTGACATCATGTTTTGTTTTTTTACCTTTAATTAGGTATTAAACATTTTTTGTAGCATCTCTTTGAATAATTAACTGACACCCCGTGCCTCTTTTAATCAGGCATTAAATATTTGCTAAATATTGTATTTTATTATTATTGCATCAGGCATTGACATTTTAATAATTTGTATCTTTAAATAATTTTCCTTTTAAATAATTAATCCATTTTCGCATTTTTTGTCAAACCAGTCCAGTCCAGGGCATAATCTGAATCGATCAATCCGCGTAAATCGAAACCAAAACTGAGGCCCAATACACCTTTCATCTTTTCCCTCTAATACCCAATACTCAATACCCAATACCCAATACCCAAAGCCCAATACCCAAAACCCAAACCCTAAACCTAATCCCACACTATAAATAAAACCTTACCCCTTTTTTAATCCCCCCCAGCCGTCGAACACCCTGACCCTTCCTCACACCCTCCTTCGTCTCTCTCCTCTCTATACACACACAGCAACCCTAAATCTAACCTCAACCACACTCACCCACATCCATCCGTCTACCCTCTCTCACCTCAGCACCCCTCTCTCCCGGCGAACCCCTACACAACCGAACACCACTGACCCGCCATTCCCGTCGACCTCCTCCCCTCTCTCTACCTTTACTCCCTGCAACTCCCGTCGACCACCGCCATTGAACATTCCCGTCGCAAATAACCGACGTCGCCATCACACACCACCACTGCCTATCATCGCCCTGTCGTTAAATCGGCGGCGTCGCTCGGCGTTCGCCGTGTGGAAGTAACCGCCACTCGGGTTTGTTTCCATTTTTAGATTTATTGGCATGTTTTTATTTCGGACTGATTTCCTTTATTTTTGAATCTCGCCGGAGTTTGAGAAACTCCGTGATGGTTAATTCTTGTTTACATTTGTTGGTTTAGCTGGTGGGCTGATTTTCTGATTTTGTTGATATCTCGCCGGAGTTTTTTTTTTGGCGAATGTGTTGGTTTCGTTTTGTTGGTATCCGGCTATGTTCTTGAATTTTCCGGCGAGTTTTGTGGGCTACTCCATTGTTTTTTACCGTTTTTTAGACTGTTTCTTTGGGACATTTCGTTGCTATGATGTTGCAATTTTCTACTGTTTTTGTCGGACTTATTCACAGTTTCGTTGTTGCTGTTTACCATCGTTTCGGACCTTTCGGTTATTGGACTGATTTTGACGATTCGCTCTTTTGTTGTTCATTTTACTAAACTGATTTGAACAATTTGTTACATTTGTTGGTATTTAACTGATTTGAACAAATACTACACTTGGTAGCGATGAAAAAGTTATCAAATCGATTTTTAGGCTTCCACGATTGCAAAGCGGAAAATAAAATAAATGAAGCTTTACAGGCAATGATGATTTCTTTCACTTACAGGATAACCAACATGCGCTTGGCAAAGCGAATTCTCGCAGTGACTTGTTTAGTGTCCCACTTTATATTTTTACATATCCGAGCCCTCCGTGTTCAAAACTACTCTTGTTTTTGGCGCGGATCTGAAAATTCTATTTATTTTATTATTTTTAGCAATATTGACGATGAAGGAATCTCAAATCGATTTCCAAGGCCTACCCTGTGCAAAAGACGGATTTATTTTTTGGCTTTATTTATTAATTATTGCTATTTTTTTAAAATTGTTTTATTTTATTACTAACACTTTTACTAAGTGTTTATGCAGGTATCCGGAGATGCATTTCAAAAAGAATGTCCCGGAGTTTATTTCATGCCGCATTTAATTTAATTTTACTTTGTATTGCATTTTATTTTAATTGTAAATTGTGTAAAAATGCTTAGAATAGGTATGATAAAAGCCAATATATAATTAACCTAGGTTTGAACGGATAGCCGCAAGTTAGCGGATCCTACAGGATGCCTGACCCCTTCCCTTTAGGATAATAAAGAACCCTTACCTAGAATCTCACATTAATTTCGCAGACCATTAAATGGAGATTAATTGCAGTATTTTATTGCAATAAATCAAGTGTCCTAATTCACTTAAATAATTAGGTGGCGACTCCTTTAAATACATTTAGGAATCAACCATACGTAGTACTCCCGTTTCGACTCTGGTTTAAATGGGGTGTTACAGTTAGTAGCCAGTGGAAGTCATGAACATAGAAATCCGGAGGAGAAAAAGTTCAAGAAACCATTTTATAAAGGTCCAAAACCAAATGATGTCTGTAATTACTGTAAGGAGAAGGGACACTGGAAATCTGATTGTCCCCGAGAAGAAGCGTGAGAATAATCCGACAGTGCTAGCTGTATGTGAATACCAACTCTGAAGATGATATTGCTCTAGTTGCTAATGAGTACACGCACCACAATGATGTGTGGATCCTCGATTCAGCAGCATCTTACCATATATGTCCGCGCAGGGAGTGATTTACAACATATGAGCAAGTGGATGGTGGCAGTGTTTCTATGGCTGACAATTCTGTTTGCAAAACGGTTGGGATAGGCTCTATTAAAATTCGGACACATGATGATAAATTCTGCACATTGAATGACGTAAGACATGTTCCATCCATGACAAAGAATATGATATCGTTGAGCATGTTAGATAGCAAGGGGTTCAAATTTCGAGGTGGAGTTCTATATGTCTGCAATGATTCGAATGTGGTTTTGAAGGGAATAAAACGTGGTACCTTGTATTTCCTTCAAGTTTCTACGTTATCAGGTTATGTTGTTGTTGCATCCTCAGAGGTTGATAAATAAAAATTGATCAAGTTATGGCATATGAGGCTTGGTCATATGAGCGAGAGAGGGATGCAAATTCTGTCAAAAGGAGATCTTATTTGTGGTCACAAGGTCGATGACCTTAAGTTTTGTGAACACTGTGTATTCGGGAAACTACATCGCAGCAAGTTTCCCAAAACAATACACAGAACAAAAGGCACATTTGATTACATCCATTCTGATTGTTGGGGTCCTTCCCGGATGGAGGCTCTAGGAGGTCACATATATTTTATGACAATTAATGATGATTTTTCAAGGATGACTTGGGTGTTCTTTATGAAGCATAAAAGTGAAGCTTTCAAGAACTTCAAGCAGTGCAAGACATTAATGGAAAATCAAATAGGGAAGAAGATCAAAAGACTGCGAACTGATAATGGTCTGGAATTTTATTGTTCTGAGTTCAATGAGTTTTACAAAAAAGAAGGGATTGCTAGGCATCATACAGTCAGGGAGACGCCATAGAAAAATGGTGTAGCAGAATGTATGAATCAGACACTTCTAGAGAGAGCTAGATGAATGCTCTCTAATGCTGGACTAACTAGGACATTCTGGACAGAGACAGTTAGTACATCTTGCTATTTGATAAATCGTGGACCTCACACAGGTATACATCTCAAAATTCCTTTTGAGATGTGGTCTGGTAAGCCTGCTGATTACTCTGGCTTGAGAGATTTTGGTTGCAATGTTTATTATCATGTTAATGAGGGTAAATTAGAATCACGAGCTAAAAAGGGAGTGTTTGTGGTTTATGGGGATGGTGTTAAAGGTTACAGAATATGGTCCCCGTCTGAGAAGAGGGTTATACTGAGCAGGAATGTAGTTTTTGATAAAAATTCTATGTTTATCCCTACTGTGAAGTCTATTGTTGGTGGCCGTATTGGGAAACATGTGGAGCAGCAAGTTACTCCAGATGAGGGTGAACCATCATATGAAGTCCAACGACAGCGATGAAGCGAGAATCATCGGGATCTTCATTACCAAGAAGAAATCGGCCTGATTTGGCCCTTGATCGATCAAAGAGAGCAAATTATGGAATACCTCCCAGAAGGTATGGTTTTGAAGACATGATAGCTTTAACATTGCAGGTTGCTGAAGAAGTGGATCGTGACTCAAATGAGCCATCCACTTACAAAGAAGCAGTTACATGTACTAAATCAGCTGAGGAGAAGGAGTACATGTCTCGAGTTCCCTATGCTAGTGCAGTAGGAAGCTTGATGTATGCAACGATAGTGCTAGCACGATTTTACGATCTGTTAGTGTTGTTAGCGGGTTTATGAGTGAGCACGGCAAGAGCATTGGCAAGTTGTGAAGATGATTTTCAATACCTCGAAATGCGTCGATGTTGGTCGTTTATGGAGGTGATCTGAGTGTTTGGTGACGGGGTTTTGGACTCGACTATCTTTGGAGATGTTGTGATGAAGATCTATGACTGGTTATGTTTTCACTCTTGGTGGTTCAGTTGTCAGTTGAAAGCTACTTTGCAGCCTACGGTGACTTTGTCTACTACAGAAGCAGAGTACATGACATTATGACGGCCCGATGAAGGAATGCGGTTGTAAGAATTGATCGGCAACTGGTCTACATCGAGGATCGTGCCGTAGTGTATTGTGCGATCTCGGTGCAACTGTTTAGCGAGGATCAAGTCCATCGTTAGAGGACTAAGCACGTTGATGTGAGGTATCATTTTACGAGAAGTGAGAAGAGAATCAAGGTGAACAAAGTGGAGTGCTGCGATAACCCAACCGATATGTTCACTGGCGGTTCCAGCGTGAAGTTCCAACACTGTTTGAACTTGCTCAATGTTAGGAGTTGCTGATTGCCCCTTGAGGGCAAAATCTGGGGTAGAAGAAGTCTAGTACATATGACACTATAATGGTGCATCTGGTACATCTGTTATTTGTGAGAGGATTCAAGTCAAGGTGGAGATTTGTTGAAATATACCTTGAATACGGGCATATTAGGTTTATACCATGTTTATGAATCTTTTTTCTTTTCTGTTTGGAAAACTTTTTCCTTTTTCTGTTTGGAAAACCTTTCCTTAGTCTGTGTAAGGGGTACTCTATATAAACCTCATAGGTCATAACTTAATAAACAATCTGAAATACAATCCAGAGAAATTTCAAAAATTGTATTCTTAAGATCAATAAAAAAATTCTCTCTTCTGCCCGTGGACGTAGCTAACATATTGTTAGTGAACCACGTTAAATCGTTTGTGTCTTTTACATTCATTATTATTCTTTCTTCTATTTAATTGTTTCTGCTATAACAATATATTACTCAGAAATGGAGGCCGTAGATCTAGTCTAGACTCTACAGTAAAGTGGGAGAGATTATTCCTTTGCACGGCTTTCAAGGGGAATGTTTGTGGATCCCACATTATGACCAAAGAAACTAACACTTTGGATGGGTGTTTCCTGTGGTTGATTAATATACTGATATGGTATAGTAGTGTGATATTGTATTGTACTGTATTAATAAATATAATGTTTGAATAGATTTTATTGTTTGTTGTGATTTAATTATATTTTTATTATTTGATTTAATTGTATGATATTATATAATAACATGTAAGTTTATTAAAATATTTTTAACTAATATAACTATTAGAAATATCAATAATTACTAGGATAACTCAATTAAAAGACGGAATAAATAACTGTCCTCATCTCTTTTTTTTTCTTTGACTCTTTCAGTTAAAAAAATAAATAACAAAATTGCGTGAGAATATCTAATTGTCAAGATGTTTTTATCATCATTATTACTTTAACTGAGAAGTATTCATTTCTAGTGTTCTCCTTTTTTCAACCTACATAAGGGCTTCAGGTTGTTACTTTGATTTAAGTAGGTTGTTGTGAGTGGTTGGGTGGGGGTGAGGGTGGAGGTGGGTGTGGTTTGGGTGTGATGGATAGGTGGTGTGGTGGGTGGGGGTGGCAGAGGGTAGCCGCTTGATGGGATGGGTATGATAAAGATATAATGGGTAAATAAAATACATAATCATTAACCATGCAAAGACTGTTAAATCCGCGGTTATAAAATTTGAAGTTTTTCATAGTTATATAACCACGGGATTACAACGAATTTACAACAACATACAACATAATTTTAAGAATAAATGAAAACAAACATGGTTTAATATAAAACCATACATTAATGAACCACTGAAAACAACCATTCAAACATGGATAAAGATTGTCATATCTTTTTCTTACTCCTTAATTCTTTTTTAATATAATAAAAGAACATGCGCATTGGGTGTGCACTCAACTAAGAAACTATAATAATTAAACTCACTATATATCTAATTAATCAACTTTAAAATCCTTGTCCCTAGGAGATGCTCATGTATACAGCCATTTGAAGTGAATCATAACCTGACAACTTTAAAAGTTTTCTTGGGAAACGTGTAAAATAAATATAGAGGCAAAACTATATAAAACATGAAATAAAGCAATGCTTTTATATTTATAAATTAGGCTGCAAAATGTACTTCCACAAGTAGCTGAGCCAAATTAAGTAATAATTCTCTCAAAAGCTTATACAAACTTGAAAATTATACACTATAATACATTTATTTTTCTAATGGCATAGAACAATTAACACTAAGAATGACATCTCATTCCATTTTGTGATAGTAGAATAATATGATCATCATCTCATGTTATAGGGAGCACATTTTGTACCCTCCAAAAAATTTGGGTTTGAATATTTCTTCTTCCACAATATCCCAAGTCAACTCATGATGAAGCAAACCTAAAATAAGCTTCACATAACTTCTTACCAACTAATATAAATCAAAGTAAATTAATGATAACTATACTATAAATGAAGAAAAGATTTAGGAGAAATGAGAATTCCTTTTATCCTATGAGTTAGTTTTGAAGTAATTAAATCCAAACAAGCCACCCATCAATAAACACTATGATAAAATCACAACATAACCCCATAAACCAAGATAGATTTATAGTCTAGTAGTATCAGAGAGAGTCTCTCACTCAATAAGTGCATGTTTTATTTTCACTGTTCCCTTCTCACTATCCTAATCCTCCCATGTGATAGTCAATTTTTTTTTCAAAAAAGAGAGGAGAAATTAAGCCCCGTAAAGAAAAAAAGAAATAAAAACCCTTAATTAATAGATTATAGTTTAGTATTTTCTTTTACCAAGATCCTCCTCCTCCTCCTAACATCCCATTCCAGTATCCATTAGTTGATTGATCTCCAACAGGCTGATGATGATCTCTATCATGCTTATTAGGACCATCACTTGTGTTATTACTTGTGCTTGAAACTTGCTTTAGACCTACAAAAGGAAACAAAAACCTTCCACTTGTATTTGTGTCTTGGAGATTATTATTTCCATAGGCACTATGAACATTATTTCCAAGTCCATGATCCAATGAGAAATTTAGGGATGGTAATGAAAATCCAGAAGAGTTGTAAACTGAATTTGGCTCGGAAATTGGCATTGTCATAAAGGAATTATTCAACTCTCTAGATGTAATCCCGTTAATCAACTCCATTGCTGAAAGCTGAGATGGAGGAGAAGCAGAAGAGGAAGAAGACGGAGGAGGAGGCAAAGTAGAAACATTCAGACTATTGTTGTCCTTGTTACTGCCATCATAATTTGGTACCTGTTGATTTCGAGTAGAAATCAGAGAAGTAATTTTAAACAAATTATTGTAACTTCAATAGTCGAGTAGTAACTTTACTAAAATGCGTTGTTCTGTTAACTTGTACACTCACACGTATAAACATACAGTAGAGACTCTTCGATTGTACATATTAATGTTCGTTTTGAATGAGGAAGAGAAGAAATCAGATAAGTAATTCTGAACATCTTATTGTAACTTGAATAGTCGAGTAGTAATTTTTTTTTTAAAATATAACTTTTCTGAAATTGTTGTTCTGTTAATTTGTATACTCACACGTATAAATGTACACTAGGGACTCTTCAATTGTACATATTTATAATTTTGAGCAATTAATTTCTGTAGTAATTGTGAACGAAATACTGTAAGTTCAAAAAATATTTGTAACTTTACTGAACGGGGAGTTGTGTTTACTTGTACCTTACACGTATAAACGTACACTAGAAACACATCCGATTATACATATTAATTTTGACTGGTTTATCTCGAAATTCTCAGAACTCGCTAAAATTAAAATAAAAGACAACACACTAAGCTTTAACGGCACCTGAATTAGCTCGGTGATAGTCTTGAAATCAGATGAAAATCCCAAGTTGAGATCTTGGCTCCCTTCATGGATGATCTTACTAGGGTTTTGATCATGATGATGTTGAGGTGGTGGTGGTGGAACAACCAAATCAGGTAGTTTTTTCAAAGGATTAATTATAACATGATTATTATTTGAATTGTAAGGGGAAGAATTAGATGAAGATTTCTTGTTTTTTCTTGAACCACCACCAACAGGAATGTTCCTAAGAGATCCACCTGCAGTCCAATATCTTCTACAAGTCTTGCAAAAATACCTTGGTTGAGAAAGACTATAGTTGTTGTAATAACAAAACTTTGTGTTTGTTGAATTGCACCTTGGACAATTCAAAGCTTGGTCTTTTTGTGGCCTAACTGATTTTCTTTCAACACAATTAGGTTTTGATGAACCATTTGTGTTTGATATTATCTCTTCCATGGGCTTCACCACTACCTCCTACAAAAATCAACAACATTAAATCTTAGATCCAACTCTAAATTTTACTGTCTAGAAAGGAAATCTACTAGCTAGTATATAAGCACCATAAAGATTTTCTAGATGAGTGCTTTGTACTTTACACTTGTAAGTATAATAAAACAAAGAAAAAATTCTCTATTTTAATACCTGAGGCCATCGAGCGGTATCCATGGATGATGAAGAAGAAGCAGAAACAAACTAAAGGACGCAAAGGGATTTATTTTTTTTGGCTGAAAATGAAAAATGAGCAGCTTTATGAGCAAGTGGTTTTAAAAGCAAAAAAAAGGAATGTTTGAGAGGGTTTGTGGATGTTGTATTGTGTGGGGAGAGAGAGAATGAATGAATAAAACGACATTTTTTCTTTAACTTATTGACTATTTGTATAGTAGTAGTAGTATTTCTTTAATTTGTTAGTGGATGAATATATATGTCTTTGCAGAACTATTTTTTTTTTTTTTTGATAATCCAGGTTTCGGGGACCCTCATCCCCCATATCGCTAGTACCTACACAGGTTCTGGTACTAACTCCTGGAGGTCATGGGACCGGTCCTTCAGCACCCCACAACCAGGTAAATCGCGGGATGTGCACTCGTGATCTGCGCCAGCCCAACTGATCAACGCTGAAGCGCCCGACTCGCATGCGACCGCGGGAATCAAACCCACACTGCAACATGCCCGCGCGGCTTTTAACGTCCAGGCTTAATCACAAGCATGTGCCCCGGAGAACGATATCCGGAGGGGGAATCGAACTTGCAACCTCTCGGCCGCAAACTTGATCCCCTGCCAGCCAAGCTGGCCCCTCTAGATTGCAGAACTAATTTTTATATATATAATGGTGGAGTTATGTTTTCTGACTAGAGAGGAGCTTGGCATTAAGTCAAATTGGTTCCTTTTAATATTATTCTTTAGACACATGAATTATCTTTTAAATTTTGACAAGCATATAAAAGGATTTTTACAGTTGGGGGTATTGGAATGGATAGTAAATTTTTGGTTAAAACGAATTTGTCAACAACAACGTACTTGATGTAATCTCACCAAATGCGGTATAGGAGATAGAATGTACGCAAAACTTACCTCAACCTTTATGGGTAGATAAGTTATTTCAGTAGATCCTCAGCTTAAAACAAATTTATCGTGTAATATTTTTTTATTTTTTACTTATAAATCAGGTATCACGTTATTAAAAGTGACTCGATATATGTCGCTCCCGTGTGAGTGACATTTTGAATAAAATAGCAAAATAAGGTAATTTTTCTAATACAAAAGGAAAGAGTAACTTTATTCACCATTTTTTAGTAATTCATAACTGTTTAAACAATGAACTCAATACTCATACTTCCTGCTTAAGACAACACTAATAAAATGGCTTATTTTTTCCTCAAAAAAGTACCAATGTTTTTAATATGGTAATAAGAATGAATAATCATTGTTATTATATATATATCCTTGTGATAATCATGTCCGCAAATTGCATCATACTACTAAACAAAGAAATCTTCGGTTCCCTTTGTTTAATCCGTTGCTTGTTGCGCAACGGCTTTTGAGCTAGTGTTCATCTCTTTGAAAGAGAGTAAAACGCCCAAAGATAACGTGTAGAGGGGTTTCATTCTCTGAAACCTACATTTCAAATTGAGGGCCCTCCAATCTTACTTTGCATGTTTGTGGATCACACTCTCACACACTAATCTCTACAGGTGCCCGTAGTAGGCCGGCCGCCATTTCTTTGACTGGTTCATTGCTAGTTTGGAAGTACAAAAGAACAAAGAAGAAGTGAAACAAGTAAAATATTGTTAATTTTTTTGAATTAAGGCTAGTAATTTGTAGCTTAAATACGTACACTTAACAACTTGTTGAATCATTAAGTTATATCGTTAGTGAAGGATATCGTTATTAATAAAAAATTATATATCTTCTTCATATTTTTGGCTCATTTCCAATTTTCAAGTCCATTACTAATTCAAATAATTAGAAAGAAAAGTCAAGTCCATTTGTTTCCCCTAGCCCATTTAAGTTTAAATTAAAATAGATTTTGTTTCCTGAAATTAAAATAGAATCAAAGAAGACAAAAATTAAATCTCTAATCTAACAAAAGTGAATTAGCAAAACTTTCTCGGCAAGCACAACGTTTGAAGTTTCAACCTAAGTTTCATATTATTGCAATTTTTCAGTTGCTTTAGTATATTTTTGTGATGTGTTTGTAGGAATAGGAAAAATAGAGAAATTGAGTGATTTTCTTTTTATCCTAAAAAATTACAGTATTCGTAAACAAGAAATTGAGTGATTTTCTTTTTATGATGCTATATTGGTAATCTATGTGTGCATAAGATTTAGGGGTAGAAAAATAGCAATTTAGTCATAACAATGCACATACATCTCGTTGAATTAAGTTGAGTAACTCAAATTATCAATAATTTTAAAATTCAAATAAGTATGATATGCCTCACTTTTTGACGCACATAATGAAAATATTGTCTAATGCAATTTCAAGATCGAGATTAGAGATCAATTATTATATGTTATGTGACTTCGATAAATAATTTTAAAATCTAAATACATGTATAATAGTTGAACAAGTATATCATTAAAATGACATTCATTAAGAAGTCTCCAACATAAAGTAATCAAAAAAATTGTTAAATAGAAGAATAAACAAGAAAAAACAAACTAAAATATCATAATATGTTAATTGTTTATTAAGCTCATAATAATATCAACATTGATTAGAATCAGATTGAATTAAAGATAAGTACTCACCGAGATAGTTATTGTATCTCATTTTCATTATTTGTACATCACTTGTATCAATTTTTTGCATTATAATTAAAATACATTCTTAAAATATGTAAAAATCAAACCAAATCGATAAAACAGATAAAACCAATTTTTTGCATTATAATTACTAATTTTGCTATATAAGTAATAGTATTCGACTAAAAAACAATGAGTGTATGATTGGACATCCATAACTCATACTGTAGGCAAGGGCGAAACTACGACTATGCTAACGAGTTCGGCAAAATTGTAGCTTTGATTTATACTCTATTTTTGTGTTTAAAATTCCATGCAATATATCGAATAGCTTTTAACCCAACAGAACATGTATTTTTATTGTAAATGAACATAATATATACAAATAATTTATTCAAAATTGTAAGATAATATTAGTCTCCATTGGGGAGTCTTCTCATTAATATCAATATATAGTGTACACTGTTCATCCCAATTACAATAGGAATCTTAGTCCATTATACAAGAGAAATTCTAGTCTTACCATAATTATATTTACATAAATATTCTAATTATGGGTAGAGATTTATTATACAACTACACGTTTACACACCCCCTCAGTCGGAGCGGATGTGTATTTTTATTTTAAATGAACATAATATATACAAATAATTTATTCAAAATCTAATAAGTCATCCTTTTAAATAAATAAATAAGAATTCAAAACTCAAATTCTTGTTCAGCTCTGCATGTTCTCCACCAACATAATGGATATATGAAGAGAATTTTTATTTCCAATAGAAAAAATATTCAAGAAAAGCTTATACTATGTTTTTTTTTTTTTGGCTTTTGCTTTCATTAAACACAAAGGTAACCATTAATACCAGTGGTAGTAAATTAAACCTTTTGTTGGCTTTTCTGGTCGAAGTTTTCAAAAGAGATTGACGTGCATGGATATATCTACATGCATGCATGATTTTTTATTTCATCTGTCTATCCTATAGACACTTGAACAAATAATCATATTCATGGTCATAATCAAATCCTATTTCATTGGAATTATTAACTTCTGAATACCATATAAAAATCTTAAATTAATTAGTGGAGAAAAAGATAACGAATTTTATTTTCCGGACCCTACATTATGAGATTTCATTGAGTATGTTATTATTGTATTAATTTAAAACGGAGTAATTAAGAATATTCGATTGTTTTCAGCAGTGATTCAAATGTTACTGAGAACTCATGACACTAAGGTTCAAATTTATAATTAGTTGCCAATTAAATTGTCTAGTTGAGTTTCAGAACAAAAAAAGTTGTTTGAATTGAAAAAGAATTATGGTCTAGGGTTAGTTAACACTTTTGGTCCCTCAATTATTAGTGAGTTCTAATTATAATTCTTGTGAAATTGAGCTAATTAAGTACATTTAACTTTCATTTTGACCCGCGTGCACTTTTGATCCTTTTGTTTCATTAGCAAATTTACCAGAATTGTTAATAGTTCAATTGTTTTTTTTTTCGAATCGAGGTTCTATAAAAAACAACCTCTCTATTTTATAAATGTAGGGATAAAGTTTGTGTACATGTTACCCTTCCCAGCCTCACTTGTGGGACTACACTTGGTGTGTTGTTGTTCTTGTTGTTAATAGTTCAATCACTTAAATACCCCCAATGTATTATATTAATTAAGCTCGTAAGAATACTTCATATTTGCGGATAATATAGTTTTTAAGAATAGTCTGAATATAGTACATTTCCTACATAAAGGACCTTAAAACACTTAACAGAAGCATAATCAAAATTTAAATCTATGGGTTTGTGAATTTTAAAAAATGATAGCTTACTACGTTATGGATATATATTATTATTTATATATCTATTAAGTGCAGTTTTTAATAAAAACACAAATTTTTAATTAAAAATATTGAGTTCTGCCAAATCCGTAACTTACTCTCTAGTTCATATCCGCCCCTAAAAGAACACATGTAAATTAGTTGAAGATTATTTTTCTTTAATTAATTGCCTAACTCACCTAAGCTACGAGGAGGTCACATGCATAAGCTATATGGCTATATATACAACAGAAGATTACGCAATGAATGCCACATCCTAGCAATGAATGATTGAAAGATGGATCCTCGTTTGGTATTGAATAATTCATGCATGTCTCATTCATGCCCCTAATTCCAATATGCTACCATTAACAGAATATAATTATTGCATTTAAATTATGTCATTGTACCTACGTGAATTAACCTATGACTCTAAGAAACCTAAAACATTTAATTAGATTTGATATAAGTTATTGGTTTCCAAAACAGCCCAAAAATACTTTCAATATTGTCTGTTTTTGGGCTAAGGGGTCACGGTTTTTTCCTCAAAAGACATCACTCCATTAGAGTATCACTATATCGTATATGTAGCTTCATGTTCTCCTCAACTATTAATATGACTCTTTATTTGCACACCTAATTAATATATTTCTTATCTCAAGAAAATTTAAAAAGCCATATATCTATATATACAGATTCAAAATGATTCATCACTTATGAGACCACGTTAGCCATCTTTATTATAGTTACTTCGACATCATGTGCATCATCAAAATAATGTGAAATTTCAGTACTAGCTATAAATCTCTGCTAAAAAGGTTAGGTGTTGATGCCAATGTATACTATATGATATGCTCGACAGTTGTAGTAGTAGTTATTACTTGGTATAACTGGTCCATCATCAGATTCAGACTACTTCAAAAGCAATATTTGAAACGTTCCTGTTCATTAGTTATTATCTGGCAAAAAAAAAGTTAAATTTTTTTACGGCCATGAATTATGATGGATGAATAGAACTTATTTAATTTTAGTTAGAGGTCTCATATTCGAGCTCAGTCTTGAGCCGAGGGTCTCCCGGAAACAGTCGCTCTACCTACTAAGGTGGAGATGAGTTCTGTGTACATTCTACCCTCTCCAGTTTTCACTAGGTATGTTGTTGTTGTCTCATATTCGAGCTCTGAGAATTAATTTTTTTTTGTAAGAAATGTTTTCTCCTTTAATGTGTGTTACATGATAGAAATTCAGATAAGTCAGATTCCAAAGTAGGTACTAGAGAGTAAAATGTGGGAAGAAAAAGTAAGATTGAGCAGTTTAATAATACAGTTCTTATGACTTTTCATATTATACTGTGATTAACTAGGTTAATGTAAGGTCATAAAATTTTATTGTAACTCTTGATGCCACATGATTAATTGTATATTCAGGACACCCTACTGACCTTAACCTTATCAGTTAGCAACTACCCTATGTTCTCATTGACTATCTCACTTAGCTTACTAATTACATAATAGGTTTACTAATTACTTCATGATCCAGTATTTTATAGAATATATTTTGAAAATTAATCCAGATCTACGCCTATAAATTAGAGTCATTATTTGTAATGAGAAAAAGTTTGGTTTTTGAAGTAGAAAATTCTCTAATTAAGTGTTCATACATTAACAAGAAAAGAGTTTTGACATATTGAATAAAGGTATGTATTTTGTGGAAATTTATGGACTCAGTAATATGTTTAAAGTTTGTTACTTAAGCTGTACTGTTAGAAGGAGGACAAATCAAAGAATTTGTTAGTGTAATTAGCTTGAATTTATTTAAAAAGAGTAGGATATTCACACTTTAACTTGAATAATGAGATTTTTTTTTCAATTATACTTATATAATTTTTACCGACAAAAATAAAATACGTAAGGACACTTGGAAGAAAATGGCGATAGTCTAAGTTAGGAATGCACAAAATTGGTCCTATTTTCTGGCCCTAATTTTTCAATATTCTACTTCGGTCCGATTTACCTCACTGTGCAAATTTCTAATCCATATAACCGAACCGGACCGAAAAAGATTTGGACTGGACCGGACCGATAAATTCGATCCGGTCTTCGGTCCTAATTTTCTGAATATTCGATCTTCGATCCGGTCCGATTTTATCTTATTGTGCAGGCCTATCATAGTAGTGGTGTTGGGTTATGGGGCCCAAAAGGATATGCGCTCATGGGAATATATTTGGAGGAAGAAGGTAGGAGGAAATAATGGAGTAATTATCTTTTGAGGAACTAAACCTAACAACCAAATAAATGCAAGGAATGAAGAAATGGGTAAAATGGTCATTTATCAAATCATGATTTAAAGATTTTTTTAGAAAGCAATTTTTTAATCAGAAAATGTTACATTATGGTATGAAAATTTATAAGTTAATGCAAACATTAGATGACAGTCTAATATTTTATCCGTAAGATTTACAAATATAATAACCGAATCTATCTTTGTTCAAGAAAATTTGCACAGCTTTTAAAAATAGATACAAAATATAAATGGTTACATAAGAAAGGACATCTGTGGGAGTACCTCTACTAGGCCCATGGCTTATCTAGATTTGGGCTTGATATCACAAGGTTTCATCTGCAATAGCTCATAAGAGATAAACTAAGCTACTACGAAGACCCAGTACTGTTGGGTTGTCCATAATACTTAAATAGCCCAACAAGAAGTTTTGCTGATTAAGCCCAAAAAGAACTAAATGACGAACAATAATACCCGTAATTACAAAACATGTTTTCTCTAGATAGTGTCCTAGAATTCACAAAGGACCACTCTACCTATGAACCAAAAAGGGCCCCAACAAATGTGGTTCCACTATATAAGTTATATATACCATAAATATTTTCAATAGTAGTAGACATTTTGAAAGGTTATTTATAGATAAGTCTATGTGGATATGCGATTTTTAATCTTGAAAGTAAGATAAGTTATCTATTGTAACATGTAAAAGTGATATAACTGTAAATTTGTTTATTCCGAAACTCTTTTGCTATTTACTTGAAGACAAAGAGCGTTTATAATTTCAATTACAATAGCTTCTCAACCATCACCCACATGCCATGACCCATGATGGTCCTTATTCCACTTGGACCACTATCATTCCTACATAATTTGGCTCATTTCAATTGTATATGATGGGTCTATGGCCTTTCAACGTCTGCAATCAACTCCTACTTGTCTACTTAATTCGAAATTTGATTGTTTAAGCAATTCCTATATTTATTTATTTGTATTCTCTTTTTTTACATATAGTATTTAACAAATGAGGGAAAAATCAAATGAGCAGAAATAATCAAGTAATTATTAGTATTCGAACTCATGACATAAACCATAGATCACAGTATATTTGAATAAAGAATAATTATTAATAATGATATAAATTTCATCTGAGACGATCTCATTTTGATCTTTTACAAACTTAAATGAGATGTTGAGAATATAATCACGTGTGTTCTCTCTAACAATTTAAGTTTTTAGATGAGATTGTCATACACTTCAACATGGTATAACTCATCTCAATTCTTGTTTATCCGATGTTGGGCCCCCCATCATATATTGTTCACGCTCCAGATGTCCAAATCTGGACATACGCGGGGGTGTTTTTTCTCCCAATTGTGAGATGAGAATTTAAACTCCTTATATGAATTTGAACAGTCCTTTCCTCACGAGATCCCCATCAAACTTCTTTACGTCGCACTTAGTTGAAGATGAATGTGACAACTTAATCCTAGACACTGTGAAGAGACCTTAACCAAACTCTGAGATCAATTGTTGAATTAAACCAGAACACTTTTAATGTGATGATGATATATATAGTTTTATTTTTGCTAAATTCGTATCATTTTCAAAAATATCTTTCACCATTTAAGAATATCCTTACACCTTATATATAGATATAATTTTTTCCTCACACCTAACACTAATCATTATTGGAGAGTGGTGAAAGTACATTTCATTTGATCAACTCAACAATTAAAAACATAAATTCAAAACATAACGAAAATTTATATTTTATTCATTATTACATATTTTTTGTCATTATCCATGCCATGTGTTGTGTGCTTTGGAGAAAGTGGGAGAAAGATGGGCGGCGGTAGTTTGTTGATCAGCAATTGACTAAAAAGTGTATAGTTCTTAGTTTTATTATTAATATAAATATATATAGTGTATAGTATGAAATCCTTAATATAATAAAGATCATATATCTATCATAATTATACATCACTAAATATTATACAATTTATGAAATATATTTTAATTATGATAAGATATGTATATGGTGTGGACGAATGCACAAGAAGAGTGCGAACCATATTATTAATTTGCATTTAAGAATTCCCCCCATTGTCACATTGAAAACATTTAATGGATTTGTCAAATTGAGTTTTGATAAAAACACTAAATTATTTAAAATGATGTAGGCCTGTGATTTATTTCCTAAGGGAAATATCCACAGAAAATTCGAATAATCATCTAAAATGAGTATATAATATTTATGACCTGCAGAACTCAAAATTGGTGATGTCCACGAATCACAATGTAAATATCAAATGGTCTAAGTGTATGTGAAGTAGATGATGCAAAAAGAAGCTTAACATGTTTCCAAACACACAAGTTTGGCAAACAGAATAGTCCAAAAGTTTATTACAAGATACCAATTTATTCTCTTATGTTATTGAAAACTGGTGCTCTTGGGTGTCTCAATCGTTTGTGCCATATAATAGGAGAAATGGCGGCAAAGGTTGATGGTTTGGTCATGCGATTGTTGAAAATATTGGTGATGGGATACAAGTTCCCCGTGCTATTACATCTCATCATTAATGGCATTCCCGTCTGAAAATCCTTCACAGAAAAGCCAAACAGATCAAAATTCACAGAAACATTATTGTCAGTAGTAAAACGTCTAACATATATCAAGTTTTTAATCTGTTTTGGTGCATAAAAGTCGTTTTTCAAGTATAATGGGGTGATGGGGTAGTTTTACCTAACCAACACCACAAATTAGAATTTTCTGCCCACTATCGACAATAATATTTCTATTTTTGCTCATATTAAAATAAGACGAGAGATTACCTTGAGATGTCGTCATGTGGGATGTAGTCCTTGTGTCCATGTACCATGACTCGTCTGGAACACTTAGATTCATGTTGTTCATGGCTTGTTCAACGCCGATAACGGTGGACGCGCAGGCATAAGATGGTGTGTTGCATGCCGCCATGGACACGAACCTAGAATTTCGAGTTGGCGATTTGAAGAGGAAGGCCTGGCCCATGTCGACGTTGGATAGAGGCATGGCGGTGCAGCCCACGGTGGGTACTGCCCCCACTAATTTTCGACGAGCTGGGCAGTGAGTTGCCATTGATTGGGTCTCCATTGCCCGGACTGGTTGCTGCCGCCAACTGGCTTCCCGCCGCCCTTGCCCCGTCCCTTTCCACTATTATTTTTTCCTTTTGTTATTATTATGTTAGACCCCAGTTTCTGACCATTATTGTTTCGGTTGCCACTGCCACCCGAACCAGAATTTTATGGTTGAGAATCTGCGGAAAATGAATTGATGGAGACGAGGGCAATTTCGGCGTTGACTGTCCCGGAAGATATATGTTTTCCTTTCCGTGTTTCTTCGAGAATCAACCTTAAACGAGCCTCATAGAAAGGAGGCAACAGATTGCTTTACTGAATGCAAGTAGCAACTCCATCATGTTGTTCATTGAGCCATGCAATCAATTGAAGGATCAACATTTGATTTGTTACAGGCGAACCAACATTGGATAGTTGGTCCACAAGCACCTTCAATTCTTGACAATAAGCGAAAACGTTGGAGAAATTATCCAATTTAACATTATTAAATTGGTGTTCAAGATATACGGCTCGAGAAAGTTTGTTATCCTGAAATATGTTTTGTAAACGTTTCCATGCCTATTGAGCCGTAGAGTTCGGCTCTAATATGGTATGTAAAAGATTGTTTGATATAGTGTCATAAATCCATTGAAGGACTATATCATCCAAATGGGACCATAGCTTTTTGTTCATCGTAGTGGTGTCCGATGATGACTCAGAAGGTATGATATAATCTATTACCTCATAAGCGCGATAATAAATTTTGAACAATTCCGGCCAAGAGGTATATTGCCTTTTTTCCATTTCAAGTGTTATATAAATAAAGTTCTTGACATTATTGACGGCAAAAACGTGATGAAATTTTTGTTTTTCGGTCATACGTTCCACAAGAAATCAAAACCAAGGAAGATGAGAAAGTATTTTGTGTTTTGATAGAAGTGTAGGAAAGAACCCTAAGTATTGGCTAGGGTTTTAGGATAGAAGAAAGTGGTTGCCGAGGAGGGGGGTGTCGACTATGTTTATCTTAGGTTTAGTTTTTTTTAGAAGTTTTAGGGTTTATGAGAAAACCCGTGGCCAAAAATAATAAAAAAACCGGCTAAGGGGAAGGAGAGGTAGGGTTTAGGGTAAAAGATCTTTGATTCTTGATAACAGGTAGAAAATTAATTTCTTGAGTTTATTTCTTTCCAAAGTATACAATATATACAAGTCTATACAATCAATCTTCTCTATCACATGTTAATTAATATAATTAATATAATCATTCTAATTTTATGATCTAATTACAACATATTGATGGGATGAGATATAATGGGATAATGATGTGTGCCTAATTATCCTAACAATTTTCAGAAAACAAAAATCTAAATCGACTTTGCAAAAGGTGCATCAGCTAATTAATTATGTATTAACATCTAATCGGCAACATAAAAAATAATTAAATAAATAAATGCCACCCATCCAATTGATGAGAATTCAAAAAGGGTGTGTAGAATGGAAGATATATTATATTGTTCCTTGACTAATTTTTGGTCAACAATTAACACATAAGAATAGTAAGTCAATATTTAGCCCGTTTCAAAATAATTTCAACCTTTTAAATTAGAAAATAATTTAATTTAAATTTCACATTTACCTTTAATAACAAGCTTTATAATCAAACAAACGTTACGACCTATTTAAGAAAATAAATTTTAAATGACTTATAAAAACATAATTATTTAATTTTTTTATTTTTATATTAAACTCAATACATGAGGTAAGGTCTACTTACATCTTATCTTTTCTTAACCTGACTATGTAAGATTACACTGAATATGTTATTGTTATTGATATATATTAAACTATTAGCCTATTTGATCAAGTTTTTGAAAGGCCAGAAATACTTTTTTTTCTTCAAAAAAACACTTATTTAAAAAAATGTCATATTAAAAAAAACGGAGGGTTACGACAGTTAGTTGAACGGACATATCAATTCCGGGGGATAAAACTGTCACGTAATAAATAATATACATATACAGTGCTTTTGTTCCTCAAATTTGAAAGTGAAATCCCAAAATAGAGAGAAAAATAAAGGACTCGTTTTCTTTAGGACTCATTTTTGTTCTAATTTTATTTGACTTTTTCGCCCGTGAATTTTACAGTAAATTCAGCCTTCTGGTGAATTGATTATTTGTGGGTTTTTTTTTCATAATTTCATGGAAGTTCAGGTACCAAAAATATTGTTTTTAATCGCTGGAAATGGTGAATTTTTGTTCAATTTAGAGTTATATAACGATTATCATATTTGTTTGTGTTGACCATTTATTGATTATATATTTTATGAATCTTTTCCGAATTATGATATGGGTTTTTATTTTTTTTATAAGTAATTATGGTTTTGGGTTTATCACTTATTAGTCTTTACAAGATCTTATGTTGTGATTATATTATGCTTCATATTTGTGGATTTTGATGCTCAATGTTGTTCTTTTTCTTGTTTATTAATTATGGGATTTTGATGCTCAATTTTGTGCATTTTCTTCTTTATTTAGTTATGGGATTTTGATGCTCAATTTTGTTCATACTTTTTATTAATCCCTCTGTCCCAATTTATGTGATGTAGTTTAATTGGACATTGATTTTAAGAAATAAATGAAGACTTTTGAATCTTGTGGCCAAACATATTTAAAAAGGTAAATTTTGAAGTTAAATTGTTATCAAATAAGAAATGTGTCATTCTTTTTTGGACTGACTAAAAAAGAAAAGCGTGTCATGTGGTATAGAGGGAGTAATTAGTAATTATTGAATTTTGTTAGTAGTAAGTTGAAAGCCAGCATGAAAATAGTCAAATTATGAGGAAAGTCAATATCTTGTCAACCCCATTAGTTTGGGGTTGAGGTATAGTTGATTGTTTGTTAAATGGTTATTTCTGATTTTATTTTCATTTTTTTTCAAGGATTAGTTTTGTAGTTTGAGTTTAAAAGGATGATGGGGAGTTATAGTGAGTCTGAAGAAGAATGTTTCTTTGATAGCCGTGAAGAAATCACTTCGGATTCTGATTGCGATGAGGCGTCCGCTCGTAATTGGGGCAATGATGGTGTTTTAGGATATGAGTTTTGGAATAAGGATCCTGAAAGTGTTGATGAACGTCGTGATAGATTTTTGAAATGGATAGGTGATGTAACTACCGATGATAGCAAGATGGGCACTGATAGAATTAGGGATGGTGGTGAGACTGTGCTGGCGAATTCAGATTCCCGAGACAGTTGTTTCTCTGGTCGGTCTTCTCAATCTTTCGAGTCTAATGAAGCTTTGGAATTGGACGAGGATGATGCAAGAGATGTGAGATCGCATTGGAAAATTAGAAATTTGGACAATGGAGTAGAGTTTGTGTTGGATGATCTTAGTCAGGATGGTATGCTTAGTCAAGTACGTGAAGTAGGTTCAAACAGGTTATTCACTGCTGAAGAGTTCCAGAGAACTCTCGGGCCATCGCCTTTGGTTCAGAAATATATGCTGAGAGGGCCGGATGGAGTTCATACAGTTGATGCTAAGACAAAAACTAAAAGAAGTTGGCTTCAGAAGCTATCTGTTGCAACCCATAATAAGGTAAAGTCAATGGGGGACAAAGTGAAGGGCAAGGAGTCCAATTTAAAGCGAAAAACGAACATTCGTAGAGTTCGGGTCAACACTTGTGGTAAGGAGTCAAAAGAACTGTCCTCACTTTACACCGGGCAAGAGTTTCTAGCACACGAGGGTTCAATTTCAACAATGAAGTTTAGTCCTTCTGGACAGTATCTAGCAAGTGCTGGCAAAGATGGCACAGTGCGTATTTGGAGGGTGATTGTAGATGAAATTTCGAACAACGTAAATGCACATGATAGTGACTCCTCTACCTCTTGTTTATACTTCTCGCTGACTCATACATCAAAGTTAGCTTCTCTAAACGACAACAAAGAGAAAATTAGTGGGTCAAAAATGATGAGGAAGTCGTCAGAATCAGCTTGTGTCGTTCTCCCACCGAAGATTTTTCGGATATTGGAGAAGCCATTGCATGAGTTCCATGGACACAGGGGTGAGGTCTTGGCCCTTTCATGGTCCAGAAATGGGGTTAGTATAATGTCTTTCTGGTTCAAGTAGACTAATAATAGCATGTATGGCCAACTCTGCATATTTTGAAAAGTGATTTTTGTCAAAGTGTATTTCATAAAGTACTTTTGGTAACAGCTTGTGTTTGACTAATCAATTTAATAAGCATTTTTGCCAATGCTTGGCCAAGGTTCCGAAATTGCTTCTGAAAGGAAAAAAACTACTTATTTCTCTTCTGAAAAATAGCTTATTCTACTATTCAAAAACATTAATGTTTTCTAAATGCTTGGTCAAACACCTAAATTCTTGAAAATAAGTACTTTTGGCTTCCCAAAAGCTTGTCCAAACAGGCTATAACTATCCTTTGTGGCCTCCTAGAATATTTTCGAATGTGAACACACTGTAAGTCTGGTAATGGACATCATTTTCTGCAGAATCTGCTGTCATCTTCAGTTGATAACACAGCCCGTCTCTGGCAAGTGGGGCAAGATCAATGCCTTGGCGTTTATTCACATAATAATTATGGTGAGCTTGACCGTCGGTTACTCTTTAGTAAAGTATTTCTAATAATCTTTTAGTTGGTAGATGATCATGTTACCCATGTGTCAATGTTGTGTTCTGTATGCAGTCACTTGCGTAGAATTCAATCCAACGGATGATAACTTTTTCATTAGTGGTTCAATAGATGGAAAAATACGTCTCTGGGAGGTGCATGGTTGTCGAGTAATTGATTGGACCGATGTAAAAGAAATAGTGACTGCTGTTTGTTATCGTCCTGATGGAAAGGTCTGATTCCATTGCTGTCACAATTTTAGATATTATGCAGCATCTTTAATGGACTTTTGTTGATATATTGCTTTTAATTTGATGCAGGGGGGCGTTGTGGGATCCATGGATGGAAATTGTCGGTTTTATGATGTAGTAGGTATGGATGCATATTTGTTTCTCTGGAAATTGCTTTTTTTGTGTTTAAATTTTCTGGAGTTGGTTGTCATGAAAGGATATGATATAATACTCCTCCCTTCCAATTTGTTTGTCTTAGTTTGACTCGGCACAAAGTTTAAGGAAATAAAGAAGGCTTTTGAATCTTGTGGTCTTAAATTAAAGATGTGTAATGTACCAGCTTGCCCTTTGAATCTTGTAGTCTTAAATTTGCCAGGTAGGATGTTGCAAAAAGTTACTCCCTCCGTCCCAAAAAGATTGTTTTCGTTTGACTTGACAAGAAGTTTAAGAAATAAAGAAAGACTTTTAAAATGTGGTCCAAAACAACCTTAGATATATAGAAAGTGACATTCTTTTCGAAACAGATTAATATTATGCTCGGTGGAAGAGTGATTATGTTACACTTAAATCTTTGTGTTTTTTGTGACGAGCTAAGTTCATTGTTAACACGTTCGTTTTCTCAAAATTTCCCCCCTCTTTGTGTGTTCACTTTTTGAGGTGAGGAGAGAGGGGTGATAGGCACCATTCTTTCTGGGGGTAGATTGGAATTGGCAATTTTTCTCTTTCTGGTGATGAGTAGCCTTTATGTTCTAGCTAAGTCTATGTTGTGCTGTGATATACGAATAACATACTGGTTTAATGATTGCACTTTGTGGTGGTATTTGAATTGAGCCGAGGTTCTAGAAACAACCTCTCTACCTCCCAAAGTAGGAATAAGGTCTGCGTACACTTTACCCTCCCCAGACCCCACTTGTGGGATTACATTCGGTATGTTGTTGTTGTTGTCATTACATTGGTTCTAATTTCTAATTTACATTGGGTAGCTTTGACATAGATTAGAGTTTAGACAGCTTAATGGTTGAAAGCTATTTTTTTATTGCCTGATATTGGGCTTGAATTCAAGGGAACTTTTTAAAAGAGTCAAGTTGATAGTGTGATTAGCTTACAGAAATGTTAATGACAACATGCATTGTTTCGTGTGCTATTGGAGAATTAGGAATCAATTCTTGGAGCGTAAACCTGAAATGCTTGTGCTTAAAGGAATTGAGTTGCTTTTTTTACTTACTTCAAAGGATAAGAAAGAGAAATATATTGGGATTTCAGTAGAGAATGATCAACTGCTTCATAGTCCCATTTTGATATCTCTGTCTCTGACAAAGGTTGCCAAATATTCCCACTGTGACGATCTTGGTCTCTCTACCACTAGAAACATGTAAATTGTGAAATTCCATTTCATCACCTCTGTCATGCTATAGAAAGAAGGAAATGATTAAGAACATATGGTCTTAGAGAACTTTTTGCATCACTTATGAATTGCATTATCTTTTTCTTTTACTGTTGAAAGAGGGTAGTTGTTATGGCTGGCACATATAACACATGCAAAAATATTCACTTCGTTGCTGAAAGTGCTTACGGTTTGCCTATGTTTTGGGTGTTTTTTTTCTGTGATAAGATTTTCAGTAGGTGGTTGTGCCATGATAAATGTATTATATTCATGACATCACTCTTTTGTCTTCTTTACTGAGTCCTGGTGATATGTTAATAATATTTTCCGCTTGTAATGTACTCTCTCTGGCAATTGACATTGTACTATCTTTCCTTTGGGTTAGGTAATCAATTGCAGATGGGCTCACAAGTATGCCTTCCAGGAAAGAAGAAGCTTGCTCGCAAGAGAATAACTGGATTTCAGGTAACCATCTGCTTCCAGTTTTAATCCACAAGAACATGTTCTTATTTTATAGGCATAATAGCACTTTTGGTCCCTCGATTATTGATGAATTATAATTTGGTCCTTGTAATATATGACTCAACACATTTAACCTTCAGTTACATGTTCGTTAATAATTCCGGATATTTGTGAATACTCCCAAGCAAAGGGATCAAAAGTGCACATTTCAAGTAATTGAAGGTTAAATGTGCATAGCCAGATATCACAAGGACTAAAATTAGAATTTACTAGTAATAATTCAGGGAGCAAAAGTGCTATTAACCCTTATATGTATGTGCTTAAGAACTAATGTGAACCTTATGCAGTACTGCCCGAACAACTCAAGCAAAGTCATGGTAACTACTGCCGACTCACAAGTTAGAATACTTTGTGGATCTAATATCATCTGCAAATTCAAAGGTGTGTTTTGATGCCTTGATGTGAAATCTATTTGGCGCCAAGCAGATTAGTAGTTCTGTTCTGAACGTATTTGTTTGCTATGCAGGTCCAGGAATTCGAAATTCGGGGAGCCAATTTCCTGCATCTTTCACCTCAGACGGGAAACACATTCTTGCAGTTACCGAGGATTCAAATGTTCATATCTGGAACTACACTGACCCTAAGGGCCAGACAACTACAAACAAACCAAAAAAAGTCCGGTCATCGGAGAGTTTCGTTTCCAACAATGCATCAGTTGCCATACCTTGGTCTGGCTTCAACACAAATCCAGGAACTCTACCTAGAAGTGTTTTAGAAAACGGGAATGTCAACGCGCCAAAGACTTCAGATTGTTTCTCCCTGGGACGTGCATTTTTCTTAGACTCTCTATCTAAGGACTCCGCAACATGGCCAGAGGAGAAACTGCCTAATTCTTCAAGTCCAGTAACCGTCTTCCCCTCGGTATGTAAGTCTGAATACAAGTTCTTGAAAAGTGCTTGGCAAGGTGCGTTAAACTCTCCTCATTTGTGGGGTGTTGTTGTTGTCACTGCTGGATTGGATGGATGTATTAGAACATTTCTCAACTATGGGTTACCGATTCGTTTTTGAAACTTGTGTTTGTGTGTAAATTGTAAATTATGATCATATTCTTTGCTTTGTGACCAAAGTGGTTCAAAGGGGAGGAGATCCTACTGTTTATAGGTTACTAGTATATAGGATTGGAGGTGGCATATTGGTCACTTTCATACAACTTGTCATTGTCATGATCAATCAAATTCTTTTATTTGTTTGAATGAAATGTTGTAAATTATGATCAATTCTATCTAACAAGTTATAGAATGAAAATTCTATTTATGTCCAATACTATTCAAAAACTCTGTTGATATTTAGGCGGTGTTTGGCCAAGCTTCTGGAAGTCAGAAACACTTCTTTAGTCACACCCTCTTTTCAGAAGTAGAAACACTTTTTTCAAAAGCCAAAAAGTGTTTCTAGATGGGAAGAGTAGCAGAAACACCAATTTGGTGCTTCTGAAGAAGCCCATTTTGCTCATTCATTGATTTTTTTCATTTACCATTTTCTTTTCACAAAATTTCTTTTAATCTCATATAATATCCCCATATAAAATAGAAATTTTGGAATAGGAGTAAGGGTGGGGGTAGGGGTAGGGGGTAGTGCGGGGGGGGGGGGGGTAAAAAAATAATTTTTTTTTATAAAATTAACAAAAAATATGAAATAGCAATTTTAGGATGGGGAGGGCCATGGGTGGGGGTGGGGGTGGGGGAAGGGGTAGGGGCGGGGGTAGGTTTGGACATATTTGAGTCATTGACTATCATATTGTCGTTACATTTCTTATGTACAATATAATATTATTTTTTGATTAAATGTTGCAATTAAATAATTTTAAAAAAATTTATTAAATTATAAAGATATACTAATTTTTAAAAACATATGATAGAAAATAATATTTTAAATAGTTTTAAATTTATTAAAAATAATATTCTAGTAAATTTGCATAAATGTTGGTCAAACAAGAAACTGTTTCTGTTTCTCAGAAGCACTTTTATAATTATAGGTCAAACACCCTAACTGATTCTTCAGAAACAATTTCTGCAAAACTACTTCTGAGAAACAGAAACACCTTTTCAGAAGTTTGGCCAAACAGACCCTTAGTCTATGAAAGCCAGGCAGCTCCTTACGTCTTCATAATTTTGAAAGAAAAATATTTATGCTTTTCTCCCTTAAATATTTTTGTATACTGAGATACTTTCAATCTTAAGATGAACGGGTGTCCTGTAAATTGCGGAAACTACTAGTAACCTATGTTGTTCGGACTCTTCAAAATTCTTGTCGCACCTGTATAATACAAGGGTGTGGGATCCACATCGGGTTTGGTCTACTTACTTTAGGTGCTTTGACAACATTTATGACCGAAAAGTATAGATTTATTTGGTTTGACTTTTTAGTTTATGTCATATATAATGTAACACATCGGGTTTGATCTACTTGCTTTAGGTGCTTTGACAAAGTAGAGATTTATTTGGTTTGACTTATTAGTTTATTTCATATATAAAATAAAGTATGAAAATATTTTGCTATTATGCGACATATACTTTTCTTCTGAGTTGAGGATCTACCGAAAATAGTTTTTCTACCTTAGAAAGATAGAGGTAAGATATGCGTACATCCTACCTTCCCTAGACCCCACCTTGTGTGACCACACTGGGTTTGTTGTTGAAAATGTTTTGCTATTACATGAGATATTTTAATAATAAACTATTAGTTGTTTAGAAATAATTTGATTTTATTAGTTTTAGTTCAATAGCTTAATTGATCAAGATATATACTTTATATGTCGTAATATATATTTATTGGTCATATCCTAGTACCTGTATCCGCACTTGGATACATATATATGATGAAGAATCTGACCTCTAAATCGATACTCGTAGCGGATACCCGCACCGAATCTGAGCAACATAGATACTAATACGATCCGAACAAGGTGAACAAGCAACAAAACCTTCATGAGATTAACTACATGCTGAACAAGACGTAGCAATTCACTGTCCACCATTTACTTAAGAACGTAAGAATGATAAATGATAGAATATTTGTAATATTGGAATGATCTTTAATTATCTTTTGTATATGATATGTGTATAATTGTTTATTTGTTATCTTAATTTAGCCTAGGATTATGCTTGTAAGAGTAGTGTATTACTAACCTCTTTGGAAGGTAATCGACACGAAATCAAACGCTTTCATGTTATCAGAGTCTAGGAACTTTCCTCTCCTCCACACCTTCTGTCGTGCCCTAGTGCTGCTCCGCCTTCACCTCTTCTTCCTTCTCTCCTCTTCCCTGTCAGCCATGTCTGACTCAAAATCAAGTTTTCATCCCGCTCTTGTTGTTTCGAACATCAAGTCTCATATCTCCATTACTCTTGAAAATTCATTGTAGGTCACACTGGGTTATCAATCACATAATTCCACCGGAAAAATGTAAGGAGAAGGTGCCGACAACCGATGATGAAAAGGAATTATGGTTGACCCTCGATGCAACGGTTCTCCAATGGATTTATGCCACGATTTCTAGTGACTTGTTGCATACAATTCTTGAACCCGACTCCACAGCAATGGAGGCTTGGGACCGATTGTGTGACATATTCTAGGACAATAAATATTCTCGTGTCGTAACACTTGAGCAAAAATTCTCTACCACTGACATGTCGGATTTCCCAGTGCATCTGCATATTGTCAAAGGCTCAATGTTTTGTCAAATCAACTCAAGAATGTTGAGGCGTCTGTTACTAACAACCGACTCGTTTTACAGATGGTTGATGGTCTCACTGATGCATATAGTGGTGTTGGTACACTCATACGACAAAGCAACCCTCTTCCACCCTTTTACCAAGCCCGTTCTATGCTCATACTAGAAGAATCAGTTTATGCTAAGAAAGTCGCCATCGTCTCTAATTCTGCCATTGTCACTGCTTCGTATAAGGAGTCCGATGACAATTCCTCACAATCTGAAAATATATCGCCAAATCGTGGTCAAAGGGGATGAAACCGAAATAATAGTGGTAAAAATTATGGCGGTAGCAAGGGTGGTGGCTACCATAGTGACGGCGGTGGCAGCAACGACGGCAGGGGCAGCGACCAGCAGTAGCGCTCTGGCTAGACATGGTAGTCACAGGCCCAGTGGGGTGACGGTCAGCCCCCGTGGTCTTGGCAATGGCCATGGGTTATCCCACCATGCCCTTTTCATTCGGCTCCGTAGGCCATGTCCAGTCCGAAAAATAGGCCGCAGCAGGCCAGCATTCTTAGGCCACATTCTCAACAGCAGCAGACCTATTATACAACAACCGCACCAACCGACATCGAGGCCGCAATGCACACTCTTTAACTCATTCCACCCGATTCAACTGGTATATGGACATCAGAGCGACGTCTCATATGACATCCTCACAAAGTAATCTCTCGTCATATTTTAATTTGAGCAATAATCGTGGCATAATCATAAAAAATGGTCATTCAATTTCAATTCGTGATTATGGTCATAAAAACTTGTACCCCCGAACCCACAATTAACCTTGTACTAGAACTTATAGTTCTCATATTTGTCACTCATGTCCTCTTGGAAAATATGTTAAATTGTCTTTTGTTGCTTCTAATTCATGCACTTTTATGCCTTTTGATATTATCTATAGTGATATTTGGACATCTCCCCTTTTGAGCTCTTCGGACCATCGATATTATCTTTTTTGTTGGGTGATTACTCTACTTTTTTGTGGACATCTAAAAAGTCACAAATTGTTTCCACATTTCTCACTTTTAGAGCATTCATCCATAATCAATTTGAACGGAAAATTAAAAATATTCAATGTGATAATGGTCCAGAATTTGATAATGGACCGTTTTGAGATTTTTGCAAAGCTAATGGTTTATCTTTTCGTCTCTCTTGTCGACATACCTCATCTCAAAATGAAAAAGTGGAAAGAAAAATACGAACCATTAACAACATTATTAAACTTTACTTGCTCATGCCTCTCAACCACCATCATTTTGATATCATGCATTACAAATGACAACATATCTTCTCAACATACTTCAAGCAAACAATTAGCCTATCAAGCCCCTCTCAAGATTCTATACCAAAGGGACCCATATTACTCTCATCTCCGGGTATTCGGGTGCTTATGCTATCCTCTTTTTTCTTCTACTACTATAAATAAGCTTCAAGCCCGTTCTACTCCGTGTTTTTTTGGAATATCCATTAAACCATCGTAATGTTACGATTTATCCTCTAATAAAATCATCGTTAGTCGTCACGTCATATTTGATTAATCAATTTTTTCCTTTGCTAAGTTGTATTCTCGCTTGCCTCACACTTATGAATTTCCTGATGATAGCGTGTCTCCTTATTTGGTCCACCAGCAGACCTCACAAACAAGCCCAACAGCTCAGCCCAACCCGCCTACTCTTTTTGGAAATCTGGTTCGTCCCAGCAATTCGGCTCAAACACCACCTATTTAATCCCAACCGCAACAACTCGCCTATCTGAGCCCAACAACTGCCACCAATGACACCACTCTGGCACCACTACTGCCGCCCACCCTTGGCGACCAATCGGGTCGGAAGCCCACTCGAGCAGCCCATTACACTCACACCCATCATATAATTCTTCCCCTGCTGTTGGGTCGCATGCCTCAGGACCCATCACGAGTCAGCCCACTACACCCTCCCCTGTCCAACCAACTCCAATTTCGGCCCAAAGGCCAGTCACTCGTAGTCAACATGGAATTTTTAAACCAAATAAAAAATATGTTCTTCACACCCATTTTATCAAATCACCTCTATCTCGTAATCATGTGTCTGCCCTTAATGATCCGAATTGGAAAATGACTATGGATGATGAATATAATGTTCTTATTAATAATAAGACTTGAGATTTGGTGTCTCGTCCTCCTGATGTTAATGTGATTCGGTCTATGTGGATTTTTAGTCATAAAGAAAAATCTGATAGTGCGTTTGAGAGGCATAAAACTCGTCTTGTAGGTGATGGAAAGATTCAACTTGTTGGCGTGGACTACGGTGAGACTTTCAGTCCGATGGTCAAACCGGCAACTATCCGCACTGTACTAAGTCTAGCTCTCTCTTAGGCATGACCTCTATATCAGCTTGATGTGAAAAATGCATTCTTGCATGACGAACTCAAAGAAACAGTGTACATGTATTAGCCCATGGGTTACAGAGACCCCACTTATCCTAATCATGTATGCTTACTGAAGAAATCTTTGTATGGGCTCAAGCAAGCTCCTCGGACCTGGTACAAGAGGTTTGCAGATTATTGTCGCGCCCGTTTTTGACCTCGGGGTCTGAACGGTATCCGCAACGTTGCTCTTTGGCGCGGTTCCCTGGATAGAGCAATAATGCTGATTTTAAGGAGTCGCCACCTAATTATTTAAGTGAATTAGGACACTTGATTTATTGTAATAAAAATACTGCAATTAATCTCCATTTAATGGTCTGTGAAATTAATGAGATTCTGGATCAGAGTTCTTTATTATCCTAAAGGGAAGGGGTTAGTCATCTTTTAAGATCCGCTAACTTGCGGTTATCCGTTCAAACCTAGGTTAATTATATATTGGCTTTTATTCTACTTATTCTAAGCATTTTTACATAATTTACAATTAAAATAAAATGCAATACAGAATAATAAAACTAAAATTAAATGCGACATAAGGTAAAACTCCGGGACATCTTTTAGCCCTTTTTAGGCCTTCTGCACAAGATGATCTCCGGGTACCTGCATAGTAATGGAATAAACAATTTTAAAAGCAATAACAAGAATTAATAAGTAAAGCCAAAAATAAATCCGTCTTTGTATAGGGAGGTCTTGGAAATCAGACGGAGATTCCTTCATCGGCCATTATTGCTAGAAACAATAAAATAAATAAAACCTTCGGATCCGCGCCAAAACAGTAATAGTTTTAAACACAGAGGGCTCAGATATATAAAAATAAAGTGGGACAGCCTAAACAAGTGCGGCTGCGAGAATTCGCTCTGCCATCGCATGTTGGTTATCTGGTGTAAGTGGAAGAAATCATCATTGTCTTGAAAGCTTCATTTATTTTATTTTCCGTCTTTGCAACTGTGGAGGCCTCAAAAATCGACGGATAACTTTTTCATTGGCCAATGCGAGTGCAGTATCATGTTCAAATCAATGTGATTTTATCAAGTATAGTAATATGTTCTTTTAGTGCAATAGTGCATCAAAAAATGAAAGCAATCGTATTGTCAGTATATCATCTGCTCAAAATCAATTCTTGCAAATAAATCAAAGGAAAATATAGTTTGCGAAGCAGCAAACAACAATCATGCTAAAACAGTGACGAAGACAGCCAAAAACAGTGCAAAGTCCCGAAGCAGAAAAATGATAATAAATGGAGCAAACAGATACAGACACTGAGGTAATTACCCGGGCAAATTTTATCACAAATTAGGAACATGATAGGAACTGCCCCAAAAATCAGCCAGCACACCTTTGAAAGACTGGACATAATAACAAAAAATAATCGAAACAGCGAGTCAGACGAAACCGGTTCGAGAAATCGCATTTCGGTAGGGGTTCGCCGGAGCTTCGAGCTCCGGCGGCGACGGCACCGACGGGAGAAGGCAGGGAGAGAGGGTGAGTTTACCATATGAAGTGTCGACTGCTGATGTTGTAATTTAGGTTTTTTTGTGTTTAATGTGGCGGCTGGGAGGGAAATGAGGGTAAAGTGAGTTAAGGGAAAATGAGGGTAGGCGGTGTGGTAAAGAATGGTGGCTGCCTGAGGTTCAAGAGAGGGGAGTAAGGTTTTTATTTATAGGGGTATTTAGGTTTAGGGTTTAGGGTTTTGCGTATTGGGTATTGGAGGGAAAAGATGGAAAGTGTATTGGGCCTCAGTTTGGGCTTCGATTTTTGGCGGATTGGAATGGTCTAGATTGTTCCTTGGACTGGACTGGTTTGACAAAAAATGCAAAACGGATTAATAATTTAAAAGAAAATTATTTAAAGGTACAAGATTATCAAAATAAAAATGCCGACGCTATAATAATAAAATGCAATATTTAAAAAATATTTAATGCCTAATTAAAAGAAAAAAATGCGATGTCAATTAATTATTTAAAGAGATGCAAACATTATTAAAATAAAATGACCGCGCAACAATAATAAAAACATGATGCCAATTTACAAAAATAAAACAACATAGGATGTTAGGTAAAAAATATACAAAAATACCAAAAAATGGTGATTAAAATGTGGTGTCCTAAAATGCTTAAGATTGCAAGAAATGACTAAAAGATGGGTCAAAATTGGGTGTCAACAATTATGTTTCTACTATTGGGTTTTCTAACAACAAGTTTGATCATTTTCTCTTCATATACTGTCACGGTAATGATATGACTTACCTTCTTTTGTATGTGGATGATATTATCTTAACTGCTTTCTCTAATGCTCTTCGCAAGTCTATCATATCTCTTCTTAGCTCAGAATTTGCTATGAAAGATCTGAGGCCATTGAGTTATCCCTCCTCGTATGCCCACACATCCATCTCAACATCCTCATCTCCACAACTTTCATTTTTGAATGTGCGAAGTCTTTACTGTCAACACTCCGCCTCATACAACATAGTCGGTTTAACCACCACCCTATAGAACTTGTCTTTAAGTTTTGATGACACTTTTTTATCGCACAAGACTTCATATGCGAGCCTCCATTTTATCCACCCTACACCAATAAGATGTGTGACATCGTCATCAATCTCTCTATTCCTTTGGATAATAGACCCGAGATACTTGAAGCTTCCTTTATTTGGAATGACCTGAGTACCAAGCCTCACCTCCACGCATGTCTCATGGTCGCTCCCGTTATTGAGCTTGCACTCCAAGTATTCTGTCTTGGTCCTACTCATCCTGAACCCTTTAGACTCCAGAGTCTGTCTCCAAACCTCCAGTTTAGCGTTCACTTATTGCGAAATCAATTAGGACTATGTCATCTGCGAATAACATACACCATGACACTTCCCCTAAATTTGTTGCGTCAATCCATCCATCACCAAGACAAATAAGAATGGGTTAAAAGCTGATCCCTGGTGCAGTCTCATCATCACTGAAAAAAGTGACATGAGTCTCCTCTTACTGTCTGTACCCTGATCTTGGCTCCATCATACATATCCTTGATCGCCCTAGTGTACGCTACAAGTACACATCTAACCTCCAAACATCTTCATAGGACTTTTCTAGGGACTTTGTCGTATGCTTTCTCGAGGTCGATGAAAACCATATGTAAATTTCTCTTCCTCTTCTTATACCGCTCTACCAACCTCCTAATATGAATAACTTCTATAGTCGAATGTCTCGGCATGAATCCAAATTGATTCATATGGTTTGGTAAATATAGTATATTCGTAGACTATCTAGTCATCTTACAGATTCAAAAATTGCAATTAAAAACAATATTTTCAATCATATGTATGCCACAGATCCCTGACCTACATAATACACACTTTTGTTAAGTCCAAAATGTGTCATCATGTCACCATTTGGTATCTGTGTAGTATAAACCAATAAGAAATTATCTTTTTTTCATTTGGTTTAATATTTGAGTTTGAAACTTATTGATTCGATTAACATGAACTTGTACTAGCGAAACTCACTAAAGGGAATAAAGAATTTTTAATCGGGGATTAATACGAATTTGTAACGGGTAGACTCACTAAAGGGATACCCCAATATCTAAACTGATGGTACATATTATTTGTTTTCATCCCACAATGCTCACACGTTTCTCTTTGGGCTACACAAACATCAAACCCAAAAGTGTGCATATCATGTGAAACTGCACTCTATCTTATGTTCACCCGTTCTTCAGAATATTAATGCCGGTCTAGAAATCTGCTAGTTGGCCATCTCTTTGACCCGCCCTCATCAGCCCCCCCACAATCCTATTGCCGGAGTCCGACTTTGATATGATATTTGGCACAGCCCAAGCTATGTCATATTTATGTCCTTTGAACTATGTCAAGTGTGTGTTTATGCAAATATGTTTTTAGACGACAGATCTAATTTTTCTCTTTCCCGATAAGGTTATTACCTAAGATGTCAAGTGTCTTAAACATGTAAATATGCTTTATTGACTTATCCTCATCAACCCGCTCTCCTACTACGTCTTATTCTTTGTACTAATTCACGGGACTAAGTTAAATGGTTTTTTTATCCTGGTTAAATATTTTTGTATTTACATGTTTTTTGGTTTATTATTAATATCACATGCACGAGGATGATTTTGGTTGATGGAGTGTGATTGGGTACTGTAGAGGGCCTTATTCTTGTAAATTTTTGGACTTGTTGGTATACAGAAAAGACCAAGACAGTTCACATCTAGTTGTTTCTTTTTTTATTAAAAAAGATTTCCCAATTAGAATATTTTACTGTCATTGACACGTCAAAATTCTACGTTAATAAATAGAGAATACAACTACATTCATTAAGTTTATGTGACAATGAGTTCAAATTTTAAATGTGTACTTATAAAAGAGTAAATATATAACTCTTTTTTAATATGATTTCTTTCTCAAGGAGCTCGTGAGATGGTTGAAATTCATTTATCTTAATCCAAGATTGAAGTTCGAATCTAGAAAATGCAAATTTATTCTATAATAAACCTATACAGGGTCGTCTTTGGATTCGTGTGAGGTGTGCAACCGTACAGGGGCCCCCGAAAAATGAAAAAAATTACGGTCTTTTTTTCATTTTTTATTAAGTAGTATTAGTCATAATTTGCTGAAAGACCCATAATTCGCAGGTCTTAGCCCAATTAAGGATCCACTTTTACGAATTAGAAGAGGGCCCCCAAAATATTTGAGACGACTCTGGACCTATATATTCATTTTCAAATTCAATTGGATGAGTAAACTTAATGGAAGGTTAAATAAATAAAAACTCTTTAGAAACTTATCATCTAAATGATGAGCACACGTCATGCTAGTGTTTTACTCACTAGACCTAAAAGAAAGACCAATAAAAAAATTATTAGTTGATGACTTAGTTTATCTGTGAAACGCAGGAGTACTGATTCTTGAACATTGCGATGAGAGTTTATATATAATTACAATTACAACTAGCCACGTGCAACCTATGAGACTACGTACGAAAAATGGCAAAAGTTAGTGAGATTTCACATGTTTAATGTTTAAAACTCTACACAAACTTTTTGGAGGATCAAATTTATTCAAATACAAATTGTTTTTTTCCAATAAAAACTTATATGCATTCATCAAACCAAAGTCAATTGTACAAAGCAAGAAAAGCCTCATTGACAACCCAACATGGGAAGTTTTCAGACCAAGAGAGTGATAAAGCTAACTTAGTTAATCTATGACTATACGTATTAGCACGTCTACTTATATATATAAAAGCTACATCATCTAGAGAACGACTGAGATGTCAAATATCCTCACAAAAAGTAGTTATATCCCAAGAGGGAGCTATTCTCCTATTAAGCATTTGAGTCATAATTGACGAATCAGACAATATTGTTACATGTTTCCATCCTTGCTCCACCGCGATATACATTGCTTTCTGAATCGCCAACGCTTCAGCTATCACAGTTTTCCAACAAAATGAATTGGACTACCATAGGCATGATCACAGTTCCATTAGCTTTCAAGGCTATTATTGCAATACTCGCTTTTCGAGTATTTTGAACTATACCTGCATCAACATAAAATAACACATTTTCTGAAGAAATAGTTAGTGAAGTGCCGCTACTGACGCAAAGTGTTTCCCCTGTTTACTTCATCTATAAACTCATTAAAGTCGAATAAGACTTTTGATAAAATATCAGCATCACTCCATATCAAGGAACTAAAGAGTACTTTTGACAAAGGTCCCCTTGACATAAGCCTCGAGATGGTTTAATAGACCCTTTAATGTCTCCATTAAGTTAAAGGCAAATGACGAGGTTGTTACACAAGTCATAACCCAATCAACAAAAGTATTGTGAAAACCCATTCTGAGCATTAATTGTTGAATATAAGGTCATTCTACATGATCAAAAGCTTTAGACATATACAACTTTAAAGCCATAAATTTATTTTTTTCCTTTCCTTTTATTCTTTAATACCCCCATAAAGGTTTCCTATGAAGGTTGCTTGATTAGAAGAGATAATCAAAGGCATTAGAGGCTTCATCCGTTTCACTATAATTTTTATAATTATCTTATACGAGGTAGAGCATAAACTGATAGATCTAAAATGTTGGAAGAGTCTTGATTTTAGGCACTAGAGTTATTAATGTTTGATTCCAAACGAGCAAAAGATGACCTGTTTTAAAAAAAAAAAACATCGTATCTCTTGGTAGACATCATTAGAGATTAATGGCCAAAACTGTTGAAAAAATAAAGGGGTCATTCCATCCGCACCCGGAGCCTTTGTGGGATTCATAGAAAAAACAATATCTTTTATTTCTTCATTAGAAATTGCACCAATCAAGTCTAGTAGAGGGAACATGCATGTTGTAGCACTTGATTCAAAGAAGAAGGATTAGTAGTAGAAAATAATTTTCTATAATAACTTCCAATTTCCTTCACTATATCCGGTTTATCATATATCCACTGACCTATATCATTTTGCAATCCTTTAATAAGATTTCTACGTACACTTTAAGCCTCATATAGTATGAGTAATTAGAACATCGACCGTACCTCCCAAAGCTTGGCTCTTTCGACATCCAGTGTAACGGAATGTTCCAAACTTGAATCCACATATTACAGACGTTCACTCTCTAGTCCGGACATTGAGATACAACCATGGAGTACCAAACCATACTTTCTTTATCTTTTAAAAATGAACTCTCTTTGATCTCCTTAACTTGTAATCCTATAGGGTTTCCCCAAGCCAGAGTCATAGCATTCTTGATTCCATTAAAATTTATCTTTTTGTCAGAAATTGATGAAAACAAACAAGGTTAAACTAAGATTGGTGTTAAAAGAATAAGAGTTAAATATACACCTGTATTTTGTATTGAGTATGCTGTATAAATACCCAAGTATTGTAACTATTCGAGTAATTGTATTGAATAACAATATTAATGCATTACAGCTGTTGCCTTCTCTCTCTTTCTCTTTTTCTGAAAAAGCTTCTGTGGAAAGCTATTCCTCTCTCCCTTCTTTACTCTCCCTCTTTACATTACCTAGAGTACTGTTCATCTTCCATCTTGAAGCCCTGAACTTTCACCATGCTTCTCGAACTCCGCTGTCTTCCTCCTCGAGCATATCAAAGGTTGTATCAGAGCTAGGTTGTCGGGTGGACCACAGCGGTGAACAGCACAGATCGATAAAGATCTAACAAGACCTAATAAAGATCTAACAAGGCCTGTGCAGTTTCTTTCGGTTTTTCTCTTTCTCGTTTCCCTCTAACTGTCTGATTCTCCATTTCTGATATATTGCATGTTCGAAATTTCAATTTCTTGAGGAAAATTTCTGATTTTCTACTCTGTTTTCTATCCTGATATATTGCATGTTTGAAATTGCAATTTCTTGGTAAAAGAACATCGATCTGCTTCATTTTTGTAAAAGCGAGGGTTGGAAAATATCTGAGATCTGTTAGTTTGTTTTTTCTTGAACTTCAAATCTTGGCCACATTCTCAAAATTGAAAAACACAAAAACCAGTATGGGAGATACCACAGAAAATCAGCAAGATAATACAAGAGTTTTGGACCATAATCACCCACTATTTCTTCAGTCGTCTGATGTGAGTGGGGTGTCTTTGATCTCTTTTCAACTACTGGGAACTGAAAACTATGCCCTATGGAGTAAGTCGATGAGGATAGCTCTTCTTGGGAGGAACAAACTAGGGTTTGTGAATGACAAATGCAAGAAAAAGGTCTATCCAGAAGATCTATGGGATCAATGGGACAGAGTGAATGCTATAGTCCAATCTTGGCTCATGAATTCAGTGTCCAGTGGGTTGTTGAGTGGAGTCTTGTATGCTGAAACCGCATGTGAAGTCTGGGGAGATCTAAAAGAAAGGTTCGATAAAGTGGATGGTTCAAGAACCTATGACATTCATAGGGAGATTTCAACTCTTGTACAAGGAACTTCCAGTGTGTCTGAGTATTTCACAAAGTTGAAGAGTCTTTGGGTAGAGTTCCAATCCTTGGTTCCTCCACCTAGTTGTGGATGTCCTAAGTCCAAAGATTTCTTGGAATACCTTCAGAGACAACAACTTTACCAATTCTTGATGGGATTAAATGAGAACTACATGCAAGCAAGGAGTCAAATTCTATTGATGACTCCTCTTCCTTCTGTCAATAAGGCCTACTCCATGATAACAAGTGATGAGAGTCAAAAATCCATCACTGCAAGGTCGGCTGGGCTTTTAGGAGTGGGACCTGGGAAGTTCCCTCAGGGTATTGGACATGATCCAGTTGCAATGTACTCAAAAGGGAGTTATAATGCTGGTTCCAATTCCAACTCACAGTGGAAAAAGAACAATTATAACTTGTACTGTGAGGTGTGCAAAATGAAAGGACATACAAAAGAAAAGTGTTATAAGGTGGTGGGATATCCCCCAAATTTCAGGTCCAAAAGAAAGGAGTATGCTGCTCATAATGTGAGTACTGAAGACTATGATGTAACTGGTAAAAAATACAAAGGGGGTGTCATAAATGTTGGGTTTACTTGTGAGAATGCAAATTCAGGCAACTGGCAAGTGACTAGAGCACCTAAGTTTTCCTCAGACCAGTATGATCAGATAATGAAGCTTTTGAATCAAAGCATGACCCAGAATCAGCATACACAGAGCCAGGTTAGGGATAATGGTGCTGAATTTGTCAATGAACTGTGTGCTGACCTGTTACTTAAGTTAGGGATTATACATCAGAAATCTTGTGCATACACACCTCAGCAAAATGGGGTGGCAGAAAGGAAACATAGACATATACTTGAAATAACAAGAGCTTTGAAGTTTCAAGGACAAATACCAATAAAATTTTGGGGTATGTGTGTTCAAACAGCAGTGTACATAATAAACAGATTACCCTCATTGGATCGTAAGACTCCCTATGAGAAATTGTACAATAAGAAACCTGTCATGGACCACTTAAGAGTGTTAGGGTGTCTGTGTTTTGCTAAAGATACATCTGTTACTGATAAGATGCAGTCTAGAACCAGGAAATGTGTATTTATGGGATACTCTGAAACTAAGAAAGGATATGTCTTATATGACATAGAAAAGGAAATATTTTTTGTCAATAGAGATGTAGTGTTCAGAGAAACTGAATTTCCTTTCAAAACTGAGGCATCTGAGAAGACAGTATTTAGGGACAACTCTAATTCATATATTGTACCTGATGAATACACACCAGTAACTAGTATACACCAGAGTCACAACAATACTAATAATACCTCTAATAACAGGCTAAATGTCAACAACTCTGATTCTACAACTACACAAGAGAATCTTATCAATACTAATATTAATAGTATCAGAATGCAAGATATACCTCAAAACACAACACAAACTCCAGAAATAATTCAGGTTGATGAAGCTGTAAGAAAATCTACAAGAACAAAACAGCCTCCTATTTGGCTTAAGGACTTTGTTACCAAAAATAAGACACCATATCCTATAGCTAACTATATTTCCTACAATAACATCAGTTCAGCCTATAAAGCTTTTATAACAGTTAGCTCAGAGATAACTGAACCAAAAACTTACAAGGAGGCTTCACAAGATCCTAGGTGGGTAGAGGCTATGAAATCATAAATTCAAGCTTTACAAGATAATCAAACATGGAACATTGTAACTTTACCAGAAAATAAGGTTCCTATAGGGTGTAAATGGGTGTATAAAATAAAGTATAAAGCTACAGGTGAGATTGAAAGGCTGAAAGCTAGGCTAGTAGCAAAAGGATATAGTCAAAAGGAGGGAATAGATTATAATGAAACCTTCTCTCCAGTTGTTAAAATGGTAACTGTTATAACTATTATATCTATAGCAGCATCCAAAAAGTGGCATATATACCAAATGGATGTATATAATGCCTTTCTTCAAGGAGATCTACATGATGAAATCTATATGGAGTTACCACAAGGATTCACCAGCCAGGGGGAGAGACAAGTATGTAGGTTGGTCAAATCCTTGTATGGACTAAAACAAGCACCTAGACAATGGAATTTCAAATTAACAGAGGCTCTAATACATATGCAGTTTAGACAATCTCAATATGATCATTCACTTTTTATAAAACAGTCTGAACAAGGACTGGTTGTGGTATTAGTATATGTAGATGACATGCTTATTACAGGAGATAATCTGAAATTAATAGAAGAAACAAAACAATCTTTACAAAAGGTATTCAAGATGAAGGATCTAGGAGAACTAAGGTATTTTTTAGGAATAGAGTTTGCAAGATCAAAAAAGTGGATTCTAATGCACCAAAGAAAATACACTCTAGAACTCATTTCTGAATTAGGACTAGGAGCTGCTAAACCCATTAATACACCTATGGATTGCAACATAAAATTAACAACAAGAGAATATGATGAACACTTTCAAAGTCAACAGGAAGCAGGGAAGAATAATAGCACATCTGAAGATGGTCTAATAGAAGATGTAAATGCATACCAAAGGCTAATAGGAAAACTACTGTACCTAACAATAACTAGACCTGATATTTCATATAGTGTTCAAACACTTAGTCAATTTTTACAACAACCAAAATTATCACATCTTAATGCAACACTAAGAATTGTAAGATATGTAAAAAATCAACCTGGACAAGGTATTCTTATGTCGATGACAGAAGCGAGAATACCATCATGATGCAGATTGGGCTGCTTGCCCACATACTAGAAAGTCAATTACAGGCTATATAATAAAATTTGGGGATTCTCTTATATCATGGAAGTCGAAAAAATAAAGAACAATCTCTAGAAGTTCAGCAGAATCCGAGTACAGGAGCCTAGTAGGTACAATGGCTGAATTGACATGGATACTTGGTCTATTGAAAGACATTGGAACTAGCTTTGAAAAACCAGTAACAATATTTTCAGACAGCAAATCAGCAATGCAAATTGCAGCAAATCCTGTATTCCATGAGAGGACCAAACATATAGAGATTGATTTACACTTTGTAAGAGAAAAAATTCAAGAAGGGATGGTGAGAACAGAATATGTACCCACTGTGAACCAACCGCGATTTGCTCACAAAAGGGTTGAACAAAGCTCAACATCAGCATCTATGCTCCAAGCTCACATCGAATATTTTTTCACCTTCTTCCAAAGAACTTAGGGGAGTGTTAAAAGAATAAGAGTTAAATATACACCTGTATTTTGTATTGAGTAGGCTGTATAAATACCCAAATATTGTAACTATTCGAGTAATTGTATTGAATAACAATATTAATGCATTACAGCTGTTGCCTTCTCTCTCTTTCTCTTTTTCTGAAAAAGCTTCTGTGGAAAGCTATTCCTCTCTCCCTTCTTTACTCTCCCTCTTTACATTACCTAGAGTACTGTTCATCTTCCATCTTGAAGCCCTGAACTTTCACCATGCTTCTCGAACTCCGCTGTCTTCCTCCTCGAGCATACTCTCACAGAGAGAGAACAAAGCCCATGGTGAGACTAAGGGATTTTTTTCAAATTCTAATGGTTGACCAACAAAGGTTACTAAAGTATAGTTACTACTATTTACAAATATATTTCAAGTATATATGTATGTGAACTAATCCTTTCGTGTCAAATTATTTATCGTAGTTACTAAAAATAGTTGTCTCAAATTATTTATCGTTTTAAAAGTTTAAGCTCCATTTTATCCTTAATAAATTTTATCATTAATGAAGATGACATATAAATAGGTTAAACATTTAATAGATAGAGATTATAACTTAGATATAAATAAGGGTAAAGTAGGTCAAATATCCCTCCCAATTTATATTTTTAAGAGACGTGTAAAATAAAAAAATAAAAAATAATTTGAGACGGCTGGAGTAATTAAATTTTAGTACAAGATAATGGAGTATCCATTAGCAGGAGAAAAGAAAAAAAGATAAAAATGAAAGCTCGTTATATTATTTCGTGATAGAAGCACAAAATACTTGTACGTAACAATTGAGCTGAGAATTAATAAGGTACGTAGGATGCCCAAAAATTATTTAATCATCTTATCGTACCAGTGTCAAACAAGTATAATATATCGTGATACTTACAATCTATAGATCTCAAGTTCCAATCACAATGTTTAACATTATATCCATTCCAGTGTTGACGAGCAATTTTATCATGTAAATTGTAATAAGGTGTAGGAAATTGATTGAAGTGTGTGTAACTCTATAAAATGTGTTAAACCATGAATTAATTTGAAAATTAGAGAAATAAAATAATATTAGAGTTGGTTCCTAATCTTGGCTACCACGTGATTGGGGTTCTATAAAAAAAGTGTACGACATGATTATGAATCTAAGTACTCATTACTTTTCAGAACTAGATCCACATGCACAAAGGAATATAAAAAAAAGTGTACGACATGATAATGAATCCAAGTACCCATTACTTTTCAGAACTAGATCCACGATAAACATGCACAAAGGAAATATAAAATTTAGTACTAATAAAAGATAAAACAATCTACTCGTTCCCCAATTAATAAGGAGCAAACTAGTCCCGGGCACAGTCCAATGACAAAAAAGGAGGCTTAAGGCGCTCTGGACATTTGCAGCGTGAAATCGATTCCAGTGGAAGCATTCTGCTCTCTTCTAGGGTTAATCCTTATAGGTGCTATCAGTTGTCCGTTCTCAAACACTGGTTATTGAAGCACATTCCGCGATTTACTAGTAATAGTGTTGAAGGACCGGTACTACTACCTCCACGACTAGTCTGACGCAAATTAGAAACGTGAATATCAGACAAAAAAATAAGGAGCAAACTAGATCTGACTTCCCTTTACTAATTATCTTTTAATTTCTAAGCATTATTGATACGGTAAAGAGTTTTAAGTTATATATATTGTTAATATAAAAAATTATTATGTCATTCAAAGTATATTAATAACTATTTTTTTTAATATGAGATTTGTAATTTTGAATACGAAACAGATTATCTACTATAATAAGTAAAAATGATCTGAAATATAAAATTATTTATACTAACAATATATATTACTTAAATTCTATTATTACTAGCTACTATAATCATAAGGATTTAAGTTATACAAACACATCATCAGTGTGATTTTGTTGATGTTCAGACTATCACGGGAGCAATCAGAGTCCGGTAGTGGACGAGGGAGAATCAGGACCAGTCGACTTTAATGGTGAAGAACAATGGAGACGAAGTCGGTGAAGAAGAAGCAGGTAGGTTCTAGAATGTGGGAGAGAAAGCGTGTATTGAGAAAAATGAATAATCAATGTTATACATATCAGTCCAATGTATTTAACCCTATAGCCAAAACGTGGCCTGTGGCCTTTCTAAATACCAAGGCCCACTATACATAAGGGCCCATCTTTTCTATGTTTGGTATACCCAATATATTTACACAACTTAATCAATATACTATAGACCTAAGTCTTTACACCCCCCTTCAAGCCAGTCGCATAAAAAATATTCTTCAAGCCTAGCTTGGATAGCAAAGAAGTATGTTGTTGTCGATTCAACGCCTTTGTTAGTATATCAGCCGGTTGTTCCTTTGTCGACATAAACTGAGCATTGATCAATCCACTTTGAATCTTTTCTCTAATGAAATGGCAATCTATCTCTATGTGTTTTGTTCTTTCGTGGAAAATCGATTTCACTATTTGTATGGCGCACTTGCCGTGCGTGAACACTCCATCGCCTAGATATATCGACGCCAATTCGTGAAATGTACCGTTAGCATTAACTTCAAAGAATCGCAGGTTATAGCTCAGATTTCGCTTCGCAGAACTCCGTGATATTGTGTTCGCTTCTTCGATTTCCATGAGACAGCGATGCTCCATACATTGCTGTGCAGCCGATCGATTTCCTAGTGTTGACGCAGCCCCAACTGCATCACAAAACATTTTTAGTTGATTAATGGAAGTAGTAGAAGTGACATAAAAATACCCATCCTCGTGTTTGTTTAACATATCTAACTAATCAAGCCCCGCCTATGTGAGAATTCTTTGGTGCGCCGCATTTAACCGGCCGAGAGAGTTTATCGCAGCGTAATGTCTGGTCTTGTGGTAGTTAAATACAACAGCCTCCCAATCGCCTTCAGATGCAAGCGATCGCTTAACAATCGATCAAGATTACGGAATGACTCAGATCGCTTCAATAATCTTGTCCAACTCCTTTGTAGTAAGTTTCTGATTTGTCTCCATAGGAAAAGCCACTGGTTTGGCTCCTGCCAGTCCCATGTCTGATATAAGCTCAAGGGCATATTTCCTTTGATGCATTAGGATGCCCTGTGAGTTTCTGGCAAACTCTATCCCCAGAAAGTACTTCAACTCCCCCAAATCTTTTATCTTGAAGGCTAACTGCAGTGCTTCCTTCGTGGATTGTATGAGGACTGCATCATTCCCAGTTAGTAAAAGGTCATCCACATATACTAACACCACCACAATCTTTTCTTCTTCTTTCCTTGTGAAGAGTGAGTAGTCCCTGTGGCTTTGTGTGAACCCTGATGACAATAAGGCTGTAGTCAATTTTATATTCCATTGCCTAGAGGCCTGCTTCAACCCATATAGGGATTTCTTTAACTTGCATACATGTGTATTTCTGTGTGCAGTATTGAACCCCTCTGGAATTGCCATGAATACTTCCTCAAACAAATCCCCTTGAAGGAATGCATTGTACACATCCATCTGGTGTATCTTCCAGTGCTTTGCTGCTGCTACAGATACCACAGTTCTGACTGTGGTCATTTTAACTACAGGAGAGAATGTCTCCTGGTAATCTATTCCTTCCTTCTGGTTGTATCCTTTGGCTACAAGTCTAGCCTTAAACCTTTCCACCTCCCCTGATGCCTTGTACTTTATCTTGTAGACCCATCTACACCCTATTGCTTTCTTCCCTTCCGGCAGCTTGACCAGTTCCCATGTTCCATTGTGTTCTAATGCTTGGATTTCAGATTCCATGGCAGCAACCCATCTTGGATCTTTTGCACCGCTGAGTACCGCTGGCTCAAGATTCACGATGCTTGTGCAATAAAATGTTGATATGCAGCAGACAGACCTGCATAAGTAATGTTATCAGAAATTGAATATAAGCAATTGTGAGAGCCTTGTGTAGTGATATAATCCTTATGCCATATAGGAGGCCTGCCATGTCTCACTGATCTTCTTGTTGTCTGCAATTCCCTTTGATTGTTCTCATGATGCTCTGTATCACCAGATCGCTGTTTTCTCCGCTTTGCACCACCTCTGGATGTTTAAATCTGCAGTATGACCTGTATATGATAACTTTTGTCCTGCAAAATCAGCCTTATTGATAGGATTTCCATTAGTAATAGTGACAGGTGTACTTATTAATAGCTCCTCATAACAGAATTGTCCATGGTCTTTTATGTTCAGAGACTCTTCACCCTGTCCATTTTTAAAAGGGAAAGTATCTTCCCTGAATATCACATCTCTACTAATAAAAATGGTCCTGCTTTCTAAGTCATGAGCTTATACCCCTTTTGTGTAGGTGCATACCCAGTAGGGCACATCTTATCGCTTCTTGGACTAAACTTATCATGTGAGTGAGTATGGTGGCAAAACACAAACAACCTATAACTCTTAAATGATCGAGTTGTGGTGTTTTATTATACAATTTATGGAAAGGAGACTCATTATTTAGAATCATTAAGGAATCCTATTTATGATATAAGCTGCAACTTCTACACATATTCCCCAGAATTTGTCTGGCAACCAACCCTGAATCTTAATTGCTCTTGCTATCTCAAGTAGGTGTCTATGCTTTCTTTCAACAACCCCATTTTGTTGTGGGGTGTATGGGCAAGAGCTCTCATGTATAATACCTAGTGTTTGGAAAAGAGTCTTACAGTTTTGGTTAAAAAATTCAGTCCCATTGTCTGATCTAACTCTCTGGACTTTAGAATCAAATTGAACATTTATTTCAGTAAGGAAATTTTTCAGAATAGTAGATACATCAGATTTTTGTCTCATTAAAAACACCCATGTCCATCTAGAATAGTCATCAACAATGGTCAAAAAATATCTCATCCCATTGAATGTATCAGTTCTATAAGGTCCCCAGACATCTAAGTGCAGTAATTGAAAAGGTTTTATTGATCTATTGGTACTAGTAGGAAATGGAGGTCTAATTTGTCTAGCTAATGGGCATATATCACACTTATTAAGAACAGAAGTATCATAGTCTTTGAAGGTAGAAATCTTCCTCAATACTGTCATGGGAACATGACACAGTCTCTGGTGCCATGTCATTATATCTATGTGTTGGGTAGCACTCATACATTTCCCAAACTCCTTCTCCTGGTTTTCAGCATCCAAACATATAGTGTAGAGCCCATCTTTCTCACTACCAATCCCCCTCACCTTCCCAGATATTAGATCCTGAAAAACACAGCATGAAGGGAAAAAGGAGACACTACAATTCAATTCTTTAGTTACTTTTGATACTGACATTAAGTTAAATTTAAAAGCTGGTACACATAGGACTTTTTTAAGAAAATCACCTTTTCCAAGTTGATAATCACCAACATGGGAGATTCTGGCTGAATCTCCTGTTGGTAATTGTACCTTCTCAGTCCCTTCTGTTAACAAGTTATTGTGTAAGTATTTAGATTCACTTATCATGTGATTGGTCGCACCTGAATCTACTATCCATTTCAGTAGTTCTGTGGTGTCAGTATTGTGCATACCTGCCATATTAGCAATGTGAGTTCGCTTCCGCCCTTCTTCCAAAGACGTGAAGAATCTGTTGTCTTTGACTAGGAGTGAACTGATCATACATCAAGGTTGTCTTTGTGAGGTGATTCTGCTGTTATCCTGTGTCTTCAAGTTGGCCTGTCACTGCATAGGCCCTCTTTGTTTTAGACTTAAAGTCATCCGGATAGCCAATCAATTGATAACAACCTTCTGTGTTGTCCCGCCGTGATGGTTGCACTTCATCAGCTTGAAACAGTCCATAGTGAAATGCCCTTTCATCTTGCAGTGATCACACTTAGCATTGGGATTATATGGTTTTCTTTGTGTGTGATTTCCTCCATGTCCTCCTCCTTTATTGTTTCCATTCCTGGATGTGAATAGTGCTGAAGGTTCGATGTAATCAGTCATTGGTTTGCTGACTCCTGAAAGAGCCCTTTGACTCTCCTCTTGATTGACTAAGGCATATGCCTGATTCAGATTTGGGACTTGTGGCATCATTAGAATTTGGCTTCTTGTGTTGTGATAACTTTCGCTCACCCCATTAGAATCGCAGCAATCTTTGATATCGATCGTTATTGATAAACTCTCGCCTCGGGACGCATGATGGTGTGGGTATAATTGAGTCGCACTCATCCCAAAGGTCCTTCAATCTTGAGTAGTATCCTGATATCGACATAGTTCCTTGTCGTAAAGTAAAAATCTCCTTGTGGATCTGAAAGGCTCTAGAGCTATTCACCTTGTCGAATCTCTCCTTCAACTCTTCCCAGATGCTGTGGGAATCAGCATTGAACAACATCCCTGTCAGCAAACTCTTACTGACATTCCCCATCAACCACGACACTACGATGGCATTGCATCTATCCCAGACTCGTCCCACCTCTTCATTATAGTGTTCTCTCCTAACCGTTCCATCAATAAACCCTATCTTGTTTTTACCCAGTAGAGCCAGTTTCATGGCCCTACTCCACAGTACATAGTTGTCCATTCCATTCAAGGTAACTCCAATGGACAGAGAACCAGGGGCATCCGATGGGAAAAGGAATAGAGGATGGTTATGGTCTATGCTATTCCCTGTATTAGATGTTTCCCCGACTTCACTTACTCCCCCATGTCCAACAATTTCCGATATCACCATGTTTTCTCCAACAGGTTTAAAAACAACTAGGCAGTAATTAATGACAGGGAAGAACAATACTAACAATGAATTCTAGAATTGACCAAAATAGAGTGGTTCAATTTCTACCTTCTTTTCTTTCTTTATTTTCAGATTTGTCGACTGTAGCAGTTAGAAACTGTATCCATTGATTAACATCCCTCTTGCATGTACCCGATCTACCTGGATATGTAGTTCTTGTATTGATCCTTTGTTCGAGTCTTCTTTCACGAACTTCCTAGGATCTGTATTAGCTTTGATACCATGTTGATGTTCAGACTATCACGGGAGCAATCAGAGTCCGGTAGTGGACGAGGGAGAATCAGGACCAGTCGACTTTAATGGTGAAGAACAATGGAGACGAAGTCGGTGAAGAAGAAGCAGGTAGGTTCTAGAATGTGGGAGAGAAAGCGTGTATTGAGAAAAATGAATAATCAATGTTATACATATCAGTCCAATGTATTTAACCCTATAGCCAAAACGTGGCCTGTGGCCTTTCTAAATACCAAGGCCCACTATACATAAGGGCCCATCTTTTCTATGTTTGGTATACCCAATATATTTACACAACTTAATCAATATACTATAGACCTAAGTCTTTACAGATTTTTAACATGTTATAATAAGTTGTTTAGTAATTATTTAGGGTTATCAATCTATAATTATCTCTACAATCTTTTAAGTGATCGTGTATTACGTTTTACACCATCAATACACAAAACTTAAATTCTTAGAAAAATGTTCGATTAAGAAACATGAATCATCCTCTAGATACAAAATACTCTGATTTTGGTCTACAATATATACAACAACATACTCAGTGAAATCCCACATAAAAAATAGCTCATTCGTAGCACCTTTTTATCGCACAAGACTCCATATGTGAGCCTCCATTTCATCCACCATGCCCCAATACGATGTGTGACATCGTCATCAATCTCTCAATTCCCTTGGATAATAGACTCAATGTACTTGAAGCTCCATTTCTTTGGAATGACCTGAGTACCAAGCTTCACCTCCACGTCTGTCTCAAGGTGGCTCCCGTTACTGAACTTGCACTCTAAGTATTCTGTCTTGGTCCTACTCAGCTCTTTAGACTACATAGTCTGTCTTCAAACCTCCAGCTTAGCGTTCACTCCGCTGCGAGTCTCATCAATCAGGACTATGTCATCTGCGAATAACATACACAATGGCACCTCCCCTTGAATTTGTGGCGTCAGTCCATCTGTTGACAGTCAATTTTGACCCGTTTTTCGCATATTTGTCGCAATTTCATGTGTTTTAGGACACTGCATTTTAATCATCATTTTTTGCTTTTTTATCGTTATATTTTAAAATTAAGTGTTATGTTATGTTTCTATTATTACTACACCGTCGTTTATTTTAATAATATTTGCGTTTCTTTAAATAATTAATTGACATCCGGCTTTATTTTTAATTAGACATTAAACATTTGTCTAAATATTGCATTTTTGCGTCGGCATTTGCATTTTTTATAATTTTGCATCTTATTAATTAATTTTTCTTTTAATTAATTAACCAGCTTTACATTTTTGTCAAAACCAGTCCAGTACGGAACCCAATCCGAATCATTTCAATCCAACACCATTTTTATATCATCCAAACACCCCCCTTTTATTTTCCCCCATTTTAAATTCCAAACACCCTTTTATTTCCCCCCCATTTTTAAATTTCAAACCACTTTTCATTCCCCCCTAAACACCTTACCCCCCCTTATTAAAAGAGGGGGCACACATGTGAGCAAAGACAAAAATAAAAGAGGGGCAGACAACATTCAGCAATTTTGAAAAGGGAGTACAACGTTCATTTTTTCTTTGAAGGGTCCAACGTTCAGTGGTTTTAAAAAAAAAAAAAAAGAACCCCTGCCCAATCTTCGCCGCCCTTGCCGCTGCCCTTCGCCGCCCTCCGCCGCCCTTCGCCGGAGTTCTAAAAAACTCCGGTGAACCCCCTTTTTAAACACCCCGCAGGTACACCTGTCCCCCTCCCGCTGCTCCCGTTACCACCATCCCGTTACCACCATCCCGTCGACCACCACCATGCGAACCAAACCTCCGCCACAACCTCAGATCCTTCGCTGCCTCGCCGCCGAGTCGACCACCGCGATCGCGGAGACGCCGTTGGTTTCTTTTGTTGTTATTATATATTGTGATTCGTTAATCGAGTTTACGATTTCGCCGCTGCCTACCGGAAATTCAAAAACTCCGCGACATCGCTTTGATCGCATTTCGCTTCGTTTGTTATCTTGGTTATAGACTTTTTTTCTTTTTGTAATCGCCGAGTTTAAAACTCCGTGAACCGGTTCGTGGTATTGTGGAGTTTGTCGGCTTATGTTTGTTTGGGCTGATTCGACCTCATTATTGGGATAATGGCCGAGTTTGAACTCCGCGACATCGTGTTCTCGCCGTCGCTTTGTTCTGCTCTCGTTGCATTTTTTTGTTTGCCTTGTTGTTTACCCCGCCGCCGTTGCGCTTTTATTGTCCATTGTTGCTTACCCCGCCGCCGTGGCGTTTTACTGGGTATTGTTGTTTACTATGTCATTGCCGCGTTTCGCTTGGGCTACGCCGCCACCGCCCCATTGTGTTGCTACTGTTTTTGGGTGTTCCACAATGATTTAGACGATTTCGCCCCTTTATTTACTTTGTTAAACTGATTTTAGAACAAATACTACACTTGGTATTTACTGATTTTTGAACAAATTACTACACTTGGTATTTACTGATTTTTGAACAAGTTACTACACTTGGTATTTTACTGATTTTGAATTTGATACTACACTGGCCAAAGAAGGATTTATCCGTCGATCTGGAGGCCTCCATGGTAAGCGAGACGGAATATGTGGGCGAGGAGGAAGGTGAAAAAGATTAGACGAGAATGCATAGTATCGTTCACCGGGAGGCGAGTCGACCGCCGCTGTAGCGATATTGTCTTCTCATGTCTTAGTATCCTTAGCATAACACTAGCTGAGCCCACACTATATAAAAATATATCTTTTACAATATCTTTTATATATATATCTATATATATATATACATATACTGTGTTTGTTTGGTAATTTATTTATTATTTACTAACTCTTTTACTAAGTGTCTTTTCAGTGCATATGCATCCCAAAGTTAAAGCATGTGCATAAAATAAAAAATAAAAGCGAAGTGTCGCTAAATTCTCTTCATTATATCTTTTTATGATTATTTGCTTTCATTACTGTCTTGTTTAATATATATTTAATTTAAATATTTGCATGCCTAGTTTAAATATCCTTTTGTTAGTTTAATAATTAGAACACTTTTAGAATTGTAAATTGCATGTTAGCACAATAATATTAACCTAAGTTTGAACGGATAACCGCAAGTTAGCGGATCCTATAGGGTGCCTAACCCCTTCCCTTTAGGATAATAAAGAACTCTTACCTAGAATTTCACATAGTTTCGCAGACCATTAAAATGGAGATCATTCGTAGTATTTTATGCTACATTTTCAGTGTCCTAATTCACTATAATAATTAGGTGGCGACTCCTTTAAACAACATTTCAGGAATCCAACCATGCAGCAGTAATCCCGTTTCCGACTCCGGTTGAAAATAGGGTGTCACAGCATGGCGACTCCGCTGGGGATTTTAGGTTCTTAACCATAACAAACATAGGTTAATTTATTGTGCTTTATTTTCTTTATTTTTGCTTAAATTGCTTCTTTTGTGTTTTATACTTATTTGCTCTTATTTTTACGTTTTGCCAAAATTATTCTGCTTTACATATAAATATTTGCATATTGTCTTAACTGCTATTTATTACCGCTTTCCTTAAACTGGCATTCCGCTCATATTTCCTCCCTTACGGAAAATTAACACTATCACACACTACACGTGAGGTGCGCTTTGCACACCCGCAAATTTCTTTCAAATACCCAAATTTAGGAGAGTTGACATTTTACGCGGAGAATCCGGTCCAACCGGTGGCCGCGTAGCCTTCTCACTCGAGTTGTCCGCTCGGGAAGCTTGCGTCTAGTAAAGCCAAATCTTAGAAACTCAGGATAGAGCTATACCACCCTTTATTTTAAGGCATGCATGCATTTACTTTAGGTGGGTCGGTCCTTGGTATCGACGCCACAATTAGGAAGACACCAAACTTGTCGACGGGTTTCTCAACCCAACGACCAACCAGCATATTATGTGTAGCGTGACAATGATAGACAAATCCAAACCTAATCATGTCATGCTGAAATTGGAAAAAGTGCACCGTCATTTGGTCGCCATTTCCAACAAAAGCATTACAGTTGGGCGGCTTGGACAAATCCATCATAACCTCGCATATCTGACGTTTAGGCCTACCTCTGGCATAAAGAGGTCCCAAACATGCTAGGACGCGCATTTGATATCTATATAATCTGTTTGCTATTATAATGTTTGTTGCTTTCAGCTATGTGCACTTCACTACATTATTTTGCTACTTCAACTTTGCGCATTCTGGGGCTGTGTTATCCTTTGCATTATCAGCGCGATGCGCGGAAAGCCCATATCTCAAACAACGGTTTTCTCAAATTTTGTCACATTTGGAACTACGCGTGACCTGATTCCCACGCGGGATACGTAAGCGGCCATTTCGGTCTCGGTCCCACCTTTTAGAAAAAATCATAATTTTTCATCTATTAAGAATCTCCTTATTTTGTCACATTTGGAACTACGTGTGACCTGATTCCCACGCGGGATACGTAGGCGGCCATTTCGGTCTCGGTCCCACCTTTTAGAAAAAATCCTAATTTTTCATCTATTAAGAATCTCCTTATTTTGTCACACTTGGAACTACGTGTGACCTGATTCCCACGCGGGATACGTAGGCGGCCATTTCGGTCTCGGTCCCACCTTTTAGAAAAAATCCTAATTTTTCATCTATTAAGAATCTCCTTATTTTGTCACATTTGGAACTACGTGTGACCTGATTCCCACGGCGGGATACGTAGGCGGCCATTTCGGTCTCGGTCCCACGTTTTTTTTTAAAAAAAAAAAAATCCTAATTTTTTCATCTCTTAAAAATTACTTTATTCTCCGTCACCGGCAAACTATGGTTTAAACTGGTTCCTTTGGCAAAATGCATAGGCGGCCATATCAACTTTGGTTTTGAATAAAAAAAAAAAAAAAAAAAACTCGAAGTCTAATCGACGAACCAACTTCAATAGGGCTAGGCTCCTAGACTATGTATCTATTTGATCTCTATGGCGAGACACGTAGGTGACCACATCGGACTCAGTCCAACTCTTTCTAAAGTATTTTATCTTTACTCTACCGGTTACAAAGCACATTCCATCCAATCTCTGCGATAGGATAGTAAGATTTTCCATATCAAATTCGGTCTCGTCCATTCGACATCCGCTTATGCCAAAACTGGGACATTTTAAGGATTCATCAGAAAGAGGCACAAGACCTAATAGCATATTATCGAATACGCTCGTAGCCAAATACATAAAGCCAGCAACGTTACTGGTCCGAACAGATTGGGCGCATGAGTGGTCGACTAAGGCTACAAAGTCCGCGACAAACCAACGACCCATTTCAAATCTCACAAATTTTCTCTTGAGTACGATAATGCGGTGGAAATTTGACGACGTTGAAGGATTTTCGTGATAGCAAATTTCTACCAGGCCACATTCTTATCTTCATTCATTCGCTTTTTGCATATCTATAACACTAATTATTACATCTATCTTTAATTTTTGTAGGAAGTTTCTCGAGCAACTCAAATTTCAAGAAAGCCATAACCGCACGCGCCTATCAAGGCGCCATTTGGCTCATGTGGCCATTCTCATCCTCATTTCTCAATCATTTTATAACTCTAATTATTTTATTCGGTTTATATTATGCTGGTAACTTCATCATAGTAGCCTGGCCCACCAGGTCGAAATCACTTTATTACATCCGCACAACGACATTAATATAACGTTTTTGCAACGACGTCCCTTTTATTACGCCTATGCAACGGCTTCATCAACAGTTCATCTATGCAACGATGATCTCTGCATCACGTCTATGCAACGACGTCCCTTTTATTACGCCTATGCAACGGCTTCATCAACAGTTCATCTATGCAACGATGATCTCTGCATCACGTCTATGCAACGACGTCCCTTTTATTATGCCTATGCAACGCTTTCATCAGCTCATCTATGCAACGATGATCTTCGCATCACGCCTATGCAACGACGCCCCTTTTATTACGCCTATGCAACGGCTTCATCAGCTTCATCTATGCAACAATGATCTTCGTGATCACGCCTATGCAACGACGCCCTTTATTATGCCTATGCAACGGCTTCATCTCGCATTTCGCCCATGCAACGACATTTAACATCTCGTGACGCGCCCATGCAACGGCGCTTATCTCATCAAAGCTTGCGTAACGGCCATCTCGCATTTCGTCCATGCAACGATTTAACATCGTGACGCGCCCATGCAACGGCGCTTATCTCATCAAAGCCTATGCAACGCCATTCAGATTTCGTTCATGCAACGATTTAACATTCGCATCGCGCCCATGCAACGACGCTTATCTCAACAAAGCCTATGCAACGGCCATTCGCATTTCGTCCCATGCAACGATTTAACATCTCGTGACGCGGCCCATGCAACGGCGCTATCTCATCAAAGCCTATGCAACGGCCATTCGCATTTCGTCCCATGCAACGATTTAACATCTGTGACGCGGCCCATGCAACGGCGCTTATCTCATCAAAGCTTATGCAACGATTTAACATCTCGTGACGCGCCCATGCAACGGCGCTTATCTCATCAAAGTTTGCAACGGCTTCATTCGCATTTCGTCTATGCAACGACGAACACTGTGATCACGCCCATGCAACGACGCTATCTCATCAAAGCCTATGCAATGCCTCTTTCGCATTTCGTCCACGCACGCATTTAACATCGCATCACGCCCATGCAACGACGCTATCTCATCAAAGTTTGCGAACGGCTTTCAAGATTTCGTCCATGCAACGACGAACTTCTACATCAGCTTTACTTTTTACTTTAGCATCGCAACAATCCAGTGTCATCGTAATTCGACACTGGGACATTTTTAAAATCTGCGTCAGCTTTACTTCTATTTTCTAGCATTGCAGCAGCCCAGTGTCATCATGATTCGACACTGGGACATTTTTAAAATCAGCGTCAGTTTTGCTTTTATTTTCTAGCATTACAGCAGCCCAGTGTCATCATAATTTGACACTGGGACAATTTTGGGTCTGCATCATCCCCACTTTTAAGTTCTAATTTTTAAATAGGACAAAATTGGCTACGAGTCAACATCTTTGTCCGAAGACTCTTCCATCATCTCCGTACAAAGAGGGACATGCTGTTGACAGTCAATTTTGACCCGTTTTTCGCATATTTGTCGCAATTTCATGTGTTTTAGGACACTGCATTTTAATCATCATTTTTTGCTTTTTTATCGTTATATTTTAAAATTAAGTGTTATGTTATGTTTCTATTATTACTACACCGTCGTTTATTTTAATAATATTTGCGTTTCTTTAAATAATTAATTGACATCCGGCTTTATTTTTAATTAGACATTAAACATTTGTCTAAATATTGCATTTTGCGCTAAGATTTGCATTTTTTATAATTTTGCATCTTATTAATTAATTTTTCTTTAATTAATTAACCACTTTTACATTTTTGTCAAAACTACCAAAGATTTAACCCAATCCGAATCATTTCAATTCAACACCATTTTTATATCATCCAAACACCCTGCTTTATTTTCCCCATTTTAAATTCCAAACACCCTTTTTATTTCCATTTTTAAATTTCAAACCACTTTTCATTCCTCTAAACACCTTACCCCCTTATTAAAAGAGGGGCAAAACACATGAGCAAAGACAAAAATAAAAGAGGCGCATAACATTCAAGAATTTTGAAAAGTGGAGTACAACGCTCATTTTTTCTTTGAAGGTCCAACGCTCGTGGTTTTAAAAAAAAAGAACCCCGCCCAATCTTCGCCGCTCTTGCCGCCGCTTCTTCGCCGCCTGCCGCTCTTCACGGAGTTCTAAAAACTCCGCGAACCCCTTTAAACACCCCGCAGTACACTGCCCTCACGCCGCCGCTACCACCATCCCGCTACCACCATCCTGGCCGACCACCACCATGCGAACCAAACCTCCGCCACAACCTCAGATCCTTCGTCTGCCTCGCCGCCGAGTGACCACCGCGATCGCGGAGACGCTGTTGGTTTCTTTTGTTGTTATTATATATGTGATTCGTTAATCGAAGTTTCGATTTTGCGTCGCTGCCTTACCGGAGTTCAAAAACTCCGCGACATCGCTTCGATCGCATTTCGCTTCGCTTTGTTATCTTGGTTATAGACTTTTTTCCTTTTTGGGTAATCGCCGAGTTTAAAATTCGCCAACCGTTCGGTGATATTGTGGAGTTTTGCTTACGCTTTGTTTGTCTGATTCGACCTCATTATTGGGATAATGGCCGAGTTTGAACTCCGCGACATCGTGTTCTCGCCGCCTTTGTTCGCTCCTCGTTGCATTTTTTTGTTTGCCTTGTTGTTTACCCTGTCGCTGGTTGCGTTTTATTGTCCCGTTGTCGCTTACTCGCCGCCGTGGCGTTACATGGGTATTGTTGTTTACTATGTCGGCCGCGTTCGCTTTGGGCTACGCCGCCACCGCCCCATTGTGTTGCTACTGTTTTTGGGTGTTCCACAATGATTTGGACGATTTCGCCCCTTTATTTACTTTGTTAAACTGATTTTAGAACAAATACTACACTTGGTATTTACTGATTTTTGAACAAATTACTACACTTGGTATTTACTGATTTTTGAACAAGTTACTACACTTGGTATTTTACTGATTTTGAATTTGATACTACACTGGCCAAAGAAGGATTTATCCGTCGATCCGAGGCCTCCATGGTAAGCGAGACTAATATGGGCTGGAGGAAGGTGAAAAAGATTAGACGAGAATGCATAGTATCGTTCACCGGGAGGCGAGTCGACCGTCGCTGTAGCGATATTGGCTTCTCATGTCTTAGTATCCTTAGCATAACACTAGCTGAGCCCACACTATATAAAAATATATCTTTTACAATATCTTTTATATATATATCTATATATATATATATATATACATATACTGTGTTTGTTTGGTAATTTATTTATTATTTACTAACTCTTTTACTAAGTGTCTTTTGCAAAAATTTATAGGCATCCCAAAGTTAAAGCCTGTGCATAAAATAAAAAATAAAAGCGAAGTGTCGCTAAATTCTCTTCATTATATCTTTTTATGATTATTTGCTTTCATTACTGTCTTGTTTAATATATATTTAATTTAAATATTTGCATGCCTAGTTTAAATATCCTTTTGTTAGTTTAATAATTAGAACACTTTTAGAATTGTAAATTGCATGTTAGCACAATAATATTAACCTAAGTTTGAACGGATAACCGCAAGTTAGCGGATCCTATAGGGTGCCTAACCCCTTCCCTTTAGGATAATAAAGAACCCTTACCTAGAATTTCACATAGTTTCGCAGACCATTAAAATGGAGATCATTCGTAGTATTTTATGCTACATTTTCAGTGTCCTAATTCACTATAATAATTAGGTGGCGACTCCTTTAAACAGCATTTCAGGAATCCAACCATGCAGCAGTAATCCCGTTTCCGACTCCGGTTGAAAATAGGGTGTCACACCATCCATCACCAGTGCAAATACGAATGGGCTAAGAGTCGATCCCTAGTGCACCTCATCATCACTAGGAAGAACTCTGAGTCTCCTCCTACTGTATGTACCCTCGTCTTGGCTCCATCATACATATCCTTGATTGCCCTAGTGTATGCCACATGTACACATCTAACTGATCGGTGTATTTTATATACACCTTTTGAGTCATTTTTAGTTAGTATTTACTCATTTCATTTATGTTTAGTATAGTATTAGGGTCGTTTTCCTTTCTTTTGTGTCACAGCGGTCAGAAATGGAGAAATGACGAAAAGGAGATGAAATGAGCATAAATGAGATGGAATTGCACACTAGGCCAAGAAACGGTTAAGAAGTTCCGGAAATAAAAGAAATCAGACGAAGACCGGACGAACAAAGGACGAAGAAACGAAAAATCCGAAAGAATGTCGCTACGGCCATGGCGCACACTAATCGAATGTTCTCAAAGCTCTTCGATTAGCGCCGTGGCGCCGACTGCAGGGCCACGGCGCCGACGCGGGAATTCTGAGTTTTGGGCCGAATTTGACACATTTTCAGGGTCCAAAAGGGATAATTTTTCCTACCTACATATTCCTTAACCCTTTTCCATAACTTTTCCTAAACCCTTTACCTAAAAGGATTCCATAACCTTTACTACCTACATAATCCCTAACCCTTTACCTAAAGGATTCTTGGGCTATAAATAGTCTCTACATCATTAGAAGAATTCATCCACCATACCACATTCCATCCACCATTCCATTCCATTCTCCATCCACCATTCCATCTTGTAAATATTCCACAACACAATCCTTGGATGCTAGAAGGCTTGGAGACTTGTTCTTGAGTATTTTTCTTTTCTTTCTTTTTGCTTTGTTTATTTCAGTTCATGTATGGAGATTGTATTAGTTCTTAGCGTGACTATGGCTATGAACTAATTACTTTATTAGGGATTTCCTTGTGATTCTCTTGAAACTCTTATTCATGAATTAATATATTAGTTTGGTTTCTTCTTCACTTATTTAAGATTTATTCAATAGTTGTTTTGATTGCTTGATAATTAATTGATCACTAGTTATCATCACATATATGAGTTCTAATCGAAATCCAAAAGGGGAGATTGTGAATATGCTATAGTTGAATAAACATGGGTTTAAATCGTGGACGAAAGTACCCCGATACTTGTGTAGCTTAATAGATTATTGCTCTTAATCCTCCTTTGTAGTCAATCTTGTCACCGAAAGGTAGAAGGGTTCTCCATTGGGGTTGAGTGTTTATATTACCTTAACAGGAGTATAAAACGGTCTAGTTAACCTGCTATCTTAACGTAGAAGAAGAAGTTAGTCTAATTGTATTAAGGATTGAATAGAGTGGATAGTTGATGATCTTGAAAGCTCTAATTCTCCATCATAACTGATTTAAATCAAAGTATTTTCATAATTAGTTTATTTCCTGCATTATTAGTTTAGAATTCCAACTCAATTAACGTTAACCAAATAGAAACTAAAGCATAGATAATCGGTACTTGAAAACCAGTCTCTGAGGACGATATTCGGTCTTACCTAGACTATATTATTTGTCACGATACGTGCACTTGCGTTTAGTGTGTGCATAAATCGCGCAACACTAACCTCCAAACATCTCCATAGAACCTCCCGAGGGCCTTTGTCGTATGCCTTCTTGAGGTCGATGAAACCATATGTAGGTCTATCTTATTCTTTCTATACTGCTCCACCAACTTTCTAATAAGATGAATAACTTCTGTAGTCAAACGCCCCGGCATGAATCCAATCAAACATAAAATAAATATAATCTCAAATATTATTCGGAAATCAACATTGTTCTAGTCCCCATAACCAAACGACCCCTTATTATATATTTATTGAAAAATGGTCCTTGAGCATTTCATTTCAATCATAGGAAAATATATGCAATCATGAGATGTAGTACTAATCTAATTTACTTAAAATATAAGATGTTAATTACTTACGATCATTCTACTAATTGATTACAATTTAATTACAATATGTTACCGGAGATAATTAGGGATTTTGTCCCTAATTATCTAACAATATTATAATAATGCCTTGTAATTGCAACCTGGTGGCTTCAAAAAGAGCACCACCTTTCTCCTAACTCTTGCCCCCCCCCCCCCCCCACACACACACACCCCAAAATCACTCCTTCTCCACTTCTTCTTAGTTCTCTCTGATTTCCTCTTCACTAGCTCTGAAAATTTACAAAAAAAAAAAGAAGAAAGAAGAATAAAAGAGAAAATGGGGAGAGCACCATGTTGTGCTAAAGAAGGATTGCGTAAAGGGCCATGGTCTTCTGAAGAAGATTTATTACTTACTAATTATATCAACCAACATGGTGAAGGCCAATGGAGATCTTTGCCTAACAATGCTGGTAAATCATACTCTATTTTTATGGCTTTCAGTATATGCATCATTTTTCTTTTTCTTTTCTGCTTTAAAAGTCCTTTCTTATGTGTATTTGGTATGATGTAAGTTACTTTTACTTGTCCTTATGAGTGCATCAATTAATTTTCTATAAACACAAGATTTCATGAAAAAGTAACTTTTGTGATCGTACTATACGAGCACGTATCTGTTTTCTTGCTCGTTAGCATTGACTACTGATTTTGTATAATGTATGAAAACTTTCAGGGCTACTTAGGTGTGGAAAAAGTTGCAGATTAAGGTGGATGAACTATTTGAGACCGGGGATTAAAAGAGGAAATTTCTGTGAAGATGAAGAAGATCTTATAGTTAGGCTACATTCACTTTTGGGTAATCGTTGGTCACTAATTGCAGGACGTTTACCAGGCCGTACAGACAATGAAATCAAGAATTATTGGAACACACATTTAATCAAGAAGCTCAAAAATGTCAGAGTTGAGCCAAAACCCCACAAGAATTTCACCAAAAAAGAGTCAAGAAAACAATCCCAAAAAGAGAAATCAAGAAAAAAGGAGGGGAAGAAGAGCAACAACAACTTTAAGGGTGAAATTGTACAAGTTGAGAAGACTAAAGTATTTGCACCAAGGATTTCTAGGGACAATAGTTTCGAAAATGTTACATTGAGTACTACTACTTGTTCCTCAAATAGTAATTTTGAAGAAGTTAATCTTGGAAACAACAAGGACAACGGGATTATGAGTAATGAAAATGAGGTGATTTTTTTTCCAAGGGACTTAGATTTTGGTGAATTACTTGATGGGGATCAGTTTTGTGATGAATTCCTTATGGGAGAGAGCTGCAATTTTTCAAACAAATGTTCATTGCCAATGAATGATTATATGCTGGAAAAAGTATATGAAGAATATCTTCTTCTTCTTTCTGAAAATTGTTATATTCAAGAAGATCAAAAGGAGAAAAATTGCTAATGTAAGTTTAGCTAGATGCAGGTTATTATTATTTTTCCCTTTTTAACTTTATTGATCCGATTAATTCAGATTTTCGGCTTAATTTTGTTGTGATGTACAAAAGTTAAATGAGATCAGTGGCTTTGTGTCAATTATTTGTTTCTCTTGACCACTGTTTATTGCTTTTTCAGAGGCCTAAAAAGCTCTTCTTTCTCTCATTCATTTCGATAATTTATGTTACAACATATGATGATGCATAAAGATGGTAGATAGTTATTTACATCAGATCATTAATTTGTTGTTATTAAACTGAGATGGAAAAAAAAACATTATAGTTAACAATGGTAAAAGAAAGTGTATCCTAGACACATATTATGTTTCATAAATTTGATATAAGTAAGTGGACCATTGACAAATTCTCCATTTGAATTATTTTGAACTGACTAATGATAAATACTCAAAATTGTATAAAACGTGTGGTCATAAAAAGCAGCCACAATTTAGCAGCCAAGGAACAAAATATATTCAAAGAAAGTGACAAACGACTGTCCTTCAACTGTATATTAGATACAGATGGTTGCTTCTTTCTATTCAAAAACAATACTATCGAGGACGAAAGAATAATCTTCAAGACAGATTTGTTTATTAAATTCATTCTTAAGCTTCGTTGCAACAAGATGATCCAACCGGAAGTGTTGGAGAGCAAAAAAAGCATAAGCATCTAAAGATTCTCTTTTTCTCTACTAGTGTATCCACGTATGAGATACCTGATAAAAACGATAGCAATAATTTTCCAATTTCTGGAAAGAACGTATATATAATTCACATGAGCATAATAAATACACAAATCCCAAGTTAATAGTAATAGTAAGTAATAAAAATTAAACGGCTAAAGTGGTTTGCAGGCTATTACGTCAGTCTGAAATTTATCGATAGTAAAAAAAGGTAAGTAATAAAAATGCTGGCCCAGTCTCCTATGTAGGGCTCGGCACGTGATATATCACGTACTATTCTCTTTGATTGTTACACATTGACACATCACTTGTCCATGGTTCACATTTTTCCTCATTCCGTACAAAAATTGTGAAAAAAGGCACCTGTGTTTCACATGTACACAGTTGTCGTCCCTTCTTGTTTCTTGACATTTGCCCAATCTTATCCTCTGTGGCGTCTGTGCTACCAGAATAACCATCTGACTTCACTTCTCTTCTTCCAAGAATGGGTACATATGAAATACATTTATTACAATAACTTAAGGGCACGTTTAGTACGTTTATTAGGTTGGACTGCACTGGACAAAAAAACAATACAACGTGGTGAGCGTTTTCAACCGGACTGGACTGTACTATTTCTAAAAATAGTACACTCCAACTGTCATTTTTTAGACTCATCTAGTATATGGATCTCCCCTAAACTGTACTAAACCTAAAAAATAAAAAAAAATACAGTTCATTATATATTAATACTCTAATACCTTCTATTATATATTAATACAATCCAGTCCATTACAATACAATACAGTCCAATATAAAAATATACAGTCCAGTGCGACATACCAAACGAGCTCTAAGGACACATGAAATTATACCAATACAGTCCAATATAAAAATATACAGTCCAGTGCGACATACCAAACGAGCTCTAAGGACACATGAAATTATACTTTATAACCAAGAAATCCCTGAGGGCTAGTGACACAATTCGAGACTCTGTGGATAATAGGCATGCCCCTCCACTCCACTAAAATAACTTTGCTTGTTGCAAGATTTGAACTCGAGACATGCGCTTAACTCACACATCAATGTGCTCTTACTGATAGACCAAAAGCCTTGAGTGCCACTTTCCTAACAAAATTTAGAAGGGCCATAAGTCGCCCCAGAGCGATCTTCGTGCCTGATGATGCAAGGTTGGGTTTTTGCTCTTTGTAATAACGATCCGGTCAAACGACCCTTCAGTGCCTTCTCGGTTCATTGATCGACAAACGTCCATTTCAACTCGCTTGCCCCTTCGTAGAGGACTGTATATGATTCTTCCCCAACCACCACCAAGATCGGCACGGGCCGTTTCTTCACCTTCTTCCTCCCAATCATCATTTTCAGTAATGGCATCTGTTTCTGTAACATCGGAATCATAGGAGATTGGGTCTTCATCTTCAACATCCTCATCTTCTGAGATGAATTGGTCCTCTGATATAAAAGGAGAATATAAGAAATGTCACTTTTTTGTAGCGTGTTAACACCAGGTACTAGATAAATGTAAAAGTTTTTAGATGCCAAATCAAAACTTAGATTTAATGCTGATAGTAAATACCATAGTCAATCTCTAAATCCTCTGGATTTCTTCTAGCATGCTGCTCCTTTAATGTCTCAAACTTCATATCATCCAGTGGCCAAGGCTCCCTATTTGAAACAAAGAATTAGTTCAATAGAGGTTTGCTGCAGGTGGTGAAAACAAAAAAAACTTAACTGAAATTTGACTTCACAATGGTCAATGGTAATGATTAACAAACTAAAAATAATTTAACCATTGGCATGTTATATTCCTGAAGAAGAACTTGCCTTGGCCGTTCTCCTCGTCTGAAAGCGATAAAGCAAAACTTTTCATCTTCAAAGCCACGTAGAGGCTCTCCTTTCGACCGCTACCAGACAATGGCATAAGAGTCATAAAAATTGATTCATACCCAAGTATAGAGAAAGAAAATACTCAAGAACCAGAGAAGAAAACAATAATGATGATATTGCCCCCAACATCAATTTCTTAACTGGGAACTTAAGAGTAGATTATATCTGACCCTGTGCGGCATTTGGGGTGTAAGAAGAGACTTCATCAAATTCAGAGAGTTCATGTAGAAGGGCAGAGGAATGTGAGGCAAACCTTGTAGGCACGTTGCGATGTTGTCCTTTGTAACCGTTGAACAAAATGACAATATTTTTCAGTGTTATCCAAAGGACAACGTCCGTCATGTGGACACTGCAAAAAAAAAAAAAATCAATTCAGATAGAAAAACTATAGTTCAATGTATTTAAGTCATTATATCAGAAACTTCAAACACTTGCCGGAGCAACTATATATGCCCCATTCTTTAGAGTCGTCAATGCTTTAGAGTCTTTGCCAGATGCATCTTCTAGTTTGCGGCTTCTCTAGAAATTAACATTTAAGAACAAAGGGAAAAAGATCATTAAGAATTCACATTCCAACTTGGAATAAACCAGACCCCTCCATCCATCCAAGCAAATCCTGAAAAGTGAGTTTTACCCTTTTCTCCATCCATAAAATGTGAGATCGCATTTGAGATATAATATTAGATCCTTGTGGTGTTCCTGGTTCTACCAAGACCTGCTCAACAGCACATTGTCAGAGGGGAAATGACTTATATATTTCTTACAAATAGAGGATTTTTTATACAGAGATAAGATATGGATATTTCAGTAAACAGCCATGTCATGATCAAGCTATCAGTCTGATTACACTTGAACCAGCAAATTGAGCAGGAACTACATCAATATTATGCGAAAACGTATACACAAGAGGCAATAACCATGGCCTCTCCCTCACTTATTCAGTAGTCGATTATTTTTAATGAGTAACTGGATATGATTCTTTTACACAGTTGTCTCTCCTTTACGCATGCAGCTCCTCATATCTTATCCCTTTTCTCCCTCTTGTGAAGTCTATTGTTATTTAAACTGTAAGTCCAGTAGCAAATGTGACAGTAATTTTACTGTCTGTATCCTGACCCTCATTGTCCTTCACACAGTAAGACAGAAACTAGAGCATATTACAATCAGAAACAGTCACCAATTATGGCTTGCATTCAGCTGTGGAATCACTCGGTAACCAGCGCTCACATTTCTCAAGCTGTACTTTAGAGGAGTATCTTCACTCAATATTGCATTTACTTACAAAAGAAATATGTGTGTTATCATAATTAAAAAAATCAAATCCTACAGCAATGAAGTCTTTATATGATTTGCATTTAATACTTCCCGCATTTCCCGTGTAAAATTTGTATCACACACTTGACACTTCTCATTCTAGGATGCACCAAATACTCTACAGAATTACAACAACAAAAAAATACTTAGTGTAATCACACAAGTGGGGTCTGGGGAGGGTAGAGTGTAAGGCCTAGCTTGGGAGGTAGAGGGGTTGTTTCAAATACTCTACAGAATTCTAACATTTATGTTATTTTATACGGTTTTCACCAATTTTAAGAATTCATCAACTTCATCTGACTAATCATATTTAGATTTTGATAAAGATTTACTAGCTATTACTTTCATAGTTTCTTCAACTACAACTTAACATAATGCACAAATGTTAACATCTGAAACTCCATGTAAAGCCCGTGTTATCAAAAGTGAAAAGCGCCAAAAGGCTCTAAGGTCTATTGGGGCTTTAAGCGAAAAGCGCAAATAAAGAGTGGGCTTTAGTGAAAAAAAGATGCAAACAAAAAATACAAATAGATATGTTTAGTCCAAGACTAATAATCATGAGCATGAATAACAAATATATGGACAAAGAAATTGAAAGGAAATTACAATAAAGTGAAATACCAGTGTCGCCTCTTCAGGAAACACTAATTGGCAAGGAAAAACATGTCTTAGAGCCTTGATGACAAGGCTGAAACGCACATTTCAGGGCTTAAACGCTCGTTTAACAACATTGTGTAAAACCAAGTGTTGTTGCATAAACTTCAATGGCTGGAGAGTATTTAGGTGGTTGAGTTATTAATGTTCACACTTGTGAATATTCTTATTCCTGGAAATGACAGCAAGGAACTTCTAAAGTATAACATCTCATCTCCCCCTAAATCTTCAAATAATCAATAATGCATGGAGTATACTGAATCATGTAGATATAAAGCTTAAGGATGGATTTTAACACATACCAGAACATCTGCTGTCAATTCCCAAAGCTGGCGCACAACCGTGATTCTGTCCTTAAGAGATGGAATTTCTCCAAGTACATATGACTTCGGTCAAACAAAATCGAAAACTGATCAGCGCAAAGGCACTAGATTCACGAAATCAAAATGGATCTATACCTGTCAACCGGTCCGGGTTGACCCGGAACCGGACCGGTTGACCCGGTAGTTTAACCGACCGCCCGACCGTAAGGGCATACTGGTTGGGGTTAGTTGGCCTCAACACGCACGGGTTATAAAACCCGTAAGGCCCGGATCGTTAGGCCCGTGAACGGAAAACCGTTCCATTACCGTTAATCGACGCAACAAAAAAAAATTTGCCCAAACGGTATTGTTACCGTTGGGCTTGGGAGGGGGGGCAGGGGCCTTGCCAACGGTCATTTCGACCGTTGGCCCTATTTTTTTTGTTTTTTGTTTTTTGTTTTGTTTATTTATTTATTTTAATTCCATTTTTACCCTTTAAAAAATCTATAAATTCTCTACATTTTCTTCATTTTTATCACACAACATTTCTCTCAATTCTCTTATTCTCATACTCTCTTAATCATCTTTATTATCAATTTTCAAGTTATTATTATTATTAGTTTTCAAATTCAAAGTAGCAAGACGCAAGACTTCGAGCTTCGAGTTTCAATTGAATTCTGAATCCCGAAGTTTGGTACACTCGTTTCATTCTCTAATTATTTTATTAAATTGTCATATTTATTTGTTGATTATTTAAATATTTTATAATGTCTTTACTAAGGGGAATTGGTCGGATCATAGTAAATCTAGTTCGCGGGTAAAAATCAGAGGTTCTTCATCATCTAATCAAAATATAGATTATGATCAAATGCAAAGATTTTGGAATAGAAGATAATGAATGTGATAACGCTCAATTAGATAATATTGTTGAACTCAAGAACAAGAACCTCCTACACCTACTAGTGTTCCTTCACAATGTTGGTACCGCTAGTGGTAGTAGTAGTCGAGACCTCCTTTACCGCAACCGTGAGCAAGAAAAAAAGGAGTAAAGTGTGGCTCTTTATGATAAAGTCAGGTACCGATAGAGTTAAATGTAATATTTGTGGGAAAACTTATAAACATAAGGCGGGTGGGTGACGGGGATCGCACTATAGCTAGACATATAAAATACGATCATACGCATACAATGGAATGTCCCTCGATTTAGAACCCGGCCAACAACAACTTAATACATTAACCTGGGGTTGACTAAGTACGATCCAAAAAGATCGCATTGAATTAGCAAAAATGATTGTCTGAGGTTGTTTGCCTTTTTCTTTCGCTTCTTCTTCATATTTAATTACATATATTCAAAGAGTATATAATCCTTTTTTAAAGGTGTTCTCGTAGTACTACTAGAGCCGATATTTTTAGACTTCATAATGATTATTGTGGTCGCACAAAAACGTCCGACCGGTGGGATCGACCGAACCGACCGAGAAATTCGGTCCTGGCCCTCGTTTTTCAGATCTCGGTTTTCGGTCCGGTCCGGTCAGTGGTCGTCCGTCCGACTAATTTTTTTATTTTTTTTTATTTTTTATAATATATATAATATATATAATTCCTAATATATATAGTATATATAATTTATAATTTTCTAAATTCCTAATATATATAATTCCTAATTTTCTAAATTTCTAATATATAATATTATATAATTCCGGGTCGGGTTTCGAGACCCGTTTTTTTTTTAAATTGAATTACCAATACTGAAATTGACATTCTCGGACGCGGTGCCACGAAATTTTTACGTTGAAATCTATTGTACATCGCGAGATATTTAGATTTGAAAATGGGAAAAACGTAACGATTTGGAGGAAAAGAGAAATTGAGGGGCAAGATGGACGTTTTTGGAGAAATCCGGTGAAGCACATGTTGCAAATGCGCATTGTAAAAACGTGATGTATATGTTAACCGACGAACATTGGAAATCAATTGAACTTTTAAAAATTTTACGTAAATTTTACACTGCAACTGTTGAATTTTCAGGATCTTATTACCCAACAGTTTGTAATGCTTTAGCTCATATAGCTGAAATTTCATATTTGCTTTATGGTTTAAAATCAAATGTGAAATATAAAGATGCGATTCTGATTATGTTTGAAAAGTTTAAAAATATTTTTTTCCTATTCACGATGTTTATCAGATTAGTGCATCTTAAATCCTTCTATTAAAAAGTAGATTGTCATAATTTAATATTTAGTTTATATACTTATATGGAAATAGGTCAAACAGAAACTCCATCTTCATTTGATTGCATAAGTAAACTTGTTACTAATTTAACTACATTATATGAATATTATGCTACATTACATGATAACACCAACTCTGCTACTAATATTCCTTCTAGTTCGTTCTCAGGTCTACACTGCACCGCAGGATTCAATGATGATGACGATGAAGAAGAATCTTTAGACATATGGAGCACTTTTACAACACAACCAACCACAAGCCGATCTTGCGATGAGATGCAATTTTATTTGCAAAAGCAATGAGTCAAGAAAATTTTGACCCTTTACAATGGTGGCAGGATAACAAAGGCAATTCTGTGATTTGCAAATGATGGCGGGATGTTCTTAATGTGTCGATCTCAACGGTGGCTTCAAAGTGCATTTAGCCAAGCACGAGATCAACAGAGACACACGCCACTCATTGGGGAAGCACATTAGAAGTGTTAGTCCGCAAGGGATTGGATCGAGATCAAAGAGAAGAAATCAAGGATGTAGACGTTAATTCTCCTAAGATGAAGAAATAGAAATATTTTGAAGGCGAGCGAGTATGGATCGAATTAATACTCCAGATTTAGAGACTATGGAGCATAACCAATTCAATCAACCTATAGATTACGAAGAACTTGCAAAAATGATGCATAATATGTAAATAAAATTATTATTACTTCATTATGTACTCTTATTAACGTTATGAAAGTTCAAAAGTTTACATCTTATCATTAATTTTAATTTTACTATCTATTTAGTTGTTAATCTGTTATTACTTATTTGTTAACTTATATCTACTAATCTAATAAATTAATAAAAGTATAATTACAAATTTACAATATAAAGTTATAAACTATAAACTGTATAAAGTTATAAACTATAAAATAAAAAGTTAACTTTAAAGTTTCAATTTTAATATATACAACTAAATTATATATTATATTATTATATTACATATTTAAATTGAATTTAGTTTATATTATAGAAAATAAATACTAGAAATTAAAAAAAAAAAAATAGAAAACGGACTTCTCGACTTAACCGCACGAGCCGACTGAATCCAGAACGACGGACCGGTTGGCTTGAGTTCGTGAACCGGACCGTAACCAGTCCGAACCGTTAAAACCGTAGTGGCTACCGTCCGACCGGTCAGCCCGTTAGACACCTATAAATGGATCTAACAGAGCACGCATCAATTTATTCTTGTCAATTAAAAAATGAACACAATAAAATTATACTTTTCTCTTAGATGAATGCAAAAGAAGTAGGAAACATGGGGAAAATGGAAATTCCTACTCAAAATTTACGGGGCTGAAACCACAATAAGATTGTACTTACAGCAATCACAAGATCATGTTGTCTGTCGCTCTTTTTGACATCCTTAGAGAGTGCTTGAATACTTCCATAACTTTGAATGAGTGGCAAATTTTTAAGACCTGCAGCAATTACAGGACATATTTCGCCATCTTTATCAGCCTCACGTTTCATAATTATAGCAGTAGAAGTTAGACCAGCAATTAGAATATATGTGAATGTGTCATAGGTCTCTGCATACATGATACTAAAAGCACTGGAAACTGTTGGAGACAGCGCTGTGAAAGCAGTCCTTTTTTTGTTGTTTGAAAAGGTAAGGTAAAGTAATATGAAGCGATCCTGAACCACTGGCCTAGATACTCCCTGGTTGTACAAAAACAGTGACGGGACACAACCTTATCATGCAGCACATTATGTCCCGGGGACAACAACAAATGACTCCAAGATATGACATCTCGGGTTGTAGTTTATGAAGCTCATCCAACCTCATCCATATCAAGATGCACTGTTTGTTGTTGTTGTTGGCAAATCTGTCCTCCGATAAGAGAACAATTTGCAACGCCAGAACTTCATAACATCACTAGCCATACATGGTATGGCATAACCTCTTAAAGTTGAATCTGCTGTATGCACAAATTTAATAATACGTACACATACAGAGACTTATATTACTTTGTGTGAGAAGCATAGACTTCATCTCCTTTATATTTTCATAGCAAGGAGAGCAGAATTACAGACAGTTCCACCTAAGCCAGTGACTTAGAAAATTGAACGAGCTGATCAGCAAAATAGCCAATAACTATTAATTACGATCCGAAAACACATACTACAAGTCTAAGATTTTTCCAAACCAAAAAAGTCCATAAAAAAACAGAATGTACCTTTTATAAGGCTCTGTCCAGCACGCTGCATGGACTGTGACGGCTCTACCAAATTAATTCTGTTCAATGATCGTGGCCACACTTCTCTAACTGCCCTGCATAACCACACAATTCAACAACTTATCAAACGGAAGGGTCTAACAGAAATGAACACATAGGTATGATAATTAACGAACAAACACCAAATAAACAAAAAAAAATCTAATCTTCTTACCAAAATGCAGAACCAGTCCCAGCCCCGAAATCCAACACCTTAGCAGGTGAAAAACCAGGCAATCTTCTACGTACCTAGAAGGAAAATCATGTTAAAGCACTCGCTTTTAGCAACCAAAATCTACATTCATGTTTCAAAACCCAAATTCCGAAAAACTCCGAAATACAGAACATCATAGGATTGCTACAAGACATTTCAATGGGATGTAATATTTCTTTACCTCACCAAGGACTCTATAAAGAGCAGAGTAGACAGCAGGCATACGGGACGCCACATAGGCAAGTGTTTCGCCATCCCTATACTTGAGGCCAATGTCACCATAGGCGCTTTTGATTTTCCACCGCTGCGAACATTCAACGGATTTGAGAGGATCTTCAAAAAGCTCCTTGGATGTCGAGGTTGGAAGCATCAAATTCACTTCCTTTATTTGGCTGAATGATTCTGATAACCTCAACACTTTCCTCTTCATATGTGGCTCCTCTTGCTCTGCAATAAATTAGATCCAATCGAAACATAAAACTTTAGAGCGAGATCAAATAGAATTGCATCAATCAATCAACCAACTATCAAATTTCCCTTAGCATCCTTATGCACCCATATATAGATGATTGCAAAACAAGCCTTCCTGTCTCCTTAGACATACAAAGCACAAAGAACTCAAACAACAGATAGTTCATCTCAAAAGAAAAAAAGGACCAATATTTGAAGCATGTGAAAATTGGCTGATGTAAAAACAAGGGAGTTGTATGGCAGCAACAGAAAGAGAGCTATACAAATGCTTTAAATATAGCAAAATTGACTACTAATATGAAGGAAGCATGAGCTTTTTTGCAGATATTCTCAGCATGACTTATATATCCTCCCCACAATAAAATCAAATCAAATCACCAGAACTCTATAGAGAAAAGGAGGCAGAAACGAACACTTTCCAAGCTTTTAGCTATACCAAGCTCTAAAACTTAAAGCAAGAACTTGACTAACAAATAAGGAAAACTCATATCACAAATTAAATTTATTTTTGCCCAAAGATACTAGCAAAATCAGTTTCAAGATAATATCACAATTTTAATAGTGGCTCTGGTAAAATGAACGATATCATTATCCAAGAAAATATGAGCTAACAATAAGCCCTTTTTAATGAAGTAAGAATATTATTAACAACGAGGGCATTAACTGGCCCGTATGCAAGAAGTATACCATAAAAAAGAAAATCCTACAAAAATAGATGAGAAAGTCACCCAATAATCCATACAAAAAGTAACCTCATGGGTGCATAAAAAGGAAATGAGGGAAAAGAGGCTATTGCTCAAGTGTACAAAATCTTTCTGTATCCCATCAAAATAAGCCTTGATTCCTACATTCTTCTTTTGCAAATTGGGACTTAACATATTAAAAACTAATGGAATAGGGAGGTGTCAATTTACTGGCATTAAGTTCAATAACTGTAATAGGACTGAGAGCATCATGCCATCATCCACCGAGTTTCGAAGCTAGCAGAGAGCTAAAAGCATCTAATTGTTTTGTTTATCATAAAAAGTATTTCAACTTTTATATGCTTGAAGGATTCAGCGTTAAAGGTGATATTTTGAGAATGAAATGTAATACTTAAGGGACTATTTCAGCCAAAAACTCAAATGAACGTGCATAAAACATGAAGCAGCAAATTTTTCGATTTATCAAAAATAAGTATGTATTCAACTTTTACGTTGCTTGAAGGATTATCTATGCTAAAGGTGATATATATATACACACACACACACACACATCATTTTTTTATCATAGTGCTAAAGGTGATATTTTGAGTATAATATGTAATAATTAAGGGACTATTTCAGTCAAAAACTCAAATAAATGTGCATAAAATATGAAAAAGGATTGATATATTACCTCGGAGATATTTTTTGATAGCTCTACGAAGACGTATAGGAACAATACGACATCGTTCAGATTGTTTAGCTGCGGATTTGAGGGCTTCTGCGGTGAATTTCGGAACGGTTTCCGATGCTATTGACGTCATTTCCGGTGCCGTTTTGATGGTTTCCGGCAGTTAAGAAGGGGTAAATTGGGGATTTTCACATTGCATAGTGGTAGGGTTAAGGTCTGTTACAGGGAAGGTTTCTTCCATTTGCTAGATTGTTGCTGTGAAAAGGGTCAAAACTACCCCGTACTTTAAGTAATTAGCTATTTTACCCTTTGTTACAGCTTGGGTAAAATCTACCCTTTCTCAATCAAACGGAATCCTCCAAATTAGGGCTGCACAAAGGGTCAAAACCGGATCGAACCGAACCGGACCGAGGACCGAGAATTCGGATTCTTCGGTCCGGTTCGGTCCGGGTCATTTTCGGTCCGGCCCGGCCATCGACCGAATGGTCCTCCCTGTGCCCCCCACCACTTAATCCCCAAATTTCACACTCCCACCAGATCCCACCACCCGCCACCAAATTTCAATACCAGACGTATTGACATATCAAATATAAGTCGTAAATTAGTGAAACTTTAAATGGTCATAACTTTGCGCTCGGACGTCCGTTTGATCTAATTTTTTTTTTGATTTCGCGTATTTTTTCGAGACGAATAATCCCAAACGGACTAAGCTTCACCGGATTTCTCCAAAAACGTCTATCTTGCCCCTCAATTTCTCTTTTCTCCCAAATCGTTACGTTTTTCCCATTTTCAAATCTAAATATCTCGTGATGTACAATAGATTTCAACGTAAAAATTTCGTGGCACCGCGTCCGAGAATATCAATTTCAGTATTGGTAATTCAATTTAAAAAAGCGGTCTCAAACCCACTTAATTATATAATATTATATATTAGAAATTTAGAAAATTAGGAATTATATATATATTAGGAATTTAGAAAATTATAAATTATATATTATATATATATTAGGAATTATATATATTATATATATTATAAAAATAAAAATAAAAAAATGGCCCCGACCAACTCGACCTGACTCTAAAACCGACTCAAAAACAGGATCAAGACCTGACTGCTTTTAGCAAATTTACTCCAAATAACTCAAAAAAACATGCCAAGCTCACGCTATCGGCGGGGTCCGAAAAAAGCTTATAATAAGGATTTATTGTAGCAACATTAACTCATATTTCTGTTCCAAATAACTCAATTTCAATTTAATTACTTGATTCTCTTTTAAATGGAAAAAATTAGGAAGTTGTATGAATGATATTGGGTCGGATTTAGAAGGGAATCGGGTAATTTGATTCAATTTGGGTTATTTAGAGTTATTTGAGAAATTTGACCCAATGGTAAAAATAACTAATTATTCAAAGTATGGGGTTAATTGGGCCGATCAGGAAAGCCCAAAGTAATGGACACTTGGACAGTACATAAAAACATAAGTTCACAAATGACCTTCATAAAGGGTGGTATTGATTTTTCGGCCTCGCTTAATAAAAATTAAAAAATATTCTCCGCTGAAAATTTGCTAGGCAAGGCTTTTATTTTTAATCGGGCATAAGTTATGAATATAAATTAGTTTTATCTATAAAGTAGAAGTTCAAGATATTTTAAAAGGCAGTGAACCGGCTAAATTGATCATAAGTTGTATCTTATAGGCAAAAGTTAAAATTTATGTCTGATGAAAATATAAAAAATTTCGAATGTTTTTTTTTAAAATTAAGGTCATCTTTAAACTTTTGTTAAGTGAGAACAAATATTCAACATCGAACACCTTTAAGAACACTACAATCATTTCATGTTGTGGATTCTTTTGATAATTTTTTGCGCGGATTTCCTTCAGAGGCATGGATCTTTAATTTTTGCTCTTAGCTTAAAAAATGAGTTGAAATACCCCGATGTCTCGGGTTTGAACACCTATTCAGTAAAAAAATTGCAAAATATAATTTGTATTTCAGAAGGCATAGTCTGCATGCAAACTCTCAGAGTTTGCCTTCAGGCAAGACAAATTTTGTGTTAAGGTAGAGTTTGTCTTATGTCTGGAGATTAACTATGTCTTGCGAAATTCAAACTCTATCTTGCGGTTTTATTTTTATTTTTATTTTTGACTTAACTGGAGTTCGAACCCAAAACTCAAAGTTTTAGGGGAAGTTCAAAAATTAAAATTTTAATATATGAAGGACTAAAATTAAAAATCATCCCAAAAGAGGACCATTTATGCGAATTGTCCTTCTTTTGAAGTGGAAGCCCAATACAATTACACCGGGAAAGCCCATTTCAAAATAGTGTAACATGAGCTCATTTGAGAATAAGGGTCGAGGCCCAAAATCAAGTAATTTTTGGAGTAGAAATTGCACAGTTTTCCCTCAAATGGACGGGTCTTTAACTTTTGCCCTTCAAATGAAATTTATTTCCCGCACAAATTAAATTTCATTTAAAGGGTAAAAATTAAAGATCAGCACAAAATAGGGAGATAAATGCAAATGACCCAATTTTAGAAATTAAAAGAAAAAAAAATCCAATTTTAGAAACCAATAAATCCGAGATAAATGGGCAAATAATCACTATTTGAAAAGCTAATCAAGCTTTAGAAAGCTAATTAAACATCAGTCACTTAACAGACCCCATATTGTGGCATTTTATTGTTGCTTCTTTACCACGAAAACTTTCCAAATTAGTTCATTTGTCATATCTCCAACTAATTAAAGTCTACAAAAAGGAAATGCCAAATCAATTGAAGGAGTTTGATGATTGACTTACATATGGAAGCATAGTAATAAAATCATGAAAACTTACCCACTACTTAATTTACAGGTGAAATAGTTAAAAGGAAAAAAAAAAGTAGAAACATAATAGACAATTCAAGAAAGAGTCATCATATAATTTTATGTTAGTCAATTTAGACAATAATGTAACAAAATAAAGGCATACATACTATTTAGTTTATAAAATGAGTTTTAAAATCTATATCTTTAAAAATAAATAAATATTATGTGCTTTAAAATTTGGCCCTCATATGGAACTCAAGATAAAGCCAATAACTGTTTTTTTGGTTCTTATCTATTAATTTGCTTTTTCTCGTCATAAAAGAAAAATATTAAGGTTATGTTTGGATTAGCGGTGAACAGAATTGATTCTGGCAGAATTAATTTATGTTTGGATGCAATAATGTAAAAGTGATTGTTATAATTGATTTATGTTTGGATAATTTTGATCAAATTATTTTTGAATGTAGAATTACCAAAATGGACATTTAGTCAATATATATAAATAAAAATTACTAAAAAATGGAAGTATGTAAATAAAAATTACAAATAGATAATAGAAATTAAAGTGCAATATAGTACTTAAATATTAGTAGAATATTATTACAATACTAATTTAAAGTGTAAATAGTATTTAATATTATTACAATACTAATTTTGCATGTACTCTATAATTTGATTGCGGACTAAGTCTCGTGATCCATCTCTGATGAAGAAGCTACATTAAAAACATGTGATTGATCCAAGTTAGATGACCTATGATAATCATCATGGTGAATGATTGTGTTTTTATCTTCATAAAGATCACAATCAATATCCGTTTATGCATTCCTTCTGATAAAGTTGTGTATAGTCATTGTTGTGACGACTATTTGAACCTGTGTTTCAAAATTGAACTTGGGTATGCGACGTAAAATTACAAATATGTTCTTCCATACCCCAAAAGTTCTTTCTATTGTGGACCTTAAACTTGAGTGGTAATAATTGAATACTTCATTATGATTTGCAAATCCGTTAGAACGCCTAAAATCAGGAAGGTGATAGCGATCACATCTGTATGGACCAATGTACTCAATTGGTGTTGGATAATCAGAATCTACCAAATAATACTTACGTGAAGGAGGGTGTGGGAAATTAAGGTTCGCATTTATGAGATCCTGCTAAAAAACACGAGCATCATGAGCAGTACCTTCCCAACCAGCTAATACAAAAGTGAAACACATATTCCAATCACATACATATTCCAATCAGAGGCGTCGCGACCCTTCGATTGGTCGTTGCGATTCTAAATCGTGAAAAATCACTGGAGCCTAGGCGCCGCGGCCCTTCGGGAAGGAGCTGCGACGCCTAAGTTCCAGTAATTTTTCACGCCACAGGAGCCGCAGTGCTTCAGGCAATTCTTCAAAAATAATAAAACTTTTCGATACTTCAACTTGGGTATAATCCTCATATAATCGGACAACGTTAGGATGTTTGAGGAATTTAAAGTTACAATCTGCAATACACATGAATAAATGTCAACTTTAGTAATATATTTGATTTTTTTAAATTAAAACAGAACATGAGTAGTATATTTAATTTTTTTAGTAATTATTTCTAGATATTTAAAGAGGGTAATGAAAATTGTATATTTGAATATTTTTTTAATAATTATTTTTAGATATTTAAAGAGGGTAATGAAAGTTGTATATTTGAATTTTTTTTAGTAATTATTTCTAAATATTTAAAGAGAGTAATGAAAGTGGATAGAGTTGTTGATGAAAATTAAAGAGGATAAGGGTAAAAATTCAAATTGAAATAAATGACAAAATTAATTATGTCAGAATCAATTCTGGAGATCAGAATTAATTCTGGCAATCCAAACATATTAATTTTCTAATTTTCACGAAAATAGATAACCAAAACCAAAATTCAATTCAAACATGCACTAATCCTTCTTTTACATTGGAAATTGGCCATGGGCATTATATTCATGACAACCTAACACTTGTCATATAGAAAATAATTTAGTGACAGCTCAATCCACTTAACCAATTTATCCTATAACTCAAACAGCTATATATACCCACGAGCATAGCAAAATCATGGTTTAGTTAAATCAAATCAGTAATTAGTTGATCACATTGGTCCCTTGATTTGGCACAAAGATTGAGTCATTAATTTGGCAGAACTCAATGCTTTATAGTCGAACCCTATATTTATATATTAAAAATAAGTCGGCACAACTACTAAAAATGTGAATTTACAATAAACATCCTGTCAGAAATTAGCTCGCCGTTAAGGGATTTCTAACAAAAAGTTCGCCGATAAAAATATTTTCGATAAGCTAATTACTGATGAATTCTCTCGGAAAATTTGATAATTTTTTTCTTTTTCAGCAGAAAGATAAAGTTATATATACTTAGAACTCAGATTATTTAATTAAGTATCGGAATTAATGCTTTGACAATAAACTACCTAGCTTAGCTAGTTGGCAGTTCTGTATCGTGAACTGTTGGAAATTTACTAAATGTGGAATTAAATTTATCCCATTATTTATGACTCGAATAAATTGGGGCCCCGCACGACGGAAATGTCGTTTCCACACATGTGCACACGTAATGCCAAGTATCGTAATTTTCGTTAATGAAAGAGATATTGGTATGTAAATAAATTGTTTGAGACATAAAATGATGAACAATTATTGACCAAATGACAAGTATTCCACGTTGGTAAACGAAGGAAGAAGTTTGCGAAGTGTAAGATGAAACAAGTCGAAAATCGCTACGGCGCTAGTTGGGCAGTTCAGCTACTGGAGCTCAGGGAATGCGGCGCTTCCCAAGCAATATGTGCGACGGGAGACGAAAAGTTTCTGACTTTTGGGCTGGTCTTGGAGTATTGAACCTTCATTACTTGACACTTGAATTCCGCCATTATTTGGCTGATTGTAACCCCTCAATAAGTGTCGTTACATGGCTATTGAAAGTCATTAGTTGACTAGTTGAGAGGTCATCTTTCTTACACTATAAATTGAAGCTTTGGCTCAATTGGAGATACACCACACTCAAATTTTCTGATATTCTTCTTCTCTAAGCATACTTTCAAACACTCAAAGTTCTTCTTCTAGTAAACACTTGAGTTTTCTTTGCTCATAAGTTTGATGATGTTTTATCTTGGGAGACAATTTTCTATTAAACGTAAAAGGATATATACGAGACAATCTTATCTTAGGACATAGTGCTAACACTCGACTCAGCACAGTTGTAACAAGTAGGGATTTAGTATCTCTTGGTTTCAGGTTATCAAGATCAAGAAGTCTACGACAGTTGAAGACAAAGACTCAAGACGCATTCAAGAACGAAGATCAAGATCTCAAAATTTGTTGTCACAATTCTTGTTGGCTACAAGTTTGTTGCTATTATAATCATGATAGTTTATTCTTTCAAAGCACTTATAATAATTAGTTGTTATTCCCGTACATCTATTGTTATTCAACATGAACTATATCGGAGGACATTCAATCTCTTTTTTATGGGTTGTTTCCCTCGTATCTAACTAATCCGATTAGCCCTTTCAAACGGACAAAGAGGTGAATAATTTGATCTTGATATAGGTCATTCCGACTATTTCAATCTTTTATCTTTTTACTTTATCACGTATTTGAATCACACGATTTTAAAAATATTGCTTTTCACATTCATTCTACAGTACCAAACTAGGCTCATTGTGTCAATGCCAACATTTTCCTAAGAGAGAGTACTGATTAAAATCATTTTGATTAAGAATAGTTTACTGCTCCAAAGACAATGGAGTTAGTTGCCTCCTTAAGGTAATTAATCTTTATGCTAACATTAATTGTATAGCTTAGTGGATAGCAATACGGCAGCGATTATCTCAGCATATACATGCAAAAATTTATGTTAGTGGTGGGACATTGAATAAATCACTTAATCATATAATATAACCATTCAATTTAACCAACAACGGAAAAGCCTAATTTTTTGGAGATTAGCGTTAAAAGATAATGTACTTGTTTGTTTAGCACTAAATGATATGAACAAGGAAGAACTTAATATTGTATTATTTTTTACCCAATTAGCAGTAAGCACCCCCTTGCAGAAATGCAAGGAAGCATCGCTGATAATGACTTGTGATCCGCGCTTTCTTCGCTCATAGCGGGAGCTTAGTGAACAATCTCTGAGCTGAGTTTGGTAATCTCTGAGCATTTTAGCAGTAAGCACCCACAGTATTGGAGAGTTGGGTTTGGTAATCTCTGAGCATTATGCTAATTTTTAAATTTTAGCTACTAATGACTTTCTGACTAGATAAACCAAATGGCGTTTCTTTTTTTCCCATTTTCATCTCTTTAATTAACAATTCCTTTTTTGTGATTACTTATTTACTTAATTATTGATTTATATTACCTTTCAAATTAGATTGAGGGATGATAGCCCTTTTTGGTCCCTAAGTTCTTGGGATATGTGATATATGGACTAACCATATTAACAATTAATTAAAATGTGTGTTTTTGGTCTCTTCATGTAAAAGTATGTTATATTTGATTTTATAGAACTATATCATAGTCAAGTAATATGAGTATCAATACAAATGTAACATAACACATGAGTAATTAAGCAGCGGAACGATTAATACTTCTGATAAATTTGTGAATATTCATAAATCACAAGCAAAATTATCAAAAGTGCATAATTCAATTAATTGATCAAAGGTTTAATGCGTGTCATCAGATATTGTAGGGACTACAATTGGAATTTATAAATAATAGAGGGATAAAAAATGCTATTAATCCTAGATTTTAATAGAAAAACATTATTCTCATTGGAAATATATTGTAATTGGTTTAGGATTTTTGGCTTTTTGTTCCTTTTGTTTTATCTGAGTGAAGTTAGATTACAAGAAATAGTTGTTAATTAAAGCTAGCAGTTCCTCGAAATTGAGTTGGCAAATGATAATTAAGCATAATAGAGGCTTAACTCATAAGAAAATCATGAAATATTGTCATTTAACAATAATTTGCATAACTAAAAGGGCATAATTTATCATCATGGAAAGGTAGTTGTTGATGGAATAGAAGATTAGTCAAATCATATGATGATTAATATATTTGAAAAAGATAGAAAGATTCCAAAAACATTAAAAAAAAACCTAATTTCAAGGAAGGGTCCAAGGCAAGATCTGGGGTTCCCATTAGAAAAGAGTGGCAATGATTGAAGTATGGTAGTATTCAATGGCTCCATTTTGTGTTGCTTTCATTTTAAAATCCAACTTTTTATTTGAGATTTAATAAAAGTAAGTGGAAAAAAACCATGACCATTGTGTATTAGCATATGGCATAATAATTTACTCCTATGTTTTTTTTTGTTTTCATGTTTCTGACTTGCGTCAGAATAGTTCTGAAGGTAGTAGTATCGGTCCTTCAACATTACTATCAGTAAATCGCGGGATGTGCTCCAATAACCATAGTTTGAGAACGGACAACTGATAGCACCTACAAGGATCAACCCCAGAAAAGAGCAGAATGCTCTCATTGGAAATCGATATCACGCTGCAAGTGTACAGAGTGTCGTAAGTCCACCTCCTTTGCTATTGGACTGTGCCCCGGGGAATACTCCCATGTTTATTAATCCTAAATCACTACAAAAAAAGGACCTACCGTGACAGTTTGAGCGGTATTAGCATTGACTTTCTGGTCAATGGGCGTTCGTTACAGAACCGTCACATCTTTGTGACAGCTGTGTGACGGTGATCGGTGTATTTTATATACACTTTTTGAGTCGTTTTTAGTTAGTCTTTTGTCCCTCTTTGTACAAATAAGTGTCGTATTAGGATAAATTTTCTTTCTTTTGAGTCAAAGTGGTTAAAATGGCCAAATGGCGGAAAAGAAGCTAAAAGAGGGCAAAAGTGGAGGTTCCAGAGCTGAAAAGACGAGAAAGTGGCGAACGGGGCAGAAGCACGGACCAGCTGTCACACCCCAAATTTTCCTAAGTCTTTACTTAGGGCGTGATGGCACCTGGACAATTATTTTCCACCAGGAGCACCATTTAATTCTCTTTATTTAGAAATTTAAACTTATATTCAAATACAGAGCTATTAATAAAAATAACAATAAAGAAATTTATTTATGACTTTATTGAAAATATAACGCGAGCCCATGCTCGTGCAAATATTGTTTAACATACTGACAAATATTATTCTAAGTTGGAAGGAAGACCATTCCACACGGGCATTTCCCGAGACATTGGGACTGACATTCTGAACCTGACGAGTACCAAGCCCGAAACAATGGACTTGGTATGACAAGAGGCTGCGGGACGATCGCTAGCCTTGGCGTGGAGCCTTTCCTCTATCACGCTTTCCTAAAACATGTTAAATAAAGAGTCAGCCCTACCATCTGGGGCTGAGTGAGAACCTTACCCTGCAATTCAAAGTAACACCACAATATTCCAAGCGCAATCACATTATAACGTAATAAGCATATTGCAAAGCATATCAGGTTACAACATTTTTAAATATGCAACAACTCCTCATAGGAAATTCTCGGTTTAACTAACACTTCATTTTATCTCGTATTATACGTTAAGACATTCCCCTGCATTTCCACATGTTTATTACATTTATATATTTGTGAACGCGTATTCACTTTTCATATTTATATATAGGTGAACATGTATTCATCTTTCATATATGTTGCGGCGTGCAACCCGATCCATTATATTTACGTATTTGTGAACACGTATTCACTTTACGTTTTGTTGCGCGCAACCCGATCCATTATATTTACGTATTTGTGAACGCCGTATTCACTTTACGCTTTGTTGCGCGCAACCCGATCCATTATATTTACGTATTTGTGAACGCATATTCACTTTACGCTTTGTTGCGGCGCAACCCGATCCATTATATTTACGTATTTGTGAACACGTATTCACTTTACGCTTTGTTGCGGCGCAACCCGATCCATTATGTTTATATTTATATATTTATGTGAACACGTATTCACTTTTCATATTTTTCAGAAGATCGAATAAATAATATTCTCTTTCCCAACATTCTGTCATTCATACTTGTAACGATTATAACCTTTTAACCATAACTCCAACTAAGGTGTTTCTCAAGCGGAAACTAAGGTAAGACGGGGATCTTTCACTGTACCAAATTTCATTTAAAACTACTTTGGGTAACTAACACAAATTTATCCTCAAAACAGCCCCATAAAATTTGTTTCGCAGAATTTTTATTAAACAAAGACCCAATCTTAGAATAGTCATAACTCCTAATCTGTAAACCCGTTCAAGCCCCATAAAATCTCAAAACGACGAGAACAGAGAGCTACACGTCTCCATGTGAACCATCCTTTCATATTCTGTACCATTTCCTACAGTTTTACACTTTTATTCGCTGCCCTTTCTGGATCTTGATAGATCCGAGGCAGAAATTTTAAACAACGATAACTCTCAATCCGTAAGTTGGATAGACCCCCATAAGGTCTCAAAATTTCCAAAACAGAGAGATATAGAACTTTCATTTAGCAACAGTTTTCATATTCCCCACGGATTAGTACAGTTTTACGTTTCAACGTCCTGCCCTTCTGGATTCCGATGAATCCGAGGCAGCAACTTCAAACTACAATAACTCTCAACTCGTAAGTCCGTTTTAACAAATATTTATCTATATCTGTCCGTAACAGAGATATTTACAACCATGTAAATTTTCAGATAATTCTAGTAAGTAAAACGCAATAAAAACAGTCCATAATTATGTCTTTCCGAATTTCGGCCAAATCTAAGGCAGGAACTTTGAACTATGATAACTTTCAAACCGTATGTCCATTTTACCTTATTTTTGGTTCTATATGATCATATTAGAGAGGTGTACCACTCTTCCGAATTTCATCAAATTATAACAATTATAACTCAGGGAGAACAATTCGTAAAGTTCATGACGCAACTAGTTGTCTAAACAATCAAAAGTTCAATATTTCTTTTCAACACTCAATTCTTATTCTAACATGTATTGAACTAAAAATAAAGGATGTTACCAAGAATTTCTGAGTGAAAAAACTCACCTTGTAAGTGTGAAGATTATTGTTGTGTGGTTGCTAAAATTATTCTTACTCTCTAGTATTTTGCTTCTTGTTCTTCTTGCCCTCTTGGTATTTTTTTCCTCTTCTTTTCACTTGTTTTTTTTTTCCCGATTCTCTAACCTTTATGTTATGTACTTTGTTTGTGTGTAAATACAATGTATAAGTGGAGAGTTTTCTATAACCTATGGGAGGTGGAATGACAAGAGTTGGAGGGGAAATGAAAAGGGGGAAGGGGAGGGGAAATGGACGTAGTGCATGTTTCTTCTCTTCTTTTTTTTTCTTTTTTTTTTGTTTTTTTTTGCTTTTGTTTCTCTTTTGTTTTTTTTAAATTTTCTTATTTTCATTTTTATCCATCTATTTATCCAACTTTAACACTAACTCTATCCCAAGCAATTTATTCTTTGGTTTCTTATATATATATATATATATATATATATATATATTTTATTAACTCAACCACAACTATATATAATTATTATTTTTTCCGGATTTTACACAAGCGCCATCGCAGATATGTTCGGTCGCGCCTAATATCAAGCCGTAAAGGCTAGGTTGCGCGACACCCCTGCATGCCAGAGAGAGCGTGGTCGTGACGCCAAATCATCCGGCATCGCAGATTCCGCCGCGCACCGATAGCGCCGCGGCGCCGACGCGGAAAAATCAGGTTTAATGACGATTTTCTGGGCGAGGCTTGAAGGGAAAAGTTAGAGGCGGTTTTGAGCCTATAAAAGCGAGAACCCTAGGCGCTTTTAAGGGTTCCTTTCTGCACAACACAAGGATTCTTGATTGAAGATTGAGATCGACGGTGTATTTTATATACACTTTTTGAGTCATTTTAGTTAGTATTTTACTCATTTCATTTATGTTTAGTACAAGATTAGGTCGCTTTCTTTTTGTGTCACAGCGGTCAAAAATGGAGAAATGACGAAAAGGAGATGAAATGAGCATAAAAGAGATGGAATTGCACACTAAAAGGGCCAAGAAATAAAGTCTAAGTTCGAAATTAGAGGAGATCGACGGCCCGATTTAAAAAAGGACGCACGAACGGACCGCTATAAAACGTCATCGGCCATGGCCAGCCAGCAGAGCCGCGCCCAATATCTTGAAAGTCCGAAAGTTCTCGATCTTCAGCCGCGCCTGATTCTGCATGGCGCCGACGCGGGAATTATGAAGTGCTGGGCCGAATTTGACTTGTTTTCAGAATCCTAAAGGGATAACTTTTCCTACCTAAAGGGATAACTTTTCCTACCTTAAAACCCTTACCTAAAAGGATTCTAATAATTTTTCCTACCTACAAAATCCCTAACCCTTCACCAAAAGGATTTTTTGGCTATAAATACTCTACATCATTAGAATAATTATTCATTCTCCATTCCACCATTCACCATTCGACATCCATCCTTCCACCAATCCATCTTGTAAATATTCCACAACACAACCCTTGGATGCTTGGCTTGGAGACTCATTCTTAAGTATTTTTCTTTTCTTTCTTTTACTTTATTTCAGTTTTTATGTTGGATATTGAATTAGTTCTTGTCATATCTATGGCTAGGAACTAATTCTCTTATAGGGCTTTCCATGTTAATTCTCTAGAAACTTATGTTATGATTTAATGCATATGTCTATAGTTATTCTTCTTTGAGAGATCTATCCAATAATTGTGTTGAATGCTTGGTAATTAATTGATAACTAATTATCACTATATGATTTCTAATCAGACTCCGAAAGGAAGGTGTTATACCCCGTGGTTCGGGCCCGACCGCGTCGTGGTCTCAGCGCCATGGCCGAGGAGGCGCGCGCGCGCGGTGATTGTAGGCCGCGCCGGTCGTGGCAGCGGCTCGAAATCTTGAGGGTCGCTGAAGTTTCAGCGGCCATGCTAGGAAGCCATGCGCCGAAAGATCCGAGGTCCGCAGAGAGCTGCGGCGCCGGGGAAGCGACGCTGCCGAGGCGGGAAATTTTGGCGGAAAAACTTAGAAAGTCTGATTTTTGTTTTAAAAGAGGCCATGGGAGGGTGACAAGTGTCCCCATCCGATTTTCTCTACATGCATTATATTGACCAAGGCTTGGTCATTTCTTTCAACTTTTCATCTTTACACTCCATCTCTCTCTAAATTAAAAGCTCATCCTTCTCTAAATTCCCAAGAGGAATTCTAGCCTAAGGGAAAAATCTGAAAGTGTAATAGGAAGGAAAGGTTATTACAAGCTTGTGAAGACTATTGTGGTGGTGTTCTTGGAGAAAAAGGCTAGCAAGGTGTTGGATTAAGTTTGGCTAAAACTCAAGGTAACATTTCTTCTCTTGTAGTTGGTATCAAGGCCAGATGTTTAATAGGAAGAACTTGTAGTTGGAAAAAAATGCACTTAGAGTAGTTGCATGTAAGAAATGGGGTTTGATTATGAAGGAATTGGTTTGGGGGATTTTATGAGCATGTTGTTGCCTAAATACTACATTAGACTTGTTGGGTTAGTTGTTGTAACTTGTGGTTGAATTTTACACACCAAAGTTTAGGTGTGTAATTCCCTTGGTGTTGGTTGGTTGTTGAGCCTTAAACATGGCATTTGAGCGTTAAAAATCGACCTTGGAAAAGGTGGCAAAGTATGTAGAAACAAAGGAAACGCTGCCCAATTTTCCGTAGGAAATTGGTGACTTTAACTTGGGAAAATTCTGCATTATAATTAGAGCTTGATAAACGTATTGTGGTCATTTTAGGTTGACATACTACGTGCGGTAAATTGGACTTAGCTTGTGGATTGACTGAAGAGGTATGTGGAGCTTTCCTATCTCTTGAGCATGATTAGTTGTACCTATGTAGTACGGTAGACGTACAAGATTTGGAAATCTTCGTTTGTTATAAGTATTTGATACTTGCTTCGTTTTAAAAGAAAAGTATAAAAATCCCTTGGACTTAAGGGAATGTGTTTTACTATTGTTAACTCTAATATAACGGCTTTATGGGGAGTTGGTTATATTAGTTTGTGAAAGTTTAATGGAGAAAGGTTTTGATGTTTTGAACTTGTGGAAGGAAAATGGTTTTAAGGCATGAATTGCCTAAGGTTTTACAAGAAATGAAGTCACTTAATTTAGAAGCTTGAGATAGTTTTAAAAGGAAATGTGACTTGTTTTGAAAAGAAATCGTAACTTGATACTATGGTGATTAGTATCTTGGAATTTTTGTATAAAAGAGTTATTCCTTAAAAGGTTAGAGGTACATGATACTTGGGTTAAATTCCTGATTTTTATTAAAAGACATGATCGTGCCTTAGGTATACTAAAATGAGAGGATGTATTAATACTATTAATAAGTTAGGTGATTCTTAACTTGCTTAAGTTATGATAGGCGGTAGTGCTTATGTTATGATATGATAGGCCTAGAGTGCTTATGTTATGATATGATAGGCCTAGAAGTGCTTATGTTATGATATGATAGGCAGTAGTGCTTATGTTATGATATGATAGCCCAGTGCTTATGTTATGTATGATAGCCTGGATGAGCTATGTTATATATATATTGTTACGTAAACCCCGGTTATTATTTATGCCATGGATTTGCTACCCATGACGCGAAAGCGCGCTTGTACTACGCGCGGATCCGACCATAGGATCCATGCGGGTGAAATAGTCCCACGCGAGTACGCCGATGGTACTCATGCGGATCCACGGGATCCATGCGGGTGAAATAGTCCCACGCGGGTGAAATAGTCCTATGACGAGGCGGATGACTCACGCGGGTCCACAGGACCTATGCGCGAAATAGTCCTGCGAGTAGGATTGCTTAATGATACTACGGCGAGGTACTCGCTTTTGGTCATGAGCCTCCTATTTTATGCTATAAAATGTATACTTGTTACTCTCATTATTAGTAAGGCACAAGGCAACATAATTTGGTTTTATCTATAACTTTAATGTATTTTGGACTTATGATATTACTACGATTTTTCCGCTTTACATACTTGGTACGTCAGGTAATCGACTCTCCTGGCCGCTCACGCCGCAGTAAGTGAAAGAGGTGGTAGATCCTCGCTCCTAGGATCTTGTACTCAGTGTCGTGAGCTCCATTTCTTCGAGGCTCGACTTTTGGTACGGTTCTCCCGAGTCGTTGTTATTTTGTACATTCAGGCACGACGTGGCCCCGTCCCGTCATAGTGTTATTCATTCTTAGGCCTGTAGTCTTGTCGTAACTTGGTTCGTTAAGGATGAATCGCTTCGTTTATGTACAGGTTAGCCGCTTTAGGCTAGACTATTCTATATCTTAATGGTTGTTTATCTTGAGTTTACATTCCGCTGTTTTCTCCGATGTTGTGTCACTAGGTGCAGGTTAAGGCACCGGCCATGGGTCCGGTTCGGTCGTGACAAAAGTGGTATCCGAGCGATTAATCCTCGGAAAGAGTCTACAGTGCCGTATCTAGTAGAGTCTTGATTATCGATGTGTCGCACCACATCTATAATCGTGAGGTCGCAGGATATTTAGGATTTGTTCCCATTCTTTCACTCTAAGATCGTGCACAGAGCCGTGCTATAGGTTGAATTTCCTCTGACGTATTTTTTCCTGTATCAGTTATGTCTCCGCGCAAGGCAACCGCAGCGTGGCGGCAAGGCAAGAGAGGAACTACCGCAGGGCACCGAGGGTCACTGTGGCACGTGCCCTGGCCCTTACTGTGACGAGGTGTTTGACGGCGAAGTTCTACGACGTCGCCAACCCCAAAGAGAGTCGGAGGCAAAGAAATGATCGCCGAGACCGCACTGAGCCTCCACCCAGCTGTGGCAGAGGATATGGGCTACAAGGAGATAGCCCAGTTACTGGCCAGGATCGTGGCCAAACAGGAGGATAGGCTGGAGACAGAGCCCGGCCAGACTCGTAGTTCACCTCGTAGCCGCTAGCTCGAGATCGAGAGACTTTTGAGTCAGCCCCACCGAGTTTTATGGGTCGAGGCCTGAGGATGATCCGCAGGAGTTTATCCGGCGATGCAGAATCACGAGGTGATCGGGCTTGAGACCGAGTCGTGGTATTAGGTTCGCATCGGCCGCGGACACCGCAGCTTGATCGGTATGATTCGCGGGAACCGCCCCGGGGAGCATGCACATCCACTGCTTTGGGACGAAGTTCTCGAGGCGCATTTGGCCATTTCTTGCCACCGCAGATGAGGAGGGCTCGGGCCGATAGATTTTTGACGCTGAGACAGAATGGGCGGACGGTCCGGGAATACAACGTGGAGTTTGATTCATTGGCTAGGTATGTGCCCGCATTGGTAGCAGACATGGAGGACAGGGTGCACCGTTATGTCACGGGACTCGATGATCACTTGGCCGAGAGTTGCTCGGGGGTGGCTCTCCAGCCGGGCATGGACATTGCCCGCATGCAGGCACATGCTCTCGGGTGTGAGGAACGCAGGGGCCGACGGATCGACAGGTACCAGCAGAAGAGGGCCAGGACAGCAGGGTCCTCTGGTAGTTTTAGGGGTAGGCAACCCCAAAGAAGAAACTGATTTGCACCACAGCCGGTCCAGAGCGCTCCTCCACCATCTTCGGGACGGACAGAGTATTCAGGAGCGGGATGTGGTTCCGTGGCAGGTTTCTGCAGGACGAGTTCGGTCGACGAGGCCACCTATGCCTCGGTGTGGTCGATGTGGTGATTGCCATTATGGGGGGTGTCGTGTTCCTCCAGGAGCTTGTTATTCTTGCGGCGGCAGGCCATTTGAGGAGAGATTGTCCGTCTGCAGGTGGCGGAATATGATGGCTCACCGACAGGTCGGCCGGGTCTTCATCGTCGATGGCGATGCGCCCCGAGGCGTGGTGTTCACGACGACAGCCGCGCAGGGGTCGTGGTAGAGGTTCCAGCCCGGCCGTCCTCGAACCGCATTTATGCTATGTCCACCGCCAGACTGCGAGGCGCCACCCGATGTCGCCACAGTACATTGTTGGTTTCTTCGTGATGTTTATGCTTTGATAGATCCGTGTTCTACCTTGTCCTATATCTCCTCATATTCCGGTAGAATAGGATGAGCCCGAGTCCATAGAATCCTTTGGCGTGGCTACGCCAGGGTGCTTCGGTGTTAGCTGAGCGGGTATATAAGGCTTGCCCAGTGACTTTAGATGGTCGTCAGACTCTAGCTGACTTGATAGAGTTGGACATGACAGACTTCGATGTGATTATGGGTATGGATTGGCTAGCGTCTTGCTATGCCAATGTGGACTGCAGAGAGAGGTTAGTTCGGTTCCGGTTCGCGAGCCGTTATCGAGTGGAAGGAATCTTGCATCGCCGGGTAGGTTTATTTCTTACCTCAAGGCTAGGAAGATGGTACGGAAGGGGTATATTTACCATTTGGTTCGGGTATTCGAGCATCGAGGTCGAGATACCGACCTTGATCGATTCGGTGGTTAGAGAGTTTCAGACGTTTTCCCAGACGAGCTTCCGGGTATCCCTCCTGAGAGGGAGATTGAGTTTTGCATCGATTTGGCACCAGACACTCGACCGATATCTATCCCGCCATACAGAATGGCACCTGCCGAGTTGAAGGAATTGAAGGACCAGCTGAAAGATTTGCTGGAGAAAGGCTTTATCAGGCCAAGTGTTTCTCCCTGGGGAGCACCGGTGTTATTTGTAAAGAAGAAAGATGGGACGCTGCGTATGTGTATTGATTACAGGCAGCTGAACAAGGTAACTATCAAGAATAGATATCCCCTCCCCAGGATTGATGATTTGTTTGACCAGTTGCAGGGTGCGAGATGTTTTTCCAAGATAGACCTGCGTTCTGGTTATCATCAGGTGCGAGTTAGAGAGGCAGATGTCCCGAAGACTGCATTCAGGACCCGGTATGGGCACTATGAGTTCAGGGTGATGTCTTTCGGGTTGACCAACGCTCCAGCGGTATTCATGGATTTGATGAATAGGGTGTTCAGGCCATTCTTGGATATGTTCGTTATAGTTTTCATCGATGATATCTTGGTGTATTCGCGCACAGAGCAGGAGCACACAGATCATTTGAGGACGGTGTTGGGAATCCTCGAGACCGGCATTGTATGCCAAGTTCTCGAAACGCGAGTTTTGGCCGGCTTGATGGCTTTCTTAGACATGTTATCGAGCCGACGTGGTATTCGGGTTGACACAACAAAGATCGAGGCAGCCAAGACTTGGCCTAGACCCACTACACCGGCTGCAGTGCAGCTTGGGCCTCGCAGTTATTATCTGAGGTTTGTGGAGAAGTTTGCTTCTATTTCAGACCTTTGACTAAGCCGACTCGGCAAGCGGCTATGTTCCGTGACGGATACTTGTGAGGAAAGTTTTGATTGCTAAAGGAGAAGTTGACGACGCCTCGCTTCTTACTCTTCCGGAGGGTTTAGATGGATATGTGGTTTATTGTGACGCGTCGTGTGTCAGCTTGAGGTGCGTCTTGACGCAAAGACGGCAAGGTTATAGCTTATGATCCCGACTTAGGAAACATGAGAAGAACTATCCCACACATGACTTGAGCCGGCAGCAGATGATTCGTGCCTCAAGATCCGGAGACATTATTTATATGGAGTTCATGTGGACATTTACACGCACCACAAGAGTCTCCAAGACATCTTCACCCGCAGGGAGCCGAACTTGCGGCAGACGGTGGTTGGAGCTACTTGGGATTACGATGTTGATATTCGTACCACCCGGGAAGGCCAATGTAGCGCGTACGCCTTAGTCGCAGATCGACGGGTAGTCTATCCGATGTTCGCAGCAGAAAAGGGATATGGTCCGAGCCGCACCGCCAGCAAGCCTCGGGGTTCGTTTGTTGATTCCGTTAGTAACGAATTCGGTTCGAGAGGTCGCCGAGTCTTCCATCGTCGGCGAGGTGAAGAGGCGCGATGAGGATCCGATTTTGGTACTGCATCGAGACGCAGCTCTCCGAAGAGAAAGTCTATTTGAGGTAGCACCGACGGGTGTTAAGATTCGAGGGCGGTTGTGTGTTCCCGATGCGACAGACTTCGCCGCAGATTCTCGTGAGGCACACGGTGCTCGTTATTCGATTCATCCGGGTCGACTAAGATGTACCACGACCTCGTGTATATATTGGTGGATGGTTTGAAGAGGACGTGGCGGTTTTGTTGCCAGTGTCCTAATTGTCGCCAGGTTAAGGTTGAGCACCGAAGCTTGGTGGCTATTACAGCTATTGATATTCCGATGGAAGTGGAGGTGGTCAACATGGACTTTATTACGTGGTTACCTCGCACCTGCAGGAGGCATGATTCCATTTGGGTTATTGTTGACAGTCGATTTAAATCACCCACTTTCTTCCGGGCCAGACGACGTTTTCCGAGGACTATGCGATTATATATTAGAGAGATTGTGAGATTGCACGAGTCGGTGTCGATTATATCGATAGAGGAGCCCGATTCACGCTAACTTCGAGGTCTTTCCGGAAGGGATTAGGGACACAGTGAGTCTCAAGACGCGCTTCATCCTCGACGGACGACGGACAGCCGAGCGCACTATCCGCACACTCGAGGATATCGCGGCTTGTGTTATTGATTTCGTGGGTAGTGGAGGATCATTTACCTCTTGTGGAATTTGCTTATAACAACGGCTACCATTCTAGTGTTCGGATGGCGCCATGAGGCCTTATACGGGAGGAAGTGCAGTCACCGATAGGTTGGTTTGAAGTGGGAGAAGTGCGATTAATCGGGCGGATTTGGTTCACAGTGATGGATAAGGTGAAGCTTATCCAGAGCGGTTATTGGCAGCCCAGTCGGCGTAAATCATACGCAGATCATCGGCGCCGACACTTAGAGTTTGAGGTTAATGATTGGGTCTTTCGAAAGTGTCACCCATGGCGGTGTGATGAGATTTGGGAGGAAAGGGAACTCACCCAAGGTACATTGGGCCGTATCGATTGTCCAAGAGTGGGCAAGGTTGCCTATGAGTTTGATCTGCCGTCCGATCTTGGCGCGACATCCGCTTTTTCACGTGTCTATGTTACGGAAATGCGTTGGAGATCCGTCTAGAGTGCACCCGATTCAGGATATCCAGGTGACAGAGGAGTTGTCTTATGAGGAGAGTCCCATAGCAATACTCGATCGTCAAGTTAGACGACTCCGGACGAAGAGGTGGCTTCCACAAGGTTTTATGGCGAACGAGAACGCAGAGGAGATGACGTGGGAAGCGGAGGATGATATGATGAAGAAATACCCACACTTATTCCCTATACCTCCAGGTAACCCCCTTTCCTACTGAGTGGTGTTAATTTAGTTGATTATGCTTGAGTAATGTTGTGGCTCGGGAGCATTCTTATTTGCAAAAGGAATAGTTAAGAAGATATGTTTATATTGTGTTTTCAGGCGAGGCTAGAAGGAACATTCGACGAATGTTTCATGGGGGGAGAATGTTATACCGCGTGGTTCGCCCGACCGCGGTCGTGTCTCAGCTGGCACCGGAGGCGTGGCCGCGCGCGGCGAAGTGATTAGGCCGCGCCGGAAGTCGTGGCCGCCCGAAAGATCGAGGGTCGCTGAAGTTTCAGCGCATGGCCGAAGCAGGGCGCCGAAAGATCCGAGGTCCGCAGAGTTGCGGCCGCGCGCCGGAAGCGTACGCGCGCCGAGGCGGAAATTTGGGCGAAAAACTTAGAAAGTCCGATTTTTGTTTTAAAAGAGGCCATGGGAGGGTGACAAGTGTCCCCATCCGATTTTCTACATGCATTATATTGACCAAGGCTTGGTCATTTCTTTCAACTTTTCATCTTTACACTCCATCTCTCTAAATTAAAAGCTCATCCTTCTCTAAATTCCCAAGAGGAATTCTAGCCTAAGGGAAAATCAAAAGTGTAATAGGAAGGAAAGGTTATTACAAGCTTGTGAAGACTATTGTGGTGGTGTTCTTGGAGAAAAAGGCTAGCAAGGTGTTGGATTAAGTTTGGCTAAAACTCAAGGTAACATTTCTTCTCAGTAGTTGGTATCAAGGCCAGATGTTTAATAGGAAGAACTTGTAGTTGGAAACAAATGCACTTAGAGTAGTTGCATGTAAGAAATGGGGTTTGATTATGAAGGAATTGGTTTGGGGGATTTTATGAGCATGTTGTTGCCTAAATACTACATTAGACTTGTTGGGTTAGTTGTTGTAACTTGTGTTGAATTTTACACACCAAAGTTTAGGTGTAATTCCCTTGGTGTTGGTTGGTTGTTGAGCCTTAAACATGGCATTTGAGCGTTAAAAATCGACCTTGGAAAAGGTGGCAAAGTATGTAGAAACAAAGGAACGCCGCCCAATTTTCCGTAGGAAATTGGTGACTTTAACTTGTGAAAATTCTGCATTATAATTAGAGCTTGATAAACTTATTGTGGTCATTTTAGGTTGACATACTACGCATGTAAATCGACTTAGCTTGTGGATCGATCAAGAGGTATGTGGAGCTTTCCTATCTCTTGAGCATGATTAGTTGTACTTATGTAGTACGCAGACGTCAAGATTTGGAAATCTTCGTTTGTTATAAGTATTTGATACTTGCTTCGCTTTAAAAGAAAAGTATAAAAATCCTCGACTTAAGGGAATGTGTTTTACTATTGTTAACTCTAATATAACGGCTTTATGGGAGTTGGTTATATTAGTTTGTGAAAGTTTAATGGAGAAAGGTTTTGATGTTTTGAACTTGTGGAAGGAAAATGGTTTTAAGGCATGAATTGCCTAAGGTTTTACAAGAAATGAAGTCACTTAATTTAGAAGCTTGAGATAGTTTTAAAAGGAAATGTGACTTGTTTTGAAAAGAAATCGTAACTTGATACTATGGTGATTAGTATCTTGGAATTTTTGTATAAAAGAGTTATTCCTTAAAAGGTTAGAGGTACATGATACTGGGTTAAATTCCTGATTTTTATTAAAAGACATGATCGTGCCTTAGGTATACTAAAATGAGAGGATGTATTAATACTATTAATAAAGTTAGGTGATTCTTAACTTGCTTAAGTTATGATAGGCGGTAGTGCTTATGTTATGATATGATAGGCGGTAGTGCTTATGTTATGATATGATAGTAGGTAGTGCTTATGTTATGATATGATAGGCGGTAGAGTGCTTATGTTATGATATGATAGCCGGTAGTGCTTATGTTATGTATGAGCCGGATGAGCTATGTTATATATATATTGTTACTGGGTAAACCCCGGGTTATTATTTATGCCATGGATTTGCTACCCATGATGCGAGCGCGCTTGTACTACGCGGATCCGACCATAGGATCCACGCGGGTGAAATAGTCCCACGCGAGCACGCGATGGTATCATGCGGATCCACAGGATCCATGCGGTGAAATAGTCCCATGCGTGAAATAGTCCTACGACGAGGCGGATGACCTCACGCGGGTCCACAGGACCTATGCGCGAAATAGTCCCGCGAGTAGGATTGCTTAATGATACTACGCGCAGGTACCTGCTTTTGGTCACGAGCCTCCTATTTTTACGCTATAAAATGTATACTTGTTACTCTCATTATTAGTAAGGCACAGGCAACATAATTTGGTTTTATCTATAACTTTAATGTATTTTGGACTTATGATATTACTACGATTTTTCCAATTTTACATACTACTTGGTACGTCACCCATCGAATTCTGGGCCGCGTCATGCCGCAGTGGAAAGCGGTGGTAGATCCTCGTTCCTGGATCTTGTACTCAGTGTCGTGAGCTCCATTTCTTGGAGGCTCGACTTTTGGTACGGTTCTCCCCGAGTCGTTGTTATTTTGTACATTCAGGGCACGACGGCCCCGTCCCGGCCGAGTGTTATTCATTCTTAGAGGCCTGTAGTCTTGTCGAACTTGGTTCGTTAAGGATGTAATCGCTCGGTTTATGTACTTACAGGTTAGCCATTTAGGCTAGACTATTCTATATCTTAATGGTTGTTTATCTTGAGTTTACATTCATTGGTTTTCTCGATGTTGGTCACCAGGTGCCGGGTTAAGGCACCTGGCCACGGTCCGGTTCGGTCGTGTGAAGGATTGTGAATATCTTTGTAAGTTGGGTAGACATTCTTGGATTGGGGATGAAAATACCTCAATTATTTATGTAAGCGTTAATGAGAGGCTTAAAAACCCTAATTTTGCGCGTAGTGCGTGACGGTTAACTAGGTTTTTGTTCTTAATCCTCCTATAGAGTTATCCTTATCACCGAAAGGTAGGTAAGGTGCAATCTGGGTTGAGTGTTTATATAACCCTAACGGAGTATAAAGCGATTTCAGAAACTTGCTTTCTCCAAAAGAAGACACTATAAGTTATTGCATTAATATGTAACATATAGCGGAAACGTGGAAGCCCTATTCTCATCACCACTGAAGTAAACCCTTATAGTTAAATAGCTTTTATAATTCTTAGTTATAAACAACAAATTCAAATATCAATTTACCAAATAGATACCAAAAGATAGATAGTTGGTAATTGAACCCTAATCCTTGTGGACGATATTCGGTCTTACTAAGACTATATTACTTGTTACGATAACGTGCACTTGCGTTAAAGTGTGTGCATCTTTTCGCGCATCAGAGACCTTAACTTAGTAATTTTCTTTTCTTTTCTTTCTTTTATTTCAGTTTTTATGATGAACATTGAATTAGTTCTTGTCATGTCAATGGCTAGGAACTAATTCCTTTATAGGGCTTTCCATGTTAAATCACTAGAAACTTATGTTATGAATTGATGCATGTTATGGTTATTCTTTCTTTTGTTGAGATTTATCCAATAATTGCTTTGAATGCTTGGTAATTAATTGATCACTAATTATCATTACTTATATGATTTCTAATCAAACTTCGAAAGGAGGAGGTTGTGAATATGCTGTAAGTTGGGTAGACATATTTTGGATTGGGGATGAAAATACCTCAATTACTTATGTAGCGTTAATGAGAGGCTTAACAACCCTAATTTTACGCATGGCGCGTGACGGTTAACTAGGTTTTTGGTCTTAATCCTCCTATAGAGTCATCCTTATCATCGAAAGGTAGAAAGGAGCAATACTGGGGTTGAGTGTTTATATAGCCTTAACGGGAGTATAAAACGATTTAGTAAACCTGCTAGCTCCAAGAGAAGAAAACCATAATTCATTGCATTAATAAGTAACATAAGCGGATAGTTGAGGAGACGTGGAAGCCCTATTTCCATCATTACTGAAGTAAACATATAGTTAATTAGCTTTTATAATTGTTAGTTATAAACAACAAAGTCAAATATCGGTTACCAAATAGATACCAAAAGGTAGATAATTGGTACTTGAACACTAATCCTTGTGGACGATATTCGGTCTTACCAAGACTATATTACTTGTCACGATAACGTGCACTTGCGTTAAAGTGTGTGCATCTTTTCGCGCATCAAGTTTTTGGCGCCGTTGCCGTGGATTAAGCATAGTTCAATATCAATTTTATCTATTTTTAATTTCTAATTTGGTTTTTAACTTTTATTTTATTTTTACGTTTGTTTTTATTTATTTCGGTAAAAATCAGGGTGTCGTGATTTGTTTGTCTGTTTTTGATCTGTTTCAGGAAATCAGTTTATGCGAAGGAGAAGAGGGGCAGACACTCTTGTTCCCTTCAATCCAGAGATTGAGAAAACTCAGAAATGCATTAGAAGAAACCAATAATTTCAGCCGTAATAGAGATGAACGGTGTTCAGAACAATAATGTGATGAGAGAAGGGTTAGGTGAAAATCAACCTAACCCAGGAATGTCTCGGCAAGTACCTATGGATGTCGAGGAAAGAGTTCAAGTCCAGGCAGAAAGAAGCTTGGGAGACTATGTGATGCCGCGGGTGAATGGAGCACAAACATGTATTAGACTCCCTGCAATAGGAGCAAACAACTTTGAGATAAAATCGGCGATTCTGAGCATGGTGCAGAACACAGTGCAATTTGGAGGACTGCCATCAGAGGATCCACATATGCACATAGCTAATTTCTTGGAGCTATGTGCAACTTTCAGATATAATCTGCAGCATCGATGATGCCGTCAGATTGAGGCTCTTTCCCTTCTCACTCAGGGATAGAGCAAAAGTATGTTTAAATTCCCTGCCAGCTGATTCGATTTTTACATGGCAAGAGCTGGCACAAAAATTTCTAGCCAAATTCTTTCCCACATGCAAAGCAGCAAAATTGAGAGGGGAGTTGAATAACTTCTACCAAGTAGATAATGAGTCCTTGTACGAAGCGTGTGAAAGGTTCAAAGATTTGCAGAGAAAATGCCCACACCATTGCATTGAGTTGTGGAACTTGGTCCACATCTTCTATAACGGGCTCAACGGAACAACCAGAACCATTATAGATGCAGCAGCAGGTGGGACATTCATGAGGAAAACAGCCCACGACGCTCACGAATTATTAGAAGACATGACCACCAACAACCATGTCACAGAAGAGAGATCAATGAGTGGGAGCAGAACAGTGGGAGTCCACGAAATAGATGTCATTGCTGTCTTGAATGCCCAAGTGGCCTTGTTGACGAAACGATTGCGAGAACATACTGATATCGTGAATGCGCACGCAGATGCCTAAAAGCTGTGAAATATGTGGTGGTCCACATACATTCGATAGGTGTCCTTCAGCTGATCCTAATAATGTGCCAATCGAGCAGGCAAAGTGTCAGGTCGTGGGTAATTATCAGAGGCCACAGAACAACCCATACTCCAACACATATAATCCAGGGTGGAGGAATCACCCAAATTTCTCATGGAGAGAGACCAGCGGCGAGAATCAATATAGGGGCCAGTACCAAAACCAGCAGAACCAAAATCAGCAGCCTTTACTCAGGCCTCACCTTCTCAACAATTTAATACACCTGTCCAGCCAGAAAAGCCAGACGAGCTGAGAGCAGCCTTGTTGGCACTCACCAACGCCCAGACCCAGTTCGTGACAGAAGCTAGATCCTCGTTCAGGAACTTGGAAACACAAGTGGGTCAGCTAGCGAAGCAAGCAAACATCAGGCCACAAGGTACACTGCCAAGCAACACAGAGGTGAATCCGAGGGAGCAATGCCAGGCAGTACAATTGAGAAGTGGCAAACAGTTGGAGCAGCGATCGCCTCGGCCCGAGAGTTGAGCAAAGGGCGAGAGATAGAAAAAGAAGGTGGTTGAATCTCGCCCGATAGTAGAAAACTCCAGAGAAGGAGTATACAGAGAAGATCCCATTCCCCCAGAGATTACAGCGGAAGGTAGTTGATAAACAATTCTCCAAATTTTTGGAGACATTCAGAAAGCTGCATATCAACATACCTTTTATAGAAGCGTTGGAGCAGATACCCTTCTATTTCAAATTCATGAAGGAGATCTTAGGGAAGAAGAAGAAACTGACAGAGTACGAGATGGTAACACTAACGGAGGAGTGCAGTGTTATCTTACAGAAGAAGTTGCCCCCTAAACTAAAAGACCCAGGGAGCTTTACACTACCTTGCACAGTTGGCAGAGTGACATGCAACAGGGCTCTGTGCGATTTAGGGGCAAGTATAAATCTGATGCCTTTATCGGTATTTAAACGGTTGGAGTTGGGTGAGGCCAAACCAACCACGGTGAGCTGCGGTGGTGATAGGACGATGAGTTCATCCAAGAGGGAAGATTGAGGACGTGATTGTTAAAGTAGAAAAATTCTTTTTTCCTGCGGACTTCCTCATTCTTGACATGGAAGAGGATGCAGAAATCCCTATCATATTGGGGAGACCATTCCTGGCAACAGGGAGAGCATTGATCGATGTAGAAAAAGGAGAGCTGACATTGAGGGTGGAGAAGGAAAAAATGGTGTTTAAAGTATTTAAACACATCATTGAGCCACCAACCATGAGCAGGTGCTTTGCAATCAACACCATCAAACCCCCCTGTGAGCCAGTACAAGTCAAACCAAGGGAGATGAGCCCACGAAAGCAGGTATGGATTGTCGAACCTCCACAAAATCAGGTATGTGTTCCTGAACTTTCCCTTGACGATAATGCTAAAAGGAGAAGAAAAAAAGAAAACGAAAAATGTGGAGAAAATGGATTAGCTGTGGGGTTAATCCACCCCACACTTATTGAGATAAGGAATTTGCGTCCGGCTAAAAGACGTTAAAGACAGCGCTACTTGGGAGGCAACCCAAAGTATTTTGATTTATTTTCACTTTAAATATAGTAGTTTTTATTAAGAACGGTCTCACGGAGGTAAATGTGTTGTGGATTGATGATATAGGCCAATAAATTGAAGCGGCGAAAATCGAAGAACATCCAGATTTTCGAAAAAGCGGTAGCGCGCGCCAGAGCAGCGGCGCGACCAAAAAAGCGAAAGCGCTGAAGTTTAAGCGGCCATGGCTAAAAATCCGAAAAATTGCCAAGTCTAGCGCGCTACCAGAATGTGCGCAGAAATTCGGCAAAGGCGAACATCAGCCGCTACGCCAAATGTAGGTCGCGGCCGCGAAATCCAGAAAGTGATAAAACACCCAGAAATCAGATTTCCCCCAATTTCAAAACCAAAACCTAACCCCCCTTCTCCACAAAACCCACGAAAATCCACAATTTACCCACAAATCCTCCACAAATCAAACCCAACCACAACCAAAACTCTTAAATCCCTAAAATCCTTAGCCATCTCAACCAACAAAACTCAATCTCATTGCCTCAAATCACCATTAGAAGCAAGAACACCTTGAAGAACACCATAAAAAGGTAATTTTCATCTTTTCTTGAAAGTTTTCAGTAGTCAAAGGAGGTAGGAGTTGGAAGAGTGTTGTATTGTTTAAGTAGTTGGGGTGTCAAAAAATTGGTTGTGAAAAAGTGAGGAAGAGTATACAAAGAGGGTTGGGTATTGTGTATTACGGGAGTTGAAGTTTAGAGGTGTGGGAGTTGTGCAGAATTTGAAGTTTTTGAGGGTGATAGTGTTGGGTAGTGTGTGGATACGAAGGATAAGCTGCAAAAAGTTATCTAACATGTCTGCCAGAAAAAGAAGAGTCTCCGCATCTACATCAGCCCCGCAATATGATGAGACTAGGTTTGTCAGCCTAAGTGTTCAAGATAGATACCATAAACTCAATACAAGGCCTTTAATCACTGAAAGGGGAATGGACTATCAAAGAGACTCGCTGGAAGAGGGAGATGTCTATGAGCCCATTCGGGCGATGATTGAGATGAGGGGGTGGAAAAGATTTGTAAAACCGGGAAAGCTAGCACCAATAAACACAGTGATGGTGCGTGAATTTTATGCTAATCTTCCGGAGAAGGTGGAAAATGGATGCTTTGTGAGGGGACAATATGTGCCTGTGACGACAGAAGCGGTAAATGCGCAATTGGAAACAGATGATGTTGAAGGAGGAGAGGGTGATTGGAACAATTTTAGAACATGGTCTAGAAACACCTCCAACATCGACTGGAATACCGTCGCAGACACAGTGAGCTACCTTGGGGCTGCATTTGATATTGCAAGAAATGGGTCAAGAGGATCGAGCAGTTCGGTTAACAAAGCGACGAGGGTTGGTCAGATTTCGTCGATGCTGCATGATTCCATCCACGCACTTTACCAGAGTGCCAGAAGACAGAATCAAACTGATATATGGAATTATGACGGGGAAGACGATTGATGTGGGAAGGGAGATAGTGCAAAGTATTGAAGAGACCAGCCGGTTGGTAACAACGGGTGGGTTGGGACATGGCTCAATCATTACAACTCTATGAGCCTTCAATGGGGTCCCAACCCTACCCAATGACACTCAAGAGAGAACCCAACTGCCTGTGTCATATGAGATAGTGCACCCCTTTCCAGACCCAAGCCCCCCAGCAGCAAGAAGAAGAGCACAACCACCACCACCAAGCGCGATGAACGAAGATGAGCCTGAAATAGAGGCTCAATATGCGGCAGGGCCTAGCCACCAGCCAACCACAGAATCTGAACCTTCAAGGCCCATAATGGAGTAGTTACTCCAAAATCAGATGAGGATGATGCATAGTTTGGACACGGTGATACAAGGACAACAAGAAACGAGGCAGCAAATCAACGAGATGAGTTCCTTGTTCAACCAGTGGTCCATGCACTATCCAATGCCACCGCCACCACCACCAGTTTAGCCAAGTCTGTAAGTGTCTTGTTTCTTTTATTGTCTTTGAATCTACACACATTGGGGACAATGTGTGATTTAAGTTTGGGGGGTGTTTTATTTGTGTTTTATTTGTGTCTTATTGTTATAAGTATGTTTAAGTCTTTTTGTGCTTTTGTGTATTTTTGAGTCACAATTTTTTTCTTTTGAGTCATAATTGTTTGTCAAAAGATCATGTATGATGTAGTTACTAGAAACACCTAGTGAAGTAAGGTGGAATAATATAACGGAATTAGAGCAACTATCTAAACACTTAGGTTTGATATGCCAAAAACTTAAAAAAATCTGTCTATTTGGAGTTTTGCTTGAATTGTGCATGCTAAATGATTTAAACCTATGTGTTATGATTGCTTGCTATTTGAGGCGAAATAGTTAGGATATGCATGTTAGGAGAGATGACTCAGGCATTTCTTTGATAGTCAATTCTTACCACTCTTTTCTATCCCTGACACTAAAAATATTCCTAGTCAGCCCCATTGAGCCTAAAAGTTGAACTTTTTCTTTGACACCCTATATTCCCACAATTGTGTCATAAGTAAATATGTGAAATAGTTGGAATAAAGTGTGTTAAAAAAAGAGACAAAAAGAGCAAGACAAATTGATGCACCCCACTTAAAAAGTAATGAGAAATAGGCAAAAGCCTAAGTTTAGGGGTGCCTGTTATTATGATACACTTCACTCTCCCAAAACAAAAAAGGGGAAAGATAGATTTGAAGTGAAGAAGAGAATCAAAAGAAAAAGGAAACACTGAAAAGCTACAAGAGCTTATGGTACACAAAAATGAGCATAAATGCCTATTTTTACCTACCCGTGCCTAAGCCTACATTACAACCCTTAAAATTCCTGAAGATCTCTTAGATGCATAACCATGATTAGTGGAGAATAGCAAGTAAACATGTCATAGGAATTTTGAAATTAACATGCATTATTCAGTATTTGACTTTCATTAAGCATGATAAAAATGAGTTTGCGAAATATCTAGCTTAATGTATTTGGAATGCTGAAATTTCAGGCTATATATTCTTGCATATTATTCTGCTAACCTTCATGTTTTTCTAAGTAATACCAATGCAGCAAAGTGATCAATGTCAGTGAGTCTTTTATTTTCGTTTCCTTGAGTCTTTATTTCTTTCTTTTTATCTTTGCTCGAGGGCGAGCAAAGGTTAAGTTTGGGGGTATTTGATCGGTGTATTTTATATACACTTTTTGAGTCATTTTTAGTTAGTCTTTTGTCCCTCTTTGTACAAATAAGTGTCGTATTAGGATAGATTTTCTTTCTTTTGAGTCAAAGTGGTTAAAATGACCAAATGGCGGAAAAGAAGCTAAAAGAGGGCAAAAGTGGAGGTTCCAGAGCTGAAAAGACGAGAAAGTGGCGAACGGGGCAGAAGCACGGACCAGCGCCGCGGCGCCTACTGCAGATAGGTTCAGGGCCGCGGCGCCTAATATCCAGAAAGCCGCAGAAGTTGCAGCGCCGCGGCGCCTTCATGCAGAGTAGGCCGCGTCAAATCATCCAAGTATCGCAGACTTTCCGGCCGCTGGCGCCGACGCGGGAAAATCAGGTTTAATGACGATTTTCTGGGCCAGTCCTGAAGGGAAAAGTTAGAGGCGGTTTTGAGCCTATAAAAGGAGAACCCTAGGCAGTTTTTAAGGGTTCTCTTTCTTGCACAACACAAGGATTCTTGGATTGAAGATTGGAGACCTTAACTTAGTAATTTTCTTTTCTTTTCTTTCCTTTATTTCAGTTTTTATGATGAACCTTGAATTAGTTCTTGTCATGTCAATGGCTAGGAACTAATTCCTTTATAGGGCTTTCCATGTTAAATCACTAGAAACTTATGTTATGAATTGATGCATGTTATGGTTATTCTTTCTCTTGTTGAGATTTATCCAATAATAGCTTTGAATGCTTGGTAATTAATTGATCACTAATTATCATTACTTATATGATTTCTAATCAAACTTCGAAAGGAGGAGGTTGTGAATATGCTGTAAGTTGGGTAGACATATTTTGGATTGGGGATGAAAATACCTCAATTACTTATGTAGCGTTAATGAGAGGCTTAACAACCCTAATTTTACGCATGGCGCGTGACGGTTAACTAGGTTTTTGGTCTTAATCCTCTTATAGAGTCATCCTTATCACCGAAAGGTAGAAAGGAGCAATACTGGGGTTGAGTGTTTATATAGCCTTAACGGGAGTATAAAACGATTTAGTAAACCTGCTAGCTCCAAGAGAAGAAAACCATAATTCATTGCATTAATAAGTAACATAAGCGGATAGTTGAGGAGACGTGGAAGCCCTATTTCCATCATTACTGAAGTAAACATATAGTTAATTAGTTTTTATAATTGTTAGTTATAAACAACAAAGTCAAATATCAGTTACCAAATAGATACCAAAAGGTAGATAATTGGTACTTGAACACTAATCCTTGTGGACGATATTCGGTCTTACCAAGACTATATTACTTGTCACGATAACGTGCACTTGCGTTAAAGTGTGTGCATCTTTTCGCGCATCAGACGGTTATTTCAACCGTTACATATTTTTGTGACGGTTTTTAAAATACGAATTTAATTTATTTATTTTTTAAAATAATTTATACCCGACCCCACCCATTATTACTTTTATTTTAATTTAAAACACAAGATGGGCCTCTTATTTCTTTTTAAAACAACCAGGTCCGACCCAAATGGAATGCGACCGGGCCCAAATGTTATACCCCGTAGTTCTGACCTTACGTGTGAGAGCGTACGAAAGCATGTAAGACTTAAATTTTTCGAAAGATAGGTTGACGGATTGTTCCGGACGAGTTTTAGTCAACTTTGAGGCGGGTTATGACCCGATACATTGAGAGTTCCTAAGTGTTTCAAAGGCCTAGCGCGTAGTTCGTTGAGTCTAGTTTCCACCGCAACCAACCGTTCGTCGATAGGACGTCGGAGTAGAAAGTTATGGGAGTTACAAGTTCAGTCTTGTGACGTAAATGCGTTTCGGACAAAGCGGCAGGGCGCGCGGATATTCGAGGTCGCTGAAGTTGCAGCCGGGCGCTGGAAGCAATGGCGCGGCGAATGTTCCGAAAGTTCTGAGAGATTTCAGCGCCGCGACGCCGGCGTCAGGGCCGCGGCGCCGAGGCGGGATTTCTGGTGGAAAAACTTAGAAAAATCAGATTTCTTCTTTTAAAAAGGCCATGGGAGGGTGACAAGTGTCCCCCCCCCCATCTGATTTTTGCATGTCCCTTATATTGACCAAGTTTTGAAGACTTGGTCATCTTTCAAGACTTTCCCTCTCTCTAAGTTAGAGCTACCACTTCTCTCTAAAATTCCAATAGGAATTCAAAGCCTAAGAAAAATCGAAAAGTTAAGATGAGAAGGAAGCTTGTGGCTAGCTTGTAGGAGTTATTGTGGTGGTGTTCTTGGAAAGGAGGCTAGCAAAGTTGTTGGAATAGTTTTGGCTAACGCTCTAAAGGTAACATTTCTTCTCTTGTAGCTAGTATTGATGTTGCATGTGAAGAAAAAGGAATTTGTAGTAGTAAATAACAAGGCTGGCCTGGTAGGGCCGACGGCCCACCGGATCGGGTTTAGCGGGTCGGGGCGGTGGGCCGAGTGAAAAAGGGCGGTCAGTGGGCGAACTGGAGGAGGGTCGGGCGGGACCATACCATGTCCCGTCCCGATCCCGCCTCGCTGGGAAGTCGGGCCTGACGGCCTGACGGTCGGGGCCTGGACGGGTTGGCGGGTTTTTTTTTTTTTTTTAAATTTTTTCACTAAATTAAAAATAATAAATTACTAAGTACTAACAAAGTAACATTAACATATACTTGTCATATTATAGACTTATAGTATTATAATTTATAATATATTTATAAAGTATAAAGTATAAAGTATAAAGTTATAAACTAAATAATTAAACAAAGACAAGAATAGTGTAAAAAAAACATCCCAAGGCTGTTTTTGTGCCTTTTATATTATTAATTTCATTGAAATATCAAATATACAAGATTCAAAATTACATTGTAGTTTACTGTTGTTGAAAAAAATTGCAAAAGAGTGAAAGACATAGAAAAATTTAAAAATTGCAATGAAATAAATTACCAATTTGAAAATATTTTTTCTAATTTCTTTATAATTTCTTGTGGTTCTTCGGTTGGAATTGGTATATCTTGATCAAATTGTTCCACGTCGCTACTCATGCCTTCAGATAAAATGTCGTTGTAGTTGTCGTCATCTTCTTCGTTAATCTCTGGTTGACCGCACCTCCTTCGCTCCGCTCGTATCCAATCTCTGAATAGTACCGCCATCTCCAAGCTGTCTCCGGCTAATGAGTGTTGCGTTTCTCTATTTGAAATCTGCTGCAGAAAAATCGCTTTCGTGCGATCACGACGCCAATGTTCAAAATATCTCGCCATCATTGAAAGTGTCGAAATGTCTTCTCATTCGGCTCCAATATTTCAGCAAGTCTTCCTTTCCTTCTTCATTGATAAGCTTGGTAAGGTAAATTACCTGCAAAACAAAACATCGAACTCACTAATTTGGTTAGCATCGCTACCACCGCACATTTTATTTCCGAGGCTTTCAATAGAATTAATATTAGGCCTAGCCACGTAAAGCGCTTGTCGTTTTTAGGTTGTGTTGAAGAAGAAGATGATACAAAAGTCGGTTGGTTACTAGCACTTTCTTCGGTAATGCCGATATACTTTTTGCATTCATCTTCTACGCTATTCAACACTTCTTCTAGCGTTAGTTCAATAGGTGGTTCAACATTTAAATTTTTGGGAGTTGGAGGTGGTAGTACGTCCATACAGTTATATATATTTTCAATAAGACTTTTACAACCCTCTACTTTAATAGTCGGGTTTAATACAGCACCAATAATATAAATAGGGGGAATAGGAATAAAATATTTTTAATTTCATAAACATTTTTTAATAGCACAGATAAGGTGTTTTTCCATATATTCTTTAAGTAAAAATATTATAGCTATATAAAACAACATAGTTGAAATAGTAGGATAATATAAAGTAGAAAATTCTTTTGTTGCTCGTTGAAAATTTTCTAAAAATACAATAAGTTCTCTAATTTTCTCCCAATCAGTATCCACAATCATATCATTTGGATTTTGATTATGGGCGTTAAAAAATAAAGTAATAGGTTTTCTATAGTCATAAGCAACAACTAGTTGGTCATATAAAGAATTCCACCTAGTTGGTACTTCTTCGGGAATTTTTCTGTAAGATAGTCCACAATCGTGGCAAGTTTTTTTATATTCTTTTCTTTGTTGAATTCTATTATTTTTAAAAATAAAGTGTATAGCAAATTGTATTTTTTCAAGAATATCTTGAAAAAGTGAAAGATCATCCTTTACAACTAAGTTATAAATATGGCACGCACATTTGATATGAAAATGTTTTGGAAAAGCGAGTTAAAACATTTCTTAAAATACTAATAGCGTAATTGTTAAGATGCATTATCTAATGTAATACTCATAACTTTATCGGTTATTAAAGTAATAATCGTGATCGAATAAATATTTTCAAATAAACTCACCAAAGGTGCCTACTATCTATATATCTATATGCTAAAATACGTTTTTCATAGACCATTTATAATCTATCCAATGACAAAGTTAGTTAAATAATCATGGCGTTAGTACTACGACTATATCGTAAGTTAAAGCAACTTTGCAATTTAAATGATATAATGCATAACGTAAATATTGTTGATATTCATGTGCAAATTTAAATACATCTCTTTAACAGTTGATCTAGGAAAACCTTTATAAGGGATTATACATATCTCTAATATAATGAATAAAACCAGGAGATTCAGAAATGAAAAAGGCAAACCCTCCACAAAGACTAATTTTGCTAGTGCTTCCTATCTTTATGTTTATCATATTTAGTGGCCTACAACTCCCCATCATAGGGTTAATTTGACCAGACTTTCTCCGACGATAGTATGTGAACCTTGTCCCGATTGAGAGAGGACGTTTGTTCACCAGTTTTTTCAATCATGTATTGGGCATGCAAGACTTTGTGTTTTTGCAACAGGTGTCTTCCTAAACCCCCCGTCCCACCATGACCTTGTCCAGTTTTAAAAGAATAAACATTTTTACAAGTTTTACATACAGCTACTTGATTAGCTACGTCCCTGTCAAAATATTTCCATACAACTGATTTTAATGGTCGTTTTGCCGGACCTCGTCTCATAGTAGGGGGGATAGGAGGCATTTCACTAGTGGGTGTATCATCATCTTCATTAATAGGTGTATCATCAACTAGAGTGTCATCTAAATTAAAATCTTCTTCAATTTCGGATAATCATTTGTGTCAAGATCATATGGTATTTCAGAAACATTTGGGATCTATAAAATCATCTTGTCTAGGAATAATCGAACAGGAATACTAGAAGAAGTACCCTTGCCCTTGTTACCACCCCTACTAGAAGAAGCCTGACCCTTACCCTTACCCAACATGCCTCTTAGTCCTTTCATTTTAATTATGCTAATAAATAGTTAAAGATAATGAAATTAAATGTGCTAAATGAAATAAGGACAAAATAATAATTTAATGAGAGAACGAATGTACCAAACGCCGACGTAGAGTCGACGTGTAATCGAAGGTTGAAATTTGAAACTTTGCTCGATAGATAATCCTCGTTAGTTGCCAACTTCACTCCCAATTCTCAAATTAATCAAATTAATAAATAGATTGAATATGTAGACAATGTTGTATAGAGAATTAGAGATTGATTGAGAGATTAGAGAGTAGAAAGATTTGTGAAAATAATAAGAAGAGGAATGAGGTATTTATAGGGGTTAAAAATTAATATAAAGGGTAGGGGTTGGGGAGTGAGGCCTAAAATGGCGTTGTCATTCAACGGCCAAATAAATGGCCGTTGAACAACGCTATTTTGTGCAAAGGTCGAGTGGCGGATTTGGGGCGGGTCGGGCGGTCGGGCGGGATCGGGGCTGGCGGGTCGGGCTGGCGGGACCATACTGCCCCGCCTTCGAGCCCCTGGCCCCGCTTTTTTTTTAATACCAGGTGTCGTGGTCGGAATTCGGGTCGGTCGACCGACGGGTCGGTCGGCGGCCGCCACCGCCATCCCTAGTAAATAATGCTCTTAGAGTCATTGCATGTAAGAAATGTGGTTTGGATATGAAAGGATTGGTTAAGAAGATATTGTGAGCATGTTGTAGCCTAAAAACTACCTTAAAATTGTTAAGTGAATTGTTGTACCTTATGGGGCAGAAATTTACACACCCAAGTTTAGGTGTGTAATCCCCTTTGAAATGTTTGGATTGTTGAACCTTAAATGTGGCGTTTGGATGTTAAATTCGGCCTTGAGAAAGGTGGCAAAGTATGTAGAAACAAAGGAAATGCTGCCCAATTTTCCATAGAATTTAGTGGCTTTGAACTTAGATTATTTCTACATTGAAATTAGAGGTTAATAAACGTATCATGGTTATTATAGGTTGACATATTACTTGCAGTAGTTTGGACTTAGCAAGTGGATTGACCGAAGATGTATGTGAAGCTTTCCTATCTCTTGAGCATGAGTAGTTGAATCTATGTAGTACGGTAGACGTACAAGATTTAGTATTCTTACTTGTTTTAAGTATATAAAGACTTGTTTCGTTTTAAGAAGTATAAGTCTCTTGGTTAAGGGAAAAGTATGATTTTTCTAAAGTATAGGGTTAATATAACAACTTTATGGGAAATTGGTTTATTAGCTTTATAAAAGGTTGATAAGAAGAGATTTATTCTAAGTAAGATAAGTAAGGACAAATGACTTGATTTATGAAAGGTAAATTGATTTTAAGGCATCAATTGCCCAAAGGTTTTATATGAAAAAGAGTCATTTTTAAAGAAGTATAAGTATGTGGTACTTGGGTTAAATTCCCGGATTTTCTTTTATTAAATATGATTAGTGCCTTGGGTAAACTAAAATGAGAGAGTATATGAACAAGACTAATAATAAGTTATAAGCTTTCTAAACTTATTTATGATTATGATATGATGACCGTTTGAGCTAGAGTAAGAGTATAAATGAGGGGCAAGCCCCAAGATCGTTATACCACCTTCTCCAGGGTAAGAGTATGAATGAGGGGCCAGCCCCAAGATCGTCATACCACTTTCTTCAGGGTAGGAGTATATCTGAGGGGTACATCCCCAAGATCGTTATACCACCTTCTTCAGGGTAAGAGTATATCTGAGGGGTACATCCCCAAGATCGTTATACCACCTGCTTCAGGGTAAGAGTATATCTGAGGGGCAAGCCCCAAGATCGTTATACCATCTGTTCCGTGGATTTGCTACCCACGATGCGAGGAATACCTCATGCGAGTCCTATGGGCTTATGCGGGTGAAATAGTCCCATGCGGCAGTCGACTATGCGAGGAATACCTCATGCGGGTCCACAGGACCTATGCGGGTGAAATAGTCCCAGGAGTAGGGGTGCTTATTGATAATACGGGTGAGGTACCCTGTTTTGATCATGAGCCTCCTATTTTTATGCAGTATTATATATATACGTGTTACTCTCATTGTTAGTAAGACACGCATGTCTTGTATTTTGATTGTCTTTCATGACTCAAATTTACTTTTAGACTTATGATATCATTATTACAAGATTTTCCGCTTTACATACTTGATACATATGTGTAACGACCCCTTCCTGGGCCGCTGCGTTCATGCCGCAGGTAAGGGTAAGCAGGTGGTGGATCCTCGTTCTTAGGATCACTGTTCCGGTGTCAGAAGCTCCATTCCTCCGGAAGCTTATTTTTGTTGGTACGGATCTTCCCTGATGCTATAGGTATTGTGTACATTCATGGGTATGGAGGGGCCCTCCGCCACGCTTGTTATCCTTGAGTGCGTGGTCACGTATGTGTTGGGCTGTAAGGACAAGTTGTACTGCTATACTTTTGATTAGTATGTTTTTATGGAAGGCAGCCTTATCGGCTGACCAGTGATGTTACCTTTTTATAAGTTATGTGTTATGTGTTATGTATGTTCCGCTGCTATTCTCTAATGTTTACCTGACAGGGTACCCCGGTAGGGTACTAGTCGCGGCCCCGGGGTCGGGTCGTGACACCAAATCTCCGTCAATACGCATAAAACAACCCTAATACCCATTTCCCTTCTCATTTGTGCGCAGAACCCTAGCTTTCTCTCTTGGACCTTCATCTTCACGCCAAAAATGGCAACCGATCAGTGTACGTTGTTTTTGCTTCAGCGTTGCTTATCTAAAATTGCTCTTTCCCGCACATCGTTGATGCACCACCATCCCCCATAGGTGAGGTTACCCCTCCCTTCTTTGATTTTCTGCGATCCTTTAATTATTTTTTTCTCATTACTATTTTAATTCCTGGATTTTCATTGATTTTGGAAGGATTTTCCCCTCCTATTTCATTCATCCAACACTGATTGCTTTTAGGTTAGTTTAGTTTAAGAATGAGCTTAGATTACTATGATTTGTGGATACATAAACCTATTTTAGTTGAATAATGAATCTGCTTAGTTCTGGTTTTTGTCTCTGTTTTGGGTCGCGATTTTGGGTCTGGTCACTGACCCGGGTCGAGCATTTCCAAATCTGGAATCGAAAGGATGAAGAGCATGTTCGTCGTTTCTCGTCGCCTCGCTGCTCGGCAAACAGATACTCATGCCTCCTACCCTTTCACTTCAAAGTTCTGTTTTGACTTGGTTATTTTTGTTGTTGTTCTGCTCCTTAAGAATCAACCATTTCCTTTACAACTCGAAATTCTAATCTTGAGACTACTTTGAGAATGCAAGTGGATGTTTAATTGTGCTTAGATAAGTACTAAAATGAATAGAGTGTGTCAATTCATATCTTTGCACTCTAAGAATGCTTCTCTACTTGACTAAATGCCTCCATATTAAAGTTTGTTAAGTTATCTCATGTCATATTTCTATTTAGTAGGTTGTTGAACGATACTTGTACTAGCATTTTGTAGGTATTTGAACTAGTTTGCGTCGTGTTATGTTAATGTCTATATCAGCATTCTGTGATTACCTGCAATCCGATGTTTACCTGCATCTTATGCTTACTTGCAATCCTGTTTCATCGTAGTAAGCATGTACAAGTTTATCTGCAACCCTGTTTTAGGTTATATCTGTGCGTATCTGAACTTTTTCTATTTTATGTCTTTACCGGATGAAAGCCAAAACAAGCTTTGGGTTGGTTTAGCCTCCCCGATAGCTTTCCATGCCTAAGGTTCTAGATTTTTTTTTTGATATTGTTGCGGCATTCGGAATATGGATGGTGGTAGCCCCCTTACTTTTCTTGTCTTTCATGTCTGAGACATAGTTTGAATATGACCAGTCCCTAAATTCATTGTCTCTTAAAATATTAAGTTTTTGATTGCCTACTGATGCCTTGTTATGAGAAGTTATTGCACTTGGAGTAAGCAAGTGTTATCCTTCTGAGGTGTTGTTGTTAGCCTACTGTTGCTGCCTTAATATCCTGATAAGAATGACTTGCTGCAGCTCTGTAAATTATTTGTTGTTGTGTCTGAAGAATAACGACTGCTATACTTGGCTTATTTTCACATTTTTAAAGCAGCCAGATGTTGCACCTTAAAGCCAAGCAGTTTTGCATTATCTTGATATATTAAGGAAGCCAAGCAATTATTATTGTTATGAATGGTGACAAATTTGCTGGCACCTTGAGGTTTAAACCATTTTGATGCTGTTGAGTTGTCATTGGAACCTAAATGACTGGTAGCCCCCTTCACAGTTTTGTCTTTCAAGCTTAATGTTTGACATGTTATTTAGGATCAATCTTGAAGTTTCTCTTTTATATTGTTTCATATTTCTTTTAAATTGTGACATCCCCTGTATGTCTTGATATTCTTCTTCGCCTTTCTCTCTTCTTCTTTGCATGACTTGGGGAGTTAACATCCCAAATTTCATTGAGATGTTGTCTTGTTGCTACTTGCTTATTACTACCTTCTGCTACCTTGCTGTCATTGTTTCTATTGTTCTTTGCTCTGTTGCAGATGAATGTTTGCTGCACTCTCGAGTTGTTGCTGAACATTGAGTCACTGCTGCTATATTTCTTAAACCAAATGCTCACTTTAGCTACAACCATCATTTCTAAGACAGTGTTGATAATTGTCACTATGTTTAAGCAAAATGATTGCTGTCATATTTGGGTTGACTGAGCTATTGTGATACACCTAACGAGACAAACAAACGCTGATCTGTGAGACATATTTGCTTGTTGGTCCCTTGTTATCCTGTTGCTGCTATCTCAAATGAACAGATACCACATTGGTTGAGAACTTGCTGCACTTTGGACAAGCTTAAGTCACATTGTCACTATGCATTTGGTCCAGATTTAAGGCCAAACAACGGTTGTCTATTTTAAGGCATATTGTTGCATTTTGAGACAGTTTTGAGTTAAAATACTGGTTGTCCCGTTGATGCTCTTTGTTGTTGTACTTTTGTGAGTAATTACGTTAAGGATGAAAACAATACTACACTTGAGATGTTACTTTGGGCAGAACAACTACTACCTTTAATATCCAACTGCTGCTTTATATCACTGGCAGTGGACTTCATTCTTCTCCGCTGCCTCCACTGCTCTATATGTCTACATATATGCTATTTATTACTATCACGCAAAGACTAGGATGTTTGGTCTCTTCCAAACCATCTTTTACTTTGGATACACTCTTATGTTCTTCCTTGGTCTCTGTATCTTATGTGGTAAGCTCTCTTAGTTTCATATAGTTGGTCTTGTTTAATTGTTTTCATTGTTGTAGATCTGTGTGTTGCATTTCTCTTCTCCTTTTTCTTTCCTTGACCTGTCATTAACTTGGTATTTTCTTGCTTGATGTTTTGGAAACTCCAGGTGCTGTAGGGTATCTCGGCTCCAAGTCCAGATTAAAGGTTGCAACCATAGGTTTACTGTTAGACGTATTTTATATACGCTTTTTGAGTCATTTTTAGTTAGTATTTTTTTCATTTTTGTTTAAATAAGTGTAGTGTTAGGGTCGTTTTTCTTTCTTTTGAGTTACAGCGGTTCAAAAAGGCAAAATGACGAAAAGTGGGCATAAAAAGAGGATCCCGAGGCAAAAAGGTTGAAAATTGAGGATTCGGACGAAGGCGAAGCTGCGCCGCGACACCCAGCAGCAGAACCGCGGCGCCAGAAGATCAGACTGCCCACAGAAGTTTAGGAGCCGCGGCGCCAGTCTGCAGGGTCGCGGCGCTGACGCGGAATTTTGCAAATCCGAAAACAATCGGCCAGGAGCAGAAGGGTCCAGGGCACACGATTTTTGCAACATATTTAAACCCTTGGGACAAATTTTAGGGGACACAAAAGGGGATAGACAACACATCTAAACCTTAGCGGCTACAATTGGAGATATTAGTTCTAAGTATTTCTTTTTTTCTTTTCTCTATTTTAATTCAGTTCATGTTTGGATTTATATTAGTTCTTAGCATGTCTATGACTAGGAGCTAAACACTTTATTAGGGCTTTCCTTTTGAATCGTTTGAAACTCGTTTTCATGAATTAATGCATTAGTTGGTTTCTTTTTCACTTGATTAAGATTTATTCAATATTGGTATGAATGTTTGATAGTTAATTGATCACTAATTATCCTAATCTATATGATTTCGAATCAAGAACCGATAGGAGATATTTGGATATGCTGTAATTGAATAGACATAGGTTAAATCACGGACGAAAGTACCCCGATACTTGTGTAGCATTATAGGTTATTATTTTTAATCCTCCTATGTGGTAAAATCTATCATAGAAATATAGAAGGTTTCTGCACTGGGGTTGAGTGATTATATATCCTAACCGGAATATAAGACAGTCTAGTTAACCTGCTATCTTAACGTAGAAGAAGAAGTCATTCTTGTTGCATTAAGGATTGAAAAGAGTGGATAGTCGAGGATATTGGAAGCCCTAATTCATTCATAACTGATTAAACCTCAATAATTTAGTTTAATTCTTGAAATTACTCTACTAGTGTTAGATAAAAACCCAAATCAACTTATCGTGTGTCAAATAGATAACCTAGAATAGATGTTCGGTAATTAGAAACCAGTCTCTGAGGACGATATTCGGTCTTACCAGACTATATTACTTGTAACGATAAGTACACTTGCGTGAGCAATTGGAAATCGGCCTAACAAACTTTGGCGTCGTTGCCGGGGACTGGCGTACTTTTAATATCGAACCATCTATTCTTAATTTCTAATTTGGTTGCTCACTTGTTCTGAGGGCATCTTTTTATCAATATTTGTTGTTTTTGTAAGTTTTGCATGAAAGCCAAGTATAGGTACATGGACTATCACTATCAAGGGTTGCAGGACTTCGACCTTTTTCCACAACGGGCATTTAGCCCACAGGCTCCACAAGAGGGGCAAAATGAGCTGCAGGAAGCCTTACTCAGGCTGACCGAGAGCCAGAATCCTCAAGGACTGAATCATCTGCCACAAAGTCAGGCCCCATCAGAAGATCTAGATAACTTGGGAGCAGTTATTTGGGCACTCTCAAACGCCCAAACTCAGTTCATGGTGGAAACAAGATCATTCATCAGAAATCTAGAGATGCAGTTGGGACAGCTAGCTAGCATGCTGAAGAAAGGTGGGCAAGGGAACCGCCCTAGCAATACTGGTGTAGACCCACAAGAGCAGTGCAAAGCAGTTGACTTGAGGAGTGACAAACAAGTGGAGACAGGTTCATCCCCACTATGTCCAGAAAAAAGGGTGAATCTAGTGAGGTGAAGGATTCAGAGGGGGCAGTAATCATAGAAGATCTTCCTGGGGACCAAAGATCACCTCCAGCAGTCGTTGACACACAGCAGGCGTAGATACTATATCCCCAAAGACTTAGAAAACATTCTCTTGACAAGTAGTTCTCTAAGTTTCTGGAGGTCTTTAAAAAACTGCACATAAACATTCCATTTGCTGAAGCCTTAGAACAAATGCCGAGTTATGTAAAGTTCATGAAGGAGATCCTCTGCAAAAAAAGAGGTTAGAGGAGTATGAAACAGTGGTATTGACTGAGGAATGCAGTGTCATCCTACAGAGAAGATTACCTCAGAAGTTGAAAGATCCGTAAAGTTTCACCATCCCTTTCACTATATGGAAGTTTGAATGTCAGCATGCCCTATGTGATTTGGGGGCAAGTGTAAATTTGATGCCCTTTTTTGTCTTTTGCAAACTTGAAGTGGGGGAAGCAAGACCTACAACCATCACCTTACAACTAGCAGATCGCTCCATTGTCCACCCTAGAGGAATAATCGAGGATGTCTTGATTAAGGTGGACAAGTTTATCTTCCCTGCTGATTTCATCATCCTAGACATGAAAGAAGATGAAAAGATGTCCCTCATCATTGGAAGATCATTCTTAGCCACGGGACATGCAATCATTGATATTCAGAAAGATGAGCTGAGACTTCGTTTTCAGGGAGAAGAAGTGATTTTCAATGTATTCAGAGCAATAACCTACCCAAGGGCAAGTGATAACTGCTATGCTATTGATGTGATTGATAAAGCAGTTTCTGAAAATGGGTTCAGGAGTGCTGATGCTCTTGAAGTGGTGATGACACAATGTGATGATGATATTGGTACTGACACAGAATTGATGGAGTGTGCAAATTGGTTGGAGTCCCATGAGCCCTACTATTAAAAAATTGAGGAGCTAGGAACAATGCCAGAGAGACCAGCGCCGTCCACAAAACAAGCTCCAGAACTAGAGTTGAAGACTCTGCCAGACCATTTGCAATGTCAATTTCTAGGTGAGAACAAATCCTTACCAGTGATTGTATCGGCTCATCTATCCAAAGTGGAGGTTGAAAAACTGTTGAGAGTATTGAAGGCTCACAAACTCGCGATTGGGTGGACGCTGGCTGACATTAGAGGGATAAGTTCTTCCATAGTAATGCACAAAATTCGTCTAGAAGATGAGAGCAGACCTTTCATTGAGGCACAGAGGAGACTAAATCTAATCATGAAGGAGGTGGTGAGAAAAGAGATCCTGAAATGGCCAGATGCGGGGGTAATTTATCCTATCTATGACAGTTCATGGATAAGCCCTGTGCAAATGGTGCCCAAGAAAGGTGGTGTGGCTGTGGTGACAAATGAAAAGAATGAGCTTATTCCATCCAGAACAACTACAGGGTGGAGAATGTGTATTGACTACCGCAAGTTGAAAAAAACAACCAAGAAGGATCATTTTTCCTTGCCTTTTCTTGACCAAATGCTTGACAGGCTTGTAGGACATAACTACTATTGTTTCTTGGATGGTTATTCAGGGTATCATCAAAATGTCATATCTCCAAAAGACCAGGAGGAAACAACCTTCATATGCCCTTTTGGTACATTTACTTTCAAGATAATACCATTTGGGCTCTGCAATGCACCGGCCACCTTTCAGCGTTGTATGATGACTATTTTTCTGACATGGTGGAGAAGACCATAGAAATATTCATGGATGATTTTTCTATTTTTGGGTCCTCCTTTGATGAATGCTTGCACCATTTAGAAGCAGTCTTGCAGCGGTGCAAAGACTCAACCGTGTTGAGCGAGAAGTGTCATTTTATGGTGCAGGAAGGTACCGTTCTTGGCCACAAAATTTCCAGCAAAGGCATTGACGTAGACAAGGCTAAGGTTTCAGTGATCGAAAATATGCCACCTCCAGTGTCGGTAAAAGGGAGCAGAAGTTTCCTTGGGCACGCTGATTTCTACAGAAGGTTCATTAAGGATTTCTCAAAGATCTTCAAACCTCTGTCCACCTTGTTGATGAATGGGGTTGCTTTTGAACTCAATGAAGAATGTCTGAATGCTTTTCAGACCCTTAAGGAGAGGCTAATCTCAGCACCCATTGTCACTGCGCCTAACTGGACACTCCCATTTGAATTAATGTGTGATGCAAGCGACTATGCAGTGAGAACAGTTCTTGAACAGAGAGTCGACAAGGTATTCAGGTCAATTTACTATGCTAGCAAAACTCTAAATAATGCACAACTGAACTATGCAATAACAGAAAAAGAGTTGCTGGCTATAGTATACGCATTTGAAAAATTCAGGACATACCTCATTGGGAATAAGGTGATAGTGTACATTGATCACTCAACCATCAAGTATTTGATGACTAAGAAGGATGCAAAACCTCGCCTTATACGATGGGTGTTGCTGCTACAAGAATTTGACATGGAGATCCGGGATAAAAAGGGGACGGAGAACGTGGTTGCAGACCATTTGTCAAGGCTTGAAGTGGAAGAGAGCCAAAACACCAAGGATGTGCAAATAAATGACTATTTCCCAGACGAGCAGCTGTTTCAGGTAAGTACTTGTGTAAGTTTACCTTGGTTCGCTGACTTTGTTAATTTTCTTGCAGCAAAAATAGTGCCTTCAGGAATGACAAGACATCAGGTGAAAAAGTTCTATTCAGAGGTAAAACATTACTACTGGGAGGAGCCAATTCTCTACAAGCACTGTGTTGATCAAGTCATTAGACGGTGCATACCAGATGATGAAATGCACCAAATTCTCACTCATTGTCACACCTTGCAATGTGGTGGGCACTTTGCGGCATCACAGACAACAGCCAAGGTATTGTAAAGTGGATTCTATTGGCCAATCCTATTCAAGGATGTCAACACTTTCGTAAGGGGCTATGATCGTTGTCAAAGAACTGGGAACAGATCAAGGCGAAATGAAATGCCCCTAACTAGGATTTTAGAAGTGGAGTTGTTTGACGTGTTGGGGATCGACTTCATGGGCCCGTTCCCAACGTCCTTTGGGAACTAATACATCCTTCTCACAGTGGATTATGTGTCCAAATGGGTTGAGGCAGTAGCTACTAAAGATAATGATAGTAAGATATTGTCTTGAAATTCCTTCAGAAAAACATATTCACAAGGTTTGGCACTCCAAGGGCCCTCATCACCGATGAAGGGAGTCACTTTTGCAACAAACTGCTTGACACTTTGCTGGCGCGTTACGGAGTCTACCACCGGACTGCTTTGCCATATCACCCTCAAGTTAATGGGCAGGCTGAAATTTCAAACATGGAAGTGAAAAACATACTGGAGAAGACAGTGGATGGCTCAAGAAAGAATTGGTCTACAAAGCTGGATGATGTACTTTGTGTAACGCCCCGAACCCGGGCCCGTTACTGGTGCCTTACCCCGGGCACCCTAGTGATACAACATCAGAGGAAACCAGCGGAAAATAAAACATGAATCATGAAACAAGAGATATAATAAATAGACAGGCCAACCAAAACGATTGCCTTCAAGATATACATAAAACCCAAACGCTTTAATCCTTTTACAACCCCGCCCACAACAATGATTCTCTGCACTCTAAGATTTACAACGACTATGACGGACAGGGGCCCCGCCATACCCCGAATGTACAAGAACCTACAACTCAGTGGAACACATACCAAAAGATAAGCCTCCGAGAAACGGAGCTTCCCAAAACGCCAACCGAGATCACGAGAGCGAGGATCCACGGCCGATGTACTCTACTGCGGATTGAACGCACTTCAAGGAGGTCGATAACAGTACCAAGTATGTGAAATCACAACATCAGAATGAAATCATAATAGCTTAACAAGCGGAGACATGTATGATAACCAAAATACAAGACGCAACATAAAAATAATCCGTCGTGACTCACGCCTCAAAGTCACCACTAAATATAACTACGGGTCTCACGCCCATAACATCCATCATGTTCGGCCGCACCGCATGCCCCTTAATCGGTGTAGACATCCGTGATGCAACAATAACAAGGCGCCGCGTGCCGCCCCGGAATCGCGACGGTGTAGACACGCCCATGTTGCCTCACAGAATATCTTGGTCAACCCCGCCGCACGCCACATGCCGAATATCAGACGGTAGACACGCCCATGTTGCAACAATAATAAGCGCCGCGTGGCTACATGCCCCGGAATCTTTGACGGGTGTAGACATGTCCATGTTACTCAATAACAATATATCGGGTGGTCAACCCCGCGCGTGGCCACGTGCCGGAATCTCGTGACGGTGTAGACATGTCCATGTGACATCAACAACAAGATCAGTAATCAAAATGGAAACATACCCGTGGAATTCTCCATCACCGCCAAAGACGCCCAAGTAAGTTCTCGACAAGTCAACCTACTCTATCAAGAGACCAGAATACGTAAATACCACACCGCACAACAAAGGCTATCATCACAAGCATAGGCAAGTTTCACAACAACAAGCATAGTGCAAGCTTCACACAACTCAAGGTACTTTCATATTATGCCAAAGTCGGGTTTTTAACCCCAAAGTACTACATACGTTAAGTTCTTTTAAAAGAGATCCATTACTTTTATAAAAGTCACGATAATTCGTAGTATAAGAATGACCAACCCACATCCCTTTTCAAAATCAAGTAACAACATTCTTTTCCTAAGTTTCAGTTTGCCTAGTTTCAATTACTCAAGCTTCTCATTTCAAATGGTTTCATAGTTCATAAACTTAATCACTTGATTTCTTTTTAGAACAATTGAGTAATATAAGTCTCGCGAGAGTAGGTTATTCTTGTTTACAACATTCTTATTACAGACATGATCTAGAAAATGTAATATCATTTTGTCTCATCTTAGTTTATGCGGATGGAGGTTTCTACCGGTTTTAATACGATACATCATTATTCAATACATTTTCCTTTATTAACGCCGCAGGTCCTGTCGATACACATTCGATTTCCAAATCAAGAAAACATTATCCCTTTAAATAAAACCAAGTACTCATTACTCACGAATGAGGTTTCACACAAACATTCACTTTAAAACAAATAAGTTAAGTCTCTTATCTTATAAGATCAAGTCTCTTAACTTCTAACATCAGTAAATCATTCTTAAGCCGTTATACCTAACTTCATAAAGCTAGTATAACTCTTAAGTTTTCAAAACACAATACTACACTTCGTTCAAAACGATTCATAAATCTTTTGAAATACTTCAAGTTTTATTATAACGCCCCAAGCCAGTTATAAATCAAATCAGTTATCTTTTAAAACCACAACCCGTTTTCTTACCTACATAAAGTCGTTATAACCAACTTCCCATAAAGCCGTTATAACACTTTATGTTTTACGACAATCAAATATAATTAACACATGACGCTCACCGTACTACATAGTTCACACATATCATGCTAGAAGAGATAGGAAGAGGTTCACATACCTCGCGACGGTTGTCGACTAATAGCAAAACGCTCCAAGTACCTCAACCCGTCGGCTACTCCTTAGTCCAGAAGATTACGTCGCACGTAGCACTTCAACCTATAAGGCCACAAGGCGCTTATTAACATTTAGATCTCATCGTAGAACATTCTACCGAAAATTCGCAAAGACTCTCCCCGCATGGCAGTAAATCTCCTCTCTATCGAGGCCGCTACCAAGCCAACCAGGGGGTTATACATCTAACCCTAACGGGTACAATTCTACTCCACTACATTACTACACAAGTCTCTCAATACAACCCTATGTAATTACGATTGATTCGATTCTTCAGCTTAAGTCGCAAGACATTGCAGTAAGTTTTATTCGAGCTTAAGTCGCAAGACATTGCCGATAACTACGCTCGACTATATATAGTATACAACAACTATATATTCAACACTTATGTAATTTCCAATTACCAGAGGACAAGATAATTACCTCGATAAGCCCAAAATTATCCTAGTTTAAAGTCGCTCCCGAGCAAGGTTTAGCTCCAACTCCGCGCTCCAACCCGCTCCAAACTACCCTTAGAAGTTCTAACCAACTTCTACTTACAACTTCAACAACGGGTGAAGATTTCCTGTGGTTTCGTTTTAGTGATCGAGGGAAAGTATAACGGTATTTTCGGCTTGTATAAGTGTAACCTTGGGAATACTACAAGGTATTTGGGCAAGGTATTTGGACATTATAACAATACTAGGAGTATTTCTATACCACAACAAGGGGTATTATACGAAAGCGACTAGGCTAGGGGGGGGGGGTACCCCACGGCCCAGGCACCACAGCGAGGAGGGTGTGCTCGGCCACAAGGCCTCAAAAGGGGAGGAGGGGAAGCTCTCGGCTAGCACAACAAGAAGGGAGGAGAGGGTTTCAAGACTTGGAAGTTTTGGAATGGATGAAGTCTTCACACTTGTGGGTATTTATAGCAAAACCAAAAGCCAACCAATGGCCAAGATCAAGCCATGTGCAAGGCAAGTGTAAGGCCAAGATCAAGCCAAGTGCACCCTAACCCTACTCCACAAAACACTCCACAAAACAAGGCCAAAACAAGGCACAATTCAAGGGACCAATCGCCAAGGCCAACTGATCCCTCTTGACGCCCAATCGCCCAAGTCCTCCACTTGCTACGAATGTGGGTGACACTTGTCACCCTCCCGTTGGTCCAAATTTTTTGGTCTCTCGTAAAAATCCGCAAAATTTATAAATGACATCGCCGGATTTTTCTCTACTAAAGCTGTGGAAAGGTTCCGTCAGAAAACGACTCTAATCGGCACTTGTGCCCAAAATTTCGAAACATGCCTAACTTAAGGCTCAAAATTGTGACGCACGCCCACACGCATATACCGAAATACGGTATAACATTCTTCCTTAGAAACATTCGCCCGAATGTTCCTTCAAGGTCTCAAACAAACAGCGCCAAGATAGTCTTCAACGCTATACGCATTTAAAAACAATCATGCCACACCCGCCACAAAAACACACGCTCACTTCTCCTCACTGTAGTACTGCCACGAACACTCGAACTCGTTCTAGTGTCCGTACCACACTTCGTCAACGCTCGTTTCCAACCTCGAGTCACTACCTCCAAACTCGGTCATCTCACTAACCTCATTTCCTAAGGCCATTCCCGCCTTCACGAACTGATTCCGATCGAACATATCCACCAACTCATACGATGGTCATCTAAACTGGGCCTAGCACTCGTGACCGCCACCGTGACCACCCAGTGACCTTCCTCAAAAGCGACGCGGTTGGCCCGCAACATGGCCCCAACCCGACCCATCTGTAGCGCCAACTCTCTAGTTTCTAGATCCAACAATCTTACCTCTACAGTCGCGAAAGCTACCACTTCCATTTCACACTACCTGTGACTTACCCTTTTCACTAACTGTGTTTCTAAATCACATTTTAGCACAAAGCTATCCAAACATATCATTAAACACATCGACAACATCAATACACACAAAACTCTAGAGGTTAAGGATATACCAAACTAGGCGGTTCAAGGACCGCTAAAATCGGAACTTCCACCGCGACTTACCGTGGCCCGCAAATCGCTCTAGTAGTGCGTGCTATCCTACCAGTGCTACCCTCAGTCGGACAGCCTCTCGTCATATGGCCTTGTTGGCCGCAAGAATAACAAGCTCCTCGTACTACGACACTCCCGAAATGCGGTCTACCACATCGACCACACCGAGGTAGGGCATCGCGTCCGCCAACACCCCTACTTCCCGAACATTCAAACACGGGAGCCTCGACCGCTTCCCGAATATCCCAAGGGTCCCGGGCTGCGGAGGACCACTCGCAATGGCGGAGGTACATAACTAGTCTGGCCGAGGCGGTCCGCCTCGAAAGTCGCCAAAATATCCGGCCGTCGCCTTCTTCTCGCTGGCGGTCCACCTGCGTCGATCTGCGCCTCGCACCCAAGTGCATGAGCACGAATGCGGCAATGTCCATGCCCTACAAGAGAAACACGAACAACTCTCGCTAGGTAATCATCGAGCCTCGTAACATATCGGTGCACTCGATCCTCCATACTAGCTACTAATGCGGAACATACCGCCAATGAGTCGAACTCACATTGTACTCCCGAATCAGATCGCTCGCCTCAACATCAAAAATTGTTTACCGAGCCCTCCTCATTTGTGGAGGCAAGAAATGTGCCGTGAAGGCCCCAAAACTCGTCCCCAAATGGTCGGAAGTGCATGCTCTCCCGGAAAGCTCCCACGAGTCAAACCAATCGATCGCGGTATCACGCGGCCGATGCGAACCAAATGTCACCGACTACCTCAAGCCTTGATCACCCGTGACGATCCTCTCAGAATCGACGGATGAACTCGCGGATCATCCTCCGCCTCGACCAGAAACTCAGCGGGCTACAACTAAGGAAATCCCGTAGCCTCAAATCGCTCGCCAGCGCACCACCGCGAGCTGAATCGAATCGCCGGCCCTATCTCTCATATCTCGCCACAACTCGCCAATAATCGCCATCTCCTTGTGACCCATCTTCCCGCCTGCATCGTGGACCGAGGCTCAGTATCAGTAGTCTCAGCAGCCATCGCCGCGGCTCTAAACTCGCTGGCGCCGCGGCGCCGCAAAACTCGCCGTCAAGCACTACCAGTCTCGACCGCTCGCGCTGCATTCTCTCGAATCCCACTAGCAGCTCCTCCGCTTTGCCTTCTCGCCCGCCTGGTTTTTCGCAGGCATAATCGGTAAAACGAAACACGTCGGAGGGTCCAACTTACAACATGCCTCTAAGGCACGATCTCGTAATGAGAAGAATGGAAACCAATCCTAAATGTCCTATAGCCTCACGATTATAGATGTGGTGCACAACACACCGATAATCAAGACTCTACTAGACACGGTTCAGAGACACTTTCCGAGGACTAATCGCCTGATACCACTTTGTAACGCCCAACCCGCCCGCATCGTGCCTTACCCCGGCACCCTAGTGATACAACATCGAGAAACCGGAAAATAAAACATGAATCATGAAACAAGAGATATAATAAATAGACAAAGCAACCAAAACAGCTTGCCTTCGGATATACATAAAACCCGAACAGCTTTAATCCTTTTACAACCCCCGCCACAATGATTATGCACTCTAAGATTTACAACGACTATGACGGACAGGTGGCTCGCCATACCCCGAATGTACAAGAACCTACAACTCAGGAACACATACCAAAAGATAAGCCTCGAGAAACGGAGCTTCCCAAAACGTGAATCGAGATCACGAGAGCGAGGATCCACGGCGATGTACTTACCGCGGCATGAACGCAGCTCAAGGAGGTCAAGACAACAGTACTAAGTATGTGAAATCACAACATCAGAAATGAAATCATAATAGCTTAACAAGGCGAGACATGTATGATAACCAAAATACAAGACGCAACATAAAATACCAGTCGAGGACTCACGCCTCAAAGTCACCACTCAAATATAACTATGGGTCTCACGCCCATAACATCCATCATGTTCGCATCACGGCCGCATGCCCCGAATCGCTTCGGTGCAGACATGTCCACGATGCAACACATAACAAGCGCCGCACGGCCACATGCCCCGAATATCAGACGTGTAGACACGCCCATGTTGCCTCAATAAGAATATCTCGTCAACCCCGCCGCACGGCCACATGCCCCTGGAATCAGACGGTGTAGACACGCCCATGTTGCAACACATAATAACAAGGCCGCACGGCCACACGCCCCGAATCATTGCGACGGTGTAGACATGTCCATGTTACCTCAATAACAATATATCGGGTGGTCAACCCCGCCGCATGGCCACATGCCCCGGAATATCAGACGGTGTAGACATGTCCATGTGACATCAACAACAAGCATCGTAATCAAAATGGAAACATACCCGTGGAATTCTCCATCACCGCCAAAGACGTCCAAGTAAGTTCTCAACAAGTCAACCGCCTCTATCAAGAGACACCAGAATACGTAAATACCACACCGCACAACAAAGGCTATCATCACAAGCATAGGCAAGTTTCACAACAACAAGCATAGCAAGCTTCACACAACTCAAGGTACTTTCATATTATGCCAAAGTCGGGTTTTTAACCCCAAAGTACTACATACGTTAAGTTCTTTTTAAAAGAGATCCATTACTTTTATAAAAGTCACCCGATACCGTAGTATAAGAATGACCAACCCACATCCCTTTTCAAAATCAAGTAACAACATTCTTTTCCTAAGTTTCGGTTTGCCTAGTTTCAATTACTCAAGCTTCTCATTTCAAATGGTTTCATAGTTCATAAACTTAATCACTTGATTTCTTTTAGAACAATTGAGTAATATAAGTCTCGTGAGAGTAGGTTATTCTTGTTTACAACATTCTTATTACAAAGACCATGATCTAGAAAATGTAATATCATTTTGTCTCATCTTAGTTTCTACGCAGATGGAGGTTTCTACCGGTTTTAATACGATACATCATTATTCAATACATTTTCCTTTATTAACGCTGCAGTGGTCCGTCGATACACATTCGATTTCCAAATCAAGAAACATTATCCCTTTAAATAAAACCAAGTACTCATTACTCACGAATGAGGTTTCACACAAACATTCACTTTAAAACAAATAAGTTAAGTCTCTTATCTTATAAGATCAAGTCTCTTAACTTCTAACATCAGTAAATCATTCTTAAGCCGTTATACCTAACTTCATAAAGCTAGTATAACTCTTAAGTTTTCAAAACACAATACTACACTTCGTTCAAAACGATTCATAAATCTTTTGAAATACTTCAAGTTTTATTATAACGCCTGCCGCTTATAAATCAAATCAGTTATCTTTTAAAAACCACAACCCATTTTCTTACCTACATAAAGCTGTTATAACCAACTTCCCATAAAGCCGTTATAACACTTTATGTTTTACGACAATCAAATATAATTAACACATGTACGTCTACCGTACTACATAGTTCACACATATCATGCTAGAAGAGATAGGAAGAGGTTCACATACCTCGCGACGGTTGTCGACTAATAGCAAAACGCTCCAAGTACCTCAACCCGTGGCCTACTCCTTAGTCCGTAAGATTACGTCGCACGTAGCACTTCAACCTATAAGGCCACAAGGCGCTATTAACATTTAGATCTCATCGTAGAACATTCTACACCAAAAATCGGCAAAGACTCTCCCCAACGGCGTAAATCTCCTCCTCTATCGAGGCCGCTACCAAGCCAACCAGTGGTTATACATCTAACCCTAACGGTACAATTCTACTCCACTGCACTACTACACAAGTCCATGTAATACAACCCTATGTAATTACGGTTCGGTTGATTCTTCAGGCTTAAGTCGCGAGACATTGCCGTAAGTTTTATTCAGGCTTAAGTCGCAAGACATTGCCGATAACTACGTTCAGTACTATATATAGTATACAACAACTATATATTCAACACTTATGTAATTTCCAATTACAATAGAGGGACAAGATAATTACCTCGATAAGCCCAAAATTATCCTAGTTTAAAGTCGCTCCTGAGCAAGGTTTAGCTCCAACTCCGTGCGCTCCAACCCGCTCCAAACTACCCTTAGAAGTTCTAACCAACTTCTACTTACAACTTCAACAACGGGTGAAGATTTCCTTAGGGTTTCGTTTTAGTGACTGAGGGAAAGTATAACGGTATTTTCTGGGCTTGTATAAGTGTAACCTTGGGAATACTACAAGGTATTTGGGCCAAGGTATTTGGACATTATAACAATACTAGGGGAGTATTTCTATACCACAACAAGGGGTATTATACGAAAACGACTAGGCTAGGGGGGGGGGTACCCCACGGCCAAGGCACCACAAAGGGGGAGGGGTGTGCTCTCGGCCACAAGGCCTCACGAAAAGGGGGAGGGAGGGGAAGCTCTCGGCTAGCACAACAAGAAGGGAGGAGAGGGTTTCAAGACTTGGAAGTTTTTGGAATGGATGAAGTCTTCACACTTAGGGGGGTATTTATAGCAAAACCAAAAGCCAACCAATGGCCAAGATCAAGCCATGTGCAAGGCAAGTGTAAGGCCAAGATCAAGCCAAGTGCACCCTAACCCTACTCCACAAAACACTCCACAAAACAAGGCCAAAACAAGGCACAATTCAAGGGACCAATCGGCCAAGGCCAACCGATCCTCTCGACGCCCAATCGCCCAAGTCCCTCCACTTGCTACCAATGTGGGGTGACATGTCACCCTCCCGTTGGTCAAAAATGTTTCGTCTCTCGTAAAAATCCGCAAAATTTATAAATTACATAGCCGGAATTTTCTACGAAAGCGTGGAAACGCTCCGCCGTAAAAACGACTCTAATCGGCACTTGTGCCCAAGATTTCGAAACATGCCTAACTTAAGGCTCAAAATTCGTACGTACGTCCACACGTACATACTCTGGAAATACGGGGTATAACACTTTGGGCCTACAGGACAGCTTTCAAAACTCTCATTGGGATGTCACCATACAAGATGGTTTTCGGGAAGGCATGTCATCGGCCGATAGGGTTGGAACACAAAACGTTTTGGGCAATGAAAAATCTGAACATGGATGCCGAAGCAGCCGAGCAGAAGAGGCTGCTACAACTGAATGAGCTAGATGAATTTCGGAACAACACCTATGAAAATGCGAAAATCTACAAGAAAAGGGCCAAGACATGGCATGACAAGAACTTGATCCTGAAAGAGCTACACCCTGGACAACAAGTACTCCTATTCAAATCATGACTGAGATTGTTCCCAGGAAAGTTGAAGTCCAGATGGTCAGGGCCATTCGTAGTGGAAAAAGTGTTCCCCTATGGTGCAGTCAAAGTGAGAGGGAAAGAAGGCGTTTCATTCAAGTGAACGAACAGAGAGTGAAACCATACTTATTGAATGACATGGAACAAATCAACTCTACTATCTGCTTCAAGCCACAGTAAAGAGGAATCTGCGTCCGGCTAAAAGACGTTAAAGACAACGCTACTTGGAAGGCAACTCAATGTTTAAATTATGCAATTAGTTTAAATAGAACAGTCTCACATTTGGTATTTTTTTGGTTGTGTTGTGATTACAGGTGAAGAGAATTGGACATAAAACATTGGAAAACGCTGGAAACATGAAATCGGTGCAGCGCCGCGGTGCCTAGCAGCAGGGCCGCGACACCGAATGTTATGAGAGATTGCAGGAATTTCAGCGCTGTGGCGCCTATTAATCAGTGAAGTTGCAGGTCCACCGCGCCTCTGGAAAATTTTCCGATGAGCAGTATCCGCCGCCACCACCACCATTTTGAATCGCTATTGTCTGTAAGTCGTCCCTTTTATTTTTGAGTCTTACACATTTTGGACAATGTGTCGTTTAAGTTTGGGGGGGATTTCTTATTTTATTTTTGTGTGTCTATATTTGGAGTCTTTTTTATTATGTTTTTGTGTTATATGAGTCAATGTTTTATGATCATGCATGCTGTAGTTGCTGGAAACGCCTAGTGAATTAAGTGGAATAATATAATGGAATTAGAGCTAAAATTTGTGTGCTTAAGTTAGATATGCTAAAGATTCATGAAAAATCTAATTATTTGGGATATTTGTACTTAACCTATGTGTTGTCAATTGTGGAAAGAATGATTGAAAAATGGCTATGAAGTTTGCTTGCTTGTTATTTGAGGCGAAATAGTTAAGATATACATGTTTAGGGAGATGATTCAGGCATTTTTTTTGATAGCCCTTCTTACCATTCATTACCTATCCTGCAATAAATTGTATCCTTAGTCAACCCCTTTGAGCCTAAAGTAAGTTATTTCTTTGACACCTCATGCTTCTCTTGTGTGTCATAAGCAGTAATTGAAAATAGGGAGAAAAAAGAGTGAAAAGGAAATACCAAAAGAGAGTGAAAAATTGATACACTCTAATGAAAAAAAGTGTAAAAGCTTAAGTTTGGAGGTGTCTATGTGAATGTGTTTCATGCTCTCAAAAAGAGAAGAGGTGAATGATAGGTATAAGCGGAAAAGAACACCAAAAAGAAGGACAAAATGGTTGAATGAGAAAAACGCTTATGGTACGTAATTTGAGCCTAAATGCCAACTTTTATCTACCCCTGCCTAAGCCTACATTATAACCCTGAAAAGTCCTGAAGATCTCTAGAATGTATGTCTATGATTAGTGGAAAATAACAAGTAAACATGCCCATAAACTAAATGAAATTGACATGCATAGATTAATGTTCATGTTTTCATTGAGTGTGATTGAAATGAATTTGCGATATACATGTCTTGAAATTCTAAATTGTTATATTCATGCTATGTGTTCCAGCATATTATCCCAACTGACGTTCATGCTTTTCTAAGTAACCTTGTGCAGCTGCTTGATTTGAGTCTTTTTATTTTTGTTTCTTTGATTTTGTTTTGATCTTTGCTCGAGGGCGAACAAAAGTTAAGTTTGGGGTTATTTGTTAGGCGTATTTTGTATACGCTTTTTGAGTTATTTTTAGTTAGTATTATCCTCATTTTCATTTAAATAAGTGTAGTGTTATGATCGTTTTTCTTTCTTTTGAGTCACAACGGTTCAAAAGGGCAAAATGGCAAAAATGAGCGAAAAACGGCCATAAAATGAGGGTCCCGAGGCAAAAAGATTAAAAAATGAAGATTCGGACGAAGGAAAAGCTGCGCCGCGGCGCCAGTCTGCAGGGCCGCGGCGCTAACACGAAATTTTGCAAATCCGAAGACAATCGGCCAGGGACAAAAGGGTCCAGGACACACGATTTTTGCAGCATATTTAAACCCTTGGGACAGATTTTAGGGGACACAAAAGGGGATAGACAACACATCTAAACTTTGGCGGCTACAATTGGAGTCATTAGTTCTAAGTATTTTTTTTTCTTTTCTCTATTTTAATTCAGTTCATGTTTGGATTTGTATTAGTTCTTAGTATGTCTATGGCTAGGAGCTAAACACTTTATCAGGGCTTTCCTTTTGAATCGTTTGAAACTCATTTTCATGAATTAATGCATTAGTTGGTTTCTTTTTAACTTGATTAAGATTTATTCAATATTGGTATGAATGTTTGATAGTTAATTGATCACTAATTATCATAATCTATAGGATTTTGAATCAAGAACCGAGATGAGAGATTTGGATATGCTGTAATTGAATAGACATAGGTTAAAATCGTGGACGAAAGTACCCCGATACTTGTGTAGCATTATAGATTATTGTTCTTAATCCTCCTATGTGGTAAAACCTATCATAGAAATATAGAAGGTTTCTGCACTGGTGTTGAGTGATTATATATCCTAACCGGAATATAAGACAGTCTAGTTAACCTGCTATCTTAACGTAGAAGAAGAAGTCATTCTTGTTGCATTAAGGATTGAAAAGAGTGAATAGTCGAGGATATTGGAAGCCCTAATTCATTCATAACTGATTAAACCTCAATAATTTAGTTTAATTCTTGAATCAACTTATCGTGTGCCAAATAGATAACCTAGAATAGATGTTCGGTAATTAGAAACCAGTCTCTAAGGATGATATTCGGTCTTACCAGACTATATTACTTGTAACGATACGTACACTTGCGTGAGCAATTGGAAATCGGCCTAACAAGTTTTGGCGTCGTTGCCGGGGACTGACGTACTTTTAATATCGAACCATCTATTCTTAATTTCTAATTTGGTTGCCCCAGAACAAGTTGGAGCTTGTTCTGAGAGCTTCTTTTTATCAATTTTTGTTGTTTTTGTAAGTTTTGCAGGAAAGCCAAGTATAGGTACATGGACTATCACTATCAAGGGTTGCAGGACTTCGACCTTTTTCCACACTGGAAATTTAGCCCACAAGCTCCACAATAGGGGCGAAATGAGTTGCAGAGAGCCTTACTCAGGCTCACCGAGAGCCAGAATCCTCAAAGACTGACTCATCCGCCACAGAGTCAGGCCCCATCAGGAGAGCTAGATAACTTGGGGGACAGTTATTTGGGCACTCTCAAACGCCCAAACTCAGTTCATGGTGGAAACAAGATTATTCATCAGGAATCTAGAGATGTAGTTGGGACATCTAGCTAGCATGTTGAGGAAATGTGGGCAAGGGAACCTCCCTAACAATACTGATGTAGACCCACAAGAGTAGTGCAAAGCAGTTGACTTGAAGAGTGACAAACAAGTGGAGACAGGTTCATCCCCACTATGTCTAGAAAAAAAAAGGTGAATCCAGTGAAGTGAAGGATTCGGAAGGGGCAGTAATCATAGAAGATCTTCCTGGGGACCAAAGATCACCTCCAGCGGTCGTTGACACACAGCAGACGAAGATACCATATCCCTAGAGACTTAGAAAACATTCTCTTGACAAACAGTTCTCTAAGTTTCTGGAAGTCTTTAAAAACTGCACATCAACATTCCATTTGCTGAAGCCTTAGAACAAATGTCGAGTTATGTAAAGTTCATGAAAGAGATCCTATGCAAAAAGAGGAAGTTGGAGGAGTATGAAACAGTGGTATTGAATGAGAAATGCAATGCCATCCTACAGAGAAGATTACCTCAGAAGTTGAAAGATTCAGGAAGTTTCACCATCCCTTGCACTATAGGAAAGTTTGAATGTCAGCAGGCCCTATGTGATTTGGGGGCAAGTGTAAATTTGATGCCCTTTTCTGTGTTTTGCAAACTTGGAGTGGGGGAAGCAAGACCTACAACCATCACCTTACAACTAGCATATCACTCCATTGTCCACACTAGAGGAATAATCGAGGATGTCTTGGTTAAGGTGGACAAGTTTATCTTCCCTGTTGATTTCATCATCCTAGACATGGAAGAAGATGAAAAGATGCCCCTCATCCTTGGCAGGCCATTCTTAGCCACGGTACAGACACTCATTGATGTTCAGAAATGTGAGCTGAGACTTCGTGTTCTGGGAGAATAAGTGATTTTCAATGTATTCAGAGCAACAATCTACCCAAGGGCAAGTGATAACTGGTATGCTATTGATGTGATTGATAAAGCAGTTTCTGAAAACGGATTCAGGAGTGCTGATGCTTTTGAAGTGGTGATGACACAATGGGATGAAGATATTGATACTGACACAGAATTGATGGAGTGTGCAAATTGGTTGGAGTCTCATGAGCACTGCTATAAAAAAAAATTGAGGTAGAAAAATCGCCAGGGTAGACTTTTTTTTTTTGTAGTGAATGTTTGTCCTCAATGCATGCAGTTATGAGGCTCAAACCCGCAAGGGTAGCCAAGTTGGTGTAGCAGTAGAGCGCGGGACCGCAAGGTCACGAGTTCGATCCCCTGCATAAACCTTCTTGGTTGAGTCTGTCACACATGGCTTGCCAAGTGTGGTTTACATGACTGACGTGGTTTGCAGGCTACTGCGTCAGTCCGGGGTTTACCCTGTGCGCACTCGAAAGAGTAGCGGCTGCGGGTTCCTTCGTCAACAAAAAAAAACTATATGAGGCTCTTCGCAATTTGCATATTTAATAAGAGGTTTAACATATATTTTATTTTTTCTAACATGGGAACCTAGAGAAATAAAGTTGCAGTAATAATGTCAAACTAGTACGCGGTGTATTGCCACGCCAAGAATTCTTTTTGTTTCCTTTTATTTAGCACTACTTTTTTTCATTAATCCGTTTAAAGAATTTAATATCTTTTTGAATTTGAAAATAATTTTATTCTAAAATATACATTCTATTTGATATGTTTTATAACCGGCGAGACGTGTATCTATAGTATTACTTATGAGTTCACATAAAATAATAACTTTTGTCTATATCATGTGTATGTATTAAAATATTTGATTGTGAATTTAAAGAGTATATTAACTTCGATACTTACAAACTTCAAACTTTTTTATCTATCTCTATTTATAAACACAAAAATCTAATGTCTAAGACGACCAAATTTCTAATAGACTATATATTTATTTTTTAAACTTTGTCCTTCAATAACTATGTCAAAAAATAGTTATAGCAGTAGCAGTACTTTTTTCATCTCAAATTATTTATCGCTTTTATTGGAAATTTGCCAATGGTAGAGGTTGGGTACGCCCATCTTCAATGACTTAAATATCATAGTTCCATATGTTGGAGAACCAAGTTCTCTACTCGTGTGTAATCTACTAAGTGAGTAGATGATCGTAGGGCCAAGAATCGTCAAATTCCATTGAGAAATGGAAGAGATATTGGTCCACGAAGTAAGGTGTTTGAGACATGGAAGAGTGGTGTGTGACAAATCTACCACATCGGTAGGAAAAGGAAGAATTGTTCATTATTTAAGTCTCTAAACTGAATAAAGGATTGGGACCCCAAGGAGTAACCCATGTGTTTGAAGTAGGGAGGACCTAGGTGTACTTGGGTTCGAGACTAGGCCCATGTAGTCGGGCTGTGGGTATTATCTTTTTGGACCCCAGACTTTATTATAATTACAGTTTGGTCCCTGAAGTTTCTGGAAAGCGTCAGAGCCACGGCGCCAACTCTCAGGAGTTTCGGCGCCGCGGCGCCAGCCTGCAGGGCCACGACGCCAAGGGCGTTTCAGAGGTTTAATGTCACATTAAGTTGTTGGAACGTTGGGCACTTATTCCTGAACGTTTTGGCTCTTCATTGAGCCTCATAACAACCCTCTTAATAGTCATTAACACCCAATTAACACCTCCCCTCATCCTTAAACTATATAACAAGATCTTATTTCAGATTTGAGTCGAGACTACACAATACAAGAAAGATGACACAAAAACAGTGAGGAAAACCACTGCTAAGAACAAGTTCTTCTTTTCCAATCTTAAGCAATCGTTTCATCTTTGTTTTCTTCTCAAGGATCACGGGTGTTTGCTTTGCACAAGTGATAGTATGCTGTTTTATCTTGGAGACAAATTGCAACTCATCCGTACAAAACATGTATACGGGCAATATTGTCTTAAGAAAATATGGAATATTCATCGACTCAGCAACCCAGATTTAGTGTCTATTGGTTTCAGGTTAATTGGATTCAAGGAGCTTGCTGAAACAAGGACGCAGATCCAAGGCGGAAGATTCAAGACGAATTCTAGAACAAAGATCAAGACCACCAACTATAATTGTTGCCTCAACTCTTGTTGGCATAAAGTCTATTGTAACGCATAATTGGTTATTCTTTCCTAGCACTTGTAATAGTAGATTACTATTTTCCGTACATTAAAAGGAGTTTAGACTCACAACTTTTTGGTTTACACGCCCTTTAAGAAAAGATATTTGACATATTTTATCATTATTTATATTTAAGTTATAATATCTCTTCCTTAAATGTTTACTCTATTTATGTTACATATTTATTAATGACAAAGATTAAATGGTGAAAAAATAATTAATTATATCTTAAACTTCTAAAAAGATAAATAATTTAAAACATCTATTTTTAACAATCACCATAAATAATTTTATACGAACTAATTATTTGTTATTGTTGGAACATTCTAAAAGAAAGCATGCATAATTACTCAACCCATTGGATTCCCCAATATTTTCTTTCTTCATGTCACAAATAAGCAGTACATTGCATGGCTTTGAATGCAAGTCAAAGAGAATGAGGCAATAAAATAGACTCATCAAACCCAATGCTCATTTCAAACACAATTAATGTAGAAATTAAGTAAGCATATATAGTTCCTATATGTAAACACAGTTAACCAGAAGCGTCATGATTTTGAAAGCTAGAAATCACACCTCAATTACTTTTAATTTTCAAAATAATTAACATATGTATTACTCCCTCCCATTCATGATAAGTGCCCACTTAGTCCTTTTATTTTGGTTTTGAATGGGAGTAGTAGTTATTTTTTATACACATGTATGAGTTGGTCCACACAATTTGTTAGCTAGGGCAAATAGTCACAGTTGAACTAATAATGCTCTTTGAAAGGCAAGTTTCAAGAATCTCATTTTAATTACATTATAGATAATTTCCCTATATTGGAATCTAAGTTTGTTAGTCAAAACTTTCCCCATGTGCTCTTATTAGAAAATACGATTTCATTGTACCTATAACTTGGTTCTTGAAAAGCATCCAAATCTCTTTTTGAAAATTAACCACTCTTATTATGTTTAATTTAATGCTAATTTTTTGGGCACACACACGATGTTGATTTGTTGTACCCTTACTAGAATGCAATAAGCTCCTATTTACCGTATGAGTAGTAGTGCTTGTAACTCTGAGTTTATGATTTAACTGAGAATAATTTCTTTTCTTCTTTTTTGCAAATACTGTAACTCTGAGCTTACGAACTTAGAAACTTCCAAACTTGAATCAAGCTGATAAAAAAAAAAAAATTAAATCTAATTCAACTCCAAAGCTAACTCGTGATATGAGATCAAGATTATCTAATAGCATAAAAAATTGCACCACCTCACCCCACATTGATGTGGGACAGCTTCCAATACCCTCGGCCTCGGCAAGGCCAGCTCTGACACTGGAGCATGGATGATATAATACAAAGCGCAATATTGAGTAAATATAAGATTTGGAATGGATTTGACACTCCTACCATGATAAGGAATTGAACATCGGTCTAACTTAACTTTAAAAACTAACTCATAAATTATGAAGTGACAATTATTCAAGATCATATTAAGCGGCCAAATACATCATTCCACAACGACGTGGGACTTCCAACATAAATATCACCTAAATTTAAGAGAACCCTTTTATATTTAATCAATCGATATCTGAAATCTAATTATTCATCTAATTAATTCGGATTCGTTTCATCGTAAGATCACAGAGACAAAATGCTCCTGAAATTTCTAATTAAAATACGGAGGAATCTCATGTATCCTATGCTTGTTTGTGTTGAAAGTAAAGAAAGTTAACAAGACGAGTTGTATTATGACATGAACAATCAAACAAAATTGTGGTCACATACAAATTTGATAAATGGCAGTAGCAAAGATCCTTACGGAATTAAAATCCTGGATATGTGCAAACTGTTAAGGATAATTATGGATATCATTATCCTTAATTATCTTCATTATGTAAAATCATCTATGTAATTACGATATGATTAGGTTAGTCTTCTAAATTCATAGCCATAGATTAGTCTTATAAGCTTGTATATATATATTGTATTATGGAAATGAAATAAATCATGGAATGAATTCCTTCCCGAACAACAAAAAGGGCACAGTAATCAATTGCTGAATTAAAAAATTGTTTTTTTCAGCTATAAATTTTTATTATTAAGAAAAATAAAAAAGGTCCCCCCAGGAAGGCACGGGGACTGAAGAAGTGCTACAAAAAGCTGAATTTTCGTGGCTTCTTTTCCTTTTAAAAACATTAATAATTAAAAAAGAAAGCTTATAAAAGGCCCTACCAATCTTTTTATTATTTCAGCTAAGTTGCAAACTCACAAAGGACAATGCCAAACATGAAGTTAAATAATCATTTAATTCTGTTTCTCCCACCTTAATCTTCTTTTTAGTTACTATTTTTAAAGTATAAATAAATAAAGGTTTATCATAACTAAAAGCTCATTATACATTTGGATCGTAGCGTTTTCTTGCTAGATTACAACCATTATGTATTCATCATATTGGGATCGTTAGATTCATGATTGGAATGTGATGACTATTCTAGTTAACAAAACATAAAGTAATTAGTACTTTACCTCCTTAATTTATGACAATACTCAAGTTGCTAATATGAATTAAAGTATTTTCAATTAATATAATTGTTGTTAATTGTTAGAATAATAGTTTTAATGACTATTAATAATATTATTAATGTAAAGATCATATTATTTATGGTATGTTGTAAAATAATTAAGTAGGGATATTATTAGAATTAAATAGGAAGATATTAAGGGATAGAATATGAGGATATCACTCTTCTTATTAATTTTATTATATGTATACATTCTTACCGTATTGGATGAATAAAATGGACGAAAATCTTCTATCATGGTATAAAGAGTAAGAAAAAAGATTCATCTTCCTAATACTAATTTTTTTTTTCAAACCATTTTCGGTTCTCTCCGCCAAAGTTCATAGCCGAAAATTACACCATTAAAATTTCTACCATTCTTGAATTTCTTTAATTGTGTTTGATTTTTGTTTCTCCATTGTTCGTTTATCCAACTATCATCAACATGTCTGAATCCAAATCATTTTATCATCCCGCTTTTACAGTATCTAATATCAAAATTCATGTTCTCATAACTTTACAAATGGAGAATGTGCATTATGCTTCTTGGGCGAAACTTTTCAAAATATGTTACCGTTCTCACCGGATTCTTCACCACATCATTCCCCCGGAAAAAGGCAAAGAAAAGGTTTTGACAACGGATGATGACAAAGAATTGTGGGATACCCTAGATGTCACTGTTCTTGGTTGGATATATGCAACGATTTCAACTGCTTTGTTGCACACGATCATGGAACCAGATTCTAAGGTGATTGATGCTTGGAATCGATTACATGACGTTTTTTATGATAATCAAAAGTCCCGTACGGTTACTTTAGAACAAGAATTATCTAGTGTTGATATGAAGGATTTTCATAATGCTTCCGTCTATTGCCAACGCCTCAAAGTGTTGGCGGATCAATTGAAAAATGTTGATTCCCCCGTCACCAACAACCGTTTGGTTCTACAACTTATTGTCGGTTTGACGGAGGCATATAGCGGAGTTGCAACCGTTATCCGTCAAAGTAACCCGCTTCCGTTATTCTACAAAGCACGGTCTATGTTGATCTTAGAAGAACAAGGCTTCTCTAAAAAAGTTGCTACCACAAATGACTCGGCGTTCATGGCCACCAATTATGAAAATAATGTTGCAACCACGCAAAATAATCGTGGCCAAAAAAGACGAAACGGGAATAAAAAAGGTGGAAATCGCAACAAAAACGGAGGCAACCGGAGTTCCAGTGGCAGCGGTGGTTCCGACAGCGGCGGCGACGGTGGCAGCAGCACCGATGGCGGGAGCAGCGGCGGCAGACAATTCCGGCAGCAAGAACCAAGACCACAGTGGACCTGGCCACAGTGGAATTGAGTTGGACCTCCTTGTCGTTACCCTACTGCCAACTGGGCTAGGCCCAATTCCACATTTACTCATCCAGCCAATTTTCAGTCCATGATGCCTCCTTCACAGAATGTTGGATTTGCTGGATATGTCTAGCAATGTTGAATTTATCCCAGCCCAACAGTGAGACTGAGCTCAATTACGGGACATCACCTTCCTTTGGGCCTCAGGTGTGGCACGAGGCACACTCAGCAGTGGGCCAACCCACGGACATTGAACATGTCATGCACACACTCGGGCTTAATTCACCGGACACGAATTGGTATATGGACTCTGGTGCAACGTCACAGATGACGTCCTCCCAAGGTAATCTTATGTCCAATTTTAATTTGAGAAAATCAAATGGTATAACTGTCGGAAATGACCATTCCATTCCAATTAAAGGTTATGGTTTTACTAAATTGTCCAAACCAAATCCACCATTTGCCTTGAAAAATGTTATTCATGCGCCACAATTAATCAAAAATCTAATCTCCGTTCGAAAGTTTACATCAGATAATTGGGTTACAGTAGTTTTTGATCCTTTTGGTTTTTCTGTGTATGATTTTCAGACAGGGGCGAGGCTAATGAGATGTGATAGCCAGGGAGAACTTTATCCAGATACGTCACTACTACACACGGACAAAAATCATTTTAATTTTGTTGTTTTTAATTTTAATTTGTGGCATGAACGTTTGGGACATCCGGAAGAGTCTGTTTTAAACTATCTCAAACGCAATAATTTAATTTCATGTACATGAACTTTTAATAAGTGTCAATCTTGTCCTTTGGGTAAGCATATTCAATTACCATTTGAGTCATCCTCTAACTGTACTTTTTTGTCATTTGACACTATACGTTGTGATATTTGGACATCCCCTGTTTTGAGCTCTTCAGGGCATATATATTACTTGTTTGTTTTAGATGACTACTCTAAATTCTTGTGGACATTTTCCCTATCAAAAAAATCCCAAGTGTTTTCCACATTCCTTATTTTTAGAGCATTCGTCCAAAAACAGTTTGAAAGGGATATAAAAATCATCCAATGTGATAACGGGCGGGAGTTTGATAGTAAACAATTTTGGGATTTTTGCAAAACAAATGGTTTGAACTTTCGTTTCTCATGCCCTTACACCTCTTCCGAAAATGGACAGACGGAACGAAAAATACGAACCATAAACAACATTGTCAGGACATCCCTTGCTCATGCCTCCCTTCCCCCTAAATTTTGGCATCATGCACTTCAGATGACTACTTATTTGTTGAATATACTACCAAACAAAAATACACCAACCTAAACACCCCTTCAATTACTTTACCTCCGAGAACCGACATATTCTCATCTCCGGGTCTTTGATTGCTTGTGTTATCCATTATTCTCATCCACCACCATCTATAAATTACAACCGAGATCTACTCCATGTATTTTTTTAGGATACCCATCCCATCATCGGAGATACAAATGTTATGATCTATCCTCCAATAGGATGTTTATTAGTCCTCATGTTCTCTTTGATGAAACTCAATTCTCTTTTAAAAAAATCCATGAGTCACAATCTCCCACATATGAATTTCTGGATGCCTGGATACACCCATTTTTCACCCCAGCATTGTCTCATAATTCGGTCACAGGCACACTCCCTAATGGACAAAATTCTGTAAGCCCATTTTCTGTGTCCACATCAAGTCTTGAACAACCCACTGACTTAGCCATCAACGCTCCAGGCCCAACATCGTGTTCAGTCAACTCTGGCCCAGCTTTTCACGGTGAATCCACAGTACCGAATGGGCCACAAACCTCAAGCCCATTACCATTTACACATCGGCCCAAACTGCTTCTCACGCCCCAGTTTCATAATTACCATCATTGGCCAGTGACGTTCAGTCCACTGGCCCAACAACGCGTCCAGTCACTCGTAGTCAACATGATATTGTCAAACCCAATACTAAATACAACCTTCACACCCAAGTCTCTAAATCACCTTTACCACATAACCCAATGTCGGTTCTAAAAGACCCAACTTAGAAAATGGTCATGGATGATGAATATCATGCTCTTATTAAAAACAGGACATGGGATTTAGTACCTCGTCCATTTAATGCTAATATAATTCGGTCTATGTGAATTTTTAGCCATAAAGAAAAATTTGATGGTTCTTTTGAGCGGCATAAGATTCGTCTTGTAGGTGATTGAAAGACACAGCAGGTTGGCATCGATTGTGGGGAGACATTCAGTCTAGTGGTCAAACCAGCTACTATCAGAACAGTTCTCAGCATGTCTCTCTCCAAAGGATGGGGACTTCACTAGTTGGATGTCAAAAATGCATTTCTCCATGGTCACCTAAATGAGACTGTTTACATGCATCAATCATTGGGATACAGAGATCCAAAATATCTCAATCATGTATATCCCTAAACAAATCTTTGTATGATCTCAAACAAGCACTGAGGGTCTGGTATCAGCGGTTTGTCGATTTTGTGTCTCAAATGGGGTTTTCACACAGCCGTTCCGATAATTCTCTATTTATTTATCGTCAAGGTAATCGTACAACTTATCTTCTGTTGTATGTGAATGATATTATTCTGACAGCTTCTTCAGACTCCCTTCGCAAGAGTATCATATCTCAGTTTGGTTCAGAATTTGCTATGAAAGATCTTGGTCCTCCACACTACTTTTTAGGAATTGTTGTGACAAGACATGCATGTGAGCTATTTCTCTCCCAGAAGAAGTATGCATCTGAGATAGTGGAACGGGCTGGAATGTCCTCTTGCAAACCTTCAGCGACACCGGTGGACACGAAGTCCAAATTAAGTGTCATTTCTAACAAACCCTTTGCTGATCCAACATTGTATCGCAGCCTAGCAGACGCTTTGCAGTATCTCACATTCATCAGGTCGGACATAACTTATGCAGTACAACAAGTGTGTCTATTCATGCATAATCCGATGGAAGAACATATGCATGCACTCAAACGCATTCTGCGCTACATTAAGGGCACTCAGGAATATGGATTACAACTTTACCCGTCTTCCATTTCCAAATTTGTTACTTATACAGATGCAGATTGGACAGGCTGTCCAGACACCAGACGATCCATCTCTGGTTATTGCGCGCGATAATTTAATTTCATGGTCTTCCAAAAGGCAAGCCACAGTATCGCGCTCCAGTGCTGAAGCTGAATATCGTGTTGTTGCCAATGTTATGTCTGACTCATGCTGGATTCAGAATCTTTTACTAGAGCTTCATTGCCCCATTTCGAAAGTTGTTATGGTTTACTGTGATAACATTAGTGCGATCTATCTCTCCGGGAATCTGATACATCATCAACGCACTAAACATATTGAGTTAGATATTCATTTTGTCGGTGAAAAAGTAGCACGCGGACAAGTGCGAGTGTTACATGTCCCGACGCGACATCAAATCGCCGATATATTCACAAAAGATCTTCCGATGATATTATTTGAAGAATTTCGGGACAGTCTCAGCATTCGGCGCCCTCCAGCTTCAACTGCGGGGGAGTGTTAGAATAATAGTATTAATGACTATTAATAATATTATTAATGTAAAGATCATAAAATTTATGGTATGTTGTAAAATAATTAAGTAGAGATATTATTTGAATTAAATATGAAGATATTAAGAAATAAAATAAGAGAATGTCACTCTTCTTATTAATTATATTACATATATATATTCTTACTATATTGGATGAATAGAATGGAGGAAAATCTTCCATCCGTTATTAGAATATCATTTTGTTCTCAATCCAAATATGCCTTCAAAGGAAATATAAGATAATCTTAGAATTGTCAATTACTCCTTCAATCTATTCTGTATGAAACTATTACTATTTCATATTTTAAACGATATTTCCTTTCATTATAATTTTTCGAGTATATTTTAATTGTTCAAAATTATAACTTATTCTGATTTATAGAATTTTTTAATTCCAATACAATTAGTAACAAATATGGATGAAGGTTTGGAATAAATGAAATGTGAAAGAATAGACCAAGATCATTATGTGATGAGTTAAATAATTTATTTTTCTTGGAAAATGAGTTTCGAGCCTTTTAAAATAATTTTGAGCTGTAAAATTATCATTTACAACACTAGTTATGTAAATTGATATAAATTTATCAGAGACTTCATAGTATCATAGTTCACATCATTATAAATTAGTTTCGCAAAAAAAATGCGAATTTTGAATTTCACCGTTCATTTTGTTACAGACATATTTTTATCAAGTGCATTAATTTTGTTACATAGCAAACACTTTTGTGTAATTTTCAAGTATATAAACTTTGTTTATCTCTCTATATGTGGGGTTCAGAGAGGAAAAAGTGTACACAAATCTTATTTTTATCTTGGAAGGTAGAAAGACTCTTTCCGATAGACCCTCGACTTAAGAAAAAACAATTCAAATCGCAGTTTGAAAAAAGAAATAACCAAAGTGAAGAAGTCATGGCAAAATATTATAAAAGCATGATAAAACAGTCTGAAAAAAATGAAGAAGCAGTACTACAACAAAATAATACGACAATTAAAGTGTAAAAAAATAATATATAGTAACAAAAATCGAAGAAAAAAAAACTAAAAAGTAATACTACGACTAATTATTATGAAAGAGTAAGCGAAACAACGTTCAACTACCTATTAACCTTCTATTATAAATCATGTTATTTATAAACTCATATCTAAGATCATGTCCTCAGTAAGCTGTAATTGTCTTATTTTTTGTCTAATCACATTTTTCTAATACTTCTTCGGTCCACCTCTACCTTTCCCGAAACCATCTATAACTAATCTCTCATACTTCCGCACTGAGACATTCACACATCTCCTTTTCACATGTCCAAATCATCTCAGTCTCAATTTCCGCGAGGTCATTTCACTTTATTTTGGATATCATCATTTCTAATTCTATTATTCTAATATGTCACACATCCATCTTAATATCCTCGTTCCACAATATTTATCTCTACTTTTTTATTCTGTGTATGAACTTACGTTGGTGTTCACTGAATTCGGATTCACGCTCTTTTATTTTCTCATTGGCAATACCGAAGGAGTAATGAGAAAGAAGATAAAAATGATCATGTAAAACAAATAAAATAAAGTTTTTTCCCCGTAATAAAATAAAGTTGAAAGGGGAATGATTGACCAGTAATTTTACTATCCCTATAGAAGAAAAGTGAGGGATTCGAGGCCGTAGATTGACTCATCTCCACCCTCACGTACGATTCCTCTTAAAAAAATATTAATTTTTAAATAAAAGTAAATAATTTAATTAAAAATATTAATTAAATAAGTATTAAGATTCGATATCTAATACATAATAAAAAAATTAAAAAGTATAATTAATTTTTTAATTAGATAAATAAATGTATTTTTAAATTAAAAAATTAAAATTAAATGGACACTATATTTTTTATTCGGAGAGGGTATTGATTAATTAATACTCTGTAGTTGCAGTAATTTATTTCTTTATTACTCGTAGAAGTCTGTACAGTTCATCTTGACACCTGTGCCACCTCCTTAATTAACTTCCCCCTTCTCCTTTATTAATCGCCGACTGTTGGCACTGGCCAATCAAATGTTTTTCTTTTTTTTTCTTGAAAAAATTTAATAACCGAATCCTTTATGATTGTTCTTTATAATAGAATATTTCATAATATTCTTTCATTAATTGTATATCTCATATTTTAGGTAGAATTATAATTTTTTTATAATTAGATTAATTAGTTATCTAGTTTGTATCAAAATAAATATTCTTGAAACCTTATATATAGTGTAAATCATTCATCAATAAAATCAAGGAACATATTTCTTTATGATATCAGTAACCTAAAACTACAAACTCTACCCTAGTAGCCAATACACCTTCTCAGCTGCCACATTTTTTTCCCACATCGGTACCTAGCCCATGTCGAGACCCTAGCCGCCGACCTCTCTCTGCTGCCCCCCTCTTTTCCTCACGACATAACTCTAGTTTTTCCAGCTATTCTTCCTCCTAAATTTCCTCGTCCATGGCTGAAAAAACTAAATTACATCCGGCACTTGCCGTAAACAACATTAAAAACTTCATCCCTATGACTCTTGATATGAAAAAGGTCAATACTCATCGTGGGCGGAGCTTTTTAAGATACATTATCGTGTTTACGAAGTTATCAACCACATCATCCCTCCCACGCCGAAGTCCACAGACGTACCATCAACTTCGACTTCTGATGATACATTCTGGTCTCGTTTGGACGCAACCGTCCTTTAGTGGATATACGACACGATACCTAATAATTTGTTGCACACCATCATTGAGACCAATGTCACTGTCCGCCAAATGTGGGAACGTTTGGACAGTATTTTCCACGACAACAAAAATCAACGATCGTTATACCTTGAAAATCAATTCAAGGACGTTCATCATGATGATTTCCCAAACGTGTCTGCCTATGGTCAAGAACTCAAGATGCTTGCCGACCAACTCTCCAAGGTCAGCACACCAGTCACTAATCAGTGATTGATCATGCAACTTATTGCAGGTTTGAACGAATCCTATGATGGCGTTGCTACCATCCTTCAGCAATGCACGCCGTTACCTCCATTTTATGAGGCGCGTTCGAAGCTCATCCTTGAGGAAACCCGAAAAATCAAACGCAGCACCACTCGGGCCAGCATTACCGATGCCGCCCTCACCACAACTATCGGGTCCTCCGTCGACGGTAGAGCCTCCCCATCAGGCAATCAGAACCGTCGGCCAAAGGACCCGTAATAGTCTGCTTCCTCCCGTAACAACCGCCAGAGTAGGTAGTCTGGCAAGGGCCACGACGGAAGAAATTCTGGCAACAAGGGCTGTGTGAAGGGGCAATCCCGTCAGAAGGAAATAGCCAGTTGCGACCGCGATAGTGGCAGCCTTAGTCGTGGGCTGCCTAAACGTCGTAGCCGCGTGGGCCCCACCGTTATGGTCCTCCCATCCTTTCCCATATACGACATCCTCGTGGACTTTACCTCAGAACCGACAGGCCCAACATGGCATACTTGGCCCACATCCACAATAGACCTACACAACACATGCCTCCCGCCATCGACTTATGCACCGACTGACATTGAGGCAGCTATGAGCACAATGTCACTCAACACTCCAGACGAAAAAAATTATATGGACACAGGGGCCACATCTCACATGACGACATCACAAGATATTCTCTCGTCTTATTCCGATTTAAGTAATTTAAATCAAAATATTATTGTTGGTAGATGACAAGGTATTCTCATCCGTGGTTATGGCCATTCCTCCTTATCCCCATCACATCCACCACTAATCTTAATAAATATCCTCCATACCCCTAAACTCATTAAGAATCTAATCTTCATGTGATGTTTCACAATTACCAATTGGGTTTCTCTTAACTTTGATCCATTTTATTTTAGTGTAAAGGATTTTACGACAGGAAGACGAATAATGGGATGTGACAGCACCGGAGATCTCTATCCTATTTCAAATGCCGTCAACAATTCAGCCTCAGTTTCCTCAACATTTGATGCTCTTTCGTCTTCCTTATAACATTCTAGATTAGGACATCCGAAAGACTTTGTTCTACGCTCCCTTAGAAAAAATAATTTTATTGATTGCAACAGTATTTCTAAGACTCCTATATGTGAATCTTGCCTTTTTGGGAAATAAGTCAAATTATCATTTTCTGCATCCACAAATTGTACTTTAATACTTTTCAATATCATACATTGTAATTTGTGGGCATCCCCTGTTTTGAGTACGGCTAGCCATCGATATTATGTGTTGTTTTTAGACGATTATTTCAACTTTCTATGAACTTTTCCAATTGGAAATAAATCTCAGGTCTACCCCATTTTTTTCATTTAGTGCTTTCGTAAAAATACAATTTGAAAAGAGCATTAAATATTTTCAATGACATGGAATTCAATAATAACCATTTCAGACATTTTTGCTCCAAAAATGGTATTGCCTTTCGTTTTTCCTACCCTCACACATCCTCCCAAAATGGTATAGCCGAACGGAAAATTCGAACTATAACCAGCCGCATTCGTGTCTTACTTGCTCATGCCTCAATTCCCACTCAATTCTGGCATTATGCACTCTTCATGACCACATATCTCCTAAATATAATCCAAACAAGTCTCTAGCTCAACGGTTTTCCACCCAAGTTTTGTTTCATATGAACCCCTCATACCAACACTTGCGTATCTTTGTATGTATTTGTTACCCTCTCCATCCGACCACTCACAAACTCCAACCACGATCTTCCCCGTCTGTATTTTTGGGTTACCCTGCCAATCATCGTGGTTACTCATGATATGACTTGTCGAGCCGTAAAATTATTATTTCACGTCATGTCCTATTTGATGAGTCTCAATTCCCATTTGCCTCTCTACACTCGCCACATCGATATTCATATGATTTCCTAGATGATGGCCTAAACCCTCTTCTAATTCACCATTTACATAGTCCGCTGTCTCAGACCCTGCCACCACCTTGGCCAGTCCGGGACTAGTTGTCCACCCGATTCTACCGATGGTGGCCCGGAACAGCCAGCCTTATGGGGATTCCGCAACCACCTCTCGACAAATCGAGGTTCAGCCAGCCAGTACCACCACTCATGTCTCCTCCTCTTCCCGACAGTTCTGCAACAAATCACTCTCTGACCCGCGTCCCGAGACACACTCTCGGACCATGGAAAGCCGTGCCATGTATGGAATTCATAATCCTAAATGGTTGTTTAACTTTTCTATTTCAGTTGTCCATTCTCCTATCCCTCGTAAACCCGAAGGATGACTTGTCCGAACCTAATTAGAAAGCTGCAATGATTGACGAATATAATGCTCTTATTGATAATAAGACGTGTGACCTAGTACCCCGTCCACCTGATACTAACATTATTCGTTCTACGTAGATTTTAGACATAAAAAGAAATCTAATGGTTCTTTTGAGAGGTACAATGCTTGTCTTGTAGGTGATGACAAGTCTCAATAGGTGGGAGTGGACTGTAATAAAACATTCAACCCGGTCGTAAAGCCCGCAACCATCCAGATCGTCCTCAACATTGCCACATCCAAATCTTGGCCCATTCATCGGCTTGATATATTCATTAGCCTATAAGTTTCAGGGATCCTATTCATCCGAATTATGTGTGTCTGTTGCGTAAATCGCTCTATGGACTGAAACAGGCTCCTCGAGCATGGTACCAGCTGTTCACCGATTATGTGTCCTCTATTGTTTTTTCACAGAAGATTCGATCATTCCCTGTTTATCTACAACAAAGGTACATACATAGCTTACCTATTATTATTATTATATGTTGATGGCGTCATCTTCACCACATCATCAGATGCTCTTTGTCGGTCCATTATGTCTCTCATTTCCTCTGAGTTTGCTATGAAAGATATGGGGCCTTGAGTTATTTCTTGGGCATCTCTGTCACTCGACATTCTTGCGGCCTATTTTTATGTCAAAAGAAGTACGCCAAAAAAATCCTTGACTGTGCAAGCATGTCATCTTGCAAATCATCCCACACGACTATAGACACCAATTACAAGTTCAGCGCTGATTCCGACCCTTCATATTCAGACCCGAATAACTATCATAGCATGGCTGAGGCCCTACGGTACCTCACATTCACGGGACCACACATATCCTATGCCATGCAATAAATCTGCTTGCACATACACAGTCCGACAGAAGCACACATATATGCCCTCAAATGTATTTTACGATACGTCCAAGGTACACTTCACTTCAGATTACATCTATACATGTCTTCACTCACTGGTCTCTGATGCGCGGTAAGATGCACACACTTTAAACGCAAGTGAACGTTATCGTGACAAGTAGTATAGTCTTGATAAGACCGAATATCGTCCACAAGGATTAGAGTTCAATTACCAACTATCTATTTTCTAGTATCTATTTGGTGAACTGATAATTGATTTGTTGTTTATAACTAAGAATTATGCAAGCTATTTAAGTATAAAGATTTACTTCAGTGGTGATGAGAATAGGGCTTCCATGTATCCTTACTATCCGCTTATGCTACTTACTAATGCATTAACTTATGTTATTCTTCTTTTGGAGAAAGCAGGTTTACGAAATCGTTTTATACTCCCGTTAGGGTTATATAAACACTCAACCCCAGTATCGCACCTTACCTACCTTTCGGTGATAAGGATAACTCTATAGGAGGATTAAGAACAAAAACCTAGTTGACCGTCACGCACAATGCGCAAAATTAGGGTTGTTAAGCCTCTCATCAACGCTACATAAATAATTGAGGTATTTTCATCCTCAATCCAAGAATGTCTACCCAACATACAGCATATTCACAATCCCCTTTCTAATCGATTAGAAATCATATAGTGATAATTAGTTGTCAATTAATTACCAAGAATTCAACTCAATTATTGGATAGATCTCACAATAAGAAAAATAACCATAAGCATGCATTAATTTATAACATAAGTCTCTAGCAATTCAACATGAAAAGCCCTATAAGAGAATTAGTTCCTAGCCATAGACATGACAAGAACTAATTCAAGGTTCATCATACAAAAACTGAAATAAAGTAAAGAAAAGGAAAAGAAATTACTAGACTATGGTCTCCAATCTCTAAGCAAGAAGCCTTGTATTGTGCAAGAAAGGGAACCCTTAAAAACTGCCTAGGGTTCTCCTTTTATAGGCTGAAAACCGCCTCCCTCTTTTCCTTCAGGGCCAGAAATTCGTCTAAAAACCTAATTTTTCCGCGTCGGCGCGCCGCTGCGCGCATGGCCGGCGTTCTGCAATCCGTCGGGTGTTTTGGCGCCGCGCCCGATATTCGCTGCGGCGCGAGCCGCTGCGCAACTCTGTAGCTTCTGGATGTTTAGCGCCGCGCCTCGCATCTTTTGTGCGGCGCGCGCGCCAGTCTTCGCACCTCTACGAATAGTGGCGCCGCGCCGCTGACTGCAGTGAGGCGTCGCGGCTACTGTCCGATTTCACCTCGTTCGCCACTTTCTGCTTTCACTCATCTCCTCTTTTGCCCTCTTTTAGCTCCTTTTCCGCCATTTGGCCATTTTAACCACTTTGACTCAATAGAAAGGAAAACTATCTTAATACAACACTTATATGTACAAAACGGGACAAAAGACTAACTAAAACTGACTCAAAAAGTGTATATAAAATACACCGATCAGTCTCACTACTTATTATGATGCTGACTGGGGTGGATGTCCTGACACTCGACACTCCACGTCAGGTTATTGCTTTTTTCTCGGAGATAACCTATTGTCTTGGTCTTCCAAAAGACAACCTACACTATCCCGATCTAGTGTAGAAGCATAATACAGAGGTGTTGCCAACATCATCTTTGAGTCTTGTTGGATCCGTAACCTTCTAGTTGAGCTTCACTGACCGATTCAAAAGGAAATATTCTTTCATTAATTGTATATCTCTTGTTTTAGATAAAATTATAATCCTTTTATAATTAGGTTAATTAATTACCTAATTTGTATCAAAATAAATATTATTATAACCTTATATATATTATAAATCATTTATTAATAAAATCAAATCATTTAATTTGCTTTAATGATGGTACTACAACTTTAATCAAAAGGGATTTGACTAAGAGTGCAGATAGATGCTAGCTGTAAGAATGCCACATTAGGTTGTTTTTAATAAATTTTCCTCCAAATATTTCTATTGCTTGACATATTGTTAAGGTAGTTCAATTAAAGAAAGATTTTTTTTATTTATAACAAATTTGCACTTATATTCATATCTATTTGCACTTATATTCATATCAAATAGTAAAAATTTACGTACAGACACGTATTATGTATTTGATTTATTTAATCTACATAATTGGGCGCGAATTACTTATTGTTGCAAGTTATTGAATTTGAACCTAAACCTAGGACAAGGTGAATGTATTATTTGGACAACGGTTTGATCAAGAGTATTATTTAAAACTAAATATTTATAGTAAATATTTACTTGTACAGAATATGTATAGTAAAATAATTATATTAACATTAGCAACTAGAGTGAGTATACATATAACTTAATGATGATTAAATATATATATATATATATATATATATATATATATATATCAAATATATAGACATGCACAAATGTCACATATTTAGTTAAGTACTTACACAATTTGGTACTATTAAAGTACTTCCTAATTTAAAATTTACTTCCTAATTACGGTAATATTTTGACCACTAACTATATGTGGTTCGACTCCTAAACTGTAAAAAATGTTGGGAGGTAAAGGCTATGTTTGAATTAGCGGTGGACAGAATTGATTTTGGCAGAATTGATTCTGACAGAATTGATTTTGGCAGAATTGATTCTGACAGAATTGATTTTGGCAGAATTTATTTATGTTTGAATGCAACAATGTAAAAGTGATTGTTATAATTGATTTATGTTTAGATAGTTTTGATCAAAATTGCTTTTGAATGTAGAATTACCAAAATAGACATTTAGACAATATATATAAATAAAAATTACTAAAAAATGGAAGTATGTAAATAAAAATTACAAATAGATAATAGAAATTAAAGTGCAATATAGTACTTTAAAATTAGTAGAGTAAAGTGCAAATAATATTTAAATATTATTACAATACTAATTTAAAGTGCAAATATTATTTAAATATTATTACAATACTAATTTTGCATGTACTCTATAATTTGATTGCGGACTAAGTCTCGAACGTGATCCTTCTCTGATGAAGAATATACATTAAAATCTGTGATTCATCCAAGTTAGATAATCTATGATAATCATCATGGTGAATGATTGTGCTTTCATCTTCCTAAAGATCAAAATCATTATCCGTTTCTGCATTTCTATTAATAAAGTTGTGTATAGTCATTGTTGCGATGACTATTTGAACCTGTGTTTCAAAATTGAACTTGGGCATGCGACGTAAAATTGCAAATCTGTTCTTCCACACCCCAAAAGTTTTTTCTATTGTGGACCTTAAACTTGAGTGGTAATAATTGAATACTTCATTATGATTTGCAAACGCGTTGGTCGCCGCGGCTCTAAATCGTGAAAAATCACTGGAGCCTAGGCGCCGCGGCCCTTCGGGAAGGAGCCGTGGCGCCTAAGCTCCAGTGATACTTCACGCCACAGGAGCAGCGACCCTTGGGAGGAGGCGCCGCGGCGCTTCAGGCAATTCTTCAAAAATAATAAAACATTTTTCGATACTTCAACTTGGGTATATTTATTTCTTGTTTGTTCAAAATATAATATATTATAGTAATAATATTCTGAGTATTTGAAAGAACCCAGTAGGAAAAAGAGAAGGATAATCCTCGTATAATCGGACAACGTTAGGATGTTTGAGGAGTTTAAAGTTCCAATATGCAATTACACATGAACAAATGTCAACTTTAGTAGTATATTTGATTTTTTTTAATTAAAACAGAACATGAGTAATATATTTGATTTTTTTTAGTAATTATTTTTAGATATTTAAAAAGGGTAATGAAAGTTGTATATTTGAATTTTTTTTAGTAATTATTTCTAGATATTTAAAGAGGGTAATGAAAGTTGTATATTTGAACTTTTTTTAGTAATTATTTATAGATAAAGAGAGTAATGAAAGTGAAAAAAGTTGTTGATGAAAATTAAACAGGTAATAAAGAAAAGGATAAAATTCAAATTGAAATAAATGACAAAATCAATTCTGTCAGAATCAATTCTGATGTAGCTTCTGTCAATCCAAACATGTCAATTTTTTTATTTTCGCAAAAATATGTATCCATAAGTGATTTTGGGTATCAATCCAAACATGCACAAAGTTAGTTAAGATTCTATCGAGTATATAATTAGGAATTCTATTAAAAGTTAATCACAATCAGTGACAAAGATGTAATCCTCTCTCAGCGTCTTAAATGATTCCCTAATCCCTACCATCCCTCCATTATAAAATTCCCACTTCCTTCTCCTCCTTTTTCCACACACTATGACTAATCCATTACACTTCACACGATTTCTTCCCTGCCATAGCTACCACAATCTCCATAACTTTGTATACTGAGGCCTATAGTTCTAGTGTTCTACTAGTGTTGCCTTTTTGCGATTCTGAAACACTGCAAAGTGCATATACTGCTGTTGCTGCTTCGGCTATCGCATCAACAACAGTCAACAAACTACTGTTTCCCCCCTCAATTTATGGTCTATGGACCACTAGTACTGCAAAAAGTTGTTTCCATGAAAGCAATTTCTGGAAGGAACGAAATCAAAGTATATTGGTACTCCTACTATAGTTACTAATAAACCAAACACTGTATTATCTGGAGAGTGAAAAATTATACAAAAAAAAAATGCTTGAAACGGTTAAGTACCTTATTGGTTCCGCCGGTCCTAGCGGTTACGGTTCCAAATCCACTGCCGACAAAGTCACCGAACAATCTCCTGATCTTCGCTCCGTCACCGCTATAATCACCGGTAAGCTACAAGGATAGCGAAATTCAAACATTTGATTGCGGAAAAAAATGATTAATGAAATTTCTACGTTATCATCATCGTTATCAGCTCTGAGCATGTGGTTTATGCAGGTGCTACGTCAGGAATTGGAGAAGAAACAGCGAGAGTGCTGGCCAAACGCGGTGCTAAACTGATTCTACCGGCTCGTAGCTTAAAAGCAGCTGAAGAAACCAAAGCTCGAATACTTTCGGAATCGCCTGAGGCGGATATTATCGTTATGGCTCTCGATCTTAGCTCTCTCAGTTCCGTACGAAATTTCGTCGCTGAATTTGAATATCTGAATTTTCCTCTCAATCTTCTCATGTAAGATCCTTAATTCCGATCAACTATATACATATTTTGATAATTTTTAAAATTTATTTTAAGGTTCACGTTTTATCTGTTTAAACGATGCAGAAACAACGCCGGAAAATTCGCTCACCAGCACGCCATTTCTGAGGACGGAATTGAGATGACTTTTGCTACTAATCACTTAGGTAAATTTTTAGATAAACAAAAAGTTAATTGTCAAAAATATACTTAAACTATCACTTTTTTCGTGAGCTTCTTTTTGAATTATTAGATGTGAGAATTTTCTACTTGAACTATCACTAATTATTTATCAAATAACATTCTCTATTGATATTTACTTTTCCTATCCGAACGATGGTGATAATTTAAATAGGAAAAAAGAATAATTAATAGTTTAGGTTTGTTTTGATAAATATTTGATGATAGGTTAGCTATAAACGGGTGCACTCACAAAAATGTGATAGTGCATTGTGTGTTCTTACCATTATATACGGGGCCGTCTCAAATATTTTGGGAGCCATGTTCTAATTCATAAAAGTAGTTCCTTAAAAAAAGCCACTCGTATATTTTTTTGGGTTGATATATCTAATTTTAAATGTAAAATTTCATAAGTAACATGTATCACACACTAACTAAAAGAAACACATCAGTTTAAAGAAGTAACGGCCTATAATTGAATCTGAGCAACTAGACTGCAATATTTTGGCTTAGCCCATCTAGGATAGCAGCAACAATATAGAAAGAGAAACGAGACAACACTGATGGATCTAGCCCAGCTAAAGTCGATGAACAGAGGCCTCAAAGAAAGACATAAAAATGGGCTGAGCCCAGAACCTCCCATGACATGGTTATCCCAAGTGATATACATAAGGATATACAATGCTTGTATACATGGTATACTGGATAAACATTATATACAGGTCATATATGCTTTTGGAGGCCCGTAAAATATTTGGGCCCTGTGCTATAGCACAGTTGGCACAGGCCCAAAGACACCCCTGAATTTATATGCATGTGAATGGAGTAATATTTTATGCCGATTTTTTTTTTTTTTATAATTTGTGTGCGCAAATTTACAGGCCATTTCCTTTTGACGAAGCTGCTACTGAAGAAGATGATTGAGACGGCTGAAAAAACTGGCGTTCAAGGAAGAATAGTGAATGTATCGTCAAGCATCCATGGCTGGTTTTCCGGCGACGCGATTCAGTACCTCCGACTGATCACTAAAGACAAAAGGTGAATTTATTCTTATCTCTTTTGCAAGCGTTTTGAATAATCGGGAAAGTACACTGCGTTAGTTTCATAGGATTCGTACTGAAATAAATGCATTATTGGTAAAAAGATAATCGGGAAAGTATATTTTTCTGCCTTCACTATTTTTTTTGAAAATGATATATAAACTAATTTTTAAATATTGAATCGGAAATTCATCATGAATGCAAGTTTTAATATGCAAGGTATAAGAATAGTACTGAAAAAAAGTGTATAGTAATACTGAAATTAATTATATTGAGTAGTTATTACATTATTTTTAAATTTTTATTGATTGTTAAATTATTATATTAGATGAATAGGGTGTATTAATTTAGAAATAATATTGAATCGGGTGTATTAAAATAGAAATAGTATATTGAATAGGGGTGTATTAAAATAGGAAAAGTTCTGATATTAGTTATACATAAATTTGCTATGTATATTAATAGTACCGATAATAAGTTGTTACATAGGTCGAAAAACACTACTAGCAAATAAAGAATTAACTATCAAAGCTAACATTCATTATTTTCTCAAATACATTCTGCTAAACGATCCTTGAATGTGGATATCCCGTATCCGGATTTTGACCAATAATATGAGTAAGTTCACACACGAGAAATGATTTGAAATGACAAGAGGGATTGCTCAGATGGTAAGCGCCCTCCACTTTCATCCCGAAGATTGCGAGTTCGAGTCACTAAGGAGAGTTTTCGAGGGAGGTGTTAAAAAATTAAAAACAATAGAGAAATGGTTTGAAATTAGGTGTTACTATTATTTACTTTTATATTGAATCGGACAAATTTAAACAAATTGATATGAATAACAGTGATTTATTAGTCAACTTCAACTTTAAAAGATGATTACAATTTATGTATTAACTGCAAGAATTTAGATACATAATTTGGCTACAAATGTCAGTGACTATTGGGAAAACTAAATTTATTAGTTTGACTTTATTACTGTATGAAAGAGAGTAATTTGTCTTGATCTTTGACAGTCAATATGATGCGACACGTGCATATGCTCTCTCGAAGCTGGCTAATGTTTTGCACACCAAGGAGCTTGCTCAGATATTGAAAGTAAGTCCAAGTTTTTTTTTGTTGAATAAATGTTATTTATTGCTTTAGGAAAAAGCGAAATTTGTTGGTTTGCTTCTGATTCATCAGAAGATTGAATTATTTGTTGTGTGTTGAGATACTAGGAAATTAATATTATGTGTCTCTTTGTCTATTAAATGTTGCAGAAAATGGGGGCAAATGTGACAGTCAATTGTGTTCATCCTGGGATTGTGAGAACTGGACTTACTAGAGAACGCGAAGGCATTGTCACTGGTACCTTTCTTTTTTCACCAACCATTAAGTTGATTTGAATTTTTTATTTAATTAGATTAGATTCAAGACTGTTTATAGTAGTAGTAAATTTGGTTCGTTTAATTCTGTCAAAAAATATCAAATATTCCTTTTGAATATAAACATAAATATCATTTGGTTTAAAAGATTTAAAGTTTTGAAAAATCAAAACTAAATATATTACACAACCAAAAACAAAATGAATATAGGTTTAAAAAAAAAAAGCCAGGTGCTATCCGAAAATAATTTATAGTGCCCGTTTGACCATGGATAGTTTTCACCATTTTCCGCAATTTTATTTCCGAAAACTGTTTGGACATAGAATTATACAATATTTCGAAAAACTTCAAAAAACAATTTTCACTCCAAATCACTCACACAAATTTAAAAATCAACTCGAATTGTATTCATATCCAAACACAATTTCAATTTTCGAATATCATTTTCAACTTGAAAATAAATATTACTTTTTTTTTCATATTTCACAATTCTAGTGTCCAAACGCCTACTCAGAAATATGTTTTCTTGCCTAGTTTTTGAAATACTAAACTTAAACTGAATTAAATGTACATGTCTTTTCAGAAAGGAAATGAGGATTGAAATAGTTACTCTATTAGTTTCAATATAAGTGTCTTAATTTAACAAGACACAACATTTAATAAAACAAATAATTTTTTTGAATCTTGTAATCTTAAATTAAAAATATATTCTCATAATATATCCAAATACCTTTGAATCCTCTCATTTTAGACCAGGCATATATAATGTTGAAATTACAGAGAATAAGCACATGGACGGATGGTCTCGTTCACATAAAACTAATCCCATACAACTCATGATATGTTTTTATAAATGCAGATCTGGTATTCATTTTTACCTCAAAACTCTTGAAGACTATTCCCCAGGTTAGTATTTAACTCTAATATTACTAATAATTTGAAAAGACATTGGATTTTAGGTTATAGAAATAAAAAATTACGTCGAATTATATGCAAGCATGATTACTTATATGTAGTTCATTAAAATTTCAGGCAGCTGCAACAACATGCTATGTTGCAACTCATCCAAGACTTGCAGATGTAAGTGGAAAATATTTTGCAGACTGTAATGAAATTTCATCTTCAAAGTTGGGTTCCAATTTAACAGAAGCAGCACGTATGTGGTCAGCTTCAGAGATTATGATTGCTAAAAATTCAAATGCAAATTAAGAAGTAGCTAGTAATGATAATATGGGTGAGTTCTTGTATAAAGAAAAAGTTTTTGCAGTAATATAGTAGAAATATATATATACACAAATTTGGGGAGTATGTTCGTATACATAGTAAGCTAGTTATGTAATTTGTACATTGGTTTATTTTGTTCGTATATGTAAGTTTGTGAAGATTTCATGTGAGGCTTACCAATAGTGAAACAAATTTAATTGGCAGATCATTTTTACATGTAATTGATGAATAAATTTGTTATTACTAAAATGTGTCGATCTGTGGAAGTCCGTTTACTTAGTAAAATAACAAAAAGTGTTATAATTGTTGGAAATATTTATTAAACGTGAAATATAGTTAATCCTATTTAATTACGAATCGAACAATTAGGGGCCCCATACGTCGGAAATGTTGTTTCCACACACGTGTACATACAATGCCAAAGATCATAATTTCCTTAAATGGACGAGATATTGGTAAGTTTACGAATTGTTTGAGACGTAAGGTAATAGACGGTTATTGACCAAATGACGTTGGTTTCACGTTGGTAAATGAAGGAAGAAATGTACAATGTGTTAAAAAATGAAACGAGTCATGAATCGGGCCGCGGCGGCAAGGACCGTGGTGCTGGAGCGCCGCGACGCTAAGTCCCTGAAGTTTCGGCTCCACGACGCCACTCTGCAGGGCCGCGGCGCTGCGCCTTTGATGTTCTTGCGCCACGGCGCCTCCTGCGCGGTATTGGCCGTTCGATCCGTTGGAGAAGAATAAAGCGGCGTTTGGTGACTTTGGAGGATTAACTCCTCATTATTTTGCTCTTGAATTCAGCCATTACTTGGCTGAATTGTAACTCCATACTAATGGACATTACTTGGTCATTCAAAGTCATAAATTGGCTAGTTGGAGGGTCTTCTTCTTAACACTATAAAATGAGGCTTTTGGCTCATTTGCAAAACACATTTGACATCTTACACTCAACAATTCTCTGAAATTGTCTTCCTCTCTTGCAATCACAAACACTCAAAGATCTTTCTTCCAAAGCAAACACTTGAGTTTCCTTTGCTCATTTGTTTGATTGTTGTTTTATCTTGGGAGATAAGTTGCCATTACAACCGTTGAAAGGATATACGGGACAATATTATCTTAAGGATAGATCAAGAATTTGGTCGACTCAACAAGTCCTCATATTTGATCATTTTCAGATTTCTAACAAATAGTTGTTATTTTTCCGTTTTACACATTACCACCCACAATAATATCACAAAGTGAGGTATGGGGAGGGTAGAACATAAGCAAACCTTATCACTATCTTGAGAGGTAGAAAAGTTATTTTCCGATAGACCCTCGGCTCAAGAAAGTATTTCAAAGCAGTCCAGAAAAAGTAATAACGAAAATGAAAAGATCATGATAAAATTATATAAAGCGTGAAAGCAATCTGAAAAAAGGAACAATTGCTTAGTAAAATAGTTGTGCAATTAATATTTAACTATAATAAAGCTCAATTTACAAAATTGAACAAAGAAAATGATTTTGTTAATTGTTTTTAGAGCAAGGAAAGAAATTAAAGAAAGATGGAATCAATAACATGGGTTCGTTAGTTTCCATGTGGGTGATTAAAAAAAATTGGGGTATCTTTGAGGGGTTAAGAAGGGACCTACTAACATGTATCAGGTGTAAGGCAAGTGTGAAGAAGCTGAAAAATATATAATAATAATCAAATTAAAGGACAGCAATATCATTTTCAATCAACTTCTCTAAAAGGCAGGCAAAATTTAAGCCACATTCAACTAGAAGCAATCACTGTGTGGTTTGCCAAGGGTAAATAGTTATTGGCATCGTGTATTAAACCAAATCAAGCCATGTACTCGTAAAAGTTATAAATTAAAGCAAACATATATTTCATGTAACTATAATTATATGATTAATATGTTTATAAAAGATATATATCTTGTTTTCATTCGTTTCACATACATCCCGAATGAGATAGGCGATGGTAGAAGCTCATCAGTCGTTTATCCACTTATTGACACTTGCAATAGTCGTTTTAATACTTAAAATCTAAAAAAAGGATAGTTCGTTGCACTAAACTTCCGCTATGCACGAGATCTGAAGAAGAACCGAACCACAAAAGTCTATTGCACCAATTCTAGCCCCGTCTTTGAATCCATGTATCTAAAAAGGAATCACTGAACCACAAGGCACTTGTATAGAGGAAGATCAAAAGAAAAGTTGGCTTATATAAGCTTAGGGGTAAGTGGTGACTCACATCACACAAAGCAAAAAGATGAAAAGAGTACTGTTTAATATTTGCATGGTACATATTGTTGGGTTTTGATATTGATGAATGGAAAATGATGAGATGAAAATTAAAGAGAGTAAAATGTTCTTTTGTCCCACATCGAAAAAAGAGATTGAAATTACACCTTCTCTAGTTGCTAAAAGGGTTGAGAGGGCAAGGACCTCTCGCGCCGTCGTCGCTCGCTCGACTCGGCTTCGGCTTCGGATTGATAATCTTTTTCGTTTTCGTTTATTGTTTCATGATAATAAACAGATTCTTTCATGATAATTTCACGGTATATTCTAAAATTATTTTCCAAAACAGATTCTGTTTTCGTTTATTGTTTCATGATCAATTTACTGTTAAGTAATGTTTATATCGTGTAATCTGTTTCACTAAGTGATTAACAGATTGTGTTGAAACATTGTTTAACCGTATACAGATTATTATACCAACAATCTTAAGGAAATTATGTTTATTTTATTTTAATCTGTATTCTGGTTTAGAGATTAAAACCTGTGTGGTTTTCTACTCCGTATGAAATTTCATATTCTAACTTGAAGACATAAAAACTTAGTTGGAATATTAAAAGTCCAGGAAAAAGTGTTTTCCAAAAGGAAAAAAAAGTGTTTTCCAGAAAAAAAAAGTGTTTTCTTGTATGTTGTTTGAAGACTAAAATCTTCGAATTTCCTACTCCGGTTGAGATTAAAGTTTTCATAACTTTCTACTCATTTGGGTACTTGATTTGAAGATATAAAAACTTCATCAAGTATACAACATACAATCTACTGCACTTCGTTTCAAGCAATTTTGATTCGGTTTGAAGAAATAAAATCTTCACCGTTGTGTATTATATTTGTTTCAACGATTTGAAGAACATAAAAACTTCATCGTTCTGTTTAAGGAGATTAAAACTTGTGTAGTTTTCTACTCCATATGAATATTAGTATTCTGACTCGAAGATATAAAAACTTCGTTGGAATACTAAAGTTTCATAATTATACTACGATTTGAAGAAATAAAATCTTCATCGTTTAAGTTTATAATTCGACTGCGATTTGAAGAAATAAAATCTTCATCGTTGAAGTCTGTGAATTAATTGTTATTTTGGTTTTATTAATTAAAGCGATGCATCGATTTGTGATGACAAACAATGACAATTGAAACTGGAACTACCTCTGCAAATACTGCACCAGCGGTTACTACTACAACCCGTACCGCAGTACCACCGGTTGAAAAACCTGCGAAGTTCACTGATTCCAACTTTAAAGGATGGCAGCAAAGAATGTTCTTTTGGCTTACCACCCTTGGTTTGCAAAAGTTCACCAGTGAGGACCCTCCCGTGCCTGCCGCCGACATGCCTGACAACCAGCAATTCATGGTTACTCAGGCTTGGAAACAGGCTGATTTTTTGTGCAAAGGCTATATTTTAAGTGTCTTAGAAGATGACTTGTACAATGTCTACAGTGCAGTAGAGAATTCCAAAGAACTATGGAGTGCACTTGAAAAGAAGTACAAGACAGAAGATGCTTGCTTGAAGAAGTTTGTGGTTGCTAAATTCCTAGACTACAAAATGGTTTATGGAAAAACCGTTGGAACCCAAGTTCAAGAGCTTCAACTTATCTTCCATGACCTTATTGCTGAAGGTATGGTAGTGAATGAAGCATTCCAAGTGGCTGCAATGATTGAGAAGATGATGACACAAAGTTTTGATACCTTTACTTACTAAAAAGTAAAAATGAAGCCTTTGAAGCATTCAAGCGCTACAAAGCAGAAGTTGAGAATCAACTAGGCGGACGGATTAAAACAATTCGTAGCGATAGAGGGGGAGAATATGTAGCGCCTTTTGAAGAACTTTGTATCCAATCGGGTATAGTTCATCAAACAACGGCTCCTTACACACTTCAATCAAACGGGGTTGCTGAACGCAAGAACTGAACACTAAAGGAAATGATGAATGCTCTACTCATCAATTCGGGCCTCCCTCAAACCGTGTGGGGAGAAACTGTTCTTACCGCGAATAGGATTCTTAACAGAGTCCCACACAAGGGTAAAGACAAGACTCCATACGAGCTATGGAAATGAAAGAAACCTACCTACAAGTATTTGAAGGTATAGGGTTGTCTGGCCAAGGTAAAAGTACCTATGCCAAAGCAGGCCAAGATTGGACCTAAGAATGTGGATTGCATATTCATCGGATATGCCAATAACAGTAGTGCTTATCGCTTCATAGTGCACAAGTCGGATCATCCGGACATCTATGAAGATACGATCATGGAATCAAGGAACACATGGTTCTTTGAAGACACATTTCCATATAAGGAAAATAACATAACCTCTCACAAACGAAGTTATGAGCAAACCTCTGATGAACCAGAGTCATCGACTATCTAGATCGAAAGCGATTCGAATCTAGTAAATTCGAAGTAGGCGATGATCGAATTTAGTATTTGATTCTCGGGACTTGGAAGATTCGGGGATGGAACGAGCAAAGCAAAGAACGCGGACGGACAAGTCCTTCGGTCCAAACTTTGTAGCTTATTTGGTTCAGGATGAACCGCAGACAATTGCCGAAGCATTGTCAACTCAAGAAGCACCGCTCTGGAAGGAAGCTTTAGAAAGTGAGATAGAATTCATTCTGAATAACCACACCTGAGAGTTGACAGAACTTCCCCCAGGACACAAACCGTTGGGTTGTAAGAGGATCCTTAAACGGAAGTTAAAGGCAGATGGTTCTATCGACAAGTACAAAGCTAGGTTAGTAGTCAAGGGTTATCGCCAAAAGGAGGGCCTTGATTACTTCGACACCTACGCTCCGGTGTCAAGAATGACATCCATACGTATGTTCATAGCTATCACCGCCTTGCGGGATCTTGAAATACATCAAATGGATGTTAAGACTGCCTTCTGAAATGGTGATTTGAAAGAAGAAATATATATGGATCAACCTGAGGGGTATGTGGTTCCAGGACAAGAGACAAAAGTATGTCGGCTTGTTAAATCGTTGTACGGGCTGAAACAAGCCCTTAAACAATGGCACGAGAAATTTGATAGTACTCTACTATCAAAAGGATACACCATTAATGGAGGTGACAAATGTGTCTACATGAAAGGAAATGTCAAATCCTTCGTCATGATACGTCTATATGTATATGACTTGTTGATCATTGGAAGTAGTCCTGGAATAATCCTAGAGACTAAGAACATGTTAAAACAGTGTTTTGACATGAAAGATATGGATATTGCAGATGTCATCTTAGGGATCAAGATCTCTAAGACATCTAATAGACTGGTCTTATTTCAACTCACTACATCGAGAAAGTACTGAAGAAATTTGGGATGTTCGACAGTTCACCGGTATCAACACCATTGGATATAAGTCAAAAGCTTGACAAATATCTGGGTAAGCCCGTACGCCAGGAGCGTTATGCGCAGGTGATTGATAGTCTGATGTATATCACAAACTGCACTCAACCTGATATCGCTCATGCAGTCCATAAATTGGCTAGGTTCACTCGAAATCCAAGTGAGGATCACTGGAAAGCGTTGAACAGGATACCACGGTTCATAAAGTTCACGATACATTTCGGGTTACACTATTCAAGATATCCACCGGTACTAGAAGTGTACAGCGATGCAAACTGGATATCTGATAGCGACGACATCAAGTCCCAGCAGATATATCTTTACAATTAGCGGTGGAGTTGTGTCTTGGAAATCCTCTAGGCAAACTCTTATTGCTCGATCCACAATGGAGTCGAAATTTATCGCTTTAGATAAAACGGGAGAGAAAGTTGAGTGGCTTCATAGTTTTCTAGAGGATGTCCCATGTTGGGATAAACCCGTGTCTTATGTAATGATCCACTGCGATAGTCAGTCGGCTCTAGGAAGGGCACGAAGTTCAATATACAACGGTAAGTCTCGTCATATTCGACGGAGACATGAGTCTATTAGGCAGTTGATCACCTCGGGTATTATTTTCATTGATTACATAAAATCTAAAGAAAATATCGCAGATCCCTTGACGAAGGAAATACCCAAAGATCAGTTGTTTTGCCTGTCTAGGGGAATGAGCTTAAAACCCAAATAATAAGAACCGATATAGTGGACACCCAATCTTACAGACTGGAGATCCCAGTAATAAAGTTCAATGGGAAAACTAAACTGTAAAGGTTCCGTGAGCGCTTCGGTGGAAGCAAAAGCACTTCGGATAATGTGTCTTTCTTAAAGAAACATAATCTAAGGTCGTTCCCGTGATAGACAAAAAGTGCTACTTGTAAGAGGGTAAAGGATAAGTTTCTAAACCTTTAATGATCCTCAAAAGTTGAGGTTAGGTTGGTGAAATTTTTAATGGTTCCTAACGCTTGTGTAGCGGAGTATTATAGGATACCTTATAGGAAACCACCTATTTAAGTGCGAGGTTAGGCCATCTCAAATGAACGCACTTAAGAATCCAAGGGTGTCCACGGCCCACGATGGACAAAACACTAGAAAAATTGAGTAGGAAAGGTGTTGTGTTGGTACCATTGTCTTGACATATACTAAACACTGACGATTCAAGACATCACGTTCACCGCGCAATAAATATGTCCGATGGTATTCTACTATAGAATGTTCAAAGCTCCTGCTACCTCTCCGGATGCAACACCGTTCCGCCAAATGATTGCTAGAAAGACACCATGTGCGTGCACCAAAATCTCTTCCAAGAGGGGATTGTTGGAAATATTTATTAAGCGTGAAATAAAGTAAATCCTATTAATTATGAATCGAACAATTGGGGCCCCGCACGTAGGAAACCTTGTTTCCACACACATGCACACATAGTGTCAAGGATCAAAATTTCCTTAATGAAAGAGATATTGATACGTATACGAATTAGTTGAGACGTAAGGTAATAGACGGTTATTGGCCAAATGACGAATGATTTCACGTTGGTAAATGAAGGAAGAAGTGTATAATGTGTAAAGATGAAATGAATCAGAAATCACCACGAAACCGAGAAGGGCCACGACTCCTCCAAAGTAAGGGTCGCGACGCTTGGAGGGCCGCGACTCTAATTGACGTTTCAATTCCAGTAACTCACTGGAATTGAAGGTCGCGCAGCTCCGGCGGTCGGCTCAATTGATGTTCCATTCGATGAGATTCTTTGGAACTAAAGGGTCGCGACTCCTCCCCGAAGGGCCGCGACTTCTCGACTGTTTCAATCCGTTGGAGGTGAATTAAAAACTGATATTGGACTGACTTTGGAGTATTTACTCTCCATTATTTTGCTCATGAATTCAACAATTACTTGGCTGAATTGTAACTCCAAATTCATGGCCATTACTTAGCCATTTAGATGATCATTATCTACACACTATAAAATGAGACACAAGGCTCATTTAGAAACACACTTGACATTCACTAAACAATTCTGAAATTTTCTTCCTCTCTTGCAATCACAAACACTCAAAGATCTTTCTTCCAAAACAAACACTTGAGTTCCCTTTGCTCATTTGTTTGATTGCTGTTTTATCTTGGGAGATAAATTGTCATTACAATCATCGAAAGGATATACGGGGCAATATTATCTTAAGGATAGATCAAGAATTTGGTCGACTCAGCAAGCCCTCATATTTGATCATTTCCAGATTTCTTACTCACTTGTTGTTGTTGTTGTATTCCCATTTCCTTGTCTCTACACATATTTCCCACACTATAATCATATAAATTTTATGACATGTTTAAAATTACAAATTTTAAAAAAATTTATAACCACACAATATACTACATCATGTTTTAGTCTATAAATTTTAAAAGTCTTTCATTTTTTTATTAACTTCGAACCGATACAAATTATGTCGTGTAAATTTAACCGAAGAGGGTTGATGAGTTGCTACCTTTTCAAGAATGGACGTTTGCAAATGGTGGACCCAATTTTACCTCCCTTTAACCTAACAAGTTGATAAACCAGCTTCTCCTCCATTAAAATTGCCCTTCCCTATATTTGTTTTTTGCATTATGATGTTTTGATTCCACCATCATCTATTGTCTCAAATTTATATGGTGGATCATATTACACCTACCAATTACTTGATTTATTTAAATAGAGGAAAAGGTAAGTTTTGTTTGATATGATGTTTTCTTCTGAGTGTTGAAAAAATATATAGACTTCAATTTTTCTGTTAATTATTTGTTAAATGGTTATTGACTAGCTAATTAAGATAAACATCTATGACTTAACCTAACGCATGACGGAAGGTGTCATTTCTTTGAAGAGGGAAAAGTCCCGAAGGCGAAACCCCCCACCTGCATCAGAGACCCCTTGACCAGGTGAGATGTAAATCAAGGGATATGCGCGAGTGACAGCCCTGTAAGGGAGAAGACCAACGGGACGAACTCAACAACAACCCTTGCAATATTTCAGCAAAGACTGTTACCACACGGATTCGAACTCACGACGTTGGTGTAGTTGTACCCCAATCACCTTGCCACTTATCAACTGGCCAGTGTCACCCCATATATAGATGAAGTATATATGAAAATAGGTGGACTTGCACATTCTCATTATTAAAAACAATAGGTGTATAGTTTTATTCTTTCATATGACATTTTATATGTTAGGGTTATTCGAAAATTCCCTTGCAATTTCATGAACAAATGATTAGGATTATAAACTTATAATCTAATGATCATGTCAATTTTATCTCTCTAAGCCAAATAAAGCATGCATGAAATAGTCAAAAAATTTATTATTTCCCCTGGCGCGGGTGGGTCATCTTGTACTTGAACCATAGACTTCGCCCCGGAGTAAAATTTACATATTTCGTAAGAATAATATAAATTAGAATGACTTCTCAAAGTAGTAATTTTGTAGTAGCCTTTTGGAACTGATGGAGTAACAATAATAGACCATAGAGAAAGAAACAAGCTGCTTTCTAAAATTGAAAAGAGAAGAAGGGCTATAAGAATAACTTACTGTTATTTATTGAATTATATAAATCATCTTATTTTCACTTGATAATGTAGTTGCTTACAAGCATAAATTCATGGTAATAATCTCTTATTTTCCATCACCACCTGGATCACTTGATTTGGTACAAAATCTAATGAGATGCTATGAACATAAAATATTTGTGAACCAATGCAGCTGGTTCCTATAGGAAAAGGAGAAAAAAAAATGAACTTTCACTAAATTTGTTTTAGTTTCTCTTCTACGTTGCTCGGGCTCTTCCAAAATGTTATCGGGTATGTGTCAGATCCTTCAAAAGTAATGTATTTTTGGAGGATCCGCCATGAGTACTGCAACATTTTTGAAGAGTCCGAATAACTATATTTCTCTGGTTGCTCACTTACTAGCTGAATTTTCACTAAATTTGTTCTAGTTTCTCTGCTATGTTGCTCGAACTCTTCAAAAATGTTGTGGGTGGGTATCAGATCCTTCAATGTATTTTTGGAGGATCCGATACAGATACTGCGATATTTTTGAAGAGTCTGAGTAACACTATTTCTCTGGTTGCTCACTCACTAGCAGTCAATCTTCAGGTCTCTAGGCCAACCAAATTCCTCCAAAAGTGCAAGTACAACGCCATTCGCCCAACCAAAACCCGTCTGCGTTCAGACACAAATATTAATCAAAACTCAAAAAGATGTGCTCAATATGATATATTTTGAAACTTTCTGGATTTCCACAATAGACTGTTTTTGTCGTATGATTCAAATACACACAAAGCCTCGTATTGTAGGCTCCTAGCTATAATATAACATACGAGTAAGTAGAATCTCTTGACTATGCAAATGTTATGTATTGAACTCGGTAACTAGTCACTTTAGCAATCAAACGAGATCTTTGTTTAACCAATGATATTAATCAAAATATTTATTAACATGTAAATCTCAGGTAAATCAACAGATGACAAAATTGTGTCCTGCACTTACTTGGGGTACATATTCACCACCGCCTCCATATGCTCCACATTTTGTGACATCATAGTTTTCATGCATTGCACCGGTTTTCTTGTAAGTCACGTAGTTAGTTCTTAACCATCGCACAGCAATGTCTTTAGCTAAGGCTCTTGCTTCTTCTAGTACGGATCGTGCGAGACCTTCAATGATTATGTGTTCAATGAAAGTATATGTTTGTATTAGGACAAATGTACTTTATACACATTCGTATTGATATATAATAATGTTGATTATTATTATGGCATTTGCATTTGTTGAATTATTAATTGATTGTCTGTAATATTCTATAAATGCATCCCTAGATGTTACATGATTATTAATGGAGTGAGAATTAATATCATAGTGTGACGCTCTTAAACTGCCTCGACTAATGATCATCAAGATTGAGATATTGATGATATGTTATATGTCGACATGTGGTCTGCATCATATCCTTCGGGGATGTAGTATGTCTCACTTGCTACGAGTTATGACAACTCGTGATGGACACATGGATACTTGTTGAAGTATTGGTATACCCTACTGATATGTTATTTGTTTTATATGTCTTTAGTGTATTCAGTGTGTGAGAGATAAAAGTCCTTAGACTTGAGGTCGATATCACCTTATTTACGGAGCAATGTGCTTTGATCCTGTCCTAAGCTCAAATGTCTTATAGGTTGAGACGCGGCTTATTTTGGGTACATTGCGAAGTAGATTAAAGGTGGTAGTTGAGCCAAGAATATGATTCATTCCTCGAATGCATCTTCGAGAGAGCACTCGGGTTCTCATAAGACATTAGGTTGACTAAGTCGTTGGCCAACGCAATGGACATGTCTTCGATATGGTTCTGTTGTCAACTATTGTAGATGAGATAGATTGATCAAGCCATTTGGATGGACACTTGACGAACCTTAAACTTGGTTGAGTGTGTCGTGAATGAAAGGATTTTATCTTCCCACATAGAGGTTCGGTTCACATATTTTGTATAGCTAAACTTTACATATTGAGGTTCGTCTTCCGGCGTAGTCTAGGAGTTCCGTGAAGATCCTAATGTAATTGGTGTCAATATGTAGAGGCCTGAAGGGTAAACACAAGTCAAATGTTCCGTTGATTGAAGGATGTAATTAGGAAGAGATTATATAAATGTTCGGTTGATAACCGGGACATTAAAAATGGAAGAAAGTGGCGGCGAGGGCGGCTCCGGGTGATTAAGGGCGCGGCGCTGTGCGGCGTGGAAGCGACGCCACTTACCAAGGGCCGCGACTCTGAGGCGCGTCCAGGGGGTCCGAATGACTTTTTTACCCCTGGCTGGTTCTCCCTCTCAACTATAAATAGAGGGGCTTCTCATTCCATTTGATATACTTGAAACCTAAGAGGGGTTAATCTCTTCTAATACTCTGAAGAAATTTCTAGCATTTCTAAAGTTAGAAAAATACATCAAAGTTCTTGAGAACTTGCAAATCAAGGGATCTTTGAGTGTGCACCCCGAACTACATAAAGCTTGAAGATTTCAACTGCTTGACTGATTTGCAAGTATTACATTAACTTTGTGTTTTACTTTGCATTACATTATCATACTACAGTATTACCGTTGTTGGGTTTGAAACATAAATTTTCAAATTCTTCTGCGTGTATGAACCCGACAACGAAACCCTACAGTGGTATCAGAGTCAGGGTTGTTTGTGTGATTTTGTGATGAATATTAATGATAATGTGGGTTAGTATTTGTTTAGATCTATTATTTATGTTGTTAAAAGCTTTAAAATCCTTAAATCTTTGAATGCATGGTCCTTGTGCCCAGATCTGTTTATGACAATAATGTTTTTCGACTACAATGTATAACTCCTATAAGTTGACATGCGTCATCCAACCCGGTTGTGGCATGGTGCATCAAAGCGAAGAACGAGAAGAAAATTGGAAATGATGGTTGATAGACATATTTGTTTTAATGGTGATGGTGTTGCAAGAGATATATCTGAAAATCTGACCCTAAACCAGTTTTAGGAATTCGGAATTTCGGATCTTGCGATTCTGGAGATGAAGGACCGCGACTTTGTTTTATATCGCCGCGACTCTGTATGGATTTTAAGGGAAGGGCCGCGACTCAGTTCATGAGCGTCGCGGCTCGACGAATAATTGAAGAATTCGCGACTTCGATTCATGGCGTCGCGCCGTTCATCTAGAAAGCTTAAAATTACATTTCGGAACTTTCTACCTCAAAAGGGCCGCGGCGCCACTCGTTAGGGCCGCGACTCTAATATCGATTTTTCAATTTTTGCTCACTGCCTCGCAGGCGCCGCGGCTCCTGGCCCAATGGCCGCGGCTCTTGTGATGGTAATTTAAAAAAAAAAAAAACAGAATCCGAAACTAAGTTTTAAATTATTTTCATTCTGGTTCTGAAGTTTTTTTTAAAAATGGCAAAGTATGAAAAGATAAGTTTTAATTGAACAGATTTAGTCCCTTTTCGGGTAGATCTGTAATTAAAATAAAGTTTCTGAAATTGATTAAATTCTGGGAATTGAAAACAGGTCCCTAAAGTTTGAAAATATTCTCTGAGTTTTAAGATTGAATTTTCTGAATTTAATAGGGGTCTGATTGATCTTTTAAATTCTTGAGGGATTAAACTGTAAGTTCTAGAAACTTGCAGAAAATCCGAAAATCAGAATCTTAAAATCGGAAATGTTTTAGGGACTGTTTGAAATAGACATAGATTATAGAATTTAGACAAATAAACCCATGATTATCATTAATGGTACATTGTTATATAATGTACATATGTGCTAAGTGTTTTAAATGTGATGTATTTAAATTATTAGCATAGCATCCGCAATTATTGTCTGGGTAGACGGCACCCAGTAATTGTTTAAATTCAATAACCGCGATAACTGTCTGAATAGGCGGCATCCGGTACTTGATTAAAACCATCTTATATCATGCCTATTGGGTTTGATGATTTCCCATCTATATGTGCATAGAAATTGCATGATAGGATGTCATATGATGTATGACATATGATTGTTGATCTTGGTTGAAATCTAAAAATGTTCCCCAAACATAAATACAAGTCTAATTAAAATGTGTCGTCCATTATAATTGATAGGGTGCAAAATCCTTTTCGGCGATATGAGTATTTATGCCAAAGCATTTGCTCTAAGTCTACGGGGACTCAAACCTTTTCATAGATGTGTTAGAGTAAGAGTAGATGATAAACTTTTGTGGGTATTTACACCAAAGTGCTTGCTTACAAAGGCCAAGTTTACTAGATACTTAAACACAGTCGTGTAATGAGGTTGACTTGCTTAGACTAATCTTGACGCCAAAGTGTCGGATAAATCTAAGGACGCATGATTAAAATGAAAGATATTTAATCAAATCAAGAGTTGTAAATTTAGTTTTGCAATTTGTGAGGACCTACCAAAGTGTGTTTTTGAAGTTATCAGCCAAAGCAAACACGGATATAGCATATGTTTGGATCTTGGCCCACTATAACCTTGAAATAACTTAGGTTCGTATTCTACCATGGGGTCGTAGAAGTATGTAAAATAGTGGGAGCTAATTAAACGAAAGATCATGTTAAATTAGCCTGTTATGAATGTGTATTAAGAGGATGAATGAATTTTGATTGCATTTTTCCTATCTATCTATATCTTCAGATCTTCAAAATGTCGACCTTCTCCATGAAAATGTTGGTATAAACAAATAGATTGACTGGACCAAACTACATTGACTGACTCAGAAATCTTAGGATTGTCCTGAGACAGGAAAATATAGAATATGTTCTGGACAAAGTGTTCCCCACTGCACCCGCTGAAGGCACCCCGGAATTTGCCACCTTTGACAAGGATGCCTATCAAAAGCATTATGATGATGCTACTACATCGCAATGTGTGATGTTAACTTCTATGTCACATGAATTGCAACGGCAGCATAAGCACATGGGGCCGAATGAGATGTTACAGCATTTGAAGAGTCTCTACGACTCTCAATCACATACTATGGAGTATGATCTCCTAATAGAGCTCTTCAAATGTAAACTCGTTGAAGGAGGCCCTGTATCTCCTCATGTGCGGAAAATGATAGGCTGATAGAAAGGTTGGCCTCGATTGAGATAAAATTCCATGATAGGGTTGCTACCACCCTCGTCTTGCATTCACTGCCTCGTTCATTCGAAAGTTTCATTATTAATTATAATATGAATGGAACCAAGGCAAGTTTACCAGAGCTTTCACAACATGCTAAAGACTTATGAATCTTCAATCTCCAAGGGCAAGCCTGTGCTCATGGTTGGCTCCTCTAGCCATCCCAAACCGAAAGGTAAGGGACATCAGAAGAGGAAGGGCCAAGCTATCGTTGCGCCCGCTGCAACCAAGCCCAAGGGATGGTTGAAGAAAAGGAAGCTGCCGACAAATGATGTTTGCAAGAACTGCCATAAGAAAGGGCATTGGGTGAAGGACTGCACGGCTCCGGGAGGAGGTAGAGCACTGGTCTTCTTTGCTCGCTGGACAAGGTATGTTTGTAATTGAAGTAAATCTATCTATAAATGATTCTCATTCCTGGGTACTTGATACCGCATGTGGCTCACACATTTGTACGAATGTGCAGGGGCTAGCTGATAGCAGGAAGGTCAGGCCTCATGAGGTTGACCTGTGCGTCGGAAACGGAGCACGAGTTGATGCTGAGCGCGTGGGAACTTATAGGCTAGATTTACCTTCTGGCAAAGTTTTGTTGTTGTACAATTGTTATTATGTTCCTGCTTTGACAAGAAATATTATTTCCATTCATGTACTAGACATTGAGTGCTTTTCTTCAAATATTACTAATGGAAATATGATTTTGACTTTTGATAATGTTGTGTATGGAATTGCGCCTCTTGTGAATGGATTGTACACATTAAATTGTAGCCGGGAGATATTCAATGTACAAAATAAAAGAGCTAAAATAAGTAATAGAAATTCTACCTATCTGTGGCATTGTAGACTTGGTCATATCAATCAAATAAGGATAGAACGGTTGAGGGATCTTGATTACCTCGAACCATTTGACTTACAGTCTTATGGTAACTGTGAATCCTGTTTGAAGGGTAAGATGACCATTAAACCCCTTACTGGAAAGGGGATCCGTGCCAAAGAGGTGCTTGAGTTGGTACATACGGATGTATGTGGACCATTTTCGACTCAAGCTAGAGAGGGTTACTCCTACTTCATCACTTTTACAGATGACTTGACGAGGTATGGATATGTATATCTTATGAGACACAAATCTGAAGGCTGAGGCCTTCGAGAAGTTTAGGGAGTTTAAGTGTGAAGTGGAGAAACAGTTCTCAAAGAGTATCAAGACTCTCTGATCTGATCGTGGGGGTGAATACTTGAATAAAGAATTTCTAGATTACTTAAAACTACATGGAATTCATTCTGAATGGACACCTCCTGAGACACCACAGATGAATGGTGTTGCCGAGAGGAGAAATCGAACTTTACTTGATATGGTTCGATCCATGATGAGTTTTTCAGCTCTTCCTACATACCTTTGGGGATACGCTATACAAACCGCAATATATGTTCTGAATAGGGTTCCATCTAAATCAATTAAAAGGACGCCATACGAGGTATGGTATGGCAAGAAGTCATCACTTAGACACGTGAGGCCCTGGGGGTGTCCTGCATATGTCAAGAAGTTGATCACTGATAAGTTGAAATCAAAGAGTGATAAATGTTACTTTGTTGGGTATCCAAAAAAAAACTAAGGGATACTACTTCTATCTTTCTGGAAAACAGAAGATTGTTGTTTCCAGGAATGCAACCTTTCTTGAAGATGAGTACGTCTACAAAGAAGAGGGTTGCTCAGAGATAGAACTTGAAGAAGTTCAAGAACATAGTAACGTAGAGGTTGAACCCTTGCCAAGTGAACAAGGCAAGGATTCAGTGGGAGCTTTTGGCGAGGATTGGGTATTTCGGATACGCCGCCCGGCGGTGGGAGTGCAATGAGGTGATCCTCTGCGCGGACCTCGGGAGCAAGTCATCGATTGCCTCCTCCCATTCGGAAAGACATGATAATGATATTCACGAAGCTCTAATGTTGGTGGATCAACCACCTTCACGCCGTAACATACACGAAAATGGATCGCGAAACACAACTCCGTAGGTCTGTTAGGACTCATCGTGCTCCGGAAAGACTAAATCTGCTTGTGGAAACACAAAATGAGCTAGATATTCCGGATGACAATGAACCAACAACCTATAACGAAGCAATGTTTGACATTGATTCGAAGAGATGGCTAGAAGCCATGAAATCCGAAATTAAATCTATGTATATCAATCAAGTGTGGAACTTGGTTGACTTACCTGATGGGGTTAAACCCATATGATGCAAATGGGTCTTCAAGAAGATTGACGATCGGAAAGATTCAGACTTATAAAGCTAGACTAGTGGCTAAAGGTTTTACTCAGCGTCCCGGTGTGGATTATGATGAGACCTTTTCACCAGTGGCTAAGACAAGGTCTATTCAGATTTTGCTTGCGATAGCTGCACACTATGATTATGACATTTGGCAGATGGACGTCAAAACTGCATTCCTCAACGATAATCTAGTTAAGGAAGTGTATATGAGACAACCCGAGGGTTTCTCTTCTGAGTCCAGACCAAATGCACTGTGCAGACTATAAAAGTCCATTTATGGGCTTAAGCAAGCCTCTAGGAGTTGGAACATTTGTTTTGACAAGGTTGTCAAGTCATTTGATTTTGTCAGAAGCAAAGAGGATCCTTGTGTTTATATTAAACGCAAGGATGGGGGCATTGTCTTCATTGTTATATATGTTGATGACATATTAATAATGGGAGACAATAAGACTCTCGTGCAGTCGGTTAAGGAGTGGTTGTCCAGCACCTTCATGATGAAGGATTTGGGTGAAACCTGCTACATTTTGGGAATTAGGATCTATAGAGATAGACCTAATAGATTGTTGGGGTTGTCACAGTCAATCTACATAGACAAAGTGCTTAGACGCTTTTCAATTTTAAATTCCAAGAAAGGCGGTCTTCCGATGGGTCAAGACATCAAGTTATCTAAGAAGGGTTGTCCTTCTAATGCTGTAGAACTTGAGCGCATGAAGAGGATCCCGTATGCTTCGGCTATAGGATCAATCATGTACGCCATGACCTGTACTAGGTCAGATGTGGCCTTTGCACTTAGTATGACTTGCAAGTTCCAGCAGAATCCCGGTGAGGAACACTGGAAGGCAGTCAAGAGTATTCTTAAGTATCTCAGACGTACTAAAGATTACTTCTTAGTCTATGGTGGTGATGAGAAGCTGGTTGCTACCGGTTACTCAGATGCTAGTTTCCAGACAGATGATGATTTCAAATCTCAGTCTGGTTACGTTTTTGTTTTCAATGGAGGAGCAATGAGCTGAAAGAGTTCCAAACAAACAACTACTGCTGATTTGACTACTGAGGCGGAGTACATTGCTGTCGCGGAAGCTGCGAAGGAAGTTGTCGCGGTTTCTGAGTTCCTGAAGGAACTAGGAGTAGTTCCGAGTGCTAGTTGTCCAATAACTATTTATTGTGACAACACTGGTGCGATTGCACAAGCAAAAGAACCAATATCAACAAACAGGAACAAACATGTACCGAGGAAATACCACATCCTGAGAGAGATGGTGAAAGCTGAAGATATCAAGATAGACTATATTTCCACAGACAATAATCTAGCAGACCCGTTTACTAAACCATTAAACTTGGTAAAACATAATGGTCATTTTGAGAACATGGATATTAGATATGTTGGTGATTGACTCTAGGCCAAGTGGGAGATTGAAAGTATATGTATGTCCTAGAGACAATCTGTATTAGGACAAATATATTTTATACACATTCGTATTGATATATAATAATGTTGATTATTATTATGGCATTTACATTTGTTGAATTATTAATTGATTGTCTGTAATATTTTATAAATGCATCCCTAGAGGTTACGTGGTTATTAATGGAGTGAGAATTAATATCATAGCGTGACGCTCTTAAACTGCCTCGACTAATGATCATCAAGATTGGGATATTGATGATATGTTATATGTCGACATGTGGTCTGCATCATATCCTTCGGGGATGTAGTATGTCTCACTTGCTACGAGTTATGACAACTCGTGATGGACACATGGATACTTGTTGAAGTATTGGTATACCCTACTAATATGTTATTTGTTTTATATGTCTTTAGTGTATTCAGTGTGTGGGAGATAGAAGTCCTTAGACTTGAGGTCGATATCACCTTATTTACGGAGCAATGTGCTTTGATCCTGTCCTAAGCTCAAATGCCTTATAGGTTGAGACGCGGCTTGTTTTGGGTACATTGCGAAGTAGATTAAATGTGGTAGTTGAGCCAAAAATAAGATTCATTCCTCGAATGCATCTTCGAGAGAGCACTCGGGTTCTCATAAGACATTAGGTTGACTAAGTCGTTGGCCAACGCAATGGACATGTCTTCGATATGGTCTTGTTATCAACTAATGTAGATGAGATAGATTGATCAAGCCATTTGGATGGACACTTGACGAACCCTAAGCTTGGTTGAGTGTGTCGTGAATGAAAGAATTTTATCTTCCCACATAGAGGTTCGGTTCACATATTTTGTGTAGCTAAACTTTACATATTGAGGTTCGTCTTCCGGCGCAGTCTAGGAGTTCCGTGAAGATCCTAATGTAATTGGTGTCAATATGTATAGGCCTGAAGGATAAACACAAGTCAAATGTTCCGTTGATTGAAGGATGTAATTAGGAAGAGATTATATAAATGTTCGGTTGATAACTGGTACATTAAAAATGAAAGAAGGCTGAAAACTGGGCGAGGGCTGCGACTCCATTGATTAAGGGCTGCGGCGCCTATGCGCGCGTGGAAGGGCCGCGGCACCACTTACCAAGGGTCGCGGCTCTGAGGCGCGTCCAGGGGGTCTGAATGACTTTTTTACCCCTGGCTGGTTCTCCCTCTCAACTATAAATAGAGGGGCTTCTCATTCCATTTTATATACTTGAAACCTAAGAGGGGTTAATCTCTTCTAATACTCTGAAGAAATTCCTAGCATTTCTAAAGTTAGAAAAATACATCAAAGTTCTTGAGAACTTGCAAATCAAGGGATCTTGAGTGTGCACCCCGGACTACACAAAGCTTGAAGATTTCAACTGCTTGGCTGATTTGCTTCATAATGTAAGTCTTCTTTCGAAGTATTACATTAACTTTGTGTTTTACTTTGCATTACATTATCATATTATCGTTGTTGGGTTTAAAACATAAATTTTTAAATTCCGCCGCGTGTACGAACCCGACGACGAAACCCTTCATTCAAGGGGAGGCCAACCATTCGGAAAAATCCCTGTCATAAAAGAATATGAGAGATTAAAGATTATAAGGCACGGGAGTATCATGAATTCTCCATTTAATTTCCATAAGAGTTAAAAACAAGCAATGTACCATTGTTGCCCGGTATTAGACAAGGTCATCGCAATCCCTGCAGGTTGAAGCAAGCCCGAGCTCTGGAGACTTTGAACTACTTTTTGAGGTGTGATGTTATCTTCAACTATAAGAAAAAACAGAAACACCATCATTATATGCTCAAGTAGTGATGTCTATATCCATAAATATCACTTTCTTTTTTATAACCGTAGTGTCCGGGACAACTTGCGCGCACCACGATTAATTTCACGGATACCTGCCACCTCTCACCAACAACAGGTACGAGGTAACTCTATCCACCGATGCTAGACAGATGGAAAGAAATCACCTAGTTTTTTGTCTCGCTGGGATTTGAACCTGAGACCAACTTTTTTGTCTCCATAAAAATCACTTAGAAAGTTCTACTAATTTTGGGACCAAAACAAGACGAGACATTGGCTTATCTATTCAAAATTAATAAGACAATGCAACATCACCGATAGTCGAAACAAGTGCAGGGACAAAAGTTAGCAGTTCTACGAGAGCAAATAACCCTATTAGTCCGAAGAAGGAACAGTGATCAGGTTCGCATGTGTTTAAATTCAGTTTCTTCTTTTCTCTCTGAATGTTGTAGGTTAACTTTGTAAAGGTTCATTCGGATGGCTGGAGCTCGTTCGACACGCTAAGTCCTACAATTTCACAGATAAAATCCCCTACAGAGGAAACCACATTAGACACAGAGGATGCGAACCTGAACTAAAATTTTCAGTCCACAGAGGAACGAAGTTAGAAGCAAATGACTTCTTGTTCTGGTGCAAATCTTCCCATTTATAAATACCCTAAAATCGCAAACAAGAGAAATAAAACTTAGAATGTTTTAGTTTTTCAAAGTGAGAAGACATTTGCAAGAATTCATGCAAGATATACCACCTCGGAAGTGTTGCTGTCGGTAAGCCAGTAATCAAGCCATTGCCCCATCTCCCTATTCCAAAAGATACAGTTCATGGCCTTTTGTCTATTTTGAGAAGCTTCGGTAAAACATGTAATCATGCTACTTTCTCCATTAATATTTGCTAGAAAAGCTATGTCTAATTCCATCTGAGGCAAATTTAAAACCCCATGTTATATGCAAGGTCTCACTTATAAGGCTTAATTTTCAGAGATTCTACAAATTACCTTCAGAAGGAATGCATTCAAATCAACTGGTAAATTGATGTTGTACTACTTGTTGTGAGATCAGATTCGTTCCTGCAATAAAAGATAAAATCAGTTCATGCTTTGTATTATCAAACCATAATGAGAAATAAATGAACAATAACACTGCTTTGTAACTAATAAAATGTGCTACCTCATCCATATTGAACTGAAATCCCATCCACTTTCAGCAGTTGACGCCAGCTCGCGGTATAATTCTCTTTTTTCGCAGATATTCGGGAGTTTGGAAGCTGTTTCACTGTCCTATATCAATTAAAAAGTAAGAAGAACCTGTAAGTTGCACTTGTACAAAGGTCGTGATAAACCCAAGTCAGGAATCTGATATGTGGAGCCTTACAATAGTTGACGACTCTGGCCGGGGTTTATTCCACATAGCATAGTACTGGCTCAAGCTGTGGTGTGATCCCGTGCATCTTGAATAGTCACTTTATGTATTCCTTGAACAAAAAAAAAAGTAGAGAATGAAAGATAGTGAAGTCTTCTGTGTAGACTTACCATAAAAAGCATTTAATCCAGAAGACCTGGATGACAAAGCTCAAAAATTACATAGTAAATTAACAAGAAAAGGCAACAGATAGTACCTGAATTCCAAAAATGATACTCCTTGAGCAAAGCAGGAAGGGATCTTCTAACCAAATCTAAATCACTTGTCCCATTGTATATGTCAACAATCATCGCGTCCAGGACAGGAGGTTGACTGAACATGTGAAACACAAGATACAATAAGAATTTGCACAGCATGAAAAGAAAGTAGATGACACTGGTTTCTCATATAACCATAACTTACACAGTCAGTCCTAGTAAGTTTTTTTCTAGCCAATAACAGAAATACTAGGTAGGGGACAAATCGCAGTAAAATAAGACCTAAATACAAGAGGCAATGCTGATCTTCGAGAAAAATAGCTAAGATATGAAAGAGATACAATTATTCACTCTGCAAACTTTTACGTGTGTGATTTAATTACGGATAAATTCAGAAGTTAAGCTGACTTGCATGTTCTATGGTATTTATTAATAGAAAAATAGTACTTATCATTTAAAGTTGGTTTGAGATGCCCAAAAAGCTGAAACTTTTGCATAAAGGAAGTACATACAAGTTAAAGCATCTTAAAAGCTGTAAGTTTTACGAATCCATAGGTAAGCATCTTAAATGCACTTGCCTTCTGTTACTGTAGTATGCTCGCACACCATTAAGAACATAACCAAATTCATCTATCAGAGAAACCAGATTAGTCACAATTCCTTTTGCCGTTTCATACATCTTGCTTGCTAACAAACCCCTGCATCACAAATATGCTTAACGTATAAGATTTTCTCATAGCAAAAGAGAACTACTAAAAGGACAAAGAGTGCCCAAGCTCCACTAAGTATCACAGTATGCGACGTTGTAACATCATTACTTCATATAAAACACCTAGCAATTTAACTAGATTATTGTTCAGCTAGTTAACTGAAGTACAGAACAAAGAAAAGATTGCTTATTTGTCGAAAAGGTAGGCCTCAAGAATATACTTATATTTACTGAATGTGGAATTGTGTTCAGAAACCTCAATACTTAAAGATCTAACAAAAGATTGGAACTTTTCAGAGAACACAACAGTAGATAATGTTCATTATACTAATTCTTTGTTTATAATTTTTTACTTTTTTCTTATTTTCTCTTCAACTTTACTTGTTTCATTTGCTTTGTTTATCTTGCCTTTTGTTATCGTTATTTTGATTACTTCTTTTGAGCCGAGGGTCTATCGGGAACAACTTCTCTACCAGGGGTAAGGTCCACATACATCTTACCCTCCCCAGACCCCACTTGTGGGAATACACTGAGCATGTTGTTGTTCTCATCAACTTTACCAATTTAGTTCATGAAAAACCAAGCATAAGCATCAATGAAGAAATAACATATACCAAAATATGATTAACAGCATTAAACACAGGGAAGCAAGAAAATACACTAACCTTATTACCCACTAAGAATCCCAGTAATAAACCTCCTTAAGACGCGATCCCGGTATAATAACTGGATTTTCAATGGAAGCAAAGCATACAACTCTGGTTTTTCAAACACATGATCACTCACTTTCCTACTTAAATTCTTCCAAAGTGAATGCACTTCCAATGCCCAAGCCCTCACTTCAGAATTCTTCACCTTTGGTAAAAAACCTTCAGGCTCAGCCACATAATCCACAAGCTCAACATAAACCAAATCCTCATCAGCACCACCCAAATAATTACCTATAAAACCATCCAAATCATTTATTGATATTGAACCATTCACAATTCTTGGAAGCTTATTAAAAACTTCAACTGTTTGGATAAAATAGGATTATTAGACGGTAAGCAAAAACAAAAATGAGAAAAAAAATAAGGTAACAAAGCAATCACACTAAATCGATCGTTACATAAACTGAGACTTTTTCATCGTTACATAATGATGAATTTAACGATTCGACAACAACAACAACAACAACATACCCAGTGTAATCCCACAAGTAGTGTCCGGGGAGGGAAGAATGTATGCAAACCTTACCCCTACCTTGGGAGGTAGAGAGTTTGTTTTCAATAGATCCTCGGCTCAAGATACAAGAATAATGAAGCAGGTCAAATAGGAAAAAAAGAAACAATAACTACAACAAAACAGTATGCAAAGCGAAGAACAAGTGACAGTAAATAATAAAAGAAATCGAAGGAATTTAACGATACGATACAATAAAATTTAAGTAACGATCAAAACAAACATTCTATTTAAACTAACAATACGATAGGTAACAACAACAACAAAATCCACACGCTCAACATCAACCAAGTCCTCATCTGGACCACTAAATATTTACCTATAAAACCGTCCAAATCATTTACTGATATTGAACCATTCACAGTTCTTGGAAGCTTATTACAAGCTTCAACTGTTTCTGAAGATTTTTTCTCAGTGACATATCAACAAACAGTTTGGGATCAAACCCTTTATGCCCCTAAGCTTGAAGAGCGGATTCTTGAACTCTTTCAAGAAAAATCACTAAAGGGGTTGTTGGAATTACATGACCCTTTTTACAAGTTTCAGCTTTAATCATATTCACTGCTGTAAATTATATAAAAATTAGTGGAAAATTAGCTCATTTTTTTAGTCGAGCTTTGGATGCCATTTGTCTTTGTTGGATTAGTTTTGCCAGGTTTCGAACAATGAGCATAGAGATATTTAAATAATTATGCAGTTTCATGCTATTGATTGTTATGTTTTGCCAGATTTCAATGAATGATCAGATAGATGTTTAAAAAAAATATGTAGTTCAATGCTATTGATTGTGATGGCATGACGAGGAGGAGGAAGAAGAAGAGACAACACCAATGCTTTTACTTTAACCTATTGTTTTCAAATTAAAATCTAAATATCTTTAAAAGTCTCGCTAAACTTTAAATATGAGTATTATTAGGTACACTTAAACACAATGCTATAAGGTAAGATCCGTGATCCGCCTCTAAATATACCATAAATCTAGTGAGTCATATTTGCACAATGATAAACATTTATTTTCACACATTGTTTACACTAACTAATAAATATGTGTTGCATGTCTTCGTATATTTTTTTTTTACTAAATTTTAATTAATCAATAAGTACTATGTTAAATATGGTAAATCAGTCCTATGGGCAGCACGTCCAATATGGAGCAGTGGGACCCTTCTCCTTTGTATATTTGGTAAATAATTAAACTTAGGTTTGTACCTTAATTAATAGTGTAATGTTACCATAATTGTAAAGTTAGTATTCTTATAGAATAAAAATTACTAAGTAGAATAGAAAAAGAATCTTCCTTGTAACTTAGTATATATATGCCTTTCATTAATAAGAATAATCAAGGGATTATTTTTTACATTCTTTCATGGTATCAAGAGTCTAGGTTCTCTTTACTCTGCTTCCGCTCCTCAAAATTTCTTCTTCTTTCTCGAAATTTTGTCCTAAAATTCTCGATTTTTTTGTGTGTTTCTTCTTTCACAAAAACCGAGTTTCTTCTCTTCCAAAAACCTTTCTCACAAATTCTCTTCTCTGAATCTTGTTGTTCTATTCCCTATGGCTGATATGAACATTTTTCACTCTGCCCTCACAATTTCTAATATCAAGAGCGTTCTTCCTATCGTTCTTGACCTAGAAAGCGTTCAATATGGGACATGGGTGAAATTGTTTAAGATTCATGCTTTGACACATAAAGTTCTCCACCACATCATTCCTCCAACTCCTCCAAATGAGGGTGATAAGGCGACTACGTCTACGACGGTTGTGTCCACTAAAGAAACAGATCCAGAATTATGGGTCATGTTTGATGTCAAGGTTCTCCAGTGGATTTATGTCACTATCTCCTTGGAACTTTTACAAACGATTATGGAACCTAACTCCACAGCTATGGCAGCTTGGATCGATTGCGAGACATATTCCAAGATAACAGTCATTCTCGAATTGTTATCCTTGAGCAGGATTTTTCTCAGGTTTCTATGGCCAATTTTCCAAATGTTTCTTCGTATTGCAAATGCCTCAAGGACTTGGCAGACCAACTCAGCAACGTGGGTTCTCCTGTTTCTAATAGTCGTCTAGTTCTTCAGATGGTTGCAGGCCTGTCAGAGGTCTTTACCGGTGTTGCTTCGGTTATTCGTCAGAGTAACCCACTGTTAGGATTTTATCAAGCTCGTTCTATGCTTACTTTGGAAGAAGCCGGATTGGCTAAGAGAGTGGCGATTGGGGCCAGCCCTGTCGTCATGATGACTACTTCCAATTTTTCTCCTTCCAATCCAGACAACGTGACTCAAAATCACAACAACTGTGGTGGTAAGAAGGGTCAGAATCGGAAGAATAATGGCAAGAATCGTGGCGACAACAACGGAGGCAACCGTCGGCGGCGGCGATTCTAGAAACCCGGGGCCCCAGGCGATTGAAGTGGGTCCCAGCACCTAACAGTGCAGCCGCTCGCGTCTGGCGCCGCGGCCGCGACCTTTACAGCGTCGTGGCCCGGCCGCGCGAGCACCGCGGTCCAACTACCAGTCGAAGTCGGGTTTGAACCAGCGTATGGCGTAGCGGCGATCCGAATACTTGGGCCTCACCCCCATCAGACCCACCACGCCGCGGACCCCCACTCATATCGACATTGAAGCAACAATGCACACACTTAACTTGACTCAGCCGGACCCTAATTGGTACATGGACACCGACGCCACTACCCACATGACATCCGACCAAGGTACTCTCTCGTCTTATTTCAATTTGAGCACTAATCATGGTATAACTGTTGGTAATGGCAATTCTGTTCCAATTAAGAGTTATGGTCATAAAACTTTATCCCGCTTCATCCACCACTTGTCCTGAAACATACCATTCATGTCCCAAAATTGATTAAAAATTTGGTGTATGTCCGTAAATTCACCAATGATAATTGAGTTTCTATTAATTTTGATCCGTTTGGGTTTTCGGTGAAAGATTTCAAAATGGGGAGTCATCTCATGAGGTGCAACAGTAGGGGTGATCTTTATCCAATCACTTCAAGTCTCAGCGTCTCGCGTCAAGATATGCCATCCACTTTTGCAACTCTTGCTCCTTCCTTGTGGCATGTTCGTCTAGGTCATCCGGGGTCGTCTATTTTATCTTCTTTAGATAGACATAAGTTTATTTCTTGTAAGGGTAGGCGTAGTACTCCACTTTGTCAATCCCGTGCTTTGGGAAAGATTATTAAATTACCATTTGAGCTTCGAATTCTAATACTTCAATGTCATTTGATATTATTCATAGTGATTTATGGACATCTCCCGTTCTCAGTTCTATGGGTCATCGTTATTATGTTTTATTCTTAGATGACTATTCTAAATATTTATGGACGTTTCCTATTGCGAAAAAATCTCAAGTTTTTTCCATTTTCATAAAATTTAGAGCTTTCATAAGAACACAATTCGAACGGAAAATCAAAAACATCCATTATGATAATGGAAAAGAGTATGACAATGGAGAATTTAGGGAGTTTTGTGCTCAAAATGGGATAAATTTTCGTTTTTCATGTCCTCATACGTCTTCACAAAATGGAAAAGCTGAGAGAAAAATTCGTACCATTAATAATATTGTTCGCACATTATTAGTTCATTCTTCCGTTCCTCCATTTTTTTGGCATCATGCGCTACAAATGACTACCGATACTAAATATTCTTCCTTCTAAAAGTTTGACATATTCATCCCCTCTCCAAGTGTTATACAATAAGACTCAGTCATATTCTCATCTTAGGGTCTTCGGATGCTTATGTTATCCACTGTTTCCATCCACTGCTATCAACAAACTTCAGGCACGTTCTACTCCTTGTGTGTTTTTGGGTTTTTCGTCAAATCACCGTGGTTATAAATGCTTTGATTTGTCCTCTAAACGAATCATCATTAGTCGTCATGTTCTCTTTGATGAATCTCAATTTCCCTTTTCTAAAGTAGACAAAATCATGCCTAGTTCTTATGATTTTTTGGATGAGGATGTCTCCCCCTATGTTCTCCGTCATTTTTTAGATTTGTCCGAAAAAATGTCATCAGCGCCGCGACCCTGCACAAAGGCGCCGCGACTCCAAAACTCCTGCGAGTCAGCGTCGCGGCCCTACACAGAGGCACCACGGCGCCAAAACATCAGCAAGCTCTGCAACTCTTCTGGCGCCGCGGCGCCTTCGACGGTAATTCCTGAAATTTCTCAAAATTACCAAAATTCCCCCATCCAGCCCCGAGTCATGGTCCAGTCACTCGCAGTCAATGGGGTATTTTTAATCCTAAAGTACATTTTAATTTGAATTCTAATGTTCTTAAATCCACTTACCAGTAATCTCGTTATGCGCCTTAAATGACCTAATTGGAAAATTGACACGGCCAGAAGAATATAATGCTCTTATTGATAATAAGGCGTGGAGTTGGTACCGTCCATCCGTGTTAATATTATTCGGTCTATGTGGATTTTTGTTCATAAGAAAAATTCTGATGGTTCATTTGCGAGGCATAAAGCTAGACTTGTAGGTGATGGTAAGACTCAGCAGGTTGGTGTGGATTGTGGTGAGATATTTAGCCCGGTGGTCAAGCCAGCTATCATTCGCACTGTGCTCGGCTTGACTCTTTCAAAATCATAGCTCATTCATCAGTTAGATGTGAAGAATGTTTTTCTACATGGTGATCTTCAGGAGACACTGTATATGCATCAACCCTTGGGGTTCAGGGATACTAGATATCCTAATCATGTCTGTCTATTGAAGAAGTCCTTGTATGAGCTTAAGCAGTCTCCACGGGTATGGTATAAGAGGTTTGCTGATTTTGTTTCAACTATGGGTTTTTCTCACAACAGGTCTGATAATTCATTGTTTGTATATCGTCGGGGTTCTTTCATGGCTTATATATTGTTATATGTGGATGATATTATTTTGACTGCCTCTTCTGATGCTTTGAGAAAGTCTATTATGACAATGCTCAGTTCTGAGTTTGCCATGAAAAACTTGGGGCCCTTGAGCTATTTTTTAGGGATTGCAGTCACTCGTCATGCAGGTGGATTGTTCTTAACACAAAGGAAGTATGCAGCAGAGATCATTGAGAGGGCTGAGATGTCATCCTGTAAGTCCACTTCTACTCCAGTTGATACTGAACCCAAGTTGGGTGCTGCAGTTGGCTCTCCGTATGAGGATCCGACCCGCTATCGTAGTCTTGCAGGTACCCTTCAGTATCTTACGTTCACGCGACCAGACATTACATATGCAGTCCAGCAGGTGTGTTTGTTTATGCATGATCCCAGAGTTGAACATATGAATGCGCTCAAACGCATCCTCAGTACATTCGGGAACACTGAGTATGATTTGCATTTGTATCCTTCATCGACGTCTACACGCTCTCATATCTGAGATGTTGATTGGGGTGGTTGTCACGGCGCACGTCTACGTCGGCTATTATATGTTTTGGGTAACAACTTGGTCTCGTAGTCCGCGGCGTCTACGCTTTCACGTTCAAGTGCAGAGGCCGAGTATTGAGGGGTAGCCAATGTGGTTTTCGAGTCATGTTGGTTACGAAATCTATTTTTAGAGCTTCATTGTCCTATTGAGAAGGCTACATTGGTGTATTGTGATAATATAAGTGTCATCTACCTTTCTGGTAATCCAGTTCAGCACCAGCGTACTAAACACATAGAGATGGATATTCACTTTGTTAGAGAGAAGGTAGCTAAAGGACAATTATGCGTCTGTCATGTGCCATCCAGATATCAAATTGCAGACATCTTTACAAAAGGGTCTTCCCTCTGTCTTTTTTGAAGATTTTAGAGACAGTCTCAGCGTACGAAGATCACCCGCTATGACTGAGGGGTGTGTTAAATATGGTAAATCAGTCCTATGGGCAGCACGCCCAATATGGGCAGCACACCCAATATGGGGCAGTGGGGCCCTTCTCCTTTGTATATTTGGTAAATAATTAGACTTAGGTTTGTACCTTAATTAGTAGTGTAATGTTACCATAATTGTAAAGTTAGTATTCTTATAGAATAGGGATTACTAAGTAGAATAGGAAGATAATCTTACTTATAACTTATATATATATGTCTTTCATTAATAAGAATAATTAAGGGATTATTTTTTACATTCTTTACTCTAATCTTAATTTATGACTTAACTATAATAAATTAGTAGACTTGATATAAGTACCTGATCCATATAATTTTTTAATTTAACCCAACTCTCTTAAAAAAACAGATACTCTAAAGACTGGCCTACAGAAAATATTTGTCTGCCCATTGTGCAAATGCCACATGTCCAAAACTGAATTGACCTCCACGCAGCTCCAATAATTGGCCATGGCATCACTTTTAAACTCCTTTAACTTCTCACACAACATGGATAAAGCTACAATTTTTGTAATTTTCACTCTGTTCATATCATTCACAGCCATGAATATGAGCAAAGTTGAAACTTGCACATCCATTAACAAGGGTCCAGTAATTCCCACAACCCCTTTAGTGATTTTTCTTGAAAGAGTAGAATCTGCTCTTCGAACTTATGGCCAAAAAGGGTTTGACGCTAAACTTTTTGTTGATATGTCACTGAGACATGATCTTTCAGAAACAGTTGAAGCTTTTAATAAGCTTTCAAGAACTGTGAATGGTTCAATATCAGTAAATGATTTGGATGGTTTTATAGGTAAATATTTGGGTGGTCCAGATGAGGACTTGGTTTATGTTGAGCCTGTGGATTTTGTTGCTGTTGTTGCGTATCGTGTTGTTAGTTTAAATATAATGTTTATTTTGATAGTTACTTAATTTTTATTGTATCGTTAAATTCGTTGTTACATAATGACGAAAAGTTGTAACGAACGGTTTGGTGTAATCGCATGATTACCTTATTTGCCGAGGGTGTATCGGAAATAGGGAAGGTCTTCCCCAGACTCCACTTTGTAGGATTACACTGTAGGTGATATTATAATATTAGTCATAATATTTGAATGGTTGTGTCTTTATGAATGGACACCATTCAAAGGTTGTGACTTTATCAAATGATATTTCTTGTTAAAAGGTTGTGTCCATTATGAAAAGAGACTTAAAAGTCTATAAATTTATATTTTACTACAGATTTAGGAATAGATCAAACAAATTTATTTATTAGTTCTAGATGTAGGGTTTTGTTGGGTCTAAAACACACAAGTAAGACACAACGGAAGTTTAAAAATTTTGTTAACTTACTTGCCCCAACAAATTCGTGGTATGATTATATTACAATTGAAATCTGCAAAGACACAAAAAAACTTACAGTTTACAAGCTTAAGAATCTATACTAAAAGGTGTGCACGCGATTGTATGCTCGGGTGCAAGCCTTGCTTCGGTGTATTCCTCTGTCAGGAAAGCTAGGAAATCTTGGCATAGGTTTGAGAGAATTTTAATCTCTGAACTCTGAGTTCAGAAAATATGAGTTAAGTTTATGATTCCAGTAAGAATTCAGCAACCTAAAATTATGGGTTAAATGCTAAATATATAGGGGAGATTAGGATACAAATCAGACTGAGATTAGGCTTAAAAACTTGACCCAATCAGGAGTTGCGATGGGCGGTCGGTGGGCCATCGCAAATACCATGGCCAACCTTCATGAGCGCGCCTTTATTTTAAAGTTTCAGCACGTTTTGATTTTAATTAAATCCAAAATCTAATTTTGACCTAATTAAATAATTTTCATCAAATGGAAATTATCCCATAATTTATTTTGGTTAAAATATCTCGATTCTAAATCGAATATTTTATCATCTCTCAATATACCCTTAAACCGAAAAGACAATCGACTTAGTGTGATCCTTTAGGCTTTTACACATCGGCACTTAATCAAATTAAGGTTCACACGGAACTCCTAGACTACGCCACATGACGAACTCAATATGTGAAGAACGTTTACAAGACTCTTAGTAAACACAACCTCTATGTGGGATGATAAATTCCTTTCATCCGTGACACACTCGATCAAGCTTAAGGCTTGCCAAGGATCTATCCAAATGACATGATCACTTTATCTCATCTATATTAGTCGACAACTAGATCACATCTCAAAATATGTCTCTTGCATTGGCCAATGACTTGGTCGACCTAATATTGAAAGCTGAGTGGTCTCTCGAATATCTAATCGAGGAATGAATCCTATTCTTGGCTCAACTACCACCTTAGTCTGTATCGCAATGTACCCAATTCAAGCCATGTCTTATTCTATAAGGAATTTAAACATAGGACAGGATCAAAGTACATTACTCTACAAACCAGGTGCGTATTGACCTCAAGTCAAATGACCTTCATCTCCCACATGCTGATAATACTCTAGACATGTATAACAAATAGTTTATCAGCAGGGTATGTCAATACCCTCTAAGAGTATTCATGTGTCCATCACTAGCAACCATTACTAGTAGTAAATGAGACATACTACATTCTCTAAGAATGTGATGCAGACCACATGTCCACTTATAATATATAATTGATATCCAATTCTCCCTTTATCAAAAATTATACTATTATATTATTTTTCTCATTCTCAATGATCATCAGTTGAGACTTCTTTAAGAACTACGCTCTATCATTAATATCTCACTCTATCAATGACAACGTTAGCTCAAGGGATGCACATTAATGAATAGTACAAACAATCAAATAATAATTCAGTAATTGCAAAAACCATCAATATATTAATCTCATCACTAATAATATGAACGTGTTCAAGTACATATGTCCCTAAAAAGATTGTCTCTAACATATATACTTTCACTAGAAACACCATCTTATTTGCTTAAGATAGTGTTTAGGATTTGTTGTATCTTGGGCCTCTTAGCAAACCTTGTGTTGGTGAGGGCAAAGGAAAGTGTTTATACATGCCTCAAATCCTGATTTGTCATTTCTCTGTCCGAAGAAAAGAATCAAAACTTCTGAAAAAAAAGAATCAAAACTTCTGAAGAAAAGAATCAAAAGTTCTGTTTTCCTTTACTCCTTATTCTTTATTATACTGGGTATGTTGTTGCATCGTTACCTTAATTTTTTTCTCATTTTTGTTTTGCTTATTATCTAAAAATCACATTTTATCCAAACTGTTGAAGTTTTTAATAAGCTTCCATGAACTGTGAATGGTTCAATACTAGCAAATGATTTCAATAGTTTTATAGGTAAATATTTGGGTGTTGCTGATGAGGATTTGGTTTATGTTGAGCCTGTGGATTATGTGGCTGAGCCTGAAGTTTGTTTTGCCAAAGGTGAAGAATTTTGAAGTGAAGGCTTGGGCATTCACTTTGGAAGAATTTAAGTAGGAAAGTGTCTGATCATGTGTTGGAAAAAGCAGATTTTCATACTTTGCTTCCATTGACAAATCTAGTTATTATAGTTGAATAAATAGTATCTATTGCTCTGTCCTCTGAAAAGTTTCAATATTTCCTTTTTAAATCTTGAAGTGTTTAGGATTCTGAACGCAACTCTGCATAATTATCCCCGCGTTTCGAAGGTTGTGGTTGGGCCTGGATGGATTTCTCGGTCATAGAAAAACAAAACAAAAAAATGAAATTCTTGGGGACTACTTGTAGACAGAAATATGCAATATTTTTTTTTGTTCTATAATTTACTTATTTTGGAAACGAAGTAATGCATGAAAGAAGTCTTTCCTTTCCACATTAACTAGATGTAATCTAAGCTCATTGATTGTTAAGTGTTGTGTATGAAGTGATGATTTTGCATTTTGCAATAAAGCATGCTACTCAACTTAATTTCACACTCATAAAATGTGATGCAAGGGGTAATTGTATATCATTCACTACTTAGCTCATTTTTTCTGGAATATCAGGATATCCACTTGTAATTTTAGGTTTTATTTTATTTTCTTATGTTTCCTCCCTAGTATTCTCTTTTTCTTTTTATTCTTTTGGTTGTTAACGTCAGGGTGCGATGACATTGTTAGGTGAATGAAACTCTATTGCACTAACCGAGTATAAGAGCCTCAGTTCCAAATAAGTTGGGATTGGCTATATGAATCCTCACTTCTTCCTTTAAGATCTCATCTTATTATAACAAATAAAGTACTCCCTCCATCCCAAAAAGATTGGCCTTGTTTGACTTGACACGGAATTTAAGAAATAAAGGAAGACTTTTGAAATGTGTGGTCCAAAACAAATCTTAGATATTTGTGTGGTTGTAAATTATCTCATAAAGTTAAATTGTTTCTAAATATAGAAAGGTGTCAATCTTTTTGGGACAAATTGTAAACATGTATATTATAGAAACAATTGTATCCCTACCCATAATTAAAATATTTTCATATATTGTGTAAATATAATTATGATAAGACTAGGATTCCTCTTTTGTATAGGTTTAGGATTCCTATTGTATAAGGGATGAACAGTGTACTCTATATATACTTTGATATTAATGAAAGACTCCCCAAGAGAGATTAATATCATCTTACATGGTATCAAAAGCCTAACACAAAACCCTCGAATTTTTCTTTGTGTGAGCCGCCGCCGCCGACCAAAATTCTTGGTTTTTCTTCTTCTTTTATCTCTTCTCTAAATGGATACTCAGGATTACGCTTCAGATTCTGACGCATATACCTCCACAAATCCCACCACCACATCGTTATCCTCTTTTCATCTCGCCCTCACTGTTACTAATATCAAGAATTATATTCTCATTCTTCTTAATCAAGAAAACAGTCAGTATTCTCCTTGGGTTGAACTGTTCTGTAATCATGCATGTCTCTATAACGTGCTTGACCACATCGACGACACTATTACGCGCCCTCCGGAGGTTGATGAGTCTACTTGGCGTCGTCTAGACGCCGGCGTCAAACAGTGAATTTATGGTAGTATTTCTCAGGATCTTCTTCTTACTATCATTAAAATCTGGTGCCACAGCCCGTGATTTATGGAACCGCTTGAAGGAAATCTTTCAAGATAACAAGCACACTCGTGCGGTGTATTTGGAGGAACAATTTAACAATACACGCCTTGAAAATTTCTCCAACATGACTGAATATTGCAGACAGTTGAAACTACTGGCGGATCAACTCTCCAACGTCGACATGCCTGTCTCGGACTAACATGGTGTTGCAAATGATTGCAGGTCTTCCCAAAGGCGACTATGATAAATTAGCCGCCATAATTCAACAGGCAGATCCGCTTCCCAGTTTTAACAAAGCTCGTTCGCAGTTGTTGCTCGAAGAGACTCGCCGTGCTAAGCAGGATGAACACATTCAGAAGGCGTTAGCTGTCGAAACACGCCCTCAAGATCCAACACAGCCAGAAAACTCTCAATCGCAGCAGGGATGCGGTGGCAAGGGTCGCGGCAGAGGTGGCCGTGGTCGTGGTATGGGTCGCGGACAGCAGAATCGAAGAACAACAACAGTGGCCCACGATTCGGGCCTGCGGCGCCAACAATACTCAGACGCAAGTAGCTTCCAAAGACCGCTTGTCCAAAGATGACACCCATCGAGTTGGTCGCCTTCACCGCCCCAACATGAAACATCCTGACAACAACTGGTACATGGACTTCGGAGCCACTTCTCACCTCACCCGGTCTGCAGGTAATATTCTCAAACTGTTTGGTTTAAAGCATCCTCAATTTGTGACAGTTGGTAGTGGTCACCGCATTCTAGTAAAGGGTTATGATACATCCTACACACCACCTCCTCATCCATTCCCCCTTCAAAATACCCTATATGCCCCACATGTGATTAAGAATCTAATCTCTATCCGCAAATTCACTCGTAATAACTCTGTCTCCGTTGATTTTGACACTTATGGTTTCACTGTAAAAGATCTTCATACGGGGACACCTCTTACGAGATGCAATAGCACGGGGATCTCTATCTATTCACTCTCACCTCCACGCGGATCTAGCTCTCCGCCTCTCTACGCCATTTCTTCTTCCACATGGCATAATAGGCTTAGTCATCCAGGAGCCCCAGTTTTTAATTTTTTTAGAGGCAATAATTTCATTACTTGTAATGGGAAGCTTGCCCAAAACTGTTGCCCAAAACTGTGTTTCTTGTTCTTTAGGCAAACATACTCGTCTTCCGTTTAAGTCATCCACTAGTGTTACTTTTTCACCCTTTGATACTATACATGTCGATTTATGGACATCACCTGTTGCTAGTTCTCTCGGTCATAAATACTATCTTATCCTACTAGATGACTTTTCTCACTTTGTTTGGTTGTATCCTCTCAAATTTAAATCGAAAGTGTTTGTCAAATTTCTTGAGTTTCGAACATTCATTCAAACACAATTTGAAAAAGGTATAAAATCTTTTCAGTACGATAATGGTCGTGAATTCAACAACTCTATGTTTCACCATTTTTGTACTAATAATGACATGGTTTTTCACTTCTCCTGCACTCACACCTCACCTCAAAACGGTAAAACTGAAAGAATCATTTGCACCATTAACAATATGATTCACACTCTTTTGATTCATGTCTCCCTACCTCCGTCTTTCTGGGTCTATGTTGCTAAAATGTCAGAATACGTTCTAAATATTCTCCCAACTAGCACCCTTCACAATATGACCCCTACCGAAATTCTCTATCATAGAGTCCCCTCTTATGATCATCTCTGAATATTCGGTTATCTATGCTATCCTAACCTTGCCTCTACTGCCCCTCACAAACTAGCCCACCGGTCCACTCCATGTGTCTACCTAGGCTTCCCGCCGAACCATAGGGGCTATCTATGTTATGACTTGTCCACATCCACATCTCTCGTCACGTCACATTCGACGAGACCACATTCCCGTTTTCGAATCTTAAACAGTTCCAAAAACCAGATTACTCTTTTCTTGACGAACCTACCATCATCCTAAGTCAACTAGAGCATATCAGTTCTTCTTCGATGTAGCCCCAAGGATCGAGATCATGACGCTAAAACTCCCCGCGAACAGATCCCTGATTCACCGTCGACAGCTGCGGCTCTTTGAGCGCCACGGCGCCAAAACATCGAAGAGGTTCGGTCCTCCAACGCGACAACGATCACGGCGCCACGGCGCCGCCGTCGGTTCCCTCCAGCGCCGCGGTGCCTACTCCGGCGTCTGTCCCTCCTTCTCCATATCCAACAAATCCCTCAGCCTTGGAACCTCCTACTATCCTCACTCACCAAATGGAAACACGTGCAAAACATGGAATCTTCAAACCCAAAGTCCAATTTAACTTGTCTGCCCAAACTATTTCACCAATTCCCAAGAACCCTATATTGGCCAAACAAGACCCTAATTGGAATGCGGCTATGACCGAGGAATTCAATGCTTGAACTAAATAGCACACATGTGATCTAGTACCTAGACCTGAGGGGGTGAATGTGATTCGTTGTCCGTGGCTATTTCGTCACAAATTCAGAGACAGTGGAGATCTTGAGAGATATAAGGCAAGACTTGTAGCTAATGGCACAAATCAACATGAGGGCATTGATTGTGGTGAGACCTTCAGCCCGGTTGTCAAACCGGCTACCATCCGCACAGTTTTGAGTATTGCTATGGGCAAACACTGACCGATCCATCCGCTTGATGTGAAGAATGCATTCTTACATGGGGATCTGAGAGAGACAGTCTACATGCATCAGCCGCCAAGATTCACTCATCCAGCAGTTCCTCACTACGTGTGTCGTCTCCGTAAGTCACTATATGGCCTGAAACAGACCCCTCGTGCGTGGTATGATCACTTTGCTAGGTATATCTTGCAGGTGCACTTCAGTATCTCACCTTCACCAGGACAGACATAGCTTATGATGTTCAGCGGGTGTGCTTATTCATGCATGCCCCCAGGGAGTCTCATTTCACTGCTCTTAAGCGTATCATTCAATACATTAAGGGCACTCTTGATTATGGTTTGCACCTATACCCCTCTGCTCCAAACAGGTTACTTTCATATACGGATGCAGATTGGGCAGGGTGTCCGGACACGCGATATTCCACCTCCGGCTTTTGTGTTTTTTTAGGGAATAATCTATTTCTTGGTCTGCCAAGCGACAGACTACCCTATCTCGCTCCAGTGCCGAGGTTGAGTACAGAGGCGTTGCAAATGTAGTAGCTGAGATTTGTTGGCTCAGAAATTTACTATTAGAACTTCAGTGTCCTTTGCTTCAGACATCTATTGTGTACTGTGATAACATCTCTGTCGTCTATTTGTCTCATAATCTGGTTCAACATCAGCGAATCAAGCACATTGAGATAGACCTACACTTTATTCGTGAGAAAGTTGCACTAGACCATGTCAGAGTGTTACATGTTCCATCATCCTGCGAGCGGTCATGTAAACCCTTTGTCTATTCGGCTCTTTCCTTTAATAAGAACAATCTAAATGGGGGCCAAATACCTCCGATCTCTACCGTAGGTGCCAAAGAAGAATGAGAAGAAGCCCGAAAAAGAGCAAAAAAGAGTATGCAGATATATTTACCAAAGGACTTCCCAAACAGTTATTTCTTGACTTCAGATCCAGTCTCAGCGTCTGACCTCCTCCCCCGCTCCGACTGAGGGGGTGTGTAAACATGTATATTATAGAAATAATTGTATCACTACCCATAATTAGAATATTTTCATATATTGTGTAAATATAATTATGGTAAGACTAGGATTCCTCTTTTGTATAGGTATATGATTCCTATTGTATAAGGGATGAACATTGTACTCTATATATACTTTGATATTAATGAAAGACTCCCCAAGGGAGATTAATATCATCTTACACAAATTAATAAGAAAAATAGAACAATCTTTTTGGGACAAAAGGAGTAGAAGTGAAAAATAAGTAATATAGTAGAAGTCTGCGTTGATTCCAAAAGATTGTAGGTCCTCCGAGACAACTTTCTTTCATGTGATTTAAGGTCTACCCCATCTCCTTTTAACACCTTCACTCACCATAGTTTTACTCTTTTGGATCGGTGCAGCTGAAAATTGGCACATGACATGACTAAACCACCACAAGTGACATTCTCTCATTTTATCCTCAATATGTGTTACTTGCACCCTCTGGCAAATGTGGTCATTTTTAATCTAATCTAATTCTGTAAGACCCCACATCCATCTTAGCATCCGCATCTCTACAACATTCATCTTATCGATATGTTGGACTTTAGCAACCAACATTCATTACCATATAAAATTGCCAGTTTTATAGCTAGAGTATAGGTTATAGACTTATAGTTATAGGTGAAAAGATTGTCCAGTTACGTTACTTCCTCTTATCATGCTGTGAAAATTCTTATTCTATCTTACGTAGTGTTTCACATGTTCAGTCAGCCTCCTGTCCTGGCTGGGATGATTGTTGACATATACAATCGAACTGGTGATTTAGACTTGGTCAGAAGATCTCTTCCTGCTTTGCTAAAAGAGTATCACTTTTGGAATTCAGGTACCATCTTCTTCTTCTTTTTTTGGTTTTCCTATTGAATAGGCTGTTGTTTTTCTTGAACTGTGTTGGCTATATTAGATATATATTACACTGTTTTTTGGCTTTGTTATACAGGTCGTTTGGCTTAAATGCTTTTTATGGTAAGTCTACAGAGAAAGCTTATCTTGCATTCTCTACTTTTTTTTTTGGTTTTGTTCAAGGAATACATAAAGTGACTATTCAAGATGCTCAGGGATCAAACCACAGCTTGAGTCGATACTATGCTATGTGGAATAAACCCGGGCCAGAATCATCAACTATTGTAAGGTTCCGCAACTCATATTCTTCCTGACATGGGTTTATCATGACCTTTATACAAGTGCAAATTACAGATTATTTTTATTTTCAATTGATATAGGATTAGAAAACAGCTTCCAAACTCCCAAATATCTGTGAAAAAAAGAGAATTTTATCGCGACCTGGCGTCAGCTGCTGAAAGTGGATGGGATTTCAGTTCAAGATGGATGAGGTAGCACATTATTCATTTATTTCTCATTATAGTTTGATAATGCTAAGCATGAACTGTTTTTATCTTGTATTGCAGGAATGAATCTATCTCACAACAACTACTACAACATCAATTGTACCAGTTGATCTGAATACATTCCTTCTGAAGGTAATTTATAGAATGTCTGAAATTAAGGCGTTATAAGTGTGAACTTTTATATAAAAAAGAGTTGATGAAACAGCCTCTTGCAGAAATGTGAGGTAGTCACAGACAATAGACCGTCCGCCCTTCCCGGACCACAGATAATGAGCTTAGTGCACCGGGTTGCCCTTTTTATAGATGGAACTTGACATAGCATTTCTAGCAAATATTATTGGAGAAAGTAGCATGGTTTCACGATTTACAGAAGCTTCTCAAAATAGAGAAAGTAGCATGGTTTCACGATATACCACCTCGGATGTGTATCTTTTGGAATGCGGAAATGGGGCAATGGCTTGATTATTGGCTTGCCAACAGCAACACATCCGAGGTGGTATATCTTGCATGAAGTCTTCAAATGTCTTTTCACTTTTGAAAACTAAAGCATTCTAAGTTTTGTTTCACGTGTTTGTGATTTTAGGATATTTATAAATGGGAAGATTTACACCAGAACAAGAAGTCATTTGCCTCTAATTTCGTCCCTTTGTGGACTGAATTATTTCGTTCAGGTCTGTACATTTCTAGGTGATATTATGGATTTAGACATCACAACTTGAGCATATAATGATGTTTCAGCTTTGTTATAATTTAAGATAAAATCACAACTCAAAAAGTAGTTCAAAGTCTCCGGAACTCGGGCCTGCTTCAACCTGCAGGGATTGCAATGACCTTGTCTAATACTGGACAACAATGGTACATTACACATAGCTTGTTTTAACTCTTATTGAATAAAGTGGAGAATTTAAGATGTTATACAGTGCCTTTTAATCTCTGATATCTCATCATATGAGTTTACAACAGGGATTTTCCAAATGGTTGGCCCCCTCTTCAACACATAATCATTGAAAGTCTCGTAAGGTCTGGACTAGAAGAGGCAAGAGCCTTAGCTAAAGACATTGCTGTCAGGTGGATAAGAACGAACTATGTGGCTTACAAGAAAACCGGTACTATGTATGAAAAATATGATGTTACAAAATGTGGAGCAGTCGGAGGTGGTGGTGTGTATGTAGCCCAAGTAAGTACACTATCCGCTATTGGCATCTGTTAATACAGCTATATGAAAACCAAACAAGTTGGGATCAGCTGAAAATCATGAATTATGTCATTTACGTTTATACAGTGTTCTAACAGTTAGTAGTCCAAGTCCTCCCTCTATTCCAAGAAATAAAAGTTCAATTGTTAAAGCGGATTAGTTTCCAACATGGGCAGATCTACCACGTGAACTCAGAAGCTTTATATTAAGAAATCTACTAAATATTCATAAATATTTGACTGTGAACCAAGTTATTATCATATATCAACTTGAGGTTGTTGTGAGAACCCATAAACTTCAAATTCTGGATCTGTCCCAGGTTGCCAAGTTCTATACACATAATATTTGTATAGTCAAGAGCTTAAGCTTCACTCATATGTTATATAATAGCTATGATACAAGGGTTTGGGTGTACCATGAGACATGCTATAAAAAGAAGTCTACTATGGACATCTAAAAAGTTTTGAAAACATATTGAGGACACTAAATAAAAAAAATAAAAATATTTTAAAACTGATATTTGTGTTTAAATGCAGACTGGTTTTGGATGGTCAAATGGTGTTGTACTGGCACTTTTGGAGGAATTTGGATGGCCTGAAGACTTGAAGATTGACTGCTACTGACCTTTTTCTTGCTTGCTTGATAGTAATTCCGTCGTTCAGTCGAAGGGGACAGGTTAGCAGCTTCAGGATAACCCGAGCACCGTGTCCGCTGAACTGTTCCGAAGTAGCAAGACGAGTGAATGAAGGCGTTGTAAGCTGTAGTGAATACTTTTTCCATGGCGCCTTAGCAACAACTTAGCAAGAGCCCGGACAGGTGGTAACAACTACTAGAGCATAGGACAACAAACAACTACTCTACCCTTCCCACACTCCACTTTGCGTGATTAAACTGGGTAGGTTGTTGCTGTTGGTGTTGTTGTAGAAATCAGATGGTTCACAAATGATTTATGCTCATAGCATTTCATTAGGTTTTGTACTATATGATTGGACAAAGGGGGAGACGAAAGAGTTTAAGTTATGCACATGTTGGACGAGATTCTCTTTGCCTTTGTTTCCTTTTTTTATTCATATTCACGGCTTATTCATAATCAAGGCTCTAACCTCCTAATCAAGGAGTGGAATTCTCTGCTCCCCTCGGAAAACTCCATTGCTTTGACCATCCTCAATGACCTGAGGATGTTGAAAGCAGTGCGAGTTAGGCCCGAATCCAATCAATAAATGCAATTTATTATCACGCAGTGCAACAGGCAAGAAATGAAATAGAAGAATTGTTTGCCCGCCTTGCGCAGCTTTAGAAAGGAGAGAATTTCAGAAAGTCATTCTTATTAATTATGAATCGAACAATTAAGGGGCCCGCACGTCGAAAACATGGTTTGCACACACGTGCATATAAAGTACCAATGATCATTATTTCCTTAAATGAAAGAGATATTGGTACGTATACAAATTATTTGAGACGTAAGAAAATAGACGGTTATTGGCCAAATGACGAATGATTTCACGTTGGTAAATGAAAGGAAGAAATGTGTAAGAGATGAAACGAATCAGAAAAAAAAACGCCACGGAAAAACTGGAAGGTGCCTCCACCATGGACCGCGGTGCAAATCCAATTTTCGGTTCCAGTATTTTTTTTTTTTTTTTTAATGACGGGGGAACCCGCAGCCGCTATTTTTTTACAAGTTCCAGTAACTTACTGGAATTTAGGCACCGCGGTGCCCTCCGAGGGACCGCGGTGCTTCGACGTTTTTCAGTAACGTAGTAGGCCAATTGAAACTGATTTTTGGGCTGATTTTGGAGCAATTATTCTCTATTATTTGGCTATTGAATTCAGCCATTACTAGGCTGAATTAACCTCAATATCAATGGTCATTACTTGAAATTGATGGTCATTCATTTGGTGAATTGAGAAGACCAAATCATCCACATATAAATTGATGCCTTTAGCACAATTGAAATACAACACATTGACACTTAAACAATTCTCTGAAAATTGTCTTCCTCTCTAGCAATCACAATACACTCAAAGATCTTTCTTTTCAAGCGAACACTTGAGTTCCTTTGCTCATTTGTTTGATTGCTGTTTTATCTTGAGAGATAAGTTGTTAAAACAACCGTTGAAAGGATATACGGTGGCAATATTATCTTAAGGAAAGATTGAAACTTCAATCGACTCAGCAAGACCATTTCAGTGTTTAATTTCCAGATCTATTATTTATTTGTTGTTGTTATTGTTTTCCCATTTCCTTGTAATTTTATATTTATATACAACAAGCTTAAGATAATATTCGTTGCTTTCAACAACAACAATGACTGCTGAAGAACAAACCAACGCTGGAAATTCGAACACCACTCAAGGCAATTCTAATGTTTTCCACTCTACTGATTTTGGCACTACTAATGTCAATCCTACTACTCAAGGTAACACCACTATTTTTGGCACCACAAGTGCTAACACTGTTGTTCAAGGCGTTCCAAACGTCCTTGCTCCTGCTCAAGGAAGCACCACTGCTTCAACTCCGGTTGGTTTTCACCATGAACGTCCTGAGAAGTTCATGAGTGCACACTTCAAAAGATGGCAGCAAAAGATGTTGTTTTTCCTGACGGTTATGGGAATATCACGTTTTCTAACCGAAGACCCTCCACAAGTTGGGGAAGACAAGGACTCTCAGCCAAATGATTTGGCAGGAGGGGCCAAGGTATCCATATCATTAATGGCATGAAGATGGTTCAAGATGCATGAAATCATAGTGACTTCATGTGTAGGAACTATATTCTGAATAGTTTGTCCGATCCTTTGTACACGGTATATTGCACCATCGGGACAGCTAAGGAATTATGGGACAAACTGCAAAAAAAATACAACACTCAAGGTGCGGGTGCTAAAAAGTTTGTTATTGGGAAATTTCTGAAATTTTAAATGGTGGACAACAAAAGTGTGTCATCCCAAGTCCAGGAATTTAAAATGATAATACATCATCTAGACTTGGAAGGATTGAAGCCCAACGAGCAATTCTTGGTTGGGACATTAATCGAGAAGCTACCTCCCTCGTGGACTGAGTTTATGAATTACTTCAAACTCAAGACGAAGGAGATGACACTAGACGAACTTATTGTCAAACTCCAAATTCTGGAAGACAATAAGAAGGCCATGTCAAAGGAAAAACAACCCACCGAGGCTAAGGCAAATCTGACGGAAGTTAAAGGAAACCCAAGCAAAAAGCGGAAGTTCCAGAAGGATGGTCAGTCCCACACAACTGAAAAGTTTAAGAGAACATGCAACTATTGTTGTAAAGTTGGTCATATGGCCAAAGACTGCCGCAAGAAAAAATATGATAATGTCAAAGGAAATGATAAGGTAAACATCGTCGAAGACACGCTCTTAGACGATATGATTGAAGAATTCTCAGCCGTTGTGCTAGAGGCCAACCTCGTTGAGAATTCAACGCAATGGTTGCTAGACACGGGTGCTACCCGCCACATCTGTTCCAACAAAGACACCTTCTTCACATATACACCAGTCCCAGATAAAAAGTTATTCATGGGCAACAATTCTTCTTCCGAGGTACTGGGGGTAGGAAAGGTAGTCCTCAAAATGATGCCCGGAAAGGAATTGACTCTAAAGGAAGTGATGCATGTCCCGGAAATTTGAAGAAATTTAATCTTCGGACCTGTGTTGGTCAATGTTGATTTTAGGCTAGTATTCGAGGCTAACAAGTTTGTAATCATGAAAAATAAAACTTTTGTAGGTAGGAGCTTCGTCTGTGAAGGTCTCTTTAAAGTTAATGTAAAACATGTAATACCTTCTACTTAGAGAGAGGCTTCACCTGTGAAGACCTCCTTAGGCAAATAATGCACCTGCAATACCTTTTTCTTTTAACTATCAATAAAATTGAGTCTTCCTTACATGTTTGAATCTTCTAATTTATTGCACCATAGATTAGATGTGTTAACTATCAATTTATACTGAAATTGGTAAAGTTGGAATTATTGTCGTCTATCAACATAAACCCTCAACGTAAGTGTGAGGTAGGCATAGAGGCAAAAAATCTCCAAAAAAGCTCCCCTTAGATCCGTCGAAAGGGAAACCGCTCCTATAGGACTCACACATATATCAACATATGTGACTTAAAGTTAGCTCAATCTAGAGGGGAGAACAAATACTTTGTGACTTGCTTAGATGATGGCACATGGTTGTGCTACCTTTACTTACTTGAAAGTAAAGACGAAGCTTCCAAATCATCTAAGCACCACAAACCAAAGGTTGAGAACCAACAATGCCAATGGGTTTATAGACAAGTATAAATCTAAGATATTCATACGTATGTTCATAACTATCGCCGCCTTGCGGGATCTTGAAATACATCAAATGAATGTCAAGATAGCCTTCCTAAATGATGATTTGGAAGTAGAAATATACATAGATCAACCCAAGGGGTATGTGGTTTCAAAACAAGATACAAAAGTTGTGGGCTTGTCAAAACGTGGTACGAACTGAAACAAACCCTAAACAATAGCACTAGAAATTAGATAGTATCATACTATTGGAAAATTTCGTCATTAACGGGTGTAACAAGTGTGTCTACATGAAAGGAATCTCGTCATGATATGCCTCTATGAAGACGACTTGTTGATCACTGGAAAGCGTTGATTTCTGAAACTCACGCTAAAGTTCGGGATACACGATATGAGATGTCTAAATGTACTAGAGGGGTAAAGCAGTACAAACTGGATATCTGATAATGATGACATCAAGTCCACCAACGGATATATCTTTACAATCGGTGGTGGAACTGTGTCTTGGAAATCATCTAGGCAAACACTTATTGCCCGTTCCACGATGGAGTCAGAATTCATCGCTTTGGACAAAGCGGGAGAAGAAACTAAATGGCTTCATGGTTTCTTAGAGGATGTCCCATGTTGGGATAAACCCGTGTCTTCTGTAATGATCCATTGCGACAGTCAGTCGGCTCTAGAAAGAGCATGCAGTTCAATATACAACGGTAAGTCTCGTCATATTCGACGGAGACATGAGTTTGTTAGCCAACTGATCACATCGGGTGTGATTTCCATTGATTACGTAAAATCTAAGGAAAACATAACAGATCCCTTGACGAAGGAAATATCCAGAGATCAGATGAACTGCATGTCTAGGAGAATGGGCTTAAAACCTAATCAATAAGAATCAATATAGTGGAAACTCAACCTTACGGACTAGAGATCCCAGGGATAAGGTTCAATGGGGAAACTAAACTGTAAAGGTTCATATGAGCGCTTCGGTGGAAGCAAGAGCACTTCGGATAATGATTTCTTCTTAAGAAACATAATCCAAGGCCATTCCCGTGATAGACATAAAGTGCTACCTGCAAGAAGGGTAAAATGATAAGTTTCCAAAACCTTTAATGATCCTCCAAAGTAGAGGTTAGAGTGAGGAAATTTTTAATGGTTCCTAACGCTTGTATAGCTGGGTATTGCAGGATACCTTGTAGGAGACCACCTATTTAAATGCGAGGACATACCGCCTCAAATGAACGCACTTACGAAACCAAGGGTGTCCACGGCCCACGATGGATAAAAACACTAGAAAGATTGAGTAGGAAAGGTGTTGTGTTGGTATCATTGTCTTGGCATATACTAAACACTGACGGTTCAAGACATCACGTTCTCCGCGCAGTAAATATGTCCGATGGTATTTTACTATGGAAGGTTCAAAGCTCTGAATACCTCTCCAGATGCAACATCGTTCCGCCGAGTGATTGCTAGAAAGGCACCATACGCGTGCACCAAAATCTCTTCCAAGAGGGGATTGTTGGAAATATTTATTAAACGTGAAATAAAGTAAATTCTATTAATTATGAATCGAATAATTAGGGGCCTCGCACGTCGAAAACATGGTTTTCACACACGTGCATATAAAGTATCAGTGATCATTATTTCCTTAAATGGAAGCGATATTGCTACGTATACGAATTGTTTGAGATGTAAGAAAATAGACGGTTATTGGACAAATGACGAATGATTTCACGTTGGTAAATGAAAGGAATAAATGTGTAAGAGATGAAACGAATCAGAAAAAAATGCCACGGAAAAGCGGAAGGCAGCGCACGCGAGACGGACGCGGTGCCTCGCGTGGGACGCGGTGAAATCAATTTTGGTTCGGTAACTTACTGGAATTTAGGCACCGCGATGCCCTCCCGAGGGACCGCGGTGCTTCGACATTTTTCAGTAACGTAGTAGACGAATTGAAACTGATTCTTGGACTGATTTTGGAGCAATTACTCTCCATTATTTGGCTATTGAATTCAGCCATTACTAGGATGAATTAACCTCAATATCAATGGTCATTACTTGAAATTGATGGTCATTCATTTGGTGAATTGAGAAGACTAAATCATCCACCTATAAATTGATGTCTTTGGCACAATTGAACTACAACACATTGACACTTAAACAATTCTCTGAAAATTGTCTTCCTCTCTAGCAATCACAATACACTCAAAGATCTTTCTTATCAAGCGAACACTTGAGTTCCTTTGCTAATTTGTTTGACTGATGTTGTTACACCTCGTAAGTTTAAGGCGATAATTAGCGAACATAATTAAGGAATAAGATTTGAATCTTGGATATAGAATATATTCATATATGCTAATTCGAAATTTAGTATACAAAAGGATGTGATTCCGGAAAAGTGTTGGTTACAACATGTGGGACGTTGAAAGTTGGTAATAATAAGTTACATATTCCCGTTATGGACTAGTGTCGTATTATAAGAATTACGACATTGAGAATACGAGACCTTATGAAATTTTTGAAAATTATAAGAAGTGAGAGCTAAGCTTTAAGTATTACTTGAGGGATTAGTTTAAGTATACAGTTAAGAGAATTGGACTAGAGTGTAATTAAAATTTTCAGATTTTTGTTGCCCTTAATACTTAAACCTTTCACCTTCTATTCAAGATATCTTCCACAAACTCCTTCACTCCCTTTCTCTTCTCCCTTGGCCGAAAATATACTCCTCCATAGCCAAGTGAAGATTTTATCTACTCCCCACACAAGAATAAGCTATCATACATTTCCTAAGCCAAGAATTATCATCCAAAAACAGTGGGTAAATCGGCATTCTGGCCGAAAATCAGGCCCCCAAAAACGTTAGCTTTAAGATGAGAAATTTGGAAGAAAAACATGTGAGAATGATGGATTAAACTTATAGACCACATGCATGTCATTTTGGAGTTGAAGAAGTGATAAAAATTGGCAAAAACTTTGAAGCAGTGGACGTGATTTCGGAACTGATTTGGACTTGAAATTAAGGTAAAAATTCTTCTTTTCATAGAGTATTTGAAAGATTAAATGTTGTTGTTGTCTAAGGAATGAACTTGTGTTAGGAGAAACTTGGAAATAAGACAATGCATGTGATGTTTGGGTGGTTGGACCGAATTGGGGACTGTTTTTGGTACATTGGATTTGATTATTGTTGTTGTTATTATTATCACTAATTGCATGTTGGAAATTGAAGGAAAATCATGATGTTTAAGTTATAATTGGTTATATGGAAGTGTTGAAACATGAATTGGATTCTAAGTAGTTAAGAAAAGAGTTATGGAATTATGATGTGTTGGCCGAGACTTGTATGGAATTATTGGACATGTTGTGTTGCATTTTAGGGGCTGTTTTGGTAGAGTTATAATGTTGGGAATATAAGTTATAAACATGTATATACGTTTTGGTAATTACTAATACATGTCTTAAAGAAATTAAAGAGTAAAAATGTGTTATGTCGCAAACTATAAGACATGTATTCTTGTCGTTGTTGGTAGACGTATGGACTATTTTTATGGGCTGTTTTAAAGGTTGTTTAATATGGATTAAGGGCTGGATTAACATGAGAAATAGGTATAGTAATCACCTTGATTGTCGTTGTTGTTGTATTCCATAAATGTAAGAAGAAATAATGCATAACTATGGTGTAAGTAGAGTATATGAACTGATTTGTGATATCTTGGAATTGTGACTTGATTAATTGGTATTGTTGACATTTGTTGTAAGTTGTGGATGTGCATATAAGTAGGGGAAGTGCTGCCTAAATTTTTATAGAAAAGAAAGCAACTTATCACTCAATTATAACGTATGCTAGTAATCATAGGGTTAATGGACATGTTACTACTATTATAGGGTTAATGGACATGTTACTACTAGTCAAGACGTATTTAGATTATCGAGTTGGTTAGTTCGTCAATAAGGTATGTGAAATTATCCTCTCTTCTTTTGGCATGATTTATATAAGTGTACGACGGACGTACATAATTCTATTGAATCCTAATTCTCAATGATACAACATAAGATAGTGCTTTGATTTTCTAAGTGATAGATATTCTATTTATTCCACGGAGAGTCAAAGTGATGATTTAAATTGTATAAGTTACTCATGATACTTTATTCGTGCTGGATATGATTATATGAACTCACCGAGTCCCTCACTAAAGGGCCGGCAATGTATATAGATATGATGATTCCACCGAGTCCCTCACTAAAGGGCCGACAATGTATATAGATATGATGAATCCACCGAGTCCCTCACTAAAGGACCGACAATGTATATAGATATGATGATTCCACCGAGTCCCTCACTAAAGGGCCGACAATGTATATACATATGATGATTCCACCGAGTCCCTCGCCAAAGGTCCGGCAATGTATATAGATATGATGATTCTACTGAGTCCCTCACTAGAGAGCCGACAATGTATATATACAAGATGATTCTATGGACATGCATCCCTGATTTTGATATAACTCTCATTTTTATAAGGCACAGTTGACTCTCATTTCATAAGGCACATTTGTATTGATATTTGGATTATTATATTTGTCTCCTGACATCTCTTGGCCAGTTATGATCTTATTTACAGTGCTTCATGTTTTACATACTCGAGACATTATTTACGTCGACCACTTTCCTCGGGGGGTTGCGTTTCATGCCCGCATGTACAGATATTCAGTTTGGTGATCCTCCAGCTTAGGATTCCTGTTCAGCTGTTTGGAGAGCTCCATTAATCCGGAGCTTAGTCATTTTGGGCACAGAACCTTATTGTTGACTTATGCATATTTAGGGGCACGACGGGGCCTTGTCCCGTCATATTTCGTTACCATACTCTTAGAGGACTGTAAACAGTTGTGGGTTGTATATGCGTGACGCAAGACATGTGTCGGTTGTTGTTTATCTTGGTTAGTCTCATGTATAGAGGCAGCCTTGTCGGCTTGCCTATGTTGTTATGTTGAATTGTTGTGACTCCTCAGAAGGCAGGTTCCTTTGATATATATATGTTATGAGTCAGCAGCTTATTTTCACGAGGTTTATATGTTGTTTGGGTATTAGTCAAATTATATGTGACAGGTCAGTATAAGGGTGTCCAATTAGGGCACCGGGTCGCGGCTCATCGGGTCGGATAGTGACAGTTGTTTTATTTTGGGAGATAAGTTGCTAAAACAACCGTTGAAATGATATACGGGGGCAATATTATCTTAAGGAAAACTTCAATCGACTCAGCAAGACCATTTCGTGTTTAATTTTCAGATTTATTATTTACTTATTGTTGTTATTGCTTTTCCATTTTCTTGTAATTTTATATTTATATACAACACATGTAAAAAATATTTACACAATTAAGTCGTTTATTAAGTAACTGTAGGTAAACTTGATCTGCTAAAGATGGTAAGTAATTCACTGTCATATGGTATACTTTACTGATATTGTGGAAAAAACTTTACGCCGTCAGTATATAACTTAAATCCTAAAGAGATGTTATGACCATTATTTATGTTTGATGATCTCTTTCCTATTTCGCTTCTCTACCCCGGTAGAGGTAAGATCTGCGTACATCCTACTCATCATAGATCTCAATTTATGGAATTATACTTGGTATGTTGTTGTTGTTGATTATCTCTTTCCTATTTCAGTGTGCTAAGTAGGGCTGCACAAAACCCTCGGACCGGACCGGATCGAGGACCGGAATTCCAGAAAAGTCGGATCGAAGATCGCATCGAAAAATTCCGTCCGATCCGAAAACCGAAAATATACATTAAAACCCGAAAAAAAAACCTGGACCGAAGACCAAATTTTCAGAAACGTAGGACCGAAGACCGAACCAAAAATTTCGATCCGGTTCGATCCCGGGTTTTTTTCGATCCGATCCGTTTTTTGTGCAGCCCTAGTGCTAAGTAGTGTTTCCCTTTATGTCTGAACTATTTAAATAATATGAAGAATTTAAATAGCAAATTATACTAAAAGGGAATGTAAATTAAAAGCGTCGGACGTACATGGGCACCTTTAGAAAATAATATCAGTAAAAAACAATGTAGTCTTCGTATGACTGATCCTGAAACTTTGACTGCAGATTAATGGACCTATACCATTTTAGGTTAAGTGTGAACTCTGCAGAGTGAAAAATACAGTAAAAACTAAAAAACAAGAAGGGCTATGCAAACAGCCCCTATGTCCTTTTACTCTAAGTCCTCGAGACTGTAACTGTTAACCAGAAAATCAGGTTTATTGTATGGGCAGCTGTGAACAGTCACAACTAGAAAAGAAATAAGAAAATAGGTATAAGTTGTTGGATACTTGACTACTTTTTTTTTGAGCGAGTGGAAAAATAACATCTCTATCCCAGAAGTCGAGGTGAGATTTGCGTATATCAGATCCCACTTTGTGGGATTATAATAGGGTATATTGTTGTTACTTATAAGTTGTTGGATACTCTTAATGACGTGAGATTTGTGAAAAACCGTATAGTCTTGGCCCAAGGTGAACAATAACACAGAGGGAGAAGTCGGTAAATAACTTCTTAACACATGCTATCAAATATTAACAACTATTTTAAAAGTCATTAATGTTTAACCACTCTTTTGACATGAAAAAAGTTACGGACAAAAATAAGCCCAACTAAAATATGAACAAGTCCAGTAAACGGTGTTGGAATTGGAAAGATTATCAAGAGGAACTCAAGGAATGATTCATAATATTCAAAAAATTGATGGAGTTTCAAACCTCATGAACAGAACAACTGCGGTACTAGACAAGTGGAAATCAAGAAACTATTTTATGGGATTCCAAAGTTTGCTTGAGGTTTAAACCCCGTGAATAATTTATGGGTTCAAATCTAAGGAACGATTCTTGGGGTTCAAAACTTTATAAGTTCTTCGGTATTTTAAGTAGAGATATTTTTGTCTCTTTAAAATATGTCTACTTGAAACAGTGACTAAAAACTCGTAGCAGGTCCGAAAACTGACCATTCCATCTAATTCTTACGATAATATCACATCATTTTAAGGATATCTTTGTGCCAGTTTAACCCAGGGATGGCAATTGGGCGGGGCGGGTGCGGGTACCCCCTCCCCCGCACCCGTACCCGCCAAAACAAATTATATCCACCACCTACGCCATGCGGCGGGTCTGATTTCAAAACCATACGCGCTAGGCGGGTATATTTTAAATTCACACCACCCCATCACCCAGTGGATATCATGGCGTCAATACCCGCCTGTACCCGCAAGTGAAATAACTGAAAAAGTTGAAAAGATTACATAAATTTACTTCAGATGCAAAGACATGTTCAAAATCAGAACCAATATCAGAACCAAAAGCTGAAAAGCTTAAATGCAAATACATTTAAGTAGTTTTGATTCAATATTAGAACCAATACAAAAAGCTGAAATGCAAAGACATATTCAAAATAATTCAATATCAGAATTCTGCACCCTATTCTCCATTAAACTTCTAGTTCTCAGTAGTCTCTGCACCATAGTCTCTGCCAAAATGATTCAACATCAGTTCTCAGTTTTAGCAGCAATATAAATTTAGCAGCAACATCAGTTCTCAATTTTCCACATCAACATCAGTTTCCTCAGTTGTCAAGGACAGGGAGGCGTGACGGATAAGGGCGGCGTGACAGTAACGGAGAATGGGAGACGGAGGAGAGGGTGATGACGACGTGACAGTGCTGAAGTGAGAGGGTGAGGGTAAACTAACAGTGAAGGGTGAAGGGTGAAGAGTGAAGGGTGAGATCTGAACTGAAAGTGAGGGCTGTGAGGCGGAGGCGCAGAGACTGTTTATGTTGAAGACTTGTGGTGAGTGTTGGGAAGTGATGGAATGAAACCCTATTTGTAATATATTTTTTATATTGGGCTCAAGAGGTTTGGGCTTGCGGACTACTTATGGGGCGGGTAGGCGGGGGAGGCGGGTATAACTGCAAATCCACCACCTACCCGCCTACCCGTGGCGGGTACATTTTCAATACCCATACCCGCCTATTACCCGCCAAAGTTATACCCATACCCGCCCCAACTGGGGCGGGTGCGGTGCGGAACCCGCAAAATTATACCCACCTGCCATCCCTACTTAACCCAACCGTTTATTGACCATGCCAACAGTAAAAAAACAAAGTCACTGAAAAGCAGGAAACAAGGCCCCTGGTTTACTGCTAAAAAAATGTCTAGTTCCGCAGCAGCCCAAAAATATATATAACAGTCATATAAGAAACTGATGAAACTGAGGCATGTTTTTTTTCTAGCAACTCCCATGAAAGTTCTAAAAAAAACTACTAGTAATTCTCAACATCCCTCAAATCAAAAGCAATTTACAAAAATGGAAGCCTCATCAACTTCATCCAACAATGGCAAAGCTAGAGTTTTTTCTATACCAAGCAAAAAGACGTTGAAAAATACAAGAGCAAAGTTGTTTATCATTCGCCAATGTCTATACATGCTACTTTGCTGGAGGGAACGCGTCGATTAAAAATCCCGGTAATAGCCCTCGGTGGGACTTTCCGAATGATCTTACCGAGGAATTCTATCATATTCCGGGCAGGTATGGTTGTTGATCCTGCAGTATTTATTCAAAGGTTCAAGCCAGTTTGTAGGAAGTCGATGCATTTTACATCCATGTATTTATTCTTTTTTTTTAGGCTGAATTTCTAATGTAGGAAATAGGGAGAATGCTAATCTTAGAATTATGACTTCATCAAGTATGAACTGTGGAAATTTTACATTATTTACTATAGTTTATATTTTGTAGCTCATTTACATCAAGCTCATTATTTATTATGTGTTCTCTAGTGTACTTTCTTTATATTATTTATTTGCATTAGCTACTGCTTTCTTTTGGCAGAATGCGTTCCCATGACGTATTCGATTTTTGTTACCAGCATGTTCATATAGTTTTAATTTCTTGTCTCTGACCATTTATCTTGCTATGCAATGTTTGCTTTGATTGTGATTATGCTATGTTTTGAGCCGAGTATCTCCCGAAAATAGTAACTCTACCTATCAAGGTAGAGGTAAGGTCTGTGTACACTCTACCCTCCTCAGATCCCACATGGTGGGATTTTACTGGGTATATTATTGTTGTATTTACATCAAACCCCTATTACTTTCTAAGTTGAAGAAGTGATTAATATGTGAATCGTCAACGTAACAACCGTATATTTTCAGTTGTATTATTTTGTATTATTTTGATAAATATAATGTGTGGATAAATTTATGTCGTTTTGCATCATTTCAGGGTGCTACATCATCAGTTTGAAAAATAAGCTTAAAATATTACAAAGAAAAAATAGGACGGTAGGATATAGAAATGGTAAAGTAGGATTATGAAACAATGAGTAATGGAAAGATGGTGGAAAAAATAAAGTAAGCGATCACACAAAATCAGTCGTTAGTAATCGTATCTTTATGCCCTTGCCATGACTTGTGTATAGGATAAAAACTGGCTCATTTTGATCCCTTGTTGACCAAACAAGGCCGCACTAAGATTAATGAAGCTTCAAAGTAAAATGAAAGGACTACACGTGTTCAAAATCTTCAAGTTTACCTCTCAAACTTTTAACTATGATTTAAAAATCCGTAAGGAGTTACCGAGAAAAACAAGAATTTTTCCTAACATAAAGGAATTATATTTAAAGGAGGCACAACTGTTCCATTTAGTATGCTGAGGCAAATTTGACACGAAAAATAATATTTCAATTATTATTATTTTATTTTTTTGATAATCCAGATCTCGGGGTGGTCTTAGTACCCTCATATCGCTAGTACCTGCACAAGTACTGGTACTATGCTCCTGGAGGCGAATGAAATCCGTTCTTAGCCGCCACCGCCAGGTAAATCGCGGGATGTGCGCCCCGCATTCAGTGTCTGATCGCCACCAACGGATCAATGCTACAAGGTCCGACCCCCCAACAGGGATTATCTGAGGGAGTATCAAACCCACACTGCAACATGCCCGCGCGGTTAAGCTACCAGACTTTAATACGAGGCATATGCCCCGGAAAATGTATCCGCCGAGAATCGAACTTGTGGCCCTAAAGCCACCAATTTGACTAATGGCCACTAGGTAGGGGCACAGGCAAGCGCATCTGGTGTAGTGGTATCATAGTACCCTCCCACGGTACTGACCAGGGTTCGATTCCCTGGATGCGCAACTTTCCTTGTTTTTTCACGTTTTTGCTATTTTCTCAATTTGTATAATTTTAGCTGATGGACTATATTCCCAATAACATTTCCTCGGTATATAATATTTCTTCGTTCTGAAAGTCCTCGTCTAACGTGAAACTAAATACAACAACATTTTAAGTAAAAATTTATATAATCGATCTGGACTTAATTAAAGTGAGATTGATGGATATGTTTACAACTTAATTGCTCGGTGTGTCATATCATGCGTCCTTTTTTATCTTTCTCTCTTTTTTCTTTTCCTGGTTTTCTTCATTTTAATTTTTTTGAAAGTTGAGGCCATGTCTAAAAATCTAGACATGAGCTAGCACATGTTAAATTATAGATACTTTAGAAGCCTAAATCACTACCTCTCACGGCCGGACATTAAGGTCTCCGCGAGAGATTTCAGTTGTTGCACGTCTCGCATTGGAATCGATGTTTAGGAATATCTCTCCAGATATTTCGGTGAATGGCCTTGTAGTGATCTTCAAGAGCCTCAAAAGTATCGAACACTCTTTGACATGGATTGTAAACGTGTATAATAGAAAACATAATATTTCCTATCCATAATTGGAATATTTTCATATATTGTGTAAATATAATTATGGTAAGACTAGGATTTCTCTTTTGTATAGACTTAGGATTTCTATTGTAAAATGATTGAATATTGTACTCTATATATACATTGATATTAATGAGAAGATTCCTAAGGGAGATTAATATCATCTTACATGGTATCAAGAGCCTAACACAAAAATCCTAGAATTTCTTTTCTCTGCAGCCGCCGAACCCCACCCCCACCCCTCGGGCTTCTCGCCGCGGCTCCCTACCCTCTCCTATCTAAATTTTTTGGTTTTTCTCTTCATTCCTCTCTTCTCTAAATGACTATTGAGGAATCTTCCAATACTTCTGATGCTTCAACCTCTACAAATTCCACCACCATGTCATCATCCTTTTTTCATCCCGCACTAACTGTTACAAACATCAAGAACTCTATCTCATTCTTCTTGATCAAGAAAACAGTCAGTATTCTCCATGAGTTGAACTGTTTCTTAATCATGCATATCTATATAACGTGCTTGATCATCTCGATGACACTATTCCGCGCCCTTCGGAGGTTGATGAGTCTACTTGGCGTCGTCTAGACGCCGGCGTCACTTATGGTAGTATTTCTCAGGATCTTCTTCTTACTATCATGAAATATGGCGCCACAGCCCTTGAGTTATGGAACCGCTTGAAGGAAATCTTTCAAGATAACAAGTACACTCGTGCGGTGTATTTGGAGGAACAATTTAACAATACACGCCTTGAAAATTTCTCCAACATGACTGAGTACTGCAGACAGTTGAAACTCTTGGCGGATCAACTCTCCAACGTTGATACGCCTGTCTCGGACACTAAAATGGTGCTGCAGTTGATTGCAGGTCTTCCCAAAGGCGACTATGACACATTAGACGCCATAATTCAACAGGCAGATCCGCTTCCCAGTTTTAACAAAGCTCGCTCGCAGTTGTTGCTCGAAGAAACTCGTCGTGCTAAGCATGATGAGCACAATCAGAGGTGTTAGCTGTCGAAACACGCCCTCAAGATCCAACGCCGCCAGACAACTCTCAACCGCAACAGGGACGCGGTGGCAAGGGTGGCAAAGGTCGCGGCAGAGGAGGCCGTGGTCGTGGTAGGGGTCGCGAACAGCAGAATCAGCAGCAACAATAGGGCCCACAAAATCAGTCTATCGCCGCGGCGCCCTAACGATATCCGTCTGTGCGCGGCACCAACGATATCCGTCTGTGCGCGCGCCGCTCTGTTCGATGCAAAACCACCAGTTCTCCGCGCTTTGTTGGGCCTGCTCGGCCGCCGGCAAGTTCAATACCCGCAGCAAGCCCAGCCGTACACGACCGGTTTCAGCGGCCGTCGGCGTACACTGGCTGAGAAGAGTCGGGCCTTGGCCGATCTCAGCGTCACCGACAACAACTGGTATATGTACTCCGGAGCCACATCTCACCCGGTCTGCAGGTAATATTCCCAAACTATTTGGTTTAACGCATCCTCAATTTGTGACAGTTGGTAGTGGCCACCGCATTCCAGTAAAAGGTTATGGTACATCCTACACACCACCTCATAATCCATTCCCTCTTCAAAATACGTTATATGCTCTACATATGATTAAGAATCTAATATCTATCAACAAATTTACTCGTAATAACTATGTCTCTGTTGATTTTGACCCTTATGGCTTTACTGTGAAGGATCTTCATACGAAGACACCTCTTACGAGATGCAATAGCACGGGGATCTCTATCCATTCACTCTCACCTCCGCTGCCAGATCTAGTTCTCTCATCTCTCTAGCGGTCATTTCTTCTTCAACATGGCATAATAGGCTTGGTCATCCAGGAGCCCCAGTTTTTATTTTCTTAGAGGCAATAATTTCTTACTTGTAATGAGAAGCTTGTCCAAAACTGTGTTTCTTGTTCTTTAGGCAAACATACTCGTCTTCCGTTTAAATCATCTACTAGTGTTACTTTTGCACCCTTTGATATTATATATGTTGATTTATGGACATCACTTGTTGCTAGTTCTCTCGGTCATAAATACTATCTTATCCTACTAGATGATTTTTTTCATTTTGTTTGGTTGTATCCTCTCAAATTTAAATCGGAAGTGTTTGCCAAATTTCTTGAGTTTCGAACATTCATTGTAAACACAATTTGAAAAAGGTATAAAATCTTTTCAGTGCGATAATGGTCGTGAATTCAATAACTTAATGTATTTACCAGAAAATAGATTATGCTATAAGCAAAGATTGCGTAAAGCCCGCGCCGAGAGTGAGCTTCCCGATAGTCTCTTCCTTCCTAGAAAGAGAACTCTATGTTTCACCATTTTTATACTAATAATGGCATGGTTCACTTCTCCTGCACTCACACCTCACCTCAAAATGATAAAGTTGAAAGAATCATCCGCACCACACTCTTTTGATTCATGTCTCCTTACCTCCGTCTTTCTGGGTCTATACTGCTAAAATGCCAGAATACGTTCTAAATATTCTCCCAACTAGCACCCTTCACAATATGACCTCTACCAAAATTCTCTATCATAGAGTCCCCTCTTATGATCATCTCCGAATATTCGATTGTACATCTTATCCTAACCTCGCCTCTCGCCTCACAAACTAGCCTCGGTCGCTCCGTGTCTATCTAGACTTCCCGCCGAACCATAGGGGCTATTTATGCTATGACTTGTCCACTCGTCAGATCCACATCTCTCGTCACGTCACATTCAACGAGACCACATTCCCGTTTTCGAATCTTAAACAGTTCCAAAAACCGGATTACTCTTTTCTTGACGAACCTACCATCTCTCCCATCATCCTAAGTCAACTAGAGCATATCAGTTCTTGATTATCGGGCCGCGGCTAAAACTCCTGCGAGCAGTCACGATTCACCGTCGACCGCACGCCGCGGCGCGCGGCGACCGCTTCCCGATCTGCGGTCCATGATCTAGGCACCGCGGCGCCTCCTCCGGCGTCGGCCCTCCTTCTCTGTATCCAACAAATCTCTCCGTCTTGGAACCTCCCACTATCCCCACTCACCAAATGGAAACTCGTTCAAAGCATGGAATTTTCAAACCCAAAATCCAATTTAACTTGTCTGCCCAAACCATCTCTTCAATTCACAAGAACCCTATATTGGCTAAACAAGACCCTAATTGGAATGCGGCTATGATTGAGGAATCCTACGATGATATTAATCTCCCTTAGGAGTCTTCTCATTAATATCAAGGTATATATAGAGTACAATATTCAACCCTTTTACAATAGGAATCATAAGCCTATACAAAAGAGGAATCCTATCCTTACCATAACTATATTTACACAATATATGAAAATATTTTAATTATGGATAGGGAATATTATGTTTTATATTATACACGTTTACATGGATATTTTGACAACATCTTAAACCAGAAGTTGTGGAAAGGGAAAGATGCTAGAAGTCAATCTATCTTTATCAGTGGAAAGTTAGAACTCTCTTATTTAAGAGGCTTGTCTTGATTCTGCTGTAGTTTTGACGTGCTTCAAGCCGGATGTTTCTCCACCTTAGTTTTTCTTAAGATATTTTGCTCTCCTTAGAGTTTAAGTTTTCTGTTTAGATTATTTTTTTCTCAGATAATGTAATGCTGTCTTGTTGTTTTATGCTTCTATTTCCAGAATAGATGTAGTGTTCTTATAGTAGTAGAGATTCAGGAATCCATAACTTCGGCATTAGACTTTTTATACGTCTTAAGCTATGGGTCTGTGTACTAACATCTTAAACTGGAAGTTGCGAAACGGGGAAGATGCTAGAACTCAATCTATCTTTGTCGATCGAAAGTTAAAACTCTCTTATTTAAGAATTTGGGTTTGATTTTGCTGTAGTTTTGACGTGCTTCAAGCAGGATCCTTCCCTGCCTTAGTTTTTCTTATGATGTTTTGCCAATTGGTCATTTGTGCTCACACCAGTTGTAATTGTTAGTGTTAGGTTCTGTGTCCTAACATTTTCCGTAACATGTCTCTTTTTGGTGTTAAGTAAAAACAGGAAAATGTCATCCCAAATGTCGTGACATCTGGGAGGACATTTCTGGCAAAAGTTTTGCCTATCTTCACGAGCGGTCTGAAGTGAGAAGATTTTATCACGTGAATGTTTGGCTTGGTTAGGAGCTAAGGAAACACGATAATCTTAACAAGACCAAGTCGAGGAGAGTGCATGCGGAAGAGCGTTCTCGGAAGACAAAGTCAAATCTGGTGAGAGTTTTAAGGTGAAGAACGGCTCGACCAACCCTATTCTGCTCAACCTCCATGAGAATCAAGGAGCCTCTCGGGTGAACTCTCCACTATAAATAGAGGTTCGCTCGAGGTTTTGATATCCGTTTTTGCGAACAAAATTCAGATCTGAGGCGTCTCAAATATTGCCTCAAACACAATTTGGATCGGCGGCTGTTTTGTGATTACACTTGTTCAAAATTACGAATTGCTTTCTTAGATCTATAAGTGTTCTTTCAACTCAAAGCAAGCGTAATAGGGTGTTTTCACTTCTATTTTAGATAGATTTTGAGGCTTAGAAGTTAGGATTTAACTTCTTTTAATCCACTTTTGTTTCACAGTTACTATTCATTCTCGAGGATTTGTAAGATTGTATAAGTTTTATACAATAAATTTTTAGTCATGAGACCACTATAAGTTATATACAATTATATAACTTATGAAAAACAATCTTAGGTGTCCTTGATTTATTTCATTGCATCTTAAACTCGGTTTTTAGTTACTGCGCTTTTGTTAATGTTCGATTCGTATCACGAGAACATTTTTGGGAACATTACTTACTGCGCTTTAAGTTTACCTCTGTTCTTCTTTCTTGATTTTATTTATTCCATAGTTTAAGTTCGACAATTCTCCTTTCAATTGGTATCGAGCGTAACGACATAATAAGTGCTAAAGTCCTTTTACTTAACTATGGATCAAGCTAATCCAAATATTGGTAGACTTCCTATTTTAGATGGATCAAACTATCCTTATTGGAAGATTCGCCACGTTCACATCAAATCCATTGATGTTAGAGCATGGAGATCTATTACTAATGGATACATCGTTCGCATCTTGCGGACGAGGAAAGGCGACATTTTGGTCAAGCACGAGACGAATGGACTTTTGAAGAAACTAATAGTGCGAGCTTGGCGAAAAGGCACTAAATGCTATTTCGGATGGGTTGATCTTTATATGTTCAAACTCATCCAAAATTGCTCTCTTGCGAGATGTTTGGGATACTTTACAAACTCATTGTGAAGGTAGCTCAGTGTTCAACAGCGAAGCCGCGTGCTCGTGAGTAAGTATGACCGTTTAAGGATGGAGGACTCGGAGGATCTTACAACCTATTTTGAAAAGTTGATTGCTATCTCTCGTGACTGTCACGTTGTTGGTTCTCCATGGACCAACCATCACCTTGTTGAAAAAGCCGCCGATCTCTTCTGAAAAGTTCAACATTAAGATTTGTGCGATTGAAGAAGCCGCGTAACCTTGCCTGATGGACCTACATACTTTAATGAGCATTCTCAAAACATATGAGATGAACATGGAAAATCAAAGGTCTTTATACAAAGGCAAGGATGTTGCCTCAAGCAAAATCCTTAGAGGCGGAAGTCGATGAAGAGGATGAAACACTTGAAGAAATTGGGGATGGTGTCAGCGTTGCTCTTCTTACTCGTAGGTTCAATACGATGTTAAGAAGATTCAACGAAGATAAGAATAAATCTAAGTCTAAAGAGCACCAAAACCAAGGACTCGATCCACGAATTACCAAGAATTTTCCCAGCACAAAAAGGCAATCAACTTAGGAGAATAAATTACGGCCGATCGAGTTCGATCGGCGACTTAGCGGCATTCAATGTCATGCACGCTCGGGATGAAGACGTTATGCCAACGAGTGTGCAAACACTCTAAGAAAGGTTGGCAAAAGTCTATGGATTTCCACGAGTGATGATGAAGGTGAAGGGGAAGAGAATACGAAATAGAGTCACTGGCAATGCTTGTTTTTGAACATTCTCTGTCGGATGATGAAGGTTTAGTTTGTGATACACTAAATGTCATGACATTTAGGGAACATCATTTGTAACATCTGCAGAATCTGACAATGACGGTATGAGTTTTTAATTCTTGGATGTCGATTGTACGTGGTTTTATTTCAAAAATGATTCTAATCCTAAGACTCGAGAAGACTATAAGGATGATATGATTAAGGAATTGCAAGCCGCTTTGCAAGGACTTAATCATTGAATCTAATCAACTTGAATCAAAGGTGAAAACTCTAACTCGTGAGAATGCGGATTTGATAAGTACCATTACATTGGAAGTGACTCTTACCAAAAAGATCTTGAATTCGGAAAGATAAGTGCAAAGTTGGATCCAGCGAAACAACCTTCAAAAGCTTAACACGAGGCACCTCCAAATTAGATGAAATCCTTAGTATTAGTCAACCTCAGCGTCTTGGTTTGGGCTCTGAGAATCCTATCAATACATTATGCTCCAACTTGTTTGTTAAAAATGGGAAATGAGCAGTAAGAAGGGTAGCAACTATGTGTGCAATTATTGTAATAAATCTGGACATTTAAAACCTTTTGCTTTAAGTTACTAAAACTCGGAAAGAAAAGGTCTTCCGAATCTTTGTCAAGAACTTGCAGAAAGACTTCCAAGACTCTCTATCTACAAAAATCGTAAGGTAACAAAAAGGTTTGGGTTCCATCAAGAAAACAAGTTGTAATGTAGCCATGCATGCTGAGGACGATATCTACGGATCGTGGTACTTTGTGATGCATTTCATACGTATAGCGGGAACAAAAGGCATCTAAGAACTACGAAGCTAAATGGAGGAAAGGTTACATATGGAGGAGGTGGAAAGAGTAAGATAATAGGAAGAAGGCGTTAATGTCACTGGAATTCCACTAAATAATGTCTTGCGTTGATGGTCGATGGCTAACCTAATTAGTATAAGCCAGCGTGTGATGACAACTTAGAGGTAAGCTTGATAAACATGCGTATGCGGTGGTGATGAAACTAACAAATGCATAATGGCAGTCTGAGAACAAGTGATAATTGTTATCTTGTCGGAGAACATAATGTATGTAATAGTGTTGGGGTGATGACACAACATTGTGGCATCAAAAACTAGAACATGTCAATTCCGCAACCTTAGAAAATTGATATCATATGAGGCGGTAAAAGGCATTCCTAAACTAAGTCTATGAGTGAAACCGTGGTGTGTGAAGATTGCCTCAGGTAAGCAAACCCGTGTCCTCGCAAAGTTGTTGAGTGATGGACATTTCTCGTGCGTCTCATTGCTTTCAACTTTACATATGGATCTTATGGGTCGATCGAGGTAGATAGCCTAGGAGGCGTGAGGTACTCGCTGTGATTGTAGATGACTTTTCAAGATACTCTTGGATATTCTTTTTGAAAGAAAAGTCTCAAACGTTTGACATGTTTAGAATATTGTACTCTAGAATTAGAAATCTATATCATTCCTCTATTTTGGATAAGATCGATCATGGAAAGGAGTTTGAAAATAATCAATTTTCTACATTTGTGAGAAAAAGGTATTTTCATGAATTTTACGCTCCCAAAACCCCAAACAAAATGGTGTAGCGAGGAGGAAGAATAGAACCTACAAGAAATGGCTAGAGTCATGCTAAGTTCTAAAAAGCATCCAAAGCGTTTTTGGGCGAAGCCCTAAACAACTGCAAGTCACATCTACAATAGAGTCTATCTTAGACCAGGAACAAAAATGACACCTATGAGATCTTGAATGGAAAGAAACCAAATCGTTACTTTCATGTTTTGGGTGTGTATGCTATGTTCTAAATGATAGAGATAATCGAGCAAAGTTTGACTCAAGAGTGATAAGGGAATTTTCATAGGCTATTCTCAAAATAGTTATGCTTCACAGAGTGTACAATCTTGAACCAAATCAGTACAAGAATGCATTAACATTGTTTTTATGATAATGCAGTTATGCAGAAATACACGATGCAGAATCTTTGTCGTAACAATACGGGAGGCGGACGCGAGAAAATGCAGATGTTACACAAATGTCACAACATCTGCGGCACTGTAGCAGAAGATGAGAACAGCTGCGAGTTACGATGAGGATTACGAATCGAACTTCGTGATTGATGCGCAGGATCCCTCATCCAGAATCAGAAGAAACCATCCCACTGAACAGGTAATAGGAGAAGTATTCGAAGGAATAAAAACAAGGAGAAAAGAGCCAAAAAATTACCGAGACATGGTGAAGTATGTGTGTATGTCCACCATACATCACAAGGTAAGTCAATCTTGCTATGTTTCTACTTTGGAACCTAAAAACATTAATGAAGCACTAAAAGACAGTTGGTGGATACAAGCCATGTGTTGACACCCAATTTTGACCCTCCCGTCCAGTCATTAACTATAGAATTACACTAATTTTGTAAAATAATTTTTTAGGATTTTTATAACAAAATACAACCATAAAACATTAAATACAGACAGTAATAATTAATTTAATAACGACATCGCGTCTTACGTAGGGTTTTAAGCATTTAGAGTCCCGCGCCCGCACCTATTAACTTTAAGCTTTGTCGTAATTCTTAAATAATTAATAAGTGCATAGAATAAATAATTTAGCGATAACGTCGTGTCAGGTAGCATAGCCGCATTTATTAGTAATCATTTGTAGTTTAAAAATCAATTTTAATCTGATATATATGCATTTAATAGCACCGCATTTATAAAAGCCTTAAACAATTCTTAAATATTATACTTGCATTTGGCATTTAAATAGTTCAATCTAAACTCAATTCAATTTTAATTTAACTTCGCAATAATGCACAATAATAAGATTTTAAATAATAGCGTTGCATTCTAAAGTATTAAGCACTAATTAAATAGCACGCCCGCACTTATTTTTGTAACAATTAAATTAATAAAGCACCTAAATAATTTAATCACAATTTATTAACTTACTTTACCATTAATTAACTAATTAAATAGCACCTAAAACTAACACTTAATTAAATACCTAATACCTAAAAAATAACTACCCAGTCCATTACCTACCCATTGACGTAAGGCCTCACCCACTAGCCCTTATTTCCCTTCCCATCGTCGAATAGCCCACACCGCAGCCGCAACCCACTAGCCCCTTATACTTTATCAGCCCCCCCATCGTTCATAACCCAAAAGAAAGAAACCAAAAGAAAATGCAGCAAGAACCCTAACGAAACCCTAAGAACCGCCGCGTTTCTCCCTCCCCTTTACACACGAATCTCGCCGGATTTTTAGGGGGAAAATCCGGCGACCTTCCTTTCCCATACCAGTACCATGCGAAGTCGAATCTAACTTACCTGAATATATCCTTACCATTTACATCATACCACAATAAGCACAAAATCTCTCCAAATCAGTCAGTAAATCATCCCTCTAAATCAGCCCGATTACTTACCAACTTGGAATCCAAATCCTAGCTATAAATATAGAACCGCTATGCATGCAATAGGCATCGAGAATCAACAGGAGAACCTGAGAAGGAGCCCTTCAGTATCATCGAAGAAGTAGAGACCAGCATCCAGAACAACAATCCAATCGAGCATTCAGAAAAACCTAACCCCCTTAATAGCCAACGATTCTCGCAAACCTTTCCTTCTTTCCACTACATTAGCAAGCCTTCCGAGCAGACCGACGACTTGATACGCTGCCTCGGATCGCTGTCCGGAGAAGGTAAACTCGTCTCCTTTCGTATTCTCGTCCAATTTGTGTTTCATGACATGTGCAGTGATTATATGTTATTCAACTGCGCTGGTTTGACTCTGTTTTGAGTTATTCAATTTTGTTGATTTACATTAGTAGGATCTATATGATATATGTTTGCTTGAGACATGTGCCGGTATGATGTTGTTTGGTCATCTATGTGTGTTCGACTGATGGGAAGCGTTTTCAGTGGATTCATATTTGCAAACTTTGTAACGACTTATTCGTATTTCCGGCATATATGAGATGAGAAACTTGTGAATACTTGCTCCTTCAGTTGTTTTCCTATGTCCAGATTAAATCCTAAAATGTTGGTGGTAACGAACTTGTTTATTTCGAGTCATTAAATTACAGACATGGTTCATTTGAACTACGAATTAATAATATTTGAGTAAACTAAGATCATGGCTAGTTGTTCACTATGCATACTTGGGGGTTTAAGTGTTTATCATGCTGATTTTAAGTTGTGTTAGTTAGGTCTATGTTGTTGATGGCTGTTTGCGTACAATCAGGCCCACATATACCTAATATGCTAGGTCAAGATTTGTTGTATCCTGTGTGATTTTCCCGAGTAATTGTAAGTAATCAGCATGCTAATTTTTGGTATGTCTTAACTGTTTTTAGCTATTAAGTTCATATGGTGTTGGTTTGAGGTCTGTCTAATTGGATAAGCAGATTTAAGGCTTTTATAGCAGTCTAAGAAACATGCTAACCCCCCCCCCCCCTTGAGGCCATAATTGATCACCCCTGCTTTCTGTATCTATTATGATAGTTGACATTAGTTTGAATTAGGAAATCATTGGGTTAAGATTATGTGTATGTATAACCGTTATGTTGGTTCCACAAAGGCAGCCTTATCCATCTTCAATTATAGAAGGGATATGGGAACTTGGTTTGTTTAGTATCTTCTAAGATATGTGTAAATTGAACCTTGTGTTCTAGTCGAAAATCACAAAGTCCACTTGTTTCATATCTGTGGATTGTTTTCTTTATCTTTGGGCCACTCAAAGTAGTGTGTGTTATTTGCAAGATAATATACATCTCTAACTTGCTCCGTTGTCCCCTGCTGCGAGAATATGAGTATCGGGTCTAGCACATTGTCTATTTTCTTCTTTGTTTTTCCGGCCCACATGCAGCTCGCCTAGGGCCATTTTAATGCTAAATGACTCTTTGGATGTCGTTGTCTTTGCATCTTGTTGGGCTGCCAAGGCCATCGTTCGTTTGATTCCCACCGGAATCGTCTATGATGGGTAGGCCCACGGTTGGGTCAAAGCGATCACATAGGGTCGCGCGTGCACGAGTTCCATATGAGTATTTCTCATTTGTTTTACCACTTGATTTGAGAAGTTACTAATCCTTATCTTCTTTTATTTTACATGAAATGCATCGGCGCAAAATAAAGAGTCTCACGGCGAGACTCATCGCAAGTCATTTCAAATGGCAACCCGCACCCGCATTTGCATTCCCGCTTGAAATTCCTAAGACAAAATAGGATAAGACGATGTCGCCACAGCGTCTTGAGCCGTGATCATATCCACCTTTATATTATTTGTTTAAATTGTTGCCTAATTCTTTAACTTTGTAATTAATAGGAGACATAGAACAATCGGCCCGTTGGAATAAATAAATTGGGTGGGTAGTTTTAAAATCGACAATGCACTTTAAGTACTTGTTATGCATGTCTAAGCTTCACTAAATAATTCATTTCGCAACTAACATGATAAAATAAAATTGCATTTCCCACAAACACTTTTATTAGCACAATATAAATAATCTATGTTGAATAACTTTCTTAAAAAACTACCTTTTGCACTACGTCATGCATGTTTGATTTTAAAAGCATATCCTTGATCATAAACCAACATTGCATATATCTATAAACAATATAAATGTATACTTTAAAGCTTTATTTTTATATAGCATTAGTTTTTTCAACATGCCTACTTTTATAAAATATTCTGAAGCATCTTTTATATTTTCAAAACACGCATTCTTAGCATAATAATTACCCTAGGTTTGGCAGGACAACCGCAAGTTAGCGGATCTTAGAGGGTGCCTAACCCCTTCCCTCTAGATTAATAAAGGACCCTTACCCAAAATCTCACTAAGTTTAGCAGACCATAAAAATGGAGTTAATGTTTTACTTTAAACTAGTTAAACATTTAGGTGTCCTAATTCACCCAAACTAATTAGGTGGCGACTCATGAACCATAGCATTCTAGCAACCCTTTTGCACTTTTAGCACCTTTTAGCATTTTTTTTTTTTTAAACTTTAGCACCCTTTAGCATTTTAAAACCTTTTTGCACTTTAGCACTTTTATTATTTATTTTCTAACCTTTTAATTTGAGCAGCAAGGAGTTTAGAAAATAAATGCCGCGGCCGGGAAAGGGCGCGACAGAAATGGCGACTCCACTGGGGAATTTAGGTTCTTAACCACAACAGACCTAGGGTTATTATTTGGCAATTATTTTGCATTTAATTTTTGTGTGTTGTATTTTGTTTTATTTACTTTTGATTGCTACCTGCTTTACTGCTTTCCTTAAACTGGCATTCCGCTCATATTTCTTCCATTCTGGAAAATCCACACAAACACACACTACATGCGAGGTGCGCTGGGTGCATCAGCAAAATTCTTTCTTCAAAATCCAAATTTAGGAGAGTCGGTAATATACGTGGAGTGCCCGGTCTAACCGGTGGCCGCGTAGCCTTCTCACTCGAGTTGTCCGCTCGGGAACCTTGCGTCTAGGAAAGCCAAATCTTAGCAAACTTAAGATAGAGCTATACCACCCTTATTTTAGGGCATGCATGCATTTACCTTAAGTGGGTCGGTCCTTGGCATCGACACCACAATTAAGAAGACACCAAACTTGTCGACGGGTTTCACGACCCAACGACCAACAACATATTATGTGCTCGTGATATTAATGGGCGAATCAGAGCCCAACGTGACATGCTAACATTGGGAAATTTTTGCATTTACTTATTTATGTACAGGATGAGCGATTCCAATAATCCGGAGTCGAATGGTAAGCGGTGTTAAACAAAGCTAAAGGTTTGGTGGGAAAATTTCGGCAGCGATAAAATGATTATCGAAGCAAATTAGGTTGTCTCACGCTTTGTTTGACATCGCTCGGATCAACATATAGTTAGGGCCTTAATTCGCCTGATCGGATAGGCGGTGTTGAGGTTAGAGACTTGAACTCACCCCACGTTGGAGGAAATCAACTACTTCACGAGCCTAGCTTACGAAGCAGAGGGCAAATCATCCCTTATAATCAACGGAAAGAGATTCTTGCATTACATGGGCCTAAAAACACAAAGGAACTCCGTTGCCGAGAACAATGGGTTTCCCTCGATTATCATGCGAGAGATATGGTCGCCAAGATAGCTATCGATCGTTCGAAAGGAGTTTTCTTGCGATTTGGGACAATGGAAAACTAGGCGACATACCGCGTTCACCGTTGCTCTATTAGGCACTCTAGTGTTTCCCGAACATGGGCGGATCGATCTTGCATATGTTACGTGACCGGATGGTTTTTGAAGGCATTAATGGCACGCAACTCACTTTGGTTCCCATGATTCTAGCTGAGATATTTCGAGCTCTAGGAAAATGCAAGCGAAGGGAAACCAATTTCTTCGAGGGATGCAATCTCATCTTACAGATGTGGGCCATGGAACACTTTTATCAGCGATCAAATATGACAGACATTTGTTTTAGCAATGATTATAGGATTGTAAGTTTTTACGACAGGATGAAGCGGTTTGTTTCGCCCGTCGGTACTAGGGATTGGTATGAATTTCTGGCATCCCGCACTAGCAACCAAGTGCAATGGAGGTACCCACTGCTATCCCGTATCAACAAAGCCTATGTAAGGAGCAAGGACCGTTATTACATCGAGCTCATCGGATTAAGGGGACTTCAGCCATATGCCATCTAATCCCGCTCCAATCAGACATGAAGGATTCAGAGGTCGCGTTTGGGGCAAATTGCACTTTCCCCAGAAAGAAGCAAATCCTTGAAGAATGGAACAACGTTGAGAAAATAGATGTCAAATACGAACAAGCAGGAGGTACACCTGAATACTGTGCATGGTTCAAGGAAGATTGTAGCGATCAAGCCCCGAGCAAGCAAGGTTTCGAGGATATCGACATGACCGATTGGGTAAAAGTGTGCAGATTAGGGAACAACACCGTTCCGTGGGACCAACTTCAAAACATCATGCAATATTTGAAAGATGCAGGAGCAGGGCCTAGCAACACCACCGCCACGTTCGCCAACAGCACAATATAGCATTAGGAATAGAGCTTTAGTTTAACATTTCTTTGTTGCAATTTAATTATTTTTAGTCCCAATAAAAGCATTTCTCCGATGGCTCGGACCAATCCATCATTATCGCATATATGACGTTTAGGCCTACCTCTGGCATAAAGAGGTCCCCCTGCATGTTAGGAAACGTTTGAATGTGTCGTGTGCAACATAATTGCAAATTATGTTCTTATGCTAACACTGTTTGTTGCATTTTTTAGAAAGATTTATCATCTTCCCCAAAGGTCGGTTCGTATTTGACTCAACAATGTCGGAGCATCCACACTTCACCAGATCGAGGCAAGAAATGGCGATATGGTAGTTCGGCGTCTGGCCGAATGGTTTGGGAATTGTTCTGTCGGTAACGAAACTTGAAGGGAGGAATATCACGATCGGGAGGAATGTATTGCTCATTTCTGCGGCAATTCTTGATATGCGAGTTGAGATGGAGGCTACGGAATCGACCAACCTATCCATCGGTTTGAATACCACATGCGAGCAAGGGCCACTATCCATGACCGCCCGGATCGACCTCCGCGCATATCCCCAAAACTCCCACAAAGGCGCGATTACCGGCCAATCGCCCGCCGCGACGATCATCAACCTCGCCTTCAAAATGATCCTCCTCGCCCGTGTACCTCGCCTCCGCTACTCACTTCACCATAATCAGCCCTAATCGCCAGCCAACCAATGCCCGCGCACCATACCAGCTACCGGCCCAGAAACCACGGGACGGCTAACTTACAGCGAAACCCAACCTTTTCACCGCCGCCAAGAAATGGAAAGGAAGTCAGAGCCAAAATGGGCGATAGCGTGGCAGAAGATTCACGACTGAAAAGCGGTTCGTGGCATGCGATCGGATAAAGGTCACGAAGGACTAGATTATGAGATCTTTGCATGCGTCGGATGTGGGCGCGATGGGATATAAGGTGCCGAAGTTCGATTTATTTGATGGAAAGGGAAATCCTCGTGCACACTTGAGATCATATTGCGACAAGTTAATCGGGGTAGGGAAGAACCCAGCGGTCATCATGAAGTTGTTCATTCGAAGTTTAACCGGCGAGGCACTAGATTGGTATACTGCTTGAGATCGCGTAAATGGCATAGTTGGAATGCATTGGCCCAAGACTTTGTGGAAGCGGTTGGATTCAACCTGAAACCGGTGTGGGCGAGTTACATCTAATGAAGTTGGAAAAGAAGTCTCGGAGACTTTCGGGAAGTACGCCGTGAGGTGGCGTTCGAGCGACAAAGGTACAACCACCCGTGGTGGAGAGTGAGATGACCACACTATTCGTACAATCTTTGAAGGATCTGACCTATTATGAGCGGATGATAAAGCGTCGTGGCGAAATTTTGCGGTCGTCGAGAATGGGTGACCGTAGAAGAAGGTATTAAAGCGGCGGGATTACGAATCTGGCGGCATTGCGAGCAACGATAAGGCGGTCGATCGGGGGCGATCGAGTACTTGAGGAAGAAGAGGCGATTTCCGCTTCCATGTTTGTACAAACGCAAGCGAAGCATTCATAACATACGAGAACCCACTATCAAACCCATACTACCACGCGACGGCCAAAACTTTACACCTCGCTATACACCTACCCGCGCCCGGCTACCACGCGGCCCATATATAACGCTTCCCAAGCACCCGTTTATCGACCCGCGTCAACGCGCCCATCAAGCCCGCCGCCGAGCACCAATGCGCCCGGACGAATCACGAATTTTGAAGAAAACCATCGAACCCGCACGCATTGGTGAACCCATACCCAGAGATATCTGAAGCTGCGAGCTGCGAGTTTGATCGACAATTCGGGGAGGATTCACCTATCGAGATGGTATGATGAGAATAGCGTTGTGCGTATCACTCGATAGCGAGGGCATGACACGGAAGTTGCTACACCTCGAGGGACAAAATCGAAGAGTTGATCAAAAAGGAGTAATCGGTGAAGGATCACGCTGGCGTGCATGATAATCCCTTGCCAAACCACGGCAGCGCCCGATGTGCATGATAGCCGCCAGCGAGAATACGGCTTGGAGGAACCATCCGTCGGTTGAAGTGAGGAAGAGTCGAACATACGCTTCGTCGCCCGCCACCAATCCTCGAAAAAGCGATTTGAGTTGAAAAGGGCACCGCCGAGACATAAAGGTCAATCACGATTATCCGGGCACGGGAAGGGCCACCGATCAAGATGGATCGCGGAGAAAGTGGGAAGCGGGTCATAGAAGTCACCATTGCGGTATAACCAGTCGAGGTATTACACGCCCGTAGAGGCAGCCGGAGGCATAAAAGAAGCGTGGCAGAGGTGAAGTCGAGAATTTTGGAGGAAGATGCCACTAAAGAGTATTCCGTCGTAGAAGCGATTAAAGAAAACCTCGTAGCGTATTTCTCTACTTTCATTGTTAATGCATTACGCCTCGCACAGGCTGCATTGATGGAGGTATTGAAGGATGCATACGTTCGGAGAGACAATGACGGAACTTGGCGGCTTTGGTGGACAGTACTAGAGGCGCGAATCACCTTTCACGATGATGAGTTACCGGCGAGGCGTCGAACCTGACGCATTGAATATCACCATCAAGTCGCGGACAAGATTGTTTCATGATCTTGATTGATGGAGGCTCGGTAATCGACATTTGTCCCGTAGCGACCTTTGTTGAAATTGAGGCGGCGTAAGAAAATTCGTGAAAGTCATATCGAGTCAAAGGTTTCGTGAGTCCATAGAAGTCGGCGTAATGGACCTCACGCTGCGGATCGGACTGCGAATTCGTTGTGGAATTTCAAATATTGGATATTGCTACATGTTACAACTTTGTTGATAGGAAGCGTGGATCCGTGAGGTGATGCGATCCGTCCACCTTGCATCAGTGCCTGAAGTTTATATGGAATCACAGTGAAGTGGTAGTATTTGGAGATAAAAGGGGGAACATCAACACTGATTATGCAATCCTGTCATAGAAGGCGTGAAACGATCGGATGGTTGATTTTCATATTAATGAGATCAAGAGAGCAAGTAAGTCCAGCCACTTGCAGTGCCACGTTCTCCGAAAATGGTGGCCAAGGAAATGCTAAGAAATGAATCACGAGCCAGCAGAGGTCTTGGAGTCGATATGAAGGGATCACGAGCCTATCCGGTTGTTCGGGAAGAGAGACACTTTTGGTTTGGGGTACCACCTACTTGAAGGATTTGGTGACCACGAACCTCGGAAGAAGGATCGTTCCGCTTACTGCGCCCGTTCCGCCGCGAGTCGGTCGTTCGTCAAAGCCTACACCACCTGGATCACGAGAGAAGATGACCGGATGATCTTGCGGTAGGGTTCGAATCTGTTCATAGGTGATGATGAGGCAGATTGTTGCATGATCGCGAGGAGATCACGAGGAGGAGCTCGCCATTTGGGATGCGAGCGTGGATCTGACTGAATAATTGGACTTGCACCCTGTCACGACCGTCAGAAGCTTGGTAGAATTTATGATTAGTTCTAGCGGTGTGACCTTTTATCTAGAAAGAAAGCAGACATGCATTTATGATTCTTAATATGTTTTAATCTCGCAATTTTACTTTCATCATAAATTCCAGGACATTTTTGCAGCTTTTTTTTTAAAAAAGATTTTGTTTGTGTTAAAATTAAATTCTTTAAGCATTTTGCCTTTCGATCATATTAATAAACACATTGATAACGCGAATATGACATGTAATGAGACCAGCGAACAAAGTTCAAATGGCGAGCATAACCAGGAACAAGAGGAATGTCATGATCGAACTTAGCCAAGAGTGGAAAACTTTGAGAATAGGCCTAAACCAAATTTGGAAGAAAGCGAGTTAATAAACTTAGGCGATGAGGCAGTGAAAGAGACTAGAGTCGGCGCCACCTAAACGTCACCTGAAGAAGAATTAATTGAGCTCACGAAGCGATGCAGATGTGTTTGCTTGGTCATATGAGGACATGCGGGTTTGAGTCTGAACGTAAATCGCCTGCAGCTACCTATTGAACCATCTTGTTTCCCAGTAAAACAAAGGCGAGAAAGATCAAACGGACATGAGTTTGAAGGTCAAAGAAGAGGTGTCTAAGCAGTTTGAGGCAAAGGTAATTCGAGTTGCAAAGTATCTACTTGGTTAGCAAATATCGTGCGGTAAAGAAGAAAGATGGAAAGGTCCGAAGTGCGTAGATTACAGAGACCTCAGCGAGCCGGCCAGAAGGATGACTTTCCTCTTAGAACATCCATATACTCATCGATAATTGCGCGAAGCATGAACTCTGATCGTTAAATCGATTGCTTTCTTTGGCTATCATCAGATCCTTATGGCGAAGAGGGCAGAGAGAAAGCGGCGTTCACTACCGTGGTGGTGTACTATTATCGAGTTATGCCGTTCGGTCTCGAAACGCGGCGCCACCTACATGAGAGCCATGACCACCATCTTCCATGACATGATTCATAAAGAAATTGAGGTCTATGTGACGGCGTCATCATCAAATCGCGAAGCGGAGGACCGTTTGGCAAACTTGAAGAAGTTCTTCCAACGACTAAGGCATTATAACTTGAAGTTGAATCAGGCAAAGTGCGCGTTTGGCGTTCCATGAAGTTGTTGGGTTTTATAGTGAGCGGGAGAGGGATTGAGCTAGACCGCCGAAAATAAAAGCCATCCAAGAGTTACCTCCTCAGAAAAGTAAAAAGGGCGTGATGAGTTTCCTTGGTCGCCTCATTACATCAGCGAGTTCATAGCTTGATCTGAAGTGATATGCGAGCGATATTCAAATTATTGAAAAAGGATCGACTACCAAGTGGACAACAGTTGCCAGCGAGCTTTTGTGAGAATCAAAGAATACCTTTCTAATCCGCGATTCTAGTACCTCGAGCAGGAGACCTTTGCTACTCTATTTGTTGTGTTAGAAAATGCTTTCGGATGCGTGTTGGGGCAACACGATGAAAGCGAGGAAAAAGGCAGGCCATATACTATTTGAGTAAAGTTCACGGCATATGAAGCTCGTTATACTCTTTTGGAGCGTACTTGTTGCGCGTGCTTGGGTCGCCCGAAGTTCGAGCACTATCTATCGGCATACACTACTTATCTTATTTCGAGGATGGATCCGCAAGTATATCCTTGAAGCCCGTACCAGCGGAAAACTAGCGAAATGGCAAATTATGTTGGCGAGTTTGACATCGTCACGTCACGCAGACTGTAAAGGGCGGGCATTAGGCGATCATCTTCTTGAGAACCCGATCGATGAGTGCGAGCCCTTCGAACCTATTTTCTGATGAAGAGGTATTGTTTGTCGGAGAAGATATCTCGAAGGATTACGGGTTGGAGGATGTTTTTGATGGAAGCGGCAAATTTCAAAGTCGGCATTGGGCGATTTGGTTTTGAAAGCAGTCGGCATTATCCGATTTCCATGGCTTCAGTTTCCATGCACCAATGATATGGCGGAATATGAAGCTTGCGTATTGGGGCTCAGAATGGCGTAGATATGGACATCTGAGCTGGTCATAGGTGATTCGGACTTGCGATCCATCGTGCATGGCGAATGGGCAACCAAGAATATGAAGATACTTCCTACCTATTTTGCGTGAAGGAATTACGAGAAGAGGTTGACCACATAGAATTTAGGCATGTTCGAGGATCGAGAACGAATTCGACGCGTTGGCAACCTTATCCTCCATGATTGACATCAGGACAAGAATTACATCGATCGATCACGGTGAGTGTCTTTGGAGCGGCGAACTTATTGCTCCCGTATAGGCGAAGAAGCGACGGCAATCCATGGTACCATGACATCAAGGTACCTCAAGCGGGAGAATATCGAAGGCATAACCAGCGTCGAGAAGAAGACACCGAAGACTAGCGAATCATTTCTTTTTGAATGGGAAATTGTGTACGAAGGACTCGGATCTGGGCTTATTGAGATGTGTCGATGCTCGAGAGGCGCAAGCTAGTAGAAGAGATACGGAGGGCGTGTGGACCTCGTATGAGCGGCTTCACTTTGGCGAAAAAGATTCTGCGGCGAGGTTATTTTTGGATGGCGATGGAAGCAGTTGTATCCGCTTTGTGCGAAATGTCGGCAATGCAGTTCATGGAGATTTGATTCGAGTGCCTCAGTGAGCTTAATGTGACAAGTTCTCCTTGGCCATTCGCGACAGGGCATGGATGTCATCGGCCGTCCGAACCCGTTGCCTCGAATGGGCGCAGTTAAATCCTCGTAGCAATTGACTATTTCACTAAATGGGTAGAAGCGTCATCGCGGTCGATGTGAAAAGGTGGTGGTCGACCGTTCGCAACAACATCATTTGCGATTTGGGGTTCGAATCAATTGTAACGATAACGGAACCAATCTCAGCGATAATTTGATGCGTGAGATATGTGGAAATTTCAAGATCACTCGCCGTAATTCCACCGTATCGACCTCGGATGAATGGGCGATGAAGCGACCCAATAAGAACATCAAGAGGATATTGCGCAAGATGATCGAACTACAAGCATTGGCACGAATTTGCCTTTTGCGCTTTTGGGTTATCGCACCACAATCAGAACTTCTACCGGCAACGCCGTATCTTTTGGTGTATGGAGCGAAGCGTGCTACCCAGAGGTGGAAATACCATCGTTGAGAATCATCGAAGCCGAGTTGGCGGCCGAGTGGATCTGAGGATCGTTATGAGCAATTGATGTTGATTGTGAAAAGAGGTTGAATGCAATCGTCACGGACTATATCAAAGCAGAATGGCTAGAGCTTTTAATAAGAGAGTGAGGCCAAGGTTATTCAAACCGACAATTGGTTTTAAACGCATATTTCGAATCAAAGTGAAGCTAAAGGAAAGTTCGCCACAATTGGCGAGGGCCTACATGGTTCATCGGGTTTTAAGTGGAGGGCTCTAATCTTATTTGAGATGGATGGCGAGTATGGCCCAGGCTATCAGCGAATCACGATGAAGAGATATTACGTCTAGGAGTATTTGTCTTAGTGTAATCCCCTTTATATTGTAAAAGTGCATTCCTCGGTGGGATATGCATAGAGCCAATATAGGGTCTCGCATTGCAAATCAAAAGCCCTTTACTTGTATGTCGAACTACGTCATGACACGATTCCTTGGCGGATCGTGGCGGCCATCGCCGGTCCAGCACTTTTAGAATTTTACCCGTTTCGCTTGTAATGAACTACGTCATGACTGATTCCTCGTGGGGATCGTGGCGGCCTAAATCGGCCGGTCACACGTTAGGAATCTTCCCGTTTGTCTCTGAGCAACAACGTATGCGAGTTATTCCAAAAACGATATGAGCAATTCATCACGAAGTTAAGTTCCGCCCACGCGACACACATTGAAATTGAGACAGTTTTGCGCACTGTGAGGAAGGCAATAACAAGGATTCCAAAGGAGGTTCGCTTGGTCAAAATACATGTCATACTCAGCGAATTAGACGAGGCTTTTACATTTTTTACGCATGTCATATAAATGTTTATTTCTAAAGATGTTTTGTGCATACTTCATGAAAACATTTCATTTTTGGAAAATGCTTTTGGGGCACTACTAAACATCTCAAAGAGGTCAGACAGGGGTTGCAAGTCCCAAACAAGTCAGGCACGCAGATATCAAGGAACAAGCGTGGTCAAATATGAATCGACCCCAAAACTCACAAAATTTTCTTTGGCGCGAGTCTTTTAATATTATGAAGCGAGAAAGTGCAACAAGCGAAAATATGGCGGCAGGAAAAAGCAAAGCGAGTATGACAACAATCCAAAGTCTGCGGCGAAGCGTGTGAAAGGAGCATCAACAATCGCGATCAAAGTTGAAGTTCCAACAAAACCTAGCGCATCAAGTCAAATTGGCAACCTACGATCGCGCACAACAAAGGCATCATAACAATTGCGTCATTTGCGGTGCAAGCGGCAACATCGATTCGTCGGGCATATCGGGGGCGACATCTCTATCCGTAAAAATGCACCTATCCTATATGCTTATCATCTTGTTTAGCGGGTATGCACTAACGTTTTCTCGGCTCGGCTTGCGAGGAGCATTTATTCTACGAGAGCGGCAACACGTCCGCAGCGGCGTTATCGGCGTGTGTCGAGCAACGACACCATCGATCGCGTCTACGCAACGACGCCCGGCAACGTCGCCCGGCAACGTCGCCGGCGTTATGTCAAGGCGGCGACATCACCGGCGTGCGTCACGCAACGACGCCCGGCAACACGCGTCCGAGCAACGGCGTCATCAACATTGTGTCGGCGGCGACACCATCGGCGTGCGTCACGCAACGCCCGGCGGCAACACGTCCGAGCGGCGTCGCCGGCGTGCGTCTAGCGGCGCAACGACGCCGGCACGTCCGAACGACGGCGTTATCGGCGTATGTCGAGCGGCGACACCATCGCGTGCGTCTCGCAGCGACACGGCGGCAACACGCGTCCGAACGCGGCGTTATCGGCGTGTGTCGAGCGGCGACACACCATCGCATTGCGTCTACGCAACGGCCCGGCGAACACGTCGAGCAACGGCGTTATCAACATGTCGTCGGCGGCAACGACACCATCGGCGTGCGTCTACGCAGCGGCGCCCGGAAAGACGTCCGTGCAACGGCGTTACTCGGCCTGACAATAAGTCCGAAAACGACGCCATCATCAGCATATCACACAGGGACGATTTCTATACTCCCGAAATTGCATTTCTTACGCATGCTTTATTATTATGTCTTAGCAGTTATGCACTAACTCTTTCTTGAGCTTTAGTACACAGGGACAATTGCAGCGAGGACAACGTATCCGCATTCACGATCGCAACACGTCCGTGCAAGGGCGAAATCACAGCATTTGCAGCATCGCATCAACACAGCAGACATCCTATTTTGCAGGATAACCTTTTCTACTCACAGTTGCATTACTTTTAAAATTATACATCATCATTTTTTGCCTTAACAGTTATGCACTAACCGTTTGTTTAAGTCTTAGCATGCAGGAGCAGGAGCACAACGTGGATTTTCTCTTCAATGACCGGGCAATCTGTTGGGGCAACCTTCCCAACGATTGCGAAGCGGCCTCAGCGTCGGTCCACTCGCTCCACCGTAACCCAAAGACCACAAGCCATAGAAGACACCCGAGTTCAAGCGATTATATTCTTTTACTTTTTGACCATAACCCAAAGGTCATCATAACTCGACATCGGGACATTTTTAAGCCCGCGTTAGCCCGCTTGGTGTTTTGACCATGGTAGCCCGGTCGTCATAACTCGACCTTTGGGGCGGTTTGATTTTAGTATCACCTTGTCTACCGCCAAGATTTCGCAGTCGAAGATCGAGACAAAATTGGCTCTGAGTCAACGTCTTTGTCCGAAGCTTCTTCCATCATCTCCATACAAAGAGGACATCTGTTGACACCCAATTTTGACCCTCCGTCGATCATTAACTATAGAATTACACTAATTTTGTAAAATAATTTTTTAGGATTTTTATAACAAAATACAACCATAAAACATTAAATACAGACAGTAATAATTAATTTAATAACGACATCGCGTCTTACGTAGGGTTTTAAGCATTTAGAGTCCCGCGCCCGCACCTATTAACTTTAAGCTTTGTCGTAATTCTTAAATAATTAATAAGTGCATAGAATAAATAATTTAGCGATAACGTCGTGTCAGGTAGCATAGCCGCATTTATTAGTAATCATTTGTAGTTTAAAAATCAATTTTAATCTGATATATATGCATTTAATAGCACCGCATTTATAAAAGCCTTAAACAATTCTTAAATATTATACTTGCATTTGGCATTTAAATAGTTCAATCTAAACTCAATTCAATTTTAATTTAACTTCGCAATAATGCACAATAATAAGATTTTAAATAATAGCGTTGCATTCTAAAGTATTAAGCACTAATTAAATAGCACGCCCGCACTTATTTTTGTAACAATTAAATTAATAAAGCACCTAAATAATTTAATCACAATTTATTAACTTACTTTACCATTAATTAACTAATTAAATAGCACCTAAAACTAACACTTAATTAAATACCTAATACCTAAAAAATAACTACCCAGTCCATTACCTACCCAGCCCAACCCGTAAGGCCCAACTCACCCCTAGCCCTTATTTCCCCTTCCCATCGTCCAATAGCCCACACCCGCAGGCCCGCAACCCACTAGCCCCTTATACTTTATCAGCCCCCCCCATCGTTCATAACCCAAAAGAAAGAAACCAAAAGAAAATGCAGCAAGAACCCTAACGAAACCCTAAGAACCGCCGCGTTTCTCCCTCCCCTTGACACACGAATCTCGCCGGATTTTTAGGGGGAAAATCCGGCGACCTTCCTTTCCCATACCAGTACCATGCGAAGTCGAATCTAACTTACCTGAATATATCCTTACCATTTACATCATACCACAATAAGCACAAAATCTCTCCAAATCAGTCAGTAAATCATCCCTCTAAATCAGCCCGATTACTTACCAACTTGGAATCCAAATCCTAGCTATAAATATAGAACCGCTATGCATGCAATAGGCATCGAGAATCAACAGGAGAACCTGAGAAGGAGCCCTTCAGTATCATCGAAGAAGTAGAGACGGCGTCGAACAACAATCGAATCGAGCATTGAAAAACCTAACCCCTAATAGCAACGATTCTCGCAAACCTTTCCTTCTTTCCACTACATTAGCAAGCCTTCCGACCGCAGCGACTTGATACGCTGCCTCGGATCGCTGTCCGGAGAAGGTAAACTCGTCTCCTTTCGTATTCTCGTCCAATTTGTGTTTCATGACATGTGCAGTGATTATATGTTATTCAACCGCTATTTGGTTTGACTCTTTTGAGTTATTCAATTTTGTTGATTTACATTAGTAGGATCTATATGATATATGTTTGCTTGAGACATGTGCGGTATGATGTTGTTTGTCATCTATGTGTTCGACTGATGGGAAGCGTTTTCAGTGGATTCATATTTGCAAACTTTGTAACGACTTATTCGTATTTCCGGCATATATGAGATGAGAAACTTGTGAATACTTGCTCCTTCAGTTGTTTTCCTATGTCCAGATTAAATCCTAAAATGTTGGTGGTGACGAACTTGTTTATTTCGAGTCATTAAATTACAGACATGGTTCATTTGAACTACGAATTAATAATATTTGAGTAAACTAAGATCATGGCTAGTTGTTCACTATGCATACTTGGGGGTTTAAGTGTTTATCATGCTGATTTTAAGTTGTGTTAGTTAGGTCTATGTTGTTGATGGCTGTTTGCGTACAATCAGGCCCACATATACCTAATATGCTAGGTCAAGATTTGTTGTATCCTGTGTGATTTTCCCGAGTAATTGTAAGTAATCAGCATGCTAATTTTTGGTATGTCTTAACTGTTTTTAGCTATTAAGTTCATATGGTGTTGGTTTGAGGTCTGTCTAATTGGATAAGCAGATTTAAGGCTTTTATAGCAGTCTAAGAAACATGCTAACCCCTTGAGGCCATAATTGATCACCCCTGCTTTCTGTATCTATTATGATAGTTGACATTAGTTTGAATTAGGAAATCATTGGGTTAAGATTATGTGTATGTATAACCGTTATGTTGGTTCCACAAAGGCAGCCTTATCCATCTTCAATTATAGAAGGGATATGGGAACTTGGTTTGTTTAGTATCTTCTAAAATATGTGTAAATTGAACCTTGTGTTCTAGTCCCGGAAATCACAAAGTCCACTTGTTTCATATCCTGTGTGGATTGTTTTCTTTATGCTGGGCCACTCAAAGTAGTGTGTGTTATTTGCAAGATAATATACATCTCTAACTTGCTCCGTTGTCCCCTGCTGCGAGAATATGAGTATCGGGTCTAGCACATTGTCTATTTTCTTCTTTGTTTTTCCGTCCCACATGCAGCTTGCCTAGGGCCATTTTAATGCTAAATGACTACTGGATGTGCGTTGTCTTTGCATACTGTTGGGCCTGCCAAGGCCACTGTCTGTTTGATTCCCACTGGGAATCGTCTATGATGGGTAGGCCCACTTGGTTGGGTCAAAACGATCACATAGGGGTCACGTGCGTGCCTGAGTTCCATATGAGTATTTCTCTATTTGTTTTACCACTTGATTTGAGAAGTTACTAATCCTTATCTTCTTTTATTTTACATGAAATGCATCGGAGCAAAATAAAGAGTCTCACGGCGAGACTCATCGCAAGTCATTTCAAATGGCAACCCGCACCCGCATTTGCATTCCCGCTTCAGAAATTCCTAAGACAAAATAGGATAAGACGATGTCGCCACACGTCTTGAGAGCCGTGATCATATCCACCTTTATATTATTTGTTTAAATTGTTGCCTAATTCTTTAACTTTGTAATTAATAGGAGACATAGAACAATCAGCCCGTTGGAATAAATAAATTGGGTGGGTAGTTTTAAAATCGGCAATGCACTTTAAGTACTTGTTATGCATGTCTAAGCTTCACTAAATAATTCATTTCGCAACTAACATGATAAAATAAAATTGCATTTCCCACAAACACTTTTATTAGCACAATATAAATAATCTATGTTGAATAACTTTCTTAAAAAACTACCTTTTGCACTACGTCATGCATGTTTGATTTTAAAAGCATATCCTTGATCATAAACCAACATTGCATATATCTATAAACAATATAAATGTATACTTTAAAGCTTTATTTTTATATAGCATTAGTTTTTTCAACATGCCTACTTTTATAAAATATTCTGAAGCATCTTTTATATTTTCAAAACACGCATTCTTAGCATAATAATTACCCTAGGTTTGGCAGGACAACCGCAAGTTAGCGGATCTTAGAGGGTGCCTAACCCCTTCCCTCTAGATTAATAAAGGACCCTTACCCAAAATCTCACTAAGTTTAGCAGACCATAAAAATGGAGTTAATGTTTTACTTTAAACTAGTTAAACATTTAGGTGTCCTAATTCACCCAAACTAATTAGGTGGCGACTCCGCGAACCCTTAGCATTCTAGCAACCCTTTTGCACTTTTAGCACCTTTTAACATTTTTTTTTTTTTAAACTTTAGCACCCTTTAGCATTTTAAAACCTTTTTGCACTTTAGCACCTTTATTATTTATTTTCTAACCTTTTAATTTGAGCAGCAAGGAGTTTAGAAAATAAATGCATGGCCGAGAAAGCGCGACACCATCTGAAAGAACTAGAAACGATTCACGAAATGAGGTTTGGGATCTAGTTCCTCGCCCTGATGAGACTAATGTAATAGGAACTAAATGGATCTTTAAGAATAAATCTGACGAATCTGGAACTATTATTAGAAATAAAGCTAGACTAGTGGCTCAAGGATACTCTCAAGTCAAAGGTATCGACTATGATGAAACCTTTGCTCCAGTAGCTAGAATTGAATCAATTAGATTATTACTTGTCATAGCTTGTTGTTTAAAGATAACTCTTCATCAAATGGATGTGAAAGGTGCCTTTTTGAACGGATATATTGATAAGGAGGTATATGTTGAACAACCCAAAGGATTTGAAGATCCTCACCATCCACAACATGTATACAGGTTAAAAAAGGCCTTGTATGGACTAAAACAAGCTCCACGTGCATGGTATGGTCGTTTAACTCAATTTCTTCTTGAATTTGGCTTCCAACGTGGTGTAGCTGATTGTACTTTATTTATAAAACATCATGGATCAGATATGGTTATTGCTCAAATCTATGTAGATGACATAGTTTTTGGTTCGACTTCAATGTCTCATCTTAAGACTTTTGTCGTTTATGTCCTCAACATTCGAAATGAGCATGATTGGGAACTAACCTTTTTCTTAGGCTTGCAGATAAAACAGAATGAGGAGGGTATCTTCATTTCACAAAGCAAATATGCCAAGAACCTGGTTAAAAAGTTTGGATTGGAGAACGCCAAACACATGAAGACTCCGATGGGATCAACCCAGACTATATCCAAAGATGATGTTGGGGAGAATGTTGACCCAACTTTATACAGATCTATGATAGGTAGTCTTTTGTATCTCACCGCGAGTCGTCCAGATCTTATGTTTAGTGTTTGTGTGTGCACGATTCCAAGCATGCCCTAAAATTTCCCACTTAAATGTTGTCAAACGTGTCATAAGATATGTTGCCGGCACATGTGAGTTGGGAATTTGGTATTCCAAAGACACTAATCCTAATCTAATAGGATATAGTGACGCGGATTGGGCTGGGGATGTGGAAGATAGAAAAAGTACTAGTGGAGGATGTTTTTACCTTGGCAATAACTTAGTTTCCTGGTACAGTCGTAAACAAAATTGTGTCTCACTCTCAACTGCTGAATCTGAATATGTAGCAGCGGGGAGTTGTTGCTCTCAATTAATATGGCTAAGACACATGTTAGACGATTATGGCATTTCAAAAAATATCTTAGTTTTGTACTGTGATAATATGAGTGCCATCAATATATCTAAAAATCCGGTCAAAGACTCGTACAAAACATATAGATATAAGACATCACTTTCTTGAGACTTGGTTGAAAAACAACTAGTTAGAATCGATTATGTTGACACTTCTCATCAACTAGTGATATTTTTACAAAGCTTTAGATCATGAGAGGTTTTCAAAATTGAAAAACTCTCTGGTCTGCTCAATATAAAAATTAACATCGCTTGGGGTGTGTTATCGGAAATGTCACGACATTTGTGGTAACATTCACCAGTAAAACTGAATCGTATCTTTCTAAGAAATGTTAAAGTTGTTTTGTGTCTCTAACGGGTCATGACTTCTCAAAGGAACACATTTTTAAAAATGATACCGTTCTCTGCGATGATATAAAAATCATAAAAAGGGAGTATCAAAAAATAAGGCAAAGCCTTAAATTCCTCGGCAATTGTAAAATGTTGGGCAAAGCCCACAAAAGTGATACCGTTCCTATTCTATAGGAGTATTAACATACTTTATATTATGATAGACACAAGATCTTATCTATTTGGACTCAATATACATTGTTCCACTAACGTAGAGACAAAACTCTATAAAGTGTCTTGTTTAGTTGCCGAAACTGTTGTTCCTATGAGAAAATGACTCCCGTGTTACACAAAATGTGCTAAAACATTTATGATAACACTCAGATTTCCAGATTTTTCAAAAGACGTGTGTCGATTAATGTTGAGTTGGTTTTTGATGTCTATTTTGAAACAATCTCTAAACCTTAGGAACTAGTCTTTGTATAGAATTTAAACACTTATGTAGATAGTTTTTGCCAAGTGTATAAATACCCTTTCACTAAATACTAAACTTCCAAAGAAACTTCCTCTAAAAACAAAAAAAAAAAAAAAAAAAAAGGTGGGAACGAAATTTTCGTACATTACCCACGATGAATCCCTCTTTCAAGTCACCGACCTCACAAACTACTCCCATTTCTGTAAACCCCGAAAACCCTAAATTCTCCTTCTCTTCTTCCCCTTTCTCTCCAATGGATGTCTCACCCATGTCACCGAAAATGTCACCACCCCGAACACTCTAACGAGCACAAGTCCACCATCGTACAGATTTGGCGATAAGTGACTTCGAAGAACCTCTGGAAATCGCCTATCCAGGGGAGACAAACAATCCTATCAACTTAGAAACCCGGATGTTTAGTCCTCCCAAAGAGGACAAATCAAGCAACTTTTCCCACTCGCAGATCGGTCAGAAACTTTGAGAAGGCCTTTGGCGATGGTGAATCCTCCACCAAAAGGAAGAAATCGGCGACTCCTCCTCTTCAAGCTCCAGTTCATGATTGCAGAAGACTCTCGATTGAGTTCCAACCGGAATCCGCTTCACCTTCCTTCACGAATCCGCAAGAATCCAGTGAGGAAGATGAAATTCCAGACGACACCCCGCTGAAGAAATTTTATACCAAGAAATCTGGTCATGCTTCAGGGGAAACAAAATCATCATCAGCCCCTCAAGATGTCACGTAAAATGTTATGACATCTTACGGATCATCTATCCACAAAACTTGATTCGGTGTCCGAGGTCTCACAAGGCGGTAGCTCGAATCTGCGTCGAGGTAAACCCTTTCTCTCCAAGTTTTTATGACCAATCACTCAAAACATTGGTCTTGGTTCAACGGTCGAGCCATTCGAACCGAGAAGGTGTTGGACATTGCGTCTTGTAGAGTACGATGCGGTGGATTTCTTCACTTCAAGAAATCTACTAGACTCGGTAAATAACAAATGTCCTTATGAAGAAAAGGTGGTGAAGTTATTTTATGCAAATCTAACAAGTAAAATAGAGAAACCCAAGTCAAAACACTTTGGGAAAGTGTTTCTCTATAACAAATTTTATGACTTCACACCGACTACAATTAACCAATGTTTGAATAGAGTGAATGATGATGAGAGGCGAGCGGGAAGTGATAAATGATAGGGATGAAGTGATTTCATACCTCACCGGAGTCGTGAAGAGATGGGTTTCAAGGTGTCCAACATCCAGACTCACTGCCTTATTTGCTGTTTTGCACAAGTTAATGATACACAATTGGTTGTGTTCTTTGAACAAATCAATTGTAACAATTGAACAAGCATTGTTCCTATACAAAATAGGAAAAGGTTTTAGTGTTGATATAGGAAAAACAATCTTTCAACAGATTGTAAATATGGCAGAAAAGGACACAGGTATCATCCTTCCCTTTCCCTCATTGATCTTTAAGGTACTAACCTCACAGGGATTCCAAGCCCTGCCAGGATGCGCTCTGGAAAGAACACGAAGTATCGTCGTTAATCGACGATCTGAAGAGCAAAGCGAGTCATTGATCTTCCATGGACGAATACATTTGGAAGTGCTAGTGTTACGAAATGTCCTGCATCTCCTGAATATCTCACGCCGTCTTGACAACCGCTTTGGTGCAAGATTGCAAAGCTCAATGCCCAGATCGCAGGAGTGGACCAGGTACGAAAAGCCATGGTGGAAGCTAGGAACGTTACTATTTTGCTTTCTTCCCAAGGGAGATGGGTGCAGTCGGGGAACAATCGGTGAATGCTCAAACCAGAGGCGATCTTGATACAGGGGGAGATGAAACCAGAAGACATCTGGAGATGAAATAGCTCTGAGGTTGTGTTGCTGTGTTTAGGCTGCTAAGTAGCAGTTGTTGAATACTTTTAGTTATGGACTGTAGTTATTTGGCTTGTGATTTGAGACATTTTAATTGTTTATATATTGCTATTTATTCTATACTGTTTATGTGTATATTGATGGTTTCAGTGCATTAATCTTTTAGATGTATACTCGCATTTAGCATCATACTCTGATTCGAGTAACTTACTGGCACATAGTGTATATATCGTGCTTTATAAATGTTTCAGGATGAAGGTTGAGATATTTGCCTGTGATAAAATCATTAACCTATTTAGTTTTGTGAAGAAAGGCAAAAAGGAGATTGTTAGTGTAGGTTACGTGTCCTAACATTTTCCGTAACATGTCTCTTTTTGGTGTTAAGTAAAACAGAAAATGTCATCCCAAATGTCGTGACATCCGGGAGGACATTTCGCAAAAGTTTTGCCTATCTTCACGGCAGATTCGGTCGAGAGAAGATTTTATCACGTGAATGTTTGGCTTGGTTAGGAGCTAAGGGAAACACGATAATACTTAACAAGACCAAGTCGAGGAGAGTGCATAACGGAAGGAGCATTCTCGGGAAGACAAAGTCAAATCTGGTGAGAGTTTTAAGGTGAAGAATGACTCCAACCAACCCTATTCTCGCTTCAACCTCCACCGAGAATCAAGGAGCTCTGGGTGAACTCTCCACTATAAATAGAGGTTCACTCCAAGGTTTTGATATCCGGTTTTCAGAACAAAATTCAGATCCGAGACGTCTCAAATATTGCCTCAAACACATTTGGATCGAAAGCTGTTTTGTGATTACACTTGTTCAAAATTACGAATTGCTTTCTTAGATCTATAAGTGTTCTTTCAACTCAAAGCAAGCGTAATAGGGTGTTTTTCACTTCTATTTTAGATAGATTTTTCAGCTTAGAAGTTAGGATTTAACTTCTTTTAATCCCTTTTGTTTTACTGATTACTATTCATTCTCGAGGATTTGTAAGATTGTATAAGTTTTATACAATAAATTTTTGGTCATGAGACCACTATAAGTTATATACAATTATATAACTTGAAAAACAATCTTAGGTGTCCTTGATTTATTTCACGCATCTTAAACTCAGTTTTTAGTTCTGCGCTTTTGTTAATGTTCCAGTTCATGTCACAGAACATTTTTGGGAACATTACTTACTGCCTTTAAGTTTACCTCTGTTCTTCTTTGCTGATTTTATTTATTCCATAGTTTAAGTTCGACAATTCTCCCTTTCAGTAATGAATAGTGTAGTTCTCATTGGTGGCTATTACTTCCAAGCTTCGATCCGGAAATGCAAAAGAGAGTGACTAAAACATTTTCTGGAGGATGGAGAATGAGAATAGCTCTTGCTTGGGCATTGTTCATTGAACCAAATCTTTTGTTGCTTGATGAACCCACGGTGTGTTATTTCTTCTTGAGGATATAGTTGTACATCTATTCAAACAATGAACTTATGCTTTCTTTTGCATGAGGGTATAGTTGTACATCTATTCAAACAATAAACTTATGTTTTCTTTTGCATGTAGAATATCATATATGTTTTCCTATTCAAACAATAGGATTATCTCTCCAGACATTGCGGTGAATGACCTTGTAGCTTCAAGAACCTTAAAAGTATCGAACACTCTTTGACATGGGTATTTAGCAACATTTTCACACGGTCTCTCCCTAGTGAATAATCGGGGTATTACGATCAGAAAGAGGTTTCGAGAGAATTCTAAACGGAAAAAAAATGTGATCCCAGAGATATAAAAGGCATATGGTGACTATATTTATACAAAGAAATACTACTCACTTACTATTAGCTACTACATTAAGGATATTTATATATTCCACCATTAAGAATATTTATACAATTCACTTCTTTCACAATACCCAAAGGCTTCATTTTAATCTGGGAACTTAATTAAGAGATTAGAAACTAGGTTTATAGGATTTCAAGTATTGAAAAGGGTTTCTTTGCATGTGAATGAGTAATCATGTCAAATTGCATCACTTCATTGTAATCTAAGTTTTGGACTTGCCAAAATATTGTCATTGTCTTGGTCTTTTGTATTCTAGCTAGACATTTGCTTTTACAATTTAGAAGCCATGCCAATAGGAGCTATTATGAGAAATCTTAGTAACTAATAGCTGCACATGAAATTCTAGTACGTCTTCAAAACATTAAGAGTTAGATAGTCTTTAATTTTGTTGAATAAAAATCTCCACATAGTAGTCGAATGAAAATCTCCACATATGGAAAAATAAATAGTTCATCTTTGGTTTTATAAAAGGAAAAATAAAACATAAAAGACTCACATTGACAACTATGATCACTTCATCAAGACAACAAAATTGGGATTGTTTGAAAAAATTAAAAGCATCACTGTTTTTCTGCATCCATCTATTGCATATGTTAGAAGTGTCATTTTCATGCATATACAGTAGGGTCTAGAGGCCATGAAGTAACTAACAATAGTTCGTACTTTCAGAAAACAACCACCTTTTTTATAACTGTTTATGATGATTGCAATAATTTCTTGTAATCATGGAATGTCCCTTCGAAAGGTGTCACCCTTCCCTCGGAGACGGCCCAGAGTTGATCAACACTACCAGATGTTAAATGTTCATCATGGCTGACCTGTAAATAACAACATGTAGCAGCAGCATTAAACACAAGCAAAAACAAATATGGTTATGTTTCCATTTAGCCAAAAACATTGACAGATTGTTTCATATTACCATCAGTACGCCTCCTTGGAACAACACAAGACCTTGTATCAGTGCCTCCACAGCGTCCAGATCCTACATAGAGCTCGATTAAAAATTTGCATTTATCGCTAATCTACACAATCAAGCAAGAGATATGTTCCCACTAGAACAAAGTGTCAATAGCAGATAATGCAATCACATATGCAAAAACGTAGGATAAACATCATACTGACTACTAGAGCATCATTTGCTTTAGCTGTTGAGATGAAATGAAATGCAAGAGAAAAAGGCATTAGCTACGAATATTGGCCTATTTGGGTGCCACATACAAGGCTGCAAGCTTTGACTTATTACTTCCAACATAATAAAGCTCAGAACAGATGAAAAGACGTCAAAATCACAGCTGTACAAAAGAAGATGGTTAAAGAAACTAAAATAAGTAAATATAACTTACCAAGTGATTTGATGGCTCGTCAAGAAGCAAGATGTGAGGCTTCTTGAAAGTTATCTTTGCAAATGCAACTCTGCTTTTTTGGCCACCTGAGATCCCATAGATCAATTCATAATATGGAAAATAAGTTATTATCATACCACAACTCTAGACTCCAAATGACAACAGATAACAGAAGGCGGAACTAAATCATTGTGATCTGACCAGGAAAAACAAGAAGAATGCTAACGTACCAGACAAAGTGTACATGGGCTGAAGAGCAAGATTTCCAGTGATACCAAATGAACCTAAATGACCACGTAATTTTTGTTCAGGCACTCCCTGCAGGAAGCCAGAGCAAGGTTATGCATTAAAAGAGAGAATATGCAGATAACTTTTTAAAACACCAGATTTAAGAGAGTAATAAAGCCTGTAAATATCTTATTCAGGAGTTCAGACAAATAAATTCAGAAAAATCAACTGCTAGATCCACCTTTAGAGAGAACCTACTACACATATATTTTAGAATTTACAAAAAAAATCATCATTGATTAGGAGAACTTACTGGAAAACAACGCATCATGTATAAGAGGGGATTTGAGGACAGATCCAGCCCATCAACATGATGCTGACTAAATACAGCAATGCGGACCTAAACAAAAAGAGAAGTGCATTTAGAATGCATTAAGACCAGCAACAACAACAACAACAAACCCAGTGTACTACGGGTGAAACACAAATTGATCAGACAATATGGTACACTGACAAAAGTTGGTGAAAGATATGATGTTAAAGACAGAACAAGTAGATGTTGGAAGTAAAATTAAAAAAACTCAAAAAATCTCCAAGTCTTTGGAAAATAAAAGCTACCTTAGCAGAGCGGAAAACAGTCCCTGAGGTTGGTTGAAGCTCCCCAGAAATAAGCTTAAGTATTGTCGACTTTCCAATACCATTAGGACCAACCACTGGAAAATATATATGGTGAGACAAGGCCCGGGATATATAGAACAGTCTAAGTGATTAATAAACAATTATAAGGATACACATGTCAAAGCCACATATTACCTAATTCACACCCATCTGCATTATTTTAACAAAAAGACTGCAAGGGGTACCCATCTAACAAAAATATTCGTATATTCTCGCTCATCCATGGGTTTTTCCCAAGCCAAAAATAGAGATATCCAATTTTACTTTCCCAACAGAAAAACTCAAATGTCAAATGGGGAGAGACATATTCCTGATCAGAGTATATATACAGAGGTTTTGTAGAAATTAAAAAAAACTGAAGTTGGAAATACTTGATTGTTAGGAAATAAAGGTCTTACTTGCAACTCTGCTATCCAAATCTATTCCAAAATTCAAATTTCTGAACAACAGTGGGCCCCCAGGATATCCAAAGGATGCATCACTGCATTTATTACAACAAGGTAAGAAGTTAATTGCCTGAGATTGGCTATCTAACGAGAGAATCAAAAGAATGTCTTAGACACGGAGATGCTTAACCTGAAGCTTATAATAGGAGCACCAGGTCTATCATCAGGAGAAGGGAACTCAAACTTGTAGCTGCATACAACACACGCAAAACAACCATGCGTTCATATAATTTAAAATTTGTGACACAACAGAGATCAAAGTTTTATAGATTCAGGTGATAACACGTTAAACCATCAGAGAGTTAAAATAACAGAAATATATAGGAGCATTATGTTAAAGGAATGAATGCGTACTCAGGATCATTGATGACTTCATCCACACGACCAATTCGTTCCAATGCCTGTTAAATTCAAGGTAAATCATTCAGGTACTGATCATGGCATGCTAGGGCATCATAAGTAAACCCAATTAAACTATTAAACAATCAGATTTGGCAACTGATTAAATCACTTGAGCAAACAACCATAACCACTGAAAACGGACAAAGGTATATAGGAACAACTTATGGTAAAATAAAATAATACCTTAATTCTAGATTGAACAAGAGATGCACGCTTTGCGTTGTACCGGAACTTATCAATAAAGGTCTGCAAGACATTAAAGCCAAAAAATGTATCAAAGTAGTAAACAGCTTGGGCAAGAAATGTGCAAATAAGGTCGCAATTAATCTATTTGCAATAGACTGCCAAAATTAATCTAATTGAGAAAGACCTGCATGTGGGCCCTTGTACGTTCATTCGACTCGAATGCCTTCTGTTGATTCTTAACTTGTTCTTCTCGTGTCCTTTCGAATGTATCATAGTCTCCTTTATAGGTACTCAATTTCTGATTTTGTAGATGGATAATATCTGTGACTACCTGAAGAAAGAAGCAACTATAGGTCTTGTGAGATGTCAGAACAAACATCAACCTCTAGACATACTGAACCCAACTGTTGTTTTAGGTCAAAGAGAAGAAAACACGTACAGTATTCAAGAACTCTCTAGCATGAGAGACAACTATAAATGTCTTCGGCCACTTAACCAGGTAAGATTCCAGCCATAAGACAGCATGCAGATCAAGATGATTCTGCAAGGAAAAGATACATAAGTTCTATGTTATTCTGCATGCAAAAGAAAACATAAGTTCATTGTATAAATAGATATACATCTACATCTGCAGGAAGAAATAACACACCGTAGGTTCGTCAAGCAACAGTAGATCAGGCTCAATGAACAATGCCCGAGCAAGAGCTATTCTCATTCTCCATCCTCCAGAAAATGTTTTAGTCGCTCTCTTTTGCATTTCCGGATCGAAGCTCAAACCCTGGAAGTAATAGCCACCAATGAGAACTACACTATTCATTACAACACAACTGGTGTGAGCACAAATGACCAATTGGCAAAACATCATAAGAAAAACTAAGGCGGAGAAGGATCCTGCTTGAAGCACGTCAAAACTGCAGCAGAATCAAACCCAAATTCTTAAATAAGAGAGTTCTAACTTTCGATCGACAAAGATAGATTGAATTCTAGCATCTTCCCCGTTTCGCAACTTCCAGTTTAAGATGTTAGTACACAGACCCATAGCTTAAGACGTATAAAAAGTCTAATGCCGAAGTTATGGAAGCCTGAATCTCTACGAATATAAGAACACTACATCTATTCTGGAAATAGAAGCATAAAACAACAAGACAGCATTACATTATCAGAGAAAAAAAAAATCTAAACAGAAAACTTAAACTCTAAGGAGAGGCTAAAACAGCAAGATAGTTCAGAAAACGTAAAGTTAGGACAGAAGCTACGACTTAAACTCTAAGGAGAGGCTAAAACAGCAAGATAGTTCAGAAAACGTAAAGTTAGGACAGAAGCTACGACAATTTAAACTCGAGAAAAGGCCAAAACAGCAAGATTAGCTTGAGACTAGCTTCCAAACTTTTTTGCCATGTCCAAAACATATTCCTTAGACAAAGTAAGCGGAAGCATAATTAAAGTAACAAGGAAAGAAAAACAACAGGTTACATCAATTAGTAGGTCTAGATCTTGCTCATACATTATAAGTAACATGTGCAGTTTGTCTTTGATGTACAGCAAAGGTGTGCGATATGATAAATCAAATGTGAACTCTGCTTTAATTAAACATAGTGCATAAAGTGAACAAACTTTCTCAACAGTTATTATGAGACTGACGCGAGCCAAAGCTTGGAAATCGAATAACTGGGCAAATTCAAACTAACCGAAAGTATAGTTGCTGCACGTGACTCAGCCGAGTAAGCATCAATGAAATCAAGTCTTTTGTATATCTCTTCAAGCCTTTTCGCGAGAACATTTTTGTCGATCTCCCCATTTGACTTATCACTCTTTCCAGCTTCGCCTTCTAGGTCCATTACTCTCTAGAAAACCATGAAAAAATTAAGAAAGTGAATATACTTCATCTCATGAGAATAAAATACAAAGGAATATTAAAAAATGAACAGTATAATATGACACGAAAGCTTAGCCATTGAACTGTTTCTAACCTGTACTTCAAGCAGACGACTCTCTTCTTCCAGAAGTTGGGTTCTCTCCATATCAGTGTTAAGAATGCATTGCAGGACTGAGGTATCATCACCAACCACTTCTTGCTCAACATGCAATATCTGGCAGTTCCTGGGAATACCATCGATAGCGTGCAGAGCCATGTGTCTTAGGAGAGTTGTTTTCCCCGTACCGTTTCTTCCAATAAGGCCTGCACCGAGAATAGAGATTCAGGTAAGACTATTGATGCATAAAATTCAACTGCCAATCATAAACAAAAAGAGTACATGAACATTCTTAGCAACTAACTTTCCAACTTTTCATATTTCAAACTATCATTTACAACGTTCTTTTAGATAAGTGCTACTTTGGAAGGAAAAAAGCATCTCAAATAAGGTCCTCACTGAGCTCTCAAGTTGTCTGGGAATAACTCCACAAGACATAGAAGAAAGGAGTGTAGGGTCAATTTAGATAGTAATCGAATTATTTCCACATACTAACATGTTCATAGATTTCATGATCTAACTCTGCAAATAAGAGTGGGTCATTCTTATTGGCAAGGCGGGAGTAATACCATATATACAAGTGCTATCAATTTAAATAGTAATCGAACTATTTCTATATACTAACATGTTCAAAGATGTTATGATTTATCTCAGTAAATCAGAGTGGGTCATTCTTATTGGCAAGGAAGGAGCAATACCATATAGATGAGATACCATGTTCAAAGTGCTACTTGATACTAAAAGTTCTACGAAAACACAAAAATCAAACTACATAGGAATGAGTTTTCATATATTTTTCAATACTAATCAAGCATACCATAGTGTCTTCCAAAAGAAAGCGTGACAGAACCATCGACAATAAGGTCACGACCACCGACAGATATATTGAAATTCTCCATACGGATATCCTTAACAGTTGGTCCATCACCCTGACCATCATGATTCACACACACTAAAGGCATACCAGCTTTCACTTCTTCAACTTCTTTCAAGTGTTCTTGGTATTCTGCCTGCAGAATCAAGCCATACAAATTAGACAAACGAAGTCGTAAGCCAGCCACTTTTATCTTTTTTTTCTTTCCTCTTTTCATCCACATGGCATTGAGGAGAGTGTTACATTATTTTAGCCAGTAGGGGAGCGATTACATTTATTATGTGTCAGAACATGATGAGGACAATCATTATCCAACAAAAGGAGTGTTGCAAAATGTCACACACATACACAACCCATTAGAATAATGTATGGAAACTCAGTGAAGTGTCAAGTCAAATCAGCATAGTTCCTAGACAATAAAAGTTGACTTCCCCAACATATTTAACCACCAATATTTGTGTCAAACAGTTCATTCTGATTATCGACAAGACTATCTTTTTGTCCCTCACCTCTCTCATGCGTTCATCTTTCCTCTTCCTCCTTTCGATCTTAATCTTGTCACGTTCTGTGAGCAAAGGACCATCAACTGGTTCTGGCTTTTTATTCTTTGGAGCTTCCTCTTCATCCATTCCATCAAACATTCTCAGCGGCATTTTTAAGCTTCTCACAGTCGGTTGGGGTTTAACCAATCCATGCTTCTCTAACTTCACGGACAACTTGCTACAAACCTGTCATGATTGGAAATATTCAATCTTTATGCTACTGAAGATAGAAATCAGACAATTCAATCTATTACCACGATGGAATGCAACAAAGAAAGACCTACTTAGAGGAGTCTAACTACCACAATAATAATGCTGGTATAACCAATAATTCTGGTAGTAACAAATTACATATAATTATGTTCACCGAATTATAAACTTTTTCAGTTCACATATAGCTCTATAATGAGAGTTATTCACCCATTTGAATTCCTATGTCCCCTTAAAATGGCTGTTTTTGTCTCTGGTGTAAGAAGTCCTCAGTTCATAAATGAGCTAATACCAAATCAATTCAACTGGCAACGCCTCAGTCCCAAACTTAGTTGGAGTCGATTATGTGGATCTTCAGTAACCATCACTCTCTATTTCAAACCAAGTCATTCAAATTCTGCTTTGCTATAAATGATTTGCCTTTTGAAGCAGTCGTTAGTTCTCTAGAACCAGAGGTTCTCTAAATCACGCAATCCTTGCTTCATACACCTAAGCTAACAATCAGTAAACATTAAAGTTACAAATTGTATTCATCAAAACTTGTTGTATACAATTTGCCTTTTAAAACAAATTAAAACCAAGGATTCCCTAAATCATAACACTTCTTGCTTCATAAAACTAGCTAATGATTGCTTCATTCATATATTATCAACAAACAATAATGTTCAAATTTTTATCCATTGAAACCCCAGAATATTGAGCCAGTCTGTAGTAAAAGATTTAGAATCCACTAAAAAGGATAAAATTCAACATTTACGTGTACGGATTTAGCTTACGTTGGCGGTGGTCGAAATTCTTTTTGTTTGGTCATTTTATAGCGGCAAAGTTCCACTCAAGTTTCAGTATAAACATTAAAGTTTTACTCAAGTTTCCCGTATAAACATTATACTGGAGCGATTCAGTAGCCGGGAAGGGGTCTAGAAGGCCTACTACTACACCACATTTGGCTTTAAACATTTACAGAGATAACCACTGTCCTAGCTTTACTCCATCCGTCCCATTTTATGGGACCAACTTTATTTCACTGTATCTAAAAACAAACGTACTTTTCTATATTTAGAAACAATCTAACTTTAAACTTCTCATTTTTCACTCTTAAATTTGAGATAATTTGTAGCCAAGCAAATGTATAGGGACCAAAAGTTTCAAAAGCCTTATCTGTTCCTAAATTACATCCCCAGTCAATAACTTCTTCATCAAAACTAGTAGTATAACTAATTGTTCAGAATCAATTCAATATAATACATTTTGAGCTAAAATTATCATAATAACGAAATCGAGCATGTAATGGAGCTATTACTACCGCACAACCTTCGGAGAAGTCGGTAAATAACAGACTTTAGAAGCGATATCACTTTAAACTTCTCATTTTTCACTCTTAATTTTGAGATAATTTATACTCACGCAAATGTCTATGCCCTATATTAGACCACAAATTTCAAAAACCTAACTACTATTCATTAAAGCTAGTAATAGTATAAGCACATATTTCATAATCAATTCAATATGCTAATAAATTCCGAGCTAAAAAATATCAAAATTAACAGAAGCAATAACGAAATTAAGCATAAATTGGAGCTATTAATACCGCACGACATTCGTCGAAGTCAGTAACGCAACCGGAATCAACGAGTAACTCTCCAAGGGCTTCAAAAGCACCTTCACCATCGAGTCCAAAATCGAAGTCTTCGTCAGCGACGACATTGATAATATAGTCGATAATAGGTTGATCTACATCTTCAGCTCGTCGGCCTAGTATTTCGTGCACAACGTTGCTCGCCACTTCCGTCATCTCCGATTTCCGCCGGCGATGGAGAAGATGAACCGGAATGAACGGGAAAATCCGGGTTGTGGACCGGGTTAACTGGCGATACCTGAAAGCAGGGCTAAGAGCCTAAGAGGAAATTACACAAATATCACAATTGTTTGTTTTATTATAATTGCAGAAAGGACTTTGCATAAATAACCCAAATATTCCAAATTCTATGTTTTGAATTTTGATACAATCTTTAGGAGAGGAAATGCATAAATTACACAAATATATATCATATCAAAGGTTTAGACGATGAAATGATTATATATGTATTTTGCCATAATATCTCGATATTTTTTAAATTTATCATTATTTATTCGATGAATATCAAAACACGTTGTTATTCATAAAAGGGTTAAAGATATCCCTAAGTATGAAAATATGACTCACAAATATCATTCATTCACCTATTAATCTAAAAATACTCTTAACCAGTTTGGCTCAAAATACCCTCAAACTAATTACCCTAAATATGATAATTTTTTCAACAAAAAGTGATGCAGCTTATTATAACCACATATATTATTTAATTAAAAAATTAAATTCACTCACTTTTAAATCCAAACTTGCCAACCCCGTTTAATCTAACCCATTTCACAAATGTGTAATAGCTAATTTCACAAATGTTCCCATATAAACATGATTATTGGTCATTTAAGTTTACCAAAAATGAGCATGGTTTATATTTGTTAAATATTTATTAAACTATGATTATTAAATTTAATTAAAACTGTGAAAATAGAAAATATTTATCTACAACTCAAATTGAAGTACTATTTGTAGTTTATATTAAGTATAATTTTGGTCTATTTCAAGAGTCTGATGCAATTTTTTGGAATTTAATTTCTATTATTTTTGTGCCATGTGTAGTGTTTTATGTTGTTGTTTCTTAAATGTTGATGAAATTTTTTGGTGCCTGGTTATTTTTTACGATTTCGGTTAAATTTAATAATTATAGTTTGATAAATATCTAACGGGATAAAAAATATTATTTTTGACAAACTTAATAGATCAAAACTGCTCAGCAACATATTTAAGGGACACTTTTAAACATACAAGCAAATATAAGGGACCATTTTTGTTTTTTTGAGCAACTTTCTCGACGGAATAAGAGTGGATATAAATTTTTGACCTATTTCAAAAATTTGATGCAATTTTTTGGGATTTAATTTCTATTATTTTGTGTGTTACGTGTAGTTTTTTATGTTGTGATTTTTAAAATTTTGATGATTTTTTTTGTGTTATGATTATTTTTTACGGTTTCGATTAAATTTAATAATTAGAGTTTGATAAATATCTGACGGAGATAAAAAATGTTACTTTTGACAAAATAAATCAAAATTGCTCATTTGATATTTAAGAGATAATTTCAAACCTATAAGCAAAGATAAGGGACCATTTTTGTCATTTTAAACAACTTTCTCGACGAAATCAGAGCAAATTCCGCTATCCGGCATTAATATTCTGTTTGGCCAAACCTATAAGGCTGTTTGTTCACGATTTTGGCAGGGAAATCACCTTTTTTGAAGCACTCGTAAGTGCTATAATATAAGACTATCTGTTCCTGAATATTATGAGTAAATAAGATCAATGTGTTTGGCTGCACTACTTGTTGGATAATTATTACCAATTGTGCTTTGATTCCATAAAGCTCCATGCTTTTCCTTATCGCAGTAGCTACTAGCTGGCATCTTTGTTCCATAAAAAGTTAACTGATGTTGGAAAGGAGACTAAAAATGCTCCAATTTATCAAACATGGAGGGCTATTAGTGCTCCATGTAAAAGAAAAGGGATTACTTTTGGGTATCATATCATAGTAACATCAGTTATATGGAGATGGACTGATTTAATTTTATTTTTTGCATTTTTTTTCTTAGATTGTTGTGTAAATGGTTTCCTCTGTTGCAGGAGTGTTTGTTATGATGGGAAAACATAGAATTTTAATGGTCTCCGATTTTTTCTACCCTAATTTTGGTGGTGTGGAGAATCACATATACTATCTATCACAATGTTTGATTAAGGAAGGCCACAAGGTTAGTGAATATTGTCTCCTATATTAAATTGGTCTTGATTGAATAAAAAGGGCAGCCCAGTGCACTAAGCTCGCACTATGCGCGGGATCGGGGAGGGCCGGACCAAGGTCTGTTGTACGCAGACTTATCTTGCATTTCTGCCGGAGAGGCTGTTTCCACGGCTTGAACCCATGACCTCCTAATATGATTGATAATTTATTAATTTTGTTGTTGCCTAGTGAGGATAGTCTACTTTGTCTGTACCTGGAAGGAACTTAGTTTTGATCTGCTAAAGAAAAAAAATTGTCAAAAGAGAGTGAAATTGGGAGAGATATAGGGTGTGTTTTGTATGAAGGTAGATGTTTTCCAGGAAAATAAGTAGATTTCTTAAATGCAACAAAAACTACACATCATTACAAAACAAGCTGGAATGAGCTTGCTTACATACTGGTCCCAATCCCGGATAAAGGAGGAGGGTTGCGGTAGGCTGGCAGCAACGTGAAACTTGTCAATTCATGATGAATTCTCATAATACAAAAATTATTGTCCTAAAAGCATTTGTATATAATTTAGGCAAATACTATGGGAGGTGGGGGTGGGGGTAGGGAGTGATGGGATGGGGGCTACGGGGTGGGGTGAAAATGAGGTGTGTTGGTCCTGTTGGAGGGTTGATAATCAATGTGTTATGACACTTTTGGAACTTGATTTCCCTACGTCCACTAGGGAAGGCATTTTCCTCATTTTAAGCAACTTATTTTCCTAGAGAAAATATTTTTCAAATATTTTGACCAACCGAACATGAGAAATTGGAAAACATTTTCTGGACCGAACACACCCATGAGAGCTCAGTTGTGTTATAATCAGATACATTTTATGAATTCAGTTTTTGTTGTTCCTTTGTATAAATTTCAGGTGGTAGTTATGACTCATGCTTATCAGAATCGTTCTGGAGTAAGATACATGACAAATGGCCTGAAAGTTTATTATGTCCCATGGAAGCCATTTCTCATGCAAAACACATTGCCAACCTTCTTTGGAACACTTTCAATTACAAGGACAATTCTGATCAGGGAAAAGATATCACTGGTACATGGACATCAAGCCTTCTCAACCTTATGTCATGAAGCTCTAATGCATGCTCGCACCATGGGTTACAAAGTTGTATTCACGGATCATTCTCTCTATGGTTTTTCGGATGTTGGAAGTATTCACATGAATAAGGTGCTACAATTTACTCTAGCAGATGTGACTCAGGCTATATGTGTTTCTCACACAAGTAAAGAGAATACAGTTTTAAGGTCTGGTCTGCCGCCTGAAAAGGTTTATGTTATTCCAAATGCCGTGGACACGGCCATGTTTACGCCTTCTCCAGAGCGACTCAGCAGGGATGAAATTGTTATTGTTGTGCTAAGTAGGTTAGTTTATCGGAAAGGAGCAGATTTACTCGTTGAAGTGATCCCTGAAGTATGCCGTTTGCATCCCAATGTAAGTCTTATTCATCATCATGGTCTTCGTCACGAAACTAGTCTATGGATTTTGACCTTGTTTATGAATTCTGATCTTCGGCAACTCATTTGGCTGAATTTCTAAGGTTCGCTTCATTGTTGGAGGAGATGGACCCAAACGAGTGCGTCTGGAAGAAATGAGGGAAAAACACTCTCTTCAAGACCGAGTTGATATGTTGGGTGCTGTCCCTCATGCAGAAGTACGGTCTGTACTAATAACTGGCCATCTATTTTTGAACAGGTGTGAGACTTTCAAGTGTTATTGTGTACAGCCTACAACTTATATCTTTTTATTATTTGAAGTTCCTCTATTTTGCATCTGCATCAGTTATCTTCTTAAGCAATGCTATCTAGTTTCTGGATTAGTTTTGACCTTTGACAGTACAAAAAGGGAAAAGAAATCTTTTATGTAATCATGAACTACATATTATATCTTATTAGCTCAAACTCACATTCCTTTTGTTGGTTGATTAATCTTTTCAGTTTCTTTTTCTTAAATTCTTGAAAACGTCTCTGTTTTTTCGTTCACTGGAATGTTTAGGATAATGCTTTTCGTTCAATATTTTTCTTTCCATAAGCAGTAATTCTTTTGATAGGTGCTTTTGCAAAATTTCAATAAGATATATTACCAGAGAGGAAACCACCTCTTCCTTCTTCTTTTTTTTGCCTCCAAAATCGTGGTAATGCAAAGCTTTTGCTTGTCTTGATACACAGTAAAGATGCTAGTGCATATTTACATACACCAAGTTCTCTGTTAATCCACTGAATTGTGATAATTGTTTGTAATGCAAAGTTACCCTTATTTGATACATAAACTGTGATGCTTAATTCTTCACGGGTTTTTAAAATTTATTTATTATGATGGTTTATGTGCCAACGTGCACACACCTCGACTTATCCGCCAGGTATCTGGTACCTCTCACCAGATATATCGGGTAATTGTGTCTACTAAGGTGGAGATGGATGACTAGAAATCAACAATCTTGGCCTCTGCTAGGATTTGAACCCTGGTCTTACATGATCCATCCCAACTTAATTGACCGCTAGGCCATACCTTAGTTGCACCAGTCTTTGATAATCTACTGAAATGTGAAGCTTAGTCGCTCTGTACCTGTTTGTTGAATGTAACAATCACGAACCGTAGAAGAAAACTAAAATGGCTTCTTCAATTGACATTGGCTTTCTTCAATAAGTAAGCTATACAAAGATGCCACCGGCATATAAGAAAGTTTTTTGTTCGTACTTCCTGTGTCCATTTAATTAATGGAATTGACAATTATGGAGAAGTCAGTGGAGAATTCAAACATCTTGAAGTGAAAGGAGTTTAGTTGGAGAATCCATTACGAAAGTGTTATTCTCACTAAGATCACGTAGTCGATTCTGCATCCTCACTGGTCTCTTTCTTTTTTCTCAACAAAATGAAGCTGCAAGGTGCACATTGAGTATGTGATCTTAATAAGATAAAAGAACCGGCTAGGGTGGCCGAGTTGGTTGAGCAGGAGATCTCCCAAATGGGGGGTCGCAGGTTCGAAACCCCCTGCATGCTTTCTCGGTCGAGCTCGTCGCACGGGACTTGCCTAGTGCAATTTACCTCTCGTGTGTAGTTTGCAAGCTATTACACTGGAGCAACGTTTTACCCTGTGCGCACCCGTAGGGTAGGTGCGTCCCCTTGTCATAAAAAAAGAAGATAAATGAATCAACTAGGTGACAGAATCAAGGTTTATTTTTTTCTTCCATAGTTGATTTTTATTTTCAGTTGCAAACCTGAGATTGAAGTATCAAAACCATGAATGCTACGTGGCTCATTAGAACTTGTCTCAGCTGACAAGCTAAATCGGATTCATTGGTTTCAACCTTTTCTTCCCGAATCATCCAAAATAAAAAGAAAACATTGAAGTGCTACCTTACCTCATTCTTCTTCTGCAAAGCACTAGCAAAAGAATATCATGGGAGGCTTATTTAAACACGCCTGTTTTGTGGTTGAATAACAACCAGTTTTCCACCTTCCATGTTTCTAATCCTCATTTATGCTCCTGTTTCTTGCATTACTGTGCCAGTTCTTTAACAGAAGCATTTTGCATAGCTATATTGGAAGCTGCAAGTTGCGGATTATTAACAGTCAGTACACGTGTAGGAGGTGTTCCAGAGGCATGTCCATGATTCATTTCTCTTTACTTGACTAGTTAATAATTTAAGATCTCCTTGCCTCTACTTTGTACGTTGTTCGTTGTTATTTATCATGTTTTTGTATTTCTTCTCCAGGTTCTTCCAGATGATATGGTTGTTCTGGCTGCGCCAGATCCTACAACTATGGTTCACGCAATCACAAGGGCTATATATATGCTTCCTCAGATCGATCCACAAGATATGCACAATCGTGTAATTGCTTACCCTTTTGCTTCGTCTTTTCTTTTAGGGCAAGGTAGCAAGGGCTGTTTAGTGTCTACTCTCAGGTTCAAATCCCAGTGGAGGCAAAAACACTAAGTTATTTTTTACCATCTATCCAAGTCTTAGTGGACAGAGTTACCCGGTACCTGTGCTGGTGGGAGGTTGAATTAGTCGAGGTGTGCGCAAACTAGTTGGGACGCCACTTATCCAAAAAAAAAGTTGCAGGGCGTTGGTTTGGTGTACAGTTTTAAACTATAATGTGAAAAGGTGTTTCTGCAAGTTCGTTATCTAAAAAGTACAGCGATAAGTTATTTACTGACATTTAGTTCTACTGCCAGATGAAAAAACTTTACAGTTGGCCTGATGTAGCCAGGAGGACGGAAATTGTTTACAACCGCGCTTTGAAATGCTCCAATCCACCTTTGCTAGATAGATTGTCAAGGTATGTCATTACCCTGGAGAAATAAGTTGAGAACAGATAAAATAAAATAATTACATGTTATTTCTCTTTTAGTAGTGAAAGACCCTCTTGTCGTTATTGTTAGAATCTTAAATAAATATGACTTCAGCAGTAAACCGTCAATTTTGATTTATTTTTTTTGGGTGGGGTGGGGTGGGGGGGCTAATTTGTGGTTGATGTAAGATCAGATAATGAGTTCAACTTTAAAGTTTTCTGAATTCTTTTATCCTCCTTTTGATGTTCTAGATTGTGCATGAAACGGTACACTAAGTTTACATGACAACTTGTAGGCCTTCAGGAAACTGAACATGATTGTTTGGTTCTTGGTATCCTCAGACTGTGGGGAAGCATGCATCCTAGATTCAGTGCTCAACCATGTAGGCCTTCAGGCAGTTGAATGCTCATTTTGGGTTGTCATCTATATTGTTTATTTAAGCAGTAATTGGCCATATAGAGTTTGCACATGAATAATTTTTTTTGCGGTTGATTAAACTTCCAAGTTAATTTCCTGGCAATCTTTTTCCAGGTACCTTACTTGTGGCACTTGGGCAGGGAAACTATTTTGCATAGTTATGATAGTAAATTTTTTGCTCTGGCGTCTCTTGCAACTATGGCAGGTAAGTCCCTCACTCAAATGTGCTGGCAAATTCATTTGGTTTCCTATTGCCGTTCCTTTTTCTTTATAAACCTATTGTAATTCTTTTTAAAATCTATAAGCCTGACAAGGACGTTGAGGTGGTACCTGATTTTCAACTTTCGAAGTCTCAACATGAGGAGACACCATTTGGTACCAAGACGGAAAAAAGCTTATGATTTCCGGTGCTTTACCCATCGGTGCAGCTCAGGGTCTTTTACTATTCAAATAGGAATTAGGTATTTAGGTAAAGTGTTTTACGTAGTACATCTTTCTTGTAGTACTATTTTTCTTATCATTTCCTTTCCTTCTGATTCATGTCCTACGAACTAATAGACCCTTCGCAAATCGCAACACTAAAAATACTGAAGCTTGATTTTTAAACCTGAGTTCATATTACTACTTCTCATTTTTCTGTGGCATACGAATAACAACAGGTTGCATAGGAGAAAGTGATTCAGAATGGTTTTGATTGCCCCAAGAACAATTTTTGGAGGTTTAGGAACTTATGGGATGCTCAAATGGTTCTTCTTATTTGGCTCAGAGCACCAGTACTTGCGTGGTTAGCTGCCAGGGCATTGCCTAAGCAAGAATGGATCAAACTCATTAACATGCTGGTATTAGTAGGAGCCACTGGGATGATGCCACCAGCCATGGCTGTGAACTACAGAACCTGGATTATTGTAGGGTTCTTGTTAGGTTACAATGTATCGATATAGGCCAGATTTGTGGTAACACCAATACACCATAACTATGTTTTTTTCTTGTGCACTTGTGCTGGTTTGGCATCTATTTGGTTGTGAATTCGACCAAGAAGATTAACTGGCACCTTTATTTCCGAACGTAATTAGTAAAAAGGGGCGGCTCGGCAGAACTAGAAACAAATGAGAGACCACAAAGAAAATATACAGATATGCCATATAAATTGAATTACATTTCAATCAAGTTACTTCACAAAAGCGACTTTACAAGTTGTTCCATTGCTGTTAGGAACTAAATTTAATCACACGCCCTTATATACATGTAGGTCCAAATATGCCTTTGGTTTGCGTGAAATAAGAGTGTTTTTTATCCAATAAAATAAAGTAACAATAGGAGCATAATTGTTCCAGACTATTGATGGGGAATATACATGTAGGTCTAAATATGCCTTTGGTTTGCATGCAATAAAAGCATTTTTGGTCCAATAAAGTAATAATAAAAGCATAATTGATCCAAACTATTAATGTAGAGCAAATAAAGAGGTCGTTTTTGAGTCTGTGCGAGTTGTGCTACCGCAGGCCTTCGAAAAAACAAAAAAAATTAATATTATTTATTAAGTAATATTATCAACAAATAGTGATATTATTACTATGCTGAGTGTGTCTCAAACTCCCCAGACTGGAGTTTCAGTGTGTTGTTGTAGCGTGTCTCAAAACTCATTAGACGTGTCAAAAACTCAAATATCTCCCACTCGCAAACCCTTCAAAGGGTGCGTCAACTCAACTCCAATCAAATTTCCAATTTTTCTATCAATTCATATTTTGAACTCTCAAAAATCTATAAATACCGACAAGTAATAAAAAATTCATTATCATACAAATCAATTCTCTCAACATTCCAAATTTTGTTTATATACAGTTCTAAATTTTTAATTTTTGAAGTTCCGCCCAATAGCAATAGCTTAATACACCGGACTCTGCTTTGAAAATTGAAGATGAGGTTATTGAGGGTGGCTACGTGTAATTTGAACCAATGGGCGATGGATTTCGACTGTAATTTGAAGAACATTAAGGAATCTATAACCGAAGCTAAAGCTTCGGGAGCTATGATCAGGCTCGGACCCGAACTTGAAATAAGTGGATATGGTTGTGAAGATCATTTTTTGGAACTTGATACTGTGGCTCACTCGTAAGTTTTAGTTTTCGTAATTTTGATTTTGCTTAGTGTTTTCATTATCATATATAACTGAAATAGATTATTATCATGATTTAAGTTGTTTTTTCATAATTTATTTTTTGCTTAGTGTTTTTTAAATTCTCATTATCATATGTACCTGATATAGATAATTAAGAAATGTATCATATCTATAAAAGTGTAAACATTTAGATCACAATTCAGCAGGGTATTTCTTTTAGATATCATGTGTTTGTGTTTATGTCTCACTGAAATATTTTCACCTTAGTGAGGACTCACTCACACTCAGTTGCTCTTTATCTACTTAAGGGGTCACTTATGTACCAATTTTTTTTATAACTGCGGTGTCCGGGTTAGCTTGTGCTCACCGTGACTTATTCTACGAGTAACTCTGTCCACCAATGCTTGAAGTGATTTCCTCCGGTGGGATTTGAACCTGAAAAACTCATGGTTCTCAATCCACTTCATTGACCACTATTTAACAATTTAGACGGCGTAGATGAGGTGAATCACATAATTCAACAAATAATTTTGGCATAGTATAGTTTCCTGATAACAAGCCCAACAATTCAATTATGGTGATAGTCAATGTTTCTCATTAGTGAAATACTTGTTGTTTAAAAAGATCAAATTTCCATTTGAGCTTTTCCCCCCTTTGTAATGTTTTCACAAACTTGCAGGTGGGAATGCTTAAAAGAACTACTGTTAGGAGATTGGACTGATGGCATATTATGTAGCTTCGGTATGCCTGTTATCAAAGATTCAGAACGTTACAACTGCCAAGTGTTGTGCCTAAACAGAAAAATAATCATGATAAGGCCAAAGATGTGGCTCGCAAATGATGGCAACTATCGAGAACTCCGATGGTTTACGGCGTGGAAACCAAAAGAGCATCTTGAGGACTTCCATCTCCCAAGTGAAATTTCAGATGCTTTGTCTCAGACAACAGTACCTTTTGGTTATGGCTATGTCCAGTTTCTAGACACGTATGTTACTGTGCTCCCAGTCTTTGTTACACGTTCATAATATTGTTTTTTTAATTATCCTTTTGCTCTTCTGCCTCTCTTTCTCTTGCTTGTTGGGGATTGGGCGGCTCAAAAACAGAATTTGTGTCTTCTTTACCCACCATTTTATATGGTTTTAAGCTTCGTTTTAATGTTGCTTTCAGAGCTGTTGCAGCTGAAGTTTGTGAGGAACTTTTTACTCCTCTACCTCCTCACACTGAGCTTGCATTGAATGGTGTTGAAGTGTTTATGAATGCAAGTGGAAGTCATCATCAATTACGAAAGCTTGATCTTCGCAATCGTGCTTTTATAAGTGCCACACATACTCGAGGGGGAGTTTACATGTACAGTAATCACCAGGGATGCGATGGTGGTCGCCTTTATTATGGTAGCAAGCCTACTTTTTGTCCTCGCAATAGTCTACCGTATTAGTAATCTATATAAGCTGTATTTCTTAGCTCAAGTGATATGAAGATAATAGTGTTTATTTACTCACTTTGGTAACCTGTTTTAGCAGTTTTATTGTGACCGTGTATTCATTATTCGTTTACCTTTGGCAGATGGATGTTCTTGTGTTGTTGTAAATGGAGATATGGTAGCACAAGGTTCACAATTTTCCTTGAAGGATGTTGAAATGGTTTTTGCTCAAATTGATCTAGATGCGGTATGCTAGAATTTTGAACTCGATATCTAAAAATGTTGCTATATAATATCATCAACTCGTTCCTCTTTTGCCAGTTGGTGAGTGGATGTATGTCTTTTGCGGCTACTTCAAACTGGTTCATATTTTGCGTAAATATTAATCCGACTCAACTTCGGAATTTGCATGTATAATTTAATAATTGCTGATTCGTGCTTTTTCATACTGATTCCACATTGTTCTAGCTGGAAAACCATTACATTTTGATGCGCCTGCAAATCAACAGCCAAATCTTGATATGTAGAGTTTGTTGTATTGGATGAAATAACACGAACACGATGCAGTGGTAGGAACTTCAGCATATTTTGCATTTTGTGGAGGGCTTCATTGCTCTATGTTTAATTGCATGAAATCTTTTGCTGCTGAAATCTCTGATGTTTGTTAGCTATCCATTTAGTTAAATGACAATGGTTCTTATTTCCCCTTTTGTACCAGGTTGCGAGTCTTAGGTCATCTGTCAGTAGCTTTCAAGAGCAAGCAAGTTGTAAAGCTAAAGTTTCCAAAGTATTTGTGCCTTACAAGCTTTGCCAACCTTTTAACCTCCAAATGTTACTTTCAAGTCCACTCAAGGTAAGTTGTTGTGTAAGGTCAATGGTTTTCGAAACAAACATATGTTCTTGTAATTACTAGTCCCCGTACTTTTTCTTGTTTAAGCAGCTCTGCTGAGTTAAAACCTTATGCACAAGCCCCTTCCTCTTTTTCATAGACACATTTTGTTGTACTCCTAGTCACAAAAAGCTGCTTTGAAGGTCTACCAATGGATCTTTTCTTATTTGCGAAGATATTTTTGGACTGAACTTTGCAGTTTCCATTTTTGGAGCCATTATTTTGTATGTCTCTCAGGAGAAAGAGGGTCTCTTCCACAGCCTTTGTCAAAATTAAAAATGGGTGGGTTCATCCTATATACTGAAAAAGACTGGATTTCCATCTAGTTGTTTCTTGGATGTTTCAAAGCTCCTTATGTTTCAGCTTGTTTATGATACACTTAGTTCTATCTTTTATGAATTTTGTCGCATCTTAAGCCATTTGTTTTGAGTGTAATGTCTGGTGGATTCTTCCGTTGCTTGATTATGTTTGCTTAGTGAACTGCTTTCTGTTTCCAGATTAGATACCACTCACCCGAGGAGGAAATAGCAGTTGGACCTGCTTGCTGGCTGTGGGATTATCTAAGAAGAAGTGGTGCATCTGGTTTTCTGCTTCCACTTTCTGGTGGTGCTGATAGTTCCTCTGTTGCTGCTATAGTTGGTTCAATGTGCCAGCTTGTAGTAAAAGGTATATTGAACTCCCTGGCCTTCTAAATATCTATATTGCTGTGTTCTAGCTATTTTCCTGTACTTGTATCTAGTCTTTGACATTTATATTGTTGTCATAGTGCATAGGTTAGTCCTTAGTTTCATATTGCAGGAGGAAAATGCTGTTGTTACTAGTTCTGCATGTTCTCCAATACATGTACTATGTCTTCATTTATGTTAAGCTGACTGATAAATTGATCATGCTGCTTGTATTGTCTATCTCATCGTAAAAGTTCAAAGCAAATGAGTACAAACATTGAGCCTTGTTTTCTTTCTAGTTTAATTATCAGTGATGTCAATGCAGAAATTGCAAATGGCGACAAGCAGATAAAAGCAGATGCCATTCGAATTGGCCATTACACTGATGGTCAGTTTCCAACAGATAGCAAAGAATTTGCTAAACGCATTTTTTACACCGTTTTTATGGGATCTGAAAATAGGTAAGAGTGTCTGCGAAGTCCCATTATTTTGTACTTTTCAGATTTTCTGTTCTGATCTATATGTATTCTCTGGTTCCTTAATTGATATGGCATTGAATCTCCAAGTAATAATTAACTCCTTTTATAGCTGCTTTGCTACTTTTCAGTTGGCAAATGTTTTTTGTTTTGTTTTTGCCTGGCCTTGGGCAGCATACTTCCGGTACAGAACTGAGAGCTTCTTTAGAGATCTTAACAATTGTAGGAAATTTGAACTTTGCAAATATGAGAATTTGGTCATCATGAACTCTTGGCTGGACTCACTGTTCAGCTACTGCCTGCTAATGAATTCTAGGGCTCAACCCTGCTTAAGTTTCGTTCTTAAATGACATTTATTCTCTAATATCAAGGAACTCATTAGCAGTCTGAGAAGTGAATATTCCCATTGAGTCTAATGATCTGAACTTTAAAAGATTTAAATTCTGCATGTTTTACTTTTTTATGGTGGAGTAAATTAGAGCAAGAATGATCATCTCCAATAGTAAGCAAATGATCTAATATAAGTTTCAGGCCTTTTCTGTTTATTCATATATGTCTCCTTCAATGGAGAACTCCCTATGGGCTTCTTCTCTCTTCTTCTGGAGAACACTAACACTTTGTTCCGTGTTCTTTGCAGAACTCTATTTTTGAAAAAAGATTTATTAGAATTGATTCTTGAGCCAAACTTGTGTTGTTGATAGTATGTGTGTGTGACAGTTCAGAAGCCACAACAACTCGGGCAAAGGTGTTGGCTGATGAGATAGGTTCATGGCATCTTAATGTGAGCATCGATGGAGTGGTCTCTTCGCTAATCTCCCTGTTTCAGACACTCACTGGAAAGCGTCCGCGCTACAAGGTTGAATAGTTTAAAATAAATTTTACCATTATCTAATTATTTGTGTTTATGTGGGAACTGAAACCTTTAACCACATGTTGTTTGGCCAACTAATAGCTGGTTGGACTAATTGCGTCATAGTGCAAGCTTGACCTGCTTCTTTTATTTGCAGGTTGATGGGGGATCAAACATTGAAAATCTAGGGTTGCAAAACATTCAAGCTCGGGTCCGAATGGTCCTGGCATTCATGTTAGCATCTCTGCTTCCATGGGTCCATAACAAACCTGGCTTTTATCTGGTTTTGGGTAGTTCCAATGTGGATGAAGGATTACGTGGTTACTTAACAAAGGTAGAAGAAACTTCTTTTTTTTTTAATATTGTGTCACTATTAACAGCATTTATCCTACAATAGAATCTTGTCAACTGAGGATTTTTGGGGCATCTACTGCTGTAGTGTTGTTTGAATTGATTTTGCAACTGGCTTGACTCTCCTTGTATTTGATTTTCTATGCTTAGAGCATGTCAATAAACAGATAGTAACAAAACGGCTTCATGGTCCTTGAACTGTCTATCTTTGCAGTATGATTGTAGTTCAGCAGATATAAATCCAATTGGAAGTATCAGTAAGATGGATCTTCGAACATTTTTGAAATGGGCTGCTGTTCATCTTGGTTACTCATCCCTGGCAGAGATTGAAGCTGCACCGCCCACTGCTGAATTGGAGCCTATACGCTCGAATTACAGTCAGGTATCTGATTCACTGTACTGCCATTTTCAGTTTATGATGCTTTTTCTAGTAATGCAGGTGACCGTTGTTCCTGTTTCTAGTATTTTCTTATCCTTCATGTTGGAGAGTTCTCATGTACTTATGGTTGGACGAAGGGGGTCTTTGTTGTACTTAGTGGCATCTTGCCATCATTTTTCAGATTTCCCGGGATCATCTCTTTCTCAAGTTCATCTTGACTAAATAGATTCTATGAAGTTTCGCCCTGAGAGTTTTTTATTTTAACTAAGTACGTGGAGTTTGGTTAACTTGAACAGTTAGATGAAGTGGATATGGGTATGACCTATGAGGAACTTTCAGTGTATGGAAGGTTGCGCAAGATTTTCCGCTGTGGACCCCTATCAATGTTTAAGGTTTGTCCTGTTCATTCTGTAAGACATTATGGAATAAGACTTGCTAGAGGATCATTTCATCCACATATTGCAGAATCTGTGTTACAAATGGGGTACAAAGTTGACGCCTGCAGAGGTGGCTGACAAAGTGAAATACTTCTTTAAATACTATTCTATCAATAGACACAAGATGACTGTACTGACGCCTTCATATCATGCCGAGGTATTTCACTTCTATGTTACATATGAATCCTTTACTTGCCGTGACGTAGCTATGTAACGGTATAAGTACTTCATGCCATTTCTTAAAAAATACCCAAAAATTAGCAAAAAACAACAAATACACAACGTATACTCAGTACATTCCCGTATTCAGTACATATTCATTCTCGTATCCATGCAACTTCAGATAGTTGTCAGGAGCTAGTAGAAAGGAGAAACATTGTAATGCTTTTGTTGTGTGCTTCATTAGAGAAACATATAACGGTTTTCATCTTGCAGAGTTATTCGCCAGAGGACAATAGGTTTGATCTACGCCAGTTCCTGTACAATGTCCGATGGCCTTATCAATTTCGCAAGATTGACGAACTTGTGAACGAGCTTAATGGTGATACTGTTGCTCTTACAAAATCGACTGATGGAGAAAAGGTTAATGTTACAGCTGATGGTGGGATGGGTGTTGTGGCCGCAGGCTCGGGCAATCCAAGAGCTGGCTTCTAATTCTAACTTCATAGTTTAGCTCATAATGCAGTTGATTGGAGATATTGGATTTTCAATGCTTTCCAAGTATTCAGTCTGCAGATAGTCTAATTTATGTCGAATTTACTCTTTTACTTTCCTGTATTTGACAAAATCAGTTCAACTTTCAATAATGAAAACCTCATCATTTCCGATTTGTTGTATAAACAAGAATAAGGATTGATTTATTGTATTTTGAGCTAAATCTATCATTTTTCTTAAGTTTGTCGGACTATGATGGGAACTTTAAGTTTTAATTCATTTATAGAGAAAAAATATTCAAGTTATGTATTTGATAATCTGATTGTGTAAACCAATTACAGTAATTACGTAGTTAAAACTAATAACTTTGATCTTCAATAAATGTGCAACAATTTATTTTATTTACGTATATGATTTTACATTATCATTGATCAAAAGAAGGATTTTGAACTTCATATGAACAATGAGTAAATTTCATTCGGTTATGTAGCTATTTTAATTTGTGCCTCACAACTAATGCTAAATTGTGTAAGGCCTCTTTTTATTTCCCAAATTGATCTTACCATCTTTCACTTCTGAGACAGAGAAAGCAAGTAAAATTTTGGCACTTGTAATCAGAATACGTCGCCCAATTTAGCTTTGGTTAAAATAGGACTGAAACTAGGATGTGCTCATAAGTCATACCGATATATAAAATACATAAAGCATGCACTAAACAAAATGTCTAAGAGTTCTATTTAACAGATCGAAGCAACATACAAGTAGTTCTCAAAGAAAGGAAACATCCTCTCAGGAAAACCTTCACCTAAAAAAACTAGGCGAAGAAGGGAGATTGTTTTCAGAATAGCTTTAACAATTGACAAAACTTGCACTGACCCTCACTTCAAACTATTCTATATCCTCTCACATTTCTTGCATCTTTCCAGCAGGGTCAATGGGATTTCTTGGAAGATAGCTTACAGCTCATCATGGTCGTCTTCTTCTTCTTCCGATGAACCGCCACCTGGTGCTCCACCTGATCTTTGATAAACAGCTGTGATGATTGGGTTGCAGACTGCCTCGACCTCTTTAAGCTTATCCTCGTAGTCCTCTTTCTCGGCGCTCTGGTTATCGTCTAGCCATTCGAGGGCTTCTTTAGTTGCTGTCTCAATCTTCTCCTTCTCATCAGACTCCAGCTTGTCAGCTAGCTTGTCCTTGTCGTTGATTTGGTTCTTCATGTTGTACACGTAGGTTTCGAGACCGTTACGGGCATCGATCCTCTCCTTTACCTTCTTGTCTTCCTCGGCAAACTCTTCTGCTTCACGAACCATACGCTCAATCTCTTCTTGGCTTAGGCGGCCCTTGTCATTTGTAATGGTAATCTTCTCTGCTTTCCCGGTACCCTTGTCTTCTGCTTTGACATTCAAAATGCCATTGGCATCAACTTCAAATGTCACCTCAATTTGAGGGGTTCCCCTGTTCAAACAATATCAAGATTCCAATTCAGATCCCAATAAGGATTCCAAAAAGTTGTGTAAAATTATCTAAGAGAAGAAATGTAACCGACCTTGGAGCTGGGGGAATTCCGGTCAGATCAAACTTTCCAAGATTCCTACAGTCCTTGGTAAGACTCCTTTCACCTTCAAAAACCTGTCATCAACATTGGGGAAAAAACCCGGTGAGAATCAGAGCATACCAGAGCACAAGTTAATGAACAGTTCAGGAACAGTGAGCTATTTAGGATTTTGCGCAAACATGAAGCAAAGCAATACCTGAATGGAGACGGTGGTCTGTTGGTCTTGGTAAGTGGTGAAGACCTGGGACTTCTTGGTTGGGATAACGGTGTTTCTAGGGATCAATTTGGTCATGACACCACCAACAGTTTCAATACCAAGGGTGAGAGGAGCGACATCCAGGAGAAGAATATCTGCACATAAGAAACATGCCACAATCAATCACAAAAAGCTGCAGACTGACCATCATCAAAACCAATAAGCAAGTCATGGAAAGAAAACTGATTAGATCATGTACCTTTAGTTTCGTCTCCACCCTCTCCACTAAGGATACCACCTTGAACAGCAGCACCATAAGCAACTGCTTCATCAGGATTTACACCTTTGCTGGGCTCCTTCCCGTCAAAATAGTCTTTTAGGAGCTGTTGCACTTTAGGAATTCTGGTGCTTCCACCAACAAGAACTATCTCATCAATCTGGTTCTTTTCTAGCCCAGCATCGTCCATTGCCTTCTTCACAGGTGCCATTGTTTTTCTGAAGAGATCATTGTTCAACTCCTCAAAGCGAGCACGGGTCAATGGTTCAGAGAAATCGGTACCATCAAATAATGATTCAATCTCAACCCGTACTTGGTGCTGGCTACTAAGGGCTCTCTTGGCACGCTCAGCTTCTCTCCTTAGCTTGCCAAGAGCTCTGTTGTCCTTGCTGATGTCCTTTCCATGCTTCTTCTTGATCAACTTGATGAAGTATTCCATAATTCTTTGATCAAAGTCCTCACCTGCAAGAGAAAAGGAACATTCAAAACAAAATCTAAGAATAGTAATATCATAAGATGAGAGTTCTGAAGCTTCCTCATTGACTTGAAGAATGACCATCTATTCCAATTTACAATCAGCAGTGTCGAAACCCAAAGTTTGGCCTCAGCTATCATAAAAAATCCTCCAAACAATCAAACCCACTAATGTGCAGTTAATAAAAAATCATTTTGCATTTCATTCATTACTATCAAGTTGTAAGAAGAGAAACCCATTTAAAACTACAATCAGGACACCCTAACAGCATTATGGTTAGCAGTATTGTAGTGTAGTATATCTCAAATTTCAATTGTTTCTAGACCACAGATCCTTACCTCCAAGATGGGTGTCACCATTAGTTGCAAGAACCTCAAACACACCATTATCAATGGTCAGAATGCTGACATCGAATGTCCCACCACCAAGGTCAAAGACGAGAATGTTCTTCTCACCACCTTTCTTGTCCAGTCCATAGGCAATGGCTGCAGCTGTTGGCTCGTTTATGATTCTAGCAACGTTTAATCCAGCAATAACACCGGCATCCTTTGTAGCCTGTCTTTGTGCATCATTGAAATATGCTGCAGACACGAAAGAGAGTTAACTCTCAATCATGAGAGAAAAGAAGAATGAAAACCAAAAAATTGAACAGCTAGGACTTGATAACAACATACCAGGGACAGTAACCACAGCATCCTTAATTTTCTTCCCAAGGAATGCTTCAGCTGTCTCCTTCATCTTTGTCAAAATCATGGCACTGATTTCCTCAGGACTAAATACCTTAGTTTCTGCATCCTGGATTTTGACTTGTATGTAGGGCTTTCCATCCTTGTTTACAATCTTGTATGGGACCAGCTTCATATCCCTCTGTACTTCCTTGTCTTCAAACCTGAAAAAAAACATCTCTAAGCACAACAAATACACAACATAACAAACAATATGAAACTAATTGAGAATTGTCCATTACTTTCTTCCAATAAGCCTCTTAACATCAAAGATGGTCCTTTCAGGGTTGATAGGAGCCTGGTTCTTTGCAGCTTCACCAATCAATCTCTCACTATCAGTGAATGCAACCCATGATGGTGTAATACGGTTTCCTTGGTCATTAGCTATAATCTCGACGTGACCATTCTTGTAAACCCCAACACAGGAATAGGTTGTCCCAAGATCAATTCCAATAACTGTTCCAAGTTTGGTGGCCTCTTCTTTTGCAATGGAAAGTGCAGAAAGACAGCCTGTTTCAGGGGAAAAGTACAATGACACTCATCAGGGGCTGTAAGTTCTATTTGAAACACATCACATAACACAACAAAAGGAATATATGTATGTAATTATATGTGTGTGTACTGTCAATCAATCAACTACACCTCATCCCAAATCAATCATAAATTAGTTGGGCTTAGCTATATATCTCATTTGTACCTATCCCACTCAACTCACGTCCATATACATATTATTCAGTAGAAATAAGAGGATCGTGGAACCTAAACAAGCAAGCAAACTAAACCAGAATTTTTTGGCATATGTAAAGGTTCATTCAGCTAAATAAAAAGTGTTAAAAGTCCATAAGATCCGTAAAAATACTTAAAAATGTGCATCATCCAGAACCATAAGCCATCAAGTATAAATTCGAAACACCAATTTCAAAAAGCTAGCACACACACACACACAAAAAATCAGGAAAATACATCTGTGAAAAGTTCAAGATATGTGCAATGCCACCATGACAATGACCTTATTCCTCTGTTTCTGGAGTTGGAATCTATTCCAGAGTAGAAACTAGATACACGGATGAAAGCACGGTGTGAGTGTACCGACTACCTTTGGCATGGACTATACATACATGTAATACACACACCAAGAACAAACATCCTAGATCAGCATCTGATAAGATGACGTAATTCTAAAATTTATTACTCCCTCTGTCCCTCTGCCTATGTGAACTTTGACCAACATTTTTACATTAATTTTTTCATCATTGACATGAGAAAAATTGCAACTTATGGTATTATTCATAAAGTTTTGAATATGTAAATTTTAGTTTTAAAATATTGAGTTGATCTAATCCAATTTAGCTTTGCAGACTAGTCAAATTGACTCTCGATAAGTGAAAAGTGTCACATAATTGGGAAAACTTCCCTCAACAAGGAAAACAAGAGCAAATATGATAAAATTTGTGAATATTTATACATAATATAGCACCTAAACACTAATTTTATTCCAGGTACATAAAACATTATTTCAACTTGATAAATATTGTGTCCATTAAACAAGCCTTATCACCAATGAATCCTCAAACAGATGTGAAAATGCATGAGTACTATCACCAGATCTAAAACTAACACATCAAGCATGCAAATCTACAAACACACAATACATTATACACAAAAACTAACAGATCTACGATCTACTACATTTCGCCACTACATCAAACATAAACAAATCAAATCTCATAAACCTTAACAAAAATTAATCAAAAACAGATCTACGAGCAAATAGATAAAGTAATTATACCAAATAGAACGATCGCTAGCACGACGAGAGAACCGCCTCGCCTTAAACAGCCAGCCATGGCTTCCTTCCTTCCGTATCAACGTACAATACACTATGCTCTACGTACAACGAACACAATGTGATCTAGAAGTGATTTTTTTATGAAAGGCTTTATATAGTGTGAGAAAACTGAAAAGAAGAGTGAGTTTTGGGCTTTCGATCGATAGTATACCCGAGAGTTTCGGTTTAATGAGTGATATTGGACATGTCATTGTTGATGACGTGGACCAATAGGAAGAGGAGGGTGAAGTTCTTGCTCCAATGACGACTGATCTTGTGCTGGGATGATCAAGGCCGTTGAATTTAATGTCGGGATACGTGTCGTTGTGAGGTTATTTTGATGTAATGGATCTATTCTTTGTGAGGTTATTTTGATGTAATGCAGGGCGGTCGCGCCAGGGACATCGTCCGCTGCGCCAGGGGTCACGCAACTATAATTTCCAGATTTTAAATTAAAAATTGTCTCTCTTCGTATAAGGTGAATGACAGGTCGAAAATTGTGCTATAAATAACATGTTAATCACTTATTTTAAAAGAGAAAAAACAAGATTAATCTTCTGATTTTGAGAATCAAAAATTTTAGAAAATTATTATTTGTCTCTTCTTCTTCATCTTCTCCAAAACATTTCTGAAGAACACATATAGTAAATTCGCCAGGAGTGGAGTTCTTGTGCTAGAACTATCACTCAGATAGTTGTATCCTTAAGACAAACATTCGTAGAACTACAACACAAGTGGAGACGAATTTTTGTCTTAGGACACTGCGTAATTGCAGGCCTCTATCTACTACAAGTCAGTATGTGTTTAGCATTTGTTGAATTTCATTGTTGTTGATTTCAATTTAGTTGAATTATCTATATGTTATTGTGGTTAATCATTGAAGGTCTAGATTGGAACTAACAATCTAAGACAAAAAATTCTCTGAAAAAATTCATTTTTCTGATTGTGTAAAGCTTGCAAAATTTTCAGAGAATACATTTTCCGGATTTGCAAAAGGATGGATCAATCTGGATCATCAATGGTGAAAAACCATGTGGAGAAATTCAAGGGTGCTGATTTCAAACGCTGAAAACAAAAGATGTTCTTTTATTTGACCACTCTTCATGTGGCAAATGTATTGACTGCCGAGGCTCCAACGGTACTTTCGGTTGGAGAAAGAGAGAATGCCCCGAATGAGGAGGCAAAGGCTGAAAATCTCAAGGCTATTCAGACTTGGGATACTCAAGAGTTTCTTTGCAGACACTATATCTTAAACGCCTTGGATGACTCTCTATATGATATCTACTCGCTCATAACTTGGCGAGGAGTTGTGGCGATACTGAGAACAAGTACAAAACTGAAGTTGTTTGTTCGAAGAAGTTCGTCATCGGAAAGTTTCTAAACTTCAAGATGAGCGATGCAAAGACAGTTGTCAAGCAAGTGAAGGAACTACAAGTTATTGTTCATGAACTTGAGGTTGAAGTATGGGCCTTAACCCGCATTTTCTTGTTGGTGCTATTATTGAGAAATTACCTACTTATTTGAAGGATTTTAAGATTTATTTGAAGCATCTAACGGAAGAAATGAGTTTTGAGCAACTGGTTCTCAAACTTCGTGTTGAGGAAGATAACCGGAAGAGTGACAAGGCAGATGCAGTTTCCTTGGAGCCAAATACAAATGTGATTGAAGGAAATTCATCAAAAGTCAAGTTTCATAAGGGCAAAGGCAAGTTCAATGGTGACAAGTCGTCATTTGCTGTCGGAAGAAGCACACTCGCCCCACAAAAGGCCAATACCTTTAAGAAACAAGTTGGTATTTGTTGGGTGTGCGGAAAGTCAGGGCATAGAGCAAAAGATTGCCGCCTTCGCAAGAGCCAAGGTGGTGGTGGAGGAGGTTCCAGTAATGTCAACCAGTCCAACCATGCTGAAACTAAGAACCAATTCATTGGTGTTGTCACTGCTCAAGCAAATCTGATTACAAATTCAACTGATTGATGGATAGATACGGGTGCTACCATGCACATATGTTCAGACAAGGACATATTTTCATCCTACCAAGCCATCAATGATGGAGAATCGTTGTTTGTTGGGATTATTGCTTCTGTGAAAGTGGAAGGCAAAGGTAATGTGACTTTGAGACTCACTTCCGGGAATGATCTTGTGCTCACCAATGTACTGCATGTGCCTGAAATTTGTAAAAATTTAATTTCTGGTCCTGTTCTTAGCAACAAGGGCTTTAAGTTAGTTTTTGAATCTGACAAATTTGTACTCACCTAAGGTGGGGTGTATGTAGGCAAGAGCTACCTCAGTGAGGGGCTCTTCAAACTAAGTGTTGTATGTACTAAGACATTTGTCGTTATCAATGAAAATGCAGGCAATAGCACTGCTTCTGAGTATGTGATTGATTCCCCTTCTTCTTTATGGCATTCTCGATTAGGCCATGTAAATTATCGTTCCTTACAAAGAATGGTAAAGATAGACATGTTGCTAAAATGTTATATGAACAAAATAACCAAATGTGAGATTTGCATAGAATCAAAATATGCAAGTCATCCTCATAAATCTGTTGTGAAATCAAATGAAGTGTTTGGTTTAATTCATAGTGATTTGTGTGATTACCAAGCAACCCCATCTCGTGGAGGAAAGAATTGTTATATATCATTTATTGATGACTGCATTAAATTTTGTTATGTATACTTAATACATACCAAAGACGAGGCTTTGAACATGTTTAAAACATACAAAGAAGTGGAAAACCAACTTGACAAAAGAATTAAGATTCTAAGGTCAAATCGAGGTGGTGAATATACGTCAAATGAGTTCAAAGAATTATGTTCTACTCATGGTATAGTTCATCAAACCACTGCGCCATATACTCCACAACAAAATGGAGTTGCCGAACGAAAGAATAGAACATTGAAGAATATGATAAATTCAATGTTGATTAGTTCGGGTGCACCTCTTAGTCTATGGGGTGGGGCATTAGTTACTGCAAATATGATATTAAATAAAATTTCTCAAAAGAAAAATGATCAATCTCCATACGAATTGTGGAATGAAAGATTGCTTACTTTCAAAATGATGAAAGTGTGGGGTTGCCTAGCGAAAGTTCAAGTTCCTTTACCAAAGCCAACAAAACTTGGACAAAAAAATGGTGGATTGCATATATATTGGTCATGCCAATAATAATGCAGCATATAAGTTTTTGGTGTATCATTCTGACGTTGAAGGTATTCACAAGAACACGCTAATGGAATCTGCAGAAGCAGAATTCTCTGAGGAGATATTTCATTAAAAAGACGAGGATAAAAGTGTTCCTAATAATAAGAAGAGGACACTGCCTCAAGATGAATCAAACCAAAATGATGATAATCTTACTTCATCGGTTCAAGAAGAAAATTCTGAACCAAGAATAAGTAAACGTGGAAAAGTGGCCAAAGATTTTAGACCAGACTTTATGACTTTTTCTGTTGAAAGAGAACCTCAAACGTATAAGGCTGCAATGGAATCATCTGAAGCACCTTATTGGAAGAAGGTCATCCAAAATGAAGTAGAATCCATTGTACAATTAATATATGAATATTGGTTGATCTTCCTCCGGGACAAAAACCAATAGGCCACAAATGGATCTTTAAACCGAAGTTAAGACCTGATGGTACTATAGAGAAATACAAAGTTCGGATAGTAGCCAAAGGATTCCGACAAAAGGAATGTGTAGATTTCTTTGATACTTACTCACAAAGGCGACGTCATAATACAATACGAAGCTTGCTAAAGAATGGAATAATGTCCATTGATTATGTAAAGTCAAAGGACAATATAGCAGATCCTTTGACAAAAGGCCTTACATGAGAGCAAGTCGTATTTACATCGAGGGGAATGAGCTTAAAGCCAATACAATAAGTTGTGAACTGGTGGAAACCTAACCTATCATAATTGGAGATCTCATAGTTTAGGTTCAATAGGCAAACTAGCTGGGGAAGACTCAAGGAGCATAAAACACACATACGGTCATTCCTATGATGTACCAAGTGTGTTAATCCGTTGACGATATAGGGCTGAACCCTGGTTCTTAATAATATTAATAGCCATTATGGTGGGATAGTACAGACTATTCTTGATTAATACTACATATGTGAGATTGATGTGGAGTCGCATCTGAGAGAACCAATATGGCTACGTTCTCTATAAATTCTCATGAAAAATGAGTTGTTCATGACCGAAAAGAACACAACCGTAAGAATTGAAATATGTTGGTATGATGTGTGTGATTCTTGTTGTCTCGATTTACTACAAAACGTGAATAGTTCAAGGCATTACGTCCACTACTTTACAAGTAGATCTGATAGGTATTCACTACGAGTGATTCAAGTCCAAAAGACACCATCTCTGATGCATGTCATATCGCGTTTGACAGAAATGATGATAAGTTCCTTTATCTTATTTTCTATCCACAAGTGGGGTATTGTTGGATGTGTGAATAGAAAATGTGGGGTATTGTTGGAACTTGTAGAAGAAGAAGAGATAAAGTGATTAAAATTAAGCGTTGCGATTTTAGGCGCAGCGCCGCGGCGCCAAAACTTCAGAGGTCTTCAGGAGTTTCGGCGCCACGGCGTCAAGATGCAGGGCCGCGACGCCAAAACTTAAGAGGTCTTCAAAATATTTCTGAAGAACACATATAGTAAATTCGCCAGGAGTGGAGTTCTTGTGCTAGAACTATCACTGAGATAATTGTATCCTCAAGGCAGACGTCCGTAGAACAGCGCAAGTGGAGACGAATTTTTGTCTTAGGACACTGCGTAATTGCAGACCTCTATCTACTACAAGTCAGTATGTGTTTAACATTTGTTGAATTTCATTGTTGTTAATTTCAATTTAATTAAATTATGTATATATTATTATGATTAATCATTGAAGGTCTAGATTGGAACTAACAACTCTAACGACTTTTAAGTGACAATGAGATCTATTAGTTCAAAGGGTAAGTTCAGTTAAGACTCTTAAGTTTATCGACTTATTCACTTGTTGCCTTTAACTGTAATAATTTTCCGTGATAACGAGATCTAATAAATATGGCAAGCTCGAATCAATACCCACCCAAATTTCAGCTCATAGTCACTAACTTATGCATTTGCTACCTTCAGCTCGACAACTTTTTTTGGTGGCAATAAGATCTAATGTACATGGTAAGTTCTAATCAATATAATTATATTATATAGAACCTCCACAAACTTCGCATATATAAAATAGAGAGAAACACTTATATATAAAGAAATAACATTACATCCTAATGACTTATTTTAAAGTTCTGCTAGTCTAGGCGTATGTAATCTTGGACGGCGGAGAAATTCCTAGAATTCAAGTATGTTTGGGACAATACGACATCTTTGCAAAGGTGTTGGGCAAACCTGTTGAGTCCAAAGGAGAATGAGGTGTACCTAATATCTCAGGTAAATAATGATAGATATATGGGAGAATAAGTCTTAGACTTTTGTGACTCGATTTAAATTGTAGGGGCTTAGATTTTACGAAAAATACTTTATCACGAACACTATAAAGAAGTCTTGATAGCTTAGGCGTGTTTCACCAGATATATGTGTATCTTCAGGATTCAACAAGCTTTTCTAGTGTAAAACTATGAGCCATAATCTAACAATGATAGATAACCAACAAATTATTAAGAGAGAAGTAGAGTATTTTTTAATTTAATCAAAACTTAATCTTGAAATATTCACCTAATCCATGAACCAACGACCCCTCAAGGACTCAAATTTCATAAAATTGGACAATATTAAAATTAAAGCTTAAAAATTTACAAATTACATAAAGAAAGGAGACTTATTTCAAAGTGGTTCAGGTAGCTCAGCCGGACTGAAAATCATTATCTTCCGTAAGTTTAACAACACCAATAAATCTCATATAATCTCACTGATAAAATTTAAGGAAAATAGTGTGTATGCCAACCCCTATATCACAAAAATTATCCATAGATGATATATTAAATGAATTTACAAATATTTGAAAATGTAAAGTTTGGATCCATCAACAACAACCTTCGTCCATATAGCCTTTTCAAAGAGTTTGTCCCAAAATATTAAAAACATTAATTACAATTTATTTTTTAAATATATTTTCAAAAAATGTGTTTCAGCAAAGCTCTAAGAGAAAATTTTGAATTATTCCAAAAAACAAATAAATAGTAAATGGTTAAAAATACACTTAAAAGTTAAACTATCATTTTTTCGGAAATTTCATATTTCACTATTTTTGTTCTCTTTACCTAGTTAAACTATCCCTCTTTTTGTATTAAAACACAACTAGATATACAAAACACAACTAGATGCAGAGGTCAAATGGTTAAAAATCAATGGACAACAAACGCGTGAAAGAGATGTGTTTTAATATAAAATAAGCGATAATTTAGATAAGTAAATACAACAACAACAGCATACCCACTAAAATCTCACCACGTGTGATCTGTGAAGGATAGATTGTACACAGACCTTACATTTATCTTGGTAGGTAAAACAATTGTTTTCGGGAGACCATTGGCTCAAGACATAGCAAAAGCACAATCCAATCAAGCATTACAAAGCAAGATAAACGGTCAGAGATAATAAATTAAAGATATATAAACATACTAATAATTAAAATCGAATACGTCGTGATAGTTAAATATATGAAAGTCGCAAAAATGTGATAATTTAGACGGGTTTTAGATCAATTAACTAAAGAAAAAGAAAAGGAGGTTATTTTCCCTTTTTAAACAAAAAACAAAGTTCATATGTGTACTGATGAGAACAAGCTCACAGTCTATAACACAGCGGTTAATTATTTACATAAAAATAAGCACCATTTCCAATCTTTTCAACAATGGCGATCACTTCGCCATCATTCTCAGCATCATCTATCTGTTATAATACTACTGAGTACTCAACTCCATCTCGTTCACTCAATTTCTCGCCGATCCAAACTACTCGGAGCCGATTCACTTTATCTTGTCGCCTCAACAACTCATCATCATCAAACGCCCTCGACGGCAACGGCGATCTCCTTTACGAGCTTCAACACAGACGAGGTTCGCCGGTGTTCGTCACGTTACCGGTTGATGCCGTCAGCTTGCCCGCTGGTACTGTTGGAAATATAGGTTGGGCCCACATTAAGCTCAATCCTATAATTAGACCCTTACATACTCCCTTTGTCTCAAGTTATGGTCGTTATTACTAAAAATAGTTGTCTAAACTTATATTTGTCAAGTTTAATACATAATTAGTTTTTTTTATCTCCATTTTACCCTTACTCCTAATTAATACTCAATCTATCTCAAATTATTTGTCGCGGTTACTAAAAACAGTTGTCTCAAATTATTTTCATTTTAAAAGCTTAATGCATAATTAATTTTTTTTTATATATGTTACCGATAGTAGAATTTTGTCATTAATAAAGATGACACATAAATAACGTATATTTAATGGAGAGATTATAAATTAGACATAAATAAGTGCAGAAGTAGTCAAATATCCCTCCTAGTTAATATTTATTAAGGGCCAAATAATTTGAGACAAGGGGAGTAATAAGATTAGAGCTGATACATGTGCTAATGGAGTCTTCTAGAGTGACACCTATTAAATAGTTTCACACATACTCGGCTAGTAGGTAGTTGAGTGTTGTCACAATTATCTTTCCATACTTGTAGTGGTGGTATTACTTTTATAGTTTCTTGTTCTTTGATTTATGTTATCATCTGTTATTTCTTGTACTTTGACTATCGTATGATTTTGTGGTAGGTACGTTATTGTTTTTTTTCCTCAAACTGATTTATGTTATTATCTATTGTTTCTTTACTTCGGTTATTTCTTTTTTCTGGACTACTTTAGTTTGCTTTCTTTGAGTCGAGAGTCAATCCGAAGAAACCTCTCTACTTTCCAAAGTACGGGTAAGTTCTGCATGCACTCTACCCTCCCCAGATTCCATTTGTGGGATTATACTTGTGGTCCGGACCTTTCCTGAACCTGTGCATAGCGGGAGCTTAGTGCACAGAGCTGACCTTTTTTGTTGTTGTTGTTGTACACACATTCTATGAACTTGCTCACATTGAAATCATCAAATTCATGCTACCTAGATTTCCTAATAGTCATATAGATAATAACAAACATATGAACCTAGACATTTAAGTTTACTATTTTCAACAGGTACTATGAAGACGAAGAAGGCGATGGCGCAATCTTTTCGTGCTTTGGCGGCGGCTGGTGTTGAGGGAGTTGTGATGGAGGTATGGTGGGGGCTAGTGGAGAAGGAATTTCCTAGGGTTTATAATTGGCAAGGGTATTTGGAAATTGTGGTGTTGGCTAAATGTTGTGGTTTGAAAGTGAGAGCTGTAATGGCATTTCATCAGTGTGGCACAGGGCCTGATGATCCCTTCTGGTTGGTACACTTTCTGAAATTCCTTCTTTTACACTTGTTTGGATGCCAAAAACAAAATGTTTGTTTCCGGTTAACATTTGTTTTGTTTTCTCATAATACATAGACACCTTAACTTGGCTTCAACTTACAACTAAAGACTCCAATTTTGAGAATACACATTTAAACACCTCAACTCCCCTCCACTGTGTCTCTTGGACACCCGGCGTTGATGTGACACATAAATTTTGGAGGTGTCTGAATGATCATTTTGTAAAGTTGGATCAATGGATACTAGAGGCCAAATTTAAGTGTCTATTGTTCAAACACATTTAGTTTGTTTTTGAAAACGAACATAACTCTCAAAAAGACAAATTAACTTGAAGAGTAGAATATCTATTGCTAGTATTTCACATGATTGACTACTACATGAATTTAAGTTTCGTTGCGTTTGTCATTTACTGGTTGAATCTTTTGAACAACTTTTGCCTGTAATATTGTCGAATTCACATTTTATATGCACCTCTTTTGGTGTTCTAGTAAGCTTGCAATTTGACTCATAATTGTGTAGTTCTTTTTGTGTTCTAGCAAGCATTAGGGCTTGCCGGAGGGTGTTAAATGAAGCTTATGGATTGTGTGGTTCCGAATTTGGAAACAATACTTAGGTATTTGTTGAATTTCACCTTATATATCTCAAACACCTTTACTTTGTTTAAGTGATGACATTGGAATGGAGTAAGAGAAGCTGCTCGGACTGTCTTGAATTAGATTCAACTGAATGGTTCTCCTTAATATCAAACTAGTTAGCAAATTTACTTAGAGGGGTACACATTCAGAATGCTCTGTTTTACTTGGAATTATATTGCACTGTCTGGTTGTCTGGAATTGAAGACGACTTCTGTATATTCTGCCAAGTTTCATACTGTTACACCCTAATCTCTATTATTTCTTGGATAATGGCTTATCTTAATTCATTTCTTATTTCGGTGTTTATGGAATGAAAGATACAGAAGATTGTTTCAAATAGCGAGAATGATGTAGCAAGCATAAAAATATGATTTCTCTTTCTTGTATATTTGGTGTAAAGAGAATATGCTGTTGGATATATATTTAGCAAACTATATAGATGTCAATGGATGTCTCAGGTACTCATACAAACAACTCGTACATACTATTGACAGCAATGTTGTGTTTATGAAAAATTTGAATTATCTTAAAAAGGGAAAACAGAAAAGTTTAATACTACAACAACAACAACAACATTCCCAGTGAAAATCCCCCAATGTGGGGAAACGTTTAATACTGATTAAATGTTTTATTCTAAAAGTTGCAATGACTAGGTTAATTTTCGTCATCAGTGGTAGTTCTTCTTCAGCACAAGTAGAGAAGTGAGTATGATTGTTATTTTGCTAGCAATGGTTAGCATTGTTTTCAGCTGGTTCTAGTCTGGCTATGTTTGTGGTAGCTAAGAGAATATGGAGTATTAAGTGTTTAGTTATGCAGAAGAGCATTTGTCTTCTGATGGCCTTTTTCTGCAGCTGATGAGTCACTGGACAATAGATTCTGCATTACTGAATGCTCTCTCCTCTGTTTGTAAACCTTGATTGGAAATTGGAATTATAGTTGTTTAGCTTTCATGGCTTTGGGTAGTTATCTACCCTTCTTGTTTTTTCATTTTTTCGATTATGGTGGTGTCCGGGTCAGCTTGCGCGCAGCTCGAGTATTACAACGGTTACCTGCTACCTCCCATGCTACCTCCCACAGCACAATACCGGGTAACTCTGCATGCCAAGGCTTAGGTAGAGAGGAAGAAATCACCTAGTATTTTTTTTCCACCGCTGGGATTTGAACATACCTAATGGTTCTCCCCGCACTTCATTCCCCACTAGGCTACACCCTTGGGTGCTTGTTGAACTTTTTAAGCGTTGTGCTCTCCTGATCTTGCTATGCCTCTCCCTCTGCAGTTCCATTGGAAATGAATGCTACTAGTTAATAATTTAAAATCTGAATTTCTCCTTTTTGCTGCTGCTAGGATTCCTCTTCCTCGGTGGGTCTGTGAAGAAATGAATAAAGATCCAGATTTAGCATATTCAGACAGGTTTGGGAGACGGAATATGGAATATATATCCCTAGGGTGTGATGTTCTTCCCGTTCTGCACGGGCGATCTCCAATCCAAGCATATACTGAATTTATGAGGAGCTTCCGCGACACCTTTATACCATTTCTTGGTGGCGTCATAACTGTATGATGCTCGCTTAATGCTTCACCTACTAATTTTTAATGGTATTATACCTATGCAATTTAAATTTATGTTGCAGGGGATCCAAGTTGGAATGGGCCCTGCTGGTGAGTTGAGATATCCTTCATGCCCTATAAAGAAGCTGGCTTGGACTTGGCGCTCACGTGAACTTGGCGAATTCCAATGCTATGATAAGGTGTGAAAAAATGATGTTATGTATCTTAATTGATTTTTCATCTCATCCATATCCAACCAAAATTGTGAGTCTTCTTTTAAACTGGCAGTATATGCTTGCATCTTTAAATGCTTGTGCTGGGGAGATAGGAATGCGTGAGTGGGCCAATGGCGGACCTATTGGTGCCAGTAATTTAATGCAAGATCCTGAAAGCACAGAGTTTTTCAAAAGTGACGGTTCTTGGAATACACCATATGGAGAGTTCTTCCTTGCATGGTACTCAGGGATGTTGCTGCTTCACGGTGAGAGGATTTGTAGGGAAGCAGAGACCATATTCCGTGGTCTTGAAGTTAATTTGTCAGGGAAAGTGGCTGGGATTCACTGGCATTATGGTACACAATCTCACCCGTCAGAGCTAACAGCTGGCTACTATAATACATCAATTCGAGATGGTTTGCTGCCAATTGCTCGCGTGTTTGGTAGGTATGGGTTTACAATGTGTTGTACATGTTTTGAAATGCAAGATGCAGAAGAGCAGCAGATGAATCCTGTCAGTAGTCCCGAAGGTTTTGTAAAACAACTTTTACTTGCCGCTAGGATATGTGGCATTCCCCTGCAAGGTGAAAACTCTGCAAGTAGCTTGGATGACGAATCGTTTCAACAGGTGTTAAGGATGTCTAAGTTCTACTCTGATGGTCCAGGAACACCAACCTTTTCATTCAATTTTGTCAGGATGGACAAGAACTTGTTTGAATATCGGAATTGGGTTAGCTTTACTCGTTTTGTGAGACAAATGTCAGATGTCAAAAGTTTTCGAGCCAAGCTAGGTTTCGGGGAAGGTGATATGCCACTTTCGTCTTTAGCAGCATCCACCACTGCTGGAGCAGCTCTTGCATACTAGGAAGAAACTTCAACCTGCAAGCGCTGCTAATGCTAATTGCGTATTCTCACCCTCGACAAGTCAAGGGTGTGTATAGCATCTTCTGATCTATTATTGTGTATTGCGTAGCAAAAGCTTTGTCTTTATTGCGTAAATATTTTGTCCTTGAACTGTAATGCTTCGTTATCAGGTTGAAAATGAGTATTTCCTTGTATCATAATGGTTCCTTCCTTCCTTCCTATTATTTTGAGGATGACCGGCCTCTCTATTTCAGCTCAGAGGTGAAACTGTTGGGCAAAAAAATTCAGATCAGTGATGACCATTAAAAAGATCTTGACGAGGTTTCTTATTGGTGAATTTGAGCTGCATATTTGGTCAAAATTTAACCCAACTTGGGCTTGTCACTAGTATTTTCCAGATCCTTGTCAACATAGGAATGTACTGATCCTGGTTAGTAGTTGTTATGGATGTCCTCGAATTGTTTTTTTTTCAAAAGTTACTTTATTGGATTATTTCCATAACTCGAATAAACATCTAAATAATTAACTCCAAAGTTTATATTTAAGATTAAGAAGCAGAGAAGCTAGTCCTACTACAGAATAGGAACACCCATTGTCTCCTGTTTTGAGTTTCCAAATCCTTGTCAATATAGGAATATACTTTCCTTAAAAATGAATGCCCTCCAAACTCAATACCATAAACGAAAGTCTACATTTTTCTGCCGTAGAAGCAGTCCTCTTCTTTCAAAGTTATGGCGAATTGGGCGGAACTGCCCAACAATCTGATTGCAAAACGTGTAAAATTGATGGAAGATATCATTGTTTTTCATGCTGTTTGCACCTCGTGGCGAACTGCTGCTACGAAGGATAATTTCGATGTCCTTTCACCCCTACTTCCGTTGTTAATGTTGGGTGACACATGATGGTTATCGACAAGTATACTCTCTTTCCAAGCAGAAAGTTTCACGCATATTTCTCCCGGAAGCTAGAAGGCAAAGGTGCTTTCCAACAGAGGGATGGCTCTGCACCATGGCACATACTACTAGCAGTTTCGGAGATATGAACTTGTTGCATCCTTTCTCCCATACCCAAATTCAACTACCTCATCCTCTAGAAAGGGATTTACATGGTTACGATTGAAGGTTCTATTACTATGTGATTTGCAGGCCGCTATATGTGTTGCTAAGAATAAAGCATACAACGGTAAGAAAAGGCATATTCGCATCAGACATGAAAATGTGAGACAGTTGATTGAAAATGGCGTGCTTTCAATGGAGTACGTGAGATCCGAGACCAATTCGGCGGATCCATTGACAAAAGGACTCAACAGAAGAATGATCCTTGAAACGTCGAAGGTGATGGGTCTTAAACCCACTGATTGAGAATTGTGTACAATTTGATCATCCCTATGGCGCAGCTAAATGTACACAAGTTAGGATAAGCTTTGCTCTTAATGAGTCCATAGCCCTATGCGTAGGGTGGTTCTTGCTGCGGTAAGAACTTGTACACATCTATATTTTTTATTTGTGTAACTATTTTTGGTCAGTTTTTTATTCAGTTTTAATGGTCTTTATTTCATGTTTTAAAGTCTGAAAATTCATAGCATTTGAACCTTTAAATAGAGCTCCTTTCTGCTTTGGTTTTGAATTTTTACGATGGCGAATTTAAGCATGTTTTGCTTTAGGCGATTTTGAGAACTTGATGATTGTCATGGGTTTTGTATTGTTATTGTTAGGTGTCCACATCGGATATGAAATGAAAACATGAACTTCTTATATGGACTTGGACAATTCTCACTCTACAAGCTAGCTTTTGGGGTTGAGTTAGACCCAAAATCCATTCTTTATATGATATCCGAATCAAACTCATTCCAATTTTTTGTTCACCGATGTTGTGGTCCCAAATTATATTATTCACGCTCCAGTTACAAGGTCCAGGAGTGTGAAGAGTCTCACATCGGATATAGAATGAAAAAATGGATTCTTAGATGGACTTGAACAATTCTCACCCTACAAGCTAGTTTTTGAGGTTGAGTTAGGCTCAAGATTCATTCTTTACCGTTATTGATCTTTTGATATTCACTATTTGTGTTGGTCTCGTTGGGTTGAGGAACAAGTTATTTCGGAATTAATTATCCCGAATTTCGTAAGAATAAATGACCTGCAACTCAATAAATTCTGTTCTGAAGTTTTCTGCAGTTTGTGACGCCCGCAGAAACACCAGAACAAGTTGCTATTTTCAAAAGAATACCAACTTTGGTTCCTAAAGATTTATTTAAATTACTTTTCAGTCCTCATGATGAGATGGATGGTTGACTGGTTGAACTTGAGCTTGTTAATGTGTCTGGCCCAACTGCCCATACAATAAAGCCCATCTACAGTTATTTGGCCCAAAACTAACGGAAGGTCATTTATAAGTTGTAAAGGGAAGAAATACGCAAATGGCTACTTTTTGAATCGCTAATCAAACTTTAGTCAGTGTGTCAAAATTAATAGCTTTAAAATATAGTAACTTATATTAGTCGTTTTAAAATTCTCATATTCTCCTTCGCTTCAATAACTCAATAACATTTAAAATGTGGTAGCTTAAATTAGTCATTCTGTTAAACTTGGAACTTATCTTTAAGCCTATGTATAGTCACATGATGCACTGAATCAAGATATGCCAAGTGTGGTTCTGGTACCGACGTGGTTTGCATCATGCGTCGATCAGGGAGTTTCGCCTGTCTTGCACTCGAAGAAGTAGAATGTGCTCGCCTTCACAACAAAAAAAAAAAAAAAGATATCAAAAAACAGACCTCTCAATGTGCAACAACAATTCAATGGTCTCTTTCTATTTACCATAATAAGAGAGAAAATAGACAAAATAAACCATATTCTAACTATGATATGACAATTTTAGTCCATTTATCTCAATTAAAAAATCCAAAGAGGTGAGGTAACGATTGGTGGTAATCTCAACTTTTATGAAGACAAAAAGAAGTGCAATAATACAAAAAACTCATTCGAAATATCATAAGCAGAGTCACGATTTAAAGTTTATAGGTTCTAAACTTATCATTGAATTCATAGCTCGTTTTAGTTATTGATTCGCAATTTAATTATTTATATATATTTAATGAATTTCCTAATATAAAAACAAGACCGTAAAAACTAATAAATTCGTCCGAACACGTAATTAAGTCCTTTTTAACATTACAAGGTTGTTACATAAAAAAGGAGTGTCTTGTTTTGGGTTTATTCTCACATGGGATTTTGTTTTGCACCCTTCAATTTGCTACAAATCTACGTACATTGATGAGACATGTGATCGGATTTACTAGGTTTTCGAAGAAAAAGGGTGACATAAATAGGAGGAAAACAACATGCTTCGAAACTTTATTGATATCATAGACATGTTACTATCAACTCAATAATTTCTACAAGTTAGAAAGTTTTCAGTGATTTTAAAGTGGAATTGGATTAATGAGATATTGGAATTTTGTTTTGTGACGTTTAGATATCTACATATATATTCCTGTTATAGCGGAAGTAATTAAACAGAAAAAAGAATAATAATGAATGTACAAACGATTTAACGTGGTTCACTAACAATGTGTTAGCTACGTCCACGGGTAGAAGAGAGAAAATTTTTATTGATCTTGAAGAATACAATTTTAGAGAGTGTCTCGATTGTATTTCAGATTGTTTATTAGGTTATGACCTATGAAGTTTATATAGAGTACCCCTTACACAAACTAAGGAAATGTTTTTCAAACAGAAAAGGAAAAAGTTTTTCAAACAAAAAAGGAAAATGATTCCTAAACATGGTATAAACCTAATATGCCCGGATTCAAGGCATATTTCAACAAATCTTCACCTTGACTTGAATCCTCTCACAAATAACAGATGAACCAGATGCACCATTATAGTGCCATATGTACTAAACTCCTTCTGCCCCAGATTTTGCCCTCAAGGGGCAATCAACAACTCCTAAGATTGAGCAAGTCCAAACAACGTTGGAACTTGCTGTGTGGAACCGACTTTGTGAACATATCAGCTGGGTTATCAGCAGTACCCACTTTCTTCATCTTGATTCTCTTCTCACTTCTCAGAAAATGATACCTCACATCAATTTGCTTAGTCCTCTCATGATGGACTTGATCCTTTGCTAAATAGATTGCACCGAGACTGTCACAATACATTGTGGCCTGATCCTGATGTAGACCCAGATCGCTGATCAATCCTCTCAACCAGATTCCCTTATTGGGTCGCTTAATGCCACGTACTGCTCAGAGTCGACAAAGTCACTGTAGGCTGCAAAATAGCTTTCCAACTGACAACTGAACCACCAAGAGTGAAAACATAACCAGTCATATATCTTTTATCACAACATCTCCAAAGATAGTCGAGTCCAAAACCTCGCACCAAACACTCTGTATCACCTCCATAAATGAGAAACCAACATCAGACGTACCTTTGAGGTACCGAAAAATCCTCTTCACAGTTTGTCAATGCTCTTTGCCAGGCTCACTCATAAACCTGCTAACAACACTAACAGACTGTGCAAGATCAGGTCTAGTGCAGACCACTGCATACATCAAGCTTCCTACTGCACTAGCATAAGAAACTCGAGACATGTACTATTTCTCCTCAGCTGATTTAGTACATGTAACTGCTTCTTTGTAAGTGGATGACTCATGTAAGTCAGGATACACTTATTCAGCAACCTGCAATGCATAAGCTACCATGTCTTCAAAATCATACCTTCTGGGAGGTATTCTATAATTTGCTCTCTTTGATCGATCAAGAGCCAAAGTCTTTGATTTCTTTGTGAATGAAGATCTTGATGATTCTCGCTTCGATCGTGGTCATTGGACTTCATGTGATGGTTCACTCTCATCTTGAGTGACTTGCTGCTCCACCTGTTTCCCAACACTGCCACCAACAATAGACTTCACAGTAGGGTTAAACATAGAATTTTCATCAAAAACTACATTCCTGCTCAGTATAACCCTCTTCTCAGACGGGGACTATATTCTGTAACCTTTAACACCACCCCCATAACCCATAAACACTCTCTTTTTAGCTCGTGGTTCTAATTTACCCTCATTCACATGATAATAAACATTGCAACCAAAAGCTCTCGCCGCAGTAATCGCAGGATTATTGCACCACATCTCAAAAGGAGTTTTGAGATGTATACATGTGTGAGGTCCACGATTTATCAGATAGCAAGTTGTACTAACCGCCTCTGCCCAAAATGTCCTAGTTAGTTCAGCATTCTAGAGCATGCATCTAGCTCTCTCCAGAAGTGTCTGATTCATGTGTTCTGCTACATCGTTTTGCTGTGGCGTCTCCTTGACTGTATGATGCCTAGAAATCCCTTCTTTTCTGCAAAACTCATTGAACTCAGAACAACAAAATTCCAGACCATTATCAATTCGCACTTCACAGTCTTTTGATCTTCTTCCCTGTTTGATTTTCCATTAATGTTTTCCAATGCTTGAAGTTCTTGAAAGCTTCACTTTTATGCTTCATAAAGAACACCCAAGTCATCCTTGAGAAATCATCAATAATTGTCATAAAATATATGTGACCCCCTAGAGACTCCATCCGGGAAAGACCCCCAACAATCAGAATGGATGTAATCAAGTGTGCCTTTTGTTCTGTGTATTGGTTTGGGAAATTTGCTGCGATGTAATTTCCCGAATACATAGTGTTCACAAAACTTAAGGTCCTCGACCTTGTGACCACAAAGAAGATCTACTTTTGACAGAATTTGCATCCCTCTCTCGCTCATATGACCAAGCCTCATATGCCATAACTTGGTCAAGTTTTCTTTATCAACCTCTGAGGATGCAACAGCAACAGAACCTGATAACGTAGAACCTTGAAGGAAATATAAGGTACCGTATTTTATGCCCTTCAGAACCACATTCGAATCCTTGCAGACATATAGAACTCCACCTCCACCTCAAAATCTGAACCCCTTGCTATCTAACATGCTCAATGATATCAGATTCTTTGTCATGGATGGAACATGTCTGACTTCATTCAATGTGCAAAATTTACCATCATGTGTCCGAATTTTAATAGAGCCTATCCCAACCGTTTTGCAAACAAAATTGTCAGCCATAGAAACACTGCCACCATCCACTTGCTCATATGTTGTAAACCACTCCCTGTGCGGACATATATGGTAAGATGCTGCTAAATTAAGGATCCACATATCATTGTGATGCGTGTACTCATTAACAACTAGAGAAATATCATCTTCAGAGTTGGTATCTGCTACAACGACAGTACTTGTCGGATTATTCTGCTGCCTCTTCTTCTTGGGACAATCAGATTTTCAGTGTCCCTTCTCCTTACAGTAATTACAAACATCATTTGGTTTTGGACCTTTAGAAAATGGTTTCTTGAACTTCTTCTCCCTTGTATTTCTATGTCCATGACTTCTACTGGCTACTAACCCTGCATCCTGATTATCTCCACATGTACCAGCCGCCTTATGGCGCAGCTCCCTAGTATGGAGAGATGATCTCACCTCCTCTAGAGACACATTATCTTTTCCAACAATGAATGACTATACAAAATTTTCGTACGATAATGGTAAAGATACTAACAGAATCAATGCAACATCCTCATCCTCAACTTTCATCAATATTACGCAACTCTAACAAGATTGTGTTTAATTGATCTAAGTGATATCGAAGAGGCATACCTTCCTTCATTCGTAGACTGAACATACGTTGCTTCAGAAGCAACTTGTTGGTTAAGGACTTCGTCATATAAAGACTCTCGAGATTGACCCATAGACCCTGCGCGATTTTCTCCTCCGCGACCTCAGTGATAATATCATAATACTCAGCATAACATAATTAGCCTTTTCGAATGAGCCATCTCAACGCGTTAATGGGTTACACGGCGCTAGCAATGGCGCCAGCCAAAGTCCTTGTTGTTTTAACAAGGCTCGCATCTTGATCTGTCACAGACTAAAACTGTTTCTCCCCGTAAATTTATCGATTTTCACATTCATTCCAGACATCTTTCAAACAAACAAATTCGACTCTGATACCAATTTGTTATAGCGGAAGCAATTAAACAGAAGAAAGAATAATAATGAATGTAAATGACACAAACGATTTAACGTGGTTCACTAACAATGTGTTAGCTACGTCCACGGACAGAAGAGAGAAAATCTTTATTGATCTTGAGGAATACAATTTTTAGAGAGTGTCTGGATTGTATTTCAGATTGCTTATTAGGTTATGAACTATGAGGTATATATAGAGTACCCCTTACACAGACTAAGTGTTACACCTCGTAAGTTAAGGCAATAATTAAGAACCTCATTAGGAATAAAGATCCGAATTTGGAAAATTAAGTATATTCTTACATGTTAATATGTAATAATTTTGGTTACAACAAAGGTGTCAATGGAAATGGAAAAGGATAATCGTATATATATTCTCGTTAAGAATACGAAACCTTATGGAATTCCCGGAAATTAAAAAAAACGGGAATCAAGATTTAAAAAAGTGGGTTTAAGATTTATTACTTGGGGAATTAAATTAGTTAAGAAGACACTTAAAGGGGCAAAGTGTAATTGTAAGGGGGACCAAAGTGTATTTACTTAAAATCTGAAAATATTTAATTTATACCCTAATACCTTTCATTCTTCAACTAAAACACAAGTCAAAATTCTCTCCTCCTTCTTCATTTCCCTTGGTCGAAAATTCCACCCTTTCCATAGCAAGAAAATTAAGTTTTTATTTCATATTATTAGGCTAGTTATCCTACATAATTAAGCCAAGAAATTAGAACATTTAAATCACCCAAAACAGTGGGCATTCTCGGCTTCTCTGGTCGAGAATTGTAGGGGTGTTTTCTTCAATTTTTTGGTGAAATTATTGGATGTGAAGCATGTATAAATGATGGGTTATCATAGTCGATATATTGCATGTTGAATTTGGGTTGAAGAAGTGTGAAATTGAAGTGAAAACAGTGGCAAAATCGGGACTGATGGGCAGATTGCTAGTCAACTTTGGGAGGGCATATCTCCTAGCATATTAGGAGTTTTTGGGTGTTTCAAAAGCCTAAAATTAAGTTCGTCGAGTCTAGTTTTCATAGAAATAAACCACTCGTCGATAAGACACCGGAGTTGAGAGTTATGGACGTCACACGTTCAGCTGACGAAGCAGTGGTTAAAAATCGGGACTGTTTTGAGATTAAATTAAGGTATGAAAATTCTTATTTCTATGCTATAATTGAAGTTGCATATTGTTTTAGTTGAAGTAATGGACTTGTGTTAGGAAGAAATCTTGAATTTAGACATTGCATGTGAATAATTTGAATGTTGTAGCCGATATTAGGACTAATGTTACTAATCTTGGAATTGTCGTATTTGATTATTGTGTTGTGAAATTCGTCGCTACTTGGCATGTTGATATTCGAAGAGAATCTTGACATATAAGTTATAATTGTTCATAAAGAATTATTGAAACAAGATTTGACTCTAAAGAATTAAGAAAAGGATTGGTTTTGTAAATATTGGCTAAAGACTTGCAATTTTTGGATATTATGAGGTCAAGATTGGGGGCTGATAATGTTGGGAATTTGACTATGAACATGTATATAAGTTATGGTAATTACTAATACATGTCTTAAAGAAAGTGAAGTGTAAAAAGGGTGTTATGTTACAAATTATAGAACTTGATTATTGTTGTTGTCATTAGAGTTGATGGATTATTTTAAGATTGTTCTAATATGGACTAAGGACTGAATTAACATGATAAATAGGTGTAGTAATCACTTGGTTTGTTGTAGTTGTGATATCGCTTAAAAATAAAAGAGAAGGAATACGTTATGATGACATAAATGGAATATCTGAGATTATTGTGGTTATATATTTGAGTTATGACTTGTTGTTGGTATTGATGGCTTGGTTTGAAATTTGTGGATGTACATATAAACAGGGGAAGTGTTGTCCAAATTTATGTAAAATAGGAAGTCTTCATTCAATTTAACTTATGTTAGGAATCATAGAGTTGACATGCCTAATGTTATTATTATAGGTTGAAGTATTAGACGAGACATATTCTAGTAGTGAGTTGGTTAGCTCGACTATAAGGTATGTGAGACTATCCTTCTTTCTTTTGGCATGACTTTGTGAAAGAACTTTCATTTGACATGATTTTAATAAAAGTACGGCGGGCGTACATGATTTTCTACAAAGTTAGTTTTAAAGGAAAATTGTTATGACAAGTGCCTATGATTTTCAGTAAAGATCTTATTATGATGATATTATCGAAAGTCAAAGATGACTTCTATTTGCATATAGTTGCTCATGATATCTACTCGTGCCAAGTCTTATTACACATTACCAGTCTCTAGTTCTCATATAGGCCGACACTATATCAGATTGTATGTTCGAGTTCCTAGCTATTATTATTATATTACTTGGTTCGAGTCCCAAGCGGGTTAAACTCGGATTACTATTATTCCATGGATTAGCTCTCCGTGACTGCGTTCGAGTTCCATGACATTATATTATTCCATATACTTACGTGGGTTCGAGTCCCACGATATATATACTTACTGGTTCGAGTCCATGATATATACATACTTACTTGGGTTCGAGTCTCATGATATATATGTACTAACTGATTCGAGTCCGTGCCATTATATCACGAGGATGAGTTCATGACTTTGGCATGATTTACATATTTTGAAAAAGTAAGAACCGATTTTCATTACTCATTTGGTAAGACACATTTATCCGTTAAGTTGATTTCATACTTGTCTCTGTTATACGTGAATGGTTATGATCTCACCATGATTTAGTTTTCGATTTCACATACTTGGTACATCTATCGCATCGACTTTTCCGGGCTGCGTTCATGCCCGCAGATACAGGTGATCTGTTAGGTGACCCTCCAGTTTAGGACATCTACCGCTGCTAAAGAGTTCCCTTGTTCCGGAGCCAGTTATTTTGGTACAGATCTTTACATTCCATACTTATGTATATTTTGGGTATGACGGGGTCCTGTCCCGTCATATGTCAGTATTGTACTCTTAGAGGTCTGTAGACAGTTGTGGGTGATAGATGTGTTTTGGACTTGTGTAGAACGTTTATGCGGTTGAGCTAGCTGTATTGTTGCACTTGTTTTGGGATGTTCAGATATAGTAAAGATTGCCGGCTTGCCTATTGTGATTACTCCTTTGCTTATGTGATGATATTTGGTGGCAGCCTAGTCGGCTAGCCTGTTGTGATGGTTGGATAGTTGTGTAAGACAACCTTGTCGGCTCGCCTATTTTGGGTATATGTTATAGATGCAGCGTTGTGCTGTCGAAATTTTCTATTACCCTTAAGGGTCAGTTGATTACGTGACAGGTTAGTGTAATGACGTCCAATTAGGGCGTCGGGTCGCTGTCCGTCGGGTCGGGTCGTGACACTAAGGAAAGGTTTTCCAAAAAGAAAAGGAAAATGTTTTCCAAACAGAAAAGGAAAAGGATTCCTAAACATGGTATAAACTTAATATGCCAGAATTCAAGGCATATTTCAAAAATTCCTATTCCTACCTTATCCACTCAGAGTTGAATTTAGGGCGAGTTCTATGAGCATATACAGATAAAGTTGTTACCATGTGACCAAGAGGTCACGGGTTCAAGATGTGGAAATAACCTTTTATAAAAATGCAAGGTAAGGTTACGTATAATTGACATTTATGGTCTGGTTAGACCCTTGTCGTCTGATCCTTCTCCTAACCACGCACATAGTGAGAGCTTAGTGCACCGGGCTGTCCCTTTCTATGAGCATATACTCAATAATGATCAAAATCAATGAGTTCAACTTTTAGATTTTTATCTCAGAACCATTACGAGTTTGATATTTAATATTTTTTGAAAATTAAAATATATAAATATAATAAGATCGCACACATTCTAAATTCACCTATAAGAATGTTCTAATCTTTTGGGCTTCACGTCTCTAATCGTTCCATGCACCCAAAGTAAACGCATTTAGCTATCCATTAGAAAGAACGCATTGTAAGTAAGTATATTCAAAGTAAGATTAAACCAGCTTCTCATCAGGCTTAAACTGAAATTATGTGTTCGTGAAATACTGGATGGCATCACTAGATGCTAAAATTTGTTATTCATTTTAAAAAATTAATCCTTAATCACGTTGGCATCACTAGATGCTAAAATTTAAGTGTTTAAGAATAAGGGCAAATTTGTCCCCAGTAGCTGGATGACAAAGGATGAAAACTTAAACTCCAGCTGGAGGTCTGAAGCGTGGGTTCGAACTCTGGTGGAATCAATTTGCTCTTTTCTGAGGTAGAACCTTGTAGGTGATATCAGTTGCTCTGTTATCAAACTCTGGTCATTCAAGCACATTACGCGATTTACTGGTAGTAGTGTTGAGGGACCGGTGCTACTATCTTCAGGAATAGTCTGACATAAGTCAGGAACCTGGATATAAAAAAACAATAAGGGCAAATTTGTTCCATATCGCAAGTTCAAAGGCAAATTTGACTCCAACTAGTAACGACAACGGCATATTTGACCCTAACTATTAATAGATGATATATCTATTCCATTTCGCATAGTTCATAGACAAATTTGTGTTTTGTATAAAAGAGATGTTGAATAATATGATTATTTCAATTAGTACGTACTTGCAGAAAATCCTGGAAACAGAAATATGAAATACACTTATTTGAGCCTATTAGGAATTGTCTGTCCATAATTTGCATAGTTGGGTTAAAAAATATCATGAGATTGGTGAAAGGTAGCGGTGGCCATAAAAAAAATAAAGTTGTAAAGGTTCTATGCATATTAATTGGACACAATTTAATGCTCTTTTCCTCTTTTCAATTTTCTTCTTCTACTTTTTTTCCATCGACTACTATTCTCCATGTTCTATTAATTTGCATTTGTGTGGTCTAGTAGTTTGTTAAAAGACAAAGTTTTCTTAATAGAGTTTTTAAATTTTTGAGATTCAAATTCGAGACCATAAAGAATGAATTTTGGGCCTAACTTAACCACAAAAGTTAGTTTGTAGGGTGAGAATTGTCCAAGTTTATATAAGGAGTTCATACTTTCATTTCATATTCAATGTGAAATTCTTAACACACTCCCGCACGCCCAGACCTTGTTATGTGGAGCGTGTATAATATAATTTGGGGGCCCAACATCGGTGAACAAAGAATTGAAAATGGTCTGACTCTGATATCATGTAAAGAATGGATTTTGAGTCTAACTCAACCCCAAAAGTTAGCTTGTAGGATGAGGATTGTACAAGTCCATATAAGGAGTCCATGTTCTCATTCCATATCCGACGTGAGACTCTTGGATCTTGGGCCTAACTCAACCCCAAAAGCTAGCTTGTAGGGTGAGGATTGTCCAAATTCATATAAAGAGTTCATGTTCTCATTCCATATCTCATGTGAGACTCTTAACAATACCTCTAATTAAATTAAAGGATATTCATTGGTCTAAAGCAAAGGTTCTATAGATATTAATTGGCCGCAATTAATGCTTTTTGCCTCCTTTCAGTTGTATTTTTATACTTTTTTCCATCTAGTATCTGCACTAATTCGATTAACTAAAATTCACATCATGTAGGATAAACAAAATTATTCGTATTAAAATTTTATATTAAGCCAATAAATATGTAAGATGTATATTTTTTATATATGCACTTTTTAACACTTAATGTATGCATATTCACTTTAATTTTGTTGATTCTCAAGTTCATCATTTATTTTGGTGTAAATATTTTGTGCAGATTAGTGTTTGTCTATTGTGTAGGGCTAATCAAAAGAAAAAAAAAACATTTTTTATGAAAATTTTTTATTTTCAAAATTTGAACTCGGAATTTACTGATTAATGGTCGTATTCGATCCATCAAAGTAAAGGTTTTACACATTAATTATTGGGTGTGATTAATGCACTTTCCTCTTTTTAGTTATCTTTTGGTACTTTTTTTTCAATATACTATCGACTGGTATTCACTAATTCTATTAATTTGAATTTGCATTGCGTAGGACATGTTCATTAAAAGGGAAACACACTTCATTTGATATTTCTTTATTTCGGGCTCAAACTCACAAAATTTAATTAAAAGAGGAGAGACCTGATCCATTTTACTATATTGTTGGTTATTTGTGGTTTACTCGTTTAGTCTCACCTCAACTACACACTTCCTAACTAAAATGTTAATTAGAATTTATTATTTTTGACAGAGAAATGAACAAAGTTGAGTTGGATTTTACTTAAGTAATTAAATGTACTTAATTAAATATCCTACTTTTGTCACTCTCTTTTTGTATTAAACCCGTTCACGCAAATGCATTGAATGTCATCCAACTGAATTTGGATTTTCTTGAAAGTTTGACCAATAATTTACTCATAATTTACTGTTAGATCTTCTCATCTAACCAATCAATGTTCCTACAAGTTCATCAATGTGAATGCTGTTAAAGATTTTTCAGTACTGATTATATCCACCTAACACTACAATAAATTTACTCAAAGAATCCGACTGATTATTACCAACAACAGCAACAAAAAAATGTTCTCATAATTATAACAAAAAAGAGCGACATATAATCGCTCTTTTTTAATTTCATCAAATAGGGCAATTAAAATAAATTGTCGTGGCTGAATTCACCACTTTTTAATTTCATCAAATAGGGTGACACATAAAGTCGCCCTTTTTAAACCACACTAAATAGGGCGACATATTTTCACTCGCCCTCTTTGAGTCCCACAAAAAATGGAATTGGTTAAAGTTGAAATTAATCCTCTTAATTAGAACTTAGACAATACTTAATTTTGTGACCTCTGTATAAAATTTAGACAAGTAAACAGATTGTATACAAATTTTGACAATTGCATTTTTCAACTTTTTGACACACACACACCTAAAATGCAACAAGTAGCTATAAAGTCCAATATTGAGAATGAATTTGGATCCAAAGTTGAAAAAAGGATCTAAATATTAGGACCAAAGTTACTATATTACAATTATGGATAACTAATCATAGAATTAGTTATAACTTGATTTTATTACAATCAAATTTGAGATAAATTTATTTAGAGATTAATTCCGGAATTAATTATCACTTAGTTTGGATTTGACTCAACGAGGGCGAGTGTATTGTTGTCGCCCTAATTGATAAAATTAAATAGGGTGACACTTAAAGTCACCCTTTTTAATTTCACCAAATAGGGCGACACATAAAGTCGCCCTTTTTGAACCACACCAAATAGAGCGACATATTTTTTCACTCGCCCTCCTTGAGTCCCAAAAAAAAAAAGGGATTGGTTAAAGTTGAAATTAATCCTCTTAATTATAATTTATTCAAAAATTTAGGATATCCAATTTTTTTGGATATCCGAAATATTCGGATCCGAATCCGAAAATTTTGAATAACCAAAATATTCTGATCCGAATCCGATCCGAAATATTCGGATACCCGATTTTTTTGGATATTCAAAATATTCGGATCCAATCCGATAATTTCGTATATCCGATTTTTTGGATATCTGAAATATTCGGATCCGAATCCGATCTGAAATTATTCAAAAATTGCGGATATCCGAAATATATTTGGATCTGAATCCGAACCAAAAATTTCGGATATCCGATTTTTTGGATATCCGAAATATTTTGATCCAAATCCGATCCGAAAATTTCGGATATCCGATTTTTGAATATTTGAAATATTCGGATCGGATCACCGGATATCCGAAATTTTCATATTTTAATTTATCTTAAAATATTTTAAATCTTATTTTAATTTATCCGAAATACCGTGTGAACAACTCTAATAATATCCAACGAATTGTATTGCAACATATAATTAACTTGAATTAATCTATACTAATATAAATAATAGCAATAATATTACTATGTAAAGACTTCTAAAAATGTTGCACTATTATAAATAATAATTGTAAAAAAATAGGCATCTTGTTAAAAATTGACTTTTGAACCGGCCAATGAATTTATGATTATGAGGAACATAAATATAACAAGTATTGATGGCTGGTCTGGTGGTAGAATGGCTTCCACAGAAAATGTCCGGGTTCGATTCTTGGCTGGTGTATTTGTAGTGATTAATATTGCATAACTAGTGGTCTAGTGGTAGAATAGTACAGTGTCACGGTTCAGACCAGAGTTCGAATCCCATCAAAAAGGGCGAGTGTAGTCGCCCTAGTTGGTCCTAACCAAAGGCGGCGACTTGAAAAATCGTCCTTCTTGATCTAAAACAACGAACGTATTAAGGCGACTTGAAGGACGACTAAAAATCGTCCCCTTTGATTTAAGGGGCGATATTCCAACCAGAGAGAGGACGACTACACTCACCCTCTTTAGATTGAAAAATTAAGGTCAGAATTAAGTTTAAGAGCTTCGGTTAGTTTTGTTTTTTTGACGAAGGAACCCGCAGCCGCTACTCTTTCGAGTGCGCACAGGATAAACCCCGGGCTGATTGTAAATACTTCCATCGTCTCAAAATAGGTGTCGTTTTTGCAACAAAAAAGTATTATCCCAAGATAATTATCATTCAAGGCAATAATTAGTGAAGTAATTGGTTTCAACTATACCCTTATATTAAAAAAGTTCTTAATAGTTTTTAATTCTCAACAAACATCTAATAAATATGGATAATTTAGTAAATGATATCCTGTATTTATTATTTTTTAATAAGTGTTAAAAGAGTTAAAACAACATTTATTTTAGGACGGAAGGAGTAGTTGATAAACATTACTCCATATGTCTCAGATTATTTGTCATTTTTTAATTTTACACGTTCTTTAATAAATATTAATTAGGAAAAATATTTGACTAGCTTTACCCTTATTTATATATAAGTTATAATCTCTCTCAATTAAATGTTTACTTTATTATGTGTCGTCTTCATTAATCACAGAATTCTACTAAGGGTAAAATAGATAAAATAATTAATTATATCTTGAACTTCTAAAGACAAATAATTTGAGACAACTACTTTTAATAACCACGATAAATAATTTGAGACGGAGGAAGTAAATGATCATAAATGAACAGTTACGTGTAAAGATATAAGTTCAGAAGTGGAGACATATACTAAGGCACATATTTGGCCGAATTCAATAACTATTATCCAAACTTTTTATTTGTTTTAATAAATCCATTAAAAATGCGTATGATTTCCATGTGAATTTTCAGAAGGAAAGCGGATACAGTAACAAATTATTATGCATCAAATATGGATAAGTTTTTTTCTATTTTCTTACATTTTTCACACATTGTTCTTCAATAGGTTTTTGCTTATCTTAGGACTTGTCGACCTTAATTATTATAGTCAATTATTGTCTAACGTGATCTTTCCCTTCTCTATGAAAATGTCTGTCGTTTTCTTCAACTTGTTTTTGGTTGCTATCCTCGTTTATTGATTTGCTAGAATAGTCAAGTCCGACATTATTTGGCTTGAATTTCAATCTTAGAACAAAAAAAAATGTATTTTGAGTGACCTAATATATTATTAAATAAATGAGTTGATTTTTCAGAAGATCATTCAACTATCCTCATCGTAAAGAATGAATCTTGTGTCTAACACAATTCCAAGCCCAAAAGCTAGCTTGTAGGGTGAGGATTGTCCAAGTCCATATAAGGAGTGTTGGAAATGCAATGGATGTACGAGAATAATATACAACTATTACTAGTGCTTTAAAAGGGCAAACAACATGATTACAATACAATAGGCTTGAAGCCTAATAAGTGTTGTGATAATCACAACATGTTTAGTGATTGTAACACCCCATTTTAACCGGAGTCGAAACGGGAGTATCACGTATGGTATGATTCCTAGTGTATTTAAGGAGTCGCCACCTAATTATTATAGTGAATTAGGACACTTGATTTATTGCAATAAAATACTGCAATTAATGATCTCCATTTAAAGGTCTGCGAAAGCTATGTGAGATTCTATGTAAGGGTTCTTTATTATCCTAAAGGGAAGGGGTCAGACATCCTATAGGATCCGCTAACTTGTGGTTATCCGTTCAAACCTAGGTTAATTATATTGGCTTTTATTCTACCTAATCTAAACATTTTTACATAATTTACAATTAAAATAAAATGCAATACAAAAGTAAAACCGAAATTAAATGGGACATGAGATAAAAATCCGGGACATCTTTAGCCCTTTTTAGGCCTTCTGCACAAGATGAGCTCCGGGTATCTGCATAGACACTTAGTAAAAGTGTTAGTAATAAAATAAATAATTTTTAAAGTAATAGCAATAATTAATAAATAAAGCCAAAAATAAATCCGTCTTTTGCACAAGGAAGGCCTTGGAAATCAGACGGAGATTCCTTCATCGGCCAATATTGCTAAAAATAATAAAATAAATAAAACCTTCGGATCCGCGCCAAAACAGTAATAGCTTTAAACACGGAGGGCTCAGATATGTAAAAAATATAAAGTGGGACAGCCTAAACAAGTGCACAAGGAGCGTTCACCTTGCGGTATGTTGGTTATCCGGTGTAAGTGGAAGAAATCATCCTTGCCCAGAAAGCTTCATTTATTTTATTTTTCCGTCTTTGCAACTGTGGAGGCCTCAAAAATCGCCAGTAACTTTTTCATTGGCCAAACAAGTGTAGCATCTTGTTCAAATCAGTAAAATACCAACAGTGTAGTATTTGTTCTAAATCAGTGAACCAGCAAAAAATGTCCAAAAACAATAGCAATATGGCCAAAACCAGTCCAATAATATGGCAAAAAACAGTAGCAAAAATGACCGAAAATTAGTCCAATAAATGGCCAAAACAGTAGCAAAATGATCGAAAATCAGTCCAACAAAATTCTCCAAACAGTAGCAGGGCAATGGCCAAAACGAAATCCTAAACCTCAAGCACTAAAACAAAACAAAAAAAATCTCTCCATTCCAGAGCCTAGAGAACAAACATGTAGTTTTCACTATTATGAGTATTATCAATATTAACTAAGCTCTCAAGAATTAAACACATGTTAGTCACCATTACCAATATCAACTAAATACACCATTATAAAGATTTGCAAACTTGATTTCCACCAGCATCCATATGTGAGACAGTGAAGTACCATAATTTGGATTCTAAAACAAGATTAGACATGGGTATCTTATCTACCAAAAAGATGCAATCTTTAAGCATTGTAAAGCAAAAATAAGCAAAACCCACAAATAAATAGAACAATACTAACACGAAAATTAAACAGTGAGTCTACAAAAGCCAGCCGGAACAGTGTTCAACGTCGCCGGTGGTCAAATCCGGCGGAACAATGTCAAAACAGAAGATAAATCCAAAACCAAAGTCGCCGGAGTTTCGAGCTCCGATTAGTGTTAACGACAAAATGAGTGGCGACGTCACTTCCACGGCAAAACGCCGGAGCGACGCCGCCAGTGATTTGAGTGCGGACAGTGGTGAGCAGTGGGTTCGATGGGATGGTGGTTTGCGACGGGAATGTTCACCGACGCCAGCGACTGGACGACGGAGACAAAGTGGCGAGGAGGGCGTGTGGGTCAGAGGTGTTGCTAGTGGGGTTCGCGGCGATGGAGTTTAGTGGTGGTCGACGCAGGATAGTGGGCGACGCGACGGAAGCGCAGGGAAGAGGAGAGTGAGAGAGAGTGGGGTGGGCTGATGTGGAGGGTGTTCGCCGGAGCTCCAAGCTCCGGCGAAAGGTGCGGCGGCGACGGGAATGGGGTGTGGGGAGTCTGGGCGACGGGAGACAAAGTGGGGGAAGGGTGCTAGGAAGGGTGCGGCTGGGGTTCGCCGGAGCTGGCGGCGGAAGCGGCGGCGCGAGTGGGGTGAGGGGGATAAGGCTGCTGAGGAAGCATGGGTAGGCTTGCGGCTAGTGGTAAAAATGAGTGAAGGGTAGAAGTAGGGTAGGTTTATTTTATAGGGTGAGATTAGGTTTAGGGTTTTGGGTTTGGGTATTGAGTAGTGGGTATTGGGTTTTGGGTATTGGAGGGCAAAGATGAAAGGGGTACTGGACTTCATTTTTTGGGCTTCGGTTTTTGGCGAATTGGACTGATTCAGATTGTGCCTTGGACTGGACTGGTTTGGCAAAAAATGCAAAATGGATTAATTATTTAAAAGAAAAATTATTTAAAGATACAAAATTATTAAAATGCAAATGCCGATGCAATAATAATAAAATACAATATTTTAGCAAATGTTTAATGCCTAATTACAAGAAAAATGCAGTGTCAATTAATTATTTAAAGAGATGCAAACACTATTAAAATCAAACGACGGTGTAATAATAATAGACACATAATATTAACAAAGACATCATGCTTAATTTAAAATAATAATATGTCATGTCATTTTGTGAAGAAATAAACATAGAATATTATGTAAAAAATGCAAAAATGATGATTAAAATGCGGTGTCCTAAAATGCTTAAAATTGCAAGAAATGACTAAAAGATGGGTCAAAAATTGTGTGTCAACAGTGATCTTGTCCTTCGTTCTTGAATGCGTCTTCGAGTCTTGAATCTTCTTTGGAACTGCAACAAACTCATTGATCTTTATAATCTGAAACCAAAAGATACTAAATCTGATAGTATTATGGTTACTTGCTGAGTTCAGTGATATTCACTTGGTACTTAAGACAATATTGCCCCGTATATATCCTTTAACGGTAATTGGCGACTTGTCTCCCAAGATAAAACGACAACTAAACAAATGAGCAAAGGAAACTCAAGTGTTTCTCAAGAAGAACCTTTTGAGTGTATGAAAATATGCTAGAGAGAAAGAGTTTTCAGAAAATCTGAAATCATACAAGTATAGAGTGTCTTCTACAATTGAGTCAAGGGCCTCAATTTATAGTGTGTGTAAGATGTCTTCTAACCTAGCCAACTAATGGCAATCAAGACCATGTAATGACAGTAAATGAGAGGTTACAATTCAGTCAAATAATGGCTGAATTCATGAGTCAAATAATGGAGAATTAATGCTCCAAAGTCAGCCCAAGAGTCAGTTATTTTTCGTCTCCAATGGTCACAATGCCTCCGAAGCGTCGTTGCGCCTCAGCTCCAGTAAGTCACTGCCTACCAAGCGCCGTAGCTCCGACCGTGTTGCGCCGCGGGCTTTCACGACCCCGCAGTGATTTCCGACTTGTTTCATCTTTTACACATCGTACATTTCTTCCTTCATTTACCAACGTGAAACACGTGTCATTTGGCCAATAACCGTCCATCATTCTATGTCTCAAACGTTTCACTTACGTATCAGTATCTCTTTCACTTAATGAAATTTACGATACTTGACACTACGTGGCACGTGTGTGAAAACGACGTTTCCGATGTGCGAGACCTCAATTGTTCGAGACATAATAATAGGCTAATCTTAATTCCACATTAGTAAATTTCCATCAAGGAGTCCATGTTCTCATTCAATTTCCGATGTGAGATTCTTAACACTCCCCGCACGCACAAACTTCGTTAACTGGAGCGTAGACAATATAATTTGGGGGCCCAACATAGGTGAACAAAGAATTGGAAATTGGAATGGGTCGAGCTCAATAACATGGGCTTGTAACCCAAATGAGGGCATCAATGTGGTGAAATGTTGGGTTGTCTCAGATGATTGGGCCTGGTGGGCTTATTTCTGACCTTCCCTGTCCAAGCGCAAAGTTGGATCACGTGGCCCAATCTAAAGGATGGGTTGCTGGATTCCTAAAGCGGGGCGCACTGCTTGAGGCTGGTTTCACAGAGCAACGAACATCTCCCGCTCTGTGCAGTGGAAGGATAGCGGGTGGGTCGGTGTTATCCAAGCCTAGTAACGGTATGATACAATGTAAAGAATGAATCTTGAGTCTAACTTACACTCGTTGACACAAAATGATAAAAATGGGCGAGTTTATATTAAATAAAAAATTAACTTTTAAAAAAATGACACATCATCAAAAGTTGAGTAAAATGAGTTAAGTGACTGTACTTACAAAATAAAATTAAGTGATTTTTGTGTTATAAGAATGAAAGTTAAGTGACTTTCTAGTTACAAAATAAAATTAAATTACTTTGTGTTACAATGAGGATAATTGAGTGACCTTATCAGAAATCAAATTCTTTTTCTAACGGGGCATTTGTTGAATAATATTGATGCAAGTACAACCAACAATGTATAAAATGTACAACACTCAGGAACGAATCTAGAGAGTAACGTTGTATTCGTGTGAATTTAATAATTTTTACTTAGACTTTGTATATATTAAAAAATATACTTAATATTTATAAATATTTGATTGTAAATTTAACTATCATTATAATATTAACTTAAGGTTATCGTAGAAAAACATAAACATCAAATCATGAATCCTATGCTGACTACACTAGGGACATTTTGTGACGCATGAATCGTAATGCCTATGAATTTTGAGTTTAAAAAACATGTTGAAGTCAATTCCTTATGTCTCAACCAACTTGTAACTCACAGTGGTTGAAAATTTGTCGTTACTCAATGAACCTTTTTTGTCTGGTTGTCTCCTACTTCGTAACCCACATTATTTTTGGTTTAATGTTACACTTTGCAAACGTTGCATTGTTACCAAGTAAAACAAAAATCAAACGTTACATTGCTAGAAAGGTCAATGAATTAATTAATGATATGATAAGGATTTAAGTAGTGTTTGTTGATTAGTACTCCTTCATCTCATTTTAATTGCCGCTTTAATTTAAGAAATTATCTCAAAATAATTATCAGGAATTCAATATTATAATTGACAATTATTCTAGCTACTCTTAACATTAACGAAGTACTTCCTCCTGTTCAAAATAATATTTTTTTTTAGACTTAGTGAATTTTAACCATTTATATTGTAAAACGTATAAAGTTTTCTAAGAGAGCATTTTCATAATTAAGTGAGAAGTTAATATATATTTTTCTAATGTCCAATTTTAAGGTGGAGTAAAAGCAAATATTCATAGATCATAAGAGTCTAATAATTAATGCGACTGTCAAAGTAAGTACATTCAAATCTTTCTATAACGATATCGTTTGTCCAATATTTCTTTATTGTTATAGCGAAAATTGTTATTGAAAGAATTAATCTCTTGATTATTCTTATTGATAAAAGACACACACACACACACATATATATATATATATATATAAGTTACAATAGGAGAATCATATTCGTACTTTACATCTAATTCCCTATTCTATATGAAGAATAACTATACACTTATGGTAGTATTACAATTCTAATTAAGGTACAATACTAATATTACTAAATATACAATTGGGACTTTTGGGACTTACACGGATGGGTCGTGGCCCACTGTTTAACACACCCCTGCAGGGCGGTCTTCGTACGCTGAGACTGTCTCTAAAATCATCAAAAAGGACTGAGGGAAGACCTTTTGTAAAGATGTCTGCAATTTGATATCTTGAAGGGACATGATAGACGCGTACGCTGGTGCTGAACTGGATTACCAGAAAGGTAGATGACACTTATACTATCACAATACACCAATGTAGCCTTCTCAATAGGACAATGAAGCTCTAAAAGTAGATTTTGTAACCAACATGACTCAGAAACGACATTGGCTACCCCTCGATACTCGACCTCTGCACTTGAATGTGAAAGCGTGGATTGACGCTTGACAGACCATGAGACCAAGTTATTACCTAAATGTATGCAATAGCCAGACGTTGACCGTCTGGTGTCAGGACAACCACCCCAATCAGCATCTGTATATGAGACCAGTGTAGACGTCGACGAATGATACAAATGCAAGTCATACTCAAGTGTTCCCTGAATGTACCTAAGAATGCGTTTGAGCGCATTCATATGTTCAACTCTGGGATCATGCATAAACAAACACACTTGTTGTACGACATATGTAATATCAGGTGGCGTGAACGCCGAGATCGGGCGGCACTGCAAGACTACGATAATGGGTCGAATCTCATGGAAGAGCCACCGCGACCCAATTTGGGTTTAGTATCAACTGGAGTAGAAGTGGACTTACAGGATGACATTCCAGCCCTCTCAATGATCTTTGCTGCATACTTCCCTCTATGATAAGGACAATCTACCTGCATGACGAGTTACATCAATTCCCAAAAAATAGTTCACGGGGCCCAAGTCTTTCACGACAAACTCAGAACTGAGCATTGTCATAATAGACTTTCTCAAAGCATCAGAAGAGGCAGTCAAGATAATATCATCCACATATAACAGTATATAAGTCATGGAAGAACCCCGACGATATATGAATAATTAATTATCCGACCTTCTGTGAGAAAGACCCATAGTCGAAACAAAATCAGCAAACCTCTTATACCAAGCCCGTGGAGACTGCTTAAGCTCATACAAGAACTTCTTCAATAGACAGGCATGATTAGCATATCTGGTATCCCTAAACTCCAATGGCTGATACATATACACTATCTCCTGAAGATCACCATGTAGGAAAACATTATTCACATCTAGCTGATGAATGTGCCATGATTTGAAAGAGCCAAGATGAGCACAGTGCTAATGGTAGTCGGCTTGACCACCAGGCTAAATGTCTCACCACAATCCACACCAACCTGTTGAGTCTTACCATCACCTATAAGTCTAGCCTTATGTCTCGCAAATGAACCATCAGAATTTTCCTTATGAACAAAAATCCACATAGACCGAATAATATTAACACCAGATTGACGGGGTACCAACTCCCACGTCTTATTAGCAATAAGATCATTATATTCCTCGGTCATGACAATTTTTCAATTAGGGTTATTTAAGGTAGACACATGATTACGGGGTAAGGGAGTTTTAAGAACATTAAAATTCAAATTGAAATATCTTTTTGGTTTAAAAATACCTCTTTGACTGTGAGTGATTGGACCATGAATCTGGGCTAGATTGGGTAAATTTTGGGAATTTTTTGAAGTCTCAGAAATTTCCGTCGAAGGCGCCGCGGCGCCGGAAGAACTACAGGGCTGTCTGAAGTTTTGGCGTCGCGCCGCGTGCTCACAAGGCCGCGGCGCTGATGACGGGATTAGAGGACCCCGTTCTCTGAAGTTTTGGCATCGCGGTGTTGACGACCTATTTTTTGAAACTGACGGAGAACATAGGGGGAGATAGCATCATCCAAAAAATCATAAGAACTAGGCACGGGTTGTTCTATTTTAGAAAATGGAAATTAGGATTTATCAAAGAGGACATGACGACTAATGATGATTCGTTTGGAGGACAAATCAAAGCATTTATAACCACAGAGATTTGACGGATAATTCAAAAACACACAAGGAGTAGAACGTGTCTGAAGTTTGTTGATAGTAGTGGATGGAAACAGTGGATAACATAAACATCTAAAGACCCTAAGATGAGAATACGAAAGAGTCTTATTGTATAAAACTTGAAAAGGGGAGGAATATGTCAAACCTTTAGAGGGAAGAATATTAAGTAGATCGGTAACCATTTGTAGCGCATGATGTTAAAACAATGGAGGGACAGACGAATTAACCAATAAAGTGCGAATAATGTTATTGATGGTATGAATTTTCCGTTCTGTTTTTCCATTTTGTGAGGACGTATGAAGACAAAAAAAATGAAAATTTATCCTATTTTGTGCACAAAACTCCCTAAATTCCCCATTATCATACTCTTTACCATTATCACATTGAATGTTCTTTATTTCTCGTTTGAATTGTGTTCTGATGAAAGCCCTAAATTTTGTGAAGATGAAAAAAACTTGTGATTTTTTCGCAATTGAAAACGTCCATAAAAATTTAGAATAGTCATCCAAAAATAACACATAATAACGATGACTCATAGAACTGAGAACAGGAGATGTCCATAAATCGCTATAAATAATATCAAATGACATTGAAGTATGAGAATTCGAAGCTACAAACGGTAACTTAATAATTTTCCCTAAAAAACAAGATTGACAATTTGGAGTAATACGCGTACCCTTACAAGAAATAAACATATTCTTATCTAAAACAGATAAAATTGACGACTCTGGATGACCTAGACGAGCATGCCACAAGGAAGGAGCAAGAGCTGCAAAAGTGGATGACATACCTTGACACGAGATGCTGAGACTCGGTGTGATTGGATAAAGATCCCCCTACTGTCACACCTCATGAGAGGACTCCCCATCTTGAAATCCTTTACATAAAACCCAAACAGATCAAAATTAATAGAGCCCAATTATCAGTGGTAAATTTACGTACATACAGTAAAATTTTAATCAATTTTGAGGCATGAAGGGTATTTTTCAGGACAAGTGGTGGATGAGGAGGGGACAAAGTTTTATTACCATAACCTTTATTGGAATAGAACTGACATTACCAATAATTATACCACGATTACTACTCAAATTGGAATAAGACGAGAGATTACCTTGATCGGATGTCATGTGGGTAGTGGCACCTGTATCCATGTACCAATTAGGGTCCGGTTGAGTCAAGTCAAGCGTGTGCATCGCTGCTTCAATGTCGATCTGAGTGGGGCCCATCCGTGTAACAGTTATTGAGGACAAAATAATATAACATAAAAAATCAATTCAATTTTTTTAAAAATTAATGGTTATAGTGAATTATCATTATAGTTGATGGTTGTTATTAAAAGGTCTACAAATTAAACAAGAAAATAAACATTACTAGTAACATTAGAGGATAATCTATATATGAACCTATTCGAGATTTTTCCTATGCTAGCTCTAAGTTAAATAATATATGAGGCGATCATTGCACTACTAATCTTTCTTTATATTATGTTTTTATTTCTGTATTAATTCTTAAATTCAGATTTAAAGAACTAATATTATAACTTACATTCTGTAAATACTATTACAGATTTACAGCATAACTAATTAAGTATTAACTAATTTGGGTCAAAAGTCAAATACCATTTTTGTATAATCTAATTTCTGAAATATTATGAACTTCCTTAGTGATATTGTTGGAAATATTTATTAAACGTGAAATATAGTTAATCTTATTTAATTACGAATCGAATAATTAGGGATTCCACACGTCGGAAACGTTGTTTTCACACACGTGTACATACAATGCCAAAGATCATAATTTCCTTAAATAGAAGAGATATTGGTACGTATACGAATTGTTTGAGACGTAAGGTAATAGAAGATTATTGGTCAAATGATGTTGGTTTCACATTGGTAAATGAAGGAAGAAGTGTACAATGTGTTAAAAGATGAAACGAGTCATGAATCATCGGACCGCGGCGGCAAGGACCGTGGTGCTGGAGCGTCGCGGCGCCTTCATGCAGGGTCGCAGCGCCAAGTCCCTGAAGTTACGGCGCCACGACGCCACTCTGTAGGGCCGCGGCGCTGCGCCTCTGAAGTTCTGGCGCTACGGCGCCTCCCTGCAGGCGCGCGCCAGGACTGCCGTTTCGATCCGTTGGAGAAGAATAAAAACTGACGCTTGAGCTGACTTTGGAGGATTAACTCTTCATTATTTTGCTCTTGAATTCAGCCATTACTTGGCTGAATTGTAATTCCATACTAATGACCATTACTTGGTCATTCAAAGCCATAAGTTGGCTAGTTTGAGGGTCTTCTTCTCACACTATAAAATGATGTCTTTGGCTCATTTGCAAAACACACTTGACATCTTACACTCAATAATTCTCTGAAATTGTCTTCCTCTATTGCAATCACAAACACCCAAAGATCTTTCTTCCAAAGCAAACACTTGAGTTCACTTTGCTCATTTGTTTGATTGTTGTTTTATCTTGAGAGATAAGTTGCAATTACCACCGTTTAAAGGATATACAGGTCAATATTATCTTAAGGATAGATCAAGAATTTGGTCGACTCAGCAAGCCCTCATATTTGATCATTTCCAGATTTCTAATAAATAATTGTCGTTGTTATTTTCCCATTCTACACATTACCACCCATAAGCTTAAGATATTATTCGCTATTTCAACAACAACATGACTGGACAAGATCAATTCAACTCTGAAAATTCCACCGATGCTCAAGGCAATACCATTGCATTCAATCCCATTACTCAAGGCACTAACACTGCATTCAACTCCACTGTTCTTGGCACTTCTAGTGTCACCACTGATCAAGGCATTCCTAATGTCTTTCAAACCACTACTTTCGGCACTTCTAGTGCTAACACTATTTTTGGCACTTCAAGTGCTACCACTGCTTTTGGCACAACTAGTGTCAACACTGGTTTTGGTATAACCAATACCTCCACTGCTGCTCCGGGGACTTATAGTTCTTATGCTCCTGTCCAAGGCGTCAACAACATATATGCTCCTGTTGGAGGCATTCTCAACGCCTTTGCAACTACTCAAGGGGGTGTCACTGCCCCTGCACCTGCTGACTTTCACCATGAACGTCCTGAAAACTTCATGGGCACTCACTTTAAGAGATGGCATCAAAAGATGCTGTTTTTCCTGACGGTTATGGGAATGTCACGTTTCCTAACCGAAGACCCTCCACTAGTTGGGGAAGACGTGGACCCTCAGCCAAATTATTTGGCGGGAGGGGGCCAGGGTAACCATGTCACTGATGACATGATGATGGTTCGCGAAGCATGGAAACATAGTGAATTCATGTGTAGGAACTATATTCTAAACACTTTGTCCGATCCACTATACACGGTATATTGCACCGTTGAAACTGCCAAGCAGTTATGAGACAAACTTCAGAAGAAATACAACACCCAAGATGCGGGTAGTAAGAAGTTCATCATTGAGAAGTTCCTGAAATTTCAAATGATGGACAACAAAAGTGTGACATCCCAAGTCCAGGAATTTCAAATGATTCTACATCACCTGGATTTGGAAGGATTAAAGCCCAACGAACAATTTTTGGTTTGGGCATTGATCGAGAAGCTGCCTCTCTCATGGACTGAGTTTGTGAACTATCTAAAACTCAAAACGAAGGAGATGACTTTAGACGAACTTGTTGTCAAACTCCAGATTTAGGAGGACAATAAGAAGGTCATGTCAAAGGGGAAACAACCCGCTGAGGCTAAGACATATCTGACGGAAGTCAAAGGGAACTTAAGCAAGAATCAGAAGTTCCAGAAGGAAGGCAAGCCCCAAACAACTGAAAAGTTCAAGGGCAAGTGTAATCATTGTGGTATAGTTGGTCACATAGCCAAAGACTGTTGCAACCTCAAACGTGAGAATAAGGCCAAAGGCAAGGCCAAGGCTAATATCGTCGAAGACACGCTCGGAGACGATATGATTCAGGAGTTCTCAGCGGTGGTTCTTGAAGCAAACCTCGTTGAGAATCAGGTGCAGTGGTGGTTGGACACAGGTGCCACCCGTCACATATGTTCCAATAAAGAAGCCTTCTCCACTTATACACCAGTAGACAAGAAATTGTTCGTGGGAAATAATTCTTCTTCAGAGGTACTGGGGGTAGGAAAGGTGGTCCTAAAGATGACATCTGGGAAGGATATGACTCTGAAGGAAGTGATGCATGTCCCAGAAATTCGTAGAAATCTGATTTCTGGACCTTTGTTAGTAAATGCTGGTTTTAGGCTAGTATTAAAGGCTAACAAATTTGTAATCACTAAGAATGGAACTTTTGTAGGAATGGGCTTCGTCTGTAAAGGCCTCTTTAAGCTTAATGTTGCACCTGTAATGTCTTCTGCTTCAACTATCAATAAAATTGCACATTCTACTTACTTGATTGAGTCATCTAATTTATGGCACCATAGATTAGTCGAGTTAACTATCAATCTATATTAAGGTTGGTAAAGTTGGAATCATTGCTGTCTCGCAAAAATTTCCAAGAGTTCCTTTAGATCCGTCGAAAGGGAAACCGCTCCACTAGAACTTTTACACACTGATATATATGTGATTTGAAGTTCGCTCAAACTAGAGGGGGAACAAGTACTTTGTGACTTTCATAGATGATGGCACAAGGTTTTGTTACATTTACTTACTAGGAAGTAAAGATGAAGCCTTTAAAGCATTCAAACGCTACAAAGCAGAAGTTGAGAACCAACAATGCCAATGGGTCTATAGACAAGTACAAACCTAAGACATCCATACATATGTTCACAACTATCACCGCCTTGCGGGATCTTGAAATACATCAAATGGATGTTAAGACTGTATTCCTAAATGATGATTTGAAAGGAGAAATATACATAGACCAACTAGAGGGGTATGTGGTTCCAGAATAAGAGACAAATGTCTGTCTGCTTGTCAAATCATTGTACAGGCTGAAATAGGCCCTAAACAATGACACGAAAAATTTGATAGTACCCTATTATCGAAAGGGGTCTCTATTAACAAGTAAGACGAGTGTGTTTGCATGAAGAGAAAATGACCGACTCATTAGGCATAAGTAATGACCGATTCATTAGGCATTACATTCCTCTATGTAAACGACTTGTTGATCACTGGGTGCAGTCCTAGGGTAATCCTAGAGACTAAGAAAGTGCTAAAAATAATGTTTTGACATGAAAGATATGAGAGTCATATATGTTATATTAGGGATCAATATCTCTAAGACAACTAAAGAATTGGTCTCGTCTCAATCTCACTACATCAAGGATGTGCTGAAGAAACTTGAGATGTTCGACAGTTCACCGGTAACGACACCATTGGATAGAAGTCAAAAGATTGACAAACATCTTGGTGTATCCGTACGCCAGGAGCGATACGCAGGAGCTTGGGAGTCTGATGTATATCACAAACTGCACTCGACCTGATATCGCGTATGCAGTCAATAAATTGGCAAGACCCATCCGTAAGTTGAATGGCTTCATGGTTTCTTCGAAGATGTCCCATGTTGGGATAAAATCGTGTCTTCTGTAATGATCCACTGCGACAGTCAATCGGTTCTAGAAAGAGCACAAAGTTATATATACAACGACAAGTCTCGTCATATCTGACGGAGACATTAGTCTGTTAGGCAACTGATCACCTCGGGTGTGATTTCTATTGATTACATAAAATCTAAGGAAAACATAGCAGATCCCTTGACGAAGGGAATACCCAGAGATCAGATGAACTGCATGTCCAGGAGAATGAGCTTAAAATCGAATCAATAAGAATCAATATAGTGGACACCCAACCTTACGGACTGGAGATCCCAAGGATAAGGTTCAATGGGAAAACTAAACTGTAAAGGTTCAGTTGAGTGCTTCGGTGGAAGCAAGAGCACTTCGGATAATGATTTCTTCTTAAAAAACATAATCCAAGGTCATTCCCGTGATAGACAAAAAGTGCTACATGTAGATGGGTAAAGGATGTGTTTCCAAAACCTTTAATAATTCTCGATAATTGAGGTTAGGTTGAGGAAACTTTTAATGGTTCCTAAAGCTCGTCCAAGCGGGGTATTGCGGGATATCTTGTAGGAGACCACCTATTTAAGTACGAGGACAGACCGCCTCAAATGAACGTACTTAAGAATCCAAGTGTGTCCACGGCCCACGACGGACAAAACACTAGAAAGATTGAGTAGGAAAGGTGTTGTGTTGGTACCATTGTCTTGGCATATACTAAACACTGGCGGTTCAATACATCACGTTCACCGCGCAGTAAATATGTCTGATGGTATTCTACTATGGAAGGTTCAAAGCTCCGGCTACCTTTCTAGATGCAACATCGTTTCGCCGAGTGATTGCTAGAACCAAAATCTCTTCCAAGAGGGGATTGTTGGAAATATTTATTAAACGTGAAATATAGCTAATCATATTTAATTACGAATCGAACAATTAGGGGCCCCACACGTCGGAAACGCTGTTTCCACACACGTGTACATACAATGTCAAAGATCATAATTTTCTTAAATGCAAGAGATATTGGTACGTACACAAATTGTTTGAGACGTAAGGTAATAGACGGTTATTGGCCAAATGATGTTGGTTTCACGTTGGTAAATGAAGGAAGAAGTGTACAATGTGTTAAAAGATGAAACGAGTCAATCGGACCGCGGCGGCAAGGATCATGGTGCTGGAGCGCCTTCATGCAGGGCCGCGGTGCCAAGTCCCTGAAGTTTCGGCGCCACGACGCCACTCTGTAGGGCCGCGCACGCGCTCGGTTCGGCGCCACGGCGCCTCGTGCCGCGCGCCGCGATCGCCAATTCGTCCGTTGAGAAGAATAAAACCGACGTTTGGTGACTTTGAAGGATTAACTCTTCATTATTTTGCTCTTGAATTCAGTCATTACTTGGCTGAATTGTAACTCCATACTAATGGCCATTACTTGGTCATTCAAAGCCATAAATTGGCTAGTTGGAGGACTCTTCTCACACTATAAAATGATGTCTTTGACTCATTTGCAAAACACATTTGACATCTTACACTCAACAATTCTCTGAAATTGTCTTCCTCTCTTGCAATCACAAACACTCAAAGATCTTTCTTCCGAAGCAAACACTTGAGTTCTCTTTGCTCATTTGTTTGATTGTTGTTTTATCTTGGGAGATAAGTTGTCATTACCACCGTTGAAAGGATATACGAGGCAATATTATCTTAAGGATAGATCAAGAATTTGGTCGACTCAGCAAGCCCTCATATTTGATCATTTTCAGATTTCTAACAAATAGTTATTGTCATTTCTCCGTTCTACACATTACCATTTACCACCCTCATATTTTTGGTCAAAAGTCAAATATCATTCATGTATAATCGAATTTCTGAAAAATTTAAACATTAATTAGTGACATTATTCTTTTTTTTTTGTATGGTTCATTTTTGTTGTTTGTTACATGAAATAGTATAATTCAAAATGACAAACAATATTAATTTGAAATATCAATAAACGCGAAAAGTGAAAGTATCTTTTTTATGCTCATGTCATTTATACGTAGGTTTTTAGTGGTTAATGCTCGTACGAGTAACGTTCATCGGATGGGTATCATAAGAAATATAGAATATCTAAAGTCGTGGCATAAAAGTACAATTTGTGTAGGATTCGAATCTCAAAAAATAAAATCTTTTTTATACTAAATATTTATTTTCTTTAATGGTTCTCGTAATGTCTTTTCGATCCATACGGTGTCATCAAGACAGATCCTAAAATGAAAAATTTAGGATTCTTTTTCATTTTTTATTAAGAAGATTAATCGTAATTTCATCAGAAAGACTCATAATTCGCATGTCTTAGCTCAATTAAGGATCCATTTTTACGAATTAGAATAAGATCCTCAAAATGTTTGAGACGACTCTAATGATCCTTATCTATATAATTTCGAAACAAGAATTAGTGAGTTTTAGATATCGAATGATTAGGTAAGAAAGGTATATATAAAGTCTAAAAAGAAATACATCTTGTCAATGATTTGTGACACATGATACCTACCACCTTTTTAAAATTGATATTTCAAGTTTTCCATGTTTTTACTTCGCATATAATTTCAAGTAAATATTTCACGTTCCTAACATGAGTAACCAGTTACCAAATGGCAACAAATTTCAGATTCTCAATTTTCTTTGATAAACAAACAAACATATGAAGTTCTGGAATTTCTATAACAACGTTGTCTGCACGAAAAAATTCCATGGACCCCTCAGTTAGATATTTTTATAATTTTAAAATTAATTAACATATAACTATAATATATTTATTATTACAAGTGGTATTAATTAGCAATGTAGAAAACAATGCAAGTTACATACTACTCCATCCATTCTTTTTTATTTGCTTTAACATACTTATTAAAACTTATTTAAACATAATTAATTATAAAAATTTAATTAAATTACCCTTTATCTAATTAATTATTGCACCCCATTCAAGAACTACTCATAATGTTAACTCCTACCAGTCTTCAAATGGATAAGGATAAATGGATAAGCTTAGCTTTGAATTCAGTGTAAGATATAAAGTAAAATCCATGCAAAAATAATTAATTCTCTCTATTTCAAAATTTTATTTACAACTACTAGTTTTTCTGAAAATTCTTGAATGGGGTGCCTATATTGTTCTTCTCTCTTCATTTAAAAACTATTTTATTAATTTTAATTTATATGATTATGTTTGACTATCGCAAAATTTAGAAAATAATTTTTGAAATTTGTGATTTAAAATAATTTATAAATATTTATATAATTATAAATCATTAATCAATAATAAAATAAAAAATTTAAAATTAAATTAATTTTAAATAAAAAATTCTTTTGAGACTGACTAAAAAATATAACACGTAAATTCAAACAAAGAAAATATTATTTTTTATTTTTCCTTTTATTGAACTTTTTATTTTATCTTTATTTATTCCCCAACCAAATAAAGATACATGTCATGCAAGGAGAGAGACCTTGCATGCTTGATTTTTTACAGTTTTTGGACACAGGCAAAATCAACCCTTTCCCCTTCACCCTTTATAAGGCTATCCATCTTCACTCTTTTCTCCATCTTCACTTCACACAATCACTCCACAAGTGAATTTTTTCCCTTCTTTTTTCTTCATAGCTATGGTTTTCGATAGGGATGTTGCTAGGTTTTCTGTTGGTGTTATTGGTTAGTTGTTCATACTTTATAGGCTCTACAAACACACACACACACACAAAAAGCTCAAGAAAAGCTGATGTTTGTTTTGTAATTTTATTTTCAGGGAATGTCATTGCACTCATCTTGTTCTTATCACCCTTGTAAGCTTCATTTTTCATGTTCTCTCCTTAATTATCAAAAAATTCTGTCAGCTATGGGCAGTTTAGTGACAAATTGATGACGGATTTTATAGCTAATTCTTATTTTTTGACCCTTCATTTAGTTTACAAAAAAGGTTTTTGTATATTACATGTATATATTCACTCCCATTTCATTTTATGTGAATGTGCTCGATTGAAGATAGAGTTTTTTCTAAGAAAAATTGAAACTGAAGGTGTGTTCGTTAGGAAGGAACAACCGGCTATGAGAAAATTGTAAAACATTTTCTGAAAAATGGTGAGTATTAAACATATAATGAGATTTTTTTATTTTCTAATTTTTTTTTTATTAACAGGCCAACTTTCATACGTGTATGGAAAAGCAAGTCTGTGGAGCAATTTTCTCCAATTCCATACCTAGCCACATTTATCAACTGTGGGCTTTGGGTGTTGTACGGTCTCCCTTGGGTACAACCACACAGCATCTTAGTTGTGACCATTAACGGGACCGGGCTAGGCATCGAGATCGTATACCTAACGCTGTTTTTATTGTACTCTGACCGTAAACAAAGGACGAAAGTTTTCTTCATCGTCCTCGGTGAGATTGTTTTTGTTGCTATACTTTCTGCTTGTGTTCTAACTTTTGTCCATGGAAACAAGAAAAGATTAACCATTGTTGGTAGCATTTGCATGGTGGGCAACATTTTGATGTATGCTTCTCCCTTATCCGTCATGGTAAATAAATTTCTTCCTTTCTTGTTTTTTTTTATACATTATTTATTTTCTATTATATAGAAGCATCAAGAATGATCGATCAAGAAGTCCTCCGAGATAGTCCAGTGGTAAAGCTTGGGCGCTATAAAGCGCTCTGGCACGGACAACGTGGGTTCGATTCCCCGCAAGCATGAGGAAACACTCTTTAAGTACTCTGTTTGTTGGGGGATTTAACCTTGTCTCATTGATCAACAGACGCTCCTAACCCGCCATCAAGACATCCCGCGATTTACCTGGTGATGGTGTTGAAGGACCGATGCCATTACCTCGAGGACGTTTGGATAATATCAGTGAAGTAGTCACTCGTCGATCAAGAGTAAAGATGTCATTTAAATCTGTTTGATTTCTGTTGTTCTTCACTTATGTAATTCTTTTTTCGGATTGCTTTTGTTTGCTTTCTTCGAGTCGAGGGTCTACCGGAAATAACATATCTACCTTCTAAGGTAGGGATAAGGTCTGCGTACACTCCATGCTCTTCAGACACCACTTGTGAAATTATAATGGATATGTTGTTATTGTATACAGGGGGAAAATGGTAACTATACTTACTATCATAAAAGTGCTTGCTTAAAGTGTCAATCACATATATATATATATATATAAAAGGGAAAATGGTCAAATTTGTCCTTCAACTATGATTTATGATCAACACTGTCCTCCGTTAACTTTGAAATCAAATATATTCTCACCGTTTGCAAACTTGTTAAATTTGCCCTCGAATGGATGGATATGTGAGTTGGAAAACATGTCGGTTTCACGTTGGCAGACCACCACCACAAACTACTGCCACTGTCATATCCGACATCAAAACAACACTAAAATCATCACCGTCGGTCATCATCAAACAATCCCCAGATCTCCCAAAATCATCACCACTGTCGAAGCTCGTCTCCACTCTCCATCAAACCAAGACCAACACCACCACTGGCTTGCGGACCACCATCAAATATGACTCCTTCTCCATCACAAAATCACTGTAACAATTTATGGTTCGACCCTTTCAGGGATCTAGCACATATCGAGAGTTAGTGCTTCAGATTGTGTTTTTTTAATGTTATAAAAACTTGTCCTCAAGACAGCTAGTCGGTGAAGGGTAGTCAATTCACAATTGAGAATCTTGAATACCTTAATAAAATTAAGATTTTGCCGCTACTTGGCACACACATTTAAGACAATCTTAAATTTTCTTTGGTTGTTTGGTTTAGGGAAGAAAAAAGAGAATCATGAAAATGGCATTTTAAAAACTAAAGTTTATATGGTGTTTTATTGCAGAAATTGGTGATCAAGACCAAAAGTGTGGAGTACATGCCTTTCTTCCTTTCTCTTTTCTCTTTTCTCAATGGTGTTAGTTGGACTGCTTATGCCCTCATCCGTTTTGACGCCTATATTCTTGTAAGTATATAGTACAAGTATATAGTACAAGATATATCCTCCTCCCAAACTTCGGATTAATCAATTCGTACCATCTATTGACGGTGTAAAAAATAATAAATATTAGTACCTAAAAAGACGACACTAGGTAATCGTCTTCAAAAAGTGAGATTATCTTCTTTAATATATAATAGTGCAATTTTGTTTGCAAAAATTAAAAACCACTATCTTTAGGTGATCTAGTTTACAAAATAGCCATCAAATGTTGTTTTGTAAACATACATATAATATACATATCAATGTATTTTTCTTTTTATATATTTGGGCTACTACTAGTAATTAAGTTTGGGTGAAGGGACATAAACGAAAAAATCCCTAAAGTTTTTGTCTATGTTAGTGTATATATGTTAAAATCTTTTATTTTTGTCAGGCACCTAATTCGATGGGAACTGTTCTTGGGCTGGCCCAATTGCTGCTATATGCTACATATTACAAGTCCACTAAGAGACAGATGGCAGAAAGAGAGGCCAAAGGAGAGGTGGTCATGGCTGAAAAGTCTGTTTCGGGCCGGGTGGCGCAAAAGCCCAGAAATGATTATAGAGTTTAAGTTTGTGCTTCTTGGAAGCCCCATTTAACTTTAGTATTTGATCCTATAGCCCAATTTCTATTGGGCCTTTTGTTTTCAATGACTCCTTTTAGCACCCCCCAAACCCCACCTGGGTGCCTAAGGTACCCTATCTACCCCTTTCAACATGTGATTTGACAAAAATAGAAAAATCCTAAATGAAAAGTAAGGTGAATTTTCAGCTTACTTTTCATTACAGAATTGTGGAGTTGCTTGCTTTCTTCATATTTAAGATAATTATTCCTTTGCCTATATAATAGTGTAGTCTCTGTGAATTTAAAATGTGATTTCCTCCGTAAATTATCCTATCCAAATGGCAGACAAGTTCCCATATTTATAAACCTTTTCTTGTTGGAGGAGCGACCTTAATTTATGTCAATACACACACGTTATCTTAGTCAATACGCGCATATTATTATTATTTGTCAATACACGCGCACATTATCTTAGTCAATACGTGCAGATTATTATTACAAGTAACTACTCTTTTTCTTTTGTGACAATAGAGGTGAACTTGATAAAAACATGCACTTCATCGTGCTTTAAACTTGTTAAAATTATATAGAGAGTTTAAGCAGAAGATACGAAACACATATATTGTGCATCTGTCCCTGCTTTTCGTTTATCGATGTTTACACGAAAACAATGTGTTACGACCAAATTAGACAATTGATAGATAAGTACTTACTCTCAAGTCACTCAAGATTACAAGCACTCAACGTGGGAGGAAATTACAAATTAAAGTATCAGTATTACTGATAACATTGATGTTTCTCTTTAATTACTGATACTCTGTCATATTTATTTACAGATGGTTCTTCTCACATGATCATCAATGTTTGATGCTTATATATACTTCATGTCTATTAAGTTGAATGTAATAGGTATCTTGTCAATAATAGCTTCTCCTATCATAGGCGGTTTCAGGGATTTGAAGCTTATGAGTTTAGAATTCTACTCTTTTTAAGTTATTGGGTTCTACATTAATAATTTGTACATATTTAATAGATTTCTTAAGACATATACAGGGTTTACACAAAAATTACTGGCTCGGTCAAACTTGTAACCCGTATTCTAGCTCTGCCCTTGTCTCTTATACTATCAGAAAGCATCTTAGTCTAACCAGAGAAGAACATAAACTTATGTGTAAGTATTTACTAAAATTGTACTTAACAAATAGTAGGTCTTAACTCATAATCTTAAAGATACTACAAGTTTAATGCTAAGAATCTTTGTTGAATCATAGAACTTAATTTCTCCTCTGAGAGTACTTTGCATTAGATTTTATAAAACAACCAAGTCAATCAAATTTCTTTAGTGGTTGATAATGTCTAATGAAATATTCGCTATTTCTAGCAGTGAAACTAAAACAGGACTGGAGGGAGGGGCAGAGGGGGAGTACTAGTTACGAGCTCAGATAAACTCAGTAACTTTTATTTAGATCATGTATCTGTATTTGAAATTCATTAAATATATATAAATATTCCATTGTGAATCCAATACTATCGATTTCGTCGCAAATTCAAAACTCATAAACTTCAAATTCTGACTCTGGCTCTGATAGGAAGTTGTGACTGAGGAGCATAAATACGTAATAGAATTGAGAATTGATCCCCTTAGTTTCTTATTGCTCTTGTTCTAGATTTTATTCCTGCTACTTTCATGTTTGAGCATAAAAAAGGGGATAAACATGACTAACTCTCTACTTAAGAATCTTATCTTGTCTTTGAAACACAAAGCACAATGGAGAATATATTACAATATTCATGCAATCAGTATAATATTATATATTCCTGCTACTGGCATATCCGAAAACACTGCTAAAACACGGAAATTAATTAATGTACACTAGCTAGAGTGTGGGAATATAACTTTAAAACATGTTTGATGACGGATACATATATACATAATATATATGTATATATGTATCACTATAACAAAAACTGAAATTTTTGATAAGTCCATCATTAATCCGTCGCTAATATGATTAGCGATGAATTAATACTCACAGAATAATGTCGTCAAGCACAAATAATGTGATTTTGCATCAAAACATGTCAATTTGTGTTTGCTTAAGCCCATCCATCTCCCACACAACACCTTATATCCCCTTATCTCCTCTTAATTTCAGTACTGTCAGCAGCCATCTAGGCTTGACCCACTCTTCAGGATTTCATCCACCTTAATTGATTATTTCATTTGATCGCGAATTCGGATATGAATTAATCTTTAAAGTTTTTAAAATAAAATTGTATATTTGAAAACTATGTTAAAAAGTACTACAAAATATTTAAAAGATATATGAAAACATATAAAAGCTCGTTTGACTCTCGAAATCCGCGACATAAATTCCAACGGAGGGAGTATATTATATCTGTTAGATTGATACCATTCCTTCCTAAAGGGGTTCTTTCTCTATTCTCTTTTAACGAAACAACATAGATAATGTATTGATGCATTGGTGAGAATAATTAATTGGGACTATATTACAAACTAGGAGTTTTGTTGCTTTACTAGAAACCATTTGTAGAGAGATTGGAACTTAAGGAAGAGATGCTTTGTTTTGGAGGAATATTTTACAAATGGAGATAAGTTTATTTGCTAATTAGTAGTACTAATTTTATTCCTCTCTCCCTTCTCCTTATAAAGTGTGTAATAGCTAACAAGAATTTGATCTACATATATACATGAATATATAGGAGTCTATGGTTAACTTGAGAAATTATTTGGCTCTTTTATCTCCACCATCACTAGTTATTGTTTCTTTCACTATCCTCCTCCTCATCACCCGGGTATCAACAAACACAACATGACTAAGGCTCACCCACTTTCTTTACCGGTCGCTAAATTGCTCGTAGCTAACAATTTTTTTATAAATGAATTAACGACATATTTTATTGTTTAGCTACAAAATTTGTCCGTCGCTAATTTCTATTTTTTAGTAGTGGTTAGTTTTGCTTTTCATTCCAACAGAAGATTAATTAATTTATGCAACCTTATAAATTGTTTTATTTTTATTTTTGAAGATTGTGGAACTCAAAGTAAGGATGTGTTGCAGTGGGTGTGAGAGAGTTGTCAAGGATGCTGTCTTCAAGCTTAGAGGTACAAAAATAAAATAAAAATGATCATCGATCTCGATGGATCATGATAATTAATGAAGTAAATAAATGCTACATTCAGATATCTCTATAACAACCATCATCTATAACAAGATTTCACTACAACAACTATGTTTTCTATGGAACAGATCTTTCATAGTATGTTATATTATATATTCTTTATAGCAACATTTCGCTATAATAATAAAAAAAACCCGACATAAATAATGTTATAGAGAGGTTTAACTGTACTTATATATACTATGTGCATGTAGGGTAACATCTTCCCCCATCCCACCCCCACCCCACCTACCACCTAAGCCCCCTACCCGCCTCCCCCCGCACCTACCCCAACCCCCCTACACCCACCTCCACTTCTCCCTTTTACTGCAGCAACCAAAATCTATGGGGACAGACGATTTTTTTATAAAAAGGTTACTGTACTTATACATATATGTGCATGCAGGGGTGGAATCAGTGTCGGTGGAGTTGGCACTGGAGAAGGTGACAGTGGTGGGATATGTGGAACGGAACAAGGTGTTAAAGGCAGTGCGAAGGCATGGGAAGAGAGCGGAGTTCTGGCCAAACCCGAACCCACCGCTATACTTCACATCCTCAAACAATTACTTCAAAGATATGACGACTGAGTATAGGGACAACTACAATTACTGGAGGCATGGCTATAATATTGCTGACAAACATGGCACTCTTCATGTTACTCATCGAGGTGATGACAAAGTCAGCAATTTCTTTAACGATGATAACGTCAATGCTTGTTGCCTCATGTGATGTCACACATATCATATCGTCAAACTTCAATATAACAACGTTGTTTGTTCAAATATTTTTTGACTGCTATAGCGAAATGTTATTATACAAAACATATAATAAAATAGTACTTGAAAATCGGTTTGAGAGAAAATCTAGCCATGAAATATTGATATAGAATATGACGGTTATAGAGACGTATAACGGTAGAAATAAGGGGCAAAAACGACCTTTGTTTATGGTATTCCGAATTGGAAGGAGGATAGTTATAAGGACAATATATTCCTATATTGACAAGGATTTGGAAACTTAAATAGGATCCAATGCGTGTTCATATTTTCTCTAACTCAAACTTGTGTTTCCTGTAGAACAAGCTTTCTAATGTCTGTTTCTTATTAGTCCCTTCTTTCCAATTTATATGATGTAGTTTGACTGAACACAAAATTTAAGGAAAAAAAAAAATTATGGTCTAAAACAAATCAAGGATATTTATGACTTTGTGTGGTTATAGATCATCTCGTTAAGCGTAAAAATAAAGTTTAAAGTTAAATTATTATCAAATAAGGAAATGTATAATTCTTTTTTGAACTTACTAAAAAAAAATTATATAAATTGGGACATAGGAAGTATTAGATTAAACTTGGGAGTTAATTACTTTAAATGTTTATTCAAGTTATGGAAATAGCTCAATAAAATAACTATGGAATTTTTTTTCGTTACAATAAAATCATCCAACTTGTAAGATGATATTAATCTCCCTTGGGGAGTCTTTCATTAATATCAAGGTATATATAGAGTACCATGTTCATCCCTTATACAATAGGAATCCTAAGCCTATACAAAAGAGGAATTCTAGTCTTTCCATAATTATATTTACACAATATATGAAAATGTTATAATTATGGATAGGGAATATATTGTTTCTTATATTTACTCGTTTACACACACCCTCAGTCGGAGCGGAAGGACGCCGGACGCTGAGACTGGATCTAAAGTCAAGAAACAACTGTCTGGGAAGTCCTTTGGTAAATATATGTGCATACTGATAGGATGATAGAACATGTAACACTCTGACATTTCCTAAAACAACTTTCTCACGAACAAAGTGTAGGTCTATCTCAATGTACTTGGTTCGTTGATGCTGAACCGGATTATGAGACAAATAGATGGTATAGATATTATCACAGTACACAATAGATGCCTGACGCAAAGGACACTGAAGTTCTAACAGTAAGTTTCTGAGCCAACAAATCTCAGCTACTACATTTGCAACGCCTCAGACTCAAATTTCAGACAATCGGATCTAGATAGGGTAGTGCGTCGCCGATGCATCAAGAAATCAGATTATCCCCTAAGAAAACACAAAATTTTGAGGTGGAGCATCGCGTGTCCGGACACCCTGCCCAATCTGCATCCGTATATGAGAGCAACATGTTTGGCGCAGAGGGGTATAGGTGCAATTCATAATCAAGAGTGCCCTTAATGTATCGAATGATACGCTAAGATGAAGTGAGAGACTCACTGTGGCGTCGTGAATAAGCATACCTGCTGAACAACATAAGAAATGTCTGGTCTGGTAAATGTGAGATATTGAAATACACCTGCAAGGCTCCTATACAGAGTAGGATCGGAGACTGGAGCACCATCCATAGCACTGAGCTTAGATTTAGAATCGACTGGAATAGGCATAACTTTACAATTCACCATCTTAGCCTTGTACACTTCTCCTCTGCATACATACGCTGACACAAGAACATGTGATTGACAGACTTGGTCAATGATATTCCCAAGAAATAACTCAGCTTTCCCAAATCAATCCTTGCAAATTCGGACTTAAGCAAGACAATAATCTCATTTTTCAATCTATCTGATGAGGCAGTCAGAACAATATCATCCACGTATAGTAATAAGTAAGCAGTGCTACTACCTCGATGAAAAATGAAGAGTGATGTATCACTCTTGCTGCATACAAACCCAATCTGCAACATATACCTGGCAAAGCGATCATACCACGCACGGGGGGCCTGTTTCAGGCCATATAATTTCTTACGGAGACGGCACACATAGTGAGGAATCGCTGACGGGCGAATGGTGAACCTGACGACGTACATCGCTTTCTCAGGTCCCCATGTAAGAATGCATTATTCACATCAAGTTGATGGATCGGCCAGTGTTTGCCCATGACAATGCTCAAAACTGTGCGAATGGTAGTCGGTTTGACAACCGGGCTGAAGGTCTTTCCACAATCAATGCCCTCCTGCTGATTTGTGCCATTAGCCACAAGACGGGTCTTATACCTCTCAAGATCCCCATTGTCTCTGAACTTGTGACGAAAAAACCACATACAATGAATTACATTCACTCCCTCAAGTCTAGGTATTAGATCCCATATGTGTTGTTTAGTCAAAGCATTGAATTCCTCATACATAGCTGCATTTCAATTAGGGTCTTGTTTGGCCAATTTTGGGTTCTTTGGAAGTGGAAAGATGATTTGGGAAGTCAAGTTGAAATGGATTTTGGGTTTGAAGATTCCATGCTTTGAACGAGTTTTCATTGGATGAGTAGGGACAGTGGATGGTTGAGTGGGGTCTGAGACGAAGGGTAAAGTCGGACAAGGAGAGGGTGGGGAGAAGCCGTCGAAGGCGTCGCGGCACCGAGCGAGGCTGGCGGCTGGACCTGTGATCTTCTCTGGACATTTGGTGTCGCGGTGCCTGCATGCAAGGCATGGTCCGACTTCGAAGAATTTTAGCGCGCGGCTACGCTCATCTGGCGCAGTGACCGCGGGGCGACGAAGCGAGTTGTTCGAGGAGGATGGGAGAGATGGCAGGCTCGTCAAGGAATGAGTAATCCGGTTTTTGGAATTTTTGAAGATTCGAAAACGGGAATGTGGTCTCATCGAATGTGACGTGACGAGAGATGTGGATTTGACGAGTCGACAAGTCATAGCTTATATAACCCCTATGGTTCGGCAGGAATCCTAGGAAGACACATGGAGTGGACCTAGGAGCGAGTTTGTGAGGGGCGGTAGAGCTAAGGTTGGAATAACACAGACAACCGAAAATCCATAGATGATCATAGAAGGGGACTCTATGGTAGAGGATTTCGGTAGGGGCCATATTGTGAAGAGTGCTAATAGGGAGAATATTTAGAACGTATTCTGACATTTTAGCAGCATAGACCCAGAATGATGGAGGGAGGGAGAAATGAATCAATAGGGTGCGAATCATGTTGTTAATGGTGTGTATGATTCTTTCAACTTTACCTTTTTGTGGTGACGTGTGAGGGCAGGAGAAACGAAAAACCATACCATTATTGGTACAAAAACGGTGAAACATAGAGTTATTGAATTCACGACCATTATCGCACTGAAATGATTTTATGTCTTTTTCAAATTGTGTTTGAATGAACTTGCGAAACTCAGGAAATTTGGCAAACACTTCTGATTTAAATTTAAGAGGGTATAACCAAACATAGTGTGAAAAATCATCAAGCAACACAAAATAGTATTTATGACCGAGAGAACTTGTGAAATCCGGAAATATATATATATATATATATAAGAAAACAATAAATAAATTGCATGGGAGAGAGTTAGTGTTAAAGTTGGATAAATAAATAGATAAAATGAAAATAAGAACAAAAAAAAAAAAGGAAAAAAAAACATGCAGCATTCTTTGCGCCTACTCCTTTGCTTCCTCCTCCTCCCCTTTTCATTTCTCCAACTCTTGTCATTTCACCTCCCATAGGTTATAGAAAACTCTCCACTTATACATTGTATTTACACACAAACAAAGTACATAACATAAAGGTTAGAAAATCAGAAAAAAACAAGTGGAAAGAAGAGGAAAAAATACCAAGAGGGCAAGAAGAACAAGAAGCAAAATACTAGAGAGTAAGAATAATTTTAGCAACCACACAACAATAATCTTCACACTTACAAGGTGAGTTTTCTCACTCAGAAATTCTTGGTAACATCCTTTATTTTAAGTTCAATACATGTTAGAATAAGAATTGAGTGTTGAAAAGAAATATTGAACTTTTGATTGTTTAGACAACTAGTTGTGTCATGAACTTTACGAATTGTTCTCACTGAGTTATAACTGTTAGAATTTGATGAAATTCGGAGGAGTGGTACAAATCTCTAATATGATCATATAGAACCAAAAATGAGGTAAAATGGACGTACGGTTTGAAAGTTATCATAGTTCAAAGTTCCTGCCTTAGATTTGGTCGAAATTCGGAAAGGCATAAATATGGACTGTTTTTATTGAGTTTTACTTATTAGAATTATATGAAAATTTACATGGTTGTAAATATCTCTGTTACGGACAGATATATATAAATATTTATTAAAACGGACTTACGAGTTGAGAGTTATTGTAGTTTGAAGTTGCTGACTCGGATTCGTCGAAATCCAGAAGGGCAGGACGTTGAAACGTAAAACTGTACTAATATGTGGGGAATATGAAAATTGTTTCTAAATCAAAGTTCTATATCTCCTTGTTGTGGACATTTTGAGACCTTACAGGGGTCTATCCGACTTACGGATTGAGAGTTATCGTTGTTTAAAGTTTCTGCCTCGGATCTATCGAGATCCAGGAAGGGCAGCGAATAAAAGTGTAAAACTGTACCAAATGGTACAGAATATGAAAGAATGGTTCACATAGAGACGTGTAGCTCTCTGTTCTCGTCGTTTTGAGAATTTATGGGGCTTGAACGGGTTTACAGATTAGGAGTTATGACTATTATAAGATTGGGTGTTGTTTAATAAAAATTCTGCCGAAACAAATTTCATGTGGCTGTTTTGAGGATAAATTTGTGTTAGTTATCCAAAGTAGTTTTAAATGAAATTTGGTACAGTGGAAGATCCCCGTCTTACCTTAGTTTCCGCTTGAGAAACACCTTAGTTGGAGTTATGGTTAAAAAGTTATAATCGTTACAAATATGAATGACAGAATGTTAGAAAAGAGAATGGTATTTATTTGATCTTCTGAAAAATATGAAAAGTGAATACGTGTTCACATAAATATATAAATATATAATGGATCGGGTTGCGCGCAACAAAACGTAAAGTGAATACGGCGTTCACAAATACGTAAACATAATGGATCGGGTTGCACGCGCAACAAAACGTAAAGTGAATACGTGTTCACAAATACGTAAATATAATGGATCGGGTTGCACGCGCAACAAAACGTAAAGTGAATACGGCGTTCACAAATACGTAAACATAATGGATCGGGTTGCACGCCGCAACAAAACGTAAAGTGAATATGTGTTCACAAATACGTAAATATAATGTATCGCGTTGCACGAATCAACAAAACGTAAAGTGAATACGCGTTCACAAATACGTAAACATAATGGATCGGGTTGCACGCCGCAACAAAACGTAAAGTGAATACGTGTTCACAAATACGTAAATATAATGGATCGGGTTGCACGCCGCAACAAATATGAAAGATGAATATATGATCATCTATATATAAATATGAAAAGTGAATACGCGTTCACAAATATATAAATGTAATAAACATGTGGAAATGCAGGGGAATGTCTTAACGTATAATACGAGATAAAATGAAGTGTTAGTTAAGCGAGAATTTCCTATGAGGAGTTGTTGCATATTTAAAAATGTTGTAACCTGATATGTTTTTGCAATATGCTTATTACGTTAGAATGTGATTGCACTTGGAATATTGTGGTGTTACTTTGAATTGCAGGGTAAGGTTCTCACTCAGCCCCAGATGGTAGGGTTGACTCTTTATTTAACATGTTTGAAAGCGTGATAGAGGAAGGCTCCACGCCAAGGCTAGCGATCGTCCATGACCTCTTGTCATACCAAGTCCATTGCTTGGGCTTGGTATTCGTCGAGTTCGAGGATGTCGATTCGATGTCTCGAAATGCCCGTATGGAATGGTCTCCTTCCAAATTAGAATAATATTTGTCGGTATGTCTATGTAGAAACAATATTTGCACGAGCATGGGCTCGCGTTATATTTTCAATAAAGTCACAAACAAATTTCTTTATTGTTATATTTATTAATAGCTCGTATTTGAATATAAGTTTAAATTTTTAAATAAAGAGAATTAAAGGGTCTTCGGTGGAAAATAATTGTCAGTGCCATCACGCCCTAAGTAAAGACTTAGGAAAATTTGGGGCGTGACAAGTTGGTATCAAAGCTAAACCAGTTAGGAGATTCTAGGAAGTTTCTTGGTCGGGTGTTTGAGCAGTTACTTATTGTGACGGTGTGCGCGCCACCTTAGTAATAAGTAAGCGGAATAACATCCTAAAGTTTCACTTCTTTCATACTCTTCTCGCCTATCTTGAGTCTTTTCAAAGACTTGGTTCTCGTATTACCTCCTTCAAAGGATTGTGGAAGGGAGTGTACAACGATAAAATAACCAGATGTATCGCACCCGCCGAAAAGGTAGGAGAGGTACCAGATAGACTATGGGGCAAATTTTGTGAGAAGAAGGGAACATATCTATACAGGGAAGGACTACAAGTCTAACCCAATAGTATTTCTCGATGAGGTAGAAAACCTACTGTTTACACGAGGATGTGTGGAGACGCATGGCGTCAATTTGGTAATGTGCAACGATAAACTATGGACAATACAGGGGTGTGGTGGAGAAACTTTAGAAGAAATCGTTCCGCGATGTCACCACCGATGATGTGGGGGGAGTTCAGAGCCGTATTCATTAAAAAGTACATGCCTAACACCCGAAAAGATGCACTCAGGCGTGAGTTTGAACAATTGAAACAAGAAGACCGCAATGTGAAAGAATATAATACCTAATTCATGCGATCTTCATCATACAACGTGCATATTATTCCTACGAAGGAGAAGGTCAAAAGATTTGTGAGGTTTAAACCGAACTTGGTAGAAGGTAGTGGCATTAGCCTATGATCGGACGTACCTTCAGATCGTCAACATGACAATGAGGGTAGAAGGTTTAGCCAAATCAAAAAGAGAGTATTCACGAAAGAGGCATTTATGTGACTCGACCTTTTTCAACTATCCGATTGGAGTCATACTATAGAAAATAGTCAACTCCATCCAGAGAGAGTTCCACTTATCGTTTAGAAGATCAATAAAGGTATGTGGAACTTTCCTATCTCTTGAGCATGAATAGTTGTACTTATATAGTACGGTGAGCGTCTGATACCTTGATATCCTTTACTTATTTAAGAATGGCCAAGTTGGGCGAGTTAGGAGGTTAACCCACTTCTTTAAAACTATTAAGGATGTCTTAAGTTTTCAAAGTTAAGGGACTTGAAGTGTTTTGAGTATATGATACTTGTTTTGTTTTAAAAGTTTAAGTCCCTTGGAAATAGGAAAATGTAATTGACTAAGGTATAAGATTAATATAACGACTTTATGGGAAGTTGGTTATATTCGCTTTATGGAAAGTTAAAAGGAGAGATTTACTTTAAGTAAGATAAGTAAGGACAAGTGACTTGATGCTATGGTTATTAGTATCTTGAAAGTTTTATATAAAAAAGAAAAAAGAGTCATTCGTTTTAAAAGAGTATAAGTATGTAGTACTTGAGATTAAATTTCCGGATTCTTTTATTAAGGCATGTTAGTGCCTTAAGTGAACTAAAATGAGAGGATATATTAATAATGCCAATAAGAAGTTAGGGGATTTCTTGACTTACTTATGTTATGTAGGATAGCCGGTTGAGCTAGGGTAAGAGTATAAATGAGGGGTAAACCCCCAAGACGTTATACCACCTTCTCCAGGGTAAGAGTATAAATGAGGGGTAAACCCCCAAGACGTTATACCACCTTCTCCAGGGTAAGAGTATAAATGAGGGGTAAACCCCCAAGACGTTATACCACCTTCTCTAGGGTAAGAGTATAAATGAGGGGCAAGCCCCAAGACGTTATACCACCTTCTCCAGGGTAAGAGTATGAATGAGGGGAAAGCCCCAAGACGTCATACCACCTTCTCCAGGGTAAGAGTATGAATGAGGGGAAAGCCCCAAGACGTCATACCACCTGCTTCAGGGTAAGAGTATAAATGAGGAAAATCCCCAGGCGTTATACCACCTGTTCCGTGGATTTGCTACCCGGGATGCGAGGAATATCCTCACGTCAGCTTATTTCCTACCTTAGGTCTCAAAAATTATTAAGGAGTCACAAAGTGGAGTACGCATATCTGGCTAATATAGTAGATACCCAAAAAGAGTCCCCAACGGTGCATGATGTCCCTATTGTTTGAAAAATTTCGAAGGTTTTCTGAAGATCTCGTGCCTTCCTAGGATAGAAGTGGAGTTCGCTATAGAGTTAATTTTGGGTACAAGACCTATTTCTATTCTTTCATATCGAATGGCCCACTAAATTGAGAGAGTTAAAAGAAACGGTTGAGGATCTTACGGATAAAGGATTTATAAGGCCTAGTGTTTCCCGCAGGCGCTTGATCCTTTTGTGAAGAAAAAGATGGATCACTCGAATGTGCATCGATTATCGACAACTCAATAGGTCACGATCAAGAATCGATATCCATTACCAAGAATCGATGATCTTTTGACCAACTTCAGAGCGATTATTTTTCCAAGATTGATCTTCGTTCGAGATATCATCGGATGAAAATAAATCGAATGATATATCAAAAACAACCTTTAGGACTGATATGGCCATTATGAGTTCTTGGTCATGTCTTTCGGATTAACGATGCCCCAACCTTTATGGATCTAATGAACATAATCTTTAAACCATTCTTGAATTTGTTCGTAATTGTATTTATAGATGATATCCTAATTTACTGACAAGTGTGTTGAAGAACAGGAAAAGCATCGAGGTAGTCTTGAGTCTTGAAACAGAGAAACTATATGCTAAATTTTCAAAGTGTGAATTTTGGTTGGAAAAGATAGCCTTTTTGGGTCATGTTGTGTCAAGGGATGGAATTATGGTAGACCAGGAAGATAGAAGTAGTGAAGAAGCCGGCCAAACCACCACTCAAACGGAGGTTAGAAGTTTCTTGGGTTTGCACAGGTATTATAGAAGATTCGTAAAAGGTTTTTCTAGTCTTGTTGCTCCTTTGACCCGGTTGACTCAAAAAGCGGTTAAGTACCAGTGGTCAGAAGCATGTGAAGCAAGTTTTCAGAAACTAAAGGAATTGTTGACTACTGCACCAGTCCTAACCTTACCATCGGGACAAGAAGGGTTCACAGTCTATTGCGATGCCTCCAGAGTTGGGTTAGGATGTGTCTTGATGCAGTTTGGAAAGGTTATTGCGTATGCATCTAGACAATTGAAGATACATGAGAAGAATTACCCAACTCATGACTTGGAATTAGCTGCGGTGGTGTTTGCCTTACGAATATGGAGACATTATTTGTATGGTGTGCATGTGGACATATTTACAGATCATAAGAGTTTGCAGTACATAACCACACAGAAGAATTTGAATCTCCGACAAAGAAGATGGTTAGAGTTGTTTAAGGATTATGACCTTAGTATTCTTTACCATCGCAGGAAAGCTAACGTGGTGGTGGCGCGCTCGATGGGAGATCGATGGGCGGCTTGACCCGTTTGGCAATGCAAAAGAGGGGTATTGTTCGTGAGGTACAAAGATTGGGAAACCTCGGGGTTAGCTTAACTGAGATCGGTGAAGGTAGGGTGGTGGTACATGAAACCTCGATCTGCCTTAGCCGTAAATAAAAGAAATTCAGTTTGAGGATCGGAGTTTGTTGGATTTCGGAGAGGATCCAACAGGAAAACCTTCACAGTTTACATTGGGAGATAATGACGGAACCCTTCGGTATAAGGGTAGGTTATGTGTTCCTAAGGTAAATGATCTAAGGAGGAAGATCTTATATGAGGGTCACAACACAAGATATTTCATTCATACAGGGTCAACAAAAATGTATCAGGACCTCAAGGCAAATTACTGGTGGGTGAGACGCAACTGTTCGGACCTGAAGTCATTCAAGAAACAAATGATAAGGTACAGATGATTCGGGAGCGGATCAAAACAGCTCATAGCCGTCATAAGTCCTATGCGGATCATCGGAAAAGAGATCTTGAATTCGAGAGGGGAGAAAGTATTTTTAAAAGTGTCCCCAATGAAGGAGTGATGCGTTTTGGTAAGAAAGGAAATTGAGCCCAATATTTATTGGGCGTATGAGATCTTGCGAAGAGTGGGAATGTGGCTTACAATTAGCACTTCCACAAGAAATGGAAGCGATGCATCCGGTATTTCATGTGTCAATGTTACGAAAATACTTGCACGATCCAAGTCACGTCATCCTTCCCCAGGAGATAGTTCCTAATAAAGAGCTTCAATATGAAGAGGCTCCGGTAGAAATACTTGATAGAAAGGTCCAACGCCTTAGAAATAAAGATATTGCTTAGTGAAAGTCCTATGGAAGAATCACTCCTGAGAGGAAGCCACAGGAAGCGGAAGAGGCGATGAAAGTCAAATATCCATTCCTATTTGACTAAGGTAATAAAAAAATGCATTACATAGTCTTACGTATGTGTGTCATTTGCGTGTCTATATGATGTGTTACAACCTTATTCTCATTCGAGGACGAATGATTCTTAAGGAAGGGAGAATGTGAAGCCCCAAATTAGTGTTACAATAAACATTATTGTGTCTATGTGATTATGTTACGACATTATTCACATTCGAGGACGAATGTTGCTTAAGGAGGAGAGAATGTGAAATCCGGAAATATATATATATATATATATATATATATATATATAAGAAAACAATGAATAAATTGCATGGGAGAGAGTTAGTGTTAAAGTTGGATAAATAAATAGATAAAATGAAAATAAGAAAAAAAAAAAAAAAACCATGCAGCATTGCTGCACGTCTACTCCTTTGCTTCCCCTCCCCTCCCCCCTTTTCATTTCCCCTCCAACTCTTGTCATTTCACCTCCCATAGGTTATAGAAAACTCTCCACTTATACATTGTATTTACACACAAACAAAGTACATAACATAAAGGTTAGAAAATCAGAAAAAAACAAGTGGAAAGAAGAGGAAAAAATACCAAGAGGGCAAGAAGAACAAGAAACAAAATACTAGAGAGTAAGAATAATTTTAGCAACCACACAACAATAATCTTCACACTTACAAGGTGAGTTTTCTCACTCAGAAATTCTTGGTAACATCCTTTATTTTAAGTTCAATACATGTTAGAATAAGAATTGAGTGTTGAAAAGAAATATTGAACTTTTGATTGTTTAGACAACTAGTTGCGTCATGAACTTTACGAATTGTTCTCACTGAGTTATAACTGTTAGAATTTGATGAAATTCGGAGGAGTGGTACACCTCTCTAATATGATCATATAGAACCAAAAATTAGGTAAAATGGACGTACGGTTTGAAAGTTATCATAGTTCAAAGTTCCTGCCTTAGATTTGGTCGAAATTCGGAAAGGCATAATTATGGACTGTTTTTATTGAGTTTTACTTATTAGAATTATATGAAAATTTACATGGTTGTAAATATCTCTGTTACGGACAGATATATATAAATATTTATTAAAACGGACTTACGAGTTGAGAGTTATTGTAGTTTGAAGTTGCTGCCTCGGATTCGTCGAAATCCAGAAGGGCAGGACGTTGAAACGTAAAACTGTACTAATATGTGGGGAATATGAAAATTGTTTCTAAATGAAAGTTCTAGATCTCCTTGTTGTGGACATTTTGAGACCTTACAGGGGTCTATCCGACTTACGGATTGAGAGTTATCGCTGTTTAAAGTTTCTGCCTCGGATCTATCGAGATCCAGGAAGGGCAGCGAATAAAAGTGTAAAACTGTACCAAATGGTACAGAATATGAAAGAATGGTTTACATGGAGACGTGTAGCTCTCTGTTCTCGTCGTTTTGAGAATTTATGGGGCTTGAACGGGTTTACAGATTAGGAGTTATGACTATTATAAGATTGGGTGTTGTTTAATAAAAATTCTGCCGAAACAAATTTCATGTGGCTGTTTTGAGGATAAATTTGTGTTAGTTACCCAAAGTAGTTTTAAATGAAATTTGGTACAGTGAAATATCCCCGTCTTACCTTAGTTTCCGCTTGAGAAACACCTTAGTTGGAGTTATGGTTAAAAAGTTATAATCGTTACAAATATGAATGACAGAATGTTAGAAAAGAGAATGGTATTTATTTGATCTTACGAAAAATATGAAAAGTGAATACGTGTTCACATAAATATATAAATATATAATGGATCGGGTTGCGCCGCAACAAAACGTAAAGTGAATACGCGTTCACAAATACGTAAACATAATGGATCGGGTTGCGCCGCAACAAAGCGTAAAGTGAATACGTGTTCACAAATACGTAAATATAATGGATCGGGTTGCGCCGCAACAAAGCGTAAAGTGAATACGCGTTCACAAATACGTAAACATAATGGATCGGGTTGCGCGCAACAAAGCGTAAAGTGAATATGTGTTCACAAATACGTAAATATAATGGATCGGGTTGCGCGCAACAAAGCGTAAAGTGAATACGCGTTCACAAATACGTAAACATAATGGATCGGGTTGCGCGCAACAAAGCGTAAAGTGAATACGTGTTCACAAATACGTAAATATAATGGATCGGGTTGCACGCAACAAATATGAAAGATGAATACATGATCATCTATATATAAATATGAAAAGTGAATACGCGTTCACAAATATATAAATGTAATAAACATGTGGAAATGCAGGGGAATGTCTTAACGTATAATACGAGATAAAATGAAGTGTTAGTTAAACGGAGAATTTCCTATGAGGAGTTGTTGCATATTTAAAAATGTTGTAACCTGATATGTTTTTGCAATATGCTTATTACGTTAGAATGTGATTGCACTTGGAATATTGTGGTGTTACTTTGAATTGCAGGGTAAGGTTCTCACTCAGCCCCAGATGGTAGGGCTGACTCTTTATTTAACATGTTTCAGGAAAACGTGATAGAGGAAAGGCTCCACGCCAAGGCTAGCGATCGTCCATGACCTCTTGTCATACCAAGTCCATTGCTTGGGCTTGGTATTAAATCGAGTTCGAGATTTGATTCGATGTCTCGAAATGCCCGTATGGAATGGTCTCCCTTCCAAATTAGAATAATATTTGTCAGTATGTCTATGTAGAAACAATATTTGCACGAGCATGGGCTCGCGTTATATTTTCAATAAAGTCACAAACAAATTTATTTATTGTTATATTTATTAATAGCTCCGTATTTGAATATAAGTTTAAATTTTTAAATAAAGAGAATTAAAGGGTGCTCCTGGTGGAAAATAATTGTCCAGGTGCCATCACGCCCTAAGTAAAGACTTAGGAAAATTTGGGGCGTGACAGAACTAGAGATAGGAGACGTCCATAAATCGGCATGTATAATATCAAAGGGAGCAAAGGTAACACTAGTAGATGATTTAAACGGAAGACGAATATGTTTACCTAAAGAACAAGAAACACAATTTTGGGCAAGCTTCCCATTACAAGTAATGAAATTATTGTCTCTAAGAAAATTAAAGACTGAGACTCCTGGATGACCAAGCCTATTGTGCCATGTTGAAGAAGAAATAACCGCTAGAGTGACGGGAAAGCAAGATCTGACAGCGGGGGTGGAGGTGAATGGATAAAGATCCCCCGTGCTATTGCATCTCGTACGATGTGTCCCCGTATGAAGATCCTTCACAGTAAAACCAAAAGGGTCAAAGTCCACAGACACAAAATTATTACGAGTAAATTGGGACATATATGAGGGCTGCTGGTACTGGAAGGGCCTGCTGCGAGGCTGGAGCGGGGCCCAACAAACCTGCGTAAGAATACGGATTGTAGGGCTGCTGGTACTGGAATGGACCTTGCGTCGTGGCTCTGGACTGGGGCACCGCGATCTCATCTTGGTATTTGTGGCGCTATGCGGGTAGCGAGTGTAGACGAATTGATGAGGAGCCGTGGCCCAGTTGTTCTGCGATCCCTGTTGTTGTTGATGCTGCTGGTTCTGTTGACCACGGCCTTTTCCACTCTTGCCGCTATTGGGAGTTTCCGGTGGCGTCTGATCTTGGGCTTGCGAGTCGACAGTTAACACCTGCTGGGAGTGCCTTAGCATGACGGATTTATTCGAGCAACAATTGTGAGCGAGCTTTGTTAAAACTTGGTAGCGGATTTGCCTGTTGGATCATGGTGGCCAAAGTATCATATTCTCCCTTAGTAAGGCCTGCAATCATTTGGAGCACCATTTTAGCGTCAGTAACAGGCGTGCCGACGTTGGAGAGTTGATCCGCTAGAAGTTTATGTTGCTTGCAGTACTCAGAAACATTAGAGAAGTTTTCAAGACGTGTTTTGTTGAATTGTTCTTCTAAATACACGGCACGAGTGTGCTTGTTGTCCTAAAAAATTCCTCCAAACGATTCCACAAGTCAAGGGTTGTGCAGTCAGATTTCATGATAGTATGGAGCAGATCCTGAGAGATACTACCATATATCCACTTTTTGGCGCCAGCGTCTAGACGACGCCAAGTAGAATCATCAACCTCCTGAGGGCGCGGAATTTTGTCATCAATATAATCAAGCACGTTATAGAGACATGCATGATTGCGAAACAATTCAACCGGAAGAATACTGATTGTTTTCTTGATCAAGAAGGATAGGAATATGATTCTTGATGTTGGAAACAGTTAGGGCGGGATGAAAAGAGGGTGATGACTTGGTGGTGGGATTTGTGGAGGAAGATGAGGCAAGGACAACGGAAGAATCCTGAGTATCCATTTAGAGAATAGAGGAATGGAGAAGAAAAAACAAGAATCCTGAGTATCCATTTAGAGAGGGAGGCGCCGCGGCGAGATGCCCGAGGGGGGGGGGCTGCTTGATAGAAAAATTCTAGGGTTTTTCTTTCTAGGCTCTTGATACCATGTAAGATGATATTAATCTCTCCCTTGAAGAGTCTTTCATTAATATCAATGTATATATAGAGTAATGTTATCCCTTATACAATAAGAATCTTAAGCCTATACAAAAGAGGAATCATAATCTTACCATTACACAATATATGAAAATATTTTAATTATGAGTAGGAAATATATTGTTTCCTATACTTACACGTTTACACAACTTAACCCAACCTTCTCAAAAAGTGGAAAAATAACCTGGCATGCCACGATCTGACTAAACTTTCGAATTTCTCAAACTGTCATCCAACTTATAATTTTTTGTAAAGCCATCCTTTGTTTCTTGTATATATTTCGTGTCAACGTCAATTATACTTACTCGATAGATATTTTCTTTCACCAAATAATATTTTTGTTTTTTCACAGGGTAGACTATTCTCCCATTTACCCTATTGAAGTTACTCAAGTCTATTTAACTGGAGAAATAAAATTTTCACCAAATAAAAGGTACACCGATTTGATGAACAAAAGATGTCCTGAAGTTCATTAGTGCAGTACATTGATAAAAGACACGACCAGCCACTAAAATGACATGTTGAGAGATACTAGAATTGTAGGAGGGGAATCAAATTAAATACGATAAGAGATAAGAATATAGGAGGGGAATCAACTTAAATACTATAATATCCAATCGTTAGCCAAGGCTGCAATGAAGGAAAATATTAGATCTAGAGTCTCACGTCGAAAATAAAATAGGAACATGAATTCTTTATATGGACTTAAACAATCGATTCATTCTTTATCTGGTATGAGAGTCAAGCTCATTCCAATTCTTTGTTCACCGATGTTGGGCCCCAAATTATATTATCCACGCTCCAGTTAACGAGGTCTGGGCGTGCAGAGAGTGTTAAAAGGCCCACATCGAAAATTAAATGAGAACATGAACTTTTTATATGGACTTGAACAATCTTCACTCTACAAACTAACTTTTAGGGTGAGTTAAGCTCAAGATCCATTCTTTACACTAACTTAACTTTAACCTTATAATTTGGGGAAAATAAAATAACCAAGCTGAAAGGAGACAATAACTCCTCATTATCTGAGTCACATTATTAGAATGATGGTGTTGGCGGGCAAGGCGGGCAAATAGGACATAGTGACAACAACAACAACATATTCAGTGAAAATCCACAATGTGGGGTGTGTGGAGGGTAGAATGTACACATACCTCACCTCCACTTTGGTAGGTAGAGCGGTTGTTTTCGGGAGACCCTCGGCTCAAGATAAAGCATAATTAGGCAAAGCAAACAAAACAAAACAAAGTATGAGAAACAATCAACCTCAGAAGAGAAATTAACGCATTATGGACATGCAGATAGTAAAAATCAAATACGCAATGATAATGCATTCTAACAAAGGAAGCAGTAGCTAACACAACTAAATAAGATAAATAGATTACACTAAAGAACACATAGCAGCAAGAATCAAACTACAAAGTACTATAGAACAATAATACGCCTATAAGTGTGACAAGCTAATCGAGCCTACAGTAATACTACACTATCATTTTGTACGTGTAAAGAGGACTACGCTCGACTATCTACTACCCTTCTACCATAATTTGTGTCCTCCACAACCCCTATCTAAGGTCATGTCCTCAGTAAGTTGCACCTGCGTCATATCCCGTCTAATCACCTCTCCCCAATACTTCTTTGGCCTACCTCTACCCCTCCTGAACTCGTTCATAGCCAACCTCTCACACATCCGCACTGGGGTCACTCCTGCTGGAAAATTTTCAACAGATGGGTAACTTGTTGCAGCAGGTATCTCATCTGTTGGAAAATTTCCAACAGATGAGTAACTTGTTGCAGCAGGTATCTCATCTGTTGGAAAATTTCCAACATATGGGTAACTTGTTGCAGCATATATTTCATCTGTTGGAAAATTTCCAACAGATGGGTAACTTGTTGCAGCAGGTTGCTCATCTGTTGGATATTGTACAACAGATTAGTAATTTATTGCAACAGATTATTGTACTTGTTGTAAAAACTTACTGTAACAGATTCAGAAGTTATCAAATTAGCAAATAAAGTGATATGTTGGAAAATTACATCAATTACATTACATTAACTGAGTACAACAATTACATTACATTAACTAAGTACATCAATTACATTACATTAACTGGGTACAACAATTACATCATTTGCAATACTACAACTTCTAGTTCTTAAACATAACATTAAAAGTTCTTACATTAAAACAATGTAAAAACTTACTTGAATGCAGCAGTTTTCGAGGAAGATGAAGAATCAGTCGCAGAAGCGAATTACAAGTTAAATGAAGGAAAAACGAAATGGGGAAATGAAGAGGATGAAGGAAAAATGAAATGGGAAAATGGGTCTTGAAGAGTATGAAGAAAAAATGAAAATGGGGAAAATGAATTATTGAAGAAGGAGATGGAGTGCGTGCAGAAGTTGAAGAAGATGATGAAGTGTGCGTTGTGTATTTGGAATTAAAGGAATAGAAGGGTATTTCTGGAATTTCAAATAAGGGGTGTTAGTTTTTAACAAAAAAAATCATTTTCCGTTATAAGGTTGTCTTTCGCATTTTTTTTAAGGTCTGATTTTGCTAAAAAAAAAATTAAAAGGTCGTCTCTCGCAAAATGCGATTTATAAAAGGTTTTCTCTGACAAATTTCCCTAATTTTTAATATTATATTCAATTATATATCAGTAGTTCAGTTTAGGGTACGAGTTGTGATCATACCTTTAGCCGCTATACTATCCTTGCTGCAAATATGGATATATGATCATTTTCACGAATGAGTCCTACGTGATATGAATTCGGATTAGTCGTGTTTTAATGCGCGTACCAGACAGTGAATGTGGAATAAAAAAATAATGAAGTGTTTATATTATGAGCTCATTCAATTCAATAGTTGACTCAATTTTTATATATGTTTTAATTTTTTTTACTAAATAAATATAAAAATAAATTCTCAGTAAAACAAAAAAGCTATGATACAATCTCAAACTCAATCTTATAAAGTTCACACTCTGAATTCAACTCTAGTTGTGCAAACCACCCACGATATTTTCTCTTATCTTCCACTAAGTCATCATTAATAACAGGAATATTTTGTTGTGATAATTCTAAATTTTGCATTCTGCGGTCCAGTTTGCCCTCTCTTTTTCGTCACTCAGCACAACAGTATGAAAAATTCTTTTTTTCTTATTGCTCATAAGTCTAGATGGTTGAAATATTGTACAGATATCAATTTCAAGATTAACAGTGGGGAAATTAAAATTTTAATTTCGAGGATTTAGAATATAACGAAGTAAATAAAAATAAAATTTTTGAAAATTCAACATTTACTATATATTCACATAAAATAATTTGACCTTCTATACACAATGCATTTTTCAATGAAAAAGGTTCGAATAAACACCTTGTAATCACCTAGCTCCGCCATTAATACGAATATGACCAGATAGATAACGTATATAACTAGAATTTTAACCGTTTCTAGCTAAGTAATATTATTTGTCAGGAGTAATATTTAAAATTTTAAGTAAATCTTGCCGCTGCTTAACCTTATTAACTAGAAGAGTTTAGTACGGTCACATCTATCGATCAGTCACAAAAGGTTTCAGGCCCAGCTAAATTCGATAACAGTTATCATTCGAGCATTGAGATGACACCGTTTGAGGCATTGTATGAAAGGAGGTGTCATTCACCCGTTGATTGGTTCGATGCATTTGATCGGATCGAATCGGATATCCGAAATGAACACCCCTAATAAATAAAATACACATAGCAACGTAAATCAAACGACAAGGGACTATAAGACAATATGATAGGCTAAGCGAGCCTACAATAATAATACTATAACTATCAGTTTGTAAGCGTAGGTAGGACTACAATGAACTACCTACTATCCTTCTACCCTAATATGTGTCCTCCATAACACTCTATCTAAGGTCATGTCCTCAGTGAGTTGCACCTGCGCCATATCCCGTCTAATCACTTCTCCCCAATACTTCTTCGGCCTACCTCTACTCCTCTTATACTCGTCCATAACCAACCTTTCACACCTCCGCAATGGATCATTTGTGTCTCTCATCTGCACGTGTCTGAACCATCTCAACCTAACTTCTCACATCTTATCCTCCACCGAGGCCACACTCACTCTGTCCCTGATATCATCATTTCTAATTCTATCTCTCCTTGTATGACCACACATCCATCTTAATATCCTCATCTCCGCAACTTTCATAGGTAGCAAACTCTATCTTAAAGACAACAAAATTTGTATGCAAAACTCTATCTTAAGGCAGACAGAGTTTCCCTTTAGGCATAAGATAAACTCTGCCTTGCGAATCCAAACTCAACCTTGTGATTTTTTTTATTTTTGACTGAGCAGGTGATTGAACCCCGAACCTCTAAATATTTTTTAAAGGAAAAAATTAAAGATTCTAAATTTGAGGGACAAAAATTAAAGAGAAGTGCCTTAGATTAGGCACGCCCAAACAACATACAAAAGCACAATAAGTGTCTTACACAAATGGGACTTTCCTACACGAATTCTAATTAATCGAAATCCAAAACAAAAATCAAACACTCAATAAAAAAAGAAGAAGCAATATTTAAACACTCCTTTCACCTAAGATTGTTTATTTAACAAGCTTTTGACGATAGGATTTGGAGAGCAAATTTGAAATCGGTGTTTGTTTATGAAATATTAACAAAATTTCAACTCGAATTTCAACATTATGATTTGAAATCCCAGATTCTCCAAAAAATAGGATTTTAAATTTCAAGTGTGGTTCGTTTTATTTTAAATATAAAACTGAATCTAAAGTATATTTTGTAAAAACAAGATCCATCATTTTAAATTTTGTAAAAAAGAATCATGCTCGACGTGAAGAAATTGTTCGTACCATATGAAATAATTATATTAAAGAATAACTAGTTATTGTTGATCTTATTAGACTAGTGAATCTTTGTAAAATTATGTGTATTTGAAAATCTGTAATAACCTTATTTATAAGAGGGACATGGAGCTATGCGATTTATTTATGTGACGTTTTAAGTATTCTGATACCTTGTTTATGAATTATAGTTTGCTTACTCGATAAAATTGAATAAGAGTTGAGAAAATTTTGATAGTTTTCACAAATTATAGGGTTTTCATATTTATGAAGAAAAAATACAACTTAATAGATTTAGATTACACATGCAAATTTTTTTTTGATTTTAAATCAAGTTAAGGCGTTAGGTGTAATACCATTAGTGAGATTTATAGTGCATCAAGTTAGATTTGATCCCTTGAGTAATTAAACCTAACACTTTAACCAGTGCACCACTGTCTTTTTTTACCGTGGATTCTTTCAGAAAATATTAGACATATTTTAAGAATTATATATATAATATATCGAGTTTATTCAGGTGACCATGAGTTCACGTGATTCAATGCTTGCACATAAATTCGCTCCGAGATGTACCCTACCTTTGTGGGATAGAGTGATTATTTTCGATAGACCATCGCAAAAAAAAAATAGACAGCAAAATAACAAGTGAGTACGTGGTTAGGGATGACAATTGGGCAGGGCAGGTGCGGGTACCCCTCCCTGTTAGAAATTTTATATCTGTCACCTACCCGTCACCCGTGGCAGATACATTTTCAACATCCATACCCGCCTAGGCGGGTATATTCCTAAATCCACACCCGCTTCACCACCCCAAGTGGATATCTTTAAAATTTATTATTATTGGGCTTATGGGCTGCTAAAATTACGTATGCCAAATTACTTGGGCTTAGATAAATATAAAGTTGTAATAAGGATGACAATTGGGCGGGTGCGGGTACCCCTCCCCGCCAGAAATTTTTATACCTGTCACGGTGTCACCTACTCGCCACCATGACATGTACATTTCCAACATTCATACCCACCTATACCCACCCAATTGGGGCGGATGCGGTGCGGAAAATTATACCTACCTGCTCCCTATACGTGATAACTGAGTATTGTTGTTGTCCAAACGAGCCTTAACCCCCGCCCCCCTCCCCACACACACACACAAAAAAAGACCAAATGCAGATACGGCCATACGGGTCATCAGGTTTGGCAATTAGGATCCGGATAAACTCCCTAATGTAACCAAAGCTCCATCTTCTCCCTTGTGAAACTCTACATGCACTCCAAGAACAAATTGCAGAGCTAATAAAGCTCCATTTTTTGTTCATTAAAATGCTTCTTAACAACTAATGAGTCTCAATTCACTAAACATGTCTTTCTCAACACCTAACAATTTTATAACAGCAAGGTCTATTTATCCACAGCCCAATATTCAACTACAAAGTTCATTCATAATCAAATTCCCATATCAAAAAAAAATCAAGAATTCAATTTTTCATAGGAATTTCATAAAAAGATCACATTTTTATCATTGCCCATATGCAATTCTTGGAAAATGGAAGTCAAATTCAAAGCCCATTGAAGAAAGGGTAAGCAAAAATGATGATTTTGTAACTAGGGTTTTGAAGGAAAACCCTAGCCAAGTGGAACCCAAGTACAAAATTGGGGATAAACTGTACACCCTCAAAGAAAAAGAGGGTGAGGGTAAGAAGGGTTTAAATGGTGGCATTTTAGGGATACTAAAAAGGTTAAATATTAAAGGATTGGTGAAGAATGGAAGTGATGAGGGTAGTTTAGTAAATTCAGAAGATGTGTATTTGAAGGATATTTTGAGGGAGTATAAAGGGAAGTTATATGTACCTGAGCAAATATTTGGTGCTAATTTATCTGAAGAAGAGGAATTTGAAAAAAATGTTGAGGATTTGCCTAAGATGAGTGTGGAGGATTTTCAGAAGTATATGAAATTTGATAAGATAAAGCTGTTGACTTTTAAAGAGGATACCGGAGCTTTGTTGGGGTTCGGGTTTAGAGATTTTGTTGTTGAGTTGAAGGAGATGCCCGGCGAGAAGAGCTTGCAGAGAACTAAATGGTAGTATCATAAACTGGTTAATTTCTTTCACTATATATTTTAGATTTTTATGTTTCTGTGATGTATCAGGGCAATGAAGCTGGATCAAAATGAAGCTCAGGCTCTACTAGAGGAGTACGTGGGGCCGCGATATGAAGTCGAGAAGCAAATGATGGTATTTCACTTCTTTCGACGTTGTTTAAGAATGCATGGTGACTATAGCTTTATTGTCTGGTGGAAAGAATTTGAAAGAACTTTAACATATAGCTTAAGCAAACAGTGCAGCAACAACGACAACATACCCAGTGAAATCCCACAGCGTGGGGTTTGGGGTCTGGGGAGGGTAGAATCTACGCATACCTTACCTCTACCTTAAGCAAACAGTGCATTGCTATGATTTATCCGCCTGAATTCATTTATTTGTTAACAAGCATTTGTACTGAAGTATAGTTAGTCTCGTAATGATTTATCAGCCTGCATTGCTGTTTCTCTTTATGTCTTGATTCATTGTTGTTACCATCTCTTGACAGTAAATTTCATGTGAAAGTTTTATGGAATTTGCCTTTACTTTCTTCGATTAAATGTTTACTAAAATTCAGGTTATTTGTTTTGTGCAAGTGTCTTGGGATCTTTTGTTGTTGACCGTTCCAAAATAATACTCAAATGCCTTGTTGTGCACAGTTCTAAGAAACACAAAGCAATACTGAATTCGACAAAAAGACATGTAAGTAGACAAGTGTAATTTGCCATGAGAAAATAACAATATAATTGAAGTATACATGTATTGAAAACTCAAATATAATGTAGCTATAGACAAAAGCATTGGCTGCTAATATTTGTTACTGTGCATTGTGGTTAATGTAGATAATCTGATGGTTATATTTATCTTTAACTATTACGCTTGGTGAGTAAAATAAATTCATAAATTTTAAGTTACTTTGAGCCTTGTGGCAGAGACCGCATAATGCACTTGAAAGCTTGTAGGGTTAGCGGAAGATGGCGAAATTTGAAAATGGAAATCACGACTTTTAATTTGAAAAAATTGAGCAATGAGTGAGTTTAACATAGACTGTTGATTCATTTATGTGCAGTCCATTGGGATGAGCTTCTTTTTCTTTTTCCTTTCTTTTGCAATATACATACATATATATATATATAGTTGGGGTGAGATTTGTTGCACAGAAGTGATAGCAGCATCTCAATGTCAACTGCCAGCCTAAAATGTGATATACAAAATCGTCTTTGAATCTAATTATACGATTCTCGGAAAGAGGAGCACAATTTCAGTAAATAAAACTGCCATTTCCTCAAGTTCATATTTCCGAAAGTGTCACACAAATCGACATCTTATTATATTGGTGTGCTGTCTCTATTGTTGAGTTGTGGAGCCTAATTCATCGCCGACACTATGAAGACCCTACACAGAGTGTGTAGTGGAACGCTGATCGACCCAGGTCGACGTGGGGTTGGAAGGGGCGGAGCCCCCTGAAATTTTTATCATGTAAGGTTATTTAGTGGAGGGTATTTTGGGAATTTCAGGCTTGCATTATGTTCGCCCTAGTTTTCGCTATATATATTCTAGGGCGCCATTTTCTTTTTCTGTGTGTGTGAAGAGAGAAAATAGAGAATTGTAAACACAAACTCCCTGCTTTGATAATAGTAAAATCTGCAGCGGCAAAGTGGACGTAGCTCTTACATTGAGAGTGAACCACTATAAATCTGTGTGTGTTATTTGTTATTCGCTTATTTACTGTTTTCTGATTAGACTCAAATCCTAACATCTATCACAAGGGAAAATACAACAAACAACAACAACATACCCAGTGTAATCCACAGTGGGATCTGAGGAGGGTAGGATGTACGCATGCCTTACCTCTACCATTGTGGGGTAGAGAGGTTGTTTCCGATAGACCCTCGGCTCAGAAGAATATCACAAAGGAAAATAGTAATTAAAATATACGAAAAGGTTCTCAAATCCCTTAAGGTAACACTGTTTTGTCTCTTCTTTTTAGCTTATGATTCGCCTTGTTAGTTGCTTGACGGAATAAGTTCTTTCTCTAGTAATCCATTCAATTGGCAAGACTGCAGAACCTATGTTTGGTGGGATAAAGATGTGTCTTACCGATAGGATTGGCAAACCGGCGGGTCGGATCAGGTATCAGCGGGTCGAAAATGGGTTAAACAAAAACGGATAAAATGTTCGACCCGCCTATATTTAACATGGATAAAAATGGGTTAACCGACGGATAATATGGATATTATCCATTATTTTAAGAATAGTCAGATGAGATCACAAGCTAAATGCCAAAATGAGATCACAAGCTAAATGCCAAAATGAGATAACAAGCTAAATGCCAAAATAAGTTGACTCCCAGAAAGCAAGAACTAAGCTGACAAATGGATATTGATAATATGGATCCATCTGGATATTCCATTTTAGTGGATAATATCCATATTTGATTCATTTTTAAATGGTCAGTTATCCAACCCATATTTAATGGGTCGGATTGGATGGTTACTTGTATTTTTAAAACCATTTTGCCCGCCCTACTTACCAATAATAGGGTGGAAACTCGTTGACTTTTCAAGTACGTTGGAAAACCTTTCTTTCTTTTCCTTTGCCTCTTACAGAGTTATCCTATTGCAGTCATGGGTGGGAAAATTACCAGAGTATCCTAATCCAGCTGCATCGAAGATATCGAGCAGAGTAATGGTAGAACTTGGAATGCTTACCGCTGTAATGACTGCTGCTGCCGTGATTGTGGGTGCTTTCCTTGCTTCAGCTGTGTTTGCTGTGACAAGCTTTGTCTTTGCTGTGACTGTTTATGTCATGTGGCCTGTGGCCAAACCATTTCTTAAGCTGTTCTTTGGTCTCATCTTTGGTATCTTAGAAAGAGTATGGGATAAAGTTGCTGATGCTCTTACTGATGGAGGAATTTTCTCTAAGTTGTATGAAGTGTACACTTTTGGTGGCGTCTCTGCCAGTATTGATATGCTGAAACCTATCATGCTTGTTTTTTTGACTATGGTTCTTCTTGTCCGATTCACTCTTTCACGAAGACCTAAGAATTTTAGAAAGTGGGTGAGTAATACTTATTCCCTATCCTAGAATTAGCAGTTTAGCAATACTTGCTTATTTCAAATTTAAGATGCTATGTGTTTCATTCAGGATATATGGCAAGGCATTGAATTCTCTCAGTCTAAGCCACAAGCACGTGTCGATGTGAGTTTCCAGTTTCTAACTCTCTCTGGTCACGGACGTTTACAACTTTTCTTTTGTAGGTTATGGCTAGGGGGTCAAATGGGCGGCTTGGGCTGAATTTGGATGGGTCAAAATGGTTGAGTTAATAAATGGGCAGGTCATTGACCCGCCCAAAAGTTACTTGGGCTAAAATGGCTAAAAAGCGGGTCATAACACAACCCGCGCAATTCTTACTAAGTTTTAATTTCTTTGTTTGTTCTTTTATAATATTTTATAAAAGAATAGCCTTGGAGTAACTGGTAAAGTTGCCTCCATGTGACCAGAGGGCAGAGGAGGTCATGAGTTCAAGCCGTGGAAACAGCCTCTTGCAGAAATGTGAGGTAAGACTGCGTACAATAGACCCTTGTGGTCCGGCCCCGGACCCCGCGCATAGCGGTAGCTTAGTGCACCGGACTGCCCCTTTTTTCTTTTATAATTTTTTAAATACCCAATAAAATCATTTTTTCTTTATTATGGCTATACATCTAAAATAAAAACAATGCCTTTTTGAAAATATTTTGACAAGGTTTCTTTGGATCAATTTGGGCTACATATCAGCAAATTGGTATGGGTTGAGCTGATAAATGGGCGGATCATATTTTCATGGATTAATTTTGCCACCCATAATTATGGCCAATATTGTGTCTCTAAGTAAGAAGTTTCTGTTCAGGGTTCAACTGGAGTCACATTTAATGATGTAGCTGGGATTGAGGAAGCAGTGGAAGAACTTCAAGAGGTAACAACGTTTTATACCACATATAATACTTCGTTATTGTATTATTCTTTTATTATTCTAATGTGTGAAAGCTTGTCCTTCAGCCACATTTTTTTTAGATTAAAATGCTTCTAATTCCTGCCAATTTTGTGCTGGCTAGTTGGTAAGATATCTGAAGAATCCTGAACTATTTGATAAAATGGGGATCAAGCCCCCACATGGAGTTCTTTTGGAGGGACCTCCTGGATGTGGCAAGGTTTGTTGTCCATTTCACATCTTAGATGAGATTTCCGGAAAAAAGGGGGGTCTTCACTAAAATGCTATATGATGCTTTTCTCAGACCCTGGTTGCCAAGGCAATAGCAGGTGAAGCTGGTGTTCCTTTTTATCAAATGGCTGGTTCTGAATTTGTGGAAGTTCTTGTCGGTGTTGGTTCTGCTCGTATTAGAGATTTGTTCAAGAGAGCCAAGGTGAGCATAATATGTAGTCAATGAACCATGTGACTTCCCTTTTTGTGTTTTGAAAAACGCCCCGATTCTTGTCACAGGTGAATAAACCATCAGTTATCTTCATTGACGAAATTGATGCACTCGCAACAAGGTATGTATGTCTGTCTAAATGAATTTATGGTGCATGTGGGTAGCTTTTACTGGTTTATCTTAGTACAAAGGGACTACCAGGGTTATAGTCTAAAAGTATTATTCTTAATAAACAGGCGTCAAGGAATATTTAGCGAATCAACTGACCACACCTATAATGCGGCAACTCAAGAAAGGGAAACTACTCTAAACCAGTTGTTGATCGAGCTAGATGGATTTGATACTGGGAAAGGAGTTATATTCTTGGGAGCCACAAATAGAAGGGATTTATTAGATCCTGCACTTCTTCGTCCTGGTAGATTCGATCGCAAGGTTTGTATCTGCTATTGAAATAGTTTCTTCATAAGTTACAATAGTTTATAAGAGATTATGGGTCAGTTTTAGAAGTGTCCAATTACTTTATAGTAGCTATGTGGTCCTTATTCCTCAGTTCTTTTGGAACACCACATTTCATGCTTGTTACATTTCTCTCTTTCAGATAAAAATTCGGCCTCCCAATGCAAAAGGAAGATTGGAAATTTTGAAAGTACATGCACGGAAAGTTAAACTATCAGATACTGTTGATTTGGCTATTTATGCCCAAAATTTACCTGGTATTCAACTTTCTTCCTTTCAGTTTATAAGAGATCATGTTCAAGCCAGTCTTTCTTTCTTTGCTCCATCACCACGAGTCTAAAAGATCACATTTACTTGTTCCCACTGGTGCTGCAATAGACCCAGATGCCAGTGGAAATGAGGTTTAATGCTAGGGGTGTCAAATGGACGGGTTGGGCTGAATTTGGGCGGGTCAAAATGGGTTGATTTAATAAATCCCAAAAGTTACTTGGGCTGAAATGGGCTAAAAAGCGGGTCATAAACCAACATGCCTAATTCTTACAAAGTTTTAATTTCCTTTTTTGTTCTTTTATAAATTTTTAGTACCTAATAAAACTAGGGAAAATGGTCAAATTTGCCCTTCTACTATGTGAAAAGGATCACATTTACCCTTCGTTATACTATCGGTTCAAAAATACTCATGCCGTTAACTAAATGGTTCAAATATATCCCTCTTCCGTTAGGGCTGTCCAAGATGGACACCCACTCTTACGTGACTGATATTTGATATTTTAATGAGGTGGATGTCACCTCAGCGCCCAACCCATATTACCCCTCCTTTTGCTCTTCCGCCATTAACACCTCCTCCACCTTCACCAGCGTTGCTACACCAACCAGAGAAGCAAAAGTATTTCTTTTTTCACTACCGAAATTACTTTTGTATTAATTTCAATCCCTCCCAACCCCCAATCATTTCTCTATTTTTTTTCTCTATTACAGGGCTAGTTAATGGGTTTGACGTAATTGATTGCTAATGTCAGTTTTTCTCCCTTTATAGTATAATTTCCCTTTTCTAAATTAGTAGGGAAAAACAAAAAATTAAGAACCAAAATTTCCTCTTATCAGTTGAGTTAGCAAAGATTTAAGCTTCTGAAACATGTTTCACGTTCTTAATTACAGGCAGAGAATATGAAACTTGATTGCAATTTGTAAGTTAATCTAATAAATTAGGAAAAAGGCAAGTTTCAAACAAGACTGATGATTGATGAGAACCTTGAAATTGGTGGTTCAATAGAAGCAACGGTGGTGAAGGTGGATCAGGTGTTAATGGTGGAAGAACAAGGGAAGGGGAGGGGTAAAATGGGTTGGGCGCTGAGATGTCATGCCATGTGGCATCCACCTCATTAAAATATCAGTGCCACGTAGGCATGGGTGTCCATCTTGGACAGCCCTAACGGAAGAGGGGTATATTTGAACCATTTAATTAACGACAGGTGTATTTTTGAACCGATGGTATAACGAAGGGTAAATGTGATCCTTTTCGCATAGTAGAGGGGCAAATTTGATCCTTTTCCCATAAAACTAATTTTTCTTTGTTATGGTTATATATAACATACTCAGTGAAATCTCACAGCGTGGGGTTCGGAAGGTGTAGAGTGTACGCATACCTTACCTCTACCTTGATCGATAGAGCGACTATTTTCAAAAAACCCTCTGCTCAAGACCAGCAAAAGCAGAAATTTAAAGCAGTATGAAAATGATGGTAACAAAAATGAATAAGCCATGATAGCACATTCTGAAAAAAGAAGCAGTAACTAATGTAGATAAATAAGATAGACAAAGTACACTAAAGAACATATAACAGCAGAAATCAAACGACAGAGGACTATAAAGCAATACTGCGCCTACTAGTATGATAGGCTAAGCAAACTTACAATAATAACACTACAACTACAAGTTTGTAAGCGTAAATAGAACTACGCTTAACTACCTACTACCCTTCTACCCAATCACCTCTCTCCAATACTTCTTCGGCCTACCTTTACCCTTCTTGAATCCGTCCATAACCAACCTCTCACACCTCCGCACTGGGTCATTTGTGTCTCTCCTCTGCACATCCCCGAACCATTTCAACCTCGCTTTCCGCATTTTATCCTCCACCGAGGTCACTCCACTCTGTACCGGATATCCTCATTACTAATCCTGCCCACATATCCATCTCATCATACTCATCTCCGCAACTTTCATCTTTTGGATATACGAAGTCTTGACTGGCCAACACTCCGCCCCATACAACATAGTTGGTCTAACCACCATCCTATAGAACTTGCCTTAAAGTTTTAGTGACATCTTTTTATCGCACAAGACTCCAGATGCGAGCCTCCATTTCATCCACCCTGCCCCAATATGATGTATAGACCCGATGTATTTGGAGTTTTCTTTCTTTGGGATGACCTAAGTATCAAGCCTCACCTCCATGCCTGTCTCATGGTCGCTCCCGTTACTGAACTTGCACTCCAAGTATTCTGTCTTGGTCCTACTCAGCCCGAGCTCTTTAGACTAAGGCAGTTGTATCAAAGGTAGCTTCCCAGTTTGAGCATGACAATTACAAGCAGATACTCAAGGGTATAAGCGGAAGGGTTAAATTCTTGCCTTAATGGGGCCTTCTGGCAGTGGGAAAGAACTACATGGGGTTAGGGAAGACCCAAAGTCCTAGCATGAAACAAAGACAACCACATGCTCCACCGCTTGTGCAGGCCCCCGTCAATTCCTTTGAGTTTCATTCTTGCGACCGTACTCCCCAGGCGGGATACTTAACGCGTCTGTCTCCAAACCTCTAGCTTAACGTTCACTCCACTGTGAGTCTCATCAATCAGGACTATGTCGTCTGCGAATAACATACACGGCGGAACCTCCCTTGGATTTGTCACGTCAGTCCATCCATCACCAAGGCAAATAAGAATGGGCTAAGAATTGATCCTGGTGTTGCTCCATCATCACTGGAAAGTGCTCCGAGTCTCCTATTGTCCGTACCCTAGTCTTGGCTCCATCATACATATATAACATATCAAATAAAAATAAATGTCTTTCTGAAAAATATTTTGACAAGATTTCTCATAGGTCAATTTATGCGCTGAAATGGGTTGAGCTAATAAATGGATGAGTCAATGACCAGTCCAAACTTGAGCGGGTTGGACGGGTCATGTTTTGATGCGTTAATTTTTCCACCCCTAGCTGCAATAGTCCCAGTTGCTGGTGGAAGATGAGGGTTAATGCCATAGTTTATTTATAACTTTTTTGCATTATAGTTAGTCTCATTTTTTAATTGCTGTTCCTGATCAATCTGTAAATAAATAAGAAATTCAGGCTCCTGATCTGCTAAATGGTGGACTTGAAATTCAGGATGGTCAGGTGCAAAGCTGGCTCAGCTTCTCCAGGAGGCTGCTCTAGTAGCAGTCAGGAGAGGGCATAACTCAATTTTTCATTCAGATATGGATGATGCAGTTGACCGACTTACAGTAGGACCTAGACGGGTTGGGATTGAGTTGGGTCATCAGGGTCAGTGTCGTCGAGCTATCACTGAGGTGGGGACAGCATTGACTTCTCATCTTTTGAGGCAATATGAGAATGCAGAAGTTGAGCGTTGTGACCGAATATCTATCAATCCACGTGGCCAGGTTTTATTTGTTCTCTAGTTGCTCCATCTTTGAACATCATCTTTTTTCACCTCAGTGTTTTTATCTTATTTATTACTTCATCTGTTCAAAATTAGGTTACATAGTTTGAACCGCCACAGAGTTTAAGAACTGGATACTTTTGAAATTTGTGGTGTAAAATATGTCATAGCATTTATGTTGCTATAAAACGTTTGATACTTGTGGCCTTAAAATTAAACATGCCACAACATCTGCATGGTCATAAAAGTTTCTCCTTGATGGTAAAAAGGAAAGTGTAAAGCCAATTGTTTCCAAATTTAGAAGTGTCATTCTTTTTTGAATTGACTAAAAAGGAATGTGTATCACATAAACTGGAACAGAACTGGAACAACATAAACTGGAACAGAACTGGAACAGAGAGAATATTTTTTTTCTCTTGTTCCTGACACCATAACCAAAATTATATCTCATGTATACTTTGCCTTCATTCTATATTAGTTCATTATTTTCTATATTCCTGTCCCACATCGATTAAATATGGACTGCTAATCTCCTTATAAGGTCTTGGTCTCTTGGACAATCCTTACCACTTGAGCTAGCTTTAGATAGAGTTAGACCCAAGGTTATTGTCTTAACATGATATTAGATAATCAGAATCAATCCCTTCTTTAGTGTTGGACTTTAGCATTGGGCTGCCATGTTTCATTTCACATTCCAAATGTCCAGTCCGGAGCGTATTGGAGTGTGTTAGATCACACATGGGTAAGTGTATGGTTTATGGCCAGTCTCTTTATATGATCTAAGTCTCCTTCTAGGGTCTTGGATGGTGATCCTCACTTGGGTTAGATTTTGAGGTTGAGTTAGGTCCATTTTATTAACAAACTTGAACGTGTATTAATCATGTTTTACTGGAGAATTCATCTAAACATGTTAAAGTTTTATATTCCTGTGATTACTGAAAATTTAAAAGTAACATGCAGACCCTGTCTCAAGTTGTGTTTCTCCGTCTTGATGATGAGTCGTACATGTTTGAGCGTCTTCCACGGTTGCTTCACCGTCTTCAGGTGCTAATTTTTAAGTCATACACTGATTTCTGCTTGCTCTTTGTCTTCCTAAATACAAAGCTGACAGTTGCATTATGCACATCTTCGGAAAGGTATTTCTTGGAGGGAGAGCTGCTGAAGAAGTCATTTATGGACGTGACACTTCAAGAGCATCTGTAAGCTACCTTGCTGATGCATCCTGGCTTGCTCGTAAGATAATCACAATGTACGTACTCATTAGTTATAGGGTGAATACCACTTTTGGTCCCTCAGTTACTGGTAAATTATGGTTTTAGTCTCTATGATATCTGACTAAGCACATTAAACTTTTAATTAGTTAAATTGTGCACTTTTGGTCCCCTTGCGTATGAATATTTACAAATTTACTGTAATTATTAACTGTTCCACCACGTAAATACTCATGTGTTAATTCCATATTCGACGGTAATACAGTTCTATAAATAGTCAAATACAACATTTTTTCTACTTGAAGGGACCAAAAAGACAGATTTTAATTAACTGTAGGTTAAATATGTTGAGGTATATATAACAAGGACCAAAAGCAAAATTTACCAATAATTTAGGGACAAAAATTGTTATTACCCCTAGTTATAATTTAGTTGGCGTTCCAGTATCTGCCAGAGCTGTGATTTTTGTCCTTGTAACAGATGGAATATGAAAAACCCAATGGCCATACACGGAGAACCTCCCCCTTGGAGAAAGAGAGTGAAGTTTGTGGGTCCACGGCTTGACTTTGGAGGATCATTATATGATGATTATGACTTAATTGAGCCGCCGATCAACTTTAATTTGGATGATGATGTTGCTAAGAAGACAGAAGAGCTCATACGTGACATGTACAGGAAGACAGTTGCTCTGCTGAGGCAACATGATACTGCCTTGCTCAAAACAGTGAAGGTAGTTCTTGACACGTTGAATAAGTATCTTATAAACTTGTTTTTGTTCGAACTTTTCTTTAACTTGCCAAGTTGAAAAAAATATTAAATAAACTTTATGTTTGTAATGCTTCATTTGAAAAAGGCTCCACCAAATGTGCGGAGATTAAAAATTACCTGCGTCCAAATTATTTAGTATTCCCTCCGGTCCAATAATTGATGTTTCAGGCTTGAGTTGATGGAATAAGGAATTCACTTACTCCTAAAAGTTAAGAGAGGTTTTGATTAAATTACCCTTAATTATAGTTTTCTTTTCTTTTCTTTTTAGGTTGTATACATCATTAAATTTGTACATTGAATCAGGAATCTGTTAAGGGCAAACTTGAGAAAAAGAATTAATTACCTTCTTGGTTTTGTGAAACATCAATTATTTTGGACCAGCTTTTAGAGGCAAAAACATCAATATTTTGGACTAGAGGGAGTATAATTTAGTTAAACCAGGTGCGGAGATCATTGATTCCTGTGCATCTTTATACTAGGTTCTTCTAAATCGGAGAGAGATCAGTGGTGAAGAAATCGACTTAATCCTGAGCCATTATCCACCAAATACACCCACAAGTCTTCTACTAGAGGAGAGAGATCCCGGGAGTCTTCCATTTTCCGACGAAAATCAAGAACAGCATAATAACATCGAGTACAGTCTGTTGAGTTCATGAAAAAACAGAATCGCTTGATCCAGTAAAAGGAGGAGCTTTCTACCCTATTTGAAGCTAGTTTTTGCTTCCGTTTTGAGGTGCATTCCGAACAAGACATGTTATAGCTGAGAATATTCTGAAAATAGTGAGATACTTAAAAATGCTGTTCTGTTAGCTGTATGTAGCCATATCAATAGGAATTTTGTCAAAATTGTTGATTTGGTCTATAGCTTCTTTTCTTCTTTTGTGATTCTTGTATCGTTATTTAGGTATAGTACTGTTGAGGAGGCAGAATAAATACAGGAAAAGTTGTTGAAGTAGCCCTCGGGAATTTCTCAGTTATCAAAGAAAAAAAGGTTGTTGAAGTAACATACATTTTACCTGTCTGCCTATGGTTTCTTGAAGCCTTTTTTAAGCATAGTGATCAGCTTTTAGCCTTTTATTTAAAGGTTCCTACATATTATATTAATCGAAGCTGTACTGGTAGGATATTGTAAGTATTTAGTAAAATATAGCCGAGGTGCGTAAATTAGTCTGGACACTAGCAAAGTACGCGCAAACTGACTTGAATACTACCGTTATAAAAAAAGTCTGATGTTCTTATTCAAACATGCAAAAGTTCTACATATATTGTTATTCAAAAGGCGATAAAACCAAAATGAAAGTTATTGTTTCATTAATGTCAATACATGGGCTTATTATTGTATTTTCTTTTCTTACTTGACTTTGTTATGCTTTACTTTCATTGGTGGTCTATTAGAAACAACCCCTCTTCCTTCATAAGGTAGGGGGCAAGGCTGCATACACATCTCCCCAAACAACACTTGTGAAATTACACTGAATATGTTATTGTTATTAATGTCAATACATGAATATAGCATAAAACACAAACATGTATGAAGAAAACACAATTTCTTAAACATATGATTAGCAGACAACACCAATTTGATACATAGATTTCATTATGAAGTAGTTGTAGGCCTTTGAATGAGAGTTTTAGAGTAACGATAAAGTTGTCTATAAGTCAAAATTCGAGTCGCAAAAGCAATTACTAATGATTGTATTCTGTTAGACGGTCTACATCACACCCTTTGAGGTGTGACCTTTCTCCGAATCTGCTAACACGTAATGCTTTGTACATCGGATTCTCCTTTTAAAAGTAGTTGTGGGCTTTTGGCACAGACAAATATGGAACGACAAAGCTTGATTTAGTAAATAGTTTCATATTTTCAGAGTTGAGAGTTCAAAATGTTAATTATGTATTGACTTAACTGTTTCCATCACCCGAGACCCAAGGAAAGAAATTACGTTTCATTATTTAAACTTAATATATATATATATATATATATATATTCTACACATAAATGTATTCGGTGCGGTTTGATATTTTTTTCCAGTGTATTTTTAAGAAATTAAAAACCTACTTAATTATTTAGTACGGTTATAAATTTATATAAAAAGTCGCGCTAATAAACGATTCAATTTGGTCGAAATATCAATTTTTTTGTTAAAATTTCGTTGACACCTAGTTCATGGACAAATTAGACCCTTTCAAGTTTCACCCAAGAAAGAAATAGGATGGAGATTTGTACTAACTACAAGTTATTTTTGTAGCTCGCATTTCAAGTCAAGTTATTTTTCAAATTTTCAGTGTCATCAAAAGCATAAGAAAAAAATAAACAAACAAAAAGAAAAGTAGTTTCCGCTAGTTGGGGAACTCAATGCATTTATTCTCCACGAAAAATTCACAAATAAATAAAACACAAAACAAGATTCCCTTTTTTTGATCTTTCCTGATCAAAATTATAAAAATAAAAAATTGTACTCTATGCAAATGGGCACCCAATCATGAAACTTATTATTAGTATTGAGAGATGAAGAAACAAAATGGACCCAAGAAAAAAAGATTTTCAATTTTCTGTGCCTTTGTAATTTTCTATTCTGAGTTTATTTATGGTAATGGAGGTAAAATTTCTTGTACCCATTTGGGTTTTCTTTCATTATATTATATGCCCATTTTCTTCTGATGATTATCTAACATGGTTTTTAGTTTTTATGTGTACTGTTTGTTGGAAATATTTATTAAACGTGAAATAAAGTTAATTATATTTAATTACGAATCGAACATTAGGGGCCTCACACGTCAGAAATGTTGTTTCCACACACGTGTACATATAATGCCAATGATCATAATTTCCTTGAATGGAAGAGATATTGGTACGTATACGAATTGTTTGAGACGTAAGGTAATAGACGGTTATTGGCCAAATGACGTAGGTTTCAAGTTGGTAAATGAAGGAAGAAGTGTATAAATGTGTTTAAAGATGAAACGAGTCATGAATCCGCGGCGTCAAACTGCAGGGCCACGACGTCAACTCTCTGAAGTTGTGGCGCCGCGGCACCTCCCTGCAGGGCCGCGACTCCGGTAGTCCAGAGGCTGCGACGGGAGACGAAAAGACATTACTCTTGGGTTGGTTTTTGAGGCATTAAACCTCCATTACATCCCAAATGAATTCAGCCATTATTTGGTTGAATTAACACTCCATAATCAAGGCCATTACATGGTCATTCAAGACCATTACATGGTCATTCAAGGCCATTACATGGGCAATTGGATAGTCATCTTCACAACACTATAAAATGAGGCCTTAGGCTCATTTGCAAAACACCTGAAATCTGAAATACTTCTTCCTCTCTTGCAATCACAAAACACTCAAAGATCTTTCTTCCAAAGCAAACACTTGAGTTCCCTTTGCTCATTTGTTTGATTGCTGTTTTATCTTGGGAGATAAGTTGTCATTACAACCGTTGAAAGGATATACAGGGCAATATTATCTTAAGGATAGATCAAGAATTTGATCGACTCAGCAAACCCTTCTATTTGATCATTTCCAAGTTTTATTATAATTTATTATTGTTGTTAATTTCCCGTTTTACACATTACCACTCACACCCTTCATTACTTTCTTTGGTTACTATTCTCTTAATGAACCTTTAGTGTAGCTCAGAGGTATTAATATGTTATAAAAAGACTTGCTTTGGCACATGATGTTTACAAATTTAGCTAATATAACATCTACTGACCAAGCTGGTTCACCTCTAGAATTACGTATGTAAGTGTCTTCTTTCCTGCTCCTCTCATAGGGGGCGCCGCCTGCTTCCACTGGTGGCGGGCGGGCGAAGGGTCCAAAGGACACCTGTCCTCCACAGACCCCACTTATGCGACCGGGTTTGTTGTTGTTGTTGGTGTTGTAACTCCCGGATGAGCTTAGTTCAAATAAGACACTTTGTTACAGTACTTTTTCTTGGTTACTATCTTCTTAATGAATATTTAGGGTGCGTTTGGTTCGGGGTAAACAGGAAAGGAAAAGGGAATGGAGGAATGAAATTCCCTTTGTTTGGCCTTATTTTTTCATTCTCTTTACCCCTTTTACACTTTCATTCCCTTTCCTTGATTCCCCCACCCCACTAGGTATTTGGATTCCCTTTCCCCAACCCAGACCCCGGACCTCGGACCCCGGACCTCGGACCCCGGATCACTCGGACCACCCCGGACCCCGGACCTCGGACCACCCAGAACCAAACATGTAGGGACAATCAGGTAATTCCTTTTCATTCCATTCCCTTACTGGATTCTATTCCGTTTACCCTGCGCGAACCAAACGCACCCAGTGTAATTCAGTGCTATTAAATGTTAAAAAAAGACTTGCTTTGGCACATGGTGTTTACCCAGACCCCACTTATGGGACTACACTAGTTTGATTTGTTGTTGTTGTTGTTGTAACTCCATGATGAGCTTAGTTAAAAGAAGACCCTTTGTTACAGTACTTTTCTTGGTTACTAACCTCTTAATGAACATTTAGTGTATTTCAGTGCTATTAAATGTTATAAAAAGACTTGCTTTGGTAAAGGTGTTCACAAATTTAGCTAATTTAGCTCCAGGAAGAGACTTAGTTGTTTTCCCAGTTTTCTTTGGTTTATTATGATTCATAAAAAAAGGGCAGCCCGGTGCACTAAGCTCTCACTATGCGCGGGGTCCGGGGAAGGGTCGGACCACAAAGGTCTATTGTACGCAGCCTTACCTCACATTTCTGCAAGAGGCTGTTTCCACGACTTGAACCCATGACCTCCTGATCACATGACAACAACTTTACTAGTTACCCCAAGGCTCCCCTTCCTTTATTATGATTCATCTTTAAGAAAATTGAAGTGCTTTATCCTAGGTTTGAAGTTTGTAGTTTTTCATATGCTTGATGCTCTGCTATTTTTTAATGGAGTATAAAAGTAAGTGATTAAATGTGATTTCTTGGATTTATGAACAATAGCTTATAAAGTTTAAGAAAAAAAGATGATACATGTTATACATTTATTAGTTTGGCATAAACACCGGGCATGAGTAACTTTTTCCTTATTAGACTCGATTTTCCTGTGAAATTTTTAGTAGTGTAGATATCAGGGACAAGGTAGGGTTAGACCGACTATGCTATATGGGACAGAAAGAACTCCCATGTTCAGAAAATGAGAGTAGCAGAGATGAAGATGCTACGATGGATGTGTGAGCAACCAAGAGAGATAAGATTAGAAATGTAGATATCCGAGACAAGGTAGGGGTGGCTCCCGTGGAGGATAAGATGTGGGAAGTGAGACTGAGATGGTTTGGGCACGTGAGGAGGAGAGGTGTACATGACCCGGTAAGGAGGTGTGAGAGGTTGGCCGTTATGGGCTTGAAGAGGGGTAGAGGTAGGCCAAAGAAGTATTGGGGTGATGTGATTAGGCAGGACATGACTTAACTTCAGCTCACTGAGTACATGACCCGGAGGGTGTGGAGGACGAGAATTAGGGTAGGAAGGTGATGGGTAATCGGGCACATTTCTTTTCCTCTCCTTGAGTTTTAGCATTACTCTTGTATTCTTAGATTTATATTATTATCTGTTGTTTCTTTAGCCTCGGTTACCTTATTATCTTGCTATTATTATCTATTGTTTCCTTAGCCTCCATTATCTTATCTATTGTTTTGCTTGTTGCTACTGCTTCCTTTTCTTCTTTATTTGAGCCGAGGGTCTCTCGGAAACAACCTCTCTGCCTCCTCAAAGGTAGAGGTAAGATCTGCGTACACTCTATCCTCCTCAGACCCCACTTTGTGGGATTACTGGGTATGTTGTTGTTTCCAGTGAAATTTTTAGTAGCTTCTACTGTTTTTTTTCTTTCCTCTGATTATGGCGTTGTTTGTTGAAAATTCATTTGCTTTTCATATTTGTTGGTACTTAACTCTCACCCAAAATGTCAATTTCAGTAGTTGGAAGTATTGAATATCTAATTTATGTTTAGTGGGCTTGTGGTTAGTTTAACATGTGGAGCAAAATAAGAGCGTAATGGTCTTTCATGGCTCATAATTTATGCAGGGTTTATTCTTGCCTGTGCTGAGACTGTAACCAATTATAGTGTTAACGATAGAGAGTTTCACAGCTCCACTCAACCGCTTCTAGAAAGTGGACAGAAAAGCTGCAAAACTGAAGTAATATTGGAACTCAACATATCAGTGAAGCTTAATGATTCTTGTAGTCCTAAGGATAACAATGCAACTCCTGAGCATTCGCTTCAGAAAACAAGCGCATTGGAGGATGTCGTTTCAACTATTTTAGGTTACAATATGTTAATATGCCAAATGCAGCCACCGGTAGTGCATAACCGGCGTAATGAAGATCGACTACTAAATGGAAGAACTCACTTAACCTATCCAAATCTGGAAGAATTCAGAAACATTACAAAACAAGAAATGATAGGGAGCACAGCGAGTCAGTTAGTAAATATCACCCATAGGCTTGAGCCTGACGGTACGGCTTACAATTATGCCTCGTCATCCAAGGGTGCTAAAGTGGTGGCCTACAATAAAGAAGCTAAAGGAGCAAACAACGTACTGAACAAGGATCACGATAAGTATCTCAGGAATCCTTGTTCTGTCAGCGGGAAATTCTTTGTTATCGAGCTTGCAGATGAAACTCTAGTTGATGCAGTCAAAATCGCGAATTTCGAGCATTATTCATCTATGCTTAAAGAATTTGAGTTATCCGGGAGTTTGGTATATCCAACCGAGACATGGAATCCACTGGGAACTTTTGTTGCTGAAAACGTCAAGCATGCTCAGTGTTTTCAGCTGCCTGAACCAAAATGGCTTAGATACTTGAAGCTAAATTTACTCACTCATTATGGTTCTGAATTTTATTGTACTATAAGTTTTATCGAGGTATATGGTATTGATGCAATAGAGCAGATGCTTGAGGATCTTATTGTCAGTTCCCCAGAACCTTCTCCTGATAAAATGGAAAATCTTAATAAAACTGCTATATTGTCTATGATACCAGATTCAAAGGGCGTCTTTCAAAATGTGGTTGAACCGGCAAATGAGGGGGTAGAAAGTTTTGATGAAGGGCAAGGTCTTAAATTAGATGAAGCGAAGAAAGAACAAACCATAACTGGGGCCCCCGAGTTTATACAAAAGCATAGGCAGAAATCAAATGGCAGAACTCATGGTGATGCAGTCTTAAAAATTCTACTGCAGAAAGTGAGAGCGCTTGAGTTGAACTTATCTGTCCTGGAGCAGTACATTAAAGAGCTGAGCAAGAGGCAAGGTGACATTTTGCCTGAGGTAGACAACGAAATTTCTCAAGTTTCAGAGCTCCTAGAGAAAAACAAATTAGAGATAAAGGATCTCCTGAAATGGAAAGAGAATACGGTGTGCCCAACTATTTTCTTTTTGTTGCTAACGAACAGACTAATGCAAAATATATCAGTCATAAAAGGCAAGTTTTCTTTCCTTGCAGGAGAAAGAAAATAGTGATCTTGAATCTTGGAAAGCTTCTGTCTCAGCTCAATTGGATTTATTGGTCAACGGAAACCGCATGCTAAGGTAGTAGATATCATGTAACCCTCTAAACTAACTTGTATCATTGTACTATAAGTTGATTTTATTATATTAACCAAGTGAATTGCGTCTGTGTATCTTGATTCCTTCTTCTTTAAGGTTTGTGTTCCAGTAGCTTCAGATTCGCTATATCTCAACTTGAATATAGAAGTTTTTAAAGAACTTGAAACCTTGAAGCTATAGGAATTTCAAAGATTTAGGAAGTCGGTAGGAGTTTGATGTTGTACCAAGTAAATGGTCCCTTTTAGATTTTATCTTTTGTTTGTCTAACCTCAAAAAAGAAAAACTGAAGTTTTTTTTCAAGTAGTTTAAAATGCTAAGCTGAAAGCAGCTTTCTGAGCATAATTATATTTCTTGTTCCAAGTAAAAGATGAGGGCGATGAACAATAAAAAGTTATTCTCTGAAGATCATTTTGATATTTTTCTGGCAAAATACAACTAGAGGGTTTACCTTTTGTTTTCATGCATCGCAACGTTATGCATTGGGAGAAAAAGGTTGTTCTACTGGTGTATTTTGCTTTTCTTATTTCAAAGCAATTCATGTAGGACAACCCAGTACTTTTACCTTTGTTGATCCACAGTATTCTACTTTGTAGAACTAGGTCGACTTTTGATGATTTCAAGTCCTTACTTTTCATGGTTAAGATAGGTAAAACTTTTCGAGAAATGATATGCATTGTGACTCAATCATGAATCAACAGGCAATGTAGTAGTCTGTTACACGCTTCCTTATACACTTTATCTTACATGAGTACACAGGGATTTTTACAAAGGTGTAAATCTGGTAGGTTTTATTTGACAACTAGATTATGTACTCTTGCCGAGCGAAGGACAACCCTGCTGCTTGTTTCAGTACCCGTTGAACAAGTTCTTTATAATACTTATTTAGTTTGAGTACCTAAGGATTTCATTTGACACTAGAATATAGAAAAGCTGGAATCCGTTGAAATGCGTACTGAACGTTTTGATGTTAACTATGACAGTGACTCTTAGAGTTTATGCATAATGATTTCTCTGTAAATCTGTGGATTTCTAATAATTGAATCTACAAGGAGCTTGGAGAGATTGTTGATTATTCTTTCTTCAGACTGATATAGTTTTTCTTTGCTTATTCCACTTGTACATATAGCATTTCTGGCAGTCTAGTTGTTTCTTGAGTCAAGTTGATATGACAACAGAAGTGCGAAAACTTGAAATCCATTCAAGATCCTATGAAAAAGCTTTGATGTTAACCATGTGTGTCACAACATCGCATTAATTATGCATGGAAAATGATGTATTTCTTGTTAGTATGTGTATTTCAAATCAGTTGAACCCACAAGGTGCTTGCTTGGGTAGATTGTCATATATATATATATATATATATATCTTTCCATTAGGTTGATAGCATTTTTCATTCCTATTTTATTAGCGTTTCTGGTAATCAAGTTATTTCTTGAGTAAAGTTTTTTATGTGCTCTTTATCACTGTTCTTCTGTTAGCTTTCCATAACCATATTCCCGCGTGGTAGAGAACCATGTGGGGGCTGGTTTTCTCTACCATTTGGTATACTTACGGGGATTTCCCCAACATTAATAGAATACCTTATCAAAGAAATCCACATTACCGCATAAAAAATCGTCACGTTTACTGAGGAACTAATTGTAATGTATCAGCAAACTGATTAATCTTCTTCGGTTTCTTATTTATTAGGAATCATAGGGGGTTTGTAAATATGGTTCTGAGTTAACAGAAGTTACCACGGATGAGGCGGTTTTGTAGTGATTCAGTTTTCATGCTGTGAATCAGTCAAATCGCATTTCATTGACAAGTGACAATTCAATGTCTCTTAATATTATCTCTGCTATAAGCGAGAGAGATCTGCGGCCCCATTTGAAAGTGTGGCATTTCAATAGGCCAAGTGATAATTTAATCTCTCTTTGTTTGCATGTGCTATGCTAGTTGGTAAAACTGTATTGATAATTGAAATGGATGATAAAATCTCCTTGTGGATATATAGTGGGCTTTTGTTTCATATATCGAAGATTGTGAATGCATTATGTTTTAATGCTCGAGTCTGAACTGATTTTTATTTCCTGTTTTCTGCTTTGAACTTCTTTGCAGATTAGATGTCGAAAAGGTTGTGACTGACCAAGAGAGTTTGGAAAAGAAAGAGTTGGCTGTGTTTTCAATCAGCTTATCTTTTGCATGTATTGCAATTCTTAAGTTAGTTTCACATAGATTCCAAACAACATTCGCGACAGGCCGAGGTTGGCTGTTGATTCTTGTTAGCAGCAGCCTAACTGCATTAGTTACATTGCTTTATAGTTAATCTACTAACCTCATTGCTAGATAATCTTATACTTGTAGAAACCTGTTCATTCGTACTGAATAGCTTAATTGAAAAGAAGTCAATTATTGGAGAACTTTTGCCTCTGAAGATCATGGACTTATTTGATGATGCACTAACATTGACCAATCTTGTTTCTTTTTGTTCTTGAGAGAATGCTACTCCATTGGAATACTGTTTTTCTTGGAAGAATTAATAAGAGGGAAGTGGCCCTCATGGCTTTGGTCTAGTTGCAAGAGCTCAGCACCAGGTATACATAACCCGAAAAAAAACCTAATATTTAAGCGGAGAAGGGTAGTGGAGCAGTTCCGTTGACAAATTCCATGATAAAAAGGCTCGAGACCTTGTTCAAGAGATGCAGCCCACGTGTATTAATAAGCCAGCTGCCCCATTTCCTTGCCCTTAAGCCACTACTTTCCCTGTCCCCTTCCACACACACATTTCTCATAATTAGAATTACGATTTTCCTTCTCCTACTTTAAGTCTTTAAGACTACTTCCTTCTCCTTAGCTAAAACTACTAAGAATATAAAATATTAAATTACAATAAAAATAATTAAGAAAAACGCTAAAGTCACAAATTTATTTATTAAAATCTAAATTAATAGAATATATATGTTTATACTTTATTTGTTTTTTTTGCAAATAAAAATATAATTTATATTCATCTGTCTCAATTTATATGATTTACTTTTCTTTTTAGTCTGTCATCATTTTAGTCTTAATGAAATGATTTACATGTTATACCCCGTGGTTCGGGCCTGGACCATGATCGGGTCAGTGTGCATGGCCGGGCGGCATGGCGCGAAGTAATTGTAAGGGCGCGGCAGAAATCGAGTCGTGAAGTTTCAGCCATGGCCAGGATCTGAGGCGCGGCCGGAAGATCTGGTCCGCAGAGTTGCGACCATGGCGCCAGGAAGCGGTGGCGGGATGCAGGCGGAAAAACTTAGGAAAAGTCGATTTTCTTTTAAAAGACCTTGGGAGGTGACAAGTGTCCCATCCGATTCTGCTGCGTTATATTGACCAAGTCTTAAAGACTTGATCTTTCATCTCTCTTAGAAAAGCTCCTCCTTCTCTCTTAAATTATTTCAAGCTCCTCCTTCTCTCTAAAACTCCAAGAGGTATTCTAGCCTTAGGAAAAATCTGAAAAGGTAAAAGGCAAGAAGAAAGTTCGTGGCTAGCTTGTGAAGATTGTTGTGGTGGTGTTCTTGGAATAGAAGCTAGCAAAGTGTTGGATAAATTTGGCTAAAGCTCTAAGGTAATGATTCTTCCTCTATTATTAGTTTTTAGTATTGCATGTTAAGAAGAAAGTATTTGTGGTAGTAAATAATGCTATTAGAGTCATTGCATGCAAGAAATGTGGGTTGGGTATGAAGGTTTTGGCTAAAGAGATATTATGAGCATGTTGTAGCCTACAAACTACTTTAGAATTGTTAAGTGTAATATTATAACTTGTGGGGCAGAATTTTACACACCCAAGATTAGGTGTGTAATCCCCTTTGTGTTGGTTTGGATGTTGGGCCTTAATGAGGCGTTTGAGTGTTAAAAATCGGCCTTTGAAAAAGGTGGCAAAATGAGTAGAAACAAAGGAAATACTGCCCAATTTTCCTTAGGAATTGGTTGTTGACACCCAATTTTGACCCTCCCGTCCAGTCATTAACTATAAAATTACACTAATTTTAAAACAATTTTATAATAATAAAATACAACAATAATAAGATTTTAAAATAATAGCGCCGCATTCTAAAATATTAAGCATTAATTAATTAGCACACCCGCATTTATTATTGTAATAATTTCAAACTCAAACTCGGACTAACAAAGCACCTAAATAATCTAATCACAATTTGTTAATTTATCACTAATTAATTAAAACTATTAATACTAATTAAAAGCCTAATAATTAAACACTTAAAAACTCTACTTAATTAATTAATTAACCTAACACTTACTAATCTACCCAATAATGATACAGGTCGCCGTGACCATTTCTCCCTTATCACCCCATCACCCTCATTGATTCATTTTTCCCCACGACCTTATAGGCGGCCGCCTTCGCCCGTCGATGTTCCTCAGCGACCCTTAGAAAACAAACCTAAACCTAGACCGCGCGCACCCTCAGTAGTCGCGAATCTCGCCGGATTTTGGGTGGAAAATCCGGCGACCTTCCTTTCCCTTTACCCGCGCCCGACCAACGATTTCTTACCATAAACCCATTATCTACTTTCCTTCCTATTGCCAAATCTTCCATAAATCGCTTGAAATCAAGTCTTACCATAAGAATTAGCGACAAAATCTCACCAAATCACTAAAGCTTACCAACATTAGAACCCAAACTCGAGCTATAAATCTGAGAACATTTGAGCGCATGCAAGGTCGAACACGAGCGAGGACGGGAGAACACAATGAGCATCGAGTCGTGAGTCGACCAGAGAATTAGCATCGCAAGAAAAAAGGTTCGAATCCCTTTCTTTTAGTTTCAGCCGAAACCAGCAAACAAAACCTTGCCCCTTTCATTCGCATTGCAAACCCAAAATCTGAAACCCGTCGAGTGGACCGACGACTTGATACGCTGCCTCGGTTCGCCGCCGGAGAAGGTAAACTTAACTCACACCTGATTTTAGTCTATTCGTATTCTGTTGTTTGCCATCTGTTTGAGCATGTGTTAAATCGATGTCGATGACTGGTTTCATGCTTTTTTTTTGTATTTCTGTATATTTGGTGGAATTGCGTGTTTATGTTGGGATTGATTTAGTTGTTTCACATTGTTAACTGTTTGGTTGCCTTCATAATTGAACGAATTCTACACGAAATAGGCTCTGCTTTAAGTAAATCCGAACTCCTCTCAGTTCTTTTGTGTCGCTTATGTGCTTATGTGTTCATATCTTCGATTGTAGCCTGCTACTACGTCTCGAGCATGTCCAATTCTGTTTAGATAAAATGTAGGAGGGTTTTATGAAGCAGGGGAAATAGGATTGGTAAATGTATCTAAAAATTACATGTTATATGGCATTAGATCTCCAGCTTGGTTTACACATGTGCTATATAACTTGTTGCTGGTTTAAATCAGTGTTGAAAGTGTTTCAACGAATAATCTGTAGTGGAGGGAATTAAGTTGAATCATATTTGTTGACCTAAGGGTTAATTTGCTTGTTTACATCTATCTAACTAAAAATGATCGTTTAATCTTTAGCCAAGTTTGAAATCATGTCAACGGTGTGATAGATCGACCATGTCCCTAAGATTATATATCCATTTTTAAAGGGCATGATATCTTAAGTGTTAGTATGTTTGTAAAGTGGCTTGAGATTAGGCTTGATTTGAGCCACATTCGGTGTTTGCCTGTATGAATTTACTTTGTCAATGTGATTAGCCTTAGACTTTGGTATGACTACTATCTGAAACATAGCACATGCATTATTGTTTGAAGAAATATGTGTTGATTCTGGATTATAAAATGATGGACACAGTTTATCTAGATCATTCATAAATGAGTAAGAGTGTATCACAAATTGATTGTATGCCTGGATATGCCTTTTAATACATCTCATACGCCTTGAATGCCTTACGTGCATCAGTCTCTGGTTTTCTTGCATATTGGTCTCTTGTTGAAGCCCACTGTTGGCTTGTCTGGACCAAACTACCTCTAATAAATACAGACTGTTGCATAGGCCTATTTCCTCTACCCTTCTCTACATGTTACCATATGTCAGCCTAAACTGTCATTGTGTGTTGCTTTTAACTATCTGCATTTCTTGTTGCTGCCATAATACATACAGAAAAGGGATTGTGAGTTACTCTTACCACATACATTAGACTGTTAACATTTAAGTACATTACAACTTGAACCATGAGATTTTGCTCTATGGGTTGACCTCCCGGTATTTCACCATCTGTTGGCTCTGTTTGCCCGTATTGCGTGAGATGGCCTCGGTTTATTGACTGATTTATACCTTTGTGCACTGGTTGCTTAAAAGTATGGATCATTTGTGTGTAGATTATTTTATGATTTAAATAATCGGAAATACACTAATCCTTATCATCTTTTATTTTTACATGAAAGCCTTGGCAACAAAGAGTCTCATGGCGAGACTCATCGTGGCAAATTAATACCCGCGTCTATGTGCATTTCTCTATCCGCATCGAATTCCAAAGCGCAGCGAAAGACATCGCCATTCCTCGAGTCCTTTTAATTATTTTCTACCCCGCCCCCATTCATTTATTTGTTGTAAATTATATGTCTAACGCTACATTAATTAGTAGAATATTCATAATAGTTAAACCTTGAACCAATAGACTATAAAGTAGCTTGACATTAGAAATTTGCTTTCCCCCTTTAAGTTAATTATTTTAGCTTACTTAAGTTATAATCAAACTATTTAGTAATCCTCCACTCGCATAATTATTTAGGTAGTCAAAGCATTATTAGTTACTAAATCCTAACATGAGAAGATCATTTTCATAGACTCCTATTAGCACTCATATAGAAAAATTTATTTAAATCGCAAGATCGTTAGCCTTCGCATAATACACATTGTCATAATCCTATAAGCATATATTTTGTCATAGCAGATTTTGCATTAGTACCTCTATATTATACCTTATAAGATAAATTTCGTACGTTTTCTTTATTACTTCATAAATGCATATTTTCAACTAGAACTAACTTTATATATTTTTCTTATATTTTATGTTGGTCAAAAATACATTTTTACTTACAAATATCTTTTGCTTAAGCACTTTCAAAACATGCATTCTTAGCAATAATAAACCCTAGGTTTGAACGGACAACCGCAAGTTAGCGGATCCTTTAGGGTGCCTAACCCCTTCCCTTTAGGATAATAAAGAACCCTTACCCAGAATCTCATTAAGTTTAGCAGACCATTAAAATGGAGTTAATGTTTTACTTTAAACTAGTTAAACATTTAGGTGTCCTAATTCACCCAAACTAATTAGGTGGCGACTCCCGAACCCTTTTATTTTTTTTAAATTAACCTTTAAACACCCTCTTAAACCATTTTTAACTATTTAACATTTTATTATTTATTTTCTAACATTCTTATTAAGCAGGGGATTCTCTAGAATAAAGTCGCGGTCGAAATCGGGCGCGACAGAATGACGACTCCGCTGGGGATTTAAGGTTCTTAACCATAACAGACCTAGGGTTATTATTTGACATTATTTTTGCATTTAATTTTGTGTGCTATATTTTGTTTATTTTAATTGCTACCTACTTTACTGCTTTTCCTAAACTGGCATTTCACTCATATTTCTTCCACTCTGAAAAATTCACACAATCACACACTACATGCGAGGTGCGCTGGGTGCATCAGCAAAATTCTTTCTTCAAAACCCAAATTTAGGAGAGTTGGTAACATACGTGGAGTGTCCGGTCTAACCGGTGGCCGCGTAGCCTTCTCACTCGAGTTGTCCGCTCGGGAACCTTGCGTACAGAAAAGCCAAATCTTAGAAACTTAAGATAGAGCTATACCACCCTTTATTTTAGGGCATGCATGCATTTACCTTAGGTGAGTCGGTCCCTGGCATCGACACCACAATTAGGAAGACACCAAACTTGTCGACGGGTTTCTCAACCCAACGACCAACCAGCATACTATGTGTAGCGTGACAATGATAGACAAATCCAAACCTAATCATGACATGCCAAAATTGGAAAAACTGCACCGTCATTTGGTCGCCATTTCCAACGAAAGCATTACAGTTGGGCGGCCTGGATAGATCCATCATAACCTCGCATATGTGACGTTTAGGCTTACCTCTGGCATAAAGAGGTCCCAAACATAATAGAACACGCACTTGATTTGCAATTTGCTTATTAGTATATATTGCCTGCAACTTTTTGCATATTATACTAACTTGGTTTGCTTCATTTGTTAAAGGATTATTTTTGCCTAGCTTATCCCCAAAAGGTTGATTCGCGTTGACTGGTAGAAGCACAATCATCCAATAAATGACTAATCCAGAGGCACCGAAACGAAATAACTTAGGACTCATCCCCGTTCCCGTAGAGGATGCAGAGGCGTTAGAAATGAGAAACACCAATGATCAACACCTCGCCGAACTATTGCAGCAAATGGAAGTCATGCAAGCCGAAATAGAAAGGCTCCGAAATATCACAAACCTTTGGAACTACGTGTGACCTGATTCCCTTGGCGGATACGTAGGCGGCCACATCGGCTTCGGTCCCACCTTTTAGAAAATCCCAATTGTTCTTTTGCTTGTAATTGGAACTACGTTCGACCTGATTCCCTTGGCGGATACGTAGGCGGCCATATCGGCCTCGGTCCCACCTTTAGAATTTTACCCAATATTCGCTTGTAATGAACTACGTCATGGGGATACGTAGGCGGCCTAAATCGGCTTCGGTCACACCATTAGGAAACTTTCCCTTCGTTCTGAAAATAACAAGAATACACAAGCAACTCCATTGAGACCCCCCTTAGGCCAAACACCCTTTTCAAAACTGGGACAAGGTAGGGAACCGCGGGGTTGCAAGTCCAAATGGGCGAACGCAGATGTCAGGAAAAAGACTACGATGTCAATACGAATAAACCGCCCCCCCCCCCCCCTCAAACTCACAAATTTTACGTGGCGCGGGTTCTTCGTGTTAGCGAAGCGTGACGACATACATCAACAGTCAAATCCCACAACAAAGTTTAGCGCATCAGCTCGGGCCTAGAGTTAAATTGCAATCCATGCAGTGCACCAACGCACAACAAAGACATCATGACAATCCGTACGGTTCACAAAAATGCATTCACAACACCCCACATATCATACAGGGAAGACATCCTTATTCACATAATTGCATTTCTCATATATTTATCATCTTGTTTTACCAGTTATACACTAATTTTTCTCAAGCTTAGCTTGCAGGGGCATTTTGTTATACCCCGTAGTTTTGACCCTACGTATGAGAGCGTACGAAAGCATGTAAGACTTAAAAATTTTCAAAGGATAGGTTGACGGATTATTCCGGACGGGTTTTAGTCAATTTTGAGGCGGGTTATGACCCGATTCATTGAGAGTCCCTAAGTATTTCAAAGTCCTAGGGCGTAGTTCGTTGAGTCTAGATTCCAACGCAACCAACCGTTCGTCGATAGGACGTCGGAGTAGAAAGTTATGAGAGTTACAAGTTCATTGTGATCGGGCGAATGCGTCTCGAGCAAAGCGGCAGGCGCGCGGATGCGAGGCGCGGCGCCTAAAGCACCGAGGGTCGCTGAAGTTTCAGCGCGCGCCAGGACAGCAGGGCCGCGCCGAAAGTCCAGAGCCCGGAGGTTTTAGCGCCCATGGCTGCCGTGGCGCCGAGGCGGGAATTTTGGGCGAAAAAACTTAGAAAAGTCAGATTTTTCTTTTAAAAGACCTTGGGAGGGTGACAAGTGTCCCTCCCCATCTGATTTCTTGCATGCAATATATTGACCAAGTCTTGAAGACTTGGTCATCTTCCAATTTCCCTCTCTCTCTAAGTTTCCAAGAGAAATTCTAAGCCCAAAGAAAATCTGAAAAGTGTGATAGGAAGGAAAGGTTATTACTGTCGCGCCCATTTTCGACCGCGGCATTTATTAAATAGCGAACCCTGCTCAAAAATGCAAATGTTAGAAAATAAATAATAAAAGGTTTAAGAGGCTTAAAAATGCTTAAAGGTTTTAAAAATGCTAAAAGGATGCTAAAATTGCAAAGATGCTAAAGTTTAAAAGGGTGCTAAAATGCTAAAGGGTTGCTAGAATGCTAAGGGTTCGCGGAGTCGCCACCTAATTAATTGGGTGAATTAGGACACCTCAATGTTTAACTAGTTTGAAGTAAAACATTAACTCCATTTTAATGGTCTGCTAAACTTAATGAGATTCTGGGTAAGGGTTCTTTATTAATCTAGAGGGAAGGGGTTAGACACCCTCTAAGATCCGCTAACTTGCGGTTGTCCTGCTAGCTAAATTAAACTCGCTTAACCTGCGTACGATATTATATAAGGGATGCTTAAAGACGATTCTTGAGAGTTTAGGAAGAAATCGGTTATGGATTTTAATAAACAAAATGTTGGTTTTATGACGCGAGTTAAATCATTTTAAATTATTTTTTTGCAGATTTTAAACATGCCTAATAGTCCTAAAAGACAAATAAAGAAGAATGCGTTTCTAAGTTTAAATTACCTTCCACATCATATGCTTAAAGGCTAATTGCTAGAAGTTCCCCTATTAATTACAAAGTTAAGTAATAAAATTACAACAAACAAATAAGGGCATAAATGAGATAAGAGAGAGAGCAAAGAGATTGAAGCGGATGACCCCGTCCTATTTGTTTTCTAGGAATTGCCGAAGAGGGACTCGGTGGATGTATATGCATGCCTTTACGTTTGCCACGACGAGTCTCGTTATGAGACTCTTTGTTGCTCCGGTGCGTGCCATGTAAAAAGAAAAATATAAGGATTAGTATATGTCCGAATTTTATCAAATATAATAAATGAGTTAGCATAAAATCAGGCACGTATGACTAAGCGATGAGGAGCAACATATGACAAATGGCGAAGTAAACCTAATGGGTTCGACCCAAATATGTATCAGTAGGCCAGACAGACAATGCAGGGGCAACAGAGCAAACTGAAATGAATCTTTTCAGATTTTAAAGGGAAGGATTCAGGAGGCAGGCAGTAGAGCATAGAGGAAAGCAGACAAAACATGAGATGACTTTAGCATCGCCGATAGAAGGAAAATGTACATAAGATACCAGTCGCAACAGATATGCGAACATACAACAGGGACTGCACCATGATTTAGTGTAAAAACATACACGTGATCAGTGATATTGAAACGAATAAGGATAGGCACTTAAAACAGATTAGTAGGCATGAATGCACCAAGAGTAGTGAATAAGGAAAGGGGAGCAACAGACGGTGGGCTAAGCCCAAGGAATATAGTCACACAAGGATGCAAAATGATATACTGAATATACACCATAATGCACATATTATTCCTAAGCATACCAAGGGGAAATAGCAATATATATAGGATGTGTACCATACTATCATGGAGGAAAAGGAACAGAGAGATGATGCCCAAACATATATATTCTTCCTTAAATGCTGTCACATATACCTCTTAGCAAACTCGGACATGTTTTAAATCATAGCAACCAACCATCATACAGGTGAATATGGCATTATTCATATATGCAGTATTCAGACAAACATAGACTTAAAACCAAATGGCAAACATATCAATGTGAAACAAAGGGGAGCTAATTTAATATCTATACTAGTTGCCATATATATACCAACAACTCTAGTGACTGCCGAATCCATATTAAGAGAGGAAAATGTATTATGAACTAGTGGTATTTAACAGATGATGCGGCTGCTATAAGATGTACTATCAAACAATATGAGGTCCCAAAATTATCTAATAGACATGTAAACGGAACCAGAACAATCAGAAGACACAACATTCAGCAAACCACAGGTTATGACAGACCTAAAATGACTAATAATTGAATGTAAACTCACTCCATAGTTTAAATAAGCTAAATATGCCTAGATTAATGAAAACGAACTAACCAAACATCAGGCATTATAGTCACAGTAATATCAACAGACTAACAACATGATTAATGTAAGCAAGCACACAGAAAATACAAAGAAAATATGAAATAAATCAAGATCGAGGGGAGTTGAGTTTACCTTCTCCGGACAGCGACCCGGGGCAGCGTATCAAGTCGTCGGTCCAGTCGACGGGTTTTGGGCTTTGCGATGCGAAACAAAGGGGAAGGTTTTGCTTGCTGATTCCTTGGTTGTATTTACTACTGTGCTCTGCCCTATGTTCGACTGCCCTAATGGTTCTTAACTGCAGCTAAGGGTTCGATGCTATCCCCCCTAAGATGAACTCTACTGTGCTATCGGTTTCGATGCTATCTATGCTGACTGAGCCCCCCAGAATTCGACCCTGAGCTCTCTCTTATATGCTCTCCTATGCTCTGCTCTCCTCTCTGCTCATCGTCGATGCTCTCCCCTGACTAAGCTCTGAATTCGATCGATTTCTGAATTCCTCTGTCGATCCCCCGATAATGCCTATTGCATGTGCTTTTTATAGCCCCCTTTGGGTTCCAAGTTAGGTAAACCCTTAAAGGCTGAGATCTGGCTGATTCTCCACGAGATTCGTGCTGATTTAGGATATATATATGATAAGGTAAACGATTTGGAAAGATTCGTTTGGTTATGGTAAGAAGAGCTGGCTAGGGTGCGTGGGTAAGGGGAAAGCCCCGGATTCTCAGGCGAGAAATCCGGGTTGAGTCTTGAGTCTTTGGTGCGTGGTCGAGGCTTTTGTGTTTTAGGGTTCTTGAAAAGAATTCTAGAGGTGGGCTGTTGGGACGAGGGAGAGATGAATGGGTATAAGGGCTGGTGAATTAGTTTAAAGGGGTGAGTTGGGCGTGGGCTTGCATTCGCGGGTTTTGAAATTTGAAGAGAGTGGCTGGGTGATGGGGAAAAGGGTTTGGGCTGGGCGAATTTTTTAGGGTGTTGGGCTAGGTAGAATTAATTAGGGGTTTAATTAAGTGTTAGTTTTAGGCTAGTTAATTAATGTTAGTTTTAGGTGCTATTTAATTAATAGTTTTAGGCTTTTAATTAGTGACAAAGTAATTAATTAATTGTGATTAAATTATCTAATTGTTATAAAATAAATGCGGGTGTGTTATTTAATTAATGCTTAATGCTCTAGAACGCGGCGCTATTAAAATCTTATTATTGCATTATTGCGAAGTTAAATTAAAATTAAAATTGAGTTTAGATTAAAATATTTAAATGCTAAATGCAAGTGTGATGTTTAAAGCTTTTATAAATGCGACGCTATTAGATGCATATATCAGATTAAAATTGATTTTAAATTACAAATGATTACTAATAAATGCGGCTATGCTACGACGACACGACGTTATCGCTAAATTATTTATTTTATGCATTTATTAATTATTTAAGAATTACGTGAGCTTACAATTAATAAATGCGGGTGCGAGACTCTAAGTGCTTAAAACTACGTAAGACGCGATGCCATTATTAAATTAATTATTTATGTGTATTTAATGTTTTATTATTGCATTTTATTATAAAAATCCTAAAAATTATTTTACAAAATTAGTGTAATTTTATAGTTAATGGCGACGGGAGGGTCAAAATTGGGTGTCAGCGGATGTCCTCTTTGTATGGAGATGATGGAAGAATCTTGGACAAAGACGTTGACTCATGCCAATTTTGTCTCGATCTTGAGTGCGTAAATCTTTGGCGGTAGACAAGTGCCGAAAATCAAAAAGCGTCGATGTCGAGTTATGGCGACCTTTGGTTACCATGGTCTAAACACCAAGGCGGGCTAATGCGGACTCAAAGCTGTCCCAGTGTCGAGTTATGACGACACTGGGCTACCATGGTCAAAACACCAAGGCGGGCTAACGCGGACTTAAAAAAATCGATGTCGAGTTATGGCGACCTTTGGGCTACCATGGTCAAAACACCAAGGCGGGCTAACGCGGACTTAAAAGCATCGATGTCGAGTTATGGCGACACCGGGTTATGTGCAAAAAGTAAAAGAAAATAAGCGGCTTGAACACAGGGTGTCTGCTATGGCTTATGGTCTTTGGGTTACATGGTGGTGTGGAGCGAGTGGGCCACGCTGAGGCGCTACGCGTCGTTGGGAAGGTTGGCCCAACAGATTGCCGGTTATTGTAAGAGAAAATCCACGTTGTGCTCCGCTCGCCTTCACGCTAAGACTTGAACAAGCGGTTAGTGCATGCTTGTTAAGGCAAAATGATGATGCATAATTTTAAAGTAATGCAACTGTGAGTAGAAAAGGTTATCTGCAAAATATGATGCTGCTTTGTGTTGATGCGATCTTTGCAAATCTTTGTGATTTCGCCACTTGCGGACGTGTTGCGATTGTGAATGCGGATCGTTGTCCTTGCTGCAATTTCCCGTGGACTAAAGCTCAAGAAAGAGTTAGTGCATAAGCTGTTAAGGCAGAATAATAAAGCGTCGTAAGAAATGCAATTTCGGAGTATAGAAATCGTCCTGCGTGATATCTTGATGATGGCGTCGTTTTCGGACTTGTTGTCTTTGATAAGCGTCATTGTTTGGGCGTGTTCTTCTTGGCGTCGTTGCGTAGACTTCTTTGTCTTGTCGCGTCATTACTGGGCGACGTATTCTTCTTGGCGTCGTTGCGTGGACTTCTTTGTCTTGATAACGTCGTTATGCGGGCGTATTCTTCTTGGCGTCGTTGCATGGACTTGCCGATTACGTCGTTATGCGGGCGTGTTCTTCTTGGCGTCGTTGCATGGACTTGCGATTACGTCGTTATGCGGGCGTGTTCTTCTTTGGCGTCGTTGCGTAGACTTCTTTGTCTTGATAACGTCATTACTGGGCGTATTCTGCTTTGGCGTCGTTGCGTGGACTTCTTGATTACGTCGTTATGCGGGCGTGTTCTTCTTGGCATCGTTGCATGGACTTCGATTACGTCGTTATGCGGGCGTGTTCTTCTTGGCGTCGTTGCATGGACTTGCCGATTACGTCGTTATGCGGGCGTGTTCTTCTTGGCGTCGTTGCGTGGACTTGCCGATTACGTCGTTATGCGGGCGTGTTCTTCTTGGCGTCGTTGCGTGGACTTCCGATTACGCCGTTATGCGGGCGTGTTCTTCTTTGGCGTCGTTGCGTGGACTTGCGATCACGCGTCGTTGCACGGGCGTATTCTTCTTTGGTGTCGTTGCGTGGACTTGCGATCACGTCGTTGTGCGGGCGATGTTCTTCTTGGCGTCGTTGCATGGACTTCTTGATTACGTCGTTATGCGGGCGTGTTCTTGCCGCTCGCGTAGAATAAATGCTCCGCAAGCTAAGCTTGAGAAAAGGCGTTAGTGTATACATTTAAATGAAATGATAAATACATATGAGAAGTGCAATTTTGTGGGTAGAGATGTCATCCACGAGATGTTGTCTTTGCGGACATCTTTGAGCGTTGCGGTGACGAATTGCCATGATGCCTTTCTTTGTGTGCGATCGTGGGTTGCAAATTTGACTTTATGCAGAGTTGATGCGCTAAATTTTGTTGCGGAACTCGAACTTTGATTGCCGTGTTGATGCCCTTTCTGCTGCTCTTTGCTCTTGCTGCGGACTTTGGATTGTTGTCATCATCCGCTGTTGCTTTCACCTCGCGAAGAGACCTTTTCGTATTTTACGCTTGGTATTGCACTTTCTGTACATTAATATTAAAAGACCTGCGCTCAAAGAAAAGTTTGTGAGTTTTGGGGGGGGGGGGGGGGGTCGATTCGTATCTGACTTCGCGGCCGTTTTACTTTATAACTGCGCGCCTGGGGTGTTTGGACTTGCAACCCGCATGCAGTTTCCTCTGTCGATTTTGAAAAAGGTGTCTGGCATAAAATGGATCTTAATGTAGTTGCTTGTATGCTATGTGTATTCTTGTCATTTTCAAAACGGGGGGGCAAAGTTTTCCTAATGGTGTGACCGAAGCCGATTTAGGCCGCCTACGTATCCCGTGAGGGAATCGGTCGAACGTAGTTCATTCTGGCGAATATTGGGAAAATTAAAATTTCTAGATGTGGGGCCAGGCGAGGCGGCGCTGCGTATCCACTAAGGAATCGGGTCAAACGTAGTTCATTACAAGCAAAGCGAAAGAAAACATTATTAAAGCTTAAATATGAGTTTATAAATTATTCGCTAAAATAAATCGTTTTCCTATCCGTGCTCTGGCGGACCAAGCGAGTGCAAATCCAATCAATATGCCTTCATGCTCGTGGATGGTCGGGTCTTCATCTCGCTATCTCCTCTTACGGCCTCTGCGTGGTGCGTGCTCGGATAAATGACCGATTCGAGGCGGAATGGGCGTGGCGAGTGTATTCCTCATCTAAGGTTATCAGTGCACATTGGCGTGGCGTGGTTTGGCAAGGGTTATCATGCACATTTGGGGCGGGATCCTTTAGAATTACCGCCTTCCGATCGGTGCCTCGATTACGTCCCCGAGGAGTGGCAACCTTGATGTCATGTCACGGGCTATTGGGTGATACGCGCAGCTTGTTCTCATCATACCATCTTGGGATAGGGTCGAGATCCTTCACGGAATCGGTTGGATTAGTGGCGGCTCATGACCTTCATATATTTGAGGTATGGGTTGACTAGTGGGGTGCGAACTTTGGGTGGTTTTCTTCGAATTCTTATTTGCTCTGGGTGCATTGGGTGCTCTATACATTGGGCGGGCTTGATGGGTGGATCTATGCGGGCGGGATAAGCGGGTGCTGCGAAGTGTTATATATAAGTGTGTGTGGTAGTTGGGGTAGTATGATGGGTTTGGTATGTTATGAAGGCTTGGGTTTGCGTTCTTGTACAAACATGGAAGGGAAAGCGTCTCTTTCTTCCTGTGAAGTACTCGAGTGTCCCATTGAATCGCCTTATTAGTTACTGTAATCTTTGCCCGGTTGTAATCTTACCAGTTTAATACCTTAACCTACGAAGTCGCCCATTCTAATAACTTCCGCGAAAATTCCGCGGATGACGCTTATCATCCGCTCATAGTAGGTTGCATCCTTCAAAGATTATGCGAATAATGTGGTCATCTCACTCTCCACGTGGGTGGTTGCACTTTCACGCCTCTGACGCCACATGGCGTATTCTCCGAATGTTTACGTAGTCTTCTTCTCCAACTTCATTAAGTAGAACACATCCCAACGGTTTACGTGTTGAACTGAACCGCTCACAAAATCTTGGGCGATGCATTCCGGTATGCCATTTCCGCGGATCTTGGTGGTATACCAATCTAGTGCCTCGCCGTCAAGCTCGAATGAACAACTTCATAATGGCCGTGGGTTCTTCCTACCCGATTAGCTTGTCGCAATATGACCTCAGTGTGCGGGGTTCCTTTCCATCAAATAGTTCAAACTTGGCACCTTGTACCCATGGCGTTCCACGTGCGGATGCATGCAAAGATCCTCGTAGTCTAGTCGCCCGTGACCTTTGTCCGATCGCATGCCCAACCGCTTCTTTCGGACTATGAATTTCTTTGGCCACGTCTGCGTCCATTTTGGCTCGGACTTCCTCTCCATTTCTTCGTAATGATCCCCTTGGTGAAGCAGGGACGGTAAAAGGGCTTACATTGCGTAAGTTAGTATGCAGGTTGTTTCTTTGAAATTTTGGTAATGGGTGTGGTGCGTGGGTATTGGTTGGCACAGCGATTAGGGCTGTTTATGGTGAAGTAAGCGGCGGTGAGGTATATGGGTAGTAGGAGGGTCATTTGAAGGTGGGGTTGAGGTTGGGTGGGCGGGGCGGTTTGTTCGGTGTTGGTGGCCTTTGTGGGAGTTACGGGAGATATGTGGTGGTGGAGGTCGATCGGGATGGTTTGTGAAGTAGTGGCCCTTTGATCGGCATAGGGGTATTCAAGCTAATGGATAGGTTGGTCGATTAGTAGCCTCTCCATCTCAACCTGCATCGGCAATTTGTCGGCGGTGTGCAATACATTCTTCCCGATGGTGATATTCCTCCTTACGAAGGTTCTGTTTACCGACAGAATAATTCCCAAACCATTTGGCTCGGGCCTGAGCGATCATATCATCATTTCTTGCCTTGGACTCGGTGAAGTGTGGATGCTCGACATTGTTGAGTCAAATCTGAGCGACCGCTTTGGGAGGATGATAAATTTTCTTCTAAAAAATGCAACAAACGGTGTTAGCATAAAACACATAATTTGCAGGCATGTAGCAGATATATCACACATAGTACATTCAAACGTTTCCTAACATGCAAAGGGGACCTCTTTATGCCAGAGGTAAGCCTAAACGTCACTTATGCGAGATTATGACGGGTTTGTCCAAGTCGTCCAACTATAATGCCTTTGTTGGAAATGGCGACCAAATGACGGTGCACTTTTTCCAATTTCAGCATGTCATGATTGGGCTTGGATTTGTCTGTCATTGTCACGCTACACATAATATGCTGGTTGGTCGTTGGGTTGCGAAACCCGTCGACAAGTTTGGTGTTTTCCTAATTGTGGTGTCGATGCCAAGGACCGACCCACCTAAGGTAAATGCATGCATGCCCTAAAATAAGGGTGGTATAGCTCTATCTTAAGTTTCTAAGAATTGGCTTTTCTAGGCCATGAGTTCCCGGCGGACAACTCGAGTGAGAAGGCTACGCGGCCAGGTTAGGCCGCACTCCACGTATATTACCGACTCTCCTAAATTTGGATTTTGAAGAAAGAATTTTGCTGATGCACCAAGCGCACCTCGCATGTAGTGTGTGATTGTGTGAATTTTCCAGAGTGGAAGAAATATGAGCGGAATGCCAGTTTAAGGAAAGCAGTAAAGCAGGTAGCAATTTAAAATAAACAAAACAAAATACAGCACACAAAAATTAAATGCAAAAGTAATTGCCAAATAATTATCCTAGGTCTGTTGTGGTTAAGAACCTAAATTCCCCAGCAGAGTCGCCATTTCTGTCGCGCCCTTTTTCGGCCGCGGCATTCTTTTCTAAATAGCGAATCCTGCTCAACAATGCAAATGTTAGAAAATAAATAAATAAAATGCTAATAAAGTTTAAGAGGCTTAAAGGTTTTAAAAATGCTAAAAGGATGCTAAAATTGCAAAAGATGCTAAAGTTTAAAAGGGGTGCTAAAATGCTAAAGGGTTGCTACAATGCTGAGGGTTCGCGGAGTCGCCACCTAATTAATTGGGTGAATTAGGACACCTAAATGTTTAACTAGTTTGAAGTAAAACATTAACTCCATTTTATGGTCTGCTAAACTTAGTGAGATTCTGGGTAAGGGTTCTTTATTAATCTAGAGGGAAGGGGTTAGGCACCCTCTAAGATCCGCTAACTTGCGGTTGTCCTGCCAAACCTAGGGTAATTATTATGCTATTGAAAATGCATGTTTGAAAGATATTTTAATAGAAAGTATTTTTGGCAAAAGATTAATAAGATTAGTGCTATAAAATGCGTGTAAAGTTTAAAGCATGTCTTAAATAATAAATAATGCAAAATAGATCATTTGACTAAATGTACACATTTGCCTGCCTTGATTAGTATAACACATGCTTAAGGGGGTTTTCTTAATATATAAAAAATAAGATTTCTATATGGGTGCTATAGCAAATGGGTTAGAAATCTTGAAAATAATATCATAGCTACATATGATTAATTATGCAAGTTAAGATTATTGAGTGGTTTATTATAAATGCTAAACAATGTATGGCGTGCCTAAAGTAATTAACTTAAGGGAAACAAAATTAAATTAATTTCTATTTATTTATTCAAGGTTTGACTATTCTAAGTATTCTATTAATTACAAATTTAGTGATAAAATTACAGTAAATAAAAGACACAAACTTTAAGCGGATGGGATCGAGAGAGTAAGAGGATTGTGCCGGATGACAATATCAATCCGCCCTATTTGTTTTGGAATCCGTGAAGCGGGAATGCGAATGCGGGTGCACATAGACGCGGGTTGCCATTTGAAGTGGCTCGCGATGAGTCTCGCCGTGAGACTCTTCGTTTTGCTCCGATGCATTTCATGTAACAAGAAAGGAAAGATAAGGATTAGTATATAATCTAACCATATAAATGGACATGTACATATTCTAGCTAACATTTAATTAAGTTACCCTCTAAAAATAATAGAAGTTGACTAAGGGCCCAACGTTATTCAGCCCAAACTGGGCCTTGGTAACTGGCAGCAACCAACATCAGCAGCATGTTGAGTTTCAGATTTTAAGGCCAATACACAATCATATTTGGGCAATGGTTTATACTAATACTTTGAAGGATAATCGGTTGGCCTTAATAACCGTATTAGGCCCAAACCAGTCCTCAAAATGTATCTGAGTAGAAAACATGAGGGGCGGCCCAATTGGCGATTCTGAGATTTAGAGAAAAGCAGATCAGTCCATACACCGAATGAAAAGCATGCGGAAGCAAGAATGAGCGATCCTCACAAGAAAGAATAACACATTTAAACTTACTATCGACATGGACATACTCTATATAGAATAGAAGGTCATTTAATCCTAGATAGACTACCAAATCTATACAATGAGGGAAGAATGACATGTAACAGGTATATTTCTAACCCAATCGGTTTCATATAAGTCAAGAGTAATAAGAAGACATATAGGCAAAATCTAATCCATCTGAGGTTATCAATCAAAATGTCAAATTTCCAGATTCATGTCAAGTTATGAAGATATACTGAACATATATGAAAATCAAACTTATTATATCAGGGTGTATGCTAGCAAGGACACAAAATGCTATTTCATGGATGAACTAGTGCACATACAACAAAGCTTTATGATCTGATTTACCGGAACAATACACAAGAAATTTTAACCACATTATCATGATTGATTCCCTAACAAACTAGCCTAAACATGCTAGACATTTCATTTCCCATATAGTCATACACTTTAACACGACAAATGGGAGTACAGTGACGGATGCACAAATCAGGACAATACACTAAGAACAACTGTTTAGAGTTTGTCCTTTCCAGAACTCTAAGTCATGACTTTAATAAGACAAGCCAATTCCTGATTCAAACTATCTAAAGACTGATTTCTTATAATAGGCCTAGCATGATACCTAAGTGACTTAAGTTGGCCAGTTTATGCCAAACAGACACGCCTCTAACGGTCAGTTAAATAAGTTTCCTAAAGATTGACATAATGCCTCATAGTACAACTTAGTAGGAGATTCAGGCAACCCATCTTGTTATCTTTACGCTTAGTAAACCAACACATGATTCAGATGCATACTAAGAAAGACAATACACACTCATAGATAGATAATGCAGGACTCAATGAGAATCAAGGGCCTTCATATCCCTAAGTTTAAACCATTTCTTAGACCCTTCTATTAACTTAGGTAGTTTCCAATATCAGACTGCCTTCCATACATGTCTACTATACGAGAACATGAGTATAAACCAAGATTGGATGCAAACAGGGCCATAACTCAAAAGATAGAAACAAAGATGGGTAGGAAATCCAATGTCAAACCTATATGTCATTTGGAAACAGCAGATAAGCAAAAATGAACAAATTCAGCAACTGCACAGTGACATGTACTTCTAGCAACAACCTAATAACTAAACCCAGCATACATTATATCATATTTCGGACCTTCATTCGACGAATGCTTAGAAGGCAGAATTACCCACATATTGAGACAACAAGTACGAATATACCCGATACAACAAAGAATCGTGGATAAAACAAACTTCACATAATCGAATCTGTCGTAATTTCACAAAGAGGATAGGATTTACCTTCTCCGGACAGCGACCCGGAGCAGCGTACCAAGTCGTCGGTCCAATCGACGGGTTTTGGGTTTGCGATGCGAATAAGGGCAAGGTTTGTTTCTTGATTTTGGTTTGAATTGAAAGAAGAAGATTTGAACTACCTATTCGTGCTTGATCTTTGATGTATGCGCCGCTTGCCTATCGTCGCTTCCTTGAACTCGTCTGCCTCTTGCTCGAATCGCTCTCTTCCCTGAGCTCTGCTTTTGTGTCTCTTCCCCCCTATTTCTATGCTATGGGTATGCTCTATTGTGCTCGCCGCTTCATCGAATGCCTATGCATGCTTAAATAGCCCTCGTTTGGGTTCCCCATTAGGTAAGCTATAAAGGCTGCTTTGGGTTGCTGATTTTGTAATATTCCTAGTGCGATTTTGTGCAGGTTATGGTGAGGAATCGTTGAGAGATTTGAAGGATACTTGCTGGTTTTCAAATGATTCGATCATGTAAATGATTTGAAGGATTTGGGGTGATGGATATGGTAAGGAAAAGCTGGCTTGGGTGCGTGGGTAAGGAAGGCTCCCGGATTCTCCGGCGAGAATCCGGGCATGGCGGCGACTGAAAAACTTAGATTTTTTAGGGTTTCGTTTAGGGCTGCGAAGGTTTTCGACCTGGATGAGACGAAATGGCAAACAAGTTTGAGGTATGTTGTATAAGAGGCGGTGGGCGTGGGCTGAGTATAGGGGCAGGGGTGTTGGGCCGCGGGCGATTGGGTTGTGGGCTTGCGGGCGATTGGGTTGGGGTATTATTAAAAGGTGGGCTGATTAGGTTAGTTTTAATTTAAGTGGGTTATTAGTTTTAGGTTAGTTTTAATTGTTAGTTTTAGGTAAAATTAATTAGTGGTAAATCAGATTAATAAATTGTGATTAAATTATTTTAGGTGCTTTGTTAGTCTAAGTTTGAGATTAAAAAATGAAGACGGGCGTGCTATTTAATTAGTGCTTAATTTTTATAATGTGATGTTGTTATTAAAACTTATTTATTATGCATATTTTATTATTATTTAAGCTAAGATTGAATTATTTAAATGCTACATGTAGATATGACTTCTTAATTCTTTTATGAATGCTATTATTAAAACGCGTGTGTTAGATTATTATTTTATGTATTTATTATTTATTATTAAGAATCATGACAGGGCTTAAAATTAATAAATATGGGCGCGAGACTCTAAGTGCGTAATTTTCTACGTAAGACGCGGTGTCATTATTAAATTATTTATTTATGCTTGTATTAATGTTTTATTGCTGCATTTTATCATAAAAATTCATTAGTGTAATTTTATAGCTACTGTCTGGACGAGAGGGTCAAAATTGGGTGTCAACAGTTGTCCCTCTTTGTATGGAGATGATGGAAGAATCTTCGGACAAAGACGTTGACTCATAGCCAATTTTGTCTCGATCTTCAGAATTGCAAACAATGTTGGGCAGGTAGACAAAGTGGCGCAAAAATCAAAATTTGTCCCAGTGTCGAGTTATGACGACACTGGGTTACCATGGTCGAAACACCAGGGCGGGCTAACGCGGACTCAAAGTTGTCCCAGTGTCGAGTTATGATGACACTGGGCTATGATGCTAAAAATAAAAAATAGAAGTAACTGGCTTGAACCTGGGGTGTACAGCTATGGCTTATGGTGCTGGGTTTTATGGTGATGTGGGGCCGAGTAGGCCGACGCTGAGGTCGCCGCCATTTGTTGGGAAGGTTGGCCCCAACAAATTGCCACAGTTATTGTAGAGAAAATCCACGTTATGCTCCATCTTGTGCAGTTTCCTGTAGATTGAAGCTAAGATAGAAGCATTAGTGCATAACTGTCAAAACAAAATAATGTAGGAATGTAACTTTTGTGTTGTGGTCATAGTCAAATCGTATATGTAATGATGCAGATGACGCCTTGTGTGGGCGTTATCGTCTTGTATGGACGAAATGCAAATGACGCCTTGTATGGGCGTTCTCGTCTTGTATGGACGAGATGCATATGACGCCTTGTATGGGCGTTCTCGTCTTGTATGGACGAGATGCAAATGACGCCTTGTATGGGCGTTCTCGTCTTGTATGGACGAGATGCATATGACGCCTTGTGTGGGCGTTCTCGTCTTGTATGGACGAGATGCATATGACTCCTTGTTTCTCGTCTTGTATGGACGAGATGCATATGACGCCTTGTATGGGCGTTCTCGCTCAGATCGTATAGACGACGCTTCAGGGCATAGATAAAAATTGTTCTATATATGGAGTTGTGTCGTAATTCATGTGTAATCAAAACTAGATGAAACAATTAAAGTGTAAATGATGTAGCCTGTGGTTTTGCAAGAGGTATTTGATGTAGACTTGTTGCAGTTTGACTTTGTGAGCGAATCTTTTGTATTGGAATGTTGCTATTGGCGTCGTTTTCGGACTTGGCGTCGTTTTGGACTTGTCGCCGTTTTGGACTTGTTGTGTTGCTGGCGTCGTTGTGTTCTCGCTCACTTGTAGACTAAAGCTCGAAGGAGTTAGTGCATGCTGCTAAGATAGAATAATAATAAAGCATGAAATGAGAAAAATGCGCTTTGAGAAACGAGAGAAAATCGTCCCTGCGTAGATGTGATATGCTGATGATGGCGTCATTTTCGGACTTGGCGTCGTTATTGGACTTGGCGTCGTTTTGGACTCGGCGTCGTTTTCGGACTTGTCGTCGTTTTCGGACTTGTAAATCGCGTTTTCGGACGTGGAGTCGTTTTCCGGACTCGAGTCGTTTCGGACCGGCGTCGTTTTTGGGCGTGGTGTCGTTTTGGACTTAGCGTCATTTTGGACGTGGCGTCGTTTTGGGCGAGTCGTTTCGGACCGAGTCGTTTGGACTCGGCGTCGTTTTTGGGCGTGGTGCGTTTTGGACTTGGCGTCGTTTCGGCGTGGCGTCGTTTCGGACGTAAGTCGTTTCGGACCGAGTCGTTTGACTCGGCGTCGTTTTGGGCGTGGTGTCGTTTTCGGACTTAGCGTCGTTTTGGACGTGGTGTCGTTTTGGACTTAGCCTCGTTTTGGGCGTGGCGTCGTTTTGACGCGAGTCGTTTGGACTGAGTCGTTTGACTTCGGCGTCGTTTTTGGGCGTGGTGTCGTTTTGGACTTGGTGTCGTTTTGGACTTGGCGTCGTTTTGGACGAAATGCGGATGTTCGTCGTTGTATGGGCGAAATGTAGATGTTCGTCGTTGTATGGACGAAATGCGGATGTTACGTCGTTGTATGGACGAAATGTAGATGTTCGTTGTATGGGCGAAATGCGGATGTTCGTTGTATGGGCGAAATGTAGATGTTGTATTGGAATGTTATTGTCCTCGCCGTTCTGTTGACTGCAACATTCACTCGAAAGAAAAATTGTGAGTTCGGGAGGGTGGCCGATTTGTGTTGGCTCTTGATATTTGCAGCGTTGTCTTGTGCGGATCATGTAACCGCATGCGATTTCGAGTCTCTACGAAAACATTTGTTGAAAATATTCTATCTTGAGAAAATACTAGTAGGAAATTATGTCGATTTTTGAATAGCGACATGTTATGTAAACAGGCGAGCATCCTTATCCGAAATCGGCGGTATATTCTCTCATACTCTCGGTGCTCATGCCGTCGAGCTTTCTTTTAAAATTTTGTCCCGATTTTGGGACATGGAACCACCAGCGTAAATTGACCGTATCCATTGATGTCATTTGTAGTAAAGTCCTTAAAATTGTCCCGGTTATGTCGATCTTTCAAGCGTATGGGATCATACTTGTCAATGTCCTTTCGTGGCGAAGTCTTAAAAATTGTCCCGATTTGGTATGGCCGAGTCGGATATATATCGTCGCTGGACATAATCGCGATAACGCGTCGTTATGCGGGCGTCTTCTTCTTTGTTCTGTAGAATAAATGCTCATATGAGCTAAGCTTGAGAAAGCGTTAGTGTATACTGTTTAAACAAAATGATAAATATATATGAAGTGCAATTTTATGGGTAGAGATGTCGTCACGATACGGGATGAATCGAGATGTTGTCTTGCACGGTGTGAATTGCCATAGTGTCCTTGTTGTGCGTGGGTTGCAACTTTGACTTTATGTTCGGTGATCTTATAATTTGTTGCAGATTTGAACTCGATTGTTGATGTTTGTGCTTACGCTATTTCGAAGAATTTTGTTGTATTTTACCTACATTAGTATGCGAACTTTGTTGTACCTTCTGCTAATATGAAGGACCTGCGCTCAAAGAAAAATTTGTGAGTTTGAGGGGGGGCGGTTGATTCGCGTTGACTTTGTAGTTTTGACTCTTGATGTCGGACGTCTGCCTTGTTTGGGACTCACAACCCCTGCCTGGTTTCCTACCTTGTCCCAGTTTTGAAAAGGGTGTTTGGCCTGAGGGGGTCTCAATGGAGTTGCTTGTGCATTCTTGTTATTTTAGAACGAAGGGAAAGTTTCCTAATGGTGTGACCGAAGCCGATTTAGGCCACCTACGTATCCCCATGAGGGAATCAGGTCATGACTAAATGCAGATATTCGTCGTTGCATAGACGAAACATGAATGAAGTCGTTGCATAGGCTTAAAATAAAATGGCGTCGTTGCATGGACGCGATGCAGATGCTCGTCGTTGCATGGACGAAACATGAATGAAGCCGTTGCATAGGCTTAAAATAAAATGGCGTCGTTGCATAGGCCGCACGGTCTTCGTCGTTGCATAGACGAAACATGAATGAAGCCGTTGCATAGGCTTAAAATAAAATGGCGTCGTTGCATGGACGCGATGCAGATGCTCGTCGTTGCATGGACGAAACATGAATGAAGCCGTTGCATAGGCTTAAAATGAAAATGTGTCGTTGCATGGGCTTAAAAACGAAAAAGGGCCAATGCATTTAGACGATTCTTGAGAGTTTAGTTCATTACAAGCGAATATTGGGAAAATTAAAATTTCTAGATGTGGGACCGAAGCCGAGACGGCCGCCTACGTATCCACTAAGGGAATCAGGTCAAACGTAGTTCATTACAAGCAAAACGAAAGAAAACATTATTAAAGCTTAAATATGAGTTTATAAATTATTCTGCTAAAATAAATCGTTTTTCCTATCCGTGCTCTGGCGGACGAGAGCGAGTGCAAATCCAATCAATATGCGCCCGTACTGCCTTCGTGAATGGTGAGTCTTGTCTTTCTGCTATCTCCTCTTACGGCCTCTGCGTGGTGCGCCGGATAAATGACGATTCGAGGCGGAATGGGCGTGGCGTGAGTGTATTCCTCATCTAAGGTTATCAGTGCACATTAGCGTGGCGCGTGGTTTGGCAAGGGTTATCATGCACATTGGGGCGTGATCCTTTAGCCGAATTACCGCCTCCGATCGGTGCCTCGATTACGCCACGAGAGTGGCAACGCCAGTGTCATGTCTGGGCTATTGGGTGAATCTGCGCGCTTGTTCTCATCATACCATCTTGGGATAGGGTCGAGGATCCTTCCCGAATCGGTTGGATTAGTAGTGACTCATGACCTTTCATATATTTGAGGTATGGGTTCACTAGTGGGGTGCGAACTTTGGGTGGTTTTCCTCGTAATTCTTATTTGCTCTGGGTGCATTGGGTGCTCTATACATTGGCGGGCTTGATGGGTGGATCTATGCGGGCGGGATAAACGGTGCTTGCGAAGTGTTATCTATAGGCTGTGTGTGGTAGTTGGGGTAGTATGATGGGTTTTGGTATGTTATGAAGGCTTCGGGTTTGCGTTCTTGTACAAACATGGAAGGGGAAACTGTCTCTTTCTTCCTCTGTGAAGTACTCGAGTGTCCCCGATGAATCGCCTTATTAGTTACTGTAATCTTGCCCATTTGTAATCTTACAGTTTAATACCTTAACCTACGAAGTCGCCCATTCTAATAACTTCCGCAAAATTCCGCGATGGCGTTTATCATCCGCTCATAGTAGGTTGCATCCTTCAAAGATTGTACGAATAATGTGGTCATCTCACTCTCGCATGGGTGGTTGCACTTTCGCCTCTGAACGCCACCTCATGGCGTATTCTCCGAATGTTTCGTAGTCTTCTCCAACTTCATTAAGTAGAACACATCGCAACGGTTTACGTGTTGAACTGAACCGCTCACAAAATCTTGGGCGAATGCATTCCGGTATGCCATTCGCGGATCTTGGTGGTATACCAATCTAGTGCCTCGCCGGTCAAGCTCGAATGAACAACTTCATAATGGCCGATGGGTTCTTCCCCACCCGATTAGCTTGTCGCAATATGACCTCGAAGTGTGCGGGGTTCCTTTTCCATCAAATAGTTCAAACTTGGCACCTTGTACCCATGGCGGTTCGCGTCGGATGCATGCAAAGATCCTCGTAGTCTAGTCGCCCGTGACCTTTGTCCGATCGCATGCCCGAACCGCTTCTTTCGGACTATGAATTTCTTTGCCACGTCCTCGTCCATTTTGGCTCGGACTTCCTCTCCATTTCTTCGTAATGATCCCTCTTGGTGAAGCAGGGGACGGTAAAAGGCGGGCTTACATTGCGTAAGTTAGTTATGCAGGTTGTTTCTTTGGGTGGTAATGGGTGTGGTGCGTGGGTATTGGTTGGGATTGCTATTAGGGCTGTTTAGGGTGAAATAGCGGTGAGGTATATGGGTAGTAGGAGGGTCATTTGAAGGTGGGGTTGAGGTTGGGTGGGCGAGGGCGGTTTGTTCGGTGATGGTGGCCTTTGTGGAGTTAGGAGATATGTGGTGGTGGAGGTCGATGCAGGATGGTTTGTGAAGTAGTGGCCCTTTGATCCGCATAGGGTATTCAAGCTAATGGATAGGTTGGTCGATTAGTAGCCTCTCCATCTCAACTGCATATCGCAATTTGTTGCGGTATGTGCAATACATTCTTCTGATTGGTGATATTCCTCCTTCGAAGGTTCTGTTACCGACAGAATAATTCCCAAACCATTTGGCTCAGACGCCCCCGAGCCAGTCATATCATCATTTCTTGCCTTGGACCTGGTGAAGTGTGGATGCTCCGACATTGTTGAGTCAAATCTGAACCGACTTTGGGGAGGATGATAAATTTTCTTCTAAAAATGCAACAAGCGGTGTTAGCATAAAACACATAATTTGCAGGCATGTAGCAGATATATCACACATAGTACATTCAAACGTTTCCTAACATGCAAAGGGGACCTCTTTATGCCAGAGGTAAGCCTAAACGTCACTTATGCGAGATTATGACGGGTTTGTCCAAGTCGTCCAACTATAATGCCTTTGTTGGAAATGGCGACCAAATGACGGTGCACTTTTTTCAATTTTAGCATGTCATGATTGGCTTGGATTTGTCTGTCATTGCCACGCTACACATAATATCTTTGGTTGGTCGTTGGGTTGCGAAACGTCGACAAGTTTGGTGTTTTCCTAATTGTGGTGTCGATGCGAGGCCGACCCACCTAAGGTAAATCGTCATGCCCTAAAATAAGGGTGGTATAGCTCTATCTTAAGTTTCTAAGAATTGGCTTTTCTAGGCGAGTTCCCAGCGGACAACTCGAGTGAGAAGGCTACGCGGCACCGGTTAGACCGGGCAATCCACGTTTATTACCGAATCTACTATATTTGGATTTTGAAGAAAGAATTTTGCTGATGCACCAAGCGCACCTCGCATGTAGTGTGTGATTGTGTGAATTTTCCAGAGTGGAAGAAATATGAGCGGAATGCCAGTTTAAGGAAAGCAGTAAAGCAGGTAGCAATTTAAAATAAACAAAACAAAATACAGCACACAAAAATTAAATGCAAAAGTAATTGCCAAATAATTATCCTAGGTCTGTTGTGGTTAAGAACCTAAATTCCCAGTAGTCGCCCGTTTCTGTCGCGCCCTTTTTCGGCATTCTTTCTAAATAGCGAATCCTGCTCAACAATGCAAATGTTAGAAAATAAATAAATAAAATGCTAATAAAGTTTAAGAGGCTTAAAGGTTTTAAAAATGCTAAAAGGATGCTAAAATTGCAAAAGATGCTAAAGTTTAAAAGGGGTGCTAAAATGCTAAAGGGTTGCTACAATGCTGAGGGTTCGCGGAGTCGCCACCTAATTAATTGGGTGAATTAGGACACCTAAATGTTTAACTAGTTTGAAGTAAAACATTAACTCCATTTTATGGTCTGCTAAACTTAGTGAGATTCTGGGTAAGGGTTCTTTATTAATCTAGAGGGAAGGGGTTAGGCACCCTCTAAGATCCGCTAACTTGCGGTTGTCCTGCCAAACCTAGGGTAATTATTATATTTTAAAAATGCAAAGTAAAAGATCTATAAAGAGTGCAATGTTAGAAAATAAAGTGCTAAATGTTAAAATAATGCTAAGTAGTTAAAAAGGTTTTAAAAATGTTGGAAGATGTTTAAAGGGTGCTAAGAGGTTAATTTTAAAAGTAAAGGGTGTTAAATATTAACGTGGTGCTTAAAATGCTAAAAAAGGGTGTCAGAAAATAAAGGTGCTAAAAGGTATGAAAGGGTGCTAGAATATAAAAGTGCTAAAAAGATACTAAAAGTGCAAAAGGTGCTAAAATGCTAAGGTTTTTAAAGGGCTAGAAATAGGCTAAAGAATGCTAAGGTGCTTTATGGACTAATTATGTATACTGCTAGCTAAATTAAACTCGCTTAACCTGCGTACGATATTATATAAGGGATGCTTAAAGACGATTCTTGAGAGTTTAGGAAGAAATCGGTTATGGATTTTAATAAACAAAATGTTGGTTTTATGACGCGAGTTAAATCATTTTAAATTATTTTTTTGCAGATTTTAAACATGCCTAATAGTCCTAAAAGACAAATAAAGAAGAATGCGTTTCTAAGTTTAAATTACCTTCCACCTCATATGCTTAAAGGCTAATTGCTAGAAGTTCCCCTATTAATTACAAAGTTAAGTAATAAAATTACAACAAACAAATAAGGGCATAAATGAGATAAGAGAGAGAGCAAAGAGATTGAAGCGGATGACCCCGTCCTATTTGTTTTCTAGGAATTGCCGAAGAGGGACTCGGTGGATGTATATGCATGCCTTTACGTTTGCCACGACGAGTCTCGTTATGACCGCTAAGACTGGGAACTTCCACCGCGACCTCTACCGTGGCCCGCCGGTGTATGAACATCCTGCCTAGCTGTGGAAGGTGAAGAACCATGGCCCGATCTCGTAGCTTTGTGCTATCCTACAGTGCTACCACTGGTGGACAGTTTCTCCCAAAATGGCCTGCTGGCGCATGTAAAACAAACTCCGGACTAGCGACACTTTCACGGCATGGAGTCTACCACGGATCCGGCGAGTAGGGGTGGCTTGGTTGGCTAACACCCCGCTCTCGAAAATCTGAACCTCGGAGCCACGACACGCTCACGAATACTCTGGATGCCTTGAAGATTGTGGAGGACCACTATGACCGGGCGGAGGCGCATAACTAGTCTGCTGAGGCGATGCGCCTCGAAAGTCACCAAAGGACCTGCTGTTACGGCCTCTTTTCGCGACTGGTCATTCCGTCGATCTCTCGTGCCTCACATCGGTCGTGAGCTGCGTGCGGGCAATGTCCATGCGGTGAAGAGCTACCGAACAAGCCTCTGTCAAGTAATCATCTAGCCGGTGGCGTGGCGGTGCACTCTATCCTCCATGGTTGCCACTAAAGCGGGGACATACCGAGCCAACGAGTCAAACTCCACGTTGTACTCGGCTATGCGCGGATTACGCCTCGGCAAGATCATAAATCTGTCGGCGTGCCCTCGCCATCTGCGGAGGCAAGAAGTGAGTGAGAATGCCTCGAGAACTCGTCCATCTTGCTGAGCGCATGCTCTCCCGGGACAACTCCGCGAATCAAACTAGTCGATTGCGGTATCACGCGGCCGATCTGAACCTAAGACCACCGACTCGGTCTCGAAGCCTTGATCACTCTCGACCGGCTGTAGCTGCGGGATGAACTCCTGCGGATCATCCTCGAGCCTCGACCCATAAAACTCTGGCGGGCTCTGACTCGAGAAAGTCCGTAGCCTCAAACTATCCGCTCGGGGTGAACCACTGGTGCTCTTTGGGCCCAGGCTGCTGCGTCGGCCTATCCTGCATGCCACGACACGGCGGCCAGCCATCTCATTGTACCCGTCTCATCTGCTCGGTGTGAGGCGGAGGCTCAGTCTTGTGGTCTCAGTGACCCTGCTGCGACTCTAAACTTCTGTTGAAGTGGCGTCGCAAAACTCGCCGTCTGAAGCACAATCTCAGTCTGAGGCCGGCTGCGCCTCGTACTCTCTGTATCTCTCACTAGCGACTCCGCCTTGCCTTGCCCTTCGGGCTCACGGTTGCACTGCGGAGGCATAAGCGGTAAAGCGAGATACGTCGGAGGGTCCAACTTACAACACGCTCTAAGGCACGATCTCGGAATGAGAAGAATGGAAACCAATCTTAAATGTCCTATAGCCTCACGATTATAGATGTGGTGCACAACACACCGATAATTAAGACTCTACTAGACACGATGCGTAGACACTTTCCGAGGATTAAGCGCTCACGATACCACTTTTGTAACGACGTTCGGGGCGTTCTGGTGCCTTACCGGGCACCCTAGTGACACAACATCGAGAAAACGGCGGAAAATAAAACTTTAAACAAGAAACAAGATATATGATCATAGAACAGGCCAACCCAACGGTTACCTTCCAATAACATATATAAATACAACTCTTTCGAAACGAACAGTTTAATCCTTTTCACAAACCACCGCCCACAAAGATTACGGACCTCTAAGATTTACAACAACTATGACGGAGACGGGCCGCCATACCACGAATGTACAGAACCTACAACTCGAGGAACACATACCAAAAGATAAGCCTCGGAGAAACGGAGCTTCCCAATCTGTTGGCGAGATCTAAGAGCGAGGATCCACGGCCGATGTACCTACTGCGGCATGACGCGGCCGAAGGAGGTCGATCTGACAACAGTATGTGAAATCAGAAATATCGTAAATGAAATCATAGCGATCTATATAAAGCGAGACATGAATGATAACCAAACTACGATGCAACACATATATCGCTTATATCAAGTCGTGGTCTCACGCCTCGCATCATTCATGCGTGGAATGCCTTCCTCATGCCGGCGATCATGATATGATAACACGAAGTACACCAAGACACCAAGTCTACGGCGCCAAAGTGTATTAACAATTCAAATGGAAGCATACCCGCGCTACGATCGTGTCGATATGTCCAAAAAGGAACCACAAGACAAAGAATCAAAATGGAAGCATACGATGCGCTACGATCGTGTCGGTATGTCCAAAAGGAAACAATAAGACAAAGATTCCAAATGGAAACATACGTGCGCTACGATCGTGTCGATATGCCCAAAGGGAAACAATAAAGCGATCAACATGGAAGCGTACCCGCGGCTACGATCGTGTCGGTATGTCCAAAGCGATTAGCAAAAGTAACACAATCAGAACGCAGCGTGCGTGGAATTTCTCCATCACTGGCACGTGTCAAGTAAGTTCTCAACAAGTCAACCGACCTCTATCGAGACGTGGTAACACGTAAATACAACACTTGTACAACAAAGGCTATCATCACAAGCATAGGCAAGTTTCACACAACTCAAAGTACTTTCACATAAGCCACACAATACGTAGTATAAAAATCGTGACTATCTTTTTAAGTAAACGGACACTTCCCTTTTGTAAAATCAAGTAACAACATTATTTTCCAAACGTTCAAGTTTGCCTAATTTCAAATGCTCAAGTCACTTATTTTGGAAAGGTTTCATAACTCATAGTCTTAATCTCTTTTAAAACAATTGAGTAACATATGTCATATATGTGAGTAGTTTATTCTTGTTTATAACGATCTTATTACGTGACCGTGATCTAGAAAATGTAATATCATTTTGTCTCATCTTAAACATGCGGATGGAGGTTTCTACCGGTTTTAATACAACACATCATTATTCAATACATTTTCCTTTATTAACGCTGCGGTGGTGCTGTCGATACACATTCGATTCGAAATCGGTAAAACATTATCCCTTTAAAAACCAGTACTCATTACTCACGAATGAGGTTTCACACAAACATCCACATTAAAACAAATAAGTTAAGTCTCTTATCTTATAAGATCAAGTCTCTTAACTTCTAACATCAAGAAACCATTTTCACTACATAAGGTCGTTATAACTAACTTCCCATAAAGCTATTATAACACCCTATGTTTTAAACCAACCAAATCACTTAGCACACGTATGCGTCACCGTACTACATAGTTCACAACAATCATGCTAGAAAAGATAGGAAGAGGTTCACATACCTGCGACGAGTATTGACAATAAGCAAAAATGCTCCAGCGATCAGTAACTGCTGGCCGTTTCCACTCTTCAGTAGAATACGCTACTCGCGATCTTCCACCTATAAGGCCACAAACGTCTATTAACTTCTAACCGCAAATGCGGTTCCGTATTCTCTGAAAATTGGCAAGAGACCCGCACAGCGTAAATCTCCTCTCTATCGAGGCTATCAAGCCAACCGGGGTTATACGTCTAAGGACGTATACAATTCTACTACACAACAATGCTACACAAGTCTCATCGCAATACATCCTATGTAAAAGCAGTTCGATTCTTTTCTTTAAATTCGGGCTTAAGTCAAAAGACATTGCCGCCTGATAATGTTCAAGATTATATATAGTATACCTCAACTATATATTCCTACAACATGTAATCTCCAATTCTGATAAGGGACAAGAATATTTACCTCGACAAGCCCAAAATTATCCAAGTTATAATGTCGATCTGAGCAAGGTTTAGCTCCTACTCGCGCTCAATCCGCTCCAAACAACCCCAGAAGTTCTAACCAACTTCTACTCAAAATACTTCAACCAACTATGAAGATTTCCTTAGGGTTCGGTTTGAGACTAAAAGGACAAAAGGTAGTATTTCCTGCTCTACGTATAGAGGTAACTTTTGGAATACAACAAGGTAAAGGCTAAGGTATTTTGGGCATTATAACAATACTAGAGAAGTATTTCAATACCACGAGGGAGGGTATTATACGAAAACAACTAGGCTAGGGGTTACCCAGCATTAGCACCACAAAGGGAAGGGAACCCTCGGCCAAAGGCATGCGAAAAGGAGGGGAAGGCTCTCGCTAAGAGCTCACAAAGGGGAGGAGAGGGTTTCAAGACTTGGAAGTTTTGGATGAATGAAGTCTTGAGCTAAGGGGGTATTTATAGCAAAACCAAAAGCGACGATGGCGAATCGAGCCGTGTGCAAGGCAAGTGTAAGGCCTTGATCGAGCCAAGTGCACACAGCCCCTACTCCACAAAACAATGCACAAAACATGGCACCAAACAAGCCACAAAACAAGGCCAAAACAAGGAGCGATAGGGCACAAGCGTGAGCCAAAAGATCAAGCCAAGCGTGAACCACATCGTGCACGGGCGCCCACTGGCTTCCGATGTGAGGTGACACGTATCACCTCCCGTTGGTCCAAAATGTTCGTCTCTCGGAAAAATCCGCAAAAATTAAAAAGGACATAGCGGAATTTTCCTACGAAGGCGTGGAAAGCGTTTAGTCGAAAACGACTCTAGCAGGGTGTTGTGCCTGAAGGTAAATTCGGCGAGGTGCCACGTGGGGTGACACGTGTCGCCCCGGTCGCCGAATATTTCGTCTTAGAAATATCCAAAATACGAAATCTCAAAAACAAAGCGGGCCACAAATCAGTAAATTTCTCCCGTGGGCCCACGTGACCATTTAGAAAATAAAATCTCAAAATTCTAATATAATTTAAGAAGCCCATATACCAAATCGGGAAACCAATTCATTAACGAACCTTTTTCTTCACAAATTAGGAAACTTTTAGTGAAAACTCACATCTTTCTTTCTTTTCAAAATTTCTGTCGTACTCTCGTACGTACGTCCTCACATACATACCCTGCAACTACGGGGTATAACAGTAAACCTAATGGGTTCGACCCAAATATGTATCAGTAGGCCAGACAGACAATGCAGGGGCAACAGAGCAAACTGAAATGAATCTTTTCAGATTTTAAAGGGAAGGATTCAGGAGGCGACGATGAGAGCATAGAGGAAAGCAGACAAAACATGAGATGACTTTAGCATCGCCGATAGAAGGAAAATGTACATAAGATACCAGTCGCAACAGATATGCGAACATCTGACGAGGATGCGCGCATGATTTAGTGTAAAAACATACACGCGAGGATCCGCGATATTGAAACGAATAAGGATAGGCACTTAAAAGCAGTTAGTAGGCATGAATGCACCAAGAGTAGTGAATAAGGAAAGGGGAGCAATGACGGTGGGCTAAGCCCAAGGAATATAGTCACGAGGATGCAAAATGATATACTGAATATACACCATAATGCACATATTATTCCTAAGCATACCAGGGGAAATAGCAATATATATAGGATGTGTACCATACTATCATGGAGGAAAAGGAACAGAGAGATGATGCCCAGACATATATATTCTTCCTTAAATGCTGTCACATATACCTCTTAGCAAACTCGGACATGTTTTAAATCATAGCAACCAACCATCATACAGGTGAATATGGCATTATTCATATATGCAGTATTCAGACAAACATAGACTTAAAACCAAATGGCAAACATATCAATGTGAAACAAAGGGGAGCTAATTTAATATCTATACTAGTTGCCATATATATACCAACAACTCTAGTGATCAGAATCCATATTAAGAGAGGAAAATGTATTATGAACTAGTGGTATTTAACGGATGATGCACGCTATAAGATGTACTATCAAACAATATGAGGTCCCAAAATTATCTAATAGACATATAAACGGAACCAGAACAATCAGAAGACACAACATTCAGCAAACCACAGGTTATGACAGACCTAAAATGACTAATAATTGAATGTAAACTCACTCCATAGTTTAAATAAGCTAAATATGCCTAGATTAATGAAAACGAACTAACCAAACATCAGGCATTATAGTCACAGTAATATCAACAGACTAACAACATGATTAATGTAAGCAAGCACACAGAAAATACAAAGAAAATATGAAATAAATCAAGATCGAGGGGAGTTGAGTTTACCTTCTCCGGACAGCGACCCGGGGCAGCGTATCAAGTCGTCGGTCCAGTCGACGGGTTTTGGGCTTTGCGATGCGAAACAGAGGGGAAGGTTTTGCTTGCTGATTCCTTGGTTGTATTTACTACTGTGCTCTGCCCTATGTTCGACTGCCCTAATGGTTCTTAACTGCAGCTAAGGGTTCGATGCTATCCCCCCTAAGATGAACTCTACTGTGCTATCGGTTTCGATGCTATCTATGCTGACTGAGCCCCCCAGAATTCGACCCTGAGCTCTCTCTTATATGCTCTCCTATGCTCTGCTCTCCTCTCTGCTCATCGTCGATGCTCTCCCCTGACTAAGCTCTGAATTCGATCGATTTCTGAATCCCTCTGTCGATCCCCCGATAATGCCTATTGCATGTGCTTTTTATAGCCCCCTTTGGGTTCCAAGTTAGGTAAACCCTTAAAGGCTGAGATCTGGCTGATTCTCCACGAGATTCGTGCTGATTTAGGATATATATATGATAAGGTAAACGATTTGGAAAGATTCGTTTGGTTATGGTAAGAAGAGCTGGCTAGGGTGCGTGGGTAAGAAAGCCGGATTCTCGGTGAGAAATCGGGTTGAGTCTTTAGTCTTTGGTGCGTGGTCGAGGCTTTTGTGTTTTAGGGTTCTTGAAAAGAATTCTAGAGTTGGGCTGTTGGGACGAGGGAGAGATGAATGGGTATAAGGGCTGGTGAATTAGTTTAAAGGGGTGAGTTGGGCGTGGGCTTGCGGGTCGCGGGTTTTGAAATTTGAAGAGGTGAAATTTGCGGGTGATGGGGAAAAGGGTTTGGGCTGGGCGAATTTTTTAAGGGGTGTTGGGCTAGGTAGAATTAATTAGGGGTTTAATTAAGTGTTAGTTTTAGGCTAGTTAATTAATGTTAGTTTTAGGTGCTATTTAATTAATAGTTTTAGGCTTTTAATTAGTGACAAAGTAATTAATTAATTGTGATTAAATTATCTAATTGTTATAAAATAAATGCGGGTGTGTTATTTAATTAATGCTTAATGCTCTAGAACGCGGCGCTATTAAAATCTTATTATTGCATTATTGCGAAGTTAAATTAAAATTAAAATTGAGTTTAGATTAAAATATTTAAATGCTAAATGCAAGTGTGATGTTTAAAGCTTTTATAAATGCGACGCTATTAGATGCATATATCAGATTAAAATTGATTTTAAATTACAAATGATTACTAATAAATGCGGCTATGCTACCTGACACGACGTTATCGCTAAATTATTTATTTTATGCATTTATTAATTATTTAAGAATTACGACAGAGCTTACAATTAATAAATGCGGGTGCGAGACTCTAAGTGCTTAAAACTCTACGTAAGACGCGATGCCATTATTAAATTAATTATTTATGCCTGTATTTAATGTTTTATTCGCTGCATTTTATTATAAAAATCCTAAAAATTATTTTACAAAATTAGTGTAATTTTATAGTTAATGACTGGACGGGAGGGTCAAAATTGGGTGTCAACAATTACAAGCTTGTGAAGACTATTGTGGTGATATTCTTGGAGTAGAGGCTAGCAATTGTTGGAGTAAATTGGCTAAAAGCTCTAAGGTAACCATTCTTCTTTTATAGTTGGTATTTGGTATTGCATGTTAAGTAGGAAGAACTTTTAGTTGGAAATAAGGCCCTTAGATTGATTGCATGTGAGAAATGTGGTTGGGATATGAAAGAATTGGTTAAAAGAACAAATGAGCATGTTGTAGCCTAAAAACTACCTTAAACTTGTTAAAATGGATTATTGTACCTTGTGGGGCAGAATTAGTGGGGTGTGTAATCCCCTTTGCATTGTTGGATTGTTGAGCCTTGAATGAGGCATTTGGATGATAAATTCGGCCTTGAGAAAGGTGGCAAAGTATGTAGAAACAAAGGAAATGCTGCCCAATTTTTCGTAGAATTTAGTGGCTTTGAGTTAGATTATTCTACATTGAAATTAGAGGTTAATGAACATATCATGGTTATTATAGGTTGAAATATTACTTGCGGTAGTTGGACCTAGCAAGTGGATTGACCAAAGAGGTATGTGAAGTTTTCTTATCTCTTGAGCATGAATAGATTAAACTATGTAGTACGGTAGGCGTCTGAATTGGGTATTCTTACTCGTTTTTAAGCATATAATGACTTGTTTCATTTTAAGAATGTATAATTCACTTAGTTAAGGTAAAAGTATGATTTTACTAAAGTGTAGAGTTAATATAACAACTTTATGGAAAGTTGGTTCATTAGCTTCATAAAAGGTTAATGAGAAGAGATTTACTCTAAATAAGATAAGTATATGGAGAGGCAACTTGATTTTAAGGTATCAATTGCCCAAAGGTTTTGTGTATAAAGAAGAGTCATTTTCAAAAGAGTTGAAGTATATAGAACTTGGGTTAAACTCAGGTATTCTTGTATTAAAGATATGGTTAAGTGCCTTAAGTAAACTAAAATGAGAGGGTATATGAACAAGACTAATAAGAAGTTATAAGTTTTCTTAACCTATTTATGATTATGATATGATGTGATTTGAGTTAGGGTAAGAGTATATCCGAGGGTAAGCCCCAAGATCGTTATACCACCTTCTCCGGGTAAGAGTATGTCCGAGGCAAGCCCAAGATCGTCATACCACCTTCTCGGTGTAGAGTATATCCGAGGCGGATCCAAGATCGTTATACCATCCGCACTATAAGAGTATATCCGGCGGCAAGCCCCAAGATCGTTATACCATCCGCTCCGGTGTAAGAGTATATCCGAGTGCGACCCCAAGATCGTTATACCATCCGCCGGTAAGAGTATATCCGAGGAAAGTCCCCAAGATCGTTATACCACGTATTCCGTGGATTTGTTACCCGTGATGCGAGGAATACCTCACGCGAGTCCTTATGGGCTTATGCGGGTGAAATAGTCCCACGTGCCGGCTGGTGATGCGAGGAGTACCTCATGCGGGTCCACGGGACCCGTGCGGGTGAAATAGTCCCGAGTAGGAGGGTTTTATTGATACTACGGGCGAGTACCTGTTTGATCACGAGCCTCTACTTTATACTGATTATACGTATATACTTGTCACTCATTGTTAGTAAGGCACGATAAAGGTATTTTATTGTCTTTCATGACTCGATTTCCTTTTTGACTTATGATATCATATTACGATTTTTCCCACTTTACGTCACTTGGTACATGTGTATCGACCACTTCCCGGGCTGCGTTCATCTGCGGTAAGGGTAGCGATTGAGGATCCTCGTTCTTAGTATCACTATTCCGGTGTCAGAAGCTCCAGTCCTCCGGAAGCTTATTGATTCGTACGGATATTTCCCTGATGCTATAGGTATTTTGTACCTTCAGGGGTATGGCGGGCCGTCCGCCACGATTGATATCTTTAAGTGCATGGCCACCATGTGTTTTGGGCTATAAGAACCGGTTGTATTATAAATACTTTGTTTAAGTATGTTTATGGAAGCGACCTTACCGGTGGCGGTGATGTTTACCCTTTTATAAAGTTATGTATGTTCATTGCTATTCTCGACATATACGGCGGGGTACCCAGGTAGTCTAGTCGCGGCCGGTCGGTCGTGACATTTATTATCTGCGAGCATCAAAACATGTCAAAACAACGCCACGTCAAAACGACGCCGGTCCGAAACGACGTCGAGTCGAAACGACTCAGTCGAAACGACTCCACGTCCAAAGCGACGCCACCAAAACGACGTCGAGTCCAAACGACTCAGTCCGAAAGCGACTCTGCGTCCAAAACGACGCCACGTCAAAAACGGCGCCCGGTCGAAACGGCGTCGAGTCGGAAACGACTCGAGTTCGGCGACTCGCGTCCAAAACGACGCCGATCAAACGACGTCGAGTCCAAACGACTCGGTCCGAACGACTCGCGTCCAAAACGACGCCTTCAAACGACGCCGAGTCCAAGCGACTCGGTCGGCGACTCCGCGTCAAACGACGCCTTGATCAAACGACGCCATCCAAAACGACGCCGAGTCGAAAGCGACTCGCGTCCAAACGACGCCACGTCCAAAAACGACGCCATCCAAACGACGTCGAGTCCGAAACGACTCGGTCCAAAACGACTCGCGTCAAAACGACCCAGCGTCCAAACGACGGCCGGTCGAACGACTCGCGTCAAAACGACGCCACGTCAAAAACGACGCCGATCAACGGCGCCATCCGAAACGACGTCTAGTCGAAAATGACTCGGTCCGGCGACTCGCGTCCAAAGCGACTCGCGTCCAAAGCGACGCCACGTCGAAGCGACGCTAAGTCCGAAAACGACGCCACGTCCGAAAACGACGCTAAGTCCGAAAACGACGACAAGTCCGAAAACGACGACAAGTCCGAAAACGACGCCAAGTCCGAAAACGACGCCATCATCAACATATCACATCGACACAGGGACGATTTTCTCTGTTCTCAAAATTGCATTTTTTCTCATTCATGCTTTATTATTCCGTCTTAGCAGTTATACACTAACTCTTTCTTGAGCTTTAGTCTACAGGGGCAGCAGCAACACGTCCATACAACGACGAACATCTGCATTTCGTCCATACAACGACGAACATCTGCATTTCGTCCATACAACGACGAACATTCGTATCTCGTCCATACAACGACGAATATTCGTATCTCGTCCATACAACGACGAACATTCGTATCTCGTCTATACAACGACGAACATTTGCATTTCGTCTATCTGGCGCATAACGCCACACAAGGCGTCATCTGCGTCTATACATCTGAGCGGTATCATCACATCATTTCATTATATAGTATATACAATCGACTACAACCAGTACAAGAAATTCACATTCTTACATTGTTTTGTTTTGACAGTTATGCACTAATGCTTCTATCTTAGCTTCAATCTACAGGAACTGCAAAAGATGGAGCACAACGTGGAATTTCTCTTACAGCGAACCGGGGCAATTTGTTGGGGGGCCAACCTTCCCAACAAATGGCAGAAGCGGCCTCAAGCGTCGGTCCACTCATTCCACATCACCATAAAACCCAGCATAATAAGTCGACACCGGTACACCCCAGGTTCAAGCCATTTTTTTTATTTTCTTTATTTTTATTTTAGCACCACATACCCAGTGTCGTCATAACTCGACACTGGGACAAATTTTGAATCTGCATTAGCCCGCCTTGGTGTTTTGACCATGGTAGCCCAGTGTCGTCATAACTCGACACTGGGACAAGTTTTGAGTCCGCGTTAGTCCGCCTTGGTATTTTGACCATGGTAGCCCAGTGTCGTCATAACTCGACACTGGGACAAATTTTAAATTTTGCGTCAGCCTTGTCTATTTGCCCAAACCTTTCCATATCTGAGGATCGAGACAAAATTGGCTATGAGTCAACGTCTTTGTCCGAAGATTCTTCCATCATCTCCATACAAAGAGGGACAACTGTTGACACCCAATTTTGACCCTCCCGTCCAGTCATTAACTATAAAATTACACTAATTTTAAAACAATTTTATAATAATAAAATACAACAATAATAAGATTTTAAAATAATAGCGCCGCATTCTAAAATATTAAGCATTAATTAATTAGCACACCCGCATTTATTATTGTAATAATTTCAAACTCAAACTCGGACTAACAAAGCACCTAAATAATCTAATCACAATTTGTTAATTTATCACTAATTAATTAAAACTATTAATACTAATTAAAAGCCTAATAATTAAACACTTAAAAACTCTACTTAATTAATTAACTAACCTAACACTTACTACCCTAATTCTACCCATTAATACCCGATTCGCGTGACCATTTCTCATATCACCCCATCACCCTCAAATTGATTCATTTTTTCCCACGACTTATAGGCGTGACTTCGCCGTCGATGTTCCTCAACAGCCCCTTAGAAAAACAAACCTAAACCTAGAACCGCCGCACACCCCTCTGTAGCCGCGAATCTCGTCGGATTTTCAGGGTGGAAAATCCGGCGACCTTCCTTTCCCTTTACCCACGCACCCAGCCAACGATTTCTTACCATAAACCCATTATCTACTTTCCTTCCTATTGCCAAATCTTCCATAAATCGCTTCGAAATCAAGTCTTACCATAAGAATTAGCAGCACAAAATCTCACCAAATCAGCCCTAAAAGCTTACCAACATTAGAACCCAAACTCTGAGCTATAAATACAGAACATTTGAGCGCATGCAAGGGGGTCGAACACAGAGCAGAGACGGGGAGAACACAACAAGGCATCGGGAGTCAGGGAGTCAGCACCCAGAGAATTAGCATCGCAAGAATAAAGGTTCGAATCCCTTTCTTTTAGTTCCAAAAAAACCAAACAAAACTCGCTTTTTCATTCGCATTGCAAACCCAAAATCGAAACTCCGAGAGTGGACCGACGACTTGATACGCTGTTGCCTCGGTTATTAGGAGAAGGTAAACTTAACTCACACTGACTTTAGTCTATTCGTGATACATTGTTTGCCCTCTGTTTGAGCATGTGTTAAATTGATGTCGATGACTGGTTTCATGCTTTTTTTGTATTTCGTATATTTGGTGGACCGCATGTTTATGTTGGGATTGATTTAGTTGTTTGACTTGTTAATCTGTTTGGTTGCTTCATAATTGAGCAATTCTACACGAAATAGGCTCGCTTTAAGTAAATCCGAACTCCTCTCGGTTCTTTTGTGTCGCTTATGTGCTTATGTGTTCATATCTTCGATCGTAGCACGCTACTACGTCTCGAGCATGTCCAATTCTGTTTAGATAAAATGTAGGAGGGTTTTATGAAGCAGGGGAAATAGGATTGGTAAATGTATCTAAAAAATTACATGTTATATGGCATTAGATCTCCAGCTTGGTTTACACATGTGCTATATAACTTGTTGCTGGTTTAAATCAGTGTTGAAAGTGTTTCAACGAATAATCTGTAGTGGAGGGAATTAAGTTGAATCATATATGCTGACCTAAGGGGTTAATTTGCTTGTTTACATCTATCTAACTAAAAAATGATCGTTTAATCTTTAGCCAAGTTTGAAATCATGTCAACCAGGCTGTGATAGATCCCAGCCATGTCCCTAAGATTATATATCCATTTTTTAAAGGGGCATGATATCTTAAGTGTTAGTATGTTTGTAAAGTGGCTTGAGATTAGGCTTCAATTTGAGCCCTGTTCAGTGTTTGCCCTGTATGAATTTACTTTGTCAATGTGATTAGCCTTAGACTTTGGTATGAGCTACTATCTCAAACATAGCACATGCATTATTGTTTGAAGAAATATGTTGATTACGGATTATAAAATGATGGACCTGATTTATCTAGATCATTCATAAATGAGTAAGAGTGTATCACAAATTGATTGTATGCTGGATATGCCTTCTAATACATCTCATACGCCTTGAATGCCTTACGTGCATCTGCAGTTTCTTGCATATTGGTCTCTTGTTGAAGCCCATTGTTGGCTTATGCGGACCAAACTACCTCTAATAAATCTGTTGTTGCATAGGCCTATTTCTACTCCTTCTACATGTTACCATATGTCAGCCTAAACTGTCATTGTGTGTTGCTTTTAACTATCTGCATTTCTTGTTGCTGCCATAATACATACAGAAAAGGGATTGTGAGTTACTCTTACCACATACATTAGACTGTTAACATTTAAGTACATTACAACTTGAACCATGAGATTTTGCTCTATGGGTTGACCTCCCGGTATTTCACCATCTGTTGGCTCTGTTTGCCGATTGCGTGAGATGGCCTCATTATTAGTGATTTATACCTTTGTGCCTTTGGTTGCGTACAAGTATGGATCAGTGTGTAGATTCTTTTATGATTTAAATAATCGGATATACACTAATCCTTATCATCTTTTATTTTTACATGAAACGCACCGGAGCAACAAAGAGTCTCATGGCGAGACTCATCGTGGCAAATTAATACCCGCATCTATGTGCATTTCTCTATCCGCATCGGAATTCCAAAGCCGCAGGCGAAAGACATCGCCATTCCTCGAGTCCTTTTAATTATTTTCTACCCCGCCCCCATTCATTTATTTGTTGTAAATTATATGTCTAACGCTACATTAATTAGTAGAATATTCATAATAGTTAAACCTTGAACCAATAGACTATAAAGTAGCTTGACATTAGAAATTTGCTTTCCCCCTTTAAGTTAATTATTTTAGCTTACTTAAGTTATAATCAAACTATTTAGTAATCCTCCACTCGCATAATTATTTAGGTAGTCAAAGCATTATTAGTTACTAAATCCTAACATGAGAAGATCATTTTCATAGACTCCTATTAGCACTCACATAGAAAAATTTATTTAAATCGCAAGATCGTTAGCCTTCGCATAATACACATTGTCATATCCTATAAGCATATATTTTGTCATAGCAGATTTTGCATTAGTACCTCTATATTATACCTTATAAGATAAATTTCGTACGTTTTCTTTATTACTTCATAAATGCATATTTTCAACTAGAACTAACTTTATATATTTTTCTTATATTTTATGTTGGTCAAAAATACATTTTTACTTACAAATATCTTTTGCTTAAGCACTTTCAAAACATGCATTCTTAGCAATAATAAACCACAGGTTTGAGCGGACAACCATGAGTTAGCGGATCCTTTAGGGTGCCTAACCCTTCCCTTTAGGATAATAAAGAACCACTTACCGAATCTCATTAAGTTTAGCAGACCATTAAAATGGAGTTAATGTTTTACTTTAAACTAGTTAAACATTTAGGTGTCCTAATTCACCCAAACTAATTAGGTGGCGACTCCCGAACCCTTTTATTTTTTTTAAATTAACCTTTAAACACCCTCTTAAACCATTTTTAACTATTTAGCATTTTATTATTTATTTTCTAACATTCTTATTAAGCAGGGGATTCGCTAGAATAAAGTCGCGGTCGAAATCGGGCGCGACATTGGTAACTTGAATTTGGAATTTCTACATTGAAATTAGAGGTTAATAAACGCACTATGGTTATTATAGGTTGACATATTACTTGCGGTAGTTGGACTTAGCAAGTGGATTGACCGAAGAGGTATGTAGAGCTTTCCTATCTCTTGAGCATGAATAGTTATATCTATGTAGTACGGTATGCGTACAAGATTTGATAATCTACACTTGTTTTAAAGTATATGATACTTGTTTCATTTCAAAAATATAAGTCCCTTGGATTTAGGGAAAATGTATTTGACAAAGGAATAACGCTAATATAATGACTTTATGGGAAGTTGGTTATATTAGTTTTTGAAAGGTTCACAAAGAAGGGTTTACTCTAATTAAAACAAGTACGGGCAAAGGATTTGAAACTATGGAAGGTGGATTGATTTTTAGGCATTGGTTGCCTAAGGTTTTAAAGGAAATGAAGTCACTTGATTTAGAAGCCTATTATATTTCTAAAGGGAAATGTGACTCGTCTTGAAAAGAAATCGTAACTTGATACTATGGTGAATAGTATCTTGGAATCTTTGTATAAAAAGAGTTTTTCTTAAAAAGTTAGAAGTACATGGTACTTGGGTTGAATGCCCGAATTTTCTATTAAAAGACATGTTAGTGCCTTAGGATACTAAAATGAGAGGATATATTAATAATGTTAATAAGAAGTTAGGGGATTTCTTAACTTGCTTATGTTATGATAAGCCGGTAGTGCTTATGTATGATATGATAGGCCGGTAGTGCTTATGTTATGATATGATAGGCCGGTAGTGCTTATGTATGATATGATAGGCCGGTAGTGCTTATGTTATGTATGATAGCCGGATGAGCTATGTTATATATTTGTATTATTACGGGATAAACCCCGGGTTATTATCTATGCCATGGATTTGCTACCCATGATGCGAGCGCGTGGCTTGCGCTCGTGCGGATCGGACGCGGGATCCATGCGGGTGAAATAGTCTCATGCGAGTACGGCGATGATACTCATGCGGGTGAAATAGTCCCATGCGGGTGGAATAGTCCCATGACGAGGCGGATGACCTCATGCGGGTCCACAGGACCCATGCGGGTGAAATAGTCCCAAGAGTAGGATTGCTTAATGATCTACAGGCGAGGTACCTGTTTTGATCGTGAGCCTCCTATTTTTACGCTATAAGTTTTATACTTGTTACTCTGCATTGTTAGTAAGGCGCGGTGTAAGGAAATTGATTTTTATCTATGACTCGGCTTATTTTGGACTTATGATATTACTACGGTATTTTCCGATTTTACATACTTGTACGTTGTGTCGACCGAGTGCGTTAAATGCGCGGTAAGGGTAGCGGTGTGGATCCTCGTTCTTAGGATCACTATTCCGGTGTCGAAGCTCGTTCCTCGGAAGCTTGTTTATTAGTACGGACATTCCACGATGTTATAGGTATTTTGTACATTCGAGGTATGGCGAAGCCATCATATGATTGTTATCTTTAAGTGCGTGGTCACATTTATGTTTTGGGCTCTAGAACCGGTTGTACTCTACATCATTGTTAAGTATGTTTTATGGAAAGCGACCTTATCGGTGACGGTGATGTTACCCTTTTTATAAGTTATGTGCTATGTATGTTCATTCTATTCTACGACATATACTGACGAAGTACCGGTAAGTACGATGCGGCCGAGGTTGGGTCGTGACATTACAGTCACACAAAATATCTATGGTTTGTTTTAAAATTTAGACTACAAGTTTCAAAAGTTTTTTTTTTATTAAATTTAGTGTCTAGTCAAACTATATCACATAAATTGAAACAGATGAAGTATTTATAATATGATTCTAGTTTTGTTGTTAAATGAGTCACTAGTCAAAAAATTATTTTTCTACTAGTTTTTAAGAAATGAATTGTGTTTTTCTTGAAGGGAAAATTAGTCATGTGATAGTGATACTATGTCAGTATATGATATATATATGTCATTATATTTTTATCAACATGTTAATAATTTACAAATCCACCCTTCTACTTTTACATATTTCAATTTGACCCCCTGATATATTCCCAAAGACTTTTTCCTTACAGTCACCAAATTCCTCTTGCTCCTCAGTACACTCCATTTTTAGAACCAGTAAATACAAAATAGGGTTTCGAGCAGAATTGAATTCTCTGCAACCCTAATTAAGCAGCTCCTCTTCAAATTTTCTCCACAAAACACACATTCTTGTGTGGAATCACCGCACTGGATTATTAGGTTTTTAATTTTATTTTTACAATTTTTTCATGACTTATGAATGGATATTAGTTTCTTCTCCGGTGCCGTCACGTTTATCTGTTGCGTTTTCGCCGCCGCGGCAGCTTTTTTAACTCGTCGATCAAAATCAAAACCGGACGGTGGAGAGGATTCGTGTAATTTGAACGGTGGAGATATGGTTGAGAAGGTACCTGTAATGGTGGTTGCGGAGAAACAGACAGGAGCGTCGATGATGGAGCAGTTAGTTCCGGAGATAACGACGCACGCGTTGAGTTATTTGGATTATCCGAGTCTATGTAGGCTTTCGATGACGAATTCGCTTATGAGGAAAGCTGCTAATGATGATAATGCATGGAAAGCTCTTTATCATAAGGTGTGCCTTTGAAAGTTCCTTGAGTTTTAAGTTTACGCATTATTAGAGATATCTCTATATCGTTTAATGTAATTGTGTTTGATTGGATATGCTCAAAATGTTAAATTTAGCGTATATACTAGTGTCATATTAGTATGTTGATAGTTGAAAAAGCTAGCTTGATAGAGTGAAAATCTCATCAAGCCTAATTAATGAACAGTTTAATGAATATGAATTCACTTATGAAGAGATATCTCCATATCGTTTAATATAATTGTATTTGACTGGATATGCTTAAAATGTTGAACTTAGACTATATACTAGTGTCATATTTACAAGTCATTTGCATATTTTTCTTCTTTTTTGGAAGCAAAGAAATGTTGCGACGATTTTCCTTCATAAAGAAAATATAACGGGAGCTCGTGTGGAACCTTTTATTCTAGGGTAATAACGGTAGTAGAGAGTTCGATTTCAAATCCAACGATTTATTGTTAAATTTAAATTATGTATTAGTGTCATATTAGTGATAGTGGAAGAAAAATATTAATATGATAGTTAACAATCGAAAAATATTAACATGATAGTTGAAAAAGCTAGCTTGATAGAGTGAAAATCTCATCAAGCCTAATATTTGAACAGTTTAATGAATATGAATACTTGGAAGTTTTGAGTTTAAAAATAGAATTGTTTCAAAAATTCGCTTATGAGGAAAGCTGCAAATGATGATAATGCATGGAAAGCGCTTTACCATACGGTGTGCCTTTGAAAGTTCCTTGAAGTTTTAAGGTTTTTGCATTATTATAGCTACTCTGTATCGTTTAATATAATTGTATTTGACAGGATATGCTTAAAATGTTATCATATTAGTGATAGTGGAACAAAAATATTAATATGATAGTTAACAATAGAAAAATATTAATATGATAGTTGAAATGAGCTAGCTGATAGAGTGAAAACCTCATCAAACCTAATTTTTGAACAGTTTAATGAATATGAATTCGCTTATGAGGAGAGCTGCAAATGAGATATTGCATGGAAAGCTCTTTATCATAAGGTGTGCATTTGAAAATTTCCTGAATTTCAAGTTTTTCGCGTTGTTAGTGATATCTCCGTATCGTTTAGTGTAATTGTGTTTGACAGTATACGTTTAAAATGTTAAATTTAGATTATAATATTATATACTAGTGACATATTTACAGGTTATTTGTATATTTTTCTTCTTTTTTGGAAGCAAAGGATGTTGCGACGATTTCCCTTCCTAAATTAAATATAATGGGAACACATGTGGAACCTTTTGTTCTGGCGTAACATCGGTAGTAGAGAGTTCGATTTCAATTCATACAATTTATTGTTAAATTTAGATTATGTACTAGTGTCATATTAGTGATAGTAGAAGAAAAATATTACTCCCTCCGTTCCAATTTATGTGGCACCATTTGACCTGGAGTTTAAGAACGAAACGAAGACTTTTGAAATGTGTGGTCCAAAAGAAGTCTTATGTAAATGTGTGGCTGTAAATCATTTCATAAAGTTAAATTGTTTTTTAATATAGAAAGATGACATTCTTTTTGGGACAGACTAAAAACGAAATGTGCCACATAAATTGGGACAGAGGGAGTAATATGATAGTTAATAATAAAAAATATTAACATGATAGTTGAAAAAGTTAGCTTGATAGAGCGAAAATCTCATCAAGCCTAATATTAGAACATGAACAGTTTAATGATTAAGAATACTTGGAAGTTTTGAGTTTAAATAGAATTGTTTCAAAATTTATAGCACATCCCAAAATGGGGAAGTGCAGTATTAATTTGACAGTCCGCTAGTATGATTGAAGATGACTCACAATTATTTGTTACCTATGTTGAAATAGGTATCTGGGCTACTTCAGATTTAGTTCAAGGAAGCATATTTTGCGCAGAGGTTAATGTGGTATAATCTTACTCTGTATGAACTGAGTTTAAAGGGATGATTTTGACTTTTCTCTCGCTCACTTACTGTGTAGAATAGATGATAGGGTTTTAGTCATTTTCAATCCAAGCCAAAGAGAAGTAGTATTATCTATATTAACATTTCGCTGTTGAACCATTTAATTCACCGAGCTCATGTATGTATGATATAACTAGCATTACCAAAGTTATTCATCAAATTTTGGTATTGTCACGGAAGCGCTAAGAAAAAAAAATTCCAGCGACGTTTTGAGAGAATTAAAATTCTTATTTTTCTCCATCTCATTTCCTGTTATTATCTGGGATTAGGAAAATCAAGTCTAATTGATGCTTTAGTAAAATGGTAAGTGAGTTATACCTGTGGACAATCAAACAAATACACAGCGCCGCAACGGAATATTAAATAAGAACGTACCTTTAGCCGTGGTTGTTCAGGTGTTGTAGAGAATCACTTTTGATCTGCACCGACTTGTAATAGAAAAGGACAGTGTTATTAAAAGCTGAATGCTTAAAAGTGTGAAACCAGGCGTTGGGTCCAGCACTTTTATGTCCTGAAGTGAGGCGAGAACAGAAAAGTGTGCTTCTTCGCTGCTTCTTACTTTCCAAAACACCAAGGGATAAAAGAAACCCTAGGAATCTTTTATTCCCTGTCGTTAGATACCATGCCGATTGATGTCACAAGCGTATATATATGTAGGCTAGGGACTTCCAAGTAAAACCTTAAACCTAGGAACTTCTCCATAAAATACGGTTGACCTAGAAACTCATAATAAAACATTCTTTCCATCCAGGAATCTTCCGGATATATTTGCATAACTGCAAATATTATCTGTTTAGTTACTTACATGGGAGACAAGGTAAATAATTAATACCTAATACGTAGGCCACATTAAATGTCTCTAATTAAATAGAGTTAATTTCTAACAATACTATATTAGGCGCTCATTAGGTGAATGCTGTTGTCAAATGATCTTAGCTATGTCTTCCGTCATGTGCTTTCATGTATGTATGTGCGCATTTAAGGGCATATGAGAATGATGTTGTACTAATTGGCTTTTTAACTTCTTCTAGGTGGAAAGTCGTGTAAGTTTGAGACTTTAAGGAAGCTCTATCATTCAGTTTCCATCAAATTGCCAATATTGTGTTTCCTTCTACTTTTAGCTGAATGATCAGCTTCTCTGGTTCACTTTGCTTTAGTTTTTTGTGCTCATTTGAAGCATTGAAATATTTTTGAGCTTAGTGCACTAATTATTGTTGTTGTTATTATTATGTTAAATAAAAAAGAAGCTTAGTACAGGATTAACTGGTGCTGTCTGTTTTGTCCGTCTTGTTGTCTCAAGAACCCTGAAACTATGACTTACCCTTTATTCTCTTCTATTATGGCCTAAATGCTTTACTGTTTTCTTCCCAACAATATGGAGTTATGAGGTATAAAATGCTATAAATTTATTACTCTGTGAAGTTTCTGTGTCAGCACTCCAAGTGTTAGAATTGCTAAACAGCTATGCCAAAATAAGGATGAAAAGCTTGTTCCATGCATCGCATAATAGGCAAGTCTTCCTGCCGGCTGGTAACCAATCACTCACCAGGGGGGGGGGGGGTTCCCTGGTATATACTGTGTACGGTTCAGTCACTCTAAAAAAAGTTTAACAACTCGAAACTGGACAGTCATTCTAAGGGAAGAATATTCAAGAAGTATACAAAGCGGGAAATACTTAATGATAAATGGTAAGGGAAGGATATACAAGGACAGTAACTTGGTTATTCATTTATTGGGAATTTAAGGGATGGCCTTGTGATTCTAGCAGATTCACACATATATAGAGATATTTGGCCACATAGAATTAGACAGAAGGTCTCCAAAGTGGATGACGTAGTGGTTGAGGCATGGGAGTAACAACTCGGAGATTCTAAGTCAGAATCCCAGCCCATCTGCTCCAGCCTTGGTGGGCAGTTGCCAGCCTGTGCTTGTGAGCTAGATAGGCTTGCCAATGGGATTAGTCGAGGTGCATGCTAGGTGGCTGGATACCACCGATATAAAAGAAGAATAAGACATAAAAGAAATATGAGAATTGTTTTACGTCTGTTACTTACATCATTTAAAACTCTATTTGAATCGATTTTGATTTGCACGGAACTGGGAGGAAACAAATAGAAGCTGAAAGATTAAGAGTTACAATCTAAAAGTAATTACAACAACAACAACATATAATCCCACACCGTGGGGTCTGGGGAGGGTAAGGAAGATGCAAACGTGGTCGGCAGGATTCGAACCTGCGCGGGCAAAGCCCACAAGTTTATAGTCATGCCTGATAACCACTCCGGCACGACCACTTGCAATCTAAAAGTAATTGAGAACAAAATTTGTAAAGAATGCCATACCTTGTAGAATGCCCTTTTTTGTTTCAGAGAAGTACATCTGTCAGCTAACTATCTTTTAGTTTAGTTTACGTCGACGACTCTGAGCCCAAATTTTTCATTGGTAAAATACGAAGACAAACTATCCCTTTTGCGTTTCCTTATGCTGAACCCCTACTTGGGTGATTGCTTATTTGTTGTCTCTTGTCTGGTCTTTTGGTAGATTTCATTTGTGCCCTATGGAGAAACTTGCACATACACATTTATTCAGAAATGTGGCCAAATAGATTAAGATGGAAAAAGAGAAATATGCGGTTGGATTTACTTTTACTTCCTACATCAATTAAATCTTATCTCAATAGATCGTCAGTGGCTTGGAAATTGGAGGGAAAGTAATTGAAGCTGAAGGATGAGGGTCATGCAATCTGAAAGACATCGGGAGAAAAGAGGGAACAAGGGTTTACATTGCTGCTTCTTTTATTCAAATAATTACGTTTATCATCTTACTTTCCTGTCCTTTAAAATGATAGACTTCTACATCAAACTTGCACGATAAATTGTTAATTTGAGCTTGGGGAGAATTTGGAAAACGTCTATATACTCTGTTGTTGTTGTTTCTACATGCATTTTGAATGATGCAAATTTATTGTTTAACCAATACATGGTTGGAAGTGTGGGTGTAGTGATTATCTTTTGTTTTCTCCTCGCCTGTTAGGATTTCACGTTGGAGCAGGATTCTGTGACTCCAATTAATGGATGGAAGGCTTACTATTCAGCTACAAGAGCCATTATGAATGTCAATGCTGATTTCTTTAAAATTATTAAAGAAAGATCAGTCCCAGCTATGGAACGTTTTTGGCTCAATGCAGATTATGTGAAGTGTTTTCATACCTCTGGGGAGTACTTTACGGGGTATGAGTTTTTCCATCCTCCAATGGGGGTCGGCTTTGTGCTTTACTACTAGTATATCTCTGCACCTTGCATGTCTGTCATTTTCTTCTCCCTCTCAACCTCCTATTTTCCTTTTTGTGATTAAAATCTCTGAAATATTATCATATGACAAAGTTGTGATGCTTCTGCCTGCACCAACCAAGTCTCTTGACTTTGGTTTCTCTGGGCATTTCCTTTTTTATGTCTACTTTTTAGGAAGGTTTTCTAAGCTCCGAATAGTTGTCGCTAATTTTATTTTTCATTTGCTAGTGGGTTGAGTCCTTGCTGGTTTAGTTGTTTGGAAATTTGCTTGTACATATTTGAAAGAGAATAGAACAAATCCTCCTTCTAGGGTAAGCACATTGCAATTGGTTGGAATTTATTGTATTCTTCTTTTTCATATTTTTTTGTGTATAGCTTCTCTCTATATTCTCTGTGTTAGGATTTCTGAACGGTTTACGTATTCTTGGGTTACTCCGCTCATTTCATTAAGGTCTTGGTTAGATGCTTGGATTCTTTTCACATGGTTATTTGAGCCAAACTTAGTAAGCTCGCTTCTACAACTTTTTCTTTCTTTTGTATTTAGTCCTTTCGAACCATTAACTTTGTTTTAGGCAGTCTTTAGCGTGTTGAGCCTTCTCTTTCTATCCCTAACCCACTCTTCCACCCATTGGCCTACTTTTTGAGGTCTATTCTTCAGCTCGACAAGCTATTTCAATTTCCTCAAAAAAAAAAACCGTTCAAGCTCACGTCTAACCCTGGATTTTTTTTAGACGTGTGCGAGAGTATGAGAAGATATATTCTCTGATGCCTTCTTGATATTCCTTTTCCGCTAGTGAGTTTGTTCTAAGTTCCCCTCCCCCCTCCATATTGATATATTCAACTATGATGGTACCTTCATCACATCAATTGCAAAGTTATCAATTTGCGGTTCGCACTAATGCAAATTCACTAGTGCAACAGAATGTTTTTGTGTGACATGTTTCATTTCTATCGTTCAGCACGTCTTAAGTTGGTTCAAGTACTTAGTTACCAATGCAGTTATAATGTAGTCACTGGGCTAGGATATTTTTGTTCTGATATGTTTCATTTCCACATCTTTATATCATTCAGCATGTATTGAGTTGATTCTAAAGCGTATTATGCCAATGCAGTTATAATGCAGTCATTGGCAGTTGGCAACTGGCTTTTAACTGGGAGCAAAATGTTGATGTCGAAATTAGAGATGTAAAGGCAAGGGTAATGACAGATTCGGCTTGGGTGACAATGAAAGCTTATCTTAATATGGGATCAGGTAATGTGACTAATGTGTTTGAATTCCATAATGGGAGATGGTACATGGTCCATCATCACTGCTCAGTGATGCTCATTCATGGAGGTGCAGGGCAACAAGTTGTGTAGGGATAGAAGGATTAAAGAAGGCAACTGTAAAGAAGATTGATTATTCTTTAGAAATTGGAAAGTGTTATAGCGTTCGTTTATAGTAGGATTGACTTCCTATGGAATCTCCATAAAATTATCTTATGTAGTTTCTGCTTCCCTTCTTTTCTTTGGTGGTTTAGAAATCTCTAGTTTCTTGCCACCGATTTTTGCCTTGCTAACTTTCTTGGTATACAAATTCACAGTCTGATTTGTCAAAAATTGCAAATGTGGTCATGGTTATGGTCATGGAGAAGGAACCCCTCTTGGATTAGTCTTGTAATTCAAGAATGTGGTTAAATAAGCATAGGAGATATGACATTAGCCTTCGACCCTTGAAAACTTGGACAGTAGAAAGATACTATCAAATCAAAGTTTGAGGTTCCAGCTGCAACAAGTTCAACATAACTTATGTATACATCAACTGTGAAACCTTTTTTTTTTGGTCAAGGACATCATAGGTTGATGGTGATGAATTCTTCAAAATGATAATATAAAGAGTATAGTTGATTTTAACTAATTATGGAACTAAGATGTAGTTGATTGTTTAAGAAAGGGCCTCTTAACGCATTTCTTTCAATTAGACAATTGTATGAATCTTAAACTTTGTGGGCATAGTAATGTTGAACCAGTTAGAAATAGAAGAGCAAAAAAGCAATTCATGAAGTAAATCCTCATGTTAAGTCGAATTAGTCTCCACCACGCACAATTTTGATAATTTTGCTGTCGCTTGTCATTAGTTATGTGGCCCATACGACTTAAGCCGAAAGAAGAAAAATTGCACTGTTTTCCCTTCAAATGGGTCGATTCTTAATTTTTGTTTTTCAAAATCGAACTAAGCCTAGCGAGATATAAGTTTAAGAAGAAAAATTGCACTGTTTTCCCTTCAAATGGGTCGATTCTTAATTTTTGTTTTTCAAAATCGAACTAAGCCTAGCGAGATATAAGTTTTTAAAGGGTTTGTAACATAACTTGTGAAATATTATGATGAAAAAGTATAAATAAAAATTCTAGAAATTCTAGCTCACCGCAATTTTAATGGGAATTTGAAACTGACTATGCATCGCAAAACTCACTTAGTATGAAGTTTCAATCATGATACAATGTTTCATGGAGATTCCATGAATACCTTTACACCCGAGGCGAATTTAGTATTTCTAGAACACATTTACATCACTAATAAAAAGAATATAATGTTTTAAGTGAGAATGGATCCTAATTCTTTAGGTAAATAACTAAATATTTAATCAAGTATATCATTTAATCTTGTTATAACATGAGTGTCAACAACTACATAATATTATTCTAATTATTAAAAATATTATATACATAAAATATCTAATTATACAAAAAACGATGGATTTATGTGTAACATATTATTCCGATAACAAACATTATCACCAATCCTAATAAGCTCACGGGGACTGAGCTGAGTGGCTAAGAAGATGACCACCGGCGGCAGCACCTCCGTCTTCCTCTCCCTCCAAACACCACCATCCCAAATATTATCAGCCAAAAAAATTTCTTTTACCAACAATAAGTGTTCTACATTGTCATTAAGTCATGGGAATCATTTTAATTATTTTCTCTGTTCTTCGTCCACTTCTTCAACTCCACTTGTTGAAGAAGAAGTGAATGAAAATGGGTCTAGTGATGATGTTCTTCCAGCTTCAATAAACCAAGAATCTAATTCAATTTTACCACCCGGGTATGCTTTGATTCATTTCTTGAATTTTACCCCTTTTGGGAAACTTGCAGGTAGTTATCTTTACTATAATAAATCTAGAGTCTTTGCATCAGGATTGTAATAAATGTGTTACTTTTATTCATTTATTTTAGTCTTAGAATAGACCCCTGTCTCTATTTTTTTTTTAATAATCAATAAGTTCCTGAGAGCCAGTCAGGACAAATCTAGGATTTTTAGAATATGTGTGCACCACTAACAATGGAGAAAAAAATGTATTTAGCGGATTCGCTCCCTGTTCATTCGGATAAATAACTCGGCATTCAACCAAGTGCAGTATTGAGTCCTTTTGGAGCATGAGTGCCAACAGATAATATTAGATCAATTCTAGGAAATATGTACATAAAATATCTAGTTTTTCCATGCGACCATGGGTTCTCGTGCCCCATATTTTAGGTTTATATTCACCCCTGTCAGCCAGTGGCATACAGTTCGAAACTTGGTGGATAATGGCTTGTCCCTTTTCACTTCTCCGCTTAAATACTAGGCTTTTGTCTGCAACACAGTTCGAACAAGTTATGTACACCTAGCCCATATGCCACACTAGGCTTTTGGGAAATTTGCACTTTTGGAGCTAGTTATCTTTATTTGATGAAGCTAAAACCTTTTCATCAGGATTATTTAACAAGTGCTAGAAATGTGTGATCAAAGGACTAAAAATCTAAATTGTAAGAAATGTGGTGCTTGTGTTTATTTATTTTAGTCTTAGAACATCTATATCTAATTCTTTTGATAACCGATAAATTCCGGAGGATCAGTGGCATACAGTTCAAAACTTGATGGATAATAACCCGTCCTTTTACGTTTCTCCACTTAAATATGAGGCTTTTGTCTGCGGTGCGATAGGATTTGAACCCGTGATGTGCACCTAACCATATATCATGTGTTGCGCTCTTTCCACTAGACTTTGTGTGGGGCCAAACCTCTGTCTATATGACCATGTTCAACTGTGTCACTATTTGGTCCAAAAGTTTTAACTTGTTAGGGAGTGGACATATTTATGACTGTATTTGATTAAGGTTTTCACCAGAAAAAGGAGTTCTATATGTATGTTTAATCATGTTTTAGGTTTGTGTGTGAAATGTTAGGAGATTTGAAGTGTGGACTTTTAGTTTGTTCTGATGCAGAAAAATGTTTACACTTCTCACATGTAATTGAATTGATTTGGTATTTTCGTTAAGATCGGTTTTAGAAGGAAAGAAAGATGGGTCATTTTAAAATCTTCGGATACAACTGACGAGCTAATAGAAAGATTAATAGTGAACCAACAATTAAGAGGACTCACTTAAGTGGGACAACTTGCCAACTTAAAACTTACTGGTTAAGGGTAAAGGGTGTCGACATTGCCACTTGAGTTAGCTTTTTTAAGTGATTGATTTAGCAATTGAAACTGTAAGGACGAACAGGTGTCTAAGTTTATTCTGTATAATCTGCAATGAAGGTATCTGATGTTCAATCAAATACACATAAAGTTAGTTGGATCAATTGTCTCAGTGAAGAAAGAGTATGAAATGTATAATATTGTACTCCTGCATGTATTTCTGCAAAAAAAAAAAAACCAACTATCAATATCTTGATAATGCAAAATTTTGAATTTACTTATTTTTGGGTTTTGAAGGGGAGCCCGGGTTTAAGTGGTAAAGTTGTTGCCGTGTGATCAGAAGGTCACGAGTTCGAGCGGTGGAAACAATCTCTTGCTGAAATGAAGGGTAAGGCTACATACAATAGACCCTTGTGGTCCGGCCGTACCCTGGACCCCGTGCATAGCGGGAGCTTAGTGCACCAGGCTGCCCTTTTTTACTTCTTTTTGGGTTCTCAATTCCATCTTTTCTTTTTAAGGGTAGCAAAAGTTATCAGCTGTGCAAGTTTTAACCTTGTGCCAACTATTTAATGATTCAATTTTTGGATTATATGTTTCACTCTTAAGATATCTTACTGACTTCCTTTCCAAATGAGTCTTAGTTAAAGCCATCGAATGCGTTTTCTGCTACATTAGACCGGGAATTTTCCATGGCAAGTTTAATAGTTTCAGAGGAATTTTGGGAAGCTGTAGATATCGTGAATTGTGATTATGTTATTCGCTAACTGATGTAAATGGACATATTCTGCAATTTTATGATATGTTGATGTATTTGCAGAGCATGTCAGGGCTGTGGGAGAGCGGAGATTGAAAGAGGCTGTAATGGCGAGGGACGGATACAAGGAGGAATTGCAACAGTTCCAGGTTTTGGTTGGTGGCCGATAAAGGCTTACAGGCCTTGCCCTGCTTTTGTTGCTTCCGGTGGTAGGTACAAAAGATTTGGACAAAGCATGGATGAAGTTGTCTCTGGGAAAGGAGGTAAAGTTAGTTCGGTCAGGACTGATGCTGAGGTTCAATCAAGGTAGATATCTAATTGGTCTATTTCCATTCTTTTCATCTTCTTTGCAATTTGCAACCGCGCGTGATATAATAAGGAGTTTAACTTGTAATTCTAAGTCGAGATAAATGCCGGTAGGTAGCAAAACAACCTTTGGTTCAAACATTCTGCTACTGTGTTCTACTAATTTTCTAAACTTAGTCTAATGACAACAAAAACTACTACTCAATCCCAAGCAAGTTGGCGTCACTGTCCATGTCGCTCGATTCAAGTTCGTCCCAGTCCATTATTATAAAAACTTAGTTGCTCTAGTACATTTAGTGGCCTACACCATTGCCATGATCAAATCATTGAAGAATATCCTCTTTCTCCCTGATCTTGATTGACTATTGCCTTCATTTCTTACCTATGCTATTTCTCATGAGCCAATATTTGGTGGAACATTCACAGTAAACTGCCAACAACAACTATGCCTCAATCTCGGCTATGAATCCTCATTCACCATGTTTCTTCCGTTGAAACATACGAAGTAAAAATTTAAAGTACTAGAAATTATTTATTTTTTCTTTATTTTCTACATTTTCTACTAGCAATCTGGTATATAAATTTCTGACATAGCTAAAAGACTCCTAGTAAGACCTAAAGTAAACGTACTAACATGACTAAACGATATACTCAACATATTCACAGTAAAATGACGAGAGTTAAATGTAGAGTAGTGCACCTACCATTAATTAGTACCTCTCTCTCTCTCTCCCTCCTCCCCCCTCTCTCTCTCTCTCTCTCGTTCTTAAAAGAATTTCTGCCTAGCTAGTAACTCACAAATATCTGTTTCACATTATATTAAACTTTGCAGCAAGAAAAAGAATGGATCGAAGAGTTCGAAGAGCTAACTGTTGGAAGGTAATTTAGTCAGCTTCAAGCTGTAAGGATGAGAAGCCAAATTATCTTTTAAGAGATTGAAGGATGTTGCTTTTGTGTATTCAGCTACTAACTTGGCAATTTTTGGATGTCTATAGGTTGATGTGTGAATGATAAAAACTTATATTAGTTCCAAATGGTTAATTGTAATCCAGATGAACTATATTGTTTTAATTTCAACTATACTAGTTTGCAACAGGAAAGAATCTTGTTTCTTGTTACACTTGGATCCATCTAATATTGTTATGGAGAAAACCTTACGCCGGGTTTTTCCTAAAGACAGTACTACACATCACGTTAGAGTTTATTGCTTAAACGGTCATTAAACTATTAGATATAAAGGGTAGCTCGGTGCAGTAAGCTCTCGTTATGCGCAGGTCCGAGGAAGGGCCGGACCACAAGGGTCTAATTGTATGTAGTCTTACCTCACATTTTTACAAGAGGTTGTTTTCACGATTTGAACTCATGACATCCTGGTCACATGACAACAACTTTCTCAGTTATTTCAAGACTCTCCTTCCTATTAGATATAGGTGAATACAATTATTTTTCTTTCTTTTGTATCGAACTATTCGATTATCTTTTGTTATTTGACTCAAAAGGTCGCTTTTCTTTCTTTTGAATTAGAAAAAAACACGTATTTTTTGAAATTTCACTCAAATCGAAATATATTTAACCTCTTTTAAAAGATGTGACACCTGATGTTTAACTCAACACAAATAGAAAATATCAAATCCAAAGCATTTTAACCAAAAACTTCCTACCCAACCTAATACGTACTCGTAAAATCCCCTGATATGCCAAACAAATTCATATATCTATCCATATGTTATGTTAATATTATAGTTTATTCAATGTTTAATAGTAATGTAGTTCTAAAATAATTTAAATATAACATATTTTCTACCTAAATAAATAAAAACACATTCTAATTAATCGAAGAATAAATATGTTGCATCATATATAATAAGAATCTAAATTAAAAATTATGAATAACTGACATAAAGAGTACTACTTCCTTTGTCTCAAATTATTTGTTGCTTTTTTGTTTTAAACGTCCTTTAAAAAATATTAATTAAGAGTGATATTTGACTACGTTAATCCTTATGTCTAAATTATAATCTCTCGTCATTATATGTTTATTCTATTTATATGTCACATCGATTAATAATTAAATTTTACTAAGAATAAAATAAGAAAGAAGTAATTAATTGTATCTTGAACTTTTAAAATGATAAATAATTTTAAAATTTTATTTTTTTTAATCACGATAAATAATTTGAGATTGAATGAATATTCCTTGTTAGAATTATGAATATTTAAGACCCATACTATTTTATAAATGTGTTTGGTATGTACTAAAATGAAAAGGTTCCTTCCTTTTTTTGTTTAACGTGAAATTCGCAGTCGCTACTCGAAGGTGCGCACTGGGTAAACCACGGACTGACGTAATAGCTTGCAAATTCCGTCTTCCAAATTCCGTCAGCCAGTTAAACCACACTTGGCAAGCCAGGTGTGACAGGCTCCCCAAGAGGCGAAGACAGACCAGATATTACCCTGGTGTTTCGAACTTGTGACCAAACTCTCTCACACCACCCAATAAGGATACCCTCTGCCTTCAAGACCAACTCGTGCTTCGGATAAAAAAGGTTCCTTCCTATACCAAAGGAATACTTGAGGGCTGAGGCGCATATAAAGGTGTCTAAGGCGGCCGTCGGGCCGCCTAAAGTTCTTAGGTTCGGACGATTCTGCACGGTTCACGGATCAGGACACCGTCACCGGTCGATTCGTTCTGATTCGAGTTGGCGTTCGGTCGAGTCCAGCAAGTCCGGTTTTTTTTATTTCTAGTATTTATTTTCTATAATATAAACTAAATTCAATTTAAATATGTAATATAATAATATAATATATAATTTAGTTGTATATATTAAAATTGAAACTTTAAAGTTAACTTTTTATTTTATACATAGTTTATAACTTTATACTTTATAGTTTATAACTTTATATTGTAAATTTGTAATTATACTTTTATTAATTTATTAGATTAGTAGATATAACTTATAAGTAATAACAGATTAACAACTAAATAGATAGTAAAATTAAAATTAATGATAAGATGTAAACTTTTGAACTTTCATAACGTTAATAAGAGTACATAATGAAGTAATAATAATTTTATTTACATATTATGCATTCTTTTTGCAAGTTCTTCGTAATCTATAGGTTGATTGAATTGGTTATGCTCCATAGCCTCTAAATCTAGAGTATTAATTCCAGTCCCGCCTCCGCTCCCGCCTCCGCTCCCGCCTTCCAAAATATTGCCTATTTCTTCATCTTCCGGAGAATTAACGTCTCCACATCCTTGATTTCTTCTCTCGATCGATCCAATCCGCCAGCGGACTAACACTTCTAATGAGCTTCCACCCAATGAGTGGCGTGTGTCTCTATTTGATCTCGTGCTTGGCTAAATGCACTTTCGAAGCCACCGTTGAGATCGACACATTAAGAACATCCGGCCATCTGCAAGTACCGAATTGCCTTTGTTATCCCGCCACCATTGTAAAGAGTCAAAATTTTCTTGGCTCCGTGGCTTTGCAAATAAAATTGCATCTCATCGCAAGATCGGCTTGTGGTTGGTTGTGTTGTAAAAGTGCTCCATATGTCTAAACATTCTTCTTCATCGTCATCATCATTGAATCCTGCAGGTGTAGACACAGAACCAGAACTAGAAGGAATATTAGTAGCAGAGTTGGTGTTATCGTAATGTAGCATAATATTCATATAATGTAGTTAAATTAGTATCAAGTTTACTTATGCAATCAAATGAAGATGGAGTTTCTGTTTGACCTATTTCCATATAAGTATATAAACTAAATATTAAATTATGACAATCTACCTTTTTAATAGAAGGATTTAAGATTTGCACAATCTGATAAACATCGTGAATAGGAAAAAATATTTTTAAACTTTTCAAACATAATCAGAATCGTGATCTGTATATTTCACATTTGATTTTAAACCATAAAGTAAATAGGAAATTTCAACTATATGAAACTAAAGCATTACAAATTTGTTGGGTAATAAGATCACGAAAATTCAACGATTGCGATGTAAAATTTACGGAAATTTTTAAAAGTTCAGCAATTGATTTCCAATGTTCGTCAGTTAACATATAAATCACGTTCTTACAATGCGCATTTGCAACATGTGTTATGGGGTCTTTATACTTATAACATTCTTTTAAAAATAAATAAGTATAATTCCACCGTGTAATAATCTCTTCTGGCATGAATTTAGGTCTCAAATTAAATTGTTTACATTTTTAAATTCTATAATTCTATTTTTCCTATTATTACTGAATAACTCCAATGACTCTTTTGACAAGTTTTATTTGGTGAAAATAAATCAAGACCACTTTTAACAATTAAATTATAAATATGACAAGCACAACGAACATGAAATATATCGAAGTGGTGGTTGTACTTCCATTTTTAAAAGATCTACTGTGGTATTATTAGATCGTTATCGAATGATACACAAAGTATTTTATTATAAAGATTATATTTTTGGGCATAAAAACAAATAGTTTAAACTTATATATTTTCGATATGACTTTGATCCTAAATCATACGCAAAGCAATAATACGTTTTCCATTCTAAAATTTTCATCAATCCAATGACAAGTAATTGTTAAATAATCATGCAGTTCAATGTGTCGATATGTCGAAGTAAAACTAACGTGGCATGGAAGGTTAGCAAACAAATATTGCAAGAAAATAACATAATCATTATGAAGTCTAAAAATATCGGCTCTAGTAGTACTACGAGGAACACCTTTAAAAAATGATTATATACTCTTTGAATATATGTAATTAAATATGAAGAAGAAGCGAAAAGAAAAGGCAAACAACCTCAAACAATCATTTTTGCTAATTCAATGCGATCTTTTTTGGATCGTACTTAGCGACCCCAGTTAATGGATTAAGTTGTTGGCGGGTTCTAAATTAGGGACAGCATTCCAGCGTGCGTATGATCGAATTTTATATGTCTAGCTATAGTGCGTCCCGTCGCACCCGCATGCTTATGTTTATAAGTTCTCCCACAAATATTACATTTAACTCTATCGGTACCACAACTTTATCATAAAAGAGCCACACTTTACTCCTTTTTCTTCTTGCTCTGGTTCGGTAAAGGAGGTCTACGACCTTGACTACCACTAGCGATACCAACATTGTGAAGGAACACTAGTAGGTGTAGCGAGTTCTTGTTCTTGAAGTTCAACAATATTATCTAATTGAGCGTTATCACATTCATTATCTTATTCCAAATTCTTCTTGCATTTGATCATAATCTATATTTTGATTAGATGATGAAGAACCTACAAATTTTACCCGCGAACTAGATTTACGTAGCGATCCGACGCAATTCCCCTTAGTAAAGACATTATAAAATATTTAAATAATCAACAAATAAATATGACAATTTAATAAAATAATTAGAGAATGAAACGAGGGTACCAAACTTCGGGATTCAGAATTCAATAGAAACTCGAAGCTCGAAGTCTTGCGTCTTGCTACTTTGAATTTGAAAACTAATAATAATAATAACTTGAAAATTGATAATAAAGATGATTAAGAGAGTATGAGAATAAGAGAATTGAGAGAAATGTTGTGTGATAAAAATGAAGAAAATGTAGAGAATTTATAGATTTTTAAAAGGGTAAAAATGGAATTAAAATAAATAAATAAACAAAACAAAAAACAAAAAAAATAATAATAAAAAAGGGCCAGTGATCGAAATGGCCAGATTAGCCATGCCCCGCCCTGACCCCTCCCAAGCCCAGTCGAAATGGCCAGTTGGGCAAATTTAATTTTTTTATTCTGGTCGGTTGGTCAGGTCGAGTAATGGGCAGGTTTTTCAATCCGGCTGTGGGTTTTTAATAACGCGTGCGGGTTGGGTTGGGGACAATCCGACCAACCGGTATCTTCTCACCGTCGGCCGGTCGGTTAAACCCAGGTCAACGGTTGGTTCCGGGTCAACCCGGACCGGTTGACAGGTTTAGGCGCATACACTGAAATCACACAACTTGGGGTATGCGAGGGTAGACAGCGCACAAATAAAAAGGCGTGGAAAAGTAGGACGTTCGATATAAAATCATAAAAGCTGTGCAATTACCGCTGCAAAAATTCCATAGAAAAATGGATTCAGAAACTTGCAATACAATCGAAGAAACAGTAGTTGAAATCCTCAAAACCTGTAACCTAGATGAAGTTACGGAGCTCAAAATCCGAAAAATGGCTTCCGAAAAGTTAGGGCTTGACCTATCCGACCCGACCCGAAAGAAATTTGTCCGGAAAGTCGTGGAGAAGTTCCTCGCCGAAGAACAAGCAAAAGCTGAAGCAAATGAAGAAGAAGAAGAAGAAGAGAAGAGTAGCGGCGCCGGTGATAAAGAATACGATGACGACGGTGATCTCATCATTTGCCGAGTGAGTTTTAATTTATTTATTTATTTTTGTTGCGTTTAGAATACTATATCCGTAGCAAAAAGAATGAGAAAAAACAATATTTGTGGAATCAAACAGTTTTTCCTTCGAGAGTTTGAGAAATAAGCGAAGTATGTTTAACAAATTGTCTTTACTTTAGTGTCTACTTTTGTTGACTTTTCATAATAAGTACTCCCTCCGTCCCAATCTACTTGACACCGAGTTTCTTTTTGGGACAGACCAAAACGGAAATGGTGACACATAAAGCACTTAGAGTCCCTGCAAGATGAGAAAGGGATCATCCTTTAGTGCTGCATCTATAATACAATTATATTTTCTCAAAAACCAATAACCTTTCATGTAAGCACTTGAAAAATCTATATATGCATTCATACTTGAAATAGATGCATTAATCCTAGTACCTGGAACTCGGTCATTAGAGTACTTACTAGGGCTTAGAATTCATTATGTGTGGTGTTTTCTGTTGTTTTATTGTTGCTGAGCTGATGTTTCTCGATGTTTCTTTTTGGATTGATTTTCTTGGGGAATTCTATGTAGTTGTCTCATAAGAGAAGAGTGACGATTACTGAGTTTAAGGGAAAAACTCTGGTGTCGATAAGAGAGTACTACAACAAAGAGGGCAAGGAGTTACCTACTGCTAAAGGTAATAATCGTTTTGTAAGATTGTTTATTACGAATTTGCATACTTTATACACAAATTTGCGTGCTTTCTCGTTTGAAATAAGCTTAAGTGATTGCTATAATTAGAAACGAAGTCTCTGTTGAAAAACTTTTAAGTCATATATGTAAAGCAAGTTCTTGTTGCATTGAGGAGTTAAAGCGGACTATGCTAGTGGTTTGAATCGCTACAAAGAGAAAAAGTATATTTCCTTATTGCTTGGTATTAAAATGTTTAGCTATTTGTTTTTCATCTTAAGGCTGCTCCGAATTTCATTTCCTAGGTTATATGGTGTAGAAAGAACTTGACTGAAGAATTTCATCTATTGATGTCTTCTTGCTTCTATTCTTATTTCCCGATCTTCTTTCAAGTCTATCTTTAGAGGAGTTCTTAGGTTATTCTACCACCATAATCTGTTTGCATTCTTTTGCCCTTATTGGTAGATTGTGGTGAACGATATCACTTGCGAAAAATTATCTTATTAGCTTATTTATTCCTTCCAAAAAAAGAATCTCATATTATCTTATACGTGATTCTATTAGCTACTTATACTGCTGTTATTTACAAAGGTTGAGAATACATAAAAACAAGTTTTTTTTTAACAAGGTAACATTGAAAAAATTAAATCTTTTTTGTATAAGCATTGCCTTATTGCTGATTGTAAGAGGAGTGTCTCGAAAGCTATCTAGATTCTGCTCTTTTAGCTGTTTATACCCAAATCAATGGTGTTGTTTCCAAAGTTACCTCGTTAGTATTTGATTTTAGTTGGTTTCCCATCTACTAGATATTATTTGTCATGTTATCTCTATTTTTGTCCATCTTAAAGACATGCCCACCACTTTCCATGATGGAGGCTTTTGCCACATCTTAAAGACATGTCTACTAGATATTATTTGTCATTTTATCTCTATCTTTTTCCATCTTAAAGGCATGTTCACCACCTTTCATAATGGAGGCTTTTGCCACCCCTGTGTTCCTCTGTCTATATGTTATTCAACTCGAACAGTTACATCATCCTGAATTTACAGTAGTCACACTGACATTGCATGATTATGGCTAACGTGTTTGATTTATCATGTTCGAGATGAGCCAATAAGAAAAAAAATCAAGAGCAAGAAAAGAAGGCTCTTGTTTCTTTATTTTTTCTTGACTCCATTTTCCTAGTAGAGAGAACCTCAGCTATTAATATTTAGACCAGCGTTTGTTTGGAGCATTCAGTAAGTGTTTCTGAGACCCCCTCCATCAACAAAAGAAAATATTTTTTTCCTGGTTGGGAAAAATTTAGGCTGATAATCTGCAAAGCAAGTATACAACATGGGCAATTGTTAGACCACCTGGATATTTCGCTTTCTGTCTTTCTGTTGAATATACACTAGCACCTGCTCTGTTTTTTCTTCATCTTTTGATCATAAGAGGTGTTAAACTTAGCCAATGAGTGGTCTGAGTTTAGAAGTAAAAGAAATGGATGGTGGTGGTACTGATGATTTGTTTGGGATGCCCAAAAAAAGGTTTTCTTTTTGCTCCTTAGGAACGCTGACAACGGTCTTTGTAAAGACTGCAAGGTTATTCTAAATGAGTATCTTACAACCCAACATAAGCTTTTGGTGATGGATTTGGAGATTAAGATGGAGAAGAAGAGGAGGGTTGTGGATGACAGTCTAAGAATCAAATGGGGGAGTTTGACAATGGCTAGTGCAAAGGAGATGGGGAGATGTTGATGGCCAGGAGGGCTTGGGGGAGTAGTGGGGATGCAACCGGTATGTGGGATAGGACGGCCAGAGGCAGCTAGAGAAGTGCTAGGGGTCTCGCGGGGTAGCCGTGGTGGGCATCGAGGGGACTTGTGGTGGAATGGTAAAGTTCAAGAGAAGATGGAAGCAAAGAAAGTGGCGTATGCGAAATTAGTAGAAAGCAGGGATGAGGTGGAGAAGTGGACGAATAGGAAATTATATAAGATGAAAGAGGCAAAGATAGCGGTTATGGCAGCAAAAACGACGGCTTTTAAATGCTTGTATGTGGAATTAGAGGAAAAAAACGGGGATAAGAAGTTGTACAGACTAGCCAAGGCGAGGGAGAGGAGGATCCGTGACTTGGATCACGTGCGGTGCATCAAGGACGAGGATGCTGAGATGGATGTGTGGGCATACAAGGAAGGATATGATTAGAAATGATGATATTCGGGACAGAGTGAGAGTAGCCTCGGTGGAGGATAAGACGTGGAAGCGAGGTTGAGATGGTTCGGGCATGTGTAGGGGAGAGGCACAAATGCCCCAGTGCGAAGGTGTGAGAGGTTGGCTATGGACAAGTTCAAGAGGGGTAGAGGTATGCTGAAGAAGTATTGGGGATATGTGATTAGACGAGATATGACGCATGTGCAACTTAATGAGGACATGACCTTAGATAGGGGGTTGTGGAGGACACGAATTAGGATAGAAAGGTAGTAGGCAGTTATACTGGTAGTTGTAGTGTTATTATTGCAGTCCTGCTTAGCCTATCATACTAGTAGACACAATATTGTTTTATAGTCCCATGTCCTTTGATTTCTGTTGTTGTATGTTCTTTCATATACTTTATTTATCTTATTTACCTGTGTTAGTTACCACTTCTTTTCAGAATGTTTTATCATGGCTTATTCGCTTTTGTTACTCTCATTTTCATACTGCTTTAAATTTCTTGTCCGACCGTTTCTCTTGCTTTGCTTGTGCTTATGCTTTGTCTTGAGCCGAGGGTCTTTCGAAAACTGTCTCTCTACTTACCAAAGTAAAGGTAAGGTCTGCGTACACTTTACCCTCCCCAGACCCACGTTGTGAGACTTCACTGGGTATGTTGTTGTAGAGGTAGGTGCTTGCTAGGCAGGGTGTCTTTCATTCTTCATTTGAAACTAACAATTGTCTGGTCCATCATAAGGCCAAAGATAGTAAAATACTTTATGCTCATCTATAGATGTTGTAGCCCTCTGAATTTACTATCTTCTCTTTGCACCTGGAATCATAGGTGGTGACAGCATAGTGTTCACTGCGGCAATATTCTTCTTTCTTCCCTTATTTTTTCTGAAATTTTATTATGTAAATCTCCTGATTGCTAAGGGGAAAAACATAGGACCACCTGTGATACTTGTTATGTGTTGCCCCCTGTAGGGATAAGCTTGACAGCTGAGCAATGGGCAACATTCAAGAAGAATATTCCCGGAGTTGAAAAAGCCATCAAGAAAATGGAGTCGAGGTCTTAGTTTAGTTTTCTTTTCGTTATATGCAGTAGCTTAGTTTTCTTTTGGTTATATGCAGTAGCAATTTGTGTAATATCTGAAGTGCTTAAACAGTAGGAGACTTTTTTTTAAGCCTTCTCCTTTGGGTATATAGATGTTATCTATTGGTAAGAGGTAGCTGGTTTTTTTAAAAGACTAAAGAGAGCTTCTTAAATTCTCTCTCTGATTTTTCATATATCTTTTGCTTCTGATTTATCTAAAGATTGATCTTTGTGGTCCGACCCTTCTTAAACTCCGTGCATAGCGGGAGTTTAGTGTACCGGGCTGTCCTTTCTAGCATGTACACGTAAAGTAGGGATATTGCCTAACTAAAGTTATTGGCCAATGTCTAGTTTAAGGCGTGGCCTAAAATGGCCTCTAATTTAGGCATGGTTCAATTGTGTGAATTTGGTTATTTGTCTCCTACTTATTAATAGCCCCTACTAATGATCGGCCCACTTGACTGTCCAATTTAGTAGGCGTTTGGCCATAGATTCCAAACATTTATTTATTTATTTTGGAATTTATAAAATTTGAATTGAAGATGGAGTTGTGTTTGGTATACATTTCACGTGGAAGAGAAGATAGTACTTTATTTGGAATTTATGAAGATGGAGTTAGGAAACATGTTTAGAGCACTTTTCCATATTTAGAGTTGGATTTGAAAATTTTAAACCAAACATTGACTTTGAAATAAAGTGAATATTATTCTAAAGAAAGTGAATAATTTTCATGGTCAAATAACTCCCTTTACTTATTCTTTCCAACTGGACTATGTCAGTGACCAAAGGTAGTAATAAGAGGATTAAGAAAATGTCCTTCCTACCCGCAAGAGTGGCTTAGTTGGTTGAGCATGAGGCTTTCATAATGGAGGTTTCAATTTTGAAACCCCCCGCCTACGACATCAGAGGATTTTGCCTTTTGAGTCGAGCTCGTAGTACGGAGCTTGTCTAATGTGGGTTGCCTCTCCTTTGTGGTTTGCAAGTTATATTGCACAAGAATTTGGTTTACCCCGTGCGCACTAAAAATGTACTTCCTACTAACTTGACAAACTTCCTCCTCTTCATCAACAATAATTTCGTTCCAGATATTGATTATGTGAAGATTTATCATGAATTAATTAATTTTACATTGGTTGTGAGCTTGCAACTTTGTTCCTTTTAATTCACGTTTTAAACCGACAGTGCAAGCAAACTCGCGTGAGCGAGAGTTAACTTGACCTGACCTCCCTCTCTTATGAGAAAAAGGCTAAACAAAACAAAGCAAAAATAGAAAAGTTAACTCCATCTTGTTGTTCCATAATTTTTGGTAGTTTTAGATTATACTCCATTCGATTCAAAAAGATTGTCCACTTACTCATTTGCACACTTCTTAAGAAAATGTCAATTCTTCACAAAAATAGGTAATTTCACTAAACTATCCCTAATTAAATAGATATTGAGATTTGGTCACTTAGCACTTATTAAGGGAAGATTTGAAAAAATAGGATCAATTCTTTCTTGATTGGGTAAGTAAACACTCTTTTTGAATCAAGAAAAAAACTAAGGGCTCGTTTGGTACGTCTCACTGGACTGTATATTTTTATATTGGACTGTATTGTAATGGACTGGACTGTATTAGAGTATTAATATATAATTGACTGTATTTTATTTTTATTTTTTAGGTTTAGTACAGTCCAGGGGAGACTCATATACTAGATGAGTCTCAAAAATGACAGTTGGAGTGTACTATTTTTAGAAATAGTATAGTCCAGTCCGACTGAAAACGCTCATCAAACGCTGTATTATTTTTTTATCCAGTGCAGTCCAGCATACCAAATGTGCCCTAAGTGGACAGTTTTTTATCCAGAGGCCGGAGGGAATAATTGATTTTTATAACTGAATTATTTATCTTATCACTCACTACTTGAAGTTCTCCTAGTCTTGCAAAGCTAAAATCTGAGACCATTTTAAGAATTTCAGTGGATTGTAAGAGGCATCATCAATGAATAATTGATGCATCATTTTTTTAAGCAATTCCAGGACTCGCGGCCCGGGTGATTTTTTATTTATCGAAAATAAAGATACAGAGTAATTGACGCATCATCGTTGCCGAGATTTGACAAATTTATTTGATTGAATCACAAGCTCGGGATTCGACGGAACAGAAGCCATTACGTGTTCTTAGAGGTGAGTGCTCGATAGGAACGTAATTGTATCACAATATACATATTTCCAACTATTAATCGTGTGGACAAGTAATATTTCTGGTTGATATTGATGGAAGAAACAAAGTAGGTCATACATAAATTTGGCATTTTCTTCATGTGGTCTAAATGACACTAAAATAGGAAGTCTTCTTCATTCAACGGCATTAGCCGTCTAGGATCTTCGAGAGCAGAAAAAAGGATAGGCAGCTGGTAAGACCAATAGTGGGACATTAACGAGTAACTATCAATGTTGGGTCAGATCCGAATACGTGTCTTCACCTCATCGAAGGTTTTATTTATGTGGTTAGGTATGCTATGTTCCAAGCACATAAAGTCCAAGTAGCATTATAACAGAATGGCCCTCTTGTGTCTCTTGCTACCGCATCCCAAATTTAGCAGCCTTCAATGCCCACTCTTTCTGCCTCTTCTTGGACAATGAAATTTAAGTTGTATTACTATTCAGCTCGAGCTTGTATATATTCAAACCACATGTCATACATCTATTGATTAAGTATAAATACTCGATATAGATAATTTTTTACCGGTGCATCCCTTCCCTAAACCCTATACAAACACGAGATTCTTTAAATTAGTCTTTTTTTATTCCCCTTAACAAAGACATGGGAATAAAACTAAGAAATATAAGACTCGGTGTAAAATTAGATAACAACTATCTTGCCTTACTGAAAAGTGGAAACTTCCTTAATTGAAGTTTTATTCAAATTACTTCCAATCCATTTCATTCCATTCCATTTTCCCATTGGTTAAGGATAATAGATGAAGAAAAAATAGAGAGAAAAAATGCCACGTGTCGTGTTTAGATCCGTACTTACCAAAAATCTTGTATAAATCCTCATCAATTGGTTGTCTCAATAGTCAATACCAATTGGCAATACCAAACACCACATATCATTTCTTAAGGCTAACTATATCCATATGTGACTCCTAGTTGCATAGCATAATTCACAACTTAAGAGAAACTAAAAACTCATATACCATTGAAATTCAGAGTAAAATTATCAAGTATGGGCTGTGCCTCATCCAAGAGAATAGAGGCCACCGTCGACGTCTACCGTCCGCCGCCGACGAGCTTCGCCGTCTTTGATATCAACTCCATTGAAGAGCCATGGCTTGGTAATAACAAGGTAATGTTTCAATTTATGAACTTTTCACACACACACACAAATATAGGAGTCCTAATAATATCGAACATTAGTATTCGTTATCGTGAAAGGTTTTGCTTAAATAAAAAGTGATATAAGATAAGGTCTAAAGTTAAATGAACCGAAAACATCTTATATAGTGTATGAACTTTAATGTGTAGATATCCTGATTAATTGTGATAAATTTATATTCCAAACAGGCAGAAGAAGATGAGCCGGATCAAGACGAACCAGAAGAGAAGCCAACAAAAGTGCCACAACAACTTGAAAAACTCAACTCCTCTATTGATGATGCTCCACGTTCATGGGATGAAGTTAGCAAAGCCTTAGAAGATATAAAACCTTCTTTACAAAATCCACCACCACCAAAATCACCTAAAAAACCACTCCTTGCACTAATGCCGCCACCGCCGCTACCAGCAGAAGAAGGCGGTGCTTCCCTAAAAAGGAAAATTCCAAGAAAGAGCTTTTCCTTTCATACCCTTGAAGAACTTGAATCCAATATGTCAAAAAAAGATTCAAAAAACCCAAATGAATTGAAGAAAACTGAGTCCATGCGTACTAATGCTGAGGAGAATAAAAAGTTGCAAACATTCAGCAATAAAACAGTGAAAAATGAGTCACAAATTGTGTTTCATAATGAGTTAGAAGCACATCAAAGGACTCAATCTCGTGAAGGGTACAAGCCAGTGAAGTCTTTGAAAGAGAATCCTTTTTTGCTAAGGGATAAAATGGAAAGAGAAAAAGAAGGTAAAGTTCCAACTTTCATAAAATTCAACCCTTTGAATGACTACCCCGAAAAGTGCCCGCCACATGGCGAGGACTCATTGGTAGTCTACACGACAACGCTAGGAGGGGTTCGTCGCACGTTCGAGAATTGTAACAAAATGAGGCTAATCCTGGAGTCACACCGGGTGGTTTTCGACGAACGTGACGTGGCGCTGCACGGTGAGTTTCGTCAGGAGTTGAAGGAGTTGCTCGGAGAGGGAGAGGACGCGAGTGTTCCAAGATTGTTCGTGAAGGGGAGGTACATTGGCGGAGTGGAGGTAGTCGTGAATCTAAACGAGACGAGTCGACTCGGGAGGATATTGAATTGGGCTAGGGTGGAGAGGGGGGTGGGGAGGTCAGGGTGTGAAGGGTGTGGGGGTGCTAGGTTTGTGCCATGTTTTGATTGTGGAGGAAGTTGCAAGGTTGTGAATGGGGATGTTAAGGAGAGATGTCCCAAGTGTAATGAGAATGGTTTGATTCATTGTCCTATTTGCAATTGAATAATTGTACGTATTATCATACGCATACTTAAAGATTTTAAATCAGTGAATACAGAGTACGTACTGTTTATTTATTTTTTTTGACGAAGGAACCGCAACCGCTACTCTTTTGAGTGCGCACAGGGTAATGTGAAGTCGCTACAAACTTAATATAGGCGCATGAATTCTAGTTACATCTACATAAGCAATTACTTTGCATATATACAGTTTTGTGATTGAATTTTGTATTAGACTTGTTCATGATTAAATATGATTTGTGGAATATCATAAAGATCAAAATGAGAATTTATCAAAAAACTGAGAAATCACTATTACCCCTTTTTTTGGCCAAAATTACCGAATAATAAATTGATCGTATATTTTACTGCTAGTTGTATACAATTTTTTTTTTGATGACGGGAAACCCGCAGCCGCTACTTTATTATAAGTGCGCACTGGGTAAATCCTCGGTGTATGACGCAAAACCACGTCAATTGTGCATGGCACTAATGCCGTATGTGTGTTCAGTAGAAGGTGTTAACAGGGAGAATCGAACTCGTGACCTTTCGGTCCAAGTTGTATACAAGTTATATATACTTTAAGGGGAATCTTTATTTTATTGGATGCTCATTAAATCTTCTTTTTAGACTTTTCTATGATTTTGTAACATCAGATATAGTTTTCTTTAACAAAGCACAAAAAGTTGATTGATCCTATGAATAATTAAAGTTCATCTATGGAGACTTATACTAAAGTTTAAAGCAAACCACATGTTTATTTTTTTTTTGTTGACGAAGGAATCCAGTATTATTCTTTCGAGTGCATGAGGTAAACCAGTGTATGATAAGCGCAAATCACGTCGACCACTAATGACAAGCCAGTGTGTGAATTTCAGCCAAGAAGGTTTATGCGGGGATCGAACTCGTGATCTTGCGGTCGTATTTCTCTTCTTCTGTCAAACATTTATCCTTGTGGGTAATGCAAACCACATGTTAAAAGGACTATTCGTTATTTATCTCCCAATAATTCAACATATTTTATGGGATTTCTTCTCTGGTTTTCTAATTATAAAACCTCGCACTTACTACATTTGAAGTTATACACGTTGATAGTGAAACTTTTTAACGTTATTAGTGTGATTTAACATATTATAATGGGTAATTTAACGTTTAATCTTGATTATCAATCAATGCTTATTAAGTAAAGTAACGTGTACTCTTAAACTGACTTGATTGTGTAGGCTTTCTTTTTTACATCACATAAAACCTAAACTCATCAATTATTGTTAAATGTCCTTCATTTTTATGTTAACCTCTCTGTTCTGTCACCAGTCGATTGTCTTTTGGAAACCAATATATCTACCAAGGTAGAGATAAAGTTTGTGCATACTCTACCCTCCATAGACACCATGTTGTGGGATTTCACTGAATATAGTTATTGTTGTTATGTTAACCTCTCTTGAGCCAGTGTGAACATTTTTCCATGTAATACAAATCTTACCAGCAAGGGCATATTTACAGTGTTGATTATGGATTCACATTTTATATATATTAAAAAAATTATTAAATATCTATAAATATTAACTATGAGCACGAAAACTTCAAATTTTGAATTCGTCTCACATTAGACCACATATTTTTTACTTCAACTTAAGTCTTGGGCTCTTGGCCAATCTGTCTTTCATTGGTAAGTTTGTAATTTTTTTTAGTAAAAGTTGTGTTGAGCATGTTGATACCAGATGCATTATTTTAAAATAAGCACTTATTCCAAAAATTTAAAATTTGGGCTTTTTGGAGTAGAGCTTCTTTTGGATTTAATTTTTTTTTTATTGGCAACCAAACACCTAACAATTTTTTGATAAAAACTTTACTTAAAAAAACTCTATTTCTATAAATTCTTTTTAATAAGCTCTACGAAACGAAGTCTAGTCTATTACTGAAATAATTATAAAGTGCCGTGAAAGAACAGTTGAATCATTTCCTTTTTTGGTTATGACAATTCAACAAACTCATCTTTAAAATTTGAACTAATCATCTGTCCCCTAGACCTTTTTGTTCAATCATTCCACAACTAAATACATAAAGATTTTAATGTTTCTTTGACATGTCGAGAAAACATTATAAACCCAAAAGACAGAAACTACTACATCATTACACCTCTCTTCGTGACCATTGCATCCCCTACTATGCCGACAATTTCTTCCAACTAATCTTGTGCATAGTGATAGTATATAAAAAAATCGTACAATCATATTAGCTAAAATAATTATATATAATTGTATATTAAATGAGATTAATAACCTAGAAATTAGACATATATAATGTTAACAATAGGTAAATTTATTTACATTTAATGGTGTGAATTTTGCACACTTAAATATATAACATTTAGATCTTTTAAAAAAGTTTTAAATTCTTAATTAATTGTTTCCGATTCACCGGATCAGAATCCCCACTCAAATATTGTATGTAAGTAAGAATTTATGATTTGGTGATAAAATATTGGTAAAGATATGTTATAGGCTCTGTCCCGGAAGCAGGACCTTCCCTTTCCTTTGATTAACGGGCCCTCAAACCTTTATAATTTCGTGCTGAACCTGGTCTCCATCTTCAAACTTCTCGTTCGATGAGACTTAGGGGGCAATACATACCTGATACCAAAAGGTTCGAAGAAGGAAGGCGCATAAGAGTATATAACCAACCCACCTTTCTATATAACCTGTTGGGTCCCGTGGATTATACTATGGATTAATTAAAATCAAACAACAAACGATCCACAAGCGATTATCTTTGAAAGCGATGTCGAATGTCAAGAAAATGTAAATGCGACACAAGTGGCGACACTAAGATAAAACTTAAGAAAAACCTTTGTAAGAGTTTAAAATGCAGCGGAATAAAATAAATAACACAAATACTTAATTTTTCATAGGTTATATATTAATATAACTCATGATGGTAATGACCAAAGATATTGTATATATTTATATACAATTAAAATATTTCTTTTTTACAATGTTACAAGAAGATACAAAAGAAATAAAAAGGTTAAGTCGCAGATGACTTATGCTTGAAAAATCTATCTAAAATAAAAGTGATCAACACCTCATTACAATTGCTTCAATGAAAGAACAAATCTAGAATCTAGGCAGCCTTCAATGAAAGAACAAATCTAGAATCTAGGCAGCACTTGTAATGTAAATGCGAATGTCAATCACAAATCTGATGACACTTGTTGATCCAGTTTTCGATCTTAAAATCTGGAGAGCTCTCTCGGTCTTTTCTCTTCTAATTTTCTGGATATCAAATCCTTGAAGTGACCTCTCTATTTATAGCAGAGAGTTCCCTTAAAAAACTCTTCGATCAATTGTGTAGGTTGAGCAGAATGTGGAGCATGTGAGCAGTAGCTTGAGGCTGAAAAATCTCCAACAGCGTGGACTGTTTATTTCACATCTTGCTCCTCAAGTTATGCAATTTCTTGGACTTGGTCTTCATCGATCCTGATCTGCCTGAAGACTCCTTGTTAAGTCAATTTGCCACGTTTAAAAAAATCACAGTTTTCTGAAAAAAACTGTCCGTGAAGATAGGCAAAACTGTTACCAGAATGTCAAGACATTTGTTCCAACATTTTCTGTTTTGGACTTAGTACGAAAAATGATATGTTAGGAAAAATGTCATGACATAAAACCTAACATTAACATAACCTATTCACGTTAGTGAAGCGACTGTATGCATAATGAAAGTCAACCTACGAGCACGAAAGAGCGTAGTATTGCTACGCGAAAATGTTTAATCTAAAATATATAGTATGTAGTTGATGGCGATTCAAAGAAAATGTTCACGGTACACGCGAAACACCGGATGCTTTTAAACTTATTAGCATCATATTAAGCTTTTAAACTTACTAACATTGATCCGAAGCCCTAGACCAGTTGGTCTTGAAGGCAGATGGTATCCTCATTGGGTGGTGTGGGAGAACTTGGTCACAAGTTCGAAACCCCAGGGTAACGCCTGGCCTACCTTCGCCTCTTGGGGGGAGCCTGTCACACCTGGCTTGCCAAGTGTGGTTTAACTGGCTGACGTGGTTTGCAGGCTATTGCGTCAGTCCGGGGTTTACCACTGCGCTTTCGAAGAAGCGATGGGCTGCGGGTTCGCCGTCACAAAAAAAAAAAAAAACTTACTAACATTGCGTTAAACTAATACGATGAGTTTAGGTCATATTGGTGGGGTTAAATCGCATGTGTCACATAATCGTACACAGAAAACCAAATAGCCAATATCTATTGTGTAATTCACGACCCTTTTTGAAATTTTGACTTGAGAAACACGCCCTTTAGGCGTCGGACTCTTACCAATGTACACACACAAAAAAAGCATTTTAGCTAGCAATAAAAGGAAAGATCATCTGAAGCCCTGCACAGGTTAGTGCTTGAAAGCGAAAGTATTAGCGCAGGCAGGTTAGTGCTTGAAGGTGAGAGTATCACCGTTGGGTGGTGTGGAGAGTTTGATCACAAGTTCGAAGCGGGTAACGTTCAAACCCTGCAGAACGCCCGACCGCCGCCGTGAGGTTACACTTGGCGCTGGCGTGGTTTAGCATTGCGTCTATCACGGGCCCGTCTATGCGCACTCGAAAGAAGAGCTGCGCCTTCACAACAAAAAACAAAAAAAAATAAAAAAATAGGAAAGATCGGTAGTATAAACATTGAATTCATAACAATAACATAATTATAAAGAGAACAAACATAAATATAACTTGTTTTACTCATATTTCACTTTTTATTATGCAGCAATTTCTGCTAGATTACACAATAACAACATCATACTCACACCCAGTAAAATCACAAAATGTAGGGCCGTATTACACTAGTATATAATATTAGTGTCCAAATAAAAAGTGTTTATCGAGACCATATGTTGCATATATATGCTGCCTATATACAGTAGATATATCTTTTTCCTTCTCTGCAAACTCTTCAGTATACTAGAAGCAAACTCCTCTATATTACCACTCTCTTTCACCCTCTATAATCCAACTTTTTCTCCTTTATAATGGTATTGTCCATTCTCTTAGTTCTTGTTTTCTTCAAAAATGTCCAGAAGAGAAATGGCCTGCAAAAACACAAATCACAGAGCTCGTGTCAAACAAGATTCCCTTCGTTTATGTAAATAAATATTCAATCGATATTTATAATCTAATCTTGTTAATGAGATTGTAATTACCTCTGGAACATTTAACTCGAGGCGGAATTTAGGGCCATCGTAGTGGTGAAGAATTGGCCTGAATGAATCCTCCTCAAGTGGTTCACAGACTTTCCTCGTCACAACAAGAACCTGTAAAGCAAGAAGACATAAATCGACATTCCCAAAAAACCAAAACAAAAAACATCACTAAACATTATGTATTTAATGGCTTCATTAGAAAGAACATACTTTTATTAACTTCATTACGGCTACAATGCGTTCCAATTTAGATAAACTATAATTCATCTTTAAGTCGAACCAAGTACACACTGTATAACTTTGGTCTAGTAATTGAAACCAACAACAAATCACACACCGTGGGGTCTGGGGAAGGTAGAGTGTACACAGACCTTACCTTCACCTTCGTAGGTAGAGCGGTTGTTTTCGGGAGTCGGCTCAAGACAAAACATAATCATAAGCAAGACAATCAAAATAAAGCAAGAGTAAAGAGTAAAACTATAGCAAGTTGGACCGCTACGAACACTGATCATGTCGCTCCACTCAAGCTCACTCTTAAACCATGTAATATACAACATACAAATTAGTAGTAGTAGAAATTCACTATATTTTTATCTATGACAGCACTAAAAGAGTTCTAAAAAACATAACCTATAGTGAACATACTAACATGATTAGAACATATACTAACTGGTACCACGTATATAGATCTTTTGGTTCAAATCCGAAATTTAACATACTCCCACCTAATTCAAATCCAAAAGAAATTATATGCGGAGAACTAACAAAATTCACTAACTTCTTCTTACCTGAGCAGGAAAGCGAGATTCACCAGGGTTCTTCTTGTCCTCCCAGGCCGACGGATCAATATCTGACCCACCAAAGCTTGCAGCCTGCAGCAGTTTATACATTAGTTTGACGAAACAAAGAAGAAAATAATGGGATAGTACTACAAAATTCATCCATTTTTATTCAACCATGTAATGCAAATACTATAAGAGATATAAACCTCAAAAACTCCGTGAAGCTGATGGGTCGAGTAGTTATACAGAAAAAGAGGTAACCCAGGTGTTATTTGTCGAACTGAGTCCCTGTAACGTGGCGGCAGGCCTGAAATATAATTGCAGTAGTAGATATAAGAAAAAAAAGCACCAATCTTGATTGAACACTATCAACCAATTTCTAGAACATAACAAGGAGAATAATAGTATTAATAAAACTTACCAAAGAGCTCCCTTTTGAGATTTTCAGCCATAGTATCATTATTACAAACAAAAATATATCCACCGATTGTTTCATTTCTTGGCAAAGATTCTGCTGGTGGCAAAGTCTTAAACCTTTTATCAACACCATTCTGTTTCTCACTATTAATATCCTTGTTACTCTCTTTGACACTCTTACTATTCTTCTTTACACTTTTACCCCCATACACAACAACCTCATTATCTCCAATAACTTTCTTGTTTGTACCAACCGCAATATTGTTAGTACCCTTACTATAACTGAAGTTCAACACTTGGTTTGAATAAACCCCTTTATTAAATCCACCATTTAAACCATTTAAACCAACCCCAAGTACCCCTTTTCCGGAAACAACACCGCACGCGCCGCCACGCGCCGCCGTGTCGGCAATTTTCCAGCCATCGTTGCTAAAAAGATTGTAATTTGACTTGTTGGAACTTGAATTAGTATTGTTGTTGACGTCACCACCTACCCTTATATCAAAATTTCTTCTATTTTCAGGTCTTTTGAATCCATAATTATTGCTCCAAATTGAATCGTTGTTTAAAGAGAGATTTGGTAAGTTGTTGTTTTGTAAACGAAGTTGATCACTGAATTTCCAGAAAGATGATTGATTGTTGTTGTTTTCCATAGTTTTTTGGGACCTTTTTGTTTAAAGATTGAAGCTTTGGGTTTTTTTTTTGCAATTTTCTTGAATACCCAGATGAGGAATTTGTGTAAAGATTGAAACTTTGGGTTGAAACTTGAAAGAGTGGACTCTTTTTACAGTAGAATGGTGTTTGAGAGGAGAAAATGGGGAAGGTGGGTGACTTTATATGGGATTTAGGTGTAATGGGGTTGAGGAAATTTCCTACAAAGAGGATGGGTGGGGTGGGGTGGGGTGAGGGAAATGTTGTGGTGGTGGGTGGTAGGGTTGTATGGGGTGGGGGTGACGTGTGAGATTGTCAAAGGAGAGTGCGGCAAAGTAAACATGTATGGCACGTTAGATACGGTGTATTAAATTGGATTATATTCACTGTATTATATTATTTTTAGAAATAGTACGGTCCAACTGCCATTTTTTAGATTCATGCAGATTAGTCTTCCCTGTATTATATTAAAAATAAAAAAATACAATTCATTATATATTAATACTTTAATAGATTTATTATATATTAATACAATATATTTTAACAAAATTAGTACAATCAAAATTAGTACAGTTCAGTGCGACGTACAAGACGAGCCGGTAGGAGTAATACCAAGACAAAGAAAAAGGAAATATACATTAGTCATGGATTCTGATATATTTTAATCCATGATAGGGTTATTAATTTTATCTAATCTAATAATTATACTTCAACTAAAATTTATCTATAAAATGATATTTTATTGTATTAATATGTTTATAGTATCACTTAACTTATAGTTTATTTCATTAAACTTTTAAAATTTGCTAATTTAAATAATATTTTTTATTAGAAGGACTATTCAAAAAGTAATTTTGAATAATAACATTTGTGTTTAATATATAAATTTGAGAATTATTTTAATATTTTTACTATAATAATTTATGTTTGATCAAGTTTTCAAAATATGCTTTACTACTTGAAGGAAATTATTTTCAGCTTGTGAAAAATAATTTCTTCTACTATTAAAAATATTTATTTTTTTACTAAAATTTTAATCAAACACTTTAATTTTTAAGTATTTTTATATATAAAAAAAAGTACCAGTACTTTTATATTAGTCCAAAAACTTTGGCCAAATTAAAGATTAATTAAATTTGAAGCTCTTTTAGGTGGGCGAATGAGAGAGAGGTAACGAGTGACGACTGAAAATAAAAACTAGGCGGTTTAGAAAGCAACAAGAAGTGGGTGTTTCATTTTTAGTTCTTTTCTTTTCTAGATGAAAAAACAAAAAAAGACACTATCCATTAATCAAAAGAAGCTTAACGACAACTTTAGTTCCTTCCGGGTAAAAAGGCTAAATTCCTCGCCACAGAATCCCATCTTCCCGGCCCGAAAAAAAATGATGGAGATAAATCATGATAACTCAGCGACTCACTAAATGGGAGTCACGATGTCTGGTGCCCACAAGGAGCATCCCCCACAAAAAAAAAATGAAACCCCCACACTAAGCATCGGGCTGAGCATACTCTTGCAGAATCACGTCGCCAAAGAACACCAACTGATGAAGTGGATACCATCTCATTCAGTCAATCAATCACATATTTCTTCAGGTCAAATGCAAGGAATTGCTATAGAAGGCACAAGCCCTTCCCTTTTGGGTTAGGAGTGAAATGCCCTCGATCGATTCGGGGCTAAAAGCCCTAATGAAGAAGAAAGATAGCCTCAGTTCGAATTGTTCTCTGCAATCGAACCTCATTATTTAGCGGCTCTCCGAAGTCGATCTGCGCAGGCAAATTGAAATTTCTGGCTAAATGGACGACAATTTCCATTTCTAGCTCTGAAGGAAAGAGACGAAAGCAATCCCGATCCGTTGTAGATTTATATATTCATCATTTTATATAGGAATGAAGGTGCTCTTGGAATAAAAGACAAATATGGACGAAAAGAGATAAAGATAAAATAATTATGAGATACTAATAGGGACCTTAAAGTTTTGTTCTGTTGTCAATTTTAGTCCTTTTTTTATTTCTTCCAAAAGATATGCTCAATCCTCAATCATCTCCAATTATGATCTTTTTTCCTTATTGATACTTTACCAAAGCATTTATAATCTTTGCTTTTACTTGTTTCTTTTTTCTTTTTCTTTTTCTTTGTTTTTGTTTTTTTTTTGCATTTTGAAGGTACTAATAACTTGATCAGATTCAATTATGGCATGAAATAATTTCATCCACTTTTTTTTCGGTAGAAGTAATTCCATCTACTTTTTTTTTATATAGAAGTTGTGAGTGGTAATGTGTAAAACGGAAAAATAACAATAATAACAAATTGTAATAAAACTTGGAAATGATCAAATAGAAGGGCTTGCTGAGTCGACCAAAAATCTTGATCTATCCTTAAGATAATATTGCCCCGTATATCCTTTCAACGGTTGTAATGACAACTTATCTCCCAAGATAAAACAACAATCAAATAAATGAGCAAAGGGAACTCAAGTGTTTGCTTTGGAAGAAAGATCTTTGAGTGTTTTGTGCTTGCAAGAGAGGAAGAAATATTTCAGATTTCAAGTGTTTTGCAAATGAGCCTAAGGCCTCATTTTATAGTGTTGTGAAGATGACTCTCCAATTACCCATGTAATGACCTTGAATGACCATGTAATGGTCTTGATTATGGAGTGTTAATTCAGCCAAATAATAGCTGAATTCATTTGGGATGTATGGAGGTTTAATGCCTAAAAAACCAGCCCAAGAGTCATGTCTTTTTCGTCTCCGTCGCGGACTACGGACTCTGCGCGGCACTGCGAGGGCCGCGGCGCCTGACCTCAGTGTTGGCGTCGTGGCCCTGTTGTTGAGCGCCACGACGCCACACCTTCAGAGAGTTGGCGCCGTGGCCCTGCAATTTGGTGCCGCGGTCCTATCGGGCCGCGGCGATTCATGACTCGTTTTATTTTTAAACACATTGTATACTTCTTCCTTCATTTACCAACATGAACCAACGTCATTTGGCCAATAACCGTCTATTATCTTACGTCTCAAACAATTCGTATACGTACCAATATCTCTTTCATTTAAGGAAATATGATCATTGGCATTGTATGTACACGTGTGTGGAAACAATGTTTCCGACGTGTGGGGCCCCTAACTGTTCGATTCGTAATTAAATAGGATTAACTTTATTTCACGTTTAATAAATATTTCCAACAGAAGTAATTCCATCTACTTATTTAAAGTAAATGTAGCATGCAAAAGCATTTAACAAAATATTATTCAAATTAACTTGATTTTAATGGACTTATTCTATATATGTACAACGATTTTTACACTATATTGTCACTTAACATGTCATAGTAAGTATATATCTGATTTTTTTTAATTTATTACTATTATATATTATGACCGGTTATATACAGTTACTTTTAGTTAACATAAATATTCTAATAGAAAAGCATACCAAAATTATAATTTTGAACCGAAGAAAGTCCCATACACTTTTTTTAAAAGTATAATAAATAATTGTAAGATAAATTCTGGGTACATGTTATTTTTTTTCAAAGTCTACTTATAAAATTATACAGATATATTTTGTTATAAGTAATTATCCGAGATAAACGTAAAAGAATTATCTTAGCTAAAGGGATAAGGATAATTTCTAGAAGGTCATACAAATGTTGTTACTAATATTCCATATGAAAATTTACTAAATGTGAAATAAATTGATCCTATTAATTATGACTCGAACAATTAGGACCTCACACGTCGGAAACATGGTTTCCACACACATGCACATAAAGTGTCAAAGATCGTAATTTTCTTAAATGGAAGAGATATTGGTACGTATACGAATTGTTTAAGACATAAGAGAATGAACGGTTATTGGTCAAATAACAATAGTTTCACATTGATAAACAAAAGGAAGACATGTGCAATGTGTTAAAAGATGAGACGAGTCATGAATCGCATCGGGCCGCGGCGGCAAGGACAGTGGTGCTGGAGCACCGAGGCGCATTCATGTAGGGCCGCGACGCCAAGTCCCTGAAGTTTAGGCGCCACGACGCTACTTTGCAGGGTTGCGGCTGCGCCTCGATGTTCGGCCGCGCGGCGCCTCCTCTGAGTGCGACGCTGGCCGCTTCGCACCGTTGGAGTAGACTAAAGCGGCGTTTGGTGACTTTAGAGAATTATCTCTTCATTATTCTGCTCTTGAATTCAGCCATTACTTGGCTGAATTGTAACTCCATACTAATGACCATTACTTGGTCATTCAAAACCATAAATTGGCTAGTTGGAGGGTCTTCTTCTCAACACTATAAAATGAGGCTTTTGGCTTATTTGCAAAACACATTTGACATTCAATAAACAATTCTCTGAAATTGTCTTTCACTCTTGCAATCACAAACACTCAAAGATCTTTCTTCCAAAGCAAACACTTGAGTTCTATTTGCTCATTTGTTTTATTGCTGTTTTATCTTGAGAGATAAGCTGTCATTACAACCGTTGAAAGGATATACGGGACAATATTATCTTAAGGATAGATCAAGAATTTGGTCGACTCATCAAACCCTCATATTTAATAATTTTCAGATTTCTAACAAATAGTTATTGTTATTTTCCTGTTTTACACATTACCACTCACATATACAAGTAGCTTTCAGGTTATTGAAGTACATTCCGCGACTTATTGATAGTAGTGTTGAGGCACGGATACTACTACCTTCCGAACTAATCTGACCCAAGTAAAGAACTTCAATATCAAAAAAAAAAGAAAAGACTAGTAGCTTCCAATGCAATGAAACTAAAAGGGGAAAAGTGATGTTTGAACTTTGAAAAGAATTGTGTTCACATGATAAATTCATGGGATTGTTTTTTTCTTTTTGGTGCTTAGTTGCTAAGTTAAGAGTTAAGACTAGTATATACTAGTGATGAGTTGTGACATGGAATTTACACGTGTTTTTATGTGCTGTCATATGAAACAGTAAGGATGATGTGTTGTATCCATTCTCTGCTCTCTTGCATTTTAGTCTTCTTCCCCGTCAACTCCCCCCACCTCCTTTAATATTTCTCTAATTACTTATTTATATGCTCGTTTATTAAAATTAAATCATTTAATTATATAAAATTATTTCAATTATGACTAAAATAATTAAATTAGTTTGAGTGAATGTGATTCTAAGTTTTTATCATTTACTTAATTATTTAAGCTTCTTGATTTGCAAAACATAAATTGGAAAAAACTTATTTTTCTTTTTTTTTCCGGAAATATTGAAAAAGTCACGTGTTTTCTTTTGTTTACTTATCCTTATTACTAATTTAGTATATTAATTACTTTTAAATTATAGGTGTATAGAAGCTAAATTTGATTAATAAATATCATGCTGTACAAAGTTATTGTGGGATCAAATGTGTAAATCAAGAAAATGAGAAATGTAACAACAACAATATGTTAGAATCTGAAAATGAACAAAGTAAATTGTCATGTTGAGTCGATTGGATGAATAATATATTCTTAAGATAATTTTGCCTCGTATATTTCTTTAAATGGTGTAATAACAATTTATCTTTTAAGATAAAATATTCATCAAACAAGTGAGCAAATGAGACTCACGTGTTCGCTTAGAAAATAAAGATCTTGAGTGTATTGGTGATCGCAAGAGAGGAAGGAGATTGACAACAATCTGAAAATTGAGGTGTGTTTGTTAGCAAGATGAATTTGTCTTCCTAAATGACCTAATAAAGGCCTTCAATGTCATGTAATGGCCATTGATTAAGGGTTACAATTCAACCAAGTAATGGCTGAATTCATGAGGCAAATAATGGAGACTTAATGCTCCAAAGTCAGCCCAAACGTTAGGTGAAAATCGTGTTCAACGGTAACACTGGAGTCGAAGGTCGCGGAGCGCCGCGAGCGGCTGCCGGGAAGGCAGGGGTGCCTAAATTCGATAGCTCGGTGACTTTACGTAATTAGGCGCGGCCGCCAGGCGCATGTGCCGCGACTCAGCCATCGCGGCGCCGCGACCCTTCACCCAATTCCTGACTCGTTTCATCTTTTACACATCGTATACTTCTTCCTTCATTTATCAACGTGAAACCATCGTCATTTGACCAATAACCGTCTATTATCTTATGTCTCAAACAATTCGTATACGTGTCAATATCTCTTCCATTATGGAAATTACGATCCTTGGCACTTTATGTGCACGTGTGTGGAAACCGTGTTTCCGACGTGCGGGGCCCCAATTGTTCAAGTCATAGTTAATAGGATTTACTTTATTTCATGTTTAATAAATATTTTCAACAATCCACTATTTGAAGAGATTTTGACGCACGCACATGGTGTCTTTTTAGCAATCATCTGGCGGCACGATGTTGCATTTGGAGAGGTAGCCGTAACTTTGAACCTTCCATAGTAGAATATCATCAGACTTATTTACTGCGCGGTGAACGTGATGTCTTGAACCGTCAATGTTAGTATAAGCCAAGACAATGATATCAACACAACATTTTTCCTTACTCTATCTTTCTTAAATGTTTCGTCCGTCGTGGGCCGTGGACACCCTTGAATTCTTAAGTGCGTTCATTTGAGACGGTCTTACTCGCACTTAAATAAGTGGTCTCCTATAAGGTATCATGTAATACCCCACTATACCAGTGTAAGGAATCATTAAAAGTTTCCCCAACCTAACTTCTATATTGAGGATCATTAAAGGTTTGGAAACTTATCATTTACCCCTCTACAGGTAGCACTTTATGTCTCTCACGGGAATAGCATTGGATTATGTAGAATATCATCAGACTTATTTACTGCGCGGTGAACGTGATGTCTTGAACCGTCAATGTTAGTATAAGCCAAGACAATGATATCAACACAACATTTTTCCTTACTCTATCTTTCTTAAATGTTTCGTCCGTCGTGGGCCGTGGACACCCTTGAATTCTTAAGTGCGTTCATTTGAGGCGGTCTTCCTCGCACTTAAATAAGTGGTCTCCTATAAGGTATCCTGTAATACCCCACTATACCAGTGTAAGGAATCATTAAAAGTTTCCCCAACCTAACCTCTATATTGAGGATCATTAAAGGTTTGAAAACTTATCATTTACCCCTCTACAGGTAGCACTTTATGTCTCTCACGGGAATAGCATTGGATTATGTTTCTTAAGATGAAATTATTATCTGAAGTGCTCTTGCTTCCTCCGAAGCGCTCAAATGAACCTTTACGATTTAATTTTTCCATTGAACCTACTTTTTGGGATCTCCAGTTGGTAAGGTTGGGTATCCACCGTATCAGTTCTTATTGATTGGATTTTAAGCTCATTCCCCTAGACAGACAGTACATCTTATCTCTGGTCATTCCCTTCGTCAATGGATCGGAAATATTTTTCTTAAATTTAACGTAATCAATGGAAATAATACCCTAGGTGATCAGCTGCCTAAAGGACTCATGTCTCTTTTAAATGTTACGAGATTTGCCGTTGTACATAGAACTGTCTGCCCTTCATAGAGCCGACTGACTATCGCAGTGTATCATTACAGAGGACACGAGTTTATCCCAACAAGGGACATCTTCTAAGAAACCATGAAGCCACTCAGCTTCTTCTCCCGCTTTATCTAAAGTGATAAATTCCTACTCCATCGTGGATCGGGCAATAAGGGTTTGCCTAGAGGATTTCTAAGACACAGCTCCACCACCGATTGTAAAAATATTTCCGCTGGTAGACTTGATGTCTTCGCTATTAGATATCCAGTTTGCGTCATTGTACCCCTCTAGTACCGCTGAATATCTAGAATAGTGTAACCCGAACTTTAGCGTGAACTTCAGGAACCGTACTATCCTGTTCAATGCTTTCCAATAATCATCACTTGAATTACGGGTGAACCGAGCGAATGTATTGAGTATTGACTACATAAGCGATATCAGGTCGAGTGCAGTTTGTGAGATACATCAGACTACCAATCACATGCGCATATCACTCCTGACATACGGGTACACCAAGATGTTTGTCAATCTTTTGACTTCTATCCAAAGGTGTCTTTACCGGTGAAATGTCGAACATCTCAAATTTCTTCAGCACATTTTCAATGTAGTGAGATTGAGACAAGACCAGTTCGTTAGATGTTTTAGAGATTTTGATCCCTAGAATGACATCTACGACACCCATATCTTTCATGTCAAAATATTATTTTAGCATGTTCTTAGTCTCTAGGATTATCCTAGGGATGCTTCCAGTGATCAACAAATCATCTACATAGAAGCATATCTTGACGAATGAATCGACATTTCATTTCATGTAAACGCATTTGTCACACTTGTTAATGGCGAACCCTTTTGATAGTAGAGTACTATCAAATTTCTCGTGTCATTGTTTAGGGGCCTGTTTCAGCCCGTACAACTCCATTTACAAGCCGACATCCTTTTGTCTCTTGTCTTGAAACCACCTACCCTTCGGGTTGGTCCATATAAATTTATTTTCCAAATTACCATTTGGAAAGGCTGTCTTGACATCCATTTGATGTATTTCAAGATCCCGCAAGGCGGCGATAACTATAACCATACGTATGGATGTCGTTTTGGATATCGGTGGGTAGATGTTATAGTAATCAAGGTCCTTCTTTTGGTGATGACCCTTGACTCCCATCTTGGCCAAATACTTGTCTATAAATTCATCTGCTTAGTTATTCTTAATTTTAGCTTTGTAGCTTAAGCGTTTCAAAGTCTTCAACTTCACTTTTAATTAAGTAAATGTGGCAAGATCTTGTGCCATCATCTCAGAACATTACTACGTACTTGGGCCCCCTCTAGTTTGAGTGAACTATAGATCTCGTACATCAGTATGAGTTCTTAGATGAGCGGTTTCCCTTTTTAGGGACCTTTGGAGTGGTTTTGCCTCTATACATACCTCATCCATTCATTGAGGGTTTACGTTGATAGACAGTCATTCCAACTTTATCAATCTTTGAATAGATTGATAGTTAACATGTTCTAATCTATGGTGTCATAAATTAGAAAATAACACAATAAAGTAAAGCAAAGGGAAGGCTCAGTTTTATTGATAGATTAGATGGAAGGCATTACAGATGCAATAGTTGCCTCAAGGAGTCCTTCCTAGGCGAAGCCCTTTCCTAAGTGGAAGGCATTACAAATGTAGCATTAACCTTAAGGAGACCTTCACATGTGAAGCCCCTTCCTACAAATATTCCCTTCTTAGTGATTACAAACTTATTAGCCTCTAATACTAGCCTAAAACCAACATTAACTAATAAATTTCCATAAATTAAATTTCTTCTAATTTTTGGGACATGCATCACTTCTTCAGAATCAGCTCTTTTCCGGACGTCATCTTGAGAACTACTTTCCCTAACCCCAGCACCTCTGAAGAAGAATTGTTGTCCATGAACAACTTCTTGTCTGTGACTGTTGTATACGTGGAGAAGACATCTTGATTGGAACAAATGTGACGGGTAGCCCCCGTATCCAACCACCATTGTATCGGATTCTCAACAAGGTTTGCTTCTAGCACCACTGCTGAAAATTCTTCAATCATATCATGTGGGAGCATGTCTTCGACGATATTTACCTTATCATTGTCTTTGGACTTATCATGTTTGAGTTTGCGGCAGTCTTTGGCCATATGACCAACTTTACCACAATAGTTGCATGTTCCCTTAAACTTTTCAGTTGTTTGGGACTGGCCAACCTTCTGGAACTTCCATTTTTTTGCTTGGGTTCCCTTTGAATTCCGTCAGATTTGCCTTAGTCTCGGCGGGTTGTTTCCCCTTTGACATGCCCTTCTTACTGTCTTCCTGAATTTGGAGTTTGACAATAAGTTCGTCTAAGGTCATCTCCTTCGTTTTGAGTTTCAAATAGTTCATATACTCAGTCCACGAGGGAGGCAACTTCTCGATTAATGTCCCAACCAAGAATTGCTCGTTGGGCTTCAATCCTTCCAAATCCAGGTGTTGTAGAATTTGAAATTCCTGGACTTGGGATGACACACTTTTGTTGTCCACCATTTGAAATTTCAGGAACTTTTCAATGATGAACTTCTTACTACCCACATCTTGGGTGTTGTATTTCTTCTGAAGTTTGTCTCATAACTGCTTGGCAGTTTCAACGGTACAATATATCATGTAGATAAGATCGGATAAACTGTTTAGAATATAGTTCCTACACATGAAATCACTATGTTTTCATGCTTCGTGAACCATCCCCATGTCGTCGGCGACATGGTTACCTTGGCCCCCTTCCGCCAAAGCATTCGGATGAGGGTCCACATCTTCCCTAACTAGTGGAGGGTCTTCAGTTAGGAAACGTGAAATTCCCATAACCGTCAGTAAAAACAACATCTTTTGCTGCCATCGCTTAAAGTGAGCACCCATGCATTTTTTAGGACGTTCATGGTGAAAAGCCGCGGGTGTAGGTGCAGTGACGCCCCCTTGAGTAGTTGCAAAGGCGTTGGGAACACCTCTAACAGGAGCATAGACATTCTAGACGCCTTGGGCAGTAGCATTGAAGGCAGTGAGATTGCCTTGAGTAGTGGCGTTGTTCATTGCGTTGAATTGATCTTCAGCAGACATGTTGTTGTTGAAAGCAACGAATATTCTCTTAAGCTTGTGGGATCAAATGTGTAAATCAAGGAAATGATAAATGTAACAACAACAACAATATGTTAGAATTTGAAAATGAACAAAGTAATTTATCTTGCTGAGTCGATTGGATGAATAATCTATCCTTAAGATAATCTTGCCCCGTATATTCCTTTAACGGTGTAATGACAATTTATCTTTCAAGATAAAACATCAATCAAACAAGTGAACAAATGAGACTCAAGTGTTCGCTTAGGAAAGAAAGATCTTGAGAGTATTAGTGATTGCAAGAGAGGAAAGAGATTGACAACAATCTGGAAATTGAGGTGTGTTTGTGAATTGAGACAAGGTCTCAATTTATAGCAAGATGAATTTGCCTTCCTAAATGACCTAATAAAGACCTTCAATGTCATGTAATGGCCATTGATTAAGGGTTACAATTCATCCAAGTAATAGCTGAATTCATGAGGCAAATAATGGAGACTTAATGCTCCAAAGTCAGCCCAAACGTCAGGTGAAAATCGTGGAGGGCGCCGAGGTGCCGCGACCTTTCGGAGAGGCACCGGGGCGCCTAAATTCCAGTAGCTACAATGACTTTTACCGTAATTAGGGCTGCGGCCCTTCCGGGAGGCGCCACTGCGCTTCTGGTGCCACGACTCAGCCTATCGCGACGCCGCAACCCTTCACCCATTTCCTGACTCGTTTCATCTTTTACACATCGTATACTTCTTCCTTCATTTATCAACGTGAAACCATCGTCATTTGTCAATAACCGTCTATTATCTTACGTCTCAAACAATTCGTATACGTACCAATATCTATTCAATTATGAAAATTATGATCCTTAGCCCTTTATGTGCACGTGTGTGAAAACCGTGTTTCCGACGTGTGGGGCCCCAATTGTTCGAGTCATAATTAATATGGTTTACTTTATTTCACGTTTAATAAATAATTCTAACAATTACTTATACCAAAGGTGTTGTGCAGCGGATAATGTTATTTCTTCTTAACCAGAGGTCTCGAGTTCAAACTCTAGTATGGAGAATTTTTTGGTAGGGAGTGCTTCGAGTTCAGCGTTTAAATGAAACATTTTTAAAGCCTAAATACCAAAATGGTATATAAAATATTTTACATATCGAAATGGGTTGTTCGTTGGCTAATCCACGAATTGTGACCTCTTTTGACGGCAAACATTAAGCTTCAGTGGATCAATTAAAAAAATTAAATATAGTTTGTTCAATAACTTTTGAACTGCAATAAAATTATTATCTTTTAATTTTTTTTACAGTTTGCTGGGCAGTGCACGAACTGCATTTTAATATTTTTTTGCAGTTTGCAGTTTGCAGAGCAGTAGCCGAACGAAGTCGAAGATGCGGTCATTTAGCCATTTAACTCTAAAATATTTAGATACTCTTAATATGATTTATTTATAACGATACAAATATTTATGATTTGAGGCTTGCTTCAATAGGAGTAAAAGAGAAAAGGCTCAATAAGGAACTGAACTCAAAAAATGGAAAGACAGGTTACGAAGGCGCTATCATTTCGAAGAAAAAAAATAGAAATTCTAATAGTCTCAGCTATTTAATTCAAATAAGTGCCCTCACTTTCTTTGTTTAACGTGAACTCAGAAATGCCAAGTATCTGGTACAGACTCAGAAACCACTGATGTAATAGCCTGCAACCATAGTCAGTCAGTTTCAAATATTTTTTCTGAAATTTGTACCCAATTAAATATCATCATAAATGGTGAGAAAGGAAGTAGTTGAAATTGGAAAAGGACAAAAATAAGCCCACATAAAGTTGTCATTGTGGCTGAGTTTAAAGTTTATGGGTCTGATTTCTAAATTTTTTGAAGTCATTGGGTTATAAATTAAATAATAATATATAATTTAATTATATATATTAACTCTAAACCCTTCACTTCCATTTCCATCCCCACAAAATTCCCACACTTAAAACCCCCAAACGAGGTCACATTTGTAGGTGTTCTCACAGCTTGCAGCTTGACTCGCCCCGCCTTGCCATGCTCTATTTAAGCATTGACTTGTTTTGCCCCATTTAATCTTTGACCTTTCCTGCCCCGCCCCCATTTGTCATCCCTAAGTGGAAGAGGGCCACAAGCTTTTTGCAGATATGTGAGCAATTAATGTTTCATCTAAAAATTGGTACAGAAGCCTTCTCAAATGGAAGCGAGTCTTTCATATTTTCAATGGCCATAATTGAATGGTTAGTAGTGCTTCTCCCAAATCTATGGGGTTTAGAGTCTAGACTAGAGCAAATCAAACAATTCGTCGGGGCAGGTCAAATTCTTGATAGAGCAAGATATGACAGGGAAAAATTTAAATAGGTCAGGATAGGACGAATTTTTGAATTTTTTTAATGGAGCAGAGCAGGGCAAAGTAAAAATAAAGAACAATGACAACCTAATTTCAATTGGTTTATGACAATGCTGCTACTATTTTATTTCAGAAAATTGGTTATGACAATGCTGCAGCAGTTGCCAAGAACAATCTGATTCTAATGTTTAATAGTCTCCTACTTTCTCTAAATGTAATATTTAAATCTTAAAAATAAGATACAAGTATTACATGGTGTATGTAAAACTTATTTATAATATGCCTATGAATATTACTTAAAAGATGACATAAACGGGGCGGAGCAAGACTTAATGGGGCAAGACAAGACATGACATATTTTCTAAAAATTACTAAATGAGTCAGGACAAGGCGGGTCAAATCCTTAGCATCCCTACGATTCGTGTCATATAGAATATTTTCCTCAAAAGACTTTATTCCATTAGGTAAGAATATATACATTTTTACACTAACTAGGAAGAATATAGAATAATTCTAAAAATATTTCTATACATTAAACTACTTACCATATAATATGAGATACTACATTAATATAAGATACTACACAATATTACTATAATAATGGTATTAATTCTAGAATAATCTATTCTAGAATATTCTAACACTCCCATCGATTGAAGCCTGGAGGCGCGAATCTTTGAGGCGTCGAAATTCTTCAAATAAAATCTGGAAGCCCTTTCGTGAAGATATCGGCGATTTGATGACGTTGGGACACGTAGTACTCGTGACTTGTCCGCGTGCCACTTTTTCACGGACAAAATGGATATCCAACTCTATATGTTTAGTGCGCTGATGATGTATTGGATTTCCAGAAAGATATATTGCACTAATGTTGTCACAGTAAATCATAGTAGCTTTCGGAATTTGGCAATGAAGCTCAAAGAAAGATTAGAATCCAAAGATTTAATCGGACAACATTGGCAACGACACAGATTCACTTCAAAGACCGAGCGCGACATCGTGGATTGCCATTTGGAAGACCATGAAACTAAATTATCACCGAGGAATACACAATACCCAGATGTGGGCGTGCGGTGTCCGGACGACCGCCTACCAGATCTGCACGTATAAGTGACAAGTTTGGAGACGCAAGATGGGTAAAGATGTAATCCATATTCACGAGTGCTTAATGTAGCGCATAATCCGTTTAAGTGCTGCGTATGTTCTTCCATGGATTATGCGTGAATAGCACACTTGTTGTCTGACATAGGTTATATGCAGTCCGTAAAAGTGAGATATTGCAACGCGTGCACAGCTGCAGTACAATGTTGTATCGTGAAAAGGTTTGCTAGAGATGACACTTAATTTGGACTTTGTATCCACCGGTGTTCTTTGAGGGTTTGCAAGAGGCCATTCCACTCGTTCCACGATCTCGGATCATACTTCTTCTCTTACGGGAGAAAGATCCCACCGCACGTCTTGTCACATCAATTCCTAGAAAGAAGTGCAATAGACCAAGATCCTTCATAGCAAATTCCGAACCAAGCTGAGACATGATATTCTTGCGAAGAGAGTCGAGGAAGTCGGTAATAATATCATCCACATCTGATAGAAGATAAGTCGTATGATTACCACGATGATAGATAAAAGAGAATTATCGGACCGGTGTGAAAACCCCATCGTGATACAAAATCGCAAAACCGCCGATACTGTGCCACAGGTGCTTGTTTGAGACCATACAAAGACTTGTTTAGCGTGCATACATGATTGGGATATTTTGGATCTCTGCACTTAAACGGTTGGTGCGTATAAGCCTCATTTAGGTGACCGTGGAGAAATGCATTTTTAACATCCAATGGTGAAGTGACCATCATCCGGAGAGATGTCGATCACCGCTACGATAGTATTGGTTTGACTCTTCGGGTGAATGTCTCTCCACAATCGATACCAACCTGCTGCGTCTTCCCATCACCTACAAGACGGACCTTATGCCGCTCAAAAGAACCATCAGATTTTTCTTTATGGGTAAAAATCTACATAGACCGAATGATGTTAGCATTAGATGGACGGGGCACTAAATTCCATGTCCTATTTTTAATAAGAGCTTGATATTCATCATCCATGGTCATTTTCCAATTTGGGTCTTTCAGAGCAGACACAGGGTTACATGGTAAAGGTGATTTGGAAACTTGGGTGTGAAGGCTGTATTTAGTGTTGGGTTTGACAATACCATGTTGACTACGGGTGACTGGACGTGTTGTCGGGCCAGTGGCGTCCAGTCCACTGGCCAAATGTGGTATTTGTAAAGCTGGGCCTGGATCAGGGGCTTGTGTTGCATTAGGGGGAAGGTTGCTATTGGTAGGTGTCAAAGCACATGGGCCCGAATGTGTATCAGTGTCCAAGACAGTGGGTTGGGCGCCATTTGGTAAGGACACGTGTAATGGGTTAAAAGAATTTTGTCCATTAGCGGTAGCAGTGACCGAACTATGGGACAATGGTTGGATAAAAATTGGGTGTATTCCAGCATCCAAAAACTCATAAGTGGGAGATTGTGACTCTTTGATTTTTCTAAATGGGAATTGAGTTTCATCAAAGATAACATGACGACTAATAAAAATCTTATTGGATGATAGGTCATAACATTTGTATCCCCGATGATGGGATGGGTATCCCAAAAAAATGCATGAAGTAGATCTCGGTTGTAATTTATGGATGGTGGCGGATGGGAATAATGGAAAACACAAGCACCCAAAAACCCGGAGATGAGAGTATGTCGGTTTTCGAATGTATAGTAATTGAAGGGGTGTTTGGTGTGATGTATGTTTGTTTGGTAGTATATTCAACAAATAAGTAGCCATCTGAAGTGCATGATGCCAAAAGTTAGGGGGAAGTGAGGCATGAGCAAGGGATGTCCTGACAATACCAAAATTATCAACATGTCTGAATCCAAATCGTTTTATCACCCAGCCCTCACAATTTCCAATATCAAAACTCATGTTCCCATAACCTTACAAATGGAGAATGTGCATTATGCTTCCTGGGCGGAACTTTTCAAAATATGTTGTCGTTCTCACCGGGTTCTTCACCACATCATTTCCCCGGAAAAAGACAAAGAAAAAGTCTTGACAACGGATGAAGACAAAGAATTGTGGGATGTCCTAGATGCCACTGTTCTTGGTTGGATATATTCAAAAATATCCACGGATTTGTTTCACACGATCATGGAAACAGATTCTAAGGCAATTGATGCTTGGAATCGATTACGGGACATTTTATATGATAATCAAAATTCCCGTGCAGTTGCTTTGGAACAAGAATTCTCCAGTGTTGATATGGAGGATTTTCCTAATGCGTCCGCTTATTGTCAACGCCTCAAAGTGTTGGCGGATCAATTAAAAAATGTTGGTTCCCCGTCTCCGACAACCGTTTGGTTCTACAACTTGTCACGGACGACAGAGGCATATAGCGGAGTTGCCACCGTTATCCGTCAAAGTAACCCACTTCCATTATTCTACAAAGCAAGATCTATGTTAATCCTAGAAGAACAAGACTTCTCTAAAAAGGTTGCTAACACAACCGAATCGAACCATTTGTTTTGCAAAAATCCCAGAATTGTCTATTATCAAACTCCTGCCCGTTATCACATTGGATGTTTTTGATATCCCTTTCAAACTGTTTTTGGATGAAAGCTCTAAAACTAAGGAATGTAGAAAACACTTGTGATTTTTTCGATATGGAAAATGTCCATAAGAATTTAGAGTAATCATCTAAAACAAGCAAATAATATCTATGCCCCGAAGAGCTCAAAATTGGGGATGTCCAAATATCACAATGTATAGTCTCAAATGGCAAAAAAGTGCAATTAGAAGAAGACTCAAAAGGTAGTTGAATATGCTTACCCAAAGGACACGACTGACACTTATTAAGAGTTCGTGTACATGAAATTGAATTATTGCGTTTGAGAGAGTTTAAAGCACTCTCCTGGATGTCCCAAACGCTCGTGCCATAAATTGGAATTAAAAACAAAGAAAATTAAAGTGTTTCTTGTCCGTTGTAATAGTGAAGTAACCGGATAAAGTTCTCCCGCTATCACATCTCATTAGCCGTGCCCTGCCTCAAAAATCACACACAAGAAAACCAAAAGGATCAAAGCTACAGAACCCGATTATCCAAGTAAACTTTCGAGCGAGATTAGGTTTTTGATTAATTGTGGTGCATGAATAACATTTTTCAAGGCTAATGGTGGATTTGGTTTGGACAATTTAGTAACCATAACCTTTTATTGGAATGGAATGACCATTTCCGACAATTATACCATTTGATTTGCTCAAATTAAAATAGGACGTAAGATTACCTTGGGATGACGTCATATGTGACGTTGCACCTGAGTCCATATACCAATTCGTGTCTGGTGGATTAAGCCCGAGCGTGTGCATGGCATGTTCATTTCCGCCGATCGCCCATCGTTGAGTGGGCCTCGTTCCACGCCCGAGGCCCAAAGCCGGCCGCTTCCATCGGCCGCTTCCCGCCGCCGCTTCCATCGTTGCTCACTGGCCGCCTAAAGCTCGCCGCCGCCGCTCATTGTTGGCCCATCATTGGCCGCCTAAAGCTCGCTGGCCGCTTCCATCGCTTCCCACTCACCGCTGGGCTTGTGGAAATTCGCCAGCAGCTGGCCGCAAAGGCGTGAACTTGTGATCGATTCTTTGGTAATTGAAATTGGGCTCGCCCACTTGGTGTGGTGCGACAAGCGGTCGGCCAAGTCCATCGTGTGCCCATCGCCGATGCCGCCGCCGCCATCATACTTCTATAGCCGCTGCCGCCGCGGCCGCCATCGTAGCCGCCGCCGCCGAGCCGCCAGAACCACCGCCGAATTCCCACGCCGAATTGCGATTATTCCGTGCATTGCGGTTTTCACCTTTTTATTTCCATGCCGCCCTTTTTACCTCGGTTATTTCCATCATCGTGATCACAGACGCGATTCGGTTGTGTTAGCAACCTTTTTAGAAGTCTTGTTTTTCAGGATTAACATAGATCTTGCTTTGTAGAATAACGAGTGGGTTACTTTGACGGATAACGTGGCAACTCCGCTTATATGCCTCTGTCACAATCCAAGAACAAGTTGTAGAACCAAACGGTTGTCGGAGACGGGGGAACCAACATTTTTTAATTGATCCGCCAACACTTTGAGGCGTTGACAATAAGCGGACGCATTAGGAAAATCCTCCATATCAACACTGGAGAATTCTTGTTCCAAAGCAACTGCACGAGAATTTTGATTATCATATAAAATGTCCCGTAATCGATTCCAAGCATCAATTGCCTTAGAATCTATTTTCATGATCGTGTGCAACAAATCCGTGGATATTGTTGAATATATTCAACCAAGAACAGTGGCATCTAGGACATCCCACAATTCTTTGTCTTCATCCGTTGTCAAGACTTTTTCTTTGTCTTTTTTCCGGGGAAATGATGTGGTGAAGAACCCGGTGAGAACGACAACATATTTTGAAAAGTTCTGCCCAGGAAGCATAATGCACATTCTCCATTTGTAAGGTTATGGGAACATGAGTTTTGATATTGGAAACTGTGAGGGCTGAGTGATAAAACGATTTGGATTCAGACATGTTGATAATAGTTGGATGAAAAACAAAAAAACACGATGAACAGGAACAAAAAAATTCAAAATTTCGGTTTGGAGGAGACGAAATTCGAAAAAAAAGAAAATAATTTTGGTATTAGGAAGATGAATCTTTTCCCTAAGCTCTTGATACCATGATAGAATATTTTCCTCAAAAGACTTTATTCCATTAGGTAAAAATATATACATCTTTACACTAACTAGGAAGAATATAGAATAATCCTAAAAATATTCCTATACATTAAATTACTTACCATATAATACGAGATACTATATTAATATAAGATACTACACAATATTACTATAATAATGATATTAATTTTAGAATATTCTAACATCATGATCAGTTTGGTTAGTGACGATTAGCTTGTGTTAAGAAATTAAATCCAAGTAAAGTGATCATGACAAATATGGAGAAAACAAGAATTGGTCTCAAATTTATGTCATTAAATAAGTCGCGAATAGAACATGGCATATCTTACAAAATCTTCTATTATATTACCAAGTCAAATATTCAAATTATTCTTTCGAATATTCAATCTAATTGAAGAGAAACTTAACACGTATTTATCCCCAATTTCCTTTTTCCATTCATTTAATTATTATTTAGTTCCAATACTGCAAAATCTCATAGTAGAGACTTTGAGTTTCGTCAATATATAGTGGTCCATCACAAGCATTCATTTCATTTTTATTACTTGTATTCAAGTCAACTTGTATGTTGTACCTCAATTATTTTACTATCAAATATCTACTATAATTCACTATTAATATAAGTACATAATAACTCTATATATAAATAATATGTTCACTCTGTAACTTTCTTTTCAAAGAACGTAAATATTTAAAGAGTTGTTGTTTTATTTGGTCTTTGAATTTGATATACCCCTTTCATAAATATTATCCTTAATGTATCTATATATTTGAAACCCTAAGTTTAACATAATTTCAAAATGAAAATTATTACACGTTGACTTAAGTGAAAAAGAATCATCTCAAACGTGAGTTGTTGACCTAATATAGTAGAAAGTATTACTCTCAAATAATTCAAATTTGAATATGACACTCACATTGTTCAACATGTAAATACTAATCTGTTCTCAATGTTTAAATCGAACTAAAAAATGTGAGTACAATGATCGTAATTACAACAATGGCTAGGAACAAAAAATAAGTAACTATTACAAAGATTACAATCTGGGAACAAGAACAAAACAAGATATGCTGAGTCGAGTGATATTTACTTTGTCTTTAAGACAATATTGCCCCGTATATATCCTTTTACGGTAATTGACAATTGTCTTCCAAGATAAAACAACAACAAACAAATGAGCAAAGAAAACCCAAATGTTTACTAAAAGAAGAACTTTTGAGTGTGTGAAAGAAAGTTTAGAGAAGAAGAATATCAGAAATCTAAATTTGGTGTGTTATTCCAATTGAGTCAAAGACCTCAATTTATAGTGTAAGATAAATGACCTATCAACTATCCATCTAATGACCTTCAATAACCATGTAATGGCACTTATTGAGAGATTACAATCAACGAAATAATGGCTGAATTCATGTGTCAAGTAATGGAGATTCAATGCTTCAAAATCAGTCCAAAAGTCAGAAACCTTTCAGCTCCCGTCGACCTTTACTGCCTGGGAGGCGCCGCGCTCTGACGGGTTGGCGCCTCGACCTTTCGTGGCTCTGCGGTCTTTTCCGACTCGTTTCATCTTACACGTCGCACACTTCTTCCTTCATTTACCAACGTGGAACACTTGTCATTTGGTCAATAACCGTCCATCATTCTATGTCTCAAACATGTTACTTACGTACCAATATCTCTTTCATTAACGAAATTTACGATATTTGGCACTACGTGTGCTCGTGTGTGAAAACGACATTTTCGACGTGCGGGACCCCAAATTGTTCGAGTCATAAATAATGGAATAAACTTAATTCCACATTTAGTAAATTTCCAACAAAAAATGTCTTATATGTTAAACATTATAATGAAAATACATATAACTTAATCATAGTTAATTCATGTAATAATTTATATTAAATATTGCTCCTGTACAGGGTCAATGAATTTAATTTGCGGTACATGTAAGTAAAATTAACATGCTTAAAATACATTAAAAGACAGTACATATATTAGAAGTTCTATAATTTATATTCCCAGGAACTTTGTATTGGAAAAATAAGCAACCCCACAAATAGTTAGAGCTAGGTCGTTTGGTTTGAAATATATAAAAAAAATGATATCACTATAAAATGCTATACTATTACTCATACAACATGTGGTTTCTTGTTTAAAATTACGCATAAATTAGAACATTTGATTTTCGATATTAATTAACTTTGCATGAGTTAGGTAGAATCTGAAAAAATCGATCTCTAATGATATACGATAATTTATATGTTGTGTTATACATGATTGAACGTGAAATTAGAATACGTATATGTTAGCGGATACGTGAGTAACAATGCCGGTTCTGAATTTTTCAGGGCCCAGAGCAAAAGTAAAAATTAGGCTCTATATATATTTAAATATAGTGATTAACTCACTATTATTTTTCAACCAAGATCTAACCTGTTCAAATTAACAAAAAAATTAACATTCAAGTCAAATAAATTGTATCGAAATTTCAATATATTAAAATTCAGAATAAAAAGTTATAATATATAAACAAGATAAATACTTATAAAAAGTCCTAATCCTGATGTATCTTTCACAATTAAAAACTCTAAAAAGTACTCTTCTATTTTCACTGGACTCCTTGACACATCCACACACCGTATTATCAAAGTCATTTTTTCCTTGTGACTTGAATCAGGAGTGCAATCAAGTATCACTGAAAAATATTTTGCTTGTTTGATTTTCTCAATGATTGCACTTCTGACTTTTGAAGCCAGCAAAGCTATCAGCTCATTTTGAATCTTATGGCTTAGATAATGATAGTGAATCTCATCATTTTGAATTTGTCGAAAATGTTCTCGCATTATTGGATCAAATTCTGCAACCATTTTCAATATACCTAAAAAATTACCATTATTTTCTTCATAAATTCTCTATTTTGTTCCACGGAATGCAATATCATTTTTAGCAAGACATTTGAAAACATAAATTATTTTTATCAAAACATGTTTTTCAGTGTTCCTTCTCTCTCCTAATTTGTTCTTGTATGCCTTTATCAAATGTTTCATATTTTTTCAAACTGTTATGTAATTCAATCCAAGAACTCATGTTAGTTATGTGTTCAATGCTATTTTCATGTTGTTTAAGCCTCTCACTAAGATGTTTTCAATCTCTAAGTCCTTCGTTTGCTAATTGGCTTCTCTAACAAATTATCTTAAACAGCTTACAGCAAAAATAAAATTCCTTATCCAATTCCTTTGAGTATACTAGCCATTTTCTATCATGAGTCTCCCCATTTGGTAACTTTCTCAAGTAATAAGTTGAGGGAAAATGAGTAAAACTTTCATCCTTGGAAAATTTGATATTATTATCTCTTGCATGACCTTTTTCCACAAGTAAAGCTCTCATTTTTTCATCTAGATTATCCCAAATTCTAGGATAAAAAATATTTAAAGGAAAACTTGGTTCTACACCCCCAGGTTCAGTGTCTTCATTAATACAAAGATAATCAAAATCTTCATTCTCAACATGTTCATCTTCACCTAAGTCACCTACATGTGCATTAAAATCATTCTCAGTTCCTACTAATTCTTCCACATGATTTTGTTGTTTAGATTCATTGACTAAATCATTATCAATTCCTACAAATTCTTCAACATGATTTTGCTGCTCAGATTCATTGACTAAATCTTCAGTTGATTTATCAAGTTAACTATTTGTTTTGTTTTGATTTTTTTTATCCAGAGCTCCCTTTTGAGATTGAGTTAATTCTTCTCTCTGTCTTTTTCTTTTTCTTTTTTGACTTTCAAATGGGTGTTTCTTAGAAAACATTGTTACTTGAAAACAGAAACAATATACAAGGAAAGCCAATGCAATTTTAATACTTTAAAGAATAAACAAAAAAACAACATAACATGAAATTTGAGAAACCCCCTTCGAGAAATCCCTCTCCACATAAATAAATTTGATATTTCCAAAAAGAAGAAGGAAAAACGACCTAGAGGAGTGGAACAGATGAACAAAAGTTTTATTCTTTTTTAGGAGTGGAACAAACCATCGTTGGTTTAGGGTTAATAGTTATAATAGTCTAATATAATACTTACTAAAAAAAAAATTGGGCCCCTCTAATTTACATATGATAATGCATTTCATGCTAATTAAAAAGGGCATCAGCCCAGTACATGCAGCATCCCATGTTTACGCCTCCAAAAGAGTGATGTAGCAAACTATTCTGACGTAAGTGTTAGACATATTTTATATACCTTTTTGAGTCATTTTTAGTTAGTATTTTAATCATTTCGTTTGTGTTTAGTATAGTATTATGGTCGTTTTTCTTTTTTTTTTGAGTCACAACAGTCATAAATGGAGAAATGTCAAAAAGAAGATGAAATGAGCTTAATTGATGTGTAATTGCACAAGAAAGGGCCAAGAAATGAAGCCTAAAAGTCCCGAAAAGTATAGAAGAAATCAGACGAAGTCCGGACGAAAAAAAAAGATGAAGAATCACAAAAATCGGAAAATAACGCCGCAGGCGCTTAAAGAACTGAGGAGTGCGAATGGGCGCAGTGTTCGGCCATGCGCTCATCCAAAGAGGCATGAGGAAATATGATGTTCTTGGCCGAAATTTGACACGTTTTCAGGGTCCGCAATACAATTTTTCCCAGCTATAAAATCCCTAAACCCTAACATCATCAATCATCTGAGATCTTACATCTCACATCATACTTTGGAGAGGAAAAGGAGGCTACAACACAATATTTGAGACAACTTTGGTTCAAGTTTCTTTTCTTTTCTTTGTTTTTATTTCAGTTTATGTTGGTTTGTATTAGTTCTTGACATGACAATGTTTAAGAGCTAATTACTTTATTAGGGCTTTCCTTTTTGAATCGCTTGAAACTCTATTTCATGAATTAATGCATTAGTTGATTTCTTCTTCACTCGATTAAGATTTATTCAATAATTGGTATGAATGTTTGATAGTTAACCGACCATTAATTATCATAATATATATGATTTCGAATCAAGAACCGAGAGGAGAGATTTGGATATGCTGTAATTGAATAGACATAGGTTAAAATCGCGGACGAAACTACCCCGATACTTGTGTAGCATTATAGGTTATTGTTCTTAATCTTCATATGTGGTAAATCTTATCATAGAAATATAGAAGGGTTTTGCACTGGGGTTGAGCGATTATATATCCTAACCGCAATACAAGACAGTCTAGTTAACATCTATCTTAACATAGAAGAAGAAGTCATTCTAGTTGCATTAAGGATTGAAAGGAGTGGATAGTCGAGGATATTGGAAGCCCTATTTCCATCATAATTGTTTTAAACCAAAGTATTATCATAATTAGTTTATTTTCTGCAATCACTTAGTTTTAGTTATTAGATAAAAATACAAACAAATTAACGTTCACCAAATAGAAACCTAAGCTTAGATAATCGGTACTGATAACCAGTCTCTGAGGACGATATTCGGTCTTACCAGACTATATTACTTGTGAACGATACGTGCACTTGCGTGAGCATTTGTAAAATCGCTAACAAGTTTTTGGCGCCCTTACCGGGGACTGACATACTTTCAATATCGAATTATCTAATCTTATTTCTAATTTGGTTTGTATATATTTGATTATGTAATTTTATTTCTAATTTGGTTGCTCCAGAATAAGTTTTTAACTTGTTCTGCGAACATCTTTTTATCAAATTTTTTTGTTGTTTTTTAATTTTGTAGGTAAAGTTGGAAAAAAAAAGATGTACTACTATTATCAGGGGCAACAGATTCATCAGCAACAGCCTAATCCACATGTTTCACAGGAAGATAGAAATGAGTTCTGATGACCATAGTCGGGCTCACTTTGAGTGTCGACTCGGTTTATGGCGAGATCGTGTGTCCGTCAAAAATTTAGAGACACAAATAGGGCAGCTGATGGATATGGTGATCAATGCACCGCAAGAAAATCTGCCTAGCAACACAGTTGTGAGGGGTAATAAGCAGAATGAGGAACCTGAACCACACCAAGCTGTTGAGGAATTGAGAAAAGTGGTTGGTATAGAGAAATAAGGGGTTACTGGAATCCAATTTTTCACTTTTTTGGATTTCTTGGAGTTCCTTTTTGTTGTACCCATTGCAGAAGAAACACCACCAGATGTCTTTGCTGACCCTCAACCAGAAAGTCCATACCCTCAAGGGAACCCCCAAAAGTCTAGAGATCCATGAAGTTTCATTATTCCCTGCACTTTAGGGAATTTTGAATGCAAGCAAGTATTGAACGATTTGGGGGGCAAGCATAAAAGTATTACCCTTTTCCGTGTTCTATAGAAATGGTGTAGGTGATGTGAGGCCGGCAAAAACAACTGTTCGAATTGCAAGCCGTTCGCAGAAAGATCCATTGGGCACTAGTAAAGGTTAACTGCGTCCGGCTAAAAGACGTTAAATACAGCGCTTGTAGGGAGGCAACCCAATGTTTTTAATTATGTTAGTTTAATTTTTGTTTTAGTTTGTTTTATTTTATCTTGAACAGTCTCACGGTCTTGTATTTTGTCTTATGTTTTGATGGCAGGTGGACTAGGGACTGACCTTAGGGGGGAAAGAATCAAAAGCGCTGAAACTTCAGAGAGCCCAAAAGATGTGTAATTTCCAGAATCTCATCCCAGACATCCGTTATGATCGTTGTGTTGTGTAAGTAAGTTGTCCCTTATTTTTAGTCTTCATATATGAGGGAAAATGTGTCGTTTAAGTTTGGGGGGGATCTTAGTTTGTTTTGTGTGCCTGTTTTTGAGTCTTTTTGATTTATCTTTGTGTTGTTTCATGTGTTTTTTAGTCATAATTTTTCTATGGATCATGCATGTTTTAGTTGCTAAAGATATTGAATGGATAAAGTGGGATAATGTAATGGAATTGAAAGCAAAAATTCGTGTTCTTAAGTTAGATATGCCAAAAATTAATGACATCTAATTCTTTGGGATATTTGTGCTTAGCTTATGTGTGTCAGTTATGGAAAGAACGGTTGAAAGATGTCTAGAAAATCTCTTTGCTTGTTATTTAGGCGAAATAGTTAAGATATACATGTTTAGGGAGATGACTCAGGCATTTCTTTGTTAGCCCTTATGACCATTCATTACCTATCCTGACATAAATTGTATCACTAGTCAGTCCATTTGAACTTAAAATAAGATATTTGTTTGACACCATATGATTCTCTGTTTGTGCCATAAGTGATAATTGAAAGTTAGTGAGATGAAAAATGTTGAAAAAGAAACAAAAAGAGAATTGAAAAATTTGATGCACCCTAATGAAGAATATGCAAAAGCCTAAGTTTTGGGGTGTCTGTTATTTATAATGTATCTCATTCTCTCAAAATAAAAGAGGGGAAAATAGGTATGAGATTAAAAAGGAAATCAAAAAAAAAAGGAAAAAGAGTTGAATGAAAAAAAAGCTTATGGTACGTAATTGAGCCTAAATGCCTATTTTTACCTACCCCTGCCTAAGCCTACATTACAACCCTTGAAAGTCCTAACGATCTTTAATGTGTATGTCTATGATTAGTGGAGAATAGCAAGTAAACATGTCTATAGCATTTTTGGGAAAGATGGAATGAAACTGACATGCATAGGTTAGGTGTTTGTATTTCCATTGACCATGATCTAAGTGAATTTGCGAAATATCTAACTTTAAATTCTAGATTGCTGATTATTCATGCTATATATGTTCTAACATATTATCCCATCTTTCATCCATGATTTTGAAGAAGCATTGCTATAGCTATTTGATCTATTTCATAGAGTCTTCGTTTGTTTTGTTTTTATTTTTGTTTAGTGCTTTACTCGAGGGTGAGTAAAGGTTAAGTTTTGGGATTTATTAGGCATATTTTATAACCTTTTTTTGAGTCATTTTTAGTTAGTATTTTAATAATTTCGTTTGTGTTTAGTATAGTATTATGGTCGTTTTTCTTTCTTTTGAGTCACTGTTGACAGTCAATTTTGACCCGTTTTTTGTGTATTTGTTGCAATTTTAAGTATTTTAGCACACCGCATTTTAATTGTTATTTTGCATATTTTTACATAATATTCTACGTTTGTTTCTTCACAAAAATGGCATTGCATCTTTTATTTTTTAAATTAAGCATATTGTCGTTGTTAATATTATGTTTTATTATTGTTATACCGTCGTTTTTATTTTAATAATATTCACATCTTTTTAAATAATTAATCGGCACCGCATTTTTACTTTTAATCAGGCATTAAACGTGTCTTAAATATTGCATTGTAGTATTATTGCGTCGGCATTTGTATTTTTTATAATTTTTGTATCTTTTTAAATAATTTTTCTTTAAATAATTAACCAGCCTCGCATTTTGTCAAACCAGTCCAGTCCAAGACGCAATTTGAATCAGTCCAAGCCAACACTATTTTTAATATCATCCAAACACTCTTTTATTTTCCCCCCTAAATTTTAAACTCCACCTTTCATTTCCCCCCCCCCCCCAAAACAATACCCCACTTTTCATTTTCCCCCCAATACCTAACCCTAATCCTACCCTATAAAACAAAACATTTTCCCCCCCATTTCATTAACCCTCACTTTCTCACCCTCCTTAACTCTCACTTCACTCACTCTCCTCTCACAAACCCTAGCTCTCCGTCGCGCGCCGCCGTGAGCTCCAAGCTCCGGCGAACACCTTCCAGCGATCTACCCTACCTCGATCCCTTTCTCCGTCACGCCCATCTGCTCCGTCGCCGCCACCGTCGTCGGCGAACCTCACACCGCAATTAACGCCTCACCCCATCGTTAACTCGGTGAACCCCACTATTTCCATCATCGCCATATCCACGAACCACCGTCGGCCGAAGCGAACCTCCACTATCCGGTGAACCTCGACCACTCGCACACATACAACACCAAGCGCCCCGTCGCGAACCACCATTCCATTTCCGTCGCCGCGGTCCGTCGCCGCTTGATCTCGCGGCGAGCTACCTAGCCGGCAAGAACCTCTCGTCAACCACAACCCATGAACGGCGAACCTCGTTCCGAACAACCAGCGCCGTGAACCTCATTTGCTGTGGCGTCGCTCCGCGACCTCGCCAGAAGCAACGCCACGCCACGCTTTTCGTGTTGTATTGTCAATATCAGCTTTGTATCTCTTTTGTTTGGCTATGTTGAAATCGATTTGATTTTGTTTTGGTGATTCGCGAATTTTAGAACTCGTCGAGCTTTCTTGTTTCCGCCTTATTCTTGATTTCCGTGACGCTCGCTTCTTTGGCTATTCTGGGTGATTTTAGTATTTTGTTATTTTATACTATTGGTTATGGATCGGTTTGATTTCTTGTTTTAGTATCTGTGGAGTAAAACTCAAAGCTTTGAAATCTCCGCGATATTGGCCATCGTTCTGTCATTTGGGCCTGTTCGTCTGTTTGGTTATCTGTTAGGCAGTTGTTGGCCATTTATCGCTCGATCGGGGTATTTTGTCACTAGTTTTAGGCTATTTTGCTATTGTTTTGGCTATATTGCTATTAATTTGGACATTTTTTCTTTGGTTTCTTGATTTTGAACAAGATACTACTTTTGGTATTTTCTCGATTTGAACATGATACTACACTTTGGTATTAGTGATTTTGAATAGGATACTACACCTGGCGATGAAAAAGTTATCCGTCGATTTTGAGGCCTCCGATTCTGCAAAGCGGAAAATAAAATAAATGAAGCTTTACAGGCAAGGATGATTTCTTCCACTTACATCGGATAACCAACATGCGCTTGCAAGCGAATTCGCGTGCACTTGTTTAATTTGTCCCACTTTATATATTTTCATATCCGAGCCTCCGTGTTTAAAACTATTCTTGTTTGGCGTGGATCTGAAAGTTTTATTTATTTTATAGCAATATTGGTAGATGAAGGAATCTCGTCGATTTCGAGCCTCACTGCAAAAAGCGGATTTATTTATTTTGCTTTACTTATTAATTTTTGTTATTGCTTTTAAAATTATTTATTCTACTATTAATACTTTTACTAAGTGTTTATGCAGTGCCGGAGATTATCTTGCCTTGAAGGCCTAAAAAGGGCTAAAAGATGTCGGAGCTTTATTTTTATGTCTCGTTTAATTTTAAGCTTTTATTATTTTTGTATTGCATTTTATTTTAATTATAAATTATTAAAAATGCTTATAATAGGTAGGATAAAAAGGGCAATAAATAATTAACCTAGGTTTGAACGAATAACCGCAAGTTAGCGGATCTTAAAGGATGCCTAACCCTTCCCTAGGATAATAAAGAACCCTTACCTAGAATCTCACTAATTTCGCAGACCATTAAATGGAAGTCAATTGCAGTATTTTTATTGCAATAAACCAAGTCTCCTAATTCACTATAATAAGTAGGTGGCGACTCTTAAAAGCGACATAATTGCTCCGTCCAGAGCGCGTCAAAGAGCGGCGTTGCGTGCAGTTCGGTTACCCGAGGTCAAAAGCGGGCGTGGCGATCCACATCGGTCATAAATGGAGAAATATAAAAAAGATGATGAAATGAGCTTAATTGAGGTGTAATTGCACAAGAAAGGGCCAAGAAATGAAGCCTAAAAAGTCCCGGAAAGTATAGAAGAAATCAGACGAAGTGCGGACGAAAAAAAAGATGAAGAATCACAAAAATTGGAAAATAACGCCGCAGGCGCCGCTGCTCAAGCCAACAGCGCCGCGACACTTAAGAAGCGAAGTGCGAATTGAGTGCGTGTGTTCGTGGCCATGGCTCATCCAAAGCGTCTGCGTGGCGTGAACTCGATGTTCTTGGCCGAAATTTGACATGTTTTCAGGGTCCGCAATGTAATTTTTTCCAGCTATAAAATCCCTAAACCCTAACCTCATTAATTATCTGGGATCTTACATCTCACATCACACTTTGGAGAGGAAAAGGAGGCTACAACACAAGATTGGAGATAACTTTGGTTCAAGTTTCTTTTCTTTTCTTTGTTTTTATTTCAGTTTATGTTGGTTTGTATTAGTTCTTGACATGACAATGTTTAAGAGCTAATTACTTTATTAGAGTTTTTCTTTTGAATCGCTTGAAACTTTATTTCATGAATTAATGCATTAGTTGATTTCTTCTTCACTCGATTAAGATTTATTCAATAATTGGTAAATCCTATCATAGAAATATAGAAGGGTTATGCACTGGGGTTGGGGTTGAGCGATTATATATCCTAATCGGAATATAAGACAGTCTAGTTAATCACTATCTTAACATAGAAGAAGAAGGCCTTCTAGTTGCATTAAGGATTGAAAGGAGTGGAGATTTAAACCAAAGTATTATCATAATTAGTTTATTTTCTGCAATCACTTAGTTTTAGTTATTAGATAAAAATACAAACAAATTAACGTTCACCAAATAGAAACCATCTTAGATAATCGGTAATTGATAATTAGTCTCTGAGGACGATATTCGGTCTTACCAGACTATATTACTTGTGAACGGTACGTGCACTTGCGTGAGCATTTGTAAAATCGCTAACAGTAAGCATTTGTGATCGACTTTCATAGCTTGAACTTGTGACCCATATATCATACAAATACAATTTATCGTTACTTCAGAGCTTCCCTTCAACAACAACAATAATAACAACAACGAGACCTGATGAGTATAGAGTGTACGCATATCTTACCCATATCTCGGAAAATAAAAATACTGTTTCCGAGAGACAATTTACGACAATCCAAGTGCATGAGACAACAATAATAACATAAATCGGAGGACTAGGGACTACAAAGATAAACTATGAATACTAATATGAGGATAATTAAGACAACATTCAATTATTTACTAACTTTCTATCCTAATAGGTGACCTCCCACAGCTCCCCTTCATACTACTTAATAATTTCTACTCCCTAAATAATAGTACAGTACTTGTTTTATAGTCTCCATGTAACTACGCCAAATTACTAAACACCTATTAGTGTTGCACCACTTGTTTGGTCTTATGAATTGAAGTCTGCAACTGTCACAAAAATCATAATTATTTCCCCCTCTTTATGGTTTGCATTCATCGACACTTGTTTTTCTTGGGCGGACTCTCCTATTTTCATTTGCAAGAAAACTCTAAGAAATTAACTTTGTTATTTACTCCATTTCTTGGATCTCTCTATTTCAATTTATGTAATTCTAGCTAAGAGTTGGCTTTCTATTTTCCTTATATATTCATCAAATGATGAGTTGAATTAAAGAGAGAAATAATTGGTCTAAGCAAAGGCAAAACTTTTAATACGGGAAAAACATTTTTTTTTTGTGTTTTTTAGAAGATGAGTAGCATTATTGGTAGCTGTTATTCTAATGTGATATTGAAGAAGAGAGAATCAAGAATCAATGGAGGATCTCATTTACAATACAATGGACTTAGAGCTATTGAAACAGTGCAAATGCCAGCTAGTTCTGCTGCTTATAAGCCAAAAGGTATTATGATCTTCTTGATATTTTTCTAGTATTTTGATGACAAATTAGTAGACCGATTTTAGAATTTAGAGTCAGTGAGTTCGGAATAAGTGTGATGTTACTATATATGACACTTTTTTTTATTTGGTTGAGCCCCACAAATTTGTAGGACTAGATATCTTGATTTGTGACATAAGGTATAAATAGTGGAGTATGATAATTGGCCTAACACTGTGGAGAAAATGTGGGAATTCGACGTCTTCGACGTTTCTTTGAATAAGTTGTCTTCCGTATGACCTATAAATCACGGGTTTGAGCTGTGGAATCAGTCAGTCATGGTTGCATCAGAGTAGGCGGCCTGTATCACACCCCTTACGGCGACCCTGCTTGAACGTCAGATGCTTCGCCCGCCGGGCTGCCCCCTTTCTTTTGTTTCTGAATATGTGTTGTACTTTTATCATTTTTCTTTTAGCTTTTTTGGATTTGCAGATGATATCTTTCCCTTGCATTTGTTTTTCCAGTCTAAATTTTCTTTCTGATAAGTGGTTTAAGAAAGTTTCTTTTAGATGCTTAGCATTCAAGAAAAGTGAAAATGGAAATGCAACTTCTAGATATTAATATGAGAATATATAAAAAATGGTAGAAACCACAATAGGTAGTAATTTGTAAATACTGCAGTTTATGAATAATGTAACTTCACTTCTACTCTGGATGTTTGTTTTAACTAATTTTAATCTTATGCTATCAATGTTTCATCAGTTCAATGACTCTTCAAATTTTGTGTTGATATTGGATTTTTCTTATTATCATCGTTGTTCTGCTTCTTTCTTCTTAGTTTTCTGTTTTATCATGAGAATAAACGTTGTGGCAAATTTTGGTCGTCGAGGATCCTAATCTACTGAATTTTTCTAAATAGCTGTAAAATGTGGAAGAGTCAGAGCCACGGCCTCTCCAGTTTCAGCTCCCAAGAGAGAGACGGATCCGAAGAAAAGGATTGTCATAACCGGAATGGGCCTTGTTTCAGTCTTTGGAAGTGATATTGACAGTTTTTACAACAAACTTCTCGAGGGACAGAGTGGAATCAGTTTAATAGACAGATTTGATGCCTCAGGTTACACGGTCAGGTTCGGGGGACAGATTCGTGATTTCTCTTCCAAAGGATATATTGACGGGAAAAATGATCGCCGTCTAGATGACTGCTGGAGATACTGTCTTGTGGCTGGAAAAAGAGCCCTTGACGATGCCAACCTCGGTCAACATGTTCTTGAAACTGTGAGTTCATTAATTGCTAGTTCATTCTTTGAGTTGTAAATGATTAAAAAGCGTAAATTTTTGAGGATCTTGAATTTGCTTGTGTTGCAGATGGACAAAACGAGGATTGGTGTCTTGGTGGGGTCGGGCATGGGCGGTTTAAAAGTTTTCAGCGATGGGGTGGAAACCTTGGTACAAAGAGGATACAAGAAAATTAGTCCATTTTTCATTCCTTACTCAATCACCAACATGGGATCAGCACTGTTGGCTATAGACACTGGACTAATGGGACCTAATTACTCGATTTCAACGGCTTGTGCAACTGCCAATTACTGTTTTTTCGCAGCTGCAAATCACATTAGAAGGGGCGACGCGGATATTATGGTAGCAGGTGGAACAGAAGCTGCTCTTACGGCTACTGGTGTTGGTGGCTTCATAGCTTGTCGGGCCTTGTCTCAAAGAAATGATGAATACGAAAAGGCTTCAAGGCCATGGGACACGAATCGTGATGGTTTTGTCATTGGTGAAGGCTCCGGTGTCCTGGTATTCAGATTTAGCTACTTTTTCTTTTGCTCCGCCTCTTATTTTGTCACATTTGTTCAAAATCATCTGTTGGTATTACTATAGTGAATTGATCGAGTTATATCCACACGAACAGGTCATGGAAAGTTTGGAACACGCCTTGAAAAGAGGTGCTCCTATCATAGCAGAATACTTGGGGGGTGCAGTCACGTGTGATGCTCATCACATGACCGATCCTCGCGCAGATGGACTTGGAGTTTCATCTTGCATTGCTAAAAGTTTGGTAGATGCAGGAGTTTCACCAGAAGAGGTAATACTGTTAGTTTGTTTTCTGATCGAAAACGTTATACCTTTCTGTTAGTCAAAATGAACTATTTAGATTCTGATATACAGATTGTTGCACTCTTAATTCTGAATAGGTGAACTATATAAATGCTCATGCAACATCAACACTTGCTGGAGATTTGGCTGAGGTTAATGCCATCAAGAAGGTCTTCAAGGATACCTCAGAAATCAAAATGAACGGGACAAAGGTGAAAACAACCGTTATTTTGCTTACAATGACTAAATAACTACTCTCTTTGTACCAATTTACGTGACATCATTTCCTTTTTGGTCTGTCAAAAAAAGAATGTCACATTTCTATATTTAGAAATAATTTAACTTTATTAGATGATTTACAGCCACACATTTATATAAGACTTGTTTTGAACCACACATTTCAAAAGTCTTCATTTCTTTCTTAAACTCCGTGTCAAGTCAAATGGTGCCACATAAATTAACGCGGAAGGAGTATCGTACAAATGCTAGTCTTATCTACCAATACATTCGAAACTCATTTTAAACTAGAACGAAAATGTTGCCACTGCTACTCGCAAACAATAATTTCTTTTTAAGTAGGACAATGGGTGATGTATTGAATGATCAGCATTACAAGATCCGAATATTTGAATGGCAATAGCTACTTTAATAACTGAATCAAGTTACATCTGTTATTGTTGCGTCTTTTTAGTCGATGATCGGTCATGGACTCGGGGCTGCTGGTGGAATTGAAGCTATTGCAACCATCAAGGCAATCAAAACCGGATGGCTTCATCCAACAATCAATCAATATGTACTACTCACCAACTCCATTTTTTTTAAACACGTTCTGGTTATCCAATATCCTGAGATTGATCTTTAACCATTCCGAGATTCATTTCTGTCTGTTTTTATGTGTAGAACTTAGAACCACAGGTTGACATTGACACCGTTCCAAATGTGAAGAAACAACATAAAGTGAACGTCGGTATGTCTGTTTATCCTAATGCACAATTCTTATTTAACAGTTAGCTTATAGTAATAAAGTACGCACAAAACAAAGAAAGAATGAGAAGAAATGAAAGGCAGCACTTATACATAGACAGTCAGCCTCTTCGAAAATGCCGCAAGGTGCATGTCGTATCCTCCAAAAGTAGCGTATTTTTGAAGGATCTGACACGAGTGCAGCAAATTTATGGAGTCCGAGCAACATAGCGTTAAAGTAGCATTAGATAAACCTTTTCATTTTCCTTCCATTTTCTTTTGCAGGTATTTCCAACTCGTTCGGATTCGGAGGGCATAATTCAGTGGTTGTTTTTGCACCCTACAAGCCTTGACCAAAAGTTCAAGACAAGCAGTGGTTGTTCTCAAATTTTATTCAAAATGTAAGCTATCATATATAAGTTCATATATCAAATTGATGAATACGGTGTAGTTCTGCTTTTCCGTAGTATTATCTGACTAGATATCACATAGTTCCTTACTTTTTTGTGTGTTTTATCAACTGTTGCTTCATCTATTTTGTATCTTGATATTTTGTTGTATTATTTCTCTTACAACCCTGCATTACGTTTCTTTTGAGCTGATGGTCTACCGGAAACAGTATCTCTACCCACAAAGATAGAGATAAGATCTGCACACATCCAGACCACACTTGTAGGAATATCTTGGGTATGTTGTTGTTGTAGTAGTTATAATGATTGATGAATTAGTTATGCAACAAAACTCTTATCCACTAGATTATTATTATTTTTGGGCAGAAATAGCATCCACTGGCCACTTTTCGGCCCAATCTTTGAAAGATAGCAACTGTTGGATTCTTGGAGTATCAAAGTTACTACTCCCTCTGTCTCAAAAAGAATGACTCACTTTCCTTTTTAGTCTATCCCAAAAAGAATAACATATTTTCTTATTTGACAATAATTTAACTTTAAACTTTAAGTTTTGCGCAAAACGAGATGATCTATAACCACACAAATATCTTAGGCTTATTTTAGACGGTAAGATTCAAAAGTCTTCCTTTATTTCTTAAAGTGGGTGTCAAATGAAAGTACATCACATAAATTGGAATGTATGGTGTAATTCGGGAAAATAATTTTTTCCTGTTTGTTTTTCTTGATGTCAATGACAACTTATGTCTTTTTCCGTTAATTGTTATTTTGAGAAATTGATATAAATAGCCGCCCACCAAAATAATAGCCAGGAAAAATATATTTTTGTGTATATATATAATACATTTTTGATACATAATAGCATATATTTTTTGTATATTTGGTTAGCGAATGTAATAATTTTTGACCGATTGGTCAAATGTGTAACTTGTCCTAAACTTAAAGGGATAGGTGGCGGGCTTCTGCCAAAATTCCATTCCAAAAGAGTAAAGTAGAGAACATGGGCTGGGTTTATCCACAGAAGGAGATAAGGGAATTATGGGCTTGACAAAATGACATGCATATATAGCTAAGTCGCTGTTCTTGTGGTTTCATCACTTCAAATAAGTGAATTGTGATTTACTTGCAAATATGGCCAAAACCCCAGAGAACAAGATTATGTCACTCTACAATTGAAAAAACTAAGACAAATGTTGATACCCAAGTCACAAGAAACTCTACGGGCTCGTTTGGTACGTCGCACTGGATTGTATAATTATGCTTGGACTGTGCTGTATTATTAGGCCGATTTTCAATTGCTCACGCAAGTGTACGTATCGTTACAAGTAATATAGTCTGGTAAGACCGAATATCGTCCTCAGAGACTGGTTTCTAATTACCAAACATCTATTCTAGGTTATCTATTTGACAAACGATAAGTGATTTGGTTTTTATCTAACACTAGTAGAGTAATTGCAAGAATTAAACTAAATTATTGAGGTTTAATCAGTTATGAAGGAAATAGGGCTTTCAAATTCAATATCCTCAACTATCCACTCTTTTCAATCTGTAATGCAACTAGAATGACTGTTAGGCGTATTTTGTATACGTCTTTTGAGTCATTTTTAGTTGGTATTTTACTCGTTTTTGTTGTGTTTAGTATAGTAGTAGGTTTGTTTTTATTTCTTTTGAGTCACAGCGGTGCAAAAAGGCAAAAAGGAACGAGAAATGGGCAAAAATGGTGCTCCCGAGGCGAAAAGGACGAAAGTTGACAACTCAGAGCGAAAGAAGGAAGCGCGCCACTACGCAGAATCGGCCATATTTACAGAGAAGCCACAGGACTTTCAGCACCGCGGTGCCATTTGTCCGAGAAGTCGCAGAGTTTCGGATCACGCGTGATGCAGAATCGAGGCGCCGACGCGAAATTTCGGGCCAAGGCAAATTGGCTAAGACGTATCGTCCATAGGGCACGAAAATTAGAGGATATTTAAGCCCTAGGGATTAATGCTATGAATGAAGTTGGTCATTCTACAACACAACACAACACATACGGATTTGGAGCTACAATTGGAGACTTTGTTCTACATAAATTTTTTTCTTTCGTTTTTAATTCAGTTTATGTATGGATATTGTGTTAGTTCTTAGCGTGACTATGACTAGGAGCTAAACACTCTATTAGGCTTTCCTTAAGAATCGCTTGAAACTGTTATTCATGAATTAATGCAGTAGTTTGATTTCTTCTTCGCTTGATTAAGATTTAGTCAATATTTGGTATGAATGTTTAATAATTAATTGATCACTAGTTATCATAACCACGATCCTGCAGAATGGCACCACGGTGCCGAAAGTACTACGGCTTATCAGTAATTGTGGCACCGCGGTCCTACAGTCCAGCACCGCGATCCTGCGATCTTTCGTCATTTTTGCTTCGAGAGCTCCTTTCCTGCCTTTTCTGCATACTTTTAGCTTCTTTTTATCATTTTTCCATTTAGAACCGCTATGACTCAAAAAAATGACCCTACACGACACTTATTTATACGAAAATGGAAAAAATACTAACTGAAAATGACTCAAAACGTATGCAAAATACACCTAATAAATACCCCAAACTTAACATTTGCTCGCCCTCGAGCAAAGATCAAAACAAAATCAAAGAAACAGAAACAAACAAACTCAAATCAAGCAGCTGCACAAGATTACTTAGAAAAACATGAATGTCAGTTGGGATAATATGTTGGATCATATATAACATGAATTTAGCAATCTAGAATTTCAAGTCAGATATTTCGCAAATTCATTTCAATCATAATCAAGGGAAGCATGAACACTTACTCTATGCATGTCAATTTCGTTCCATTTTTCCCAAAGTCCTATGGGCCTGTTTACTTGTTATTCTCCACTAATCATAGACATACAATTTAGATATCTTCAGGGGGTTGTAATGTAGGCTTAGGAAGAGGTAGGTAAGAGTAGGCATTTCAGCTCAATTTACGTACCATAAGCGTTTTTCTCATTCAACCATTTTGTCCTTCTTTTTTATATTCTTCTCAGTTCATACCTATCATTCCCCTCTTCTCTTTTTGAGAGCATGAAACAATTCACATAGGCACCCCCCCAAACATAAGATTTTACATCTTTTTCATTGGGGTGCATCAATTTTTCACTCTCTTTTCGTATTTGTTTTTCACACTTCTTCGTCCCAATTTTTCAATTACTGTTTATGACACACAAGGGAATCATAGGGTGTTAAAGAAATAACTTATTTTAGGCTCAACGGAACTGACTAATGATATAATTTATTGCAAGGTAGTTAATGAATGGTAAGAAGGGCTAACAAAGAAATGTCTGAATCATCTTCCTAAACATATATATATTAACTATTTCGCCTCAAATAACAAGCAAGCAGACTTCATATCCATTTTCAATCATTCTTTCCACTATTGACAACACATAGGCTAAGCACAAATATCCCAAATAATTAGATTTTCATGAATTTTTGGCATATCTAACTTAAGCACACAGATTTTAGCTTCTAATTTTATTCCATTATCCCACTTAATTCACTAGGCGTTTCAAACAGCTACAACATGTATGATCATAAAAAAAAATTGACTCATATAGACACAAAAACTCAATAAAAAATATTAAAAAACAGACACACAAAAATAAAATAAGAAAGAACCTCCCCCAAACTTAAACGACACATTGTCCTAAATGTGTAACGACTAAAAAAATTAAAAAGGAACGACTTACAGACAATAGCGGCTCAAGATGGTGGTGATAGCGGCGGATGTTGCTCATGATTTATCTGGGAATACAAGATTGTGAGACCGTTCCAGAACGAAATTAACAAGCTTCCTAAGATATTTTCGGTGCTAGGTAGAGAGGGGAAGGGTTTGTGTGAAAGTGGAAAGAATTGGGGATTTTAGGGCTTTTTATTTCTGAAATCGGGCTTCGGCACCGCGGTCCTACATAATGGCACAGTGGTGCCGAAAGTATTGTGACCTCTCTGATCATTCGACACCGCGGTCCTGCAGAATGGCACCGTGGTGCCGACCCAATTCCGTGTTTTCTACCCTTTTCTTCGTGCTTAATCTCTGATTCCCTCACCTGTCATCACAACACAACCAAAAATACCATCAAGTGAGACTGTTCAAGTTAAGCTAATTGCATAATTTAAACCTTGGGTTGCCTCCCAAGTAGTGTTGTCTTTAACGTCTTTTAGCCGGACGCATGTTCCTTAATCAATCACTGGGGTGAATTAACCCCACAACATATCCATTTAAAAATCATTTTCCTTTTCCTCACTCTATTCTTCTTTTTCGCATGATTGGGTTCAGTAAGGTTTACCTTTTTGTCAGCTTCCATCTCATCTACTTTTGTTTCAGTAATCCACCTAACATGTGGGTTCACAGCTGTCGCAATGATTCCCCTACCTTTGGTTTGTGCTTGATAAGCTGTTGTGTCAGCTGTTCTTACTGCAAAACATTTGTTGTTGGCTTGGGATTCAATGGTGGATTTGAAAACTTTGAATACCATTTCTTCTTCCTGAACCCTGAGTCTCAACTCTCCATTCTCCACATCAATGAGAGCTCTGCCCGTGGCTAGGAATGGTCTTCCCAAAATAATGGGCATGTCCTCATCTTCCATCATGTCAAGAATGAGAAATTTCACTGGGAAGAAGAACTTGTCCACCTTGACTAGCACATCTTCCACTATACCTCGGGGGTGTACCACGGATCGGTCAGCAATCTGCAGATTAACTGTTCTTGGCTTGGCTTCCCCCAAACCCAATCTCTCGAATACTGATAGAGGCATAAGATTTATGCTAGCCCCTAAGTCGCAAAGTGCCCTGTTACCGGTTACATTTCCAATAGTGCAGGGCAGGGTGAAACTTCCTGGATCTTTCAATTTATGAGGCAGTTTCTTTTGTGAGATGGCGCTGCACTCCTTTGTCAGCACTACTGTCTCATAATCCGCCAATCTTCTCTTCTTCCCAAGTATCCCCTTCATGAATTTGAAATATGTGGGCATTTTTTCTAACGCCTCAATGAAGGGGATATTGATGTGAAACTTCTTAAATACCTCCAAGAACTTGGAGAACTGTTTGTCTAGGGCCTTCTTTTGGAGTCTTTGAGGGTAAGGGATTTTGTCAGTGTATTCCCTCAAAGGTGTTGGTGGAGCTTTCTCTACTATAGGGCGGTCCTCAGTGACCCCCTTCTTTCCTACATCAACTGTCTTCTCACACCCTTTCTCATTCACCATCGCTGGTCAGAGCAACTCGCTCCAATCGCCACTTCTCAACAAATGCATGCATCGCCTCTCAGATTAACCTCTGTGTTTCTTGGGAGAGTACCCTGCGGTCTGTTATTTACCATCTTCGCCAGTTGTCCCACCTGCGTTTCCAAGTTCCTGAGAGAGGACCTTGTTTCGGACATGAACTGATTCTGCGAATTGGTGAGTGTAAGCAACTCTGATCTCAGTTCATCAGGCTTCTCTTGTTGGGTAGGTGGTCTAAACTGCTGTGAAGATGTAGCCTGATTATATGCCTGATGATTCTGGTAATTACCTTGATTTGGTGGCTGCTGGGCTAGGTCATTCCTCCACAAAAAGTTGGGGTGATTTCTCCACCCCGGATTGTATGTGTTGGAGTTATAAGGGCGCTGAAAGTTCTCCACTGCTTGAACCTGCTCCATGGGCACATTATTAGGATCCACCGCCGTGCATTTGTCAAAAGAGTGTGGCCCCCCGTAAATCTCACGATTCACCGGCATCTGGACTGTATTTACAGATATAGTGTTCTGCTGCAGCTGCTTTGTCTAAAGGGCCACTTGCACATTCAATGCAGTGATAGCATATATCTCATGTATGCCCATAGTCTTCCTGCTACTCACTGATCTGTCATCTGCCCCTTGGTGATTATTCACAGCCATGTCTTCTAGCAACTCATGTGCCTCATTGGCGTTTTTCTTCATGAACGCTCCCCCTGCTGCAGCATCAATGATGGTACGAGTAGTACCACTCAACCCATTATAAAAAATGTGGACCAACATCCACTTCGCTATGCCATGATGTGGGCATTTTATCTGCAAATCCTTGAATCGCTCCCATGCATCATACAACGACTCTCCATCTACCTGATAGTAATTGTTCAACTCTCTCATTAACTTTGCTGCCTTTGAAGGAGGGAAGAACTTTGCAAGAAACTTTTGGGCTAAATCCTGTCAGTTGGTGACAGAGTTGGAAGGCAATGAGTTCAACCAGCTCTTGGCTCTGTCTCTAAGTGAGAACGGGAAGAGCCTCAATCTAATGGCGGCGTCCGTAACGCCATTGTACTTGAAGGTGGCACACAACTGATGCGCGAAAAGATGCACACATTTAAACTCAAGTGCACGTTATCGTGACAAGTAATATAGTCTTAGCAAGACCGAATATCGTCCACAAGGATTAGGGTTCAAGTACCAAATATCTATCTTTTGGTATCTATTTGATAAATTGATATTTGATTTTTGTGGTTTATAACTACGAATTATAAAGGCTAATTTAACTAATGAATTTACTTCAGTTGTGATGAGAATAGGGCTTCCACGTCTCCTCACTATCCGCTTATGTTACTTATTAATGCAATAACTTATGGTCTTCTTCTTGGAGAAAGCAGTTCACTAAATCGCTTTTATACTCCGTTAGGTTATATAAACACTCAACCCCAAGATTGTTCTTTCTACCTTTCGGTGATAAGGATGACTCTATAGGAGGATTAAGACTAAGAACCTAGTTAACCGTCACGCACAATGCGTAAAATTAGGGTTGTTAAGCCTCTCGTTAACGCTATATAAATAATTGAGGTATTTTCATCCCCAATCCAAGAATGTCTACCCAACTTACAACATATTCACAATCCTCCTTTCTGAGTCTGATTAGAAATCATATAGTGATAATTAGTTGTCAATTAACTACCAAGCATTCAATTCAATTATTGGATAGATCTCAACAAGAAGAAGAATAACCATAAACATGCATTAAATCATAACATAAGTTTCTAGAGATTCACATGGAAAGTTATAGAGAATTAGTTCCTAGCCATTGACATGACAAGAACTAATTCCATGTTCTTCATAAAACTGAAATAAAAACAAGAAAAGGAAAGGAAATTTACTAAACTATGGTCTCCAATCTCCAAGCAAGAAAGCCTTGTGTTGTGCAAGAAGGGGAACCCCTAAAAACTGCCTAGGGTTCTCTTTTTATAGGCTCCTAACCGCCTCAACTTTTCCCTGCAGGCCTGGCCCAAAATCCGTCTGAAAACCTTATTTTTCCGCGTCGGCGCGCGGCTCGACATGGGGCCATGGCCGGAATTCTGCAATCCGGGTGATTTGGCGCCGCGCCGATATCGCTGCATGCTGGCGCCGCGACTGCAACTTCAGAGCCTCTCGGATGTTTAGGCGCGCTCGCACTGCCGATACGAGGCCACGCTACTGTCTGGGTTTCAGCCTCGTTCGCCACTTTCTCTGTTTTTAGCTCTGAAATCTCCTCTTTAGCCCTCTTTTAGCTCCTTTTCCGCCATTTGGCCATTTTAACCACTTTGACTTAAAAGAAAGGAAAACTATCCTAATACGACACTTATATGTGTAAAAAGGGACAAAAGATTAACTAAAACTGACTCAAAAAGTGTATATAAAATACACCGATCAAATACCCCCAAACTTAATCTTTGCTCGCCCTCGAGCAAAGATAGAAAGAAAGAAATAAAAGACTCAAGAAACGAAAATAAAAGACTCACTGACATTGGTCACTTTTGCTGCATTAGTGTTAACTAAAAAAAACATGAAGGTTAGCAGAATAATATGCAGGAACATATAGCATGAAATTTTAGCATACTAAACACTTCAAGCTAGATATTTCGCAAACTCATATTTATCATGTTTAATAGAAGTTGTTGACACCCAATTTTGACCCTCCCGCCCAGTCATTAGCCATAAAATTACACTAATTTCGCAAAATATTTTTTTATGATTTTTTATAATAAAATGCGACGATAAAACGTTAATACATGCATAAATAATCAATTTAATAATAACACCGCATTTTACGTAGAGTATTAAGCACTTAGAGTCTCGCGTCCGCATTTATTAATTTTAAGCCATGTCAAACAATTCTTAAATAATTAATACATAAAATAAATAATTTAGCAATGACGTCGTGTCAAGTAGCATAGTTGCATTTATTAATACGCAAAACAATTTCATAACTTATTTTAAATAATGATAAATAATACACAATAAATAATTTTAAATAATAGCGCCGCATTCTAAAACATTAAGCACTAATTAAATAGCACGCCCGTCTTATTTTTTGTAATAATTTTAATCTCGAACTTAGACTAATGAAGCACCTAAATAATCTAATCACAATTTAAATAACTTACCACTAATTAAATACCTACTACCTAAAATTAACTCCTAAAACTAATACCCTAATTTAATAAAACGCATTCACTACAATCAAAGCCCAATACGCCCAAAGACCTTTTATTTCCCTTTACTACCCAAAGCCCACGCCCAGCCTTATTTTCCTCAGCCCTCCTCCCCATCGTCCACAATACGAAACGAAACCTAACCCTAAACCCAAAAATCGCCACTCACACCCTAAGCCATCGCCGACAACCCCGCGATTCACGCCTGAAGATCTGGTAATCCATACCATGGTCTTACTGAGAATCTTCACAAAGTCTACCCAAATCTCGTCAAAGATCACGCGAAATCGATTTAAATCGCACAAAAATCAGTCCAGAATGATATCGATAACTTACCAACATTAGAACCCAAGATTGGGACTATAAAAAGGGAGAGCATGCAAGACCGATGGGCATCGATTGGACACCCCCTAGCAGCAGTTAACAACCCAATCGGCGAGACGGAGGAAAAAACCCTTCAAGACAATTGAAATACAACCGCAAGAACACCTGGCACACTAGTTCCGCACATCTTAGCCCCAATAGCACAAAAACAGAAATTCAGAAACAACCTTTTATCACCTTCAATCGCATAACCACATAACACTCCGAGTGGTATCGACGACTTGATACGCTGCCTCGGTTCGCTGCCCGGAGAAGGTAAACTCAAAATCTTCTCAGTCTTATTCTGTCTTGTTGTGTGTTTTTGCGTTAAGTTTGTTCGTATTTGTGTCCACTGATACGCGTTGTTAAAACTGTTTGTTAACATGTTCGCTGGACTATTAATGCCTAAATTCACTATGTCATGTACTCTGTATCCTCTGTGAGTTTGCTTGGCATATGTGGGCAAGATTAAGATCCTATGAGATGTCCAGATTAAATCCTGAAATGTTGGTGGTGACGAACCTGTTTATTTCGAGTCATTAAATTACAGACATGGTGCATGAAACGGCTTGTAAATACTACTTTGACTATGTCTGTGTATGGCGTCTCATATATGCCAGTCCAGTATTACGCACGTACAACCTGCCTACGTTCTAATATTTTCAGCTAAGTACTAATCATTGCAGTACTGGTAATAAAGAGTGTAATCATGTTAGACCATTGTTAGACTCTTATTGTGACACTATGAACCTAGATGTTGTTTGTGTTTATTAGGTTATTATTTGGCATGTTAACTTGTATGTTCATTTGAACTGCGAGTAAACTAAGATCATGGCTAGTTGTTCACTATGCATATCTAGGGGTTTAAGTGTTTATCATGTTGATTTTAAGGTTGTGTTAGTTAGGTCCATGTTGTTTGATGGCTGTTTGTGTACAATCAGGCCCACATATACCTAATATGCTAGGTTAAGATTTACTGTGTCCTGTGTGATTTTCCCGAGTAATTGTAAATGATCAGCATGCTTATTTTGGTATGTCTTAACTATTTTTAGCTATTAAGTTCATATGATGTTGGTTTGAGGTCTGTCTAATTGGATAAGCAGATTTAAGGTTTTTGTAGTAGTCTAAGAAACATGTTAACCCCTTTGAGACTATAATTGATCACCCCTGCCTTCTGTATCTATTATGATAGTTGACATTAGTTCGAATTAGGAAATCATTGGGTTAAGGTTAATATGTATGTATAACTGTTATGTTGGTTCTACAAAGGCAGCCTTATCCATCTTCAATTATAAAAATGATATGTGAACTTGGTTTATTAGTATCTTCTAAATATGTGCAAACTGAACCTTGTTTTCTAGTCCCGGAAATCATGAAAGTAGTTTGACCATGCCCGGTGTGTTGTTGGCTCTTTATGTATCAGTAACCTGCCTGTATGATCACGTTAAGTCCTCCTGTAAAAGAAACCTGAATGTATTAATGTGGTGCCTGGTAAACTTGATGTCTAATGGTTGGTACTTGTTCGATTGGGCTTCTTATCAGTAAGACTAAATATTGCCTTCCTTTGAATTTAGAGAACATTAAATGTGGGCTTTGCATAAGAATGGTTGCATGTTTAATTCAAATTCTGACCACGTGGGCAAGATATTTGTTTTCTCTATTGCTGCATATTGTTTGCCTTACTGCATCTTACTGTTTGCTGGTTGTTGCAGCAGCTGCGCCATTCTATTCACTGACTGATTTACACATCTTTATGTGTTGATTACGTATAAATATAGATTATGTGTGTATAGATTTTTATTCAAGTAATTAGGATATATACTAATCCTTATCTTCTTTTCTTTTGCATGACACGCATCGGAGCTAAACGAAGAGTCTCATTGCGAAACTCCTCATAAGCTACAACAAATGAAGACCCGCATCTTATGTGCTTCATCCTCTCCGCATCACAAACTCCAAACCATAGGCGAGATGGCCTCGCCGTTTCTTCGAGTCATTATTAATTCATATCCTCACCCTATTATTTGTTGTAATTATTTGTCTAACATTACGCTACTAGTAGTACACTTAGAATAATTAAACTTTGGATTGTCATTAGAAAAATAGTTTGACGCTAGAAATACACTCTCCTTTAATTAGTTATTTTTATGATTAGTTATGCATTGCCTAAGCCATACTAAAATGACATAAATATTCACGTAGCTAAAACATCACTCGCTATTAAATCCTTAGCATCATAAATTAATTTCTTTATAAAGTCTTACTAACATTCATAATAAAAAATTATTTTGTTAGCGTTTGCATAATAGATATTTCACATCTTATTTTATAAGTATACATTTCGTCATAATAAGATTTTGCTACAACACATGTATCTTATCTAATGCGTCATAAATGCATAAATCATCTTTGCACATAATAATACATATTTTAGCTAGAACTAACTTTATATATTTTAAAACAAATCTCACATTTTTATGCTAGCAAAAATACTTTCTATATTTTTACTTAAATACTTTTCAAAACACGTCTTAGCATAATAATTACCCTAGGTTTGAGCGGACAACCGCAAAGTTAGCGGATCCTTTAGGGTGCCTAACCCCTTCCCTTTAGGATAATAAAGAACCCTTACCCAGAATCTCATTAAGTTTAGCAGACCATTAAAATGGAGTTAATGTTGACTTTAACATAGTTAACATTTAGGTGTCCTAATTCACCCAAATTAATTAGGTGGCGACTCCGCGAACCCCTAGCATTTAGCATTTTAGCATCTAGCACCTTTTAGCACTTTTTATATGCTAGCACCTTTTTTAAGCACCCCTTTAACATTTTAGCATTCTTTTGCACTTTTAGCATTTATTTTATTTTCTAACATTTTATTTAAGCAGGGTTCGCTAGAATAATGTCATCGAAAAAGTAGCGACAGAATGACGACTCCACTGGGGATTTAAGGTTCTTAACCACAACAGACCTAGGGTTATTATTTGGCATTACTTTTTGCATTTAAATTTTATGTGCTGTATTTTGTTTTATTTATTTTAATTGCTATCTGCTTTACTGCTTTCCTTAAACTGGCATTCCGCTCATATTTCTTCCACTCTGAAAAATTCACACAATCACACACTACATGTGAGGTGCGCTTGGTGCATCAACAAAATTCTTTCTTCTAAACCCAAATTTAGGAGAGCTGGTAATATACGTGGAGTGTCCGGTCTAACCGGTGGCCGCGTAGCCTTCTCACTCGAGTTGTCCGCTCGGGAACCTTGCGTCTAGAAAAGGCAAATCTTAGAAACTTAAGATAGAGCTATACCACCCTTATTTTAGGACATGCATGTATTTACCTTAGGTGGGTCGGTCCTTGGCATCGACACCACAATTAGGAAGACACCAAACTTGTCGACGGGTTTCTCAACCCAACGGTCAACCAGCATATTATGTGTAGCGTGACAATGATAGACAAATCCAAGCCTAATCATGATATGCTGAAATTGGAAAAAGTGCACCGTCATTTGGTCGCCATTTCCAACAAAAGCATTACAGTTGGACGACTTGGACAAATCCGTCATAATCTCGCATAAGTGACGTTTAGGCCTACCTCTGGCATAAAGAGGTCCCAAACATGTTAGAACACGCACTTGATTTGCAATTTGCTTATTAGTATATATTTCCTGCAACTTTTTGCATATTATACTAACTTGGTTTGCTTCATTTGTTAAAGGGTTATTTTTGTCTAGCTTATCCCCAAAAGGTTGATTCGCGTTGACTGGTAGAAGCACAATCATAAATGACTAATCCAGAGGCACCGGAACGAAACAACTTAGGACTCGTCCCCGTTCTTGTAGAGGATGCAGAGGCGTTAGAAAGGAGAAACACCAATGATCAACACCTCGCCAAACTATTGCATCAAATGGAAATCATGCAGTTCAAATAGAAAGGCTCTGAAATATCACAAACCTGTCTATTAGCTTGAATGCACCACTCCCAGAGCAAGGGACAAATGCAATCGTGTCACAAGCCCTTGAGCCTCCACTTCCCCAAAGCTCCCCGCAAAGGCCGCAACATACCAGCTCACACCAAAACGTCACTCGCCCGGTCAATTTGCAAGCCGACCTCCAAAATGATCTGTTTAATACATACATATCTCAACCTCCACCTACTTATATCTCCCCACTCAGTCCAAATTGCCAAGTCACCCAATACGAGCAGAGGACACGCATCACTAGTCCTAACAAACAATATGGGGGATTAGCACATCCGACCGAAAGCCAACCATTTATTATGCATGCATCCTCTCAAGAGACAGATCAATACAAGGAAGTGGAGCGGCAGACTCGAACCAGAGCTGATGAAAATATGGCAAAAGAAATCTGTAGTTTGAAAGAGGCATTTAGAAGCATTCAGATGAACATGGGGGAGGCAGGTTTAGAATATGAAAACTTATGCATGCACCCCGACGTTGAATTACCTGTAGGGTACAAGGTGCCCAAATTTGACATGTTCGATGGAAATGAGAATCCTCGAGCTCATCTAAGGTCATATTGCGATAAATTGATTGGAGTTGGTAAAAATCAAGCAATCATCATGAAACTATTCATCAGGAGTCTAACCGGCGAGGCAATCGGATCGTACACATGCCAAGACCTCGAAAATGGGACGGTTGGAAGGCCATGGCACAAGATTTCATGGATAGATTCATATTCAACATTGACACTGTTCCGGATAGATTTTATCTTATGAAACTTGAAAAGAAATCCACAGAAACTTTCAGGGAATACGCCCTGAGGTGGCGTCGAAGCGAAAGGTCCAATCTCCAATGGCAGAGAGCGAAATGACCACCTTGTTCGTGCAATCGTTAAAAGACGCGACGTATTATGAAAGAATGATCAGTGTAATCGGGCGAAGTTTTGCAGAAGTCGTAAGAATGGGCGACTTCGTGGAAGAAGGCATTAAGACAGACAGGATTACAAACCTGACCGCCCTACAAGCAACTAGCAGAGCAGTGCAGTCAAATTCCATCGGAGGTACCTCCCAGAGGAGAAGAGATGCATCACCCTCTATCATGGTCATTCAGGAGCATAGGCCAGAACAACTTCCAGTGTATCAGAGCCCACCGCCTTCTTACCATAACCAAAACACTCAAAACCCACAGTCATATTATCAGCACTGCGCCACCCCATATCCTGTTTACCATACACAACCAGCATACCCAAAATACTCACCACAATCACGAAACCGCACCCCAAACGGACCCAAACCCCGCATAGATGCTGAGAGAAAGCTAATCAGAACCTATACACCTTTAGCCGAACCCATAGCTCAAGTGTATGAGAAGCTGAAAGCCGCAGGAATACTCCAGCCAATTCCCAGAAATACCCCCAGGCCTACTTTCCGAGGGCACGATAGAACCAAAGATTGTACATACCACTCCGGTGCAGAGGGACACGACATCGAAAATTGATATACACTCAAGGACAGAATAGAGGAGTTGATTGAGGAGGGAGTCATTCGGCTGAAAGATGCTCCTCTCAATGCAAACAATAACCTTCTCCCGGGTTATGAAGATGCCCATGTGAACATGATAGCTAAAAATGAAGAAGACAGTCTGGAAGGGACTATTACGCCAGCCCGAAAAGGGAAGAAAGTTGAGTCATCGACCAACCGTCAGAGAAAAGGAAGTGCTCCTTGCCGGAGATTGTTTAACCATTGAATAAATCATTCGTCTAGTTGTGTGCTGCAAGAGATGATCATGCTGAAGACCCATCCGTTGAAGACTCAAAGCAAGAATACAAGTGGACTCGTGCCCCTGCCTTGGCCCGCCGAGTCCTGAAATAGTTAGTTTAATATATTTTGCCCTTTATATGTAATAAAATGGAACTACGTTTGACCTGATTCCCTTGATGGATACGTAGGCGGCCGCTTCGGCTTCGGTCCCACCTTTAGAAATTTTAATTTCACCCAACTCCGCTTGTAATGAACTACGCCATGACCTGATTCCCCTATTTCAGGCTCATCTTCGTTCATTGCGGCCTCTGCTGCTGCTGCTGCTGGTTGTACTCTTCGTCTGGCTGCAGGGGGGCTTGGTTCTGGAAAAGAGTGCACTATCCCACAGGACATCGGCAGTTGGTTTCTCTCATGAGTGTCAGTGGGTAGGGTTGGGACCCCATGGAAGGCGCATAGTTTAGTGATAAGTGAGTCATGTCCCAATCCACCTGTTGTCACCAACCTGCTGATTTCTTCAATGCTCTGCACTATCTCTTTCCCCACATCAATCGTCATCCCCCTCATAATTCCATATATCAGCTTAATCCTATCTTCTGACACTCTGGTGAAGTGCGTGGATGGAATCATGCGCGCCGATTTAAATATAGCCAACCTCGTCGCTGTTGAATCGCACCGCCGTTCTTGATCCATTTCTTCTAATATCAAAAGCAGCCCCAGGGTAGCTCACTATGTCTGCAACGGCATTCCAGTCGATGTGGTCGGTGCTTCTAGACCATGTTCTAAAGTGATTCCAATCACTTCTTTCTTCAACATCAACTGTCTTTAACTGTGCATTTACATTCTCTGCTGTCACAGGCATATAAACTCCTCTTACAAAACATCCCCTTTCCACCTTCACCGGAAAGTTGGCATAGAATTCACGCACCATTGTTGTATTCATTGGTGCTATTTTCTCCGGATTTACAAATCTCCTCCACCCCCTTAACTCAATCATTGCCCGAATGGGCTCATAAACATCTTCTTCCCCATATGACTCCCTCTGGTAGTCCATTCCCCTTTCCGGTATGGTGCAGTATCAAGCTTTTTGTATCTTTGGAAGGCTTGGTAGCTTACAAACCTAGTATCATCGTATTGTGGGGTTGGGGTGGATGTGGAGGCTCTTCTTTTTCTGGTGGACATTTTTAAAACAGTTTCTGCAGCTTACAATTTAGTGGCACAAATGTTTCCTACACAATCAACAACTAGCAGCGAACACAACACCCCCAAACTTCAACTCTTCTACCCAATACCCAACCTCATTTTCTACTCTTTCTCCAAACTTCACAATCAACTTTTTAGCACCCAAACTACTTCACAACTACAATACTCCTTCAAACTACTACCTCCTGTGACTTCAGTAAAGAACTCAAGAACAGAAAAAGATTACCTTTTTATGAGAGGATTCAAGCTGTTCTTGTTTCAAATGGTGGTTTGAGGCTATAGAATGGAGCTTTGTTGTTTGAGATAGCTAAGGGTTTTTAGGAATTTAAGAGTTTTGGTTGTGGTTGGGTTGGATTTGTGGGAATTTTTTTGGATTTTCGTGTGTTTTTGGAGAAAAAGGGTTAGGTTTTTGAAATTAGGATTGGGGAAAATCTGATTTCTGGGCGTTTTAAGTTTCTGGATTTTCGCTTTGGCGCCGCGGCCCTGCTTTTGGCGCCACGGCGCCCAATCTTCTGCACTCGCCCGGGACTTTCGCCGCGGCATTCTGAGGCTCGCGGCGCCTAAACTGGCAAATTTTTCGAATTACGCGCGCGGCTCTCGCAAGCGTGCATGGCGTACGCTTTACGGAAATACTAGCGTTTCTTGATTTCGCCGCCCGGTTTATTTGTCTATCCTCACAATCATAACACAAACGCTAAAACCCAAGAACCATGAGGCGTTTCTAGATAAAATAAAATAAACTAAAGACAGGAATTAAAATAACATAATTGAAAACGTTTGGTTGCCTCCCACTTAGCGCTGTCTTTAACGTCTTTTAGCCGGACGCAAGTTCCTTAGTTTAATAAATGTGAGGTGTATTAACCCCACAACAAATCCATTTTTTCCACATTGTTCATTTTCTTTTTCTTCTTCTTCTTCTCTTCTTAGCATTATCATCAAGCGAAGTTTCAGGAACACATACCTCCTTTAGTGGAATTTCGGCAAATCATGCCTGCTTTCTTGGGCTCATCTCCCTTTGGTTAACTTGTATTGGCTCGCAGGGGGGTTTGATGGTGCTGATTGCAAAACACCCACTCATGGTTGGTGGCTCAATGACGTGTTTAAAAACTTTAAACACCATTTCTTCATTCTCCACCCTTAATGTTAACTCTCCTCTTTCAACATCAATCAAAGCTCTTCCCGTTGCTAGGAATGGTCTCCCCAATATGATAGGGATTTCCGCATCTTCTTCCATATCAAGAATGAGGAAGTCTGCAGGAAAGAAGAATTTTCCTACTTTCACAATCACGTCCTCAATCTTCCCTCTTGGATGAACCACTGTCCGCTGCCGAAGCTTATCGTGGTTGGTTTGGCCTCACCCAACTCCAATCTTTTAAATACTGATAAAGGCATCAGATTTATACTTGCCCCTAAATCACACAGAGCTCTGTTGCATGTCACCCTGCCCACTGTGCAAGGTAGTGTAAAGCTCCCTGGATCTTTTAGCTTTGGTGGCAACTTTTTCTGCAAGATAGCACTACACTCTTCTGTCAGTGCTACTATTTCGTATTCTGCCAGCTTCTTCTTCTTCTTCCCCAAGATCTCCTTCATGAACTTGAAATAGGAAGGCATCTGCTCCAAAGCTTCTATAAAAGGTATGTTGATATGCAGCTTCCTGAATGTCTCCAAAAATTTGGAGAATTGTTTATCAACCGCCTTCCGCTGTAATCTCTGGGGAAAAGGGATCTTCTCTGTATACTCTTTCTCTGGAGTTTTCTCTACTACTGGGCTAGGCTCAATCACCTTCTCTTTTCTATTTCGCTTTCTTCTCACTTACGGCCGAGGTGATCGCCGCCCAATCGTCTTCCACTTTCAATCGCATCGCTCGACATCGCTTCCTCGTATTTACCTGTATTGCTTGGCGGTGTACCGCGGCTCGCTTGCTCGCTTTGCTAGATGACCCACTTGTGTTTCCAAGTTCCTGAACGAGGATCTAGCTTCATGAATCGCGTGCGGCGTTGCAAGTCTTGCCGCCACTGCCACTGCTCGCTTCGCTTTTCACGAACCGTCATTGAATCGCTGAGGCCGCGGGCTTGAATGGCGGCTACCGATTCTCGTTCTGCTGATTCTGCATCGCCTGTATTGATTCTCGCTGCCCCGGTCTCTCTCCATGAGAAATTTGGGTGATTCTCCACCGGATTATAAGTGTTGGAGTAGGGTTGTTCGTTGCCTTTGATAATTACCTCTTGCTCGACACTCGCCGCTTCCATTGGTATATTGTTGGGATCAGCTGAAGGACACCTATCGAATGTATGTGGGCCACCACATATCCCACAACTTTTAGGCATCTGCACCGCATTCATCGACATCGTATGTTCCGCAATCGCTTTCGCCAAAAGGGCCACTTGGGCATTCAAGGCAGCAATAGCATCTATTTCGTGGACTCCCACTGTTCTCCTTCCACTTGTCGACCTCTCCTCTGTGACATGGTTGTTAGTGGACATATCTTCTAATAACTCATGAGCGTCGTGGGCTGTTTTCCTCATGAATGCTCTACCTGCTGCTGCATCTATAATGGTTCTGGTTGTACTGCTCAGCCCGTTGTAGAAGATGTGGACCAAGTTCCACAACTCAATGCAATGGTGTGGGCACTTTCTCTGTAGATCTTTGAACCTTTCTCAAACTTCATATAAGGACTCTCCATCTGCTTGGTAGAAGTTGTTCAACTCCCCTCTCAGTTTTGTTGCTTTACACGGGGGAAAGAACTTGGCTAGGAATTTCTGTGCCAGCTCTTGTCATGTAAAAATCGAATCGGATTCAACCATACTTTTGCTCTATCCCTGAGTGAGAAGGGAAAGAGCCTCAATCTGACGGCATCATCAGTAACGTCGTTATATCTGAAAGTTGCACATAGCTCCAAGAAATTAGCTATGTGCATATGTGGATCCTCCGATGGCAGTCCTCCGAATTGCACTGTGTGCTGTACCATGCTCAGAATCGCCGGTTTTATCTCGAAGTTGTTGGCTCCTATTGCAGGGAGCCTAATGCGTGTATGTGCTCCATTCACTCTTGGCAGCACATAGTCTCCCAAACTTCTTTCTGGCTGGATTTGGGCTCTCTCCTCTACGTCTATTGGCACTTACCGATGTATTCCTGGATTGGGCTGATTTTCACCTAACCCTTCTCTCATCATGTTGTTGTTTTGAACGCCGTCCATCTCTATCAGAGTTGCAATCCGCTGATTCTTTCTGTTCTGTTTGCAGGTTTTCTCAATCTCTGGATTGAAGGGAACAAGAGTGTCTGCTCTTCTTCTCCTTCGCATAAACTGATTTCCTGAAATAGACCAAAAACAAACAACAAATCACGGCGCCCTGATTTTTACCAAAAAGTAACAAAAAATGTAAAAAAAAATAAAAAAATTAAAATTAAAAACCAAATTAGAAATTAAAAATAGACAAAATTGATATTGAACTATGTCTAATCCCCGGCAACGGCGCCAAAAACTTGATGCGCGAAAAGATGCACACACTTAAACGCAAGTGCACGTTATCGTGACAAGTAATATAGTCTTAGCAAGACCGAATATCGTCCACAAGGATTAGGGTTCAAGTACCAAATATCTATCTTTTGGTATCTATTTGGTAAATTGATATTTGATTTTTGTGGTTTATAACTACGAATTATAAAGGCTAATTTAACTAATGAATTTACTTCAGTTGTGATGAGAATAGGGCTTCCACGTCTCCTCATTATCCGCTTATGTTACTTATTAATGCAATAACTTATGGTCTTCTTCTTTTGGAGAAAGCAGGTTCACTAAATCGTTTTATACTCCCGTTAGGGTTATATAAATTGTTATACCCCGTATTTCCAGAGTATGTACGTGTGGACGTACGTACGAATTTTGAGCCTTAAGTTAGGCATGTTTCGAAATTTTGGGCACAAGTGCCGATTAGAGTCGTTTTCTGACGGAACGTTTCCACGACTTCGTAGAAAATTCCGCTATGTCATTTATAATTTTTGCGGATTTTTCGAGAGACGAAACATTTTGGACCAACGGGAGGGTGACGTGTCACCCCACATTATTAGCAAGTGGAGGACTTGGACGATCAAGGCCCAAGAGGATCGGTTGGCCTTGGCCGATTGGTCCCTTGATTGTGCCTTGTTTGGCCTTGTTTTGTGGAGTGTTTTGTGGAGTGTTTTGTGGAGTAGGGTTAGGGTGCACTTGGCTTGATCTTGGCCTTACACTTGCCTTGCACATGGCTTGATCTTGGCCATTGGTTGGCTTTTGGTTTTGCTATAAATACCCCCCTAAGTGTGAAGACTTCATCCATTCCAAAAACTTCCAAGTCTTGAAACCCTCTCCTCCCTGCTTGTGCTAGCCAGAGCTTCCCTCCTCCCCTTCGTGAGGCCTTGTGGCCGAGAGCACACCCTCCCTTAGTGGTACCTTGGCATGGGGTACCCCTGCCTAGTTGTCTCGTATAATACCCCTTGTTGTGGTATAGAAATACTCTCCTAATATTGTTATAATGTCCAAATACCTTGGCCCAAATACCTTGTAGTATTCCCAAGGTTACACTTATACAAAGCCCAGAAAATACGATTATACTTCCTTTAGCCACAAAAACGAAACACTAAGGAAATCTTCACCGGTTGTTGAAGTTGTAAGTAGAAGTTTGTTAGAACTTCTAATGGTTGTTTTGAGCGCTCGGAGTAGGAGCTAAGCGTTGCTCAGGATAGACTTTATACTTGGATAATTTTGGGCTTATCGAGGTAAACACTCATCGTTCTTCTATTGTAATTGGAAATTACATGTTTGAATATATAGTCAAGTATACTATATATAGAACTATACTTAATCTTGTGGCGTCTTTTGACTTAAGCTCAAGAATTAAGATGAATCAATCTGTAATTACATAGGTATCAGATAAAGAGACTTGTGTAGTATTCGTGTAGTAGAATTGTACACGTCAGGTTAGGCGTGTAAAACCCCCGCAGTTGGCTTGGTAGCCGGCCTCGATAGAGAAGGAGATTTGCTTGTTGTGGCGAGGAGCCCAATTTTTACGTAGATTATGGGCGTTGAGATCTAGATGTTAATAAGCGCCTTGTGGCCTTATAGGTTGAAGTACTACGTGTGGAGTGATCCACTTGGCAAGGAGTAGCCGCGGTTTGAGGTACTTGGAGCGTTTTGCTATTAGTCGACAATCGTCGCGAGGTATGTGAACCTCTTCCTATCTCTTCTAGCATGATATGTGTGAACTATGTAAGTACGGTGAGCGTACGTGTGTTAATCGTGTTTGATTGTTCTTAACACATAAAGTGTTATAACGGCTTTATGGGAAGTTGGTTATAACTTTATGTAGGTAAGAAAATACTTTGTGGTTTTAAAAAGGTAATCATGAGAATTACAACCGCTTGTTATAATAAAGAACTTGATGTATTTCAAAAGATTTATAAGTCGTTTTGAAGGAGAGTAACACTTGGTTTTAAAAGGTTTTAAAAGAGTTATACTAAGCTTTATGGGAGTTAGGTATAATGTCTTAAGAGAGGTAAAGAAAATGGTTTCTTGATGTTAGAAGTTAAGAGACTTGATCTTATAAGATAAGAGACTTAACTTATTTGTTCTACTATGAAAGTTTGTGTGAAACCTCATTCGTGAGTAATGAGTACTTGGTGTTATTTAAAGGGATAATGTTTCTCGATTTGGAAATCGAATGTGTATCGACAGCACCACTGCAGCGTTAATAAAGGAAAATGTCTTGAATAATGATGTATCGTATTAAAACCGTAGAAACCTCCATCTGCATAGAAACTAAGATGAGACAAAATGATATTACATTTTCTAGATCATGGTCTTTGTAATAAGAATGATGTAAACAAGAATAACTTACTCTCGTGAGACATATATTACTCAATTGTTCTAAAAAGGAATCAAGTGATTAAGTTTGGGAACTATGAAACCATTTGAAAATGAGAAGCTTGAGTAATCAAACTAGGCAAACCGGAACTTAGGAAAAGAATGTTGTTACTTGATTTTGAAAAGGAATGTGGGTTGGTCATTCTAATACTACGTATCGGGTGACTTTTATAAAAGTAATGGATCTCTTTTAAAAGAACTTAACGATGTAGTACTTTGGGGTTACAAACCCGCACTTTGGCATAAAATGAAAGTACTTTGAGTTGTGTGAGACTTACTATGCTTGTTGTTGTGAAACTTGCCTATGCTTGTTGTTGTGAAACTTGCCTACGCTTGTGATGATAGCCTTGGTTGTGCAAGTGTGGTATTTACGTGTTCTGCGTCTCGGCAGGTCGGTTGACTTGTTGAGAACTTACTTGGGCGTCTTGGCGGTGATGGAGAATTCCACGGGTATGTTTCCATTTTGATTCTCGTCTTGTTGTTGATGTCACATGGACATGTCTACACCGTCGCAGATTCGGGCACGCGGCCGTGCGGCCGGGTTGATTACCGATATATGGTTATTACCGCAACATGGACGTGTTCACACCGACGCTGATTCCGGCATGTGGCTGCGGCGGGTTGACCACCCGATATATTGTTATTGAGGTTACATGGGCATGTCTACACCGACGCAGTATTCCGGGGGCATGTGGCCATGCGGCCTTATTGTGTGTTGCATCATGGACATGTCTACACCACCGCAGATTCCGGGCATGTGGCCGTGATGCGAACATGATGGATGTGGTGGGCGTGAGACCCATAGTTATATTTGAGTGGTGACTTTGAGGCGTGAGTCACGACTTGATCGCTTTTATGTTGCGTCTTGTATTTTGGTTATCATACATGTCTCCCGCTTTATATAGGGTTATGATTTAACCGCAGATATTCTGATTTCACATACTTGGTACTGTTATCGACCTCCCGGGGCTGCGTTCACGCCGCAGGTAGAGCATCGATCGTGGATCCCCGCTCTTAGGATCTCACTTGGCGTGTCGGAAGTCTGTTCCTTGGAGGCTTATCTTTGGTATGTTTCCCGAGTTGTAGGTTACATTGTGGGCGGGGTTGTAAAAGGATTAAACTGTTCGTGTTTTATGTATATCTTAAGGCAAGCTGTTTTGGTTGCTTTGTTTATTTACTATATCTCTTGTTTAGTGACTCATGTTTTATGTTCGCTGATTTTCTCTCGATGTATGTATCACCAGGGTGCCCGGTAAGGCACGATGTGGCCCGAGTTTGGGCGTTACAAAGTGGTATCGAGCGATTAGTCCTCGGAAAGTGTCTACGACCGTGTCTAGTAGTCTTGATTATCGGTGTGTTGTGCACCACATCTATAATCGTGAGGCTATAGGACATTTAGGATTGGTTTCCATTCTTCTCATTCCGAGATCGTGCCTTAGAGCCGTGTTGTAAGTTGGACCCTCCGCGTGTTTCGTTTTTACGATTATGCCTCGCGAAAACCAGGCCCGAGGGCAAGGCAGCGGCGGAGTGCTAGTGTGATTCAGAGGAGTACGGCGCAGCCCTGGCCAAGACTGAGCAGTGCTTCGACGGCGGGTTTCGCGACGCCACGGACCAAAGAGTTTAGAGCGCAGTGGGCTGCGAGACTACTGATACGAGCCTCCACCCCACTGCAGGCGAGAAGATTGGGTTACAAGGAGATGGCCCGCCATCGCGGCGGTCGTGGCGAATATGAGATAGCCTGGACGCAGTTCCGGCCCGAAGCACCGTAGTTCACCCCGGCGAGCGGTTTGAGGCTACAGACTTTACGAGATGTAGCCCGCGAGTTCTACGGTGAGGCTCGAGGATGATCCGCAGGAGTTCATCCGAAGCGATTCTGGATCGCGAGTGATCGAGGCTTGGAGACCGTCGGTGGTCCTAGGTTCGCGTCGGCCGCGTGATACCGCGATCCGATCGTTTGATTCGTGGGAGCTGTCCCGGGAGAGAATGCACTTCCACCGTTTGGGACGAAGTTTTCGGGGCCTTCGGCACATTTCTTGCCTCGCGGATGAGAGGCTCGGGCGATTTTTGATGTTGAGGCGAACCCGCGCTGATTCGGGAGTACAATGTGGAGTTCGACTCATCGTGGCGGTATGTTCCGCATTAGTAGCTAGTATGGAGGATCGAGTGCACCGATATGTTACGGTGGCTCGATGATTACCTAGCAGAGTTGTTCGGTGTTTTCACCGCACGGACATTGCCCGTGACGCAGCTCATGACTGCGCGAGAGCGCAGATCGACGCAGGTGGACCGCCACAGGTTATGCCAAGACGGCCGGATATTTTGCGACTTTCGAGGCGGACCTCGGCCAGACTAGTTATGTACCTCCGCCATCTGAGTGGTCCTCCGCAGCCTTCTCGACCTCGATATTCGAGCGGTCGTGGCTCCTGTGTTTCGAATGTTCGCGAGTAGGGGTTTGGCGGATCACCCTACCTCGGTGTGGTCGATGTAGTAGACGCATTTCGAGAGTGTCGTAGTACGAGGAGCTTGTTATTCTTGCGCCAACAGGCCATATGACGAGAGACCGTCCACTGCGGTAGCATCGGTAGGATAGCATGACTACTAGGCGGCCATGCCACGGTAGAGGTCGCGGTGGAAGTTCGATTTTAGCGGTCCTCAACCGCCTAGTTTCGTATATCCTTAACCTCAGAGTTTTGTGTGTATTGATGTTGTTGATGTGTTTAATGATATGTTTGGATAGCTTTGTGCTAAAATGTGATTTAGAAACACAGTTAGTGAAAAGGGTAAGTCCTGGGTAGTGTGAAATGGAAGTGGTAGCTTCGCGACTGTAGAGGTAAGATTGTTGGATCAAGAAACTAGAGAGTTGGCGCTACAGTGGGTCGGGTTGGGGCCATGTTGCGGGCCAACCCGCGTCCGCTTTGAGGAAGGTCGGCTGGGTGGTCGCCCGGTGGCAGTCACGAGGTGCTAGGCCCAAGTTTAGATGACCATCGTATGAGTTCGTGGATACGCTCGACTGAATCAGTTCGTGAAGGCCGGAATGGCCTTAGGGAAATCGAGGTTAGTGAGATGACCAAGTTCGAGGTAGTGACTCAAGGTTGGGAAACGAAGCGTTGGAAGTGTGGTACGGACACTAGAACGAGTTCGAGTGTTCGTGGCAATCGCGAGAAAGGGAGAAGTGGCGTGTGTTTTGTGACCAGTGTGGCATGATTGTTTTCGACGTATAGCAGTGAAGACTATCGACGCTGTTGTTTTGAGACCTTGAAGGAACATTCGACGAATGTTTCTGAGGAAGAATGTTATACCGTATTTCAGAGTATGCGTGTGGACGTGCGTGCAATTTTGAGCCTTAAGTTAGGCATGTTTGAAATTTTGGGCACAAGTGCCGATTAGAGTCGTTTTTAACGTTTCCCACTTTTAGAGAAAATTCCGGCTATGTCATTTATAATTTTTGCGGATTTTTCCGAGAGACGAAACATTTTGGACCAACGGAGGGTGACATGTGTCACCCCACATCGTAGCAAGTGGAGGACTTGACGATCAAGGCCCAAGAGGGATCGGTTGGCCTTGGCCGATTGGTCCCTTGAATCGTGCCTTGTTTTGGCCTTGTTTTGTGGAGTGTTTTGTGGAGTGTTTTGTGGAGTAGGGTTAGGGTGCACTTGGCTTGATCTTGGCCTTACACTTGCCTTGCACATGGCTTGATCTTCGCCATCGTTGGTTGGCTTTTGGTTTTGCTATAAATACCCCCTGTGTGAAGACTTCATCCATTCCAAAACTTCCAAGTCTTGAAACCCTCTCCTCCTTCTTGTTGTGCTAGCGAGAGCTTCCCCTCCTCCCCTTTTCGCGTGAGGCCTTGTGGCCGGAGCACACCCTCCCCTAGTGGTACTTGGCCGGGGTACCCCAGCCTAGTTGTCTTCGTATAATACCCCTTGTTGTGGTATAGAAATACTCTCCTAATATTGTTATAATGTCCAAATACCTTGGCCCAAATACCTTGTAGTATTCCCAAGGTTACACTTATACAAAGCCCAGAAAATACGATTATACTTCCTTTAGCCACAAAAACGAAACCCTAAGGAAATCTTCACCCGTTGTTGAAGTTGTAAGTAGAAGTTGGTTAGAACTTCTAAGGGTTGTTTGGAGCGCTCGGAGTAGGAGCTAAGCGTTGCTCAGGATCGACTTTATACTTGGATAATTTTGGGCTTATCGAGGTAAACACTACTGTCCTTCTATTGTAATTGGAAATTACATGTTTGAATATATAGTCGAAGTATACTATATATAGAACTATACTTAGCATCGTGGCAAGGTCTTTTGACTTAAGCAATGAAGAATTAATCGAATCAGTAATTACATAGATTTGTATTACTGAGAGACTTGTGTAGTATTACTGTGTAGTAGATTTGTACACGCCCGGTTAGGCGTGTAAAACCCCAGTTGGCTTGGTAGCGGCCTCGATAGAGAAGGAGATTTGCTTGTGGCGGGAAGTGCGCCAATTTTGTAGATTATGGAACGTTGAGATCTAGATGTTAATAAGCGCGCTTGTGGCCTTATAGGTTGAAGTACTACGTGTGGAGTGATCCACTTGGCTTAAGGAGTAGCCGGCGGTTTGAGGTACTTGGAGCGTTTTGCTATTAGTCGACAATCGTCGCGAGGTATGTGAACCTCTTCCTATCTCTTCTAGCATGATATGTGTGAACTATGTAAATGCACGGTGACGTGCGTGTGTTAATCGTGTTTGATTGTTCTTAACACGTAAAGTGTTATAACGGCTTTATGGGAAGTTGGTTATAACAACTTTATGTAGGTAAGAAAATACTTTGTGGTTTTAAAAAGGTAATCATGAGAATTACAACCGCTTGTTATAATAAAGAACTTGATGTATTTCAAAAGATTTATAAGTCGTTTTGAAGGAGAGTAACACTTGGTTTTAAAAGGTTTTAAAAAGAGTTATACTAAGCTTTATGGGGAGTTAGGTATAATGTCTTAAGAGAGGTAAAGAAAATGGTTTACTGATGTTAGAAGTTAAGAGACTTGATCTTATAAGATAAGAGACTTAACTTATTTGTTCTAATATGAATGTTTGTGTGAAACCTCATTCGTGAGTAATGAGTACTTGGTGTTATTTAAAGGGATAATGTTTCTTCGATTTGAAATCGAATGTGTATCGACGCACCACCGCAGCGTTAATAAAGGAAAATGTCTTGAATAATGATGTATCGTATTAAAACCAAGAGAAACCTCCATCCGCATAGAAACTAAGATGAGACAAAATGATATTACATTTTCTAGATCACGGTCATTGTAATAAGAATGATGTAAACAAGAATAACCTACTCTCGCGTGAGACATATATTACTCAATTGTTCTAAAAGGAATCAAGTGATTAAGTTTGGGAACTATGAAACCATTTGAAAATGAGAAGCTTGAGTAATTGAAACTAGGCAAACTGGAACTTAGGAAAAGAATGTTGTTACTTGATTTTGAAAAGGAATGTGGGTTGGTCATTCTAATACTACGTATCGGGTGACTTTTATAAAAGTAATGGATCTCTTTTAAAAGAACTTAACGTATGTAGTACTTTGGGGTTACAAACCCAGACTTTGGCATAAAATGAAAGTACTTTGAGTTGTGTGAGACTTGCCTATGCTTGTTGTTGTGAAACTTGCCTATGCTTGTTGTTGTGAAACTTGCCTATGCTTGTGATGATAGCCTTGGTTGTGCAAGTGTGGTATTTCTGTGTTACCGCGTCTCGGCAGGTCGGTTGACTTGTTGAGAACTTACTTGGACGTGCTGGCAGTGATGGAGAATTCCACGGGTATGTTTCCATTTTGATTACTGTCTTGTTGTTGATGTCACATGGACATGTCTACACCGATGCAGTATTCCGGGGGCATGCGGCCGGGTTGATTACCCGATATATGGTTATTATCGCAACATGGACGTGTCTACACCGACGCAGATTCGGGGCGTGGCGTGCGCGGGTTGACCACCGATATATTGTTATTGAGGTTACACGGGCATGTCTACACCGGCAGATTCCGGGGCATGTGGCCACGCGGCCTTGTTATTGTGTTGCATCATGGACATGTCTACACCGATGCAAGATTCAGGGGCATGTGGCCATGATCGCGAACATGATGGATGTGGTGGGCGTGAGACCCATAGTTATATTTGAGTGGTGACTTTGAGGCGTGAGTCACGACTTGATCGCTTTTATGTTGCGTCTTGTATTTTGGTTATCATACATGTCTCCCGCTTTATATAGATCGTTATGATTTAATCGCAGATATTCTGATTTCACATACTTGGTACTGTTATCGACCTCTCGGGGCCGCGTTCATGCCGCAGGTAGAGGTACATCGGTCGTGGATCCCCGCTCTTAGGATCTCACTTCAGCGTGTCGGAAAGCTCCGTTCCTTCGGAGGCTTATCTTTGGTATGTTTCCCTGAGTTGTAGGTTCTTGTACATTCATGGGTATGGCGAGCCTGTCCGTCATAGTTGTTAATATATCTTAGAGTGCATGTAATCTTGTTGTGGGCGGGGTTGTAAAAGGATTAAACTGCTCGTGTTTTATGTATATCTTGAAGGCAATGCTTTGGTTGGCCTGTTTATTTACTATATCTCTTGTTTAGTGACTCATGTTTTATGTTCCGCTGATTTTCTCTGATGTATGTATCACTAGGGTGCCCGGGGTAAGGCACCAGTGACGGGCCCGGGTTTCGGGGCGTTACATAAATACTCAACCCCAGTATTGCTCCTTTCTACCTTTCGGTGATAAGGATAACTCTATAGGAGGATTAAGACTAAGAACCTAGTTAATCGTCACGCACAATGCGTAAAATTAGGGTTGTTAAGCCTTTCGTTAACGCTACATAAATAATTGAGGTATTTTCATCCCCAATCCAAGAATGTCTACCCAACTTACAGCATATTCACAATCCCCTCCTTTCGGAGTCTGATTAGAAATCATATAGTGATAATTAGTTGTCAATTAACTACCAAGCATTCAATTCAATTATTGGATAGATCTCAACAAGAAGAAGAATAACCATAAGCATGCATTAAATCATAACATAAGTTTCTAGAGATTAAACATGGAAAGCCCTATAGAGGAATTAGTTCCTAGTCATTGACATGACAAGAACTAATTCCATGTTCTTCATAAAACTGAAATAAAAACAAGAAAAGGAAAGGAAATTTACTAAACTATGGTCTCCAATCTCCAAGCAAGAAAGCCTTGTGTTGTGCAAGAAGGGGAACCCCTAAAAACTGTCTAGGGTTCTCCTTTTATAGGCTCCTAACCGCCTCAACTTTTCCTCGCAGTTCGACCCAAAATCCGTCAAAACCTTATTTTTTCGCGTGGCGCCACGAAATTTCGCAATCCGGGTGATTTGGCGCCGCGGCCAGTCTCTGCTGCTCGTAGCCGCACGCTGCAACTTCTGTAGCCTCTCGGATGTTTAGGTGCCGCGGCCCTGCACCTGCTGACATGAGGCGCCGCAGCGCTGGTCTAGGTTTCAGCCTCGTTCGCCACTTTCTCTGTTTTTAGCTCTGGAATCTCCTCTTTAGCCCTCTTTTAGCTCCTTTTCCGCCATTTGGTCATTTTAACCACTTTGACTCAAAAGAAAGGAAAACTGTCCTAATACGACACTTATATGTGTAAAAAGGGACAAAAGATTAACTAAAACTGACTCAAAAAGCGTATATAAAATACACCGATCAACAGCTCCAGAAAATTGGCAATGTGCATGTGGGGGTCTTCAGACGACAATCCCCCAAACTGTATTGTGTTCTGTACCATGCTCAAGATGGTTGGCTTGATCTCAAAGTTGTTTTCCCTTTGGAGCACGACGATGTTGTGCACCAGAATCGCTGGCAAAACAGAGTCCCCCAAACTTCTCCCTGCTAGGACTTGTAGTGGCTCCCCTACATTCTCAGGAACCTCAATGTCCGCCCCATTCTGATTCGGTCGGTTTTCCATGGTCATTGAATCAGATATCTTCTTGTTTCGCCTGTTCTGCTTGCAAGTTTTCTCAATTTCAGGATTAAAAGGAACAAGTGTATCTGCTATTCTTCTTCTTCGCATAAACTACGTCCTGAAATCGATCAAAATCAACAAACAAATCAAGGCAACAGGGTTCTAAAAATAAAAATAAAAACCAAAGTACAATTAAGAATAAATGGTTCGATATTAGAAGTACGCTAGTCCCCGGCAACGGCGCCAAAAACTTGTTAGGCCGATTTCCAATTGCTCAAGCAAGTGTACGTATCGTTACAAGTAATATAGTCTGGTACGACCGAATATCATCCTCAGAGACTGGTTTCTAATTACCGAACATCTATTCTAGGTTATCTATTTGACAAACGATAAGTGATTTGGTTTTTATCTAACACTAGTAGAGTAATTGCAAGAATTAAACTAAATTATTGAGGTTTAATCAGTTATGAAGGAATTAGGGCTTCCAATATCCTCAACTATCCGCTCTTTTCAATCCTTAATGCAACTAGAATGACTTATTCTTTTACGTTAAGATAGCGGTTAACTAGACTGTCTTATATTCCGGTTACGATATATAATCGATCAACCCCAGTGCAGAAACCTTCTATATTTCTATGATAGGTTTTACCACATAGGAGGATTAAGAACAATAACCTATAATGATACACAAGTATCAGGGTACTTTCGTCCGCGATTTTAACCTATGTCTATTCAATTACAGCATATCTAAATCTCTCCTCTCGGTTCTTGATTCGAAATCATATAGATTATGATAATTAGTGATCAATTAACTATCAAACATTCATACCAATATTGAATAAATAATCAAGTGAAGAAGAAATCAAACTAATGCATTAATTCATGAAATAGAGTTTCAAGCGATTCAACAGGAAATCCCTAATAAAGTGTTTAGCTCCTAGCCATAGACATGCTAAGAACTAATACAAATCCAAACATGAACTGAATGAAAATAAAGGAAAGAAAAGTACTTAGAACTAATGTCTCCAATTGTAGCCGTCCAGCGTTGTGTTGTGTTCTGAGAGATGATATGTCATAGAATAATTCCTAAAATATGTCCCAAAGGTTTATATATGTTGTAAAAAATGTGGGCCTTGGACCGTTTTTCCCCTTGCCAATTATATTTCGGATTGGAAATTCCCGCATCGGCACCGCGGTCCTGCAGAATGGCACCACGGTGCCGAAAGTACTGCGGCTTCTCGATGGTGGGCATCATGCGCCCCGCATGACCGCATCTGCGATCTTTCGTCCGATCGCTAACTTTCGTTTTTTTGCTTCGAGCTCTTTCCCGCTTTTTCGCCACGTTTAGCTTTTTTTGCCATTTTGCCATTTAGAACCGCTGTGACTCAAAAGAAAGAAAAACGACCCTACACGACACTTATTTATACGAAAATGGAAAAAATACTAACTGAAAATGACTCAAAAAGCGTATACAAAATACACCTAACATGTATTGTAATGGACTGAAATGTATTAATATATAATGGACGATATTAGAGTATTAATATATAATAGACTATATTTTTATTTATTTATTTTTAGTACAGTCCAGGGGAGTAGATGAGTCTCAAAAATGGCAGTTGGAGTGTACTATTTTTAGAAATAGTACAGTCCAGTCCGACTGAAAACGCCACCAAACGCTGTATTATTTTTTTGTTTAGTACAATCTAGCGTAATACAACGTATCAAACATGCCCTACTAGCATTATAGAATAAGATTGACATCAATTTTGTAGCCCATTGCAAATGTTCTTTAATTATATGATCCTTTTTACAGAAAATAAGTAAAAAAGATGATACAGAAGATCCGCACTTATAATACATGATGAAATTATTATGAGATCATTTTCTTTTATGCAAATTATACAAGTAATAGAAGATTATTTCCTCTACCATTAATTGCCATGAAATATCCACGTCCAGTGGTTAAGACATCGTCTTTTCATGTCGAAGACACGGATTCCATTCCCGTAAGGGATAGGTCTATTTAAGCAACGATCAACTTCAGCTTGTAGCTCATACCGTTTACTTCCTCAACCAAACCCTAAAGAGAAAATTTGAATGCTAAAAGTTGCATGAAACTCTCAATTAGATGAGACTACCACATTTGTGCTAAAAGTTAAAAAATAAGAGAAATTAACTTAATTGGTTTCAAAGGGATATTTGGAGCAATGATCAAGGATCGAATCCCGTCAGCGACAGTGTGAGAGTTTCTTCTTAAAATAAAGGAGGGCCCCTTGTGCGTGGTACTGATCTAACCTTTGAAATCAATTGAGTCACCATGATTTACCTCCTTCACAGACCTGTCGGATCGGGATGTAGGGGGAGCATGAGGTGGAAGATTCCACCTTTTTGGAGCAAGGAATTAACTTAAATAGTCGCCCATCAAATAAAAAATAGATGACAAAAGTATAATAATCAGTGTATAATCTATGTAAACCTAATAGGAAAAGTAAAAAGTACATTCATATTTGTGTAAAAATACCATTAGTTAATTTTATATTATATCAATGTATTTTTAATATGTTGTAGTATGTTTGCATAGTTTATGTCTATACTATCAATAAAATTAAAAATATACACCTTTAAGCTCAAAGTTAAATTAGCAACAAAGGACCAGTTTTTCTTTCTTATTTTCTTTTTTCTGGCCAGTGAATTAAACAATACATGGTTTATATGTCATGCCTTTCATCATCATCTCCTATAATATTCTCACAACTTGCTTGTAGCTAGCTAACCTAGTAATTTATTTAAGCCAAAGCTTCAATTATCATGCTTTTTCACATATTATAAAATACAAATATTAGAAATGAATAAATTAATTCTTTAGTTATTGGCTTTTGCCAACTAGAGAAAGTTGCTTAAAGGTGTCTATTTTGAAAAAAGAATTAAGCCCTCTAAGAAATTAATCCTCTAAATGTCTATCCTTATATAATTATATTAGATGAAAAGGCTGTACTAATAAAACATCAATCCACTTAACAAACAAAATATGGATGTATTATAAACTTTTCTTCAACAAAAGCACAAATTTCTGGTTTAATGCTGAAATATTTCTTTGAGCTCGTTTGGTACGTCACACTGAATTGTATAGTTTTATATGGACTGTACTGTATTATAATGAATTGGACTGTATTAATATATAATGGACGCTATTAGAGTATTAATATATAATGGACTGTATTTTTTTTGTACTTTTTATTTTTAGTACAGTCCAGGGGAGACTCATATCAAAAATGTCAGTTGGAGTGTACTATTTTTAGAAATAATACAGTACAGTCCGTCTGAAAACGCCCACCAAACGTTGTGTTATTTTTTTGTCTATTGCAGTGTAATACAGCGTATCAAATGAGCCCTTTGAGAATATCCTTAATCCTAGTCCTTTTTGTATTTAATATCGATCATAGGACAGATATTTACTTCAAATTCTCAAATAAAAAAATTCTATTGTTGGAAAACACCTATTTTTGCCACTTCCAAATGTCCGGGAATCTTTTAGTTTAATTTGCATGTTGATAATCATGGTTTCTAAGTAAGCTGATATTAATTTTAACCGAGGGTGTGTTTGGTAAGCGGATATTTAATTTATTTTCTGGTGTTTGATAAGTAAATAAAAATATTGTCTCAAGATTGTTTACATATAATATAGATAAATATTGTGAGGGTCGGGACTTGGGATGGTGGTATGGTAGGGTGGGGTGACGGGATAGGGTTGGGTTGATGCTAGGGATCGGGGTCGGGTGGACTATTGGGGTGGGGAGAAGGCAATCAACATGTGTGGAACATTAATCATGAAATTATTTTTTCTAGTCTCATCAAGTAAATTATTTCATAATTTTTAAGGAACTTATTTTTCTAAAAAATATTTTAAAAATATTTCGACCAACCAATAAGAATCTTGAAAAACATTTCATAAGTTGAAATGATTCTATTAAGGACTATAGTTAGAGGATAGGAACTATGGAAGCTAAAACAACTAGCTTGAACAATAGGGGCTATCAACTTAGAATGCATTTGAAATTAACTTAGAATTTATTATTTTAATCCCCTATCAATGAAGTTTCATTGAAGATCACAAGAAAGAAAAGCACAAGATCCAAGTGATTTTGTGGAATGCTTTAATTTGTGCCCCTTTGACCTAATTTGTGCACTAAACTTAATTATAGCTGGGGATTTTTTGTCCACTAATCATAGGATTCTAACATGGGTTTTTGACTTGTCCTTTGTTTCTTGTCTTGTATACCCTCTTTATACAATATTCTCTTCCACTCAAGCTTACAAGATTACAACTTTAATCAATTTTTTGTTCAGAATAACTATTTCTTGTATAAATTCAATTCTTCATTCAAAAGGAAATGGCATAATATGTTTTTGGAGATTTGTCCTTGAATACAAGCGGTGAAGGAAGAACTAAGAAGATGAATACCATCTAGATTAGTCACGTTGGTGAATTCTGAATATCAAATGGTTTAACTCATATCGATTAAATGAAAAATCGATATGAGTTATAACCGCGAGGCATTAGAACTTCAATCTCTAAATAACAATGGATTGGTGACTAAAGAAAATTCAGTATTATAGTATACCTAGTAAACCCAATTTAATGTATGATGTATATTGTAATAAAGTAATATAGTTGGAGGACCCATAAGGAACATGTCACAATCAAATTCTTAGCCATTTTATAGGAATAAGTCCCTTTCAATCTTATATAAAGATTGTCACAAAGATGAAGTGTATTTGGAAAAAAAAAAAACTTTTGGGGGTCCATTGGATCTTAGATTTTGATGGGCTAAGGGATCCATAAGCAAAATAGTACTAGAAGATTTTGATATTTAGAGTAATCTTAGGAAATTTTATGGTCAAAATAAAGGTCAAATGTTTCTTGGACCCTATAGACCAACATCCCACTAAATATATTTTTCCTTTTTGCCTCCTAAATTCTTATCTAATCATCATTTTGCTTATGTGGAAGCTACCTTTTTAAGAGGCTTAATTTATCCACTTGGCTTTAAAAATTCAATTATGGCCCATGATTGTCTTCACATGGATTCCAACCTAAATTATGCTGCTTAACCTTTTGTTTGTTTATTTATAACAATCCAATATCCGCAACTCACGATTAATCCACACTTAACTCACTGGTCCAATTAATTCGGAGCTATATCGTAAGTAGGGGTGTACATTTTTAGATCGGACCGGAATCGAACTGGAATGGACCGGACCGGTGGATTCCGGTCCGATCCCCGATCCGGCATTATTGAAGGTTCCGGTTTTCCGGTCCGATCCGGGTAAAAACCGGAATGATCCGCTCCGGATCGGAATGGACCGGTTTCATATTATTATATATTTTAAAAAAAAATCTAGGTAATGTTAATTTTTATAACTCTTATAATTAGATGTGGAAGGAAATCTGAAAGATTTGGAGGAAATTGAGAAAGGTAATGTTATTTTTATAACTCTTCTAATTATTTTTAAAACATATAATTTCTAATATTTGACATTATTTATCTATATTTTTTCTTTATGACTAGATGTGCAATATGATCATATGGATGATGAGGTCGTTTTTTGTGGACTCGTTGGTGTGATTTAATGGCAAGTGGATCATAAAGATTGTCAAGTTTTAATGAAATTGATAAACGAACACATTGTTAAAAATTTACAAATAAAAATAAATTAAAAATTACATTTAAAAAAAATAAGTCCAACCGGTCCAAAACCTGGACCGGAATAATTCAGGTTCGATCCTCGGTCCAGAAAAAAATAAAAATTCCGGTTTCAGTCTGGTTTTGGCTGTACACCCCTAACCGTAAGACACGTTGAAAAGGAAGTTCTTTATGAGAAAAGTTTTTTTATTTTTATAACTCGAACTTGAAATATCTGAATAAGAATGGAGGGATTTTATCTATTTCATCACACGTTTCGATAGTACTTCTCACTAATGTATATTTATTAGTAATTTATAGATCCACCCTAAATTTTCATTCACTTTTATTATGAAAAAAAATACATATAGCTTGTGTGCCTTTCCATGTTACCGACAATTTATATAATATTTATCTAGAATAAACTTCTATAAAAATAGATTATTACTTTGTTACTAGATATTTCAGTAATCTCAAAATACCCTTGATCTGATCTTTGACTTTTATAATTTTAACCTACCTTGCACTCATTATTCTTTACCACAACGTAATAGACTCCTTTGTTTAAATATATGTAGGTATTATTTAAACTATAAAATTATATACTGCAGTAGAGAGCTACATCCAACCACTGAATATGGGCCAAGAAATGATATATAAGGGTGAACGGTAGTTCCTTTTTAATTATTAAAATATTTGGAAATTAAGTTATTTATATACACTAATAGACCACAGCTAGTAAAGATTATTTTCACTTTGTAGTAATCTTAACATGTGATAAACGATTACTTACCACTAGATTATCAATTAGTACTTACGTGGTTTGCATGGGTTTCTCACAAGACTTCGAAAGAAAGAATGCATGCTTCTTTCACAAAAAAAAATACTACTTATCAAGAGGTTTGTATGTAATTATTTATAGTTTTTCGGTCCCTCGATTATTAATAAATTCAAAAGTGATATTTATTAAACATATTTGACTGTCAATTAATTAATAAACATGTACTTTGAATCGCTTTGTTTGTATATATTTACAAATTTATTATGGATATCAATTGTTCCATCACTTAATTACTTATTTATTATGTTAATCTTATATATTAGTCCCATTAACTAATCCTCAACAGTTTTCTTAATTAAACAGCAAGGTTTTCTGGGCTTGAAAATGTGTTTAAGAGACATTACTCCTAATAATAGCGAGACCTAGCCACTTTTTAGCCATGTAAATAAAAAAGTCTTTATTATAGAGTTTCAAATTTCACAGGTGAAACTAACTTCATGATAATTGTTAAATATGGGCCAAGGCCCATCCGTGAAAGAATAGTGTAGTTTGTATATTTGGTATATTCTTCATATTAGTCTTGTACCTTAATTAGGATTGTAATATTATCATAAGTGTATAGTTATTCTTCATATAGAATATGAATTTAGATGTAAAGTAGGAATATTAACTTGTATATATATGTCTTTCATCAATAATAATAATAATAAGAGATTAATTCTTTCAATAATATTATGTATTAATTTGAAACTCCATGACGTTGACTATTTTTTTAATTACAGTAGTTAAAAAGTTGCTATTTGTGAATTTTTACGAAAATAGTAAATTTAAAATTTAGACACTATAGATTTACATTAAAAGAGTGTTGGGTCATATATAACAAGCAAAGGAATCAAAAAATACTTTTTAATTAATTAACGGTTAAATATGTTGAATCACATATCTCAATATCAAAATCATAATTTACTCGCAATAAATGGACAAAAAGTTATATTACCCCTTAACTCTATCTATATTTATTAAAGTTCAGAGGTAAATAATGTTTTTTATATTATCAAATTGCATTATACTTTCACTTTGTTTTGTTTTGGAAAATTCACATGTAAAGATAATATTTGCATGATGTGATAAACTCAGGAAAATGACAAAAGCTAATAACTACATCTACAAAATAAACAAACAATACTTAAATGATTAAATTACTTTTACTCTTATTTTTAAAATCATAAATCTCACTTTTTATGAAAGGTTACTTGAGATATAAATATATTTTGGGTGATTGATAATGTAAAATATTTTTATACCGATGATAGTAGTTGGTCTAAAGTACAGTCTATCGGTTCACGTGAACTCATGAACGCTCTAAGGCTAGGCCAATTAGGTCGTCGCCTTAGGTCCCCAAAATTTGAAGCCCCAAATTTACTCTAAACTCTTAATTATTATTATTATTATTATAAACAAAAGTGTTATAATATATTCTTTTTGTATAAAATAATTGAGATTATTTTATATCAAAAAGTTCATAAATTATAATAATTTTATCCACTTATTAATGGATATATTTGCTTCATTCTTCAATTCTAATTTTATCCTTTTATATAGGAATTAAGTTATATACATCTAACAACGTAATGAATTTCTTATACAATCTTTTTTGAAACTGCATGAACACAGAGCATCCATGCACACTGTCAATGCTCAAAAATTAAACTATTACATTATGTACCTTCATTTCTTTTTCTTATTTGTGATATATGATAGCTAAATCAAACTTTTACTTTAAATTTAAATTTCACTCATAAGTAGATTCACATCGTGATTTATGTTTTATTTTCTTGACCTCAATATTTATGAATTTTAACTTAGTAGTAAAAATCATATGTTGGGCAAAATGTTACAACATCAAACCCAACATTAACATGAACCTTCTTTGGTCAACCACGTGCCCTCTTCCGTGCCATGGACGAGCTCGAGCTCGGTGCACGTTAAGCTTAAACTACGCCGAGAGAAGAGAAATTTTCACTTTATTTTTATTCTTATGGTGACTTAATTGTGGTTGGGGCATATACAATTGGAAAACAGTCATAATAAATTATATTTGTCCGTACCCCATATTATACTTAGTTTAAATTGGAGGGGGGGGGGAGATAAAAGAAAATAAATTGGAGAAAAAGATGCGAATATTACCTCTTCAGAAAAAGAATGGTCACTCTCACTAAAATAAAATTAAAAAGTCATTAATCCTAACTCCTAACTAAAAAGTACAAAAATACAGGTGTCAACCGTTAAAGTTAGGCATAATTAATTGAATTTTAATTCCTTAATTATGAATTATAGAGACGAAGCAGATACACGAATGCACATTCATAGAATACTATTGGTTTGTCCCCATATTCTTTGTCCTCTCTAATGTAAAAAGAAGAAGAAAAAGTTGTTTTAATTTCTAATCAACAGCCTAATCTAGGACGCCTATGTTAATGATGTTATTAATTTATTATGTTAATGATCCTCATCACTCATTAGAGCCTAAATAATTATGCTGACAGATTGAGTGCTCTTTATGCATTTCGAAAATTACTTAAAAGTAAAACGAATAATATCATTTATAATTAACTTACATAATCCACATTGTTTTAGCATCACCAAATTTGCTAATATCTTCGACTTTTACTACTTCTTTGCAATTAAGACGGATTCAGAATTTAAATTTATAATATTTATGTTTAGATAAATCCATATGTTAGATGCTAGATCCGCCCGGTTTGCAGTCATCTCTCACCAAAATAAAAAAAATAAAAAAATAAAAAGTTAAATTTATTTACTGATTATAAAGATGTTTGACGGTAAGACTCATGGAAAATATCAAAAGGATAAAAGTGTATGGATTTTGGGCCTAACTCAACCCCAAAAGCTAGCTTGTAGGGTGAGGATTAGAAATGACAATGGATCCTGGACCCGATCCGGATCCAGTGGATCCAGATCTGTTTTATAGGATATGGATATTCAAAGTTTGGACCCGACGGATACGGATCGGACCCGAATCCGTTTATGATGGATCGGATCTGGATCTTGTCTTTGAGATCCGTATCCGGTCCAGATCCGACCCGTGAATCCGTTTTTATTAAATTAATTATACATTTATTATTTATACATCATGGCACCGAATCCTTTGTAATCTTAGTTTTATTTTATATTCAAAGGGCCGAAGACCATTACTTTTTTAATTGAGACACGTTTTGCGTGTTATTTTTTAATCATTATATTAATCATTTATGTGGTACTTATGTAGTAGCTTAGGTATTGAGAGGATTGTTTCTCACTACAGCAATAGTCAATAGGCATAACAATTGTCAACAATGTCATTTAGTCCTAATTTACGGATGCATTCCCCATGATTCCGTTAAATTAAATTGACTTTTTTTCTAGAAAATTTGGACTGATTAGAAGGTATAACATAATAATCAGTCACTTTGATTTGGATCCAGATCCGATCCGTGGATCCGATGGATCTGGATTTGGATATAATTTTATGGACCCTATGGATCTGGATCTGGATATGGATATATGTATGTAAACGGACGGATCTCGATTCGATCTAGTAGATCAGGCCCGCATCCTACCCGTTGCCATCCCTAGTGAGGATTGTCCAAGTCCATATAAGGAGTTCGTGTTCCTATTCCATATCTGATGTGAGACTCTTAACACTCCCTCGCACGTTCAAACCTTGTTAACTGGAGCATGAATAATATAATTTGAGGGTCCAACATCGGTGAACAAAGAATTGGAATGAGTCTGACTCTGATACCATGTAAATAATGGATCTTGAGTCTTAACTCAACCCCAAAAGTTAGCTTGTAACGTGAAGATTGTTCAAGTCCATATAAGGAGTCCATGTTCTCATTCCATTTCCGATGCGGGACTCTTAACACTCTTATGGAATGAGAACATGAACTCCTTATAGGGACTTGGACAATCCTCACCCTACAAGCTAGCTTTTGGGGTTGAGTTAGATCCAAGATCCATTCTTTACATGGTATCAGAGTTAGACTCATTCCAATTTTATGTTCACCGATGTTGGGTCCCCAAATTATGTCATCCACGCTCCAGTTAACGGAGTCTGGGCGTGCGGGGAGTGTTAAGAGTCTCACATCGAAAATGGAATGAGAACATGGACTTCTTATATGGACTTGGACAATCTTTACCCTACAAGCTAGCTTTTGGGGTTGAATTAGGCCCAAGATCCATTATTTACAAAAAAAATACGACAAAAACAAATAATAACATGTTAATGCATTTCTTTAAGAAAATTAATCCTAGCTTAGTTTGAGCCAAAATGCAGAACTTACTATGATTAGAGTTGATCATCTCATCATCAACAGCCTGGATAAGAGGATAATTCACTAATTTACTAAAATTAATCAGCATTATCCTTAACCTCAAAGTAAGTCCAAAAAAAACACTCAAAATAAAGTTGTTAAGGTGATGATTAGTGCATATATATTTTTAATTTTTTCATAAGAAAACCTTAAAATATGAAAGGAAGAAAGTGTTGTTTATATCATTTGAAAATGAATAGTCTTATCTTTCGTTAAACTTTTGATTTAATCTTACCCCAACATTTAGGAGTTAGGTCCCGCTGGCCACAGATTTTTGTCCAAAAGTTTACAATAATAATTAAAAAATAATTTAAATAAGTGTTTGTTTATCAAATTAACTTCTTATTTCAACTATTAACTTGAAATATAAATTATCTCAATATTTTCAAGTTTTTACCGGTGTTTTAAAGGCCAGTTTCATGTCTCGCCACAGGGCTAGCTTCGGGGCGGGGCAATGACAAAATGTCTCGGGGCTCACGTGCAAGGCTTAGTTCCTGTGAGGCTTACGCCCTAAGCACCCGACTCTACGCACTAAACACGCCTAACGCTCGAGACTCGCCTAACAGTTTTTACACAAATTATATGTTAAATTTCTTAATTAAAATCGTTGATGCTCATAATTCTATAACAAATGAATGGTACTTAATAGTTTTTCAACTATAGAAATAAAAAGATTGAGTGTAACTCAAATAACAAATTGTAGTATTGCATATTGACTATTTAAGAACATCGTGACGGTAAATATCACTTAATATGTTTTTCAGAGATACATAGCCGAATTGTACATTTTCACTTGTCATTGACCTTTTATTATATGTATCAAAATTATTTTATTTCGCTATTTGAAAGTAATTTATTTTTATTGATGAAGGAGTTACATTTTAATTATAATATTGATAAAGTTTATTGATTATTTGCTTATTGGAAGATAAAATGAATAGTATGATAATAATATTGTTTTAACAAATTGTGATTTTTTTTGCACTGTTTGAAAGTTAATAGGTTAATTGTTGATTTACATTTCATAGTAGCTTTTATTTCAGTGTATTGTTTATACTTGTAAAATTATATTATATATAATTACAAGTTATAAGTGGCGTATAATGAATTGCTTTGATTAACTTTTTGTGAGGATCAAACACATCACCGAAACATATGTAAAATATCCCGGCTTATGTCGTCTTTTAAAACACTGGCTTTTACTAACAAAACTTTAGTTTTTTTTCGTGTTCAAACGTCACTTTAACTTGATTTACTGTTTAGTACTTTTTTTTCTCTTCAAATTTTAACAAAATCATATCCAAACGGCTAACGCAATTTTCTTTTACCGTTTGGCTCGAAAGAGCAACAAAAGTGTCTATAAATATGAATATGAATATATATTTTTTTTTGGTTACATGAATATGAATATATGATGCCACTGTACCCACCACCCACCACTCTTCTTTTGGGGCCATGGGGATAGGGAAAGTGGGACAGTGACATGAATGTACCTCCCAGGTTACTTATACATCATATGCCATCATTCCAATGGAACCAAAGCCAAAACAATTATTGTTCTCACCTTCATGGGGTACCCAAATACAATTTCCTCTCGATCTTTATATATATAATTGTATATATATTATCATCAGATATGTGCTGGGATGATAGGTATTTAGATAGTAAAATTTGATTAAGGGAAAAGAGTCATATTTGTCATCGAACTTTTGAAAAGTTGTTATATTTGTCTTCCGTTAAAGTATGGGGTCAAATATACCCTTTTCGTTAGCAAAATTGTCACATTTGCCCTCCATGGACGGAAATTCCACGCGGACGCCACGTGGACACCACGTCGGATCCATGTGGAAGACACATGGGACCCACATCACCACCCCACTGCTTCTACTCCCCCTTCTTCGTGGTGTGGTGGTGATGTGGGTCCCACCTGTCATGTGTCTTTCACATAGATCCGACGTGGTGTCCACGTGGCGTTCGCGTGGAATTTCCGTTCATGGAGGACAAATGTAACAACTTTGCTAACGGAAAGGGCATATTTGACTCTACTTTAACGAAGAGCAAATATGACCATTTTTCGAAAGTTCGATGGCAAATACCATTTTTCCTTTAATTAAAGTTGAAATAAAGGAGTTACATGTAGCTTTAAAAGAGTTTTTTTTTCTTTAGTTGAACGTTGTATTTGACCAAAAAAATTACTTGGAAAATAATTAAAGTTGTGCGAGTAAAAGTTAGTCTTTCACTCTAGCATATTTGGTTATTAGGGTTATAGTCACAAATTTGGAGGGGATTGATACTTGGGTTCGTGTCTGTTGTAAATGAATTCTCGGATGTCTTTTAGGATATTGAAATAATGATACAATTATTGTGTTGGCCATAACAAAATATTTCATTACTTTACAGATTTCGAATTTAACTCATGTGAATACAAAATATTCACAAAATCCTTATGTAGAGATATCTCTCGGAAGTTCTTCTTCTCTAAATCTGGATATCGATACTTGTGAAGCTTCCCTCTATTTATAGTGTTGAGCTTCCCTTGAAGTCCTCATTGATGGTTGCGGAGGTTGAGCAAAAGATGGCAGCAACTTGGACCGAGTCTTCCTCCTAGAAATCCTCAACGATCTGGACTTGGTCATTCGCTGCTTTCTCTTCACGCTTTGACTTAGTCTTTCACCACGTTTTCACAGTAATCTAGTAAGTTTGCCTAGATAATTATTACTAAAAAGTAACTTCAACTGCTTAAGCCGGAAGAATAGGCAAAACAGTTACAGAGATGTTGGTAGAAATGTTGTCGCAACATCGCAGACAACATTCTGAAGATGTTGTCTTGTGCTTTCGCAGATGTTGTCACAACATCCTATCCAACATCAACACTTATAAATCGGGACGTTCGGAGTAAACAATATTTGTCAAATTTACCATAGGGTTCGTTGTACTTGGTACATATGAAAGACTCGAAATGCAAGATGAATATCCTCATATGCTTCAATGAACTTCCTAAGTAATTGCCACCATAAATTATAAGTAATCTATTTTTTCTTGTCGAAGACCACTTCTCAGTTGTGATTAGACCTGTCCAAAGCTCGGATCGGGCCAGGATCGGGTGGCTTTTTTCCCCTACTTGCCCGACCCTGACCCTATTTTATTTTTTAGATTTTCCAACCCTGACCCTTCAGGGACCCTACGAGCCTCGGGTCGGCCCTGACCCGCCCTACAAAATAAAAAAATAGAAAATTTTGGACGGGTCGGGGCTGGGGCATGGCAGATTTTTTTTATATATTTTTTAACATTGAATTTCCAATACTGAAATTGACATTCTCGAAAATATTACCACGCAATTTGGACGTTGAAATCTATTATATATCGTGAGATCTCAGCTAAAGAAAAAGGAAAATTAGAAACCGATTTTGGGGAAAACGTCAAATCGATTGGGAAGACGGACATCCGAGAGCAGATTTATGATCATTTAAAGTTTTATCAATTTACAACTATTTTCTCTTCTCCCTTACCTACATTCTATGTCATTGTTTCACGTTAAAACATAAAGTTTGTATCACATATGTTCTTAAAACATGTATATATTAATAAAGGAAAAATAATATAAATTATATTAAAAAGATAGTGGCGGGTCGAGGTCGGATCGGAGGTCGAGCCGGGCCAGGATCGGGAGAGTAAAAAATTATGACACTAGACCGACCCTACGTATGCTCGGGTCCCCGCCTTTTCGGGTCAGATGGCTCTCGAGTTGGAAAATAGCTGACCTTGATCCTGGTTTTTCGGATCGGATCCTCGACCCGATGAACATGTCTAGTTTTGATGAATAAGTACTTATTGGATCCTCAAAGGAGGTAGCGAAATGGAATAAAACCTTCTATTCTTGATATAAAAAAAATTAATAGAGAGTGTAATTCTTTTAAATGAACCATACACAATACAAATTCAATTTAATGGAGAACAATAAGTACCGGATGCTGATTAAACCGGAAAAAACTCAATACAATTGAGGTTCAATATTTTCTTTTTGCCGTTTTTAATTATTGGGACATTTTGAAGAACAATTAAGATTAATTTAAACTTTAGACTAATGATTGAGCTTTTTTGCTTATAGAGAATGTAAAACCTTAAAATACATATAAGATGGACAAGAGAAAGTAATGTTGTGAAAATTGTATTAATAATATTAAAAATGAAGTGGCATCAAATGTATTTTCCATATTTATTTTTAAAAAAACGAAATTTCCACATTTTTATTAAGATAAATCACTTTTTTCTGATTTAAGGAAAAAATCAGTTATTTATAGTGTTAACAACTTTAAGTTTATTTCAGTTATTTTGACAGAAAAAAGTGCTAACACCACCTATGTTAACAGTGACGGACGCATGAATATTTTCAATTGGGTGCACACATTTAATAAATAAGGGATATGTGTGTCACCATATATTATATATACATAAATCTAAAATTTTAACCTAGCTAAATAGTGTAATTTTCTGACGAAAGTGGGTGCACTTGCACCCATAAAGGAGAACATGCGTTCGCCCCTGCCTATGTACCAAACTGTTGAGATATACCACATATATACATTGTATATATATATATATTTATATATATATATATATGGTTAGTTAGTTTTGGATATTAGTTTGTTATAAGCTAATTATATATTTTGATTAATCTAGATTAGATATTTTGTTAGTAAGATACTATTGGTGGGTATTATAAATACATCCCACATATCTTGTAATTAGATAGAGAGTAATAATTGAAAATATCCACAGAAGAGCTTTTGCTTCCAAAACCGACTCTCTCATTTTTGCGATCTCTTCTCAAGCTCCTTCTTCTCTCAAATCTTCTTCATCTCTGCCTCATCTCTTACTCCCAGCAAACTTTAACATGGTATCAGAGCATGATTAACATATCTGAGGGCGACGAAATCGGGAACGAAGAAACTGGAGAGTGTAGATGAATTGACAGATTGAAGGAATTGAAATCGAAGTAAGTTTGCAGAGATCGGGATATACATCTAGGATTCGAAATTAATTGAAAGAAATTGAAATAGAGATCCAATCGCGATTTTTAAAAAAAAAATTGTTGGGGAAAAAAACATGATCGCGATTTTCTGAAAATCAGAATCGCGGAAGCAATCGATTTGACTCGAAGTTGAGATCGAAGAAGGACATCGATTGTAGGAAATCAATCGATCGAAAATAGAAAAGTTCGAAAAATCAGAGAATCGAACGATTTTCTTTTGAAAAATCAAAAAATCGAAATCGAAGAAGACAGAATATTGAGGTAATCCTATATAGTATATCGATCTATTTGTTGCGAGTGACAACAGAATCGATAGAGAATCAAAGTCGATTCATTCTATTTTACTTACGATTTTCGATTATCGCATTTGTCGATTTAGTCGAATGGAGATGTTATCGTTTTATGCGGATGTCACGTCCATTTTCGACCGCGACATTATTCTAGTGAATCCTGCTTAGATAAGATGTTAGAAAATAAAATACTAAAAGTGCTAAAATAAAAGTGTGCTAAAAATGTTAAAATGCTAAAGGGATACTAAATGCTAAAATAATGCTAGAGTAAAAGGTGCTAAAGTGGGTTAGAGATAATGCTAGAGGGTTCGCGGAGTCGCCACCTAATTATTTTAGGTGAATTAGGACACCTAAATGTCAACTAGGTTAAAGTCAACACTAACTCCATTAAATGGTCTGCTAACTTATTGAAATTTCGGGCAAGGGTTCTTTATTATCCTAAAAGGAAGGAGTCAGGCACCCTATAGGATCCGCTAACTTGCGGTTGTCCGGTCAAACCTAGGTTAATTATTATGGCTAAAGAATGCATGTTTTAAAGGGTATTTAAAATATTTAAAACACTTGAGATGTATTTTTGACTAAGAGAAAATGTAAAATTATGTTTAAAATGTACTTAGTGGGAAACATGCGTTCATAAAATGTTTTAATGACAAGAAAAAGGTGTGTTTACAAATCATATGAAAAATACTTATTATGCAAAGGCTAAAAAAAAGAAGGATTTATTATGCATGTTAGCAAGAGTTCATAAAAATATGTTTCTCCTGTTGTTAATAATATCTTAGCTACTTGAATATTTATGTCGGTGAGAAATTGTTAGATGATCTAATATGATTTAAGCAATGCTAAAATGATTAACTTAAAGGAACAAGTCAATTTCTAATGTCGAACTAATTTCTAATGGTGACCCAAAGTTTAATTATTCTAGGCAACTTACTGTTGATGTACGAGTGTTAGACAGTTAATTACACAAATAAATGAGGCAGGATAGGAAATAAAAAGGACTCGACAGAGTGGTGGTGCTATTCGCCGGTTGCTGGAATTGTCGATGCGGATAGAGAAATGCACATAGATGCGAGTCTTCGTTTGTTATAGCTTGGAATGAGTCTCGTCATGAGACTCTTCATTTTGGCTCCGATGCATTTCATGTAAAATATAAGAAAAGATAAGGATTAGTAAATATCCAAACCTTACCAATAATGCCAATAGATAAAATACCCATGTAAAAAAAACATGTGTATGACTCCATTTTAACTATAACCGTAAAAGAATGGCAGCCCTAAGCAAATAAATTTCAATTTCACTCACGTATTGGGCTTTAGTAAACAAATAATACACAGAACTGAAAGCGATCCCAACTAACTATTTTTCAGATTTCAAACGAAATGAGTAGATTAGAATTAATAAACATGAACTAAGTTCAGTTTCTGGCAACAGAAAGATCGGATAATATACATTTTTTCCTGAATCAAACATTTGAGTCAATATTGGCACAGAGGTTAATTCCAAACGATGATATATAAGCAATCCTTACACTAGACCAAGTTGTTCGCGTATGCAAGGTTTTACCCATTTTTAAATATGTTGTTTCCGCAGATCTAGGGTCATTCAAACCAATTTAAACTTATTTTAATTAATTAAACCTAAAGATGATATCACAAGGTTCAGGAAGAATTCAACATACGAACATGGTGATAGTTTTTGTGAGTACATAGAGACACCGAAATCAACACACAAATACCAAAAGAGGTCACTCAAATATGCAGGGGTACCCAATAAGTAAACTAAATGGATACACACAGCTACATCATGTTAACATCTTAACAAGACACAGTAAGATCAGATATTATCGGCCATAGATACAAACACACTACCAATACTAGTATTAACCTAATCACATTAACAAACATAATTACGAATACCAATAACGATTAATTCTAACTAAACAGGTTCAACACAAACAAATGTACTTCAAATCATACACCAATGACAAATTAAATGACATAAAACAAGCCCAGCAACTTAGTACTTGTTCTAAAAAAAACAAGTAACAAAAATATGATTCATAATCTAAAGATTGTTTGTTGCAACTCAGAAGACCTCTTGGACTACAGCAAAGAGATAACATTTCAACGCGACGAACGCCAGTTAAACACATTGTCCATTACAGTTGCGAATGTTAACAGTAATTTGTATTAACAGACGTTACAGTGGACTTCAGAGTAACATTTCAGATGCGTGAGGGGAAGATATAGACGTATTCAATCATGCTCGGGCTGTGTATTAGGAAGGAAAACAGGGAGATGACAGTGGGCCGGGGTGAAGATATTCTCTTTTCCAAATATACAAAATGTATAAGCAATCCAACAAGCATAATACAGGTTGACATTAGAGGGATGTTAATATGAATGGTTTGGGTCACTTAACCAGTGAAGGCATATTAATTTTTCTAGTCGGCTTAGAGTTAACATGCATGCCCAGATTCAGTTCCTTTGCGAGGCCAATTCTGCTTGCCTAACTCCTTCTAAGGTCAGGTTACGCCCTTAACATGTTCACTTCATGAGATAGGGTTACAAACTAAAGGTGAAATGCAAACAGGGGATGCTATTTGGCACGGTATGATTCTAGACTGTAAATACATCGGGCAGGGGGCATATATCTGTCACCACATGGATTATAATAGCTTGGAATGAGACGTCAAGAAGCAGTCGTCAAGGAAAAACTTAAATACTCACATATAAGGGCTGGTACAGTTGTGCATTAGGTTGAGTCGATTCACGTAGAGAAAGGGATGCACGAAATAGACCGATGATATTTAGAAGTTAGCACATACGTCAGATAAACAAGCAATGACCTTTAACGACCTACTCATAGTTTAACAGATTCGAGTTGGCACAGATGATATACACATTAGGAAAACGAACCACACTTCAATTCACAACTTAAGATTCGATCAAAGCAGACTATAACTAGTCTATTAATCAGATAGGTTCAACAGCGAATTCGCCAAACATGCTTTAAAGTGACTTAACATGTATAAATGACAATTTAATTAAACTAAACTCATTTAACAAGCACATCATCATCAAACAGATAACAAAGTATAAATCGAATAGAAAATCAAAGGGCGATGAATTTACCTTCTCCGGGCAGCGAACCGAGGCAGCGTATCAAGTCGTCGATTCACTCGGAGTTGCGATGCGTGCGATTTGAAAGGTCTGATGTTTATGCTTAGCGAACGCTTATTTTGCTCTGGAATTCCTCGCTCTTTTGATGCTTTTTAACCAAATTTTCGATGTTTTTCTTCTCGCTTTTTTGTTTACAGATTTTCTCCTATTTTTGTGTTCGTTGTGATTTTCCTTCTATCCTCCTTATTCTCCTCTGTGAGCTCCCCCTCTATTGCATGTGTATAGCTCCCCATTTATAGTCTCAATCTTGGGTTCTAATTTATGGTAAGTTATTGGTACGATTTTAAACTGATTTCGTGCGATTTGGGTACTGATTCGGTATTGATTTTGGTGTTGATTTTTGGTAAGGTCTGGGTGTTACACCCCGTAATTCCAGGACATGTATACGAGAATAGACGCGAGAACACAAGACTTGAAAATTGGTACGAAAGAAAGAATTGTTTTTCCGAAGGAAAATCTTCCGAACTTCGGAAAGAAAAAATGTTCATTGATGAGAATTAGATTCTGAGAATACATTATTTGAGGACTAGGGAATTTATTATCATTATGGAAATCTATTTTACGAATTTGGTCACGTGGGGCCCACCCGAGAAATTTTACGTTTTGTGGGGCACACGAGGGTTACGAAATTTTATGGACGAATGGGGGGTCGACACATGTCACCCCCACATGGGCTTGTTCGAATTTGACAAGGGTAAAATGGTCAATTGACCAAGAGTAGGATGATCAAGTCTTGAAGACAAGCTTGATAATATTGACCAAGTCAACTTGCCAACATGACAAAGACTTTAGTCTTGATAAATCTAAGCCACACAAATGGTTTAATCTAGACCCTCCATTGTAGTATATATCCTACACTAGTGCAAGACAAGTTCCATACTTAGAAAAAATTTCAAGAAAACATTGTGCTAGTTTAGGTGCTCTCGGCCAAAGAGATTTTTAGAGAGAATTTTTTTGCAAATGTGGTTCAATAATCCCAATACTTTAAACCAAGGTTCCTAAGGGTATTGTAAGGATATCTCAATAGAAAGATCCCGGAAAAACGACGTTTTTACGTTAATCACAAGGGGAAAACCTAAGGTGTTCTTCAACTTTGAAGATGGAACTTGAAGAAGAGTTCTTCATGAGCTTCTAAGGAGTGCTTAGAGCGGATTGGAACATAAGAAGAGGAGCTAAAAGTTGCTAAGGGTCGACTTTTACGATTGGACATTTTTAGGGCTTATTGAGGTAAAATCCTTCATCTTCTTAGTGTAATTGAAGATTACATGTTATAGTAGTTAAGAAATGAGCATGTGGTATATATATTGAAGTTTGAAAGGATTTGAATCATGTCGACATGTTAAAACCGAAAAATGGACAAGTTAGCCATTAGTGTTGTAATCAATTTGGTCGGTAGTTACAATCGTCGCATGTTAAGGAAGAAAAGATTTATAGTTGTTGTAATTGATATTATGTATGTAACATGTTGGAATAACAACTTGGATTGAAAAAGGAATTGAAAGGAAATTGATAATTGTTGTGACATTGTAGCCGAATATGGCTTGGAATTATTGAACTGTTTTATATTGTTTGTGGGGCAGAATTTTACACGTCCTATTAGGCGTGTAATCCCCTTTGTATTTGCTGAATTTTTGGGCCTTAAATATGGCGTTTGGTTATTGATTTTCGGGACTTGAAAAAGGTGGAAAAGTACGTAGAAACAAAGGAAGTGCTGTCCGATTTTCCGTAGAATTTGGTGACTTTACACTTAGAATATTCTACGTTTAAAGCTAGAGGTTAATAGACGTATTATGACCATTATAGGTTGAAGTACTACGTATAGCGTATTCTACTTAAAGGATGGAATAACTATCAAGGTTAAAGTACTTTGGAGCATTTTGCTACTTGTCGATAATCGTCGCGAGGTATGTGAACCTCTTCCTTCTTTTGACATGATTCTATGTATGGAATATACATGTGGTGCTATTTCATGATTCCTTTTACTCTTAGAAGTTAAGAGGTATGTATGTTGATTTACTATATGTAAAGGTTACGTCTAAGTTATCATAAGTTCTTACCAAGTCTTATGGGGGATGTTGGTAAGAGTCGTTAGGAAGTATTTGGAGTCAAGTTGACTTGCTAAGTTATTGCACGAATGAGAATAAGTATCGAACAAGTCATTGCAACATTAATAAAAGAAAATGTATCGGCAATCAATTAAATTAAAATGAGTAGAATTATCCATCTGTGTAGAAGCTAAGATAAGACAAAATTGTATTACATTTTCTAGATCATGGCTGCTTTAATAAGATCGTTATAAACAAGTATAACCTATTCACAACGTATACAAATATATGTTACTTAATTTAAAGAGTTTACGTTATGAAGTTTTAAAGACTATGAACCTTGAATTCTTAAAAGGTTAAGAGACTTTATTTTTCAAGTTATGAGACTTGATTCTTAAAGGAAGAAATGACTTGATTTAAAAGTGTAGAACACTTGATTTGGAAAGTATTGATTTCTTGATATTCTAAGTTAAAGAGACTTGATATTCTAAGTTAAGAAACTTGATTTCTTAAAAGTTAAGAGACTTGAAGTATTTTGAAAGCTATATAACTTGATTTGAAAGTATAAGTCTCTTGGTTATAAAAAGAATGAATTTGTCTAAGACATAAAGAGTTATAACGGCTTTATGGGAAGTTGGTTATAACAACTTTATGGAAGGTTAAAAGAATGATTTTCTCCAATAATGTAAACAAAGAAAGGACTTGGAATAAAGAAGGACAATTTGATTTAAAGGTACCAATTGCTTAAAATTTTAAAGTAAGGGTCACTTGATTTAGAAGCCTAGAAATGTATTTCTAAAAATGTAGTGACTTATTTGAAATGTAGACATGCCTTGATACTACGGGTGTTAGTATCTTCGGGTTTTAATATAAAAAAGGTTCTTTTAAAGGAATGGAAGTACGTAGTACTTTGGGTTAAATTCCCGATTTTATAATGACATGTTAGTGCCTTAAGTAAACAAAAATGAGAGTGTATATAAATAAGGTTAATAAGAAGTTAGGGGATTTCTTAACTTGCTTATGTTATGTATGATAAGCCGGTAGTGCTTATGTTATGTATGATAAGCCGGTAGTGCTTATGTTATGTATGATAAACCGGTAGTGCTTATGTTATGTATGATAAGCCGGTAGTGCTTATGTTATGTATGATAGCCAGTTGAGCTAGATTATGTAATTCTTACGGGGTAAACCCCCGGGCTACTACTTATTCCAAGAATTTGCTACCCATGATACGAGTGCGGCGTTTGCACTCATTGCGGGCCGACCGGGCCCATGCGGGTGAAATAGTCCTATGCGGGTGAAATAGTCCTATGCGGGTGAAATAGTCCCATGCGAGGCGGATGACCTCATTGCGGGTCCACAAGACCTATACGGGTGAAATAGTCTCATGCGAGGCGGATGACCTCATTGCGGGTCCACATGACCTATGCGGGTGAAATAGTCCAGGAGTAGGATTGTCAAATGATACTATGGGCAGGTGGCCCTAAGTTGATCATAAGCTTCTTATTTTTATGCAATATACCTTTATGGGCAGACTTATGTGACTTTATCGCGTCCCAGTGGTAGGCAAGATACCTTTATGGGCGCACTTATGTAACTTTATCGCGTCCCAGTTGGCGTGCAGATACCTTATGGCGGACTTATGTGACTTTATCGCACCCCAGAATGGGCCGGGCAGTATACCTTCGTGGGAAGGCTTTTGTATGACTTCGTCGTGTCCCGCAAATGGGTCGGGTTACGTTATTACGTATGGATAATCAAAGTGAACTCCAAAATAAGGCGTCCCTCCATAAAGGGCCGGATTATGTTATGCAAGGTAAGTAAGTTATATGGTAATGAACTTGATGATTTTTCCTAAGTATGTACGTAAGAATTTGACTATAACTCTTATTGAAAAATGGGAAAAGATAACGATATACGATTAAGTTCATGAGTTGTAATGGCATGGTAGGATTCGATATTTACTTTTTATACTTGCCCCTGTCATTCTTTTGTACAGTTATGATCTGTTTACTGTACCTTATTTTTCCGTTCCATATTCGGTACCTGTGTGCTGTGTACTGACCCCCTTCGGGGGGCTGCGTTCATGTCCGCAGGTTTAGGTACACGGTTGTGGATCCGCGAGCTTAGGATCCTGATTCAGCATTTTGAGATGGCTCCAATGTTCCGGAGCTTGGCATTATGGCTAGGTATATTCAGGGGTACGGCGGGGCCTTGTCCCGTCATAGTATTTGTCCAAAATCTTAGAGGTCTGTAGTCATATCTTGTGGATTGGGTTGTGTAGAGAAAAAAAAAAAGAGGTAACTGCTTTTTGGGTTACGTGTATTTTTTTTGGAAGGTGGCCTTAGCGGCTAGCCTGTTATTTATTTCCTGTTAAGTTTATGTATGTTCCGCTGATTATCTCTGATGTATACCTGTAAGGGTGCCCAGGTAGGGCACCAGTCGCGGGCCCGGAGTCGGGTCGTGACACTGGTGTTCATTTTTGGTAAGCTTTTATTGTAAGGGTGATTCTCAAGGGGTGAGTATGACGGGGATGATTTGGTTACGCCGGATTCTCCGGCGAGAATCTCGGCTGGGGTTTCGGGCGGGGGTGGAGTGCGGGGGTAAGGGGTGCGGCAGATCCTTTTAGGTTCAGTGTTTTTTGTCTTCTGGGTTATGGACGATGGGGGTGATAAAGGGGAAGTGGGCCGCGGGTTTTGGGCTTCGGTAGTGGGCAGGTCGAATTAAAAGGGTGGGCTGGTGGTATTATTTAATTAGGTATTAGTTCTAAGTGTTTTATTAATTAGTGTTAAATAAGCGGGGTTTAAATTATTAAATTATTTTAATACAACCTTAGGTGCTTTATTAGTTTTAGCTTGGGTTTAAATTATAAAAAAAAAACGTTTTAAAGTAATAAATGCGGACGTGTTTTATAATGCGATGCCGTTATTAAAATCTTATTTATTATGCATGCTTTGCGATATCAAACTAAAAATGAATTAATGGGTGGTTCAAATTGCAAATAATAATTATGAAATTGCTTTGGGTATTAATAAATGCTACTATGCTATTTGACGTGATGTCATTGCTAAGTTACTTATTTATTTACATATTTATTATTATTAAAATTATTAAGAATCAATTGAATTATGATAGGGCTTAAAATTAATAAATGCGGGCGCGAGACTCCAAGTGCTTAATATTCTACGTAAGATGCGGTGTCATTATTAAATCACTTATTTATGCATGTATTAATGTTTTATTGTTGCATTTTATTATTATAAAATTGTTAAAATTATTTTGAAAAAATTAGTGTAATTTTATAGTTAATGACTGAACGGGAGAGTCAAAATTGAGTGTCAACAGCGGATACACTCCGTCTTTGGCTATCATTGTGATGTCGCAGATCGCCGAGGATAGCCTAGTTTCTGGAAACTCAATTTCATTTAGTTTGTGTTGGTGAATTGACGAAATTGGAGAAAAGGTGTCGAGTTCGTCGTTGTTGTTGTTGATAGTTGTTGTAATGTTTTCTGTTCAGTATTGGTTCAGTGTCGTTTGTTGTGTTGGTGTGTTGGTATTGCTGGTGTGAGTACATCAGATGTTGTTGCACTGCTTAAGATCAGTGAATCACTGTTGGTGTTGCTACTGAAGTTGTTCAGATGAGGTGAAGGTGTAGGCTCCTCAATTATCCTAACCTTCGCTGCTGCTACGTTCTTATTTTAGTTTCTGTTGGTGGATTTAAAGATGGCTCTATGAAAGCCATGACTGCTCACTGATGTTCACTGATGGCGCAGTATATGTAGCAGCTGCAGGGGAACATTGCTCATGCAACACTGATGCTGCTGTTTTTTCTTGAGATGTTAAGAGTAGGAAATTTCTATCGATAGAAGGATCGAGGAGTTCTTAGCGACAAATAGACTAATAATTGAGGGATACTTCGTCGAAGACAATATGGATTGAGTTGAAGCTCAATTCAAATATTCAAAGAGTTACTCACACGTCGATCGAATAATAGATTAACTGTTTTCATATGTGTAGCTCAGGATAGGAGAATCGAGGAGTTTCAAGCCGAAAATGGACTAGAGATTGAGGGAGACTCCAAGGCATGTCCGAGCTTATTATAGAAATTTCTATAGGAGAATCGAGGGGTTTTCTAGTCCGAGCGAGACAAGAGAACGAGGGGTTCTTCATAACATTGATATAGGAGAATCGAGGGATTCTCTAGTCCGAGTGTGACTAGGGAACGAGAGGTTCTTCATTATTGTTGTGGGAGTTGAAGCTCCTGCCGTTAAATGCAGAAACTGCTGATGTTGCTGCTTTTACCTACTATCATTGCTGCTTAGGATCAGTGGGAATGATTCAAGATATTTTGTTGTCTGTTTTGGCCGGAAATAGTGGTGCTCGCGATGTTTGAAGTTGAGGTTCTTCTTCGTAGGGTGATTTTGTGTTGGTATTGTATGGAGTACTCGCGTGAATAGTGGATTCTGAAAATGAAAAAAATATAAAAAAAATCTGGTCTTTGCTAACTGTTGTTTCTACTATTGCTACCTGCTGGAATTGATATGCAGCTGCTGAAAAATGTTAGTGCTGCAGGAATCTTGCTCGAGCTACTGTTGTCGCTACCTTTGCTGGTGTTTTGGTCTTGTCTACAAATGCGATTCTTTGGTGTTAGTCTGTTGCTTATGCTACTGCACCATCTATCTAATGTTGTTGTGCGAGTTGCTGATGGTCGTGCAGCAGCCGAAGGACATGAAATCAAATCAGCGACTGATACAGAGAATGAAATTATTGGGGCTTTAAGTCTTAAGTGGAAAATGAATTCGCAATGTTGTCTGTGATTAATGAGATTGAGCTTTGCATTCGGAAAGGACAGTCTTGAAGAATGCCATGATCTTATTCTAGAGCTAATGGGTTGATAGACTAAGCAAACTCAGGCTGATGACTGATTCTAGGCTGATTGTTTTGCTATTGTTTCCAAGCTAGGACTGATTAATGAGATTGAGCTTTGCATTCAGAAAAGACAGTTTTGAAGAATGTCATGATCTTATTCTACAGCTAATGGGTTGGTAGACTAAGCAAACTCAGGCTGATGACTGGTGCTAGGCTGATTGTTTTGCTATTGTTTCCAAGCTAGGACTGAAATCGATGTTTTCAGTGCCTAGCTTGAGGGGGGGTGTTGAGATATATCACATATATACATTGTATATATATGTGGTTAGTTAGTTTTAGATATATTAGTTTTGGATATTAGTTTGTTATAAGCTAATTAGATATTTTGATTAATCTAGATTAAATATTTTGTTAGTAGGATATTGTTGGTGGTATTATAAATACACCCCACATATCTTGTAATTAGATAGAGAGTAATAATTGAAAATATCCACAGAAGAGCTTTTGCTCCCAAAACCGACTCTCTCATTTCTGCGATCTCTTCTCAAGCTCCTTCTTCTTCTCTCAAATCTTCTTCATCTATGCCTCATCTCTTACTCCCTGCAAACTTTAACACAGACACATCAACAACTTATTTTCACCTTAATCACTTTTATTCAAACACATAACTGCTTATTTATAATATAAATTTCAGCACTTAAAAGTTCGAAGAACCCTTATACATAAAATCATTTTTTTCCGGCTAATCCAAACGGCTCATAATCTATTTATTCCATTTACTATAACATTATTTACAGATTAGTCTATTAAAAGAACAATTTATAATTAATTTTATTTTAAATTTTATTTTTAATAATATGCTTTTACCGTCATAAAGGCATTATATCTTACAAATTGTGTGCTAAAAGAATACGTCACATAAATTGAAACGAAAGTTAAGGTAATTTTCTATTATGTTCTAATTTATATGATACACTTTTCTTTTTAGTTACTTCGAAAAAAGACACATTTTCTTATTTGACAACAATTTAATTTAAATTTAACCTTTTACACTTAACAAGATGATTTATAATAATACGAATATCTTTAGTTTGTTTTAAATCACAAGATTTAAAAGCCATATTTTATTTTTTAAATTTTGTGCTCAGTCAAACTAAATTACATAAGTTGCGACGAATGGAGTAATAATAGTTTAACTTTTAAGTAATTTATTTTAAGACATTTTTAATAAAAATAAATAAAAGTAAAAACGCGTTGTATACACCTGTGCATGGTACAATTAAATCAGGAAAGGACATGAGCAGACTGGCCATTGGACTTGCAGAATGTGACTTATCATATGTACTATCTGCACCCCAAATTACGACGTCGTTTAACCCAGCTCCCGAAGGGGTGCAGCGCGGGTAGGGTCCATAAAAAATGGTCCCAAATGAAGCAGACACTGGGACAATGACTTACCTTTCCGTCCGTATATAGTTTTACAGTTTTACTCTATACAGAATTTAAAAAATAAAGAAAGTATTTTAAATTTTATGGTTTAAAACAAATTAAATATATATTTTTAGTTATATATCATTTCGTTAAACGTAAAAATGTAAATGTCAAAGTTAAATTATTGCGAAATAAGAAAATATATTACTTTTTTGGGAGTCAGATTAAAAAAAATATATCACATAAATTAAGACAGAGGGAATATATACTATCACAAATTCAGATATAATACATTGTATCCCGACAGGGACCATTTTTCCTCTTTTTTCTTTCACAATAAACTCTTGTAGCATCTCTTTCTCTGAGATTTTTCACTACGTGTTTACACTTCTGTATCACATAAATTGAGAAAAGAAATTAATTAATTAAAATTTGAATAAACAAAAATGCAAAGGATTTTTATTTACCCCCCCCCCCCAATAGATACACAATTTGAGATTATAGCATGAAGAAATATAACAAATTCAAAGATAGTGGCTCAGTGATCATTAGTCAAATTCGAGGTCTTAGGATCACAAGTTCGATTCTCGACGGATACGTTCTCCGGGACATATGTCTCGTATTAAAGTCTGGTAAACTTAGCGGGCGTGTTACGATGTGGGTTTGATACTCCTCGGACAATCGCGTATTTGACCAGATTGTAGCGTTGATCCGTTGGTGGCGATCAGACACTGAATGCGGGGCGCACATCCCGCGATTTACCTGGCGGTGGCGGCTAAGAACGGGTTTCATTCGCCTCAGAAGATAAGTGCAAATCTTGTGCAGTCTTAGCGATATAAGTCTTAAAGCGCCACGAGACCTAAATTATCAAAAAAAAAATATATATATAACAAGTCCACATCGAAAAAGTTGGTTTGGCCAAAAAAGAGAAACAGATGTCACGTGTTGAGGTGGAGCCCATAGAAAGTGGCTGAGACAGTAATTAAGAGGCTGATCAGCTCACCTGCAGGTCAAAATACCACCACCCACCAACAAGCAGAAAATGACCCTTTAAAATCCACAAAAAATGTTACTATTCTAGGGTGTTGTTCGGTAGGAAAAAATTTAGAGAACCGATATTTTTACTTATTTCTCGTCCATTGGCATTCCGATCCTGATCATTAATAGATAGTCATTTTTTGTGTTTAATAAATAGGTAATTTTTTTACAAAAAATATTTATATAATTTAGATAATTACTATAAGTGTGGGGGCAAAGACGAATCCAAAATTTTAAAACGACAGAAAAACCATCAAAGGAAGATGCACGTTAATCGAATCATTGACTTCAATTTCTGAATTCGTCTCTAATTACAATGTCATACAACACCTCATCATTTAGAAATTTTATCACACTCATAGAACCGATATAAATAAATATGAATGAAATAACATTATTATTTAGAAGTCGCTTGTTCGCTTGATGGTTTGTTCTCAAGTTATACACGTTAGGTTTCCTGTTCGAAACAGGACAACAAGAAGTTTTATTTCTTTTTTTAACTGTCAGCTTAAAAAAATATTATAGTTCGGACTTGAACCTGGGTCGCACGCTTTCGCTTAGGGAGTAAAGGGGCACGCTGACCATCTAACTCACTTCAACAGCTATGTTTGAGGGTCCTCCTAAAATATATGACAGTTCTTCAAGGTGTATATATATGTGGGTGTGGGTGGAGGTGGGGTGTGTGTGTATATATATATACACATAGTGTTTCACAAAGTTAACGAGGCATGTGCCCCCATCTCACCATGTAGGTCCGCCCCTGGTGGACCCCCTCTCTGCTCATAAAAATAGGATAAGGTTTGTACATCTTACCTTCCCAGATCTCACTTGTGGGATTACACTGAGTTTATTATTATTGTTATTGTTGTTGTTGTACTATGCGTTTATGGGGATGATGGAGATGGAAGCTATGAGGGCGGGGAGGAGACAATCAACGTAAAAATTGTCATCTATGAAATTTATTTGATACTTCTACTAGAAAAGTCATTTTTATATTTTTAAGAAGATTTTTTAAAGAATATTTTTAAAATATTTTGACCAACCAAACATGGAGAAATTAATGCCTTATCAAAGACATCCTTAAGTTTGAATTTACAGGCGTCGTTTAACTTGATACAAAATTTAAGAAGATCAAATATATTAATTTGCAGTTTAATATAAAAATAAATATTTAGTCTATCAATCAACTATTTCCTCTATATCAATTTATGTGACATGTATAAAAAAGGATGTGATTTTAGTTTATTTAAAATAATTTTATCATAAAAAGTTTATTTTATGAAATGATTTATGGTCATAAAAGTGTTTTAAATCATATAATTTTAAAAATATTTACTTTTATTTGTCTTTTTCTTTAAAATTTTACATTCGATCAAAGAATTGTGGGAATTTATTTATTAAACGTGAATATAGTTAATCCTATTATTTATGACTCGAACATGTGTGGCCCCGCACGTCGGATTAATACGGGGTAAATTGTCTTAAGGACAGATTGAATATCAATCGACTCAACCAACCTTTATTTATTTTCCATTTCAGACTGTAATTTATTGTTGTTGTTATTTCCCGATTTCCTTGTAATTCGCAATTTTTCTCACAAACTTAAGACAATATTCGCTGTTAACAACAAAATGACTGGAGAAAATCAAACCAATACTGTTCAAGGCAACTCAAATGCCTTCACTGCTCAAGGCACAACTAGTGCCAACACCATCACGCCAAGGCGTTCCCAAACGCCTTTACTCGCTAATGGGAACACCACTGTTCCATCACACTCTGGTTTTCACCATGAACGCCCGAGAAGTTCATGGGAACAAACTTTAAGAGATGACAACAAAAGATGCTTTTCTTTCTGACGGTTATGGGAGTATCTCGATTCCTAACCGAAGATCCTCCAAAAGTTGGAGATGAAGTGGATCCTCAGCCTGAAACATTGGCGGGAGGAGGCCAGGAGATCCATGTCACTAATGGCATGAAGTTGACTCTAGATGCTTGGAGTCATAGTGATTTCCTTTGCCGAAACTATATCCTGAATTGCTTATTTGATCCTCTTTACACGGCATAATGTATCGTTGGCACTGCCAAAGAATTGTGGGATAAGCTTCAGATAAAATACAACACCCAAGATGCGGGTTCAAAAAAGTTCATCATTGAGAAGTTTCTAAAATTTCAAATGGTGGACAACAAGACGGTGGCATCCCAAGTCCAGGAATTTCAAATGATTGTACATCACTTGGCTTTGGAAGGTTTGAAGCCAAACGAGCAATTTTTTGTTGTCTCGTTGATTGAGAAGTTACCTCCCTCGTGGAATGAGTTTATAAGTTATCTAAAACTCAAAATGAAAGAAATGACTCCAGATGAGCTTATTGTCAAACTCTAGATTCTGGAGGACAATAAGAAGGTCATGCCAAAGGGGAAGCAACTCACTGAGGCTAAGGCGAACATGGCGAAAGTAAGAGGGGACTCAAACAAGAAGCGTAAGTTCCAAAAGTATGCAAAGGGCCCAACAACTGAAAAGTTTAAAGGGACTTGCTTTTATTGTGGAAAATCTTGCCACATGGCTAAGGAGTGCCGCAAACTCAAGCATGCTAATAAAGTGAAGGCCAAGGCTAACGTCGTCGAAGATACTCTTCTTGGCGATATGATTGAGGATTTTTCGGCGGTGGTTCTTGAAGCAAACCTTGTTGAGAATCCTATGCAATGGTGGATGGACACAGGTGCCACCCGCCACATATGTTTCAATAAAGACGCATTTTCCACATATACACCAGTCACAGACAAGAAGTTGTTCATAGGTAACAATGCTTCTTCAGAGGTGCTGGGGGTAGGGAAGGTGGTCCTGAAGATGACGTCTGGGAAGGAGCTGACTCTGAAGGAAGTGATGCATGACCCAGAAATTCAAAGAAATTTAATTTCTGGACCACTATTGGTGAACGCTGGTTTTTGGCTAGTGTTTGAATCTAATAAATTTGTAATCACTAAAAATGGAATGTTTGTAGGAAGAGGCTTCGTCTGTGAAGGCTTCTTTAAGGTTAATGCTTCTTCTGTAATGGCTACTCCTATCATTAATAAATGATAAAATTGAGCCTTCTACTTACTTGCTTGAATCTTCTAATTTGTGGCATCACAGATTAGTACATGTAAACTATCAATCTATCGAAAGATTGGTAAAGATGGAGTTGTTGCCTTATATCGACGTAAACCCTCAACATAAGTGTGAGGTGTGCGTAGAGATAAAACTTTCAAAGAGTCTCTTTCGATCCGTCGAAAGGAAAAACGCTCCTCTAGAATTCATACACACTGATATTTGTGACTTGAAGTTCACACAAACTAGAGAGGGGAACAAGTACTTTGTGTCTTTCATAGATGATAGCACAAGGTATTGTTACCTTTACTTGCTCAAAGGTAAAGATGAAGCCTTTGAAGCATTCAAACGCTACAAAGCAGAAGTTGAGAATCAATTAAGCGGACAGATTAAATCAATTCGTAGCGATAGAGGGGGAGAATATGTTGCACCGTTTGAAGAATTTTGTGCTCAATCGGGAATTGTTCACCAAACGATGGCTCCTTACTCACCTCAATCTAATGGAGTTGTTGAACGTAAAAATCGTACATTAAAGGAAATTATGAATGTGTTACTCATCAATTCAGGCCTTCCCCAAGAAATGTGGGGAGAAGCTGTCCTTACCACTTGCAAGATTCTTAACAGAGTTCCTCACAAAGGTAAGGACAAGACTCCATACCAGCTATGGAAAGGAAAAAAACCAACTACAAATACTTTAAAGTTTGAGGTTGTCTGACAAAAGTTAAAGTACATACGCCAAAGCAGGTCAAAATTGGACCTAAGACTGTTGATTGTATATTCATCGGATATGCAAGCAACAGTAGTGCCTATCGTTTCATAGTGTATATGTCAGATGTACCCGACGTTCGTGAGGATACAATCATAGAATCAAGGAACACTAGATTTTTGGAAGACTCGTTTCCTATGAAGGAAAGAGACATAACCTCTCTGAAACAAAGTTATGATCAGATATCACAAGATTCAGGAGTCACTGACTACCCAGATCTAAATGGTTCAGATCCACGAACTCTGAAGTGGCTGATTATCCGGAATCCAGTATTCCAGATGCTCAGGACTTGGAGGGTCCAGAGATAGAACCAAGATGAAGCAAAAGGGCCATGAAAGATAAGTCCTTCGGTCCATAATTTGTAGTTTATATGGTTCATGACGAACCACGAACACTCGCTGAAGCGTTGTCAACTCCAGAAGCGCCTCTTTGGAAATAAGCTATTGGAAGTGAGATAGAATCCATCTTGCACAACCATACTTTGGAGTTGGTTGATCTTCCTCCGAGAAATAAGTCGTTAGGATGTAAATGGATACTCAAACGAAAATTAAAAGCTGATGGATCTATCGACAAATACAAGGCCAAGTTAGTAGTCAGGGGATATCGACAAAAGGAGGGTCTTGACTATTTTGACACCTACTCTCCGGTGTCTAGGATGACATCCATACGTATATTATTAGCGATCACCGCCTTGCGGGATCTATAAATACACCAAATGGATGTCAAGACAGCCTTCCTAAATGGTGATTTGGAAGAAGAAATTTATATGGACCAACCCGAGGGGTATGTGGTTCCAGGACAAGAGATGAAAGTTTGTCGGCTTGTCAAATCGTTGTACGAGCTGAAACAGGCCCCCAAAGCAATGACATGAAAAGTTTGATAATACTCTATTATCAAAGGGATTCAACATTAATGAGTGTGACAAATGTGTCTACACAAAAGGAGATGTCAACTCATTTGTAATGATCTGCCTTTACATAGACGACATGTTGATCACAGGTACCAGTCCTAGGGTAATTCTCGAGACTAAGAACATGTTGAAATAATGTTTTGACATGAAAGATATGGGTATCATAGATGTCATCTTAGGGATCAAGATCTCTAAGACATCTGACGGACTGGTCTTATCTCAATCTCATTATATCGAGGATATGCTGAAGAAATTTGAGGTTTTCGACAGTTCACCAATATCGACACCACAGGATGTAAATCAGAAGATTTAAAAACATTTTGGTGCACCCATACGTCAGAAGCGATATGCGAAGGTGATTGATAGTTTGATGTACATTACAAATTGCACTCGACCTGATATCGCTTATGCAATCAACAAGTTGGTTAAGTTCACCCGCAATTCGAGTGAAGATCACTGGAAAGCGTTAACTCGGGTACTAAGATACCTGAAACACACGCAAACTTACGAGTTACATTATTCGAGATATCCAGTTGTACTAGAGGGGTACAGTGATACAAACTGAATATCTGACATCGAGAAGACCAAGTCCACCAGTGGGTATATATTTACAATTGATGGTGGAGCTGTGTCGTGGAAATCCTCTTAGCAAACTTGCATTGTCGGATCTACGAAGGAGTCGGAGTTTATCGTTTTAGACAAAGCAGGAGTAGAAGCTGAGTGGCTTCATGACTTCTTAGAAGATATCCCATGTTGGGATAAACCCGTACCTTCTGTAATGATCCACTACGACAGTCAGTCAGATCTAGGAAGGGCACGGAGTTCTATGTACAATGGTAAATCTCGTCATATCAGACGAAGACATAATACCATTCGGCAGCTGGTCACCACATGTATTATTTTTATTGATTACATAAAATCAAAGCATAGCAGATTCCTTGACGAAGGGAATACCAAGAGATCAGATGTCCTGCTTGTCTAGGGGAATGGACTTAAAACCCAATCACTAAGAACCGATACCGCGGACACCCAACCTAACAGACTGGAGACCCCAGGAATTAGGTTCAATGGGAAAACCAAACCTTAAAAGTTCGGTGGAGCGCTTCGATGGAAGCAAGAGCACTTCGGATAATGTTTGACATAGAAACATGAATCCAAGGCCTTTTCCGTGATAGACATTAAGTGCTACCTGCAAAGGGGTAAAAGGTTAAGTTTCCAAAACCTTTGATAAATCCTCAGTCGTTGAGGTTAGGTTTGAAGAAACTTTTAATGGTTCCTAATACTTGTAAAAGTTGGGTATAGCAGAATACCTTGTATGAGACCACCTATTTAAGTGCGAGGACTGGACAGCCTCAACTGAAGCACTTAAGAATCCAAGACGTGTCCATGGCCACAACGGACAAAACCTTAAAGAAGAATAGAGTAAGGAAAGGTGTTGTGTTGGTTCCATTGTCTTGGCTTGTACTAAACACTGACGGTTCAAGACATCACATTCACCGCGCAGTAAATAAGTCTGATGGTATTCTACTATGGAAGGTTCAAAGCCACGGCTACCTATCCAGATGCAACATTGATCCGCTGAAGGATTACTAGAAAGACACCATGGGTGTACGCCAAAATCTCTTTCAAGAGGGGATTATTGAAAATTTATTTTTTAAACGTGAATATAGTTAATCCTATTAATTATAACTCGAACATGTGGGGCCCCGCACTTCGGAAAACTTATTTCCACACACGTACACACGTTGTGCCAATGATAAAAAAATTCCTTAGTGAAAGAGATAGTAGTACATATAAGATATGTTCGGGACATGAAGTGATAGACGGTTATTGGTCAAATGACGTTGGTTTCACGTTAGTAAATGAAGGAAGAATTGCACAAAGTGTGAATGTCGAAACTAGTCAGAAATGGTCCGCGACGCCATCTCCTCAGAGCCGTGGCGCCAACATGCAGAGCCGCGGCGCTGCGACAGTTTCAGAACTTTGGAAGCGAATTTAAGGTGAGTTTTGGGCTGACTTTGGAGTATTAACTCTCCATTATGTTGCACATAAATTCAGCCATTGTTTGGCTGAATTGTAACTTCACAATCAAGTCTAATTCATGGCAATTCATGTCTATTATTTGGTATGTGGAAGGTCATCTTACAACACTATAAAATGATGCCTTTGGCTCATTTGCAAAACACACTTGACACTCAACAATTCAGATAATCTTCCTCTCTTGCAATCCTTCATACACTCATAGATTCTTCTTTTATAGTAAACTCTTGAGTTATCCTTTGCTCAAGTGTTTGTGGTTGTTTTATCTTGGGAGACGAATTGCCAATAGTCGTTAAGGGATTAATACGAGACAATATTGTCTCAAGGACAGATTGAATATCAATCGACTCAACCAACCTTTCTTTATTTTCCATTTCAGACTGTAATTTGTTGTTGTTGTTATTTCCCGATTTCCTTGTAATTCACAATTTTTCTCACAAGAATAACACTTAAATTAATACACCATCAAAGAATGTGGTGCAACACATGAGACTGCTTCTTTCTTAACCAGAAATCTCGGGTTCGAGTCCTGGATATGAAAAAATCTCTGATAGAAAACGCTTTCTCCAGAAATAGACCCTACCCGAAACGAATCTAGCTAAAGTCGAGCTCTAATATAAGTATCAAACACTAATGAATAATTAAAAAATACTTAAATTAAGACGAAAAAAATAGACCTAAAAAGAGGGAGGAAAAAAGACTCTTAAGGTATAGGAAAGAAGGCGTAAAGAAAAGGATAATTATTAGTGTTATTAATTATTATGTATCCCTATAGATGAGCCAACCCTGTTGCCCGCTGCGAAGCAGACAATTAGTAAGAGACGGCACACTCCGTTACTATACATTATTACACCCCATAAATAGTAAGTACATTCTATTCATATTCAGTTATTTCTCGTTTAAACGTATTATACTATTTTTTAATTGACATATCTTTAATTGAAACAGTACTTTAGTATTTCAAGTAGGTACCACTAATAAATATCTCTTATTTATTGAAAATATCAAATATTTTGAGAAAAATAACTTTGTCAAGATAATTAGTATTTTGCATTTTATTTTGTTTTTACAAATGACAAGATTCCTTATTGTCTAATTGAGTTTAAAAAAATATATTTTAAAATTGAATATTAAAATTTAAATGTAATTTAATCTGCGGGAAAGATAGTATATTATTTTGCATCTATCATGACTTATTCGCTTTTGATACCAGCATTTTCATACTGCTTTAAATCTCTTATCCGGATCTGACCGTTTCTCTTGTTTTACTTGTGCTTTATCTTGAGCCGAGAGTCTCTCGGAAACAGCCGATCTACCTATCAAGGTAGAGATAAGGTCTGCGTACACTCTACCATCTCCAGACCCCGCGTTGTGAGATTTTACTGAATATGTTGTTGTTGCAGCATCGAGGCGCTGCCTGGGAGGCGTCGCGGTACCTGAATTCCAGTAGCCAAACAGGCATCAAACGTCGCGGCCCTTGGTGGAGGCGTCGCGACTCCGACGGGCTGCGCCGCGACCCTTCGCAGCGATTTCCGACTCGATTCATCTTTTACACTTTGTACACTTCTTTCTTCATTTACCAACGTGAAATACTCGTCATTTGGCCAATAACCGTCTATCATTTCATGTCTCAAACATACGCACTATATACGTGCAACACACGTACACTAAATTAGTTTAGTAATAAGAGTGAAGCCGAAAGAGATTTAATTGAATTTTCTTTGTACAAAAAGTATACTATAAACAAAGAAAAAAATAAGTTTTTTTTTTGTTATAGATAAATTGTTGAATCTCCTCGACATAAGAAAATATAAGTGTAATGATCAACAGGGTTCAAAATTTATTCATATGTTCAAATCACAAGCATAACAAAGTGAATCATTCACACCTCCGTTTGACTGTCCCTCAGGATATAACTGCAGATGTGTTAATCTTAATCGGTCATTAACTCAACCTTTAATTCTTTCCATGACATACTATTGTCATTTAATCTATCTCTATCATGGTGCGAGTTAGCACATTCGAGAAAAAAAATGCAAAGTTCATTCGATGACACCTCAATCACCCTCTGAACGATCAAAATAATGTAGAGCTCGAAGATAACTTTTGTGCTCACTTATTTCTCAATCCCATTAGTCGAATCAATAAATTATTTTTTCAACCAAATCCCTAAATGCCATACATGCTATATGCGGGTCTCTTCGCATGCGACACTCACTATTCAAGATGGCTCGGCCCAATACTCATTCACAAATAAAAAACAACAATAATATATTCGGTATATTCCCACTAGTGGAATTTGAAAAGAGGGGGTGTATTCATTACTTTCAGTTCTACCCTTTTTTCCTTTAAAAATATTTATTTATTTGATGAAGGATATAATATAATTTATTAACAAAATTTAATTATTTACACTAAACTAGTTTAGTAATAAGAGTGGAGCCGAAAGAGATTTAATTGAATTTCATTCATACAAAAAATATACTATAAATAAAGAAAAAATATTTTTTTGGTTAAAAATAAACTATTGAATCTCCTGGACATAAAAAAATATTTAGGATGCGTTTGGTTCGCGCAAGAGAATGAAATGGAAAGGAAAGGAAATGAATTACCTGATTGTTCCTACATGTTTGGTTCTGGGTGGTCCGGGATCCGGGGTCCGGGGTCGGGGGTCCGGGGTGGTCCGAGGTCCGGGTTGGGAAAAGAGAATCCAAATACCTAGTGGGGTTGGGGGAATCTAAGGAAAGAGAATGAAAGTGGAAAAAAGGTAAAGAGAATAAAAAATAAGGTCAAACAAACAACAACAATGAAAATTTCATTTCTCCATTCCCTTTTCCTTTCATGTTTACCCCGAACCAAACGCACCCTCCTGATGACAAATGGAGTTCAGAATTTATTCATATGTTCAAATCACACGCATAACAAAGCGGATCATTCACACACCCCGTTTGACTGCCCGCTCAAGATATAATTGTAAATACGTTAATCGTAATGGGTCATTAACTCAACCGTTAACTCTTTCTATGATATGTTGTTGTCATTTAATCTATGTCTGTCGTGCTGCGAGTTAGTACCTTCAAGAAAAAATGACAAATTTCATTCAGTGACACCTCAATTGCCCTCTAAACGATCAAAACAATGTAGAGCTTGAAGATAACTTTTGTACTCACTTAATTTCTCAATCCCACTAGTCGAATCGGTAAATTGATTTTTCTACCAAATCCCCTGAACATCATATGTGCGGATGTCGTGCAATGCTCACTATTCAAGATGCAATACCCATTCACAAATCAACAACAATAACAATAATAACATGCACACTATATTATCACTAGTAGGATTAGGAAAATGTGTACACAAATCTTATCTATATCTTTGTGCGTAGAGAAACTATTTTCGATAGACCTTTCGACTCAAGAAAATCATTTTCCAAAACAGGTTTAAAAGAAATGAATCTTTTTAACTTTATTTTCTTTACAGGTACCAAATGGAGATATTTGACAGCAAAACACATGGTCTCAAAGGAAAATGCAGAATTGGAAGCAGCTAACAGTTGCATCCAATATGCAGAAAGGAACCTATATGGACTGATACAACACCTGGAATCACACAGATCATACATACATATATAAATGTTTGGGAATGCAGAATTGTGATGTAGTATATATGAGCAAAACACAAGAGGCAAAGTCATTGAACAATCATGAGGTCTGGTGTGACATTCCCAGGCACTGTACCATGAAATATTACTGTTCTATTAAATCTACAGACAAAGAAAACATACAGATTAATGTGCAAGGCTATCTCCATGCTCATATCCTTAAGGAAATGAGTATGTTGATAGACTTTTTTACTAGTAGTTTTATTTGTGCATATAAAAATTGGTACTGGTACATTGACTTTACAGTTTCAGAGATCAGAACTAGAATTGCAGCTTTGGATAATCATGATTGTTGGCCAAATAATGCACTAAGGGGACAGACTTGAGACATTATAAGGTTGACATTATATGCAGTTACTACTACATAGAGACTGAAGAATTCAAGTTTACAGATGCCCAGAAGATCATATACTTTGTGTTATGCTAAGCTATCAAGGTGTGGTATCAACACTATGTGTTCATTCATCTGATGGTAAGGCAAAACATAGTGTATATTGATTATTTTGGTATAATGGACCTAAGAGCTGACAGCTGGTACAAGACATACAAACAAAGGAGAGATTCTTGGGGGTCAAATACATAGTATATATATATATATATGATATACATGTGAAGTTTGGCATATGTTGCATCTCACAGTAAGCAGCTGCAAGTTTCTTTGGTTTAGTCACAAATTTGATGTTACACTAGATAGATTTTTAGCTTATTACCTAGCATCTTGTAGTAACAACTTAGGATAATATAAATCCTAAGTTGCTCATTAGATTTATTTTAGCATTTCTTAGCCTATTGGTCACATTGTAAAGACTTTTTGTTTTTTTCTTTGAGAAAAATTAGCTCTAGAAAGCCTAGTGGAGTTGCTTAAAAAAAAAAGAGGTGTGAGAAAAGGAGTCGTAAGATAGTAGCAAAAATTGATGACAAGAAATGAAGAAACTACAACATAATATTACGACTGTTGGCCCAAGGCCCGTAGCGCTGCGGCCCTGGTCCGTGAACAGTGGTCCGGATTATTATATATTTGGTAAATATTAGAAGTAATCTTGTACTTTAATTACTATTGTAAGATTACCATAATTGTATAGTTAGTCTCCTTATAGAATATGAATTTAGATGTAAAGTAGAATAATATTCTCCTATTATAACTTGTATATATATATTTTTTTCATCAATAAGAATAATTAAGAGATTAATTCTTTCAACGACTATTAATATAAAAGGATAAGCATGAGAACGTTCAACTATCTACTAATTTTTATTTTAATCCGTATTCTCCATATTATTCTATCTAAATTTATGTCCTCAATAAAGTGGATTTTCGCTATGCAAATATTTTTCAAAACAATAAAAAACTCATAATTAGCGGGCCGGTACATTTGGCGCCGTTAGTAACAAACCCAAAAAGTACAGTATATCTACTTTTCCGTCAAAACATGTGTCGTCAGCCAAACAACCTGGTCCCATAGTTAAGAAAAGCTAACCATGGTTAATTCCTAAAACCAAGCGTTACAACTAATCTGCTCCCTCACTCACACTACACAGATGAAAAAAGGAGACACGCACGTTCTCTGCAGTAGCTATAGAAAGCAACAAATCAAGCCTTGTATTTTGCTGTTTTTGGGAAAACTCTTTAGCGGCGTTTTCTTTTTCTTTTTTCTCTCTCTCAAGTCTCAACACACACAAATTAGAAAAAAGAAGAAGAAATTATTAAGATGTTGCTCTTCTTGTTACATTTTTTTTTTATAATCGAGGTTTCTAGGCTTGCGTCTGACTACTTCACTGGTATTACCCAGACGTTCTTGAGGTGATGGCACCGATCATTCAACAACATCACCAGTAAATCGCGGGATATGCTTCAGTAGCTAGTTTCTGAGAGCGTACAACTGATCAATGAGACAAGATCAAATTTCCCAACATGCAGAATTTCTTCGCGCCTGCGGGGAATTGAACCCACGCTTCCATGCCAGAGCGCCTTATAGCGCCCATACTTTACCACTGGACTATGCCCCGGAAGACTCCTGTTGCATTATTAATAGGACTTCCCGTCCTAATTTATACGATATTTTTTTCTTTTTAATCCATCTAAAAATGTATCTAAAAAGTCCTCCGGGGCATAGTCCAGTGACAAAGTCTGAGCGATATAAGACACTTTGGCATGGACAGCGTGGTTGATTTGTAGCACGAATAAATCTGCATGTTGAAATCGACCTTGTCTTATTGATCGATTAGACGCTCCGCAACCGCCAACGAGCACATTCCGCGAAGGGTGCTATTACCTCCAGGATGTCTGGGTAATACCAAAGGAGAAGACGCGCAGTTCTGAACTCCTGACTATAAAAAAAATGTATCTAAAAATACTAATACATTTTTATATTCAGTACTCCTCCGTTTCAAAGTACTTGTCGTAATTTTCATTTATACGCTCCGTAAGAAAATATTAATTAGGAGACGTGTTTGACTATTTTACCCTCATTTATGCTTAAGATATAACCCCCTTCATTAATATTTATTCATGATTAAGGTATTTATAGTCGTCCAGAACAATTATACGAAGGATAAAATGGAAAAGAGATGATTAATTTTGTTTTGAACTTTTAAAATGACAAGTATTTTGAGACATATATTTTTAATAAGGACGACAAATATTTTGGGACAGAGGGAGTAACAATCTAACTTCAAAATATTCATTTTACCCTAATTTACATCCACACAAATATTCATGACTCATTTTAGATCGCAAATTTCAAAAATTATTCTATACTCTCTCCGGATAAAAAAGAGTGTTCACTTATCAAATCAAGAAAAAATTAACCTTACATTTTCTGATTTGCTCTTATTAAATGTTAGATGATTAAATTTCAATACCTATTTAATTAAAAATATTTTAGTTAAATTATTTATTTTTTCTTTAGAAGTTAATATTTTTTTAAGGATCGTGTAAATAATTAAGTGAACATTCATTTTGATCGGAAGAAATTATTTTTTAAATTCCGTGTTAAGTTTTAAATGATTAATATAAATTGGGAGTAAAGGAGTAATAGTTATAGTACTATTGTTGGGCATTTATTTTTTCTGGAGTAGTACTATACATAATAATAAGACTTACATGACTTTAGTTTCTTTTTTATTTCTTTCTTTTTTAAGGCTTATGTTGTGTTTTTCTTGTTGTTGTTATAAGGGGGTTGTTTTATTTGTTTTGAACAACAAATGTGGTGACTTTTAGCTAGTTTTGGGATGTTTACTTGATTTTAAATTCTGGGTCTCATTTTGTTCTTGGAATTAAAGAGTTTTTAGTTTGGTTAAAATCATGGCAAATAATAATGGGTGTTATCAGTCTCAACAGCAAAGCAATTTATCAGGTAAGGTTTGATTTTTATGTTGTTTTTTGTTTAAAATGTAGAATTTATTTTTAATTTTCTTGAAATGTTTCAGGTAAAGATGATCTGTACACAGAGTTATGGAAGTTGTGTGCAGGTCCATTAGTTGATGTTCCAAAACATGATGAAAAAGTTTATTATTTCCCACAAGGTCATATGGAACAAGTAAGTTTTTTTTGTGTGTGTGTGTTTTAGGTCTATCTTGTTGATGTAAAGATAAGTTCTTGGTATTATTTTCTTAGGGTCAATTATTGGATTTTTTTAGTGTATTTTTTGGTTGTTTTTCTTCCTATTTATGGGGATTGTAAAGTTTGACTTTGTTTGTATTACTTCTTTTGATTTTGTGGATAGTTGGAAGCATCAATGAATGAAGAAATGAATCTGAGAGTTCCATCATTTAATCTCAAACCAAAGATCCTCTGTCGTGTTATTGACATTCAGCTCCTGGTATGTTTACTTTAAGAATTGTATCCTTTGGTCAGTATAGTTTAAAATTATATTATATTCATGCTTGTCAGTAATTTCATCCAAACAGTGTCTTGTAAATGTAAAAGTTTTGATGAGTGAAAAATTGTTGTAGGCTGAGCAAGATAGTGATGAGGTGTATGCCCAGATCACTTTGATGCCAGTGGCACCAGATGTAAGAAGTTAAAAATAATATTATGTTGTATAGTATTTACTTGTTTTTATACATTTTAATGATTAATTTGATTGTAATTGCCATCTAATTTAGCAAGCTGAGCCAAATAGTCCGAATCCATGCCCGCCCGAGCCTACAAGGCCTAGAGTTCAATCCTTCTGCAAGGTTTTGACCGCCTCCGATACGAGCACTCATGGTGGATTTTCTGTTTTAAGGAAACATGCTAATGAATGTCTTCCTCCCCTGGTAATATTATTAGTCCGATCATTTCGTATAGGCTACGGGTTTTCCCCTTTTGACAAATTGATGAATTAGCTCTCGTACTTGCAATGTTTTGTTAGGACATGAACCAGCAGACCCCAACACAAGAATTGATCGCGAAAGACCTTCATGGCATTGAGTGGCACTTTAAACATATATTTAGAGGTAATTCTTTTGTTTGTAGTGTGTAATAGAAGATATCAATGAAGCTTTATCATGTAATTTTAAAGGTCAAGACTCATTTTGACATTGTTTTAATTAACAGGCCAACCTCGGAGACATTTACTTACCACAGGGTGGAGTACCTTTGTTTCATCGAAGAGATTAGCTGCTGGTGATTCTTTTGTATTCTTAAGGTATGTCTCTCTGGATCCTAGTTTCTCGTATGAGTATGATATTTGAGTGCATAAATTTCCATGACTATTGCATGACACATCTATGGAACAGTTGGGGGTTGTTTGGTCGCTGGTTAGGAAGTGAATTGTTCATGTATTAAAACCAGCATAACTAATACTACCATGTTCGGTATCATTTAGTTGTTGTGTATAGAATTCATCACATATCAGTTTACAATCCCGCATAACTAATACAATGTATGAGTTTGAGGGAATCCATGTATTATTATGCAGTGTAGAAGTGTTGAAATAACTAATAGGAGTACATGAATAACTAAACCCTGCATAACTATAACCAACAACCAAATGACCCGGAGTGTTGGTTTGTTCAATAATTATATTTTATGGATATGATGTTGGCTCTAGGGGTGAGAATGGAGAACTACGAGTTGGGGTCAGACGGATCGGTCGCCAGCAGAGCTCAATGCCATCATCAGTGATATCAAGCCAGAGCATGCACCTAGGAGTCTTAGCTACAGCTTCTCATGCCGTTACAACCCAGACCATTTTTGTTGTTTACTACAAACCGAGGTTTGTCGCATACATTTCCTTTCAATTGCCATCCTTCTGCAAAGTAGAGATCACTAAATCTTTCATATGCTCTTTCGATTTTATACTGTGGAAAAACCTTCAGAACCAGTCAGTTCATCGTAGGCCTCAACAAATACTTAGAGGCTGTTAAACATGGATATTCAATTGGCATGCGATTTAAGATGCGGTTTGAAGGAGAAGAGAATCCTGAGAGAAGGTTTGATATATCAAATATCTTCGAATTATATGTTTATTTTTCAATTGCTTAGTACTGAACTTATTTATTTCTCAGATTTACAGGCACTATAGTTGGAGTTGATGATCTTTCCTCACAGTGGAAAGATTCTACATGGCGATCATTGAAGGTTGATATATTTGATATCTTTGGTTGAGTATTTATATTCAGGAATTTTCTATAGGTTCAGTTGGTAATCACCATTATCCCGTTCATTCCAGGTTCAATGGGATGAGCCTGCGTCCATTTCCAGGCCTGACAGAGTTTCTCCTTGGGAAATCGAACCTTTTGTGGCTTCAATTCCAAATCCGCTTGTCCAGCCAATGGCAGTGAAGAACAAAAGGCATCGGCCACATAGTGAAACTAAAATTTCAGGTCGGAATGAAATTCTCAACAGCACGATGTTTTTCTTGTGTTGGTTGTTGATATTTAATTAGATCCATTTTCATTTTCTTAATTATTTTGCCTTTTTGTCCCGCTAGAACCTGCATCATCAATTGCATCAGCGGTTTGGAATCCTTCGCCTGATTCGCCTCAATTTAATACCACCACATTAACGTCTCATACAGAGGGTGGTTGGCCGCTAACTCATTTAAATACTTCTTCAATTATGCTTGTGGATGAGACACAAGACAGTAAAAGTGCTTCAGCTTGGTCTGGTTTTCCAAGTGTTTTGACCGCACAATTCGGGCAAGGGGCTAATCAGCCGATCCCTAGTCCTGCTGATGAAAGAAAATGCGATAAAATAACAACCTGTAGATTATTCGGTATCGACTTGAAAAGTACTTCAATCAGCACTACTGAGGCACCACCAAACACAGCGCCTGCTGGCGATTCAGATCAAAATTCCGACCTTTCAATAGACTTAAAAGATCAAATGCAAGGCCAGTTGCAGTTACCCCTAAAGGAGTTTCAAAGCAAGCAAAGTTGTTCCACCAGGAGTCGCACCAAGGTATTAAATCTCAAGCCAGAAAATTGCATTCTTGCAAATTTATTATTGCCTTTAACCTTTTTTTCGTGTGTGGAATCCCTCGAGAAGGTTCAAATGCAAGGGGTAGCTGTAGGTCGTGCAGTGGATTTAACTGTGTTGAAAGGATATGATGAGCTTATAAAGGAACTCGAGGAGATGTTTGAAATCCAAGGAGAGCTTCACTCACGAAATAAATGGGAGATCGTGTTTACAGATGATGAAGGGGATATGATGCTTATGGGTGATTACCCTTGGCTGTAAGTTCTCTTTTCACTTAACAGTTCAAGACTGAAATATAGATATTTATATAACCACTACATAAGATCTCTGCTACTTCCTGTAATTTAGTAAGTGGCTCGATTACTTAATTGCAGAGACTTTTGCTATGTGGTGAGGAGGATTTTCATTTGTTCAAGTCAAGATGTGAAAAAATTGACCCTGTCTCGTGCAGACAGTTAAGCGGCTGCTTTCAAATGAAAAAGGCGGTTGAATCATTTTGTCACCTCTACGATTTCATTCTCCAAATATAATAGGAAAGAAAGAGGGGGTGGTTGACATAGCACGACGTAGAAGCTTGTTTTTCATTCTTTTTTATGTTAGGCTGCTGGAACGAGTCACTATTGTGCCATCAAGGAGATTCTAGCCTATTCTTCATGCTCGGTTTTGAGGGCACATAAGTAATTAACTGGTTGTATTAGGATCAAACTAGTATAGGGATAGTAGTATTAGAAGCTGTGAAAAGTTAATGGTTGTGTCTAATGGGGGTCTGGTGGTGGTTTGTGTAGTGTTGTTTTCGTGTTACTTGTAAATATTTATGTGCCATTGCAGTATTCGGGCACTCTGCATCTGGAAATACAATGCATCGCCCTGTTAATGTGCTTCAACTTAATGAAATGTGATAGTTGAAACTACTTGGTGGCTGCCATTTATGTGATTATTTTCATGCACAATAACAATATCTCCGATTGCAATTCTCTTATATCACTAAATTTTTGGCTAGCATACATATCGAGTCTTATGGTTTCGCCTTTTTTTGGATGAAAAGTCTTCAATACACTCCCTCGTGTGCGTGGCTACTCTTTCTTCTCTAAAGAGAGATAGTAAGGCTTGAATTCAAAACTATTGTCTGTTCTAAATATTTAGAAGTCATAACACCAGAAAGCTAGTATAAATATTCAGAAGTTTTAAATTTATGTTTAGTTCTTGATTATGCGAGAGCGAAGAATCATTTTCTTTTTTACTTTATCAAGCATTCAGCATCACAGGTCCAGTATTCAATCTTAAATACAGTAACTAGAATTTCAGTTGGTTTAGTTATGTACATTCTTTTTCCTCTCTGTGGCTTGTAAACCAACTACTTATTTAACGAAAACATCCTTCTGTAACATTTTTATCTTCGGAAATTGAACTTTCCATCGTTTGGCATAAAATTTGTAGTATTTTTCAGATTATGTTGAGTGTTAGAAAGTTTTGTCTTGTATGGTATAATTTGTGGATGCTATGACACATATGCCAAAGTTAAACGTAAACTAAACCGAGCGAAATATAAAATTATGTTGAGTGTCGAAAGTTTTTCCTTGTCCGACATAATTTGTGTGGATGTTATGATACATATGACGAAGTTAAACGTGAAGTATGTCTTGTGCATAAGGGAAAAAATTAAAGACTACCCTGATTGTGCGAATGACCTCCCAAATTTAGATTTTGGGCCTTAGTGAAAGGATTGGATGGGCTTACAAACGGATCTAAACCATTATGTATCCTCAATTTTTGGACTTTGGGCTACATATATGAGCACCATATGTTTACGAGATAGAACACGTTTTTCATTGGAGATAATTGGCGAAGAGCATCACTTTGAAGAAAATGTAACGAAGTGGAATTGTATTGATTGAGAGAATTATAATCACATACATTCACATTAGAGTTCATTTTCAAACTATTACATTTACTCCAGACTATAACCAAATCTTCCGAGTTAAGTAGGGAGGGAGATTCCAGAATTAATCTAACCAATTAAGAAAATAAAGAAACAACAACATAACACTAAGGGCTCGTTTGGTACATCGCACTAGACTGTATATTTTTATATTGGAATGTACTGTATTGTAATTGACTATATTAATATACAATGGACGGTATTAGAGTATTAATATATAATGGACTGTATTTTATTTTTATTTTTTAGGTTTAGTACAGTCCAAAGGAGACCCATATATTAGATGGATCTCAAAAATGACAATTGTCCTGGAGTGTACTATTTTTTAGAAATAGTATAGTCAAGCCAGGCTCAAAACGCCACCAAACGATGTATTATTTTTTTGTCCAGTATAATCTAACGTAATACAACGTACCAAACGTGTCCTAATGGAATAATTCACCTTCTTTATATAGCCATCTTCACACATAGGGCACATGCTCCTTTTAACCGGGGTCCCAAAGGTAATTTGACAATTTGTCGTCCATGTCCTCCCATAGATTAGTTAGGTTCAAAATACGAGAAAATAGTAACACTTTCACGTAAAATGAGACGGAAGAAGTAATATATCTCGAGTCATGACCTAGCCCAATTAACTTGACCCTCACACTTTCTCTTGAATTTCTTCCTTAGTTCCTATAAATTCCAATTCTTTCCTTTTAATTCATTCCACAACTTCTATTTTTTCCCCTTCCATTTCCATTTCCATTTCATCAGTCTCCATCTCAAGAACTTATTATTCTCTCATTGAAGTAACAATAATTTCGTCAGATTCATTTTGTGTCATACATACATATAATAAAAGCCAATAGTTCTCCAACTTTACTATCAACGCCAAATCTGTCAATATTCATAACAATTCCATTTTTTTTTGTAGAAAACAAAGTGTCAGTTATCAAAACCAATCTTTTTAGGACCACTACAGGATTGAGCACAACCACTTGGTTTCTGCTTTCTATTATCAAAGTCTTTTACGGTCAGTGTTTTTGTTCCTAATCATTTTTTAGTTAATAATAAAATCCTCAAAGAGGAAAATTACAAGTAAGAAGTAATAGAATATTTTTCGAATATTCTTTTTTTAATTGTATATCTCTTATTTTAGATAGAATTATATTTTTATTGTAATTAGATCTCCTATTTTAGGTAGTATTATATTTCCTATTGTAATTAGGTTGATTAGTTACATAGTTTAAATATTCTTGTACTATTATATATATTGTACATTATTGATGAATACAATCAAGGAAATATATTCTCAATGACAGTGTGCAACAAATCATTAGAGATTGTGTCGTATATCCACGGGAGGACGGCTGCGTCCAAACGAGACCAGAATGCATCATCAGAAGTCGAAGCTGAGGGTATGTCTGTGGATTTCGGTGAAAGAGGGATGATGTGGTCGATACCTTCATAAACACGACAATGGATCTTAAAAAGTTCCGCCCACGAGGAGTATTGACCCCTTTCCATCTCAATGGTGATAGGGATGGAGTTTTTGATGTTATTTTTGGACGATTGTTCTAACTTTCTATAGACTTTTTCAATTGGCAATAAATTTCAGGTCTACCCCATATTTTCCTCATTTAGTGCTCTCGTAAAAATACAATTTGAAAAGAGTATTAAATGTTTTCAATATGACAATGACAGAGAATGCAATAATAATCAATTCAAATAATTTTGCTCCAATAGCGGTATTACCTTTCGTTTCTCCTGCCTTCATACCTCATCCCAAAATGGTAAGGCCGAACGGAAAATCTGAACCATAAACAACCTAATTCATGCCCTAATTGCTCACGCCTCAATTCCCCCTAAATTCTGGCATTACGCACTCTCCATGGCCACCTATCTCCACAACATAATTCCAAACAAGTCTCTAGCTCAACGGTCGCCCACTCAAGTTCTATTTCGTAGGAACCCCTCCTACCAACACTTGCGTATCTTTGTATGTCTTTGTTATCCTATCCATCCGATCACTCACAAACTCCAACCTGGTCTTCCCCGTGTGTGTTTCTGGTTACCATGCCAATCATCGTAGTTACTCATGTTATGACTTGTCAAGCCGTAAAATTATTATTTCACGTCATATCCTATTTGATAGGTCTCAATTCCCATTTGCCTCCCTAAACTAGCCACCTCGACATTCCTATGACTTCCTAGATGATGGCATGAATCCTCTTCTAATTTATCATTTACATAGTCTGTCGTCCCATAACCTGGCACCCGCTCCCCTCGAACAGTCCGGGACATACTGCCCATCCGGTTTTATCGACGGTGGCTTGAAATAACCCGCCTCAGGGTGATTTCGTAGCCACCTCCCGGCAAACCGAGCATCGGTCAGCCGGTCTCGCCACCCCTGCCATTCATCCTCTTCCCGACAGTTCCGCGACACACACCCCCTCCAATCCCACGTCTCGATACACGTTCTCGGACCATGAAAACTCGTGACATACACAAAATTCATAAATCTAAACGTATGTTTAACCTATCTGTCTAAGTTTTCCCTTCCACTGTCCATCGAAATTCAAAGGATGCCTTATCCGAACCTAATTGGAAAGCCGCAATGATTGACGAACATAATGCTTTTATTGATAATAAGATGTGAGACCTATTACCCCGTCCACCTAATATTAATATTATTCGTTCTATGTAGATTTTTAGACATAAAAAGTAATCTGATGGTTCTTTTGATAGGTACAAGGCTCGTCTTGTAGGTGATGTCAGGTCTCAAGGGGTAGGAGTGGACTGTGATGAATTGTTCAGCCCGATCGTAAAGACCGCAACCATCCAAATCGTCCCCAACATTGCTCTATCCAAGTCTTGGTCCGCTTGATATCAAGAATGCCTTCTTACATGATATCTTCATAAAACAGTATATATGCATCAACATATGGGTTTCAAGGATCCTATTCATCCAGATTATGTGTGTATGTTGCGTAAATCACTCTATGGACTGAAACAGGCTCCCCGAGCATGGTACCAGCGGTTCGCCTATTATTTCTCATCTATCGATTTTTTACACAACAGATCGATAGTAACAGTACGCCATTGTATTTGAAGGTTGCACACAACTTCAGGAAATTTGCTAGATGCATATGGGGATCTTCAGACGGTAATCCCCCAAACTGAACTGAGCTTTGAACCATGTGCAATATGGCTGGTTTGAATTCAAAATTATTGGCTTCAACGGCTGGAAGCCTGATGCAAGTCTGCACCCTATGATTGTAGGCAACACATAGTCCCCCATGCTTCTTTCTGCAGGGACTTATCTTAAGACAGACGGTAACTCATCATTCACCAAGTTGTTGTTTCGCTGATCTTCCATTGCTAACAAATCAGCTGTTCTTTTCTCTTTCATGTTTTGTCTGCACAATATATCAATCTTAGGGTTCAGAGGGATAGGAATGTCAGCTCCTATCCTATTTCGCATAAACTAAGTTTCTGAGACTAATCAACAACAGCAAACAGATCATGACAAACACTAAATAAAAAAAAACTAAAAATAAAAATCAAATTAGAATAGATAAATCGATATTAACAGTACGTCAATCCTCGGCAACGGCGCCAAAAAGTTATTGCGATATTTCTAAGTGTTTACGCAAGTGTACGTATCGTTCAAGTAATAAAGATCTGTAAGACCGAGTTTATCGTCCACAGAGACTGGTTTATTAAGTACTGAATATTTATTCTATGGTATCTATCTGGTTGACGTTCTTTAGTTTGAGAATTATAACTACAAATTATGACTAATTGCATAAAATAAACTAAAGATTATAATACTTTGGGTTTATAACAGTTATGAAGGGAATAGGGTTTCAATCTCCTCAACTATCCACTCTTTTACGTGTTAATGCAATGCTAATGACTCTTCTTCTTTTTAAGATAACAGGTTAGCTAATATGTCATCATATTCCGGTTAGGACATACAAGAGCTCAACCTTGTGCAGAAACCTTCTTTATTTCTATGATAGATTTTACCACACAGGAGGATTAAGAACAATAACCTTAATTACTACACAAGTATCGGGGTACTTTCGTCCACGATTTTAACCTATGTCTAGACAATTACAACATATTCAAATCTCACCTTTCAGACTTTTGATTCGAAATCATATAAGTGATGACAATTAGTAGCTAGTTAATTATCAATCAATCATAATACTATTGAATATATCTTAATATGATGAAGAAAAAATCAATAATCAATGCATTAACTATATGAAAGAGCTTCAAGAAGATTCGATGGAAACTCTACTAAAGTATTTAGCTCATAACATTGTTATGTCAGGAACTAAATTACAATCCAACATAAACTGAAATAAAGTCAGGGAAAGAAAATAACTTGAACAATAAGATGTCTCCAATTATAGCTTGTAGTCGTCGTTCTCCTCTCCAAAGTAGTATGCTTAATAATGACAGGGTTTAGGGTATTTATATCTGAGAAAAACTGCCTTTCGAACCATAAATATCCTGTCCTATTCGGCCTAGGAAACCTGAAAATTACGCGTAGGCACCGCTGTGCTAATTCCTCACGAAATAACTGGAGCTTACTGGAAACATGGCACCCTGGTGCCTCAAGCTTGGACCGCGGTGCCTTCGACGATGTTTCAATTTCGGACTTTTTGGAAATTTTACGCCGCGACGTTAATTCACTTGACCGCGGTTCCTCTGGCACCGCGGTGCTTCTTGGCCAGGCACCGCGGTGCCTCTCTGATTCCTGTCCGGTTCCACCTGATTTGTTATATTCTTCGTGGCACTTTTTAGACTTCATTCTTTGGGTTGTGCTTGTTCAGATTTCATCTTAATTAAGCTCATTTCATCCTTAAGAGTAGTATTTTCTCCTTTATAACCGATGTGACACAAAATGAAAGAAAAACACACCTAACACTATACTAAAGGCAAAATAAAGGAGTAAAATACTAACTAAAAATGACTCAAAAGTGTATATAAAATACACTTAACAGTCGCCCTATTTGGTGAAATTAAAAAGGGCGACTTTAAATGTCGCCCTATTTGGTGAATAAATGGGTAAATAAACTCCCGTAAAGTTAAAGTGCTAAACTAAGTTTTTGAGACAAGTTTAGAGGGGATTTTATGTATTTTCTCATTAAAAATTTGTATATTCTTAATATATGAAAAACTGATTTTTTTAAAAATGTGAAAAATCCGTTTCTATTGTATTTTTCTTCTTCTTTAAGCTGATATGATTTTATTTTCTTATTAATTATTACCCATTCAATTCAATATTTTTTGGGTTATTTCCAAAACATATTGATAAAGAGCTAAACTTTTGTATAGTATTTTTTTTTAAATTTTAGAATGATTAGGAGTCTAAAACCTTAAGAGAATAGGATAATAGTAACAATAATAACTAATAATGTTACACATTGTTGAATTCAAGTGTTTAGTAATTTGGTTGCAATCAAATTAAGTCATACACCACGTTTCGATTAAGCATTAAAATTTTCTTTTCTTTTTTTCACCAAATAGGGCAACATCTTAAAGTCGACATATTTAACTTCACCAAATAGGGCGGCATCTTAAAGTCACCCTATTTAATTTCACCAAATAGGGCAACTTTAAGATGTCGCCCTCTTTGAGTCCCACAAAAAATAGGATTAAATAATTTTTATTCGTTACTTAAATTAGTGATTAATAAAGGTTAAACATGTCTTCTTAGAGTTGTTAAAACGATAATTATTTAGAATATCCAATTTAGGATCCGAATCCGATCCGAAAATTTTGGATATCCGAAATATTCGGATCGAATCCGATTCGAAATTATCCGAATATCCGATTTTTGGATATCCGAAATATTCGGATCCGAATTCGATCCGAAATTATCCGAAAATTACGAATAACCGATTTTTTTGGATATCCAAAATATTCGGATCCGAATCCGATCCGAAATTACGAATATCCGATTTTTTGGATATCCGAAAAATTAGGATCCGAATCCAAGGGATTTATGATTATGATTTATGAGGAGCATAAATATAACAAGTATTGATAGTTGGTTTAGTGGTAGAATGACACAATTTCATAGAGGAGGCTCGGGTTCGATTCTTGGCTGGGGTTGTATTTATGGTGATTAATATTGCATATCTAGTGGTCTAGTGGTAGAATAATACAGTGTCACAGTTCAGACTAGTGTTCGAATTTCAGTTGATGCATTTAATTTTATCTCTTTTTATATCAATCCAAAGAGGGCGATTACATTCTCTCTTTTTATATCAATCCAAAGAGGGCGATTACGGTCCCCCTATTTGAAGCGATTTGTTATAGTGTTGAAACTCTTTCCTAAAATAAATTTTATTTCCAGATAAACATAAGAAGATTTTGATGCATTTTATGTCCAAGTTGACAAAGATTGATTTCGAGTCCATCGTTTTGGTAAGCAAAAATGTTATTTTTTCTGTGAATGGGATTAATTATATGTGAGGAGTAATTTGTCCGCTTGATAGGAAAAGAAAATGATAAACTAGGAAAGAAAACATATAAAAACGAGAAATTAATCAATCAATATTTGGGTGTGCCTCTTAAATTGTTCAATTGAGATCCTACGTAGTTATTGGAGCACAAGGCATATAAAATTGTTTTTTTAAGACAATTTCCTCTATAGACACAATGTCACAATCAACTTCTTGATTTTAGTTATATATTGATCAATAGAGAAGGATTTAAGAGTTAAATATGATGGAATTCGACTTCTAATGTTGTTGGTCATGAAAAGCTCTCAATATTATTATTGTTAATTTTTAATAGATACACCAACCTAGTAATTTTCTAAAACATTTGAAGTGGGTACGATGTTATTCGTTGACAAGCTTAATGATACTCTCTTGACATAAAATCCAAACTATCATATTTAATAATAATAACTTAAATAATATATAAATGCTAATAGTCACGAGTCCGATGATGTATATATGAAAGTTATGAACATTCAGATACGTATGTAACACCTCTAATGTTAACCCCAAAATTTATCCTATAAAGACATTGTTTTGGAAAAAATTACGAGTACGGAAGAGGGTCACCCTTTACTAAGGCACAAAATCTAGAACCACATAATGATCTAGATGCAATTACTCTATCGCCAACAACAACTAGTAAAATCCCGCAACGTGGGATCTGAATATACACAAACTTTATCTCTATCTTGATAAGTAGAGCATTGTTTCCGAGAAACCCTCGGCTCAAGACAAAGATTATCAATTACTCTATCGTCAAAGGAAAAAAATAGAATCTACCAGCCATAGAGATTATCAGTTATTATCAAATTATTGGAAAAAAAATTAAATCACCAATATCTAAGAGCAAAGTTACTTGACCTATGGAAACTTGAGGAACCCCTATCATTAATCGATTTGGGTTCTGAGTTCTATGTAGTGAAATATTTCGATAAAAAATTAGCTAAGTTTCTTGACCCTCGACTAGTCGGAGATTCTCCGGCAAAGGAAAAGCGGTGGCGGATGATCCTAGTGATGCCGTCATATGAGATGTGGCGCTATTATCCATGTACCAATTTTCGTTTGGAACATTGAGAGACATCGTGTTCATAGTCGCCTCAATATATGTCGGTGCGTTGGTTGAATGAGGAGAGACATGCCCATTGTATGCTTGTTGTGGACATGCGCCGAGGATGATGGACCGGGGCTGTCGGACCGTAGTTGGGGCCTAGGAGGCCATCGAGTAGGGGAACGGTAGAGTAGCCCAAGCCGGATGGGCCCACGCAGCCCATGGTGGAGGTTTCCCTCTACCGCCGCTGCTACTATTTCAGGTGTTGCCACTGCGGTTTTTGCCTAAATTTTTGTCTTTGTTGTTATTCCGGAAATTTGAACCACGTTCCAGGTCAGCAGTTTGCCGGTGAGATGGGCAAAAAACCGAGCCCCTCATATCGGCAGGTGGGCCGCCGGTGGTCATGACGGCAACGTCGGCATTGGCGATACTGGCGTTAGCCGTTGCTCGCTTGGTTTTTCGAGTTTCTTCCAAGATAAGTCTCGAACGAGCCTCATAAAATAAAGACAATGGTGTGCTTTGTTGTAGGACAGTAGCGACGTCGTCATAATTTTCATTCAAACCCGCAATGAGTTGAATCACCAATCATTGATTTATGACCGGTGCACCGACGTTTGAGAGTTGATCGAAAATCATGTTAAGTTCTTGATAATAGCAGATGCATTAGGAAAGTTGTCCTGCTGAATATCCTTAAATTGATTTTCCAAATACAAGACACATTGTGTCTTGTTATCATGAAAAATATTTTCTAATCGCTCCCAAGTTTGTTGTGTCGAGGCGTCAGTTTCAATGATCGTATGCAATAGGTAATTCAAGATGTTGCCGTAGATCCATTGTAGAACAACCACATCTAAACGTGACTAAAGTTCGTCATCATATTTGTCCAGGTGTTCGGTAGTGGGCTTTGATTTTGGATAGATGATGTGATCGATGACTTGGTAGACACGACAATGTATTTTAAACAATTTCGCCCAAGATGAATACTGGACTTTTTCCATCTCAACAGTTATGAGAATGAAATTCTTTATGTTGTTGACTGCAATAGCAGGATGTAATTTAGGTTGTTCAGCCATTGAAAATTGGAAAAGAAGAGAGGAAGAGGGAGGACTTCGGCGGGTTGGCGGCCGACAGGGGTGGGAATGGCTAGGATAGGAAGAGTTAGGATTTGGCTTCTGATATCATAAAGGAATATGTTTCATGTCTTTCATTAATTGTTGTGTACAATACATATAATGTTATATGATTATTTACATGACTACAAACTAGGTAACTAATCTTTCTAATTACAATTTGAATATAAATTTACCTAATATAAATATATACAAAGATACGAGCATATTTTGAAAATATTCTATCACTAACAACTATTATGTAGGGACTTCAGCTTGCTCATGAGCACAATATCAGGCCATTAAAAATTAATTGTGACTCAAAGGAGTTATTCACAATGATTAAGAATGATATTATTTATGAATGCAGGTCCTTAATGCTCAAGCTGAGATATCTGAAATTAAAACACATATATCGTGAGCAGAATAGGTTAGCTGACGTGTTAGCAAAGGAGGAAGCACAGAGGGAACTTTTTGGTGGTGCAAATGTTTTTGTGGTGCCACCTTATTATGTGGCTGATGTTTTTTGGAAGGATGTAACTGGTCAAATTTATGTTCATCCTGTAATTTTTTGTGTTGCAAACTACGATCATGGGGCCAAATCATGTAACAGGTATAAGTCTGAACGCAGGTTAACCTGTATATTTTGTTATATATATATAAGCATTAATGTCGGATTAATATAAAAACACCTATAATGTTGAATATTCCAAAATGATGGCTTATAATGAAGTGGACATACTGTTTTTTTTTTTAAAAAAACAGAAATAATACGTACCAATAATAAGAAGTTGATGACCAATTCTAGTCAATCCACGAGTTTGGGATAACCACGATTTCATTGCCATGTGACCTCTTTTATCTTTTACGTGAATACAAGTAAACGATAATCAACTCAAATACATGGTGGAAATAATATTCCATTTAATATCATTTTTTTGTAGCGGTTTAAATCATATACACTGAAAATGCAATGATTTTAAAAATATTATTAATATAATGTACCATGTTATTCATTACTTCATTTATCCAAGGTACTAATGAATGTTAATGAGAGAAATGACAAAATTAGAAATTATGTTGAGGGTGTTCGAGATTTAATATAAATTTATAAAAAGTAGTAAGTTTTAATGTATATAAGTGTTATCATTTTCTGTATATAATGTGTATTTTTTTTTTGCGAAAGATGTTCAACTTAATCTATAACTTAAAAAAACATGAATTGACTACTAAATTCGTTGTTATAAATATATTCTAACATTTTTACGCCTCGATAGGATTAGTAATGTAGGTCTAACCCCCTTGCTCCTACTTTTTCCTTTGAGTTTCATTTTTATTATATAAATAAAAAAACTAGCCCTAGGCACCTCGGTTAGTGGATTTGCTTAAAAGAAATTCATCGTTAATCTGTCATTAAATATTATGTAGCTAATTTTTTTAAACTATCCGTCGTTAAATAGGATTAGTGACGGAATTTGGCTCTTGTGTTTTAATAGATGTTACCTTCAATTACTTTTTAATTAAGTGAGCTGATTATATAAGTATGTTACATATGTGGGTCAAATTTAATCTCTTTTGGTAATTGTAATTTTTTAGTAATAAAATATCTTCGACGTGAATATAATGACCTGAAAGCATCTAGTATTCCGTTTTGAAAGGCATCTGGTTGTACTATTTTTGTTGATCACCATCACTTATATTTTATGGCTATTAATCATATCAAATTTGGACAAACGTTTTCATTTCTTAGGACGTTTCATGTTGTGTTTAAGTTGTATACTCTTTGATATTGTTTAATCAATTCATTGAGCAGATTATTTACGGTTTCTCATGACATTTATACACAGCATATGAAAAGCAGAGGCCAGTACACATAAAAGGGATAGTTAGCATGATGATAGTCAGTTGGTGTGTGATGGCGGGGCCATGAATCGCGAGTTCGGCCTGCATAAATCTTGGGTTGGCGCATGCGTGGCTGCCAAGTGTGGTTAATTGGTGGCGTGGTTTGCGGTATTGCGTCGATCGGGAGTTTCATGTCTTGTACTCGAAGAGTAGCGTGCGAATTCGCCGTAAAAAAAAAAAAGAAGGGATAGTTGGATATTCCAAATTCGATGCCAGATACAAAACTTTTTGAGAGTTCATGTGCATTAATCTTGATGGACATGATTAACAATAACAAATGATGATGTGAACCCCCTAATCCTTTAGTGAACAAGTCAACTAATTGCTCCTTAGTATTTATATATTCAGTCTGCACCAGTTCTACTTTGGTTTTCTCCCTTATAAAGTGACCATCAATGCTCATGTACTCAACTTTTATTGAGCTCCTATTAATTGTATGTTGCTTTTTTGACTTTTAAGAGATGAGTGAACTCCCTAACTTTATAACATGACATGTTATTGACCTTTTAGTATTAGGACATGCAACCCAATCTGAGTCACCTAAGGCTATTAATTTTGTATTTGTACTAGTCTAAGAAGTAAACCTTGCACTGAACTTCCTTTGATGTATTTGATCAATCTTAAATCAACTTCCGTGTGTGATATTTTTTATTGTTGCATAAACTCAGACAATACTTAATAGTAAAGTTGATATCAGGTTTTGTGATTGATAGATATAATAGTCTTCCAATCAATCTTTGATATCCAGTGATGTCCTTGTATTTCCAATTCGTGAATGTGCAACATGTCTTATGGTGTCTAGAGATGAATTGGTTTATGAAGTAGTGGGCTTGTTGATTTTTTAAATATTCTGAAAATTAAAAAATATCATTAGTATTTGTCAGAGGCTATATTGTTGAGTACTGACATAACTCTGAGTGCATCGGGTGTACATGCAACTTCCCGTAATAATCAGAGGAGATGGATGTCACTGTTGCTGGATGCACCACCAAATATTTGCAGGAGAGAGAACATCCATCCTTTTTAGTAGTCATCTCTGGTGTCACTATCTCTTATGCACCACAGGTGAACTACTTGTTTAAATGGACAAAACTTGGGGAAACATTGAATAATGCATGAGAAACACGATTTTACATGTTTGAATTAATTTAGGGAAGAAGTAGATGTTGGGCATCGGATAAATCTCTTATGTGTACTTGTGCAGCAAAGATTGGAGCATGAGACTGATATCCTGTAAAATATAAGCAATTAAAGAAACAGACATGAACTTCTTTAGCTCATCAGAGTTGTCCAAAATTCCTTTTAATAACATTACATATATACTTTATTGATGAAACACTTTCAACCGTTTTGCAATGTTTCTGTCTATCTTTATGTATGTCAACATACTGACACCCACCATTTTGCGTATATGATTATTAGCGAGGCTGGCCTTGTAAATAATTCTTGTTTTCTCTTTGTATTGGGAATTGATGGTGTCGTTTCTGTAAACAAATATTGGATAATTTTTGTTGATTTGCTTCTTATATGATATTCTCTAGTCTGTTCTATTTACTCTTGTTGGTTATTCTTATTTTCCCCCCATTCCAATCCGCTTGCTCATTTTTATACTTTTTACTGTTATTCGGAGCCACCTGATGTAGCTGGTCACTAACAACTTTTACTTTCTTGCAGGCTTTCCCTGGGATGTTTATATTAGCTGTTGGAAGAGGTACTCTTTTGTCTATTGTTTTGTTTTTAAGAGTGAAACAACATGCTCTGGTATCTAAAGAATAGAGTCATAGATATGTTAATTTACTTGCTTTTACTTTGTGATAAATGTATAAAAATTATTATATCTCTCTGCCATGAATCTTTAAGAAATACCATTATAAGAAGATGAATAGAAATGTGTAACGTAGTTATCTGTTATTCTATACTGCTGAGTACTGGCAGAATATGCGGTATAGTAAATAAGTAAAAGAATACTGGTCACTCTACCTGAATAAGAAATTTAAGTCTTTTACGTTTATAGTTACTTTTCTTGCATTAGGTATATGTTTTTTTTCATTTGCACCTTTCTTCATTTAAGTCATGTGTTATTTGCAACTTTGTGCTTAAAACTCTAGCACACTTGGTGATCCCATGGTTTTCGCTTTTGATAACAGTAAGTCTATATTTTGATGGTCTAACATGCATTGTGTATTTTGTTGTCTTGTTACTGTTCTTTCTCATTTTTCTTTTCATTTGTCAGTCAAGTAAGAATTCATGTCTTGAATTGATACCATGATCTCAATTTCTGGAACCATAATAGAGATGTGGATTGGGAATGCTAGGACTTGGGAGCTTGATGTAGGAGCATTATCTAATCACTTATGCTTTTACCAGATAAACTTAATTTTTGCATAATCTTGTCTACGGATTCTACAGAAGGGAGTGTGTCATTTTCATTGTGTTGTTGTTGATTTGTCCAGTGCTTTCACTTAGTAGATATCGTGGATCCAACATAGATGATATATTTGGTTGCTTGTGTTGCTTATATCCAATGTTTCTGGAGCTCTAACAAATTTCAATTTTGATTTTGACTCTGTGTGAAACTAGGAACCTAAGATTCAGCATAAAATATTTTTCATGATCAAAATGGTTCTACTGTATTTAAGCCACATGTTATTTGCAACTTTGTGCTTAAATCCAGCAACCACAAAATGTTTTTCTTGTTATGTACTTGTCTATATATACTTTAATTGATCTCTTTGTATTTTATAATTGATCTAACATGTTGAATTATATTTGGATGTAATTACATTATAATGACCTAATTATGATAAAAAAATTAATTGATCTCTATTGTGTTTAACAGTACAATGGAAAAGAAGTTTTTTCACAGCATGAGCTTGATGAGGTCCGGATTGAGTGGGCGCATCATTTTTCAAAAATTCTCCGTACTACAGAAGTTGTGTCACCTTCATGATGTTTGGATGATATGTACTTAGGCTCATTTTGTTTTGGATACATTTGGGAACAAGAAGATTTGTAACATGTTTGTTTAATTAGTTACATTTTAGTTACAATCGTAAATGTTTCAATATTATGTATTAAAATGATTTGATTAATTAGTTACATTTTAGTTACAATATGCCATTTTCCCACCAATTTAACTATTATTGAAAAATTAAAAAAATAATTAATTAAATTAATTATTAAATACAAAATGCGTCAAAATCAAAATTTCCACAATTGTTTTATATTTAAATTAAATTAATTAAAATTAAAATTTATTTAAAAATTTATCGCCAAAAAATATATTAAATTAATAAAATTCAAATATTTTACCGCCAAAATTTGTAAATTCCCGAAAAAAATACGGTAAATAGTCAAAGTCAACGATCAAATATGTGACAACTATTTAAACCGTCATCTATGAAGGACCTACCGTGACACAGACTACAATGACACTTACAAAACCGTCATCCACCCCCTCCGATGACAGTTTTTAACTGTCACCGTATGTCATTTTTCTTACCGTGTCAATTTCACCTTCAACTACCCTTCTTAATTATTTTTTTAAAAAAATCAACTAAATTATTGTCCAAAACACCTACTATAAAATATTTTGGTCCCTTTGCTATAAATAGAAGGTCCTCTCACCGCCATTTATCACTCCATCAACTCTAACACACTTTAGGCAGAAATGGAAACCACAGCCGCCTCCACGACGACGAGCACCACTCTTCACTCCGTCGAAGTGAATCCTCTACAACTCATCCTCAACCGTGCATTTGCACTTATTTACCTTTTTGCCATCCTAGCTTTTTTCTATCACCACACACTCAAACTCCTAAATTCCAGTAATTCCTTTATCACTTTCTCCATATCAATTTCCATTTTAATTTCCGATTTAATTCTAGCCTTCATGTGGTCAACGATTCAGTCTTTTCGTATGTACCCACTAACACGTAAAGAATGTCCCGAAAAAACAAAAAACTTTAGTAACAACAATTTTCCGGCACTTGACATATTTATTTGCACGGCGGATCCTTATAAGGAGCCCCCGTTAAATGTCGTTAACACGGCGTTATCGGTTTTGGCATATGATTATTGTCCGATCGAGAATGTTTCCGTTTATGTATCGGACGATGGAGGTTCGGAGCTTACGTTGTTTGCTTTTATGGAAGCTGCAAAATTTGCTGTGTATTGGTTACCATTTTGTAGAGAAAATAAAATAGTTGAAAGGTGTCCAGATGCATATTTCAGTTCTAATTACACTGAAAATTCAGAGACACAGAAAATTAAGGTATGTATATTTCTCTTTTTTTTCATTCCCTTTTGAGGGTTTTTTACACTGATAGTTTCATTGTCATATGTATATAAGTGAAGTAATTTCTTTCGAAAAAGGACAAACGATATACATATTTTAATATTATCAATATAATTTAACTGGTTACAGTAAATCATAGTCGATTACCAAAAGATGAATATCATATAGCTATTACTTGTTAATTAGTTACATGAACTTACAAAGTACACCTTCTTCATTTGGTGAGAGTTTGTAATAAGAGAATTAGGCTAAGCTTTCACAAGAACTATATATGTTGTTAGAACTTTTTTTCTAAAGAATGTAAGAAATAATGAAAGACATATATATACAAGTTATAAGGAAGATCCTCTTTCTATTATACTTAGGAATTCCTATTCTATAAGAATACTAACTTTACAATTATAGTAATATTACACTACTAATTAAGGTACAAACCTAAGTCTAATATTTACCAAATATACAAAGGAAAGGGGCCCACTCGGATGGGCCATTCTCGGCTGGGCCATATTGGTCGATATACTTTAACACACACCCGCAGTCATATAATCTTCAAAAAGGACTGAGGGAAGACCCTTTGTAAAGATGTCTGCAATTTGATATTTCGAAGGAACATGGCAGACGCGTACTTGTCCTTTTGCTACTTTTTCTCGAACAAAGTGAATATCCATCACTATGTGTTTAGTATGCTGGTGCTGAACTAGATTACCAGAAAGGTAGATGACACTTATATTATCACAATACACCAAGGTAGCTTTCTCAATGGTACAATGAAGCTCTAAAAGAATATTTCGTAACCAACATGATTCAGAGACCACATTAGCTACCCCTCGATACTCGGCCTCTGCACTTGAACGTGAAATGGTAGATTGACGCTTGGCAGACCATGAGACCAGGTTGTTATCCAAAAACATACAATATCCAGACGTAGACAGTCTGGTGTCAGGACAACCACCCCAATCAGCATCTGTATAGGAGACCAATGTAGACGTCGACGAAGGATACAAATGCAAATCATACTCAAGTGTTCCCTGAATGTACCTAAGAATGCGTTTGAGTGCATTCATATGTTCAACTCTGGGATCATGCATAAACAAACACACATGTTATACGGCATATGTAATATCTGGTCGCGTGAATGTCAGATACTGAAGGGCGCCTGCAAGACTACGATAGCTGGTCGGATCCTCATACGGAGAGCACCGCGACCCAACTTAGGTGTAGTATCAGCTGAGTAGAAGTGGACTTACAGGATGACATCCCACCTCTCAATGATCTCTGCATAATTTCTGCGTGATAAGAACAATCCACTGCGTGATTCTGTACAACAATCCCCAAAAAGTAACTCAAATGGCCCAAGTCCTTCATGGAAAACTCAGAACTAAGCATTGTCATAATAGACTTGCGCAAAGTATCAGAAAAGACAGTCAAGATAATATCATCAACATATAACAGAATATAAGCCATGGAAGATCCTCAACGATATACGAATAATGAATTATCAGACCTGCTGTGAGAAAAACCCATAGTCGAAACAAAATCAGCAAACCTCTTATACCAAGCTCGTGGAAACTGATTAAGCCCATACAAGGACTTCTTCAATAGACAGACATGTTTAGGATATTTAGTATCCCAAAATCCCAAAGGCTGATGCATATACACTGTCTTCTGAAGATCATCATGTAGGAAAGCTTTCTTCACATCTAGCTGATAAATGGACCATGATTTCGAAAGAGCCAAGCTGAACACAGTACGAATGGTAGTCGGCTTGACCACTGGGCTAAATATCTCACCACAATCCACACCAACCTGCTGAGTCTTACCATCACCTACAAGTCTAGCCTTATGCCTTGTAAATGAATCATCAGAATTTTCCTTATGAACAAAAATCTACATAGACCGAATAATATTAACACCAGATGGATGAGGTACCAACTCTCACGTCTTATTATCAATAAGAGCATTATATTCCTCGGTCATGACAATTTTCCAATTAGGGTCATTTAAGGCAGACACAGGATTACGGGGTAAGGGGGATTTAAGAACAGTAGAATTCAAATTGAAATGTGTTTTTGGCTTAAAAATATCCCATTGACTTCGAGTGACTGGACCAAGACTCTGGGCTGAATTGAGTGACTTTTGGGATGTTTGTGAAATGTCGGAAATTCCCGTCGACGGAGCCGCGGCGCCAGAACCACTGTCGGGCTCTCTGGATATTTGGCGCCGTGGCGCTGCATGCAGTCACGGCTTCCTCGCAGAATTTTGGCGTGGCGCCTCTGCAGGTCGCTGGCGAGGACGGGTTTAACGTATTTTCTGGCAAACCTGAAAAATGACAGAGAACATAGGGGGAGATAACATCATCTAAAAAATCATAAGAAGTAGGTACGAGTTTTTCTACTTTAGAAAAGGGAAATTGAGTTTCATCAAATAGAACATAACGACTAATGATGATTCGTTTAGAGGACAAATCAAAACATTTATAACCACGGTGATTTGATGAAAAACCCAAGAATACACAAGGAGTAGAACGTGTCTGAAGTTTGTTGATTGTAGTGGATGGAAACAGTGGATAACATAAGCATCCGAAGACTCTAAGATGAGTGTAGGACGGAGTCTTATTGTATAACACTTTAAGAGGGGATGAATATGTCAAACCTTTATAGGAAATAATATTTAGGAGATCGGTAGCCATTTATAGTGCATGATGCCAAAATAATGGAGGAACAGAAGAATGAACTAATAAAGTGCGGACAATATTATTAATGGTACGTATTTTTCGCTCAGCTTTCCCATTTTGTGAAGACGTATGAGGACAAGAAAAATAAAAATGTATCCCATTGTTAGCACAAAACTCCCTAAATTCCCCATTATCATACTCTTTGCCATTATCACATTGAAAGTTTTTGATTTTCCGTTCGAATTGCGTTCTTATGAAGGCTCTAAATTTTATGAAGGTGGAAAAACTTGAGATTTTTTCGCAATTGGAAACGCCCATAAATATTTAGTATAGTCATCTAAGAATAGAACATAATAACGATGACCCATAGAACTGAGAATCAGAGATGTCCATAAATCACTATGAATAATTTCAAATGACATAGAAGTAGTAGAATTTGAAGCTACAAATGGTAATTTAATAATCTTTCCCAAAGCACAAGATTGACAAAGTGGAGTGCTACGCGTACCCTTACAAGAAATATACTTATGTCTATCTAAAGAAGATAAAATAGACGACCCCGGATGACCTAGACGAGCATGCCACAAGGAAGGAGTAAGAGCTGCAAAGGTGGATGGCATAACTTGACGCGAGATGCTGAGATTTGGTGTGATTGGATAGAGATCTCCCCCATTGTTACACTTCAGGAGATGACTCCCCATTTTGAAATCCTTTACAGAAAATCCAAATGGATCAAAATTAATAGAAACTCAGTTATCAGTTGTGAATTTACGGACAAATACCAAATTTTTAATTAATTTTGGGACATGAAGAGTATTTTTCAGGACAAGTGGTGGATGAGGAGGGGACAAAGTTTTATGACCATAACCCTTAATTGGAATAGAATTTTCATTACCAATAGTTATACCACGATTAGTGCTCAAATTGGAATAAGACGAGAGAGTACCTTGATCGGATGTCATGTGGGTAGTGGCGCCGATGTCCATGTACCAATTAGGGTCCGGTTGAGTCAAGCCAAGCGTGTGCATCGCTGCTTCAATGTCGGTCTGAGTGTACCCCACTGCATGGTGGGCCTGATGGGGGTGAGGATACTGGACTGCTGGGACTGTCCATACGCTGGTCTGTACCCTGGAGTCTGGATTGGGGAGAAGCTGGGTCGCGGTGCGTGTACGGGCTGATATTGAGGCGTCGCGGTGCTGTAAGGCTGAGCCGCGACGACTTGCGGCGCTGGGACCCACGATTCTTGTCATTATTCTTCCGATTTTAGCATTTCTTACCACCCCCGTTGTTGTGATTTTGGGTCACGTTGGCTGTATTGAAAGAAGAAAAATTGGAAGCAGTCATCATACCGATAGGACTGGCCCCAATCGCCACTTTCTTAGCTAATCCGACTTCTTCCAAAGTAAGCATAGAACGGGCTTGATAAAATCCTGACAGGGGGTTACTTTGACGAATAATTGAAGAAACACCGCTATAGGCCTCTGACAAGCCTGCAACCATTTGAATAACTAGACGACTATTAGAGATAGGAGAACCCGCGCTGTTGAGTTGGTCTGCCAAGTCCTTGAGGCGTTTGCAATAAGAAGAAACGTTTTGAAAATTCACCATGACCACCTGTGAAAATTCCTGCTCAAGAATAACAATCCGAGAATGACTGTTATCTTGGAAGATATCTCGCAATCGATCCCACGCTTCCATAGTTGTGGAGTTGGGTTCCATAATCGTCTGCAAAAGGTCCAAGGAAATAGTGGCGTAAATCCACTGAAGAACCTTGAAATCAAGCATGTCTCATAATTCTGGGTCTGCTTCTTTAGTGAGCACAGTAGATGTAGACGCCTTATCACCCTCATTTGAAGGAGTCGGAGGGATGATGTGGTGTAGAACTTTATGTGCTTTAACATGAATCTTGAATAACTTCGCCCACGTCCTATATTGGACGTTTTCAAGATCAAGAACAATAGGGATGACGCTCTTGATGTTAGAAACTGAGAGAGCATGATGAAAATTGTTCTTATCAGCCATAGGGAATAGAACAACAAGATTCGGAGAAGAGAATTTGGGAGAGAGGATTTTGGAAGAGAAGATACTCGGTTTTGTTAAAAAGGAAGAACACAAAAATCGAGAATTTAAGGATTCAAAAATCCGAAAAAGAGAAGAAATTTTGAGGAGCGGAAGCGAGGTAAAGAGAACCTAGACTCTTGATACCATCAAAGAATGTAAGAAATAATCTATTATTCTCATTAATGAAAGACATATATATACAAGTTACAAGGAAGATTCCTTTCCTATTCTACTTAGGAATCCCTATTCTATAAGAATATTAACTTTACAATTATGGTAATATTCCACTACTAATTAAGATACAAACCTAAGTCTAATATTTACCAAATATACAAAGGAAATGAGCCCCACTCAGATGAGTCATTCTCGACTGGGTCATATTGGCCGATATACTTTAACAAAAACGTTAATGCATCTTTCAAAAATGTATTATTTTAAAAGGATGTAATATATTTATAGTCATATTTAAATAATTTGAGTAATATAAGAAAAAAATAGCTCCGCATGTGCGACGTGCATTAATAGATTTCTTCTTTGGGGATGAAAGTTGCATATGGGTGTTGTATTCGATGATTCAAGATTGGCACCATTATTTGTGCAAGCTGCATGATTTAATATCCTCAGATATAGGGATTTAGATAGAGACCTCTCCATAGGTTGATTTATGATATTTTACTTACTCGTTGTCAGCTAGCAATTATTGAAGGACCCGGTGCACAAATATCCCATTCAGAAATCAAATCGACTTGAAGTTCTAGACTTTGATTTAAAAAGTCGAACTTAAATAATAAACTAATAAAAAGACTGACCATTTAAGTTATGTAATTTGTAACCCGTAAAAATTTAGAAATCAATCCATTTTGAAATAACTTTTTATTCACTTCAAATAACTCAAAGACATGTTCTATCTGAAGTTAGACTTCTCGTCAAAATGTCTAAATAGAGTGAAAATTGTTCAAGTCCATATAATGAATTCATATTTTCATTTCATATCTAATGTGAGATTCTTAACAATTTTATATGACTGAAGTTCAATCATTTTTATCTGTACCTGAAGCAGAAATATCTATACTTTAGCCATATGAAATTTTAGACACCGCATATTTAAAATTATTCTAAACTCTAAAGTGGTAGACGTGCAAATAGTTTAAAGTTTTGGGTGTACAAATTTTAAATAACGATGTTCAAATAGAATGCCCGTAAAATTTTAACAATTGAAGGGACATAAGGACGAGGGGACGAACAATTTTATGGCCCATTACAAATATCATTTTAGTTATATACTTTTTTCTACAGATCGACAAAATAAAACACAAACTTTTGTAAATTTATATACTATTTTAGTTATAATTGGTTGTAGGAAATCATTATCGTCAAGGAGAAAAAAGGATAATACTACTAGCTAATTTAGTGTAGCAGTAGGATAAACAACTTGCACAATTTGCTTGACTAATCTCAGTCACTCAGACTTGAATTCAATCCTTCTGACGTTATTTCCATGGGAAAAAACAGATATTCTTTTTGTCATTATTCATTTAATATCGCAAATTAACTAACTATTATATTAGCACGTGTACTATCTAGACTAGGTTACATATTTAATACATTCCTACACTAACATTAGCCATGTCCTAGTTCCCTTCTTGTTCATTCCTGAAAATAATACATATATATTTACAATTTATATTCCTATGCGCCTATAAAACAAACACTAAGAGTCGAAGATGTGTCATTTTTTCGAAAGTGGTATGTAATCACATAAATAGTAATTTTAATTTCGGAATATTTAATTTATATGTGCAGTTGATGTACGAAAGCATGAAGACAAGGATAGAAAATGTGATTGAGAGAGGAAAAGTGGACGATGATTATATTAACAACGATGAAGATCGTCAAACTTTTAGCATATATTGGACTGCTGGATTTACTCGTCATAATCATCCCTCTGTTATTCAGGTTTGTCATGGTTATTAACGAACATTAGGTCCAAGATCCATTCTTGATATGGTATCAGAACCAAATTTATTTCAATTCTTTATTCACCGATATTGGACCCTCAAATTACATTGTCCACGCTCCAATTAACAAGGTCTGGACGTGCGTGAGAGTATTAAGAGTCTCACATCAAAAATGGAATGGGAACATGGACTCTGACTTGGACAATTTCACCCTACAAGCTATAACTCAACCCCAAAAGTTAACTCGTAGGGTGAGGATTGTTTAAGTTCATATAAGGAGTCTATGTTCTCAGTCCATATTCGATGTGAGACTCATAACACTCCCCCCACACGCCAGACCTAATTGTTAACTGAATCGTGAATAATATAATTTGGGGGCCCAACATCGGTAAACAAAGAATTGAAATGGGTCTAGCTTTGATACCATGTAAATAATAGATCTTGAGCCTAACTCAACCCCAAAAACTAGCTCGTAGGGTGATGATTGTCCAAGTCCATATTAACTCCAACTTTTTATTTGTCTAAAAATTTCTCTAATATGTTATGGCCGACTATAACAGTGCAGTTCACTGGTGATATATAAAATATGTTTTGAACCTAAATCCGCATAACTTTAAAACTTTTCTTAGAGATTCAGCATCATTATCATCCTAGGTTAACGTTGAGGTTTGTCCCATTATCACCCAAGGTTACACACCCTTTTTTTATTTTTTTAATAAAACGATTGGTGCAGGTCTTATTAGAAAATGGCAAAGACAGAGACAAAACAGGTCATGAGATGCCAAATCTTGTTTATCTTTCAAGAGAGAAAAGCAAAAGCTCCCCTCATTATTTTAAAGCAGGTGCCCTCAATGCTTTGGTAAGTAAAATCTCATCAAATATATGAGTATTTTATAAAACTATTATATTTCTTTAAAATTTTATTCTTACTGAAAGTATAATTTATTTATTTTGCAAAATCAATATAGTTTGGTCAGTTACAACACGTTATTATGGTATTATACACTTACTAGTAATTGCTTTTAAGTAATCTAATTGTGTGAAAAAAAGTTTATATTGTGTCTTGGTTTAAAAAAATGAAAAAATAAAATATAATTGAATTAATTACTTACTACTATGATTGTTCTTTTGAGTCGAGGGTTTGTTGAAACAATTTCTCTATCCCACAAAGGTAGGGTTAAGGTTTGCATACATTCTACCACTCCAGACCTCATTTATGAGAATAGACTGAGTATGTTGTTATTGTTGTACTTACTAGTTACTACTATGATTTATTTCTTCGATTACAGCTTCGAGTTTCGGGAATTATGACAAATGCACCTATAGTCTTGACACTGGATTGTGACATGTACTCTAATGATCCATCTACACCTCAACGGGCTTTATGCTACTTTTTGGATAAAATATTGTGGCCCACTTTAGCCTATGTTCAGTTTCCTCAACGTTTTCATGGGCTCAACGAGGCAGATATTTATGCTAGCGAGATAAAAGGCCTTTTCCATTCAAACCCAGTGGGCATGGATGGGCTTAGTGGGCCCAATTATGTTGGAACTGGATGTTTTTTCCGTCGTCGGGCTTTTTTTGGGAGCCCATCTTCATTTGAGCAGCCCGAAATTCCAGAACTGTTTCCAGATCATGTTGTGAATAAGCCCATCCAGGCCCAAGAAATTTTACAGCGAGCCCACTATGTAGCAAGTTGCAACTATGAGAATGAAAGTAACTGGGGTTCCAAGGTGAGTTTTAATTTATACTGAATATTTACCCCTATCTTAATAAATTCTTGGTAACATTTTAAGGGAGTGAATGTAGAATTTAATTTGCATTAGCAACTTTTTCGTGACAATTGATTCGAACTTGCCATATATATATATAACATGTGCTATACAGTATAATAATTGAATCGACAATTTTTCATGGAAATCTGTTCGAACTTGCCATATATATTATATCTTGTTGGAAGTCATTGCCTTAGGTCCCCAAAATACTAAAAACCCCAAAATTACTATACTATATTTTTATATAAACATATAGTTGATATAATTATAATTAATGTATTCTATTTTAAATTTGTTATATTTGATTGATTCATAGATTAGAACACATTCTTTTATGTATGTCTCATTATTACTTATGAATAAATTTAAGAGCCCTCTTAGTACAGTTTGACTTTAGGTCACCAACTCTGTTGAGCTGACCCAACTTTTTGGTCGCAATCGGTTCGAACTTGCTAATGTATTGCCACAAACTAAAAGCAACATGTGCATAACTCAGTGAATGTGTACATAACTGCACCGATAACTTTTCATGGCAATCGGTCCAAACGTGCTATATATATTAAATCTTCTTGCCATAAATTGACATATTAAAAAATTAGGAAAGTTAGGGCCAAATATGTTTATCTCCTAGTCAGTATACATAAAATATGCATATATTATGTGTATGTTAAATATTTGCGGGATTATTTTTTGTGGGCGTATATTTATGTCAATTTTCCGTCAAAATTATGCAGATGGGATTTAGGTATGGATCACTGGTGGAGGATTACTACACTGGTTATAGACTTCAATGTGAAGGTTGGAAATCTGTGTTTTGCAATCCTAAAAGACCTGCATTTTTAGGAGATGTACCTATTTCTCTCTATGATGTGGTCAGCCAAAACAAGAGATGGTCAGTGGGCCTACTTGAAGTTGCTTTCTCAAAATATAGCCCATTAACTTTTGGTGTTCGGTCCATGGGCCTAGTTATGGCCCATTGTTATGCTCATTATGCATTTTGGCCCATTTGGTCCATACCAATTACTCTATATGCCTTCATCCCTCAACTAACTCTCCTCAATGGAGTGACCATCTTTCCAAAGGTATGCACCAATTCCTTTTCATTAATAACTATTTGTTGATGTACAAAATATAGCAAGCAAAAAACATAGTGAATTAATAATTTTTAACTAGTCTAGATATTACAGTGGAGAAGTTACTCATTTGGCCGTGAAGCCTAAAAGTAACTATATTATATATAAATCTAATATATACATATATTATATATTATATACATATATTATATATAACTAGTCTAGATATTACAGTCATTGGTCAATATACATATATTATATACTAACTATATTATATATAAATCTAGTTATTTTTGGGGAGCAACTATTTAAGTTAATGTCTATCCTAAAGTTCTTTATAGATATATCTAAAATTATTTTGTTTTAAATATCGTATTTCAGGTATCAGATCCATGGTTTTTTTTGTACGCTTTTTTGTTCCTCGGAGCATACGGACAAGATTGTTTGATTTTTATATCGTTTGAAGGGACATTTAAAAGGTGGTGGAATGACCAAAGAATATGGATGATAAGGGGATTATCATCTTTCCTATTTGGAATTATTGAGTATTCCACTAAACACTTAGGCATAGCTACACAAGGGTTCAACGTAACAAGCAAAGTAGTCGATAATGACCAAGGTAAAAGGTACCAACAAGAAATTTTCGAGTTTGGGGTTGTTTCGCCTATGTTTGTTACACTAGCAACAACATCAATTATCAATTTAGTAGCATTCCTCACATCAATAGCACAAATTTACAAGGGTGATCAAAATTTGGATGGTCTATTTATCCAAATGTTTATTGCTGGTTTTGTAGTAATAAATTGTTTGCCAATTTATGAAGCTATGGTTTTGAGAGGTGATAAAGGAAGAATGCCTACAAGGGTCACTATTTTCTCCACATTTCTTGCTGGTAGTCTCTATATGGCATTTGCTTTTCTTCTAAGAAGTGTGTAATAGCAAATAAATTTTTATTTTTATTGAATTCACAAGCTTAGCAATAGAGTATCTACGAAGAATTAGTGTTCTTGTAGTCCTATTACTTAGTTTTATTGAAGAAGCCAATATTAGATTTAGTTGATATATCAAAAATAAAAAATCATGGAGATCTCATAGAGTGTAGATTGTTGTATTTCTTATGCTTTACTGTATGTGGATCAGGGTCTTATATTTTGGAGATTTTCTTGAAAGTAATCCCAATTCATTGTGATTAGATTCGTAGATTAAGTCATTTTTTTGGTTTTCCACCCGGTCTTCAGTACTCATATTGAGGCCGTGATTGATCCGAATTCGCGTTGCGTAAGGCATATTTGAATAATGGTTTGGTAGTGAAATATAGACAGAGCGGTTTGAAGGTGAATTTAAAGTGAAGTTTTTCAACTTCCACTCCCCAATCTTCAACTTTCACAAACTTTGTTTCCGTCCATGTTCAAAACAAAAATTCTATTTTCTGACTGTCATATGTCTTATCAAAACTAAATAAAAACGGTCAAATGTAATGTCATTCTAAGTTCTATAATATGCAACACCTCCCAAATTCCAAGTGAAAGTTGAACATCATCCTAAACTCCCAATTCTATATATACAATTCCAGAAATGCAGCAAAATTAGGCAGTCCCTCAAAATCCATTTTTTTTAAATAAGAAAAATTTGGACCATTTCTCGATTTGTGCATCTCATCCTTGTGCAGGACTACAAGGGCCACACAAATCTTCTCTGTATCATTCCAATTTTATCTGATTAGGCCTTGTTAATGCTGATAACAAGAGCTTCTACATTTGAAGAATCTCTCTCAGTATTATCAACAGTGCTAGAGGATGAACTACTAGCACTAGACAGTTCAATTATCACCACATGTTGCTCGTGCTCTTCTCTGCTAATACTATTGGCAACCATTCTATCATGTTGTCCCCTTTCGCCTTCGATGATATTCGGAGGGTTGTTATTAGCCACTGGCTGATGTGAAGGTTGCGGATTTTTGTTGGTAATAATGACATGGCATCTACAGAGCGGACAAGAGAAGTTTGAACGGAGCCAATGGCGTATGCATTCCACATGGAAAATGTGTTTACAAGAAGGTAGCTGGTGCAGCTCCTCTTTGATCTCAAATTCTCCCAAGCAAACACAACACCTGTGAGATTTTTCTCATAATGTTAGTACAAGAATGACAATATAACAGCTATGCCTTAGTCCCAAACCAGTTGGGACCGGCTATATGAATCCTCATTGTTCCTTTTGTATAGAATGACAATATTGTCTTAAATTCACCCTTAGAAATGAACTTGGAAGTGCTCATTGCAGTAACTTCAGAGAAATGAAATCTTTTAACCACATAGCTTAGAAAAAATAATTATCAGAATTCAGGCACCATTTTATCTACTATAACTTTTGGAAGCTTTTAACTAGTTTGCATTTAAGTTATAGATGGGGAACTAGTATATGAAGTGGATGAAAAGTTTTAAGGACATGTCAAAAAATTTAAGGATGAAAAGCTACTTCAACTACCCATCTAAGTATGACACAGAATTATTGAAGTAAGCCTGTTAAATTTTTGTATGAATGACTTCTAACAGAGGATTAATGGAGATTATAAAAGGACTATTAGTTTGCCTGTTGGAGTCTCTTTACCAGCAATGCAACAAATTTTCAGTAAATTAGGCAAATTGGCATATTTCGCTATGTTTTTTTCACATAGCTTTCGCGGGCAATCACTTCTTTAAGACCAGTTCCAATAATATCAAGATTGGAATGAAATTTTAGTTAGATCATGGCTGCTTTCTTGGAACTAATTGATAGGCACTCAGTTTTCTATAGAACGAGGGGACGATATGCAACATCAATCAAGGTAAAAAGGTAGACATACATGCACAAAAGCCCTTCACCCCACCGGAAAAAGCCAAGAATCTGTGGTGCCTCTTTGTGACACATAGAGCTTGCTTTTCGTGATTACTATGAAACAGATGGTGGACTCAATTCATAAGTAATTAGAAGGACAACATCTCTCTTGTAAAAAAGGGAAATAAAAGACGAGAGAATCCGCCTTTTAGTTTGACTACCCTAGGCTAGATGACTTGTATTGATGCATGGTGGATGAAATTGAGACTCGCATCCGGAATCTATTGTGATAAGAATGTGCCATCAAAACTTAAAGGTAAGTTCTACAGAGTTGTGGTTAGACCAACTATATTGTATGGGACGGAGTGTTGATCAGTCAAGAAATCTCATGTTCAGAAGATGAAGGTGACAGAAATGAGGATGTTGCGGTGGATGTGTGGGCATACGAGGAGAGATAGGATTAAAAATGAAGATATCCGGGACAAAGTGGGGGTGACCTCGGTGGAGGATAATATGAGGGAAGCTAGACTGAGATGATTCGGACATGTGAAGAGGAGATGCACGGATGCTCCAGTGCGGAGGTGTGAGAGACTGACTATGGATGGTTTCAGGAGAGGTAGAGGTAGACCAAAGAATTAATGAGGAAAGGTGATTAGGCAAGACATGGTGCAGTTACAGCTCACCGATGACATGACCGTAGATAGGAGATCATGGAGGATACGGTAGAAGGCTAGTAGGTAGTTGAGCGTTATCACGTTTCGTAGGTTTCTTGTCCTTTGATTTATGTTATTATAGGTTGTGGTTTGCACTTCGATGGTCGTATGATTTGGTGGTAGTTACGTTAGTATTACTTTTTCATCCTGCCTTGTCATGCTTTATTTAGTATTTTTTCGTGACTACTTTACTTCTACTCTTTTTTTTTTAGATAGCTTTGGTTTGCTTTCTTTGAGCCGAGGGTCTATCGGAAACAACCTCTCTACCACTCACGGTAGGGGTAAGGTATGTGTATAGTTTATTCTCTCCAGACCCCACTTATAGAATTACACCGGGTATGTTGTTGTTGTTAGGCTAGAGGACTTGATGGACAACGGCCGAAGAAGAAATCATGGATTTGACCGGTAACACAGATAAAAAATAAGTTTAACTTACTGGGAATCCCTCATCATCGAATCTTCATCAAATAGTATTACTGGAAGCTTGTTCTTGAGCATCCCCTTTATATCTACATCACCCTGGAAAAACAAGATTTTTTTTAGCAAACTAGAAACACCAAAATTTTAAGTTTGTAAACTATGGTTCTTGAAAAAATATGAAACTCAAGCTACGTTACTTAGACTCTCCAAAAATGATGCCGCACTCATGTTGTATCCTTCAAAAATATACTACTTTTGAAGAATTCAACACACACCCGTCTACATTTTTGAAGAGTCCAAGCAGAAGAAGAACTCAAGAAGAGACTAACATGAATAATTGCTTGAGTTGAACTTCTTGGAAGTGTTGCAGCAGGGGAATTAGAACCAATAGAAGCCCTTCTTTTGAGATAAAACAAGTAAAACAAAAGAAACAAGATTATAGAAAAAAGTATTGGGATTGAGAAGATGAAAGCTTGATAAAGTTTAAGTTGAAGTGCTTGAGGATACAAGTGAGGTGGGCTAGGAGGTTCAAGGATCCCCATTGAAAATACACTCTTAAAACTCAGTTTAATGGAAAAACATTATAAGCTATAAGCTTAATATATAAAGAAACCTTATAGCTTTATTTATAAACCAAAATCAAGAACATTGTATTAGAATAAATTTTCAATAAAATGAAAAAGGTGAAAAAGGCGTATTTATTTTGGATTTTAATTGAGATTTGAAAATGTGAACTGCTTTTAGGATCAAGCAAGTGATAAACATTGTATGATTACTTTAGTTACACTTTTTAACTGATGTGACTTGCTAATAACTTGCCACTGAGATTTTAAACATTATAAAAAGAAAAAAGAAAAGGCCCCTCATCCCACTCTCATGTTCATCTTTTTAGCATAGGATTCAATCATAGTTTTCCTATTGGGAGCATATAAATAATGATCATGATAAACTTTGTCACATCCTAATGAATAGTATATGAAAACTTATTTTGTTTGGACTCCTCAAAAATTGTTAACGCATACGTGTTGGATCTTCCAAAAAAACACTATTTTTGGAGGATCCGACACGTACCTGTCGATAATTTAAAAAAATCCGAGCAACATAGCTGAAAACTATACACAAGTTATATAGGGAAAAGGTCACAGTTTACCCCTCTATCGTACAAAATATCTTAACTTTTATCCTCCGTTATATTTTGGAGCAATTCATACTTTGGCCATTAGCCACATATCGTATTTATTGATCTTGACTTTAACAGAGCTCCAGTTGGATTGGATGGATTTCATGTATTAAAGTACTTTAGGAAAAAGGTCCAGTTTTACCTTTTACTTTACCTCTGTTATATTTCAGCTTGGAATTTTGTTAAGATCAAGGATAACTGCGACAAGGGTACAGATAGTTCCTAAGTATAACATAAGATATATCTGGTATAGAAAAGATGTAGTTTTTACCCTTTTTCCTTAGGTATATACAAATATCTTAATTTTACCCTCCGTTATATTTTGAGGCAATTCATACTCTTGTCGTTAGCCAATCATCTCGTATTTGTTGATCTTGACTTTAACGGAGCTCCAGGGTGGATTGAGTGTATTACACGTATCAAAATTTATTGGGAAAACGGTCTATATTTACCTTCTATTTTACCTCCGCTACACTTCAGGTTGAAACTTTGTTAGGATCAAGAACAAATATGACACAATTTACTAACAATCAGGGTATAAACAGTTGGTAAGTATAATGGAGCGTAAAGTTAAAGATATATCTAGAGTATATACAATTACAAATATCTTTCTTTCTCACTTTTGACAAGACTCCAATAAAAACAAGATCATGTGTTTATTATTTCTAAGTTTGATGATCAATCAACTTCAGAAGATAGTCAACAAGGAAGTGAGCACTGATCAGATAAGCCTGACTTACCTTTTAGTTAATAGTACCTTTTTCATGTAATGAAAGCCAATAGTGCAACAGTTTATTGGGGAAAATAGAAACCTATCTTCACAAGAGACTTCTCAATCTGTATTTTCTTAACGTTTCAAAATCTCATTGGGGTTGGAAGATAAAAAATCATTCTTGAATTTAGTAAATAAATAGATGATTCTCTGATATAAAGTTAAATAAACCACTTTGTGCTCTGCACAAGTAGGGGTAATTTCTTTAAATTTGTCTTATAATCACAAACCATTTTGAACGTACTGGTCCTGGTCCTAGTATCATAGATGACCTAACCCCCTCACCCCCCCCCCCCTAATTACTAGATTGAGAGCTTCCCCTTTTAAAGTAGGGCCAGTCACTAAGGGTAATCGGGCTAGGCCGAGTCAGCTGAGTAGAGCAATCCACCCCAGCAATATCGATCCTTTCTAGTCAGAATCAAGAATTGCGGAGAAGACGTTCCATGCAACTTGCATGCATCTTGACTATTTTATTCTATACTTGTTTCCTACTATTGTCATAGCTACTGAATAACTTTATCGCCAAAACTTAAGACAAATAAAAATAAATCATTAGTGATAATTTCTTCACATAATCTAAACATTTGGAATTTATTCTGTTTAACATCCACAAAATAAGTGGTTCTTCCACATAATACACTTAGTGTTGGCACATAAATGAACTGTTTTTCTTATCTGAAAAATTCCTAGCATTATAGTACAAGTGGCCCCTATAGCATACATCTTATTCATATGCACCTATCATAGTATCACTGTTTTTTTTTTTGATAATCCAGGTCTCGGGATGACCTTAGTACCCCATATCGCTAGTACCTGCACAAGTACTTGTACTAGGCTCCGGGAGGCGATGGAACCCGCCCTTAGCCGCCATCGCCGGATAAATCGCGGGATATGCACCCCGCATTCAGTGTCTGATCGCCACCAACGGATCAATGCTACAAGGCTGACCCCCTCACAGGAGGAGGGGAGGATCATCCCACACTGCAACATGCCCGCGCGGTTAAGCTACCAGGCTTTAATACGAGGCATATGCCGCGGAGAACGTATCCGGAGGGGATCGAACTTGCAACCTGAAGGCTGCAAACTCGATCTTCAGCCAACAGGCCGATCCCTCTAGATTAAAACTATGGTAGGGTAAATTTTTTAAAGTGACTGGTTCCACCGCATTACGGCCCCATACCCCAGAAAATCTCACCTCCGTCCTGGCCCTACGGATTAGTATACACCGCTTGACTTGCATGCGAACAGTGGAGGGATTTTTTTTGGGGTACACAGTTCCACTCTCGCTGGTCAGGGGAATCAAACACGAAACCCCAGGCAGTAATACCCTAATGAAATGACCACTGAGCCAAACCATAAAAGGGTTCCATCCATAAACCCTGAGATACATCATATTTGCACTCTCCATCCACCAAAGCAAGGGATATTCTCAAAAAAAAAATACAATCAATTAATTACGCTTTAATCCCAAATTAAATAGAATATGTAACATATTTGCTCTATTCACGTCGATTTAAGAATATTCAACATAGTTAAAATACTTTGCGTTGACTATCAATCTATCACAATACTCTTTTTTTGGACTATGCTTCTCTAAACTCACATAAGTAAAGTTTCTAGGAAATAAAATCTTATTTAAAAAATTTGAGCCAATGAATCAAATATCTTTTATTTCACAGGGTCTAGCTCATGAACTGTGTTAGCTAGCCGTCTAAGCGATGAAAACTATGGGAGAACAGGTTTTTATTCTACAGACAAAAAACATTATGTTATTTATTTCTATCTGTTATAAAATTATTCAGTATCTATGTTGATAGAAGACAACACATACTCCATATATTATGTGAGATGTGCATAAACTGATTTGAACAACATCATAATTCAAAAAGAAAAGTTAGCAGTTAAAGAGATTGACCTTTAAGTCAGCCAAAGGATTAAAACAAATAGGGCTCAATTTAATCATAAAGTGATTCAACTTTACATATGAAGACAGGTTTACCAATTGTTAAGAGACTTGTATGTATATGAAGAGAAGGACATGTACATGCATTAGTGCAAGATCTTGTTTCCTGGTAGTGAGCACTAGCTGTTGATGACGGGGTGATCACTTACATTAACTAATTTAGATTAGCAAATTATTGTAAAGAAATATCTTCACTATGTCCGCCTACTAGCTTTTCTTTTTTCTTGATATCAAGCTTTCTGAATCAATTGTGCACATCTCAATTATTTTACTGAGTACGTGCTACCTCTGCACAAGTTTTACTGAATACATGTTACTTCCGCCAAATGGTGGAGGTAGAATTTTCGCGAAGGGATTCATCATTTCCCTCTCGGAATTTTATGAATGGGGTTCATTACAACTTGTGCAGATCTGAATTATTCTTTATATATATACAGTGTAATTTACTTTCGAAGAAAATTGCTGAGGTTCGATCCCTTCCTGTCTATTCAAGCATTTTGCAGAAATTTATTGGTAATTAATATTTAGGAAAAAATCTCGTTGAAGCCTAAGTCTAATTCAAAATAAAGGCGGAACCTGAGCCAGTGACAACTCAACTGTTCTTTCTAACAAGTGTAATGGCGTAATATGATTTCCAAATCTTAAGAAAACTGGAACTCCCCGGCTTGCCAAATGGGATAGGATTTGATCTTTTGATGTAGGTTAGCCAGCTCCGTACTTCAAACAACTGGGAGGCTTCGCACTTTCATTACTCCTCTAACTCTACCCTTGTTTCTTCCACATAAATATCAGATAATTTTACTCATCAAGGCTTAGGTATACGAGAAATAATATACTACCAATCAAGGCTTAGACAAATCGGGACAAATCACCGAATATCTAATTTTTCGTAATTTTCATCTCACTTTATTGATAATTAAGCTAACACCTTTGGATATAGCCTACTTGCTCTTTCTTTATGTCTCCATTTACTAGTTTTTAATTTATAACTTATCCTTTTTCAAGAATACAAAGATGCAATCTCATTTCATGTGGGCATTTTCTTAGGATAAACTTCTGTTTATTCTTTGTGGGATGGAGATTCTCTTCATTTCCCTCTCAAAGTGGGAAATGAGGTCATCCTCAAACTACACCATTATATCAGATTCTCAAGATTTCCTTAAAGCAAAAGAAATCAGAAAAATATTAAACTTATCTACTAGTATAAAGTAATCTGACTTTGGAGAAATTCTTAGCAATCAACATAAAATGATTATTTAATGATAGATGTTCTGGTGGAAGCCAACACAGTTGTCTTAAAGCAATCAACACAATTTTGAACCTAATGTCTAAGTCACAACCCATAAAACTGGTCAGCCATGCTTTTGGAAGCAACAAAAAGAAAGAAAATATTGTTTGTCAACTTCCTTCAGGACCAACAGTCTACTTGGGTTCATAAGCAAAGTCCAAAAACTATCCAATATACAAAATCCCCTTACCCTACCACCAAACTTAAGGACATTGATGAAGCATAAGTTTTGGCGAAAGACGAAGGTGGTAAACGAAGCGAGCTACACCGGACCAGAGGGGAAGTCAAAATTCATGTCCAAATAAAGGAGATATTGGTTCATTAACGATTTTTTACATGTAAAATATCGTTGACAAATGTGTTGAATAGGCAAGTTACCTGACGAAAAACCTGAAAAGGTACCTGCTGCCTGCATGGTGTTAAACCAAAATGCTAAAGAGAGCGAAGAGGAAGTCATGAACTATGACGTCAGACAGGGGAGAGGGGAAGAGAAAGAGAAAGAGGAGACATTAGCACACCTTTTTTTATATATATAATTGTGGTGTCTAGGCTAACTTATGCACACCTCAACTAATTCTACGAAATACCTACTATCTTCCGGCAACACAAGTACCGGGTAACTCTGTCCACCAACATCTGGAGGCCCTGGACAAATACGAAGAAATGGACGATCGGATAACATCATCATCAGCTATCAGTGTTGCTTCAAGGGCTGAGATGGATTCGGGTCACACCCTTGGTTACATTAGCCCACCTTCCATGTTAAAAATTTCATAATTAAGAGAAATGGTAATCTGACTTAACAACCAAAGAGATTAGAAAAGTAAAAAAATCAAGGATCATCTTAGGACTAAGTGCTCAATAATGCTAGTTTTATATTTAAGCCATATTGGAGGTTACTAAAGCAGAATGTAATGGGAACTTTCAGTAATATAAAACAATATTACAAATTGAAACTGATGTACTTTGAAAAGACTGTAATACTTGAACATCTGAGAGGCGCGAGGAGGAAAACCAGCATCCTCCCTGTTATCGTCTTTTACAGCTAAACAAATACAAATTAAACTAACAAATCAAACTAATATTTCCTTTTTCTAATCTTGAAATTGGACGATCGGATAACATCATCATCAGCTATCAGTGTTGCTTCAAGGGCTGAGATGGATTCGGGTTTAGTAAAATAAGTGAACAAGAGGTAAATCCCGTCCAAGTACGTATTTGTCTCTCCGGCTTTATTTTTTCTCCTAATGCTGTATGCAAGTGGAATAACCCCTCGGTTGAAGACCTCCACATACATACCACCACCAGCAACCAGCAACTGCCCAAGACAAAGCAAATCAAAAGGATGGACAACCTATAAAACACTTAGTCTAAAGATTAAAACTAGCATTGTCAAATATCCAGTACCGTGTGCAACTGAAATTGATGGGAGACTATATTTTTGTTGAAACTGGTAACTGTTGATGGGAGACAATATTAGAACTGTTAACTCCATAACACAGTTGCAATAAGTCTATAATGTAAACTTTTGGATGAATTGGTCATACACTTTAATATTTTCCCTCACGTGCAGGCTATTCTTTTGTTATGAGTCAAGCACGTGAAAATCCTTATTTGATAATGGGTGGCAATGAGAGTCTGCTCTGATATCATGTTGAAGTGTGTGACTATCTCATCCAAAATCTTGAGTTGTCATCGAGAGCACATTATGGCTTACTTAACTATGTCTTCAACAGAAGCATTAACACTTCAATAACAACATAGATATTATTTCTAGCTTCAGGCAAAATCCAAGCAATAGGAACAGTACAGATTTCTCTAATTTTAAAAGTTCAGACTTAGGAGCTTGTCACTTAACTTATTAAGACATATTTGACAACACAAAATGATTAGCTTTTCTTTTAGTATGTCTAATCAGTTAATGGCTCAGGAAGGGCATGAAAGTGAGCAACAGGAAGATATTGAACCTGGTTGAGAATTGATCGCGAAAGGAACAATATTCTAGTTAGATAGAAATGAGAGCAAACGACAAAGTAAACTAAGAGTTGCTCTGAGTTCAAAGGACAAAAAATACAAGTTTGCAATAGTTAGACAAGCTGAAATGCTGTGGATGTTGGAAAAAACATAGTACAAACATAAATGTAGTGATGCCTAACTTTTTTCCTTCTTCTGGTTTATCAGGCATTTAACAAAATGAGAGTTTCCCCAATCATTTGTATGTGGAAAATGACAGATATTTCATCAACTATAAGTATTTCTATGCCTATTTTTCTAATAGACGTCGACCATAACATCAAAACTGAGATGGGCAAACCAAAAGGCAGTTATTATCACCGTTCACAAGGAAGAATGATAAGGTGATAGTAGCCATCAGATCAAGGCTTTTGGACTCGAAAAACAGATGGAAAAAAAGAATAAGAAGATTAAAATGAAAGTTCTTACTTTATAGCAAAAGCTGAGAAAAAACTTTCTTTTTACTTAGATCATGTCCATGTCAGCTTAAATTATAGAGAAATGTCGAATTATGCACCCAAATTCTGAGAGTGTTTTTAGGTCGAAAGCTCAGATTTTCCAAAGAATGGTATTCTAATCAGTAGACATAAAAAAGGAAGTATATTCTCTGACAATCTTGTGCTTAAATTATCAATTGCAAGCTCGAAACGTTTTTTGCTTTCATGCTTCACCCTTTCACAGCGGGAAAAAAAACAGATTTTCTAGCCAAAGAGAAAGAAGAACGAAGAAACTAGACAGTAAGGACAGTCATATAATAGGGGATAAATTACAGTTTCTATGTTGATGCTTTTCGCCATAGCTAATCTTTTTATCATGACCAAACCGAATATCAATTACTTCTCTTCCTGCCTTCATTTTCCATAGGCAGCTCCCTATTGCAAATGAGCATAATTATCTTCATTTCTCAGTTCACATTGAAATCAGCTAAAGAGTATCAAATGACAAATTATGCAGTTAATTTCTGATAAAATACTTACTCCCTAAGTCCTAATGTGTGTCACTTTTCACTTTCTCATTCATGAACTACGGTAAACATATTAAAAAGTATTCTTTGCCTTCATAATACTTCTCCAGCAGTTCTCGAATATCTAAATTTTAATTATACACAATAACAACTATGCCTCAGTCCTTCTCAGTCTCAAGCAAGTTGGAGTCGGCTATATGAACCCCACTTCTTCATTTAAGCTCATTTTATATCCTCGTAATACAAAATAACTAAATTTCAATTATACAAAATAAATTAGTCTAGTTCAATTTATCTCAAAAAGTCAGTCAAATTGACTCTAACTAAGCAAAAAGCACCAAACAAATTGGGAACTGGTGGAGTATTAAACTCAAAAGATCAACTTTTAGAACTCTGAACTTCAATTCTCATGCTCAAATAGTAAAATCAACAATGGCAAACTCAAAATCCACCAAATTGAACTTAGTTTCAAGTTAGCAACCATGATCTCCTTAGAGATATATCAAGCTCCACAACGGGTACCAAGAATTATCAAAACAAATTAAAAAGATGGGATCTTTACACAAACAGCTGGTCGGATTCAATGTACTTTTCCTAGCCGGTATACATAGATAATACACAGTTATACACATAATATATATGAATTATACATATATTATATATTCGTCGGCTATTTTTTAGTTTAAGCAGTTGGGGGAGCGCCTGCTTAAGTTAATTCTTCTAGGAAAAATTAATCCATATATCCACCCACCCAATTGCATAATATATGCATAACTCATGTATACTACTGTATAACTGTGTATAATCTATGTATACCAGCTAGGAGAAGTAAACATTGAAGCAGACTGGCTTCGTGTGTATAATTGGTGTATAATATATGAATAATTCATGTATAATAGTGTATAATAAGTGTAGATTTATACTGGTTAGGAAAAGTTTTCTAAAGAAAAGGGGAACAATTACATAATGCATATATATATATATATGATATACCTCTTCGTATTTCTGGGTAAGAGCAAGTCTTTCATCTTCAGACATATCAGGTCTTAAAACCGCCATTGTTTCATAAGGACGCAACCCAGGTGGACACTGTGGTTCCTCTTTATCTTCAACGTTGGAAATCCCCGACCATGGTGTAGTTGGTGGCTCATCATTGTTTTCTCCGAACCCACCTTCAAAGAAAGAACCAGAAAATTCTAGAGTTTGGGCTTTCAAGAATTGGACAGAATTGATGACCCTTTTGGATGTTTTAGTGAAAGGGATGAAGTTGGAGGGTAATGAAGGTTTAGAAGAAGAGAGTGTGGAGGTGAGAGATGGGAGTATTATTGAAGACGCCATTGTTGAGAGATAGAGTGTGGATAAGGAGGAGGGAATTAAAAACTGTAGAAAGAGAAAGTTATTGGTTTTCCTTTAACCACCCAAAAGACTTGTAAATGCTACTTTGCTTCTCATTTACAAAATTTAAGTCATGGTTTAGTAGCATTTTTAGTCCCTAAAATTATTGATATATTTTAATTTTGGTTCTTGTGGTACAACAAAACATACCTAGTACATTTCCACAAGTGGAGTCAGAGAAAGAGAAGGGTGTGGTGCATGGGCTCCGCCCAGTAGAGCTAAGGTGTTTCATTCGAACCCCTTCGGAGGAGAATTACATTGTATATATAAGGTTTAAAAAAATCTTATGTATATAAAGTAAAATATGAATTTCATTGGCTTCTTCGTGTATTTACTTCTTTATATTTGAACTTCCTTAGTGAAGTAAGGAGGTTGAAGTAAGTAAAAATTGAATGACGAATTTTGTGAAGATCTCATAATAAACGGGAAATAGTGAACTAACGTTTAATCTCTAGAGTTAATATGTTAATCCCTTCAATGTTTAGACATTTTTTCCCGAAAAGGTATGATTTGGTAATGTGGTATGAGTGTATGACTCAAATATTATACTATACTTAGTCGAACAAAAAGTAGCATTACTATATTTGTTTAATTCAAATTGCAATGCTTGTATAGGCTTTTCAAACATATCATAAATTCGAGTTATGATTGTTGAATCGAGATTCCAAACTGTCATCCCGTACATAATCATTTTATTGGCAATGGACTTTGACTAATGATTTGTCACGCTTCTTGTAAAATATGTTCGATCTTCAACTTTTTATAAATGAATCGACAATTTAAGAACGTGCCAAGAAACAACACATACCTAAAAAATTTAAAGGTATATAAGCCTTGATTCCTTTGACTCAAGGAGGCTTCAAGGGATAAACACCGCATCTAGGTAAGCAATGTCTAATTGAACAGATTCATTGGATCTTCCATTTATGGAATTGGAAGATAAAGGATACATTCCAAATTCGAAATATGCAAATATAAGTGGATCAAACTCATAGTTTGTTCGATCAAGTTTCTGAAAAATCAAAAGTGTTTATTGTTTATGCCAACTCTAAATGTCATATAGAGCTACTTTTGGACCAAACATGTCAAATATTCTTATAGTTCTATCTTGAAATTTCCAGAAAAGGTAACTCTTAAGGCTAGAAGAATTTTCATGAGCAGCAAGGTATATAACTAACCCAACATTTTCCAAATTGTTATTAGGAAAACACTCTAAAATCTGGCCTTAATAGTACCTGATGCAAATGCTCCACATGTTTACAACTATGCTAGAAAGATCAAAATTAATACCAGTCAAGATAGAGTAAAGTCTAATTTCCTGTCCTGTTTCCCCCTCATCACTCTCCTAGAAGCATTCAGTACTCAAAATTATCTCTACACTAGTAATAGGCCCTATAGCAGTATCTACAACAAAAGCAAATTCTTTCCCCTGCACATGGTTAATAGGGGGAGTAAGGAATGGGTAACTTGAGCAAGAGTAGCCAAGAGGCCATTAAGATTTAAACTTGTCACACTACAGTTCGAATTTTTAGCATTTCAACCACTTAGCTATTCTGTGAAGGGTCTACACAAGTTCTACACTGGCACATCTTTAATCGTCTTAGAAGCTAGCATTGAATGGAAATACCAGTCGACATATGAAACTACATAGCAAGGTTCAGGTTTTTCAAAACAATAAAAGGTTAAAGTTAAAGGATGGGGCTATGTAGCACGGACACGTGAGAGGTGTCCGATAGGACAAGGACAAGGACAAGGACAAGGACAAGGACACGTGAGAGGTGTGTCTGGCAATTTTGAAAAAAAAAGGGACACGACATGGCGGGGACACTGTAAAAATAAATATATATATATATATATATATATATATATATATATATATATATATATATATATATAATATAATATATAAAATACTAAAATTAATATTTTTAAAACTTCACATTCATAAATAAATTATAAAATTTAATTCAAATTTGTTATATACCAAATAACCAAAATACCAAATTAAATATGTACCAAATTAAAAAGAAACATTCATAACAAATTGACAATCAATCAAATATTCAATACATAATTCATAAGACCATAGTCCATAAACTAATACATAAGTATGTCCCAAGACCCAAATTCAAATAAATATAAATTTACTTAAAATAAATCAAATAAAATTAAAACTAAACTTTTTCTAAAAAAAAAAAAATTGTCCCTGCCGTGTCTCCCTTTCCCGTGTCCCTCGCGTGTCCCTGCCGTGTCCGAAAATTATTTTTTATTTTTTTGCTGGGCCCATTCGGAAACGTCCCGGACACGTGTCCGAGGCGTGTCTGAGGCGTTTCGTGTCCGAAACAGTGTCCGACACGGACACCTCACCCTAAATGAGGTGTCCGTGCTTCATAGGGATGGGAAATTTATTCATCATCATTAAAATCCTAACTACAAGACTCCCCTTTCATCACAAAAATTGGTTTCCCATAACAACATCCTGTTAAGCAAATGCTAAAAAAAGATGCAGGACAATATCCATACGCATTAAAAAAATTGCAGCAACTCAAAAGAGAGCTTAGACTATAAGAAGATAATTCTTGAATAAGAATATGCATAGGTAGTTGCACTGATGACCTATTTCACAACAGTTGTTCATAAAGAGCGCAAATAATGTTAAATCTAAAAGTAATATAAGAAGATCAACATGTATCAGGGTTTATAACAAAATGTGACTAGATTTGCGGCTTTCCTCAAGGAAGCTTCTGCACCCTTCCACTATGAACTTTCGCGTCTGTAAATACAAAAGTTATTGATTCAAGTCATTCAACAAATAGACTGGTCTAACTATAAATGAAGAAATCAATTTTATGCTGCTATTAATAAATATGAAATGCATTCAACATAATGGCTGATCCTATTTGATTGTAACTATTTATTACTCAATCTCCTTGTAAGTGAAACAAATGTCATGGCATGTAAGAAAGCGAAGATATGTTCTGGATGCATTGTTGCACATTATCTTACTTAACAAAACTGTAGTTCCAAATTATTTCAAAAGTTAAATATCACCCCAACTCCACATATAGCTTTGGTAATGAAAAACAATCTCCTGAATTCTCCCCAGAATGTTCTGCTAACCCTTCTGTTAATTTGTAACTAGAAATAATTGACCAAATACACCTCAAGCTTGAAATGTAGCAAACAAGTTAAACATGCATAACTCACCCAAGAATCATCATCCAGATACAAACTTTACAACAATACAGAGCGTGTTGAGGAGTATGAGAAGAACTCTCAGATATTGAGTTGCATAAATAAGACCAAGTAGCTGGCCCTTGAATGAATTTCTCCGGACCCCTGAATATTCCTGGAAGCTCCATCCTCTTGGAGCAAGGAATCGGTCTTCGTTTAATATTGCAAGTGCATTTGCAAGAAGCAGGCAGCCCTCGAGCAATGTCCACAACCCCATGCCCTGAATTTTGTTGTTATTTATTAGTATCTCCTTTCACAAGAATCCGTTCACATATCTCACTTTATTCATATAATCTTTCTAAATCAGCTAAGATGTTATAAAGATAACCCAACAACGCAAAAGGATAAGAAAATGTAAAATAAATAAAGTAATTCAGTAAATACATAGCTACTCAAAATACTAGAAAATTAATGGAAACAGTTAATAATTTTTCATAAATTTCAAGTCGCTCAAGAGCCATTCTGCTTGCATTTAAGGCAATGTCGAGCCTTAAATAGACCCGGCAAAGAGCAGTGTTTTTGCTGTAAATTCAGAAAATCATATTCGGGAGCTAGCTGATACCCTGGGGTGTTGAATTGAGAAATACCTACACTTTTGCAGCCAATCTCTCTTAATGACAAAAGGATGGACTCACAAACATGGCTTGCCTGCACTAGTGGAGCTCTTTTTCCCAAAAAAGATTATTGTAGCTCTTGACAAAGAAAAAACACCAGTGGTCAATGAGTGGATTAAGAACCATGACGTCTCAAGTTCAAATCTCAGCGAAGTCAAAAAGACTAGGAGATTTTCTTTCTATCTGTTCAGGCACCTTAGTGGACAGAGATACACTATACCTGTCCGGGTGAGGTAGCAGGTACCCTATGAAATTTGTCAAGGTGTTTGTGAGTCCATCCTTTTGTCATCAAGAGAGATTGGCTGCAAAAGTGTCAAAAGGTAACAGATATCTTGAACTTCCCAGTCATTGAAGTTTCTTCTAAATCCAATCTTCCAATCAACATTAGCAACACAGTCGACAACCATAGCATTTTCTTTAGGGCTAAACTGCAGAGAGGTGGAAATTTATCATTCAGTTTCCCTGTATCGTTCCATCTGTTGGTCCAAAAAAATGTACCTTTCCTTCCATTCCCCACCTTTAGCCTAAAATGATGCTTGAAATCCTCCCATAATTTACAAATATGTTTTCAGACTGCAACATTGGAAGGATGTTCACTGGATTAGGAGTCCACTGATCCTTTTCACCACAGTTAGCAATAATAAGCTCTTTCCGAAACTCCTTGCTGTTATCACTCAGTCTCCAGATCCACTCAAAAAGCAAGTTCTTATTGTGATTTTTGACCCCCATACCACCACCTTCTTTGTTCCTCGTCACTGTTTGCCTGTTTCAAGGTGAAATCTTTTTTCTATCTTAGTTCCCCTCCTATAGAAACTCATTCCTAAAAAAGATAAGGCTGCCCGATGCACTAAGCTCTCGCTATGCGCGGGGTCCGGGGAAGAGTCGGACCACAAGGGTCTATTTACGCAGCCTTACCTCACATTTCTGCAAGAGGTTGTTTCCACGACTTGAACTCATGACGTCACATGACAACAACTTTACCAGTTACTCCAAGGCCCCCCTTCATAGAAACTCATTCCTAAGGCTGTCAATTTTCCCCCCTCTAACACTTGATGGTATAGGCATGAGAGACGTCATGTAAAGTAGGATTCCATCAAGAACACTATCCAGCGTAAGCCTTCCACCAAAAGACAAGCATTTTTTTCCAAGGGGTGAGCTTCTTCAAGCACTTACCAATAACACCTTGCCATACCGGTTTACCTTTACGCCTGACACCAAGAGTTCTCATCCTTTTGAAAGCCCAAATTTGTTTAAGTGATATCGTTATCAATGTTCTGTGGTATTTTTGGACACTTTTTAAAATAGGTATGCAATGATGTTGTTCCATTCTTTCGTGTATCAGCTAATCACAAAAGTGAGGAAAATGACTTCTTAATGAAAGTACGAAAAACAAGTTCCACAAGTGGCATTCCACACTTGATGGTATAGGCATGAGAGACGTCATGTAAAGTAGGATTCCATCAAGAACACTATCCAGCGTAAGCCTTCCACCAAAAGACAAGCATTTTTCACTTACCAATAACACCTTGCCATACCGGTTTACCTTTACGCCTGACACCAAGTGTTCTCATCCTTTTGAAAGCCCAAATTTGTTTAAGTGATATCGTTATCAATGTTCTGTGGTATTTTTGGACACTTTTTAAAATAGGTATGCAATGATGTTGTTCCATTCTTTCGTGTATCAGCTAATCACAAAAGTGAGGAAAATGACTTCTTAATGAAAGTACGAAAAACAAGTTCCACAAGTGGCATTCCACATTGATTGTTTCCTCCCCGCCCTCGAACTCACCTCACCCCCAACCCCATAGTATTTGTCTAGAATCTAGATTATATATAAAAGCATTTTGATAATATTTTTTGCTTACATACCGAACACAAAAAAATAAGTAAGAAACCCACTTATTTTCCCGGAAAACATTTTCCTTCGTACCGAACACACCCCTAGATTGTAAGACTTCTCTATCTTTGTACCTTGACTAGTTTCAGGTTCAATTAAATCAGCAAGTATCACAAATACATTCAGATTCGAGTAATCTATTCTAACACGTTTCCTAAGGAGATCGATAACTGAACAGAATCTCAAACATACGAAATTACGAATAATAGAACTCACACCTTTGACAACCAAAAATCGAATCCATGGATTCAACAAGCAGAAATTAGCTACTGAGAGTTATTTATCTAAACTATGAACTTCAAATACCGCTTCGAAATAGTCTCGATTCATTTATGGTGTGTATAGTTGAGTTCTTTTCAATAATTTTTTCTTAATCTTCAATTGTATGGAAATTACCTAACGATCAGCGACCGGCGGCAGAGCAGCAGCAACGGCGAGACTCTCAGTGAAACGTGAATTGGGACTTTAATTTGGAATCGAGATCTACAATCTAAACAATAAAGACAATGACAAATATGGTCCTTTATGTTTGAGTATACGTTCAAAATAGTGTCTTAAGTACTCACTGAACAGTTTTGACCTTTAACTTTCTCAAATGTTAACACATTTAGTATCTGTCAAATATTTAAATTAGTTACATTTGAACGAAATAAAAAAATTAACAAAAATCATACCTTAAAAACTTACATCAAAATCTAGCTCTAATTGAATCGATTTACTAAATCTGTAGATAAATTTATCAAAATGAAAGATAAATAACATTTGATGGATAAAAATTAAAGATTTTATGTCATTTGTATTTTTCTCCAGTTTTGATTAGTCTTTAATTTTTGCTCCTCAAATAAAACTTATACTTTACGGGGCATAAATTATTAGAGAATCTAATACAACTTATGCTAGATCCGTTAAAAAACTTATGCGCCACAAGACATAAGTTTCATTTGATTGGCAAAAATTAAAGACAACCAATTTGAAGGCCAAACCGTGCAAGAAAAAGGCACTTTTCCCCAAAAAGTCCCATACAAGACCGGAGAACCTATTGGACCAAGATCCATTATGTCGATCAGCCCAACTTAATAGCCCAGGAACTCTTCTTTGGTGGGCTACGGCCTACAAGGCCCCTTTTATAAATCATCGATTCCTCTTCCTCCAATTAGTTGTAGAATCAAACATGGATCCAAAGCTAACAGAAGTTTCACAGATCTTCGAACGATTCAAAGCTGCTTTTGTGCGTAACGATTTCGATACTTGCATTAGGTTGCTCTCTCAGCTCAAGGTATAATCATTGTTACATGTTAGAATTTTAATTTAATTCATTCAATTTACAGCTGTCATTAGATATTTAACTTAGTTAGGTCGATTAATTAGTTAGAGTCCGTTAGGAGGAAGTTGTTACAAGTCACGTGATTATTGCTCAAACTCATTCAAAACCCTAATTGTATGTTCCTAATTTTGTTTGTTAAATGTAGTATATTAAAAGTGTTACTCTGCAATTGTTGTAAAAGTCTTATTTTTATAGTGATGATTATAAAGATATATATATATATATATATATATATGCTGATTTTGAGCTTGTATTAGGCTACTCTCTCAGCTCAACGTAATCGCATCAGTCATCATCTATCATTGCTCAAGCTCGTTCGAAACCCTAGTTTGTTGGTCTAAATTTTACTCACTTGCTGAAAATGTAGTATGATATGATTAGAAGTGTTACTCTTCAATTGGTTTAAAAATCGTATCTTTACGGTGATTGTAATGATATATGCCTATTTTATGCGGAACGATTTCGGTACTTGCAACTAGGCTACTTTCTCAGCTTAAGGTAATCGCTTCAAATCATCATCTAGAATTGCTCTAACTCATTCAAAACCCTAGTTTTTTGTTCTTAATTTTGCTCACTTTCTTAAAATATAGTATGATTAGAAGTGTTAATCTTCAATTGTCTTAAAAATCTTATCTTTATGGTGATAATTATAAAGATATATATGCTGATTTTATGTGGAACGATTCTGATGCTTGCAATTCCAATCAACCGATTCATTGAGTAACTCTTGGGTAAACTATTAAACTAATAAGAGCTGTATCGTCTAACTTCATTCAAAAATGAAACTTGCAGGTAGAATCAAATTCGAAAATCATTTCTATTTTGATCATTTCTTAGATTCTGTTGAATTGTATCTCAAGCTGTTCAGGGGCTCATACAACGAGAGAGAAGGCCCACTACGAAGAAGATAGTCCCTACCCTAGACACATTGAAGCTAAAGAGATTCCCGATCTTGTATTATATTGATGTTTGACATCACGGCACTAGCCTGCCCTTGAGCAATACAGTCCTACCGCTTTTCAAATGGTGCTTCCCTTATAGCTCTTCTTGTTCGATACCGCTTCCCCTCCTTGTAAATATCAGTGATTAAATGGAAAGGGGGAGCGGTTCGGGCAAAGGAAATTAAAACACTCCCATCTTTCTTTTCTGTCGACCTTTATGTTGGGTGTTCTTTTGTCGTGCGACACGTCAGGTTCGGTTCTTCTTAGTTGCGTTGGGCGGGTTCGACCAGAAATGATATGCTTACACACAAGACTACCCCTCTTCCCGAAAGCTTCGCGGGAGAAGGAAACGTATTAGAACTATGATATTTGTTGCGTAGTTGTTCTCATAGAATAGTGAAATTAGTTGCTACGTCTTTGCCCATTAGCTACGTTCGTGAACCCCACCCCAGACTAGGCTACTATCTCAGCTTGAGGTAATCGCATCAAATAATCATCTACTGTTGCTCAAACTCATTAAAAAAACTAGTTTTTTGTTCTTAATTTTGCTCACTTTCTTAAAATATTGTATGATTAGAAGTGTTCTCTTCAATTGTCTTAAAAATCTTATCTTTGAAATATTATAATGATATATGCCGATTTTATGCGGATGCTTGTAATAGGCTACTCTATTAGCTCAAAGTAATCATATCAATATGCTCTACCATAGGCAAAACTCGTTGAAAACCCTAGCTTTTCTGTCAGTCGTACGCATCTCATGAAATGTAGTATATTTATAGTTTTCTCCTATGTTGCCCGCAAAAATATTTTCTTAATGTTTACATTTATCACTAAATTCGACCATTTTGTTAGGAATGACTTTGATACTTGCAGTAGGCTAGCTCAAGGTAATCCATATCAATACCATTGCTCAAAATCATACAAAACCTTAGTTGTTGTCATAATTTAGCTCATTTTGTTAGGAATGTACTATCAATAAATGCTTTCTATTCTGGCTTAAAAGAAATCTCTTTAATATAGCAGCCAAGGCTTTAGTCTAACATAAAGGAAGTACAACTTTAGATATATGGCAAGCACATGCCACAATTTGGAATCCTGTCGAGACTTAAAATTTGGTGTTCAAGTAGGAGTAGGGCAGAGAGATGGGCACATACTACCTAGAATTTCAAACTTGTGCCCCAACAGGGGTGGGCCAACTAACTCTCAATAAATTTCTTACTTATAAAAGATATTTCTCTTTTATGATAATCTTCATCATCATATTCAAGCTTATACTTTGATAATTTTCTCCATGCTATCCCACTGTTAACATGAGCAATTAACTTCAAAGAGCATAGGGAACTTGGTGCAAATTTTACCTTGGTAGGAGATAAGTAGCAATATATCAAATAGTATGTTCTAACCCAAAAGTGATTAAAATGAGAGACATTCAATTTACAAAGTTGATCCTATCTCGTGTTTGCCTGTGAACATATAAAAAAGGAATAAGTGGAGGTTTAGATATATCTATGACCAAGGCCTTGTAAATTGGAGTTTTGATCTACTGATAATAAATGTACTGGGGATGACGCGCATATTAGGCAAAGGTGGAAGTCTTACTTCCATAAACTCTTGAACAAAAAAAGAGATAGAGACATTGTGCTGGGAGATCTGGAACAATTTGGTAGGTATCGGGATTTGGGGTATTATAGAATCATTAAGGCTGAGGAGGTTAAGGGTGTTGTTCGCAGAATAGCGGTGGATGAGCGATCGGGCCTGATGAGATCCGAATGAATATTGGAAGAACGCAGGCAGGGCATGTTTGGAGTGGCTGACTGAGTTGTTTAACGTCATTTTTAAGACGACAAGAATGTCTGAATAATGGATGTGGAGTACAACGATTCCTTTGTACAAAAACAAAGTGATATCCAGAGTTGCAACAACTATAGGGTTATCAAGCTACTAAGTCACACTATGAAAGTTTGGAAAAAGGTCGTGGAGATGAGGTTGAGAAGTGACGTGTCTATTTTCGAGAACCAGTTTGGATTCATGTCGGGGCATTCGACTACATAAGTCATTCATCTTATTAGGAGGTTGGTGGAGTAGTACAAGGAGAGGACGAGAGACTTACATATGATTTTCATCGACCTCAAGAAGGCATACGACAAAGTTTCTAGGGAGGTTCTATGAAAATGTTTGGAGGTTAGAGGTGTACATGTGGCGTACACTAGATCAAGGATATGTATGATGGATCCAAGACCATGGTACAGACAGTGGAAGGAGACTCGGAGCACTTTCCAGTGATGATGGGGATGCACTAGGGATCAACTCTTAGCCCATTCTTATTTGTCTTGGTGATGGATGGACGAACGCGATAAATTCAAGGGGAGGTGTCATGATGTATGTTATTTGCGAACGACATAGTCCTGATTGATCACAGCGGAGTGAACGCTAAGCTGGAGGTTTGGTGACAGATTCTGGAGTCTAAAGGGTTCAGGATAAGTAAGACCAAGACAGAATACTTGGAGTACAAGTTCAGTAACGGAAGCGACCTTGTGGAGGTGAGACTTGGTACTTAGGTCATTCTAAAGAAAGGAAGCTTCAAGTACCTCGGGTCTATTATCCAAGAGAATTGAGAGATTGATGACGATGTCACACATCGTATCGTATTGGGGCAGGGTGGATTAAATGGAGGCTCGCATCTGGAGTCTTGTGCGATAAAAAGGTGTCACCAAACTTAAAGACAAATTCTATATGGTGGTGGTTAGACCGACTATGTTGTATGAGGCGGAGTGTTGGCCGATCAAGACTTCGCACACCCAAAAGATGAAAGTTGCGGAGATGAGGATGTTGAGATGTATGTGTGGGCATACGAGGTGTGATAAAATTAGTGGGATAGAATTAAAAATAATGATATCCGGGACAGAGTGAGAGTGACATCGGTGGAAGATAAGATGTGTGAAGCGAGGTTGAGATGATTCGAGCACGTGTAGAGGAGAGACAAATACCCCAGTGCGGAGGTGTGAGAGGTTGGTTGTGGACGGGTTCATGAGGGGTAGAGGGGTAGGCCGAAGAAGTATTGGGGAGAGGTGATTAGACGGGATATGACGCAGATGCAACTTACTGAGGACGTGACCTTAGATAGGGGTTATGGAGGATACGAATTATGGTAGAAGGGTAGTAGGTAGTCGAGCGTAGTTCTACTTACGCTTACAAAATGATAGTTGTAGTGTTCTTACTATAGGCCCGTTTAGCCTATCATACTTATAGGCTTATTGTTTTATAGTCTTCTGTCGTTTGATTTCTATTGCTATGTGTTCTCTAGTGTACTTTGTTTATCTTATTTACCCGTGTTAGTTACTGCTTTATTTTTTCAGAATGTCCTATCATGGCTTATTCGCTTTTGATACCCGCATTTTTATACTGATTTAAATTTCTTGTCCGGGTTTGACCTTTTCTTTTGCTTTACTTGTGTTTTGTCTTGAGTCGATGGTCTCTCGGAAACAGTCGCTCTACCTACCGAGGTAGAGGTAAGGTCTGCGTACACTCTACCCTCTACAGATCCCACGCTGTAGAATTTCACTGGATATGTTGTTGTATCTACTGATAAGTGTGAGATTCAGTTTTAGGAAATCCCAGATAAAGTATTGAGATTAGATGAACCAAACAAAGCGGAACTTATGTAAAGGAGTCAGTATAGCTGACCTCATCTAGTTTTGGATTGAGGCATAGTTGATTGATTGAGGAGATAAGGTCCCAAATATATATTGTCTTTGTGAAATTCAAGATATTAGCTATGATTTTTACATTTTTTCAATTTTTTTAATAAAGGACTTCTCTACCTTGTTGAAATCAGTCTTAGAAACATTTTTTAACTTTTAGTTATCTTATTTTGATGTTTTAGGTTCTGTTGACCGGATTCAAGAGCCTGCCTCCTCTATTCCAAGAAACATCTAATGCCATCCATGAGTTGACAATTGCAAGTAATGTTCTCCACTCTTATTTATCTATCTCTGGATTTGAAGTACATTATTTTGGAGATACAATGTAGTTCTTTCACTACTAGATCATATTCTCTAAAATTGGAAATGTAATCTAAGGCAGTCAAGCTGTTTAAAATAAGAAAGCACACCAGGAAAAGGAATAGCGTGTTTGAAGAAACTGATACATTTGGTACTTATTTAAAAGTAAAATAGAAAATATCCTTCAAGAATGCAGGATATGTATTCCATGAGGACTTGGGTGGAGATGTAATTCCTCATGTACTTTCCTAGACTCAATGAGCTAATGTTGTGTTGGAACAGTTGTAATTCTGTTTTGTAATTTTTCATTACCTTCTTGTTACGAGGTTCAATAAAATTAAATTGCCACCCGGGCGACTTTGATGTTGTGGTAAGACCGTCACATGTGATGTGGGTTAGTAGGTGCAAGTCACAAGTTCCGCAGACAAAGGCCTGATAGTTGAGTGTAGAGGGGTGGGCCCATTATTCCTTATCCATCGAGTATTGGACCATGCACCAGTGGCCCTTGGGGATTTCTCGGTTATCAATAAAAGTTACATTGCCTTATTAAAAAAAACTCATCTACGACAGGACGAATGAAACCTTCAGCTGCTAAACCAAAGACCAATTTTAGTTGGAAAAAAGTTAAATTTTATGTTCCTTTCTCAACTGGAATGCTAATTCAAGTGAAGTATCATCAAGGTTTTGTTAGGAAAGACATTGCATATTGTATTTGGAAGGGCAAAACTTGATTGTCTGTGATTTCAGTTTTTTATACTCTTCGGTTTTGCTTATTTTTCGAGATTGTTGTTGGCTTACTAATACTGTGTGATAGATTTAAGCCATGTGTATTTGGAGCTTGGTGAAAGCTTATGGTTCTCACACTAATTGTATTTTATGGTATAACAATTTACAGGAGATATCTACGAGCATGCAGTTGTCTTATCTGTGAAGATGGAGGACCAGGATGCTTTTGAGAGGGACTTCTTTCAGCTAAAACCTTATTACACAGATGCAAGGTAACTGTGTACTCAGTTTTAGTTCCATATGCCATTTCATTCTTCTGTACTTATTTGACAAAAGGGTAAATCAAACACCCCATAAACAGGTGCTAAGCTTAGATCTTTACAAAAGTAACAAAAGGGTACAAAAAACCCTATCCCAAAAAACCTATATTCTTATACATTGCCAATTAAGTCAGCTAAATCACCTACTTTCCTCCACACATTCTGTTTAGACCAAAAAAAGAACAGACTAAGACGGTTCATCCTAATTTTCTGGATAGAACTACTAGTGCCTTCAAAAAATCTGCATTCCTTTCTTTCCACACACTCCACCAGATGCAAGCAGGGATGATCTTCCACCATTCCTCCTCTCCACCTCTTTTCCCTACACTCCACCAACTGTTTAGACGCTCCAGAGAAGTGCTAGGGAATTACCCAATTTATCCCCAAGATACAAAAGAACATGTGCCACAGATTTGAAGTTGTCTTGCAGTGTAAGAAAAGATGCTCATTGCTTTCAACCTCCTGATCACATTAAAGGCATCTTGAACAAATCTAAGACCTCTACTTTGTAAATAGGGGAAATCAAATACATATATCAACTGCCCCAATTTCAACTAGTTGATGCTTAGGGCGAGGGGAAAATGTCTTAGGGCACAGGTTGGATGGGGTATGTTAGTGGCATTCTAGTTATTCTTGTGATATCTTTGTATTTGTCATAATAAGGCCTGCTGGTAGAATCTATTTTATAGATGCATAGAAATTGAACTGAAAAAAGGTGCTTATACTCTTCTGTTTCTTGTGATGCAGCGGCCGTCTTCCACCTTCCCCGCAGGAATACCCTATCTTAGGTCTCAACCTTCTGAGACTCCTTGTTCAGAACAGGATTGCTGAATTCCACACTGAACTTGAGTTACTTTCACAAAGTGCTTTGGATAACCCATGTATAAAGCATGCTGTTGAATTAGAGCAATCCTTCATGGAAGGGGCCTATCACAGGGTGTTGAGTGCACGGCAGACCGTGCCTGATGCAACCTATACTTATTTCATGGATCTGCTTGCAAAGACTGTGAGGTAAATTATTTCGTTTCGCCCATATTCTATACCAATAGTGGCAGTCGGCTGAATAGCGGCTGTAGATAGTGACTGTAATTTTCGCTTACTCTCTTCCCTCTGGTACTTGGGAAGGAAGTTTCTGTAAGAACATTTTGTTCGATAGTTATTGCCTAACCTTAGTATTTTATATGTTCACGGGTAAAGTTACGATCATGTTAGCAGGGTCACTTATTGCTTGATTAAAAGAGTTAGATCTTTTAAGGATTAATTAGATCTACGGGAAATACTTTCTGAAGATATTAAATTCTAAAAAAAAAAGCTTTCTGAAGAAATTATTCAATTCCAAGCAACATAAAGGAAGCTAGAAATATGGTACTCTAATGGAATATAGAGATCAATCTTTCTCCTCCAGAATTTTCTTATTCCCTACACTACTTAGTTGAAAATGAATATATTGAGAAAATATAAATACATTGGAGATTGAAATTCCAATTCCAAATATATGTTCACGGGTAAAGTTACGATCATGTTAGTACGGTCACTTATTGCCTGCTTATAAGAGTTAGATCTTTTAAGGATTAATTAGATCTACGGGAAATACTTTCTAAAAATGTTAAATTCTCGACAACAACAAAAAAGTTTTCTGAAGAAATTATTCAATTCCAAGCAACATCAAGGAAGTTAGAAATATAGGACTCTAATGGAATATAGAGATCAATCTTTCTCCTCCAAAATTTTCTTATTCCCTACATTACTTAGTTGAAAATGGAAAACATAAATACATTGGAGATTGAAATTCCATTTACATCTACAACTTTTTTTTCATCTGGTAAAGGAAATTTCATTAAGACTGCATCCGGTAGATGCTGAAAATTACAAACAAAGTTAAATGGGTTAACTCCAGTGTAGATACATGCTTACTAGGGAGCTAAACAAAGTCAAAAAATTGATCTCAGTTTTTTACAATATATTGTTTACTCCACTAAATAAGGTCTATGGGGCGTCTAGATTTTAGATGGGTAGGAGAAGAGATTGTAATCAAAACATCTGATGTTTCTTACCAATAAAAAAATCTGATGTTCCTTTCAACCCATAAGCTGGACAGATTGAATGTTACGGCCATTTAGTAGCCTCCTAGAATCCCATTTTCTTTAAATTTTTACGGCTTGTCAAGAAGCTCTCGCGTTGCCCATATTCATAGGGGCATTTATAAATAGATGCCAAACAAGTTGGGTTACTGTGCGTTAGTTATTGTTTCTTTTTTCAAAATGCGCGCTATCATGACTTGTTCGCTTTTGATACCAGCAATTTTCATACTACTTTAAATTTTTCCTAACCGTTGCTCTTGCTTGCTTTACTCTTGTTTTGGTTTTGCTTTGTTTGTGCTTATACTCTATCTTGAGCCGAGGGTCTCTCGGAAACAGTCGCTCTACCTCCCGAGGTAGAGATAAGGTCTGCGTACACTACCCTCCCCAGACCCCACGTTGTGGGATTTCACTAGGTATATTGTTGTTGTTGTAAACAAGTTGGGAATTTGTACATAGATATGCATTGATAAAAAAAAACTATATGCTTACATATTATATCTGTTGTGAGTGCGTATTAATGGTCAATCACCTTAGAAATCTTATTATATCCAATTATCTTATCATGTTACATGTTTGTCTTTAGATTGAAATGGTGCAACTTCTGTCTTTGGTAGGGATGAGATAGCTGGATGCAGTGAGAAGGCTTATGACCGTCTTTCAACTAGTGATGGTCGGCAAATGTTGCTGTTCTCATCTGATCAAGAACTTCTTGAATATGTTAAGGAGGTATACTACTTCCCCTTGTCTCCCTCTCCACGTTCTTTGGTTTTCTGGTAATCGAAACAAAATTTGTTACAATAGCTTGTGAGGCTGCTATCTACACAAACAAGCCACCTGTCAAGGTGCCACAGCTAAAGGGCCCTAGGTGGATATTACACTCCTTCAAATAGAAAATTATAGAAAAACTGGACAAATGACACGTCTCTTTCCGGTCCACTTCGGTTGGTTCTTCCCTCTTACCCTATCTCCTCACTGTAGGTGTATAGGTCCTGAAAGTCCTCCACTTGCATAAAAGTATTGCTTGCAGTCAATTCCTTGTTCTATCAAAAACGAGAATTTTTTTTGCTTGCAGTCACTGTCTTAAATACAATGTATCTCTCTATCCTAAATCATTAGAAACAATGGCGAAAGATTGTTATATCTTGTCCGAATACCTCATTTAAGAAAAAATCTTCTCTCAATACCTCTCTCCACACCACTTTTCCTCCCTGAAACTCATTTATTCCCCCACTCCTGTAACAAAGCTATTAGCTTGCTGAACTCAACCGCATTTGTGTTACATTCTGAACAGTAACTCCCATGAGCTAAGCTGAACATCGGTCCGCCTATATGTCAAATCCAGTTTGTGCTTAATTCAGATCAAAGAGTACCATCGGCTTTTTCCAAGTCTAGATTGAATTATACAGCCAGGAACCTTATTAACTGGTGAATATTGCTACATCTAGATTCTGTCTCTCTACTACAAAAGCATTTTGATTGCTTTTAGCTTGGTAGTGTGTTGCATTCACTAAGCTAATAGGCCTAAAATCTCTGATATGGGTGTTCCACTGTTCCTTTTTGAGGACCAAAGCAATAAAAGTAGGCGTCACTTTCTTGTTTTATCAGTTATTGAGCCGGTTGATAGACGGCCTTTGAGTTGTGTATTTGCGTTGAAATTCTCTTTTATTATTAACATCTCACTAGTCTCAGTTTCCCCTCACTAGTTTAACCAATTCTTTGCTTACAAGTCTGATCGATACCAGCACCTGCTTGTTTTCTATTTCTTGAAATCATCTGATCAGAGGTGTTGTGCAGGAGCATCCCGAGTGGGAGATCAAAGACGGGTTTATCATCTTCCAAAAAGTAAAAGATTCTGTGCCTTGCAAGGAAATACCATCCCTTCAGCTCATCACTCAAACACTCAGCTACGCAAGGGAGTTGGAACGTATTGTCTGAGAGGATATGCCACTCAGCTCCTTTTGTGATTTCAACATATACTGAATTTTCACTTTTTCAGTACTTGAACGTTTTGGTGCTTTGATTGTCTTATTATTCCTTGCCTCTATAACGAGTTAATGATGATGAAAAGGATGTATTACCAGGACTAGTATCTGTATCTTAACTATTTGTTCTGAAGTACACCTTTTGGTTTTGATGTTTAGCCTTAATTTAAATCTGTTTTGTTCTGAAAATACTTTTTGGTAAAAGTAAAGTAAATAAAGAATTTAAAATTAGGTAAGAATTGGCGGGTTGAGCTATGAGCTGTTGTTTAACCTATCTTAACTCAGGATCATCTCAGCCCAAGCAAAATTTGGGCGGGTTAGCTCAACCATTCCATTTGACACCTCGAATTTGTACTACGGTAATAATTGTTGTGCATGATGACAAGACAACGCCAATCTTTAAACTTGGTTTTTGGTTAATGAATAACAATATTCCAATAAGATCCATGTAATTAATGTCATAACTTTAATTTGTTTCAGAATTTTTCTTAAGGAATCGTGGAAGGTGATCATTTACATACTATAAAGGATGACTAATGTTAGAAAAACAAGGGGCGACTCAATATCATTGGTAACTTCTATGAGAGGCCTTGATTTATTTTCAAGAAAAAGGAGGGTTTCGTATACATTTTATTATTTGAATTCTATTTTTTCTAGATTTTTTTAGATGCAAACTTATGAATAATTATTCTATAATAGATTTTTTATATATAATATTATTTTTCAATTAATAATAAATTAATGATCAAAGACACACCTAACTTATCACTCTTTTGCGAGTTCATATCTCAACTATCTGTTGTTCCATTTACCTACCTAAACTATCACTTCTTTTGTATTAAAACACACATGGATGCTGATTTGGAAAAATATTTTAAATCAAGCGTCAACAGGCATGTTGTCACGCCCCGACTTTTCTTAAGTCTTTCCTTAAGGCGTGATGGCACCTGGACAATTATTTATTTTTCAGGCGAACCGTTAACTTCTTTTCTTCCTAGATTAAACATGTATTTAAGTGCGGAAATAATATATATATAGTAATAAGCAATTCAAAGCTTACAAAGAACAATCTTGTGTGGGCATTCAGAGATAATGAAACCTAGTTCTTAAAACATACTTTATGAGAATAACTTTCACCAAATCCAAATAATGGATTGGTGGGTCAAAGAGGTCATGGACGATCGCTAGCTGCATTGCGAGCTTTTCCTCTATCACGCTTCCCTGAAATATGTTAAATAAGCCCTACCATCCGGGGCTGAGTGAGAACCTCACCCTATAAATCAAAGTAATCTCGCAATATCTTAAGTACAAACATATTAGAACACAATAACCATGTTGTGAGACAAACTTCAACATTTTCAATGTATCATAATCAAGTATTCACACAATAATATTCTCTTTCAATTCGCTTTGGGATGTACTTTAACTCACGTACATGTTTTATCTCATGTTACATATTAAGGTATTCCTTTGTATTTACATATTTGTTGCGGCGTGCAACCCGATCCGATGCATTTACAAATGCATTTACATATCTGTTGCGGCGTGCAACCCGATCCATTAAGTTTACGTATTTGTGAACGCGTATTCTATTTACGTTTTGTTGCGGCGTGCAACCCGATCCATTATGTTTACGTATTTGTGAAGCGTATTCACTTTACGTTTTGTTGCGGCGTGCAACCCGATCCATTATATTTACGTATTTGTGAACGCGTATTCACTTTACGTTTTGTTGCGGCGTGCAACCCTATCCATTATGTTTACGTATTTGTGAACGCGTATTCACTTTACGTTTTGTTGCGGCGTGCAACCCGATCCATTATATTTACGTATTTGTGAACACGTATTCACTTTACGTTTTGTTGCGGCGTGCAACCCGATCCGATGCATTTAAAAATGCATTTACATATTTGTTTTGTATGTGTTATATGTTCAAAAGACTCAATTAATATTTCTTTCTTTCAATATTTCGCCCTTCCCACTTGTATGGGTTACAACTCTCAAACCGTAAGTCGGATTTATGTACGCAAAGTCTCAAACTGTCGAGAACATAATAATCTAGAACTCTTATTCAACACAAAATTTTAAATTCCTCACCGAAACATTCAGTTTTCAGTTTTAACAAATACATTAAGAACTGTTTGCCGAATTTATTATCAGAACGACACACGATCTTAAAACAATCATAACTTCTTATCCGTAAGTCGGACCAAGCCCCGTAAATTCTCAAACTGACGAGAAAAGACAAATATAGGACTTTCATTTGAATCAACATTTCATATTCTGTACCAATTGCTACAGTTTTACCATTTTACCCACTGCTTTACGGACTTTCCACCGATCCGGCGCAGAAATTTTAAAATACGATAACTTCTAAACCGTAAGTCCATTCTACCTATTATTTGGTTCAATCTGTTCATAACAAATTTATTTACTACCATACCAAATTTCGTCTAATTCTAACAAGTGAAACTCGGAAAAAACAGTTCATAATTCTACTTGCTCTCAGATTTCGTCCAAATCTGTGGCAGAAAGTTTAAACTATGATAACTCTTAAACCGTAAGTCCGTTTTATCTCTTCTTTAGTTCAATCTGTTCGTAACAAAGTGATTTACAACCATACCAAATTTCGTCTAATTAAAACAAGTATAACTCCGAAAAACAGTTTGTAACGTTCATGTCCCGAACTAGTTGTTTAAGAAATCTAAATTCATAATTTTTCTTTTAACACCAACATTATATTCTAACATGTATAAAACTTAAAATACAGGATTTCACTAAGAAATTTGAGTGAGAAAACTCACCTTTGTTGCTTCGTAATCGCAAATGACGCAACTTCAACTTATCCTTCAACCAAACCTTTATTTGGGACTCCTTAATTGTTCTCTTTTAATCTTGTTCTCTGAAATTTCTGGTTCTTTTCTCTTTGTTTTTTTTTTTCCAGATTTTTGTGTATCCCCTTTTTGTTGTGTTTTATATAAAAGTGTGTGTGTGTTTTATGAGAGTGGGGGGAAGTTGAGGGAGTGGAAGGAGTGAAAGAAGGGGTTGAGGGAGGGTTAGTTTAAGGGGGGAAAACTGCATTTTTTTTTTCTTTTTAAATTATTCTGTTTTTTTTTAAATCGTTTTTATTTTTTTTTTATATTATTTTGGGACTTTACATTCTTCCCTCCTTAAACAACATTCGTCCTCGAATGTGAATAAGGTCGTGAGACGTGCACATAGACACGCAATCTGCACACACATGAAGCACAACATAACACATTTTTAAATTTTCAAGACTTTATATTCTCCTTTCTTTGAATAACATTCGCCCTCGAATGTGAATAAGGTCAGAATAAAACACGTAGTCATACTATTGCACACACATAAAGTACAATTTAACACATTTTATATTCTTCCCTCCTTAAAAAACATTCGACATCGAATGTGAATAACGTCGTAATACATGCACGTCACACAAACTGCACGTAATGAACACATCTTAACACATTTTATTACCTTACTCAAACACGAATGGATATTTGACTCTCATCGCGTCCCCAGCTTCCCAGGTCGCTTTTTTGTGGAGTGATTCTTCCATAAAACTTTCACTAAATAATATTTTTGTTCCTAAGACGCTTAATTTGTCTATCCAAGATTTCCACCTAATTTCTTCATATCAAGCTCTTCATTCGTGGGCTATCTCTTGGGGTTGGATGACGTGAATCGGATCACGATATATTTTCGTAACATTGATACATGAAACAGGATGTACTTCTAATTCTTGTGGAAGCGGCTAGTTCGTAAGCCACATTCGCCACTCTTCGTAAGATCTCCTATGGTCCAAGAAACCTTGGACTCAACTTCTTTCTTTCCAAATCGCATCACTCTTCATTGGAGAGACTTTTAAAAATACTTTCTCTCCTTGAAACTCAAGATCTCTTTTGCGATTATCCGCATAAGACTTATGGCGGCTATGAGCTGTCTTGATCCGCTCCCGAATTATCTGTACTTTATCAGTTGTTTCCTGAATGACTTCGGGTCCAAACAGTAGTGTTTCGCCCACTTCGAACCCTCCAAGTGGAGATCTACACTTTCGCCCATACAATGCTTCGAACGGGGCCATTTGTATACTAGCATGAAAGTTGTTGTTGTAAGCGAACTCAATTAGACATAAATGGTCCAACCAATTACTCTGGAAGTCCAGCACACACGATCGCAACATATCCTCCAATGTATGAATTGTTCGTTCAGCTTGTCCGCTTTGTGGATGGAAAGCCACTCAATTTGACCTTTGTCCCGAGGCCTTTCCGAAACTTTGCCAAAAGTGTGAGGTGAATCGGGAACCCTATCCAAATAATTTGTAATGGAATCCCATGTAACCTCACTATTTCTTTCAAATAAATTTGTGCATATCGTGGTGCCCGATATGTAGTCTTGACCGGTAGGAAATGGGCTGACTTTGTAAGTCGATCAACAATCACCCATATAGAATCATAACCTTCTTTTGTTTTTGGTAGACCAGTTACAAAATCCATATGAATGGCCTCCCATTTTCACATGGGGACGCCAATGTCCTGAAGTAGTCCGCCGGGTTTTTGATGTTCGGTTTTCACCTGTTGACACGTAAGGCATCTTTCGACAAACTCTGCAACATCTCTCTTCATTCCTTCCCACCAGTAATTTGCCTTGAGATCATGATACATTTTCGTTGATCCTGGATGAATGGAATACCTGGTGTTGTGACCTTCATTTTAGATCTTTCTTCTTAGATCTTTTATCTTAGGAACACACAACCTGCCCTTATACCGAAGGGTACCATCATTTTCTCCTAATGTAAACTGTGAAGGTTTTCCCTGTTGAATCCTCTCTCGAAATGTAACAAATTCCATGTCCTCAAACTGACTTTCCTTTATTTTTGAAGCTAAGGCAGACAACGAGGTATCATGTACCACCACTCTACCTTCATCGACCTCAGTTAAATTAACCCTGAGATTTTTCCAATTTTTGTACCTCACGAACAATATCTCTCTTTTGTACTGCCAAGTGGGCCAAGATGCCCATTGATCTCCTACTGAGTGTGTCAGCCACCACGTTAGCTTTTCTACGATGGTAAAGAATGCTAAGGTCGTAATCCTTAAGCAACTCTAACCATTTTCTTTGTTGGAGATTCAAATCCTTTTGCGTGGTTATGTACTGCAAACTTTTATGATCTGTAACTATATCTACATGCACCCCATACAATAGTGTCTCCATATTCGTAAGGCAAACACTACCGCGCCAATTCCAAGTCATGAATTGATAATTCTTCTCATGTACCTTCAATTGTCTAGACGCATACACAATAGCTTTTCCAAATTGCATCAAGACGCATCCTAACCCCACCCTAGATGCATCACAATAGATTGTGAATCCCTCTTGTCCCAATGGTAGGGTTAGAACCGCGCAGAGTCAACAATTCCTTTGGAAAACTTGCTTCACATGCTTCTAACCACCGGTACTTAACCGCTTTATGAGACAATCGTCAAGGAGCAGCAAGACTAGAGAAACCCTTCACAAATCTTACATTGGAGTGGTAGGTTTCGCCGCTTCTTATCGCTTCTATCTTTTGGTCTACCATAATTCCACCCCTTGACACCACACGCCCAAGAAGGCTACCTTTTCCAACCAAAATTCACACTTTGAGAATTTAGCATACAATTTCTCCGCTTCAAGACTTGAAGCACTACTCTTAAATGCTCTTCATGTTCTTCAACACACTTGCTGTAAATTAGGATATCATCTATAAATACAATTACGAACAAATCCAAGAATGGTTTAAAGATTCTGTTCATTAGATCCATAAAAGCTGCTGGGGCATTGGTTAATCCGAAAGACATGACCAAGAACTCATAATGGCCATATCAGGTCCTAAAGGCTGTTTTTGATATATCATTCGGATTTATTTTCATCTGATGATATCTCGAACGAAGATCAATCTTGGAAAAATAATTGGCTCTCTGAAGTTGGTCAAAAAGATCATCGATTCTTGGTAATGGATATCGATTCTTGATCGTGACCTTATTGAGTTGTCGATAATCGATGCACATTCGGAGCGATCCATCTTTTTTTCTTCACAAAAGGATCGTGCGCTGCGGGAAACACTAGGCCTTATAAATCCTTTATCCAGAAGATCCTTCAACTGTTCTTTTAACTCTCTCAATTTAGCTGGGGCCATTCGATATGAAAGAATAGAAATAGGTCTTGTACCCAGAATTAACTCTATAGCGAACTCCACTTCTCTATCCGGAGGAAGGCCTGGGAGATCTTCAGGAAAAAAAAAACCTTCGAAATTTTTCAAACAATAGGGACATCATGCACCTGGGACTCTTTTGGGTATCTACTATATTAGCGGATATCGTACTCCACTTTGTGACTCCTTAATAACTTTTGAGACCTAAGGTAAAAATAAGGCGACGTGAGGATATTCCTCGCATCATGGGTAGCAAATCCACTAACAGTGGTATAACGTCTTGGGGTTTTTCCTCATTTATACTCTTACCACGAAACATGTGGTATGGCGTCTTGGGCTTTCCTCATTCATACTCTTACCACGGAGAAGGTGGTATGGCGTCGGGGCTTTCCTCATTCATACTCTTACTCGGAGAAGGTGGTATGACGCCTTGGGGCTTCGCCTCATTCATACTCTACCCCGGAGAAGGTGGTATAACGTCTTGGGGCTTGCCTCATTTATACTCTTACCCTGGAGAAGGTGGTATAACGTCTTGGGGGTTTACCCCTCATTTATACTCTTACCCTGGAGAATGTGGTATAACGTCTTGGGGGTTTACCCCTCATTTATACTCTTACCCTGGAGAAGGTGGTATAACGTCTTGGGGGTTTACCCCTCATTTATACTCTTACCCTGGAGAATGTGGTATAACGTCTTGGGGGTTTACCTCATTTATACTCTTACCACGAGAAGGTGGTATAACGTCTTGGGGGTTTACCCCTCATTTATACTCTTACCCTGGAGAAGGTGGCTATCCTACATAACATAAGTAAGTCAAGAAATCCCCTAACTTCTTATTGACATTATTAATATATCCACTCATTTTAGTTCACTTAAGGCACTAACATGTCTAAATAAAAGAATCCGGAAATTTAATCCCAAGTACTACATACTTCTACTCTTTTTAAAACGAATGACTCTTTTTTTTTAATATAAAACTTTTAAGATACTAATAACCATAGCATCAAGTCACTTGTCCTTACTTATCTTACTTAAAGTAAATCTCTCCTTTTAACTTTCCATAAAGCGAATATAACCAACTTCCCATAAAGTCGTTATATTAATCTTATACCTTAGTCAATTACATTTTCCTATTTCCAAGGGACTTAAACTTTTAAAACAAAACAAGTATCATATACTCAAAACACTTCAAGTCCCTTAACTTTGAAAACTTAAGACATCCTTAATAGTTTTAAAGAAGTGGGTTAACCTCCTAACTCGCCCAACTTGGCCATTCTTAAATAAGTAAAGGATATCAAAGTATCAGACGTCACCGTACCATATAAGTACAACTATTCATGCTCAAGAGATAGGAAAGTTCCACATACCTTTATTGATCTTCTAAACGATGAGTGGAACTCTCTCTGGATGGAGTTGACTATTTTCTATAGTATGACTCCAATCGGATAGTTGAAAAAAGTCGAGTCACATAAATGCCTCTTTCGTGAATACTCTTTTTTTTTATTTGGCAAAACCTTCTACCCTCATTGTCATGTTGACGATCTGAAGGTACGTCCGATCATAGGCTAATGCCACTACCTTCTCTACCAAGTTCGGGTTTAAACCCTCAACAAATCTTTTGACCTTCTCCCTTTCTGTAGGAATAATATGTGTTGTATGCTGACAACCACAAGAATTAGGTATTGTATTATTTCACATTGTGGTCTCCTTGTTTCCACAGTTCAAACGCCTGAGCGTATTTTTTTTCGGGTGTTAGGCATGTACTTTTCAATTAATGCGACTCTGAACTCTCCCCACGTCATCGGTAGTGACTTCATGGATAATTTCTTCTAAAATTTCTCCACCTCACCCCTGTGTCGTCCATAGTTTATCGTTGCACATCCCCTTCAACAATCATTTGAAGGAGGTAGTACGAAAACCAAGTCTTTGAAAAGACTCAAGATAGGCACGAGAAGAGTACGAAAGAAGGGAAACTTTAGGATGTTATTCCGTTCACTTATTACTAAGGTGGCGCGCACACCGTCGCAATAAGTAACCGTTCAAACACCCAACTCGAAGAAAACTTCTTAGAATCTCTTAACCTGGTTTGGCTTTGATACCAACTTGTCACGCCCCGACTTTTCTTAAGTCTTTCCTTAAGGCGTGATGGCACCTGGACAATTATTTATTTTCCAAAGTAACTGTTAACTTCTTTTCTTCCTAGATTAAACATGTATTTAAGTGCGGAAATAATATATATATAATAATAAGCAATTCAAAGCTTACAAAGAACAATCTTGTGTGGGGCATTCCCCGAGATAATGAAACCTAGTTCTTAAAACATACTTTATGAGAATAACTTTCACCAAATCCGAAATAATGGATTGGTCGGTCAAAGAGGCTGCGGGACGATCGCTAGCCCTGTTGCGGAGCTTTTCCTCTATCACGTTTCCCTGAAATATGTTAAATAAGCCCTACCATCCGGGGCTGAGTGAGAACCTCACCCTATAAATCAAAGTAATCTCGCAATATCTTAAGTACAAACATATTAGAACACAATAACCATGTTGTGAGACAAACTTCAACATTTTCAATGTATCATAATCAAGTATTCACACAATAATATTCTCTTTCAATTCGTTTCAGGATGTACTCAGCTTAACCCACGTACATGTTTTATCTCATGTTACATATTAAGGTATTCCTTTGTATTTACATATTTGTTGCGGCGTGCAACCCGATCCGATGCATTTACAAATGCATTTACATATCTGTTGCGTGCAACCCGATCCATTAAGTTTACGATTTGTGAACGCGTATTCACTTTACGCTTTTGTTGCGCGCAACCCGATCCATTATGTTTACGTATTTGAAGCGTATTCACTTTACGTTTTGTTGCGCGCGCAACCCGATCCATTATATTTACGTATTTGTGAACGCGTATTCACTTTACGTTTTGTTGCGCGCAACCCTATCCATTATGTTTACGTATTTGTGAACGCGTATTCACTTTACGCTTTGTTGCGCGCGCAACCCGATCCATTATATTTACGTATTTGTGAACACGTATTCACTTTACGTTTTGTTGCGGCGTGCAACCCGATCCGATGCATTTAAAAATGCATTTAAATATTTGTTTTGTATGTGTTATATGTTCAAAAGACTCAATTAATATTTCCTTCTTTCAATATTTCGCCCTTCCCACTTGTATGGGTTACAACTCTCAAACCGTAAGTCGGATTTATGTACGCAAAGTCTCAAACTGTCGAGAACAGAATAATCTAGAACTCTTATTCAACACAAAATTTTAAATTCCTCACCGAAACATTCAGTTTTCAGTTTTAACAAATACATTAAGAACTGTTTGCCGAATTTATTATCAGAACGACACACGATCTTAAAACAATCATAACTTCTTATCCGTAAGTCGGATCAAGCCCCGTAAATTCTCAAACTGACGAAAAAAGACAAATCTAGGACTTTCATTTGAATCAACATTTCATATTCTGTACCCATTGCTACAGTTTTACCATTTTACCCACTGCTTTACGGACTTTCAACCGATCCGGCGCAGAAACTTTAAAATACGATAACTTCTAAACCGTAAGTCCATTCTACCTCTTCTTTAGTTCAATCTGTTCGTAACAAATTTATTTACAACCATACCAAATTTAGTCTAATTCTAACAAGTGAAACTCGGGAAAAACAGTTCATAATTCTACTTGCTCTCAGATTTCGTCCAAATCTGTGGCAGAAAGTTTAAACTATGATAACTCTTAAACCGTAAGTCCGTTTTATCTCTTCTTTAGTTCAATCTGTTCGTAACAAAGTGATTTACAACCATACCAAATTTCGTCTAATTAAAACAAGTATAACTCCGAAAAACAGTTTGTAACGTTCATGTCCCGAACTAGTTGTTTAAGAAATCTAAATTCATAATTTTTCTTTTAACACCATCATTATATTCTAACATGTATAAAACTTAAAATACAGGATTTCACTAAGAAATTTGAGTGAGAAAACTCACTTTTGTTGCTTCGTAATCGCAATGACGCAACTTCAACTTATCCTTCAACCAAACTTTTATTTGGGACTCCTTAATTGTTCTCTTTTAATCTTGTTCTCTGAAATTTCTGGTTCTTTTCTCTTTATTTTTTTTTTCCAGATTTTTTGTATCCCCTTTTTGTTGTGTTTTATATAAAAGTGTGTGTGTGTTTTATGAGAGTGGGGTGAAGTTGAGGGAGTGGAAGGAGTGAAAGAAGGGGTTGAGGGAGGGTTAGTTTAAGGGGGGAAAACTGCATTTTTTTTTCTTTTTAAATTATTCTGTTTTTTTTTTAAATCGTTTTTATTATTTTTTTATATTTTTTTGGGACTTTACACATGTGAAGGCTACTTCAACATCGAGGTGTGTTTTAATATAAAGGAGTGATGGTTTAGGTGGTAAATTGAACAATGGATAGTTGAGGTATGAAATTCATGAAAATGTGATAGTTGAGGTATGAAATTCATTGATAATATATCTAATCCATTCAATCTCTTGAGACATTTTATATGATTTTTTTTTTACTTTTTTATTAAAAATTCAAAATATTTTCTAAAAAGAAATTATAAACCTATTATTGTTATCAAAACAATGGGCCCCAAGATTTGGGGGCCTAAAGCGGCCGCTTCACTTCACCGTTAGGCCGTCACTGAGAAAAACACCCCTAGGGCACGTTTGATACGCTGTATTACGCTGGACTGCATTGGATAAAAAAATAATACAGTGTTTGGTGGGCGTTTTCAATTGGACTGTATTATTTCTAAAAATAGTACACTCCAACTGCCATTTTTGAGACTCATCTAGTAGATTAATACTCTAATACCGTCCATTATATATTAATACAGTTCATTATAATACAGTACAGTTCATGCAAAATTATACAGTCCAGTGCGACGTACCAAACTAGCCCCTATAGTCTTATTGGTTGGGAAAGGATTCGTGATTTATCTCTGTTGGCCTGTTGCTATCGTATTTACATGTAATTTGATGATAAGTCAATATTAATTGCAGCACAAAAAAAGAAAATGTGAGAATGAAGCCAAATAGAAACTTGACATGGAAATATTGTAGATAGCTTTTAATAGGGGGATTGAAATTTTTGAAATGCACTTATTAGCCGCAAGGAAAACATTAATAATGAATAAATATTTACAGCTATAATAAGAGTATGAAAAATAATCCTCAACTGCCAAATAATTGCACTTAGCTAATCATATCCTATTATTGTCCTTTTCGTTAATGTATGTATCAATATAAGCGTCCGTGACCACCTTTATTTTTTTACAAATAAAGCTACCTTTTTCTTTCAACAAGCAAAAATGATAATGGTAAGAGTGTTGAATATAAATATAAATTACAAGAAATGGAAAAGTAACAACAACAACAAGTAAATAATAAATTTGAAAATTAAACAAGTAAATGGTCTTACTGAGTCGATTGAAGTTTCAATCTTTCCTTAAGATAATATTGCCCCCGTATGTGTTTTCAACGATTGTGTTAGCAACTTATCTCCCAAGATAAAACAGCAATCAAACAAGTGAGCAAAGGGACTCAAGTGTTCGCTTGATAAGAAAGATCTTTGAGTCTATTTTGATTTTAAGAGAGGAAGATAATTTCAGAGAATTGTTAAGTAACAATGTCAAGTGTGTAGTGTTTTGCAAATGAGCCAAAGGCCTCATTTTATAGTGTTGAGAAGAAGACCCTCCAACTAGCCAATTTATGGCTTTGAATGACCAAGTAATGGCCATTAGTATGTAGTTACAATTCAGTCAAGTAATGGCTGAATTCAAGAGCAAAATAATGAAGAGTTAATCCTCCAAAGTCAGCTCAAACGTCAGTTTTTATTCTTCTCCTTCGGACTGAAAACGGTCGCAGTGAGGCGTCGCGGCTCGTAACTCAGGCGCGCGTCGCGGCCTCGCAGAGTGGCACCGCGCTCTCCAAAGACCACTGGCCCTTTCCGCCGCGGCCCGATTTTAACACATTGTACACTTCTTCCTTGATTTACCAACGTGAAATCAACGTCATTTGGCAATAACCGTCTATTATCTTACGTCTCAAACAATTCGTATACGTACCAATATCTCTTACATTTAAGGAAATTGTGATCCTTGACACTATATGTGCACGTGTGTGGAAACAACGTTTTCTACGTGCGGGGCCCCAATTGTTCGATTCATAATTAAATAGGATTAACTTTAGTTCACGTTTAATAAATATTTTCAACAAAGAGTCCCACCTCGGAAATATGAAATGAGAATTTGGACTCCTTATATGGATTTAGACAATCTTCACCTTACAAGCTAGTTTTTGGGGTTCAGTTAGGCCCAAAATTCATTTTTACATGGTATCAGAGTCATACTCATTCCAATTCTTTGTTCACCAATGTTGGGCCCCCAAATTATATTGTTCACGCTCCAGTTAATGAGATCTGGACGTGCGGGGGAGTGTTAAGAGTTCCACATCGAAAATGAAATGGAAACTATAGGAACGTGGACTCCTTATATGGACTTGGACAATCCTCACCCTACAAGCTAGGTCCACGCTTCAGTTAACGATGTCTTGACATGCGGGAGAGTGTTAAAAGTCTTACATCAGAAATGAAATTGGAACTTGGACTCTTTATATGAACTTGGACAATCCTCACCCTACAAGCTAATTTTTGGGATTCAATTATGTCAAAGATTTATTCTTTACCCTTAGTATCATCATGAAAAAAAAAGTGAAGATATTATTAGTAACTTAGTATCGAGCTTTTATTATGTTTTCCGTTTAGTAGAAGCTACGAGCGTTTTGAGTTAGGTGATTGAAAGTGAGTGATAGATATTAAGCGTTAGAAATTAATACTCCGATTTCCTTGTAGGTACATCACTATTCCGAAAATAATGTATACAAAGAAAGAATTTCCAAATCTGAATTATTGACTTATTTGTACCCAATTTAATGCTATATTTATATTCTTGATTCAACTTTAATAATACAATATACATAGCATAGCCCACGTAGCTTTTTTGGAACTTTTCTTCCAAAACAGACAATTTAGACGGCATATTTTCTGCTTTAAGAAAGTAAAGACAAAAAGCATTTAAAAAAGATATCTTTTGATTTTATTTTTATTTTCCTTACCAAGAAATTAAGCAATTCCAAAAATAACTCAAATCCTAAACAGAAGAAATTTTAGTGTACCCTCTTTTAACATATTTTGTGATTACTAAACTAAATTATGTGTATTGAGTACAAACACAAGCTCTGTAACTCTCATACCGGAAAGAAAAAAGAAAGTAAAATGTTATGTAAGACAGAACACAAATTCATATGTATGCACAATTTTAACTTAATATAGCGTAACCCAAAAGACAAACTCACAAAATCTGTTACCATAAATTCATTGAGGTCTGTTGAGCTAAAGCGGACAATAAGTTGAGTTGAGGATGAGATCAACACTATTGTTTTGTGTGGGGAGGGGAAAAAGGAAAAAACATGCTAAACTGACAAGAAGGTAAAACATTTACAACCATGAATGTGATACTAAATGTTAAAAACATGTTGGAGGACAATTGGCTCTTGCCTTTTAGAAGCATGGCTCACTTTTTTCAGTTTTCACTATACATATACAGTGTATCATAATTTATTTAAGTTTTATACACAATCGCTTTATATATTTTTTTATATTATCAGGTCATTTAAAGCTATACGTAATCGTCTTTAAATGTGTCATTTGAAATCTTAAAAATAAAGTATGATATTTACTATTGGGTGGGGCGCATGAGTGAATTCGCTTTACCCATTTTCACAGAAATTTCGATTGGTTGCAGTCTTAGATTGAATATTTACTATAATTATGTGTAAAAATTATCTACACTGACTATATATATTACATAAAGACTATATATATATGAGCCCATCCTTTTAGATTCTTAATACCTCACAACCCTGTATTTCACACATCCCTTCCCACCACTAGTATTATTCATCTTTTGTCCCCCTTTTGCTCTCTTTTCTGCACACTTTCTTCTTCCTCTTCGCAAAAGAAAAGGAAGGAAAATCCATGGACCGACCCCATTATCTCCGCCAGTTTGCGGGATACAATAATTCATTTTTTGAATAGCAGGTTTGATAAAAAAAAAATTGAATTTTTATTTTACTTTTTGTGGTCTTGTTGGTTATATTTAAAGTTCATAAACTCTTATATATTTATTGCAGTTTACTCAGATAAAATCAGAGGTATACTCTATTTTTTGTTGTTATTTTCAAGAATCAAGATACTATATTTAAAGCTATCACGTGATTTTTATTAATTCATTGGTTGCAGGTGTTTGAAAAAAATTCAGTTTTTCATAGCTAAAAATGGGAAATGAGCCTCCATTTTCAGCAGCAAATGGTCCTCAAGAAGGTTCTAATTATGATGAAATCTTCATGCAGCATAGCTTGCAATTCTCTGATAGTTTAAAGGTAGGAGCTTTTATTTCTCCATCACAATTTGCAGTAACGACATTGTTTGTTCGAATTCTTTTGGATGATATAGCAAACTGTTGTTATAGAAAACATATAATATAACATAATATGAACAATTGGTTCCAAAGAAAACTTGGCCTTATAATGAAATGTTGTTATAGAGGATGACTGTTGATTTCTATGCTTTTATGTGATATAAGATATGAATCTTGGTTTTCTGGTTTAGATGGAGGTCTTCATTTTGGATTTAAGTTATATACAGTGATGGCATACATAATTTTTACACTAACAGTGTAATTTTACTGGTTATAGCATGTTCTCATTTTATTATCTAGATTACTATATCAGTCTTGATACAGAGAGTTACCTATAGGGACAGAGCTATAGTATAGTTACAAGTTCAGACGATTTCAATAGTTTTTCTAATAATATTAGGAAATCTCTAAATATGTATAAATATTTGATTGTGAATCCAGAAACTAAAACGAGCTACGACTTCAGTGGCAAGTTCAGAAATTATAAACTTCTAATCCTGGCTCGGCCTCTAGTTGCCTATTAATGCAGGTTAATTTTTGGTGATTGTGTACCATGTCAATGCATAGAACTTAAAACTCTTTTGGTTTTTGGCAATTTAGGACTTGAAGAATTTAAGGAAACAGTTGTACTCTGCTGCAGAATACTTTGAGTCTTCTTATGGGGAAAATGAACACAAAACACTGTAAGTACATTCCCTTTCTTATTGAATTGTTTTTTTGGAAAATCATTTGTAATGGATTTTTGAGTATTCCTAATTCTTTGTTTTTACAAAATGTGCAGAGTGATAGAGACTTTGAAAGATTATGTGAGTAATGCTCTAGTTAGTAGTGTGGACCATTTGGGCTCTGTGGCTTGTAAATTAAATAACTTCTTGGATGAAAAGGTTGATGAATTGTCTACAACCAAGCTTCGATTTTCATACATGGAACAGGTAACACTTAATTTATATATACTGATACTGTAATAGATTTATATAGTCGGTTCCGACTTGTATGAGACTGAGGCATAGTCGTTATTGTTGTTATATTGAAAGTATAAAGAATTATTGATGTATCTTAACATGTTGTATCATGGCATATGTCTTAATTTTGAGGTTGATAATCTAAAGTTTTTATGGCCGATTACTTGTATTTATCTTTCAGGTGATCTGGTAAGCTAAAACTTACTCACACGTGGTGTTTATATCAAACCAATGAATAAAAGGCATGTGTCTTCCTACACACATTTACCACTTAAACCATGGTTAAGTGTTATGTTTTTCTCACTTTAATTGTCAACTACTAAGGTTAAATTGCTCAGTTTGGTCACCAGTAGGGGTAAATATCTACCATTTGAGAGTTGTAAAAATTCATATACACTGTCAGCGTGTAGAAGTTAAACTCTTCTATAAGATGTTAACTACGTAGCAAACTTAGTTCGTTTGACAATTGACAAGAACGGTTTTTATTTTCACCACATTTTATGGCCGTAATCAACAACTGTCTCAATCTCAAGTTAAATAGAGTTAGCTATATGAATCATTGCTTATCATGTCGTTCCATTTTAGTATGTTTTAGTCCAAAATTATAAAAATTAGTTTCTCTAATACTAAAAGATCTCTATATTTCTCGTCTTACCATTTTCTCTCTGTGTTAATCCAAATTAGAAATTGCAAACATGCCAAGAAATTGTTGATCGAAGTGGCCTTTTGCAACAATCTTTGATAATTTTGACTCCAAAGCAACATAAGCGTTACATGATTTCAGGCAATTATCTTTTTCCCTCCTCTTCATTAGTATTGTATTTATGTTACAAATTCAGGAGGGGTCCACAGTACTGGTTATGGATTCACTTGAACTGAATAATTTTTGCCAAGATCTACAAATATTTGACCGTGAACCCAATTATTATTATATAGTATTAACTTCAGGTCATTAATAATTTATTTTGCTTTTTTTTCTTCAATTTCATTCTCAATGTTCACATTTTGCAGCTGCAGAGACACAACCTGCAGTTCCAAAACCTAGACAAAGAAATAAGGAACACAACTTGTGTCCTCAAGATGACTTGCAGCTACCTAAGAATGGTACATTATTTCAATATTCTTGTTCTCTTGGCGCCTTTGAATTACGTTGAATTTTGTGATCATCTCATTTAAAAACTGTGTTGCTTGGGCCCAAAGATGTTGCCCCTCTCGTGTCAGATCCTCCAAAAATGCATAGCTTTTGGAGGAACCTACACACGTCCAACAATATTTTTGAAGAGTCCCAATCAACAGTCTAAAAGTTTAAGCCATCAGAGTGAGCACACTCTTTATGTAGTTAACTATATCTTCAACAACATAAACTTTAGATGAGGATGACCGGACAATTTAATGAGGGACGTGTTAAAAATGTAATATAAGAAATAATGAAAAGTTTGGTCTCCCAACAGTTTAAGCTTTTAGATGAGATGGTAGCACAATTTACCAAATTTTTTAATCTTTATCCTTTTGTAATCCTTTTTCTTTGCGATTAGGTGATTGTTTCCCTCATCATTTTCAACCTCATTCATCTAAACCAAAGTACATGTAGGTTTGGATACTCTTGGTAAATTATTTTTTGTGCCAATTTTGCCTTCAAAATCAGTAACCATTTTAAAATTGACACAGGAAAAGGCATCCCAAGATTTCATGGACAGATGCTTCTCCAAATCCTCTTAACTTCTCATTTACAAGGATTGCATCCACCAAAGAATTTGGTTAGTAACAACTAAAACTTCTTTATTTATACACAGTATAGTTCAAATTTACGAATTTAACTTTTATACACAGAAAAACACAAATGTTTTTGCACTATCATAAAATGTTATCGTCATATTAGGTAATCTGTCTTATTTTTCAGGTTACTAATTTCACTCTTTATGGTTTATGGTTTGTTACTAGCAATTATCGTTTATGTGATCCGATAGTGTGAATTTCTTTTTTACGCTGTTAGCATGTAGAAGATAAACTCGATTAACATGTCCAGTAATGAAACAGGGAAAAGATCAGTTTCACCACATAAATTTGGTCTCAAGCGCTCTGGATCTGTCAATAGATCAGTTTCGCCTCTGACGCGTTTTGGATCAGCCGTCAGAAGATCAATTTCTCCCAGCACTTCCAATATTAAACAGAGGGTAAGAACTTTTATCATGCAATCTAAGTACAATATGTTCGTGATATTTTTTGTTGTTGTTTCATCGAAATGCTATTATAGATAACATATAATACTCCCTATGTCCCAAAATGAACAACTTACTTTTCTTTTTAGTCCGTTTAAAAAAGAATGATATATTTCCTTATTTAGCAACAATTTAATTTTTAAAAAATGATATGATCTATAACCACACAAATATCTTTGATTTATTTTAGATCATAAGATTCAAAAGTCTTCCTTTATTTCTTAAAGTGCGTGCTAAATGAAAGTATATCACATAAATTGGAAAGGAGGGAGTATAACATAACATGAAAAATTGATTCTAAAGAAAACTTGGTTGTTATAGTGAAATGTTGTTATAGAGGATGACTGCTATAGAGAGGTTTGATGGTATATACTATGTTCTTCGATAATAACAGTGTCCATCTGAGCCACGGAGGGCGATTTCAATGTCCATAAATCCGGAAAGAAACAGTGCAAAGGATATGCAAGATTACGCCAGAAAGAGTAAAAATTTACTTACGGCATTCCTCAGCCGTCGTGGTCATAGTCACTGTCACGGATCAAGAAATGCAGGTATACCATCCAAGTACCATGACGATAGATGATGAACCAGTAAATAGAGATATCGTCAAGTTTTCCCGAGCTAAATGGCAGTGTATGGGAACCTGGATTACTGCATGCGCAAAGATATAAAATTGCAGGCAGAAAGTTCAAAAACTGTGTAAAATATAAACTACTATGTCATTTTGCGGGGTAATGCCATTGCCAGTGTCCCCTTTCAGAAATGAAATTTAAATAATTCTGAATGACGAGAAGTTAAGATTCAATGTTATTGAAAGTTCATTGCCTTCATCTTGTGACCAAATCAAATTGCTTCAACTTATCTTGTACATCAAATTTGTAAGCGAAATGTTTCTGCAGTTGCTGTTATATTTTTCCAACAAATGTAATATCTTACGAGAGTTTAAAGCACAAAACAGATAGTCAAAAGAGAAATAAATCTTACTCCATTAAATCAAGTTCCAAAATGAATTGAAGATAAAAGAGAAACAAAATATTTAAAGTTAGAATGAAAGATTTCAACTTGTATCCAATAACAATTGTTACTTCATTCCAGTCACTGGAAGTTCCTACAGATCACATGTCTTCAGTATTATTGTCTACAAAACTAGAGGTGAATACATTAATTTTGGGTTTGATAATATGGTACTTTTATTTATCTCTGTACATAAACTTTGTTATATTACAGGTAGATATTGACAATATTGTAATTTAATGTACAATCGCATTTTGGACTCAAAATGAAACTATATTTTTTAGTATATTTACTCTAGCATAATATGCACATGTCCTCTCAGTTCATACAAAAAATATGAACACAGTTGTCCACAAGAACATCCACAATGTTGCTCGCTTCAATTCTTCAGTAATCTTATAACTCTTCTTCCTTCTAATCAACAGTAATTATAAAGAAACTACAATTTATGACCAATTCTTGTATCCAGAATAGGCGAGTCTGCGAACATCTTGAGAAAAGCCACTGATGGTATTTTGCTGATATATAAGAACACAATATGGCAATAACCTTTCTCTAAAATCCAAGATCAAAACTAGGAAAATCATCCATTTTTCTTGCACTGATGTCATGCTCAGATTTTATCTCAGTTGAGTCACAACGGAACTGTGGAGCAGAGTCATTTGAAGCATCAATCATGAAACCAGAAAATTCCTCTTGCCACTGGTTATATGTCTGCTTGTTATCAGCAGAAGGCTAAAGAAAACAGCAGATAATGTCAGAAAACAAGTATTGGTGGCAGAGTCGTACAGCAATTTTCATCACATGGAACAATGTCATAATCGGCATTAGTGAATCCATTTGAGTAAATAATGAATGAGAAGTTGGTGTTCCAATATTCTACTGTAAAAAACTGATTGGTATACATATATTTTTCCTAGTAGTTTCCATCAAAATCCAATATCTTTACTCCAAAGTTCCTCTTTTTCCTTTGTTTCCAAACACCCTTTTTCTTCCCATACTTTTCTACTCTTACCCCCCCCCCCCAAATTTCTTTTCCTTTTGTTATGTAGGAGAAGGAGATTAACTTTCTGTTCATACTTGACTCAGAATATTCACCAATATGAGGGTAGGTAATACTATCATAATATAAACGGAAGCTCAAAAAGGAACAGAGTTCAATGGCTTACCTTGTTGGATGCATGAGTTAAGGTGCAGCCATCAGTTAATGCAGGCACTGAGCCAATAGGATTATCTGCACAGATAGAAGCAAATGTAGTTAATACTACCACCGGTCCATTTTAAATGTCATTTTAGCCAGACATATTTAGTCCAAAATAAATGTTGTGTTCTAGAGGATGCTTGCCTTGGTGGAAGACAGATGTAGATGCATTCTCGATTTCTGAAATTTCATTAGACCTGTTGTGGACCTTGTGGCAGAGTATTTCAACTGTTTGAACCTTAGAGTCTGACTTAGGAACAGCCAATTGCTTCAGCTTTGCAGTTGGGGACCTTCTCTCTGCGACAGTGCATTCTACATCACACGAGAATATATCCACCGCTTCTAATCTGGAAAGAATAAAAACAAACCAAATATAATATGTCAAGTAACTCTCATATAATCTTAATACGTATAAAACTGTTAGATATGTTTTCCCTGATATGCCAAGTATCCATAGACCAGTTTTATTAAAAGCACAAAGTACAAAAAAGCAACAAAGTCCATGGAGTTTGAAGCGAAAAACGAGAAGGGCATGCTTCTTTGAAGCGAAGCGCACAATTTATGGATTTTTTTTTAGTGAAAATGGTAAGTGGTAACTTGCTCAATTTATGGAATATTTAAATTTCAAATATCTATGAATTTAGTATGATAAAAATTAAATTGCAATTGAAATAACAAAGTTTAGCATCCAACATATTATAATGCCGATATTAATTTAACTCTTCAAAGTTGAGATCCAAAAAAGCGACTGATTCTCGTGGAATCACTTTGGGCAAACTTCTCTGAAGCACATGGTTTCACCTATGAAGAGATAACCGCTCTCTTCGTCTCTTAGATGGCTTTTAGCAACATAGACGCATAAGCAGAAAAAATGACAAATCAAAGGGTGCAGTTATGTGATCATTTTTAACCTCGGAATGAATTTCGATACTAACCCTGTAGACAAGCCTAATAAATGAGTATGAGATACTCTTTGGTCAGCACGATCCGATGGGTGGGATATGCCGTCCAAATGGAATGCATCAGTTACTTTCATCTTCGAGATTTTCCTGTCGTTTCTATGCGTCATAGTAGTTTCTCCTACCTTATGCTCTGGCGAACTATCTTTAGCATTGAAGTCTTGCGTGAGATGTTCCTGTGTTTCTCTCTTAATAACACTGCAAACAAGACCAGATGACCGCAGTAGTTGACATTCATCTGCATATGTGCTGCCCCGTACTGTGACAACACCTTCCGATGTGGTGGGTTTTTTAAGAATGGACAAGATTTCATGGGCTGTCATGAGGCAAAAAGTATCAATAGTTAAAAGATATTTAGCAATTAACTAGATTGGAAAAAAGGAAACACTGGCCTTACTTGCCAAAAAGAAGTAAGAAAACTAAAGTTTCTTGTAACTCCAAGTTAACAAACTCGATGTATAGCATATATGCATGCCTAACTCATCAGTTGCACTGGACAAATGTACACCAGTCCTTGATATTATCTTTACGTAGTATGAACTTGGAGGCTATTGACTGATTTAATTATCAAGCTAAGGTGGTCTCTAACGCTAACATTAAGCCAAAGGCAGCTCACTGTTATCCCCAAGAAAAAGTGATGAAAGTCGTACAGTGTCAATAATACAAATATACAACAGTGGAAGGAAAATTCATTTCCACTGATTTGCTTCAGCTAAAACAGCGTAGTTATTGTCAGCATGTTCATTTGCATAAGCAGAACGATAACACATCATATCTACTTATCAAAAAACAAAACATGTCATATCTGGTCATACTTATCTATATTACTTAGTTAAAGGAGGGATATCAGCATTTTTTGTTACATTTGATTGACACCGTATAACAGTTTTTCCCCAAATAAACCTTAGGACTTGCTTAGTCAAAAGAAAAACATTGCAGTTAGCTGACACTATGTTTGATTCCATGAAAAGGAAGGGAATGGTACATGAGAGAGATTTATTTGTTACTTACCTTAGGTGGAACAATCTAAGGTAAAGAGGTTCAGCAAATTTAAAACAAAATCTAAGTCCACAAACTCAAGATTACTGGTGCTTGTTAAGATGGTGAAGGAACAAATACTCAAAGCCTTCAGAAGTTTCGGATGGGTTTACCATTTTGAAGTCTCTTTTACTCCAGCCTAAGTAGTGTGCCACATACAACTCAATATGGTTGAAACCTTACAATTTATTGTCTTAATTAGGAGTTCCACTGATTACCAACAATTGATGAAAGTCACGAATGAATGATCCTGACCAGACCTTCTGGAGAAGGGTTAAATTCTGCTCCTTACATAAGGGAAAGGCCGACAGCTTACCTGCACGAACAGAGTTTGTTCCGGAGATCCTGCAACTTGTGGTATTGTCAACTCTTGCAGTCTTTGAATCCACATGTTCCAATGAAAAAGCTCCACTTTGTGGTTTCCCTGATGCAATACCAATTGGAAGCAGGAAAAGTGAAACTACTGAAGGTTCTAGATGTTGGAAGTAAGATGATGAGTTCTGTAGACTGTAACATTCCTCTCTGATGCTATAGTAATGTGTGATGCTACGAAACAACAGGCTATAAAAACTAGTGCAGTCTACTTATCTATATCTAAATACTTATGAAAGGTACTAAACTTTGATCGCAGAAACAAAATAAAAGTGCATGTAAGATGAACTAAGCAAAGAGAAGGCAAGAGTGCTTGGTTTCTAGAAATCAACATCATTTCATACACTAAATTACCAACAGACTTACTATTAGGAATTGGCTTGTTGAAGGATATTCTCTTACTTAATTTGATATTGTCGAGTCCGGATATTTTAATGTCGGATTGTGCATGCTCTTGTGAATAAGCATCATTTTGAGGTTTTCCTGCACATAGCAATGAAATCAGGTCCATAAAGAACGTAGAGAATTTCTTAAACTAATCTTATGTCAAGACACTTGATGCATGTGACTGTTAAATGATCAACCTTACCTTACTGGTCGAAGAAAGCAAGAATATTAGCCATGTACCATAGAAAATTACCTTCTGGACCTGTACTCATGTCACCAACTTCAACCAAATAATTTGGCAGATTCAATGTAGTTCCAGTTGTGACATGTTCTGATAACTTGAGAAACCTTTGGCATAATGTGATCCCATCTTCTGTAAGTAGAGTAACCTGACTTGTTTGTGGTGTGAGTTTATGTCAGAACCAGCTAATAAGATTGAGATCTGTAATATCATCAGCTAAACATTGATTGATGTTTGAGAAATAATCCAAATTAGGAAGTCAAAACATAGTAACTTAATGATGAAAATCTGCAAAGAACTAGATAGCTGACTGATTAGCTTCCGAAATTTTTTGCAACCATAGAAATACTGGGCAGATAAACTGCTAAGATAAGCACTGCCATGCTTATCAACCAAATCCTTGGTAAACTCGACAAAGATGAACTAAATTACAGTTGCAGGGAGTGTGGATGGATATAGGACTAACCTGAGATTGGTAGGAACCACAGGATGTAAGCTTGAGGATTCCGTTACTGTACCTTTTTGCCTTCTGAGTTATTTGAGTAGTATACATGACGTCCCATTCTGCACTCAAAGAATAGAATAGTAGTGTCATGCCCATGCTCAATTAATCAGAATTTAAAGTAATCGACGGAACAATTTTCTGGTTTAATAAAATGGGGAAAATGCTATTACAACTACGAATTGGGAAACTGAATAAAACTAAATAGGAAATCAGCCAAGCTCCATGAATAGCATATGAGATCTGATGAATTAGAAGAGATAAGAAGAGAATTAGGGATAGAGAAGAGATAGAAGAGAGTGAGATCGAGAATAGAGAGAAAGAAGGAAATACCAATTGTTCGTTCCCCTTCCAGAATAGTTTCAGCGTGTTTATATTGAAGTGGAACTGCACGTGCCTCTCACCTGACCTACTAACACATGCCTCTCATGTGACCACTAATCCGGGTCATGACAAGTAGTTTAAGAACAAGTCCTGGAGGTTGTCCTATAACTAGTGGCAATCTCTCCTCTATCTTTTGACCTACTTTAGCATGTATGAAAGAATAATTAATATATTCAGAGAATCATAAAGAAATATGTTTCCTTGTATATAATATTCTAGTTGATTTCTAGGGATTTAGATATCTAGTTACCTTAGTTAGCCTTTCCTTTACCTGTATTTAAAGCATTGTATTTTGTGAATAGTAAACAAGTTATTCTCTCAAATCAACTCATTCTCACTTACCTTTGTAAGAGCATGATGCTAAGTTTAAGAGTAGAGTTCATAGTCTACTAGTGTCAGAAGACAGTGGATCCAGAAATAGAATTGAAGATCATTGGTGGATTGAAATGCTGTTAGGAATGTAGGTTCTAAATAATTCAAGTGGCACATGCTTCTAAAGTTAGTATACGTGAATTCAAGGTTATTGCTATAACTGAACATGAAATAAGGGTTGTTTATGCCAATACAGAGACTAAGAAAAAGTTCCCATTTTAGAATAGCGGACAACTTGTTAAAATGGCCCAACAAGTGAAACATGATAATCAAATTCCAAATATACAAAAAATATTTTTCAGAAAACCTATCGAAACGTAATGTAGATTCACAGAAGCTAGCCATCCAAATTTGAAGACATGGAAGGATTTCACTGGGAATTCCAAATATACAAAAAATATTTTTCAGAAAACCTATCGAAACGTAATGTAGATTCACAGAAGCAAGCCATCCAAATTTGAAGACATGGAAGGATTTCACTGGGTATGTTGTTGTTGTTGTTGTATTTATGAAGTCCAAGATAATAGGATGTGAAAAACTAGATAGTCATTCAGGAAAAAAAAACATCTATTATAAGGTGGTTTTCCTACGCGAACAACAAACAGATATTATCTTTACCTTACTGCATTTTAGTTGTGACAAAGTCAAACCTACCAGCTGGCAACTTATTATCGACAGCAGCTTCACCATGTATAGGTCCTCTTTCTCCAAGTTCCGTGGTATGTTTTCTTTGAGGACTGATGTCCTTTGGAGGCTTTTGGTCCTCCTCGCGTTCTCCTATCTCCACTAAGTGACCATCAAATGTCACTGATTGACCAGACGTGATGCTTTCATTCTTCTTCAGAAACCTGCTATCTAGGAGTCTCCTGGTTGCATCATACAGCATGATCTGGAAACAATCAGCTAAGCTTTTTATTCAAAAAAAAGAAGTCAGCAATATAATGACATAATATTGAGCATAACTATGGACTTTTCTATTTGAAAAAATTAGGGAAAAGAAAGACACCATTTTTTTCACAAAGTTTTACAGCTACAGTTACAGATAAGCTAGTATACAAACCAATCTTTTCAATCTTAACAAGTAGATGCAGTGAAGCTGCTGAAAGCAACTTACTTGGGCCTAGCTTCAGATCTGAGAGTTGTGTGAATTAACGTGTGGGACTTTGTTCAAAAGATCACGAAATTATTTTTGGTGAGTGTTCTACTGCTTATTACTATCATTCAGATTTTATCTCAAACGTATCTTCTTTGTTGCCTCCCTTTTTTAACCGGCTCTAACATCTATTGTTTTTCTCTTTCTCATTCCGCCTTCCTCTTGCTCCACCCCTAATTCCCTGGCAATACCTTCTTGGCTCTTGGTATTTAAACCTTAACTAGATTTTCAAATAGTTAACAAATAGGAGATTTTTGCTTGCCTTGATCAGAAGTATGAAACATGACACCTCCAAAGTTGAAACTCTCCAGAGACCCAGAAACGAAATTTCTATGAATACACGTACGCTAATAAGTTCTCAAATATTCAGAATAAAGGATTTCATTGACGTCAATGGTTAATCTTTTACATTGCTCTCATAAGCAAGCAACAGCAAGCTTTTTGCTTTGGCCTGGGGAGAGAGAGCTTAAGGTTGGTGATGCAATTCTAACAGACTTTAAAATTAGACAAAAGAAAGGAGCAACATATAATTTTAGAACGTTAAAGCACACAGATGTTAGTCAAACAGTGGAAGGTGTTCAATACGTATAAGTTAGACGAGAAATTATTGCAGAAACCAACCTGCTTGCAATGTGAGCTAGAGATCACAAGTCGTAAATACCCATCATGGAACTTCTTTGCCTTTTGAGTCATTTGTGTCGTGTACAATACCTGCCATTCTGAATTAAAAATCAAAAGAGAAACTCAATTCTCATAAAACACTGAAATACAACAACATACCCAGTATAATCTCACCAAGTAGAAAACACTGAAATATAGAAAGAAAATGCAACCTGTGAGAACTGAATTTTTATATCCAGTAGTGGAACATGATAGCCAGCTTTACTTGTATTATCATCTCAACTGCTGGTTCATTCGACTTGAGCATGTCTTAAGAGAAGAAGGTACTAGTAATAGTTGTCTGTTTTAGAGATTTGTTCGAAGTATAGTTCAGATACGAGAAAGTATGACTTTTTGTTAAAAATATATGACACCCTGACTAAAACAACTCAATGTTGTACTACTTCATTGCAATCGTTTCATCTAGAGGTGGGGGAATGTTGACAGGCACCTCCCTGTATATTCTTGTTAAATATGGTATAATTATGTAGTGTAGATATAAGAATATATATGGTATAATTAGATATATATGGGAAGATACGAGAAGATATACGGTACAATTAGATAGATATGGGAATATTTCCCAAATATCCTTATTAATTTTTTTCCTTATTTACATTCCCTGTAACAACTATTTAATCCCATTTGCTTGAGGGAATAATCAAGTAACTGATTCTCAAGTTCTCTTCTCTTCTCCTTCTAATTTCTCATGGTATCAGAGTCTTCCTTTGTATAACCATTTCTGGTCAAGAAAGCAGATTCTCCTAAGCAGAATCACATAAACAAAAAAGGGGGCAAATATAGGCTCACAAATCTGGTACGATAATTTTCAGACAGTTACATAATATTGTTCCAGCGAGAGTATACTATTCGACGAATTGTTGGTACTGTTTCCACCGTACTTTGATTCCTCTGATCTGTGATATATATTTATCTACTTCTAGCCCATCTGTTCCTACCTTGGAAGAAGTATTTTCCAGATTACTGCACATCACATCTGCATCACCAGAATTCCTATGATGCATCTATCATAGCCGCCCAAACTAACAATTTTCAAGGTGGATACAGAAAAGGAAAATGGAGGAACAATAAACATTGCACTCATTGTAATAAGGGAGGACATCGAAAAGAGTAATGTCGGCTTCTTCTCTTACATTGCACTCATTGTAATAAGGGAGGACATGTAAGAGAGGAATGCCGACTCCTTCATGGTAAGCCTTCACGCAATAATGATCGCCCTCAACATGCAGCAAATATGACTCATCAGGGAGATGGTATTCTGCCCACATCTGATGTCAGGGATGGATCATCTCAATCTATCACTTTAACTGGAGCAGACTATAATGACTACCTTAAGTACCAAGCATCAAGGAAACAATCATCAGCTGCTTACACAATGCAAAAGTACTCTCTCTACTCTTACTACCCCTTCTACTCTCTCTACTGTTATTTTGGCTAATGGATCAAAGACTATTGTAAAAGGGATAGATATAGCTCATTCTCTGCAGTCATTTTTGCACCTAAATGTCCATATAATCTTATTTTCATTAGCAAATTAACAAAAAACCTAAATTGTGTTGTAACTTTCCTTGATGATTCTGTTCTTATGCAGGACCGGAGTACGGGACAGATGATTGGAAAAGGACATGAGTCATAGGGATTGTATCTGCTATCCATCCCAACACCACATGTTGTTTTCACTTCCGGTGCTTCCTCTAAATTGCTTCATAGTCAACTGGGTCATCCGAGTCTCTTGAAACTGTAAAAGATAGTTCCCAATTTATTTAGTTTATCTTTGTTAGAATGTGAGTCGTGTCAGCTTGGGAAGCACACTCGTACCTCTTTCCCAAAGCGCGTCAATAATAGGGTCACCTCTATGTTTGAAATTGTCCATTCGAACATATGGAGTCCAAGTCGTGTCAGTTCTTCCTTAGGCTTTCATTATTTCATGACTTTTATTGATGACTATTCTCGATGCACGTGGTTATTTTTAATGAAAAATATGTCTGAGTTATTCTCTATCTTTCAGAAATTTTGTGCTGAAATTCGCAATCAATTTGGTATTTCCATTAAGAAGTTAATCAGTGATAATGCTCGAGAATTTTTCTCTACTTCTCTCTCTTCTTTTATGCCATCCCAAGGCATATTGCACATGTCTTCTTGTGCACATACTCCTCGACAAAATGAAGTTGTTGAGCGAAAGAACAGACATCTAATTGAAACAGCTCGGACATTGCTTATTCACAATCATGTCCCTTTACGTTTTTGGAGTGACACCGTTATTACTGTCTATTATTTAATCAATTGTATGCCTTCATCTGTTTTGCAGTACAAGAGTCCACACTCAGTCTTCTATCCGAACCACAATTTGTTCCCCTTTCCTCCACGTGTATTTGGTTGCACCTGTTTTATTCATAACCTTACCTCTGGAAAAGACAAACTTCAGTACAAGGCTTTTAAATGTATCTTTCTCGGGTATTCTCATCAACAAAAAGGTAACAAATGCTTTGATCCTTCTACCAATAAGTACTTGATCTTCGCAGATGTTACCTTTTTCGATACTTCTCCGTATTTTTCACCTAATATAGAAAATGAGAAGGCCATATCAATAGTCCTTCCAATTCCAATTGTTCCACCCCTAGCTCAACCACCGTCTCTTAAGGTCTATTCTCGACGACCTCAACCTCCTTCTGAGCCTGCTAATCAAGTTAGTATTTCTAACACTGATACAAGTACACAAAGAACTCCTAGTGACTCATTACCTACTCCAACAATGTCTCCCGCTTCGGTCAAGAGCTCATCAGATGATTATCCCATTGCTCTTCGCAAAGGTACTAGAACTACTGCAAATCAAACTCCTATTTATACATATTTAAGGTATCATCGTCTGTCACCTTCATATCATGCCTTCATTTCTAGTTTATCCCATGTTAGTTCCCAAGATTGTGGCAGAAGCACTAGTTCATCCAGGTTGGCATCAGGCTAGAAGATGATTGATTTGCATAATATTGGTACTTGGGAGCTTGTTCCTTTACTTGAAGGCAAAACAACGATTGGTTGTCGTTGGGTGTTCACAGTTAAGGTAGGTTCGGATGGAGCTATTGATCGTCTCAAAGCGAGATTGGTTGCTAAGGGATACACTCAGATTTATGGCATTAACTATGGAGATACTTTCTCACCAGTTGACAAGATGGCTTTTGTCCGTCTTCCCGTCTCTATGGCAGGAATGAATCATTAGCCCATTTTTCAGCTGGACATCAAAAACGCATTCCTTCATAGAGAACTTGCTAAAGAAGTTTATATGGAGCAACCACCAAGGTTTGTTGCTTAGGGGGAATTTGTACTAGTCTATAGACTTCTTCGATCTCTTTATGGTCTCAAATAGTCTCCTAGAGCATGGTTGGTCGTTTTCGAGTTGTTGTGCAACAATTTGGAATGATCCGAATAGAAGTTGATCACTATTTATTCTATAGATATTCATCTCATGGAAAACATATCTTTTTAATTGTTTATGCTAATGCTATTGTTATCACAGGTGATGATCATGAAGGTATTGCTCAACTCAAACAACACATTTCAAGTCACTTTCAGACTAATGATTTAGGCAAGATGAAATACTTTCTAGGCATTGAAGTGACACAGTCTGGCAATGGTATTGCTATTACACAAAGAAATATGCCTTACATTTTGGAAGACGATGGTATGTTGGACTGCAAACATGTGGACACTCTCATGGATCCAAATACTAAGCTTATTCTAGGACAGGGGAGCCTCTAAAAGATCCTAGCAGATATCGGAGACTAGTTGGCAAACTCAACTACCTTACGATCACACGACCAGACATCTCATTTGTTGTCAGTGTAGTTAGCCAGTTTATAGTCATTGGAATGAAGTAATTCGCATTCTGCGATATATCAAAAGCTCTCCAGGACAAGGTTTATTGTATGAAGACAAGGGACACTCACATTGTTGGGTATTCTAATGCAAATTGGGCAGGATCTCATTCTTATAGGCGGTCCACTTTAGGTTATTGTGTTCTAATCGAAGGCAATCTAATATCCTGGAAAAGAAAAAAGCAAGATGTCGTGGCTAGATCAAGAGCAGAGGCGGAGTACCAAGCTATGACATTGGCTACGTGTGAGTTTATATGGTTGAGGAAACTTCTCCAAGAATTGAAGATGGGAGGAGTTGAACCGATGACATATGTAATAACCAAGTTGCACTGCATATGTTGTGTTTCATGTAAGAACGAAACATATTGAGATAGATTGTCACTTCATTTGAGAGAAGATTGAGTCTGGATACATTGCCACAAGTTTTGTCAACTCAAACGATCAACTGGCAGATATTTTCACAAAATCACTCCGAGGATCCAAAATTGACTATATTTTGTGGCAAGCTAGGAGCATATGACTTATACGCTCCAGCTTGAGGGGGAGTGTTAAATATGGTATAATAAGGAAGTGTAGATATAAGAATATATATGGTATAATTAGATAGATATGAGAAGATATATGGTATAATTAGATAGATTCAGATTGTGTAATATCCTTATTAATTTCTTTCGTTATTTACATTCCCTGTAACAACTATTTAATCCCATTTGCTTGAGGGAATAATCAAGCAACTGATTCTCAAGTTCTCTTATCTTCTCCTTCTAATTTCTCAATTCTCAAAACCCAAAAGGTGAATACATAAACGAGAGGAACATATAAACTGACATCTTCATAACCTTATGAAAAGATGAACAATCTCCTTTTTTTATAAGAAAGATAAACAATCTCATCTTTTTAGAAAAGAATGTGTCTCCAATAAGACTAGTTGTGTACGGGTACATAAAGAAACATCAGCTACGCAATGGTTTGAAAATGCGAGGGATGCAGCTTGTTCAAAAAGTGTACATAAAATTATGAAGAGTGAACACAAGAACCATTCTGAAGTAATTTTCTTGTTTTGCCTTACAGATTCAAATGTCCCCTTACTTCCATAGACAATGAGTGAACCAAAAGTACTGGGAAAATGCTGCAAAAGCGCTTCAGCAATTCAGTTCAGGAAATTGGATGGACTAAAAGAGAAATTAGATCTACTAAATTGGACAAGAGGGAGTAAGAATATCAAAGTTTCTAAGCTTGAAACAAGAAAATTATTGACCATAAAAAGCAGAAAAAAATAGTTAGCACAGTTGCTGCAAAAATATTTTGCTACCTTCTGTACTTGACTTTGTCATGTCAACGAAACCTGGAGAAGAACTATATTTGCGTACTTCACTCTTCTTGAACTCTGCAAGTTGAAATTTGTTATGAAATAGTTCACTCTCGGAACAGTAACAGACGAAAGACATTAGATAGATCAATAAAGGTCAATTTGAACTTTCAGACTCATAAACCCATAAGTGCCATAATCTCACAATGAGAAACCCAATGATATGAAATCATGTGTTTGTACAGGCCCTCGTGAATATGCTGGGAACTTCAATAATATAAAAAACAGAGACGAAATTAAAAAAAAACACATTATTGCACTTCACTGATAGAGCAGGACAAAAATCATCTGACAAACCTCTAATAATCTTTTGTGATGGGCTTAGACTACTTGGCAGTGCTTTCCTTTTACCAAGATTTGATTTCCTATTATCTGAAGGAAAAAGAATAATCATGTGCAAACTATAAAAATGAAGAACAACATCAAACTGTACACAACTGCGAAAACAAAAGAAAGAATGTGGAACGATACCAGCAGCAGTTGAGCTTTTTCCAGAATGCAGTAGCCCATATTCCTGAGATTCTTTCTTAATTTGTTTAGTATTTAATATGGGTATAGGTTTGTAATCGCCGTGAGGATCACCAATATCAACAAGGTAAGAATCAAATGCCAATGTTTCGCCTTCTTTGACATCAATATCGTTCTTCAAAATCTTAATGCCTAACAGCTTCTCACAATCATCATAGAGCATTGCCTGTATAAGAACCAGAACAATTTTTGATGTTACGAATAATTGTTTGATGATGTATTTTACCAGAACCCACAATCCCTTTCTATTCAACCGCCAAGACTAGTCCATAAACCCCCCTTCCAAACATATTTATTTAGGTACCAGTAAACTCCTAAGTAGTAGCACCAATAAAACTCTGGAAGCTTTAGAGCTCAGGCGAATCCAGGATTTAAGGTAGTGAGTGCATCAAATAATCCATAATCCACATCATTGCATTCTCTATGTATTCTGATTCCGATACAATGGCCACTCTGCTTATTTGCTGAATCGGCTTTGTTTAAGATGCTGACAATGCCTTACTGAAGTTTCATTTACAAGCAACTCATAATAGCTACATATATAATCATTCCCCAAATGTCTACGCAGGTTGACTCAAAAAAATCTCTTAATATCATCGCCAAGTTATCAAGAGATTGCACGACTGCGACTCTCACTTACGATTGACAATCAATTTTGGTTAAACGTGAAAGTGAATATAAAATATATAGAACTGAAACTGCACATAATATACATCTTAAATTAAATATACGAACTCCAGACTCATAGTCAAAAAGGAGCAGTGAGCACTGTGCTAATTCACACTCACTGACTTAAATTCCCAAATCAACATCTGATCTCAAGTAAAATTGAATCATGTATTAACTCCAAAACAACTGGTTAATTTACTTTTTTCTCAAATTACTTGAAACTGCAAAATTAACATCTTAAATAGAACCTACAAAGTCCAAACTCATAGTCAAAAAAGAGCAATTAGCACACTGCTAATTCGCACTCACTGACTTAAATTTCCAGAACAGAATTGAATCATGTATTAACTCTGAAACAACTGGTTAATTTACATCCTTTTTTTCCTCAGATTGCTTGAAGCGTGATATCTACCAAATTAGAATGCTGAACTGCTAATAAATTGGTTCTTCAACCAGTTTAAAGATATATAATAAGCAAATGGATCTGAAAATCGAATATCTACGTACGGAATCATGTATTAACTGCAAAACAACTAGTTAATTTACATTTCCTCAAATTACTCGAGACGTGATATCTACAAAATTAGAATCCTGAACAACTAATAAACAAGCAAATGGATCTGAAAATCGAATATCTAAATATTCGTCTATTAACTCCGAAACAACTAGTTAATTTAGTACATATTTTTCCTCAAATTACTTGAAAACTGATATCTACAAAATTAAAATGATGAGCAACTAATAAACAAGCATATGGATCTGAAAATCGATTATCTGAGTACTGAATCATATATTAACTCTGAAACAACTGATTAATTTACATTTTCCCCGTCAAATTACTTGAAACGTGATATCTACCAAATTAGAATATTGAGCAACTAATAAACAAGCAAATGGATCTAAGTAAGGAAATACGAGCACACACCTTGTGGCTGGAGGATTGAAGCTCTAAGAAGCCATCTTGATAAACTTTTCGTTTCTGTTTGAGATGCTTCGTGTACGTAACGCACCATTTCTTCTTCACATCGCCCATTGTCGCCGAACAGATAGCAATTCGGCGATTTTGCTTTCTCGGAATACAATGGATGATTCTAGAACTTTACAGAGAAATGTGAATTTGGTGCGAAATTTTGGGCGGGAAATTCAGGTTGCTTCCACTGTACTTTGCTTAGTGTTTTCAGAAAGTGGAGAAGACTTTCTTTTTTAATTATTTTTGTGGATTAGGGTTTTCGGGTTACTTTAATAAATTTTAAAAGTTTGAAGATTTAAACTTTTATACTCAGGGGTGTATTCAATTAGTATTTTAAAAGTCTTTTTTTAGATTAAAAAGTCATGTGGTATTCAATTAAGATTTTTAAACAATCTAAAAAAATCGTGTGGTATTCAATCAAGACTATTAGGATTTTTTAAACAGAGTGTTAAAATCTAGTGGTATTCAATTATGATTTTAAAAGACTAACAAAAAGTCTTTTGATATTCAAAATTTTGAGATTTCGAAAGATTTTTTTAAAATATGAATTTTGGAGGACTTTTTAGTGGAAGGTATAACTAACAAATCTTATAAACAATCTCAATCTAACCTATCATACTTTTTTCATTCTCAAATTTCTATTTCATTTTTTTTACTTTTATAAAAATATGAATTTTTTTCTTACCTCCCCCTACCGCCCTAACCCCACCTACCCCCGACCCCCACCCCATTCTCAAATTTCTATTTCATATTTTTTGTTACTTTTATAAAAAAAAATATTAAAAATATGAAATTTTATTTACCTCCCCCTACCGGGGACCCCCTATCCTAGCCCTAACTCAATCTCAATTTTTTATTTTTTATTTTTTTAATTTTTATAAATAATTTATAAAAATATGAATTTTTTCTTACCCCCATACCCACACATATCCCCTACCCCTCCACTTATCCCTCCACCCCCCATCCTCAAATTTCTATTTCATATTTTTTTTACTTTTATAAAAAAATATAGATTTTTTTCTTACTTCCCCCTACCGCCCTAACCTCGCCTACCCCCATCCCCACCCATCCTCAAATTTATATTTCATATTTTTTGTTACTTTTATAAAAAATAAAAAAAAATGAAATTTTAACTTACCTACCCCTACCCCGCCTTACCCCCTACCCCCACCCTACCCCAATCTTAAATTTTTATTTTATATATTTTTTTTTTTTTACTTTTATAAATAATTTATAAAAATATTAATTTTTTTCTTACCCCCATACCCACACACACTTACCCCTCCACCCTACCCACACTTCTTCCTCCACCCTCACCCCCATCATTTAGCCCATCCTGATCCGCCCATCTTAGCCTATGTAAGTTTTGGGTGGGTTGCGCATTGACTCATCTACAACTTCAACACGTCTTGACCGCCCAACTTCCGCCCAAACGACTCATCTGTCACCCCTAGTTGTATCCTTCAAAGCCATGTGAACAATTCAACTGTAATAGGAGAAAGCAGGAGATCCTTACATTTGTTTGTGCTATTTTATTTTACTTTGATTGAACTATTTGGTACTTTGGTTAAACTATTTGGGTTATAATTTTGTTGAACTATTGTTATTGTAATTTGGTTAAACTTTTTATTGTTATTTATAGAATTAAGTAATATTTTAGACAATTAATGAGAACGAATAGTTAATGGAACTTGAAATACTATATATTGTTATTTTAGAAGTACAATAACGGCTTTTGATATATTTTACATTGAAAACTAGTGATGAAAAATTATAAAAATAAATTGTGATGATGAGAGCAAAAGGATTGGAGAAAAAATTCAGGTGGTCATTTCAAATCTTTATAAATCTTATGATACATCTTTTAAAATCCAAACATAAGAAATCTTGATTGTCAAAATAGTCTTTTAAAATCATAACAATCTTAAATAGTCTTTTAAAATTCATAAGACTTATTTATTCCAAAAATATCTTTTAAAATCATAATTGAATACACCCCCTTAAAGTCATTTTTGAGTTGTATTAAAATATATAAAAGTTTACTCTATTTTCCTCTAAAGTATAAATAAATCTCTCTTTCTCTTTTCTATCACTCATAATTTTTCCATTCGATTTTTCTTCTCTTCAGAGTTCGGAAGCTCTCCAATCTGTTATACCCCGTATTTCCAGAGTATGTACGTAAGGACGTACGTAGAAAAATTTGAACTTTTACATAGGCTTGGCCGAATTAACTTTGTTCACAACACCCGATTAGAGTCGTTTTTCGGCGAAACGTTTTCCACGACTTTCGTAGGGAATTTCGGCTATGTCATTTTTAATTTTTGCGGATTTTTAGGAGACGTAACATTTTGGATCAACAAGAGGCGCCACTGGCACCTCTCCGTTGGTAGGGCTTGGGCGGTAAAGGGTGTGGCGAAAGTTGGCCTTGTTTGGTCGAGGTTGGTAGGATATTTGTGTGTTAGTTGGTTAAGGGGCACTTGGCAAGATCTTGGCCCTACACTTGCCTTGACTTGCAAGATCTTGGCCATTGGTTGGCGCCTTCACTGGCCTATAAATACCCATCCCTTTGAAGACTTATTCATCCATTCCTAAATGTTTCTAAGTGTTAAATCTTCTCCCTCCTCTTGTGTTGAGTTCGGTAGAGGCCTCCCTGTGTGAGAGCACCCCACTCTGCAGGGGTGCTAGCCGAGTGTACCCACTGCCTAGTTGCTTTAGTATAATACCCCCTTTGTGGTGTAGAAATACTCTCAAAAGTATTGTTATAATGCCCAAATTACCTTAGCCAGTATACCTTGTTGTATTCTAAGGTTATACCTATCTGAAAAGCCGAAATACTATTATACTTCGTCGGTCCACAAAACCAAACCACAGGAAAATCTCCATAGTCAGATGGAGTATTGTGTAGAAGTTGGTTAGAACTTCTAAGGGTGGTTTAGAGCGGGTCGAGCTTCGGAGTTGGAGCTAAACGTTGCCCGGGATCGACATTTTAACTTGGATAATTATGGGCTTATCGAGGTAATTATCTTGTCCTCTATTGTAATTGGAAATTACATGATGTTAGAATATATAGTCAAGTATACTATATATAGAACGAACTTAGTATTGTGTGGCAATGTCCTCGGACTTAAGCCCAATTTAAAGAAGAATCGAGCTGTAATTACGTAGGGTATTCTGATGAGACTTGTGTAGTTGACGGGTAGGGAAGGGCTGCCCAATTTCCCGTAGGATCTTCCATCTAGATTTATTCTACCGAGTAGTCTAGACTTTGATAGACTTGTGTAACCTGTATGGGGTGAATGTTCTGCGAGTGGCGTGCTCTTGAGAAGGTGGACCAGGCTAATAGGGTTATAGCCGTGAGCGATTTGCTAATAGTCGATAATCGTCGCGGTATGTGAACCTCTTCCTATCTCTTCTAGCATGATATGTGTATAACTATATAGTACGGTGAGCGACGTGTGTTAATTGAACATAGTTATGCGGCAATGTCTTTTGACTTAAGCGAATAATAATAATCTTGAAGTAGTTCAGAGAATTAGAAGCTTTTTAAAGAAGAGTAATACTTGGTTTTAAAAGCTTAAGAGTTATGCTAGCTTTATGGGAAGTTAGGTATAAAGGCTTAAGAATGATAAAACGAATGTTTTAATTATTTTAGAAGTTAAGAGACTTGATCTTGTAAGATAAGAGACTTAACTTAAATAAATTATATGAATTTTGTGTGAAACCTCATTCGTGAGTAATGAGTACTTGATTTTTAAAAGGGATAATGTTTTACTGATTTGAAATCGTAATGTGTATCGACAAACCACTCAGCGTTAATAAAGGAAATGTTTTGATTAATGAAGTATTAATAAAACGGTAGAAACTCCCATCCGCATGTAGAAGCTAAGATGAGACAAAATGATATTTCTAGATCACGGTCATTTGTAATAAGATTGTTATAAACAAGAATGTCCTACTTATGTTTCTCAGACTGTTTAAAAGAGAATTATATTGTTAAAGAAATAAGGCTATGAACTACGAAACCTTTCTAAAATAAGAAACGTGAACATTTGAAATTAGGCAAACTTGGACGTTTGGAAAATAATGTTGTTACTTGATTTTACAAAGGTAAGTGTTTTGGGTTTACTTAAAAAGACGATCGCTCTGTTTTATATACTACGTATTGTGTGACTTATGTGAAAGCAACGGATCTTTTAAAAGATTTAATGTATGAAGTACTTTAGGGATAGATACGAACTTGTTAGCATAAAGTACCTGTGAATAACTTGATTGTGTTGGTTTGAGATAGCCTTGTAAATACTTTCTTGTTGATGTGATAAGTAAACATGTTAGGATCTACGTGTGTTAGTATCTTGTGTGATCGTGATCTGGTCATTCTTGTTGGGCTTACGTTGTTAAACGTTAAGCCGTTGTACTATTATTGTATCACATACCCTTTGACTTATTATACAGGGCTTGCCACCCGATGCGGTCTATACGGCTATCACGATCCTTGTGACTACGCGAGCGCGGTAGCTCGAGATTTGATCATTCCGGGTGTTTAGCCCGATGCGGGGGGATTCCCTATGCGGTCTGTTGAGACTATACGGTCTTTTGAGACTATGCGGGTTGCGGGAGCCTAGGCGGATACCGGGGTTAAGGCGCCTCGACGCGGGGTATACCTCAGCGATGCAGGACCATGATTCGAGAATACCTCACGCGGTCCGTGTGAGACCTATGCGAGCTGCGAGAGTTCGAGGATAGACGTGCGCATTGATATTGCGCGGGCGAGTGGCGAGCGATCATGTGGTGCGATGCAGAAAGACCTCGGGATACGGTTTGTGGTATTTTTGATGCGTGGGTCTTAGTAGTCGGCTATGCCTTCGCACTTGCCCATACGGTTTTATTGTGATAACTTTGAGGCGTGAGTCACGACTTGACATATCGCTATTTATTGTGAACGTAGTTTGGTTATCATACATGTCTCTCGCTTTATATAGACTACTATGATTTCATTTCTGATTTATTTTGATTTCACATACTTGGTACTGTTAGATCGACCTCGCGAAGTGCGTTCATCTGCAGGTAAAGGTACGCCAGTCGTTGATCCTCGCTCTTAGGGTCACAGTTCAGCGTTTGGGAAAGCTCCGTTTCTCCGGAGGCTTATCTTGGTATAGTCCCCTGTTGTTGTAAGGTGCTGACATTCAGGGGTATGACGGGGCCCTGTCCCGTCGTTGTTGTCGTATCCTTTCTTAGAAGTGCAGTAATCTTGTTGTGGCGGGGGTTTGTAAAAAGGATTAAACTGTTCTCTTTAAAAGATTGTTTATATATGCCGAAAGGCAAGTTTTCACAGATTATTGTTTTATACTTCTGTTATCTCATGTTGTTGTGTTTGTTCCGCTGATTTACTCTGATGTATGTCTACTTGGGTGCCCGGGGTAAGGCACCAGTCACGGGCCCCGGTTCGGGTCGTGACACAATCATCGTCCTCATACATGTTAATTAATTTTGCATCCTGGAGCATTTTGAGCTCCATGTTGTTTATATAAAAAAAATGAATTTGATAAATCCTAGTGTTCATAAAGTTCTGGATTATTTCAAATTTTTAGAACTTTAGCCTCTCTTTTTATTGAAATATGTGTTATTTCTACTTATTTTGCTTGTCTCGATTGTACTTTTTAGTTTTTAGTTTTTGAAAATTTATCTTAGTCTATTACTAGACTTGAAATTCTAGCATTTTTATTGGTCGAAATATGTATTATTTCTACATGTTTCGCTTGTTTCTGTACTGTTTTTTATGTTTCTTCAAATTTATAATGGTCAATTAATAGGCTTGTTGCCATGTGACTGGTAAAATTGATGTCATGTGATCAGGAGGTCATGGGTTCAAGCTGTGGAAACAACCTCTTGCAGGAATGTGAGGTAAAATTGCGTACAATAGACTCTTATGGTATGATCCTTCCCCGTACCCAACGCATAGCGAGGGCTTTGTGCACCGGGCTGCTCTTTGTCTTTTTCTTTTACTAGGTTTGTTGTCGATTATTAGTATTCGTATATTGTGGTTTGTCAACACCACTCTATTGTTTGCATGTAGACCACATACAACATATGAAAATGCACATTCTTTACGTGTAATATTTGAAAGGCTCAGAAAAGAGCCTGATGATCGGACCACCATCTTCCTCCCCCCCTCACTCCCTAATAAACTATTATTTTTACGTATTTTTTTTGTAAAACTTTTATTTATGAAAAGAGAGTGAATGAGTTTGATCAAGAAAAGAGATAACAGAGCAGTTTGATCAAGAAAAAATATAACAGAGGAGTTTGAACTTTGGGTCGATTTTATATAGGGAATGGATGTATTGTTACAATTATAAATTTAATTTTTTATTTTATTTTATACCGTTTTAAAACAATTTGTGGTTTGTCATTCGAAATAAAACTAAGTGTGATGGATCAATTATAAGTCAAATCGAAAATAAACCACCTTACTCTATAATAACTCAATGTTTATAACTATTTTAGACCATTTTGGTTGATGATAAATTAGAAAAATAAAGGTGATTGTTGAAATGTGAAGCATGGTGAATTTGCACTAGTGTGGCGGGATTTTTTTAAAAAAATATTCTAACCCAAACCCCAAATTGCATTAATCTAAGGGACCGTGGATAGATATATCATAAACCGACCGTCGTCAATAGATAATAGTTATCATTTAGACTCTACTTCACGCATGATCAATAATTATCCACACGTTATATATAGACCAAGGATAATATTTATCTAAAAGACATAAAAAAAATAAAAAATAGCACGCCACTATTTAAACACTGTAATAACATTTTAATACATCATATAAGAGTCTCCATTCATTGAACACATGACCAAAAGTGTTTTAGGATAAGTGATGATACTTAAAAGGTCAATATTTATCTAAAAGACATAAATAAATGAAATAAAAATTAAAAGATAAAAGAATATACCACTATTTATATATTATAATAACAATTTACTACATTATATGAGAGTTCTCATCCATTTAACACACGATCAAAAGAGTTTTATGATGAGTAATGGTACTTAAAAGGTCAATAATTATCTTAAAAGCCATAAATAAATAAAATAAATAAAAAGACTTGATATTATTTAACTATTATAATAACACTTTAATGCATCATATGAGAGTCCCATCAATTGAACACATGATCCAAAGAGTTTAAACACATGTAATGATTGTCCTTATAACAAAGTTGTGCTTTGAGAACAAAAACTTGTTGTCAGACTAATTGAATACTAGTGTTATGATTATCATTACTTGTCCTAAAACTCTTTTGATCATGTGTTTAATGGATGAGAACTCTCGTATGATGTATTCAAATTTTATTAAATGTTAAAGTATCAAATATTTTAATTAATTAATTTATGACTTTTTAGATAAATATTGAACTTCTGAGCATCACTACTTGTTCTAAAACTTTTTTAATCATGTATTCAATTGACGGGGACTCTCATATGATGTATTAAAGTGTTATTAAAATATTTAAATAGTATCAAGACTTTTTATTTATTTATTTTATTTATTTATTGCATTTTAAACAAATATTGACATTTTAAGTATCATTACTTGTCCTAAAACTCTTTTGATCATGTGCTCAATGGATGAAGACTCTCATATGGTGTATTAAAGTATTATTATAATGTTTAAATAGTATCATTTTTTTTTTATTTGTGATTTTTAATTAGTCTAATATTAGCCTTTGAAGTACCATTACATGACCTAAAACTCTTTTGACCATGTGCTCAGTGAATGAGGATTCTCATATGGTGTATTAAAGTGTTGTTATAATGTTTAAATATATCAAGTTTTTTTATTTATTTTATTTATTTGTGGTTTTTGGTATAATATTAGCCTTTGAAGTACCATTACCTGACCTAAAATTATTTTAATCATGTGTTCAATGGACGAGGACTCTCGTATGTTGTATTAAAATATTATTATAATATTTAAATAGTGACATGTCCTATTATTTATTTTATTTATTTATGACTTTTTAGACAATTCATTGGTCTATATATAACATGTGAAAAATTATTGATCATGTGTGGAATTAAGCATAAATGATAACTACTAGCTATTGATGACTCTCAATTTATGGTATACCTATGCACAATCCCTTAGATTTGTGAAATTTGTGGTTGAGTTTGTTGTTTCATTTCTTTTAGTTTTTTTGTTTGTTACACATTCAATACGAGTATCAAATGTAGGATGAAAAATAAAATAAAAAATAAAAGAAAAATGGTAGAAGGAAAAGAATGAATCCGATTGTAAAATTACAACCTTAATATTTTATTTTAATTTAAGCAATAAAAAGATGCAGGAACTGATCATTTCAATGTGTAAACGTGATAATGAAGTAGGTGTTTCATGTTTGCATGAGTAGCTCAACTGGTTATCGAGGGGATAATTAAAAAAAGTGATAATCAAGTAGGCAAACCAATTTTCCAATATAAAATGAAAGGAGGAGAATATTGTAATGTGGAAACCAGTCAAGTCAACTAATTAAAGTACTTTTTTCTTTTTCACCACAGTAAACAGTAACTTTGAGTTTAGACAATGGTAAAATTGTGTATAATTAAACGAAACCATCGCATAAACACGGGACTTTCTAAATTGAGGCATTCAATAAAGGTCTAAGTTCGCCGGAGATATTAAAATTCGCTCCACCGCCGCCGGATCTACGACACCGAAAATGGCGATGCAAACCGGCGTCGCCACTTCCAAAGTACTCATACTCGTCGGCGCAGGTGATCTCTCCAAATATATATATACAGTTCATCAGTTTATATTCCATTTCTAGTTGCTTTTACTTCTAGTAATCAATCAATAGGAAGAGAGATTCGTTTTGGTTATGAAGCTCGAGGAAGTTAGGTTAGTTTAGCTGATAATTTGGAACTTTGATCTAATAGAAAATTATAAATTATGTAATTTTACTACTCTAGTAATTAATATTGTCCGAGTCCAGTCCCAATTTATGTGTCACCGGCACAAAGTTTGAGGAAGAAATAAATATTTTTGAATTTTGTGGTCTAAAACAAACTTGTTGTTATAAATTATTTTATTAAGGGTAAAAGGAGAATTTTATAAGTTGTTTCCACTTATAGAAGGTGATTTTTTTTTTTTGACATTTAAAAAGGAAAGAGTGACACATAAATTGGGACAGAAGGAGTACTAGTAATGAATAGTTAACTATGCCTCAATCTCAAATAGTTAAGGTGGACTATAATGAACTCTATATTCATTATGTTCTCTAAGTTAATACAGTATTCAGAGAATTCAATCAAAAGGAAGAAAGGAAGAGAGATTCGTTTTGGTTCTGAAGCTGGAGGAAATCAACTTGATTTAGCTGATAATTTGGAACCTTGATCTAATAGAAATGATTGTTTTGGTAAATTTGTTACTAGTACGTAGTAATGAATAATTAACTATGCCTCAAAATCCTAAATAGTTAAGGTGGACTATCTGAAGCTTCTATATTCATTCTGCTTTGGTATTCAGAGAATTTATTATAGGCTATTTTTACACTGGCCTTTAAACTAGTATCCAAAACTTTCTTTATAACTGGCCTTGAGGGCTTTAGAGGGGGAAAATGAAGGGGCGTGGTGAGTGGAGGATGGAGGGGGAAGCTGAATTGAAGTAGGAACGGAGCCCCTTCCCGGGCAAGGCGGGGAATGAGAATGGACAGCAGATGGTAGTCGTGGTTGAGTCGAGGATCTTACACGGCAGAGCAAACTCTTCTATCCTGTTGCATTTTCTCTGGTGGACCCCTTGGAGTTGCTTTTGATATTATCCTAGTGCAGAAATTTTATTAGGACTCGACATGATATTAGATGTTGGGGAAGAAAGCAGTCTTCGATTATTGACGTCTTTAAGTTTTGTCGCAGCTTTGATCTGAGTTAATAGTTCCTTCAAATTTCTATAGGTTCTTACTTTTGGTGCGTGACGAATTTGGTTGTGGTGTAGGTTTGACTGGGTCAGTAATATTGAAGAGTGGACGATTATCCGATCTAATCTCACAGCTTCAGGAGGTTATAAATGGCGTGAATGCAGCCGAGACATCACCTGGTAAATATGACACTGCTCTTCTAGCAGCTCAGGTATTACATTAATCTTTTGTAATTACATTTATCTCGTGCTTACTAAAGTAGATTCATCAGTTGTTTTGAAGGAAAAGCAAATAAAACAAGATAAAGGTAAAAAACCATACAATTTTATTCAAGACATTATGTTATATATTACTTCAGATTTAGTCACAAAGGGTAGAGGGGGGAAATAATCAATAAGACCAGGGGAAGCCGGTTTAGCTATGTCACAGTGTCTCATAAAATATACTTTGAAGCTCATCGGTACCCATCTTCATAACCTCAAATAGAAGACGAGCATATTATTTTTGTTGACCTAACATAAATTAATAAATAAATAAATAAAAGAAATGAGGGCGTATTGGCAACCTTGATAAATAAATAAAAGTATTTCTTATGAGGTAAGCTTTTAGACGAGTTGGTCAGTGGTCAATACAATTCAACAACTTTGAAGCATTACTCACAAAATATGTTTCACCAATGAACTTGATTTCTGCGCATTAATCTGCAGGTATTTGTATGTGGAACATATATAGCGCACACCTTTTAGGTCTGCATTCACAAGCTGTACTTTGATTAATTCTTTCTTTTTTGTCACACTCAACAACTTCTGCTCGGAACTTTATAAAGAGGAGCCAATATGGTTAGTACTTGGCTGGACTCGTTCACATCATAGTCTTTTACATTATAACACGAGATCACATTTATATACTGTAGATGAACATATTAACCGTCCATCCACCGTACACACCCACACCCCAATGAGGGGAAAACCAATTATGCAACTTAAACTGTTGTTGTAAGTGATAGAACTCCTCATAAATGATACTTCAATGAATCAATCACTATGGGGTCAGTGATATCAATAATCTCTGTATGTTACTTATACAAAGAAGAACGAAGGAGCAAACCAGATCTCCTGATATATGTTAATGTGTTACTACAAATTAACAAGTACTTAGCATGTTCATTATATAACTCCTTTTGTAGCCTCATCCAAGCCTTTCTTGTTTCTGATGTTGCCTTTAGATTCGACAATTAGCACAAGAGATTCGGGAGATGAGTATATCAAATCCAATTACTATTTTCAATAAGGATTCTTCCTCCACTGGTATGTTCTTGCCTTTTTATGTTCATTTCAAATTGTGTCTCCCATGTTAGTGCCGATGCTGAATTCTCCAGAATGGAGATTTTCAATTTCTTATATGGACCCTGATAATTAAGTTGACACCTCTCCAATTGCGGTGCCTGTTTTTTAACACGAAAGTGGAAGTTCTTTAGGCCTTGTTTGTTTTGTAGTCTTCCTTAGTCAAGAGGAATATTTCCTTAAATTTCTGTTACCCTTTCTTCAATATTACCCTTTTTATTACTTATCAACGAGTACCCCTTCCCCAGTTGGGACTAGAATACTAGGAATATAAATTCCCTACTTGTCCTATATATATGAGACAGTTGAAGTAGTGCTGACATGTTACCTTTGCTTTTTTAGGAAGCTATGCTTCTTACATTCTTCCAGCTGCCGCAGTTGGGGCGGCAGGATATTGTTACATGAAGTGGAAGGCAAGTGTTCCCTGCTACAGTTTATATCTATTGGCACCCCGAGGATATATTTTTTAATTTTGTTACATCCTTTGTATCGTTTTTATAAAAAGCACACAAGCTCTTTCTAATCCTCCACAGGGCTGGTCATTTTCTGATGTAATGTATGTCACAAAGCATAATATGGCGAATGCTGTTGCATCTGTGTCTAAGCAGTTGGAGAATGTATCTGACGCATTGGCTGTGAGTTAAGAATTGGCACAATTTCCATAATATGGCGAATGCTGTTCTCATACTTTTTTGACTTGTATTTCTTTTGTAGTCTACAAAAAGACATTTGTCGAAGAGGCTGGAAAACTTGGACTGGAAGCTAGATGAGCAAATTGAGACAACAAAACTTATTACTAATGATGTAAGGAGAATAACATTTCTTCCTGTTATCTTTTAAAAATTGACGTATCAGGAAGCATTCTTTTATCTTATGTGAGAAATAATTTCCTGTAACTCTTTTTTTCACACCAGAACACCAAAGGGAAAAATATATTAGGTTCTGTCTCAGTTATAGTGAGAATAATTATGAGGGGAATGAGGTAACAGTCAACTGATTTGTCAAAACTTGAGAGACGTATAACAGAAAATTACTCGGAGGAACTTGCCAATTAGGACTGGAACTTTGTCGGTTGTATGTAAAAATAGAGCCCAGACATATATATATATATATATATATATATATATATATATATATATATATATATATATATATATATTTTGTAAGGTAAAGCTTAGGCCAGAAAATAATTATCACTGACTACTTGGCACTTGCTTGAATATCTTAGTCATAGACTTTATGTATCGAGGCACTTGGAGACTTTATTTGTCAGTGCTCAACATCAGATGTTTCTTTATGCAGGTGAGAGACGTGAAGACTAATCTGAATCAAATTGGTTTTGATATAAACTTAATCTATGAGATGGTGTCTGGATTGGTGAGTACATTGCTTGACAAATTGTATTAATATGGTAGTTGCTAGTAAAAATCCGCTGGCTAGTCATGTTGTAATATTTTAGTTGTTGCTTACCTTGGCAGGAAGGGAAAATTGAGCTTCTTGAGAGTAACCAGGTGAATATCTGAATATGTCTGGAACATGCTTTTTGCCCCTTCTTCCTATGTTCTGCCTATTACTATTGCAATTGCATCACAAGTTGTGCTTTTACTTTTTCCAACCCCACAGGATGTGACGAATTCTGGTTTGTGGTACTTGTGCCAAGTTGCTGGGGGCATTAAGGATGGTCAAAATACTAAAGTTATTCAGGTATTTTTTTCCCGTTAATAGATGAAAGCCTTTCGACTATCAGTGTCCTTCCTCTTTGTTCTCTTTCTTCCTCCCTTAAGGAATACAAGAAGTGTCTTAAGGTTTTTCTTGTGTTTTCTCCACTGCATTCTTGGGAAATTATCCTATAAGATTACTTGAAAGAACTCGGTAACTGACCTAAACCATAAACACTGTAATTATGCTACTGCTAAGAAAAACTTCGGCGTCTTTCCATGATGTCTGATGTTATTTATTGATTGTAATCTAGAACAAACACGACTTTTGGAAATTTTGGTGTCTGTTACTTATATACTGGCTGTGCATTTAAATGGAACCACAATTTTTGCTGTCTCCTTTGTGGGCAAATGTTCTAGTTGTCCTTCATTGTTCCTATTTCATTCAAAACGTAAAAATGTTCTTTTTGGCAATTGGAATTTTGGAAAGGGCATCGAGGCTAAGATGATAGAGCATTCAAAGGTGACTCCGAAGGAAAATTCTGTGAAGGTACATCGACTTTCTCTAACCTGATTAACTGGATTTGGTCGTCCATTCAATGGTTCACAAGGTCTAATCAAACGATGTATTATAATTTAGGGGCTCGAGTTCATTGTTGAATCTAATGAATCAAGTGTGCTACCGAAATCGGTTACTGATACAGAAGGAAAAGATCTTACTGACAATTTTGCCAAAGGTCCAGTTGCTAGCAAAATGAGGATCCACAGATCTTATCCAGTTGGGTTGGCTTTCACAAGGAACGTGTTGGGTCCAGGATTCTGATCTCAACTTTTCCTCTATTCAAAGTTGGATCACTTGGAATGTGATTACCCGATTCATTTTGTTTATATATTGATCTCCGGCTGGTTGATTTGTGGCCTGTGTTCGCCCACAACACTGCACACACACAAGGTTGTCTTGTTTGTCCTTTTTCTTTTTTCCCTTTTAAATGTCATATAAAGCTGTATTTGTAATAATATAATAAATGCATTTCATTTGGTTATATTTTGGAGCCAGAGTGCAGGGGATAAACTATAAGTCTTTTCTTTGCACCTGTCCCTCTTGGGAATGTGTTTGCAGGGCCTAAAATCACGTAGCTCAAACTTAACTTTTGGGTAAATTTGTATTGCAGTTGCTAAACTTTATATGGATTCACAAAGATTTTGAGCATCCCTTTTGGGCTATATATTGAAGGTTTAAGTTTAAGTCAAGGTATTACTTAACAAAATAAAATACAAGTACAGACTGACGAATGATAATTTTGATCGAAACTTTCTTAGTTTATGTCTGAACATGTGTGGACCATTTTATCCTATGAATTTGAAATACAGAGGACCAACTTTCTCATCCAAAAGGCCATTTAAGATTTCAAATTTGCAAATTTATGGTTCAAAAAACGTGTTAAAGAATTAATTGCACTGCGATTTACAATACAAAGGTCCTAGTACAAATCATAAAGCATATAGAAAATAAACCCAGATAAAGAGAAGTTAATGCCGTTGCAGCTGGATATGAGGAGATTCAGATTCATACAGTTGACCACAGAGAAATGGAACAATCATGCAAGTTTTTAGTTGGCACTTTCTATGTTACCAAACAAGATAAAGCATCAGTTCATGCCAGTAACCTCTTCATACTGAGAATGGATAATGATCATTCATATCATCAGTGCCGACTAGTTTGAGATTGACGCATATCATGTTCCCAACTAGTTTGGAATTAAAGCATAGTTGTAATAAAAAACTAAGTTTAGGCCGAAAAACAACAAAAACGACTGGATCAATGATACAAATATGGCACATTCTTGAATAGCTCATACATCCTTTTTCTTCTTTGCAAAACTCTCCCAAAATCAAGTCGAAAAGAGAGGACTAAAATATTCCGAGAAAAATAGATCTAAGATCTCTAAACAGTTTAGAAGAAATTCAAATCTGCATCCTGAAACTATCTCTTCTTTTTACCCTTCCCGGATTTTGAAGAACCAGCTGCAGAAGAGGATGCAGGCTCCTGCTTCTTAGTCCTATTAGGATGTCTTCGAACCAACTCTGCAACCTGGATCATAAATTGTTTCCCTGCAACATACACCCCTAGAAAGTGTTAGAGATGGTTCAATGAAGCTTTTAGAGGAAAACAAATTACAGGAGCTGAACTAGAAAAAATGAGGAAATATCCGCCAATACCACCAAAACCATCATTTAAAGATGACTGCATCATATGTTATTTACCCAACGAGCACACCTGTGTATAACTCGATTTCTTTCAACATACAACGGCGTCTCTCATAATTGAAAACAATCCTATATGTGCACAAAGCCTCGTATAACTAGAGGCTCTCAATTATTTTTATAAGCCAAAACGTTACATGAATAAAAAACCAAGTCAGTGTAAAAAAAAACATGCACAAGAAGTGCATATGGCTCTCAACTGAATCCATCATCTATACTATCACAAGTTTATACATCATTCTCATGCTTTCCACATTGAACTACCTTTATGCCTGAGGCCCAAATTACCCCTATATCACAGAAGCTCTTTCACAGCAAATTAAAATATTAAGCCAAAAAAAAATTAAGATTGCATTTCCCGATTCCTTGCATGAAAGAGAGTCCAGCAAATTTATTATTTTCTTGCTAATGTCTGTCATTAGATAAATACCCAAACTGCAGTAAAAAGGATTAATAAAGTCTCGAATAGCACCGTCGTATCCCATACAGCTTCGTGAGAGAAGATTTCACTTCTCGATTTATAGTAGGTTTATTAATGAATTGAACATGTCCTAAAATATCTGGTTTAAGCACACCTCTATTTTCCCACTTCCAATATCACAGGTAATACACCTGCAAATAGCTTCTACTTAAGCCAGAGTTTCAGAACAAGGACATGAAAACACATTTCTCCCAAGGGGGAAAATTCGGATGTTGGGTTGTTATAAACTGAGCGAGCTGGTCCTTTAGTTAAGTACTGATAAATTAGCACTCTTATTGAAACTAGGCGGGCGTTTAGGTAAGCTTAACCAGCTTATAAGCACACCAGGAGTAATTATAAGCCTAGTGCCTATAAGCTGAAAAGTCATAATTGTAAATACTATTGATTTGACCGCACCATTTATGTTTTATCCCTAAAATCTTTCGTAATCTCTGAAATGCTCTTCCCAAAATAAAACTCCTAATGATCTCTCTATTTCATTTCTGTCAATCTTCATTTTCCATGTAGCTTTAAGAACATTTCCATCATTTTACAAAAAGAGGTACTTATCATCAGTTTCATCACTTTAATCTAAACACGTAATAGCTTATTAAAATCAGCTTTAGCGCCTAAGAGTGTTTTTCTAACAGTTAATGCTTATCAGCTAACCCAAACAGGCTCTAGATCATGTTTACTATCCTCAACTTCATGGAAATCCGCCAGCCCGGGGACACAAATCCCGCTTATGTATATACTCACACCACACTTCGTCCATCCTCCTACTTCTATGGACTTCTCATAGTACGTTTTCCACAAGTACTCTTCACAACCATGTCTATCCTCAACCACAGGAAAAAGAAAAATAATGAGGATCTAATTTTCTTCTAATTAGGTTCATATAAACTTGGTTTATATAGGTTCCTCCCTGTTTTTCTTGTAATTAAATAAACTTAATCTGGAAAAAGATCCATGTATATTTACCAATCCTCCTCCATAGAACAAAGGAATGCATCCACCCACCAGATCTTGATAAACATGTCCCAGCAGGTCTTTTTTTCTTTTTGTGAATACACCCGAACTCCAAACTCCTATCCTTGATCAGGTATATTTTCTTTTACTTTTCTTCCTTCCCCTACAGGAAGTTGGCACGGAGACCTACACTTCTCACGATCCATATGGACCAAACGAATAATAGAACACAATGAAAGGAAAAGATCCATGTAGATGATACCAACTAGTGGGGATAAAAACCAAGTCATGTTCATATACTTACATTGCATCCAATGTTTGCCAGAACCCTTTTTAGTTGTCAGAGTAAGGACAAGTGTAAGGTTTTAAGGAACTCTAGACGATAGAAAGAGTTCATATACCACCACTAGTTTGGGTTTGAAGCATAGTACATCTCTTTTTTGTTGTCAACCAGCTTTTTTATGACACATATATTCCAATTGCACTACGTAGAATTGCCAAATAACAACAATTAAGAATGGTGGATATAGCTTCACAAAATTGGTGTAGAGCAGTTTTAGGTTATAGATAAATGGTATTCACTTCCAATGTTTGAAATATTTGGCGTTTTCATCCAAACGACATTGTCCACTGTTTAAAAGCACAGACAATTTTCCAGATAAATCACTCTCATTGTTTAAAGCTTAAAACAGAGCTTAAACAAAGTAAGAAGTCACTCAACATATTATGAAACTATAATGCTTTGCCAAAAGCTTAAACAAAACTAGAGGATAGAACAATTGCCCCAAAAAGAAGAAAGAAAAATGAAAAGCAATGTTCTTACGTGAAGAGATGACAGGATTGTAAGGGGTTCCATCTTCCCGCTTCAGCAAAACTCTCACTCTTCCTCTTTGCATGAAATCCCGTGGATATGCCTTATCAAGCTGTTACAACCGATCCAGAATATAACTATAACCAAATTCTTTTCTCAATCTTATATGTTCACTGATTCAATAGTTCAGAAAACATCAACAGAAACAGCATTGCTCAAAAATCGCCATCTTTATTTTTAAAGGCACATCATGTCTTAAGGGGCTAAGGGTGCTTCAGACAACACCACAATTAACTTGTTTCTCATAAGTAAGAAGTAGACTGTGTGTTTAAACAGCTTAACGCCATTTTCAATTAGAGCATTATAATAGAAAGACAATATTCTATTTAGAACTTAGTTGTTGTTATTACACTTACATTAGTTCCGTTGTATGCCATCGTCTAATTATTCTTTTTTTTTATGACAATGGTGTCCGGGCCAGCTTGTGTGCAACTCAACTAATTTCATATGCTACCTCCCACCAACACAAGTAAGGCTTGAGCAGATGGAAAAAAATCACCTTAGTATTTATTGTATCTGCTAGGATCTCCTAGAACCTCATGAGTTGTGGTTCTCCCAACTTCATTGACCACTAGGCGTAGGCCACACCTTGGGTGCCCATAGTCTTATAATTCTGGATAGGTCTTTGTATATTCATGTAGAAATATATAAAGAGTCTGGAGAGCTCTAATTAGCCTTTAAAGATGAATTATTTTAGTACATTCCAATGAAATGAGCCTGCTTAAGCAGATAAATACAAAGTATTCATATCACCAACACAACTATTTACGGACCAACACACACTTAAGTGATTGTTATATACATCTTCTCTTGCCCTATTATCTACACAGAGCCAACTACGTTCTCAAACATACATATACAACAATCATACAAATTATAATCTTTGAATGAAGCAACAAAACAGTGAAAAAACAAACCTCGATAAATCAATAATTATTTAAATATTTCAATGAAATGTGCATGCTTAGGGCAGATAAATAGAAATGATTTATATCACCAACCCAACTATTCCGTACCAACGCATATTTCAATAATAGTTATATACATCTCCTCTTGCTCTATTATCTACATAGGGCCAAGTCCACACTCAATCATACATCATACATAATATAATCTATATGATACGGTTCGGATTTCGAAGTCAAATTTCTTTATTTTGACTATAAATTCAGACATTACAATCTTTAAGTTTTCAAAAAATAATTTACATATTTAAAAACTAAATAAAAAGTACTACTATAAGTTGCAATAATTCACAATCTAACATATTTAAAGGGTACGAAAAAATCACTGTCAAAAGATTTTCTTGTTTGACTCTCGTAATCCGAATTGTATCACATAAACTGAGACAGAGAGTATACATCTTTGCTTGCCCTAATATCTACATAGATAGGAATTTTGGGGAAGTTGCACCAATCATTAATCTCAATACACGCTCAAACAAACATATACATAATCATACAAAATATATAGATTCGGATTTCGAGAGTCAAATTTCTTTATTTTGACCGTGAATTCAAACATTACAATCTTTAAGTTTTCAAAAAATAATTTACATATTTAAAAACTACATAAAAAGTACTACTATAAGTTACAATAATTCACAATCTAAAATATTTAAAGGGATACGAATAAATCGCGGTCAAAAGATTTTCTTGTTTGACTCTCGTAGTCCGCATATAAACTGAGACAAGAGAGAGTATGCATCTTTGCTTGCCCTAATATCTACATAGATAGGAATTTTGAGCAAGTTGCACCAATCATTAATCTCAATACACCCTCAAACAGACATATACATAATCATACAAAATATAATCTATATGATACAGTTCGAATTTCGAGAGTCAAATTTCTTTATTTTGACCGTAAATTCGGACATTACAATCTTTAAGTTTTTTTTATAAATAATTTACATTTTTAGTAACTACCTAAAAAGCACTACAGTATAACTCACAATAATTAACAATTTAAAATATTTAGAAGGCATACGAATAAATCGCGGTGAAAGATTTTCTTATTTGACTCTCGAAATCCGAACGGTATCACATTGAGACACAGGGAGTATACATAATTGCTTGCCCTAATATCTACATATTTAAGATATACATAATCATAATCATACAAAATAAAAAAATGAAAAAACAAACCTCGATTGCGCATGGAATTTTGAGGAAATTGCAGCAATCACTAATCTCATTACAAGTAGGGTTTTCACAAGCTTTTGTAACACAAATTCTTCTTCCTTCAGCTATCGTCTTCTTCGAATTTATATAAACTGGATACACTATATTCCACTTCTTTATATTCTTAATTTCACCATCCATATTTAACATCTCTTCAAAACCACACAAAAAAAATAAATTAAATTAAAAACTTAATCAAAACATGTAAATTAAAGTATGATTAAAATCAGAATTTTACCGTAAAATCGATTAAAATGATAATAAATGGGAATTATGAGCAAAAATGTACCTTTGATAAAGGAGAGAAATTAAGATTGAAACTGTTGATCTGATCGAATGAGAAAGGGGTACACGGAAGTCAATGGTTGGGCTGGGTTTTTGGGCTTTTTTGGCACGGATTTCCTTCAAACGCACCGGTCTTTAATTTTTGGCACTCATATTTGTGGTGTTTAATTTTTGTTCCTGCTACTTGTTTACTGAAAATATTCAGATCTAATTTACTAGGCATAGTTTTTATAATACTTTTATCTTTGAAAACTTAGCTTGACATAAATTATGTATGAATTAAGTTATGCAGCATAATTTTATAGTAATTTTTTCAGATTACGTTGAGTGTTGAAAATTATGTCTTATCCAACATAATTTGTGTGGATGTTGTGTTACATATCTCGAAGTTAAACATAAACTATACTGAGCGAAATATCAAATTATGTCATTTTTCAAATTATGTTGAGTGTTGAAAGTTTATCTTGACATAATTTGTGTGGATATTATGATGTATGTGCTGAAGTTAAACCCTAATTATGCTTTAATTTTTTTTAATTATACCGTGCTAAAAAGTGATGAAGGCTTAAAACTAAAAAACACAAATTTGAGGGACAAAAATTAAAGACCATCCCAAAATTAGGGTCACTGGCGCGAATGACCCGTTTACAGAGATGACTGGATGTGGGCTTTTGTATTTAAGTCCAACTCTTCTGTTTTGAGATGTAGTCCAACAATGCTTAAAATTGAGAAATAGCAACTTCTTTAAAAGAACTGATTTGGTTACATATTTCGGATAAATTAATTAAGTTGAGTGATTTTGCTAGTTTTTAAATATTAAGAAAAATGCATTCAAACAACTAAATATTCTTTAATAAACTATAATCAAACACAACTTCATCTTTTAACTCTAACTTCAAAAATTTCAAATCAATTGAAAAATATTTGGTTCTATGTCCAAACGCCTACTTAGTTCATGTAATTAAACATAGTTACTATAATGTAATTTCAAATTTCACATATGAAACTCATGATATCGTCGTGAAGTTTCACCTGTGAAATTTAAAACTTTGTGATAGTACTTTATTTTCCAATTACATGACTAAAACATTGCTAGCGATCGTGTATTCTTTTCCTTTCATTTTTAAAATTTCCATTTTTAAGAAGAAAAGTTATTTCACATAATTAACTTTAGTACACGGAGATGGGAGTTGCATATTAGTTATTGGAGTTATGGGAAAAAATTATCCCTTATTTATGAGAGTAGGTTCATTTTGGTCCCTCAAATATAATTTTGAGCATATTTAATTTCTTAACTATAAGAGTAGGTTCATTTTGATTCCCTCAAATATAACCCTGAGCATATTTAATCCCTTAACAATGTCAAAGTGGAGCACTTTTAGTCTCCCTAACAAAATTCATTTAAAAGATAACGGTGCCAAACTCATCTAACACCAAAGGAGGAGCCAGAATTTGAGTTTTGTGGGTTCGAAATTTTAAGACAGGACAACAACCTCAAGTTAATGTATAACAACCGCCAAAACATTCGGGTTCTTAGGTTCGGTTCGATTTTTTTCAAGTTAGGTTCGGTTATTTTCGGTATTAGCCTGATTAATGAACTATTTTTCTACTAGTAAAATGAACTACTTTTAAAATTAAAAATGGATTGATTATTAATTTTATGTTTTGTTTATAAAAATAAACTAAAAAAAATCTACATTGCATAAAAAATGAAATAATTTATGCACTGATGTAGGACAACATGAGTGACTACCAAGTGAGCTGATGAGTCTATTTTCTTTTTCTTTTAAAAAAGAGAGCACATAGTAAAAAACAGCAAAGAAGTGATTTCGAACCCACAAATCTCAAATTCTGACTCCACCTCTAATATTAGATGAGTTTAGCACCGTTACTTTTTAAATAGGTTCTGTTAAAGAGACCAAAAGTACTCCACTTTAATATAGTTAAAGGATTAAATATACTCGGGGTTATAGTTAAGGGATCAAAATAAATCTACTCTCATAATTAATGAATTAAATATGTTCAAGATTATATTTGAGGGACCAAAATAAATATACTTCCATAGTGTGGGGATAAATTTAGTCCATAACTCTTAGTTATTGCAATGTTTCATTTTTACTTAGATGGAGGATGGTTCAAATCTCAAATAAATCTTTTTTTCTTTGTGCTCCGAGTTCTGATAAGGAATAAATATGGCCCAATCAATTAGCAATAGTTAAGAGATCGGTAGGCTTCAAACTCGGGAGACTACAATTTGAATTATGGGTTTTTGATCGTTTTAGGTTGTCCTCTTGGAGGTACTATTTTGGAGTTCGTTAGAGCTTTTGGGATGGTTATAGCCAACTCGAGGTTCTAGAAGAATGAGGAGCACTTGATGCCATGGTATATGTTATTCGTAGACGACATAGTCATGATTGATAAGACTCACATCAAAGTAAACGTCAAGCTGAAGGTTTGGAGACAAACTCTGGAGTCTAAAGAGTTCAGGTTGAGTAGGACCAAGACAAAATATTTGGAGTGCAAGTTCAGCAACGGGAGCGACCCTGAGATAGGCGTGGAGGTGAGACTTGGTACTCAGGTCATTCCAAAGAAATGAAGCTTCAACTGCCTAGGGTCTATCATCAAATAGAATGTAGTCATACATCGTATTGGAGCATGATGGATGAAATAGAGGCTCGCATCTAGAGTTTTGTGCGATAAAAATATGCCACCAGAATTTAAAGACAAGTTTTATAGGATGGTGGTTAGACCGATTATGTTGTATGGGGCAGAATATTGGCAAGTCAAGACTTCGAACATATTACATATGAAAATTGCGGAGATGAAGATGCTGAGATGGATGTGTGGGCACACAAATAGGGATATGATTAGAAATGATAATATCAGGGACAGAGTGCGAGTGGCCTCGGTGGAGGATAAGATGTGGGAAGTGAGGTTGAAATGGTTTGGGCATGTGCAAAGGAGAGATACAAATATCCAAGTGCGGAGGTGTGAAAGATTGGCTATGGAATGGTTCATGAGGGGTAGAGGTAGGCCGAAGAAGTATTGGGGAGAAGTGATTAAACGTGATATGACGCAGATGCAACTTACTGAGGATATGACTTTAGATAAGGGGTTGTGGGGGACACGAATTAGGATAGAAGGGTAGTAGGTAGTCGAGTAGTCCTACTTACGCTTGCAAACTGGTAGTTGTAGTGTTATTATTGTAGACCCGCTTAGTCTATCATACAAATATGCACATTATTGTTTTATAGTCCCTTGTAGTTTGATTCTGCTAATGTGTGTCCTTTAGTGTAATTTGTTTAGCTTATTTACCTGCGCTAGTCACTGCTTGCTTTTTCAGAATGCGATATCACGACTTATTCATTTTTGATATTAGCATTTTTATACTGCTTTACAATTTTTTTGACCGGATATGACAGTTTCTCTTACTTTGCTCTTGCTTTGCTTTTGCTTGTGCTTATGCTTTGTTTTGAGTCGATGGTCTCTCGAAAATAGTCGTTCTACCTACCAAGGTAGAGGTAAGGTCTGCATACACTCTACCCTCCGCAGACCCACATTTTGGAATTTCACTGGGTATGTTATTGTTGTTATATAAGAAAAAAAAATTAGTAATTTTTGTTTAAACAATATTTGTTAATCCAAATAAAATCAAGTGACGATTATGATAGAGTTAAATATCTTTATCATTACTACCAATCATTTATGTAAAATAATAAAGGGTCAAGTACCCATTCGAGTCCTTCAAAATTGTTTTGCAATTTGCTTGTTCTAAGTTCTAACACCCAAGTTGTCACATGCATATTTGGACAAATCAAGTTGGTTGAACACTTGAACCAACTCCCTTTAAAGTTTTTTTTTTTTAGTTTTTACCTGTCATTTGATACTCGTTTTGTAATTTGATTAATTCAGATTCGTATATCTCAATCTGAAATCTCTAGTTAGAGGTTCTTTCAATGAATTACTTGATACTTTTGATAATATAGAAGAGAATACTTAGTATCAATGTATATATAAAAAAAACTTTTACTATTATTTACAACTATAAAGCCAATTAGTTATTATCATTATTTCATCAGCTCAGCCGCCAATTCCACTTTGTCATAGAGTACTCATAATTAACATAATTATAGAGGGCGACTCTTTGAGTGAAATATCCCCCTTAGATCAAAGAATGCGATTTTAGTAGCATTTTAAGTCATTTTATTACGCTCGTTATCTTAGATCAAGAAGGACGATTTTTTAAAGTCGCTCTCTTTGATAAGGACCAAATAGGGTCTTTTTTTAGATTCATCAAAAAGGGCGACTACATGGGTTGATTCGAAAAAGAGAAAAAATTAAATGCACCAATTGAAATTTGAACCCTGATCTGAACTGTGACACTGTACTATTCAACCACCCTCCGTAGAAATAAATAGGTTTGACTATAAAATTATATACATTATTGGAAAAATAATGTCAGTGATGTGGTGACGCACTAATTAAAGTTGAACAACTTTGATTAATTATTTATAATTAACAACCGACTTCTCTAAGATTGCTTAACTTTTTTCCAGAATTAATTAAATTAATAGATCTTGGTGTAAATTTTAAGATTGTAGTTACGTAACCCCCCCCCCCCCCATGTACCCAACATAAATATGAGAAATTTACTCTAAGACATTAAAAATTAAACTACATCGTAATCCTTCAGAAACAGTGATATCATGTTTTAGGAATTTATTTAAATAGTCAAGCTAATATATTAGTAGAATAGTATGTATAGATAAGAATTGATTTTATAGACTTCTTCAATGCAAATAGCAAAAATTGAATATTAAGTAAGACTTCCAAAATAAAGGGAGAAGAAACAACATATTATTTAATTTGGGGATTTTTTTTTAATTATTTGTTTTCTTCAGGAAGAAGTCATAAGATATTATAATTTTGATTTTGATATTTCAAAGTTGTTGGATGCCAATTTGACAACCATCAATATATTGATTCTTTCGTGGATGATATATTCTAAACCCTACCTCGGTGGTAGGGCCGCACAAAATTCGGTTCGGACCGACCCTATTCAAATCGGATCGAAAAATTCGGTCCGGTCTTCGATCCTAGATTTCTGAAAATTCGATTCTCTGTCCGGTCCGGTTTTACCCTGTTGTGCAACCAAAATTCGACCCGGACCGAAAAAAGGACCGGACCGGGCCGAAAAATTCGATCCGGTCTTCGATCCTAGGTCCGATCCGGTCCGATTTGATCCTGTTGTGCAGCCCTACTTGGTGGTCCTACAATTGGTAGAAGTTATATAAAATAAGATGAAATATGTTTAAAATTCATGTATTTATTATATATATTTTTGTGTATTTTTAAAGAAGAGAAAACGAATTATAAAACTTCAAATTGCTATGCCCACTAACTCACTCTTCTTTACACCAGGATCCAGATGTCTTTTGTGAACAAAACAAACATATTCACATTGCTTTATCAATTTCTTTTTTTTTACTAATATCTGTATCATAACATTGTTAAATATTATTTAGCTGTAATGTCGTGCCTACTTGTTAATTTATATTGATATTAGAACATACTTGATTAAAGTATTAGCATGAGTTATTTCATACATTTAATAAGCAAATAAGCCAACACCAGTACATTGTACTTTGTAGTCTGTACTAGATTAAATATAACATAGTACGCAGAATTTCCTTAATATAATTCGATGTCATTCCAGTTCTAAACAAGGTATTTAACAAGTTACTATGCATGAAAGTACAGAATGTCTAAGGCAAAAAATTACTAGCAACAAGAATTGATGCATATGCGGATTAATCAAGATGCATACAAACTGGCCCGATATCATAATTATAAAACAAAAAGAAATAACTGAAGCCAAGTCTTTTCTTTCCCTTTATGCTCCATAAAACTTTTGTGGTCTCAAAGGATATACTATTCAATGATAAAGGATTATGCAGAGAATCAAAACTTCCAATTTTTCTGATCAACAAGCAAAAGCCAATAATAAGAAACACTATAAGACATTAATATAATTGTGAATTTGATCCTAAGTTTATAGACTATAGTACAAGTAAATCTAGAGAAACGTATTTTGTGGTCTCATTGTGTTTTTGGCATTGGGCCATATGCCTAAGTTCATAAAACAAGACAAAAAATTGGTGGTAGGTCTCCCCTTTGGAAAGGTAATTTGAAAATGACAGAAGTTTCCCTTATAAAGTGGAAATTATGTCATGGACAACTAATTTTGTCGTAAAATGTGCAAATTGCAATAAGAGCATACAAAGAAGAAAAAAAAGGGGGAAATAACACTGTTATGAATGAAAAATAGTCAAGAGGCCACGATCAAGTGTACAACAACAACAACTTCATTATAATCACATAAAGTGAAATTTAGGAAGGATAGAATGTAGAAGACCTTATCTCTGCCTCATGGAGGTAAAAAAACTGTTTCGAATTTAAGACCTTCATCTAAGTATCACAAATCAAAGTCGCTATGCAAATGAACATTAGAAATTAGTAAATTATGTGTCGAATTCGGATTAGGAGCATATGAGGCATGAATTGGAAAAGGGGGAAATAAAAAATAATACTTTGTTTGTTTTAATTTGTTTGACATAATTTGGTTAGGTGTGAATTTTAAGAAGGAAACGAAAATGTATTAAATTTGTGATTTTAAACATGTCATAATATTTGTGCGATTTTAATTTTTTTAAAACTTATGACCTTAAACATTTGTAGCATTTGTGTGATTATAAACAAGGCAGATCTAGAAGCGCGAGTACGGATTCATGTGAAACCAGTTAGTTTTTCCCAAACTCAATAATATAGTAAGAATTTATTAAATATTTAATTTTAACTCAATTAGTGTTGTAATATTAATTGAGGTCATTGTAGGAACTCATAAATTTTAAATTCTGAATCTGCTTCTAATTATAAAGTTTCTCATTAATGAAAAAAAGAAATTTTAAATTCTGAATCTGTCTCCTATTCCCACCAACCCGGTCACGTCTGTCAGCCTCAATTTGCGGAGCCGCATCATAAGAGAACGTTGGCACTATTGTAATGTCGCATCACTTGTACTTTATGGTAGAACATTCTAATTTTGACTAGTATAAGAATAGCTCAGGGGAGAAGGGAGAAGGAATCTCATCTTTGAAACCTATAAGTTATAACTGTAAAAGTATGAAGGTGTATTCTAATTACATGGATCACAATGTATAGAATAGCTATCTAAAGTAGTTAGAATTAGTTAGAAGATTAATTAGTTATAACTACTTAGCTGTATAATTAGTCATTTACATTTCTATATAAATAAATGTTGCAATGTAAATATTGGTTAATAGTTCATAATACAAAGCTCTGATTTTCTCCACTCTCTCTCTCTCCCTTCCTCACCTCTTCTCTTCTCGATTAACCTCTCCTCTAACCGCCTTCTTCATCTTCTTCTATAACCGCCTCCTCCTTCTCCTCATTCTTTCATCTTCTCGATTTTCTTTCCTTTCTTTGTATCATACATCTATCAATTCGATCTTCATCATGGTATCAGAGCCTGATTTAATTGGATAGAAGATCGATTTGAATTAAGCCACATGTAATCAGTTGGAACATCACAAATTGAGTAGTTGAAATTCTGAACAGATCGAATGGAGTTAGTCATGCAATTGGTTCATAAATGGATCGGAAAGAATGAGTCACATGCAGTGACATATTGAAAGATTAGGAAGCAGATTGAGATGTGATTTGTTCGATCTACTGGTATTTCTTATCTTTTGATCGACATTTGTTCGATTATATTATTTTTTTCTCATATTGAATTGATAATAATGGAGAACAGTGAAGAAGTTTTAACTAGTGAGAATATGACAGTCAATATAACAATTGATCACAACCATCCTTTATATCTATTTTTTCGGATGCCCCTGGCTCATTGTCAGTTGGTATTACTTTGAATGAAATGGATAATTACACACTATGGGGTAGAGCTATGAAGCTTGCGTTGTTAGGAAAGAATAAGATAGGATTTAATGATGGATCGGTTAAGAGATCTTCATTTCATGGAGACTTGGCAAAATTGTGGGATAGGTGCAATGCGATAGTGGTATCCTGGCTGATGGGAAATGTAAGCAAAGGCTTGCTCACTGGATTGCTCTTTAATTCAGATTCCTACGTTATATGGGAAGAGTTAAAACTTAAAAGAGAGTTTTGATAAATAAATAGCTTCAGGGCTTTTCAATTGCATAAAGACATCTTTACAATGAGACAAGGACCATTATCGATCTCAATGTACTATTCTAGATTGAGAGATTTATGGGATGAATATGACTCGATCATTCTACTTCCCTCATGTTGTCCAGAAACGAAAGAGTTTGATGATCATCTCTTATCCAAGCTAAGAATGAAGAATATCTTCATTTCCCCTAGTTTGAGGGGGGGGTGGGGGTGGGGTGTAAAAGTATGAAGGTGTATTCTAATTACATGGATCACAATGTATAGAATAGCTACCTAAAGTAGTTAGAAGATTAATTAGTTGTAACTACTTAGCTATATAATTCGTCATTTACATTTCTATATAAATAGATGCTGCAATGTAAATATTGGTTAATGGTTCATAATACAAAGGTCTGATTTTCTCCACTCCCTCTGTCCCCTCCTCACCTCTTCTCTTCTCGATTAACCTCTCCTCTAACCGCCTTCTTCATCTTCTTCTCTATCCGCATCCTCTATCTCCTCCTTCTTTTATCTTCTCGGTTTTCTTTCCTTTCTCTGTATCATACATCTATCAATTCGATCTTCATCACCCTAGAAGCAAAATAGCTCTCAAAATGTACTTAAAGAACCAGATTGTTGTACCGATTTTGGTATACTTCATACAATTTGTCTTGCATTATTCATACACCGGGGTTCTGAATGGGATACAAATCACTTATCTTTAAAATCAATAATCAACAAATTCAACTATTTTTCTAAAATCCATTTTTAGCGATAAACAATTCATACCTCACATGCTCGTAACTAGAATTTTAATTTGCTAACTCCCCAAACGTGTCATCCAATGTGGCCTCTTGGCTATTTCGTAACAAACACAGTAGCTAGCATATTTGCAAATCGAGTATTTTTTTTACTGCATAGGTTTAGGGGTAAGTAAAATGAGGATTAGATTACAACGCGGGAATTCGAACTCTCACGACAAGATGAAAGTTCAGATAATCAACCGAATGAACTACTAGATTCCAACTTGCAAATCCATATTGACTTAATCCTTTTTATTTTTTTAAAACCGTTTGGCCACTGAGGACACACAGTAATTAACTTACCATCACTATAATGCTCTCAATACTTTCTTCTTGGTATGTTTCAGATTTATTACTTTTAAAAAGTAATTCAACCTTCACCTACCGAAAGTGATGGCTTAATTTCTTAATGTGAATTTAATTTCACCAGTCGAGTTTCCATTCAACTAATTAATTAATTAATTAGCTTACTGGGGGAGGCTTCAACTGTGAAACTAAGTAAATGAAAATCATCATAATTGTTGGAATTTAAATTTACGTTAATTGGTTATAGTCTTAAAAAGGTCTAATTAATATTCATAGTGCGAGTGAATAAACTACGCCCAATAATTGTTGATATATGAAAAATAGAAACTTTTTATAAATAAAAGTCAACCCGCTAGCTATTAGAAAAAATTCTAATGTATGTTCTTGAAGATGTGATAATGATTGACGTCTCATCGATTGAGTTTTTGTAAATCTTAATTAGTTGATTGCTCATTGGTTGAGCCTTCACCCAAATCTCAATAAATTATTTATAAATATAATATAACTGTTAAGAGTCTCACATCGCTAATGGAATGAAAACATGAACTCTTGTACGAGAATAGTAAACAACTATTACAAGTGCTTTCGAAAGACTAACAATAGAAATTACAATAGTTAACAATCTTGTAGCCAACAAGAGTTGTGGCAACAATAAGTTTAGAATTCTTGATCTTCGTTCTTGAGTCTTCGTTTCAATTGTCACACGCTCCCTTATATGGACTTGGACAATCCTCACCCTACAAACTAGCTTTTGGGGTTGAGTTAGACCAAAAATTCATTTTTACATAGTATCAGAGCCAGATTCATGCAAACATGGACTCATTATATGGACTTGGACAATTCTAACCCTACAAACTAGCTTTTGGAGTTGAGTTAGACCCAATATCCATTCTTACAGTTACGAACAAATTTTTTCCACCAAGAGATAGCTAGTCGACTAAAATTTGTAGGGAGAGAAATTGTCTATTGCATCTTCTAATTCAGTTGCCATTGGAGAAGGAGGATACTTTTGAGGTAGGTAAACCAACTAAAACTCTAGAAATATCAACGTTTATATATAGTTGAGTGATATACAAATATATAATTAATAGATGTGCGTTGAATTTATTACATACCCTATTCTCTTGTTCTCACATGTAACAAAGAAAAACTAGAATACATAAACCAACATGTTAGAAGAAAGGAAATAATGTATTGCGTACATCCCAATTTATGTAATATTTATTTCTTTTAGTTAATTTAAAAAGGTTTCTTTTAATATTTAATAATCTAGATTTAAATTTCCTACAGCCTTGGAGGTTGGATTAGACCTCTTGGATTATTTTCTAATATCAAAGGCAGTCAACATATGAGTCATTCTTCCTCTATTAGGCTTGTTAATTCTTCGATTTACCTCTACCTCTCCTAAAATTGTCTATAGCCAACATTTCATACCTCCGCACTAGGGCATTCATGTCTCTCCTCTGCACATGACCGAACCATTTCAGCCTCGTTTTCCGCATCTTATCATCCACCGAAGTCACTCTCACTTTGTCTTGTATATCTTTATTTCTAATTATATCTCTCTGAGTATGCCCACACATCCACCGCAATATTTTTATTTCAGCAATTTTCATTTTATGAATGTGAGAGTTCTTGACTAGCCAGCACTCTGCCCATACAACATAGTTGGTCTAACCACCGCTCTGTAGAATTTGTCTTTAAATTTTAGAGGCACCTTCTTGTCACACAAAACTCCGGATGATAGCCTTCATTTCATCCACTCTGCCCCAATACGATGTGTTACATCATAATCAATCTCTCCATTCCCTTGGATTATAGACCCAAGATACTTGAAACTTCCTTCTTTTGAATGACCCGAGTACCAAGCCTCACTTCTACGCCAGCCTCAAACATTGTGTTGTTGAACTTGCACTCTAAATACTCCGTCTTAGTCCTACTCAACCTGAATCCTTTTGACTCCAGATTTTTCGCCAAACCTTCAGCTTCTCGTTAACTTCGCTACGAGTCTCGTCAATAAGAACTATGTTATCCGCGAATAACATACACCATGACACCTCACCTTAAATTTGTAGCATCAATCCATTTATCACCAAGGCAAATAGAAACGGAGTGAGAGCCGATCCCTGGTGCAATCCTATCATCACTGGGAGGTGCTCCAAGTCTCATCCCAATGTCCTTACCCTGCTTTTGGCTCCATCATACACGTCCTTGATCGCCCTAGTGTAGGCCACCGGTACACCTCTACCCTCCAATCATTTTCATAGAACCTCCCTTGAGACTTTGTCGTATGTCTTCTCTAGGTCGATGAATACCATATGAAGTCCCTTCTCATCTCCCTAAACTTCTCCACCAATTTCCTTACAAGATGGATGACTTTGGTAGTCGAGGGCCCGGTATGAATTTGAAATGGTTCTCAGAAATACACACATCTCCGCGCCCTCATCTCTACCACCCTTTTCCAAACTTTCAAACTTAACATAATCATATAATTGTTGCAACTCTGAATGTCACCATTGTTCTTGTATAAAGGAACCATGTCCTAAAAATGACATTATACAACTTTGTCAGTCACTCCACACTTGCTTTGCTAGTTATCATGCGATTAGTTATTCCGCTCTCTCACAAGAATAAAAATAATATTACAATCCCGAGATAACTAATTTTGAAATTAGTTATATCACAATTTTATTTCAATCAAACATAAAATAAAATTATTTTTAATTTAATTATAAAACTAAATATCTGGTACCAAACGAGCCCTAACATATCAATCGATGAAAAGTGACATACCCTACAAATACTAACGTTTTTAGAAAGTACGTAAGAGCAAGAATTGAAAGTAGTCGAAAGATAAGATCTCATTTTTCATACTTCGTCAGTACGTGAGCATGTAATATGTGGCTATCTGAATGGTGAAAGAGAGAAGGCCACGTGGGAACTGCAGCACCACCTCACACAGCCTCACCGCTGTGAATGTGGCCCCCAATAAGCAGATTGCGAATCCTCACAAGAAGAAGACTTCGGAGGCAGTTCACACTTTGGCGAAAAGATGATGCCAAAACGAGAAGGGACCATATATATAGTTGAAGATGATGTAACCTCTTTTTCAACATCATGGTCATTAATCCAACTCTTCCTCAAATATACTTCATTAAGAAATGGTTTTCACCTTTTTTATATACATCATATAGCACGTTGTTTATTATATACTTATATTAACCTCTTTTTATACTTTTTGTCATTTTTTCTCCTTACCACTAATATCCACAATTGATTTGCAATTATATACGTTAGCGGGTCTATTATAGCTATATCGGCATATTTGATACGTTGTATTACGCTGCACAAAAAAATAATACAATGTTTGGTGGGTGTTTTATTGAAGGGTATCTTATTTAAAAATAAGACACTCCAATCATTTTCTGGTATCTTAAAAAAATACAGTCCATTATATATTAATACTCTAATACCGTCTATTATATATTAATACAGTCCAGTCAATTACAATACAATACAGTCCAATATAAAAATATACAGTCAAATGTGACGTACCAAACGAGCCCTAAGCTATCAATATATATGGCGAATTAACTATTTTCAAATCTCACATTTTTTCTTACACGATATACGCATCTTTAAACAAGCATGTTATCTAATTTAAATGTGACAACGACGACAACTAAATTCTTATTTTTCAATAGTTCATTCGATCGATATTGTCATGATCTGAACCCCGGGCCCGTGATTGGTGTCCTACCTAGGCACTCTTATACCCATACATCACATATAACCAGCGGAAGCTCTAAGAAAAACTCATGTTATAAAAACAGGCAAGCCGACAAGGCCGCCACTTTACATAGAATTGTCCAAACGGACTACAACTGTACATACGCCCAATCCACACATGACTACAGACATCTAAGAGTAAGACAATGAACTATGACGGGACAAGGTCCCGTCGTACCCCTGAACACACATAAGTCATAATGAAAGATCTGTGCCAAAATGACAAGCTCCGAAATATTGGAGCTATCCCAAAACGCTGAACCAGGATCCTAAGCTCGCGGATCACCAAATCGAGTACTATACTGCGGCATTTAACGCAGCCTCGAAGAGGTCATCAGTGTACCAAGTATGTAAACATGAGTACAATAAACAAGATCATAATCGTACAAAAGAATGGCGGGGACAAGTATGAAAATCGATAATAGATCCTACCGTGCCGTATAAAATAAGAGCCAATGCGCTTGTATCACCTGTACCTGCACTGCACCACATAACGTATCCCCGTTACGGAACTTCGGTGGAATCATGTAACCATCATGTCTTTATGCCTATAACGTGATCCGACTCTTTAGTGAGAGACTCGGTGAAAATATCAGTGTAACGTGTCCCGACCCTTTAGTGAGGGACTCAGTGGCTCACATAACATATAACGTACCCTGGCCCATTCTGGGACTCAGTGAAAGCATAAACACATAACGTACCCTGGCCCATTCTGGGACTCAGTGAAAGCTTAAACATATAACGTGTAACGACCCGTTCCGGGGCCCGTTACTGGTGCCTTATCCCGGGCACCCTAGTGACACAACATCAGAGAAAACCAGCGGAAAATAAAACTTTAAACAAGAAACAAGATATATGATCATAAAACAGGCCAACCCAACGGTTACCTTCCAATAACATGTATACATACAACTCTTTCAAAACGAACAGTTTAATCCTTTTTACAAACCACCGCCACAAAGACTACGGCACTCTAAGATTTACAATAACTATGACGGACAGGCCCGCCATACCACGAATGTACAAGAACCTGACTCGGGGAACACATACCAAAAGATAAGCCTCGGAGAAACGGAGCTTCCCAAAACGCCGAACCGAGATCCTAAGAGCGAGGATCCACGGCCGATGTACCTACTGCGGCGTAACGCAGCCGAAGCGAGGTCGATGCAACAGTACCAAGTATGTGAATCAGAAATATCAGTAAATGAAATCATACTAGTCTATATAAAGCGGGAGACATGTATGATAACCAAACTACGATTCACAACATAAAGCGATCATATCGATCGGGGACTCACGCCTCCAAGCCATCACTCAAATATAACTATGGGTCTCACGCCACAACATCAATCATGTTCGCATCACGGCGCGCATGCCGGAATCTGCAGACGGTGTAGGCATGTCCATGATGCAACAATAATACCAATGCCACGGCCACGCCCCGGAATTCTACCTCGGTGTAGACACGTCCGTATGGCATCAACAATAATATCTTGGGTGATCAACCTGCCGCACGCCACATGCCGAATTCTACCTCGGTGTAGACATGTCCATGTAACCACAATAACAATATATCGGTAATCAACCCGACCGCATGCCGGAATCTTGCGTCGGTGTAGTACGCCCATGTGACATCAACAACAAGCGATAATCAAAATGGAAACATACCCGTGGAATTCTCCATCACCGCCAAAGACGCGTCCAAGTAAGTTCTCAACAAGTCGACCTACTTCTATCGAGACGCGGTAACGTAAATACCACACTTGCACAACAAAGGCTATCATCACAAGCATAGGCAAGTTTCACACAACTCAAAGTACTTTCATTTTATGCCAAGGTCCGGGTTTTTAACCCCAAAGTACTACATACGTTAAGTTCTTTTAAAAGAGATCCATTACTTATAAAAGTCACCCGATACCCGTAGTATTAGAATGACCAACCCACATTCCTTTTCAAAATCAAGTAACAACATTCTTTTCCTAAGTTCGGTTTGCCTAGTTTCATTACTCAAGCTTACCATTTTCAAATGGTTTCATAGTTCCCAAACTTAATCACTTGATTCCTTTTAGAACAATTGAGTAACATATGTCATATATGTGAGTAGTTTATTCTTGTTTATAACGATCTTATTACAAAGACCATGATCTAGAAAATGTAATATCATTTTGTCTCATCTTAGCTTATGCGGATGGAGGTTTCTACCGGTTTTAATACAACACATCATTATTCAATACATTTTCCTTTATTAACGCTGCAGTGGTGCAGCGATACACATTCGATTTCCAAATCGGTAAAACATTATTCCTTTAAAAACCAAGTACTCATTACTCACGAATGAGGTTTCACACAACATCCACATTAAAACAAATAAGTTAAGTCTCTTATCTTATAAGATCAAGTCTCTTAACTTCTAACATCGAGAAACCATTTTCACTACGTAAGGTCGTTATAACTAACTTCCCATAAAGCTATTATAACACCCTATGTTTTAAACCAACCAAATCACTTAGCACGTATCGTCACCGTACTACATAGTTCACACATATCATGCTAGAAGAGATAGGAAGAGGTTCACATACCTCGCGACGATTTATCGACAATAAGCAAAATGCTCCAAGTACTACAACGCTGCTAGCCCTTTCCACTCCTCGAGTAAAATACGCTACTCTTAGTACTTTCACCTATAAAGGTCACAAACGCGTCTATTAACCCCAAACACAAGTTTCTATCTTTCTACGTAAAATTCGAAGACCTCCCCGCAACAACAGCGTAAATCTCTCTCTCTAACGGTGGCTACCAAGCCAACTGCGGGGTTTACACGCCTAACCTGGGCGTGTACAATTCTATTCGATATACTACACAAGTCTCTCGCAATACGATCTATGTAAATCTGATTCGATTCGATTCTTTATTCTTCAAGCTTAAGTCAAAAGACATTGCGAATACTAAGTATAGTTCCATATATAGTATACTTCAACTATATATTCTAACAAACATGTAATTTCCAATTACAATAGAGGACAAGATAATTACCTTGATAAGCCCATAATTATCCAAGTTATAATGTCGATCTGAGCAAGGTTTAGCTCCATTCAGTGCGCTCCAAACCACTCCAAACAACCCTTAGAAGTTCTAACCAACTTACTCAAATCTTCAACCAACTATGAAGATTTCCTTGGGTTTCGGTTTGAGACTAAAAGGACAAAAGGTAGTATTTAGGACTCTACGTAAAGAGGTATCTTTGGAATACTACAAGGTACAAGGCTAAGGTATTTTGGGCATTATAACAATACTAGGAGAAGTATTTCAATACCACGAGGAGGGTATTATACGAAAACAACTAGGCAGTGGGTACCCTACGCCAAGGCACCACAAAGGGAGGAGGAGGCCTCGGCCAAGACTCTCAAAAGAGGGGATTAGTTGTACGAACTCAACACAAGATGAGGGTTGGATTTTATGCTTGGTAGGTTTCATTTGTGGATGAAGAGTTCATCAACATAAGGGGGGTGTTTATAGCAAAAACAAAAGCCAACCAATGGCGAAGATCAAGCCATGTAAGGCAAGTGTAAGGCCAAGATCAAGCCAAGTGCACCTAGACCCTACTCCACAAAACAAGCCCAAAACATTGCACAAAACATTGCACAAAACAAGGCCAAAACAAGGCGTGAATTCGTCCCCACGAGCTTCACTTTACAGTCGGCGGGGTGACAAGTGTCACCTCTCGTTGGTCCAAAATGTTTAAATCGCTCGGAAAAATCCGCAAAAATACAAAGCGACATAGCGGAATTTTCCTCGCAAGTTACGTAAGCGTTTCGTCGAAAACGACTCTAGCAAGGTGTTATGCACAAAGGTAAATTCGGCCAAGGGTGACACATGGGGGTGACACGTGTCGCCCCGATCGCCAGAATATTTCGTCTTAGAAAATATCCAAAATACGAAATCTCAAAAACAAAGCGGGCCTACAAAGCGTAAATTTCTCCGTGGGCCCACGTGACCATTTCCAAAATAAAATCTCAAAATTCTAATATAATCTATGAAGTCCAAATACCAAATGGGAATCCAATTCCCATTAACGAACCTTTTTCTTCACAAATAACAGGAAACTTTTCCATGAAAACTCACATCTTTCTTCTTTTCAAAATTTCTGCGTACTCTCGTGCGTCGTCCTCACATACATACCACTGCAACTACGGGTATAACATTCTCCCTCCTAGAAACATTCGTCAGAATGTTCCTTCTCAATCGGATAACGATAAAGTTTCTCTAACAAGTTGCGACGCCAACCCCACGAACTAATCACACGCGTTCTCTTCTCCCCTAACTCGTTGTACCGCTTCTCGAACACTCGAACTCTCCCAAGACGTACCATACTTGATCATTACTTAGTTCCGAAAATCTGCGGAGTCACTACCTCCAAACTTGGTCATCTTACTAACCTCAAACTTCCTTAAGGCCATTCCGGCCTTTACGAACCGCTCGGTCGAACGCGTCCACGAACTCATACGTTGGTCACACAAACTTGGGCCTAGCATACTCGTGACCCTACCACTGGAGGACCACCCAGACCGGCCACCCCAACCGGGTTCTGGGTTGACCGCAAATGGTCCTCAACCCGACCCCGCGCGAACTCTTGTTCCGATCCGGAACAATCTTACTAATTCACATCATGAAAGCTACCACTTCCATCTCACACTACCCACGGACTTATCACACAAATAAATCCCACGTATACCACTACTCTGATAAGGGTCAAACACAAAATAAATCTTTAACTCAAGACGACCTTACCCACAGGTCTCGCCGTGACATAGTCTAAGGTTCACACTTACCATGCCCCATACGTATCCTCCCAACTAAGCATGTTTTCTAACTCACAATTAACACAACGCTATTCGTATATAGCACATAATAATGAGACCATCATAACAAGCATACCAAAACTCTAGAGGTTAAGGATATACGAAGCTACCGCTCACTCTAATCATAGGCACGCCTGCAGGCGTATGCTATAGAAAGCGATGAACCACCATCGATCCGTAGGTGAGTCGTAACATCCGTGCTACCCTTGTCCGACAGTTCCTCGCAAAATGGCCCGCTGGCCGCAAAAATAACAAGCTCCTCGCACCACGACACTCCGAAATGCGGTCTACCACATCGACCACACCGAGGTAGGGGTGACCGCATCCGCCAACACTTACTTCCCGAAACTGAACCTCGGAGCCACGACCGCTCCGAATACTCTGGAGGTTGTGGAGATTGTGGAGGACCACTCTGCCGGGCGGAGGTACAAAACTAGTATCTTTCCGGCGGTCCGCCTCGAAAGTCACCAGGACCTGTTGTTCGGCCTCTTCTGCGATCTTGGTCATTCCGTCGACCTCTCCGTGCCTCGCATCCCGGTCGTGAGCTGCGTGCGGGCAATGTCCATGCGGTGAAGAGCTACTCTGAACATGCCTCGACATGTAATCATCGAGCCACAGAACATATCGGTGCACTCGATCCTCCATACTAGCTACCAACGCCGACGTCGCCAACGATGAGTCGAACTCACATTGTACTCGAACCGTATGCCCGCCTGTCTAAGCATCAAAAATCTCGGCCGTGCCCTCGCCATCCGCGGAGGCAAGAAGTGCGTGAGAAAGCCCGAAAACTCATCCCATCTGCCGAGGTGCATGCTCTCCCGGAAAGCTCAATGAATCAAACCAATCGATGCGGTATCACGCGCGGCCGTCGCGAACCAAAGGTCACGACTCGGTCTCAAGCCTTGATCACCCGCGTGATCCGTCAGCTGCCGGATGAACTCCTGCGGATCATCCTCGTGCCTCGACCCATAAAACTCTGGCGGGCTCTGACTTCGAAAGTCCGTAGCCTCAAACTATTCGCTCGGGGTGAACGGCTGGTGCTCGACCCAGGCTGCTGCGATCCGGCTATCTCATATCTCGCCACGACTCGCCAAGAATCGGGCCATCTCGCGTAACCCATTTCCTCGCCCCGGTGTGGGGCTGGAGGCTCAGTGCTGCGGTCTCGGCAGCCATTGCCGCGGCTCCAACCTCTTTGGGTGGCGGCGTCCTACAAAACCGCCGTCAAGCAAAACCTCGTGTCATGCGGGCTGCGCCTGCGTACTCCTCAGATCTCACTAGCGGCTCCTCGCCTTGCCGCCAGGCTCTGGTTGCCTTGCGCGAGGCATAATCGGTAAAACGAGATACGTCGGAGGGTCCAACTTACAACACGACTCTAAGGCACGATCTCGGAATGAGAAGAATGGAAACTAATCCTAAATGTCCTGCACCTCACGATTATAGATGTGGTGCAACACACCGATAATCAAGACTCTACTGACACGCGATGCAGACACTTTCCGAGGATTAATCGCTCGATACCACTTTTGTAACGACCGTTCGGGGCGATTCCAGTGCCTTATCCGGGCACCCTAGTGACACAACATCGAGAGAAAACCGGCGGAAAATAAAACTTTAAACACGAAACAAGATATATGATCATAAAACAGGCCAACCCACCGGTTACCTTCCAATAACATGTATACCTACAACTCTTTCAAAACGAACAGTTTAATCCTTTTTACAAACCCTGCCCACAACAGCACTACAGACCTCTAAGATTTACAACTATGACGGGACGGCTCGCCATACCCACGAATGTACAAGAACTACAACTGGTGGAACACATACAAAAGATAAGCCTCGGAGAAACGGAGCTTCCCAACGTTGGCCCGAGATCCTAAGGCGAGGATCCACGGCCGATGTACCTCTACTGCGGCGTGACGCGGCCGAGAGGTCGATAACAGTACAGTATGTGAAGCGTAAAATCGTAAATGAAATCATACTAGTCTATATAAAGCGGGAGACGTATGATAACCAAACTACGATTCACAACATAAGCGATCATATCGATCGAGGACTCACGCCTCAAGCCATCACTCAATATAACTATGGGTCTCACGCCACAACATCAATCATGTTCGCATCGTGGCGCGTGCCGGAGTGCATCGGTGTAGGCATGTCCGTGATGCAACAATAATACCAATGCCCACGCGTGCCGGAATTCTACCTCGGTGTGAACGCGTCCGTGACATCAACAATAATATCTTGGGTGATCAACCGCCGCACGCCACATGCCGGAATTCTACCTCGGTGTAGGCATGTCCATGTAACCACAATAACAATATATCGGTAATCAACCCGACCGCGTGACCGCGTCGCGAATCTTGCGTCGGTGTAGACATGTCCATGTGACATCAACAAGAGCGATAATCAAAATGGAAACATACGTGGAATTCTCCATCACCGCCAAAGACGCGTCAAGTAAGTTCTCGACAAGTCGGCCGCCTCTATCGAGAGCGCGGTAACGTAAATACCACACTTGCACAACAAAGGCTATCATCACAGCGTAGGCAAGTTTCACACAACTCAAAGTACTTTCATTTTATGCCAGTCCGGGTTTTAACCCCAAAGTACTACATACGTTAAGTTCTTTTAAAAGAGATCCATTACTTATAAAAGTCACCCGATACGTAGTATTAGAATGACCAACCCACATTCCTTTTCAAAATCAAGTAACAACATTCTTTTCCTAAGTTCGGTTGCCTAGTTTCAATTACTCAAGCTTCTCATTTTCAAATGGTTTCATAGTTCCCAAACTTAATCACTGATTCCTTTTAGAACAATTGAGTAACATATGTCATATATGTGAGTAGTTTATTCTTGTTTATAACGATCTTATTACAATGACCATGATCTAGAAAATGTAATATCATTTTGTCTCATCTTAGCTTACATGCGGATGGAGGTTTCTCTTGGTTTTAATACAACACATCATTATTCAATATATTTTCCTTTATTAACGCCGCGGTGGTGCTGCCGATACACATTCGATTTCAAATCAGAAACATTATTCCTTTAAAACCAAGTACTCATTACTCACGAATGAGGTTTCACACAACATCCACATTAAAACAAATAAGTTAAGTCTCTTATCTTATAAGATCAAGTCTCTTAACTTCTAACATCAAGAAACCATTTTCACTACATAAGGTCGTTATAACTAACTTCCCATAAAGCTATTATAACACCCTATGTTTTAAACCAACCAAATCACTTAGCACGTATGCGTCTGCACTACATAGTTCACACATATCATGCTAGAAGAGATAGGAAGAGGTTCACATACCTCGCGACGATTTATCGACAATAAGCAAAATGCTCCAAGTACTACAACGCGCTAGCCACTTTCCACTCGCCGAGTAAAATACGCTACTCTTGTACTTTCACCTATAAAGGTCACAAACGTCTATTAACCCCAAAACACAAGTTTCTATCTTTCTACGTAAAATTGAAGACTTCCCGCAACAGCGTAAATCTCCTCTCTAACGGTAGCTACCAAGCCAACCGGGGGTTTACACGCCTAACGGGCGTGTACAATTCTATTCGAATACTACACAAGTCTACTGCAATACGATCTATGTAAATACTGATTCGATTCGATTCTTTATTCTTCAGCTTAAGTCAAAAGACATTGCGAATACTAAGTATAGTTCCATATATAGTATACTTCAACTATATATTCTAACAAACATGTAATTTCCAATTACAATAGGACAAGATAATTACCTTGATAAGCCCATAATTATCCAAGTTATAATGTCGATCTGAGCAAGGTTTAGCTCATTCAGTGCGCTCAAACCACTCCAAACAACCCTTAGAAGTTCTAACTAACTTCTACTCAAATACTTGACCAACTATGAAGATTTCCTTAGGGTTTCGGTTTGAGACTAAAAGGACAAAAGGTAGTATTTCGGACTCTACGTAAAGAGGTATCTTTGGAATACTACAAGGTACAAGGCTAAGGTATTTTGGGCATTATAACAATACTAGGAGAAGTATTTCAATACCACGAGGAGGGTATTATACGAAAACAACTAGGCAGGGGTACCCTGGCCAAGGCACCACATGAGGGAGGAGGAGGCCTCGGCCAAGACTCTCAGAGGGGATGAGTTGGACGAACTCAACACAAGAGGAGGAGGGATTTTAGGCTTGGAAGGTTTCATTTGTGGATGAAGAGTTCATCAACATAAGGGGTATTTATAGCAAAACCAAAGCCAACGATGGCCAAGATCAAGCCATGTGCAAGGCAAGTGTAAGGCGAGATCAAGCCAAGTGCACCCTAGACCCTACTCCACAAAACAAGCCACAAAACATTGCACAAAACATTGCACAAAACAAGGCCAAAACAAGGCATGATTCGTCCCACTTGAGCTTCAGTTTACGGCAGGGTGACAAGTGTCACCTCTCGTTGGTCCAAAATGTTTCGCTCGGAAAAATCCGCAAAATACAAAGCGACATAGCCGGAATTTTCCCTCGCAAGTTACGTAAGCGTTTCGTCGAAAACGACTCTAGCAAGTGTTATGCCTGAAGGTAAATTCGGCGGGTGCCACGTGGGGTGACACGTGTCGCCCCGGTCGCCGAATATTTCGTCTTAGAAAATATCCAAAATACGGAAATCTCAAAACAAAGCGGGCCCACAAAATCAGTAAATTTCTCGTGGGCCCACGTGACCATTTCCGAAAATAAAATCTCAAAATTCTAATATAATCTATGAAGTCCAAATACCAAATCTGGGAATCCAATTCCCATTAACGAACCTTTTTCTTCACAAATAACCGGAAACTTTTCCGCCGAAAACTCACATCTTTCTTCTTTTCAAAATTTCTGCCGTACTCTCGTACGTACGTCCTCACATACATACCCTGCAACTACGGGGTATAACATAACGTACCCTGGCCCATTCTGGGACTCAGTGAACATTTAACATATAACATATCCCGACCCATTCTGGGACTCGGTGTCTTCTTACACATAACATAACCCGACCCATTTGTGGGACTCAGTGTCTTTTTACACAAAACATAATCCGGCCCATTTGTGGGACTCGGTGTCTTTTTACACATAACATTACCCGACCCATTTGTGGGACTCGGTGTCTTTTTACACATAACATAACCCGACCCATTTGTGGGACTCGGTGTCTTTTTACACATAACATAACCCGATTCATTCCGGGGCTCGATGTATCGATGCAACCATTCTTTTATAATCATCTTTTGACTCTCCATAAAATCCTTAAAATGAACTTTCATTTTAGAAAAATCAAGGCACTATCATACCTTCCTTTTAGAAAACCCAAGGCATTATCATGTCTTTCCTTTTAGAAACACCAAGGCTATACCATGCCTTCTTTTTAGAAACACCAAGGCAATACCATGCTTTCCTTTTTAGAAAAATCAAGACAATACCATGCTTTCCTTTTTAGAAAAACCAAGACAATACTATGTCTTCCTTTTTAGAAAACCCAAGACAATATCATGCCTTCCTTTTTAGAAAAACCAAGACAATACCATGCCTTCCTTTTTAGAAAAACCAAGACAATACCATGCCTTCCTTTTTAGAATAACCAAGACAATACCATGCCTTCCTTTTTAGAAAAATCAAGACAATACCATGCCTTCCTTTTTAAGAATAACCAAGACAATACCAAGCCTTCCCTTTTAGAAAAACCAAGACACTAACACTTGTAGCATCAAGGCACTTTCACTTTTAAATCAAGTAACTTACACTTTTAAAATCAAGACACTTATACCTTTAAAATCAATATACTTATCAAATCAAGTATCACTTTAAAACCTCATTTGGTAAATCAAGACACTTATCATATCAATCATTTTAAGATTAAGATCTAATAAAATTACGTACGTCCACCGTACACTTACTTCAAATAAACAACTTTCAAAAGAAGAAAGGATAGTTCACACACCGCTTGTCGTATGTACCAACTCGATAATCTAAATTCGTCTCGCTCCTCTAGCTAACATTATGAAAACATTTGCATAGTGATAACCGATCCGAATTTCCAAATTAATACATTTATTAGCCGTTAGTAGGTTATATATTAATAATGATCTTATCTAATCAGTTGTGAACCTAGAACGTGTAAAACGAACTGGTTATATCTTAGCTTCTATGCAGATGGAAATTCTACTCATTTCAATATAATTGATGTCGATTCCTTTTTCATTTAACGCTGCAATGGTTTGTTCGATACTTCTTTTTCATTAGTGCTGTAACTTAGCAAGATCAACTCGACTCCAATACTTCCTAAAAACTCTTACCAACATCTCCCATAAGACTTGACAAGAACTTAGGAATAATTTAGACATGCCTTTAACATAGAATCAATAACATAAATACTCCTTAACTTCTAAGAGTAGAATGAATCATGAAACAATACCACATGTATATTTCATACGTAGAACATGCCACAAGAAGAAGTAAGAGGTTCACATACCTTATTGACGACTAACCAACACGACAAGTAGGATACGTCCCAAATAGGTACTTCAACCTATAATAACAATAACACGTCTATCAACTCCATGATACTAGTGTAAGACATATACCAAGTAATGACTCTCTTTTCTTATAAAAATTCGGGCAACACTTCCCCTACTTATACGTACTTTTCCACCTTTCAAGAAGGCCAATTTCATCAATAACCAAGACACCAATTAAGGGCACAACCAAACAGTTAACCAAAGTGATTCACACACCTAAATTTCACGTATTTTCAGCCTCTTAATCTTGGTAAAACAGTCCACTAAAAACATGTCACGACCCGAACCCCGGGCCTGCGACTGGTGCCTCTGGGCACCCTTCTACCCTCTACGACCCAAGTTACCCGCGGAAGTTAAATAACACTAATTTTTTTTACAAACATGCAAAGGCAAAGACGATAAGGCTGTCATATATATATATATATAATCCAAAAGAAACTACACTATACACGAGTCCAATCCCACATATGAATACAGACCTCTATGAGTTTTACAAAACTATGACGGGACAAGGCCCCACCGTACCTATAACTGTACAAAAACCTGTAATGAAAGATCTATACCAAAATGATAAGCCTCGGAACAATGGAGCTATCCAAAAAACTCTGAGCAAAGATCTTACACTTGCAGATCACCAAACTGTGTACCTAAACCTGCGACATGAACGCAGCCCCCCAGAGAAATGGGGTCAGTACGGAAAATGTACCAAGTATGTGAACAATAAGTACTGTAAATTAGATCATTCAGTCCAAATATAACAGGAGGCAAGTATGATAATTCAAAATAACAGTACACTGTGCCTTGCAAATATGAGAGTAATGAGAGTCAACTTTACCTTTTAAGTTATGCCTTTTAAGAGTTAGATCAACCACAAAGAGTATTTGTACTCACATCATGAATCTTGTCCATGAGTTTATATAATGTTCAAGTCCTAATCATGGACGTACTCACATGGTTTCAACTATACCGTTTTCACAATAAGATTTATGTCGTAATCATAGACGTTCTCACATGATCCAACTATACAATTTTCACAACAAGATTTATGTCGTAATCATAGACGTACTCACATGATCCAACTATACAATTTTCACAACAAAATTATGTCGTAATCATGGACGTACTCACATGATCCAACTATACAATCTAGAATACGTCTCAAAGTACTTCAACCTATAACAACAATAACACGATTATCAATTCCAAGCTTTCTAAGGTAGATTAATACCAACTAAGGGTCTCTTATTCTACGGAAAATTGGACAACACTTCCTTTGTTTCTACGCACTTTTCCTCTTTTTCCAAGGCCCAAATTCAACAACCAACAAGCAACACTTAAGGGAATAACTAACATCTAACCAAAGGGGATTACACGCCTACTAGACGTGTAAAATTCTGCCCCACAATCACATAAAACAGTCCATACAAATCAGCCCAATATCCCACAACAACAAGGGTAAAATGTGAAGTCTTTCAACACCCTTTTACACTCTTAATCCCTTAGGACTTTCATTAGCAACTACTACATTAATCATGCATGTTGGTGGCTCAAATTTCAGAATTCCAACGCCACAAAACAGTCCATAAAAACTGCATAACAACGTCCAACAGTTTTATAGATTCCACGGCCAACAACTACAATCCGATAACTCTTTCCTTAATTTTTTTTATTCCAATTCAAGTTCCAAAAACTTCTATATAAGTCAACAATATTACTCCATTATAACATGCAATAGGTGACGTTAATAACAACAATTATAGCCAACGACATCAACATCCGAAAATTGCCACTCTCGGCCAACTCAACCAAAAATTATCCAAACACTTTTTATCCTCCATTTTTTTTAGCACACGCTCATTTATACATGATAACAATATGTAATATCCAATTACTTCAAGAGGAAGAAGAATTTTTACCTCAAAATTGCCCAAAAACCGCCCAACGCAGTCCGCTCAACTTTGGCCCGCAATTTTCGTTTTGCTCCACTTCTTCAAGTTCAAATCACACACAAGCATCCACTACAAGCTTATAACCAACTTCCCATTACGTTTTACCTCCAAAAAGTAGACGAACAAGCTAGGGTTTTCAACCTCATTTTCGGCCCAATATGGATTTTGGAGATTATTAGAGAGTTAACTTGTCTTAGAACTTGATTAGTGTTCTTAATCTAGGAAAATAACTTGTCTTTGATCTTCTCTTTATCCATGAATTTCGAAATATAAGGCTAAGGAAGAGAGAAGATAATGTTTAGAAAGATAGAATATTATGAAAATGTCTCTAAGTCTTGCAAGCTTATCTTTTATATAGATACTTTCCTTAGCAAGACAAGTGGAGAGGGACACATGTCGCTATCTCATTGGTCAATAATTTCCTCTTCAAAATATCTAGATATTGTCCAAAATATCTTAAAATTGAAGGGCCCCGCGAAATTGTGAAATTCTCGACGGGTCTCATATTATCAATTCCAATTCTTCGTAATTCAATACTAATCCCATAAATCCAATTTTTTTAGAAGTATTAAACTCCAAGTTAATAATTTTTCCGTCGTCACATTTTTTCAATTTTTTTCCGGATGAAAATGTAAATATTCTTTCCTTTCAACCTTCAAATCTTGATTCCTTAATCACGTTCTCAATTAGTAGCCCTGGTATCACAGGGTGTAACAAAACATTCCACAATCCAACAACAATGAGGGTAAAAAGTGAGGCCTTTCAACACCTTTCTATACTCTTATTCCTTTAGGACTTACATTAGCTTTTATCACATTTAAACATGCATATTGGCCGCTGAATTTCCAGCATTATAATGCCACAAAACAGTCCCTAAAACTGCACCACAATACCCCACACTTTTATACAGTTTCAGCAAATCAAGACTCCAAACCAAAGTTCTTTTTCATAACTCTTTATAATCCAATTCGTTACAACACTTAATATAATCCATATCAACAACAATATTTCCTTCATTTAATAACATGCAACAAGTGAAGATAACAACAATAATAACCAACGAATCCAAGATAACAAAACTGTCTCATTTTCGGCCAACACCTCAAACTACCACAAGCACTTTTTATTATCTATTCTTCTTAACACAAGTTCATCCATCAACTATAACAACATGTAATATCCAATTACTTCAAGAGGAAGAAGAAATCTTACCTTATATTTAGCACCAAAACAGTCTCAAGTTCTCGGCCACAACCTTCACCCGTGCACCACTTCTTCACGTCTCAACAACACACATGTATCCACTACAAGCTTGTAACCAACCATCTTCCCTTCTTGTTTTACTTCCAAAAAGTTCATAAACAAGCTTAGATTTTTTGGACAAAATCTGTCCAAAATCGTGACCACCATTAGAAGTATTAACCTTAGCTTAGAACTTAGGTAGATGGCTTAATCTTGGAAAATGACTAAACTTGTTCTTCACTTGTTCTATGGAATTTCGAAAATAGCTAAGGAGAAGGGAGAGGATAAGGGTTTGAAGTGATGAAGATATTTTGTACGCTCAAGTCTTCAAGACTTGTAATATAAGAGGTGCACAAGCCAAGTGGATGAGGGACCCTCTTGTCCACTTGTATGAAAATATCTTCAACACTATAATCTCTTCACAAAATTTTCATCTAACACTTAGCCAAAAATATTATAATTTTCGATCCCCCCCCGAATTGTGAAATTTTCAATTAGCTCATATTCTTAATCCCAAGACTTCATAATATAATACTAACTCCATAAATTCATATTAGGGAATTCAACTCCGAGTTAATAAATTTTTCGTGGTCACATTTTTCCAAAATTTTTCCATAAGAAAATGCACTTATACTTTCCTTCCAATATTCAAATCTTATTTTCTTAAGTACGTTCTCATATTAATGCTTTAAAATTACGGGGTGTAACAGATAACTGGCGTTCATATTTGAATCCCAACTATTTCAATTCGTATTGAAGGCACACTAAAGAGAGAAAAAATGCTTTCTACAAGATAATTTTAATCTCATAGGTTGTATTACTTATATAAAAAAAATTATTGAATTTTATCTTTAGCAAAATCCGATTAAGTTTAGTAACTGACCTCAAATGTAAGTTTAGTATTTCTCATCCCTTTTTAACATTTTTACACATCCTACTAAATGTCGTACCATAAGACCAATATATGGGGAGCTCTACGTAAAATATAAGCAAACCATCTTAGAGATGGCCTTTTTTTTAAATTTATCCATCATATATATTACTTTGTATTATTGGTGTGATAAGATAATTTCTAATTTTGTCAGTCTTTTATGGGTAGATATAATTAAGTAGCAAAAATATTATTTATTAAGAAAAAGTCACTTTCTTTTACATGGATTAATACCATTTAGGTGCTATAAAAATGAACAAGAGGAAAGTTGAAGAAGGATTAATGATAGATTAACAAACTTAATCATCTCTTAATTTTCTAATTTATAAAATATGAATTCATTCACCATCCATGGACCCTTTATACTTAATTAAAAAATACTTTCAAAAGTTATGTTGGAAATTTGTCTTTGGTGGAGGTTGAGTCCGCCCATCTTTAAATGACTTAAACATCATGGTTTCACATGTTGGAGAACCTGGTTCTTTACATGTGTGTAATCTACTAAGTGAGTAGATGACCGTAGGGCCAAGAATCGTCAAATTCCATTGAAAAATGGAAGAGATATTGGTCCACGAAGTAAGGTGTTTGAGATATGGAAGAGTGGTGTGTGACAAATCTACCACATCGGTAGGAAAATGAAGAATTGTTCATGTTATAAGTCTCTAAACTGAATAAGGGATTCGGACCCCAATGGGTAACCCATGTGTTTGAAGGAGGGAGGACCTAGGTATGCTTGCGTTCGAGACTAGGCCCACACCCGCCCGAGTCGGGTCGAGTGCTTTTCTGACATTATCTTTTTGGATCTCAGACTTTATTATAATTACAGTTTGGTCCCTGAAGTTTTCAGAAGCTGAATTGTGCCAGCGCCGTGGCGCCTCCTGACCAGCGCCGGGGCGCCTAAAGTCTAGAGAGTGCCAGGCGACGGGAAAGCCAACAGTTTGTGGCCTTTGACATGCTGAAACGTACTGCACTTATTTCAGAACGTTTTGGCCTTCATTGTGCCTCTTAAACAACCCCTTAATGGTCTTTTAACACCTCTCCTCTTCCCTTAAACACTATATAATCACATCTTGGTTCAGATTTTGAGATACACAAAAATATACACCAATGAACATAAGAGAAATACTCTCTACACTTGGATGATTTCAGACTTGATGAAATCTCTTCCTTTCTTGCAATCTTACACCTCAAAGATCCTTCTAATCTAGCAAACACTTGAGTTCCCTTTGCTCATTTGTTTGATTGTTGTTTTATCTTGGGAGATAAGTTGCCATTACACCGTTGAAAGGATATACGGGGCAATATTATCTTAAGGATAGATCAAGAATTTGGTCGACTCAGCAAGCCAATTATCTTGTTATATTTCCAGATTCTAAACATATTGTTATTGTTGTTCTCAAGGGGCTTGGTGCAGTTTCAACAAGGATCTCAAGATATCAAGGAGGAGCAAATACCGAAGATCAAGATCATCAACACTTATTAATATTGACACAATTGATGTTAGACTTCAAACCTATTATATTGTGATTGTAATTAATTATCTTTTCTAAACACTAGTGATAGTTGTACACTATTCCCTACATCCACTTTAATATCCAACAAGTTACACTTTATGTAAGCAACCAATTAGCTTTGTAAACCGATTTCTAGTATTCTCTAAAATAAAAACTTTAGATATTTGCTCCACATTATTGAGGCAGGTACTTGATATAATATAAAATATTATTTGATCCATTATTATGATGATGTTGCGAGAAGGGTACACATATGACAAATTTAACCTTGCCCCATACTATTTTGCAGTACCAAAAAAGAGATAATTAGCGGGTATTATCATCATTTACTTAAAAATCGTAGTAGGAGTTAATCACCGTCCATAATGTAGAATATTGTAATTCTCATGAAATATATATAGGTCTTTGCAATTACAAATTTAATTGTATAAGAATCTCTACTTATCTAATTACACTAGAATAATAATTACATTAGAATAATAATTACATAATATATGAATAATATTAATTTATTCTCTATCACACCCCCTTAGTCGAAGCGGGAGGAAGGCGGACGCTCAGGGTTTGAAGTCAAGGAACAACTGTCGAGGAAGTCTCTTAGTAAATATATCTGCGTACTAATAGGAAAAAAGAATATGTAACACCCTAACATGACACATGACAACATTCTCACGAACAAAATGAATATTTATCTCAATATGTTTGGTTCGCTGATGCTGAATCGGGTTATAAGACAAGTAAACAGTAGATATGTTATCACAGTAGACAAGAGAAACCTTACGTAAGGGACAATGAAGCTCTAGAAGAAGGTTTATGAGCAAGCAGATCTCGGCAATAAAGTTCGGAATGCTTCTATATTATGCTTCTGCACTCGAACGGGAAATCGTGACTTGTCGTTTGACAGACCACGAATGAGATTATCACCCAACAATTCACAATAGCCGGAAGTAAATCGACGTGTGTCTGGACAGCCACCCCAATCGACGTCCGTATACAATAACAACCTGGTCAGTGCAGATGGATAAAGATGTAATCAGTAGTCAAGAGTACACTTAAAGTACATAATGATACGTTTAAGAGCGGTAAACTGAGGCTCCCTAGGAGCATGCATGAACAAACACACATGCTGAACGACATAAGCAGTCTACATATGTGTTTACAATTACAAACCTAATTGTATAAAGATTTCCACTTTACCTAATTACAACTAGAATAATAATTACAGAATATATGAAGAATATTTATTTATTCTCTATTAAATAATGTAGCACTCAAGAGTCAAGACAGCTAAAGTAGGTTTAACGCTTTTTATTAATCAATTCAACAAATCATTTCCCTTAATCTAATATTAATTAAGGCTATGACATATTCCAGTCACAATTTCACTTTCTCGTCACTTGCTGTTTTAAAAATAAAGATTTAATTTAGAAATAAAATATATATAAGAAAAAGATTTGTCAAAATGTTTGGATTTTACTGATTTAATGACTGTAAAGTTCACCTACTTTCATCTAAGATCAAGAACAAAACAGAAAGAAAATAAAAACTTTTATTTACTTATTTGGTAAGTAATTAAAATCAAACCCCATATTGTGAGATTTCACCGGTTATGTTTTTGTCGGTAAACGCTAATTGTGTTGCTTTTCATTTCTCTGACTTATAAAATTTGACATATTATTATACATAGAAATCATTTTTTTTTACTTTCTCATTTTACGATTGATATGACTTGTTAAAGACATCGGTACATACAAAACCCAAAGAATTCGCTACATCGTTCCTCTTAGTATTACCCATACTTTGCTTACAAATCATTCCGCTATTTTTAAATTTCGTGTCTAGTAGATGCAAAAAAAAATTGGGACGGACTGATCTAGTGTATAACTAATGGGTCGTCCAAACTCAAAAACGTTGGCTCGGACCTTGCATATGTACTGAAAAATTTAATAAATAAGTACAATTAATAGATTTTAAATATAAATCAAATAAGAGACGTGATAGAATTCCAATTTCAATTAAATTTTGAATTTGTCTCTTATCGTAATTAATGAAAAAAATGACGCAGAATATATAGATATAGATATATATATATATATATATATATATATATATATCGTATATTTATTCATTTGATGTGAATACATGGTATAATTTTTTCCCTTATTTGATTTCTTGGCGGGTGAGTAGGGCTGCACAAAACCTTCGGACCGGACCGGACCGAGGACCGAAAATTCAGAAAGGTCGGACCGAAGACCGGACCGAAAAATTCGATCCGGTCCAATATACATAAAAAACCGAAAAAACTTGAACGAACTGCATAGGACCGATTTTGAAACGTAGGGCAAGAAGGATGAAAAATTTAGTCCAATCCAATTCAGTCCAGGGATTATTTTCGATCCGGTTCATTTTTTGTGCAGCCCTAAGGGTGAGTACCCTATTGGCTTTGAGCTATTGCTATTTGTGTAGTGAAAGAAAAAAAAAGGTGAATATCCTGTTCCTTATGTGCGTTATGATATAAATTCCACTTGGAGTAACTTTAAAGTTTAAACAAAGGTTTCTTAGGGTGCATTTGTCTACCACCATTCTCCAACTTTCATTCTTGATCATATCATCAGAATTAGGGGTGTGAAATGAGCTGGATAATTAAATTTGGACGAATTAAAATGAGCTAAGTTAATAAATTAGTTAATCATTAATTCGTCGTGGATTAGGATAGACTTAATGGTCGTATCTTTCTTACTAGTAGTATAGCACTATTAACGCAGTTTCTTGTTTTTCGATTTTGTTACCATCTGTGTGTCTTGTGTAGGGCTGTTAGCGGTCCAGATACTCCCGGTAATTATTCGAGAACCGGACCAATACTCGAACCGAAACCTTAACGGTCCGGATACGAGTACCAAAAAATACCCGGACTGATAAGGAGCCGGACCGATAACCCGGTAAAATACCCGGTAACACCCCCCAACCCTTCTTGGTGTAATACTTACTCGTAAATGATTGGTGTCAGAATTTTCCCCCACCCACCCTCCGCCCGGCCAAGCCCCACCACCGAAGCCCCCACCTCCCTCCTCTAAATTTAATTAATTTTAAATTAATGAAACTTTAAATGGTCATAACTTTGCGCTCGGATGTCCGTTTGACCTAATATTTTTTTGATTTCGCGTATTGTTTTGAGATAGGGCCGAAAAACAATAAAGCGATTTGGAGCGACCAATTTCTCAAAAACATCCGTCTTGCCAATCAATTTCACTTTTACCCCAAATTGTTACCAATTGTCCATTTTCAAATCTAAATATCTCGCGCTATACAATATATTTCAACGTAAAAATTTTGTGGTAATGTGTTAGAGAATGTCAATTTCTGTATTGGAAATTCAATTAAACTAAAAAAAAAATCGGTCCGACCCGGAAACTTACCGGTCCGGACCGAGAACCGGACCGATAAGGTTTCGGTCCGGGATCGGATCTCGTTTCAGGACCGAAACCTTATCGGTCCGGGACCGGTCCGGACCAGTAAGCTTATCGGACCGGTTCCGATAAGTGGATACCCGGACCGGTCCGGACCGATAACAACACTAGTCTTGTGCTTCAGTTATCACATTATTTCATTGTTATTACTGTTCCTTTTTCTAAATGTTATGTATTGCTTTCCATTTCACATTATTTTGTTGTTAGTGCTTTAATTTTATTTCCGTATTCCCCTTTTCAAACTGCTTTGAAATTTTTCATTTGAGCCGATGGTCTATCGGAAACAACCTATCTATCTCTACGAGGTAGGGGTAAGATCTGCGTACACTCTCTCCTCCCAACATGCAGAATTACACTGAGTATGTTGTAATTATTAACCCGTCCAAATGTTACTTGGTCTACGGTAAATTGAGTCAAGATTGACTAACCAATGAGTCATTATCTAACGCACTCAAGTTTTTATCAAATTTTAATAATTTGTTTATTTTCTTATAATTTGTATAATTATTTGATAACTTTTTTTTTTAAAATTTTAATTATGACTATATAGAACACTCAAACCAAAAAGAAAAATATTTTAATGATTTTGACAATGTTTTCATAAGATAAATTTGAGTTATCTATTTAGCTTAAATTATGCGAATCAAATGTGCTAATTAATAAATAGGCAGATCATTTACACACTCTAACTTAAATGAGCTGGACATGTCATATTTAGGGCTGTTAGCGGTCCGAATACTCCCGGTAATTACAGAACCGACCGACCAGAAACCGACCGATACTGACCAAACCTTAATGGTCCGGATACGAGTATAAAAATACCGGATCGATAAGAGGCGGACCGATAACCCAGTAAAATACCTGGTAACACCCCAACCCCACCCTTTGATCCCATTTCACCAAGAAGCCCCGCCATCTCTAATTAGTTGTAAATTAATGAAACTTTAAATGGTCATAACTTTGTGCTCGGATGTCCGTTTGACCTAATGTTTTTTTTTATTTCGCGTATTTTTTCCAGATAGGGCCGGACAAACCTAAAGCGATTTGGAGCAATTGATTTTTCAAAAATCCGTCTTGCCAATCAATTTCACTTTTACCCCAAATTGTTACGATTGTCCATTTTCAAATCTAAATATCTCGCTATACAATATATTTCAACGTAAAAATTTCGTGGTAATGTGTCCGAGAATGTCAATTTCAAGATTGGAAATTCAATTTTTTTAAAAAAATCGGTCAGGCAGGAAAATTCTTACCTGGCCCGACCGAACCGACCGATAAGGTTTGGTCGGACCGGATCTCGCTCAGACCGAAATCTTATCGATCGGGACGATCGGACCGTAAGCTTATCGGTCCGGGACCGGTAAGTGGATACCCGGACCGATAACACCCCTAGTCATATTTTTATGAACTAATTTTATTATCTTTAATCATAATTAATTAATAAACATTTCAAATTTTAAAAAGAGAGAGGAATATGGTACTTAAAGACAAATGAATATGTAATCCACGAATGGCAAACTATGATACGCAAAAAAGAGGTGAAAGAGAATCTCAACATATATCTTTCATTCCATAAAGTGAAGGGGAAAAGAATAGGGAAAAGAGGCTGAATATATTCGATGGCCTACAAAAGATAAAATATAATGAAAATTGAAAAAAATAAAAAATGTAGACAAAGTACTTCAAAAACTTATAGATACAAATAGTGAAAATGTAGAATTATGTTATCAGATTTTTCTTAAGCAATGTCGAAATCAGAGTTAAATAAAAAATAAAAATATACGACATTAAAAATTTAACACACTATCATGATTCATGATTTTCATATTTACTCCCTAAAGTGAGCAACTTACTAGTAAGATGCTTTGGTTTAGTCATATTAAGGCTATAGAAACAAGGTGATTAAGACTACACAATATATCCAGAATTAGAAAGAATCTACTTTATTTGCGTACATTTTCCAACAACTAAGAAAGTAGAAACCATAACTATAAAGAAAATGGTGGAATCCTTGCCAAGCGTGGTTAACTTGTCATACATGACTTGTTAAGCGTGGTTTATCTGACTAACGTGGTTTGCAGACTATTGCGTCAGTCCAAAGATTTACTCAGTGCGCATTTATAAAAAAATAGCGACCGCGAGTTCTCCATCATTAAAAAAAAAAAAAAAATGGTGGCCCCGGGTTCTCCATCTACTTTTAACCTTAACTAAAAGTGTCCGGTTCGACCTTCAACATTGACAAGTCTATAATAGCAAACTCTATCCCAGTAAACCTTATTTGTGTCAGAGCTAGAATATTATTAAGAGATAGGTAGAAACAGTGTCAAGTGAATTTAATATATAATATATAAACATAAACTTTTAGTAATTATCATGCATTGAGTCACTTAGTGAGATTTTGGTGAGAGTATATATTGTAAGGTGGGAAGTGGTGCAGGGAAAACTTAGTGCAATTGTTTTTATCCATTGTGCAAGTAGTTGTATTAATATTCCAATTCTCAATGGAATCGCAATCCGCAAAAATTAACCATTATCGTCATCTTCTTCGTCATCTTTCTCTTCTCGCCACATACAATACACACATACATATAATGATAAAAAATATATCATTATCATCATTTCTTCAATGTCGGAGTCGGAAGAAGATATGAATAATCACCTTTTCCGTTCAAAACCTAAGGACTTCTCACCTCCACCGCCACCGATTCCGCCGTCGCAGCCGTTGATGATGGATCTCGATCTGGATCTAGATGCTTCCTGGTCGTTCGATCAGATCTTTGCAGCTGCTGCTTCGGCTTCGAATCCTATGTCGCCGTTTCTAGTATCGAATACTGCTTCTGAACAACCTTGTTCTCCACTTTGGGCTTTTTCTGATGAAAACGAGGATAAGCCGCCTACGGGAAATGCTCTCTCCGGCGCCAGTCTACGGTTATCAAGCTACCCTAGATTTCTCACTTGTAAGCCTCGGGCGTCTCAATAAAATTAGTGTTATAATGTCAAATTTTAATCTGAGACCTCAACTAAGCCTTAGGTCATATTACTTATTGTTTCCAATATTTTTGGAACTATAAAGTTTAGTCGAGGGCGTCTCAATAAAATTAGTGTTAGCGTGCCAATAAAATTAGTGTTATAATGTCAAATTTTAATCTGAGAACTCAACTAAGCCTTAGGGCTTATTACTTATTGTTTCCAATATTTTTGGAACTATAAAGTTTAGTCGAGGTCGTTTCAATAAAATTAGTGGTATAATGACAAATTTTAATCTGATACTAAGCCTTAATACTTATTGTTTCCAATATTTTTGGAACTACTCCCTCTCCGCTCATTTTTACTTGTCCGCTATACTAAAATAGATATCCATTTTGAATAACCAAGTGATAGTTTACTATTTCATACCTAATTTAGTCTTATTATTAGTTACTGAGTTGGAAACTTCAAGGAATTGTTAGTGGCTGCACATTTTTAAAGCACATATGTGTGATTGGTTTCAATTGTTTAGATGATCTATAGTAATAATTAGGACTAAGGGAGTGTGTGTGAAGTTTAGTTGACTTTGCAAAATTTTTGGTCTCTTTGAAAAGGAAGAAATATGATGAACATTAGAGTACTGACACATTATAGTAACAATTATTTTACAAGCTATACCAGTTATTTGGTTTAATTGTGAAGAAAATGAGCTTTCTTTTGGCATATTCAACACTATAGGCTGAAGATTGCACAATAATAGGTTTCTGTCCTTGAACATTGACATAGCACGAGATCAAACTATGCTTTTTTCCTTTTTTGACATGTGCAAAAGGTTAAAATTTTTCTCCAATAACATTGACCTAAACTATGTTGTCACTCTTTCTGTAGTTTTTTGTCCAGTAACACCAATTTTTAGTGTTCAAGGACTTGATTATGTGTGTATTAGTGTTACTATGACTTGCACTAGTCTTTCTACAATTAGACTACGTTGGACTAGCTAAACCAAGAGATTAATGTAGGCATCTTTAATTGATGTCATGTAAAGCAGATAAATGATATAGATGATTCGTATAACCGGTCCCAACTATTTTTGGGAGTAATTGGTAGTTGTAGTTGTTTTTCTAAGTGAAATATAAGGCATTTTTGGTTGTTGGGACCAATGAAAGATTCATATGTTATCTTTTTGTGTTTGGAGCAGATACTGGTGATCATGAGGCTGCAGCTGAACCTGTGTCTCTCACTGACGATAAGAAAAGAATTCCTCCACCAATTATGGGATTAACCCCTTTAGATTATCTGGAGGGGTCTTGCATAATCAAGGAGAGGATGACACAGGCACTTCGATACTTAAAGGAATCAACAGGAGAACGCGTGTTAGCTCAGATCTGGGCACCTGTTAAGAATGGTGGTCGTTATGTGCTTACAACTTCAGGGCAGCCCTTTGTTCTTGACCCAGACTGTAATGGGCTTCATCAGTATCGAATGGTTTCTTTGATGTATATGTTTTCTGTCGACGGGGAGACTGATGGAGTTCTTGGACTTCCGGGCCGTGTCTATCGGAAAAAGCTGCCAGAATGGACTCCAAATGTGCAGTATTATTCCAGTAAAGAGTTCCCTCGTCTTAATCATGCCCTGCATTACAATGTTCGAGGAACTTTGGCTCTGCCAGTATTTGAACCATCTGGTCAGTCTTGTGTTGGTGTACTGGAGCTCATAATGACCTCCCAGAAGATCAACTATGCTCCTGAAGTTGATAAAGTATGCAAAGCTCTTCAGGTTGGTTCTTGAATCATTTCTATTGCATATCTCTCTGACTAGTTGGTATGTCTCTCACTGACACTCGATAGCTTGTTTACTGCACCAATTCAGTGGTGTCTAAATACTAAAGTTATCTATTTATCTTATCATACTCATTAATATATGAGGCTATACTCTTCATCAAAATAAATAAAAATAAGGCTGTATTCATTGATCAAAGTGGTGACAAGTTTCCCATTTTTTCAGTAAGTGATATGCCGTCTATCATTGATCATTCTATTGTCCTATATGGAGGTGTACATTTGATTTTGTGAGAAATTATGGGAGAAAATATATTATTGAATTGTTTATCTACATTATTACACTGAGCCCTATTTATAGACACTCATTACAATCATTTCCTGTAGGATACTATATATGAAATTTTATTCTTATTCTGACACACTCTCTCAAGCTGGTGCATACAAGTCATATGCACCGAACTTGTTACATATGTGATTAATACGAGAACGACTGAGTGACTTGGTGAAAATATCCGCAAGCTGATCACTCGACTTTACAAATTTAGTAAAAATATCTCTGGAGAGTATCTGTGACAGTCAATCTCAATGTGCTTAGTCCTATCATGAAATAACAGATTTGATGCGATATGAAGGGCCACTTTGTTATCACACACAAGTTTCATTTGATTGATTTCTCTAAATTTTAGTTCTCTGAGCAACTGCTTAATCCAAACTAGCTCACAAGTTGCTACAATCATTGCTCGATATTTTGATTTATCACTAGATCGAGCAATGACATTGTTTCTTACACTTCCAGGACACCAAATTATCTCCTATTAACACACAATGTCCGGATGTATAACGTCTATCAGAGAGTGATCCTGTATAATCATCGTCTGTATATCCAATGATCTGCTTATGGCATCGATCTTCGAAAAGCAGTCCTTTACCAACCAACCACCTATATCTTCTAGGATCACTGAGTGTCTCTCTGTCCTGGAAAGAGTTTAGCATTCAGATCCATAGGAGTGTCAATGGGTTTACATCCATCATTCCTATCTCCTCAAGAATGTCTAAGACATACTTGCGTTGCAAAATAATAATACCTGACGTGGATTGGGCAATCTTAATACCTAGAAAATACTTCAGTCTGTCGAGATCCTTAGTCTGAAAATGCTGAAAGAGATGTTGCTTTAAATTAGTGATACCATCTTGATCATTACCAGTTATAACGATGTCGTCAACATAAATCATCAAATAAATACTCATATCTGGAGCAGAATGTCGATAAACACAAAATGATATGTTTCACTGAGTCATACTAAACTCCACCAAACTCCTGAATTACTATGTTGAATTTATCAAATCAGGCTCAAGGAGACTGTTTCAGACCATAAAGTGACCGATACAATCGACACATCAAATTAGACCCCCCGAGTAATAAAACTGGGTGGTTGCTCCATATAAACTTCCTCTTCAAGATTACCATGGAGAAAAACATTCATAATGTCCAACTGATAAAGAGGTCAATGGCGGACAACAATCAATGATAGAAAAAGATGAACATATGTTATTTTAGCCACGGGAGAGAGTATCAAGCCCAAATATCTGTGTATACCCCTTCGCAATAAGGTGAGCTTTAAGCCGATCAACTTGACCGTCCGGATCAACTTTGACTGCATAAACCCAATGACAACCAACATTAGATTTACCTGAAGGGGGAGGAACAAACTCCCAAGCACTACTCATGTGTAAAACAGACATCTTGTCAATCATAGTCTGTCGCCATCCGGGAAGAGAAAGGGCTTCACCTGTAAACTTAGGAATGGGGACAGAGGACAATGATGATACAAAGACATAATGGGATGATGATAGACGATGATAACTTAAAAGGGTATAATGTGGCTTAGTGTTACGAGTATACCGTTTACCTTTTCGAAGTGCAATCAACTGATCAGAAGAAGACAAGTCCACATTAAGTGCAAAGTCTGACGCAGGACATGAATCATCTGGGCTTGATTTTCGACGCGGTCGATGATGATAAGTCAGAAGTGGTGACACTGTGACTGGAGATGTAGAAGTAACTGTAGATTCTTCAAAGGTCGGTGTAGGTAAAACCTGAGTCAGGATGATCAGAAAGAGACCTAAAGTAAGGTTGAGACTAAAAAATGTGACAGCGGCAGACATAAGAAATCAACGGAGATTAGGTGAGAAGCAATGATTCTCCCTTTTGAACTTGAGAATAACAAAAAAAGACACATTTAAGAGAGCGAGGGGCTAATTTATCTATCACTGAAGCTAGGTTATGCTCAAAACATGTGCTCCCAAAAACCCGAGGAGGAAGAGAGTATAGAGATGACTGAGGATATACTATGGAATATGAAATCTGATTCTGAATAGAAGATGAGGGCATTCGATTAATTAAATGACAAGCTATGAGGACTGCATCTCCCAAAAAACGCAGCGGAACATGGGATTTAATGAGAAGAGTGCGAACAGTCTCAATGAGATGTCTATTCTTCCTTTCTGCTATCCCGTTCTGCTGAGGGATGTACGGACAAGATGTTTGATGAATGATCCCTTGGTGAGTCATAAACTGCTGAAACTGAGAGAATTTGTATTCTATGGCATTATTACTACGAAAAGTCTTAATAGAAACACCAAATTGATTTTGTATTAAAGCACAAACTCTTCAATATAGAGAATAGCTCAGAACGATCTTTCATTAAGAATAACCAAGTGCATCTGGAAAAATCATCAATGAAACTAACAAAATAACGAAATCTTAAAGGTGAACCGACTCTACTAGGACCCCAAATATCAAAATGAACTATTAAAAAAATAGACTCTTAACGACTCTCAGCACTACGTGGAAAGGTAGTGTGTGTTTCTCAAGTTGACATGACTCACAGTCTAATTTGGACAGACTAGACAAACTAGGCACCATCTTTTGTAGCTTGTCCAGACTCGGGTATCCCAACCGTTTATGGATTGTCTGGAGGATCTGTAACTAGACATGCTAGGGAGGATTTAGGAGTAGAGATAAGGTAGTAGAGACCATGTGATTCATATCCTACGTCAATCGTCCGTCCCGTACTGCGGTCATGTATAATAAAAGAATCATTAAGAAATTGTATGACACAATTTAAGGCACGAGTCAAACGACTGACCGATGTATGATTAAAAGGACAATCGGGGATATAAAGGACATAATTTAGAGTGACCGAAGATATGAGTTTAGCTTGTCCAACTCCTTTTGCTTGGATCCCATTGGCTAAAGTAATAGCGGGAAGAGATAGTGAATAATTAATATCCGACAAAAGTGATTTATTACCAGAAATATGATCAGAAGCGCCAATTTCTACAACCCATAATCCAACAGTATTAGATTGTGCGACCGAGGCTACTTGTGGAGATGTTTGTTTACTTTCTCGATACTGAAGGTACTCATTATATTCTTCTTTGGATAGATAAACCCGTTGGTTACCTATAGTGGCAGTCTGAGCAATATGAGTATTTTTGGGTGGTCGACCATGCAGAGAATAACATACTTCACGAGCATGTCCATACATATTACAATAACTACATTTAGATCGAGATCGGCATACTTCACGAGTGTGTGCAACCCTTTACAATAACTACACTTAGGTCTAAATTTTCCAAAACGACCTCTTTTTCGTCAAATTTTAGACTGTGATGTTTGATTTTCTGATCTCCTTATTAAGGGTTGTGAATTAATCATAGGACTTGAATTTTCAAATCCCTTGTTTTTGGAATTAAAAACATCAAATATGAAAGACCATGATTAAAAACTTTAAGAAAATCTGACCAAAAGAGGACAAAATTAAGCTGATGATGCTAAGAAACAAGCGATCCAGAAGCTGCCGCAAACTGTCGTCGAAGAAACTTGCCGGAAAAAATTAAAAGTGATCTGAATCCAGAAAAAATTGATGGGGTTTGGTCGGAATTGCTGGGCAATCTGATATGGAAAAGAAATTTCTCAAAAAAAATGGTCGAAAAAACGCAGATCTGCTGGAGAACAAATCTGACGGCGCCGGATTAGAGTTTCGAAAATTTCTAAAAAGTGGAGGGATAGGCTCGGAATCCCTGGGCGACCACAACCCAAAAGAAAATTATCAAAAAACTGGTCGGAATCTTCCTCACGCGCCGACGAGTGTTTCTGACGCGCCGCCGACGTCGAAGCTCTGGGAGGCGCGTGGGAGCACGTGAGAAAGATTCTGCCGTGGCAGTTTGCTGGGGTTTGGTCGCGAGATGATACTGAATCTAATATTGTTATCAAATTTTTCGCAACACTTGTAGAAACCTTCTGGTCGTCTGACAATGCCGGAAATAATACTCAGTCACCGGAAAAATGCACGGTGATAATATTCTATAATAGCTCTGATACCATGTGAGAAATTATGGGAGAAAATATATTATTGAATTATTTATCTATATGATTACACTGAGCCCTATTTATAGACACTACATTACAATTCTTTTCCTAGTAGGATACTATATATGAAGTCCTATTCCTATTCTAACAGATTTAAAAGAGAACAACTAAATTAAGCCGGTTTACTGGATAGACTAACTAGAGCATCTTCTGGCTTGCTGTATCATCTTTCTAACCGTCAGTTTAAAAAATCTTTTTGAGAACTGATATCTTACTCTTGATTGCTGTATATTTGTGCCAAATTCTCAAACTGGAGTATCAACAGGCCATTGTCCAAAGTTTTTAGAGAATCTGGATGAATAACCCGTGTCAGTTCCACTTAAGTACGTGAGCTATTTAGAATGAATCTCAGGTGATTTGTAAGTATATACTATAAAGCTATGTCTGTAGTTGTATGCTAGCATCACAGACTGGAGGGGATGTTTCTTGCTTGTGGTGAGCCATAGCTGGTGAGGAACTGCTGAGAATATCTCTATTAGTGTAATCATCATTCTTTTGGATATTTTGCGACTCTGTTAGATGCGATTTGATGAACTGGAATCTCTCTGTTTAAGATTACAACTGTCTTTTGCTGCCATATGCATGTTATGGATTGATTTCTCTGCTGCTGTGATTTATATGTTGCGGGTTCATGAAGGTGTATTCGTGCATGTGCTCTTCACTGCATGGGATATCAAATTATCAGCTAGTGTTGATTCAACTATTTTGACAAGTACTTGTGTTGTTATTAAGAAGTTCTTATCTGTAAGATGCATCGTCATGTAAACCAAATACATAGAATTTACAATCCTTTTTTTCTACATTGAAGATGAGCTTGAAAAAAATCAGTCTTGTTAAATGATTTCAGCTTTTTTGCAGGCAGTGAATCTGAAAAGTTCAGAGATATTGGACTACCCAAACCATCAGGTGAGAAAAAAAAGTTTCTGGAGACATCTCATCTAAGCTGTTGTTGATTGTTGTCTGAATAAGTCTGTCGTTGGCTGTCTATGAACCAGATCTGTAATGAAGGTCGGCAGAATGCATTGGTCGAAATCTTGGAGATATTAACAGCTGTATGTGAAACTTATAAATTGCCTCTGGCTCAGACATGGGTTCCATGCAGGCATCGTAGTGTTCTGGCTGATGGTGGTGGGTTTAAAAAGAGCTGTAGTAGCTTTGATGGAAGCTGCATGGGACAAGTCTGTATGTCCACGACAGATGTAGCATTCTATGTGGTTGATGCACACATGTGGGGCTTCCGCGAGGCCTGTGCCGAGCATCACTTACAAAAGGGACAGGGAGTTGCTGGAAGGGCATATGCTTCTCAAAAATCATGCTTTTGTGAAGATATAGGGAAGTTCTGCAAAATGGAGTACCCCTTGGTGCACTATGCACGTTTGTTTGGGTTGTCCCGCTGTTTTGCAATCTGCTTACGGAGCACTCACACTGGCAACGATGATTATATTTTAGAGTTTTTTCTGCCACCAAATGATGGAGACTACCCTGACCAGTTGGCTTTGCTGAACTCGCTCTTATTGACGATGAAACAGCACTTTAGGAGTCTTAGCGTTGCTTCTGGAGAGGAACTTGAGCATGACTGGGATTCAGTTGAGATTATCAAAGCATCCACAGAAGAAAAACTCGGTTCGAGGTTCGAATCTGTGCCAACCACCAAATCTCTTCCTCAGCCTGCTAGTGTAGCAAATGGAAGTACACATCCTGATCTAATGGAAGAGCAGCAGTCCCCTGTGGCATTGAGTGTGGCAAAAGGTGCGGAGGGCGTAAATGGCACAGCTGAAGCCCATAATCATGCTTCTTTCTCTGAGAATAAACAGACTGTTAAGAAATCAGATAGAAAACGTGGAAAAGCTGAGAAAACAATAAGCTTAGAGGTTTTGCAACAGTATTTCGCTGGAAGTCTTAAGGACGCTGCGAAGTCTCTTGGTGGTATGCTATTCAAAATATTAGAAACTTCTTCACTGTGTTTTGTTTACATAAAACGTCCATTTTTTCCTTTCCCAGTGTAATAGCTGATTTGACTATTATTGTTAATGTTCTCGCAATTACAGTTTGTCCAACTACAATGAAGCGCATTTGCAGGCAGCATGGGATCTCTAGATGGCCATCTCGTAAGATAAACAAGGTTAACCGGTCCCTTTCAAAGCTAAAACGTGTAATTGAATCTGTGCAAGGAGCTGATGGAACATTCAGCCTGACTTCACTTGCACCAAATTCACTTCCTGTTGCTGTTGGTTCTATTTCTTGGCCTGCAGGCATGACTGGTTCGCCGTGTAAAGCTTCTGAGTACCATGAAGAGAAGAATGAGTTCTCCAACCATGGAACGCCAGGAAGTCATGAAGAAGCTGAACCCTCGAATCAAATGCTGGGAAGCAGGATTATTGGCAACAAAGAGCTCTCTCAAAAGCAGAATGGTTTTGTGCGTGAAGGGTCACATAGGTCCAGAACCGGGAGCTTCTCGAGAGAAGAGAGCACGGGGACACCTACCTCTCATGGATCATGCCAAGGTAGTCCTTCCCCTGCAGATGACTCCTCCCCTCAGAATGAACTGGTCAATTCACCTACACAGGAGTCGTTCATGAAAGTGGAAGCCTCTTTAGAACCAGCTCGTCAAACCACTGGAGAAATAAATTTATCCACTGCATTCCTAATGCCTGGGCTTTATATTCCAGAGCATACCAAGCAACAATTTAGGGGAATGCTAGTTGAGGATGCAGGCAGCTCACATGATCTGAGAAATCTTTGTCCGGCTGGAGATGCTATGTTTGATGAACGTGTCCCTGAATACAGTTGGACAAACCCGCCATGTTCTAATGGAATTACTAAAGATCAGGTTCCTCTTCCTGCTGAGAAGATGCCACAGTTTTCTACCAGGCCTGAAGTAACATCCGTTACGATAAAAGCAACGTATAGGGAAGACATCATAAGATTTCGACTTTGTTTGAATTCCGGTATATTTAAGTTGAAGGAGGAAGTAGCCAAGAGGCTAAAGTTAGAGGTGGGAACTTTCGATATCAAGTACCTAGATGATGACCACGAGTGGGTTTTGATCGCGTGTGATGCAGATCTACAGGAATGCGTCGATATCTCAAGATCATCAGGCAGCAATGTAGTAAGATTGTTAGTTCATGATATAATGCCCAACCTTGGGAGCTCCTGTGAGAGCTCAGGTGAATGATTAGAATTATGTTGTAAATATATAAAACTAGTAAACCCATTCTTGTAGTGCTAGGGTTTTTGTTATGTGGAGTGTAGGTTTTGGTTATGGCAGCTCCTCTGTAATTGTAGGAAGTTCTCTTTTTTAATTGTATTCATCTTGTAAGCCTAAGGAAATAAGTTTTTTGCTTTTGTTGGTGTAAGTTCCACCTCCTTTTTATTCAGTATCCATTATGTTTTTCCATTTTGAATATTAATATGAATACAAAAGATTCATATAGTCTATTTCAACTATTTTTGAGAGTGAAGCATAATTTTATGATTATTTGTTTGGAACATTGAAGTGTGTACAACAAAATGAGGAGATGTATCATTGAAAATATCCAGTTTTAGTGCCTAATAACAACAGAATAAAAAAGTAGATGATTCAAACTATAGGATTTGACAACTTTGATGTAAAATCAATCTGATGAGATGGAAAGCGAGTTGATAGGTGTCGTGAATTCAGTGTACCACTATTAAAATCTAGAATTCGTCGTCTCCAACATGGCGGCTAAGTTGAGTTGTTATTAGGGGTGAGCCAATTAGTGGTGAGCCAATTCTAACGGCTCTCTCTCTCCTATCTCTTTCTAATCTACCCCAATAGTCATCATCCCCCTCCCTCCCCATACATCCCATTTCTGACGGTAAGTACCGCTTCGACCACTCATCGGCGATGGCGACGGTGTTTAATTTTTTTGGGTGAAACTTTCGATGAACGATCTCGTGAGTGAAGCGATCGTAAAAGCTTGATGGCCGTGAGCGATGTCGGTGAACAGCGTGTGTGAATAATGTCGGTAACAGTGTTTGTGAACAAATGTCGGTGAACAGTGTTCGTGAACAGTAATTTTCGTCGGCAACAGATTCGATTCAACTGGAGTTGGTACCTCCGGTTGTCGTATACATTCTTTGTCCTTAACCTTCCCGTTAAATTTTGCCATTTCTTGTCTTTAGTTATATCATTTTTGGCGTAGTGTTTTACTTACCTTTAAATTCTTGTTAACTTGTGCTTGCACTTTGATCCCTTCTTATTTTAGGGTAAACATATAAGTAGTTTATTATTTTATATTTGCTTTAGTGACTTTGGTAACTGATGGTAGACTAGGATCATGTTCTCGGTTGGGGACAGAGGCGAGGGTTAGGGGGGGTAAGTGGGGTAAGAGAGAGGCTAGACTTAGAATAGGGTCTTGGAACTTGAGACTTTATCGGGGAAGTCCATAGAGCTAGTTAAGATTCTTAAGAAGAGGAGGATTAATATAGTCTGTGTCCAGGAGACCAAGTGGGTAGAACCTAAGGAAAAAGATGTAGATGAGTATAAATTATGGTTCTCGGGTAGGTCGCAGTATATGAATGGGTAGACATTTTGATAGACAACGAGCTAAGAGAGCAGGTGATAGATATGATAAGGGCCAATTATCGGATGATGGCGATTAAGTTGGTAGTTGGAGGGTGCACTATGAACATTATTAGTGCTTATGCGCTGCAGACGGGCTTGGACGAAGAGGAGAAAAGACGCTTTTGAGAGGATTTGGACGAAGTGGTGGGAGGCATACCACCCACTGAAAAGTTATTTGTAGAAGAGGATTTCAATGGTCATATCAGATCACTTCTGGGGGTTATGACGACGTGCATGAAGGCTTTGGAATCGGGGACAAGAACGGGGAAAGCGTCTCCCTTCTGGAGTTCGCTAGAGCTAGTGGGATGGTGATAGCCAATTCGAGGTTCCGGAAGTAGGAGGAACATTTGGTGACTTCCCGTAGTTCGTTGGCTAAGACTCAGATATACTTTTTGCTCCTTAGGAAGGTTGACAAAAGTCTTTGTAAAAATTGCAAGGTTATTCCGAAGGAGGATCTTACAATCCGAAATAAGCTTTTGGTGATGGATTTGGAGATCAAGTTGGAGAAAAATATGGTGGTGGATGACAAGTTAAGAATCAAATGAGGGAATTTGACCATGGCTAGTGCAAATGAGATGGGGGAGATGTTGATGGCCAGTGGGGCTTAGGAGAGTAGTGGAGATGCGACCAGTATGTGGGATAAGACAACCAGTTGCATTCGGGAGGTAGCTAGAGAAGTATTAGGGGTCTTGCGGGGTAATAATGGTGGGCATCAAGGGGACTGGTGGTGGAATGGTAAAGTCCAAGAGAAGGTGGAAGCGAAGAAATTGACGTATGTGAGATTGGTAGAAAACAATGATGAGGTGGAGAAGTGGACGAATAGGGAACTGTATAAGATAGTGAGGAAGCATGCAAAACAAGCGGTTACTACGACTTTTGAACACTTGTATGTGGAATTAGAGGAGAAAGACGGGGATAAGAAGTTGTACAGACTAGACAAAATAAGAGAAAGAAGGGCCCGTGACTTGGATCATGTGAGGTGCATCAAGGGCGAGGATGACAAAGTACTAGTGGAGGAAGTGCATATTAGACGGAGGTGGCAGTCTTACTTCCATAAATTCTTGAACGAAAAAAAAGATGAAGACATTGTGTTGGAGATCTGGAGCATTCTGACAGGTATCATGATTTTGGTATTGTTGAAACATTAAGGTTGAAGAGGTTAAGGGTGCTATTCGCAGGATGCGCATGAGACGAGCGATCAGGCCTGATGAGATCCAGTTGAATTCTGGAAGAGCGCAGACATTGCAGGTTTGAAGTGGCTGACTGAGTTGTTTAACATCATTTTTAAAATGACAAGAATGCCCGAAGAATGGAGGTGGAATACAATTATTCCCTTGTACAAAAATAAAGGTGATATCCAAAGTTACAACAACTATAGGGGTATCAAGCTATTGAACCACACTATGAGAGTTTGGGAAATAGTTGTGGAGACGAGGGTGAGAAAATACGTGTCTATTTTCGAGAACCAGTTTGAATTCATGTCGGGGCGTTCGACTACCGAAGCCATTCATCTTATTAGGAGGTTGGTGGAGTAGTATAGGGAGAAGAAGAAAGATTTACATATGGTTTTCATCGATCTCGAGAAGGCATGCGACAAAGTCCCTAGGGAGGTTCTATGGAGATGTTTGGAGGTTAAAGGTGTGCCTGTGGCGTACACTAGAGATATCAACGATATGTATGATGGAGCCAAGACTAGGGTACAGTCAGTAGGAGGAGACTCAGAGCACTTTTCAGTGACGATGAGACTGCACCAAGTATCAGCTCTTAGCACATTCCTATTTGTCTTGGTCATGGACGGGCTGACGCGACAAATCCAAGGACAGGTACCATAGTGTATGTTATTCGAAGATGACATAGTCCTGATTGATGAGACTCGCAACATAGTGAACGCCAAGCTGGAGGTTAGGAGATAGACTCTGGAGTCTAAAATTGTCACGACGACCGGGATCGCGGCGGTGCCCTACCAGGCACCACTTCTGAAAAAAACATCAGAGATAATCAGCGGAACATACATGAAACTTATAAATAAAACAACGGAAGTAAAACAACAGGTTAGCCGATAGGGCTACCTTCCTGGACGTACATACATAAACGAAGCAGTTGCCTCCTTTCTTTACAAACAGACCCACAATATGTGACTACAGACCTCTAAGAATTACAACTGTGGCGGGACAGGGCCCCGCCATACCCCTGGATATACATAGCCATGACAACTCCGGAACATCGGAGCCATCTAAAAATGCTGAACCAGGATCCTAAGCTCGCGGATCCACACTGTGTACCTAAACCTGCGGACATTTAACGCGGCCGAAGAAGTCGATCTAACAGTGCGAATATGGAGCAAATAACGCAAGAATCAAATCATAAGCATAAAAGAATGCCATTTTTAACTCCTGAAATCAATCATATATTAATCGTTCCTTTCCTTCTTTCAATAAGATTTAACAACATATTCTTACATACATACTTAAGAGTTTAATCCAGTTTTTTTCCACATAACTTACATATCTTTCATAACATAATCCGGCCCATTTGCGGGACACTGTTATCTTGATGAATCATGTGACATAATCCGCCCGCTGTGGGGTTCGGTGTCTTGTGGAATCATATAACATAATCCGCCACTTTGTGGGGCTCGGTGTCTTGTGGAATCATATAACATAATCAGGCCGCTTTGTGGGGCTCGGTGTCTTGTGGAATCATATAACATAATCCGCCACTTTGTGGGGCTCGGTGTCTTGTGGAATCATATAACATAATCCGCGCTGTGGGGCTCGGTGTCTTGTGGAATCATATAACATAATCCGCCCGCTGTGGGGCTCGGTGTCTTGTGGAATCATATAACATAATACGCCCGCTGTGGCTCGGTGTCTTGTGGAATCATATAACATAATCCGCCCGCTTGGCTCGGTGTCTTGTGGAATCATATAACATAATCCGCCCGCTGTGGGGCTCGGTGTCTTGTGGAATCATATAACATAATCCGCCCGCTGTGGGGCTCGGTGTAAGATGACGTAACCCGACATGTGTAGGCTCGGGGTAATATGGCGTCCGCCTACGTGTAGGCTCGGTGTATCTCATAACGTAATCCGCCTATTCGTAGGCTCCTGTATTCATTTCATAACGTAATCCGGCTATGTGTAGGCTCGGTGTGATTTTCCTTACATAACATTTTTAAACCATCTTATTACTTCTTCTTAAGTCGTCATAACAACTTCCCATAAAGCTGTTATAACAACCTTTCATTTAGAGAACTTAAGACACTTTTATTCTTACAACATTAGGAAACTAGACCTAAAATACTACGTACATACGTACTTAAAAGAATCATAAACTTCTTTCTTTTTAAAACTCAAGTCACATACTCTTTAAAATCATGTCATCAATACTTTTAGAAATCAAGTCCACAACTTGAAAAATAAAGTTTCATAATCCTTAGAAGACAACCAAAGTTCATAGTCTTAAAACCTTATAACGTACATTCTTTACAGTCCACTTATACTTATAAACAAATATACAAAGTTCCATACACTTCCAAAACCAAGTAACTTATTCTCTTAAAACCATATAACATCCACTTTTAAAATCGATCCCCTTTTCACATATAAATTCAAGTCATTTTTGAACGTAAAATCCACTTACTTACTTTAAATATATCAAGACACATAGCCTTTAAATCAAATCTCATAACTTCCTAACCGTTCTTACCAACGTCTCCCATAAGACCTAGTAAGGACTTAGGACAATTTAAACATACTCTTAACTTAGATTCAACAATGTAAATACTTCTTAACTTCTAAGAGTAGAAGGAATCTTGAAATACTATCACATGGAGATTTCATACGTAGGATCATGCCAAAGAAAGAAGAGGTTCACATACCTCGCGACAATTAACGACAATTAGCAAAACGCTCCAAAGTACTTCAGCCTAAAATGACCACAATACGTCCATAGCCTTGAAAATCATTTTTTTTTTGGAGGTCTGCTGGTGGTCCTGCGGCACCGCGCCGCCGAGCTCAAGGCGGCATCAATGGCGGATTCCAAAATACGAGAATTGAGGCTCGGATTGGTTGCAAAACGTAGCTAAGATCAATCTGAACACAACGGTATCGCCTTAGCCTCAATCAGTACGAATCGATCGGAATCTTCCAACTTCCGATCGAAGAAAATGTTTTAGTTGACGACGATCCGGGTTGAATTGGAGGTCGTGGGTGGTGCCAAAATGTCGGCCTTTCCACCTGAATATTTCTACACTAGCCACGCGTCGACTCTACTGTGGTGGCCGGAAAATGCTCGTCGACGACCTAGGGTTTCGACAAAAATCGATCTGGTCGACGGCGAGTTTGAGCAAGAATCGAGGTCTGGTTTACATGGAAATGACGGCAGGAGATGGTGGTTCTGATGGTATACTCCACTCCGTCGATTGCACCTCGGTTGGTGGAAAATCGAGAAAAACCGAGCGGGAAGATGGATGAGCGATGGCGAAACTTCGATCGAATCGCCGCGATTCCGGAGAATCGACGGTGGCGGTTGGTATGGACGTGACGGGCTCGACGAGACGAAGCTTTTGGTATATGTCTCGCCCCCGGCGGATTCCTGGTTTGGCCGGAAATGGCGTTTTTCCGAACACTGTTCATCGAACAACACTGTTCATGGACGGGTTTTCACTGTTCATACTCGTTTTGGTATTTTTTTTGTTCTGCGTTGCCTTCCCAAACTCCCCAACATATACAAAATTTCTCGGGTGGTCCCACGTGACCAAATTTCGAAATTAAATTCCAAAATTCCGATAAATTCTAAAAGTCCCAAATACCGAATTCGAGAATTAAATTCAACTAATAAACCTTTTTCCTTTACAAGGTTCGGAGAAATTTTCAGAATCTTTCATTCCTTCTAAAATTCAATTCCCAAATTCTTACGTACGTTCTTATCTCAACTGCCGGAAATACGGGGTGTAACAAAAATGTTCTAGTTGAGTAGGACCAAGACATAATATTTGGAGTGCAAGTTCAGCAACGGGAGAGATCCTGAGACAGGCGTGGAGGAGAGGTTTGGTACTAAGGTCATTTCGAAGAAAAGAAGTTTCAAATACCTAGGGTTTATTATTCAAGGAAATGAAGAGATTGATGACGATATCACACATCATATTGGGGCAGGGTGGATGAAATAGAGACTCGCATCTGGAGTCTTGTGCGACAAAAAGATGCCAACTAAACTTAAAGGCAAGTTCTATAGGGCGATGGTTAGATCAACTATGTTGTATGGGGCAGAGTGTTGGCCAGTCAAGACTTCACACATACAAAAAATGAGAGTTGCGGAGATGAGGATGCTGAGATGGATGTGTGGGCATTCAAGGAGAGATAAAATTAGGAATGATGATATCCGTGATAAAGTGGGAGTGTCCTCGGTGGAGGATAAGATGCGGGAAACGAGGTTGAGATGGTTCGGGCTTGTGCAGAGGAGAGATACAAATGCCCTAGTGCTGAGGTGTGAGATGTTGTCTATGGACGAGTTCAGGAGGGGTAGATGTAGGTCAAAGAAGTATTGAGAAGAGGTTATTAGACGAGATATGACGCATGTGCAACTTACTGAGGGCATGACCTTAGATAGGGTATTGTGGAGGACACGAATTAGGGTAGAAGGGTAGTAGGTAGTCGAGCGTAGCCCTCTTTACGCTTACAAAATGATAGTGTAATGTTATTACTGTAGGTTCGATTAGCCTGTCACACTTATAGACACATTATTGCTCTATAGTACTTTGTAGTTTCATTCCTGCCGCTATGTGTTCTTTAGTGTAATTTATTTATCTTATTTAGTTGTGTTAGTTACTGTTTTCCGTTGTTAGAATGCTCTAGCATTGCGTATTTGATATTTACTATCTACATGTCCACAATGCTTTAATTTTTCGGCTGAGTCTGACCGTTTTTCATACTTTGTTTATCTTTGCTTGCTTTGCCTGATTATGATTTGTCTTGCGCCGAGTGTCTCTCGAAAATAGCCGCTCTTCCTACCAAGGTGGAGGTGAGGTCTGTGTACATTCTACCCTCTCCAGACCCTACATTGTAGGATTTCACTGCGTATGTTGTTATATATATTAAAGTATAAAAAAAGAAATACTTCCCATGTTCCGATTTGTTTAAAAAAATTATTGTTTAAAAGGGTCATTTTTATGTTGGGTACGTAAGTAACTTTATACTCCCAATATCTTATATCTTAATTTTAAGACCATGATAAAAGACATTTAATACATTACAAGTTTACAACAACATACCATGTGAAATTCCACGATGTGAGACCTGAGGAGGGTAGAGTGTATAAAGACTTTACTCCTATCAAAAAAGAAGGTTGTTTCCGAAAGACCTTCGGAAAAGACATTTAATACATTATACATATTTTTAGTTTAAGATGATAAGATTCAAAAATCTTCTTTAGTTTCTTAAATTTCATATCGAGTTAAATTAAGACAAACAAATTAAAATGAAGTGCTTATGCTTTGTCTTGAGTCGATGGTCTCTCGAAAACAACCGCTCTACCTATCAAGGTAGAGATAAAATCTGCGTACACTCTATCCTCCCCAGACCACACATTTGTGATTTCACTGGGTATGTTATTGCTATTATTATTGTTGTTAAATTAAAATGAAAGACTACGTACAAAGATGACCTATCGCATAGATAAAAGATGCGCCAATTGACATCCTTCATCAAGGGTAACTCGACCTTGTTATTACTTATTACAATGAATGAATTTAACTAAAAATATCTGTAAAAAATTTTACGCTTTATTTTATTTTATATACGTGAACATATTGAATTGGATACAAAGTAATATTCCCTCCGTCCCCATTTCATGTGGTACCATTTGATTTGACGTAAAATTAAAAAAAAAGCTTGATTTTTGAAATGTGTGGTCTAAAAAAAATCTTAAATAATTATGTGGCTATAAATCATTTCATTAAGGATAAAAGATTTTTTTTAAAATTATTTTATTTTCTATTTTAAAAAGGTAACATTCTTTTTGGAACATACTAAAAAAGAAATAGTGTCACATAAATTTAACAATTTAAGCTAAATTATTTACAAATTTTGGAAAGACCAACACTTTTGAAACTGACTTGAAGGGAAATAGTGTGAAGTAAAATACATACGTGTAAACTCATTGACTTGTTATATAGAGTCAATGGCTTTTGTGGACCGATCAAAAAGAAGATAAAAAAACTTGGATAAATGATATGATTAACAATATTTGTTTTGATCACTTTGCAAATACGATGGAACAGAATCAATTGCCTGTGATTAATGATGATGTTTATGAAGTATATACATCATCTGAGTTCATGAATTATATAGGAACACCATTATCCTGCTCTGAAGAACGATCTAATTTCCATTTAATGGTTTTTTGGAGCAACAACGAAGCTCAATCTAATTGCCCAAACAATCTTACAGAAATATGTAAGTAGTTCCAACTCTCTGTTTTTTCCCTTTTCGCTTAGGATTTAAGTTATATATACGTAAAGAACATGGTCTCAAATATTTTACAAAAAATTCTGGTTAATACTATTTAATAAAAATGAAAAAGGGCCCTAAATTTTTTCGTTTTTTGGGGTCCTGTGCGGTAGCACACCGCGCACGGGTACAAAGATGATTCTCGTAAAGAAATTTTATGAAAGCCTTGTAGTCTAAAGGGTTATAGTAGGTTATTCTTATTACTCCCTCTCTCATTTTACGTGTGATTTACTTTCCTTTTTAGTCTGATAAAAAAATGACAACTTTCTATATTTAAAAATAATCTATACCTTAAGCTTTTTATTTTACTCCTAGGGTGTGTTTGCTCCAGAGGAAAATATTTTCTTGCTTATTTTTTATATTTGGATATTAAGAAAATATTATCTAAAAAACACTTATATACTGCTCCATAATTTAGGCAAATATTATGGGGTTGGGTGGGGTATTTGTGTGGAGGTGGTGGGGATGGGATGGGGATGAGCGCGAGGGTGGAGAGGAGACAATCCACATGTAGAATGCCACTTATGTATTAGGAAAGCTATTTTACCCATTTTTAAGGACCTTATTTTTTAAGAGAAAATATTTATCAAAAGTTTTGACCAATCAAAACATAAGAATTCTCATCCATACCAAACACACCATTAATGACATGATTTTGTAACCACACAAATATTAATTATATACTTTAGATCACAAGTTTCAAAAGTCCTATCAAGACTGTCTATTCTCGAAAGTTGTAGACAAAAGACCTTTTTCGGACGGTCTTGTTTTAACGACGGAATATTACTTTACTTTTCTATATTAACTTATTGGGCTTGTCACGAAAAGTTACATGATGTACGCGAACTAAACATGATTGTGTTAAAAAAATTATATATTGTCGGTGTATAGAACTTAAACTCGTAACTTGCTTTTGGCACCATATTTTTGTGATTTCTGATTCAAGTATTTATTGAAGCTGTAAAGCAAAAGATCAAAGCAGCACTTCAGAGAATAGAAACATCCCAAGTGATTTTACTACAGTTTTGGGGGTTGGAAAATATTAAAGGTAGAAATTTTCTATCAACTTCAGGACAACCATTTGGTCTTAGATATCTATATAAAGGATTGTGCTGGTATAGGAAACACTGTCAAGATTATAAATATAGTGTTGATAAATGTGACCCTGATGAACAAGGAACAGAAAAATGTCATCTTTTTGGTCCGCCTGCTCGAGTTTTCCAGCAAAAATTGCCCGAGTCAAGTACTCATGTGGGATATTACACGAAAGAAGAGTTTCCGATGAGGGATCATGCTGTACAGTGTGGTGTTCGGACCTATTTGGCTTTGCCTGTGTTTGAACCTGTTGAGAAGAACTGTGTTGGTGTGATTGAGCTTGTCACAGTTTGGAAAGGTGGCTACTTGACTTATGAAGTTGAACGAGTACTGAACGCGCTTGAGGTTCACCCTATCTCCTTATTTTTGGCTTTTAAACAGGCGCATATATATTATTAGAAGTTAGCGACTGGACGCGTTTCACTGCACTCACTACTCTGCTGTGGTTGAGGGCACAAATTTAACATCAATATATATAGTTCAAGTGGAGCCAGCCACTATTAATACCTTGTATCTGCCCATTCATTCGAGCCAAGAACTAATTGGCTAATTTACGTGTATGCCAATATCACACGACTAAGGTTATAGTCTTGACCATGTTAGAGATGTCCGTATAATTTAAGTTATGTTGCTCAAACTCTTCAAAAATATCGTCGGTGTGTTACGGATACTCCAAAAGCTATGCATTTTTGGAGGATCTGACACGGATGCGACAACATTTTTGGAGGGTCCGAGCAACACCGGATTTAAGTGCCCTTAGCAGACACGAGCATTAGTGGTGCTTCAAACTCTCATTTTAAAGGTTCTTTACAATTCACAAGTATTAGATCATCTAGTAGATTTCGTACCCTCAGACTAATATTTTGGTATCCTTGCAGGGTGTAGATCTCAAATGTCCTAAATTATATCTCAATAGAGGTAGAAAAGTAAGTTGCAAATTCATACTTTTGATCACTTATCCTTCTCAGGAGTCAGGACTAGTAATTTTCATATGAACAAGAACCTTTGTATGCAGGTGGAAGCAGGGAAACAAAAAGAAAGAGAGGAGATCAAAAGGATGTTAAAAATCGTGCGAGAAACACACAAATTGCCTTTTGTTCGAGTCTGGATTCCCTGTATGAGTCTGGAAATGGACCGCAATGGCATGTATGTAGGCCGCACCGAGCATGTAATATCTGCTAGTAATGAAGTTTACTATGTGGCCGACGAGGAAATGGATGCTAATGACCATGTTTACGACGATTATTATTACGATGATATGTTATGTTTCCGAGACATTTCTAAGTTACAACCTTTGCAGAAAGATCAGGGGGTTGTTGGGAAAGCGTTTTCTTCTGGCAAGTTGTGTTATTGCGAGAACATAACTGAATTCGGCATAGTCGAGTATCCTTTAGTACATTATGCGCGCTGGTGTGGACTGACTACTTCTTTTGCTATTTGTTTGATGAATAGAGACGATGCCAACGCCTATATACTCGAGCTGTTTTTGCCACCTGATAACGGAGATCCAAAAATCTTACTCGGATCAATTTTGTCTACAATGGGACAACATTTTCGGAATTTCAAATTTGCTTCCGGTCAAGAACTAGGAAATGAGTCAAGTGTTCAAGTTATTAAAGCTTCTTCAGATGGGAATGTGGATTATTTTCATATATATCAAACTAGAGCAAGTCCGTTCATACCGGAAGTATTGCACGCTAAAGAGCGAAGGAACCAACCAATGGAAGGTAACGAAAATCACCCGGAGAAAGAAGGTAGAATGGAGATTTCTTTTGTTAGTTATTAGGCACTTATCATGTTTGCCATACAAATTTTAACAACTACCAAATGATGCTAAATTATTTTCATATGTAGCTATGACTATGACTGAGCTCACGATTCGAAACTCAGTGGATAATGGACAACAACCAATGGGTCAATCTGATGTCTTAAATACAGATTCACAAGTTATTTCGGAAAAGCAATGTGTCAGTGTTACTCATTTGCAGAAAGAAAGCAGCACAACCAGAACTAAAGACTCTGTAAATTATGATGATCTTAAACAACATTTTAACAAAAACCTTTCAGATGCAGCTGAAAGCCTTCAGGGTAAGTTCTCTTGCCATTTTTTTCTTCAGTCCGAACCTTTTTTAGGTACAAAAACAAATATGCCATTGGGCTATACCAGGGGTGGAACCCCTTCGCCCTAAAATCACATTGTATGTATAAGGTCAATTTTTTTTTATCTATATATAGTAGATGATGAATCTCCTTGGTGAAATTCTGCCTCTGCCACTGGGCTGCACAAGTGGCCACCGGTAGCATTTTTCCTGGCATCACACGGCCCTTTATTGCGGATTTTTGATCCAAGAAAGATGGAAATATTTTGACGCGAGAAGAATATTAAGAACCTTGTGGTCCGGTCCTTCCCCGGACGCCGCGCATAACAGGAGCTTAGTGCACCGGGTTGTCCTTTTTAGGCATATTAAGAACCTTAATAAAAATAAAAAGTATTCCAGTAGATTTTATGGAAGTGTTTTCACGCAAACCAGTAACCTTGTTGTTGGGAAACCATTTTGCATGAGGCCACTGGAGTTAACGTCTCCAAGCTATATTTCCTTGGTGCTCAACTTACGTGCACTATGTTTGTAAACAACTTTATACTATCATAATTTAACGTGTTGTAGCAGATTGCTTTTCTTATTCTCAAGCTTACTAATTCCACTTATTATAAACAGTTACCTATAGTTATCTTTTAGCTGACCTGACAATAGAAGTTAAACTCGATATCTTTTTCTTGTTTCAGTTAGTCGGTCTACACTGAAGCGATTATGCAGAAAGTATGGTATTCGAAGATGGCCATTATCAAAACGAAAGAAGACTAGCGAATCCGATTGCCAGCCATTAATTCCAAAGAAGAACAAATCAATAACTTCAGAAACTACAACACATACAGATAATGAGAATAGCAGCAGTTTCACAGTGAAGGCAACATATGGAGATGATATGATGAAGTTTAAACTGTACTCATTCTCAAGAAAAGAAGATTTAGACAAGGAAGTGGCTAAAAGATTGCAATTACCAATTGGAAGGTTTAGAATAAATTACATGGATGAAGATAATGATTGGATATGGATTGCTTGTGATGATGATTTGAGTGATTGTTTTAATAATGTTCAATCATTAGGGAAGAACACAATCAAGATGTTGGTTTTACCAGCAGCCATCAATAATAATCTTGAATTGTAATCTCTGTAGTTCAAAATCTAGTGATGTTTTATCACGCTCCTCGGGATGCGGTCCTTCCTTGAAACCTGAAAGCGAGATCCTTCGTGCACCGGACTGCTTTTTTCAAGGTGCTCATGTACTTATTATTTGTTGTTTTAGCAAACATTATATGATATTGTAAAATCTAGAGATTGGAAGATTACAATTCAAATTATGATGTTATAACTTACAAGTTCGAAGTTCAGTGACTTCATGAAATGAACTCTCATCACTGCTCATTTAAAACGATATGCATGGTCCAATTATTAATCACAAAAAATTCTACAATAAATTGGATAGGTCGCCAGTATAGTTCCCTAGCCACACTATTTGCTGGAATAATCTAGGAATGATATAGGATGAATCTTTCTGATGGTTAGAAATAGAAAGAGTAAATACGATTTTCAATACTTTGCTTATGTACAACTCCAAAGTACCAAGCATTTTAATTGGATTAAATTAATATCAATGAATCCTTTCATTGAACATTAATTGTTTACTTTGCATATATTTGATTTACATTCGAAAGTCTTCTTATACTCCTTACTTATTAGTTTCCCTTTCAGTGTTCAGTGTTCGATAGTCAATTTGGAATTAAACTAATTTGATTCCACATCAATAAATTTCGGTGTTCTTTTATGGGGTGAGTATGAGTGTTTAAAACGTTTCCTAACAAAGACAACTCCATTCCAAATGCTTGAACCTAAGATCTCTGGTTAATAATTGATGGTTATTTATAGCTTTACCACTACCTTGGATAGTCTTAAACACTATATTGAATCAAACACCGTTAAATAAAATGAAAGGGAGTATTTGAAAACTACCGAGGAGTGAAGTGAATGAAAAAAAAGACATTGTCAGAAAAAGAAAAAAAAATGGAAGCTCAATCACACGTGTCATTAAGTGAAGGGAAGACCATGGTAGTTGTAGTATTCCTAGTAGCACCTTAATCTCCCCATAACAAATAAAAATAAAAATAAAAAAATGAAAAAAAAAAATCTAATACCCCACTTTAAAAAAATTATTCTCCCTGCCTTTGACAACCACCAAACCAAGCAGTAGAGCACCACCCTTATAATACACAATTGCCAACCGAAGCACACTGTTTGAAGCATCCCTCAGTTTTCGATCTCTCATAAAGGTACCATCTTTACCATTTATTTATATGTAAAATCAATTTACTAATAAAGGGTATTCGAATTTTTACAATTTCATTTGGATTTTTAAATCTAATTTCTGCATTTCTTGTTTCTGATCATCCTTTTAAGAGAAAGATTCAATTTTTATTGTTTGGATATAATCTTTATGAATTTTGAACTAATTATTACTTGGTTAATTAGCAAAAGAAAGCAACCCATAGAAGTAATGGGTGGGGGTTGGGGAGGGGGTGGGGTGGGGAGGGAGTAGGGACTTTTTTTGGCCCAAGTTTTGATTTTTCTGTTTATTAGTTGCAAATTGGACTGAGTGTCTACCGAAAATAACCTCTCTGCCTTTCAAGTTAGGGTTAGGTCTGCATATACTCTACCCTCCCATAGCCCACTTTGTGTGATTTCACTGAGTATGTTGTTGTTGCTGCAAATTGGAGGAATAAAATGGGCCTGTATATTACTTGGTTAATAGCAAAAGAAAGCACCCCATACAAGTACTAACAGTATTTCCAAAGTATCCTGGATTGGGTGGGTGGGTTGGGGGGGAGGTCAAGGGGTGGGGATGTGGGAGGGAGGGACTTTCTTTGTTGCTAAAGTTTTGATTTTTTCTGTTTATTAGTTGTAAATGGGAGGAATAAAATGGTCCGAATGAGGAATTCCGCTAAGGGTGTTGAACATTTAATGTATATGTATAAAACGTAAGAGTTGACCTATATACGTGGTATAATTTTTTCGGCAAAGAGAGTTTAACTGATAACCCTTCGGAGTACATAGCTCCACCCCTGCGAATATAACGTAGTGGATGTAGAGGATTTATATAGCAGAAGCCAAATAATTTAGGATTGGGCTAAGTTTATTGATTGATTGATAGCTGCAAATAGATAGCAACATGTGGAGATTTGGATTAATAAAATTTTATTGTTCATTCAGAATTTGTGAGTTCTACATCAATAGATTTTGATGTATATGGAGTGGAAGAAATAGTATTATTCTGCTTCTTTGGCGTGTTAAGACCATGCTTTTTTGCTTAGTTAAGGTGGTGCTTGTTCACTGCTAAGATCTATTTTTGCTATTTTCTGTTTTACACACTCCACAATTCAATCTAGCTTCCATGAAAGAACTCACTTAAAATATCATTATGAAGTGTGTAGCCTCTTCTTTTTACATAAATAGCTCTATTCCTTTATTGTCATTTCATTTCCTCTCTCTTAAATAGCTGCGACCTATGTTCAAACCAGAACCATCGGAATAAAGACACGGGATTGTGAGTAAGATAATTTAAGGGTAAGATGACGTGAGACCATTAGAAGTATGAGTAATTCATGTCTCTAACCAAATCATCTTTTTGGTTTTGGTTGCTTTGATTACAAGTTGAAGATTGCCTAAAACCTATGAAGCACGGACACCTCATTTAGGGGTGAGGTGTCCGTGTCGGACACGAAACGCTTCGGACACGTGTCCGGGACGTTTCCGAGTGGGCCCAGCAAAAAAATAAAAACGGACACGGGAAAGGGGGACACGGCAGGGACAATTTTTATTTTTTTTTAGAAAAAGTTTAGTTGTAATTTTATTTGATTTATTTTAAGTAAATTTATATTTATTTGAATTTGGGTCTTGGGACATACTTATGTATTAGTTTATGGACTACGGTCTTATGAATTATGTATTGAATATTTGATTGATTGTCAATTTGTTATGAATGTTTCTTTTTAATTTGGTACATATTTAATTTGGTATTTTGGTTATTTGGTATATAACAAATTTGAATTAAATTTATAATTTATATATGAATGTGAAGCTTTAATAATATTAATTTTAGTATTTTATATATTATATTATAAATATATATATAAATATTTTTTAATTTATTTTTACAGTCGTGTCCCTGCCGTGTCGTGTCCCCTATTTTTCAAAATTGCCGTCTCCGCGTGTCTCACGTGTCCGTGTCCTATCGGACACCTCTCACGTGTCCGTGTCCTATCGCTACATAGCCTAAAACTATTAATCATTTGAAAAGTAATGGGTTGTAAATTGGGGTTTGAACGGTTCTGTAGGAAATGCAAATACTACCAAAAGGCATGACTTTTAGTTTTTTATTTATGCATCTAAAATATTGATATGTCGTTAGTAGTAGAAACTTGAAATTTCTGTGTTGATAGTCTAACTGCTTTGAACCTCTTTTGCAATCTCGTTCTTGGTAAAAGGAAAATTTGTGTCGATCGGTGGTCTTATTCTTATACTGATCAGTGACCCCAACTTGCTTAGGATTGAGGCATAGTAGTAGATGCTGTTGTGGTGGCTTGGCGCAGCGTTTCTTGTTAATTCCTGACAGGTCACAGAAAAGTAAACGTGTTTAGCTTTCCCCCTTTTCCGTGCTATATGCTATCTTGGTTTCTGCCTATGTTGGACTGTATTTTATTATTAGCAGGATATCTCGTGTTTAACAGTTCTAGCGATACTCAGTTTAATCGCTAACTGTTGGCATATGCTCATGTCTCAATTATTGTTCATACACCTAAGTTTGTTTAACAATTGCAGGATATTTCATAGAGCTTGTCACACATGGCCGCATTCAAAGCATTTTTGAACAGCCCCGTTGGCCCTAAAACAACTCATTTTTGGGGTCCTGTAGCCAACTGGGGATTCGTCATTGCTGTATGCCTATCTACTATAAAATTTAAATTCTGTTATTAGCTCGTTCTAAGTAGAGGTTTCAAATGGGCCGGTTGGTCTGAATTTGACCCGCCCAAAAGTTACTTGGGATAAAAAGCGGGTAATAATTCAACAACAGCAACAACATACCCGTTGTAATCCCATAAGTGGGGTGTACGCAGACCTTACTCCTACCTCGTGGAGGTAGAGAGGCTATTTCCGAATGAAGTGGATAATAGCCCAATCCACTCAATTCTTACTAAGTTTTAATTTCTTTGTTTGTTCATTTATAATTTTCAGAGTACCTAACAATTTTTTTTATTACGACTATATATAACATATCAAATAAAAAAATATCTTTTTGAAAATATTTTGATAATTTTTCTCATGGATCAATTTGGGCTACATATCAGCCCAATGTTTAGATGGGCTGAAACGGGTTGGGCTAAAATGGGTTGAGCTAATAAATGGGCGCCCAAACTTGGGTGGGTCATATTTTCTTGGGCTAATTTTGTCACCCCTACTTCTACGTAACCCTTTTTACTGAGTTGCATTGATGATACTTTGCAGGGACTGGTCGACACGCAGAAACCACCAGAGATGATATCAGGCAACATGACATCAGGTAGAATATTTGTACTAGAATGGATGTTGATTTGAAATGATTTAGACCCACCCTTAACGTTCTTTTTCCTTCGGGTGTTGCAGCAATGTGTGTGTATTCTGCATTGTTCATGAGATTTGCCTGGATGGTACAACCTCGGAATTATCTTCTTCTGGCATGCCATGCCTCTAATGAGTCGGTGCAACTTTATCAACTATCACGTTGGGCAAAAAGTCAAGGGTAAGTGATCAATTGCACTTAAAAAGAGTGGAACATTCGGTTACCTCCCCAGAAAAATAATACTCCTTCCGTTTCATTATGTGTGTCTTAGTTTGAGCGATTTTAGATGGTAAAAAAGAGAATGGAATTTCCGATCTTGTCCCCAAAGTGCGGTACACTTCACACCAACCCAAACTCCCTACCCTCATAAAAAAAAGTGACCCCCTTTGTTTGATTAGTCAGTTTTCAAGAGGGGGAAGTTCTTCCGCAATCTCGGGCATACTACTAATCGATTATTTGGCTGATCGAAACAACCTAGGAAAGGTTGTCAGTAATAACCAACTTCTCATACCAAGAAAGCCGTATCGATCCTGTAGTTCGAGCCCTTTTTTTTTCCCAGTTCCTGTACGTGGAATGATTTCCAGTGAGTAAAGTAGTCTGGGGGAAAGATAAGCCCTACCCACTATCCTTTCCCCGGGTCCAGAAAAGTGTGGCTGACATGGTAAACACCGAGTTTAAGAAAATAAAGGAGGGTTTTGAATCTTGTGTTCTTAACTACGTCCTCCTGAACACGCAATAACCCCCCTCCCTCTCCTCCTTCCAAACCTCTTTCTTGTCTGGGAGGGGACAGAAAGGTGGTGTGGATATTTGCTATAGCCTTATCTATGATCTTGAGAGTTGAGATTGGACTACTTAAAACATTCTTGCGAACCTAGATAATTTTTTTTATAACCGTGGTGTCTGGGCCAGCTTGTCAGCACCTCGACTAATTCCACGGGTCCTTCTCCCACCAACATTAGTCCAAGGCCTACTTAAATATTCTTGCGACCCTAGATAATTTGAGGATTATATCGTGCTTTTGAAATTTCTGCTTGCAATTACACAAAAATAAAGTTTTGTAGCATGTGCTTTTCATCTGATAATCTTGATCTCTCTTTTCCCTGCAGATATTTGCAGCAGAATGCAGCCAAAGCAGAGTGATTTAGTTTTCTTTTTATTTATTTTTGGACACTTTTCGCCTGTCGTTTTATGAGCTTTTTCATCAATTGTTGCAGAACAAATTGCCTTTGATCATCAAAGAGCTGAAATAACAGCCTACTTAGTACTATTAGTACTGTTACCTTTGGGATTCATTATCATGTCTATAAGAATTGCCACAATAACACAACACATTTTCAATGCACGACATGTTCATAAGGAGGCATTAAGCTTGCAGTTTGAATGACTGTTGTTCCAATCATGGATGTTATTAAACTGATCGGAGTAGTAATGATTTTTGGAGTCTGTCAAAATTTATTTATAATACAACAACAACCTAGTGAAATCCACAACGTTGTTGTTCTTGTTTTTCCTTTTTCTAAAAGGATATGGTTCAAACTTTTATTGAACAAGTGATTTGAGCGTATTTCTTATTCCTTGCTTATTTTCTTATGTTCGTTCTTTTTCTCTTCTTTGATGATTCAATTGTTCATTTCTTTCCTTTTTTTTTGGATAATTCAATTGTTTACTTCATTTGCCCTTTTTAATGATGATTCAAATATTCTCCTTTTTTTCATTATTATAGGAGTACTGATTAAAAAGAGAGCGACAGTGACTATGGCCCTAAATCGCAGTAGGGTGTATGGTTGTGTAATATGAGGTGAATTTAAAAAATAACCATGGATTTAAAAGTCACATAAAAATAGTCAATTTTTAAAATCCATGACACTGTCATTGTTTTCAATCTTAAAAAAGTGAAACTTCATCACAGGATCCTAGATGAAATCCAGATCTTGGAATTTCATTTTTTCTTTTTATTTCGAAATCTGCGATGGATTTAACAAAAATCACTACAATGTCCTGAATTTTTCACTTAGCGTGTGTTTGGTTCTGTGGTGAAGATAATTTATTTTGAAAGAATTGAGTTTGACAATAATTGATTTATGTTTGGATAGTTTTGATCAAAATTGTTTTTGAATGTATAATTACCAAAATGAACATTTAGTCAAATACATATAAATAAAAATTACTAAAATGAAAGTATGTAAATAAAAATTACAAATAGATAATAGAATTTAAAGTGCAATATAGTACTTAAATATTAGTAGAATATTATTACAATACTAATTTAAAGTGCAATATTTTTCGCATAAAAATGGTTATTTTGAATAAATTTTCAAATACTGATTATTTCTTAAAAACCGTTCAGAAAAGTGCCAGAGACTAAAAGATAACAATGCTTCTATCTGTGTTCAATAAGAATTGTATGCTATTTGCTTTACTTTTTGATATATTGTCTAGCTACGGAAGTATCTGCATTCGATCTCTCAAGTATGTATCGGATCAATGAACTCTAGTACAGATTGTATATCATCTGCAAACACGAAAATGCTAAGATTTAAATTTTGTACACATCTATAGTTTACGACAGATAAGTGTTCTACTTATAGAGGTACTCCAGAAGGTTTTTTGTTCCGGGCTTATAGAGGTTTAAGACATCTCCAAGGTTATGTTGTTGCTGACAATCCACTTTGGATTGAGTTTAGAGAGGCGGTTAGTTTTGTCAACCTTTGCCTAATTTTCCTTGTGACATTATTGTCTGCACATAAAGAATTCTTGGGCATAGCACATGACACTACTATATTTTTCCCTAGAAAATTTATCTGAGACGCATTCTCTTAGGTCAAACATCTGTTGTTTATAATAATGCGCTCATCTGCAATTTCGATGTGGATCTTGATCTTCCATTTGCCATTCTCTCTGCTTTCACTCAATAGGAATCAAGGCACACCGAGTACTTCTGTGACTCGATTACTTTACAGGTATATAATGTTATCACTTCTTGGACTAAATTAGAGACTAGACTAATATAAGCACAATCGATCCACACTATAAACCTGTAGATGTATAAACATTGGTGTGATTGCGTACAATCTTATGGAACAATTAACAGGAAAGTAGTGGAAATCTAGCAGGTAACAATTGGACCATGGAAAGTACTAGAAATTCAGCAGTCTAAGCACAAATACTTGCAAACAGTATCTTGCACTATTGTTTATAGTAATAGCCAGTGAGAGCATAGATGCTGGTGTCAATTTGTCAGACGCTTTAAATAGCAGGCAGACTCTCTTTTCAGTCCATCTCCGGCTTCTTAGTGCTGCTATTGACCCTGACCATACAATTAGCTACTCAGTGGCAACATTTATCTGTTAAGTCCTTAGTAAAGGTTATTACTATATGAATTGGCATCACAAAAGTTGTGGTCCAGTTCAAACAACTTTATCCTATATATTGGAAGTCCTTTCACAACCAACATCTCAGGTGCGGCGGTGCCTTGAAAAGCCACAAAGTGAATTACACCTGCTTTTATCCATAGAGTTCTCGTTATTACCTTTACATCAGTTGATGTACCCCCAGATTAGGGTGATCGTAAGGCATTAGTGATCTCAAAATAATGCTTATGAATTTGCATCACTTGGTAACATAAATTGTTTTGTCAACTTCTTCGAGGTGTAATGCTTGGTGACATACGTATTTAATTCTTTTGTGGAGAGACTAGTTTAGGTTAACAGTGTTTTGGACTCGATTCCCATTGCTAAATGTCTTAGTTCCCTATCCCTGTCAAGGTTCTCAAAACTTTAGACGGGATAAAGAGAAACTTTCTCTGGCAAGGCAACGGGTATAACTAAGTGTTCCTCCTTGTTAACTTGAAGCTTTCCACACGGAATAAAAGTGTCGGGGGACGTGGAAATAGTAATTTTCTAGCTGAATTTGTGCTAATGTTGAATATTTTCAAACTACGTCTACTTACATGTTTTCTTTTTTTTGTTCTGAATGAACCGCCATGTTGCTTTTTAGTGCGTGAGGTAAACCGGGTCGACGCAATACCGCAAAACCACGTCGGTAGTTAAACCACACAGCAAGCCAGGTGTGGCGAGCTCCAAGAGGCGGCGGCAGACATTCTGCGGGGTTTTGAACTTGTGACCTTTCTCCACACCACGTGAGGATCCTCTCGCCCAAGACCAACTGGTCTAGGGCTTCGGATCACTTACATGTTTTCTTGAAGCTAGTGTACATAGCTATTTTTGAGTCCTGCGAATAGAAAACGAATTCTAGTAGTGTTTCCCTTTAATAGGTCTTACACATGGTGAATTTAATTAGTCGAGGGCTTCAATACAGTTATCAAACACTTGAGAGGAAACAAAAAACGAACCATAGTACATATAAATTAGGTAAGGAGAATAAAACTTTCTTAAAATAACATTCACTTTCCTAAAAAGAAGAACTACAAGTGGGAAAATGAAGTTGTAATATATTATTCATGGTAAAATATTTCCTGCTGCACACGATATTTATATCAATTCCTTATAATATTTATAGCAAAACAAAGTTGAGAAGCGATTCTAACATTGTAAAAAGAAAAATTTGCCGTCTAATTATGAAATCTGTTATAGGCTTTTAGTCTAATATTAATGGAACTCCAAGCTCATGGCAATTTTTAAACAATAGTAAAATATTGAAGGTAACTTTAGACATTTGATTATGGACAAGTAGAGTCCACCAATTCTGCCTTGGAGCTCCATTAATAGTAACGAAAATATGAGACTATATGCGAAAGACAAAAATATGAATGAACCAAAAAATTAATGGAGGCCAAAATTAAGCAATTTGGGATAGTACAAGGATAAATTTAGACCTTTCCGCTCATAGTTTAATAAAAGGGCAGTTCGATATACTAAGCTCCCGCTATGCGCGGGGTCCGGGGAAGATTCGGACCACAAGGTCTATTGTAAGTAGCCTTATCTCGAATTTTGCAAGAAACTGTTTTCACGGCTTGAATTCATGACCTCCTGATCACATGACAATAACTTTACCAACAAATTTAATATTTATTAAATGTTGATGAAGTTAATTTCTCCCCCAGACACACAAACACACATTAAATGTAAGCTATATCTGTCACGCCCCGACTTTTCACAAGTCTTCCTTTAGGCGTGATGGCACCTGGACAACTATACCTTTCCAGGCGAAGCATTAACTTATTTTCTTTCTAATTTATACATGTATTTAAATGCGGAAATAATATATATAATAATAAGCAATTCGAAGTTTACAAAGAACAATTTCATGTGGGGCATTCCCCGAGATAACGACACTTAGTTCTTTAAACATACTTAGTCTAAAATAACTTTCACCAAATCCGAAGTAATGGATTGATGGGACAATTGAAATCGGACGATCGCTAGCCTGTCATGAGCTTTTCCTCTATCGGGCTTTCCTGAAATATGTTAAATAAAAGAGTCAGCCCTACCATCCGGGGCTGAGTGAGAACCTCACCCTATAATTCAAAGTAATCTTACAATATTTTAAGTACAACATATTAGGACACAATAACCATGTTATGAAACAAACTTCAACATTTTCAATGTATCATAATCAATTATTCACACAATAACATTTTCTTTCAACTCGTTCTAGGAAAATACTTAGTTTAATCAATACCCCTGCTTTTATCCCATATAACATATTATACATTTGTTGCGGTACGTGCAACCCGATCCAGTGCATTTATATATTTGTTGTGGTACGTACAACCCGATCCAATGCATTTATAAATATTTATTGCGGTTCGTGCAACCCGATCCAATGCATTTATTTTATTTGTTGCGGTCCGTGCAACCCGATCCAATGCACTTATTTATTTGTTGCAGTCCGTGAAACCCGATCCAATGCACTTATTTATTTGTATATATATATGTTATATGTTCAAAAGGCTTCAAAAGTGTTCCATTCTTTCAATATTTCGCCCTTCCCACTTGTAAGGGTTACAACTCTCAAACCGTAAGTTAGATATATTCCCGTAAAGTCTTAAACTGTCGAGGCAGAGTAATATAAAACTTTTATTCAGCACAAACTTTCATATTCCTCACCGAAACATTCAGTTTTTCATTTTTAACAACCCCTCTAAAACTGTTTCATCGGATTTATTGTAAGAACGATACAAAATGTTAAAACAGTCATAACTTCCTATCCGTAAGTCGGATCAAGCCCCGTAAATTCTCAAACCGACGAGAAAAGATAAATCTAGGACTTTAATTTGAATCAAAATTTCATATTCTGTACCAATTGCTACAGTGTTACCATTTTACCCTCTGGCTTACGAATTTCAATCGATCCGGGGCAGAAACTTTAAAGTGCGATATCTCTCCGTATATCGTTTTTATCCTCTCTTTAGCTATCTGTCCGTAACAGGGATATTTACAACCATGCAAATTTTTATCCAATTCTAATAAGTACAACTCACGTAAAATAGTTCGTAATTCTGCCTTCCCGAATTTCATCCAAATCTGTGGCAGGAAGTTTAAATAATGATAACTCTTAAATCGTAAGTCCGTTTTAATCCCTCTTTGTCTAGATCTGTCCGTAACAGATATATTTACAACCATGCAAATTTTTATCTAATTCTAATAAGTACAACGCAAGTAAAACAGTTCGTAATTATGCCATCCCGAATTTCGTCCAAATCTGTGGCAGGAACTTTAAACTATGATAACTCTTAAACCGTAAGTCCGTTTCATCTCCTATTTGGCTCGATTTCTTTGTAACATATATATTTACAACGATACAAAATTTTATCTAATTCTAATAAGTATAACTCAGGAAAACAAATTCGTAAAGTTCATGACTCGAACTAGTTGTTTAAACAATCAAAGTTCATGACTTTTCTTTTAACACCCAAATTATATTCTAACATGTATAGAACTTAAAATACAGGATTTCACTAAGAATTTTGAATGTGAAAACTCACATTTGTTTCTTCGTAATCGCAAATGAAAATCTCAACTTCGACTTATCTTTGCTCTCTTTAACTTTTGTTCTCTGAAATTTCTGAATTTTCTCTCTTTGTTTTGTTCCTGATTTTTCTTTGTATTTTTCTGAAAATTGTTTTTCTCTCTTCATTGTGTGAGTTAACTATATAGATGTGCATGTTGCACATATTTTGGGATGTGAGGAGTGGAAATGAGAAATGGGGGAGTTAGAAGTTGGGATAGTTTTAGGGAGGATAATGCAAATTTTTATTTTACTTATTTGTTTTCTGTTTTTCTGTTTTTCTGTTTTTTTTTAAATTATTAATTATATATCATTATATTTTTCGGGACTTTACATTCTCCCCTCCTTAAACAACATTCGTCCTCGAATGTGAATAAGGTCGTAACACATGCACATAGACACATATATTATTATTTTTCGGGACTTTACATTCTCCCCTCCTTAAATAACATTCATCCTGGAATGTGAATAAGGTCGTAACACATGCACATAGACACACATACTGCACACATGAAACACAACTTAACACATTTTTAAATTTCCAAGACTTTACATTTTTCCCTCCTTAAACAATATTTGTCCTCGAATGTGAATAAGGTCGTATCACATGCACATAGACATGCACACTTCACACACATGAAGTATAGCATAACACATTTTATTACCTTACTCAAACAGGAATGAATATTTGACTTTTATCGCATCTTTGACTTCCAGGTTGCTTCTTTTGTGGTGTGATTTCTCCATAGGACTTTTACAGTAGCAATATCTTTATTCCTGAGACACTTAACATGTCTATCCAGAATTTCTTCTGAAATTTTCTCATATTGAAGTTTTATTCAGGACTATCTCTTGGGGTCGAATGATGTGACTCGGATCGTGCAAGTATTTACGTAACATTGACACAGAACACCAGATGCACCGCTTCTAGTTCTTGTGGAAGGGCTAGTTCGTAAGCCACATTCCCCACTCTTCGTAAGATCTCATATGATCCAATAAACCTTGGGCTCAACTTCCCTTTCTTGACAAATCGCATCATTCCCTTTAATTGGGGTGACTTTTAAAAACACTTTCTCCCCTTCTTGAAATTCGAGATCTCTTTTGCGATGATTCGCATAAGACTTATGTCGGCTATGAGTTGTCTTGATCCGCTCCCGAATTATCTGCACGTTATCGTTTATTTCTTGAATGACTTCGGGTTCAAACATTAGTGTCTCGCCCACCTCGAACCACCCAAGTGGAGATCTACATTTCCGCTCATACAATGTTTCGAACGGAGCCATCTGTATACTAGCATGAAAACTGTTGTTGTAGGCGAATTCAATTCGACATAGATGGTCCAACCAGTAGCCCTGGAAGTCCAGCACACAAGACCGCAACATGTCATCCAATGTTTGAATTGTTCGTTCAGCTTGTCCATCGGTTTGTGGATGGAAAGCCGTACTCAACTTGACCTTTGTCCCGAGGCCCTGCTGGAAACTTTGCCAAAAGTGTGAGGTGAACTGGGAACCCCTATCCGAAATAATTTGTAATGGAATCCCGTGTAACCTCACTATTTCTTTCAAATAAATTTATGCATACTGCGGCGCCCGATATGTAGTCTTGACCGGTAGGAAATGGGCTGACTTTGTAAGCCCATCCACAATCACCCATATAGAATCATAACCTTCTCGTGTTTTTTTACTAGACCAGTTATAAAATCCATATGAATGGCCTCCCATTTCCACATGGGGACGCCAACATCATGAAGTAGTCCGCCGGGTTTTGATGTTCAGCTTTCACATGTTGACACGTGAGGCATCTTCCGACAAACTCTGCAGCATCTCTCTTCATTCCTTCCCACTAGTAATTTACCTTGAGATCATGATACATTTTCGTTGATCCTGGATGAATGGAATACCTGGTGTTGTGACCTTCATCTAAGATCTTTCTTCTTAGATCTTTTACCTTAGGAACACACAATCTACCCTTATACCGAAGGGTACCGTCATTTTCTTCTAATGTAAATAGTGAAGGTTTTCCTTGTTGAACCTTCTCCCGAAACCTAACAAATTCCTTATCCTCAAACTAACTTTCTTTTATTTCTGAAGCTAAGGCAGACTGCGAGGTATCATGTACCACCACCCTACCTTCACCGACCTCAATTAAACTAACCCCAAGGTTTCCTAATTTTTTTGTACCTCACGAACAATACCTCTGAATTTTCTCTCTTTGTTTTGTTCCTGATTTTTCTTTGTATTTTTCTGAAAATTGTTTTGCTCTCTTCATTGTGTGAGTTAACTATATAGGTGTGCATGTTGCACATATTTTGGGATGTGAGGGAGTGGAAATGGAAAATGGGGAGTTAGAAGTTGGGGTAGCTTTAGAGAGGATAATGCAGATTTTTATTTTACTTATTTATTTTCTGTTTTTCTATTTTTTTTTAAATTATTAATTATATATCATTATATTTTTCGGAACTTTACAATATCCGTCCTCGAGTACGTACCTGTAGGAATAAAGAACCAGCTCAAGTTTTGGTTGACGTCTGAGTCCTCTATCTTTTTCTGGCCAATGTAAACCGGTCCACTCCCTCCGGCGAGTCGAATAGCTTCACACATATTTGGTGGAGGCAAATCTCTTTGTACTAATCTTCTTCTTCTTGCAATATTAATGGTACATCTTGTTGTGGTTCAGGTTCTTGTTGTTGTAAAAATAATGCTTCTTCTTCTTGTAATGTAACAGTAATAATTTTTCCGAATTTGCATATTATTTAAGGAAGAGTTGTCCTATGTTTTTTTCTTTCTATTTTGAATTGCATTGGGAAAGTTAATTATGTTCAAATTTGTACCTTGAACAATCCCATGCAAAATAGGACTCCTAGTGAATAGCGAAGTTGATGTGCGAGACCTCTTTCTCCTAATCTTATTATGATACTTCTAATTATGTGTGCAAATAGAGGTAGACCCAGGATTTGACGTTATGTGTTCATGTGGGGAGGAGACAAAGGTGTGCAACAAGGTTTAGTTGAACTCCTTCAAAAAAAAAATTATACTATTTAAATATGACAAAAATGAATTTATTTTGCTAAGTTTGTTAAATCCCATAGGCATAAAAGATTTCTTATAAAAAAAAATCATTATTTGAATTCCTGGCTTCATCACTGTTTGTAGCGACCTCAAATTTTTAATACAATAATAAATTATTTCATAATTAAATATTTATAGATATATATATGAACAAAAATTACTAGGTTCACATAAATGGGTAAACAGACCTCTAGACCTGCCGCGGTGTGCAATTGCAACATCTGACACTGCCAAATTTCTAGACCTGCCACGGTGTGCAATGACAATTTGCATTTGTTGAATTTTTAGTTGATTATTTATAATATTCTATAAATGCATATCTAGAGGTTACGTGTTTATTAATGATGTGAGAATTAATGTTATAACGTAACTCTTAACTTACCTCGACTAATGTTCATCGAAATTGGGATATCGATGATATGTGATACGTCGACATGTGGTCTGAATCATATCCTTAGGGGATGTAGTATGTCTCACTTGCTACGAGTTATGTCAACTCGTGATGGACACATGGATACTTGTTGAAGTATTGGTATGCCCTGCTGATGTACTGTTTTGTTATATGTCTATAATGTGAAAAGTCCTTAGACTTGAGGTCAATACCGTCTTGTTTACGGAGTAATGCACTTTGATCATGTCCTAAGCTCAAATGCCTTATAAGTTGAGACACGACTTGTTTTGGGTGCATTACGAAGTAGATTAAAGGTGATATGTGAGCTAAGAAAGGATTCATTCCTTGAATTTATATTCGAGTGAACACTCAGGTACTCATATGATATTAGGTTGACTAAGTCATTGACCAATACAATGTACATGTCTATGATATGGTCTTGTTGTCAGCTAATATAGATGAGTTATAATAATTAAGCCATTTGGATAGACACTTGACATATCATAAGCTTGATTGAGTGTGTCATGAATGAAAGAATTTTATCTTCCCGCATAAAGGTTCAGTTTACAGGTTTCATGTAACTAGACTTCACATATTGAGTTCGTCTTCCGACGCAGTCTATGAGTTCCGTGTAGACCCTAATGATATTAGTGTCAGTATGTGAAAGCCTGAATGGTAACACTAAGTCAATTGTTCCGTCGATTCAAAGGATGTAATCAGAGAGTTAATTAATTAATGTTCGGTTGATGATCGAGACATTAAAATAAAATAGAAACGAAGCAGAAATGGAGCAAGGGCCGCGGCCCAAGTGAGCCAGGGCCGCGGCGCCTCACGTCCAGTGGGTCCGAGTTGACCCAAATCTGCCTCGTTTTCTGGGCCTGGCCCACGAGGGAAACCCTAGCTGATTTATTCAGCTATATATACAGGGTTTAGCCTCATATTTTATATACCATCTTTTCATAAGATTAAACTCTACTGAAACTCTGCCGGATTTCCTAGCTTTCCGAAAGAGAGTTACATCACAGTCTCTGACTTGCGAATCGAGGGACGATTGCGTGCGCACCCTCAGAATACACAATCCAAGATTGAAGATTTGGAAGCTGCTCTAACTGTAAGTGTTCTCATCGACATTACAGTTCTTATATGTTTTACATTGTTGTAATCATCCTACAGTTCTGCCGAAGTCGGGTTTGAAACATAAATTTTCAAATTCTGTTGCGTGTACGAACCCGACAAAACCCAGAGTCTATCAATGTGTGAACAAAGCTGTCTTATCTGTCAGTCCTTCTGTTACATCAGATTATGTGTTGTTGGTCTCCTATTATGCTGGTATGAATAATTTAGCTTTTTGGCGACTTGGAGACCTCAACTTTTAAATTTAAAGTGGTGGAACTCGATGTAATCAAAGGCGACATCGAGGAGATCAAAACTTTGGGAGATTCAGCGATTTTCTTGGGAAGTAATGCAGCAATTTTACTAATGACTTGTGTGAAGGATTATACACTTGTAATCTTGAAGATGGAAAAATTACTAAATCTTTTTATCCTAGCTTGTCACTAGGTCCTATTTGCCCTCCAACTTGGGTCACACCGTTATTTTTTCCAATAAATAGTTGAATGATCTCTTTATTTTTTCTTATTTTATTCTTTGTAATCTCAGTTGATGGATGGTGTTTGGAGGCCAAGGTTTTTAAATACCCTTTTCGATGACGAATGTTTTTTAAAAAAATGTCGCGTGCCTAAAAAGAATAAGTCTACCCATTTTATTAGTATTTTTTTTTTAAAACCACGTGTTAATTCGGGTCTGATTCGTTAAAAAAATGAGTAGACTAATTTTCTTAAAATCCACGTACATGTTTTTTTTAAACAAACAAGAAGAACGTTCTTCTTGTTATAATAAAAATGCTTCTTTTTGTTCTTCTTGTAATGTAACAATAATAATTTTTCCGAATAACTTTATGCTCTTCTTTTGTTGCTCTTTCTCCTTAACTTCAATGTTTTCCCCAAAGAGTCTTATTGTGGTCATGGTTGTGTTATTGTGTAATTGTGCTTTAACGTGAAACCGTAATTGTGCTTTAACGTGAAACCGTAATTGTGTTCAATTTCAGATTTTACTAACAATCACATGCACACTAGGACTCCTAGCTATTAGCGAAGTTAAGTGATCTAATGAAGTAAAAATACATATTAATTAACCACGAATAAGTTATAATTTTGTATGTTTCAACACATATTTTGTATTCATTTATTGATTTAGACTCCTTTTACTAACAATCACATGCACATTAGGACTCCTTTTGCTTATGAACAATATTACAAACCTTAATCTTCTTTTTGTTGTATAACATGTCGACTGATATTTTACATAAATGCAATGCCAAAAGGTAGCGAAATCTTGAGTTTTTCTTAATAAGTTTCTGATTTTCCCATAACTTGTCGCTATTCCTCCGTTCATCTACTTCACGTTAATGTCAAGAACATAACGGAATAGCTGGAGTATTAAGTATACTTTTATGTTATTATGTGTTGCACATGCATCCATGTCAATTAATATATATAGACTTTTTAAAACATTATTGCTAATATCAAATCTACAATATAATCAATAGTGATAAATTTGAAGGGAAAAATTATATACTCAAAAGTGATGAACAATTGGCTTATTCGAATGACTTTATTATTTCATATTAAGTGATTATATATAATACAAAAATTGAATAACTAAATTTAGTTAGATAGGTATGATGTGGAATGAACTAATTTTTAAGTTATTAAAAAAGACTATTTGAAAATAGGGATAAAACATCAATACCCCTCAACAATACTCAAAGTTTCAGGGATACACCTTTTTTTCCGGTGGACCTATTATCAGTGGCGAACGCAGAGAATTTTTCAATCGAATGCACATATTTAATAAAAAAGGAATATGTGGGTCACCATACAGTATATATACATAAATCTAAAATTTTAACTTAGCTAAACAGTATAATTTTCTGACGAAGGGGTGTCACTTGACACCCCTGTGGTAAAGGTAGGTCCGCCTCTGCCTATTACCCCAGTGGAATCGCTATGTTCTAGTGGAATGGTACGAACAACAAATTGACTGAGCTATTTTCTATTTTCTAATGGCTAATGCAACTCAATATCATATGCCTAACGTAACAACAAGTCGCCAGCCAAGATTACAATAAAGGAGAATAAATAGCTGATAATACAGTAAAAATAATAATCATTTATTAAATGTAACAAAGCCAAACTTACCGTAAAGAAGAATAAATAGCTGATAAGAAGTAAAAATAATAATTCACCAAACTGAAAACAAATAGTGATGGCACAAGCCATGTTGGCGGGCGAATAAGATCACATTATTAGTGATGGCATAACCCAAGTAGGCGGACAAATTAAACTTATTGACTGTCCAGGATAAAATGGTTCAATTTTTTCATCTTCCATATTATAAGCGCCCATATCTCTTCCGGCCCCTCCTTCTATTTCTCTATCATAATCTAACCAATGGTCAGTAAAATATATGTGATTAGGCTTGATTCCTGTAAATTTAGAAGAGTCGATGCAGCTTGCTCCATTGCGACCCAAAAAAATTGATGAATCACCCAAGTTTTTAATCTCCTCCTTCAATTCACCCTTAATTACATCTAGTTCAGAGACTTTAAATTTAAAGCTCCGACAATTACCGTTTGGATCGTCAACGGTGATGTCGGCAAATCGGCTAACAAGTAATAGTGCACCGGATAACTCAACTAGGTAATATTGAACACTAGGCACATTAAACTTAAATTCATCCATCTGAGCAAGCAAGCGTGTCTTAACAATTGGTTGAGTAATGTTAGGCCCTGGAACTTCATAAACCCATACTTGGCCACGGAAAGTCATGGAATAAAATTGACCCTTATGATAAATCACAGTGGCTATTTCACCAATATGAGCAACATCAATATGAGTCCAGTCGAGGTCTCCAGGTCGCCAAAAAGCCATACAAGAAACAGTATCAAGTAGAATTGCAAAACTATAGATCATAATCACCCATTATACTCTTCAACTCGAAGTTTGAGAACCAGTTGTTCAAAATTCATTTCCTCCGCTTCAAATAAACCTTAAAATCCTTTCAAGAAGGAGGTAATTTCTCAATAATAGCACCAACAAGAAAATTCGGGTTAAGGTCCATACCTTGCTCTCTATCCCCTTTTTTTGGGGTCCCCATAATCGGGGGTTTCCCCGGCAATCCCACGCACAACCTTTGTTTGCCCCATTGGCGAAGTCATAAGTTGTGGTGAATCCGTGTCGCTACTATAAAGTGGTTTCCATAGTTCAATAGAGAAAAGAGAGAAGAGCAGGTCTTCCTTTCCTCTCCTTACAGTCGAGTGGCTCCGCTCCTTTACTTTATTATGAAACTTAAACAAATAATCCTTTGACTTTGAATGCCGATCCCACCCAAACCAACTGAGGGAAGTCGCATCCGTCCCATCGCAAGCACCTACAATGTCATGATCACATTGGTTGCAATGATTTGCAGTTCCTCCACTTGCTTGACAACAGCCTTGGCATCGCTCATCTTGAAGTTCAGAAACTTGCCGATGATGAACTTCTTTGAACAAACAACCCCTGTCTTGTACTTGTTCTCAAGCGACTGCCACAACTCCCTCGCCGTTCTGAACGTGGAGTAGATATCATAGAGAGAATTATCCAAGGAATTGAGAATATAGTTTCTGCAAAGAAACTCTTGAGTCTCCCAAGTCTGAATAGCCTTGAGATTTTCATCCTTTGCCTCCTCAGTAGGAGCATTCTCCCCTTCTCCTTCTCGGGCAAAGGCAAAGGAGCCTCAACAGTCAACACGTTTGCCACGTAAAGAGTTGTCAAATATAACAACATCTTCTGTTGACAGCGTTTGAAATCAGAGCCTTTGAATTTCTCAGGCTTCTCAACATGGTTTTTCACCATCGATGATCCAGATTGATCCATCTTTGCAAATCAGAAAGTGAATTCTCTGAAAATTTTGCAAGCTTTACACAATCAGGAAAAAGATTTTTTTGAGAATTTTGTCTTAGATTATTAATGCCAATCTTGACTCATCAATGGACAAACACAATAATATAATAGTAATTCAATCTAATTTGAAATCAACAACGACAAATTCAGCAAATATAAAACACATACTAACTTGGTGTCGATGAAGTGCTAGACTAGGCGGTGTCCTAAGACAAAAATTCGACCCCACTTGTGCTGTAGTTTTACGGACGTCTGCCTTGAGGATACAACTATCTAAGTGAGAGTTCTAGCACAAGAACTTCACTTCTGGCGAATTTACTATATGTGTTTCCAGAAATCTCTTTGTAGGATGAAGATGATGATGAAACAATAATCTTAGATCATTAATTGTGTTTAATGATTGATTGTTATGTGTATTGTGTTGTATGTCTTCCAACAAGTGATCAACATTCTTTTATAGCATAATTTTCGTTCATAAGCAGCTTTTAGTCCAAAGGTTGTGTCCCTAATGAAGAGATGCACCTTTTGGACATTCTGGAAATTTTACCGTTGCGAAGCGCTGCGACCCTAATTCATCCAGAAATTCCAGTAACTTACTGGAAATATTGCGGTCGCGGCCCTTCCATCAGGCGACGCGGCTCTTAGCACGGGAATTTTTCCGCTCATTGGAAATGAGGCGCCGCAACGCTTAGGCCAAAAATTTCACAATTACTTTTAATCACTTGTTTTTCTTCATCCCATACAAGTTCCAACATTCTTAAAAGAGATTCTGCAACAATCCCAAATCAACCCGTCGTTAAATGTAACACATAAACTCAAACACTCATTTTCTATTACTTCAACAGAGAAATGAGATTACTAACTAAACTCAAAATATAAGAACTACAGCTGGTACTAATACTGGACTGGAAATGACTGAATTGAAGTTCAAAGGATACAGAAGAACGAGGATGAGAAGCTCAGACCAAAGAAGTGGGATGAGAGGATACAAAATTCTTTGTCACGCCACGCATGCCATTCCTTTCTAACCCCTAGTCCCTTTTAACCAGTTCCCAAATTGCACCCTTGTTTTCTTTTCCAAGCTTACCATCCTGGCTCCCAGATTAACCTGTGTGAAGGCCTTCTGGCCATGTTGCTTCTTCACGGCCCAATAGCTATTTGTGTTACATCCTTATTGGTATCCATAATCGGTTGGGCTGATTCATAGCAATACACCCCTCCTTACCAGTAACCTTTCCAAGGTTCGAGTCAAAGCAATCCCGCAACGAAAGACTGTGGTATACTAGTTGTAGCTATGGAAACATCCACAGGTGCAAAGGTCACCAGTTGGCAGGTCCACTTGCATATCAGCACTATTGTGTGTAATGTTGTTAGCCGAAGCAATATCAATGACTAGCATTAACCTTGATATGTATGTTTATGTAGCTAGCTCATCTCTATGACAAGTAGAAAGGAGAACAAGGACTCCCTCCATAACAAGGGAAACCCATTGCACTATCACCCTTAGCTAAGAAACCAACGCAGCAATTGAGAAGGCTTCAAAGACTTCAGGGCTAGTTCTGACAACTTTTCTCAATGAAACCCACAAAGACTTTTAGTTATTATCTGTGGAATGTGCAGAATCCCTATTGGGCGGAGGATCATCCGAAGGATTCTTTTTTTGATTCTGGACCGCGAAGGCCACACACGTGCTACAATGGCAATTACAATGGGAAGCAAGGAGGAGCAGTTGATTTAGCAATTTCTAGTCCTTGCTTCTTTTCTTTGGATCCACTTATGTATGGGTTTCGAAGAGAAAAATCCTTTATTGATTAAATAATAAGCTGAACGGCTATCGATCCTGGCCCGATGAGAAAAGGGTTGAACAGTTTTCACCTCAATTAATGTAAATGTATTCTGGTGAAACCAATATATGTTAAAAACATAGTTGTATCATGTGGACCATAGCAACTCTTTGATCTAGAAGCACAGTTTCCTTGGCGACACTTTTCTCCAGTATGTCAACCCGTAGGTCCATTTTAATTTGCTGCCGTTTGATTTCCTACTTAAAGTGTGCACCAGATCCACCATAGACTCAACTACACCATTAACTTCAGGGTGAGGCTCTAGTGTGTCAAATATCCTCCAAACAAGCCATGGAGCCAATATTGCTATTCCCTTCCATTTTTCTCCACAGCTCATCTGGTGCACACCATTAACTCTAATACTATCTACCAAATGAGACTCAGTAAGGAAATAAAAAGGAAAGAATGGTGAAAAGCCAAACTCTGACTTGGTAGTGTCGTGAAAAGATTCTTTCAAATAATGAAGATCAAAGTTGTCAAGAGAGAGAGAGAGAGAGGCGCATTGTACATAAACAGATTAGCTACACTTTCCAGAGTGCCTCAAGGATACCATCTGTATGCGAGCATTGGTACATCAAAAGCACCTCCTCTGGCGATCAAGGACCACAAGCATTTCAAAAGTAACTTGGGGCTCTCGAATAGAACCCAGTTGGCCCAGCTATGACACCTCGAAGGACATTATGCAATTTCTTCTCTGTGAATTTTGGCAGCAACTTCTAGAACAACATCATGATGTGGAGAAATGGCTAATACATCAGCAAAGAAGTCAGTTGTTGGCCTGTAAAATAGCCAGTCCAATAATCACTATGCACATCAAGACCTATTGCAGGATGCGGTTTTCTCCCGCGATCTGTTATTGCATCACGTGCCAAACTCGTCCACTGATAAGGGAACACAAACACCCCCCCTTGAGTTTATACTCCATTCTTTATTCTGGGAATTCATTTCCGAGTGAGTATAACAGGAATTAACAGTCGGAGAAGTAGCAACTGCCAATGCAACATCAGATAGAAAAATGGAAGAATCCGTACACCATTGTTGTCTGGGATCTCACACTTGAGTCATAGAGGTAGCAACCATATACTCTGGATGATATTTTTTTAAAGTTCTTGGAATTTTATCCCTGGAGCCGTGACAATGGGCTTTGCAAGGTCGTTCAACTCAGGTTCATACTCAATTATAGTTTTGGTTGATCAGAGACTGAAAACCTGGAACCGAAGACTTGATTATAGACACAAATGTTTCGACCAAACATTGCCAAGGCATTCTGAAGATGCTTTATGCAGGGGTACTAGAAACGTAGTCGCTATTCCTGCGTCTAACAGCAATCATATCAACATTTAACTCGAAAACATGTAAGATTGTCAAAAATCCACTGGAACCATTTCCTCTTTGATACCTGTAGCTTCCTTGAATAGGCTAGTAGCGGCCAGCTTCAGTTGAACGGCATTCCTTAAGCCTTCAACTTGCTCCCTTTCTCGGACTTTTAGTGATCACTTGGTCCTCCTTCTTGCTCTTTCATATTGCAAATCAGCTTCAATTTCCTCCTTCCTTGTGGGTTCTTCAGATTCCGCAGCCACATTAGGTACTGGTCCATCAAAAGCAACTAGTAAGGGTTCACTGGTTGCATATTGGGCACTGCAGCTCAGCTTCATATCTCTTATCAGGCGGACATGGTACACAGGGGCAATGAATTATATTTTTGACCAAACATTAAGGGTTGCTCGTATTGATCCTGACTTGCAAGAAGACGTGAAAAAAATTAAGAGGGTGCATTAAGCTCCTGCTATGCATGGGATCCGGGGAAGCGCCAGACCACAAATGTCTATTATATGCAGCCTTACTCCACATTTCTGCAATAAGCTGTTTCAACCTGATCAGGAAATTTCTAAGTAATATTTATAAGGGATTTTAAATAAAGACAGGTTTTTACGTGTTAATAGGAAAATGGAAAGAGAAAGCTTTATTCCTCGACAACAGAAACTTATTAATAATCTACATTGGTTAAGTACTTAAGTTAAGAGACAAAAAAAGAAGAGTAAAAAACAAGTAGTGGTGAAGGTGTTTGCGAGTACATTTAGCTACTGGTTGATTTGGGATTGCAGCCAATATGTACTTCTTGATATTTCAACAATGTTATGCAATTTTGCGTGGAAATATGATCAGCTGCAAATCGAAATTGGAAAAAAAGAACAATAGATTGTAGATAGAATAGACTTGGAGTGTTGTGTGTTTTGCTAAATTAAGACTTAATTTTAGGAGGGATCTGTATATATAAGACTTTCGCTTTATGTTTCTTTATTTAGCTAGGTGTGACAGTTTTTTTCATGTGAATATTTTCATGAGTTATTGTGCAAAGCCTGACGTTATACTTAAAAAAAAAAAGTTATGAAACTAACGCCCCAGTGGAATTGCTAGACTTCTAGTGGAATGGTACGAACAACAAACTGACTAAACCGTTCTGAGGTATTTTCTATTTTCTAATGGCTAATGCAACTAAAAATCATATGCCTAACGTAACAAGAAATCGCCAGCCAAGCAAAATTACAATAAAGGAGAATAAATAGCTGAAAATACAGTAATAATAATAATGATTTATTAAATGTAACAAAGCCAAACTTACAATAAAGAAGAATAAAATAGCTGATAAGTAAAGATAATAATTCACCAAACTGAAAAGAAATAGTAAGGCAGACATGGAGGAGTAGATTATTAGTGATGGCACAAGCCATGTTGGCGGGCAAATAAGATCACATCATTAGTGATGGCATAACCCAAGTAGGCGGGCAAATTAAACTTATTGACTGTTCGGGATAAAATGGTTCAATTTTTTCATCTTCTATATTATAAGCGCCCATATCTCTTCCGGCCCCTCTTTCTACTTTTCTATCATAATCTAACCAATGATCAGTAAAATATATGTGATTAGGCTTGATTCCTGTAAATTTAGAAGAGTCGATGCAACTTGCTCCATTGCGACCCAAAAAAATTGATGAATCACCCAAGTTTTTAATCTCCTCCTTCAATTCACCCTTGATTACATCTAGTTCAGAGACGTTAAATTTATAGCTCCGGCAAGTACCGTTTGGATCGTCATCGGTGATGTCAGCAAATCGGCTAACAAGTAATAGTGCATCGGATAACTCAACTAGGTAATATTGAACACTATGCAAATTAAACTTAAATTCATCCATCTGAGCAAGCAAGCGTGTCTTAACAATTGGTTGAGTAATGTTAGGCCCTGGAACTTCATAAACCCGTATTTGGCCACAGAAAGTCATGGAATAAAATTGGCCCTTATGATAAATGACAGTGGCTATTTCACCATTATGAGCAACATCAATATGAGTCCAATCGAGGTCTCCAGGTCGCCAAAAAGCCATACAAGAAACAGTTCCAACATGGTGAACCATCAGTGCATAATCTGATGTAAGAGAAGGGTTGGCAGATAAGACAGCTTGGACTATGCATTCCCAAAGACATCCATCATGTGGTCTTTCATAAGAACCGAGACCATGAAAAGTCAATAAGGCTTTTCGGGAGGGAAGCTGTATTTTGTTGCGAGAGAAAGGATGAAACAGATTTGTCTCTCCCGTATTGTTTACCACGGTGCAGAGCCATCCCTCCGATGGTAGACACTGTGACAATCTAATTTCGGGGAGAAATATGCGTGAAACTTTCTTTTTGGAAAGAGAGTAAAATTCTCGATAATCGTCATCTTTAGCACCCAACATAAGCAACGGGACTTGGGGGGAAAGCACATCAAATTTATCCGCGGAGGCAGCAGTTCTCCAAGAGGTACAAACAGCACCAAAGGCAATGAAATCTTCAATCACTTTAACACGATTTGCAATATGACCGAGGAGGTCGACGGGCAACTCGGCCCAGTCTGCCATAGCTTTGAAAGAAGAGGATTCTATGCAAACTGTTTCGAAAAAGAAAAAAGAACTGCTTCTAGGGCAAGTCAAGTACAACTTAAGGACATTTATATGGACGTGTGACAATTATATTCCCATTCTGACAAGGAGTGTAAACACCAAAGTTGGACTTAAATTCCTATGTTAACAAGGATTTGGACTTGAATTGTAGAACTAGTTGGAGTTCATTTGGAGTATGAATAGTGGCCCAAAGTATCCTTGGTCATAAAAGTGTTACATCACATTTGTGTTTCTGGGCTCAGCAGTGTAATATTAAGCGACACCAGCCATGACAAAGTAATAGGTGTCGATCACAAGCCTGTTTGTAATTGATGGGGTGAATTTTTGGTAAATCAGTCTCCAGAGTCCGTCGATTGGATTCTAGAAAATCGGTGTGATACCCACCGAAAGTGTAAAAATTACAAATTTGAGTTTTTGGGCTTAGAAATACAATAATAAAATATGTCACCCATGAAGAAGTAATGGTATCGATAATAAGCCTATTTTCATAGATCGGGTGCATTTCCGGACAATCAGAAATCGCCGATCGGATTCTAAAAATCTATGTGTTAATACACACTGAAAGTGCAAAAAATCACGAATTTGAGTTTTTAGGCATAAAAATGCAATAATAAGCGACGTCATACATGAAAAAGTATTGGGTATCGATTACAAGTCTGTTTTTCATGGGCCTAGTGAATATAAGGCCAATTAGAGATCGTCGACTAGATTCTAGAAATCTATGTGATGATATCTACTGAAAGTGCAAAAATCACGAATTTGAGTTTCTGGGCTTAGAAATGCAATAATACGTGATGTCGTCCATGACGAAGTAATGAGTGTCGATTAAAAGTCTGCTTTTAATGGATCGGGTACATTTCAGGACAATTAAAGACCGCCGACCAGATTCTAAATAATTTTTGTGCTAATACCCACCAAAAGTGTAAAAATCATGAATTTGAGTTTTTGAGCTTAGCAGTGTAATAATAAGCTACGTTAGTCATGATAAAGTAATGGGTGTCAATCAGAAGCCTACTTGTGATTGACAGGGTGAATTTTGGGCAAATAAGAGACCGTCGACCAGATTCTAGAAAATTAGTGTGCTAATACCCACCGTAAGAGCAAAAATCACACATTCGAGTTTTTTGGCTTAGAAATGCAATAATAAATGACATTACACATAAAAAAGTAATGGGTGTCGATAACAAGCTTGTTTTTCATGGACAAAGTGAATTTCAGGTGAATTAGAGACTGTCGACCAGATTCTAGAAAATCTTTGTGCTATCCACCGAATGTGCAAAAATCACGAATTTGAGTTTTAGGCATAGAAATGCAATAATAAGAGCGTCAGCCATGACGAAGTAATAAGTGTCGAAAATAACGAATTTGAGTTTATGGGCTTAGAAATGCAAATATAAGTAGTGACGTCCAAGATGAAGTAATGAGTGTCGATAATAAGCTTGTTTTTTATGGATCGCGTGCATTTCAGGAAACTTAGAGTCCGTCGATCTGATTTTAGAGTGCTTCTGATCCAAGCACTGCACTGTCTGCACATAGCCAAACTTAACACCAGTTTTATTCCAGAAAGCAAGATCGCATAATTTTTCTATTAATATATGATGTTATAGTCTCACTGATCAGTTATCAACTAGAATCCAGGGATTTAGTGATCCAATATTATCATTCCTCACCTCCATTTAGCTTATATTGAACTTCTATTTAGCCAAGGAAGTAGATTAATTAACGGACACGGAAGAAAACGTGTAAATGAATAATTCCTGGAAATCCAAAGTCGATCATTCATTTTTTTCATACGACAACAGACCCAATACAAACTTATGCTTAAGATGAGTCGTTACCACATTTTAAGGAAGGTTCTCATGAATTAGGAAAGAAACTTAGGCAGAAGACAAGCATATATTTAAGACCACACTAAACATTATGATCTCCAAAGTGAACCAGTTATGAAAACTGAATATTCGTATCACAAACGTCATTTCAATTCCATCGCAAATTACACAAGATCAGTTTTAATACTTAACCTATTTTGACATACATCAACACTTAAATAATTAACAACTTAAGACATTCAATCTAAGCATTCTAAGTGACACTAACTCAAAACATTATATTGTAAAAAGGAACCTAATGCAAGATTTAAGTCTTAGTAGTCTTGAGTCCCAACGCCTTCGTAATTTCCACATCCACGAAGGTGTGTGTAGCTCTAATATCAACCATTGCTAAAACAAGTCTTCCATTCATCCACATTACTATATACATCAACAATGCATGCAAATTACTTCCCGGATCCTCTATGGCATTGACCATCTTGATGTTGTTCAACAACATCCCAAGAGGTTTAAAATATTTTTAGTCAGTTGGAAATCTTGATAGACAATGTGAATGGGTATTGAGAAAAGAATTTGCCTCGCCAAATTATACATTCATATTCAAGTTATCTTCCATAAAAGCGTATATATGTGTATCCTTTGGGTATATCAGGTAATATCATGTGTATCTCAGCTATGTGGCCGTGTGTGTTAGAGATGAGCTTATACATGTTCGAATAAAATAGTCATGGACTGGGCCCATCTTACTCTGCTTTGCCCTTCCCTTAAATCTGGAAATCCCTTATTGGGCCCACATTTTTAAACTCACATCAATTGGACCAATTTTCGTAAAATCCGAAAATCATTTTTTGGAGTCTGCCTAGTTGGGTTTATACCGTTACAGTTATTCTATTGGGGTTGTATATCTGCTTAAGTTCACATAAATGTGTCATTTTACTTAGCATTATTAATATGGCCTTAGTGTATTCTAATCCTTTTCTTATATCTTTTACATGAAACGCATCTGAGCAAAAATGAAGAGTCTCAATACGAGACTTATCATGAGCTACTTCAAGTGAAGACCCGCATCTCACATAGAAATTTCCAAAACTATAGACGGAATGATACCGTCATTCCTTCCAGTCACTTTATTAATTCTTACTCCGCCCCATTCATTTATTGTAAATTAATTATCTAATACTACACTAATTAATATAATACTTAGAATAGTTAAACTTTAAATCAATAAATTAGAAAGTAGCTGACATTAGAAGTATGTCCTTAGCTTATTTAGTTTAACCTTGTCATGCATGATTTCAATTTTCTAAAACTAATTTTGTCGCCTCTTACTTGCATCCATTAATCACGCCAAGTTGTAAAAAGGGGATTCAAGGTTAGAAATAATGCTTTTCGAACAAATCATCCTCTTGGCGTTTCGAATAAATTGATTCCCTCTTTACCATCAATCATCAAGTAAGTACTTTCTCTACACGATACATATTTCTTGCATACAAAACTAATTTTACAAACCACTTTTACATCATTTTAAAATCTTAGCATGAATGCATATTAATTCATCTTGCATTTTCATCAAGCCCCTTTTAATGCATATTTCATCCAAAACTTTATATATATTTTTAAACAAATCTTACAACTTTTACGTTTGTCTAAAATGCATTTTTTACTTGCATATACCTTGTTACTCCAAAATAAGCACTTTCAAACATGCATTTTTAGCACAATAATTAACCTAGGTTTGAACGGACAACCGCAAATTAGCGGATCCTATAGGGTGCCTGACCCCTTCCCTTTAGAACAATAAAAAACCCTTACCCAGAATCTCATTAGTTTTGCAGACCATTTAATGGAGTTAGTGTTGAATTAACTAGTTAACATTTAGGTGTCATAATTTACCTAAATAATTAGGTGGTGAACCCTTTAACATCCTTTTTAGCACATTTTTAGCACTCTTTTAGCACTTTAGCATCCTTTTACCTTTTAGCATTACCCTTTTAGCACCTTTTTTAGCATTATTTTTATTTTATTTCTAATGATAGCATGATTCGCTGGAATATAATGTCGCGGTCGAAACAGGGCGTGACAATAATTAGTCTTGTACTATTACCATAATTGTATAGTTAGTCTCCAAATAGATAGAGTTTTAGATGTAGAATATGAAAAGGATTTTCCTATATGTAACTTGTATATATACCCCTTTCATTAATGAGAATAATCAAGGAATTATTTCTTTCATGGTATCACAAGTCTAGGTGATTTTCTCCTTGCTTTCACATATCTCTCTCTCAAATCTATCCCTCTCTTGGTTTCTCCCTAAAATCTGAGACCCTCTCTCGGTTTCTCCCTAACATCCGAGACCCTCACCCAAATATTCCCTTCTCCAAATTTTCTTATTTTTTTCACAATGACTGATAAGAACATTTTCATCCTGCCCTAACGGTTTCTAACATCAAAAGCGTTCTTCCTATTGTTCTAGACTTAGAAAATGTTCAATATCGGACGTGGGAAGATTTGTTCAAGATTCATACAATGACACATCAAGTTTTCCACCACATAATCCCTCCGGCTCCTGAAACGGAGGGTGTGCCCGCCAAAGATGACGATCCTAAATTATGAATTACTCTTGACGCAAAAGTTCTCCAGTGGATTTATGCCTCTATCTCCCTCGACCTCTTACAGACGATTATGAAACCTAACTCTTTACTATGGTTGCTTGGAATAGATTGCGTGATATATTCCAAGATAACAGTAATTCCCGCATTGTCACCCTTGAACATGATTTTTCACAAGTCGTTATGGAGATTTTTTCAAACGTTTCATCATATTGCAAATGACTCAAGGACTTGGTAGATCAACTTCGCAATGTAGGTGCTCTTATTAGCAATAGTCGTCTCATCCTACAGATGGTTACAGGCATGTCCGAGGCCCATAACGACGTTGCTTCGATCCTTCGTCAAGGTCTATCGAAATTATATCAAGCCCGCTCTATGCTTATGTTGGAAGAATCTGGGTTGGCTAAAAAGGAGGTTACTGACGCTAATTTTGTCATGATGACCACATCCAATAGTTCTCAACCATATTATGACAATTTGGGCCAACATCATAACAACGGTGGCGGCAAGAAAGGTCAGAATCGCAAAATTAAGAATAAAGGTGGCGGACGTGGTGATAGCAGAGGCGGAGGACGAGGCGCTGGTGGTTCTCGACCAACTGGGCCACCAGTGAACTGGCCATGGGCCTACTGCCAGTGGCCCGTCACTTCCCATACATTGCTTGAAGTGGGCGGGCCCCGCCCGATGCAGCCCAATACTAGCAGAATGTCTACGGCCCAAAGAACCCAGTGGCGCGATCCAATAGCGATCCCCAATGGCGATCCGTTCGATTAGGCCTGGCAAGCACTGTGCCCGCTGGGCCTCGCCACAGATCGGCGATGAGGACCCACATTCGTCCCGTCTCCGACAGATATTGAAGTTGTAATGCACACGCTAGAATTAACTCCTTCAGACTCTAATTGGTACATGGACACTGACGCCACTACCCACATGACATCCGACCAAGGTACTCTCTCGTTTATTCCAATTTGAGCAGTAATCATGGTATAATTATTGGTAATTCAATTCCAATTTATGGCTATAGTCATAAAACTTTGATCTTTTTAGGTTTTCTGTGACGGATTTCAAGACGGGGAACCATCTCATGAGGTGTGATAGTAGGAGAGATCTTTATCCAATCACACCAAGTCTCGGTTTCTCGAGTCAAGCCATATTTTCCTCTTCGGCAGCTCTTGCTCCTTTCTTGTGGCATGTTCGTCTAGGTCATCTGGGATCGTCTATTTTAGATAAAAACAATCTTATTTCTTGTAAGGGTACGCGTAGTACTCCGAATTGTCAATCTTGCTATTTAGGAAAAATTGTTAAGTTACCATTTGTATGCTCTAATTCTCATACTTTAATGTCATTTGATATTATTCATAGTGATTTATGGACATCTCATGTTCTTAGTTCTCTGGGTCATCGGTATTATGTTATATTTTTGGATAATTATTTTAAGTTTTATGGACTTTTCCAATAGCGAAAAAATTTCAAGTTTTTTCCATCTTCTTAAAATTTAGAGCGTTCATTAGAATTCAATGCGAACGGGAAATAAAAACTATTCAATGTGATAATGACAAAGAAGGTGACAATGACAAAGAAGGTGACAATGGGGTGTTTGGGTGCTTGTACTATCCACTTTCTCCGTCCACTACAATTGAAAAACTTCAATTTAGGTCCTTGTGTATTTTTGGGTTTTCCATCTAATCATCGTGGTTAAAAAGTTTTTTATTTATCTTCTAATAAAATCATAATTAATCGCAATGTTATTTTTTGTGAAACCTAATTCCCGTTTGCTCAAGTGTCTAAATTTGTGTCGAGTGCTTATAATTTGTTGGATGACACTCCCTCGTCGTATATTCTACAATAGTAGGTCCACTCTACATGTGAGTCACATCTGCGAGCAGACCCATTACATGATGGCCCAAATATTCTCCCTACCACACCATCTAGTGACCTAGGCCCATCAGTCACTATTTCTCGGCCAACATGCCTAATAATTCTTCCTCCCGGGACCGTCACTCAGCCAGCAGTCCCACTGCATTCTAGCCCAAATACCTCCAGTCCAGTTAAGTTTTTTGAGCCAGCAGGCCCACTGCCTGTTGGCCCAGTAAATTACCCGTCTGACCCATTATCACAGCCAGCAGACCTACTACATGTTGGCCAGTCCCACGGCAGTTTACCAACGTCCCTGGTCCAGTCCATTTCTATTTTGAGTCAAGAGCCCGTTACTCGTAGCCAAAGGGGTATTTTTAAATCTAAATGACATTTTAATTTATATTCTAATGTCACTAAATCACCCGTACCACGTAACCCTATGTCCACCCTTCATGACCCAAATTGGAAATAGCCATGAATGATGAGTATAATGCTCTTATTAAAAATAAAAGGTGGGAGTTGGTGCTCGTAGCCAAAGGGGTATTTTTAAATCTAAATGACATTTTAATTTATATTCTAATGTCACTAAATCACCCGTACCACGTAACCCTATGTCCACCCTTCATGACCCAAATTGGAAATAGCCATGAATGATGAGTATAATGCTCTTATTAAAAATAAAAGGTGGGAGTTGGTGCTCCATCCGACTGCTATCAATATTATTTAATCTATGTGTATTTTTAAATTCTGACGGTTCGTTTGAGAGGCATAAGTTCCGTCTTATAGGTGATACTAAAACTCAACAGGTTGGCGTGAATTATGGTGAGATATTTAGTCCGGTGGTAAAACCAGTTACCATTTGCTCTATTCTCACTCTCTCGAAAACATAGCCCTTTCATCAGTTAGATGTGAAAATTATTTCTTACACGGTGATCTTAAGGAGACAGTTTACATGCATCAGCCCTTGAGTTTTAAAGACCTCAATAATCCTCACTGTGACTATTTGCTGAAGAAGCCCTTATATAGGCTTAAGTAGGCCCCATGAGATTGGTATAAAAGGTTTGCATATTATGTATCTACTGTTGGATTTTTCTCACAGCAGGTCTGATCATTCTCTGTTCATCTATCATCGTGGTACATCTCTAGCATATATTATCTTATATGTGGATGATATAATTTTGACTACATCCTTTGATAATTTGCGCAAGTCTATCATATCCCTTCTCAATTCAGAATTTGCTAAGAAAGACTTGGGGCCCTTGAGTTATTTTTTTGGTATAAATGTAACTCGACATGCATGTGGTCTATTTTTATCCCAAAAGAAATATGCGACTGAGATTATTGAGATAGCTGATAAGTCATGTTGCAAATCCTCTTTCACTCTGGTTGATACCAAATCGAAGTTGAGTGTTACTTCTAGCACACCATATGAGGATCTCATCCACTATCGTAGTCTTGCAAGGACTCTTCAGTATCTTACTTTCACAAGATCAGATATTATTTATGCAGTTCAACATATGTGTTTATTTATGCATGATCCACGGATTGAGCGCATGAATGCGCTCAAACGTATTATATGACACATACAAGGCACACTTGATTATGGATTGCATTTTATATCCATTGTTGACAGTCAATTTTGACCCGTTTTTTTGCATATTTGTCGCAATTTCATGTGTTTTAGGACACTGCATTTTAATCATCATTTTTTGCATTTTTATCTTTATATTTTAAAATTAAGCGTTATGTTATGTTTCTATTATTACTACACCGTCGTTTATTTTAATAATATTTGCGTTTCTTTAAATAATTAATTGACATCCGGCTTTAATTTTAATTAGACATTAAACATTTGTCTAAATATTGTATTTTATTATTATTGCATCGGCATTTACATTTTTATAATTTTGTATCTTGTTAAATAATTTTTCTTTTAAATAATTAAACCGCTTTACATTTTGTCAATCCAGTCCAGTACGGAACCCAATCCGAATCATTCCAATTCAACACCATTTCTATTTCATCCAAACACCCCCTTTTATTTCCCCCCCATTTTTTTTTAAATTCCAAACACCCTCTTATTTTCCCCCCATCTTTTAAATTTCAAATACCACTTTCATTTCCCCCCTAAATACCTTACCCCCCCTTTATTAAAAGAGGGGGGCAGCCCACTACAACAAGAGCAGCCGCATAAGGCAAGGGCAGACCACGTTCAAAAAAAAAAGAAAAGGGCTCAGCCCATTGTTCATTTTAGAAAAAGAGAAAAGAACCCATCTCCCTCCCCCTCTCTTGCCGCCACCCTTCACGCCTCGCGCCTTCTTCGCGGAGTTCTAAAATCTCGTGAAACCCCTTTAAACCGGGCCGCACACCGCCATCTCCTCTCCACTCATCTCCTCACCTGCTCCGTCGACCTCCACACCTCACCGGCGAACCACCGCCATCTTGCACCTCCCGCTGCCGCCACTGTTCCAGTCGACACCCTCACCACCGCACACACACACACGCAACAACAACCCACCATCTCCGGCGAACCCCTGCTCCCGTCGCCACCATCCCGTCGACCATCTGTTGGTTTGTATTTTAGGCGTTGCTCCGGCGTTAGCCGTGGTAGTGACGCCGCCATTTTCCTTTTGTGCTACTCAAATAGCCGGAGTCTGAAACTCCGGCGACGTTGGTTTTTGACTATGTTCTGGTATCTGTTTGTTCATTTTATGCTAAAGGACTGATTTCTTTTATTTTGAATCTCGCCGGAGTTTAAAAGAAAACTCCGGCGACCTTGAAGGCTTTGGTTTGGGTATCTATCGCGGTTTACTGATCTTTGTTTTCGTTGTCGGACTTTAAAATTTCCGACGACCTTGTTGGCTTCATTTTATCGTTGTTGTCGGTTATTTGGACTGCTCGTGGTCCCATCGCTTTCTTGATTCACGGGTTACTGTTTCGTTATTTTCCATTATCCCACAGATCAGTTGGTTTATCGTGTTGCTATGTTGATGGTATTCCCACTTCTGGGGACCATTGTTGTTCACTATCTTGCTCACTAACATTCTGTTGGCTATACCCCTTTTAGGAACAATTGTGTTGCTCGTTTCACTATGATCCAATCTTTTTTTCTTTGGGTTGGAATTGTTGCTGCTGCTTGTAGTGTCTCACTAATCATCTTGGGCTATGTTGCTTACTGTTTCGCTGTGTTGCTACTGTTTTGGTGTTCCATAGTAATTTGGACGATTTTGCCCTTTTATTACTTTATTAAACTGATTTTTGAGTATGATACTACACTTGGTATTTTACTGATTTTAGAACAAATGCTACACTTGGTATTTACTGATTTTTGAACAAGTTACTACACTTGGTATTTACTGATTTTTGAACAAGTTACTACACTTGGTATTTTACTGATTTTGAATTTGATACTACTGTAATGCCCCATTTCAAACCGTAGTCGGAAACGGGATTACTGCTACATGGTTGGATTCCTGGAATGCTATTTAAAGGAGTAGCCACCTAATTATTATAGTGAATTAGGACACTAAAATGTAGCATAAAATACTACGAATGATCTCCATTTTTAAAGGTCTGCGAAAGCTATGTGAGATTCTAGGTAAGGGTTCTTTATTATCCTAAAGGGAAGGGGTTAGGCACCCTAAAGGATCCGCGAACTTGCGGTTGTCCGTTCAAACTTAGGTTTTACAATTATTGTGCTAACATGCAATTTACAATTCTAAAAGTGTTCTAATTATTAAACTAACCAAGAGATATTTAAACTAGGCATGCAAATATTTAATATAGATATGTATTTAACAAGATAGTAATGAAAGCAAATAAACATAAAAAGATGTAATGAAGAGAAATTAGCGACTTTTTCTTTTTATTTCATTTTATGCGAATGATTTAACTTTGGGGTGCGCCTCCGGATATCTGCAAAAGACACTTAGTAGAAGAGTTAGTAAATAATAAATAAATTACAAAACAAACACAATGTATGCATATATATATAGATATATATATAGAAGATATTGTGAAAGATATATTTTTATATAGTGTGGGCTCAGCTAGTGTTATGCCAATGATACTAAGACATGAGAAGCCAATATCGCTACGGCGGCGGTCGACTCGCCTCAGGGTGAAAGATACTATGCATTCTAGTCTAATCTTTTTCACTTTCCTCCTCGCCCACATATTCCGTCTCGCTACCACGGGCTCGGATCGACGGATAAATCCTTCTTTGGCCAGTGTAGTATCAAATTCAAAATCAATAAAATACCAAGTGTAGTAACTTGTTCAAAAATCAGTAAATACCAAGTGTAGTAGTAACTTGTTCAAAAATCAATAAATACCAAATGTAGTAACTTGTTCAAAATCAGTCAATAAAATAAAATACCAAGTGATCTGTGGGACAATGGAAAATAACGAACAATAACCCGTGAATCAGAAAGCGATGACCCACCGTAGCAGTCAAATAAACGACAACAACGATAAAATGAAGCCAACAAGGTCATCGGAAATGTTAAAGTCCGACAACGAAACAAAATCAGTAAACCGCGATAGATACCCAAACTAAAGCCTTCAAGGTCGCCAGAGTTTTCTTTTAAACTCGTGAGATTCAAAATAAAGAAATCATCCTTTAGCATAAAATGAACAAGCAGATGCGAACATAGTCAAACCGACGTCGCGGAGTTTGGACTCGCTATTTGAGTAGCACAAAAGGAAAATGGCGGCGAGGCGCGAAAGCGGCAGGAAGGCGAGGAGAAAGGGTTCTCCCTTGAAAAAATGAAAAGTTCCTCCTTTTTAAAATTCTGAACGTTGGGACTTTCTTTTCAATTGCTGAACATTGGGCTGTCCTCCCCCTCGATATGTGGGTTGCCTCCCTCTTTTAATAAAGAGGGGTAAGGTATTTAGGGGGGAAATGAAAAGTGGGTTTGAAATTTAAAAAGATGGGGGGGAAATAAGAGGGTGTTTGGAATTTAAAATGGGGAATAAAGGGGGGTGTTTGGATTATATAAAAATGGTGTTGGATTGGAATGATTCGGATTGGGTTCCGTACTGGACTGGTTTGACAAAATGCAACGCGGATTAATTATTTAAAAGAAAATTATTTAAAAAGATGCAAAATTATTAAAATGCAAATGGCGACGCAAAAATGCAATATTTAAGACATGTTTAATGTCTGATTAAAATTATAGCCGGATGTCAATTAATTATTTAAAAGATGCAAAATATCATTATAATAGAAACATAATATTAACAAAAAATAATGCTTAAATAAAATAAAAAAGATGCAATGTCATTTTGTGAATAAATAAACATAGAATATTATATAAAAATATGCAAAAAATAACGATAAAAATGCGGTGTGCTAAAATACTTAAAATTGCAATAAATATACAAAAAACGGGTCAAAATTGACTGTCAACAGCATGTCCCTCTTTGTATGGAGATGATGGAAGAATCTTCGGACAAAGACGTTGACTCATAGCCAATTTTGTCCTGTTTTATAAACTAGAATTCAAAAGTAGGGATGATGCAGACTTAGAATTGTCCCAGTGTCGAATTATGATGACACTGGTCGTTGCGATGCTAAGGTAAAAGTAAAGCTGACGCAGATTTAAAAATGTCCCAGTGTCGAATTATGATGGCACTGGGTTGTTGCGATGCTAAAGTAAAAAGTAAAGCTGATGCAGATTAAAAAAAATGTCCCAGTGTCGAATTATGATGACCCTGGGTTGCTGAGATGCTGAAAATAAAAAGTAAAGCTGATGCAGATTAAAAAAATGTCCCAGTGTCGAATTATGATGACCTTTGGGTTCTTTGTGATCTTTGAAAATTCAGTGCGAGCGTAGATTCAAAATTGTCACAATGTCGAATTATGATGACACTGGGTTCTGTGATGCTGAAAAAATTAAAGCAGGGAGGATGCTGATTCAAAATTTTGTCCCAGTGTCGAATTATGATAACAATGGGTTCTTTGTGAAATGAAAAATTAAAGCGAGGAGGATCTTGATTCAAATTTGTCGATGTCGAATTATGATGACCTTTGGGGTTCTTTGAGGTTGAAAAATTAAAGCGGAAGCGATTTAAAATGTGTCGATGTCGAATTATGATGACGACACTGGGTCATTAGTTGCGAGGATCTTTGGAGGAGAGCGGATCGACATTCGAGGTACAAATTGCTTGGTTCGTAGAAGAGGTAGTTCCACGTTGTGTTCCTGTTCCTGTATGCTAAGACTTAAACAAACGGTTAGTGCATAACTGTTAAGGCAAATGATAACGCATGAATTTATAAGCAATGTAACTGTTTGAGTATAAAAATGCTATCCTGCGAAAAATGTGATGTCTGCCGCAAATGCTGTGATTTCGCCCTCGTGCAGACGCGTTGCGATTGTGAATGCGGATATGTTGTCCTTGCTGCAACTGCCCATGTAGACTAAAGCTCAAGAAAGAGTTAGTGCATAACTGCTAAGACAGAGTAATAAAGCATGAATAAGAAATGCAATTTTTGAGAGTAGATTAATCGTCCTTGCGTAGATGTGATATCGCGTCATTTGGACTTGTTGATAGCGCATTTTCGGACTTGTGGGCGTGATAACGCCTCTGTTCGACGTGTTGCGCGGACGCGTCGTCTTGATGATGTCGTTGCCTGGACATAATGCTGCTAACGTTATTGCGTAGACTTCTTTGTCGATAACGTCGTTACTGGGCGTGTTCTTCTTGGCGTCGTTGCGTGGACTTCTTTGTCCGATAACGTCGTTACTGGGCGTGTTCTTCTTGGCGTCGTTGCGTGGACTTCTTTGTCCGATAACGTCGTTACTGGACTTATTCTTCTTGGCGTCATTGCGTAGACTTGCCGTCTTGTCGCGTCGTTACTGGGCCAGCGTTGATGGCGTCATTGCGTAGACTTCTTTGTCCGATAACGCCGTCGTTACTGGGCGTGTTATTCCTGGCGTCATTGCGTAGACTTTTTTGGCCGATAACGCCGCGTTGCCTAGGCGTGTTCTTCTTGGCGTCATCGCGTAGACTTGTTGTCGGCCGATAACGTCGTTACTGGGCGTGTTCTTCTTTGGCGTCGTTGCGTAGACTTCTTTGTCTTGATAACGTCGTTATGCGGGCGTGTTCTTCTTTGGCGTCATTGCGTAGACTTGCTGTGCTGATAACGTCGTTGCCTGGACGTGTTGCTGCTGGCGTCATTGCGTAGACTTGCTGTGCTGATAACGTCGTTGCACGGGCGTGTTCTTCTTTGGCGTCGTTGCGTAGACTTCTTTGTCCGATAACGTCGTTACTGGGACGTGTTCTTCTTGTTCTGTAGAATAAATGCTCCCGCAAGCTAAGCGAGAAAAATTAGTGTATAAGCTGTTAAAAGCGAATGATAAATATATGATAAATGCAATTTCGCATGAGTAGGGATGTCGCCACGATACGCGGATGAATCTCGAGATGTTGTCCTTGCGCGGTCATGCTAAATGCTGCAACTGACGAATCGTCATGATGCCTTTGCTGTGTGCGATGCGCGGGTTGCCAATTTGACTTTATGCCCGAGTTGATGCGCTAGGTTTTGTTGCGGAACTTTGAACTTTGACTGCTGATTGTTGATGCCCCTTTCTGCTGCTGCTGCTTTTGCTGCGGACTTTGGATTGTTGTCATCCTCCGCCACGCTTTGTCGCTTACATTATACGACGAAACCTTTCGCCGCATTTTCTGCTTTTGGCTATTGCACTTTCTGCTTCTGTTAATATGGAAAGACTTGCGCTCAAAGAAAATTTGTGAGTTTTTGGGGGGGGGGGGGGCGATTCGTATTTGACTTCGCCGCCTTGTCCCTTGATATCCGCGCGTTCGCCCGCTTTGGACTTGCAATCCTATGCAGTTTCCTACATTGTCCCAGTTATGAAAAGGGTGTCTGGCCTAAAGTGGGTCTCAATGTAGTTGCTTGTATGTTATGTGAAGGTAGGCTTGTGGTGGCCCTTGGTTTGTGTTTGGCTGGAGTATGGTAGACATTTGTGTGGGATATGTGGGTGCATTGTAGATTGGCTGAATGGGATATGCAGTGAGAAGGTACTGATAATAATTTGGAGGATTTTGGTTATTTGCAGTGACGAGTGCTTTAGTGATGTTTCTGAGCCTTCTGATTCGGCTCGCGGTTGCCATTTCTTTGTAATCGGGCGAGGTGCTCGATCGGATCTATGCTGCTTTTCTTTTCTGAGACCCCTGCTTTGCTTATAGGAACCAAGACAGGTTCCGACTCGTTCTGCTCAGATGCCCTTGAATCAGTTATGTCGCTGGACCGTGCCTTTGATCATTGTGGGATATCGATGCTCTTCCGTTGCTTAGTCAAATACAAATCGACCTTTGGGGAGATGATAAATCCTTTAGACAACATGTAGCAAACTGCATTAGTGTAAAGCACGTGATTTTGCAGAAGTGTAAAAACATTTAGCAAGTACATATTGCACATAAATTGTTACATTGCAAGCGAGTCCTAACATGCATGGGGACCTCTTTATGCCAGAGGTAGGCCTAAACGTCACATATGCGAGGCCGTGATAGATTTGTCCAAGTCGTCCAACTATAATGCCTTTGTTGGAAATGGCGACCAAATGACGGTGCACTTTTTCCAATTTCAGCATGTCATGATTAGGCTTGGATTTGTCTGTCATTGTCATGCTACACATAATATGCTGGTTGGCCGTTGGGTTGAGAAACCCGTCGACAAGTTTGGTGTCTTCCTAATTGAGGCGTTAATACCAAGGATTAACCCACCTAAGGTTTATGCATGCATGACTTAATATAAAAGGGTGGTATAGCTCTATCCTAAGTTTCTAAGATTTGGCTTACTAGACGCAAGGTTCCCGAGCGGACTACTCGAGTGAGAAGGCTACGCGACCACCGGTTGGACCGGATTCTCCGCGCAAAACGCCAACTCTCTTAAATTTGGGTGTTTGAAAGAAATTTGCAGGTGCGCAAAGCACACCCGCGTGTGAGTGTGTGATAGTGTGAATTTTCCATAAGGGAGGAAATATGAGCGGAATGCCAGTTTAAGGAAAGCGGTAACAAATAGCAGTTAAGACAATATGCAAAATATTTATATGTAAAGAAGAATAATTTAGGCAAAACATAAAAGCAAATAAGTATAAAACATAAAGGAAGCAATTTAAGCAAAATAAAGAAAATAAAGCACAATAAATTAACCTATGTTTGTTGTGGTTAAGAATCTAAAATCCCCAGCGGAGTCACCATCTGTAACGCCCCATTTCAAACCGTAGTCGGAAACGGGATTACTGCTACATGGTTGGATTCCTGGAATGCTATTTAAAGGAGTCGCCACCTAATTATTATAGTGAATTAGGACACTAAAAATGTAGCATAAAATACTACGAATGATCTCCATTTTTAAAGGTCTGCGAAAGCTATGTGAGATTCTAGGTAAGGGTTCTTTATTATCCTAAAGGGAAGGGGTTAGGCACCCTAAAGGATCCGCTAACTTGCGGTTGTCCGTTCAAACTTAGGTTTTACAATTATTGTGCTAACATGCAATTTACAATTCTAAAAGTGTTCTAATTATTAAACTAACCAAGAGATATTTAAACTAGGCATGCAAATATTTAATATAGATATGTATTTAACAAGATAGTAATGAAAGCAAATAAACATAAAAAGATGTAATGAAGAGAAATTAGCGACTTTTTCTTTTTATTTCATTTTATGCGAATGATTTAACTTTGGGGTGCGCCTCCGGATATCTGCAAAAGACACTTAGTAGAAGAGTTAGTAAATAATAAATAAATTACAAAACAAACACAATGTATGCATATATATATAGATATATATATATAAGATATTGTGAAAGATATATTTTTATATAGTGTGGGCTCAGCTAGTGTTATGCCAATGATACTAAGACATGAGAAGCCAATATCGCTACGGCGGCGGTCGACTCGCCTCCTGGTGAACGATACTATGCATTCTCGTCTAATCTTTTTCACTTTCCTCCTCGCCCACATATTCCGTCTCGCTTACCACGGGGGCCTCCAGATCGACGGATAAATCCTTCTTTGGCCAGTGTAGTATCAAATTCAAAATCAATAAAATACCAAGTGTAGTAACTTGTTCAAAAATCAGTAAATACCAAGTGTAGTAGTAACTTGTTCAAAAATCAATAAATACCAAATGTAGTAACTTGTTCAAAATCAGTCAATAAAATAAAATACCAAGTGATCTGTGGGACAATGGAAAATAACGAAACAGTAACCCATGAACCGCGAAACAGAGACAACCACCGTAGTACCCAAATAAACGACAACAACGATAAAATGAAGCCAACAAGGTCATCGGAAATGTTAAAGTCCGACAACGAAACAAAATCAGTAAACCGCGATAGATACCCAAACTAAAGCCTTCAAGGTCGCCAGAGTTTTCTTTTAAACTCCGGCGAGATTCAAAAATAAAGGAAATCAGTCCTTTAGCATAAAATGAACAAACAGATACCAGAACATAGTCAAAAACCGACGTCGCCGGAGTTTCAGACTCCGGCTATTTGAGTAGCACAAAAGGAAAATGGCGGCGGAGGGCGGCGAAAGGCGGCGGCAAGGGAAGCTGAGGGAGAAAGGGTTCTCCCTTGAAAAAATGAAAAGTTCCTCCTTTTTAAAATTCTGAACGTTGGGACTTTCTTTTCAATTCTTTGAGCGTCATCGCCCTCCTCGATATGTGACGCTCCTCTTTTAATAAAGGGGGTAAGGTATTTAGGGGAAATGAAAAGTGGATTTGAAATTTAAAAGATGGAAATAAGAGGGTGTTTGGAATTTAAAATGGGGGGGGGGGGGGGGAATAAAGGGGGGTGTTTGGATGATATAAAAATGGTGTTGGATTGGAATGATTCGGATTGGGTTCCGTACTGGACTGGTTTGACAAAATGCAACGCGAATTAATTATTTAAAAGAAAATTATTTAAAAAGATGCAAAATTATTAAAATGCAAATGGCGACGCAAAAATGCAATATTTAAGACATGTTTAATGTCTGATTAAAATTAAAGCCGGATGTCAATTAATTATTTAAAAGATGCAAAATATCATTATAATAGAAACATAATATTAACAAAAAATAATGCTTAAATAAAATAAAAAAGATGCAATGTCATTTTGTGAATAAATAAACATAGAATATTATATAAAAATATGCAAAAAATAACGATAAAAATGCGGTGTGCTAAAATACTTAAAATTGCAATAAATATACAAAAAACGGGTCAAAATTGACTGTCAACAACTACACTGGCCAACGAAGGATTTATCCGTCGATCTGGAGGCCTCCGTGGTAAGCGAGACGGAATATGTGGGCGAGGAAGAAAGTGAAAAAGATTAGACGAGAATGCATAGTATCGTTCACCAGGAGGCGAGTCGACCGCCGCCGTAGCGATATTGGCTTCTCATGTCTTAGCATCCTTGACATAACACTAGCTGAGCCCACACTATATAAAAATATATCTTTTACAATATCTTTTACATATACATCTATATATATATATATATATCTATATATATATATATACATACATTGTGTTTGTTTGGTAATTTATTTATTATTTACTAACTCTTCTACTAAGTGTCTTTTGCAGGTACCCGGAGGCGCACCCCAAAGTTAAATCATTCGCATAAAATGAAATAAAAGCGAAAAGTTGCTAATTTCTCTTCATTACATCTTTTTATGATTATTTACTTTTATTACTATCTTGTTAAATATATATTTATTTTAAATATTTGCATGCCTAGTTTAAATATCTTTTTGATTAGTTTAATAATTAGAACACTTTTAGAATTGTAAATTGCATGTTAGCACAATAATATTAAACCTAAGTTTGAACGGACAACCGCAAGTTAGCGGATCCTTTAGGATGCCTAACCCCTTCCCTTTAGGATAATAAAAAACCCTTACCTAGAATCTCACATAGTTTCACAGACCTTTAAAATAGAGATCATTCGTAGTATTTTATGCTACATTTTAGTGTCCTAATTCACTATAATAATTAGGTGGCGACTCCTTAAAATGCAATTTCAGGAATCCAACCATGCGCAGTAATCCCGTTTCCGACTCCGGTTGAAAATAGGGTGTCACAGCATGGCGACTCCACTGGGGATTTTAGGTTCTTAACCACAACAAACATAGGTTAATTTATTGTGCTTTATTTTCTTTATTTTGCTTAAATTGCTTCCTTTATGTTTTACACTTATTTGTTTTTATTGTTTTGCCTAAATTATTTTGCTTTACATATAAATATTTGCATATTGTCTTAACTGCTATTTGTTACCGCTTTCCTTAAACTGACATTTCGCTCATATTTCCTCCCTTACGGAAAATTAACACTATCACACACTACACGCGAGGTGCGCTTTGCACACCCGCAAATTTCTTTCAAATATCCAAATTTAGGAGAGTTGGCATTTTACGCGGAGAATCCGGTCCAACCGGTGGCCGCGTAGCCTTCTCACTCGAGCAGTCCGCTCGGAAACCTTGCGTCTAGTAAGCCAAATTTTAGAAACTTAATATAGAGCTATACCACCCTTTATTTTTAAGTCATGCATGCATTTATCTTAGGTGGGTTGATCCTTGGTATCGACGCCGCAATTAGGAAAACACCAAAATTTGTCGACGGGTTTCACAACCCAGCGACCCATTAGCATACTGTGTGTAGTGTGACAATGATAGACAAATCCAAGCCTAAACATGACATGCCGAATTGGAAAAAGTGCGCCGTCATTTGGTCGCCATTTTCAACAAAGCATTGCCGTTTAACAGCTTGGACCTATTTATCATAATCTCGCATATTTGACATTTAGGCCCACCTCTGGCATTAAAAGAGGTCCCAAACATGCTAAGACTCGTATTTGATATCTATATAGTCTGCTTGCTATGATAATGTTTGTTGCTTTCAGCTATGTGCACTCTAGTACATTATTTTGCTACTCCAACTTTGAGCATTCGCTTAGTATTAATTTCGAGCTATACTAGCTTTGTTTTCTTCGGCAACGTCATTCCTTGTGTTAATACGCGAAAAGGCCATATCCCAAACAATAATTTCCTCATAATCCCCTCCACACTTCGGAACTACGTGTGACCTGATTCCCGCGGAGGTATACGTAGGCGGCCATTTCGGCCTCGGTCCCACCTTTTAAAAAAAAAATCTAATTTTTTTTCATCTCTTAAAAATTACTTTATTCTCTGTCACCGGCAAACTATGGTTTAAACTGGTTCCTTTGTCAAAATGCATAGGCGAACTTTGGTCCCATCTTTAAAAAAAAAAAAAAAAAAAAAAAAAAAAAAAACAATACTCGAAGTCTAATCGACGAACCCAACTTCAATAGGGCTAGACTCCTAGACTATGTATCTACTTGATCTCTATGGCGAGACACGTAGTTGGCCACATCGGACTCACAACTCTTTCTAAAATCTTTTGTCTTTACTCTATCGGTTATAAAGCACACTCCATCCAATCTCTGCGATAGGATAGTAAAGGTTTTCCATATCAAATTCGGTCTCGTCCATTCGACATCCGCTTATGCCAAAACTGGGATATTTTAAGGATTCACGGCAAGGAGAGGCAGTCAGTACCGAATAGCATATTATCGAATACGCTCTCGTAGCCAAATACATAAAGCCAGGCAACGGTTACAAGTCCGAACAGATCTGACACGCTAGTGGTCAGAGTTAAAGCTACAAAGTCCGCACAAATCAACAACCCTTTTCAAATCTCACAAATTTTCTCTTGAGTACAGATAACAGGGGCTGGAAATTTGACGACGTTGAAGGGGATTTTCGCATTGCAGCTCGACTCACAGGGCCACATTCTTATCCTCATTCATTCGTTTTTGTATATCTATAACACTAATTATTACATCCATCTTTAATTTTTGTAGGAAGTTTCTCGTAGCAACTCAGCCCGCAAAGCCATAATCGCACGCATCAAGGCGTCATTTGGCTCACAGGGCCATTCTCATCCTTATTTCTCAATCATTTTACAACTCTAATTATTTTATTCGGTTTATATTATGCAAGTAACTTCATCATAGTAGCCTAGCACACCAGGTCGAAATCACTTTATTACATCCGCACAATGACATTCATATAACGTTTATGCAACGACGTTATCTCATTATGCCTATGCAACGGCTTCATCAACAATTCATCTATGCAACGATGATCTCTGCATCACGTCTATGCAACGACGTCATCCCATCAAAGCCTATGCAACGGCTTCATCTGCATTTCGTCCATGCAACGACGAACATCTGCATCGCGTCCATGCAACGGCGCCATCTCATCAAATCCTATGCAACGCCATCTCGCATTTCGTCCATGCAACGACGAACATCCGTGACGCGCCCATGCAACGACGACATCTCATCAAAGCCTATGCAACGACTTCATCAGCATTTCATCCATGCAACGATTTAACATCCGTGATCGCGTCCATGCAACGCGCATCTCATCAAAGCCTATGCAACGGCCATTCGCATTTCGTCCATGCAACGATTTAACATCTGCATCGGCCCATGCAACGGCGCCATCTCATCAAAGCCTATGCAACGGCTTATCAAGATTTCGTCCATGCAACGATTTAACATCCGTGATCGCGGCCCATGCAACGACGCCATCTCATCAAAGCCTGGCAACGCTTATCAAGATTTCGTCCACGCAACGATTTAACATCTGCATCGCGTCCATGCAACGACGCCATCTCATCAAAGCCTATGCAACGGCTTCATCTGCATTTCGTCCATGCAACGACGAACATCTGCATCGCGTCCATGCAACGACGCCATCTCATCAAAGCCTATGCAACGGCTTATCTCGTGATTTCGTCCATGCAACGATTTAACATCTCGTGATCACGCCTACGCAACGAACATCTCGACGGCCCATGCAACGCGCCATATCTCAAAAAAGCCTATGCAACGGCTTCATCTGCATTTCGTCCATGCAACGACGAACATCTGCATCGCGTCCATGCAACGGCGCCATCTCATCAAAGCCTATGCAACGGCTTCATCTGCATTTCGTCCATGCAACGCTTTCATCAACATCACGTCCATGCAACGACGTCATCTCATCAAAGCCTATGCAACGGCTTCATCTGCATTTCGTCCATGCAACGACGAACATCTGCATCACGTCTATGCAACGACGAACATCTGCATCGCGTCCATGCAACGGCGCCATCTCATCAAAGTCTATGCAACAGCTTCATCTGCATTTCGTCCATGCAACGACGAACACCTGCATTTCGTCTATGCAACGACGAATATCTGCATCGCGTCCATGCAACGGCGCCATCTCATCAAAGTCTATGCAACGGCTTCATCTATGTTTCGTCCATGCAACGACGAACATTTGCATCAGCTTTACTTTTATTTTGTAGCATCGCAACAATCCAGTGTCATCGTAATTCGACACTGGGACATTTTTAATTCTGCGTCAGCTTTACTTTTATTTTCTAGCATTACAGCAGCCCAGTGTCATCATGATTCGACACTGGGACAATTTTAAATTTGCATTAGCTTTACTTTTTACTTTAGCATCACAACAATCCAGTGTCATCGTAATTCGACACTGAGACATTTTTAATTCTGCGTCAGCTTAACTTTTATTTTGTAGCATCGCAACAATCCAGTGTCATCGTGATTCGACACTGGGACATTTTTAAATCTGCGTCAGCTTTACTTCTATTTTCTAGCATTGCAGCAGCCCAGTGTCATCATGATTCGACACTGGGACATTTTTTAATCGCCGCTTTGCTTTTTATTTTCGCATCACAACGACCCAGTGTTATCATAATTTGACACTGGGACAATTTTGGGTCTGCATCATCCCCACTTTTAAGTTCTAGTTTTTAAAACAGGACAAAATTGGCTACGAGTCAACATCTTTGTCCGAAGACTCTTCCATCATCTCCGTACAAAGAGGGACATGCTGTTGACAGTCAATTTTGACCCGTTTTTTTGCATATTTGTTGCAATTTCATGTGTTTTAGGACACTGCATTTTAATCATCATTTTTTGCATTTTTATCTTTATATTTTAAAATTAAGCGTTATGTTATGTTTCTATTATTACTACACCGTCGTTTATTTTAATAATATTTGCGTTTCTTTAAATAATTAATTGACATCCGGCTTTAATTTTAATTAGACATTAAACATTTGTCTAAATATTGTATTTTATTATTATTGCATCGACATTTACATTTTTATAATTTTGTATCTTGTTAAATAATTTTTCTTTTAAATAATTAAACCGCTTTACATTTTGTCAATCCAGTCCAGTACGGAACCCAATCCGAATCATTCCAATTCAACACCATTTCTATTTCATCCAAACACCCCATTTTATTCCACCCCCCCCCCCCCCCCATTTTTTTTAAATTCCAAACACCCTCTTATTTCCCCCCCATCTTTTAAATTTCAAATATCACTTTCATTTTCCCCCTAAATACCTTACCCCCCTTTATTAAAAGAGGTCTTGAATGGAAAAAAAATCTCAATTTAGATTCAGTGTTGGAGGGAGGCTATACAAACTTTATTTGCGCGTGCTTAATTGATTGATCGACCTAGGTTTGTGCTTAATCCTCACAACGAGAGCCGCGTAAGGCAAGGCGGACCACGTTGAAAAAAGAAAAGGGCTCAGCCCATTGTTCATTTTAGAAAAAGAGAAAAGAACCCATCTCCCTCCCCCTCTCTTGCCGCCACCCTTCGCTGCCCTCCGCCGCCCTTCGCCGGAGTTCTAAAAACTCCGGCGAAACCCCCTTTAAACCAGTCGCACACCCCTGCCATCTCCCTCTCCACTCATCTCCCTCACCCGTTCCCGTCGACCTCCACACCTCACCGGCGAACCACCGCCATCTTGCACCTCCCGCTGCCGCCACTGTTCCAGTCGACACCCTCACCACCGCACACACACACACGCAACAACAACCCACCATCTCTGGCGAACCCCTGCTCCCGTCGCCACCATCCCATCGACCATCTGTTGGTTTGTATTTTAGGCGTTGCTCCGGCGTTAGCCGTGGTAGTGACGCCGCCATTTTCCTTTTGTGCTACTCAAATAGCCGGAGTCTGAAACTCCGGCGACGTTGGTTTTTGACTATGTTCTGGTATCTGTTTGTTCATTTTATGCTAAAGGACTGATTTCTTTTATTTTGAATCTCGCCGGAGTTTAAAAGAAAACTCCGGCGACCTTGAAGGCTTTAGTTTGGGTATCTATCGCGGTTTACTGATCTTTGTTTTCGTTGTCGGACTTTAAAATTTCCGACGACCTTGTTGGCTTCATTTTATCGTTGTTGTCGGTTATTTGGACTGCTCGTGGCATCCATCGCTTTTACGGTTCATGGGTTACTGTTTCGTTATTTTCCATTATCCCACAGATCAGTTGGTTTATCGTGTTGCTATGTTGATGGTATTCCCACTTCTGGGGACCATTGTTGTTCACTATCTTGCTCACTAACATTCTGTTGGCTATACCCCTTTTAGGAACAATTGTGTTGCTCGTTTCACTATGATCCAGCTACTGTTTTACTGGGTTGGAATTGTTGCTGCTGCTTGTAGTGTCTCACTAATCATCTTGGGCTATGTTGCTTACTGTTTCGCTGTGTTGCTATTGTTTTGGTGTTCCATAGTAATTTGGACGATTTTGCCCTTTTATTACTTTATTAAACTGATTTTTGAGTATGATACTACACTTGGTATTTTACTGATTTTAGAACAAATGCTACACTTGGTATTTACGGATTTTTGAACAAGTTACTACACTTGGTATTTACTGATTTTTGAACAAGTTACTACACTTGGTATTTTACTGATTTTGAATTTGATACTACACTGGCCAAAGAAGGATTTATCCGTCGATCTGGAGGCCTCCGTGGTAAGCGAGACGGAATATGTGGGCGAGGAGGAATGTGAAAAAGATTAGACGAGAATGCATAGTATCGTTCACCAGGAGGCGAGTCGACCGCCGCCGTAGCGATATTGGCTTCTCATGTCTTAGCATCCTTGACATAACACTAGCTGAGCCCACACTATATAAAAATATATCTTTTACAATATCTTTTACATATATATCTATCTATATATATATATATATATATATATATATATATATATATATATATATATATATATACACATACATTGTGTTTGTTTGGTAATTTATTTATTATTTACTAACTCTTCTACTAAGTGTCTTTTGCAGGTACCCGGAGGCACACCCCAAAGTTAAATCATTCGCATAAAATGAAATAAAAGCGAAAAGTTGCTAATTTCTCTTCATTACATCTTTTTATGATTATTTACTTTTATTACTATCTTGTTAAATATATATTTATTTTAAATATTTGCATGCCTAGTTTAAATATCTTTTTGATTAGTTTAATAATTAGAACACTTTTAGAATTGTAAATTGCATGTTAGCACAATAATATTAAACCTAAGTTTGAACGGACAACCGCAAGTTAGCGGATCCTTTAGGATGCCTAACCCCTTCCCTTTAGGATAATAAAGAACCCTTACCTAGAATCTCACATAGTTTCACAGACCTTTAAAATGGAGATCATTCGTAGTATTTTATGCTACATTTTAGTGTCCTAATTCACTATAATAATTAGGTGGCGACTCCTTAAAATGCAATTTCAGGAATCCAACCATGCGCAGTAATCCCGTTTCCGACTCCGGTTGAAAATAGGGTGTCACATCCATCATTTGTCTCTACTCTCATGTCGTATATAGATGATAACTAGGGTGGATGTCCAAATACCAGATGTTCAACGCCTAGTTATTGTATATTTCTTTGTGATAACTTAGGGCCCGTTTGGTACAACTTATTAAAAAGAGATTTTTGGAGTAGAGTTTTTATCAAAAAATTGTTAGGTGTTTGATTGTCAATAAAAAAAGTGCTTTTATGGTATTAACAAGTAGAGACAAAATTCAAAATAGGCTCTACTCAAGAAGCCCAAATTTCGGGATTCTTCCGAAAGCATTTTTGGATTTGTCAACCAAACTCTCCAATTAAAGGCCAAAAGTGCTTTTGGCTTTCCAAAAGTGCTTTTGGCCTTTAAAAAAGTCATACCAAACAGACACTTAGTCTCTTGGTCTGCAAAATGCCAAGCTACATTATCACGATTCAGTGTGGAGGCCGAGTATCGAGGAGTAGACAATGTGGTGTCGGAGTTAGGGCTGTTAGCGGTTCGGATACACCCGGTAATTATCCAAGAACCGGACCGGTAAACCCAGACCGATACTCGGACCGAAACCTTAACGGTCCGGATACGAGTACCAAAAAAATACCCGGACCGATAAGGAGCTGGACCGGTAACCCGGTAAAATACCCGGTAACACAACGCTCTGGCATAATTAACTATTCCTAGGAATTTTTGAAGATCTTTTAGTTTGTCTAATTTATCCGGCATTTCTAACACTTTCCTGGCTATGTGGGGTTGTAGTTTTATTTTTCCATTTCTCAATATTACCCCTAAGAAATTTATGTAATGTTTACATAATTCCTTTTTCTTTTTACTTATTATTATTCCGTTGTCTACAAATAATCTAAAAATTGTTTGTAGATGTCCTAAGTGTTCATTCATGTTATGGCTAAAAACTAGGATATCATCAACATAAACTAATATAAATCTTTTGTATTCGCCAAAAATATTATCCATTTTTCTTTGGAAAATTGGAGGAGCTGTTTTTAACCCGAATGACATGACAAGCCATTCAAAATGTCCTTCCGGACAAGTAAAAGTTGTCCAGTCTATGCTGTCTTGATGCATTTTTACCTGCCAGTATCCTGACTTGCAATCGAACTTACTAAAAACTTGTTTTCCTTGTATTCTATTGATTAATTCTGCTTTATCTGGTAATTTATAACCGTCATTTCTAGTATTGTCGTTGAGTTTTTTTATAGTTTATTACCATTCTTGCCTTTCCTCTTATTATTTCTGCATGATTTCTTACCATGAAAGCTGCGGATCTGTGTTTTGAAATTGATCTTCTTATTACTCCTAAGTCAAGTAACTCTTTTATTTGAATTTTGAAGTCTTCTAGGTCCTGATTAGTAGCCTCTATTGATGTTGTTTTTATAGTGTATTCTGGATTTATTATATCTAGTTTACAAGTAACCTTATTATTATTCCAGTGTTTTAAAGGCTTTTCTCCAATGATTTCTAACTCATCTAAAATCTTTATTATTTTATCTAGATCTTCTTAATTTTTTACTATTCCTATTTTGTCCATACCTGTTTTAAAATTATATAGATCCGTTTCAATATCTATGAGGGTATAGTCTTTGTCTAATATACCGTCTTCTTCTAGGTTTTCTTCCCATATTAGGTTTTTATCTTCTTTATTATTGCAAGCTGTTTCTTTACCCTTACAATCTTGACAACACTCTTCTTTTTCTTTGTCCTCTTTCTTTTGTAGGTCTAAAGGAGAGATTTGGGTAATTTTTGTTGCTATCTTACTAGTTTATACCGGGGAATAGGTACTATTTTTCAGGAAGATTACACCATCTCTTGTAATAGTACAACTTCCGTTGTTATTAAGCATAAAATCTAGTCCTAAGATAAAGTCTGTATTTATATTCAGATCTCTTACCCAAATTTTGTTCATTTTATAACTTGGGTTATAGAACTTTGAGCATGTATTAATGAAACTAATGGATGCATTTTGAATATAATGATGATAAGTATTATGAGTTCCATCCATCTGCATGGTTGTAGCTGGTTTGTCTAATTCTTTGAGTAAATGTCGTGGAATTGCTTTTTTATTTAATATGCTTTTACTGCATCCTGAATCTACTAAGGCTAGGACTTTTATTTCGTAATCTACTATCCTAACTTTTGTTAATAGTTTTAAAGTACTTAATTCTATATCTTCATTACAAACCAGGGTACCATAATCTTCCATGTTCATTAGTTCTGAGTCTAATTCTGTTGGTGTAATATCTTCTCTTGTTTCTACCTCTTTTTCTTTTTCTATTTTTAGAAGTCTTGTTTCTAAATTGTTTATTCTAGTTTCTAGAGTTATTATTCTCATACTTATGGTCTGATCTTCCGTTCTATTAATTACTTCTTTTTTATTAATAGTTATTTTAAGCTCTTTTTGTATACACTCTATACAATCTTCTATAAAACAAAGTTTACATTTGGCTCTCTTACTTCTACTAGGGAACCATTTGCATGAGAAACATGCATTACTGTCTAGTCCTTTATATTTTTCAAAATTATGATTACAGTTGGTTATAAAACTATTCATAAGATTCAAATTTATATCTAGGTCTAATTTCTGTATTCCTGTTTCATTAATTAATGCATCAGCCTCTGAGTCTGAAGATTCGATTTTATTTGTATTATTAATTTCAATACTTACTACAGAGTATATACTTTGATGTCGACATATATTAAATCACGTTTATAAGGGTTTCTTGGAAGTCTTCTATTAACTGAGAATTCCTTGTTTTATTATTTATTCTTTTGGGGCAAGTGTTTGCTAAATGTTCTACACTTCCGCAAGTGAAACACTCTAATTTGTTTTTATAATTTCTATCTGTTCTATATTTTCGTATATGTCTGTTTTTATCTAAGTAAAGCTTTTTAGCTGCCGATTTTCTAAGAAAATATCTTTTTCTTTAATACGAGTTATTATTTTTATACCCCTTTTTATGCTTTTTCCTTTTATTAGGTTCTTTATCGTAACTCTGTGTGGTATATACTACACTTTTACATAAATTCATTTCGTTTAATTTTAATTGTTTTTGTATCTGTAGGTTTGTACATTTTTCTTGTAATATATCCATTACATGCTGAATTCTATGTCCTATTGACCATTTTAAATGAACATTTTGGATTACTCCGTCTCTTTTATCCCATCTTTCTTCTATTTCTCTTCCCAGAGCTCCTGGTAGTTTGTTAAAAAGTTTTTTACCTAGCTCTTGGTCAAACGCGTTTCCGCTAATTGTGCAATAGTAAAAATAATCATTTAAGAACCTTTTAATATAAAACCAGTTTCCTATGCTTAACTGTTCTAGCTTAATTAAGGCATTCTTTTGTAAGATTACTAGGCCACTATTAGGGTCTTCTCCTGTAATTAACGTATGTATTTTATTTGTGAAATTGTATGGGTTTGACCCCATGGAAACCAAATATTGGAATTCGTTTGGGAAATCAGTCTTGTATGCTTCCCATAAGGCTTTAGTAGATTCTCCTAAGAATGTTTCTAAGTATTTATACATAGTTTCTGGATCTGTTTCTACGTAATTTTGTATATAATCTGCTACTACTATTCCTTTCCATAAATCTATTACCGAATTCCATCTTTGTGGATCGTGGGCTGCTATGTTTAGGATTTTCCCTCTATTACCTCCTTCTTGAAGAGCAATAGGTTCTTCAATTGACATTCTCATTCCTGAAGGTTTTACATTTTCTACTGGTTCTCCAGTTGTTCTATATACTCTTCTTCTAGGTACATTTTCTGTACTTGTGTCTACCGTAAAGTGTTCTCCTGTAGTTCTTTGAAAAGGGCTAGAGCTAGATGCACTAGTCTCCATTAATTCTTTTTGACTTATTACCGAGTTTATTTCTAACTCTTCATCACTAAAAATGTCTTCCCAAATTGCGTCGAATTTATCTGATTTCTTTGTATAAACTTGTTCTGCCCTATAGCCTGAATTGTCAGTTCTTAATTCACAAATTTTGAAATAACTTATGGCTTCCTCTATGTTTAATCTAGGCATTTTACATCCTTTGCATTTAAAGGTCTTGTTTGGGTTTTCTTCATGCAAGCTTTTTGCTTTGTCTATGGCTATGTCTACTTCAAAGTCTTTTTCTATTAGTTCTATGTTCATGAAGTTTATCTCAGTAATGTCATTTTTCTCTATTGTACTTTCTTCTTCCATTTCTCTTAGAGGCATGTAATTATAGTCTGTAAATCTTATGGAAGTTTCACCTTTAGAGTTAGTATAAACTAGGTGTGATTCTGGTTGCAAAGTCTTTTTTTTATTATTAAAGTTTTCTAATTTCCATTCTAATCCTGCGTAGTCTTTTGGGTCTATTAGTAAACTAACCTTTTTGTTTATTTCTTCTAGCTTTAAAACTATAATTTCTATCTTTTTTGTAATATCTAATATTAAAGAAATTGTAGTGATATGTTATTTTAAGAATATTTGATCTGATTTAGAACTAGGTATATACTCTTTATAGTCTACAGGTAAGGTTACAGATTTTTCTGTTAGTTTTGAAGCTTCTTCTTGATGCCAAGGTTGTCTATTCATGAAAGAGTAGTCTCTTTTAGATCTAGAATTGTTTTACTTAAGGAGGTTGTTTCTTTATTTAAATTATCTAAGAGTTGTTTTATTTGATAAAATTTTTGGGTATTCTTTGATTCTAAATTAGTAATGGTCTTATTTAAAGAGTTTTCTAATTCTTGTTTTGTAGGTAAATTTTTTAATCTTCGAATGTTATCAAGGGTCTTTAAATAATCTAAATTCTTTTCTAAAAGTTCGAATACCTTTCTTTGTTTAACCTGAGATTCTTCTATTACTTCTAGGTTTCTATTAACTAGTTTATTATTTTCTTTTATATTTTCACTAAGGTTAATGACCAGATCTACTAGCGTATTTAGCTGCTTATTTTCGCTATGCAGTATATGTTCTCCCGTACAGAAATTACACTTTATAATACTATTGTCTTTTAAAGCTCTGTATTTCTTTTCTGGGTAGATTCGTAAGTATAGATATTCTAAATTCTTTAAAGTATCTATTTTTATTTTTTATCCCAACGGTATTCTTATCTTATTACGGTCCTGAAGATGTTCTATAATAGAAGTTATTCTTTCTATATCGCTTCTTATGCCGTGTATTTCCCACTTAATTGCAGATATTAATTCTGTATTATTTTGGCTTTGTAAAAATCTATTTTGTATTACCTGTGATAAGTTTTCAGATTCTAAAAGTTCTAAGTAAGCGGTTAAAGCTATTTCTGCTTTCCTAAATTCTTTTCTTCGTTCAATATCTATGTTTATAATCCACTGATTATATCTTATACGTTTCACGAAAGGTAAGGATCTCATAGACTATTAATAAGGTTTAAAACGTTTACTGTTTTGGTCTTGATTAATTCTTTTAGATTTTATATGTTGGATAAGTCTGTACTCTAAATCGGATATTATGTCTATTAATTCTTGCAGTCTTATCAAATTTTCTTTGGTTTTGTTTAACTTAATATACTCTGGATATAAAATACTTAATTCTTTTTTAATTTCTAAATAAGTATCTTTCATTCGTGGAATGGTCCAAAAATCTTATGGCTCTGATACCAAAATGGAGGGGGGTGTATTTCAATTGTAATTTTATAATAATAATATATATATATATATATATATATATATATATATATATATATATATATATATATATATATATATTAAAGCTAGGCATACACAATGTGATGTAACACTTCTATGGCCAAGGATACTTTTTTTCTCCATTTTTTGTCTTTTAATATCATTTTGTTAATTATTTTATTTCAAAAAATCATGTCCATAACTCACACTTCTTCATCTTCATAACTTCTACTTTTAATTAGTTTAGTAATTTCATAATTTCCAAGCCTTTCATGCTTATAACCCCCTAATTATTGAATGTACAAGTTATGATAGCTAATTAAAATCACCGGCATGTTTTTTCTGAGTACAATTATTTTTTGAACTTCTTCCCATTGGTCTCTTGATGACTCGAACTCGTAACCTTCGAATTGAAAGTGGAGGATGCTTACCATCTGAGCAACCCCTCTTGTCGGTTCGTGAGTATAATGATGTTGTTTCCTTGTCTTTTTTATTAATAGAGAAAGCAATGGACATCGGTTTAATGTGGAAAAGGTCTGTGGCCTCCTTCGAATATGGCAAAACATCTAGCACTTGCTTCTTTTCTATTTCAAATATACCATAAATTCAGAAATGTGGTGTTTATGACTTCACTAGGTTCCTAATTATTTAATCAATGTTGAAAGGTGTTATAAGCTTGAAGTTTTCCTTTTCTTTTCCTAATATGTGGTAATGGCTTTGGGAAAAAGTGTATGTTCTTTCTCTCCTTTTTTGTATTTTCTTTAAAACAAGAAAAATGGAATTAACAATCTTTGCCCAAATATTACTCAAAAAGACAAAAATAAGAATGTATCAGCGATGCATACCTGGATCAAAAAAGTGTGTAAAATGCTTGATGACGGGCTCTATCAACCCCGTTTCTAAAGAAATTACCACATTTTCCACATTCATATGCTTTACCGTTCTTGATTGGAAAATGACGTTGATTGTAATGCTTCTTAAGGCTACTAAGATCAATAAAGCTTTTTTCACACTCCGCAATGTCACATCTAGCATTCGTTTTTGATGGAGGGTCTTGAAGTAGTGCATTCTTCTTCGATTGGGAAATATTTTCATAGTCAGGATCCCATAGACGAATAGAGATAATAGACCGAGTAGAGGAGTAGTAAAGGGATAGAAAAAGACTGATGCACATAATAGACCGAGTAGTAAAGGGAGTGCGAAGAGAGAGGCAGAAGGGAAAGAAAAAAACCCTAGAATTGGTATTGACGAAGAAGTGATAGTTAAGCAAGCTGCTCCAAAGACTCGTTTGAAAATTGAAATTGAACTTCGCTCGTTCTCTTTCTCAGAATCAAGCTTATGAATGGGGTAAAACCCCTCTCTCTCTTTTCTGTATATAGTCAAAATAATCAATCTCGACTAACAGACTAACAGATCAGATTTGTAACAAACTTACTCGGAAACTAACTCCACCACGTGCTAAAATACTTGAATATCTTAAATAAAGAAAGATCAAGAAAATAGTAGGACGGGCAAATGTGGCATTAAGTTTAAGAGACAGCTAAACTCATATAGGTTAAAAGTCAAATGACATTTTATTGTTAGTAAGCAAGCATATCGATCTTAAGCTACTATATAACCTACTCCTCTATATAGTAGAAAATTAATGTTTTGTCAAGTGTTCATTAAAACGCTTACTGATTATTCAATTTTGTTTGCATAGTTCAACAAAGATATTATGGTACAATTCAAATTTTCATTTTGAAGGGTGAAGTTCTTGAGAACAAATATAGTTTTGAAGAGTTTGTACTGCACGTGTTCAGAATTTAGTAGAGTAATATGCTATATATATTAAAGCTAGGCATACACAATGTGATGTAACACTTCTATGGTCAAGGATACTTTTTTTCTCCATTTTTTATCTTTTAATATCATTTTGTTAATTATTTTATTTCAAAAAATCATGTCCATAACTCACACTCCTTCATCTTCATAACTTCTATTTTTAATTAGTTTAGTAATTTCATAATTTCCAAGCCTTTCATGTTTATAACCCCCTAATTATTGAATGTACAAGTTATGATAGCTAATTAAAATCACCGACATATTTTTTCTGAGTACAATTATTTTTTGAACTTCTTCCCATTGGTCTCTTGATGACTCGAACTCGTAACCTTCGAATTGAAAGTGGAGGATGCTTACCATCTGAGCAACCCCTCTTATCGGTTCGTGAGTATAATGATGTTGTTTCCTTGTCTTTTTTATTAATAGAGAGAGCAATGGACACCGGTTTAATGTGGAAAAGGTCTTTGGCCTCCTTCGAATATGGAAAAACATCTAGCACTTGGCTTCTTTTCTATTTCAAATATACAATAAATTCAGAAATGTGGTGTTTATGACTTCACTAGGTTCCTAATTATTTAATCAATGTTGAAAGGTGTTATAAGCTTGAAGTTTTCCTTTTCTTTTCCTAATATGTAGTGGTAATGGCTTTGGGAAAATGTGTATGTTCTTCCTCTCCTTTTTTGGATTTTCTTTAAAATAAGAAAAATGGAATTAGCAATCTTTGCCCAAATATTACTCAAAAAGACAAAAATAAGAATGTATCAGCGATGACGGGCTCTATCAGCCCTGTTTCTAAAGAAATTACCACATTTTCCACATTCATATGATTTACCGTTCTTGATTGGAAAATGACGTTGATTGTAATGCTTCTTAAGGCTATTAAGATCAATAAAGCTTTTTCCACACTTCGCAATGTCACATCTAGCATTCATTTTTTATGGAGGGTCTTGAAGTAGTGCATTCTTCTTCGATTGTGAAAGATTTTCATAGTCAGGATCCCATAGACGAATAGAGATAATAGACCGAGTAGAGGAGTAGTAAAGGGATAGAAAAAGACTGCACAGAATAGAGCGAATAGTAAAGGGAGTGCGAAGAGAGAGGAAGAGGGGAAAGAAGAAAACCCAAGAATTGGTATTGACGAAGAAGTGATAGTTAAGCAAGCTGCTCCAAAGACTCGTTTGAAACTGAACTTCGTGTTAGAATAATATTAATTACTATTAATAATATAATTATGTAGAATCTTTTGTAAATGGTAAGTAGTATTATGTATTAAATAGAATAGTATTAATATAGGGAATAAGAATATATTATGGGATAGGTAGGAGGATTTTAAGGAAGACTTAATCTTCCTATTAATTGTTACTTAGTGTATATATTGTAACCATTTTGGATGAATGAGATTAAGGAAGATTTTCCAATTCTAAATATTTCTTACATGGTATCAGAGCGTAATTCAAAGATCCTATTCTAAATAAAATTTTCCTTCCAAATTCGGTCATCTTCCCCATCATTCCAACCGAATTTGTCTTCTCCATTGTTATACTTTATTTTTCTCCATTATTGTTGTCAACCATGTCTGAATCAAAATCTTCGTTTCACTCAAATTTCTTACTATTTCCAACATCAAAACACATATTTCTGTCAAACTAGAGATGAAAACTGTTCACTACGCAACATGGGCGGAGTTGTTCAAAATATGTTGTAGGGCTCACAAAGTTCTTCATCATATCATTCCACCAAAAAATGGTACAACAACGGAACAATCGTCAAGGCACAAAGAATTGTGGATACCGCGATGCCACATTCTTGGTTGGATTTATGCAACAATATCCATGCACTTGTTGCATACAATAATGGAACCATTCCCATCGCCATGGCGGCATGGGAACGCTTGAGAGACATTTTTCAAGATAATCAAAACTCTCGTGCCGTTGCGTTGGAACAAGAATTTTCAACAATTGTCATGGCAGACTTCCCTAATATTTCAACCTACTGTCAACGTCTCAAAGTGGTGACAGATCAATTGAGAAACGCAGGTTCACCGGTTTCTGACAACCGGTTAGTTTACAGTTAGTTGTCGGTCTCACGGATGCTTATAGTGGCGTGGGGACTCTAATCTGTCAAAGTAATCCCTTACCAAAGTTTTATCAAGCAAGATCCATGCTTGTTCTTGAAGAATCAGGTTTGATTAAGAAGGTTTCAACAAATTCCGCCATGGTTGCCACGTATTCAAATGAAGGTAATTATTTTGACTATTCTTCACAAAATAAGAGTCAAAAAGGACGTGGTAATAATAATAAGAAGGGTGGAAATCGCGGAAATAATAAAGGTGGGGGTCACCGGAATTCCGGTGGCGGCGGAAATGGCGGCAACACCAACTCCGGCGGAGGCTATGGCGAAGAAGAACTCCGGCGGCATCGGCAAGAACCACGGCCGGGCAGAAATTTCAATGCAAATCGGCAGCACCACCGGCCGATGGTCCAGACGGCATCGGGCCAGACTAACAGCCCAATGGCGGGCAGCCTCAACCCGTCCCAAAGAGTATCCAGAAATTTTTCAAAGCCACCAGCCTGTGCCCGGTTCGCAGATAGTATCCAGCACTTTTCGGCAGCCACTGTGCCCGGTTCACAGATAATTCTTCACAGCGAAATGTTTCGGCAGGCCACTGGAGTTGGCAGCAAGGCAGCAAGAGCGGCTTGGGGCCTCCTCCTCCGGCCCAATGGCAGGAGGCCCATTCAACCATGACCTATCCTACGGATATTGAGCAGGCTATGCACACTCTTGACTCAATCCACCGGATTCTAATCGTATATGGACTCGGCTACGTCACATATGACGGCGTCCCAAGGTACACTCTCACCCTATTATAATTTGAGCAAAGAAAATGGTATTATTGTCGGAAATGGCCATACAATTCCAATAAAAGGTTATGGGTCGAACACACTGTCACCTCCACACCCGCCACTAGTTTTAAAAAATGTCCTGCATGCTCCCAAATTAATAAAAAATTTGGTTTCTGTTAGGAAGTTTACTAGTGATAATTGGGTTTCTGTTAAATTTGACCCATTTGGTTTTTCCGTACATGACTTTCAGACGGGGAAGCTTCTCATGAGATGTGATAGCAAGGGGGAGCTCTATCCAATAAGTTTACCAAATCCACAGTCTAAAGTCCCTTCCACTTTTGCAGCCTTGGCTCCATCACTATGGCATGAACGATTGGGACATCCGGGGGAGTCTGTATTGGCCTCTCTTAAACAAAACAATTTTATTTCTTGTACTCAAACTCATGCTTTGAATAAGTGTCAGGCTTGTGTTCTTGGTAAACATGTTAGGTTGTCATTTACTTCTTCTACTTCATGCACTAATATGCCATTTGATATTTTAAATTGTGATATTTGGACATCACCTGTTTTGAGTTCCTCAGGTCATAGATATTATTTACTGTTTCTTGATGATTACTCTAATTATTTGTGGACATTCCCTTTGTCGAAAAAATCACAAGTGTTTTCCACTTTCCTAAACTTTAGAGCATTTATCCGAACTCAGTTTGAACGGGAGATTAAAAGTATTCAATGTGACAATGGGAGGGAATTTGACAATAATCAGTTTTGGGATTTTTTCAAAACAAATGGTTTACAATTTCGTTTATCCTGTCCTCACACATCTTCACAGAATGGGAAGGCGGAACGCAAAATTAGAACCATTAACAATATTGTGAGAACATCCCTTGCTCATGCTTCTATACCCCCCATTTTTTGGCATCATGCACTTCAAATGGCAACCTACATGTTAAATATCCTTCCCCACAAAAACATGTCTTACCAAGCTCCACTAAAAATACTTTATTTACGAGAGCCCTCATATCATCATTTGAGAGTATTTGGATGTCTTTGCTACCCCCTATTTCCATCCACCACAATCACAAAACTTCAACCCCGGTCTACTCCATGTGTCTTCTTGGGATATCCTACGAATCACCGTGGTTACATGTGTTATGACATTTCTTCCAAACGTATGTTTATATGTCGTCATGTAATTTTTGATGAGTCACAATTTCCCTTTGCCTAGATACATGACACAAGGACAAATACTTATGATTTTTTGGATGATGATAGGCCCCCGTATCTCACTCATTTCCTCCACAGCACGGGACCTACAAAAAATACAGTCCAGCAAACTGGGCCATCAGTTTCAAGGCCCAGTGAACGAGAACCCCCTACTTTAAACCAGCTGCCCCTTCATTTGGGCCAATCTCCAACTCCGGGCCCAACTACACACAAAATCCTCGGTCAGCCCAGTGGAGAAATTAGCAATAATCTGGGCAGTGGCGTTCAACCCACTGTCTCACTCCCGGCCAGTGGCGTCGGTCCATCGCCCACTAAACGCCGACGATCCACTCGTAGTCAACATGGAATTACAAAACCCAATGCCAAATACAGTCTCCACACTCAAGTCTCCAAATCACCTTTGCCTTGTAACCCTGTGTCTGCTCTAAAAGATCCTAATTGGAAAATGGCCATGGATGATGAATATCATGCTCTAATTAAAAATAGGACATGGGAGTTAGTACCTCGTCCATCTAATGCTAATATAATTCGTTCTATGTGGATTTTTAGCCATAAAGAAAAATCTGATGGTTCTTTTGAGCGGCATAAGGCCCGACTTGTAGGTGATGGCAAGACTCAACAGGTGGGATTAGATTGCGGCGAGACATTTAGTTCAGTGGTTAAACCAGCAACCATTAGAATTGTTCTCAGTTTATCCCTCTCAAAAGGATGGTTACTTCATCAATTGGATGTCAAGAATGCCTTCTTACATGGACATTTGAGTGAAACTGTATACATGCACCAACCATTGGGATACAGAGATTCTCGTTATCCCAATCATGTACGTTTATTTAAAAAATCATTATATGGACTCAAACAGGCTCCCAGGACTTGGTACAAGCGGTTTGCAGATTTTGTGTTCAACATGAGTTTCTCAAACAGCCGTTCGGATAATTCACTATTTATTTATCAACAGGGAAATCATACTGCTTATATTCTCTTATATGTAGATGATATTATCCTAACAGACTCTCTTCGCAAGAATATCCTGACCCAGCTGAGTTCCGAATTTGCTATGAAGGATCTTGGTCCACTTCACTACTTTCTAGGAATTGCGGTGACACGCCGTCAGTGGTTTATTTCTTTCCCAGAAGAAGTATGCATCAGAAATCGTAGAATGGACTAGAATGTCATCTTGCAAACCTTCTGCAACTCCAGTAGATACCAAGTCAAAATTGAGTGCCATATCCGATGCCCTTTTGCCAATCCGACATTGTATCGCAGCTTGGCAGGAGCTTTACAATATCTCACATTCACCAGGCCAGATATTACATATGCAGTACAACAAGTGTGTTTGTTCATGCACAATCCAATGGAAGAACATATGCATGCACTCAAGCGTATTGTACGATATATTCAGGGCACTCTGAATTATGGATTGCATCTGTACACGTCTTCCATGACCAAGCTTGTCACCTACGTACGCAGATCGGCAGGATGTCCAGACACCAGACGCTCCACCTCTGGCTATTGCGTCTTCCTCGGTGATAATTTAATCTCATGGTCCTCCAAAAGGCAACCCACCGTATCACGTTCCAGTGCTGAAGCTGAATACCGTGCGGTAGCCAATGTTGTGTCTGACTTCGGAATCTTTTACTTGAGCTTCATTGTCCTATTCCGACAGCCACCATGGTATACTGTGATAACATTAGTGCAATTTATCTCTCCGGAAATCCAATCCATCATCAACGCACTAAGCATATTGAGTTAGATATTCATTTTGTCCGTGAAAAGGTGGCTCGCGGACAGGTGCGAGTGTTACATGTCCCGACGCGACATCAGATTGCAGATATCTTCACAAAAGGGCTTCCGCTGATCTTATTTGAAGAATTTCGGGACAGTCTCAGCATTCGCCCTCTTCCGGCTTCGACTGCGGGGGAGTGTTAGAATAGTATTAATTACTATTAATAATATAATTATGTAGAATCTTTTGTAAATGGTAAGTAGTATTATGTATTAAATAGAATAGTATTAATATAGGGAATAAAAATATATTATGGGATAGGTAGGAGGATTTTAAGGAAGACTTAATCTTCCTATTAATTGTTACTTAGTGTATATATTGTAACCATTTTGGATGAATGAGATTAAGGAAGATTTTCCAATTCTAAATATTTCTTACACTTCGCTCGCTCTCTTTCTCAGAATCAAGCTTATGAATGGGGTAAAAACCCTCTCTCTCTTTTCTGTATATAGTCAAAATAATCAATCTCGACTAACAGACTAACATATCAGATTTGTAACAAACTTACACGGAAACTAATTCCACCACGTGCTAAAATACTTGAATATCTTAAATAAAGAAAGATCAAGAAAATAGTAGGACGGGCAAATGTGGCATTGAGTTTAAGAGACAACTAAACTCATATAGATTAAAAGTCAAATGACATTTTATTGTTAGTAAGCAAGCATGTCGATCTTAAGCTACTATATAACCCACTCCTTTATATAGTAGAAAATTAAAGTTTTGTCAAGTGTTCATTAAAACGCTTACTGATTATTCAATTTTGTTTGCATAGTTCAACAAAGATATTATGGTACAATTCAAATTTTCATTTTGAAGGGTGAAGTTCTTGAGAACAAATATAGTTTTGAAGAGTTTGTACTGCACGTGTTCAGAATTTAGTAGAGTAATATGTTATATATATATATATATATATATATATATATTAAAGCTAGGCATACACAATGTGATGTAACACTTCTATGGCCAAGGATACTTTTTTTCTCCATTTTTTGTCTTTTAATATCATTTTGTTAATTATTTTATTTCAAAAAATCATGTCCATAACTCACACTCCTTCATCTTCATAACTTCTACTTTTAATTAGTTTAGTAATTTCATAATTTCCAAGCCTTTCATGTTTATAACCCCCTAATTATTGAATGTACAAGTTATGATAGCTAATTAAAATCACCGGCATGTTTTTTTTTAGTACAATTATTTTTTGAACTTCTTCCCATTGGTCTCTTGATGACTCGAACTCGCAACCTTCGAATTGAACTATTGAAAATGACTCATTTATGTCACTCGTCAATAGTTTGGGTCATTTATGCCATCACCGTTACCAAAATTACTCATCCATGTCATTTTCACTAACCCCAAACATTTTTCATTAAACGTCGGCGTTAATGAAAAATGATATAAATTAGTCATTTTGGTAACGACAATGGCATGGATGAGTTATTTTGATAATAACGATGGCATAAATGAGTCAAACTATTAACGAGTATTTCATTCCTGATAGTTCAACAAAGATATTATCGTACAATTCAAATTTTCATTTTGAAGGGTGAAGTTCTTGAGAAAAAATATAGTTTTGAAGAGTTTGTACTGCACGTGTTGAGAATTTAGTAGAGTAATTTGATATATTTATATATATATATATATATATATATATATATATATATATATATTAAAGTTAGACATACACAATGTGACGTAACACTTCTATGGCCAAGGATACTTTTTTTCTCCATTTTTTGTCTTTTAATATCATTTTGTTAATTATTTTATTTCAAAAAATCATGTCCATAACTCACACTCCTTCATCTTCATAACTTCTACTTTAATTAGTTTAGTAATTTCATAATTTCCAAGCCTTTCATGTTTATAACCCCCTAATTATTGAATGTACAAGTTATGATAGCTAATTAAAATCACCGATATGTTTTTTATGAGTACAATTATTTTTTGAACTTCTCCCTATTGGTCTCTTGATGACTCGAACTCGCAACCTTCGAATTGAACTATCGGAAATGACTCATTTTTGTCACTCGTCAATAGCTTGAGTCATTTATGTCATCACCGTTATCAAAATGACTCATCCATGTCATTTTCACTAACCCCAAACATTTTTCATTAAACGTCGGCGTTGATGAAAAATGGCATAAATGAGTCATTTTGGTAACGACAATGGCATGGATGAGTTATTTTGATAATAACGATGGCATAAATGAGTCAAACTATTAACGAGTATTTCATTCCTGATAGTTCAACAAAGATATTGTCGTACAATTCAAATTTTCATTTTGAAGGGTGAAGTTCTTGAGAAAAAATATAGTTTTGAAGAGTTTGTACTGCACGTGTTCAGAATTTAGTAGAGTAATATGCTATATATATATATATATATATATATATTAAAGTTAGACATACACAATGTGATGTAACACTTCTATGGCCAAGGATACTTTTTTTCTCCATTTTTTGTCTTTTAATATCATTTTGTTAATTATTTTATTTCAAAAAATCATGTCCATAACTCATACTCCTTCATCTTCATAACTTTTACTTTAATTAGTTTAGTAATTTCATAATTTCCAAGCCTTTCATGTTTATAACCCCCTAATTATTGAATGTACAAGTTATGATAGCTAATTAAAATCACCGATATGTTTTTTATGAGTACAATTATTTTTTGAACTTCTCCCTATTGGTCTCTTGATGACTCGAACTCGCAACCTTCGAATTGAACTATCGGAAATGACTCATTTTTGTCACTCGTCAATAGCTTGGGTCATTTATGTCATCACCGTTATCAAAATGACTCATCCATGTCATTTTCACTAACCCCAAACATTTTTCATTAAACGTCGGCGTTGATGAAAAATGGCATAAATGAGTCATTTTGGTAACGACAATGGCATGGATGAGTCATTTTGTTAATGGCGATGACATAAATGAGTCAAACTATTAACGAGTATTCTATTCCTGATAGTTCAATGGAATAATTGAGTCTTTTCCCTAGTTTCTATGCAACTTTGCTCCGAATAGGCATAGTTTCTACGAAACCTTGCCTTACGATTTTTTTTTTTTTACTGGATTCGGGTTCAAATTCAGAATTTCTGATTTCTGTGAATAAGGGTACTTTGACCCATAAATTGTTATTAATTGAGAAGTAGGGGCAAAAATTAATGAAAAGGGATTTGATGGCAAAATTAAAGACCAGTCCATATGAAGCACAATCGCGCAAAATGATTGATAATATGTGGGCCCTAGCAAACATGTTAGACCTTTGGGCCACTATTCATACTCCAAATGAACTCCAACTAGTTCTACAATTCAAGTCCAAATCCTTGTTAACATAGGAATTTAAGTCCAACTTTGGTGTTTACACTCCTTGTCAGAATGGGAATATAATTGTCACACGTCCATATAAATGTCCTTAAGTTGTACTTGACTTGCCCTAGAAGCAGTTCTTTTTTCTTTTTCGAAACAGTTTGCATAGAATCCTCTTCTTTCAAAGCTATGGCAGACTGGGCCGAGTTGCCCGTCGACCTCCTCGGTCATATTGCAAATCGTGTTAAAGTGATTGAAGATTTCATTGCCTTTGGTGCTGTTTGTACCTCTTGGAGAACTGCTGCCTCCGCGGATAAATTTGATGTGCTTTCCCCCCAAGTCCCGTTGCTTATGTTGGGTGCTAAAGATGACGATTATCGAGAATTTTACTCTCTTTCCAAAAAGAAAGTTTCACGCATATTTCTCCCCGAAATTAGATTGTCACAGTGTCTACCATCGGAGGGATGGCTCTGCACCGTGGTAAACAATACGGGAGAGACAAATCTGTTTCATCCTTTCTCTCGCAACAAAATACAGCTTCCCTCCCGAAAAGCCTTATTGACTTTTCATGGTCTCGGTTCTTATGAAAGACCACATGATGGATGTCTTTGGGAATGCATAGTCCAAGCTGTCTTATCTGCCAACCCTTCTCTTACATCAGATTATGCACTGATGGTTCACCATGTTGGAACTGTTTCTTGTATGGCTTTTTGGCGACCTGGAGACCTCGACTGGACTCATATTGATGTTGCTCATATTGGTGAAATAGCCACTGTGATTTATCATAAGGGCCAATTTTATTCCATGACTTTCCGTGGCCAGGTATGGGTTTATGAAGTTGCAGGGCCTAACATTACTCAACCAATTGTTAAGACACGCTTGCTTGCTCAGATGGATGAATTTAAGTTTAATGTGCCTAGTGTTCAATATTACCTAGTTGAGTTATCCGGTGCACTATTACTTGTTAGCCGATTTGCCGACATCACCGTTGACGATCCAAACGGTAATTGTCGGAGCTTTAAATTTAAAGTCTCTGAACTAGATGTAATTAAGGGTGAATTGAAGGAGGAGATTAAAAACTTGGGTGATTCATCAATTTTTTTGGGTCGCAATGGAGCAAGTTGCATCGACTCTTCTAAATTTACAGGAATCAAGCCTAATCACATATATTTTACTGATCATTGGTTAGATTATGATAGAAAAGTAGAAAGAGGGGCCGGAAGAGATATGGGCGCTTATAATATAGAAGATGAAAAATTGAACCATTTTATCCCTCAGGTCAATAAGTTTAATTTGCCGCCTACTTGGGTTATGCCATCACTAATGATGTGATCTTATTTGCCCGCCAACATGGCTTGTGCCATCACTAATAATCTACTCCTCCATGTCGCGCCTTACTATTTCTTTCAGTTTGGTGAATTATTATCTTTACTTATCGCTATTTTATTCTTCTTTATTGTAAGTTTGGCTTTGTTACATTTAATAAATCATTATTATTATTAATGTATTTTACTATTTATTCTCCTTTATTGTAATTTATTTCTTGTTACGTTAGGCATATGATTTTTAGTTGCATTAGCCATTAGAAAATAGAAAATACCTGCAGTAGTTTTAGTTTGTTGGTTCGCGTTTCCATTCTAAAAGTCTAGCAATTCCCTTTAGGCGTTAGTTTCATAACTTTTTTTTTTTTTAAGTATAACGTGCTTTGCACAATAACTCATGAAAATATTCACATGAAAAAACATCACACCTAGCTAAATAAAGAAACATAAAGCGAAAGTCTTATATATACAGATCCTCCTAAAATTAAGTCCTAATTTAGCAAAACACACAACACTCCAAGTCTATTCTATCTACAATCTATTGTTCTTTTTCCAATTTCGATTTGCGGTGATCATATTTCCACGCAAAATTGCATAACATTGTTGAAATATCAAGAAGTACATATCAATCCCAAATCAACCAAGAGCTAAATGTACTCGCAAACACCTTCACCACTACTTGTTTTTACTCTTCTTTTTGTCTCTTAACTTAAGTACTTAACCAATGTAGATTATTAATAAGTTTCGTTGTCAGGAATAAAGCTTTCTCTTTCCATTTTCCTATTAACACGTAAAAACATCTCTTTATTTAAAATCCCTTATAAATATTACTTAGAAATTTCCCTGATCAGGTTGAAGAAACTTATTTGAGGAAATGTGGAGTAACATATAATAGACATTTGTGGATCCCATGCATAGCAGAGCTTAATGCACCCTCTTAATTTTTTTCACACGCTTTCGCAAGTCGATCAATACGAGCAACCAATGTTTGGTCAAAATATAATTCATTGCCGTACCATGTCACTGATAAGAGATATGAAGGGTCAGTGCGATGGTTATATAACAACCAATGAACCTTACTAGTTGCTTTTGATGGACCAAGACCTAATGTGGTCGCGAATCAAGAACCCGAAGGAGGAAATCGTCGATTTGCAATATGAAAGAGCAAGAAGGAGGACAGTGATCACTAAAAAGAGAGAGAGAAAGCAGATGAGGCTTAGAAATGCTGCTTCACCGAAAGACGGGCCGCTACTACCTATATTCAAAAAGCACGTGTATCAAAGAGGAAATGGTTCGTGGATTTTTGACAATCTTACATGTTTTGAGTTAAATGTTGATATGATTCTTTGTTAGGCGGAATAGAATAACTACGCGTTGTACTCCACCATAAAGCATCTTGAATGCCTTGGCAATGTTTGTGAAAACATTTGTGTGCATAATCAAGTCTTGGTTGATCAACCAAAACTATAATTGAGTATGAACTGAGTTGAACGACAAAGCCCATTGTCGATAAAATTCCAAGAACTTTAAAAAATATCATCGAGTATATGGTTGCTACCTATGACTCAAGTGTGAGATCCTGCACAACAATGGTGTACGGATTCTTCCATTTTCTATCCGATGTTGCATTGGCTTGCTTCTCCATTGTTTACCTCGTTATACTCGGAAATGAATTAATAAAGAATGGAGTATAAACTGTTTGTGTTCCTATATTGCCGGCGAGTTTGGTGCGCGTGATCTGATAAATCGCAGCGGAGAAAACCGCATCTCGATGCTGTGCATAGTGATTATTGGATCGCTATTTTACGTGCCAACAACCGACTTCTTTGCCGATGTATTAGCCATTTCTCCACATCATGATGTTGTTGCCAAAATTCACAGAGAAGAAATTGCATAATGTCCTTAGTTACTTTTGAAATGCTTGTGGTCCTTGATCGCGTGCTTTTGATGTACCAATGCTCGCATACGATGGTATCCTCGAGGCACTCTCGAAAGTGTAGCTAATTATATGCAATTAACGCTCTCTCTCTCTCTCTCTTGACAACTTTGATCTTCATTATTTGAAAGAATCTTTCACGACACTACCAAGTCGAGTTTGGCTTTTCACCATTTTTTCCTTTTTATTTCCTTACCGAGTCTCATTTGGTAGATAGTATTAGAGTTAATGGTGTGATGAGGATGTGTGGAGAAAAATGGAAGGAATAGCAATATTGGCTCCATGGCTTGTTTGGAGGATATTTGACACACTAGAGCCTCTTTGAACCAAGTTAATGGTGTAGTTGAGTCTATGGTGGATCTGGTGCACACTTTAAGTAGGAAATCAAAAATTAAAATGGACTACGGGTTGACTGGGTGGATACGGAAAAAGTGTCGTAGATCAAAGAGTTGCTATGGTCCACATGATACAACTATGTTTTTAACATATATTGGTTTCACGAATACATTTACATTAATCGAGGTGAAAACTGTTCAACCCTTTTCTCATCGCCGATCGGATCGATGGCGTTGCCTTATTATTTAATCAATAAAGGATTTTCTCTTGAAACCCATACATAAGTGGATCGAAGAAAAGAAGCAAGGACTAGAAATTGCTAAATCAGCGCTCTCCTCTCTTCTTGCCAATTGCCATGCCAACTTGCGTGTTCTCGCTTCGCTTCCCTAATTGCTATTGTAAGACGCGCGGTGGCCTTCGCGGTCGTAATCAAAAAGAATCCGGATGATCCTCCGCCTAGGATCTACGCACATTCCACAGATAATAACTAAAAGTCTTTGTGGGTTTCATTGAGAAAAGTTATGTGAACTAGCCCTCAAGTCTTCATGGTTTCTTAGCTAAGGGTGATAGTGCAATGGGTTTCTTGTTATGGAGAGTCCTTGTTCTCCTTTCTACTTGTCATAGAGATGAGCTAGCTACATAAACATACATATCAAGGTTAATGCTAGTCATTGATATTGCTGGCTAACAACATTACACACAATAGTCTTGATATGCAAGTGGACACGTGACCTTTGCACTGTGGATGTTTCCATAGCTACAACTAGTATACCCACGGATTGCTTTGACTCGAACCTTGGAAAGGTTAAAGGAGGGTGTATTGCTATGAATCAGCCCACCGATTATGGATACCAATAAGGATGTAACACAAATAGCTATTGGGCCGTGAAGAAGCAACATGGCCAGAAGGCCTTCACACAGGTTAATCTGGGAGCCAGGATGGTAAGCTTGGAAAAGAAAACAAGGGTGCAATTTGGGAACTGGTTAAAAGGGACTAGGGGTTAGAAAGGAATGGCATGCGTGGCGTGACAAAGAATTTTGTATCCTCTCATCCCACTTCTTTGGTCTGAGCTTCTCATCCTCGTTCTTCTGTATCCTTTGAACTTCAATTCAGTCATTTCCAGTCCAGTATTAGTACCAGCTGTAGTTCTTATATTTTGAGTTTAGTTAGTAATCTCATTTCTCTGTTGAAGTAATAGAAAATGAGTGTTTGAGTTTATGTGTTACATTTAACGACGGGTTGATTTGGGATTGTTGCAGAATCTCTTTTAAGAATGTTGGAACTTGTATGGGATGAAGAAAAACAAGTGATTAAAAGTAATTGTGAAATTTTTGGCCTAAGCGTTGCGGCGCCTCATTTCCAATGAGCGGAAAAATTCCCGTGCTAAGAGCCGCGTCGCCTGATGGAAGGGCGCGACAATATTTCCATGAAGTTCTTGGAATTTCGGATGAATTAGGGTCGTGGCGCCATGCGGTAAAATTTCCAGAATGTCCAAAAGGTGCATCTCTTCATTAGGGACACAACCTTTGGACTAAAAGCTGCTTATGAACGAAAATTATGCTATAAAAGAATGTTGATCACTTGTTGGAAGACATACAACACAATACACATAACAATCAATCATTAAACACAATTAATGATCTAAGATTATTGTTTCATCATCATCTTCATCCTACAAAGAGATTTCTGGAAACACATATAGTAAATTCGCCAGAAGTGAAGTTCTTGTGCTAGAACTCTCACTTAGATAGTTGTATCCTCAAGGCAGACGTCCGTAAAACTACAGCACAAGTGGGGTCGAATTTTTGTCTTAGGACACTGCGTCTAGCAGACCTCTATCGACACCAAGTTAGTATGTGTTTTATATTTGCTGAATTTGTCGTTGTTGATTTCAAATTAGATTGAATTACTATTATATTATTGTGTTTGTCCATTGATGAGTCAAGATTGGCATTAATAATCTAAGACAAAATTCTCAAAAAAATCTTTTTCCTGATTGTGTAAAGCTTGCAAAATTTTCAGAGAATTCACTTTCTGATTTGCAAAGATGGATCAATCTGGATCATCGATGGTGAAAAACCATGTTGAGAAGCCTGAGAAATTCAAAGGCTCTGATTTCAAACGCTGTCAACAGAAGATGTTGTTATATTTGACAACTCTTTACGTGGCAAACGTGTTGACTGTTGAGGCTCCTTTGGCACTGCCAGAAGGAGAAGGGGAGAATGCTCCTACTGAGGAGGCAAAGGATGAAAATCTCAAGGCTATTCAGACTTGGGAGACTCAAGAGTTTCTTTGCAGAAACTATATTCTCAATTCCTTGGATAATTCTCTCTATGATATCTACTCACGTTGAGCGGCGAGGGAGTTGTGGCAGTCGCTTGAGAACAAGTACAAGACAGGGGTTGTTTGTTCAAAGAAGTTCATCATCGGCAAGTTTCTGAACTTCAAGATGAGCGATGCCAAGGCTGTTGTCAAGCAAGTGGAGGAACTGCAAATCATTGCAACCAATGTGATCATGACATTGTAGGTGCTTGCGATGGGACGGATGCGACTTCCCTCAGTTGGTTTGGGTGGGATCGGCATTCAAAGTCAAAGGATTATTTGTTTAAGTTTCATAATAAAGTAAAGGCGGAGCCACTGATCAGTAAGGAGAGGAAAGGAAGACCTGCTCTTCTCTCTTTTCTCTATTGAACTATGGAAACCACTTTATAGTAGCGACACGGATTCACCACAACTTATGACTTCGCCAATGGGGCAAACAAAGGTTGTGCGTGGGATTGCCGGGGAAACCCCCGATTATGGGGACCCCAAAAAGGGGATAGAGAGCAAGGTATGGACCTTAACCCGAATTTTCTTGTTGGTGCTATTATTGAGAAATTACCTCCTTCGAAAGGATTTTAAGGTTTATTTGAAGCGGAGGAAATGAATTTTGAACAAGCTGGTTCTCAAACTTGAGTTGAAGAGTATAATGGGTGATTATGATCTATAGTTTTGCAATTCTACTTGATCTCGCTTCACCGTGTTCTCCATTACTATAGAATTCAATTTACGAATTTGAAAACTAATTTTGAGTATGAAGTTTTCAATCAATTGATGGCGATTTCTCTATCTAGAATGCCTAAGTCACCGAATCACCTCGGATATGTTCAGATCCCGAATTTTCTCTTGCATGTGGAAGAAATCCCTCGATCACCTCAGATTCTTCAATAGGATGTTTAGATCCTCGAATTTCTTCCTGCATGTGGAAGAAACTCCTCGATCTCCTACAATCACCAAAGCTTTGATACCATGATGAATTTACTGTTCCATTGAGGAACACTTGCTGCGATCTGCAGCTAGTAATCTGTAGACTGTCTCCAAGGTGTGTACTGGCAGAGGAAGAGAGCAGAGGAAGGAAGAGAGAAGAAAGAAGAAGGATGAGTTCGTGTGATGAAAGAGAGAACAGAGAGAGGGATTGAGAGAAAATATATGAGTGTTATTCTTCAGTGTCTTTACATCATGTATTTATACATGTATACACAATCTAGAATCTTCTATGTATTCTATCACATATCTAATTACAATAGTTAGTTATAACCACCAATAACCATTATAACTACCTCTAACAAATCCTCAACTAACATCATAACTAACCAACTAACATCATAACTAATTAAATGCCTATATCGTTTACATATAGGTTCATGTATGTCTTAATGTTATAAAAGTGACTGAAATTTGTCTTTCCTCCGTTAACCCCATTCACCACCGACAAACAATCTTTCAATTCTAACAGTCAGTTTATTCCCTGATATAATTTTAAAATATTTTTAGCATCGATTAAAACACAAACAAATACTCCTATAATCTTTACTATTTGAGTAGTTTCAAATTTTCGCCTTACTATCACAGAAAGAAAAATACATTTCATCTTTCTTCAAATATCAAACTAAAGACGAGCAGACAATACAAGAACATTCAGTCACAAGAACTACAACGTGAAGGATAGAAACACAGTTAGCTAATCTCCAAGTAATTACATCACTTTCTTTTACAAAAGAAAGGGAAAGCAGATGTGAAAGCTTGAAGAAATCAACGTGCATGATAATGATCCATTTTTATGAGTATATAATCATATGATATGTTTAATAAGATTTTTTTTAAAGAAGGAAATATGATATGTGCAAAAATATAGGGCATTCTCCAGAAGGTAGAAGTAATGGTGGAAGAAAATAGAGACTAAAAATGAAACAAAGAATCTTATTCCAACTATACAATGGTCAGAAAGAGTAAGTGCATTTTCCCTAAACAGAGAATGTTATACCACATTTCAATTGTAACAGAGGAAATTTGATTTGTAGAATGCTATGACATATTCACAGCTACAAAAAATGTTATACCAACTATACAGTGGTCAGAAAGAATGAGTATTGTTAGGTCCAACTATATGGTGCTTTGAGCTAACTTGTCCTGCAAATTCATGGAGTAGCACATAGGCGCATGTAAGCTAGACCAGACATTGTCACAGCGAGGATCAGGCATTAAAGAAATCAACGTGCAGATAATGATCCATTTTTATGAGTATATAATCATATGATATGTTTAATAAGATTTTTTTTAAAGAAGGAAATATGATATGTGCAAAAATATAGGACATTCTCCAGAAGGTAGAAGTAATGGTGGAAGAAAATACAGACTAAAAATGAAACAAAGAATGTTATTCCAACTATACAATGGTCAGAAAGAGTAAGTGCATTTTCCCTAAACAGAGAATGTTATACCACATTTCAATTCTAACAGAGGAAATTTGATTTGTAGAATGCTATGACATATTCACAGCTACAAAGAATGTTATACCAACTATACAGTGGTCAGAAAGAATGAGTATTGTTAGGTCCAACTATATGGTGCTTTGAGCTAACTTGTCCTGCAAATTCATGGAGTAGCACATAGGCGCATGTAAGCTAGACCAGACATTGTCACAGCGAGGATCAGGCATTAAAGAAATCAACGTGCAGATAATGATCCATTTTTATGAGTATATAATCATATGATATGTTTAATAAGATTTTTTTTAAAGAAGGAAATATGATATGTGCAAAAATATAGGACATTCTCCAGAAGGTAGAAGTAATGGTGGAAGAAAATACAGACTAAAAATGAAACAAAGAATGTTATTCCAACTATACAATGGTCAGAAAGAGTAAGTGCATTTTCCCTAAACAGAGAATGTTATACCACATTTCAATTGTAACAGAGGAAATTTGATTTGTAGAATGCTATGACATATTCACAGCTACAAAGAATGTTATACCAACTATACAGTGGTCAGAAAGAATGAGTATTGTTAGGTCCAACTATATGGTGCTTTGAGCTAACTTGTCCTGCAAATTCATGGAGTAGCACATAGGCGCATGTAAGCTAGACCAGACATTGTCACGAGGATCAGGCATTAAAGAAATCAACGTGCAGATAATGATCCATTTTTATGAGTATATAATCATATGATATGTTTAATAAGATTTTTTTTAAAGAAGGAAATATGATATGTGCAAAAATATAGGACATTCTCCGAAGGTAGAAGTAATGGTGGAAGAAAATACAGACTAAAAATGAAACAAAGAATGTTATTCCAACTATACAATGGTCAGAAAGAGTAAGTGCATTTTCCCTAAACAGAGAATGTTATACCACATTTCAATTCTAACAGAGGAAATTTGATTTGTAGAATGCTATGACATATTCACACTACAAAGAATGTTATACCAACTATACAGTGGTCAGAAAGAATGAGTATTGTTAGGTCCAACTATATGGTGCTTTGAGCTAACTTGTCCTGCAAATTCATGGAGTAGCACATAGGCGCATGTAAGCTAGACCAGACATTGTCACTGAGGATCAGGCATTAAAGAAATCAACGTGCAGATAATGATCCATTTTTATGAGTATATAATCATATGATATGTTTAATAAGATTTTTTTTAAAGAAGGAAATATGATATGTGCAAAAATATAGGACATTCTCCAGAAGGTAGAAGTAATGGTGGAAGAAAATACAGACTAAAAATGAAACAAAGAATGTTATTCCAACTATACAATGGTCAGAAAGAGTAAGTGCATTTTCCCTAAACAGAGAATGTTATACCACATTTCAATTGTAACAGAGGAAATTTGATTTGTAGAATGCTATGACATATTCACAGCTACAAAAAATGTTATACCAACTATACAGTGGTCAGAAAGAATGAGTATTGTTAGGTCCAACTATATGGTGCTTTGAGCTAACTTGTCCTGCAAATTCATGGAGTAGCACATAGGCGCATGTAAGCTAGACCAGACATTGTCACAAATAGGATCAGGCATTAAAGAAATCAACGTGCAGATAATGATCCATTTTTATGAGTATATAATCATATGATATGTTTAATAAGATTTTTTTTAAAGAAGGAAATATGATATGTGCAAAAATATAGGACATTCTCCAGAAGGTAGAAGTAATGGTGGAAGAAAATACAGACTAAAAATGAAACAAAGAATGTTATTCCAACTATACAATGGTCAGAAAGAGTAAGTGCATTTTCCTAAGCAGAGAATGTTATACCACATTTCAATTGTAACAGAGGAAATTTTATTTGTAGAATGCTATGACATATTCACGACTACAAAAATGTTATACCAACTATACAAATGGTCAGAAAGAATGAGTATTGTTAGGTCCAACTATATGGTGCTTTGAGCTAACTTGTCCTGCAAATTCATGGAGTAGCACATAGGCGCATGTAAGCTAGACCGGACATTGTCACAATGAGGATCGTGCATTAAAGAAATCAACGTCTGAGATAATGATCCATTTTTATGAGTATATAATCATATGATATGTTTAATAAGATTTTTTTAAAGAAGGAAATATGATATGTGCAAAAATATAGGACATTCTCCGGAAGGTAGAAGTAATGGTGGAAGAAAATACTGGACTAAAAATGAAACAAAGAATGTTATTCCAACTATACAATGGTCGAAAGAGTAAGTGCATTTTCCTAAACAGAGAATGTTATACCACATTTCAATTCTAACAGAGGAAATTTGATTTGTAGAATGCTATGACATATTCACACTACAAAGAATGTTATACCAACTATACATGTCGGAAAGAATGAGTATTGTTAGGTCCAACTATATGGTGCTTTGAGCTAACTTGTCCTGCAAATTCATGGAGTAGCACATAGGCGCATGTAAGCTAGACCGGACATTGTCACAATGAGGATCGTGCATTAAAGAAATCAACGTGCAGATAATGATCCATTTTTATGAGTATATAATCATATGATATGTTTAATAAGATTTTTTTTAAAGAAGGAAATATGATATGTGCAAAAATATAGGACATTCTCCAGAAGGTAGAAGTAATGGTGGAAGAAAATACAGACTAAAAATGAAACAAAGAATGTTATTCCAACTATACAATGGTCGAAAGAGTAAGTGCATTTTCCTAAACAGAGAATGTTATACCACATTTCAATTGTAACAGAGGAAATTTGATTTGTAGAATGCTATGACATATTCACAGCTACAAAAATGTTATACCAACTATACAAAGGTCGAAAAGAATGAGTATTGTTAGGTCCAACTATATGGTGCTTTGAGCTAACTTGTCCCGCAAATTCATGGAGTAGCACATAGGCGCATGTAAGCTAGACCGGACATTGTCACAATGAGGATCGGGCATTAAAGAAATCAACGTCAGATAATGATCCATTTTGATGAGTATATAATCATATGATATGTTTAATAAGATTTTTTTTAAAGAAGGAAATATGATATGTGCAAAAATATAGGACATTCTCCAGAAGGTAGAAGTAATGGTGGAAGAAAATACAGACTAAAAATGAAACAAAGAATGTTATTCCAACTATACAATGGTCAGAAAGAGTAAGTGCATTTTCCCTAAACAGAGAATGTTATACCACATTTCAATTCTAACAGAGGAAATTTGATTTGTAGAATGCTATGACATATTCACGACTACAAAGAATGTTATACCAACTATACAAAGTCGGAAAGAATGAGTATTGTTAGGTCCAACTATATGGTGCTTTGAGCTAACTTGTCCTGCAAATTCATGGAGTAGCACATAGCGCATGTAAGCTAGACGGACATTGTCACAGCGAGGATCAGGCATTAAAGAAATCAACGTGCAGATAATGATCCATTTTTATGAGTATATAATCATATGATATGTTTAATAAGATTTTTTTTAAAGAAGGAAATATGATATGTGCAAAAATATAGGACATTCTCCAGAAGGTAGAAGTAATGGTGGAAGAAAATACAGACTAAAAATGAAACAAAGAATGTTATTCCAACTATACAATGGTCAGAAAGAGTAAGTGCATTTTCCCTAAACAGAGAATGTTATACCACATTTCAATTCTAACAGAGGAAATTTGATTTGTAGAATGCTATGACATATTCACAGCTACAAAGAATGTTATACCAACTATACAGTGGTCAGAAAGAATGAGTATTGTTAGGTCCAACTATATGGTGCTTTGAGCTAACTTGTCCTGCAAATTCATGGAGTAGCACATAGGCGCGTGTAAGCTAGACCGGACATTGTCACAATGAGGATCGGGCATTAAAGAAATCAACGTGCAGATAATGATCCATTTTTATGAGTATATAATCATATGATATGTTTAATAAGATTTTTTTAAAGAAGGAAATATGATATGTGCAAAAATATAGGACATTCTCCGGAAGGTAGAAGTAATGGTGGAAGAAAATACGGACTAAAAATGAAACAAAGAATGTTATTCCAACTATACAATGGTCGAAAGAGTAAGTGCATTTTCCCTAAACAGAGAATGTTATACCACATTTCAATTGTAACAGAGGAAATTTGATTTGTAGAATGCTATGACATATTCACACTACAAAAATGTTATACCAACTATACGATGGTCGGAAAGAATGAGTATTGTTAGGTCCAACTATATGGTGCTTTGAGCTAACTTGTCCTGCAAATTCATGGAGTAGCACATAGGCGCATGTAAGCTAGACCGACATTGTCACAATGAGGATCGGGCATTAAAGAAATCAACGTCAGATAATGATCCATTTTTATGAGTATATAATCATATGATATGTTTAATAAGATTTTTTAAAGAAGGAAATATGATATGTGCAAAAATATAGGACATTCTCCGGAAGGTAGAAGTAATGGTGGAAGAAAATACGGACTAAAAATGAAACAAAGAATGTTATTCCAACTATACAATGGTCAGAAAGAGTAAGTGCATTTTCCCTAAACAGAGAATGTTATACCACATTTCAATTCTAACAGAGGAAATTTGATTTGTAGAATGCTATGACATATTCACAGCTACAAAGAATGTTATACCAACTATACAGTGGTCAGAAAGAATGAGTATTGTTAGGTCCAACTATATGGTGCTTTGAGCTAACTTGTCCTGCAAATTCATGGAGTAGCACATAGGTGCATGTAAGCTAGACCAGACATTGTCACAATGAGGATCGGCAGCGATGAAATTGAACAAACGGATGTGGTTCGAGGTGTTATCACGCTATATCGAGCGGCAGCGCAAACATAATCCAGGCCTTGTATCTTCCTAAACCACAGTATGCCTCATCTGTCACATTGAAACCTATAGTGAAAAGCAAAACAAAAAAGAAAACTTTAGATTAGATATATTACTGTGAAACGTCCAATCAAATGAATCTCTATAGATCATATGCATTGCCTTACCATTATACCATAGCGGTTGTGATTCTGAATAATCTCCATTAAACCTTCAAATGCATCACAGAATATGACAGTTGCACCTACAAGCTCCTCATTAAGTTCAGCAACCATAGTTCTCACAGCAAAGTGGAGCTCCAATATCATCATATTATTTATGGTTTCCACACACTCCCCGTTTTTGCTATGGTATGGCCGTAAGTAGTAAGGTGCACAGGCTATTGGAGCCAGTCCCAATACAACCACTTTTCTTACATTGGCATTGTACAAGTTCTGTGGCACCAGTAAATATACATTTAGATAACTTTCTAGAAACAAATCTTTAAACAGTATTGATAGACGTATAATAGCAGAATGAACCTTGTTTCTGCAGGTTGAACTAAATAATCTTGGAAGCAATGTAGAGCCATAGGGGAGGGGGAACTAAATAATAAGGTTATAGACAGTGAACTTCACTTTGACAGCAGTTAATCACTGCGTTATGAGTCATATAACCAAGTTTAACAATACAAGGAGGAAAAAATAAGTAAATGCCTCAGGAGAAATTAAAGTGGCAAAAGAGTAAGTAATCGAGATCGTCATTTTTTTTACTAACAAGTAGTCTTCCCTTTATTGCTCCAAAGGATTTCAACAGAAACGTCAAAGGTCTTCCCACAGGTCTAACATTAGTTAGAATTTCTGCATTATTCCGGCCAGATTTCTTTATCCTTTCTAGTGAATTTTGTTGATTGGAATTCAAAAATTCTTTGGTTCCTACAGATATATTGCCAAATTCTTTGAGAACTATAGAACACGAGAGCAAACTCTAATTGATGGAAGGGTAAATCCCAAATATGGCGTTCATGGTAATGCTGCTTAAGGTTTTTAAGAGTTCGAAACCTTTTTCCACAGCCGGCCATCTCGCATTTAATATTCGTTTTTGAGGGAGTGTCTCGAAGTAGGGCATCCTTCTTCGATTGGGAAAGATTTCCATAGTCATATGATCCCATACGTCGGAGGACAGAGAAAAAGAGTATAGAAAAGATGCACAGAGGAGTAGACGAGTAGTAAAGCGGAGAACAGAGAGAAAAAAGGTATAGAATGTGATGACTTTTTTCTCCATTTTTTGTCTTTTAATATTATTTTGTTAATAATTTAATTTCAAAAAAATATCTCCATAACTCACACTCCTTCTAACTTCATAACTTCTACTCTTAATTAGTTTAGTAATTTCATAATTTCCAAGCTTTTTATGTTTATAACCCCCTAATTATTGAATGTACAAGTTATGATAGCTAACTAAAATCACCGACATGTTTTTTCTGAGTTCAATTATTTTTTGAACTTCTTCCCATTGGTCTCTTGATGGCTCGAACTCGTAACCTTCGAATTGAAGTGGAGGATTACCATCTGAGCAACCCTCTTGTCGGTTCGTGAGTATAATGATGTTGTTTCCTTGTCTTTTTTATTAATAGAGAGAGCAATGGACACCGGTTTAATGTGGAAAAGGTATGTGGCCTCCTTCGAATATGGCAAAACATCTAGCACTTGGCTTCTTTTCTATTTCAAATATACCATAAATTCAGAAGTGTGGTGTTTATGACTTCACTAGGTTCCTCATTATTTAATCAATGTTGAAAGGTGTTATAAGCTTGAAGTTTTCCTTTTCTTTTCCTAATATGTAGTGGTAATGGCTTTGGGAAAATGTGTATATTCTTCTTCTCCTTTTTTGGATTTTCTTTAAAACAAGAAAAATGGAATTAGCAATCTTTGCCCAAATATTACTCAAAAAGACAAAAATAAGAATGTATCAGCGATGTATACCTGGATAAAAAATGTGTGTAAAATGCTTGGTGACGGGCTCTATCTAAAGAAATTACCACATTTTCCACATTCATATGCTTTACCGTTCTTGATTGGAAAATGACGTTGATTGTAATGCTTCTTAAGGCTATTAAGATCAATAAAGCTTTTTCCACACTCCGCAATGTCACATCTAGCATTCGTTTTTGATGGAGGGTCTTGAAGTAGTGCATTCTTCTTCGATTGGGAAAGATTTTCATAGTCAGGATCCCATAGACGAATAGAGATAATAAACAGAGTAGAGGAGTAGTAAAGGGATAGAAAAAGACTGCACAGAATAGACCGAGTAGTAAAGGGAGTGCGAAGAGAGAGGAAGAGGGGAAAGAAAAAAACCCAAGAATATTGACGAAGAAGTGATAGTTAAGCAAGCTGCTCCAAAGACTCGTTTGAAACTGAACTTCACTCGCTCTCTTTCTCAGAATCAAGCTTATGAATGGGGTAAAAACCCTCTCTCTCTTTTCTGTATATAGTTAAAATAATCAATCTCGACTAACAGATCAGATTTGTAACAAACTTACACGGAAACTAATTCCACCACGTGCTAAAATACTTGAATATCTGAAATAAAGAAAGATCAAGAAAATAGTAGGACGGGCAAATGTGACATTGAGTTTAAGAGACAGCTAAACTCATATAGGTTAAAAGTCAAATGACATTTTATTGTTAGTAAGCAAGCATGTCGATCTTAAGCTACTATATAACCCACTCCTCTATATAGTAGAAAATTAATGTTTTGTCAAGTGTTCATTAAAACGCTTACTGATTATTCAATTTTGTTTGCATAGTTCAACAAAGATATTATGGTACAATTCAAATTTTCATTTTGAAGGGTGAAGTTCTTGAGAACAAATATAGTTTTGAAGAGTTTATACTGCACGTGTTCAGAAATTAGTAGAGTAATATGCTATATATATATATATATATATATATTAAAGCTAGGCATACACAATGTGATGTAACACTTCTATGGCCAAGGATACTTTTTTTCTCCATTTTTTGTCTTTTAATATCATTTTGTTAATTATTTTATTTCAAAAAATCATGTTCATAACTCACACTCCTTCATCTTCATATCTTCTACTTTTAATTAGTTTAGTAATTTCATAATTTCCAAGCTCATGTTTATAACCCCCTAATTATTTAATGTACAAGTTATGATAGCTAATTAAAATCACCGGCATGTTTTTTCTGAGTACAATTATTTTTTGAACTTCTTCCCATTGGTCTCTTGATGACTCGAACTCGTAACCTTCGAATTGAAAGTGAAGGATGTTTACCATCTGAGCACCCCCTCTTGTCGGTTCGTGAGTATAATGATGTTGTTTCCTTGTCTTTTTTATTAATAGAGAGAGCAATGGATACCGGTTTAATGTGGAAAAGGTCTTTGGCCTCCTTCGAATATGGCAAAACATCTAGCACTCGGCTTCTTTTCTATTTCAAATATACCATAAATTCATAAATGTGGTGTTTATGACTTCACTAGGTTCCTAATTATTTAATCAATGTTGAAAGGTGTTATAAGCTTGAAGTTTTCCTTTTCTTTTCCTAATATGTAGTGATAATGGCTTTGGGAAAATGTGTATGTTCTTCCTCTCCTTTTTTGGACTTTCTTTAAAACAAGAAAAATGGAATTAGCAATCTTTGCCCAAATATTACTCAAAAAGACAAAAATAAGAATGTATGAGCGATGCATCAAAAATGTGTGTAAAATGCTTGGTGACGGGCTCTATCAACCCTGTTTCTAAAGAAATTACCACATTTTCCACATTCATATGCTTTACCGTTCTTAATTGGAAAATGACGTTGATTGTAATGCTTCTTAAGGCTATTAAGATCAATAAAGCTTTTTTCACACTCCGCAATGTCACATCTAGCATTCGTTTTTCATGGAGGGTCTTGAAGTAGTGCATTCTTCTTCGATTGGGAAAGATTTTCATAGTCAGGATCCCATAGACGAATAGAGATAATAGACCGAGTAGAGGAGTAGTAAAGGGATAGAAAAAGACTGTTGCACATAATAGACCGAGTAGTAAAGGGAGTGCGAAGAGAGAGGAAGAGGTGAAAGAAAAAAACCCAAGAATTGGTATTGACGAAGATGTGATAGTTAAGCAAGCTGCTCCAAAGATTCGTTTGAAACTGAACTTCGCTCGCTCTCTTTCTCAGAATCAAGCTTATGAATGGGGTAAAAACCTTCTCTCTCTTTTCTGTATATAGTCAAAATAATCAATCTCGAATAACAGACTAACAGATCAGATTTGTAACAAACTTACTCGGAAACTAACGTGCTAAAATACTTGAATATCTGAAATAAAGAAAGATCAAGAAAATAGTAGGACGGGCAAATGTGGCATTGAGTTTAAGAGACAACTAAACTCATATAGGTTAAAAGTCAAATGACATTTTATTGTTAGTAAGCAAGCATGTCGATCTTAAGCTACTATATAACCCACTCCTCTATATAGTAGAAAATTAATGTTTTGTCAAGTGTTCATTAAAACGCTTACTGATTATTCAATTTTGTTTGCATAGTTCAACAAAGATATTATGGTACAATTCAAATTTTCATTTTGAAAGGTGAAGTTCTTGAGAACAAATATAGTTTTGAAGAGTTTGTACTGCACGTGTTCAGAATTTAGTAGAGTAATATGCTATATATATTAAAGCTAGGCATACACAATGTGATGTAACACTTCTATGGCCAAGGATACTTTTTTTCTCCATTTTTTGTCTTTTAATATCATTTTGTTAATTATTTTTTTTAAAAAAATCATGTCCATAACTCACACTCCTTCATCTTCATAACTTCTACTTTTAATTAGTTTAGTAATTTCATAATTTCCAAGACTTTCATGTTTATAACCCCCTAATTATTGAATGTACAAGTTATGATAGCTAATTAAAATTACCGACATGTTTTTTCTGAGAACAATTATTTTTTGAACTTCTTCCCATTGGTCTCTTGATGACTCGAACTCGTAACCTTCGAATTGAAAGTGGAGGATGCTTACCATCTGAGTAACCCCTCTTGTCGGTTCGTGAGTATACTTGTCTTTTTTATTAATAGAGAGAGCAATGGACACCGGTTTAATGTGGAAAAGGTCTTTGGCCCCCTTCGAATATGGCAAAACATCTAGCACTTGGCTTCTTTTCTATTTCAAATATACCATAAATTCAGAAATGTGGTGTTTATGACTTCACTAGGTTCCTAATTATTTAATCAATGTTGAAAGGTGTTATAAGCTTGAAGTTTTCCTTTTCTTTTCCTAATATGTAGTGGTAATGGCTTTGGGAAAATGTGTATGTTCTTCCTCTCCTTTTTTGGATTTTCTTTAAAACAAGAAAAATGGAATTAACAATCTTTGCCCAAATATTACTCAAAAAGACAAAAATAAGAATGTATCAGCGATGCATCAAAAATGTGTGTAAAATGCATGGTGACGGGGCTCTATCAGCCCTGTTTCTAAAGAAATTACCACATTTTCCACATTCATATGCTTTACCGTTCTTGATTGGAAAATGACGTTGATTGTAATGCTTCTTAAGGCTATTAAGATCAATAAAGCTTTTTCCACACTCTGCAATGTCACATCTAGCATTCGTTTTTTATGGAGGGTCTTGAAGTAGTGCATTCTTCTTCGATTGGAAAAGATTTTCATAGTCAGGATCCCATAGACGAATATAGATAATAGACCGAGTAGAGGAGTAGTAAAGGGATAGAAAAAGACTGCACAGAATAGACCGAGTAGTAAAGGGAGTGCGAAGAGAGAGGAAGAGGGGAAAGAAAAAAAACCAAGAATTGGTATTGACGAAGAAGTGATAGTTAAGCAAGCTGCTCCAAAGACTCGTTTGAAACTGAACTTCGCTCGCTCTCTTTCTCAGAATCAAGCTTATGAATTGGGTAAAAACCATCTCTCTCTTTTCTGTATATAGTCAAAATAATCAATCTCGACTAACAGTCTAACAAATCACATTTGTAACAAACTTACATGGAAACTAATTCCACCACGTGCTAAAATACTTGAATATCTGAAATAAAGAAAGATCAAGAAAATAGTAGGACGGGAAAATGTGGCATTGAGTTTAAGAGACAGCTAAACTCATATAGGTTAAAAGTCAAATGACATTTTATTGTTAGTAAGCAAGCATGTCGATCTTAAGCTACTATATAACCCACTCCTCTATATAGTAGAAAATTAATGTTTTGTCAAGTGTTCATTAAAACGCTTACTGATTATTCAATTTTGTTTGCATAGTTCAACAAAGATATTATGGTACAATTCAAATTTTCATTTTGAAGGGTGAAGTTCTTGAGAACAAATATAGTTTTGAAGAGTTTGTACTGCACGTGTTCAGAATTTAGTAGAGTAATATGCTATATATATTAAAGCTAGGCATACACAATGTGATGTAACACTTCTATGGCCAAGGATACTTTTTTTCTCCATTTTTTGTCTTTTAATATCATTTTGTTAATTATTTTATTTCAAAAAATCATGTCCATAACTCACACTCCTTCATCTTCATAACTTCTACTTTTAATTAGTTTAATAATTTCATAATTTCCAAGCCTTTCATATTTATAACCCCCTAATTATTTAATGTACAAGTTATGATAGCTAATTAAAATCACCGACATGTTTTTTCTGAGTACAATTATTTTTTGAACTTCTTCCCATTGGTCTCTTGATGACTCGAACTCGTAACCTTCGAATTGAAAGTGGAGGATGCTTACCATCTGAGCAACCCCTCTTGTCGGTTCGTGAGTATAATGATGTTGTTTCCTTGTCTTTTTTATTAATAGAGAGAGCAATGGACACCGGTTTAATGTGGAAAAGGTCTTTGGCCTCTTTCGAATATGGCAAAACATCTAGCACTTGGCTTCTTTTCTATTTCAAATATACCATAAATTCAGAAATGTGGTGTTTATGACTTCACTAGGTTCCTAATTATTTAATCAATGTTGAAAGGTGTTATAAGCTTGAAGTTTTCCTTTTCTTTTCCTAATATGTAGTGGTAATGGCTTTGGGAAAATGTGTATGTTCTTCCTCTCCTTTTTTGGATTTTCTTTAAAACAAGAAAAATGGAATTAGCAATCTTTGCCCAAATATTACTCAAAAAGACAAAAATAAGAATGTATCAGCGATGCATAAAAAATGTGTGTAAAATGCTTGGTGACGGGCTCTATCAACCCTGTTTCTAAAGAAATTACCACATTTTCCACATTCATATGCTTTACCGTTCTTGATTGGAAAATGACGTTGAATATAATGCTTCTTAAGGCTATTAAGATCAATAAAGCTTTTTCCACACTCCGCAATGTCACATCTAACATTCGTTTTTTATGGAGGGTCTTGAAGTAGTGCATTCTTCTTCAATTGGGAAAGATTTTCATAGTCAGGATCCCATAGACGAATAGAGCTAATAGACCGAGTAGAGGAGTAGTAAAGGGATAGAAAAAGACTATTGCACAGAATAGACCGAGTAGTAAAGGGAGTGCGAAGAGAGAGGAAGAGGTGAAAGAAAAAAACCCAAGAATTGGTATTGACGAAGAAGTGATAGTTAAGCAAGCTGCTCCAAAGACTCGTTTGAAATCAACTTCGCTCTCTTTCTCGTAATCAAGCTTATGAATGGGTAAAACCCTCTCTCTTTTCAGATATAGTCAAAATAATCAATCTCGAATAACAGACTAATAGATCAGATTTGTAACAAACTTACAGGAAACTAATTCCCACGTGCTAAAATACTTGAATATCTGAAATAAAGAAAGATCAAGAAAATAGTAGGGCAAAATGTGGCATTGAGTTTAAGAGACAGCTAAACTCATATAGGTTAAAAGTCAAATGACATTTTATTGTTAGTAAGCAAGCATGTCGATCTTAAGCTACTATATAACTCACTCCTCTATATAGTAGAAAATTAATGTTTTGTCAAGTGTTCATTAAAACGCTTACTGATTATTCAATTTTGTTTGGATAGTTCAACAAAGATATTATGGTACAATTCAAATTTTCATTTTGAAGGGTGAAGTTCTTGAGAACAAATATAGTTTTGAAGAGTTTGTACTGCACGTGTTCAGAATTTAGTAGAGTAATATGCTATATATATTAAAGCTAGGCATACACAATGTGATGTAACACTTCTATGGCCAAGGATACTTTTTTTCTCCATTTTTTGTCTTTTAATATCATTTTGTTAATTATTTTATTTCAAAAAATCATGTCCATAACTCACACTCCTTCATCTTCATAACTTCTACTTTTTTAGTTTAGTAATTTCATAATTTCCAAGACTTTCATGTTTATAACCCCCTAATTATTGAATGTACAAGTTATGATAGCTAATTAAAATCACCGACATGTTTTTTCTGAGTACAATTATTTTTTGAACTTCTTCCCATTGGTCTCTTGATGACTCGAACTCGTAACCTTCGAATTGAAAGTGGAGGATGCTTACCATCTGAGCAACCCCTCTTATCGGTTCGTGAGTATAATGATGTTGTTTCCTTGTCTTTTTTATTAATAGAGAGAGCAATGGACACCGGTTTAATGTGAAAAGGTCTTTGGCCTCTTTGAATATGGCAAAACATCTAGCACTTGGCTTCTTTTCTATTTCAAATATACCATAAATTCAGAAATGTGGTGTTTATGACTTCACTAGGTTCCTAATTATTTAATCAATGTTGAAAGGTGTTATAAGCTTGAAGTTTTCCTTTTCTTTTCCTAATATGTAGTGGTAATGTTCTTGAAAAAATATAGTTTTGAAGAGTTTATGCTATAGTGCGTGTTCGAATTTAGCAGAGTAATATGCTATATATATATATATATATATATATATATATATATTAAAGTTAGACATACTGATACAATGTGACGTAACACTTATGGCGAGATACTTTTTTCTCCATTTTTGTCTTTTAATATCATTTTGTTAATTATTTTATTTCAAAAATCATGTCCATAACTCACTCTTCCTTCATCTTCATAACTTCTACTTTAATTAGTTTAGTAATTTCATAATTTCCAAGACTTTCATGTTTATAACCCTAATTATTGAATGTACAAGTTATGATAGCTAATTAAAATTACAAGCATGTTTTTCTTAGAACAATTATTTTTTGAACTTCTTCCTATTGGTCTCTTGATGACTTCACGAACTCGTAACCTTCGAATTGAAAGTGGAGGATGCTTACCATCCGAGTAACCCTTGCATGGCCTCGTAAGTATACTTGTCTTTTTATTAATAGAGAGCGATGGACACCTGGTTTAATGTGGAAAGGTCTTTTGGCCTCCTTCAATATGCAAAACATCTAGCACTGCCTTTTCTATTTCAAATATACCATAAATTCAGAAATGTGGTGTTTATGACTTCACTAGGTTCCTAATTATTTAATCAATGTTGAAAGGTGTTATAAGCTTGAAGTTTTCCTTTCTGAATATACAAATAAAGAAAGATCAAGAAAATAGTAGGACGGGAAAATGTGGCATTGAGTTTAAGAGACAGCTAAACTCATATAGATTAAAAGTCAAATGACATTTTATTGTTAGTAAGCAAGCATGTCGATCTTAAGCTACTATATAACACACTCCTCTATATAGTAGAAAATTAATGTTTTGTCAAGTGTTCATTAAAACGCTTACTGATTATTCAATTTTGTTTGCATAGTTCAACAAAGATATTATGGTACAATTCAAATTTTCATTTTGAGGGTGAAGTTCTTGAGAACAAGTATAGTTTTGATGAGTTTGTACTGCACGTGTTCAGAATTTAGTTGAGTAATATGCTATATATATTAAAGCTAGGCATACACAATGTGATGTAACACTTCTATGGCCAAGGATACTTTTTTTCTCCATTTTTTGTCTTTTAATATCATTTTGTTAATTATTTTATTTCAAAAAATCATGTCCATAACTCACACTCCTTCATCTTCATAACTTCTACTTTTAATTAGTTTAGTAATTTCATAATTTCCAAGCCTTTCATGTTTATAACCCCCTAATTATTGAATGTACAAGTTATTATAGCTAATTAAAATCACAGGCATGTTTTTTCTGAGTACAATTATTTTTTGAACTTCTTCCCATTGGTCTCTTGATGACTCGAATTCTCAACCTTCGAATTGAACTATTGGAAATGACTCATTTATGTCACTCGTCAATAGTTTGGGTCATTTATGCCATCACCGTTACCAAAATGACTCATCCATGTCATTTTCACTAACCCCAAACATTTTTCATTAAACGTCGGCGTTAATGAAAAATGGTATAAATTAGTCATTTTGGTAACGACAATGACATGGATGAGTCATTTTGATAATGGCGATGACATAAATGAGTCAAACTATTAACGAGCATTTCATTCCTGATAGTTCAACAAAGATATTATCGTACAATTCAAATTTTCATTTTGAAGGGTGAAGTTCTTGAGAAAAAATATAGTTTTGAAGAGTTTGTACTGTACGTGTTCAGAATTTAGTAGAGTAATATGATATATATATATATATATATATATATATATATATTAAAGTTAGACATACACAATGTGACGTAACACTTCTATGGCCAAGGATACTTTTTTTCTCCATTTTTTGTCTTTTAATATCATTTTGTTAATTATTTTATTTCAAAAAATCATGTCCATAACTCACACTCCTTCATCTTCATAACTTCTACTTTAATTAGTTTAGTAATTTCATAATTTCCAAGACTTTCATGTTTATAACCCCTAATTATTGAATGTACAAGTTATGATAGCTAATTAAAATTACCGACATGTTTTTTCTTAGAACAATTATTTTTTGAACTTCTTCCCATTGGTCTCTTGATGACTCGAACTCGTAACCTTCGAATTGAAAGTGGAGGATGCTTACCATCTGAGTAACCCCTCTTGTCGGTTCGTAAGTATACTTGTCTTTTTTATTAATAGAGAGAGCAATGGACACCGGTTTAATGTGGAAAAGGTCTTTGGCCTCCTTCGAATATGGCAAAACATCTAGCACTTGGCTTCTTTTCTATTTCAAATATACCATAAATTCAGAAATGTGGTGTTTATGACTTCACTAGGTTCCTAATTATTTAATCAATGTTGAAAGGTGTTATAAGCTTGAAGTTTTCCTTTTCTTTTCCTAATATGTAGTGGTAATGGCTTTGGGAAAATGTGTATGTTCTTCCTCTCCTTTTTTGGATTTTCTTTAAAACAAGAAAAATGGAATTAACAATCTTTGCCCAAATATTACTCAAAAAGACAAAAATAAGAATGTATCAGCGATGCATCAAAAATGTGTGTAAAATGCTTGGTGACGGGGCTCTATCAGCCCTGTTTCTAAAGAAATTACCACATTTTCCACATTCATATGTTTTACCGTTCTTGATTGGAAAATGACGTTGATTGTAATGCTTCTTAAGGCTATTAAGATCAATAAAGCTTTTTCCACACTCCGCAATGTCACATCTAGCATTCGTTTTTTATGGAGGGTCTTGAAGTAGTGCATTCTTCTTCGATTGGAAAAGATTTTCATAGTCAGGATCCCATAGACGAATATAGATAATAGACCGAGTAAAGGAGTAGTAAAGGGATAGAAAAAGACTGCACATAATAGACCGAGTAGTAAAGGGAGTGCGAAGAGAGAGGAAGAGGGGAAAGAAAAAAAACCAAGAATTGGTATTGACGAAGAAGTGATAGTTAAGCAAGCTGCTCCAAAGACTCGCTTTGAAATCAACTGCGCTCTCTTTCTCAGAATCAAGCTTATGAATTGGGTAAAAACCATCTCTCTCTTTTCTGTATATAGTCAAAATAATCAATCTCGACTAACAGACTAACAAATCACATTTGTAACAAACTTACACGGAAACTAATTCCACCACGTGCTAAAATACTTGAATATCTGAAATAAAGAAAGATCAAGAAAATAGTAGGACGGGCAAATGTGGCATTGAGTTTAAGAGACATCTAAACTCATATAGGTTAAAAGTCAAATGACATTTTATTGTTAGTAAGCAAGCATGTCGATCTTAAGCTACTATATAACCCACTCCTCTATATAGTAGAAAATTAATGTTTTGTCAAGTGTTCATTAAAACGCTTACTGATTATTCAATTTTGTTTGCATAGTTCAACAAAGATATTATGGTACAATTCAAATTTTCATTTTGAAGGGTGAAGTTCTTGAGAACAAATATAGTTTTGAAGAGTTTGTACTGCACGTGTTCAGAATTTAGTAGAGTAATATGCTATATATATTAAAGCTAGGCATACACAATGTGATGTAACACTTCTATGGCCAAGGATACTTTTTTTCTCCATTTTTTGTCTTTTAATATCATTTTGTTAATTATTTTATTTCAAAAAATCATGTCCATAACTCACACTCCTTCATCTTCATAACTTCTACTTTTAATTAGTTTAATAATTTCATAATTTCCAAGCCTTTCATATTTATAACCCCCTAATTATTTAATGTACAAGTTATGATAGCTAATTAAAATCACCGGCATGTTTTTTCTGAGTACAATTATTTTTTGAACTTCTTCCCATTGGTCTCTTGATGACTCGAACTCGTAACCTTCGAATTGAAAGTGGAGGATGCTTACCATCCGAGCAACCCTCTTGTCGGTTCGTGAGTATAATGATGTTGTTTCCTTGTCTTTTTATTAATAGAGAGCAATGGACACTGGTTTAATGTGGAAAAGGTCTTTGGCCTCTTTCGAATATGGCAAAACATCTAGCACTTGGCAACTTTTCTATTTCAAATATACCCTAAATTCAGAAATGTGGTGTTTATGACTTCACTAGGTTCCTAATTATTTAATCAATGTTGAAAGGTGTTATAAGCTTGAAGTTTTCCTTTTCTTTTCCTAATATGTAGTGGTAATGGCTTTGGGAAAATGTGTATGTTCTTCCTCTCCTTTTTTGGATTTTCTTTAAAACAAGAAAAATGGAATTAGCAATCTTTGCCCAAATATTACTCAAAAAGACAAAAATAAGAATGTATCAGCGATGCATCAAAAATGTGTGTAAAATGCTTGGTGACGGGCTCTATCAACCCTGTTTCTAAAGAAATTACCACATTTTCCACATTCATATGCTTTACCGTTCTTGATTGGAAAATGACGTTGATTATAATGCTTCTTAAGGCTATTAAGATCAATAAAGCTTTTTCCATACTCCGCAATGTCACATCTAGCATTCGTTTTTTATGGAGGGTCTTGAAGTAGTGCATTCTTCTTCAATTGGGAAAGATTTTCTTAGTCAGGATCCCATAGACGAATAGAGCTAATAGACCGAGTAGAGGAGTAGTAAAGGGATAGAAAAAGACTATTGCACAGAATAGACCGAGTAGTAAAGGGAGTGCGAAGAGAGAGGAAGAGGTGAAAGAAAAAAACCCAAGAATTGGTATTGACGAAGAAGTGATAGTTAAGCAAGCTGCTCCAAAGACTCGTTTGAAACTGAACTTCGCTCGCTCTCTTTCTCAGAATCAAGCTTATGAATGGGGTAAAAACCTTCTCTCTCTTTTCTGTATATAGTCAAAATAATCAATCTCGAATAACAGACTAACATATCAGATTTGTAACAAACTTACTCGGAAACTAACGTGCTAAAATACTTGAATATCTGAAATAAAGAAAGATCAAGAAAATAGTAGGACGGGCAAATGTGGCATTGAGTTTAAGAGACAGCTAAACTCATATAGGTTAAAAGTCTAATGACATTTTATTGTTAGTAAGCAAGCATGTCGATCTTAAGCTACTATATAACTCACTCCTCTATATAGTAGAAAATTAATGTTTTGTCAAGTGTTCATTAAAACGCTTACTGATTATTCAATTTTGTTTGGATAGTTCAACAAAGATATTATGGTACAATTCAAATTTTCATTTTGAAGGGTGAAGTTCTTGAGAACAAATATAGTTTTGAAGAGTTTGTACTGCACGTGTTCAGAATTTAGTAGAGTAATATGCTATATATATTAAAGCTAGGCATACACAATGTGATGTAACACTTCTATGGCCAAGGATACTTTTTTTCTCCATTTTTTGTCTTTTAATATCATTTTGTTAATTATTTTATTTCAAAAAATCATGTCCATAACTCACACTCCTTCATCTTCATAACTTCAACTTTTTTAGTTTAGTAATTTCATAATTTCCAAGACTTTCATGTTTATAACCCCCTAATTATTGAATGTACAAGTTATGATAGCTAATTAAAATCACCGACATGTTTTTTCTGAGTACAATTATTTTTTGAACTTCTTCCCATTGGTCTCTTGATGACTCGAACTCGTAACCTTCGAATTGAAAGTGGAGGATGCTTACCATCTGAGCAACCCCTCTTGTCGGTTCGTGAGTATAATGATGTTGTTTCCTTGTCTTTTTTATTAATAGAGAGAGCAATGGACACCGGTTTAATGTGGAAAAGGTCTTTGGCCTCTTTCGAATATGGCAAAACATCTAGCACTTGGCTTCTTTTCTATTTCAAATATACCATAAATTCAGAAATGTGGTGTTTATGACTTCACTAGGTTCCTAATTATTTAATCAATGTTGAAAGGTGTTATAAGCTTGAAGTTTTCCTTTTCTTTTCCTAATATGTAGTGGTAATGGCTTTGGGAAAATGTGTATGTTCTTCCTCTCCTTTTTTGGATTTTCTTTAAAACAAGAAAAATGGAATTAGCAATCTTTGCCCAAATATTACTCAAAAAGACAAAAATAAGAATGTATCAGCGATGCATCAAAAATGTGTGTAAAATGCATGGTGGCTCTATCTATTACTGTTTCTAAAGAAATTACCACATTTTCCACATTCATATGCTTTACCGTTCTTGATTGAAAAATGACGTTGATTGTAATGCTTCTTAAGGCTATTAAGATCAATAAAGCTTTTTCCACACTCCGCAATGTCACATCTAGCATTCGTTTTTTATGGAGGGTCTTGAAGTAGTGCATTCTTCTTCGATTGGGAAAGATTTTCATAGTCAGGATCCCATAGACGAATATAGATAATAGACCGAGTAGAGGAGTAGTAAAGGGATAGAAAAAGACTGCACAGAATAGACCGAGTAGTAAAGGGAGTGCGAAGAGAGAGGAAGAGGGGAAAGAAAAAAACCCAAGAATTGGTATTGACGAAGAAGTGATAGTTAAGCAAGCTGCTCCAAAGACTCGTTTGAAACTGAACTTCGCTCGCTCTTTCTCAGAATCAAGCTTATGAATAGGGTAAAAACCCTCTCTCTCTTTTCTGTATATAGTCAAAATAATCAATCTCGACTAACAGACTAACAAATCAGATTTGTAACAAACTTACACGGAAACTAATTCCACCACGTGCTAAAATACTTGAATATCTGAAATAAAGAAAGATCAAGAAAATAGTAGGACGGGAAAATGTGGCATTGAGTTTAAGAGACAGCTAAACTCATATAGATTAAAAGTCAAATGACATTTTATTGTTAGTAAGCAAGCATGTCGATCTTAAGCTACTATATAACACACTCCTCTATATAGTAGAAAATTAATGTTTTGTCAAGTGTTCATTAAAACGCTTACTGATTATTCAATTTTGTTTGCATAGTTCAACAAAGATATTATGGTACAATTCAAATTTTCAATTTGAGGGTGAAGTTCTTGAGAACAAGTATAGTTTTGATGAGTTTGTACTGCACGTGTTCAGAATTTAGTAGAGTAATATGCTATATATATTAAAGCTAGGCATACACAATGTGATGTAACACTTCTATGGCCAAGGATACTTTTTTTCTCCATTTTTTGTCTTTTAATATCATTTTGTTAATTATTTTATTTCAAAAAATCATGTCCATAACTCACACTCCTTCATCTTCATAACTTCTACTTTTAATTAGTTTAGTAATTTCATAATTTCCAAGCCTTTCATGTTTATAACCCCCTAATTATTGAATGTACAAGTTATGATAGCTAATTAAAATCACCGGCATGTTTTTTCTGAGTACAATTATTTTTTGAACTTCTTCCCATTGGTCTCTTGATGACTCGAATTCTCAACCTTCGAATTGAACTATTGAAAATGACTCATTTATGTCACTCGTCAATAGTTTGGGTCATTTATGCCATCACCGTTACCAAAATGACTCATCCATGTCATTTTCACTATTCAAACATTTTTCATTAAACGTCGGCGTTAATGAAAAATGGTATAAATTAGTCATTTTGGTAACGACAATGGCATGGATGAGTCATTTTGATAATGGCGATTGCATAAATGAGTCAAACTATTAACGAGTATTTCATTCCGGATAGTTCAACATAGATATTATCGTACAATTCAAATTTTCATTTTGAAGGGTGAAGTTCTTGAGAAAAAATATAGTTTTGAAGAGTTTGTACTGCACGTGTTCAGAATTTAGTAGAGTAATATGCTATATATATATATATATATATATATATATATATATATATATATATATATTAAAGTTAGACATACACAATGTGATGTAACACTTCATGGCCAAGGATACTTTTTTTCTCCATTTTTTGTCTTTTAATATCATTTTGTTAATTATTTTATTTCAAAAAATCATGTCCATAACTCACGCCCCTTCATCTTCATAACTTCTACATTAATTAGTTTAGTAATTTCATAATTTCCAAGACTTTCATGTTTATAACCCCTAATTATTGAATGTACAAGTTATGATAGCTAATTAAAATTACCGACATGTTTTTTCTTAGAACAATTATTTTTTGAACTTCTTCCCACGAACTCGTAACCTTCGAATTGAAAGTGGAGGATGCTTATCATCTGAGTAACCCTCTTGTCGGTTCGTGAGTATACTTGTCTTTTTTATTAATAGAGAGAGCAATGGACACCGGTTTAATGTGGAAAAGGTCTTTGGTCTCCTTCGAATATGGCAAAACATCTAGCACTTGGCTTCTTTTCTATTTCAAATATACCATAAATTCAGAAATGTGGTGTTTATGACTTCACTAGGTTCCTAATTATTTAATCAATGTTGAAAGGTGTTATAAGCTTGAAGTTTTCCTTTTCTTTTCCTAATATGTAGTGGTAATGGCTTTGGGAAAATGTGTATGTTCTTCCTCTCCTTTTTTGGATTTTCTTTAAAACAAGAAAAATGGAATTAACAATCTTTGCCCAAATATTACTCAAAAAGACAAAAATAAGAATGTATCAGCGATGCATCAAAAATGTGTGTAAAATGCATGGTGACGGGGCTCTATCAGCCCTGTTTCTAAAGAAATTACCACATTTTCCACATTCATATGCTTTACCGTTCTTGATTGGAAAATGACGTTGATTGTAATGCTTCTTAAGGCTATTAAGATCAATAAAGCTTTTTCCACACTCCGCAATGTCACATCTAGCATTCGTTTTTTATGGAGGGTCTTGAAGTAGTGCATTCTTCTTCGATTGGAAAAGATTTTCATAGTCAGGATCCCATAGACGAATATAGATAATAGACCGAGTAGAGGAGTAGTAAAGGGATAGAAAAAGACTGCACAGAATAGACCGAGTAGTAAAGGGAGTGCGAAGAGAGAGGAAGAGGGGAAAGAAAAAAAACCAAGAATTGGTATTGACGAAGAAGTGATAGTTAAGCAAGCTGCTCCAAAGACTCGTTTGAAACTGAACTTCGCTCGCTCTCTTTCTCAGAATCAAGCTTATGAATTGGGTAAAAACCATCTCTCTCTTTTCTGTATATAGTCAAAATAATCAATCTCGACTAACAGACTAACAAATCACATTTGTAACAAACTTACACGGAAACTAATTCCACCACGTGCTAAAATACTTGAATATCTGAAATAAAGAAAGATCAAGAAAATAGTAGGACGGGCAAATGTGGCATTGAGTTTAAGAGACAGCTAAACTCATATAGGTTAAAAGTCAAATGACATTTTATTGTTAGTAAGCAAGCATGTCGATCTTAAGCTACTATATAACCCACTCCTCTATATAGTAGAAAATTAATGTTTTGTCAAGTGTTCATTAAAACGCTTACTGATTATTCAATTTTGTTTGCATAGTTCAACAAAGATATTATGGTACAATTCAAATTTTCATTTTGAAGGGTGAAGTTCTTGAGAACAAATATAGTTTTGAAGAGTTTGTACTGCACGTGTTCAGAATTTAGTAGAGTAATATGCTATATATATTAAAGCTAGGCATACACAATGTGATGTAACACTTCTATGGCCAAAGATACTTTTTTTCTCCATTTTTTGTCTTTTAATATCATTTTGTTAATTATTTTATTTCAAAAAATCATGTCCATAACTCACATTCCTTCATCTTCATAACTTCTACTTTTAATTAGTTTAATAATTTCATAATTTCCAAGCCTTTCATATTTATAACCCCCTAATTATTTAATGTACAAGTTATGATAGCTAATTAAAATCACCGACATGTTTTTTCTGAGTACAATTATTTTTTGAACTTCTTCCCATTGGTCTCTTGATGACTCGAACTCGTAACCTTCGAATTGAAAGTGGAGGATGCTTACCATCTGAGCAACCCCTCTTGTCGGTTCGTGAGTATAATGATGTTGTTTCCTTGTCTTTTTTATTAATAGAGAGAGCAATGGACACCGGTTTAATGTGGAAAAGGTCTTTGGCCTCTTTCGAATATGGCAAAACATCTAGCACTTGGCTTATTTTCTATTTCAAATATACCATAAATTCAAAAATGTGGTGTTTATGACTTCACTAGGTTCCTAATTATTTAATCAATGTTGAAAGGTGTTATAAGCTTGAAGTTTTCCTTTTCTTTTCCTAATATGTAGTGGTAATGGCTTTGGGAAAATGTGTATGTTCTTCCTCTCCTTTTTTGGATTTTCTTTAAAACAAGAAAAATGGGATTAGCAATCTTTGCCCAAATATTACTCAAAAAGACAAAAATAAGAATGTATCAGCGATGCATAAAAAATGTGTGTAAAATGCTTGGTGACGGGCTCTATCAACCCTGTTTCTAAAGAAATTTCCACATTTTCCACATTCATATGCTTTACCGTTCTTGATTGGAAAATGACGTTGATTATAATGCTTCTTAAGGCTATTAAGATCAATAAAGCTTTTTCCACACTCCCCAATGTCACATCTAGCATTCGTTTTTTATGGAGGGTCTTGAAGTAGTGCATTCTTCTTCAATTGGGAAAGATTTTCATAGTCAGGATCCCATAGACGAATAGAGCTAATAGACTGAGTAGAGGAGTAGTAAAGGGATAGAAAAAGACTATTGCACAGAATAGACCGAGTAGTAAAGGGAGTGCGAAGAGAGAGGAAGAGGTGAAAGAAAAAAACCCAAGAATTGGTATTGACGAAGAAGTGATAGTTAAGCAAGCTGCTCCAAAGACTCGTTTGAAAGTGAACTTCGCTCGCTCTCTTTCTCAGAATCAAGCTTATGAATGGGGTAAAATTGAAAGTATACATGTCCTAGAAACAATCATTTTAGGAGCACATGTACTTGAACACATTCATATTATTAATAAGATTAATATATACTTGGCATTTGCAATTATTGAATTATTATTTGATTGTTTATATTATTCATTAATGTGCATCCCTTGAACTTACATTGTCATTAATAGTGTGAGATATTAATGATAGAGTGTAGTTCTTAAAATAGCCTAGACTAATGATCATTGAGAATGGGATATCAATGATATGTTATAAGTCGACATGTGGTCTGCATCACATTTTTAGAGAATGTAGTATATCTCACTTACTGCAAGCAATAGTTGCTAGTGATGGACACATGGATACTCTTAGAGGAGTATTGGCATACCCTGCTGATAAACTATTTGTTATACATGTCTAGAGTATTATCAGCATGTGGGAGATAGAGGTCCTTAGACTTGAGGTCAATATCGTCTTGTTTACGGAGTCATGCACTTTGATCATGTCCTAAGCTCAAATGCCTTATAGGTTGAGACACGGCTTGTATTGGGTGCATTACGAAGTAGATTGAAGGTGGTAGTTGAGCCAAGAATAGGATTCATTCCTCGATTGGAGTTTCGAGAGAACACTCAGCTTCTCAGAGATGTTAGGTCGACCAAGTCATTGGCCAATGCAAGAGACATATCTAGGATATGGTCTAGTTGTCGACTAATATAGATGAGATAAAATGATCAAGCCATTTGGATAGACAATTGGCAAATCTTAAGCTTGATCGAGTGTGTCGCGAATGAAAGGAATTTATCATCTCACATAGAGGTCTGTTTACTTGAGTCTTGTAAACGTACTTCACATATTGGGTCCGTCACCGGCGCCGTCTAGGAGTTCCGTGTGAACCTTGATTTGATCAAGTGCCGATGTGTGAAGGCCTAAAGGGTCACACTAAGTCGATTGTCTTTTCGGTCTAAGGGTATATTGAGAGAATGTAAAATATCGGATTTTGAATCAAGATATTTTATTTTATAATAAATTATGGGATAATTTTCATTTGATGAAAATTAATTAATTAAGTTAAAATTAAGTCTTGGATTTAATTAGAACTAAAACGTGCAGAAAATAAATAAAGGAAAGATAACAATGGGCTCGACCGCCCATCGCAATTGGATTTGGGTCGAGTTTTGAAGCTGATCCAAATCGATTAGGTTTAGGTTTCTCACTATATATTTGGCACTTAACCCATAATTTCGGAGAACTCATTTTCCACTTTACGAACTTAGAGTTCAGAAATAAATTCTCTCAAACCTCTGCCAAGATTTCCTAGCTTTCTTGGGCAAAGGAATATACTGAAGCAAGGCTTGCACCCGGATTGACAATCACGTGCGCACCTTTTAGTAGAGACTGCATTAAAAGCATAAACTGTAAGTTTTCATGTTTTTGCAGATTTGAATTATCGCATAATCATACCAGACGATCTTTGTTGGAGCAAGTAAGTAAACAGAATTTTAAACTTCCGCTGTGCCTTACTTGTGTGTTTTACATCCAACAAATACCTACAAAAACCTTCTCTCTCTTTTCTGTATATAGTCAAAATAATCAATCTCGAATAACAGACTAACAGATCAGATTTGTAACAAACTTACTCGGAAACTAACGTGCTAAAATACTTGAATATCTGAAATAAAGAAAGATCAAGAAAATAGTAGGACGGGCAAATGTGGCATTGAGTTTAAGAGACAGCTAAACTCATATAGGTTAAAAGTCAAATGACATTTTATTGTTAGTAAGCAAGCATGTCGATCTTAAGCTACTATATAACTCACTCCTCTATATAGTAGAAAATTAATGTTTTGTCAAGTGTTCATTAAAACGCTTACTGATTATTCAATTTTGTTTGGATAGTTCAACAAAGATATTATGGTACAATTCAAATTTTCATTTTGAAGGGTGAAGTTCTTGAGAACAAATATAGTTTTGAAGAGTTTGTACTGCACGTGTTCAGAATTTAGTAGAGTAATATGCTATATATATTAAAGCTAGGCATACACAATGTGATGTAACACTTCTATGGCCAAGGATACTTTTTTTCTCCATTTTTTGTCTTTTAATATCATTTTGTTAATTATTTTATTTCAAAAAATCATGTCCATAACTCACACTCCTTCATCTTCATAACTTCTACTTTTTTAGTTTAGTAATTTCATAATTTCCAAGACTTTCATGTTTATAACCCCCTAATTATTGAATGTACAAGTTATGATAGCTAATTAAAATCACCGACATGTTTTTTCTGAGTACAATTATTTTTTGAACTTCTTCCCATTGGTCTCTTGATGACTCGAACTCGTAACCTTGAATTGAAAGTGGAGGATGCTTACCATCTGAGCAACCCCTCTTGTCGGTTCGTGAGTATAATGATGTTGTTTCCTTGTCTTTTTTATTAATAGAGAGAGCAATGGACACCGGTTTAATGTGGAAAAGGTCTTTGGCCTCTTTCGAATATGGCAAAACATCTAGCACTTGGCTTCTTTACTATTTCAAATATACCATAAATTCAGAAATGTGGTGTTTATGACTTCACTAGGTTCCTAATTATTTAATCAATGTTGAAAGGTGTTATAAGCTTGAAGTTTTCCTTTTCTTTTCCTAATATGTAGTGGTAATGGCTTTGGGAAAATGTGTATGTTCTTCCTCTCCTTTTTTGGATTTTCTTTAAAACAAGAAAAATGGAATTAGCAATCTTTGCCCAAATATTACTCAAAAAGACAAAAATAAGAATGTATCAGCGATGCATCAAAAATGTGTGTAAAATGCATGGTGACGGGCTCTATCAGCCCTGTTTCTAAAGAAATTACCACATTTTCCACATTCATATGCTTTACCGTTCTTGATTGAAAAATGACGTTGATTGTAATGCTTCTTAAGGCTATTAAGATCAATAAAGCTTTTTCCACACTCCGCAATGTCACATCTAGCATTCGTTTTTTATGGAGGGTCTTGAAGTAGTGCATTCTTCTTCGATTGGGAAAGATTTTCATAGTCAGGATCCCATAGACGAATATAGATAATAGACCGAGTAGAGGAGTAGTAAAGGGATAGAAAAAGACTGCACAGAATAGACCGAGTAGTAAAGGGAGTGCGAAGAGAGAGGAAGAGGGGAAAGAAAAAAACCCAAGAATTGGTATTGACGAAGAAGTGATAGTTAAGCAAGCTGCTCCAAAGACTCGTTTGAAACTGAACTTCGCTCGCTCTTTCTCAGAATCAAGCTTATGAATAGGGTAAAAACCCTCTCTCTCTTTTCTGTATATAGTCAAAATAATCAATCTCGACTAACAGACTAACAAATCAGATTTGTAACAAACTTACACGGAAACTAATTCCACCACGTGCTAAAATACTTGAATATAAATAAAGAAAGATCAAGAAAATAGTAGGACGGGAAAATGTGGCATTGAGTTTAAGAGACAGCTAAACTCATATAGATTAAAAGTCAAATGACATTTTATTGTTAGTAAGCAAGCATGTCGATCTTAAGCTACTATATAACACACTCCTCTATATAGTAGAAAATTAATGTTTTGTCAAGTGTTCATTAAAACGCTTACTGATTATTCAATTTTGTTTGCATAGTTCAACAAAGATATTATGGTACAATTCAAATTTTCATTTTGAGGGTGAAGTTCTTGAGAACAAGTATAGTTTTGATGAGTTTGTACTGCACGTGTTCAGAATTTAGTAGAGTAATATGCTATATATATTAAACCTAGGCATACACAATGTGATGTAACACTTCTATGGCCAAGGATACTTTTTTTCTCCATTTTTTGTCTTTTAATATCATTTTGTTAATTATTTTATTTCAAAAAATCATGTCCATAACTCACACTCCTTCATCTTCATAACTTCTACTTTTAATTAGTTTAGTAATTTCATAATTTCCAAGCCTTTCATGTTTATAACCCCCTAATTATTGAATGTACAAGTTATGATAGCTAATTAAAATCACCGGCATGTTTTTTCTGAGTACAATTATTTTTTGAACTTCTTCCCATTGGTCTCTTGATGACTCGAATTCTCAACCTTCGAATTGAACTATTGGAAATGACTCATTTATGTCACTCGTCAATAGTTTGGGTCATTTATGCCATCACCGTTACCAAAATGACTCATCCATGTCATTTTCACTAACCCCAAACATTTTTCATTAAACGTCGGCGTTAATGAAAAATGGTATAAATTAGTCATTTTGGTAACGACAATGGCATGGATGAGTCATTTTGATAATGGTGATTGCATAAATGAGTCAAACTATTAACGAGTATTTCATTCCGGATAGTTCAACATAGATATTATCGTACAATTCAAATTTTCATTTTGAAGGGTGAAGTTCTTGAGAAAAAATATAGTTTTGAAGAGTTTGTACTGCACGTGTTCAGAATTTAGTAGAGTAATATGCTATATATATATATATATATATATATATATATATATATATATATATATATATATATATATATATATATATATATATATATTAAAGTTAGACATACACAATGTGATGTAACACTTCTATGGCCAAGGATACTTTTTTTCTCCATTTTTTGTCTTTTAATATCATTTTGTTAATTATTTTATTTCAAAAAATCATGTCCATAACTCACGCTCCTTCATCTTCATAACTTCTACTTTAATTAGTTTAGTAATTTCATAATTTCCGAGCCTTTCATGTTTATAACCCCCTAATTATTGAATGTACAAGTTATGATAGCTAATTAAAATCACCGGCATGTTTTTTCTGAGTACAATTATTTTTTGAACTTCTTCCCATTGGTCTCTTGATGACTCGAACTCGCAACCTTCGAATTGAACTATTGAAAATGGCTCATTTATGTCACTCGTCAATAGTTTGGGTCATTTATGTCATCACCGTTACCAAAATGACTCATCCATGTCATTTTCACTAACCCCAAACATTTTTCATTAAACGTCGGCGTTAATGAAAAATGGTATAAATTAGTCATTTTGGTAACGACAATGGCATGGATGAGTCATTTTGATAATGGCGATGGCATAAATGAGTCAAACTATTAACGAGTATTTCATTCCTGATAGTTCAACAAAGATATTATCGTACAATTCAAATTTTCATTTTGAAGGGTGAAGTTCTTGAGAAAAAATATAGTTTTGAAGAGTTTGTACTGCACGTGTTGAGAATTTAGTAGAGTAATATGCTATATATATATATATATATATATTAAAGTTAGACATACACAATGTGACGTAACACTTCTATGGCCAAGGATACTTTTTTTCTCCATTTTTTGTCTTTTAATATTATTTTGTTAATAATTTAATTTCAAAAAAATATCTCCATAACTCACACTCCTTCTAACTTCATAACTTCTACTCTTAATTAGTTTAGTAATTTCATAATTTCCAAGCCTTTTATGTTTATAACCCCCTAATTATTGAATGTACAAGTTATGATAGCTAATTAAAATCACCGACATGTTTTTTCTGAGTTCAATTATTTTTTGAACTTCTTCCCATTGGTCTCTTGATGACTCGAACTCGTAACCTTCGAATTGAACTATCGGAAATGACTCATTTTTGTCACTCGTCAATAGCTTGGGTCACTTATGCCATCACCGTTACCAAAATGACTCATCCATGTCATTTTCACTAACCCCAAATATTTTTCATTAAACGTCGGCGTTAATGAAAAATGGCATAAATGAGTCATTTTGGTAACGACAATGGCATGGATGAGTCATTTTGATAATGGCGATGACATAAATGAGTCAAACTATTAACGAATATTCTATTCCTGATAGTTCAATGGCATAATTGAGCCTTTTCCCTAGTTTCTATGCAATTTTGCTCCGAATAGGCATAGTTTCTACGAAACCTTGCCTTACGAAATTGTTTTTTTTTACTGGATTCGGGTTCAAATCCAGAATTTCTGATTTCTGTGAATAAGGGTACTTTGACCCATAAATTGTTATTAATTGAGAAGTAGGGGCAAAAATTAATGAAAAGGGATTTGATGGCAAAATTAAAGACCAGTCCATATGAAGCACAATCGCGCAAAATGATTGATAATATGTGGGCCCTAGCAAACATGTTAGACCTTTGGGCCACTATTCATACTCCAAATGAACTCCAACTAGTTCTACAATTCAAGTCCAAATCCTTGTTAACATAGGAATTTAAGTCCAACTTTGGTGTTTACACTCCTTGTCAGAATGGGAATATAATTGTCACACGTCCATATAAATGTCCTTAAGTTGTACTTGACTTGCCCTAGAAGCAGTTCTTTTTTCTTTTTCGAAACAGTTTGCATAGAATCCTCTTCTTTCAAAGCTATGGCAGACTGGGCCGAGTTGCCCGTCGACCTCCTCGGTCATATTGCAAATCGTGTTAAAGTGATTGAAGATTTCATTGCCTTTGGTGCTGTTTGTACCTCTTGGAGAACTGCTGCCTCCGCGGATAAATTTGATGTGCTTTCCCCCCAAGTCCCGTTGCTTATGTTGGGTGCTAAAGATGACGATTATCGAGAATTTTACTCTCTTTCCAAAAAGAAAGTTTCACGCATATTTCTCCCCGAAATTAGATTGTCACAGTGTCTACCATCGGAGGGATGGCTCTGCACCGTGGTAAACAATACGGGAGAGACAAATCTGTTTCATCCTTTCTCTCGCAACAAAATACAGCTTCCCTCCGAAAAGCCTTATTGACTTTTCATGGTCTCGGTTCTTATGAAAGACCACATGATGGATGTCTTTGGGAATGCATAGTCCAAGCTGTCTTATCTGCCAACCCTTCTCTTACATCAGATTATGCACTGATGGTTCACCATGTTGGAACTGTTTCTTGTATGGCTTTTTGGCGACCTGGAGACCTCGATTGGACTCATATTGATGTTGCTCATAATGGTGAAATAGCCACTGTCATTTATCATAAGGGCCAATTTTATTCCATGACTTTCTGTGGCCAAATACGGGTTTATGAAGTTCCAGGGCCTAACATTACTCAACCAATTGTTAAGACACGCTTGCTTGCTCAGATGGATGAATTTAAGTTTAATTTGCATAGTGTTCAATATTACCTAGTTGAGTTATCCGATGCACTATTACTTGTTAGCCGATTTGCTGACATCACCGATGACGATCCAAACGGTACTTGCCGGAGCTATAAATTTAACGTCTCTGAACTAGATGTAATCAAGGGTGAATTGAAGGAGGAGATTAAAAACTTGGGTGATTCATCAATTTTTTTGGGTCGCAATGGAGCAAGTTGCATCGACTCTTCTAAATTTACAGGAATCAAGCCTAATCACATATATTTTACTGATCATTGGTTAGATTATGATAGAAAAGTAGAAAGAGGGGCCGGAAGAGATATGGGCGCTTATAATATAGAAGATGAAAAAATTGAACCATTTTATCCCGAACAGTCAATAAGTTTAATTTGCCCGCCTACTTGGGTTATGCCATCACTAATGATGTGATCTTATTTGCCCGCCAACATGGCTTGTGCCATCACTAATAATCTACTCCTCCATGTCTGCCTTACTATTTCTTTTCAGTTTGGTGAATTATTATCTTTACTTATCAGCTATTTTATTCTTCTTTATTGTAAGTTTGGCTTTGTTACATTTAATAAATCATTATTATTATTACTGTTTTGTCAACTATTTATTCTCCTTTATTGTAATCTTGCTTGATTGGCGATTTCTGTTACGTTAGGCATATGATTTTTAGTTGCATTAGCCATTAGAAAATAGAAAATACCTCAGAACTGTTTAGTCAGTTTGTTGTTCGTACCATTCCACTAGAAGTCTAGCAATTCCACTGGGGCGTTAGTTTCATAAATTCTTTTTTTAAGTATAACGTCAGGCTTTGCACAATAACTCATGAAAATATTCACATGAAAAAGACTGACACACCTAGCTAAATAAAGAAACATAATGCGAAAGTCTTATATCTACAGATCCCTCCTAAAATTAAGTCCTAATTTAGCAAAACACACAACACTCCAAGTCTATTCTATCTACAATCTATTGTTCTTTTTTTCCAATTTCGATTTGCAGCTGATCATATTTCCACGCAAAATTGCATAACATTGTTGAAATATCAAGAAGTACATATTGGCTGCAATCCCAAATCAACCAAGAGCTAAATGTACTGCAAACACCTTCACCACTACTTGTTTTTACTCTTCTTTTTGTCTCTTAACTTAAGTACTTAACCAATTGTAGATTATTAATAAGTTTCATTTGTCGAGGAATAAAGCTTTCTCTTTCCATTTTCCTATTAACACGTAAAAACCTGTCTTTATTTAAAATCCCTTATAAATATTACTTAGAAATTTCTGATCAGTTGAAACAGCTTATTGCAGAAATGTGGAGTAAGGCTGCGTATAATAGACATTTGTGGTCTGGCGCTTCCCCGGATCCCATGCATAGCAGGAGCTTAATGCACCCTCTTAATTTTTTTCACGTCTTCTTGCAAGTCAGGATCAATACGAGCAACCCTTAATGTTTGGTCAAAAATATAATTCATTGCCCCTGTGTACCATGTCCGCCTGATAAGAGATATGAAGCTGAGCTGCAGTGCCCAATATGCAACCAGTGAACCCTTACTAGTTGCTTTTGATGGACCAGTACCTAATGTGGCTGCGGAATCTGAAGAACCCACAAGGAAGGAGGAAATTGAAGCTGATTTGCAATATGAAAGAGCAAGAAGGAGGACCAAGTGATCACTAAAAGTCCGAGAAAGGGAGCAAGTTGAAGGCTTAAGGAATGCCGTTCAACTGAAGCTGGCCGCTACTAGCCTATTCAAGGAAGCTACAGGTATCAAAGAGGAAATGGTTCCAGTGGATTTTTGACAATCTTACATGTTTTCGAGTTAAATGTTGATATGATTGCTGTTAGACGCAGGAATAGCGACTACGTTTCTAGTACCCCTGCATAAAGCATCTTCAGAATGCCTTGGCAATGTTTGGTCGAAACATTTGTGTCTATAATCAAGTCTTCGGTTCCAGGTTTTCAGTCTCTGATCAACCAAAACTATAATTGAGTATGAACCTGAGTTGAACGACCTTGCAAAGCCCATTGTCACGGCTCCAGGGATAAAATTCCAAGAACTTTAAAAAAATATCATCCAGAGTATATGGTTGCTACCTCTATGACTCAAGTGTGAGATCCCAGACAACAATGGTGTACGGATTCTTCCATTTTTCTATCTGATGTTGCATTGGCAGTTGCTACTTCTCCGACTGTTAATTCCTGTTATACTCACTCGGAAATGAATTCCCAGAATAAAGAATGGAGTATAAACTCAAGGGGGGTGTTTGTGTTCCCTTATCAGTGGACGAGTTTGGCACGTGATGCAATAACAGATCGCGGAGAAAACCGCATCCTGCAATAGGTCTTGATGTGCATAGTGATTATTGGACTGGCTATTTTACAGGCCAACAACTGACTTCTTTGCTGATGTATTAGCCATTTCTCCACATCATGATGTTGTTCTAGAAGTTGCTGCCAAAATTCACAGAGAAGAAATTGCATAATGTCCTTCGAGGTGTCATAGCTGGGCCAACTGGGTTCTATTCGAGAGCCCCAAGTTACTTTTGAAATGCTTGTGGTCCTTGATCGCCAGAGGAGGTGCTTTTGATGTACCAATGCTCGCATACAGATGGTATCCTTGAGGCACTCTGGAAAGTGTAGCTAATCTGTTTATGTACAATGCGCCTCTCTCTCTCTCTCTCTTGACAACTTTGATCTTCATTATTTGAAAGAATCTTTTCACGACACTACCAAGTCAGAATTTGGCTTTTCACCATTCTTTCCTTTTTATTTCCTTACTGAGTCTCATTTGGTAGATAGTATTAGAGTTAATGGTGCGCACCAGATGAGCTGTGGAGAAAAATGGAAGGGAATAGCAATATTGGCTCCATGGCTTGTTTGGAGGATATTTGACACACTAGAGCCTCACCCTGAAGTTAATGGTGTAGTTGAGTCTATGGTGGATCTGGTGCACACTTTAAGTAGGAAATCAAACGGCAGCAAATTAAAATGGACCTACGGGTTGACATACTGGAGAAAAAGTGTCGCCAAGGAAACTGTGCTTCTAGATCAAAGAGTTGCTATGGTCCACATGATACAACTATGTTTTTAACATATATTGGTTTCACCAGAATACATTTACATTAATTGAGGTGAAAACTGTTCAACCCTTTTCTCATCGGGCCAGGATCGATAGCCGTTCAGCTTATTATTTAATCAATAAAGGATTTTTCTCTTCGAAACCCATACATAAGTGGATCCAAAGAAAAGAAGCAAGGACTAGAAATTGCTAAATCAACTGCTCCTCCTTGCTTCCCATTGTAATTGCCATTGTAGCACGTGTGTGGCCTTCGCGGTCCAGAATCAAAAAAAGAATCCTTCGGATGATCCTCCGCCCAATAGGGATTCTGCACATTCCACAGATAATAACTAAAAGTCTTTGTGGGTTTCATTGAGAAAAGTTGTCAGAACTAGCCCTGAAGTCTTTGAAGCCTTCTCAATTGCTGCGTTGGTTTCTTAGCTAAGGGTGATAGTGCAATGGGTTTCCCTTGTTATGGAGGGAGTCCTTGTTCTCCTTTCTACTTGTCATAGAGATGAGCTAGCTACATAAACATACATATCAAGGTTAATGCTAGTCATTGATATTGCTTCGGCTAACAACATTACACGCAATAGTGCTGATATGCAAGTGGACCTGCCAACTGGTGACCTTTGCACCTGTGGATGTTTCCATAGCTACAACTAGTATACCACAGTCTTTCGTTGCGGGATTGCTTTGACTCGAACCTTGGAAAGGTTACTGGTAAGGAGGGGTGTATTGCTATGAATCAGCCCAACCGATTATGGATACCAATAAGGATGTAACACAAATAGCTATTGGGCCGTGAAGAAGCAACATGGCCAGAAGGCCTTCACACAGGTTAATCTGGGAGCCAGGCTGGTAAGCTTGGAAAAGAAAACAAGGGTGCAATTTGGGAACTGGTTAAAAGGGACTAGGGGTTAGAAAGGAATGGCATGCGTGGCGTGACAAAGAATTTTGTATCCTCTCATCCCACTTCTTTGGTCTGAGCTTCTCATCCTCATTCTTCTGTATCCTTTGAACTTCAATTCAGTCATTTCCAGTCCAGTATTAGTACCAGCTGTAGTTCTTATATTTTGAGTTTAGTTAGTAATCTCATTTCTCTGTTGAAGTAATAGAAAATGAGTGTTTGAGTTTATGTGTTACATTTAACGACGGGTTGATTTGGGATTGTTGCAGAATCTCTTTTAAGAATGTTGGAACTTGTATGGGATGAAGAAAAACAAGTGATTAAAAGTAATTGTGAAATTTTTGGCCCAAGCGTCGTGGCGCATCATTTCCAATGAGCGGAAAAATTCCCGTGCTAAGAGCCGCGTCGCCTGATGGAAGGGCCGCGACCGCAATATTTCCAGTAAGTTACTGGAATTTCTGGATGAATTAGGGTCGCAGCGCTTCGCAACGGTAAAATTTCCAGAATGTCCAAAAGGTGCATCTCTTCATTAGGGACACAACCTTTGGACTAAAAGCTGCTTATGAACGAAAATTCATGCTATAAAAGCATGTTGATCACTTGTTGGAAGACATACAACACAATACACATAACAATCAATCATTAAACACAATTAATGATCTAAGATTATTGCTTCATCATCATCTTCATCCTACAAAGAGATTTCTGAAAACACATATAGTAAATTCGCCAGAAGTGAAGTTCTTGTGCTAAAACTCTCACTTAGATAGTTGTATCCTCAAGGCAGACGTCCGTAAAACTAAAGCACAAGTGGGGTCGAATTTTTGTCTTAGGACACTGCGTCTAGCAGACCTCTATCGACACCAAGTTAGTATGTGTTTTATATTTGCTGAATTTGTCGTTGTTGATTTCAAATTAGATTGAATTACTATTATATTATTGTGTTTGTACATTGATGAGTCTAGATTGGCATTAATAATCTAAGACAAAATTCTCAAAAATATCTTTTTCCTGATTGTGTAAAGCTTGCAAAATTTTCAGAGAATTCACTTTCTGATTTGCAAAGATGGATCAATCTGGATCATCGATGGTGAAAAACCATGTTGAGAAGCCTGAGAAATTCAAGGCTCTGATTTCAAACGCTGGCAACAGAAGATGTTGTTATATTTGACAACTCTTTACGTGGCTAACGTGTTGACTGTTGAGGCTCCTTTGGCACTGCCAGAAGGAGAAGGGGAGAATGCTCCTACTGAGGAGGCAAAGGCTGAAAATCTCAAGGCTATTCAGACTTGGGAGACTCAAGAGTTTCTTTGCAGAAACTATATTCTCAATTCTTTGGATAATTCTCTCTATGATATCTACTCCACGTTCAGAACGGCGAGGGAGTTGTGGCAGTCGCTTGAGAACAAGTACAAGACAGGGGTTGTTTGTTCAAAGAAGTTCATCATCGGCAAGTTTCTGAACTTCAAGATGAGCGATGCCAAGGCTGTTGTCAAGCAAGTGGAGGAACTCCAAATCATTGCAACCAATATGATCATGACATTGTAGGTGCCTGCGATGGGACGGATGCGACTTCCCTCAGTTGGTTTGGGTGGCATCGGCATTCAAAGTCAAAGGATTCTTTGTTTAAGTTTCATAATAAAGTAAAGGAGCGGAGCCACTCGACTGTAAGGAGAGGAAAGGAAGACCTGCTCTTCTCTCTTTTCTCTATTGAACTATGGAAAGCACTTTATAGTAGCGACACTGATTCACCACAACTTATGACTTCGCCAATGGGACAAACGAAGGTTGTGCGTGGGATTGCCGGGGAAACCCCCGATTATGGGGACCCCAAAAAAAGGGGATAGAGAGCAAGGTATGGACCTTAACCCGAATTTTCTTGTTGGTGCTATTATTGAGAAATTACCTCCTTCTTGAAAGGATTTTAAGGTTTATTTGAAGCGGAGGAAATGAATTTTGAACAACTGGTTCTCAAACTTCGAGTTGAAGAGTATAATGGGTGATTATGATCTATAGTTTTGCAATTCTACTTGATACTGCTTCACCGGTGTTCTCCATTACTATAGAATTCAATTTACGAATTTGAAAACTAATTTTGAGTATGAAGTTTTCAATCAATTGATGGCAGATTTCTCTATACAGAATGCCTAAGTCACTGAATCACCTCAGATATGTTCAGATCCCCCGAATTTTCTCTTGCATGTGGAAGAAATCCCCTCGATCACCTCAGATTCTTCAATAGGATGTTTAGATCCCTCGAATTTCTTCCTGCATGTGGAAGAAACTCCCTCGATCTCCTACAATCACCAAAGCTTTGATACCATGATGAATTTACTGTTCCATTGAGGAACACTTGCTGCGATCTGCAGCTAGTAATCTGTAGACTGTCTCCAAGGTGTGTACTGGCAGAGGAAGAGAGCAGAGGAAGGAAGAGAGAAGAAAGAAGAAGGATGAGTTCGTGTGATGAAAGAGAGAACAGAGAGAGGGATTGAGAGAAAATATATGAGTGTTATTCTTCAGTGTCTTTACATCATGTATTTATACATGTATACACAATCTAGAATCTTCTATGTATTCTATCACATATCTAATTACAATAGTTAGTTATAACCACAAATAACCATTATAACTACCTCTAACAAATCCTCAACTAACATCATAACTAACCAACTAACATCATAACTAATTAAATGCCTATATCGTTTACATATAGGTTCATGTATGTCTTAATGTTATAAAAGTGACTGAAATTTGTCTTTCCTCCGTTAACCCCATTCACCACCGACAAACAATCTTTCAATTCTAACAGTCAGTTTATTCCCTGATATAATTTTAAAATATTTTTAGCATCGATTAAAACACAAACAAATACTCCTATAATCTTTACTATTTGAGTAGTTTCAAATTTTCGCCTTACTATCACAGAAAGAAAAATACATTTCATCTTTCTTCAAATATCAAACTAAAGACGAGCGGACAATACAAGAACATTCAGTCACAAGAACTACAACGTGAAGGATAGAAACACAGTTAGCTAATCTCCAAGTAATTACATCACTTTCTTTTACAAAAGAAAGGGAAAGCAGATGTGAAAGCTTGAAGAAATCAACGTGCATGATAATGATCCATTTTTATGAGTATATAATCATATGATATGTTTAATAAGATTTTTTTTAAAGAAGGAAATATGATATGTGCAAAAATATAGGGCATTCTCCAGAAGGTAGAAGTAATGGTGGAAGAAAATAGAGACTAAAAATGAAACAAAGAATGTTATTCCAACTATACAATGGTCAGAAAGAGTAAGTGCATTTTCCCTAAACAGAGAATGTTATACCACATTTCAATTCTAACAGAGGAAATTTGATTTGTAGAATGCTATGACATATTCACAGCTACAAAGAATGTTATACCAACTATACAGTGGTCAGAAAGAATGAGTATTGTTAGGTCCAACTATATGGTGCTTTGAGCTAACTTGTCCTGCAAATTCATGGAGTAGCACATAGGCGCATGTAAGCTAGACCAGACATTGTCACAGCGAGGATCAGGCATTAAAGAAATCAACGTGCAGATAATGATCCATTTTTATGAGTATATAATCATATGATATGTTTAATAAGATTTTTTTTAAAGAAGGAAATATGATATGTGCAAAAATATAGGACATTCTCCAGAAGGTAGAAGTAATGGTGGAAGAAAATACAGACTAAAAATGAAACAAAGAATGTTATTCCAACTATACAATGGTCAGAAAGAGTAAGTGCATTTTCCCTAAACAGAGAATGTTATACCACATTTCAATTCTAACAGAGGAAATTTGATTTGTAGAATGCTATGACATATTCACACTACAAAGAATGTTATACCAACTATACAAATGGTCGGAAAGAATGAGTATTGTTAGGTCCAACTATATGGTGCTTTGAGCTAACTTGTCCCTGCAAATTCATGGAGTAGCACATAGGCGCATGTAAGCTAGACCGGACATTGTCACAAATGAGGATCGGGCATTAAAGAAATCAACGTCTGGATAATGATCCATTTTTATGAGTATATAATCATATGATATGTTTAATAAGATTTTTTTAAAGAAGGAAATATGATATGTGCAAAAATATAGGACATTCTCGGAAGGTAGAAGTAATGGTGGAAGAAAATACAGGACTAAAAATGAAACAAAGAATGTTATTCCAACTATACAATGGTCGAAAGAGTAAGTGCATTTTCCTAAACAGAGAATGTTATACCACATTTCAATTCTAACAGAGGAAATTTGATTTGTAGAATGCTATGACATATTCACGACTACAAAGAATGTTATACCAACTATACGATGGTCGAAAGAATGAGTATTGTTAGGTCCAACTATATGGTGCTTTGAGCTAACTTGTCCCGCAAATTCATGGAGTAGCACATAGGCGCATGTAAGCTAGACCGGACATTGTCACAATGAGGATCGGGCATTAAAGAAATCAACGCGAGATAATGATCCATTTTATGAGTATATAATCATATGATATGTTTAATAAGATTTTTTAAAGAAGGAAATATGATATGTGCAAAAATATAGGACATTCTCCGGAAGGTAGAAGTAATGGTGGAAGAAAATACACTAAAAATGAAACAAAGAATGTTATTCCAACTATACAATGGTCGAAAGAGTAAGTGCATTTTCCTAAACAGAGAATGTTATACCACATTTCAATTCTAACAGAGGAAATTTGATTTGTAGAATGCTATGACATATTCACGGCTACAAAGAATGTTATACCAACTATACAAAGTGGTCGAAAGAATGAGTATTGTTAGGTCCAACTATATGGTGCTTTGAGCTAACTTGTCCTGCAAATTCATGGAGTAGCACATAGGCGCATGTAAGCTAGACCAGACATTGTCACGAGGATCGGCATTAAAGAAATCAACGTGCAGATAATGATCCATTTTTATGAGTATATAATCATATGATATGTTTAATAAGATTTTTTTAAAGAAGGAAATATGATATGTGCAAAAATATAGGACATTCTCGAAGGTAGAAGTAATGGTGGAAGAAAATACAGACTAAAAATGAAACAAAGAATGTTATTCCAACTATACAATGGTCAGAAAGAGTAAGTGCATTTTCCCTAAACAGAGAATGTTATACCACATTTCAATTGTAACAGAGGAAATTTGATTTGTAGAATGCTATGACATATTCATGACTACAAAAATGTTATACCAACTATACAAAGTGGTCGAAAGAATGAGTATTGTTAGGTCCAACTATATGGTGCTTTGAGCTAACTTGTCCTGCAAATTCATGGAGTAGCACATAGGTGCATGTAGGCTAGACCAGACATTGTCACAGCGAGGATCAGGCATTGATGAAATTGAACAAACCAGATGTGGTTCGAGGTGTTACTGCACGCTATCTGAGACGGCGCAAACATAATCCAGGCCTTGTATCTTCCTAAACCACAGTATGCCTCATCTGTCACATTGAAACCTATAGTGAAAAGCAAAACAAAAAAGAAAACTTTAGATTAGATATATTACTGTGAAACGTCCAATCAAATGAATCTCTATAGATCATATGCATTGCCTTACCATAGCGGTTGTGATTCTGAATAATCTCCATTAAACCTTCAAATGCATCACAGAATATGAGAGTTGCACCTACAAGCTCCTCATTAAGTTCAGCAACCATAGTTCTCACAGCAAAGTGGAGCTCCAATATCATCATATTATTTATGGTTTCCACACACTCCCCGTTTTTGCTATGGTATGGCCGTAAGTAGTAAGGTGCACAGGCTATTGGAGCCAGTCCCAATACAACCACTTTTCTTACATTGGCATTGTACAAGTTCTGTGGCGCCAGTAAATATACATTTAGATAACTTTCTAGAAACAAATCTTTAAACAGTATTGATAGACGTATAATAGTAGAATGAACCTTGTTTCTGCAGGTTAGAACTAAATAATCTTGGAAGCAATGTAGAGCCATAGGGGAGGGGAACTAAATAATAAGGTTATAGACAGTGAACTTCACTTTGACAGCAGTTAATCACTGCAATATGAGTCATATAACCAAGTTTAACAATCCAAGGAGGAAAAAATAAGTAAATGCCTCAGGAGAAATTAAAGTGGCAAAAGAGTAAGTAATCGAGATCGTCATTTGTTTTACTAACAAGTAGTCTTCCCTTTATTGCTCCAAAGGATTTCAACAGAAACGTCAAAGGTCTTCCCACAGGTCTAACATTAGTTAGAACTTCTGCATTATTCCGGCCAGATTTCTTTATCATTTCTAGTGAATTTTGTTGATTGAAATTCAAAAATTCTTTGGACCTACAGATATATTGGCATGGCATTGTATTCCAATCATTCTAAGCAATGAATTCACCCATCGATGGTATGGAAGAGAATTTGTTTTTCAGATTCTGGTAAAATATATTTAATTAATTACTTATATGCTTCTTTGAGAACTATAGAACACGAGAGCAAACTCTAATTGATGGAAGGGTAAATCCCAAATATGCCTGCCAAAAGTTTCTTTAATTAATTACTATCTAATTGGTGCAAACATGATTTTAGCTTGTTAATCTCAGCAACACTGATTTATCTGTTAGAATACCATTGTTCTCTCTTGTAGCAGAGTGAAAGTAGACTCTTTAGCTTCATATTGGAAAGATTAATTCGGCAGAAATCTATCTTTATTTTTATGGGAATTTATATACATAATACTCTTGGAAAGTTTTTCTCAAAGTTAGAGAAGGTTGTTCCTAGCAGCTTATTTTAAACAAAGTGAACAAGTAGGCTTCCAAATGAATGCTAGAAAACTTCAATATTTACGCGAGAAAAGTGTCGACTAAATTATATGATCACAGAAACACAATCGCATAATGAAGGGTTCAAAATCATATAGAGCACTCGCTCACCTTAATTTCCGGTTTTATCGTATGTGCTAAAAACTGGTTGAAACTCCATGGCCGGTAAACAGGTTGAACATCGGATACATGCAGCAGATAGTAATGAATATATACGTTGGACCCCATCAAAATGTAGAACACAGAACTCGATATCAGATCAGTTGTAACCTGCACCATATTCTGTGAGAGTGAGATAGGCTGACCCAGTATAAGTACTAATCTCGTTACCAACAAGTAGAAGTCTCGTTACTAATCATAACAGAAAGTAGAAGAAAACTTTACCAATTCAGCACCAGCATAAGCAGTATTAACAGCAAGAATGAAGTCTTCAACATAACATGGCTGCCCGAGATAGCTAGGCAACCCGAGAGACATCGCTAATACAAAACAAGAAAAATGGAATTAGCAATCTTAGCCCAAATATTACTCAAAAATACAAAAACAAGAATGTATCGGTCAATTCTCTAGAAAGAGTAAAAACCAAGAAAATCTTGTTTGAATAGGATAAAAAATCAAGAATTAACAGTAGCATATCTATAAACCATTTCATTAAGTTGAATCATTTTCTGATTACAACCAATCAAACACTTGTCGGTTCCAAGCTTATTCATAATACAAAGGTGTCAAGAAAAATAAAAGATACAAATCCATACCTGTATCAATGTGTATAAAATGCTTGGTGATGGGCTTTATCAGCCCTGTTTGTAAACAAATTCCCACATTTCCCACATTCGTAAAATTTACTGTTCTTGATGGGAAAATGGCGTTCATGGTAATGCTGCTTAAGGTTTTTAAGAGTTTGACACCTTTTTCCACAGCCGGCCATCTCGCATTTAATATTCGTTTTTGAGGGAGCGTCTCGAAGTAGGGCATCCTTCTTCGATTGGGAAAGATTTCCATAGTCATATGATCCCATACGTCGGAGGACAGAGAAAAAGAGTATAGAAAAGATGCACAGAGGAGTAGACGAGTAGTAAAGCGGAGAACAGAGAGAAAAAAGGTATAGAAAAGACTGCACAGAGGAGTAGACGAGTTACTTATACACAATGTGATGTCTTTTTTCTCCATTTTTTGTCTTTTAATATTATTTTGTTAATAATTTAATTTCAAAAAAATATCTCCATAACTCACACTCCTTCTAACTTCATAACTTCTACTCTTAATTAGTTTAGTAATTTCATAATTTCCAAGCCTTTTATGTTTATAACCCCCTAATTATTGAATGTACAAGTTATGATAGCTAATTAAAATCACCGACATGTTTTTTCTGAGTTCAATTATTTTTTGAACTTCTTCCCATTGGTCTCTTGATGACTCGAACTCGTAACCTTCGAATTGAACTATCGGAAATGACTCATTTTTGTCACTCGTCAATAGCTTGGGTCACTTATGCCATCACCGTTACCAAAATGACTCATCCATGTCATTTTCACTAACCCCAAATATTTTTCATTAAACGTCGGCGTTAATGAAAAATGGCATAAATGAGTCATTTTGGTAACGACAATGGCATGGATGAGTCATTTTGATAATGGCGATGACATAAATGAGTCAAACTATTAACGAATATTCTATTCCTGATAGTTCAATGGCATAATTGAGCCTTTTCCCTAGTTTCTATGCAATTTTGCTCCGAATAGGCATAGTTTCTACGAAACCTTGCCTTACGAAATTGTTTTTTTTTACTGGATTCGGGTTCAAATCCAGAATTTCTGATTTCTGTGAATAAGGGTACTTTGACCCATAAATTGTTATTAATTGAGAAGTAGGGGCAAAAATTAATGAAAAGGGATTTGATGGCAAAATTAAAGACCAGTCCATATGAAGCACAATCGCGCAAAATGATTGATAATATGTGGGCCCTAGCAAACATGTTAGACCTTTGGGCCACTATTCATACTCCAAATGAACTCCAACTAGTTCTACAATTCAAGTCCAAATCCTTGTTAACATAGGAATTTAAGTCCAACTTTGGTGTTTACACTCCTTGTCAGAATGGGAATATAATTGTCACACGTCCATATAAATGTCCTTAAGTTGTACTTGACTTGCCCTAGAAGCAGTTCTTTTTTCTTTTTCGAAACAGTTTGCATAGAATCCTCTTCTTTCAAAGCTATGGCAGACTGGGCCGAGTTGCCCGTCGACCTCCTCGGTCATATTGCAAATCGTGTTAAAGTGATTGAAGATTTCATTGCCTTTGGTGCTGTTTGTACCTCTTGGAGAACTGCTGCCTCCGCGGATAAATTTGATGTACTTTCCCCCCAAGTCCCGTTGCTTATGTTGGGTGCTAAAGATGACGATTATCGAGAATTTTACTCTCTTTCCAAAAGAAAGTTTCACGCATATTTCTCCCGAAATTAGATTGTCACAGTGTCTACCATCGGAGGGATGGCTCTGCACCGTGGTAAACAATACGGGAGAGACAAATCTGTTTCATCCTTTCTCTCGCAACAAAATACAGCTTCCCTCCCGAAAAGCCTTATTGACTTTTCATGGTCTCGGTTCTTATGAAAGACCACATGATGGATGTCTTTGGGAATGCATAGTCCAAGCTGTCTTATCTGCCAACCCTTCTCTTACATCAGATTATGCACTGATGGTTCACCATGTTGGAACTGTTTCTTGTATGGCTTTTTGGCGACCTGGAGACCTCGATTGGACTCATATTGATGTTGCTCATAATGGTGAAATAGCCACTGTCATTTATCATAAGGGCCAATTTTATTCCATGACTTTCTGTGGCCAAATACGGGTTTATGAAGTTCCAGGGCCTAACATTACTCAACCAATTGTTAAGACACGCTTGCTTGCTCAGATGGATGAATTTAAGTTTAATTTGCATAGTGTTCAATATTACCTAGTTGAGTTATCCGATGCACTATTACTTGTTAGCCGATTTGCTGACATCACCGATGACGATCCAAACGGTACTTGCCGGAGCTATAAATTTAACGTCTCTGAACTAGATGTAATCAAGGGTGAATTGAAGGAGGAGATTAAAAACTTGGGTGATTCATCAATTTTTTTGGGTCGCAATGGAGCAAGTTGCATCGACTCTTCTAAATTTACAGGAATCAAGCCTAATCACATATATTTTACTGATCATTGGTTAGATTATGATAGAAAAGTAGAAAGAGGGGCCGGAAGAGATATGGGCGCTTATAATATAGAAGATGAAAAAATTGAACCATTTTATCCCGAACAGTCAATAAGTTTAATTTGCCCGCCTACTTGGGTTATGCCATCACTAATGATGTGATCTTATTTGCCCGCCAACATGGCTTGTGCCATCACTAATAATCTACTCCTCCATGTCTGCCTTACTATTTCTTTTCAGTTTGGTGAATTATTATCTTTACTTATCAGCTATTTTATTCTTCTTTATTGTAAGTTTGGCTTTGTTACATTTAATAAATCATTATTATTATTACTGTTTTGTCAACTATTTATTCTCCTTTATTGTAATCTTGCTTGATTGGCGATTTCTGTTACGTTAGGCATATGATTTTTAGTTGCATTAGCCATTAGAAAATAGAAAATACCTCAGAACTGTTTAGTCAGTTTGTTGTTCGTACCATTCCACTAGAAGTCTAGCAATTCCACTGGGGCGTTAGTTTCATAACTTCTTTTTTTAAGTATAACGTCAGGCTTTGCACAATAACTCATGAAAATATTCACATGAAAAAGACTGACACACCTAGCTAAATAAAGAAACATAATGCGAAAGTCTTATATCTACAGATCCCTCCTAAAATTAAGTCCTAATTTAGCAAAACACACAACACTCCAAGTCTATTCTATCTACAATCTATTGTTCTTTTTTTCCAATTTCGATTTGCAGCTGATCATATTTCCACGCAAAATTGCATAACATTGTTGAAATATCAAGAAGTACATATTGGCTGCAATCCCAAATCAACCAGTAGCTAAATGTACTCGCAAACACCTTCACCACTACTTGTTTTTTACTCTTCTTTTTTTGTCTCTTAACTTAAGTACTTAACCAATGTAGATTATTAATAAGTTTCTGTTGTCGAGGAATAAAGCTTTCTCTTTCCATTTTCCTATTAACACGTAAAAACCTGTCTTTATTTAAAATCCCTTATAAATATTACTTAGAAATTTCCTGATCAGGTTGAAACAGCTTATTGCAGAAATGTGGAGTAAGGCTGCGTATAATAGACATTTGTGGTCTGGCGCTTCCCCGGATCCCATGCATAGCAGGAGCTTAATGCACCCTCTTAATTTTTTTCACGTCTTCTTGCAAGTCAGGATCAATACGAGCAACCCTTAATGTTTGGTCAAAAATATAATTCATTGCCCCTGTGTACCATGTCCGCCTGATAAGAGATATGAAGCTGAGCTGCAGTGCCCAATATGCAACCAGTGAACCCTTACTAGTTGCTTTTGATGGACCAGTACCTAATGTGGCTGCGGAATCTGAAGAACCCACAAGGAAGGAGGAAATTGAAGCTGATTTGCAATATGAAAGAGCAAGAAGGAGGACCAAGTGATCACTAAAAGTCCGAGAAAGGGAGCAAGTTGAAGGCTTAAGGAATGCCGTTCAACTGAAGCTGGCCGCTACTAGCCTATTCAAGGAAGCTACAGGTATCAAAGAGGAAATGGTTCCAGTGGATTTTTGACAATCTTACATGTTTTCGAGTTAAATGTTGATATGATTGCTGTTAGACGCAGGAATAGCGACTACGTTTCTAGTACCCCTGCATAAAGCATCTTCAGAATGCCTTGGCAATGTTTGGTCGAAACATTTGTGTCTATAATCAAGTCTTCGGTTCCAGGTTTTCAGTCTCTGATCAACCAAAACTATAATTGAGTATGAACCTGAGTTGAACGACCTTGCAAAGCCCATTGTCACGGCTCCAGGGATAAAATTCCAAGAACTTTAAAAAAATATCATCCAGAGTATATGGTTGCTACCTCTATGACTCAAGTGTGAGATCCCAGACAACAATGGTGTACGGATTCTTCCATTTTTCTATCTGATGTTGCATTGGCAGTTGCTACTTCTCCGACTGTTAATTCCTGTTATACTCACTCGGAAATGAATTCCCAGAATAAAGAATGGAGTATAAACTCAAGGGGGGTGTTTGTGTTCCCTTATCAGTGGACGAGTTTGGCACGTGATGCAATAACAGATCGCGGGAGAAAACCGCATCCTGCAATAGGTCTTGATGTGCATAGTGATTATTGGACTGGCTATTTTACAGGCCAACAACTGACTTCTTTGCTGATGTATTAGCCATTTCTCCACATCATGATGTTGTTCTAGAAGTTGCTGCCAAAATTCACAGAGAAGAAATTGCATAATGTCCTTCGAGGTGTCATAGCTGGGCCAACTGGGTTCTATTCGAGAGCCCCAAGTTACTTTTGAAATGCTTGTGGTCCTTGATCGCCAGAGGAGGTGCTTTTGATGTACCAATGCTCGCATACAGATGGTATCCTTGAGGCACTCTGGAAAGTGTAGCTAATCTGTTTATGTACAATGCGCCTCTCTCTCTCTCTCTCTTGACAACTTTGATCTTCATTATTTGAAAGAATCTTTTCACGACACTACCAAGTCAGAATTTGGCTTTTCACCATTCTTTCCTTTTTATTTCCTTACTGAGTCTCATTTGGTAGATAGTATTAGAGTTAATGGTGCGCACCAGATGAGCTGTGGAGAAAAATGGAAGGGAATAGCAATATTGGCTCCATGGCTTGTTTGGAGGATATTTGACACACTAGAGCCTCACCCTGAAGTTAATGGTGTAGTTGAGTCTATGGTGGATCTGGTGCACACTTTAAGTAGGAAATCAAACGGCAGCAAATTAAAATGGACCTACGGGTTGACATACTGGAGAAAAAGTGTCGCCAAGGAAACTGTGCTTCTAGATCAAAGAGTTGCTATGGTCCACATGATACAACTATGTTTTTAACATATATTGGTTTCACCAGAATACATTTACATTAATTGAGGTGAAAACTGTTCAACCCTTTTCTCATCGGGCCAGGATCGATAGCCGTTCAGCTTATTATTTAATCAATAAAGGATTTTTCTCTTCGAAACCCATACATAAGCGGATCCAAAGAAAAGAAGCAAGGACTAGAAATTGCTAAATCAACTGCTCCTCCTTGCTTCCCATTGTAATTGCCATTGTAGCACGTGTGTGGCCCCTCGCGGTCCAGAATCAAAAAAAGAATCCTTCGGGTGATCCTCCGCCCAATAGGGATTCTGCACATTCCACAGATAATAACTAAAAGTCTTTGTGGGTTTCATTGAGAAAAGTTGTCAGAACTAGCCCTGAAGTCTTTGAAGCCTTCTCAATTGCTGCGTTGGTTTCTTAGCTAAGGGTGATAGTGCAATGGGTTTCCCTTGTTATGGAGGGAGTCCTTGTTCTCCTTTCTACTTGTCATAGAGATGAGCTAGCTACATAAACATACATATCAAGGTTAATGCTAGTCATTGATATTGCTTCGGCTAACAACATTACACGCAATAGTGCTGATATGCAAGTGGACCTGCCAACTGGTGACCTTTGCACCTGTGGATGTTTCCATAGCTACAACTAGTATACCACAGTCTTTCGTTGCGGGATTGCTTTGACTCGAACCTTGGAAAGGTTACTGGTAAGGAGGGGTGTATTGCTATGAATCAGCCCAACCGATTATGGATACCAATAAGGATGTAACACAAATAGCTATTGGGCCGTGAAGAAGCAACATGGCCAGAAGGCCTTCACACAGGTTAATCTGGGAGCCAGGCTGGTAAGCTTGGAAAAGAAAACAAGGGTGCAATTTGGGAACTGGTTAAAAGGGACTAGGGGTTAGAAAGGAATGGCATGCGTGGCGTGACAAAGAATTTTGTATCCTCTCATCCCACTTCTTTGGTCTGAGCTTCTCATCCTCATTCTTCTGTATCCTTTGAACTTCAATTCAGTCATTTCCAGTCCAGTATTAGTACCAGCTGTAGTTCTTATATTTTGAGTTTAGTTAGTAATCTCATTTCTCTGTTGAAGTAATAGAAAATGAGTGTTTGAGTTTATGTGTTACATTTAACGACGGGTTGATTTGGGATTGTTGCAGAATCTCTTTTAAGAATGTTGGAACTTGTATGGGATGAAGAAAAACAAGTGATTAAAAGTAATTGTGAAATTTTTGGCCCAAGCGTCGTGGCGCATCATTTCCAATGAGCGGAAAAATTCCCGTGCTAAGAGCCGCGTCGCCTGATGGAAGGGCCGCGACCGCAATATTTCCAGTAAGTTACTGGAATTTCTGGATGAATTAGGGTCGCGGCGCTTCGCAACGATAAAATTTCCAGAATGTCCAAAAGGTGCATCTCTTCATTAGGGACACAACCTTTGGACTAAAAGCTGATTATGAACGAAAATTCATGCTATAAAAGCATGTTGATCACTTGTTGGAAGACATACAACACAATACACATAACAATCAATCATTAAACACAATTAATGATCTAAGATTATTGCTTCATCATCATCTTCATCCTACAAAGAGATTTCTGAAAACACATATAGTAAATTCGCCAGAAGTGAAGTTCTTGTGCTAAAACTCTCACTTAGATAGTTGTATCCTCAAGGCAGACGTCCGTAAAACTAAAGCACAAGTGGGGTCGAATTTTTGTATTAGGACACTGCGTCTAGCAGACCTCTATCGACACCAAGTTAGTATGTGTTTTATATTTGCTGAATTTGTCGTTGTTGATTTCAAATTAGATTGAATTACTATTATATTATTGTGTTTGTACATTGATGAGTCTAGATTGGCATTAATAATCTAAGACAAAATTCTCAAAAATATCTTTTTCCTGATTGTGTAAAGCTTGCAAAATTTTCAGAGAATTCACTTTCTGATTTGCAAAGATGGATCAATCTGGATCATCGATGGTGAAAAACCATGTTGAGAAGCCTGAGAAATTCAAAGGCTCTGATTTCAAACGCTGGCAACAGAAGATGTTGTTATATTTGACAACTCTTTACGTGGCTAACGTGTTGACTGTTGAGGCTCCTTTGGCACTGCCAGAAGGAGAAGGGGAGAATGCTCCTACTGAGGAGGCAAAGGCTGAAAATCTCAAGGCTATTCAGACTTGGGAGACTCAAGAGTTTCTTTGCAGAAACTATATTCTCAATTCTTTGGATAATTCTCTATGATATCTACTCCACGTTCAGAACGGCGAGGGAGTTGTGGCAGTCGCTTGAGAACAAGTACAAGACAGGGGTTGTTTGTTCAAAGAAGTTCATCATCGGCAAGTTTCTGAACTTCAAGATGAGCGATGCCAAGGCTGTTGTCAAGCAAGTGGAGGAACTCCAAATCATTGCAACCAATATGATCATGACATTGTAGGTGCCTGCGATGGGACGGATGCGACTTCCCTCAGTTGGTTTGGGTGGCATCGGCATTCAAAGTCAAAGGATTCTTTGTTTAAGTTTCATAATAAAGTAAAGGAGCGGAGCCACTCGACTGTAAGGAGAGGAAAGGAAGACCTGCTCTTCTCTCTTTTCTCTATTGAACTATGGAAAGCACTTTATAGTAGCGACACTGATTCACCACAACTTATGACTTCGCCAATGGGACAAACGAAGGTTGTGCGTGGGATTGCCGGGGAAACCCCCGATTATGGGGACCCCAAAAAAAGGGGATAGAGAGCAAGGTATGGACCTTAACCCGAATTTCCTTGTTGGTGCTATTATTGAGAAATTACCTCCTTCTCGGAAGGATTTTAAGGTTTATTTGAAGCGGAGGAAATGAATTTTGAACAACTGGTTCTCAAACTTCGAGTTGAAGAGTATAATGGGTGATTATGATCTATAGTTTTGCAATTCTACTTGATACTGCTTCACCGGTGTTCTCCATTACTATAGAATTCAATTTACGAATTTGAAAACTAATTTTGAGTATGAAGTTTTCAATCAATTGATGGCAGATTTCTCTATACAGAATGCCTAAGTCACTGAATCACCTCAGATATGTTCAGATCCCTCGAATTTTCTCTTGCATGTGGAAGAAATCCCCTCGATCACCTCAGATTCTTCAATAGGATGTTTAGATCCCTCGAATTTCTTCCTGCATGTGGAAGAAACTCCCTCGATCTCCTACAATCACCAAAGCTTTGATACCATGATGAATTTACTGTTCCATTGAGGAACACTTGCTGCGATCTGCAGCTAGTAATCTGTAGACTGTCTCCAAGGTGTGTACTGGCAGAGGAAGAGAGCAGAGGAAGGAAGAGAGAAGAAAGAAGAAGGATGAGTTCGTGTGATGAAAGAGAGAACAGAGAGAGGGATTGAGAGAAAATATATGAGTGTTATTCTTCAGTGTCTTTACATCATGTATTTATACATGTATACACAATCTAGAATCTTCTATGTATTCTATCACATATCTAATTACAATAGTTAGTTATAACCACAAATAACCATTATAACTACCTCTAACAAATCCTCAACTAACATCATAACTAACCAACTAACATCATAACTAATTAAATGCCTATATCGTTTACATATAGGTTCATGTATGTCTTAATGTTATAAAAGTGACTGAAATTTGTCTTTCCTCCGTTAACCCCATTCACCACCGACAAACAATCTTTCAATTCTAACAGTCAGTTTATTCCCTGATATAATTTTAAAATATTTTTAGCATCGATTAAAACACAAACAAATACTCCTATAATCTTTACTATTTGAGTAGTTTCAAATTTTACTTACTATCACAGAAAGAAAAATACATTTCATCTTTCTTCAAATATCAAACTAAAGACGAGCGGACAATACAAGAACATTCAGTCACAAGAACTACAACGTGAAGGATAGAAACACAGTTAGCTAATCTCCAAGTAATTACATCACTTTCTTTTACAAAAGAAAGGGAAAGCAGATGTGAAAGCTTGAAGAAATCAACGTGCATGATAATGATCCATTTTTATGAGTATATAATCATATGATATGTTTAATAAGATTTTTTTTAAAGAAGGAAATATGATATGTGCAAAAATATAGGACATTCTCCAGAAGGTAGAAGTAATGGTGGAAGAAAATACAGACTAAAAATGAAACAAAGAATGTTATTCCAACTATACAATGGTCAGAAAGAGTAAGTGCATTTTCCCTAAACAGAGAATGTTATACCACATTTCAATTCTAACAGAGGAAATTTGATTTGTAGAATGCTATGACATATTCACAGCTACAAAGAATGTTATACCAACTATACAGTGGTCAGAAAGAATGAGTATTGTTAGGTCCAACTATATGGTGCTTTGAGCTAACTTGTCCTGCAAATTCATGGAGTAGCACATAGGTGCATGTAAGCTAGACCAGACATTGTCACAGCGAGGATCAGGCACTGATGAAATTGAACAAACCAGATGTGGTTCGAGGTGTTACTGCACGCTATCTGAGACGGCGCAAACATAATCCAGGCCTTGTATCTTCCTAAACCACAGTATGCCTCATCTGTCACATTGAAACCTATAGTGAAAAGCAAAACAAAAAAGAAAACTTTAGATTAGATATATTACTGTGAAACGTCCAATCAAATGAATCTCTATAGATCATATGCATTGCCTTACCATAGCGGTTGTGATTCTGAATAATCTCCATTAAACCTTCAAATGCATCACAGAATATGACAGTTGCACCTACAAGCTCCTCATTAAGTTCAGCAACCATAGTTCTCACAGCAAAGTGTAGATCCAATATCATCATATTATTTATGGTTTCCACACACTCCCCGTTTTTGCTATGGTATGGCCGTAAGTAGTAAGGTGCACAGGCTATTGGAGCCAGTCCCAATACAACCACTGTTCTTACATTGGCATTGTACAAGTTCTGTGGCACCAGTAAATATACATTTAGATAACTTTCTAGAAACAAATCTTTAAACAGTATTGATAGACGTATAATAGCAGAATGAACCTTGTTTCTGCAGGTTGAACTAAATAATCTTGGAAGCAATGTAGAGCCATAGGGGAGGGGGAACTAAATAATAAGGTTATAGACAGTGAACTTCACTTTGACAGCAGTTAATCACTGCAATATGAGTCATATAACCAAGTTTAACAATCCAAGGAGGAAAAAATAAGTAAATGCCTCAGGAGAAATTAAAGTGGCAAAAGAGTAAGTAATCGAGATCGTCATTTGTTTTACTAACAAGTAGTCTTCCCTTTATTGCTCCAAAGGATTTCAACAGAAACGTCAAAGGTCTTCCCACAGGTCTAACATTAGTTAGAACTTCTGCAGATTTCTTTATCCTTTCTAGTGAATTTTGTTGATTGGAATTCAAAAATTCTTTGGTTCCTACAGATATATTGGCATGGCATTGTATTCCAATCATTCTAAGCAATGAATTCACCCATCGATGGTATGGAAGAGAATTTGTTTTTCAGATTCTGGTAAAATATATTTAATTAATTACTTATATGCTTCTTTGAGAACTATAGAACACGAGAGCAAACTCTAATTGATGGAAGGGTAAATCCCAAATATGCCTGCCAAAAGTTTCTTTAATTAATTACTATCAAATTGGTGCAAACATGATTTTAGCTTGTTAATCTCAGCAACACTGATTTATCTGTTAGAATACCATTGTTCTCTCTTGTAGCAGAGTGAAAGTAGACTCTTTAGCTTCATATTGGAAAGATTAATTCGGCAGAAATCTATCTTTGTTTTTATGGGAATTTATATACATAATACTCTTGGAAAGTTTTTCTCAAAGTTAGAGAAGGTTGTTCCTTGCAGCTTATTTTAAACAAAGTGAACAAGTAGGCATCCAAATGAATGCTAGAAAACTTCAATATTTACGCGAGAAAAGTGTCGACTAAATTATATGATCACAGAAACACAATCGCATAATGAAGGGTTCAAAATCATATAGAGCACTCGCTCACCTTAATTTCCGGTTTTTTCGTATGTGCTAAAAATTGGTTGAAACTCCATGGCCGGTAAACAGATTGAACATCGGATACATGCAGCAGATAGTAATGAATATATTCGTTGGACCCCATCAAAATGTAGAACACAGAACTCGATATCAGATCAGCTGAAACATCCTCATTAATAGTCGATATAACCTGCTGAATAGTGTCGGTAACCTGCACCAATTTCTGTGAAACTGAGATATGCTGACCCTAAGCATTAAAATAATCTAGTTGCTACAAAAGTAATCATATATGTTGGTCAAAATAGAAAGTACAATGAAAATATACCAATTCATAAATTAAACGTTGGCCCTAACAGAAAGTACAAGCTCCTCATTGAGTTCAGCAACCGTATATCTCACAGCAAAGTTGAACTCAAGTATAATGTCTTATGGTTTCCACACACAATAAGTACTAATCTAATTTAAGTACTAATGTAAGATTTCATATAGAACACTGCACCTTAATCTCCCGTTTGGAACTCCACGGCAGGTAAACAGATTGAGCATCAGATACATTCAAGAGATAGTAATGAATGTAGTTATTGGTCCCGATAGAAATGTATGACGCAGAATTCGATATTAGATTAGATGTTGCCTCCTCATCAATAGTCACTAAAAACTGCTGAATTGTGTCAGTAACCTGCACCATATTCTGTGAGAGTGAGATAGGCTGACCCAGTATAAGTACTAATCTCGTTACCAACAAGTAGAAGTCTCGTTACTAATCATAACAGAAAGTAGAAGAAAACTTTACCAATTCAGCACCAGCATAAGCAGTATTAACAGCAAGAATGAAGTCTTCAACAGAACATGGCTGCCCGAGATAGCTAGGCAACCCGAGAGACATCGCTGATACAAAACAAGAAAAATGGAATTAGCAATCTTTACCCAAATATTACTCAAAAAGACAAAAACAAGAATGTATCAGCGATGCATACCTGGATCAAAAATGTGTGTAAAATGCTTGGTGACGGGCTCTATCAGCCCTGTTTCTAAAGAAATTACCACATTTTCCACATTCATATGCTTTACCGTTCTTGATTGGAAAATGACGTTGATTGTGCGCAACAGAGGAGGGGAGCAGAGGAGGAGTAGCCTCATCACTGCTGGTGATACTGGTGTATTTGGTGCAGCTGCTTTACGCACAGATCAATATGTTGCTGCTTGTGCTGGTGGTTTGGTGTCCCTGCTTTGCTCATGGTTTCTAGAGTGAGTTTGTACTGGATTTTTTTTTTCAAGTAGCAGTGGCAGCCTTCAGAAAAAGACGTATCAATGTTCACTTGAATTATAATGAAGACTGCTACTATAGAGTACCTGAATCAAAGCTCCTGGAACCATCAGCTGACTACATGTGTTTGAATAGAGCTTGCATAATTCAGGATCCTCACATGGAGTTGAAACCTGATGGACTTCAGATCCGTGGAGTCTCTGCTGGTGTGGATGTGGTGGCTGCATTCATGGATTTGCTAGTACAAATGATATTGCATGTTTTCAAGCTAGGACTGAAACCGTTGTTTTCAGTGCCTAGCTTGAGGGGATGTTTTACTTAAATATTACACTGCTGAGCCCAGAAACACAAATGTGATGTAACACTTTTATGACCAAGGATACTATTTATACTTTGGGCCACTATTCATACTTCAAATGAACTCCAACTAGTTCTACAATTTAAGTCCAAATCCTTGTTAACATAGGAATTTAAGTCCAACTTGGTGTTTACACTCCTTGTCAGAATGGGAATATAATTGTCACACGTCCATATAAATGTCCTTAAGTTGTACTTGTCTTGCCCTAGAAGCAGTTCTTTTTTCTTTTTCGAAACAGTTTGCATAGAATCCTCTTCTTTCAAAGCTATGGCAGACTGGGCCGAGTTGCCCGTCGACCTCCTCGGTCATATTGCAAATCGTGTTAAAGTGATTGAAGATTTCATTGCCTTTGGTGCTGTTTGTACCTCTTGGAGAACTGCTGCCTCCGCGGATAAATTTGATGTGCTTTCCCCCCAAGTCCCGTTGCTTATGTTGGGTGCTAAAGATGACGATTATCGAGAATTTTACTCTCTTTCCAAAAAGAAAGTTTCACGCATATTTCTCCCCGAAATTAGATTGTCACAGTGTCTACCATCGGAGGGATGGCTCTGCACCGTGGTAAACAATACGGGAGAGACAAATCTGTTTCATCCTTTCTCTCGCAACAAAATACAGCTTCCCTCCCGAAAAGCCTTATTGACTTTTCATGGTCTCGGTTCTTATGAAAGACCACATGATGGATGTCTTTGGGACTGCATAGTCCAAGCTGTCTTATCTGCCAACCCTTCTCTTATATCAGATTATGCACTGATGGTTCACCATGTTGGAACTGTTTCTTGTATGGCTTTTTGGCGACCTGGAGACCTTGATTGGACTCATATTGATGTTGCCCATAATGGTGAAATAGCCACTGTCATTTACCTAGTTGAGTTATCCGATGCACTATTACTTGTTAGCCGATTTGCTGACATCACCGATGACGATCCAAACGGTACTTGCCGGAGCTTTAAATTTAACGTCTCTGAACTAGATGTAATCAAGGGTGAATTGAAGGAGGAGATTAAAAACTTGGGTGATTCATCAATTTTTTTGGGTCGCAATGGAGCAAGTTGCATCGACTCTTCTAAATTTACAGGAATCAAGCCTAATCACATATATTTTACTGACGATTGGTTAGATTATGATAGAAAAGTAGAAAGAGGGGCCGGAAGAGATATGGGCGCTTATAATATAGAAGATGAAAAAATTGAACCATTTTATCTCAAACAGTCAATAAGTTTAATTTGCCCGCCTACTTGGGTTATGCCATCACTAATGATGTGATCTTATTTGCCCGCCAACATGGCTTGTGCCTTACTATTTGTTTTCAATTTGGTGAATTATTATTTTTACTTATCACCTATTTATTCTTCTTTATTGTAAGTTTGGCTTTGTTACATTTAATAAATGATTATTATTTTTAATGTTTTGTCAACTATTTATTCTCCTTTATTGTAATCTTGCTTGGCTGACGATTTCTTGTTACGTTAGGCATATGATTTTTAGTTGCATTAGCCATTAGAAAATAGAAAATACCTCAAAACTGTTTAGTCAGTTTGTTGTTCGTACCATTCCACTAGAAGTCTAGCAATTCCACTGGGCCGTTAGTTTCATAACTTTTTTTTTTAAGTATAACGTCAGGCTTTGCACAATAACTCATGAAAATATTCACATGAAAAAAATTGTCACACCTAGCTAAATAAAGAAACATAAAGCGAAAGTCTTATATCTACAGATCTCTCCTAAAATTAAGTCCTAATTTAGCAAAACACACAACACTCCAAGTATATTCTATCTACAATCTATTGTTCTTTTTTTCCAATTTCGATTTGCAGCTGATCATATTTCCACGCAAAATTGCATAACATTGTTGAAATATCAAGAAGTACATATTGGCTGCAATCCCAAATCAACCAGTAGCTAAATGTACTCGCAAACACCTTCACCACTACTTGTTTTTTACTTCTTTTTTTGTCTCTTAACTTAGTACTTAACCAATGTAGATTATTAATAAGTTTCTGTTGTCGAGGAATAAAGCTTTCTCTTTCCATTTTCCTATTAACACGTAAAAACCTGTCTTTATTTAAAATCCCTTATAAATATTACTTAGAAATTTCCTGATCAGGATTTACGGGTTTGAGTCGTTGAAACAGCTTATTGCAGAAATGTGGAGTAAGACTGCGTATAATAGACCTTTGTGGTCTGACGCTTCCCCGGATCCCATGCATAGCAGGAGCTTAATGCACCCTCTTAATTTTTTTCACGTCTTCTTGCAAGTCAGGATCAATACGAGCAACCCTTAATGTTTGGTCAAAAATATAATTCATTGCCCCTGTGTACCATGTACGCCTGATAAGAGATATGAAGCTGAGCTGCAGTGCCCAATATGCAACCAGTGAACCCTTACTAGTTGCTTTTGATGGACCAGTACCTAATGTGGCTGCGGAATCTGAAGAACCCACAAGGAAGGAGGAAATTGAAGCTGATTTGCAATATGAAAGAGCAAGAAGGAGGACCAAGTGATCACTAAAAGTCCGAGAAAGGGAGCAAGTTGAAGGCTTAAGGAATGCCGTTCAACTGAAGCTGGCCGCTACTAGCCTATTCAAGGAAGCTACAGGTATCAAAGAGGAAATGGTTCCAGTGGATTTTTGACAATCTTACATGTTTTCGAGTTAAATGTTGATATGATTGCTGTTAGACGCAGGAATAGCGACTACGTTTCTAGTACCCCTGCATAAAGCATCTTCAGAATGCCTTGGCAATGTTTGGTCGAAACATTTGTGTCTATAATCAAGTCTTCGGTTCCAGGTTTTCAGTCTCTGATCAACCAAAACTATAATTGAGTATGAACCTGAGTTGAACGACCTTGCAAAGCCCATTGTCACGGCTCCAGGGATAAATTCCAAGAACTTTAAAAAAATATCATCCAGAGTATATGGTTGCTACCTCTATGACTCAAGTGTGAGATCCCAGACAACAATGGTGTACGCATTCTTCCATTTTTCTATCTGATGTTGCATTGGCAGTTGCTACTTCTCCGACTGTTAATTCCTGTTATACTCACGCGGAAATGAATTCCCAGAATAAAGAATGGAGTATAAACTCAAGGGGGGTGTTTGTGTTCCCTTATCAGTGGACGAGTTTGGCACGTGATGCAATAACAGATCGCGGGAGAAAACCGCATCCTGCAATAGGTCTTGATGTGCATAGTGATTATTGGACTGGCTATTTTACAGGCCAACAACTGACTTCTTTGCTGATGTATTAGCCATTTCTCCACATCATGATGTTGTTCTAGAAGTTGCTGCCAAAATTCACAGAGAAGAAATTGCATAATGTCCTTCGAGGTGTCATAGCTGGGCCAACTGGGTTCTATTCGAGAGCCCCAAGTTACTTTTGAAATGCTTGTGGTCCTTGATCGCCAGAGGAGGTGCTTTTGATGTACCAATGCTCGCATACAGATGGTATCCTTGAGGCACTCTGAAAAGTGTAGCTAATCTGTTTATGTACAATGCGCCTCTCTCTCTCTCTCTCTTGACAACTTTGATCTTCATTATTTGAAAGAATCTTTTCATGACACTACCAAGTCAGAGTTTGGCTTTTCACCATTATTTCCTTTTTATTTCCTTACTGAGTCTCATTTGGTAGATAGTATTAGAGTTAATGGTGCGCACCAGATGGGCTGTGGAGAAAAATGGAAGGGAATAGCAATATTGGCTCCATGGCTTGTTTGGAGGATATTTGACACACTAGAGCCTCACCCTGAAGTTAATGGTGTAGTTGAGTCTATGGTGGATCTGGTGCACACTTTAAGTAGGAAATCAAACGGCAGCAAATTAAAATGGACCTACGGGTTGACATACTGGAGAAAAAGTGTCGCCAAGGAAACTGTGCTTCTAGATCAAAGAGTTGCTATGGTCCACATGATACAACTATGTTTTTAACATATATTGGTTTCACCAGAATACATTTACATTAATTGAGGTGAAAACTGTTCAACCCTTTTCTCATCGGGCCAGAATCGATAGCCGTTCAGCTTATTATTTAATCAATAAAGGATTTTTCTCTTCGAAACCCATACATAAGCGGATCCAAAGAAAAGAAGCAAGGACTAGAAATTGCTAAATCAACTGCTCCTCCTTGCTTCCCATTGTAATTGCCATTGTAGCACGTGTGTGGCCCCTTGCGCTCCAGAATCAAAAAAAAGAATCCTTCGGGTGATCCTCCGCCCAATAGGGATTCTGCACATTCCACAGATAATAACTAAAAGTCTTTGTGGATTTCATTGAGAAAAGTTGTCAGAACTAGCCCTGAAGTCTTTGAAGCCTTCTCAATTGCTGCATTGGTTTCTTAGCTAAGGGTGATAGTGCAATGGGTTTCCCTTGTTATGGAGGGAGTCCTTGTTCTCCTTTCTACTTGTCATAGAGATGAGCTAGCTACATAAACATACATATCATGGTTAATGCTAGTCATTGATATTGCTTCGGCTAACAACATACACGCAATAGTGCTGATATGCAAGTGGACCTGCCAACTGGTGACCTTTGCACCTGTGGATGTTTCCATAGCTACAACTAGTATACCACAGTCTTTCGTTGCGGATTGCTTTGACTCGAACCTTGGAAAGGTTGCTGGTAAGGAGGGGTGTATTGCTATGAATCAGCCCAACCGATTATGGATACCAATAAGGATGTAACACAAATAGCTATTGGGCCGTGAAGAAGTAACATGGCCAGAAGGCCTTCACACAGGTTAATCTGGGAGCCAGGCTGGTAAGCTTGGAAAAGAAAACAAGGGTGCAATTTGGGAACTGGTTAAAAGGGACTAGGGGTTAGAAAGGAATGGCATGCGTGGCGTGACAAAGAATTTTGTATCCTCTCATCCCACTTCTTTGGTCTGAGCTTCTCATCCTCATTCTTCTGTATCCTTTGAACTTCAATTCAGTCATTTCCAGTCCAGTATTAGTACCAGCTGTAGTTCTTATATTTTGAGTTTAGTTAGTAATCTCATTTCTCTGTTGAAGTAATAGAAAATGAGTGTTTGAGTTTATGTGTTACATTTAACGACGGGTTGATTTGGGATTGTTGCAGAATCTCTTTTAAGAATGTTGGAACTTGTATGGGATGAAGAAAAACAAGTGATTAAAAGTAATTGTGAAATTTTTGGCCTAAGCGTCGCGGCGCATCATTTCCAATGAGCGGAAAAATTCCCGTGCTAAGAGACGCGTCGCCTGATGGAAAGGCCGCGACCGCAATATTTCCAGTAAGTTACTGGAATTTCTGGATGAATTAGGGTCGCGGCGCCTCAGGGCAAGGGCCGCAGCGCTTCGCAACGGTAAAAATTCCAGAATGTCCAAAAGGTGCATCTCTTCATTAGGGACACAACCTTTGGACTAAAAGCTGCTTATGAACGAAAATTCATGCTATAAAAGCATGTTGATCACTTGTTGGAAGACATACAACACAATTCACATAACAATCAATCATTAAACACAATTAATGATCTAAGATTATTGTTTCATCATCTTCATCCTACAAAGAGATTTCTGAAAACACATATAGTAAATTCGCCAGAAGTGAAGTTCTTGTGCTAGAACTCTCACTTAGATAGTTGTATCTTCAAGGCAGACGTCCGTAAAACTACAACACAAGTGGGGTCGAATTTTTGTCTTAGGACACTGCGTGCACACCTCTATCGACACCAAGTTACTATGTGTTTTATATTTGCTGAATTTGTCGTTGTTGATTTCAAATTAGATTGAATTACTATTATATTATTGTGTTTGTCCATTGATGAGTCTAGATTGGCATTAATAATCTAAGACAAAATTCTCAAAAAAATCTTTTTCCTGATTGTGTAAAGCTTATAAAATTTTCAGAGAATTCACTTTCTGATTTGCAAAGATGGATCAATCTGGATCATCGATGGTGAAAAATCATGTTGAGAAGCCTGAGAAATTCAAAGGCTCTGATTTCAAACGCTGGCAACAGAAGATGTTGTTATATTTGACAACTCTTTACGTGGCTAACGTGTTGACTGTTGAGGCTCCTTTGGCACTGCCAGAAGGAGAAAGGCAGAATGCTCCTACTGAGGAGGCAAAGGCTGAAAATCTGGCTATTCAGACTTGGGAGACTCAAGAGTTTCTTTGCAGAAACTATATTCTCAATTCCTTGGATAATTCTCTCTATGATATCTACTCCACGTTCAGAACGACGAGGGAGTTGTGGCAGTCGCTTGAGAACAAGTACAAGACAGGGGTTGTTTGTTCAAAGAAGTTCATCATCGGCAAGTTTCTGAACAATGAGCGATGCCAAGGCTGTTGTCAAGCAAGTGGAGGAACTCAAAATCATTGCAACCAATGTGATCATGACATTGTAGGTGTTTGCGATGGGACGGATGCAACTTCTCTCAGTTGGTTTGGGTGGCATCGACATTCAAAGTCAAAGGATTCTTTGTTTAAGTTTGATAATAAAGTAAAGGAGCGGAGCCACTCGACTGTAAGGAGAGGAAAGGAAGACCTGCTCTTCTCTCTTTTCTCTATTGAACTATGGAAAGCACTTTATAGTAGCGACACGGATTCACCACAACTTATGACTTCGCCAATGGGGCAAACGAAGGTTGTGCGTGGGATTGCCGGGGAAACCCCCGATTATGGGGACCCCAAAAAAAGGGGATAGAGAGCAAGGTATGGACCTTAACCCGAATTTCCTTGTTGGTGCTATTATTGAGAAATTACCTCCTTCTTGGAAGGATTTTAAGGTTTATTTGAAGTGGAGGAAATGAATTTTGAACAACTGGTTCTCAAACTTCGAGTTGAAGAGTATAATGGGTGATTATGATCTATAGTTTTGCAATTCTACTTGATACTGCTTCACCGGTGTAGAGTAATATGCTATATATATTAAAGCTAGGCATACACAATGTGATGTAACACTTCTATGGTCAAGGATACTTTTTTTCTCCATTTTTTGTCTTTTAATATCATTTTGTTAATTATTTTATTTCAAAAAATCATGTCCATAACTCACACTCCTTCATCTTCATAACTTCTACTTTTAATTAGTTTAGTAATTTCATAATTTCCAAGCCTTTCATGTTTATAACCCCCTAATTATTTAATGTACAAGTTATGATAGCTAATTAAAATCACCGACATGTTTTTTCTGAGTACAATTATTTTTTGAACTTCTTCCCATTGGTCTCTTGATGACTCGAACTCGTAACCTTCGAATTGAAAGTGGAGGATGCTGAGCAACCCCTCTTGTCGGTTCGTGAGTATAATGATGTTGTTTCCTTGTCTTTTTTATTAATAGAGAGAGCAGTGGACACCGGTTTAATGTGGAAAAGGTCTTTGGCCTCCTTCGAATATGGCAAAACATCTACCACTTGGCTTCTTTTCTATTTCAAATATACCATAAATTCAGAAATGTGGTGTTTATGACTTCACTAGGTTCCTAATTATTTAATCAATGTTGAAAGGTGTTATAAGCTTGAAGTTTTCCTTTTCTTTTCCTAATATGTAGTGGCAATGGCTTTGGGAAAATGTGTATGTTCTTCCTCTCCTTTTTTGGATTTTCTTTAAAACAAGAAAAATGGAATTAGCAATCTTTGCCCAAATATTACTCAAAAGACAAAAATAAGAATGTATCGTGATGCATCAAAATGTGTGTAAAATGCTTGGTGACGGGCTCTATCATTTGTTTCTAAAGAAATTACCACATTTTCCACATTCATATGCTTTACCGTTCTTGATTGGAAAATGACGTTGATTGTAATGCTTCTTAAGGCTATTAAGATCAATAAAGCTTTTTCCACACTCCGCAATGTCACATCTAGCATTCGTTTTTTATGAAGGGTTTGAAGTAGTGCATTCTTCTTCGATTGGGAAAGATTTTCATAGTCAGGATCCCATAGACGAATAGAGATAATAGACCGAGTAGAGGAGTAGTAAAGGGATAGAAAAAGACTGCACAGAATAGACCGAGTAGTAAAGGGAGTGCGAAGAGAGAGGAGGAGGGGAAAGGAAAAAACCCAAGAATTGGTATTGACGAAGAAGTGATAGTTAAGCAAGCTGCTCCAAAGACTCGTTTGAAACTGAACTTCGCTCGCTCTCTTTCTCAGAATCAAGCTTATGAATGGGGTAAAAACCCTCTCTCTCTTTTCTGTATATAGTCAAAATAATCAATCTCGACTAACAGACTAACAGATCAGATTTGTAACAAACTTACACGGAAACTAATTCCACCACGTGCTAAAATACTTGAATATCTAAAATAAAGAAAGATCAAGAAAATAGTAGAACGGACAAATGTGGCATTGAGTTTAAGAGACAGCTAAACTCATATAGGTTAAAAGTCAAATGACATTTTATTGTTAGTAAGCAAGCATGTCGATCTTAAGCTACTATATAACCCACTCCTCTATATAGTAGAAAATTAATGTTTTGTCAAGTGTTCATTAAAACGCTTACTGATTATTCAATTTTGTTTGCATAGTTCAACAAAGATATTATGGTACAATTCAAATTTTCATTTTGAAGGGTGAAGTTCTTGAGAACAAATATAGTTTTTGAAGAGTTTGTACTGCACGTGTTCAGAATTTAGTAGAGTAATATATATATATATATATATATATATATATATATATATATATATATATATATATTAAAGCTAGGCATACACAATGTGATGTAACACTTCTATGGCCAAGGATACTTTTTTTCTCCATTTTTTGTCTTTTAATATCATTTTGTTAATTATTTTATTTCAAAAAATCATGTCCATAACTCACACTCCTTCATCTTTATAACTTCTACTTTTAATTAGTTTAGTAATTTCATAATTTCCAAGCCTTTCATGTTTATAACCCCCTAATTATTTAATGTACAAGTTATGATAGCTAATTAAAATCACCGACATGTTTTTTCTGAGTACAATTATTTTTTGAACTTCTTCCCATTGGTCTCTTGATGACTCGAACTCGTAACCTTCGAATTGAAAGTGGAGGATGCTGAGCAACCCCTCTTGTCGGTTCGTGAGTATAATGATGTTGTTTCCTTGTCTTTTTTATTAATAGAGAGAGCAGTGGACACCGGTTTAATGTGGAAAAGGTCTTTGGCCTCCTTCGAATATGGCAAAACATCTACCACTTGGCTTCTTTTCTATTTCAAATATACCATAAATTCAGAAATGTGGTGTTTATGACTTCACTAGGTTCCTAATTATTTAATCAATGTTGAAAGGTGTTATAAGCTTGAAGTTTTCCTTTTCTTTTCCTAATATGTAGTGGTAATGGCTTTGGGAAAATGTGTATGTTCTTCCTCTCCTTTTTTGGATTTTCTTTAAAACAAGAAAAATGGAATTAGCAATCTTTGCCCAAATATTACTCAAAAAGACAAAAATAAGAATGTATCAGCGATGCATCAAAAATGTGTGTAAAATGCTTGGTGACGGGCTCTATCAGCCCTGTTTCTAAAGAAATTACCACATTTTCCACATTCATATGCTTTACCGTTCTTGATTGGAAAATGACGTTGATTGTAATGCTTCTTAAGGCTATTAAGATCAATAAAGCTTTTTCCACACTCCGCAATGTCACATCTAGCATTCGTTTTTTATGAAGGGTTTGAAGTAGTGCATTCTTCTTCGATTGGGAAAGATTTTCATAGTCAGGATCCCATAGACGAATAGAGATAATAGACCGAGTAGAGGAGTAGTAAAGGGATAGAAAAAGACTGCACAGAATAGACCGAGTAGTAAAGGGAGTGCGAAGAGAGAGGAGGAGGGGAAAGAAAAAAACCCAAGAATTGGTATTGACGAAGAAGTGATAGTTAAGCAAGCTGCTCCAAAGACTCGTTTGAAACTGAACTTCGCTCGCTCTCTTTCTCAGAATCAAGCTTATGAATGGGGTAAAAACCCTCTCTCTCTTTTCTGTATATAGTCAAAATAATCAATCTCGACTAACAGACTAACAGATCAGATTTGTAACAAACTTACGTGCTAAAATACTTGAATATCTTAAATAAAGAAAGATCAAGAAAATAGTAGGACGGGCAAATGTGGCATTGAGTTTAAGAGACAGCTAAACTCATATAGGTTAAAAGTCCAATGACATTTTATTGTTAGTACGCAAGCGATCTTAAGCTACTATATAACCCACTCCTCTATATAGTAGAAAATTAATGTTTTGTCAAGTGTTCATTAAAACGCTTACTGATTATTCAATTTTGTTTGCATAGTTCAACAAAGATATTATGGTACAATTCAAATTTTCATTTTGAAGGGTGAAGTTCTTGAGAACAAATATAGTTTTGAAGAGTTTGTACTGCACGTGTTCAGAATTTTGTAGAGTAATATGCTATATATATTAAAGCTAGGCATACACAATGTGATGTAACACTTCTATGGCCAAGGATACTTTTTTTCTCCATTTTTTGTCTTTTAATATCATTTTGTTAATTATTTTATTTCAAAAAATCATGTCCATAACTCACACTCCTTCATCTTTATAACTTCTACTTTTAATTGGTTTAGTAATTTCATAATTTCCAAGCCTTTCATGTTTATAACCCCTTAATTATTGAATGTACAAGTTATGAAAGCTAATTAAAATCACCGGCATGTTTTTTATGAGTACAATTATTTTTTGAACTTCTCCCCATTGGTGTCTTGATGACTCGAACTCGCAACCTTCGAATTGAACTATCGGAAATGACTCATTTATGTCACTCGTCAATAGCTTGGGTCATTTATGCCATCACCGTTACCAAAATGACTCATCCATGTCATTTTCACTAACCCCAAACATTTTTCATTAAACGTCGGCGTTAATGAAAAATGGCATAAATGAGTCATTTTGGTAATGACAATGGCATGGATGAGTCATTTTGATAATGACAATGGCATAATTGAGCATTTTTCCTAGTTTCTATGCAACTTTGCTCCGAATAGGCATAGTTTCTACGAAACCTTGTCTTACGAAATTATTTTATTTTTTACTGGATTCGGGTTCTATCATTTTCACACAAGTGATTGAAGATTTCATTGCCTTTGGTGCTGTTTGTACCTCTTGGAGAACTGCTGCCTCCGCGGATAAATTTGATGTGCTTTCCCCCCAAGTCCCGTTGCTTATGTTGGGTGCTAAAGATGACGATTATCGAGAATTTTACTCTCTTTCCAAAAAGAAAGTTTCACGCATATTTCTCCCCGAAATTAGATTGTCACAGTGTCTACCATCGGAGGGATGGCTCTGCACCGTGGTAAACAATACGGGAGAGACAAATCTGTTTCATCCTTTCTCTCGCAACAAAATACAGCTTCCCTCCCGAAAAGCCTTATTGACTTTTCATGGTCTCGGTTCTTATGAAAGACCACATGATGGATATCTTTGGGAATGCATAGTCCAAGCTGTCTTATCTGCCAACCCTTCTCTTACATCAGATTATGCACTGATGGTTCACCATGTTGGAACTGTTTCTTGTATGGCTTTTTGGCGACCTGGAGACCTCGATTGGACTCATATTGATGTTGCTCATAATGGTGAAATAGCCACTGTCATTTATCATAAGGGCCAATTTTATTCCATGACTTTCTGTGGCCAAATACGGGTTTATGAAGTTCCAGGGCCTAACATTACTCAACCAATTGTTAAGACACGCTTGCTTGCTCAGATGGATGAATTTAAGTTTAATTTGCATAGTGTTCAATATTACCTAGTTGAGTTATCCGATGCACTATTACTTGTTAGCCGATTTGCTGACATCACCGATGACGATCCAAACGGTACTTGCCGGAGCTTTAAATTTAACGTCTCTGAACTAGATGTAATCAAGGGTGAATTGAAGGAGGAGATTAAAAACTTGGGTGATTCATCAATTTTTTTGGGTCGCAATGGAGCAAGTTGCATCGACTCTTCTAAATTTACAGGAATCAAGCCTAATCACATATATTTTACTGACGATTGGTTAGATTATGATAGAAAAGTAGAAAGAGGGGCCGGAAGAGATATGGGCGCTTATAATATAGAAGATGAAAAAATTGAACCATTTTATCTCGAACAGTCAATAAGTTTAATTTGCCCACCTACTTGGGTTATGCCATCACTAATGATGTGATCTTATTTGCCCGCCAACATGGCTTGTGCCTTACTATTTCTTTTCAGTTTGGTGAATTATTATTTTTACTTATCACCTATTTATTCTTCTTTATTGTAAGTTTGGCTTTGTTTCTTTTAATAAATGATTATTATTTTTACTGTATTGTCAGCTATTTATTCTCCTTTATTGTAATCTTGCTTGGCTGGCGATTTCTTGTTACGTTAGGCATATGATTTTTAATTGCATTAGCCATTAGAAAATAGAAAATACCTCAGAATTGTTTAGTCAATTTGTTGTTCGTACCATTTCACTAGAAGTCTAGCAATTTCACTTGGGCGTTAGTTTCATAACTTTTTTTTTTAAGTATAACGTTGTCGCGCCCTTTTTCGACCGCGACATTTATTTTCTAGACTCCTGCTTAAATAACAAAGGTTAGAAAATAAAATAAATAAATGCTAAAAGGTTTAAGAGGCTTAGAGGTTTTAAAAATGCTAAAAGGATGCTAAAATTGCAAAAGATGCTAAAGTTTAAAAGGGTTGCTAGGGAGTCGCCACCTAATTAATTTGGGTGAATTAGGACACCTAAATGTTTAACTAGTTTAAAGTAAAACATTAACTCCATTTTAATGGTCTGCTAAACTTAATGAGATTCTGGGTAAGGGTTCTTTATTAATCTAGAGGGAAGGGGTTAGGCACCCTCTAAGATCCGCTTAACTCATGCGTTGTCCTGCCAAACCTAGGGTTAATTATTATGTTAGAGAAATGCATGTTTTAGAAAATATTTGAAAGAAAGTATTTAAAACATATAAGATGTATTTTGACCAAAAGAAAATGTAAGATTTTGTTTTAATATATATAAAGTTAGTTTTGATGGAAAACATGCATTCATAAGGTATTTATATGAATTTATTCGATTGTATAGCATAACATAGAAGTAGTAGTGCAAAATCAATTATGACAAAATATGCATTATAAAATAATCTTAGCATGCAAAGTGTCCATTTAGTAAGCAAAATAGTTTTCATATATGAATGATAATGCATTTTGAAAATGGGTTAGGAACTTGATCACAAATAATATCCTAGCTACATGATTGATTATGCAAGTGAAGATTATTGGGTGGTTTATTAGAAATGCTAAACAATGTATGGCGTGCCTAAAGTAATTAACTTAAGGGAAGCAAAATTAAATTAATTTCTATTATTGATTCAAGGTTTAACTATTATAAATGCTAATTAATTAGTGTAACGTTAGACAATTAGTTACAATAAATGAATATGGAGAGGATATGAATTAATAATAGTAACTCGAAGAATGGCGATATCCTTTCGCCGCGGTTTGGAAATTCCTATGCTAGATGAGTGCACATAAATGCGGGCCTTCTTTTGAAGTAGCTCAAGATGAGTCTCACGAGACTCTTTTATTTTGCTCCTGCGTGCCATGTAAAAGATAAAGAAAGATAAGGATTAGTATATGCCCAAAATATAGAATCGAGTCCAAAGCATATAATTCAACTTAGACAACCAAAGAAATAGAGTAGTGTAAATCCATAAATACAATGATGCAATTACATGAGAACATAATATTCAAAGAAGTAAAATGTAATGGGCCTAGCCCACACATGCAAAAATCGAGATTTGTGGATTACGGACCACTTGTGTGATTTCAAATGGAGCGGTGGGTTTTAGCAAACTCAAAAGTTGAAGCCCATTCATCAAAGACATACACATATAGTAATTGCTAGCGTAAACAAATAATACATTAAAATACATACAAAGATACCTCGCGGCGGTGTAATGGTTCTCAAATATATCGGTATGCTAAAGTTATATGCCTACTCCGGCAGGTGATGGTTAAGTGCAGAAGGCTTAAAATGCTACATGTTGTCATTGAGGCATTACACTTCAGGCAGGCAAAGGAAATGTATGACCAATTTGAATACACACAGAAAATCAACACAGGAAAACAGATGATGAACCATTTACGGTTCCAGGCAACAACTAGAGGGCGGGTAGAAGGATGACTGACAACATTTATGTAGGATCAGTGAAGTAGGCATACTCATAAGTAAACAAATTCAGTTACCGCAGGGGAAGAACCAGACAATACATATTTTCAAGAATCAAGCATTGAATTAATACTGGCACCGAGGATGGTCGTCTACAGGAGGTGATGTTCACATAGCTTTATGCTATACCCAGCTAGTTTTTCAACAAATTCATATGCAAGGTTCAGGTAGGATGCAAAAGACCATATCTGTCTTTCAAACCAATCACAGTTTCAATGCCACATTATATTACACCCACTGCTGCGTGATATGACCATGAACGACATGCAACGAGGAGGGAGTTTAGTAAATATGAGATGTCGATGCGAATGTCCCTTAGATCCCTTAATTGGTTAACATGACACACAGAAGGGTACACTGGAATTCTGTCACTGCTAAAGGATAACAGGATACGAAATACAGTCATATATTGTGTTTCGATCGACAAGAGGTTATAATCTGATTTTAATAACACGCGACAGGCTTCAGTATTTGAATCTTTAGTCCAAGAAATGCAGATAATATCCCAACTAACAATTGAAAGGAAAATGCTTTACATGGACAATTTAGAAACCAAGATACAATGAACACACGTTTATAGTAGACAAATTAGACATATGTGTGCAACATCCCATACATATAAAGCTTATTCAAGTCATTTCAACAAAACCCTCGATGCCTTTGATGCCCAATCATAACCTAGGCATATCGATATATGAAAACATAATCATACACCAAGATAGTTCTAAACATAAATAAACTAACATAATTAGCCTGTTTAAACATTAAACACTACATACCACTAAATCAAGAGCAAAACACACCAATGCATACACAAAGAAAATGAACTAGGGGGTTCTTTTCATATCATTCCAGACCTATATCCGATACGCATATAACCAGTTACTGGAAGACATGCGGGAATACCATAGACGACATTCGATTAGTTGTTAACACAGACAAGTACAGTCGCGACATTTATAGCAGATAATATCAGTTAAAAACAGATTCGTAAAATGTGACATAAACCATTGCCGAAACAACACTACACGCATATGTGGACCGTCGTCGACACCAACTAAACTTAGACATGACTTGTCACAATAACACACATTTCACGCCAAAGGAAATCAAATACGAAAGGGATGATAAATTACCTTCTCCGAGCAGATAACGAGGCGCAGATCAAGTCGCTTCGGATTCGCCGAGGTTTGGTTTTGCGATGCGAATAAAGGCGAGGATAGCTACGACTTCCGACTCTGTTTATGCCTATGTGAGAGGCGTTCTGATTGTTGATCGCTGCAGGGGTGTCCCGTCGATTGCTACCCGACTTCCCCAACTGAGCTCTGTGTGGTGGTTCTTAATCGCCGCTATGGTCTCCCGACACCCGATCGCTCAGGTCGATGCCCCCTCTCTCTTGTCGCCCTAAATCGATGCCATTTTTTGATAACCGATTTTCCTATGTTTTTCTGGATGCCTTTGCATGTAACAATGGCCTCGCTTATATAGCCTACGTTCGACTCTAAACTTGGTAAACTGCTGGTGTGATTTCGTGGGCGATTTGGGCTGATTTTAGGAAAGATTTGGTATGCCTTGTTATTATGGTAAGTTAGAAACGATTTTGGGAGATTTGAGGGAATCTGGGAGATTCGCGGTTCTTCGAGATGGTAAGGGGTGTGCTGGCTGTGTATACATGGGTAAGGAAGAGGGTCGCCGGATTCTCAGGCGAGAATCTCGGCGAGGCGGCGATAGGAACTTTTAGGGTTCTAGGTTTCGTTTAGGTTTCGACGGGAAGAAGGATAGGCGTTGAGGATGAGTGGGTGAAGGTAATATGGTCGGGCGTTGGGCTTGGGTGATAAGGGAAAATAAAAGGGTGTGGGTGATCGGCGCGGGCGCATGTAATGCGAGGCCTGCGTCAAAGGTGGGTTGTGGTGTTATTTAATTAGGGGTAGAGTTTAAGTGTATTAGTTTTAATTAGGTATTTATTTAGTTTAGGGTAGTTGGTTTTAGGCTTTTAATTAGTGGTAAATTAATTAATTAATTGTGATTAAATTATCTAAAATAAATGCGGGCGTGCTATTTAATTAATGCTTGAGTTTAAATTATTATAAAGAAATAAAGACGGACGTGCTACTTAATTAATGCTTAATACTTTAGAATGCGGCGCTATTATTTAAAATCTTATTTATTGTGCATTATTGCGAAGTTAAATTAAAACAATTGAGTTTAGATTAAATTATTTAAATGTTAAATGCAAGTATGATATTTAAGAATTGTTTAAAGCTTTATAAATGCGACGCTATTAAATGCATGCATTAGATTAAAATTGATTTTACATTACAAATGATTTTTAATAAATGCGGCTACGCTACCTGACACGACGTCATTGCTAAATTACTTATTTTATGTATTTATTAATGATTAAGAATTACGACAGAGCTTGAAATCAATTAACGCGGACGCGGGACTCTAAGTGCTTGAAACTCTACGTAAGATGCGATGCCATTATTAAATTGTTTATTTGTGCTTGTATTAATGTTTTATTGTTGCATTTTATTATAAAAATCCTAAAAAATTATTTTACAAAATTAGTCTAATTTTATGGTTAATGGCTGGACGGGAGGATCAAAATTGGGTGTCAACAGCTGTCCCTCTTTGTATGGAGATGATGGAAGAATCTTCGGACAAAGACGTTGACTCATAGCCAATTTTGTCTCGATCTTCGCAGTGCGTAATGTTGGGCGGTAGACAAGGCCGACGCAAAATCAAAACCGCCCCGATGTCGAGTTATGACGACATTTGGGTTACCATGGTCGAAACACAAGCGCGCTAACGCGACTCAAAGTTGTCCAAAGGTCGAGTTATGACGACATCGGGTTACCATGGTCAAAACACGGCGCGCTAACGCGACTTAGCCGCCCCAGTGTCGAGTTATGACGACATTTGGTTATGGTGCAAAAAGTAAAAGAAAATAAGCGCTTGAACACAGGGTGTACCGTATGGCTTATGGTCGGGTTCTATGGTGGTGTGAGCGAGTGGACCGACGCTGAGGTCGCTACGCCAATCGTTGGGAAGGTTGCCCCAACAGATTGCCCTGTCACGACGCGTAATATGCACACACTTTAAACGCAAGTGCACGTTATCGTATCAAGTAGTATAGTCTTAGATAAGACCGAATATCGCCTCAGATTAGGTTCAAGTACCAACTATCTATTTTATAGTATCTATTTGGCGAATTAATACTTGATTGGTTGTTTATAACTAAGAATTTCAAAAGCTATTTAAATGTAAAGAATTACTTGGATGTGATGAGAATAGGCTTCTATGTATCCTTACTATCCGCTTATGTTACTTGTTAATGCATTACTTATGGTGTTCTTCTTTTGGAGAAAGCAGTTTACGAAATCGCTTTATACTCCCGTTAGGTTATATAAACACTCAACCCCAGATTGTTCCTTACCTAACTTTCACGATAAGGGTAACTCTATAGAGGATTAAGCACAAAACCTAGTTGACCGTCACGCACAATGCGCAAAATTAGGGTTGTTAAGCCTCTCATCAACGCTTACAAATCTAATTGAGGTATTTTCATCCCCAATTCAAGACCGTCACCCAACTTACAAAGATATTCACAATCCTCCTTTTCGTAACTGATTAGAAATCATATAGTGATAACTAGTTGTCAATTAGCTACCAAGAATTCAACTCAATTATTGGATAGATCTCTCAATAAGAATAATAACCATAAGCATGCATTACTTTATAACATAAGGTTCAAGAATTCAACATAGAAAGCCTTATAAGAGAATTAGTTCCTAGCCATGAATATGACAAGAACTAATTCAAAGTTCATCATGCAAAAACTGAATTAAAGAAAAGAAAAGGAAAGAAATTACTAATGTTTAGGTCTCCAATCTCCTAGGCAAGAAAACCTTGTGTTTGGCAAGAAAGGGAACCTCAAAACCGCCTAGGGTTCTCCTTATATAGTTTTAAACGCCTCCTTCTTTTCCTTCCAGTGCTGGCCCAAAAATCCACAAAAGACCTAATTTTTTCGGCGTCGCTGCGCTTGCCTGTCAGCGCCATGAGCCTAAAGTTCTGCAATACTGGTGTTTTGGCGCCATGCCCCGATATTCGCTGTTCGAGGCCAGCGGCCGCAACTCCCGTGGCTTCTGATGTTTAGCGCCGCGCTCGCTTCGTCTTCGAGGCGCGCTGGAATCTTCTGCAGCTTCTCGAATAATAGCGCCGCGCCGCTTCGATCGCAGGAGGCCTTGCGCGCAGTCCAATTTCAGCCTCGTTTGCCACTTTCTCCGCTACTCTGGTACTCTCTTTTTCCTCTTTTCGCTCCTTTTCCGCCATTTGGCCACTTTAACCATTTTGACTCAAAAGAAAGAAAACTATCCTAATACGACACTTTGTATGTACAAAACGGGACAAAAGACTAACTAGACTGACTCAAAAGGTGTATATAAAATACACCGATCAAATACCCCCAAACTTAACCTTTGCTCGCCCTCGAGCAAAGATAGAAAGAAAGAAAGTAAAAGACTCAAAGAATGAAAGAATAACAGACTCACCGCCATTGATCACTTTTGCTGCATAGATGTTAACTAGAAAAACATGAAGGTTAGCAGAATAATATGCAGGAACATATAGCATGAAATTTTCAGCACACTAAACACATGAAGCTAAATATTTCGCAAACTCATATTCATCATGCTTAATGGAAGTCAATATACTAAATCATGCATATAAATTCAAGAATTCCTATGGCATGCTTACTTGCTATTCTCCACTAATTCTGGATATGCAAAAAAAAAGATCTTCAGGACTTTGAGGGTTGTAATGTAGGCTTAGGTAGGGGTTGGTAAAGATAGGCATTTAGGCTCATTTTTCTGTACCATAAGCTCTTTGGCTTTTCAATTTTTCCCTTTTTCTTTTGATTCTTTCCTTCACTTCAATTCTATCCTTCCCCTCTTTTGTTTTGGGAGAGTGAAGTGTATTATACAAATAGACACCCCAAACTTAGGCTTTTGCCTCTTTCTTATTACTTTTCCATTGGGTGCATCAAACTTGTTCACTCTTTTGTTTCTTCTTTTAACACAATGTACTCCACTTTGAAACTTTTTACTTATGGCACAATTTATGGAATATAGGTGTCAAAGAAAAGTTTCAATTTTTGGCTCAATTGTAATGACTAGGATATATTTTTAAAGTACAGGATAGAAAAGAGGTAAGAATTGGCTATCAAATAAATGCATGAGTCATCTCCCTAGCATGCATATCCTAATTATTTCGCCTCAAATAGCAAACAATCGTACACATAGGTTTTCAATCATTTAGTATGCACAATTCAAGTATGAAACATCCAAATAGACAGATTTTTTGAGTTTTTGGCATATCTAACCTAGGTGTTTAAATAGTTGCTACAATTCCGTTACATTATTTTACCTTACTTCACTAGGTGTTTCTAGCAACTACAGCATACATGATCTTTGACAGGCAATTATGACTCAAAAACGAAAAAAAAAATTGTGGTGACTCAAAATAAACAAAAAAAATCAAAAAGAAGACTCGAATAAAACATAAAAATGAAACACATAAAAAACACCCCCAAACTTAAATTACACATCATTCCCCAATGTAGACTCAAAGGAAAAACTAAAAGACAAAAAGACTTACGCTTTTGGCTAAAATGGTGGTGGCGGTGGGTAGTGCTTCTAATTTCGTGAGGGGAGGAGAGCCCTTGGTGTTTGATTTGGCGGTAGGGCTTTTGGGTCAAAGTATTTTCCAGAATTCTCCAGAATTCTCTGCAACTGGACACCGCGGCGCTTAAACTTCTGCACCTCTTCAGATCTTTCAGGCCGCGCGCTTTAAACTCCTCAAGGCTTCCATCGGATTTCACGCGCGGCCACATTCTGAGGCGCGCGGCTATCTTGGCACATTTTTCGGATTTCACGCTGCCTCGCTTCGCTCTGGCGCCGCGCTTTAAACTTCTGCACTTTTCAGATATTTGGCCGCGCTTACCCGCTTTTCTGGAAATCCTCGCTTTTCTTCAGTTTATTTCCCACCTGTCAATCCCATCACAAAACACAAGACTCCAAGACCGTGAGACTGTTCTGAGACAAAAATAAAATAAACTTAAAGACAGAAATTAAAAATAACATAATTGAAAACGTTGGGTTGCCTCCCAACAAGCGCTTTTTACGCTCTTTTAGCGGACGCAAGTTCCTTAGACTTACTAGCCCCGTGGATTAAGTCCCCAACCAATCCATTTCCGCCACATTTGGCGTTTCCTTTTTCTCCTTTTCTTTTTAGCATTATCGGTAGTAGGGAGTTTCGGAACAATTACCTCATTTAGTGTCATCTCAAAGAAACCATGCTTGCTTTCGGGCTCATCACTCTTTGGTTGCATTGCAATGGCTCGCATGGGCTCGTGGTGTTGATTGCAAAACACCCACTTACGCTTCTTGCTCAATGACGTGTTTAAAGACTTTAAACACCATCTCTTCGTTCTCCACTCTTAGCGTTAGCTCTCCTCTTTCAACGCCAATCAAGGCTCTACCCGTTGCTAGAATGGCCTCCCAATATGATCGGGATTTCATCTTCTTCCATATCCGTAATGAGGAAATCTGCAGAAAGAAAAATTTTCCTACCTTCACAATCACATCCTCGATCTTCCTCGTGGATGAACCACCGCCCCGTCGGCTAGTTGCGCACTCACGGTGGGTTCGCTTCTCCTAACTCCAATCTTTTGAAAACCGATAGGGCATCAAATTTATACTCGCCTAAATCACACAAGTGCTCTGTTGCAAGTCACCCCGCCCATGTGCATGGTAGTGTAAAGCTTCCAGTGGTCCTTTAGCTTTGGTGGCAATTTCTTTTGTAAGATAGCACTACACTCTTACATTAGTGCTACTATCTCATATTCGCCGCTTTCCTCTTTTTCCCAAGATTTCTTTCATGAACTTGAAATAAGATGGCATCCGCTCCAAAGCCTCTATAAGCGGTATGTTGATGTGCAACTTCGAATACCTCCAAGAATTTGGAAAATTGTTTATCGACCGCCTTCCTTTGTAATCTGCGGGAAAGGAATCTTTCTCGTATACCTTCTCCTGAGTTTTCTATCATCCGGGCTAGGTTCGGCCACCTTATCTTTCTAACTCGCTTCCTCTCAACTATTGGCCGAGGTATTGTTGCTCCAATTGTTTTCCACTTCTCAATCGCATCGCCTTACATTGCTCCTGATTTACCTCGATTGCTTGCAATGTCCCGCGTGGCTCGATGTTTGCTCGCTTACCGCCCTACTGTGTTTCCAAGTTTCAACGAGGATCTAGATTCGTTATAAATCGCGTCGGGCGTTGCGCCGTCATGGTCGCTTTAAGCTCATCCGGTTTTTCACGACCAGTGCGTTGAGTTGTTGAGGGGGGCTGAGTGAAGGGTCATTGATTCTGCATGCTGCCTGCATCGCCCCTATACCGATTCTCGCCGCACGATATTGGTTCTGGCTGCCTGTATCGATTTTGCCGCCCCGCACTGATTTTCTTGTACTGATTTTGCCGCCCCGATCTCCTTTCCATGAAGTTTGGGTGATTCCTCCACCGGATTATAAGTGTTTGAGTAGGGTTGTTACTGTTGCCTCGTAGTTACTCTTCGCTGACACTGCCGCTTCCATTGGGATGTTGTTGGGATCATTGAAGGACACCTATCAAATGTGGGCCGCCACATATCTCACGATTTTTCGCAGCTGCACAAAGATTCATCGACACGATGTTGCCGCAATTGTTTCGCTAGAAGAGCCACTTGCGTTCAAAGCAAAGAATAGCATCTACTACGGACCACGATTCTTCTCCCATGGTTGCCTCTTCTTGGACATGGTTGTTAGTGGCCATATCTTCTAATAACTCGTGGCGCTGGTCGCTTTTCCTCATGAATGCTCCACTGCACCGCATCTATGATGGTTCTCGTTGTACCGCCCGTTGTAGAAAATATGAACCAAGTTCCACAACTCAATGCAATGGTGTGGACACTTCCTCTCAGATCCTGAATCTCTCCCATGCTTCATAAGGACTCTCCATCACCTTGATAGAAGTTGTTCAACTCCTCTTAATTTTGTCGCTACTGAGGTGGAAAGAACTTGGCTAGGAATTTCTGCACATTTCGTGCCATGTAAATATCGAATCACCGGGGAATTCAACCATACTTTTGCTCTATCCACGAGTGAGAAGGGAAAGAGCCTCAATCTGACGCATCATCGTAACGCCGTTATATTCGAAAGTGGCACATAGCTCCAAGAAATTTGCTATGTGCATATGTGGATCCTCAGATGGCGCCTCCGAATCGCATCGTGCGCACCATGCTCGTAATCGGTTTTATCTCGAAATTGTTGGCTTATTGTAGGGAGCCTAATGCAAGTCGTGCTCCATTCACTTGGTAGCACATAATCTCCTGCACTTCTTTTCGTCGGATTCGAACTCTATCCTCCATATCTATTGGCACTTGCCGAGGATCTCTGGGTTAAGTTGATTTTCACCTAACCCTTCTCTCATCCTGTTATTGGGAGCACTGTCCATTTCTATCAACGTTGCAGCCGATTCTTTACTCGCTTTTGTGCTTTCTCAATTTCCGGATTGAAGGGAACAAGAGTGTCACTCCTCTTCTCCTTCGCATAAACCGATATCACGAGAAAGATCAAAACAAACAAAGAATCACGGACTCGATTTTCGTAGAAACTAAAAAAAAAAAAAAAAAAATTAAATCCAAATTAGAAATTAAAAATAGATAATTTGATATTGAACTATTGCTAATCCCGCGCCAAAAACTTGATGCGCGTAATATGCACACACTTTAAACGCAAGTGCACGTTATCGTATCAAGTAGTATAGTCTTAGATAAGACCGAATATCGCCCTCAGGATTAGGGTTCAAGTACCAACTATCTATTTTATAGTATCTATTTGGCGAATTAATACTTGATTGGTTGTTTATAACTAAGAATTTCAAAAGCTATTTAAATGTAAAGAATTACTTGGATGTGATGAGAATAGGGCTTATGTATCCTTACTATCCGCTTATGTTACTTGTTAATGCATTACTTATGGTGTTCTTCTTTGGAGAAAGCAGTTTTAAATCGTTTTATACTCCCGTTAGGTTATATAAACACTCAACCCAGATTGTTCCTTACCTAACTTTCGATAAGGGTAACTCTATAGGAGGATTAAGCACAAAACCTAGTTGGCCGTCACGCACAATGCGCAAAATTAGGGTTGTTAAGCCTCTCATCAACGCTTACAAATCTAATTGAGGTATTTTCATCCCCAATTCAAGACCGTCTACCCAACTTACAAAGATATTCACAATCCTCCTTTCGTAATCGATTAGAAATCATATAGTGATAACTAGTTGTCAATTAGCTACCAAGAATTCAACTCAATTATTGGATAGATCTCTCAATAAGAATAATAACCATAAGCATGCATTACTTTATAACATAAGGTTCAAGAATTCAACATAGAAAGCTTATAAGAGAATTAGTTCTAGCCATGAATATGACAAGAACTAATTCAAAGTTCATCATGCAAAACCGAATTAAAGAAAAGAAAAAGGAAAGAAATTACTAATGTTTAGGTCTCCAATCTCCTAGGCAAGAAAACCTTGTGTTTGGCAAGAAAGGGAACCTCAAAGCACTGTGGTTCTCCTTATATAGTTTTAAAACGCCTCCTTCTTTTCCTTCCGTGCTGCCCAAAAATCCGTCAAAGACCTAATTTTTCCGCGCCGGCGCTGCCTGCTGTCGGCGCGCGCTAAAGTGCAATACGGGTGTTTTGGCGCCGCCCGATATTCGCTGTTCAGGAGCCGCGGCCTGCAACTCTGTGGCTTCTCGGATGTTTAGCGCCGCGGCCTGCTTTCAGGCGCTGGCGCGGCCAATCTTCTGCAGCTTCGAATAATAGCGCGCCCCGCTTCGATCGCAGGAGGCGCCACAGCAGTCTGAATTCACCTCGTTGCCACTTTCCGTTTTCACTCTAAGACCATCTTTTCCTCTTTTCGCTCTTTTTCGCCATTTGGCCACTTTAACCATTTTGACTCAAAAGAAAGAAAAACTATCCTAATACGACACTTTGTATGTACAAAGCGGACAAAAGACTAACTAGATCGACTCAAAGGTGTATATAAAATACACCGATCATTCATAGAAGAGAAAATCCACGTGTATTTTAAGTAATTTCTTTTCCTTTCCTTTATTTATTTTGCATGATGAACTTTGAATTAGTTCTCATATTCTGGGACGCTAGAACTAATTCTCTTAATGTTGAATTTCTTGAACCTTATGTTATAATGGTTATTATTCTTCTAGTTATCACTATATGATTTCAATATCTTGTAAAGTGGGGTAGGCGGTCTCGAGTTGGGGATGAAATAATTTTTGATCGCGCGCGACTGGCGCATTGCGCGTGTGGTCAACTAGGTTTTCTTTTATAATTCTTAGTCATAAACAACATCAAGTTTTTGGCCGGGGATTAGGCAATAGTTCAATATCAAATTATCTATTTTTAATTTCTAATTTGGATTTAATTTTCATTTTTATTATTTATTTTTAGTTTGATTCTTTGTTTGTTTTTGATCTTAACCTGTGAGATCAAATAAAACCAAAGTACGCGCAAGCATTAAACAAGTGCGCTGGGGGATCGCCATCTGAGGATCTTCTCACTCGTGGATAGAGCAAAAATTCCTCGCGGTGATTCGATATTTACACACCATGGTGGTGCGAAATTCGTTCTTTCCACCGTAGCAAAGAAAATTAAGAGGGAACTTGGTTCATATTTTCGTGGCAAGATAGTGATAGGGCCGCACTAACCAAGAAAGATTTAATCAATATTTCCCCGGAGATTACAAAGGAAGGCGGCCGATAAACAATTTTCCAAATTACTTAATCCATTTTATTTTAGTTGATTTTCCCAATTCCAACACCAAAGATACAAAAAGAGATTTGTCAATCAAAGAGATAGGAAAGAAACGATGAAAATTATCCACCGCCACCACCACCATTTTAGCCAAAGTTTGTACAATGTGTGATTTAAGTTCAGCGTGTTTTTGTGTTTTAGTTTTCATGTTATGTTTTATTTAAATTTTTCTATTTGTTTTATGTTTATTTAGTCACAAAAATTTTTTCTTTCAAAGATCATGTGGTGGAATAATGTAAAGGAATTGAAGCAACTATCTAAACACTTAGGTTAGATATGCCAAAAAATGATAAATGTTTATGTGTTATGCATTTCTTTGATAGCCAATTCTTACCATTCTTCTCTATCCCTTTAAAATATCCTAAATTTGAAACTTTATTCCCACAAAATTGTGCCATAAGTGAAAATATGAAATTGTGGAGTACATTGTGTTAAAAAGAAGAAACAAAAATGGAAAAGTAATTATTTGTATAATACACTTCACTCTCCAAGGAAAGAATCAAAAGAAAAAGGGAAAATTGAAAAGCCAAAGAGCTTGAGTCTAAATGCATATCTTCATTACAACCTCAAAGTCCTCAAGATCTCTTTATGTATATCGAATTTTTGAATTTATATGCATACTGAGTAAATATCTAGCAAATTCCACGCTATATGTTCGCTAACCTTCATGTTTTTCTAGTTAACATCTAAAGTGATTAATGAGTCCTTTATTTTTCATTCTTTTGAGTCTTTATTTGAGGATTTTATATACACCTTTTTAGTTAGTCTTTTGTCCCATTTTGCACATATAGGATAGTTTTAAATGGCCAAACGAATTCCATGGCCCGCGCGCCTCGGCTATGGCTAGGGCTGCGCGCACAACTCAAGATTCTTGACTTGGAGATTGACACCATTAGCTTAGTAATTTCTTTTCCTTTCCTTTATTTATTTCTTTTTGCATGATGAACTTTGAATTAGTTCTAACTAATTATGTTGAATTTCGAACCTTATGTTATAACTTATGGTTATTATTCTTATTGAGAGATCTATCCACTAGTTATCACTATATGATTTCTAATTAGATTTGTAAGCGTTGACTGGCCAACTAGGTTTTTGTGCTTAATCCTGTAATGCATTAACAAGTAATATAGCGGATAGTATAATTCTTTATATTTACTTATCTTTTATAATTCTTAGTCATAAACAACCAATCAAATATTAATTCACCAAATAGATACTATAAAAACCCTAATCTTTATCTAAGACTATACTACTTGATACGATAACGTGCATGCGTGTGCGACAGATAAATTCATCCACGGGAAGATCGGTATGATTGATCGGGCGTAGGAAAATTTTTCTTTCCGCAGGCTTTTCTCATTTCGATATGGAAGAACGCGAAATCCCGATCATAAAGAGATGGTGTTTAAAGTCTTTAAACACCATCGGATCGAGAACTGAAAAGCTGTGTTTTGTAATCAACACCACCAAACCCCACGCGAGCCATTGCAATGCAACCAAAGAATGATGAGCGAGATGACACTAAATGAGGTAATTGTTAGGAACTCCCTACTACAGATAATGCTAAAAAGAAAAGACTTAATCCACCGTGGCTAAAAAAAGACACATTTGTCGGGAGGAGGCCAACAACGGTTTTTTTTAATTATGTTATTTTAATTTCTCGTCGTTATTTTATTTTAGTTTGTCTAAGCGGTCTCACGGTATTGGATCTTGTTGTTTACAAGAAATTAAACCGGGGACGAAATAAATCAAGAAAAGCAAGGATTTCAGGGAAAATCCGTAACTTAAAACGCCCAAACAAATCAGCTCTTTCACAATTACAACTTCAAAAAAAACTAACCTTAAATTTGAAACTCCCACAAATCCTCCACAAATCCAACCCAACCACAACCTAAACTCTTAAACTATCTCAAACAACAAAGCTCCATTCCATAGCCTCAACCCACCAATTGAAACAAGCTGGAGTCTTCCTCATCTTCAAAGCGTAATCCCTATCGAATCCTTTTACTAAAAGTCATGGAGGTAGTAGTTTGGAGAAGTATTGTAGTTGGAGTAGTTTAAGTTAAAAGCTCCAAACCTTTTTAACCATGGCCACCAGAAGAGAAGAGGCTCCACATCCACCCCAACACCCAAAATAGGTTCGTGAGTTGCCTACCAAATATACAAAAGACCGTAATTCCAAAAGGGAATGGATTACCAAAGGGATCTATGGGGGATGGAGGTTTATGACATCGTAAGGCGATGATGATTGAGCTAAGGGTGGAAGAGATTTGTCAATCCGGAGAAGATAACACTGAATACAAAATTTTATGCAAACTTTCCGGAGAAGAAATTATACGCCGATCGCAGGTTAATAAATACAACGCTAAAAATGCTTGATGTTGAAGAATATTGAGATGATGGAACCATTTTAGAACATCGTACGGAATAATATCGCAGACATTGGTACTACCCCGTCGCTTTTTGAATCGGAAGGAATGGATCTATGTGCCGCGAGCCATTCAAAAAGGCCAACAAGGCTTGTATTATTTACGTCGATTGCGCGTGATTCCATCTACGCACTTCACCGCGATTAAGTTGATTTATGGAATTAGATAATTGATGTGGGAAAAGAGATAGTGCAGAGCATCAAGAAATCAAAGAGAATGACAAAGGTGGATCGGGACAGTTCACTTATTACCGTACCCCACAACTACCACAGATACTCATGAAAGAAACCAACCCGCTGGGATAGTGCACTCTTTTCAGCTCAAATAGGGCTCACAGGCAGGACCGAGCCACCGCCAACCACAAGAGCGTAAAGGGCAATTGTACCAACATACAAGACAAAGAAGAAACAAGGCAACAAATCGACGGAAAGGTCTTGTTCAACCAACGGTCACGATTATCCACCGCCACCACCACCATTTTAGCCAAAGTTTGTAAGTGTCGCTTTCATCTTTGAGTCTACACAGGGGGCAATGTGTGATTTAAGTTTGGGTGTGTTTTTGTGTTTTAGTTTTATTTGTGTGTCATGTTATGTTTTATTTAAGTCTTTTATTTGTTTCATGTTTATTTTGAGTCACCAAAGTTTTTTTTTTTGAGTCATAATTCACAAAGATCATGTAAGTTGCTAGAAACACCTAGTGAAGTAAGGTGGAATAATGTAAAGGAATGGAAGCATATCTAAACACTTAGGTTAGAGATGCCAAAAACTCATTAACTGCCCATTCGAGTCTCTTTGAGTTATGTATGCTAAATGATAAATGCTTACGTGTTATAATGCTTGCTATTTGAGGCGAAATAGTTAGGATATGTGTTAGGGAGATGACTCGAGGCATTTCTTTGATAGCCAATTCTTACCATTCTTTTCTATCCACTTTAAAAATATCACTAGTTAGCCCCATCGAGCCTAAATTTGCCTAAATTTGAAACTTCTTTTGACACCCCATATTCCTACAAAATTGTGCCATAAGTGAAAATATGAAATAGTGGAGTACATTGTGTTAAAAAGAAGAAACAAAAGAGTGAACAAGTTTGAGGCACCCTAATGGAAAAGTAATAAGAAAGAGGCAAAAGCCTAAGTTGGGGTGCCTATTTGTATAATACACTTCACTCTCCCAAAACAAAAGAGGGAATGATAGAATTGAAGTGAAGGAAAGAATCAAAAGAAAAAGGGAAAAATTGAAAAGCCAAAGAGCTTTTACGCATGAAAAATGAGCCTAAATGCCTATCTTTACCAACCCCTACCTAAGCCTACATTACAACCCCAAAGTCCCAAGATCTCTTCTATGTATATCCGAATTAGTGGAGAATAGCAAGTAAGCATGCCATAGGAATTTTTGAATTTATATGCATACTGAGTACACCGACTTCCATTTAAGCATGATAAGTATGAGTTTGCGAAATATCTAGCTCATGTGTTGAAATTCCATGCTATATGTTCCGCAGATATTATTACGCTAACCTTCATGTTTTTCTAGTTAACATTCATGCAAAGAAAAGTGATCAATGGCAGGAGTCTGTTTATTTTCTTTGTTGATTTTCTTATTTATCGAGTCTGTCATTTTATTGTATTTCTTTCTATCTTTGCTCGAGGAGCAAAGGTTAAGTTGGGTCGTATTTGATCGGTGTATTTTATATACACCTTTTGAGTCGACTAGTTAGTCTTTTGTCCCGCTTTGTACATACAAAGTGTCGTATTAGGATAGATTTTCTTTCTTTTGAGTCAAAGTGGCTAAAGTGGCCAAATGGCGAAAAGGAGCGAAAAGGGGAAAAGAGAGAAAGTGGCAAGCGCGCTAAACATCCGAGAAGCCACAGCAGAGCAGGCACGCCTCGCATCAGCCTTTATCGTGGCCGCGCGCCAAAACACAGAAAAAAATTAGGTCTTTTGACGATTTTGGGCGGCATGGAAGGAAAAGAAGGAGACGCTTTAAACCTATAAAGGAGAGAACCCTAGGCAATTTTCAAGGGTTCCTTTCTTGCCAAACACAAGGTTTTTCTTGCCTAGAGATTGGAGACCCAAACATTAGTAATTTCTTTTCTTTTTCTTTTCTTTAATTGATTTGCCAGATGATGAACTTTGAATTAGTTCTTGTCATATTCATGGCTAGGAACTAATTCTCTTATCTTTATGTTGAATTCTTGAACCTTATGTTATAAAGTAATGCACGCTTATGGTTATTATTCTTATTGAGAGATCTATCCAATAATCGAGTTGAATTCTTGGTAGCTAATCGACAACTAGTTATCACTATATGATTTCTAATCGAAAGGAGGGACGGAAAGGAGGGATTGTGAATATCGTAAGTTGGGTGACGGTCTTGAATCGGGGATGAAAATACCTCAATTAGATTTGTAGCGTTGATGAGAGGCTTAACAACCCTAATTTTCGCGCATTAATTTGGCGACATCGCGTGACGGCCATCGACTAGGTTTTTGTGCTTAATCCTCCTATAGAGTTACCCTAGTGAAAGTTAGGTAAGGAACAATGAGTGTTTATATAAGTATAAAACGATTTCAGAAACCCGCTTTCTCCAAAAGAAGAACACCATAAGTAATGCATTAGTAAGTAACATGCGGATAGTAAGGATACATAAGCCCTATTCTCATCACATCTGAATTAAATCGTTATAATTAATTAGCTTTTATAATTCTTAGTCATAAACAACCAATCACTCATTAATTCACCAAATAGATACTAGAAAATAGACAATTGGTACTTGAACCCTAATCCCAGAGGACGATATTCGGTCTTATCTAAGACTATACTACTTGATACGATAACGTGCACTTGCGTTTAAAAGTGTGTGCATCTAATCGCGCATCATGCTCCTGCTCCTGCATGCTAATACTTGAACAAACGGTTAGTGCATAACTGTTAAGGCAAAATGATGATTCATAATTTTAAAGTAATGCAACTGTGAGTAGAAAAGATTATCCCGCAAAAATATGACGCTGCTTGTGTTGATGCGATGCCGCAAATCCGTGGATTTCGCCTGCACGGACGTGTTGCGATTGTGAACGCGGATACGTTCTTGCTGCAGAATCGCCTCGAGACTAAAGCTCCAGAAAGAGTTAGTGCATAAGCGCTAAGATGTAATAATAAAGCATAAATGAAAAATGCAACTTTGAGAACCGAGAAATCGCCCTGCGTAGATGTGATATCTGCGATGGCGCTGCTTGGCGTCGTTCCGACTTGGCGCTGCTTTCGGACTTGTCGTCGTTCCGGACTTAGCGTCGTTTGGACTGGCGTCGCTTTGGACTCGGCGTCGCTTTTGACTCGTCGTCGTTTCGGACTTGGCGTCGTTTCCGGACTTGGCGTCGTTTTGGACTTGGCGCCATTTTCGACTTGTCATCGCTTCGGACTTGGCCGCTTTCGGACTTGGCGTCGCTTTCGGACTTGGCGTCGTTTGACTGGCGTCGTTTTGGACTTGGCGTCGTTTCGGACTTCGCTGCTCCTCGTAGACTAAATCTCAAGAAAGAGTTAGTGCATAAATCACGAGCCGTAATAATAAAGCGTGAATGAGAAAAATGCAATTTTGAACAGAGAAAATCTTCTCGTAGATGTGATATCTTGATGATGGCGCTGCCGGACTTGATGCGGCCGATAACGCCGTCGTTCGACGCGGTTGCTTCCGGGCGTCGTTGCGTGGACTCATTGCCGATAACGCCGTCGTTCGGACGTGTTGCCGGGCGTCGTTGCGCTGGCTTCTGGCCGATAACGCCGCCGCTCGACGTGTATTCTGGGCGTCGCTGCGTAGACTTGCCTTGGCCGATAACGCCGCCGCTCGACGTGGCCGCCGGGCGTCGTTGCGTAGACTTGTCGCGGCCGATAACGCCGCCGGACGTGTTCTTCCGGGCGTCGTTGCGTAGACTTGCCGGCCGATAACGCCGTCGTTCGACGCTGGCCGGCCGCGTAGACTTGTTGCGGCCGATAACGCCGCCGTCGACGCTGCCGCCGGGCGTCGTTGCGTAGACTTGCTGTGCTGATAATGTCGTTGCCTGGACGTGTTGCTGCTCCTGTAGAATGAATGCTTCTGCAAGCTAAGCTTGAGAAAACGTTAGTGTATACCTGTTTAAACAAAATGATAAATATATATGAGAAGTGCAATTTCATGGATAGAGATGTCGTCCCTGATATGCCTGACGAATACTGAGATGTTGCCCTTGCACTGCAACTGACGAATTGTTATGATGCCTTTGTTGTGTGCGATGCGCGGGTTGCAAGTTTGACTTTATGCCCGAGTTGACGCGCTTAGGTTTTGTTGCGAACTCAACTTTGATAGCCGATTGTTGATGCCTTTTCTGCTGCTTTTGTCGCTGGACTTTGAATTTTGGGATTTTTGTCATATCTTACGCCTCGTTGTTTCTTCGCGAAGAAACTTCTTGTCGATTTTATGCTTGGCTATTGCATTTCTTTATACATTAATATGAAAAGACTCGCGCCAAAGAAAATTTTGTGAGTTTTGGGGGGGGGGGACGATTTGTATTTGACTTAGCCGCATTGTCACTTGACATCTGCGTGTTCTGCTTGGATTTGCAGCACTGCAGTTTCCTACATTGTCCCAGTTTTGAGAAGGTGTCATGCTGCTCTTCTTTTCTGAGACCCCTGCTTTGCCTATAGGAACCAAGACAGGTTCCGACTCGTTCCGCTCAGATGTCCTTGAATCGATCATGTCGCTGGACCGTGCCTTTGATCTTGTGAAATATTGATGCTCTGCCATTGCTTAGTCAAATACAAATCGACCTTTGGGGGAAGATGACAAATCTTTCTAAAAATGCAACAAACGGTGTTAGCATAAAGCACATAATTTGCGGGTATGTAGCAGATATTTTGCACATAGCACATTCAAATGTTTCCTAACATGCAGGGGGACCTCTTCATGCCAGAGGTAAGCCTAAACGTCACTTATGCGAGATTATGACGGATTTGTCCAAGTCGTCCAACTATAATGCCTTTGTTGGAAATGGCGACCAAATGACGGTGCACTTTTTCCAATTTCAGCATGTCATGATTGGGCTTGGATTTGTCTGTCATTGTCACGCTACACATAATATGCTGGTTGGTCGTTGGGTTGAGAAACCCGTCGACAAGTTTGGTGTCTTCCTAATTGTGGTGTCGATGCCAAGGACCGACCCACCTAAGGTAAATGCATGCCCTAAAATAAGGGTGGTATAGCTCTATCTTAAGTTTTCTAAGATTTGGCTTTACTAGACGCAAGGTTCCCGAGCGGACAACTCGAGTGAGAAGGCTACGCGGCTGATCAGACGAACCGATCTAACTCCGCGCAGGCGCCAACTCTCCTAAAATTTGGATATTTTTTGAAAGAAATTTGCGGGTGCGCGGAGCACACCAGCGCGTGAGTGTGTGATTTGTGTGAATTTTCCAGAATGGAAGAAATATGAGCGGAATGCCAGTTTAGGGAAAGCAGTAAAGCAAGTAGCAAAAAATAAACAAAATACAATACACAAAAAATTAAATGCAAAATAATTGCCAAATAATAGCCCTAGGTCTGTTGTGGTTAAGAACCTAAAATCCCCAGTGGAGTCGCCATTTCTGTCGCGCCCTTTTTCGACCGCGACATTTATTTTCTAGACTCCTGCTTAAATAACAAAGGTTAGAAAATAAAATAAATAAATGCTAAAAGGTTTAAGAGGCTTAGAGGTTTTAAAAATGCTAAAAGGATGCTAAAATTGCAAAAGATGCTAAAGTTTAAAAGGGTTGCTAGGGAGTCGCCACCTAATTAATTTGGGTGAATTAGGACACCTAAATGTTTAACTAGTTTAAAGTAAAACATTAACTCCATTTTAATGGTCTGCTAAACTTAATGAGATTCTGGGTAAGGGTTCTTTATTAATCTAGAGGGAAGGGGTTAGGCACCCTCTAAGATCCGCTAACTTGCGGTTGTCCTGCCAAACCTAGGGTTAATTATTATGTTAGAGAAATGCATGTTTTAGAAAATATTTGAAAGAAAGTATTTAAAACATATAAGATGTATTTTGACCAAAAGAAAATGTAAGATTTTGTTTTAATATATATAAAGTTAGTTTTGATGGAAAACATGCATTCATAAGGTATTTATATGAATTTATTCGATTGTATAGCATAACATAGAAGTAGTAGTGCAAAATCAATTATGACAAAATATGCATTATAAAATAATCTTAGCATGCAAAGTATCCATTTAGTAAGCAAAATAGTTTTCATATATGAATGATAATGCATTTTGAAAATGGGTTAGGAACTTGATCACAAATAATATCCTAGCTACATGATTGATTATGCAAGTGAAGATTATTGGGTGGTTTATTAGAAATGCTAAACAATGTATGGCGTGCCTAAAGTAATTAACTTAAGGGAAGCAAAATTAAATTAATTTTCTATTATTGATTCAAGGTTTAACTATTATAAATGCTAATTAATTAGTGTAACGTTAGACAATTAGTTACAATAAATGAATATGGAGAGGATATGAATTAATAATGGTAACTCGAAGAATGACGATATCCTTTCGCCGCGGTTTGGAAATTCCTATGCTAGATGAGTGCACATAAATGCGGGCCTTCTTTTGAAGTAGCTCAAGATGAGTCTCGCCATGAGACTCTTTATTTTGCTCCGGTGCGTGCCATGTAAAAGATAAAGAAAGATAAGGATTAGTATATGCCCAAAATATAGAATCAGAGTCCAAAGCATATAATTCAACTTAGACAACCAGCAAATAGAGTAGTGTAAATCCATAAATACAATGATGCAATTACATGAGAACATAATATTCAGCAAGTAAACAGAATGGGCCTAGCCCACACATGCAAAAATCGAGATTTGTGGATTCTGGACAGCTTGTGTGTGATTTCAAATGGAGCAGTGGGTTTTAGCAAACTCAAAAGTTGAAGCCCATTCATCAGCACATACACATATAGTAATTGCTAGGCAGAAACAGTCAGAATACATTAAAATACATACAGCATACCCTGCGGCAGTGTATGGGTTCTCAAATATATTGCAGGTATGCTAAAGTTATATGCCTACTCCGGCAGGTGATGGTTAAGTGCAGAAGGCTTAAAATGCTACATGTTGTCATTGAGGCATTACACTTCAGGCAGGCAAAGGAAATGTATGACCAATTTGAATACACACAGAAAATCAACACAAGAAAACAGATGATGAACCATTTACGGTTCCAGGCAACAACTAGAGGGCGGGTAGAAGGATGACTGACAACATTTATGTAGGATCAGTGAAGTAGGCATACTCATAAGTAAACAAATTCGATTCTGCAGGGGAAGAACCAGACAATACATATTTTCAAGAATCAAGCATTGAATTAATACTGGCACCGAGGATGGTCGTCTACAGGAGGTGATGTTCACATAGCTTTATGCTATACCCAGCTAGTTTTTCAACAAATTCATATGCAAGGTTCAGGTAGGATGCAAAAGACCATATCTGTCTTTCAAACCAATCACAGTTTCAATGCCACATTATATTACACCCACTGCTGCGTGATATGACCATGAACGACATGCAACGAGGAGGGAGTTTAGTAAATATGAGATGTCGATGCGAATGTCCCTTAGATCCCTTAATTGGTTAACATGACACACAGTATGGGTACATCGAATTTCACATCGCTAAAGGATAACAGGATACGAAATACAGTCATATATTGTGTTTCGATCGACAAGAGGTTATAATCTGATTTTAATAACATGCGACAGGCTTCAGTATTTGAATCTTTAGTCCAAGAAATGCAGATAATATCCCAACTAACAATTGAAAGGAAAATGCTTTACATGGACAATTTAGAAACCAAGATACAATGAACACACGTTTATAGTAGACAAATTAGACATATGTGTGCAACATCCCATACATATAAAGCTTATTCAAGTCATTTCAACAAAACCCCCTTGACAGCTTTGATGCCCAATCATAACCTAGGCATATCGATATATGAAAACATAATCATACACCAAGATAGTTCTAAACATAAATAAACTAACATAATTAGCCTGCTTAAACATTAAACACTACATACCACTAAATCAGTAGCAAAACACACCAACATGCATACAACAAAATGAACTAGGATTCTTTTCATATCATTCCAGACCTATATCCGATACGCATATAACGATTCTTCGGAAGACATGCGGGAATACCATAGACGACATTCGATTAGTTGTTAACACAGACAAGTACAGTCGCGACATTTATAGCAGATAATATCAGTTAAAAAACAGATTCAGAAACAGCCTAGCAGACATAAACCATTGCCGAAACAACACTACACGCATATGTGGACCGTCGTCGACACCAACTAAACTTAGACATGACTTGTCACAATAACACACATTTCACGCCAAAGGAAATCAAATACGAAAGGGATGATAAATTACCTTCTCCGAGCAGCGAACCAGGGCAGCGTATCAAGTCGTCGGATTCGCTCGGAGGTTTGGTTTTTGCGATGCGAATAAAGCGAGGATAGCTCACGACTTCCCGACTGCTTTATGCCTATGTGAGGAAGGTTCTCGGATTGTTGATCGCTGCTAGGTGTCCGTCGATTGCTACCGACTTCCCAACCGAGCTCTGTGTGGTGGTTCTTAATCGCCGCTATGTCTCCCGACACCCGATCGCTTCTGTGTCGATGCCCCCCCTCTATTGCTGTCTGTCCTAAATCGATGCCATATTTTGATAACCGATTTTCCTATGTTTTTCTCGATGCCTCATGTAACAATGGCCTCGCTTATATAGCCTACGTTCGACTCTAAACTTGGTAAACTGCTGGTGTGATTTCGTGGGCGATTTGGGCTGATTTTAGGAAAGATTTGGTATGCCTTGTTATTATGGTAAGTTAGAAACGATTTTGGGAGATTTGAGGGAATCTGGGAGATTCGCGGTTCTTCGAGATGGTAAGGGGTGTGCTGGCTGTGTATACATGGGTAAGGAAGAGGGTCGCCGGATTCTCAGGCGAGAATCTCGGCGATGGGAACTTTTAGGGTTCTAGGTTTCGTTTAGGTTTTCGACGGGGAAGAAGGATAGGCGTTGAGGGATGAGTGGGCTGAAGGTAATATGGCTGGGGCGTTGGGCTTGTGGGTGATAAGGGAAAATAAAAGGGTGTGTGGGCTGATCGGGCGTGGGCCGGGGCGTGGGCTGGTGAGGCCTGGGCTGCGTTTTAAAGGTGGGTTGTGGTGTTATTTAATTAGGGGTAGAGTTTAAGTGTATTAGTTTTAATTAGGTATTTATTTAGTTTAGGGTAGTTGGTTTTAGGCTTTTAATTAGTGGTAAATTAATTAATTAATTGTGATTAAATTATCTAAAATAAATGCGGGCGTGCTATTTAATTAATGCTTGAGTTTAAATTATTATAAAGAAATAAAGACGGACGTGCTACTTAATTAATGCTTAATACTTTAGAATGCGGCGCTATTATTTAAAATCTTATTTATTGTGCATTATTGCGAAGTAAAATTAAAACAATTGAGTTTAGATTAAATTATTTAAATGTTAAATGCAAGTATGATATTTAAGAATTGTTTAAAGCTTTATAAATGCGACGCTATTAAATGCATGTATTAGATTAAAATTGATTTTAAATTACAAATGATTTTTAATAAATGCGGCTACGCTACCTGACACGACGTCATTGCTAAATTACTTATTTTATGTATTTATTAATGATTAAGAATTACGACAGAGCTTGAAATCAATTAACGCGGACGCGGGACTCTAAGTGCTTGAAACTCTACGTAAGATGCGATGTCATTATTAAATTGTTTATTTGTGCTTGTATTAATGTTTTATTGTTGCATTTTATTATAAAAATCCTAAAAAATTATTTTACAAAATTAGTCTAATTTTATGCTTAATGGCTGGACGGGAGGGTCAAAATTGGGTGTCAACAAACGTCAGGCTTTGCACAATAACTCATGAAAATATTTACATGAAAAGGACTGTCACACCTAGCTAAATAAAGAAACATAAAGCCAAAGTCTTATATCTACGAATCCCTCCTAAAATTAAGTCCTAATTTAGCAAAACACACAACATTCTCCAATTCTATTCTATCTACAATCTATTGTTCTTTCCAATTTCGGTTTGCATCATATTTCGACGCAAAATTGCATAACATATTGAAATGTCAAGAAGTACATATTGGCGGCAATGCCAAATCAAACAGTAGCTAGATGTACTCGCAAACACCTTCACCAATACTTGTTCTTAACTGTATTTTTCTTTTTCTTTTTTGGCCTCTTAACTTAAGTACTTAACCAATATAGATTAGTAATAAGTTTCCGTTGTCGAGGATGAAAGCTTTCTCTTTCCATTTTCCTATTAACACGTAAAAACTTGTCTTTATTTAAAGTCCCTTATAAATATTACTTAGAAATTTCCTGATCTTACGGGTTTGAGTCGTGAAAACAACTTATTGCAGACATGTGAGGTAAGATGCAGACGCGATATCTTAGACCTTTGTGGTCTGACGCTTCCCCGGACCCCAGGAGCTTAATGCACCGAACTGCTCTTAATTTTTTTTCACGTCTTCTTGCAAGTCAGGATCAATACGAGCAACCCTTAATGTTTGGTCAAAAATATAATTCATTGGTTGAAGTTCACATTGCCGCTAAGGGGCTTGGTGATACTACAGTCGAAGGAAAAGAAGCATCAAGTCAGGATAAAGCAAAAGCTTTGATTTTCCTTCGCCATCATCTTGATGAAGGGTTAAAATGTGAATATTTAACCTTGAAAAATCCGTTTGTTTATGTTTTTAAATTTCACAGTTCGCATAACTCATTGCGAACTTCTGTTTTTTTTTTTGTAAATACATTTCACAATTCGCAACAGGGTAAGCGAACCCTATTTTCTTTTTACATATATAATTAAATTTGTAATTAATCACAAAGAAATGTAATTAATCCGACAAATTATGCACATTCAAAAAGAAAAAAATATTATAAAGGTGAAAAAGAGACAATGTCTGACTCAAAGCCACCCTTAACGGTCTATGGCAAGTGAACCGACAAGTAAGCTCCCCCTCTCCCTTTTTTTATGTTAAAATTTTGCCTAAGATGAAAGCACCGTTATGAAGTGTATATATGAACACTATATTTGTTTACGTAATTCTTTATAAATTATTTATGCATATTAAATAAAATTTTAACTATCAATATAGGTTTAAACAGAAATATTACTGTGCTTCACCAAACTAATAGCTAGTGGTGAAATCCGAAAATTCGATAAAATTGTTCGAGCTCCGAATTGACCGGTGGATGGAATTACTTTACTCTTAATTAGAGGTCTCAGGTTCGAGCCTCGAATTGGCCCTACGCATCGCAGATATATTGAGCTCTAATGCAGATACCGGACATCGAGTGATAAAAAAATAGCTAAATCAATTTGAGTACTTTGTTATTGTAAAGAATGAATCTTGGGTCTAACTCAACCCCAAAAACTAGCTTGTATGGTGATAATTGTCCAAGTCCATATAAGGAGTTCATGTTCTCATTCTATATCCGATGTGAGACTCTTAACACTCCCCCGTGCACTCATACCTTGTTAACTGGAGCGTGAATAATATAATTTGGGGGCCCAACATCGGTGAACAAAGAATTGAAATGTGTCTGGCTCTGATACCAATTCAAGAATGGATTTTAGGCATAACTAAACCTCAAAAGCTAGTTTGTATGGTGAGGTTTGTCCAAATTCATGTTCTTATTCCATATCCGATGTGAGACTCTTAACAATTGTAATTATTTTGCATTAATGTGACTAAACTTCAGATCTATGCACTTTTTTTATTGGTTGAAACTTTAAATAATGATTTTTGCTTGTAATTATATTTTCTTGCAGCTTGAAATCTGGAGATGCAAGAATTCATATTAAAATAAACGGATATTAGCACATGTAGTCCCTCCAGTATTAATAAATTTTTTATTTTGAATTTTCTGATTTTTTTTGTTAAGCATATTTAACCTTCAAAATTAGTTGATGTGTGCACTATTAATCCCTCAAACGGTGAATTTTCACAATTCAATGAATTATTAAGTATTGAATATTCAATTATCGATGTATGATGTTATATTTTGTTGTTAAAAATACTCCAAATATCACATATTTCATATAAAAACAACCAAAATATATAATTTTTATTAATTAAAGGTTAAATATGTTTACTCAAATATTATCAGGACTAAAACCGAAATTTATAAATAATTGAGGGACTACCTCAAAAGGGTGACATTTGGACTTTGAAGTAGGAGCTTTAGTATCAGCTTTTGATGTGAGCAGAAAAATCGACCCTAAGTTTTTACATTTAATATTTAAATACGTACTACATAGCACATAAGACCATCTCCATCAGGGGACATTGTCCCGATAATTACACACAACAAGAGACAATTCGAATGACATGTTGACGTGGAAATAATTGAGAATTATTGAATATACATGAGATAATCTTGCCACGTGGAGATAGAGATGGCAATGGATCCGGAACCCGGTCCGTATCCGGTGGATCCAGATCAGTTTTATAGGATATGCATGTAGGCTAGACCAGACATTGTCACAGCGAGGATCAGGCATTGATGAAATTGAACACACCAGATGTGGTTCGAGGTGTTACTGCACACTATCTGAGACGACGCAAACATAATCCAGACCTTGTATTTTCCTAAACCACAGTATGCCTCATCTGTCACATTGAAACCTATAATGAAAAGCAAAACAAAAAAAGAAAACTTTAGATTAGATATATTACTGTGAAACGTCCAATCAAATGAATCTCTATAGATCATATGCATTGCCTTACCATAGCGGTTGTGATTCTGAATAATCTCCATTAAACCTTCAAATGCATCACAGAATATGACAGTTGCACCTACAAGCTCCTCATTAAGTTCAGCAACCATAGTTCTCACAAAGAAGTGTAGATCGATATCATCTTATTATTTATGGTTTCCACACTCCGTTTTGCTATGGTATGGTAGTAAGTAGTAAGGTGCGGGATATTGGAGCAGTCCCAATACAACCACTGTTCTTACATTGGCATTGTACAAGTTACGTGGCACGATAAATATACATTTAGATAACTTTCTAGAAACAAATCTTTAAACAAGATTGATAGGCGTATAATAGCAGAATGAACCTTGTTTCGCAGTTGAACTAAATAATCTTGGAAGCAATGTAGAGCCGTAGGAGGGGAACTAAATAATAAGGTTATAGGCGGTGAACTTCACTATGACAACGATTAATCAACTGCGATATGAGTCATATAAGCAAGTTTAACAATCGAGGAGGAAAAAATAAGTAAATGCCTCGGGAGAAATTAAAGTGGCAAAAGAGTAAATCGAGATCGTCAATTTTTTACTAACAAGTAGTCTTCCCTTTATTGCTCCAAAGATTTCAACGAAGCGTCAAAGGTCTTCCCAGGTCTAACATTAGTTAGAACCTGCGTTATTCGGCGATTTCTTTATCCTTTCTAGTGAATTTTGTTGATTGGAATTCAAAAATTATTTGGTTCCTATAGATATATTGGCATGGCATTGTATTCCAATCATTCTAAGCAATGAATTCACCCATCGATGGTCTGGAAGAGAATTTGTTTTTGATTCTGGTAAAATATATTTAATTAATTACTTATATGCTTCTTTGAGAACTATAGAACACGAGAGCAAACTCTAATTGATGGAAGGGTAAATCCCAAATATGCGTGTCAATTTCACTTTTCCCCCAAATCGTTACGTTTTCTCCTTTTCAAATCTAAATATCTCGCGATGTACAATAGATTTCAACGTAAATTTTTGTGGTAATGTGTCAGAATGTCAATTTGATATTGGAAATTCAATTTTTAAAAAAAGGGCCAGGAACCCAGGAATTATATATATATTATATATTAGGAATTTACAAAATTAGGAATTATATATATTAGGAATTATATATATTATATATATTAGAAATTATATATATTAGAAATTATATAAATTATATAAATTATATATATTAGGAATTTAGAAAATTAGGAATTATATATATTAGGTATTATATAAATTATATATATTAGGACTTTTGAAAAAGGAATTATCTATATTATATATATTATATATATTAGGAATTATATATAATAAATATATTAGGAATTATATAAATTATATATATTATAAAAAAATAAAAATAAAAAAATCGGTTAGATAGGACCAAAAAAAACAAGAATTTTAAAGGAGAAGACCTGATAATCTCGGTCGGTTCGGTCCGATCCCAAAGTCGGTCGGTCCGATTTTTGGTCGGACCGAAAATTGTGCACCCCTAATCTTATTTGCCCGCCAACATGGCTTGTGCCTTACTATTTCTTTTCAGTTTGGTGAATTATTATTTTTACTTATCACCTATTTATCCTTCTTTATTGTAAGTTTGGCTTTGTTACTTTTAATAAATGATTATTATTTTTACTGTATTGTCAGCTATTTATTCTCCTTTATTGTAATCTTGCTTGGCTGGCGATTTCTTGTTACGTTAGGCATATGATTTTTAGTTGCATTAGCCATTAGAAAATAGAAAATACCTCAGAATTGTTTAGTCAATTTGTTGTTCGTACCATTCCACTAGAAGTCTACCAATTTCACTGGGGCGTTAGTTTCATAACTTTTTTTTTTAAGTATAACGTCAGGCTTTGCACAATAACTCATGAAAATATTTACATGAAAAGGACTGTCACACCTAGCTAAATAAAGAAACATAAAGCCAAAGTCTTATATCTACGAATCCCTCCTAAAATTAAGTCCTAATTTAGCAAAACACACAACATTCTCCAATTCTATTCTATCTACAATCTATTGTTCTTTCCAATTTCGGTTTGCATCATATTTCGACGCAAAATTGCATAACATATTGAAATGTCAAGAAGTACATATTGGCGGCAATGCCAAATCAAACAGTAGCTAGATGTACTCGCAAACACCTTCACCAATACTTGTTCTTAACTGTATTTTTTTTTTTTTTGGCCTCTTAACTTAAGTACTTAACCAATATAGATTAGTAATAAGTTTCCGTTGTCGAGGATGAAAGCTTTCTCTTTCCATTTTCCTATTAACACGTAAAAACTTGTCTTTATTTAAAGTCCCTTATAAATATTACTTAGAAATTTCCTGATCTTACGGGTTTGAGTCGTGAAAACAACTTATTGCAGACATGTGAGGTAAGACTGCGTATCAGCATATCTTAGACCTTTGTGGTCTGACGCTTCCCCGGACCCCAGGAGCTTAATGCACCGAACTGCTCTTAATTTTTTTTCACGTCTTCTTGCAAGTCAGGATCAATACGAGCAACCCTTAATGTTTGGTCAAAAATATAATTCATTGGTTGAAGTTCACATTGCCGCTAAGGGGCTTGGTGATACTACAGTCGAAGGAAAAGAAGCATCAAGTCAGGATAAAGCAAAAGCTTTGATTTTCCTTCGCCATCATCTTGATGAAGGGTTAAAATGTGAATATTTAACCTTGAAAAATCCGTTTGTTTATGTTTTTAAATTTCACAGTTCGCATAACTCATTGCGAACTTCTGTTTTTTTTTTTTGTAAATACATTTCACAATTCGCAACAGGGTAAGCGAACCCTATTTTCTTTTTACATATATAATTAAATTTGTAATTAATCACAAAGAAATGTAATTAATCCGACAAATTATGCACATTCAAAAAGAAAAAAAATATTATAAAGGTGAAAAAGAGACAATGTCTGACTCAAAGCCACCCTCAACGGTCTATGGCAAGTGAACCGACAAGTAAGCTCCCCCTCTCCCTTTTTTTATGTTAAAATTTTGCCTAAGATGAAAGCACCGTTATGAAGTGTATATATGAACACTATATTTGTTTACGTAATTCTTTATAAATTATTTATGCATATTAAATAAAATTTTAACTATCAATATAGGTTTAAACAGAAATATTACTGTGCTTCACCAAACTAATAGCTAGTGGTGAAATCCGAAAATTCGATAAAATTGTTCGAGCTCCGAATTGACCGGTGGATGGAATTACTTTACTCTTAATTAGAGGTCTCAGGTTCGAGCCTCGAATTGGCCCTACGCATCGCAGATATATTGAGCTCTAATGCAGATACCGGACATCGAGTGATAAAAAAATAGCTAAATCAATTTGAGTACTTTGTTATTGTAAAGAATGAATCTTGGGTCTAACTCAACCCCAAAAACTAGCTTGTATGGTGATAATTGTCCAAGTCCATATAAGGAGTTCATGTTCTCATTCTATATCCGATGTGAGACTCTTAACACTCCCCCGTACACTCATACCTTGTTAACTGGAGCGTGAATAATATAATTTGGGGGCCCAACATCGGTGAACAAAGAATTGAAATGTGTCTGGCTCTGATACCAATTCAAGAATGGATTTTAGGCATAACTAAACCTCAAAAGCTAGTTTGTATGGTGAGGTTTGTCCAAATTCATGTTCTTATTCCATATCCGATGTGAGACTCTTAACAATTGTAATTATTTTGCATTAATGTGACTAAACTTCAGATCTATGCACTTTTTTTATTGGTTGAAACTTTAAATAATGATTTTTGCTTGTAATTATATTTTCTTGCAGCTTGAAATCTGGAGATGCAAGAATTCATATTAAAATAAACGGATATTAGCACATGTAGTCCCTCCAGTATTAATAAATTTTTTATTTTGAATTTTCTGATTTTTTTTGTTAAGCATATTTAACCTTCAAAATTAGTTGATGTGTGCACTATTAATCCCTCAAACGGTGAATTTTCACAATTCAATGAATTATTAAGTATTGAATATTCAATTATCGATGTATGATGTTATATTTTGTTGTTAAAAATACTCTAAATATCACATATTTCATATAAAAACAACCAAAATATATAATTTTTATTAATTAAAGGTTAAATATGTTTACTCAAATATTATCAGGACTAAAACCGAAATTTATAAATAATTGAGGGACTACCTCAAAAGGGTGACATTTGGACTTTGAAGTAGGAGCTTTAGTATCAGCTTTTGATGTGAGCAGAAAAATCGACCCTAAGTTTTTACATTTAATATTTAAATACGTACTACATAGCACATAAGACCATCTCCATCAGGGGACATTGTCCCGATAATTACACACAACAAGAGACAATTCGAATGACATGTTGACGTGGAAATAATTGAGAATTATTGAATATACATGAGATAATCTTGCCACGTGGAGATAGAGATGGCAATGGATCCGGAACCCGGTCCGTATCCGGTGGATCCAGATCAGTTTTATAGGATATGCATGTAGGCTAGACCAGACATTGTCACAGCGAGGATCAGGCATTGATGAAATTGAACACACCAGATGTGGTTCGAGGTGTTACTGCACACTATCTGAGACGGCGCAAACATAATCCAGACCTTGTATTTTCCTAAACCACAGTATGCCTCATCTGTCACATTGAAACCTATAATGAAAAGCAAAACAAAAAAAGAAAACTTTAGATTAGATATATTACTGTGAAACGTCCAATCAAATGAATCTCTATAGATCATATGCATTGCCTTACCATAGCGGTTGTGATTCTGAATAATCTCCATTAAACCTTCAAATGCATCACAGAATATGACAGTTGCACCTACAAGCTCCTCGTTAAGTTCAGCAACCATAGTTCTCACAGCAAAGTGTAGATCCAATATCATCTTATTATTTATGGTTTCCACACACTCCCCGTTTTTGCTATGGTATGGCCGTAAGTAGTAAGGTGCACAGGATATTGGAGCCAGTCCCAATACAACCACTGTTCTTACATTGGCATTGTACAAGTTCTGTGGCACCAGTAAATATACATTTAGATAACTTTCTAGAAACAAATCTTTAAACAGTATTGATAGACGTATAATAGCAGAATGAACCTTGTTTCTGCAGGTTGAACTAAATAATCTTGGAAGCAATGTAGAGCCATAGGGGAGGGGGAACTAAATAATAAGGTTATAGACAGTGAACTTCACTATGACAACAGTTAATCACTGCGATATGAGTCATATAAGCAAGTTTAACAATCCAAGGAGGAAAAAATAAGTAAATGCCTCAGGAGAAATTAAAGTGGCAAAAGAGTAAGTAATCGAGATCGTCAATTTTTTTACTAACAAGTAGTCTTCCCTTTATTGCTCCAAAAGATTTCAACAGAAACGTCAAAGGTCTTCCCACAGGTCTAACATTAGTTAGAACTTCTGCGTTATTCCGGCCAGATTTCTTTATCCTTTCTAGTGAATTTTGTTGATTGGAATTCAAAAATTATTTGGTTCCTATAGATATATTGGCATGGCATTGTATTCCAATCATTCTAAGCAATGAATTCACCCATCGATGGTATGGAAGAGAATTTGTTTTTCAGATTCTGGTAAAATATATTTAATTAATTACTTATATGCTTCTTTGAGAACTATAGAACACGAGAGCAAACTCTAATTGATGGAAGGGTAAATCCCAAATATGCGTGTCAATTTCACTTTTCCCCCAAATCGTTACGTTTTTCTCCTTTTCAAATCTAAATATCTCGCGATGTACAATAGATTTCAACGTAAATTTTTTGTGGTAATGTGTCCGAGAATGTCAATTTCAGTATTGGAAATTCAATTTTTTTAAAAAAAAAGGGAACCCGGAACTTAGGAATTATATATATATTATATATTAGGAATTTACAAAATTAGGAATTATATATATTAGGAATTATATATATTATATATATTAGAAATTATATATATTAGAAATTATATAAATTATATAAATTATATATATTAGGAATTTAGAAAATTAGGAATTATATATATTAGGAATTATATAAATTATATATATTAGGAATTTAGAAAAAGGAATTATATATATTATATATATTATATATATTAGGAATTATATATAATAAATATATTGGGAATTATATAAATTATATATATTATAAAAAAAATAAAAAAATAAAAAATCGGTCCGGACCGGACCGAAAACCGAAACAAGAATTTTAAAGGACCGAAGACCGGACCGATAATCTCGGTCCGGTTCGGTCCGGTCCAAAGAGGGTCGGTCCGGTCCGATTTTTCGGTCCGGACCGAAAATTGTGCACCCCTAATCTTATTTGCCCGCCAACATGGCTTGTGCCTTACTATTTCTTTTCAGTTTGGTGAATTATTATTTTTACTTATCACCTATTTATCCTTCTTTATTGTAAGTTTGGCTTTGTTACTTTTAATAAATGATTATTATTTTTACTGTATTGTCAGCTATTTATTCTCCTTTATTGTAATCTTGCTTGGCTGGCGATTTCTTGTTACGTTAGGCATATGATTTTTAGTTGCATTAGCCATTAGAAAATAGAAAATACCTCAGAATTGTTTAGTCAATTTGTTGTTCGTACCATTCCACTAGAAGTCTACCAATTTCACTGGGGCGTTAGTTTCATAACTTTTTTTTTTAAGTATAACGTCAGGCTTTGCACAATAACTCATGAAAATATTTACATGAAAAGGACTGTCACACCTAGCTAAATAAAGAAACATAAAGCCAAAGTCTTATATCTACGAATCCCTCCTAAAATTAAGTCCTAATTTAGCAAAACACACAACATTCTCCAATTCTATTCTATCTACAATCTATTGTTCTTTCCAATTTCGGTTTGCATCATATTTCGACGCAAAATTGCATAACATATTGAAATGTCAAGAAGTACATATTGGCGGCAATGCCAAATCAAACAGTAGCTAGATGTACTCGCAAACACCTTCACCAATACTTGTTCTTAACTGTATTTTTTTTTTTTTGGCCTCTTAACTTAAGTACTTAACCAATATAGATTAGTAATAAGTTTCCGTTGTCGAGGATGAAAGCTTTCTCTTTCCATTTTCCTATTAACACGTAAAAACTTGTCTTTATTTAAAGTCCCTTATAAATATTACTTAGAAATTTCCTGATCTTACGGGTTTGAGTCGTGAAAACAACTTATTGCAGACATGTGAGGTAAGACTGCGTATCAGCATATCTTAGACCTTTGTGGTATGTCGCTTCCCCGGACCCCAGGAGCTTAATGCACCGAACTGCTCTTAATTTTTTTCACGTCTTCTTGCAAGTCAGGATCAATACGAGCAACCCTTAATGTTTGGTCAAAAATATAATTCATTGGTTGAAGTTCACATTGCCGCTAAGGGGCTTGGTGATACTACAGTCGAAGGAAAAGAAGCATCAAGTCAGGATAAAGCAAAAGCTTTGATTTTCCTTCGCCATCATCTTGATGAAGGGTTAAAATGTGAATATTTAACCTTGAAAAATCCGTTTGTTTATGTTTTTAAATTTCACAGTTCGCATAACACATTGCGAACTTTTGTTTTTTTTTGTAAATACATTTCACAATTCGCAACAGGGTAAGCGAACTCTATTTTCTTTTTACATATATAATTAAATTTGTAATTAATCACAAAGAAATGTAATTAATCAGACAAATTATGCACATTCAAAAAGAAAAAAATATTATAAAGGTGAAAAAGAGACAATGTCTGACTCAAAGCCACCCCAACGGTCTATGGCAAGTGAACCGACAAGTAAGCTCCCCCTCTCCCTTTTTTTATGTTAAAATTTTGCCTAAGATGAAAGCACCGTTATGAAGTGTATATATGAACACTATATTTGTTTACGTAATTCTTTATAAATTATTTATGCATATTAAATAAAATTTTAACTATCAATATAGGTTTAAACAGAAATATTACTGGGCTTCACCAAACTAATAGCTAGTGGTGAAATTCGAAAATTCGATAAAATTGTTCGAGCTCCGAATTGGCCGGTGGATGAAATTACTTTACTCTTAATTAGAGGTCTCAGGTTCGATCCCCGAATTGGCCCTACGCATCGCAGATATATTGAGCTCTAATGCAGATACCGAACATCGAGTGATAAAAAATATAGCTAAATGCATTTGAGTACTTTGTCATTGTAAAGAATGGATCTTGGGCCTAACTCAACCCCAAAAACTAGCTTGTATGGTGATAATTGTCCAAGTCAATATAAGGAGTTCATGTTCTCATTCTATATCCGATGTGAGACTCTTAACACTCCCCCGTACACTCATACCTTGTTAACTGGAGCGTGAATAATATAATTTGGGGGTCCAACATCGGTGAACAAAGAATTGAAATGTGTCTGGCTCTGATACCAATTCAAGAATGGATTTTAGGCATAACTCAACCTCAAAAGCTAGTTTGTATGGTGAGGTTTGTCCAAATTCATGTTCTTATTCCATATCCGATGTGGGACTCTTAACAATTATAATTATTTTGCATTAATGTGACTAAACTTCAGATCTATGCACTTTTTTTTATTGGTTGAAACTTTAAATAATGATTTTTGCTTGTAATTATATTTTCTTGCAGCTTGAAATCTGGAGATGCAAGAATTCATAATAAAATAAACGGATATTAGCACATGTAGTCCCTCCAATATTAATAAATTGTTTATTTTGAATTTTCTGATTTTTTTGTTAAGCATATTTAACCTGCAAAATTAGTTGATGTGTGCACTATTAATCCCTCAAACGGTGAATTTTCACAATTCAATGAATTATTAAGTATTGAATATTCAATTATCGATGTATGATGTTATATTTTGTTGTTAAAAATACTCTAAATATCACATATTTCATATAAAAACAACCAAAATATATAATTTTTATTAATTAAAGGTTAAATATGTTTACTCAAATATTATCAGGACTAAAACCGAAATTTATAAATAATTGAGGGACTACCTCAAAAGGGTGACATTTGGACTTTGAAGTAGGAGCTTTAGTATCAGCTTTTGATGTGAGCAGAAAAATCGACCCTAAGTTTTTACATTTAATATTTAAATACGTACTACATAGCACATAAGACCATCTCCATCAGGGGACATTGTCCCGATAATTACACAAAAGAGACAATTCGAATGACATGTTGGCGTGGAAATAAGTGAGAATTATTGAATATACATGAGATAATCTTGCCACGCGTGGAGATAGAGATGGCAATGGATCGGAACGGTCCGTATCCGGTGGATCGGATCGATTTATAGGATATGCGTGTAGGCTAGACCGGACATTGTCACAACGAGGATCGAGCATTGATGAAATTGAACACACGGATGTGGTTCGAGGTGTTCTGCACACTATACGAGGCAGCGCAAACATAATCCGGACCTTGTATTTTCCTAAACCACGGTATGCCTCATCATCACATTGAAACCTATAGTGAAAAGCAAAACAAAAAAGAAAACTTTAGATTAGATATATTCTGTGAAACGTCCAATCAAATGAATCTCTATAGATCATATGCATTGCCTTACCATAGCGGTTGTGATTACGAATAATCTCCATTAAACCTTCAAATGCATCACGAGAATATGGCGGTTACCTACAAGCTCCTCATTAAGTTCAAGAACCATAGTTATCACGGAAAGTGTAGATCGATATCATCATATTATTTATGGTTTTCACACACTCCCCGTTTTTGCTATGGTATGGACGTAAGTAGTAAGGTGCACATGCTATTGGAGCCAGTCCCAATACAACCACTGTTCTTACATTGACATTGTACAAGTTCTGTGGCACCAGTAAATATACATTTAGATAACTTTCTAGAAACAAATCTTTAAACAGTATTGATAGACGTATAATAGCAGAATGAACCTTGTTTCTGCAGGTTGAACTAAATAATCTTGGAAGCAATGTAGAGCCATAGGGAGGGAACTAAATAATAAGGTTATAGACAGTGAACTTCACTATGACAGCAGTTAATCACTGCGATATGAGTCATATAAGCAAGTTTAACAATCCAAGGAGGAAAAAATAAGTAAATGCCTCAGGAGAAATTAAAGTGACAAAAGAGTAAGTAATCGAGATCGTCAATTTTTTTACTAACAAGTAGTCTTCCCTTTATTGCTCCAAAAGATTTCAACAGAAACGTCAAAGGTCTTCCCACAGGTCTAACATTAGTTAGAACTTCTGCGTTATTCCGGCCAGATTTCTTTATCCTTTCTAGTGAATTTTGTTGATTGGAATTCAAAAATTATTTGGTTCCTATAGATATATTGGCATGGCATTGTATTCCAATCATTCTAAGCAATGAATTCACCCATCGATGGTATGGAAGAGAATTTGTTTTGATTCGTAAAATATATTTAATTAATTACTTATATGCTTCTTTGAGAACTATAGAACACGAGAGCAAACTCTAATTGATGGAAGGGTAAATCCCAAATATGCCTGCCAATTTCACTATTCCCCCAAATCGTTACGTTTTTCTCCTTTTCAAATCTAAATATCTCGCGATGTACAATAGATTTCAACGTAAATTTTTTGTGGTAATGTGTCCGAGAATGTCAATTTCAGTATTGGAAATTCAATTTTTTTAAAAAAAAAAAGGGCCCCGGAACCCGACCCGGAATTATATATATATTATATATTAGGAATTTACAAAATTAGGAATTATATATATTAGGAATTATATATATTATATATATTATATACATTAGAAATTTTATATATTAGGAATTATATAAATTATATAAATTATATATATTAGAAATTTAGAAAATTAGGAATTATATATATTATATATATTAGGAATTTAGAAAATTAGGAATTATATATATTATATATATTAGGAATTTAGAAAATTAGGAATTATATATATTAGGAATTATATATATTAAATATATTAGGAATTATATAAATTATATATATTATAAAATAAAAATAAAAAAATAAATCGGACCAGGAAAACCAAACAAGAATTTTAAAGGACCGAAGACCGGACCGATAATCTCGGTCCGGTTCGGTCCGGTCCGATTTTTCGGTCCGGACCGAAAATTGTGCACCCCTAATCTTATTTGCCCGCCAACATGGCTTGTGCCTTACTATTTCTTTTCAGTTTGGTGAATTATTATTTTTACTTATCACATATTTATTCTTATTTATTGTAAGTTTGGCTTTGTTACTTTTAATAAATGATTATTATTTTTATTGTATTGTCAGCTATTTATTATCCTTTATTGTAATCTTGCTTGGCTGGCGATTTCTTGTTACGTTAGGCATATGATTTTTAGTTGCATTAGCCATTAGAAAATAGAAAATACCTCAGAATTGTTTAGTCAATTTGTTGTTCGTACCATTCCACTAGAAGTCTAGCAATTTCACTGGGGCGTTAGTTTCATAACTTTTTTTTTAAGTATAACGTTAGGTTTTGCACAATAACTCATGAAAATATTTACATGAAAAGGACTGTCACACCTAGCTAAATAAAGAAACATAAAGCCAAAGTCTTATATCTACGAATCCCTCCTAAAATTAAGTCCTAATTTAGCAAAACACACAACATTCTCCAATTCTATTCTATCTACAATCTATTGTTCTTTCCAATTTCGATTTGCATCATATTTCGACGCAAAATTGCATAACATATTGAAATGTCAAGAAGTACATATTGGCGGCAATGCCAAATCAAACAGTAGCTAGATGTACTCGCAAACACCTTCACCAATACTTGTTCTTAACTTTATTTTCCTTTTTTTTTTTGGCCTATTAACTTAAGTACTTAACCAATATAGATTAGTAATAAGTTTCCGTTGTCGAGGATGAAAGCTTTCTCTTTCCATTTTCCTATTAACACGTAAAAACTTATCTTTATTTAAAGTCCCTTATAAATATTACTTAGAAATTTCCAGATCAGGATGTTACGGGTTTGAGTCCTGAAAACAACTTATTGCAGACATGTGAGGTAAGACTGCATATCAGCGTATCTTAGACCTTTGTGGTCTGACGCTTCCCCGGACCCCAGGAGCTTAATGCACCGAACTGCTCTTAATTTTTTTCACGTCTTCTTGCAAGTCAGGATCAATACGAGCAACCCTTAATGTTTGGTCAAAAATATAATTCTTTGTTGAAGTTCACATTGCCGCTAAGGGGCTTGGTGATACTACAGTCGAAGGAAAAGAAGCATCAAGTCAGGATAAAGCAAAAGCTTTGATTTTCCTTCGCCATCATCTTGATGAAGGGTTAAAATGTGAATATTTAACCTTGAAAAATCCGTTTGTTTATGTTTTTAAATTTCACAGTTCGCATAACACATTGCGAACTTCTGTTTTTTTTTGTAAATACATTTCACAATTCGCAACAGGGTAAGCGAACCCTATTTTATTTTTACATATATAATTAAATTTGTAATTAATCACAAAGAAATGTAATTAATCAGACAAATTATGCACATTCAAAAAGAAAAAAATATTATAAAGGTGAAAAAGAGACAATGTCTGACTCAAAGCCACCCTCAACGGTCTATGGCAAGTGAACCGACAAGTAAGCTCCCCCTCTCCCTTTTTTTATGTTAAAATTTTGCCTAAGATGAAAGCACTGTTATGAAGTGTATATATGAACACTATATTTGTTTACGTAATTCTTTATAAATTATTTATGTATATTAAATAAAATTTTAACTATCAATATAGGTTTAAACAGAAATATTACTGAGCTTCACCAAACTAATAGCTAGTGGTGAAATCCGAAAATTCGATAAAATTGTTCGAGCTCCGAATTGGCCGGTGGATGGAATTACTTTACTCTTAATTAGAGGTCTCAGGTTCGATCCCCGAATTGGCCCTACGCATCGCAGATATATTGAGCTCTAATGCAGATACCGGACATCGAGTGATAAAAAAAATAGCTAAATGCATTTGAGTACTTTGTTATTGTAAAGAATGGATCTTGGGCCTAACTCAACCCCAAAAACTAGCTTGTATGGTGATAATTTTCCAAGTCCATATAAGGAGTTCATGTTCTCATTCTATATCCGATGTGAGACTCTTAACACTCCCCCGTACACTCATACCTTGTTAACTGGAGCGTGAATAATATAATTTGGGGGCCCAGCATCGGTGAACAAAGAATTGAAATGTGTCTGGCTCTGATACCAATTCAAGAATGGATTTTAGGCATAACTAAACCTCAAAAGCTAGTTTGTATGGTGAGGTTTGTCCAAATTCATGTTCTTATTCCATATCCGATGTGGGACTCTTAACAATTATAATTATTTTGCATTAATGTAACTAAACTTCAGATCTATGCACTTTTTTTTATTGGTTGAAACTTTAAATAATGATTTTTGCTTGTAATTATATTTTCTTGCAGCTTGAAATCTGGAGATGCAAGAATTCATATTAAAATAAACGGATATTAGCACATGTAGTCCCTCCAGTATTAATAAATTTTTTATTTTGAATTTTCTGATTTTTTTTGTTAAGCATATTTAACCTTCAAAATTAGTTGATGTGTGCACTATTAATCCCTCAAACGATGAATTTTCACAATTCAATGAATTATTAAGTATTGAATATTCAATTATCGATGTATGATGTTATATTTTGTTGTTAAAAATACTCTAAATATCACATATTTCATATAAAAACAACCAAAATATATAATTTTTATTAATTAAAGGTTAAATATGTTTACTCAAATATTATCAGGACTAAAACCGAAATTTATAAATAATTGAGGGACTACCTCAAAAGGGTGACATTTGGACTTTGAAGTAGGAGCTTTAGTATCAGCTTTTGATGTGAGCAGAAAAATCGACCCTAAGTTTTTACATTTAATATTTAAATACGTACTACATAGCACATAAGACCATCTCCATCAGGGGACATTGTCCCGATAATTACACACAGCAAGAGACAATTCGAATGACATGTTGACGTGGAAATAAGTGAGAATTATTGAATATACATGAGATAATCTTGCCACGTGGAGATAGAGATGGCAATGGATCCGGAACCCGGTCAGATCCTGGATCCGAATCGATTTTATAGGATATGCATGTAGGCTAGACCGACATTGTCACGAGGATCGAGCATTGATGAAATTGAACACACGGATGTGGTTCGAGGTGTTCTCGCACACTATACGAGGCAGCGCAAACATAATCCAGACCTTGTATTTTCCAAAACCACAGTATGCCTCATCTGTCACATTGAAACCTATAGTGAAAAGCAAAACAAAAAAAGAAAACTTTAGATTAGATATATTACTGTGAAACGTCCAATCAAATGAATCTTTATAGATCATATGCATTTCCTTACCATAGCGGTTGTGATTCTGAATAATCTCCATTAAACCTTCAAATGCATCACAGAATATGGCCAGCACATACAAGATCCTCATTAAGTTCAGCAACCATAGTTCTCACAGCAAAGTGTAGATCCAATATCATCATATTATTTATGGTTTCCACACACTCCCCGTTTTTGCTATGGTATGGCCGTAAGTAGTAAGGTGCACAGGCTATTGGAGCCAGTCCCAATACAACCACTGTTCTTACATTGGCATTGTACAAGTTCTGTGGCACCAGTAAATATACATTTAGAAAACTTTCTAGAAACACATCTTTAAACAGTATTGATAGACGTATAATAGCAGAATGAACCTTGTTTCTGCAGGTTGAACTAAATAATCTTGGAAGCAATGTAGAGCCATAGGGGAGGGGGAACTAAATAATAAGGTTATAGACAGTGAACTTCACTATGACAACAGTTAATCACTGCGATATGAGTCATATAAGCAAGTTTAACAATCCAAGGAGGAAAAAATAAGTAAATGCCTCAGGAGAAATTAAAGTGGCAAAAGAGTAAGTAATCGAGATCGTCAATTTTTTTACTAACAAGTAGTCTTCCCTTTATTGCTCCAAAAGATTTCAACAGAAACGTCAAAGGTCTTCCCACAGGTCTAACATTAGTTAGAACTTCTGCGTTATTCCGGCCAGATTTCTTTATCCTTTCTAGTGAATTTTGTTGATTGGAATTCAAAAATTATTTGGTTCCTATAGATATATTGGCATGGCATTGTATTCCAATCATTCTAAGCAATGAATTCACCCATCGATGGTATGGAAGAGAATTTGTTTTTCAGATTCTGGTAAAATATATTTAATTAATTACTTATATGCTTCTTTGAGAACTATAGAACACGAGAGCAAACTCTAATTGATGGAAGGGTAAATCCCAAATATGCCTGCCAATTTCACTTTTATCCCAAATCGTTACGTTTTTCTCATTTTCAAATCTAAATATCTCGCGATGTACAATAGATTTCAACGTAAAATTTTTGTGGTAATGTGTCCGAGAATGTCAATTTCAGTATTGGAAATTCAATTTAAAAAAAAAAAGGGGCCCCGGAACCCGACCCGGAATTATATATATATTATATATTAGGAATTTACAAAATTAGGAATTATATATATTAGGAATTATATATATTATATATATTATATATATTATAGGAATTATATATATTATATATATTAGAAAATATATATATTAGGAATTATATAAATTATATAAATTATATATATTAGGAATTTAGAAAATTAGGAATTATATATATTAGGAATTATATATATTAGGAATTTAGATAATTAGGAATTATATTTATTATATATATTAGGAATTATATATATTAAATATATTAGGAAATATATAAATTATATATATTATAAAAAATAAAAAAAAATAAAAAAATCGGTGGAATAGGATGAGATAACTAAAAGAATTTTAAAGGATCAAGAGGACCGATAATCTCGATCGGTTCGGTCGATTCGTCGTCCGATTTTTCGGTCCGGATCGAAAATTGTGCACCCCTAATCTTATTTGCCCGCCAACATGGCTTGTGCCTTACTATTTCTTTTCAGTTTGGTGAATTATTATTTTTACTTATCACCTATTTATTCTTCTTTATTGTAAGTTTGGCTTTGTTACTTTTAATAAATGATTATTATTTTTACTGTATTGTCAGCTATTTATTCTCCTTTATTGTAATCTTGCTTGGCTGGCGATTTCTTGTTACGTTAGGCATATGATTTTTAGTTGCATTAGCCATTAGAAAATAGAAAATACCTCAGAATTGTTTAGTCAATTTGTTGTTCGTACCATTCCACTAGAAGTCTAGTAATTTCACTGGGGCGTTAGTTTCATAACTTTTTTTTTTAAGTATAACGTCAGGCTTTGCACAATAACTCATGAAACTATTTACATGAAAAGGACTGTCACACCTAGCTAAATAAAGAAACATAAAGCCAAAGTCTTATATCTACGAATCCCTCCTAAAATTAAGTCCTAATTTAGCAAAACACACAACATTCTCCAATTCTATTCTATGTACAATCTATTGTTCTTTCCAATTTCGATTTGCATCATATTTCGACGCAAAATTGCATAACATATTGAAATGTCAAGAAGTACATATTGGCGGCAATGCCAAATCAAAGATGTACTCGCAAACACCTTCACCAATACTTGTTCTTAACTGTATTTTTCCTTTTTTTTTTGGCCTCTTAACTTAAGTACATAACCAATATAGATTAGTAATAAGTTTCCGTTGTCGAGGATGAAAGCTTTCTCTTTCCATTTTCCTATTAACACGTAAAAACTTGTCTTTATTTAAAGTCCCTTATAAATATTACTTAGAAATTTCCAGATCAGAATGTTACGGGTTTGAGTCGTGAAAACAACTTATTGCAGACATGTGAGGTAAGACTGCATATCAGCGTATCTTAGACCTTTATGGTCTGACGCTTCCCCGGACCCCAGGAGCTTAATGCACCGAACTGCTCTTAATTTTTTTCACGTCTTCTTGCAAGTCAGGATCAATACGAGCAACCCTTAATGTTTAGTCAAAAATATAATTCATTGGTTGAAGTTCACATTGCCGCTAAGGGGCTTGGTGATACTACAGTCGAAGGAAAAGAAGCATCAAGTCAGGATAAAGCAAAAGCTTTGATTTTCCTTCGCCATCATCTTGATGAAGGGTTAAAATGTGAATATTTAACCTTGAAAAATCCGTTTGTTTATGTTTTTAAATTTCACAGTTCGCATAACACATTGCGAACTTCTGTTTTTTTTTTTGTAAATACATTTCACAATTCGCAACAGGGTAAGCGAACCCTATTTTATTTTTACATATATAATTAAATTTGTAATTAATCACAAAGAAATGTAATTAATCAGACAAATTATGCACATTCAAAAAGAAAAAAAATATTATAAAGGTGAAAAAGAGACAATGTCTGACTCAAAGTCACCCTCAACGGTCTATGGCAAGTGAACCGACAAGTAAGCTCCCCCTCTCCCTTTTTTTATGTTAAAATTTTGCCTAAGATGAAAGCACTGTTATGAAGTGTATATATGAACACTATATTTGTTTACGTAATTCTTTATAAATTATTTATGCATATTAAATAAAATTTTAACTATCAATATAGGTTTAAACAGAAATATTACTGTGCTTCACCAAACTAATAGCTAGTGGTGAAATCCGAAAATTCGATAAAATTGTTCGAGCTCCGAATTGGCCGGAGGATGGAATTACTTTACTCTTAATTAGAGGTCTCAGGTTCGAGCCACGAATTGTCCCTACGCATCGCAGATATATTGAGCTCTAATGCAGATACCGGACATCGAGTGATAAAAAAAATAGCTAAATGCATTTGAGTACTTTGTTATTGTAAAGAATGGATCTTAGGCCTAACTCAACCCCAAAAACTAGCTTGTATGGTGATAATTGTCCAAGTCCATATAAGGAGTTCATGTTCTCATTCTATATCCGATGTGAGACTCTTAACACTCCCCCGTACACTCATACCTTGTTAACTGGAGCGTGAATAATATAATTTGGGGGCCCAACATCGGTGAACAAAGAATTGAAATGTGTCTGGCTCTGATACCAATTCAAGAATGGATTTTAGGCATAACTAAACCTCAAAAGCTAGTTTGTATGGTGAGGTTTGTCCAAATTCATGTTCTTATTCCATATCCGATGTGGGACTCTTAACAATTGTAATTATTTTGCATTAATGTGACTAAACTTCAGATCTATGCACTTTTTTTTATTGGTTGAAACTTTAAATAATGATTTTTGCTTGTAATTATATTTTCTTGCAGCTTGAAATCTGGAGATGCAAGAATTCATATTAAAATAAACGGATATTAGCACATGTAGTCCCTCCAGTATTAATAAATTTTTTATTTTGAATTTTCTGATTTTTTTTGTTAAGCATATTTAACCTTCAAAATTAGTTGATGTGTGCACTATTAATCCCTCAAACGGTGAATTTTCACAATTCAATGAATTATTAAGTATTGAATATTCAATTATCAATGTATGATGTTATATTTTGTTGTTAAAAATACTCTAAATATCACATATTTCATATAAAAACAACCAAAATATATAATTATAATTAATTAAAGGTTATATATGTTTACTCAAATATTATCAGGACTAAAACCGAAATTTATAAATAATTAAGGGACTACCTCAAAAGGGTGACATTTGGACTTTGAAGTAGGAGCTTTAGTATTAGCTTTTGATGTGAGCAGAAAAATCGACCCTAAGTTTTTACATTTAATATTTAAATACGTACTACATAGCACATAAGACCATCTCCATCAGGGGACATTGTCCCGATAATTACACACAGCAAGAGACAATTCGAATGACATGTTGACGTGGAAATAATTGAGAATTATTGAATATACATGAGATAATCTTGCCACGTGGAGATAGAGATGGCAATGGATCCGGAACCCGGTCCGTATCCGGTGGATCCAGATCAGTTTTATAGGATATGCATGTAGGCTAGACTAAACATTGTCACAGCGAGGATCAGGCATTGATGAAATTGAACACACCAGATGTGGTTCGAGGTGTTACTGCACACTATCTGAGACGGCGCAAACATAATCCAGACCTTGTATTTTCCTAAACCACAGTATGCCTCATCTGTCACATTGAAACCTATAGTGAAAAGCAAAACAAAAAAAGAAAACTTTAGATTAGATATATTACTGTGAAACGTCCAATCAAATGAATCTCTATAGATCATATGCATTGCCTTACCATAGCGGTTGTGATTCTGAATAATCTCCATTAAACCTTCAAATGCATCACAGAATATGACAGTTGCACCTACAAGCTCCTCATTAAGTTCAGCAACCATAGTTATCACAGCAAAGTGTAGATCCAATATCATCATATTATTTATGGTTTTCACACACTCCCCGTTTTTGCTATGGTATGGACGTAAGTAGTAAGGTGCACATGCTATTGGAGCCAGTCCCAATACAACCACTGTTCTTACATTGACATTGTACAAGTTCTGTGGCACCAGTAAATATACATTTAGATAACTTTCTAGAAACAAATCTTTAAACGGATTGATAGGCGTATAATAGCAGAATGAACCTTGTTTACGCAGTTGAACTAAATAATCTTGGAAGCAATGTAGAGCCGTAGGGAGGGGAACTAAATAATAAGGTTATAGAGTGAACTTCACTACGATGTAGATTAATCACTGCGATATGAGTCATATAAGCAAGTTTAACAATCCAAGGAGGAAAAAATAAGTAAATGCCTCAGGAGAAATTAAAGTGACAAAAGAGTAAGTAATCGAGATCGTCAATTTTTTTACTAACAAGTAGTCTTCCCTTTATTGCTCCAAAAGATTTCAACAGAAACGTCAAAGGTCTTCCCACAGGTCTAACATTAGTTAGAACTTCTGCGTTATTCCGGCCAGATTTCTTTATCCTTTCTAGTGAATTTTGTTGATTGGAATTCAAAAATTATTTGGTTCCTATAGATATATTGGCATGGCATTGTATTCCAATCATTCTAAGCAATGAATTCACCCATCGATGGTATGGAAGAGAATTTGTTTTTCAGATTCTGGTAAAATATATTTAATTAATTACTTATATGCTTCTTTGAGAACTATAGAACACGAGAGCAAACTCTAATTGATGGAAGGGTAAATCCCAAATATGCCTGCCAATTTCACTATTCCCCCAAATCGTTACGTTTTTCTCCTTTTCAAATCTAAATATCTCACGATTTACAATAGATTTCAACGTAAAATTTTTGTGGTAATGTGTCCGAGAATGTCAATTTCAGTATTGGAAATTCAATTTTTTTTTTTTAAAAAAAAAAAAGGTCCCCGGAACAAGACCCGGAATTATATATATATATTATATATTAGGAATTTACAAAATTAGGAATTATATATATTAGGAATTATATATATTATATATATTATATATATTAGGAATTATATATTATATATATTATATATATTAGGAATTATATATATTATATATATTAGAAATTATATATATTAGGAATTATATAAATTATATATATTAGGAATTTAGAAAATTAGGAATTATATATATTAGGAATTATATATATTATATATATTAGGAATTTAGAAAATTAGGAATTATATATATTATATATATTAAATATATTAGGAATTATATAAATTATATATATTATAAAATTAAAAAAATCGGTCCAGACCGGACCGACTGACTGACTGGACAAAACCAAACAAGAATTTTAAAGGATCAAGACAGGACCGATAATCTAGGTCGGTTCGGTCCGGTCCCAAAGAGGGTCGGTCAGATTTTTCGATCGGGACCAAAATGTGCACCCCTAATCTTATTTGCCCGCCAACATGGCTTGTGCCTTACTATTTCTTTTCAGTTTGGTGAATTATTATTTTTACTTATCACCTATTTATTCTTCTTTATTGTAAGTTTGGCTTTGTTACTTTTAATAAATGATTATTATTTTTACTGTATTGTCAGCTATTTATTCTCCTTTATTGTAATCTTGCTTGGCTGGCGATTTCTTGTTACGTTAGGCATATGATTTTTAGTTGCATTAGCCATTAGAAAATAGAAAATACCTCAGAATTGTTTAGTCAATTTGTTGTTCGTACCATTCCACTAGAAGTCTAGCAATTTCAGTGGGGCGTTAGTTTCATAACTTTTTTTTTTAAGTATAACGTCAGGCTTTGCACAATAACTCATGAAAATATTTATATGAAACAAGTCTTATATCTACGAATCCCTCCTAAAATTAAGTCCTAATTTAGCAAAACACACAACATTCTCCAATTCTATTCTATCTACAATCTATTGTTCTTCCAATTTCGATTTGCATCATATTTCGACGCAAAATTGCATAACATACTGAAATGTCAAGAAGTACATATTGGCGGCAATGCCAAATCAAACAGTAGCTAGATGTACTCGCAAACACCTTCGCCAATACTTGTTCTTAACTGTATTTTCCTTTTTTTTTTGTCCTCTTAACTTAAGTACTTAACCAATATAGATTAGTAATAAGTTTCCGTTGTCGAGGATGAAAGCTTTCTCTTTCCATTTTCCTATTAACACGTAAAAACTTGTCTTTATTTAAAGTCCCTTATAAATATTACTTAGAAATTTCCAGATCAGGATGTTACGGGTTTGAGTCCTGAAAACAACTTATTGCAGACATGTGAGGTAAGACTGCATATCAGCGTATCTTAGACCTTTGTGGTCTGACGCTTCCCCGGACCCCAGGAGCTTAATGCACCGAACTACTCTTAATTTTTTTCACGTCTTCTTGCAAGTCAGGATCAATACGAGCAACCCTTAATGTTTAGTCAAAAATATAATTCTTTGGTTGAAGTTCACATTGCCGCTAAGGGGCTTGGTGATACTACAGTCGAAGGAAAAGAAGCATCAAGTCAGGATAAAGCAAAAGCTTTGATTTTCCTTCGCCATCATCTTGATGAAGGGTTAAAATGTGAATATTTAACCTTGAAAAATCCGTTTGTTTATGTTTTTAAATTTCACAGTTCGCATAACACATTGCGAACTTCTGTTTTTTTTTGTAAATACATTTCACAATTCGCAATGTGTAAGTAACCCTATTTTATTTTTACATATATAATTAAATTTGTAATTAATCACAAAGAAATGTAATTAATCAGACAAATTATGCACATTCAAAAAGAAAAAAATATTATAAAGGTGAAAAAGAGACAATGTCTGACTCAAAGCCACCCTCAACGGTCTATGGCAAGTGAACCGACAAGTAAGCTCCCCCTCTCCCTTTTTTTATGTTAAAATTTTGCCTAAGATGAAAGCACTGTTATGAAGTGTATATATGAACACTATATTTGTTTACGTAATTCTTTATAAATTATTTATGTATATTAAATAAAATTTTAACTATCAATATAGGTTTAAACAGAAATATTACTGAGCTTCACCAAACTAATAGCTAGTGGTGAAATCCGAAAATTCGATAAAATTGTTCGAGCTCCGAATTGGCCGGTGGATGGAATTACTTTACTCTTAATTAGAGGTCTCAGGTTCGAGCCCCGAATTGGCCCTACGCATCGCAGATATATTGAGCTCTAATGCAGATACCGGACATCGAGTGATAAAAAAAATAGCTAAATTCATTTGAGTACTTTGTTATTGTAAAGAATGGATCTTGGGCCTAACTCAACCCCAAAAACTAGCTTGTATGGTGATAATTGTCCAAGTCCATATAAGGAGTTCATGTTCTCATTCTATATCCGATGTGAGACTCTTAACACTCCCCCGTACACTCATACCTTGTTAACTGGAGCGTGAATAATATAATTTGGGGGCCCAACATCGGTGAACAAAGAATTGAAATATGTCTGGCTCTGATACCAATTCAAGAATGGATTTTAGGCATAACTAAACCTCAAAAGCTAGTTTGTATGGTGAGGTTTGTCCAAATTCATGTTCTTATTCCATATCCGATGTGGGACTCTTAACAATTATAATTATTTTGCATTAATGTGACTAAACTTCAGATCTATGCACTTTTTTTTATTGGTTGAAACTTTAAATAATGATTTTTGCTTGTAATTATATTTTCTTGCAGCTTGAAATCTGGAGATGCAAGAATTCATATTAAAATAAACGGATATTAGCACATGTAGTCCCTCCAGTATTAATAATTTTTTTATTTTGAATTTTCTGATTTTTTTTGTTAAGCATATTTAACCTTCAAAATTAGTTGATGTGTGCACTATTAATCCCTCAAACGGTGAATTTTCACAATTCAATGAATTATTAAGTATTGAATATTCAATTATCGATGTATGATGTTATATTTTGTTGTTAAAAATACTCTAAATATCACATATTTCATATAAAAACAACCAAAATATATCATTTTTATTAATTAAAGGTTAAATATGTTTACTCAAATATTATCAGGACTAAAACCGAAATTTATAAATAATTGAGGGACTACCTCAAAAGGGTGACATTTGGACTTTGAAGTATGAGCTTTAGTATCAGCTTTTGATGTGAGCAGAAAAATCGACCCTAAGTTTTTACATTTAATATTTAAATACGTACTACATTGCACATAATTGTCCCGATAATTACACACAGCAAGAGACAATTCGAATGACATGTTGACGTGGAAATAATTGAGAATTATTGAATATATATGAGATAATCTTGCCACGTGGAGATAGAGATGGCAATGGATCCGGAACCCGGTCCGTATCCGGTGGATCCGAATCGCTTTATAGGATATGCGTAGGCTAGACCGGACATTGTCACAACGAGGATCGAGCATTGATGAAATTGAACACACGGATGTGGTTCGAGGTGTTCACGCACACTATCCGAGACGCGCAAACATAATCGGACCTTGTATTTTCCTAAACCACGATGCCTCATCCATGTCACATTGAAACCTATAGTGAAAAGCAAAACAAAAAAGAAAACTTTAGATTAGATATATTCGTGAAACGCCCAATCAAATGAATCTCTATAGATCATATGCATTGCCTTACCATAGCGGTTGTGATTACGAATAATCTCCATTAAACCTTCAAATGCATCACGAGAATATGGCGATTTACCTACAAGCTCCTCATTAAGTTCAGCAACCATAGTTATCACAGCAAAGTGTAGATCCAATATCATCATATTATTTATGGTTTTCACATACTCCCCGTTTTTGCTATGGTATGGACGTAAGTAGTAAGGTGCACATGCTATTGGAGCCAGTCCCAATACAACCACTGTTCTTACATTGACATTGTACAAGTTCTGTGGCACCAGTAAATATACATTTAGATAACTTTCTAGAAACAAATCTTTAAACAGTATTGATAGACGTATAATAGCAGAATGAACCTTGTTTCTGCAGGTTGAACTAAATAATCTTGGAAGCAATGTAGAGCCATAGGGGAGGGGGAACTAAATAATAAGGTTATAGACAGTGAACTTCACTATGACAGCAGTTAATCACTGCGATATGAGTCATATAAGCAAGTTTAACAATCCAAGGAGGAAAAAATAAGTAAATGCCTCAGGAGAAATTAAAGTGGCAAAAGAGTAAGTAATCGAGATCGTCAATTTTTTTACTAACAAGTAGTCTTCCCTTTATTGCTCCAAAAGATTTCAACAGAAACGTCAAAGGTCTTCCCACAGGTCTAACATTAGTTAGAACTTCTGCGTTATTCCGGCCAGATTTCTTTATCCTTTCTAGTGAATTTTGTTGATTGGAATTCAAAAATTCTTTGGTTCCTATAGATATATTGGCATGGCATTGTATTTCAATCATTCTAAGCAATGAATTCACCCATCGATGGTATGGAAGAGAATTTGTTTTTCAGATTCTGGTAAAATATATTTAATTAATTACTTATATGCTTCTTTGAGAACTATAGAACGCGAGAGCAAACTCTAATTGATGGAAGGGTAAATCCCAAATATGCCTGCCAAAAGTTTCTTTAATTAATTACTATCAAATTGGTGCAAACATGATTTTAGCTTGTTAATCTCAAAGAACACCGATTTATCTGTTAGAATACCATTGTTCTCTCTTGTAGCAGAGTGAAAGTAGACTCTTTAGCTTCATATTGGAAAGATTAATTCGGCAGAAATCTATCTTTGTTTTTATGGGAATTTATATACATAATACTCTTGGAAAGTTTTTCTCAAAGTTAGAGAAGGTTGTTCCTTGCAGCTTATTTTAAACAAAGTAGGCATCCAAATGAATGCTAGAAAAATTCAATATTTACGCGAGAAAAGTGTCGACTAAATTATATGATCACAGAAACACAATCGCATAATGAAGGGTTCAAAATCATATAGAGCACTCGCCACCTTAATTTAGGTTTTTCGTATGTGCTAAAAATTGGTTTGAAACTCCATGCAGGTAAGCAGTTGAACATCGGATACATGCAGCAGATAGTAATGAATATATTCGTTGGACCCCATCAAAATGTAGAACACGTAACTCGATATCGGATCACCAAACATCCTCATTAATAGTCACTATAACTTTCTTGAATAGTGTCGGTAACTGCGCAAATTTACGTACCGAGATATCTTGACCTGCATAAGTACTAATCTAAGCATTAAAATAATCTAGTTGCTACAAAAGTAATCATATATGTTGGTCAAAATAGAAAGTACAATGAAAATATACCAATTCATAAATTAAACGTTGGCCCTAACAGAAAGTACAAGCTCCTCATTGAGTTCAACAACCGTATATCTCACAGCAAAGTTGAACTCAAGTATAATTGTTAAGAGGGGTAAAAGAGTAAATAGTGTAGGCAGTTATTGTAAATAATGAGGGAGCCTATTTGTTATTGCTGCTCTCTACTATTATATAATCTCTCTTTTCCAAGTAATGTATATAGAATAATACAATAATAAAAACACTCTACAGAGTTCTCGTTTCTTCTTCCATCGACCATCTTCTTCTCTCTCTATTCTTTCTCTTGCTGCTTGCTGTATCACATGCATTACCTATATCCTCTCTTCTTCTCCACTGCATCACTGTGTCTGCATGTCTCTCATACACTCCCAGTTGAAGTCAATCAACATGGTATCAGAGCGGCGATCTGCTTCCGCAAAACAATCGATTGGGTTTGGTGATTTCTGCTATCCTCAGTGATTCTTCTATCTTTTTCGTCTCTGGGTCTGGTATGCTTTTTCATTTAACTAGGGCAAGACCATTCTCGTTTTCTGGGTTTGTACGCCCCTTGATTGAATTAGAGTTTCTTATTTGAATAATGGCAAGACCAGTCCAATCAAGAATTAGGGCTTCTTGTTTGAATTTGTTTCGTTATATCTGTTTTTTTTTAATCGATTCTCTAAATTGTTCGATAAAACCAAGTATTGGTCCATTGTTTTTTATAAATTGATATTCTCGAATATCTGCAAATTTTTGTTCCTTTTCTGGAATAACTCTTGATTCGAAGAAAATGAGTACTGGTCAAAATCAAGAGATAATGGACACTGGTATATCAAGTACTTCTAATCTTACAGCCACTGCAGCGATAGATCATAACCATCCTCTATTCCTTCAAGCATCAGATTTAAGTGGTGCTTCTTTAATCTCCTTTCAGCTATTGGGGTCTGAAAACTACACTATATGGAGTAAATCAATGAGAATAGCACTACTTGAAAGAAATAAGATGGGCTTTGTTAATGGGAAGCACCAGAAAGATCAGTTTGGAGAGGATCTGGGAGACCATTGGGATAGAGTCAATGTTGTAGTACAAGCATGGCTCATGAATTCGGTCTCAAAAGACTTACTAAGTGGACTACTATATGTTGAATCTGCATTTGAAGTGTGGGAGGATTTAAAGGAGAGGTTTGACAAAGTAGATGGGTCAAGAACTTATGATCTACATAGAGAGATTGCTACTATTTCTCAAGGAAATTCCTCTGTCTCTGAATACTTCTCCAGATTAAAGAGTCTATGGGTTGAATTTCAGTCACTAGTCCCCCCTCCTAATTGTGGATGCCCTAAGTCCAGAGAATTTATTGAATATCTTGAAAGGCAGAAACTATATCAATTCTTGATGGGGTTGAATGAACACTATATGCAAGCTAGAAGCCAAATACTTCTCATGTCATCCTTACCCACTGTCAACAAAGCATATTATATGATTACAAGTGATGAAAGTCAAAAATCTGTTACTTCAAGATCTCATTGGGGTTGGACAGTGGGGTGAAACAAAACACGCCCGTGATCCTACCGCTTTGTTCTCTAAAGAAGGTCAGAACAGAAATACAAAAAATCCACCTCTACCAATCTTTTTTGTGATGTGTGTAAGATGAGAGGACACACTAAAGAATTTTGCTACAAGGTGGTTGGATATCCACCTGGTTTTAAATCCAAAAGAAAATAGCATGCTGCATATGGGGTTGTGGAATCAAAGAAGAGTAAAGTGGTTGCTAACACAGACAATGCCAATTCTGACTTTGCTGAAAAGGTTGTGTTCTCCAAAGGGCAGTATGAGCAGATTGTGAAGCTACTTAACCTCAGGATTGACCAGGCAGAAGCTACACAAAGCAGGAGTCCAAAACATGCCTCAAATGCAGTAACTACAGGTATTTCTAAACACAAGGCCTTACTGGGAAAAGAAATAATAAAACAGTGGATAATAGACACTGGGGCAACCAATCATATGATTTCTGATATAAAACTGATTAATAAGGAAACTATAGTAGAAAACCATGCTGATTCTAAGATAGTACACCTGCCAAATGGAGAGTTAGTTAGTGTAGCACATACTGGTTCCAGTGATATATCAGACAGGAGTACACTACAAAATGTCTTCTTCATACCACAATTCAAGTTTAATTTAATGTATGTTTCTCAACTAACAAAGGAATTGCAGTGTGCTGCTATTTTCTATCCTGACTTCTGTGTATTCCAGGATCTTTACAATGGGAAGGTGAAGGAGATTGGTAGACTACAAGATGGACTTTACATACTAGTAAATCATGCTTCTTCAAAACTGTTAGGAAGTCAAGAAGAAGTAGGTTTGGTTGTAAATAGAATCATTGATGAAACACATACTAAGGAAGAAATAGATATCTGGCATAAAAGATTTGGGCACATCTCTAGCAATGTATTGAGTAGATTTATTAGAGCTAGTTCTGGCACTATAGCCAGAATAATAAAAAATTGCAATATTTGTCCATGTGCAAAACAGTGTAGGTTACCTTTTCCATTGAGCAACAATAGGAGTACTGCAGCCTTTAATCTGATTCACATGGATGTATGGGGCCCTTACAAAGTTCAAACTCATAATGGAAAAAGGTACTTTCTTACAATAGTGGATGATTTTACTAGAATGACTTGGGTATATTTACTTAGTCTTAAATCTGATGTATGCATCAGACATACAGCTTTTTGTCTTTTGTACAAACTCAGTTTAACAAAACAGTTAGGATAATAAGAACTGATAATGGAACTGAATTTGTAAATGAAGTGTGTACTGCTATATTCCTTAAATTAGGCATAATACATCAGAAATCTTGTGCTTATACACCACAACAAAATGGTGTGGCTGAAAGAAAATATAGACATATTCTTGAGTTAACTAGAGCCATAAGATTTCAGGGGCATATTCCTCTGAAATTCTGGGGTATGTGCATTCAGGCAGCAGTATATATAATAAATAGATTACCATCTTCAGTCACTAGTAAAACTCCCTATGAAATGATGTACAAAAGGAAACCTTCTATCAATCATTTAAGAGTTCTAGGGTGCCTATGCTTTGCTAATAACTTATCTGTTAATGATAAGCTCCTATCCAGAACCAGATGTTGTGTTCTTATGGGATATTCTGAAACACAAAAAGGATATATCCTTTATGACTTAGAAGCTAAAGTGTTCTTAGTAAATAGAGATGTAAGTTTCAGAGAAAATGAATTTCCTTTTAAGACTGATACATCTGAGAAACCAGTGTTTCAAAATAAACAGAGTGACATTTCTTCAGTCACTGATATAGCCAACACAAATCCATACAATACCAATCAATGTATCCCTACTAATGTTACCTATGTATCTGAGGAAAATAACAGTGAAGCTAGTGCAGGGGATAAGGATAGTGTTGAAACATATAGAACAACTCAAGAGGTAGAGTTCAACCAGGATCAAGTCTCTGCTAAGCCTATAAATATGAATGATGTAAGGAGGTCTACCAGGGCAAAACAACCCCCAATATGGATGAAGGACTTTGTCACAAAAGGAGCTGGTAACACAACAACTCCATATTCTATAGCTAATTATATTTCTTATGACAATATCACTACTAATTATAAAGCCTTTCTTACCGCCTTTTCAGAATTGATAGAACCAAAAACTTATAAGGAAGCATCTAAAATTCCTAGGTGGGTAGAGGCTATGCAAACTGAGATAAAGGCTTTACAGGATAATCATACATGGAAAATTGTTACTTTACCTAAAGACAATAGTCCAATAGGATGTAAATGGGTATACAAGATAAAGTATAAAGATACAGGGGAGGTTGAAAGACTTAAGGCTAGACTTGTTGCTAAAGGGTACAGTCAAAAAGAAGGAATAGATTATCATGAGACCTTTTCTCCTGTTGTTAAAATGGTAACTGTAAGGTCTATAATATCTTTAGCAGCTTCTAATAATTGGCAAATACATCAAATGGATGTCTATAATGCTTTCTTACAGGGTGACCTACATGATGAGATATACATGGAACTACCACAAGGATTTATTAGCCAGGGAGGCAATCAGGTATGTAGGCTAATCAATTCCTTATATGGTCTTAAACAAGCTCCTAGGCAATGGAATTTTAAACTCACAGAAGCCTTAAGACACATGAAGTTTAGACAGTCTGAATATGATCATTCTCTTTTTATAAAACAGATTGACAAAGGAATGGTTCTAGTACTAGTGTATGTAGATGATATTCTTATTACAGGTAATAACTTAGAGCTGATAACAGAGACTAAACAATCTCTACAACATTCTTTTAAAATGAAAGATTTAGGGGAAATAAGGTATTTTCTAGGAATAGAATTTGTGAGGTCTAACAAAGGAATCCTAATGCATCAAAGAAAATATGTTTTAGAACTTATAGCTGAATTAGGACTTTCTGCTGCCAAGCCTTTTAATACACCTATAGATTGCAACATGAAACTAACTACAAAGGAGTATGATAGTTATGTACAGGATAAACAGGCTGTAGACAACAACAAGGCAATAGTAGAAGATGAGCTCATAGAAGATATTAGCTTGTATCAAAGACTAATAGAAAAATTGTTATACTTAACCACTACAAGACCAGATATATCTTATAGTGTACAGATGCTCAGTCAGTTTCTGCAGCAACCAAAGAGGTCTCATCTCAATGCAGCACTAAGAATAGTAAGGTACATCAAGAGCCAACCTGGACAAGGTATTCTGATGTCAAACAGCAAACAAGAAACACTGACAGCCTACTGTGATGCAGACTGGGCTGCTTGTCCACATACAAGGAAATCAGTTACATGTTATGCAATAAAGTTTGGTGATTCTCTTATTTCTTGGAAGTCAAAAAAACAGAGCACAATCTCTAGAAGTTCAGCAGAATCAGAGTACAGAAGTTTAGCAAGCACAGTGGCTGAGATAACCTGGATACTTGGTCTGCTAAAAGACATTGGTGTTCAGTTTAACCATCCAGTAACAGTCTTCACTGACAGAGAATCAGCAACCAAATTGCAGCAAATCCAGTCTTTCATGAGAGGACTAAACATATAGAGATTGATTTACATTTTATCAGAGACAAGATTCAGAAAGGTATAATAAAGCCAGAATACATACACACAACAAACCAGCCAGCTGATTTGCTTACAAAAAGATTGAATAGAATGCAACATCAACACCTTTTCTTCAAGCTTGGACTCCTGAATATCTTCCAGTAGTCAGCTTGAGGGGGTATGTTAAGAGGGGTAAAAGAGTAAATAGTGTAGGCAGTTATTGTAAATAATGAGGGAGCCTATTTGTTATTGTTGCTCTCTACTATTATATAATCTCTCTTTTCCAAGTAATGTATATAGAATAATACAATAATAAAAACACTCAACAGAGTTCTCGTTTCTTCTTCCATCGACCATCTTCTTCTCTCTCTATTCTTTCTCTTGCTGCTTGCTGTATCACATGCATTACCTATATCCTCTCTTCTTCTCCACTGCATCACTGTGTCTGCATGTCTCTCATACACTCCCATTTGAAGTCAATCAACAATAATGTCTTATGGTTTCCACACACAATAAGTACTAATCTAATTTAAGTACTAATGTAAGATTTCATATAGAACACTGCACCTTAATCTCCCGTTTGGAACTCCACGGCAGGTAAACAAATTGAGCATCAGATACATTCAAGAGATAGTAATGAATGAAGTTATTGGTCCGGATAGAAATGTATAACACAGAACTCGATATTAGATCAGATGTTGCCTCCTCACCAATAGTCACTAAAAACTGTTGAATTGTGTCAGTAACCTGCACTATATTCTGTGAGAGTGAGATAGGCTGACCCAGTATAAGTACTAATTATTAGTAGGCCTGTGTTCAAAATCAGAAAACGGAAAAACCATAAACTGGAAAAAGGAATAATGCAGAAAGTAAGAAAAAATATCCGAGATCACAGAATTCACTATGTGTCCTTAAGGAATTTATCCCCTCACTGTACCCGAGGTTATGGATTACTTCCTCCCAGGATAAAACGAATATACATGTCGCAGGAGTAGCGGTACTTCAAACGCTGACGACTTCGACGAACTCAAGGTCGGCAACGAACCACAGTAAGACTCGATAGTTTTATTTGTGAAAGATGATGCAGAATTTCAATGAAGGAAATTATTATTTTTTCAGTATATTAAAAATAAGACATTGCCTCAGTTTATATAGTCTCGAATGTGCCTGTTCGGAAAGGTTGGTGACTGTTCCGAAAGACCACTTTGCCTTTTCGGAAAATGAGAAAAAAAAAACGTTTGGGAAATTTAATTTTTATTCCGCGAAAATTAATTACCAATTAATCTTTTGCTGGCGGAAATAAAAAAATATTTTCAGAAAATGAAGATTTGAAATTAAATAAATTTGGTCCAAAATCCAAATCCGGAGCCGAGCGACGACGACGGCGCGAGGGGAGACCCTCTTCTCAACCCTTTAAGAGCTAGAGGAAGTGTTTTCTAATATAAGCACATAACTTTTCCTTTCTACCACCGATGTGGTACAAAGCTCCTTTGAAAAGAAACTTTGCTTTGAACTTCATTTTCCTTTCATTTCAGTTTTACCTTTATTTCTCATTCACACCAACTTAGCTAGCTTTAACCATTAACTAGCTATAACAATCCCCCACATGAATGAGGAATGGCTATATGATGAAAAACAAGCATGACAAAAAAAAACTGTGTGATTCGTAAGCAAGGATTAATCGCATCTGGATAAGTAGATTTCTCTTTGAACTTTCCGTAGTTAACATATATCGGATATACTCGGTCAATTGGTAGATTTGATATCTTTGAACCGTAGAGCTTAGGTGTATACCTAGATAACCAATGTCACACAATTAACCCTTTAACCGTCTTTGGTTCTCATTGTTTTGTTCGTTTCAGCCATGAACACTGCCTGGTTCATAAGTGCGTAGAGAACTTATAGAATTCTCCTTGAAGCGGCTTACACTTCACACTTACATAGGTGATTCCTAAATGTGTCATCCCGTAGATACACTATTTGATATACCCCGTACCAAACTTAGGAACCATTAAAAAGTTGTAATGCTTTGATCTCTTTGAACCTAGATCTTGGGATCTCCAGTCTTTTAATATCATTTTGTTAATTATTTTATTTCAAAAAATCATGTCCATAACTCACACTCCTTCATCTTCATAACTTCTACTTTTAATTAGTTTAGTAATTTCAGAATTTCCAAGCCTTTCATGTTTATAACCCCCTAATTATTGAATGTACAAGTTATGATAGCTAATTAAAATCACCGGCATGTTTTTTCTGAGTACAATTATTTTTTGAACTTCTTCCCATTGGTCTCTTGATGACTCGAACTCGCAACCTTCGAATTGAACTATTGGAAATGACTCATTTATGTCACTCGTCAATACTTTGGGTCATTTATGCCATCACCGTTACCAAAATGACTCATCCATGTCATTTTCACTAACCCCAAATATTTTTCATTAAACATCGACGTTAATGAAAAATGGTATAAATGAGTAATTTTGGTAACGACAATGGCATGGATGAGTCATTTTGATAATGGCGATGACATAAATGAGTCAAACTATTAACGAGTATTCCATTCCTGATAGTTCAACAAAGAGATTATGGTACAATTCAAATTTTCATTTTGAAGGGTGAAGTTTTTGAGAACAAATATAGTTTTGAAGAGTTTGTACTGCACGTGTTCAGAATTTAGTAGAGTAATATGTTATGTATATATATATATATATATATATATATATATATATATAAAATCTAGGCATACACAATGTGATGTAACACTTCTATGGCCAAGGATACTTTTTTTCTCCATTTTTTGTCTTTTAATATCATTTTGTTAATTATTTTATTTCAAAAAATCATGTCCATAACTCACACTCCTTCATCTTCATAACTTCTACTTTAATTAGTTTAGTAATTTCATAATTTCCAAGCCTTTCATGTTTATAACCCCCTAATTATTGAATGTACAAGTTATGATAGCTAATTAAAATCACCGACATGTTTTTTATGAGTAGAATTATTTTTTGAACTTCTCCCCATTGGTCTCTTGATGACTCGAACTCGCAACCTTCGAATTGAACTATCGGAAATGACTCATTTTTGTCACTCGTCAATAGCTTGGGTCATTTATGTCATCACCGTTACCAAAATGACTCATCCATGTCATTTTCACTAACCCCAAACATTTTTCATTAAACGTCGGCGTTAATGAAAAATGGCATAAATGAGTCATTTTGGTAACGACAATGGCATGGATGAGTCATTTTGGTAACGACAATGGCATGGATGAGTTAAACTATTAACGAATATTCTATTCCTGATAGTTCAATGGCATAATTGAGCCTTTTCCCTAGTTTCTATGCAATTTTGCTCCGAATAGGCATAGTTTCTACGAAATCTTGTCTTACGAAATTGTTTTTTATTTTTACTGGATTCGGGTTCAAATCCAGAATTTCTGATTTGTGTGAATAAGGGTACTTTGACCCATAAATTGTTATTAATTGAGAAGTAGGGGCAAAAATTAATGAAAATGGATTTGATGGCAAAATTAAAGACCAGTCCATATGAAGCACAATCGCGCAAAATGATTGATAATATGTGGGCCCTAGCAAACATGTTAGACCTTTGGGCCACTATTCATACTCCAAATGAACTCCAACTAGTTCTACAATTCAAGTCCAAATCCTTGTTAACATAGGAATTTAAGTCCAACTTTGGTGTTTACACTCCTTGTCAGAATGGGAATATAATTGTCACACGTCCATATAAATGTCCTTAAGTTGTACTTGACTTGCCCTAGAAGCAGTTCTTTTTTCTTTTTCGAAACAGTTTGCATAGAATCCTCTTCTTTCAAAGCTATGGCAGACTGGGCCGAGTTGCCCGTCGACCTCCTCGGTCATATTGCAAATCGTGTTAAAGTGATTGAAGATTTCATTGCCTTTGGTGCTGTTTGTACCTCTTGGAGAACTGCTGCCTCCGCGGATAAATTTGATGTGCTTTCCCCCCAAGTCCCGTTGCTTATGTTGGGTGCTAAAGATGACGATTATCGAGAATTTTACTCTCTTTCCAAAAAGAAAGTTTCACGCATATTTCTCCCCGAAATTAGATTGTCACAGTGTCTACCATCGGAGGGATGGCTCTGCACCGTGGTAAACAATACGGGAGAGACAAATCTGTTTCATCCTTTCTCTCGCAACAAAATACAGCTTCCCTCCCGAAAAGCCTTATTGACTTTTCATGGTCTCGGTTCTTATGAAAGACTACATGATGGATATCTTTGGGACTGCATAGTCCAAGCTGTCTTATCTGCCAACCCTTCTCTTACATCAGATTATGCACTGATGGTTCACCATGTTGGAACTGTTTCTTGTATGGCTTTTTGGCGACCTGGAGACCTCGATTGGACTCATATTGATGTTGCTCATAATGGTGAAATAGCCACTGTCATTTATCATAAGGGCCAATTTTATTCCATGACTTTCTGTGGCCAAATACGGGTTTATGAAGTTCCAGGGCCTAACATTACTCAACCAATTGTTAAGACACGCTTGCTTGCTCAGATGGATGAATTTAAGTTTAATTTGCATAGTGTTCAATATTACCTAGTTGAGTTATCCGATGCACTATTACTTGTTAGCCGATTTGCTGACATCACCGATGACGATCCAAACGGTACTTGCCGGAGCTATAAATTTAACGTCTCTGAACTAGATGTAATCAAGGGTGAATTGAAGGAGGAGATTAAAAACTTGGGTGATTCATCAATTTTTTTGGGTCGCAATGGAGCAAGTTGCATCGACTCTTCTAAATTTACAGGAATCAAGCCTAATCACATATATTTTACTGACGATTGGTTAGATTATGATAGAAAAGTAGAAAGAGGGGCCGGAAGAGATATGGGCGCTTATAATATAGAAGATGAAAAAATTGAACCATTTTATCTCGAACAGTCAATAAGTTTAATTTGCCCACCTACTTGGGTTATGCCATCACTAATGATGTGATCTTATTTGCCCGCCAACATGGCTTGTGCCTTACTATTTCTTTTCAGTTTGGTGAATTATTATTTTTACTTATCACCTATTTATTCTTCTTTATTGTAAGTTTGGCTTTGTTACTTTTAATAAGTGATTATTATTTTTACTGTATTGTCAGCTATTTATTCTCCTTTATTGTAATCTTGTTTGGCTGGCGATTTCTTGTTACGTTAGGCATATGATTTTTAGTTGCATTAGCCATTAGAAAATAGAAAATACCTCAGAACGGTTTAGTCAGTTTGTTGTTCGTACCACTAGAAGTCTAGCAATTCCACTGGGGCGTTAGTTTCATAACTTCTTTTTTTAAGTATAACGTCAGGCTTTGCAAAATAATTCATGAAAATATTCACATGAAAAGGACAGTCACACCTAGCTTAATAAAGAAACATAAAGCCAAAGTCTTATATCTACCAATCCCTCCTAAAATTAAGTCCTAATTTTGCAAAACACACAACATTCTCCAATTCTATTCTATCTACAATCTATTGTTCTTTCCAATTTCGATTTGCATAATATTTCGACGCAAAATTGCATAACATATTGAAATGTCAAGAAGTACATATTGGCAGACACCTTCACCAATACTTGTTCTTAACTGTATTTTCCTTTTTTTTTTTGGCCTCTTAACTTAAGTACTTAACCAATATAGATTAGTAATAAGTTTCCGTTGTCGAGGATGAAAGCTTTCTCTTTCCATTTTCCTATTAACACGTAAAAACTTGTCTTTATTTAAAGTCCCTTATAAATATTACTTAGAAATTTCCTGATCAGGATGTTACGGGTTTGAGTCCTGAAAACAACTTATTGCAGATATGTGAGGTAAGACTGTGTATCAGCGTATCTTAGATCTTTGTGGTTTGGCGCTTCCCCGGACCCTAGAAGCTTAATGCACCGAACTGCTCTTAATTTTTTTCACGTTTTCTTGCAAGTTAGGATCAATACGAGCAACCCTTAATGTTTGGTCAAAAATATAATTCATTGGTTGAAGTTCACATTGCCGCTAAAGGGCTTGGTGATACTACAGTCGAAGGAAAAGAAGCATCAAGTCAGGATAAGGCAAAAGCTTTGATTTTCCTTCGCCATCATCTTGATGAAGGGTTAAAATGTGAATATTTAACCTTGAAAAATCCGTTTGTTTATGTTTTTAAATTTCACAGTTCGCATAACACATTGCGAACTTCTGTTTTTTTTTGTAAATACATTTCACAATTCGCAACAGGGTAAGCGAACCCTATTTTCTTTTTACATATATAATTAAATTTGTAATTAATCACAAAGAAATGTAATTAATCAGACAAATTATGCACATTCAAAAAGAAAAAAAATATTATAAAGGTGAAAAAGAGACAATGTCTGACTCAAAGCCACCCTCAACGATCTATGGCAAGTGAACCGACAAGTAAGCTCCCCCTCTCCCTTTTTTTATGTTAAAATTTTGCCTAAGATGAAAGCACCGTTATGAAGTGTATATATGAACACTATATTTGTTTACGTAATTCTTTATAAATTATTTATGCATATTAAATAAAATTTTAAATATCAATATAGGTTTAAACAGAAATATTACTGGGCTTCACCAAACTAATAGCTAGTGGTGAAATCCGAAAATTTGATAAAATTGTTCGAGCTCCGAATTGGCCGGTGGATGAAATTACTTTACTCTTAATTAGAGGTCTCAGGTTCGAGCCCTGAATTGGCCCTACGCAGCGCAGATATATTGAGCTCTAATGCAGATACCGGACATCGAGTGATAAAAAAAATAGCTAAATGCATTTGAGTACTTTGTTATTGTCAAGAATGGATCTTGGGTCTAACTCAACCCCAAAAACTAGCTTGTATGGTGATAATTGTCCAAGTCCATATAAAGAGTTCATGTTCTCATTCTATATCCGATGTGAGGCTCTTAACACTCCCCCGTACACTCATACTTTGTTAACTGGAGCGTGAATAATATAATTTGGGGGCACAACATCGGTGAACAAAGAATTGAAATGCGTCTGACTCTGATATCAATTCAACAATGGATTTTAGGCATAACTAAACCTCAAAAGCTAGTTTGTATGGTGAGGTTTGTCCAAATCCATGTTCTTATTCCATATCCGATTTGGGACTCTTAACAATTATAATTATTTTGCATTAATGTGACTAAACTTCAGATCTATGCACTTTTTTTTATTGGTTGAAACTTTAAATAAAGATTTTTGCTTGTAATTATATTTTCTTGCAGCTTGAAATTTGGAGATGCAAGAATTCATATTAAAATAAACGGATATTAGCACATGTAGTCCCTCCAGTATTAATAAAAAATTTATTTTGATTTTTCTGATTTTTTTTGTTAAGCATATTTAACCTTCAAAATTAGTTGATGTGTGCACTATTAATCCCTCAAACGGTGAATTTTCACAATTCAATGAATTATTAAGTATTGAATATTCAATTATCGATGTATGATGTTATATTTTGTTGTTAAAAATACTCTAAATATCACATATTTCATATAAAAACAACCAAAATATATAATTTTTATTAATTAAAGGTTAAATATGTTTACTCAAATATTATCAGGACTAAAACCGAAATTTATAAATAATTGAGGGACTACCTCAAAAGGGTGACATTTGGACTTTGAAGTAAACTCACAACCGGTTCGTTGACAATCGCACTTGATTGACCGGTAGTTTAACCGGCCGGCGACCGGTAGTGCATCTGGGTTGGGGTTAGGTTGCCTCAACCCAACCCGCACGGGTTATTAAAAAACCGTGGCGCCGGACCGGTTAGGCCGTGAACGAAAACCTGCCCATTACCGCTAACCGACCGGACCAGAATAAAAAAATAAAATTGCCCAACGGCCATTTCACCGATTGGGCTTAAAGCGGGGGCATGGACAACGGTCATTTCGACCGTTGGTCACTATTATTTTTTTTTTATTATTATTTTGTTTAATTATTTCTTTTAATTCCATTTTTACCCTTTAAAAAATCTATAAATTCTCTACATTTTCTTCATTTTTATCACACAACATTTCTCTCAATTCTCTTATTCTCATACTCTCTTAATCATCTTTATTATCAATTTTCAAGTTATTAATATTATTAGTTTTCAAATTCAAAGTAGCAAGACGAAAGACTTCGAGTTTCTATTGAATTCTGAATCCCGAAGTTTGGTACACTCGTTTCATTCTCTAATTATTTTATTAAATTGTCATATTTATTTGTTGATTATTTAAATATTTTATAATGTCTTTACTAAGGGGAATTGCGTCGGATCGCTGTAGTAAATCTAGTTCAAGGGGTAAAAAATCTGTAGGTTCTTCATCATCTAATCAAAATATAGATTATGATCAAATGCAAGAAGATTTTGGAATAGAAGATAATGAATGTGATAACGTTCAATTAGATAATATTGTTGAACTTGAAGAACAAGAACCTCCTACACCTACTAGTGTTCCTTCACGATGTTAGTGCTAGTGGTAGTCGTAGTCGTAGACCTCCTTTACCAGAACCAGTAGCAAGAAAAAAAAGGAGTAAAATGTGGCTCTTTTATGATAAAGTTGTGGGTACTGATAGAGTTAAATGTAATATTTGTGGGAGAACTTATAAACATAAGACAGGGGGTGGTGACGGGGGGACGGGCACTATAGCTAGACATATAAAATTCGATCATACGACACAATGGAATGCTGTCGCTGATTTAGAACCCGGTCAACAACAACTTAATCCATTAACTGGGGGGTTGGCTAAGTACGATCCAAAAAAAGATCGCATTGAATTAGCAAAAATGATTGTCGGAGGTTGTTTGCCTTTTTCTTTTGCTTCTTCTTCATATTTAATTACATATATTCAAAGAGTATATAATCATTTTTTTAAAGGTGTTCCTCGTAGTACTACTAGAGCCGATATTTTTAGACTTCATAATGATTATGTTATTTTCTTGCAATATTTGTTTGCTAACCTTCCATGTCATGTTAGTTTTACTTCAGACATTGGACATGCATTGAACGGTTATGATTATTTAACAATTACTTGTCATTGGATTGATGAAAATTTTAAAATGGAAAACGATATTGCTTTTGCGTATGGCGAGGATCAAAGTCATCTTGGAAAATATATAAAGCGAAACTATTTGTTTTATGCCCAAAATATAATCTTTATAATAAAATACTTTGTGTATCATTTGATAATGCATCTAATAATACTGCTGTTGTAGATCTTTTAAAAGAGGAAGTACAACCACCACTTCCTGATATATTTCATGTTCGTTGTGCTTGTCATATTTATAATTTAATTGTTAAAAGTGGTCTTGATTTATTTTCACCAAATAAAACTTGTCAAAAGAGTCATTGGAGTTATTCAGGGTAATAATAGGAAAAATAGAATTATAGAATTTAAAGAAAAATGTAAACAATTTAATTTGAGACCTAAATTCATGTCAGAAGAGATTATTATACGGTGGAATTATACTTATTTATTTTTAAAAGAATGTTATAAGTATAAAGACCCCATAACACATGTTGCAAATGCGCATTGTAAGAACGTGATGTATATGTTAACCGACGAACATTGGAAATCAATTGGTGAACTTTTAAAAATTTTACGTAAATTTTACACTGCAACTGTTGAATTTTCAGGATCTTATTACCCAACAGTTTGTAATGCTTTAACTCATATAGCTGAAATTTCCTATTTACTTTATGGTTTAAAATCAAATGTGAAATATACAGATGCGATTCTGATTATGTTTGAAAAGTTTAAAAATATTTTTTCCTATTCACGATGTTTATTGTATTAGTGCGATCTTAAATCCTTCTATTAAAAAAGTAGATTGTCATAATCTAATATTTAGTTTATATACTTATATGGAAATAGGTGGAACAGAAACTCCATCTTCATTTGATTGCATAAATAAACTTGATACTAATTTAACTACATTATATGAATATTATGCTACATTACATGATAACACCAACTCTGCTACTAATATTCCTTCTAGTTCTGGTTATGTGTCTACACCTGCAGGATTCAATGCTGATGACGATGAAGAAGAATCTTTAGACATATGGAGCACTTTTACAACACAAGCAACCACTGGCCGATCTTGCGATGAGATGCAATTTTATTTGCAAAAGCGGAGTGAAGAAAAATTTTGACCCTTTACAATGGTGGCGGGATAACAAAGGCAATTCCTGTACTTGCAGCGATGGCGGGATGTTCTTAATGTGTCGATCTCAGCGGTGGCTTCGAAAGTGCATTTAGCCAAGCACGAGATCAAATAGGAGACACACGCGTCACTCGTTGGGTGGAAGCACATTAGAAGTGTTAGTGGCAGGATTGGATCGGATCGGAGAGAAGAAATCAAGGATGTGGAGACGTTAATTCTCCAGAAGATGAAGAAATAGGCAATATTTTGGAAGGCGGGAGCGAAGGCGGGACTGGAATTAATACTCCAAATTTAGAGGCTATGGAGCATAACCAATTCAATCAATCTATAGATTACGAAGAACTTGCAAAAAGGATGCATAATATGTAAATAAAATTATTATTACTTCATTATGTACTCTTATTAACGTTATGAAAGTTCAAAAGTTTACATCTTATCATTAATTTTAATTTTACTATCTATTTAGTTGTTAATCTGTTATTACTTATAAGTTATATGACTTATATCTACTAATCTAATAAATTAATAAAAGTATAATTACAAATTTACAATATAAAGTTATAAACTATAAAGTATAAAGTTATAAACTATAAAGTATAAAGTTATAAACTATAAAATAAAAGTTAACTTTAAAGTTTCAATTTTAATATATACAACTAAATTATATATTATATTATTATATTACATATTTAAATTGAATTTAGTTTATATTATAGAAAATAATACTAGAAATAAAAAAACTCAAAATAAAAAATAGAAACCGGACCGGTTGGACTGGTTCGACCGAACCGCACGACCAACTCGAATCAGAACTAACCGACTGGTCTTGTAGTCCGATGAACCGGGCCGAATCGTCCGAACAGTTAAACCCTGAGTGGGCTACGGGCCGATCGGTCACCGTTAGCCACCTTTACTTTGAAGTAGGAGCTTTAGTATCAGCTTTTGATGTGAGCAGAAAAATCGACCCTAAGTTTTTACATTTAATATTTAAATACGTACTACATAGCACATAAGACCATCTCCATCAGGGGACATTGTCCCGATAATTACACACAGCAGGAGACAATTCGAATGACATGTTAACGTGGAAATAATTGAGAATTATTGAATATACATGAGATAATCTTGCCACGTGGAGATAGAGATGGCAATGGATCCAGGACCCGGTCCAGATCCGGTGGATCCAGATCAGTTTTATAGGATATGGATATTCAAATTTTGGACCCGACGGATCCGGATCGAACCCGGATCCGTTTATGATGGATCGAATCTGGATCTGGATCTTGTCTTTGAGATCCGTATCTGGTCCAGATCCGACCCGTGGATCCGTTTTTATTAAATTAATTATACATTTATTATTTATACATCCTTCCATCCCAACTTTAATTTTCCTGCCGGCCCAAGTCCTTTGCCCAGCAGTACATTTGAATTTTAAACCTTCAGTTCTATGTTACTATCTCTTAGGTAACTCAATTATCCTAATTAAGTTCCTAACTGCTACGAGTAATATTTTTTTAATAATTCCCAAAAAAAAGAAGCAAATCTGCAAAAGTCTTTCCAAATTTAATTAAAGGTCCCCATTGAGTCTCCTAAATTAGGACATGCACTGAAACAGATCCCAGGTGACTAGTTACATATTGTACCTAAAATAGGATAATCTTTTACATAGGAGTATGGAGGGATGCATATGTACTCATTCAACCACTTGATTCATTGCCTATTCAGAACCATCCATTATATGATTATATCTAGTCCATAGATTGTATGACCATATTCACATGTAGTTAGTTACTGTTATTTTACCCTTGGAGGAAGAAAATACACATATGCCTTCCTGGCATATGATTTTCATTTGACCCATTGATAGATCATAGCCTTGCCCAAGACAGCTCATGCCACATGCTTAGACTTCCCCACATGCTCCCCTTCCTCTCTATCGAGCTTTAATAATACCTTTTCATTTTTCACATAATTTTATTTTACCCTTACATGATCCGATCCGTGGATCTGGTGAATCCGATGAATCTGAATTTGGATCTGAATTTTATGGACTCTATGGATCTGGATCCGAATATGGATATATGTATGAAAAAATGGATCTGGATCTGGATCTAGTAGGATCTGGATCTAGTAGGATCTGGTCCAGATCCTATCCGTTGTCATCCCTACGTGGAGACAATGTCTCCTACAACGCAATGTGGCAGTCTACGATTGGCTGCCAGAAATTCATTTTTCACCGCTATTTTAATTGCTATTTTTATCAATAATTTGACCGAATTAAAAAAAACAATTTTTTTTTATTTTTCAAGATCTATAAAAAGAGACTAAGTTTACTTCATTTGGACACCGAAATATTTTGGCTATTTTCTCCAAATTTCTATCTTCTTCCAAATTATTTGCTATTTTTTTTAATATGGATTCTAATCGAAATTTTAATCTTTCTCCAAATTTTACATTTCCTAACCAACTACAAAATCCCAATATTCAACGTCCACAAAATTCTCAAAATATGTCATCCAATTTTCAAATGTCATATATGAGGCCAACTAATTTTGGTATGCAATATCCGTATAATCGAAAATTTTGGAATTTGGCAAAAGTTTGGAACAACCGAAAATTAATTTTCAATTTGTGATTTTAATATTATCAATATTTGAGTGTGTATTTGATAAATTGTACGATTAATTTATCTTCATTAATAAAATCATGTATTGTTGTGCTTTAATATTATAATAATATTTGATAAGTGTCAAAATTAAATGAATATAAGTAATTTACAAAATGAATTATTTTCTGAAATATCTCCTGCTGTGAAGTGTATTGATAATTGAAGATATTTGATGATGTGACAGATGAATAATTTGATGTGATAGAAGATAAATGTGATTTCAATTATCTCCGGCCGGAGATGGTCTAAGTCTTAGAAAATATTAGAAAAACTATAACTAAATACAATTGATCAATTTTTTAAATAATAATAATCTCTTAGATAGTTTAGTAAATAAATGAAAAAACTTTTATTTTTTTGTTTCCCACCTAGTGTTTAGTATTCGTATTGGAGCTCGACTATATCCGAATTCGCGCCGCATAGAGCTTTGGAGAAGCTTCAAGAATTTTTTACTGTTTTACTTTTACTGACGAAGAGAGGATCAGACTCATCCACGACACCACATCATTGGTGGTAAAAAGCTTTCAAATCACCAAGTTTTTACTGTTTTACTTTTACTGTAGCTATTAAAAGGAGAGCAAAAAGAAAATCAAAAAGAGCATTTCTTCTAGGAGACATGAATTAGCAGTAATAGTTAATTTTCAAGAGTGATTTTCTGGATTTGTAATGCTAATTTGGAACCCATTCCTGTTGCTACGGTGTTTTACAATGTCACTCCACTATTTGGTACATTTATTTTTGTGTCCAATACACTGAATTTACCAAAAAAATCTTAAAATATTAATCAATTTTACCACTTAATTACCTATATGTTACGTTAAACTTGTATTGTTGGAGAAATCGTAATAGCTCAGTTAGTTGGCTACCTAAATTTTCACTTTGTTGATGAAGATTCGATTTCCCACATTGTAATTCCTTCCCCATTTCTTCTTTCCTACTCTCAAATTAAAAGAAAAAAACAATATAAAAAAAACTTGTATTGATACTCCATATTTGAGGATAAGCGTATCTGAAAATAGTTTAAATATAACCTATTTCCTATATAAATGAATCAAAATCACAGATTTTAATTAATTAAAAATTAAATATGTTGAATCATATATTACAAAGAGTCAAAGAACAAAATGCGAATTTACCACTGAAGAACCAAAAGTAATATTATCGTTTGTTTGCACAAACGATGAGATTAATAAATGATTATGATATTAACTTTTCAATTAACAGAAACAATTTATATAAACATGCCATTAGTAAGCTTATAGAATATTCTAGGATGAGCTTATGCTATTTATTCTTACTTTTTTAGTAACCTGAAAAAAGGTGATAAATAACATAATTTGTCCCATTACTCTGCACTAATAATATAGATTTTACACGACTATTTTGTATAATTTAAATTACAATTTATTATGTAATATTGCTCTCAATTAATGAATCACTCAATTCCAACTAATTGTCACTGTGGCAATTACTCAATTATCCATTACGATTTATTCGCGTTGATTTTTGTTCTTACTTCTTACTAGTATTTCACTATTTAATTATTTTTAATTTTTATTTTCAATTTACAAAATGATAGACAATAAATAAGATCAGAGCCGTCTCAAATATTTTGGGGCCCTATTCTAATTCGTAAAAGTTGGCCCTTAATTGGGCTAAGACCTGCGAATTATGAGTCTTTATAGTAAATTCTGACTAATACTACTTAATAAAAAATGAAAAAGGGGCCCTAAATTTTTTCATTTTTCGAGGACCTTGTGCGGTAGCACACCTCGCACGGGTCCAAAGACGGCCCTGAATAAGATTCTCCTAATTTATAAATAGAGGTCTCAAATTTGAGTCCCTCTATACGAAGTCGCCCTTATTATGAAATGTTTGCCCCGTATATCCTTTCAACGGTTGTAATGACAACTTATCTCCCAAGATAAAACAACAATCAAATAAATGAGCAAAAGAGACTCAAGTGTTTGCTTTGGAAGAAAGATATTTTAGTGTTTTTTTACTGCAAGAGAGAAAGAAGTATTTCAGATTTCAAGTGTTTTTGCAAATGAGCCTAATGCCTTTATAGTGTTGTGAAGATGACTTTTCAATTGCCCATGTAATGGCCTTGAATGATCATGTAATGGCCTTGATTATGGAGTGTTAATTCAGCCAAATAATGGCTGAATTTATTTGGGATGTAATAGAGGTTTAATGTCTCAAAACAAGCCCAAGAGTCATGTCTTTTCGTCTTCGGTCGCAGCCTCTGGACCGCTGGCGTCACGACCCTGCAGGGAGGCACCACGGCGCCCAAACTTCAGAGAGTTGGCGTCGTGGCCCTGTAGGGAGGCGCCACGGCGCCCAAACTTCAGAGAGTTGGCGTCGTGGCCCTACAGGGAGGCGCCACGGTGCCCAAACTTCAGAGAGTTGGCGCCGTGGACCTGCTGTTTGGCGTCGCGGCCCGTTCATGACTCGTTTCATCTTTAAATACATTGTACACTTCTTCCTTCATCAACCAACGTGAAATCATTCGTCATTTGGCCAATAACTGTCTATTACCTTACGTCTCAAACAATTCGTATATGTACCAATATCTCTTCCATTTAAGGAAATTTTGATCCTTGGCACTACGTGTGCACGTGTGTGAAAACAAGGTTTCCTACGTGCGGGGCCCCAATTGTTCGATTCATAATTAATAGGATTAACTTTATTTCACGTTTAATAAATATTTCCAACAATCCCATCTTGGAAGAGATTTTGGTGCACGCGTATGGTGTCGTTCTAGCAATCACTTGGCGGAACGATGTTGCATCTGAAGAGGTAGCCGGAGCTTTGAACCTTCCATAGTAGAATATCATCGAACATATTTACTACGCGGTGAACGTGATGTCTTGAACCGTCAGTGTTTAGTATATGCCAAGACAATGGTACCAACACAACACCTTTCCTATTCAATCTTTCTAGTGTTTTGTTCGTCGTGGGCCGTGGACACACTTGGATTCTTAAGTACGTTCATTTGAGGCGGCCTGTCCTCGTACTTAAATAGGTGGTCTCATACAAGATATCCTGTAATACCCTGCTACACAAGCATTAGGAACCATTAAAAAATTCCCCAACCTAACCTCTAATGTTGAGGTTTATTAAAGGTTTTGGAAACTTATCCTTTTACCCCTCTACAGGTAGCACTTTTTGTCTATCACGGGAATGACCTTGGATTATGTTTCTTAAGAAGAAATCATTATTCAAAGTGCTCTTACTTCTACCGAAGCGCTCAACTGAACCTTTACAGTTTAGTTTTCCCATTGAACCGTATCCCTGGGATCTCCAGTCCGTAAGGTTAGGTGTCCACTATATTGATTCTTATTGATTGGGTTTTAAGCTCATTCCCCTAGACAGACAGTTCATCTGATCTCTGGGTATTTTCTTCGTCAAGGGATCTGCTATGTTTTCCTTAGATTTTATGTAATCAAATAGAAATCACACCCGAGGTGATCAGTTACCTAACGGACTCATGTCTCCGTCGGATATGACGAGACTTGTCGTTGTTTATCTAACTTCATGCTCTTCCTAGAACCAACTGACTGTCGCAGTGGATCATTACAAAAGACACGGTTTTATCCCAACATGGGACATCTTCAAAGAACCATGAAACCATTTAGCTTTCGGATGAGTCTTGTCAATTAATTGACTTCTATCTAATGGTGTCGTTACCGGTGAATTGTCGAATATCTCAAATTTCTTCAACACATCCTTGATGTAGAGAGATTGAGACGAGACCAATCCGTTGGTTGTCTTAGAGATCTTGATCCCTAAGATAACATCTACGACACCCATATCTCTCATGTCAAAACATTGTTTTTAACACATTCTTAGTTTCTAGGATTACCCTAGGACTGCACCCAGTGATCAACAAGTTATTTACATAGAGGAATGTTATGCCTAATGAATCGGTCATTACTTATGCCTAATGAATCGGTTATTTCCCCTTCATGTAAACACACTCATCACACTTGTTAATAGAGATCCCTTTACGATAGTAGATCTCTGCAGATGTACTACTTTCAATCAAACCTTCTCTCCTTTACCTTCTTGATTGATAGATAATGAGGCCTAGGACTTTAGTATTGAATGGGGGAGGAACCTGCTAATAGTCTTGTACAATGATTTGACAAGCAGACAGACTTTTGTCTCTTGTTCTGAAACCACATACCCCTCTAGTTGGTCTATATATATTTCTCCTTCCAAATCATCATTTAGGAAGACTATCTCGACATTCATTTGATGTGTTTCAAGATCCCGCAAGGCGGCGATAGTTATGAACATACGTATGAATGTCTTGTCTATAGACCCATTGGCATTGTAGGTTCTCAACTTTTATTTTGTGGCGCTTAGATGCTTCAGAAGCTCCGTCTTTACTTTTAAGTAAGTAAAGGTAGCACAACCTTGTGCCATCATCCAAGAAAGTCACAAAGTACTTGTTCCCCCCCTCTAGTTTGAGCGAACTTCAAAAAACACATGTGTTGATAAGTGTGAGTTCTAGAGGAGCGGTTTCTCTTTTCACAAATCTAAGGGAACTTTTGGAGAGTCTTTGCCTCTATGCCCACCTCACACTTATGTTGAGGGTTTATGTCGATAGAGATTAATAATTCCAACTTTACCAATCTTAATATAGATTGATAGTTACCACGTCTAATCTATGGTGCCATAAATTGGAAGACACAAACATGTAGTAGGAATGCTCAGTTTTATTGATAATAGAAGGTAGTACAAGTACAGTATTTGCCTTAAAGAGGCCTTCACAGGCGAAACCCCTTTCTAAGTAGACAGCATTATAGGTGTAGCATTAACCTTAAGGAGGCATTCACATGTGAAGCCCCTTCCTACAAATGTTCCATTTTTAGTGATTACAAACTTATTAGCCTCTAGCACTAGTCTAAAACCAACATTCACTAATAAATTTCCAGAAATTAGATTTCGTCGAATTTCTGGGACATGCATCACTTCTTTGAGAATCAGCTCATTTTTGGACGTCATCTTAAGAATTACCTTTCCTACCCCCCAGTACCTCTGAAGAGGAGTTGTTTCCCATGAACAACTTCTTATCTATGACTGGTGTAGACGTGGAGAAAGCGTTTTTATTGAAACAAATGTGACGGGTAGCACTCGTGTCCAACCACCATTGCGTCAGATTCTCAACAAGGTTTGCTTCTAGCACCACTGCTGAGAATTCTTCAATCATATCATCTAGGAGCGTGTCCTCGACGATGTTTACCTTATCCTTGCCTTTATCATATTTTTGCTTGCGGCAGTCTTTGGCCATATGACCAACTTTACCACAATAATGACATGTTCCCTTAAACTTTTCAGTTGTTTGGGACTGGCCATCCTTCTGGAACTTCCGCTTTTTGCTTGGATTCTCTTTGACTTCCGTCAGATTTGCCTTAGCCTCAGCAGGTTGTTTCCCCTTTGACATGGCCTTCTTATTGTCCTATTGAATCTGGAGTTTGACAATAAGTTCGTCTAAAGTCATCTCATTCGTTTTGAGTTTCAAGTAATTCATAAACTCATTCCACGAGGGAGGCAACTTTTCGATTAATGCCCCAACCAAGAATTGCTCGTTAGGCTTCAATCCTTCCAAGTCTAGATGATGTAGAATCGTTTGAAATTCCTGGACTTGGGTTGACACACTTTTGTTATCCACCATTTGAAATTTCTGAAATTTCCCAATGATGAACTTCTTACTACTCGCATCTTGGGTATTGTACTTCTTTTGTAGTTTGTCCCATAACTGCTTGGCAGTTTCAACGGTACAATATACCGTGTAGAGAGGATCAGACAAACTGTTTAGAATGTAGTTCCTGCACATGAAATCACTGTGTTTCCATGCCTCACGAACCATCTGCATGTCGTCATCAACATGGTTACCTTGGCCCCCTCCCGCCAAATTATTTGGCTGAGGGTCCGTGTCATCCCCAACTTGTGGAGGGTCTTCGGTTAGGAAACGTTTTAGTCCCATAACCATCAGGAAAAACAACATTCTTTGCTACCATCTCTTAAAGTGAGCACCCATGAATTTTTCAGGACGTTCATGGTGAAAACCAGCAGGTGTTGGGGTAGTAGCGCCCCCTTGAGGAGTTGCAAAGGCATTGTAAGTACCTTGAGCAGGAGCATAGGCATTGTGAACGCCTTGAGGAGCAGTGGGGGCACTAGTTGTGCCAAATATATTGTTGACACCAGTTGTGCCAAATGCAGCAGGTTGGAAGGCATTTGGAATGCCTAGATTAGTGGGAGAGTAGGCAGTGAGATTGCCTTGAGCATTGGGAGAATCTTCAGTGTTGAATTGGTTTTCAGCAGACATGTTGTTGTTGTTGAAATAGCGAACAATATCTTAAGCTTGTGGGTAGTAATGTGTAGAACGGGAAAATAACAACAAATTTTAATATAACTTGGAAATGATCAAATATAAGGGTTTGCTGAGTCGACCAAATTCTTGATTTATCCTTAAGATAATATTGCCCCGTATATCCTTTCAACGGTTGTAATGACAACTTATCTCCAAAGATAAAACAACAATCAAACAAATGAGCAAAGGGAACTCAAGTGTTTGCTTTAGAAGAAAGATTTTTGAGTGTTTTTTATTGCAAGAGATGAAGAAGTATTTCAGATTTCAAGTGTTTTTGCAAATGAGCCTAATGCCTCATTTTATAGTGTTATGAAGATGACTTTTCAATTGCCCATGTAATGGCCTTGAATGACCATGTAATGGCCTTGAATGACCATGTAATGTCTTCTTCCTCTCTTCAAGTGTTTTTGCAAATGAGCCTAATGCCTCATTTTATAGTGTTATGAAGATGACTTTCCAATTGTCCATGTAATGGCCTTGAATGACCATGTAATGACCTTGATTATGGAGTGTTAATTCAGCCAAATAATGGCTGAATTTATTTGGGATGTAATGGAGGTTTAATGCCTCCAAACCAGCCCAAGAGTCGTGTCTTTTCGTCTCCCGTCGCAGCCTCTGGACCGCAGGCGCCACGGCCCTGCAGGGAGGTGCCACGGCGCCCAAAATTCAGAGAGTTGGCGTCGTGGCCCTGCAAGGAGGCGCCACGGCGCCCAAACTTCAGAGAGTTGGCGTCGTGGCCCTACAGGGAGGCGCCACGGCGTCCAAACTTCAGAGAGTTGGCGCGTTGGCCCTGCAGTTTGGCTCCGCGGCCCGTTCATAACTCGTTTCATCTTTAAACACATTATACACTTCTTCCTTCATCTACCAACGTGAAATCATTCGTCATTTGGCCAATAACTGTCTATTACCTTACGCCTAAAACAATTCGTATATGTACCAATATCTCTTCCATTTAAGAAAATTTTGATCATTGGCACTACGTGTGCACGTGTGTGGAAATAAGGTTTCCTACGTGCGGGGCACCAATTGTTTGATTCATAATTAATAGGATTAACTTTATTTCACGTTTAATAAATATCTCCAACAATGTGTTACTCTAACGTGAAACTTTATCGTGCGAATTAATAAATAAAATTCTGCTAGCTCATAACCAAAAGACTCGAGTTATGAAATCACATACATTAGGAAGATATGAAACTTTTCCACGCGAATCAATAAATAAGATTATCCTAACTCATAAACAGAAGTTTCGGCTTCAAGCTCCTTGTGTATGAAATCACATTTATTAAGAAGATTTTCTCCATTATAAAACTTTTTCCGCGTGAATCAATAAATAAGATTCTCCTAACTCATAAACAGAGGTCTCGGGTTCTAACCCACTGAGTGTGAAGTCGTCTTTATTAAAAATCGTTCTACCACAATGTGAACTTTGCGCGAAACAAATTTAATCGGATCCAATACAAATATCACCAAATAAAAAAGAAAAAATTGCAATATTAGTCCTTGGGCCGGTCTTTAATTGTTGCCTTTCTAATTGGATTGTCTTTAACTTTTGTCCTTTAACAATTGAACTTATGCCTAGCATGACATAGATTCTTTAATGTAATAATCAGGCAGAATATAATTTTTGAGATATTATGATGCAAAAATATAAATTTATGCTATGTAAAAAAGTTATTCGTTACTAGGGACAAAAAATAAATATACTAGCACAAAAAAAGGGACATAAGTGCTAATGACCCAATAAAAAATCCAAAAAAAAATTATATGATAAGAAAATTTTAGAATCTTACTTTTAAACAAAGTTTGAGTGATTTATTTTTTTATTTTTCACTTGATATTCGATATTCATATTGAAGTCTAATTATATTTGAATTTACGCCGCGTATGACCTATTAGGAAGAAAACCCTCCCTAATCCCTATCGAGAATTTTTATATCCATGACTCAATCGAGCAGCTACATGCGCATCCAAAAGCTTTTGGTATGGTACCAAAGTTTGAGTGACAGTGACACATGAAATAAATTAAGATAAAGTTATAAATTGAAATAAAGCTAAGCTTCTCAATGCTTATATGAGTCATAGTCAAAAGCAAATTAGCTAAGCTAACGGCTATAATTCCGCTAATTCCACTATCTTCACCTTCTCTCACCTCATCGGAAAACTTCAAAAGACCGGCGAATAAACCGGAGATACTGTTTGAATTTTCCGTCATGTAAACCAAGTCATACATCTCCGATATCCAATTCCGGGAAATGCAGGGAGGATAATAAATAAAAGCAAATCCTTAATTATTACTACATATCCCATGTAGTAATAATATATAAGCTTTGATTTATTTACACATTTGCCTTTTGATTCTTTTCTAACTGGTAAAGAATCCACTACTATCTTTTTGGGGAAAAAGAACAAAAAATAATTTGCCCCCGTAGTCCTTGTAATCTCGCTTTTTTCAAATTTGCCCCAGACCCTTTTTGTGCATTGGTGTTGTTTGATGATATTCCTCAAAGAAGTGAATCATTGAATATTTACTCAGTTTATGCATTTATAAGGAGTTTTGAATCATTATTGAATTGGGTATTTCCTGCATTACAGTTTAGGTTTGTAAATGTTGAAGCTTTGGTCTTGATTTCATTGGTTTTTCGTGTATCCTTAATATTTTCTTTTTCTATTGTGTGGGTAAGAAAGGTAGTCTTTTGGTAAAAGGGGTTACATTTTATGCATTGAGGATCCAATTTTCTTGCATTTTGGTTATTGTTGATGTTCTGTTGGAGATATTTGAACACTTATATATAGTCTTCAAGGAGAAAATCTTGAGGCTGGTTTTGTAAAGTGTTTGGATATTATCACAATGTCAGCTGTTGATGTGGCTTTGAGTCCGGTCCAGGAAGAATCTGTCCGGGCTGTGAGGCATATCTATGGCCCATTGACGCTTTGCACGAATGAATCGATTGTAATATACATCACTGTGGCTGGTTCTGTGATTCCAATGCGCGTGTTGGAGTCTGATTCGATTGGGGAAGTGAAACTTAAGATCCAAACATGTAAAGGGTTTGTAGTTAAGATGCAGAAGCTAGTTTTTGGAGGTAGAGAGCTGGCGAGAAACGAATGTTTGGTTAGGGACTATGGAGTTAGTAATGGGAATGTTTTACATATGGTCTTTAAGATATCTGATCTCCTTGTTATCACTGTTCTGACCACTTGTGGGATGGAATTTGAGTTTCCTGTTGACAGGCATCAAGATATCGGGTACCTAAAACGTACCATATTGAAGAAAGGTAAAGACTTTGGTCAGGAGCTTAAGGTTCAGGAGCTTTTCTGTAATGGTGAGAAGCTTGAGGATCAGAAACTCATTGATGATATTACTGCTGATGCTGTGATTCACTTGGTAGTTCAGAAATTCGCAAAGGTTCATGCTAAGCATGCCGAGAGGGATGTTGAACTTTCTGTTATTGCAGCTAATTGGAATGAGAAAACCCAAAATTGGGGTGTACATGAAGGAACTAAACCTGATAGAAACTTGCTGTTGGAACCTTTTGTTGTTAATTCAAATATAGAACTTCCTGGATATATCTGCGACATGATCAACTCTGCATGTGATGGGTTGACAAAAGGAAATAGACCGATCCGATCATCTGAAGGGACTGGAGGAACTTATTTCATGCAGGATGGATCTGGCAACAAGTATGTTGCTATTTTTAAGCCAATTGATGAGGAACCGCTAGCTGTGAATAACCCTCAAGGGTTACCTTTATCAACCAACGGTGAAGGGTTGAAAAGGGGAACCCGAGTTGGAGAAGGTGCATTCAAGGAGGTTGCAGCTTTTCTACTGGATCATCCAAATACTGGGCACCGAACACTGTCCAATTATGAAATTGGCTTTTCTGGTGTCCCTCCAACTGTTATGGTTCAGTGTTTGCACAATGCATTTCATCATCCTGATGGATTTGAGTGGTCATCTGAGTACATTAAAGTTGGTTCACTGCAGCTGTTTATGAAGAACGATGGAAATTGTGAGGATATGGGTCCTGGGACATTTCCTGTTGAGGAAGTCCATAAGATTACTGTCTTTGACATAAGAACAGCAAATGCAGATAGGCATGCTGGGAATATTCTTGTGAGCAGGGTAGGGGAAGAAGGACGAATCGTGCTTACGCCAATTGACCATGGCTACTGCTTGCCTGAGAATGTAAGCTTGATTCTGTTATTCCTTATAAATGTTGTTTGGTTAATTAGATGTTAACAAAATGCTATGAACTTGTGATTGCTTCCTTGCGAGTAATTTTTCATTTTCACTAACTTGATTTTTGTGTATGGTAGTTCTTAGAATCCTAAGGGGCCGTTTGGTTGCTGGTAGAGTTATGCATGTATTAGTTATGCAGAGTTTAGTTATTCAATCTCCTACCTTGCATAAAATAATACATAGATTCCCTCAAAATCTATACATGTATATGCGGGATTGTAAAAAGATAACCAAGCCATGTACTTGGTGTGTTGAACTTTGTACATAGCAACTTATATAATACCAAACATTCTACTAGTTATGTTGGTTTTAATACATGAAAAATTCACTTCCTAACCAACAATCAAACGACCCCTAAGGGTACAACTACACAACTCCATTTCTATGCCTTGAGAATACTTCTAATAATGCGGTTATGATTTCTCTAGTGTGGAGAAACTTTGGCGTGCCTAGCTTGGATGCCAAATAATTTGTTTTTCCCTGCATGCATTGCTTGTAATGAATCAGATCTCAAGAAAGGTATGCTTACCCTGTTGATGGGCTTAATATTTGCCCTACACGATGTACCTGACAATAAGGATGATTTAACTAGATATCGCCTCTCCTTTATTTAGGTTCAGTTTCCTCCTCCAAATTACATAGAAGTTTTTGAAATTTCTATATCTGTGTCACATCCCTGATTCATTATGTCCAAAAATCTCCACTGACAAAGGAAGAAAAGTTATCCCTCCTATGTTCTGTTCGCATTTATACTAATTGAACATTTACTTGCTTTCAAAGAGTAGTTCTCATAAATTTGTGATCTGCAGTTTGAAGATTGCACCTTTGATTGGCTCTATTGGCCACAAGCCCGTCAGCCTTATTCTCCAGAAACTATCAAGTACATCAAATCACTGGATGCTGAACAAGACATTGGCCTTCTTAATTTTTACGGATTGGATTTATCTGTTGAATGTGCTCGTACTCTTCGTATCTCAACCATGCTTCTGAAGAAAGGCGTAGAGAGAGGACTTACTGCCTTCGACATAGGAAGCATGATGTGCAGGGAAACCTTGAACAAGGTATCTGTTATCGAAGAAATTGTTCGTGATGCTCAAGATTATATGCTTCCTGGCATGAATGAAGCTGCATTTCTTGAAACTGTCTATAAGCTCATGGATATCAAGCTTGAGAAGCTAAAATATAAATCCTCCCAAGGATTGTAAGTATGTGTATCTTTGGTTCTGTTGTATGTATATAGCATTTCTGTCCATATATTATATAAATGAACTGAATGGAGATAGCGAAGGTGGATGACTGACTTTGTCGTCTATGGTCAGAAACCTTTTTTCCTCTCAACTTCTGCTCAAATTACCAATTTGATGGTTTTCCAAATATGGAACAGAAGTTGCAATATGCAATAAATAATAAATAAAACAAACTGTTATTTATAAAACAGATGCCTTGTATCCTTTCTCAATGAGAGATACTGAGTTGTTAGAAATCTTCTACATTCCTTATCTCATTAAGTACCAAATAACCTGTGAAATTTTATGTTTACTATAGGATTTTAAGAGCAGCCTCGGCATATTGGTAAAAGTTGTGGTCATGGGATCAGAACGTCACGAGTTCAAGTCGTGAAAATAACCTGAAATGCAGGGTAGGCTATGTACACTCTACTCCATATTTGGCTATCCACGCATAACGAAAGCTTAGGGCTCGTTTGGTACGTCGCACTGGACTGTACTGTATTGGACTGGACTGTATTAATATATAATGGACGGTATTAGAGTATTAATATATAATGGACCGTATTTTATTTTTATTTTTTATTTTTAGTACAGTCCAGGGGAGACTCACCTGCTAGATGGGTCTCAAAAATGACAGTTGAAATAGTGAGTCTTGGCAACGCCACCAAATTGTATTATTTGTTTGTCAAGTCTGATCAGAACATCTGACGTATCAAATGTGCCCTTAATGCACCAGGATGTCCTTTTATTTGTATTCTTTCAAATTTGAAGAGTCAAAAGTTTTAGCTTGTGACAGCTCCCTTTAAGAACTAACTCAATCAGCTAATTTATAAGTAATGTGATAGAAGTTTAGAAAATGACAGAAACTAAGCAAAATAGTTAACATTAGTGAGGTTGGATTACAATTGTACCAGTTTGAAAAAGGTACATTAAGTTATCCAAATTCAACACTTTCTATTGGCACCTAACGATGTCATACTATATAAAGATTTCTTTCTCAGAAAAATATCAACACTATAAAAAGAAAAGTTCCCATATGGGTATAGCGTCATTTCTGGTTAAAACAAAGTTTTGTGTTAACTAATCCTTTTGTTTTTTTTCAACCTACCCCACAAATCCCCTTGTCCGACACAATTATAAGATAATGGTGTTTTTACTGATTTTGCTTTCTCACCGTGCTTCACAATATAATAATGACGCCTCAAACTCAAACCATGCTTCACAATACAACAATAACTATACTTCAATTCCGAACCATGCTTCAACATCAACCTAGAAAAAAACTTAGCAAGTGTGAAGGTAATGGAGGAAATCATTAATGGTGAAAGAAAGAACAATGTAGAGAGAACATTTTTCATATACTGTATTACAAGTTGTGACATACACTGGTATACAATGGCTATATATAGCTTGATTTGTTCTCTATGCTTAACTATCTTCTAACTACTATTAGGAAGGGTAGTTATAACTAACTAACTTTATATAATGATACTTTGGTCCTCATTTAACAATAGTTTACATCTTAACACTCTCTCTCAAGTTAGGACGTGTGAAAAATGTCTAAAGTTCCTCGCTTGGACATCAGATGTTCATGTTTCAATCCCTTAGTATAGTATATCTGCAGGCTGACTTTGAGTAGGAATATAGTTGATCTTTATCAGTCCTTGTTGAAGCTTTTCCCTTACAAAGTGACAATCAATTTCAATGTGCTTTGTTCTCTCAGTAGACAGTATTTGCAGCTATTTGAATGGCAGCCTTACTATCACTATAGACTTGAACTGGCAACTCTATTTCTGCATCAACTTCCTTTAAAATGCCAAGTAGCCATACCAATTCAGAGATTGTGCTAGCCAAACTTCTGTCATTCCTTTCTTCTTGGACTTGAAATCTGGTGGATATCCAACCAGTTTGTAGTATGTTTCTTTTGTGTGTCCTTTACATCTACAAAACTCACATATCATATTAAAATTCTGTTAAATCTATTAGTTCCATTTCCAGAGTTTCCATCAGTTTTTGAGTACATAGTAATAGATTTCAAATTGTTTGAAGACATAGTATTCATTCCAAGACTGCTACTGCTTGTATTTACAGATTTCTGACCCTCATCCTCAACAATCATACCATAATCTTAGTTAACACTTAGTAATGGACTCATTAGCAAGATTTGACTTCTTGCTTGTTGATAAGAATCATTCAATCTCATTAGAAATTAATACAGATTTTGTCTACTTAAATGAGCCATAAACTCCTTTGAAATCATCCCTGGGGCTGGGATTAACGCATCATACTCATCCTAAAGACTCTTCAATTTTGTATAATAGTCAGAAATAGAAATCGTTCCTTGTTGAAGAGTAGCAATTTCTTTATGAAAACTAAAGGTTCTTAAGCCATCTACTCCATTGACCTTTTCCTTAAGTCTTCCCACAAATCATGAGCTTTTGAAGCAAATGCAACCTCTCGAAAGATATTTTTAGATACAAAATTCATTAACTGATAATTGCATTAACTCTTTCTCATTTCCCCCATAGTTCTTCAGAATAACCCTCCTTTTTGCAAGAACCATCAATTAAGCATATCTTGTTTCTACGCAATAAAGCAAGCTTAATCGGCCTATATCATAGGGTATAATTTCACGTTCCTATAAGTTGAAAAGAAATGATGTTAATTCTGCTAATATAAGTAGGACTAAGAAACTAAAAATTAGATCTTTCCCGAGCAAGAATGATGTTGGAATGCTCTGATACCATGAACGTAATGGAGGAAATCAGTAATGGTGAAAGAGAGAATAATGTAGAGAGAACATTTTTCATATATTGTGTATTACAAGTTGTGGACTTGTGGTATACAACGGCTATATATAGCCTGATTTGTTCTATATGCTTAACTACCTTCTAACTACTATTATGAAGGATAGTTATAATTAACTAATTTTATATAATGACACTTTGGTCTCACTGAACAACAGTTTACATCTTAACAAAGTGTTCTAATAAATTAATAAAAAGTTTAGTATAACATTCATTTCTGACTATTATTGTCTTGTCCGTTTGGATTGCAATCGGGATATCCCATAATTATACTTATAGAATTAAAACCAAGACTATAACCTGAACGACCATTCCACCTTCTATATGAATAGATTATTCAGATTATAGCATGTTTTTAACACTGATTTTAACTAATACCTCCAACTAAATATGAAATAAATTTAATCCCAAATTCTAAACCGTGATAACCCACCTAATAGTTTTAGGTTGGTATCTTGATTAAATGTAGAGGAAATCTATTGCTAAAGCAATTCTTTCTCTAGTATTATAGTTGCACTTCCCTCCTATATTGGAGTATTTAAGTTTAACGTTTGATTTTACCAAAATATTTTCTTTCTTCTATATATTTTGACCTAATTTGTCTCAATCCAAATAGTTATCTTCAACGAGTTTGACTCGTCCGTTTATTAATTCTACCTATTTTAACTTGTTCAAATTCAACTCAACCCACCCAATTTTCAATCCCTAATCTATATTATTTAGATGTAGTTTTTGAATTATCAAAACCTTTTCTTCTTTCTTCTTTTGTCCTAGTGGAGTCCAATTATGGACAAATCCCACTTCCAAAAATCTCAAAAATAAATAAATAAAAATCCAGCCCTCAACTCCTTTCCCGGGTCTCAATTCTTTTTAGGAAATAAAAAAGAGAAATTACGCATAGCAAATTGCAAAAAAAGTCTTCATTTTCACACTCAACTCAACATAAGCTCTTTATCACTTTCTTGAATCTCTCTCTCGTCATTTAGCTTTAAACATTTCACTCAGCAAAAACATGGTTAAGTCTCGTAAGCCACCAAGTGGACGTACAAATTTAGCATCATGTATAGTCGCCACCATTTTCTTGATATTCATTCTTATTATCATCTCCATAGTTTACTTCACTATTTTCAAACCCAAATCACCCGTTATCACCGTTAACTCCATTCAACTCCCCACATTCTCTACCTCTAACAACACTGTTAACTTCACGTTTTCTCAGTACGTGTCCATTATGAACCCTAACCATGATGTTTTTAGTCATTACGATAGTTCACTTCAGTTGCTTTATTCGGGTAATCAAATCGGGTTTATGTTTGTACCCGCTGGTAAGATTAATTCGGGTCGGACTCAATATATGGCTGCTACATTTTCGGTTAAGTCTTTTCCTTTGTTAGCTAATGGACAGCAGCAACCAGAGAGTGTAGGACCTACTATGAGTGATGGGTTAAGTGGGTTTCAGGTCGGGTCAAGTATGGAGGTGGAGTCCAGATTGGAAATGGCGGGTCGGGTCAGAGTGCTCCATTTCTTTACGCATCATGTGGAGACGAAAGCTGAATGTAGAATAGGTATTTCTGTGAGTGATGGATCTGTTACAGCTTTCCACTGTTAGTTATTTAGTACTCAGTTTTAATTTCTCTTTTTTTTTTCTTTTTTTTTTTTGGTGATAAATTTTCTAGAGGAATTGTAAAAAATGTTTTAGTTAAATTGGTGTCTTGGTATTTATTTATGGCTTGAAGATAATTTAATTTCTTTTTTGGTTTGTTATTCGGCGTTTGGTACCACATTGGATCGTATATTCGAATTCGTGTCAAAAAAAATTCGTAAAGTGCTTTCTAACCGAGACAATTTCATAATCAGGTTCAAATCCTAAACGTTTGATTAAAAATAAAAAAATATTTATCACTCAACCACTTAATTATCGTAGTAGTTTGCTTGGTAACATGTGAGTCTTAGCTTCTTTGATCTAGTCAAACTTAGAACATGGATTCTTTAATGTAGTATTTGAGTGTTTATTTTAAATTTTGTCCACTTACAATATGTTTTGGACTAATAACTAAGCAGATAAAAGCAAAAAAAGCAAGGGAAGAATCAAGATCTCTCGTTGAATTTCTGATGACTTAAGGTTCTTGATTAATTTGTTTTATAAAAAAAAAATAACATACCGAGTGAAATCTCACAATGTGGGGTCGAAAAGGTTAGAGTGTATGCAGGTCTTACCTCTATCATGGTAGGTAGAACGACTGTTTTCGGGAGACCCTCAACTCAAAACAAAGCATAATCACAAGCAAAATAAGAGAAACGGTCAGGTCCAGATAAAAAATTAAAACAAAATGAACAGATAATCGGAAACGTCACGATAGTGTATTGTGATAAATTGAAGCATGAAAGTGCTTTTCAGTTTGTTGTTCCTATTGTTGTTAAAGTTTTGTTTTTTTTTTAATAACGTAAGTAGAAACTATGAAAGTGCTTTTGAGTTTTATGAGCAACATTAGCTGGAAAGGATATTCTTTGTTTCTTTCTGTTTAATGTTAATGATTACAAGTAGTGCCAATTTAATACTAAAAAGCAGATTAAGAATATACCAAAGTAAAGCAACTCTTTTTAGAAAGGAAAAACAACTTGGGGTGAAAATGGAGAGTTTTAAGAGGATGATCAAGTATAAGGTAGTAGGTGATTAAGGTGTGATATAATTGTTAATGAAGTAGCATAAATTGATAAAAATCATGCAAGATCAAGATTGATGTTCAAATGTTTCTTTTGTTTGTTTAAATTTTGATTAACATAGTTATTCAGCATCATTTCATACGAGATGTATATCTATATAATCAATAACTATATTTCATACGAGATGTATATCTATAAATATGCGATTATGAATATAATTATTATTATATATTAATTTAAATTCGTTATAAATATTCATAAACTTTAAATTTTAAATTCAATATTTATGAAACTTTATAAATTTTAAATCTTGGATAGCTACAAATAATTGACAGCCCGTGAATACTGGGTAGTGGGGTACAACAGGAAATAAGGACATTGCATGGACCAATCTTCAAAAGAAGTGAAATAATTGAAGGTGTCCTTTTCTCCAAAATTTTCATTTTCTTTGTGGGGTAAGGGTTAGGTCCCTTTGGTTTAGACTAGGGTCGTTAGCGGTCCGGATACTTCCCGATAATTATCTGAGAATCGGATCGATACTCGAACCGAGAAGTTAACGGTCCGGATACGAATATCAAAAAATTACCGGGAACGATAAAGAGCCGATCCGGTAACCCGATAAAATACCCGATAATATATGTTAATAATTTAATATTACTCCTAGTCCACAGTCCACACTCCAGTCCAGTACTCCACAGTCCACAGGCCCATAACCCAGTAGCCCACAGTCCAATAGCCTTTAATTATTAAGTCTTATAACTTATTCTCCAAATGACCTAATCTCTTCACTTCACTTCACATCTTCACAACCTTCACTCGACAAAACAGATGGACAGCCCTAATTTATTCTCATTTCTATCTCCATTCTCCTCTTCATCACTCGACACTTGACCATCGTCCTCTGATATCGACCATCGTCCTCTTATCGACCATCACTCGACACTCGACCCATCGTCATCGACCATCGTCCTCTGATTCTCCTTATTCGACAGACGATTGCAGGTCTTGTATTTCCTTGTATGGTCTTCAATCTTCATCCTAATTCATAATTTCTTATCCTACGTAATAGTATAATACATGCATGATATTTATCTTTTATAGGTTGATTTTTTACTTGATAAAAACTTGATTTTTTTTTCGATTCTGTGAATTTTATGTAATTTAATTTTAGGAGGAAAGGGGAGAAGCTACTTCAACAACTTGAGTCAAGATTCAAGATTCAAGATGCATCACGAAAAAAGAACTTAGTTAACATCAAGATTCAATATTTTGTAGCTTTTGTGTGTTGAATGTTGGGGAAAAAGAACTGGAAGGATTGTTCATTCATGTTGTTGAAACTTATTTTTGTGTGTTGACTGTTGAAAAAAGAACTGGAAGGATCATTTAATATGTTCTATTTAAACTGGAAGGATATTTTGTAGTTGTTGTTGAAACTTAGTTTCTTCATTCAGTTGTTGAAACTGAAGGATTGATAGTTTTTGCATTTTTGTTCACTTTTGTTGAATTGTTGAAATTTGGCTTGAGTTCATTCATGTTGAAACTGAAAGGAATTTATTTGTTCATTCAATGAAGTTTCTAATATATTAATTGATATTGGTAGGCTTTTTATTTTAATGTTGGATTCCAGTTCTATCAAGAATGCATTTCTGTTTTTTCTTGGCTAAAATCAGACCTGTTTCGGTCCTGAAAAGAGATCCAGAACCGGATCGGAACCGGACCGGTATCTTACCGGTACCTTATCGGTCCGGGACCGAATCTCGTCCTAGGACCGTAACCTTATCGGTCCGAGATCGGCCCGGACTGATAAGCTTAACGGTCCGGAACTGGTAAGTGGATATCCGAACCGGACCGGACCGATAACAGCCCTAGTTTAGACTTTAGAGTTGGTAGGGAACTTCTTTTTCAACCTTTTTATGTAGGTAAGCAGAAACGGATCTAAGATAACATCCCATGCTCGGGGCCTCTTTGGACCCGTGCGATGTGTGCTACCGCACAGGGTCCCGAAAAACGAAATTTTTTAGGGTCCTTTCTTCATTTTTTATTAAGTAGTATTAGCCAGAATTTACTGTAAAAGTCCATAATTCGCAGGTCTTAGCCCAATTAAGGTCCACTTTTACGAATTAGAACAGAGCCTCCAAAATATTTGAGATGACTCTGCCAATGCTCCTTGCCAATAATTAGTAACCCGCATGGGTGTAGCTCGATTAGTTCGGTGTGATTGCTCCAGAAAGCGAGTTCGAGCTCTGCGTGCATGATGTGGGAGTTCATTTCTTCTGTGAGGATGACTCGCTGTGGGCACCGAGCGTGTCTCCATCTAGTGGGCGAGTACCATGATTTACCTTCCTCCAATCTGCCGAATTCGGAGGGTGGGGCCACGTGGCGAGGGATTTCGCCTTTTTGCTCCCAATAATTAGTACTACAACCATAATTTAACATTAGTAGACATATTGATAAAGGTTTTCATTCAACAATATTTACCTAGTTCTTTTATTAATTCTACGAAAACGTGTTATCTTCCACCAACACGTGTTTTAAATAACTATGTCTATCGAAGTTTGGACCAATAGGAAGAAATCAGCTAATTCAATTCGAAAATTAATGAATGAATTCGCATTCAACAAATCCATCCAGGGATGGTTTTTTGAGTCACTTTGTTTTATGCATTTTAAGAGTGTGGTCTAGTTATCAATTAAGTAGATAAAAATCATGTAAACAAGGTTTAAATTTCAGCATAGATTAAAAAATATGTTAATGGTTTTTTTCCACGCTGATGAGAGATTAATAGCCTATTTTGCCAAACTTGCAAAATCTACTTAAAGTCCTCAGAGAAAATTCATTGAACTTTCTTTATTTGTATTGAGAAGCTTCTTGTGGATAAATCTGAACATCCAAAAAAGAACAGGTCCAATATTCAAGACGACTGAATATTTTCTTTCACATTAAAATTGGACTTTCAGCCAAGACTTTCCAGTTTTCACACTTTTTATTCCCTTGACAAAACTTCAAACCAAATGTTCATTAGGCCATTTAGCTAGAAAGTATACAAGCAATATACTTAAAAGGATCTCCTGTTTTATGATCCTTCTTTATTATAAATCATAACTCAATGCCTTGGAGTCCAACAGATATTGTGGGCACTGAATTGGTATTTTTTGGTGATGATGGAGGCTATGGAGTAGAAGAATTGTTACGGTCAACAGCCGGGGTTATCGGTAAGGGAGTTTTCGGAACGAGTTATAAGTCGGAGCTGCAAGGGAAAAATGCAGTGGCTGTGAAAAGATTGAAGGTTGGTTGCTTACCTGAGGAAGAATTCAGAGAAATAATTGGTGAACTAGGCAAGACAGTTCATGAAAATCTGCTTCCACTTAAAGGATATTGCTGGCACCAGAATGAAATTCTTCTTGTATATGATTATGTTAGAATGGGAAGCTTAGCTTTTCGCTTACATGGTATGTCTTTTTCATCATTATCTATCCATCAAACCTCTCTAAAACAGTGTCGTTTGTTCAGATATTTTTAAGTTGCTATAGCGAAATGTTGTTATAAAATACATACAATATAACATAACATGATATTGATTCCACGAAAAACATGGTTGTTACCGTAAAGTATTGTTATAGAAGAAGGATGTTATAGAGAGTGTCTTCATCATTCTCTCATTCCAGCTTTATCTCTTCATTGTATAATCAAACCTCTATAACGTCGTTTGTTTCGATATTTTTTTACTGCTATAGCAAAATGTTGTTATAGAGAACACATAATATGGCATAACACGAACGACCGATTCCACATAAAACATGATTGTTATAGTGAAATATTGTTATACATGAAGGTGGTTATAAAGAGATCTGACTTTTTTAATATTGATATCCATATTAGGGAATGAAGGTACGAACAAGGCCTCACTCACTTGGCAAGTAAGAAGTAGCACTGCCTATGGGGTAGCCCGTGCTATCGAATTTCTCCATTCCCGAGGCTCGGGTTTATGCCATGGAAACATAAGATCATCCAATGTTTTCCTCACCGATTCCTTATCAGGTGTTCGTCTATCTGAGTTTTCCACCGCACGAATCCTTTCTCCCGATACGAAACTAGAGCTCGTGGCTGGTTATCGTGCACCAGAAGTGGCAAATGCTTATGAAGTCTCACAAAAGTCTGATGTCTATAGCTTTGGTGTTCTGCTCTTGGAACTATTAACTGGTAAGGCTCCACTAGATGCATATACCAAGAACAAAGGAGTAAATATACCTAAGTGGATCCGTTCCATGTTTCAAGAGAAGCCGATCATTGATGTTTTCGATAACATGCTGCCTAAACATGACCAGAATAATGCTGAGCAAATGGTCCAATTGTTACAGCTTGCAGTTTGCTGTACATTTCAGTATCCAAATAAAAGACCTTCAATGGCTGCAGTGACAAACCAGATAAGGGATACCTGCAGGTTTCATTGATAACCGGGCAATATACCAAAAGAACATTGATCCCGCATTAGTCTTTATAATGTCAGATCTCTCTATAACAACAAACTTCTATAAATGTCATTTCCCTATAACCATGTTTTCTGTGAAACCGATCATTCATGTTATGTTATATTATATGTTCATTTTGCTATAGCAGCCAAACAATATCGGAACAAACAACGTTGTTATAGAGAGGTTTGACGGTATAAAGTCTTGAAATTTATCTTACCATATGTTTTTACAAATATGATAGTTTCGGATTTAGCTCCTCTCCATTTCCCCCAAGTCCTCCTTGGATGTGGTGAGTGTGTGACACTTGTCTTAACTATTGATCTATGTATATATGAAAGACCATAGGGAATTTTCCTAATCCATTCCTCTGCCATGAGGACTCGACTGGATAAACCAGTTTTCTCAAAGGGTGAAAAGAATCTCAAAAGTCGTTCCCTTGAAACGCAACATTAGTTCGAATACAAAATACCAAGCAAAAATATCATTATGGATCAAATTCTGAAAATGACTTGGAAAGGAAATTATATAATTTCTAAAGAAACATACATACAATGAGCAGTATATGCACTATTTCAATTTTTAACACTCAACAATAGGCTATAGGGTGAGGGAACAGAACGAATAGATGGATTCACCAAAATATAGAAACATTAACGAACAAAACTGAAGTTGAAGGTAACAAGAGATGGCAATGCATCAGTAAAGCAATCAAGCTAAGAGCAAAATGTAATGCCTCGATAACTACAAGTATACCCGAGCAGGGAAACAAATTAGACAAACATACCATCTGTCGTGTGTAGTGGTATTTGTTTTATACCCATCATTCATGTAAACTGGTGTTTCTTGGACTCTACAAGTAAATCAGGTTTCCACCATTGGTGAATCCCATGAGCTTCTTTGAAGTCCGTCGGAGGAGTCAAATTAACGGTTAAATTGGCTGATGGAATAAGGTGCAATGGCTCATCACACTCTTTGCCCATAAAATTCAAGACAAGACTACCGAGCGAGTGTTGGGTTGCTACCTTCTCGATAACTCCTGCTCCCATTGTGTCCATATTTTCCCTGTGTTCAAAATAACCGATGTATTCTGCGCAGATGGGATCCGATGGATTCACATATAGGCACGGCGTCCATGCAGATAATGCAACAAACGTATCTTCTCCAGATTGAGAATTCACGTTTTTAGCCTTCGCAGCAAAAGCAAGTCCGGCTGTTATAACACTGGTCGCAAATCTGATCCCGTGTTTCACCTTTTTATCTTTAATTCTTTCAATTGGCGCCGACAAGAATGGAGGATTAAACAAAAATGCATCTAGAAATACACCTGTCTTTGCCATGGTTTTGCCAGCTTGCATTGCCATTGCAGCCCCTAAGGAATGACCGGCTAGCCAGATATTTGAGCTTCCAAATGTGGCAACCACATGTCGAACAGCTTGAATGGCTGTCTCAAACCGAGACGTCCGATGAAGTCCATTCCTGATTATGTGGGCATCCAATTGTAAATCTCGTGTAAATGCATCACCTTTGGTTAAGGTCCCACGGAAAGCAATAACAAACCGTTGGCTTTCATCTTTGGAACCACCAAAATAAGATTTTGAGGGTGTGAATTTATATATAGCACCAAAAATGCAGGAATCAACATCATCAACAAGCACTCTATATAACTCAAATTGGAAATGTTTCCACCATGGAGGAGCAAGAGCTTGATTTCCTTGCCGCTTTTCTTGCTTGTCACGCTCTAGGATATAGACACCCTGAACCAAACTGGCAGCCACGGATCGTCGATGAGCAACATTTTCCCTGCATTTAGGTAGCAGAAAAATATTACTTGTAACAACTGTCTCTGGAAAATGGCTCGACACTTCCAAAAAGCTGGAAGTGTCGGGCAGCATGAGAGTAAGTAGTCTTGCCCAAACAATAACATTTTTTACGGCCAGCTTGCGCACACCTCCACTAATTACATGAGATACCTGCCTCCTCCAGCAGGTACTAGAATAACTCTGTCCACCAAAGCTAGGACAGATGGAAGAAAGTGGTTTACCGAAACAATAACACTAAGGTTCACGATTTCGAAAAGATAAGAAAAGAATGCATAGAGGTCAAACTAATTTCAGCTCCCTCTATACTTCTTTGCTTGTTGTTCGGGTGAAACATCAAGGAACCTTGAAATCAAAAGAGAGCCGACCCATTCTAATGGAGGTAATTGTTACACTCATGTTCATCCTTGATAAGGTACAAGGTGTACTAAGGGGATTTACATAAGCAAAGAAAAGTGATCTAAAATCTTGGAGGCATTCTTATCACTTGGTAGATCTAGGGATACAGAGGCAAGACCCCCCCCCCCCCCCCCCGGGTCCATCCCAAACATACTTTCTCCTTTGACTATGCGCATAGGGAAGTGTGGTGTAGGTCCTCATTCTGAGACAAACAACTAGCAAAAGGGTAAAATCGGGAGAGAAAATCTAAACTTAACAATATTGCACCTGACAATGTTCAACTTCTCAATACTAATTTACATCTTTGATAATTCCATTAATTGCATAGTGTTCCATATATAACTACAAGATTATCCTATATTACATCTCGGATAATTCCATCACCTTTACGATATGCAAAACCCTAATTTAACTAAAAACATGGAAAAGAAATTACACACCAGTCAATAGCAGTTAGGTGCACAGGTCCACATAGGTCGAAAATTTCCCTCTCAGAGATTAATATATTTTGTTCTTCTTGACCCTGCAAAACACAATGGAAAAACACACTGATGAAGATCATGACAAGCATTGTCATATTATTACTATTATAGCACTCTTATAAGTTTAAAAAAAATATTGTAAGCTATGTTGCTCGAACTCTCCAAAGATGCTACCGCACCTATGTCGGATCCTCCAAATATACACTACTTTTAGAGGATCTAACACGCTCCATTGACATTTTTGAAGAGTCCAAGCAACATAGATTATAAGTATACCTAACTTCACATTCATGTATGAGTTTATCTCCTAAGGTCCAAATTCTGAAAAAGAAGTGAACTGCTAAACCAAGTTCACCAACTTCATGCTTTGGTATGAACTATATTACGTATAAGGATGCACTACTCTCATGAACTAGAAACAATAGCAAGATTAGAAGACAAGTATCAAAGTTAATTCCCATATCACATGACTCTCCAAATTACTCTATTTACTACCCTAATCAATATATTTGTATGTGCCCTGACATTGTAGTCATCCATCATCATTCATCAATACTAACTTAATTGATAACCATTATCTAATACATGGATCACAAACAAAAACTCTAAATGTTCTAATGAAACATCTATATAGCAAGTGACAAATGAGGGACTAGTCTAATGTTAAGGACCCTCTGTCTCAAACCATAAAAGTTGGGATTCAAATCACCAAGTAGCATAGTGGAAAATGTCTACTCTAGGCTCCTGGATGCAAGGGTTCTGGTGGGGGTTTACCATATGAAATTTTGTTTGAAAAAAAAAACTTCTAAATAGCAACATTTGCTTACAAACAAAACTCTGAATAGCAAAATGAAACATCTACCTTACTTTTTCATAAATAAAAAAATAGCAAAATGGAACATCTACATAGCAGCATTTGCTTTATTGCACAGATACTTCTCAAGGTATAAAAATTCAAAAATACCCCATTACCATTCTCAAAAAAAAAAATCAAAAATACCCTTTTGCCAGCAAGTTGGGTCAATCAAAAACAGAGAACAAAAATACCATGACCATAAAAAAAATACAATCTTTAGAATAAAAATGGCAGAAAAAGATTGAATTTTTAGTAAAAATGTCATAAGGGTTGTACAAGATCCGAACCTTTGTAGTGGTTATAATGCCATTTTCGGTTGCCATTTGCTACGTTTTTCAAGAACCCACCTTTGCCTCTCTCTATCTCAAACAGCCAAAATTTTGGATTTGTACAAAAATTGATGGTCTTGTCTCTTTCCTCTACAAAGACGCATAAATGAGGTTCCCCCTTTATTATTATTATTTTTATTTTTTTTTTGTGAATGTTAGTTATCTTTTCTTGGAGTAAGTGTTGCGTTCAAGCCAGAAATGCAAACTAACATGTGTAGATGATGTGGTTCTGTCCTTGTCGCGAATAGCGAGAGCATAGTGCGGGCTAACTTTTTTTTTCTTTCAATTTGGCCCAAAACACATTGAGCACTACAATTGATCCATATTTTCCATACAGATGAACATGAAAATCTATACATACTTTGTGTATAACATAAAAAAAGTGTTATAAAAATATCAGATAATAGTCACACAAGATACAAAATCCTTTTTATATATATATCTTATTAGTGAACAATTCAATTTATGATAGATATACGTCTAAAAGTTTATTATTTTAATTTTAAAAAATTACAATAATTGATGTTGGTATACCTGCAATGCACCTACAATGAGTTTACATAAATCAAAGACTCAAACTTGAACTATTTAGAAAGACAAAAATTTAACAAAAGAGTAAACAAGAAAGGTGTAGTTACAATATATGATTTATGTTTTTTATTTTAATAAAATTTATTAATTAAATGGGTTTGATATTAAAAAGAGAAAATCAGTCAAATTAGTACTTTTTACATTAATGATGATAAAAATATCTGTTATAAAAATTAAAATAAAAAAGATAAGCATAATATTATAAACTAAAATGATGATTAGTGTTACGATACGTACATGTGGAGAGTTATCTGAAAATATCTCAAAATATAAAAGTGTATCTACATGAGATTTTTTTTTGCATGAAAAAAAAAAGGATTATTATGGTTAATTTGTTGTGGTTAAATACTATATACTATTGCAATGGTAACCTCTTATCACGGTTTTCACAATCAATGTAAAAACATTGTTTTTTTATAGTTAATTTATTGTGGTTAAATACTATATGTTATTGCAATGGTAACCTCACGTGTATAACAAAAATTATAGTTAACTATGAAAGTTTATTGTCACTCTAAATTTGTAATTATTCATTTTATCATGGCAAATAATTGTAATTATTAACCAAATTAATTCCATTTTTCCTCAAAAGAAAAAATATTGATTTGGCAACACAATTTTGTTTCAAATAATGTAACGTGGCTAAAAGATCACTATTGTTACAATAAAATTTAAATCATGATAAAAAATAATGATTAGCTACGAAGTTTTATCACAACAATAAAGTTGTGTTATATCATTTGTCATTAACATGACAAATAATTATAGCTATTAAGCCTATACCTGTCTAAGGGGTCGGATTGACCCGGAACCGGACCGATCTATCCGGTACAATCCGGTCCGTACCGGTAAGGCTTACCGGGTTGGGGATTGGTTTGGCCCCAACCCCAACCCGCACGTGTTACAGAGAAATTCGGTAAGGATTCGGACCGGTAAGGAAAAAAAATTAAAAAAAATGAACGGTTGTTGGCCTAATGGTAATATTACCGTTGGGGGACTGGGTGGGGCAACGGTCTTAAGACCGTTTTTGACCTTTTTTATTTTTTTGTTTTTAAATTTTTTGTTAATTACATTTTTATCCTTTAAAAAAATTATAAATACTCTACATTTTTCTCATCTTTATCACACAATTCTTTCTACAATTCTCTCAATTCTCATACTCACTTAATTCTCTATATTATCAATTCTCAAGTTATTATTATTACTATTAATTTTCGAAGTAGCAAGACTTCGAGTTTCGGCCTTCGAGTTTCAATTGAATTCTGAATCCCGAAGTTTGGTACACTCGTTTCATTCTCTAGTTATTTTATTAAATTGTCATATTTATTTGTTGATTATTTAAATATTTTATAATGTCTTTGCTAAGGGGAATTGCGTCGGGACTGCGCCGTAAATCTAGTTCAAGGGGTAAAAAATCTTTATGTTCTTCATCATCTAATCAAAATATAGACTATGATCAAATGCAAGAAGATTTTGGAATAGAAGATAATGAATATGATAACGTTCAATTAGATAATATTGTTGAACTTGAAGAAATTGAACCTCCTACACCTACTAGTGTTTCTTCTGTCAATGTTGGTACTGCTAGTGGTAGTCGTAGACCTCCTGCAGAGATTCTGAGAACCAGAAGTAAAGAGAAAAAGGAGTAAAGTGTGGCTCTTTTATGATAGAGTTGAGGACACTGATAGAGTTAGATGTAATATTTGTGGGAAAACTTACAAACATAAGAGAGGGGATGGTGACGGGGGACGGGCACTATAGGTAGGCATTTATTGAAAGATCATCCGATAAAATGGGGTGTTGCCACTGATTTAGAACCCGGTCAACAATAATTTAATCCATTAACCGGGGGGGTTGGCTAAGTACGATCCAAAGAAGGATCGCATTGAATTAGCAAAAATGATTGTCGGAGGTTGTTTACCTTTTTCTTTTGCTTCTTCTTCATATTTAATTACATATATTCAAAGAGTATATAATCCTTGTTTTATAGGTGTTCCTCGTAGTACTTGTAGAGCCGATGTTTTTAGACTTTATAATGATTATGTTATTTTTTTTGCAATATTTGTTCACTAATTTTTCATGCCTAGTTTGTTTTACTGCAGACATTGGGCATGCTTTAAACGGTTATGATTATTTAACAATTACTTGTCATTGGATTGATGAAAATTTTAAAATGGAAAAACGTATTATTGCTTTTGCGTATGACGAGGATCAAAGTCATACTGGAAAATATATAAGCGGAACTATTTGTGCTTATGCCAAAAATTATAATCTTTATAAAAAAAATACGTTGTATATCATTTGATAATGCATCTAATAATACTGTTGTTGTAGATCTTTTAAAAGTGAAATTAGAACCGCCACTTCCTGATATATTTCATGTTCGTTGTGTTTGTCATATTTATAATTTAATTGTTAAAAGTGGTCTTGAGTTATTTGCAACTGAAATACAAATTGTCAAAAGAGCTGTTGGAGTTATTCAAGGTAATAATAGAAAAAAATAAACTTATAAAATTTAAAGAAAAATGTAAACAATTTGATTTGAGACCTAAATTCATGCTGCAAGAGATTATTACACGGTGGAATTATACTTATTTATTTTTAAAAGAATGTTATAAGTATAAAGACCCCATAACACATGTTTCAAATGCTCATTGTAAGAACGTGATTTATATGTTAACCGACGATGTTTGAAAATCAATTGCTGAACTTTTAAAAAATTTACGTAAATTTTACACTGCTACTGTTGAATTTTCGAGATCTTATTACCCAACAGTTTGTAATGCTTTAGCTCATATAGCTGAAATTTCATATTTGCTTTATAGTTTAAAATTAAATATAAAATATAAAGCTACAGTTACAGTTATGTTTGAAAAGTTTAAAAAATATTTTTTCTCTATTCCTGATATTTATTGTATTGGTGCAGTCTTAAATCCTTATGTTAAAAAAGTAGATTGTCATAATTTAATATTTAGTTTATGTACTTATATGGAAGTAGGTGAAACAAAAACTCCATCTTCATTTGATTGCGTATGTAAACTTGATACTAATTTAGCTAAATTATATGAATATTATGCTACATTACATGACAACAACAACTCTGCTACTAATATTCCTTCTAGTTCTGCTTCTGCTTATGTGTCTACATCTGCAGAATTCGATGAAGACGATGAAAATGAATATTTATCTATATAGAGCACTTTCTCAACAACACAAGCAAGCACAACTCGAAATTGTGATGAGATGCAGTTTTATTTGCAAAAGTCAACGGAGTCGAAGAAGAACTTTCAACCTTTACAATGGTGGCATGATAACAAAAGATAATTTCCGGTACTAGCAGCTATGACACGGGATGTTCTTAATGTGTCTATCTCAACAGTGGCTTCTGAAAGTGCATTCAGCTAAGCACGAGATCAAATAGGAGACACACGTCACTCATTGGGAGGAAGCACATTAGAAGTGTTAGTATGTTTAAGGGACTGAATCAGATCAGAGAGAAGAAATCAAGGATATGAAGACGTTGACTCTCCGGAAGATGAAGAAATCAGCAATATTTTGGAAATCGGGAGCGCAAGCGAGACTGGAATTAATACTCCAAATTTAGAGGCTATGTAGCATAACCAATTCAATCAACCTATAAATTACGAAGAACTTGCAAGAAGGATGCATAATATGTAAATAACAATTATTATTACTTCATTATGTACTCTTATTAACAATTAACATTATGAATAATGAAAGTTCGAAAGTTTACATTTTATCATTAGTTTTTATTTTATTATCTCTTTAGTTGTTATTTGTTAACTTATGTCTACTAATTTAATAAATTAATAAATTTTCGGAATAAAAAAATTAATATAGTTTATATAACTACAATATAAACTATAAAGTATAAAGTTATAAACTATATTATATTATTATATTACATATTTAATTTGAATTTAGTTAAATTTTCGAAATTAAAAAAGCGGACGGTAGGCTGGTTCAACCGGACCATGCGGGCGGCGAAAATCGGTAATGAACGGCGGTAGGCCGATAAGCGATGAAGCAGGACCGTGCTTAGGTCGAGCAGTTCAACGTTAACGAGCTATCGGTCTGATCCGAATTGATCTGTTAGACAGGTATAATTAAGTCGATTATTGCCACAATTTATTAGTACTGGGAGTAAAATATTTATTTAGCTACAATAATTTCTTTTAAATAATTTTTTTGTGGCTAAAAGGTTACTATTGTCACAGTAAATTTCAATTCGTGGCAACAAATAATGATTAACTATGAAATTTATTATAGCAAAACAATCATGGCTATATTATTTAACTATTGCCATAATTTTTCATAACTTGAAGCGCAAAAATATTTATTTAGCTATATCATTTTATTTCAAATAATTTATTGTGCCTAAAGGTTATTATTGTTATCGTGTGACAAAAACTTATGATCAGCTACAAAAATTATTGTAGTGAAATGAAAAATTAGCTTTGTCAATTAAATTTTTGTGGCTAAGAAATTTTATAAATTTGTAGATAGCTATGGAATTCGAATTTTTGTGGCTATTTCTAAATACTAACCACGAAACAAAAAAATTGTAGCTATATATGCCTTATGTTGTAGTGAAAATCAAATTAATGTTACACAAGATAATCATATGTATGTGTATAGTATAATTGTATGTACATATATACAACAAAAAGGGAAAAAACCTGCATGAATGTAGCTCAGTTGGTTCCATGGCAGATTGCTCCCAACAAAAAGGGAAAAAATATGTATATACAACAACAAGGATTGTTACTGGGAAAGGATGCATGTTTTAATTTTTTGAGATTCTCCATGTATTGGGAAAAAGTCTAAAACTGAAATTTTAAATTAAGATAAACTTTCAGAGGGTGGTGAAAATGTCATTGACTTCACATAAATGACCTAGAAATACGTGTGAGCCCCAATTTGGGCCATTGTGGCCAAAATAAGTGTGGTAGATTTGATTTATTACAAAAGACTACGAGTTGTCTTATTTTCTTTATTAGTTTCTCTAAAAAAGATCGATATATATCTATATTTAGAAATAAGTTAACTTTATTAGATGATTTACAATCACATAAATATCTAAAATTTATTTTGGACCACACATTTTGAAAGTCTTTCTTTATTTCTTAGGCCTCATTTGTTTTCATTAAGATTAAGACGTAATACACATATGAATATTAAGATGTGCATTAAGATCTTGATGTCCGAATCTGAATATTAAGATATTATCTCTAGATCTAAATACTGAATGATTAAGATTGTTTTTTTTCAATATCTGAATGTGCATATGAAATTAAGCACAATATCTATAGAATATTATCAAAATCTTATTTCAGCAAAATAATTTTATTTTTGATAGAAAATAATATTTTGAATATTTATATTTGATTAAAATTTTGAGTTATCTCCTTTTATGTTTTCTATAAAGATAAAATTTGAACTATCTTAAATGCAAATAAAGTTTATGCGTCAATACACAAAAATATTGTAATAAGGTAACATGAAATTTTTAAGAATTTGTGTTTATTATTAAAATGGTAAATATTTTTCTATCACCTGAAAATGATTTAAAGAGAGTTATGGTTGAATCCTACATGATGTTTTCTAGTAAGAAATTTTGTCAAAATAAAATTAAAAAAAAGTGGATTTTTTTTAATGCTTGACACAATTTTTGAGTGTTTTCTATTATTTATTGAAGCTTGATATTATATATTTAGTTTCGAGCTTGATTCGAGGGTTATTATAGTATTCAAGTTTTTTTTCAATATATCATTTTTGTCTCGAGAAACATTAAATTATAGAATCCATGTGGTCTTTTAAAGATTGAGAAATGAAGGTATGACTTTTATTGAGAAGATAGATTCACTCATGTTTCTTCTTTCTGATGCAGAATAGATCATGAACTCGGTAAAGTTACATAAGATTTCAAATAGATTTTTTGACATATTAAAAAAACTTTAATTTTTTTTTATATTGTTACAATTAATTAATTAATATTTACGGCAACAAGAGATTTTGATAATATTTGATTGAGAAAGGACAGTTAGAGGCGTGAAAATTTTGTTGAGAAGAGAAATCGTGAAAGATTTTATAAAAAAGAATTATTTTAAATGAATCTGAATAGTGTTAAGACTATGTTACAGATCTTACTCATTCATGCCCATTAAGACTCATTAAGAGACTTCATAAGAAAATAAAATAAATGAACTTAATGGACTGAATATGAATGGTTCAAATTCAGACCTTCAAAAAAAATACACTTAATAGGCTGAATCTGAATAATTAAAATTAGACCTCCATTAAGTGTAAAGAAATTAGGCCTTAGACCTCATGTCAAGTGAAACTAAGACAGTCTTTTTAGGATGGAGGGTGTAACGTTTATAATCAACTTTACACTTTACATACTAAAGTTGAAAAGCTCGATTATTTGAAATTGGAGACTTTCAAATCTAGCTTTAAATCAAGTGATTTGCGGGACCACTCCAACTCAAGACCTTTCACTCGGAGTCAAGTCAATGAACTTCAAATGATGCAAGTGATGTTCATGCACAAAGGAACCTTGGAGCACTTGAAGGGATGCGAACGCAAGTATATAACATTTGAAGGATCGCGTGCCTGAAAGTCGAGATGTCACAACATGTGGCTGAATCTGCGATTCGCAGATGGTGCTGACGAGTTACTTTAGTTTATTTCAGGTATTTCGTGCAAAGTTGAGGGCTTGGTCACTTTTGGGCCAAGTTTATAATAAAAAGGGTATAAATAAGATACTTAACCTCATTTTACCCTTAGCGTGTTTTGATGATAAAAACTCTTTGAGAGAATAGTATTGTGGTGATAGGTTAATCCTAATTCTTAGTTTATAGCATAACTTAGTGTAATTGTTTGGTTGTATTAAGACTTGATTGTGATTCACATTTGAGTATTGCTCACTAGTGGAATCATCTAAACTTCATAGATTAGGTGCTTTTGTAGTTCATGTCTTTGAGATTTTTGAGTTAACACATCATTGGTTGCTTGGAATAACTACTTGTGTGTAATCTCCAATCCTTTCAATTTCGCATTTGATTTCTAGAATTTCTTTTTAGGAATCGTATTAGTCTTGAATGTGATTGATGTTGAACTTTTGATCCCGCTTGACTCCTAAGAAAAACTTCAAGTTCAACATGTTTTGACGTTTGACTTTGAAAATTTTCTCTTGAAGCAGACGGAACCAAAAGTTCAAGACCACTTATTTTCAATGTCGTTGGGTGTAATCAAATCCAAATATCTGAAATTGGCAATGTCAAGCTTCAAACATTTGGGTCTGAACTCAGACTTGATAGTCTTGAATTCTAGTGACATAGCCACATACAGTAAATGATGGCCAGTTGAACATCTTTCTTCAAATATTGCTTCTGTGCATATAAATAATTATATTAATTATATAAGTCAAATATTACTTTAGATACATCTATTTTAAATTTGGAACACCCTTAATGAAATTTTTGATTTCGTCTTTACAAATTTTAAATGTACGCAAACCATACATCTATCTTTACATGATAGAGAGATTGCTCCCAATAAACCCCCGGCTCAAAAGAAATGTACACAATGCAACATCTTTTGCACGGTACATGCAAATATCTTTTTCAGGATGCGCTATTATGGCGTATTCGCGTTCTCAATAGACCCCATGTCTGACTGTTTTTTCTGCTTTGCATGTTCTGAGTGGAGGACTCTCGAAAACAGTCGCTCTACCTGTAGAGGTAAGATCTACGTGCACTCTACCCTCCCCAGACCCACGTTGTGGATTTCACTGGGTATGTTATTGTTGTTTGTTGTCTTTCATATTTAAATGCAAGAAGCTACAAACAATTACATATAATTTTTAAATAATCTGATTGTGCAAAAATATTTAAAACTTAAAAAGGAGTTAATCATAAACTTAATTAAGTGGGTAAACCATTTTTTGAGTCAGTTTTATCAATAGGACAGCTAGTGCTGGTGATAAAACATAAAAGTTTCGGTACAATATAAATGTGTCAGCTATTCGACTGACTGAATACACGAAGAAATAGTAGTAAACAAATTGGAGGATATGTATGTAGCTAACAAAATGGATACTGTTTTGCCTTTTAGCTAAATTTAGACAAGTGTTGTAATTAGGCATGAACAATTTAGCTATACTAATTTGACTTATATTCTTGATTAGCTAACGTGTGGCAAATGATGATGCAATTATAATGATACATTTTGAGTGATAGACCTCTTTTCCTTATCTCGAAATACATTATAATAATAATAATAACATATCCAATGTAATTTTATAAGTGTGCTAGAGGAGAATAAGATGTACACAGAGCCCCTACCTTTATGGGAACTATCCGAAATACAATTACACAATTAATTTAAATTTACATCAAATCAGAAACTTCTGATTAAAAATAGAAAGATCTCATCTATCCTATCAAAGTTTTTGTGAAGCTTTATGTACGGGTTCTCGAGAACCTAGTAATTTTTCCACATACCTCATAAATATATTAAAAGATTCATTAAATATTTATAAAAATTTAATTATAATTTTTTTTGTAGGAACCATAAATTAATTTCAAACTCCGATTTGTCGAAGAATTCAACAGACATTTTTGTGAATATGACCGTAAAATAAATAGTTTATGCTCTCGAAGAGTGCTTTGTCGTGCATGTTAATTCTTCAACCATAATAAAAGAAGATAAACAAAGACAATTTGCTTCAATATCTATTAATCAACCACGCCTCAATCCCAAACTAGTTGGGGTCGGCGTCGCCAATGGTGTGCTAAAAACAAGAAGCTCAAATGTTGTATTATACAATAAAAGAAATGAGAACAAATGGAATACTACCATATGCTTAAATTGAACAGGCTATTATTCATCAACTTTCTAAAAAAAAAATTATCTACTACTGACTCATAGAAACTCCAATTACATTCTGAAACTATATAAACATTCCCTTCCCCTCTATAATTCTAGAACTATACGTTGAATCATCCTTTTCAAAGACTATTGGATACATAGCGACTATGGTGATATTATGCAGTTGAAGTGACAATTATTAGATTCTGGAGTTCCTTCATAGCCATAGGGATTCTTCTTAGCCCAGTTCCACTGATCCCTACACATCTCCTCGATGCCATATTTCGCCCTGCAAGTAACATAAGCCATAGTGTTTAGACGACGTGTCTATATTATAGAATCCAGAACGAGGATACGTATGCGTGTAAACAGAATACTTAGTTGACTACATTTGATGAGCTTTTTTTTGTTGCAAATATCACTTACTTCCACTTCAATTCACGTTGAGCTTTCTCTGTAGCAGCATATACAATTTCAGCATCTCCAGGGCGTCGACCAGACATCACCAAAGGAATTTTCTAGGGAAAAAAGATGTACAGAAAGAGGTAATTAGTGCATGTTAAACATTCATAAGGGCCTTTACAACAACTAGAAAGTTCCGGAATTAGCAAAGTCTCTCTCCACGAGGAGGTGGAAAAAGAAAAACAAATGTCACTCAATGAGATGGGAAAGAGCACTTGTCTTAGCCTTGGTAGACAGAGTTACTGTATGGGTAGGAGGTAGCAGGTATCGAGTGAATTAGTCTTCATACGTCTAGCACTAGTAAGAAAACACTAGTAACCACAAATAGCCTCCCGACTTTAGGAAAATTGTGATTTCCTTTTTCCTTTACCATCGAGAGGAATCAGAAGCAACACTATACACGATACATAAAGGAGGAATGCAAAAAGACTACCTTTCCTGATGCCTTCTCAAATGCGGCCACCATCTCAAAGACTGAAGTTCCTTTTCCAGTTCCCAAGTTGTACACTTCACAGCCTAAAAGGATCGATCAAAATCAGCGGAAATAGCACATCAATTATAAAATGAGCCAATGGATAATAATAGCACCAAGTATAAACTATCACAATAAAATGATCACTCTTCTTCAATATTAATACTTGTATGGCCGCTTTGTACAACTGTTTCGTTTATACCATCAAGAACAGAAAAGAACAAAGAAGCAAAGTACACACCTATGGAAGGATCAGATAGCTTCTGCAAGGCAGCTATGTGCCCATCTGCTAAATCCATAACATGAATGTAATCACGAACCTGAAATAAATATCACTACATAATCATTCTCCGAGGAAAAGCTCATGAGGACAACCTATGATAATTTTTCCACATTTTGCCAAACTACACCAGGAAACCAGAACAATTTAATATCAAAGCACTAAATCACAGCACTGCTTGATATTTTTTTGAAATAAATTAATGTATCCCAGACTCCACGTGGTGGGATTTTACTGGGTATGTTGTTGTTGGAAACTAAATGAATTCTATAATAAAATAATTTAGGAAGTGTTCGAAAAAATGTTATCTCAAATCATAATTTTGCCATATAAATAGGATGTAGGAGTACCATTGGAAGTTGAAACATTTGTAAAACAACTAAGAATTTGATATTGAAAATAGAGTCAGTCATACCCCTGTACCATCCTTGGTCGCATAATCAGTTCCATAAACTGTCAGCTCTTTTCTTCTGCCAACAGCAACTTGTTGAACAAATGGCATAAGGTTGTTAGGAATTCCTTGCGGATCTTCACCAATGTTGCCACTTGGATGAGCACCAACAGGATTAAAGTACCGCAGCAATATGATTTTCCATTCAGAGTCGGCGTTTTGTACATCACGGCATATTTCTTCAATGAAGAGCTGATAATTGAGACTTGTTAGATTATGAACAGATAGAATAAACAGAAACTACTGTCTTCTCCTGTCGAAACCATCACCCCCCCTTAAAAAACACAATAAGAACCAAAAAGTAAAGGGAATTTTTGCACAAATAACCGATCGTATTCATTGTTTACTTTCCCAGTCATATACATAGATTATACACGGTCATACACATATTATAGACAAATTATACATATATTATACATACTAACTGTTAGTTTAAGCGGGTTGGGTGAAAGGCTATTTGAGCTAATTCTTCAAAAGTAAAACTACAAAAAGAAGAAAAAGAAAGAAAGGAATATGCCAGATTTGACCCATATGACAAGCTAGACGGAAAAGCATCCAAATGAGGCTATTTCTCAATTTTAGAATTTCAACAAGTTGAGTGCTAAAAATGCGAGATGAAACAATTGAAACTACCTTTGTCCGTCCATAAGGATTTGCAGCACTCAGGGGGAATTCCTCAGTACAAGGAACCTCTTTTGGCCAACCATAAACAGTAGCTGACGATGAAAACACTAGCTGGGGAGGCGGAGAAGGAAACCAGTCAAGACAATGACTTACAAGAAAGAAGACACATCATAAAAAATCACCAAAGTGCAAGGAATAATACCCTTTTGCATCCATGCGCTGCCATGACTTTCAAGAGGGTAATTGTTCCAATAAGGTTGTTGTCATAGTACATCAGAGGTTTCTCGACACTTTCACCAACTGCTTTTAGTCCAGCAAAATGGATAACAGCATCAAATCTGCATTGAAAAACGTAATTGATGGCAAACCAACGTATCAAAAGGTAATTAAATTTGAGCAAACTATTCTTCACAAATTAGTTTCATGTGAAATACTAGTACATAATTCAAGCACAACGCAGTTAATAAACCATCAAAGTGTACAATATAACTACATTACATTCAATACTGAGAAAATTAGAAGAAAAATTGGCTCCTGAAAACCACTAGGGCCCATTTGGATGGGCTTAAAAAATTGACTTTTATGTATAAAGTGCTTTTAGAACTTTTAAGTATTGAAAGTAGTTTTTTAAAATAAGCAGTTGATTGTTTGGATAAAAGTGCTTATTGATGAGAGGGTAGTGTGGGTATTTTAATAAAATATAAGGGATACAAAAGTAATCTTAAAAGCCAACAGAAATGAATGACTTTAAGCACCGACTTAAAATCAGCACTTTAAGCTAAAAAGCCAAACACTCAAATAAGCTAAAAAAGACTTATAAGTTTGGTCAAACCAACTTATAAGTCAATCCAAACGGGCTCTAACACAGATTTTTTTTGTGAGGGATGGCAGAACTTACTTGTTAGACCGGAAAATCTCCTCAATTGCAGGCTTATCGCGTAGATCCACCTGTAGCATAAGACAAAACCATAGATTCAGCCACCAACTTAAAGAAAATAAAAAAAGTAGTAGTAGCATGAAATCAGCTTAATCATTGTAAAGGTACTATCATTACATGAAAATAAAGAAAACCCAAAATACATAGAACAGGATCTTTATAATACAATCTTTATAAAATACAATAAAAGAGAATCAAGAACACTGAGATTGACCACATAGAAACAGCAAGCCCATTAAAAATACAATCTTTATAATTTAAAAAGAAAACCCAAAACTCAAATTCATACAATTCCACTTTTTCCCCACAAAACCAAGAACAGGATCCTCCCCCACCTCACAAAAAAAGACCCATTAAAAGGAAACTGTTATACAGGAGAACTATTATTACATGATAAATGGAGCCACTAAAAGCAAAGGTGAGTGTGGCCTATTAAATTATTATCCCCAAACAAAAAACACCAAATTCAATAGACTATTAATACTAATTTCCATCCAAATTTCTAGTTTTTAGCAGTTTGTCTACATATGGAAAGAAAAACAGTTTTGACAGGTTTTGCCAATGCAACTAACCAAGTTGTATACTTCACCAAAATATTTGTTAAATGGAGAAAGAAGTACATGATAGACTAGAAATAATCATTTAAAAAAAGAAACAAGAACACATAGCAACAGTATACAGATTCAAAAAAATTGAAAACCCCGTTAAAATCCAATCTTTACATTTTTAAAAAAAAAACTCAAATTCATACAATTTCACCTTATCCACCAAACACACAATAGAACATACCCAATGTAGTCCCACAAAGTGGGATCCGGGGAGGAATAAAGGTACGCAGACATAGACCCTCGGCTCAAAGATCCAACAAACCCAGAATAATTCTCAAAAAAGAGGAAGGAAAAAGAAAGAAAAAAAAAAAGAGACCCAAAAAGGAAAAAGGAATATACTCATGGCATACAATTCAAAAAGAAACAAGAACACATAGATTGACTACATAGCAACAGCAACCCATATAAAAATCCAATCTTTACATAAAAAAAAGTAAAACCCAAAACTCAAAATCAGACAATTCCACAAAATAATCATTCTTCTTCTAAAAAAGAAACAAGAACACATAGATTGACCATATAGCAACAGTATACTGATTTAAAAAACTGCAAAACTCCATAAAAATCCAACCTTTACATTAAAAAAACAATACCCAAAACTCAAATTCATACAATTCAACTTTTTTTCACAAACCCCACAACAATTCTCAACCAAAAAAAGACCCATAAAAAGGAAAAAATTATACCTTGTGAAAGGAGAGGTTAGAACCATATTCACCAGCAATTTCCTTAACCCTTTTAATAGAAATTTCAGAAGAATTATCCAAATTATCTATCACAACAGTCTTATACCCACCAAGCAACAATTGCAACACTGTGTGACTCCCAATATACCCTGCTCCCCCTGTCACAAGTATACTCTTCGACATAGTACTAAATAAAAATAAAAAACTAACCCCCAATAACGAGATATCTATCTGTTTTGGTTATTCACATCCTTAGTCCAACCTTTTATAGGGTGAATGAAATGAATTATGGCAACCAAAAAAAAAAGTATAGTAAAATATGATTATTTTAAAACCCTTTACAAGAAGAAGAAAAGGGACACATGTAGGGTAGGTCAATTGGGAAAAAGAGATCGGGTGAAATAGAACTTTTAGGAGTAGAGTTTTTTCAAATAGAATTTTTATGAAAAAATTGTTACGTATTTGGTTGTCAATAAAAAAAATATTTTTATATAAAAACAAAAATTGGAGTATTTGGTTCAAAATCAAAAAAGTGTTTTTGACTTCAAAAAACACTTTTGGCCTCTATTTCCAAAAGTTTAAATTTTGGGCTTTTGGAAGTAGAAGTTGATTTTGCCCATTTTTAAGTCAAAACATTTTTTTATTGACAATCAAACACATAATCACTTTTTGATAAAAAATTCTTTTTAATAAATTGTACCAAACGGTTCTTTACCGGGACTCCTCTAGATTCCTATATGCTACCCAACATCTTCTTCTAATTACTCTAATCTCATGATTAACACCATATCCAATTTAAAAAGGTTCTGATTTAACTATGTTTCAAATCCCTTCGTTTAATCTGTTGGCAGTTATTTTGGACCAGATTCTATCAACATTGGAAGTTGTGGGGAAGTGAAAAAATAAAATTTAATTCTATGTGTTGATTTTCGAGGGGTATGTATGTTCCATTTTGTTCTTGCTTCTAGATTTATCTTTTTGACATTCTTGTTTTCTTAGTTATTTATTTATATTTGTTTTTTTTGGTGGAATTGGCATTAAGTGAGTCATTTACTGTTTTGGTTTTATGCAAACCTTATCCAATAAAACGTGTAATCTGTTGAGTTTTTATGTCTCTGGTTAACCTATTGAATACTCCTTTATCTATTTTAGGATAAACCACTTTATATAGTTATAGTTATAGATAGTGTTTATTCGTAAGACGGTACCGTTGAATTTATATACGTAGTTAAGGATACATGTATCTTAAGTGACAAGTTAGATAAGAACTAGATAAATAGCAATAAGACAAAATAAGCAATAATCAGCCTGAGTCTTTAGATACCTTCTAAGCAAAGTGACGGTAACGTGTATGTAAGCACATAAATCAAGAGAATATCAGTAAGTATATTGTGAAAAGTAAGAATATGATGGGTTACTGTTAGGCCGATAGCCACTGTTCACGCAAGTGTACGTATCGTCTCAAGTAATATAGTCTAATAAGACCGAATATCGTCCTCAGAGACTGATTTCTAATTACCGATCATCTATTTTATGTTATCTATTTGGCAATCGATAGTTGGGTTTGGTTTTTGTCTAAGCTATTAAAGTAATTGCAAGAATTAAACTAAATTATTGAGGTTTAATCAGTTATGAAGGAATTAGGGCTTCCAATATCCTCGACTATCCACTATATTCAATCTTTAATGCAACTAGAATGACTTCTTCTACGTTAAGATAGCAGTTAACTAGACTGTCTTATATTCCGGTTAGGATATATAATCACTCAACCTCAGTGCAGAACCCTTTTATATTTCTATGATAGGATTTGCCACATAGGAGGATTAATATTAGTAACCTATAATGCTACACAAGTATCGGGGTACTTTCGTCCGCGATTTAACCTATGTCTATTCAATTACAACATATCTAAATATCTCCTCTCGGTTCTCGATTCGAAATCATATAGATTATGATAATTAGTGACCAATTAACTATCAAGCATTCATACCAATATTGAATAAATCTTAATCAAGTGAAGAAGAAATCAAACTAATGCATTAATTCATGAAATAGAGTTTCAAGCGATTCAATAGAAAAGCCCTAATAAAGTGTTTAATTCCTAGCCATAGACATGCTAAGAACTAATACAAATCCAAACATAAACTGAATTGAAAACTAAAGAAAGAAAAAGTACTTAGAACTAGGTCTCCAAATTGTCTTCAACTGTGTTGTGTGATAGAATGTCCAACCTCCTTCACTAGAATGATCCCTAGAGCTTAAGTATGTTGCAAATTTTGTGCCATATGGACCCTTCTGCCCTTGGTCAAATTCACTTCGGATTCTGAATTTCCAGACGGCACCGCGGATTCGCAGAATGGCAGCGTGCCGAAAGTCTGCGGTTCTCGATCTTACGCACCGCTGATAACTTTGGCGCCGCGGTGCCACTTTGTCTTCGTCCGAATCTCCAATTTTTAACCTTTTTCTGCCTCGGGACTCTCCTTTTATGCCCACTTTTCGCTCATTTTCGTCATTTTGCCTTTTTGAACCGATGTGACTTAAAAGAAAGAAAAATGACCCTAACACTACACTTATTTAAACGAGAATGGGTAAAATGCTAACTAAAAATGACTCAAAAAGCGTATACAAAATACGCTTAACAAATACCCTCAAACTTAACATTTGCTCGCCCTCGAGCAAAGATCAAAACAAGAACAAAGAAACAAAAATAAAAGACTCAAAGACTCAAATCAAGCAGATGCACAGGATTACTTAGAAACACATGAACGTCAGTTAGGATAATATGTAGGAACATATATAGCATGAATTTAGCTATCTAGAATTTTAAGTCAGATATTTCACAAATTCATTTCAGTCACACTCAATGAAAGCATGAATACCTAACCTATGCATGTCAATTATATTTTCATTTTTCTCAAAGTTTCATGACATGTTTACTTGATATTCTCCACTAATAATGAACATGCATACTAGAGATCTTCAGGGCTTTTCAGTGTTGTAATGTAGGCTTAGGCAGGGGTAGGTAAGATTAGGCATTTAAACTCAATTTACGTACCATAAGCTTTTTCTCATTCAACCATTTTATTCTTCTTTTTTGTATTCTTTTTCAACTCGTACCTATCATTCCATCCTTTTCTTTTGGTTGAGAGCATGAAATACATTCACATAGGCACCCCCAAACTTAAGCTTTTGCATATTTTTTTTATTGGGGTGCATAAATTTTTCACTCTTTTGTATTTCTTTTTCACATTTTTCATCCCTATCTTCAATTACTGCTTATGACACACAGGGGAATATGGGGTGTCAAAAAAATAACTTTTATTTTAGGCTCAAAGGGGCTGATTAGGGATACAATTTATTGTCAGGGTAGGTAATGAAGGGTAAAAATGGTTAACAAAGAAATGACTGAATCATTTTTCTAACATGTACATCCTAACTATTTCGCCTCAAATAACAAGCAAGCAGACTCATAGATGTTTTTCACAATTGACAACACACAGGCTAAGCACAAAATACTCCAAATAATCAGGTTTTCATGAATTTTTGACATATCTAACTTAAGCACACGAATTTTAGCTTCTAGTTCCATTATATTATCCCACTTAATTCACTAGGCGTTTCAAACAGATACAGCATGCATGATCATAAAAAAAATTATTTCATATAGACACAATAAAAAGACACAAAAACTCAATCAAAAAAACTCAAAAACAGACACACAAAAATAAAATAAGAAATAACTTCCCCCCAAAGTTAAACGACACATTGTCCTAAATGTGAAAGACTCAAAAATTAAAAGGGGACAACTTACAGACAATAGCGTCTTAAGATGGTGACGATGGTGGCGATGGTGGCGGATATTGCATCATAATTGTTAGCCGATTTCCACGTGCTTAACGCAAGTGTATCGTTCACAAGTAATATAGTCTGATAAGACCGAATATCGTCCTCAGAGACTGGTTTCTAATTACCGTTCATCTATTTTATGTTATCTATTTGGCAATCGATAATTGAATTGAGTTTTTGTTTAACTACGGGAATAATTGCAAGAATTAACTAAACTATTGAAGTTATAATCAGTTATGAAGGAATTAGGGCTTCCAAAATCCTCGACTATCCACTTTACTCAATCCTTAATGCGACTAGAATGACTTCTTCTTCTACGTTAATATAGCGGTTAACTAGACTGTCTTATATTTCGGTTAGGATATATAATCTCTCAACCCCAGTGCTGAACTCTTCTATATTTCTATGATAGGAGTTATCACATATGAAGATTAATAACAGTAACCTATAATGCTACACAAGTATCGGGGTACTTTTGTCCGCGATTTTAACATATGTCTATTCAATTACAGCATATCCAAATCTCTCCTTTCGGTTCTCGATTCGAAATCATATAGATTATGATAATTAATGGTCAGTTAACTATCAAACATTCGTACCAAATATTGAATAAATCTTAATCAAGTGAAGAAGAAATCAACTAATGCATTAATTCATGAAAATAGAGTTTCAAGCGATTCAAAAAATAGCCCTAATAAAGTGTTTAGCTCCTAGCCATAGTCACTCTAAGAACTAACACAAAATTCATACATAAACTGAATGAAAAGAAAGAAAGAAAAATTACGTAGAACTAAGTCTCCAATGGTAGCATTCAATCCTTGCCTTGTGATGTTTTGTGTTGTAGAATGAACTCTTCTCAATAGATTAATCCCTAGGGCTTAAATATGTTGCAATTTTCGTGCCCTATGGACCCTTCTGTCCTTGTCCAAGTTTACTTCGGATTGGAAATTTTCCGCCTCGGCACGTGATCCTATTAGCGGCCGCGGTGCTAAACTCTATTGGGTCTTACGGTCTTTAGCGCTGATCCTGCTGAATGGCACCGCGGTTCTGCTGCTGGGCACCGCGGTGCTGCTTTGTCTTTGTCCGAATCTCCAGATTTTCAACATTTTTCTGCCTCGGGACCCCACTTTTCGCTCATTTTCGCCATTTTGCCTTTTTGAACCGTTGTGACTCAAAAGAAAGAAAACGACCCTAACACTACACTTATTTAAACGAAAATGGGTAAAATACTAACTAAAAATGACGCAAAAAGCGTATACAAAATACGCCTAACAAACACCCCCAAACTTAACATTGCTGGCCCTCGAGAACAAAATCAACGGAAACAAAAACAAAAGACTCAAAGACTCAAATCTAGCAGCTGCACAATGTCACTTAGAAAAGCATGAACGTCAGTGGGGATAATATGCTGAAACATATAGCTTGAATATAACAATCTAGAATTTTAAGCCAGATATTTCGCAAATTCATTTCAATCATAGTTAATGGGGCATGAACACTAACCTATGCATGTCAATTACATTTAGTTCTATGGGTCTGTTTACTTGTTATTCTCCACTAATCACATACATACTAGAGATCTTCAAGACTTTTCAGAGTTGTAATGTAGGCTTAGGCAGAGGTAGGTAAAAGTTGACATTTGGCTCAAATTACGTACCATAAGCGTTTTTCTTCATTCAACCATTTGGTCCTCCTTTTTAGTATTCTTTTTCAGTTCATACCTACCTTCTCCCCTTATTTCTTTTGAGAGAATGAGACACATTATAATAAGCACCCCCAAACTTAGATTTTTGCATATTTTTTATTGGGGTGCATCAATTTTTCATTCTTTTTTTATCTCTTTTTTCAACACTTTTTTATTTCAAGAATCTTCAATTATCACTTATGACACAACATGTGATCATAGAGTGTCAAACAAAGATATTATTTTAGTTTCAACGGGTCTGACTAAGGATACAATTTTATGTCAGGGTAGGTAATGAATTGTCAGAAGGGCTATCAACGAAATGTCTGAATCATCTCCCTAAAAATGTACAGCTTAACTATTTCGCCTCAAATAACAAGCAAACAGACTCATAGATGCTTTTCACAATTGACAACACACAGGCTAAGCACTAATATCTCAAATAATTAAATTTTCATGAATTTTTGACATATCTGATTTAAGCACACAAATTTTTAGCTCTAATTCCATTACATTATCCCACTTAACTCATTAGGCGTTTCAAGCAACTACATCATGCATGATCATAAAAAAATATTGACTCATATAGACACAAAAACTTAATCAAAAAGACTCAAAAACAGATACACAAAAATAAAATAAACAAAAAATCCCCCCAAACTTAAACTACACATTGTCCCAAATGTGTAAAAGACTCAATAATTAAAAATGGGCGACTTACAAACATACAACGGTTCAAAATGGTGGTGGTGGTGGTCGATACTGCATTGACCATGGGGCTTTATTTCTGAAATCGCGCTTTGGCTTAGTTTCTGAAATCGCTCGGCCATGATCTGCATGCATCGCATGATCTGCGTAATAACGGCATGATGCGAAGCGATTTCGTATTTTCCACGTCTTTTTGTGCTCCCTGTCCACTTCGTTCACCTGTCATCACAACATCATAAAAAAATTCAAAAGTGAGACTGTTCTAAGTAAACTAAATTGCATAATTTAAACATTGGGTTGCCTCCCAAGTAGCGCTGTATTTAACGTCTTTTAGTCGGACGTCGGTTCCTCTTTACTGTGACTTGAAACGGATCACAGATTTGACCTGTTCCATGTCATTCAACAAATATGGTTTTACTCTCTGTCAGTTCACTTTGAATGATGCACCCTCTTTTCCTCTCACTTCGACTGCACCATAGGAGAACACTTTTTCCACAATAAATGATCCTGACCAACTAGACTTCAACTTGCCTGGGAACAATCTCAGCCTTGAATTGAATATGAGTACTTATTGCCCAGGTTGTAGGTCTTTACGGATCAAGTTCTTGTCATGCAATGCCTTGACCCTTTTCTTGTAGATTTTTGCATTCTCATAGGCGTTGTTCCGAAACTCATCTAACTCATTCGATTCTGCGTGATCTCTTACGCCTGCTTTCTTTGGCATCCATGTTCCGCTTTCTCATTGCCCAATATGCCCTGTGTTCCAACTCCACTGGTAGATGACATGCCTTCCCATAGACCATCATGTATGGTGACATCCCAATGGGAGTTTTGAAAGTTGTCATATAGGCCCAGAGTGCATCATCCAGCTTCGTAGACCAATTCTTCTTTGAGCTATCCACTGTCTTTTCCAGTATGTTTTTCACTGCCCTGTTTGAAATTTCAGCATGCCCAATGGCTTGATGGTGGTATGACAAAGCAGTCATGTGGTAGACTCCATAACGTGCTAGCAAAGTGTCAAGTTGCTTGTTGCAAAAGTGACTTCCTTCATCGCTGATGAGGGTCCTTGGAGTGTCAAACCTTGTGAATATGTTTTTCTGAAGGAACTTCAAGACAATCTTACTATCATTCTCTTTAGTAGCCACTGCCTCGACCCATTTGGACACATAATCCACTGCGAGAAGAATTTATTGGTTCCCAAAGGACGTTGGGAACGGGCCCATGAAGTCAATTCCCCACACGTCAAACAACTCCACTTCTAAGATCCCAGTTAGGGGCATTTCATTTCGCCTTGACATGTTCCTAGTTCTTTGACAACGATCACAGCCCCTCACAAAGTTGTTGGCATCCTTGAAAAGGGTTGGCCAATAGAATCAACTCTGCAATACTTTGGTTGTTGTCCGTGATGCTCCAAAATGCCCACCATATTGCAAGGTGTGATAATGAGTGAGAATTTGGTGTATTTCATCCTCGGGTACGCACCGCCTTATGACTTTATCAGCACAGTGCTTGTAGAGAATGGGCTCCTCCCAGTAGTAATGTTTTACCTCTGAATAGAACTTTTTCACCTGATGTCTTGTCATTCCTGAAGGCAATACTTTTGCTGCAAGAAAATTAACAAAATCAGCGAACCAAGGTAAATTAATACTGGTACATACCTGAAACAGTTGCTCGTCTGGGAAGCAGTCATTTATTTGCACATCCTTGGTGTTTTGGCTCTCCTCAACTTCAAGCCTAGACAAGTGGTCTGCAACCACGTTTTCAGTTCCCTTTTTATCGCGGATCTCCATGCCAAATTCCTGTAGTAGCAGCACCCATCGTATAAGCCGAGGTTTTGCATCCTTCTTAGTCATCAAATACTTGATGGCTGAGTGATCAGTATACACTATCACCTTGTTCCCAATGTGGTATAGCCTGAATTTTCAAATGTGTATACTATGACTAGCAGTTCTTTCTCTGTTGTTGCATAATTCAGCTGAGCATTATTGAGGGTTTTGCTAGCATAGTAAATTGACCTGAATATCTTATCAATTATTTGCCCAAGAACTGCCCCCACTGCGTAGTCACTTGCATCACATAACAATTCAAATGGGAGTGTCCAATCAGGTGCAGTGACTATAGGTGCTGAGGTTAGCCTCCCCTTAAGTGTCTGAAAGACAGTCAGACATTTTTTATTGAATTCAAAAGCAACCCCATTCATCAACAATGTGGACAGAGGTTTAAAGATCTTTGAGAAGTCCTTGATGAATCTTCTGTAGAACCCAGCGTGCCCGAGGAAACTTCTGATCCCTTTTATCGAGACTAGAGGTGGTAGATTTTCAATCACTGCAACCTTAGCCATGTCTACCTTAATGTCTTTGTTGGAAATCTTGTGGCCAAGAATAATACCTTCATGCACCATAAAGTGGCACTTCTCCCAGTTCAGTATCAAATTTGAGTCTTTGCACCGTTGCAGCACTGCCTCTAAATGCCTCAAACATTCATCAAAGGAGGACCCAAAAACAGAAAAATCATCCATGAAGATCTCTATGGTCCTCTCCACCATGTCAGAAAAAATAGCTATCATACAACGCTGAAAAGTGGCGGGTGCGTTGCAAAGTCCAAATGGCATTCTCCTGCAAGCAAAAGTACCAAAGGGGCAGGTGAGGTTGTCTTCTCCTGATCTTCTGTGGAGATGGCAGTCTGATGATACCCTGAATAACCATCCAGGAAGCAATATTAGTTGTTTCCTGCAAGCCTGTCAAGCATTTGGTCAAGAAAAGGCAAAGGAAAATGATCCTTCCTGGTTGTTTTGTTCAACTTGCGGCAGTCAATACACATTCTTCACCTTGTAGTTGTTCTGGATGGAATAAGTTCATTCTTTTCGTTAGTCACCACAGTCATGCCACCTTTCTTGGGTACCATTTGCACAGGGCTTACCCATGCACTGTTGGATATAGGATAAAGTACCCTAGCATCGAGCCATTTCAGGATATCTTTTCTCACCACCTCCTTCATGGTTGGATTCAGTCTCCTCATTGCCTCAATGGAGGGCCTGCTCTCATCTTCTAGATGAATTTTATGCATTACTGTAGAAGGACTTATCCTTTTAATGTCTGCTAATGTCCACCCAATTGCGAGCTTGTGAGCCCTCAATACTCTCAACAGTTTTTCAACCTCCACTCTGGATAGATGACATGATACAATCACTAGTAAGGATTGGTTCTCACCTAGATATTGATAGTACAAATGATCTGGCAGAGTCTTCAACTCTAATTATGGAGCTTGCTCTGTTGATGACATTGGTCTCTCTGGCATGGTTCCTAGCTCTTCATATTTATTTTTATAGCATGGCTCATGAGAATCTAACCAATTCGCATACTCCGGAATTTTGTGTCATCACCACTATCCTCATCCCATTTTGTCAGCACCACTTCAAGAGCATCAGCACTCCTGAACCTGCTTTCAGAAACTGTTTTATTAGTCCCATCAATAGCATAACAGTTATCACTTGCCCTTGGGTAAGTTGCTGCCCTGAATACATTGAAAATCACTTCTTCTCTCTAAACACGAAGTCTCAGCTCACCTTTCTGAATATCAATGAGTGTATGTCCTGTGGCTAAGAATGGCCTGCCAAGGATGATGGACATCTCTTCATCTTCTTCCATGTCTAGGATGATGAAATCTGTGGGAAAGATAAACTTGTCCACATTAACCAACACATCCTTTATGATTCTTCTAGGGTGGACGATGGAGTGATCGGCTAGCTATAAGGTGATGGTTGTAGGTCTTGCTTCCCCCACTCCAAGTTTGCAAAACACAGGATAGGGCATCAAATTTATACTTGCCCCCAAATCACACAAGACCTGCTGACATTCAAACTTTCCTATAGTGCAAGGGATGAAGCTTCCCAGATCTTTCAACTTCTGAGGTAACTTCCTCTGTAGGATGACACTGCATTTCTCAGTCAACACCACTGTTTCATACTCCTCCAACCTCTTCTTTTTACAGAGGATCTTCTTCATGAACTTTACATAACTCGACATTTGTTCTAAGGCTTCAGCAAATGGAATGTTGATGTGCAGTTTTTTAAAGACCTCCAGAAACTTAGCGAACTGCTTGTCAAGAGAATTCTTTCTAAGTTTCTGAGGATATGGTATCTTAACCTGCGCTATGTCAATGACTGTTGGTGGTGGTCTTTGGCACGCAAGAAGATCATTTATTAGCACTGCATCATCAGGCTCTTTCACCTCACTGGGTTCCCCCTCTTTTTCTGGACATATTGGGGATGAACCTGTCTCCGTTTGTTTGCCACTCGTCATATCTGCTTGGCATTGCTCTTGTGGGTCTGTACCAGTATTGTTAGGGCGATTTCCTTACGTACCGTTTCTCAGCTTGCTAGCTAGCTGTCCCAGTTGCATCTCTAAATTCTTGATGGACAATCTTATTTCCTCCATGAATTGATTTTGGGCGTTTGAGAGTGCCCAAACATCTACTCTCATGTCAGCTAGCCTTCTTGATAGGGCCTGATTGTGTGGTGGATGAGTTATGTTACACCCCGTAAATTCAAGAGGTTAAGTTAAGAACGTATGAAAGAAAATAAGATTTGAATTTGGAAAGTTGGGTTGACAAAAGGTTGTGGGCAGACTTTCAGTCAACTTTGGAGCGGTATATCTCCTAGTTCCTTAGGAGTTTTGAGGAGTTTTAAAAGACTAGTATGAAGGTTGTTGAGTCTAGTTTCCAACGCAACAAACCACTCGTCGATTGGACATCGGGGTAGTAAGTTACGGGCGTTAGAAGTTACGTAGAGGCGCGGCGAGCGGCCGCATGGCGCCGATATTTCCTAAAGTCCTCTGAGGTTGCAGCGCGCAGCGCCGAATGCGAGGCGCGGCGCGGAATGCAGAAATTCTCGAGTGGAGCGCCGCGGCGCTGGCGCGGGATTTTGGCCGGTGAGGCGGCAGGGGATATTTTGATAAAAGGCCTATGGGAGGGTGACAAGTGTCCCTCCCATCTTTTGACCAAAGGAGGGTCTTATTTTTAGGGCCAAGTCTTCAAGACTTGATCATTTGCAAGGGTTTCCCAAAGAAAAATCCCTCTCCTCTCTCTCAAATTGATGAACCCCGGTGAGACTTTTGGAAAGGCTTCAAGAAGGAAAAGTGTTGGCAAGCTTGTTGCGGGTTCTTGTGGGTAATTTTAAAGTGAAGAAGATTTCGGAAAGAGGGCTTCTTGAGGTAAAATCTTTACCTTCTTGTGTAAATGAAGTTTTCAAGTTTTAGTAGTCAAGAAATGGCGTGAGTACATTATATTAAAGTTTGAAAAGATTTGGATCTTGTTGTCTTGTTGAAACCGAAAAGGGGCATGTTAGCCACTCATGTTGTAATCAATTCATTGTTAGCTAAAAATCGTTGCATGTTATAAATAGGAGGGTATATAATTGGTTATGACTAATATAACATGTTGGAATAACGAGATTGGATTAGAAAGGAAATTGAAAGGAAAGTGATATTGTAGCCGAATGGGGCTTGGAATTATTGGGTTGTTTTGTATTATTGTGGGGCAGAATTTTACGCGTCCTGTAAAGGCGTGTAATCCCCTTTTGGTTAGCTGAATTGTTGTGCCTTAAATGCGGCGTTTGGTTATTGAATTCGGACCTTGAAAAAGGTGGAAAAGTAAGTAGAAACAAAGGAAATGTTGTCCAATTTTTCCCGTAAAACAAGGGACTTTACATTAGAATATTCTACTTAGAAGCTAGAAGCTAGAAGCTAATAGACGAATTATGGTCATTATAGGTTGACATCTACGGACGGCATATTGGACTTGGCAAGTGGACTGAACATAAGAGGTATGTGGAAACTTTCTTATCTCTTGAGCATGAGTAGTTATAACTGTATGGTACTGTGAGCGTCGTGATTTAAATGAAGTGAAGTCATTTGATATATTTGACTTGTTTTAAGGATGTCTAGTTGGTTGAGTTAGAGAATTAACTCATGTGTCCTTAAGGAAGAGTTATAAGAATGGTTTATCCTAATAAGGTAGGCAAGGATTTCTTGACATGAATAAGTATCTGGATTTGGGAAATATTGATTCTTGAACTATTCTAAAGATAAGAGATCTGATTCCTAAGTAAGAAACTTGTTTTCTAAAGTTAAGATATTTGAGGTATTTGAAAGTAGTGTAACTTGAATTGAAGTACAAGCCTCTTGGTTTTAGAGAGAGCAAAGTGGTCTAAAACATAAAGAGTTATAACGGCTTTATGGGAAGTTAGTTATGACGGCTTTATGAGAGGATAAAGATGTCTTGGTTTCTAAAGCATAAAGTTAGTATAACGGCTTTATGGGAAGTTGGTTATAATAACTTTATGGAAGCTTAAAGAAATGGTTTTTCTCGAATAAGGTAAGCCTAGATAAAAGAATGGATACTGAGCAAGGCAATTCGATTTAAAGGCATCAATTGCTTAAAGTTTAAAATGAGGGTCACTTGATTTAGAAGCCGAAGCATATTTCTACTAGTATAGTGACTTGTTTGAAATGTAGATAAGCCTTGATACTACGGGTATTAGTATCTTGGGGTCTTATGTGGAAAAGAGATCTTGGAAAGAAGAGAGATACATAGTACTTTGGGTTGAAATTCTCAGGACTTGTTAAGTGATATGGAAAGTGCCTTAAGGTCATAAAATGAGATCCATTTTGTATGTTAATAAAAGTCTAAAGAAGTTAGGAGTTTACTTGGACGCACTGTCGGTGATGGAGGATTCCACGGGTATGCCTCCATTGCCTCCTTATGAGTCTGGGACGTCTGCAGCGGTGATGTGGGATTCCACGGGTATGCTTTCTGGTCATAGTATGAGTTTACTTGGGCGTCTGCAGAAGCGGTGATGTGGGATTCCACGGGTATGCTTCCATGGTCTTAGTATGAGTTTCTGGGACATACCGTCGGTGATGTGGGATTCCACGGGTATGCCCAGGGACATGCTACGATGAGGATTCCGAGGCATGTAGTTTGAGGGTAAGAGTATAAATGAAGTACACCCAAGATCGTTATACCACCTTCGGGGTAAGAGTATAAATGAGGTAAACCCCAAGATCGTTATACCACTGGTTCAGTGGATTTGCTACCCACGATCACGAGGACACCTCGTGAAGTCATGTACGAGATGAGGGATTCCACGGGCATGATATATATATGTATGTATTGTGTATGTGTACGCCGACAGTGAGGTAGGATGCCACGGGCGCGTCACGTGGTTGTATTTACTTTTATGGCTGTCGGCAGTGACGGGGGATTCCACGGGCAGAGGATATAGGTATATACGTGTTGTATGTGTGTCTGTGAGCGGTGAGGTAGGATACCACGAGTGCGTCACATGGTTAGATTTGTGTGTCGCAAGCGGTGAGGTAGATACCACGGCGCGTCACGTGGTTAGATGTGTGTCTGCGGTGAGGAAGGATGCCACGGGCGCGTCACAGAGTTAGATTTTACACCTAGCGATCGGCAGTGATGGGGAATCCCACGGGCGCGCTTGGATATTTGAGGGCTGGTGTTCATAGCCCTGGTGTGACTATGGACCATATGTTGAGACAGTGTATAAGGTAAAAATCGACTTTCATTACTTCCACTTGATAAGGCGATTATCTTATTAATTTGGTTATCATATATGTCTTGATTGTATTTTTGACTATTATGATTTAAATTACTGATACTTCGATTTGCATACTTGGTACATATTTTGTCTTGACCTCGCCGAGGCTGCGTTCATCTGCGAGGTTGAGGTACATAACTGGCGATCCGCTCTTAGGATCACTGTTGATTCTGAAAGCTCCATTTCTCGGAGGCTTTGTTTTTGGTATGGTTCCTGAAGTCGTTGACTTTTGTACATTCAGGGGTATGGCGGGGCCCTGTCCGTCCACGATTGTTATGTAAACTCTTGAAGTGCAGTAGTCATATCTTGTGGGTCACTTTAAAAAAAAAAAAAAGAGGTAACTGCTTTTGGATTTGTTTATATCCGGGAAGGTAGCCTTATCGGCTAACCTATTAATTACTTCATTGTTAAGTTTATGTATGTTCCGCTGATTATCTCTGATGTATACCTGTAAGGGTGCCCAGGTAGGGCACCAGTCGCGAGCCCGGGGTTGGGTCGTGACAAGTTAGTCCTTGAGGATCCTGGCCCTCGGTGAGCCGGAATAAGGCTTTCTGTAGCTCATTTTGCTCCTCTTGCGGAACCTGTGGTCTAAATCGTTGCGGTGGACAAAGGTCATAGTCATGCAGTCCCTGATATTGATAGTCCATGTACCTACTTGACCTTACCTGCAAGATTGCAAAAACAACAAAAAGTGATAAAAAGATGCTCTCAAAACAACTTAGCAGCTTGTTCTGGGAGCGACCAAATTAAAATAAAAATAGATACTTTGATATTAGAAGTACGTCAGTCCCCGGCAACGGCGCCAAAAACTTGTTAGCCGATTTCCACGTGCTTAACGCAAGTGTACGTATCGTTCACAAGTAATATAGTCTGATAAGACCGAATATCGTCCTCAGAGACTGGTTTCTAATTACCGTTCATCTATTTTATGTTATCTATTTGGCAATCGATATTTGAATTGGGTTTTTGTTTAACTACGAGAATAATTGCAAAAATTAACTAAACTATTGAAGTTATAATCAATTATGAAGGAATCAGGGCTTCCAAAATCCTCGACTATCCACTCTACTCAATCCTTAATGCGACTAGAATGACTTCTTCTTCTACGTTAAGATAGCGGTTAACTAGACTGTCTTATATTTCGGTTAGAATATATAATCATTCAACCCCAGTACAGAACTCTTCTATATTTCTATGATGGGAGTTACCACATATGAAGATTAATAACAGTAACCTATAATACTACACAAGTATCGGGGTACTTTTGTCCGCGATTTTAACATATGTCTATTCAATTACAGCATATTCAAATCTCTCCTTTCGGTTCTCGATTCGAAATCATATAGATTATGATAATTAATGGTCAATTAACTATCAAACATTCGTACCAAATATTGAATAAATCTTAATCAAGTGAAGAAGAAATCAACTAATGCATTAATTCATGAAAATAGAGTTTCAAGCGATTCAAAAGGAAAGCCCTAATAAAGTGTTTAGCTCCTAGCCATAGTCACTCCAAGAACTAACACAAAATCCATACCTAAACTGAATGAAAAGAAAGAAAGAAAAATTACGTAGAACTAAGTCTCCAATGGTAGCCTTCAATCCCTGCCTTGTGATGTTTTGTGTTGTAGAATGGACTCTTCTCAATAGATTAATCCCTAGGGCTTAAATATGTTGCAATTTTCGTGCCCTATGGACCCTTCTGTCCTTGTCCAAGTTTACTTCGGATTGGAAATTTTTCGCCTCGACACCGCGGTCCTGCTAACTGGCACCGCGGTGCCTAAACTCTTGTGGGTCTTCTGGTCTTTTGGCACTGCGGTCCTGCTGAATGGCACCGCGGTGCATAAAATCCTGCGGGTGCTCTGATCTTTTGGCACCGCGGTGCTGCTTTGCATTTGTCCGAATCTCTAGATTTTCAACCTTTTTCTGCCTCGGGATCCCACTTTTCGCTCATTTTCGTTATTTTGCCTTTTTGAACCGCTGTGACTCAAAAGAAAGAAAACGACCCTAACACTACACTTATTTAAATAAAAATGGGTAAAATACTAACTAAAAATGGCACCGTGGTGCCGACCCGATTCCGTGTTTTTCACCCTTTTCTTCTTGCTCATTCTCCGATTCCCACATCACAACAACAAAAATACCAAAAGTGAGACTGTTCCATTTAAACTAATTGCATAATTTAAACATTGGGTTGTCTCCCAAGTAGCGTTGTCTTTAATATTACCAAAAGTGAGACTGTTCCGCATCTTATCATCCACCGAGGTCACTCTCACTTTCTCACAGATATCATCATTTTTAATATTATCTCTCCTTGTATGCCCACACATCCATCTCAACATCCTCATCTCTGTAACTTTCATCTTTTTTATGTGTGAAGTCTTGACTGACCAACACTCCGCCCCATTCAACATAGTCGGTCTAACTATCACCCTATATTATTTGCCTTTAAGTTTCGGTGGATTTTTTTTGTCGCACAAGACTCCATATGCGAACCTCCATTTCATCCACTATGCCCCAATACGATGTGTGACATCGTCATCAATCTCTCTATTCCCTTGGATAATAAAACACATATATTGTTGACTATTAATATAAAATTACAAGGAAATGAGAAAGCAATAACAACAATAAGTAAATAATAAATCTGAAAATTAAACAAGTAAATGGTCTTGCTGAGTCGATTGAAGTTTCAATCTTTCCTTAAGATAATATTGTCCCCGTATGTCCTTTCAACGGCTGTGTTAGCAACTTATCGCTTGATAAGAAAGATCTTTGAGTGTATTTTGATTGCTAGAGATGAAGACAATTTTCAGAGAATTGTTTAAGTGTCAATGTGTAGTGTGTCTTACAATTGTGCCCAAGACATCAATTTATAGGTAGATGATTTGGTCTTCTCAATTCACCAAATGAATGGCCATCAATGTCAAGTAATGACCATTGATATTGAGGTTAATTCAACCTAGTAATAGCTGAATTCAATAGCCAAGTAATGGAGAGTAATTGCTCCAAATTCAGCCCAAGAATCAGTTTCAATTCGCCCATAACGTTACTGAAAAACGTCGAGGCACCGCGGTCCTATGGGAGGGCACCGCGGTGCCTAAATTCCACTAAGTCACTGGAACCGAAAATTGGATTAGCACCGCGGTTCTGTCCTTGTGGCACCGCGGTGCTTCCCATTTTTCCGCGGCAAATTTCCTGATTCGTTTTCATCTCTTACAGATTTCTTCCTTTCATTTACCAACGTGAAATCAACGTTATTTGGCCAATAACCGTCTATTATCTTGCGTCTCAAACAATTCGTATACGTATCAATATCTCTTCCATTTAAAAAAATTATGATCCTTGACACTATATGTGCACGTGTGTGGAAACAACGTTTCCTACGTGCGAGGGCCCCAATTGTTTGATTTATAATTAAATAGAATTAACTTTATTTCACGTTTAATAAATACTTCCAACATATATAAACTAATTACGAACATAAAAAGACTTGTTTGAATCTCGAAAATTGAAAAGTACCACATAAATTAAGATGGGGCGTAGTATTTTTCATTTTAGGTTTGGCAGGGTGGGGGTGTTTTTGTTTAGCTGTACATATTGTGGTCCTATTTGTTAGATAAATTGAGGGTACCACACCTTTTACATGAATAACAAACAAAGATAATTTTTAAAGGAACTTTATCTTTTTTACATCTTCAAACATGACAATCCCGCATTAGCTTTATTCCAAATACATTCCAATGGTTTTTTTTTAGTTCTTCCTTCTATTTTCAAATACCAAAAGAGTTTACTAACTGCAAAATGCCAAGAATTGTGTTGATGTACTCTACACTAAAAGGGACTAATTAAAGGGTTTCCCCCTAGATTAAAGGAATGTTTGTTTAAGCCCCAAGTTTTTGAACTTTGATTAAACACCATTTTTTAGTTTTTTTAATGACATATTGTATAATCGCTCTCTATCATTTTAATGATACAATTATGTGATCAGAAAGTCATGACTTCGAGCTATGAAAATAGAATCATGCAAAAATATAGAGTAAAATTGCGTACAATAGATCTTTGTAGTCAAATGATTTTAAATCACTTTGATGATAGGCAATGCATCGGATTATTCTTTTTTTATTTTTATTTTAATAACATATTTTTATAGCTACAGAAATCTCATGTATTATAAATTTTATTTTTTAAAAACTATGTAATCAGTTAAATTCCATTGTATAAATTGAAAACGAAATGGAGATTAACTATTCTTATGGAGAGATTTGAGTTGACCAACTAGGATGAAAGTCATTCATGAACCACCTTTGCTGCATTTCCAAGTGTCAACTCATAAGTGATCATATGACTTTAATTATTCGTCTTTAGTCTTAATTAGGAAAGACTTATATAATTATATTACTATATTTTTAGGGAAGAATTTTTTACACTTTTGGTAGTTGTCAACTGTCATATTGTTGCCACGTTTGCATTAATTATGGCTAAAGTGTTGTAACTGAAAAAAACAGTTGGATTTTCTTGAGGATAATGAGGTAGCAATATTCACCCCTACACTTTTTTACTGTCATATTAATTTACTAATATCAGCCACGTGAAATCCACCCACCCACCCCTATTGAAAAAGAATAAATTACATGTTCAAGAAAAAACAACTTTCTTCCCGTTTGAAGTAAGGCTGTCCCGTAGGCCGGGATGACTCGATCCCGCCTTGTCCCGGTATCCGCCCCGATTCTTCTTTTAAAATATGGGATAAAAAATGTAGGTAGCGAGGTTCGAATTCGGGACGGGACTAGGGCTCGTCCCACCCCATCCCGACCCTCGACCCGTCCATTCCTGTCTCATCCACTTTGCAGAAACTAGTCGTTGCGCAAACGTCCGCTTTCAATTTTAGCCGTTGACAACGGCTAGTAACGGTCATCCCCCCATAAACCCCCTACCCCTTAATATTTATTTTTAACCCCTAAGTTAGTATATTTACACATTAACTCTATTTCTCAACTATAAATACCTCATTCTCCTCTTCATTTCTCACAAATTTTCCTACAATCGCTTTAATAAATATCTCTCCACAAGTCTAAATTGCACACTAAATATTATATTTAATTTGCTAATTTCTATCAAAGTTCAAAAATTGGGAGTGAAGTTGGCAACTAGCTTGAGGATCATCGAACAAAGTTTCAATTTTCAACCTCGATTACATGTCGGCGTTTGGTACCTTCGTTCATTCTTTTATTTAAATTATTATTGTTACTTAATTTTAATTATCATACTTAATTTCATTAGCTTTAATTATTTATTTGCATAATTATAATGGAACGAAATTGACTTTTTTCTGGTTGAGGTATTAGTGGTAACAGAGGTAAGGGTGCATCTTCTAGTAATCCTAATTACGATGATTTCACTCATGTAAATGAAACTGATATTTTTAATGTTAATATTAATATATCATTAAATCATCGGGTATATTCTGCATCTGAACCATATATTGATTTAGAAAATGAATTAGAAGATAGTTTAGATAACTCACCCACTAGTGCACCTCCACCTCAGGATCAGACTGAGTCTCAGGCTGAAACTGGAATCCATCCTATTTTCTCTAGTATGAGAAGAGACAAAAACAACAAAAATTAAAATCACATGCATGAGATTTTTTGAAAGGGATATTCCTAATAAACTAGATATTTGTAAAATTTGTCGCAAAATTTATAAATTTAAACGGAAAAGGTCAAGGTGAGACAAGAGATTTAATGAGACATGTAGAAAAATCTCACAAAGCAAGGTATAACTAATACTGACTGAAAAAGTGGGTGTGCAAATGTCTTCTAAGTCGGAACAAGGTTCACATAGTGTTCTCGACCAAGTACATGGTCGAATTAAGCCGATGACGGAGGAGTTATAGGTCCGAAATATAATAAACACAAAGATCGAAAAAAATTAGCAAAATTAGTTGTTGTGAAGGGTTTGCCTTTTTCATTTTCTTCTTCTATGGTTTTATTCATTAGATTTGAGAAAAATATAATTATGTTTTAACGGTTTTTCTAGATCAACTATTAGAAGATATATTTTTAAATTTGCGCATGAATATCAACAATATTTATGTTATGCATTATCATTTTAATGGTAAAGTGACTATCACTTCTGACATAGGCCCTAGTACTAATGGTAGTGATTATTTAACTGTTACATGTCATTGGATAGATCACAATTTGTCTATGCAAAAACGTATATTAGGATATACATATATTGATGAAAGACACGCTGGAGTTTTTATTTAAAAAATATTCATGAAATTAGTGAATATTATGGAATTACTGATAAAATTATGACTATTACATTAGATAATGATACTTCTAATGATTATTCTGTAAATATTTTTAAAAACTCGATTGACTCCATCTTTTTTCCATATTTTTCATGTTAGATGTCCATATCATATTTATAACTTAATTGTAAATGATGGCCTAAAACTTTTTAAAAACAACTTTATTTTTAAAGGTAATAAAATACAAAGACGCAAAGAGTATAAAAAACTTGTCATAATTGTGGATTACCTTATAGGAAAATTTAGAAGAAATTGCGACTAGGTGGAATTCTCTGATGATATATTCATTCCAACACTACATAATCCCTATGATGTCAATATGGTATATATCATATACTGATAGGATATATGTATGTCCTAATTTTACTTGTGAAAAAAATATATAAAAAATAAACTCAGATTTTAGATATAATTTTTGTTTGAATATGTAAAAAAAAGAAATTAGAAAATTTATGTATTAAATTAGATTTTAATAAGAAAGATACTGAATTTAATATTTTTTAATTACTTCTTATTGTAGTTAAATTACTTAATTTATTATATTTTTAGTAATCTAAAAATAATTAACTAGTATTTTTATCTTGAACTTGAAAAAGAAAAAGAATAAATAAGAAAAGACAAAGTAACCAAAAAAAGGAAAACGAACTTGAGAGGGAAAAAAAGAAGAAAACAAAATAAAACAAAGAAAGGGGAGGTAATAAAGGACAAAAATAATTAGTTGGGTCAGGAGGGCATAGCGGGTAATTATTTTGGAATGGGCTGGACATAAGAAGTAATTAGTTTGAGAGTGGTATGAATTCATAATTTTTTTTGTTGACGAAGTAACCCGCAGCCGCTATTCTATTGAGTGTGCACAGGATAAATTCCGGACTGATGCAATAGCATGTAAATCACGTCAACCGATTACTGCGCACTTACGCAGTATGTAATGACTTCAAGAAGTTTTATGCGAAATCGAGCTCGTGGCCTTGCGGTCATATTCTCTTCTTCTGTGGCAGTTCTGCTTCGAGTGGTATGAATTCATAATTAATTTGAGTTGAGGGTGCAATTGGTGATGTTTTTTTTTTTTTACCTTATTTGCCTAGTATATCCCCTTCACAATAGGTGGCCCGGCCCCTATTTGAGGCACATAACTCATAATTTATGTTTTTTTTTTAATCTTTTAAGTATTTTGGCCTTTCAATTTCTGTTTGTGTGAAGAAGGCAAGAAGCTATAGACGAAGAGGTTCTATGTGGGGAGAGGGGCATGGTCCCAATCTTCCTATTTCTTCCTTTACAATAGCTCGTACGGTAAATGCCTGCATTTAAAAAAGCTTGAAATTGTCTGATTTCGAGTTATTGTTTGATTAATCAATTTATATAGAGGTTGAACCAGGACCGTCTTTGGATTTGTGACCCCAAAAAATAAAAAAATTTAGGGCCCTTTTTCATTTTTTATTAAGTAGTATTAGCCAGAATTTACTGTTCATAATTCACATATTTTAGCTCAATTAACGGTCCACTTTTACGAATTAGAACAGGTCCCAAAATATTTGAGACGACCCTTAGTTGAACATCCATAACGGTGGGTCAGTTGGTTGAGTTTGGGGCTTCCATAATGAAGATTTCAAGTTCGAAACTCCGTGCCTACAACAATAAGGAAGGTGGAGCTCGTCGCGTTATCTCTGTTGTGTGATTGTGAGCTTTATACAGGAGCGGAGTTTACTCTGTGCACACCCGTAGCGGCTGCGGTTCTCTTGTCCCAAAAATAAAAAGAGGCTGAACTATTATGAGAAGATTGATTTTAGTTAGTTGATAGGTAATAGTAAAGATTGTTAATTCTCATTCTCAAACTTTGTCAGAATGTAGGACGCTCTTATTTCACAATTTGTCTCCTACCTTAAGTTACCCTATTTACCAGTTTGAGTGCGATTATCAGAATTCACCAATTATGTCTATGGTGCTATGCAACTTGTTAATATCTTTCTGTTCCAATTCCTTAGGTTGCTTGCAGATTTGCTATATTATTTAGTCAGAAATTTCTTGTTCTGCAGGTTCTACACAGCAGAACTCACAACATACAAAAACTTCAGCAACTGATGATGTTTCTCGAACATTCTTCTCAAGATCCACATCCGTTGCAGGGAAGGCTTCTGACCAACCTAAACGAACACCAGTGTCTCAGGAGGAAATTGAGGCCATTTTGGTATGTATTAACTACTCCCTTGTTATTTGTTCCATTTCTATGTGACACTTTAAACTTCCGTTTTATCCTTAATGACGTACTTTTATAGCCACAAAATTCTCATGCATGTTAGCATCACAAGTTTCAAAAGTCTTTCTTTCTTTTTAAAAATTTGTGTCAAGTCAAATATTAGTATATTACCACATAAATTGAAATGGAGGGAGTATTAGGTAGTTTGCATGCATCTGCACTTCATATGATAGTAACAGAAATAGAAAAGGCTTATCCTTTACTTGGGGAATGCTTAGTGAATATAGGAACCTTTTGATAAGATAATCTAGTGACTATAAATCATAAATAATATTTTTAAAATACTATATTTAGGTTGTTGTGCTCTTCAGTTTCTACTAAGTGAATTCGAATTTTACAAGTTCTATTCTTTAATTTTGTCACATTGTGAGAAAGTGGACAATTCCTAATATATTTCTGTGAGTTATACAATGGATGTACGGGAATAGTATACAACTACCGCTGGTGCTTAGAAAGGATAAACAAAATGAATTACAATATAATAGGCTTGAAGCCTAACAAGAGTTGTGACAACCACAACAAGTTTGGTTCTTGATCCGTCTTGAATCTACGTTCTTGAGTAGTTCTTGAGTCCGTTTTCAGTTTTTGCTCCAATTGTAACAAACTTCTTGACCTTGATATCAACAACAAATTGTTTAGGAATCTGGAAATAGAACAAGGAAAATGACTTGCTGAGTCGATTGATTTTCCAATCTATTCTTAAGATAATATTGCTCCGTGTAATTCTTTAACGGTGTGTTGACAACTTATCTCCTAAGATAAAACAACAATCAAACAAGTGAGCAAAGGAGATTCAAGTGTTCGCTTAGGAAAGAAGGATCTTTGAGTGTTTGAGTGTGTGAAGATTGCAAGAGAGGAAGATATTTCAGAAAATCTGAAATCATACAAGTATGGAGTGTGTTTTGAATTGAGTCAAATGTCTCAATTTATAGTGTGTGTAAGATGTATTCTCATCTAGCACAATCAAGACCATGTAATGACACTAAATGAGATGTTACAATTCAGCCAAATAATAGTTGAATTCATGTGTCAAGTAATGGAGATTCAATGCCCCAAAACCAAAGTCGAACTTTTGTCTCCAGTTGACCTTTACGCCTCGTTAGCGCGGCTGAAGCTCGATAACAACGAATGAATTAGCGTCGCGTCCCTACCATTGGGGCGCCGCTGCCCTGGCGGTGGTGGCGCCACGGCTCCGCGGTGACGCCGCGGCCACTGTTCGATCTTACACATTGTACACTTCTTTCTTCATTTACCAATGTGGAACACGTGTCATTTGGCCAATAACCGTCCATCATTCTATGTCTCAAACGTTTCACTTACGTACCAATATCTCTTTCACTAATGAAATTTACGATACTTGGCACTATGTGTGCACGTGTGTGAAAACGATGTTTCCGACGTGCGAGGCCTCAATTGTTCGAGTCATAAATAATGGGTTAAACTTATTTCCACTTTTAGTAAATTTCCAACAATTTCTTCTTTTTTTTCTTTTTCAAAAGGAATGCCTGGTATATATCCTTTATGTAGTACTAGTAATTAGATAAGAGCTTTTGAAATTTGAGATTTTCATCTACACTTCTTTGTTTTGCTTGAAAGACCTTGCATGTATGGGCAACACGATCTTTCAATCTCACTGACTATTTTCTTAGTCTATTTGAGATACTGTCGAAACAAAAGCAATTTCGTAATTGGAAGAGTATTGAAGAAATGTACAGGGCCTCAATCAATATGTTTGTCCCTTACTGTGTTAATTATATGATCTTCATTTCCATCACTTCACATGCTGCATGTAAGATGTAAACATAGGCATATAGTTCTTGACCTGGGAACACGAAGATTCACGATGCCGTATTTCATAAGTTCAAGCCTATCCATTTTGTTCAAGAGATAGTTCTATGCAAATCTCTCGCTAACTGCCCTTAAACTATTTTTCCACTTTTACAGTTGGGTGGCTGGAACTAATTTTGAGGCGAAGATGTGCATAAAGAGGACATACTTTCGACGTCTGGCTTACATTTGGGCGATTTCTTTTGCATGTATGGTGTAACTGTGGCAGTTTTCTGGAATATAAGTGTATTCAGCAAATGACATATTTAACTAATGATTGTTAGACACGGGAGGTCAATGTGTGGATTGGCTTACTACCCCATTTAAAGCGTTATTGAACCCTTTGATACAGAATGTTTGAGCAATCATATTGAATTTGACTATACATGCGTACAAGGTTCGAAACTTGGCCACCCTCTGCCCTGAATATGTTGAAGTGCGTGAGCATCTCATCTAAAAGATTAAGCTGTTAGAGAGATCACACTTCTATTTACTTAATTATATTCTCAACACGTTCTCTCACATACGGATCTTTTTTTTTTTTCATGGAACGAACGTGTGGAGATTCTTTTTACCTAATTGTTAAGAGACCTTTCGAAATATCACTGCTAAGAGTTTTGGACTTCTCATATGGAACAGACTCTTCCTGCACAAAAGCATTCTGCATTTCTTATTATGCCATTGCCATTACAAAACTTACACATCTTGTATGTACAAGAACCCAAAAGACACAAAAGAACAAACACTCTACTCAATAAAAGTGAAGCAAATTCAAGCTTCAGAGTTCTTTTCTACCATGTTTTCAAGTATCACAGACCTAGGACTCACCATTGGTGGTCCTTTCTCTCTTCGTTCGAGCTCTTCAAGCCTGAAAGATATCAACCTATCCCAATTCCCACCTTCAAAAAGCACAGCAGCTTTGCCATCAGTAATCCTCTGCACAATCCCACAATACATATAATATGGATTATTAGTATTCTTGACAATTGCAATCATCCCAGGTAACAAAAGTGGCAATTCAGGTGGCTTTGGTCTCTGATTAAAACCAGAAAAAAACATACTTGATGATTCTGCTTTCTTTGGAGGTGGTGGATTTTGTTCTATGAATTTATTTAAACCCTTTTCACCTCCCGGAAATCCGCCAGTAAACCCCATCATTTCTTTCTCAAATCCATCTTCCGGGAACTCCCCGGTTTCCTTGTTTTCTTGATTATCATCATTAGCTGCTGCTGGTGCTGACGGTTCTTCTGAAACCGACTTTTTAAGCTCTTTTTGTATACCCTCTTCTCCATTACATAGTCCTCTACCTCCAAGGATCTCATAAAGATTGAATTTTGCTGTAACTGAGGTTGATGTTTGTTTCAAAGTTGATTTGGTATGAATAGTACTACTACTAAGGTTGAGGTTGTGGGGTTGTCCAAGAAAGTTTGATTTTTTAAGAGGAGGGGTTTGAATTTGAAGGCTTGAGAGTTGAAAGGATGAAGAAGCAGCCATGATTTTGATTTTTTTTTCTCAAGAATTTGGATTTGGGAAGAGATGAGAGGTGTTTTGTAAGTAATTTGTCCTTTTTAATTCTGTCCACGAATCTATTTGTGTTTTGATATCTTCAATTGACAAATGAGACACCAGTTTGGTGTTACAGTTTGAAATACTAGTACTACTACATTATCTTTTTACTCTTTCTTTTGTCTATCTTCCTTTGCTTGCACTCGTGTTTACATCCTACTTGTGAAAAATAATCAGAACCACACATTAGAGGTCATGTTAAAATAATTAAATAAACGAAAGTGTGTTTCTCTTGAGCTTTAAGAAGAGATAGTGACACACCTTAATATAGTAAGAACACACATAAAAAAATTATTCGAATTTCACTACTACTTATTATTAAAAGAAATTTTCAAGAGTCAATATCCTATGTGGAACGGCGTTGTTAAAGACATAGTTAATCTATATCATATTATTATATAAGTGGGAAGCCTCAAAATGAAAAGTTAGATTATCATAATGCCCATAAATAGTTGAACGACTTTTTTGTGCTCAAATCAAGCATTATTTGAAAAACATTTCAGTTAAAAAATGTAATTATACATTCTATAAATATAACAAATAAAAAGAGTAATACAATTAAAAAACAGTTAAGGAACGTGGCGTGGGAGTTGTATGGCCATAGACCATAGTAAATGAAAAGGCAAATAGTTGGACTTGTGTAGTCACTTACTATAACTAGAGATGGCACTGGATCTTGGACTCGGTCCAGATTCGGTGGATTCAGATCCATTTTATAGAATATGGATCTTTAAAATTTGGACCCGACGGATTCGGATCGGACTCGGATCCGTTTCTGACGGATCGAATCTGGATCTTGTATTTGAGATCCGCATCCGGTCCAGATCCGACCCGTGAATCCGTTTTTTATTATATCGGATATTTTTTTGTATGGAGAAGACTTATATTGACAGTGTTCACATATAAGCTTTAAATATATGTGAATTGTGATTAAAGCTTAGAAAAAATGTGACAGGCTTAGCTTTAAATATATGTGATTAAAGCTTAGGAAAAATGTGACAGGCTTCTGAATTCAATAAATAATTTTCCAACAAGCTTCTATTCAGATTCTGTAAAGGAACTTGACAAATAAATAAAAGTAGGAATGCAAGCTAACTATATATGAAGTTCACTAATTAATCACTACTAAATCAACAACACTAAAGTACAACAGAGAACGAATAAACTTTCTTGTCAAATATTTTTGTATGTGTGTAAGTGTTGAACTATTTTCCACATTGGCATACTGCAGGAAAAGATATCTGAGCCAAGTCATACCCATTTGATATCAATTTTTTTATTCTGTTTTTATTTTAATTTGGTTCTTTCTGATTTGGGTGATGTCGATGTAGTAGTGTTGATGCTTTTTCGGCAAAAATTTCAACATGTGAGAATATTATTCAAGGCAAAAAAAATTATATGTGGATCCAGATCCGATCCGTGGACCCGGTGGATCATATGGATCCAAATTTGGATCTGATTTTTATGGACCCGATGGATCCAGGTATAAAAACGGATCTGGATCTAATAGGATCCGATCCAGATCCGATTCATTGTCATCCCTAACTACAATCTTTCACGGCAGTCTTTTAACTCATTAATAATTCTTATCGTATATGTTTACGATGTGTAATTAAATAAAATTAAATAAAAAAGTGCGAAATAGTTTTCCTTGATTTTATTGAACGATTGAATTGTTTTCATCTTCCATTGTGTGATTGTTAAGCAAAGCAGAGGCTGCCAGCCCGTGTTACACCCCGTAATTTCAAGGCAATGAGATGAGAACGTACGCGTGAAAATAAGATTTGAAAGTTGGAACGAAAGAAAGAATTGTGTTTCCTAAGGAAAAATCTTCTGAACCTCGTGAAGGAAAAATGTTTATTAAATGGAATTTGATTCTCAAATTTGGTATTTGGGACCTATAGAATTTATTGGAATTATGGAATTTTATTTTCGGGTTTGGTCATGTGGGGCCCACCCAGAAAATTTTACGATTTTGTGGGGCCAACAAGATTTTCGATATTTTGACCAATTATTGAGTTTTTGGGGGATGAAAATATTTTGGACCAATATTAGGGTGACACGTGTCACCCCCACATGACCCATGTTGGGCGAGAAGAGTAAGCCAAGTGGCTAAAGTGTGGGCTAGATATTTTGTTGGACTAGTGGGACCCACACACAAGTGTCCACAATCTCATCCATTACTTGTTTTAATCCTCTCATTGATTGCATTATATATACACGTAGAGGTGCAATACTTCATCAACACTTAGAAAAATTTCAAGTAAAATATACTTCACTCCTAAAGGGCTCTCGGCCAAGGCAATTTCAAGAGCAAGAAAATTCTTCAATCCTTGTTGATAAATCCCCATATTCAAACCTAAGATCCCTAGTGGTATACTAAGCATAACCAACCCCTTAAACCCCGAAAATACTATGATAATCCGTTAGTCGCACCTTGAAACCCTAAGGTGTTCTTGAACTTTTGGGTCGGAACTTGAAGAGAAGTTGGTTGTGAGCTTCTAATGGTCGCTTATTGTGGATTGGAACGTAAAGAAAATGAGCTAAAGTTGTTAAGGATCGACTTTAAACTTAGATTATATTGGGCTATATTGAGGTAAGGATCATCTTTCTCTTAATGTAATTAGATATTACATGTTGTGAATATATGTAGATGGCCTTGTGCTAGAAAGAATGAAGATTAAAAAGGATTTGGACACAAACGGATGTTGAGGCCGAGAGTTGGTTAATATTGGCCATTGGAAATTGTTGACCATTTTGTTGTTAATAACACTTGTCGCATGTTATATAATGAAGGAAATATTGTTATTTTTCAAGATATGAGACTTGATTTCTAAAGTTAAGAGACTTGATTTATTTGAAAGTTATGAGACTATAGTTATTTGAAAGTCATGAGACTAGAATTATTTTAACAAGTATAGATTACTTGGTTTAAAGAGAATGCGTGACTTGATTTTAAAAGATAGGAGTAACGTTATTTGAAAAGAAAAAGTTACTTGATTTAAAGTCTTGAGTTGAAGTTAAAAAGGTGTAGTAACTTGATTTGAAAAGTATATGTTACTTAATTTAAAGAGTAGAAGTAACTTGATTTAAAAGTATAGGTTACTTCATTTTGAAAAAGGGAGTTTACTTGATTTAAAAGTAAGTTCCTTCAGTTTTGAAAGAAGAAGTGACTTGATTTAAAGGCATAAGTTACTTGGTTTTAAAAGTGTAAGTTACTTGAGTTTAAAATGGTAAGTAACTTGGTTTTAATAGTGAAAGTGCTTTTGGGTTCAACTCCCTAAATATTGCATGAAACGATTCTTTTATAAAGAAAAGACGCATATAGTACTTTGGGTTCAAATCCCTTACATGATATGATAGTGTCGTGGTTGTATTAAAAGGAAAGACGTGGTAGTGCTTTAATTTTCTAAAATGAAAGTGTTATAACGGCTTTATGTAAAGTTTGTTATAACAAGGTTTGTGGAAAGTCAAGAGAGGGTTAAAATGTTGTAAGGAAATCATGTGAGAATGTCCATGATTAAGTCCTTAATATAGTACATGATATGTGGCACTTTGATTTTCAAAGATGTTTTAAAGTAATACGTGATGTCTATTGCCCTGATTTTCCAAACCATGTCTTAGAAAGATACTTGGTATGATAAGTGTCTTGATGATGGTTTCAAAATGATACATGTATTGGATTCTACTTCCTAATGATACATGTAGTACTTGGGCTTTTCTAAAATGGAAATTTAGTTTATAAAGTGAATGTACGGCTCACGTACATTGTTGTAATGAACTTTAATCCTTAGTGATGCAAGATGTGATAGTGCCTTGGTGTTATAAAATGAAAGACTTGTTAGTGTCTTGGTTGTTTTAGAAAAGAAGGCATGGTATTGTCTTGGTTATTTTAGAAAGGAAGACATGGTATTGTCTTGTTTGTTTTAAAAGAAAGGCATGGTATTGTCTTGGTTATTTTAGAAAGGAAGACATGGTATTGTCTTGTTTGTTTTAAAAGGAGGGCATGGTCTTGTCTTGGTTATTTTAGAAAGGAATGCATGGTATTGTCTTGTTTGTTTTAAAATGAAGGCATGGTATTGCCTTGGTTGTTTAAAAAGACGGTGCATTCATTTTGTCTAATGAGAGTTAAAGATTACTTAACTTCCGTATGTTGTTCATGACAGCCATTAGTGATAGTGTTATAAGTATAATTGTGGGGTAAACCCTCAAGACATTATACATCTCCTGAGTATAATTGCAGGGTAAACCCCCAAGACATTATACATATTTCGTGGATTTGCTCTCCAAGATGCGAGTATTGCGTATATGCTCATTGCGGGTCCGTAGGGCCTGTGCGGGTGAAATAGTCTTATGCGAGGCAAATTGCCTCATGCGGGTCCACACGACCTATGTGGGTGAAATAGTCTTATGAGTAGGATTGCATATTGATACTACGGGTGTGGCCTAGGTAGATCATAAGCTTCATTTTTAAAGCATGTAAAGTTTACTCTTATTACTCTATTTTTAAAAAGGCACGATGTCTTGGTATTTGATTATTATAATTGTTACGTCAAGCGGTGATGTTGGAATTCCGCAGGCGTCTTATCGATGATGGTTGTATATTATACTTGTTACGTCTTGTGATGATGTTGTATTCCACGGCGTATACGTGATATTATATCGAGGCGGTGTCACGATTTTGACATGACTTTCGTATGTGAAAGTGATGCGGTATTCTGATGATACGGTGATACAAGTCTGATTGGCTCGGATTATTATATGACACGGTAGGATCTGGTATTTGATTTTTTCATACTTGCCCCTATCATTCTTGTGTACAGTTATGATTTTAATACTGTGCTTTATTTCCGTTCCATACTTGGTACCTGTTGTACTGACCCCCTTCGAAGGGTTGCGTTCATGTCCGCAGGTCTAGGTACTCGGTTGTGGATCCGCGATCTTAGGGTCCTTGTTCAGCATTTTGGGATAGCTCCAATGTTCCGGAGCATATCATCATGGCTAGGTATATTCAGGGGTACGGCGGGGCCTTGTCCCGTCATAATATTTGTCCAAAATCATAAGTGCATGTATTCGTATGTAAATTTGGGTGGCTAGAGTTGTAATTACATTGTTGTGCAGTGTAGACCCATTCGGGTGTGATATATATTATGGTGGCAGCCTGATCGGCTTTGCCTTTGTTTAAGAAAAAATAATTGAGTGTCATTTACCTTCCGCAGTTTATTCGAGTTGTGTAAATAAAAGAGTGCCCAGGTAGGGCACCAGTTGCGGGTCCGGGATCGGTCCCAACCAGCCGTGTATATCCAACATTCATTTATGGTAGTTTGTATATTATACCTTAATTAGTATTGTAATATTATCATAATTGTATAGTTAGTCTCCAAATAAAATAGGGGTTTAGATGTAGAATAGGAAAATGATTTTCCTATTGTAGCTTGTATATATATGCATTTCATCAATAAGAAGAATCAAGGGATTAATTTTTTCATGGTATCAAGAGTCTAGGTTATTTTCCTTGCTTCCGCTACTCACTCTTTTCTCGTGTAACTCTTGAAATCCGTGACCCAAATCCCCATCTCGTTTTTCGGAAAAGCGAGACCTCTCCCACAAAAATTTTGTCAAAAATTTGTTCTATTCACCATGTTGATAAAAATATTTTTCATCATGTCTCGCGATTTTAATATCAAGAGCATTCTTCCTATTGTTTTGACCTAGAAAACGTCCAATATGGGACGGAGGGTATGAAAAGCAGCCCTCCGAGGAAAGGGGGTCAGTACGAAATAATGTACTGAGTATATAAAACATGAAGTACTGTAAGAAAGATCATAACTGGACAAAAGATAACATGAGACAAGTATAATAATCAAAATACCATTGCAACTGTGCCTAATGAAATAAAAGTCAAAACATGTCCATATAAAATAAGTCATATCAAGTGGATCTTTGTCACATAAAGATCATATATATATATATATATATATATATATATATATATATATATATATATATATATACACACTCTCAAACCTACAGTGAGGCAGGTGGTATATAATGTGTACACATAGTTGTCGCGCCCTTTTTCGACCGCGACTTTATGAATAAACTCCTGCTTAATAAAAAGGGTTAGAAAATAAATAAATGTTAAATAAATGCTAAAATGTTAAGGAGGGTGCTTAAAAGGTGCTAGAATATTAAAATGCTAAAGGGTTGCTAGGGAGTCGCCACCTAATTAATTTGGGTGAATTAGGACACCTAAATGCTGACTATGTTTAAGTCAACGTTAACTCCATTTTTATGGTTTGCTTAAACTTAATGAGTTTCTGGGTAAGAGTTCTTTATTATCCTAAAGGGAAGGGATTAGGCACCCTAAAGGATCCGCTAACTTGCGGTTGTCCGTTCAAACCTAGGGTAATTATTATGCTAAGATCGTGTTTTGAAAAGTTTAAGTGAAGAGGTGCATGCAAATTTAAAAAAGTAAAAAAGATGCATTTTTTATAACCTGAAAAAAAAGATTTATAAGACTTGTTTATAAAGTTAATTTTCGAAAGAGATCATATAAAGTGTTATACATAAGAAGTTTAAAAATATAACTGTGCCAAGTTGACTTAGTGATTAAAGGTAGGCCTTTGTTTGCAAAGTCGGTGGATAATAAATTATATAGTATTAATGAAAGAGTTATTAATTCTTTCGAGATGCATTAGTCTCGTGATTAGATGTTCAAAAATAAGTTAAGCAAGCTAGAATAATTAACTTAATGAGGAGCAAATTTCTAGTGTTGAACTATTTTCTAATAGTGACTTAAAGCTTAGGCTATTCTAAATATATTAATGTTAGAGTAATGTTAGACAAGTAATTACAACAAATGAATGGGGAAAGGATATGAATTAATAAGGATGACTCGAAGAATGGCGATGTCCTTTCGCCGCGGTTTGGAATTTTCCTATGCGAGGTGGATGCACATAAATGTGGGTCTTCATTTGAAGTAGCTCAAGATGAGTCTCGCCATGAGACTCTTTGTTGCTCCGGTGCATTTCATGTAAAAAAAAGAAAGATAAGGATTAGTATATAATCCAACAATATAAATGGACATGTGCATATTCTAGCTAACATTTAATTAAGTTACCCTCTAAAAATAATAGAAGTTGACGAGGGCCTAACGTTATTCAAATTGGCCCAGGCTTTGTGTAGCGACAACCAACATCAGCAGAATGTTGAGTTTCAGATTTTAGAGCAAGCATACACAATCATATTTGGGCCACACTAATTATACTAATACTTTGAAGAATAACCCAGATTTGGCCTTAATAACTATATCAAGCCCAAACCAGTCCTGTGACAAAGAACAACATTTTAGTTCAAAATGATACATGTATTGGATTCTACTTCCTAATGATACATGTAGTACTTGGGCTTTTCTAAAATGGAAATTTAGTTTATAAAGTGAATGTACGGCTCACGTACATTGTTGTAATGAACTTTAATCCTTAGTGATGCAAGATGTGATAGTGCCTTGGTGTTATAAAATGAAAGACTTGTTAGTGTCTTGGTTGTTTTAGAAAAGAAGGCATGGTATTGTCTTGGTTATTTTAGAAAGGAAGACATGGTATTGTCTTGTTTGTTTTAAAAGAAAGGCATGGTATTGTCTTGGTTATTTTAGAAAGGAAGACATGGTATTGTCTTGTTTGTTTTAAAAGGAGGGCATGGTCTTGTCTTGGTTATTTTAGAAAGGAATGCATGGTATTGTCTTGTTTGTTTTAAAATGAAGGCATGGTATTGCCTTGGTTGTTTAAAAAGACGGTGCATTCATTTTGTCTAATGAGAGTTAAAGATTACTTAACTTCCGTATGTTGTTCATGACAGCCATTAGTGATAGTGTTATAAGTATAATTGTGGGGTAAACCCTCAAGACATTATACATCTCCTGAGTATAATTGCAGGGTAAACCCCCAAGACATTATACATATTTCGTGGATTTGCTCTCCAAGATGCGAGTATTGCGTATATGCTCATTGCGGGTCCGTAGGGCCTGTGCGGGTGAAATAGTCTTATGCGAGGCAAATTGCCTCATGCGGGTCCACACGACCTATGTGGGTGAAATAGTCTTATGAGTAGGATTGCATATTGATACTACGGGCGGGTGGCCCTAGGTAGATCATAAGCTTCCTATTTTAAAGCATGTAAAGTTTACTCTTATTACTCTATTTTTAAAAAGGCACAGTGTACTGGTATTTGATTATTATAATTGTTACATGCCGACAGTGATGTTGGAATTCCACGGGCATGCTTATCTGATGATGGTTGTATATTATACTTGTTACGTCTTGTGGTGATGTTGTATTCCACGAGCGTGCTTCGTGATATTATATCGAGCGGTGTCCCGATTTTGACACGACTTTCATATGTGAAAGTGGTGCGGTGTTCTGATGTCTGATGATACAAGTCTGATTGGCTCGGATTATTATATGACACGGTAGGATCTGGTATTTGATTTTTTCATACTTGCCCCTATCATTCTTGTGTACAGTTATGATTTTAATACTGTGCTTTATTTCCGTTCCATACTTGGTACCTGTTGTACTGACCCCCTTCGAAGGGTTGCGTTCATGTCCGCAGGTCTAGGTACTCGGTTGTGGATCCGCGATCTTAGGGTCCTTGTTCAGCATTTTGGGATAGCTCCAATGTTCCGGAGCATATCATCATGGCTAGGTATATTCAGGGGTACGGCGGGGCCTTGTCCCGTCATAATATTTGTCCAAAATCATAAGTGCGTATTATTCGTATGTGAAATTTGGGTGGCTAGAGTTGTAATTACATTGTTGTACAGTGTAGACCCATTCGGGTGTGATATATATTATGGTGGCAGCCTGATCGGCTTTGCCTTTGTTTAAGAAAAAATAATTGAGTGTCATTTACCTTCCGCAGTTTATTCGAGTTGTGTAAATAAAAGAGTGCCCAGGTAGGGCACCAGTTGCGGGTCCGGGATCGGTCCCAACCAGCCGTGTATATCCAACATTCATTTATGGTAGTTTGTATATTATACCTTAATTAGTATTGTAATATTATCATAATTGTATAGTTAGTCTCCAAATAAAATAGGGGTTTAGATGTAGAATAGGAAAATGATTTTCCTATTGTAGCTTGTATATATATGCATTTCATCAATAAGAAGAATCAAGGGATTAATTTTTTCATGGTATCAAGAGTCTAGGTTATTTTCCTTGCTTCCGCTACTCACTCTTTTCTCGTGTAACTCTTGAAATCCGTGACCCAAATCCCCCCCCCCCCCTCTCGTTTTTTCAGAAAAACCGAGACCTCTCCCCCCTAAAAATTTTGTCCAAAAATTTGTTCTATTCACCATGACTGATAAAAATATTTTTCATCATGTCCTCACAGTTTTTAATATCAAGAGCATTCTTCCTATTGTTTTGACCTAGAAAACGTCCAATATGGGACGGAGGGTATGAAAAGCAGCCCTCCGAGGAAAGGGATCAGTACGAAATAATGTACTGAGTATATAAAACATGAAGTAATGTAAGGAAGATCATAACTGGTCAAAAGATAACATGAGACAAGTATAATAATCAAAATACCATTGCAATCGTGCCTTAGGAAATGAGAGTCAAAACATGTCCATATAAAATAAGTCATATCCGTGGATGCTTGTCCACATAAAGATCATATATATATATATATATATATATATATATATATATATATATATATATATATATACCACACTCTCCGGCCCTCTAGTGAGGGACGCGGTGAACATATAATGTGTACACATAGTTGTCGCGCCCTTTTTCGACCGCGACTTTATGAATAAACTCCTGCTTAATAAAAAGGGTTAGAAAATAAATAAATGTTAAATAAATGCTAAAATGTTAAGGAGGGTGCTTAAAAGGTGCTAGAATATTAAAATGCTAAAGGGTTGCTAGGGAGTCGCCACCTAATTAATTTGGGTGAATTAGGACACCTAAATGCTGACTATGTTTAAGTCAACGTTAACTCCATTTTTATGGTTTGCTTAAACTTAATGAGTTTCTGGGTAAGAGTTCTTTATTATCCTAAAGGGAAGGGATTAGGCACCCTAAAGGATCCGCTAACTTGCGGTTGTCCGTTCAAACCTAGGGTAATTATTATGCTAAGATGCATGTTTTGAAAAGTTTAAGTGAAGAGGTGCCTGCAAATTTAAAAAAAGTAAAAAAGATGCATTTTTTATAACCTGAAAAAAAAGATTTATAAGACTTGTTTATAAAGTTAATTTTCGAAAGAGATCATATAAAGTGTTATACATAAGAAGTTTAAAAATATAACTGTGCCAAGTTGACTTAGTGATTAAAGGTAGGCCTTTGTTTGCAAAGTCGGTGGATAATAAATTATATAGTATTAATGAAAGAGTTATTAATTCTTTCGAGATGCATTAGTCTCGTGATTAGATGTTCAAAAATAAGTTAAGCAAGCTAGAATAATTAACTTAATGAGGAGCAAATTTCTAGTGTTGAACTATTTTCTAATAGTGACTTAAAGCTTAGGCTATTCTAAATATATTAATGTTAGAGTAATGTTAGACAAGTAATTACAACAAATGAATGGGGAAAGGATATGAATTAATAAGGATGACTCGAAGAATGGCGATGTCCTTTCGCCGCGGTTTGGAATTTTCCTATGCGAGGTGGATGCACATAAATGTGGGTCTTCATTTGAAGTAGCTCAAGATGAGTCTCGCCATGAGACTCTTTGTTGCTCCGGTGCATTTCATGTAAAAAAAAGAAAGATAAGGATTAGTATATAATCCAACAATATAAATGGACATGTGCATATTCTAGCTAACATTTAATTAAGTTACCCTCTAAAAATAATAGAAGTTGACCAAGGGCCCAACGTTATTCAAATTTCAAACGGGCTTTGTGTAGCGACAACCAACATCGAGAATGTTGAGTTTCAGATTTTAGAGCAAGCATACACAATCATATTTGGGCCACACTAATTATACTAATACTTTGAAGAATAACCCAGATTTGGCCTTAATAACTATATCAAGCCCAAACCAGTCCTGTGACAAAGAACAACATTTTAGGAGCGTAAGGGAGACATTTGGACCTAAATCTACCCCCCTAGAATACTATTCATGTGGCTGCTGGCTCGAATACCGAAAGAAAACACCAATATTTCAGACTTATGTGGACAACAGTAAATGGCACACAACAAAAACTAAGTAAATAACTTGCCAAGCTTACATATTTGATTCATTTATCACAACAATGGTAACATCTTGATAACCTATTCTTAGCCTATTCCAGGATATATATTACTGCAGACCATCCCACGACTGATAAGAAAGTAGAATTACAAGCAGGCTACTCACATGACCATTTAAAACAACACATAAGGAAGACTCTACACACTTGCTAATTCATACAGGGGCATACTGATGCGCGAGTAGCAGTCATTAAGAGATAACGTACATAGTCTAAGCATGATTTAAATACTACCAGGCATACACAGTTTAACCATATGAAGTAAGCCTCGTATCTTGAGTACAAGCTGATAGGCAGAAGAGGCCCAAGACGTGAAATGCCAACTTAACAGCAAAGTCAATGATTTAAGAAATGTGGACGATAGGCAACGACAAAGTTCGAGTTTATTGGTTACACATTACTAAGAAGACCGTGGAATTGTACAACGACAATCGGTAGTTGATATCTCACAATATCATTAACAATAAGTTATTTAAAATGCGAGGCACGGATCATCGCATTCACTATCCCGTCCAAAGGCTGATAATCTATTTGAATATACTTCATGCATAGTTTCTTAACGAGAATCGCACTTCCTTTAAAGTATATAATAAACCATTAGACACTTTCAAGTCCCTCTTGGGAGTCCCAAACAGGTATGTTATTTAGGAAAAGAACCGAGACAAATTCCCTAGTTCCATTTTATTAGATTTGGCACTTATGATTAATGCCTCAACAAGGTATCTATCCTCCAAATCAATAGTTGACTGCTACCTTGAATCGTTTTTTACTTCTAATCTTCATTCTAACTGGTTCTAGATGTTTTAAGGATTCAAACAACGGCCATCATCTTATTTTAACCCAATCATACATCATGTTTTCCCCATAATCTTACTTCTTATTGATTTACTAATCACACAAGTTTCAGATTGTCATATTAACACTATTTCAAGTATGAACAGGCTGCATTGACTGGTATAGCTTCTGGCTACCACATTCGACCATTTGTTCTGATTTAAACAATCCATAACCCGTCCAACAGCAAACTGAACATATTGAGAACTTTGTTCGACTACTCATGTTTGTAAATACATAAAGGTTGCGAAATAAATAAAAAAACTTAAAGGGGGGACATTCACTAATCCGAAGCAGGACTAATTAATCATATATGGAACGACTCATTAAATGGCGAACACATTTAGCATATTCAAACTAATTCAAACCTTCGGAGCAGATGTGAACCAATTAACTGAATCTATAGCACACAACGATACAAAAATAAAAATAATTGAGAGGCGATTGAGTTTACTAGTCATCATTTTCAGCATATAGCATTAAATGTAAATCTAATCAACAACTTAAGGCGAGAATATATCCAGATTAATTAAGCAAACAATTCAACATCATATTCGAGCGTTAATGAACACAACAACATGAATGAACTAAACTAACACATGTTTAACACCCAAAACAAATACAGTAACACATGAACGTGACGAAATCGATAGGAAGCTGATTTTACCTTCTCCGGACAGCGAATCGGGGCAGCGTATCAAGTCCTCGATCCACTCCGAGTTTTGGTTTTGCGATGCGAATAAAAAGGGGCAAGGCTTGTTTGCTGATTTCTGTTTTTGTGTTATTGGGGCTAAGATGTGCATAACTAGTGTTTTCTAGGTGTTCTTGCGGTTGTATTTCATTGTGTTGAAGGGTTTTTCCTCCGTTTCGTCGATTGGGTTGTTGACTGCTGCTAGGGGGTGTCAAATCGATGCCCATCAGTTTTGCATGCTCTCCCCTTTTATAGTCTCAATCTTGGGTTCTAAGTTTGGTAGGGTTTTCAATGCTGATTTTAGTCGTTGGTATTCTGCGTTTTGGGTAAGATTTTCTTACGATTTTCAGCACTGATTTAGGAAAGATTTGTGTTACGATTTTGAAGGATTCGAGAGGTGATTCGTCGGATTCTCCGGCGAGAATCCCGGCATGGACGATGGGAGAGGTGCGGCGGACGAAAAAGCTTAGGTTTTTTTTTTTTTTTTTAGGTTTTCTTGTTTTTTTAGGCTTTCTGAAGACTATGGGGAAGAATGTTAAAGGCCTGAAGGCGCTGGGCCTGCGGGTGTGGGCCGGGGCGTGGGTTGGTGAGTAATGGACTGATTTTAATTAGGTATTTGGGTAGTTGGGCTGCGTTTTAAAGGTGGGTTGTGGTGTTATTTAATTAGGGGTAGAGTTTAAGTGTATTAGTTTTAGGTATTATTAATTAGTGGTAAATTAAATAAATTGTGATTAAATTATTTTAGGTGCTTTGAGCTTGAGTTTAAATTATTAATAAAACTAACGACGGGCATGCTATTTAATTAGTGCTTAATATTTTATAATGTGACGCTATTATTAAAACTTATTTATTATTGCGATGTTATATTATTAAATTGAATGGGGTTTAGATTAAACTATTAAATTATTTAAATGCTAGATGCATGTATGATATTTAAGGATTGCTTAATGCTTTGACTTAAAATGCGGTTCTATTATTAAATTGTTTATTTACGCATGTATTAATGTATTATTGTCGCATTTTATTATAAAAATCATAAAAAATTATTTTGTAAAATTAGTGTAATTTTATAGCTACTGTCTGAACGGGAGGGTCAAAATTGGGTGTCAACAATAGTCATATCCGTGGATGTTTGTCCACATATATCATAACCGCGGATGCCTGTCTGCATATCTCATATTCGTGGATGTCTATCCACATATATCATATATTTACTGTCCGACCCGGGACTCGGTGAAATAATCATATCATATCAAGCACAAATAGAATATCATGAGTAACCTTATACAAATTAAATCATCATTTGACCTTCAATAGAATAAAAAGAATGAACTATCACTTGTAAAATCAAAGGTAACTATCATATCAAGTGTCACTAGGAATTATGATTCAATGGAATTATGTACGTCCGCCGTACACTCACTTTATATAAATCATTCCAAAAAAAAGAAAGGCTAGTTTCACATACCTTATAGTCGAACTAACCAACTAAATATTTAGAATACGTATGATTAGCACTTCAACCTATAATAATAATAACATGTCCGTCAACTTTATGATTACTAGTATACTATATATGTATCGAATGACGACTCTCTTGTTATATAAAATTGGGCAGTACTTCCCCTATTTATATACACATCCACAACTTACGCACAAGGCCAACAATACCAATAACAAGATACAACTCAAGGATATACCAAAACAGTCTCATATACTCCATATACGCTACCATTATATGTTCTTTTTCCTTACATTCATGCAGTACAACCAAAACAACAACCAAGGTGATTAATACACTTATTTCTCATGTTAATCCCGCCCCTTAATCCACATTAAAACAACCCTTAAAAATAGTCCACATTCCAACAACAACGAGAGGTATTCCAACGACAACGAGAGTGCAATGTTCAACCTTTCTATACCTTAATTCCTTTAGGAAATATATTAGCAATTACCACAACGTATATACATGTTCATAACATATAATTTCCAGCATTCTAATCTCCACGAAACAGCCCCTAAATTCGACACAACAATGTCCAACAATTTTAGATGTGTCACGGTCCAAACAACATAATACCACAACTCTTCTTATAACTTCTTAAGCTCCAATTTCATGTTTCAATACTTTCATATAACCAATTACAACTTTATATATCAAGATTTCTTTTCAATTTCAAGATGCAATTAGTGACAATAATAACAATCAAAGCCAATGTATACAAAACAACCTCAAAATCGGTAATCACAACTCTAACAACAACCACATGCATTTCTCTTATTTCCAATTCCTCTTTATCATGAGTTTATATCTTAACTACAATATCATTTAATCTTCCAAATACTCTATAAAAAGAAGAATTCTTACCTTCACTTTTAGCCCGAAAAGTCCCTATAGCTCTCGGCCACTTCACCATTTTTGCTCCATTTTACCACTTCTTCAATTTAAAATGACATGCATGCATCCTTTACAATTTTGAGATCATCTTACTTACATGTTCTTCTTCCAAATAACTTATCCTCAATGCTTAAAATTCTGGACAATTTCTCTGCCAGAATGTCGTGACTGCCACTGTTTGGGAAGTTTACCTTGGCTTGGAAGTTTGTAGAGGACTTAATCTTGAAATGGGAGTTGGTTGAAGCTTCACTTAGCTATGGAGGAGAGTAGAAAATCTGTTTGGAGGAGAGAAGATGGAGGGATGAGGGAGAGGGTGTGGTTCGAAAATGGGGTGAGGAAATGAGTGAGTATGGGTATGTGTGGGCATGGGCATGGACTGAAAATTAATTGTGCAGCCCACGGTTTTTGAGACACAATTCTCCACAATTTGTCTACTAATTATTATTCCTTCCACTAAAAAATAATCCTACGATTAATTAATCTCCCACATATATAAAATCTGAAAATTTCATGTCCTAATATATATTGTTACACCCCGTAAGCCCAGGGCATATAAGTGAGAATGTAAGTAAGGAAACAAGATTTGAATGTTGAAAGGAAAATATATTTACATTTCTCTATGGAAAATTTTTGGATACAAAAAAATATGTGACGACGAAAATGAATATTAGGATTGAATTATTTCCAATGGAGTTATGGACTTAGTGTTGAATTATTGAGTCTTGGTGTTGCAAGGGGTATTGCAATTGAGAGGCCATCGAAAATTGGAGGAATTTGGCCAAGTATGGAGCAGCACCGCGGTGTCAAATGTACTGAGTGGCCGCAGTGTTTTCAGCACCGCGGTGCCGAGGCGAAATTTTCCAAAATCATATATTTTTGAGAACTGAAGACAAGTGGACAAGTGTCCTTCTCCACTTGGGCTATAAACACAAAAAAATATCCTCATACAAAACCCTTATCTTCCCCCTTCATCTTCAAGCTTTCAAAAAAAAATCATAGCCAAGAAGAACAAGAGTTGATTATTTTTTCAAGATTTAGCTTCGTAGTTAAGTTCTAAGCCAAGTTAACCTTCCAAAATTGTTGTTCACGGTTTGGGCGAGTATTTGGTGTTGAAACCCTAAGTTTAAGTATGAACTTTGCGGAAGAAAAACAAGAAGGCAGGATGGATACAAACTTGTAGAGGATTCCTGTATGTTGTAGTAACGTGAAAAAGTGGTGCAAAGAGAAAATTGTGAGCCAAGAACTGGTGGACTGTTTTGGCATAAGATTAAGGTAAAGATTCCTTCTTCCTCTTGTAGTAAATGAAAATTACATGTTATTATAGTTAAGGGGTGAACTTGTATTAAGTAAAATGGAGAATAATAAGTGTATGTCACAGTTTCGGTAAGCTAGCCAATTTTGGACAGTTTTCATTACTTTGGATTCGATGGTTATTGCATGTTGTTAATTGAAGGAAATCATGTTATTACGAGTTGAAACTGTGTATATATAAGTGTTGAGACTTAAATTGGATTGTAAGGAATTATGCAAACGGAAATGGTATTAGGTCTTGTTGGCCGAGATTAACTTTGAAATATTGTGGTGTTGTTTTATGGAAAGTTTTGTGGACTTTTTTAATATGGAATAAGAGGCTAAATCTATACGAGAAGTGGGTGTGTAAATCTCTTTTTGTTGCTGTTTGGGTTGTACCCTTAATTGGGGCTTGGTTATTGGTGTTATTAGCCTCATTTGGAAGTTGTGAAAACGTGTGTAAATAAGGGGCGTGCTGCCCAAATTTTTATATGAAAGGAGACTCATTTTGTAGTATAGTGTATACTAGTGTCATGAAGTTGATAGATGTATTATTGTTATTATAGGTTGAAGTACTACTTGGGGAGTTTTCCACTTGTCGTGTTGGTATAGCCGATAAGGTATGTGAACTATCCATTCTTTCTTTGGCATGGTCTTTATAAAGTGAGTGGATTCTAATCTTGGATGATACATGACTTGATTTTATAAAGGAAAGATTGTACGGCGGACGTACATTGTTTTATTGGATCTTGATCCTTAATGATAGATTCCATTGATAGTACTTTGGGTTTTCTAAAATAGAAGTTATTCTATCTATTCCATTGAGTCTACCTTGGCATGGTACGGTGGTCGTACGTGTTTTAAATGAATCTAGATTTCATGTGGTACATGAGGTGATAGTAACTTGATGTTAAGAGTATACTTGTCTTGATTTTAAAGGTGAATATGCCTTGATGCTACAAGTGCTAGTATCTTGGGGTTTTATAAATGAAGAAATGTACGGTGGACGTGCATTGTGCTATTGGGTTCAAGTCCCTAATATTACAAGATGTGATAGTGCATTGGTTTTCAAAAAAAATGAAAGTTCATTAAAATGGTTTTATGGAGAGTCAAAAGATGATTTTAAATGTCATACGTTATGTGATACACCGAGTCCCACAAATGGGTCGGGATACGTTATGTGATACATTGAGTCCCACAAATGGGTCGGGATACGTTATGTGATACATCGAGTCCCACAAATGGGTCGGGATACGTTATGTGATACACCGTGTCCCATAAATGGGTCGGGATATGTTATATGATACACCAAGTCCCACAAATGGGTCGGGATACGTTTTGTGAACACTGAGTCCCACAAATGGGTCGGGATACATTATGTGTAAAAGAACATCAAGTCCAAGTATGGGTCGGGATACGTTATATGGACAAACATCTATGATTTTGAAATGACTCTCACTTTTTAAAAAAGGTACAATTGACCCTTATTTGTATGGCACAGTTGGATCTGGTATTTGATTTTTATACTTGTCCATGTCATCCTTTGGCCAGTTTTGATCTTGTTTACAGTACTTTATGTTACATACTTGGTACCTTGTTGTACTGACCCCCTTCGGGGGCCTGCGTTCTTGCCCGCATGTATAGGTACTCAGTTTGGTGATCCTCGAGCTTAGGATCCTTGCCCAGCTTTTGAGATAGCTCCACTGTTTCGGAGACTGTCATTTTGGTACGGACTTTTGGATTATGGTCTTATGTACATCCAGGGGTACGGAGGGGCCTTGTCCCGTCACATTTCATTTACAAACTCTTAGAGGTCTTGTAGACAGGTGTGAGTGGTAAGTGTGTATTTGGACATGCATAAGTTGTAATTCGTTTTTTGGAAAAATTCTATGTACAGTGGCGGCCTTGTCGGCTTGCCTGTTTTATATTACGGGATTGTTATTACGGTTCATGGGACAGGGTCCCTTGTGTTTTAAATATATATATATATGAGTTTTCTTAACTTTCATTGTTTATGTGTAACGTGTGGTATAAGGGTGCCCAAGTAGGGTACCAGTCGCGGCCCGGCGGTTCGGGTCGTGACATATACATACACGACACTTAGTCCCTATCACACTTGTGGTATCTAAAATTTATTCCGGGACTACATTCTTTTGTATACTAATCTCTGTATTAGGATATGTAATTATAATTTATATCCAATATTTGAATCTTATCTCCTTAATTACATTCACAAATTATTGCCTAAAATGACGAGGTGTAACATCCTTCCCCCCTTAGAAACATTCGTCCTCAAACGTTCATAATAGGTCTTATGCTATAAAAATTTCGACAGAGTCTCCTTTATAACTATACCCACCAACCTATATTCAGCAAACCAAAGATGCCTCACAGGGCCACAATATATCACACATATTATTCATCAGTCAATATAGTCAAGTAAGAAGTCGAATTACATGCAGGCATAGGGAACAAGTGGGGATACTTCTTCTTCATTTCGTCTTATGCTTCCCTAGTCATCTCTTCCCTATTATTATTTCGCCACAACACTTTGACGAAGACACATCCTTAGTATGCAACCTTCTAACCTGTCGATCAAGTATAGTTATGAGGCTCTCCTCATAAGTCAACTCCTCTGTCACCTGAACATCATCTACTGGGAATACTCTAGAAGGATCACCAATACACTTACGCAACATCGATACATGAAAGACTGGATGTACCGCTTCCAAATCAGATGGAAGGTCCAACCCATAGGCAACCTTGCCTATCCTACGAATAATCTGATAAGGCCCAATGTATCTCGAGCTAAGCTTCCTCTTTTTGTTGAATCTCATCACACCCTTCAAGGGTGACACCTTCAGGAAAACCCAATCACCAACCTGAAACTCTAAGTGTCGACGTCGACTATCTGCATATGACTTCTGTCGACTCTGGGCTGTCAATAATCTCTCCTGAATATTAGCTTCACTTTCTCAACATCTTGCTGAATAATGTCTGGGCCTACTAACTTAGTCTCACCTACATCGAACCAACCGATAGGTGACCTGCATTTCCTCTCATATAAGGCCTCGTACGGTGCCATCTGGATACTAGAATGGTAGCTATTATTATAAGCAAACTCAATAAGTGGTAAATAATCATCACAGCTACCTCTGAAGTCAATAATACAGACTCTCAACATGTCCTCTAGTGTCTGAATAGTACGCTCAGCCTGCCCATCAGTCTGAGGATGAAATGATGTGCTAAGACTCACATGCGTCCCCAATCCCTTTTGGAACGACCTCCAAAAGTTAGCTGTAAACTGAGCTCCTCTGTCCGATATAATAGATGTGTGAACCCTGTGAAGTCTCACTATCTCCCTGATGTACAATCTAGCATAGTCTTCAGCTGAATAAGTAGTTCTGACTGGAAGAAAATGAGCAGATTTTGTCAGCCTATCCACCATAACCCATATAGAGTCATACTTCCGCTGAGTACGAGGTAAGCCTGTAATGAAGTCCATATTAATCACTTCCCATTTCCAAGTGGGGATCTCTATCTCCTGCAATAATCCACCAGGTTTCTGATGCTCGACCTTAACTTGTTGACAAATCGGGCACTGAGCAACAAACTCCGCTATATCCTTTTTCATGTCATCCCACCAATATAAACATATCAGATCATGATACATCTTTGTTGACACTGGATGAATAGAATAACGGGCATTGTGTGCCTCTCCCATAACCTACCGTCGTAGCCCTACAATATCCGGTACACATAATCTACTTTCATACCATAGAACTCCATCAGGTGTAACCTCAAATAGAGTCTTCTCCTTTCGAAGAGATGCATCTCTATACTGTGCTAGAACAGGATCCTCATATTGATGTCTCTTTACCTCTTCTATGATAGAGGACTCAACAACTCCTCGAACAACAACTCCACTACCTCCAGAATCAGCCAAACGGACTCCAAGGCTAGCTAGCTGGTGTATATTACGAACCATCTCCTTTATGCCTGGCTGCACATCCGTCAAGCTACCCATAGAACTACGGCTAAGAGCATCTGCCACAACATTTGCTTTCCCTGGATGGTATAAAATATCAACATAATAATCCTTTAGTAACTCTAGCCACCATCTCTGTCATAAATTTAGCTCCTTCTGCTTAAAGATATATTGAAGACTCTTATGGTCCGTACAAATATCAACATGAACACCATATAAGTAACGTCTCCATATTTTCAAAGCGTGAATCACTGCCACTAACTCCAAATCATGAGTAGGATAATTATTTTCGTGCTTTCTGAGTTGTCGGGAGGCATAAGCTATAACCCTGATATGCTGCATCAACACACAACCTAGTCCAACACCCGAATCATCACAATAAATAACATATCCATCTGGTCCCTCCAGAAGAGTTAGAACTGGAGCCGTAGTCAACTTGTCTTCCAACAACTGGAAGGCGTGCTCAAGCATCGATCCATGAAACTTACCGCCACGAGTTAGCCTGGTTAAAGGCGCTGAAATCGAGGCAAACTTCTCTACAAATCTCCTGTAATATTCTGCTAGCCCCAGAAAACTACGTACAAGAGTAGGCGTCGTAGGTCTGGGCCAAGTCTTTATTGCCTCAATATTCTGTGTATCCACCCGAATACCATCAGCTCCGATAATATGCCCCAAGAATGCTACCGAAGTCAACCAAAATTCACACTTAGAAAATTTGGCATACACGGTCTTTGGAGCACCTCGATCACCGTCGCCGAATGATCTGCATGCTCCTCTTCTGAACGCGAATAAACCAGAATATCATCAATGAATACAATAACGAACATATCTAGAAACGGCTTGAACACTCGGTTCATCAAATCTATAAATACTGCTGGAGCATTGGTCAGCCCAAAAGACATCACTCTAAACTCATAATGTCCATATCGGGTCCTGATGATGTCTTCGGAATATCTGTCTCATTTACCCGCACCTGATGATAACCTGACCGCAAGTCTATCTTCGAAAAATACTTAGCACCCTGCAACTGGTCAAATAAATCATCAATCCTGGAGAGGGGATACATGTTCTTTATTGTTACCTTATTAAGTTGCCTATAGTCAATTTACATCCGCAACGATCCATATTTCTTCCTCACAAACAATACCGGTGCTCCCCAAGGTGATGTATTAGTCCTGATGAAGCCTTTTTCCAACAAGTCTCTCAGCTGCTCCTTTAATTCCTTCAGCTCTGCAGGTGCCATTCTATAAGGATATGGGTCGAGTATCTGGTAGCACATCTATACTGAACTCTATCTTCCGTTCTGTATGAAGACCTGGAAGGTCATCTGGGAATACATCTGGGAACTCATTAACTACCGAAACTGACTGAAGAGCCGGTACTTCTGCTTCTACATCACGCACTCGAACCAAATGATAAATATAACATTTTCTAACCATCTTCCTTGCCTTGAGGTATGAAATAAACTTACCCCTCGGCGACATTGTATTCCCTTTCCCCTCTATATTTGGTTCGCTTGGAAACTGAAATCAAACCATCCTTTCTCTACAATCAACATTAGCATAACAAGAAGCCAACCAATCCATACCCATAATAACATCAAATTCAGTCATGTCTAATTCTATCAAATATGCTATAGTACGACGACTATATATAACCACCGAATAATTTCTATATACCCGCTTAGCTATGACAGAATCTCCTACATGTGTAGCTACCTCAAATGGTTCTATCGACTTAGGTTATATTCCGATTCTACTAGCAACAAAGGGAGAAATATATGATAATGTGGAACCGAGATATATCAATGCATATACGTCTCGAAAAAAGATCGATAATATACCTGTAACCATATTTGGTGACGCCTCCTGATCATGTCTACTAGCCAAAGTATTTATACTGTTCGAATGACCGCTAGCACTGGAAACTCCGCCACGGCCTGCTGGCATATGAGCACCCTACCCTCCGAAGCGCATAGCTATAGAAGAAGATGAACCAGCAACCTATCCGGTAGGCTGAGCCATACCACATGTACCACCTATATAAGGACATTCTCTCATCATATGGCCTTAACGGCCGCAAGAAAAACAAGCACTTGTATCAAAACGACATATCTCAGAATGACACCTACCACACCGAGAACACCGAGGCAAAGGTGGCCTCGACTGACTAAAACTCATGTTCATATGTGAACCTGAAGCCCTGGAGCTCTGACCAGCTCCTGAATACTCTGTGCGTTCAAACCTCCTTCAGGGGAACTGTAGGGGTGCACTTTGTGCTGGCTGGAAAGACTATCTAACATGCTGCTGAGGCTGCCCGCCTCGAAACTCACCAGTATATCCAGCCGACCTAACCCTCTTATGCTGGCCTCTATCGTGCTCCCTATCATGCTGACGTCCTCTGTGTCGGTCCTCTACCCCCTGTGCATATGCCTGTATCCGAGCAATATTCATACCTGGATGAAGAGCTAATGTCATATAACCATTAGTCAAATATCGATCTAGCCCCATCACATAACAGTGTACTCTATCCGCCATCTCAGCTACAATAATGGGCGCATATCTAGCCAACGAGTCAAACTCAAGGCTATACTCTCGAATGCTCCGGCCATTCTGCCTCAAGTGTAAAAATCTATCAACTCTGACTCTCCTCATCTCTGGAGGCAAAAAGTGGCCAAGGAAGGTCTCCGAAGACTCATCCCATACCGCTGGAGGAGCATCCTCGCCCCTAGATAACTCCCAAGACTCATACCAATTAACAACGACATCCCGTAATCGATACGAAGTCAACCCAACAGACTCAATCTCAGAAGCCTTGATGATCCTCAATGTACGATGCATCTGCCGAATAAACTCATGCGGATCATCTTCGGGCTTTGACTCGAAAAACTCTAGAGGATTACAACTCAAAAAGTCACGAACCCTCAAACTATCAGCTCTACTGTCAACTCCAAGTCCGTATGCTGAGTCCGCTTGCCACTCAGTCGGTGGTGAGCTGCATCTCTCATGGCCCTATCCTCCGCCCCTGGCTGAGGAGCTGGAGGCTCAGGTGTTGGGGCCTCGGGAGCTGGCGGTGATGCAACCCTCTGAACTGGAGCCGCTGCTGCTCTAAGCTCCCCTGGAGGTGATAGTATAACAGAGCTTGCCGACTGGGGCACAGTCTTGGGCATAGACTGGGTATGGGCCCTAGTAACTCTCCGGGTATGACTAGTAGCTCCTGCTACTGATTTGCCCTTCTGGGTGGCTGTCGCTTTCTTCGGAGGCATAACTATAAACACATTAATTCGTTAGAGAGGGGATTATCCTAATAACACAGCTTTATCGCACGATCTTAGAGTAAGAAGAAAAGATAACATCCTAAATGTCCGGCAGCCTCCTGCGTATAAGTATGATGCATAACATACCCGTAAACAAGACTCTACTAGACACGGTCTGTAGACATTCCGAGGACGAACCTGACTCTAATACCACTAAATGTCACGACCCGACCCGACGGGTCGCAACCCGGTGCCCTACCTGGGCACCCTTATATCCATCTGTCACATATAATCACACAGATACCAAGGATAATATAGAAATCGATAAACCATATCAAAAATAGGCAAGCCGACAAGGCTGCCACTTGTTAGACATATTTTATACACACTTTTTGAGTCATTTTTTATTAGTATTTTCCTCATTTTCGTTGAAATTAGTGTCGTGTTAGAGTCATTTTTCTTTCTTTTGAGTCACAACGGTCATAAATGGAGAAATGACAAAAAAGATGATGAAATGAGCTTAATTGATGTGTAATTGCACAAGAAAAGGCCAAGAAATGAAGTCCTAGGAAGTATAGATGAAATCAGACGAAGTCCGGACGAGAAATGACCCGTAAACCGGACTGGGTTTACAAGGAAATTAGCGCCGCGATTCCGGAATGCAGGACCGCGGTGCCATAATTACTGAGAAGCCGCAGGACTTTTGGCACCGCCACCGCGGTGCCGAGGCGGGATTTCTGATTTTCTGGGACGATTTTCGAAGGGCAAAAGGGTACGAAATGCAATTTTTCCCAACTATATAATCCCTAAATCCTAACCTTATTGAGGCAGCTTGGAATCCTTGTACATATTCCACAACACAACTCTTGCAGGCTACAAGATTGGAGACCTAGTTCTAAGTATTTTCTTTTCTTTTCTTTATTTTCAATTAAGTTCATGTTGGAGTTTGTATTAGTTCTTAGCATGTTTATGGCTAGGAGATAAACACTTTATTAGGGTTTTCCTACTGAATCACTTGAAACTCTATTTCATGAATTAATGCATTAATATGATTTCTTCTTCACTTGATTAAGATTTATTCAATATTGGTATGAATGTTTGATAGTTAGCTGACCATTAATTATCATAATCTATATGATTTTGAATCAAGAACCGATAGGAGAGATTTTGATATGCTGTAATTGAATAGACATAGGTTAAAATTGCGGACGAAAGTACCCCGATACTTGTGTAGCATTATAGGTTATTGTTCTTAATCCTCCTATGTGGTAAATTCGATCATAGAAATATAGAAGAGTTCTGCACTAGGGTTGAGCGATTATATATCCTAATCGGAATATAAGACAGTCTAGTTAATTGTTATCTTAACGTATAAGAAGAAGTCATTCTAGTTGCATTAAGGATTGAAAAGTGTGGATAGTCGAGGATATTGGAAGCCCTAATTCCTTCATAACTGATTAAACTTCAGTAATTTAGTTTACTTCTTGCAATTATTCTAGGAGTTAGATAAAAACCCAAATCAATTATCGTTTGCCAAATAGATAACCTAGAATAGATGTTCGGTAATTAGAAATCAGTCTATGTGGATGATAAACTCGGTCTTACAATACTATATTACTTGTAACGATACGTACACTTGCGTGAGCACGTGGAAATATCCGCCCTAACAAGTTTTTGGCGCCGTTGTCGGGGACTGACGTACTTTCAATATCGAATTATCTATTTTTATCTCTAATTTGATTTGTATATATTCGGTTATGTTATTTTATTTCTAATTTGATTGCTCCAGGAACAAGTTTCTAACTTGTTCTACGAGCATATTTTTATCACTTTTTGTTATTTTTCTTATTTTGTAGGTAAAGTTGAATTTTTTTTTGACTACTACTACTATCAGGGGCAGTAGAATCAACAATAACAGCTTAACCCACATGTTCTATAGGAAGATCAAAATGAGTTGCAAACAGCCATACTCAGGCTCACCAAGTGTCAGACTCAGTTTATGGCTGAGACAAAGGTGTCCCTCAAAAATTTGGAGACACAAATAGGGCAGTTGATGGATATGGTGATCAATGTACCACAAGAAAATCTGCCTAGCGACATAGTTGTGGGGGGTGATAAGCAGAGTGAGGAACCTGAACCACAACAAGCTATTGAGAATAATGAATAATTGAGAGAGATAGTTGATGTAGAGAAAAAAGAGGTTACTGAGATCCAATTGTTCACCTTTTTGGATTCCTTGGAACTTCTCTTTCCTATACCCGTTGCAAAAAAGACACCACCAACTATTATTGCTGAGCCCCAACCAGAAAGTCCATACCCTCAAGGGCACCCCAAAAAGTTGAAAGATGTAGGAAGTTTCACTGATCCCTACATTACAGAGAGCCTAGAAGACAAACCTGTCTTGTGTAATTGAGGGATAATCTTAGATCTGAGGCCCTTGTTTGGTGAAATTGTTGTAGGTGGAGTGAGCCTGCAACAATAACTGTGCGGATTGCAAGCCGTTCGCAGAAGTATCCACTGGGCACTAGTAAGGATTAACTGCTTCCGACTAAAAGACGTTAAAGACAACGTTTGTTGGGAGGCAACCCAATGTTTTTAATTAGGTTATTTCAATTCTTGTTTTAGTTATTTTATTGTATATTGAGCAGTCTCACGGTCTTGAGTTTTGTCTTATGTGTTGATGACAGGTGGACTAAGGACTGCCACTGAGTGGAAAAGGATCAAAATTGCTCAAAATTGTTGGAAAAGTGCAAAAATCGAGCACAGCGCCGTGGCGCCAACATGCAGGGTCACGACGCTAAAACTTCAGAGAGACCAAAAGATGTGCAATTTCCAGAATATCATCCCAGACATCCGTTCTGATCGTTGTGTTGTGTCAGTAAGTTGTCCCTTATTTTTAGTCTTCATATATGAGGGACAAGGTGTCGATTAAGTTTGGGGTGTGTCTTATTTTTTTTTTTTGTATTTGATTTTGAGTCTTTTTGTTGTCTTTTGTTTGTGTTGTTTTATGTGGTTTGAGTCATAATTTTTTTATGGATCATACATGTTGTAGTTGCTAAATATATTTAGTTGATAAAGTGGGATAATGTAATGGAACTGAAAGCAACAATCTGTGTGCTTAAGTTAGATATGTCAAAAATTCATTACATCTAATTCTTTGGGATATTTGTGCTTAGCTTATGTGTGTCAGTTATGAGAAGAAAGGTTGAAAAATGTCTAGAAAATCTATTTGCTTATTATTTGAGGCGAAATAGTTAAGATGTACATGTTTAGAGAGATGATTCAAGCATTTCTTTGATAACCCTTCTGACCATTCATTACCTACCCTGACATAAATTGTATCCTTAGTCAGCCCCGTTGAGCCTAAAATAATATCTTTGTTTGACACCTTATGATTTCATGTTTGTGTCATAAGTGATAATTGAAGATTCTTGGAATAAAAAGTGTCGAAAAAGAGATAAAAAGAGAATGAAAATTTGATGCATCCCAATGGAAAATATGCAAAAGTCTAAGTTTGAGGGTGTTTGTTATAATGCGTCTCATTCTCTCAAAATAAATGAGGGGAGAAGATAGGTATGAGACTAAAAAGAAAGTAAAAAAGAAGGACAAAAGAGTTGAATGAAAAAATAACGCTTATGGTATGTAAATTGAGCCTAAATATCTACTTTTATCTACCCATTCCTAAGCCTACATTACAACCCTTGAAAGTCCTGATGCTCTTTAATGTGTATGTCTATGATTAGTGGATAATAACAAGTAAACAGATCTATAGCATTTTGGGAAAGATGGAATGAAACTGACATGCATATGTTATGTGTTTGTATTTTCAGTGATTATGATCCAAGTGAATTTGCGAAATATGTAGCTTGAAATTCTAGATTGCTAATTATTCATGTTATATATGTTCTAACATGCACTTAATATCTAGCTTGAAAATTAAGTGTGCAACCCACGGGTTTTGAGACACAATTCTCCATAATTTGTCCACTAATTATTATTCCTTCCACTAAAATTAATCCCACAATTAATTAATCTCCCACATAATCAATCACATATATAAAATATGAAAATTTCATGTCCTAATATATACATACACGACACTTAGTCCCTATCACACTTGTGGTATCTAAAATTTATTTCGGGACTACATCCTTTTGTATACTAATCTCCGTATTAGGTTATGTAATTATACTTTATATTCAATATTCAAATATTATGTCCTTAATTACTTTCACAAATTATTGCCTAAAATGACGAGGTGTAACTTAATTGCGGCCCGCATAAGCATCTTGAATTTCACAATCTGAGTAGAACTCGAGTTGAAGTAGTAGTTCACCGATCAAATTGCGGTCCGCAGAACGGAAGTGTGGACCGCAGTTTCAATCGCACTTCGGGCTCCGAAATTCTTCTTTTACTGTTTGATTCTGCGACATAGTTACATTTTGCGGTCTGCATAAGTGATCTTCTCAACACTTCTTTCATTTTTCAGCATTTTTGACCATGTTTTCACACATTTTTTCATTCTTGGCGTCCCAATGTAAAAATCATACAAAAATCAATATAACATAAGAAAAGACTACTATAAATGCATAAAAGACAACAATAATCCATGAAAATGGTATCAAATGTATCGTAAATTTTAGACACATCAATGGATAGTGTTGGGGATGGGGGTGGGAGGTGGGTTCGGGGATGTCACTGATGTGTTTTTATTGATTCACAAAATGTTTTTCATTAAATGTTTATGGAAAATATTTCTCCTATCTTGAGAAATCATTTTTCATAAGAAAACATATTCCTATGAAATGAATTAAGCGCAATAGAAAGCAACAAGTATATAAATATTATATAATCGACATCAAATAGGTAAATTTCTGGGCGCAATTGATTGATCGGTTAAACTTTGACTTACATAAGTATTTTTGATATTATTTTCACTTGATAGATATTTTTGTGTGTTGTGATATTAACCAAAAAGAAGGTGAGTGTTTTTATAGTCAAGAACAAAAAAATGTTTGACTCATTTAGATATGGAGAATGAAAGGATATGCCAAGTACTACTCTACGTATCAGATGTGTGCTTTAGAGTATTGAAACGTTAATCAGAGAAGGGCGACGGTAAAAGGAGGTAACAACTGGATCATGTGCTCCAACAACTTCACGAGTTCCTATTCTCGTTTTTCTTGATCTTCCAAGCTTGAAATAAGTCGATTACTGAATGTCGATGGTTATTTTCCACTTAATAGGTGAAGGAAAGGGAAGTGAGACTTAACAAGATTTATAAGGTCGACCATTATTTAAGTCACTATAGAAAATTAGAAATAAATTAGTCTAACTGGCTTTAATATGACTAAATTTACAAATAAGGTTGAATTTAAACTCCTAAAAACTCAATCGAACTTGAGCTAGCTTTAGGACCCCGAAAACCAAGCTGGGAGCTTCAGAACCATGTATAATTCAACTTATTTACATTACATTATTTTAATCATGAATTACAATCCAAATAATAATTAGATTTTCCTTAATGTTTTTGGTTGGTCTCATACACAAAGATAATTTTAGTGTAATAGTCCGTACGTAAATTCAGTCAGATTTCTTTATAAATGTTATATTATTACAATATTTCACTATAACGGTCAATGATTTTGGAATTAATTTTGATGTCATTTTATGTTATATGTTCTTTATATCAATATTTACCATAATAATAAAAAGATATCCGGATAAACGATGCCGTTATACAAATATTTTATAGTATATATTTGGTTGATCATAGTCTAACAATTTTTTTTGAGATTATTGAACTCCACATTGCTTACATGTATTTTCATAAATTATGCAAAAAATATATGTTAATTTATTTATGATATATGTTACTTTATTTAGGATAGGAGATAGAATAAAACTATTTTAATTTTATTAGAAAATACCCCTTTTACTACTCATAGACAAGTACGGCAGTACGTGTCAGCCCTAACACAATGGTAAATACAAACTATACTCAAGGGTATTTCTGACATAACATCCTATTATCTGCAATACCCCAATTTGAATCATATTTCAATTTTTAGCAGCCAACAGCAACAAACCCATCGCTTCCGATCTTCTCTCTCAATATATTTCCCCAAATTTTCAATAAAATTCTCTCTCTAGATTTTGTATTTTCTATACGTATATATATGTACACTAATTACATCGAACCGTCAAAGTTTCTGGAAGTTTCTTAGGTTTCCGGTGAGTTCACCGGTTAGATTCGATTCGGTTTTATAATAGCGGCGCTTGATTGTAATGAAATCTGTGTAGTTTTTGGAACTGCTAAAGGAGTTAGGGTTTCTAGAATTTTCTGAAAGTTTATCAGGTTTCCGGTGAGTATACCGGCGGGAGCTTTGCAGATTCGAATCGGTATATAGCGGCGGCGCGTGAATGTAATGAAATCTGTGTAATTTTTTTCGTTATTACGGAACTGCAAAGGAGTTAGGGTTTCTAGAAGTTTCAGGCTTCCGGAGAGTATACCGGCGGGATTTTGTTAGATTCGAATCGGTTTTATAGCGGCGGCGCGTGGTTGTAATGGAATCTATGTAATGTTTTTGTTAAATGCAAAGGAGTTAGGGTTTGTGGAAGATTCGAATTGTCTTTGCAGTGGTAGCGAGTGATTTTAGTTGAATCTGTATGATTTTGCTGCTTTGTTGTGGTGGAAACGTTATTGAGTTAGGGTTTCAGTAAAAAAAAGGTTTAGTTTTGGAGTATTTGTAGTTATGCCTCGAAGTTCAAAGCATAAATCACATAAGCAGAGTAAACATAGTCCGAAGGAAGGTAAGGATTACTCGAACTCGGATTCGGATTCGGAAGTGAAAATGAAGGAGAAGGAAAAGGATAAGGATAGTTTGGCTAGGGTTTCTAAGGATTTAATAAATTCCTCTTCTGGTGAGAAGCGAAAACATTCTTCCCAATCCAAGGAAGGTAAAGATCTAAGTGGCTATGGAAATGGTGATGCCTTGGAGGAGTATGTATCGTCAAAGAGGCGTAAAGAGAAGGTTGAAGCGAGTAGCGGTGGGGGTGATAGGTGGAATGGCGTTGGTGATAGTGTTGTGAAGGGAGAAAGTCTGAAACTTGATGGTGATAAGGGTTCTAAAGGGAAGGAAACGAAGAGTTCAGGTGATTCCAAAAGTAAAAATAGTAAAAAAGAAGGTAGTATCGCTTCATTGGTGGAAAAAGAGGAGAGTAAGAGTGGAAAAGTTGAGTCAAAGAGGAAATCTGAAAAGGATTCTGCTCGAAAAGAAGGGAAGGATTCTAAGGAGGTGAAGGAAAAGGAGCGAGGGGCGGATAGGGAAAAGAAGGGTCACGAGAGTAAACGCGATGACGTGGACAATGTGAAGAAGCAAGGGTCTCAATTAGGTGATGTTAGTGAAGAAAAGCAGAACAAAAAAGGTAGAGAAACTGCTGGTGAGGTAACTTATTTGAGTGGTATTTGTTATTGGAATGCTTACTTTGAGTTCTTCTTTGCACTATGTGGTTATAGGAAGGTTTGATCCTGCCCACCCCATTTTTTCTTGTAGCTAGAAATCGTCTTAGCTTTTAGTGAGTTGTTGTTGGTAGGAATATTCCAATATAATTTAATAGAAACTATAAATGATATTATAAAATGTTCAAGTACTAACATTCCTGAAATTAAGAATGGGGACAATATTTGGTCCGATGTCCACGAAAGTGATTTCTATAACCTTCTTTTGTTCAAGCATCCAGTTATTGTTGCGTAGAGAATGTGCAGCGGAGATGCACATATTGAATTCTTTTTTTTTTTTTGGGGAAGCACTCTCTATATTTGGTATAAGAACAGTAGGATACCACTTCATAAAAAAAAACAGTAAGATCCTTTTGAATTTGTTCAAAATTTAGATGACTCTTCTGCGTTAATTGGGCAGGGGACACAAGTCGGAGACTGTTCTGAATTCTAAACTAGGAGCACTTCATGTCGATGAGGGTAAGAAAGGATCTGTCCCTCACTCTAGTTGGTTTGGTAGACGAGGAGGACATGGTCAAAGGAAATGGAGATTGGTCCGTATCATGTTCTGACATGAGTGATCTTGTTTCTGAGGGTGAATTACGAGAAAATCGGCTGTAGTTACGTTCCTGTTGCATTCATTTGGTCTATCTTATGTAAGAAAATGTGTATATTTGGGTGTCTGTTTGTGGCATTTCCCCTATGCATCCATGTATTAAAGATTGTATTTTTTGTAACTTGATGTGTAAAAGAGGGTGAAGATGGATTGTCTTATTCTTCCCTCTGAATGGTGGGTTTTGGCGTGGCGTTGAAGTGTGAATCTTGCAAGCCAATGAAATTGTTTTGCATGAACTGTTTATTGCATCACTATTCCTTTTTTAAGTGTGTAAGTTTGCCCTGGAAAAGACGAAGTCAAGCTGTAGAAGTGTCATGATAAATGAGGATTAAGCTGTTGGATCTTATACGGCTATGTAATGTGGGAGACCTGTAAATATTGGTGTTAGAGGTTGTCCAGTATTAAGTTTGTAGTATCAAATTACTTTTTGGTGTTATTATTTCTATTACGTCATTGCTCTAATTGTAGTATGTTGGTTGGTATTTTTTCCTTTTCTTTAATGCAGAAATTACTAAGTGTTTAACTTTCTTCATCTTTTAATTTTTATTTGACCTTTACAGAGTCTATCCAAAATGAGTTTCCGAATCTTGACTTGGACAAGGAAGCTGAGAAAAGGGCACGTAAGAGAAGAGAAGTCCCTTGCGATCGAGACAAATATGAAGATGATATAAATGAGAGCGATGACAGACGGTTATCTTCGAGGTCTGAACGTACTAAAGATGAAAAGCAGCGACATGAAAAGCATAAAGAGTACAGGGAAGATGGTGATAAAGATGACAAGCACAAGGATAATAGGTACCGCGAGGATGTTGATAAGGACAGAAAACGACGTGATGATAAATATCGGGAAGATAGAGATAGTAGACGTAGAGATGATAAGTACCTGGAAGATGTCGACAGAGATAGCAGACGCCGGGATGAAAAATATCGTGATGATGGTGAGAGGGATAATAGGCGAAAGGATGATAGGTATCGAGATGATGAAAGAGATAGTCGTCGTAGGGATGACAAATACCGTGAAGATGGTGACAGTGATAACAGGCATGGGGATGATAAGTATCGAGAGTATGGGGAGAAAGATGGTCGTCATGATGAAGATAGATATCATGAAGATGGTGAAAGGGGTGACGGGCAGACGGACATCAAATATAGAGAAGACAGTGACAGAGATAGAAGGCACAAGGATGAGAAGCACCGGGAAGATTTTGAAAGACATGGAGGATGCAAAGATGGCAGTGAAGCAGATGAAAGTGATAAAAAGAGGAGACCCAATGATGGAAAGTATGGGGATGAATGTGCTCCGGGAGACCATTCAGGTGATCGCTCTGATGCGAAGCGTTCTAGGGATGAGGGTCATGCTTCTGATTTGCATGTGAGGAAGTCAAGTATGCACGAAGGGAACCTTAGTTATGATCGTGCAAGGTATAAAGATGAGACAGGAAGAAGAAGAACTCATGATAAAGAGGACCTTGGGGATATTAGATCACGGAGTACTAAAGAGCAGCGATCTGAAGCAGAGAAGAGATCCATAAGCAGTGCTAGAGTAGAGTCTGCCAGTGATCGTGGAAGGTCTACCTCGAGGAACGTTGATGTAGAACTTACTCCCCAAAAAAGCAGATGGAAGACTTCACCTAGTGCTGGACCTCATGCTACAAGGGATAATTACAGGCAAGTAGTTACCAGTTTTATTTCTACGTACTGTTTCGTATATGTCAAAAATGTGGGTGTGATTCAACAGCAAGAACTGAAATCATCTATTAGGTTACTTGGATTATCTTGAATTCTTAAATAATCATGTTCCAATTTCTTAGCATTCCATGTTTGTTTCAACCTTATAGGGCTTGAACTGCTTTTGTGCCAACATTAGTGCGTTTTTTTTACTTTTGCGTAGTGGCTACTACGATTTGTACGGTCTAGGAGAAAAACCCACAAATCCCAGGTTCTGATTGCTGTGGCAACCTTCAGCTTGACGCCCTTGTTATCCAGCACCTGTTCTTCTGGGTTGTAGCAGGCTGCATTGTAGATTGGTCAACGTGTGTGAGCTGTCCCAGAGACCACTTTTATTGAAAAAAGCGGGCAGTAAAGGTTTTTATTAAGGATGATGGGTGATGAGGATGTTTACTTGCCTCTTTTGACTGCACCAGTCTCAAATATGAGAAGTACACTTTTTTTTTTTCTGAAAATATGCTAACCGAACACAGTGACATGGTGAGCACAGAGCGAGTAATATGCTAAAACTCATTTTGGCGTGTGATAACTTAATGTTCCGCTGCATATTTATTCCATGAACACATATGAATCTATGCCGAGGGTCTCTCGGAAACAACAACCGCTCTACCTACCAAGGTAGAGGTAAGGTCTGCCACGTTGTGGGATTTCACTGGGTATGGTGTTGTTATTGAGCACATATGAATCTATGTCTTTATATGTGATCTGCTCAGTTTCAGTGTATTGGGAAAGCTAGCTATGTTTTCTGGGTTATGATAAGTGCTATTTCCGTATAGGTTAATTATTTGATTATGAAATAGCGACCTTTTGGGTTCTTTCAAGAGTGGATTTTGTGATTTGTAGAATAACTTATATTTATAGATGATATATGTTGGCTTTCCTATCACTTTAGAATTATTTCCTCTTGTTATTGTGATTGATGGGCCTGTGATGTAGTTCAGAGATAGGCTTGTTGCTGACTGGAAAATGATGCCCGTATTGACTGGTGAATTTGCGCACAACCTTTTCCTTCTGTGCATTTCAGGACTTTTTCCTTGTACTGTTTGATGAAGGTATATCAGTGTGAAATAGGTGAAGGACGATGGTGCCACTACTTATGATGTCAACAAAAAAAAGATTGCTACTTTTGGTTTTATTGTTAGTAGTCTTTTTACCGACTTCTGGCTTCAAACCGTTTTGTATTCGACTAATTTATTAGTTAGTTAGAATAAATATTATATGTTTGGTTTCTGTTCTTTTGGCTTGTAGTAAAGGTTCTTGGTATTATTCCTACCAAAAAAATCTTGGTATTGTCGATCATTGCTCATGCCTTTCTTATGAACATAATTACTGTTTGTTTTAGTGCAACATTTGGGTGCTAAGTCAAGGTCTGGACCTTTTGTGCTATATTTCACAAACAGCTCTAGAGGTGCTTTGTTTTGCTTATGGAACCTTGACTCTTGATAAGTATCTAATAGGTAATCTTGTGCGTCACACCAGAGGATTCAAGTATTTTGCTCGATAAAACCTTCTTGATCCCAAGCGCGGGATCTAGTTTTGTCTTACTGTACCCTGTGTTCTTCTTAATTGGTGATGCTAATGTTGATTAATTTCCTGTCACCAACAATCTGACTGTTTGCTTGATCATTTTTAACAAAATCTAACAATGATGTGCGCTTCCCTCCTGTGCTTACCAGGCCGTTAAAGCAAGAAGAGTCTAAGTACAGGGATTATCCTTATGAAGAAAGGATGCGGCATGGCGGAACCTCTCGAGATTATGCTGGTTCCGGTGGAGCAATTGCGAGAATTTCTTCATCTCGATCAACTGAAAAAATGATTCAGAAGGAGGACAGCTTTCTTGGAGAGTTCTCAGCTGAACGACGGCCTAAATCAGATGTTCGCAGTTCTTCCCTGCAGTTGGTGGATAGATCTCCTTCTTCAGCGAGCAATGAGCGAAGACACATGACTAGATCTGAGGTTCGCCGGAGTCTTGATGTTGAGGAGTCAACACAGAGAAGTGGTGGTGGCTCCAGAGAAGTAAAGGAGGGTAGAGGAAACCGTGACTTTGCTGGTGATGCATTTGCAGGTGATGAACTATCTCAAATGGATGGAGATAATGTCTCTGTTTCTTCTCCTTTTATCAGAGGGAGTCACTTATCAGGCAGTTCAAAGTCTGCTTTACCTCCCCCTCCCCCATTTAGGTCTGGGGTTGACAGCCCATTAATGTTTGGCTCTTTGGAGGACGACAGCAGAGGGAAGTCGACCAACCGTCACAGAAGAATTAATGATCCTAATATTGGAAGAATGCAAGGAAATGCTTGGAAAGGGGTTCCAAATTGGCCGTCACCTCTGGCAAATGGTTTCATGCCTTTCCAGCATGGTCCACCTCCTCTTGGTTTTCATCCCGCAATGCAGCAGTTTCCTGGACCGCCAATATTTGGTGTCAGACCTTCAATGGACTTGAGTCACCCTGGGGTTCCTTACCATATGCCAGATGCAGACCGCTTTTCTGGCCATGGGCGCCCGATGGGTTGGCGAACTCCACTAGATGATTCATGCGGTCCTCCATTGCATGGTTGGGATGCTAACAATTTTGGTGAAGAAGCTCACCTTTATGGAAGGCCAGACTGGGACCAGACTAGGACTTTGTCCAACAATAGTCGGACTTGGGAGACAAGTGCTGATATATGGAAAGGGCCAATAAGGGGCACCAGTGTGGAGCTGCCATCTGGTTCACAGAAGGAGGTCTGTTCTATTCAGGGCCCAGATAGTTCTTTTGCTGCTCAGTCGGCTCAGCAAGCTCAGAGTGAGCAGAAGCAGACAGATCAAGATGCTGAAAGCAATGATATCAGTCAGTTCAGCAGTGTTCCTCGAAGGAGCGCTCTAAATGATTCGAAAATTAATCCTGAAGAGCAACCAATTGAGGTGAAGTCATCCGAAAAAGAAGAAGCTCGTCTTTGCAATGTTTACCTCAAAAAGCTTGATATATCGGCAGATCTTACAGATCCCGAGTTGTTTGATCAATGTACTAGCTTAATGGATGTTGAACAGATCATGACATCTGATGTAGAGAGCTCTAAGATCTTGTTCTTGGAGGTAAAGAGGGTAACTGAATTGTTTCTTTGCTTATTTATTACTTTCATCACCGGAAGTATAACACCCATTCTTCCTCTAGCAGGGTGCTGAGTCTAATGTAACGCTGCCCAGTAAATTTTCAAGCGTTTCACTCATTGCTACTGTGGATGATTCTGTTTTTCAGGTGTGTTCTTTGTGCAAGATGCATATGCATTTCGAGTTGGAAAGTGAAATATCGTGATCAACTATTCCTTTTTGTAATAATTTTGTCAGCTGCTGTTATGGTGCTTATGTTACCTAGGATTAGTGTCTTATGTGAGTACTCATGAAATGCATATTTGTTGGGGTTACTTACAGTAATGTCTTGTTTCTATTATTGGCTGCATATATCTTGTTTAACCTTTCTTTTAGGAGAAAATCAATGAGAAGAACAGTCATACTTTGGTCGTGGTCTCCATTTCATTGATGTGCAGAAGATGTCTGCTCTATAATTTTTTTTTTTTAAAAAAAGGAGAAAATGGGGGACGGGTTTGTGTTTAATTTTCATTTGTTAGATGAGAACATGATTTTTTCAACTTTTTTTCATGGGTTAGTTACCCAATCTAGTTGCTCAATTTTAAAGTGAATCAGTTCTATCCTTGTGTACATAAAGCTGTGCTTTCTAATTTCTCTTATCCCATGTGACCCTATTGCAGAAAGCCATTTCTCTTTACAAGAAGAGGAGAGAAGAAATTAAACTCTCAAACGGCGGGAATTTTTCATTTTCTGGTCAGCTAGGCGAGTCCTATCCAGCACCTAAGTTAGAGGATTCAAGTTCAGAATATGCTAAAGTTGAGGAGTTTGCTCTGGTGGATGATGGGCTGGCAGAAGATGGTGATAAGGGGGTTGATCTCCCTGTTAGTTCTGAAGAAATTGTAGGGCTTCCACAAACCGCACTTCACGAGCTGTGTGAGCCAATGGATTTGAATCCAACTGAGAAATCAGATCTCCCTATTTCCATGGATGAAGGAGCTGGCGTTGAAGGCGATACAGTTCTGGATATGTCTCAGGAAAGTAAAATTGCGGAAAACAACGCGTCCCTGGAAGAGATGGGCCAATCTGATGCCCTTGTACCTCTGGTGTCTGACGATTTGATGAAGACTGACATTTTAATTCTTGATGACGTCAAAGAGGATGAGAAGTTTGTTGATGGTAAATGTGGTCCTCTGCCACACCCTGATGTGTCTTCTGAGGTATTTGAGGCAGTGATGCCAGAGTCAATTGAGTCTGGGTCAGTAAATTTAAGTCGGATACATCATTCTCCTGAAAGTACACATTGAGACGATTTATTTTTCGGAGTTTTTGAAATGCCGCTTAATCCATCATCTGTTTTGTCTGCTTGCTTAGCTAATCAATAAAACTTTTGAGTTTTCTTTATGCTATTGCTTTCGTTCTTCTTTTTCTGTTCCCAGAAAGCAATGCCAATCCCTTACTCCTACAAAATGGGTTGTGGGATTTCATATTTTACTCTGTTTGTCTAATTGGTTTTCGTATTATATTTGGAATGTTGGTGTATGCGATTCTCTGTCTAGTGCTTTTAGGTCGAGCAAGGATTTGGACGCCTATCTCACCAATGCTCTTGACTGATTTCTGGTATGGCTCTTATCATGTTTCTGGCTCACTTCTGTTTTGTCTTTGGTATATTTTGTCCCCTATTTTAGTATTTTTCCGTTCTTCCTTGCAAGTCCTTTTCCTTCCATTTTCCAATCTTTTTCTAATTTGCATGCATCTCTGCCGTAATGTATTTTCATCTTTGCATACTGAGGCTCTTCGACCATTTGAGTTACTTGCATTTTTTGCTTTTTCCACTCATGCTTTTAGATGTCATTAATGCCTTTCTTGAAAAAAAATCCAATGCTACTGTAGAATGTACGTCTTGGGTTTTACCATTTGCTATTTTAAACTTTTCATTACATTGCTTCCGAAGTGCCAACAAAATCAGAAAGCTAAAATAGTGTCTATATATAATGGTGGTCTGGGTATTCGTGAAATGTAAAACATAATATTTTTTGTAGGTTACATGTCCAGATTTCTGGTAAAAAAGACATAAAACTACAAAATAAATTGTAAATGACTACAAAATTAATTGATGCTATTATTTTATACATTTGTGATTAAATGTGCTTATTTTCTGTGCACTCTCGGTAACTTACTTTTTTTTTTTAAAAAAGAACTGGTTTTGGAAACCGTATGTGTAGGCATAATAGCCGCAACCACTTGTATCCCTCTTTATGTGGAAAATACGTCCTTGTCATGGTCGTTTCTGTGTTCGGAAATCTTCTATTTGATTATTAAAAAAAAAGGGTATTATTCACAAAATTTCATGATTTTCTTCCATCTGTTTCAGTTTCCTTCTCCTTTCATTAACCGGCTAAAATTTAAATTCGATCAACTCAAACCATGATTTTGGTTTCCATCCAGGATTACGAAAACAAAATATATTTTACAATTTTGTTGACGATTTCTTTTTCATAAGTTTGTTTCCAGTTTCAGTTGCAAAGCTGAAATCATAGTTAAAAACACATCAAATATGTTTACAACTTTAGTTCAGTCCGAAAACCAACAACTGTTTAAAATACAAATCAAAGTTTAGACAATAGATGATTGTACCCTTAGAATGAGAAGCCATGCAGTGCACTGCATCATATTATTGCTTCTGCAGAAACACGTTGTTGCACATCATGTTAATTTAAGTGGTAAATTGAGTCGAGCATGGCTAATTGTTATGTGAAAAAGTTTTACTCTGGAAGACCGTTGCTCAAATTTGAAATTCGTGGTCATTGTATTCGACATTCCTCGGGTTATTCCAAAAATTTACTCGATGAATTTTTTTCTTAATCAAAACCGCTAATCAGAGATTAGTGGAAAATATATAAAAACCAAATCAAAAGTCTGTACAGAGTAAAATCATTCATTGATAGTCCATGATGATATCAAAGAATCTAACAAAAACAGAAAACAAGAAAGACCGCACTTGGAATTTGGAAAACAGTTCTAAATACGCAGGAGAATCCACTGACTTTGTTTGATGGGATCTGTGAACTCCTCTATAGCTCTCACCTGGTGTTATGGAATCGAAACCACATTAGTATTTATAAGTGTTTTATTTTCAGAGTATGTATTTTTGATTAAAAAATAAATTTTTTTGCGAGGATGGCGATATTCAAATAAATATAGGTATGCAAAGGTCAATCTGCAAATTATTTGTTCATTCTTTTCTAAATGACCGTCATCTTTTTGTTTTCACAATGCAAAATAACAAATTAACAAGTAGAGTAACATTTTACCACCATAGCATTTGGTCTATTGATAAGAGCGCAATACATTATGTGTGAAATAGATATACTTCATGAATTCATATCTTATCAATCAAAAATTTAGTATTTAAGTATGAAAATGCGGTTCAATTATTCAATTGTTGATTTCCACTTAAAAAACATTGATAGAACAACGATAACTATGTCTTAGGAAGTAATATTTAAAAATTTATCAATAAAATTTACCGTAACGTACGATAATTTTCCTTAGTTTCAATCATTAAAGGTTAAAACTTTAAATAAAATTCACATGATTATTCTAGTTTAAAAAAATAAAAGATAACTTTTATATTCAAAATGTATTACTCTTTCTGTTTCAATTTATGTGACACTTTTTTTCTAACTAACCCATAAAATAACATATTTCTATTTAGTAATAATTTAATTTTAAATTTCAAAATCTACTATATTGAAGTAATTTATAATCATACAAACATCTATTATTTATTATATGACTTAATTATATTATAGGTTAATTAGGATAACAATGCTATCAAAATTAATCCACCTTAATAAAAATTTTTAAAAATAATTCACTCCCTCCTTCTCCTCTCTCTACCGTTCTGAAATTGCTAGCTACAATTCAGTCAACACGCTCAGTGGTTTTAGCTGGACATTTACGCACATCAACTGTTTGTGAAAATGACAGGGAGAAAAGTGACAACTGAGGAAAAAAGACCAGTTGGTTCTGCGGTGGACATATAATTAATTTTGAAAGAATTGATTTTGACAGAATTGAGTTTGACAATAATTGATTTATGTTTGGATGCAACAATATAAAAATGATTGTTATCAATTCATGATGTTTGGTAGTTTTGCCTTTTGATCAAAATTGTCTTTGAATGTAGAATTACCAAAATGGACATAGTCAAATATATATAAATAAAAATTACTAAAATAATAGTGAAATATGAAGTATGTAAATAAAAATTACAGATAGATAATAGAATTTAAAGTGCAATATAGTACTTAAATATTAGTAGAATATTATTACAATACTATTTTAAAGTGCAATATAGTACTTAAATATTATTACAATACTAATTTTGCATGTACTCTATAATTTGATGAAAATTAAAGAGGTTAATGAAGGAAAAGTTAGAAACCCAAATTGAAATAAATGTAAATTGATAATAGAATTTAAAGTGCAATATATAATACTTAAATATTAAAATTTAAAGTATGTAAATAAAAATTACAAACATATAAATAGAATTAAAAGTGCAATATAGTACTTAAATATTAGAATATAAATATGTAAATTTCGATCGTTCATTTTATCCTTCAATAATTGCACAAGCTGCAAAAATAACAAAACTTAATCAAATCATTATTTGTGTTTAGTTGTGTCATAAATATTTGCTCAACATTTAGATTCACTAAAAATCTCATTAATTAAAACAAATCATGAGTAATATATTTGATTTTTTTAGTAATTATTTCTAAATTTTTAAAGAGGGTAATTAAAGTTGTATATTTGATTTTTTTAGTAATTATTTCTAGATATTTAAAGAGGGTAATGAAGGTGAATAGAGTTGATGAAAATTAAAGAGAGTAATAAAGGAAAAAGTAAAATTCAAATTAAAATAAATGACATAATTGATTCTGGCAGAAGCTACAACTCCTAGCTTCTGCCAGAATCTGAAGAGGAGAAATCAAACATCATTTTTTTCTTATTTTCTTAAAGTGATTCTGGGTTGGCAGAAATCAAACCAAACATGCACGAATGGGATAATTTAGTTGAGTGTTGTGTGCTTGAAGAGTGTATAATATAATATTATTTAATAGTGTATATATACACACCTCTTATATATTATTATACATTTTTATACACTTATATATATATAATGTATAAGTCTCTATAAAAGTGCAATTCTTATTTAAAGCCAGTTGACATTTATGTTTATACCCACTTATATCATATTGAATAATTGTGTATAAGTGCGTATTTTCAGGTTAGTTGAATTAAATCAAGATTTTTCAGTCGTTTTTCTATTATATATAAGTTAGGTGAAACTTGAGAATGTTGAAGCTATTTCTAATTTGGTCATGGAGTAATTTAGGTTAATCTATGTAAAGATTTGAACTTTACTACAAATTCCCTTAATCCCAGAAATTATTAGCTCTCTTTGTTAGATTTTTAGAACCAATTTTAGTTTCTTGGGTTTTTAATCTTTGCTTTCTTTTTAGAAAATAGACTTATTTTTCCATCTTTTTAGCTGAATCCATTGGCGGAAATTTCGCCCGCATCCGATCCCCAATTCTGCGCCATATGTACTGAGATTGTTCGGGAGACTTTGGTGTGTAATGTTCCTTTTTACCTGGATAGTACTGGGTTTTGACTACGCCCGCGCAGTGTAACTGGTCCAAGCATGGTAAAGAGGAGGATTGCAGTAGGTCAATAGTGTATAAATAGCTGTATAATGATTCATTTGTACCGCTGACCCCAACTAATTTGGGATCGACAAGTAGTTAATTGATTGTTTACTTTGGGTATTATGCTCGATCATGTTTTATTCATAGTTGGGTACTAGTAATAGCCAATAATTTTATGCTTCCATGAATGTACTCTAGAAGTTTTAGTTGTGAGACATAGGTTGAAGTAAAGTTCAAAGGTGGCGTTCTTGTTGAAACAGAATAGAACTCTTGGTGTAACATTGTGTCATTCTTAATGGGAGCGGCCGGATGACATTACTAGCAAAAAAAGAAAATAGTTTTAATATAATGAATCATCTGACAAGTTTTACAGACGACTCCAACTAATTTGGGATCGAGAAGTAGTTAATTGATTGTTTGTGTTGATGTTGGAAGAATGTTGTAGTAACATCTGAAAATACTCAGTACAACATCTCTTGTGTGGACAAGAATATTGCCTGCGATGTTGTGGCAACATTTCAGCCAACATCTAATTAACAGTTTTGCCTATTCTTCCGGTCTAAGCAGGAGAAGTTACTGCGAGTAAAAAATGATTCAGGTAAGCTCACAAAGTCTGTTGTGTTTAAAACGTGGTGAAAAACTAAGTCAAAGCGTATAGAGAAAGCAGAGGAAGACTCAGTCCGAAACGTGAAGATTTTCAGGAAGAAGTTGAGGATTTTCAGGAGGATGAATCGGTCAATGCTGCTGCCACATTTTACTCAACCTCCACAACAAGCAGTGAAGATTTCAAGGAAAATTTCACACTATAAATAGAGGAGAACTTCAGTACATTCGATATCCAGATTTATAACGACAACAAGTCAAGAGAGCTCTCAGATTTTACAAGAGAAAACTGGATCACCAATCAGCCTAAAGTTATTTTAACAACATCTTGTCCCACATTGCAATCACTATCTCTATTCTAGATTAAGCTCATTGTTCAAGCGAGCGTAATGAAGATGTTGTATTTTATCTTTTAGAATTTGTGACTTTAGGCGAAGTCATCTGCGAATTCATTTTGTTTGTAATTTCTTTTATGTACTTTACGCTATATCTTGTAAAAGAAATTCATTTGTAATTGTGTATAATTTATACAATTTTTTTGGTCACCGATCATCAAAGGATATTAAAATATACCCTTGAAAATATAAATCTTGTGTTCTTTTTACTTTTCCGCTGCATTTTCTCTAACAAAGTTTATCTCAATGTTGTCTCAAATGTTGACCCAACATTGAAGGCAACATCCAGGAACTGTTTCTAGTTTACTGAGCTGTCGATTTATTTTCTTACTTTAATCTTACTTATCCGTAGCCCGGGACCCAACAGTTTGCTTTGGGGATTATGCTCGATCATGTTTCATTCATAGTTGGATACTAGTACGTAATAGATTTAGATTACTTTTGGAGCAATTTTATGGTTCAGTTATTGTACTCTAGAAGTTTTAGTTATGAAAGACTGAGGTTGAGGTAAAGCTCAAAGGTGACCTTATTGAAATGGAATAGAACTCTTGATGTAGCATTGGTCCTTCTCAATGGGAGGGGTGGAAAATATAGCTGACATGGATAATATACATAAATTTAGAGCAATATGGAGTGTGAAAGCAGTTAGTCAACTTCTTTGGAAAATGCTTTTCTTTGTGTGTTCTTGATTTCATTGGGAAGTTGGTAGGTAGATCCACCTACAGGTCTTGTTTTTGCTTTTATATGCGGAGCTGCAAAGTGGCATCTTTTTCCTCTTAATCGTCACATTATTTCCTTTCGCAATTGGATGTGACCTCTATTTATAAACTTCTTCTTCCTACATCCAATCATCAAGGTACAGGGTACTACGGTTTAAAAAGTTGATCCATATTAATTAGCTGCCATGGCATCGAAGGGGCTTATGGTTTCTCCTGCTATCTAACTATCAGCACCATGCACAACACAGTAGAAAGTTTCACGCTCATTATAATGCTTCCTAGTAATAAAATACTTACAAGATACTGTTCTCTACTCAAAGTCAAATCTGAGTAATCTTGACAGCTACTATGGATTTTTGTCCATGGCAGGGCATGCTACATTTTTTTATGAACTAAAATCTGTATGGGGCGAATCCTTAGGACCAATCACAACCTTTGAAACTCAGGGATAATGAACCCGCACCTTTACCCTTCGTTACTTATATTGTTATATACCATGCTTAGTTTGCATTTCGCAGGGCTCAAACCTCTTACCTAAATCACAAGTTCCTCAACTTTTTGCCAATTGCGCTCAGCCGCGGGGGCTGCTACATTTTATGAAAAGACACTTCTATATCGATGGTTAAATACCTCTAATGGAACAAGAAGCAAAAACTTGGGTCCCCAAGAAAGGAATGTTGGTATAATAATTTTGGCTAAATAATGTTTCAACACAATCTGTTAATCACTTAGTGAAACAGATAACATTAATGAAACAATAAACGAAAACAGAATACGTTTTTGGAAAATAATTTCAGAATGTAATCGAGCCACTTAGTTCAAAGTGTGTCCTTAAGGAAATTATTCCCCTCACAGTACTCGAGGTTAACGGAATATCGCCTCCCAGGATAGAACGATTACCTTACCAGAATAGTAGTACTCCAAATTCCGGTAGCAACGAACCACTCAACGGCAGTATATCACACAGAATGAAGACAAAAGTATTTTCGACTTGAAGATTTTGATTCAGAATGAAAATGAATCAATTAAAAATGAATGAATAATTCTTGAAATAATCAAGAATTTATAGGGTTGGAGGTACTGATTCTGAATGTTTGCAACCATTCAGAATAGTCACCTGATATTTGGAGGGAAATTCGAAAAAGAGAGGGAGAGCCGGACGGGTCGGGTCGGTCGCGGGTCGATCAGTTTGGATTTGTTTTTAATTAAATAATCAATTTAATTAAAGAAACGTTTGTCCAAAAAGATTATCAATCGTTTGACAAATCCAAATCCAAAGCCGAAGTCGAGCCGAGCGAGCGACGACGACGCGAGGGGTCCTTGCCCTCTCAACCCTTTTATTGGCTAGAGAAGGTGTGATGTAATATATACACCTCTCTTTCCTTCTCTTTTTTCGATGTGGGACAAAAGAGCCTTATACCCCCTTTAATTTTCATCCCATCATTTCTCATTCACCAATATCAAAACCCAACAATCCCCCACATGAATGGAGAATGGTTATAAGATAAAAGAATGTACGGATGAGTGTGATATCTGGCGAGAATCGATGCGTACGGATAAGTAGGTTTCCCTTTGAACTTTCCGTAGTGAACTTATATCGGATATACTCGATCAATCGGTAGATTTGATATCTTTGAACCGTCGAACTTTGTTGTATACCTAGACAACATAAGACACAATCAACCCTCAACCGTTTATGGTTCTCACGGTTGTGTTCGTTTGACCATGAACACCGCACGTCTCATGAGTGCATAGAGAATGGGCCTTTACTGTCATTCCCCTTTAAAGCGGCTTACACTTAACACTCACATAAATGATTTCTAAACATGTGGTCCTATAGCCACATTATCTGGTCATACATTGCCAGATTTAGATAACCATTAAAAAACTTTAATGCTTTATTAACAAGCCATAAAGTCTTATCCTTATTTCTGAACATTGTCTTCATCCGAGAATGGGTTGAGTTATTTAACAATGTTGAACCGTCAGTCACAACTTTATTTGATATCCTTGAACCTAGCTCTTGGGATCTCCAGTCTGCTAGGTAGAGTTACCGCCATGATGACTTGTCCTTGGCCTTAACCCCATTCCCATTGATGATCTACCAACTCGCTCTCTAGATAAGCCTTTTTTAAGCGGATCCACCACGTTATCTCTTGACTTTACATAATCAATTGTGATAACGCCACTAGAGAGGAGTTGTCTAACGGTATTATGTCTCCGTCGTATGTGACGAGATTTTCCGTTATACATTACTGTTACACCCCGTAGTTCAGGTCATGCGTATGGGTGCGTACGAGAGGGAGTAAGACTTAAAATTTTTCAAAAGGTAGGTTGACGGATTGTTTCGGGCGGGTTGTGACCCGCTACATCGAGAATTCCTAAGTGTTTCAAAGGCCTAGTGCGTAGTTCGTTGAGTCTAGTTTCCAACGCAATCGACCGTTCGTCGATAGGACGTCGGAGTAGAAAGTTATGGGAGTTACAAGTTCGGTCGTGATGCAGCGAAAGGTGTTTGTCGGGCCACGGGCATGGCCCAGCGGATCTGAACGCAGGCCGGATCTGGCCGCAGCCGGTTATTCGGTCATTGAAGTGCGAGCCGCGCGGAAGTTCCGAAGGTCCGAAGAAGTTTGTAGCTGGCGGAATTTCGCGGAAAAAGCGAAATCTGATTTTCTTCTTTTAAAAAGGCCATGGGAGGGTGACAAGTGTCCCCCATCCGATTTTCTGCATGTCCCTTATATTGACCAAGTCTAGAAGACTTTGTCATATTTCAAGACTTTCCCTCTCTAAGTTAGAGCTCTCACTTTCTCTAGAATTCCAGAGGAATTCAAAGCTTAGGAAAATCGAAAGGTGTGGCAAGAAGGAAGCTTGTGGCTAGCTTATTGGTGCTAGTGTGGTGATGTTCTTGGAAAAGAGGCTAACGAATTTGTTGGAATATTTGGCTAAGGTTCTAAGGTAACGATTTCTTCTCCCTTTGTTGGTTTTTAGTGTTGCATGTGAAGAAGGAAGATTTTGTAGTTGAAAATATTGCTCTTAGAAGAATTGCATGTAAGGAATATAGTTTGGATGTGAAAGAATTGGTTAAGAAGATATTATGAGCATGTTGTAGCCTAGAAACTACCTTAAACTTGTTAAGCGAATTGTTGTACCTTTTGGGGCAGAATTTTACACACCCAAGTTTAGGTGTGTAATCCCCTTGAGATGTTTGGATTGTTGAGCCTAAGATATGGCGTTTGGATATTGAATTCGGCCTTGAAAAAGGTGGCAAAGTATGTAGAAACAAAGGAAATGCTGCCCAATTTTCCATAGAATTTAGTGACTTTGAACTTAGATTATTTCTACTTTAAGCTAGAGGTTAATAAGCGTATTATGACCATTATAGGTTGAAGTACTAAGTATAGTGTATTCTACTTGAAGGATGGAATAGCTATCAAGGTGGAAGTATTTTGGGGTATTTTGCTACTTGTCGATAATCGTCGCGAGGTATGTGAACTTCTTACTTCTTTTGGCATGATTTTGATAAGTCTAGAGGACTCGAATTATGTGATAAGTCTATGCGACTTGATTCTTGGAAGTAAGTAAATTGACTTTCAAGGTTATGCGGCTTATTTATCTAAATAATTAAGAAACTTGATATTCTAAGTTAAGAAACTTGAAGTATTTTTGAAAGTTATGTAATTCGATTTGAAAGTATAAGTCTCTTGGTTATAAAAGAAATGAATTTGTCTAAGACATAAAGGGTTATAACGGCTTTATGGGAAGTTGGTTATAACAACTTTATGGAAGATTTAAAAGAATGGTTTTTCTTCAGTAATGTAAGCAAAGAAATGATTGAAATAAAGAAGGGCAAATTGTTGTAAAGGTACCAATTGCTTAAGGTTTTAAAGAAGTCACTTGATTTAGAAGCCGGTAAATGTATTTCTAAAAAGGTATTGTGACTTGTCTTGAAAAGTAGATATGACTTGATACTACGGTTGTTAGTATCTTGGAAGTTTTATTTGAAAAAGAGTCTTTCTAAAGGAGTAGAGGTGTGTAGTACGTTGGGTTAATGTCCCGGATTTTATGTGACCTTACCGCGTCCCAGGATTGGGCCGGGCAGTATACCTTTATGGGCAGACTATGTGACCTTACCGCGTCGAGTTGGGCGGACGATACCTTTATGGGCGGACTATGTGACCTTACCGCGTCGAGAGTTGGTAGGCGGTATACTTTATGGGCGGACTATGTGACCTGGCGTCCGAGTGGGTAGGCAAGATACCTTTATGGGCGGACTATGTGACACTACCGCGTCGAGATTGGGGCGGTATACCTTTATGGGCGGACTATGTGACCTACCGCGTCGAGATTGGTAGGCGATGATACCTTATGGGAAGACTATGTGACTCGCGCGTTCGAGATTGGGCGGCGGTATACCTTTATGGGCGGACTATGTGACTTTATCGCGTCGATTTGGGCGAGCAGATATGGCGTCCTCGTAAAGGCGGTTATGTTATGTGAGGAAAGTAAGTATATGGTAGCGAACTTGATGATTTTCCTAAGTATGTACGTAAGAAAGTGACTATAACTTTTATTGAAAAATGGGAAAAGTTAATGAGGTACGATTAAGTTCACGAGATGGTAATGACATGGTAGGTTCAGGTATTTACTTCTCTTACACTTACCTCTGTCATGCTTTTATCTGAATATGCTTTAATTGTTGTACCTTACTTAGTTCCATATTAAATTTTTGTTGACCCGCCCGAAGTGCGTTAAATGCCGCAGTATTAGGTACGAGGTTGGTGATCCGCACTCTTAGGATCACGATTCGGTTCTTGAAAGCTCCATCTCTCCTAAGCTTTGTCTTTTGGTATGATTCCACGAGGTTATAGACTTTGTACATTCGAGGTATGGCGGGGCCTGTCCCGCCACGATTGTTATTCCTAAGTGCGTAGTCACGTTTGTGGTTTGGTTTGTAAGAATAAGTTATCTTGTTTCACTTTCGATTAAGTTATTTTATGGAAGCGGCCTTGTCGGTGGCGGTGATGTTTACCTTATTATAAGTTAGGTGTTATGTATGTTCATTGCTATTCTCGATGTATACGACGGTACCGGTGAGTACGATCGCGGCCGGTCGGGTTGTGACAATTACGCTCACTACTATTCTTTGCTTGGTATCACAATGTATACATATAGGAGCCAAAGGTTTGAGCGAGAATGGAATATCTTCTAAGAAATTCCGAGCCATTCGAACTTCTTCAGGCCTTGTCTAAAGCTATAAATTGATTCCATTGTAGAGCGATGCGTATGCATTTGATGATTTCAAGACATCGCTCCTCATAACGGTGAAAACATATCCACTCGTGGATTTAACTTCAAACGATCAGGTGATCGATTTGCATCACTATATCCTCAAATCTTGCGGGATATTTATTATAATGCAAATCATAGTTATGGGTGTGTTGTAAATATCCCAAGACTCGTTTCATTGCCATCGATGAGTTTGATTGGGATTACTCGTGAATCGACTCGACTTGCTTATAGCACATGCTATATCTGGTCGTGTACAATTCATAATATACATCAAACTTCCTAAAACTCGTGCAAAGTCCAATTGTGAGTCACTTTCACCTTCATTCTTTTGAAGTGCAAAACTTACATCAATTGGAGTCTTTGACATTGAAATTAAATACTTGAACTTGTCAGTATTTTTTCAATATAATGTATCGTGATAATGCTAGACCTTGTGGAGTTTTATGGATCCTAATTCCTAAGATCAAATCTGCAACCCCTAAGTCTTTCATGTCAAATTTGCTAGCGAGCATACGCTTCGTAGCATTTATATCGACAATATCTTTACTCATTATCAACATGTCATCAACATACAAACAAACAATGACTTCATGATTTGGAGTATTTTTAATGTAAACACATTTGTCACACTCATTAATCTTAAATTCATTTGCCAACATTATTTGGTCAAATTTCGCATGCCATTGTTTGGGTGCTTGTTTAAGTCCATAAAGTGACTTAACAAGTCTGTACACTTTCCTTTCTTTACCAGGAACCACAAAACCCTCAGGTTGTTCCATGTAAATTTCTTCCTCGATTCTCCATTTAAGAAAGTGTCTTGACATCCATTTGATGGATTTCAAGACCATATCTGGCCGTCGGTGCCACTAACACCCGAATAGATGTTATTAACATTGCGGCGAGTATGTGTCAAAGTAATCAAGACATTCTTTTGTTCATAACCTTTGACCACAAGTCTTGCCTTATATTTGTCAATAGTGCCATCAGCTTTCATTTTCCTTTTAAAGATCCATTTTGATCCTAAAGGTTTATTTCCAGGAGGAAGATCAACTAATTCCCATGTATGGTTGTTTAAAATTGATTCAATCTAATTATTATCGCTTTCCAAAATGTTGAATCGAGAAGATGACATTCTCGCTTTAAATGTTTGAGGCTCATTTTCAAGCAAGAATGTTACAAAGTGCAGTCGAAAGGAAGTAGATGTCTTTTGGCGTTTGCTACGCCTTAGATCCTCTTTGCTTGGTATACTTTCCTTTGGTTCTTCATGATCGTTTAGATCTTTCACTTGACGACTCATTCGGTTTTATACGGATAGATGTTTTCAAAGAATTCAGCATTATCCGATTCAATTATCGTATTAACATGAATTTCGTGATTGTCGATTTGTGAACAAAACCGACAAGCTTTCTTTGTTTGTAGCATAGCCAATAAAAACACAATCCACAGTTTTTGGTCCGATTTTTACCCTTTTGGGCAAAGGAACTTGGACCTTCGCTAAACACCCCCACACTTTGAAATATTTCAAGTTGGGTTTTCTTCCTTTCCATAGATCATATGGAATAGATTGTGTTTTGCTGTGGGGGTACTCTGTTAAGTATTCAATTAGCTTTAAGGATAGCTTCCCCCCACAAGCTCTGCGGTAAACCGGAACTAATTAGTAAGACATTCATCATTTCCTTTAATGTTCGGTTTTTTCTTTCCGCAATTCCATTTGATTGTGATGTGTAAGGGGCAGTAGTTTGATGAATAATTTCATATTCCAAACATGTCTCTACAAAAGGAGATTCGTACTCTCCACCCCTATCACTTCTAATCATTTGATCTTTTTATTCAATTGATTTTCCACTTCGTTCTTGTATTGCTTAAATGCATTAATTGCTTCATCCTTAGTATTAAGCAAATACACGTAACAATATCGAGTGCAATCGTCAATGAAAGTTATAAAATACTTTTTCCCACCACGAGATGGTATTGACTTCATATCACATATATCTGTGTGAATTAAGTCTAAAGGATTTGAATTCCTATCAATAGACTTATATGGATGTTTAACAAACTTAGATTCAACACAAATTTCACTTTTTGATTTGTTACACTCGAATTTAGGCAATACTTCTAAAATGATCAATTTTCGCAAGGTTTTATAATTGACATGTCCTAAACGAACATGCCATAAATCATTTGACTCCAATAAGTAAGGCACGGTGAATTTTATTAATATTGTCAACAACCATTACATTGAGTTTGAAAAGGCCCTCGGTGAGGTAGCCCTTTCCTATGAACATATCATTCTTACTTATTACAATTTTCTCACTAACCAACACGCACTTAAACCCATTTTTGACGAGTAGTCCGGCTGAAACTAAATTCTTCCGAATTGTTGGAACGTGCAGAACATTGTTGAGAGTCAAGACCTTCCCGAAAGTCATCTTCAGAAGTATCTTCCCATATCCTTCAACCTTGGCTGTTGCAGTATTTCCCATAAATAGTACCTCTTCGGTTCCAGCGGGAGCATAGGTTGCAAATGCTTTTGCGGTAAGCATGCCGAGTGGCACGATTCCGGCCACCTCCTTTGGGTTTCAACCAAATTGCACTCGACAACATTGCACACGATCATTGGATCATCATTCATTTCCACCATATTGACTTGTCTTTTCCACTTGTCCTTTTGGGAGGCGACAATAACGGGCTTTGTGGCTTTCCCACTGGTAAAGCGATTGCCCGAACTTTTCTTGTTAGAAACCTTCTTTTCGAGAAGGCCTCTTTCTTTTCTTGTTCATTTTGGAGCATCTTCAACGATGTTGGCCCCTTGATTGGTGAACTCTTACGATACCTCTTTTCGGTTTTGTTATTTTCTCGATCTTGAGGCGAATCACAAGATCCTCCAACTTCATTTCCTTTCTTTTGTGCTTAAGATAATTCTTGAAATCTTTCCACGAAGGCAGCAATTTCTCAATCATTGCGACTTGGAATGCTTCATTCACTACCATACCTTCAGCAATAAGGTCATGGAAGATAAGTTGAAGCTCTTGAACTTGGGTTCCAACGGTTTTTCCATCAACCATTTTGTAGTCTAGGAATTTGGCAACCACAAACTTCTTCAAGCAAGCGTCTTACATGTACTTCTTTTCAAGTGCACTCCATAGTTCTTTGGAAGTTTCTACTGCACTGTAGACATTGTACAAGTCATCTTCTAAGACACTTAAAATGTAGCCTTTGCACAAAAAATCAGCCTGTTCCCAAGCCTCAGTAACCATGAACTGCTGGTTGTCAGGCATGTCGGCGGCAGGCACAGGAGGGTCCTCACTGGTGAATTTTTGCAAACCAAGAGTGGTAAGCCAAACTAACATTCTTTGCTGCCATCCTTTAAAGTTGGCACCGGTGAACTTCGCGAGTTTCTCGGTAGGTGAATGCTGCGATGCAGGTTGTAGTAATGTAACGATCACGATATTGCAGAGGTAGTTCCAGTTTCAATTGCCATTGTTTGTCATAGTCAAATCGACTAACTGTTTTAATTAATAAAACCAAAATAGCAATTAATTCACAGACTTCAACGATGAAGATTTTATTTCTTCAAATCGCAGTCGAATTATAAACTTAAACGATGAAGATTTTATTTCTTCAAATCGTAGTATAATTATGAAACTTTAGTATTCCAACGAAGTTTTTATATCTTCGAGTCAGAATACTAATATTCATATGGAGTAGAAAACTACACAAGTTTTAATCTCCTTAAACAGAACGATGGAGTTTTTATGTTCTTCAAATCGTTGCAACAAATATCATACACAACAGTGAAGATTTTATTTCTTCAAACCGAATCAATTTTGATAGCAACAAATATAATACACAACGGTGAATATTTTATTTCTTCAAACCGAATCAAAATTGTATGTTGTATACTTGATGAAGTTTTTATATCTTCAAATCAAGTATCCAAATGAGTAGAAAGTTATGAAAACTTTAATCTCAACCGGAGTAGAAAATCCGAAGATTTTAGTCTCCAAACAACATACAAGAAAAAACACTTTTTTTTTCTTCTGAAAAAAACACTTTTTTTTTTCTTTTGGAAAACACTTTTTCCTAGACTTTAATATTCCAACGAAGTTTTTATATCTTCAAGTTAGAATATGAAATTTCATACCAGGATACAGATTAAAATAAAATAAACCTAATTTCCTTAAGATTGTTGGTCTAATAATCTGTATTTGGCTAAATAATGTTTCAACACAATCTGTTAATCACTTAGTAAAACAGATAACATTAATGAAACAATAAACGAAAACAGAATACGTTTTTGGAAAATAATTTCAGAATGTAATCGAGCCCACTTAGTTCAAAGTGTGTCCTTAAGGAAATTATTCCCCTCACAATACTCGAGGTTAACGGAATATCGCCTTCCAGGATAGAACGATTACCTTACCAGAATAGTAGTACTCCAAATTCCGGTAGCAACGAACCACTCAACGGCAGTATATCCATATTTACTTAGTTTTACTCATGTGCTAAATGAGAATGGTACTATACATTCTATAGGTTTGGTACTATATATTTGATAGGCATCAAGAGATATACCATCTCTATAAATAAATGGCTAAATCCTAGTAAGATACACCAACAACAAGTGAAATACAAAGCTCATCTCTTTTCTCATAAGTTTTTCTTCCTTGCAATTATATAGTTTTATAACATTTTTTATGAAGTTGATATAGTTTATGATAAGTTCCTCAATGGCCTCTAGGGCGTGTGCTCAAAAAAAGCTATAGCACAATGGTTTCTTTTGTTTTTCAATTATAATGGGGTGTCTTGTGATAATTTATTAAACATGGATGATTATAACGAGTAGGCAAAGTGACAAGATAAACGTTTAAGAGACAAAATATAATGATGTCAAAGAATCACCATATATACCAGTATAACTTCCAAATCAACAAATTACCAAAAAAAATAACTTTCAAATCAACAATCATTCAGAAATGATTGCTCCTTTCACTTTCTTTGGAACCATTAGTCCGACATACAAGTAATGACAACCTAATTGTACTAGGAAAAGGTGTTAAACTCATGTTACCACTCATTGATATAATCATCTGTTAAAGAGTGTAACTTTTAGCATCAATCAATGACAATCATAAATCAAATCCAAATAAAGGCCAAAATTGGATCAACTTTAGTAGTCCTTACAAATCTAGCTTAATGAATCACAACAACATATCTAGTACAATCCCACGACGTGGAGTATGAGAAGGTAGAATGTATACAGATCTTACCTCTACCTTGATAGGTAGAGCGCCTGTTTCCGAGAGACACACGGCTCAGGACAAACAAAAACAAAAACAGAAAAAGACCAGACCCGATAAAAAAGTTACAAATTTAAAGCAGTAAGACAATACTAATAGCAAATTCGAATACGCCATAGTGACACATCTTGAAAAGTAATCAGTAATTACGCAGATAAATGAAATAAATCAAGTAGGTTAAGGAGCGTATAACAGGAGAAATAAAGCTACAGAAGACTATTAAAGAAAAACTACGCCTATTCGTAAGATGTGCTAGACATGCCTATCGTAGTAATCCTACCCCTACCAGATTGTGGGCGTAAGCATGACTACGCTCAATTACCTACTACCCTTCTACCCTAATATGTGCCCTCCACAACCCCCTATCTAAGGTCATGTCCTCAGTAAGCCTCGCCTGCTCCATGTCCCGTCTAATCACCTCTCCTCAATATTTTTCGGCCTACCTCTACACCTCCTGAATTCGTCCATAGTCAATCTCTCACATCTCCGCACTGGAGCATTTGTGTCTCCTCCGCACATGCCCAAACCATCTGAACCTCGCTTCCTGCATCTTATCCTTCACCGAGGCCACTTCCACTCTACCCCAGATATCTGCATTTTCAATTCTATCATTTCTCGTGTGGCCACACATCCATCTTAACATCCTCATCTCTGCCACTCTCATTCTTTGGGTGTGCGACGTCTTGACTGACCAGCACTCCGCCCCATACAACAACTTAATGAATCACAAAATTGATAAATCCAAGTGGATAAATAAAAGTTTCCCTATAACTACATACCTAACAAAATCCCTCTAGTGTTCGAAAGATAATTTAGATTTACAGTCGAAGAGAACTATTCAATAATTATAATGTAGTTATATTATGTATTCATTTACTTTACCTTATTCGATAGTTTAATGGCCAACATATTATCATTAAAAAAATATCATAATTTGAATTCGAGTGGCTTCTTAATTCATTTTTACCTAATTAACCTTCTTATTCCTATTACCAATGTGAAAAAAGTTGATTCAAATCTAGTTGAAATAAAATAATGCGGTTCACATGCACTATGTCAAAAAAGAAAAGAAAAAGTATTATTCAGATCCATAAGGTGTTTCGCCAAGCTTTTAGAAAAAAATAAGTGCGGAGCAGTAAAAATTATTTTTCAAAAGCTAAAAAATAGTTCCTCCGTCCCATAATAAGTGTCAACTTAAGAAATCAAGATATAATTGCCTAGTTTTTTCCAATTCTACTACCCTTAGACAAAAAATAACAAGTTAAAGCAACATCTAAATAATGATGGATAAAAACACATAGTAACTTGTTATTGTGGATTCCAATGTTAAAAAATTTACTACTTGTGCATGTTCTAATTAAGAGGAAAAATTAATTAATTTTTATTATATAGGGGTAATTTGGTAAATTTTACATTGCATTATTGTTTTTCTTAATATGCGTGTATTTGACTAAGATAACACTTATTATGGGACAGACGAAGTAAATTTTGACCAAAAATACTTTTTTTTGAAAAACACACTTAGAAACACTTTTTAAAAGCTTAACCAAACACTAATCTAATTGAAAAGAAGCATAAAACGTCGGCGTAAGAATAAAGAAGAATGAATAACGACATCGTAACAGTTGCTTACACCGACAGCAAAGTGAACGAATATTTGTAGTAATGGATCATCATCAACCATTAAATTTCAGCCCAACAATATGGGCTAGGGTTTGACCCAGCCTTCTCTCACGCAGCCCCAAAGGCGCGTGAGAGCACGTGACTTGTTCTTTGATATCAACATTGGGAACCTCACATATAAACATATTAGCTCACTCTCACTCACACATACTTTTTGACTTCTTTCTCTCTCTAAGATATGAATTCTCAGATTTGTAGATCTGCTTCAGGAGCTGCTAAATCACTCATTTCTGCTTCTTCTAAGCAGACTTCTCGTGCTTTTTCCGGTAATTTTTTCATTCCTGATTTGAATTATAAGCTGAGTACTTAATCTGTCCTAATTTACGCGACATACTTTGACACATTTACTTATTTAATAATAATTTAACTTTTAAGTTTGAAATAATAATTTATAATGACACAAATATTTGCTTGTTTCAGACTCAAAAGTATTTCTTTATTTGTTAATAAATTGAGACGGAGTCAGTATATATTTTGATATTTGTACTAGTAATTGTTATCGTTTTTTATTGATGAAGATTTGAGCTGGTTATAAAAAAAATTATATGCTAGGAGTATCGTTTTTTTTTTGTAATTGATGAAGTTTTAGCTGGTTATTAAAAAATAATCATGAAGTTTTGAGCTTTAAGCTTTATGTTCCATTTCAAAAGGAATAATGTCCTTAAAGCAGATGTTCTTTGGTGTAAGATCGTTTTAAATTGATGAAGCTTTGAGCTAGTTATCAAAAAAATAATTGTAAAATTTTGAGCTTTAAGCTTGATACTCCATTAAAAAAAGGTCCTGAAAGCATATGATCTTTGGTGTAAAACTTATATATACTCAGAAATTACCTAAAAGTACCATAAATCTTAATCCTTTTGGTAAATACTGCGTAATATTTTAGAAATGTTTGAGATCTAGTAATGGAAGAATAAACTATTTGTCTTTAAGAATAATAATATGTGGTTATTTTTTGTGATGGAGAAAGTGGTTGTTTTAATGTCTGCTTTGTAATTTACTTTTATTTATTATTCTAAGTGCTGAACCTGTGATGGACTTGTGCTTCATGTTACTGCTACATTGGAGTTTGGAGGCGTCGTAGAACAATTAAGGAGTCCATACTTGTACTAATGGATTGTGGTTACTGTTGGGTTTTGATATTGGTGAATGAGAAATGATGGGATGAAAATTAAAGGGAGTAAAATGCTCTTTTGTCCCACATCGAAAAAAGAGAAGGAAAGAGAGGTGTATATATTACATTACACCTTCTCTAGTTGCTAAAAGGGTTGAGAGGACAAGGACCCCTCGCGCCGTCGCCGTCGCTCGCTCGGCTTCGGCTTCGGCTTTGGATTTGGATTTGTCAAAAGATTGATTGATAATCTTTTTGGACAAACGTTTCTTTAATTAATTAATTAATTAAAAATAAATCCAAACAGATCAACCCAAGACCCGCGACCGACCCGACCCGTCCGACTCTCCCTCTCTTTTCGAATTTTCCACCAAAATTAGGTGACTATTCTGAATGGTTGCAAACATTCAGAATCAGTACCTCCAAACCTATAAATTCTTGATTGTTCCAAGAATTTAATCATTCATTTTTTTTTCAATTCTGAAATTCACATCCAACTCGAGAATTTCATTCTGTGTGATATACTGCCGTTGAGTGGTTCACGCTACGGAATTTGAGTACTACTATTACGGTAAGATAATCGCTCTATCCCGAGAGACGATATTAGTTAACCTCGAGTCTTGTGAGAATAATTTCCTTAAGGACACACTTTGAACTAAGTGGGCTCGATTACATTACGAATTATTTTCCAAAACAGTTACATTTTTCGTTTATTGTTTCATGATCAATTTACTGTTAAGTAATGTTTATATCGTGTAATCTGTTTCACTAAGTGATTAACAGATTGTGTTGAAACATTATTTAGCCATATACAGATTATTATACCAACAATCTTAAGGAAATTAAGTTTATTTTATTTTAATCTGTATCCTGATTTGGATATTAAAACCTGTGTGGTTTTCTACTCCGTATGAGATTTCATATTCTAACTTGAAGACATAAAAACTTCGTTGGAATATTAAAAGTCCAGGAAAAAGTGTTTTCCAAAGGAAAAAAAAAGTGTTTTTCAGGAAAAAAAAAGTGTTTTTCTTGTATATTGTTTGGAGACTAAAATCTTCGAATTTTCTACTCCGGTTGAGATTAAAGTTTTCATAACTTTCTACTCATTTGGATACTTGATTTGAAGATATAAAAACTTCATCAAGTATATAACATACAATCCCATCGCTTCGTTTCTATCAAAATTGATTCGGTTTGAAGAAATAAAATCTTCACCGTTGTGTATGATATTTGTTGCAACGATTTGAAGAACATAAAAACTTCATCGTTCTGTTTAAGGAGATTAAAACTTGTGTAGTTTTCTACTCCATATGAATATTAGTATTCTGACTCGAAGATATAAAAACTTCGTTGGAATACTAAAGTTTCATAATTATACTACGATTTGAAGAAATAAAATCTTCATCGTTTAAGTTTATAATTCGACTGTGATTTGAAGAAATAAAATCTTCATCGTTGAAGTCTGTGAATTAATTGTTATTTTGGTTTTATTAATTAAAACAGTTTGTCGATTTGACAGTGACAAACAATGACAATTGAAACTACCTCTGCAAATACTACACCAAGCATTACTACAACTGCACGTCTGCAGTACCACCGAGAAACCTGCGAAGTTCACGGTGCGATTTTAAGGATGGCAAAGAAGAATGTTCTTTTGGCTTACCACCCTTGGTTTGCAAAAGTTCACCAGTGAGGACCTCGTGCTCGCTACGACATGCCTGACAACCAGCAGTTCATGGTTACTGAGGCTTGGAAACAGACTGATTTTTTGTGCAAAGGCTATATTTTAAGTGCCTTAGAAGATGACTTGTACAAGAGAATGGTTCTAACAAGAAAACGTTCAAGGGCAACTGCTTTAATTGTGGGAAAGCTGGCCACAAAAGCCCAGATTGTCGTCTCCCGAAAAAGGACAAGGGAAAAGGACAAGCTAATATGGTGGAAATGAATGATGATCTGAATGATCTGTGTGCAATGCAATCAGTGCGCTTTGGTTGGAAACCCCGAAGGGTGGTGGTGGATTCGGTGCCACTCGACATGTTTGCTTACCGCAGAAGCATTTGCAACATGTGCTCACTTGGACCAGAAGAGTCTTGTTTATGGGAAATACCGCAATGACGAGGTTGAAGGATATGGGAAGATACTTCTGAAGATGACTTCCGGCAAGGTCCTGACTCTCAACAATGTTCTGCACGTTCCAACAATTCGAAAGAATTTAGTTTCAGCCGGACTACTCGTCAAAAACGGGTTTAAGTGCGTGTTGGTTAGTGAAAATTGTAATAAGTAAGAATGATATGTTCATAGGAAAGGGCTACCTCCGAGGGCTTTTTCAAACTCAATGTAATGATTGTTGTGATATTAATGAAAATTCACCGCCTTACTTATTGGAGTCAAATGATTTATGGCATGTTCGTTTAGGACATGTCAATTACAAAATCTTGCGAAAATTGATCAATTTAGAAGTATTGCCTAAATTCGAGTGTAACAAATCAAAATGTGAAATTTGTGTTGAATCTAAGTTTGTTAAACATCCATATAAGTCTATTGATAAGAATTCAAATCCTTTAGACTTAATTCACACAGATATATGTGATATGAAGTCAACACCATCTCGTGGTGGGAAAAAGTATTTTATAACTTTCATTGACGATTGCACTCGATACTGTTATGTGTATTTGCTTAATAGTAAGGATGAAGTAATTAATGCATTTAAGCAATACAAGAACGAAGTGGAAAATCAATTGAATAAAAAGATCAAAATGATTAGAAGTGATAGGGGCGGAGAGTACGAATCTCCCTTTGCAGAGACATGTTTGGAATATGGAATTATTCATCAAACTTCTGCCCCTTACACACCACAATCAAATGAAATTGCGGAAAGGAAAAACCGAACATTAAAGGAAATGATGAATGCCTTACTAATTAGTTAGGTTTCTGCAGAGCTTGTGGGGGGAAGCTATCCTTACAGCTAATCGAATACTCAACAGAGTACCCCACAACAAAACACAATCTATTCCATATGATCTATGGAAAGGAAGAAAATCCAACTTGAAATATTTCAAAGTGTGGGGGTGTTTAGCGAAGGTCCAAGTTCCTTTGCCCAAAAGGGTAAAAATCGGACAAAAAACTGTGGATTGTGTTTTTATTGGCTATGCTACAAACAGCAAAGATTGTCGGTTTTTGGTTCACAAATCGGACAATCCCGAAATTCATGTTAATACGATAATTGAATCAGATAATGCTGAATTCTTTGAAAACATCTATCCGTATAAAACTGAATGTGAGTCGTCAAGTGAAAGATCTAAACGACCGCGGGAAGAACCAAAGGAAAGTATACCAAGCAAAGAGGATCCAAGGCGTAGCAAACGTCAAAAGACATCTATTTCCTTTGGACTAGATTTTGTAACATTCTTGCTTGAAAATGAGCCTCAAACATTTAAAGAAGCAATGTCATCTTCTGATTTAACATTTTGGAAAGAAGCAGTCAATAGTGAGATTGAATCAATTTTAAACAACCATACATGGAAATTAGTTGATCTTCCTCCCGGAAATAAACCTTTAGGATCAAAATGGATCTTTAAAAGGAACATGAAAGCTGATGACACTATTGACAAATATAAGGCAAGACTTGTGGTAAAATGTTATAGACAAAAGGAAGACCTTGATTACTTTGACACATACTCGCCGGTAACAAGAATAACATCTATTCGGGTGTTAGTGCCACTGGCGGCCGTATATGGTCTTGAAATCCATCAAATGGATGTCAAGATAGCTTTCTTAAATAGAGAATTGGAGAAAGAAATTTACATGGAACAACCTGAGGGTTTTGTGGTTCCTGGTAAAGAAAGTATGCAGACTTGTTAAGTTACTTTATGGACTTAAACAAGCACCCAAACAATGGCATGCGAAATTTGACCAAACAATGTTGGCAAATGGATTTAAGATTAATGAGTGTGACAAATGTGTTTACATTAAAAATACTCCAAATCATGAAGTCATTGCTCGCTAACAAATTTGACATGAAAGACTTAGGAGTTGCTGATTTGACCTTAGGAATTAGGATTCATAAAACTCCACAAGGTCTAGCATTATCACAGTCACATTATATTGAAAAAGTACTTGACAAGTTCAAGTATTTAAATTTCAATGTTGCAAAGACACCAATTGATGTAAGTTTTGCACTTCAAAAGAATGAAGGTGAAAGTGACTCACAATTGGACTTTGCACGAGTTTTGGGAAGTTTGATGTATATTATGAATTGTACACGACCAGATATAGCATGTGCTATAAGCAAACTGAGTCGATTCACGAGTAATCCCAATCAAACTCATTGGATGGCAATGAAACGAGTCTTGAGATATTTACAACACACCCAAAACTATGCTTTGCATTATAATAAATATCCCGCAGTACTTGAGGGATATAGTGATGCAAATTGGATCACCGGATCGTTTGAAGTTAAATCCACGAGTGGATATGTTTTCACCATTGACGGAGGAGCAGTGTCTTGGAAATCATCAAAACAGATATGCATCGCCCGCTCTACAATGGAATCAGAATTTATAGCTTTAGACAAGACCGGTGAATAAGTTGAATGGCTCCGAAATTTCTTAGAAGATATTTCATTCTGGCCCAAACCTTTGGCTCATATATGTATACATTGTGACAATCAAGCAGCAATAGGTAGGGCAGGGAGCGTAATGTATAACGGAAAATCTCGTCACATACGACGGAGACACAATACCGTTAGACAACTCCTCTCTAGTGGCGTTATCACAATTGATTATATAAAGTCAAGAGATAACATGGCGGGTCCGCTTACAAAAGACTTATCTAGAGAGGGAGTTAGTAGATCATCAATGGGAATGGGGTTAAGGCCAAGGACAAGTCATCATGGCGGTAACTCTACCTAGCAGACTGGAGATCCCAAGAGCTAGGTTCAAGGAGATCAAACAAAGTTATGACTGACGGTTCAACATTGTCAAATAACTCAATCCATTCTCGGATGAAGACAATGTTCAGAAATAAGGATAAGACTTTATGACTTATTAATGAGTTAATAAAACATTAAGGTTTTTTAATGGTTATCTAAATCTGGCGATGTATGACCAGATAATGTGGCTATAGGACCACATGTTTAGAAATCACCTATGTGAGTGTTAAGTGTAAGCCGCTTTAAAGGGGAATGACAGTAAAAACCCATTCTCTATGCACTCATGAGACCAGGCGGTGTTCATGGCTGAAACGAACACAATCGTGAGAACCATAAACGGTTGAGGGTTGATTGTGTGAATTATGTTGTCTAGGTATACAACAAAGTTCGACGGTTCAAAGATATCAAATCTACCGATTGATCGAGTATATCCGATATAAGTTCACTGCGGAAAGTTCAAAGGGAAACCTACTTATCCAGATGCAGTCAATTCTCGCTTGTATATCACACTCGTCCGTACATTCTTTTATCTTATAACCATTCCCCATTCATGTGGGGGATTGTTGGGTTTTGATATTGGTGAATGAGAAATGATGGGATGAAAATTAAAGGGAGTAAAATGTTTTTTTGTCCCACATCGAAAAAAGAAAAGGAAAGAGAGGTGTATATATTACATTACACCTTCTCTAGTTGCTAAAAGGGTTGAGAGGACAAGGACCCCTCGCGCCGTCGCCGTCGCTCGCTCGGCTTCGGCTTCGGCTTTGGATTTGTCAAAAGATTGATTGATAATCTTTTTGGACAAACGTTTCTTTAATTAATTAATTAATTAAAAATAAATCCAAACAGATCAACCCAAGACCCGCGACCGACCCGACCCGTCCGACTCTCCCTCTCTTTTCGAATTTTCCACCAAAATTAGGTGACTATTCTGAATGGTTGCAAACATTCAGAATCAGTACCTCCAAACCTATAAATTCTTGATTGTTCCAAGAATTTAATCATTCATTTTTTTTTCAATTCTGAAATTCACATTCAACTCGAGAATTTCATTCTGTGTGATATACTGCCGTTGAGTGGTTCGCTGCTACCGGAATTTGGAGTACTACTATTCTGGTAAGATAATCGTTCTATCCTGAGAGACGATATTCCGTTAACCTCGAGTACTGTGAGGGGAATAATTTCCTTAAGGACACACTTTGAACTAAGTGGGCTCGATTACATTCTGAAATTATTTTCCAAAACAGATTCTGTTTTCGTTTATTGTTTCATGATCAATTTACTGTTAAGTAATGTTTATATCGTGTAATATGTTTCACTAAGTGATTAACAGATTGTGTTGAAACATTATTTAGCCATATACAGATTATTATACCAATAGTTACTACTGGTTTCAACCTTTATATTCGTTTTACATAAGAAGGATTAATTTTGATCTTCAGTATACTGTTGATGTCTTGAGCCGATGATCTCTCGGAAACAACCGCTCTACCTATCAAGGTAGATGTAAGGTCTGCGTACACTCTACCCTCCCCAGACCTCACGTTGTGAGATTTCACTGGTATGTTGTTGTTGTTGTAGTATACTGTTGATCCGGCATGTGCACCTGGCTAAAACTCGGACTATATTTGTTGATAAAAATTAAAATATCCATATATATTGAGTTGTGTACCATCTGTCTTCAAATGATGGTTTTGCCTCACACAATTTGTATGCTTATTTTGTGGTACTGGCTCTTGAACTAATGATCAAGATAATGATCCATTTTCGTATGTGTTTGATTGCTTATTGGGATTTGGGAATGGATGCCTTATGTTTCTATGTTTTAAAATTATCTATATGTGCTTTTATTAAAAATGCTGATTTCATTAAAAAGAAATACCGTACTAATTAGAAGAGTTTGAATAAAAGATATATTTCTGAACCGTCTTCGTTGCAGGGGGGCGAGCAGCAGCTGCAGCAGCCACAGTTTCTTTGAGAGGAGTGGTTCCTTCTCTAGCTTCATATGGCAGGAGTGAATCCGGAAACACATCTAGAGCTTGGATTTCTGGTGTCCTTGCCCTTCCTGCAGCAGGTTTGTATTATAGTGTTTCTTCTTAAGTTTATTTCTCATGGACTCACATTCTCATCTGTGGAAGCCTCTTTTTGTGAAATGCTAATTCTTTGAGGAAACTTCTACTCTGTACCTTTTCTAGGAAATAGTTATTTGCATTTAGGTGCCTACGTTTAAGGCCTTACTATAACAATTAAAAACAGGAGTCGCACTGAAACCTTGTTTCGTACTATTGGAGGCACCAGAATACTCACCTAGAATACTCACCTACTACTGCCAGCATGTCCTTCTTGTTGGAACTTGTATAAGAAGAAAATTAAAGGGATCAAAAAGGCTGGAAAAATATTTTTCGTGCTCAACGCCACGGCGCAGGAGTACAGTGCCACGACGCCAAAATTCCTGCGGGGTCTGACAGAATTCGAGCGCCGCGGCGCCTGGGGCTAGCGCCACGGCGCTAATTCCAACGGGAAAATAATTTCGAACCAAAAGTTGTGTCTTTTCCATGGGACACAACCTTTGGACTAAAGGTTGCCTTTGAAACGTTTTATATGCTATAAATAGCATGTTGATCAGTTGCTTAAGACACAATTAACAAGATTAATCTTAGAATTAACAAATCAATTGAAGATCAACTCTTGCTTCTTCTTCTTCATCAATATTTTCAGAAAATACATATAGTAAATTCGTCAGAAGTGAAGTTCTTGTGCTAGAACTCTCACTTAGATAGTTGTACTACAACACAAGTGGGGACGAATTTTTATCTTAGGACACTGCGTCATTGCAGGCCTCTATCTACAAACAAGTTAGTATGTGATGTTCATACTTTTGCTTTCATTGTTGTTAATTTCTATATAGTTGAAGTATCTATATAATAGTGTTGTTGAATTCAATTTCTTTGAATTATATATATTGTGGTTTATACATTGAAGGTCTAGATTGGCGATAACACTTCTCTCCTTTATCCTTCTATTTTCTTGTAATAAAAGCAAAATTCCATGAAAGTATGAAGGTTAACTACTCCCCTCTGCTTAAAAAAGTAAAGGTTAATAGCTGCATGTGGCTCATAGTAAGTTCTTTTTCGCACCTTATAGTTAATGTGGTGCAAGGGGTAACTCAGAGGAAGAGGAGCCTTGTCTCTTTCTTAACATTGGCATTATGGCATCCGGAACCTCTTCTATAACAAATAGTCAATGCTCTTGCATGGGTATGCGGTGAAATGGTTTGCTGTACTTATGCTCATAGTTTGAGCATTTCGTTCCATTTCTCCTGTACAAAAGTTATAATTTGTCCTCCTCCCTTGTTTTCATTTTTGTTATCTATGCCTCAGCTACAAATATAATCACTCACATCTGCCTCCCCCATCATTTAGCACCTGCAGATACAGAGTCTTTTTATGAGTAGAATCATGTTGCAACTTACTTTAAAAGGAAAATAAAGTGTGGAATCATATTACAAAGTGATTGTGCCACTTGCTTTGTTTCCTTATTCAGGGAGATAGTAATTTGTATTCTAATTTCATCTTTTCCCTCTCTTCATTGTTTAGCTTACATGCTCCAGGAGCAAGAAGCACATGCTGCTGAGGTACCCTATTCTCAGCCTTTCTCTTGGTTGAGGTGTTATATCATCCATTTTATTATCATTTTTCGTTCCTTTTAATAATATATATCATCTGTTTTTTCTTCTTTCAAGATGGAGCGCACCTTCATTGCCATTAAGCCAGATGGAGTGCAGAGGGGCCTGGTATGATAACTGGTTTTTGTTGCTGTCTTTTATCCCATTAATGTGCTGCTTAGCATATGCACGTTGGGCAAATGTATTTTTTCTCTTTACGGTTGGTTGATAAAATTTTGTTACACTTTAGATATCGGAAATAATAGCACGATTCGAGCGCAAGGGCTTCAAGTTGGTTGCAATCAAAGTTGTGATTCCTTCCAAGGAATTTGCACAGAAGCACTATCATGACTTGAGTGAGAGACCATTCTTTAACGGCCTGTGTGATTTCCTTAGCTCTGGCCCTGTCCTAGCAATGGTAAGATGGATTTAGCAGTCAAAAGTGTTGTTTTACTTTTTTGCCAAAAATATTTCAGCATGAGCAACTCCATACACTTTTATTCAGGTTTGGGAAGGTGAAGGAGTAATCAGATATGGAAGGAAGCTTATTGGAGCCACGGATCCACAGAAATCTGAACCCGGAACCATCAGAGGTGACTTAGCTGTTGTAGTTGGAAGGTAACATAACTTCTCGCCTTGATCCCGGAGTCATTATACTTGTATACAAGATTCAACAACTACGTGTCAATCTCAAAACAAGTTGCATAATATTGTTAACACAATATGTTTTACAGGAATATCATCCATGGTAGCGATGGCCCTGAGACCGCAAAGGATGAGATCAACCTATGGTTTAAACAAGAGGAGTTGGTTAAGTACACAAGCAATTCAGAAAAATGGGTATATGGTGATAACTAGGCAAACATACTGTGCCTTAATTTAAGTTGCCATTAAATAATCATCAGACTAAATCGGATGCCATTTTTCCTTAGGCGAGTAGCAACTTTACATTTAGTATACTGTTAGAATCACCGCAATAATTTGTACTGAAATACTTGGCTCCATTTTTCTTGAACTTTTTATTGTTCCCAGTGGGAAGATCAATTGCAACTATATTGATCCATTTCTACTTTTGCTTCTCCCTAAGCTCATGCGAAACTAGTGATCTTTAAAATAATGTTCTATGTGTCATTCGACCTTAAAAAAAGTAAAATAATATAAGAGGTCTTCAACTATAATAAATCATACTACAAGCACAACAACTTGTAGAGTTTTATCTGAGGTTTAAATTAAGAAACTTTGGGCTTTCAAGTAGCACTAAATATGGATTAGCTACTCGGATCTGCTAGTCTTTCTTTGGTATATTTGTGAGGCTATATGTGTTGGTATTTGCATGTGTTACTGGATTACTTGGTGGGCTGAATATAGGATGGTTGTATGCTCCTTGTCGCTGACTATCTTTGTTGAATTAGAAAGTTGCATTAGAGGAAGCAAAATAGCTTATAAAATTATGATTCTCTAACATGTTCAAGTTTGATTGGTTAATGATCTGCTCATTTATTAGTTTAATGCAATTTGATTTAATTCAGCCTATCTAAAAGTTAGACTGATTTGAACTAAATATGTAGTCCAAATTAACTTATGAAAAATCTTGATAAAATATATTTTTTATTTGATATATAACCGAAAGAAAAAAAAGGAGTTATGTTAGTTTTGTGAATGGTAACTAAACAAAACAAAGAAATTAAAGCTTGATAAAAGTTGAGTTTTGATTGTTCATTTAATTCATTTTGACTCATCCAAATTCGGTCCAATCCGTTCATTTAACGCCCATAAATGATATATAGTAATGCGGTGGGAAACGATAAGGAACACATTTTTTGTTACTTTTCTAAGGAGAGTCGGTTTTAGACAACTGAAAAAATATGCCGTATAAGAAATTTGTATGTTATTTGGTTGACTATTCTGTCTCAATATATTTGGAAAGGTAGGATTTTGAAACACTGACGATTGAAGTAATACTAGACTAGAAAAATGAATAACCTTATGACATAATCATAACTAAACTAGGAATAACTCAATTACCATTATCATACGTTGTGTCGGTGTAGCATTTGAAATATCAAGAAGTAAGCATATGAAAAATAAATAAATTAATATTTACTCCTCTTGGACAAGGAGTAGTATTTTTACCCGTAGGGGTAGCCAAGTTGGTGTAGCAGTAGAGCGCGGGATCGCAAGGTCACGAGTTCGATCCCCTGCATAAACCTTCTTAGTTGAGTCTGTCACACATGGCTTGCCAAGTGTGGTTAATCGGCTGACGTGGTTTACAACCTATTGCGTCAGCCCGAGGTTTACCCTGTGCGCACTCGAAAGAGTAGCGGCTGCGGCTTTCTTCGTCAAAAAAAAGAAGTATATATACACATTGAAAAACATTAATATATACATAGTGTAAAATTTCAGCTGCGAATAAGTGACAATAGACTCCTCTTTGTTAAGAGTCTCACATCGGATATGGAATGAGAACATGGACTTCTTATATGGATTTAGATAATTTTCACCCTACAAATTAGCTTTTGGATTGAGTTAGACTCAAGATCAATTCTTAACACATCATATATAGAAAATACGTTTAAAAATAAAATATCTATAACAAATTTGTTCTGATTTTTAGTTTGCTTTGGATCTTGGAAAATTTCAACAAAGATTAAAGCAGAGACCAAACAAGGATTTGGGTTGGGCCTAAAGAAGGTGAGGAGTTTGAGGGCAAAAGAGGGTTCTGCAAGCCTTTAGACCATTCTTTAACGGATAGATTTACGCAAATGATTTCTTTTTAGGTCATCATTTAAATTTTATTCTAATTTTAAAAGTTGTGCAATTATAACTTTTTGGACTGACCAAAACATTAGATTTTCGTCTGAATTCTACAAAATTTTAGATCGAGTCTTAACATCTTTTCATAAAATATTCAATTTGCTCCGAAAGCAGAGTTTGCCTTCGTGCATAAGACAAACTCCGCCTTATAAGGTAGATTTCACAAGCAAACTATGCCTTGCGAATTCAAACTCTAACTCGCAATTTTTTTTAATTTTTTACTAAGCGGAATTCGAACCCGGAACCTCGAGATATTTTTAAGCGAAAGACAAAAATTAAAGACAAACAATTTGAGGGGCAAAAATTAAATACTAGTGCTTTGAAGGACATTCCGCACCAAAAAAATGCTAATATTTAACCAACCAAAGGAGGACATCAAATTGACACGCCCTTACGATTATTTTGGTTCCCCTTGTCATTTTTCATTATACGCAATAATTCTGACGATGAATTGTTTGACTTTGTACTATATTGAATCTATGGTCATTATGTTCAGGCAAAGAAATTGTTATAATCCTAAATGTAAGAAATATTTAGAATTGGAAAATCTTCCTTAATCTCATTCATCCCAAATGGTTACAATATATACATTAAGTAACAATTAATAGGAAGATTCAGTCTTCCTTAAAATCCTCCTACCTATCCCATAATATATTCTTATTCCCTATATTAATACTATTCTATTTAATACATAATACTACTTACCATTTACAAAAGATTCTACATAATTATATTATTAATAGTAATTAATAATATTCTAACACTCCCAATGATCGGCGAGGAGGCGAATCTTTGAGGCGTCGAAATTCTTCAAATAAGATCAGCGGAAGCCCTTTTGTGAATATATCTGCAATCTGATGTCGCGTCGGGACATGTAACACTCGCACCTGTCCGCGAGCCATCTTTTCACGGATAAAATGAATATCTAACTCAATATGCTTAGTTCGTTGATGATGGATTGGATTTCCGGAGAGATAAATTGCACTAATGTTATCACAGTATACCATGGTGGCTGTCGGAATAGGACAATGAAGTTCAAGTAAAAGATTCTGAATCCAGCATGAGTCAGACACAACATTGGCTACCGCACAGTATTCAGCCTCAATCATGCTTGCATGCAAGCGATACAGCAGATCACATCATCAATTGTTTCTATGGAACAGTGAAACCGAGAAAGGAAGAAGAAGGAAAGGAAGAGAAAGAATATTTTGTTAAAGCTTTTCTTACTTATTATTCAGTCCACAACATGTATTTATACTACTAACATTTCACTCCTAGCCACTATTGCAAAATCTAACCAACTAAACTATAACCCACTGAACTGTATAACAATGTAAAACTAGACAAATGTGAAGTATGTATAACTAATGTATATCTTTAACAGAAATAAAGATAGCTTTAGTAGAAAAATATTGAAATGAAAATTTAAATACTTTTAAACGCAGTTCATGTAGTTGCAAATTCTTACAATGTTATAGAGTTTCAAACTAGTATTGGACCATAGACCAGATATTAATTACTGTAGTATTTTAGAAGAACTGTCAGTAGATAACATATACTCAAACTAGTTTATCAATAAATCGAAACCTAATCAAACTACTGAAATACCTATATCCCTATGGTCATCTTAATTAATAAGAAAATCTCTTGTATTTAACTAAGCAAGACGAACTAAGTGTAAGAATATAACAAGCTTTGTCACTTATAATTCTTCAGGATTGTAATTACGATTTTGAAGTTTTTGAGTTATGACTTGTCATTGAAACCATAGTTTGTTTTAGTTACTAGGTTCGCAATTAAATATATATACATAAACAGGAATAACTAATACAAATATAGGGTCTAAAAAAGCTATTGTATTCCTCTCAATCAATATCTAATATTGTAGCTTCGCCCCTGAATCTAATGAAAAAATAAGTACAATAAAACCTAATATTACAAGTTATAATCCCCGTTCTACATGGATGGGAACAACTTTAAAATAAATATAAAAGTTTATAAGTCCTCGTTAACCACATAGACTTTGAAGATATTAGTTCATGGTCTAAATATTGATATAATTAACAAAAAGAATCGTGTAACACAAAACCTAGACAAGATTTGCAGATATTATTATTCAACGTAAAACATGAGCATTATTGCTTTAACTTGAGAGGTTGATGTAATCATAATTAATAATAAAAAACAATACAAAAAACGCGTACTTATTAGAATTATAGTCGACTCAATAATTAGGAAGAATGCCATTTTCAATTTTCTAGAAATAGTCCAATTTCATCTTTTACCAATATGATACGTAGTGAAAATCACAACACCATAGAGACCTCCTTAATCCTGCTTGCATGAGCCTTTGGAAACACAATATTGATGGTTAATAAACAAATTTTAATTACCTATTTCATCAAAGATCAAGTTTTCACACTACTAGAAATCAATAAATTTTCGATAGATCGTTCCATCAAAAATCCGTCGAGAAAACCTTCATTTAAGATGTTTTTGAGGGACTTTTCATCGGAAACCCCAATTTTTCGACGGATTTCCGATGGACTTATCCGTTGAAAATTAACTAATTTCTAGTGTGTGTTACTTTATTCGATCAAATAATTAAATTGACATGGCTGGCTATGAATTTAACGAAAAACCACTTCCAACAACATAACATATATCGATATAAATGGCCAATTTTAGCAGGTTCCTTGCCATGTATTATGGATTATCAATTCATACTCGGTTTTAAAGTAGTATGATAGTGTAAAAATTATTTGAACAATCGCCCTATACAAATTAAAACCTAGCTATAGAGAATTGTTTAATTTGATGAGCGCAAAATCTTTGTAATAAAGTTGGAAGAAATTAAAATCTCTCTCATGAAGACCTAAAATTTAGCTCAAATACTTCAAATCTATTAATATTGGAAATATTAAATTATTTCTTGACTGTGACAGTGTTCTATGGCTGCCCCAAATTGTACTCCAATTGACTCCTTCAAAATTTCACGCATCTATTTAAACACTTATTCATTATGTCTTCTTTCTTCATCCTCTCTTCTCTCTACAATACTACAACATTAATTTCCTCCACCTTTCTCCTTATATAAAATATTAAAAATAGTAGTGAAAATAATTATGGGATTTGCAAGTTTTTTGCTAAAGGGAAAAAGAAGCAACTCCAAAAAAACCAATAAGGTTGAAAGTAGTATTACTAATACTACTACAACTTATGTTTGTAGAGATGAGTTGGATAAGAAGAAGCCCATGATCAAGAAACGAGTGAAATTTGACTTGGAACCTAAATGCCAACATCCATTAGAAGAAGAAATTAGCCATGAAGAACCAAAGAAAAAGAATACTAGTTCTTTGGAGAAATGTATAAGGGAAGGTGTTGATGATAATGCAAATAATAATAGGGTTAAAGTGAAAATAATGATGAAAAAGGAAGATGCTGTGAGACTTTTGTTGAAGTGTAGCGAAGGAGGGGTACTTAAATTTATGGATGTTGCTCAAGAGCTAGTTCAAGTTCCTTCTAGTAGTGTCAGGGTTATTTCTTCTCCTAATCATAATCCTCAATATGGTTCACTCATGTCTATTCCTGAATAATGTTAGTGTTTTTGAGGGTTGAGTTTGATGTCTATATATCTCCAAGACTAGAGTATAGTCTAATAATACTCATGTATTGCATGGTTCAAGTATCAATTAGACTTCGATCCCCTGCATAAACCTTGGTTGGCGCACACATGCGCTTGCCAGTGTGGTTTATGGTGGCGTGGTTTGCGGCTCTGCGTCGATCGGGGTTTACTGCATGCGCTCGAAAGAGTAGCGGCTGCGGGTTCCTTCGTCAACAAAAAAAAAAAAAAAAAAGTATCAATTAGACCTTCTCCTCATCTTGATTTTCCATACCCCTCTTACCTTTTTAAAAAAAATAATAATATAGAGAGACATTAATCCAAGGTGTAAAAGAAGACACTTGAAAAGAAATAAGAGTTGAAGCTCTTTGTACCTTGGAGGCTAAGAAAGAGCCCACAGTTTAGTTGATTGAAAGCAGTTGATAAGCCTGAACCATGAAGTATTAGTCATGTGACCATAATAAGTCGGTTAGTTGGAGTATAAGACAGAGATATATGAAGCCTTTGTGGTGAAAGTATGAAATGAAAACATCTCTTCTTAATTTTCTCTTCCATACAAAATTGACTCTAGGTCAAATTGTTGCACTTGCAGTTCAATGTCAAGCTAATTCCGCAGTTGTACATTGAAATTTATCATGATATCAGAGCTTTGCATTGAGATTGGAAAGCTTTAGGTTTGTTAAAATCGATAAAACAAAGTAGCAGTTCAAAATCGCCATTGTTGAGCTCACGAGCTTGCGGTCTCGTGCGGTACTGACGGATTTACAAAAAAAAATCTCAGTTAGTACAAGTAGAGAGCACTGACAACAACGATCCATTATATTAATAGAATACCAATGTTCCAAGTATTGTATTAGTTTCGATGAAGCTTACACGTCCAGAAAATTATAATTTGTGGAGTAGATCTATGTGATAAACATTGTTGATAAAAAATAAATAAGCTTTTATGGACGAAACCTGTCTTAGAAGCATGTACAAAGGAAATAGAGAAACAAAGTGGGATAGGTGTGATGTAGTAGTCCTATCACGGATAAGTGCGACTGTAGCTACAGAATTGATGACTAGTATAGTTTATGCATCTAGTTCTAAAAGAATCTGAAAGGATTTCAAGGAAAGGTTTGATAAATAAAACATGAATAGAATTTTTCATTTGTGGAAGGAAATAGGTGCACTTACCCAGGGTACTTATGCAGTTACAACTTATTATTCCAAAATGACAGATCTATATAGGATGAATTGGATGTGATAATACCCCCTGTATGTGATTATGAGGAAGCTAAATCATTTCTAGAATATATGAGGAGTTTGAGAATGCTGCAGTTTCTAGTATGACTATGATTGATAAGGCAAAAGAGACACTCAAATCCAAGGAAGAAATACTATTGAATCAGAGAAAGTATGCCTTGCAATTGATCTCTTTTGATGTGGGGTTGAGTTGTGCTAAGTCTGTTAGAACTCTCTTATCTTAATATCAAGCTCACAACACTAGAGGATGATCAACATATTGTTGTTGCAACTGATGCAGAGGATGGCAGTCCTAATGTGGATAGTTCAATAACAGATACTGATTTAGAAGACATCACTAGCTATCAAAAGTTGGTTGGTAAGTTGTTCACGAAGTCATATATATTTCTCATGATTTATATAAGTTATATTATGTATTTCTTCACATGTTAATTTATGAAATTACAAGTTATGTTTACAAGTTATTTCATAAAATTCATGGGCTTTCGAGCCAACTATTTTCAAGCACATATTTTGAGAGTTCCACAAATTACCGAGCAGGCTTAGATAGCCTGAAACTACGTATGTCAACGTAGGATAAGGGTCGCTCCACTAGAGGACGATACCTTCAGATTATTTATTGGATCCATCATGTTCATGTTCATGTTCATGTCCTACACTCTGGCAAAGTACGAGATTGCTTAGCTGATCGGACAGAGATCAGACTTCACGTTCATACGTGGTGGTGGTTCATGTCGGTTTTGTTAATGCTCTCGCACACACACACACACATATATATATATATATATATATATATATATATATATATATATATATATATATATGAATATTCAATTTTCAAATTTTACAATATACGTATGTTCATGATCATGCTTCAATTTCAATTCATGTTCCTATTATATCACGTGCCTGCTTATTTTCTTCAGTTGTTTTATATACAATACAATTCAAATGTACTAACGTACCTTTACATGAAGCATGTACTTTACGATGCAGGTGCTGGGTTTCAGAAAGATGGATCTGCTCTGTAAGATTGCTTCAGACTTAGTTGTTTGGTGAGCCCCATCTCCTTCGGGATGTCAGTTTAGTATTTTATGATTATGCATTTATGAGTAGATGTATGCCAGGGCCTTGTCCTGGTAAACAAATTTGTAGACTCATACTGTCAGAGGTTTCATAGACTAGTTCAGTATCATGTCATGTCATCATTTTTTTCAAACTTATAATGTTTTACTCAGATGATTTCGCTATTATATTATAAGACTATTATTTCAGTACTATGTTTTACATGTTTTAAATTATTAATGTTTTGATGCTCATGTTGACAAGCAAACCATGTGGTTCGCTCAGTCACATGCAGTTAGGCACCGAGTGTTGTGCTCCACCAGGCCATCGTTCGGGGCGTGACAACAACATCCCAAAGTATCACATTGAGAGGTAGCTAATGGTTAGTTACATCAAAAGGTCACTAGGTCTGGGAATCATGTTTAAAAGAGGAAATTTAACACAATTGACAAGTTACAGTGATTCGGATTGGGCTGCTTGCCCAATTACAAGAAAGTCTGTTACTGGGTATGTTGTTAAGCTAGGAGACTCTCTTATATCATGGAAATCAAAGAAACAAGCTACTGTAAGCTGAGGCTGAGTATAGATGCGTAGCTGCTACTGGGTTAGAGATTATTTGGCTCACAAGTTTGTTACAAAAGCTTGGTGTTCAGATAGACAAGCCAGTCAATTTGTTTTGTGATATCAAGTATACCATTCAGATTGCGTATAATCCTATGTTCCATCAGAGGACTAAACATATCGAAATATATTATCATTTTATTAGAGAAAAAGTGAAATCAGGGTTGATCAAGCCACAATATCTAAATACCGCTTTGCAGTTGGCATATATCTTAACCAAATTCCTCGGGGTAATCCAACATCATCAGTTGTTATCCAAGATATGAGTGTTTGATGTCTACCACCCTCCAGCTTGAGGGAGAGTTATGAAATCATCTGATAGTTGTTGCTACTGTTAGTTAGTTAATTGTTGGTTAGTTGTTAATTAGTCATGTGGTCATAATAAGTAAGTTAAGAGTATAAGACAAAGATGTATGAAGCCTTTGTGGCATAACTGAAAGTATGAAATGAAAAGCTCTCTTCTTCCTCTTCTCTTAATTTTCTTTTCCATACGAAATTGACTCTAGGTCAAATTGTTGCACTTGCAGTTCAATGTCAAGTTAATTCCGTAGTTGTACATTGAAATTTATTAGATTGATTCACACAATTACCACATATAAATTTTCAATTCGAGCATGTTCAAAGGGTTACATCGAGAAGGCTACGTAGTATAAAACTTTGTATCATAGTCTAAAATTATACATAATATTATAATACCACGTTTAAGGGTTACACTAAAAAGGGGTTTAAGATAATCATGGTCTAGAACTTGATACAATAAAAAAAAAATCTAACAAAAAACTTAGACATGATTAGTATAATATATTCAACATAGACCGTTTTTCAAAGGATGCTTCCCTTCCAGCTCTTTGCGAGAGGAAGGGATGCTGCTATTGATGGACCGGTGCTACATCTGGATCTAAGAATTACATTAGTAAAACTATACAAATACATTAATCTATTCAATAACTAAGAAGCACGTCATTTTCAATCATCTTCCCTAGACCTAGTCTTATTTCACTTACTACCACTTATAGTCAATTAAAATAGCGACAACATAGACTATGGATGACCTCTTAAGTCCTCCTCGTGCCTCTGAAAATTTTATTTGAGTTCTAGCTTTATTTGAGTTTCATAAAGAAACATTTAAGGAGTCATCTACTTATTTATTATTCTTCATCATTTTTATTATAGGAGTAGTTATATATTTGACCGCTCAACCAAAAATATTTATATTCGCTAACTATTCTCTCTAAATAAAAATAAGTGTTCATTAATCTTTTGCACACGCCTGAAGAATATACTCAATCATAGGGGGAAATAGATAATACTAAACTATTCTTAATTAAAAACTACCTAATTAATATAATTTTTTGATTACATAAAAACTCATTTATATAAACAAGGATAAATTTGAAAGAAAATAATTAATTCCTTCTTGATTATATAAGTGAACACTTATTTTAAACCAAAATAAAAAGCTAAGTGAACACTTATTATGAACCGAAAGGAGTAATATACATAATATACACATATACATGATTTATATTATGTATCTGCTGGCTAATTTTTTTTCAAATGGGTGACTAGTTATATTAAAATAAAATATTTATGTTAAAATCCTTTATTAAAACAAAAAGAATAGTATAGCTCATTAATTGAAACAAGAAAATATTTAATTTCTCCACTGTCACAGTCAAGACTTGTGTGGCTGCCCCAAATTATAATCCAATTGACTCTTTCAAAACTTCACTCATCTATTTAAACACTTAATTCATTGTCTCTTTTTATTCATCCTCTCCTCATCTCTACTACTCCATTAAATTTGTTGTACGGAGTATCATAATAGAGCCACTTCTCAATCTCCTAACCTTAATTTCTCCATACAGTACAATATTAATAAGATATGAAAATTATGGGATTTGGGAGTTCTTTGCTTAAGGGAATTCACTTTGGTGAAAGATGTAAATCAAGAAGAACCAAGGTTGTTGAAAGTAGTACTATTACTACCACTTATGTATGTAGAGATGAGTTGGATAAGAAGAAGCCCAAAGTCAAGAAACAAGTGAAATTTGATCTAGAGCCAAAATATCATCCATCAGAAGAAGAAATTAGCCATGAGGAAGAAAAGAAAAATACAGTTACTCAAGAGGAGAATACAAGAGTACAAGAAGGTTCTAATCATGTAAATTATGATGGGATTAAAGTGAAAATATTGATGAAAAAAGAAGATGCTACGAGACTTTTGTTGAAGTATAGAGAAGGAGGGGCACTTGAATTTATGGATGTTGCTCAACAACTAGTACAAGTTCCTTCTACTAGTGTTAGAGTTCTTTCTTCTCCTAGTCATAGGTAGGAATGACAGTGGAGCAGGACAGGTTTATCTTAACGTGAACTATTGAATGTTTAAGAGCCTATGAGGTTTTTTGTTCCGGTTCACTAAGACTATTCTTGAATATTTTTTCTCAAGCCTTGAGGAAGTGTGCTTGAGTTTCTTTTCTACTTAACTTTATGTAATAGCATTGATTAGTATTCTAGAATAAATGGTATGTAACTTATTATAATATGATAAAATTATATTGATAGCTTAAAAAGTTTATTACATTATTGATGTATATAACTTAAATTTTTTAAAATTATATTCGCCTGAATTACCTTATTCTAGAAAAATAAAAAGATAACATTACTCACTCCGGATAAAAACGAGTGTACACTTAGCAATTTTCACATCACTTAAGAAAATACTAACTTCTAAGTAAAAATAGGTAATTTGACTAAAATACCCTTAATTAAATAGGTATTGGGATTTGATCATCTAACCTTTAATAAGAGAAGATATAAAAAAAGTAAGATTAATTCTTTCTTGATTTGGTAAGTGAACTATTATTTTTTATCCGGGGGAATAATCCACCCAAGGAACCTATCAATTTCGGAAAACCACAATCAAATAATGTATTTGAATGATGATAATAAGTGGCAGACTCAGATTTTCACGAAGAGATTTTAAAATATAAAAAAGTAAACACACGTAAAAGTTAAAAAGCTAAAATATGTTATATGTAGTATAAAAAATATTATTTACATTTCAGTGCAATTTTCGAGAAAAAGGGGTTCGAGTAACCCCCTTGTGCCCCTAACTCCGCCTTGTAATGTATGTCAATTAAAATCATATAATCATCTTTGCATATACTAAATCACCATAATAATGAAAAAAAGAATATACAGCTATTTGTTCTCATCACTAAATTGACGGTCCGTCAATTTGTTTGACGGTCTGAGTCTGAAATATCAATATTTTTGACGGTCCAGATTGACGATCCATATTATTTTGACAATTCGTATAATTGGACCGTTATGAACTTGAAAATTTCCATAAAGTTTATGAAAAGCTGGAGTCCTGGAACGATGAAGATTGACAGGCCATATCAGTTTTACGGTAAAAGTATATCTTAAAATCATAGTAAATCATTTATAAAGGATTAAATGAAACAGGCTACCTCTTAAGTTTGAATTGCCAGCTTTTACATTATTTTTTTGTTTCCATTCAAGTTAACAAATATTGATTTAAATAAATAATTTCATATTCAATCTCAATGTCTACCACAAATTTTTTCAGTCAAAAGATTATATATAAATTATCTAAACAATAATGAATTAAAAAAATGAAAAGATATTTGATTAATAAATATTATTGTTTTACAAAAAATTATAACAACAATATTTTTTTTATATTTTATATTTTCTTTCATGACCACGCGAAATGCGGCCAAGTACACTAGTTATTGGATATGTTAGTCTTCGTCTCTTTTACCTCTCAATATAACGAAAGTTCCAGCGAGTTACTTGTGACTTGGTGACAAAATTAGCTCAAACTCAAATGACCTGTTCAATGTTTATTGGGTTTGGGCAAGAGTAGATTTATCCAAAGCTTGGGTCGGGCCGAGCCAGGATCAGGTCGGGTGGTTATTTTTTCCTACTTGCCCGATCCTGACCCTATTTTTTTTAGATTTTTCGATCACGGTCGACCGCCGGGGACCCTACAGTCTCGGTCACGACCGATCTACAAAACAAAAAATGGAGAATTTTGGACGGATCGGGTCGCACTCGATAATTTTTTTTTTAAAATTGAATTTCCAAATAGTGAAATTGACAATCTCGGAAACATTACCACGAAATTTGGACGTTGAAATCTATTATATATCGTGAGATATCAACTAAAGAATAGGAAAAATTAGAAACCGATTTGGGGGAAACGTCAAATCGATGGAAAGACGGGCGTTTTTCCTGAAATACGTGAAATCAATTTTTTTTTAGGTGAAACGGACGTCCGAGCGCAGAGTTATGATCATTTGAAGTTTCACCAATTTAAACTTTCTTTTCTCCCTTCCCTACATTCTATGGCATTTGCTTCACGTTAAAACATAAAGTTTGCATCACAAATATTCTTAAAACATGTAAATATTAATAAAGGAAAAATAATACAAATTATATTAAAAAGATTATGTGGCGGATCGAGGTCGGGTCAGGGGCCGGACCGGGCCGAGTGGGTAAAAAAATCTGACCCTGGCCCGACCCAACGTATGCTCGGGTCCCCACCTTTTTGGGTCAGGTGGCTCTCGGGTCAGAAAATAGCTGACCCTGGTTTTTTGGGTCGGTAGGGTCCCAGATCCGATGGACAGGTCTAGGCAAGAGTGATTTTGATTATGGATTGGTTTGGGCTAGCCCAAATTGACCCATCATAAATCAACAACTCAAATGACCTCATGATGATGCTCAAACTTGACCCACGAAAATGCTCAATCTTAACGATTAGAGCTCCACTATAGATTAAATTTTTGTTTATAAATAATTATTTAAAAAATTCTTTATTATTTCGAAACAATAAAAATACATCAACACACCCCAACCATCCACCACACTACCCCTCCCCTACACCAACTGTCACCCAAACACTGAACCACCCTCAAATCTCTACCCCTACCTTGCCTACTCCATCCCACCGCCTACCACCCCTACCACCTCTACCCCATCTACCACACCTCCCGCCCTATCCCCCCTCCCACTTGCCCTACCCATTCTCAAATTTTTATTTCATAATTTTTTTACTTTTATAAATAATTTATAAAATATATAAAAAAATTCTTACCTACCACACCTAACCCCCCCTCCACCCCACCTCATCCTCAAATTTCCATTTCATATTTTTTGCCTACCCCACTCATGCCCTACCACATCCTCAAATTTCTATTTCATATACTTTTTACTTTTATAAAATAAATTATAAAAAATATGAAATTTTTCTTACCTCCTCCCCTACTCCCTCCACCCATGCCATACCCCATCTTCAAAGTTCTATTTCATATTTTTTTTTATAAAAAAAGTTATTTAAAATATGAAATCTTTTCTTACCCCCTGCCCTCCCGAAGTTTTTAGTTTATATATTTATTTTACTTATATATAACATTTTACTAAAAATTTGAAAATTTTCTTACCTCATTGTAACACCCCATTTTAACCGGAGTCGGAAACGGGATTACTGCTACATGTGGTTGATTCCTAAATGTATTTTAAGGAGTCGCCACCTAATTATTATAGTGAATTAGGACACTTAGTTTATTGCAATAAAAATACTGCAATTGACTTCCATTTAATGGTCTGCGAAATTAGTGAGATTCTGGATCAGGGTTCTTTATTATCCTAAAGGGAAGGGGTTAGGCACCCTTTAAGATCCGCTAACTTGCGGTTGTTCGTTCAAACCTAGGTTAATTATTTATTGCTCTTTTTATTCTAACTATTCTAAGCATTTTACATAATTTACAATTAAAATAAAATACAATGCAAAATAATAAAAACATGAAATTAAATACGATATAAAATAAACTCAGGGCATTCTTTTGAAATGCATCTCGGATACTGCATGAACACTTAGTAAAAGTATTAGTAATAGAATACATAAATTTTTAAATAATAGCAAAATTAACAAACAAAGCAAATAAATCCGTCTTTTGTGCATGAGGCCTTGGAAATCGACAGGATTCCTTCATTGGCCAATATTATTAAAAGCAATAAAATAAATAAAATTTTCAGATCCGCCAAAGCAGTAATAGTTTTAAACACGGAGGGCTCGGATATGTAAAAATATAAAGTAGGGCGGCTAAACAAGTGCGGTGCGAATTCGCCTTGCGAGCACATGTTGGTTATCCGGTGTAAGTGGAAGAAATCATCCTTGCCCGTAAAGCTTCATTTATTTTATTTTCCGTCTTTGCAGCGTGGAGGCCTCAAAATCGACGGATAACTTTTTCATCGGCCAAAGTGTAGTATCTGTTCAAAATCAGTAACCAACAGTGTAGCAGTTGTTCTTTCTCAAATTTATAGTGGCAGTAACGAAATAACAGTATCATGCCATAATGATTCAACTCAAAGTGGGGCAGATATCAGGTCCGCATTAGAATAATTGTTAACGCATCAACGTGATAATCATTTTTATCAAGCACTGCACCTCAGTTCAATTAGTAAAACAGGACAACATTGCTCTTAACTCAAGGTGCAACGAATCGACAACAATGAATAGCAATTGTAGGCATTCATAAGTAGCGATCATAGACAATAAGCAACAGTATAGTATAAACACGCACATGGCAACAAAATACCCATATAAGTGGCAGCTCAGATGTAGCATCAATTCTTTAAGAAAAGGAAATCATCAGAAATTTGGTTCGTAGGCAAGCAGAAAATCAACCCCAACAACAACACATCGGACCAACAACAAGCGAAAACAACAATAATATCGAGAAATTAAAAAAAGCGAAACAATTAAGGCAATGGTTGTAGGAAAATCGAAAAGTCGCGGAAACAACATAGTTAGCGAAAGTAGAGTTTCAGCGGAAATTTGAGCGTCGCGGATAAAAACTCAGGCGTGTTACCAAGGCGAAAATCAAACGATCCGAACCAGCGGTATAAAATAACAAAAATACCAAAAATCGGTCCATACCAAAACCGAGTTAAAAGTGCGGCGGCGTCGCTTCCACAGCGGCAGCCGGAGCGCCGCCGATGGTTGGCAGTAGTGGCGGGGGCAGCGGGGTTTCTTGGAGTGTGGTTCGCGGTGAGGTGTGGTTCCAACGGGTGTGGCAGTGGTTAGAACTCCGGCGGCGTGACTTCGCCGGAGTTATGGCGGATGGTAAAAGGGGAGAGGTGAGTTGGCTGTTGAAGGTTGTCTTTGTGTGTGTGTTGTCACTGAGTATGGGAGTTAAGGATGGTGAAATCTTTGTCTTGTAAAGGCGGGGAGGGTGAGGTAGGTTTAAAGAGAGAGGGTGAGGCGGCTAAGGTAAATAATAGGGTGAAATTTGAGTCTTGATTTTTTTGTGTTGGGGGGAAAGTTTAATATATAGGGGTGTGTGTTAGGGTTTGGTATTTGGGGGGGAAAATAAAAGTGGGGTATTGTTTTGGGGGGGAAAATGAAAAGAGAGTGTTTGGATGAAATTAATAATAGTGTTGGATTTGACTGATTCAAATTGGGTCTGGAATTTGGTTTGACAAAAATGCAAATTTGGTTAATTATTTAAAAGAAAATTATTTAAAAGATGCAAGATTATAAAAATGCAAATCCAGCGCAATAATACTAAAATGCAATATTTAAGAAATGTTTAATGCTGATTAAAAGTAAAGCGCGGTCTTAGATTAATTATTTAAAGAGATGCAAATATCATTAAAACAAAACGACGGTATAACAATAATAAAAACATAATATTAACAACGACATAATGCTTAATTTAAAAATAAAAGATGCAATGCCATTTTTTGTAAAGAAATAAACATAGAATATTATGTAAAAATATGTAAAAATAACGATTAAAATGATGTGTGCTAAAATACTTAAAATTGCACGAAAATATACAAAAACGGGTCAAAATTGGTATCAACGACATGTCCTCTTTGTGCGGAGATGATGGAAGAGTCTTGGACAAAGATGTTGACTTGTAGCCAATTTTGTCTGTTTATAACCTAAAACTTAAAAAAATAGAGATGATGCAGATCGAAAAATGTCGATGTCAAATCATGATGACCTTTGGGTCGTGATGCAAAAATTAAAAGCAAAGTGACGATTAAAAAGTCCCGGTGTCGAAGTATGATTGACAGCAGTTGCGGTGATGTGGTCTTTGTAATAGACATGGTGTTTGTAGATGTTGATGGCGTCGTTGCGTAGGCGCGATCACGGTGCTTTCGTCGTTGCGTGGACGAAACATGAATGAAAGCCGTTGCATAGGCTTATATGAAATAGCGTCGTTTGGACGCGACGGATGCTCGTCGTTGCATGGACGAAACATGAATAAGCCGTTGCATAGGCTTAAAATGAAAAGCGTCGTTTTGGACGCGATCACGGTCTTTCGTCGTTGCATGGGCGAAACATGAATAAGCCGTTGCATAGGCTTAAAATGAAAAGCGTCGTTTGCATGGGCGCGTCACGGATGCTCGTCGTTGCATGGGCGAAACATGAATGAAGCCATTGCGTAGGCTTATATGAAATGAAAAGCGTCGTTGCGTGGGCGCGTCACGGATGCTCGTCGTTGCATAAACGAAACATGAATGAAGGCTGCGTGGGCTTTTAATGAAATGGCGTCGTTGCGTAAACGCAATCTGATGCGTCGTTGCATGGACGAAACATGAATGAAGCCGTGCATAGGCTTAAAATGAAAAGGCGTCGTTGCATGGACGCGATGCAGATGCTCGTCGTTGCATAGACGAAACATGAATGAAGCCGTTGCATGGGCTTTTAATGAAATGACGTCGTTGCATAGACGCAATGCAGATGCTCGTCGTTGCATGGACGAAACATGAATGGAGCCGTTGCATGGGCTTTTAATAAAATGACGTCGTTGCATGGCGCGATCACGGATGTTAAATCGTTGCATGGACGAAACATGAATGAAGCCGTTGCATAGGCTTAAAATAAAATGGCGTCGTTGCATGGACGCAATGCAGATGCTCGTCGTTGCATGGACGAAACATGAATGAAGCCATTGCATAGGCTAAAAAAATAAAAAATAAAATAAAAAATAAAAAAATGAAAAGGCGTCGTTGCATGGACGCGATGCAGATGCTCGTCGTTGCATAGACGAAACATGAATGAAGCCGTTGCATGGGCTTTTAAAATGAAAAGGCGTCGTTGCATGGACGCGATGCAGATGATCGTCGTTGCATGGACGAAACATGAATGAAGCCGTTGCATGGGCTTAAAAATAAAAGGCGTCGTTGCGTGGGCCGCGATCACGGATGCTCGTCGTTGCATAGACGAAACATGAATGAAGCCGTTGCATAGGCTTAAAAAATAAAAAGGCGTCGTTGCATGGACGCGATGCAGATGCTCGTCGTTGCATAGAAGAAACATGAATGAAGCCGTTGCATAGGCTTAAATGAAATGCATTGGTTTATGAGCGTACCTGCTTTGTGACTTGCCTGGGTTGAGATAACGTCATTGCATAGACGTTGTGCGTTTGTAACCCGCATGTGCCTATTGTTGTGTTCCTGCCTTTGCTGATATGAAGATCCTGCACTTAAAGAAAACTTGTGAGTTTTTTAGGAAATGAGTGGTTGATTAGCGTCGACTCTGTAGCTTTGGCTCTTGACGCTTGCATTCTTGGTTTGCACTGAAGACCTAGTTGGCCTGCTTTTTCCTGTCTATTGCCATTTTCTTGCACTGAATTCCTTAAAATGTCCCAGTTTCTGGTAATGAAGATGTTGAACTGGGTAAGGTTGCATCTTGACGCTATCAAGGCGATCAGGTAAGCATTTTTTTTTTATTATTTTTTATAATGAATGAAAAGCTAATGCGAGAATATGGACAATGTACGATTGAGTAGATGAGAATGCACCCCCCGAAAATATGTATGTAGTAATGGATGCAAAATATATGAGGATGCTAAACTCTCCAATGGACAAAATCGAGTCGTAATGCGTAAACAAGGAAGAAATATTTCTAACGGTGTGACCGAAGCCGATGTGGTCGCCTACGTATCCCGCCGAGAGTCAGGTCAAGACGTAGTTCATGCTGCAAAAAATAAGAATTTTTATGATTTTAAAATGATGTGGGACCGAAGCCGATGTGGCCGCCTACGTATCCATTGAGGAATCAGTCGAGCGTAGTTCGTGATGCAAAATAATTTTATGTAATATGCATTTTGTTGTTTTTACGCAAAATGGAAACGACATTACGTTCGACTCGGTTGATACCAACAATTAGTATTGTGCATAAGGATGTTCTTTTATTGTTTTGATCTAGCCGAGATTGACTCGGTGTAATTCGCACGATTTGAGATAGTACCTCAAACATACACGAGTGTCGACACACTTGCTTGCATCGAGTTTCGAACTAAGCGTAATCTCACGTTTCAAATGCCTCATTTGAAAGAAGGTCCCATCTCACACATATATTCCAGTATTTTGAATTTTGGGACGTTGAGAGAATTGCGCTCACACTCAAAAAGATGTTCAATGCATGCAATTGTGATACCATAGGCTTGGCCGTCATGTAAGTATCCACTAATGTGAGAACTCTCAGTATAAGATCATGTAGGGCTTGTCACGGGCTTGTAATGTAGGCTTGGTGAAAGAAATGGATATCATTTGGGTAAAAGTGACTAATCATTCCTCGAGAGTTGGACTACGTCCATGCTTGATATTTGTGTGTTTTAATGCTGACTTGCTTTCTTTTTGTCCCAGTTTTTCTGTATTGACTTCTTTTGAATCTTTCATTTAGAGCCCCTCTTTTTTTTTTCGGGGTTACGTATTCCCCTTTTTTTTTTTTTATCGGGGCTTTTGATTTCCTCTTTATGTGAAGTCGTTTCTGCTTTCATTCTTTGAGACTTTGACAATTTTTGTCTTTGCAAACTTCAGCGCAGGATTTTGTCAGCCATTTGCACATTTCTAAAGCACTCGAGGAGGTCGGGCCAAGAAAGGGATAGTGCGTCGCCTTTCGAGAAAGGGTATAGGTGTAATATGCGGTTGTCAAAAAATAGGTTTTAGGATCAAAGGGGTGTACTAGGGATAATGTTATTTGGTAGGCTGAAAAGGCTCAAACGGGTCAAAGAAAGCCTACGTTCATTTCCTACACCGAGTGTTGCTCAGGATTTCGCCTCAACAAACATTCAGGCCAAGTTCTAGATCACAATGTAATGCAATTGAACTTATTCAAACACTCACCACACAATGCATATGAAACGATGAGGTTGGTTTCGTCCTTATCTTGGAAACACGCAAGACAATGTCATTTACGGATGTGAATAAGAGGTACCAACAGAATTTATGGTTTACCACAAAGTCAACTCATACTGATTATCACTTTTTTTTTTTTTTTATGCACATTTCTAACTGTGTTGGTATTAACAAAGTCGAACAATAATACTAAAAAAAATGTTTTTTTTTTTTAATAACATTTTTTGTATGTTTTTGAATAAAATATTTCTTTTTTTTTTTTTTTTTTTGTATTTTTTGAATAAATCGTACCGAACCCGAATAGGGCTGCCTACGTATCCCGCCGAGGGAATCAGGTGCGCGTAGTTCATTCAAATATGTTATAAAATGTATGCTTGAAAAGAATTTATCAAAGAAAGGATAGCAATATAAAGCTGTGCAAAGTAAAATGAATGTCCGACAACATGGTGAATGGGATGCATGAGTGAGAAATGCGCTCTTTATTATTTTTTGTGGTTTATTTTTATTTTTGTGGTGTCGAACCCAAAATGAGTTGCCTACGTATCACACCGTGTGGTGAGAATCAGACACGCGTAGTTCGGAATAATTATGCTGTAAAATGCATGATATGAAAGAACTATGCAATCAACGCTAAACATATCAATGAGATTTGCAAATATGAATAAAAATACAACGTAAAGAAGAATTGAGAGCGATGTCTCGTTGAATCTGATATAAATTGACTTCTATTAGTCAACATAACTACCGCTCCTTGTGATGAACTTTTTTTTTTGTTTTCTTTTTTGAACGCCCTCGACTATTCGCGAGAATTTGTTTTCTGCAAAATATGAGAAATAGGTGAGTAGGAAAGTTACAAAATAATAAAATGAAGGGATGTGACAATATAGTCGAGAGACTCACGATTGGTTCGAGGATGGTAGTTGGTGCTTCAAAGTCCAAGCCGCTATTCAGTGTGATTTACTGTGAGGAGTCTGATTGAAATGTAATGACAAAAGTGCAAAAATGCAAATGTCAGGCAGGAATCACCAAAGAGTAATTATTGCATTAAATAATATGCAGGGGTTGCTAGCGACAACAATAGTAAACAAAAAAACATGCAAAACAAGCGCGTGCCCTAATATGCTTGGGACCTCCCTTATGCCAGAGGTGAGCCTAAACGCCAAATATGCGAGATTATGATAAATAAGTCCAAGCCGTTAAACTGCAATGTTTTGTTGGAAATGGCGACCAAATGACGGTGCACTTTTTCCAATTTCGGCGTGTCATGACCAGGCTTGGATCCGTCTATCATTATCACGCTACACATATATGCCAATGGGTCGTTGGGTTGTGGAACCCGTCGACAAGTTTGGTGGATTTCTAATTGTGGCGTTAATACCAAGGATTAACCCACCTAAGGTTTATGCATGCATGACTTAATATAAAAGGTGTTATAACTCTATCCTAATTTTGGTAAGATTTGGATGACTAGACCAATGGTTCCGGCGGACTACTCGAGTGAGAAGGCTACGCGTGACCGCGGTTGGACCGGATTCTCCGCGTCTATTACCAACTCTCCTAAATTTGGGTTTTGAAGAAAGAATTTTGCTGATGCACCAAGCGCACCTCGCGTGTAGTGTGTGATAGTGTTAATTTTCCAGAATGGAGGAAATATGAACGGAATGACAATTTAAGAAAAGCAATAAAAGAATGTAGCAATTAAAGTAGTTAATTACAAAATAAAAGCAAACAATATAAAATATTTACAACAAATATAAAAGCCAAATAAAGTGCAATATTTAATTAACCTGAGTATGTTATGATCAAGAACCTGATATCCCCAGCAGAGTCGCCATGCTGTAACACCCCATTTTAACCGGAGTCGGAAACGGGATTACTGCTACATGTGGTTGATTCCTAAATGTATTTTAAGGAGTCGCCACCTAATTATTATAGTGAATTAGGACACTTAGTTTATTGCAATAAAAATACTGCAATTGACTTCCATTTAATGGTCTGCGAAATTAGTGAGATTCTGGATCAGGGTTCTTTATTATCCTAAAGGGAAGGGGTTAGACACCCTTTAAGATCCGCTAACTTGCGGTTGTTCGTTCAAACCTAGGTTAATTATTTATTGCTCTTTTTATTCTAACTATTCTAAGCATTTTACATAATTTACAATTAAAATAAAATACAATGCAAAATAATAAAAACATGAAATTAAATACGATATAAAATAAACTCCGGGGCATTCTTTTTGAAATGCATCTCCGGATACCTGCATGAACACTTAGTAAAAGTATTAGTAATAGAATACATAAATTTTTAAATAATAGCAAAAATTAACAAACAAAGCAAATAAATCCGTCTTTTGTACAGGGGAGGCCTTGGAAATCAGACGGGGATTCCTTCATTGGCCAATATTATTAAAAGCAATAAAATAAATAAAACTTTCAGATCCGCGCCAAAACAGTAATAGTTTTAAACACGGAGGGCTCAGATATGTAAAAATATAAAGTAGGACAGCCTAAACAAGTGCGGCTGCGAGAATTCGCCTTGCCAAGCACATGTTGGTTATCCGGTGTAAGTGGAAGAAATCATCCTTGCCCAGAAAGCTTCATTTATTTTATTTTCCGTCTTTGCAACTGTGGAGGCCTCAAAAATCGACGGATAACTTTTTCATCGGCCAAAGTGTAGTATCTGTTCAAAATCAGTAACCAACAGTGTAGCAGTTGTTCTTTCTCAAATTTATAGTGGCAGTAACGAAATAACAGTATCATGCCATAATGATTCAACTCAAAGTGGGGCAGATATCAGGTCCGCATTAGAATAATTGTTAACGCATCAACGTGATAATCATTTTTATCAAGCCTCGCACTCGATTCAATTAGTAAACAGGACAACATTGCTCTTAACTCAAGGTGCAACGAATCAACAACAATGAATAGCAATTGTAGGCATTCATAAGTAGCGATCATAGACAATAAGCAACAGTATAGTATAAACACGCACATGGCAACAAAATACCCATATAAGTGGCAGCTCAGATGTAGCATCAATTCTTTAAGAAAAGGAAATCATCAGAAATTTGGTTCGTAGGGCAAGCAGAAAATCAACCCCAACAACAACAACAAATCGGACCAACAACAAGCGAAAACAACAATAATATCAAGAGAAATTAAAAAAAAAGCGAGAACAATTAGGGGCAATGGTTGTAGGAAAATCGAAAAGTCGCGGAAACAACATAGTTAGCAGCAGTAGAGTTTCAACGGAAATTTGAGCGTCGCGGATAAAAACTCGGCGTGTTACTAAGGCGAAAAATCAAACGATCCGAACCAGCGGTATAAAATAACAAAAATACCAAAAATCAGTCCATACCAAAACCAAGTTAAAAGGGGTGCGGCAGCGTCACTTCCACGGCGAACGCCGGAGCGACGCCGCCAGTGGTTGACAGAAGTAGTGGCGGGGGCAGCGGGGTTTCTTGGAGTGTGGTTCGCGGTGAGTGTGGTTCCAACGGGTGTGGCAGTGGTTAGAACTCCGGCGGCGTGACTTCGCCGGAGTTATGGCGGATGGTACAAGGGGAGAGGTGAGTTGGCTGTTGAAGGTTGTCTTTGTGTGTGTGTTGTCATTGCCACTGAGGTTTGGGAGTTAAGGAGGGGGGGCTGCTGTCTTGTAACGGGGGGCGGGCCGGGGCTGAGGGTAGGTTTAAAGAGAGAGGGTGAGGGCGGCTAAGGTAAATAATAGGGTGGGCTGGGTGCTGATTTTTTTTTGTGTTGGGGGGAAAGTTTAATATATAGGGGTGTGTGTTAGGGTTTGGTATTTGGGGGGGGGAAATAAAGTGGGGTATTGTTTTGGGGGGGAAAATGAAAAGAGAGTGTTTGGATGAAATTAATAATAGTGTTGGATTTGACTGATTCAAATTGGGTCTGACTGGGTGGTTTGACAAAAATGCAAAGTGGTTAATTATTTAAAAGAAAATTATTTAAAAGATGCAAGATTATAAAAATGCAAATCCGACGCAATAATACTAAAATGCAATATTTAAGAAATGTTTAATGCACGATTAAAAGTAAAGCGGTCTTAGATTAATTATTTAAAGAGATGCAAATATCATTAAAACAAAACGACGGTATAACAATAATAAAAACATAATATTAACAACGACATAATGCTTAATTTAAAAATAAAAGATGCAATGCCATTTTTTGTAAAGAAATAAACATAGAATATTATGTAAAAATATGCAAAAATAACGATTAAAATGATGTGTGCTAAAATACTTAAAATTGCACGAAAATATACAAAAACGGGTCAAAATTGACTGTCAACACTCATCACCCAACCCCCTCACCCCACTACCCCCACCCCCAAATTTGTTATTTTATATATTTATTTTATTTTTATAAATTTTTTACAAAAAATGAGAAAAATTTCTTTACCCCGTCCCCACCCCACCCGAAGTTTTTACTTTATATATTTATTTTACTTAATACAAAAATCTTATTAAAAATGAGAAACTTTTCTTACCCCACTACCCAGTCCCCCCTCTCACCCCCCCACTACCCCCTGCCCTCCCAATCATTATTTTATATATTTATTTTGCTTTTATAAAATATGAAAAAATATTATTCTTATTTTAAAAATAAGGATATGAAAAAATCAAATATCATACAAAATAAAACAACATCATAGAAGGTAAGTTTGAAAATAAGTAATAGGTCAAGTTGGTCAATTAGGTTATGACTCATCATTTAGCCCATCTTGACCCGCTCACCTTAGCTCATGTAAGATTTGGACGGGTTGAAAATTGTCTCATCTATTAATTCAGTCCATCTTGATCCGTTCAACTCTAGCCCAAACGGCTCATCTGTCACCCCTACTTATGACATAATGATTAAGTTAATGCTAACTTAAACTTTGTGAGATGATTTAAATTTATCTTCCTTCAATAATTGGGTCAAAATTAAAATTTTACCATATTGATTCAAATATGCTTTATCCACTAGCTTTTACAAGAGAAAATTATTATTTACTCTTGAATTATGCGATATAATCCGGACACTATTGTGCAGATAGATGTTTATAAATATTTTAGAGTGAATTAAGACCCTTATAATTTCTTAGTCAAACAATACTAACTTCTATGCGACAATTTTAGCTTTTGAATTCTTTTTGTCTCTTTGTTTAACTAAAGAAAAACTGTAGTAGTTAAGAAAATAATGGAAGATTAGAAGATAACTTATAAAGAAAAAGAAATATTTTAGATGACTTGGTATTATCAATCAATGCACTACTAGTCTAATATACAACCAAATTTTTTTCTTTCCTAACAAAGTTATTTTCTCTGTAATAATTATGTGATTCACTTTTTGTTTTAATTTGTCCCCAAAATAATAATATCTCTCTATATTTAAAAATAATTTAACTTTTCATTTTATTTTTAATAAGATGATTTATACTATACAAATATCTATGACTTGTTTTAAACTACAAGTTTTAATTTTTTGTTTAAATTATTTTTGGTGGCCAATCAAAAATATATATAATATAAAATGGGAAGGAGGGAATACCAACAATCTAACATTGTTCTAAAACGAAGAAAAAAAGATGTTGAAAATATATAAATATTACTCCTAATAACAAAAATAACACGCTTGATTGCAAGAATTCTACATATTCATATTTTCTTGAATATTTTCTTATTGAGACAAATATATTTGCATGTCGTAGAAGTAACGTTCCCCGGTCCCAATGTTTACTAGCCTTGTGCGTTGTTGTAAACATGTAAATATAGGAAATAATATATTTTCTAGCCATAATTAGAATATTTCTATATATTGTGTAAATATAATTATGGTAAGATAAGAATTTCTCTTTTGTATAGGCTTAGGATTCTTATTGTATAAGGGATGAATATTGTACTTTATATATACCTTGATAAAAATGAAAGACTCTCAAAGGGAGATTAATATCATCTTACATGGTATCAAGAGTCAAACACCCAAAACCCTAGAACTCTTTCTTCCTACCGCCGCCGAGAACCCCCCTCCCCCCCTCAGAACTCGCCGCGCCCCTCCCTCCTACAAATTCTAGGTTTTCTTCTTCATTCCTCTCTTCTCTAAATGGCTATCCCTGAATCTTCCACACTTTCTGAATCTTCTACCTCCACAAATCCCACCACCACGTTGTCATCCTTTTTTCAACCAGCCCTAACTGTTACAAACATCAAGAATTTTATTTCCATTCTTCTTGATCAAGAAAACAGTCAGTATTCTCCCTAGGTTGAGATGTTTCTTAATCATGCATGTCTCTATAACGTGCTTGATCACATCGATGACACCATTCCGCGCCCTCCGAAGGTTGATGAGTCTACTTGGCGTCGTCTAGACGCCGGCGTCAAACAGTGGATTTATGGTAGTATTTCTCGGGACCTTCTTCTTACTATCATGAAATCTGGCGCCACAACCCTAGATTTATGGAATCGTTTGGAGGAAATTTTTCAGGACAATAAGCACACCCGTGTTGTGTATTTAGAGGAGCAATTTAACAATACACGTCTTGAAAACTTTTCCAATGTGACTGAGTACTGCAAATAGTTAAAGCTACTGAAGGATCAACTTGATGCTGTCGACGAGCACATTCGACACTGGCGGTGTTACAATTGATTGATGGTCTTCCTAAAGGCGAATATGATACTTTGGCCACCATGATTCAACAGGCAGATCCGTTACCCAGCTTTAACAAAGCTCGCTCGCAGTTGTTGCTCGAAGAGACTCGACGTGCTAAGCAGGATGAGCACAGTCAGAAGGCATTAGCGGTCGAAACGCGACCTCAAGATCCAACGCCGCCTGAAAACTCTCAACCGCAGCAGGGACGCGGTGAAAAGGGTGGCAGGGGCCGCGGCAGGGGAGGTCGTGGCCGTGGCAAGGGTCGCGGTCAACAGAACCAGCAGCAACAACAACAACATGGATCACAGAACAACTGGACCGCGACTCCTCAGAAATTCGCACACAGCGTCGCGGCGCCCCAGTTCAGAGCTGCGGCACCGAGTCCATTCCAGTACCAGCAGCCCTACAATCAGTATTCTACCCTGGTTTGTTGGGGCCCGCTCCATCCTCGCAACAGGTCCACTTCATGCAAGGTCAGGTTTTGCAGCCCTCATCTGACATGACACCCACTGAGTTGGGACATGCATTCAGCACCCTCTCCATGCAACAGCCTGACAATACTTGGTACATGGACTCTGGCGCCACATCTCACGTCCCCTAATCTGCAGGTACTATCCCTAAACTGTTTAGTGTAAAGCATCCTCAATATGTTACAGTTGGTAGTGGACAACACATTCCAGTTAAAGGGTATGGTACCTCATACACACAACCTCCTCATCCACCCTTCTCCCTAAAAAAACACCCTATATGCCCCCCACATGATTAAGAACCTCATCTCTGTCCGACAATTTACTCGTAATAATTATGTCTCCGTGGATTTTGACCCTTTTGGTTTTACTGTGAAGGATCTTCATACGGGGACACCTCTTACGAGATGTAATAGCACGGTGGATCTCTATCCATTTATTTCCACCTCCACTGTCAGATCTTGCTCTCCCATCACTCTAGCGGTTGTTTCCTCTTCAACTTGGCATAATAGGCTTAGTCATCCAGGAGTCCCAATTTTTAATTTTCTTAAAGGCAACAATTTCATTGCTTGTAATGGAAAACTTGCCCAAAATTGTGTTTCTTGCTCTTTAGGCAAACATATTCGTCTTCCGTTTAAATCATCTACTAGTGTTACACTTGCTCCTTTGATATTATACATGCCGATTTATGGACATCTCTTATCTCTAGTTCTCTCGGTCATAACTACTATCTTGTGTTGCTTGATGGTTTTCACACTATGTTTGGTTATATTCTCTTAAATTTAAATCGGAAGTGTTTGTCAAATTTCTTGAGTTTCGCAAGTTTATCCACACACAATTTGGAAAAAGTATAAAATCATTTCAGTGCGATAATGGTCGTGAATTCAATAACTATGTTTCACCGGTTTTGTACAAATAATGGCATGATTTTTTGCTTCTCCTACCCTCACACCTCACCACAAAACGGTAAAGCTGAAAGAATCATACGTATCATTAACAATATGATTCGCACCCTTTTGATTCATTCCTCCCTCCTTCCTTCCTTCTGGGTATATGCTGCTAAAATGTCAAAATACATTCTAAATATTCTCCCTACTAGTACTCTTCACAATATGACCCCTACCGAAATCCTCTACCATAGAGTCCCCTCCAATGATCATCTACGGATTTTCGGTTGTCTGTTCTATCCCAACCTCAATTCTACCGTCCCTCACAAGCTTGCTCCTAGGTCTACTCCCTGTGTCTTCCTAGGATTCCCACCAAACCATAGGGGCTATTTATGCTATGACTTGTCGACTCGTCAAATCCACATATCTCGTTACGTCATATCCGATGAGACCACATTCCCGTTTTCGAATCTTCCAAAATTCCAAAAATCGGACTACTCATTTCTTGACGAGTCTGCCATCTTTCCCCTCATCCTCGAACATCTCACGTCCTATGTTCCGTCGTCAGAGTCGCGACGTCTGATTTCCAGTGAGCAATCTTCAGGAATACCATCGACAGCACCGCGACCTGTCTTTGGCGCGCGGCTGAACTTCGAAAAGCACATCAACGCCACAGCGCGCGGCACTCGATCCGAGGCGCGACTCGACGGCAACCGCCTCCACCTTCTCCTTATCCAACTTTACCCCCTGTATCAGACACCACTCCGCCACTCGTTGTCCCTACTCATCCAATGGAAACTCGTTCAAAGCATGAAATCTTCAAACCCAAAGTCCATTTCAACTTTTCTGCCCAAACCATCTCTCCACTTCCAAAGAACCTAAAATTGATCAAACAAGACCCTAATTGGAATGCGGCTATGTATGAGGAATTCAATGCTTTAACTAAATAGCATACGTGGGATCTAGTACCTAGACATGAGTGGGTGAATGTAATTCGATGTATGTGGCTCTTTCGTCACAAGTTCAGAGATAATGGGGATCTTGAGAGGTATAAGGCCCGTCTTGTGGCTAATGGCACAAATCAGTAGGAGGGAATTGATTGTGGATAGACCTTCAGCCCGGTTGTCAAACCGACTACTATTCGCACAGTTTTGAGCATTGCCATAGGCAAACACTTGCCGATCTATCAACTTGATGTGAAGAATGCATTCTTACTTGGGGACCTGAGAGAAATAGTGTACATGCATCAGCCTCCTGGGTTCACCCATCCAGCAGTCCCTCACTATGTGTGTCGTCTCTGTAAGTCACTATATGGCCTGAAACAGGCTACCCGTGCATGGTATGATCGTTTTGCCAGGTATATCTTGCAGATTGGGTTTGTATGCAGCAAGAGTGATACATCACTCTTGATTTTTCATCGAGGTAGTAGCACTGCTTACTTATTACTGTACGTGGATGTTATTGTTCTGACTGCCTCCTCAGATAGATTGAAAAGTGAGATTATTGCCTTGCTGAAGTCCAAATTTGCAATGACTGATTTGGGAAAGCTGAGTTATTTCTTGGGGATATCAGTGACCATTTCTGCCAATCACATGTTCTTGTGTCAGCGTAAGTATGCAGAGGAGATAGTGTACATGGTTAAGATGACGAATTGCAAAGTTATGCCTACTCCAGTCGATTCGAAATCTAAGCTCAGTGCTATGGATGGTGCTCCAATCTCTGATCCTACTCTGTATAGGAGCCTTGTAAGTGCACTTCAGTATCTCACATTACCAGGCCAGACATAGCTTATGTTGTTCAGCATGTGTGCTTATTCATGCATGCCCCCAGTGAGTCTTATTCCACTGCTCTTAAGCGTATCATTCGATATATTAAGGGTACCCTTGATTATGGTTTGCACTATACCGCCTGCGCCCAAACGAGTTGCTCTCGTATACGGATGCAGATTAGGCGGGGTGTCGGACACGTGACGCTCCACCTCGGCTTTTGTATTTTCTTAGGGGATAATCGATTTCTTGAGTACGCGGCGGCGAGCTACCATATCTAGATCGATGATGAGTGATGCAGGCGTTGCAAATGTAGTAGCTGAGATTTGTTAGCTCAGAAACTTACTATTAGAACTTGATGTCGCTGCGTCGGCATCTATTGTGTCTTGTGATAACATCTGCCGTCTATTTGTCTCATGTCCGGTTCTCAATGAACCAAGCACATTGAGATAGACCTACACTTTGTTCGTGAGAAAGTTGTTCTAGGCCATGTCAGAGTGTTACATGTTCCATCATCGTATCAGTATACAGACATATTTACCAAAGGACTTCCCAGACAGTTGTTTCTTGACTTCAGATTCAATCTCAGCGTCCGGCCTCCTCCCGCTCCGACTGAGGGGGTGTGTAAACATGTAAATATAGGAAACAATATATTCCCTACCCATAATTAGAATATTTCCATATATTGTGTAAATATAATTATGGTAAGACTATGATTCATTTTTTGTATAGGCTTAGGATTCTTATTGTATAAGAGATGAATATTGTACTCTATGTATACCTTGATATTAATGAAAGACTCCCAAAGGGAGATTAATATCATCTTACATTTGTGGTGTCTCCATCCCAATACCCCGTGGTCGAGGCAAAATACTAATTCAAGATTTAAATTTGATATATGCAATTCTTAACGTTTTTAGTACGTCTGAAATTAGTGCGGGACCGCAAGGTCACGAATTCGATTCCCTGCATAAATCTTCTTGGTTGAGCTTGTCACACATGACTTGCCAAGTGTGGTTAATTGGCTAACGTGGTTTGCAAGTTATTGCGTCAGTCCGGGGTTTACCCTGTGCGCACTCGAAAGAGTAGCGGCTGCGGGTTCCTTCGTCGACAAAAAAAAGTACGTCTGAAATTATGGGTTAATTTAAATGTAATATTTATTTAGATTTTAGTGATTTTCACATATATGTATATATTTATGTTTGTGAGGTGTACGGAATTCAATAGCTTCGACTTAAATCTTAATTTGTATTTATTTTAAAAACTTCATTCAATATGTATAAATTAATAATCTAGAATACACTAATTCAAAATAACTAAGACACATACATAAACTTCAATTCTTGGATCAACACACAAACAATAACGGGTTAAAATGAATTGCTCCGCGGCAAAAACAACACAAGAAAAAGAAAAAAAGATACAACGATAATTATACCTCATTCTAAGTAAGCTCGAAAACTGTTCTATTCATAGTGACTATCCATGTCACAATATTTAAATTAAACCAAAAGAAAAATACTCCATAAGATAGAGAAAAATCGAAATACAACTGTTAAATTCTCATCACAGACAAAGAACCCGTTCGATTCACTGCACAAACTTTGCAGAAAAAATAGGCTTATTTCAAAGGAGATTAATACTCTCTTTCATATCATTTGACCAATTATAACTTCTTGATTTCAATAGTTGAAGTATTTAGTAAAGACTCAGAATAGAATAAGTAAGAATAGAAAATTCAATTTAAGTTTTAAATTAGTTTAAGTTAGTCCATATTTTGATTTTTTATTGACTCCTTTCAAAAGAGGTAAGATTCGGTGAATCAGAAACAATTAATTAAGAATTCAAAACTTTTTTATGGAACAGACATATGAAATGTCTTTGATTAAGAGTGCTATTCAGATATCAATTCAAATTTTAGAAGTATCAAATCCAATTAGTAGACTTGTTTTAATGTTCTTTTGACTAGTTAAAAAAAATACAGTCCAGTGCACTAAATTTTTGTTATGCGCGAAATCCGAGAAAGAGGCGGACCACAAGAGTATTGTAGGTATTCTTACTTCAGGTTTCTTTTAACTAGTTAATTGACTAGAATTCAACTGATAAATTTGAGAAGAAACCTCAAACTTCATTGTGTTGAAAGCTCTTAATAAATTAAAGTCCAACCACGTACTTGACGTGTTTTTCGAGAATTATTTTGTAGACTGAAAGATTGCTAAGTTTTCAAGTTCCTACGTAAAATAAAAACCATATGGTACGGCTAACAATGGCAAAATTTTACACTTGATCAATTATCTAACATTAAGCGGTAATTTGAGTCTAATATTGCATCAACTAAAATAACCCCAATATTAAAATTTTACATAAGTAATATAATATTTGGTTGATTGCATAAAAATAATAATTTTAACATAACTGATGTAGTTTTTGTTTGACTATATAAAACTATGTATTGCTCATAGTAGTGACGAAGTCAGAATTTTCACTAAGGAAATTTAAAATATAAAGAAGTAAATGCACGAAGAGACCAACGATATATATACATAAAAGACAATTTTAACTTATATATAAATGTATTTTCTGACAAAAGAGATTCAAATGAGCCCTTACGCCCCTAGCTCCGGCCTGGTTAATATACATAGGGCTCGTTTGGTACGTCGCACTGTACTGTATTAATTTCATTGGATTGGACTGGACTGTATTGGACTGGACTGTATTAATATATAATGGACGGTATTAGACTATTAATATATAATGAACTGTATTTTTTTATTTTTAGTCTGATCAGGAGACCCACGTTAGATGGGTCTCAAAAATACTTGATTGGTGTACTAATTTTAGAAATAGTCTGATCAGTGTGTGAAAATGCCCACCAAATCTTTGTATTATTTTTGTCAAGTCTGATACAACATACCAAACGTGCGGAACAAGTCTATTTTATTATACAAAAATCTATTTTATTATCTTTGACATTTAGAATGTCGAACAAGATAAATATTTTTAGCAATACATAGAAACTTAGTTCAACCTCGGACAAATATACCCTATATATTATTGAGTGCAGTAATTACAATCCCACATTAGCATTGGTCGCATAAATAAGTATATATTGCATTAGAACTGGAGCATAACTAATTCATCCGAACCTTCTCTACTCCCTCAGTCTAAAATTATATGTAGTTTTTTTGTTTACACGCCTCATAAGAAATATTGATAAGGAGGGTTATTTGACTCACTTTACACTTATTTATGTCTAAGTTATATCGCTATTCACTAAATGTTTACTATACTTATGTGTTATCTCCATTAATGACAAAAATATATTAGGGTTAAAATGGAGAAAGGAATAATTAATTACGCTTTGAACTTCTAAAATGACAACTAATTTAAAATAATCATTTTTAGTAACCACGACAGATAATTTGAGACGGATGGAATAGAAGAGAAGAAAGAAAAAGGAAGTTCATATTGATTTTCAGTATACTCCTTCAAAGAATTGTTATGCTGCAATATGGATGGAATTGTGGTCAATGAGAAAGTTGTTTAACTTTGAAAGAGTCTTTTACTTATTTTTCTTGTTCATTCTTCTCCGTAATAATTTAAATGAAAATTAAGATAAGTTTCAAGTACTTCCAAAACTCTTTAATTAAGAAATAAAATTATATTCTTGAGTGTGACTCATGTCACTATGATTTGCCCCTAATTGTACTCCTTACACCTTTAATTATTCACTCTTCCTATTTAAACACTTGTTCATCTCTCTCTTCTCATTAGCCTACTTTCTCCAACTCCTTCATATCCCTAATTTTGTTTTTGCTATCTAGAATATCAAAATGGTGAAAATTATGGGATTAGCTAGTTCTATGTTAACGGAAATAGGCTTTGGTAAAATAAACAACTCCAAGAAAACCAATAAGGTTGAAAGTAGTAGTAGTACTGTTTATGTTTGTAGAGATGAGTTGGATAAGAAGAAGCCAAAAATAAAGAAACACGTAAAATTTGATTTAGAACCTAAATACCAACAACAAGAAGAAGCAAGTACCCTTTTGGAGTTGAACAAAAAGAGTGGTACTTCTTTGGAGAAATATAAAGTTGGTGGTGGTGGTGGTGGTGGTGATGATCGTGCAAATAGTGGCGGGGTTAAAGTGAAAATTTTGATGAGAAAAGAAGATGCTGCGAAACTGTTGTCGAAGTGCAGAGAAGGAGGGGTACTTGAGTTTATGGATGTAGCTCAAGAACTTGTACAAGTTCCTTCTAGTAGTATTAGGTTTCTTTCTTCTCCCAATCACAATACTCTTGAATCTCATGATTGTTCGCTCAAGACTATACTTGAAGAAAGTTAGAGCCTTTGACGGTTTATTTTCTGGATTTAATTTATGAACACCGATAGTCTGACAGTTTAATTTACCGGTGTTATAGTAGGTTTTTTGCCTTATTTTTTTAAGTTATTAATTTACATGTAATAATACCTAGCTAACATAATCTGAATGGGTAGATTTCTTTTATGATGGTAGTATTAAGTACTTGAACTCTTATTTTCTTTAATGCTTCCAAGACTTCTATATATCTTTTTGTTTGCGATTGCAGAATTATGAGATACTTATGTTCTTTATATTTATGGAAAATACATATGTCCCAGAGATAATCATTTTAGGGACAAATTTATTTGAACACATTCGTATTATTAATGAGATTAATATATTCATGACATTTGCAATTACTGAATTATTATTTAATTGTTTGTATTATTCATTAATATGCATCCCTTGAGCTTACATTGTCATTAATAAGGTGATATATTAATGATAGACCGTAATTCTTAAAGTAGCCTCGACTGATGATCATTGAGAATAGGATATCAATGATATATTATAAGTCGACATGTGGTCTGCATCACATTCTTAGAGAATTTAGTATGTCTCACTTACTACTACTAATGATTGCTAGTGATGGACACATGGATACTCTTAGAGGATATTGGTATACCCTGCTGATAAACTATTTTTTATACATGTCTAGAGTATTATCAGTGTGTGGGAGAAAAAGGTCATTTGACTTGAGGTCAATACACACCTGGTTTGTAGAGTAATGTACTTTGATCATGTCCTAAGCTTAAATTCCTTATAGGATAAGACATGACTTGAATTGAGTACATTGTGATACAAATTAAGGTGGTAGTTGAGCCAAGAATAAGATTCATTCCTCGATTAAATATTCGAGAGAACACTCAGCTTCTCAGTGATATTAGGTCGATCAAGTCATTGGCCAATGCAAGAGACATATCTAGGGTATGATCTAGTTGTCGACTAATATAAATGAGATAAAGTGATCAAGCCATTTGGATAGACACTTGGCAAACCCTAAGCTTGATCGAGTGTGTCGCGAATGAAAGGAATTTATTATCTCACATAGAGGTTGTGTTTACTAGAGTCTTGTAAACGTACTTCACACATTGTGTTCGTCATATGGCGCAGTCTAGGAATTTCGTGTGAACCTTAATTTGATTAAGTGTCGATGTATGAAGGCCTAAAGGGTCACACTAAGTCGATTGTTTTTTCGGTCTAAGGGTAAATTGAGAGAATATAAAATATTCGATTTAGAGTCGAGATATTTTAATCAATAATAAATTATGGGATTATAAGTGACTTAGTTATGTAAATTCTTTTAATATAATTAGTGTATAGAACTAAAGCTCATTTCAGCACCAAAAATCCCAACAAAACCAAAGAGAAAAAGTAAATCCAAAAGGCTGGTTTATGCAAATGCTCATTTGCTATGTCACCATTTTGATTTCATATATTTCTAAAAGTTGTACAAGTATAATTCTAAAAAAAAAAACCTTCAAACAATGTTAGATTCGTATACAATATTTGCTTATATATTGCTCAATTTTATCAATAAAATATTAGATTATCGTCTAACGATTAAGGTAACTATTTACATAATTTTGAATTGTGGTCTAACATTTTCTCATAAGATTTTCAGTTATTTAAAAGAGATCTTTATGTCTTGATTTAAAGGTTCATAATTTATAAGAAAAAATATATTTACTAAATAATTATCCCAAAAAAGAGCAACAACATACACAATGTAATTCTACAAAGTGGAGTCTAGGAAAAGTAGAATGTATGCAGGCCTTATCTATACCTTTGTAGGGTAGAGAGGTTGTTTGTGATAGACCATCGGCTCAAAACGATGCAGGATTTCAAAGGCAAATAAGACAACAAAATATAAAGAAACAAAGCAAATGAAGCAACACATATTAATACACACTTACAGAGTAGGGACCTACGCGATATTAAAATAATAATACTAAGAAAAGGAGAAGAGGAGATGAAGAGGTTATCCGCCTACCTCTCTCACACAATGCGACAAAAACTCAACTACACACTAAACTTCTACTATAATTCTCGATCTCCAAATTTTCCTATCTAGGATCATGTCCTTAGTTTCCATGTCATGTCTAATCAGCTCCCTCAGTTCTTCTTTGGCCTACATCTACCTCTCATAACCCCTGCTACCACCAATCTCTCACACCTCCTAACAGGTGCATCCTCACACCTCATTTTTCACGTATTCGAACTATCTCAGTCTCGCTTTCCTCATCTTGTCCTCTACAGAGGCCACTCCGGCCTTGTCTCATATAACTTCATTCCTAATCATATCTCTCCTGGTATGACCATACATCCATCTGAGCATCCTCATTTCCGCTGCCTTTATTTTCTGAACGTGGACGTGCTTAGCTGCTTAGCATTCTGCTCCATACAACAATGATGATCTAACCACCACTTTATAGAACTTACTTTTCAGACTTTGCGACACCTTCTTATCGCAAAGCACCCCGGAGGCAAGCCTCTATTTCATCTATCCTGCTCCAATATGGTGTGCGACATCATCGTCAATCTCCCCGTCTCCTTATATTATGGACCCAAGATACTTGAAGTTTTCTCTTTTAGGTATAGCTTGTGCCTCGATCTTTACTTCCACATATGTCTCCTGCATTACGTCACTGATTTTGTTCTCCATAACGTACTTTGTCTTAGTTTTGCTTAACCTAAAACATTTAGACTCTAAGATTGTTCTTCAAATTCTCAGCCTATCATTAACTTCACACGCGCGTCTCGTCAATCAAAACTATATCGTGTATGAGAACAAAAGAACAGCATACGAAAAATTTATGAACCAAAATACAATGTAAAGAAAAAGAAACAAAATCAATCTGAAAGACCAAAAGTAAACACGGGTCTACGAGATCCAACTAGAAGAATGGGCCAATAATTTGTTTTTTCACATATTTGACCCAAAAAAGTAAAATTCGCACATAATAGAGTTGTCGGATGCTCCAAAGAAAGGAAACAAATGTCTATTTTATAAAAGTTTAAGCGCTTAGATGAAGTGATCACTTCACCATTATAAGAGTAAACTTTTGAATTCTCATCACCAATACTAAGAAATATCTTTGATAACAAAAGCTTAGGGAATGTCAATTCAAAGGTATCAAATTTCAACTAGTACTTGTTTTAAGGTTCTTCGAATAGTAAATTGACATGAAATTCGAACAACTGAGAAATTTCAAAAGACATTAACTTGATTTTAATTTAATTTCATCAAAAATATTGAGGTTCAAACGAGGAGTCAAAATTCATTTATTGTAGTTGAAAACTAAAGAGTATTTTATTGAGTTTATTTACATGCACTAGTTAATGCTTACTTTTTCAGAATGCGTTATACTTATTCACTTTTGATATCATCATTTTCATACTGCTTTAAATATTTTGACCGGGTATGACCGTTTCTCTTGCTTTGCTCTTGTTTTATTTTTGCTTTGTTTGTGCTTATGCTCTATCTTGAGACGAGAGTCTCTCGGAAACAACCGCTCTACCTATCATGGTAGGGGTAAGGTCTGCGTACACTTTATCCTCCTCAGACTCCACGTTGTGAGATTTCAATGAATGTTGTTGTTGTTGAAGCTCCTAGAACCCATAGACTATGCTTTTCGCTTTTGAATTTTGTGATTTTCTATTGTTTTCATTTTATGTTGCTTTTGGACAGCTTTTGTGCTTCTTATTATCATAAATAAAAAAACCACCCACTAAGTATACTTAGTGGATTGAATAAAAAAAATTATTGAATCTTACTGAACTCATATTTTAAGTTCTACATTCACCCCACTATTTATAAAGGGTAGCTCGGTGCACAAGGTAAAGAGAATGTCTCTAGTAGACTCGCACCAGCAATAATGGTCTAAACATTACGCCCTTCTACCACAGAGCTGAAATTTATATTGTAAAGCATTCTACGTTAGCAGGATCCAGGACAGGGGCATTCGTTAATACTACTAATACTACTACTAATAATAATATATTTAGGGAGGAAGAAAAGAAAAGAAGAAATCAAAAAATTAGTAATCTCGAGTTCAAGTCTTAATAATGTAGATCTTCTAATAATAGCTAGTGGATTTACACAACGCAAATATAAATTAATCCCACCTGAACTTTAGACACCCATTGCATTAAAGGGGAAAAAAGACCAAGCAAATTACAAGCATGGATTCTAACTACATCCATACAAAAAGGAAGGGAAACTAAAATATACAATAAGGAGGAAGAAGAAAAAAAAATCAAAAAGTCAGGCGTCTGAGTTCAAGCTTTGAAAATATAGATCTTCTAATAGTAACAAATATTTCTCCTTAAGTTTGCTTTACACAAAGCAAATCTGAATTAATTCGGCATGAACTTTAGATATCCATTGCATTAAGGAGAAAAAAGTCCACTCAAAGACTCAATTAAGTACAAAATCATCAGTAATTACAAGTATGAATTCTAACTTACATCCATACAAACAAACAAAGAAGAGAAGCAAAAAGTAAGAGAAACTCAAATATACAAGAAGGAGGAAGAAAAAGAGATAAACCAGAAGTCTCGCGTTCAAGCTAGAAGTATCAAACACTTCTTATATAAACTTACATGACGTAAATTTGAATTAATTCAGCTCAAACTTTAGATCATAAAGAAAAGAAAAGAAAGGATTAAAAAAGTTATGAGCATTTTGAAAAAAAGTCATCTATCCATCATTTCTGGAACTTCAGGGCTCTCTGTAATACTTTCTAAACTTGGTTTCCATCCACAAGAAATTTTCCCTCTATTTCTTTCAATTTCTCCCAAAAATTCCTCTAAATTTTTCCCTTCTTGATATTTCAACTGAAGTAATAGCCATTCCAATTCTTCTTTAGTCAAAACAATTTTCAATCTCATATTTGTTTTTCCCTTTTCCATCTCAATATTTTCCTTTATAAATTCCCCTGTTTTCTCCTCTTGCACCCTTAATTCCTCTATATTTTTCCTTTGTAAACATGCCTCTACACAGTTTCCCATTATTTTAGGGGCCTTTTCTGCAAGAAAATCAATAATTTAGAGAGAAAGAAGAAAAGTGTTAAGTAGAGTTGCATGTTAGAGTGGTTGAAGAGACATTTTATAGATGTTGAATTGAATAATTAAAAGAACAAATTGGGTTAGTTAATTTCTTCTTACTTTACTATAATTAATAGAATCTTTGTCCGTTTGGCTATTAAAGAATTTTACGTGACGTGAATCCGAATTAGTTATGATAAAATATCAAAAGTTAAAATAGGCGAACTTTATTATGTTAAGAACTAAGTAATAAACTTAGAATAATATTTTATATTTTATTCTCTCTAATCACGAGAGTAATAGTGTACAATCGTAGTAACAATTCTGAACTATAGGGGGGAAAACTACTGATTTAAGAAGTTTCCTTGAACGAAGATTTATTTTAATTTTGGAATATATTGTCTGTCTTTTTTATTTAAATTAAGCATTCTCGTGTTAAATAGTAGATAAAATGAACAAATTCGTGACTTATTACAGGGTTTTTAATTAGTTGAAAATAGATTACAGTATAATCTTACTAAAATATAATCATAAGATGCTTAAATAACATTGTCTAACTTCATAATTACAACCTTTATTCGAATATATGATACGTAAGAGGTGATAATAATACACAACGATTAATCTTAAAAAACTATTTTGTTCATCAAAGGATGTCTAACTATCGCTCCAATTATTTGGGGAAGATGGAATACTACGATGTGTGTACGACAGTTATTTACCCATAGGCGCCTTTTGAGTTCTCAAAAGTCTTAAAGAATTATATGAAAGGGGTAGAGTGTACGTAGAACTTACTTTTATCTTGACAGGTAAAGTGGTTGTTTCCGAGAGACTCTCAGCTCAAAACAAATCATAACCCCAAGTGTTTCTCCACAATAATTTACCTGATCTTGCAAATTGGACGTCATATTAGTCTTTCATATTAGGTTATAAAGGTCACAACATTGCCTTAGTTAAATATAGAAACAGTAGAAAATGTTGACAGTGTGGAAATATAAAAGTACAGAAAAAGCAAAAAAGATTTATCATAATAACACATAAGAAGACATCTTTCAATGCTGCATGTGACTGACCCCAACAATATGTCCCACACCATATAACCCTCAATAAATTGGATTGGAGCGTCTTTAAGTGCCAACAAGCTCACATTCTCTTGTCTTTTGTTTGCAACAACGTCATCCTAATCATGTTACCCACATCTCAACTATTTCATCAAATATATGCGGTAGCTATAAGGTTAAGTATGAGTTCGGCCTAAATCAGCCTAAATCAATAGATTTAGTTCAAATCATGTATATCTAGACTTCTTTATAACCGAAATCGATATTCTATAACAACGTTTCACTATAATGACCTAATTTTTTTTGAAATCATTTTTCGTGTTATATTATATTATATGTACTTTATAATAGTTTTTCGATATAGCACCAAAAATAAATGACATCGCTATAGAGATGCTAAATTGTATTTGTATTAAGTGATTCATTAAATATATACAAAATTTTAGTCTAAAACTCAGTTACTAACCATTAATATCGATATTCTAAAATTTAGAATTTATAAAGTTTAAATCCTAGTTTCGCCTCTACCGATTAACACGGCCCACTAAAACATTAGACATATGAGGAAAGGAAAATCACTTAGCATTTTTTGTTGATACTAAGATTTTATTCAAGCCCACATGATTTTTATACTATTTCATTTGACATCCAAACCACACACTTAATTGGTAAACAAGGTCACATATTCTTAGATTTAGCCATGTGAAATCAAGATTTTTCTTTGATACGGTTGGAAAAACTTAACGTTAACTCGGAAAAGAAAGATAGAAGCTACAATCTTTTGTCAAAAATCTTCTAGTAACAAGTTAGAACACTTACTTTGTTCTTGTATTTGCTCAAACTCATCACCTCTTTGCAATTTCAATAGTTTAAATCATACATTTAGTTAGTGTAAAGTATTTTTTACACCCTGAAAATAAAATAAGTTATCTTACGACAGATAGATTAATGACTTGATGATATGAACATTTCTTGCGTTGATGATGTATATAACTTAAACTGTTCGATTCACAGCGGGATGAATACACTTAATTTTGAAGATATATGCTTAAAGCACAAAACTGAATTGCCTTAAACGGAGTAACAAGACCAGTTACCTAGTGACTTGTTAAATAAAAAAGTTTACTAGGAAGCTTTTACAAAGTAAACTGGCTTTATGACTTTTTTTCTCTTTGGAACATTTTTAACTTCACCTTTTGACCATCTCATTAGAGGAAGACAGGTAGTTATACAAACTTTATTAACTTAAATAACCATAAACTTTATGAATTTTCCATCAAGTGAAGATTTCTGTTTCCCAATGTCCTGCCTGATAATGGTCAAAAGATGAATTTCAATTTGAAAGTGTTAGGCTATGAAGCAAAAGATCAAATCATAGAGAACAGAGATTATATTATGACTATGCACTAAAAAATTAATATATAGTTTGGAAAATACCCTTTGATTAATTTGTTTATTTATTATGCATGGACAGATGCAGTGGCAGATCCAGGCAACAAAATATGGTGGTGCAAACATACGAAGTTATATTTTTTTGCGTAGCAAAAAAAAAATCGAGGCAATGTGGGTAGAGGCAATGTGGGTAGAGTTAGAATTACCTCCTTTTGAATGTTTTGAACTTTGATAAACTACAAAGGAACAAATGTTTCAAATGCATGGACAATTAGTCAAAACTTAAAAACTTCTTTGTGGAGACTAATAACTAGTCGTATGAAACATTTCTTGAGGACCTCACGTCTATTACAAAGTCTGACCAGATGTACCAAAAATACTAGTCAGGTCCGTCTTTGGACTCGTGCGAGCCGTGCTACCGTACATGTCTCCCGAAAAACGAATAAATTTAGGGGTCCATTCTTTTCATTTTTATTAAGTAGTATTAGCCAGAATTTACTGTAAAGACTCATAATTCGCAGGTTGTAGCACAATCAAAATATGAGTTAATTAACTTGAAGTTGTATTGGATTTTTATTTACAATTTAAAATAATTTCTAATTATTGAAATAGTATATTTACATATATTAAGGGGTCACTTTTATGAATTAGAACATGACCCCCAAAATATTTGAGACGACCCTAATACTAGTACTATAATTCTCTATATTTGTATGGTAAAATAGATATTTAATGTAAGAAGACAACATTTATATAGTTCAGAAAATACCCCCTAATTCTCTAATTTCTTAATTTATGCATGGACAGATGTAACATTCTTATTGTACGTGGACCAGTTTCATGACTTATAATTTGCTGACTGATTCTTCTCTGGAATTTTTGTGTGTGTCTGGTTCTAGGGTTCACTAAAGAGTCAATATTTTGTTAAGTTGATTTTTGATTTTTTATTTAATTAAGTTTGTTGTCCAATGCTTTATGGCGCTACTCAAGGCTATGATTTAGTTATAGTCCTTAGCTAGATTAGGTGAGAAAAATAATACTATGTAAGTACTAGACCAGTAATGATGAAACTTGAAAGAGAATTCTTAAATTAACTAACACTTCAGTAGATGCATAATATGTACTTCGTATTTGAATATTTAAACACTTATCACATAACCAGAATTAGATAATGTGTATTTTTACTTCATTAAATTGCTTCACTCCATAGTCAAAATATTATTGATTTGGTGTAAACACTCGGTGAATGTAACTATTTACTTTTATGTAGCCAAGATTTTTTACTAATGAAATTCCAAATATATAAAACTTCTATATATTGTCCGTACGTATATATATATATATATATATATTACAAATAAATATCCAGAAAATTATAGGGTTTAATATACGCATAAATAACTCCTTTTGAAACACAAATAAATGAGGCTAAACCAAGAACAATTTTTTTCAAAGGCATTGACAAGTGGAGACTAATAAGTTTTCATGAGGACCTCACATCTATTACAAATAAAGTCTTACCATCTCACAACCAGAATATAATATAATATTTGTATGGTTTGCAGTGACATTTAATATAAGATGCAACCAATGGTTCCAATTTACTGCAGCTTAGAAGACTTTTGAGTTCAACACAGTGTGAACGTTTGATGAAAATAGCATATTTCTGGTTTGTTTATTTAATAACTGCAGATCTAGCAAATTCTTTAATTTTTACATACATATAGGGGTCATCTTCTAGTAGGTAATTAATTAAACGCCGGTTTTAATTTAATGTCTTTATCTTCTTGTATAATGAAAGTATAAATTTACCTTTGTTTAACGTGAAACTCGCATGCTTATCCGAATGTGTTTGTGTATCGACGTAGTGGCGTAAACATGTGTGTGTGCATGTGGTGTGTGTAGAAAGAGCGTGCCGGGAGTGTTCTGCCTGTCTCTCGCTTGTGTGACCAAGCTCTCCATATCCACCAAATGAGGATATCCATCGAGGGGATTCGAACCTGCGACCCTAGGATCGAGGCAAGAACATTTCACCAGCAAGCTGGAGCTCTTTAGATAAGTATAAATTTACATGTTATATATGAAAGTTTACTGCTAAGTGGATTCAAGATTTAGATTTTATGTATTTCAACAATTGTATCAAGTTAATTTTACTATAATAATTAGTTTCACAGTCAAATAAATATTTGTTAAATTTCTTAATATATATCAGATTTAGACAAAAGTTATTGAATTCAGTGAACACGTAATTATTACCATGTCTGTAGATCCGCTTCTAACTACCAACTAAATATATATATACTTACACTACTCAAAAACTGTTGAAGGAAGAAGCCTAAGTTGAAGTAGTTAAAGTGATTAAACACTTACTTAAGTTAGTTACACAGTGGCAATTTGGTAATTAGCTTATTTTCAGATTTCAGTTAGTTAGTTAGTTACTCAACTACACATCTATATATAGTTGATGCTAATTATTCAATACACAAATACCTTCTTCCTTCTCTTAACTGTTTATGCATATTCCATATAGATCATACATAACGATCTGATAATTATCATATATATATATATATATATATATATATACATATTCAGTTAGAAAGGAACCTTAGAACAACAACAATAACATACCCAGTGAAATCCCACAGTGTGAGGTCTGAGGAGAGTAGAGTGTACGCAGTGGCGGATACATTCAAAGCAGGGTGGTGCAGTTGCACCACCAGAATTTTTCACCACCAAATTTTTTATTTTTTTATACAAAACGACGTCGTTTTGTTATCAATAGCTGCGTTTTGAGTTTACACAATATCTTTATGAAACCGCCTATTTGAAGTGGTATTGTAACTTAATTTACTTCAATTAAAATGAGTAGTTTGTGCTCGATGACCTGAAATTTCCTTCCCCTTAAATTGCCTATTCGATGACTCTAACACTGTAACACATTGTCTTTATGAAAAGTTTGTCGTAGTTGAGACATCTGCTGCCTATTATTTGCATGACTTTCTTTATATATTATTTTAATGCAACTAGTATGTTTGTTTGCTACATTGGTCTCTTGATAACATTCGTAATTTTTTTTTACTTCGTATGTTTGCACCACCAGATTTTGTTGTCTGGATCCGCCACTGAGTGTACGCAGTCTTTACGTCTAACTTGGAAGGTAGAAATATTGTTTTCGAAAGACTCTTGACTCAAGTCAATTAAGAAGTGTCGTCGTGTATGACCAAGAGATTAAGGTTCAAGTTGTGAGATATTTTTTCCAGAAATGTATAGTAAGGTTGCGTATAATAGATCTAATATGATTCGATCTTTTTTCAGAGTCCTCTTATGTAACTGTAGCTTAGTGAAGCGAGTTATTTTCTTTCCCATAAAATCCTATTGTTGCTAATAGATCAGCTATGATATCATCCCAACAAGTTGTGCATGTATTGCGTGGATTTAATTTATTATTGTAACGTCATTGCAAAATATGGATAAGCATGTGTACGGTTAACGTATTGATGGGGTATGCAAATTAATTTAGCTTATCTAAAATCAAGTTGTTATATAATCTCTACAAGAATGTATAATATTTTTTCCACAATTGACATAATCATGACGCGTGTCTATCGTCATGGAACTGTATAATGTAATATGAAACTATAGTAGTAAGAAATTTAATATTTTTTTAAAAACAATTTATATTAAATAATCTTTTGTCGTTTTTATACCCGCTCAAAACTACAACTAGACTACCCGTAGAGGAACTGAACGGGCAAAGAATGTTGGGATTGAAAAAGGGGATTTATTTCGCTTTCAGAATAGTCTTCAAAAGTTTAGGTGAGAAGATGAAGAGTGAGACTGGTCGTGAAAATCTTTTGTGAAGACCCTCTTGACTTGCTTGAAATGAAGATCATAATTATAAACCTACTAATTGGGGTTAAATAAATTAATGTACTAGTAATTATTGTTCTTTTGCCACAAGATCTTAACAATAATTGTCTTTAATGTTGTAGTTTAATGGGTCAAATCTAAAATTTTCACCCCAGCTAACCATTTTAATGTCTCCTATAACCACTTAACCATGTTGAATTGCTTTGGTATAAACACCCGGGGTGAGTAAATATTACCCCTCAAATGTTCCACGGGTACTTGCTTCCTCCTACCAACACAGGTATCGAATAATTCATCACCCGCAGAAGAAGTGTATGGCGCTATGACCGCAGCCGCCACGAGTTCGATCCCCGCATAAACCTTTGGTTGGCGCATCGCTGGCTTGCCGAGTTAACCTACCGACGGCGTGGTTTGCGCTATTGCGTCGGCCGAGTTTACCTGCGGCGCACCGAAGAGTAGCCACGCGTTCCTTCGTAAAAAAAAAAAAAAAAAAAAAAAAGGTATCGAATAATTCTATTCACCAAACTTGAACCAGATGGAAAAAATTCATCACTCATGGACTAAACCTTGAATCTTTTTTCTGCACGGTCATCAAAGTATCAAGAATCTCAAGCTAATTCTTCAGCTACTGGATCTACAAACACGACATCCAATTATCCAAACAGATGCCCATAAACTCATATCTCAAGTTATAATGCATTTCCAAGTCAAAATCATTAATGAACTATACTATTTTCACTAATCTGAACAATGCTCCTGTGGGTTTTACACAATACTAAATTGCACAGACTAGAACAAGGACCTTGTAAAGGAGAGAAGGAACAGAAAATTGTAATCCAGCAAATACTTTCTACAGTAATCTTCATTCCTCAAACGAGTCTTTGCTCTTAACAGTAACATGCTCGCATTGTCTCACTATAGCTAACAAAATACGATAAGCTAAAGTTATATAGCAGTAGCCGAGCAACCATTAACAATTCCCCTTGTACAACATAGATCAGTTAAAATACTACATGCTTAAGCCTTCAGCTGCATAACTAACTACACTAGATGTCTAGCTGCAAAGCTACTTTCTTGAACATTCAAAATAAGTTAAGTTATACGCCTGCGCTTCGGGGCAAGATTCTCAAAAATCATCTGAACATCAGCAGATGTAACGGGCTTCGATGGATCTAAGGATGCCTGTCAACGAAATGTGAAGGTAAATAAATGATCAAAAACTATATCCAGAATATATGGGACATACCAGTTAAAGAGTAATAATTAGGGATAAGCGATAAAGAGGATCTCGTTCATCCAATATTCGTCTAGATACCAGTTAAACAGTAGTCAGTGCAACAATAAGAAGTTTGATTCTACTTTTGCATCTACTTCATCCAATATTCATTTAGATAGTTGTGCAAACAACAAATCGCAGTTTGCAAGCGCGGTCACCTTCTCTTATCCTATTTTGAAGAGTGCTTTTTTAAACTTTAAGGTTTCAGATTCCATATATTTACTCAAGTTACAGATCAGAAATTCCAGTGTACAAACTTCTCATGTTCAATTCATGGGGAGTTAAACATGCAAAACTGCTGACAAGACGCATGCAAACAGCCAAAATCTTTGCATAGTTAACCAACAATGGAGTGAATTATTCAAGTACTTGTTCCAAACTCAAGAAAATATGATAAACAAGATTTATACCAAGTACGGTTACATAAATATTTGCTTGCCTGTTATTTTCTAATTACTGTGACTTAACAAGTCCAATAAGGTAGGACAGGACTTAGTTCATATATGTCACTGGGGCTATGTATAGAGGATTAACATAACAGAGAATTTACAAGAAAACAAAATAAGGAAAACCATACAAACGCGGATATCATCACTTCAAACAAAGTTAAAATGACAATAATGGAGCAGTTTCTTTATCAACACATCATTTACTATAGACACTAAACAGAAAAGGACCAAACAGGAGTTCTCAGCTCACAGGACAATAAAAGGCCCAGAAAGCACACACAACAATAAATTTCTTGCATTATTTTCACTCCATTAGCAAATTCACCATCGTCTACGATTAGGTTTATTCTCTTCCTAATCTTAACACCATCAACATGTTGATCATCTTCATAGTCTCCCAAGTAACCTAATCAGCCAGTGGCAGGTATTTGATGGTCTATTAAAAGTTAAATTTATTTACACATATTTTTTAAATGTTAATTTTATTAATGGGTAAAACCTTGAAAGCTTCATAAATAAAACAATGAGGCAAATTACATTTTCTTTACTAAATCCTTCTGTCACCTGTTTCATTGGTTCACTTCTATCCCCCATGAAACCTTTCCCCTTACCAGAATTGTGGTATAAAATTTGGGTTTTAATAAACAAATCGCCAACATGTTCAAGTTACTTTTAGGATGATATTAGAAAATTTGTGGTGAAGAAGGAATGTTGCAGAGATGCTATACAAGATCAAATCAAATTATCTCAGGTAGTATAGTCTTTTTTTTCTTTTTCTTTTTTTGTTGGATGAGAAAGAAGATCTAAGTGGGCAGAACTCAACATCACCTACAACAATTTCAGAAGTTAGGTTCCTGGCAATTTCAATTTTACTTCCAGCAGTTCTCTGGTTAATCCAGAAGATGGCAGTTGGCAAGAACACAATCCACTATTGTCACCCTCTCCTCCAACTTTATGTCTTATTTTATGCTATTTTTGGGACAATTTCATATTTCAACCTGCATAAGTGCTCTTTAAGAGCAACAAGTAGAAAAGGAGCAACAGCGCTCCAAAGAAAAGAGTATAGGCAGAAAATGTTTAAAAAAAACATCATCGGCTCTGCCAGTGAGTCCAGGTGAGAGTATTCAATAACATACCTGAAAGTGTGATGGCCTCATCGACTTGTTTTAAGTCCTCTTGGCCAAAATTTTGAATTTACTTTAAGCTCCAGCTGAATTGGTTGAGAAAAGAAGACATGGAAGTGCTTACAAGGTGAAAGGAGATGTAACACCAGTCACTAGGAATAAGGATCGAGTAATTTCAAAGGATGACTTCAAGAAGAGGATACATCAAAATGAAGAATCTCAAATATTGCATTGTTGCTTCTATTGTTACAAGCAAGAGAAGCTAGAATTAAACGAGTACAAGCAGAATGACAGTCTGCTCAAGCATCTCCGTCATATAATAACTCAATTCCCACTTGTACTTCAAGCCCTTGAAGAAACACAGTTTATTGAAGCAGAGTAAGAGAAGAATCTTACACCCTCTTTTATTTCTATAGACAGCTAGAAGATAATTACATCGCATATTTCTGATTCTTCAGTTAATATTTATTGCGCAATGGTGACTGCACCTCAATAATTATTAGATTTTGATCAGTTTCCAGTAACAAACTTGAGAAAAATGACAATAGTGATACAGAAGAAGATTTCGAGGCAGTAATGCATTCCAACACAACATGCCTTGAAGCAAGGAAGTATAACAACTAACGGAAGTACCGTTGTCCAATTATATGAATAACAAGAAAGATACATCAATCAAAGTCTGAAGGTAAAGACGTGTTGTAGATAGCTTTTTATCTTAAAACACTGTCCATTTTCTGGGGTAAAACAAGAACATATAGCATGAATCATAATATATAGAGTAAACAAAGAAAGGTGACTTACTCAACACAAAGTTGGTGTGACCCAAATTGGAGGACAAACACGACTGCGGGAAAAAACATTATAATGCGGCTGGATTCTACCATCTGCTAAGTTGAACACCCCCATGTCCGAGCCGCCTCCTTCTTTAGACTTAATGTATGCATCCAAACAATTATCTGTAAAATAAATATGATTGGCCTTGATTCCCGGAAATTGAGAAGCTTGGACCGAAAGAGAAGTATTAGCGCCCAGGAAAAAAGCTCTGTCCCCTAAATCCCTGGTTGGCGTAGCTTTGCAAGCATCTAAATCGATCTGGAAAACTAGAAAAATTCTTGTCTCGTACGTCTTCTTCAACCCATATTCTCCACCTAGGAGGACTGTCAGTGGAATCCTTCCACGGTCATCTTTGACGTGCCTTCTTATATCAACACCATCTTGTGTAACTACAAATAATGATCCTAGTGATTCTAGGATGTAATACTTACAATGTCTCTCCGGTACTAGTTTCACTATGATATGACTTTTTGTGGGTTCGGAGCCATCAACATCACAAACTTGGACGCAACCGTCATAACCAACAGCATAAAAGTGGCCACTGAAATATACCACATCACTAATTCGTTTGTAATAGCCTGACTTCTTCCAAATCCTGGTCCATAACAAATCTCCTGGTCTCCAGATGCTAAGGAACTCGAAGCATCCCTCAATAACCATGAGAATATAGTCAGATGTATGAGAAGGATTAGCTGACAAAACTGCCTTCTGGACAAAGGTCCATGGCTCTTCTGTCGCGAATGTTTCATAATGTTGGGTGGTATTTTGATGGGGCAACTCAATTTGAACACCGGAGAAGGGGTGTAGCAGACTAATTTCACCCTCATCTTTTCCAACTGTGATAAGCCATCCCATAGACTCCATACATCGTTTTCCACTCGCTTTAGGAATCCGCTTCTTCAAAATCATGCCATTATAGAGACTGAAGAATTTCCTACAAGTGCTATCATCCTTTTCCTCAGCTAGCATTAGCCATGGAACCCTAGGCAGGTCACTGTTAAAATTGTCCTTGGTGGCCACAGTGTGCCACGATTTGCAGACAGTCCCGAAATTAAGGTAGTCTTCAATCAAATTTAAGCGTCTAACTATTAGAACCAGCAGTTCATGTTGAAGTTTCGACCAATCAGGCATCTCTCGCAGTTTCACCATTTTCCCTATAAATTCTGTAACGAGTACTTTTGGTGAGGTAAATTCATAAATTTCAAACACGAGATCTTAAGGCGAAATAGAGAACAAGAAGAAGCACACAATTAGACAAAAATAGTCAGGCAGTAAACACATATCAGTCTGGAAGCAAACAACTAAATGAAGACATTGAATCCATAAAAGTAGGGTTTATTTATTTTCTAACATTCAAATATGCATAGCCATACACGAGACAGCATGTGCGAAACACTTAAAATTTTCAGAAACTTCATAGCTCATATTGAAGGTGATGAACTTACCTTTTCCGAAAGAGCTTCAATCAGCAAAATAAAATCATCTTTTGTGCACTTTTAGTAAGAGAGTGAAGTGCGGAATTTCGGCCTAAAATGTGCACTTTTGGTCACTTACTGTATATGTTATTGTTGGGGGTACAGGTGTATGTATATTGGGTTGGTTCCGGTTTTTACCGAATCAAATTAATCGTGTCAATTGTCTTTTCTATATAAATCAAAACAAATTAATTAAAAGTCTGGTTTTTCGGTTTTCTCATATTTTTTTACTTTTTCTGTGGTCCGATGTGAAGCTGTTGAGATATTTAGATATTTTAATTAAGTTCATTAGATATTTTGTTAAGTAGGATATTATTAGCGGGTCTAATATTTCCTATAAATAGGACTATTTTCTTTGTAATTCATTTAAGCAAAATAAAGAGAACGCAGAAGAGCACTTTGCTCTCAAAACCTTTCTCTCCTTCTCGTTCATAACTTCATATCAACTCCTTTTCTCCTCACTGTTCTTCCATTGCTGATGGATTGGTTGAAATTTAACATGATATCAGAGCTATGGTGATCGAATCAAGGTGATCGAGAATGAAGGAACAGAAAATCGAAGAACAGAAGAAAAAAAATTGAAATCGCGATTGAAGATTTCCTTTATGGAAATCAAAATTGCGAAGGAACTGAACATCGAGGAGTTGATCTTTAACATATTGAGGTGAAATTCAAAAGCAATTGGAAATGAAATTAGAAATCGCGATGCGAAATCTGAAAGTCAAAATCGCGATTTTCGACTGAAAATTAGAATTGAAGATTGATTGAGAGATCGAAGAGGTTGTTTTTCAGATTAGAGTGACAACACAGAGTGATTCTCTCAGGATCGATCGATTTCTGAAACATATTGAGGAGAAATTGGCGATCGCGAAGGAACTGAGGATCAGAATCGCGACGCAGTCGAAATCAAGAAATCAACAGAGTATTGAGGTAATCTCTGTAGGATATAGAGGATATAGATCGATTCTGTTGCGAGTGACACGGGATCGACAGAAAATCGAAGTTCGCCGAAAATATTTCTGAAAATCATTTTCGTAGCTGTTGTGTTATTATTGATGTTGTTTTTTGTTCAGTACTGGTTCTGTGTTGTTAGAGTTGTATGTGTGTTGGTGACTCGACAAATTGGAGGATAATTGTCGAGTTCGTCGTTGTCGTGTTAGTATTGCTTAAGTTCAATGCTGATTTTCTGTTGGTGTTGTTACTGAAGTTGTCCAGAGGAGGTGAAGGTGTAGGCTCCTCAATTATCCTAACATTTACTGCTGGCAATAGCAGTTGCAGGGCAGAGTATTGCTCTGCTGAAGTTGATGATGTTGCACCAACTGTGATTCATTACTGGTGCTGTTATTACTGTTAATGCTTAGGTGTAGCAGAAATATTGCGGATGTGGTGTAGATGCTGCTATTGCAGCTCATGTTAGGGATATTAATGAATTTCTATGGTTGAGAAGATCATAGAATAGGAAATGTTTATCGATAGAAGGATCGAGGAGTTCTTAGCGACAAATAGACTAAGAATTGAGGGATACTTCGTCGAAGATGATATGGATTGAGTTGAAGCTCAATTCAAGGATTCAAAGAGTGTTTGACAGGTTGATCACTTATTAGATTGTCTGTTTTCATATGTGTAGCTTGCTATAAGAGAATCGAGGAATTCTCTAGTCCGAGCGAGACTAGAGAACGAGGGGATCTTCATAGCATTGATATAGGAGAATCGAGGGATTTTCTAGTCCGGGTGAGACTAGGGAACGAGAGGTTCTTCGTTATTGTTGTGGGAGTTGAAGCTCCTGTCGTTAAATGTAGAAACTGCTGATGTTGATGCTTTTACCTACTGTTATTGTTGCTTAGGATCAGTGAAAATTTGGTTGCTGGAATTAATATGCAGCTGCTGGAAAGTATTAGTTGCTGCAGTAGAAGGGAATATAGCAGTAGAAGGGAGAAACCGAAAGGTGATTGGTGATATAGGGAATTTTGGCTACAGGTTGTGTGGTCGAAGGAAAACCACTTCCTCATAAATGTGTGGTTGTTAATGTATGGTTGGGCAGCTTGAAAAGGAAGCACTGGAGCAGAGAGTGAGATAGCTACTGATCTTTCTCTCTTGTTTGCTGGTGTGCATTTGGTAGGTGAAAAGGGCATGATGCTGCTGGTATTTCATGTTGCTGCAGGACAACCACTGAAATTGATGTTGTGGGAGATTCACCTTCAGGTGAATCATTTTGTGACAAGGAAAATAATGATAGTCACTGGTTATATTACTGGTGTTGCTTACTGATGTTGGAGCTACTGATGTCGAGCTGTTGATATGTTGAGAAGAAGCTCATGGTATGAATGATGCAGAGTTACATAGTGACCTCAAAGAATGTGCAACCGTGTTCGCAGCTTTATGAAGGAATGTGCAACATTACATAGGATTATGTTGCGAAAAGTCGCATGGCTTTTATATGGAACTTCTTGGTTAGCCGCCGCTAGTGCTATTTCGACGCCGTTGCACTGGTCGCGCATCGTTGCAGACCGCAAATACTACTACTACACCATCTATCTTAGTTGGTACTGTTGAAATGTCTAACACTGAGGAATGGGAGAGAAGACCAGTTCAAGGAAGACAGGAGAGAACTCGGCTTACTGCGGCTGATATTTGGATATATGCTGCACCAGATGGAAAACTACTGATATTACTGCTGCTTGTTTTTGTTTCTTGTTTCCAAGCTAGGACTGAAATCAATGTTTTCAGTGCCTAGCTTGAGGGGGGGTGTTGAGATATTTAGATATTTTGATTAAGTTCATTAGATATTTTGTTAAGTAGGATATTATTAGTGGGTCTAATATTTCCTATAAATATGACTATTTCCTTTGTAATTCATTTGAGTAAAATAAAGAGAACGCAGAAGAGCACTTTGCTCCCAAAACCTTTCTCTTCTTCTCGTTCATATCAACTCCTTCTTCTCCTCACTGTTCTTCCATTGTTGGTGGATTGGCTGAAATTTAACAAAAGCATTTTACAATTTTTTTTTTGTTGTAAAATATGATGTAAATGTCATACTATTTGATATAGTCATAACTAATCTAGTTCAGTGTAACGAATTACACATAGGACTATCAACCACAAGAGAGAAAAATATCTTCGTCTTTTTTATAATGGTGGTTCTTGATCAAATTTACAAACACTTCAAATATGATAAAAGTTTACACGCATCAAGAATTTACATCGAACCAATGGATACATGACGTATTTGAATATAGTCAACTATCACTTAGCCCGTTAATTAATGTATATTTTTCACTTCATTAAATCACTTAATTATGGTATGTTGAATTGATTTAGTGTGAACATTCGGTGCAGATAGTATTTACCACTCAAATATCCACGGGTGCTTGTTTCCCACCAACACAAATATCGGATAACTCTATCCACCAAAATGATAATCAAACTCTCTGCCCATAAGTATGTGGAAAGAAATCACTTATGAGCCAGTTTTAACGCATCCACTATATGACAATCTATACATATTACCTTCTTGATTTGCACAACGAAGGGGAATAAATACCTATAATGATTTTTTTGGGGGAAAAAGAAAAGTTCTAAAGCCAGGTAAGTAGAGATCCTTTTTTGGTTAAAAATGATATTATTATAAATAAATAGACTGAGATCTTCCCTTTCTTGCGTACCTCTACTTTATGTTTATAAACTCTTCTCACTCGTTTGAGAGTGCAAGATGATATCGTTACCAGGACAAAGCTTTCATGGGCTAAACTTTGAACCATCTTTTTTTGGTGCAAAATTTCATAAAATGTCATAATCATTGATGAACTATACTATTTTCACTAGTCTGAAGTCTGAACAGTGCCCTGTGCGTTTTACACAATACTAATAAATTGTACAGTAGTCTTTCATTCCTCAAACGAGTTCTTTGCGATTAACAGTAACATGATCGCATAGCTAACACAATACGATAAGCTAAAGTTAGATAGTAGTAGAGCAACATTAACAATTCGTCTTGTACATAGAGCTGTTAAAATACTACACGCTTTGGTCTTCAGCTGCATAACTAATTATACTAGATGTGTTAGCTGCTAAAGCTACATCCTTGAACATCCAAAATAACTTTTCATAAGCAGGCGCTTCTGGGCAAGATTCTCAGATGTCTTACGAACATCAGCAGATCCAACTGGCTTCGATGGACTAAAGGAAGCAGGTCAAGGAAATGTGAAGGTAAATAAACGGCCAAAAGCCATATCCAGAATAAATGGGACATACCAGTTACAACAACAACAATAACATACCCGGTAAAATCCCACCACGTGGGGTTTGGGGAGGATAGAGTATACACAGATCTTAACTCTACCTTGGTAGGTAGAGCGACTGCTTCCGGGAGACCCTCGGCTCAAGACATGCGTAATCACAATCAAAGCAAACGTTGCATAGCAAGATAAACGATCACAAACAAGAAATTAAAGCTATAGGAACATGGTAACAAAAATCGAATACGCACATTCTATCAAAAGAAAGCAGTAGGTAACGCAAATAAATAATATGAACAAAGTACACTAGAACATAGCCGCAGAAATCAAATACAGGGAATATAAAGCAATACTAGTTAAGGAGTAATAATAAGGGATGAGGGATAAATAGGAGCTTGTTCATCCAATATTCGTTTATATACCAGTTAAACAGTAATTAGTGGAACAACAAGAAGTTTGGTTCTACTTTTGCTTCTCCTTCATCCAATACTTGTTTAGATCGTTGTATCACCCACAGGCAGTCAGTCAATTTTAGTTTGCAAGCTCGCTCACCTTCTCATATCTTAATTTCAGATTCCATGGATTAACTCAAATTACAGATCAGAAATTCCAGGGTATACAAACTAAATCATATATTTATTCTTTCTGTGGAAAACGCATTTACCTTGTAATAAATCAAATCCTAATCAGACTTTAAGCCCTTTTAGAAACAACTTCACAACACATTATCGAAGCAGAGTAATAGAAGCATCTTACACCCTCTTTCTTTTCTATAGACAGCTAGAAGATAATTACACCGACTACTTCTGTTTTTTCAGTTAGTATATCAATCGCAAGGGTGACTGCACCTCAATATTATTAGATCGTGAACGGTTTCCAGCAAGAAACTTGAGAATAAGGACAATACTGCTATAGAAAGAAGATTTCTAGGCAGTAGTGCATTCCAACACAACATACCTTGAAGCAAGGAAGAATAACAACTAATGGGGAGTACCTTTGTCCAATTATATGAGAACGACAAAGATGCATCAACCAAGTCTGAAGGTAAATGACATGTTGTAAATACTCTTTAATAAAATCCAGTCGACTTCCGAGGTAAAGCAAGTACATATAGAATAATAAAAGGAGTAAATAAAGAAAGGTGACTCACTCAACAGAGAGTTGGTGTGGCCCAAATTGGAGGAGAAACGGTTAGAATGTCTGTGTTCAAAATCAGAAAACGGAAAAATCAGAAATTGGAAAAAGGAATAAAGCAGAAAGTAAAAAAAATATCTGAGACCACAAAATTCACTGTGTGTCCTTAAGAAATTTAATCTTTTCACTGTACTCGAAGTTATGAATTACTTCCTCCCAGGATAAAACGGATATAACTGTCGCAGGAGTAGCGGTACTTCAAACGCCGACGACTTCGACGAACTCAAAGTTGGCAACGAACCACAGTAAGACTCGATAGTTTTATTTGTGAAAGAAAATGCAGAATTTCAGTGAAGGAAATTATTTTCAGTGTATTAAAAATGAGACATTAACTCAGTTTATATAGCCTCGAAGGTGTCTGTTCGGAAAGGTTGGTGACTGTTTCGAAAGGTTGGTGACTGTTCGGAAATGCCACTTTGCCTTTTCGGAAAATGAGAAAAAAAAACGTTTGAGAAATTTAATTTTTATTCCACGAAAAAAACATTTAAAATTAAATAAATTTGGTCCAAAAAGATTATCAATCAATCAGATACAAATTCGAAGCCGAGCGACGACGACGGTGCGAGGGAGTCCCTCTTCTCAACCCTTTAAGAGCTAGAGGAAGTGTTTTATAATATAAGCACATAACTTAACACCGATGTGGTACAAAACTTCTTTGAAAAGAAACTTTGCTTTAAACTTCATTTCATTTTTTCCTCCATTTCTCATTCACACCAACTTAGCTAGCTTTAATCATTAACTAGCTATAACACAGACAATACTGAGGGAAACCTCCTCATAATGCGGCTGGATACTGCCATCTAATAAGTTGAACACCCCCATGTCCAAGCCTCCTCCTCCTTCAAAATAGATGTACTGACCAAAGAGAAGCATTAACACCCAAGAAAAAAGCTTGGTCCCCTAAATCCCAGGTTTGCGTCATTTTGCCAGCAACTAAATCGACTTGGTAAACTTGAAAATCTGTTGTTCCATACGTCAGCTCCTCATCATCTTCCACTTAGATGAGTCTCAGTTGATTCCTTTGGATGGTCAGTGGAATCCTCTCTAGGGTCCCTTATTTCAACACCATCTTGTTAACAACAACATATCCCGTGAATTCTCACAACGTGGAATCTAAGGAAGGTAGAGTATACACAGACATTATCTCTACCTACAAGATAGAGCTGCTGTTTTCGCGAGAACTCCAACACCATCTTGCATAACCACGAATAATGATCCTAGTGATTCTAGGATGTAAAACTGATCCATACTTCGATTTGACATCTCCACTACCATACGACTTGTGCGTTTAGGGCCAGTAACATCACAAACATAAACATTGCCCCAAGTAAGGACTGCATAAAATATACCACATCACTAATTTCACCCTCGTCTTTACCAACTGTGATGAGCCATCCCATAGACTCCATACATCGTTTTCCACTTGCTTTAGGAATCCGCTTCTTCAAAATCATGCCATTATAGAGACTGTAAAATTTCGACAGTTGTTATCATAGTCCTCTTCAACTAGCATTAGCCATGGAACTCTAGGCAAGTTACTGTTAAAATTGTCCTTGGTGGCCACAGAGTTCCACGATTTGCGGACAGTGCCGAAATTAAGGTAGTCTTTGTTGGATCTCGGGCTACGGATTAGTAAGAGTTTAGTAAGAAAATAAATTGACAGCTCGGTAAACTAGAAATGTTGTCTTCAATGTTGGGGCAACATTGAGATAAACCTTGTTAGAGTAAATGCAGCGGAAAAATAAAAAGAACACAAGGTTTATATTTTCAAGGGTATATATTAATATCCCTTGATGATCGGTGACCAAAAGAATTGTATAAATTATACACAATTACAAATGAATTTCTTTTACAAGATATAGCGTAAAGTACATAAAAGAAATTACAAACAAAATGAAGTCGCAGATGACTTCGCCTAAAGTTACAAATTCTAAAAGATAAAATACAACATATTCATTACACTCGCTTGAACAATGAGTTTAATCTAGAATAGAGATAGCGATTGCAATGTGGGACAAAATGTTGTTAAAATAACTTTAGGCTAATTGGTGATCCAGTTTTCTATTATAAGATCCGAGAGCTCTCTTGACTTGTTGTCGTTGTAAATCTGGATATCGAATGTACTGAAGTTTCCCTCTATTTATAGTGTGAAACTTCCCTTGAAATTCTCACTGCTTGTTGTGGAGGTTGAGTAAAATGTGACAGCAGCATTGACCGATTCATCCTCCTGAAAATCCTCAACTTCTTCATGAAAATCTTCACGTTTCGGACTGAGTCTTCCTCTGCTTTTCCTACACGCTTTGACTGAGTTTTTCACCACGTTTTAAACACAGCAGACTTGTGAGCTTGCCTGGGTCATTTTTTACTCACAGTAACTTTTCCTGCTTAGGCCGAAAGAATAGGCAAAATCGTTACATAGATGTTGGTTGAAATGTTGCCACAACATCACAAACAACATTCTTGTTCACACAAGAGACGTTGTCCTGAGTATTTTCAGATGTTGCCACAACATCCTTCCAACCTCAACAATCTCCCCCTTTTTGCATTTCTTCACAAAACCCCATACGTTGCAAAAATGACCAGTTCCTGACTCCAGATATAGTCCTCGATAATCTAAGTGATAGTAAGATTATTGTCGTGCTCCCCTTAACCTGCAGTAGTAGAATTCAAGCAAAAAAAATATTTTTTTATTTTAAGATTAGTTAATCATGACTTACAGCAAATAAGCAGTAAACATTCATAACTCATCATACATAGGTACCATCCATCGCATTAACCAAAAGATATCTAAAATAAATATTTATAAGCCCAAATAACATAATCAAAACCAATTGTCTGTTAGTCGCAATCAACAACAAAATAAGTCATAAAAAACAAAAAACAACTTCACTCATCACATCTTCAATCTTCATCAAGAAATCTTTTCCCCCTGCGTGCTTGGCCCAACACTTTCTCCCCCTTTTTGTGAAGAAAGAACATCCTCATAATAGCTTTTGGCACGTACACGCTCCAAAACTCTGTCTATCGAGCTCTGCAATGTGCTTTCTCAGCCATTAGTTGGACATTGGGACATTATCCTTGATGTTGCCAGGAATGTTGGCAACATCCGTGGTAACATTCTGTGTTCGATCAGTGTCCCAACGTTCTTTCTTTCAGGGTAGATCAACAACCCTGTCTTTTATGTTCACTACTGCTTTCTGGACTGGATAAACATCTAGAGGTTTACTCAGTTTCTCTCCTTTTGGAGGTTTAAAACATTGGTTACGCAGTATTTGGTAGATCAGTGAGGGATATGGAAGGGTAGAGTTCGATTGTTTTTCAGCCAAGTTAGCAACATGGTTGAAAATTAATGTTCCGAGATCAACTCTGTGATTTCTTCCCAATTTATACAAAAGTGTTTCTTGGTCAAGTGTTACAACATTTTCATTGAATGAAGGCAACCCGTTGTATATAGCAATTCGGTGCAATGTTGCAAACACGGCAGTGAGTTTTGACACTGGACTACGAGGAGCCCAAGAGGTGATCAAATTCCCAGTGAGGTATTTGATCATCCCATTAAGCTCTTCAGCAGTAGGGGATGTTTCAAAGGTTGTCTCATCTATAGGTATCCCTAGGGTGAAATTTATGATTTTAGGGGGAAAATCGTACATCTTGTCATAGAGATACACCTTACCAAATTTCTTCGATGATGTGTCCTTTACAGCAAGTGTTAGGTTAACATAGAACACCCTAATAACCTTTTCACAAAAGGGATTTTTTTCATATACGGAGCTTAATACATTGCGACTGCTCAAAAAATCAATTAATCCATACTCAGCGAATGAAGATGAATCTATTACATTTTCACTTCTAATGCTCCTATTTTTAAACCAGTTCCATTTATTTGAGCATGTTCTATTGTGGAACATAGGAGAGTAGGGCATTACATCAGAATCCGATTCAGATTCTAGATTTTCTTGTTCAGGTGATGGCGTTGCCTCAGATGTTGGGGCAACAAAGTCAGGGTCGGCATCTTCTTTTTCCAATGTTGTCTTTGATGTTGAGGCAATATTTGCATTCAAACTCCAGTAGGTTCTTCGAACCCTTTTTGGCATGAATTTTCTTAGAGGAATATCATCAGATAACTCTTTTTCTTCCCTTTTTGGTTCAGCTGGAGGCGTGGTGTTGGTGAACTTGGTGAACTCTCGATTTCAAAATCAGAATCAGTGCTACTGATAGTGATGGGATCAACTGGGACAGTCGATTTCTGAGAAGGAGCACTTGATTCTCCCCTTGACCTATTTGTTGATCTTTCTTCAGTACAATGGCGTTAAAAAACCCTAGTCGATATTTTTGTTGGCATCGCTGATTTGGAGTGCCTTGATGCAAACTTTGTGACGTCAGGTGTTGTATCAACATCGATTGAGTTCTTGAAGTTACCTGGGTATGCCACATTTAGAGGTTCATCTGAACCCAGCGAAAATCATTGTCATAGAAGCATCTTCTTCATCGGATTTTAACTCGTTGATGACTTTGTAATGCTTATACATTTTTTTGATATTTTTGGGAGTAATCGACATTGGTGAGTAGTCTTTTGATGTTGTGAACTTGGGGGAAATGGACTTAGGAGAGGGTTTGGAAGATGGAGGTGTATTAGAGAAGATTTGGGTTTTCAAAGACAATGGAGACTTATGGGGTTCCATCGAATTTACTGCACTGTATGTACAGTGTAATGATGTGACGGTTCAGGGATGGACATGGTGGTTTAATTATGGCAATATATACAACATACAACTCCTTTTCCTTAAACTTAGATAGTGTAAAAGAGTAAGGACTCTTTACACCTAAAACAAAGAAATTTGCATCATTCAAAATTTAAAAATTAGTTTTCCATATTTTTTGGTACTTTCTGTTTAGACCGAGACTAAATAAATACACAAACCAGTTATTAAGATAAGTGAAATCACTAATCAAAATACTAGACTTCAATGTTGCGATGAATGTTGGCAACATTTCAAATTAAACACGCAACATCGGATTTTCAGGATGTACTGACTTGGCAAAAAAACTTTTGCGTATGTTCCCTATGAGATTGATCACTAGACTAAGGTAACATTTTGCCATTGTCCTTAACTAACTTAGTTGAACATATACAAATTTCTTGAGGTGTTTTCACCTATTTCTTTTTATAACATGTGGTACTCCTATAGAATAGAAACGATACCAGTCTAGGAGCTTTGCTCCTGTTTAATATCAAAACAGTCAAATCTTTGTTGAAGGCTTTGCCTTTCATTGATACTCCCTTTTTATAGAATGCACAATGATTTTATGCAATTTTATCGCAGGAAATGGTATCACATTTAAAGAACTTATCCTTTGATAAATCCTGCATGATTATTTTGAGATATTGTTCAGCATAAACACAACTTACATCTAATATCTTGATTTTTTCAGCAGATGTTACCCAAAATGTTAGGACAACATTCAGGACAATATTGGCCTACTCAGCTTACCTTTCAGAGGACACAAATACCGAAAGATTTCTTCAACTTTGAAAATATCTCATGATCTAAAGGTTTGGTAAAAATATCAGCTAGTTGATGTAGTGTATCCACATGTTCGATTTGGACTAGCTGTTTTTCCACTAAGTCTCTCAAAAAATGATGTCTTATGTCTATATGTTTGGTACGTGAGTGTTGTACAAGATTCTTGGAAATGTTTATAGCACTCAGGTTATCACAATATAAAATCATGGAGTTGTTAGAAAATTCATAGTCATCGAGTATATGCCGTAACCAAACTAATTGAACACAACAACCTCCGGCTGCCACATATTCAGATTTGGCAGTCGAAAGTGACATGCAATTTTGTTTACGGTTGTACCATGAGACTAGGTTATTGCCAAGATAAAAACATCCACCACTAGTACTCTTCATATCGTCTACATCACAGGTCCAATCCGAGTCACTATACCCTATTAGGTTAGGATTAGTGTCTCTAAAATATCATATACCCAAGTCACTTGTGTCGGTAATATATCGCATGACACGTTTCACGATATTAAGATGAGATTCCTTAGGACTGGCTTGGAACCGTGCACACACACATACTAAACATAATATATGGACGACTGACAGTAAGGTACAACAGGATACCTATCATGGATCGGTACGATGTTGGGTCAACATCTTGTCCAACATCGTCTTTACATACCTGTTGCGTTGAGCCCATTGGAGTCTTCATGTGTTTTGCATTTTTCAGACCAAATTTTCTGACAAGATTCTTGGCATATTTTCTTTGGGATACAAAAATCTCTTCTTCATTTTGCTTAATCTGCAAGCCTAAGAAAAATGTTAGTTCTCCAATCATGCTCATTTCGAATGTCGTGGACATTGCTTCGACAAATGACTTCAAGAATGACTCTGAAGTTGATCCAAAGACAATGTCATCGACATAGATCTGATCGATTATCACATCTCCTCCATGTCTTCTAATGAACAAGGTCCTATCCGCTTCTCCTCGAGTGAACCCAAATTCTACAAGAAAGGTAGTTAAACGACCATACCATGCTCGTGGTGCTTGCTTTAATCCATGCAAGGTTTTATTGAGCTTGTATACATGTTACGGATTCTGTGGATCTTCAAATCCCTTGGGTTGTTCAACATGCACTTCTTTATCCAAGTATCCATTGAGAAATGCACTTTTAACGTCCATTTGGTGTAAGGTAATCCCTATATAGCAAGCAATGGGAAGTAGTAGTCTTATTGATTCAATTCTAGCCACATGGACGAAGGTCTCGTCAGAGTCGATCCTTTTAACTTGTGTATATCCTTGAGCAACAAGTCTTGCTTTATGTCTCACAATTTTCCCTAACTCATCCGATTTGTTTTTGAATATCCACTTTGTCCCAATAACATTAATATTTTTGGGTCGTGGTACCATTCCCAAACCTCATTTCGAGAAAATTGTTCAAGTTCTTCTTGCATCGCTTGTATCCAAAAATTATCTTTCAATGCTTCCCTAATATTCTTAGGTTCTAAGGTAGATGTAAAGCAAGAAAGACTAACATGTTGGTATATGGTGGACATGCACACATACATTACCATCTCTCGGTAATTGACTGGTTCTTTCTCTTTTGTGCGCCTCTTCTCAAACACTCCCCCTATTACTTGGTCGGGCGGATGGTTTCTTCTGATTCTCGAAGGAGGATCTATTCTTACTTGATCGTTGAGTTCAATGTCAGATTCCTCCTCGATTTTATTTCCAGTGTTCTCTTCTTGAGGGTCAGATGTGTCTTCTAATGTTGGGTCAACATTTGGTACAACATCTGCATCTTCAGTGGGTCGCTCCTCGTCCACTGCAACTATAATGTTGTTTTCTGACGATTTGCCAGATATATCCAGCATATCATCGAAAATAATATTGACAGACTCATGTATGGTTTTTGTTCGAATATTGTATAATCGGTAGGCATGACTATTCTGAGAGTAGCCAACGAACACACCCTTGTCGCTATTTGAATCGAACTTCGCCAGATGATCCATATCATTAAGAATATAACAAACACAACCAAAGATATGAAAGTAACGCAGAGTGGGTTTCTTTCCATTTAGTAGTTCATAGGGTGTCATCTTGGTGCCTGACCTAAGATATACTCTATTTGATAAGTGACACGCTGTTTTCAAGACTTCAGCCTAAAATCTCTTTGACAATTGTTTAGAACTTAACATGACTCTAGCCATTTCTTGTAAGGTTCTGTTCTTCCTTTCGGTAACCCCATTTTGTTGAGGTGTTTTAGGTGCCGAAAACTCATGGAATATGCCTTTCTTTTCACAAAACTTTGTAAAGGTTTGGTTTTCAAATTTCTTTCCATGGTTAGAACGAATTCTGAAAATGGAAGAACAAAACAAGTTCTTTATTCTAGAGTGAAGTGCCTTAAATATGTCAAAAGCTTGTGATTTTTCCTTTATGAAATATATCCATGTAAACCTGGAAAAATCATCAACTATCACATACGAGTATCTCATTCCACCTAGGCTGTCTACTTCAATTGGACCCATAAGATTCATATGTAACAATTGAAACAATGAGACGTACCTGAATGTTGGCCACCATGTTGGGCAACATTGTGAGAGACTCGAGTCTGCTTCCCTTTTAAACAATCTTCGCACAGAGTTTTCTCATTTTGATCCAGTTTGGGGATACCTCTTACAGCCTCGAACGATATCAACTTTTTCAAGGTGTCGTAGTTGACATATCCCAACTTTTGGTGCCAAAGTGTCAAGTCACTTATCTTCGCTGAATTGCACACCTCTAGTCCACCTACTAGATAGCAATTATCTCCAATCCTTGTTCCTGACATGACACATTTATTCGCAGAGTCTGTAACCTTGCATCCAAGCTTGTTGAACTTCACCTCGAGATCATCGTCACACAGTTGGCTTATGCTTAGGAGATTAGCAACTAAGCCTTCCACGAGAAGAACATCTTTCAAGGTGGGTACATTTGGAACATTGAGAGTTTCTTTCCTGATAATCTTACTTTTACTTCCTCCTTCAAAGGTTACGTATCCTCCATTGAATGCTCCAAAATCCTTCAATAAACTTTTGGTACCTGTCATGTGACGTGAACAACCACTATCGAAATACCATGATCCTGTAATGTTAGTTCGTAAGGCAGTTATACACACATTACATTTCAGATTCAGTTTAGGTATCCACACCTTTTCAGAACTATACTTCTTTCTGTTTCCAGACTCTTTGCTTTGAATATTGTCAGTGATGTTGGGCAACATTTCTGGAAACACTTGAGGCATAGGTCTGAGAGCAGAATTTCGAAGTTTGTAGCAGTAGGGCGTTAAGTGTCCTGTCTTTTTACAGAAACTGCACACAAACTTTGATCCAATCATAGAGATATGAGAGTCGCTATTGGTATTTTCTTTGATGAACTTTATCCCCTCAGTTTTTATATGGATCCTAGAAGTATTGAGTTTACTTGGTGTTTTATACCCAAGACCTGCTCTCGAAGTATTATTGAGATTCAGAATTTCATCCAGTTTGGACTTCCCCGTGTTAAGCCTTTGGAAAGTGGTCTCAGTTGTGTTCAGTCTTGCACGAATTTTACCAAGTTCAAAATCCTTCTTGGTAAGCATTACCTCCAAGCGGTTGATTGTGCTTTTAAGACTTTTATTCTCAAGAGCCAGTGATTGTGCATTTGAACCAAGTTGTTCTGATTCAGTGATTAGAGTCTTACAAAGATCTTGCAATTCTTTTATCACTTCCTCTTTAGAGTCAACCAGATCCAAGTTTACAGTCTCAGATGAAGAAATAAACCAACTAAAATAGTTTATATCAGAATAATTAAAGAAAACATACATTTCTGATGATGCAACTCTTCCAGCGTCCGATGTAATTCCTGATGTTGAGGCAACATTGTCAGCAACATTTGATGTTGAGACAACATTGTCAATAACATTTTCATCGTCGGACAGTGAGTGTTCGAACATTGCTGCTAGCATTGCTTGTGGTTCATTTTCTTGACTTTCTTCCTCCTCATCGTCCTCATCGTCATTGAGAGTAACCCACATGGTTTTACCAATTTTCTTAAGGGTGTTGGAACACTCATTAGCATAGTATCCCCAACCCGAGCACGCATGACATTGCACACATTCGAGTTGTTTCGGATTAAAACTGGTATTGTCGGAATTGGATTTTCTCAGTGAATTGTTATTTTGGTTTTCAGATGGTGGTCTATTTGACTGTTTGTTGAATAGTGGGTTTTGGTGCTGTTTGTAGTTTGCTTCTGTCGCGCCCTTTTTTCGGCCGCGGCATTTTTTTTTAAATAATAGCGAACCCTGCTCAAAAATGCAAATGTTAGAAAATAAATAATAAATAATAAAATTGTTTAAAAGGCTTAGAGGTTTTAAAATTGCAAAAAGAGATGCTAAAGTTTAAAGGAGTGCTAAAATGCTAAAGGGTTGCTAGAATGCTAAGGGTTCGCGGAGTCGCCACCTAATTATTTTGGGTGAATTAGGACACCTAAATGTTTAAGCGTTTAAAGTAAAACATTAACTCCATTTTAATGGTCTGCTAAACTTAATGAGATTCTGGGTAAGGGTTCTTTATTAATCTAGAGGGAAGGGGTTAGGCACCCTCTAAGATCCGCTAACTTGCGGTTGTCCTGCCAAACCTAGGGTAATTATTATGTTTTTTAAAAATGCAAGTAAAAGCTCTTCCTGCTTAAATGTTAACAATGCTAAAAATGTTTAAAAGGTGCTTAAAGTATAAAAAGGGCAAAAGGTGCTATAAGTAAATAAAAGAGTTAAATGCTGAATGTTTAAAAGTGCTTAAAATACTAAAGGTTGCTAGAAGGTATTAAATGCTAGAAGGGTGCTAAAGGTGCTAAGAGGCGCTTTAAAGTGCTAAATGCTAAAGTGCTGAAAGTAGTGCTAATATGCTAAAGTACAAAAGAATGCTAGGAGGTGCTAAAGTGTTAAGGACAAAATGTGCTAAAGACAGTCAATTTTGACCCGTTTTTGTATATTTTCGTGCAATTTTAAGTATTTTAGCACACCTCATTTTAATCGTTATTTTGCATATTTTTACATCATATTCTATGTTTATTTCTTCACAAAAATGACATTGCATCTTTTATTTTTTAATTAAGCATTATGTCGTTGTTAATATTATGTTTTTATTATTGTTATAGCGTCATTTTTATTTTAATAATATTCGCATCTTTTTAAATAATTAATCGGCACCGCATTTTTACCTTTAATCAGACATTAAACGTGTCTTAAATATTGCATTTTAGTATTATTGCGTCGACATTTGCATTTTTATAATTTTGCATCTTTTTAAATAATTTTTCTGTTAAATAATTAACCAGCCTTCCATTTTTGTCAAACCAGTCCAGTGCAAGACACAATTTGAATCAGTCCAATCCAATACCATTTCTTTTTAATTTCACCCAAATTTTCTCTTTTATTTTCCCCCCCCCTAAAATCAAATACCAATTTTCATTTTCCCCCCCAAAACAATACCCCACTTTTCATTTTTCCCCCCCAAATACCAAACCCTAAACCTACCCTATAAAATAAAACATTCCCCCCCATTTCTATGAACACCCCAGCCGTCCCTCACCCTCTCCTTAACTCTCACTTCAGCTCTCCCCTATTCACTTTCCGTCGCCGCCGCCGCCTCACTTCGCCGGAGCTCCAAGCTCCGGCGAACACCCTCACAGCCGTACACTCTCGCCTCACCCCCTGCCATCTCCCTCTCCACTCATCTCCCTCACCCCACTGCCCGTCGCCGCCCCTCGTCGGAGTTCTAAAAACTCCGGCGAACTCTCAAACCACCACAACGCCGGCGAACCCCCCTGTTAACCCTACCCACTGTTCACACACACATACACCATCGCCGCCGCCAGCTCCGGCGAGCCCCCTGTTAACCCTAGCCGCCGGCGAACCCCCTAGCAACACCCTCAGCAGCCCACTGCTCTCACACACACAAATCCCCACTGCTCGTCGACCACCACAACATCACTGTCGAACTCACCGGCTGCGTGGCGTCGCCCGGCGACCTCGCCGTGAAGCGACGCCACGCTGCGCACCGTGTTGATTCCGGCAATATCACTGTTTGTATCTCTTTTGTTGGTGATTTATTATTTTGAATGTCGGGAGTTTTAACAAAACTCCGGCGAATGTTGTTACGTTATTCTTGTTGTTGGGTGATTTCGATTTTGTTGGCTATTATATTATCGATTGTTGGGTATTTTTACTCCTCGATTTTTGGTATGCCTTGCCGGAGTTTTAAGACTCGGCGACGCTGGAACGGAGTGATTTTACGATTTTCTATATTTCTTTGGTTGTTCTTGTTGGTGCGTTACGAAAATTGATTTGGTGGCTGGGTTGGCTGTGTTGCTATTGTTTGGCCATTTTTAGGCCACGTTTGCTACTGATTCTGGACTGATTTCTGGGCCATGTTGTTGCTGTTCACTGATTCTGGCTGGTTTCGGGACCGATTTGGAACAATTTGGCTCTTTGATTCATTTTAAACTGGTTAAGGACAAATGCTACTGATTTTTACTATTTTGCCCTTTTATCTTTTATTAAATGGTTGAACAAGATACTACTGTGTGGTATTGGTGATTTGAACATGATACTACAGTGGCCGATGAAAAAGTTATCCGTCGATTTTTGAGGTCTCCACAGTTGCAAAGACGGAAAATAAAATAAATGAAGCTTTCTGGGCAAGGATGATTTCTTCCACTTACACCGGATAACCAACATGTGCCAAGGCGAATTCTCGCACCGCACTTGTTTAGGTATCTACTTTATATTTTTACATATCCGAGCCCTCCGTGTTTAAAACTATTCTTGTTTTGGCGGATCCAAAGTTTTATTTATTTTATTGCTTTTAATAATCTTGGCCGATGAAGGAATCCGTCGATTTCCAAGGCCTCCTGCATAAAAGCGGATTTATTTGCTTTGTTTGTTAATTTTTGCTATTATTTTAAAATTTATGTATTCTATTACTAATACTTTTACTAAGTGTTTATGCAGGTATCCGGAGATGCATTTCAAAAAGAATGCCCCGGAGTTTATTTTATGTCGTATTTAATTTCATGTTTTATTATTTTGCATTGTATTTTATTTTAATTGTAAATTATGTAAAATGCTTAGAATAGGTAGAATAAAAAGAGCAATAAATAATTAACCTAGGTTTGAACGAACAACCGCAAGTTAGCGGATCTTAAAGGGTGCCTAACCCCTTCCCTTTAGGATAATAAAGAACCCTGACCCAGAATCTTACTAATTTCGCAGACCATTAAATGGAAGTCATTTGTAGTATTTTATGCTACATTTTTTAGTGTCCTAATTCACTATAATAATTAGGTGGCGACTCCTTAAAATACATTTAGGAATCAACCATATGTAGCAGTAATCCCGTTTCGACTCCGGTTAAAATGGGGTGTTACAGCATGGCGACTCCACTGGGGATATCAGGTTCTTGATCATAACATACTCAGGTTAATTAAATATTGCACTTTATCTTGCTTTTATATTTGTTGTAAATATTTTATGTTGTTTGCTTTTATTTTGTAATTAACTACTTTAATTGCTACATTCTTTTATTGCTTTCCTTAAATTGTCATTCCGTTCATATTTCCTCCATTCTGGAAAATTAACACTATCACACACTACACGCGAGGTGCGCTTGGTGCATCAGCAAAATTCTTTCTTCAAAACCCAAATTTAGGAGAGTTGGTAATAGACGCGGAGAATCCGGTCCAACCGGTGGCCGCGTAGCCTTCTCACTCGAGTAGTCCGCTCGGGAACCATTGTGTCTAGTAAGCCAAATCTTAGAAAACTTAAGATAGAGCTATACCACTTTTTATTAAGTCATGCATGCATAAACCTTAGGTGGGTTAATCCTTTGTATTAACGCCACAATTAGAAATCCACCCAAACTTGTCGACGGGTCTCACAACCCAACGACCCATTAGCATACTATGTGTAGCGTGATGATGATAGACGGATTCAAGCCTGGTCATGACACGCCAAAATTGGAAAAAGTGCCGTCGTTTGGTCGCCATTTCCAACAAAATATTGCAGTTTAACGGCTTGGACCCATTTATCATAATCCCGCATATTTGGCGTTTAGGCTCACCTCTGGCATAAGGGAGGTCCCAAGCATATTAGGGCACGCGCTTGATTTGCATGTTTTTTTGTTTATTATCGTTTGTCGCTAGCAACTCTGTACATATTATTTAATTCAATAATTGCTCTTTTGTGATTCCGGGCTCGAGCATTTGTATTTTTGCATTTTTGCTTTCACATTGCAATCAGGACTTCTACTGCGTAAATCACTCTTGAATAGCGCGACTTGGACTTTGTGAAGCATCAGCCACCAGTCCGGTCGAACCAATCAGGGGAGTCTCTGACTATATGGTCACACCCCTTCATTTTGTTATTTTGTCATTTTCCTACTCTCACCTATTTCTCATATTTTGCAGAAGCAGTCACCAAAATAGTCGAGGCGTCAAAAGAAAACAAAAAAAAGTCATCAGTTTATACCAGATTCAACGAGACATCACTCTCAATTCTTTTATATTTTGTATTTTTATTCATATTTGCAAATTAAATTAATATGTTTAGCGTTAATTACATAGTTTTCGCATATCATGCATTTCTGACATAATTATTCCGAACTACGCGTGTCTGATTCTCACTACACGGTGTGATACGTAGGCAACTCATTTTGGGTTCGACACCACAAAAATAAAAATAAACCACAAAAAATAATAAAGAGCGCATTTCTCACTCATGCATCCCATTCGCGTTGTCGGACATTCGTTTTACTTTGCACGTCTTTATATTGCTATCCTTTCTTTGATAAATTTTTCAAGCATGCATTTTATAACATATTTGAATGAACTACGCACTTTGATTCCTCGGCGGGATACGTGGCGACTATTCGGTACCACTTTATTCAAAAAATATTAATTAATTAAAAAAAAATGTTCAAAAAAAATGTGTTATTCAAAAAAATACAAAAACATTTTTTTTAGTATTATTGTTTGACTTTGTTAATACCAACACAGTTACAAATGTGCATAAACAAAAAAAAAAAAAAAAAACAAGTGATAATCAGTATGGGTTGACTTTGTGGTAAACCATAGATTCTTTGGTACCTCTTATTCATACTGCAGATGACATTGTCTTGCATGTTTCCAAGATAAGAATGAAACCGACCTCATCGTTTCATATGCACTGTGTGGTGAGTTATTTGAATAAGTTCAATTGCATTGCATTGTGATCTAGAACTTGGCTTGAATGTTTGTTGAGGCGAAATCCTGAGTAACACTCGGTGTAGGAAAGGATCGTATGCTTTCTTTGACACGTTTGAGCATTTTGACCTACCAAATAACATTATCCCTAGTACACCCCTTTGAGCCTAAAACCTATTTTTTTTTGACAAGCTGCGTATTACACCTACACTTTCCGAGTGCGCAGTGATATCCTCTCTTGGCCCGACCTCGAAAGTGCTTTAGAAATGTGCAAGTGGATGACAAAATTCTAGTTGAAGCTTGCAAAGACAAAAATTGTCAAAGTCTCAAAACCAAAAGCGAGATGACTTCACAAAGATGAAATCAAAAGCCGATAAATAAATAAAAAAAAGGAATATATGACCCCGAAAAAAGGGGCTCGAAATGAAAGATTCAAAAGAAGTCAATACAGAAAAACTGGGACAAAAAGAAAGCAAGTCAGCATTAAAACACACAAATATCAAGCATGGACGTAGTCCAACTCTCGAGGAATGATTAGTCACTTTTACCCAAATGATATCCATTCCTTTCCCAAGCCTACATTACAAGCCCGTGACAAGCCCTACATGATCTTATCGAGGTTCTCACATTAGTGGATACTTACATGGCGGCCAAGCCTATGGTATCACAATTGCATCATTGAACATCTTTTTGAGTGAGCGCAATTCTTTCAACGTCCCAAAATTCAAAATACTGAAATATATGTGTGAAATGGGACTTTCTTTCAGTGAGGGCATTTGAAACGTGAGATTACGTGTAGTTCGAAACCTTGGATGCAAGCAGGTGTGTCGACACTCAGGTATGTCTGAGGTACTATCTGAAGCTGTGTGAATTACACCAGAGTCAATCTCGATTAGACTGAAATCAATAAAAGAACATCCTTATGCACAATACTAATTGTTGGTATCAACTGGAGTCAGAACGTAATGTCGTCTTCCATTTTTTCAGAAAAAACAACAGAATGCATATTACATAAAAATTATTTGGCATCACGAACTACGTCTTGACCTGATTCCCTCAGCGGGATACGTAGGCGGCCACATCGGCTTCGGTCCCACATCATTTTAAAATCATAAAAATTCTTATTTTTGCGATGAACTACGTCTTGACACGACTCCGGCGGGATCGTGGCGACCACATCGGCCAGTCGCGCGTTAGAAACATTTCTTCCTTGTTTTGCACATGACTCGATTTTGTGCGTTGGAGAATTTGCATCCTCATATATTTTGCATCCATTACTACCTACATGATCGTGCCATATTTTGAGGTTGCATTCTCATCTACTCAGTTGTACATTGTTCATATTCTCGCATTAGCTTTTCATTCATCATAAATTAAAACATAAAAAAAAAAAAAAAAATGCTTACCTGATCGCCTTGATAGCGTCAAGATGCAACCTTACCCAGTTCAACATCTTCATTACGGCCGGGACATTTTAAAATTCGGTGCAAGAAAATGGCAATAGATAGGAAAAAGCAGCCCAGGTCTTCTTGGTGCAAACCAAGAATCTGGCGTCGAGCCAAAGCTACGAGTCGGCGCTAATCAACCACTCATTTCCTAAAAACTCATAAGTTTTCTTTGAGTGCAGGATCTTCATATCGACAAAGCGGCACAACAATAAACCCATGCGGGTCACAAATGCACAACGTCTATGCAATGACGCTATCTCAACCCAGACGGGTCACAAAGCAGGTACGCCCATAAACCAACGCCTTTTCATTTTTTTAGCCTATGCAACGGCTTCATTCATGTTTCGTCCATGCAGCGGCGAGCATGCGCATTGCGTCCATGCAGCGCCATTTTATTTTAAGCCTATGCAACGGCTTTCATGTTTCGTCCGTGCAACGGCGGCATCTGCATTGCGTCCTGCAACGACGCCATTTTATTTTAAGCCTATAACGACTTCATTCATGTTTCGTCCATGCAACGACGAGCATCTGCATTGCGTCCGTGCAACGACGCCATTTATTTTAAGCCTATCTGCAACGGCCGTTCATGTTTCGTCCATGCAACGACGGCGTCTGCGTGCGTCCATGCAACGGCGTCTTTTCATTTTAAGCCTATGCAACGGCTTTTCGTGTTTCGTCCATGCAACGACGAGCATCTGCGTCGCGTCTATGCAACGGCGCCATTTCTTTTAAGCCCATGCAACGGCCGTTCATGTTTCGTCCGTGCAACGACGAGCATCTGCGTGCGTCGTGCGATAGCGCCATTTTATTTAAGCCTAGCAACGGCCATTCATGTTTCGTCCACGCAACGGCGAGCATCTGCATCGCGTCTATGCAACGGCGCCATTTCTTTTAAGCCCATGCAACGACTTCGTTCATGTTTCGTCCCACGCAACGGCATCTGCATTGCGTCCATGCAACGACGCCATTTTATTTTAAGCCTATGCAACGGCTTATTCATGTTTCGTCCGTGCAACGGCGAGCATCTGCGTTGCGTCCATGCAACGGCGCCATTTTATTTTAAGCCTATGCAACGGCCGTTCATGTTTCGTCCATGCAACGGCGAGCATCTGCATTGCGTCCGTGCAACGGCGCGATTCATAAAAGCCTATCTGCAACGGCTTATTCGTGTTTCGTCTACGAACGACGAGCATCGCATCGCGTCCACGCAACGGCGCTTTTCATTTTAAGCCTATGGCGGCCGTTCATGTTTCGTCTGTGCAACGACGAGCATCTGCATCACGTCGCAGCGTCATTTCATTTAAGCCTATGCAGCGGCCGTTCGTGTTCGTTTCATGCAACGACGAGCATCTGCATCGCGTCATGCAACGACGCCATTTCTTTTAAGCCCATGCAACGGCTTCATATATGTTTCGTCCATGCAACGACGAGCATCCGCATCGCGTCTATGCAATGACGCCATCATCATCTACAATAACCATGTCTTTTCAAGACCACATCACCGCAACCGGTCGATCATCGCCCGACGGGACAAATTCAAATCTGCATCGGCATTGTCTTTTAATTATAGCATCACCTGCAACCCAGTGTCAATCATACGCCCGACTGGGACATTTTCATCGATGTCGACTTTGCTTTTTAATTTTTGCACTCTAACGACCGGTCATCATGATTTGACAACGGGACATTTTGGATCTGCATCGTCCTATTTTTGAGTTTATAGTTTATAAAGCAGGACAAAATTGGCTCTGAGTCAACATCTTTGTCCAAGACTCTTCCATCATCTCCGTACAAAGAGGACATCTTTTGTGATCGAATTTTGACGTTTTTGTATATTTTCGTGCAATTTTAAGTATTTTAGCACACCTCATTTTAATCGTTATTTTGCATATTTTTACATCATATTCTATGTTTATTTCTTCACAAAATGACATTGCATCTTTTATTTTTTAATTAAGCATTATGTCGTTGTTAATATTATGTTTTTATTATTGTTATAGCGTCATTTTTATTTTAATAATATTCGCATCTTTTTAAATAATTAATCGGCACCGCATTTTTACCTTTAATCAGACATTAAACGTGTCTTAAATATTGCATTTTAGTATTATTGCGTCGACATTTGCATTTTTATAATTTTGCATCTTTTTAAATAATTTTCTGTTAAATAATTAACTTTCTTCCATTTTTGTCAAACCAGTCAGTCTGAAGACACAATTTGAATCGGTCGATCAATACCATTTCTTTTTAATTTCACCCAAATTTTCTCTTTTATTTCCCCCCCCCCCCCTAAAATCAAATACCAATTTTCATTTTCCCCCCCAAAACAATACCCCACTTTTCATTTTTCCCCCCCAAATACCAAACCCTAAACCTACCCTATAAAATAAAACATTCCCATTTCTATGAACACCCTTTTCCTCACCCTCTCTCCTTAACTCTCACTTTTCTCCTCCTATTCACTTTCCGTCGCGCATTGCCACTCAGCTCGAGCTCCGTGACCTCACAGTGCGTACACTCGCCTCACTGCCATCTCCCTCTCCACTCATCTCCCTCACCCCACTGCCCGTCGCCGCCCCTCGTCGGAGTTCTAAAAACTCCCGCGAACTCTCAAACCACCACAACGCCGCCGAACCCCCCTGTTAACCCTACCCACTGCTCACACACACTGCACCATCGCGCGCCTTCCGTGGCGATTAACCCTGGCGGCGAACCCTAGCAACACCTCGCAGACCCATTGCTCACACACACAAATCCCCACTGCTCGTCGACCACCACAACATCAGCCGAACTCATCGGCGTGGCGGCGACCTCGCCGCGATGGAAGCGACGCCACGCTCGCCTTTTCGTGTTGATTCGACAATATCCTTTGTTTGTATCTCTTTTGTTGGGCTGATTTATTATTTTGAATGTCGCCGAGTTTTAACAAAACTCCGTGAATGTTGTTACGCGTTATTCTTGTTGTTGGGTGATTTGATTTTGTTGGCTATTATATTATCGATGTTGGATTGTTTTACTCCTACGATTTTTGTCTTGCCGGAGTTTTAAGACTCGTGACGCTGGAAACGAGTGATTTTACGATTTTCTATATTTGGTTGTTGTTCTTTGGTGCGTTCAAAAATTGATTTGTTGGCTGGGTTGGCTGTGTTGCTATTGTTTGGCCATTTTTAGGCCACGTTTGCTACTGATTCTGGACTGATTTCTGGGCCATGTTGTTGTTGTTCACTGATTCTGGCTGGTTTCGGGACCGATTTGGAACAATTTGGCTCTTTGATTCATTTTAAACTGGTTAAGGACAAATGCTACTGATTTTTACTATTTTGCCCTTTTATCTTTTATTAAACTGGTTGAACAAGATACTACACTGTGGTATTGACTGATTTGAACATGATACTACAAATGACTTCCCTTTAGGATAATAAAGAACCCTGACCCAGAATCTTACTAATTTCGCAGACCATTAAATGGAAGTCATTTGTAGTATTTTATGCTACATTTTTTAGTGTCCTAATTCACTATAATAATTAGGTGGCGACTCCTTAAAATACATTTAGGAATCTAACCATATGTAGCAGTAATCCCGTTTCGACTCTGGTTAAAATGGGGTGTTACAATTATGTTTTTTAAAAATGCAAGTAAAAGCTCTTCCTGCTTAAATGTTAACAATGCTAAAAATGTTTAAAAGGTGCTTAAAGTATAAAAAGGGCAAAAGGTGCTATAAGTAAATAAAAGAGTTAAATGCTGAATGTTTAAAAGTGCTTAAAATACTAAAGGTTGCTAGAAGGTATTAAATGCTAGAAGGGTGCTAAAGGTGCTAAGAGGCGCTTTAAAGTGCTAAATGCTAAAGTGCTGAAAGTAGTGCTAATATGCTAAAGTACAAAAGAATGCTAGGAGGTGCTAAAGTGTTAAGGACAAAATGTGCTAAAGGTGTTAAATGTCAAAGGGCGATTAAAAGTGCTAAAAGGGGCTAGAAATGCTAAAGATGCAAAAGGTTGCTAGGGAGTGCTAAAATGCTAAAGTTAGGTATACTACTAGCTAAAGTAATCTTGCCTAACCTGCGTTCAATATTATATAAGAAATGTTTTAAGACGATTCTTGAGGGTTTAAGAAGAAACCTGTTATGGATTTTAATAAACAAAATGTTGGTTTTATGATGCGAGTTGAATCCTTTAAATTATTTTTGCAGAATTTAGACATGCTTAACGATCCTAAGAGACAAATAAAGTAGAAGTGTATTCCTAAATGCAAATTACCTCCCGTCTCATATGTTCAAAGGCTAATTGCTAGAGGTTCTCCTATTAATTACAAAGTTAGAAAAATAATTTGCAATAAACAAATAAGGCATAAATGAGGTCATGAGGTTAAGGGAATAAAGGAGTTGAAGTGGATGACTCCGTCCTATTTGTTTTCTGGGAATTTCTGAAGTGAGGATGCACATAGACGCGGGTGAATGCAAATCTTCAATTGATGGAAGGCACAATGAGTCTCGCTATGAGACTCCTCCTTTAGCTCCGTCGCTTTCATGTAAAAGAAGAAAACGATAAGAATTAGTACACGTTAAGCCAAAACAAACGATTACATACTCAAACATGCTTATGCTTTAATTATTAAGATCAAACGAGATGGCAGGTCCAAATATAAAAGCCCAAAAAACAGCACTGTCTTATACATGTGTTAACCAGACAGAGAATACATATTTGTCCAGGCATTGAAGTCTTTTAGACTTAAACTATAACGTGACTGTTGGTTCACAGAAGCCAGATAAGCACATTGATTTAAAACTAAGTAACTATCAGGTAATCAGAATATAGATTAAAAGGGGCAGATTTGCATTCAGGGGGAAACGAAAAAAAACAGAGTAGGAAATCAGGTGGACAAACTTCAAACACATATGACATGATTCCTAAAATGAGAAGGATGCTTGATAATATACATGGCATTGAGATTCATGTCTGCAAACTAATATAGAATGCTAACAGCAAGTCTTAACAAAACTCATTTTGATTTGAACTATATTAGTACTAACTTATACCTCCTCTGTGCTAACTAATGGGATGCAGCCAGTGATGGTCCAGTATGACACAAACCAGTCCAGTGTAAATACAAGATGTTGGTATAAAAGCTGTCTAAATGACTCAGCAAGCAGATTTTGACACAAAGTAACTTAGGAAGTGAACTAATATGATATGAACACATATAGGAACTAAATGAATTCAAAACAGGACTTGGGACATGGAACATCTCGTGAAACAGTTCATGGCATGCTGAACAAGAAACATTTTAGTTCCATTCATCATACTAAGTTTAAAACTAACAATTACATAGAACCCGTTTCTTATTGTACTCTGTTTTGTATTTAAACATGCAGGGGATAGATATAGCTCAATACATGCTTCTTAAGAAATTGAACTTGCCAGAGGATGCATACAGAAAGACCACTTCTTAACTAGTTATATCTAAGCACAGGTTTAAAGAAGATATGATGCCCTATGATTGGCTCAACCAGTATGGTTACTGGTAAAAGGGACATGATTATCATTCGTAGATTATGCTAGGCGATCAAGTATCCTTTATTAGCTTAGACTTATGGATTTAGGATATTGCCTAAGTTGTGCAGCCTAGATTAAACCAAATCTATTACAACTTCATACTAAACAAACATAAGACCATATAGGCAGATTGCATAAGGCTAAATAAGCCTCAAACCAGATTTCAAGTCAACTAGATAGCTTGCATATGAGCAAAATCTATCCTAAACAAACACAACAAGCCTTTATTTAACAAAATAAGTAATGTCAAACTAATCCCTGGACAGTTTAACCCCCAATATCCCGACTTATTATGGTCATACTTAATTAACTAAATTCACACTAACAAGACACACTTAAACCACAGATGATCATACAACACAATTCAAGCTTATTGGTAACATTCCGAATTTTGCTCATCCCACATTATTCAAGCAAAATACGTAAAGCAGGCATGTGCGTGACTTATCCACATCCCCCCAAACCTCATCTTAAGCATCTAACAAACACAAACACATGAATGAACTAACACATTTTAACACAAATTCGCACAAAAATACAGAATGAACAGAAGTCGTGGAGGAGTGGATTATTACCTTCTCCGGGCAGCGAACCGGGGCAGCGTATCAAGTCGTCGGTCCAATCGACGGGTTTTGGGTTTGCGATGCGAATAAGGGCAAGGTTTGTTTGTTGATTCTTGGTTTGAATTGAAAGAAGGAGATTTGAACTACCTATTCGTGCTTGCTAGTGATGCTCTGTTCGCCTCGTCATTGCTCGCTTCTCGAACTCGCTGTCTATCGCTATCCCCTTTCTCGCTCGAATCCCCGAATTTCTATGAATCCCCGATGCCTATTGCATGCGTGATGGTTCTATATTTATAATTAGGATTTTGGGTTCCAAGTTGGTAAGTAATCAAGGCACGATTCTGGAGGGATTTCGTTCGATTCGTACTCGATTTTGTGCTGATTTTGTGCTTATTGGGGTACGATGCAAATGGTAAGGATATATTCAAGTTATGGTAAGTTATCGTTAGAGACGTGTGTGTGGGTAAGGAAAGGAAGGTCGCCGGATTTTCCACCCTGAAAATCCGGCGAGATTCGCGGCTAAGAGGCAGAGGGGTGTGCGGCGGTTCTTAGGGTTTGGGTTTTCTTCTTGAAGGTTCTATTGTGGACGATGGAAAGGCTGAGGGCTTATGGGCTGTGTATACAAGGCGTGGGCTGGGCGGATAAAGAAATAAGGGCAGGTGGGCTTGCGGGTCGCGGGTTATTTAAAGGGTATTAGATTTAATTAGGTATTTAATTAGTTAGGGAGTTAGTTAATTAATAGTAAATTAAATTAATAAATTGTGCTTAAATTATTTAGGTGCTTTATTAAAATTATTACAAGAATAAAATGGGCGTGCTATTTAATTAGTGCTTAATGTTTAGAACGCGACGCTATTATCTAAAATCTTATTATTATGCATTATTGCAAAATTAAAATTGAATTGAGTTTAGATTAAATTATTTAAATTACAAATGATTATGAAATTCTCTTGCGTATTAATAAATGCGGCTATGCTACTTGACACGATGTCACTGCTAAATTAATTATTTTATGTATTTATTATTGATTAAGAATTACGACAGAGCTTACAATTAGTTAATGCGGGCGCGAGACTCTAAGTGCTTAAAACTCTACGTAAGACGCGATGTCATTATTAAATTAATTATTTATGCCTGTATTTAATGTTTTATTCGCTGCATTTTATTAAAAAAAATCCTAAAAAATTATTTTACAAAATTAGTGTAATTTTATAGTTAATGGCTGGACGGGAGGGTCAAAATTGGGTGTCAACAGATGTCCCCCTTTGTATGGAGATGATGGAAGAATTTTCAGACAAAGACGTTGACTCATAGCCAATTTTGTCTCGATCTTCGAGTGCGTAAATGTTAGGCGGTAGACAAGCGCCGACGAAAAATCAAAAAGCGATGTCGAGTTATGGCGACATCGGGATACCATGGTCAAAACACTAAGGCGGGCTAAGGCGGACTCAAAGTCGGTGTCGAGTTATGGCGACGCCACCGGGTCACCATGGTCAAAACACTGCGCGGGCTAAGCGAACTCAGCCGCCCCGGTGTCGAGTTATGGCGACACCGGGTCACCATGGTCAAAACACCGGCGGGCTAACGCGACTTAAAGCCGTCCCGGTCGAGTTATGATGACACCGGGTTATGGTGCAAAAAGTAAAAGAAAATAAGCGGCTTGAACACGGGTGTCTTCTTATGGCTTGTGGTCTGGGTTCTACGGTGATGTGAGCGAGTGACCGACGCTGAGGCCGCTACGCGAATCGTTGGGAAGGTTGGCCCCAACGATTGCCGGTTCAGAAGAGAAAATCCACGTTGTGCTCCTGCTCCTGCATGCTAAGACTTCAAACAAACGGTTAGTGCATAACTGTTAAGGCAAAATGATGATGCATAATTTTGAAAGTAGTGTGACTGTGAGTAGAAAAAGTTATCCTGCGAAAATGTGATGCCTGCCGCAAATGTTGTGCTTTCGCCCTTGCACGGAAGTGTTGCGATTGTGAATGCGGATATGTTGTCCTTGCTGCAACTGTCCCTGTAGACTAAAGCTCAAGAAAGAGTTAGTGCATAACTGCTAAGACAGAATAATAAAGCATGCGTAAGAAATGCAATTTCGGGAGTATAGAAATCGTCCCTGCGTGATATGCTGATGATGGCGTCGTTTTCGGACTTGTTGTGCTGATAGCGTCGCTGCTTGGACGTGTTGTTGCTGGCGTCGTTGCGTAGACTTGCTGTGCTGATAACGTCATTGCCTGGACGTATTGCTGCTGGCGTCGTTGCGTGGACTTGCTGTGCTGATAACGTCGTTGTCTGGACGTATTGCTGCTGGCGTCGTTGCATGGACTTGCTGATTACGTCGTTATGCGGGCGTGTTCTTCTTGGCGTCGTTGCATGGACTTGCCGATTACGTCGTTATGCGGGCGTGTTCTTCGCCGGGCGTCGTTGCGTGGACTTGCTGATTACGTCGTTGTCTGGACGTGTTGCTGCTGGCGTCGTTGCGTGGACTTGCTTTGCTGATTACGTCGTTGTCTGGACGTGTTGCTGCTGGCGTCGTTGCATGGACTTGCTGATTACGTCGTTGTCTGGACGTGTTGCTGCTGCTCCTGTAGAATAAATGCTCCTGCAAGCTAAGCTTGAGAAAAGACGTTAGTGTATACCTGTTTAAATGAAATGATAAATACATATGAGAAGTGCAATTTTATGGGTAGAGATGTCATCCCTGAGATGTTGTCTTTGCACGGACATGCTGAACGTTGCAGCTGACGAATTGCCATGATGCCTTTGCTGTGTGCGATGCGTGGGTTGCCAATTTGACTTTATGCCCGAGTTGATGCGCTAAGTTTTGTTGCAGAACTCTGAACTTTGATTGCCTATTGTTGATGCCGCTCTTCACGCTTCACGCTGGATTTTGAATTTTGGGATTTTTGTCATATCTTACGCCTCTGCTTGCTTTCTTGCGAAGAAACTTCGCCGTATTTTCTCGCTTATTGCATTTGCTGCTTTTGTTAATATTAAAAGACCTGCGCTCAAAGAAAAATTTGTGAGTTTTGGGGGGGGTCGATTCATATTTGACTTCGCTGCCTTGTTCCTTGATATCTGCGTGCCTGGCTTGTTTGGACTTGCAACCCATGTCTGGTTTCCTACACTGTCCCAGTTTTGAAAAAGGTGTCTGGCATAAAATGGATCTTAATGTAGTTGCTTGTAGGCTATGTGTATTCTTGTCATTTTCAAAGCAAAGGGAAAGTTTCCTAATGGTGTGACCGAAGCCGATTTAGGCCGCCTACGTATCCCCATGAGGGAATCAGGTCGAACGTAGTTCATTACAAGCGAATATTGGGAAAATTAAAATTCTAGATGTGGGGCCGGCGAGGCGGCGCCACGTATCCACTAAGGAATCAGTCAAACGTAGTTCATTACAAGCAAAACGAAAGAAAACATTATTAAAGCTTAAATATGAGTTTATAAATTATTCGCTAAAATAAATCGCTTCCTATCCGGGCTCTGGCGGACCAAGGCGGTGCAAATCCAATCAATACGCCTTCATGCTCGCTCGTGGATGGCCGGGTCTTCATGCTCGCTATCTCCTCTTACGGCCTCTGCGTGGTGCGTGCTCGGATAAATGACCGATTCGAGCGGAATGGGCATGGCGAGTGTATTCCTCATCTAAGGTTATCGGTGCACATTGGCGTGGTCGTGGTTTGGCGGGTTATCATGCACATTTGGGGCGGGATCCTTTACCGAATTACCCTTCTCCGATCGGTGCCTCGATTACGTCACGAGGAGTGGCAACGCCGATGTCATGTCCCGGCTATTGGGTGATACGCGCAGCTTGTTCTCATCATACCATCTTGGGATAGGGTCGGGATCCTTCCCGAATCGGTTGGATTAGGCTGCGACGCATGACCTTTCATATATTTGAGGTATGGGTTGGTAGTGGGGTGCGAACTTTGGGTGGTTTTCCTTCAAAATTCTTATTTGCTGCAGGTGCATTGGGTGCTCTGATACGTTGGCGGGTTTGATGGGTGGATCTATGCGGGGCAGGATAAACGGGTGCTTGTGAAGTGTTATATATAGGCTGTGTGTGGTAGTTGTGGTAGTATGATGGGTTTTGGTATGTTATGAATGCTTCGGGTTTGCGTTCTTGTACAAACATGGAAGGGGAAACTGTCTCTTTCTTCCTCTGTGAAGTACTCCCGAGTGTCCCTGACTGAATCGCCTTATTAGTTACTGTGTCTTTGCGGTTGTAATCCTACCGGTTTAATACCTTAACCTGAAGTCGCCCATTCTAATAACTTCCGAAATTCCGCGATGACGCTTATCATCCGCTCATAGTAGGTTGCATCCTTCAAAGATTATGCGAATAATGTGGTCATCACTCTCGCGTGGGTGGTTGCACTTTCGCTGCCTCTGAACGCCACCTCATGGCGTATTCTCTGAATGTTTCTGTAGTCTTCTTCTCCAGCTTCATTAAGTAGAACCTATCCACAACGGTTTCTGTGTTGAAATGGAATCGCTCCACAAAATCACGGGCCAATGCATTCGGTTGTGCCATTTCGGATCTTGGTGGTATACCAATCTAGTGCCTCGCGGTCAAGCTCGAATGAACAACTTCATAATGGCCATGGGTTCTTCCACCCGATTAGCTTGTCATGATATGACCTCGGTGTGCGCGGGGTTCCTTTCCCATCAAATAGTTCAAACTTGGCACCTTGTACCCGTGGCGGTTCGCGTGCGGATCGTGCAAAGATCCTCGTAGTCTAGTCGCCCGTGACCTTTGTCCGATCGCGTACCGGCGCTTCTTTGGACTATGAATTTCTTTGGCCACGTCGTCCATTTTGGCTCGGACTTCCTCTCCATTTCTTCGTAATGATCCCCTTGGTGAAGCGGGACGGTAAAAGGTGGGCTTCATGCGTAAGTTAGGTATGCAGGTTGTTTCTTTGGTGGTAATGGGTGTGGTGCGTGGGTATTGGTTGCTTTGCGATTAGGGCTGATTATGGTGAAGTAGCGGCGGTGAGGTATATGGGTAGTAGGAGGGTCGTTTGAAGGTGGGGTTGAGGTTGGTAGGCGGGCGGCGGTTTGTTCGGTGACTGGTGGCCTTTGTGGAGAGTTCTGGGAGATATGTGGTGGTGGAGGTCGATCCGGGATGGTTTGTGAAGTAGTGGCCCTTTGATCTGGCATAGGGGTATTCAAGCTAATGGATAGGTTGGTCAGATTCCGTAGCCTCTCCATCTCGACTGCGTATCGGCAATTTGTTGCGGCGGTATGCAATACATTCTTCTGATGGTGATATTCCTCCCGAAGGTTACGTTTATTGTGTGAATAATTCCCAAACCATTTGGCTCAGACGCCCCCGAGCCAGTCATATCATCATTTCTTGCCTTGGACCTGGTGAAGTGTGGATGCTCCGACATTGTTGAGTCAAATACGAACCGACCCTTTGGGGAGGATGATAAATTTTCTAAAAAATGCAACAAACGATGTTAGCATAAAGCACATAATTTGCAGGTATGTAGCAGATATATCGCACATAGCACATTCAAACGTTTCCTAACATGCAGGGGGACCTCTTTATGCCAGAGGTAAGCCTAAACGTCACTTATGCGAGGTTATGACGGATTTGTCCAAGTCGTCCAACTATAATGCCTTTGTTGGAAATGGCGACCAAATGACGGTGCACTTTTCCCAATTTCAGCATGTCATGATTGGGTTTGGATTTGTCTGCCATTGCCACGCTACACATAATATGCTGGTTGGTCGTTGGGTTGAGAAACCCGTCGACAAGTTTGGTGTCTTCCTAATTGTGGTGTCGATGCCAAGGACCAACCCACCTAAGGTAAATCGTCATGCCACAAAATAAAGGTGGTATAGCTCTATCTTAAGTTTCTAAGATTTGGCTTTTCGACGCAGAGTTCGGCGGACAACTCGAGTGAGAAGGCTACGCGACCACCGGTTGGACCGGATTCTCCGCGCAAAATACCAACTCTCTTAAATGTGGGTGTTTGAAAGAAATTTGCAGGTGCGCGAAGCACACCCGCGTGTTGTGTGTGATAGTGTGAATTTTCCAGAGTGGAAGAAATATGAGCGGAATGCCAGTTTAAGGAAAGCAGTAAAAACAAATAGCAATTAAACAGTTAAACATACAAAATTAAGCGAGCAATTTTAAGGCATTTAAAACAAACAAATAAAGCTAAGCAATAATAAACCTAGGTTTGTTATGGTCAAGAACCTAAAATCCCCAGCGGAGTCGCCATTTCTGTCGCGCCCTTTTTTCGGCCGCGGCATTTTTTTTTAAATAATAGCGAACCCTGCTCAAAAATGCAAATGTTAGAAAATAAATAATAAATAATAAAATTGTTTAAAAGGCTTAGAGGTTTTAAAATTGCAAAAAGAGATGCTAAAGTTTAAAGGAGTGCTAAAATGCTAAAGGGTTGCTAGAATGCTAAGGGTTCGCGGAGTCGCCACCTAATTATTTTGGGTGAATTAGGACACCTAAATGTTTAACTGGTTTAAAGTAAAACATTAACTCCATTTTAATGGTCTGCTAAACTTAATGAGATTCTGGGTAAGGGTTCTTTATTAATCTAGAGGGAAGGGGTTAGGCACCCTCTAAGATCCGCTAACTTGCGGTTGTCCTGCCAAACCTAGGGTAATTATTATGTTTTTTAAAAATGCAAGTAAAAGCTCTTCCTGCTTAAATGTTAACAATGCTAAAAATGTTTAAAAGGTGCTTAAAGTATAAAAAGGGCAAAAGGTGCTATAAGTAAATAAAAGAGTTAAATCTTTGAATGTTTAAAAGTGCTTAAAATACTAAAGGTTGCTAGAAGGTATTAAATGCTAGAAGGGTGCTAAAGGTGCTAAGAGGCGCTTTAAAAGTGCTAAATGCTAAAGTGCTGAAAGTAGTGCTAATATGCTAAAGTACAAAAGAATGCTAGGAGGTGCTAAAGTGTTAAGGACAAAATGTGCTAAAGGTGTTAAATGTCAAAGGGCGATTAAAAGTGCTAAAAGGGGCTAGAAATGCTAAAGATGCAAAAGGTTGCTAGGGAGTGCTAAAATGCTAAAGTTAGGTATACTACTAGCTAAAGTAATCTTGTCTAACTGCGTTGATATTATATAAGAAATGTTTTAAGGCGATTCTTGAGGTTTAGAAGAAACATTATGGATTTTAATAAACAAAATGTTGGTTTTATGATGCGAGTTGAATCCTTTAAATTATTTTTGCAGAATTTAGACATGCTTAACGATCCTAAGAGACAAATAAAGTAGAAGTGTATTCCTAAATGCAAATTACCTCCCGTCTCATATGTTCAAAGGCTAATTGCTAGAGGTTCTCCTATTAATTACAAAGTTAGAAAAATAATTTGCAATAAACAAATAAGGCATAAATGAGGTCATGAGGTTAAGGGAATAAAGGAGTTGAAGTGGATGACTCCGTTCTATTTGTTTTCTGGGAATTTTTGAAGTGAGGATGCACATAGACGCGGGTGAATGCAAATCTTCAATTGATGGAAGGCACAATGAGTCTCGCTATGAGACTCCTCCTTTTGCTCCGTCGTTTCATGTAAAAAAGAAAGCGATAAGAATTAGTACACGTTAAGCCAAAACAAGCGATTACATACTCAAACATGCTTATGCTTTAATTATTAAGATCAAGCGAGATGGCAGTCCAAATATAAAAGCCCAAAACAAGACAGTCTTATACATGTGTTAACGCAGAGAATACATATTTGTCGAGCATTGAAGTCTTTTAGACTTAAACTATAACGTATTTGTTGGTTCACGAAGCGGATAAGCACATGGATTTAAAACTAAGTAACTATCAGGTAATCAAAATATAGATTAAAAGGGGCAGATTTGCATTCAGGGGGAAACGAAAAAAGCAGTAGAAATCGGTGGACAAACTTCAAACACATATGACATGATTCCTAAAATGAGAAGGGTGCTTGATAATATACATGGCATTGAGATTCAGTATGCGCAAACTAATATAGAATGCTAACACAAGTCTTAACAAAACTCATTTTGATTTGAACTATATTAGTACTAACTTATACCTCCTCTGCTAACTAATGGGATGCGACGGTGATGGTCCAAAGATGACACAAACCAGTCGGTGTAAATACAAGATGTTGGTATAAAAGGCATCTAAATGACTCAACAAGCAGATTTTGACACAAAGTAACTTAGGAAGTGAACTAATATGATATGAACACATATAGGAACTAAATGAATTCAAAACAAGACTTGGGACATGGAACATCTCGTGAAGCGATTCATGGCATCTTTGACAAGAAACATTTTAGTTCCATTCATCATACTAAGTTTAAAACTAACAATTACATAGAACCCGTTTCTTATTGTACTCTGTTTTGTATTTAAACATGCAGGGGATAGATATAGCTCAATACATGCTTAAGAAATTGAACTTGCGGAGGATGCATCTGAAAGACCACTGTAACTAGTTATATCTAAGCACAGGTTTAAAGAAGATATGATGCCCTATGATTGGCTCAACCAGTATGGTTACTGGTAAAAGGGACATGATTATCATTCGTAGATTATGCTAGACAGTCAGTATCCTTTATTAGCTTAAACTTATGGATTTAGGATATTGCTAAGTTGTGCGACTAGATTAAACCAAATCTATTACAACTTCATACTAAACAAACATAAGACCATATAGGCAGATTGCATATGGCTAAATAAGCCTCAAACCAGATTTCAAGTCAACTAGATAGCTTGCATATGAGCAAAATCTGTCCTAAACAAACACAACAAGCCTTTATTTAACAAAATAAGTAATGTCAAACTAATCCCTGGACAGTTTAACCCCCAATATCCCGACTTATTATGGTCATACTTAATTAACTAAATTCACACTAACAAGACACACTTAAACCACAGATGATCATACAACACAATTCAAGCTTATTGGTAACATTCCGAATTTTGCTCATCCCACATTATTCAAGCAAAATACAGAAACAGGCATGGTCTGTGACTTATCCACATCAGTCCCCAAACCTCATCTTAAGCATCTAACAAACACAAACACATGAATGAACTAACACATTTTAACACAAATTCGCACAAAAATACAGAATGAACAGAAGTCGTGGAGGAGTGGATTATTACCTTCTCCGGGCAGCGAACCGGGGCAGCGTATCAAGTCGTCGGTCCAATCGACGGGTTTTGGGTTTGCGATGCGAATAAGGGCAAGGTTTGTTTGCTGATTCTTGGTTTGAATTGAAAGAAGGAGATTTGAACTACCTATTCGTGCTTGCTAGTGATGCTCGTATGCCGCCTTGCACGTCGCGCTTCGGCGAACTCGCGCCTATCGCTATCCCGCTCGCTCTGAATCCCCGAATTTCTCTATGAATCCCCGATGCCTATTGCATGCGTGATGGTTCTATATTTATAATTAGGATTTTGGGTTCCAAGTTGGTAAGTAATCAAGGCACGATTCTGGAGGGATTTCGTTCGATTCGTACTCGATTTTTGTGTTGATTTTGTGCTTATTGGGGTACGATGCAAATGGTAAGGATATATTCAAGTTATGGTAAGTTATCGTTAGAGACGTGTGTGTGGGTAAGGAAAGGAAGGTCGCCGGATTTTCCACCCTGAAAATCCGGCGAGATTCGCGGCTAAGAGGCAGAGGGGTGTGCGGCGGTTCTTAGGGTTTGGGTTTTCTTCTTGAAGGTTCTATTGTGGACGATGGAAAGGCTGAGGGCTTATGGGTACATGTATACAAGGCGTGGGCTGGGCGGATAAAGAAATAAGGGCAGGTGGGCTTGCGGGTCGCGGGTTATTTAAAGGGTATTAGATTTAATTAGGTATTTAATTAGTTAGGGAGTTAGTTAATTAATAGTAAATTAAATTAATAAATTGTGCTTAAATTATTTAGGTGCTTTATTAAAATTATTACAAGAATAAAATGGGCGTGCTATTTAATTAGTGCTTAATGTTTAGAACGCGACGCTATTATCTAAAATCTTATTATTATGCATTATTGCAAAATTAAAATTGAATTGAGTTTAGATTAAATTATTTAAATTACAAATGATTATGAAATTCTCTTGCGTATTAATAAATGCGGCTATGCTACTTGACACGATGTCACTGCTAAATTAATTATTTTATGTATTTATTATTGATTAAGAATTACGACAGAGCTTACAATTAGTTAATGCGGGCGCGAGACTCTAAGTGCTTAAAACTCTACGTAAGACGCGATGTCATTATTAAATTAATTATTTATGCCTGTATTTAATGTTTTATTCGCTGCATTTTATTAAAAAAAATCCTAAAAAATTATTTTGCAAAATTAGTGTAATTTTATAGTTAATGGCTGGACGGGAGGGTCAAAATTGGGTGTCAACAGCTTCGTTGCGGTCATTGTTGATCTTCCTCATCATTGAATTGAATCGACGAGTGAGCAAGGCAACAGTAGCACCATCTCCTACTTCCTCCAGGTTTTCTTCCTCGACTTCTACAGATCTCGAGGCTTGACCTTGGAGTGCCAATGTCTTGTCTTGATACATATCTCGTTGGCTCTTCATGTTCATCTCATAGGTTTGAAAGATGTTCTTCAAGGCATGAAGATCCATATTAACAAGACTATGGGCCTCTTCAATTGCACAAATTTTAGTATTAAATCTTTCAGGAAGAGATCTGAGAGCTTTATCCACAAGTTGTGTGTTGGTCAGAGGAAACCCAAGCACTTGACATTGATTAGCAATGTCAATTAACTTTTCAAAATTGGATTTTATGTCCTCAGACTCTTCCATCCTTAAGCGTTCGTATTGGCTCAAGATCATGCGAAGCTTTGTACGTCGGACACTTGATGTACCTTCACAATGAGTTTGCAAAGTTTCCCAAGCATCTTTGGTCGTTGAACAATTCTGGATGAGTTTAAACATATACAGATCTACCCATCCAAAAATAGCATTTAGGACCTTTTCATTATAGCTTGCGCTGTTGATTTCTTCCTGGGTCCATTCAGACTCGGGCTTTGTAAGAACATCACCGTCCTCGTCTGCTGGATATTTGGGAACCACATATCCCTCGGAGACAGATCTTCATGCTCTAACATTAATTGATTTGATATGAGAACGAAGAAGTATCTTCCAATAGGCGTAATTTGTCCCATCTAGAATTGGAAGACGACCAACGTTATGGTTAGCTGAGTCCATAGCCGTAATAATCAGAATCCGACACTTATTGTATCAAGTGTTGGCTCTAATACCACTTGTTGGGTCCCGGGCTACGGATTAGTAAGAGTTTAGTAAGAAAATAAATCGACAGTTCGGTAAACTAGAAACAGTGTCTGGATGTTGCCTTCAATGTTGGGGCAACATTTGGGGCAACATTAAGATAAACCGAGATAAACCTTGTCAGAGTAAATGCAGCGAAAAAGTAAAAAGAACACAAGGTTTATATTTTCAAGGGTATATATTAATATCCCTTGATGGTCGGTGACCAAAAGAATTGTATAAATTATACACAATTACAAATGAATTTCTTTTACAAGATATAGCGTAAAGTACATAAAAGAAATTACAAACAAAATGAAGTCGCAGATGACTTCGCCTAAAGTTACAAATTCTAAAAGATAAAATTCAACATCTTCATTACACTCGCTTGAACAATGAACTTAATCTAGAATAGAGATAGCGATTGCAATGTGGGACAAAATGTTGTTAAAACAACTTTAGGCTAATTGGTGATCCAGTTTTCTATTATAAGATCCGAGAGCTCTCTTGACTTGTTGTCGTTGTAAAACGGATATCAGATATGCGAAGTTCCCCTCTATTTATAGTGTGGAACTTCCCTTGAAATCCTCACTGCTCGTTGTGGAGGTTGAGTAAAATGTGGCAGCAACATTGACCGATTCATCCTCCTGAAAATCCTCAACTTCTTCCTGAAAATCTTCACGTTTCAGACTGAGTCTTCCTCTGCTTTCTCTACACGCTTTGACTGAGTTTTTCACCACGTTTTAAACACAGCAGACTTGTGAGCTTGCCTAAGTCATTTTTTACTCGCAGTAACTTTTCCTACTTAGACCGGAAGAATAGGCAAAACCGTTACATAGATGTTGGCTGAAATGTTGCCACAACGTCGCATGCAACATTCTTGTTCACACAAGAGATATTGTCCTGAGTTTTTTCAGATGTTGCCACAACATCCTTCCAACATCAACAGTCTTCAATCAAATTTAAACGGTTCACAATTAGAACCAGTAGATTATGTTAGAAGTTCCGACCAATTAGGCATGTTTTTTGCTGACTCACTGAAGGGGAGTTTGGATTAACTGGTAAAGTTGATAACATGTGTTAGATAACGAGTTCAAGAGAAACAAACTCTTTCATAAATGAAAGGTAAGACTGGGTACAATAGACACCTGGCCTTCCGCAAATATATAACAGGATTTTAGTGCACCTTACTACCTTTTTAAGTTATTAAGGATGCACAAGCTCAACACGCCTAGCTAACGAAAGGATTTAATATAGGATGAAAAAAGGACAGTTCGGTATACTAAATGCTAGAAAAGTACCTTATTTAAGTGAATAGTAAGTGCATAGAGATCCCCCACGAACACTGATAAGCACACTAAGGGTTCTTCCATCAACCATAATTTACAACTTTTTCAACTCACCATTTAAAATTTAGGCCTAGGAATGAAACTGTAAGCTTAAGAGGGAGATGGAGGTATATTTTGTTTGGTAGAATATCAACCAATTATCAAATTATTTTCTTTTACTTTTTAGACTTTGCTTTTAATGTACTATATTAAATTGTATACTCCCTCCGTCTCAAATTATTTGATATTTTCTATAGTCCGTTTTACTGGTTTATTATTTTAAAAATAGCCGTCTAATTTTACTTGTTCACTTTAGATTAAAAAATAATTTATCACTTTTTTCCTGGTTTACTCTTAAAAATTGATAAGTCAAAATTTTCAAATATTTTCCAACGCTAATTTTTTATAAAAAATATGTGAATTGTTGAAACTCGTTACTTAATTAGTTGATTGTACATTTTTTTGAAAACTTTAATTGATTTCAATCATTAGGTAATTAGTAATAATTATGGGTAATATGGTAAACTTTTCATTCTATTTTTAGCTCCTTAATAGGAGTGTAAAGTTAATATGTGACAAGTAAAACTGGACTGATGAATTATTATTTTTCTTTTACACGCCCCTTAAAAAATATTAAATATTATGGTTATTTGACTAATTTACATTTATTTATGTCTAACTTGTAATCTATTTTTATTAAATGTTTTTTCTATTTACGTGTCCATTTTCATTAATAACAAAATTCGACTAATAGTAAAATGGTGAAAAGATAATTAATTATGTCTTGAACTTCTAAAATGACAAATATTTTAATATAACTATTTTTAATAACCACAATAAATATGAGCGGAGGGGTAATAATAGTATATATAAGCTTAACTATAGCGGGAAAAATATATTATCTTTTATTGCATCAAATTAACTAGCTTGCTCCTCGACTATTGCGTCATGATGTTTTCGCGGAGATTTGAGCTGGATATCTCATTTTTTTTGGGGCAATCTACCATTCTAAAATCAACTGAGATAAGAATATTTCATTTTCTACTTCCACTTCATTGACCTCAAGGTCAAGGTCCTTGGGTGCAAACAAAATTCTCCTTCGATCTTGAAATAATACCACTCCTTTCAATCCAAAATAATTGTATATTTAGCCTTATAAATCTTGTACATAAAATAAGTGTTAATTTAGAAATCAAGAAGGTGATATGGATTATATTTTTTTAATTTACCTTTACTAAATGATCTACACAACTTTCTAAAAAAATCCGTACTTTGAAAAGTTTTTATGATACTATAAATAACCCACATATTTAATGTCATTAGTAGACCTTTGTGGTCCGTTCTTCTCCGGACCCCGCGCATAGCGGGAGCTTAGTGCACCGGACTTTCATTTTAATTGTACTTAATTAATGTCCCGTAATTTACTTCTTTTATATTGATAACATAAATATGATTTGAATTTATTCACACTTGATGTTTATATTAAAATCAATGTATTTTAGTATGATTAGGTAATAAATGAAATGAAAATCATATTAGCTAACCGTAATTAAGTGATAATAGAGTACTCATAAGCAGGGTTCTCTCAAACATTTTGAAGACCCTGTTCTAATTCGTAAAAATAGATCCTTAATATATATGCTAAGATCTAAATCACTTTACTTTAATTGGGCTAAGACATACTAATTATAATTTTTACAGTAAATTATAGTTAATACTACTTAATAAAAAAATGGCCCCTAATTTTTTTTATTTTTCGGGGTCGTGCTCATAAGATACATGATGCTATCATTCGTTGGCTGCAAACTCCGAGTATGTGAAAGGTTTTACCAATGGGCGACACAATTTATACGGACAAGGAAAACATGTAATCGACTTTATTTTCAACATTACATTATCATGTCACATTTATATATTATAACACGTAATTAATCTTACTTTTAAGATTATAAATTTCATTTTTAATTAAAATATTACATGTAGTTATATCTTTTGAGAGATCTAATAGTTAAAATATTATTTATATTATCAATGTATATAAATCAAACTCGTAATTTAAAAGAATAGAACCTTATTTTATAGATAGTTACGTTGTGTCTTCAATAATTTTTTTAACATAAATGAGAAGTAAATTGTAAGTTGTGATGTTAACACTCAAAAATATGGATCCAGCTTGCACCTTTTCCAATTTATATTTTTGTGAAAGGCATGTGCATTCTTTCTTTTGAATGCGTAGGGTAAACCCCGTACGCAATAGCGCAAACCACGTCACCGATTAACCACTTGCCAAGTGTGTGACAGACCAAGAAGATTTATCTGAGGATCGAACTCGTAACATTGCGGTCGTATCTTCTTCTGTACAACTTGGTTATCCTTGCGGGTGCACCTTTTCCAACCTAATACACGCTTCGGTAGTTAAATTTTCATGATCATGTCACATTACATTATCATTTTTTCACACATATGCACAAGTATGTTTATGCTTTCATACATATGGACTAACAAAATTGTTTTAACCAGTGGCTATACAATGTTTAAACTCTACGCTTAATAACGTGTTGACCATGTTTTTTTAAAATCTGCTTATTTTAAAGAAAAAGGATTATCAAACACTAAATGTCTCTGAAATAAGCAGGTTTTCAATAAGATTATTGCGATCCACAATGTAAGTGCATATCCATAGTCAATTAAAAATATTTACGAGCATTTAATATTTATATCAATCTAATAAATACAAAATAAGTATTTTTACATAAATCAATACCACATATTGGTAGTTAATTAATTATATTAATACACATGTTCACCTCAACTTTATCATTAACCAAGGTCTTTTTATAGTTGGTATAATTATCAACTATATGTGAATAAACTTTTTCCCCCTAAATACTGAAAGCGTGAGAGCTGCGGTCCTTCCAAGAATCCAAGTTATGCTAATTTAGCTACATATATATTTTCCATTTTCCCAAATAGGTCATTCAAGAGGAAGAGAGTTGTCTCAAATATTTTGGGGCCCTATTTTAATTCATAAAAGTAGATCCTTAATTAGATTAAGACCAGTTAATTATGAATTTTTACAGTAAATTCTGGTTAATACTACTTAATAAAAAATTAAAAAAAAAAACCCTTAAATTTTCCATTTTTCGAAAAGTCCTGTAGCATATCTCGCACGGGTCCAAAAACGACCCTGAATATATTCAAACACCTACCCCATATGTATTTTCCTAGCCATCATTATCCCTGTCGATGTGTAAAAGTTGAATGATTAAACTATTAAACCAAACCTTTTGGACCCTCTAAGTTTAATCAATTAAATAAGACGGCTATGGTTTAATATTCTATTTTTTGCATAATGGTTGAGCCCCGTGCATGACTCGGCACCTAATTCAATATTTTAGGAAATGATAACAACTACTAGTAAAGTACATGTACTTGTTGGTAATATTTTCAAAATTATGAATGATACATTTATTTATTTATTTATTGTTAGGTTTTGCGTCACTATATAAGGATCATAATAATTTTCAAAATATGTTCTCTGTTTTGGAAGATAACAAAGGAAAAAGACTAATTTACTAAATTTGAAAATTAAAATTTTCACATAGTAATTAACAGGAGTGCAAAGAAGACTAAAAAGCTAGTAAAACAATACTACTGTTCGAATTGTAGCCTTTAAAACACAAACTAACACAGTAGGTAAGTAGTGACTAGTAAGTGCACGAGAAGAGACTGATTTAATATTGAAATTTACAAAATTTTACAACGATTTCAAATTAAATTATATAATAATATTTGAAATTACCGACAATGCAATTTTGACGGGCTTTAGGTTGTGTTTGGTATGAAGTAAAATGTTATCCATGCACACAAAAATATTTTCTTAAAAATTAAAGTAGGTTGTTCTTACTTATTTTATGATTTTTAGTGAATAACATACACTATTATTTTAAAAATATTTTTATATAATTGTTAAATACCATGAGGGATGAAGCGTGGTGCACGGTAGGGTGGATGATCGAAGAAGATAAGCACGAAATATTTCTTCTAAAATCTTTTTTTTTTTTTAAATTTGTACGAAGAAAGACATTAAAAAGATTAAAATCTCTTAAAAGCAACGTTAATTAAGTCTCTAAGGAGAAGAAACTCTATGTCCTTAGCGCATTTTCTTATATTATTAGATTTTCATCATGATTGTGTCTTTCGTTTGTTAGAAAATCGACTCTCTTATGTTTAATAAAGACCTTGTTGATATTCAACAAATATATGCAGTCTTCACTAATAATCCTAAAAATGATGTTGTATTTTTCCAATCTTTAATCAGCTTGACATCAAACAGACGGTCAGTGTTCACCTTTACTTCTTGGTATTCACAAATATTTTTTTACTTAACTTTTTGAAATCAAACACGGCCTTAGACTGTAATTTGGAAAGTACAATCATCTTAACGTGTACCGACCAATAGAGCTACAATCTCTGTAGTATTTATTTAATTTCAAACTTAAGTATAGTGCTATTAATTTTTACTTCATAACATTTGACTTCCAACTTTGAACAATTAGATCCGAAGCTTACACCAGTTGGTCTTGAAGGCAGAGGGTATCCTCATTGGGTGGTGTGGGAGAGTTTGGTCACAAGTTCGAAATCGAGAACGTAGCTTGGCTGCGCCGTCTCTTGGAGAGTGCTGTCGCACGAACTGTGGTTTAAATGACTGACGTGATTTGCGGTATTCGTCCAGTCAGAAATTCTGCTGACTCAAAAGCGTGCGGCCTTCCTTGTCACAAAAAAAAAAAAAAACTTTGAACAATCAGAATTCATCTAGAAACTCCAAATACCTACAAATTTAAAACATCAAAAATTCTCACTTTATACAGTATTCAAATAACCATATATTTCAAACACCATTTCTAAGCTCCACCAAGCTTCTAAACTTTCCAAAAAAATTCTCAAAAAAATGGAAACCACAGAGCTTAAACTAATCATAATCATCTTATTCTTTTTCCTTAATTTTATTCCTGCTTACTCTGTTGATGTATGCAACCCAACATCATGTTCCGAAATGGGAATCGGACCGGAAATCCGGTTCCCTTTCCGGTTAAAAAGCCGGCAACCGGACCGTTGTGGTTTCCCCGGTTTTGATCTTTCGTGTAATGAAAGAGGCCAAACAATTATAACACTACCTTCTTCAGGTGATTTTTTAGTTACAGATATTGATTACTCGGCTCAATCTGTAATTCTCTATGATCCAGATTTTTGCCTCGTTAAACGACTCATGGATTTTAATCTCACAAATTCGTCATTCAGAGCTGCTCATCAACGGAATTACACAATCGTCAGGTAATTACTAATCTTAAGTTTGAAATTGTTACTATTCAACTGAAAATGCTAGTCAGGAGACTTACGGATTTCTCTTTAGGAAAACCGATTTTCAGTACCCACGACTAGTAATGAAACGGTTGAATTCTTTTTGTTCACAACTAGGTGATGCAGAGTGTCTTCTTTGTATAAATCCTAGCCGGCATATTATGGTGGAACTACTTATTATTTTTTAACCCTATAATGGTGTATTTACATAGGTAAAATCAGAATTTGAGTTCGAGATTTTGATCCTTTAAAGTAACCAGATTCTAAAATAGTTAATCCGAACTGAATCAGAATAGGCTCTTGCTACTCCAAAAATAACTTCCCTTGAATCAACTGCTATTGATATTAGCAGGGTCGTTTTTGAATTTGTGCGAGGTGTGCTATCGCACGGGCTCGAAAATGAAAAAATTTAGGGCCCTTTTTTCATTTTTTATTAAGTAGTATTAGCTAAAATTTACTGTAAAAATTCATAATTCGCAGCTCTTAGCCGTTAATTTTTACGAATTAGAACAGGACCCCCCAAAATGTTTGAGACGACATGCTAATTAACATCCATTATGGATGAATCCGATCCAATAGCTATTTCCAATAGAAATATTAATTTTGAATTTTGAATGTGCCATATGTTTTTTAGGTGTACCTCAGATGACTGGTTAAGTTATCCAAATTATCAAGTGGCAATTCCGTTGTATTGCCGGGGATTTTCGAGCAGAAATCAAGCGATTTTAGCGATGCCACCGAGTATGTATGAACAAGAAAAGTCAATTGGTTGCAAATTGATGAATCCTAGGGTTTCAGTTCCATTGCAATTGGAAGATACTCAATTTTGGTCTCCAATGGAGGGTCTTGTGTTAACTTGGAGTGAACCAGGTTGTAGGATTTGTGAAAATGAAGGGAAACTTTGTGGGTTTAAGAGTGATACTGGATCTGATATTGCTTGTTCAAATCCTCCTTCACCTAAAGGTATGTGATTGAAATAATTAATCTCTCTGTTGCATCTGTTAGTATGTTCTTGGTGGAATATTATGTGCAGTGTAGGCATTGTACCCTGTGCTAGAATGTATGTAAGTTGTGGACGTAAAGGTTATTCATCATTGGCAGACCATGAAATTTCTGTCTTTAAAAAACTTAAATAAAACTAGTGTTCCGGTTAATTTAGGGGCAACTCGACTATTTTATCAGTATCTGTTAGACTGTTACTTTAGTTATCCACGATGAGTATTAACGCCAAATCAAATAATTTAACAGTAACAATTAAAAATTAAAGTGAAAAATATTATACATATTAATTAAGTAATTAACTGTTGATAAATGTGTATGACGGGTGTATAATTAACCATTGATATAACTTGTATTCATTAATTTGATGTAGATATCGGGTGCATATAAATTTCTACCTGTTAGCTTTCGCTTGCATAGATATAGGAATTGGATGATTTTTTGCCCATCTAACCTTAAGCTTCGTTTGACCCGCAAGGGTGGCTCAATTTGTTTAGCATGAGCTTAAGAATGTTCAAGGTTCGAAATTCTCTGCTTATGATAACAGAGAATTTATCTTTTGGATCGAGATCGTCGCACGAAGTTTGTCTAGTGTGTATTATCTCTCATGTGTGGGTCGAACTTGTCGCACGAGGCTTATCTAGTGCATGTTGTCTCTCCTATATGGTTTGTGAGCTATTGCACATGAGCGGAGTTTATTCTGTGTACACCCGAAGAATAGCGGCCGCGGGTTTTCTTAGTCTTAAACTTCATTTGACACACACCTTGCATTTATTAGTTTGATGTAATTATCAAAGTGCGACTAACTTTTTACATGTTATATACCTCTCACTAGCTTTGGTACATGAATTGGATGACTTTGCACGTTAATTTTAAGTATTCGAATTGGATTTCTTTTCCTCTTTCTTATTAACCTCTTTGGAACATTAGAAACTTTTTGAAAATAAATTCAAGAACAAAATCTGGGAAGTTACTTTTCTTAGATATGTATAAAAAAAGGTTTAAAGGGGTACCAAAAAAATTCAAAGGAAATTGGATTTTCTTTTATGACAAAAGCTCTTTCCAAAATTTAACTTGATTCTTGGTGGGGTTGTTGAAGTTTATAGATGTTAGCATGTCATTTGTCGAGTGTGTTACTATCAGTAGTGCTGCATGGTCCATGTGCATGCCATGTTACATCATCTAAACTATATTATAGGTGATGAAATTTCAATAAAAATGGTAAATTTTGTTGTGGGGGGTCAAATAATTGTAGCTCAACTAATGAAGTTGAAAGTTGCTTTGTCGGTTTAAGATCAAGATTGAGTCGTATTTTATTTTTCTTATATAAATAATGAGGAAAATGAAAAATCATAATTGCAGAAAGTGCCTAATTATTTGAGTACGTAATTGGGTAACTCCACTTTTTTTGTTAGTTTTAGGAAACTTTTATAGTGGTAAAATATAGAGAAGTTGAAATCAGGTGATTGACCAAATTGATAAAGCAGTCCGCCTAAGCCGCCGGATGCCTTCTCCGCCGTCGCCATCTTCCTCCGCTATCTTCCTCTCTCTTCTTCTTCTTGACGTCCCTCATCTCCTTATCTTCTTCCTCCCCACTTTAATGGCTAAACAATCAAAACTCCATCATGCTTTGACAGTTAACAACATCAAAATTTCATTCTCATAACTCTTGAGATGGAAAAAGTTCAGTACTCATGATGGGCCGGAATTGTTTAAGATTCATTGTCGTGTGTACAAAGTCATCGATCACATCATCCCTCATAAACTCAAGCCAACCGACAAAAACATGGAGTAACATGATGGTTTTGATGAAGAATTTTGGTCACGATTGGATGTGGTTGTTCTACAATGGATCTACGGTACAATCTCGAATGCTCTCTTGCATACAATCATCGAAATCGACGCTACTGCACGATAAACATGGGAGATATTAGAGAGCTTTTTTTACGATAATAAGACCCAACGTGCCTTGAATTTAGAAAATCAATTGAAGGAAATTCAACAAGACAATTTTCCTAATGCGCCGACCTATTGTCAAGAACTTAAAATGATTGCCGATTAACTCTCCAACGTCGGTGCACCGTTCTCAAATCAAAGGTTGGTCATGCAACTAACTACATGTTTAAATGAAAATTATGATGGTGTTGCTACAATCCTCCAACAAAGCATTCTATTGTCTCCGTTCTATGAGGCTAGTTCGAGAATTATCCTTGAGAAAACCCGAAAAGCCAAGTGGGTATCAGCTAACGCTAGCACCGTCGACACAACCCTCCTTACCACCGACGACCCACTTTCCGATGAAATGGGCTCGGGTTACGATCAACCTCATCGGCACCCCAATGATCCGAAACGAGGTCAACATATCCTAAATAATAATAAAAGCAAAAACTTCGGCAAAGGCCGCGGTGGTCGTGGTGTAAACAACAACATCATCGGCAGTCGCAGTGACCTACTCCCTCCCATCTCAGGAATAATTGAAGAGAGTTATCTCCAGTCACCAACCCTACCTATATAAAAGAAAAAGAAGAGATCACTAGGTCCCGAGCAATTCTACTTTCATTTTGCTTTCATTTGGAAATTAATTAACGGCTAAGCGATTCCACAACTGAAAGAGAATCTGAAGCAGGATCGGAAAGGGATTCCTATCTGAATCAAATTTTTAATTTGATTAATTTACCCATGGCGGTCGACTAGAGGTACTGGTTCAGCCAAGAGAAACCATGAACCAGAATAGAAGAGCTTGCCCCACCCTCTGAGCGCACTAGCGCGAAAGCCGTTGCGCAACAAGCAGCGGATGAGAGTCTTTGTTGTGTTGCTGTCGTAAAGTTTCGTTCTTACCATTTGTCTTTTCCTCAGCCAACCAGCAAAACAACCCTTTACTAATAGAATAGGGGTTTGTATTCGTAATGCGGTTTGTCTCAGCCAGAGCCTCCCATCACTACGAATGATCCAGTCAGAGACAACATAGTAGTTGTGACGTGCGAGAAAGCAGCCACCACAGTGGCATGCGTACCCACATTGGGCAGTGTAGGGAAATCAAACTTGGGCTGCTCCACCATGCCCCTATCCGACTTCCTCCTAGGCCCGACCTCCAGCTCGATAGCCCCAGCCTGGAATTCTTGGGATGTGCCTATAGCAAACATACAATGCACATGTTTCTCCTCATTCAACCTACACACCAGCGGATATTGAGGTAACAATGCACACGATGTTTCTCAATGTTCCTGATGAAAATTGGTACATGGACATCGGTGCAACGTCTCATATGACGGCGTCTCAGGGTACTCACATTTTATTTTAATATGAGCAATTTAAATAGTAATATTATTGTTGGTAGTGGACAATAATTCTCATTTGAGGTTATGGACAATCATCTCTCTCCCCACCGCATCCCCTATTAGCTTTAAACAATGTCCTATATGTTCCGAAACTTATAAAAAATTGATCTACGTGCGTCGTTTCACAATCGACAATAATGTTTCCCTTGAATTTGATCCTTTGGATTTTCTATGAAGGACATTCAAACAGAGATGCAAATAATGAAATGTGATAGCATCGGAGATCTTTATCCTATCACCACCACCATCAGACAACACGCCTCCTCTCCATCAACATTTGTAGTTGTTTCGTCTATTCTATGACATAATAGATTGGAACATCCGAGAGAATCTGTTTTACGCTCCCTTAGCAAAAATAAGTTTATTGATTGTCAATATTTTTCTTGCCCGACTGTTTGTGAATCTTATATTTTGGGAAACATATCAATATTGTCGTTTTATTCTTCATCCTGTAGCACTTCGATGCCATTTAATATCATACATAATGATTTATGGACTTCTCCTATTTTAAGCACGACTGAGCATCAGTATTATATTTTGTTTTTTTATGATTATTTTAATTTCCTGTGGACTTTTTCTATTGGCAATAAATTTCAAGTCAATTCTATTCTCTCGTCCTTTAGTGCTTTAATTAAGACACAATTTGAGAAGAATATCAATTATTTTCGATGTGACAATGGGAGGAAATTCGATAATGAACAATTTAAACTCTTTTGCAGCAAAATGGTCTTGTTTTTCATTTTTCATGCCTCACACCTTTCCACAAAATGGCAAAGCCAAACAAAAAATAAGAACTATAAATAATTTAGTTCGTACCCTCCTTGCTCACGCCTTCATGTCCCGTTTCTTTTGACATCACATTTTATCAATGACAACATATTTCTTGAACATTCTCCCAAACAAGTCTCTCAAACACAAGTTCCCGACTCAAGTTCTTTATCTTCGGGATCTTTTCTATAATCACTTATGATTTTTTTTTATGCTACCTCCTTCATCCTTCCACCAAAATCAATAAACTTTAATCTTGTTCTAACCTGTGTATGTTCCTGGGTTGCCCATCTAATCATCGAGGTTATAACTGTTACGATTTGTCAAGCCGAAAAATAATCATTTCGAGGCATGTCATATTCGATGAGTCCCAATTTTCTTTTGCCAAGTTGCATTCCCCATCTCCGAATTCTTGTAAGTTCTTAAATGACATCTTAAACTCCCTTTTGATTCATCATTTACAAAATTCGTCATTGCCATTACCACCGCACCAAACGGAACACGTCACCCCTCCAAGCCCACAACAGAATCAGTCGACACCAGTCCAGCCCACTACCGCACCTACACGAACCATGGCAACTCGTGCTATGCACGATATTTTCCAACCAAACGATACTTTAATTTGTTGACTTTTGTTGCCCATTCACCTCTTCCTCGCAACCCGAAAAATGTCTTATCCGATCCAAATTGGAAAGCTGTCATGTTAGACGAATATAATGCTCTTATTGAAAATAAGAATAGTGTCACGTCCTCCTGATACTAATGTTATTCGTTCTATGTGAGTTTTTTGACATAAAAAGAAATTTGATGGTTCTTTTGAGAGGCATAAGACTCGTTTTGTAGGTGATGACATGTCTCAATATGTTAGTGTGGACTGTGATGAAATTTTTAGCCCGATGGTAAAACTGTTAACTATTCGGACTGTTCTCAGCATTGCTTTATCTAAATCATGGCCTATTCATCAGCTTGATGTTAAAAATGTCTTCTTGCATTGTGAAATTCATGAAACTGTTTATATGCATCAGCCCATGAGATTCAGAAATTCGGTTCATCCAGATTATGTATGTCATTTAAAGAAATCACTCTAAGGACTGAAACATGTTTCTCATGCATTGTATCAACGATTTGCTGATTTCGTATCCTCTATTGATTTTTCACATAGTAAATATGATCATTCACTTTTTATCTATAGAAAGGGAAATGACATGACATACATTTTATTATGTGTTGATGATATCATACTCACTGCCTCTTCTGATGCACTTCGTCAATCTATCATGTCACTCATTGCTTCTGAATGAAGGATTTGGGCCAATAAGCTATTTTTTGGGCATTACCGTTACGAGACATGCAAATGACTTATTTCTTTGTCAAAAAAAGTATGTCGAGGTGATTCTTGAACGAGATGTCATGACATCTTGTAAACCTTCTCCAACACCGATGGACACTAAATCTAAACTTAGTGCTTCTTCAGATTCTCCATATGAAGACCCCACTAACTATCACAATTAAGCAGGAGCATTGCAATATCTTACTTTCACGAGATCAGATATATCTTATGTCGTGCAACAAATATGCTTACGTATGCATGACCCGAAGCATGAACACATGAATGCTCTCAAATGAATTATGCGATATGTACAAGGTACTTTCAATTTTGGCTTGCACATGTACGAGTCCTCAATCTCTGGTATCATCTTATACACTGATGCTAATTGGGGTGGATGTCCCGATACTAGACGATCCACTCCGGGTTACTGTATTTTTCTCGGAGATAACTTGATTTCTTGATCTTCTAAATGACAACCAACTTTGTCTCGGTCCAGTGCCGAAGTCGAGTACAGAGGGGTAGTGAAAGAGAAAAAATTAAAGATCAACAATTTGAGGGTGCTATAATTGTGAATTATTGGGTTGAAACACAGACATAGCAATTTGCTCCCCCGCACCTTCTTCCTATTTTTTTTCTTATTGTTTTCATTTGTCTATGTGTTGGTGAACCGAATTATTGATACATGTATTGGTGGGATATAGCAAATACATTATGGAATTAATCAAATTGTACGCAAGTTGACCGGAGTACTACAATTATCGAAATTACAATATACAAGCATATGCTTTTCTCTATAGTGATTGGACTCCTCTAGTCATCTAGCAATGACGTTTATAAAATGTTTTCGCAATTGGACATGCACACTCATTATAAGTTGCTATCGGTATATGGGCTTGAAACTAACATCTCATAAATTTTTAACTTTGTGTCCGCAAGGGTAAAGCTACGTACATTATTAGTAAAGTACAAATGAATTCATTAGCTTTTGTTTTAGAATCTATATCTATATTAAAAGTTTATTAAATATATATAAATATGTAAGTGCAAACCTAGTAACTAGGGTTGTTATCGGTCTGAATACACCTGAGAACCATCCGACTTCCGAGGACCTGACCGAAATATCCGGACCGATACTTGGACCGAAAAGTTAACGGTCCGGATACGAGTACTAGACATAAGAATTTGGTCCGACAACCCAGTCTAATTACCCGAGAACTTATATGTTATCAGTCCCGGTCTGATACCCGGTAACTATGTTATGAATTGATGATCAATCCTTGAAATATTGTAATTATATATTGCTTTAAGTTTGTTAATATGTATTATGTAAAGTAGTAAAGCCAGTAAAGGAGGGATTTTTATAAAAAAAAATTATAAGTAAAATAGAGATTTTAATATTTCGGACCGGAAACAATATCCAGAATCGACTGGTAACCTTATCGGACCGGATACCCGCCCGATAAGGTATCAGTCCGGTCCCGAATCTCTTTTCAGGACCGAATTCTTATCGGTCCGGATCGGTAACCTTATCGGTCCGATTCCGATTTCGGTATGTCGATACCCGGACCGGACCGATAACAACCCTAACTACTACTAATAGATTTCTTTGCTTCAATGACCACCTCAGATTAAGTGAGGTAGATATACAAGATTCATATAATTAATTGTACTTAGTTTGAATTAAAGTGTAGGTAAATTAATTGAATATTGTGTCCTTCGGCCTTCGAGGAAAATATCATGGTTTAACTATTGGTGGTATTCTTTGTGCAGGACTTCCCAGGGGAGCCAAATATGGCATTATAATTGGAGTTGGAGTACCAGGTCTAGTATGCTTAATCGGGATAATAAGCTTTGCTTTTGGTAAACTCAAGGTTTACACCCTCCGTCGCGATCTAAATTCCGATCTTCCAACCACCATTAATCTACAATTAGGAATCACCACGACAGGCCTTAACAGGGCAACTATAGATTCCTATCCCAAAATTGTGCTCGGGGAGAGTCATCGCCTCCCCAACCCCAACGATGGCACTTGTTCGATATGTCTATCGGACTACATGCCTAAAGAAACCTTAAGAACAATACCAAAATGCAACCATTACTTTCATGCTGAATGCATTGATGAGTGGCTTAAGCTCAATGCTACTTGCCCCTTGTGTCGAAATACACCAAAAGGTTCTTTACATCCATGCTCATCATCGACTTCTTTGGTCTCATCATCTCCATAGACCTCACAAAAAAACTTTATTTTGCTTTGATTTTAATGTCATTCATAGGGAATTATTCTTGTTGTATATAAGTTGTGAGCTCGAGGTTTGTAAATGTAAAGAAAATAAAGCGTGTAGGATAGAATTCTTTTTGGCATTGTTTGTTTAGAAAGGAAAGGAAATGAGAGGGACATTATGTTTTTCCAAAACAAAGTATATTGTAGTATATATCACTTGTCCCTCCTGAATTATTGGGTTGAAACTCATACATAGAAATTTGCTCCCCCGCCCCTTCTTCCTATTGTTTCCTTATTATTTTCATTTGTCTAAGTGTTGGTGGACCGAATTATTGATACATGTATTGGTGGGAGATAGCAAATACAATATGGAATTAATCAAATTGTGCGCAAGTTGACCGGAGTACTACAATTATCGAAATTACAATCTACAAGCATATGTTTTTCTCTATAGTGGTTGGACTCCTCTAGTCATCTAGCAATGACATTTATAAAATATTATCGCAATTGGACATTATTGACACTCAATTTTGACACATTTTTTAGTCATTTCTTGCAATTTTAAGCATTTTAGGACACCGCATTTTAATCACCATTTTTTGGCATTTTTGTATACTTTTTACCTAACATTCTATGTTGTTTTATTTTTTGTAAATTGCATCATGTTTTTACTTTAATTAGGTATTAAACATTTTCAAATATCATGTTATTATTGTTGCGCGATCATTTTATTTTACTAATTTTGCATCTCTTTAAATAATTAATTGACATCTCGTCTTTACTTTTAATTAAGCATTAAATATTTGTTAAATATTGTATTTTATTATTATTCCATCGGCATTTGCATTTTAATAATTTTGCATCTTTTTAAATAATTTTTTCTTTTAAAAAATAAATCCGTTTTGCATTTTTGTCAAATCAGTCCATCCGAGGCACAACCTGGATCAGTCCAATCCGCCGAAAACCAAAGCCCAAACTGAGACCCAAAAATGAAGTCCAATACACATTTCATCTTTTCACTCCAATACCCAATACCCAAAACTCTAAACCTAAATACCATATAAATAAAACACTACCCCCATTCTAATTAACCCTCAGTCGTCCAACATCAGCGTCACACACCCTGCCCCCTCTCCCCCTTTCTTTTATTTCTCTCATCTTTTTCAACTACAAGAACCAACACAAAAACTCCCATTTCTCTCATCTTCTCCCTATCTACGCCACCACTCCGGCGAACCATCAACCCATCGACCACCACCACACGAACCACCGTCGACCATCTCGCACTCCTACCACTGCTCACACGCACACTCACACCCTCATCGTTTCCACACACTGTCCACCGGAGGTGATGACCTGCGGGCACATCAACGAACCACCACTGTCTCATCACCACTGAACCACCAACTCCCGCCGACCTCACGTCATCCACTCGCCACTGGTTTTCTTGGGTTCTCCGTTGATATTTATGAATCCCATTTCTGAGAAATTGAGTCAATATTTGGTTGTGTCACGATTGTAGCGCTGTTTGTTTTCTCTGTTTATTATGACGATGAGCTTGTGGCTTGATTTCATATTGGGTCCATGTTGGGCTAATGGTTGCCTATTACCGACGGTATTACTGTGCGTTTTGAACTGTTTTGCCCCCTTTTTATTGCTTTGTCCCGTCGCCGGAGTTTCGACTCCGGCAATCTTCGGCTACTGAATCGGACTGAATCTGTGATGGTTGTTTGTCATCATTTTGTTTTCTTCTTCTTGCGTCTATTTGATGCTATTGGCTGCCAGTGTTTGACACTACATTCTTGTCAAGTCGTTGCTGCATTTTGGCCATTTTGTTGTGTATTTCGATCCATGAATCGCAGTGAATTACCGCCAGCTCTTTTCTCGCTTTTGGTACTATTTTTATGCTACTGGTGTCGATAGTGGTTTCCGGTGAACTACTGTGTTGTGATGTTTCTATTTGAACCGTCACTGTTTTCTCGCTTTCGTTTGGGCTGATTTTGGACAATTTTGCTCCCTTTGAGTTATTTTACTAAGCTAAGCTGATTTTGAAACATATTGCTACACTTGAATATTTGGTATTTTTACTGATTTGAACAAGATACTACACTTGATGGTCAATGAAAAAGTTATCCGTCGATTTTTTAGGCCTCCACAGTTACAAAGACGGAAAATAAAATAAATGAAGCTTTCAGGGCAATGATGATTTCTTCCACTTACACCGGATAACCAACATGCGTTGGCAGGGCGAATTCTCGCAGCCGCACTTATTTAGGTTGTCCCACTTTTTTTTATATATATCTGAGCCCTCTGTGTTTAAAACTATTACTGTTTTGGCGCGGATCCGAATGTTTTATTTATTTTATTGTTTCTAGCAATATTGGCCGATGAAGGAATCTCCGTCTGATTTTCAAGGTCTCCTCTGTACAAAAGATAGATTTATTTTTGGCTTTACTAATTAATTTTTGTCATTGCTTTATAGTTATTTATTCTATTACTAACGCTTTTACTAAGTGTTTATGCAGGTACCCGGAGATCGTCTTGTGCAGAAAGTCTAAAAAGGGTTAAAAGATGTCCCAAAGTTTTTTTATTTGATTTTAGCTTTATTATTCTGTATTGTGTTCCTTTGTAATATATAAATTATGAAAATTGCTTAGAATATGTAGAATAAAAAGGCAATAAATAATTAACATATGCTTGGACGGATAACCGCAAGTTAGCGGATCTTAAAGGATGCCTAACCTCTTCCCTTTAGGATAATAAAGAACTCTGATCCAGAATCTCATTAATTTCGCAGACCATTAAATGGAGATTAATTGCAGTATTTTTATTGCAATAAATCAAGTGTCCTAATTCACTTAAATAATTAGGTGGCGACTCCTTAAAATCAGCATTATTGCTCCATCCAGGGAACCGCGCCAAAGAACAATGTTGCGGATACTGTTTAGACCTTGAGGTAAAAAACGGGCGTGACAGACATACACACTCATTATAAGTTTCTATTGGTATAGGGGATTGAAACTAACATCTCATAAATTTTTCACTTTGTGTCCGCAAGGGTAAAGCTACGTACAATATTGGTAAAAGTACAAATGAATTCATTAGCTTTTGTTTTAGAATCTATATCTATATTAAATATTTATTAAATATATATAAATATGTAATTGCGAACCTAGTAACTAGGGTTGTTATCGGTCCGGATACACCCGAGAACCATCCGACTTCCGAGAACGTGACCGAAATACCCGGACCGATACTCAGACCGAAAATTTAACGGTCCGGATACTAGTACTAGACATAAGGATCCGGTTCAGCAACCCAGTCTAATTACCCGATAACTTATATGTTATCAGTCCCGGTCTGATACCCGATAACTATGTTATGAATTGATGATCAATCCTTGGATTATTGCTATTATATATTGCTTTAAGTTTGTAAATATGTATTATGTAAAGCAGTAAAGGCAGTAAAGCGGGGATTTTTATTTAAAAAAATTATAAGTAAAGTAAAGATTTTAATATTTCGAACCGGTTTCGGACCGGAAACAGTATCCAGAATCAACCGGTAACCTTATCGGACCGGATACCCACCCGATAAGTTATCGGTCTGGTCCCGGATCTCTTTTAAGGACTGAATTCTTATCGGTCCGATTTCGGTTCCGGTATGTCGATACCTGTACCGTACCGATAACATCCCTAACTACTACTAATAGATTTCTTTGATTCAATGACCACCTCAGATTAAGTGAGGTAGATATACAAGATTCATATAATTAATTGTACTTAGTTTGAATTAAAGTGTAGGTAAATTAATTGAATATTGTGTCCTTCGGCCTTCGAGGAAAATATCATGGTTTAACTATTGGTGGTATTCTTTGTGCAAGACTTCCTGATCGGTGTATTTTATACACATTTTTTGAGTCATTTTTAGTTAGTATTTTACTCGTTTAATTTATGTTTAGTATATTATTAGGGTTGTTTTCCTTTCTTTTGTGTCACAGCGGTCAGAAATGGAGAAATGACGAAAAAAAGATGAAATGGGCTTAATTGAGATGGAATTGCACACTTAAAGGGGCCAATAAATGAAGTCTAAGAAGTCCCGGGAAGTATAGAAAAGATTAGACGAAGCCCGGATGAAAACTGGATGACGAAGCGAAGAACCGCCGAAAAAATGCCACCAGCGCAGTACATGGCCACTGAAGTTGTTGAAACTCTCTCGATTTTGGCCAGTGGCGCTGATAGTGCGACACGGCGTATTTGACATTATTTTGACATTTTGGTGACACGTTTGAGGTCCAAAGGGATAACTTTTCCTACCTACATAATCCATAATCCTTGACCTAAAGGGTTCTTGGGCTATATATATTCTCTACATCATTCTCTAGAGGGGGATTCATTCCATCAATTGTACATACAATACAACTCTAGGAGGCGAAGATTTGAGACCTAGTTAAAGTATTTTCTTTTCTTTCTTTTGCTTTGTTTATTTCAGTTCATGTATGGAGATTATATTAGTTCTTAGCGTGACTATGGCTAGGAGCTAATTACTTTATTAGGGATTTCCTTGTGATTCACTTGAAACTCTATTCATGAATTAATATATTAGTTTGGTTTCTTCTTCACTTATTTAAGATTTATTCAATAGTTGTTTTGATTGTTTGATAGTTAACTGATCACTAGTTACCATCACTTATATGAGTTCTAATCGAAAACCGAAATGGGAGATTGTAAATATGCTATAGTTGAATAAACATAGGTTTAAATCGTGGACGAAAGTACCCCGATACTTGTGTAGCTTAATAGGTTATTGCTCTTAATCCTCCTTTGTAGTCAATCTTGTCATCGAAAGATAGAAGGGTTCTCCATTGGGGTTGAGTTTTTATATTACCTTAACAGGAGTATAAAACGGTCTAGTTAACCTGCTATCTTAACGTAGAAGAAGAAGTTAGTCTAATTGTATTAAGGATTGAATAACGTGGATAGTTGATGATCTTGGAAGCCCTAATTCTCCATCATAACTGATTTAAATCAAAATATTTTCATAATTAGTTTATTTCCTGCATTATTAGTTTAGAATTTCTACCCAATTAATGTTAATCAAATAGAAACTAAAGTATAGATAATCGGTACTTGAAAATCAGTCCCTGGAGACGATATTCGGTCTTACCTATACTATATTACTTGTAACGATACGTGCACTTGCGTGTGTATAAATCACACATCACTTCCCATGGGAGCCAAATATGGCATTATAATTGGAGTTGGAGTACCATGTTTGGTATGCTTAATCGGGATAATAAGCTTTGCTTTTGGTAAACTCAAGGTTTACACCCTCCGCCGCGATCTAAATCCCGATCTTCCAACCACCATTAATCTACAATTAGCAATCGCCACTACAAGCCTTAACAGGGCAATCATAGATTCCTATCCCAAAATTGTGTCCGTGGAGAGCCAACGCCTCCCCAACCCCAACGATGACACTTTCCTGATATGTCTATCGGACTACATGCCTAAAGAAACCTTAAGAACCATACCAAAATGCAACCTTTACTTTCATGTTGAATGCATTGATGAGTGGCTTAAGCTCAATGCTACTTGACCCTTGTGTCGAAATACACCGGAAGGTTCTTTACATTCATGCTCTTCATCGACTTCTTTGGTCTCATCATCTCCATAGACTTCACAAAAAAACTCTATTTTACTTTGATTTTAATGTCATTCATAGGGATTATTCTTGTTGTATATATAAGTTGTAAGCTCGAGGTATTGTAAATGGAAAGAAAATAAAGCGTGTAGGATAGAATTCTTTTTGGCATTGTTTGTTTAGAAAGGAAATGAAATGAGAGGGACATTATGTTTTTCCAAAACAAAGTATATTGTAGTATATATCACTTGTCCCTCATGAATCATTGGGTTGAAACACAAACATAGCAATTTGCTCCCCCGCCCCTTCTTTCTATTGTTTCCTTATTGTTTTAATTTGTCTAAGTGTTGGTGAACCGAATTATTGATATATGTATTGGTGGGAGATAACAAATACATTATAGAATTAATCAAATTGTGCGCAAGTTGACCGGAGTACTACAATTATCGAAATTAAAATCTACAAGCATATGTTTTTCTATATAGTGGTTGGACTCCTATAGTCATCTAGCAATGACGTCTATAAAATGTTATCGCAATTGGACATGCACACTCATTATAAGTTGCTATCGGTATAGGGGATTGAAACTAACATCTCATAAATTTTTCACTATGTATCCGCAAGGGTAAAGCTACGTACAGTATTGGTAAAAGTACAAATGAATTCATTAGCTTTTGTTTTAGAATCTATATCTATATTAAAAATTTATTAAATATATATAAATATGTAATTGTGAACCTAGTAACTAGGACTGTTATCGGTCCGGATACACCCGAGAACCATCCGACTTCCGAGAACCTGACCGAAATACCCAGATCGATACTCGGACCGAAACGTTAACGGTTCAGATACGAGTACTAGACATAAGGATCCGGTCCGGTAACCCAATCTAATTACCCGATAATTTATATGTTATCAGTTCCGGTCTGATATCCGGTAACTATGTTATGAATTGATGATCAATCTTTGGAATATTGCTATTATATATTGTTTTAAGTTTGTTAATATGTATTATGTAAAGCTGTAAAGGCAGTAAAACATGATTTTTTTATAAAAAAATTATAAGTAAAGCAGAGATTTTTAAGTAAAACAAAGATTTTAATATTTCGGACCGGTTTCAGACCGGAAACAGTATCCAGAATCGATCGGTAACCTAATCGGACCGGATACCCGTCCGATAAGGTATCGATCCGGCCAGGATCTCTTTTAAGGACCGAATTCTTATCAGTACAGACCGGTAACCTTTTCGGTCCGATTCCGATTTCGGTATGTCGATACCCGGACCGGACCGATAACAGCCCTAACTACTACTAATAGATTTCTTTGATTCAATGACCACCTCAAATTAAGTGAGGTAGATATACAAGATTCATATAATTAATTGTACATAGTTTGAATTAAAGTATAGGTAAATTAATTGAATATTGTGTCCTTCGGCCTTCGAGGAAAATATCATGGTTTAACTATTTGTGGTATTCTTTGTGCAGGACTTCCCAGGGGAGCCAAATATGGCATTATAATTGGAGTTGGAGTACCCGTTTTAGTATGCTTAATCGGGATAATAAGCTTTGCTTTTGGTAAACTCAAGGTTTACACCCTCCGCAGCGATCTAAATTCCGATCTTCCAACCACCATTAATCTACAATTAGCAATCACCACGACAGGCTTTAACAGGGCAATCATAGATTCTTATCCCAAAATTGTGCTCGGGGAGAGCCAGCGCCACCCCAACCTCAACGATGGCACTTGTCCGATATGTCTATCGGACTACATGCCTAAAGAAACCTTAAGAACCATACCAAAATGCAACCTTTACTTTCATGTTGAATGCATTGATGAGTGGCTTAAGCTCAATGCTACTTGCCCCTTGTGTCGAAATACACCGGAAGGTTCTTTACATCCATGCTCATCTTCGACTTCTTTGGTCTCATCATCTCCATAGACTTCACAAAAAAAAATCTATTTTGCTTTGATTTTAATGTCATTCATAGGGAATTATTCTTGTTGTATATATAAGTTGTGAGCTCGAGGTATTGTAAATGGAAAGAAAATAAAGCGTGTAGGATAGAATTCTTTTTTGCATTGTTTGTTTAGAAAGGAAAGGAAATGAGAGGGACATTATGTTTTTACAAAACAAAGTATATTGTAGTATTTATCACTTGTCCCTCCTGAATTATTGGGTTGAAACACAGACATAACAATTTTCTCCCCCGCACCTTCTTCCTATTTTTTCCTTATTGTTTTCATTTGTCTAAGTGTTGGTGAACCGAATTATTGATACATGTATTGGTGGGAGATAGCAAATACATTGTGGAATTAATCAAATTGTGTGCAAGTTGACCGGAGTACTACAATTATCGAAATTAAAATCTACAAGCATATGTTTTACTATATAGTGGTTGGACTCCTATAGTCATCTAGCAATGACGTCTATAAAATGTTATCGCAATTGGACATGCACACTCATTATAAGTTGCTATCGGTATAGGGGATTGAAACTAACATCTCATAAATTTTTCACTATGTGTCCGCAAGGGTAAAGCTACGTACAGTATTGGTAAAAGTACAAATGAATTCATTAGCTTTTGTTTTAGAATCTATATCTATATTAAAAATTTATTAAATATATATAAATATGTAATTGTGAACCTAGTAACTAGGACTGTTATCGGTCCGGATACACCCGAGAACCATCTTACTTCCGAGATCCTGATCGAAATACCCGGACCGATACTCGGACCGAAGGGTTAATGGTCCGGATACGAGTACTAGACATAAGGATCCAGTCCGGCAATCCAGTCTAATTACCCGATAATTTATATGTTATCAGTCCCGGTCTGATACCCGATAACTATGTTATGAATTGATGATCAATCCTTGGAATATTGCTATTATATATTGTTTTAAGTTTGTTAATATGTATTATGTAAAGTAGTAAAAGCAGTAAACCAGGGATTTTTATAAAAAAAAATTATAAGTAAAGTAGAGATTTTTAAGTAATGCATAAATTTTAATATTTCGGACCGGTTTCGAACCGGAAACAGTATCCAGAACCGACTGGTAACCTTATCGGACCGGATACCCGCCCGATAAGGTATCGGTCAGGTCCCGGATCTCTTTTCAGGATCGAATTCTTATCAGTCTGATTCCGGTATGTCGATACACGGACCGGACAGATAACAACTCTAACTACTACTAATAGATTTCTTTGCTTCAATGACCACCTCAGATTAAGTGAAGTAGATATACAAGATTCATATAATTAATTGTACTTAATTTGGATTAAAGTGTAGGTAAATTAATTGAATATTATGTCCTTCGGACTTCGAGGAAAATATCATGATTTAACTATTGGTGGTATTATTTGTGTAGGACTTCCCACGTGAGCCAAATATGGCATTATAATTGGAGTTGGAGTACCAGGTCTAGTATGCTTAATCGGGATAACAAGATTTGATTTTGGTAAACTCTAGGTTTACACCCTCCGCCGCAATCTAAATATTTATCTTCCAACCACCATTAATCTACAATTAGCAATCGCCACGACAGGCCTTAACAGACAACCATAGATTTCTATCCCAAAATTGTGCTCGGGGAGAGCCAGCGCCTCCCCAACCCCAACGATGGCACTAATCCGATATGTCTATCGGACTACATGCCTAAAGAAACCATAAGAACCATACCAAAATGCAACCATTACTTTCATGTTGAATGCGTTGATGAGTAGCTTAAGCTCAATGCTACTTGCCCCTTGTGTCAAAATACACCGGAAGGTTCTTTACATCCATGTTCATCATCGACTTCTTTGGTCTCATTATCTCCATATACCTCACAAAAAAACTCTATTTTGCTTTTATTTTAATGTCATTCATAGGGAATTATTCTTGTTGTATATAAGTTGTGAGCTCGAGGTATTGTAAATGGAAAGAAAATAAAGCGTGTAGGATAGAATTCTTTTTGGCATTGTTTGTTTAGAAAGGAAAGGAAATGAGAAGGACATTATGTTTTTCCAAAACAAAGTATATTGTAGTATATATCACTTGTCCCTCCTGAATTATTGGGTTGAAACACAAACATAGCAATTTGCTCCCCCGCCCCTTCTTCTTATTTTTTTCTTATTGTTTTCATTTGTCTAAGTGTTGGTGAACCGACTTATTGATACATGTATTGGTGGGATATAGCAAATACATTATGGAATTAATCAAATTGTGCGCAAGTTGACCGGAGTACTACAATTATTGAAATTACAATCTACAAGCATATGCTTTTCTCTATAGTGGTTGGACTCCTCTAGTCATCTAGCAATGACGTTTATAAAATGTTATCGTAATTGGACATGCACACTCATTATAAGTTGCTATCGGTATAGGGGCTTGAAACTAACATCTCATAAATTTTTCACTATGTGTCTGCAAGGGTAAAGCTACGTACAATATTGGTAAAAGTACAAATGAATTCATTATCTTGTGTTTAAGAATCTATATCTATATTCAAAATTTATTATATATATATAAATATGTAATTGCGAACCTAGTAACTAGGGTTGTTATCGGTCCGGATACATCCGAGAACCATCCGACTTCCGAGAACCTGATCGAAATACCCAGACCGATACTTGGACCGAAAAATTTAACGGTCCGGATACGAGTACTAGACATAAGGATCCGGTCCGGCAACCCAGTCTAATTACCCGATAACTTATATGTTATCAGTCTCGATCTGATACCCGGTAACTATGTTATGAATTGATGAGCAATCCTTGGAATATTGCTATTATATATTGCTTTAAGTTTGTTAATATGTATTATGTAAAGCAGTAAAGGCAGTAAAACATAGATTTTTATAAAAAAATTATAAGTAAAACAGAGATTTTAATATTTCGGACCGGTTTCGGGCCAGAAACAATATCCAGAACCGATCGATAACTTTATCGGACCGGATACCAGCCCGATAAGGTATCGGTTCGGTCCCGGATCTCTTTTAGGGACCGAATACTTATCGGTCCGGACCGGTAACCTTATCGGTCCGATTCCAATTCCGGTATGTCAATATCTGGACCGAACCGATAACATCCCTAACTACTACTAATAGATTTCTTTGCTTCAATGACCACCTCAGATTAAGTGAGGTAGATATACAAGATTCATATAATCAATTGTACTTAATTTGGATTAAAGTGTAGGTAAATTAATTGAATATTGTGTCCTTCGGCCTTCGAGGAAAATATCATGGTTTAACTATTGGTGGTATTCTTTGTGCAGGATTTCCCAGGGGAGCCAAATATGTCATTATAATTGGAGTTGGAGTATCAGGTCTAGTATGCTTAATCGGGATAATAAGCTTTGCTTTTGGTAAACTCAAGGTTTATACCCTCCGTCGCGATCTAAATTCCGATCTTCCAACCACCATTAATCTACAATTAGCAATCGCCACGACATGCCTTAACAGGACAACCATAGATTTCTATCCCGAAATTGTGCTCGGGGAGAGCTATCGCCTCCCCAACCCCAACGATGGCACTTGTCTGATATGTCTATCGGACTACATGCCTAAAGAAACCTTAAGAACCATACCAAAATGAAACCATTACTTTCATGTTGAATGCGTTGATGAGTGGCTTAAGCTCAATGCTACTTGCCCCTTGTGTCGAAATACACCAGAAGGTTCTTTACATCCATGCTCATCATCGACTTCTTTGGTCTCATCATCTCCATAGACCTCACAAAAAAACTCTATTTTGCTTTTATTTTAATGTCATTCATAGGGAATTATTCTTGTTGTATATAAGTTGTGAGCTCGAGGTATTGTAAATGGAAAGAAAATAAAGCGTGTAGGATAGAATTCTTTTTGGCATTGTTTGTTTAGAAAGGAAAGGAAATGAGAGGGACATTATGTTTTTCCAAAACAAAGTATATTGTAGTATATATCACTTGTCCCTCATGAATTATTGGGTTGAAACACAGACATAGCAATTTGCTCCCCCTCCCCTTCTTCTTGTTTTTCCTTATTGTTTTCATTTGTCTAAGTATTGGTGAACCGAATTATTGATACATGTATTGATGGGATATAACAAATACATTATGGAATTAATCAAATTGTGCGCAAGTTGACCGGAGTACTACATTTATCGAAATTACAATCTACAAGCATGTGCTTTTCTCTATAGTTGTTGGACTTCTCTAGTCATCTAGCAATGACGTTTATAAAATGTTATCACAATTGGACATGTACACTCATTATAAGTTGCTAATGGTACAGGGGATTGAAACTAACATCTCATAAATTTTTCACTATGTGTCCGCAAGGGTAAAGCTATGTACAGTATTGGTAAAAGTACAAATGAATTCATTAGCTTTTGTTTTAGAATCTATATATATATATATATATATATATTAAAAATATATTAAATATATATAAATATGTAATTGCGAACCTAGTAACTAGGGCTGTTATCGGTCCGGATACACCCGAGAACCATCCGACATCCGAGAACCTGACCGAAATATCCTGACCGATACTCGGACCGAAAAGTTAACGCTCCGGATACGAGTACTAGACATAGGGATCCGGTCCGGCAATCCAGTCTAATTACCCGATAACTTAGATGTTATCAGTCCCGGTCTGATACCCGGTAACTATGTTATGAATTGATGATCAATTCTTGGAATATTGCTATTATATATTGCTTTAAGTTTGTTAATATGTATTATGTAAAACAGTAAAGGCAGTAAAGCAGGGATATTTATAAAAAAATTATAAGTAAAGCAGAGATTTTAATATTTCAGACCAGTTTCGGGCCAGAAACAGTATCCAGAACCGATCGGTAACTTTATCGGACCGGATACCCGCCCGATAAGGTATCGATCCGGTCCCGAATACTTATCGGTCCGGACCGGTAATCTTATCGGTCCGATTCCGATTCCGGTATGTCGATATCTGGACCGGACCTATAACAACCCTAACTACTACTAATTGATTTCTTTGCTTCAATGACCACCTCAGATAAAGTGAGGTAGATATACAAGATTCATATAATTAATTGTACTTAGTTTGGATTAAAGTATAGATAAATTAATTGAATATTGTGTCCTTCGGCCTTCGAGGAAAATATCATGGTTTAACTATTGGTGGTATTCTTTGTGCAGGACTTCCCAGGGGAGCCAAATATGGCATTATAGTTGGAGTTGGAGTACCAGGTCTAGTATGCTTAATCGGGATAATAAGCTTTGCTTTTGGTAAACTCAAGGTTTACACCCTCCGCCGCGATCTAAATTCCGATCTTCCAACCACCATTAATCTACAATTTGCAATCGCCACGACATGCCTTAACAGGGCAACCATAGATTCTTATCCCAAAATTGTGCTCGGGGAGAGCCAGCGCCTCCCCAACCCCAACGATGGTACTTGTCCGATATGTCTATCAGACTACATGCCTAAAAAAACCTTAAGAACCATACCAAAATGCAACCATTACTTTCATGCTGAATGCATTGATGAGTGGCTTAAGCTCAATGCTACTTGCCCCTTTTGTCGAAATACACCGGAAGGTTCTTTATATCCATGCTCATCATCGACTTCTTTAGTCTCATCATCTTCATAGACCTCACAAAAAAACACTATTTTGCTTTTATTTTAATGTCATTCATAGGAATTTATTCTTGTTGTATATAAGTTGTGAGCTCGAGGTATTGTAAATGGAAAGAAAATAAAGCGTGTATGATATAATTCTTTTTGGCATTGTTTGTTTAGAAAGGAAAGGAAATGAGAGGGACATTATGTTTTTCCAAAACAAAGTATATTGTAGTATATATCACTTGTCCCTCCTGAATTATTGGGTTGAAACACAAACATAACAATTTGCTCTCCCGCCCCTTCTTCATATTTTTTCCTTATTGTTTTCATTTGTCTAAGTGTTAGTGAACCGAATTATTGATACATGTATTGGTGGGATATAACAAATACATTATGGAATTAATCAAATTGTGCGCAAGTTGACCGGAGTACTACATTTATCAAAATTACAATCTACAAGCATATGCTTTTCTCTATAGTGGTTGGACTCTATAGTCATCTAGCAATGACGTTTATAAAATGTTATCGCAATTGGACATGCACACTCATTATAAGTTGCTAGCGGTATAGGGGCTTGAAACTAACATCTCATAATATTTTCACTATGTGTCCGCAAGGGTAAAGCTACGTACAATATTGGTAAAAGTACAAATGAATTCATTAGCTTTTGTTTTAGACTATGAGTTCGATGACAAATTCAAAACACATAAACTTTAAAAACTGACTTCGCTTCCATATGTGTTGGTTAAAATGGTTCGGGAAATTCACACAAATGTCCTTCTTTTGAGGTGGTCTTTAATTTTCCCCCTCAAATTGAAAATCTTTAATTTGTTCGCTTTGCCTAAAAACCTCTTGGTTCTGTGTTCGAACTCTAGCTCAGTCAAAATAAAAATAAAAATACGCAAGACAGAGTTTGCCTTTAGATAGAGTTTGCAGAGTTTGTTTTCAGCACAAACTCTGCCTTTTAAGGTCGAGTTTGCAGACAAATTATGTCTTGCGAATTCAAACTCTACCTTATGATATTTTTTAAATTTTGACTAAGCGGGGATTCAAATCCGAAACCTCAAAATATTTTTAAGCAAAGGGAAAAAATTAAAGATCAACAATTTGAGGGGCAAAAATTAAAGACATAGTCTTTTTAAGGGAAATACGCACAAAAAAAATGAAATGGTTCGTTATATGCAATTTGGGCCACTTTATAGAGTCCAGCCAACTTCCACACGCCCAAAGCCAGGTCCAAATGTCTAATAAGACAAACAACAATATGCTAAAAATATAGGGCACGTTTGGTACGCTGTATTAAGCTGAACTATATTGGACACAAAAATAATACAACATTTGGTGGGTGTCAATAGTACAGTCCAACTGTCATTTTTGAAACACATCTATGATGGTGAGTCTTCCACTAAAAAAAAAATAAAAAAAATATAATTTATTATATATTAATACTCTAATACCGTTCATTATATATTAATACAATTCAGTCAAATACAATACAGTATAATCTAATAAAATTAATATAATGTAGTACGGCTTATCAAACGAGCCCATAGGTTAAAAGTTAGTAGTTACAACCTCCAAACACTTAATACGGTAACAAAATTCCTCGGAGCCCGATACCTTAACGGGTCAAACCAAAAAACACTCGTTCTTAGCAATTATTTCTCACTTCATTAAACCCTTCCTTCTTGGCTCCTCATAATCAGTAAGTTTGTAACTCTTAAACTTCTTGTTAATCTATTTACCTAATCAATAATTGGATCTGAGCTTTAATTTTGCTTGTTTTTGTGCATTATGTTGTATGAATGATTATAAAGGTATCATCTTTATTGTGTTAACAACAACAACATACCGGTGTAATCCCACAAAGTGGAGTATGGTGAGAGTAGTATGTATGCAGACCTTTGTGGCATAGAGAGTCTGTTTCCGATATACCCTCAGGCTCAAAACGATGCAGGGCATCTTTATTGTGTTGTGTGAATAAATTTGAAGTTCTCATCTTTATGATTAAATTTTATTTTTATGATGCATATGCTATGTATATACTGTAAAGGTTGCCTATGTATAATACAACAACAGCATGATATCCCACAAAGTGGGTCCGGGGTAAGGTTGCCTATGTATGATGCTAGTTTTATGTCAGCTCTGATTCTTTTCAAATTTTACTTGTTTTTGTGCATTATGTTGTATGAATGACTTAATCTTTAGGATTTATAGTTTCTCTTGTATTATGTTGTATGAATGATTATAAAAGTATCATCTTTGTGTCCTGTGAATAAATATAAAGTTCTCATCTTTATGATTAAATTTCATTTTTATGATGCATATGTTAATTGGGGTTTCCATACTCTTATGTGTATAGTCATATGTGTTGCTTTTTTTGTTTTGTTATTGTGATATCTTGCTGTCTTATATTCCTTGAATTTCTGCATTGATTACGTTCTTTTGAGTCGAGTGTCTATGGAACAACCTTTCTACCCCACAAAGGTAGAGATAAGGTCTGCGTACATCTTACCATCTCCAGATCCCACTATGTGGGATCACACTGGGTATGTTGTTGTTGTATGATGCATATGTTGTGTATATACGGTAAAGATCGCCTATGTATAATACTACAACAACATACCCAGTGAAATCCCATAAAGTGGGGTCTGGTGTAAGGTTGCCTATGTATAATATGGGATGCTAATTTTTTGTCAGTGATTCTTTTCAGATTTTGCTTGTTTTTGTGCATTATGTTGTGTGAATGACCGTAGATTTTTTAAGATTTTCATTGTTTCTGTGTGGTGTGTTGTGTGAATGTCTCTAAAGGATTCATCTTTTGGGTGTCAATTGTTTTGTGTGAATAAATGTAAAGTTCTCTTCTTTATGAGTAAATTTCATTTTTATGATGCATATGTTGTGTATATACTGTATAGGTTGACTATGTATAATATGGGGTGCTAATTTTATTTCAACTCCGATTCTTTTCAAATTTTGCTTGTTTTGTGCATTATGTTGTGTGAATGACTGTAGAATTTTAATCTTTAATATTAATTGTTTCTGTGTATTGTGCTTTGTGCAGAACTGTAAAGGATTCATCTTTAGGATTTATAGTTTCTCTGTATTATGTTTTATGAATGTTTATAAAGTTCTCATCTTTATGATTAAATTTCATTTTTATGATGCATATGTTGTGTATATACTGTATATGTTGGCTATGTATAATATGTGATGCTAATTTTGTCTCAGCTCTGTTTCTTTTCAAATTTTACTTGTTTTTGTGCATTATGTTGTGTGAATGACGGTAAAATTCTAATCTTTACGATTCATTGTTTCTGTGTGGTTTGCTGTGTGAGTATCTGTAAAGTTTTATCTCTGGGATTTATTGTTTCTCTATTATGCTGTATGTATGATTATAAAGGTATCATCTTTAGGGTGTGAAGTTTTCATTTTTATGATTTATTTATGTGTATTGTGTTGTATGAGTGATCGTAAAGGTTTCATCTTTATAATGCATATGTTGTGTATATACTGTAAAGGTTGCCTATATATGATGTGGGATGCTAATATTTGCTGCTAAATCTGTTTTTATTGAAGGAAGTAAATCTATAGAATGGCTTATAGGCGCAGCATAACAACGCGAGCAAAGCTTCTTTATCAGCAACAAAGAGTTACCCCTGCATTTTCTTACTTTCATAAGGATGATGATGATCGTAAGAGCCCTGAATCCAGTTTTTCCCAATCCCGTTACATGGGAAGTGCAAGTGGAGTTAACAGCTTCATTGGCTCAAGAAATCAATATCAAGATAGGAGGTTTTGTGCTTCAGGCCTTATGATTCCGATGAGTTATGGGTCCTTTTTAACCAGGAATATGTCGACTGATATTGGTGGTGGAGCGGAAAACATAGATTACATGACTGATGTTGCCGAAGTACTTGCTGATAAGGCTGTGGAGGCTGTAGTTTCTCAAGCTCCAGCTGTTAATGAGGTTGCAATTGCTGCTGCAGATTGTTATTTGCCGGTGAAGGCATTGATGTATTTGATGGATTATGTTCATGTATTTACTGGGCTTGAATGGTAAGAGTAAATGTTGTTGCCTCTAAATTTTTCTGTTATCACAAACATGTTCTTGTGTATCTTTTTACAACGATTTAGGGTGTGTTTGGTATGATGGAAAATGTTTTCTTGGAAAATAAGTTTTTATTTTATTTTATTTTTTATGTTTGGCAAGTAAGTAGAAGCTATTGTCCCAAAAGCATTTGTATATAATCTAGACAAACACTATAGGGGATGAGGTGGGGGTTTGATTGTAGTGCGGATGGGGGCTATGGAGGGGTGGAGTTTGGGAGGAGCCAATCAATGTGGAATGTTATTTATGGGACTTGTTTTGCCTACTTTCATTAGGGAAGTCATTGTCCTCATTTTAAAGAACTTGGTTTCCTACAGAAAATCTTTTCCAAAAATTTTAACCAACCAAATATGAGTAAATTGGAAAAAAATATTTTCCTCCATACCAAATACACCCTTAGTAAGAAAGAGAAATGGAGGTGTATATTTATTCACCTCTTGATTATATTTAGGTGAGAAAGACTGATAGAGAGTAATGACTAGATACATAAACAACTCAATGCCCCCCCCCCCCCCAATCACTCTCACACACACATTTCTTTTGTAATTTTAATTTGCAAAAGTTAAAATCAAGTCTTTGTGCTTTGTCTAGTTAATAAATGACAACTCTAGGGTTTTGAACATTTTGATGTTGTTCAGGTGGGGATCCATAATTGCTACAAGTATTATTATTCGGTTGTTGACTCTTCCATTTATGATTAATCAGCTGAAGGCTACTTCAAAACTTACGGTAAGCATCTGTAGTGCATCTTAACCTTGATACATGTCTCAGTTTGTTTATTTAATAACATCTTAAGGCAGTTGGTGAAATAACTATACTAGATTACATATGATCTTACCTTTCCCTAAAGAAAAAAGAGATTCCGTAGGATCTTATGCCCACATAGGACCTCCTTTATATGCACAAAACTTAGTTAAGGAAACTGAGAAGGGAAGAAGTTCAAGTATGTCATATATACGAGTTACAAATGTTGTTGAGCAACAAAATTTTGTCCAATTGATATTCGTACTTATCTTTTATTGGGGCTGAAGGAACTTATAAAATCCTAACCCTTACACCAAGCTCATTTGTTAGCTACTCCTATCTTGGACTTGGAGCCTGTTTTCAGTAATTTCTTGGTCTTTTGCATTCCTAAATTTAAACCAGAACCCCTGTAAACAGTGTGCATAACTTTGTGGATTTTGTTAACTCCCTGTCTCTAGCACAGTAGAGATGCAGGGATTTCTTTAGACTGTTTTACAGGTTTTGTTTAGTCTGCTTCATGTTTTGTTTGAAGCAACTTTTTGCTCATCTGTAACCTTGCATCTACTTGATGCTTTTCTAATGACATTTTATTACTTTACCAAAAACAAATTAAACCAGAACAGTTAAAATAAAGCCCATTGCTCGTAAATTGAAGTATCTGCTAGAATGAACAGAGTGTCATATATGACAATATTCTTATTAAAAAAAGTGTCATATATGACTAGCCTTGGTTTGGAAATACCCTTTTTAATTGTTACCTGAAAAAATGAAAAGGTGTGAAATAGTGTAGTAACATTAGATGGTTTTTTCGAGAAAATAGTAACATTAAATAGTTAGTCATGTCAAATCCATTTCTATGTTCTGGAAGAAGTCCTTTGCTGTCATTAATTGGTATAGAAACTGTCAATCAAGTATTAGAATTTTTTTTGGTCGCTATGGACCATGTAAATGACAGTATCGTCATCACATTGTTTTTAGAAGCGAAAAGCGCCAAAAAGCGTCAAAGTCTATTGGAGCTTGAAGCGAGAGGCGTGAAGTGGAGTGCACGGTTCTTTGAAATAGAGCTCACATTTCTGGAAAATTATAAAGTACCAACACAATGAATTTAGTACAGTTAGACCTCTCTATAACAATCATCCTCTATAGCAACATTTCACTATAACGATCTAGTTTTCCCTGGAATTGTATTATATATGCTCGAAGGTGGAGGTAAAGTCTGAATACACTTTACCCTTCCCAGACCCCACGTTGTGGGATTTCACTGGGTATGTTGTTGTTGTTGTTATATTATTATATGCTCTATAAAAACATTTCGCTATAGCAGCCAAAAAATATTCGCTTGTTATGAAGAGGTTTGATTGTACTATAATCATCAAACTATAATTAAAATACTATTCTCTCCGCTTCACTTACTTTTAAAACTTGTGGTCTTAAATATGCCACAGCATTTGTGTGGCTATAAATCTTTTAAAACTTGGGGTCTTAAACATGTCATAGCAGTTGTGTAGCCATAAAAGCTTTTCATTAAGGATTATAGGAATGTGCTATTCTTTTTTGAACGGACTAATAAGAAAATAGTGCAAAATAAAGTGGAACGGAGGGAGTAACTAATTTCGGTATCCAATACACAATAATGTCAATATTGATCCAATTCCTCATACATGAGACTCAAAGAACTAACAACTGAAGCGATAACCGCTTGCTTCACATCATTAAAGAGTTGAAGCCACGCCTCCTCCTGGTACAAGTCAGAAATGCGCTGTACCTTAATTGTTCGATATACCTGCTTGCTCAAGCTTGATTTGAAAACATAGTTTTTTTCTTTTTAAGAGCTGTATGATCTCATAATGACAGCACTCATGCTCAGTAGGATCACTTCTAACCTTTTAGTTGTTACTTGTTAATTAATTTGAAGTCAACTGGTTCTGTTCAATGTCGCGCTTCTACAAAATCGAAGTATGTCTTTGCAAAGTCTAGGAAGTTAGGCGGGGTATACTGCTGTCTAGTTTACCAGATTGCAAAAGCTATGTTTCCTTCTTTTGGATCTTACTTTGTTGACTTCTTGACCTAATAAAGTGAAAGGGAAATAAAAGAAAAAAATGTAGACATCATCGACATTTCTACCTTTCTTTAAGTTAACAAAATTTATTAATGAACACCAAGACGGTCGACATTCCTACTACTATGCTAGTTTTTCTTGAAACTTTTTGAAAATTCTACTCCTAAAGTTTGTTACCTAAAAGTAAATGGAATGTGGTGTGAAGTTTCTTGTTTTAACTGTAGCTATTGTAAGCAGAGGCGGATCTAGGATTTGAGCTTTATGGGTTCAGATTCGTAGTTCTACCACCTCCATCAAATTTACTGGGTTTAAAATCATTATTTGTACATATTTAGTGATTTTATAAACACATATACATAGTCTAAGCCAAAACTTATGGTTTCAGATGAACCCATAGCTTATTCAGTGGATACACCCTTGATTGTGAGCACTAAGTGATAAGGCTGCAGTACCTTCGAGATACTAGGATGGGAACTTTCTACAACAACATCATATCATTGTGATCCCACAAATAGGGTTTGGGGAGGGTGGGTATACACAGACCTTACCCCTACCTTGTGAGAGTGTAGGATGAGAACTTTCTATTTAAAGAAAAACATTTTCAGAAAATCATGGTCGTACTCTACTACTATTGCTCTTCTTGTGGAATTGAGAACTAGCTGAAAGGGATATGCTACTTATTATAATCAAGTCTTCAGATCTTAGTTATCTTAGTTCTTTGACACTACCATATGGTCTCTCCTTTTTTCCCCTTAATATGCGCTTTTCTTGTGTTTAGTCTTGTGCGCAATGTAAGCTTTGTGGTGCAGAGTAGCTGGATAGTGGTTGTGCTTCACCTGATTCTAAAATTACACCGAGCAATCATATTAGGTGAAGCCAATTTTTTTTTTTACGGCCGAGAAATTCGTCTAGGGCCAACTCATAGGACCAACCGCAGCCTTCGAGACTCAGGGATAATGGACCCACCCCTTTACCTTTCTCCACTTAAATACCCGGCTTAGGTCGCATGACGCAGGGCCCGAACATGTGACCTAAGTCACAAGTCCTCGAGCTTTGCCACTTGAACTAAGCCCTTGGAACATGAAGTGAAGCTAAAACAAGTGACTCATATTATTTCATTGGTCCAACCTCTTGTTGATTAGAAGTTGTTTAAGGTGCGTTTGAGCCCTGAAATTAGGTACAGCGCAGCTTCGTCATGCTTAGGTGGCAGTTCAATGTTGACACCAAAGCTCTAACACATGCACCTTAGTGTCCATGGGTTCTGAATTGAGCAACAACTATATGGCTGACAAGCGATATATTATGCTATGCATGTATATGCTATTGATTTAGGAATAGGAAATTAGAAATTCACATGTCATTGGATCTGAATAAAATAGTCAAAACTGCGTTTCTCATTTGGATCAAACATTTAGAATAGTTTCTTAAACTTGATTGACGTAACTTATATTTTACGTGTTTAAATCAAGTTTTATTTTCACATGTGATTGTTCTTTTGTAGTTGTAGTTTCATATTACATAATATATATATATATATATATATATATATATATATTATTGTCTTTATTTGTGTCTTTAGCTAAAAAATGCTCGCTTTAATTCTGTTTTGCGTTTTAATCCCCCAGATCTTGCATCCTTGATATGTTACGGCTTTGACTAGCTGGTTTCACTGAATTTAAATCATTTCAGGCTAAGTTTTCTGTGCCAAAAATAAATTTCTCCTCGAACTTTAGGAAGTAGGAAAGGGATGTCCCAACATTTAGTATGCAGTTGATTCAACAGCCAAATCTGTTCCATTGTTATGTCATTAAGTGATTTTCTAGTAATTCCTTGAATTAAAGAGAAAAATTCAAACTTGCATTATTCAAAGGAAGGTTTAATACATCTTTATGGCTCTAGATGTTATTCTTTTTTTTTCTTTTCAAAAGTTGTGCGTGATGAAAAGTTGATTCTTGTTTCTTCGTTCTTTATTGACTTCTCTATTTATTTCATTTGCGGAGATATTGTAATCAACTAAGATATGTTTACCTTTACCAAAGCAAGCTTCTGTGAATTTCTACGCAGTTTGTGAAAATGTTAAACCAGCTCTATACTCATTTAGAACCCATTGATTGCATTCTAATAGTTGGTCTAGTTTTCTCCTACACAGTACTACAATAGAAATATACATGAAAAGACTGGTAATTTTCCTTCTAAAGTCTATGTGCTCCATCTTTGTCCATGATTTTCATTTCATTCGCTGATTGTCCATTTCTTAACTTGCATGTCTTGTGCAGCTTATAAGACCAAAGCTGGAAGAGATTAAGGAAGAGATGCAAAATAAGGTTAGGTTGATACGGGTCTCCTCTCATTTTATTTCCTGTTTGATTGAGCTAGCCAATTACTAAATATCTTTACCGTGTCCTGTAGGTCATAGTAACAACAACTGAAGCAATATTATTTATGTGATCCAGTCACTGAGTGTTCGATGCTGCTTTAAAATTCATTGATGATTACACTTGGTGTTTGTGTTCTGTTACACAATTCTTAGACTCTAAGCAGGCATTTGGCTATAGATTCCAAATACTTTTCACTCTATTTGCTATTTATGAAGATGGAGTTGTGTTTGGTTATACTTTTTGCAAAGAGTATAGAAGAGAGCACATTATTTGGAATTTATGAAGATGGAGTTGGAAAACAGGTTTGGAGCACTTTTCCAAATTTGGAATCCAACTCCAAGTTAGATTTGGAATTCTTATAACCAAACATTGATTTTCAAATAAAGTGGAATATTATCCCGGAAAAAAGGTGATAATTCTCATGGCCAAACGGGTCCTAAAACCCTCCCTAGTATCATCTGTAAGTAATTAATCCATGCAACAAACAGACCCACACACACTTGCTTCTCTACTGTCAGAGTTTTGCCTCAAATTATAAACAACATGTGTTTCCTTCCCTCCTTTCTGGAGGCAAGTGTTAATGTTGGTTTAACTTTTTACTTTTTAACAGGGTCATGCACCAGCAGCAGTTGCTGAAGGTCAACAAAGAATGCAACAAATAATGAAGGAGTAAGTAACTTTTCCTTGTTGATCTTTTGAACTTCCGTATGCCCTGTTTTGGACCAAAAGTTCTTGAAGAATTTAACTAGCTTCTCATATGAAAGCCTTGTGTATATAATTACCCCGTACCTCTACTGGTTAGGTACTTGGTAAAATAGACGGGCTTCCCGAGAGCCGACCTGGACACCGCCATTTTTAGAAAAGTTAACTAGCTTCTCATCTGGATTAGTCCACCAATTATTTCCTTTTCTTTTAGTGTTATATTTTTTTCGTTTTTGAGTCGGTCTGTATCTACTTTGAGGGTAGTATAATTCTAAAATAGCTAAATATAATATATATTAAGTGTTATTAAGTGTTGTGTGTTTGAATGCAAATATTACTCCCTCTGTTTCAATTTATATGAACCCTTTACTATTTGGGGAGTCTACGAGGTGGTTCTTTGACCACGTTTTCCTTACATTTTTTCTAAAGTATTTGAATTATAAATTATCATGACTTATAGGACTTTTAATGTAGTTTCTAAATATATAAATTTTATTTTTACAAATTTGAAAAATCTATGTCAAAATTTAAGGTCAAAGTTATAAAGTTTGACCCTCGTACTCCGAAAAGGTTCACATAAATTGAAACGGAGGGAGTATTAATCTATAGATCATGCAGTTTTCTTTTAGACTGATGGAAATGATGCCTCCAGGATTTTAAGCAACTGACAAAATTGAATGGGCATTCTGATGAGACTTGTAATATATGTTAGTAAATCAACCATGTTAATATGTTCTCTTTGAAAGACATTATTCTAATTTATGGTAAGCTTGGTCACCTTAGTAGTATTTTTCTTAGCTTTACTATCTGATGTAGATATAAAATATAAGTAGCTGCAGCCGCATACTTCCAAATTTGATGATGCTCTCGGAGAAATACTTGATATGATGAATGTATTTATTAAATCAATGTCATGCTTGCAGATATGGAGTTAATCCATTCACTCCCTTAAAGGGACTACTAATACAAGGCCCGATCTTTGTCAGTTTCTTTATGGCTGTAAGATTTATCCTATCACTATCTGTACTGTTGGTTGCTCCCCACCCCCTCTCTCTTGCATAATTAGACCTTTATGGTATCTCGCGAAAATGCAGATTAGGAACATGGTGGACAATGTGCCTTCTCTCAAAACGGGTGGAGCATTTTGGTTCACTGATCTAACTACTCCAGATGCTATGTATATCCTTCCAATTTTGACAGCTTTGACATTTTGGATAACGGTGGAGGTAAACTTATCAGTTATCTCAGTCTATTAATTTTCTTTTCTGCTTCATTAAACGTTCTTTCGCCTAATTATGGTCCAATAGAGTGCACACAGACCTTACCTCCACCTTGGTAGGTAGAGCGGTTGTTTCCGGGAGACCCTCGACTCAAGACAAAGCATAATCATAAGCAAGACAATCAAAACAAAGCACGAGTAAAGCAAGAGTAAAGAGTAAAGCAAGAGAAACGGTCATACTCAGATAAGGACTTAAAGCAGTATAAAGTGCATTTGAACAAAAGGTAGCAGTAGCTAACACAACTAAATAAGCTAAATAAAATATACTAAAGAACACATATCAACAGAAATCAGTGGATTATAAAGCAATAATGTGCCTATAATTGTGATAGGCTAATCGGGCCTACAGTAATAACACCACACCTATCAATTTGTAAGCATAAGTAGGACTACGCTCGAGTACCTACTACTCTTCTACCCTAATCTGTGTCCTCCACAACCCCCTATCTAAGGTCATGTCCTCAGTAAGTTGCATCTGCGTCATATCCCGTCTAATCACCTTTCCCCAATACTTCTTTGGCCTACCTCTACCCCTCCTGAATCCGTCCATAGCCAACCTCTCACACCTCCGCACTGGGCATCTGTGTCTCTCCTCTGCACATCTCTGAATCATCTCAACCTCTCTTCCCGCATCTTATCTTCCACCGAGGCCACTCCCACTTTCTCTCGGATATCATCATTTCTAATTCTATCTTTCTTAGTATGCCCACACATTCATCTCCGCAACTTTCATCTTTTGTATGTGCCAAGTCTTGACTGACCAACACTCCGCCCCATACAACATACTCGGTGTAACCACCACCCTATAGAACTTGTCTTTAAGTGTTGGTGACACCTTTTTGTCGCACAAGATTCCAGAGGCGAGCTTCCATTTCATCCCCTACCCCAATACGATGTGTGACATCGTCATCAATCTCTCCATTCCTTTGGATAATAGACCCTAGGTACTTGAAGCTTCCTTTCTTTGGAATGACCTGAGTACCAAGCCTTACCTCCATGCATGTCTAAGGGGTCGCTCCCGTTGCTGAACTTGCACTCAATATATTCTGTCTTGGTCCTACTCAACCTGAACTTGCACCAACTCCTAGACAAAAAGAAGTAATTTGACTAAATTGCCCCTAATTAAATATGTATTGAGATTTGATCACAGAGTACTTAATAGGGGCAATTCTGACAAAATAAGGTTAATTTTTTCTTGATTTGATAAGTGGGCACTCCTTTTTACTCAAGAAAAAGTCACTCTTAAAGTGAGAAGACAATAGTGACAAAAAGATTATTCCCTCTGTTTATTTGTTTGTCTTAGTTTGACTGGGGACGGAGTTTAAGAAAGTAAAGATGACTTCTGAATCTTGTGGTTTTAAATTAAAGATATGTATAATGTACCAAAATGTCCTTTAATCTTGTGGTCTCAAACATGCCATGTGGGATGTTTGAATTAACGAGTTTCTAAATTAGGAAAGAGAAATTCTTTTTGAAACAGACTAAAAAGGAAAGTAAGACAAACAAATTGAAACAGAGGGAGTATAAAAGTTCAATTTTTTGTAACAGAGATCCGTTGTTATCTAATAAAATCACGAAAGATATTTGTTCAGATTGCACCAGCGGTAAAGAAAATAAACAGGGAGAGAAAGAGAGAAAGAAAGAAGGAACGATGGAGAGAGAGAGAGAGAGAGGATGACGGAATCAACTCCTGTAAATATGTCATTATCAAGTTAATCAATGCTCATCTCCTTTTAGTTGATATCAAGTTCAATACTCTACCCATATTAACAGTTGTTTGTCTTTCTTAACACTCTTTTACCGCATATTATTCTGATCAATTTTGTTAACTGGAGTTGTTCTTTTGCAGTGCAATGCTCAAGAAGGATTGGAGGGAAATCCTGCTGCTCAAACCATAAAAAATGTTTCACGGGGTTTTGCTGCGCTTACTATCCCATTAACTGCTAGTTTTCCTAAGGTGGGATATGCAACCAACTTGTTTATAATTGTTCATAGTTTATTTATCCTTTTTATACATGATGAATCTACAAAATCTATATACCCTAGAAGTTTATGATGTGCCTTTGTTGCCAACTTCCTTTTCTCTTTGTTTTTTTTCCTGGTGGTCTCGTAATTGTAACCAAATTCATTTTTTGGTTGGATTGGTGGGTACATGCATAGCCGTAATTCCCTTTGATGCGCAAGTTTGTTTTATATCTTTGACTTTTATGAAAGGTATGTGTATGGTGCATGTGGCATATGCAGTTATTGATGAAAATGTTGAGAGCAGCGTTCCTTTTTCTTTTTGTTTGGGGTGGGTGGGGGTTGGGGGGGATGAAGAATACAAGCTATCGCCTGTTAAAATTGAATTTTTGATGTTCTTATTTGATTGCAATTTAGATATTTTCTGAAGATGAATTGGCTGTTTTGTGAAGGAAATCAAGATGAACAATTAAATTGGTCCCTTTTTTTATTTTCGCAAGTTTCTTTGATGGCCTGTCAACTGTATGTTTGTCCATTTCCGGATTTGAAACATAACAAGTGTTTTTTTTCGTTTTCCTTTATCCATTTTAAACATTTGATCTTTACTTGAATTTTAATCTGTTTGATAAATTGCTTGCGCGCGTGTCAAGTCCTCATGATTATGTAATTTTGGTTTTAGTGTTTGAGCATGCAATCAGCATGTCAAAAAGAAAGTAAAACACCTTTTCCATATGCCTATAAGCATGTGTTAGAGAGAGAGAGATAGGTGCTTCTAATATTTGCTGGAGCCTTCGTTAAAGCCATTTTCAGTGTGAATTGCCATATGTGGAAGTTGCTACTAGTCTCACTGGATTTTCTGGAGGTAATTTTATCAAGAATGAATCATCCATCTTTTGCCGTGAAAAATTTGGGTGTGATTTTGGAATCATGTACATTGTTTTTATCTGTTGCACATGTTTTATTTTATGAATGTTGCTTATCCTGTGATACGTAAGTTTGTATCATGTATGCGCGCTTGCTGCCATGTTTGTTTAAGAGTTCATATATGCACCATATCCTTGTACATGTCATTTCATGTATTGTATTTGCTTATTATTCATAATGATTTGTTTTAAAGCGGGGCTATTAACATCCATGACATTTGAATAATTACAGGCGATATTCTGTTACTGGATAACCTCAAATCTTTTTTCACTCTCCTATGGTTTGGGTTAGTATACTATGCTCATTCTTTTCATTCCTGCTGAAATATAGTAAATGCAATAACTCTATAACATGTCTCACTTTTCATCTTGTGTCAGTGATAAAAAATCACGCGGTCAAGAAGGCACTGCGTATTCCTATAATACCTGTCAGTCCTCCATCAAAACAAAAACCGGGGCAACCGGCGATCCCATTTTTCGAAATGCTTAAGAAATATGCAGCAGCACAAAAACACATAGCAGCAAAGCAGCACGCTGAAAAGCAGAGCGCAGCATCACATCAACCGGCTTTATCATCGCCTCCTGTGGAAGAAACATCAAGACCTTCGAGTCAACGAATACCAGCATCATCGGTTCTTAGTCAAAGGATTAGAAGTTTAGAGAAAGAAGTGAAAGGAAGAAAGAAGAACAAGAAGAGGTAATAGGAGGGATAGTGGTGAAAACTCGACTGCTAGTTATAGGTTATCGCTAGTGCATAACTGCATATACACAGTTAAAAGTTGTATTTGTTGAAATAATCGGAGCAGAGAAAGCTCAATGATTTTTGGCAATTTTGTGCGTCTGCATCCCCGAGAGTGTTGGGAGTAAGCAAGATTTTGTGTTCTTTCAGAGTATCTCATAGAGATTCCAAAACCAAAATGTCTTTATTTCTCCTCATTAGACATAATTGGAGAAAAATTATCCCTTTAGACACCGTGTAATGTTATATGTCTTATTACATATCCAATGCTACATGCAATTGTGTGGTAAAAATTAATACCCTAATGCTAATTTGTTAAAAGTAGTTGTAAAAGTTCCCAGTTTATTAGTAGTGACTTTATTTCTTGTAGAGAAAAGTGATACTTTAATAATGAACAGAAAAGTGATTATACTTTAACAATTAATGCATTACATATAGTTGTGCTTTAGCTATACCACCAAGGGATGTGGTAGGATAAATGAGATCTTCGAACCTCAACCAAAGGTCTCGGGTAAACGATGTGAATCTGAATTAGTCAGGTTAGTAGGTTCTGGATACCAGATGATTATAGCAAAAGAAAAAAGAAAAGTTGTGTTTCAGCTGAAAATTAGAGTGAAAAATCCTAACAAGACGACATAAGTTATGTGCTTTACTCTTATTTGCTAAAACTAAGGTAGAAAAAGGTTGGTATTTATATTGGTGGGAGGCAGATATTTGGTGGAATAGTCGAGTAGTGACATATATCTTGGGATTATAATAGGTTCTGTTTTAACAGTGTGAAGGTTCAAAAGTTTGGATCTTGATCCAAATCAACTTGGTTTTCAACACAAACACATCTTTGAATCCAGTCTTAAAACACAACCAATAACAAAACAAATCGTGTTTTGCATGCACAATATCTTCAGTCTGTGGAAGGATCAGAAAATTGTACTTGCACTAACTTCCATTTATTTTAAAATTTTTAATAAACAAATGTAACAGCTGTGGCACCGCATGCATTTGTATTAAAACAATGTTATTTAACTTGTCAATTAATTCACAAGCTTGTTCATCATTAATTTATTGCTGCTGCAGTCTGAGTAGAAGTACTCAATGACACATTAAAATCTTGGGTTTATTTTATTTATTCGAACTTACGAGACGATAGAACCGATGTGAAATGAATTTTAAAAAGATTATATAGCTTGTCACTACAACAAATCGGTCCAAAGAAGACGATTGGTTAATACCAAAAAGAACGACTAGAAAAGTCTCCCTTTTTAATTTCACCAAATAGGACGATTTTAAAAATTGCCTTTTTGGTCCTTACCAAAGGGGGCGACTTTAAAAATCGCCCTCTTTGAGCACACCAATTAGGGCGATTTTTAAAGTCGCCCTTTTTTGTCCAAAAATTTAATTTGAAATCTACTTATAAAGATTAAATCCATCAATTAGTATTTTGTCTCAAAGATTCATGAATGACTAATTCAAGCATTCAAAATACAATAGTTTATAGAAATCACACAAAGATTGTATTTTTAATTAATTTAATTAGAAGAATAATGTAATAATAAGTTTGGTAACATAAAAAAAATATACGAATACAGTTGTATATATTAGTTTATTGGACTATTAAAGATAAAAAAACAAGTAGAATAAAAAAGAAAATTAAAATCAATCATAGACGTAATATAATGTTAAGAATAAGTCAATTTGAATATATATATATATATATATGTATATATATGTATGTATGTATTAAGAGAGTTAATTACTTACTTTTTACATTATAACATCATATATTTGTAATGTAAGAGAGTCAATTGATTAATTTTAAAATATACTCAAATAGGGCGACTTAAATCGTCCTCTTTGAGCACACCAAATAGGGCGACTTTAAAATCGCCTCCTTTGGTCCTCACAAAAAAGGACGACTTTTCTAGTCACCCTTTTTGGTCCTTACCAAAGGGGACGACTTTTCCTGAGGACAAAAGGAGGCGACTTTAAAAATCGCCCTATTTGGTGTGCTCAAAGAGAGCGATTTTTAAAATCGCCCCCTTTGAAAGTATTAAAATATAAATTAAGGATAGTTTATGCATTTCAATTATAGACGCTGCATTAATTTTTGCATCCATCTCCACATGACATTCATGCTTGCACTTTTAACTTTCATTTTATTTTGTATTAAGAGAGTGATTTGATTATTGTACAAATTAAGTAACGGAATAATAAAAATGTGTAAATAAATATTTAATTTTTTTATATCTATTAATAAATATATAAATTGTAGTAAATTATTATTAGTATTTGTCGGTACATCTTATTAAGTAAGTTGTGTTCATTTCTTGTTAATAAGTTTCGAGAGATATATGTTTCAAAAGGTTTATTCTTTATTTTAATCTAATACATGAATAAAGATATTCAAAATATTATCAAAATTTCATAAAAATAAATGCATAAAAGCTTCTTCTTGATAATTTATTTTCTTTTTTAAATAATTATATTTTAATATATTTAGTTACAGATATACCTCACCTCATATGGGTGCAAGTGTAGTATCCGATCCGAAATTATCCAAAAATTATGGATATTCGATTTTTTGGATATCTGAAATATTCTGATCCGAATTCGATCCGAAATTATCCGAAAATTGTGGATTCCGATTTTTTTGAATATCCGAAATATTCGGATTCGAATCGGATCCGAAATATCCAAAAATTGCGGATATCCGAAATATTCGGATCCGAATCCGATCCGAAATTATCCGAAAATTGCGGATATCCGATTTTTTTAAATATTCGAAATATTCTAATCCGATCCGAAATTATCCGAAAATTGCGAATATTTAATTTTTTTTAAATATCCAAAATATTCGAATCCGAATTCGATCCGAAATTATAAATCATAAGTGTAAAAAAATAGGCATCTTGTTAGAACCGACCAAGGAATTTATGATTATGAGGAGCATAAATATAACAAGTATTGATGGTTGGTTTAGTGGTAGAATGACAAAATTCCACAGAGGAGGTCCGGGTTCAATCCTTGGCAAGGGGTGTATTTGTGGCAATTAATATTGCATAACTAGTGGTGTAGTGATAGTATAGTACAGTGTCACAGTTTAGACCAGGGTTCGAATTCCAATTGTGCATTTAATTTTTTTCTTTTTTGAACCATATCAAAAAGGACGACTACAGTCAGTCACCCTATTTGAACCATACCAAATAGGGCGATTTTCAAGTCGCCTCCTTTGATGAGGACCAAATAGAGCGATTGTCGTTTCCTTATTTGGTGTGGTTCAAATAGTCGCCCTTTTTGATTGATCTCAAAAAGGGCGACTGTAGTCGCCCTATTTGGTCCTTATCAAAGGAGACGACTTGAAAAATCGTCTTTCTTAATCTAATACAACGGACGTAATAAAACGATTTGAAGGACGACTAAAAATCGTCCTCTTTGATCTAAGGGGGCGATATTCCACCCTAAGAGGGCGACTACAATCATGTAAACTATTAAGTAGTATATATTGATAGTTCATGTAAAATTAGTATTTCTTGATCATTATATTTTAACTTGTCGTAGCATATCACAATTGACATATAAGAGTAAAACTTTTAAAATGTATTAATATGTTGTACTTGTCATAGAAGAATTTCACATAATTAACTATTATAACCTTGCCGTTTATCGTAACTTTAGTTGGTAAAACTTAGAATAGGGTGCACTTTTGCATAATCATAGCCTTTTAATATAATGTATATATTATTATTGGTTAATTACATTAGATACATTTTTTCTCAATCAAAGTGTTTTTACGATGACAACTAAAAATGGAGGGGATGCCACGTATTGGTTAACCCGCAAGAGTAGCCAAGTTGGTGTAGCGATGGCGGGGCCATGGTCGCGAGTTCGATCCTCGCATAAACCTTCTTGAGCGCATCACACATGGCTTGCCAAGTGTAGTTTACATGGCCGACGTGGTTTGCGTGCTCGCGTCGTCGGTTTACCCTGCACACTCGAAAGAGTAAGGCGGGTTCCTTCACAACAAAAAAAAAAAAAAAAAAAAACAGTTAATATAGTAGATTAGTAGTTACCTTGAACTTTTATTTGCTTAAGACCAAAGAGTGAAAGAGTTGATAGAGAGATATAATTACCTTACATTACGGCTTAAATTATGGTTCATCAAATTCGCATGAAAGAATATTTCCATGTCCCTACGGAACAAATATCCTTACTATTTAATTTCTCTTAATTTGTCGTTTGACACACATATTAAAAAACGTTATTTAGTTTATGTAAGATGATATTAATCTTCCTTAGTGAGTCTTCTCATTAATATTAAAGTATATATAGAGTACAATATGCATCCCTTATATAATAGGAATTCTAAGCCTATACAAAAGAGGAATCTTAGTCTTACCATAATTATATTTACAATTTTCTCCGACCCACTCATAAAGTGCGAAAGGGGGAGTAGTAATAAGTCATATAGAATCAATAGATTCATGATAAAGTAAAATCTCTCGATGACATATTTTATCACAATTAATATTTTTTGGCTGTCAATTTGCTGTCATTGAAAGCCCAATCAAATAATCCAAACGAGAAAATCGAGGGAGCAGTAGATCGTCGATTGAAGAGCCAGGTCAGTCAACTTCTATTGGGACTTCTATTGATTATTAATTCGACTGGTGGGACTCCTAGCAGCTAACTAGTATAAAAAAGGGGGCCCCATAGAGATACAAGTCGAATCCTAGATGTAGAAATAGAAGAAGGTGGACCCCCTCTCCGTCGAAAGAAATGAGATTATCGCGGATACACACATTAAAAATATTAACCAAATTTGCCCGACGTAGAGGCAATCAAGAAAGCCGCATAACACATTGATACGTGAATATCCCTATTTGAGTAAGGCCTCAGTTGATTAGCAATCAATGCTAACTAAAGAAAAAGGACAAGAACACCTTTTGTTTTTATTCCAGCAGCTAAGTTGATATGATAGAGGTTTCAGCTACTTAAAGCGAGAGTGCATCCAAAAATTCTAGAAGAGTGCTTGGCCTTGAATGTTTCCAACTTCCAAACAAACCCGTTAAGTGAATGTTGTTGGAAAAGTAAAGGATTTTGTAGTCGCACACTGGCTTGTCTTGCTTAACGTTACACATGCGACTCGAAGGAATAAGAGATGCAACGGGAACCTGCGGGTGGGCTTCAGGTAGGGCATCGGGAACCTGTGGGGGGGCTTCAGGTAGGGCTATCATTTGAAAACGAGAAATATCATAAGAGAAGAAAAATTCAATTCGAATCAACGAATAGTTCCATTTGAATAGGCTAATATCATAGTTCAATTCGAACTGCTACGCAACTCTTAGGAGCAATATATGAAAATATTCTAATTATGGTAGGGATACAATTGTTTCTATAATATGCATGTTTACACACCCCCTCAGTCGGAGCGGGAGGAGACCGGACGTTGAGACTGGATCTGAAGTCAAGAAATAACTGTCTGGGAAGTCATTTGGTAAATATGTCTACTGATAGGATGATGGAACATGAAATACTCTAACATGGCCTAGCGCAACTTTCTCACGAACGAATTGTAGGTCTATCTCAATATGCTTGGTTCGCTGATGTTGAACCAAATTATGAGAAAGATAGATGGCAGAGATGTTATCACAATACACAATATATGCCTGACGCAAAGGACACTGAAGTTCTAACAGTAAATTTCTGAACCAACAAATCTCAGGTACCACATTTGCAACACCTCTATACTCAGCCTCGGCACTGGATCGAGATTGGGTAGCCTGTCGATTGGCAGACCAAGAAATCAGATTATCTCCTAAAAATATATAAAAGTTGGAGGTGGAGCGTCGTGTGTCCAGACACTCTGCCCAATCTGCATCCGTATAAGAGAGCAACATGTTTGGTGCAGAGGGGTATAGGTCAAACCATAATCAAGTGTGCCCTTAATGTATCGAATGATACGCTTAAGAGCAGTGAAATGAGACTCTCTGGGGGCATGCATGAATAGGCATACCTGCTGAACAACATAAGCAATGTCTGGCCTTGTGAATGTGAGATACTGAAGTGCACCTGCAAGACTCCTATACATAGTAGGATCGGAGACTGGAGCACCATCCATAGCACTGAGCTTAGATTTCGAATCAACTGGAGTAGGTGAAACTTTGCAATTCGCCATCTTAGCGCTGTACACAATCTCCTCTGCATACTTACGCTGACACAAGAACATGTGGTTGGCAGACCTGGTCATCGATATCCCCAAAAAGTAACTCAGCTTTCCAAATCAGTCATTGCAAATTCGGACTTAAGCAAGACAATAATCTTTTTTTTCAATCCATCGGAGGAGGCAGTAAGAACTATATCATCCACGTAAAGTAATAAGTAAGCAGTGCTACTACCTCAATGAAAAATGAAGAGTGATGTATCACTCTTGCTGCATACAAACTCAATCTGCAAGATATACCTGACAAAGCTATCATACCACGCACGGGGGGACTGTTTCATGTCATTTAGTGACTTACGGAGATGACACGCATAATGAGGAACTGCTGGATGAGTGAACCCTGGCGGCTGATGCATGTAGACTGTCTCTCTCAGATCCCCATGTAAGAATGCATTCTTCACATCAAGCTGATAGATCGGCCAGTGTTTGCCCATGACAATGCTCAAAACTGTGCGGATGGTAGCCGATTTGACAATCGGGTTGAAGGTCTCACCACAATCAATGCCCTCATGCTGATTTGTGTCATTAGCCACAAGTCGTGCCTTATACCTCTCAAGATCTCCATTGTCTCTGAATTTGTGACGAAATAGTCACAGACAACGAATCACATTCACCCCCTCACGTCTAGGTACTAGATCCTATATGTGTTGTTTAGTTAAAGCATTGAATTCCTCAGACATAGCCGCATTCTAATTAGGGTCTTGTTTGGCCAATATAAGGTTCTTGTGAATTGGTGAAATGATTTGGACAGACAAGTTAAATTGGACTTTGGGTTTGAAGATTCCATGATTTGCACGAGTTTCCATTTGGTGAGTGGGGATAATGGGAGGCTTCAAGGCGGAAGGATTTGTTGGATATGGAGAAGGAGGATCGACGCCAGGAGAGCCGCGGTGCTTGAAGGCCGTTGGCGCGCGTGATCGGCCGCTGATCTTTGGAAGGCAACAGAACCTCTCTGAGTTTTCAGCCGCGCCAAAGAATCGCCGCGCTATCGTGGTGAAGCGAACTGTTCGCAGGAGTTTTGGCGTGGCCGATTGGTCTGCGCGATGCTATGATCTAGTTGACTGAGGATTATGAGAGAGATGATAGTGTCACGCCCCGACTTTTCCTAAGTATTTACTTAGGGCGTGATGGCACATGGACAATTATTTTCCACCAGGAGCACCATTTAATTCTCTTTATTTAGAAATTTAAACTTATATCCAAATACGGAGCTATTAATAAAATAACAATAAAGAAATTTGTTTATGACTTTATTAAAAATATAACGCGAGCCCATGCTCGTGCAAATATTGTTTCAACATAGACATACTGACAAATATTATTCTAAGTTGGAAGGGAGGCCATTCCACACGGGCATTTCGAGACATTGAACCGACATTCGAATCGACGAGTACCAAGCCCAAACAATGGACTTGGTATGACAAGAGGTCATGGACGATCGCTAGCCTTGGCGTGGAGCCTTTCCTCTATCACGCTTTCTGAAACATGTTAAATAAAGAGTCACCTACCATCCAAGGTGGTGAACCTTACCCTGCAATTCAAAGTAACACCACAATATTCCAAGCGCAATCACATTATAACGTAATAAGCATATTGTAAAACATATCAGATTACAACATTTTTAAATATGCAACAACTCCTCATAGGAAATTCTCGATTTAACTAACACTTCATTTTATCTCGTATTATACGTTAAGACATTCCCCTGCATTTCCACATGTTTATTACATTTATATATTTGTGAACGCGTATTCACTTTTCATATTTATATATAGGTGAACATGTATTCATCTTTCATATTTGTTGCGGCGTGCAATCCGATCCATTATATTTACGTATTTGTGAACACGTATTCACTTTACGTTTTGTTGCGGCGTGCAACCCGGTCCATGATTTTTACGTATTTGTGAACACGTATTCACTTTACGTTTTGTTGCGGCGTGCAATCCGATCCATTATCTTTACGTATTTGTGAACGCGTATTCACTTTACGCTTTTGTTGCGCGCGCAACCCGATCCATTATGTTTACGTATTTGTGAACGCGTATTCACTTTACGTTTTGTTGCGGCGTGCAACCCGATCCATTATATTTACGTATTTGTGAACATATATTCACTTTACGTTTTGTTGCGGCGTGCAACCCGATCCATTATGTTTACGTATTTGTGAACGCGTATTCACTTTACGTTTTGTTGCGGCGTGCAACCCGATCCATTATGTTTACGTATTTGTGAACGCGTATTCACTTTACGTTTTGTTGCGGCGTGCAACCCGATCCATTATATTTACGTATTTGTGAACATATATTCACTTTACGTTTTGTTGCGGCGTGCAACCCGATCCATTATGTTTACGTATTTGTGAACGCGTATTCACTTTACGTTTTGTTGCGGCGTGCAACCCGATCCATTATATATTTATACATTTATGTGAACACGTATTCACTTTTCATATTTTTCAGAAGATCAAATAAATACTATTCTCTTTTCTAACATTCCGTCATTCATACTTGTAACGATTATAACTTTTTAACCATAACTCCAACTGAGGTGTTTCTCAAGAGGAAACTAAGGTAAGACGGGGATCTTTCACTGTACCAAATTTCATTTAAAACTACTTTGGGTAACTAACACAAATTTATCCTCAAAACAGCCACATGAAATTTGTTTCGGCAGAATTTTTATTAAACATCACCCAATCTTATAATAGTCATAACTCCTAATCTGTAAACCCGTTCAATCCCCATAAATTCTCAAAACGACGAGGACAGAGAGATACACGTCTCCATATGAACCATTCTTTCATATTCTGTATCATTTGGTACAGTTTTACACTTTTATTCGCTGCCCTTCCTGGATCTCGATAGGTCCGAGGCAGAAACTTTAAACAGCGATAACTCTCAATACGTAAGTCGGATAGACCCCCGTAAGGTCTCAAAATGTCCACAACAAAGAGATCTAGAACTTTCATTTAGCAACAATTTTCATATTCCCCACAAATTAGTACAGTTTTATGTTTCAACGTCCTGCCCTTCTGGATTCCGACGAATCCGAGGCAGCAACTTCAAACTACAATAACCCTCAACTCGTAAGTCTGTTTTAATAAATATTTATATATATCTGTCCGTAACAGAGGGACTTACAACCATGTAAATTTTCATATAATTCTAATAAGTAAAACTCAATAAAAACAGTCCGTAATTATGCCTTTCCGAATTTCGACCAAATCTAAGGCAGGAACTTTGAACTATGATAACTTTCAAACCGTACGTCCATTTTACCTCATTTTTGGTTCTATATGATCATATTAGAGAGGTGTACAATTCCTCCGAATTGCATCAAATTCTAACAATTATAACTCAGTGAGAACAGTTCGTAAAGTTCATGACGCAACTAGTTGTCTAAACAATCAAAAGTTCAATATTTCTTTTCAACACTCAATTCTTATTCTAACTTGTATTGAACTTAAAATAAAGGATATTACCAAGAATTTCTGAGTGAGAAAACTCACCTTGTAAGTGTGAAGATTATTGTTGTGTGGTTGCTAAAATTATCCTTACTCTCTAGTATTTTGATTCTTGTTCTTCTTGCTTTCTTGGTATTTTTTACTCTTCTTTTCACTTGTTTTTTTCTGATTTTCTAACCTTTATGTTATGTACTTTGTTTGTGTGTAAATACAATGTATAAGTGGAGAGTTTTCTATAACCTATGGGAGGTGAAATGACAAGAGTTGGAGGGGAAATAAAAAGGGGGGAAGGGGGAATGGAAGGATGTACGTGCATGGTGCACTTCTGTTTTTTTTTCTTTTTTTTTTCTTTTTTTTTTTCTTTTCTTATTTTCATTTCATCTATCTATTTATCCAACTTTAACACTAACTCTATCCCATGCAATTTATTCTTTGTTTTCTTATATATATATTTTTATTAACCCAACCACAACAATATGTTTTTTTTTTCCGGATTTCACAGATAGGCTCGTCAAGAAAATAATAATCATGTTTTTGGAACTTTTTAAGATTCAAAAACGGGAATGTGGTCTCGTCGAATGTGACGTGACGAGAGATGTGAATCTGACGGGTGGACAAGTCATAACATAGATAGCCCCTATGGTTTGGCGGGAATCCTAGGTAGACACATGAAGTGGACCGAGGGGCTAATTTGTGAGGAGCAGTAGAAGCAATGTTAGGATAGCATAGACAACCGAATATCCGAAGATGCTCATAAGATGAGACTCTATGATAGAAGATTTCGATAGGGGTCATATTGTGAAGGGTGCTAGTTGGGAGAATATTGATGACATATTCTGACATTTTAGCAGCATAGACCCAGAAGAACGGAGGTAGAGAGACATCAATCAATAGAGTGCGAATCATGTTGTTAATGGTGCAGATGATTCTTTCAGCTTTATCGTTTTGAGGAGAGGTGTGAGGGCAGGAGAATCGAAAAACCATGCCATTATTAGTATAAAAACGGTGAAACATAGAGTTGTTGAATTCACGACCATTATCGTACTGAAAAGATTTTATACCTTTTTTCAAATTGTGTGTGAATGAATATTCGAAACTCAAGAAATTTGGCAAACACTTCCGATTTAAATTTGAGAGGATACAACCAAACAAAGTGAGAAAAATCATCTAGTAGCATAAGATGACCGAGAGAACTAGCAACATGTGATGTCCATAAATCGACATGTATAATATCAAAAGGTACAAAAGTAACACTAGTAGATGATTTAAAAGGAAGACGAGTATGTTTGCCTAAAGAACAAGAAACACAGTTTTGGGCAAGCTTTCCATTACAAGTAATGAAATTATTGCCTCTAAGAAAACTAAAAACTGGAGCTCTTGGATGACCAAGCCTATTATGCCATGTTGAAGAATAAATGACCGCTAGAGAGACGGGAGAGCTAGATCTGGCAGCGGAGGTGGGAGTGAATGGGTATAGATTCACCGTGCTATTGCATCTCGTAAGAGGTGTCCCCGTATGAATATCCTTCACAGTAAAACCAAAAAGGTCAAAATCAACAGAGACAAAATTATTACGAGTAAATTTGCGGATAGAAATTAGATTTTTAATTATATGTGGGGCATATAGGGTATTTTGAAGGGGGAATGGATTAGGAGGTAGTGTGTATGATGTACCAAAACCCTTTACTGGAATGCGGTGGCCACTACCAACTGTCACAAATTGAGGATGCTTTAAACCAAACAATTTGGGAATATTACTTACGGTCCGGGTGAGGTTAGAAGTGGCTCGAGTCCACGTATTGGCCGTTGTCGACCGTTGCACGTTGAGATCGGCCAAGGCCCGACCTAACTCAGATGGGTGTCGCTTTGAACGAGGCCGCTGAACCGGTCGCGTACGGTGGCTTGCCGCGGTATCGGACTTCGGCGGGTTGAGCAGGTCCAACACCGCGCGGAGAACCGCGGAAGCGGTTCTGAATCGAATGGCGGCGCGCGCGCGCCGAATCGATTTTTACGGGCCCTGTTGTTGTTGCTGTCCGCGACTCTTTCCACGACCCTTGCCACCCTTTCCACCGCGTCCATGCTGCGGTTGAGAGTTTTCTGGCGGCGTTGGATCTTGAGGGCGCTGCTGACGCTTAACGCCGATCGTGCTCATCCTGCTTAGCACGTCGAGTCTCTTCGGGCAACAACTGCGAGCGAGCTTTGTTAAAGCTGGGTAACGGATCTGCCTGTTGAATCATGGTGGCCAATGTATCATATTCGCCTTTGGGGAGGCCAACAATCAATTGTAACACCAGTTTGGTGTCAGTAACAGGCGATTCGACAACAACAAGTTGATCCGTCAACAACTTTAACTGTTTGCAGTACTCAGTCACATTGGAAAAGTTTTCAAGACGTGTATTGTTAAATTGCTCCTCTAAATACACAACACGGGTGTGCTTATTGTCCTGAAAAAAATCCTCAAAATGATTCCACAAGTCACGGGCTGTGGAGTCTGATTTCATGATAGTAAGAAGTATATCCTGAGAAATACTACCATATATCCATTATTTGACGCCTGCGTCTAGACGACGCCAAGTAGAATCATCAACCTCAGGAGGACGCGGAATGGTGTCATCAATATGATCAAGCACGTTGTAGAGACATGCATGATTGTGAAACAGTTCAACCCAAGGAGAATACTGACTGTTTTCTTGATCAAGAAGGACAGAGATATGGTTCTTGATGTTGGAAACAGTTAGGGCGGGATGAAAAGAGGGTGACGACTTGGTGGTTTGATTTGTGGAGGTAGAAGATTCAGAAAGTGTGGAAGAATCAGGGATATCCATTTAGAGAATAGAGGAAAGATGAAGAAAAGAAGAACAAAAACCGAGAAATTTGATGAAGGGCCGCGACAGTGCAGTGGGGAATTTCTAGGGTTTTGTGTGGTAGACTCTTGATACCATGTAAGATGATATTAATCTCCCTTAGGGAGTCTTCTCATTAATATCAAAGTATATATAGAGTACAATATTCATCCCTTATACAATAGAAATTCTAAGCCTATACAAAATAGGAATCATAGTCTTACCATAATTATATTTACATAATATATGAAAATATTTCAATTATGGATAGAAATACAATTATTTCTATAATATACATGTTTACAGTTTCATTAATTATAAGAGTAGTTGACTAAATTACTTTTATTTTGTTTCTAAAAATGTAATTAGTGACTATATGCCCTCTTCGAGATTAATTTCTTCTTAATTTTCTCCATTGACGAATATTAAGGATTGAAGCCCAAGGGAGCACATATATTCGATTCCTTTGCCTTACAAATATTCATAATCATAGTATGTGTGACTCCCATGATGGAAGACGGATCTATATTTGAAGACGGGTCAAGAGAATGATTGATATGTTTCTAGGCTGTCAACCTTCTAAAGAAAATGTCGTGCATATAATATTTTAGACGAATCTCATATTTAAACGAAAAAGGAAAGTGAAAAGATTTATCAAGTAGTATAATATAAGTTTACATGATACACACGCTTTTGAGCTCGATAATGATATAGTCTAAGAGATAAATTCGCGAGACTTGTGGAACCGAAAGGATTTGAAGGCATTCATGTTATTTTATTTCATTTTCCTTTTTTTTTTTTGCATTTACCATATCAAATTACGTAGGAAATAATTATATGTATCTTTCCCGAATGGGCCTTATGCGACACGAATTCATATATTACCAGGTTGTGTTAGCGATATTTCTGTATGCTTAACGCAAGTGTACGTATCGTTACAAGTAATATAGTCTGGTAAGACCGAGTTTATCGTCCACAGAGATTGATTTTTAATTACCAAACATCTATTCTAGGTTATCTATTTGACAAACGATAATTGATTTGAGTTTTTATCTAACTACTAGAATAATTGCAAGAAGTAAACTAAATTGTTGAGGTTTAATCAGTTATGAAGGAATTAGGGCTTTCAATATCCTCGACTATCCACTCATTTCAATCCTTAATGCAACTAGAATGACTTCTTCTTCTACATTAAGATAATGCTAACTAGATCGCCTTATATTCCTGTAGATATATAATCACTCAACCCCAGTGCAAAACCCTTCTATATTTTTATGATAGGATTTACCTCATAGGGCGATTAAGAACAATAACCTATAATGCTACACAAGTATCGGGGTACTTTCGTCCGCGATTTTAACCTATGTCTATTCAATTACAGCATATTCAAATCTCTCCTCTCGATTCTTGATTTGAAATTATATATATTATGATAATTAATGGTCAATTAACTATTCATACCAATATTGAATAAATCTTAATCAAGTGAAGAAGAAATCAAACTAATGCATTAATTCATGAAATAGAGTTTCAAGCGATTCAATAGGAAAACCCTAATAAAGTGTTTAGCTCCTAGCCATAGACATGCTAAGAACTAATACAAATACCAATATAAACTGAATTGAAAACTAGAAGAAAAATTACGTAGAACTAGGTCTCCAATTGTAGCCTCCAAAATTGCCCTGTGTTGTGTGATAGAATGGAATATGTACAAGGATGTCCAAGCTCTCCCTTTAGGTCAGAGTTTTATGATTATATAGTTGAGAAACATTGTGTTTCAGACCCTTTTGCCCTTCGAAAATCGGTCCAGAAAATCAGAAATCCCGACTCGGCACCGCGGCCCTGCTGGATGGCACCACGACGCCGAAAATACTGCGACAAAATCAGACTCCGCATGACAATTAAGCGCTCGTGGACGTTTCTTTGGCCGCTGCTTTATGTGTCATTTTCTCGTCCGGACTTCGTCTGATTTCTTCTATACTTTTCGGGACTTCTTAGACGTCATTTCTTGGCCTTTTCTTGTGCAATTACACCTCAATTAATCTCATTTCATCTTCTTTTTGTCATTTCTCCATTTAGGACCGCTGAGACTCAAAAGAAAGAAAAGCGACCCTAAACTATACTAAACACAAACGAAATGAGTCAAATACTAACTAAAAATGACTCAAAAAGTGTATATAAAATATGCCTAACATGCTCCAATATGGGTGTCGGACACCGGGTGGAAAACCAAAAAAAAAAAGTACTCGTCAAATCAACAAGTAATTGCATGGTGTTCCTTCAAATGGATTGGTCTTTAATTTTTTACCTTTTAAAATTAAACTTATGTATATAGAGACATAAATTCTTTACATAACTTGTAGATATTATGATGCGTAACTTATCTCTATTAAATTCCATTTTGAAAGATAAAAATTAAGGACCAATTCATTTGAAAGACAAAAATTAAAGACTAGCGGGACAAAAGTGCAAATGACCCTCAAATTAATATGTTAAAAACAGAATATGGATCAATCACTCAAAAAAGATGACAATCAACATAAAAAAAATTAATGTAGTCAATCTACATAACTTAATTTTCTTAGATTATCTTACTCCTAGTTACCATCCACAACAATCTGGATTTAATATTTCAATAACTAAGTCATAAAAAAATTAACATTATATCATATATGAAAATCCCAAGAGATCAATGTAAAAATTGATTTTTTTCTATTTGTCTAAGTTCTGATAAACAAAGTTACTCAAAATGTGTGTTAATAAGAGGTAACATCTTTCGAGTAATAATTAAATTACGAATAAGTTAACCTAAACACCATTATTATTAAAAAAAAAGAAAAAATAAACCAATAAAATCTATAAAAAACAATAATATTTATCCAACGTAAAGAGATTGTTTCTGATACATCCTCGGCTAAAAAAGTAATGAAATCTATTTTTTTTAAAAGAGTTAAAATAATGAAATCTAAAAATAAAAAAAAGAGAGAAAATTTAGGGTTGGAAGTTGGAAATAGTCCAGGAAACATAGCTGCCTGTTTCTCTGAAGTTATTACTTATTAGTAGTGGTGTTATCGGTCCGGTCTGGTCCGGGTATCCACTTACCGATTTCGGATCGATAAGCTTACCGGTCCGGACCGGTCCCGGACCGATAAGGTTTCGGTCCTGGAACGAGATCCGTCGGACGAAACCTTATCGATCGGTTTTCGGTCCGACCCAGAAAATTTTCCGGGTCGGGCCGATTTTTTTTTAAATTGAATTTTCAATACTGAAATTGACATTCTCGGACACATTACCACAAAATTTTTACGTTGAAATATATTGTATAGCGAGATATTTAGATTTGAAAATGGACAATTGTAATAATTTGGGGTAAAAGTGAAATTGATTGGCAAACGGATGTTTTTGAGAAATCGATCGCTCCAAATCGCTTTAGCCGCTTGTCCTGGCCCTATCTCGAAAAATACGAAATCAAAAACATTAGGTCAAACGGACATCCGAGCGCAAAGTTATTACCATTTAAAGTTTAATTAATTTACAACTAATTAGAGTGGCCGGGTCAAGCAGGGGCCGGAGGGACCGGGGTTGGGGGGGGTTGAGGGTGTTATCGGGTTATCGGTCCGGCTCCTTATCGGTCCGGGTATTTTTTTGGTACTTGTATCAGCATCATATGTTTCGATCCGAAAGATCGATCCGCCACTGGTCCGATTCTCGAGAATTAACGGGAGTATCCGGACCGCTAACAACACTACTTATTAGTAATAAATATTACAAGTGGACCAAATTTTCCCATTGGTCAATATTCAATTTTTATGTTAGAAAAAAAGAAAACGTCCTTTTCCTACTAAGTCAACAAAACTCCAAAATTCAAGAAACTCACTTTACCAATCACAAACACCCATTTTCCCCATCAAATTGTGTTATTGCGTGTGTGTGATATACAACATATATTCACTGTATTTGTGTGTTTTTTGAAAGGAAGAAAGAGGGACCAAGAATGGCACCAGAAAAATTCACTATAGAAGTAGAACCAGCAAAGGCTGCTAAAGATGGAAGACCTTCAATGGGTCCTGTTTATAGAAGTGTTTTTGCTAAAGATGGATTTCCTTCACCCATTGATGGACTTGATAGTTGCTGGGATATTTTCCGGTTAGAATTAAAAAGTTTTAATTTTTTTTATGTTAATTTGCTTTGATATTCAAATTGGGTTCTTATCTTTTTTTGGTTTTGCTTAAGTTTATACACTTGATTTTTTTTGTTGAATCTGATTGTTTGAGTTAGTAAAGGTGGAGTCTTTTTAGCATTTTTATGTTAATTTGCTTTGCTATTCTATTGGGTTCTTATCTTTTCTTTTTTGTTTGTTTAAGTTTATGCACTTGATTTTAGTTTTATTTGTTGAATCTGTGTATTTGGGTTCGTAAAAGTGGAGTCTTTTTAGCTTTATGTATGTGATGAGTAGCATAAAGTAATTACCTTGCTATTATATTGGGTTCTTGTTTATTTTGTGTGGTTTGCGGGCTATTGCACAGGAGCTGGACGCACCCAAAGAATAGCGGCTGCGGGTTCCTTGTTATCAAAAAGAAAAAAATATTGGGTTCTTGTTTATTTTTATTTTGGTTACATATATGCACTTGATTGTAGTTTTTGTTTGTTGAATCTGAGTGTTTGGGTTAGAAAGGTGGAGTCTTTTTAGCTTTATGTATCTGATGAGTAGCATAAAGTTCTAATTTTTATGTTAATTACCTTTGCTATTATATTGGGTTCTTGTCTTTTTTGTCTTTCATTTAGATTTATGGACTTGATTTTAGTTTTTGTTTTTTGAACCTGAGTCTTTGGGTTAGTAAATGTGGAGTCTTTTTAGCTTTATGTATGTGATTGAGTAGCATAAAGTTCTAATTTTTTTATGTTAATTTGCTTTGCTATTCTATTGGGTTCTTGTCTTTTTTGTTTTTCATTTTAGATTTATGGATGCGATCATACCGGCACTAACACAACTCCAAAGTTAAGCGTGCTTGGGCGAGAGTAGTACTAGGATGGGTGACCCCTGGGAAGTCCTCGTGTTGCATCCCTCCTTTGGTTCGAACCTGGGCAACATCATTTTTGCTCCGGGCTGCCCTTTTTTTAATTTAGATTTATGGACTTGATTTTAGTTTTATTTGTTGAATCTGATTGTTTGGGTTAGTAAATGTGGAGTCTTTTTAGCTTTATGTATCTGATGAGTAGCATAAACCATAAAGTTCTAATTTTTTTCTATTAATTCCATTGCTATTATATTGGGTTCTTGTTTTTTTTGGTTACATTTATGCACTTGATTGTAGTTTTTGTTTGTTGAATCTGAGTATTTGGGTTAGAAAAGGTGGAGTCTTTTTAGCTTTATGTATTTGATGAGTAGAATAAAGTTCCAAGATTTGATTTCTTTCCCACTTTTTATGCAAAATATTTGATCTTGTTCTATTTTTAAAAGTATACTGCAATTCTCGTGGTTTGTGATTATTTTCTGAATCTGATTGTTTAATTTGGCTATAAAAGGTCTAGTTTTTTAGCTTTATGGGCTCGATGAGTCAAGTTCCAAGAATTGATTTTGACTTTCATTTAATGGTGCAAAATATTCACAGTTTCCCTATTTTTTCTTCAAATTCCTTTTGCAATTATCCGTGCTTTACTTTTTTTTAGACTTGCTTTTTTTTTTTCTGAATCCAATTGTTTAATTAGGCTACAAAAGTTCTAGTCTTTTAGCTTTATGTGTTTGATGAGTAGTTTAAAGTTCCATGAAATGATTTGGAATTTTGGGATTTTTCTTTTTCTGCGAAATCTTCACTCTTACTACTTCATTATGATTAAAAGTCACATTTTTTGCCAATTCATTATGTACACATTTGAATTGCCTATTCATTATGAAACTTGCCAGTGTGGACAAATGACTATTCCATTATAGTTTAAAAGCAGATCTTATAGACAATTTCTTGTCTCTGTCACAGTTTGTCAGTGGAGAAATATCCTAACAATAGGATGCTTGGACACCGTGAGATTGTAGATGGAAAAGTACGTAGTTACCATGAGTAGTTTTTTTTTTGCATAAGTTGTGACTCCTACCTCCAGAGAAGTTCTCTTTTTTCTTAATTGACTTTAGCTGATTCGTGCGATTGTTCTTACTTTCAGCCTGGCAAGTATTTGTGGATGTCTTACAAAGAAGTATATGACATTGTAATTAAAGTAGGAAATTCCATCCGGAGCTGTGATGTGGACGAGGTGAGTTCCTATATTCTATGTGATACACTTTGCTAAAAGCTTGGTTGATTGGGGGAACAATGCCAACTATAAGGGTGTGTTTGGTACGAAGGAAATTTTTTTCTTGAAAAACAAGTGGGTTTTTTATTTTTTAGTGTTTGGTAAGTAAGCAAAAAAATATTGTCCCAAGAGCATTTATATGTAATCTAGCAAAACACTATGGGGGTGGGATGTGGTGGGCAGTGGGGGTTCGGGGGTGGCGGGGATGGGATGGTCAAGGGGTTGGGGGGCCGGGAGGAGACAATACACTCGGAATGTCTATGTAACTTGTTTTTCCTACTTCCATTAGGAAAGTCATTTTTCTCATTTTTAAGGAACTTATTTCATGAAAAGAAATGTTTTCCAAAGCATTTTGACCAAACATAGGAAATTGGAAAACATTTCATACCAAACACACCTAAGTTCTTATAATTACCTTCTAGTGTTTGAGCTGTGTCATCAAATACTGCAGATGATGTTTTCTTCTTTGTGCTTGTCAAGCTATTCATTTGTTTCCTAGTTCTATTTGGAGCAATGTGAAGCTAGGTTCGTCTTTTTTTGATGGGTGAAAAGAAAAATTGGTTCACTTTCTCTGATAGTTCAGTTAGGCTATTTAAAATTCAACCACTTAACAATGGAGAGACTTTTAGGCACCTTTCAGCTTATGACTAGATTACGAATTCAAAGTCATTCTCATGATTCAATACTCAATAGTTTCTGTTATTTAGTTATTTCTATCGATGAATTATATTTCACTTATTTTTTGAAAGTGTGTTCTGTCTTTTTTTTTTTTATAATCGTGGTGTCTAGCTTGCGCGCACCTCGATTAATTCCACGGGATACCTGCCACCTCCCATCAGCACAACAGGTACCATGTATCCATCAAGGCTACAACAGATGGGAAAAATCACCTAGTGTATTTTTCTATGCTGGGATTTGAACCTGAGAGCTCATGGTACTCAACCCACTTCATTGACCACTAGGACACACCCTTGGGTGCAGTGTGTTCTCTGTCTATAGTATACTTGTCTAGTCTCGTGTATAGGACTTTTTAGCCAGTACTTCATTGTTCGTTCTCCTTGATTAATTGTACTTTCAGTCATTACCTCACTTTCTGTCAATTTGACTTCTGATGTTAGGGAGACAAATGTGGTATCTATGGTGCCAATTGTTCTGAGTGGATAATAAGCATGGAGGTAAACTGTTTCTGTTCCTTCTATTTTTAGTTTAACCCATTTTATCTGTTTGATGGTCTTACTATTTTTTTGGTTGTATTTTATTCATATAACTATTTTCTAGCTGATGAAGTGATACTTAGCCATGTACACAACATTTAATTTCAGATGTAATGATCATAGTTAGTCTGTTGTTATCTTTGGCACTCAGAATGTCTATCCTTTTTCTTGTTATGCTAAGCTCTCTTTATTGAATCACTGGCCCATGCTTCTTTAAGTTTAATCAACCATATATTTATTTCGTATAGAAAAAAGTTGACTTTCTCACTGTTCTTGTTTCTAGTCCACTTTCTATTTATTTTTGTTTCATCCTTTTGGTGGTTCTATTTTCTGCCGTGTATCATATCAATCTTTTATTCCAGGATATTTAGAAATTAAACCTTCTCCTTAATTGTTGTTAGCTCTGATAACGACTTACCAATGCAGGCATGCAATGCTCATGGACTTTACTGTGTTCCTCTGTATGACACCTTAGGTATGCATTCTCCTCAGGTGAAAATAGTAGTTTAAGTGGCTTCCTCAATTTTCTTTTGTTTGCTTTTTCTTTTTGTAATTTATCATTTTTGGTTTTACTTTTATAGTTAGAAGAATTTTCTTGTCTTGTTTAAACAAGATGCCATTTTCATCCAATCTTTCTATTTTATGTTTATCTGTAAAAGGAGAAGGAACCTCATGCTACGTAATGGTTGAGAAAAAAATTCTCTGTGTGTTTTAGGTCATGGTGCAGTGGAATTTATCATTTCCCATGCTGAGGTTAAAATTGCTTTTGTTGAAGAGAAAAAGCTTCCTGAGGTATGCATATTCAAAATTCAACTTTCGATAGACAGCTGATATGACATTCTAAGGCTTCTGACTTCACAGACATGTTGATCCTCATGCTGGATATAGAATAGTCATATCTCATAAGCCACGACCCAATAAGAGCTTAAGTATGGAATCCAATTTGGATCACCAATTCAGTAATAAGACTAATTTCTTTGAGCATAAGTGCACTGTTTCAGAAAGATATACATATTTCAGTTTCAAATATCACTGTTCCACTGGATGGTTGAATGAGTACCTTTCTTGAATAACTTTTTTTTAATCTTAATTAGTTTCTTTCGTGAATATTATGTACCCATTAATTGAATGTCACTTTTAGTGATGGATGCTCTTTTTCAGTAAGTGTTGCAGAATATTTATGAGCTGATTATTGTTTGAATTATCATATAGTCTTTCAACTCTCTTTTACCTATGTTTAAAGATATAATTCAGTTTCATAGCAGTAAATAGAGAAGTTCAGATAAAGCATATATGCATTCAGTAGGTCCTTTCTTCTTTATCATTAGAGTTTCCTTGAATTTTAAGATTGTTTACTAGCCCAAAAAAGTTATTTGTTTCTTCCTCTTTCTCCAAGAAGCATTGCCAGGACAGATCTTTTATACCCGGTAATATCTTTTTCATAGTGGATTACCTAAAAGGCAATAGTGTACCTACTATAGATGAATAGTAGTTCAAATTATACTGAAGAAGTTTACTTCATATGGAGTTAGATTAGGTCAGTGTTATGGTCTATTTTTCCATTTTTCCATTTTTCCTTCTTGCTTCAGAAGCTATACTAATAATATTTTGGAGGTTGTAAAAAAGCTAATAGTATTTTGGAGGCTGTGCCTTTTAACATCTAGTGATGTTCTTTCTTACTAAAATGTGTGCTTATCCATTTTCAGCTTCTGAAAACTTTTCCAAACGTGTCAACGTACCTGAAGAGTAAGTCGATTGTAAATTCAGTCTGTATTTCATCATAGATGAAATGGTGTGGCAATAACAAACCTGTTTCCTGTTTGTAATGACCAGCTATTGTGAGTTTTGGGGACGTCACTCCTCAACAGAAGGAAGAGGTTGAAAAGTTTGGGGTAGCTATCTACTGCTGGGATGAGTTTCTACAATTGGTACTTTTCTTCTATTTTTCTTGTCAGATTTGTCTAGTGGATTGTTAGACGTTATCATTAGAGTTATAAATTGGATGTCGAGGTTGTGGCTTTGAATATAAGACAACAGAAGAGGAATAAAAAATTTTGATTTCTTAAATCTCATTTGTATAGAGTTACATCTTGACATGAGTTTGATAAAGATTTGCTCATTGTCGTTTAATTTTGTACCCCCTCGGTCCCAATTTATGTGACATTGTTTCCTTTTTAGTCAGTCCAAAAAATAATGACACCTTTCTATATTTAGTAACAATTTAACCTTAAACTTCCCATTTTACCCTTATTGAGATGATTTACAGCCACGCGAATATATAAGACTTATTTTAGACACAAGTTTCAAAAGTCTTCCTTTCATTTTTAAACTCCGTGCCCAGTCAAACACCTTTACATAAATTGGGACGGAGGGAGTAATATTTATTATAGACTCGTAGATTGTAGCCAGTGATGTTACGAGAAATAGATATTTATCCACCTTATCAAAATATTTATCCACCTTTTGGAATAAATTTGTAGTACTGACATTTACGCGGAATGATCTGCTGAGAAGACAAATACGGAACTGTTTATATACCCTTTTGCACTAAAGTTCAAACTCAATGTGCAGGGAAGCGACAAACAATTTGATCTTCCAGTGAAAAAGAAGGAAGACATTTGCACAATAATGTATACTAGTGGAACGACTGGAGACCCCAAAGGTGTCATGATTTCAAATACTAGCATTGTCACTCTTATAGCTGGAGTAAAGCGTCTACTTGAGAGTGTGAATGAGGCGGTAATGAATTATTTGCTCTTTATTTTCACGCCTTTGACGTAAAGCATAGCTACAGTATAGGCTTGATCATCGAACTTTTTTTGTTGCAGTTGACCGTGGACGATGTGTATCTTTCGTATCTTCCCCTGGCACATATTTTTGATCGGGTGATTGAAGAATGTTTCATTAATCATGGTGCCGCAATAGGATTTTGGCGAGGGGTAAGTTCAGATCTTCAGATAAATCATGGTAGAGCTTATTCTTAATGCATTCCTAATCATGCCCACAGGATGTTAAGTTACTAACCGAAGATATTGGAGAGCTTATTCTTAATGCATTCCTAATCATGTCCACAGGATGTTAAGTTACTAACCGAAGATATTGGAGAGCTGAAACCAACTATCTTTTGTGCTGTACCTCGGGTACTAGACAGAATATATTCAGGTAATATCTTAAGTGGTCTTGATACCTTTGCATCTGTCAAACCTTTTATCTGACCACTGATGTAGATGATCTTATGAAAATCTGTGTTTGACTGAACAAACAATCAAACATGACACAAATGGTCCCTTATATTTGATAGTAGGTTCAAAATAGTCCCTTAAGCATCACTTGAGCAGTTTTGGTCCTCAAGTTTGCCAAGAGTGAGCACTTGGTCCCTGTCAAATATTTACCAAACTTTGATTGCTAAATTTAACCAAAACTGTCAAAAAAAGTAAACCAAATTTCAGAAATTGCAACATAAAAAGCTACACCAGACACAAAAAGTAAAATATAACAGAAATTGTACCTCAAAAGTTGTACCAGACTCTTGAAAGAGACCAAAAATGACAAACTACAAAATCTGTACTCCAGATATGAGTTCCCATTAAATATGTTCTATTTTCACAGTTCCGATAAAATTTAATGACAAAAGTTCGGTAAATATCTGACCTTTTGGAAGATATAGGGACCAAAACTGCTCAAGTGATACTTAACAGACTATTTTGAACCTACTACCAAAGATAAGGGACCATTTTTGTTAGATTTAGATTAGGCTCTAGTAAGTGTACTATGGTCTACTGTTAATTACAGGTTTTTGGGAGGTTGATTTTTAACTAAGACGGATTACAATGCCTTAATATGGTAAAAAATGTTTTGCTCCCTTTGAATGGACATCCAATTATTCACATTCTTAACTTCTTGGTGTACCATTGACTAAGTTCCTTCTATATCTTGCTGAAATGCTGGATATGTTTTAACTTAGTACGTTTAAACATTCTCAGGTTTGCAACAGAAAATTTCTTCCGGTGGTCTGCTTAAAAGCACCTTGTTCAACCTTGCCTATGCTTAGTAAGTGTTCCATGTCAAATGAAGTATATGGCAACTTCTTTTGGATCTGTGTCCTTAAGCTAACCTATTAACTAATATAAAAAAGCTAACCTATTTACTTTCTAACTAAGCTTCTCTTGATTGTGCAACAATATGCTGACTATTTAACCCAGAATACGGACATTTCTCAATTCTTACCCAGAGGAAGAAAGTGTGATTGGTGGTAAAGGTTGTGGCGAGAAGAGAGAAAAGAGGAACATAAAAAGATTTAAAAACTCAAAATTAGGGAGAAGGGTCAAATTTGCCCCTGAACTATGAGAAATGTTCAAATTTGCCATGCGCTTAAAAATTAATCCTTAATTATGGGGCACGTGGCATCACTGTGTACTAAGCTTCCTTTGTCTGAAAATAAGGGCAGATTTAGCCCATTTTAGTAACGTCGGGGGCATATTTGACCCCGACTATCAACGGAGGGCAAATTTGTTCCATTTTGCATAGTTCAGCGGCAAATCTGACCCTTTGCTCTTTTTTAATTAATTGATTCTTTGTTTGGGTCCATCCCTAAAATATGACATATTTCCCTAAACTGAAACTTTTCTTCAATTTTTCAGATTTGTGTTCTACTTTTGTGGATGATCAACAAAAATTAATAGCTACGTAGTACTTTGTACTTACATAAACAAATTCATAATTGAGGGGACATCTTCTAGACTTCCTGTACTTTTTTTAGAGTTTATATACCAAACTCAGTATAATAACTCAAACATTTCACTTTCCCCGGAAAGCCGACCCAGGGTTGTTAACATGGGATGGAGGAAATAATACTCTGTTTGAAAACTTGGGTTTTCGCACTTTAATTCAAACTGATCTTCCATGCTTTATGTTACTGTATACTGGAGAACTTTGGTTGCAATATTTGGTTTAGCATAAAGATTAAATTTTTTGCGTTATTTTTAGTGGAGTTTGTTACCTGATTTTGAAATTCTACAGCAAACACTACAATTTGAAGAAGGGGCATAAACACTTTGAAGCTTCTCCGATTTCTGACAAAGTTGTCTTCAGTAAGGTATTGCAAATGCCCTTGGAGCAGCTAGCAAATCGATTTTTCCAATTCTTCTTCCAGTTAGTCCATAACTCCTTTTTTTTTTGCTTAGGTAAAAGAAGGGTTAGGAGGCAAAGTCCGCCTCATATTATCTGGAGCAGCGCCCCTTGCATCTCATGTGGAATCTTTTTTGCGAGTTGTGGCATGTTGTCATGTTCTTCAAGGATATGGTATCACATTCTTTTGCTTCTTCCTAAAAATTCAGCGGTCTTATCTGCTTATAGTTCTATATGTAAGGTTTTTTTTCCAAATAACTGTTTGGTTATATTTTGTAGTCAATTTTTGCGCACGAAGTTAAGCCAATTGTTTCAAGTAAAAAAAACATCCCTCCCAAAACGCATTGTCCAAACACAACTTCAACTTCCAAATACCCTTTTAATGTAACTTCAAATACTATTTTTTCCCCAAGTATCACTCGATTCATGTCCAAACGCCTACTAACGTACTAAGTCAACTTTACAACATGTCATTAATGAGATGGAGTATGTAGTGTCAATTTCTGTTTATCTATAATTATCAAATTATACTAGGCCCTTCACTTACGTCCCTCCAAGAATGTAAAAAAGCATCTATTTTGTAAATATTGATTGATGGGAGCATCTGGTAAATCTTCACTAATGAGATTCATTGTAAGACCTTGTTTGTAGTTACTGTGTAATGAGTCTTTTCTTTCTATTCTTATATAGGTCTGACTGAAACATGTGCTGGTACATTTGTCTCGCTACCAAACCAGTATGATATGCTTGGTACAGTGGGTCCTCCGGTGCCCAACGTGGATGTGTGCTTAGAGTCCGTTCCTGAAATGTCATGTGATGCTCTGTCAAGCACGCCACGTGGCGAAGTATGCGTGAGGGGGGACACTCTTTTTTCAGGTTATTTCAAGCGTGAGGACCTAACAAAAGAAGTCATGGTTGACGGATGGTTCCACACAGGTTTGTTGTTTTTGTGTTGAAGTTCAACTGATAGATCTCTGCTTGTCCTGAGTTTTTTTTTAATAATAAATAAACTATAATTTTAAAAATAAAAAAATCTCCGCTTGTCAGATAGCATTCGAATGGATCTTGTTTCTAATAAATTTTTCTTCAGGTGATATTGGTGAGTGGCAACCTAATGGTAGCTTGAAAATAGTTGATCGCAAGAAGAACATTTTCAAGCTCTCACAAGGTGAATATGTTGCTGTCGAGAATTTGGAGAATATCTATGGCAATAATCCTGTTATTGACTCGGTATGTATCTATCTACATCTGGTTAACTAGTGGCATAGTCTATTCATGTTAGATATGAAAGTGGACTCATTTCTTTTTCTACCCCGACTTCAGATATGGATATACGGAAACAGTTTTGAGTCTTTCCTTGTTGCTGTTATTAATCCAAACCAACGAGCAATCGAACAATGGGCAGAACAGAACGGCATATCTGGGGATTTTAATTCCCTATGTGAAAATTCAAAAGTGAAAGAGTACATGATTGGAGAGCTTGCAAAAGCTGGAACAGAAAAGAAGGTTAGTTCTCCTCATTCTACTTGCTTTTTTACATAGTGCGATCACAGTGTATGTGTTGTAGTGTTTGAGAAAGCGCATGAAAATGAAGCAGTGCGTCCTATTGAGATATAAACTTGATCAACTTTTTGCAGCTGAAGGGCTTTGAATTCATAAAAGCTGTACACCTTGATCCTCAGCCATTTGACATGGAACGAGACCTTCTAACTCCGACATTCAAGAAGAAAAGACCCCAATTGCTCAAATACTACAAGGTAATTTCTCAAATAATCACGTGCTGTTTTTATCCATTACTTTTTTTTATGTTCTCTTATTTTGCTAGAATATTATATGAACTCTGATTAAATGTGTGTCGCATCGAATAGATGCATGAACAAGGAGTAGAAAGTAAGTAGGAACTCTTGACAAACTATTTAATAGGAAATTCAGACTTTGACCCTTTCTTGATTGCAAACTAACATCCACAAGTGAAATGCCATGGTTAGTAAAAAATGTGGAGCGATTGCTCTGGATGTCTATACTCGAGTTAACATGCCTATGTTTGTTTCATAGGCCTGTAACACCAATGATATGTGACCATATTATTAGTTAATAATGTTATCTCTTTCAATAGGAAAAAAGTATCAATGAAATTGTGAATTTCTTGTTCATTATATGTTGAGATTACACTGGGTATGTTGTTGTTGTTGGTATATCTAATTGTTGTCGTCGTATTTGTTGACATATTCTTGCTGATTTAGTTTTACATTGTGCAGGACGTGATTGACAACATGTACAAGGGTACCAAATGAACCTAACGTCTGAAATTATCTGCCTCCTCTTTTACATTCAATCTTAATTTATCTTTGCTGTTTTTGTTTCCACTGTATATAACACATGAAGATGATGATTTCTTTTTTATAAATTGGATTTGACTGTAATACAAGTGAAATTGTTTATTTTACGTTATTAGTACTATTTAAATAGCCAAAATGGCAATTTCATGGTTTAAAAGGAAAAACTCATCAGAGCGTTAATAGTATCTTTATCATATAGTAATAGCAGATGAGTTTACGTCATTGCTCAAAGCACTAGTAATAAGTTTGTTTTAGTCGAGATTTCATGTCACTATTCTTAATTGGTTTCTAAAATTCTGAATTGTCATAGGTTGTGTTGGGTAAGTATAATTTTTACAGTTTTTCACCACGAGGGTGAAAAGAAACCATGGAAAATTGATCTGAAATAAAGCACTTCATCTGTAGGCATTTGCATAAAAGAAAAATCACGATCCTAATTGTTCGTCTAGAATCACTCATATGTGATGTAATAGTGATCACCATAGAAAATGCAACAGGATAGAAGAATTCAATCCGCCTCGTAAGATACTCAAACATGATAGCTCTTTTACTTGTGCAAATCTAGGAATGCAATATCTCAAGAAAAATGACATTTCTAGGTTTGTGTACACATTACAAATGTCCCCGGAATGTGTCAATGACCAAACAAAGTAAAATAAGACGGATAGCTACAAAAATGACCAGAATCATAGCTAAAACGCACACATGGGCGTAGGATATCTTGTTCTTTGTATTTCAGAACAGTTGGTAATTTGAGTCGTAAAAACTAGTATAAATCGAGGAATCAGTTGGATGTCTGAATATTGCTCTTCAACTGAACTTTGCAAGATCAGAAGTGCTGCAACTCCCATAAAAAAGTACTCCGAAATTTTGTCATTGGTCACAACCAGATGCCATTTGACCGAGGTAACAAGCCAATGGCACATTACGAACAGTGCTAACATGATTTGGGCTTATATCATTTATCATCCTGAGTTACGCTCTGCATCATTCAAAAAAGAAGAATTAAAATTCTGACATTGAAAACGAAACTCAAGAACTACTATTGGTAGGTAATAGAATACACACATGATATGAATCCAAGAAATTCTATCCATCAGTTGTCAGCGCATGAGGTATCCAATCAACATTGTCTCTGGAAATAGAGGCAGAGCTGAAGCTCATTGCAAGTAGTTCTTCTCTGGTGTACTTCAATCTTTGATCTAGTTTCAAATTATGAAAAGAAAATGTCAGACAGGACAGAAGATAGCATAATTTAGACCAAGATAGGTTTGACAATGCCTCACCAAGAAAACTGTCTCTGTTAGATCTAAGGGGAGATGTTGATGGCCCTCCCTTCTTGTTTGTGTATAGTTTGGTCCGTGGTGTTGCTTGGGACAAAGATGAGGGAACAGATAACCTTTTAAACAATGCAATACTAAGAAGATCATGCCTTACTTCAATTTGAGGATGCCTTTGCTAAAATGACAACAGAGCATCCTCTGTCAGCAGCCAACAACCCCTGAGCACAAATTTGGCTTTATTTTATGCATCATAGATCTTTGAATTCCAAAACAGCCTTCTGAAGAAATGACAAGTAGGAGAGTACTTATTTTGAATACTACTTTAACACATTCATACGGTGGTCAATGTTTTAATTTATGACATTTTCATTTTATGAATTAATGTATTAGAAGTATTGGTGAATGGTGACGTATAATTATCATTAGTGCTTCTTTGTGGATACTAAAATCTGAAGTAGTTGTCATTTCTTTTGATTAAGTTTATTTAGATTTTGCCGATCCAATTGACAACTACTTCAGATTTTAGTATCCAACCTGCACAGGAAGATTAACAGAAATTAATGTTAGATGAAATTGTAGTTTTAAGGTAAACAAACGGTAAAATAATATTAATTTCTGTTGAAGAGTCTTTCTCATTAATATTAATATATATAGTGTATAATATTCATCAATTACAACAAAAACACCCTACGGTGACGGGTAAAAACCGTCATCTAACCCATGAGATGACGGTTCTTGTAAGTGTCATCTTTGTCACTGTCACAAACGGATGACGGTTCTGGAACTGTCACACGACATGTGCCGATTTTTATCCGTCACACAAATGTCACAAACGAGTGACGGTTCAAATCCGTCACACAACCCGTCACATAAAATTAAATTTTGATTCAATTTTTCTAATTTTTTTTTATTAAATTAATAATTAATTTTAATATGACGGGAAAATTAAATTTGACGGGATTTTTTTTTGCAAATTGAGTGCACCTATGAAATTGACTAAAAATTTAAATAACACAAAAAATATACATTGAATAGCTAGAATCTATTGTACAAAGCCTTCCCAAAATGGATAATCATTCAGAGTGTTATTAAAATGTTTAATTAAAGACTAAAACTTTATTAATCAATTATTTTATCAATCTAAAATGTCACTCATCAGCATTTAGTTTATCAACTTCTGTTTCAGCAAGTATCTTCGTAAAATGCAATCCCCACTCGACACGAATATCATCAAGTTCCTCTTGTGAGTACATGTGTTTGTCATAAAATTATAAACCACAAAAAAAAAAATTAGTAATGCTTGAAATGATGTAGCAATTAACATGATTAATGATCTATCGTTTAAATATATAAGTACTTACATTATTTGTCATTAAAATCGAGTCTAGCATCAACTCTTTCATGAAACGCATCACACAATAGCCACACCCGGTACCACCAGGTAATAGTGATGCCTGCCATTAAATTAAATATTAACATGTAAATATAACTTAAAATAAAAATCGTAAAGATTCACTAAATATATAATCACTCAAGTATGCAAACCAAATAAAACAAGTCATTAAGTAGCATCCTCAATTACTCTCTCGAAGGGGCTTCAAGCATAAGATGTTGCTCCCTTCTTCCTTGGAGCTGCTTCAGTGCCTTCTCTGAAGGGCACAGAGGGGTACTTATGAAGTTATGATATGCTATTCAAATACCAAATTCAAAACCTTTCCAAACAAACAACATGATTCAGTAAAACATAAGCTGAAATGAGTTTATTAACAACTGAGGGCATTCTGAATTCTCAACTACTTCATTTTAGCCATTTATTCTCAGGAAGACATAATAGGCCAAGCAAATATCAATTTCATTCCATTTAAAAATAAAAAAATGAATTGCAGTGAATCAGTTATTACATGTTTTTAAGGATTCAATTTATTCTAAAGCTAACACACATATCAACTCACCTTAAGTTAGAACAGAATTACAACTACACATCATATCTCATAAATCATTTCATATTTTAAGACAGTTATATTGAAATCAAAGTACACCATGTTTTTTTACCAAGATACATGTCCAGTAGTTTTGGCTCAAACCCTATATTTGTATTGAAAAAGTCATACAATTAATATGTATAAATAATCAATTTAGAACCAAATAAGCAAAGCAGAATTATAATCTAGAACCCATGAACTAAAAATCCTGGCTCCACAACGACCTATCAGCCTAGGAAACGAAGTCAGTTTTCAGATAAATACCTAAACTGCTCTTTGGATGCAATGGTTGTACTGTTTAAGATTAAAGTTGCAATCCATATATCTTATTAAATAGCTCATGCGCGTGTTGAAGGAGTAAAGAAATCCAGAAAAAACATTAAACGTGATCCAAGATTTTCTGCGCTAGAGCAAAATGAAACACAAACGGCATCCTCATCAATCAGGCAATATATCAACATGTGTTTTTAACATGCATATTTCAGGTCCAACCTGCACAGGAAGATTAACAATAAACTTGTCAAATATTACACAGATGAAAGGCAGTAAATGAAATCATTGGACAAAGATTAAATAGGAAATTTGTGTCATACCAAAACAAAGGAGATTTAGCACAATTCATGTGCTAAATCAGGGGCGGACCATATCTTGGGCCAGCCTGGGACCTGGCCCACCCCCATTTTAAAAAAAATGACTATTAGTATTGACCCATTGTCTTTCCAAAAAAAAAAAGATTTAACCTATTGAAAAATCATGAAGTCACTACTCTAAACCACGTGCGTGAGTGAAGAATTGCAATTTGCACCGACAACAAGTAGAACGACAACGAAAGCTCTCCAGGTGTAGTATTCTCTCTATTATTTTATTAGGTTATTTGAAGGTTTTGTAAATAGAATTTTTGGGTTTAATTTGAATTGTTAATTATGATTGCAAATTAGGGAAATAATTAATTTTAAACCAATTCTTTTATTGATTGGGTTTGATGAATTGTTAGAAATATTTAATTTATGATAGTAATATTGTGGTCCCAATTCAATTTTAGTTAGACGATTGATTATTTTAAATGTTTGATTTTTTTTGTCAGATTTGAGAATATTATACAAATGTCAAAACCACAAAAAAAGAATAGTTCGTTCTTTAAAACAAAAGAACCCACTAAATCTTTGGAAAATGATGCACTTGTGGTAAATGAACATGTTACAAATGTCGGGGTTTCAAGTGAATGAGAAACTTCAAAGCGCGCTAGGCCGAGAGAGCTTAGTATCAATTCTATTAATTATGATTCCGCTGAGCGAGCTCAAATTTGGGAATATCCTTTTGGCCAACGTGATGAAGTTAGATGTGCTCATATCAATGAAGTACCTTGTCACCCGGATGAAAAATATATTTTTCCGTATTCAGGTCCCGTTGGCTATCAAAGAAGTTGTCAACATCTATAACTTTTCCATGGTTGGATTATTCAAAGTCAAGGGACAAACTATTTTGTCATCCATGTTTTTTGTTTAATAGTCCGGGCAATTCAAAAGTGTTCAGAGTTGATGGATTTCAGAATTGGAAGAGGGTAGGTGGAAAAAACTGTGTTTTCTTGACTCATATGGGAGATGTGAATTCAACTCATGACAAAGCTGTGCAATCTAGGTTGAATTTACTAAACCAACCTCGACATATAATTCACTCATTTGAGAAACAAAGTACACAACAAAGAAAAAATAATAGGTTGCGGTTGAAAATTTCGATTGATGCGACAAAATATTTGACACTTCAAGGATTGCCATTCAGGGGGCATAATGAAAAACATGACTCTTTGAATCATGATTTTTTTTTGAATTGGTTGAACTTTTGGCTTCTTATGACAAGAAGACTAAGATAGCGTTTAAACAAACTTCTGGTACTGGGAATGTCTCTTATACATAGGGAAGATCCAAAAAGAGATAATAGAAATCTTTGCGAAAAAATTCAGACAAAAAATACGAGACGAAATTGGTGACTCTTTCTTTTCTATTTTAGTGGATGAATCTGAAGATGTTTCACACAAAGAGCAAATGATAATTGTGATGAGATTCGTTGATAAAGAAGGAACATTAAAGGAGCGATTTTTTTGATCTAGTACGTGTGAAGAACACTTCATCATTTACATTGATGAACGAAATTCTTTTGGTCCTTTCTCGAAACAATCTTGACATTAGAAAAATACGTAGACAAGGATATGATGGTGCGAACAATTGCAAAAGAATGTCCATATGCATATTATGTTCATTGTTTAGCTCACCGCTTTCAGTTGACATTAAATGCGGCTTCCACAGAGATAATCTATGTTGAGATTTTTTTTTGAGAAATTGAGATTCATTATTAATTCTGCTATCGGTTCAACCAAACGCAATGATGAACTACAAGTTGCTCAAGCTGAACAAATTGCTCAAATGATTGAAAATGATGAAATTGAAACCGGGAGGGGACTTAATCAGATTGGAACCCAACAAAGGACTAGAGATACTCGTTGGGGCTCCTACTTGAGATCAGTGTCAAGTTTGATTAAGATGTACAATGCTACACGTTTGGTTCTTGATAATATTATTGATGATGACAAAACAAGCACTCAACGGGGTCAATCATATTCTGGCCTTGAGGCAATGAATTCATTCGAGTTTGTTTTCATCCTGCATTTCATCCAAGAATTGATGGAGATTACTGATTCTCTTTCTCAAGATCTCCAAAAGAAGTCACTAGACATTGTCCATGCTATGTATCTTGTTCGAAAAATAAAGACCCTTGTTCAGAAACCCAGAGACAACATTGCCCTAAACCAATTTTACTAAGAAGATTCATTCAAATTTACCGCACTTCCAGACTACTTTTCTTACTTGCTTCTTTCATTTTATTACTTATTGTCAGTTAACTATCATCAGTTATTACAAATTAATCAATGTATCCTTAAAGATACTTACAAATTAATCAAGAAGATTCATTCAAGTTTAACTGGATGAGGCCCTCACCAATAAGAACGGAGGATTGCAAAATAAAGAATCAAGGAAAAGTTAAAAATAAGAGATAAAACAATTTTCAACTTAGGCAATCAAAAAGAAGAATATGTACCCAGTTGGCGGCATGCATACTGTTACACCTCGTAATTTTAAGGCAATAGATTAAGAATGTAATTAAGAAATAAGATTCGTATATTGGATATAAAGTATATTTATTTATGCTAATACGAAAATTAGTATAAAAAGGATGTGATCCCAGAATAATTTTTGAATACTACAAATGTGACAATGAGAATTAATACTAGTAGTTGAATTTTTTCAATGGGATTATGGACTAGTATCGTGTAATATATAGGAAGCACATCGAAAATTTTCAGGATTTTATTAAGTGTAGGAGATTGATTTATTAATTGTGGGATTAATTTTAGTGAAGAGGATGATAAGTGGGAATTAGTGGACAATTATGGAAACTAGTACCCCCCTCTATGTCGAACAAGTGGCACCACCCCACAATAATTTTCAGCATGCTCACATATATCCATACTCCACTCATTTCCCCACCCCTAATTCGAAAACCACCCCTTTTCACATCCCCTATCTCTTCTCAAACAGATTTTCATCTTCCATACCTAAGTTATAGACCACATTAACTCCCCTTACTAGATTAAGCCCTTCTACAAATTTCTAAGCAATGGTAAACACCTAAACAGTGGGTCACGGTGACATGCTGGCCGAGAATGGCCCAGAAAACTTCAATCTTTGGAGATGAACTATTTGGAAGAAATAAGTAGGTAAGATGATCTCAAACTCTTAAGGAATGCATGCATGTCATTGTAATTGGAAGAAGTAGCGAAAATGGCGCAAATTGGTGCAATGGAAGCAGTGAATGTCGAGACTACTAGGGACTGTATTGGCTAAGTTAAGGTAAAAATTCTTCTTCTTATAGAGTATTTGGAGATTAAATGATGTTGTAGTTGAGAGATGAACTTGTGTTAAGAGAAATTGGAAGTAAGAAAATGCATGTGGTTGTTGTTGTTACCGATTTTGGGACTATTTTTATTACATTGGATTTAATTGTTGTTGTTGTTATTATCGTCACTAATTGCATGTTAAAGATTGAAGGAAATCTTGATATTTAAAGTTGAAATGGTTTATATGAAAGTATTGAAAGGTGAATTGAATTTTAAGGAATTATGAAAAGAGTTATGGTATTATGATTGTTGGCCGAGACCTTCATGAAATTGTTGGACATTGTTGTGTCGAATTTAGGGGCTGTTTCGTGGAGATTAGAATGTTGGAAATTTAGTTATGAATATGCATGTACATTGTGGTAATTTCTAAGGTATTTCCTAAAGGAATAAAGGTGTAGAAAAGCTTCACATTTCACTCTCGTTGTAGTTGAAGTATGGACGTTTTAATTGACCATAATACCATAACTCTTTTCATAATTCCTTAAAATCCAATTCACCTTTTATGAAATTGTTGGACATTGTTGTGTCGAATTTAGGGGTTGTTTCGTGGAGATTAGAATGCTGGAAATTTAGTTATGAATATGCATGTACATTGTGGTAATTTCTAAGGTATGTCCTAAAGGAATAAAGGTGTAGAAAAGCTTCACGTTTCACTCTCGTTGTAGTTGAAGTATGGACTGTTTTAATGGCTATCTTAATATGGATTAAGGGGCTGAATTATCATGAGGAATAGGTGTAGTAATCACCTTGGTTATTGTAGTTGTTGTATTCCATGAATGTGAAGAGAAAGAGTGCATAACGATGACGTATATTGAAGTATATGAGACTGATTTGGTTATGACCTTGACACATGTCTTATTATTGATGTTGTTGACTTTTTTTTGTGAGTTGTGGATGTGTATATAAGTAGGGGAAGTTCTGCCCAATTTTATATAACAAGAGAGTCATCATTCGATAATTATAACATATGTTAGTAATCATAGAGTTGATAAACATGTTACTATTGTTATAGGTCGAAGTACTAATCGAGACGAATTCTAAATATTGAGTTGGTTAGTTCGACAATAAGGTATGTGAAACTATCCTTTCTTCTTTTGGCATGATTTATATAAAATGAGTGTACGACGGACGTACATGATTCCATTGAATCCTAATTCCTAGTGATGTTTTATTACACCTCGTAATTTAAGGAGATAATTAGAGAACGTAATTAAGAAAATAAGATTCGAATATTGGATATGAAGTATATTTATATATGTTAATACGAAATGATTTTTGAATACTACAAGTGTGACGAGGGAAATTAATACTAATAGTTGAATTTTTCTAATGGGGTTATGGACTTAGTATTGTATTATAAAAGTTTGGCATTATGAAGCATGAGGCTATCGAAATTTTTAGAATTTTGGCTAAGTACAAGACTAACTTTTTAGTAGCAAGACTAAATAAGCCCATTAAAACCCATGCCTCTCATTCCCCCCCCCCCCTTCCCCCCATTTTCGACCAAGCAGCCCTTCCCTCATCCTCCATCGTCTCTCCTCTCAAAACAGATTTTTCCTCCATTTCATAGCTAAGTTATAGACCAAATTAACTCCCCTTTCCTAGATAAAGTTCCTCTACAAGTTCTAAGCCATAGTAAACTCCCCAAAACAGTGGGGCACGACAGTGACTGCCCACCAAAACTGTCCAGAAATTGTGGCTTTGAAGATGAACATTTTGGAAGAGAAACATGTAGGAATGATGGATTGAACTTGTAGAATACATGCATGTCATTTTGGATTGAAGAAATGGTGAAAAATGGATGGAGCAGTGACCGATTTTTAGGGACTGTTTTGAACAAAAGTTAAGGTAAGATTTCTTCCTCTTATAGTATAATTGGAGTTGCATGAGGTTGTAAATTAATGAATGAACTTGTGTTAAGAGAAACTTGGAATTAAGACAATGCATGTGATGGTGTTGGTGTGGTTACCGATTTTTGGGGACAGTTTTGTACATATTGGATTTGAGTGTTGTTGTTTTTATTTCCTTGTCACTAATTGCATGTTGAAATTGAAGAAAATCTTGACATTTAAAGTTGTATTTGGTTATATGAAAGTATTGAAATATGAAATTGTATTTTTGGAAGTTAAAAGAAGAGTTAGGGAATTATGTTGTTGTTGGCCGAGAACTTCATGAAATTGTTGGACATTGTTGTGTTGAAGTATGAACTGTTTTTGTCTGTTTTTGTTAAGTTATAATGTTGGAAATATAAGTTATGAACATGTATATACGTTGTGGTAATTACTAATACATGTCTTAAAGGAATTAAAGCGTAGAAAAGTGTTATGTTGCAAACTATAAGACTTGCACTCTTGTTGTTGCTAGAATTGATGGACTGTTTTTAAGGCTGTTTTAATGTGGTTTAAGGGGCTGAATTAACAAGAGAAATAAGTGTATTAATCACCTTGGTTTTTGTAGTTGTTGTCTTCCATGAACGTAAAAAAAAGGAATGTATTATGATGGCGTATATTAAGTATTTGGGATTGTTTTGGTTATATCTTTAAGTTGCATCTTGTTATTGGTATTGTTGGCTTTGTTTGTAAGTTGTGGATGTGCATATAAATAGGGGAGGTGCTGCCCAAATTTCTATAGAAAAGAGAGTCATCATTTGGTATATAACTTCCACTAATAAGCATAGGGTTGACAAACATGTTACTATTATTATAGGTTGAAGTGCTAGACGAGGCGTACTTTAATTAGTGAGTTGGTTAGTTCGACAATAAGGTATGTGAAACTATTCTTTCTTCTTTTGACATGATTTATATAAAATGAGTGTACGACGGACGTACATAATTCTATTGAATCCTAATTCTTAATGATACATGATATGATAGTGCCTTGATTTTCTAAGTGATAGTTATTCTATTTATTCCATTGAGAGTCAAATGATGATTTAATTTGTATAAAGTTACTCATGATATTCTATTTGTGCTGGATATGATTATATGAATTCACCGCGTTCCGGGCCGGAAAGTTTCGTGCACAGTTCCTTATATGTTCACTGCGTCCTTCACTAGAGGGCCGGACAGTATGATATGCGGACAGGCATCCGCAGATATGATATATGTGGACAGGCATCCACGGATTTGACTATGTGTTCACCGCGTCCTTCACTAGAGGGCCGGACAGTATATGTGGACAGGCATCCATGGATATGATTTCATTTTACCGAGTGCCACATTGGGCCGGGTACGATATATTATATGGCTTATACATGACTCTCATTTTATAAGGCGCAATTGACTCTCATTTCATAAGGCACAGTTGTATTGATATTTGGGTTATTATATCTGTCTCCTGACATCTTTTGGCCAGTTATGATCTTCTTTACAGTACTTCATGTTTTACATACTCAGTACATTATTTCGTACTGATTCCCTTTCCTCAGGGGGATGCGTTCATGCCCGCAGGTACATGTACTCAGTTTGGTGATCCTCTAGTCTAGGATTCTTGTTCAGCTGTTCGGAGAGCTCCATTGATTCAGAGCTTAGTCATTTTGGTACATAACCTTATTTTCGGACTTATGCATATTTAGGGGCACGACGGGGCCCTGTCACGTCATATTTCATTATCATATTCTTAGAGGTCTGTAGACAGTTGTGGGTGGTAGATGTGTTCTTGTATATGTGTACGATTGTGAACCGTTTTGGATATCTATATGTGCAGTGACGGCCTCGTCGGCTTGCCTATTTTGTTATATGAATTAGTTGTGACTCATCGGAAGACATGTTTATTACCGATATTTACATTATCCTTGGTACGTAGATCAAGGGCGAACACTCATCGTTTACGACATGGACTACCAGGGTATCTAATCCTGTTCGGATTTTTAGTCATTATGTCTATTCATTGAATAAGTGATGATCCAACGTCCGTGTGATTATATGTGACATGTGGGTATAAGGGTGCCCAGGTAGGACACCGGGTCGCGGCCCGTCGGGTCGGGTCGTGACATATTTGATATGATAGTTGCCTTGATTTTACAAGTGATAGTTCAGTATATTTATTCCATTGAGAGTCAAATGACGATTTAAATTGTATAAGGTTACTCATGATATTATATTCGTGCTTGATGTGATTATATTATTTCACCGAGTCCCACATTGGGCCGGGTACGGTATGTATATATATGATGATCTTATCGAGTCCCAGAATGGGCCGGGTACGATATATGTGGACAGGCATCCACGAATATGATTATTTCACCGAGTCCCACGATGGGCGCAGTGATGCAAGCATGGGATGTATCCACGGATATTTATATATGGACAGGCATCCACGGACATGACTTCATTCACCGAGTCCCAGAATGGGCCGGGTACGATATATGTGGACAGGTATCCACGGATATGATATATTATATAGACATGTATGACTCTCATTTTATAAGGCACATGTACATTGGTATACTAATTATTATACTTGTCTCATGACATCTTTTGGTCAGTTATGATCTTCTTTACAGTACTTCATATTTTATATACTCGGTACATTTTTCGTACTGACCCCCTTTATCCGGGGGGGTGCGTTCATGCCCGCAGGTACAAACACTCGGTTTGGTGATCCTCCAGCTTAGGATTTCTGCTCAGCTATTTGGAGAGCTCCATTGTTCCGGAGCCTAGTTATTTTAGGTACAGATCCTTTTTGATATAGACTTATGCATATCCAGGGGTACTACGGGGCCCTGTCCCGTCATATTACATTATCATACTCTTAGAGGTCTATAGAAATATGCGGTAGACACGTGTGGGTTGTGGTTCATTTTGGACATTTTCGTGTATAGTGGCAGCCTTGTCGGCTCGCCTATTTTGTTATGATTGACTAGCCGTGACTCCTCAGGAGACATGTTCATTTTGATATATCTATATATAAGCGTGATATATCTATATATAAGCGTTATGAGTCAGAAGCTTACTTTTACAAGATTTTTACATTGTCCTTGGTATTAGACTGATTATATGTGGTAGGTCAATAAATGGGTGTCCAATTAGGGCACCGTGTCGCGGCACGTCGGGTCGGGTCATGACACATACCCTCATTAAAGAGGCATTGCCAAGACACATTTTGTATTTTCTCCTCATCGGACTCCTAGATGAGTGGCCTCATGTAATTGGCAACCTCTACCGAACGAAACAAAAAACTGGTATCCTCAAGAAAGGAAATTGTGGTTGTCCTAAAAAATCTCGAATTTGCGCTTGGGGCGGGAAAACATTGACGGGCTTGGCCCGGGAGCTTGCATGGTTCCTCAGAGCTTTAGAAGACTTAATTAGTTTCTGCATAATTACCTGATGGGAGAACCCGACTATATGAGCTCACTCAGCTCGACTTGTAGAGGTGCCAACCTTTTCAAATAGGCGGTCAAAATCTTCTTGCCCAAAGGTTTGGGTCGGTTGTGATGATGGATGAGGAGTTGAAGTAGAAGTCTTTAGTTTTTTAGCCAACGACTCCTTATCTGTAGCTTCGTTTTCATCCTCAATGATGACATATTCAGCAATCGGGTGTGCGGGAGCAGGAGTATGCACATCAGTTGGAGGCAAAATTGGTTCGACTGCTTCAGTAACAACATTCTATTCTCGTACTTCAGCCGGAGTGACCCCGCCGAAGTGGTGGTAGCAGTGGTGGAGACTCCCTTGACCCAAAAATAATTTGGAGATATGTCTGAATCCTGAGCTCGAGATGAGCCTCCTGCCTCCGAGCTTCTTTTCCTATTTTTGGCGGCCAAAAGTGACTTTGGAGGCTTCAAGGATTTCGGCGTGGAGGTCTTATTTTTTGGTACCTTGGTGATATGTTGAATCGATGCGGCCGAATCAAAAATCGAATCGGGGACAGCTGGAGCAGCAGAGGGGTTAGACCTCGGGATAGAGGAGCCCTTTGGTATACCTGCCAGTTCGGGAAATAAAAAAATGATGAAAAATTGTATAAGGCTACTATTTAAATAAAAGGGGGTTAGACAAACACCAACTGTGGTTACGGATCACCCATCATTTATCAGAGAGTTCCTTCCATGTTCGTTTTTATGTGGATGATTGTTGATTATTTTCTAAGCCCAAGTATGAAGATTGTCCACGTGGGCTGAAATTCATTGAACAACTGAAAAAGAAAGAAAATCTTGAAAGGCAAGTTATCTTTAAAAAATAGGGGTATTGAGCACTTACGGTGTATGTTTCATTCCTCCGAAAAGGGTATGAAACTAGCCGGGATAATTTCCACAGTCAGAACCGCAATGAAACATTCTAACTACCTTCACTCTCGATTTTCATCGACTCTCGAAAAGGATGGGAAATTTCCCTCGTTTGGATAGCTGAACGATCCTGCCGTGAAAAAATCGAAGCGAATATAAGCGGATCCTATGTGAAAGGTTCTTTGATCAAATTAAACAAGAATCGGAGGCAAGTAACGATCTTCCATACTGACGAATCAATTTGTGGAAGATACAGATTGTAAGTACTGTACATTTGTGGAAGGTGTAGATGTAAACAATGAAGTATTCGAACCTGAAGGTAGGGTTGCACAACAGGGTAAAATCGGATCGGACCGGAATGAGGACCGAAAATTCAGAAAAATTAGGATTGAAAACCGGACCGAATTAATCGGTCAGGTCCGATCTAAGTCTTCTTCGGTCCGATCCGATTATATAGACCAAATGGACACTGTCATTAGCGACCGCCGCGGCGCTACAGTAGCCTTCGCGGCTCTACCGTGATTCCGGCGAGCTCATGCCTCCATTGGAGACGAGACTAACACCATTAGCTTCGTCTCATCAAGCCCATCACTCCCATACTAACCACATCGATCAATTTTAAGATTTAGGCATTCAATTTCATATCGAAATTCGGGTTCAGTTCGTCCTCGATTTTTTGATTTTCCGGCGAGTTCAGTAACAATCAACGGTGGTGGGTGGTGTCATTAGCACCGCCTTCTCCTGGCCATCATTTCTATACTTACCGCGTCCCTCGATTCATACCCTACACCTCCGATGACTAGATCGCAAAACACCAAAACCCTAGCCGCCGTTTTTCATTTTCCGGCGAACTCATGTGGTTTCAGGTATCAGCAGTGGTACCATTAGATTTGTCTTGGTCCATACTCCATACTACAAGAAACACTTACCCCCGTTCCTCGATTAACACTCGTCGTGAAGACAACATTGTTGACGTCGACGAGAGCTTGAGTTCGGACATGGACCGGACCAAAACCCAAAAATATAAATTAAAAGGACCGAGGACCGAACCTAAACTTACCGGTCCAGGCTGAACAGGGTCGGTCCGATCCTTTTTTCGGTCCGGACCGAATTTTGTGCAGCCTTACCTGAAGGTGGTGATGTCCTCGTTCGGGCCATAAATAATGATCCTGGAGAGATCATTCCAACCGCAACATCTCGAACTCTCTTAAAATTAAAATCTTTGATAGATAATGGAAAGTTTTTAGCCTCTTTCCTCCTGGCGGATTTTTGAAGGTCTTTTGAATGGAAAATTTAGTGTCAAAGGTGAAAATTAATGAAAGCATATGGAAGGCTCTAGATTCAGTGATGGCCTTAGATTCAGAAGGGTCTTCGGCGCTGATGGTTTCATCGAAAACAAATGGTGGAGAGGTTATCAGAGAAGATTGTCGGAAAAACAATCGGGCAGATTTTGTCATGATTTTGAAAATTTGAAGGTTTAAAGATCTGAGGATTTGAAGGTTTGAAGTTTTGAAGATTTGAAGAAATTCTGGAGAATTGAAAGTTGATTAGTCGAAGGATGAAAAGAAATTTACCAAAAGGTAAAATCTAGAAAGTAAAAAAGAAGGGATTTTTATAGGGGTGAAGTCATCATTACAAAACGTTTCGATTCGTGAACTGAGACAGTGATTCAATCAGGAGGAGACACATGTCTGAAGTGGCAGAGTGATAAGACGTGAGTCAAATCATGTGGAAGTTTAAACATTTCATTTTCCCGCTTATTTCAGCGTAATTTGAAAGAAAGCTTACAAGAGAAAATATCAGATGGATCATTTCCACTTTTCATCACTACGGTAAACTTTGATTCGGAAAATGTAGAGACTATCTATACACAGTGAAGACCAGCACGACATGTGGCATGGTTTAGGTGTGAGATCGAAAGCAGTAATGATGGTGTACACTCGATGTGAGTTGCCCGAGGTAAGACTAGGTGTCAGAGTGAGTTCGGGTGTTAGAGCAAGATCGGGTAGCGACCGAGCTAGGAGATCGAGGGATCAAGTTACCGAAGAGGCTCAGCACATATCCGTTACGGATACGGTGTCAGCCGTTACATTTTAGTCATTAAGGAATCATTATTGTCATTTATGTACATTTAATTATGGAGTGATTCTTGGGCGTTGATGCCTTCTATTATCTACTATAAAAGGAGCTCAACCTTTATGCTGGAAGGGCATTCAATTCTCATTACTTACGCTTATATGCTCAATTTTATTAAGAACGTAGCCATTAGCTCTCATTGTTTGGCTCATAATCGAAGCAATTTAGTCGAGGCCCGAACTAATTTTGCTAAGAAGATTCATTCAAATTTAACGTATTTTCAGGCTACTTTTCTTACTTACTTCTTTCATTTTATTACTTATTGTTAGTTAATTATCATCAGTTATTACAAATTAATTCACGTATTCTTAAAATTACTTATAAATTCAACTGCACTTTTTTGAGCGTAAACATTTTTTATATATTTTTAAATATGTATATTTTATTATAAAATATTCAAATAATCTATAATTAAAATTAAATCAAAAAAATTGTTTGACCCCAAACTTTTTATTCTTCCAATAAATTGGAACGGAAGGAGTATTTTCCTCCGGCCGCACGCCTGCAATTTGCAATTGCTACGTGTAAAAAAATGAGGATCACAAGAGATCCACGTCATTGTTTACTACAACGCGTGCCATGCAAATGCCGCCTTTACGTTTCATCTCACTTCGCCACCTTTCCCTCCTTGTCACCAAACTACCTAAAGCCTTGTTTGGTAGCACTACCAAGTTCTATAATATCTATATAAAATTCCACGCTAGCAATATAATGCAAAGGCTACCTTTGAAATATACATAAAAGGAATATATTATTAAATTGATATTTTATTGTATGCATAGTTAATATAATTTAAAACAAAAGCAGTTTGATGCATAAATTATTCCGTGTTAACGAGATTCAGAGAAGAACCGCATTCAAAGAGTGTGATACAGACGGTCTAACCTAATGCAACCATTAGTGATTGTTTCCACGAATCAGCATAGCTAATATAATATCGGCAGATATTAATACAAGAATTTCGTATATTATTTCAAACGAGGAATAAGGTATGTATAATGTAAATTACTACTATTACATTGATTAAAACAATTACAATGATTAAGATAACATTCATGTATTAAACATTTTTTACTAAATTAAACAAAAAATACAGTATATGCTAATCCCAAAGAAAAATGATCTTTTATGGCACATAAGCACTTCACAAGTAACTTGTCTGTGAGCCAAACAAGCCCTAAGGCACTCTCTCTTTTTAGCTTCTTCTTCATCACCTCCCCCATTTTCACCCCTCTTCATCCATCTCCCCCTTACGTAACCATAATGCAACTCGTTGTATTAAAATTATCTCCTTTGTCTCGTCCAACGTTACTACTCCTACTACAATACACCAACTAGCAAATATATTGTACCAATGTTAATATTAATGTGACGAGTACTAAGATATATTAATTATTAAGTAGAATATGATGGTATCAGATGTTGGTATAATAATTTATATATGGCTAAATAATGTTTCAACACAATCTGTTAATCACTTAGTGAAACCGATTACATGATATAAACATTACTTAACAGTAAATTGTTCATGAAACAATAAACGAAAATAAAATCTGTTTCGAAAAATAATTTCAGAATATAATCGAGTCCACTTAGTTCAAAGTGTGTCCTTAAGAAAATTATTCCCCTCACAGTACTCGGGGTTAACGGAATATCGCCTCCCAGGATAGAACGATTATCTTACCAGAATAGTAGTACTCCAAATTCCGGTAGCAGCGAACCACTCAACGGCAGTATATCACACAGAATGAAGACAAAAATATTTTCGACTTGAAGACTTTGATTCAGAATGAAAATGAATCAATTAAAAAATGAATGAATAATTTTTTGGAATAATCAAGAATTTATAGGTTTGGAGGTACTGATTCTGAATAATCAAGAATTTATAGGTCGGGTCGGTCGCGGGTCGATCCGTTTGGATTTATTTATTTTTAATTAAATAATTAATTAATTAAAGAAACGTTTGTCCAAAAAGATTATCAATCAATCGTTTTCCGAATTCGAAGCCGAAGTCGAGCCGAGCGACGACGGCGCGAGGGGTCCTTGCCCTCTCAACCCTTTTAGCAGCTAGAGAAGGTGTAATGTAATATATACACCTCTCTTTCCTTCTCTTTTTTCGATGTGGAACAAAAGAGCCTTCTACCCCTTTAATTTTCATTCCATCATTTCCTATTCACCAATATCAAAACCCAACATCAGATTTAGGAAATAATAAGCCAAGAGATCTCTTTCATACGAGCGTTCTTAAAACTTACCATAAAAGACAGCAAATACAACACGTATGACTACTTCTGATGAAGATGGAGCAGCAGCTTGTGACGGTTTTGTTCCTAAAAAACGGTTCCGTGTTCTAAAAAATGAACAGATTGATAAAAGTTCATCGAATGCTGCTGCTGCTATTACTACTACCGAGTCAAGCTCGAAGAATAGTAGTAATACTGTTATTGTTTCAACTTCTAAAGTTCCACCAGAGAATCAAGAATTGAAATACGGATTTATATCGATGACAGGGCGGATGAGGGTGATGGAAGACGCTATAACGGTAGCGTTACGGGTGGCGAATAACGAGTTCGTGTTTTTCGGGGCGTATGATGGTCATGGAGGGTCTAGGGTTTCACATGCATGTCGTGATCGTTTACATTATATTCTTGAGGAAGAATTATTAGAGGCTAAGAGAAAAGCGAAGAATAATAGTACTAGTGTGGATTGGGAGATGGTGATGATGACGTGTTTTTCTAAGATGGATGATGAAGTGATTGGGAGTTGGGTAGGGGGGTATGAGGAGGGGGTGTTGGAGGAGGTAGAAATGACGGTGGGATCGGCGGTGATGGTCTTGGTGGGAAAAGAAGATGTAGTGATAGCTAATTGTGGTGATTGTCGGGCTATTCTCTGTAACCGTGGTGTTGCTATTTCGTTGTCTAGTCACCATAAGGTGAGTATAATCCTTTTTTTTTAATTGTTTGGTGATCTTGTTCACATTATTGATTTCAAATATGAGCAAAGGAGAAGGATCGCAGCAGATCAATAGTTATTAAAGAAAACTATTACTATTTTTAGAAATGCTACCTGTCAATGTTTTCTATTTTTAAAATTTGAACTCGAGATCTCTCTGAATCTCGTCCATCTCACTATTTTCATTGGTGGTGAAGTTTCAAAACCTAACATATTACAATCATCCACTTTTTTACTTAGTTCATTGTTAATGGTCATAAATTGTGTTTGATTGGTATGAGTAGATGCATTTATTTGTCCTTATTGAATTTATCATTAATTTAGAAAATGGCACCCTTAGATGATTTGTAACTAGACTAGACTCGTCTAATCATGAGAGTCTAATTTCTATATACCGGTAGTGAAAACATAATGAAGCTACTTGCAGAGAAGATATACATGTTATTACAGTAGGTTTAATGATGTCAAAATTATACAAATTATATATATATATATATATATAGTTTACAAACTTGAATTATTGTGCATGTCTATTTTTATGTAGCCTGATAGATCAGATGAGAAGAAAAGGGTAGAAGATGCAGGCGCTAAGATTCTAAATTTGAATGGTAGCAAAGTCCAAGGAGTCCTCGCTACTTCAAGATCCATTGGTACAAATTATTCTCCATTTCAACAAATTCATATCATCTATCTTTTTTCCTTTTTCCTCTCTTCCTCATTTTCGCATTTATTCAACATATATACACTACAACAACAATAACATACTCAGTAAAGGTCTGAAAAGATAGAGTGTACGCAGAAATAGGTAGATCGATGGTTTCCGTCAACTAACAATACAAAAATAATTACGCTATCAGTATATTTCTAGAGGTAACTCAATTTTTATGATCGGTAACTTAATTTTTATGATCGGCTACCTGTACTTATTTTTTAGTTTAATTTTTGTGGGTATTGATGGTATAAGAATATTTACTCAATCAGCTTCCCTATAAGGTAAGTATATAGGTAAATCTCTTTAATAAACGTGAAAAAAAAATAATTAACCTTCTATCACTAGTTAATATTTATTCATAGCCTGAAAATAATTTAAACCATCGGTACATATAACTAAGGCTGGCCAGTGGGCCGGGACGGGCCCACCGGGATCGGGTTTGGCGGGGTCGGGGCGGGGTCGGGGCTGAGAAAAGGCGGGGTCAGTGGGGCGGGCTGGAGAGTCGGGTCGGGCGGGACCATACCATGTCCCGTCCGATCCCGGCCCGCTGGGTAGAAGTCGGGGTCGGACTCGGGGACGGGTTGGCGGGTTTTTTTTTTTTTTAATTTTCACTAAATTAAAAATAATAAATTACTAAGTACTAACAAAGTAACATTAAGTATAACATATACTTGTCATATTATAGACTTATAGTATTATAATTTATAATATATTTATAAAGTATAAAGTATAAACTATAAACTATAAAGTATAAAAAAGTATAAAGTTATAAACTAAATAATTAAACAAAGACAAGAATAGTGTAAAAACATCCCAAATTTGTTTTTGTGCCTTTTATATTATTAATTTCATTGAAATATCAAATATACAAGATTCAAAATTACATTGTAGTGTCTTGTTGTTGAAAAAATTGCAAAAGAGTGAAAGACATAGAAAAATTTAAAAATTGCAATGAAATAAATTACCAATTTGAAAATATTTTTCTAATTTCTTTATAATTTCTTGTGGTTCTTGGTTGGAATTGGTATATCTTGATCAAATTGTTCCACGCCGCTACTCATGCCTTGAGATAAAATGTCGTTGTAGTTGTCGCCATCTTCCGTTAATCTCGGTTGATCGCGCCTCCTTCGCCCGCTCGTATCCAATCTACGAATAGTACCGCCATCTCCAAGTGTCTCCGGCTAATGAGTGTCATGCTCTCTATTTGAAATCTGCTGCGAAAAAGCGCTTCGAAGCGTGACGACGCAGAATGTTCAAAATATCTCGCCATCATTGAAAGTGTCGGAAATGTCTTCTCATTCGCTCGATATTTCAGCAAGTCTTCCTTTCCTTCTTCATTGATAAGCGCTTGGTAAGGTAAATTACCTGCAAAACAAAAACATCAAACTCACTAATTTGGTTAGCTTGCTACCACCGCATTTATTTCGAGGCTTTCAATAGAATTAATATTAGGCCTAGCCACGAACCGCTTGTCGTTTTTAGGTTGTGTTGAAGAAGAAGATGATACAAAAGTCGGTTGGTTACTAGCACTTTCTTCTTTGGTAATGCCGATATACTTTTGCATTCATCTTCTACGCTATTCAACACTTCTTCTAGCGTTAGTTCAATAGGTGGCTCAACATTTAAATTTTTGGGAGTTGGAGGTGGTAGTACGTCCATACAGGTATATATATTTTCAATAAGACTTTTACAACCCTCTACTTTAATAGTCGGGTTTAATACAGCACCAATAATATAAATAGGGGGAATAGGAATAAAATATTTTTTTATTTCATAAACATTTTTTAATAGGCTGCAGATAAGCGAGTTTTCCATATATTCTTTAAGAAGTATAAATATTATAGCTATATAAAACAACATAGTTGAAATAGTAGGATAATATAAAGTAGAAAATTCTTTTGTTGCTCGTTGAAAATTTTCTAAAAATACAATAAGTTCTCTAATTTTCTCCCAATCAGTATCCACAATCATATCATTTGGATTTTGATTATGGGCGTTAAAAAATAAAGTAATAGGTTTTCTATAGTCATAAGCAACAACTAGTTGGTCATATAAAGAATTCCACCTAGTTGGTACTTCTTGGGAATTTTTACGTAAGATAGTCCACAATCGTGGCAAGTTTTTATATTCTTTTCTTTGTTGAATTCTATTATTTTTAAAAATAAAGTGTATAGCAAATTGTATTTTTCAAGAATATCTTGAAAAGTGAAAGACCATCCTTTACAACTAAGTTATAAATATGGCGCACATTTGATATGAAAATGTTTTGGAAAAAGCTGAGTTAAAACATTTCTTAAAATACTAATAGCAGAATTGTTAGAAGATGCATTATCTAATGTAATACTCATAACTTTATCGGTTATTACTTAATAATAGGCTAATGAATAAATATTTTCTGAAATAAACTCACCAGTGTGCCTACTATCTATATATCTATATGCTAAAATACGTTTTTGCATAGACCATTTATAATCTATCCAATGACAGGTTACCGTTAAATAATCATGGCCGTTAGTACTACGACCTATATCAGAAGTTAAAGCAACTTTGCAATTTAAATGATATAATGCATAACGTAAATACTGTTGATATTCATGTGCAAATTTAAATACATCTCTTTTAATGATTGATCTAGGAAAACCTTTATAAGCGAGGATTATACATATCTCTAATATAATGAATAAAACCAGAGATTCAGAAATGAAAAAGGCAAACCCTCACAAAGAACTAATTTTGCTAGTGCTTCCCTATCTTTATGTTTATCATATTTAGGGCCTACAACTCCGTCATAGGTTAATTTGACCTGTACTTTCTCCAGACGATAGTATGTGAACCTTGTCCCGATTGAGAGGACGTTTGTTCACCGATTTTTCAATCATGTATTGGGCATGCAAGGCTTTGTGTTTTTGCAACAGTGTCTTCCTAAACCCGTCCCCACCATGACCTTATCCAGTTTTAAAAGAATAAATATTTTTACAAGTTTTACATACAGCTACTTGATTCGGTACGTCCCTGTCAAAATATTTCCATACAACTGATTTTAATGGTCGTTTTGCCGGACCTCGTCTCATAGTAGGGGGGATAGGAGGCATTTCACTAGTGGGTGTATCATCATCTTCATTAATAGGTGTATCATCAACTAGAGTGTCATCTAAATTAAAATCTTCTTCATTTCAGGATAATCATTTGTGTCAAGATCATATGGTATTTCAGGAAACATTTCAGGATCTATAAAATCATCTTGTCTAGGAATAGCTGGAACAGGAATACTAGAAGAAGTACCATTGCCCTTGTTACCACCCCTACTAGAAGAAGCCTGACCCTTACCCAACATGCCTCTTAGTCCTTTCATTTTAATTATGCTAATAAATAGTTAAAGATAATGAAATTAAATGTGCTAAATGAAATAAAGACAAAATAATAATTTAATGAGAGAACGAATGTACCAAACGCCGACGTAGAGTCGACGTGTAATCGAGAGGTTGAAAATTGAAACTTTGCTCGATAGATAATCCTCAAGCTAGTTGCCAACTTCACTCCCAATTCTCAAATTAATAAATAGATTGAATATGTAGACAATGTTGTATAGAGAATTAGAGATTGATTGAGAGATTAGAGAGTAGAAAGATTTGTGAAAATAATAAGAAGAGGAATGAGGTATTTATAGGGGTTAAAAATAAATATAAAGGGGGTAGGGGGGGAGGCCTAAAATGGCCGTTGTCCAACGGCCAAAATGTAAAATGGCCGTTGGACAACGGCTATTTTGTGCAAAGGTCAGTGGGCGGGATTTGGGCGAGTCGGGGCGGGTCGGGACGGGATCGGGGCCTGGCGGGGTCGGGCTGGCGGGACCATACTCGTCCCGCCGGTTCGAGCTCCGGTCCCGCTTTTTTTAATACAGGTGTCGTGTCGAATTCGGGTCGGGTCGGGGGGCGAAGTCGGGTCGGCCCGGCCATCGACCTTACATATAACTTTCAGCACTATTTTTAGCAATATTTCAAAAGATTTAATTGTCCTAATAGGAGAGGTCAGTGACACTTGTCATAAGCTGATACAAGAGTAAACAAGTGTCAATGGCTTATTGAAAACTTAGTGACACTTGTCCTTATATGGACTGGACAAATGTCAATGGCTAATTGGCCTAGTTGGAGGTTATTGACATGTCACTCCCACGAAAAAGTGGGTCCATCTCATACTACACATATATCTCTCATTATGTTTTCACCATTTCAATACCAAGAATTAGTACTTATTAATCTATCTTATCTCATCTTTTTTATAATTTGTTGGTTTTGTTATTTAAATTTTATTGCTCCTGCTTCCTCCCATAGATGAAGACTTGTTTATGAAAGAAATAATCTTCTAATTATTCTTATTAATGAAAGACATATATATATACAAGTTACAAGGAAGATCCTCTTCCTATTCTACCTAGGAATCTTTATTCTATAAGAATACTAACTTTACAATTATGATAACATTACACTACTAATTTAGGTACAAACCTAAGTCTAATATTTACCAAATATACAATGGAAAAGGGGAAGGACCCCACGCCTGATGGGCTCACACGGTTAAGCCCATATATACTTTAACACCCCCCGCAGTCATAACGGGCGGTCTTCGTACGCTGAGACTGTCTCTAAAATCTTCAAAAATGATCGAGGGAAGACTCTTTGTAAAGATGTTTGCAATTTGATATCTTGAAGGAACATGACAAACGCGTACTTGTCATTTGGATACCTTCTCTCGAACAAAGTGAATATCCATCTCTATGTGTTTAGTACGCTGGTGCTGAACTAGATTATCAGAAAGGTAGATGACACTTATATTATCACAATACACCAAGGTAGTCTTCTCAATATGACAATGAAGCTCTAACAGTAGATTTCGTAACCCACATGATTCAGAAATCACATTGGCTACCCCTCTATACTCGGCCTCTGCACTTGAACGTGAAAGCGTGGATTGACGCTTGGTAGACCATGAGACCAAGTTATTACCTAAAAACATAAAATGTCCAGACGTAGACCGTCTGGTGTCAGGACAACCACCACAATCAGCATCTGTGTAGGAGACAAGTGTAGACGTCGACGAAGGATACAAATGCAAACCATACTCAAGTGTACCCTGAATGTACCTAAGAATGCGTTTGAGCGCATTCATATGTTCCACTCTAGGATCATGCATAAACAAACACGCATGTTGTACGACATATGTAATATCAGGTCGCGTGAACGTCAGTTACTGAAGGGCGCCTGCAAGACTTCCATAGCGGGTCAGATCCTCATATGGATAGCCAGCTGCAGCACCCAACTTGGGTTTAGTATCAATTGGAGTAGAAGTGGACTTACATGATGACATTCCAGCCCTCTCAATGATCTCTGCTGCATACTTTCTCTGTGACAAGAACAATCCACCTGCATGACGAGTTACATCAATTCTCAAAAAGTAATTCAATGGGCCCAAGTCCATCATGACAAACTCAGCACTGAGCATTATCATAATGGACTTGCGCAAGGCATCAGAAGAGGCAGTCAAGATAATATCTTCAACATATAGTAGTATATAAGCCATGGACGAACCTCGACGATATATGAATAATGAATTATCAGACCTGATGTGAGAAAAATCCATAGTCGAAACAAAGTCAGTAACTCTTATACCAAGCTCGTGGAGACTGCTTAAGTCCATACAAGGACTTTTTCATAGACAGAAATGATGAGGATATCTAGTATCCCTAAACCCCAAAGGCTGATGCATATACACTGTCTCCTGAAGATCACCATGTAGGAAAACATTCTTCACATCTAGCTGATGAATGGGCCCTGATTTTGAAAGAGCCAAGCTGAGCACAGTGCGAATAGTAGCCGGCTTGACCACTGGGCTAAATGTCTCACCGCAATTCACACCAACCTGCTGAGTCTTTACCATCACCTACAAGTCTAGCCTTATGCCTTGCAAATGAACCATCAGAATTTTTATTATGAACAAAAATTCACATAGACCGAATAATATTAATATCAGATGGACGAGGTACCGACTCTCATGTCTTATTATCAATAAGAGCATTATATTCCTTGTACATATTCCACAACACAACTCTTGGAGCCATAAACATGCTACGAACTAACACAATATCCAACATAAAACTGAAATAAAAACTAAAGATAGAAAATTACGAAGATTAAAGTCTCCAATTGTTGCTCCAAGTGTCTTGTGTTGTTCTTGTGTTCAAGAATGGACTCCCCTCCTAAAAACTGATTCATAGGGCTTTAAATAAGTATCAATTTCGTGCCCTAGAGACCCTATTGTCCTTGGCCAATTCCAACTCGGAACTGAAAAATTTCATCTGCGCAGCGATTCTGCAGTCGGCACACGATCTGAAACTCCTGTGACTCTGAATAAATGACACCGCGGTTCTGTCTGAATGCACCCCGATGCTGAAAGTCCTGCGGGTTTCTGCTGTTTGGCACCGCGATTCGCCTCTGGCACCAGTCTGCTTTGTTTTTTCGAGTCATCGATTTTCGACCTTTTTCTGCCTCGGGACCTCTTTTTATGCCCATTTTCGCTCATTTTTGTCATTTTGCCTTTTTGAACCGCTGTGACTCAAAAGAAAGAAAAATAACTCTAAAACTGTACTAGACGCAACGAAAATGGGTAAAATACTAATCGAAAATGACTCAAAATAGCTATATGAAATATGCCTAACAAACCCCCAAACTTAAACTTTGTTTGCCCTCGAGTAAAGAAGAAAACAAAACAAAGAAATAAAATAAAAAAGACTCAAAGACTCACATCAAGCAGTTGCAAAATGTCACTTAGAAACACATGAACGTTAGTTAGGACAATATGTATGAATAGATGTAGCATGCATTGAACAATCTAAAATTTCAAGTTAGATATTTCGCAAATTTATTTCAGTCATAATCACTGGAAGCATGAATACCTAACCTATGCATGTCAATGTCATTGCATTTTTGTCAAGGTACTATAGCATGTTTACTTTTTATTCTCCACTAATCATGGACATACTGTCACGCCCCAAATATTCCCTAAGTCTTTACTTAGGGCGTGATGACACCTGGACAATTATTTTCCACCAGGAGCACCATTTAATTCTCTTTATTTAGAAATTTAAACTTATATTCAAATACGGAGCTATTAATAAAATAACAATAAAGAAATTTATTTATGACTTTATTAATAATATAACGCGAGCCCATGCTCGTGCAAATATTGTCTCTACATAGACATACTGACAAATATTATTCTAAGTTGGAAGGGAGATCATTCCACACGGGCATTTCCCGAGACATTGGGCCGACATTACGAACTCGAGTACCAAGCGGCGATGGACTTGGTATGACAAGAGGCTGGGACGATCGCTAGCCTTGGCGTGGAGTCTTTCCTCTATCACGCTTTCAAAACATGTTAAATAAAAGTCACCCTACCATCCGAAATGGTGAGAACTTTACCGCAATTCAAAGTAACACCACAATATTCCAAATGCAATCACATTATAACGTAATAAGCATATTGCAAAAACATATCAGGTTACAACATTTTTAAATATGCAACAACTCCTCATAGAAAATTCTCGGTTTAACTAACACTTCATTTTATCTTGTATTATACGTTAAGACATTCCCCTGCATTTCTACATGTTTATTACATTTATATATTTGTGAACGCGTATTCACTTTTCATATTTATATATAGGTGAACATGTATTCATCTTTCATATTTGTTGCGCGTGCAACCCGATCCATTATATTTACGTATTTGTGAACACGTATTCACTTTACGTTTTGTTGCGGCGTGCAACCCGATCCATTATGTTTACGTATTTGTGAACGTGTATTCACTTTACGTTTTGTTGCGGCGTGCAACCCGATCCATTATATTTACGTATTTGTGAACGAGTATTCACTTTACGTTTTGTTGCGGCGTGCAACGATCCATTATGTTTACGTATTTGTGAGCGTATTCACTTTACCTTTTGTTGCGGCGTGCAACCCGACCCATTATATTTACGTATTTGTGAACGCGTATTCACTTTACGTTTTGTTGCGGCGCAACCCGATCCATTATATTTACGTATTTGTGAACACATATTTACTTTACGTTTTGTTGCGGCGTGCCCGATCGATTATGTTTACGTATTTGTGAACGTATTCACTTTACGTTTTGTTGCGGCGTGCAACCCGATCCATTATATATTTATATATTTATGTGAACACGTATTCACTTTTCATATTTTTCAGAAGATCAAATAAATATTATTCTCTTTTCTAACATTCTGTCATTCATACTTGTAACGATTATAACTTTTTAACCATAACTCCAACTAAGGTGTTTCTCAAGCGGAAACTAAGGTAAGACGGGGATCTTTCACTGTACCAAATTTCATTTAAAACTACTTTGGGTAACTAACACAAATTTATCCTCAAAACAGCCACATGAAATTTGTTTCGGCAGAATTTTTATTAAACAACACCCAATCTTATAATAGTCATAACTCCTAATCTGTAAACCCGTTCAAGCCCCATAAATTCTCAAAACGACTAGAACAGAGATCTACACGTCTCTATGTGAACCATTCTTTCATATTCTGTACCATTTGGTACAGTTTTACACTTTTATTCGCTGCCCTTCCTGGATCTCGATAGATCCGAGGCAGAAGCTTTAAACAACGATAACTCTCAATACGTAAGTCGGATAGACCCCCGTAAGGTCTCAAAATGTCCACAACAAAGAGATATAGAACTTTCATTTAGCAACAATTTTCATATTCCCCACAGATTAGTACAGTTTGACGTTTCAACGTCCTGCCCTTCTGGATTCCGACGAATCCGAGGCAGCAACTTCAAACTACAATAACTCTCAACTCGTAAGTCCGTTTTAATAAATATTTATATATATCTGTCCGTAACAGAGATATTTACAACCATGTAAATTTTCATATAATTCTAATAAGTAAAACTCAATAAAAACAGTCCGTAATTATGTCTTTCCGAATTTCGACCAAATCTAAGGCAGGAACTTTGAACTATGATAACTTTCAAACCGTACGTCCATTTTACCTCATTTTTGGTTCTATATGATCATATTAGAGAGGTGTACAATTCTTCCGAATTTCATCAAATTCTAACAATTATAACTCAGTGAGAACAGTTCGTAAAGTTCATGACGCAACTAGTTGTCTAAGCAATCAAAAGTTCAATATTTCTTTTCAACACTCAATTCTTATTCCAACATGTATTGAACTAAAAATAAAGGATGTTACCAAGGATTTCTGAGTGAGAAAACTCACCTTGTAAGTGTGAAGATTATTGTTGTTTGGTTGCTAAAATGACCCTTACTCTCTAGTATTTTGATTCTTGTTCTTCTTGCCCTCTTGGTATTTTTCCAGATTTTTTTTCTCTTCTTTTCACCTATTTTTTTCTGATTTCCTATTCTTTGTGCTAGGTATTTTATTTGTGTATAAGTAACATATATAACTAGAGATGTTTGTGTGTAACATAAAGGAGGTGGAAAACCAAGAGTGGAGAGGAGTTAAAGGGGGAGGGGAAGGGAAGTAGGTTGTTTCCTTACCAAAGAAACGTGTATGCAGATTTTTAATGTGGTTAATTCTTGAAGTCTTTAAGGCTTGAATTATATATTTTGTCAACTAATAGACTTCTAACATGCCATGTAGTCCTTATAAAAAGATTATGAATTATATATTTTGTCAACTAATAGATTTCTAACATGCCATGTAGTCCTTATAAAAAGATTATGAAATATATATTTTTATTAAACCAACCAACAACTATATATTATTATTTTTTCCCGGACTTTACATTCTTTCCTCCTTAAGCAACATTCGTCCTCGAATGTGAATAAGGTCATAACATAATCACATAGACACAATAATGTTTATTGTTATTGTAACACTAATCTAACATGTCATGTAGTCCTTATAAAAAGATTATGAAATATATATTTTTATTAAACCAACCAACAACTATATATTATTATTTTTTTCTCGGACTTTACATTCTTTCCTCCTTAAGCAACATTCGTCCTCGAATGTGAATAAGGTCATAACATAATCACATAGACACAATAATGTTTATTGTTATTGTAACACTAATTTGGGGCTTCACATTCTCCCTTCCTTAATAAACATTCGTCCTCGAATGTGAATAAAGTTGTAACACATGCATATAGACACGCAAATGGCACACATATGAAGTACTATGTAACACATTTTTTTTTTACCTTAGTCAAATAGAAATGGATATTTGACTTTCATCGCCTCTTCAGCTTCCCAGGTGGCTTCCTCTGTGGAGTGATTCCTCCACAGGACCTTCACGGAAGCAATATCTTTACTCCTAAGGCGCTTAACCTTCCTATCAAGTATTTCCACCGGAACCTCTTCATATTGAAGATCTTCATTAAGAACTATCTCCTGGGGAAGAACGACGTGACTTGGATCGTGCAAGTATTTTCGTAATATTGACACATGAAACACCGGATGCACCGCTTCCAGCTCTTGTGGAAGTGCTAATTCATAAGCCACATTCCCCACTCTTCGCAAGATCTCATATGACCCAATAAACCTTGGGCTCAATTTCCCTTTCTTACCAAAGCGCATCACTCCCTTCATTGGGGACACTTTTAAAATACTTTCTCCCCCTCTTGGAAATTCAAGATCTCTTTTCCGATGATCCGCATAGGACTTATGACGACTATGAGCTGTTTTGATCCGCTCCCGAATCATCTGTACCTTATCATTTGTTTTTCTTGAATGACTTCAGGTCCGAACAGTTGCGTCTCACCCACCTCGAACCATCCAAGTGGAGACCTACATTTTCGTCCATATAATGCTTCAAACGGGGCCATTTGTATGCTAGAGTGAAAACTATTGTTGTAGGCGAACTCAATTAGACATAGATGGTCCAACCAGCTTCTATGAAAATCTAACACACAAGATCGCAACATGTCCTCAAGTGTTTGAATTGTTCGCTCAGCTTGCCCATCTGTTTGCGGGTGAAAAGTCGTGCTTAACTTAACTTTTGTTCCGAGACCTTGCTGGAAACTTTGCCAAAAGTGTGAGGTGAACTGGGAACCCCTATCTGAAATAATTTGTAAAGGAATCTCGTGTAACCGCACAATCTCCTTCAAATAAATGCATGCGTCTTGTGGTGCGCGTCGTAGTCTTGACCGGTAAGAAATGGGCTGACTTTGTAAGCGATCAACAATCACCCAAATAGAATCATACCCTTCTCGAGTTTTGGTGGACCGATTCACGAAATCCATATGAATCGCCTCCCATTTCCACATGGGGACTCGATGTCTGAAGTAATCCGCCAGGTTTTGATGTTCACTTTCACTGGACATATAAGACACCTTCCGACAAACTCATGACGTCTTTCTTCATCCCGTCCCACCGTAATTTGCCTTGAGGTCACGATACATCTTTGTTGACCTGGATGAATGGAATATCTTGTGTTGTGACCTCATCTAAGATCTTCCTCCTTAGATCATTAACCTTAGGAACACATAACCTACCCTTATACCGAAGAATGCGCCATTTTCTTCTAATGTAAACTGTGAAGGTTTTCCATGTTGAATCCTCTCTCGGAATCTAACAAATTTCGTATCCTCAAACTGACTTTCTTTTATTTCTGCAGCTAAGGCAGACTGAGAGGTATCATGTACCGCCACCGTGCCTTCACCGACCTCGATTAAACTAACTCAGGGTTTCACATTTTTGTACCTCGCGACGATACCTCTCTTTTGTATCGCCAAATGAGCCAAGCTGCCCGTTGATCTTCTGCGAGTCGTCAACTACCACGTTAGCTTTTCGGGATGGTAAAGAATGCTAAGATCATAATCCTTAAGCAACTCTAACCATCTTCTTTGTCGGAGATTCAAATCCTTTTGTGTGGTTATGTACTGTAAACTCTTATGATCTGTAAATATATCCACATGCACACCATACAAATAGTGTCTCCATATTCATAAGGCAAACACTACTGCGGCCAATTCAAGTCATGAGTTGGGAAATTCTTCTCATGTATCTTCATTGTCTAGATGCATACGCAATAACCTTTCCAAAGCGCATCAAGACATATCCTTACCCAACTCTAGAGGCATCGCATGATAGGCGTGAACCCTTCATCCGATAGTAAGGTTAGGGGTAGTGCGAGTCAACAATTCATTTAGTTTCTGAAAACTTGCTTCACATGCTTATGACCAATGATACTTAACCGCTTTTTGATTCAACCTGGTCAAAAGAGGAGCAATACTAGAAAAACCTTTTAGGAATCTTCTATAATACCCAGCCAAACCAGAAACTTCTAACCTGCAGCCGAATTGGTCGATTTTGGCGATTCTTCATCTTCTATCTTACGGGGTCTACCATAATTCCATCCCTTGACACAACATGGCCCAAAAAGGCTACCTTTTCCAACCAAAATTCACACTTTGAAAATTTAGCATATAGTTTCTCTGTTTCAAGACTTGAAGACTACCCTCGGATGCTCTTCATGTTCTTCAACACTCTTCAGTAGATTAGGATATCATCTATGAACACAATCACGAACAAATCTAGGAATGGTTTGAAGATTCTCATTAAATCCATAAAAGTTGTTGGGGCATTGGTTAACCCAAAGACATGACCAAGAACTCATAATGGCCTATCGGGTTCTAAAGGTCATTTTGGATATATCATCGGATTTATTTTCAACCGATGATATCGACGTGAGATCAATCTTGGAAAAATAGCTAGCTCCACGAAGTTGGTCAAAAGATCATCGATTCTTGGTAATGGGTATCGGTTCTTGATCGTGACCTTATTGAAGCCGATAATCGATGCACGTTCGGGCGATCCGTCTTTCTTTTCACAAACAGTTGGTTCACTTTGAGAAACACTAGGCCTTATAAAGCCTTTATCCAGAAGATCCTTCAATTGTTCTTTTAACTCCCTCAATTCAGCTGGGGCCATTCGATATGGAGGAATAGAAATGGGTCTTGTACCCGGAATTAACTCTATCGCAAACTCCACTTCTCTATCAGGAGGAAGGCCTGGAAGATCTTCAGGAAAAACCTCCGGAAAATTTCGAACAATAGGAACATCATTCACTGCTGGGGATTCCTTTTGGGTATCCACTATATTAGCCAGATATGCATACTCCACTCTGTGACTTCTCAATAACTTTTGAGCCCCAAGGTAGGAAATAAAGCGACTGAGGATATTCCAATCCTACCGCTTATAACAACTTACGGTTCTCAGGAAAAGTTAATCTCACTATCTTCCGCCGACGATCTAACATGGCATAACATGCCGACAACCAATCCATACCCAAAATGACGTTGAAGTCTACCATATCAAGTAGTACTAGGTTCACCATTGTTCCCCTTCCATTCACTTCTAATGGGAAATTATTTACCACCCGAGAGGCCCAAATTGAGGCCCCTACTGGTGTCATAACCTCAAAAGGTTCACTTAAATAAGAAGGTTCTACGTGTAAATTCTTAGCAAAGCCCATTGACACATATGAAAATGTAGAGCCGGGATCGTACAATACAAATGCAGGAATACTCGAGACTAGCAAAATACCTGTGACCACCGCATTAGATGCTTCTGCCTCATTCCTCTGGGGCAAAGCGTAGAGCCGATTAGAATTGTTGGGTTGTTGACCTCCCTGACTCTGGCGGGGTTGGTTTCGATTTCCCACATGGCGGTGTGGTTGCCGACCTCACTGAATAGTTTGAGTTTGGGTCCTCTTCGCAATCCACGGCATAGTGGTCGACTCTCCACGTTATAACATGTCTTCGTTAGAGCCAGGCATTCTCCATTGTGTTTCCTTTGACAAATCTTACAAATCGGTTTGTCACCTCACGTGTTAGGGTTGGTGGCCTTGTCCTTGCTACCTTGGTAATTAGACCAATGTGCCCCAGGCTTGAAATAAGGCGCCCTGATTGGTTCGGTCTGAAGATCCCTTACTAAACTCACCTTACGATTTTGACTGCGGTTAAATGATCACGGCGTCGAAATCTCTTCGCGAATATTCTCTTTTTGCTTTAGCGAAACCTTCTACCCTCATTGTCATACCAACGATCGAAGGTATGCCCGATAATGGGCTAATGCCACTACCTTCTCTTCCAGTTTGGGTTTAAACCCTTATGACTCTTTTGACCTTCTCCTTTACGTAGGAATAATATATGCGTTGTATCGCGACAATCGGATGAATTAGGTATTGTATTCTATCACATTGCGGTCTCCTTGTTTCAACAGTTCAAACTCACGTCTGAGCGCATCTTTTCGGGAGTTAGGCATGTATTTTTCACTGAATGCAGCTCTGAACTCCCCCCACGTCATCGGTGGTGACATCGGAAAATGATTTCTTCTAAAATTTCTCCACCACACCCGTGTGTCGTCCACTAACCGTGCGATTACAAAATTGACGTCATGCGTCTCCACACATCCTCGTGTAAACAGTAGGTTTTCTACCTCATCGAGAAATACTATTGGGTTAGACTTGTAGTCATTTCCTGTATAGGTATGTTCCCTTCTTCTCACAAAATTTGCCCCATAGTCTATCTGGTACCTCTCCTACCTTTTTCGGTCGGTGGTGCAGTCACATCTGGTTATTTTATCGTTGTACACTCCCTTCCACAATCCTTTGAAGGAGGTAGTACGAGAACCAAGTCTTTGAAAAGACTCAAGATAGGCACGAGAAGAGTATGAAAGAAGTGAAACTTTAGGATGTTATTCCGTTCACTTATTACTAAGGTGGCGCGCACACCGTCGCAATAAATAACCGTTCAAACACCCAACTCGAAGAAAACTTCCTAGAATCTCTTAACCTGGTTTAGCTTTGATACCAACTTGTCACGCCCCAAATATTCCCTAAGTCTTTACTTAGGGCGTGATGACACCTGGACAATTATTTTTCACCAGGAGCACCATTTAATTCTCTTTATTTAGAAATTTAAACTTATATTCAAATACGGAGCTATTAATAAAATAACAATAAAGAAATTTATTTATGACTTTATTAATAATATAACGCGAGCCCATGCTCGTGCAAATATTGTCTCTACATAGACATACTGACAAATATTATTCTAAGTTGGAAGGGAGACCATTCCACACGGGCATTTCCCGAGACATTGAACCGACATTACGAACTGGCAGTACGAGCAGAGCGATGGATTTGGTACGACAAGAGGCTGCGGGGCGATCTCTAGCCTTGACGGGGTGCCTTTCCTCTATCACGTTTTCCTGAAACATGTTAAATAAAGAGTCAGCCCTACCATCTGGGGCTGAGTGAGAACTTTACCCTGCAATTCAAAGTAACACCACAATATTCCAAGTGCAATCACATTATAACGTAATAAGCATATTGCAAAAACATATCAGGTTACAACATTTTTAAATATGCAACAACTCCTCATAGGAAATTCTCGGTTTAACTAACACTTCATTTTATCTTGTATTATACGTTAAGACATTCCCCTGCATTTCCACATGTTTATTACATTTATATATTTGTGAACGCGTATTCACTTTTCATATTTATATATAGGTGAACATGTATTCATCTTTCATATTTGTTGCGGCGTGCAACCCGATCCATTATATTTACGTATTTGTGAACACGTATTCACTTTACGTTTTGTTGCGGCGTGCAACCCGATCCATTATGTTTACGTATTTGTGAACGTGTATTCGCTGCCCTTCCTGGATCTCGATAGATCCGAGGCAGAAACTTTAAACAACGATAACTCTCAATACGTAAGTCGGATAGACCCCCGTAAGGTCTCAAAATGTCCACAACAAAGAGATCTAGAACTTTCATTTAGCAACAATTTTCATATTCCCCACATATTAGTACAGTTTTACGTTTCAACGTCCTGCCCTTCTGGATTCCGACGAATCCGAGGCAGCAACTTCAAACTACAATAACTCTCAACTCGTAAGTCCGTTTTAATAAATATTTATATATATCTGTCCGTAACAGAGATATTTACAACCATGTAAATTTTCATATAATTCTAATAAGTAAAACTCAATAAAAACAGTCCGTAATTATGCCTTTCCGAATTTCGACCAAATCTAAGGCAGGAACTTTGAACTATGATAACTTTCAAACCGTACGTCCATTTTACCTCATTTTTGGTTCTATATGATCATATTAGAGAGGTGTACAATTCTTCCGAATTTCATCAAATTCTAACAATTATAACTCAGTGAGAACAGTTCGTAAAGTTCATGACGCAACTAGTTGTCTAAGCAATCAAAAGTTCAATATTTCTTTTCAACACTCAATTCTTATTCCAACATGTATTGAACTAAAAATAAAGGATGTTACCAAGGATTTCTGAGTGAGAAAACTCACCTGGTAAGTGTGAAGATTATTGTTGTTTGGTTGCTAAAATGATCCTTACTCTCTAGTATTTTGATTCTTGTTCTTCTTGCCCTCTTGGTATTTTTCCAGATTTTTTTTCTCTTCTTTTCACTTATTTTTTTCTGATTTCCTATTCTTTGTGCTAGGTATTTTATTTGTGTATAAGTAACATATATAACAAGTGATGTTTGTGTGTAACATAAAGGAGGTGGAAAACCAAGAGTGGAGAGGAGTTAAAGGGGGAGGGGAATGGAAGTAGGTTGTTTCCTTACCAAAGAAACGTGTATGCAGATTTTTAATGTGGTTAATTCTTGAAGTCTTTAAAGCTTGAATTATATATTTTGTCAACTAATAGACCTCTAACATGTCATGTAGTCCTTATAAAAAGATTATGAATTATATATTTTGTCAACTAATAGATTTCTAACATGCCATGTAGTCCTTATAAAAAGATTATGAAATATATATTTTTATTAAACCAACCAACAACTATATATTATTATTTTTTCCCGGACTTTACATTTTTTCCTCCTTAAGCAACATTCGTCCTCGAATGTGAATAAGGTCATAACATAATCACATAGACACAATAATGTTTATTGTTATTGTAACACTAATCTAACATGCCATGTAGTCCTTATAAAATGATTATGAAATATATATTTTTATTAAACCAACCAACAACTATATATTATTATTTTTTTCTCGGACTTTACACATACATACTAGGGATCATCAGGACTTTTCATGGTTGTAATATAGGCTTAGGCAGGGGTAGGTAAAAATAGGCATTTAGGCTCATATTACGTACCATAAGCGCTTTTCATTCAACTTGTTTCTCTTCCTTGCTATATTCTTTTTAGTTCATACTCATTACTCCCTTTTTTCTTTTTGTTGAGAGCGGAACATACACATTCGCATTGGCGCCCCCAAACTTAAGCTTTTTCATAGTTTAATTGGGGTGCATAATTTATTTTTGCTCTCTTTTGTATTTTTTTTTCACTTTATTTTTCCTCCGTATCATCAGTTATTGCTTATGGCACATGAGGGAATTGGGGTGTCAAAGAAATAACTTTTCATTTTAGGCTCAAAGGGCTGACTAGGGATACAATTCATTGTCAGGGTAGGTAATGAAAGGTAAGAAGAGCTAACAAAGAAATGTCTGAATCCTCCCCTTAACATGCCCATCCTAATTATTTTGCCTCAAATAGCAAGCATGCATGACATTTTTCGTAATTGACATACACAGGCTAAGCACACAATATTCCAATTAATCAGATTTTCATGAATCTTTTGGCATATTTAACTTAAGCACACAGATTTGTGCATACCATTCCATTACATTATCCTACTTAATTCACTAGGCGTTTCAAGCAACTACAGCATGCATGAAAAAAAAATTGTTACTCATATAGACACATAAAAGACACAAATCAACGATTCAAAATTATAAGAAAATACAAGTGCCCCCAAACTTAACTGACACAAATGTGTGTGACTCAAAGATGAAACATGGACAACTTACAAACGTACATCGGCTCAAAATGGTGGTGGTGGCGGCGGATATTGCATTGTGACGGTATATGTGGGAGGAGATTTGGCGATTCCGGGCCTTTTCATATTTTCGGGGATCGTGAACTGGCAGCGCGGTTCTTCCTCTGTGGCACCGCGGTGCATAAAGTATTGAGGCTTTCCTGAAGATTCGGCACCGCGGTGCTGCAGATCGGTACCGCGATGCTAACTTGATTTCATGTCTTTTCGTCCTTTCCTTCATGATCCATCCTCTGAGTCCTTCACCTGGCATCACAACATAACAAACACACAAAAAATGAGACTGACCTAATTAAAATAAATTGCAGAATTTAAACATTGGGTTGCCTCCCAAGTAGCACTGTCTTTAACGTCTTTTAGTCGGACGCATGTTACTTATCAAAAATCATTGGGGTAATTTAACCTCACAACCTATCCATTTCATAATCATCCTCCTCTTTCTCATTTTATTTTTCTTCTTGACCATAGGGGGTTCAGTAATACTTACCTTTTCGAGGGCTTTCACCTCATCAATTTTTGTTCCTGCCACCTTGCTGACCTGTGGGTTTAATGTTGTAGGGATGGTCTCCCTAGCTTTGGCCTGCACTGGCTGAACTGCTGGGGCAGCTGTGCTTGCTGCGAAACACTTGTCAATGGCATGGGACTCAATGACGAATTTGAACACCTTGAACACTATCTCCTCCTCCTGAACCAACCCTGAGTCTCAGTTCCCCCTTTTCCACATAAATCAAGGCTCTCCCAGTAGCAAGGAGTGGTCTCCTCAAGATAATTGACATCTCATCATCTTCTTTCATATCAAGAATAAGGAAGTCTGCAGGGAAGAAGAACTTTCCTATCTTAACCAACACATCTTCGATTATGCCTCTGGGATGCACCACAGTTCGGTCGGCTAGCTGCAGATTTACTGTGATTGGTTTGGCTTCCCCCAAACCCAACCTCTTGAAGACAGATAGGGGTACTAGATTGATGTTAGCCCCTAGATCACACATCACCCTGTTGCATGTCACCCTACCAATAGGGCAGGGCAAGGTGAATCTCCCTAGATCCTTAAGCTTAGGAGGCAATTTCTTTTGCAATACTGTCTCATAATCCGCTAGCCTCCTCTTTTTTCCAAGTATCTCCTTCATGAACTTGAAGTATGCGGGCATCTGCTCTAGCGCCTCAATGAAGGGAATATTTATGTGTAGCTTTTTGAAGACCTCCAAGAACTTGGAGAACTGCTTGTCAATTGCCTTCCTTTGTAGCCTCTGAGGGTAAGGAATTGTATCAACATATTCCCTCCTTACTGCCGGTGGAGCCTTCTCTAAATTAGGGCGGTCATCAGTAACCCCCCCATTTTCTATTTCAATTGTCTTCTCCACTCCTGGTTGGGGGCCCCACTGCTCTAACTGCTTTCCACTTCTCAGACTGACTGCTTGGCATTGCTCCCCTGGACCCATCACTGTCTTATTGGGGAGAGCCCCCTGAGGTCTATCACTCAACTTCTCTGCCAACTGCCCTATTTGAGTTTTCAAACCCCTAATAGAAGATCTCGTCTCCGTCATAAATTGGGTGTGAGAGTTGGTCATTATTGCTTGGGAATTGACCAAGGTTGAAATTGAGTACTTAGTTTCTTCCATGAATGACCTTGTCTCTGTGACGAATTGTGCTTGGGAGTTTGCCAATGTCAATAGTGCCGTTTTCAACTCATATGACTCCTCGTGTGGAATTGGTGGTGAATAACGATATCGCTTCGATCATTCTTCCACGAAAAATCTGGATGATTTTTTCCCCAGGTTATATGTGTTAGATTGTGCATTATTGTATTGCCTCTGAAAGTATCCCACAGCCTGACATTGAGCCTGCTCCATTGAGATGTGGTTTGCATCAGTTTCTGGACATCTATAAAAGGTATGCGGATCCCCACAAATTTCACAAACTGCTTGTATCTGGACTACCTTTACAGTTATGGTATTCTGCTGGAGTTGCTTAGTCAAGAGAGCAACTTGTGCCTGCAGTGCAGTGATAGCATCTGTCTCATGAACTCCAATCCAACTGCTTTTCTGCCACATGTTCCTCTCTCATATGACAAGTGATTATCTGTGGTCATGTCTTCCAACAAGTCACGGGCTTCATGTGTTGTCCTCCTCATGAAAGTACGACTAGCAGCTGCATCAATAATTGTTCTAGTAGTCCCACTCAGAACATTGTAGAAGATGTGCACCAAGTTCCATTGTTCAAGGCCATGATGTGGGCACTTCCTCTGCAAATTCTTGAACCTTTACCAAGCATAACTCTCCATCCATTTGATAGAAATTGTTCAATTCTCCCCTAAGTCTTGCCACCTTTGCTGGTGGAAAGAATTTTTCAAGGAACTTCTGGGCCAGGTCCCGCCATGTGAAGATAGAGTCTGTTGGCAGGGAGTTCAACCAAACCTTCGCCCTGAGTGAAAATGGGAAGAGCCTCAATCGGATAGCATCATCAGTGACACCATTGTATTTGAATGTGGCGCAAAGCTCCAGGAAATTCGCAATGTGCGTATGTGGCTCCTCATATGGAGACCCTCCAAACTGGACTGTGTTCTGCACCATACCCGGAATAGCAGGTTTAATCTCAAAATTATTGGCTCCTATTGCTGGGAGCCTTATGCAAGTCTGCACCTCTGTCACTGTAGGCAATACTCCCCAAGCTTTTTTCTGCAGGAATTTGTGTTGTCTTAAGACATGCGGTAGCTCGCCATCTGCCAAATTATTGTTTTGCTGATGTTCCATTATCAAATGATCAACACTTTCCATGTCTTTCCTGCAAGTGATCAAAAACAAGCGAACAGATCACGGCAAAATGTTCTCAAATAAAAATAAAAATAAAAACCAAATTAGAAATAAGAATAGATAGTTCGATATTGATTATACTCCAGTCCCCGGCAATGGCGTCAAAAACTTGTTAGGCGATTTTCACACGTGCAAAACGCAAGTGTACGTATCGTCTCATGTAATATAGTCTGTAAGACCGAATATCGTCCACAGAGACTGGTTTCTAAGTACCGAGCATGGCATAAAGGCTTTGTTGATCATAAGAAAATCGGGTTATCAACAACTTTTGACCTGTCTGCCTGGACATAAGATACCTAAAAAAGAAGAAAGAAAAGGAAAACGTTATTATAAATGGCACGAGAAATGGACTCACTCTACAAATAATTGTGTAAATTTCAGGAATCTGATTCAAGACTCCACTCGCTGTCTACTAAACGAGCGTTAATCTTCGTTTTACCTGTTTCAAGAAAACGGATTGCGCTAAGAAAGAAAACGGATGCAGCAAGAAAACGGATGCGCGTTACTAACTTGTTGCGCAACGGCTTTCGCGCTAGTGCGCTCATCCGCTGCTTGTTGCGCCAATGCTTTCGCGTTAGTGCTCTCATCCGCTGCTTGTTGGGGGATCGATCGAATCTTAACTAACTAACGTATTGTAATATCAACCAGCCTTCAGAACCAGCTGAGAATAAAATCAAAAGAAAGAAGAATGATTGAAAAAGCTAATGTACTATTGATGGACTTCATGCAGCTGGCTTTCACTCGAATCTTTTTCAGTGTGAAGGTTTTCTACTCCTTTGTCCTTTGACTCTCAACTCAATGCATCACAGACTGACGAGTCTAAAACAAGTTAGAAGAGCTAATAGAACTTGGCTTACTTCTTACTGAATGTCGAACAACACTGAGAGTTCTCCCGGTCCCAAGAGAACCCCGTATGTTAGCGATTAGTCAATCCGGATCCATCTAGTCTTGCACTTCACTTTAAGACCGGTCCTTCAATTCAAACAAAGGCTTAGTAAGCACAGATTCCCTAGAAAGAAAGATTTCCTCTCTTACCCGCTTAGCTAAGACTGAATTTTGCACCTTCTCGTTCATTACATTAGGTTAGGAGATCTAACCAAGCACGCGAAATGCGACATTGACTCAAGAAAGGAAAGTCAATAAAAGAAAAAGCCAAACCTTAGAGTTCGCTGCCGGTGCAGTGCCAATTCCTTATGACTTCTAGGCCTCTTCTAGGCTTTCTGCCTCTAAGCAAACTGAACCCACAGAACTCCCTTTGCTTTCTCTCGGGATCGACTCAATCAATGAGAACCACAGCGAAATACTTCTGGCATGCCAAAGCAAGGTAAGCGATCGATTCTCTTTCCCAAAGTCAAATGCTATTGTACTGAGTCAAAGTTTCATGCCCTTCTAAGAATAGAACATAATAGCGATGACCCATAGAACTGAGAACCGGAGATGTCCATAAATCACTATGAATAATTTCAAATGGCATTGAAGTATTAGAATGCGAAGCTACAAATGGTAATTTAATAATCTTTCCCAAAGCACAGGATTGACAAAGTGGAGTACTACGCGTACCCTTACAAGAAATAAATTTTTGTCTATCTAAAGAAGATAAAATAGACGACCCCGGATGACCTAGACGAGCATGCCACAAGGAAGGAGCAAGATATGCAAAGGTGGATGACATAGCTTGACGCGAGACGCTGGGACTTGGTGTGATTGGATAGAGGTCCCCCCATTGTTACACCTCATGAGATGACTTCTCGTCTTGAAATCCTTCACAGAAAAATCCAAATGGATCATAATTAATAGAAACTCAGTTATCAGTTGTGAATTTATGGACAAATACCAATTTTTTAATTAATTTTGGGGCATGAAGGGTATTTTTCAGGACAAGTGGTGGAAGTGGTGGATGAGGAGGGGACAAGGTTTTATGACCATAACCATTAATTGGAATAGAACTGCCATTACCAACAGTTATACCGATTAGTGCTCAATTTGGAATAAGACGAGATAGTACATTGATCGGATGTCATATGGATAGTGGCGCCGGTGTCCATGTACCAATTAGGGTATGGTTGAGTCAGGTCAAGTGTGTGCATCGCTGCTTCAATGTTGGTCTGTGTGTGTCCCACTGCGTGATGTGATGGGTCTGATGGGGGTGAGGCCCAAGTATACTAGACTGTTGGGACTGTCCATACGCTGGTCTGAATCCTGGAGTCTGGACTGAGGAGAAGCTAGGCCGCGACGGGTATACGGGCGGATACTGAGGCGTCGCGGCGCTGTAAGGCTGTGTCGCGGCACTGTTAGGTGTTGGGACCCACTGCCACTGACCGGAGGGCCCCTATGGGTTCCAGGATTGTTGTTGTTGTTGCTGCTGGTTGCCCCCGTTGTTGGCGCTGCGGTTCTTGTCATTATTCTTTCGATTTTGGCCTTTCTTCCCACCGCCGTTGTGATTTTGGGTCACGTTGGCTGGATTGAAAGGATAAAAGTTAGAAGCAGTCATCATGCCGACAGGACTGGCCCCAAGCGCTACTTTCTTAGCCAAACCGGTTTCTTTCAAAGTGAGCATAGAACGGGCTTGATAAAATCCTGGTAGGGGCTTACTCTGACGAATAACGAATAACTGAAATAACACCGCTATAGGCCTCTGAAAGGCCTGCAACCATATGAAGAACTAGACGACTATTAGAAATAGGAGAACCTACGTTGCTGAGTTGGTTCCCACGCACAGCAAAAGCCATTTCTAATGCCTGATGAGTCGATCAATTCCTCTACCCTATTAGTTATGTGTTTCCCCTTCTCTTTCTGTCACTGAACTGAACCAGCTCCCACTAAACAAAACTATGATCCCGGAAGCAGCCGTTAGAGTGGGGCGAGCTCGAATCCGCTTTCTTTAAAAACCAAAGAAATAGCTTAGTAGCCACATTAGCAGCGCTTGGGATGATTTTAGGCGCGACCTTTTCCCTTTGGCTATATATTCGTGCGGTTTCTTGGATCCAGTGGGAAATCACCGCTTCCTTCTCATTCGGACCCGGGGTCTTTCCCTATTCCTGTTTCGCAAGATCCAGAAGAGAACCCCCAGGGGGGCTCACACCCAAGTCCTTGAGACGTTTGCAATAAGAAGAAACGTTTTGAAAACTCACGCACCTGTGAAAATTCCTGCTCAAGAACAATTTTATCTTGGAATATATCTCGCAATCGATCCCACACCGACATAGCTGTGGAGTTGAGTTTCATAATCGTCTGCAAAAGGTCCAAGGAAATAGTGGCATAAATCCACTGAAGATTCTTGGAATCAAGCATGTCCCATAATTCTGGATCTGCTTCATTAGTGAGCACATTAGATGTAGTCGCCTTATCACGAGCCGGAAGGATGATGTGGTGAAGAACTTTATGAGTTTTAACATGAATCTTGAATAACTCCGCCCACGTCCCATATTGAACGTTTTCAAGATCAAGAACAATAGGGATGACGCTCTTGATGTTAGAAACTGATAGGGCAGGATGAAAATTGTTCTTATCAGCCATAGGGATAGAACAAACAAGATTCGGAGAAGGAAATTTGTAGAAAAGAAGGAGGTCTCAGATTTTTGCTGGAAAAAAACGAGAATTTGGGAGGGATTTTGCACGGTATTTTGAGAAGAAATTGAGAACCGGAAGCAAGGAAAAGAACCTAGACTCGTGATACCATGAAAGAAATAATCTCCTGATTATTCTTATTAATGAAAGACATATATATACAAGTTACAAGGAAGATCCTCTTCCTATTCTACCTAGGAATCTTTATTTTATAAGAATACTAACTTTACAATTATGGTAACATTACACTACTAATTTAGGTACAAACCTAAGTTTAATATTTACCAAATATACAATAGAAAAGGGGAAGGACCCCACGGCTGATGGGCTCACACGGCTAAGCCCATATATACTTTAACAGTTTAATCTTGAGAAAATTTTATACTTATATTGTATTTTTTGGTACTTTCTTCTTAGTTCACAAGAAACATGGGACTCTTTCATCTGACGTTGGTTATCATGTATTTCTTCAATTAAACAGGTGATCATTATCAAAAACCATATGTGATACCAGAGCCAGAAGTGACAGTTTACAAACGAAACGAATGGGACGAATTCCTAGTAATCGCGACAGACGGTTTATGGGATGTTGTATCCAACGAGGTAACCTGTGAAGTCGTAAAAAAATGTCTCGACGGACAAATTCGAATGAGGTTCCCCGATAAAGACAATGCGGCGGCCGCCGCCGCATTTCTGGTCGAGCTAGCCATTGCCAAGGGAAGCAAAGACAACATTAGTGTCATAGTAGTTGAGCTTGATAAAATGAGTGACATTAAAGTTTCCTTGTGATATCCCCGAAGTTTTATCTTGTTCAATTTTCCCCACATTAATGTTTGTTTGTGTTAATTCTCTTTGATGTCTAGTTTGCAAAGGTCGAGTGACAAGACTAGTTGGCAAGTCCAATATTGTACAGTTTAAGAAAGGTGTTTTAGGTTGGTTGAGCCTTTTAGATGGGGGGCATGATGAGACCGATCTTAGAATGTACATGCACTAGAAATTTGCAGTAACATTTTGTCCAGTAAACAATTTTGGGCTCCCATACATGTATTAAGATGCTTGCTTCGATCTCATATAGTACTAACATTGTGTTACTTAAACAGAAAAGTTCATAAAGATAGTTGTGCTAATAGTACCTCACATATATTTGGCACAAACTTAAATCCAGATTCTATTTCAAGTTAGTATGCTAAACTCCATTAAGGTCCAAGAGAAAAAGGAAACCAGAGCAACACCATAGAGTTTAACGAGTGGTCATTTTTATGATTGTATTATTGACATGAGGCAAAGTCAGCTTGATTCGACATTATGTTTTCGTTTATCAGCATGTAAGTGTTCTAGATTCCTATGATTATGAGCTAATTCCTTCTGATTATGGGTAAGATTTATTCTAGTGGCTCTCTTGACTGCCTCATAGAGTAATAGGTCAGTCGAGAAGAAATTATATCAATAGATATTGAACGGTAAAAAAAGGATGAGTGGATGAGCCAATCTATGTTGTCTAGGTCTTCTCAACAACCGCATGAACCTCAAGATGATCAAGACTCCCACCAAAATAGAATGAATGAGGATTGAGACGGGGTGTAGGCCTTCCTAAATACGAAGAAGGTGGGTTTCAGAGAGGATTGTGCTCCAACTTAACATTACAACTCTTCATAACAAGTGTTATATGGTAACCGAAAAAAGTAATAACCTGTTATAGTAAGTTAAATTTCACTAATAATATAAAAATTATTTACACAGTAAGTGATGTAACTTAAATACATTTATAAATATATAGCCCAATTACTTCTTATCGTAACTAGATGATGTTCAATTGATAATTTTATTATCTTGTTACCATGTTACCAGGTGGTCATGGGTTCAAGCCGTGGAAACAGCCTCTTGCAGAAATGTGGTAAGTGTGGTTCGTCCCTTCCCCCGTAGCGGAAGCTTAATACACTGCTTCTTTTTTTTTACTGTGATACTGTTACATCTTTTGATGTATTTATTCAATACAAATCTCCTCGTGTGCAAAGATGAGCAAGATTTGACTAGAAAATATCCTAGGAAAGATCTATCTACCAGAAAACAAAGAAAAACTTAATGCAGAAGTGATTTGCCTACTTTTATGTGTTCTGAGACAGACATTTAAAGATCTCGAACAAAAGTTTTAACTTATGTAGACATTAAAAGGGTTGGCACAGAGACATGCTCTGCCTCACATGATATGGGCAATCTAAATAGATGGGTCCAGGATTGGAAGCTTATAGGTTTCCCGAACAATTTCAACTCAATGTACTATAATAATTAAATTCACATTCAAATAGTCTTGATATTTAGTGAATGTTTAATATAATAGAATTTGAGCAAAAGCTAGTAGATTCATGTAAACCTGCACGAAACATGAAACATGAATCCTAGGCTTGTTATCCTGTTTAGAAATACCGTAATAAAAGGAACATAAGAGCTTGTCGCAAGGTATTTGACCAAATAGGATCGTCCAGTTCCTATAGAACCTATCACTAAAATACCCCTAGAGGGGGATAAGGCTAAGCGGAGCGAAAAGGGTTTTCCATGGGAAATGAAAACTATTTTTTCCACACGAAGTTTGTGTTAATAAGTGATTGTCTGATAATGAGCAAGGACTTTCTTTTGTGTCTTCGTTCCTAGTCAGGCAAATAATTATAATGTATACATATATTATCATGAACTCACTTATTCTAAATCTTGAGTAGGCTGCTGTCCTCGGTATGAATTGAATAAAAAGATAAATCTTGTCTATGATGCCATCAACAATTAGAACCATAATCTAGCATCAAGGATGGTGTATAACAAGTTGTTAAAGAACCAAAAATACAAATGTTAACACTATTCTTTGAACAGAAGAATACCAAAAGCAGAAGGAAAAAATTGTAAAGCTTGCAACAACACAACACAAAGAACCTGAGTGAATAGCAAAAATAATAGAAACATTTCAAGCTTGCATTCAATTACAAAGGAAAATGAAGACTTTAGACATAATATTATAGAGAAAGCCAAGGGCAAAACTTTCTTTGCTTCTCAACCCCTTTCACTCTTTTTCTGTCTCTTTCTTTCTCAATACTATGTATATATAAATAAAGTGGAGAAGAAAGAGGATGAGCACTTGTTTAAACTCGTCTCTTCACTCCTTTCTTCCTCCGACTTTCCCACATTATTAACCTAAAAACGCCGTCATCTAAAAGTCCTAATCAAACTGCAAACCAACAAGAAGTTGACACTTACAGACCCAACTTTCAAGAGAGAAAACGGAAAAAAACGACAAAAGGACTTCCTTGACCTCGCCGTGTAGTAGTAGTAATAGTAGTAGTATAGCTGCACAATTCTTACATTAGAACCACAAGAAAAATGTGTGAGCATCTCAATTTCCACTTCCTTTTTAACTTCTTGATTTTTCTTTCAAGTCTTTTAGACTAAAGTGTAGCTTGAAACCGAGACGAGTGCAGGTGAAGCAGTGTGAATGTACACGAACTCGAGGCTTTTTCCAGCTGGTAAAGAGTTGAGCCAAGCTGGGAAAATGAACGAGTTACCATACTTTGTAAGACCCCAGAGAGGACCATAGAGCTTGAATATTGAGAGCTTCAAGTTCTTAACCGTCTTTCCGGACTTGTTGGTTACAACTGCTGAGTATCTGTAGTAAGTCTTCCCATTCAGAGCCCATGAACTAGTTGCCCTTTGTTGAATAGCAATATGAGCATCATTTGCTGCAGATATATCTGTTTATTAGATAGCCATTTATAGAATTGGTTCAACATACATTAACAGGAAGAATAGCAACTGAAAGTACCTGGGACTGGAAGTACTCTTGGACTTGGAGCTGGAGTTACTTTTGGTCTTGGAGCTGGCTTTGGAGTTGGCTTAGGGTCAGGAACAACTGTAAGAAGCATAATAAAAAAGTTCTTAGGATTAAACTTTGAAGCATACTACTAAATGACTCATACAAAGACGTTACTACCACAATAACTACTATGTCTCAATCCCAAGCAAGTTGTGGTAGGTGGAAGGCTAGCTAAAACTAGCTAGTTTATGATGAATTCCTCAGAATACTCAAAGATGTTAATTGACTAAAATATATACCTGGGAGGAGCTGATTGTAACCACTGTGACCAGCATGAAGTCTTGCCAACACACCAATCAACGGAGCATTGTTATACGTGGCAGGCTCAGTTTGCTCATAGTTGTCTCTTTGATCAGCAAAGTTGTCATAGGCATCAGGTCCACCAACAAGGGCACCAGTAAGGAGATTAGGATCGCTCGCCTTTCTGCTATACCAGGTGGCATAGCCTCCACGGCAGGTGACGAAAGTAGGATTAACCTTAAAAGAGACAATGGAAGAAGCCCTGTGGTGTACTTGTCTTGGGTAATTGTTTCCATATCCCACCATGTAACTTGTGGCTCTTGGGTTGTCTCCAAGAATGTAGTCCACCTAGAAGATCAAACATGCTCATTAATTAACCGAATCTTATAATTCAAGAACAATTCCACCAGTGTGAGCTTTGCACACATTGGTAGTTCCAAGCTCAGATAAGCTATGTTGCTCGTGCTCTCAAAAGAGTTGTCACACCCGTGTCGGATCCTCCAAAAATGCACAACTTTTTAAGGATCCGGCACACGTGTCCGAGCAACATAGCTGATAAGGGAGGAGGGGATCGTGGTAGATTGACGTTAAGCATAACTAAGAAGAATTAACATAAATAGTCGTTGACCCAATCGCTTAAACTAAAATTAGCCGCCGAGAATGCATAATATATGTATAATCCATATACAGTGTATGTATATCTATGTATAATCGATATGTAATCAATGTATCTGGTCGGCTATTTGTGTAAAGATCCCTAAAACTAAGAATATTTATGATGAATCCTCATAATATAGGTTTACAATTATATCTCAAAATTATTATATTTACCTGTGACTTGGCGAATGAGAGGAGCTCATTTGGAGAGACATAACCAGAAGAACAATTGAGGGATTTGCCAGCAGAGGCCAAATAGTCAGAATAAACAGTGGCAAGGAATGAAGCACTTGTGACAAATTGCATATTGTTCCATCTTTGCCTAAAGATTAGACCACCAGGAGTTTTCTGGGTATTTCTATTACCCTTACCAAGGCAAGAACACATAAAGTTCTCTGCTTTCTGCTGGTACCTCTCAAATACAGGTGCATTGTGACCAGCTTTACCTGACATCAAGAACTGCCAACGATACACCAATTAGTTATTTGCAGAGTTAGAAAGATTCTTTCATTTGCCTATGAAACTACTAAGCTTGTAAATCATCTTGAAATTTCAGCTATCCAGAAATGTGGGTGTCAACTATGTTGCTCGAACTCTTCAAAAATGTTGTAGAGTGTTTTGACAGAATTTTGGAGGATCCGACACATGAACAACAATATTTTTGCTGAGTCCAAACAACATAGAATTTCAAGATTCTTTTTTTATTTTTCAAAAGGGTGTCAAGACTCTATTTTTATTTTTTAGAAGGGTGTAAAGATTCTACTTTTATTTTTTCACAAGGGTGTAAAGATTCTTTTTTTATTTTCCAGAAGGGTGTCAAGATTCCTGATTATGTTTATTATGTTACTGTCCACTTGAACTTTATTTTTTTACCTGAGCAACAAGAGTTTGGACACCAGCATACTTGACATCCCAGCCAAATTCAGTCATGGACCAACCAGTTCCACCAAGTGCATCTCCATTTCTTCCCAAGTAGTTCAAGTAAAACTGATTGTCTGATGCCTTGTACAACCATGCTGCTCCCCATAGTAATTCATCCTGTAACAACAAAAATTCCCCCAAAAAATATAAATTTAATAATTCATAAAGAAAAATATTTTCTATTCTCTTTTTTAAATTCTTTAAAATCAATTTGAGATTGAGACATAATGATTACTATTGTTACTTAATTAAAAAAATTAGAAATACAAGTGTCAACATGAAAATAATAAATAAAAAAGGATAATAACATTTTGGGTCCCTCAATTGTTGATAAACTTTGATTTTGGTCCTTATGATATATAATTCAATACATTTGACCCTTCAATTAGTTAAAAAGTTATTTCTTCTATTTCTCTTTATGTAGCAAATATGTTACATATGAACTACATTTTGAACTAAATCACGTCAAATATGATAGCAATACAAGCTTAACATAGCATATCATTAATTAAGTAGCAGTTAGTAATAATTATGGTTGATGTGTGAATATTCACATGTAAAAGGATTAAATATGCAGACTCAATTAATTGAAGATTAAATATGTCTGATCCAATATCAACAAGGACTAAAATATTAATTTACCAACAAATGAGGTACAAAAAGTGCAATTAACCCAAATTAGAAAAAAGAGTTAGAATCACATACCGCGTATCCACTGACAGATCGGTAGTACTTTTGGGCCACAGTAATACTGCTATCATATTTGCCCCTATATTTGTCAGCAAACTCGAACAGCTGAAAATAACATGTAACGTAATAAAATCAGAACAACAAGGGCATATTTGGAACTAGAAACAATTATAGATAGAGGAAAGGTGTGCTTCGTGTGATTGTACGGTACAACTGCACCGACAGTCCATATCACGTGGGAAAAAGCGACGTTTAAGGGATTAATTGTATATGTACGGTTGAGATTTGGTGAGTACATTTTAGATCAGACGGTTATTATTAATACACTACCCGTGATAGACGGCAAATCTGTTCCCTATGGCCCCACCACGATCTTTTTGTTCCGCCGAAAGATTTTGCTAACATTTACACTGCCAGGTAATGTTATTAATGATCATTGTTGTCCGCATGGACAGCTAGCTCAACTGGTTCGTAAGGGAGATAATTGAAAAAAATTAATGCTCTTTGTTGACAAAAAGAGCGTCTCTACTGAAATGAGATCCGTGTACATTCCACACTCTCCGGACTTCACATTGTGAGATTTCAATTGGTATGGTGTTATTGTTTTACCCAAAAGAGCAAAATTTAATTATTTCACATTATTACAATCGTGATAAATGAAAAATAACTAAAAACTTAATTGTATTATGAAGTGATAAATGTTTTAACATTAATAAAGTAAAGGAATGAGAGCCTTAGAGTAACCGGTAATTGATGCTATGTAATCAGAAAGTCATATAAAAACAGCATATTGCAGAAATACAAGATATGACTGCGTACAATAGACACTTGTGGTCCGACATTTTCAAAAACTCCACGCATAGCGGAAATTAGTGCAATGGACTGTCCTTTAAGTTCACCTTAATTTATAAATTTAAGGATAAATGATTTAGTTGTAAATATTATATTTCATATTTGATTGGATTAATCTCCTAATCACGCTTGTTTAGATATTTTTTAAAATGTAGAATAACAATACAAAATATTCTTAGAAGAATTACAAGCACCATAGTTTAAAATCTTTTTTTAAGGGAATGAAATCTCGTGATTGTATAGCATAAATAAACAATATGTCATTTTCTCAAGTAACCAAAAAGACAAAGACAACAAAGAAAAGACTATACAAAAAATTCAGTGTATTGATATAATTTGATGAAAATGCCTATATCTTTGTATGAATTTGTACAGTGAAGGTGTATCTATTCTTGGTTCAATATTTATAAAGTATCTTTTCCTATAAGAATTACAAATGTCACACAGAAGAAAAACGTTAAAGCATTTGTTAATTTACCAAAATTAGGGAAAACAACAATAGTACCAATTAATATGGGCCTTGACCGAACACCACTTAATGCACATGGATCCTTACCTTTTAAAAAGGTAGGACAAGACCCACAATGTCGTAAGACCACTCTAATCATATTTAACTTTAAATCTTTTCTTAATGATATAATTTATCGATATCAGTTAATGTTTATGGCTTGAATGAAAGTTTTGGACTAACAATTAATCTTCGTGAATTATAGATTATGAATTTAAGTCGTGAAATAAACTATTAATACGTGAACACCAGACGTTTTGTGCACATAATTACTCTTTTTATTTATTTTTAACTTATTCTATTCAAACACCACTACTAACTTGCGCTGGTTAAAATATTTTATTTATGGAATGTATTACGGCATAGGAATGCGTTAAGAGTTATAAATGAAAAAATAGTAGCAGTACGCCCCCACAACTAACCTACACCGACAAAAAAGCTGAGCTAATCGTAACAACCTAATTACTCGGGCCCCTAACTAACGTGCGTTCTTTTAATAACACATGACTAACATGCACCACTCTCACTCGACAAACACACTGAAGACTCAGCCACTTTGTCTAAACTAAAAAAACAAACTAATCAGAATTAGTGCAAATTAATTAACCTGATGGGCATGGTTAAGGAGCTCATTAGCATAACCAGGGTTGTAGCGGCGGAAGACGATGGAAGCGGCAGCCATTGCGGCGGCGGTTTCTCCGGCAAGGTCCGACCCGGGATGATTCGGGTCAATTCTGTAAGCAGCTCTTGATGTGGTCATATCTTCGGGTCTTTGCCAACAGTAATGGTCCGTATTACCATCTCCCACCTAATGAAATCACCATTAAAATTCGTTAATCACCAAATCTTAATTAATTTGATTTGTTTAGTAAAATCCTAATTAACTACACAAACAACATTCCATTTAGTCCAATTTTATGACTATAATAATATTAGTTATAAGACACTTCTATTCCATTGAAAATGACATTAACCCATTCATAAACTTAAAAGTGGAGTTTCATGTAACATAATTGGACTAGTGATCTTTTTGTTATTATATAATTAATTGAGTTTTTGATAGGAGAAAGACCACTTATAGGACGGTTGATAAATTATTTATACATATTAAATGATTTTAATATAAATATAAAATTATTTAATTTTATTAAACTCGTAATATCACACATTCATTGGAGGTTAAAAGTCCAGTGCGGGTAAAATTTTACCGAAAAAGTTACTGTAATTTACCTCTCCATAGAGAACGTAAGGTTCAGGGTGAGCTTTGAGTAGGTAATCAGTACCCCACTTAACAGCATCCATAGCATGGCTAAGTTCACCACTAGCAGTCATTTGCCTACCATACTCTAAAATACTCCATGACAACATTGTCACAGTAAATGCCATAGGTAAACCAAATTTCACATTGTCACCAGCATCATAGTATCCTCCAACCAAATCAATCTGCAAAACAAAAACAAAAAAATCAAACTCAAATATTAAAATAAACTCATCATCAAATGGAAAATATTATTCCCTCTATTTCAATTTATTTAACTTGATTCAAAGTACAATGGTCAAATTAACTAATTAAAAAAAGGTTGCTGGTGCGCTAAGCTTCCGGAAAGTGCCGGATCACAATGGTATATTGTACGAAGCTTACTCTCTATTTTTTTAAAGAAGTTATTTCAACACTCCTAGTCACATGTCATCAACTTTACTATTTAATTTAACGTCAATATAACTAATGTTTGGGGTAAATTCAAATATAGTATCTTCAAAAATATATTTTGTATGTCAAAATAGTAACTAAGACAAACAAATTGGAACGAAATAAGTAAAAGTACTAAAAAGGGCCTCCTGATACATTAATTTCTCGCTATGCGTGAAATTCGAGGAAAAACCCGACCACAAAGGTCTGCTCGACTTGACTGTCAGTCCGTCGCGATCACATGGTCGTAACTTTCCGAGACTCCCGTAAGAGTAAAAAGAAATTTAAGAAGTACTAACTAACAAAAAAAAATAGCAAACTAACTAATATCATACCCCACTAGTTTTTCCGTCATTGAGACCAGAATTTCCTCTCCATTGAACTCTTTGATTATGAGGAAGGTAACCAGATCTTTGAGCCTCATAAAATAGAAAGCTCTTACTAAGAGCTTCACCATAATTATGTCCAGCAAATGCTATAGGAAGAAAAACACCAAGAACCAGAAAAAACAAAGTACCCACAAAACCCTTCATCTCAAAATTCAAAAGGGTGTGTTAAAATTACTTAACTAGATAGATCTATTGTTTGTACACAAATGGGTTATGTGTGTTTATAAATACAATGTTTGTTTGTTTATCAGATAAAAACTTACTGATAAATTCACCCTCTTAATGAAAAATGAAGAGAAAGAGAGTGTGGGATTGGAACAAAAAGGGAAGAGCTTGAAGGTGTATATATGGTTGGAGAGGGAAGAGAAGGTGACAAATCAATTAATGCAATTTGTTTATTTGTTTTTAAATATTTTTTTGAAAATTCTTTAAAATAATTTGTGGGAATTGGAGAAAAATGGTAGGAAAAAGGGATGTGCTTTTGTTCGACGCTTTTAGAACACGTTTGGTACGTTGTATTACGCTGAACTGCACTGGATACAAAATAATATAGCGTTTGGTGGGCGTTTTCAGTCGAACTGGATTGTACTCTTCAACTGTTATTTTTGAGACTCATCTAGTATATGGATTTCCCCTAAACTGTACTAAATTTAAAAAATAAAAATAAAAATACAATACATTATATATTAATACTCTAATACCGTCTATTATATATTAATACAATTCAGTTCATTATAATACAGTACAGTCTAATATAAAAATATATCGTTCAGTGCGACGTATAAAACGAGTCCTTACTCAACAAAATTGTGCAGACAATAGGGGAAGATTAAGTTTAATTTAATGTTTATTTACTAAAAGGAAAAAGAAGAAGAAATAGTCAAAAGAGTTTCAGAAAATTGTCTCTGTAATGTTTCTGTGTTTCACACTGTTACTTTATATCTCATTTAATATAAGGAGTTGTATTAAAAAGACTGGCAAATTTTATTAAATAATTATGGGTAGAAATTTACTCTTACCAGCTAATATAAGATATGTGCTTTTCATACTTTATACGTAGGTGATATGTATTCTTATTTTATTTTTTAATTAATTCAAATTAAAATGATTCATTAAATGTAAATATTTGGGTGAATAAATTTTAAATGTATATTACAACAACAATAATATACCCACTGTAATCTCACAAGTGGAGTCTGAAAGGATTAGAGTTAAGGAGACCAATCCATATCTTGGAAGGTATAGAAGTTGTTCTCGGCTCAAGAAAATCATGGCAAAAAAGATCAGACAAGAATTGACGAAAGTAGAGCCAAAGAAAAGCATTATGTAGAAAAGTAAAAGTAATTGCAGCAAACTAATAAGATAATTGAAGTACAAGAGACAATAGATAGTAAAAGAAATCGAAAAATGAAGAACTACAAAGAAAATATTGTGTCTACTACAATGGAAGAATACGCGAGACAACACTCTACTATCTATTATTCTTCTACCCTAATTTATGTCCTCCACAATCTCATATTTAATGTCACGTCTTCCATAAGTTGTATCTGCGTCATGTTATGTCTAATCACTTCTCTCCAATACATCGGCTCACCTCTACTTCTCTTGAAACCATCCATGGTCAACCTCTTACACTTCGGAACTGAAGGCCTCCATGCATCTCTTTTGTACATGTCTGAACAATCACAATCTCGCTTCCCGCATCTTGTTCTCCACCGAGATCACTCTCACCTTGTCTCAGATAACTATAACTTTATTTTTAATATTTTCTTTCCTAGTATACCCACACATCCATCAGAACATCTTCATTTCTGCAATCGGACATGAGATTTCTTGATTGGCAACACTCCGTCATATACAACATAGTTTACCACCACTTTGTAGAACTCCCTTTTAAGTTTGCGTGGCACATTCTTATCACACAAGACTTCGGATGGCCTAACCCTTTAAGATTATCGTCAATTTTTTCATTCTTTGGATAATAGAGCCAAGATACCTAAAACTTTCTCCCTTTTGGATGGCCTGTGTCTCAAGCCCCACTTCCACGCCTGCCTCATACGTTATGTGATGAACCTGCACTCCAAATATTTCGTCTTGGTTCTGCTCAACTTGAATCATTTGGACTCCAAGGTCTGTCTCCAAACCTACAGCTTAGGATTAATTCGGTTGCATGTCTCTTCAATCAAAACTATGTTTCTCGGAAATAGCATACACCATGACACCTCACCTTAGATTTTTTGAATCAATCCATCCATCACCAAGGAAAAAACGGGCTAAGAGAGGATCTTGATGCAACCCCATCACAACTGAAAAATACTTCGAGTCTCCTCATGTTGTCCTTACCCGGGTATTGACTCCATCATACATGTCCTTTATCGTCCTAGTTTACGTCACTGGTACACCATTAGCCTCTAAGAATCTCTATAAAATTCTCTTAGAACTTTGTCATATGTCTTTTCAAGGTCGATGGACACCATGCGAATGTCCTTCCTCTCCTTGTGTTGCTCCCCCAACAACCTAATAAGATGGATGTCTTATGTGGTTGAGCGACCTAACATGAATCTGAACTGATTCTCAGGATTTGACACGCTCGACCTAACTCGCAACTCCACCGCCCTCTCCTACCCTATTTAAATAGAAAACAACGCAAGATAACTTTCATTCTTCCATATATTGTGATTTGAATTATAGCAACTTGATATACCCACTAACCTCCTGATCATTTAACTACGGAAAAATGGTAAAAAATCTACGGTAATTATCTAAAGTATTTTAATTTTACCTTGCTATTAGCAAATTGTTTCATAATTGTTATTAGTCTAATGAAATTTCAATCTAAAGTATAAGTGACGTATTTTTGAATCATAATAAAGAATAACGGGGTATTGAAGTACTTTAACATATCAAATTCATCCAGTTTTCGCTAAAGCTCGATTAATATTAATATCATGATCAAATACGAGCTTGACTTATTTATGATAAAAGTATAAATAATCTCAAAGTATAAGATAAAGTAAAATTGAAGTACTTATGTGTAGTAAAGAGAACTATTTGTCTAATTTGACCTCACTAAAAACATGGATTTGTTAATTCGTTTGGAAGGGCACAAGTGTCGTAGTTTAGGCTAAATCTTGAATAGGGACAAAAACCCAAAATGTTGAAAGAATCGGTGTATTCGTTATGTGTAAAAATTTGGCATTTACCGTTTATTTTAATTTGTTTGATAAATTCTCACTTCGATTTTAAGACTTGATTTTGTTAGGTATTCCGAAACAAATTAAGGAAAATCTGATCTGGTGCTTCTTGAACTGCTTATGTATCCAATGGTGTTGATCTTTGCAATTTTATCCAGTTTTTAGTTCAACATTTTGTTTGTTGTATATCTTTATACGTTTTCCATTTCTTTTGGGCTATCATAGTTAGCATAAGAAAAGGTTAATTTATGCAAATATCTCTTTTAGGTCTTTATAGACAAAATATTAGTCTGTCTATTGTTTATAATAATTTGTAAAATTTTAACTTGGAGTTTTAATGCTTTTTCATAAGATTTTCAATTTGCTTTTAAAAAGATCTTTAAATTATAGTTTAAAAGGTTCATAAGTTACCAAAGAAACAAAACAAAGATTATCTACTAATCAGTTATTCAAAAAGGGACAATCCGACAAAAAAAATAGCATAAAAAATGAATCGTATGAGTAATAAACAACCAATAAAAGAGCATTTTATTAGGAACTAATTCATCAATTAAATGGCATACATTAGTGGTACTACTTATTAACCTTCATAATTCATTAGAAATTTTAGTCAGATGTAAGGAAGTTGACTCGTAGGAACACTAATAGAACAACAAGAGTCGTTTTTGAACCCGTGCGAGGTATGCTACCGCACATGGCCTCCAGAAAGCGAAAAAATTTAGGACCCTTTTTTTCATTTTTATCAAATAATATTAGCCAGAATTTATCAGAAAGCTATAATTTATATGTCTTACCAAATTGTGGGACACTTTTACGACGAAGCGGGCTAAAGCGGTCCTGAAAACAACCAATAAAAATGCATTTATAGTACTACTACTATTGACAAATATCAAAGGGTTCGCACGTCCATTGGGACCAATTAAAAAAATGATTTAACACAAGTTATGAACTTTCTAATATGAATTACTCTGTTGATAAACTTGTCGTGACCGTTACATAACCTTAACGCTTTTTGTCGTTAATCACGGAGCCTTTGCCTTTTGGACTTATGTGTGACTTGCTTTTTAGTTTTTTATTCTCACTACTTTTCCAAACGGTTACGTAACCAGAAGGTCATGAGTTTAAGTCGTGGAAATAACTTCTTGTAAAAATATGAAGTAAGACTTCGTACAATAAACTCTTGTAGTTCGATCCTTTTCTGAATCTCGCGCATAACGGGAGTTTAGTGCATCGGGCTGCCCTTTTTGTTCTCACTACTTTTCATAATTATTTATTTGTTATTTAAATAAAAAGCTTCCACTTTTTTTAAAAGTGCAAAAAATAGTAAGAGAATAATATTTTTTTTCCCTTCATCTATCCACACTGGCCGTTGATTAGAGAAGTATAGGTCCCTCAATTCATTTTCTCCATTATTTTGCTAGTATTTCTTATCATTATATTAGAGTTGGGTCCATCCAATTCTTATTTACTTGATATTGAACTTTTATACTATCTAGTTGACGTTCTACTAGCCATACCCATGTGAAACCACCCTAGGTGAGAAGACATTTTTTTGTTATATGATCTTAGATAATATTCTATCTCTTGAATTAGCTAACTCGTAGAGTTTAGTTAGATCTAAAGTCTATTTTCTTATTATGATAGTCTGCGATGTAATTAATCGTTTATCATAGGTTAAAATAAAATGTGAGTGCAAAAAGAATCATAGTTGACCGCATATAAAATTTATATCCTAAATAAAAATATTATACGTCAAAAAGTGCAAAAATAAAAAGAGAAAATAATACTTAAGATTTTGCACCTTTATCTACACTTTGCCGTTGATTGCGGTTGAGAAGTAGAAGACACAAGTATAGGTCCCCATTTTTTAAAATTATTTTTAGTTTTAGATGTTGTGTGAAAATGGGCAGACGGTTTGAAGAAATAACGAAAATACCACTTGTAAAATATGAAGTGAAAATGGAGTTGTCGGTGGTAATGTAAAAATGGTGAAAGGGCAAATTGTCATAGAAATTTTAATGGCTACGAGTGTTCTTTGTCGGATTGTCAGATGTTTTAATCACTTAGCTAATTGCATTTAAATTTCACTTAATTTATTTTATTATCGTTATTTTTCTTTTTATCATGCTTTAACTATATTGAATTGAAATTTATTAAAAATAACCTCTCGACCTCACAAAAATAGAGATATGATTTGGATATATCATATGCTCGTTGAATCTCACGTGTGGAATTACATTGTTGTGGCATATACATAGAGCAAATGATAATGCACAATGACAAGTCATTTTCCCGCGCTGACAATTTGACTTTTTAGTGATTTGTATTGTATCATATACTCCATCAATTTTTAATTTGTGTATCGTACTTTCCTTTTTAATTTATATATCTTAATTTTAACATTTTCATTTTCTTTACATATACTCCTATGATATCACTACTTTTCTAGTTTTCTGTCCCTTTTTTATTTTATTTTTATTATTTAGTTATAAAAAACTTTTTGACTCTTGGGAGCAAAAGGCGAAATTCCTCGCCAACTCTCATCCTCCGAACCATTGCAGACGGTGAGGTAAATCACAGTCTTCACCACTAGGTGAGAGGCACAGCTGGTTCGCGCCCACAAGGAGTCATCCTCACAAAGAAAAATGAACTCCCACATCGCATGTCAGGCTCGAACTCGCTTTCGTTAATCGCCACCCTGAACCAATCGAAATACACCCATGCGGATAAAAACTTTTTGACTCTTGAGTGTATAAGCTGGAGATATGCATTCAAATTGGCTTACAAAGTACATAACAAGTTCAAAATTCAAATGACTTTTGTAATTAATGTAAGAGGGAAAAATATCAGCGGAAACTTAGCGATTTGCCCAATTTTATATGCAAATTTGCAAGTATTTTATTTTGAAAAAATAGTTAGTGTTTACTAATTAACAACTTAATTGAAACAGTGGGATGTTGCTTAAATTTACAATTAATCAAGATATTATGCACCCATCAATTGACCAAGTGTTCGCATGGACAGCTCAACTGGTTCTCAAATGAGATAATTAGAAAAATCAATTGACCAAGTCTTGGATTTTGGAATTTCAGTTCCCCGAAACATTAATATTTTTTCATTTCATTCGGTCAATGCATTTTGTACTTTGTTGTTAATTAATTTAAAATTGAACACCACAAATCTACAAGTTCAAAATGGCATGTCTTCCGGGAAGCTTCTGAATTTTTTGTGCATTAATGTTGCCTTCAAAACAAAGTAATTGTTTATTATTGATATATGTCAATGGAATTTCAACTTGTGAAATGCTTAGTTGTTCAAATGAGCTATTGCGTGGAAGCTTTGTTAATTCTAGATCCACTTTTTTTTTTCAAAAGAAGTCGTGATAATTGTTGAAAATTAAAAAAGAAGAGGAAAATATATCTTTTTTGATTTGTAGAGCTAATACTAGTGTTGTAGGTAGTCGTGTTTTTTTTTTGGTTGGAAATTTGTTTTTGGTGGAGATTGGGTCCGCCCATCTTCAATGACTTAAACATCATTGTTTCACATGTTGGAGAACATAGTTCTTCACACGTGCTTAATCTACTAAGTGAGTAGATGACCGTAGGGTCAAGAATCATCAAATTTCATTGAAAATGGAAGAGATATTGGTCCGCGAAGTAAGATGTTTGAGACATAGAAGAGTGGTGTGAGACAAATCTACCACATTGGTGGAAAAAAGAAGAATTGTTCATAATATAAGTCTCTAAATTGAATAAAGGATTGGGACCTCAAGGAGTAACATATGTGTTTGAAGGAGGGAGGACTTAGGTGTACTTGAGTTCGAGACTAGGCCACGTCTTGTACCACGCGCTTGCTGATCGGTCGCGATCGGTCATTGGGCTATTTCTGATATTATCTTTTTGGACCCCAGACTTTATTATAATTACAGTTTGGTCCCTGGGTTTTCTGGAAGGCAAGCACCGCGGTGCCTCATGATTTGAACCACGGTGCTGCGAGTCCAGTGAGCTGCCCAGCAACGATAAAGTCAGAGTTTAATGTCATTAAGTTGTTGAAACGTTGGACACTTATTTCTGAACGTTTGGGCTCTTCATTGAGCCTCTTAAACAACCATCTTAATAGTCATTAACACCTCCTCTCATCCTTAAACTATATAACAAGACCTTGTTTCTAGATTTGAGAGAGAGACAAGATATAACATAAAACAGTGGGGAAAACCACTGCAGAAAATAAAAAAAACAAGTTCTTCCTTTTTACTCCGTTGTTTTACCTTGGGAGACAGATTGTAATTCATCCGTACAAAGCATGTATACGGGCAATATTGTCTTAAGGGAAGGTTGATAAATCAATCAACTTAACAACCTAGATTTAGTGTCTATTGATTGCAAGTTAACAAGATTCAAGGAGCTTGCTAAAACTGGAATGAAGATCCAAGGCGGAAGATTCAAGACGAATTCAACTATAAAAATCAAACATAATTGTTGCCTCCACTCTTGTTGGCATCAAGTCTATTGTAACACATAATTGATTATCTTTTCTTAGCACTTGTAATAGTAGTTTACTATTTTCTGTACATCAAAAGGGTATTAGTACTCACAATCTTAAGACAATATTGTGTTAGTGCTAGAAAGATGTGTGCTCTCTTTGACGATAGCTACAAATCTATAGTCGTCAAAGTGAGATCTCCGTTGTTGATCTTGAACTTGAAGACATTTTTGATAGTCATGCTTGCAAGGGTCAAGGAAGAGTTGTTGACACCGCTCCCGATAGCTGTGTAAACAAGTGTCCACAAGAGGTTGAAGATATCAATTGGTACATGAGGAGAAGGCAAAAAGTGATGCTCCATCTTCTAAGAAGATGCCTCCATCTTATGGTAAGGAGGATTTGGACACGTGACGAACGTGGGCCAAATCTCAAAGGTATGAGTAAATTATCTATCCCTTGTCAAAAATGAGATTAAAAGAGGTCTGATTAAAATGAACTGAATAAGGCTAAAAATATGAAAGTATTTCTTTATATTCCCTACGCCTTAAAATCAGAATGTTTAATCTCACTTTCCTTCCCGGGAATATTGGACTGTTATAAACAACGACCTAAAAGATATGGACTTCGATTGTAATAAAATGATTTTGTGGACAATCCTAAGCATTGGAAGATGACTAAAGACAAAGACTAGAGGACTAGAGACAATCATGTCACCTTTTCCGACAGAAGATTCGTCTTTTGACAGGATAGTGTTGAACACCCAGTCATACAAAGCCTACGGGCGATTGGAGTGGGCCAGAACCGTCACATGACATGACGATGTTGAACGCTCAGTCATACAAAGCCTACGGGCGACTGGAGTGGTTCAGAGTTACCAGATCTCAATAGATCTGAAGGCCAAAAGAAAGGCAGAAAAGAAATTGGACACTCAGTCTGCCATGGCAACTGGAGTGGGCCAGAGATGATCTAGATCAAATATGATCCGGTTACGCCCTAACCACGTGCAAGAGGTTTTTCATGTGAACAACGCTACCTTCAAAATAGAATAAGTTGAAGAGGTTGTCCTCAAAAGGACTTAAGGAATGGGATCACTCTTAAACGAGGTGATACATGTCCTAAACTTGGTGTCAAGGACGCTGTTGGAAAATATGGCTTGAGTTTTTCGCCTCATGTCCCACATGTCGATAATAACCAAAAGTGGTATAGTAAAACTGTAGCCAAGTGGATGATATGTTTGTAATCCGTGCATCTATGTCATCATAGATTAAGATACGTTAAACAGAAAGTCATTCAAAGGCTAACGAAGTTGACAAGTGGATGATATATTTGTAATCCGTGCATCTATGTCATCATAGATTAAGACACATTAAATAGAAAGTCATTCAAAAGCTAACTAAGTTGAGATTGTTGTATTCTGTCGACATAAACCCTCAGATGAACGTGAGGTAGGCGAAGAGGCCAAATCACCTTTTTGTTCCATCAAAGGATTGAGAAAGAAGCACCGCTCCTCTACAACTTAGTAACACCTACTTGGGTGATTTAAAGTTTGTCAAATATAGGGAAAGACAAATACGTTGTGATCTTAATTGATGATGATACAACGTATTGCATCCTTTGTTAAAGAACAAAGATGAAACGAGTCAGAAATGTCGCGGAGCCGTAAAGGGTCGCGGCGCCGGCAACGTCAGAAACTCTCTGAAGTTTTTGCGCCACGGCGCCTCCCGACAGGGCCGCGGCGCCGGCGATGCCAGAAACTCTCTGAAGTTTTAGCGCTGCAGCGACTCTCTGCAGGGCCACGACGCTGACCAGGCCAAATTCTGGAGCCGCGGCGCCTCCCAGGAGTTCTGAATTCTTTGAAGTTATCTTTCCTTGAAGAGGAAAAATAATTAATTGTTCGAGGTTAACAAGAACCCGCAAGTGTCTGATTGTACGGAACTAGACGTTTCAGATCTACAGGACTCGAAAGTTGCTGGCTATCCGGAACTTAATGTTCCAGATCTACAGAACTCAGGGACTCTAGATGTTGAACCAAACCGGGGCAAAAAGAGGGGACAAAGAATTGTTCCAGGCCATCTAACTTATATGGTTAAGAATAAACCATGGACAAATTGAGAATTGTCATATCCAGAAGCGCTGCTTTGGAAATAAGCTATAGAAATAGATTCTGTTACATAAAACCATACTTATGTGTAGGTAGATCTTCCTCCGGAAAAAGAACATGTGGGTTATAAAAGTAGATGGATCTATTGACAAGTATAAGGCCTCGGTTACCAAGACATGTGTTCATATGTGAATAACTTAACTGTCACGACCCGACCCGACGGCCGCGACTCGGCGCCCTACCTGGGCACCCTTATGAACACATGTTTAACGTCACCAAAAATACCATCAAGTGAGATTGTTCAAGTTAAACTAATTGCATAATTTAAACCTTGGGTTGCCTCCCAAGCAGCGCTATCTTTAACGTCTTTTAGCGAGACGCATGTCCTTTATTCAATCACTGAGGTAAATTAACCCCATAACCTATCCATTTAAAGATCATTTCCTTTTCCTCACTCTATTCTTCTTTTTCGCAGAATTGGGTTCAGTAAGGTTTACCTTTTTGTCAGCTTTCATCTCATCCTCTTTTAGTTTCAGCAATCAACCTAAACTGTGGGTTCACAGCTGTTGCAATGATTCTCCTACCTTTGGTTTGTGCTTGATAAGCTGTTGTGTCAGTTGTGCTCACTGCAAAACATTTGTTGCTGGCCTGGGATTCAATGGTAGATTTGAAAACTTTGAATACCATCTCTTCTTCTTGAACCCTGATTCTCAACTCTCTCTTCTCCACATCAATTAGGACTCTACCCATTGTAAGGAATGGTCTCCCCAAAATTATGGGCATGTCATCATCTTCCTCCATGTCAAGAATGAGAAAGTCCACTGGGAAGAAGAACTTGCCCACCTTGACTAGCACATCTTCCACTATACATCGGGGGTGTACCACGGATCGGTCAGCAAGCTGCAGATTAACCGTGGTTGGCTTGGCTTCCCCTAAACCCAACCTCTTGAATATTGATAGAGGCATAAGATTTATGCTAGCCCCTAAGTCGCAAAGTGCATGTTGCAGGTTACCTTTCCAATAGTGCAGGGCAGGGTGAAACTTCCTGGATTTTTTAATTTAGGAGACAGTTTCTTTTGTAAGATGGCGCTGCACTCCTCTGTCAGCACTACTGTCTCATAATCCGCCAAATCTTCTCTTCTTCCCAAGTATCTCCTTCATGAATTTAAAATATGTGGGCATTTGTTCTAACACCTCAATGAAGGGGATATTGATGTGAAGCTTCTTAAATACCTCAAAGAACTTGGAGAAATGTTTGTCTAGGGCCTTCTTTTGGAGTCTTTGAGGGTAAGGAATTTTGTCAGTGTATTCCCTCAAAGGTGCTGGTGGAACTTTCTCTACTGTAGGGCGGTCCTCAGTGACCCACTCATTTCCTACATCAAATGTCTTCTCACACTCTTTCTCATTCACCACTGTAGTTTGGGGAGCAACCTGCTCCAACTGCTTTCCACTTCTCAACAAAGCGCTCGACATCGCTCTCGGATTAACCTCTGTGTTGCTTGAGAGAGTACCCTGTGGTCTGTTATTTACCATCTTCACCAGTTGCCCCACCTGCGTTCCAAGTTCCTGAGAGAGGACCTTGTTTCGGACATGAAATGATTTTGTGAATTGGTGAGTGTAAGCAATGCTGCTCTCAGTTCATCAAGCTTCTCCTGTTGGGTAGGTGGTCTAAACTGTTGGGAAGATGTAGCCTGATTATGTGCCTGATGATTCTGGTAATTACCTTGATATGGTGACTATTGGTCTTAGTCATTCCTCCACGAAAAGTTGGGGTGATTTCTCCACACCGGATTGTATGTGTTGGAGTTATAAGGGCACTGAAAGTTCCCCACTGCTTGAACCTGCTCCATGGGCACATTATTAGGATCCACCGCTGTGCATCTGTCAAAAGAGTGTGGGCCCCCGAAATCTCACAATTCACCTGCATCTGGACTGCATTTACAGACATAGTGTTCTGCTGTAGCTGCTTTGTCAAAAGGGTCACCTGAGCATTCAATGAAGTGATAGCATCTATCTCATGTATGCACACAGTCTTCCTGATACTCACTGATATGTCATCTGCTCCTTGGTGATTATTCACAGCCATGTATTCTAGCAACTCATGTGCCTCATTGACACTCTTCCTCGTGAACGCTCCCCCTGCTGCATCATCAATTATGGTACGAGTAGTACCACTCAACCTATTATAAAAAATTTGGATCAACATCCACTTCTTTATGACATGATGTGGGCATTTTCTCTGCAAATCCTTGAAGGATGTTACACCTCGTAAGTTTAAGGCGATAATTAGCGAACATAATTAAGGAATAAGATTCGAATCTTGGATATAAAGTATATTTATATATGCTAATCTGAAAATTTGTATACAAATGATGTGATTCCGGAATAATTTTGGCTACTATGAATGTGACGATGGGAACTTATAATAATAGTTGTATACTTCTAACGGGATTATGGATTAGTCGTATTATAAAAATTAGGACATTGAGAATACAAGGTCTTATGGAAATTTCAAGATTTAAAAAGAAGAGGGAGCCGAGACTAATTAATTATGGAAATTGAACTAAGTTGCAAAACTAATTTTCAGCACCTAAAACTCTTCACCTCCCCACATTTCATTTCAAAACACACTCCCTCATCCTCTCTCTATCCCCCAGCCGATTTCTCCCTCTCCATAGCAAAAAAAATTGAAGATTTTATTCACTTCTCTTCCAAGAACAAGTCTTCTACAAAAATTCTAAGCCATGGTAAAAATCCAAGCAGTGGCGGGTTAGGTAATGTCACTGGCCGAAATATTGCTCCAAGAAATTTAAGCTTTGGGGATGAACATTTTGGAATAGAAACAAGTAAGTAAGATGGTCTCAACCTTGTATAATACATGCATGTCATTTTGGGTTGAAGAAATAGTGAAAAATGGTGCAAAAAGGAATGGAGCAGTGGTGCCGATTTAGGGACTGTTTTAGGCTAAAAATTAGGTAAGAATGGTGTAATTGGAGTTGCATGTTGTTATAGTTTAAGAAATGAACTTGTGTTAAGAGAAACTTGGAATTTAGACAATGCATGTGACTGTTTATGGGTAAAGCCGATTTTAAGGACTGTTTTGACTACATTGGATTTGAGTGTTGTTGTTGTTACCTTTATCACTAATTGCATGTTGAAAATTGAAGGAAAACCTTGATGTTTAAGTTATAATTGATTGTATGAGAGTGTTGAAACATGAATTGGATTTTAAGGAGTTAAGAAAAGAACTTTGGTAATTAAGCCTTGTTGGCCGAGACTTGTATAAATTATTGGACACGTGTGTTGTATTTTAGGGGTTGTTTTGGTGGTGTTATAATGCTAGAAATTTAGTTACAATTATGCATGTACAGTGTGGTAATTGCCAACGTATGTCCCAAAATAATTAAAGTGTAAAAAGGTGTTATGTGGCAAATTATAGGACTTGCACTCTTGTTGTTATTGCTAGAATTGATGGGCTGTTTTTAAGATTGCGTTAATGTGATTTAAGGGGATAAATTAACAAGAGAAATAGGTGCATTAATCACCTTGATTGTTGTAGTTGTTGTCTTCCATAAACATAAAGATAAGGAATGTATTATGATGGCGTATATGGAGTATTTGGGATTGTTTTGGTTATATCTTTAAGTTGCATTGTTGACACCCAATTTTGACCCTCCCGTCCAGCCATTAACTATAAAATTACACTAATTTTGTAAAATAATTTTTTATGATTTTTATAATAAAATGCAGCGAATAAAACATAAATACATGCATAAATAAATAATTTAATAATGGCATCGCGTCTTACGTAGAGTTTCAAGCACTTAGAGTCCCGCGTCCGCGTTGGTTGATTTCAAGCTCTGTCGTAATTCTTAAGTGAGTAATAAATACATAAAATAAATAATTTAGCAATGACGTCGTATCAAGTAGCATAGTCGCGTTTAGTAATACGCAAGAGAATTTCATAATCATTTGTAATTTAAAAATCAATTTTAATCTGATATATGCATTTAATAGCCGCATTTATAAAGCTTTAAACGATTCTTAAATATCATACTCGCATTTAGCATTTAAGTAATTTAATCTAGACTCAATTTTAATTTTAATTTTACTTCGCAATAATGCAACAATAAGATTTTTAAATAATAGCGCCGCGTTCTGAAGCATTAAGCATTAATTAAATAACACACCCGCATTTATTTTATAACAATTAGATAATTTAATCACAATTAATTAATTACTTTGTCACTAATTAAGAGCCTAAACTAGTAATTATAACACTAACCTAAAGCTCACCACTAATTAATTAACTCCTTAACTAATACCCTAACTAATCGACCCATAAAACGCAGCCCAATCCAAACAACCCGCGAAGCCCACACCCGCAGCCCAATTGCCCGCAGCCCACTCCCTATGCTTTAATCGTCCAGCAGCCCTTCACCCGTCCCCTTATCAGCAGCCCTTACTTCATTTCCCTCGTCTCCCTAAAAAACAAACGAAACGAAACCCTAGTTCACCACACCTTCCCCATCGCCGCCATGCCCGGATTTCTCGCCGGAGAATCCGGGGCTTTCCTTTATCCACACCCCCCAGCCAACGATTTCTTACCATAACCGAAACCAAATCTTCCGAAATCACATCTTACCTTAACAAATCGTTAAATCGTCCACAAATTCGTCCAAAATAAAAACGGTAAGAATCAATACAAATCGATATACAAGGCAGCCTTAATTACTTACCAAGTTTAGAACCCAAAAGGAGGCTATATAAAGCACATGCAATAAGAGAGGGCAGAGGGCAGAACATCGAGAGGAGGAGAGCAAGATCGACATACGATAGCATCTTCTATCGCCCGTAACCTAGCACCTTCAATCCCCGACTCAATCAGAAAATCAGTCCAAACTAGTCTCAAACAAGTACTGGAAACTTTTCCTTTGACGATTCAAAGGTAAACTCGCCATCGTCCCAGATTCACCACAGATAAAAGGTAGTATGGATTGTTACTGGCTTTGTGATTGCGGATATTAATGAGCTTTACTAATTGTTGTTGGTGTCTGTTTGAACGTAGTGTTTATCGTCCAGGTTATAGGGTCGACTGAGTAGTGTCGCTAATGTTTGCCATCTCTGGTCATTATTTAGCACTATGATAATCGTTTTTTGCGCATATTGAATGTTCATCATATTGAAGCCATCGAATGTTAAATCTGGGAAAGCATGGAACTAGCTGATTCATTATACTAAAAGCTAATTACATGTGCGAAATGGATAGCTGCAAATCTGTATGAAATTTCATCGCTTTATATGATTAGTTAAATCAAGGTGCTTGGCATATTACTTACTAATCATGTATGAAGCGTGTCTCGTAACTCAGTCTATAAATAAATACTTCTCCTAGCAAATAGTTAGCGGGGAGTAAAAGGGATTACGAGGTCTAATCCCAAATTTTCAACTTAAGCCAACGGGCTCTCGGAGATAACAACATCAAAATTTAACAGGATTATGTGTGTCTATGTGTATGTATATTTATGTGCCTGAGTTCAAGCCTCTTACTCACTTCCGAAATATCGTAAGAGAGATTATGTGTATGTGACAACAACCATGTCTTAGGAAAGGTGATTATGTGATTATATATCTGTGTGACTACATTTAAAAAACAAATCAGAGTCTTTTATTCGTTTTCTAAAAAACATTACTATTGTATTTTAATAACTTAAGACCGACCTCCAATTAAATTGTTACTAAGATCAAGGATACACGATTTACAATGTCGTGTTATCATCCCGATAAAGTAACAAACATTTTAATTGTAAAATAAGACCCCCCACGTTCTCATCTCTCAAAAAATGGTAACGTATTTTACTCTTAAACTAACTATATGAGTTCATATCCATCACAATATATGCGAATTTTCCTAAAGTGTGACTAAGTATATAAAAGGTGTCGGTATTCAGTTTCTCGTCCTGACATGTAGCATCCTAAACCTCCTTGCATTTTTTTTTAACTGTTCATGTATAGTCGACCATACATGTTTTGCCGAATCTATCAAACCGCATTATCTATGAGAGTCATGTCATATGTTGGAAGATCTTCTTAGGACATTAAAGATCTGTGTCCATAGTATAACCCACAATGATTATGCATAATTTATTTATGACTATCCTTGTTGAATATGAACCTGGCATAAGTTGGGTAAGATCCCTGAGTCTTTCGGACATAATATGAACCATGTAAACATAATGTAGAGGCTGGTTTACCCACTTGCGTGTTTAGATAAGAGTTTGTTATTTTTAAAAGCAATAGAAATGACATTTTTGAGCATGAGATAATCAACCTTTTTCATTTTGTGATCTTTGTCGAATATTCGTGGTAAATGATTATACGCATACCATGTTAGTTCCCCTAATATGTTTGCATATCTGTTTTTTTTTTACTCGGTCCATGTACGTTTGCTTGAATTGCCTTCCTATTCACCTTGGCATGTACATTGCCTGGTCATGGAGTGAATTGCACCATTACTTGCTGAATTTAGAAGATGAACATGTTAAGTAACGTCATACGCTCCTAATCTACGCACATCTTAAAACCGGCTTCAAGTAATATATGTTTAACTGTTTGGGCCTGAATCGTTTTTTTTAAAAAAAAAAAAAGGGGTCCAGTCCTCTAGTTAAAACTGTTTGAGTGTTGGCCTACAGTGTATATGGATCTGGTTTTTAGATTTAGAATTCAATGGGCTCTTGATTGTCTTGTTTACTACTGACCCCAAAACCATTGCTTGGGTTGAACGTTTTTTTCCCCCCTGAAGTGTCAATTATAGCAATATTTAAATTGTGGATATATGTGTGCGTTTAGCGTTTTATTTTTATCGAACATTATTTGGATGGATGCTAATCCTTTTCTTTCTTATTTTACATGACATGCATTGAGAAAACAATCAAGAGTCTCGGTATGAGACTCACCATGATTTCCATACCGTCAACCACATTTAGTGAAGGTTTCCAAACAATTATAAGATAGATGGTGTCGCCATCCGTTCTAGACGTGACATCAACTCGATCTCACTCCTTTCTTACTTATTCATGTATTTATTTATTTGTTTATTTATCATTGTTATATTTGTTAACCTTGTAATTAATAGGGTAATTAACTCTACTAGTCTTTGAATACATTGGAGGGGTAGTTTTAAAAAATAAATTCATCTCTTATTTATTCTAGGTCCATCATATAAATCTAAACCTAAAAATAATAATTAATCCTAGCTATGCTTTAGTCATATATTCCTCCATATTTAATTCTTAAGAAATAAACTTTCATAAACTCTTCATAAATACCATAGGAAGTAATTTTACTTTGCAGCGTATAATAAACAATTTCATAATTAACCTTATATATAGGAGTCTTAACCCTACATATACTAATAGGAGTAATTTATCATGTTCTTACTTTTGTCAAATAAAATAATTTCATAATTAACTTTGTATATTTTTACGAGTTTTTTTTATAAGACTCTTTTAGTTATCAATATATATTCTTTAGATATTTGCCACACCCTTCTTACTTAAATAATCTTTTTTCCAAAACATACATCCCTTAGCCAAATAATATTAAACCTAAGTTTGAACGGACAACATGAGTTAGCGGATCCTTTAGGATGCCTAACCCCTTCCCTTTAGGATAATAAAGAACCCTTACCTAGAATCTCACATAGCTTTCGCAGACCTTTAAATGGAGTTAATACTGACTTTAATCAGTTAGTATTCAGGTGTCCTAATTCACCCAATTAATTAGGTGGCGACTCCGCGAACCCTTAGCATTTTAAGCACCCTTTTGCACTTTTAGCACCCCTTTTAACATTTTTTAAACACCTTTTAAGCTCTTTAACATCTTTTTAACATTTTGAGCATTTTTAACTATTTTTATTTTTATTGTCTAACATTTTTATTTAAGCAGGGTTCACTTTTAGAATGTCGCGGTCGAAAAAAGGGCGTGACAGAAATGGCGACTCCGCTGGGGAATTTAGGTTCTTAACCACAACAGACCTAGGGTTATTATTTGGCATTACTTTTGCATTTAATTCTGTGTGCTGTATTTTGTTTTGTTTATTTTAATTGCTACCTGCCTTACTGCTTTCCTTAAACTGGCATTTCGCTCATATTTCTTCCATTCTGGAAAATTCACACAATCACACACTCACGGGTGCTTGCGCGCAAATTTCTTCAAATACCCAAATTTTAAGAGAGTTGGCGCTGTGAGTTAGATCGGTTCGTCGATCAGCGTAGCCTTCTCACTCGAGTTGTCGCTCGGGAACTGCGTCTAGAAAAGCCAAATCTTAGAAACTTAAGATGAGCTATACCACCCTTATTTTAGGGCATGCATTTACCTTAGGTGGGTCGGTCCTGGCATCGACACCACAATTAGAAGACACGATTGGCGACGGGTTATTATAACCCCGCGCCCCAAAAGCATATTATGTGTTGCATAGTCATGATAAACAAAACCAAGCCCGAAGTTGAAATGCCTAAATTGGAAAATGTATACTCATTTTTTGTTTTTTTTTAGATGGAACCTATCCCTCAGATCAGAATGGTGAATGGGGTTCCGAGCAAATTGAGGACATGGTGGTCAAAATTCGACTTGGGTAGTCAAATGGCAATCAGAAGAAGGTTGGGATGCCTTACCTCGTTAATCGACATCTCCGATCGGCGTTTGGTCGAGCATTGATCGATTTTGGGATCGGATCGAGTCACCTTCAAATTCGGGATTTCAAATAACCCCACCAGAAGAAGTCAGCTACTTTACCGCTTTAGCATATCACGACAGGAAACCAGTTATTCCACATGGCCAGTCAGGGAAAAAGCTCCTCCGGTATCTGGGTTTGAAGAATACTAGAGAATTGCGTTGCTTTGAAAATAATTGGGTTTCTCTAGACTACTTGCGAGAGATATGGTTGTTTAGACGGATATAAATTGTGTAAGAATGAATTTTCTTGCACTGCACCATTGGAGAGTTAGGCGTCCTATTGCGTTTGCTATGGCTTTCCTAGGGATTCTTTTATTTCCGCTCGAGCATGGAAGGATCAGACATGCGTATATGTTCGGTGGTTAGGCGGTGTTTGATGGCGTTGGTGGCAAACAACTCACTCACGCGCCCATGATTTTGGCAGAACTATTTAGAGCGTTGAATAGGTGCAGAAGGGGTGAATCAAGCTTCTTTGAAGGCAGTAATCTCATTTTGCGGATGTGGGCAATAGAACATTTTATCGGCGTTCAAACATGGCCGATGTATGCCACGCATGACAACAAGATCTCACTTTTTATGAAAGAACGGCGTTATGTGTCACGATCGGACAGAGGATTGGTACAAGTACCTAGCATCCCGCGATGGCGATCAAGTTCAATGGAAGTATCCATTGCTTCACATGGTCAAAAGGTCTACTTGAGACCTGGGGATTGTATTATATCGGACTTATAGGTCTAAAGGGACTACAACCATATGCTCGCTCGCGTACTCAAGCGGTTTGGCCATACACAGTAATCCTCTCGTAGGCGACATGAGCCTCGAAATCGATTCGGACGAGAATTCATCGTTCGAAGCCGCAGATCCTTTATGAATGGCATCACATTGACCAAATGGAAATCGGGAAGGACAGCGGTCTCCCGAGTATCAGCATGGTTTCTAGATCGCATGGAATATAGTCGAGAAGGAGCAAGCGTTGAGGACATTCTTTGCAAGGGGCGAATGAAGGACAATCAACTCGAGAGAAGGTCATCACCCGGACATGTGGGCCCTAATGCGATGCGATACAACACTTGGAGCAGCGGGAGCTATACCAAAGAAAACCTAAGCTTCGCGTCACATCGACGATATAGGTATTTAGTTTGAGATTTTTATTGTTTTGATGACAATTAACTTTATTTCCAATAAAGGCATTTCGATACAATAGCTTGGGTACATCTAACATGGCTTTGCATGTATGACGCTTAGGCCTACCGGCATAATAGAGGTCCCATGCGTATTAGGAAGCGTTTGAATGTGCTATGTGCAATATATACGCTACATACTTGCAAATTATGTTCTTATACTAACCGTTTGTCGCGTCTTTTAGAAAGATTTATCATCTTCCCAAAGTCGGTTCGTATTTGACTCAACAATGTCCGAGCATCCACACTTCACGAGATCCAAGGCAAGAAATGACGATATGGTAGCTCGGCGTCTGGCCGAGCGGTTTGGGAATTATTCTGTCGGTAAGCGAAACTTGAAGGAGGAATGTCACGATCGGGAAGAATGTATTGCTCATTCTTTGCAATGATTCTCGATATGCGAGTTGAGATGGAAGGCTACGAATTTGACCAACCTATCCATCAGTTTGAATACCACATGCGAGCAAAGGGCCACTATCTCATGAACCACCCAGATCGACCTCCACGCACAGATCCCCAAAACTCCCACAGGCGCGATCGACCCAATCGCCCGCCGCCCAATCATCAACCTCACCTTCAAAATGATCCTCCTGCGCCGTGTACCTCGCCTCCGCTACTCACTTCACCATCATCAGCCCCTAATCGCCAAGCCAACCAATGCCCACGCACCATACCCACTACCGGCCCAGACCACCCGCGGCTAACTTACACAACGAAACCCAACCTTTACCGTCCCGCCGCTTGAAGTGGATCATTCTGAAGAAATGGAAAGGAAGTCCGAGCAAAATGGGCGATAGCGTGGCAGAGATTCGCGGCTGAAAAAGCGGTTCGTGGCATGCGATCGGATAAAGGTCACGAAGGACTAGATTATGAAGATCTTTGCATCGTCGGATGTGGAAGCGCGATGGGATATAAGGTGCGAAGTTCGATTTATATGATGGGAAGGAAATCCTCGTGCACTTGAGATCATATTGCGACAAGTTAATCGGGGTAGGAAGAACCCGGTCATCATGAAGTTGTTCATTCGAAGCTTAAGCGAGGCAATATATTGGTACACTAGCGAGATCGCGTAAATGGCATAGTTGGAATCGTTGGCCCAAGACTTTGTGGAACGGTTGGATTCAACACGAAACCGGTGTGGGCGAGTTATCTAATGAAGTTGGAAAAGAAATCTACGGAGACTTTGAAGTACGCCATGAGGTGGCGTTGAGCGACAAAATCTGACCACCGTGGTGGAGAGTGAATGACCACACTATTTGTACAATCTTTGAAGGATGCGACCTAATATGAGCGGATGATAAGCGTCGTGACGAAATTTTGCAGGTCGTCGAGAATGGGTGACCGTGAAGAAGGTATTAAAGCGGCGGGATTACGAATCTGGCGGCATGCGAGCAACGATAAGGCGATTGATCGGGGGCGATCGGGTACTTGAGGAAGAAGAGCGATTTCCTTCCATGTTTGTACAAACGCAAACGGCATTCATAACATACGAACCGCTATCAAACCCGTACTACCACGCGACGCAAAACTTCACCTCACTATACACCTACCCCAACAGCTACCACCGGCCCATATATAACGCTTCGGCACCCATTTATCGGCCGCATCAACCCGCCCATCAAGCCCGCCAACATAGACGCCCGATGCGCCCGGACGAATCGAATTTTGAAGGAAGACCATCGAACCGCGTGGTGAACCCATACCGGATATCACGAAGGCGAGTGCGGGTTTGATCGACCAATTCGAGGAGGATTCCTATCGAAGATGGTATGATGAGAATAGCGTTGTGCGTATCACTCGATAGCCGAGGGCATGACGGAAGTTGCTACACCTCGAGGACAAAATCGAAGAGTTGATCAAAGAAGGAGTAATTGGTGAAGGATCACGCTGGCGTGCATGATAATCCCTTGCCAAACCACGGCAACGCCAATGTGCATTTGATAACCCTAGATGAGAATACAACTTGGAGGAACCATCCGTCGGTTGAAGTGAGGAAGAGTCGAACATACGCTTTCGTCGCCCGCCACGATCCTCGAAAAGCGATTTGAGTTGGAAAGACCGCCGAGACATAAAGGTTCAATCACGATTATTCAGCGCGGGAAGGGCCACCGTCAAGATGGATCGCGAGAAAGTGGGAAGCGGGTCATGAAGTCACCATTGCGGTATAACCAGTCGGAGGTATTACACACCTATAGAGGCAGCCAAGGAGGCACCAAAAGAAGCCCGTGACAGGTGAAGTCGAGGAGTTTTGGAGGAAGATGCCTAAAGTATTGTCGTGAAGCGATTAAAGAAAACCTCGCGTATTTCTCTACTTTCATTGTTAATGCATTACGCCTGCATTGATGGAGTGTTGAAGGATCATACGTTCGGAGGGTACAATGACGGGAACTTGGCGGCTTTGGTCGGACAGTACTAGAGGCGCGAGAATCACCTTTCACGATGACGAGTTACCGTGAGCGTCGAACTGACCTTGCATTGAATATCACCATCCAAGTCGCGACAGATTGTTTCAACGATCTTTGATTGATGGAGGCTCGGCCGTCAACATTTGTCCCAGCGACCTTTGTTGAAATTCGTAAGAAAATTCGTGAAAGTCATATCGAGTCAAAGGTTTCGACGAGTCCATAGAAGTCGAAGGCGTAATGGACCTCAGCTGCGGATCGGACTGCGAGAATTCGTTGTGGAATTTCAAATATTGGATATTGCTACATGTTACAACTGTTGATAGGAAGGCGTGGATCCAGTGCGATCCGTCCACGCTACATCAAAGTTTATATGGAATCACGATGAAGTGGTAGTATTTGGAGATAAAAGGAGCATCAACACGATTATGCAATCCTGTCATAGAAGACGTGAAACGATCGGATGGTTCGATTTTCATATTAATGAGATCAAGAGAGCAAGTAGGGTCCGGCCATTGGTACGCCACGTTCTCTCAAAATGGTGGCAAGAAATGTTAAGAAATGGATACGAGCGGCAGAGGTCTTGGAGTCGGTATGAAGGGATCGCGAACCTATCCGGTGGTTTGGGAAGAGACACTTTTGGTTTGGGGTACCAACCCACCCGAAGGATTTGGTGACCACGAACCTCGGAAGAAGGGATACATTCCTCGCTGCGCCCATTCCGCCCTTGAGTCGATCGTTCGTCAAAGCTACACCCGTCGGATCCGAGAAGATGACCGGATGATCTTGCGGTAGGGTTCGAGAATCTGTTCATAGGTGATGATGAGGCGATTGTTGCATGACGCGAGGAGATCACAAGGAAGAGCTCACGTTTGGGATGCGAGCATGGATACGGCTGAATAATTGGACTTGCACCCTGTCACGACCGTTCGAGAAGCTTGGTAGAATTTATGATTAGTTCTAGCGGTGTGACCTTTTATCTAGAAAGAAAGCAGACATGCATTTATGATTCTTAATATGTTTTTAATCTCGCAATTTACTCTCATCATAAATTCCAGGACATTTTTGCAGCTTCTTAAAAGATTTTGTTTGTGTTAAAATTAAATTCTTTAAGCATTTTTCTTTCAGCGATCATATTAATAAACCTGTTGATGACGCGAATATGACATGTAATGAGACCAACGAACAAAGTTCAAATGACGAGCATAACCAGGAACAAGAGGAATGTCATGATCGAACTTAGCCAGGAAAACTTTGAGAATAGGCCTAAACCAAATTTGGAAGAAAGCGAGTTAATAAACTTAGGCGATGAGGAACCGTGAAAGAGACTAGAGTCGGCGCCACCTAAGCGTCGGAAGAAAGAATTAATTGAGCTCAAACAAGATGTGTTCGCTTGGTCATATGAGGACATGGGTTTGAGTCTGCATCGTCGCACACAGGCTACCTATTGAGCCATCTTATTTCCCCGTAAAACAAAGGCCGAGAAAGATCAAACCAGACATGAGTTTGAAGGTCAAAGAAGAAGTGTCTAAGCAGTTTGAGGCAAAAGTAATTCGAGTTGCGAAGTATCCTACTTGGTTAGCAAATATCGTGCCGGTAAAGAAGAAAGATGGAAAGGTCAAGTGCGTGGATTACGAGAGACCTCAGCGAGCCGGCAGAAGGATGACTTTCCTCTTCCAAACATCCATATACTCATCGATAATTGTATGCGAAGCATGAACTACGATCGTTAAATCATTGCTTTCTATCATCGGATCCTTATGGCGAGAAGGGCGAGAAAAACGGCATTCACTACCGTGTACTATTATCGAGTTATGCCGTTCGGTCTCGAAACGCGGCGCCACTACATGAGCCATGACCACCATCTTCCATGACATGATTCATAAAGAAATTGAGGTCTATGTGGGCGGCGCCATCATCAAATCGGCGGAGGAACATTAGGCAAACTTGAAGAAATTTTGCCAACGACTAAGCAATTATAACTTGAAGTTGTATCCGCAAAGTGCGCATTCGGAGTTCCCGCGGGGAAGCTGTTGGGTTTTATATTGAGCAGGAGAGGATTGAGCTAGACCGCCGAAAATAAAAGCCATCCAAGAGTTACCTCAAAAGCAAAAAGGGCGTGATGAGTTTCCTTGGCGCCTCAACTACATCAGCAGTTCATAGCCCATCGTGATATGCGAACCGATATTCAAATTATTGAAAAAGGATGCACTACCAAGTGGACAACAGTTGCGGCTTTTGACAGAATCAAAGAATACCTTTCTAATCCGCCAGTTCTAGTACCACCGGAACCGAGGAGACCTTTGCTACTCTATTTGTCTGTGTTAGAAAATGCTTTCGGATGCGTGTTGGGGCAACACGATGAAACGGGGAAAAAGGAGCAGGCCATATACTATTTGAGTAAGAAGTTCACAGCATATGAAGCTCGTTATACTCTGCTAGAACGTACTTGCTGCGCATTAACTTAGGTCGAAGTTCGGGCATTATCTATCGGCATACTACTATCTTATTTCGAGGATGGATCCGCAAGTACATCCTTGAAGCCCATGCCCACGGAAAACTAGCGAAATGGCAAATTATGTTGGCGAGTTTGACATCGTCGTCACGCAGATAGTAAAAGGGCGAGGCATTAGGCGATCATCTTCGAGAACCAGATCGATGAGAAGTCGAGCCCTTCGAACCTATTTTCTGATGAAGAGGTATTGTTTGTCGGGGAAGATATATCAGAGGATTACGGGTTGGAGGATGTTTTTCGATGGGCGGCAAATTTCAAAGAGTCGGCATTGGGCGATTTTGGTTTTGAAGCAGTCGGCATTATCCGATTTCCGCGGCTTCATTTCCATGCACCCAATATGGCGAATATGAAGCTTGCATATTGGGGCTCGAATGGCGTAGATATGGACATCTGAAGCTGGTCATAGGTGATTGACTGCGATCCATCAGTGCATGGTGAATGGGCAACCAAGAATATGAAGATACTTCCTACCTATTTTGCGTGAAGGAATTACGAAGAGGTTGACACATAGAATTTAGGCATGTTCAGGATCCAGAAGAATTGACGCATTGGCAACCTTATCCTCCATGATTCAAAGATCAGGACAAGAATTACATCGATCCAATCACGGTGAGTGTCTTTGGAGCAGCGCTTATTGCTCCCATATAGGCGAAGAAGCAGACGGCAATCCATGGTACCGTGACATCAAAGGTACCTCAAAGCGGAGAATATCGAAGGCATAACCAACATCGAAGAAGACACCGAAGACTAGCAAATCATTTCTTTTGAATGGGAAATTGTGTGCAGAAGGACTCGGATCTGGACTTATTGAGATGTGTCGATGCTCGAGAGGCGAGCAAGCTAGTAGAAGAGATACGGAGGGGCGTGTGGACCTCATATGAACGGCTTCACTTTGGCGAAAAGATTCTGCGGCGGGTTATTTTTGGATGACGATGGAAAGCAGTTGTATCCGCTTTGTGCGAAATGTCGGCAATGCGATTCATGGAGATTTGATTCGAGTGCCTCCAGTGAGCTTAATGTGACAAGTTCTCCTCGGCGTTCGCGGCAGGGCATGGATGTCATCGGCCCATCGAACCCGTTGCTTCAAATGGGCGCAGATTCATCCTCGTAGCAATTGACTATTTCACTAAATGGATAGAAGCGCCATCACACGGATCGATGTGAAAAAGGTGGTGGTCGACCGTTCGCAACAACATCATTTGCGATTTGGGGTTCCGAATCAATTGTAACGATAACGGAACCAATCTCAGTGATAATTTGATCGTGAGATATGTGGAAATTTCAAGATCACTCACCGTAATTCCACTCGTCTGCCTCGGATGAATGGAGCGATGAAGCGACAGCCAAGAACATCAAGAGGATATTGCGCAAGATGATCAAGAACTACAAATATTGGCACGAATTTGCCTTTTGCGCTTTTGGGTTATCGCACCACAATCCGAACTTCTACCGGCAACGCCGTATCTTTTGGTGTATGGAGCGAAGCGTGCTACCAGCAGGTGGAAATATCATCGTTGAGAATCATCCAAGAAGTCGAGTTGGCGGCCGAGTGGATACAAGATCGTTATGAGCGATTGATGTTGATTGACGAAAAAGGTTGAATGCGATCTGTCATGGCGGCTATATCAAAGCAGAATGGCTAGAGCTTTTACAAGAGAGTAAGGCCAAGGTTATTCAAACCGACAATTGGTTTTAACGCATATTTCCGAATCAAAGTGAAGCTAAAGGAAAGTTCGCCACAATTGCAAGGGCCTACATGGTTCATCGAGTTTTAAGTGGAGGGCTCTAATCTTAGCCGAGATGGATGGCGAAGTATGGCCGCTATCAACGCAGATGCAGTGAAGAGATATTACGTCTAGGAGTATTTGTTTTCCATGTAATCCCCTTTACATTGTAAAAGTTGCATTCCCTCGGTGGGATATGCGTAGAGCCCATATAGGGTCTCGCCGCTGCAAATTAGAAAGCCGCTTTATGTCGAACTACGTTATGACTGATTCCTGGCGGATACGTGGCGGCCATATCGGCCGATTCCACTTTTAGAATTTTACCCAATTTCGCTTGTAATGAACTACGTCATGACTGATTCCTCGTGGGGATACGTGGCGGCCTAAATCGGCCTGGCCACACCGTTAGGAATCTTCCCGTTTGTCTGCAACAAAGGGGTTTGGGTTATTCAAAAGCGATATGAGCAATTCATCACGAAGGTAAGTTCCGCGCGTGACACATAATTGAGACACTGCGCACTGGAAGAAAGCAATAACAAGGACTCAAAAGATGTTCGTTTGGTCGAAATACATGTCATATTCGGCAAATTAGACGAGGCTTTTACATTTTTACGCATGTCATATAAATGTTTATTTCTAAAGATGTTTTGTGCATACTTCATGAAAACATTTCATTTTGGAAAATGCTTTTGGAACACTACTAAACATCTCAAAGAGGTCAGAAAGGGTTGCAAATCCAAAGCGGGCACGCGGACATCAAGGGACAAGGCGGCAAAGTCAGATACGAATCGACCCCCCCCCAAAACTCACAAATTTTTCTTTGAGCGCAGGTCTTTTCATATTAACAGAAGCAGAAAGTGCAAGAGCAGAGACAGAAAATACGGCGAAAGGTTTCTTCATATTAGCGGAAGCAGCAAGAAGCAGCAGAAAGGCATCAATAAGCGTGATCAAAATTGAGCTCGCGGAGCATTTATTCTGAGCAGCGGAACACGCCCGTCGACGCAGCGTTATCGGCGTGTGTCGAGCAACGACACCATCAAGATCGCGTCACGCAACGACGCCGGCAACGCGTCGTGCAACGACGCCATCGCGATTATGTCAAGGCAACGACGCCATCGGCGTGCGTCACGCAACGACGCCGAAGAACACGACCGTGCAACGGCGTTATCGGCGATTGTGTCCATGCAATGACACCATCAGCGGTGCGTCTACGCAACGACGCCAGCGGCAACACGTCCCAAGAACGACGTTATCGGCGATTGTCGGCGGCGACACCATCGGCGTTGTGTCCAGTAACGACATCATCGCGATTGCGTCGCAACGACGCCCGGCACGCCCGTAACGACGCGTCATCGGCGTGCGTCACGCAACGACGCCAAAGGCGACACGCCCGGCAACGGCGTTATCAACATTATGTCGGCGCAACGACATCATCGGCGTGTGTCCAGCAACGACACCATCGCGTGCGTGCGCCACGCAACGACGCCATCAGTTGCGTCACGCAACGACGCCAAAGAACACGCCCAGCAACGACGTTATCGGACAAAGAAGTCCAAAACGACGCCATCATCGATATCACATCCGCGGGGCGATTTTCTCTGTTCTCAAAATTGCATTTCCTCTCATTCATTTATTATCCTGTCTTAGCAGTTACGCACTACCTCTTTCTTGAGCTTTAGTCTACAGGGACAGTTGCAGCAAGGACAACGTATCCGCATTCACAATCGCAACACGTCCGTGCAAGGGCGAAATCACAGCATTTGCAGCATCGCATCAACACAGCAGTCATCATATTTTTGCAGGATAACCTTTTCTACTCACAGTTGCATTACTTTTAAAATTATACATCATCATTTTTTGCCTTAACAGTTATGCACTAACCGTTTGTTTAAGTCTTAGCATGCAGGAGCAGGAGCACAACGTGGATTTTCTCTTACAGCGAACCGGGGCAATCTGTTGGGGGGCCAACCTTCCCAACGATTGGCAGAAGCGGCCTCGAGCGTCGGTCCACTCGCTCCACATCACCATAGAACCCAGCACCACAAGCCATGGCAGTACACCCCAGGTTCAAGCCAGTTATATTCTTTTACTTTTTGCACCATAACCCAGTGTCACCATAACTCGACACTGGGACAAATTTTGAGTCCGCCTTAGCCCGCCTTGGTGTTTTGACCATGGTAGCCCAGTGTCGTCATAACTCGACCCTGGGACAGATTTTGAGTCCGCATTAGCCCGCCTTGGTGTTTTGACCGTGGTAGTCGATGTCGCCATAACTCGACAGGGGCGATTTGATTTTTGCGTCGGCCCTTTACTTGCCCAACATTTTTGCAACTCTGAAGATCGAGACAAAATTGGCTATGAGTCAACGTCTTTGTCCGAAGATTCTTCCATCATCTCCATACAAAGAGGGACAGCTGTTGACACCCAATTTTGACCCTCCCGTCCAGCCATTAACTATAAAATTACACTAATTTTGTAAAATAATTTTTTATGATTTTTATAATAAAATGCAGCGAATAAAACATAAATACATGCATAAATAAATAATTTAATAATGGCATCGCGTCTTACGGAGAGTTTCAAGCACTTAGAGTCCCGCGTCGCGTTGGTTGATTTCAAGCTCTGCGTAATTCTTAAGTGAGTAATAAATACATAAAATAAATAATTTAGCAATGACGTCGTATCAAGTAGCATAGTCGCGTTTAGTAATACGCAGAGAATTTCATAATCATTTGTAATTTAAAAATCAATTTTAATCGATATATGCATTTAATAGCCGCATTTATAAAGCTTTAAACGATTCTTAAATATCATACTCGCATTTAGCATTTAAGTAATTTAATCTAGACTCAATTTTAATTTTAATTTTACTTCGCAATAATGCAACAATAAGATTTTTAAATAATAGCGCCGCGTTCTGAAGCATTAAGCATTAATTAAATAACACACCCGCATTTATTTTATAACAATTAGATAATTTAATCACAATTAATTAATTACTTTGTCACTAATTAAGAGCCTAAACTAGTAATTATAACACTAACCTAAAGCTCACCACTAATTAATTAACTCCTTAACTAATACCCTAACTAATCGACCCATAAAACGCAGCCCAATCCAAACAACCCGCGAAGCCCACACCCGCAGCCCACTCCCTATGCTTTAATCGTCCAGCAGCCCTTCACCCGTCCCCTTATCAGCAGCCCTTACTTCATTTCCCTCGTCTAGCCTAAAAAACAAACGAAACGAAACCCTAGTTCACCACACCTTCCCCATCGCCGCCATGCCCGGATTTCTCGCCGGAGAATCCGGGGCTTTCCTTTATCCACACCCCCAGCCAACGATTTCTTACCATAACCGAAACCAAATCTTCCGAAATCACATCTTACCTTAACAAATCGTTAAATCGTCCACAAATTCGTCCAAAATAAAAACGGTAAGAATCAATACAAATCGATATACAAGGCAGCCTTAATTACTTACCAAGTTTAGAACCCAAAAGGAGGCTATATAAAGCACATGCAATAAGAGAGGGCAGAGGGCAGAACATCGAGAGGAGGAGAGCAAGATCGACATACATGCAATAGCATCTTCTATCGTCCAGAACCTAGCACCTTTCTGAATCCCCGACTCAATCAGAAAATCAGTCCAAACTAGTCTCAAACAAGTACTGGAAACTTTTCCTTTGTGATTCAAAGGTAAACTCGCCATCGCCCCGCATTCACCACGATAAAAGGTAGTATGGATTATTACGGCTTTGTGATTGCGGATATTAATGAGCTTTACTAATTGTTGTTGGTGTCTGTTTGAGCGTAGTGTTTATCGTCAGTTATAGAATTATCGAGTAGTGTCGCTAATGTTTGCCATCTCTGGTCATTATTTAGCACTATGATAATCGTTTTTTGCGCATATTGAATGTTCATCATATTGAAGCCATCGAATGTTAAATCTGGGAAAGCATGGAACTAGCTGATTCATTATACTAAAAGCTAATTACATGTGCGAAATGGATAGCTGCAAATCTGTATGAAATTTCATCGCTTTATATGATTAGTTAAATCAAGGTGCTTGGCATATTACTTCAGGAGCGGTACTAATCATGTATGAACTGTGTCTCGTAACTCAGTCTATAAATAAATACTTCTCCTAGCAAATAGTTAGCGGGGAGTAAAAGGGATTACGAGGTCTAATCCCAAATTTTCAACTTAAGCCAACGGGCTCTCGGAGATAACAACATCAAAATTTAACAGGATTATGTGTGTCTATGTGTATGTATATTTATGTGCCTGAGTTCAAGCCTCTTACTCACTTCCGAAATATCGTAAGAGAGATTATGTGTATGTGACAACAACCATGTCTTAGGAAAGGTGATTATGTGATTATATATCTGTGTGACTACATTAAAAAAAACAAATCAGAGTCTTTTATTCGTTTTCTAAAAAACATTACTATTGTATTTTAATAACTTAAGACCGACCTCCAATTAAATTGTTACTAAGATCAAGGATACACGATTTACAATGTCGTGTTATCATCCCGATAAAGTAACAAACATTTTAATTGTAAAATAAGACCCCCCACGTTCTCATCTCTCAAAAAATGGTAACGTATTTTACTCTTAAACTAACTATATGAGTTCAATATCCATCACAATATATGCAGAATTTTCCTAAAGTGTGACTAAGTATATAAAAGGTGTCGGTATTCAGTTTCCTCGTCCACAACATGTAGCATCCTAAACCTCCTTGCATCTGTTTTTTTTTAATCTGTTCATGTATAGTCGACCATACATGTTTTGCACCGAATCCTATCAAACCGGCATTATCTATGAGAGTCATGTCATATGTTGGAAGATCTTCTTAGGACATTAAAGATCTGTGTCCATAGTATAACCCACAATGATTATGCATAATTTATTTATGACTATCCTTGTTGAATATGAACCTGGCATAAGTTGGGTAAGATCCCTGAGTCTTTCTGACATAATATGAACCATGTAAACATAATGTAGAGGCTGGTTTACCCACTTGCGTGTTTAGATAAGAGTTTGTTATTTTTAAAAGCAATAGAAATGACATTTTTGAGCATGAGATAATCAACCTTTTTCATTTTGTGATCTTTGTCGAATATTCGTGGTAAATGATTATACGCATACCATGTTAGTTCCCCTAATATGTTTGCATATCTGTTTTTTTTTACTCGGTCCATGTACGTTTGCTTGAATTGCCTTCCTATTCACCTTGGCATGTACATTGCCTGGTCATGGAGTGAATTGCACCATTACTTGCTGAATTTAGAAGATGAACATGTTAAGTAACGTCATACGCTCCTAATCTACGCACATCTTAAAACCGGCTTCAAGTAATATATGTTTAACTGTTTGGGCCTGAATCGTTTGTTTTTTTAAAAAAAAAAAAAAGGGTCCAGTCCTCTAGTTAAAACTGTTTGAGTGTTGGCCTACAGTGTATATGGATCTGACTGGTTTCTGTTAGATTTAGAATTCAATGGGCCTGCTGATTGTCTTGTTTACTTACTGCAGCCCCAAAACCATTGCTTGAGTTGAACGTTTTTTTTCCCTGAAGTGTCAATTATAGCAATATTTAAATTGTGGATATATGTGTGCGTTTAGCGTTTTATTTTTATCGAACATTATTTGGATGGATGCTAATCCTTTTCTTTCTTATTTTACATGACATCGTTGAAAACAATCAAGAGTCTCGGTATGAGACTCACCATGATTTCCATCACAACCACATTTCCGTCGAAGGGTTTCCAAACAACTATAAGATAGATGGTGTCGCCATCCGTTCTAGACGTGACATCAACTCCAATCTCACTCCTCTCTTACTTATTCATGTATTTATTTATTTGTTTATTTATCATTGTTATATTTGTTAACCTTGTAATTAATAGGGTAATTAACTCTACTAGTCTTTGAATACATTGGAGGGGTAGTTTTAAAAAATAAATTCATCTCTTATTTATTCTAGGTCCATCATATAAATCTAAACCTAAAAATAATAATTAATCCTAGCTATGCTTTAGTCATATATTCCTCCATATTTAATTCTTAAGAAATAAACTTTCTCATAAACTCTTCATAAATACCATAGGAAGTAATTTTTACACACATTATAATAAACAATTTCATAATTAACCTTATATATAGGAGTCTTAACCCTACATATACTAATAGGAGTAATTTATCATGTTCTTACTTTTGTCAAATAAAATAATTTCATAATTAACTTTGTATATTTTTACGAGTTTTTTTTATAAGACTCTTTTAGTTATCAATATATATTCTTTAGATATTTGCCACACCCTTCTTACTTAAATAATCTTTTTTCTAAAACATACATCCCTTAGCCAAATAATATTAAACCTAAGTTTGAACGGACAACCGCAAGTTAGCGGATCCTTTAGGATGCCTAACCCCTTCCCGATAATAAAGAACCCTTACCTAGAATCTCACATAGCTTTCGCAGACCTTTAAATGGAGTTAATACTGACTTTAATCAGTTAGTATTCAGGTGTCCTAATTCACCCAATTAATTAGGTGGCGACTCATGAACCATAGCATTTTAAGCACCCTTTTGCACTTTTAGCACCCCTTTTAACATTTTTTAAACACCTTTTAAGCTCTTTAACATCTTTTTAACATTTTGAGCATTTTTAACTATTTTTATTTTTATTGTCTAACATTTTTATTTAAGCAGGGTTCGCTTTTAGAATGTCGCGGTCGAAAAAAGGGCGTGACATGCATCTTCTTATTGGTATTGTTGGCTTTGTTTGTAAGTTGTGGAAGTCCATATAAATAGGGGAAGTGGTGCCCGATTTTTTATAGAAAAGAAAGTCGTCATTCGATATAACTTACACTAGAAATCATAGAATTAACAAACGAATTACTATTGTTATAGGTTGAGGTGCTAGTCGAGATGAGTATTAATTATAGAGTTGGTTAGTTCGACAATAAGGTATGTGAACTATTCCTTCTTTCTTTTAGCATGATTTGTATAAAATGAGCGTACGACGAACGTACATGATTTCTACACAGTCTAACTCCTAACGATATTTGTTATGAGACGTGCCTTTGATTTTCCAGAAAAGAAAAGTTCATTTTAATGATTTTATTGAGAGTCAAATGATGATTTAAATTTCATATTGTTACTCATGATATCTACTCATGCCAAGTGTTATTACTTCACTCCACCGAGACCCGAGCCGGGACATGTTCGTGCATAGCCTTGCATTGTTCACCGAGTCCCTCACTAGAGGGCCGACAATATTTATATATATGATGTGATAATTCCATGAACATGCATCCATGATGCGGATATAGATACCCATGATAGTATATGTATGATGATTCCATGGACATACATCCATGATGCGGGTACATGTACCCAAGATAGTATATGTATATATATGATGATTATATGGATATGCATTCATGATTTTTGATATTACTCTCATTTTTATAAGGCACAGTTGACTCTCATTTGTATATGACACAGTTGAAATGATAATTTGATCATTATAGTTGTCTCATGATATCCTTTGGCCAGTTATGATCTTTCTTACAGTACTTCATGTTTTACATACTCAGTACATTATTTCGTACTGACCCCCTTTCCTCGGGGGGCTGCGTTCATGCCCGCAGGTACAGGTGCTCAGTTTGGTGATCCTCCGGTCTAGGATTCCTGTTCAGCTGGTTGGAGAGCTCCATTGATTCGGAGCTTAGTCATTTAGGTACATAACCTTATTTTTGGACTTATGCATATTTAGGGGCACGACGGGGCTCTGTCCCGTCATATTTCATTATCGTATTCTTAGAGGTCTGTAGACAGTTGTAGGTGGTAATTATGTTTTTAGTATATGTGTATGGTTGTGAGTCGTCTTGGGATATCTCTATGTACAGTGGCAACCTCGTCGGTTTGCCTATTTTGTTATATGAATTAGATGTGACTCCTTGAGAGACAGGTTTATTACTGATGGTTACATTATTCTTGGTATCCGCGTGATTTTATATGAAAGGCGAGTATAAGGGTGTCCAGGTAGGGCACTGAGTCGTGGCCCGTCAGGTTGGGTCATGACAGATATGCTCAGGTCACACTGCAAGTGACCTGGTATCGGTTCATAAAAGAAGACCAGTTGAGCTAAGGTTCACTAGTGATTCTGGAAATGATCAACAGAAGACGTTAATTTGGATATGAAGACATCTGAATTATTCACTTATCTATGATTTATGATATTCTGGATGTCCTATGGTTCTAGGAGAACAAAATGATGTAAACTGGACATAAGACTTGAAGAACATCAATGTGCATGGTGTGTCTTAGGAAAATCCTCTAAGAAAACCTTGCATCGGACGATTCATGATGGTATCGGAGTTCATCGCTTCACACAAAGGATGATGAGAAGTTGAATAACTTCACGACTTCTTAGATGATGTCCCTTACTAGGAGTAACTCGTGTGTACGTCAGTTATACACTATAAAGACACGAATGATGGCGTATGGACATATATATCGCATACATAAGACCGAATGGCAGTTGATCTTCACATGTAACACTTTCTTGATTACTAATCAAAAGAGAATATAATAGAACCCCACAGATCAAGAGTTCTGCTTGTCTAGGGGAATATGCTTAAAACTTAATCAATACGAACTGATATAGTGGACACCCAACCTTACAGACTGGAGATCCCAGGAATAAGGTTCAATGGGAAAACTAAACTGTAAAGGTTCAGTTGAGCGCTTCGGTGGAAGCAAGAGCACTTCGGATAATGATTTCTACTTAGAAACATGAATCCAAGGTCATTCCTGTGATAGACAATAAGTGTTATCTGCAGCGTGGGTAAATGTTAAGTTTCCAAAAACTTTTCTTGATCTTCATCGGTTGAGGTTAGGTTTGGAGAAACTTTTAATGGTGCCTAACACTTGTGAAATGGGGTATAGCAGGATACCTTGTAGGAGACCACCTATTTAAGTGCGAGGACATACCGCCTCAAATGAACGCACTTAAGAATCCAAGTGTGTCCACGGCCACAATGGACATAACAATAAGAACGAAAACAAGTAATGGAAAGTTATTGTGTTGGTATTATTGTCTTGGCATATACTAAACACTGACGGTTCAAGACATCATGTTCACCGCGCAGTAAATATGTCCGATGATATTCTACTATGGAAGGTTCAAAGCTTCGGCTACCTCTCCAGATGCAATATCTTTTTCTTGAAAGATTGCTGAAAGGAAGCATCATGTGTGTGCACCAAAATCTCTTCCAAGAGGGGATTGTTGGAAATTTGCCTTTGGTGGAGGTTGGGTCCGCCCATCTTCAATGACTTAAACATCATGGTTCCACATGTTGGAGAACCTAATTCTTCACACGTGCTTAATCTACTAAGTGAGTAGATGACCGTAGGGCCAAGAATCGTCAAATTCCATTAAGAAATAGAAGAGATATTGGTCCGCGAAGTAAGGTGTTTGAGACATGGAAGAGTGGTGTGGGACAAATCTACCACATCGGTGGGAAAAGGAATAATTGTTCATAATATAAGTCTCTAAATTGAATAAGGGATTGGGACCACAAGGGGTAACCCATGTGTTTGAATGAGGGATGACCTATGTGTGCTTGGGTTCGAGACTAGGCCCAGCGCGCGCGCGCTTGCCGGTCCGGTCGCGGTGTTGAGCGCACGATATTTTCTTTTTGGACTCCAGACTTTATTATAATTACAATTTGGTCCCTAGGTTTTCTGGAAGGCAAGCACCGCGGTGCCTCATGATTTGAACCGCGGTGCTGCGGGTCCAGTGAGCTGCCCAGCAACGGTAAAGTCAGAGTTTAATGTCATTGAGTTGTTGGAACGTTGTGCACTTATTCCTGAATGTTTTGGCTCTTCATTGAGCCTCTTAAACAATCCTCTTAATAGTCATTAACACCCAATTAACACCTCCCCTCATCCTTAAACTATATAACAAGACCTTATTTCTAGATTTGAGAGAGAGACAAGATATAACATAAAACAGTGGGGAAAACCACTGCAGAAAATAAAAGGAACAAGTTCTTCCTTTCCATTCTTTAGCAATTGTTTCGTGTTTATTTTCTTCGCCAGGATCACTTCTGTTTGCTTTACACAAGTGATATTACTTCGCTGTTTTACCTTGGGAGACAGATTGCAATACATCCGTACAAAGCATGTATATGGGCTCTTAAGGGAAGGTTGATAAATCAATCGACTCAGCAAGCTAGATTTAGTGTCTATTGGTTGCATGTTAACAAGATTCAAGGAGCTTGCTGAAACTGGAATGAAGATCCAAGACGGAAGATTTAAGACGAATTCAAGTATAAAGATCAAACATAATTGTTGTCTCCACTCTTGTTGGCATCAAGTCTATTGTAACACATAATTGATTATTCTTTCTTAGCACTTATAATAGTAGTTTACTATTTTTCGTTACATCAAAAGGGTATTAGTACTCACATTTTTATCCTGGGAAGGGCACGCCACCAGCTTCTAAGTTTGGAAATCCCGTAGGACTAGTGTCACCAGCTTCCATAATTCAATAAAATCTCCGTTAAATTAATTATGACGCTCTTCTTCAGATTACATAATTGCCTCTTAGAAATAAACTCTTTACGTAAAGATTATGATAATAAGACTATATATATATATATATATCATGTGTGCACGAGGACAGTCTATCATTATTATTGCTAAAGAAACTTCCTACATAAATTCCAATATCAAAGGAATTAAATCAAGAAAAAAAATAGCCATGTTCAACACGAAATATTAAACAAAATTGTCTTGGGATACATTAAAGGGTTCAGAAAACAGAGAGGCAATCACATGAGAATTTTTCATGAATGAATCTACAAACTATATAGTGTTATGTATATCATTAATTAATAATACAATGAGATAATAAAAATGCGTAGTTGTAGTAGTACACTTATAGTATTACTAATCTAAATTTAAATTGAGTTTAGAATTGTCCTTCTTGATCCTGAATATCTTAACTGATAGCTTGTCTTTCAGGAAATTCATGCAATTTCTAACCGCTCATACATATTGTTTGATATGCATTATTAGATATTAAGTACTGATAATTGTTCATCATTAATCGGACAAGTGTGAAATGTTGGAATGAACTAGACTCACTAGTAGATATTAATTGAAGTTAAGCTTTATAAGTTTTTAGAATATACAAATGTTTTAAAATTTTAGATTGAATACACGAATCTTTTCACATAATATCAAAGTCACTAATTAAAATTTAAAATCACTTATTGTTTTGCACACTTCTCTATTATTTGAAAGAAAAAAAGAACATCATAGATGTAGATTTAGTTGACATTTGATCTGAAGGGGGGCTCATAGGAATACAAAGGAGTAATAAGAGCACAATAGATCAAAAAGGGTTCTAATATAGTCGTTAGCACTTTTTTATTCTTAACTATAAGAGATTTAATATTTGAGTCCTGAGTATCAGGAAACGTTTTACTCTAATGTGGGACTTCTCCACACGAAATAAAATTAATACATGTACCCTATTGAGAGAGCCTTTAATGAGGGTAAATTAACTTCTAGTAGTTGTGAGAAGCTCAACTACACAATAGGATGAAATAAATGCCAAAGGGGCCAAATTGCCTTTAATATGATTGCATATGAGCCGTTGTTTGTACGTTGTACTATTATTACTCCTACTTTACATACACCCTTTTCGTTGCTGTCAATGGCCGAGGTTGATCTTCACTAAGATATGCTTGTCCAATCCATGGAACCACAATATCCCCCCTTAGAAGAATCTTGTGGCCATACACTAAGTTAAGTCCTCTCACACAACTTACATGTGTTCCATCAACGTCCTAATATCTAACAAATAAGAGGACACCCACCAAGGAGGAAAGTGAGTTGGTTTACATCATGGTGAGATAATTTAGTTTTACCCTTCAAATGACGGTGTCACAATAGTAACCCTAACATAGTCCCGAAGGCGAAACCCTCCACCGCACTGCAGGATTAACGTGGTGGGATGTAAATCGAGGATATCTGCGGTGACAACCCCGCAGGAAGAGAACCAAGCGGACGACCCAACAACAACGCTGTAATATTTGTGAAGATGGATGGTTGTCACGTCGCTTCTGCTAACTCGCTTACTTACTAACAGAAGCGAAACGAAATCTCTAGCTATCAATAGCTAAGACGTTCAGTTGAATCCCACATAGATATGTCGACCCATCACAAAATCCAATTACGACACTTTAAATTGCAACTTTTTTTTTTACCTAAAAAGACATAACATTGTAACATGATTCAGTCAAGTGATCTACATATTAAAAAATTAATAAAAAGGCATAAAACCTAATGAGAAAATAATCTCACCTAAACAAGACTTTAATGACTACATTATGGATAGATTATATTGTTTAGTTTTATACTTCAATGGTGCCACAATAGTAATCAGCCTATTACGAGAGTATACTAGCCCGTGTACAATAAAAAAACACTGATTAAGATGTTCGGTCGAATCCCTTATTATCCGGCGACCCAACCCAAAGCCCGTCTACTACTCTTTTAATTGCAACAACATAATATAGGACGTCGTGTGATAGTTTGGCGTACAAAATCTCTACCAATAACTAAGATGTTCAGTTGACTCCCTCAACGATCCATCGACTCAACCCAAAGCCCAAGCACGACTTCTTTTATTAACATAAGTATATATTAATAGAGTTGAAATTATTGCTGCTGATGTAAACACATATTACCTTCAACTATATATGCATATTTAGAAAACGTAAAATATATTTTTTACTAATGTAACTGAAAGAGTTTGGAATATTTTTCTTAATCTTATTCATCACAAATGGTAATAATATATACACTAAGTAACAATTAATAGGAAGATTAAGACTTTCCTAAAATCCTCTCATACTATCCCATAATATATTCATATATTAATACTATTATATCCCCTACATTAATACATTGTATTATTTATCATATACATATGATTCTCCATAATTATATTATTAATAGTAATTAATAATATAATATTCTAACACTCCCCCGCAGTCGAAGCGGGAGGAGGGCGAATGCTGAGACTGTCCCGAAATTCTTCAAATAAGATCAGCGGAAGCCCTTTGTGAAAATATCTGCGATTTGATGTCGCGTCGGGACATGTAACACTCGCACTTGTCCGCGAGCCACCTTTTCACGGACAAAATGAATATCTAACTCAATATGCTTAGTGCGTTGATGATGGATTGGAATCCCGGAGAGATAAATTGCACTAATGTTATCGCAGTATACCATAGTGGCTGTCGGAATAGGGCAATAAAGCTCAAGTAACAGATTATGAATCGGCGTAGTCAAGATAACATTGGCTCCGCAGCGGTATTCACTTGATGCGGGCGTGATCTCGTGGAGCGCGCTGGAGGACCATGATATTAAATTGTCACCGAGGAAGACGCAATTACCGGAGGTGGAGCGTCTGGTGTCTGGACATCCTGCCCAGTCTGCATCTGTGTAAGTGATAAGTTTGGACATGGAAGAGGGGTACATATGCAATCCATAATTCAGAGTGTCCTGAATACATCGCACAATGCGTTTGAGTACATGCATATGTTATTCCATTGGATTATGCATGAACATGCACATTTGTTGTACTGCATAGGTAATATCTGGCCTGGTGAATGTGAGATATTGCAAAGCTCCTGCCAAGTTGCGATACAATGTCGGGTTGGCAAATGGGTTGCTGGATATGACACTAGATTTTGACTTGGTATGTATTGGAGTTGCGGAAGGTTTGCAAGAAGACATTCCAGTCCGTTCTACGATCTCTGAGGCATACTTCTTTTGTGAAAGAAATAAGCCACTTGCATGGCGAGTCACAACAATTCCTAGAAAGTAGTGAAGTGGACCAAGATCCATCATAGCAAATTCGGAACTCAGCTGAGACATGATATTCTTGCGAAGAGAGTCTGAAGAGGTTGTTAGGATAATATCATCTACATATAAGAGAAGATAAGCATTATGATTACCCTGTTGATAAATAAATAGTGAATTATCTGAACGGTTGTTTGAGAAACCCATGTTGAACACAAAATCTGCAAATCGCTTGTGCCAAGTCTTGGGAGACTGTTTGAGACCATATAATGATTTTTTAAGGAAACAGACATGATTGGGATATTGAGGATCTTTTTACCCCAATGGTTGGTGCATGTAAACAGTCTCACTCAAGTGTCCATGTAAGAAGGCATTCTTGACATCCAATTGATGAAGTGACCATCCTTTTGAGAGGCTAGACTGAGAACAGTTCTGATGGTTGCTGGTTTAACCACTGGACTGAATGTCTCGCCGCAATCTAATCCCACCTGTTGAGTCTTGCCATCACCTACAAGTCGGGCCTTATGCCGCTCAAAAGAACCATCAGATTTTTCTTTATGGCTAAAATCCACATAGAACGAATTATATTAGCATTGGATGGATGAAGTACTAACTTCTATGTCCTATTTTTAATTAGAGCATGATATTCATCATCCATGGCCACTTTCCAATTAGGGTCTTTTAGAGCAGACACGGGGTTACAAGGCAAAGGTGATTTCGAGACCTGAGTGTGGAGATTGTATTTGGCATTGAGTTTGACAATTCCACGTTGACTACGGTGGGCGGTTGAGGCGTGGCGACCGACGCCATGGCCGAGAGAGGCGATGGACGCCACTGCCCAGTGAATTATTAACGTGACTACTATTGGGCTGATTGACTCCATGGTGTGGAATTGGGCATGTGACTATGGAAGGGCCCAAGGAATCATAGAGTTCAATTCGTGAAGGGGGAAAACTGGCAGTGGGCTGCTAATTTGTTGTAGAAAGCGATGATCTGCCGTGAGGCTATTGGCGATTGGCTGGATTGAATTTTCGATGGTGGACCATCGGTCCTTGGTCGATGGGCCCATTCGATGATCGATCGTTTATGTGGGTCTCGGGAAAAAATGTGTGTGTTAAATACGTGAGCCTATCATCATCCAAAAAATTATAAGTATTAGTCCCGGTGTCATGTATCTTGGCAAAAGGAAATTGTGATTCATCAAAAATTACATGACGACATATAATCATACGTTTGGAAGAAATGTCATAACACATGTAACTACGGTGATTAGTAGAATATCCCAAAAAGACACATGGTGTGGACCGGAGTTGGAGTTTTGTAATTGGGGTGGATGAAAATAGAGGGTAGCAAAGACAACCAAACACTCTCAAATGATGATATGAGGGCTCTCGTAAGTAAAGCATTTTTAGAGGAGCTTGATAAGACATGTTTTTATGGGGAAGAATATTCAACCTGTAAGTTGCCATTTGAAGCGCATAATGCCAAAAAATAGGGGGTATAGAAGCATGAACAAGAGATGTTCTAACAATATTGTTTATGGTTCTGATTTTGCGTTCGGCCTTCCCATTTTGTGAAGAGGTGTGAGGACAGGATAAACGGAACTGTAAACCATTTGTTTTGAAAAAATCTCTTTTGGTCATTGACCATCAAGGGATATATTAATATATACCCTTGAAAATATAAACTTTTGTGTCTTTTCTTTTTCGCTGCAATTACTCTTTAAAGGTTTATTCTAGGGCTTGCCAGTGGGTCGGGCCGGCCCGAGCCCGACCCGGTCCCGTCCCGGTCCTGTCCCGGCCCAGATTAAATAATTAAAAAAAATTTAGCGGGTCCGGGGCTCGAACCGGGACGGGACATGGTATGGTCCCGCTAGGACCCAACCCGTCCCGATCCCGCCCCAGTCCCGCCACTTGTCAAAAATAGCCGTTGTAATTACGGCCATTTTACATTTTGACCTTTAGACAACGACCATTTTTTGCTTTCCCCACTCCCCCAACCCCCCTACCCCCTTTATATTTATTTTTAACCTCTAAGTTATTATATATACACTTTAACCCAATTTTTCAATTATAAATACCTCATTTTCTCTTCTTATTTCTCACAAATCTTCCTACAATCTCTAATCACTCAAATCTCAATCAATTTATTTCTATACAACATTGTCTACTACATATTCACTTTATTTATTAATTTGAGAATTGAGAGTGAAGTTGGCAACTAGCTTGAGGATTAATCTATCGAGCAAAGTTTCAATTTTCAACCTCTCTCGATTACACATCCACTCTACGTCGGCGTTTGGTACATTCGTTCTCTCATTAAATTATTATTTTGTTTTTATTTCATTTAGCACATTTAATTTCATTATCTTTAACTTTTTAAGTCTTTAACTATTTATTACCATAATTAAAATGAAAAGAACAAAAAATGTTTTGGGCAAGGCCTTGGGTATCAGGGGCAAAGGCAGGGGTACTTCTTCTAATATTCCTAAACAAGATGATTTTATGGATCCTGAACTGTTTCCTGAAATACCATATGATCTTGACACAATATTTATCCTCAGAATGAAGAAGATTTTAATTTAGATGACTAATGCGCGATTTAATGCACACACTTTAACGCAAGTGCACGTTGTCGAGTCAAGTAATATAGTCTAGGTAAGACCGAATATCGTCCTCAAGGATTGGTTTTCAAGTACCGATTATCTATCCTATGGTATCTATTTGGTTAACGTAATTGAATTGGAATTCTAACTAATAATGCAGGAAATAAACTAATTATAAAAATACTTTGAATTAAATCAGTTATGATGGATAATTAGGGCTTCCAAGATCATCAAATATCCACTCTATCCAATTCTTAATACAATTAGATTGATTTCTTCTTCTACGTTAAGATAGCAGGTTTACTAATCCGTTTTATACTCCTGTTAAGGCTATATAAATACTCAACCCCAGTAGCGCTCCTTTCTACCTTTCGGTGATAAGGATGACTCTATAGGAGGATTAAGAACAAAAACCTTGTTAATCGTCACGCGCCTTGCGTGAAATTAGGTGTTTAAACCTCTTATTAACGCTACACAAGTAATTGAGGTATTTTCATCCCCAATCCAACCTATGTCTACCCAACTTACATCATAGTCACAACCTCATCCTTTCGAAGTTTGATTAGAAATCATATAAATAATGATAATTAGTGATCAATTAATTACCAAGCATTCAAAGCAATTATTGGGTAAATCTCAAATAAGTGAAGAAGAAATCGACTAATATATTAATTCATGAATAGAGTTTCAAGTGAATCACAAGGAAATCCCTAATAAAGTAATTAGCTCCTAGTCATTGTCACGCTAAGAACTAATACAATCTCCATACATGAATTGAAATAAATAAAGAAAAAAGAAAGAAGAGAAAATACTCAAGAACGAGTCTCCAAGCCTTCTAGCATCCAAGGGTTGTGTTGTGGAATATTTACAAGATGGATTGGTGGAAGGATGGATGTAGAATGGTGAATGGTGGAATGGAGAATTCTTCTTCTAATGATGTAGAGACTATTTATAGACCAAGAATCATTTAGGTGAAGGGTTAAGGATTTGTAAGTAGAAAAAGTTATTAGAATCCTTTTAGGTAAGGGTTTTAAGGTAGGAAAAGTTATCTCTTTAGGTAGGAAAAGTTATCTCTTTAGGTAGGAAAAGTTATCCCTTTAAGTAGGAAAAATTATCCCTTTAGGATTCTGAAAACATGTCAAATTCGGCCCAGAACTTCATAAATCCCGCGTCGGCGCCGCGGCCCTGCAGACTGGCGCCGCGGCGCCGAAAAACCTGCCATTTTCAGACTTCGCAGCACAATGGGCGCCGCGGCTCTGCTGCTAGGCACCGCGACGCCGGTGACATTTTTCTGGTGAATTTCCGTTTCGTCGTCTTTTTCTCGTCCGGACTTCGTCTGATTTCCTCTATAATTTCCGAAACTTCTTAGACTTCATTTCTTGGCCATTTTTGTGTGTAATTCCATCTCATTTATGCTCATTTCATCTCTTTTTCGTCATTTCTCCATTTCTGACCGCTGTGACACAAAAGAAAGGAAAACGACCCTAATACTATACTAAACATAAATGAAATGAGTAAAATACTAACTAAAAATGACTCAAAAAGTGTATATAAAATACACCGATCAATGACACTCTAGATGATGATACACCTACTAATGTAGATGATGATACACCCACTAGTGAAATGTCTCCTATCCCCCCTAGTATGAGACGAGGTCCGGCAAAACGACCATTAACATCAGCTGTATGGAAATATTTTCATAGGGACGTACCGAATCAAGTAACTATATGTAAAATTTGTAAATCTGTTTATACTTTTAAAACTGGACAAGGTCATGGTGGGACGGGGGATTTAGCAAGACACCTATTGCAAAAACACAAAGCTTTGCATGCCCAATACCTTATTGAAAAAGATGGTGAGCAAGCGTCCTCTCAATCGGGACAAGGTTCACATACTGTCCCGGATAAAGTACAAGGTCAAATTAACCCTATGACGGAGGGAGTTGTAGGCCCTAAATACGATAAACATAAAGATAGGGAAGCACTAGCAAAATTAGTTGTTGTGGAGGGTTTGTCTTTTTCATTTTCTGAATCGCCTGGTTTTATTCATTATATTAGAGATATATATAATCCTGCTTATAAAGGTTTTCCTAGATCAACGGTTAAGAGAGACGTGTTTAAATTTACACACGAATATCAATAATATTTGTGTTATTCATTATATCATTTAAATTGCAAAGTCGCTCTAACTTCTGATATTGATCGTAGTACTAACGACCATGATTATTTAACGGTAACCTGTCATTGGATAGATTATAAATGGTCTATGCAAAAACGTATTTTAGCATATAGATATATAGATAGTAGGCACACTGGTGATTTTATTTCACAAAAAAATTATTTAGTCTGCGATTATTACGGAATAACTGATAAAGTTATGAGTATTACATTAGATAATGCAGCTTCTAACAATTCTGCTATTTGTGTTTTAAAAGAAGTTTTAACTCCGTCTTTTCCAAAACATTTTCATATCAAATGTGTGTGTCATATTTATAACTTAGTTGTAAAGGATGATCTTTCACTTTTTCAAGATATTCTTGAAAAAATACAATTTGCTATAAACTTTATTTTTAAAAATAATAGAATTCAACAGAGAAAAGAATATAAAAAAACTTGTCACGATTGTGGACTATCTTACAAAAAAAAATCCCGAAGAAGTACCAACTAGGTGAAATTCTTTATATGACAAACTAGTTGTTGCTTATGACTATAGAAAACCTATCACTTTATTTTTTAACGCTCATAATTTAAATCCAATTAATATGATTGTGGATAATGATTGGGACAAAATTAAAGAACTTATTGTATTTCTAGAGAATTTTCAACGAGCAACAAAAGAATTTTCTACTTTATATTATCTTACTATTTCAACTATGTTGTTTTATATAGCTATAATATTTTTACTTCTTAAAGAATATATGGAAAAATCTGCTTATAAGACAGCTATTAAAAAAATATTTATGAAATTAAAGAAATATTTCATTCATATTCCCCCTATTTATATTATTGATGTTGTATTAAACCCGACTATTAAAGTAGACGGTTGTAAAAGTCTTATTGAAAATATTTATAACTGTATGGACGTACTACCACCTCTAACTTGAACAAACGCTAGAAGAAGTGTTGGATAGCGTAGAATATGAATGCAAAAAAGTATATCGGCATTACCAGCAAGAAAGTGCTAGTAACCAACCGGCTTTCGTACCATCTTCTTCTGCTTCAACACAGCCTCAAAAAAGACATGTTGTTTCTGCGGACAGTATTGAAAGCCTCAGAAATAGAATGTGCGGTGGTAGCACTGCTAACCAAATTAGCGAGTTCGATGTTTTTGTTTTGCATGACACTTTACCTTACCAAGCAGTTGTCAATGAAGACTTGCTGAAATATTGGATGAAGAATGAGAAGACATTTCCGACCCGAGATATTTTGAACATTCAAGCGTCATCAATCGCTTCTGAAAACGCTTTTTCTGCAGACATATTTCAAATAGGAGAGCACAGACACTCATTAGCCGGAGACAACTTGGAGATGGCAGTACTATTCAGAGATTGGATACGAACGGAGCGAAGAAGGTGCGGTCACCCAGAGATTAACGAAGAAGAAGACAAAAACTACAACGACATCTTATCTGAAGGCATGCGTAGCGACGTGGAACAATTTGACCAAGATATACTAATTCCAACCGAAGAACCACACGAAATTATAAAGAAACTAGAAAAAGTATTTTCAAATTGGTAATATATTTCATTGCAATTTTAGTATTTTTTTCAATGTCTTTTGCAATTTTTTTCAATAATAGTACACTACAATGTTGTAATTCTGAATCTTGTATATTTCAATGAAATAATTAATAATATAAGAGGCACAAAAATAACTTTGGGATGTTTTTTTTACACTGTTCTTGTCTTTGTTTAATTATTTAGTTTATAAATATATATGAGTATAATACTATAATAGTATAATATGAGTATATGACTATCACTATAATATGACTATATGTTACTTTGTTAGTAATTTAGTATTTTTAATTTAGTGGAAAAAAAATTTAAAAAAATGTCCCTTGCCCCGTCCGTCCAGGCAGGCCGACCAGCGCCGGGGTCTTTGGGGCGGGACACGGTATCGTCCCGCTAGTACCGGTTACTGCCCGCCCGGCCAGGCCAGCCCTCCTCTCCGTCTCGACCTCGTCCCAACCCGCCTATCCGTCGATGGGCTCGGCGGACCATGGCGCCACTAGTTTATTACATTTTTGTCAGATGTTGCCACCAATGTTGAGGCAACATTCAGAAATTGTTTCAGTTATTCTTGCTGTTTCGATTTTAATCTTACTTATCCATAGCCCGGGACTCAATAAGAAAACATATAAGGAACTAAAATTCGTTAAGAATATGACGAGTTGAATTATGATCATTGTTAAAGTATATCTTGACCCAAAAACTTATAAACGGGTCTAAGCAGTGATTCATTTTAACCTGGCGGGTTCAAATTCAATCCAAACTTGTGAAACCCCGACTCAAATTGTGACTTTATCAAAACAATTTCAATATAAAGTCTTCAAATTTTGTTCCCTCCAAATAAACATTATCCTGAATTTCTGACAACATTTATTTGGGAAATTTGATCCTTATATACTCAACAAAATAACGTAATTATCTGCACTAATCAAGCAATAAATCCCCACAAAACAGCAAAGAAAATTAGTTTTCGTTGGCCACCATATTCCATGTCCAGTTGACTTCATCTAATCAACATCTATGAAATTCTCATTCCATAATTTCAACAATATTACAGTATGCTAATGTCAAAGCCATTAAGTCAAACTAATTCCCGTGATGGTGTGGATATGGCAATTATTAAATTGATTAAAGAGAAAAAATCTCCCTATCACAACAAGAAAACGCATTTCTTATTGACAACAACTTGTTCAAATATTTGTAAGAAATACCTTTAACTATTTTACAGTGTATCTATTTATATTTCAAATAGGGAGAGCGGGAAGAGTGAAGATTTATTGTCAGTGTATATAAATTGTTCAAATATATATAAATTGTCAGTGTATATTATTGGAGATGTGATGCAATGGTAAAGATTTATTCATGATCGTTAGCCAAAAATATAAAAATTGAGCATTGAAAATCGAGTCATCTTCGATAACTAGTGTACCATTTTTTTTCTTTTTGTAAGAAGAGGGCATGGACAAGGTGTAGGTGCACTAGTTGCAGTGCAAATCAAGCGGCTGCGGAGCTATTCTTGTTCAAGGAGAGTTAATTGATATTTCTTTGCCATAAAAATTTCATGTATTATGTAAAGAGAATTATGTATATAAAATTATAAATTATTCTATTCATTTCAATTTATGTGGCACATTTGAAATTTCGATAGTCAACCAAGTTTTTATTTAATCGGAATTTTTTTATATGCTTTTTAAATATTTTAAGTTGTTATAATACTTTTTACGTAATTTTCAAACATATAATTTTATTTCAAAAAACTTAAAGTTTCTATGTCCGAATACACAGTTAAAATTTAGAAGCTTCAATCTCAAAATCCAACAATGCCACATAAATTAAGACAGAAAAAATATATAATAAAAAAATCTTCGTCTTATGTTTGTTAATTTTTCATATTTTAAATCGTGTTAATGAAGATTCTGAATCGAGCATTGAAATAAAGATACGATATGATCTTACGATAGAGAGCCAATCACGCAGACAGATGCTGCACCGGCCTACATTTTTCTATGTTTTTCTGGTAAGAATGTTTGGATTCTACTACATTGGATGACACTCTTTGAAATTACGTAAAATGTTTTAATTGATCTTTACTTTTACTTGCTATTTTCTACATACGTGTGTCCATTTCTCTTACATGTGCTTCTCTCCAATTCTTTGTTTGTTTCCAACATTTGGTTTTATCTTTCTCACATCTGATAGATTTGTGTTTTGGAACGTTTTGCAGTCGATCTACAATTTTTGTTCACATTTGTTTTACACAAGATGTAAAGCAAGTATATCACATACTGATGAAGAGTCGTGACTTGAGTCTTTTCTCTTCTTTTTTTTCTTCTAAAATATCAATTATTTCATTATGTATATGTTATCTCTCGTCAATAACTGTAAACATGTATATTATAGAAATAATTGTATCCCTACCCATAATTAGAATATTTCCATATATTGTGTATAATTATGGTAAGATTAGAATTCTTCTTTTGTATAGGTTTAGGATTCCTATTGTATAAGGAATGGACATTGTACTCTATATATACTTTGATATTAATGAAAGACTCTCCAAGGAAGATTAATATCATCTTACATGATATCAAGAGCCTAACACTAAACCCTAGAATTTTTTTTTGTGTGAGCCGCAACATGACCAAACCCCCTCGGATAGTTAAAGTCGCGGTTCCTCCCCCCTCTCCTCCCAAAATTCTTAGTTTTTCTTCTTCTTTTCTCTTTTCTCTAAATGGATACTCAGAATTACGTTTCTGATTCTGACACATCTACCTCCACAAATTCCACCACCACGTCGTCATCCTCTTTTCATCCCGCCCTCACTGTTACCAATATCATGAATTATATTCTCATTCTTCTTGATCAAGAAAACAGTCAGTATTATCCTAGGGTTGAATTGTTCCGTAATCATGCATGTCTCTATAACGTGCTTGACCACATCGACGACACTATTCCGCGCCCTCCGGAGGTTGATGAGTCTACTTGGCGTCGTCTAGACGCCGGCGTCAAACAGTGGATTTATGGTAGTATTTCTCAGGATCTTCTTCTTACTATCATGAAATCTGGTGCCACACCCCGTGATTTATGGAACCGCTTGGAGAAAATCTTTCAAGATAACAAGCACACTCGTGCGGTGTATTTGGAGGAACAATTTAACAATACACGCCTTGAAAATTTCTCCAACATGACTGAATATTGCAGACAGTTGAAACTACTGGCGGATCATCTCTCCAACGTCGACACGCCTGTCTCAGACACTAAGATAGTGTTGCAATTGATTGCAGGACTTCCCAAAGGCAACTATGATACATTAGCCGCCATAATTCAACAGACAGATCTGCTTCCCAGTTTTAACAAAGCTCATTCGCAGTTGTTGCTCGAAAAGACTCGCCGTGCTAAGCAGGATGAGCACACTCAGAAGGCGTTAGGCGCCAAACACGCCTCAAGATCCAACATCGCGAGAAAACTCTCAACCACGCAGGACGCGCGCGGTGGCAAAGTCGCGGCGAGAGGTCGTGGTCATGGTAGGGGTCGTGGACAATCGGCGGCCAGCAGCAGGGCCACAGATTCGGCCAGCGACGCTGACGCCCAGTACCCGTCTGGCCGCGGCGCGTCGCGATTCGGCAGCCCAAAGACCGCGTCGGCAAGATGACACTCCTGAGTTGGGTCAGTCCTTCAACTGTCTCAACATGAAACAACCTGACAACAACTGGTACATGGACTCCGGAGCCACTTCTCACCTCACCCGGTCTGCAGGTAATATCTCAAACTGTTTGGTGTAAAGCATCCTCAATTTGTGACAGTTGGTAGTGGCCACCGCATTCCAGTAAAGGGTTATGCTACATCCTACACACCACCTCCTTATCCATCCCCCCTTCAAAATACCCTATATGTGCTACATATGATTAAGAATCTAATCTCTATCCGTAAATTCACTCGTAATAACTCTATCTTCGTTGATTTTGACCCTTATGGTTTCACTGGAAAGGATCTTCATACGGGGACACCTCTTACGAGATGCAATAGCACGGAGATCTCTATCCATTCACTCCCACCTCCGCTACCAGATCTAGCTCTCCCGTCTCTCTAGTGGCCATTTCTTTTTCCACATGACATAATAGGCTTGATCATCTAGGAGCCCCAGTTTTTAATTTTCTTAGAAGTAATAATTTCATTACTTGTAATGGGAAGCTTGCCCAAAACTGTGTTTCTTGTTCTTTAGGCAAAAATATTCGTCTTCCGTTTAAGTCATCCACTAGTGTTACTTTTGCACCCTTTAATATTATACATGTCGATTTATGGACATCACCTGTTACTAGTTCTCTCAGTCATATATACTATCTTATCCTACTAAATGACTTTTCTCACTTTGTTTGGTTGTATCCTCTCAAATTTAAATCGGAAGTGTTTGTCAAATTTCTTGAGTTTTGAACATTCATTCAAACACAATTAGAAAAAGGTATAAAATCTTTTCAGAGCGATAATGGTCGTGAATTCAACAACTCTATGTTTCACTGTTTTTGTAATAATAATGACATGGTTTTTCGCTTCTCCTGCCCCCACACCTCCTCACAAAACGGTAAAGCTGAAAGAATCATCCGCACCATTAACAATATGATTCGCACTCTTTTGATTCATGCCTCCCTACCTCCATCTTTCTGGGTCTATGCTGCTAAAATGTCAGAATACGTTCTAAATATTCTCCCAACTAGCACCCTTCACAATATGACCCCTACCGAAATTCTCTAACATAGAGTCCCATTTTATGATCATCTCCGAATATTTGGTTGTCTATGCTATCCTAACCTTGCCTCTACTTCCCCTCACAAACTAGCCCCCCAGTCCACTCCTTGTGTCTACCTAGGTTTTCCGCAGAACCATAGGGCTATCTATGATATGACTTGTCCACTCATCAGATCCACATCCCTCGTCACTTCACATTCGACGAGACCACATTCCCGTTTTTTAATCTTAAAAAGTTCCAAAAATCGGATTACTCTTTTCTTGACGAGCCTGTCATCTCTCCCATCATCCTAAGTCAACTAGAGCATATACATGTTCCATCATCCTATCAATATGCAGATATATTTACCAAAGGACTTCCTAGACAGTTATTTCTTGACTTCAGATCCAGTCTCAGCGTCCGGCCTCCTCCCGCTCCGACTGAGGGTGTGTGTAAACATGTATATTATAGAAATAATTGTATCCCTACCTATAATTAGAATATTTCCATATATTGTGTAAATATAATTATGGTAAGACTAGGATTCTTCTTTTGTATAGGTTTAGGATTCCTATTGTATAAGGGATGAACATTGCACTCTATATATACTTTGATATTAATGAAAGATTCCCAAGCGAGATTAATATCATCTTACAATAACAGTACTGGATAACTCTACTAAGCAAATGAAATCATGATCTTCCAAAGATCAAAACTTAGATTCATTATCATTAAGTCACACCCTTTCACTTTCTTGTGTGCTCGTATTCAATATTATTCTTCTTAAGTCAATTGCTTGATCAGTATACGTGTTAGGAATATTTTATATGCACTTTTTGAGTCATTTTTAGTTTGTATTTTACTCATTTCGTTTGTGTTTAATATAGTATTATGGTCGTTTTTCTTTCTTTTGAGTCACAGCGGTCATAAATGGAGAAATGTCAAAACGAAGATAAAATGAGCTTATTTGAGATGGAATTGCACACTTAAAGGGCCAAGAAATGAAGCCTAAGAAGTCCCGAAAAGCATTGAAGAATTCAGATGAAGTCCGGACGAGAAAATGACACAAAATCAGAAAATCGGGCAGAGGGAAGTCGCAGGATTTTCAGCACCGTGGTGCCATAAATACTGGGAAGCAGCAGGATTTTCGGCACCTAGGTGCCATTCTACAGCACCTAGGTGCCGAAGCGGGATTTCTGACTTTCCAGGCCGATTTTCGAAGGGCAAAAGGGTTCGAAACACACTTTTTTCAAACTATATAATCCATAAACCCTAACCTCATTATTCATCTGAGATCTTACATCTCATATCATACTTTGGAGAGGAAAGTGAGACTACAACACAAGATTGGAGACAACTTTGGTTCAAGTTTCTTTTCTTTGTTTTTATTTCAGTTTATGTTGGTTTATATTAGTTCTTGACATGACAATGTTTAGGAGCTAATTACTTTATAGGGCTTTCCTATTGAATCGCTTGAACCTCTATTTCATGAATTAATGCATTAGTTTGATTTCTTCTTCACTTGATTAAGATTTATTCAATATTGGTATGAATGTTTGATAGTTAACTGACCATTAATTATCATAATCTATATGATTTCGAATAAAAAATCGAGAGGCGAGATTTGAATTTGTTGTAATTGAATAGACATAGGTTAAAATCGCGAACGAAAGTACCCCAATACTTGTGTAGCATTATAGGTTATTGTTCTTAATCCTCCTATGTGGTAAATCCTATCATAGAAATATAGAAGGGTTCTGCATTGGGGTTGAGCCAATATATATCCTAACCGGAATATAAGACAGTCTAGTTAACCGTTATCTTAACTAGAAGAAAAAGTCATTTCAGTTGCATTAAGGATTGAAAAGAGTGGATAGTTGAGGATGTTAGAAGCCCTAATTCCTTCATAACTGATTTAAACCAAAGTATTATCATAATTAGTTTATTTTCTACAATTACTTAGTCTTAGTTATTAGATAAAAATACAAACAAATTAACGTTCACCAAATAGAAACTAAAGCTTAGATAATTGGTACATGATAACCAGTCTCTAGGGTACTTTCAATATCGAATTATCTATTCTTATTTCTAATTTGGTTTGTATGTATGTGGTCATGTTATTTTATTTCTAATTTGGTTGCTCCAGGAACAAGTTTCTAACTTGTTCTGCGAGCATTTTTTTATCACTTTTTATTGTTTTTTTCTTATTTTGTAGATAAAGTTGAAAAAGAAAAAAAAAGGCATGGACTACTACTACTATCAGGGGCAGTGGAATCATCAACAACAGCCTAACCCACAGATTCCACAGGAAGATCAAAATGAGTTGAAGGCAACCATACTCAGGCTCAACAAGTGCCAGACTCAGTTTATGGCTGAGACAAGTGTGTCCATCAAAAATTTGGAGGCACAAATAGGGCAGTTGATGGATATGGTGATCAATGTACCGCAAGAAAATCTGCCTAGCTACACAGTTGTGGGGGGTGATAAGCAGAATGAGGAATCTGAACCACACCAAGCTGTTGAAGAATTGAGAAAGGTGGTTGTTGTAGAGAAAGAAGTGGTTACTGGAATCCAATTTTTCACTTTTTTGGATTTCTTGGAGTTCCTTTTTGCTGAACCCATTGCAGAAGAAACACCACCAGATGTCTTTGTTGACCCCCAACCAGAAGGTCCATACCCTCAAACGAACCCCAAAAGTCTAGAGATCCATGGGGTTTCATTATTCTCTGCACTTTAGGAAATTTTGAATGCAAACAAGTATTGAGCGATTTGGGGGCAAGCATAAAAGTACTACACTTTTCTGTGTTCTACAGAAATGGTGTAGGTGAAGTGAGGCCGGCAAAAATAACTGTTCGGAAGCCGTTCGCAGAAGGATCCACTGGGCACTAATAAAGGTTAATTGTGTCCGACTAAAAGACGTTAAAGACAACGCTTGTTGTTGCGATATTTCTAAGTGCTTACACAAGTGTACATATCGTTCAAGTAATAAAGATCTGTAAGACCGAGTTTATCGTCCACAGAGACTGGTTTGCTAAGTACCGATTATCTATTCTATGGTAACTATTTGGTTGACGTTCCTTGGTTTTAGATTTATGACTAAGTGCAGAAAATAAACTAAAGATTATAATACTTTGGGTTTAAAACAGTTATGAAGGAAATAGGGTTTCAATATCCTCAACTATCCACTCTTTCACATGTTAATGCAATGCTAATGATTCTTCTTCTTATTAAGATAGCAGGTTAACTAATCTGTCATTATATTCCGGTTAGGACATACAAGAGTTCAACACTGTGCAGAAACCTTCTATATTTCTATGATAAGTTTTACCACATATGAGGATTAAGAACAATAACATATAATACTACATAAGTATCGGGGTAATTTTGTCCACGATTTTAACCTATGTCTTAGACAATTACAGCATATTCAAATCTCACCTTTCAGACTTTTTGATTCGAAATCATATAAGTGATAACAATTAATAGCTAGTTAATTATCAAGAAATCATAACAATATTGAATATATCTTAATACTTTGAAGAAGAACTCAAAAACTAATGCATTAACTATATGAAAGAGCTTCAAGAAGATTCGATGGAAACCCTACTAAAGTATTTAGCTCCTAAACATTGTCATGTTAAGAACTAAATTTAAGAACTAAATTACAATTCAACATAAACTGAAATAAAATAAGGGAAAGAAAGTAACTTGAACAATAAGATGTCTCCAATTATCGCTTGTAGCCGTCGTTCTCCTCTCCAAAGTATCATGCTCGAATAATGACAGGGTTTAGGGGTTTTATAGCTGAGAAAAAACTTGCTTCAGACCCCTTTACCCTTGTCCAATTTCGACCCAAGTTTTCTGCAAATTCCTCACGATATATGGCACCGCGGTACATCTAGCCAGGACCGCGGTGCCTTCGACGGTGTTTCAGTTTCGGACTTTCGGCAATTTTTACGCCTCGGTGCTAATTTTCCTGACCGCGGTTCCATGGCACCGCGGTGCTACGTGGCCAGGCACCGCGGTGCCTCTTTGATTTCTGTCGGAAGTCGCCAGATTTCTTCTATTCTTTTTGGCACTTTTTAGGCTTCATTCTTTGGGCTGTGCTCTGCAATTTTCATCTCAATTAAGCTCATTTCATCCTCAAAAGTGGTATCTTCTCCTTTATGACCGTTGTGACACAAAATGAAGAAAAAACACACCTAACACTATACTATACACAGAATAAAAGAGTAAAATACTAACTAAAAAGGACTCCAAAGTGTATGCAAAATACGCTTAACACTTGTTGGGAGGCAACCCAATATTTATTAATTATGTTAGTTCAATTCTTGTTTTTGTTTGTTTTATTTTATCTTGAACAATCTCACAGTCTTAGATTTTGTCTTATGTATTGATGTCAGGTGGAATGGGAACTAAAGTGTCAAGACGCTGAAATTCTGAAGTTCAGTGAGCCCAGATGATGTGCAATTTCCAAAATTTCCTCCCAGACCTCATTTATGACCGATGTGTTGTGTCAGTAAATTGTCCCCATTTTTAGTCTTCACACATGGGGGACAACATGTCGATTAAGTTGGGGGTGTCTTATTGTTGTTGAGTCTTTTTTATTTGTCTTTGTATTGTTCTATGTGTTTTTGAGTCATATTTTTTTTATGGATCATGCATGTTGTAGTTGCTAAAGATATTGAGTGGATAAAGTGGGATAATGTAATGGAATTGAAAATAAAAATCTGTGTGTTTAAGTTAGATATGCCAAAAATTCATGACATCTAATTCTTTGGGATATTTGTGCTTAGCCTATGTGTCAGTTATGGAAAAAAAAGATGAAAAATGTCTATAAAATCTGTTTGCTTGTTATTTGAGGCGAAATAGTTAAGATGTACATGTTTAGGGAGATGTCAGACATTTCTTTGATAGCTCTCCTGACCATTCATTACCTATCCTAACATAAATTGTATCACTAGTCAGCCCCTTTGAGCCTAAAATAAGATATTTGTTTGACACCCTATGATTCCCTATTTGTGCCATAAGTGATAATTGAAAGTTGGTGGGATGAAAAGTGTTGAAAAAGAAAAAAAAAGAATTGAAAAAATGTCATGCACCCCAATGAAGAATATGCAAAAGCCTTAGTTTGGGGGTGCCTGCTATTTATAATATATCTAATTCTCTCAAAATAAAAGAGGGAAAAAATAGGTATGAGATTAAAAAGGAAATCAAAAATGAAGGAGAACGAGTTGAATGAAAAATGTTTATGGTACGTAATTAAGCCTAAATATCTATTTTTACCTACCCCTTCCTAAGCCTACATTACAACCCTTGAAAGTCCTGATGATCTTTAATGTGTATGTCTATGATTAGTGGAGAATAGCAAGTAAACAGGTCTATAACATTTTGGGAAAGATGGAATGAAATTGACATGCATAGGTTAGGTGTTTTTATTTCCAGTGATTATGATCCAAGTGAATTTGTGAAATATCTAGCTTGAAATTCTAGATTGCTAATTATTCATGTTATATATGTTCTAACATATTATCTCATCTTCCATCCATGATTTTGAAGAAGCATTGCTATAGCTACTTGATCCATTTCATAGAGTATTCGTTTGTTTTGTTTTCGTTTTTATTTTATGTTTTACTCGAGGGCGAGTAAAGTTTAGGTTTTGGGGTTTGTTAGGCATATTTTATATACATTTTTTGAGTCATTTTTAGTTAGTATTTTACTCATTTCGTTTGTGTTTAGTATATTATTATGGTCGTTTTTCTTTCTTTTGAGTCATAACGGTCATAAATGGAGAAATGTCAAAAAGAAGATGAAATAAGCTTATTTGAGATGGAATTGCACACTTAAAGGGCCAAAAAATGAAGCATAAGAAGTCCCGGGAAGTATAGAAGAATTCAGACGAAGTCCGAAAGAGAAAATGACAGAAAATTAGAAAACTGGGCAGAGGGAAGCCGCAGGATTTTCAGCACCGTGATGCCATAAATACTGGAAGCTGCAGGATTTTCGGCACCTAGGTGCCGATGCGGGATTTCTGACTTTCTGTGCCGATTTTCGAAGGGCAAAAGGGTCCGAAACACACTTTTTTTCCAACTATATAATCCTAAACCCTAACCTCATTATTCATCTGAGATCTTACATCTCACATCATACTTTGGAGAGGAAAAGGATGCTACAACACAAGATTGGAGACAATTTTGGTTCAAGTTTCTTTTCTTTTCTTTGTTTTTATTTCAGTTTATGTTGATTTGTATTAGTTCTTGACATGACAATGTTTAGGAGCTAATTATTTTATTAGGGCTTTCCTATTGAATCGTTTGAACTTTATTTCATGAATTAATGCATTAGTTTGATTTCTTCTTCACTTGATTAAGATTTATTCAATATGGGTATGAATGTTTGATAGTTAACTGTCCATTAATTATCATAATCTATATGATTTCGAATCAAGAACCGAGAGGAGAGATTTGGATATGTTGTAATTGAATAGACATATGTTAAAATCGCGGACGAAAGTACCCCGATACTTGTGTAGCATTATAGGTTATTGTTCTTAATCCTCCTATGTGGTAAATCCTATCATAGAAATATAGAAGGATTCTGCATTGGGGTTGAACGATTTTATATCCTAACCGGAATATAAGACAGTCTAGTTAACCGTTATCTTAACGTAGAAGAAGAAGTCATTCCAGTTGCATTAAGGATTGAAAAGAGTGGATAGTTGAAGATATTGGAAGCCTTAATTCCTTCATAACTGATTTAAACCAAAGTATTATCATAATTAGTTTATTTTCTGCAATTACTTAATATTAGTTATTAGATAAAAATACAAACAAATTAACGTTCACCAAATAGAAACTAAAGCTTAGATAATCGGTACTTGATAACCAGTCTCTGAGGACGATATTCGGTCTTACCAGACTATAATAAAAGATTCCACACGAGCTCCCGTTCTGCGTACACTTGCGTTGAGCAATTGAAAATATCTCCAACAATACACGTGCGTTTTATGATAAGAAAATGAATGTTTAGTCTGACTCAACCTCAAAAATTAGCTTAAAAAATGAGAACCGGAGGATTATCCAACCTATCAATATGACTGCTAAATCCCAATACCCCCTCTCTCATTGGCACACTTATGTCTGACAATTAGAGCATTGACAATATAATACGAGATTTGAAATTGGATGAAACAAGAATTAAGTAGACCTAACTTCGATATTTTGATAAGAAAATGGTTTTTTGGGCCAAAACTTACTCAGGATGTGAGAATTGTCTAATACTCTTTCTATTTATAAGATTACAAATAATTAACATTCTAATCAACTATCACACACCAATAGCATTTGGTATATAATTACTTGAAAAATGAAAACAGGATACTAAATGCAAACAGGTTAAACAATCTGTGAAAATAGAAAAGTTCATAATTAAAATCTAAAATTGATAGGTTTCTACCAAGCTACCTTTATAAAGGATGTGACCGTGATGGTAAAATTGAAGTGAAAAGTTTTAAGTTCGTAGGACCTTATATATAACTTTAATAAAGTACAATTATTGACCACGTCGAAAAGTTTTTAAATTATTCTAATCCTACATCTTCAAACTACAATTCACTAAAGATTTAAGTTATATATTTAATATATTAATAGTATAATGAAATTTTTATATCATTAATATAAATCAACATATTATAACAAGTTATTTATCGTTTACTTTGGTTATTTATTAATGTTTAAATAAAGTTATTTGCAATTACTATAAATGACTTAATTATGTAAATAACTTTTAGACTGTACGTAAATAAAGGTACTATCATTATATTCTCCTTTAAATAAAAACAAAAATATCTAAATAAATAGTTAATCAAGACCAATCCATCAAAATGTCTTTTCATGATAATTAAATGTTTTTGCATGATTCAGTTTTCGTCGCCATAATCATAGCCTAACCACATAAACAGTATGAAGGTTACGTTGCCTTAAAATAGAATTAGTATACATCAGCTTTATGTGGTTATTATGAAAGAGACATAAAATAATTATTAACAAAGAAAATTATAATAATGGATATAATTTGTAACCATCTTGTCTGTCTTTAAATCTTTTAGGTGTTGTACCTCTAGCTAGACTCTATTACCCCAGCATTAGATCTCATCTGGAAAAAAAAAAGATAATTAGAAAATTAAAAAAGCACTCCGTGATAGGGGGGAGCCACCGTTAGAGTTATCGGTTCGACAAAACTTAATAGTTTAAACTCGTATTTTGTATTTGTATCTGAAAATACTTTAATGTGCATAAATAATCCATTCAAAAACTGATTAAGCAAAAATAAATTATAGTCCAAAACACATAAATTAAATATTTTGGTTCCGCCTATATAATTAAGGACTAATGAACTTAAATTAAATTAGGGTTCCTTACAAAAAGAAAAGGCGATCGAATTCACCGTTTACTTTTTCTGGCAAATATGAGTAAATTATACATCCGTTGTTTTTAAAAACTAAAACAATTGGATGAGCAATTATTTAAATTAATTTTTAAAATAAATAAATAAACATCTTACGATAATTACGCATGGAAAAATTCGATTAGAAAAGCTTCAACTTTGTGCTTTAAAAGTGATAATAAAAGAAAGAGATGCAAAGGGGACATAAGGATTACGCGGGAAAAAAAAGCAAAGTATAAAAAAAAGATAATATCTCTTCTTTAGTGGTCCAAATATATGATTCCTTTGATTAAGCAAAATGACATAGATTAAGTGGGATTAAATTTCATTGGGTGACCATATCTCTAATAAACTTAAACTACTATATATATATATATATACAACAAATTGTTAAATCAATGCCCGCATGGGCGTAGCTCATTTGGTTTCAAGATGGTAGATTGCCTCCAAGTAGGCAGGTTCGAGTCCTGCAGCCGCAGTATGAGAGTTTCATTTCTCATTTGTAGGGATGACTCTTTGTGGGCATCAAGCAATGTGTCTTCCGTCTAGTGGACCGCTGAGTCACCATAATTTAACTTTTCCACCAATCTCTATCGAGTCGGGGGTGAAGATCCTGTGGACGAGAGATTTCGCCTTTTTACCCCTAAGAAATTATTAAATCAAGCACAAAAAAAGGAAAATGAAAATATGAAAATGCAATTCAGAGTTGGCCCATTGTCATAAGCAACAAAATTAGCCTAACCACCATTTTCGATGCGCTTGTCCTTTTCTTTTTTGCTAAATGTTAGTATCATAATTACTAAGATAATGACATGGTGATATAAACATGTCGGAATTGTAATGATATGGTGATGCGTAAGGAGTTGGAATTACATGATGTTGTCGATGGGAAGTACTAAGACGGATTTAGAGTGCAATATATATTGATTTATGAAAATTTATTAAATTTTGTCCAGATTCTATATATATATATATATATATATATAAAACTGTTAAATGTTTATATATTTTTAATTGTAAACATAATTATTATATATTAAGTTGAAATCGTTGTAGACGTGAATTCGACATGTGAAGAGTAATTATCGGCACAAAGCTTAACTAAATGGTAACCTTGAAAAATGCAAATTAAACAATATTCTATAGCGTGTTACTTAACATAAATTTATAGTGTAACTTAATTCTTCTATGAGTTACTTGCTAGCTGAAGCAAATTTACAAATCATTTACATAATACAACAACTAATCGCAACATTCCAACGAGATAGCTCGACAACCATGAGATTTAATATGGTGTCACAAATACAAATTTGACATTATCATCATATAGAATTGATGAGATCTTGAGTTTTAAGTCTTATTATTATCCATTCCGAAAGGGTCGTTCCAAACATTTTAGGGGTCCTGTTCTAATTCTTAAAAGTGGACCCTTAATATAAGTAACAATACGATTTCAATAATTATAAATTATGTTAAATTGTAAATAACAACTCAATACAACTTCAAGTTAATCAATTTTACTTTGATTGAGCTAAGACCTGCGAATTATGGGTCTTTACAGTAAATTCTGGCTATTACTACTTAATAAAAAATGAAAAAAGGTTCCCCTAAAATGTTTCATTTTCAGGCGGTCTGTGCGGTAGCACAACTCGCACGTAGGGCTTCACAACATGGTAAAATCGGATCAAGGACCGAATATTCAGAAAATTAGGACCGAAGACCGGACTGAGTTTATCGGTCCGGTCCAAGTCTTTTTCGGTCCGATCCAGTTATATGGACCGAATGGACCCTGTACCAGCAGCAAGTAGATTTAGTGTTATAATTTAGAGAGCGGCGGCGACGTGCACAGAGAGAGAGGCAAGAGCTTTGGGAAGAAAATTAGGGATTTAGTGTTATAATTTAGAAATTTGAACACGGAGCCACTTATAACTTATATATATAAAAATATATATATATATATATATATATATATATATATATATATATATATATTAAAAAATATGGATCGGACTAACCTTGAACCGGATCGAAACCCGAAAATATAAATTAAAAGGACCGAGGACCGGACCGAAACTTACCGGTCCGATCCTTTTTTTCGATCCGGAGCGAGAAGTTTGGGATATGTTTGGTGTTTCTTCCATCAATCTGCATCCCGATATAATTTAAAAGAATTATTCACGTATTTGATCCATGAAAATAATGAAATTCAAACTTAACAAGATTCATTAAAAATATAATTAAATAAGTAATGTGTAACTCTTTTAAAATATAAAGTTATAAACTCATTATTTCTTAAACGATAAGGAAATAAAACTAAAGACATTTCCGACTCTCCTCACACTTTCTCGTCAATGGAATATATAGAATTGTGATCAATCAAATATTACAAAGTCCCGATATTTAGTTTCGGTAGTTCAAACTTCAAAGATCATAATACGAATAGTGAAGTTCATTGATTCGAAATATCGAGCTATATTTTATTTAAGTGCAATTGATTAATTATTCATTCTATTTTGATATAAATAGTATCTTTTAAACCATAAAAAATAATATTCAAAACTTACTGAGTCAATCAATTTAAATGGCACCATATAGAGTTTATTGAAGATAAAAATGTTCTATATCAAATAATTTTTTATTCTCAATTTTTGAACCCAAAATCTGTTACTCCCTCCTCCGTCTAAAATTATTTATCGTTGTTACTAAAAATAATTGTCTCAAATTATATATCGTTTTAAAAATTTAAGATATATTGTAATTAATTATTTTTTCTCCATTGCACCCTTTATCATTAATGAATAAGACACATAAATATAATAAATATTTAATGGAGAGAAATTGTCACTTAGACATAAATACAAGTAAAATAGATTAAATTCCCCTCTTAATTAATACATCTTTTAAAGGACGTATGAATATGAAAGAGAAAAAAGGGGAACACTAATGGTCTGTTTGGTCAAGCTTCTGGAAAGTTATTTATGTTTCTCAGAAATTGTACTGCATAAACTGTTTCTGGAGAATCAATTAGGGTGTTTGGCCTATAATTATAGAAGAGCTTCTGAGAAACAAAAATAATTTTCTGTTTGACCAAAATTTATACAAATTCACTAGAATATTCTTTTTAATAGATTTAAAACTATTTAAAATATTCTTTTCTATCATATGTTTCTAAAAATTAGTATATCTTTACAATTTAATAATTTTTTTTAAAATTATTTAATTGCAATATTTAATCAAAAAATAATATTATATTGTACATAAGAAATATAACGACAATATGATAGTCAATGACTCAAATATGTCCAAACCTACCCCCGCCCTACCCACACCTACCCCCACCTCATCCTCAAATTTCTAAGTCATATTTTTTTTTGCTTTTATAAAAAATATTAAAAAAATTCTTCCACCTTACCCCCCCCCACCGCCCTACCCCCAACCCCACCCCATTGCCCTACTCCATCAGTCCATCCTCAAATTTCTATTCCATATTTTTTATTACTTTTATAAAAAATTATTGAAAATTTGAAAAAAAATTACCCCGCCCTACCCTACCCCCTACTCCCACCCCATAAATTTCTCCAAATTCTTTTCTTTCTAGAAACAAGGGTAGAAAGAGTTGCTTGGGAGCGCCTATCTTTTCTTATAGTCAAGAGAGTTGCTTTTCAGCTCCTCTCATTTTTCGAATATAATAAAGTCGAGTGGCTGACTACACGACTCTATACCAAGTCATGAGCGATAGGCGATCGATCTACATCTTTCCCCATAGCCTTGGGGCTGTGTCTCGATCTCCTATGGCTGCAGTCGTTTTCTTGCTCCTTCTCCTGGATCCTCCTTGGTCCTAGCCCTTTGTATAGGTTGGGTGCTTGTTTAAGGCCATAAAGTGCTCGCTTGAGGCGACAAACAGAGATAGAATGATTTTCGAAGATGAATTATCTAAGACTGAACTGCACTATCTGAATCGTGCTCGAATATTTCTTTAAAGTAACCCAGTCAGATGTCTCAGAAAGGGTAGTGATCTCCCCCTGAAAAGTATCACGATCATAAAGAGAAGAAAATGGAGATTGCATGTTGTTTGCCCTACCCCATCCTCAAAATTCTATTTCAAATTTTTTGTTACTTTTATAAAAAAAAATATTAAAAAATATATTTTTTTTACCCCCGCCCTACCCCTACCCCCCACCCCACCCCATTGCCCTATCCATCCTCAAATTTCTATTTTATATTTTTTGTTATTTTTATTTTAAAAATTATTAAAAAATATGATTTTTTTTTACCCCCGCCCTACCCCTACCCCACCCCACCCCATTGCCCTATCCATCCTCAAATTTCTATTTCATATTTTTTGTTACTTTTATAAAAAAAAAATATGAATTTTTTTTTACGCCGCCCTACCCCACCCCTATTCCTATTCCCAAATTTCTATTTTTATATGAGGATATTATATGAGATTAAAAGGAATTTTATGAAAAGAAAATGGTAAATGGGTCCAAAACTTTTTTTAATGAATGAGCAAAAAAAGCTTCTCCAGAAGCACCAAATTGATGTTTCTGCTTCTCTTTCCATCTAAAGCACTTTTTGGCTTTTGGTAAAATAAATTTACTTCTGGAAAAAAAGTATTTGACTAAATACTTCCGGAAGGTTAACCAAACATCACTTAAGTGAGATGTTTGAAGAGGAAAATGAAATCAAAGCATATAGGGACCCACAAAACAAAGTAAAATATAACACAATCTCCCAAACTTCTTCTTTTATCATGCACACATTTCAAAGTGCGACCCTTGAAAAAGGCAAAAGAATAGAAAGTGAGGATGGATTGTTCGTTTCTTCACTAACGATGATTTGCATTTTGAGCAGAATAATAGGTCGCAAATATTTTGGGAGCTTTGTTCTAATTCACAAAAATGGATTTTTAATTGGATTAAGATCTGCGAATTATGTGTCTTTATAGTGACTAATACTACTTAATAAAAAATAAAAAAAGGGCCCTAAATTTTTTCATTTTTCGGTTGGTCCTGTGCGGTAGCACACCCCGCAAAGATCCAAAAACGGCTATATATATATATATGAGATGAGAAAAGTGGAGATTTTATTTTTTATTATGCGGAGGAAAATGGAAATTGTATACTCCATCTGTTTTAAAATGTTTGTCTTACTTTTTCTTTTTTAGTTCATTTTTAAAAGTTTTTTTTTTTTTTATCAATTATTCAATACAACTTTTCACATTACACGTTTAAAATCATAAGATTAAAATATATTTTAATATATTCTATATATTTTTAATTAATAATTATAATTAAAAAAAATTATTTTTTAAATTTCGTATCAAGTTAAAATGAAATAAACATTTTGAAACAGATAGGAATAAAATTGAGCGGACAAGAGAATCTCAGGGGGATATTGTATTACGTCCCCACTAACCGAAAATGATTTTTGGGCCCTTCATATATTTGTAACTACTTGCCCATTCCCCCCAAAATATTCAAATTTTAACTCAAAAGACGTATCAATAGTTTTATTATAAACCCGCTCTTATATAACCCTAACTTTTTCTTTGCCAAGAATATATAACTTTGCTATAGTGAAGATGGGCAGTAAATACTAGTTTTAGGCTTGTTTTAATTTGTAATTGTAAATAATGGATTTTAAATCTAACTCAACCTCAAAATCTAACTTGTATGATGAAGAGTTAGGCCCAAGATTTATCTTTACAGTAACATATTTCTGTGTAAAACTTTGGCCTGAGCCACTCATCGTGGCCCTGGACTGGTTATATTATTTACACGCACCAAAGAGTTGCATTATGTTCATCATTTCCAGTCATCAATTTTGTATAGTAACCCCAAGATTGACCAGTAACTATAATTCACATCAGAACCAACATTTGGGATAGCAATTCTGTGCTAATAAAAATCTCCCCATAAAAGATGCCATCATTACAGTGCAACAACAACAAAAATAATTTCAATGTATTCACACAGGTGAAGTCTGGTGAGAACTCAGACTTTATTCCTATCTATATAGGGTAGTGAAATTGTTTCCTATAAATATCAGGACTCGAAAGAAAAAGCAGAGATGTGACAACAAATAAAAAAGTAAAAAGTATGATATAAAAAAAATAGCATAAAAAGCAAATGAGGCAACAAATAATAATACATATCATAAAATCAAAACTAAACTTTCAAAAAGTCGCCAAAGAATCTATTAATTCAAGAACCCATTTAATTCGATTCGGTCCAGTTTTTATTTTATATCCACCTCTATTAGAAACAGGTAGAGAATTGTGATGAACTGTATTATTGTAATCATCTGATGTTTAATATCTACTAATTCTAACTTACATCATATAAGATTTGTTAAAAGGAAACACCCCCTAATAGGTGGATTTTCATTTCGGTAACTTTATAACCGCAACCTTACAAAACATGGGTTATTCGACTGAAAGGAATAGGAGCTTCTCTTCACCAGAATGAAAATTTTATTGAGAGTGTAACCATCTCATTTAAAAATTTAAGTTGTTACAGAGTACACTTTTATATTTAATTTTATTTTGATTAACACGTCTCCTCACGTGTTGGACTGATATTTTCATGAATTAAGCAGATGAAAATTCATTTTGATAATAGATAGAGTCTAAATTCGATCTGATGATCTTTGTTTGTCTGATATCATATTGAAGTGTGTGACTTAATCGATTAGAGAAATCACATTTTTAATATTTAATTATATTCTTAACAAATTTAAAATAAGATCAAAAGCAAAATAAGAGGAAAATAATTTCATCTATTTTATCACACGCCTTGACGGTGAATTTGTGGTGGGAAAGTAGAAATAGATAAACCAAATCGAACGAGGAGCTGTAAATATTCGAAACACCTAGTTATGCACCTATCGCAATCAACGGTGATTACGTTGGAAGATCACGGGACACGTGTGGCTACATGTGAGCTCTCGTGCATGTTCTTTATCTTGGACCCCACCCACGTGCCAGACCCACATCAATGCATGTGCTTCTGTCCATCCTCTAACAAAGAAAATATTGACACGTGTCTAAACAAGCTTCTCTGCATATTTTGAGATAATAATGAATTTGCGGAAATAAGACAAAGAGGAAGAAGAATAAGAGAGCATACACATAGTATGAGTTATGAAGATCAAGCCCGCATGGGCGTAGCTCAATTGATTTAAAGGTGGTATACTACCTCCAATTTTGAAGATCATAAGAAACTTAATTATACTTAAGCAATTATAAAAAGAATGACAAGATTGAATACTCAATTAGACTTCTTTAGCTTTTATGTAGATTTAGATATTTATTTTTCTTAACTTTGTGAAGGAAAATTTACACATTTTAGTCATCACAATTATTTTACTTGAGATACTAAATCCTTAAATTATCTATTTCATGTTGGAATACTAGAGAAACATTGTAAAACCAACACCAATTTTCAAATATTTCTTCATTGCAAAGTAATATATATGTCCAAACACATACTTAATCTTTAATGCTTTTCTTCTCACATAATTAACAGAAAAATAAAGAAGACTTAGATCGGTAACAGACAATTTGTCTACTGACCACCAAGGGTGGTAGGGGATGGATTGGAGCCCTTTAACCTTAACCAAGATCTCAGGTTCGAGTTTTGAGAATGGAGCGCCACCTTTATGGACCTTACGCGGAGTGAATCTGAATTATTATAGGCCAAAACAGGTACTGAATACCGGGAGAGAAACAAAAAAACAATTGTCCGTTGGGTTGTCTGGAAACATCTTGCTAATTGTTCAATCTGTCATTAATCTACATATCACGTGACAAACAGTTGATAGAAAAATCACTTATTGATTGTTTAGTCCCATGACATTCTTTAATTTGCTCCTAAATTATAACAGCTCTTTCAAAAAGGTGATGAATGAACATGACCTGAGGGGTGAGCTAATACCTCAACACTGCTTATATATTGAGACCAATCTATCATAAGCAACATGTGACAATCCACCTGTTTCTCTAGTGAATACTACCCATATAAAGATGCAATATATGTGTAGCGTGTAACCCAATACTTGCTATTAACTCAACCTATATGTATTGTTAAATAGTACAAGAAATTGTATCCAATGCTCTGCTGGTACCCATTGCTACAAGCCTATTGACATCTATTGATGTTTCAATTGCCTTGTATTCAACATTCATGACCCAATGATGGTTTCATATTCAGCTATCCAAAAGCCTAAGAGCATAGGCCCATACTGAAATCTAGTTACTTTCTATTATACCAATGCTTTGGACTCTATAGGCCCATAAAAGCAAGCATCCTGAGTTAGAAGGAAAAAGGTAAAAAGAAATCCAAACTAAAGTGTGTTTCTCATCAAGTCCAGGTATGGTTAATGTAACCACAAATGTGACTTCCCTCTTTCCAAAGATAACAAAATGAAAGCCCAAGGGGTCAACCCAAGATATCACAATTTGAACCGTAATGCCACGACTACTGTGCAATTAAGTCATTTCTATTATCTACTTACCAAGTGGAAGAAAAAAAGGTTGACGAAAAGAAAGCACTCGAGGAACACTCATCAAGACTAATCTTTCCAGCCTTCCTTACTAGACCGTCTTATGGAAATGCTTTTAGAAGAAAGGGAGGGAGTTACTGGTGCTTTGGGTGCTTCCTCGTCATCCCAATTGTCATCCCAGTTACTGTCCCATCCATCAGTTGAGAGCGTCTCTACCTTTCCGCCACTGGAAATTGGTAACCCCGCGTCAAGTTTTTGATACCTGTGGCTGTCACTGCTTACTAGAAGCCTCCGCTTGATGTACATCAAGAGTGTGGCCACTAATGCAATTGCAACCATACACATTATTCCAAAGGATGGGGAAAAGTAATTGAATTGAGATGTTTTATCAGCATTGTCAATCAGACCAGTGAAATCAAGAGAACATTGACCGTCCCCTGCCTTAAGAGTGATGAAGTTGTCATTTCCTCCATTGCTTATAGAAACCTTCATCTGCATCAGGAGCAAGCGTCACAACTACAGGTCAAATTTAGTAAAACACTTGCAAAATGACACTGTCAAACATAATCTGTTTCCTTGGGACTACTTTAAAAAATAATAAACGCAGTAACACCGCTTGATCTGGAGGAAACAAGACAAAATGCTGCAGACATTTATCAGCATTCATACAATTCTTCTTTTAGCGATTAATTCTCCTACTGGGATATGCACATATTTTTAAATGCCTAAGCTCTTATCAGGAATCAATGCAGGGTGGTGATTCACACACAGGATAAATTCACGTGACATGGTTAGTAACCAATATGCATGAACTTTATTTTAACAACTTTGAAAGGAATGCAAAGCAGAAGTAATTTGTCACGAAATGTTTCATCTCATGGTAACTAAGGAGATTCAGCCACTTATCTCTTACTATGTAAGTCATGAATAAAAAAGTACAGACTAACAGAAGTCTTGAGATTTCTGCTTATGATTCACTTTTTTTTCCTGCTAGACTGATTGTGATTTTCATGTAATTCAAATTTTGGCTCACATGCATCAATATTCCCTATTACAAGGTGCTGATCTAGTCTTCCTCCTGCGGATGAATAATACACTGATTTAGTCACTCTTCTCATTGTTCAGATCAGCGGATCAGTCTTCATAATCCTACCCTTTTTGGAAATGGTATCTAATCACATCACTGTTCAGCACCAGTGTTGTGCAGATATCGACAAGTTTTTCAATAAAACAGCCCATTTACCTCTTAATTACCCTTTACATGAAACAAGAACCCATAACTACTTCTGGACTTCTATATCATATCAAAATTTGATATACCAGAGAAATAATCACTGAAAAAAATGTTTTTGTTATAGCTTATTGCTGTAAAATGATATATCTGTCTTCAACGAGATCCCCTACATGCAAACCAGACAAAGATTGATAGCACAAGAAGTACGTTAAAGGGCAGTGCACCAAACTCATAAGCCGTAGCTACCTAAAGGCTAAAACTTAGATTAAACGTCAAAGGTCTCTAAAATATCCAAGACATATTTCAACTTGAAATTGCTAACAGACTACCAAGATATCATCATGTTGACTAATTTTGAACCATCATCAGAAATACCTTCTCAGAGCTCCATAAAGTTCATATTGGTTATACATAAATAGCATCTTAACATAGTTGAATTGACCAAAGTGCTCAATTTTCCAGATCAGTCGCGGGATCCTCCACTGCAGCTGTAGTTAAACTCCACCATCTTACTCTACTAAAACGAAATACGGCACTTGATGGAAGTGGTAAGCCATAGCTAGACAATTGCTGCCACTATTATTTTGAGGAAAGGGGCAAATAACCAATCATATTCTTTTCCCTATGATAAATCATGATTATATGGGCAAATCATCTTGAGGATATCAACACAGTAGAAAGAAATATTTCCTGAAACCCCTCTGCTTTGGGGGCATTTAAGCTTAGTGGGACTTTAAGAAGGGACGGCTTACATTCAAGGTAACCACCTATTCATCAGAGATCACCATGTAAGGAGACGGGTAACTCTTTTCCATTTATAGAGATAATCAAAACCTCCATTTCCTCACTTACGTCTACATTCCTTCCAAAAGTGGGTGCTAGAAAAAGTCAAGAATTGATTAAAGTTCTAAAATGAGATAAGACAAATCATGATTATACTATGAGCAAATCCATCTTGAGAATATCAACACTAGGGAAAGAGATATTTCCTGAAATCTCTCTGCTTTGGGGGCATTTAAGCTCAATGGGGTTTTAAGCAGGGAAGGTTAACTTTCGAGGTGGCCAGCGATTCATCAGATTTAATTCAGAATGTTCTAAGATACTGCTAATAAAAATATTGTTACCTTCTTGTTTTCCTTTCCTTGAAGTTCAATCTGGTTTTGCTCCAGTTTTACAAACTTAGGAGCCATAATAGAAATCCTGGCAGTGACTTTTCCCTTGTTCTGAACTAAAAGTGAAAGGTCTGGAGATTCTGCAAGATAAAGTAATAGGTTATACTTTAGCTAATCCAACTGGAATGCCATGACTTAACGAGAAAAATGAATAATCCATCCGATTACAAGATAAACATTTCCATCTGGAGAATATCCTACTTATGGTTCTTGTGTTTCCTCTATAATACAATAAACAAACAGGAATACTTTGAGCCATTTGCTAGAGACATGTATCACAAGCAACCATCATACAGACGAAGCAGAACCTATTTTATTTTGGAGGGGCCCACTTAAACGCTTAATATCGTACATGAGCTGATGCTTATGATTTCCCACAGCATCATAAATACCGATGCATGAAAGTCCAATTAACTCTACCTACTCTGACAGAGGATTCCCAAGGCCAACCCTAACATTTTTTGGAATTGAAACACGGAGGAGTAATTAGGACGGACATGAAAGTCCAATTAACTCTACCTACTCTGACAGAGGATTCCCATGGCCAACCCTAACATTTGTTGGAGTTGAAACACGGAGAAGGAGTAATTAGGACGGAGACTAGTCATTATTCTGACTATTTGTTTAGAGATAGGGGAAGAAGCACCTAGGGTGAGCTTTCCCTTTGAGGCAAAGTTGACAAATTGATAAAACTCCACTTAGTTTTAACTTTTGTAATAACTCCAGCACATCAATGTTCTCAAGCTAGATATGAAGCTGTAAATACAAAGAAGGATAATGTTCCATTGCCCTCTCCAAAACTTCTAATAATAGGAATATATCATCGGCACAGTCTTTGTGAATTAACAGCCATGGAAGTTGTCTATCATTACAATCTCTAAATTTAGATATTAAAACATGACTTCTACAACAACTAATCATACTGATTAACAGGAGCACAACAAGGTGACTTTCTTAAGGGACAGGAAGGAGGGAGCAAATGATATAACTATAGTCATCAGGAGAAAATGATACTAGTTTCCACCTGAAGATTATTGCACAAGAATGAGTTTTAAATACACAGAGATATGAGGCAGCCTAAAAATAAGAAAAAAATTCAAAATACACTTGAAGGTGTAAATAAAATGTTTAATCTCAATTCAACCAAAGAACTTATAGACAACCTCCAGCATATGAGCACTTCCCCTATTTAGTCATTTATGGAGCATTCTAAAAACAATTCTTTTTAAGTTTATAAGTAGCTTCAAATCCATGTTTAATGACATATACAACAACAACAACAACAAACCCAGTGTAGTCCCACAAGTGGAGTCTGTGGAGGGTAAGATGTACGCAGACCTCACCCCTACCTTTGTGGGATAGAGAGGTTGTTTACGATAGACCCTCGAGTCAAAAGAAATGTAATCAATGTAGGATTGTAAGGAAAATAAGAGCAAAATATCAAGATACAAAACAAATGAAACAAGAAATAATAATACACATTGAAGAGTAAGGAAACTAAGCGATACCTAGATAATACTTCTAAGAAAGGAATTTATCAGCATGTTTAAGACATATAAAAGGATAAATTTGAAACAATTAATCAGATATAGGAAAATCCACCAAAAGTATTTATTGCCATAATGTACACACAATCTGCAACTTCTTTGCTGATAAAAATATGAAATGAAGCAACTATATCAATAAATAGAAAATATGAAGGACAACACGCACGTACCATTTCCAGGAACTCTTAGACATGCAACCAATGCTTGTTCCTCTATTGTGCAACTATAAGATGAATCACATTCTTCTCCATGAAAATTCTCCTTTCTTGTAGTCAACATCTCCTTTCTAGACTCAATTCCATCAGGTAAAATCTTTCCCTTCTCCCCTTGCTTCTCGGTACTACTATTGTTCGCTTTCTCTTGTTTTCCCGCTTCTTTTATATCCTCTTTCCCGTCATCTCTCTCGGAACTATTATCATTTCTTTTCTTTTCCACATCAGCTTCGTTTAACTTGTTCTGATCTCCAACATTTGTCAACTCACCTACACTATCACCACTATTATTATTCATTTTCCTTCGATCCCCGGCTTTCACTGTCTTCTTTTCATTACTCGAACTATCATTCTCCAAATGAACATCTTTTTTCCTATTCATAATTATCTGATCTAATTTCTCAATCACACTGCTATTACTACTCAAAATCACTGCATCTTCACCTGCTTTTTCAGCTCCATTAATCTAACATCCAAATTAACAATCAATAATACACTTAATTCATAATAAGTCACATTTATTTACAGTTAAGTAGCATCAATTTGGAAATCTGAAACTTAAAAGAAAGAAAAAAACAAAAGGAACACCATAATGTTTTGGAGAAATTTTCAAAATTATACAGCTTTTGAAAATATTTACGTCACGTATCCCAATATACAATATTATACAACATAATTCCTGTGGGGAAAGCATTATACATAATGTATCAACCTTGTATAAAGTGTATAATACTCCCTTTGTCCTATTTATATGACATACTTTTATTTTTAGTCCGTCCCAAAAAGAATGACACATTTCCTTATTTAACACAATTTAACATTAAACTTTACATTTACGTTTAACGAAATGATTTATAACCACACAAATATATATGACTTGTTTTAGACCGCGAAATTCAAAAGTCTTCATTTTTATCTTTAAACTCCGTGCCCAGTCAAACTACATCATATATATTGGAACAGAGGGAGTAGTGTATAAAAGGTGTTTATACACAAATATGGGCTAAATCGGCTGTTTATACACAAAGTATGGGCTACATGGCGTAAATATTTTCAGAAATGGACATAGAGCGTAATTTTCCCTTTCATAATTATTGGATCTAATTTCTCAATCACACTGCTATTATTACTACTCAAAATCACTGCTTTTCAGCTCCATTGATCTAAACATCCAAAATTAATACACTTAAAATTGATAGTAAATCACAGTTAAGTAACATTAATTACCTCTAAATCAGTAGCAGCAACGTAAGCAATGAGTAAAGCTATAATGACTTGACGAGTATAAGTTATATGCATCTTTTTATTACAACAATAAGCTCCTTGAATGCTGTACTGGACAAATATCAATAGATTTGTATATTTAAAACATGGAAAATAGAAAGCACTTACTTTTATGGACAATTAAATCTAGGGTTTTAATATTTACGATTTTTCTTCTTCAGTGATTTTGGAGAAAATATGCAACTTGCAAGTGGAGCAGGTATACTTGCTTCAGAATTTTGGTATATTTGGGGGAAAAGTCCAATTTAGGTCAATTGATTATGGGAGTTTGGGGTACAAATACAATACAAATTTGATTAACTTGGAATAGGGGGTAACGCGCTTAGCGCTTAGATCGGGCGAAAGTGGCAAAATTTTCCTCTTTCTTTTTTTCACTTAATTTAAAAAATAACATATATACGTAAACAACTCAATAACCGAACAAGATAGTATAATAAAAATATTAAAGACTGTTTTTGTATCTCTTATATTATTTAATAGAAATATGATTTTTTGGTAATACAGATACAATTGTCAAAATTGAAACTTTGTGGTGTTGTTCAAAAGTTGCAAATGACATAATAAAATTGTTACTTGATTGTTGATTCTCTATGTCCCTATCATAAAATTTTCATGCATCTGATTTTAATGGTCGTTTTGATGGACCTCGTTCATACTAGAGGGAATATGACGCGTTTCAGTTGAAGGTCACTAGTGGATGTTTCATCTACATTAGTGAGTGCGTCATCTAGAACATCTTCTAAATTAAAGTCTTGTTGAGTTTCAAAAAATATCTACTCGTCTAAATCATATGGTATTTCAGGAAAATGGTCAATATCAACAAAATCATCATGTCTAGGAGTAAGACTAGGAATACTAGAAGAAGTACTATGTCATTGCTACCCATACTAGAAGAAGCATGACCCTTACTCTTACTCAACATACCTCTAATTCATTTTATTTTAAATATGTTAATAATAGTTAAAGATAATAAAATTAAGTGCGCTAAATAAAATAAAGACATAATAATAATAATAATTTAATGAAGGAACGAATGTATCAAACGCCGACGTGTACTCGAGGGGTTGAAAATTGAAACTTTGCTCGATGAAAGATCCTCAAGCTAGTTCCGACTCCCAAATAAATAAATAAAATTGAATATTTAGCAGACAATGTAGATTTGTAGAAGATAGATTGAGAGATTAAAGAAATTGTAGGAAGATTTGTGAAAAAGATGAAGAGAAAATGAGGTATTTATAGTTGAAAAATTGGGTTAAATTGTAAATATAAAAACTTATGGGTTGAAAATAAATATTAAGGGGTAGGGTTGGGGGAGAGGGGGAAGTAAAAAATGGTCGTTGCACAACGACCAAAATATAAAATGATCGTTGGTGCAACGACTATTTTGTGCAAAGGCGAGGGGATTGGGGCGGGACTGGGGCGGGCCGGGTCCGAGTGGGATGAGATCATGTCCCGTCCCAATTCGAGTCCTAGTACCGTATTTTTTTTAATATCGATAAGGGGCGGGACCGGGCTGACTCGGCCCGTTGGCCACCCCTAATTTGAAACAACAACAACATACCCATGAAATCCCACAACGTGGGGTATGAAGAAGGTAGAATATAGACATAGCGGTTGTTTTCGGATATCCTCGGCTCAATAATTAAGAGAAATAATTGGTAAAAAATTCTCTTAGTTTCAATTGATTTGTAAATTAATAAGATAGGAGGAGTTGATAAATTCTATTGGTAACACATGTAATCTTATTCGATATTTTATTTCGTATAGATATCTGTATAAATTAGTGTAGATATTATTAATATTGTTAACTTAATTCTACATTAGTAAGGTCTGCGTACATTCTATCATTTTGAGATCTCATATAATTTGCCCGGTTGTCCTTCAAATGGCCTGGTCTTTAATTTTCACCCTTCAGACCAGCACAAAATGGGGCAAAAGTGAAATGACCCTTGAACATTTGAACTCAATATTTGCTAAACCAAGTGTCACTGGGCCCATGCTCTGTGCAAAAAGCCTCTACATGAGGACCAGTTATATTGTTTTCAGCCTTTGCAAAGTAGAAGTTCGACAATTGGCCTTGTCCGCTATTGTTTATGGCATGCAACAAGTCGATCAAGATGCTATGTAAATGTGAATTAAAAGGTATCTAAATGTGAATTGTGTTGCGAATTGGTATTTTATTAAAGCCCAGTCAGAATAACACTTGGGCCGGCTGCTTTTTTTGGGCTCTCTACCTAATCAACTCAAGAAAAATTCAGAACCCAATTATGACATTGATATTTTTTTTTTGTTAAAATGATAAATTTACGCGGCGTTCATTACTCGTTTTGAAGTTCGATTAATTGATATTCGCGATGAAAAATTGAATTTTAAAGGAAAAGCCGACATGATGTTCAAGTCAGCTAACCACTAGTTCTACTACTACTAATTGTTTTTGTTTTTCCCCACAACTAAATTGCAGATAGACATGGTGTTACTAGAATCCAAAATCGTGATACTATGATTTAAATTGTCACTTCTTGAGATATAGTAAAGAATGGATCTTGAGTTTAACTCAACCCTAAAAATTAACTTATAGGGTGAGGATTGTCCAAATCTATAGCTAGGTTATAGGGTAAGGATTGTCAAAGTTCATTTAAGGAGTCCATGTTCTCATTTCATATCCGATGTGAGACTATTAACACTCCCCCGCACGCTCAGTCCTCGTTAACTGGAGCGTAGACAATATAATTTAGGGTTCAACAACGACGAACAAAGAATTGGGATGAACATGACTCTGACACCATATAAAAATTTATCTTGAGCCTAACTTAACCCTAAAAGCTAGCTTATAGGGTGAGGATTATTCAAGTCTATATAAGGATTTCATGTTCTCATTCCATTTCCGATGTGAGATTCTTAACGTATATTAGTGGGTTAGGCATCAAAACGTTCTAAATTTTAATTACTTTTAAATTCTGATTCAATAAACAATTCCTACGTTTGACTAAAAAGAGAATACTGTCAATAATCAGCACAAAAAAGGAGATTGGAATTTATTATTGGTTGGCTATTGGACTGTTCTATACTAATTGCCCCTCCTAACCTAATATTTATTTTCTTGACAAAATGTTGTAGATATCGTGTCACATTCTCCATTTTTAGGACTTAATTAATTTTCCAGTGTATAAAGTTGATTTCAGCTTACCCTAGTCTTAGGGTTCTCATTTATCAGAATATGGTTAGCCTTTAATACTATTAATAGATAATGACACTTTGATTTTGATTGTGCATATCACATTATTTATTAGATATAGAAAACAATCAAGTACTTTTTAGTACTAAAGGGCTAGCATATTATACTTTGTGGTTGTTACTGTTCTTTTTTGTGGTCGTTACTGGTCTATCATATTTATATAGTATGTTGTCATGATTTTATTCGTTTTTACTTTTTTTATAATTACTTTGAATTGCTTGTCCTATGCCGCGGGTCTACCATAAACAGTCTCTTTACTTTTCAAAATAGGAATAAGAACGACGTACACTCTACCCTCCCCAGACGAAGTAGTAACACAAAAGATCACCCAACTATGGGTAATGATCTCCCAAATTAATGTTTTTTTTTAACAAGATCACTCAACTTTTCCTATATCATATCAAAAGTCATCCTATTAATATTTAGCCAATAATCCAAATTAACCATATTCTTTCTTAATTAAAATAGAATTTCACTCTGAGAGAAAAATAAATTAGCCCATCATTTTATTAAAATCGTGTCTTTTTCTTTTTCCTTCTCGTTCCTCTTGTCATATGAAAATTGTCAAATACCTTAGCACCTTTATGATTTAATTTCAAAGATATAATCTGAATCATAGGGTCAATATTATTTAACTAGACTTGCATAAACTCTGAACACCCTTTCTGCTTGCATTTATCAATAAAGCTTTCTGTGTCATTGGGTTAAAAATATAACTGCCTCCTAGTCTTAATCCCCAAGTTCATACAAGCTTGCTTAGACTTCTATGAAAAATTGGCTCAATATTTCCTTGGTACCAGCCTTGATTACTGTTAAAAGTCCACATCGCATATGGAATGAGAACATGAACACCTTATATGAACTTGGACAATCCTCACTCTAAAAGCTAGCTTTTGGGATTGAGTTAGACACAAGATCCATTCTTTACATGATATCAAAGCTAGACTCATTTAAATTATTTGTTCACTGATGTTGGACCACCAATTATATTATATACACTCCTGTTAACAAGGTCTGGGCGTGCGGGGAAGTGTTAAGAGTCCCACATTGAATATGGAATGGAAACATAAACTCCTTATATGAAAGACAATCTGCACCATAAAATCTAACTTTTAAGATTGAATTAGTCCAAAAATACATTCTTTACGATTACATATCTTAATAACATGTGTCCCATGCTGCCATGCATTTATAATAACTGGAGGGAGTATTATTTCAAGCAATTAATACAAAGTGATCGAGTAACTAGGTGGTGCAACTGCACCACTAATTTTTGGAAATTTTCGATCAAAACAACGATGGGTGAAACGGTGCGTTTTAATTTTTTTTCGATCAAATTTTTTTTGCTACACAAAAACATCTCTGCACCACTAGAATTTGCTTACTCCGCAACTATCGGGTAAGCACTAAAAGTTACTCCACTTAAATAGAAGTATTAATTATTGAATGGTGTTCAATAATAATTACTGATAAGAGATCAAACTAAACAAAGTCGGTATCTAACTAAAGTCTATATAGAAACTGATAGAATTTTGTCAAACCGACCATCATGGCATTGCTCCAAATTATGTCTTTTAAAATATATTCTAAAATGGACAGCTCATCTTCTACATGAATAATAGTGACCCCCTTGATTAGACATTATATTCACCCCTTTTCTTACTTCAATCCATTATTGCCTTTACATTCCAACTTCTAATGAATCAATTAGGACTATCAAAATTATGGAGACAATTAAAACAATTTTCATGCTACTCCTATAACGTAGCAAGGCCAAACCCTAATCAGATATATGTGTTACTAGGCATATCTAACAAAAGAGAAATCTCTACCCTGAGTCCCTGACCATGCATGTTTAGTTATATTTCATGTTGTACATATATGCTCTACTTTTTTTTCCTCTCTTCAAGTGTTATCTAACAGTGATTGAAGTTTACCCGAGCAGTTAGGCCACAGAAGAAGAGTCATGGTAATCGCAAGCCACGTAGCCTTCGATCCCCGCATAAACCTTCTTGGTTGAACACACACTGGCCAAGCGCAAGACTACTGACGTGGTTTGGTGCTATCAGATCACCTAAGCAATTTCTGCATGCACTCGAAAGAGAAGTACCGGTTCCTTCGTAAAAAAAAAAAAAAAAAACAGTGATTGAAGTTTGAAGTTAATAATGGTATACAATGTACTAATTTTTTTATTCCAAAATGATAGTTCAAATAAATGTCACCATAGCCCATAGGTAGTAAATTCTTAGGAGATGAAAACTTACCAGGTTTAGGATATATAGATTATTGAAACATATTAAGTTATCAATTCTTTTGCAACAAATACAAATTTTGAACCAAAATTACCGGATACTCCCGAACACATAATTAATAATGTAGATCCGCCCCTGACAATCCATAATTTTTCGCAAAAGATAAATTAACTAGAACGTTCTTATTGTCCAATATATTTATATTTATAAATAAATACAAAGGCTAGAGTAGAAAGAAATATTGCATGAGATTCTCCTTAATTTGAAGTTTATCAGAAAATCTTCGAAGAATTAGGGTGTGAATTGTGATTGCCTCTGCTGCCCTCACTTTACATACAAAATAATATTTGTCCGCATTTGATTGTGTTTTAACTTTTACCACTCAACTGAGATTAAATGATATGTGTTTGAAAGAATTAATATCCCTCGATCATTCTTATTGATTGAAGGCATATATATACAAGTTACAATAGGAGAATCTTATTTCTACTTTACCTCTAAAATCCTATTCTATACGATTAAGGTAATAGAATAAATCTAATTATGCATACAAGGTAAGTTTCACCAAATATACAATAATAATAATGTGTCCAACAATTTGACACGATGGAGCCTGGATATGGTCTGCCCGAGAGCCCACTGGACGTGGGCCTGAGCCGCGACACTGAGGCTTATTTTCGGACACTGTTTAACAGTGTTGTTACTTCAATTTGTACGTTTTGTAATTTTCAGTTAATTACTGTAAGCACTAAGTAGATAACAAATGCGACTAAATATTCTTCACAATAACGAAGCTACCATGAAGTTTATGGGTTTGGTAGAATCTAATATAGTAATTTTGGCTCAAATCTTTTATTATGTTTAAATCCACTAAATGTTTATAAATAATTGGAAAAACAACACAAAATATCCCTAAAATGCAAAATATTTACCCGTCCATGTCCCCTCCTGAACAAATTTTTCTTTTACCCAGTCGATCGAAAATATTTATCTGTATACCCCCTCGCCCAAATGCCTTCCTCCATAATACCATTACAATATATTTATATATCATGATGGTATCATGGAAGACCACTGAAACAGTTCTTCATGATACCATTTTCAGTATCTTATATGTCATGATGGTATCATGGAGAACCAAGATAGTGTCTCATTGAAGGATTGAACCAGTTCTCCATGATATAATTTCATTATATGATATTTACTATGATGGTATCATGAAAAACTGAGGATTGTCTCATCGAAGGATTGAACCATGATATATGAATATAGAAAGATGATATCATAGAGGATTTTTTTCCATTTTTTTTTTTTTTTGAATAATTAAACATGATTCTCTATGATACCATATCAGTATATTGTAGGATTGATAGTATTTTTTTTAAAAATGAAAGAAATCCTATATGATACCATCATGATGTATATATAAAAGACAAAGTGATACCATATAGGTATCATAATTCCGGGGTATGGACGGTTAATTATTTTAGAAAGGGGTATGGGCTGATAATAATTTTACTTGGACGAGACAAATACATTCTTTTCCCTAAATAATTTATCTAAACCCAATAAATTATTTTTTCTAAAGTTGATAACCCATAAACTCAAAATCCTAACTTGATTCATCATATACATATTATAACAACTTGCCAATGCAAGGTGATCTTATAGGATTTGATGTTCTTTTCAGAAAAATTTGAGATAAGGTCATGGCTGCTGCTGCATGCACATATGCATTTTCATATTGAAGAAGAGATTTCGATATGAGGGGACCATATCTTGATAAAATTGAACCCCCTTCTCTTTTATTCTTTTATTTATTATCTTGTTCCAAGTCTTGATAATTCAAAACTTATTTGAAAATATATTATTTTATGATTAAGTAGACATTTTCTAACAATTCTTTAAAAATGAATTAAATAATGCAAAAATCTAGTGAATGATCAATGATTTATGAGTTGAGCTTTCCCTGTTCCAATTGTAACAAATATAGCTAGGACACGTTTCCCAAAAATTAATTATTACGTAATAAATAAAACTGAATTATTGCTTCAATCATTGAAATTCCTCTATAGTTTCAATATACAGGTGTCCCTCGTTTCATTAAAAATATAGTTTTAATTCAATGCATGCAGCAACAGTCTGAAACAAGGTGTGGGGTATTATTAAAACATGTTGGTGTGTACATAGAGATATAAATTATTCTATGCATTGCAATTATTCTTTGTGAAAATTGAGTGTTTAGGGTTTGACTATTGATATTATGTAAGATTGCATTAAAAATAACTATACGAGCATTGAAATAATCTTTAGTATGTTTAGATTAATATTACTACTAAGTACCAATCTATCTATTACATAATTGATTTTTTTTCCATACAAACACGAACATCTTCTATGAAATAACCATGACGTCATAATTAGCGTCACCCAATATATTTATTTTCAAGAATATGATATCTTCTCTCTCTTTGTTAAAAATATTTTCTTGGTGGTTCAAAACCATACACAAATGGACACGTATTGATATGTTCAGATAAGCATACAATGTGATGACGTGTCTATCCTACATGTGAGGTCGGATATAAGTGGGTCCACTCTTCATGTAAGACTCAACAGTTCATAGTCGGCATTCTAAATAGATGAGTTGTTTAGTTAGATATCATACGACTCAGTCTAACGAATACTGCCAAAAAATAACTTTTTACAATTTAATTAAGTGGTCTCCACAGGTCAAAATCATTTTTTTTCTTGAAAATAATAATAATATCAATAATTTGAGATGTGTGGATGTGCTTAAATTCTTTTTAGTTGACAATATGGCTTTTACGGCTGGAGACAACTCGAAGTTTAGGAAAATGTTAGTTCACAACTTTAAAGGTTGAAGATAAAGGTGTTGGAGATTAGTGGCGGAGCTAACAATCAAATTTTAGTGATGCAAAGATGTTTTTGTGCAATTAAAAAAAAATTTGATCGAAGAAAATTAAAACGCACCGTTTCATCCAAAACAACGTCGTTTTGATCGAAAATTTCCAAAAAACTGGTGGTGCAGTTGCGCCACATTGCTTCACGTGGCTCCGCTATTGTCGGAGATAACCAACCGTTGATATAATTCTTAAAAAAGAATTCATTTAAATTTACTATTTCGGGTGTGGAGTAATAAATATTTGAGCGAAAGCTCATTAAAATTTAAAAAAATATTAAGTCTAGATTTATAATTATGAAAATATAATAACTTTAATATTTTTTTGTTATTATCTTAAATTAAATCCAGCAACCTTGGCCTTGAGTGTCAATTTCAGTCATTATTATTACCATAACCTCTAATTTGGATAACATTTATTGCTTTCAAATAATCGAATAAATTAGCGAGTCAAATTATTTATACGGATGGAGACAACTTGCTAGAATTAGAGAGTCGTGTGATTTATAAACTTCTAAAGAAAACAAAGAAAGATTGAGAGAGAAATGTAGACTAATCAAAATACTCCAAAAGTTTTTTACATATCGATGTACACTAGTGTCATGTTAAAATACATGGGAGTTTTTTGCCAATGGCACAAGGATTTTTATTTGCTAATTTAATGTATATTTGCCAAACAATAGGCACACTCAAAAAAAGAAAAAGAGTACTAGTGTAGAAACGCGTCAATATGACATAAGTTACGGACATAAATTAATTTTATATTTGAGGTAGTAGTTTCAGACACTTCAACAAGTCAACGACACAAAATTTGCTCAAATAACAGCAAGTCATCAACTTCTGTCTTATAGATAGCAAATTGCATGTGTTATTTGGTTGTTCACAAGTTAATATAACTTAAACTCCTTCCCAATATGCAACACATTACACTATCTTCACTATTTGTAACTTCTTGAAATGACTTGATCAGTTGCCTCATAGACAACACTAATTTGTGTGCGCGCTGCAACTCAAACTTGCCATATTTTAAAAACAAGATCATGTCAAGTGAGGTCAAAGGTTCAAAACCATTCCGTATGAATAATATTCTTCACTCTTAACCAGATGTCATATATTTCAGCTATAGAAATGGAGAAAATATGATAGAGAGCGATTTTCTTCTAATGAGTTTTACGCAACGCGAATTCAAATAGTCGGAGTCCTAAATGAATACTAACTCGGGTGAAAAACAAAAAACAATTATCAATATCATTATTTACCGTACATAATCATTTAATTATTATTCATCACATAATTAACCTCTTCAACCATAATATCCTCCTAACTAAGATATTTACCCAAACGATCCCTAAAGTGAAAAAAGAGATCAAAGAATGTGAAATGGTGGGCCTAGAGATACCGAAAGATACGAATAGTACGATTTTGGATTGACTTTTAGAAGATGAGGAGTTAGGTCTGCATCACATGCTAAAGTTTTTTTTTTACATCCAATTTTCGGGCTTACGACAAATTATTTACGGAGATACTAATGCTAAAACTTTTTTGGGCCGCAGAAGGGATGGATGGAGTGGGCCCATTACTACAATCTTAGAAGTTTTAAAAACCGCTATGAATTAAGGCCTCATTTATTTTTATTAAGATTAAAATGTCTAAATCTGAATGGTTAAGATATTATTTCTAAATCTTAACACCGGATGATTAACACTGTTTATTTTTTAACATCTGAATGTATATAATTTATTTACTTAAACATAATAAATATACAATTCAAATAAAAAAGTAACTAAATATTAGAAATTAAATATATATTTAATAAAATAAAATTATTATTTGTTTAAAAAATAAAACATTTATGTTCGCTAGTGATGGTAGAGATGCCTTGTAATGGTGGTGGCGATGATTCTGATGATAGAAATGGTTAGTGATGGTAGTGTAGGGGTGGGTGAGGGTGAAGAGTGGGCGGGTAGGAGGTATGTGGGTGTGTGTAGTTTATGGTAGGGGGCGAGTGAGTGGTAGAGGGTGGGGTGAGGGTTGGGAGGGTGAGAGTAGTAGGGGTTGACAATGCTGGTGGTTTGTGATGGTAGAGGTGATTAGTGGTGATGGGATGGGTGGTGGGGGTCGGGTGGAGGGGTGCGAGTTGGGAGTGTGGGGATCGTGATTGCGATGGTACAGGTGGTGGGGTCAGGTGTGGAGAGAGTAGGGGTGGGTGGTAGAGTATATGTAGGGTTAAAGGGATGGGCGGGTTGGGAGGATGGGGGTGGAGCTAGCAGTTGTGATGGTAGAGGTAGTTAGTGGTTGGAGTGGGGGTTGTGGACATAATGGTGGTAAAAATTATTCATACAAAATACCTCTTAATAATATTAAGATTTTGTTCAAAATATTAATGTACTTATTCAAACCAAATAAATGTTTAGATCTTAATGTAAACAAATGCACTTAATAGTCTAATGTCACACACCCCAAATCGGGGCGACGCACGTGCCACTGTTGACTGAGCGTACCACTCGACGACTGCATCAGATAAGTAGAAATTTCGTCCGACAAGGCCATACTGGGATATAAGGCAACAACAATACTGAACAAGAGGGACTGTCCTAATATATATACATAATGGACCTACAAGGTCACAACATGGTTAAACAAAAGATAACATAGCCGACAATGCTATACATCAACAATTGTACATACCAGATAAGTCTATGAGCCTCTACAAATAACTGAACTGTTATATGGACGGGACAAAAAGGCATAATAGTAATATGCAGAGGTAAGCTGTAAAGGAAATCATAAAGCAGTATGTATGTCAAATAAGGCGAATAATGAAACTCTGAAACTAAAATGAAACCTGTCTGGATAGGCCTTACTGTATAAACCGCCCTCAATTTATAGTGTGAGGTGTATAACATGTCACTGCCCTCAGGTATAGTCTGAGGTGTATGTATGGATGCACATATAAGTACCTACCCGATCGAATATAGCGCGACACATTGTGTATAATGTACATGTACAACTGCCCACCAATTGTTTGCAATTGTGGTACGAATCATATGTATATATTAACAATAGTACTTAAGGCCTCTTTGGAACTCATAACTCTTTGCCTTTACTTTTGGAACGACTTTTAATCGACTTTGATGATTAACTCTTTAAAGTACTTCTTTCCAATGACTTATGATAAGATAAATCAGTAACCAAACATCGGTGATCAGGAGAATAAGAGTAACAATGTACAAGTCTCAACAAAATATTACAATATACAATCAAACGAAGCTTTGGACGTTTCTTTTTTAGAATGGTAAACTCTTTGGATTTCATGCTTTTGAAAGAAAGGGATAGCATTAGTGCCTTACTACTTTGTTCACAAAGCTACAAGTCACTCTATAAGCCCTCGTATTCCTTACGGATGATTATCTATCACACATAAAGGGTCGATATTAATATCGATCCATATTCAACATGGAAACTTCATTTAGACATATTATCGACAACTTTAACAAAAAGGGTTCTTAGATTCCTTAATAAAGGATACTTATGTAATTCGACCTCACAATTCTCTGAAATTTCCTTTCTTAGTTTTTCAATACAAACAATCAGTTTGATAATAAATTCCAACTCATATCTCAAGTAAAATAACCCACAAATCATATCACCATGATTTCATATGTCTACGAGTTTTGATTATGAAAATCCTTTCACAACTTACTCCATATCATCAATTAATCATAATAACAAGTAGATGAGATAAATATTTACCTTTATGCATCCAAATTCCCCTAAAACAACAAGTTATCCATCACCGAGGGTTTCCAAAATCAGTTCAATACGAAGAAGATGATTTATACGATTACCACGGGTATTATCACGTTAATATTTCGTGATTAGCCTTTGAATTGATCTTGAAGTGTTATGGATCCTTATAGAGGATTTAGGGAGAGCGTAGGGTCTGATTTTGGGAAAATGAGTTCCAAATCGACATAACCTGGTATAAACCTAACAAAAAAATTCCACCGCCGCAAATGGACGGTCAGATTGACAGTTCATCAAACTTTTGATGGTGCGTCAATCTGGACCGTCCAGAACCTGAAATCTCAAATTTTCAGAGAATTTGACAGTTCAGATTGCACTTTGACGATCTGTCAACCTTCCTGTTAAAATGAACAGTTTTCTAATTTCGTCAAAACGTACTTTCTTCAATCCAATCCGTTTAGCTTTCATACACTCCAGAACTTTCATAAAGAAGTTATAAAACTTTATCACCCTTTTGTAAGGTCGTACCTCTCTCCAGGACATCAGTATTAAATTAATCGACAACACGACAAAACACGAAATTACGAGGCCATAAAGATTCAGATGTCCATTAAGTGCAAACAAATAAGGTCTAAGTTATTAGATGTGTTTATTTTTGAGAATTATTCAAATTGACATTTATAAGTGAAAATTGTCAAATGAATTAGAATGAAAGAAGTATTTATTGGAGATTCTAGATCTGATCGTACTTTTTTCAAAATGAATAGCTATCGCTCCTAAATTTAATAATATGAAAAGACGAACCACATATTTCTACATGTCACATGATGAAGAGATAAGACCGTCTCAAATATTTTGGGGGTCCTGTTCTAATTAGTAAAAGTGGGTCCTTAATATAAGTAAATATACGATTTCAATAATTAGAAATTATTTTAAATTGTAAATAACAACCAATACAACTTCAAGTTAATCAACTCATACTTTGATTGGGCTAAGACTTGCGAATTATGAGTCATTACATTAAATTCTGACTAATACTACTTAATAAAAAATGAAAAAAGAGGCTCCTAAATTTTTTTATTTTTCGGGAGCCCTGCATGGTGACACAAGTTACACATAAATCTCAAATGAAATGTCGATTAAAGAAAAACTAGTCTATCTTTAGCTCCACTTTAGAATAGATCTTTAGCATTAGGTCTTTTTTATATTTGCTTGCCTAACTTCGTGCATGTGATTGAATGGTTTTTTTCCAAAAAGGTGGATCTCCCACCTCAGGAGCTCCCACAATCCGGTCCGACAGAATTGTGAAGGGGTTAATCATGGTAACTGAATGATTTTTTTGTCACTTTTGACAATTGATATTAATGAAAAACGAACAAATATTACTTTTGACTTCTTCTCATAATGACGCAATTCATTTAATAGGTATGAGCAGTGGAGAGGTATCCAAGTTTGGTGGAGTTTTGAAATTATAGTGTTTAGCATATGGCTTGTTCTAACAGAATATGTTAGAATTCTGTATTCGAACTCATAAAGTTCAAATCAAGAATTCACCTCTGCCCATTATTTACTCTCCTCCCCTTCACTATTCATTGACTCATTGCAACTAAAATATAATTAAATCATTATAATAATATTTTTACTATAACAATCATATTTTTTTTTTGTGAAATTTGATATTCACGTTATGTTATATTATATGTTTTCTATAATAATTTACTATAGTAATCAAAAAAATCAAAACAAACGACTTTGTTAAAGAAATATCTATTGTACGTTAAAAAGGTTTTTAACATATTTTAATGAGTGTGTGTTTGTCTTATATACAACCAAGATGAGAACCAAAGCGTGTGAAGTTTTTAAATGAAAAAAAGAGAAAGAAAGAAAGGAGTGGAAGTTCTCCTGCCCAAAAAAATAGGAAGAGAGAAATAAATGAATAAGTGAAGGCGTGGCACAGAAATTAAATGGAGAGGAGCTGTAAGTTGAAACTTAGAAACAAAAGGCTCTCTCTCTCTCAACTGTATTGAATGCTACAATAAATCCATAAAGTTGTTTTTTGATTTCTCAACAGTTAAGTACAGAGAGTGACCACTCTTGTATTTTAGGTCCACACGGTAATTGCTTTTGGCTTAGTCAAAATTACACTGTGTGAAATCACACACACACATCCGAACCCCCCCCCCCAACCCAAGGTACAGCGATACCCCTTACTATTATTGTACAACCATTTTTTTCTTTCTAAAAAGTACTTATAATTTCAATTTACAACAAAGTGAAACGTATCCGAAGTCCTGCAGGTTAGTGCTTGAAGGCGAAGATCTCATCGCCGTTGGGTGGTGTAGGAGAGGCAGTGCGAAGTTCAAAGCAGAACGCACGACCGCCGCGGGGGCGCATCGCGACTGCCGAAGTGTGGTTTAAGCGATCGACGCGTGGTTTGCGGTATGCGTTAGTCAGGGTTTCACTGTCGCACTCTTGGCGTGGTTTGCGGTATTGCGTCGATCGGGATTTCTGCTGTCTTGAATTTCGAAGCGGCGTGAGGTTCGCCGTCACAAAAAAAAAAAAGTGAAACGTGTAATCTGCTTTCGTTCTGATTTAAATCAATAGTTTAAAAGAACATATCAATGAGATGCAACACTTCCATATATCTTGTGTAAAGGTAGCGTTACTGACAAAAACCGTATCGCGAAAACAAAGTAAAGTATTTTCTCGAAATTTATCGTTCAATTCTGTTGTAGATTAATATTGCATATTCAATAGTTGCACTATATGTATTATTGTGTTACTTCTTTAGAACGTGAACTCATGCCTTGAGTCAAATATACACATTAGCTTACTATTATACATCCTAGTAGTGCAAGGTTCTTGTTGTGACTTATGTAAGGCTGATTGATCGTACGCAACACACTTTAATACTCTTGATTTTAGAAGGCACATATTCTAAACACTATGCTGAATATGCCAACGAGATTGTATTTTCAATCTCAAATCCTTCCCAACATCCCCCCCAACCCAAATATGAAATCGGCGGTACTTTACTGATCGATTTACTACTAGACAACCTAGTCGTGGAAGATTCTTTTGGTTGCCGATACTAGACAACTAGTTGATCGTATTTCCTTAGTAGCGTTGACAAAGAAGAGGGAGTGTTCAGACAAAGAGAAAGGGAAGGTGGATTCTTAAGTCATATCCTATACCCCCATAAGCCGACAATACCTCTCTATAGCGGGCCAGGACGCATGCGTGCAGGAAGGCCGACGACTACATAAGCTAAAAGACTACGACTACAAGACAGGCCGGAAGCGACTCGCTTCTATTCTCGTTGGGATTGGATATTGATGGGAAATCTATAGATCGTAGTAGTTCGTCAACCTCTCTAACTAACATACGATACAATTTCATGGAATTGCTATAGAAGGCGAAAGGGTACCCTTAAAATCGATAAACGGGAATGCGTTACCTAATAATGAGCAATGCTGGTAACAGCAAATGGTTCCTAACCTCACTCCAATTTTTTTTTTAATTGTATTCTTTTTATTCAAGAAGTTTGACCCCCCTCTAATTTTTTTGTTTTCTTTAAGCAGAATCCAGTACTTCTGATTCTAGAAGGCATATAGTCCGAACAATATATTGAATGTGCAATCGAGACTACACTAAGGCCACGTTTGGTACACTATATTAGAGTGTACTGGACAGGATAAAAAAATTAGTACAGCGTTTGGTTTCAAAAAAGCTCTGGACAGGACTGTATAAAAATTAAAAAATAGTACAGGTCACCTTGCCTTTTGAGACCCGCGGGTCTCACTTGTACTGGACAAACTTTTCCCCTTTTCCCCCTTCTTCAGCACACAAAATGGACAATTCTCTTCAACACCCAAAAATCGCTGAAGAAGTCAAATGATTTCACTTGGTTTCCACGGTTTCCACTCTGATGAACACTATTTTTTTGTTTCCGTTCAATTTGCACTCTGCTACTTGCATATTTTTCAATAGAGAACTTAAGGTAAGCAATTTTCAATAGAGAACTTGAGGTAAACAACATGTGCCTAGTTTTAATTTTGTCAATAAAAAAAGAAGTACCGCCTTGTTTGGTTTGGGGTTCGGCAGCAATAGATAGATATATCTCTGATAATGAGCTTCTCTTCCTCTGTCGTTCCTCGCTTGCTTAACCAGCAATATGTTTCAAGGATTTGGGGAGTAAAAGTCTGTCTGCCTATTTTAGTTGGGATTTTTAGGGGCATCTCAAACACTCGCAGTTGCTATTTTAGTCCAGTACAATGTATACACCAAATACAAGACAATTGCTAAATAATACAGTCCAATGTATCACCAAACATTGTACTGAATATAGTATGTACAGTCCAATCCAGTACGACGTACCAAACGAGCCCTAAGCTCTTATGTTCCACTTTATTGCCATTTCAAAGCCTTCCCAAAAACCCCCCCCCCCCCCCCCCACACACACACAAAAGATAAAATAAAATTGTTCTTGTAAAAGGTCAGTGCCTTTTGAATAAAAACATGGAACCACTTTTCCAGTCACAATTACTGCAAGGATAATAAAGAGATTGCCCAAGGACTTGGGTAGATAAGAGTAAAAAGTTGAATCATAAATGCCAATTTTTGAATATCCAAAAAAAGGAGAAGTTATGGGGCCTTAACATTGAGCAGAAAAGATCCTTTTCTCAGAAGCTATAAATACAAGCAAAGAGGAAACCAAAACATACACACAAACACCAGTGACATCAAACTCAAAAATCTTTACTTCTCAACTGCCCCCTTCTTTCCCATTTTTCACTTACAAACAACAAACACAATAACTACATCTTTCTCCCAACCATTTCTCAGTTTTTTTTACTTTTCTGCTTTTAGTTAGAAGTTTTCACAACTCAATCGTAGATTACGGCGAATTCTGTCTGTAACTCACTAGAGGCCCGGATTTCTCCATTGATACTCATATTTTTCTCTGTATCAGTGGTTTTCTTGGAACAATTCTTCTTGAACCTCAAGGAAAAGGGGCAATTTTTTCAGCACCCCTGTTTCCTCCTCTGTTCTACTCTGTTTTTCTACTTTTATGAAGTTATAAATGGACAAAATCCAAGAAAACAACACTATGTCTTGCATATTTGATGAGGGTGCTCAAATTCGATCATCGTTATCACAACTAATTTTAACAAGTGGAACAAACACATTGGATACAATCTTTTATCATTGGCAAGAAAATAACCAAATTGCTACTAGCCCTGTTTTTGAACCCTTAGGTTCTTCAGTCTACCTTAGACAAAGAGATTTGCTAAACAAATTTTGCCAAGAAAACATAGGAAATATCCCAATACCAACAACTTCAACAACTACCCATTTTCAAAACTCTTTGTATACACAAAGTTATAATACACAGAGTTATAAGTTCCCGGAGAAGAAAAAATTATACAGGGGAGTTAGACAAAGGCATTGGGGAAAATGGGTTGCTGAAATTAGACTTCCACAAAACAGAATGAGAGTTTGGTTGGGTACTTATGACACTGCTGAAGCTGCTGCTTATGCCTATGACAGAGCAGCCTATAAGCTTCGAGGCGAATACGCGCGTTTGAATTTTCCTAATCTTCGCGATCCGAGCAAGTTGGGATTTGGAGATGGTGAGAAAATGAATGCTGTGAAGAATGCAGTGGATGCTAAGATTCAAGCTATTTGTCAGAAGGTGAAAAGGGAGAAAGCTAAAAAGAGTGCAAAGAAAAAGAGTGAAAATGAGACTAAAGTTAAAGAAACTGTGGATTCATCATCTTCTACTACTACTACTACTACTACTACTACTACTTCTTCTTTGGTTGGTGATGTGATTTCACCAAGTGTTTCTGAAGATGGATTGTGGAAAATTGAGAATTCAGATTGTTCTGTTTTTGGTGACTGCTTGAAGGATCCATTAATGGAATCTGAGTTTGATAGCTGTTCACTTGCAAGAATGCCTTCTTTTGATCCTGACTTGATATGGGAAGTTCTTGCTAATTAGGACTCTCTTTTAGGGGGGTTGTATGTTAAGTTAATTAGGAGTTTTGTTCTTTTGTCTTGCTCGTTGACATCATCATCGCATGAGCCTGATCAGACCAAAAAGGCATGGACAAGTTCAAGACGAGCAGAACCGTCATGGTTAATTAGGGAGCTGTTATTGGGATTTAGTGGTACCATTTTATGTTGTGGGAAATGTAAATGGTTAATTTTGAAGATAAGCTATCTACCTTTGTGAGCAGTGATGATGTCTTGAGTTTGTCTTGTGTTTCCTTAAGGGATGAATGGACATATTTGAGCTCTATTTACTCCCAAGTATCTGTATCAAATATGTGGGGTTCTGTTAATTTTAATAAAATTAGTGATATTTAAACCAGTTTGTAGTTTGGCATCTATTTGCTTTACATTTTATTTTGGGATGTTGGTGTAAATAGGGAGAGAATAAGGGGGAAAAGAACCTCCTGCATACAAACAGTACTTGAGTGATGCAATGAAAAGTTACAACTTACAACTCATACTAACTTTAAAGTAGGAAAGGAGGAATCTAGAGGGGCCAGCTTGGCTGGCAGGGGATCAAGTTTGCGGCCGAGAGGTTGCGATTCTCCTCCGGATATCGTCCTCGGGCGTATCTTGTGATTAAGCGCAGGCGTTAAAAGCGCAGGCGTGTTGCGATGTGGGTTTGATTCCCGACAGTCTGTCGCGGGCTATAGCGTTGATTGATCCGTTGGGCGCAGTTGACAACGATCACGAGTCACATCCCGCGATTTACGCGGTTGTGGAGTCTTGAAGGGCCGGTCCATGACCTCCGGGAGTTAATCTGACACAAGACTTGCAGCGATATGGGGATGAGGTCGGAAACTGGATTATAAAAAATAAAAAAAAAAAAAAAAAAAAAAGTAGGAAAGGAGGATATTTCACAGAAAGCTAGAGTAGTACTTCTAGACTTCTAGTATGATGGGGATTTGGTCAAATCTCAGAAGAGAAAAAAAAGAAAAAGTTAAAAGGTGATTTCTTCTAATTTACTTAAGCTTTGATGGGTAGAATTACGCAATATCTGTGCCGCTAGCTGATAATAGGTGTCAATGAAATAGTCGAGATGTATGCAATGATTTGATTATCATCTTGATTCCCAAATCAAGTTAAGAAACAGCAAAAAGAAAATCTTGAGGAAATGTGTGAAAAGGAACAGTGCCACATATCCTAGATTGCCCATACCGTGTGACATGTGAATATGTGATGCACAAAGCTAGTTGACTATTTGAGAAGGCCACCGCAGAGCTCACTGGCAAGTCACTGTGGTCCAGCCCTAATGCTTCAACACTCACCTACATTTTTTTTTGGTAAGTGATGTTTGAATCCACTTATGCGCATTTCAATTAATTTCATCGGCTATCTACAACCTCCACCAGTACGAATATCGAATAACTCTGCCCATCAAAATTAAAATAAATAAAAAAAAACCATACACTATATTTTATTCCACTAAAATTTAAACACGAGATCTCATGTTCTCCCCCCGCCTATGCTACATCCTTGTTTATAACCTCAACCTCCGAGGTTTAAAATCCTCCTCATAATTTCAGCAATAATCTTATCAAGGGGATGAAAAGTTTAAAACATAGTTTTCAAATAGTAATTATGTTTTTCTTTTTAACAAAATAATAAGAAAAGAGTAACACATGAAAAAGGAAAGTGACTCAATGTTTTTTTTCTCATCTATTTGAAATGATAATCCTATGCATATAATATGCATATTTCTCTGACTATGGCTTGGTTTGTCAACAAATTTGAAGAAGTAAAATGAAACGGTCCCAGAAACTGGTGTGAAATGTGAATCAATATAGTAAAGTAAGATCAAAGCAGGAGATGGTGATGTTTCACAGTTTCAGTAATGCTTGCCTGACACCTTTAGAACCGTGGCAATGCAAAGAACCGAGGCCCACTGATTGTTTCACAAACCACAATAGTCAACAAAATCTTCTGAGCTTTGATAACGTTAGTTTGAACTTTGAAGTTTTGAACCAGTTATAAGATCATTAAGAGAATAGAACTTATCACTGTAGATTCTTGAGGTAAAGAATGGATCTTGGCTGCTTCAACCCAAAAGCACATGTAGTTCTGTTTTAAATTCATATCAGATATGAGGCTCTTACTCATTTCGCACGATGCATTAGCTGGGGCGTGGATAATATAATTTGGGCGTGACGCCGGTGAAGAATTGGAATGTGCTTGTCTCTGATATCATGAAGAGAGGTTGAGTTAGACCCAAGATATATTATCTTCATGATATCAGAGTCAGACCCATTTCAATTCTTCGTCCTCCGATATTGGACCCCCAAATTATATTATACACGCTCTAATTAACAAGGTCTGGGCGTGCGGGGAGTGTTAAAAGTCCCACATCGCATATGGAATGACAACATGGACTATTTATATGAATTTGAACACAACGTTGTATTCGAAGCTAATTATGTCTTAGTAAGATTAACTGCAAGGAAAATTTGGTTGCCAAGGCTATACGTCTTAAGAAGGCAAATACAGATTAACATTTAGTACATTCCCAGATACATGGTGGGAGCATATTACAAGCTTTTATCACTAACTCAACTAGGCATAACTAACAAACCAAGGACAAAAACTGAGTAACTCGACACATAATTACAATCACAAGCAGGGTAATAAATAACATCACATGTATATTGGAGATATTATAAGAACACTACCAGCTAATTGAGTTCCTTGACTGCTGAACCTTTGCATTATAACAAGTCTTTATCTCCTCCTGCATGGTTATGAATTGCGTCAGTCAAAGGCGGATCTAGGATTTAAGTTCTACGAGTTTAATCCTGAATCCTTAAGATTCTTGGCGTTGAACCCATTATATTTTAAAGTGGACTCATATCTACTATTTGTTGCAATTTTAGTAAATTTTTATACCTGATTTATGCTTCGCATTGAAAGTACTGGATTCAAATAGACCGTGTAATGTAAAGCTACTGTTGATGTTGGATAGGATGTTGTGACAACATCTGCGAAAGGACAGACATATGTTGTATGCGATGTTGCGACAACATTTCTGCCAACAGATATGTAACTGTTTTGCCTATTCTTCCGGCCTAAACAGTTGAAGTTACTGCGAGTAAAAATGACCTAGGTAAGCTTACCAGATTGTTGTGTTTAAAACGTGGTGAAAGACCAAGTCAAAATGTGGAGAGAAAGCAAGCGAAGACCAAGTCCAGATCGTTGAGGATTTGTAGGAGGAAGACTCGGTCCAAGCTGCTGGCATCTTTTGCTCAACCTCCGCAACCATCGGTGAAGATTTCAAGGGAAGCTCAACACTATAAATAGAGGAGAGCTTCACAAGTATCGATATCCAGATTTAGAGAAGAAGAACTTCCAAGAGAGCTCTCAGATTTTACCTTAGACAACTGAATCAACATTTTAACCTAAAGTTGTTTTAACAACATCTTGTCCCACATTGCAATCGCTATCTCTATTCTAGATTAAGCTTATTATTTAAGTGATTGTAATGAAGATGTTGTCTTTTATCTTTTAGATTTTGTAACTTTAGGCGAAGTCATCTGCGACTTCATTTTGTTTGTAATTTCTTTTTCGTTTGTAACGCTCAATTTGTAAAAAGAAATTCTTTGTAATTGTATATAATTTATACAATTCTTTTGGTCACTGACCATCAAGAGATATATGAATATATACCCTTGAAAATATAAACCTTGTATCTCTTTACTTTTTCCGCTGCATATACTCTACAAGATTTATTCTGTTTTATTACAATGTTGACTCAGATGTTGACCCAACATTGAAGGCAACATCCAGAGACTGTTTTTGTTGTTCTTAGTTTTTGTGATTTTAATCTTACATTTTACGAATACGTAGCCCACGGGACCCAACAAAGTGGTATCAAAGCCTTCACTTGATACAATAAGTGTTTGATTCTGAATATTACGGCTATGGACTCAGCTTTACAAAACGTTGGTAGACTTCCAATACTTGACGGATCTAACTACGCCTACTGAAAAATTCGACTGCGTTCGCACATTAAAATCCATTGATGTTCGAGCCTGAAGATCTGTGTCCGAAGGCTATGTAATCCCCAAATACCCAGCAAACGAGGATGGTGATGTTCTCACTAAACCCGAGTCTGAATGGACCCAGGAAGAAATCAACTCGGCAAGCTTTAACGAAAAGGCCCTAAATGCGATATTTGGACCGGTGGATCTCTATATGTTCAAGCTTATCAAGAATTGTACAACGACCAAGGATCCTTGGGAAACCTTACAAACCCATTGTGAGGGAACCTCAAGTGTTCGACGTACAAAGCTTCGCATGATCTTGAGTCAATACGAGCGCTTAAGGATGGAAGAGTCTGACGATATAAAATCCTATTTTGAAAAGTTGATTGACATTGCTAATCAGTGTCAAGTGTTTGGGTCTCCATTATCCAACACACAACTTGTGGATAAAGCTCTCAGAACTCTTTCTGAAAGATTTAATACTAAGATTTGTGCTATTGAAGAGGCCCATAATCTTGCTACTATGGATCTTCACGCTTTAATGAGCATCTTTCAAACATATGAGATGAACATGAAGAGCCAAAGAGATCTATACAAAAACAAGACCTTGGCACTCCAAGGACAAACCTCGGAATCTGAAATGGAAACTGAGGGAGAAAACCTGGAGGAACTGGGAGACGATGCAACTGTTGCCTTACTCACCCGTAGATTCAATTTTATGGTGAGAAAGATCAACACTGACCGTAACAAAGCCAAGTATAATAAGCATCAGAACCCTCTCTTCAATAAGAAGCCAGCAAGATCAACTTCTGAGCAGAAAAACCGCAATCCACTGAGGAAATCAACTCCGACGGAACCAATTACAATCCCAAACAACTCGAGGGAGTTCAATGTCACGCATGCTCCGGTTGGGGACACTACGCTAATGAGTGTGCAAACACCCTTAGGAAAATTGGTAAGGTCATGTGGGTAACCCTCAGTGATGATGAGAATGAAGAGGAAGAAGAAGATTAAGAAGAAGAACGACCACAGGCAATGCTTGCAGCCATGTTTGAACACTCACTGTCCGACGATAAAGATGGTGTTGACCCAACATCTGAAACAACATCGGAGGCCACATCGGAAATGTCTGCATCATCAGAGAGGTATGTTTACTTTGATTATTCTGATGTAATTGTTTTAGTGGATTTATTTCTTCAACTAAGGCTGCTGATTTGGATCTAGTTGACTCGAAAGACGAAACGATAAAAGAATTACAAAATTTGTGTAAAGTCTTAATCACTACATCTGAGCAACTAGACTCAAAAAGCAAAATCATTTGCTCTTGAGAACTGCAATTTGAAAGGCACAAGCAACCGATTAGAGGTGACACTCAAGAAGGACCTTGAGATTGGTAAGATTCGTGCACGACTGTATACAGCTGAGACCACGTTTCAAAGGCTAAACATGGGAACCTCAAAACTGGATGAAATTTTGAACTTCAGCAATTCCACAAGGACTGGGCTTGGTTATCATTCTCCCAGAAAAACCGATACTTCCAGGATCCATAGTACAACTGAGAGGATAAAATTCGTCAAAGAAAATGCTTGTAACTCTCAGAGCACTATGATTGGATCAAAGTTTGTATGTAGCTTCTGTAAAAAGTCAGGACATCTCATGCCCTACTGCTACAAGCTTCAAAATTCTGCTCTCAGCCTATTGCCTAAAGTGTTGTCACCAATGTTGCCCAACATCACTGACAACATTCAAAGCAACAAGCCCGGAAGCGAAAGGAAGACAAGGTTTAAAAAGGAGTGGGTACCCAAACTAAATCTAAAATGTAATGTGTGCATAGCTGCCTTGCGTTCAGGTTCTTAGTACTTCGATAGTGGTTGCTCACGTCATATGACAGGTACTAAAAGTCTCTTGAAGGAGTATGTAGCATTCAATGGAGGATATGTGACCTTTGGAGGAGGAAGTAAGAGTAAGATTATTGGTAGATGAACTCTTAATGTTCCGAATGTACCAGCCTTGAAGAATGTGCTTCATGTAGAAGGTTTGGTTGCTAATCTCCTTAGCATAAGTCAACTATGTGATGACGATCTAGAGGTGAAATTCAACAAACTTGGATGCAAAGTTACAGATTCTGCAAACAAGTGTGTCATGTTAGGAACCTGAACCGAAGATAACTGCTATCTAGTAGGCAGAGAAGAGGTGTGCAACTCCGCAAAGATAGGTGACTCGACACTTTGGCACCAGAAGTTGGGACATGTCAACTACGACACCTTGGAGAAACTGATCTCGTTTGAGGCTGTTAAAGGCATTCCCAGACTGGATACAAAAGATAAAACAATGTGTGAAGATTGTTTGAAGGGTAAGCAGACCCGAGTCTCTCACAATGTTGTACAACATGACGGACAACATTCAGGTACGTCTCATTGTTTCCAATTATTGCATATGGATCTTATGGTCCAATTGAGGTAGATAGCCTAGGAGGAATGAGATAATCTTATGTGATTGTTGATGATTTTTCCAGATTTACTTGGATATATTTTTTAAAGGAAAAACCTCAAACCTTTGAGATGTTTAAAACTCTTTACTCTAGAATTAGGAATTTGTTTTGTTCTTCAATTTTCAAAATAAGATCATGGAAAGGAATTTAAAAATCAAACCTTTGCAAAATTTTGTGAAAAGAAAGGCATATTCCATGAATTTTCGGCACCAAAAACACCTCAATAAAATGGGGTTGCCGAGAGAAAGAACATAACTTTACAGGAAATGGCAAGAGTAATGTTGAGTTCTAAACAATTATCAAAGAGGTTTTGGGCAGAAGCCTTGAACACAACATGTCACATAAGTAATAGAGTCTACTTTCGGCCAGAGACCAGAATGACACCCTATGAACTGCTAAATGAAAAGAAAACTACTGTGAGGTATTTCCATGTCTTTGGGTGTGTGTGCTATTTCTTAATGACAGGGATAAACTGGCCAAGTTCGACTCCAAGAGCGACAAAGGGATATTTGTTGGCTACTCTCAGAATAGCCATGCTTACCGGATATACAACCTTCGGACAAAGACCATTCAGGAGTCTGTCAATGTGATTTTTGATGATCTACTGGACATATCTGGAAGATCCTCATAAAACAACATTGTAGTTGCAGTAGAAGAGGAGCAAATGCTTCAGTTGTTGACCCAACACCAGAAGTCACATCTGAACCTTAAGAAGAGAACTTAGGGAATGAAGTCGAGGAGGAGTCTGCTACGGAACTGAATGATCAAGTAAGAAGAGACCCTCCATCGAGGATTAGGAGGAACCATCCACCCGACCTAGTGATAGGGGGAGTTTTTTAGCAGAGGCGAAAGAGGGAGAAAGAACCAGCCAATTACCGAGAGATGGTAAGGTATGTGTGCATGTGCACCATATATCAACAATTTAGTCTTACCCAAGAATATTGGGGAAGCGTTGAAAGATAATTTTTGGATACAAGCTATGTAAGATAAGCCTGAGCAGTTTACCCGAAATGAGGTTTGGGATTTGGTACCACGACCCAACAACACCAATGTTATTGGGACTAAGTGGATATACAAAAACAAATCAGATGATACACAAGTTGAAGGTATCGACTACGACGAGACCTAGACTTGAATCAATAAGATTGCTTCTTGCCATTGCTTGTTACTTGAAAATTACCTTGCACCAAATGGACGTTAAATGTGTCTTTCTCAATGGATACTTGGACAAGGAAGTATACGTTGAACAACCAAAGGGATTCGAAGATCCTCACCATCCACAACATGTATATAAGCTCAAGAAAGCTTTGTATGGTTTAAAACATGGTATGGCCGTTTGACTAACTTTCTTATTGATTTTAGTTTTATCCGTGGAGAAAGCTGACAGAACTTTATTCATAAAGAGACACAGAGTAGATGTAATCATAGCTCAAATCTATGTTGATGATATTGTCTTTGGCTCGACTAAAGAATCCCTCTTGAAGTAATTTGTCGAAGCTATGTCGACAACATTTGAAATGAGCATGATTGGAGAACTAACATTTTTCTTAGGCTTGCAGATTAAACAGGTTGAAGAAGAGATTTTTGTATCTGAAGTATGCCAAGAATCTTGTTAGAAAGTTTGATCTGGAAAACGCTAAACACATGAAGACTCCAATGGGCTCTTCGCAGCAGGTTTGTAAAGACGATGTTGGACAAGATGTTGACCCAACATTGTACCGATCTATGATAGGGAGCCTTTTATACTTTACTGCCAGTCGCCCGGATATCATGTTTAGTGTGTGTGCGCGCGCCAGGTTCCAAGCCAGTCCCAAGGTATCTCATCTTAATGCCGTGAAACGTATCATACGATATATTGCCGGTACAAGTGACTTGGGAATTTGGTATTCTAGAGACACTAATCCTAATCTAATAGGGTATAGTGACTCAGATCGGGCCGGTGATGTCGACGATAACAAAAGAAATAGTGGTGGTTGTTTGTATCTTGGCAACAATCTAGTCTCATGGTACAGTCGTAAACAAAATTACGTGTCACTTTCGACTGCCGAATCCAAATATGTGGCAGCCGAAAATTGTTGTGCTCAACTGATTTGGTTACGACATATGCTTGATGACTATGTCATTTCTAATAACTCTATGATTTTGTACTGTGATAATCTGAGTGCTATTAATATTTCCAAAAATCCAGTTCAGCATTCACGTACAAAACACGTTGACATATGACATCATTTTTTAAGAGATTTGGTAGAAAAACAACTAGTTCAAATCGAACATGTTGATACTCTTTCTCAACTAGCTGATATTTTTACCAAACCCTTAGATCATGAGAGATTTTCTAGCTTGAAAAAATCTCTTGGTCTCTGTTTTCTCTGAAAATAAGACAGGCAAGGTAGATGTTGTCCTAAATGTTGACCTAACATTCTGGGTAACATTTACTATTTGGGTCAGTGTACAGGATATAGGTTGTAAGTAATGTTGCGCAATTTTTCCAAAAGAATCAAGCTTGAATTCACAAGGACAAGGTTTGAAGGTGATACTGTTCTCTGCGATGATGCATATCATAAAAAGGGAGTATCATAAGAAGGCAAAGTCTCAACTAAAGATTTGGTTTTATACAAAAAGAGCAAAGCTCTAAGTTTGGTACCGTTCCTATTCTATAGGAGTACCATGTGCTTCAAGAAGGTTGAAGATTCCTTCATATTTTTTTATTTATCCATATGTGTTCAACTAAGTTGATTAAGGACAATGGTAAAATGTCACATCTGTCCAGTGATCAGTCTCATAGGGAACATATATGGAAAACCATTTGCCAAATCAGAAAATCTTTCAGAAGCAACTACTTTCTTTTCTCCTTCTTCCCGTGCCTCTGTTACACCTCGTATGATAAGACAAAGATTTAGAACGTCATTAAGGATTGAGATTTCCAATTTTCGAAATTACAAATATTCTACGTGCTAATACGGATTAATTTTTGGCAATGACAAATGTGACGCCGGAAATCTCTTTAGAAATGGTGGTATAAATAAATATGTATTTTTCCGTTATGAGTTAGTAAGGTATTTAAAAGGTACGATGATAAGAAATTAAGGCAATGGGAAATTAGATTAAAAGAAGTGGGGGTTGATTTAGTTAAATAAATACTTAGAGGGGGCAAAGTGTGGCTTTTAAGGGGGTCTTAATGCATTATTTAGAAATCTGAAAATTGATAAAACTCCTCTAAAACCTTCATTTCTTCCACAAAACAAAATCAGATTTTTAAGCTCCCATTTCTCCCCCCCTCTTGAACGAAAATCCCCACCCTTTGCAAAGAAAATTTAGCTTGTTATTCCATCTTCTTGGGGTAAATTATCCCACCATTTTGAGGCGAAATTATCACCCCAAAACAGTGGGGAGTTCTCGACATTTCTGCCAATTTTAGGGCAGTGGGTTCTTGGGTTTTTTGGACAAGATTTCTTGAAGAAAAAGGTGTAAGAATGTTGGGTTAACATAGTAGAATTATTGCATGTTGGATTGGGGTTGAAGAAGTGAAGATTGGCCAAGAAAAATCGAATTTTGTGAAAGAAAAATGGGCAGAAAATTCGCTGGTTACTGGCAGATTTTTAGTCAAATTTGGAAGGGAATATCTCCTAGCATATTAAGAGTTTTTGGGTGTTTCAAAAGCCTAAATTGCAGTTCGTCGAGTCTAGTTTCCAACGCAACAAACCGCTCGTCGATAGGACACTAAAGTAGAGAGTTATCGACGTTACAAGTTCTGCCGACGAAGTAGTGACTAAAAATCTGGACAGTCACGTTTTTGGGGACTGTTTTGGACGAATTCGAGGTATAAAATTCTTCTTTTATAGTTTAATGACATTGCATGTTGTTGTAGTTGAAGATATGAATTGGTGTTAAGATGGAATTGGAAATATGAAATGTATGTGATTGTATTAAGGATATATACACCGATTTAGAACCTATTTTTGGCGTACGTTGGAATTGAGTAATTGTGTTGGTATGTTATTACTAATTGCATGTGAAAATTTAGATGAAACCTTGATGTTTAAAGTTAAAGTTGTTAATTGAAGTTGTTGGGAGATTAATTGGAAAGTAAGGAATTTTGGAAAAAGCTTTGGAATTGTAAAATATTGATATGACCGGAAAGTTGATAGAAATTGTTGAAAATTTCGATAATGTATTACTGAATTTGAACTAGTATGTAAATAAGCTACAAACATATATATGTATTGCAATAAGATACCTATACATGCCTCGAAAAGATTAAGTGTAAGAAAGGTGTTAATTTTATATATTCTGGAATAAAGGGGAATTGTTGGTTTGAATTGAATTGTTGGTTTGAATTGGATTGTTGGTTGATTGGATTGTAGCTGGAGTTGAATTGTTGGTTGACTTGGATTATTGGAAAATTGTGGATACGCACATAAACAAAGGAAATGCTGCCCAAATTTTTGTAGAAATAAGGGAGCCTTTAAGCATATAACTTACATTAGGAACCATAGAATTGACGAGCATGTTGTTCCTTATCATAGGTTGAAGTACTAGACGAGGAATACTTTAATATCAAGCTGATTAGTTCGCCTAAGAGGTATGTAAGACCTTTCTTTCTTTCTTTTGGCATGATTTTTAGTAAAGTACGGCGGACGTACTTAACTCCTACCAGTTCAGTTTTAAAAATGATTATTTACTAATGATTATGATTCAGTAACAGAGTTTATGGTAGTAATGTTGTTGAGAGTCACAAATGATTTTAGTGCATCTGATTGCTCATGATATCTACTCGTGCTAAGTGTTACTATTTCATTCCATCGAGTCGGGCCGATCACGATCGTGCACGACCAGATCTGATTTCATCGAGTCCTCACTGAGGTCGAGACACGATATATATACAGATTACATCGAGTCCTCATCGTAGGCCGAGACATGTTACTGTAGCAGATCAGATTCCATCGAGTCCTCCATGAGGTCGAGACATGTTTCTGATTTTATATACGCATACGAGCACGATGTTTTATGATTCAAGATACATGATATGCTTCGCATGATTCTCGATTTATAGCGATTTGATGACTCTCTATTTTACTTGCATACGATTGTTAATCGATTTACAAGATTTTATGTTTTACATACTCAAGACATTATCTCAGATCGACTTCTTCCGAGTGCGTTAAATGCCCGCAGTTCGTGAGTTCGATAGTGACCCTCCGTCTAGGATTTAGATATAGCGATTGGAGAGCTCGCTTTGTTCGGAGCGGCTATTTTGGTACAGACCTTTATTTCCGCACTTATGCATATTTTGGGCACGACGGGGTCTGTCGTCACATGTCGATATTATTCTCTTAGAGGTCCGGACGATTGTGGTGGGTGTTTGTACTTCGTTTGGGTTTTGATGTCGTTATTTAGTAGCGACCTCACGGCCATGTATTTTGACTTATGCCTTTGCGCACGCGTGATGTGGTTGGTGGCGGCTAGTGGCCAGCCTATTATGGTATTGTTTTGTTGTTGTATTGGCGCACTTTCGCCGCCCGTTTTTAGGGATATGTTGTAAAAGCAGCGTTGTGCTGCCGAAATTTATGTAGACATCTGTATTAATTGGATTAAGAGTGACAGGTCAGTAATGACGTCCAATTAGGACGGTAATCACGGCCCGTCGGGTCGGGTCGTGACAGCCTCTTTGCTGCCAATTCGACTGATCAGTAGCTAGCTCTACCATTGTAGTTGTGGAGGGGACTTTCTCAAAATGCTTGTGAAAACTTGGAAATGTTGCCAACATCGTTCACAACATCGTATTCCAGTACATTGCTCAATCTTGTTTTTCTTATTTTTTTCTAGGTTGTGTTGTGAAAAACGTCTCTGTGAATAACGAAAATCCAAAAATAATGGAGAACCATTTGTTTTTTTTTAGATGCCTTGTGCCATATGAAACCTTTGTTTTGGGTATGTGAAGAATTCAAATATTTTTCACTACCTAAATATAAGGAAAAGAGTGTGTGTAAATTGAAGATTGTCTTGATTAAAAATCCCCATTATTGCGTCTGTCTTGTCACATCGATCAACCACTAAATCGAACCATCAAATGGCAGCCCAAACATCACTGCCAGTTTTTCAAAACTTGACAATTACGTCCAACTCTTCAAAACCCTCTCCCATGTCCATATCCCCCAAATCTTTCCAATCTTCCAAATCAAAAGAGTATTCTCCCATGTCAACAAGTCCACCAAACAACCACAAAATGTATAAACATTACAAAGCCATCAATGAAGAAAAACCTTCAGAGGAAGACGCAAGTGTAGCACTGATTTTTCTGGGTTCCGATAAGCCTTTAAATATGTGTTACCCTGGAGATTCGGAGAACCCAATAGATGTTGATACAACATCTGACTTTACAAACCTTGCGTCAAGAGGATCACAATCAACAATGTCAACTCGAAGGTCAAAAAGGGTGTTTGAAAGCAGATTCGGTGAAGAGCAAACTGCCAAAAGGACCAGGGCAGAGTCAACCTTCTCTGTTAAAGAGTCGAATTTCCATGTTGAGCCCACTATCTCCATGAGCACTGATTCCGACTTCAATTCACCCAAAAGTCCGACAGCTTCAGCAACCACTCCAACCGAAGCCGAAAAGGAAGGAGAAGAGGAAATGTCTGACGATACTCCTCTAAGGAACTTCATGCCCAAGAAAGTGCGAAGAACATACTGGAACCTAGGTTCAAATGTTGCCTCAACATCGAAGGCAACAAAAGAAAAAGAAGTTGATCCTGACTATGTTGCCCCAACATTCGACGCAACACCACCAGAACAAGAAAAACCAGAATCCGAATCAGATTCTGAGGTAATGCCTTACTCTCTTTTGTTCCACAGTAAAACATGCTCAAATAATTGGAACTGGTTTAAGAATAGAGGCATCAGAAGTGAAAAGGTGAAATGAATCTTCAATTTCAGAATATGGTTTGATTGATTTTCTAAGTAGTCGTAGGGTTCTGAGCTCTGTAACTGGAAAGAATCCTTACTGTGAGAAGATTGTTAGGGTGTTCTATGCCAATCTGACACACCTTGTAAGAGACACAACCTCAAAGAAATTTGGGAAAGTGTATCTTTACAACAAGGTGTATAATTTTAACCCTGACATCATAAATACCACACTAGGGATCCCTCATGTTGTTAGAACCCCTGAAGCTACTCCCACTGCTGAAGAATTGAATGAAAAGATCAAATACCTCACTGAAAATTTGATCACCACTTGGGCTCCTCGCAGTCCAGTGTCGAGGCTCATAGCACTGTTTGCAACCCTGCATAGAATTGTCATATATAACTGGTTGCCCTCTGTGAATGAAACTGTTGTTACCCTTGACCAAGCAACCCTACTGTATAAGTTAGGAAGAAACTACAGAGTTGATCTTGGAACGCTGATTTTCAACCATGTCACAAACTTGGCTGAAAGAAAATCTTACTATACTCTTCCATACCCCTCTCTCATTTTTCAAATACTGCTGAACCAAAACTTCAAGACTCCGAAAGGAGAAAACCTGAGTAAACCCCTAGATGGTTATCCAGTACAAAAAGCAGTAGTGAATAGCAGGGACAGAGTCATAGACCTAACCAGGAAGAAAGAAAATTGGGACACCAAAACATCGCAGCATGTTGTCACTGAACCAACACAAGATGTTACCAACATTCCTGACAACATCGAGTGTACTGTCCCTGTGTCCAAGGATTGGCTAAGGAAGCACATCGCTGAACTTGATCGACAAATTCTGAAGCTTGTGCGTGCAAAAAACTACTACGAGGACATGTTTTCTTCACAAAAATGGGGAGAGAGTATTGATGCAGTTGCTGCTGATGGAAGGAGCAAACAGAAAGGGGGAGATGGTGCAGAGTCAAGCAAGCAGGGGGAGAAGAGATGAAGATGAAGATGGTGGTTATAGTATATTGATACTGCTCGATCTCTACTATGTAAACAATCATTTGGTTAATGGTTTGGTGTTTTTTAACTGACATTTGGATACTATTTTTTTATGGTTTGTAATACTTAATTATGGGATATTTAGGTATGGTTTTGGCAGATATATCTTTGTACTTATTTTCTATATATATAGGTTTGTCTGATGTGGATTAGTGTTATGACTGTAGACTAACTATGCACGCATCTGCTGAAAGTAAGTCACGACGGACATAACATAACTCCTAACTAATCATACAGAGTTTGAGCTCTTTTTTTTGGTTGACTTTTAGCCACGCGCGGCGGCTATGCGCATGTGTCCCAAAGTGACGTACATCGATACCACATTGCTTGAAATCTTGTAACTGCAGGTTAAGGGGGAGCACGACACTGATCTTACTGTTTCTTAGATTATCGAGGACTACATCAAGACTCAATATCCTAGTCATTTTAGCATTGTATGGAGTTTTGTGAAGAAAGACAAAAAGGGGGAGATTGTTGATGTTGGATAGGATGTTATGACAACATCTGCTAAAGGACAGGACAACATCTTCAGGATGTTGCCTGCGATATTGCGACAACATTTCTGCCAACATCTATGTAACTGTTTTGCCTATTCTTCCGGCTTAAACAGTTGAAGTTACTGCGAGTAAAAATGACCTAGGCAAGCTTACCAGATTGCTGTGTTTAAAACGTGGTGAAAGACCAAGTCAAAACGTGGAGAGAAAGCAAGCGAAGACCAAGTCCAGATCGTTGAGGATTTGTAGGAGGAAGACTCGATCCAAGCTGCTGACATCTTTTGCTCAACCTCCTCAACCATCAGTGAGGATTTCAAGGGAAGCTCAACACTATAAATAGAGGAGAGCTTCACAAGTATCGATATCCAGATTTAGAGAAGAAGAACTTCCAAGAGAGCTCTCGGATTTTACCTTAGACAACTGGATCAACATTTTAGCCTAAAGTTGTTTTAACAACATCTTGTCCCACATTGCAATCGCTATCTCTATTAGATTAAGCTTATTGTTTAAGTGATTGTAATGAAGATGTTGTCTTTTATCTTTTAGATTTTGTAACTTTAGGCGAAGTCATCCACGACTTCATTTTGTTTGTAATTTCTTTTTCCTTTGTAACACTCAATTTGTAAAAAGAAATTCTTTGTAATTGTATATAATTTATACAATTCTTTTAGTCACTGACCATCAATGGATATATGAATATATACCCTTGAAAATATAAACCTTGTGTCACTTTACTTTTTCCGCTGCATATACTCTACAATTGCCTCAGATGTTGACCCAACATTGAACCGGGGACTGTTTTTGTTATTCTTAGTTTTTGTGATTTTAATCTTACATTACGAATCCGTAGCCCACGGGACCCAACAACTACATTCATCCCTGGCGTCAGTTTCCCAACATATAAGTTCAACTTCTAAAAAACCGATGCCAGTTATAAAATAAATGCATGATTAAAACATATTTTTAGATGCTCAAATTTCTGATGATAAACCACTATTGAAAGGACAGGCATGGCAAGAGAAATACAAGGAGGATGCTTCCTGGAAATAGCTTGTCTCATACATAAGTCTAAAGTTCTAGCATGGCAAGAGAGATACAAGGATGATTTATTTGAAGTAGTTGAGATGTACCTTGCAAGACTTTAACAGAGGTTGCAAGAAGGATTCCCGAAAGTAGCTAACACCGTCTCCAAGAGAGGTTCCATCCCATTCTGTCATAAAGTGATTCATCAAAAAGTTAAAACCATAAATTTAAGATCAGTTAGACTGGGGAAACAATAAAGAAATACATTGAAATCGTAAGAGATCCCAAGTAAAATAAAAGAATACAATTACAAAGACCTCAAAATGCAGATGGTTAATAGTCCTGCTAGAGTGAAGTTCATGAGTTATGATAGCTGAATGATTCCCAGTTTTAGCTTAATGGAATATCAGTTAAGAATCTCAAGTTAATTAACAATTACCTTTTCTGACACCACTTGATAGAAAGAAAAACAAGGGATAAAAAAGTTACCCAAAAATACAAGTAAAAAGAAAAAGAGAAAAATTCAGCATACCATTATCCCCTTCTCCTCTAAGACCTCCAGTATTCAGTTCCCCAAGTAGCTGCAATACAACTAGGGTGGCAGATGGACTGTTTGGACTGAAATTGGGCGGGTCAAGATGAGCTGAATCAATACCCAACCCGTCCAAAAATTACATGGGCTAAGATGGGCGGGTCAAGATGGGCTAAATGATGGGTCATAACCCAACTTGCCCAACTTGACCAATTACTTTTATAAATTTCAAACTTATATCTATGATGTTATTTTATTTTGTATGATATTTGATTTTTTCATATTTTTATTTTTAAAATAAGAATAATGTTTTTAAGAATTTTTTCATTTTTTATAAAAGTAAAAAAAATATGAAATAGAAATTTGAGGATGGGTTAGGGCAATGGGGTTGGAATGACGGGGGTAGGTGTGGGTAGGGGCGGCGGGGGAGGGGGAGGTAAGAAAAAAAATTAATTTTTTTTATAAATTGTTTATAAAAGTAAAAAGAATATAAAATTGAAATTTAAGAATGTGTAGGGCGGGGTGGGATAGGGAGGTAAGAAAAAATATCATATTTTAAATTTTTTTATTTATAAAATTAACAAAAATATGAAATAAAAATTTGAGGATGGGGTGGGGCAATGGGGTGGGGTGGAGGGGTAGGGCGGGGGAGGGGAGGTAAGAAAAAATTTCACATTTTAAATATTTTTTTTCTAAAAGTAACAAAAATATGAAATAGAAATTTGAGGATGGGGCGGGGCAGTGGGGTGGGGTGGAGGAGGTAGGGCGCAGGGCAGTGGAGTGGGGTGGAGGAGGTAGGGCGCGGGGCGGGGGGTGGAGAGGTAGGGAGAGGTAAGAAAAAAAATCATATTTTTTATAAATTATTTATAAAAGTAAAAAAATATTAAATAGAAATTTGAGAATGGGGTAGGCGGGGGAGTAGGGTGGGATATGGGGGTAGGTGGGTTAGAAGTGGTAGGGGGTGGGGTGGAGTAGGCAAGGTAGGGGCAGAGATGTGAGGGTGATTCAGTGCTTGAGTGGGGGTTGGTGTAGGGAGGGGTAGGGTGAATGAATAGTGTGGTTGTAGTGCGTTAGTGTATTTTTATTGTTCTGAAATAATAAAAAAAAAATTAAATATTTATTTATAAATAAAAATCTTAATTTAGAGTGGAACACTAATCATTAAAATTAAATATTTTCGTGAGTCAAGTTTGTGCATCATCACGGGCTCATTTGAGTTGTTAATTTATGATGGGTCAACTTGGACTAGCCCAAACCAATCCATCATCAAAATCACTCTTGCCCAAACCCATGAAATCTTGGGCGGGTCATTTAGGTTTGGGCTAATTTTGACACTCCTAAATACAACCAAATCAGTCAAGAAGAGGGAAAAGCGGAAGTAGGTAGAATAAAGAAAAGTGTATTTACATATTTATGATTATTTGATAGGAGTATTATAGTGCCAAATCTTACAACTACTGGGTGAAAAAGCATATGGTTAACTTATCCCTTAGCCTAGGTGCACCAACCATGCTGTAATTGAATGATAGATAGGATCGTTAACAACAATGTCATATTCAGAAGTATCTATTGAAACTGGAAAAGAATAATAGTCTGGCCTTGAGTTCATGGGATAGAGATTCCTTTGATCAGGTTCAGCACTCTTTTTCTCTAAGAACTACAACCAGCCTTGACTAATTGAACATTTGAAAAAATGTCAATCAGACGAGGCAGCGAAGCAGCAGTTGGGTTATGAGGAACCATTTGGTTCTGACTTAAATATTTGGTAACAGAAGACTTGGGAATAGACAAGCTTAACTACTTTGGTTTTGAAACATTTAGTTTGATCGTCCCTGATGATGAATACATATTTTCTATATTGTCTTCTAAATGGCATTACAAAACTTAATTTACCTCTCACAAGTAACAGATAAAACATGAATCTTCAACCAATTGAAATCAAATCAATGATATCTTGAAAATGTTAAAGGTAAACTCTTCGAGGATTGTCTACCTGGGAAAGGGTTGGAACAGCACAAGGATCAAATTCCTCACAGTTCTTGGGATTAATAGGAACACAAACACGGCCTGACAAAAAACAGTAAATTCTGTTAAAATATACAGACCATAGATAAAAGCATGCCCAATGATAAGGAGCTGTAACAATTCAAGTATCTTTGTCTTTGAGGTGATTTGAGGTTCAAGCATATAAGGAGCAAACCTGTTTTGGGGTGCACACAGAAAGGAGCCTTTAACAAGTGATTCATGTGCTTTGAGACCTGAGATGTTAGAGTAGCAAATCTTCAGTTTGAATTTATGCATTAAAACATGTAAGGAAGATAATCAAGTCCTATTGCATTTGTTGCTCTCAATGCTTGTTATTGCTATGGGTTTTAAAAGGAATTAAATGTTACACTCCATATAAGCAGAACTGAGGCTCCATAAAGGTGGAAAACTGGAAATAGCACAAACCTCCATATCAAGCCTTGGATAGGTAAAAGAAAACACAATTTCTTCAATGCATCTACGAAGACCTTGGCCCTGAAAAATGAAAAATGGAACCATAGGTTTTGGAAACTGACAAGATACTTTTTTCAAATTTGATGTATATGCAATCACATGGAAAGCCCCAAGCAGATATTAGAAGAAATTACAAGAAGAGCAAGAAATACATCAACACCTTTTAGCTACTTTATTAAAATCTATCATGGTTCACTCAATTCGCAAAAGAGCGTGATAGATCTTGAGTTCTGGAGCAATGACAGACAATACATGAATCTCAATGGGTTTAGACTAATAACTAAGCCAGACTCGAGCCATTAAAAGGACAGTTTAAAATTTTAATTTCCAAGAGTACAAGTTAATATAAGATTGCTACCTTCTGTTTACTGGATTGCAATAGATGTTTTAGTTGATCCCATCGAGCAACATTAATTTCTTCTTTTGAGAGCTTGCAGCTCAGACGTAACAGCTGCAAAATCACCTCAACATCACTAAAAACTCAATAAGATGAAGTAATGAAAGGTAAACTTGCATACACTATCAGGTATCATTTTCAGCGACCGGGATCCTCTGTAGTGCACTACAGGTGTAGTGTAGTGTTGGACCGTTAGATCATTTGAGACTTATATATTTCAAATGATCTAATGGTCCAACACTGCACTACCCCTGTAGTGCACTACAGAGGATCCGGATCTATTTCCATAATCTTCTCAAACCTCTCCTCATTCAAGAACAAATTTTGACTTGATAGCAGTCTATTCTCAAAGTAATCTTTCAAGACTTCAGTATAAGATCTCCTGCAGAGGTAGAATTCGACTAAGAATACAACCTAAACCCAAACAAGGAGAAATTAAATGGATAAAACCTTACACGAGAAAAGGATGAAGTGCAGGACCCACTAGAGAAACATTTTTACTGCTATTCTCATTGCACTGAGCAAGTAAACATAACATTTCTCTGTTATAGCCTCAAGCTATCATAATTTCCACTAGCAGGCATGTAAAGCATCTCTAAGTACACCTTGTAGACACGAAAATAATCAACAATTGCAGCCCTCTGTTCATTGTTCAACCTGATTACGATGGTGGTTATAAGAACATTATGAGAATAGTCGAAATATTAAAATAATAACCATCACAAACCTAACAATGGACACAGGATGTGGCTGAACCCAAAGTCATCTGTTAAAACAACAAAATGAGAGCGAATTCAACATTCTTTTACACAAGTTCCAATAAGAAATCAAAGGTCAATAATGACTCAAAACAGCAGCTTGTTTTTCATGTCATAAAGAGTATACCTCTGAGAGAAGTATCAATGACCTTGATAACAATTGTCATCAGCTCCTGAACAGCAATCAGTGGCGGATCCAGGAGACGATATTTGGTGGTGCAAATTTTTTTTTTAAATTTTTTATGCCTAGAAGGATTTTTTTTTTTTTTTATGCCTAAAAGGCAAATTTTTAAAAAAAATCTGGTGGTGCAACTGCACCACCATGTTGCCTTTAGATCCGCCAGTGACAGCAATATGTGACATAATCATTGTTAAGAGTACCGCATCAAATGAAACGGAAGTATAGACTTTGGACTTGCACGATCCTCACACTCACTATGATATATCAGCTGCATCATGAATTGATATTTTCAATCTCAGTGACTTGCAACAATTTTAATTTCTTTTTAAACTCCACGTCCAGTTAAAAGTTTTCACCTTAGACGAATGAAGATTTTTTTTTACATCTATCTAGTTTTATGCTTTAAGAAAAAGAATAATCAAGTAGTTATGAACTACGGTAAGTACTCAAGGCCATTTGATTGGAGGAATTAAGTGGATTATCCCCGTATAAAATTTAAAATCAAATCAATCTTATATTTGGTGGAAGATATCCTAATTATAAACTCAGGATTATAATCAAGATAATAATATGAATTTGACTCGAACGATCCAAATAAATAATCAAGATATTTTTAAGCTGACGTGGGCAGTGTGCACTAATATGTTATAAAAGATTTTGGCCAATTATTTTACAACGTCAGATACCTTATTTTAAGATTATCAATAAAAAGTAGGTTTCCCTATCCACTTGCAAAATTATCTTAGTGCCCGTTTGGTATGGTTTTTTTAAAGGTTAAAAGTGCTTTCGGAGAGCCAAAAATACTTTTGGCCTTTAATTGAAGTGTTTGGTTGCAGAAGAAGCTTAAAATTTGGGCTTCTTGAGTAGAGCTTATTTTGGCCTTCAATTTTTTTATTTTTTATACAAAAATACTTTTTTTTATTGTTAATCAAACACTTAACCACTTTTTAATAAAAAAACTCTACTCCTAAAAGTTATTTTTAATAAGCTGTACCAAATGGGCCCATTCTTTTATCAATAATTATATTATTGTTTTATAATTAATTGTAGTTTGATTTCTATTGCTACGTGTTCTTTAGTGTATTTTGTGTATTTTATTTAGCTTATTTGATTGTGTTAGCTACTATTAGATTTTGTTCGAATGCATTTTATACTGTTTTAATTCCTTATACCGTTTCTCTGCCGTTACTCTTGTTTTGTTTTGATTGTCTTGCTTGTGATTATGCTTTGTTTTGAACCGATGGTCTCCTAAAACAGTCGCTCTAACTAACAAGAGATTGGTGTAAGATGTGTGTACACTCTACCATTTTCCGACCATACGGTGTGAATTACATTGATTATGTTGTTGTTGTCTTAATAATAATAATAATAATAATAATAATAATAATAATAATAATAATAATAATAATAATAATAATAATAACTCTTATCAAATTTGGACCATTCAAAACACATTTTGTACACTTTCTAATATTTTCCCATTTCCACACCTTCTACTGTGTGTGTGCGTGTTTTATTTGACTTTTATTTATTGGCCGTTAACAAGGTTGTCGGTGCCGTTTGTTTTTACCGGCGATGGTAAACATGATGAACGCCGATAGATGGAGTAGTATTTCTGAAGAGGATTACATTAGGAGACATCATAGACATGATGTTAGAGATAATCAGTGTAGTTCATCACTTGTAAAGCATATCAGAGCTCCTGTTCATATTGTAAGTAACCCCAATTCATTTTCTTGAAAAAAAAAGATTAGATTTTTATGGTTGTTTAAGTTTAAAAGATTAGAATTTTATGTTTATTTGAGATTTTATTGGTCAGATCTATATGTGATTGTCTCTGATGTTTTTCCCCCCTTTATATTTGATAGTATTGAAAGAGAAATTATTAAGTACTAAGTATTAGTTTGGGAGAATGATTTGTACTGATGACCTAAACTAGTTTGGAATTGAGATATAATTGTTTTAGTATTTGATACTTTTGAAGATTTATGAGTTTTGGTGTTGTTTACAATTGTATTTTTCAGTTTAGGATTTAGCTTTACATTGCAGGCAAATAAATGAACTTTATTTGCTGGAATTAATATATTGAAATCTTTATAGTTATTTGAGGTTGCATAGATTATGGATTTTAGTTTTCACAAATAACTGTGGATTTGGGAAAAAATATTTATAGTGATTTTCAATAACATAAATTAGATGCCTTTGAACTTCTCTTTGGAGATGATGCATTTTAATCTGTTCATGAGGTAGAAAAAAAAGCAGGGAGTTCGAAAGAATTCAAGACGTTTGATCATTTTATTGCCTAATTTCATTGGTGTTCTTTAATCTTAAACTGTTCAGGCTTGTCAACCCTTCACTGGATAAGATTGAAGAATGGTAGACTGTTTGGGTTTCTATGGTTTACATGTACAGTCAAACCTCTCTATAACTGCATCGTTTGTTCCGATATCTTTTGGTTGCTGTAGAGAAATGTTGTTATAGAGAACATATAAAATACGATAACATGAAAGATCGGTTTCACAAAAAAACGTGGCTGTTATAGTGAAATGTTGTTGTAGAGAGGTCTGCATTCTATTTGAACATGGATTCTGGATGTGTACTGTGTATGTTTTTTTACTGGGGGTGCTTACTGGATTTTAGTATGTTTGATAGGTTTGGTCCTTAGTGAGGAGGTTTGATCAACCACAAAGGTACAAACCATTTGTTAGCAGATGCATCGTTCAAGGGGACCTTGAAATCGGAAGTGTTAGAGAAGTGAATGTTAAGTCCGGACTCCCAGCTACCACAAGCAAGGAGAGGTTAGAGCTTCTAGATGATGATGAACACATCTTTGGTGTAAAGATTGTGGGTGGAGATCACAGGCTTAGGGTATGAATCTTTATACCCTCATTTGATATTACGTATACAAAATCTGACGTATTTTCAATGGTGGAAAACCATGTTACTCCTGTCATCTTGCATCTGAGTGTTACTGCGTTAAGAACTTAAGATTAACTTTTTGTTTCCTCCTTACCCTTCTCTTGTTTGCAGAGGTGAGTGGTTCATTCTTTGGGTTTCTGTGAAAGATTTTAATGTTCTTGAATTCTTGTTGTTTTTATATAATCAACTAACTTGTCTCCATTTAAAGGTCCATGACCACCTCCATCAGGAATTAATTTTGAATGCGTAAGATCAGAAACCCAGTGTCATAATAAAAGCTGTCACAATACATATGTTTGGTGGGTTATATGTCATTGTTCAATTGGAAAAGCTGAGAACTTTGTGGGTGATCTTTTAAAGGTGAATGCATTCTCAGGCTTCTGTGTTTGAATATCACATAGAAGCTGTTTGTTTCTATTTTCTAGTTGAGAGGAGTAGTTACTCTATGGTAGTAGTATCTAGAATCTGTGTGTTGTGTGGTAGTACCTTAGCATGTTGAGATGTTCCACGACTCTTCTTTTATTAGGAAAAGGAGTGGTGCAGGCAGGCTAGCATTCCGTCTTTGGTAAGAAGGGTTCATTTCTTGCTTTGTATTAAAGAAGTGTAGATGCAGATATGTAATTGCAAATATGGTATGGAATTTAGAATCATATAACCGAAACAAGATTCACAACTTTTGAAATCTAATTGTGTAATCAGAAATGGAAGTCTAGCTGTTTGCTCTATGGAATGATGAGAAACATAACACACCTGCTAAGAATAGGTTCCTAAGAATGTTCAGCAACTTTCCCTAGTCTATCATGAAGTCCCAATAACTGACCGTTATATAGTCAACCAATTAAGCTCTTTGCTTATTCATGATCCTTCTCTTGTGATCTTTTTATTGTGATCTTTTTATTTTATTTTATTCTCTTTTTTTGTGTGTGTATCTGTGTTTTATTAGCTGTTCTCTTTTGATTCTTAAGCCCACTATTTAAATGTTCTGTGAACATTTTGGGAAGTAAAAACAAGAAAGGTAGGAAGTTGTCAAAGGCCTTCGATAAATGGTATTCCATTTAGGTTCCAGCTCAATACTTCTATCAATTCATAACTTCCTTTCTGACCTGCCTGCCTTCATATGGATTACGAATCCTAGCCAAGGATGAGAATCATAGGAAATTCCTTATATTAGTCTCGTTCTCTTTCCATTCGTGTGAGGTGGGGGTGGCTGTTTCTGCTGCTCTTTCCCTGCCTAGCTGTGCAAATTATGTTATAGTTTGTATATGTTAGTGGAACTGTTACACTTATTATATGGGGTAATTCATTGATCTGGTGTCTGTATTAATGTTTCTTCACAAAACTTGCAGAACTACTCGTCAATTATCACTGTTCACCCGGAGGTCATTGAGGGGAGGCCTGGAACAATGGTAGTTGAGTCATTCGTGGTGGATGTTCCAGATGGAAATACTAAGGATGAAACATGCTACTTTGTCGAGGCCCTCATCCGGTGTAACCTCAAATCACTAGCTGATGTGTCAGAGCGCTTAGCCGTGCGGGGTCATATGGAGCCTATTGACAGAATCTAGGTTTACAGCTTTCTGCATATGATCGATCATTTTGCTTGAGCGTGCAGGGATTTTATTAGAAGGCGAGTAGAGTGACTGGTACTTGTGCCAGTCCTTTTCTATCTCAGAAGTATATATATATGTGTGTGTGTTCATGCTTCCTTTTCATTGTTTGTAAAATGCAACCACTTGTTCTTGCAACTGGCTATTTTATAATGTGAAGAACCAGCCATGCTGTTTGTGGCTGTGTGAATTGAGCTTGGGTTGTAAATATCTATGCTCATGAAGGGTGCTGTTTCTTGTTATAGGATCATTACTGTGTGGTTATGACACACTATAAGCTTGTGTATCTTTGAGTTTGGTGTGTTAATATGTACTAGAAACAGTATTTGGAAAATTAAAAATAGAGTGCTTGCCTTTTGTTGTATAATCCAATCCACTCTCCCTGTTCTTTCTGAATATTGTGTCATCTCCACTGCATATCACACTGTAGATGTGTACCTTCCCTTTAGTCTAATTTGTTCTTAAAAAAATCAGAAGCTTTGCAGCTCCCAAAAAAAGACTTTAAACAGAATACATAAGGTGTGGTATAGCGAACGATGAAGATGGGTAAAAATCACGATTCACGGGTGATCAAGATAATCTCAGAAGTGAAATTATTAGGTGACTTTTTTTCAATCCGACTATTCTTTGGTGAGTAAAGATGTTTGGAACATGTGTTGATGCGAGACAATAAGTTTTCGGTGAAATAGCTGGTACATGTGTGATGCAATGCAAAAGCTGGTACATGTGCTAGTGAGGTGATATATATCCGGTGAAATAGCGGGTACATGTGTTGATGCAAGACAATAAGTATTTGGTGAAAAAGCTGGTACATATGCTAATGTGAGGTGATATGTATAAAAAAAATGGAACACGTGCTGGTGCGAGACAACGGACATTTATTGAAAAAACTGGCACATGTGTCTGTCGCGCCCTTTTTCGACCGCGACATTCTCTAAATAGCGAATCCTGCTTAAAAATGCAAATGTTAGAGAATAAATAATAAAATGCTAAAATAAAGTTTAAGAGGCTTAAAGGTGCTGAAAGGATGCTAAAATTGCAAAAGAGGCTAAAATGTTTAAAAGGGTGCTAAAATGCTAAAGGGTTGCTAGAATGCTAAGGGTTCGCGGAGTCGCCACCTAATTAATTGGGTGAATTAGGACACCTAAATGTTTAACTAGTTTGAAGTAAAACATTAACTCCATTTTATGGTCTGCTAAACTTAGTGAGATTCTGGGTAAGGGTTCTTTATTAATCTAGAGGGAAGGGGTTAGGCACCCTCTAAGATCCGCTAACTTGCGGTTGTCCTGCCAAACCTAGGGTAATTATTATATTAAAAATGCAAAATGAAAGCTCCTCCTGCTTAATAAAAATGCTAAAATGTTAAAATGTTTAAAAGGTGCTTAAAGTATAAAAAGGGGCGAAAGGTGTTATAAATAAATAAAAGAGTCAAATGCCGAGTGTTTAAAAAGTGCTTAAATACTAAAGGTTGCTAAAAGGTTTTAAATGATAGAAGGGTGCTAAAGGTGCTAAGAGGTGCTTAAAAGTGCTAAATGCTAAAGCGCCGAATAATTAATAAAATGTTAGGAAATAAATGCTAGCATGTTAAAATGTTTAAAAGGTGCTTAAAGTATCAAAAGGGGCTAAAGGGTGCTAAGGAATGCAAAATGTTAAGATGCTATTTTGAGAGTTTAAGAGAAAATCTGTTTATGGATTTTAACAAATTGTTGGTTTTATGATGCAAGTTAGATTATTATTCTAAATTATTTTTGCAGATTTTTGAACATGCTTAATAGTCCTAAAAGGCAAATAAAGAAGAATGCGTTTCTAAAATGTAATTACTTCCCGTCTCATATATTTAAAGACCTAATTGCTAGAAGTTCTCCTATTAATTACAAAATTAAATAATAAAATTACAATAAACAAGTAAAGGCATAAAATAAGATAAGAAAGTCAAGAGAGTGAAGGGATTGGAGCGGATGACTCCGACTTATTTGTTTTTCTAGGAGTTTCGGCGGAATGCGAACGGATACTGGCCGCCATTTGAAATGGCTTGCGATGAGTCTCGTAGTGAGACTCTTTATTTTTGCTCGGTCGCGTGCATGTAAAAACAAGAAAGATAAGGATTAGTATGCACTCCAAATAATATAAGATATGAATAAGCATTTATAAAATTCAACACATACAATTTATATTTGAACATACATACTATGATTAATTGTGAAGATCGACAGATAACCCAAATAAATGAAGAGTAAATCCAGTGGGTTTGGCCTAGGACTGGACAGTGCAGAGGCAATGAGGCAAAAATAGAGGATTACGGGTCTGGGGTAAGTAGATGTAGCCAGATAGGAATATGACAAGACATGCTTAAACATACAAAGTATACCTAAATTGGGCACGTATATCAATGTATTTAGAACAAAATAAGTGCCCTGAATCATGTTTAAGTTTATAACAAGCCAACAATATCAGGCATGCTCCAGACAGTACATGGTCTCAAATTCTCTTATATTCCAGATTCTATTTATCACCTTGATGTGTCTAATTTAAGAGGAAAGAAGGCAAATGATGCAAACACTTAACAAAGATCAGGTTATGCACCCCCCAATCTATCTAAGTTAGTATTATCCCATAGAGTTATTGACTGAGTGAATACCAATCTCATGAAGTTTTATGATGACGCATGTCATAACTTAGAAGTTTAGGCAGGGCAACGTAGATGTATTTATAGATTTTGACATGATAATGCAATTATAGACAAATGAGCTACACAAATCAATAGGCTTACCACAAGTGATCTAAAGGAAGTATTTTGACAGTATAAGAACTATATTTGGTCATTATAAGAACAGTACTACACACATGAACTAAATAGGTGTGTCATAACAGGAACTCATATGCAGGAATACATTCGACCTTTTATAAGATACTCTTACAGATTTATAAACCATATGCGATCAGCAAGAGTTGTTATGACATGGGCATTTGATAGAAAAGCATGCATACTTACAAATAAACTAACATACATCCAAAATAGGTTTAAATCCTACCATTTAGGACACTATGTCAAACTATTCTGAATGTGTTTACAAGTGATCTATAGCTATTAAACCAAGAACGCGTCAAGCATTTACCAATCGGATAACTAATGATCGACACTCTAACAAATACGATCTGTGAGTGTCCACTTGATGAATACAAAGAAATACAACTTAAAGCATTAGCTACATGTAAATTAGCTAAACCTATACAATATCAATTCGACCGTCACAAACAATCCTACGAATTTTAATTGAAACTTCGGTGACCAACCGGTAGTTACAAAAATAGACGAGATATAACTAACAGACAGGGGATCAAAACATGCTTAAATGCGAAACTAACTGATCTAAAATTGAAACTGAAACTTGAACTGAAAGCTTTTAACACATAATAAATCCGCAAGACACTCACAACAGAAATTAAAGAGTATAACTAAGAGGGGACGAATTTACCTTCTCCGGACAGCGACCCGGGACAGCGTATCAAGTCGTCGACTCGCTCGGGTTTTAGTTTTTGCGATGCGAATGAAAGGGAGGAAGATTTTGCTTTGAGTATACTCCGATTCGATCGATTTTTGCAAAGAAGACGAAGGGGTTTCGAATTTTCGTTTCTTGGGTGCCCTAGTGTTTTACTGTGTAAATCGATGCCTTTTTTTTTATAACAGATTTCTTCTGTTTTTCTGGATCTTGGCTTTAAAATAAAGGGTTTTTCCTTGATGCCATCGAGGTTGAAAACCCGCCTCTTGCGTGTATGAATCGCCATACTTATAGTCACGATTTAGGTTGAGAATTTGGTAAGTTTTCGGTGCGATTTGAGATGATTTGCGCGATTTGGAGTGCGATTTCGTGTGATTTTAGGGCGAGATTTGGGGTGTGTTTATGGTAAGAAATCGTTGGAGGAGGTGCGGGTAAGGAAAGCCGACCAGGGTGCGTGGGTGACTGATTCGACGAGATTTTAGAATGATTTGTGGTTATGGAAAACTCTGATTTACGCGATTTGGGTCACGATTTTGGAAGATTCGTTTGGTTATGGAAGGAAGGGCTGGCTAGGGTGCGTGGGTAAGAGCCGGATTCTCAGAGAACCGGCTGAAATCTTGGTGCCGCGGCGATGGGTGTTTAGGGTTGCGGGTTTCGCGTATTGTTCATTAGGTTTTTTTGTTTGTGAAGGAGGCCGACGAAGTGGGGGGTAAAGGGAAATGATGGGCTAGGTAAAGAAAAGGGAGTGGGCTGCGGGTGAGAGATAAAGGCGTGGGCTTCATGGTTGAATTCGCGGTCAGGTTGGGTAGTTATTAGGGTATTAGTTCTAGGAGTTTAATTAGTTTAATTTTAGGTGCTTAATTAATTAGGATTAGATTATTTGATTTAGTTAAATTATTTAGGTGCTAAATTAGTCTAATTATTTAGGTGCTAAATTAGTCTAATTATCATAATAAATGTGGGCGTGTTATTTAATTAGTGCTTAATATGTTAAAATGCGGCGCTATTATTTAAAAACTTATTATTATGCATTATTGCGAAGTTAAATTAAAATTGCATTGAGTTTATATTAAATTACTTAAATGCTGAATGCAAGTACGATATTTAAGAATTGTTTAAAGCCTTATAAATGCGACGCTATTAAATAAAAAAAATTGATTTTAAATTACAAATGATTATGACATTCTCTTGCGTATTAATAAATGCAACTATGCTACTTGACGTGACGTCATTGTTAAATTAATTATTTTATGTATTTATTAATGATTAAGAATTACGACAGAGCTTACAATTAGTTAATGCGCGCGGACTCTAAGTGTTTAAAACTCTACGTAAGACGCGATGCCATTATTAAATTATGTATTTATGTTTTATCGCTGCATTTTATTATAAAAAATCATAAAAATTATTTTACAAAATTAGTGTAATTTTATAGTTAATGACTGGATGGGAGGGTCAAAATTGGGTGTCAACACCGCCCTCTTTGTATGGAGATGATGGAAGAATCTTGGACAAAGACGTTGACTCATGCCAATTTTGTCTCGATCTTCGAGTGCAAAAATGTTGGCGGTAGACAAGGCCGACGCAAAAATCAAAATCGTCCCGATGTCGAGTTATGGCGACACCGGGCTACCATGGTCTAAACACGGCGGGCTAACGCGACTCAAGTCGCCCCGTGTCGAGTTGTGACGACATCGGATACCATGGTCAAAACACCAAGCGGTTAACGCGACTCAAATTTGTCGATGTCGAGTTATGGTGACACTGGGCTATGGTGCAAAAAGTAAATGAATATAACTGACTTGAACCTGGGGGGTACTGCTATGGCTTGTGGTGCTGGGTTCTCTGGTGATGTGGAGCGAGTGGACCGACGCTTGAGGCCGCTACGCGAATCGTTGGGAAGGTTGGCCTCCAACAGATTGCCGGTTATTGTAAGAGAAAATCCACGTTGTGCTTTCGCTTCCTGCGTGCTAAGACTTAAACAAGCGGTTAGTGCATAAATCATTAAGGCAAAAAATGATGATGTATAATTTTAAAAGTAATGCAACTGTGAGTAGAAAAGGTTATCCTGCAAAATGTGATGCCTGCTGTGTTGATGCAATGCTGCAAATGCTGTGATTTCGCCCTTGCACGGACGTGATGCGATTGTGAATGCGGATACGTTGTCCTTGCCGCAATCGCCCCCTGTAGACTAAAGCTCAAGAAAGAGTTAGTGCATAACTGCTAAGACATAATAATAATAATAATAAAGCATAAAATGAGAAAAAATGCAATTTTGAGAACAGAGAAAATCGTCCCTGCGTAGATGTGATATGTTGATGATGGCGTCGTTTTCGGACTTGGCGTCGTTCGGATGGTCGTTTTTGGACGTGGCGTCGTTTGGACGGAGTCGTTTCGGACTGAGTCATTTTCGGACTTAGCGTCGTTTTGAGCGTGGCGTCGTTGACGCGAGTCGTTTCGGACTGAGTCGTTTTGGACTCGGCGTCGTTTTGGGCGTGGTGTCGTTTTCGGACTTAGCGTCGTTTTGACGTGGCGTCGTTTGACGCGAGTCGTTTCGGACCGAGTCGTTTTGGACTCGGCGTCGTTTTGGGCGTGGTGTCGTTTTGGACTTAGCGTCGTTTTGGACGTGGCGTCGTTTCCGGACGCGAGTCATTTCGGACTGAGTCGTTTCGGACTCGGCGTCGTTTTGGGCGTGGTGTCGTTTCGGACTTAGCGTCGTTTTTGGACGCGTGGCGTCGTTTTGACGCGAGTCGTTTCCGGACTCGGCGTCGTTTTTGGGCGTGGTGTCGTTTCGGACTTAGCGTCGTTTGGACGTGGCGTCGTTTTGGACGCGAGTCGTTTGGACTCGAGTCGTTTGGACTCGACGTCGTTTTCGGACGTGGCGTCGTTTTCGGACGTGTTGTTGATGCTCTTGTATAATAAATGCTCCTGCAAGCTAAGCTTGAGAAAAATTAGTGTATAACTGGTAAAAACAAAATGATAAATATATGAGAAATGCAATTATGTGAATAAAGATGTCTTCCACTTGTATGATATGTGGGGTGTTGTGAATCGAGGTGTTGTCCTTGGCGGGCGACATGCTAGACGCCAGCGGCGAATTGCCGTGATGCCTTTGTTGTGATCGTTTGTGAACCGTATGGATTGATATGATGTCTTTGTAGTGCGTTTGTGCAGCTGCATGTTCTGATTGACTACAGGCGGTGATGTGCTATAATTTGTTGCGGGATTTGAACTCGATTGTTGATGTGCATGCATTTACGCTTCGAAGAATTTTGTCATATTTTACGCTTACTAGTATGAAGAACTTTGTTGTACCTACGCTAATATGAAGGACTGCGCCAAAGAAAAATTTGTGAGTTTGAGGGCGGTTGATTCGCGTTGACTTTGTAGTTTTGACTCTTGATGTCGGACGTCTGCCTTGTTTGGGACTCATAACCGCATGCAGTTTCCTACCTTGTCCCGATTTTGAAAAGGGTGTTTGGCACGAGGGTCTCATGGAGTTGCTTGTATGTTATGTGCATTCTTGCTATTTTTAGAACGAAGGAAAGTTTCTAATGGTGTGGCCGGCCGATTTAGGCGCCACGTATCCTACGAGGGAATCAGTCATGGCGTAGTTCATTCTGGCGAATATTGGGTGAAATTAAAAATTTCTAAATGTGGACCGAGGCCGATGTGGCGCCACGTATCACTTGAGGAATCAGGTCTAACGTAGTTCCAATTACATATAAAGGGCAAAATGCATTAAACTAACTATTTCGGGACTCGGCGGGCGGCGGCACGAGTCCACTTGCGCGCTTTGTGTCTTCGATGGTGAGTCTTGCAGACCATCTCTTGCAGCGCACAACCAGACGAATGACCTATTCAATAGTTAAACAATCTCGTGCGAGCAACTCCTTTTCTCGGCGGTTGGTGGATGATTCAACTTTCTTCCTTTACGGTGGCGTAGTAGTCCCTTCCGCATGTCTTCTTCATTTTCAGCTATCATGCTAACATGGGCATCTTCATAACGTGAAAGTTATTGTTTGCATTGAGAGGACCATCTTTCACCGAATGACTCCTCCTCGATTAACTCTCTATTCTCGCCCTCGGAGGTATAACAATTTCAGATGTCGTGTCCTTCGCAGACCGAGTGGTATGCACAATGTTTAGTTTTATCGTGCCTCGGAGGTAGGCACGGGGTATTTCAGGAATTGGATGGAGTATTCCTGCGGCTTTCACCGTACACTTGGGCTATGGGTTCGCTAAAGGTGTATAGGTTTTGTCGGTTTTCTTCGGCATCTACGCGGGGTTTGGGTCCGTTTGAGCGCGGGTTCGTGATTGTGGTGAGTATTTTGGGTATCTTTGGTTGGGTATGGTAAGCGAGGATATGGGTAGCGCATGATCTTGATAATATATTTGTGGATTTTGAGTGTTTTGGTAAGGCGCGGTGGCTTTGATATCTTGGATGTTGTTCGCCTATGCTCGCGAATGACCGTGATAGAGGTGATGATCTCTTCTCCTCGGGAGGTACCTCCGATGGAATTTGACCGCATCGCTCGCTAGTTGCTGTAGGTCGGGTTTGTAATCCCGCTGTCTTAATGCCTTCTTCCACGGTCGCCATTCTTACGACTTCGCAAAACTTCGCCAATTACACCGATCATTCTTTCATAATATGTCGCGTCTTTTAACAATTGCACGAACAAGGTGGTCATTTCGCTCTGCCATCGAGGTTGAACTTTGTCGCTTCGACCGCCACCTCGGGCGTATTCTCGAAAGTTTACGTGGATTTCTTTTCAAGTTTCATAAGATAAAATCTGTCGGGGCGATGTCGATGTTGAACCCGAATCTATCCATGAAATCTTGTGCCATGGCATTCCAACCGTCCCATTTTCGAGTCTTGGCATGTACGATCAGCGCCTCGCCGGTTAGACTCGATGAATAGCTTCATGATGATTGCTTGATTTTTACCAACTCCAATCAATTTATCGCAATATGACCTTAGATGAGCTCGAGGATTCCCCTTTCCATCGAACATGTCAAATTTGGGCACCTTGTACCCCACAGGTAATTCAACGTCGGGGTGCATGCATAAGTTTTCATACTCTAAACCTTCCTCCCCTTTGTTCATTTGAATGCTTTTGAATGCCTCTTTCAAGCTACGGATTTCTTTTGCCACATTTTCATCAGCTCTAGCTCGAGTTTGCCGCTCCATTTCCTTGTATTGATCTGTCTCTTGAGAGGATGTATGCATAATAAATGGTTGACTTTCGATCGGATGTGCTAATCCCTCATATTGTTTGTGTGTCATCTGCTCGTATTGGGTGGTTTGGCAATTTGGATTGAGTTGGGAGATATAAGTAGGTGGAGGTTGAGATACATATGTGGTAAACGGATCATTTTGTGGGCCGGCTTGCAAATTGATCGGGCGAGTGATATTTTGGTGTGGTGGTATGTTGCGCCATGCGAGCTTTGGGGAAGTGGAGGCTCGAGGGCTTGTGACACGATTGCATTTGTCCCTTGCTCGGGAGTGGTGCATTCAAGCTAATAGACAGTTTGTGATGTTTGAGCCTTTCTATTTCTGGCGATGATTTCCATTCTTTGCGATAGTGTGGCGAGGTGTTGATCATTGGTGTTTCGCTACGGCGCCTCTGCATCCTCTACATGAACGGGGATGAGTCCTAAGTTGTTTCGTCCCGGTGCTTCTGGATTAGTCATTGGATGATTGTGCTTCTACTAGTCAACGCGAATCAACCTTTTGGGGAATAAGCTAGGCAAAAATAAACCTTTAACAAATGAATAAAACCAAGTTAGTATAATATGCAAAAGCTGCGGGCAATATATACAAATAAGCAAATTGCAAATCAAGTGCGTGTTCTAACATGTTTGGGACCTCTTTATGCCAGAGGTAGGCCTAAACGCCAGATATGCGAGATTATGATAAATTTGTCCAAGCCGCCCAACTGTAATGCTTTCGTTGGAAATGGCGACCAAATGACGGTGCACTTTTTCCCAATTTTAGCATGACATGATTGGGCTTGGATTTGTCTGTCATTGTCACGCTACACATAATATGCTGGTTGATCGTTGGGTTGAGAAACCCGTCGACAAGTTTGGTGTCTTCCTAATTGTGGTGTCGATGCCAAGGACCAACCCACCTAAGGTAAATGCACGCCCTAAAATAAAGGGTGGTATAGCTCATCCTAAGTTTCTAAGATTTGGCTTTTACGACGCAGAGTTCCCGAGCGTCTAACTCGAGTGAGAAGGCTACGCTGATCGACGAACCGATCTAACTCACAGCGCCAACTCTCCTAAAATTTGGATATTTTTGAAAAAAATTTGCGGGTGCGCGGAGCACACCAGCGCGTGAGTGTGTGATTTTGTGTGAATTTTCCAGAATGGAAGAAATATGAGCGGAATGCCAGTTTAGGGAAAGCAGTAAAGCAAGTAGCAAAAAGTAAACAAAATACAATACACAAAAAATTAAATGCAAAATAATTGCCAAATAATAGCCCTAGGTCTGTTGTGGTTAAGAACCTAAAATCCCCAGCAGAGTCGCCATTTCTGTCGCGCCCATTTTCGGCCGCGACATTTATTTTCTAAACTCCTGCTTAAATGCAAATGTTAGAGAATAAATAATAAAATGCTAAAATAAAGTTTAAGAGGCTTAAAGGTGCTGAAAGGATGCTAAAATTGCAAAAGAGGCTAAAATGTTTAAAAGGGTGCTAAAATGCTAAATGGTTGCTAGAATGCTAAGGGTTCGCGGAGTCGCCACCTAATTAATTGGGTGAATTAGGACACCTAAATGTTTAACTAGTTTGAAGTAAAACATTAACTCCATTTTATGGTCTGCTAAACTTAGTGAGATTCTGGGTAAGGGTTCTTTATTAATCTAGAGGGAAGGGGTTAGGCACCCTCTAAGATCCGCTAACTTGCGGTTGTCCTGCCAAACCTAGGGTAATTATTATATTAAAAATGCAAAATGAAAGCTCCTCCTGCTTAATAAAAATGCTAAAATGTTAAAATGTTTAAAAGGTGCTTAAAGTATAAAAAGGGGCGAAAGGTGTTATAAATAAATAAAAGAGTCAAATGCCGAGTGTTTAAAAAGTGCTTAAATACTAAAGGTTGCTAAAAGGTTTTAAATGATAGAAGGGTGCTAAAGGTGCTAAGAGGTGCTTAAAAGTGCTAAATGCTAAAGCGCCGAATAATTAATAAAATGTTAGGAAATAAATGCTAGCATGTTAAAATGTTTAAAAGGTGCTTAAAGTATCAAAAGGGGCTAAAGGGTGCTAAGGAATGCAAAATGTTAAGATGCTATTTTGAGAGTTTAAGAGAAAATCTGTTTATGGATTTTAACAAATTGTTGGTTTTATGATGCAAGTTAGATTATTATTCTAAATTATTTTTGCAGATTTTTGAACATGCTTAATAGTCCTAAAAGGCAAATAAAGAAGAATGTGTTTCTAAAATGTAATTACTTCCCGTCTCATATATTTAAAGACCTAATTGCTAGAAGTTCTCCTATTAATTACAAAATTAAATAATAAAATTACAATAAACAAGTAAAGGCATAAAATAAGATAAGAAAGTCAAGAGAGTGAAGGGATTGGAGCGGATGACTCCGTCTTATTTGTTTTTCTAGGAGTTTCTGAAGCGGGAATGCGAACGCGGATACGGGCTGCCATTTGAAATGGCTTGCGATGAGTCTCGCCGTGAGACTCTTTATTTTTGCTCCGGTGCGTGCCATGTAAAAACAAGAAAGATAAGGATTAGTATGCACTCCAAATAATATAAGATATGAATAAGCATTTATAAAATTCAACACATACAATTTATATTTGAACATACATACTATGATTAATTGTGAAGATCGACAGATAACCCAAATAAATGAAGAGTAAATCCGCTGGTTTGGCACAGATCGGCAGAGGCAATGAGGCAAAAATAGAGGATTACGGGTCTGGGGTAAGTAGATGTAGCCAGATAGGAATATGACAAGACATGCTTAAACATACAAAGTATACCTAAATTGGGCACGTATATCAATGTATTTAGAACAAAATAAGTGCCCTGAATCATGTTTAAGTTTATAACAAGCCAACAATATCAGGCATGCTCCAGACAGTACATGGTCTCAAATTCTCTTATATTCCAGATTCTATTTATCACCTTGATGTGTCTAATTTAAGAGGAAAGAAGGCAAATGATGCAAACACTTAACAAAGATCAGGTTATGCACCCCCCAATCTATCTAAGTTAGTATTATCCCATAGAGTTATTGACTGAGTGAATACCAATCTCATGAAGTTTTAACAATGACGCGTGTCATAACTTAGAAGTTTAGGCGGCAACGTAGATGTATTTATAGATTTTGACATGATAATGCAATTATAGACAAATGAGCTACACAAATCAAGAGCTTACCACAAGTGATCTAAAGGAAGTATTTTGTGACAAGATAAGAACTATATTTGGTCATTATAAGAACGATTACACACATGAACTAAATAGGTGTGTCATAACAGGAACTCATATGCAGGAATACATTCGACCTTTTATAAGATACTCTTACAGATTTATAAACCATATGCAGTCAAGCAAAGAGTTGTTATGACATGGGCATTTGATAGAAAAGCATGCATACTTACAAATAAACTAACATACATCCAAAATAGGTTTAAATCCTACCATTTAGGACACTATGTCAAACTATTCTAAATGTGTTTACAAGTGATCTATAGCTATTAAACCAGTAACGTCAAGCATTTACCAATCAGATAACCAACTGATCGACACTCTAACAGTGTCTGATCTGCTGAGTGTCCACTTGATGAATACAAAGAAATACAACTTAAAGCATTAGCTACATGTAAATTAGCTAAACCTATACAATATCAATTCGACCGTCACAAACAATCCTCTGAATTTTAATTGAAACTTCACAGTGACCAACTGGGTAGTTACAAAAATAGACGAGATATAACTAACAGACAGGGGATCAAAACATGCTTAAATGCGAAACTAACTGATCTAAAATTGAAACTGAAACTTGAACTGAAAGCTTTTAACACATAATAAATCCGCAAGACACTCACAACAGAAATTAAAGAGTATAACTAAGAGGGGACGAATTTACCTTCTCCGGACAGCGACCCGGGACAGCGTATCAAGTCGTCGACTCGCTCGGGTTTTAGTTTTTGCGATGCGAATGAAAGGGAGGAAGCTTTTGCTTTGAGGATACTCACTGATTCGCGACTGATTTTTGCAAAGAAGACGAAGGGGTTTCGAATTTTCGTTTCTTGGGTGCCCTAGTGTTTCTTGTGTAAATCGATGCCTTTTTTTTTTATAACAGATTTCTTCTGTTTTTCTGGATCTTGGCTTTAAAATAAAGGGTTTTTCCTTGATGCCATCGAGGTTCAAAACCCGCCTTTGCGTGTATGAATCGCCATACTTATAGTCACGATTTAGGTTGAGAATTTGGTAAGTTTTCGGCGATTTCGCATGATTGCGCGATTTGGGTACTGATTTCGTGTGATTCTAGGACGAGATTTGGGGTGTGTTTATGGTAAGAAATCGTTGGAGGAGGGTGCATGGGTAAGGAAAGCTGACCAGGGTGCGTGGGTGACTGATTCGACGAGATTTTAGAATGATTTGTGGTTATGGAAACTCGATTACGCGATTTGGGTCACGATTTTGGAAGATTCGTTTGGTTATGGAAGGAAGAGTGGCTAGGTGCGTGGGTGGGAAAGCCCCGATTCTCAAAGAACCGGCCGAAGTTTAGTGCCTTAGCGGCGATGGGTGTTTAGGGTTGCGTTTCGTGCGTATTGTTCATTAGGTTTTTTTGTTTGAGGGCGAGACGACGGGGGTAAAGGGAAATGATGGGCTAGGTAAAGAAAAGTGGAGCTGGGTGAGAGATAAAGGCGTGGTCATGTCACGCGGTCGCGTCAATGGGTAGTTATTAGGGTATTAGTTCTAGGAGTTTAATTAGTTTAATTTTAGGTGCTTAATTAATTAGGATTAGATTATTTGATTTAGTTAAATTATTTAGGTGCTAAATTAGTCTAATTATTTAGGTGCTAAATTAGTCTAATTATCATAATAAATGTGGGCGTGTTATTTAATTAGTGCTTAATATGTTAAAATGCGGCGCTATTATTTAAAAACTTATTATTATGCATTATTGCGAAGTTAAATTAAAATTGCATTGAGTTTATATTAAATTACTTAAATGCTGAATGCAAGTACGATATTTAAGAATTGTTTAAAGCCTTATAAATGCGACGCTATTAAATAAAAAAAATTGATTTTAAATTACAAATGATTATAACATTCTCTTGCGTATTAATAAATGCAACTATGCTACTTGACGTGACGTCATTGTTAAATTAATTATTTTATGTATTTATTAATGATTAAGAATTACGACAAAGCTTACAATTAGTTAATGCGGGCGCGGGACTCTAAGTGTTTAAAACTCTACGTAAGACGCGATGCCATTATTAAATTATGTATTTATGTTTTATCGCTGCATTTTATTATAAAAAATCATAAAAATTATTTTACAAAATTAGTGTAATTTTATAGTTAATGACTGGACGGGAGGGTCAAAATTGGGTGTCAACAGTGCCGATGCGAAGTAATATGTATTTGGTGAAATAGCTGATGTGAGCTCAAGGTGATCTTTACTATTCTATTAGAACAGCGTAGCCACTATACTTGTTGGAAGGAAATGTGCTTTAGCGGCTCGAGCGGAGAATCCGAATAAGAGACGCTGCTATTCAAAAGTTTCAAATAATTTGACCAGATTCTCTTTCACTGGATTCCTCCAAGAGGAAACAAAGTAAAACTAAAAAATGAAGAAGAGATGGAGTAGTAATAAGTTATGTAACTACTGTACCATCAAAAGATACAAAAAGCAATCCATTCCCCTTTATTTTGGCTGATATTGACCAAGATTAGACCATTTTTACTGGAAAACAGAATATGGTATCAAGTATCAACTATCAAGTATAGTAGACTCAAAGAACTTTTAAAGTGGAGAAATTATAGTGCGGGGAACTAACTTTAGTTGATGGGTGTGGCCAGTGCCTTAACAGCTTTATTCTTCATGTCAGCAATATAATGGGTATGATAATTAGTAGGAATTTTTTTAAATGTGTCTCACACAACTGACATTAGTTGTGAGACTTTTTTTGTGAGATAAAAAAGTGGACACAAAATTTGTAAATTTAAAAGTGTAAGACGTGAGTCCACTTTTTTATCTCACAAAAAAAGCCTCACACAACTGATATTAATTGTGTGAGCCACATAGTAAAACTTTTCAATTAGTAATAGTGTAATACTAGTACTATATTGAACTTTTTGAAGTAGACATACATGCATGAAAGATGAATCAAGGACTTGAACTTAAACACATTTTAAATTTTAAGATAGTGATATCAGTCGTCGGTAAATGAATTCTTAATTTATTTTTTATACAAATTTAAAGCCGAAGTGTACATATATTGGATTTAAGGAGCATCATTTAGGCGATATTCGCAGTGCCGTAAATTGCAAGTCCACCTACTTCAAACATGCGGTTTTTGAAGTTTTATATGGCTGAAGTCCATATGTGACTAAATTCAATCAATGTTACATGAAATTCAGTAAGTACAAAATTTGAACTAACATTATTGAATTCGGCCAAACTCGATAAGTAACCTTCTAGCTTCTTGATAGATTTGACTATTTATAAAGTGGCAAAAATTAAAGAGGAAAAAACAGAAGATGGTGGAGTCCATTTTAGCATAAAGTGAGCTGGATTGTGTTCAATGCGACAAAGGCCAGGCACATGATATTCAGCTGGCTGCCAAACAATAAGTGCGGTAATGACTCTTAACTTGGTCTTTCTTTCCGTTTTATTAATGCCATCAGCTATGGAGTGATGGGTTCAAGATTTTAAATACGGTGCATCTATCAAGCTGTTTTAATTGTGACAATCTGTGTAAATTACAATATTTATTTCTAAAATAATTCGTCTATGTATAATTTAATGAAATGTTGTGGGTGCCACCGATATCTATTGTGTGCATCACATAATTCATTCTTCATAATAGTAATCAATTAGTATATAATTTAGAAGTTGAGAATCTAACCAAGCCCTGCAGCCAGGTTAGTGCTCACGCAGAAGCTATCGTCTGGCCTGCGCCAGCGTGAGGCGCATTCTGGCTGTCAGTGTGGTTTAACTGTGACGTGGTTTGTAGGCTATTGTCATCCGAATTTCACATGCTTGTATTTCGAAAGAGCAATACAGTGCCTTCAACAACAAAAAAAAAAGTTGAGAATCTCTATAAGAAATTATGCTCAGTATGCTAAAATACAGATTGTGTGTTCTCCTCCTAGGGATATTTGCAGTCATATTGTAATTAAATTTGAACATAATTGGATGTACTTATACATTTTGACCTATTTATCTGGTTAAATAATTACTCCATAAAAATGAGATGTATATACACCTGTAGTGAGAACAGTTAGTATCTTTATAAATGAATACAAAAGCAAGGTTAGACTATAATTAGCATGAGCCTAGAAGGAGCTTCGTGATATGACATTTGGGCTTGATGTTTTCAACAACACAATATTGAGACAAGTAGTGAGAACAGTGAATTAGTATTGTAATATTTTGAATATGATGCCCTTACAATGAGTCAATTGGTCCTATTTATATTTGGATTAATTTTCATGAATTATGCCTCTAATAATATAAATATATAAATACGTTAATAATCGGACAATTAGTATCTTTATAAATGCCGTTAATGCATTCTTAGAAGGTGTATAGTCAGATAAGTAACAGTTGCGCGTTGGAATTCGAATCAAACCCGGATCCTACTTTAAAAAATTAAAGTGCATTTAAATAAAAGAATATGATTTTATTCTTAAGATAGACAAAAACAAAAAATATGGTACATAAATGACAGGGTTCATGAATTATAGTATTATACTACTTTTTTTTTTTTTGACGGCGAACCGCACTCCGCTTCTTTCGAAATGCGCAGCAGAAACCCTGATCGACGCAATAGTCGCAAAACCACGCCGCCGCTTAAACCACACTGTGCAGCGACATGACTTCAAGAGGCGGGCAGCCAGACGTTACCTGCGGTTTGAACTTCACATGCCTCCCACACCACCCAATGAAGATACCTCTGCCTTTAAAACCAACTGGTCTAGGGCTTCGAATTAGTATTATACTACTTATATCATAGAAAAGTAGAGCCTTGAGATGACTCAAAACACAAATGTTAACACTTAACATTAGTAGAGTACTAAAGAAGAAAAGTTTGACGGTTATAACATTAGTAGCACAGTGGGCTCGATATAAAAAAAAATAACTTTAGTAGAATACTGTTTTTGACGGTGGCTCTGTTTTAGTCTTTTTCTCACTTCGGCCTTTAACAAAGAATTAGAATAAATCCTACAAAAAACAAGCCAGTTGGTAGATGTGGTACTCTTGACACCATATATTAATATAGCTTACTCATAAGTCATAACTTAAGTGAACTCCTTCTTTGCTTCTTCTAAGATACAAAAAGACACTTACTTGTAGACAAATTCCAGCTTTGCCGTTCTCCATTCTCAAGGTAACCTCTAACAATTCCCAATTTCAAGGTAACCTATAATAATTTCTTCATTTAAATTGGTATTTCGTGCATATTGAATAAGATCTGTGTATTTGGAGTTATCTTCCTGGAATTTCTACTGCATTCTTTTGTAGTTTCTGCTTGTTTCTTTTCCTTTATATGATTATATCAGCATATAATAGTCATAGTATTTCTCATGTAGTTTCTTATTCTTTGATTTCTCATATTATCTACTATTTCTTGTTTTTCGTTCAGCTTACTGTTTCTTTGTATTTACTGTTCCTTTTCCCTTTTTGGCACGAAGTCGTGTCTATCGTAAATAACCCTCTACCCCAAATATGGGGTAAGGTCTGTCTACACTCTGACCCGCGTGTGGGATTATACTGGCTATGTTGTTGATTATGTCAGCAGAAATTAGCTTTCTTTCTGCTAACATTATAAAATTTCTGAACTTTGATCTGGATTTTCACAATTTCAAATGCATATTGAACAAGATCTGTGTATTTGGAGTTTTCTCTTTGTTATTTTTACTGCATTTTGCTTATTTTAGTTGGGTTTTAGCATTCTTGCACACGTTTACTTGGACCTTTATCCCCATTCTTAACAACAACAAAAAAAGAATGATTTTTTTTCATACCCTTTTGATTAATCTTGCATAATCTTCACAATTAGCTCATAAAGACAACTTATTGAGTATTGGAATGAAACGGGTCATAGTCGAATTTAGCGGGTATTGAGTATTCTTATAGTTATAGCCAACAACCCGAATTAATATAGAATTGAGATGCAGTTGTTATTGTTGATTGTTTATTCTTATATAAAGAAGCTGTTATTGTGATTGTTATAAAAGTTCTTTTTTCTCACATTTGATTAATCTTGCATAATAAATACAAGACATAGTTTACTAAGTTACCCTTATTTAATAATGATATATTGATTATTTCCTCTTAAATACCGTGCATTCTTCTTTAGTGTTAAGGATATAGTTGGAAACAATAGCCAACTTTGGTCTTGAATTTCTAAAGTGACAATTATTTTGGGACAATTTTCTTGAGCTAAAATGGCATTTAACATGGGACGGAGGGAGTAATTTAGAATTGAGATGGAGTTGTTATTGTGATTGTTTGTTCTCATAAAAAGAAGTTGTTATTGTGATTGTTTATAAAATAAGTTCTCGTTTTCTCCATTTGATTAATCTTGCATAATATTCAAACTTAAAGCTTGTGTACAGTTTTTTTTTCCTGTTTCCTTCAACCCCAGAGACAATGATTCAATGGGTTGGGCCAATATTCCTGTGCATTATCAGCACATTGCTTCTGATGAACTGGTCGGTGGTGGCAGAGTGGGAGACATGCTCGGGAATAGTGCCAATGCAATATCGATATGATAAGATATCAATATTAGACTTTGGAGGTGTAGGTGATGGGCGGACATTGAATACAAAAGCGTTTACGGAAGCAATTTTTAGAATTCAACACTTGAAGAGGAGGGGTGGAACTTTGCTTTACGTACCTGCTGGTGTATATTTGACCGGTCCGTTTAATCTTACTAGTCGAATGACCCTTTATTTGGCCCGTGGTGCTGTTATCAAAGCCACTCAGGTATATTTCCAGCATTGCTTATCAGTTTCTGCTTTTAGCTCTCTTATTCTTAATTCTTCATATCCGTACTTTATAACATTAGAATAATTGCATTTAGAGAGTCATTTACTTTAAAATTTGTTCTTTTGACTATCATTTGACCCATTTCAGTCATGAATTTAGTTGAAATTTTATCAATGTAGTTTTTAAGACCTTTTTCTAAGTATGAGCTGAGTTAGCTGGCATAGTCAGCTGAATGGTGAGTGGTATAATTTTCTTGACCTAGGGTGTGTTTGGTATGGAGGAAAATGTTTTCTTGGAAAACAAATGAGTTTCTTATTTATTTTTTAGTGTTTGTTAAATAAGCTAAACAATATTATACCAAGAGTATTTATATGTAATCTAGCAAAGCACTATGAGGTTGGATGGGGTGGGGTGGTGAGTGAAGGTTCATGGGTGGGATGGTCAAGGGTGGGGGTGTGGGAGCATTGGGTCGGTGGGGAGGAGACAATGAACTTGGAATGTCACTTATGGAACTTATTTTCACTACTTCCATTAGGGAAGTCATTTTCCTTATCTTTAAGGAACTTGTTTTCCTAGAGGAAGTGTTTTCCAAAACATTTTGACCAAACATGAGAAAATTGAAAAACATTTTCCAGAAAATGTTTTCCTCCACACCAAACACACCCTTAGATTTCAGGTTCACGTGCATACATGACGTTGTTTGTTTTGAATGGTGTAGCACAATTTTCAATGTATTAAGCAAGGCATGGAATTGGAGTAGGCTAAAGTGAGTCTATTTAAAATGAGCAATTTTTTAGGTATGGACAAGTAGGAGTTAAGTGCATTTAAGTAATTGGTGGGCCTTTGTATAATGGGACCTGATCCATGTGATGGTATTTAATATACCAAGGATAGTAGACAACCATGAGGTTTATTGAACTATTTAATGGTCTTTGTCAGCCAAAAACAAATAAAAGATTAAAATTATAAAAAGCCAATTTGACCTTTGTCCCATTGTATTATTTTACAGTTACATGCTTGTAACTATGAAGTAATCTCTGAACAGAACTGGTTAATCAAACAAGTATTTACATTTCACAGAAGATAAAAAAACAAGAATGTAAAACACTGAGCTAAAGCACATTACTGTGAATATCGATTTATCACGTGTTTGTGTATGAGATCATGCATTTTAGTTTGAAATTAAGACCATTTTTCTTTTCCTCCTTTGTGTCGTCAAATTGGTTCTCTAATTCTGGCAATGAATTACAATATAGGATCCTAGTCAATGGCCATTGGTCGATCCATTGCCTTCATATGGGAGAGGAAGAGAGAGACCTGGTGGAAGGTATATGAGTTTACTCCACGGAAACGGGCTCCATGATGTGATTATCACTGGTAAATATCAATTATTATATTCTTTTACATTTCTGCAATATCTTCTTGGGTACAATTTGTGGCAAATAAGAAGCTCCTAAGTAAATTATAATGACATTCAAAGCCTGATATAATGTATTAACCTGATTTCTCAGGTGAGAATGGTACTATTGATGGCCAGGGTGATGTTTGGTGGAATATGTGGAGGCAAAGAACTCTTCAATATACACGGCCTCACCTCATTGAACTAATGAACTCCAGAGGCATAATCATTTCTAATGTCATTTTCAAGAACTCCCCCTTTTGGAATATCCACCCTGTTTATTGCAGGTATAAGTTTTGCATAATTTTGTGTTTTCATCCCTTGTGAATTCTGAAAGCATGTCAAAAAATCTCAAAATAAGCTGCAACCGTATAGCTATTCTATTGTAGTCTACTCTAATTTGTTTATTTGTTCCTTCGGCAGCAATGTTGTTATTCGATATGTCACCATTTTGGCTCCAGCTGATTCACCAAACACTGATGGAATTGATCCAGGTAGAGCAAAGCTATTCTAAATTCTTGCTTCATTCACTGCACCTTTTTATTTATGTTAGGAAGTTTGAGTTTTTAGCTTCTTTTTTGGTGTATTAAAAAGCTATCACATAACCTCTAATACATTATATCAGGCCTTGAATGTCTATTGTAGTCCCCTTTCGTTGGTGCATTTCGTTATAGTAACTCATGGTTAAATTAATTAGTCTATACGGTTTGGCAGAAATCCTTGAGCTGTTCAGAGTTGAGATAGTCTTCTTTTTTCTTTTTTGGATGGATATTATGCAAAAGATACATCATGTATGTTGAAGTGTGTGACCATCCCATCTAAAAGCTTAAGCTGTTAGAGAAATTTTATTTATTTAATTATATTTTCAACACGCCTCCTCGTGCTGATTCTTTTTTTCATGGTGAAGTGTGTGACCATCTTATCTAAAAAGCTTAAGTTGTTAGAGAGATTTTATTTATTTAATTATATTCTCAGCAACGTAGAGGTTATCATTATCCAGTATAATAATCAATGAGTTGCCAAGTACGGAGGGGAGGGTCTTGGAGACTTTGTTAGAAAACTGAAAACCTAAGCAATTTTGTGGCAGTTTTTCGTTCTTTACAATTAATTCATTAACATGTTTATTTACTATTGCAGATTCAAGCTCCCATGTCTGCATAGAAGACTCCTATATTTCAGTAGGGGATGACCTAGTAGCCGTAAAGAGTGGTTGGGATCAATATGGAATTGCTTATGGTCGCCCCAGTCATAGCATAACCATCCGAAGGATAACGGGATCATCTCCATTTGCTGGAATTGCAGTTGGAAGTGAAACCTCTGGTAGTGTAGTAGACGTTTTGGCTGAGCATATAAACCTTTTCAATATGGGAGTTGGCATTCACATTAAGACAAACATTGGTCGAGGAGGGATGATCAGAAACATTACAGTCTCAAATGTCTACATGGAAAATACACGTACAGGGATTAAGATTGCCGGTGATGTTGGAGACCATCCGGATAAAAATTTCAATCCAAACGCTCTTCCAATTGTTAAGGGTATCAAGATTAAGGATGTTTGGGGTGAAAAGGTTTTGCAAGCTGGTTTGATTCGCGGTCTGAAGAATTCCCCTTTCTCTGGGATTTGTCTTTCCAATATCAACCTTCATGGCAACATTCCTGGACCACGAAATTCCCCCTGGAAATGCTCAGATGTTAGCGGAGCTGCAATTCAAGTCAGCCCTTGGCCTTGCGCAGAACTCGCCAGCAGCCAACAAACTGGTGCCTGCTCAACCTACTTCTGAGTATCTTGTAATTCTTTGCTGCCCATTCAAATCAGTAAATCACAAAGAAGAAATGCAGATTTTTTTTTGATAAGGTAAAGTTATGAAGAATTTTGTTCTAGTTCTAAGTAAAATTGTCATTTCAACTTGGTATCATAATCATATTGTATACATCAAGCATGTGGAAATTCTTTTTGATAATGGTGACGGTGAGATTCAATCCCAGAACCTCTGCCTACTTTGATACCATGTTGAAGTGTGTGACCATCTCATTTAAAAGCTTAAGCGGTTAGAGAGAGCACAATTTTATTATTTAATTATATTCTCAACAAGAATCTTTCCTACTACATCTCCCATGGATGCAAGTTTGTTTAACAACTACTAAAACACACATCAACAAGAAGCTAAAAGCTTATCCTATGCACAAAGTGCTCCCCTGCTAGTGCAGGATATAGAGAGAGGTGGGTGTATATGGTACGCAACCTTCTTTTCTATGAAGAGGTTGTCCCCAGGCCTCAACCAAAAGGAGCAATTCTACCTTTGCACAATGCTCGCTCTCAAACATTTCTAAAAATACATATGCCAATACAAATTACTAAAGCAAAACATCGAGCGCGTTAGCAAAGGTGCTTCAATAGAAGTAGTTATCCAAGAACTTGCGAATGTGCCTCACGAAACCACCCGTCTTCTTTTCCTCCTTATGTGCCTCGCTCCCTTCTTCAGCTTCGTGCTCCTCTTCTTGGTGGTGGTGCAAATGCTTCTTCATTTTCTTCTTATCAAAGCTATGATGATCTTCATGCTGCATTGCTGAAATCTTATCATCCTCGTCATCGCCATCATCAAGGGGGTCATAGAACTGACCCTTCAGTTTCATTTTATCAAACTTATCATGATTGTTCCGCTTGATTATGAACTTCGACATCTTTTCTTCATCATCGTCCTCGTTGTTGTGGTGAAGGAAACTCATCCACTCGTCTGGAAACTGATGCATGCCTCCATGATTGAACATTACATGGTCTAAGTCGTCATAGTTCTCACCAGAAGAAACTATGATATCTTTATTACCACAAGGGACCTGATCATCAAGGTGTGTTGACTGTGTTCTTGGCTTCAGGTTGTGTGCATGGTGGAAATGGTGGTGGTGGCATAGTCGAGAAGGACGCCTAGATCTGACCCGAAAGTGGCGGTTGATCGGACGGAGCCGGACAAACGTCAAAGGTAATGCCTTAATCTTTTTTCCCTTAGGTTCAAGAAGGTTATCTTGAAGGAGATCTCGATTCTCTTCAAAATGTTGAGTGTCTTTGTCAAGCTGGTTTTTGGAGGTGGCATCGGGTTCGGGAAGAGTACTGGGAAGTTTGAGGTCAGTGATATCGTTTTCTTGTTGAGTTAACGGCGTGCGAGCAAATGAGAGGGTGAAAAATAGGAAGAAAATGGCAATAGAGAGTTTGTCCATTTTGTGAATTTGTTTGAAAGGAACTATGTTTATTTCTGCCTAAAGAAAATAGAAAGATATGGATATATATAGGATTTGTATTAAGTAACGAGTAAATCGTTTGACCATCAACGTGGATGATTTTTTTTACCTTTGGAAGGGTGGGCAGTGATATGGGGAAAGGAGAGGTAAAAAGAGGGGTAAAACATTGTGACATATGATCCAACATTATTAATGTGTAGATAGTGAAATAGTAACCATTAGGTTGTAATTTTAATTTTACTGTCCACGTATAGTTGGAGTTGAACTACCAAAGCTTTGAACAGGTCTCTGATCTCACCTTATGCCCGTTGTGGGCATAGAATGAATGTGTAACCATTACACTTGAGGGTGTGGTTAGCTATTAATGAAGTGGGTGAAAATTGTAGGAGATCAAAATTTAAATTCCAATAAAGACTAAACGCTAAGTGATTTTATCAGATTTTCTAAGTTTTAGTTGATGAGTTATTCGATACCTCTCCTAATGAATGTAATAGCCTAGTAAATACTGCATAGAATAAGTCAAAATGCGCACAAGTTGCGTCGGATCTGCCGCTCAGTTGAAAACTATGAAACAAGTCTGCGGTAGTTCAAAACTGAAATTGACACAATATCGTGAAGTGGCCGTCCTTGCTCAATTTGGCTCAGACCTTGATGCTGCGACTCAGGCATTACTCAATAGAGGTGCAAGGATGACATAAGTACCGAAACAACCACAATATGCACCACTGCCAATTGAAAAACGAATTCTAGTCCAATTTATATGGGATTCATATATCACTGTTAAAAAAATGAAGGTGTAACCACTAGGTTTTAATTTAATCTCCATATCCACATGGTTGGAGTTGATCAAGGGCTATAGCTACTTCGTTTTAATTTAATCTCCATATCCACATGGTTGGAGTTGATCAAGGGCTATAGCTACTTCACAAACTGCTACTAATCAAAAAGGTTTTACAACGTGTTCAGTCTATAGTGACAAATGGTCTCCATCAGAGGAGTTTGTCTACATGAAAAAGAGTATCCATTAATTTTTACATCTTGATTTACTTCAGTTGACTGAGGACATGATCCTAGATAGGAAGATTTGGAGATCGAGAATTAAGGTAAAAAGTTAATGAATAGTGAAGTTTTTGTCGCATTGTGTGGGAGAAGTAGGGGCTAGCTTCTTCATCTCTTCTTCTCCTTTTCTTAGTAGTAATATTTATGTATCACATAGATCCCTATTATTTTTGTGCGTATTACTATGAGTTGCTTAATTTATTTTGTATCTTGTTATTTTGTTGACTTATTTCCTTGCAATTCTGCATTGATTATTTTTCTCTTGCTGTGGGTCTATTAGAGACAATCTCTAAATGTAAGGTGTGCGTACATACTACCATTCACATGCTCCACTTTGTGTGATTATACTAGATATTGTATTTTTGTTGTACCTTGATTCACTTCTTTTGTTTTTTGGGGACACACTATTAAATTAATAATACCAAAACCTTAGTATAAAAAGAGCACTAATTAGATAAACGCCTACTGGACCGATAACATCAAGAAAATCACAGATTAATATACACCACCACAATGGCAATAAAGGAGTAACAAAAATACGAACAAAGAAGGAAAAAATGTCTTTGATGTTGAAGCAAATTGTTTTTCTTCAGTTCTTTTCCACTGTCCACCTTGTTGGACTCAAATATTGAAACCGTGGACTTCTCTTGTATAAAATTTTGAGATATTATCTTCCTTAAGATTGCTTTAATATTGTAACTAATTGTATAACTGTTTCTATTTAAGACATTGTAATTTTTGAAATATCTGTAGTGATGAATCAGTTACAAATTTCCCTTATTATAGTGGCATTAAGTATCTGCCTTATCCATCTGGTTGATCGGTGAGTTCACGCAGAGGAGATCTCTCGGTCGTTAACTGGCCGACGTGGTTGCGTGCTTATTGCGTCGATCCGGGTTTACCTGCGTGACTTCGAAAGAGCGGCAGATTCGCCGTCACAACCAAAAAAAAAAAAAGTATCTGCCTTTGATTGACAATTCTTAAATCTTGCTATTTGTCATGGGCCAAGGTAAGTTGAACTAAAAACAAAATAAAACCTTAGTATAAAAATATAAGCATTATTTTAGTAAAACTAAATGTATGGAAGATTCAAGTAAAACTCACTGGACCGATGTTATCGAGAGGCATCTAGAAACTCTACACCACAAACTACTAATGACGCAGTTTAGCACAAAATAAGAACAAAAAAAAGGATCAACTTTCTCTTGAAATTGAAGTAATTATATTACTCCATATACTTTTTTATAAAGCTGGTGGCGTATGACGCTTCATGTCCTTTTCATTAGGGCTGCACAAAACCCTAAAACCGGACCGAGGACCGAATTCTCAGAAAAATAGGATCGAAGATCGGACTGAATTTATCGGTCCAAGTTCGGTCTGGTACGGACCCCGAAAAAATACATTAAAAGGACTGAAGATCGGACCAAAAACCGAAAATACAAATTAAAAGGACCGAAGACCGGAATGAATGAATGAATGAATGAATGCAAATATTTATCAGTACTAGATATTTATTTATACCAAATCAAATCGGGGCTTAGTTGATCCATGATTTATGTTTCATCTTTCGTTTCCTTTTCGTTTGTTTCGAGAAATCTATCGATCAATTCCGTTTTTTTTTTTTTTATTCATTTCCCCGAGAAAGTCAAGACTATTTTTCCATCGTCCGGAAATGGGCTAATGCTCCCAGGTTGATGCAATGTATTCCACCATTTTTCCTCTAAGAAAGGATACTTTGAATATGGATTTTCTCTGTTCTTATTTTAACTTAGAAATTAAATATTGAAATGCGAAACCAAGAATACATATCAATTAATTATTGATTAAATGATAAATGTTTCTATGAAAGCAAATCTTTTATATATCGTCTTATGGTTGGTATAACCTTTTTTTTGTAAGCTTTATCATGCCTTTCAAAATGTCATCAATTTTCTTTTATATATAATGCTTTAAAGTGTTTGTTCTTGTGTCGTGGGTCTACCAGAAACAATCTCTCTATCTTCTAATGTGGAGTAAGATTTGCGTACAATATCCATTTCAAACCCCACTATATTGAATTTCACCAAGTATATTATTATTGTTGTTGATAATTTTATTTAATCTAGAAATTTAAAAAAAAAACGCCTTGAATTAATGATTTAAACTATAATTATGTAAAAATATTAAAATCATTTTTTGAATTTATAATTATAAATATCTCATATCATTCCTATAATGAAGTATATTATAAATGAGAATGGTTAAGTAATACAAACATGCAATATGAGTAAGTTATTTACCACGGAATAAATGGAGACACGACAGTATTATTTCATTAGTGCGTAAGCAAATCAAGATATTTAATTCCAAACCAATAAAATTTGTGGTGAAAAACAAGGATCCCAACTCACTATCTCGTAATTAAATCCCATAAATTAATCCCAAACATTATATAAAACCATTTCCCCATTTTTACCACCTGCAATTCGATATGTTCTAGGATACTATAACCAATGAGACAACACCTCTAAACTCCATAAATTCTCTCCAAGGAACCTCTTTCTGAAAGTTCCTTTAATTAAACCCTTTCTTTTCTAACATAATTAAAGATGTTATCAAGAGCTTTTGTCACTAAACACCAAATAAGTAGAAAGAACTTTAATGATCATGAAGAAAACAGCTGCAGATCAATGTCAATCCATGAGTACGAGGAGTTCATCATAGGATTCAAACAAGATGCCCCCCTCGTATTTCTCGACGAAAATAATGATCCTAATCGTAACCATGGTATGTTGAATGAGTTTTAAGTTATATATATCATTAGTGTATAATAAAAATTACACTATCACGTCACCTGAAGGATAAATTTCGCTAAAGATGTTAAGATTTAATATATATTTACAAAATGTATTTTTCGACCTATCTACGCAATATTATTTTCTATATAGGTAGTATACTTTTCCAGGAGGTCATGGGTTCAAGCCGTGAAAACAACCTCTTGCAGAGATGTGAAGTAAGACTGCGTACAATAGACCCTTGTGGTCCGGTCCTTCCCCGGACCCCGCGCATAGCGGGAGGCTATTTCCACGGCTTGAACTCATGACCTCCTGGTCACATGGCAGCAACTTTACCAGTTACTCCAAGACTCCTCTTCAGGAAAAAAAATATTGTGTAGTGCACCGAGCTGCCCTTTTTTTTAGTATACTCTTTCGACGAAGGGTGTTCAAACTGATCATCTTTTCAATCTATGTAGCTATGCAACTCTGTAGGTAAGCATCCTTACATGGCATTTTTAATCTTGAAAATAAGACATATTTCCTGCTATAACATGTAAATGTGGCATGATGATATAATAATTCCTTATATACGCTGACGGTTATTACTTAAACTATTATTGAATTGTGTAGTCATCTCATCTAAATCTTTATGCTATGATAAATTAAAGAGAATGTATTTTTACATTATTTAATAATATTACGTCTCAACAGGTAAAACAATTGCTCGTCCTTGTGAGCCAAGATTGACACTAAAAGAAGTGTTGAGGGCATCAGCTGGGGTTATGGGAGAGAGTCATTTAGGGATGACTGAGAAGGTTGTGCTTTTAAAAGGGAAAATTTGTGCTTTAAAAAGATTTAGAAAAGTGGTTGTGAAAAAGAATGAGTTTGGGAGAAGAATTGAGAAGTTTGCTAGGGTTAGTAAAGATTGCAAACAACTTGTTCCAATCACAGCTTATCTCTACTCAAAGAGAATCAAGTTTGTTGTTTGTGATTACTATCCCATGGGTAGTCTTGCTGATTTACTTGCAGGTGAGTTTTCATTTTCATAGATCAACCAATTCCTTTTAGTCACTAAAGAACAATATTGTAGATCTTATTTTTCAAGTTATTCATCCTATTTATTAGAGATGATCTGTAGTTATTTATTATATGATCCCCTAGTGTAAAACTTTATTTATATTGTTAGTGTGTAGAAGTTAAACTCATTAATTTCATAATCTGGTTATTTGTGTAGTTAAAATTTCAATCTTTCAATTACAATTTGTGTTCAATTAGCTAGGACTAATTAGTAATTAGTGAAACCCGTTTTTAGATTAACTGACCAAAACACAGGTTTTATAAATAATTTTAAAAGGCAGCCCGGCGCCCGAAACATTTCACGTTCACGCAAGGTCAGGGAAAGAGTCGCACTATAAAGGGTGTGACTGATGTAAACATTAGAGATTGATTAATCCACGGTTTGAAACATTTCACATTCACGCAAGGACAGGGAAAGAGTCGCACTACAAAGGGTGTGATATAGGAGAGATTGATTAATCCACGGTTCGAACATGTGACGGGGATAAAAGTTTTATAAATAATTACAAATATATATTGCATCCATTTGAAACTGAGATTTACATGATTATGAAGGGCTTTCTCTTTGTTTGATTTTTCTCTATGTAAGAAACAATGGAGTATGGATATACAAGTATAACAATTACTTTGGAGATTAGAAATTAATTTCTAATCAAACACATAAAAAGTTGTGATAGAACAAGTACAATGTACAAATTACTATTGGTAGGAGTCTTTTCTAGAACCAGTGTGCATGACTACCAATTAACCTTACACACTCTCCAATACGTGTATATCTATGATCACTACGTGTTAGTACATTGCACGTGAGTTATAATGAATTTAACTTATATAGTCTGATATTACATTACAATAACGTTTTACACTATCGATAAGTCACTTTTAAGAGTAATTACATGTAGTTAACTAACCTTAACAAGTTAAACTAGTTACCTAGAACATAAAGCTTATAACATAAAATACCAGATTGTATAATGATACTATGCTTGTTGGATTCTTGGCTGCAGGAGCAAGGGATCTAGGCCAAACTGCATTAGAATGGAAACAGCGTTTGAAAATAATTCTATGCACTGCTCGTGGCATTGCATTCATCCACTCTCAAAATCCTCCAAAAGATCAAAAGAATCAGAAGGACACACAACTAAATGTTCATGGTAATGTCAAGGCATCCAACGTTATGATCAACATCGACTTCACTGCCTGTCTTTCCGACTATGGCTTCTTGCAATTAGCAGAGAGGACAGAGTTTTTCTATACCTGGCGAAAAATCCCGCCCCCTCTTGGTGATCAATATGCATATTCTGAATCGCTAAGCCAGAAAAATGATGTATATAATTTTGGGATTATTTTGTTGGACATACTAGGAAGGCAAGGGATGAAGAAAGAAGAGATGGGAAATGGGGAGTTTGAGTTTTTTGTACACGAGAAAGAACAAAAACAAGTTCTCAATGTGTTGAACATAGCTTTGAGATGCATAGATAGTGATATAGAGGCTAGACCCACAATGGAACAAATAGTGATATATCTAGGAGATGTATTGAGGGTGAGAAATTACTCAAATTAGTGTTATTTTAGTATAAAAGATATACACATATATAAGTATTTTGCTGTTAGGAGAATGCTTTCGTCGTGTATGCTTTGAAGCATATAACAATGTCTTATTCCCGAGCAAATTGGGATAAGACATGCTTTGAAACATATATGATGAAGTTAAAATCCTTAGTATTTTCTGTCGATTGTCAGTCTATTCAGCTGACCTCAAAAGATTCCAATCACTTGGCATATTATCTGTATTCCCATAATGTACGTTTTAAAAAATGTTTGAAACTTTTAGGTTATTACTGTCATCTTTCAATCATTATTTTTTATTTTGTTGCTTTCTTTCAAACTATATTATTGGATCGTCAGCGTGAACATAACAATCTCTAACTAAAACAAAGAATCAATTCGAATTTGAATCTCGCTGTGTGTGGTTTTTACTTGAACAATTTACTTTAAAAGATAAACCAATTGGTAGACTTCTCGTCTCAAACATTTTGAGGGTCATGTTCTAATTTTTAAAAGTGAACCTTTAATATAAGTAAATATACGATTTCAATAATTAGAAATTATTTTAAATGAAACGGAAAGGGTAGCGGATAGAAGTACTCCATATAAAGGCGAGAAGAAAGAAGAAAGGATGCTGCAAAACTCATACAATCCAATCATTTATTTAGGGAATTAATAGATTCACTATAATATTCATATTTAGTACTTAAATTTTCTTCTTTCTATATGACAATATTAATTAAACACTTCGACAAAATACAAAAAAGATAAATAGTTATTGACATATAGTAAAAATGTACAAACAAATATCACGTCTTTAAGTATATATATAGTAGTGATTTCTTATTTTAACGAAGCAAATAGTGTTTCCTCACATGATTCTTGGGAGCAAAGGCGAAATCCCTCGCCATTGGTGCTTCCCTCCGACCCGAGATTGGTGGAGGAAGGTAAATCACAGTCTTCATTACCACTAGGTGGGAGCTTATGCATCTTGCGCACAAGTCATCCTCACAAAGAATGAACTCCACACCGCGCTTCCAGCCAACTCGCTTTCTGAAAGAATCACCCTGGAACCAACTGAGCTACACTCATGCGGGTCTCCTCACATGATTCTTGTGACATGAGATAAGAGGGTAGAGTCATTTGTTTGATACTAGATTTATGAAGCTGGGTTTCTGTTTCTCCTTTAGTATCAACCTTGAAAATATGATAACTAAAACAGCAAATAATGCAATACTTGAAGAATAGAGAAAAAATAAAATTAATCAATGAGTAAGATTAATCTTTTTAATTAAAATATTATATATAATTATTTAGCTATATTTTTTTTCTTTACCGACCGCGCGAAGCGGGGAGATATTCACTAATATCTAATAACTTAAAATTTTAAAGTACCAAGCATTGAGGCAAAACTACATTGATCATATACTGTAATCTAACATCTAATAACTTAAATTTTTTAATTGAATTAAACACATAATTGATCAATACTAGTTCATAACTAATGATCATTGCATACGTTTTTTTTTGTGTTCAATTTAAATGTGAGAAATAAAGCCCTCAATTTGCCCCATAATAAAGGGATCTTAGAAGGACAGATACTGATGAAATGTAGAGTAGCCTCACGTGTGGTTCTTACAAAGACCATATAATTATAGGGTGTGTTTGGATTAGTTTCTGGCATAATTGATTATGACATAAGTGATTTATGTTTGGATGCAACAATGTAAAAGTGATTCTTATAATTGATTTATGTTTGGATAGTTTTGATCAAAATTACTTTTGAATGTAAAATTACCAAAATAGACATACATATAAATAAAAATATACATATAAATAGATGGAAGTATGCAAAATAAAAATTACAAATAGATAATAGAATTTAAAGTGCAATATAGTACTTAAATATTAGTAGAATATTATTACAATACTAATTTAAAGTGCAAATAGTATTTAAATATTATTACAATACTAATTTTGCATGTACTCTATAATGTATTATAAAAAGGAATAATATTATACTTAACAGTTATTTTAAAAAGTAACTTGGAATCGATTTTCAGTTAACATTGTAGAGCACATTTTGACGCATTTCTCGAGACTAGCTTCATTTAAAATTCTTGGACTAGCTTCATTTATATTAATAATACATTATAGAAAAAGGAATAATATTATACTTAATAGTTATTTTAAAAAGTACATTGGAATCGATTTTCAATTAAAATTGTAGAGCACATTTTGCCGCATTTAAAATATTAATAATATTCGGAGTATTTGAAAGAAGACAATAGAAAAAAGAGAAGAATAATCCAAATGAGTTGTACTATTCTCATTCCTAAGTACGAGAAATGTCCTAAAATTAATAATAGCATACTCAAAACTGAACATGAGTAGTATATTTGATTTTTTTAGTAATTATTTCTAGATATTTAAATAGGGTAATGAAAGTTGTATATTTGAATGTTTTTTTTAGTAATTATTTCTAGATATTTAAATAGGGTAATGAAAGTTGTATATTTGAATGTTTTTTTAGTAATTATTTTTAGATATTTAAAGAGGATAATGAAAGTTGTATATTTGAATTGTTTTTATTAATTATTTCTAGATATTTAAAGAGGATAATGAAAGTTGTATATTTGAATTGTTTTTATTAATTATTTCTAGATATTTAAAGAGGATAATGAAAGTTGTATATTTGAATTGTTTTTATTAATTATTTCTAGATATTTAAAGAGAGTAATGAAAGTAGATAGAGCTGGAGACCAGAATTGATTTTGACCAGTCAAATATGTCAATTTTCTGATTTTCATGAAAGTAGATATCCAAAATTAATTCTGATATCCAAAAGCTAATTCAAACATGCACATAACCATATTTTAGAAGGTGAGGGTGTGAGGCGACCGTTTTACTGAATACCGGACGAGGCATAATTATAAGCTTCGGACACTGAGGGATTTTTACCTTTCTTACTTTACTCACATTCGTTGTTTACATATATTTCTTGCTTAATACATATTTTCATTTAAATTTTTACATACTAAGGTGAAATTACTCAATTGGGTGTAAACACTGAATGCGAGTAAATATTTTTATCGTCTCTCCCACGAAAAAAGGCAATTTCATGAAAGATCTTTTAACTTATTTTTTCTAGGATATTAAATTATTAGTTGCGCGCATTACAAACATTATAATGTGTAGGGATGAAATTATCTTTGTTCAAGGGGAGTCAATTGATATACATTCGCCAGAAAATTACACATGTGTGAATAGGTTTACAATCTTTTTGTTATGTGTATATATTATATCTTGAATCTCCTTGATACTATTGAAAGTATATGTATGTCTTAGAGACAATCTGTACTAGGACACAATGTACTTTATACACATTCGTTTTTATATTAATGATGATTAATATTATGACATTTGCATTTGTTGAATTATTAGTTGATTGTTTATAATATTCTATAAATACATTCCTAGAGTTTACGTGTTTATTAATGATGTGAGAATTAATGTTATAACGTTACTCTTAAATTACCTCGGCTAATGATCATCGAGATTGGGATATCGATGATATGTGATACGTCGATATGTGGTCTGCATCATATCCTTAGGGGATGTAGTATGTCTCACTTGCTACGAGTTATGACAACTCGTGATGGACACATGTATACTTGTTGAAGTATTGATATACCCTGCTGATGCACTATTTGTTATATGTCTATAATGTCATCAACACGTGGGATATAGAAGTCCTTAGACTTGAGGTCAATATCACCTTGTTTATGAAGTAATGTATTTTGATCCTGTCCTAAGCTCAAATGCCTTATAGGTTGAGACGTGACTTGTTTTGGGTGCATTACGAATTAGATTAAATGTGGTATGTGAGCCAAGATTAGGATTCATTCCTTGAATATATATTCGAGTGAACACTCAGGTACTCCGTACTCATATGGTATTAGGTTGACTAAGTCATTGGCCAATGCAATGGACATGTCTGTGATATGGTCCTGTTGTCAACTAATATAGATGAGTTATAATTGTTACACCCCGTAATACCAGGGCTACTAATTGAGAACGTGATTAAGGATTTAAGATTTGAATTTTGGAAGGAAAGAATTATTACATTTTCTTAAGGAAAATTTCAGAGAAAATTGTAACGACTGAAAAATTATTAACTTGGAGTTTAATACTTCTAATTCGATTTATGGGATTAGTATTGGATTGTGAAGTATCGGAATTAATAATATGGGGCCCGCCAAAAATTTCACAATTTTGCGGGGCCCTTCGATTTTAAGATATTTTGGACAAATATCTAGATATTTATTAAAAAGGAAATTTTGACCAATGGGAGGGTGACATGTGTCCCTCATCCACTTGTCTTGAAAGGGAAAAAATATCTATATAGAGAAAGAGATGAAAGACTTAGCCATTTTTCACATTTTCATCTTCCAAACTTTTCTATTCTCTCTCCCTTAGCTCTAAATTTTGAAAATTCCAAGAACAAGAAGTGATTATTATCCAAGATTAAGAACCTTAATCAAGTCTTAAATCAAGTTAACTCTCCAAAAACCAAAAACCTTGGGTTGGCCGAAAATGGTGATGGAAACCCTAGCTTGTTCATCGACTTTTTGGAGGTAAAATGTGAAGGGAAGTTGGTTATAAGATTATAATGGATGCATGAAAGTGATTGGAACTTGAAGAATAGGAGCTAAGACTAACCTAAGGACCGACTTTTACGCGGACTATTTTGGACGGCTTTGAGGTAAGATTTCGTCCTCCTCTAGATGTAATTAGATATTATATGTTGTAGTAATGTATAGATGACCTTGTACTAAAAATAATGAAGATTAAAAAGTGTTTGAACCATTTTTGGGTGTTGGGCCGAGAATGGGCAGTTTTGGTCCCTTTGGATTTCGTTGGTTATTGTTGTTGTTATCTTCACCTATTATATGTTAAAATGGAGTAATATGGTTGTTGATATGTCATATATAGAGGTGTTGGAACTTGAATTGGAATAAAATGAATTAAGGAAAGAGTTATCGGATTGTAGTTGTTGGTCGTGGAATCTATAAAACTGTTGGATATTGTCGTGCAGTTTTTATGGACTATTTTGTGGCGTTATTAACCTGGAATTTCAGTGGAAATTATGTATATTTAATGTGGTAAATTGCTAATGAAAGTCCTAAGAGATTAAGGGTATACAAAAGTGTTAAAAGACTTCACATTTTACCCTTGTTGTTGTCGGATTTTGGACTGATTTTGTGGACTGTTTTACATGGATTAAGGGGCTGAATTTTACACGTCAAGTAGGCGTGTAATCCCCTTTGGTTAACTGTTGGTTGTGCCCTTAATTGTGGCTTGTTTGTTGTTGAATTTGGGCCTTGGAAAATGTGAAAAAGTACGTATAAACGGGGGAAGTGCTGCCCAAATATTCGTAGAATAAGAGGAATTTTACTTAGTATTAACCTACTCTAGTAACCTTGAAGTTGATAGAAGTGTTATTGTATTTATAGGTTGAAGTACCTAATCGGGACGTATTATGTGAACCTCTTCCCTTTCTCTTTTGGCATGTTCTTCGTGTGAACCATAACTGTGGTATTATTTCAAATGTTATTTTACTCTTAGAAGTTAAAGAGTATTCTTGTTATTGATTCTATGCTAAATGCATGTCTAAATTATTCCTAAGTCCTTACCAAGTCTTATGGGAGATGTTGGTAAGAGCTTTTAGTAAACGTTGGAGTCGAATTGATCTTGCTAGTTACAACACTCATGAGAAAATGTATCGAACAAGCCATTGTAGCGTTAATGAAAAAGGAATCGACAATCTATTATATTGAAATTAATAGAATTTTTCATCTGCATAGAAGCTAAGATATAACCAGTTCGTTTTACACTTTCTAGGTTCACAACTGATTAGATAAGATCACTATTAATATATAACCTACTAATGGCTCATAAAATAGATTAATTTGCCAATTCGGATCAGTTATCACCATGCAAATGTTTCCATAATGTTAGCAAGAGGAGCGAGGCGAATTAGATTATCGAGTTGGTACAAACGACGAGTGAATCCTATACTTGACTTGATCTTTAAAAACTGAGTGGATCCTAATCCTTAGTGATATTTTCCCTTGATAGTACTTTGGGTTTTATAAAAGGAAAGTTGTTTACCTATTCGTTTGATAATGCCTTGAGTTTTTCTAAAAAGATAGTTCATTCTAATTGTGCTAATGAGAGTCAAAAATGATTTAAATTGTACATAGTTGCTTGTGATAGATATAGGTGTACAGTCTTTTATATTCACACCGAGTCCCAGAATGGGCCGGAACATGTCGTACCTTATTTGACTTATAGCACATTACGGAGTCCCGAGAACGGGTAGGAACATGTCGTACCTAATTTGACTTATAACACGTTACAGAGTCCCGAGAATGGGACAAGACATGTCGTACTGCATGACTTATAGGCGTTACGAGTTCGAGAATGGCGGGGCGTATGTCGTACTGCATGACTTATAAGTATTACACCGAGTCCCGAGAATGGGCGGGACATGTCGTACCTGCATGGCGATTTGTTTATTTAGGCAGGCGTTCTTAATTTTGACATGACTCTCATTTTTAAAAGGAAATGCGTAGGCGCAGTTGAATCTTATTTTTAAAAGGATCTGATTGAATCATTTTATAAAGTAATCTGATAATCTGATGTCTGATGGTACAACGATACTGATAATCTGATGATCTGATAATCTGATGATATAGTAATGCTGATGGTACAACGTCTGATGTCTGATGATCTGATGAGTACGAAGTGCGGTGATACAAGTCTGATTGGCTCTTATTTTTGTCACGGTAGGATCTAGTATTTGATTTTCATACTTGTCCCTGTCATTCTTTTGTACAGTTATGATCTTGTTTACCGTACTTCATGTTTACATACTTGGTACCTTGTTATACTTACCCCCTTCAGGGGGCTGCGTTCATGCCCGCAGGTATTAGGTACTCAGTTGGGTGATCCGCGAGCTTAGGATCCTTGTTCAGCGTTGTGGGATAGCTCCAATATTCCGGAGCTTGTCATTTTGGCACATGTCTTCCATTACGGCTATTATCAGGGGTACGGCGGGGTCTTGTCCCGTCATAGTTTACTGTCCAAACTCTTAGAGGTCTATATTCATATGTGGGATGAACTTGCGTGAGTTGTATTTATATTTTTGTACAGTTGTAGTCCCATTCGGGTAATATATTATGGCAGTCTTGCCGGCTTTGCCTTTGCAAAAAATGAAAAAAATGATGAGTGTTATTTAGCTTTCGCGAGTTACTTGTGTTGTATGGGTAGAAGGGTGCCCATATAGGGCACCAGTCGCGGGCCCGGGGTTCGGGTCGTGACAATAATGATCAAGCCATTTGGATAGAGAGTTCTTCTTATTATCGGTGAGCCGCTGCCCCTCATACTCTTCTTTCCCTTTTTGGGTCGCTCTTCTCACTTGACAGATCCTAAGCTTGATTGAGTGTGTCATGAATGAAAGAATTTTATCTTCCCACGTAGAGGTTCAGTTCACATGTTTTGTGTATCTAAAACTTTACATATTGGGTTCGTCTTCCAGCGCAGTCTAGGAGTTACGTGAAGATCCTAATGTAATTAGTGACGATATGTAAAGGCCTGAAGGGTAACACTAAGTCAAATATTCCGTCGATTAAAGAATTTAATTAGAATGAGATTAAATATATGTTCGGTTGATGACCGAGACATTAGAAATGGGAACAAGGCTGAAAATTGGGACAGGACTGCGGTGCCGAAACGTGCATAGGCACCACGGTGCCACCTACTCTGGGCCGCAGTGCCGACGCACTTTCGGGCAGTCCGAATCTTAGCCATCTGCTGGGCCCAACCCACGAAAACCCTAGAAGTCTTTATTCTCAATTATAAATAGAGGGCTTCATTTTCCCATTTCAATACACCAAAGCAAGAGACTTAATCTCTTCTAAAGCTCTGTCAGATTCCCTAGCATTCCTGACTTAGCAAATTACATCATAGGTTTCCAGAACTTGCAAATCGAGAGACGTTTTCGTGTGCACCCTCGTACTACACAAAGCTTGAAGATTCAACTGCTTGGCTGATTACATCTAATATGTAAGTCTTCAGATCGAGGTATTACATATTACTTTGTATTTATGTTTACATTACATATCATACTACAGTTCGACCGCTTATGTCGGGTTTGAAAACATAAATTTTCAAATTTCGCTGTGTGTACGACCCCGACGTAAACACTAACAGTGGTATAAAAGTATGGGTTGTTTCGTGTGATATGTAATGTATATTAATGATAATATGAGTTAGGATTTGTTTAGATCTATATTTTATGTTGTTAAAAGCTTTAAAATCCTAAATCTTTAGAACACATGGTCCTTGTACCCAAATATGTTAATGCAATTATGTATTCGAACAAATCAATCAAATAAGTAACTCTTCTAAGTTGAAATGTGTTATTCGGCTCAAAGCATGGTGCAATGAAACGAAGAATGAGAAGAAAATTGGATTTGATGGTGATGAACATGTTGTTTTAATGGTGATGGTAATACAAGTGATATATCTAAAAGATCTGGCCCTAAACCAGTTTTAGGGTTCGGAAATTTTAGATTTTGTGTTTCTGGAGAGAAGGCACTGCGGTTCCACGATGGAGCACTGCGGTGCTGCTAGGGTTTTGTGGCAGCGCCAGGATTCCACGATGGAACACCGTGGTGCTATCCAGATGAAGCCAGAGGCACCATGGTCATGTTCATGGGAGCCGCGGTGATGTTCATCCAGAAGCTTAAAATTAATTATTCGGACAATCTGCCTTCAAGGCACCGCGGTGCCACCTGTTAGGACCGTGATGCTAATTAATTTGCAGATTCCAGTAGTTTACTGCATCAGAGGCACTGCAGTTCAACTTGTCGGGACCGCGGTGACAACGACGGTTTTAAAAAAAATTGAAATAAGAAACAGAGACTTAAAAGTTTCAGATTCTGAATCTGAAGTTTTAAAAGTTTTAGTTTATGAAAATAAGTTTTAAAATTGAACAGATTTGATCCTTTCGGGCAAATCTGTACTTAATAAAAGTTTTCTGAAAATTGATTTTAAGTTCTGAAAATTTCAAACAGGTCCCAGAAACTTGAAAATATTTTCTGAGGTTTAGAATTGCATTTTCTGAGTTTATAGGGGTTCAGATTGAACTTTTAAATTCTTAAGTGACTAAACTATAAATATTTAAAGTTTGCAGAATTCCTGAAAATCAGAAAATGTTTAGGACTGTTTGACATTTACATCGATTATAGAGTTTAGACAAATACACTCATAGTTATTATTAATATTATATTATTGAATAATATACAAATGTGTTAAGTGATTGAATGTGATGCATTTAAATTATTAGTATAGCTTCTGAAATTATTGTCTGGGTAGACGACACCCAGTAATTGTTTAAATTCAAATGACCGCTATAACTGTCTGGGTAGACGGCGTTCAGTATGTGATTACAACCATCTTTATCATGACTGTTGGGTTTGATGGTTTTTCCATCTAATTGTGTTTAGAAATTGCATAATAGGATGTCATATGATGTATGACTTGATTGTTGATCTTGAATGAATCCCCGAAAACTAAAATGTTCCCCAAACATTAAATACAAGTCTAATTATAACGCGTCGTCCATTATAATTGTTAGGGTGCTAAATCCTTTTTGGCGATACAAGTATTTATGTCAAAGCATTTGATCTAAGTCTAAGAGGACCGAGACCCTTTCATAGATGTGTTAAAATGAAAGTAGATAATAAATTTTTGTAGGTATTTACACCAAAGTGTTTGTTTGCAAAGACTAAATTTACTTAGGCATTTAAACACAGTCGTGTAATGAGGTTGACTTGGTTAGATGAATCTTGGCGCCAAAGTGTCGGAATAGTCTAAAGACGTAAGATTAAAAATGAAAGATATTTAATCAAACCAACAATTGCTTTACAATTGGTTGAGAACCTACCAAAGTGTGCTATTGAAGTTATCAGCTAAAGCAACGCGGATATAGCATATGTTTGGATCTTGGCCTATTATGACATTTATATTGATTTAGGTTCGTATTCTACCTTGGGGTCATAGAAGTATGCAAAATAGTGGGAGCTAATTAAATAAAAGGCCATGTTAAATTAGTCTATAATGAATGTGTATTATTGGAAGAATGAATTGTTGATTGTATTTTTCCTATTCTATATATATCTTCAGATCTACAAAGATGTCAAACTTTTCGTTGAAAATGCTTATGGAGTCCAACATACTTACTGGACCCAACTTCATAGACTGACTTAGGAATATCAGAATTGTCCTGAGACAAGAAGAGATTGAGTATACATTAGACAAAATATTCTCCACCGCTTCGGCGGAGGACTCTGCTGAGTATGCAACCTTCGACAAGGCTGCTTACCAGAAACATTATAAGGATGTCACCCCAGCTCAATGCCTAATGTTATCTTCTATGTCACCACCATTGTAAAGACATCATGAAACTATGGGGGCCAACGAAATGTTAGCCCATTTGAGGAGTCTCTATGATTCGCAGTTTCAGACAATGGAGTATGACCTGCTAATAGAACTCTTCAAGTGTAGGCTAAATTAAGGGGCCAAGTTTCACCTCATGTGTTGAGGATGATTGAGTTGATTGAGAGGTTGGCCGCCATTGACATAAAGTTTCATGACAGAGTCTCCACCACTCTCATCCTGCACTCACTTCCTAGATCGTTTGAGAGTTTCATTGTTAATTATAATATGAATGAAACTAAACCGATATTGCCGGAGTTACATAATATGTTGAAAACTTTTGAATCTTCAACCTCCAAGACCAAACCTATTCTGATGGTTGGCTCCTCTAGTCGCCCCAAACCGAAAGGTAAGAGACAACAGAAGGGGAATAACAAAGTTGTTGCTCCGACAACAACAATGAAGCCCAAGGGAGGGGCGAAGAAGAAGAAGAAATTGTCGACATCGGATGTTTGCGTGAATTGCAACAGGAAAGGGCATTGGAGAAAAGATTGTACTGCTCCAGGCGGAGGAATGACACCAGGTGCTACAGTCTCTAATGGGCAAGGTATGTTTGTAATTGAAATTAATCTATCTATAAATGATTCTCATTCCTGGTACTTGATACCGCTTGCGGCTTGTGGCTCACACATTTGTACAAATGTGCAGGGGCTAACTGATAGCAGGAAAGTTGGGCCTCGCGAGGTGGACCTGCGCGTTGGAAATGGAGCACGAGTTGCTGCTGAGCGCGTGAGAACTTATAGGATAGATTTACCTTCTGGCAGAATTTTGTTATTAAACAATTGTTATTATGTTCCTTCTTTGACAAGGAACATTATTTCCATTCTTGTACTTGATTCAGAGGGTTTTTCCTCAAACACGTCTAATGGCAATATGGTTTTAACTTTAGATAATGTTGTGTATGGAATTGCGTCTCGTGTGAATGGATTGTATACATTAAACTACCACAGGGAAATTTTTAATGCACAAAATAAAAAGGGCTAAGTTAAATGAAAGAAATTCTACCTACTTGTGGCATTGCAGACTTGGTAATATCAATCAAACGAGGATAGAACGGTTGAGGAAATTAAATTACCTCGAACCATTTGACTTACAATATTATGGTAACTGTGAATCATGTTTGAAAGGTAAGATGACCATTAAACCTCTTTCTGGAAAGGGGATCCGTGCCAAGGAGGTGCTTTAGTTGGTACATACGAACGTATGTGGACCATTTCCGACTCAAGCTAGAGAAGGTTTCTCGTACTTTATCACTTTTACAGACGACTTATTAAGGTTTGGATATGTGTATCTTATGAGACACAAATCCGAGGCTTTTGAGAAGTTTAAGTGTGAAGTTGAGAAACAGCTCTCAAAGAGTATCAAGATTCTCCGATTTGATCGTGGGAGTGAATACTTAAGTAAATAATTTCTTGACTACTTAAAGCTTCATGGAGTTCATTCCGAATGGACACCTCCTGGAACACCACAGATGAATGGTGTTACCGAGAGGAGAAACCGAACCTTGCTTGACATGGTTCGTTCCATGATGAATTTTTCAGCTCTTCCTACATACCTTTGGGGATACGTTATTTTGACCTCAATATATATTCTGAACAGAGTTCCATCTAAATCAGTTAAAAAGACACAATATGAGGTATGGTGTGGCAAGAAGCCATCACTTAGACACATGAGGCCCTGGGGGTGTCCTGCATATGTCAAGAAGTTGATCACTGATAAGTTGGAATCTAAAAGTGAGAAATGTTACTTTGTTGGGTATCCAAAGGAAACTAAGAGATACTATTTCTATCTTCCTGGAGAACGTAAGATAATTGTTTCTAGGAACACAACTTTCCTTGAAGATGAATATGTCTACATGGACGAGAGTTGCACGGAGATAGAACTTGAAGAAATTCAAGAACAAGGTAACAAAGAGGTTGAATCCTTGCCCGATGATGAAGGCAAGAATTCAGTGGGAGCTTTAGGCGAAGATTGGGTATTTAGGATACTCTCTTCGGCCAGTGGGAGTGCTACGAGGAGTAATGCAGAAATGCAAGATCTTCCGCCACAGACTTTGGGAGCAAGTGAACCAATTGCATTTCCTCATTCAGGAAAGACATGAAAATGATATTCCTGAAAGCTCTGATGTTGGTGGATTGACGGTAGCGAGAACCTACTACACGTAACATACATGTATGGCGAGCTGAGACAATCAACTCAGAGTCTACTAGATCTCATCGTCCTCCGGAAAGACTAAATCTACTTGTGGAAACACAAATGAGCTAGATATTCCAGATGATGATGAGCCTAGAACCTATAACGAAGCAATGCTAGACATTGATTCAAAGAGATGACAAGAAGCCATGAAATTCGAAATGGAATCTATGTATATCAATCAAGTGTGGAACTTGGTTGATTTGCCAAATGGGGTTAAATCCATAGGATGCAAATGGGTCTTCAAGAAAAAGATTGATGCATTTGGCAAGGTTCAGACTTATAAAGCTAGACTAGTGGCTAAAGGTTTTACTCAGCGTCCTGGTGTGGATTATGATGAAACCTTTTCACCGGTGGCTAAGATAAAGTCTATTTGGATTTTTCTTGAGATAGCTGCACATTATGATTATGACATTTGGCAGATGGACGTCAAAACTGCATTCCTCAATGGTAATCTAATTGAGGAAGTGTATATGAAACAACCCGAGGGTTTTTCATGTGAGTCCAGATCAAATGTTGTGTGCAGGCTACAAAAGTCCATTTATGGGCTTAAGCAAGCCTCTAGGAGTTGAAACATTTGTTTTGACAATGCTATCAAATCTTTTGATTTTGTTAGAAGCAAAGAGGATCCTTGTGTTTATTTCAAACGCAATGATGCGGGCATTGTCTTCATTATTATATATGTTGATGACATATTAATAATGAGAGATAATTGGGCCATTATGCAGTCAGTTAAAGATTGGTTGTCCAAGACCTTCATGATGAAGGATTTAGGTGAAGCCTACTACATTCTGAGAATTAGAATATATAGAGATAGACCTAATAGATTGTTGGGGCTGTCATAGTCAATCTACATAGACAAAGTGCTTGGACGTTTTTCGATGGAGAATTCCAAGAAAAGCGGTCTTCCGATGGGTCAAGGCATTAAGTTATCAAAGAAGGGTTGCCCTTCTAATGCTATTGAGCTTGAGCGCATGAAGAGGATCCCATATGCTTCGGCTATAAGATCGATCATGTATGTCATGACCTGTACTAGGCCAGATGTGGTTTTTGCACTTAATATGACTTGCAAGTTCCAGCAGAATCCTGGCGAGGAACACTGAAAAGCAGTTAAGAGTATTCTCAAGTACCTCAGGCGTACTAAAGATTACATCTTAGTCTATGGTGGAGTTGATGAGCTGGTTGCCACTGGTATACCGATGCTAGTTTCCAGACAGTAGTTGATGATTTCAAATCTCAGTCTGGTTATGTCGCGCCCTTTTTCGGCCGCGGCATTATTTTCTAAACTCCTGCTCAAATAAAAAGGTTAGAAAATAAATAATAAAATGCTAATAAAGTTTAAAAGGCTTAAAGGTTTTTAAAAATGCTAAAAGGATGCTAAAATTGCAAAAAAGATGCTAAAGTTTAAAAGGGTGCTAAAATGCTAAAGGGTTGCTAGAATGCTAAGGGTTCATGAGTCGCCACCTAATTAGTTTGGGTGAATTAGGACACCTAAATGTTTAACTAGTTTAAAGTAAAACATTAACTCCATTTTAATGAGTGCTAAACTTAGTGAGATTCTGAGTAAGGGTTCTTTATTAATCTAGAGGGAAGGGGTTAGGCACCCTCTAAGATCCGCTAACTTGCGGTTATCCTGCCAAACCTAGGGTAATTATTATATTTTAAAAAATGCAAAGTAAAAGATCTTCCCGCTTAATAAAATGCTAAAAAAAATGTTAAAATGTTTAAAGGTGCTTAAGTCTAAAAAGGGCAAAAGGTGTTATAAATAAATAAAAGAGCCAAATGCTAAATGTTTAAAGTGCTTAAAATACTAAAGGTTGCTAAAAGACATTAAATGATAGAAGGGTGCTAAAGGTGCTAAGAGGTGCTTAAAAGTGTTAAATGCTAAAGTGCTGAATGTTAGGAAATAGATGCTAGCATGTTAAAATGTTTAAAAGGTGCTTAAAGTATTGAAAGGGCAAAAGGTGCTATATGCTAAAGTACAAAGAATGCTAGGAAGGTGCTAAAATGTTACTAAAGTTTAAAGAGGGGCTAAGAATGCAAAAACTGTTAAGATGCTAGAAAGTGCTAAATGCTAAAGTGCTTTATAGACTAATTATATGCTCATGCTAGCTAAATTAATCTTGCCTAGCCTGCGTACAATATTATATAAGAGATGTTTTAAGATGATTTTGAGAGTTTAGGAAGAAATCTGTTGTGGATTTTAATACACAAAATGTTGGTTTTATAATGCAAGTTAAATTATTTTGGCAAAAATTAGACATGCATGACAATCCTAAAAGGCAAGTAAGTTAAGCGATGAACTTTAAATTACCTTCCCCCGCTTATATGTTTAAAGGCTAATTATTCTAGACATCCTATTAATTACAAATTTAGTGATAAAATTACAGTAAAAGACACAAACTTTAAGCGGATGGGATCGAGAGGATTGTCTTGGGATGACAATATCAATCCGCCCTATTGTTTTGGAATCCTTGAAGCGGGAATGCGAATGCGGGTGCACATAGACGCGGGTTGCCATTTGAAGTGGCTCGCGATGAGTCTCGCCGTGAGACTCTTCGTTTTGCTCCGATGCATTTTCATGTAACAGGAAAGGAAAGATAAGGATTAGTACGAGCCCAATTAAATAACGAATAAGCACTTGGCACATAGTTTATATTGGAGCAAGCACACGTAAAGGCCAACAGAGGCATGCTCGTATACCTCGTGGTTGGCCGTGCGTATGGGGCACGCGGAAGAGTTAGGACTGAAATCGAAAACTTGGTCGAGGGCCTCGGCGCGCGCCGAGGCGCATGGCGCCAAGCGAAATTCATGGCGCGCGGAAATCGGGCCGGCGCCTAAAGTTCAAAGTCCGCGAGTTGCGTGCGCGCGGAAGCGAAACGGCCGAGGCGGGAATTTTGGGCGGAAAAACTTAGAAAATCTGATTTTTGTTTTAAAAGAGGCCATGGGAGGGTGACAAGTGTCCCCCCCATCTGATTTTCTGCTACATGCATTATATTGACCAAGGCTTGGTCATTTCTTGCAACTTTTCATCTTTACACTCCATCTCTCTCTAAATTAAAAAGCTCATCCTTCTCTCTAAATTCCCAAGAGGAATTCTAGCCTAAGGGAAAAATCTGAAAAGTGTAATAGGAAGGAAAGGTTATTACAAGCTTGTGAAGACTATTGTGGTGGTGTTCTTGGAGAAAAAGGCTAGCAAGGTGTTGAATTAAGTTTGGCTAAAACTCAAGGTAACATTTCTTCTCTTGTAGTTGGTATTGGGCGTTGCATGTTTAATAGGAAGAACTTGTAGTTGGAAAAGAATGCACTTAGAGTAGTTGCATGTAAGAAATGGGGTTTGATTATGAAAGAATTGGTTTGGGGGATTTTATGAGCATGTTGTTGCCTAAATACTACATTAGACTTGTTGGGTTAGTTGTTGTAACTTGTGGGGCTGAATTTTACACACCTAAACTTTGGTGTGTAATCCCAGTGTTGGTTGGTTGTTGAGCCTTAAACATGGCATTTGGCGTTATAAATCGACCTTGGAAAGGTGGCAAAGTATGTAGAAACAAAGGAACGCGCCCAATTTTCCGTAGGAAATTGGTGACTTTAACTTGGAAAAATTCTGCATTGTAATTAGAGCTTGATAAACGTATTGTGGTCATTTTAGGTTGACATACTACGTGCGGTAAATTGGACTTAGCTTGTGGATTGACCGAAGAGGTATGTGGAGCTTTCCCTATCTCTTGAGCATGATTAGTTGTACCTATGTAGTACGGTAGACGTACAAGATTTGGAAATCTTCGTTGGTTATAAGTATTTGATACTTGCTTCGTTTTAAAAGAAAAGTATAAAAATCCCTTGGACTTAAGGGAATGTGTTTTACTATTGTTAACTCTAATATAACGGCTTTATGGGGAGTTGGTTATATTAGTTTGTGAAAGTTTAATGGAGAAAGGTTTTGATGTTTTGAACTTGTGGAAGGAAAATGGTTTTAAGGCATGAATTGCCTAAGGTTTTACAAGAAATGAAGTCACTTAATTTAGAAGCTTGAGATAGTTTTAAAAGGAAATGTGACTTGTTTTGAAAAGAAATCGTAACTTGATACTATGGTGATTAGTATCTTGGAATTTTTGTATAAAAAGAGTTATTCCTTAAAAGGTTAAGTACATGCTACGTGGGTTAAATTCCCGGATTTTTATTAAAAGACATGATCGTGCCTTAGGTATACTAAAATGAGAAGATGTATTAATACTATTAATAAGAAGTTAGGCGATTCTTAACTTGCTTAAGTTATGATAGGCCGGTAGTGCTTATGTTATGATATGATAGGCCGGTAGTGCTTATGTTATGATATGATAGGCCGGTAGTGCTTATGTTATGATATGATAGGCCGGTAGTGCTTATGTTATGATATGATAGGCGGTTAGTGCTTATGTTATGATATGATAGGCGGTAGTGCTTATGTTATGATATGATAGTAAGTAGTGCTTATGTTATGATATGATAGGCGGTAGTGCTTATGTTATGTATGATAATGGATGAGCTATGTTATATATATATTGTTACTGGGTAAACCCGGGTTATTATTTATGCCATGGATTTGCTACCCGTGATGCGAGTGCGGCGCTTGTACTCATGCGGGTCCACGGGATCCGTGCGGGTGAAATAGTCCCGTGCGAGTGCGATGGTACTCATGCGGATACACATGATCCATGCGGTTGAAATAGTCCCATGCGGGTTAAATAGTCCTATGACGATGCGGATGACCTCTTGCTGGTCCACAGGACCTATGCGGTTGAAATAGTCCCAGGAGTAGGATTGCTTAATGATCTGAGGCGAGGTACCTGTTTTGATCATGAGCCTCCTATTTTTATGCTATAAAATGTATACTTGTTACTCTCATTATTAGTAAGGCACGGTCTGACAAAATTTGGTTTTATCTATAACTTTAATGTATTTTGGACTTATGATATTACTACGATATTTTCGATTTACATACTTGATGCGTTGTGTCGACCCCTTCATGCCGGCTTTGCGTTCATCCGCGAGTAAGGAAGCGGTGGTAGATCCTCGTTCCTAGGATCTTGTACTCAGTGTCGGGAGCTCGATTCTTGGAGGCTCGACTTTTGGTATGGTCCTCGCAGAGTCGTTGATATTTTGTGCATTCGGGGCATGACGGGGCCTGTCCGTCATAGTGTTATTCATTCTTAGAGGCTGTAGTCTTGTCGGACTTGGTTCGTTAAGGATGTAACCTGGGTTTATGTACTTTTGGGTTAGCCATTTTGGGCTAGACTATTCTATATCTTAATGGTTGTTTATCTTGAGTTTACATTCATTTGGTTTTCTCGATGTTGTGTCACTAGGGTGCGGGTTAAGGCAGGTCCGCGGTCGGGTTAGTCGTGACAAAAGTGGTATCGAGCGATTAATCCTCGGAAAGAGTCTACGAGCCGTATCTAGTAGAGTCTTGATTATCGGTGTGTTGTGCACATCTATAATCGTGAGGCTGCAGGATATTTAGGATTGGTTTCCATTCTTTCACTCTAAGATCGTGCGATAGAAATGTGTGGTTAAGTCGTCTCTCACTAACGAGGTTATGGTGTTTGCACTACGAGAAGCGTGATGACCGGAGAAGATTATGTGGATTGCGTATCGAGGTTGGTAATACTTGTAGTATAGTTGGTATTGTGACATACGCCTATACGGTTTACGTGTGAAGTCACATATGTGTTGCCTAGAATGATTTTAGATTACCAGGATTTGGTAAGGACTAAATAGATACCGGGAAGGTGTGAACAGTTAAGGAACTCTCATCGAGGTTTTACGTGCTAGTTTGAGATAATTAGGAGACGATGAGTTGTCGGAAAAAGTAATGGAACCTTAAGAAGCTTAATTAAGGGGCCCAATGGAAGACTATGTTTGTAAATTAAGCTACGTGGTATGCTTAAGAGGATAAATGCGGATGGGATCCGTGTGGAGTAAGTAATGGTTGTTGTGACCAGAAGACACGACTATGGTATTATGAGAAGTTAGTATACCCGACATGGGGTGGGATCGATTGATAGTAGTCATTCGTGGCGAGTCCGCACGGGTACAAGTCGAGTCTAATTAATCATTTTACGAGTTCGCAGACGTATCCCCGGAACGAGGTTGTGGCGCGGAAATGACCTTATATTGTTTTAACTTAGTAACTCCAAGATCGAAGGCGGCTTTATTATGGAAGTTATGTCGTAAGCTAGAATAAGTTTGGAAATGCGGAAAAGATCTGGCCGTGAAGTGAGCAACCAAGTGTGAAAGAAATGGCGAGAATCCATGAGAACCTTTATGGGGTAACCACACAGTGAGTGTTGGGTGGTAGCCGAGTGGCGGATAATAATTATCGATAACGATATAGTCGTCGGACCTAGCGAGCTGTTATGACGGACGTTGAGGTCATTATGAGTACGGGCTAGTTGGCCTCGTGTTATGCCAGCGTGGACTACGAAGAGATTGATTGGTACCAATTTTCCGTGGCGGTTATCAGTGGAGAGGAAGGAAGTGGTAGTAACGATGAATTATCCTTCCTTCTTTGGCATCATTGTTTTAATAAGTTTGTGTGACTTGTTCGTTGGGAAAAAATTGACGCAAAGTAAGTAATACTTGAATTTGAAGGAATTTATGTTAAGTTCCCTTGGAGGTACTTGGAGTTGGTTTGGTGTGGCGGTCGAGGCCACGACCTTGGATAATTTCAAGGAAATGTGCAAGGCAAAAATAAAATAAATGCAGGCGCTGCCAGCGGAAAGAAGAGAGGGCATCTTTGGTAGGTTTTGAAAATCTACACGATTTTAAGGCGGTGCGTAATGATTAGATATTCTGAGGACCACGAGAGGCGCGGTGATTAGGGTTGTGACACGAGAGAAAGTTTATTGAAGGGAGATAAGTTCTCTCCCATACATAAAAGGATAGTCTTACGTATTATGGGGTTATGTGTACCCGTGTAGTTAGGCGAAGGATGGGAAGGCTGGTAGGTCTTGATATCGTCACGCCATAAGTTACGATTTTAGATAACAGTGGAAAAAGTATTATGTTGGGGTAATTAAGAGCAGCGTCACGAAGCGGTCGAGGAAGTGTCGTAAGAAAAATGAAGGTAGTACACGTGTTTGAAGCTATGCGATTATGGATCAAATTAGAAACACTTTACTATTAATAAGCATAAGGTAGGTTATGACCAAAGGATAAAGAGAATACAACTATGGTTATGTAAGTTGCAGAGACACGATTACCGAACTAGTGTAAGACCATTAGTAGGTAATGGGCAGTAGGAACACCTCGAGGAAAAGTGGTAGCATCTGTACTGACGAGAAAGATAGTAAGAGAACACGGCGAGGTAAAGGACCCCAGGACAACTTGAATTAACTTATAAAGGAAAGGCGAGTAGACACTCGAGCGATAAGAAATCTTGACAAGTCATTGGATTATGTAATAGTGAATTGAGGTTGAACAGGACTATAAGCTCTACAGTGAGAGAGGATAATAGGATTACTACTTGACAAGATCAAGGAAGTCTTCCCAAAATTATGATTGGCGGGAAGTCTTAGCCATGCGTGAGCAAAGAATCGAGATCAGTGTAGTAACCAAGTTTGGTTGCAGCGAGAAAGAAAGCAGGAACCATGGCGAGATTAAGGATGCTCGAATGTTTTGCAAGTGCAGAGAGGCTTCCGATTATTGGAAGAAGTTGACCACGACTCTGATTCTAACCCTCTTGAGAGACTAGAGGTTAGGGTATTATTGTAACACGTTGGGTGTTGGGCTAGGTTGTGTCTTGTATGACACGATAAGGTTAGAGCTTATGTTTCCGGCGGTTAGGGAAGCGAAAGGAATTACGTTACTCACGATTTAGAGTCGGCGATTAATCGTACCTTGAAGATTTGGAGGCAATTTCCTTATATAGATTTCATGTGGATATTTGCGTAGACCACGAAACTCGGTATATCTTGGTGAGGCGGCTGAATTTGCGGCGAAGGCGGTGGTTGGAGCTACTTAGGATTGTGATATTGATATCCTATACCACCCGGGGAAGGCGATGTAGTTGCAGATGTCGCCAGTCGCGATTGATGGGTAGTGCGCCGGTGCGGCCGGGGAAGAAGGACATGGTCGAGAGTTACACGATTAGCAAGCCTTGGGGTTCGTTTGGTTGATTCCGTTGGTAGCAGTCGGGTTCGAAGGCAGCGAGTCTTCCATCGTCGAGGAGGTGAAGAGGCGGATATGAGGATCCGATTTTGGTACGATGCAGAGATCGGCTCTCGGGAAGAGAAGAGTCTATTTGAGGTAGCCGGATGGGTGCTAAGGTTTAAGGGCGATTGGGTGTTCCGATGTGGCGAGGACATCGTCGGCGGTCAGAGGCACGGTGCTCGTTATTCGATTCATCCGGTCGACTAAGATGTACCATGACCTCGGTGCGTGTATTGGTGGGATGGGTTGAAGAGGGCGTGGCGGTTTTGTTGCCCGGTGTCCTAATTTTCAGCGAGTTAAGGTTGAGCACGAAGCTTGGTGGGCTATTACGGCTATTGATATTATGTGGAAGTGGGAGGTGGTCAACATGGACTTTATTACAGGGTTACCTCGCACGGAGAGACATGATTCCATTTGGGTTATTGTTGTGGTGGCGAAATCAGCCCACTTTCTTCCGATCGGGGCAGCGTTTTCGGTAGACTATGCGGGTTATATATTAGAGAGATTGTGAGATTACGCGAGTCCCGGTGTCGATTATATCGAGATAGAGAGCCAGTTCACGGCTAACTTAGAGGTCCTTCCGAAGGATTAGGGACAGTGAGTCTCGTGCGGCGTTTCATCCTCGAGAGACGGACGGGCGAGCGCACTATCGGACACTTGAGGATTTGTTGGGGGATTGTGTTTTTGATTTAGGGGGTAGATTGGAGGATCAGGTACCTCTTGTGGAGTTTGCTTATAACAACTACCATTCTAGTGTTCGGATGGCGCGCTTATGAGGCCTTATACGGGAGGAAGTGCAGTCACCCATAGGTTGGTTTGAAGTGGGAGAAGTGCGATTAATCGGGCGGTTTGGTTGTGACGGTGGATAAGGTGAAGCTTATCCGGGGAGCGGTTATTGGCAGCCAGTCGTGAAATCATATACGGATCATCGGCGTCGACACGAGTTTGAGGTTAATGATTGGGTCTTTACGAAAGTGTCACCCATGAAGGGTGTGATGAGATTTGGGAGGAAAGGAAACTTCATTAAGGTACATTGGGCGTTCAGTTGTCAGAAGAGTGGGCAAGGTTGCTATGAGTTGGATCTGCCGTCCGATCTTGTGGCGGTACATCCGATTTTCGCGTGTCTATGTTACGGAAATCGTTGGAGATCCGTCTAGAGTACACCGTCGGGATGTCGGTGTGAGAGAGTTATCGTATGAGAGAGTCATAGCGATACTCGATCGTCGAGTTAGACGACTTCGGACGAAGGGCGTGGCTTCCGTCAGTCTTATGGCGAAGCGAGCAGAGAGGAAATGGCGTGGGAAGCGGAGGATGACATGATGAAGAAGTATCCTCACTTATTCCCTACACCTCGAGTAACCCACTTTCTGCTTGTTAGTTTTGATTTAGTTGATTATGCTTGAGTAATGTTGTGGCTCGGGAGCATTCTTATTTGCTAAGGAATAGTTAAGAAGATATGTTTATATTGTGTTTTGTGTAAGGCTAGAAGGAACATTCGGGACGAATGTTTCTAAGAGAGAATGTTATACCTCGTGGTTCGGGCCGTGCGTATGGGGCCGTGCGGAAGGAGTTAGGACTCAAATCGAAAAACCGGTCGAGGCCTCAGCATTGCCACGGCCGGGCGAACATGGCAAGCGAATCACGTCATGGCGCGGAAATCGAGCGGCGCTAAAGTTCGAGTCGCGGGAGCGCGCCGCCTTGCAGGAAGCGAAGCCAGAAGTGCGAATTTTAGGCGGAAAAACTTAGAAAATCTGATTTTGTTTTAAAAGAGGCCATGGGAGGGTGACAAGTGTCCCCATCGATTTTCTGCTCATGCGTTATATTGACCAAGGCTTGGTCATTTCACAACTTTTCATCTTTACACTCCATCTCTCTCTAAATTAAAAGCTCATCCTTCTCTAAATTCCCAGAGGAATTCTAGCCTAAGGAAAAATCAAAAGTGTAATAGGAAGGAAAGGTTATTACAAGCTTGTGAAGACTATTGTGGTGGTGTTCTTGGAGAAAAAGGCTAGCAAGGTGTTGAATTAAGTTTGGCTAAAACTCAAGGTAACATTTCTTCTCTTGTAGTTGGTATTGGGCGTTGCATGTTTAATAGGAAGAACTTGTAGTTGGAAAGAATGCACTTAGAGTAGTTGCATGTAAGAAATGGGGTTTGATTATGAAAGAATTGGTTTGGGGGATTTTTATGAGCATGTTGTTGCCTAAATACTACATTAGACTTGTTGGGTTAGTTGTTGTAACTTGTGGGGCTGAATTTTTACACACCAAAATTTAGGTGTGTAATCCCTTAGTGTTGGTTGGTTGTTGAGCCTTAAACATGGCATTTGAGCGTTATAAATCGACCTTGGAAAGGTGGCAAAGTATGTAGAAACAAAGGAAAGCGCTGATTTTCCGTAGGAAATTGGTGACTTTAACTTGGAAAAATTCTGCATTGTAATTAGAGCTTGATAAGCGTATTGTGGTCATTTTAGGTTGACATACTACGTGCGGTAAATTGGACTTAGCTTGTGGATTGACCAGAAGAGGTATGTGGAGCTTTCCTATCTCTTGAGCATGATTAGTTGTACCTATGTAGTGCGGTGAGCGTACATGATTTGGAAATCTTCGTTGGTTATAAGTATTTGATACTTGCCGTTTTAAAAGAAAGTATAAAAATCCCTTGGACTTAAGGGAATGTGTTTTACTATTGTTAACTCTAATATAACGGCTTTATGGGGAGTTGGTTATATTAGTTTGTGAAAGTTTAATGGAGAAAGGTTTTGATGTTTTGAACTTGTGGAAGGAAAATGGTTTTAAGGCATGAATTGCCTAAGGTTTTACAAGAAATGAAGTCACTTAATTTAGAAGCTTGAGATAGTTTTAAAAGGAAATGTGACTTGTTTTGAAAAGAAATCGTAACTTGATACTATGGTGATTAGTATCTTGGAAATTTTGTATAAAAGAGTTATTCCTTAAAAGGTTAAGTGCATGATACTTGGGTTAAATTCCCGGATTTTTATTAAAAGACATGATCGTGCCTTAGGTATACTAAAATGAGAAGATGTATTAATACTATTAATAAGAAGTTAGGCGATTCTTAACTTGCTTAAGTTATGATAGGCCGGTAGTGCTTATGTTATGATATGATAGGCCGGTAGTGCTTATGTTATGATATGATAGGCCGGTAGTGCTTATGTTATGATATGATAGGCCGGTAGTGCTTATGTTATGATATGATAGGCCGGTAGTGCTTATGTTATGATATGATAGGCCGGTAGTGCTTATGTTATGATATGATAGGCCGGTAGTGCTTATGTTATGATATGATAGGCCGGTAGTGCTTATGTTATGTATGATAGCGGATGAGCTATGTTATATATATATTATTCTGGGTAAACCGGGTTATTATTTATGCCATGGATTTGCTACCCGTGATGCGAGTGCGGCGCTTGTACTCATGCGGGTCCACAGGGATCCGTGCGGGTGAAATAGTCCCGTGCAGTGCGATGGTACTCATGCGGATCCACGGGATCCATGCGGGTGAAATAGTCCCGTGCGGGTGAAATAGTCCTATGGCGAGGCGGATGACCTCATGCGGGTCCACGGGACCTATGCGGGTGAAATAGTCCCGAGGTAGGATTGCTTAATGATCTACAGGCGAGGTACCTGTTTTGATCATGAGCCTCTATTTTTATGCTATAAAATGTATACTTGTTACTCTCATTATTAGTAAGGCACGGTCTGACAAAATTTGGTTTTATATATAACTTTAATGTATTTTGGACTTATGATATTACTCTGATATTTTCGATTTACATACTTGAGTACGTTGTGTCGACCCCGCCGCCGGGGCTGCGTTAAATCTGCGCGGTAAGGGAAGCGGTGGTAGATCCTCGTTCCTAGGATCTTGTACTCAGTGTCGGAGCTCCAATTCTTGGAGGCTCGACTTTTGGTATGGTCCTCGCGGAGTCGTTGATATTTTGTGCATTGAGGGCATGGCGGGGCCTGTCCGTCATAGTGTTATTCATTCTTAGAGGCTGTAGTCTTGTCGCGCACTTGGTTGCGTTAAGGATGTAGCTATTCGGTTTATGTACTTTTGGGTTAGCCATTTTGGGCTAGACTATTCTATATCTTAATGGTTGTTTATCTTGAGTTTACATTCCATTGGTTTTCTACGATGTTGTGTCACTAGGGTGCGGGTTAAGGCAGGTCACGGAGTCGGGTTGGGTCGTGACAACTGTCGAGATAGGGATTAAGCGCGGCCAGTGTGAGAAAAAACATAGAGGTGGCGGGTATGCGACCAGTGGTAGAGGAGAAAAATGATAGGCGAGCCCATGTGCATGCAAACATGTTCAAAACCAAACCAACCTGATAGACACGGTAGAATCTCAAGCAAAACTCATCTTATCAAGATGTGATACACACGTGCCTTAACCAATGGCAACAAAACATTATAGGCATATGCAAACGGGTTGAGTCTCATATATAGCTAAGTGTTCAAACAAGTGATCTAGGCATAGACAAATACTATCAAAGGTATGGACTTTTAGCCTAACAAAAGGCTTAGTCGGATTAATCACATTCAAAACATTTAGGCAATTTCAAAGTCTCGACTATACATATGCATGCTAAAAAAACGAATTATAAAAATATGTATGCAGCGAGGGCTTATAATTAACATGGTGTAGCTGTTTTCGATACGAGAGATGCTAGTGCGAGGTCATTTATTGACCAGTAGACATGATATCACACAAAGGACTTGGGAAGGTATCGTACATTGGCATGAGTTATTTATATGTAAACATGTGAGGCGGTAGCGATTGTCCAGAAAAACATGAGACAAGCAAGGTGCAGAAAAATGACTATTTAAGAGAATGGTTCTGGACTTATGACATGAATTATCCTTAAACTAAACACATACAGTTATGATTAGGCTACATTAGGCATGCTGATATTTTAAAATCCAACCAGACCTAGCTCAGGAAGACATACATGGTTACATAAACATGTTAGGCTAGTAATAGGCTATGCAGTTCAAACCATCTGTGATTGGTCTCGTATCAACACATTGATCTGGTAAACATTTCTCTATCTAATCATGCTTATAGCTTGCAGTGATAAACAACAAATAATAATCTCAATCAACTAAGACATGCTATACTAAATCATGAGCATCTTAAGTCATAAATTATATAAGTTTAGAGACTTAGACATGATTAAAGCGACTTAAACTAACATGATAGTCATTTATCAACCAATCATACAAAATCAGCCACTAAGCGATGATTCGAACAAACTAACCATTAACAGATGAACATCAACAATATATAATTTAATTAATATGTTTAACGATTAACCTAATACGCTTAAACCATAACTAATTCTAAGCGAAACACGATCGGTAACCACGTGAACATACAAATATAAGTTTCATACTCTAAATTAAACAAAGAATAAGATAAAGGGATGTGTTTACCTTCTAGGACAGCGACGGGACAGCGTATCAAGTCGTCGGTCCATTCGGCGGAGCTTTGGGTTTGCGATCACGAATGAGAAGGGTAAGCGCTGCTGATTTTTTTGCTAGGCGAGAGAAGGGTTCGTGATTCCCTGTTTACGCCTATTCCTCTGAGCTCTCTCTCGTATATGCCTACTGCACTCTGCTCTGCCTTTCTGCCCTAAATTGCTATGTGGTTCCTAACTGCTGCTAAAAGGGTGAAACGATTGTTGTCTCCCTCTTTCTGCTCTACTTTCCGTCTCAATTTCTGACCTAAATTGCTATCTCCTAACTGCTGCTAAGGTCCCCCTAAGCTCTGAATCGATGCTATCGGTGGTTCTTAACTGCTATGTAGTTTTTCCTGCTCCCCTCACTCCCTCAGAATTCGACTCCTATGCTCTGCTCTGTCTCCTGAATTGCTATGTGGTTGCTAACTATTGCTAAGGGTGAAACGATTGCTCTCTCCTCTCTTGTATGCATCTAAGTCGATGCCCTTCCTCATACGAATCGATGCTCTGGGTCCTAACTGCTGCTAAAGTGTGTCGATGCTATGGGTATCCTAACTGCTGCTAAAGTGTGTCGATGCTATGGGTTTCCTCCCCCTTTCTGCTATACTCTCTCCTTTTCTGACCTCTGTTCCACTCTCTTATGCGTATGTTGTTGCCCTACGACCTATGTTAAACATCTGCGAGGGTGCCTTTGATTGGTCATTGCGTGTGCTTATATAGCCCTCATACAGGAGTTAACAACGGTAAGCAATTAAAGGTGATTGGGGCGAGATTTGGTCTTGATATTTCGTAAGATATTTGTCTTGATTTGGTTCGATTGAGCGGGTTTATATGGTAAGGTATCGTTGGAGAAGTGTGTGCGGTAAAGGGGAAAGGAAAGTCGCGGATTCTCGGTGAAATCCGTGAGGAGAATGCGTGAGGTGGCGATTTGAAAGGTTTAGGGTTTCGTCGTTTTCTTCATTACTGTCTTGGGCGATGAAGTGAGGTGAAGGAGTTTTGTGAAATTTGAGGAAAAAAATAACGTTGGGCGTTAGGCGTAATGGGGTTTAGAAGATGTGGGGTGAGAAAATGAGGTGTGAAATTTGGTCTTGGACGAATTAAAGGGGTGTTGGGCTAATATTTTTAGTTCTAGGGTTGGGTAGAATTTAATTAGGGGTTTAATTAAGTGTTAGTAGGTATTTAATTAGTAAATTGCTTAAATTGTTTAGGTGCTTTATTAATCTAATTGTTATAAATGCGGGCGTGCTATTTAATTAGTGCTTAATATTTTAGAATGCGGCGCTATTATTTAAAATCTTATTATTGTGCATTATTGCGAAGTTAAATTAAAATTGAATTGAGTTTAGATTAAATTATTTAAATGCTAAATGCGAGTATGATATTTAAGAATCGTTTAAAGCTTTATAAATGCGGTGCTATTAAATGCATATATAAAAATTGATTTTAAATTACAAATGATTACTAATAAATGCGGCTATGCTACCTGACACGACGTTATCGCTAAATTATTTATTTTATGCATTTATTAATTATTTAAGAATTACGACAAAGCTTAAAGTTAATTAATGCGGACGCGAGACTCTAAGTGCTTAAAACTACGTAAGGCAGCGATGTCATTATTAAATTAATTATTTATGCACGTATTTAATGTTTTATTATTGCATTTTATTATAAAAATCCTAAAAATTATTTTACAAAATTAGTGTAATTTTATAGTTAATGGTGGGCGGGAGGGTCAAAATTGGGTGTCAGCGGATGTCCTCTTTGTATGGAGATGATGGAAGAATCTTGGACAAAGCGTTGACTCATGTAATTTTGTCTCGATCTTGAAATTGCAAAAATCTTTGGCGGTAGACAAAGTGGCAAAAATCAAAAAGCGTCGATGTCGAGTTATGGCGACCTTTGGGATACCATAGTCAAAACACTAAAGGCGGGCTACTTGCGGACTCAAAGCTTGTCGGTGTCGAGTTATGGCGACAGGCTACCGTGGTCAAACACTAAGACGGGCTAATGCGGGCTTAAAGATGTCCAGTGTCGAGTTATGATGACACTGGGCTATGGTGCAAAAAGTAAAAGAATATAACTGGCTTGAACCTGGGGTGTACTGCTATGGCTTGTGGTGCTGGGTTCTATGGTGATGTGGAGCGAGTGGGCGGCGCTTGACGCGATCGTTGGGAAGGTTGGCCCGGCAATTGTCGGTTATTTGTAAGAGAAAATCCACGTTGTGCTCCTGCTGTTGTATGCTAAGACTTGAACAAACGGTTAGTGCATAACTGTTAAGGCAAAAAATGATGATGTATAATTTTAAAAGTAATGCAACTGTGAGTAAAAAAAATGTTATCCTGCAAAAGTGTGATGCCTGCTGTGTTGATGCGATGTTGCGAATGCTGTGTTTTTCGTCCTTGCGCAGATGTGTTGCGATTGTGAACGCGGGTATGTTGTTCTTGCTGCAATTGCCCCCTGTGTAGATGCGATATGCTGATGATGGCGTCGTTTTCGGACTTGTTGTGCTGATAACGTCGTTGCCTGGACGTGTTGCTGCTGGCGTCGTTGCGTGGACTCATTTGTCTTGATCGCGTCGTTGTCGGGCGATGTTCTTCTTGGCGTCGTTGCGTGGACTTGCGATCGCGTCGTTATGCGGGCGATGTTCTTCTTTGGCGTCGTTGCGTGGACTTCTTGATTACGTCGTTATGCGGGCGTGTTCTTCTTTGGCGTCGTTACATGGACTTCGATTACGTCGTTATGCGGGCGTGTTCTTCTTGGCGTCGTTGCATGGACTTCTTGATTACGTCGTTATGCGGGCGTGTTCTTCTTGGCGTCGTTGCATGGACTTGCTGATTACGTCGTTATGCGGGCGTGTTCTTCTTGGCGTCATTGCGTGAACTTCTTTGTCGCGTCGCGTCATTGTCTTGGCGTATTGTTCTTTGGCGTCGTTGCGTTGACTTCTTGATTACGTCGTTATGCGGGCGATGTTCTTCTTGGCGTCGTTGCGTGGACTTCTTGATTCGTCGTTATGCGGGCGTGTTCTTCTTGGCGTCGTTGCATGGACTTGCTGATTACGTCGTTGTCTGGACGTGTTGCTGCTGGCGTCGTTGCATAGACTTGATGTGCTGATAACGTCGTTGCGGGCGATGTTCTTCTTGGCGTCGTTGCGTAGACTTCTTTGTGTTGATAACGTCGTTGCTGGGCGTGTTCTTTGCTCTGTAGAATGAATGCTCGCGCAAGCTAAGCGAGAAAAGGCGTTAGTGTATACTGTTTAAATGAAATGATAAATACATATGAAGTGCAATTTTGTGGGTAGAGATGTCATCCACGAGATGTTGTCTTTGCGGACATCTTTGAGCGTTGCGGTGACGAATTGCCATGATGCCTTTCTTTGTGCGATGCGTGGGTTGCGATTTGACTTTATGCTCGAGTTGATGCGCTAGGTTTTGTTGCGGAACTCTGGACTTTGACTGTTGATTGTTGATGCCCCTTTCTGCTGCTGCTGCTTTTGCTGCGGACTTTGGATTGTTGTCCTCCTCTGCTTTTCTTTGCTTTTCATACGCTATCTGAAGAAACCTTTCGCGTATTTTACGCCTTGATTATTACCTTTCGATTACATTAATATGAAAAGACTGCGCTCAAAGAAAATTTGTGAGTTTTGGGGGTCGATTCAGATTTGACTTTGCTGCCTTGTTCCTTGATATCTGCGTGCCTGGCTTGTTTGGACTTTGACCCGCATCGATTTCCTACTTGTCGGTTTTGAAAAGATTATACGGCCTAAAATGGGTCTCAATGTAGTTCTTGTAGGCTATGTGTATTCTTGTCATTTTCAAAGCAAAGGAAAGTTTCCTAATGGTGTGGCCGAAGCGATTTAGGCGCTACGTATCCCGTGGGAATCGGTCGACGTAGTTCATTCTGGCGAATATTGGGAAAATTAAAATTCTAGGTGTGGGGGCCAGGCGGGACGCGCCTACGTATCCACTAAGGGAATCAGGTCAAACGTAGTTCATTAAATAAAAACTTAAGCAAAACATTAAGTATGAGTCTTCGATTATTCTGCTAAACTAAATTGTTCTTTCTTATCTGGGCTTTAGGCGGACCAGAACAAGGGTGCAAATCCAACCAATATGCCTTCTTGCTCTGCATCATGGCCGGCTGGGTCTTCGTGCTCTGCTGTCAGTATCTCCTTCTTTTGGCTTGCGTGATGTGCTTGGATAAATGGCGATTAGGCGGAGGCGGGCTCGCCGAGAATGCCTCTCTTCCTTTGGGGTTCATTGTACTCGTTAGGGTAAGCATCCTCCACTGAATGACTCCTCGTGATCGGCTCCCTTACTTTGTCTACGAGTGTATAACACCTTCCACGTCGTGTCCGATGGCTCAGAATGGTATGCCTGACTTTTGTTTCCATCGTGAGCTTTGGACTTGGGATTGGGCACGTTCTTTGGAATTGGTGGGTATCCTGCAAACCTCAACCTCGTCTAAGCTGCGATAAAGGCTCGGCTAAATGGGCATATATTTTGGTGGCCTTTACGTAGTGTCCAGGCGAGTGCGAAGATGTTTGGTGGGCGGGCTTTTGGTTGTGGCGTATACTGCGTGCGGGTATCGCGAGGTTGCCATATGCATTGCGAAAATGGGTTTGTGGTGGCCTTTGGTTTACTGTTTATTTGAGTCGTTAGGCATTCGGTTTGTGTGGAATATATGGGTGCATTGTATATTGGCTGAATGGGATATGTAATGTAGTCGGTAATAATTTGAAGGTTTTTAGTGTTTTGGTTATTTGCGTGTGAGTGCTCTAGTGAGGTTCTTGAGCCTTTTGATTTCGACTGCGGGGTTGCCATTTCTTTGTGGTAATTGTGCGAGTGCTCGGCCGGATCTATCTTTGCCTTTCTCTTACGAGACCCACTGCTTTGCCTATAGGAACCAAGGCGAGTTAGATTCGTTCCTTCGGATGCGTGCCTTTGATCTTGTGAAGTATTGATGCTCTGCCATTGCTTAGTCAAATACAAATCGACCTTTGGGAGGATGATAAATCTTTCTAAAAATGCAACAAGCGGTGTTAGCATACATAATTTGCGGTATGTAGCGGATATATTGCACATAGCACATTTAAGCGTTCCTAACATGCGGGGGACCTCTTTATGCGGTAGGCCTAACGTCACATATGCGGTCATGATAGATTTGTCCAAGTCGTCCAACTATAATGCTTTTGTTGGAAATGGCGACCAAATGACGGTGCACTTTTCCCAATTTCAGCATGTCATGATTAGGCCTTGGATTTGTCTATCATTGTCACGCCACATAATATCTTTGGTTGGTCGTTGGGTTGAGAAACGTCGACAAGTTTAGTGTCTTCCTAATTGTGGTGTCGATCTGTGGACCAACCCAGCTAAGGTAAATGCATGCATGCCCTAAAATAAAGGGTGGTATAGCTCTATCTTAAGTTTCTAAGATTTGGCTTTTACGGACGCGAGTTCCCGGCGGACAACTCGAGTGAAGGCTACTGCGACCACGGTTGGGCCGGATTCTCGCGCAAAATACCAACTCTCTTAAATGTGGGTGTTTGAAAGAAATTTGCAGTCTTGAAGCACACCCGCGTGTTGTGTGTGATAGTGTGAATTTTCAGTGGAAGAAATATGGCGGAATGCGGTTTAAGGAAGCGATAAAGCAGTAGCAATTTAAAATAAACAAAACAAAATACAGCACACAAAAATTAAATGCAAAAGTAATTGCCAAATAATAACCCTAGGTCTGTTGTGGTTAAGAACCTAAAATCCCCAGTGGAGTCGCCATTTACGCCGCCCTTTTTTGCATGACATTATTTTCTAAACTCCTGCTCAAATAAAAAGGTTAGAAAATAAATAATAAAATGCTAATAAAGTTTAAAAGGCTTAAAGGTTTTTAAAAATGCTAAAAGGATTCTAAAATTGCAAAAAAGATGCTAAAGTTTAAAAGGGTGCTAAAATGCTAAAGGGTTGCTAGAATGCTAAGGGTTCGCGGAGTCGCCACCTAATTAGTTTGGGTGAATTAGGACACCTAAATGTTTAACTAGTTTAAAGTAAAACATTAACTCCATTTTAATGGTCTGCTAAACTTAGTGAGATTCTGAGTAAGTGTTCTTTATTAATCTAGAGGGAAGGGGTTAGGCACCTACAAGATCCGCTAACTTGCGGTTATCCTGCCAAACCTAGGGTAATTATTATATTTTAAAAATGCAAAGTAAAAGATCTTCCCGCTTAATAAAATGCTAAAAAAAATGTTAAAATGTTTAAAGGTGCTTAAGTCTAAAAAGGGCAAAGGTGTTATAAATAAATAAAAGAGCCAAATGCTAAATGTTTAAAGTGCTTAAAATACTAAAGGTTGCTAAAAGGCATTAAATGATAGAAGGGTGCTAAAGGTGCTAAGAGGTGCTTAAAAGTGTTAAATGCTAAAGTGCTGAATGTTAGGAAATAGATGCTAGCATGTTAAAATGTTTAAAAGGTGCTTAAAGTATTGAAAGGGCAAAAGGTGCTATATGCTAAAGTACAAAGAATGCTAGGAAGGTGCTAAAATGTTACTAAAGTTTAAAGAGGGGCTAAGAATGCAAAAACTGTTAAGATGCTAGAAAGTGCTAAATGCTAAAGTGCTTTATAGACTAATTATATGCTCATGCTAGCTAAATTAATCTTGCCTAGCCTGCGTACAATATTATATAAGAGATGTTTTAAGATGATTTTGAGAGTTTAGGAAGAAATCTGTTGTGGATTTTAATACACAAAATGTTGGTTTTATAATGCAAGTTAAATTATTTTGGCAAAAATTAGACATGCATGACAATCCTAAAAGGCAAGTAAGTTAAGCGATGAACTTTAAATTACCTTCCCCCGCTTATATGTTTAAAGGCTAATTATTCTAGACATCCTATTAATTACAAATTTAGTGATAAAATTACAGTAAAAGACACAAACTTTAAGCGGATGGGATCGAGAGGATTGTGCCGGATGACAATATCAATCCGCCCTATTGTTTTGGAATCCTTGAAGCGGGAATGCGAATGCGGGTGCACATAGACGCGGGTTGCCATTTGAAGTGGCTCGCGATGAGTCTCGTAGTGAGACTCTTCGTTTTGCTCCGATGCATTTTCATGTAACGAAAGGAAAGATAAGGATTAGTCTGAGCCCGATTAAATAACGAATAAGCACTTGGCACATAGTTTATATTGGAGCAAGCACACGTAAAGGCAGCGAGGCAGCTTTGTCGGATAGGGATTAAGCGCGGTAGTGAGAAAAAACATAGAGGTGGCGGTATGCGACCAGTGGTAGAGGAGAAAAAATGATAGGCGGGCCCATAATGCATGCAAACATGTTCAAAACCAAACCAACACAATAGACACAATGGTAGAATCTCAAGCAAAACTCATCTTATCAAGATGTGATACCACGTGCCTTAACGAATGGCAACAAAACATTATAGGCATATGCAAGCAGGTTCAAGGTCTCGTATATAGCTAAGTGTTCAAACAAGTGATCTAGGCATAGACAAATACTATCAAAGGTATGGACTTTTTAGCCTAACAAAAGGCTTAGTCGGATTAATCACATTCAAAACATTTAGGCAATTTCAAAGTCTCAACTATACATATGCATGCTAAAAAAAACAGAATTATAAAAATATGTATGCAAGCAGGGGCTTATAATTAACATGGTGTAACTTGTTTTGATATGAGAGATGCTAGTGCAGGTCATTTATTGACCCGGTAGAAATGATATCACACAAAAGGACTTGGGGAAGGTATCATACATTGGCATGAGTTATTTATATGTAAACATGTGAGAGCAGGTAAGCGATTGTCCAGAAAAACATGAGACAAGCAAGGTGCAGAAAATGACTATTTAAGAGAATGGTTCTGGACTTATGACATGAATTATCCTTAAACTAAACACATCTGATTATGATTAGGCTACATTAGGCATCGATATTTTAAAATCCAACGGACCTAGCTCGGGGAAGACATACATGGTTACATAAACATGTTAGGCTAGTAATAGGCTATGCAGTTCAAACCATCTGCTGATTCAGTCTCATGTCAACACAGATTCAGTCCTGGTAAACATTTCTCTATCTAATCATGCTTATAGCTTGCAGTGATAAACAACAAATAATAATCTCAATCAACTAAGACATGCTATACTAAACCATGAGCATCTTAAGTCATAAATTATATAAGTTTAGAGACTTAGACATGATTAAACTGACTTAAACTAACATGATAGTCATTTATCCAACCAATCATACAAAATCAGCCACTAAACAGTGATTCGAACAAACTAACCATTAACCCGATGAACATCAACAATATATAATTTAATTAATATGCTTAACGATTAACCTAATACGCTTAAACCATAACTAATTCTAACTGAAACACGATCAGTAACCACATGAACATACAAATATAAGTTTCATACTCTAAATTAAACAAAAGAATAAGATAAAAGGGGATGTGTTTACCTTCTCCGGACAGCGACCCGGGACAGCGTATCAAGTCGTCGGTCATTTCGGCGAACTTTGGGTTTGCGATGCGAATGAGAAGGGGTAAACTGCTTGCTGATTTTTTTTGCTAGAACTGAGAGAAGGGTTCGACTGATTCCCCTGTTTCTGCCCTATTCCCTCTGACTGAGCTCTCTCGTATATGCCTACTGCACTCTGCTCTGCCTTTCTGCCCTAAATTGCTATGTGGTTCCTAACTGCTGCTAAAAGGGTGAAACGATTGCTGTCTCCCTCTTTCTGCTCTACTTTCCGTCTCAATTTCTGACCTAAACTGCTATCTCCTAACTGCTGCTAAGGTCCCCCTAAGCTCTGAATCGATGCTATCGGTGGTTCTTAACTGCTATGTAGTTTTTCCTGCTCCCCTCACTCCCTCAGAATTCGACTCCTATGCTCTGCTCTGTCTCCTGAATTGCTATGTGGTTGCTAACTATTGCTAAGGGTGAAACGATTGCTCTCTCCTCTCTTGCTGTCTGTCCTAAGTCGATGCCCTTCCTCCTCTGAATCGATGCTCTGGGTCCTAACTGCTGCTAAAGTGTGTCGATGCTATGGGTATCCTAACTGCTGCTAAAGTGTGTCGATGCTATGGGTTTCCTCCCCCTTTCTGCTCTACTCTCTCCTTTTCTGACCTCTGTTCCACTCTCTTACTGTCTGTGTTGTTGCCCCTCTGACCTATGTTCGACACTGCTGCCAAGGGTGCCCCTTTGATTGGTCTATTGCATGTGCTTATATAGCCCTCCTTCTAGGTTCTAACACTGGTAAGCAATTAAAGGCTGATTGGGACGAGATTTGGTGCTGATATTTCGTAAGATATTTGTGCTGATTTGGTTCGATTCGAACGGGTTTATATGGTAAGGTATCGTTGGAGAAGTGTGTGCAGGTAAAGGGAAAGGAAAGTCGCCGGATTCTCAGGCGAGAAATCCGGCGAGGAGGGTGACATGAGGGTGGCGATTTGAAAGGTTTAGGGTTTCGTCGTTTTTTGCTGTTCTGTCTTGGACGATGAAGTGAGGGTGAAGGAGTTTTGTGGGCTGAGGGAAAAAATAACGTTGGGCGTTGGGCGTAATGGGGTTTAGAGAAGATGTGGGCTGGGAAATGGGCTGCGGGTGTGGGCTGCGGGTCTTGGACGAATTAAAGGGGTGTTGGGCTAATATTTTTAGTTCTAGGGTTGGGTAGAATTTAATTAGGGGTTTAATTAAGTGTTAGTAGGTATTTAATTAGTAAATTGCTTAAATTGTTTAGGTGCTTTATTAATCTAATTGTTATAAATGCGGGCGTGCTATTTAATTAGTGCTTAATATTTTAGAATGCGGCGCTATTATTTAAAATCTTATTATTGTGCATTATTGCGAAGTTAAATTAAAATTGAATTGAGTTTAGATTAAATTATTTAAATGCTAAATGCGAGTATGATATTTAAGAATCGTTTAAAGCTTTATAAATGCGGTGCTATTAAATGCATATATAAAAATTGATTTTAAATTACAAATGATTACTAATAAATGCGGCTATGCTACCTGACACGACGTTATCGCTAAATTATTTATTTTATGCATTTATTAATTATTTAAGAATTACGACAAAGCTTAAAGTTAATTAATGCGGACGCGAGACTCTAAGTGCTTAAAACTCTACGTAAGACGCGATGTCATTATTAAATTAATTATTTATGCCTGTATTTAATGTTTTATTCGCTGCATTTTATTATAAAAATCCTAAAAAATTATTTTACAAAATTAGTGTAATTTTATAGTTAATGGCTGGACGGGAGGGTCAAAATTGGGTGTCAACAGGTTACACGTTCTTTTTCAACGGAGGAGCAGTGATGTTACACCTCGTAAGTTTAAGGCAATAATTAAAAATGTCATTAAGGAATAAGATTCAGATATTGGATATAAAGTATAATTATACAAACCAAATCCAGAAGTTGGTGTTCCAAAGGATGTGAGTCCGGAAAAAATTCTTTTTGGTTATTACGAGCGTGTAAAGGGATTAAAAATGTTAGTTGTATATTCCCGTTCTGGGTATGTCACGCCCCGACTTTTCCTAAGTCTTTACTTAGGGCGTGATGGCACCTGGACAATTATTTTCCACCAGGAGCACCATTTAATTCTCTTTATTTAGAAATTTAAACTTATATTCAAATACGGAGCTATTAATAAAAATAACAATAAAGAAATTTGTTTATGACTTTATAGAAAATATAACGCGAGCCCATGCTCGTGCAAATATTGTTTCTACATAGACATACTGACAAATATTATTCTAAGTTGGAAGGGAGACCATTCCACACGGGCATTTCGAGACATGGGCGACGTCCACGAACGCGAATATCAAGACCGAATCAATGGACTTTGTTTGAGAAGAGGCTGCGGGACGATCGATAGCCTTGGCGTGGAGCATTTCCTCTATCACGCTTTCCTGAAACATGTTAAATAAAGAGTCGACCTACCATAAATTTGGTGAGAACTTTTACCTGCGATTCAAAGTAACACCACAATATTCCAAGTGCAATCACATTATAACGTAATAAGCATATTGCAAAAACATATCAGGTTACAACATTTTTAAATATGCAACAACTCCTCATAGGAAATTCTCGGTTTAACTAACACTTCATTTTATCTCGTATTATACGTTAAGACATTCCCCTGCATTTCCACATGTTTATTACATTTATATATTTGTGAATGCGTATTCACTTTTCATATTTATATATAGATGAACATGTATTCATCTTTCATATTTGTTGCGGCGTGCAACCCGATCCATTATATTTACGTATTTGTGAACACGTATTCACTTTACGTTTTGTTGCGGCGTGCAACCCGATCCATTATGTTTACGTATTTATGAACGTGTATTCACTTTACGTTTTGTTGCGGCGTGCAACCCGTGCCATTATATTTACGTATTTGTGAGCAGCGTATTCACTTTACGTTTTGTTGCGGCGCGGCCAGACCCATTATATTTACGTATTTGTGAACACGTATTCACTTTACGTTTTGTTGCGGCGTGCAACCCGATCCATTATGTTTACGTATTTGTGAACGCGTATTCACTTTACGTTTTGTTGCGGCGTGCAACCCGACCCATTATATTTACGTATTTGTGAACACGTATTCACCTTACGTTTTGTTGCGGCGTGCAACCCGATCCATTATATTTATATTTATATATTTATGTGAACACGTATTCACTTTTCATATTTTTCAGAAGATCGAATAAATAATAATCTCTTTTCCAACATTCTGTCATTCATACTTGTAACGATTATAACTTTTTGACCATAATTCCAACTAAGGTGTTTCTCAAGCGGAAACTAAGGTAAGACGGGGATCTTTCACTGTACCAAATTTCATTTAAAACTACTTTGGGTAACTAACACAAACTTATCCTCAAAACAGTCATATGAAATTTGTTTCGGCAGAATTTTTATTAAACAGAACCCAATCTTAGAATAGTCATAACTCCTAATCTGTAAACCCGTTCAAGCCCCATAAAATCTCAAAACGACGAGAATATTCTTAGCACATCGCATTTTAATCGTTATTTTTGCATATTTTTACATAATATTCTATGTTTATTTCTTCACAAAAATGGCATTGCATCTTTTATTTTTTAAAATAAGCATCATGTCTTCGTTAATATTATGTTTTTATTGTTACACCGTCGTTTTATTTTAATAATATTTGCATCTCTTTAAATAATTAATTAGCATCCCGTTTTACTTTTAATTAGGCATTAAACATTTCTTAAATATCGTTTTATTATTATTATTATCGCATCGGCATTTGTATTTTATAATTTTGCATCTTTTTTAATAAATAATTAACCAGCCTTCCATTTTTGTCAAACCAGTACAGTCCAAGACACAATTTGAATCAGTCCAATCCAATACCATTTCTTTTTAATTTCACCCAAACTTTCTCTTTTATGTTTCCCCCCTAAAATCAAATACCATTTTTCATTTTCCCCCCAAAACAATACCCACTTTTCATTTCCCCCCCCCCCAATACCTAACCCTAATAATACCCTATAAAACAAAACATTTCCCCACTTCGTTTTAACCCTTGTGCAATACAAAATCCCCCTTCTCACCTCGTCTCTCTCATTAACCCATGTCTCCTCACTCGCTCCGTCGCCGCCGCTTTCGCCGGAGCTCGAGCTCGGCGAACACCTGTGACAGCGCACCTCTCGCCTCTCGTCTACCTCACCAACATCACAACCCACCCGTTGAAACCACCACTGAACCACCGCCATTTTCCTAACCTCTTCACTACCGTCGTCGCGCCACGGCGAACCCCTACCTAACCATACGCCATCACACCATTGTTCCGTCGCAAATCACCGACGTCGCCGTCACACCCGTCATCGTCCCAGCGTTGATCGGGCGGCGTCATCCGGTGTTCGCCGTGGAAGTAGCCGCCGCCATCGCTACTGAGTTTGGTTCCATTTAGATTTATTGGTATATTTTTATTTTGGTGATTTCAGTTATTTTGAATCTCGCGGAGTTTGAGGAACTCCGTGATGGGTTAATTCTTGTTTAGTTGTTGGTTTGATTTGGGGTGATTTATTGTATTTGCGGAGTTTAAAAACTCAGTGAACCTCAACTCCGCTGGCTTACTCTGCTTTGCTTCACTATATGTTGGGTGATTTGGCATTTTCTCTTATGTTTGGCATTGGCCGGAGTTCATTAACTTGAGCGACTTGTTGGCTTTATTTTTGGATGTTAGGGACTGATTTTGGTATCCGATTGAATTTGGATATTTCTGTTTAAATATGGTTTTTAGTGAGCCATTTGATGTTTGTTTCCATTTGTTTGCATACCATTTTTTCTCACTGTCTTGTTTTGCTGTTCACTGTTCATGGTGACTGATTTTGGCCTTTTATTATTTTATTTAACTGATTTAGAACAAATACTACACTATTGGTATTTTACTGATTTTGAACATGATACTACACTTTGGTATTAAACTGATTTTGAATATGATACTACACTTTGGCCGATGAAAAGTTATCCGTCGATTTTTTAGGCCTCCACAGTTGCAAAGACGGAAAATAAAATAAATGAAGCTTTCTGGGCAAGGATGATTTCTTCCACTTACATCGGATAACCAACATGCGCTTGGCAAGGCGAATTCTCGCAGTCGCACTTGTTTAGGCTGTCCTACTTTATATTTTGACATATCTGAGCCCTCCGTGTTTAAAACTATTACTGTTTTGGCGCGGATCCGAAGGTTTTATTTACTTTATTATTTTTAGCAATATTGGCCAATGAAGGAATCCGTCGATTTCCAAGGCCTCCATGTACAAAAAGCGGATTTATTTGCTTTGTTTGTTAATTTTTGCTATTATTTTAAAATTTATGTATTCTATTACTAATACTTTTACTAAGTGTTTATGCAGGTATCCGGAGATGCATTTCAAAAAGAATGCCCCGGAGTTTATTTTATGTCGTATTTAATTTCATGTTTTATTATTTTGCATTGTATTATATTTTAATTGTAAATTATGTAAAATGCTTAGAATAGGTAGAATAAAAAGAGCAATAAATAATTAACCTAGGTTTGAACGAACAACCGCAAGTTAGCGGATCTTAAAGGATGCCTAACCCCTTCCCTTTAGGATAATAAAGAACTCTGATCCAGAATCTCACTAATTTCGCAGACCATTAAATGGAAGTCAATTGCAGTATTTTTATTGCAATAAACTAAGTGTCCTAATTCACTATAATAATTAGGTGGCGACTCCTTAAAATACATTTAGGAATCAACCATACGTAGTACTTCCGTTTCGACTCCGATTAAAATGGGGTGTTACAGCATGGCGACTCTGCTGGGGATATCAGGTTCTTGATCATAGCAAACACAGGTTAATTAAATATTGCACTTTATTTTGCTTTTATATTTGTTGTAAATATTTTATATTGTTTGCTTTTATTTTGTAATTAACTACTTTAATTGCTACATTATTTTATTGCTTTCCTTAAATTGACATTCCGCTCATATTTTCTCCATTCTGGAAAATTAACACTATCACACACTACACGCGAGGTGTGTTTTACGCACCCGCAAAATTTCTTTCAATTACCCAATTTTAGGAGAGTTGGCAAAGGCGCGGAGCAGCCGGACCATCCGGTGGCCGCGTAGCCTTCTCACTCGAGTAGTCCGCTCGGGAACTATTTTGTCTAGTAAACCAAATCTTAGCAAAATTAAGATAGAGCTATACCACATTTTTTTTTAAGTCATGCATGCATAAACCTTAGGTGGGTCGATCTTTGGTATCGTCTCCACGATTAGGAAATCCACCAAACTTGTCGACGGGTTTCACAACCCAACGACCCATTAGCATACTATGTGTAGCGTGATGATGATAAGCGGATCAAGCACGGTTATGACACATCGAAATTGGAAAGAGTGCACCGTCATTTGGTCGCCATTTCCAACAAAGATTGCGGTTAACGGCTTGGACTTATTTATCATAATCCCGTATATTTGGCGTTTAGGCTCACCTCTGGCATAAGGGAGGTCCCAAGCATATTAGGGCACGCGCTTGATTTGCATGTTTTTTTTGTTTATTATTGTTTGTCGCTAGCAACTCTGTACATATTATTTAACGCATTAATTACCCTTTTGTGATTCTGGACTCGAGCATTTGCATTTTTTTGCACTTTTTGCTGTCACATTGCAATCAGGGCTTCTACTTCGTAAATCACTCTTGAATAGAGCGACTTGGACTTTGTGAAGCATCAACCACCAGTTCAGTCGAACCAATCAGGGGAGTCTTTGACTGTATTGTCACACCTCATCATTTTTATTATTTTGTCATTTTCCTACTCACCCATGTCTCATATTTTGCAGGAATGTCGTCCTCGCAGTCAGTCCAAGGCGGTCGGAAAAAAAAAATCAGTTTTATACCAACGAGACATCGCTCTCAGTTTTTCTATATTTTGTATCTTTATTTGCAAATTCAATTGACTTGTTTAGCGTTAATTACATAGTTCTTTTATATCATGCATTTCTGACATAATTATTTGAACTACGCGTATACGATTCTCACCGCGGTGTGATCGTAAGCAACTCATTTTGGGTTCGACACCACAAAATAAAAACCAAAAATAAAATAAAATAAAGAAGCATATTTTTTCACTCATGCATCTCATTCATCATGTTCTTGGGCATTCATTTTCTATACATTCATTTTACTTTGCATTCGTCCACGATGGACAATCATTTCTTTACCTGACACTTATATTGTCGTCCTTTCATTGATAAATTCTTTTCAAGCATACATTTTGTAACATATTTGAATGAACTACGCGCTTTGATTCCTCGGCGGGATACGTGGCGACTATTCGGGTTCGGTACCATTTATTCAAAAAATACAAAAAAAAACAATTATTCGAAAAATACAAAAAAAGAAGAAATATTTTATTCAAAAAAATACAAAAAAAATGTTATTAAAAAAACATTTTTAGTATTATTTTTTTAATTTTTTAATACCAACACAGTTACAAATGTGCATAAAAAAAAAAAAAAAAAAACAAGTGATAATCAGTATGGGTTGACTTTATGGTAAACCATAGATTCTTTTGGTACCTCTTATTCATACATGAGATGACATTGTCTTGCATGTTTCCAAGATAAGAATGAAACCGGCCTCATCGTTTCATATGCATTGTGTGGTGAGTGTTTGAATAAGTTCAATTGCATTGCATTGTGATCTAGAACTTGGCACGAATGTTTGTTGGCGAAATCCTGAGTAACACTCTGTGTGGGAAATGCTCGGAGGCTTTCTTTGACCCGTTTGAGCCTTTTCAGCCTACCAAATAACATTATCCCTAGTACACCCCCTTGAGCCTAAAACCTATTTTTCAACAACCGCATATTACACCTATAACCTTTCTGAGTGCGTACGCACTATCCCTCTCTTGGCCGACTCTGCCGTGTGCTTTAGAAATGTGCAAGTGGTGACAAAATTCTATTTGAAGTTTGCAAAGACAAAATTGTCAAAGTCTCAAAGAATGAAAGCAGACGACTTCACATAAAGAGGAAATCAAAAGCCTAGATAAAAAAAGGGAATACATAACCAGAAAAATAAAGGGGCTCCAAATGAAAGATTCAAAAAGTCAATCTGAAAAGCGGGACAAAAGAAAGCAAGTCGGCATTAAAACACACAAATATCAAGCATGGATGTAGTCCAACTCTCGAGGAATGATTAGTCACTTTTACCCAAATGATATACATTCCTTTCACCAAGCCTACATTCTGAGCCCGTAATGAGCCTACATGATCTTATCTGAGGGTTCTCACATTAGTGGATACTTACATGACGAGCCTATGGTATCACAATTGCATGCATTGAACATCTTTTTTGAGTGTGGCGCAATTCTCTCAGCGTCCCAAAATTCAAAATATTGGAATATATGTGTGAGATGGGACCTTCTTTGATGAGGCATTTGAAACATGAGATTACGTTTAGTTGAAACCTTGGATGCAAGCAAGTGTGTCGACACTCGGGTATGTTTGAGTCTTATCTGAAGCGTGTGAATTACACGAGTCAAACTCGGTTAGGCGAAAACAATAAAAGAACATCCTTATGCACAATACTAATTGTTGGTATCATTTGGAGTCAAGCGAAATGTAAATCTTCCATTTTTTCAGAAAAAAAAACAACAAAATGCATATTACAAAAAATTATTTTTGCATCACGAACTACGTCTTGACCTGATTCCCTCGGCGGGATACGTAGGCGGCCACATCGGCTTCGGTCCCACATCATTTTAAAATCATAAAAATTCTTATTTTGCAGCATGAACAACGTCTTGACCTAACTCCCTCGGCGGGACACGTGAAACGACCACGTCGGCCGTTCACACCGTTAGAAATATTTCTTACTTGTTTTTGCACATGACTCGATTTTGTCCATTGGAGAGTTTAGCATCCTCATATATTTTGCATCCATTACTACCTATATATTTTCGGGGGGTTGCATTCTCATCTACTCAATTGTACATTGTCCATATTCTCGCATTAGCTTTTCATTCATTATAAAAAATAAAAAAAAATGCTTACCTGATCGCCTTGATAGCGTTAAGATGCAACCTTACCCAGTTCAACATCTTCATTACCAGAAACTGGGACATTTTAAGGAATTCAGTGCAAGAAAATGGCAATGAGCGGAAAAGCAGGCCAACTAGGTCTCGGTGCAAACCCGAGGATCTGGCGTCGAGCCAAAGCTCTGAGTCGCTAATCAACCACTCATTTCTAAAAAAAACTCACAAGTTTTCTTTGAGTGCAGGATCCTCATATCGGCAAAGCGGGAACACAACAATAGGCCCGTGCGGTTACAAGCGCCTGGCGTCTATGCAATGGCGTTATCTCAACCTGGCAAGTCCGCAAGCGGTGCGCTCATAAACTAATGCATTTCATTTAAGCCTATCTGGCGGCTTCATTCATGTTTCGTCCAAGCAACGACGAGCATCTGCACCGCGCGTCATGCAACGACGCCATTTCATTAAAAGCCCATGCAGCGGCCGTATATGTTTCGTCTATGCAACGGCGAGCATCTGCGTCGGCGTCCATGCAACGACGCCTTTTCATTTTAGCCTATCTGGCGGCCGTTCATGTTTCAATCTGCAGCGGCGAGCATCTGCATCGCGTCTATGCAACGACGCCATTTCATTTAAGCCCATGCAACGGCTTCATATATGTTTCGTCTATGCAACGACGAGCATCTGCATCGCGTCCGAAAACGACGCCATTTCATTTAAGCCCATGCAACGGCTTCATTCATGTTTCGTCCATGCAACGATGAACATCTGCATCGCGTCTATGCAACGACGCCATTTTTATTTAAGTCTATGCAACGACTTCATTTATGTTTCGTCCATGCAACGACGAGCATCTGCACCGCGTCTATGCAACGACGCCATTTCATTAAAAGCCCGTACAGCGGCCGTATATGTTTCGTCTATCTGGCGACGAGCATCTGCGTCAGCGTCCATGCAACGACGCTTTTCATTTTAAGCTTATGCAACGACTTCATTCATGTTTCGTCTATGCAACGAGCATCTGCATCGCGTCCATGCAACGCGCGCTTTTCATTTTAAGCCCGTGCAGCGGCCGTTTATGTTTCATCCGTGCACGACGAGCATCTGCGTCGCGTCTATGCAACGACGCCATTTTCATTTAAGCCTATGCAGCGGCCGTTCATGTTTCGTCTATGCAACGACGAGCATCTGCATCGCGTCCAAAAGCAGCGTCATTTCTTTTAAGCCTATGCAACGGCTTCATTCATGTTTCGTCTATCTGACGGCGAGCACTGCGTCAGCGTCCATGCAACGGCGCCTTTTCATTTTAAGCCCATGCGGCGGTGCGTCTATGTTTCGTCCATGCAACGCGAGCATCTGCGTCAGCGTCTATGCAATAGCGCCATCAACATCCACAATAACCTTGTCTTTTCGGCACCACATCACATGCGACCCGGTGTCGATCATCTTGACACGAGACATTTTTTAAATCAGCGTCAGCTTTGCTTTTTATTTTTGCGTCACAACGACCCAGTGTCATCATGATTTGACACTGGGACATTTTTGGGTCTGCATAATCCCTATTTTTGAATTTATAGTTTATAAAACAGGACAAAATTGGCTACAAGTCAACATCTTTGTCCGAAGACTCTTCCATCATCTCCGTACAAAGAGGGACATGCTGTTGACAGTCAATTTTGACCCGTTTTTTGTATATTTGTTGTAATTTTAAGTATTTTAGCACACCGCATTTTAATCGTTATTTTTGCATATTTTTACATAATATTCTATGTTTATTTCTTCACAAAAATGGCATTGCATCTTTTATTTTTTAAAATAAGCATCATGTCTTCGTTAATATTATGTTTTTATTGTTACACCGTCGTTTTATTTTAATAATATTTGCATCTCTTTAAATAATTAATTAGCATCCCGTTTTACTTTTAATTAGGCATTAAACATTTCTTAAATATCGTTTTATTATTATTATTATCGCATCGGCATTTGTATTTTATAATTTTGCATCTTTTTTAATAAATAATTAACCAGCCTTCCATTTTTGTCAAACCCGATGATCAAGACACAATTTGAATCAGTCGATCGATACCATTTCTTTTTTAATTTCACCCAAACTTTCTCTTTTATGTTTCCCCCCTAAAATCAAATACCATTTTTAATTTTCCCCCCAAAAAAATACCCCACTTTTCATTTCCCCCCCCCCCCCCCAATACCTAACTTTAATCCTACCCTATAAAACAAAACATTTCCCCACTTCATTTTTAACTTGACCGCATGATACAAAATCCCCTTCTCGGCCTCGTCTCTCTCTCATTAACCCATTGTCTCCACTTTCACTCCGTCGCGCCGCCCTTTCGCGGAGCTCCAAGCTCGTGAACACCTCGCATGACGGCCGCGCCTCTCACCTCTCCGTCTACCTCACCAACATCACAACCCACCCCGTTGAAACCACGGCTGAACCACCGCCATTTTCCCTAACCTCGCCCGCTACCGTCGCGCGGCGACCTACCACAGCCATACGCCATCACACCATTGTTCCGTCACAAATCACCGACGTCGCCATCACACCACCGCCGCTTGCCGTCAACGTCCCGTTGATCGGGCGGCGTCCGCTCCGGTGTTCGCCGTGGAAGTGACGCCGCCATCGCCGCAGGTTTGGTTCCATTTAGATTTATTGGTATATTTTTATTTTGGTGATTTAGTTATTTTGAATCTCGCGGAGTTTGAGGAACTCGTGATGGGTTAATTCTTGTTTAGTTGTTGGTTTGATTTGGGATGATTTATTGTATTTGCCGGAGTTTAAAAACTCCGTGAACCTCAACTTTCATGGCCTCCTCTTTGCTTCACTATATGTTGGGTGATTTGGCATTTTTCTCTTATGTTTGGCATTGGTCGGAGTTCATTAACTTGAGTGACTTGTTGGCTTTATTTTTGGATGTTAGGGTGATTTTGGTATCAGATTAATTTGGATATTCTGTTTAAATATGGTTTTTAGTGAGCCATTTGATGTTTGTTTCCATGTTTGCATACCATTTTTGTCCTTTGTCTTGTTTCTTTGTTCCTTTGTTCATGGTAGTGATTTTGGCCTTTTATTATTTTATTTAACTGATTTAGAACAAATACTACACTATTGGTATTTTACTGATTTTGAACATGATACTACACTTTGGTATTAAACTGATTTTGAATATGATACTACACTTTGGCCGATGAAAAGTTATCCGTCGATTTTTTAGGCCTCCACAGTTGCAAAGACGGAAAATAAAATAAATGAAGCTTTCTGGGCAAGGATGATTTCTTCCACTTACATCGGATAACCAACATGCGCTTGGCAAGGCGAATTCTCGCAGGCGCACTTGTTTAGGCTGTCCTACTTTATATTTTGACATATCTGAGCCCTCCGTGTTTAAAACTATTACTGTTTTGGCGCGGATCCGAAGGTTTTATTTACTTTATTATTTTTAGCAATATTGGCCAATGAAGGAATCCCCGTCTGATTTCCAAGGCCTCTCATGTACAAAAGACGGATTTATTTGCTTTGTTTGTTAATTTTTGCTATTATTTTAAAATTTATGTATTCTATTACTAATACTTTTACTAAGTGTTTATGCAGGTATCCGGAGATGCATTTCAAAAAGAATGCCCCGGAGTTTATTTTATGTCGTATTTAATTTCATGTTTTATTATTTTGCATTGTATTTTATTTTAATTGTAAATTATGTAAAATGCTTAGAATAGGTAGAATAAAAAGAGCAATAAATAATTAACCTAGGTTTGAACGAACAACCGCAAGTTAGCGGATCTTAAAGGATGCCTAACCCCTTCCCTTTAGGATAATAAAGAACCCTGATCCAGAATCTCACTAATTTCGCAGACCATTAAATGGAAGTCAATTGCAGTATTTTTATTGCAATAAACTAAGTGTCCTAATTCACTATAATAATTAGGTGACGACTCCTTAAAATACATTTAGGAATCAACCATACGTAGTACTTCCGTTTCGACTCCGGTTAAAATGGGGTGTTACACGTGATGCTGCATGTTTGTTTCTTTTTTTTTTTTCTTTTTTTCTCTTTTGTTTTGTTTTTGTTTTTCTTATTTTCATTTCATCTATCTATTTATCCAACTTTAACACTAAATTTATCCCATGCAATTTATTCTTTGTTTTCTTATATATATATATATATATATATATTTATTAACTCAAACACAACTATATATTATTATTTATTTTTCCGGATTTTACATTCTCTCCTCCTTAAGCAACATTCGTCCTCGAATGTGAATAAGGTCGTAACATAATCACATTGACACAATAATGTTTATTGTTATTGTAACAAATTTGGGGCTTCACATTCTCCCTTCCTTAAGAAGCATTCGTCCTCGAATGAGAATAAGGTTGTAACACATGCATATAGACACATGAAATGACACGTATGAAGTACTATGTAATGCATTTTTTTTATTACCTTAGTCAAATAGGAATGGATATTTGACTTTCATCGCCTCTTCCGCTTCCCAGGTGGCTTCCTCTGTGGAGTGATTCTTCCATAGGACTTTCACGGAAGCAATATCTTTATTTCTAAGGCGTTGGACCTTTCTATCAAGTATTTCTACCGGAGCCTCTTCATATTGAAGCTCTTTATTAAGAACTATCTCACGGGAAGGATAGCGTGACTTGGATCGTGCAAGTATTTTCGTAACATTGACACATGAAATACCGGATGCACTGCTTCCAACTCTTGTGGAAATGCTAATTCGTAAGCCACATTCCCCACTCTTCGCAAGATCTCATATGACCCAATAAACCTTGGGCTCAATTTCCCTTTCTTACCAAAACGCATCACTTCCTTCATTGGAGACACTTTTAAAAATACTTTCTCCCCCTCTTGGAATTCAAGATCTCTTTTTCGATGATCCGCATAGGACTTGTGACGGCTATGAGCTGTTTTGATCCGCTCCCGAATCATACATCCTTATCATTTGTTTCTTGAATGACTTGAGTCCAAGCGATTGCGTCTCACCCACCTCGAACCATCCAAGTGGAGACTACATTTTCGTCCATATAATGCTTCAAACGGCCATTTGTATGCTAGAGTGAAAACTATTGTTGTGGCGAACTCAATTAGACATAGATGGTCGGCCGAACTTCACGAAAATCTAACACACAAGATCGCAACATGTCCTCAAGTGTTAGAATTGTTCGCTCAGCTTGCCCATTTGTTTGCGGTTGGAAAGTCGTGCTTAACTTAACTTTTGTCCCGAGACCCTGCTGAAAACTTTGCCAAAAGTGTGAGGTGAGTAGGAACCCTAGTGAAATAATTTGTAAAGGAATCGTGTAACATACAATCTCCTTCAAATAAATTTGTGCGTCTTGTGGTGCGCGTCGTAGTCTTGACGGTAAGAAATGAGTGACTTTGTAAGCGGTCAACAATCACCCAAATAGAATCATACCCTTCTCGAGTTTTGGTAGACCAGTTACAAAATCCATATGAATCGCCTCCCATTTCCACATGGGGACTCGATGTCTGAAGTAATCCGCCAGTTTTGATGTTGATTTCACTGGCGACATATAAGACATCTCGACAAACTCTGCAACGTCTTTCTTCATCCCGTCCCACGATGGTCGCCTTGAGGTCTGATATATTTTTGTTGACCACGGATGAATGGAATATCTTGTGTTGTGACCTCATCTAAGATCTTCCTCCTTAGATCCTTTACCTTAGGAACACATAACCTACCACTTATACAGAAGGGTTCCGTCATTATCTCCCAATGTAAGCGTGAAGGTTTTCCTGTTGGATCCTCTCCGAAATCCAACAAACTTCGTATCCTCAATGACTTTCTTTTATTTACGAGCTAAGGCATGCGAGGTATCATGTACCACCACCCTACCTTCACCGATCTCGATTAAGCTAACCAGAGGTTTCCCGATCTTTGTAGCTCACGAACAATACCCTCTTTTGTATTGCCAAATGGGCCAAGCGCCCATTGATCTCCTCGAGTCGTCGACCACCACGTTGGCTTTCCCAGGATGGTAAAGAATACTAAGGTCATAATCCTTAAGCAACTCTAACCATTTTATTTGTCGGAGATTCAAATCCTTCTGCGTGGTTATGTACTGCAAACTCTTATGATCTGTAAATATGTCTGTCGCGCCCTTTTTCGACCGCGACATTTATTTTCTAAACTCGGCTCCTGCTTAAATAACAAAGGTTAGAAAATAACATAAATAAATGCTAAATAGTTTAAAATGCTTAAAAGGTGCTAAAATGCAAAAGGTTGCTAGGGAGTACTAAAATGCTAAAGGGGGGTTCTTAAAGGTTTAAAAGGGTGCTAAATGCTAAAGGGTTCGCGGAGTCGCCACCTAATTAATTTGGTGAATTAGGACACCTAAATGTCAACTTAGGTTAAAGTCAACACTAACTCCATTCTTTATGGTCTGCTAAACTTAATGAGATTCTAGGTAAGGGTTCTTTATTAATCTAGAGGGAAGGGGTTAGGCACCCTCTAAGATCCGCTAACTTGCGGTTGTCCTGCCAAACCTAGGGTAATTATTATGTTCAAAGAATGCATGTTTTGAAAGGTTTTTAAAATATTTAAAACACTTAAGATGTATTCTTGACTAAGAGAAAATGTAAGATTATGTTTAAATGTCATGCGTTCATAGAAATGTTTTAATGACATAAAAATGTGCGTTTATAAAATCATATGAAAAAATACCTATTATGCAAAAAAAAGTATTTATTATGCCTGTTAGCAAGAATTCATAAAAGAAATAGATTAATAATATCTTAGCTACCTCAGTATTTATGCCGGTGGGAGATTGTTAGATGATCTAATATGATTTAAGCAATGTTAAAGTAATTAACTTAAAGGAACAGGCCAATTTCTAATGTCGAATTAATTTCTAATGGGGACCCAAAGTTTGAATATTGTAGGCGACTTACTGCTAATGTACGAATGTTAGACAGTTAATTACACGAATAAACGGGGCGGGATAAGAACTAAAGGACTCGACAGAGTAGCGGTGCTATTCGCCGGCGGGTTGGAACTCCCCCAATGCGGATAGAGAAATGCACATAGATGCGGGTGTTAATTTGCCACGACGAGTCTCGCCGTGAAACTCTTTGTTGCTCCGGTGCGTTTCATGTAAATAAAGAAAAGATAAGGATTAGTATGCACTCCAAATACTTGAATCATGATAAATAAACATGGATTTAAGCATATAGAATCAAACAAGAAGAATAAACAACAGATGTTTGGCTTAAAATGCAGTAGTAATCCATCCCCAAATTAGTATAGCGTGAGAATCACCCAAAATCGACAAATTTATCCCATAAATACAGCAGCAGATGGATCCAAGTACACCAGCAAACCAATGTTGTTGCCAAGTACATCAACTTTAGTACAACCAATCAAGAAAATCCAATGGACTAGACACTGATTATCCTATGCAATAACAGACCCAATATAAATAAAATAGGTTAAAATAATCCCAATTTCGGATGCGCTTTGAAGCATCTGCTGTGACTAAAAGTTCATCCCAATAATGTCTCACTATTTAACACATCTTGTGGCTCAGAAACAAACAGAACAATCATGGGATCAGGCTTAGTAAATCATATAGGCACAACAATAGACTTAGAAGGGACCAAAAGCTAGACTAGACACACAAATTCGCACCACAGAGGCAAAACAGGAAGTGTTAACCTTCGATATCATATGATTTAGAGCATGATTATAGTTCACATAAAGTCTAGAGGTGTCTTGCGTAAATTTGTTCGAGTTAGAATAGACTACTAGCAGGACACTTAACCGGGATCAAAACTATCAATCACTATACTTTTACATGGTCCAACATTATATAAGGTTCATACTGATATAGAGACTAAAACAGAGGCAGCATACATGCTACGGGTCTAAGTTTCAATAGATGAGGCTATATTTATACATGCTTATTATATGAAACATGGTTGTAAGTTAAACCTAGAATGTGATTATGGCTTGATATGGCATAGGCTAGTTCAGTTAATGCAACAAGGCAAATGATATCCAAACAAACTGAATATACAGGGGATGATACCAAATAATTGCCAATCATGTATCACTTAGCGGCTTCATGAGCAGAACAAGATACAAAATGACTAAGAAGGTAGTCGACTAATCACTAACGCAGCCCCCTTTCGACATATACTTAAACCACATATTTCGCTTACTATGTTAACTATAAACTTATGTCGATGACTTTGATAATTGAATCTGTTTATATATACTAAGACATGCTAAACATTATACAACACTATTAACAACTAGTCCAAGTACATATGACAGAAACACATAAGTTCACGTAACAAATTGAAATTCTGAGAGAAAAATGTGTTCACCTTCTCCGGACAGCGACCCGGGGCAGCGTATCAAGTCGTCGGTCCGCTCGACGGGCTTTGGGTTTGCGATGCGAATGAAGAGGGGTAAAACTGCTTGCTGATTTTTGGCTAGAACTGAGAGAAGGGTTCGACTGATCCCTGAATCGATGCTATCCCCTGACTGAACTCTACTGTGGTGGTTCTTAACTGCTGCTAAGGGTGAAACGATGGCTATCTCACTGAGCCCTTTTCCCCCGCCCCTATTTCTATGCTCTGGATATGCCCCCCCTCCGATGCCTATTGCATGTCGTTTATATAGCCTAACTCTAGGTTCTAAAATTGGTAAGTAAATAAAGGCTGAGAATATTGGTGCTGATTCGGGCGATTTTGTGTATGATTCTGTGTTCGATAAGGTAACGATTTGAAAAGATTCGTTTGGTTATGGAAAGAAGAGCTGGCTAGGGTGCGTGGGTAAGGGAAGGCTCCCGGATTCTCCGGCGAGAATCTCGGGGCTGCGATGGGAGTGAGGTGCGGCGGTTACTTAGGTTTTTAGGGTTCGTGGTTTGCGTTTTGTTTTCTTGGAAGAGACGAGTGAAGGGCAGAAGGGGTGAACTGGGCGTGGGCTGGGCGGATAAAGAAATAAAGAAATTTGGGGTGAGTTGGGCCGGGGCGAAGGGGAGTGGGCTGGGTTATTTAGGTATTGGGTATTAAGTTAGTGGGTTATTAGTTAATTAATTAATGAATCTAGCTAAATTATTTAGGTGCTTTATTATAATTATTTAGGTGCTAAATTAGTCTAATTATTTAGGTGCTAAATTAGTCTAATTTCGGGTTACAAAACTATTACGATAATAAATGCGAGTGTGTCATTTAATTAGTGCTTAATATTTATAATGTGATGCCGTTATTAAAACTTATTTATTATGCGTACTCCGCGAAATTAATATTATTAAAAGGAGTTTAGATTATTTAAACACTAAATGCAAAATATGATATTTAAGGGCTGCTTAATGCCTTTATAAATGCGACGCTATTATTTAAAATCTTATTATTATGCATTATTATTAAAATAAATTATTAAAATGCTTTATGTATTAATAAATGCGACTATGCTACTTGACACGACGTCATTGCGAGATTATTTATTTTATGCATTTATTATTAATTAAGAATCGTTTGATAGAACTCAAAATTAATAAATGCGAGCGCGGGACTCTAAGTGCTTAAAACTCTACGTAAGACACGATGCCATTATAAAATGTTTATTTATGCCTGTATTTATGTTTTATCGCTGCATTTTATTATAAAAATCCTAAAAAATTATTTTACAAAATCAGTGTAATTTTATAGCTAATGACTGGACGGGAGGGTCAAAATTGGGTGTCAACAATGTCCACATGCACACCATACAAATAATGTCTCCATATTCGTAAGGCAAACACCACCGCAGCTAATTCCAAGTCATGAGTTGTGTAATTCTTCTCATGTATCTTCAACTGTCTAGATGCATACGCAATAACCTTTCCAAACTGCATCAAGACACATCCTAACCCAACTCTAGGCGTCATGATAGGCGTGAACCATTCATCGCGATGGTAAGGTTAGAACTGGTGCAGTAGTCAACAATTCCTTTAGTTTCTGAAAATTGGTTTCACATGTTTCCGACCACTGGTACTTAACCGCTTTTTGAGTCAACCGGGTCAAGGGAGCAGCAAGACTAGAAAAACCTTTTACGAATCTTCTATAATACCCAGCCAAACTCAAGAAACTTCTAACCTCTGTCGGAGTGGTCGGTTTTGGCCAGTTCTTCACTGCTTCTATCTTCTGGGGGTCTACCATAATTCCATCCCTTGACACAACATGACCCAAAAAGACTACCTTTTCCAACCAAAATTCACACTTTGAAAATTTAGCATATAGTTTCTCCTGTTTCAAGACTTGAAGCACTACCCTCAGATGTTCTTCATGTTCTTCAACACTCTTACTGTAAATTAGGATATCATCTATGAACACGATCACGAACAAATCTAGGAATGGTTTGAAGATTCTGTTCATTAAATCCATAAAAGTTGTTGGGGCATTGGTTAACCCAAAAGACATGATCAAGAACTCATAATGGCCGTATCGGGTTCTAAAGGTTGTTTTGGATATATCATCTGGATTTATTTTTAGCTGGTGATATCCCGAACGGAGGTCAATCTTGGAAAAATAGCTAGCTCACTGAAGTTGGTCAAAAAGATCATCGATTCTTGGTAATGGGTATCGGTTCTTGATTGTGACCTTATTGAGCTGCCGATAATCGATGCACATTCGGAGCGATCCGTCTTTCTTTTTCACAAACAGGACTGGTGCACCCCAAGGGGAAACACTAGGCCTTATAAAGCCTTTATCCAGAAGATCCTTCAATTGTTCTTTTAACTCCCTCAATTCAGCTGGGGCCATTCGATATGGAGGAATAGAAATGGGTCTTGTACCCGGAATTAACTCTATGGCAAACTCCACTTCTCTATCCGGAGGAAGACATGAAAGATCTTCAGGAAAAACCTCCGGAAAATTTCGAACAATAGGAACATCATTCACCGCTGGGGATTCTTTTTGGGTATCCACTATATTAGCCAGATATGCATACTCCACTCTGTGACTTCTCAATAACTTTTGAGCCCCAATGTAGGAAATAAACTGACATGAGGATATTCCAACCCTACCCTTATAACAACTTCTGGTTCTCCGGGAAAAGTTAATCTCACTATCTTTCATCGACAATCTAACATGTCATAACATGCCGACAACCAATCCATACCCAAAATGACGTCGAAGTCTACCATATCAAGTAGTACTAGGTTCACCATTGTTCTCCTGCCATTCACTTCTAATGGAAAATTATTTACCACCCGAGAGGCCCAAATTGAGGCCCCTACTGGTGTCATAACCTCAAAAGGTTCACTTAAATAAGAAGGTTCTACGTGTAAATTCTTAGCAAAGCCCATTGACACATATGAAAATGTAGAGACGGGATCGTATAATACAAATGCAGGAATACTCGAGACTAGCAAAATACCTGTGACCACCGCATTAGATGCTTACGCCTCGTTCCTGGGGCAAAGCGTAGGCGATTAAATTGTTGGGTTGTTGACCTCACGACTCTGGCGGGGTTGATTTCTGATTTCCCACAGGCGGTGTGGTTGCTTCGACATCCACGAATAGATTGAGTGTGGGTCCTCTTGCGCAATCTACGGCATAGTGTCACGACTCTCCACGATTATAACATGTCTTCGTTAGAGCCGACATTCTCGGTGTGTTTCCTTTGACAAATCTTACAAATCGGTTTGTCGCCTCGCGTGTTAGGGTTGGTGGCCTTGTCCTTGCTACCTTGGTAATTAGACCAAATGTGCCCCTTAGGCTTGAAATAAGACTTGCACACAGATTGGTTCGGTCCTGAAGATCCCTTACTAAACTCATGCTTATGATTATGACTCTGATAAAAAGAAACTGACGTCCGAAATCTCTTCTGCGAATATTCTCTTTTTGCTTTAGCGAAACCTTCTACTCTCAAAGCCATATCGACAATCTGAAGATAAGTTCGATCGTTGGCTAACGCCACCACCTTCTCTGCTATGTTCGGGTTTAAACCCTCTACAAATCGCTTGACTCTATCCATTTATGTAGGGACGACATGTGTGTTGTATGCCGATAACCTCACGAATCGTATCATATTCTTGTACATCTGCGGTCACCTTGCTTCAATTGTTCAAACTCCCGTCGAGCGCATCCTTTGCGTGTTAGGCATAAATTTCTCAATGAATGCCGCTCTGAACCCTCCCCAAGTCATTGGTGGTGACATCGGGGGACGATTTTTCCTAAAATTCCTCCACCACACCCCTGCATCATCCACTAGTCGTGCGCCTACCAAGTTGACGCCCTGCGTCTCCACGCATCCCAATGTGAACATTAAGTCTTCAACTTCATTGAGGAATACCATCGGGTCGGCCTTGGGTCCTTCCCCGAGCTGATGGTTCTCTTCTCCTCATAAAATTTGCTCATAGCCTATCAGGTACTGCTTGAGATTCTACACTCTCGGTCCGTGGTGCAGTCGCAATCGGTCCCTGGGCCGTCTGGTTCTGGTTCGGGGCTATGGCAGAGACACTAGGTGCGGGCGGAACCATGTGTGGAACTGCAGCTGTCATTAACTCTATGAGTCTATCTAGTTTTTGTCCCACCGTTTCTTGGGCCATTTGACTCTCGTTCTCTCCAACATTTTCTCCGACATTTTCTCCGCTCCCTTCAGACACCTATTAATTACAAAATTAAATAATAAAATTACAATAAACAAATTAAGGAATAAAATGAGACAAGAAAGTTAAGAGAGTGAAGGGATTGGAGCGGATGACTCCGTCCTATTTGTTTTCCTAGGAGTTTCTGAAGCGGGAATGCGAACGCGGATGCGGGTTGCCATTTGAAATGGCTTGCGATGAGTCTCGCCGCGAGACTCTTTATTTTGCTCCGATGCATGCCATGTAAAAAATAAAGAGACATAAGGATTAGTATATGCCCAAATAATAGCCAACACAAAATTTAAACATAGACAGCCACTTTGTTTGATAACCAGGGCGAAATGATATCAAACTATTTCTTTATCAAAGTTAGAATTATGTCTCAAAAAGTATGCAAAATGTAAGTGGCCCAAATATGGTAAGCACATGTGTATTTAGAACATAAACAATTTCTTTGGACGAGTAAATGATCATTGTGCCTTTAGTCAAATAAATGACCTCGGAAATAACTTGCCAAAAATCAATGTAGAGTTTCATTTAACTTAACTATTCCGATCAATCATAAAGTACACAGGGCATGAAAGGGAGAAAAGCGAGTCGATATGGTCACTCATGGCAAACCAAAAGGGAAACAAGGCTTCATTTTGTTAGGTAGTTTTTTAGCATAAATCAGCTCAACATGTGTAGTTATTCCCTGGATTGATTGACCTGGCCGCGACATCTATTGCGACTTGCTAAACATTTACGAAGATGGGACAAATGAACTTTTATTCTAGATGCCATATATTCATTTCATTTACGAGTCAATTATAGGCTTGCTTGATGTCCTCTAAGGTCAGATTACCAGCTGTAGATATAGACTCATGTACTAACATAGGAAAGAAACAATATATGGCCAGTTATGTCATGTTTCAACCATTGGCCTCAAGATCTAACGGGCATAACATTGATCAACTAACAAGTATGCAAGGGGGCAGAAAGGATACAGGAATGGATAAGCCGGATGCAACATTATCCAGATAGGCAGAGATCCATTTAGCCTGGACTAAACATGCAGTTATGATATGACATTTATAAACAACATTCAGGGATCCAGCAGGCAAGCACACACATCACAATAGGCAATTTAGACATGAAGATCCAATTCAAGCAATAAATAAGAAACACTAAGCAATAAACAATAGATATTTCAAACAGAGCTAAAAGGTAGGTTCCTCTATAACCAAACATGAAGCAGGTATGGACACTCTCCACGGGGGCAAACACAATAGCACAATACTCCCATAATTATTTATACACAACTGACTATTCTGAGCAGATTCATGGATATATTAGCAGTCAAATCTTTTGATTAGGGAGGCATTTGAATAGGTTAATATGGCAAGCCTTCAATTATCGCAGACCAGAGAAGAAACAGATGAGTAGATAAGTTTAACAGTCGAGTAAACAGTGACGACATTAAACCAGCAATTTCGACCATAACAGCAGCGATTAAAAGCATTAGCATTATCCATAGAGCAAATTACTCAGACAGGTTATAAAGCGTAAATCGTACAAGAAATCTGAAAGAGAACGGGTTTACCTTCTCCGGACAGCGAACCGGGGCAGCGTATCAAGTCGTCGGTCCACTCGACGGGCTTTAGGTTTGCGATGCGAATGAAAGGGCGAAGTTTGTTTGCTGATTTTTGGCTGATATTGAAAAGAAAGATTTCAGGCTTCTTATTTGTGCGATGCTAATGGTCTGGGTTGTCGATTGCTGGACCTCCTAACCTCCTATGCCTGTCGACTATTTCTATTGGACTGAGCTCTCTTGTGCTCTTCGTCTGTGCTCGACCCTCGTTTCTGCTCTGTGTTCCCTCCAACTGAGCCCAAGATTGCTATGTGGCTGCTCCTGAACTCTCTCGTATATCTACTGTGCTCTCCCCTCTCTGTCCGTGCTTAACATATGCCTATTGCATGTGCTTATATAGCCCTGGTTTGGGTTCCCTATTAGGTAAACAATTAGGGTTGAGATTCTTATGCTTGATTCGATGAGATTTGTGCTGACTTTAGTGCGATTTTGTGTACGATTTTGTATGGTAAGTTATATCTTTTCGAAGCTGGGTGTGCATGGGTAAGGAAAGGGTTCGATTCGCCGGATTCTCAGGCGAGAATCACGGCAGGGAATGTCACGCCCCGACTTTTCCTAAGTCTTTACTTAGGGCGTGATGGCACCTGGACAATTATTTTCCACCAGGAGCACCATTTAATTCTCTTTATTTAGAAATTTAAACTTATATTCAAATACGGAGCTATTAATAAAAATAACAATAAAAAAATTTGTTTATGACTTTATTGAAAATATAACGCGAGCACATACTCGTGCAAATATTGTTTCTACATAGACATACTGACAAATATTATTCTAAGTTGGAAGGGAGACCATTCCAGGGCATTTCCCGAGACATCAAATCGACATTACGAACTGGCGAGTACCAAGCGAAGCAATGGACTTGGTATGACAAGAGGTCGCGGACGATCGCTAGCCTTGGCGTGGAGCCTTTCTCTATCACGCTTTCTGAAACATGTTAAATAAAGAGTCATTACTACCGTGCAAATGGTGAGAACCTTACCCTGCAATTCAAAGTAACACCACAATATTCCAAGTGCAATCACATTATAACGTAATAAGCATATTGCAAAAACATATCAGGTTACAACATCTTTAAATATGCAACAACTCCTCATAGGAAATTCTCGGTTTAACTAACACTTCATTTTATCTCGTATTATACGTTAAGACATTCCCCTGCATTTCCACATGTTTATTACATTTATATATTTGTGAGCAGTAGTCACTTTTCATATTTATATATAGGTGAACACGTATTCATCTTTCATATTTGTTGCGGCGTGCAACCCGATCCATTATATTTACGTATTTGTGAACACGTATTCACTTTACGTTTTGTTGCGGCGTGCAACCCGATCCATTATGTTTACGTATTTGTGAATGTGTATTCACTTTACGTTTTGTTGCGGCGTGCAACCCGATCCATTATATTTACGTATTTGTGAACATATATTCACTTTACGTTTTGTTGCGGCGTGCAACCCGATCCATTATGTATACGTATTTGTGAACGCGTATTCACTTTACGTTTTGTTGCGGCGTGCAACCCGATCCATTATATTTACGTATTTGTGAACATATATTCACTTTACGTTTTGTTGCGGCGTGCAACCCGATCCATTATGTTTACGTATTTGTGAACGCGTATTCACTTTACGTTTTGTTGCGGCGTGCAACCCGATCCATTATATATTTATATATTTATGTGAACACGTATTCACTTTTCATATTTTTCAGAAGATCAAATAAATACTATTCTCTTTTCTAACATTCTGTCATTCATACTTGTAACGATTATAACTTTTTAACCATAACTCCAACTAAGGTGTTTCTCAAGAGGAAACTAAGGTAAGACGGGGATCTTTCACTGTACCAAATTTCATTTAAAACTACTTTGGGTAACTAACACAAATTTATCCTCAAAACAGCCACATGAAATTTATTTCGGCAGAATATTTATTAAACAACACCCAATCTTAGAATAGTCATAACTCCTAATCTGTAAACCCGTTCAAGCCCCATAAAATCTCAAAACGACGAGAACAGAGAGCTACACGTCTCCATGTGAACCATCCTTTCATATTCTGTACCATTTGGTACAGTTTTACACTTTTATTCGCTGCCCTTCCTGAATCTCGATAGATCCGAGGCATAAACTTTAAACAGCGATAACTCTAAATCCGTAAGTCGGATAGACCCCCGTAAGGTCTCAAAATGTCCACAAGAAAGAGATCTAGAACTTTCATTTAGAAACAATTTTCATATTCCCCACAGATTAGTACAGTTTTACGTTTCAACGTCCTGCCCTTCTGGATTCCGACGAATCCGAGGCAGCAACTTCAAACTACAATAACTCTCAACTCGTAAGTCCGTTTTAATAAATCTTTATATATATCTGTCCGTAACAGAGAGACTTACAACCATGTAAATTTTCATATAATTCTAATAAGTAAAACTCAATAAAAACAGTCCGTAATTATGCCTTTCCGAATTTCGACCAAATCTAAGGCAGGAACTTTGAACTATGATAATTTTCAAACCGTACGTCCATTTTACCTCATTTTTGGTTCTATATGATCATATTAGAGAGGTGTACAATTACTCTGAATTTCATCAAATTCTAACAATTATAACTCAGTGAGAACAGTTCGTAAAGTTCATGACGCAACTAGTTGTCTAAACAATCAAAAGTTCAATATTTCTTTTCAACACTCAATTCTTATTCTAACATGTATTGAACTAAAAATAAAGGATGTTACCAAGAATTTCTGAGTGAGAAAACTCACCTTGTAAGCGTGAAAAGGATTGTTGTTCTGTTGCTACAAGTGATCCTTGCTCCCTAGTATTCCTATTTTTGTTCTCCTTCCTCTCTTGATGTTTTTCAGATTTTTCCTCTTCTTGTTCACTTGTTTTTTTTTCTGATTTTGTATTCTTTGTGCTAGTCCTTTGTTTGTGCCAAGTATAATGTATAAGTAAGGGTGTTTGTATAACTTATGGGAGGAAAGCCAAGAGTGGAGGAGTTAAAGGGAGAGGAAGAGAAGTAGGTTGTTTCCTTACCAAAGAAATGTGTATGCAGATTTTTTAATGTGGTTAATTCTTGAAGTCTTTAAGGCTTGAATTATATATTTTGTCAACTAATAGACTTCTAACATGTCATGTAGTCCTTATAAAAAGGTTATGAATTATATATTTTGCCAACTAATAGATTTCTAACATGCCATGTAGTCCTTATAAAAAGATTATGAAATATATATTTTTATTAAACCAACCAACAACTATATATTATTATTTTTTCCCGGACTTTACATTCTTTCCTCCTTAAGCAACATTCGTCCTCGAATGTGAATAAGGTCATAACATAATCACATAGACACAATAATGTTTATTGTTATTGTAACACTAATTTGGGGCTTCACATTCTCCCTTCCTTAAGAAACATTCGTCCTCGAATGTGAATAAAGTTGTAACACATGCATATAGACACTCAAATGGCACACATATGAAGTACTATGTAACACATTTTTTTTTTACCTTAGTCAAATAAGAATAGATATTTGACTTTCATCGCCTCTTCAGCTTCCCAGGTGGCTTCCTCTGTGGAGTGATTCCTCCATAGGACCTTCACGGAAGCAATATCTTTACTCCTAAGGCGCTTAACCTTCCTATCAAGTATTTCCACCGGAACCTCTTCATATTGAAGCTCTTCATTAAGAACTATCTCCTGGGGAAGGACGACGTGACTTGGATCGTGCAAGTATTTTCGTAACATTGACACATGAAACACCGGATGCACCGCTTCCAGCTCTTGTGGAAGTGCTAATTCATAAGCCACATTCCCCACTCTTCGCAAGATCTCATATGACCCAATAAACCTTGGGCTCAATTTCCCTTTCTTACCAAAGCGCATCACTCCCTTCATTGGGGACACTTTTAAAAATACTTTTTCCTCTTGGAATTCGGATCTCTTTTCCGATGATCCGCATAGGACTTATGGCGACTATGAGCTGTTTTGATCCTCTCCGAATCATTTGTACCTTATCATTTGTTTCTTGAATGACTTGAGTCCGAGCGATTCGCGTCTCACCCACCTCGAACCATCCAAGTGGATACCTACATTTTCGTCCATATAATGCTTCAAACGGGGCCATTTGTATGCTAGAGTGAAAACTATTGTTGTAAGTGAACTCAATTATACATAGATGGTCCAACCAGCTTCCCTGAAAATCTAACACACAAGATCGCACTTTGCCCTCGAGTGTTTGAATTGTTCGCTCAGCTTGCCCATCTGTTTGCGGGTGGAAAGCCGTGCTTAACATAACTTTTGTCCCGAGACCCTGCTGGAAACTTTGTCAAAGTGTGAGGTGAAGGAACCCTATCTGGAATAATTTGTAAGGAATCTCGTGTAACCGCACAATCTCCTTCAAATAAATCTGTGTGTCTTGTGGTGCGCGATACGTAGTCTTAATGGTAAGAAATGGGTTGACTTTGTAAGTCGATCAACAATCACCCAAATAGAATCATACCGCTTCTCGAGTTTTGGTAGACCGATTCTGAAATCCATATGAATCGCCTCCCACTTCCACATGGGGACTCCAATGTCTGAAGTAATCCGCCAGGTTTTGATGTTCGACTTTCACCGCCGACATATAAGACACCTCGACAAACTCATGGCGTCTTTCTTCATCCCGTCCCACCAGTAATTTGTCTTGAGGTCCTGATACATTTTTGTTGACCCTGGATGAATGGACTATCTTGTGTTGTGACCCTCCTCTAAGATCTTCCTCCTTAGATCCTTTACCTTAGGAACACATAACCTACCCTTATACCGAAGGGTTCCGTCATTATCTCCCAATGTAAACTGTGAAGGTTTTCCCTGTTGGATCCTCTCCCGAAATCCAACAAACTCCGTATCCTCAAACTGACTTTCTTTTATTTATGAAGCTAAGGCAGACTGCGAGGTATCATGTACCACCACCCTACCTTCACCGATCTCAGTTAAGCTAACCCCGAGGTTTCCCAATCTTTGTACCTCACGAACAATACCCCTCTTTTGTATTGCCAAATGGGCCAAGCGCCCGTTGATCTCTCATCGAGTGCGTCAGCCACCACGTTGGCTTTCCCAGGATGGTAAAGAATACTAAGGTCATAATCCTTAAGCAACTCTAACCATCTTCTTTGTCGGAGATTCAAATCCTTTTGCGTGGTTATGTACTGCAAACTCTTATGATCTGTAAATATGTCCACATGCACACCATACAAATAATGTCTCCATATTCGTAAGGCAAACACCACCACAGTTAATTCCAAGTCATGAGTTGGGTAATTCTTCTCATGTATCTTCAATTGTCTAGATGCATACGCAATAACCTTTCCAAACTGCATCAAGACATATCCTAACCCAACTCTAGAGGCATCGCAATAGACTGTGAACCCTTCTTGTCCCGATAGTAAGGTTAGGGATCAGTGCGATGATCAACAACTCCTTTAGTTTCTGAAAACTTGCTTCACATGCTTCTGACCACTGGTACTTAACCGCTTTTTGAGTCAACCGGGTCAAAGGAGCAGCAAGACTAGAAAAACCTTTTACGAATCTTCTATAATACCCAGCCAAACCCAAGAAACTTAAAAACCTCTGTCGGAGTGGTCGGTTTTGGCCAGTTCTTCACTGCTTCTATCTTCTGGGGGTCTACCATAATTTCATCCCTTGACACAACATGGCCCAAAAAGGCTACCTTTTTCCAACCAAAATTAACACTTTGAAAATTTAGCATATAGTTTCTCCTGTTTCAAGACTTGAAGCACTACCCTCAGATGCTCTTCATGTTCTTCAACACTCTTACTGTAGATTAGGATATCATCTATGAACACAATCACGAAAAAATCTAGGAATGGTTTGAAGATCCTGTTCATTAAATCCATAAAAGCCGCTGGGGCATTGGTTAACCCAAAAGGCATGATCAAGAACTCATAATGGCCGTATCGGGTTCTAAAGACTGTTTTGGATATATCATCTGGATTTATTTCAGCTGATGATATCCCGAACGGAGATCAATCTTGGAAAATAGCTAGCTCCCTGAAGTTGGTCAAAAAGATCATCGATTCTTGGTAATGGATATCGATTCTTGATCGTGACCTTATTGAGTTGTCGATAATCGATGCACATTCGGAGCGATCCATCTTTTTTCTTCACAAAAAGGACTGGTGCGCCCCAGGGGGAAACACTAGGTCTTATAAATCCTTTATCCAGAAGATCCTTCAACTGTTCTTTTAACTCTCTCAATATAGCTGGGGCCATTCGATATGGAAAAATAGAGATAGGTCTTGTACCCAGAATTAACTCTATAGCGAACTCCACTTCTCTATCCGGAGGAAGGCCTGGGAGATCTTCAGGAAAAAACCTTCGAATTTTTTTCAAACAATAGGGACATCATGCACTGAGGACTCTTTTTGGGTATCTACTATATTAGCGGATATCGTACTCCACTTTGTGACTCCTTAATAACTTTTGAGACCTAAGGTAGGAAATAAGTCGGCGTGAGGATATTCTTCGCATCATGGGTAGCAAATCCACAGGCAGGTGGTACAACGTCTTGGGGTTTTCCTCATTTATACTCTTACCACAGGCGGGTGGTATGACGTCTTGGGGCTTTCCTCATTCATACTCTTACCGGAGAATGTGGTATGACGTCTTGGCTTTCCTCATTCATACTCTTACTGGAGAAGGTGGTATAACGTCTTGGGGCTTGCCTCATTTATACTCTTACCACGGAGAAGGTGGTATAACGTCTTGGGGTTTACCCTCATTTATACTCTTACCTGGAGAAGGTGGTATAACGTCTTGGGGTTTACCCTCATTTATACTCTTACCCTAGCTCAATGGCTATCCTACATAACATAAGTAAGTCAACAAATCCTAACTTCTTATTGACATTATTAATATATCCTCTCATTTTAGTTCACTTAAGGCACTAACATGTCTTAATAAAAGAATCAGGAAATTTAATCTCAAGTACTACATACTTATACTCTTTTAAACGAATGACTCTTTTTTTATATAAAACTTCCAAGATACTAATAACCATAGCATCAAGTCACTTGTCCTTACTTATCTTACTTAAAGTAAATCTCTCCTACCTTTTGGTCGGTGGTGCGATCCATCCGGTTATTTTATCGTTGTACACTCCCTTCCACAATCCTTTGAAGGAGGTAGTACGAGAACCAAGTCTTTGAAAAGACTCAAGATAGGCAGAGTATGAAAGAAGTGAAACTTTAGGATGTTATTAGTTTACTTACTACTAAGGTGGCGCGCACACCGTCGCAATAAGTAACCGTTCAAACACCCACTCGAAGAAACTTCCTAGAATCTCTAACTGGTTTAGCTCGATACCAACTTGTCACGCCCGACTTTTCCTAAGTCTTTACTTAGGGCGTGATGGCACTGGACAATTATTTTCCACGGGAGCACCATTTAATTCTCTTTATTTAGAAATTTAAACTTATATTCAAATACGAGCTATTAATAAAAATAACAATAAAAAAATTTGTTTATGACTTTATTGAAAATATAACGCGAGCACATACTCGTGCAAATATTGTTTCTACATAGACATACTGACAAATATTATTCTAAGTTGGAAGGGAGACCATTCCACACGGGCATTTCGAGACAGGGCCCGACGAACTTCGAGTACCAAGCAGCGATGGACTTGGTATGACAAGAGGCCGGGACGATCGCTAGCCTTGGCGTGGAGCCTTTCCTCTATCACGCTTTCTGAAACATGTTAAATAAAGAGTCACCTACCATCCGAGTGAGAATTTACCCTGCAATTCAAAGTAACACCACAATATTCCAAGTGCAATCACATTATAACGTAATAAGCATATTGCAAAAACATATCGAGTTACAACATCTTTAAATATGCAACAACTCTCATAGGAAATTCTCGGTTTAACTAACACTTCATTTTATCTCGTATTATACGTTAAGACATTCCTGCATTTCCACATGTTTATTACATTTATATATTTGTGAGCAGCGTATTCACTTTTCATATTTATATATAGGTGAACACGTATTCATCTTTCATATTTGTTGCGGCGTGCAACCCGATCCATTATATTTACGTATTTGTGAACACGTATTCACTTTACGTTTTGTTGCGGCGTGCAACCCGATCCATTATGTTTACGTATTTGTGAATGTGTATTCACTTTACGTTTTGTTGCGGCGTGCAACCCGATCCATTATATTTACGTATTTGTGAACATATATTCACTTTACGTTTTGTTGCGGCGTGCAACCCGATCCATTATGTATACGTATTTGTGAACGCGTATTCACTTTACGTTTTGTTGCGGCGTGCAACCCGATCCATTATATTTACGTATTTGTGAACATATATTCACTTTACGTTTTGTTGCGGCGTGCAACCCGATCCATTATGTTTACGTATTTGTGAACGCGTATTCACTTTACGTTTTGTTGCGTGCAACCCGATCCATTATATATTTATATATTTATGTGAACACGTATTCACTTTTCATATTTTTCAGAAGATCAAATAAATACTATTCTCTTTTCTAACATTCTGTCATTCATACTTGTAACGATTATAACTTTTTAACCATAACTCCAACTAAGGTGTTTCTCAAGCGGAAACTAAGGTAAGACGGGGATCTTTCACTGTACCAAATTTCATTTAAAACTACTTTGGGTAACTAACACAAATTTATCCTCAAAACAGCCACATGAAATTTATTTCGGCAGAATATTTATTAAACAACACCCAATCTTAGAATAGTCATAACTCCTAATCTGTAAACCCGTTCAAGCCCCATAAAATCTCAAAACGACGAGAACAGAGAGCTACACGTCTCCATGTGAACCATCCTTTCATATTCTGTACCATTTGGTACAGTTTTACACTTTTATTCGCTGCCCTTCCTGAATCTCGATAGATCCGAGGCAGAAACTTTAAACAGCGATAACTCTCAATCCGTAAGTTGGATAGACCCCCGTAAGGTCTCAAAATGTCCACAAGAAAGAGATCTAGAACTTTCATTTAGAAACAATTTTCATATTCCCCACAGATTAGTACAGTTTTACGTTTCAACGTCCTGCCCTTCTGGATTCCGACGAATCCGAGGCAGCAACTTCAAACTACAATAACTCTCAACTCGTAAGTCCGTTTTAATAAATCTTTATATATATCTGTCCGTAACAGAGAGACTTACAACCATGTAAATTTTCATATAATTCTAATAAGTAAAACTCAATAAAAACAGTCCGTAATTATGCCTTTCCGAATTTCGACCAAATCTAAGGCAGGAACTTTGAACTATGATAATTTTCAAACCGTACGTCCATTTTACCTCATTTTTGGTTCTATATGATCATATTAGAGAGGTGTACAATTACTCTGAATTTCATCAAATTCTAACAATTATAACTCAGTGAGAACAGTTCGTAAAGTTCATGACGCAACTAGTTGTCTAAACAATCAAAAGTTCAATATTTCTTTTCAACACTCAATTCTTATTCTAACATGTATTGAACTAAAAATAAAGGATGTTACCAAGAATTTCTGAGTGAGAAAACTCACCTTGTAAGCGTGAAAAGGATTGTTGTTCTGCTACAAGTGATCCTTGCTCCCTAGTATTCCTATTTTTGTTCTCCTTCCTCTCTTGATGTTTTTAGATTTTTCCTCTTCTTGTTCACTTGTTTTTTCTGATTTTGTATTCTTTGTGCTAGTCCTTTGTTTGTGCCAAGTATAATGTATAAGTAAGGGTGTTTGTATAACTTATGGGAGGAAAGCCAAGAGTGGAGGAGTTAAAGGGAGAGGAAGGGAAGTAGGTTGTTTCTTACCAAAGAAATGTGTATGCAGATTTTTTTAATGTGGTTAATTCTTGAAGTCTTTAAGGCTTGAATTATATATTTTGTCAACTAATAGACTTCTAACATGTCATGTAGTCCTTATAAAAAGGTTATGAATTATATATTTTGCCAACTAATAGATTTCTAACATGCCATGTAGTCCTTATAAAAAGATTATGAAATATATATTTTTATTAAACCAACCAACAACTATATATTATTATTTTTTTCCCGGACTTTACATTCTTTCCTCCTTAAGCAACATTCGTCCTCGAATGTGAATAAGGTCATAACATAATCACATAGACACAATAATGTTTATTGTTATTGTAACACTAATTTGGGGCTTCACAGGGAAGGTGCGGCGAATGGCTGCTGGTTTCTAGTTCTAGGTTTAGATTTTAGGGGGGCTGCTGGTCTGCGGGAGACGAAGTGAGGGTAAAGGGAAAATATAGGGCTGTGGGCTTGCGGGTCTTTGGTAGGGCGGAGTCGTGAGTTAGAAATAATGGGCTGGGTAGAAATAGGTTAAGGTAGTTAGTTTAATTAGGTAGTGTTTAATTATTTAATTAGGGGTAAATTGTTTAAATAGGTATTAATTTTAGGTGCTTAATTAGTGCTAAATTAGTCTAATTATTATAGATAAATGTGGGCGTGTTATTTAATTAATGCTTAATATTTTAGAATGCTGCGCTATTATTTAAAATCCTATTATTGTGCATTATTGCGAAGTTAAATTAAAATTGAATTGAGTTTAGATTAAATTATTTAAATGCTAAATGCAAGTATGATATTTAAGAATTGTTTAAAGCTTTTATAAATGCGACGCTATTAAATGTATGTATTAGATTAAAATTGATTTTAAATTACAAATGATTATGAAATTCTCTTGCGTATTAATAAACGCGGCTATGCTACTTGACGCGACGTCATTGCTAAATTATTTATTTTATGTATTTATTATTTAAGAATTACGACAGAGCTTGAAATTAATTAATGCGGGCGCGAGACTCTAAATGCTTAATACTCTACGTAGAAAATGTGAAGTTATTATTAAATAATTTATTTATGCATGTATTAATATTTTATTGTTGCATTTTATTATAAGAAATCATAAAAAATTATTTTGCAAAATTAGTGTAATTTTATAGCTCTTATGCGGGCGAGAGGGTCAAAATTGGGTGTCAACAACTTGTCCCTCTTTGTATGGAGATGATGGAAGAATCTTCGGACAAAGACGTTGACTCATAGCCAATTTTGTCTCGATCCTCTGAATTGCAAAAATGTTGGGCAGGTAGACAAGGCTGACGCAAAAAATCAAAATTGTCTCAGTGTCGAGTTATGACGACACTGGGCTACCATTGTCAAAACACCAGGGCGGGCTAACGCGGACTCAAAATTTGTCCCAGTGTCGAGTTACGATGACACGGGGCTATGGTGCAAAAGTAAAAGAAAAATAACTGGCTTGAACACAGGGTGTCTGCATGGCTTATGGTGTTGGGTTACATGGTGATGTGGGCGAGTGGACTGGCGCTGAGGCGTACGCGTTCATTGGGAAGGTTGGCCCGACAAATTGCCGGTTATTGTAAGAGAAAATCCACGTTGTGCTCCTGCTTCTGCAAGCTAAGACTTGAACAAACGGTTAGTGCATAACTGTTAAGGCAAAATGATGATGCATAATTTTTAAAAACAATGTAATTGTGAGTAGAAAAGGTTATCCTGCAAAAATGTGATGTCTGCTGTGTTGATGCGATGTTGCGAATGATGTGATTTTCGTCCTTGCACATACGTGTTGCGATTGTGAACGCGGATATGTTGTCCTTGCTGCAACCGTCCCTGTAGACTAAAGCTCAAGAAAGAGTTAATGCATGCGCTAAGGCAGAATAATAAAGCATGCGTAAGAAATGCAATTTGAGTCTGAAATCGTCCTGCGTGGATGTGATATCTTGATGATGGCGTCATTTTGGGCTTATTCTTGATAAGCGTCGGCTTGGGCGATGTTCTTCTTTGGCGTCGTTGCGTAGACTTCTTTGTCTTGATAACGCGTCATTACGGGCGTGTTCTTCTTTGGCGTCGTTGCGTGAACATAATCGCGATCACGTCGTTATGCGGGCGTGTTGCTTACGGCGTCGTTTTGGATTTCTTTGTCTTGTCGCGTCGTTGCACTGGGCGTGTTCTTCTTTGGCGTCGTTGTGTAGACAATCGATCACGTCGTTATGCGGGCGTGTTGTTCTTTGGCGTCGTTTCGGACTTGATGTCGATAACGTCGTTGCACGGGCGATGTTCTTCTTGGCGTCGTTGCATAGACATAATCGATCACGTCGTTATGCATGCGATATTCTTCTTTGGCGTCGTTTCGGACTTGTTGTCGCGATAACGCGTCGTTGCACGGGCGTGTTCTTCTTTGGCGTCGTTGCGTAGACATAATCGCGATCACGTCGTTATGCGGGCGTGTTCTTCTTTGGCGTCGTTTCGGACTTCTTTGTCGCGATAACGTCGTTACTGGGCGTGTTCTTCTTGGCGTCGTTGCGTAGACATAATGCGATCACGCGTCGTTATGCGGGCGTGTTCTTCTTGGCGTCGTTCCGGACTTCTTTGTCTTGCGATAACGCGTCATTGTCGGGGCGTGTTCTTCTTTGCTCACATAGAATAAATGCTCGAGCTAAGCTTGAGAAAAGCGTTAGTATATACTGTTTTAAGCGAAATGATAAATGTATATGAGAAGTGCAATTTTATGGGTAGAGGTGTAAATCACGTCGCTGATGAATCGAGATGTTGTCCTTGCGGACATGTTGAATGCCGAATTGTGGAATTGTCACGATGCCTTTGTTGGGTGCGATCGTGGGTTGCCAATTTGACTTTATGCAGGGATTGATCGCTAGGTTTTGTTGCGGAACTTTGAACTTTATTTGCGATTGTTGATGCCGCTCTGCTCTGCTGCTTTTCTTTGCGGACTTTGGATTGTTGTCATCCTCTGCGCTTTCTTTGCTTTTCACCTGCGAAGAGACTTTTGTCGTATTTTACGCTCCGGTATTTGCTACGCTTACATTAATATGAAAAGACCTGCGCTCAAAGAAAATTTGTGAGTTTTGGGGGGGGTCGATTCGTATCTGACTTCGCCGCCTTGTTCCTTGATATCTGCGTGCCTGGCCTGTTTGGACTTGCAACCCCTGTCTGGTTTCCTGCTTTGTCCCAGTTTTGAATATGCAAAGGGCGTTTGGCCTAAAGTGGGTCTCAATGCAGTTGTCGCATGCATTGCAAAAGTAGGTTTGCGGTGGCCCTTGGTTTGTGTTTGGCTGGAGTATGGTAGGCATTTGTGTGGGATATATGAGTGCATTGTATATTGGCTGAATGGGATATGCAGTAAGAAGGTACTGGTAATAATTTGGAGGATCTTGGTTATTTGCAGTGACGAGTGCTTTAGTGATGTTTCTGAGCCTTCTGATTTTGGCCTGCAGGGTTGCCATTTGCTGTGGTAATTGTGCGAGCTGCTCGATCGGATCTATGCTACTTTTCTCTTCTGCGACCCTTGCTTTGCCTATAGGAACCAAGACAGGTTCCGACTCGTTCTGCTCAAATGCCATTGAATCAGTCGTGTTGCTGGACCGTGCCTTTGATCTCGTGAGATATCGATGCTCTGCCATTGCTTAGTCAAATACAAATCGACCTTTGGGGGAGATGATAAATCCTTTAGACAACATGTAGCAAACTGTGTTAGTGTAAAGCACGTGATTTTGCAGAAGTGTAAAAACATTTAGCAAGTACATATTGCACATAAATTGCCACATTGCAAGCGAGTCCTAGCATGCATGGGGACCCCTTTATGCCAGAGGTAGGCCTAAACGTCACATATACGAGGCCATGATAGATTTGTCCAAGTCGTCCAACTATAATGCCTTTGTTGGAAATGGCGACCAAATGACGGTGCACTTTTCCCAATTTCAGCATGTCATGATTAGGCTTGGATTTGTCTGTCATCACCATGCTACACATAATATGCTGGTTGGCCGTTGGGTTGAGAAACCCGTCGACAAGTTTGGTGTCTTCCTAATTGTGGTGTCGATGTCAGGCCGACCAGCACCTAAGGTAAATGCATCGTGCCACTAAAATAAAGGGTGGTATAGCTCATCTTAAGTTTCTAAGATTTGGCTTTTCTAGGCCTTGAGTTCCCGAGCGGACAACTCGAGTGAGAAGGCTACGCGACCACCGGTTGGGCCAGGATTCTCGCGCAAAACACCAACTCTCTTAATTTGGTGTTTGAAAGAAATTTGCAGTGCGCCAAGCACACGCGTGTTGTGTGTGATAGTGTGAATTTTCCAGAGTGGAAGAAATATGAGCGGAATGCCAGTTTAAGGAAAGCAGTAAAACAAATAGCAATTAAAACAGTTAAACATACAAAATTAAGCGAGCAATTTTAAGGCATTTAAAACAAACAAATAAAGCTAAGCAATAATAAACCTAGGTTTGTTATGGTCAAGAACCTAAAATCCCCAGTGAAGTCGTCATTTCTGTCACGCCCTTTTCCGGCCGCGACATTTTTTAAATAAAAATGGCTCCTGCTCAAATAAAGGTGTTAGACGATAAAATGCTAAAAAATGCTTAAAATATCAAAAGTGCTTAAAAGTGCTAAAAGTGCAAAAGAGGTGTTAGAAATTGCTAAGGGCAGTGCTAGGGTTCGCGGAGTCGCCACCTAATTAGTTTGGGTGAATTAGGACACCTAAATGTTTAACTAGTTTAAAGTAAAACATTAACTCCATTTTAATGGTCTGCTAAACTTGGTGAGATTCTGGGTAAGAGTTCTTTATTAATCTAGAGGGAAGGGGTTAGGCACTCTCTAAGATCCGCTAACTTGCGGTTGTCCTGCCAAACCTAGGGTAATTATTATGTTTAAAAATGCAAAATAAAAGCTCTTCCTACTTAATAAAAATGCTAAAATGTTAAAATGTTTAAAAGGTGCTTAAAGTATAAAAAGGTGTTATAATTAAATAAAAGAGCCAAATGCTAAATGTTTAAAAGTGCTTAAAATACTAAAGGTTGCTAAAAGGTATTAAATGCTAGAAGGGTGCTAAAGGTGCTAAGAGGCGCTTAAAAGTGCTAAATGCTAAAGTGCTGAAAGTAGTGCTAATATGCTAAAGTACAAAAGAAAACTAGGAGGTGCTAAAAATGTTAAGGACAAAATGTGCTAAAGGCGCTAAATGCCAAAGGGTGATTAAAAGTGCTAAAAAGGGCTAGAAATGTTAAAGAATGCTAAGAGGGTGCTTTATGGACTAATTATGTGTTCATGCAAAGGTTATTTACGGACTAGTTATGTATACTGCCAGCTAAATTAATCTTGCTTAACATGCGTACAATATTATATAAGAGGTGCTTTAAGACGATTCCTGAGGGTTTAGAAAGAAATCTGTTATGGATTTTAATAAACAAAAGGTTGGTTTTATGATGCAAATTAAATCATTTAAATCATTTTTGCAGAATTTAGTCATGCTTAACAGTCCTAAAAGACAAGTAAAGAAGAAATGCGTTTCTAAGTTTAAATTACCTTCCCATCTCATATGCTCAAAGGCTAATTGCTAGAAGTTCTCCTATTAATTACAAAATTAAATAATAAAATTACAATAAACAAATAAAGGCATAAAATGAGACAAGAAAGTTAAGAGAGTGAAGGGATTGGAGCGGATGACTCCGTCCTATTTGTTTTTCTAGGAGTTTCTGAAGCGGGAATGCGAACGCGGATGCGGGTTGCCATTTGAAATGGCTTGCGATGAGTCTCGCCGCGAGACTCTTTATTTTGCTCCGATGCATGCCATGTAAAAAATAAAGAGACATAAGGATTAGTATATGCCCAAATAATAGCCAACACAAAATTTAAACATAGACAGCCACTTTGTTTCAGTAACCAACAGGGCCCGAAATGATATCAAACTATTTCTTTATCAAAGTTAGAATTATGTCTCAAAAAGTATGCAAAATGTAAGTGGCCCAAATATGGTAAGCACATGTGTATTTAGAACATAAACAAGGCTGCTGGACCAAGTAAATGATCAGTTGTGCCTTTAGTCAAATAAATGACCTCAGGGAAATAACTTGCCAAAAATCAATGTAGAGTTTCATTTAACTTAACTATTCCAGTCAATCATAAAGTACACAACAGACAGGAAAGGGAGAAAAACAGTCCAATATGGTCACTCATGGCAAACCAAAAGGGAAACAAGGCTTCATTTTGTTAGGTAGTTTTTTAGCATAAATCAGCTCAACATGTGTAGTTATTCCCTGGATTGATTGACCTGGCCGCGACATCTATTGCGACTTGCTAAACATTTACGAAGATGGGACAAATGAACTTTTATTCTAGATGCCATATATTCAATTCATTTACGAGTCAATTATAGGCTTGCTTGATGTCCTCTAAGGTCAGATTACCAGCTGTAGATATAGACTCATGTACTAACATAGGAAAGAAACAATATATGGCCAGTTATGTCATGTTTCAACCATTGGCCTCAAGATCTAACGGGCATAACATTGATCAACTAACAAGTATGCAAGGGGGCAGAAAGGATACAGGAATGGATAAGCCGGATGCAACATTATCGAGATAGGCAGAGATCCATTTAGCCTGGACTAAACATGCAGTTATGATATGACATTTATAAACAACATTCAGGGATCCAGAAGGCAAGCACACACATCACAATAGGCAATTTAGACATGAAGATCCAATTCAAGCAATAAATAAGAAACACTAAGCAATAAACAATAGATATTTCAAACAGAGCTAAAAGGTAGGTTCCTCTATAACCAAACATGAAGCAGGTATGGACACTCTCCACGGGGGCAAACACAATAGCACAATACTCCCATAATTATTTATACACAACTGACTATTCTGAGCAGATTCATGGACATATTAGCAGTCAAATCTTTTGATTAGGGAGGCATTTGAATAGGTTAATATGGCAAGCCTTCAATTATCGCAGACCAGAGAAGAAACAGATGAGTAGATAAGTTTAACAGTCGAGTAAACAGTGACGACATTAAACCAGCAATTTCGACCATAACAGCAGCGATTAAAAGAATTAGCATTATCCATAGAGCAAATTACTCAAACAGGTTATAAAGCATAAATCGTACAAGAAATCTGAAAGAGAACGGGTTTACCTTCTCCGGACAGCGAACCGGGGCAGCGTATCAAGTCGTCGGTCCACTCGACGGGCTTTAGGTTTGCGATGCGAATGAAAGGGCGAAGTTTGTTTGCTGATTTTTGGCTGATATTGAAAAGAAAGATTTCAGGCTTCTTATTTGTGCGATGCTAATGGTCTGGGTTGTCGATTGCTGGACCTCCTAACCTCCTATGCCTGTCGACTATTGCTATTGGACTGAGCTCTCTTGTGCTCTTCGTCTGTGCTCGACCCTCGTTTCTGCTCTGTGTTCCCTCCAACTGAGCCCTAGATTGCTATGTGGCTGCTCCTGAACTCTCTCGTATATCTAATGTGCTCTCCCATCTCTGTCCGTGCTTAACATATGCCTATTGCATGTGCTTATATAGCCCTGGTTTGGGTTCCCTATTAGGTAAACAATTAGGGCTGAGATTCTTATGCTTGATTCGATGAGATTTGTTCTGACTTTAGTGCGATTTTGTGTACGATTTTGTATGGTAAGTTATATCTTTTCGAAGCTGGGTGTGCATGGGTAAGGAAAAGGTTCGATTCGCCGGATTCTCAGGCGAGAATCACGGCAGGGAAGGTGCGGCGAATGGCTGCTGGTTTCTAGTTCTAGGTTTAGGTTTTAGAAATTGCAGTGCATGGAGGCGAAGTGAGGTAAAGGGAAAATATAGAGTGTGGGCTGCGGGTCTTTGGTAGGCGACGTCATGTTAGGGGAAATAATGGGCTGGGTAGAAATAGGTTAAGGTAGTTAGTTTAATTAGGTAGTGTTTAATTATTTAATTAGGGGTAAATTGTTTAAATAGGTATTAATTTTAGGTGCTTAATTAGTGCTAAATTAGTCTAATTATTATAGATAAATGTGGGCGTGTTATTTAATTAATGCTTAATATTTTAGAATGCTGCGCTATTATTTAAAATCCTATTATTGTGCATTATTGCGAAGTTAAATTAAAATTGAATTGAGTTTAGATTAAATTATTTAAATGCTAAATGCAAGTATGATATTTAAGAATTGTTTAAAGCTTTTATAAATGCGACGCTATTAAATGTATGTATTAGATTAAAATTGATTTTAAATTACAAATGATTATGAAATTCTCTTGTGTATTAATAAACGCGGCTATGCTACTTGACGCGACGTCATTGCTAAATTATTTATTTTATGTATTTATTATTTAAGAATTACGACAGAGCTTGAAATTAATTAATGCGGGCGCGAGACTCTAAATGCTTAATACTCTACGTAGAAAATGCGAAGTTATTATTAAATAATTTATTTATGCATGTATTAATATTTTATTGTTGCATTTTATTATAAGAAATCATAAAAAAATATTTTACAAAATTAGTGTAATTTTATAGCTACTGTCTGGACGAGAGGGTCAAAATTGGGTGTCAACATTGTACAATCCCCTTTTCTAACCCGTGTGAAGGAGGTAGTACGAGAAATCAAGTCTTTGAAAAGACTCAAGGTAGGCACGAGAAGAGTACGAAAGAAGGGAAACTTTAGGATGTTATTCCGTTCACTTATTACTAAGGTGGCGCGCACACCGTCGCAATAAGTAACCGTTCAAACACCCAACTCGAAGAAAACTTCCTAGAATCTCTTAACCTGGTTTAGCTTTGATACCAACTTGTCACGCCCCGACTTTTCCTAAGTCTTTACTTAGGGCGTGATGGCACCTGGACAATTATTTTCCACCAGGAGCACCATTTAATTCTCTTTATTTAGAAATTTAAACTTATATTCAAATACGGAGCTATTAATAAAAATAACAATAAAGAAATTTGTTTATGACTTTATTGAAAATATAACGCGAGCCCATGCTCGTGAAAATATTGTTTCTACATAGACATACTGGCAAATATTATTCTAAGTTGGAAGGGAGACCATTCCACACGGGCATTTCGAGACACCGAACCGACATCCCGAACTTTTAATACCAAGACCGAAGCAATGAACTTGGTATGACAAGAGGCTGCGGGACGATCGATAGCCTTGGCGTGGAGCCTTTCCTCTATCACGCTTTCCTGAAACATGTTAAATAAAGAGTCAGCCCTACCATCTGGGGCTGAGTGAGAACTTTACCCTGCAATTCAAAGTAACACCACAATATTCCAAGTGCAATCACATTATAACGTAATAAGCATATTGCAAAAACATATCAGGTTACAACATTTTTAAATATGCAACAACTCCTCATAGGAAATTCTCGGTTTAACTAACACTTCATTTTATCTCGTATTATCGTTAAGACATTCCTGCATTTCCACATGTTTATTACATTTATATATTTGTGAACGCGTATTCACTTTTCATATTTATATATAGATGAACATGTATTCATCTTTCATATTTGTTGCGGCGTGCAACCCGATCCATTATATTTACGTATTTGTGAACACGTATTCACTTTACGTTTTGTTGCGGCGTGCAACCCGATCCATTATGTTTACGTATTTGTGAACGTGTATTCACTTTACGTTTTGTTGCGGCGTGCACCCCGATCCATTATATTTACGTATTTGTGAACTTGTATACACTTTCCGTTTTGTTGCGCGCAACCCGACCCATTATATTTACGTATTTGTGAACACGTATTCACTTTACGTTTTATTGCGGCGACCCGATCCATTATGTTTACGTATTTGTGAACGCGTATTCACTTTACGTTTTGTTGCGGCGTGCAACCCGACCCATTATATTTACGTATTTGTGAACACGTATTCACTTTACGTTTTGTTGCGGCGTGCAACCCGATCCATTATATTTATATATATATATATTTATGTGAACACGTATTCACTTTTCATATTTTTCAGAAGATCGAATAAATAATAATCTCTTTCCCAACATTCTGTCATTCATACTTGTAACGATTATAACTTTTTGACCATAACTCCAACTAAGGTGTTTCTCAAGCGGAAACTAAGGTAAGACGGGGATATTTCACTGTACCAAATTTCATTTAAAACTACTTTGGGTAACTAACACAAACTTATCCTCAAAACAACCATATGAAATTTGTTTCGGCAGAATTTTTATTAAACAGAACCCAATCTTAGAATAATCATAACTCCTAATATGTAAACCCGTTCAAGCCCCATAAAATCTCAAAATGACGAGAACAGAGAGCTACACGTCTCCATGTGAACCATCCTTTCATATTCTGTACCATTTGGTATAGTTTTACACTTTTATTCGCTGCCCTTCCTGGATCTCGATAGATCCGAGGCAGAAACTTTAAACATCGATAACTCTCAATCCGTAAGTCGGATAGACTCCCGTAAGGTCTCAAAATGTCCAAAACAGAGATATATAGAACTTTAATTTAGCAACAATTTTCATATTCCCCACATATTAGTACAGTTTTACGTTTCCACGTCTTGCCCTTCTGGATTCCGATGAATCCGAGGCAGCAACTTCAAACTACAATAACTCTCAACTCGTAAGTCTGTTTTAATAACTCTTTATCTATATCTGTCCGTAACAGAGAGATTTACAACCATGTAAATTTTCATATAATTCTAATAAGTAAAACTCAATAAAAACAGTCCGTAATTATGCCTTTCCAAATTTCGACCAAATCTAAGGCAGGAACTTTGAACTATGATAACTTTCAAACCGTATGTCCATTTTACCTCATTTTTGGTTCTATATGATCATATTATAGAGTTGTACCATTCTTCCGAATTTCATCAAATTCTAACAATTATAACTCAGTGAGAACAGTTCGTAAAGTTTATGACGCAACTAGTTATCTAAACAATCAAAAGTTCAATATTTCTTTTCAACACTCAATTCTTATTCTAACATGTATTGAACTAAAAATAAAGGATGTTACCAAGAATTTCTGAGTGAGAAAACTCACCTTGTAAGTGTGAAGATTATTGTTGTGTGGTTGCTAAAATTATTCTCACTCTCTAGTATTTTGCTTCTTGTTCTTCGCCTCTTGGTATTTTTTCCTCTTCTTTTCACTTGTTTTTTTCTGATTTTCTAACCTTTATGTTATGTACTTTGTTTGTGTGTAAATACAATGTATAAGTGGAGAGTTTTCTATAACATATGGGAGGTGAAATGACAAGAGTTGGAGGGGAAATGAAAAGGGGGGGAAGGGGTAAAGGAGTGGTGTACGTGATGCTGCATGTTTGTTTCTCTTTCTTTTCTTTTTTTTCTCTTTTGTTTTATTTTTGTTTTTCTTATTTTCATTTCATCTATCTATTTATCCAACTTTAACACTAACTTTATCCCATGCAATTTATTCTTTGTTTTCTTATATATATATTTTTTTTATTAACTCAACCACAACTATATATTATTATTTATTTTTTCCGGATTTTACAGGGTAGTAGCATATTATAAGAATTTCGACATGAAGAGTACGAGACCTTATGAATTTTTCGGAAATTAGAGGAAGTGGGTTAAAAGTTATTAATTGGGGAACTTGGGGACCAAGGTGTAAATACACCAAATCAGATTTTTATTCTTATTAACCTAAAAACCTCCATTCTTTTCATTAGACTCCTAGAACACAAGATAGAAAAAAATCCTCCTCTCTTCCTCCTCACCCACCCCCAACCGAGACACCCCCTTTTTACTACAACAATTGAAGTTTATTTACCCTCCTAGATTAAGAATGTTCACCTAGATTAGAAGCCAAAAATTAGAGAAAATTAGGGCAGAAATCGGGATTTGCTGGCAGATTTTCAGTCAACTTTGGAGGGGTATATCTCCTAGTATATTAGAAGTTTTTAGGTGTTTCGAAAGCCTAAAATTAATTTCATCGAGTATAGTTTCCAAAGCAATAGACCTCTCATCGATAGGACATCGGAGTAGAGAGTTATGGACGTTAGTTAAGCTGACAGAACAGTGAATTCCGCCACTGCTGGGCCGAATCTGGACAGGTTTTTCTCCAAGTTTTGGACGAGATTTTGAGAAGGAAATCATGTATAAATAATGGGTTTAACATTGTGGGATTCATGCATGTCAATTTGGAGTTGAAGAAGTGTGAAATTGAAGCAAAAATCGAGGGAGCAGAGGACCGAATTCTAGGGAATGTTTTGACGAATTTGAGGTATAAACTTTCTTATTTCTATGATATAATTGGAGTGCATGTTGTGAGAATTAAGGAAATGAATTTGTGATTAAGGGAAAAATTGGAATTTAAACATGCATGTGATTGTTGTAATATTGTTGGACCAATTTTGGAGTTGTTGAATTTAATTGTTGATGTTCTCATTATCGTCGCTAATTGCACATTAAAATTTAAGGAAGTCTTGAAAGAAATCTTGACATTTAGATTATAATTACTCATAAGAAATTGTTGAAACATGAATTGAATTTTAGGGAATTAAGAAAAGAATTGGTTTATAGAGATTGACTGGAAAACTGCTTAAAATTATTGGATATTGTCGCGATGAGTTAGGGGCTGATTTTGGGAAGTTAAGATATTGAAAATTTGATTATAAACATGTATATAAGTTATGGTAATTACCAATACATGTCTTAAAGGAAGTAAAGTGTAAAAATGGTGTTATGTTGCAAATTATAGGACTCGGACTCTTGTTGTTGCCGCTAGAATTGATGGGCTGTTTTGAGGTTGTTCTAATACGGATTAAAATGAGAAATAGGTGTAGTAATCACCTGATTTGTTGTAGTTGTGATATGGCTTAAATATAAAAGAGAAGGAATACGTTATGATGACATAAATAGAATATCTGAGATTATTGCGGTTATATTTTTTAGTTATGACTTGCTGTTAGTATTACTGGCTTGATTGGAAAAGTTATGGATATGCACATAAACAGGGGAAGTGCTGCCCGAATTTTTATAGAATAGGAAGTCGTCGTTCGATATAAAGTGTGCTAAGTGGTCATAGAATTGACGAGCGTATTACCATTATTATAGGTTGACGTACTAGACGAGACATATCTTAATATTGAGTTGATTAGTTCGACTAAAAGGAATGTGAACTATTCATTCTTTCTTTTGGCGTGATTTTATTGAAAGTACGGCGGACGTACATGATTTATACACAGTCTATTTCCTAAAGATGTTCGTCATGAGAAATGCCTATGATTTTCCAAAAGATGTTTTAAAAGATATATGATATGATACACGCCCTGGTTTTCTAAAAGATGTCTTAAAAAATATATGATATAATAAGTGCCTCGAGTTTCCAAAGGAAGTTTTAAAATGATACATAATACGATAGCTCCTTTTATCTATTCCATTGAGAGACCAGTGATGATTTGATATGTATAAAGCTACTCAGGATATTCTATTAGTGCTAATTTGACTACATGACTTTACCGTGTCCCATGATAGGCCGGACAGTATACCTTATATAACTTTACCGCGTCCCCTGATGGGCCGGACAGTATACCTTATATGACTTTACCGCGTCCCATGATGGGTCGGGCAGTATACCTTATATGACTTTACCGCGCCCCAGAATAGGCCGGGCAGTATACCTTAGATGACTTTACCGCGCCCCAGAGGGCCGGGAAGTTTATGCATATATGATGATTTTATATGGACATACATGACTCTCACTTTATAAGACACAGTTGACTCTCACTTCATAACGTACAGTTGTATTGATATTCAGATTAATATATTTGTCTCCTGTTGTCTCTTGGCCTGTTTTGATCTCATTTACAGTACTTCATGTGTTACATACTCAGTACATTATTTTGTACTGACCCCCCTTTCTTCGGGGGGTTGCGTTCATGCCCGCAGGTACATATATTCAGTTCGGCGATCCTCCGGCTTAGGATTCCTGCTCAGCTGTTTATTTTTTGGAGCTCCACTGTTCCGGAGTTAGCCATTTTGGTACAGATTCGCTATTCTAGACTTATGTATATTTAGGGGCACGACGGGGCCCTATCCCGTCATTTGTCGTTATCCTTTTCATAAAGGTCTATAGACAGTTGTGGGTTGCACTTATGTAGACTTGTAAATCTGTTTTGGTCAGCTATGTCATTGTACTCTGTGTTGGGATGTTCCCGTGTATACGTGATATATTTGTTGGCAGCCTTGTCGGCTTGCTTATTATATTATGTTGGCTAGTTGTGACTCCTCAGGAGGCAGGTACAGTCTTGTGTAAAGACAACCTTGTCGGCTCGCCTATTCTGGCATATGTTATTGTTGCAGCGTTATGCTGCCGAATTTCATATTGCCTTACATGTTAGTGGGATTATGTGCGACAGTTAGTATAATGACGTCATTAGGGCGTTTAGTCACGGCCCGTCAGGTCGGGTCGTGACAAGTGAGCTGGAAGAGTTCCAAATAGGCTACTACTGCAGACTCGACTACTGAAGCAGAGTACATTGCTGAATCGGAAGCTGCTAAGGAAGCTGTCGCGATTTCTGAGTTCCAGAAGGAACTAGGGGTTGTTCTGAGTGCTGGTTGTCCAATAACTATTTATTGTGAAAACACTGGTGCTATTGCACAGGCAAAGGAACTAATATCAACGAATAGAAACAAATATGTACCAAAGAAGTACCATATCCTGAGAGAGATGGTGGAAGCTGAAGATATTAAGATAGATTATATTCCCACAGACAATATTCTAGCAGACCCGTTTACTAAACCATTAAGCTTGGTGAAGCATAATGATCATTTTGAGAATATGGGTATTAAATTTGTTGGTGATTGACTCTAGGCCAAGTGGGAGATTGAAAGTATATGTATGTCCTAGAGACAATCTGTATCAGGACACAATGTACTTTATACACATTCGTTTTTATATTAATGATGATTAATATTATGACATTTGCATTTGTTGAATTATTAGTTGATTGTTTATAATATTCTATAGATGTATCCCTAGAGTTTACGTATTTATTAATGATGTGAGAATTAATGTTATAACGTTACTCTTAAATTACCTCGGCTAATGATCATCGAGATTGAGATATCGATGATATGTGATACGTCGATATGTGATCTGCATCATATCCTTAGGGGATGTAGTATGTCTCACTTGCTACGAGTTATGGCAACTCGTGATGGACACATGGATACTTGTTGAAGTATTGGTATACCCTGCTGATGCATTATTTGTTATATGTCTATAATGTCATTAGCATGTGAAAGATATAAGTCCTTAGACTTGAGGTCAATATCACCTTGTTTATGGAGTAATGTACTTTGATCATGTCCTAAGCTCAAATGTCTTATAGGTTGAGACACGACTTATTTTGGGTGCATTACGAAGTAGATTAAAGGTGGTATGTGAGCCAAGATTAGGATTCATTCCTTGAATATATATTCGAGTGAACACTCAGGTACTCCGTACTCATATGATATTAGGTTGACTAAGTCATTGGCCAATGCAATGGACATGTCTGTGATATGGTCCTGTTGTCAACTAATATAGATGAGTTATAATGATCAAGTCATTTGGATAGACACTTGACAGATCCTAAACTTGATTGAGTGTGTCATGAATGAAAGAATTTTATCTTCCCACATAGAGGTTCAGTTCACATGTTTTGTGTATCTAAAACTTTACATATTGGGTTCGTCTTCCAGCGCAGTCTAGGAGTTCCGTGAAGATCCTAATGTAATTAGTGACGATATGTAAAGGCCTGAAGGGTAACACTAAGTCAAATGTTCCGTCGATTAAAGGATGTAATTAGAATGAGATTAAATATATGTTCGGTTGATGACCGGGACATTAGAAATGGGAACAAGGCTGAAAATTGGGACAGGACCGCGGTGCCTTTGATTTAGGATCATGCGTGCGAACGCGCATAGGCATCGCGGTACACCTACTGGGCAGCGGCGATGCGCTTTCGGGCAGTCCGAATTTTAGCCATCTGGGCCCAAATTTACGAAACCCTAGAAGTCTCTATTCTCAATTATAAATAGAGGGCTTCATTCCCCCATTTCAATACACCAAAGCAAGAGACTTACTCTCTTCTAAAGCTCTGTCGGATTCTCTAGCATTCCTGACTTAGCAAATTACATCATAGGTTTCCAGAACTTGCAAATCGAGGGATGTTTGTGTGTGCACCCTCGGACTACACAAAGCTTGAAGATTCAACTGCTTGGCTGATTACTTTTAATAAGTAAGTTTTCCGATCGAGGTATTATATATTACTTTGTGTTTGTGTTTATATTATATATCATACTACAGTTCGACCGCTTATGTCGGGTTTGAAACATAAATTTTCAAATTTCGCTGTGTGTACGAACCCGACGTAAACACCAACAACTATGTACCGGAAAAAAGTTGTCTTGTGATTGTGTATATATACTATTTTACATTTAAACTATTCTAAGTGAAAATTTGATTTCCACTATACTGATAACGAGATATTGCTTCACAGAAATTGAACTTAATTTCAAATTTTGTAACATGCGATTAGCTTTTATGTTGTATTGGTTGCACCAGACACAAGTAGGTGTTTATACCAATCCAATAAATATATGACACGTGTTTTTATATATATATTCTTATCACTAAACCGTAGTTAATTATAATATATATATATATATATATATATATATTCTAATTACTTTAATTTATGACTTAACCGTGATGAATTTATATGATGATTTAAATATCGATTTCAAAATATTCCCACTGAAAGATTAACTATTCTTCAAGAACTAATCTTCGATCATTAAACTCTATTTACATAGTTGTATAAAGTTCATTTCAAGCTCAAGTGTAACAATTAAGATATTGATTCAATCAATCTCATTTAGTGACGGTATATATCTAAGACACTTGGACCAATTGCTACACATTATACAGCTCTTTTTTCCATTTAATAACTAATAAAAAATATATAGGTGATTAGGCTTATAGGCCTAAGGTTATTAGGAATTTATATTATTAACAACAATCTATGATTTAATTTGTTAATTAGTGTAACGTACATTTTGACTGATCCAAGTAGTTTACTTTTTTTAAAAAAAATATATACATTCTGTTGACTTTTTCTGCCAAAGTGTGGTTAGCAGTACTTTAAGATTCTTTTAACAGAACTCAATTAATAAAGAAGCTTCGTGTTGGAATCATTAAGCACGGTCATGCAAATTACATTATTTAACATAATCTTAAGCACTTAATTACACGATTGATTAGTGAAGAGAGACAAACTTCACTACTTTGAGATTGGTAACTGTAAAAAGGGTATAGTCGGTGAGTATACATAAAATTTTACAAATTATTTTGAAGAATCATAGTACATTTGTACAAAATTGTACCAACAAACATATACAGTACTGAATTCTAGATCTTCATAGACGATTAATAATTATAAGGGCAGTATTTTTTTCGAAAAGAAAGAGTGTCACTACACAATTATATTCAAATAAAATGATCCATATTGGTGAAATAATTGCAATACGATCGCATTTTCCTTTTTTTCCGTTGCAGAAAAGAGATCTCTTCCCCTCGCTTTAAAAAATGATGAATATGAAGTTCGGGAGGCTGCAGGTACTATGGATTCTCTGACACCCAATCGGATTGATCCTCCGGGCAGCATTTTCACATACATTAACTTAAAATTTTGAATGTTTTTTTTTCCTCCTGTATTTGGGATAGCCAAAGTTCTCAGCCTCTATAAAGTAAGGGGAAAAATCATCATTGTGAGATGAAGTGTATTTCTCCTGTAAATAACCCATTTATTACCCCTTTTATTATAATTATTGGCAACAATTATTATTATATACTTTATTTGTTAAAGTCTGTTGACTCTCTACGTATAAATAGCAACCCAGTTGGGCTTCATTTCCTCGTGTTCATTTGCAAAAATAAGAAGAAAAAGAAAGGGAAAAAAGGCATAGAAGGAGAAAGACAGAATTAATGGCAAGTGAAGAGAGTGAGCGTTACTTTGTTTTCATGAACTATGATCCTGAATACGAGAGACTTCGATCCAAAAGGTCAGTATTTCTTTAATTTTTTAATTTAAAATAAACACGATTTTCTTGATTATAGTTGTATTATATGTGAATTGAGACGGAGCAAGAGGGGCGAAAGGGTGTTCAGTTGAACCTCTTTTACCGGAAAATTATACTGTATATATAGAATTAATTTTAAAAAAATGTTTACACAGTAAATATTAATTAATGGTGAAAATCTTGTTCTTCGCCACCGTATGTTAAAAACTGAAAATCCTGTAAAGTGGTATAAGTAGTAAGTTTTAGCTCATATTTTCAATGAATTAACTCCGAACCTTGAATCGTTACATTTAAATCTTGAATCCGCTGAAAAAAGATTAGAATTAGTTGTATTGTTGATTTTACATTTTATTGAAAATGATTTGCATATATATATGTATAATGATAGAACAAAGAAGGGGAGCTATGAGCTGGACATGTATATAAGCAAGAAACATGATGAGCTGTTAGCAAATACATTTGAGCCAGGCAGCTATATAAAGAGACTGTCTTTGGTTATTGTTGATGGCTTTGCAGTTGAAATCACTGATGATCAGGTTAATTAATTTTTTTTATGGCCATTTTTCAGCTTTAATTTCCTCAAATCTACTTGTATATTCTTCAAATGCTAATACTAATGAATGACATTTTATGATGACAGGCCAATGTGCTTAGATCTGTAAAAGAAGTGAGAGTTGTGGAGAAAAATCAAGAACTTGCATAATGCCGGTCGATGACCTTTTTCTGGTAGTTGGTTCATTATAATTGAGCAATTTAATATATAGATTTAGTGCTTCATATTTAATTTGGTAGTTTACATAATATAATATTTTATTAGTGCTTCATATTTAATTTGGGAGTTAAATATATATCTATATATGTAAACTCATCCTTGGTCTTAATCAATTAAGCTAACATATATAGTACTAGTGTTTTCAATCTACTAATTAATATTTGAGCATGATGAATCATTTTGTATCAAAGTCTTGCTAATTTGAAACTAGAACATTTTATCCCTTGACAAACGAAGAATCATGATTCATGAACTCTAATTGTAAGTGCATCTGCTTGAATTATTACCAAATCATGATTCATGAACTCTAATTGGTTTCATGAAAGTTCATTAGAGATGAAAATAGACAATCATATTCCATTGATAACTTTCTATAACAACTATTGCAGCAGTACAAATAAAGATAAGATAAAAGGAGAGAACTCTTTATCCCGAAGTCATTTTGATATAAGTACTTTATTTATTTACTTATGTTGATTTGGAATATGGTCAGTTCACTAGAAGGATAGCCACCTTAATTATTATATCATCATAACTATAAGTAAACTCATCATGACTATAATTCTGCTCTCTCACAATTCTACTTTAATCAAATGACAAAAAAACCTTATTGAAGATTTAAGAAAATATAACCAAAAAAGAAGAAGTTATGAGCCAACTACTATGTTTCTTTTCTAGGGACAAGAATACTCTTTCCTAACCAAAAGATAGGAGAATACACACCCTCTCTCTCTTGCTCTCTTGAAGTTACATTGTAATTTTATCAATTCTTTCAATTTATTGTCTCAAACGTCATAGTATACTCTACTTGTTTACTTATGTTGTTTGGATTAGATCAGTTCACCGGAAAGATCGCCTTCTCAATTCGAAGTTTTCACTTGAAAGTTTTAATCTAATTGACTATATATATAATGATAAATAGACTCGGAACTATAACTCCACTCTTTCGCAACCTCTAATATAATCTAATCAAAAGACTAAAACCTCCTATTGAATTTTTTTAAACATATAACAAACAAACAAAAAAAAGAGTTATGACTGCTACAATGATTTATTTTCTTGAAACAACCTTGTGGAATGTGGAGTACTTGTGCTAGTCCTGGTGGATAGATAAACAATCACACAACATTTTGAGTTGTCCAAGATTGTATAAGAAGAGTTTATTCACACAAGTAACTCCAAAAGCTAACTCATTAAATGGGGATGCCCAAGATCATATAAGGATATCAAATTCGTCATCCACAACCAATGTAAGAAACTCAACACAGTTTGTCGATTTCCTTAGATAGGGCACTCTCAACGCCCTAGCTAACTGCATACTCTACTTGTTTATCTATATCAGTTTGAAATACGATCAATTTATTTTTTCCTTCTGAAATAAACTTTTTTTAAAAAAAATTCGAACCTTACTGACTATAATAACAATCAAGACTATAAATAAACGTAATTATAAATCTACTCTCAGAGTTCTATTCTAAATTTCTAATCAAAAGACTAAAAGCCTCTATTGATGATGTAAAAATTATAATCAAAATAAAGTAATGATCAGAGCCAGCTACTATGATTTCTTTTCTTGAGACAAACTTATGGTGGTCCTGGTGGGTAGATAAAGAGTCAGGCAACACTTGTAGCTGTCGTCCACAACACACAAGCACAAACAAATATGGTGAACAGACAATATTGGCAAGATCAAACAGTGTAATAAGTTGTGTATAATGGTAAAGAATGACTTGGGTCTAACTCAACCTCAAAAGATAGCTTGTATGATGAGGATTGTCCAAGTCCATATAAAGAGTTCATGTTTTCATTTCATATCCGATGTGAGACTCTTAACACTCCCCGCACGTCCAGACCTTGTTAACTGGAGCGTGAATAATATAATTTGGGGCCCAACATCGGTGGACAACGAATTGGAATGAGCATGACTATGATACCATGTAAAGAATGGATCTTGGGTCTAACTCAACTCCAAATGATTTTTGAGTTTTGGAATTGAATTAGACCCAAGATCTATTCTTTATAATAACAGTGACAAAAATTAAAGCTGGTCCCTCATTGAAGAGGGGAAAAAATGAAGAAATGGAATTGATGTGAAACCTTTAGCATTAATATTCTCAGCACTTTTTTATCTAGTTAGGGTTATATTGAAGGACAGCATCTTTACCTGCAATACTTCCATTTTTTGACAAAGGTTAAGTGCAACTTGCTATAACCTGACATTGTTATGGGGTTCATCGTCCTTGTACATTTGTACTATTCCCTTTCACGTGCTACAACTTCTCCTTTTTTTCTTTAATTATTACTTTGACGATGAAAAAGTTCCGAAGGCGAAACCCTCCACCTGCACCAGAGGCTTCTTAGCCTCTTGACCAGGTGAGATGTAAATTGAGGAATATGCTCGAATGATGAGAACTAAAATACAAGGATGAGTTTTAATTCCATTAGAAGGTTACTTGCATTATTTTTAAATTGCTGACAAGTTAAAGAAGCCAAAGGGGGAAAATTGATTAAACAACAGCATAAGAACTAAAATACAACTGACCTTGGGAAATCCCCTTATCTAGTTAGTCTAAACTCAAAAGTCAAACCGCATGAGGTAGCCAGAAGAAGAAGTATGACCGCGGGCCATGAGTCGCGAGTTCGATCCCCGCATAAACCTTCTTGTTGGCGCATCACATATGGCTTGCCAAATGTGGTTAATCGGTGGCGTGGTTTGCGGTATTGCGTCATAGGGTTCTGCTGTCTTGCACTTCGAAAGAATGGCGAGCCTGATTCCTTCGTCAAAAAAAAAAAAAATTCAAAAGTCAACCCTAACCTGATACAATTAATTTTTCTAAGAAGGTGGAAGTTGGCCCATAATTTGGTCCAAGAAGGTGAAATAGGGTGAAGAACAAAATATTAAAAAAATGAAAACAACATAAATATGTGTATTATTTCAGAAAATTTCTCCTCTCCAAATGCCATTATTAATTTTGCAATATATTATTCTGAGAAAATTTGCGAAATTCAAAACTCATTGGATGATTACAAACCAATACCTTAGAAACGTATGAAAAAGTCAATCTCCCTCAAGAAACAAATACCTAAGAAAAAAACAAGAAAGTATTATTGGAGCATATTCCACGATTTACTGATAATAGTGTTGAGGGACTGGTACTACTATCTCCAGGACTAGTCTGACGCAAGCCAGGAATCTGGATATAAAAAAAAATTCTCTAAAAACAAGTCGATGGACGGTGGAGCACATGCATGCAAGCAAAATTCACGCACAAAATAAATATGCCCCTAAATATACTCACCTTGGAAAGTAAAACATTACCTAACTAGAGAATTAAGATGATCAAAAAGTAAAAATCTGAAAAATGATATAAGGAGTAATTTTAAGTAGTCAGTAGGGAAATTAACGAAGCAACACGTAAATCTTGACCTGTATTGAATTTAGGCAAATAAAAAAATTGAATTTTATGAGTTTTTGAATTTTAGATTCAAAATTTAATTTTTATTCATATTAATTTAACAAACGATATACGAGGTTTGAATCAAAATTATTGAATTCTAATGAACGCATATGTTAAAGTAAGTCTGTTAAGTGGAGCGGGCCGAATCAAAATTATTGAATTATGCTGAACTCGTATGTTAAAGTAAGTATCAAGTGGGCTGGGTCGAGCCCTACTAAGGGGGTAGGGGCTGGGCTAGGTGGATTTTACTAGGGGGTTGGCCGGACAAGGTGGAAAGTCCGGCTCACCAATGGCCCGATTGATGGCTTGGCCCAACCCACTTCGAATATTGTTCATATTCTAAAAAATATTGTCACCGGGAGACACAAGGGTTCGAGAACCCCATACATCTCGTATGTAAAACATGATATCAACCATTGAGCTACATCCTTATTTTTTACCTAAAACAATTAGCAATCATATATGACCATTATAAATAAATTTGTTTTAAAAAAAAAACAATTGTTGGGAGTGTCTTGGAAGTGAGGCCACCAACGGTTCAATTAATCTCCAAACGGCTATATAGCCGTTTTTTATCCCTCCCCCCTCCCCCCAACACAAACCCATGCCCATTTTTAACCCCAGGCTTTAATATATTACATTTTGATCCCATTTTTAAACTATAAATACCCCTTCATCCTTCTTCATTCTTAAAGTTAAATATTTAATTTGGAATACCTTTATGCAATGATTTATAGTCACACAACATATGTGATTCATTTAACACCACAATTTTAAAGTTTTATTTTCTTTCTTAAATTTTAAGTCCAGTCAAATAGACATATCAACAGCTACATAAATAATTTAAAATAAAAATTAAAAATTAAATTGATAACATTGCAAATTCAAAACACAAACTTGAACGGCGAAATATTGCAAAAAAGTTCAAAGCATACAAATTAAACGACTAACATCGACTGAAAAAATTAAAGAAAATATAAACTTTAAAGTTCAACTTCATGCCTTTTCACCAAGTGTCTACACAACACACCGGTACCCCCTAATACTCGACGCTCCAGACTTATGGAGATATATGTCACCACAATGTTGACATTTAACACGTTCCTCGTCTACTCGCTCAAAATGCATTCACACCGCACTTGAAGTTGATCTTCGAACTCGAGGAGAAGGTGGAGGTGGAGGATTATCTATGGAAGTTGAAAGCAGAAATGTACACTAGTTAAACATAAAATTTTGATAAAGAGAGAATTGTCTGAAAATGAAGAAGAATGGAGGGGCATTTATAGTTTGAAAATAGAGTCAAAGTATAGTTTATTCATAAATTTAGGGGTTCAAATAAATTGGCAATGACTAGTTTTTTAAATTTACAACAACTAGTATTTTGAATTGGGCAACCACTATTTTTTTAGTTTAGCAATTTTATCATTAGATTTAAATGTTAATTTTATTATTAGTAGTATTTGTAAATGTCTATTTTAATATTAGAATTTGTTTTTTTTTAAACGATCCGACCCACTAACTAAATCCCAGCCAAACACACTAACTAAAACCCGTCCCAGCCCGATAAACCCACTATGTACCCCTATTTGGGTAAGGGCTGGGCTAGACACCCTTTTCTCTCCCCAAATCTTGCCCTAGCTCGGTTCCTTAACAACAACCTGACCCGACCCCAAATCGGCCCGATGTAATTTAAGTTAAAATGACTCGGTCCAACCTAGCGTGCCTCCGACTATGATATTTATGGAGCATGGTGATCCACTCTACCTAAATTGCGTGCTTACCAGTTACCACTCGAGATCAAATGATCACGATAATAAGAAGCCCTTGCGGGAGAGTGAACAACCAATGCATTGAAGAATGAAATTGCGTTTTTTTTTTCTTTCTAATTGGTCTATGAATTTGCTCGTTCGATACACAAGAATTGGATAATAAGCCTCTTTCTATGATTAAAAAAAATATAGCCCATGAACACACAAAAAAATGAAAAGGAAGATGCACACAATATTGATGAGATCTTGGAGATCAAAACCACTATCCAATTTGGGTATCTCTCTCCATAACTTTTGACTTTTTCGTTACTTTCTGCGTCAATTATTTAGTTATTCCACCTTCTATTATGCATAAAATAATAGTATATAGATTTTCTCATAACTTATACATATATTAGTTATGATTTCTAAATTACGAATCAAATATTGTACTAGTTTTATACATGAATAACTTACTTTCTAACAGATACCAAACGATCCCTAATAGCATAAGAAAATTGTTATATTGTCTTTCAATGAACTTTTATTTATGGACCAGTGTTCGAGCTTCCAACAAAAACAAAGAATTAATTTAAATAACCGCCAATCAAATTTATTAAACTAAAAATAACCGACCGACATATAACATATATGTGTAATTTATGTAAGATAGGTATATAACCACGTACTCAATATATAATCTATGTATACTGGTGAAGAAAGTCAAACAACGATTTGACCTGCTATTTGTATAAATATCCCCAAAATAAATCCTAGTCCATGGGCCTATTTCTTTGATCTTCTTTTCAGCCCAGCCCATATTTCAACCGTTTTGCTAACTCCCCCAAGATTTGGCGCGAAAATCAGTACCATCAAAATTAGGTGTCAACATTTTCCGGTAGCTCCACTTCAATTCCTCCGGCGGGATCGATACTAATGTCGACTCGACGATCTTCAAAGGGCAAATTTAAAGTGCAGAAAGAAGAAGCAGAGGTGAATGGAAGTTCGAAAAAGTCACCAGTAGTGTTACTTGCTCATGGTGCTGGTGCTCCTTCCACCTCCGATTGGATGATCAGGTCATCTCTCTTATTATGTGATTTCACTTTTAATTACATGATTTGATATTTGTGTGTTATTATTAGGGGTGGCCAACGGGGCGGGGCGGGATTGGCGGGATTCGCCGATGTCCCGTCCCGGTCCGGTCCCGTCGGAAAAGGGTACCGGTCCTCGCGGGCCGGGATTTTCTTTTTGCACTTAATTTAAAAGAATAATATATATAGAATAAACAACTCAAAAATTGAACAAGATAGTGTAATAAAACATCCCAAGATTGTTTTTGTGACTCTTATATTATTTAATACATATATGATTTTTTTGTAATACATATATAATTGTCAAAATTGCAACTTTGTGGTGTTGTTCAAAAGTTGCAAATGACTAAAATTGCAATTAAAAAAATTACCAATTTGAAAACATTTTTTCTAGTTTCTTCACAATGTCTTGTGGTTCTTCGGTTGGAATTAGTATTTGTTGGTCAAACTGCTCCACGTCGCTTCCACCACCTTCGGATAAGATGTCGTTGTAGTTTTCGTCTTCTTCTTCGTTGATCTCCGATTGACCGCATCTTTTCCGATCCACTCGTATCCAATCTCTGAGTAATACTGCAATATTCATGTTGTCTCCGGCTAATGAGTGTATGTGCTCTCCTATTTGAAATCTGCCGGTAGAAAAAGCGCTTTCAGACGCCGTTGATGACGCTTGAATGTTCAAAACATTTCGGGCCATCATTGAAAGTGTCAGAAATGTCTTCTCATTCCCCTCCAGTATTTCAGCAAGTCTTCATTTCCTTCTTCATTGAAAACTGATTGGTACGGTAAAACACCCTGCAAAACAAAAACATCAAAATCACTAGTTTGGTTAGTAGTGTTACCACCACACATTCTATTTCTGAGACTTTCAATACTAGCCGCAGAAACAACATGTCCTTTTAAGGCTGTGTTGAAGAAGAAGATGGTATGGAAGCCGGTTGGTTGCTAAGTGATTTCAATAAGTGATTTACAAGCATCTATTTTAATAGTCGAATTTAATCCAGACCCAATAATATAAATAGTGGGAATAGGAATAAAATATTTTTTTATTTTGATAAATATTTTTTAATAGCTGCCTTATAAGCTGGTGTCACGATCCGACCCGACGGACCGCGACTAAACACCCTAATGACGCCATTATACTAACCTGACACCTATAATCCAACTAACACTAAGGCAAATATGAAATCTGACAGCATAACGCCGCAACAATAACATATGCCAGAATAGGCAAGCCGACAAGTGTTACACCTCGTGGTTTAAGACGATTGTTAATAATATCATTAAGAATGAAGATTAAATTTTTTTGGAATTTAAGTAGATCTTTACATGCTAATACGGAACAATTTTGGTAACGACGGGTGTGACGTCGGAAATCTCTTTAATGATAATTATAGAAATATATATGTACATATCCCGTTATGGATTAGTAATGTATATAGGACGATGGCGAGAATTTAAGGCAACGAGAGTTAGAATTAATAAAAGTGGGATTAAGATTTATTACTTGAGGGATGGATTTACATTAAGAGGACATCTAGGGACCAAAGTGCACGGTCTTAAACTAATTTTCAAATTTGGTTTTTATTCTTGAAAAATCTTAGAACCCTCTTCTACTTCTCTCACAAATCAGATTTTCTTACTCCTTTTCTCCTCTCCTCTCTTTGACGAAATTCCTTCTATCTCACGCGAAATTGAAGATTGAATCCCCTTCTTGTTCATAGAGTAATCCTTCCCTCCATTTTAAGTCAAATAAACACAAAACCAATGGCATTTTTCGGCCAGCTCTGGCTTAAAATTTGGGGTCAAATTTTGTAGTTTTGGGACATGATTCTTGAAAGAAAAACATGAGGAATAATGGGTAAACATTGGAGGATGGTTGCATGTTAATTTGGAGTTGAAAGAGGTGTGAAAATTGAGAAGAAAAATGGGCAGAAAATCGTTAGTTGCTGGCAGATTTTTAGTCAACTTTGGAGGGATATATCTCTTCGTATATTAGGAGTTTTTTGGTGTTTCAAAAGCCTAAAATGAAGTTCGTCGAGTCTAATTTCCAACGCAACAAACCGCTAGTTGATAGGACACCGGAGTAGAGAGTTATGGACGTTACAAGTTCAGCTGACAAAGTAGTGGCTAAAAATCGCGACTGTTTTGGGGATTAAATTAAGGTATGAAAATTCTTCCTTCTATGCTATAATTGAAGTTGCATATTGTTGTAGTTGAAGTAATGGACTTGTGTTAGGAAGAAATCTTGAATTTAGACAATGCATGTGCCAATTTTGGGTGTGAGCCGAATTTGGTTGTTTCGGGTATATGTTGGATTCGTGTGTTGTGTTGTAATTTCATCACTAATTGCGTATTAAAAATGGAAGAAAGTGTGAAGATTAAAGATATAATCGTTATATGGAATTGTTGGAAAGGTAAAGTAAGATTAAGAATTAAAATGGTTGCATGTTAATGGCCTAAAATTCATGGATAATTCTCGGACATTATGTGACCTTTACGGGCTGTTTTGGTGCAAGATTAATTGTTACTATTATTATTATTATCGTCGTAATTGTATGGTAAGATTGAAAGAAACATTGGTACTTTGGGTTGTAATTAGTTATATAAGGTGACACGAGATGAATTGGAATTTCAGGAACTAAGAAAAGAGTTTTGGAATCTCAGACATTGTTGTAACATTTTAAGGATTGAATGAACATGATAAATAAGTGCGATAGTCACTTTGATGGTTGAGATTGTCGTGTTTCATAAATAAGGAGAAAGGAGATTGTATAATGGCGTATATGCAGTATATGGGGCCTAATTATATTACATATTGAAATGGTTGTGATTGTTGGTTTGATTTGGACTGTTGGTTAATTGTGGATACGCACATAAACAGGGGAAATTCTGCCCGGATTTTTATAAAAATGGGAAGCTGTTATTCAAATAACTTACGTTAGGAGTCCTAGAATTAATGGTCTTATTATTATTATTATAGGCTGACGTACTAGACGAGGCGCATCCTAGTTTTACATTGGTTGAGCGACTAAGAGGTATGTGAGACTATCCCTCTTTCTTTTGGCATGATTTTGTGAAACAAACTTTCATTTGACATGATTTTAATAAAAGTACGGCGGACGTACATGATTTTCTACAAAGTTAGTTTTAAAGGAAATTTTTTATGAAAAGTGCCTATGATTTTCAGTAAAGAGCTTATTATGATGATATTATCGAAAGTCAAAGATGATTTCTAATGGCATATAGTTGCTCATGATATCTACTCGTGTCAAGTCTTATTACACATTCACCGAGTCTCTCACATAGAGGGCCGTCACTATATTGTATGTTCCGGGTTCGAGTCCCGGCTATTATTATTATATTACTTGGGTTCGAGTCCCAAGCGGATTCAAATCCCGGATTATTATTATTTCATGGATTAACTCTCCATGATGCGGGTTCGAGTCCCATGATATTATATTATTCCATATACACTTATGTGGGTTCGAGTCCCACGATATATATACTTACTTGGGTTCGAGTCCCATGATATATACATACTTACTTGGGTTCGAGTCCCATGATATATACATACTTACTTGGGTTCGAGTCCCATGATATATATGTACCTAGACGGGTTCGAGTCCCGTGCTATTATATCCTGAGGATATGAGTTCATGATTTTGGCAAGACTTGCATATTTTGGAAAGGTAAGAACTGATTTTCATTACTCTCATTTGATAAGGCACAGTTATAATGTTATGTTGATTTCATACTTGCCTCTTGTTATACGTTGAACTGTTATGATTTCAATTACGATTTTTCGGGCCACATACTTGGTACATCTATCGACTAACCCCTTTTCCTGGGCCGCGTCATGCCCGCAGTCTGGTGATCGGATAGTGACTCTCCAGCCAGACATCTACCCGCTGCTAAAAGAGCTCCCTTGTTCCGGAGCCAGTTATTTTGGTACAAACCTTTACATTCCAGACTTATGTATATTTTGGGCACGACAGGGCCCTGTCCCGTCATATGTCAGTATTGTACTCTTAGAGGTCTGTAGACAGTTGTGGGTGATAGATGTGTTTTAGACTTGTGTAGAACGTTTATGCGGTTGAGCTAGTTGTATTGCTGCACTTGTTTTGGGATGTTCCCATATATAGTGGCAGCCTTGCTGGCCTGCCTATTGTGATTACTCCTTTGTTTACGTGATGCTATTTGGTGGCAGCCTAGTCGACTAGCCTGTTGTGATGGTTGAATAGTTGTGTAAGGCAGCCTTGTCGGGTCGCCTATTTTGGGTATATGTTATAGATGGAGCGTTGTGTTGCCGAAATTTTCTATTACCCTTAAATGTCAGTTGATTACGTGACGGGTTAGTGTAATGGCGTCCAATTAGGGCGTCGGGTCGGGTCGTGACAACAAGGCTGCCTTTACACAAGAATGTACTTGCCTCCTGGGGAGTCACAACTAGCCAACATAATATAATAGGCAAGCCGACAAGGCTTCCACCAAATAGTATCACGTATACACGGGAACATCCCAACACCGATTACAACAACCTGACTGACCAAAACAGATTTATAACTCTACATAAGTACAACCCACAACTGTCTACAGACCTCTAAGAATACGATAATGACATATGACGGGACAGGGCCTCGTCGTGCCCCTAAGTATATACATAAGTCTAAAAAGAGGTTTTATACCAAAATGACAAGCTCTGAATCAAAGGAGCTTTGCAACCAGCTGAGTAGGAGTCCTAAGCCTGAGGATCACCGGCGAGAACTCAGTACTGCGGGCGTGAACGACCCCAGGAAAGGGGTCGATGCGAAATAATGTACCGAGTATGTAAAACATGTAAAACTGTAAATGAGATCATAACTGGCCAATAAATAATAGGAGACAAGTATAATAATCAGAATCCAAATCCAACTGTGCCGTATACAAATGAGAGTCAATTGTGCCTTATAGAAATAAGAGTCATGAACTTATATATACCGTACCCGGGCCCCCAGTGAGGGCCTCGGTGTGAATGAAATCATATACACATATATATACCGTACCCGCCCCATTATGAGACTCGGTGTGAAATCATATACGTACCGTACCCGGCCCATTATGGGCGGTGTGAAATCATATATATGTCGTACCCGACCCATTATGGGACTCGGTGTGAACTCGTCATTCGACTCTTAATAAAATCATTAAAATTGATTCTTTTCTGGAAATCTAAGGCACTTCTCATAACTCATATTACTGGAAATTAGACTGTATAGAAATCATGTACGTTCGCCGTGCGTTTACTTGATAAAAATCATGCCAAAAGAAAGAAGGAAGAGTTTCACATACCTCGTCGTCTATATCAACTCGATAATCTAATAATCGCCTCGACTAGCACCTTCACCTATAATAATAACAACATGCCCATCAACTCTTTGATTCCTAACGTGAGTTATATTGAAAGACGACTCTCTTATTCTATAAAAATTCGGGCAGCACTTCCCCTGTTTATATGTACATCCACAATACAACAAATTCCAACCAAACCAATAACCACGCATAATTCCAAGATATAACCAACTTAGTCTCATGTACTTCATATATGCTACCATAATACATTCTTTTTCTTTTTCATTTATGCAATACAACAACTTCAACAATCAAGGTGATTAATACACCTCTTTCTCTTGTTAATTCAGTCCCTTAAACCACATTAAGATAACCTTAAAAACAGTCCATCAATTCTAACAATAACAACAACAAGTAGTGCACGTCTTACAATTTTCAACATAATATCCTTCTTACTCTTTAATTCTTTAAGACGGGTATTAGTAGTTACCACAACATATATATATATATATATATATATATATAATCAAATCTCCAACATTTAAACTTTATAAAACCAGCCCCTAATTTGACGCGACAATGTCCAACGATTTCAAGCCAGTTTTCGGCCAACATCCACAAAACCAATTCTTTTCTTAATTTCTTAGAGTCCAATTCATGTTCCAATAATTCCTTATGAATAACTATAACTTAAATATCAAGATTTTCTTCCAATTTCAACATGCAAAGCAGCGACCAACTTCACAACACAATATTCGAATACGACAATTCCAAGATTAGTAAAATTAGTCCAATATCAACTACAACATCCAAAATATTCACATGCAATGTCTTAATTCCAATTTTCCCTTAACACAAATTCATTTCCTTAATTCTAACAACATGCACTCCAATTATATCAATGAAGCCAAAACAGTCCCTGAAAATCAGCCCACTGTTCCATCGATTTCTTGCCCAATTTTTCACTTTTTCAACTTCAAATTGACATGCATGAATTCTATAATGTTAACCCATCATTCTTACATGTTTTTTTCTTCCCAAAAACCATCTCCAAACACTGAATTTTCTGGACGAAAATCAGTCCAGTGGCTGCGTTTTCTCCTTGTTTTTACCCACTGTTTTGTGGTGTTTCTTTGGCTTATAATTTGTAGAAGAATTTAGGCTAGAAAGAAGGAGTAAAAACCTCCAATTTGGCTATGGAATTTGGGGCAAAAATCGACCTTAAGGGAGAAGAAGAGAGGGAGAGGGTTTTGTTTGGATTAGAAGTGGGGAAGATGAAGAGTTAATAGGTTTTAAGGAAATTAAAAATCTGAAAATTTAATATTACACTTTGGTCCCTAATTGTCTACTTAAATCAATCCCTCCAAGTAATAATTTAATCTTAGATCCCACTTGCTTTAATTCCCGAAAAATTTCATAAGGTCTTTTATCGTCAATGTCGAAACTTATATAATACGTTACTAAGTCATAACGGGAATGTATATAACTATCATTTTCAATTTCCATTGGCACGCTTGTAGTAACCAAAAAAATTTCCGGACTTACATCCTTTGAATACCAACTTCCGGATTAGCATGTATAAATATACTTTATCCAAAATCCGAATCTTATTTCTCAATGACGTTCTTAATTATCGCCTTAAACTTACGAGGTGTAACAGCTGATTTTTCCATATATTCACTAAGCAGTAAAAATATTAGAGTTATATAAAACAACATAGTTGAAATAGTAGGATAATATATACCGGAAAATTCTTTTGTTGCTTGAATTTTTTTTTCTAGAAATACAATAAGTTCGATTTTTTTTCAATCGTTATCTACAAGTATATCAGTTGGATTTTGATTATGGACGTTAAAAAATAAAGTTATAGATCTTCTATATTCATAAGCAACAAGTAGTTGTTCATATAAAGAATTCCACCTAGTCGTTACTTCTTCGAGAATTTTTCTATAAGGTAGTTGACAATCGTGATAAGTTTTTTTATAATCTTTTCTTCATTGTATTCTATTATTTTTAAAAATAAAGTTTATAGCAAATTGTATTTTATCAAGAATATCTTAAAAAAGTAATAGACCATCCTTTACAACTAAGTTATAAATATGACATGTACCAAACGCCGACGTAACGTCGACGTGTAATCGAGAGGTTGAAAATTGAAACTTTGCTCAATGGAAGATCCTCAAGCTAGTTCCGAACTTCACTCCCAAATAAATAAATAAAATTGAATATTTAGTAGACAATGTAGATTTGTAGAAAATAGATTGAGAGATTAGAGAGATTGTAGGAAGATTTGTGGGAAAGATGAAGAGAAAATGAGGTATTTATAGTTGGGAAATTGAGTTAAAGTGTAAATATAATAACTTAGGGGTTAAAAATAAATATTAAGGGGGTAGGGGGCTGGGGAAGCCAAAAATGGCCGTTGCACAACGGCCAAAATATAAAATGGCCGTTGGTGCAACTGCTATTTTGTGCAAAGCGGAGGGGATCGGGCTGGATCGGGGCGGTACCGGAGCGGGGACGGGTTGGCGTGACTGGGGCGGGCCGGGTCCGAGCGGGACGAGACCATGTCCCTTCCCAGTTCGAGTCCCAGTACCATTTTTTTTAAAATGGGGTCGGGCCGGGATCGGGCTGACCCGGCCCGTTGGCCACCCATAATTATTATGGATTTTGATTTTAATATGTGATAAACTTTTGTACATAGCTAAGCAGAGACGAATCTAAACTTTGAAGTTTGAGAGTTCCTATGGTGACGTGAAATTAATATTATAATGATAACTGGATTCATAATCAAATATTTATATATTTAGTAAATTTCTAGATGATATATGTATATATAAATATAATTCAAAAAAGTCACCGGTAATAGTATTTTCTCATGATGTTGGTGCTCCTTCCACCTCCGATTGGATGATCAGGTCATTTCTCCTATATGCAATTTCACTTTTAATTATATGATTTGATATTTTTGAGTGTTATATGGATTTTCGGAAACAATCGTTCTACCTGCCAAGGTAGAGATAAGGTTTATGTACACTCTACCCTCCTCAGACCCCACGTCGTGGGATTGTACTGGGTATGCTGTTGTTGAGTGTTATATAGATTTTTGATTTTAATATGTGATACACTTTTTGTACATAGTTAAGTAGAGGCGAATCTAAAATTTGAAGTTTTAGGGTTCCTAAAGTGATATCAAATTAATATTATAATGATAACTGGTTTCACAGTCAAACTTTTGTGGATATTTAGTAAATTTCTCAATATATATAGAGTCCGAGCAAAAGCTACTAGGTTCACGTGAATCTGTATATCCGCCCTAGCTAAGTTCCGCCTACCTGAGTTACTTAAAACATGGCAGGTTCTACGTTTGGGTGAAGGAGGAGGGTCGTGATAGACTGATATCGAGCTGGAAAAAAAGTTTTACCTATGGATATAGACATATAGTGGATTCCTATAACTAATCAACTAATTTGGGATTTAAGGTGTGTTTAGTGACATGCTTTGATATTTGAGTGTTATATGGATTTTAGTTTTAACTTTTAATACGTGATACACCTTTTATACATAGCTAAGCTCCGTCTACCTGAGTCTTTGCAAAATGTAGCAGGTTCTGAGTTTAGGTAAAGGAGGAAGGTTGCGGTAGATTGATATCGAGCTGGAAAAAAAAGGTTTTAACTATGGATATAGACATATAGTGGATTCCTATAACTAATCAACTAATTTGGAATTTCTTCCCATCTATCCAAGCCGTGGTGGACAGAGTTACTCCGTACCTATGCTAGTTGGAGGTAGGAGATATCCATTGGAATTAGTCGACCTACACACAAGCTGACCCGAATACCAAGTTTATAGAAAAATCAACTAACTTGGGATATAAGATGTGTTTGGTGTGACAGAAATCGGTTACTGCAAAAGGAAAACAAATATTATGGACGAGTAAAATGACTTCTGTGTTCATTCAATTATGGAGGGATGCCACTTTTTTCCTTACAATCATTCGCTTCAATCAACACATTGACATTGTTGTTATTTGACAAACAAAAATATCACCAAACTACACTACTCTACTAGCCTACTTATATGATTTTGTGTAGTATTTTCTTCCATGCCAGACATTTCAAGAAAGCATTTTAGTTACTTGTAAATGGCCTTTTAAAAATTGGGGTTTAGCTACATGCTTTATAAGTAGCATAAAACTTCTGTGCTAACTTATCCAAGCTTTGTGAAGATAGAAGGAGATGTTGACCAAGGCACTGAATGCTGCTGAAGTTGTGACCTTTGACTACCCATGTAAGATGTATGTGTCATTAACGTATTATTGATACACCTATATAATACATACTTCTTTGCCGAAATTTTGATGAACTCTGGCAGATATGTCTGGTGGAAAGAGGCGAGCTCCCCGCAAGGCAGAAAAATTGGTTGATTTTTATTTTAATATTGCCAAAGAGGTGGCTGCTAAATATCCTGGGCATCCGCTGATCTTGGCAGGGAAGTCAATGGGCTCAAGGTGACAGTCATTGCATGCGTTTAGAACACCATGTATCACCATCAATATCTGAATATTTCTGAGTAAAGAAAGTACCAACTATAAGTGTTACTTTATTCTTATGACCATAGTTTTTCCAATTTGGAACTTTCTCCTGTTTTACTTGAAATCTGTTGATGTCATCCAGACAACTTAATTCTAACCTTCGTTAATAAGAAAAATGGGGTAATTCATCTTGAGTTGAGTTTCTATCAGAAATTATGTATCAGGATTCAGGGTGGTTGTCAGAAAGGATGTCCAAGTCCTAACTTTCTAGACCTCTTTTGGCAGATGTACTAAAGTATGTGTTCATTCTGATTCTGTAGCATTGTTACAAGTAACTTATATGTAGATTTCTTATCTTTTTCTTATGATTATTACCTTCGCTCAAATTTGGTTTTCTGGATGTTCTACTACTTGACAAATTTCAGTATTTGAATTGTTTCTTTTAGAACTTATGCTGAATATTACTTAGAAGTTTTTATTTTATTTTAAATATTTCACATAGCCATGCTTATTTGGGTGCATTGCCAGACAATTGATGAAGTGCAAGGTAATGCCATTTAATTCCATAATAATACATGCAACAAATGTCCTCTTTTGGTGTAGGGTTAGCTGCATGGTAGCTACTAATGGCATCGATGCTTCAGCTATCATTTGCTTGGGGTACCCATTAAAGGTTATCTATCGTCCAGATAGTACTCATGTCCTTACCAATCTGTATAGACTGTATTACAGCGCTAATTGCTCGGTTTTGATGCATGCAAGATGTGTACTTTTGTTTTATTTACTTCTTTAATCTTCCCTTTTCCCCCAAGCTGGAGGAGTTAATAATGGTTGATTTGGAATATTTATGTATAATCTTTTTAAAGCTAAGACGGTTGAGTTCTACCTCCAACATGTATTTTGCTGACGTTAATACGATGGTGCCTTTTGGAAGATTGCGTCTAAATAATTCGAGTAACCAGAGTTGGTGGAAAGATGACCTTTCTTACATACTGAAAATCTAATCCCACCTTAAATTCATGGCTTTTTGTATGTTTCTAGCGCTGGATTAAATTATTTACTCTTAGCATACAACCAAAAGATTTTAAAAAGCTTATAAAACTTGCATCTCATTTTTTCACAAGCTAGTAAGATAGGATAAAAAATTAAGCTTGTGTTTGCATCCTCACATGGACGACAGTTGAACAACCAGTTAGTTTTTTGTGTCTGGAACACCAACTTAAATATCTTTTTTCCTTTCTAGTTGTTAAAATCTGGATTGGTACCCTCAATTTGAAACTAAGGAGCTGCTCTACAATTTGTCCTTTTTAAATATCTTTTCCATAAGTCAAAATTTCATTGCTAATTAGAATTTGGAGAAGAATAATGGTCACCTTTAATAAATCTAAGTTATTATAAGAAGAAATTCCCTTAACTTCCCAATTGCTAATTTTATTTATTGTTAAATTTTTTTGATTACTATTGCGATGTGAAGTTCTTCAATGCTTGAATCTATTTTTTGGTCGTTGGAGCCTACAAATTGTTTGAGTATGTACTTTACAGACACACTTCTCATCATTGAATTCATAGATGCGCAATTGGTTACTCTTGAGAATCTATTTGTGTTTAATGGTTATGTTCATATTATTTGTGTGATGTCCTGCAGTCTTATTCCAAAATCAAGTGCTTTGTTCTACCAATCTTGAGTGGTCTAAATAGATTATTAAGATTAAAATGTTCGTCATGTAAACTAAGTGCAGGTACCTGAGCAACTTAATCAATAACTAAGGCAATCACATTAGTTTTGAGTTAGTTGCTCATGTTCATGGTGTTCATTACTTATTTGGTTATAAAGGTGGAGATGTTTAGGCATGTATGTGTATAGATTGCAGTGAAAATATATACTGCATATAAATGCATGCATCGTTTTAGTAGTTATCTTTTACTGTATATATATGCTGTCATTTTGTTTGTCTCTTTATAAGTCTAGTTGCAAATCATTCAAGGTGCAACACGAGATGAGTTGCTGTTACAAATTGATGTACCTGTTATGTTTGTGCAGGTAAAAGCACTTGCTTATAGATGGATCCGTGTCACATGGACATAAAGGTCCATCTTATGGAGGCTTATTTGTTAGACGGGCATTATTTTTATTGATATGCACAAGAATGGACATACACATTAGCTAAATCTGAACTGTTTACAGATGGGCTATACACATACTTGTTATATGTGGGGCTAATATATACATTTGAAGCTACATACATAAATGCGTTTCATTATGATTTCTTTTGACTGATTTGTGCACTCATTGCTAATTTGCTAGGTCATATAGCTAATTTTGTAATATTATTCACAGCTCAAGTAATCATGTTTGTTCTCAACCATTAATATAATACCATAAATTTAGTTCCTTGAGAGGGGGTGGTGGTGCTAAGTGTAAACTTTTTATGCTCAAGATTTTGTATAAATGTTGTGATTTATTTTCATGTAGGGTAGCAAAGATGGGCTCTGTCCACTGGAGAAGCTAGAAGCTGTAAGAAAGAAAATGAAGTGTTCTAATAAATTATATGTGATTGACGGTGGTGATCACTCCTTCAAAATTGGCAAAAAGCACTTGCAGTTGGCTGAGTCCACCCAAGAGGAAGCTGAAAAGCTTGCTGTTCATGCTATTGCAACTTTTGTTTCTAACCATGTGAAAGAGGGGTGACTTTAAGTACTTAACTGTAAGAAATGACTAATAGCTTTAATTTTTTGTCCAGTTTGCGTAAAGATGGTTCATGAACAGTGGCGGATCCAGAATTTTCACTCAGGATGTTAAAAAAAAGAAGCTAAATATAAAAATAATGTGGTCCCTAAGAATCAAACCTAGAATGTTGGAGAAATTTTTGAAGACCCTGGACCACTTGAGCTAACCTTTTGTATTTGTTCAGGGTGTTCAAAAGTTAATATATGTACATAAACACATAAAATATACCCTATTTATAGTCCCCTGTAGTTGATTCATGCTACTATGTGTTCTTTAGTGTAATGTGTTTATCTTATTTTTCTGTGTTAACTACTGCTCCCTGTTGTTAGAATGCACTACCACAACGTACTCGATTTTATTATTTGTATGTTCATGATGCTTTAATGTAACGTTTGAGTCTGATCGTTTGTCTGGCTTTGTTTTGACTGTTTTGCCTGTGATTATGCTTTGTCTTGAGCCGAGGGTCTCCCGAAAATAGCCGCTCTACCTATCAAGGTGGAGGTAAGGTTTGTGTAGACTCAACCCTCCCCAGACCCCACCTTGTGAGATTTCACTGGGTATGTTGTTGTTGTATATACACTGTAACTTTTTGCCGTGAACACCCTCACCTCCATGTAAATCCGCCCCTGTTCATGAATACTTCCTTGTAGTGTATAGGATTTTCTTTTCCTTTTCCTTTTTTGGAGGCCCTTGTCGGGGCGGGCACATCTTTTTTGTTATGGCATTGTTGTAGCATATCTAGAGCTTTAGCCTCTAGTTTTTTGCCCACCTCAAGTGTATATTGTATCCTCTTTGTCTATTTTTCTATTATTCCATTACTTTCATGCTCATATTTTCATGCAATGGACTAAGCTTCTGTATGACAATTATGGTATATACTCACTTAATTATATGTGCAACCCGTTCATGAGGTATATTCTCACCACCCATTTTTTTTTTTTTGGTTTAGGTAATGCTAGTGACATGCTTTGTCTTGAAGCGAGGTCTCCCGGAAACAGTCGCTCTACCTATCAAGGTTGAGATAAGGTTTGTGTACACTCTACCCTCCCCAGACCCCACGTTGTGGGATTTCACTGAGTATGTTGTTGTTGTTGTAATGCTAGTGAAGTTGTAGTGAGATTATATGGCCATATTGACTGGTTAAAGGAACAGATCTTTCTTCTGATCACTTAAAGTCAAGATTGAACTTTTTCATTGCACAACCAAAATGATAAACCATTTACTGACGTGGGACATCATTCCTCCATTTAGGTATAAAATATGTTGATGGAATCTGCCTTATTTAAGTTGGTTTCATCCTTGCACTCCTTGTAGCTGATCTTTCACAAGACTCCTCTCTTAGTTCTTCACACAAAACTTTGTAAAGAAAGGTTTTGGTGAGCTCTGGTTATGGGCTCAAAAATAGGAAAACATTTATTTATAACTTTTAAGACGTGTTACTGCCAAACAAAACTTCGCAGTTGCGATCATTTCTGCAAGTGAAGTGTCCTACTAGATTTATATGAAGATAAATGGTTATTAGCACAATTGCCTTATGAATGATGCATAAGAGGTTGTGGATCATACCTTCTTCCTTCCATGCTTTTCATCATCGCTGTCATCGCTGCTGCTGCTGTCGCTAAACTTGTATTTTTCTTCTTTGTTCTTCTTCCTCATAATCGTAGGCATGCAGTGGATTTCCATCTTTTTCTTTCCATTAGTTGTAGTATGAGTTGCAGTTGAACCATGGGCTGCAGAATGCTGGGAATGGTTAGAATGAGTGTCATGCGTTGCACAGGACGCATGGCAAACAGACTGACGTCCTTGCTGGGTGTGTGCCCTCTGGCCCTGTTGAGTATGAGGTTCATGGTGAAACATTTTGTGTGCCATTTCTTTCATTCTGTTAGAGAAAGAGTGGTGCTCATTATTTGCCTTTTGACTTGTATGGGTGCAAGTCTTGTTGCACACAACCTTTTGGCTAGTCGGAGTGCTGGTCTTGTTGGAAACAACCTTTTGGCTAGTTGTAGTGTTGGTCTTGTTGCAAACAGCTTTTTGGCTAGTTGGAGTGCTAGTCTTGATACTTATTATGGAGGATTGAACGTGATTGTTTTGCTTAGTGGGCTTGTTACATTGAACTGATGCCATGAGTGATTGAATTGAAACTAGAGATGTTGTCTTCTGGACTATTGTCTTCTTCTTGGTTGGTATTCACAGGATGATTGAAATAGATATACCCACACATATATATATATATATATGCATGATTACATGTATGCAACCGCATCATAAATTAGTGGTGGTTTTTTTTTCTTATTTCTCATCAGTTGTCCTATCATCTTTGAATCTCTTTTTCTGCCGAAAGCTAAACTTTGAAGAGCATCTAATTCTATTCCAGACCACTTTTCTTTTCCTTATATTTATATTCCAAATCCTTCTTTGCATATTAAATGTTTTGGTTATAAAGAAAAAAGAACACCCAAATCCTTCAACCGAGCTTTTGACCGCATCCACCACATATATTGCACTTCGCGAAGTGGTATTGTAGCCCATAAACCGACCTTTTGGCTTTTACAGAAAATGCAGATAGAATAAGACTGGTTGCCATCCTTTTGAGATTTCCATACCTTTTCTTCCTCCTGTTTCATTTGACAAAATACAAGTAGAAATTGTTCTGTTCAGACTTAATTGCATAATACAATAGACCCAAAAATGAAAAGGAAATGCTGGAATTCGTTTGCTATTTAAATTTTGAACATTTGATGCGCTAACAATTTTACAATTTTCTCTAGAAGGATCAAAGTGTAAATTTCTGAGAGAAGCAGTGCTGAAACTTATTCTCATCTTGACTAATAGATGAAAGCGAATCAACATACTATTTCATTGGAAAGCATGGCAAAATTATTAGTCATAATTTCTTTTGTAAATAGTGCATATTTCTGGTGTTCTCAATTGAAGGCCACTAGCTGAGAGTTGTGGAGGGTTGTCGACATCTTTTAGGTTTGAACTATGGCTAGAAATGACCACCTTCACAAGAAGGTTCAAGTAGCACACATAGAGGATAATGAGAGAATGTTGCTTGAGAGAAGGAAATTGTCTCAAACTACCTACAATAACTGGGGATTTGTGCAAGCTTAGCAAAAGATAGAGCACAGTGAAAGAAAAAGATCTATCTAGGCGATATATATTAGTTGAGAATATGTTTTACATGTTTGCACTTCTATTCTTAGGTCTTATGCTTTCTAGGAGTGGTTTAACCTTTCCGAAATTTATGTCTTTAGAAAATATACAGAACTCCTAATATTTCTTTATTTATATATGAATAATATTGGCATAAGATGATTTCAATGGAGTAATGTGGTGAAGGAGGGTTCAGACAACAACTCCAACTCCAACTTGTTTGAAGATGAGACATAGTAGTTGTAATAGTTGTGGTCGTTATGCCCCTAGGCTTCAGTAAATGATTTTTGTGTAATTGACTAGATTTATTGTGCTCTCTCTCTCTCTGCTCTCCGTCTCTTTCGGTTTGGATTTATGAACGTGGGCATTCCTTATTTTGTTGTTAAAAATATGCATGGTCCAATAGGTCCTTGTATATTGTCCGGAGTTTGATTTGTTTCAAAATACTCTCTCTTCCTTGGTTTACAGGCTGAGCCAGAGACAAATTTAAAATTTAAATTTAATGGGTTCAAAGTTCTCATTCTTTTGAAATATGGGTTTATAACTTAATATTTATACGACTGTTCAAGAATTTTTCACAGATACACATATGTATATGGCCTTGGTCAAGAATGGCGGGTTCAATTCAACCAATTCCTAAAGCTATACGTCTGTCTCTGGGGACTGGATGGTGCATCTGCCTCTTTTGTGATCTCATTGTTTTTTCTTTTGGACTCTATGATCATCTGGCTCCTGCTTTTATTCCTATAAATGCAGTATCAAAGCCTTCAAATATCTGATAGAATATACTCTTCTTTTGCTAATACGTTCATGAGTAGCCTGAGCAGTTTAAGCCTTTCTTTTATTTTCATTTTACATTTACTTTCTTATTAGTTTCTGGAATTCTTATGAGGAGTTCCCGGGATGTTTTGAGCATTTCTCTTAATTCTTATCTCATCTGAATTGTTAGAAAGAAGATAAACTTGCTTAGTTACTCCTTCAAAAATTATATTCATCAGCTTTGAAATCTGGACACGTTCTGCTGCGCATAACTTAAAGAAGTAGAATGTATCCATTCTACAGCTATTACTGGAAAGTTTTCTCCAAATGCTGGACGACATACTGATCATTTCATTATGACATGTTATGTGCACATGGATTTCCATATGTCTTTGCTCATTGTTTGTCCACTTCATTTTTCACCATGAGGCAATATTGATTACTTATCCAGAAAAAAGAAAGAAAAAGAAGAGACTATTTATATCAGAACCTTATTTCATTATTACTGAATAGACCATAGGTGATAGGTACATAGAAGTAGTAGCATTTATTCATGTAGCGCATCTCACTCTCACACAGACACACACACAACACGTCTCTCTCCCTTAATTAAAGTACATAATTATTGAGCAACAGAAGTTCATTAGTGGTATAGCTTCTGTCTCTTACTTGATTATTGCAGCTTACTTCTTCAGCAGCTCCCCCTCTGCAAAAGCAAAATAACAATTTAGGCTTCAAGGTAAGTTGGGTAAGCTTTATGAAATTGAGCATTGTTGAGGAATACACTAACTGATATCTAGATATGTTCCCTTTCACAGTTTGTGGATGTCCCAGGTTTTAGGTCAATTTTGTTAAACATTTGATATATATACCTGTTAGAAACCGAGAATCAAGAGTAATTGATCTGCATGTGAGTATAAACTCAGCACTGCAATGGAGCAATGAACCAAGTTTGTGAAGAAGAAAGGAAGAAGAGAGAAGTGCAGAAGCTTTCCCAATTTTTCTGATTACCAACAAATGCGTACAAAGTTCCTATTTATACTATGGGCCCATTTGCACCAATTACTCTTATGAGACAAACTAGGCTATAACCCTTATAAGACACACTAGGCTATAAATGCAAACTACAAACAGAAATAGAAAATATACTGAAGTTGTATACTATTGACATCAACCCTGTATACTACTGGTATCTCCAACACGCCCCCTTAAGCTAGGATCTAAAAACAAATTTTTAAGTCCTAGCTTGGACAATAGATAATCATGCCGACCTTGAGTAAGTCCCTTTGTGAGTGCATCTGTCGTTTCTCATGGCGTATGAGCCGTATGTATCGACCTCGTTGGATTTTCTCCCTGACAAAGTGACAGTCAATATCAATATGCTTGGTTCTCTCGTGGAAGACTGGATTGGCTGCAATCTGCAGATTTGTTGTCGCTATACACTGGTATGGAAGGCTGAAGGGGAACAGATAACTCAGCAAATAGTCCCGTGAGCCACACCTCATGACCTCCGCTTACGTACTCGGCCTCGGTGAGCTCGCCAGCGTAGGTTGCTTCTTGGACTTCCAAGAGATGAGGGATGATCCAAAGAACACTAAATAACATGTAATGGATCTCCTTGTATTGAGACATGATGCCCAATCAGCATCACAATAGGCTGTGAGACTGGTTGTCTCTCCTGCCGGCATAACAATACCCAGACCTGGTGCTGTTTAAGGTACCTAACCACACGATGTGCTGCCATAAGATGAGATGTCTTTGGACTCTGAAGGAACTGACTCAAGCACTGGACAACAAAAGATATATCAGGTCTAGTATTTGTCAGGTACAATAGCCTCCCAATTAGTCTCTGATAGCTTACTGGATCTTCCAGTAATGTATCTTTACTCTGAGATGCGCCATCAGGATCAGGAACATATTGGTCATAAACAGCAAATGTTAACTTGACATTAAGCTCCATAGGAGTACTGGTTTTCCTCCAGATAGGCCAAGATCATAAATCAGCTCCACTGTGTATTTTCTCTGATGCATGACTATTCCACTAGCATTTCGAGCAAACTCAAAGCCTAGGAAATATCTCAAAGTTCCCAAGTCCTTGATCTTGAAATTCTGCTGAAGTGATGCCTTGGTCTCCTGAATAAGATCCTTATCATTCCCAGTAATGATAAGGTCATCCACATAGATGAGTACTATCACTATTCTATCCCCAACCTTTTTTGTTAGAAGTGAATAGTCTAAATGACTTTGGACAAAACCTGAGTTCTTCAAGGCAGTGGTAAGCTTAATATTCCATTGCCTAGAAGCTTGTTTTAAACCATATAGAGATTTAATCAACCTGCAGACTCTTCCTTGCTTATCATCAAAGCCTTGTGGCATGTTCATATATACTTCCTCATTAAGATCACTTTGGAGAAATGCATTGTAAACATCCATTTGATATATTTCCCAACCTCTGAAAGCAGCAACTGAGATTACTACCCTTACTGTGACCATTTTTGCTACAGGTGAGAAAGTATCTGGGTAATCAACTCCTTCCTTTTGATTGTACCCCTTAGCCACTAATCTTGCTTTGAATTTTTCTACTTCACCATCAGCTTAGTATTTGATCTTATAGACCCACTTGCATCCAATGGCCTTCTTGTGCTTGGGAAGATCAGTAACTTCCCAAGTATTGTTGTCCTCCTGTGCCTTCATCTCAGCCTTCATGGCATCCACCCATCTGTCATCCTGAACTGCTGCAGAATATGATGTTGGCTCCTGCTCAACCCCCATCTTAGCAATGTAGCTTTGATATCTAGCAGTCAATCCAGTGTAAGTGAGATTATTGGACATAGGATATAAACATTGCCTGCTCCTTGTTCCACCTGCATGCCTGTATGCTGGATAAAAATCCTTCATCCATGTAGGCTGTTTTCTGCTCCTATCTGATCTCCTCAATGATGGCTTAGTCTCAGGTTCAGGGTCAATGGTATTAGTATTCTCTGCCTCCATGTGATTGGTGGGGTGACAGTTCTGGTGTTCCTCCTCAACAATTGTACAACCATCAACTTCATCAGCTTCCTCGCCGGTGATGCGCAACTTCGATATTTACGGATGAGTGCTGGAAGATACTTCCATCACCATCAGCTTCAACTTATTGAGCTTCTGAATTTATTGTATTATCAGCTCCAGGTATCTGCTTTTGCTGAAAAGAAAATATGTCTTCATAGAAAGTGACATCTCTGCTTACAAAGAGAGTATTGTTAGATAAATTTAATAGTATGTATCCTTTCTGCCCGGAAGAATATCCAAGCAAAGACCGCTTTATTGCCACAGTATCAAACATGCACTGTAATAGGTTTGTTGCATAGCAAAGGCAACCAATGACCATCATATGGGACAGTACTGGAGCCTTCTTATATAACTTTTCATATGGTGAAATGTTTCCCAATATTACTGAAGGTAGTCTATTCATGATATACCCTGCAGCCTCTACACAATCCCCCCAGTATCTAGTTGGTAAGCAACTCTGAAATTTGATAGCTCTTGCAAGCTCTAAAATATGTCTATTCCTCCTTTCAACTAGTCCATTCTGCTGAGGGCTATAAGGACAAGACCTTTGATGAACAATTCCCAATCTAGCAAACAAATCTCTACATGTACTGTTAATGAATTCTGATCCATTATCAGATCTGATGGACTTGACATGTACACCATACTGTGTCTTAATCATCACACATAAATCTTTAAGCATAGTAGGCACATCTGATTTAATATGTAAGAGATAAATCCAGGTCCATCTAGTAAAATCATCAACTACAGTTAAGAAATATCTCATTCCAGTATATGTGGGAACCTTGTATGGTCCCCAAACATCAAGGTGTAATAGCTCAAATGGAGATGTAGTTCTACTGTTACTAGCTGGAAACGGTAATCTTGTTTGTCTTGCCATAGGGCATACATCACAATGTGGAATGGTAAAGCTAGACTTATTACTACTGAAAGCATTTATTTTCCTAAGGACACTCATAGGAGCATGCCTTAGTCTTTTATGCCATAGAGTTGCCTTTAATCCTTCTGGACTGATCTTTGTCATGTGTGCTCGCCTGCCACCAACCTGCTCGCTCTATGCGCTCCAAAGACATATAGACCATCCACTTCTCTACCAATCTCCTTCACCTTCCGGTGAAGAGATCGCGTAGACAAAGAAATCAGGGAAAAATCTTGCACTACAATTCAATTCCCTAGTTAACTTGGATACTGAAAGTAGATTGAATTGAAAACTTGGCACACAAAGCACATGGTTTATTAGTTCACCTCCCGCGCCTACACTTCCTGCTTGTGAAATTGAAGCGCCCCGAGTGGCGCACATGTCCCCGGATTTTCCGAAATCAGGTGTTTCTATCACGTTTCTATCTTTAACCATATGGTTAGTAGCACCTGAATCTACTATCCAACGACTTCTACTATTGTCTTCAATATGATCATACTTACCTGCCATAAGCACTTTTGCAGTAACAGCATGATTTGTACCTGTCCTTTTCTCTTGGGACAAAACAGCCATCATTTGTTGTAACTTGTCTGGTGTGCAGGTCCTTATCATATGTTGAAGCTGCTCCTGTTGATATGTTGACAGCTGAGAACTACTACCTTTGAATGGATCCATTTGCTTCCACTTGCGGAACCACAACTGCATTAACCTTCCTTTTTTCTTTGGAATCTGAGGGATAACCTACAAGTCGATAACACTTCTCCATAGTGTGACCCTGCTTCTTACAATAGTCACAGTAATACAATAATTTGTGACAGCCTTTCCTGTTGTGTCCCTTCATACGACAATGATCACAATAGGCATATGTATTATACTTTCTATTGTTGTTGAATGAAGTTTTACTTGTCAGTGTCATGCTCTCGACAGAACTTCCCAGGGAAGAGATGTGCTTCTGACTTTCATCCTGTGCCACCATAGCATAGGCCTGGTTCACACTCGGTGTGGGAGACATCAACACGATGTGACTCCTAGCTTGATTATATCCGTCATTTAGTCCCATAAGGAACTCCAATAGTCTCTGGTTACTTAGATGAGTAATGTACTCTCTTGGATTTGAACATTCACAGGTAGGAGGTGGTATAATCGAGTCTATCTCGTCCCACAAATCCTTCATTCTGGAATAATATTGCGCAACTGATGATGTCCCCTGATTCAACATCGACAACTCTTTTTTCAATTGATATACTCGAGAGAGATTGATTTTGTCGAACCTCTCCTTTAAATCCTACCAGACAGCTACTGCACTGGATCGATATAAAATTCCACTAAGAAGATTTTTATCAACATTTCTCATAATCCATGACATCACCAAGGCATTACATCTATCCCATTGCCTTGTGTGTGCAGATCCATACGTATCACGCTTCACAGATCCATCTATGAAGCCAATTTTATTCTTCGTCAATAACGTCAACTGCATAGCTTTACTCCACAATGTGTAATTCTCCATTCCGAATAACTGAATGTCAACCTGTAGTGCACTTGTTGTGTCTGCTGCACTCAGGAAGAGAGGATTATTATGGTCGATTATCTCGAAATTAGAAGTCGAACTCTCGTCTACAATCGTAGAAGGAACTGCTGCTGTATTTTCCATAACTTTCCAATCAAATAGCAAACTCACACTATATCAAGTTGCAGATTACAAAATAGGCTCAAGTCGTGAACCGGTGAGTCAAAACTTTAATCACAAACTACTTTAGAACCACACAAATCCAGTATAAGTCGATCTAATGACAGATCGAACACCTTAATCGAAGGAAAATACAAATCGCACCTTCGTGAATCAGAGAAATGGAAACCTTACGATTTCTGTTGTAGTTTATACAGATCAATGATCGATGCCTCTCGCCGGCTTTGATACCATGTTAGAAACCGAGAATCAAGAGTAATTGATCTGCATGTGAGTATAAACTCAGCACTGCAATGGAACAATGAACCAAATTTGTGAAGAAGAAAGGAAGAAGAGAGAAGTGCAGAAGCTTTCCCAATTTTTCTGATTACCAACAAATGCGTACAAAGTTCCTATTTATACTATGGGCTCATTTTCACCAATTACCCTTATGAGACAAACTAGGCTATAACCCTTATAAGACACACTAGGCTATAAATGCAAACTACAAACAGAAATAGAAAATATACTAAAGTTGTATACTATTGACATCAACCCTGTATACTACTGGTATCTCCAACAATACCTACTACTAACAATGAAATTGTCATCTTTTTCTTCTATACTGTCAGTGCCGATCTTGTATATAGTCAAACCTCTCTATAACAGCCATCTTCTATAACAACATTTCACTATAACAATCATATTTTCTGTGGAACCGATCTTGCATGTTATGTTATATTATATGTTCTCTATAACAACAAAAAAATATCAGGACAAACAATGTTGTTAGAGAGAGGTTTGACTGTAGAATCAAAACTTGACAATAGGTTATTAGGCTATACCTTGGTCCTTCCACAGTTCTCGTTATCACTCTCATCACTGCTGCTGCTATCACTACCATCTCTGCAGCGTCCGTCTCTGTTCTTCTTTTTCCTTATGGTCTTCAGCTGATCCTTCCCTCTTCGAGCCATGGCATGTAGTCTGCTGGCTCTGGCTACCATGACCTCCATGCATAGCAGTGGAGCCATGGCCTACTAATTGGTGAGTTTTCACGCTGTGGCATGCAGCCTGTTGGCTGCATTTAGCGTGACACATGCATAGCAATCGAGCCATGGTGTGCTGATTGGTGAGTTTTGGCACCATGGCATGCAGTCTGTTGGCTGTGGTTAGCATGACCTCCATGCATAGCAGTGGTGCCATGGCATGCTGATTGTTGAATATTTGCATCATGGCAGGCAGATTGCTGACCGTGGTTCTCCTGGTGAAACACTTTGCCTGCCATCTCTTTCATTTTGTCAGCCAAAGAGTGGTGCTCATTCGCCTTGTGGCAAGTGACAGTGGTGGTTTTCTGGCAGACAGTTTGTTGCGCAACTGGCTTTTGGCACTGAAGTGAAGCCATTGGATATGCCTGGTACTAAACAGAGAATGACTTGTATTTGAGTTCTAGTTTCTTATGGCTCTCTCACTTGACATGACCAGTCATATGACATCTATTTATACTAGTTTTGGTAGTGGAGATTCTTCTCTTTAACACCTCAAATCAATAGTTATCATTTTTTAATCTCTTTCTGTCAGGTAAAGCTTTCTGAGTGAGCATTTATTCTATTCCTTGTGATAATTGAGTTATCTGTTTATTATTCTATTTTCTGCAACTTGGACAATTCTACATACGTGGAACAAGAATAGCTGGAAAAAACTCTGGACAATTTTCTAAAAACTCTTTCTGTCAGGTAAAGCTTTCTGAGTGAGCATTTATTCTATTCCTTGTGGAATGGGATATGACAGTTTGAATTTGCTGATCCTTTCAATTTTGATTGGTAAAAACTGTGATCTTTTGGCCGAAAATATGACGTGATTTAATATGAAGCTTACTGTTGCAAATAGGAAAAGAAACTAAAGTGAGGTATTTTCACTTTATTTCATTTAGTGTGATAATGACATTAGTTGAACTTGAATAGAACACTGAGGATTGATATAGTCGATTCTAGTTGAGACCGAAACATGGTTGTTGTTGAAAAGATATGTAGTAGATAAAGAGATGGAGCTATGTTGGATCTGTTAAAATTTTGCATGGCTATTTTTTAGATCTTTCATAATCAGAGCAGGGGCAGAGCTAGTAAGGGCCGAGGGGTTTATCTGAACTTCGTCGGTGAAAAATTATATTGTTTATACAAGGTTAAAGTTATAATATATATATATATAGTAGATGTTGAACCCCCTTGACTTCTTCATGTGTATACTGTTTTATATTTTTAAACCCCATAAGTAAAAATTCTGGCTTCGCCACTAAATCAGACTTTAAGTCAATTATATTTTGTTTCTACAGTGATTCAAAATGTTAAGACTGCCAAGTAGAGGTGTCAAAACGGGTTGGCCCAACCCAACCCTAAAGGGCCAGAGAGTTAAAAGGGTTGGGGCTGGCTGACCCTTTTTGCTGAAGGGCCTCTAATGGTAGCCCAACCAAGCCCTACGTGGGTTGCGGGCTAGGACGGGCCAGCCTTTTAAAATAATTGTCTTCCGAAATAATATCTTTTAAGTGACTTTTTGTACAATTTGAACATGAAATGTTTTGCAGTCTAAAATAGAATTTTCTACCATACCATTCTCTCACATTACAGAAACACATAAATTCAAAAGAACAAATATAAATTACTATCTTTATTCACTAATTCAAGTTACATCCAAAAGAAATTAAACATAATATGATTTCTAAGATTAAAAAGTATAACTTTAGTTTCTAGTTTATTGATCAATAATTAGTACTTTCTTATTTATATATATTTTTTAAATCAAATAATTTATTTATTTTTCTAGTCTCAAGGGCTTGCGTCGGCCCAACCCTTGAGGCTGCGGAGCAAGAGAGGTACATAAGCCCATGCAATGGACGGTCCAGTAGGAAAGTCCTGGCCCAAGAACTAAAATACGTTGGGTGCCCCAAGTCCAATAAAGAGGTCTTTGGGGTAGGCTTTCGTTTATGGGAAACGACACCAAATACCCCTAAAATATAAAATATTTATCCTCTTCATGCCCCTTCTAAGTTAATTTTGCTTCTTACCCATTCGGCCGAAAATATTTACTTGCTCGCCCAAAACTCTTCCTCCATGATATTGTTGCAGTATATTTATATATCATGATGGTATCATGGAGGACTAAAAGAAGTACTGAAGTAATCCTCCATGATACCATCTCAGTATATTTATATACCACGATAGTATCATGGATGACTAGAAAGTGTCTCATTGAAGGACTAAAGTAGTCCTCCATGATATCATCATAGTATATGTATAAAGATGATGGTATTATGGAGTTTTTTCTTAGAAAAACGTGTCTTTTTGAATAAATGAACATGATCCTCATGATATCATCTCAGTATATTTATATATCATGGTGGTATCATGGATGACTAAGAGAAGGACTGAAGCAGTCTTCCACGATATCATCTCAATATATTTATATAACTTATTGGTATAATAATTTTGAGGGTGTTTCAGGTAAACAATTTTGATATTTCTGGGGGGGGGGGGGGGGTGAAAGTAATGGAATTATGGGCGGGTAAATATTTTGATTTGAGGGGGCATGCATGTTCGTTCTCCATTAGTTTACTTTAAAGAGTTTAACACACCTACAAATATCATTTGGATTACCTCACGTTATAAAAAATATTTATATTGACGGTGTATAGAATTTAAACTCTATTTTAATAATAGTTTAAATTTTATGCACTAAAGATATAAAAAATATTTTCACAATCAAATTATTTAAAAGGTTATTGCAGAAGCCAGAAAGCATGCAATTTACAACGGGAGGTCTCAAGTCTCAACCTAGTCGTTCAATACCAGTTAAGTTGCTAAAAGGTCACAATTTGAACCATAATGTAATAAGTTCAATTCCTAATAAAGCTTTCCAATTGGACTCTCTATTCCCATTAGCCATGTGAAACAACAGATTTTGTATCATTTTATCAATTTTGATATGCAATAAAGTTCTTTACATCAATGAAGATGCAACATAGTAATAGCAATGACAATGATGTGATAATAAGAAGCCAAGGACTTGATAAGAAGAGGCAACTTAATTGGATTTTTAGAGAGTGCTTATTTTAATTGCATAATTATATATCACTAAATATTTACACAATATATGAGATATATTCTAATTATGGGTAAAGATTTATTATACACGTTTACACATTCATCTCTTCTTTTTTTTTACTAGAGAACCCGCAGCCGCTACTCTATCGAGTGCGCACAGGGTAAACTCCGGACTGATGCAATAGCTTGCAAATCACGTCAGTCGATTAACCACACTTGGCAAGTCATGTATGACAGACTCAACCAAGAAGGTTTATGCAGGGGATCGAACTCGCGTGGCCTCGCGCTTCTTCTGTGAACTGACATTATCGAATGGTTACACATTCATCTCTGAGTATCTCAAGAGTTTGTGGGATATTCAGAGTTTTTTTGTCTTAATGCAAATGAAATCAAAATCAATAAAAGTAACACGTGGCTCTTGAAGACAACTCCCAAATGGTATGGACCAATTTGTTTAATCATCTAGTATTTAATTTGTATTAGCCCGATTTATTCATATTCACACAACGTATGACTCATGTAATAAAACATTCATTACCAAAAATTGCTATACTTCGAGAGCTTGAACATGAGAACTATGTAATTATAAATCATAATATACTGAGGTATGTAAAGGTGACTAATAAATATCCAGTCCTAACTCTTACTTTTCTTTCTTCTATTTTTTTTTTCTTTTCTTTTTTGATAATCGAGGTTTCCAGGCTTGCGTCTGACTACTTCACTGGTATTATTCAGACGTCCTCGAAGTGATGGCATCGCTCCTTCAACAACATCACCAGTAAATCGCGAGATGTGCTCCAGTGGCTAATTTACGAGGCGTCTGTTGATCGATCAACGGCAGGTCAAATTCCCTAACATGTAGAATTTCTTCGCGCCTGCGGGGAATCGAACTCACGTTGTCCATGCCAGAGCGTCTTATAGGCCCAGACTTTACCACTGGACTATGCCCCGGAGGATTTCTATTCTTTTCTCTTTCTCTCGAATGGTGTTCCCAAATCACAATAGACTGCTAGGTTTACTAGTATGCAATGTATAGGTTGTATTTTTCTCATAATTGTATAAAAAAAATACGGAAAATATTACGGCCATTTACCTTTCGTCCATCTAATTTATAAAATATATATATGTACATAATGTATAGGTTGTATATAAAACATGCTAAGTATTATACATATACTATACATATATTATACATACCTATACATCCGAAGTGTAGGCAGTTTCGACCATGATTAGTAAATTGGATGGTCGAAGTGTACATTTAGGTAGGAATGTACATGGATCAGATTGGTTCGAATTTTTCAAATACCAAATTAAATTAATTGCGTCGGGTTATTATATGTATAAACCAAACCAATAAAATTTGGATTTTTCAACTTCGGATTTTCTCGGGTTATTTGGTTTTCTCAGGTTTTCCGGTTAATTTTTTCGAAAAGTCTTTCATACAAAACATATAACTTTTACTTCAAATATTTCTTTAGTCCTAGTAAGATACAACTATATAATTAAGGTGTTTCTTAAGAAAATAACACAAAATGTGAGATGAGTGATGAGATTGTATTAAAATATTCAACAGAAAAATAATAAAATCGGTTAAAGTAAATATTAATTAATAAGCCATAAAGAAATTATCATAATCTAAAAATATTAAGTCATGCTAAAATAAGCACGTCTAATAAGTATTAATTACACGACAAAGAAAAATAAAATTAAGTTATGTATTTTCACTCTCTAAAAATCAATTATGCAAAAAAGAATATATATCTAACATTATTGCCATTCGTGTTGTTAGAATTGAATTTAATGTTAGCATTAGTGTTGAGTTGGTTTTGGTTTGGACCCTATTTTATGTATAATTTTTTAAAAAAAAAATTGAATACATGTAATGTCGAGTTGGTTTGGTTCGATTTGAACTTTTTTTAGCTAAAACCAAACCAATTATGATCAGTTTTTTCAACATCAAACCAAATTACTAGTCGATTTTTTCGATTTATTGATTTAGTGAGATTTGTCGGTTTTCTTTGTACACCCCACACTTACGTAAGTTTCCTTTTTTTTTTTTACAAACTAAACTGGAGAGAGATTATTTCAACTGACAACAGTCAGTCAAAAGACCACTTAAATCCGAACTCATAACACCATAGTCAAAATTTTAGTCTCTTGTATGCCATCTCGTTAGTCGTTGGAGAGTGGAGACAATACATTATATTATATGAATTGGAAAGAAAAAGAAAAAGAAAAGGCAAATGGGCGACCAAATGCAACTATTACCACTTTTGTACTGACAAAAATACATGCTAAAATACGTAGAACTATACTAGGCATGTTGTTATTGTTGTTGTTATCATCAATATGTACATGCTCAAATAAGTACTAAAATAATTATTGACACGTATTTAAATTAGTCGAGCTTTAAATTAAATATTGATCATTAAGTGAGAAATTAAAAATAAATAAATAAGTGCGCGATAATAAATTGAAAAAGTGCACTGTATGACCTAGAAGGTCCAATAATCAGATCATACTTGGATGAGGCACTCATCTTCACGACTTCATCTATCCAATAGAAACAAAGGACGCGGAATGACATGTTTGAATATATTCTTGTAATTTTCTTTGTCCCCTAAACCACACAATACTTACAAATCCTTTTTGTTATTTCATGGGGCAAAAGGCCAAATTTTTCGTCCATAGGGTCCAATTTCCCTACTCATGTAGACGGTGGATGATGTAAATCGTGGTATTTCGCGTACCAGGTGGGAGCGCGATGTCTGATCTTGCGAAGTCATCTCCCACAAAGAAATACTTATCGCGTCACTACAATTTTTATTTTTAACAATCCTTTAAGGTCGACCTTTGACAAAGACAATTTTTTTGCTTATCGAAAACTCAATCATTAACGTTAAAATGGCCAAATCAGCAAATGGACCCCATTTTGAAAGTTTGAATTGGTCATACATTGGACTTTCCTAATTTCTAGATTTACAGCGTTAAGCCAACAATGCCTCGTGCAGATGTGATGTCAGTCAGATTCAAAACACATCATTAGTAAACGCAATAGTTTCGTAATCACTCTTTCATGCACTATTATTAGAGATTTAATTCGACTCACTTGGTCAACATGATTAACGTATTAGAATTAGAGTCATAGATTAGTGCTAATTAATGTTCTCCAATTATGGGTTGTTTTTCCTAATTTTGGGGTTTTCTCATGCTAAATAGGGACGATTTTATAGGACAATATGTTATTTATATCTTTTTTGAATAAATACTTAAACATGAGATACATATATAGAGGTGAGATTGCATTTCCTAATTCGCATATCCTCTATTCTTGGCTCTCTCTTTTTTTCTCGTTGAGCCGATTCCCAATTTGAATTGAGTTATATTGATTGAAATCTTCGCGTTGTGGAATTTTAATGGATATGTTATTGTTGTTGTTGTTGTATTGATCGAAATACCAACAACAACATGATTAATTTCAACTAATGTCCCTTCTATAAATAGAAATATGGTTATTTTAGAAATTTGAGATGTTTGACAAAAAAATTTTTAAAAAAAATGACTTTGAGGGGTATCAGAAGTTCTTTTTCAGAAGGTGAAGATAATAATTTTCCCAAAAAAACTCTTTTAGAACTTTGGTCAAGCATAAATTATTACTCTAATATTGATGAAAGTGTTACCCTATAATCTAACTATATATATTGTAAAACATAAAACGTTAAAACAAAAGTGTAGTTTCGAGCCCATACAAAATTGTATTTTCAATTCGTAACGTTAATTAATATCATAATTGGAAAATTCTTCTTCAAAATTCTCGTCCTCTATCCAAATCTTCAAATTTCGATTTCGATTTGAATAAAGAATGATAAATATATTAAGTAAAATTGATCCCTAGTGCTTTAAATAAATAACTCAACATTCAATCAATTTTCACCATTTCAGCCATGAGTGCCCCACTTTTAAGTTTTAACCTATAAAATTGGTCCTGCTCACAAGGAGAGACCCATCGGCTGTGTGAAATAACATTAATTCATTCTACTAGTAATAGCAATTCAACTTATGATGTACGTACTTTCCATAAAAGACCAACATGCCATCACTTTCCCAATTGAAAAGTTGGACATAATATAATCGGTGGCAGATCCATGTAACAAAATCTGGTATTGCAAACATACGAAGTAATATGTTTTTACGTAGAAAAAAACAATTGCAAGATAATGTACGAAACGACGTCATTTTGTAAAATTCCGGTACTTTGTGTAAATCCGTCACTGAATATAACACACAATTCTATTTTATGTGGTTGTAGAGATTATGAAAGCAAAAATAGAATATTATAGAATGGTTTTTTTTCGATGTTTGAATTGGTCAACACTTGAATTTTGTTCACTACTCATATTTTTTTCATTTAAAAAATAAATTATGAAATACTAGTCTACTCAAAATAACTCGTTTCCACAGTCAACTTTCAAACTATCTTCTACTTGTCATTTTCTTTTTCACTTCCATTTAAATACATCTACTTCAACTATTATTTCCTCATCATTCTCTTACAATTCTCAAACAACAACAAGATTTAGAAACTTTTAAATTCATTTTATTTATGTAATAAGCACCTGAAATTTAACTAGCCACTTATATATTTTCTCTTCATTATTTTCAAGATTACCTGAAAAAAACAAGATAATGGATTGTGGATTCAATTGGGAATACAATTCATTGATCAATGAATTAACACAAGGGGTGGAACATGCTAAGCAATTAAGAGCTTCTTGTTCTTCAGATAAAATTCAAGAAATGCATTTTCATATGCAAATGATTCTTTCTTCTTTTGAAAATTCTTTGTCAATTCTCAAATGGACTGGCTCAGTGACACAAACTCCATTACTTATAGCACCACCACCAGTATCAACTGCTGCACCAGAATCTTCAATATCTGTTGATGAGAATCCTAAAATTGATGATCATCAAGACTTCAGATATGTTTCAAAGAAGAGGTTAGAGGATTTTCTGTTTCAAAATTTGTTTTGCCAAGCTTTTGAAAAGTCAAAAGTGTTTATTTTTAGAATTTTGAGGTATTTTGGTCAAGTTTCTAAGGAAAAAATAAGTGTTTTTGAGTAGTAGCGGAAATAGTTTTTCGGAAGTTAAAAATAACTTTTTTCGAGAAGTACTTTGGGAACATTGGCCAAGCATCGGGTTCTAATATCGACAAACGTGTTTTTAAATTGATTAGTCAAACACAAATAGTTACTTTATCTAAAAGCATTTTTGACTAAAAAGAACTTTCAAAATAAGCTAAGTTTAATAAGTTTGACGCTATTAGTTACAAATGTGATGATTAGTTCATTTGAGTTAAATTAATTTGGTGTTTATGGTTTTTTTTTTGTTGCAGAAAACAGATGCCTACATGGAGTGAACAAGTGAGAGTGAGTGCAGAGAACGGATTTGAAGGGCCTACTGATGATGGATATAGTTGGCGAAAGTATGGACAAAAAGACATTCTTGGTGCTAAATATCCCAGGTGATAAGTCAATTTCTTTATTCAAAGTCATAAAATTCAAGAATTTACTAAAAGGGGTACCAACCTTTTAAAAATCCTAAATGAAAAATGAATATTTAAAAAATCTTTTGTACCATTTTAGTAATTCTTTGTTGTAGAGCTGTCAAAATGGGCTTAGTTAAGTCCAGCTCAACTCAACCCTCACATCTATGGAATTTGACGGACTAAGATGAGATTTCATATGTTTGCAGGAGTTACTACAGATGCACATATCGTGCAATGCAAAACTGTTGGGCAACAAAGCAAGTGCAGAGATCTGATGATGATCCTGCACTATTTGAGATCACATACAAAGGGTCACATACTTGTAACCAAGATTTTAACTCTGCTATAACACAACCAAAATCACCAGAGAAACGTGAATTCAAGAAACAAACCAACAATCCAAGAATGATACAATCAAAACACATGCTCGCGAACTTACAAGAAAATTTGAGAGTGAATACTAATGAATTGGACAAGAATGAGACAACATGTTCTTTCCCATTTTCACCTACATTCTCTGGTTTCGTAGACGAAAATCTGCATTTCCAGATATCACAAGTTGATGACAATTTGGTCGGGGGTTATTCGCCATCCTTTGTCTCTCCTACAACCCCCGAATCAAATTACTTCTCATTACCAAGCTGCCAGATGAATGGTTCGCGAAAAATTCACAACTTGCACCATTCGGAATCAGACCTCCCGGATTTGTTCTCAGCCAACACTTCATCAACAAGTTCTCCAATTATAGGCTTGGAGTTTCCACTTGAACGTGTGGAGTTCGATCCAAATTTCCCATTTGATAACTCAGAATTTTTCAGATAAAAATGTCGAAAAAAGTACAATAAAAACGAATAGTTTGGATTTTGATCACTGATTCCATCTTTGAAGTAGTATAGAAGTGCTTGTATAAATTAACAAGAAAACTAGCAAGCTATAATATTTGTATCAGCAGCCTAGTATTTTGTGTTACTTCAAGCACATTGACTGCCTGAATGTCATCAATTTAATCAAAGGCAAAAAGCCAAGCTTGGTTATTGTTAACTTATTAGCAAATAAGATTTGAGTTTGACGCTGTGTAGAATGCCATAGTTTAAAGCAACAACAAGGATAAAGAAACATTTAGAAGAAGAGAAAAGTGGTGACTAAAAGTAGTTCTAAGTTGTCTGCTCCGTGGGAATAACCGAACCGCGTCTACAAAATAATACCATCAAGCAACTCATTTGTTCGTTCTGTACCGGACCATGCCGGAATAGGAGGTACGTAAAAGATACAGGCAATTGTGGGTAAATTATGACCATCCTTTTTTCAATAATATTACAGCAAAGTTTTTTCATTGTAAATTCGTATAGAGCAGCTAGAGTTCCATAATACACTTTGTTGTTCCAAAGACCTATGATGGTGTCAATTGTCATATTTCTTTGAACTACGTGAGCAAATTCGCTATTATTAAAATAGATAACCAATCCAATTGGTGATTAAAGCAAGATTGATTCATTGATTGATGGAGTAACTTCATGTAGTTTTTGGCATTCAACATGAGGACAACTCAAAGTAGAAATGGATAATCATATTAGTTCAAAACTATATATGCTCAATTCTCCATACATACTAAAACAACGGGCTCAACAAGTATCATTATGTCAGATGAACATAGTCATACTTGGAATTTCCATATTCCCACTTGCCAGAATCTCTGTATGGGAACCATTTCGAATGCAAGAATTGAAGCCTATTCTATCAACCCACAGAAACATCAAAGCAAGGCTCACTTAGCTTTACAAAATGATATGCTTACAAATCGGTAACGTGGATAACCACAGAATCTTGTGTTTCACTGGGTTCTTGCAATCTTGTTCAAGCTTGAACGCAAAAATCACATAAGCAAGCAACCTAGCCAGTGGGCTCTAATATTGCTTGTTCATGCCAAACCCCGTTCAAGTTGCACTGCCACAAGCGAACTACACCATCGCTCCCCGTAGTAGCAAGTGTCATCCCACTCATGTCCCATTCCATCTGCCATACCTGCACGGTAAAAATAAAAAATGGTAATAATTCAATGTGTGAAGCTTTGTCACCAATCGCCTTAGAGAATTGGCAGATGAGAAAACTTAAAGATACAGCAATGTAGGATCACTCAAGACAATTTATTCCAGCGTTAAAAACAAAACGAATAATATTAGTCATTTTACTTGCTTGTCAAACTTTATGTTATCAACAACATACCCAGTGTAATCCCACAAGGGGGTCTGAAAACTTTACGTTATCAGAAAACCAAAATAGATAAGTACAAGTGACCCTACTAATTTGGGATCTAAACATTAAGGGGTCATTTTGTTGTTGGTTAGAGTTATGCAAGAATTAGTTGTGCAGGGGTTAGGGCTGCACAAAACCCTCAGACTGGACCGAGGACAGAAAATCCAGAAAGGTCGGACCGAAGACCGGACCGAAAAATTCGGTCCGGTCCGGTCCAAGTTCGGTCCGGTCCAATATACACTAAAAACCGAAAAAAACCCCGGACCGAGGACCGAAGACCGGACCGAATTTCCGGTCCGGTCCGGTTCGGTCCAGGGGTTATTTTCGGTCCGGTCCATTTTTTGTGCAGCCCTAGCAGGGGTTAGTTTTTCATATTCTATCCTGCATAAATAATATATAGATTCCTCCATAACTAAAATGCTACCAAACATAGTACTAAAAAAGGGCAGGTGCACAAGCACCCCATGTTAGCATGGTCCGGGAAGGGCCGCACCCCAAAGGGTGTGATGTAGACAGCCTAACCTAATACAAGCATTAGTGGCTGCTTCCACGATTCGAACCCGTGACCTATAGGTCACACGGAGACAACTTTTTACCGTTGCTCCAAGGCTCCCCTTCAAACATAGTACTAGTGATATTGATTTTAATACATGAATAGATCACTTTCTAACCAGCCATCAAACGACCCCTGATTGATTTACAAGTGAACAACTAAACAAAATAGTGTTGCATTAGGTACCTCGCTGTCATGAGTAGAGAGCATTGCAACCTTCTCTACCGAGAGCCTTCCATCTGGGTCGGGATTTGATCCAACATGCCATAATGCAATTTCCTTGCTAGTAGCAACTGCTATTAACTCGTAGGGCCTGAAAAAGGAAGCTTTGAATTAGAAAGCGCATACAGCAAACTAAACAGAATTTTTTATTCTTTGCTTTGCAGGACTCTAGAAACCACCCCTGAATCCTAGCACTGCAGTTTTAAGCCTCTTAATCATTGAACAATTCTAACTTCCTACCAGTCAACTGTTTAACTGTGTATAGTATCTGCATTTTTATAGGATTATGTTTTTCACTACCGGCAGTGTCTGGGTATATGGCTATGAAGCACGGACACCTCATTTAGGGTGAGTTGTCCGTGTCGGACACCTCATCGACACGAAACGCCTCGGACACGCCTCGGACACGTGTCCGGGACGTTTCCGAGTGGGCCCAGCAAAACAAAACAAAAAAAATCGGACACGGCAGGGACACGCGGGGGACACGGGAAAGGGAGACACGGCAGGGATTTTTTTTTTTTTTAGAAAAAGTTTAGTTTTAATTTTATTTGATTTATTTTAAGTAAATTTATATTTATTTGAATTTGGGTCTTGGGACATACTTATGTATTAGTTTATGGACTATGGTCTTATGAATTATGTATTGAATATTTGATTGATTGTCAATTTGTTATGAATGTTTCTTTTTAATTTGGTACATATTTAATTTGGTATTTTGGTTATTTGGTATATAACAAATTTGAATTAAATTTATAATTTATTTATGAATGTGAAGCTTTAATAATATTAATTTTAGTATTTTATATATTATATTACATATTATATTATATATTATATATATATATATATATATAAATATAAATATTTTTAAATTTATTTTTACAGCCGTGTCCCTGCCTCCCCTATTTTTCAAAATTGCCGTTTCGTCCGTGTCCTATCGGACACCTCTCACGTGTCCGAGTCCGTGTCCTATCGGACACCTCTCACGTGTCCGTGTCCGTGTCCGTGTCCTATCGGACACCTCTCACGTGTCCGTGTCCTATCGGACACCTCTCACGTGTCCGTGCTACATAGGTATATGGTATTAAAGAGGAGTCGTCAAGAGCAAACCTTCCAATATTTGGTGCCCATGCAACAGTAGACACTGGATCACCTTTATCTGTAGGTAAAGCTAATTCTGCAACTGGAAGCCATCTCTGATGATCCTGATCAAACTCCCAAACCTGTGGAAATCTATGATATTGATATGATAACATTACATATCTCCCCAGAGACCAAGTACACTACCAGCTTTTAAGACCATCTACTACATGATAGCAGATTAGCAGTTCAATAAATACATATAAGTTGCACAGTTACCAGTTTCAAAATACATATAAGTTGCATAACTAACTTAACTATAGTCATAATTAGGAGTGGCAAATGGGCGGGTCGAATCAGATACATGCGGGTCGAAAACGGGTTAAATAAAAACTGATAAAATATCCGACACGCTCATATTTAACGCGGATAAAAAGTGGGTTAACCGACGGATAGTATGGATATCATGGTTTCATGAATAGTCAGGTGAGAATACAAGCTAAAACCCAAAATAAGCTTAGACTTCCAGAAAGCAAGAACTCATGAAAAATAACAAGTAGACAAATGGATATTAATAATATGGATATCCATCTGAATATCCATATTTGATCCATTTTTAAATGGTCAGTTATCCAACCCAGATTTAATGGCTCGGATTGGATGGTTACTTATTCTTTTAACCATTTTGCCAGCCCTAGTCATAATCAACAAGAATGAGAATGCAATAAATTCACTGCCAGGTTTTAGCTAATGAAGAAAGACAATGTTAATCAACCCTTGAAGTAACATTAAGAAAGGAACTCGCCGTACCTTGGAGGAATTCAGTTGTGGCATATCGGAATTAAAACCCATAACAAAGCTTGATTGCTGAATTTCTCCTTTTAAGGGATTCCAAGCAATAGAAGCCGATCGGCATGAGACATTTCCAAATTTAGATACAGATTCAATGACATTCTGAAATTCAGCCTACAAAACGAGGACTAAAAGTTAGCATCTTCAATTTTCAGTAATATTCATAATGTATCATCTAAAAAAATATAGTCCGAAGAGCTTATGAATGCTACCTAGAAATGAACAACAGATGCATCCAGAAAAGTAAGAAAAGCAAAGCCAAATGGGAAAATTTACTGGACACTTTTCTCTGACTTGGGGTTGGACTTTGGAGCTCTCATGCCAAAATTTAACAAAGATCATTTGTTTGATAGAAAGAGCAAAACCATGAGTAGGAAGAGAATGCTTAATAAATATGACACAAGAAGAACATTAAAGGTCATTGCTGTATTTTTCAGAGTTTGGATAGAACAAGTACTGTTCCGGAAAGAAAAAGCGACATAGATGACCAGAAGGAAGAACATGACTCATGAAGCAGAAAGTCAAAGAAGGAGAAGACTGTAAATACACACCTGCAGCTGCCAATTCTTCAGTCCAAATGGATCTAGGAGCTCAAACACTTTCACTTGGCCATCTGAATACGCGGCAACCTATGCAAAAGAAAATAATGAAATGTGTCATCAAAATGACTTTATCTATTCATAGTTTCATACTGACAAAAAGCTATTGACAGGAAAACGAGAGTCACTGGATCAAGCAGATTGATCTCAACATTGTCTATCCAGTGAAATTGAAGGGAGAAAAGAAAGGAACATGGCATCAGATAAAAGGCTCCATAAATTAAATAATTTGCGAGTAAAATAAAGCGAGACTACAATGTACATTTATACATTGACCACTCTTCTTTATCACCTTCCTCCATGGAAATCCCTACCTAACACATTTAAGTGGCATTTATAACACTTTGGCATCTCATAATGCCAATCACAAAAAAAAAGGAATGCTATATTAGTCTTAAAGATCGTTCCTCAAACTTCAAAAAGGAAAAGAGAACAAGAACTTGGGAATACTTTTAACGTAGTACCAATGTGATCTTGCTCAAGAGAGCAATTCTTTTTTCATTTTTAGGTATTCTAGACTGAGCCAAATAACAAAAACCAGTATCAATTAGTGTGAACCTATAGTTGTTTAATGTGCCTCCTGATCAACAGCTTGAAGAACTCTCAAGTACCTCAAGCAGATTATGACAGAGTTTTACTGTGGGAAGATTGTATCGGGCAACATCTTACCTCATAGATGCTCCCTTCTTTCCTTCCAGAAGAACTCATTAACTAACCCATCAATAATACAAGGACTTAGGGAGAAGTTAATTAAGAGATTAATTCACCTACAACTCCCAAAAGAAGTTTCAGTTTTGAGACCAGTGATAGAGATTACTACAACAACAACATGCCAAGTGAAATCACACAACGTGGGGTCTGGGAAGGGTAGAGTGTACGTAGACCTTACCTCTAGCTTGATAGGTAGAACGGTTGTTTCCGAGAGACCATCAGCTTAAGACAGAGCATAAACACAAGCAAAGCAAAAGCAAAAGCAAAGCAAAATCAAAAGCAAAATCAAAAGCAAAATCAAAAGCAAAGCAAGAGAAACGGACAGACCCGGTCAGAAAAAAAATTAGCAATATGAAAATGCGGGTATCAAAAGAGAATAAGTCATGATAGCGCATTCCGAAAAAGCAAGTAGTAACTAGTGTAGGCAAATAAAGAACACATAGCAGCAGAAATTAAATTACAGGGGACTATAAAGTAATATTGCGCCTATTAGTATGATAGGCTAAGCGGGCCTACAATAATAACATTACAACTACCAGTTTGCAAGCGTAAGTAGAACTACGCTTGACTACCTATTGTCCTTCTGCCCTAATATGTGTCCTCCACAACCCCCTATCTAAGGTTATGTCCTCAGTAAGTTGCACCTGCGTCATATCCCGTCTAATCACCTCTCCCAATACTTCTCCAGTGATAGAGATGACTACAATTCTTAATACATAAAGAATAAGCAACTTTGGCATTGTAAGTTCTCTGTTATTCAGTTAACATATTATTAGAGGTGATTTTATTTTAATCAACTTAAAAAAACAATATCAAATCAAGTTTTGACATTTATGACCAATCTAATTCAGACTCACCAATTTCAGACTTGTATGGGAGACTCCAAACTGAACATCCAGAACTTGGGATGAGATTTTGTCAAAGCATTTGCACAGCTTCCAATTAGGCAGCTCTGAATCTAAAGAATAGACTCATTGTAAGTCTCCAATTTAAGTGTTAATAAAAACAAAAGCAAAAAAGGGCAGCCCGGTGCAAAAGCATCTCGCATTAGCAGGGTAGGGCCACACCCCTAGAGGTGTGATGTAGACAGTCTACCCTAATGCAAGCTGCTTCCACGACTCAAACTCGTGACCTATAGGTCAGACCGAGACAATTGTACTGTTGCTCCAAGGCTCCCTTCTAAAAATAAACAAAGCAGGTGAATTATTGTCAGAAGTAAAGTTTGAGAAAGTATATTACAGATAAAGCTAAAAGAATTAAAAGATTAAAAAAGGACTACGAAAGCAAGTAACTGAATCCAGGATAAGATTAAGATTATACTTTTACTGATCATAGGGGACAACGATTATTAATAAGAATTTAAGGGGAAAAAGTTTTTTGCACATTTTACTCTTGCCAAAACCAATAAAAGAAAGAATAAATACCACAAAGAACCAAAATGATATTCAGTTCCATACCAAGTTCTCTTTTTAGATTTTTTTTCAATATTTAGACAAGATTTGTGGGAAAACATAATTTTTCTTTTGCTTCTTTTTCCTGTCTCTATAGAGATTCAACGAATGAAATCAAAGATTTCACGTTGACTATCTATTTTCAGCAGCTAAACATCCCCATGCAAAAAGAAGGGGGAAAGGCACATATTAAAATAACGTTTATAACTTAGCTTCATAACAATCATTTCATCAACAGATACCGAAGAAACATATCTTTACCTTCAACTACCTCCTCCCACAACAACAAACTTCCATCGCCACAAATGCATGCAACTGCATCTCCATATTCTGGTGGAGCCCAAACAATTTTTACTATGCCGGATGCATGCACCTATATCAAGATATCAAAAGTTGATATCCAAAGGCATAGAGTTCAGTTCAAGAATTTAAGGGTTCTTTATAATTATAATCACAGTTTTTTCGAGAGGTAAGCAAAAGAAACAATTTATAAGCCTGATGCTCAGAAATATGTTAGTGCTGGAGTTGGAGAATACAAAAAAGGACTAAACCAGTTACAGTTCCTCTTCCATCTGAAGATAGTTTTATATAATTCATCAACTTTTCAATTTCATACTCATTTTTTATATTACATCGGCGAAACAGAGTGTCTCATCAAAGCTGCCCAACTGAAATAAAAATAAGGAATCAACTTTCAACGGTTTGGATTAGTTGTTTCTTCTGCTTCTACATAGTTATCCTCAACAATTCAACCTTTTCCCACACAGAACATTAACATCCAAAACTTGTCGCTTTCTGGACCGTAGTTCAATAATACTACTTGTCCAGTTTTTTTTCCGCTGCAAACTTATTAACATATAATTATGGTACTTGTTGCCTATACAAGAAGAACAGGGAGGACGTGAATACTCTCTTATTACATCATGACTTCACTTCAGATATGTTGTGTTTACTATATTCAGTCTTCAACATTCAGTTGGTCATCCCCTATACAGAGTGGCGAATTTAAGTGCAAAAATTGGATCATTTGTGTGTCTGTTGGGAGGGGGGTAATCCTCACTATCCCTTTTTTTATGAGATGGTGTCTGAGCCAGTCAGCTCTGACTAATTCCACACAATCCTACTACCTCCCACTAGCACAGGTACCGGGTCCACCAAGGCTTGAGCAAGTGGAAAAATACCTAGTGATTGGATATGAACCTGAGACCTGATGGTTCTACCCCGACTTCATTGACCACTAGTCTAGTGATCCTCTCTATCCCAATTAACTTGGATTGATGCATATTTGATGTTCTATTTTTTGGGCAACAAATTTCTACATGTATAAATAAGAAAAAATCGTACAACAAAAGCAATAATGTAAAATATACAACTTAAATGAACACATTCATATGAAAATTGAATTTTTTGCTAACCTTGAATGTGGAAGAGCAATTGAAAACAGATGAAGCCGGGTCAGTTGAATAAAAAACGGATAAAGTGCCATCAGTTGACCCGGAAGCTAATCTGTGACCCGAATAATTCCACGCAGTACATGTTGTACCTTCCTCCAGATCTATAATCGCTTTATCCATTTTTTGCAGTACAAATCTCAAAGCTAATTTCAAAATCTGCAGCTTTGCTGGTTCTAAAACCCTTTTTCTCTTCTAGGGTTTTCGCACTCTACACTATTCGATAAAATGACAAAAATAGTCCCTTATCTTTGTTAGCAGGTTCAAAATGACACCTTAATTATAATTCCTTTAACTTTATCAAAGTGAGCACTTTTAATCTTCGTCAAAATTCCAAAAACCACAATGTTGAAAATTTACACCCGACATGAAAAATAACAGAAATTGCACCTCAAAAAATTAAATCTAACGTAAATTATAAATTTAGTACTTCCAATTATAAGTTTCCGTTAAATATTTTTTATTTATACTGTTTCGATTAAATTTAAATGACATAATGGACACATAACTTTATAAGGATCAAAGGGAAGTAGTATAATTTATTTGGCAGATTATTTGTCCATAACCAATTACTCCCTTTGTCCTGTATTACCGTATTTGTCGATTTTTTTTAAAAATCAAACTACATAAATTTTGACCAGCATTTTAAGATTATATATATAAGATAAATATTTAAATTATAATTTTATAATATTAAATTTATTTAATTTAATTTAGTTAAATTGATAAGTCAAATTAGCTCTCAAAAAGTGAAACATGACAACTAATATGGAACATATGGAGTAATCAACATCCAATATACCAGGAACTATTAAAATGGCTCTTACTCACCTGCAATTTAGTTAATAGAAAATAAAACCACACTGATATTATTGCAATATATGGCATGATATATAATATACGAATATAATATACTTAGATCATTGGAACAAACATAATCAAGCTTAGTCTTTATTCTGGCAGGTCCGTCGGTATCGACTAAAGACCGGACCGATAAGCTTAGGTCGGGCCGGGCCGATGAAGGTTTCGGTCTGGGGCGAGATCGGTCTGGACCAAAACTTTATCGGTCGGTTCTGATCGGGCCGGTAAGAATTAGGTCGGGCGATTTTTTTTTAATTGAATTTTCAATACTAAAATTGACATTCTCGGACGCGGTGCCACGCAATTTTTACGTTGAAATCAATTGTACATCGCGAGATATTTAGATTTGAAAATGGGGAAAACGTAACGATTTGGGGGAAAAGAGAAATTGAGGGGCAATATGGACGGTTTTGGAGAAATTCGGTGAAGCATTTGGGATTATTCGTCTCGAAAAAATACGCGAAATAAAAAAAAAATTAGGTAAAACGGACGTCCGAGCGCAAAGTTATGACCATATAAAGTTTGATCAATTTACAACTAATTAGAGACATGGGATTTGGTGGAGGGGCGGGGTGGGGGTGGGGATCGGTTCTGGGTATTTTATCAGTTCTGGGTCCGGTTCCTTTAACGGTCCGGGTATTTTTTAGATACTCGTATCCGGACCGTTAAGGTTTCGGTCCGGTTCTCGAGTATATCCGAACCACTAACAGCCCTAATCAAGCTAACATTCCTTAGGAGACATATAAACTTCATAACTAATCATAGGAGGAACACAGAATGCATGAGCAACAACGACATGTTTCACCTAGGGGTGGCAAATGGACCTAAGCCTAATTGACCCGTTCAATTCGCCCAGATTTTAATGGTTTGGGCAATGATATACTATTAAATGGCTAAGTTTGGACTAGCCCAACTTAACTCGTTCATTTTAAAAGGCCCAAATCAAACCCGCCCCTATCCACACCTACCCCTTCCACCCTACATCATCCTCAAATTTCTATTTCATAATTTTTTTGCTTTTATAAAAAATGAAAAATTTCTTAAAAATATTATTCTTGTTTTAAAAATAAAAATATGAAAAAATCAAATATCATACAAAATAAAATAACATCATAGAAGTATGTTTGAATTTTGTAAAAGTAATGGGTCAAGTTGGGCAGTATGGGTTATGACCCATCATTTTAGCCCATCTTGACTCGTCTATCTTAACCCATGTAAATTTTGGGTGGGTTGGACATTGACTCATCTACAACTTCAGTCCATCTTGACCCGCTCAATTTCAGCCCAAACGACCCATCTGTTACCCACAAAAAAAAGTCATAACAACATATGTTGTATTGGAAAAAATTGTTGATATATGATCATAATTTTTTTTCTCAAAGTTTGAGGTGTGTACATATATTTCACCCGACATAAGTGTATTTTATCTCGGTGTATTACTCAATAAAAATGAATTTATGTATATATAAGTGAGGCATTTAGAATGTTATATTGATCAAATAATTGTCATAATAGTCCCATACTATAGTAAGTTCAAAAGGAAAATAGTTCTCCGATTACTTTAATTATTGAAAATGTGAATTTTAATCCATTTGCTCGTGAATACATAGAAATTATAACTATTAATCGTTTCATCATTTAATTATTCATATTTTTTGTTAACGGTGTATTATTACTTTATATTTTAGGGTAATATACTTTTATGAAAGTACAAATATAACATATTTCTTACACAAATGGACCAAATATATGTTTTAATCAATTAAAGGGTAAATACATTGAATTATTTATCACAAGGATCAAAATTAATTACTACTTAAAAGACTAATAGTGTTAGCATCTTGTTAGAAAAGATTACAGAGCAAGGACATCGAATTGTGTAGTTTTAAGCAACAGAATATTAGTCGTTGAACTTGCCACCAAATATTACTCCAAATTGAATTTTGAATCTCTTGAAAACAAAGCATTATTGCCACAAACTAAATGTCTTTTATATGTTAGTGTGGAAGAATGAATGAAGAGAACTTGCTTCTCTACTTTCTATCACACAGATTTATCGAAGACCAAAAACTCGTTATAAAAGAAATCAGATAAAAGATAAATTTTGTGGAGAAGTTACTACACGTTGAAGTGCAATTTTAATCATCTTTAAGTCTTAGTATAAAATAAACAGGAAAACAACATAGGCTCTGATACCATTGTTACTAAAAAAATATATCACATATTTATTCTTCACAAAAGATAAATATAGCAGAATCCTTACACCTTTAAGGATCAATAGTCAAAGAATATAAATTATTTGATCAAAATAATATGATGTCAATTGAAGACACCAACTAAAGTATCAACTTCAGAAAGTCTTCAACATTATAGATGCCTTAAAGCAACAAAGACTTAATTTAAAACAAACTTCAAAAATTGTCTTTGCATTAAATATGAAAGAGACATGTCAATTGAATTTAAAGATATTTCATGACTTTTAAATTGTGGGACCTGGTTTATGGAGATTAAAAGAATTATAGAACCACAAATTCATACTCATTAAATAATATATTAAAAAGACATTTACCTCTTTTTTCATAAGAATGGCTCATTTAGAACAACAAATTTCTTAGGAAAATTCAAGAAGCCAAAGAAATGGCACTTTATTTTTCTTAACATATGGCTTCTCAAAAGGAAAATAAATACATAAAAGAAGACAATCACAAGATACTTTCTTTCAAGTCATGCCCAAGACATGATTAGACCGTATGTATTCAGTCATGAAATTTTATTTTCCTTTTCTTAACGTTGTAATTCGGTTCATAAGATTGAAGAACATTGAAACAAAAAATAACCATTCGATTTCAATCATTTTTAAATTTGGATTTTATGATCTTCAAAGAGAGAAAACAACCAGGAAAACAACATTGGCTCTGATGCTATTGTTAGAAAAGATTACGGAGTACGGACAATAAATTGTGTACCTTAAAGCAGCAAAGATTAACCGTTGAACTTGCCACCAAATATTGCTCCAAATTGAACTTTGAATCTCTTGGAAACAAAGCAATATTGTCACAAACTAAATGTCTTTTATGTATTAGTGTGGAATAAGGAATGAATAGAACTTGCTACTCTATTTTTTGTCACACAAACTTGTCAAAGACCAAAATGCCCTTATTAAAAGGGATGTGAACAACAGTTAACCAAAAAACTGTCCCCACTACACTTCAACGTGTAGTAACTTCTAAAAAAAAGTTATTTTTTATCTGATCTCTTTTATAACTGGTTGGATCTGTCCATATGGAGCGACCCATGACTACGACCCAACTTCCAACACATGTTTTAAGCATTTATACACTCACTCTTGGCAGTCACAATTATGCATAGACTTGCATCAATAATTAGTTTAAAAGGTTAATATTCTTTAGATTATTTCCATTATTATAACAAAAAAGTACAAATTGTTAAATGATTTGACATCAATAAACAGAAAATCTGCCTTAAAGTATGGCATTCGTGGCAAAAATCCAAATTAAAAAGAGAAGAAGCAGTGGTTAAAGCCGGGGCTGCACAAAAAAGGACCGGATCGAAAAAAAACCTGGACCGGACCGGACCTGTCCGGAGTGAACGTACGGCGGATGTACATGATTTCTATACAGTCTAATCCCTAGTAATATGAGTTATGAGAAATGCCTTTGATTTTCTAGTAAAAAATTCCTTTTAACGATTTGATTGAGAGTCAGTCCGGTCTTCGATCCTCTTAATTTGTATTTTCGGTTTTCGGTCAGGTCCGAGGTCTTTTTAATGTATATTTTTGGATTTCGGACCGGACCGAGCCGGACTTGGACCGGACCGAACCGGACCAAAATTTTTTATCCGATCTTCGGTCCGACTTTTCTGAAAATTTGATTCTCGATCCGGTCCGATCAAGTTTGAGGGTTTGTGCAGCCCTAGTTAAAGCCTTAAAGGAAATTTAAGTTCAAGTAGTACACAATAAAGAGGGAAATTAAGTATCATTGATCTGTACTAATTGGTTCATGTGTTTTATAGGTTCTGAATGTTAGAACAAGTGACTTCAAGTATTAGTAACAGAATTCTAAATTTAATTGCTATACATTTAATACAACAACAATATAAACGGTGGTGTCTTGAGAGGGTAGAATGTACGTAGACCTTATCTCTATCTTTGCGGGATAGAGAGATTGTTTCCGATAGATCATCGGTTCAAAAGAAACATAGTCAACACAGAAATTCAAGAAACTTATACATATTTGATGAATTTTTATTTCTTAAGACACACAAAGTTGGGGATAAAATTATTGAGTTTTACTGAATCCGTAACTCAATTTCACGCGAGTTAGTTACCGTATTAACTAATCTGAGTATCGTTTTCATTATCATCATCTATTTCATTAGAAGAAAGTGAAATTTTCAAACCTACCACCATGTATAGTTTCCCTCGCAAAGGGGGTGTCTTAATTAAGATTAGTGAATAGTCCACATATATATGTAGAAAAAAGAAATTTCCTCTTTAGTGTAACTTTGAGTCTTTGACTTAAGCTTATCAATGCGTATACTTCTAGACGGTGCAGCCGTGCAAGAGAGGGTGCATGACATCTCTCGGTTTTTATTTTTCAATCGATACTCGTATTGAGATCTGACTAAATTCAGATAAATACTTATTGTTTTTTGCTAACTGAATTTGTTTTTAAATATTTGACCTTTTAGACGAATAAGAAATCATTTATTATTTTTCCAAATGTTTCTTACTATTTCAATTAGTTGCAAATATTTTTCCAAATGTTTCCGTTAAACTCTGAACTTTCTAGTGTCGATTGCCCCCAATCAAAGGCTCACTTCTGCAATGAATGTATGTATTAGTGCTCTAAGGGCTCGTTTGGTATGTCGCACTGGACTGTATAATTTTGTATGGATTGTACTGTATTGTAATGGACTGGACTGGACTGTATTAATATATAATGGACGATATTAGAGTATTAATATACAAATATATTGTATTTTTTTAGTACAGTCCAGGAGAGACTCATCTACTAGATGAGTCTAAAAAATGACAGTTGGAGTGTACTATTTTTAGAAATAATATAAAAATAGTACAGTTCATGAAAACTCCCACCAAACATTGTATTATTTTTTTGTCCAATACAGTCCACCATAATACAGTGTATCAAACGTGCCCTAAAGTTTATAAATGATGCCACCAACCTCACGAGGACTATAGTAATCTCTTCCTAATAATTAAACCATTTATTATATTCATGCTCCATCCGTGAACATCTTTAAATTTTTATACTAGCAACTTTACTTTGTGTAATTATATGTGAGCTACCAACTCACTAAATTTGATCCCAGATTAAGAATTTATTCGTTCGGTTCAATTGACCCAACTACTTATAGATAATCTCATAATAGTAAAACCATTTTTTCCGATCATGGGGATAATTGAAAAAAAAAAAGGTAGTCTAATAAGATGATTCAAATAAAAATGTTATTAGGATGACACACTTAAAATTTAAAGTTGCAACCTAAACCTATTTTGGAACTGGATTTGCTACAATATTAGAAGCTTTTGTTATGTTAATGAAATTCAATAATTTAATTATATATAAAAGTTTGCTTTTACCCTATTAGTAGTATAATTTTCGACTAATTAAAAAAATGCCGTTGAACTCTTTACCTTACATGTAACTCTACATCGTTGTCCCTTGTTAGCATGTGCTTTGGAAGAAGCTTGTATAGTTTTGAAAGAGATCTTTTTATCAAAAAAGGAATCTACTTCATGGTTGATATGCAGAGCCGTCCATGGGGCGGTCGAGGCGACGCCGCCGCACAGGGCCCATCGGCCGACGGGGTCTCCGTCCCAGAATTTTTATTTTTCTTTTATTGGTTTCAAATATTAAGATATGTATTAAAAATGTCTCCAATTTTATCAGTAAGAGTTGTAGCATAGCGATTGAGGGCTCCCTTCAAAAGTCTTTTCTTAGTGAGAGACCGCGTGTTCGAATCCAAATAAGCAGTGAAAGAAGTGGACAATTAGCTAGAACAGTTGTTTGTAGCGAAACTGATTGCAAAAGAGGAGAAATCGGCCACATTAAAATTATCTTATGGAAAGGTACGTTTCATATTCAAAAACTGCTCATCAAAAGGTCAAGATCCGCTAGTGAAACTAGGGGGATAAGTTTTACCATCGAGAGGGCAACAACCCGAATCACCAGCTAATTAGGCCCTAGGCCCCTGAATGATTGTTCAACTATAAAAGAGGTAGGGGTGCATAGACAATTAGGAGGTTTGCCTATAAATTAGCCAGCTTTAAAGAGCGCGTAATAGCTCACTAATTGAGCATATACCTACCTACCTTGCTTGTAAAATTTTCGTTTGGTCATTAAACTTGATCAAGACGAATTAGAATTTTTGTTCTAATTAAGTTTTTTCAAGAACAAGTCAACATCAACATATAATACATACCATTATTAAGTTGCATAAAACAAAAAATACATGGATGAGAATTGAAGATAATCGTACATTTCATTAATATTCTCTTTCTTAGTCTTTTAGCGGTCTCCACACATATAGACAAACTCTTGATTTTAATGTGTCTCGTTTTAATTTCTTCGACCCACCACTAGATGCCAATAACTTATTTATGCATGGTGGCTAGCATCTTCTGCATTTGTTTGACGCTACGTCCCTAACAATACTATAGTTCTTATCCTCAAAATAGTTCTAACAAAAAATATAATCTCATTTAATTATGACATAACGTTTTTGGTATGACAGAAGCCGTTTTTCAAGAAAACATTTTTCAGGACAACATTATTTTCCGATGTTTAGTTATAAAAAAAAGGGAAATAATAGTTACCTCACTTATGAGCAGAATATGAGCAGAGTCCGTATCTTCCTTTTTATATATGAAATTGTCTCGGACCGTGAATCCGTGAATTGCTAAAAAAAAAAACTTATGAGCAGAAGTCAAAACACTCTTCTGATTTACTATTACTATTATTAATCTTTAATAATATACTTTTTTCTGATAAAATATTTTTACTCACCAACCAAACACAAAAAATGATGATAAGTTCCCCTATACATTTGCCATGAAATGCAAAAGGAAGTGCTTGGTTAGTGTCAAATTTAGATCACTTACAGATACGGTATTTGCTGTCAGTTTTGCTTAAATAATCCACGTCTCCACGTATAACGTAGATATGAGTTAATAGTTGGTGTCAACTTTTAAGTACCGTCACCAATGATGTAAAGAAATCACACTTACTATTTTTTCTTCAAAATAAATCAATCACTTCGAAGTTAAGTTAGAATTAAGCATCTTTCCTCCCCAAAACAAAGGATTTTATTGGTATTTGGTTAAATGAATCAAACAACAATCGGAAATTCGAAGATGGTTGAATCCTACTAATAAATTGCTCGATCTAAAAGTGCATGTGCAATTCAGGTCATGCTCGATATAAAATTGAAGTATCGAAGAAGAAGAAGAAAGAAAGGTTTTGTGAAAGCTTTTCTTATACAATTTTTGTCTTACCCTTATAATGTAGAAGTAACTCTATATTTATAGTAATAGCTACTAAATGAGAGAATGAAAATACATAACTAACAATCCAACAAGCTTCTAACAAACTCCAACCTGTTAACATTGTAATGATGTCCCATATCAGACATTTTACCTTATGTCTTCTTATTCAAATTCTATATAAAGGGATGTAGTTGCTTTCTTTAACAAACTAATTCACTATCAATAATATTCTTATTCTCTTGTTATTGCCTTATAAGGATTCATATATTATATGAATTCTAACATGGTATCATTGTTGAGTGTATTTTATACATTCTTTTGAGTCTTTTTTAGTTAGTATTTTACTCTTTTATTTTGCGTTTAGTATAGTGTTAGATGTGTTTTTCTTTCGTTTGTGTCACAACGGTCATAAAGGAGAAGATACTACTTTTGAGGATGAAATTACACAAGAAAAACCCAAGAAATGAAGCCTAAAAAGTGCAGAGTGTCAAGCAGCGCCATGGCACCAGGATGCATCGCCAGAATGCAGGGTCATAGCACTGGAAGTTTCGAGAGCTGCAGAAATTTCGGCGCCATGGCATCAGCCAGCAGCTCCACGGCGCCGACGTGGGAATTGGGACAGAAAATTCGACTTTTCAAAGGGCAAAAGGGTCCGAAACGTGATTTTTACATCTATAAGACCTAGGGATTATTCTTAAAGGAGAAATCATACTTTGGAGGCTAGAAAAGGGGCAAAGAAACACAAGATTGGAGACATCTTTTGTTCAAGTTCTTTTTCTTCCCTTTGTTTTATTTCAGTTTATGTTGGATATTAAATTAGTTCTTAGCATGACAATGTCTAGGAGTTAATCTCTTTATTAGGGTTTTCAGTCGAATCACTTGAAACTCTTTCATACAGTTAATGCATAGTTATTGATTTCTTCTTCAACATATTAAGATCTATTCAATATTATTTTGATTGCTTGATAATTAATTGATCACTAATTGTCATAACTTATATGATTTCGAATCGAGATCCGAGAGGGGAGATTTGAATATGCTGTAGTTATTTAGACATAGGTTAAAATCGTGGACGAAAGTACCCCGATACTTGTGTAGTATTCAAGGTTATTGCTCTCAATCCTCCTGTGTAGTAAAATCTATCATAGAAATATAGAAGGTTTCTGCACAAGGTTGAACTTTTATATATCCTAACCGGAATATAGAACATATTAGTTAACCTGCTATCTTAATAAAAAGAAGAATCATTAGCATTGCATTAACACGTGAAAGAGTGGATAGTTGAGGAGATTGGAAGCCCTATTTCCTTCATAACTGTTTCAAACCAAAGTATTATCATCTTTTAGTTTAATTTCCGCACTTTACTATAATTTTAATCTTAATCATAAATCCAAACAAAAGAACGGTTACCAAATAGATACTATAGATTAGATAATCGGTACTTGACAAACCAGTCTCTGTGGACAATAACTCGGTCTTACAGACTTTATTACTTGAACGATACGTACACTTGCGTAAGCATCTAGAAATATCATAACAAATTTTTGGCGCCGTTGTCGGGGACTGGCGTACTGTTAATATCGAATTATCTATTCTTATTTCTAATTTGGTTCTTATTTTCTATTTTTTTTAATTTTATTTTAGAACATCCTGTCGTGATATGTCTGTTGTTTTTTATTAGTTTCAGGAAAGTTGTGTATGCGAAGTAGGAGAGGGACATACACTTCTATCCCTTTGAACCCTGAAATTGAGAGATTGTGCAGACAGAACAGGAAAGAAAAGAGAATTGCTGATTCATTAGCAATGGAAGATCAGCAAAACAACAATTTGGTGAATGATGAGTTATCATCTGTCTTAAGACAAGTCTCTGCAGAAAGGAGCTTGGGGGACTATGTGTTACCTACAATCACAGGGGTGCAGGCTTGCATCAGGTTTCCAGCTGTTGAAGCAAATAATTTTGAAATCAAACCAGCAATCTTGCACATGGTTCAAGGTTCAGTCCAGTTTGGGGGTTTACCGTCTGAAGATCCTCATTTGCATCTAGCGAATTTCTTGGAGCTGTGTGCAACCTTTAAATACAATGGTGTTACTGACGATGTCATTCGATTGAGACTCTTTCCATTCTCACTCAGGGATAGAGCAAATAGCTGGTTGAACTCATTGCAGCCGAACTCCATCACTACAAGGCAAGACTTAGCCCAGAAGTTTCTTGCCAAATTTTTCCCTCCAGCGAAGCCAGCAAAGCTTAGAGGAGAGCTAAATAATTTTTATCAGATGGAGGGAGAGTCACTATATGATGCATGGGAGCGGTTCAAAGACTTGCAGAGGAAGTTCCCGCATCATGGGATCGATGAGTGGATGTTAGTCCATATATTCTACAATGGACTGTGTGGTACAACTCGTACCATAATTGATGTTGCAGCAGAAGGGACGTTCATGAGAAAGAGTGTCAATGAGGCACATGATTTGCTAGAAGACATGACCACAAACAACCATCAGGGGGCCGATGAGAGAGCAATGAACAGCAGGAAAGTGGCAGGGGTTCATGAGTTGGATGCTATCACTGCATTGACTGCGCAGGTTGTCACTTTGACAAAGCAGATGCAGCAGAGTACCATGTCTGTTAAAGCTGTCCAGACACCAGTAAGTTGTGAAATTTGTGGGGGTTCCCATACTTTTGATAGGTGTACAGCAGTGGACCCAAATAATGTGTCTATGGAGCAGGTTCAAGCAATAGGAAATTTTCAGAGGCCCTACAACAATGCGTTCTCCAACACATATAATCTGGGGTGGAGAAATTACCCAAATGTTTTATGGAAGAATGAACAAGGGCAGCAACCACAATTTCAGGCCTCAGCCTCACAACAGTTCAGCCCACCAGCCCCACAAGAGAAGTCAAATGACATAAAAGCAACACTGTTGACCTTGGCTAACTCTCAGACTCAATTCGTGACGGAAACCAGGTCATCACTTTCATCCTTGGCCTCAGACAAAATTTATGACAGTGACCACCCAGTTCATGACTGAAACAAGATCATCCATAAGAAATCTAGAAACACGGTGAGGCATATTGCACACACGTTGAGCGATGAGAAGCGAGGAATATTCCCAACAATACTGTGATGAATCCAAGAGAACAGTGTCAGGCAATAAGCTTAAGGAGTGGTAGGCAATTAGAGCAGGTTGCAGCCCAACCAATGGTGGAGAAGGATAATGATGTGGAGAAGACAACGAATGCAGAAAATGAGGGGGTTACTGATGACTGCCCTATTTTAGAGAAGGCTCCACCAGCAGTTATGAGGGATTATACAGACAAAATTCCTTACCATCAAAGACTGCAGAAGAAAGTCTTGGATAAGCAGTTTTCGAAATTTTTGGAGGTATTCAAAAAACTGCATATCAATCTTCCATTCATTGAGGTCTTGGAGCAAATGTCAGCCTATGTGAAGTTTATGAAAGACATTCTTTAAAAAAAAAAAAAAACTGACAGATTATGAGACAGTGGTGCTGACAGAGGAGTGCAGTGTTATCCTGCAGAAGAAACTTCCCCCAAAGTTGAACGATCCACGGAGTTTCACCTTACCTTGCATCATAGGAAATGTTACATGTAAAAAGACTTTATGTGATTTGGGGGCAAGTGTCAACCTGATACCCCTCTATGTGTTTAAAAGACTTGGTTTGGGGAGGCGAGACCAACCACAGTCACCCTGCAGCTAGCTGATCACTCGATTGTGCATCCCCAAGTAATAATTGAAGATGTGTTGGTACAATTAGGTAAATTCATCTTTCCTGCTGATTTCCTCATTTTAAACATGGATGAAGATGAAAATATGTCCATCATCCTTAGGATACCATTCCTAGACACAGGGAGGACACTTATTGATGTTGAAAGGGAGAGTTGAAGCTCAGAGTTCAAGATGAGGATACGACCTTCAAAGTTTTTAAGCCACCCACTGAGCCTCAAGTCAATGATATATGTTTTGCTATTGGAATAGTTGACAAGGTTGTGTCTAAGCAAAGCCTCACAAGCATTGATGCTCGTGGGGTACCACCAATGCAGCATGAAGAATATGATGGTACGACTTCTGAACTACCAATTGATGAAAAAGAATTGAACTCCTCTGAAATCAGCACTGTGAAAAAAAAAAGGAGAAGAAGAAAGAGAATGGTGCTGAAATGGATATGCGGAGGGGATAATCTACCCCCTTGAGTGAACAAGGTATCTCGTCCGGCTAAAAGACGTTAAATAAAGCGCTACTTGGGAGGCAACCCAATGTTTTAATTATGTTATTTTAATTTTTATTTTAATTGTTTTATTGCATCTTGAACAGTCTCACGATCTGGTATGTTTAGCATTTTTGGATGACAGATAAAGGCAGGAATTGACCCTGAGCAGAAAAAGGATCAAAAAACACTGGAAAAGGAAAAATTGGTAGCGGGGCCAACATGCAGGGCTGCGGCGCCAGAAGTTCAGAAAACCCAAATGTTGTGCAATCTCAAGAATTTCCTCCCAGACCTCCGTTATGACCGTTGTGTTGTGTCAGTAAGTTGTCCCTTTATTTTTAGTCTTTACACATTGGGGACAATGTGTCGATTAAGTTTGAGGGGTGTCTTATTTTGTTTTATTGTTTTGTTTTTGAGTCTTTTTGTTGTCTTTTTGTTTGTTTTATTTGTTTTGTGAGTCAATTTTTTTTTATGGATCAAGCATGTTGTAGTTGTTAAAGATATTGAGTGGATTAAGTGGGATAATGTAATGGAATTGAAAGCAAATGTGTGCTTAAGTTAGATATGCAAAAAATTCATGACATCTAATTATTTGGATATTTGTGTTTAGCCTATGTGTTGTCAATTATGGAAAGAAAAGTTGAAAATGTCTAGAAAATCTGTTTGTTTGTTATTTGAGACGAAATAATTAAGATATACATGTTTAGGGAAGTGATGTAGGCATTCTTTGATAGTCCTTCTTACCATTTATTACCTACACTGACAAAAAAAATATTAATAGTCAGCTCATTTGAGCCTAAATAATATCTTTGTTTGATACCCTATGATTCCTTTGTTGTGCCATAACTAATAATGAAAAAATTATTGGAATGAGAAGTGTTGAAAAAAGCAATAAAAAGAGAATGAAAATTTGATGCACCCCAATGAAAAATATGCAAAAATCTAAGTTTGGGGGTGCTTGTTATTTATAATGTGTCTCATTCTCTCAAAAGAAAAGAGGGGAGAAAATATGTATGAGACTAAAAAGAAAGTCAAAAAGAAGGAAAAAAGAGTTGAATGAAAAATGTTTATGGTACGTAATTGAGCCTAAATGTCTACTTTTACCTACCCTTGCCTAAGCCTACATTACAACCCTTGAAAGTTCTGATGATCTCTAATGTGTATGTCTACGATTAGTGGAGAATAACAAGAAATAGGTCTATAGAATTTTGGGAAAGATGAAATGAAATTGACATGCATAAGTTAGGTGTTGTATTCTCATTAATTATGATATAATTGAATTTGCGAAATATCTAACCTGATATCTTAATAAAAAGAAGAATCATTAGCATTGCATTAACACGTGAAAGAGTGGATAGTTGAGAAAATTGGAAGCCCTATTTCCTTCCTAACTGTTTCAAACCAAAGTATTTAGTTTAATTTCTGCACTTTACTATAATTTTAGTCTTAATCATAAATCCAAACAAAAGAACGGTTACCAAATAGATACTATAGATTAGATAATCGGTACTTGACAAACCAGTCTCTGTGGACGATAACTCGATCTTACAGACTTTATTACTTGAACGATACGTACACTTGCGTAAGCATCTAGATATTGTTGCTTGTTATTTGAGATTTTTCTTTTTACATTATTTTCGATGGCTGCAGGTGACGATTCATTATAATCTATTGCTTGTTATTGCCTTATAAGGATTCATATATTATATGAATTCTAACATGGTATCAGAGAGAATAAAATAATATTGATTTTAAATTATTGGTCGGTTCTACAGCCTATTATCGCATTATGATATTGATCGGTTCTACCGCCTATTACATAAATTATTGCATTATAATATTGGCTGGTTCTACCGCCTATCTTGTTTTCGTTATTTGTGTTCGTTCTTGTTAAATTTGGGTTTTTGTTCTGATCGGTTCCACCACTTTCGCATTTTAATTGGTGAGATTGAGATTGTTGCTTGTTATTTGGGATTTTTTTGTTTAAATTATTTTTGATGGCTGGAGGTGACGATTCATTACAATCTATTGGTGTTCGTTTAGATGGAAAAAATTATTTATATTAGAGTTATGTAATGATAATTTTTTTGAAGGGTAAGGAATTTTGAGACTATATTCTGGAAAAGTCAAATGCCCTAAAATTGAAGATGAAAATTTTGATGAATTATTTCGTATTTGGGAGACCAATAATTCAAAAATTATTACTTTGATCAATAACTCTATTGAACAAAGAATTGATGTCAAATTGGCTAAGTTAAAAAATGCTAAAGAGATTTGGGATTATTGGTCAAGACTGTTTGTGCAGAATAATTTTGTTGTTAAATATCAATTACAATCTGAAATTCGTGCACTATTAAATGTTTTCGAGCTGATTTAGGGAGTGAATATACTAGTGTAGATCTTTCTGATATTTTCAAAGCTGATGGTACAATACATCAATCTTCTTGTACTGATACCCCACAACAAAATAGAATAGCCGAGAGAAAGCATAGACATATTATTGAGACCGCTCGATCTATGCTTTTGTCCGCTAGTGTTCCTAGCGAATTTTGGGGAGAAACTGTCCTAACATTTGTTTATCTTATTAATAGGATTTCTACCTCTCATAATTCTGAGATTTCTCTGTATGCTAGACTATTTGGTCACACCCCATTGTATTCCCATTTGCGAGTCTTCGGCTCAACATATTTTGTTCTGCGTCCACATGTAGAGCGTACTTAGTTATCATCTCGTGTCGTTATTTGTGTTTTTCTTGGATATGTGGTTGGACAAAAAAGTTATCGTTGTCATGATCCAGTTTCTGGAAATTGTATGTTTCTCGTAATGTTTTCTTTATTGAGCATGTTCCTTTCTTATCCATCCCATCTACTTCACATGACATATCAAAATCTGACCTTTTTTATATTGATCCTTTTACTACTGATTGTCCATCTAATTCTACATTTATATCGTCTATTCCTTCTCAGTCTTCTGGCAGGTCTCATGATATTGATACTCGCCCCTCTTACGACCGTTCCAGAACCTCTTGTGATTGCAGATCCAGATCCACCTCGCTATCCTAAACGCACTACTCGATCTACCCAGGTATCCGATTATGATTATTCTTGTTATTATCCATCATTCACCTTTTTTTTTTAGTTTCAATTAATTCTCTTTGTGAGCCTACCTCTTACTCTGAGGCAGCTCGTGATCCTCTTTGATAAATGGCTATGAGTGAGGAATTGTCTGCTTTGGACAGAACTTGTACTTGGGATTTAGTTTCTCTACCATCTAGTAAGAAAACTATTGGTTCTCGATGGGTGTGCAAGATTAAAACCAAGACTGATGGTTCTATTGAACGATATAAAGCTCGTTTAGTTGCAAAGGGTTTTACTCAAGAGTATGGTATGGATTATGAGGAGACTTTTGCACATGTTGCAAAGATGACATATGTCTGAGTTCTTATTGCAGTAGCCTCTGTTCGTCATTGACATATTTCACAAATGGATGCTAAAAATGCTTTTTTGAATGGGGATCTTCAAGAGGAAGTCTACATTGTCCCTCCACATGGTGTGTCATATAATCCAGCACAGATATGTAGGCTTAAGAAGGCTTTGTATGGTCTCAAACAAGCCCCAAGAGCTTGGTTCTACAAGTTTTCCAATGTAGTATCTTCTCTTGAGTTTATTTTCAGCTTTCATGATTCAGTGTTATTTGGTAGATCATCCCCGGCAAGCCATATTTTGCTTTTGTTATATGTTGATGATATGATCATTACAGGTGATGATATTGATGGTATCACAAACCTAAAATTCACTTTGTCTCCTCGCTTTGAGATGAAAGATTTAGGTCATCTACGTTACTTTTTAGGCATTGAGGTAGCTTATTCTGAGAAGGGGTATCTTCTCTCTCAGTCTAAGTACGCTACAGATATTCTTGAGCGGGCTCGTCTCACAGATACTCATATTGTTGACTCTCCTATTGAGGTTAATGTTCGTTATACCCCTACTGATGGAGACCCTCTTCCTGATCCCACTTTATATCGTTCAGTTGTGGGTAGCCTGGTGTACCTTACCATTATTCGCCCTGACATTGCATATGTTGTTCACATTGTCAGTCAATTTGTTTGTTCTCCTACATCTGTACATTGGGTTGCGGTTATGCGTATTCTTCGCTATCTCCGAGGAACGATTTATCAAAGTCTTTTGTTTCCATCAACCTCATTATTAGAGCTTCGTGCATTTTCTGATGCAGATTGGGCTAGTAACCCGACTGATCAGAAATTCACTACTGGTTATTGTGTATTTTTAGGAGATTCACTCATTTCATGGAAAAGTAAGAAGCAAAATATTATTTCTACTACGTGTGAGATTGTATGGTTACGTTGGTTATTGACTGATATGAGTGTCTCTATTTCCTCACCAACACCGATGTACTGCGGTAATAAGAGTTCTATTCAGATTGCACACAACACAGTCTTTCATGAACGTACCAAGCATATTGAGATTGTCATATTATTCGATATCATCTTAAACAAGACACTCTATCCTTGCCATTTGTCTCATCTTCGACGCAACTTGCAGATTTCTTCACAAAAGCACATACCTTCACCGGTTCTTTCTTGACAAACTCTCGATGTTTCTCTCTACATCATCACGAGCTTGAGAGGAGATGTTAACATTGTAATGATGTCCCACATCGGACATTTTACCTTATGTCTTCTTATTCAAATCTTATATAAAGGGATGTAGTTGCTTTCTTTAACTTACCAATTCACTATCAATAATATTCTTATTTTTTTTCTTTACTCTTGTTATTGCCTTATAAAAATTCATAAATTATATAAATTCTAACACAACCAACTAACAAAACTTAACAAACCTAAACCACTTAACAAACTTCACACAAAGTGTGTGCGCGGTTGATGCTGTGTTGTTGCAATGCGCAACACCTACCTTCCCCGTTGATGCGTTGTCCAAAGGTTCACAAAAAAATATAATATATGATAGACAAATTCACACTAATTATCATCTCAAAAAATATAATATATGATAGACAAATTCACACTAATTATCATCTCAAAAAATATAATATATGATAGACAAATTCACACTAATTATCATCTCAATAAATATAATATATGATAGACAAATTCACACTAATTATCATCTCAAAAAATATAATATATGCTTAATTTGATTTGACATAAAACTTAATAAATAAAAAAGATTTTTTTTAATCTTATAGTTTTAAATTAAAGATGTGTGAGTCTTTTAAATTTTGTATCATTAAAATTGACTTGAAATTGAAAAATTTACTAAATATAGAAAAAGAACGTTTTTTTTAGGTCAGATCAAAAAATAAATAGACACATAAATTGAGAGGGAAGAAGTATTTTTTTTGGTTAATATGCAAAAGGTCATCAAACATATGTTTCATATGAAATCAAAATAATAGCCTCTTTGGCTAAGTTTATTTTTCTCTGTGTTTAATTTAAAATATTGAAGTGTTGATTAAATTTTTAGGAGAAAATAAGTGCAAGTAGCCTAAGATATTTTTCAGAAGCTTAAAAAACAAGTAATTTTCCGCAGAAATTGTTTTTTAAAAAGCACTTAAAAATATACTTAGAAATTCTTTTTATACGCTTATCAAACACTAATTGTTATTTAAAAATACTTTTTAAATTAATTGATGAAATACGATTAAAAATATATTTTTCAAAATAAATTAATATTAAAAGCTTGATCAAATAGAATATAAATCACAAATTCACAATCTTGAATTGAAGAAAATTGGATCAAATATGTAAGTGGTACCAAAATGATGAACCGATACTTTAAAACTTCAAATTTGAGTTCAAACTTCAAATACTAGCAACAACAAATTCCAAAAGCAGAAAGAAATTATTGTACCAAACACTATACATATTAAGTCATCAGTTTCTAATTACTACAATTAATTAATAGTATACTACTAAGATCATATATATCAAGCACATGAAATACCAATAGAAGTGGCCGTAAACCGTTCGGAACTCGTTCTTCTAACCAACGACTTAATCTCCGGCGAAAGTCTGTCGTATTCCGGCCTTTCCGGAATCGTTGTAAGTGCACCAGATTTATCATACACAACGTAAAATCCATCCCGGTTTTGCCCTTGAAAAAGCGGACTATTACTCCGTTTCACTCTAAAAACAGACTTTAGAAGTTTCTGGAAAGATCTAGAGATCCTGGAAGCTCTGAACCCTGAACCTTGAACCCTGGAAGTTTGTTGTGGAGCTACAGAAGGTGGAATAAGAACACGGCGATCGGGTAAATGAGGCATTGAGAAGCTTCTAGAAGCTATGGCTGAATCCAGTTGGCGTTCGAATGATTGGCGTTCGAACGAGTCGTAGAGTGAGCTTCCACAATCCCATATTAAAGGCTTGTTTGGATGTAGTAAGTTTTTTTCTAGAGTTTTTGCCATTACTTGCTATTGTTGTGTTAATAGAAGGATACTTTGAGTTTATATAGTCGCAACTCGCAAGTCATATGAAGGGTGTGTTTGGAAACGTAGGAGGAAATTTCGTTTTTATTCTGTGGCGAGTGAGATTTTAACGTGTTGGCTAAGACTAATGGAGTGGGGGTGGGGTTAAGGAAGTTGAAGGGTTTGATTACAGTTGAAGGAGCATTTATGAGGATTGATTTACTATTTGGTCATTTAAGAAAAAGATGCATTTTTCACGGGTCGGATAAACATAACATGGAAGAAATTCGGGGATAACTTGTCCACCAATCAAACGAGACATTAAGGACATGATTGGTACTCTGTATTAAGCTGAATTATACTGGACAAATAAATAATAAAGCGTTTGATGAACGTTTTCAGCCGCACTGGATTGTACTATTTCTAAAAATTCATGGTTAAAAGAGAATGAGTGGTGCATTATATGTACTAAAATAAAAATAAATAAAAATACAATACATTATATATTAATACTCTAATATCGTCAATTATATATATACTGAAAGAATTCATGGTTAAAAGAGAATGAGTGGTGCATTGGTTATCTAATATTATTTGAAGGAATTCACATAAAAAAAAGACTGCATGGTGCATTGATTAAGATGTTGAGTTTAATTTTTAAAAGTTGAGAAATCGCACCCAACTTAGTGCGTTATAACTTTTTATCTTATCTTAAAAATAATATACCAGATAAATTTAGAAGAGAAAAAAGTAAGGTGATTTTTTGGACAATAATATAATTTTATTCAATGGAGTACAAATATACAATAGATAAATAGATATATGCATGAACCAGAAATTTATTTTTCAGAAAGAAAGGGCCATTTGAAAACATGCATGCCTTTTCTTTTACCCCAGATCTTAAAGCAGTATAAACTTTATAGCATTATTTTTATTATTTAAGTACAAGAAAAATATATAATACTCCTAGTATTTTAAATGAACTATTACAACCCATTTACATACATCAATTGAAGTATGGATGTTCTGACTCGAACCTAGTGAGACCGACACATCAAGTGGTGACCGATTTCCGATATTCTAATTTACTAGTTTAATTCTATTAATTTTTTGGTAAAATTTTAGTCTAAATGTATTTGGTAAATTGTAATTATAGTAGTTTATTATAATAGAGTTTTTTTGTTAGACTAGGAAAATGAAATTTTTTGTCTCTATATAAAGAGGTTATTACGATGAATGAAATCAATAAAGAATTCTTCCAATATTTTTCTTTTCTTTAAAATTTCATTTTCTCTCAATTTTAACATGATATCAGAGCCACGTTGAAATAACACAAAAATCCTAAATAATGACAGGTGACGGAGAAATCGGTGATAAAATCAAAGAAATCGCCGGTGAAGAAACCAAAATTTAAACAAAAACAATCTCCTTGTATGACATTACGTCAAACGATAATTTTAAAATTGTGGTGACACAAATCCAGTTGAAGGGAGAGAACTACAAAGAATGAGCTCGATCCATGATGACGACCCTAAGAGCTAGAAAAAAACCCGGCTTCATTGATGGTACGATTAAGAAGTCGGATGGAGAATCTCTGGACTTAGAAGACTAGTGGACTATAAACTCTTAATTGGTATCGTGGATTCACAACACCATTGAATCAACTCTTCGCTCGAGGATCTCGCATAAAGAGGTTGCGGAAAATTATGGACGAGTATCCGGGAGAGGTTCGTTGTTATCAATGGACCTCGGATGCAACAACTGAAAGCAGAACTTGCGGAGTGCAATCAGAAGGGAAAGACCACAGTGGATTACTATGTAATACTAACCAACCTATGGGAAGAATTGGCAAACTACGAACATATTCTAACTTGCAAGTGCGGAAAGTGAACGTGCAATTGGGGGATGATCTTGGAAACCAAAAGAGAGGAAGAAAAAGTACATCTTTTCCTAATGGGATTTGATGATGCATTATATGGAACGGTGAGATCGAACACATTACTAGGAATCGTTGCCATAATTAAACAAAGTCTATAGTATGTGTGCTATACTGGACTCCACCACGAGAAAGTTGATTAGAAAGGGTGAGCGTCAAGTGGACTTTACTAATTTTGAAATGTTTCGTTGATACGGGTCATTAAGGCATATGCAAACTCTGATTATTCTCTCTTCATGTTGCACTAGAAAAGTATACAACTTAACGTCTTAGTTTATGTGGATGACTTGATTATTTCTGGAAATGACCATGGTATCATTGCACGGTTCAAATACTATCTCTGACCCTGTTTTCACATGAAGGATTTGGGTCCGCTGAAGTATTTTCTGGGGGTTGAAATCGCGCGTAGACCAACCAGATTATTCCTTTGTCAACAAAAGTATGCCTTTGATATAATCTCTGAGTCAGGGCTATTGGGAGCAAAACAGATTAAAACTCCCATGAAACAGAATCACAATCTAGCGTTGGCCAAAGGGGATAATTTGGAAGATTCTGAACCATATCTACGTCTGGTCGGCATATTGATATACCTCAGTTCTACGCAATCAGAGTTGTCCTATTATGTACATGTTTTGTCCCAATTCATGCACCAACCGAAGGAAGCGCACCGAAGAGCTGTCCTTCGAGTGGTAAGATACTTGAAAAAGAACCCTGGACAAGGAATTGTGTTAACTAAGGATTGTGATCTCCAGTTGTATGGGTGGTGTGATGCGGACTGGGCTGGATGTCCGTTTACCCGAAGATTGCTCACCGGATGATTTATCTCCCTCGGAAATTCACTGGTATCATGAAAAATCAAGAAGCAACTCATTGTCTCTCGCTTGTCAGCATAGGCGAAATGTCGTTCTATGACAATGACGGTTTGTGAATTGAAATGGTTGAAGGAAATCCTACATATCTTGGGCGTCGAACATAAATCTCATGTTAAAATATATTGTGATAGTCAAGCAACATTATATATTTCACGAACGGACTAAACATATTGAAGTTGTCTGTCATTATATCCGGGACGCACTCTAATCGGGTATAATTCTTCCGAGTTATGTGTCAACCAATAAACAATTGATCGATGTGTTTACAAAGGCTTTGGACAAATCACAACACGAATATCTGTTTGGCAAGTTGGGTATTTGAGATCTCCATGCTCTAACTTGAGGGGGATATTGAGACCGACACATCAAGTGGTGGCCGACTCCGGATATTCTAGTCTCATATTAACTCTATTAATTTTTTTAGTAAAATTATAGTCTAAGTATATTTGATAAATTATAATTATAGTAATTTATTATAATAGAGTCTTCTCCCAATTTTTTTCATCGATCTAAAATTTCATTCTCTCTCAATTTTAAAATTGACAACCTATTACTTTTTCAGAGATCGTTTCTAATATAAAATAGCAATTTTGAGTCTTAATTTCTCTCTTTTTCTATTTGACTAGTGTGTACAGAGATATTATTAACGTCTTTTGTTTTTCTATTTCCTCAATTTTTTTCTGTGGTTTGTTAGATCTGTACTCTAATCTCACACGTAGAAGGGAACGAAGGTATAAATAAATAGGGTTGAACTTTGATACCAAGGAAAATAATAATTTAATGTGAACATAACCTTATAATTCGATGATGATTGAGACCAACTTTAACGCGGGCTACAAGTGCTTAATATTACAACTCTTCGTTGTTCATACAACAATAGTTTTAAGTAGTAGGAGTATCATTTATGGTGACTACCTTCCCCTATTTGTTTTCTTTTCAATTTATCATATATAATACTCCCTCTCTGGTCCTTTTTATCTATCATTTAATTAATATTTTGGGACATTTATTAAGACAGAGGCAAAGCTAGTACTAAAACAAGGAAATTTTGAACAGATGTCTGGTCGGATCGTAGAAATTTAGCTCGTCAATAGCGTTTTCGACTGATTGCGATCAATTTGTTAATATTTTTCATTTTTAGTAAGAGCAAACTGAATTTAATAGAATCACTTTTATCGAAAAAATATCTAAGCAAATAAAATTAAAATCGGGCAAAGACAAACTTCTTTGATAGTATAAGGCAAGATTCTAACGTATATACAAAGGGGTTCAGAAAACCCTTTATGTCACACGTTCAATTGCTAAATCTCAAGTGTAACATTCAATTTCTTAAATCACGTTACATAAACTCCTTGATCCACATTTGATAGAAGTATTTGACTCAATTACTCTTATTTCTTCCTTAAAATGAGTCATCAATGATTATATGTCTTTTTGGAGTAATAATGATGAAATTGAAAAGAAAAGGCTTCCAAATGTGACACAATTCGAGGAAATTAAACATAATTATTTCTTTTTGACTATCCACTTTTGACTTTGCATACTCCTTAAGATTTAATAAATGAAGTATGTATTTTATCATATTAATTGATGTATAATTTGAATAGACTTGGATTTTTTGTGAAAATGAGTAATTAATGTTAAAGGTAAAACAAGAAAAAAAGTTTGTCTTTCTCTTGATATGTTAAAGTGAACAAGTAAAAGTGAAAATCTATTTTTGATATAGTGTACAAGTAAAAATGAACGGAAGGAGTAGATAAAAATGACTAAAAAAAGTAAAATATAAGAAAAACTCAAATAGACATTGTTAAAATAAATTATTCTTTTCCTGAATTCGTTACACTATACTTTGAATTGTGCATCTTATAACACTGTTTTATTGGAGGAAATTAATGGAGAGATCAACACTTGTAATTATAGCACATTGCATAATTAATGTTATCTGTTATGAAGCTAGATGACATATGAGAGCATTCTGTTAACAATAGCATGTTGAAAATATTTATTAAACGTGAAATAAAGTTAATTTTATTTAATTATGACTCGAATAATTAGGGTCTCGCACGTGGGAAATTTTGTTTCCACACACGTGCACACGTAATGTCAAGGATCATATTTCCTCAATGAAAGAGATATTGGTATAAATATGAATTGTTTGAGACGTAAGGCAATAGACGGTTATTGACCAAATGACGTAGATTTCACGTTGGTAAATGAAGGAAGAAGTGTACAATGTGTTTAAAGATGAAACGAGTATCGGGCCGCGGCGCCAACTCTCTGAAGTTGGAGCGCCGCGATGCCTCCCTGCAGGAACGCGGTGCTGGTAGTCCAGAGGCTGCGACGGGAGACGAAAAGACATGACTCTTGGGTTGGTTTTGAGGCATTAAACCTCCATTACATCCCAAATGAATTCAGTCATTATTTGGCTGAATTAACACTCCATAATCAAAGCCATTACATGGGCAATTAGAAAGTCATCTTCTCAACACTATAAAATGAGGCCTTTGGCTCATTTGCAACTACACACTTAACACATTCTCTAGACAATTTCCTGAAATTGTTCTTCCTCTTTAGCAATCAAACACTCTAAGATCTTTCTTCCTATAGCGAACTCTTGAGTCTCCTTTGCTCATTAGTTTGGTTGATGTTTTATCTTGGGAGATAAGTTGCTATTAATCCGTTGAAAGGAATATACGGGGCAATATTATCTTAAAGAAAGATTGATCATCAATCGACTCAGCGATACAAGTTTTTTTGTTCACATTGGTTGTTGTTGTGACTTTTACCGTTCCTTGTTATTACCAATATATTCCAACAAGTTTAAGATAATATTCGTTGTCTCAACAACAACATGTTAGAATGAGATCTTGGTTGCTGATAGTCATGCTTGTAAGGATAAAGGAAGAATTGTTATCACCGCTTTCGAGAGTGGTGGAAACAAGTGTCCACAAGATGTTGAGGATGTCAACTGGGACACGAGGAGAATACTAAAGATAATTAGCCTCCATCTTATGGTAAGGAGGATTTGGACACGTGACTAACGTGGGCCAGATCCCAAAGGTATGAATTGATTATTTTCCTTGTCTAAAATGAGATTAAAAGATAATTTCTGAATAAAAGTGAACAAAGCAAGGCTAAGAATATAAAGGGTTTTCGTTAAAACATATATTCTCTACACTTTAAAATCAGAAGGTTAATCTCACTTTCTTTTCCGATTATAATTGGACTGGTATAAACAAACAGCCTAAAAGATCTGGACTTAGATTGTAATAAAATGAATTTAGGGACAATCCTAAGCATGGGAAGAGTACTAGAGGACTAAAGACAAAGACTAGAGGACTAACGACAAGGACTAGAGATAATCATGTCACCTTTCCGACAGAAGATTCATCTTTGACAGGATAGTATTGGACACTCCATCATACAAAGCCTACGGACAACTGGAGTGGGCTAAAAGAATTTTCAGATTTTGAATGATCTAAAGGCCAAAAGACTGGCAGAAAATAGATTGAATACTCAGTCATACGAAGCCTACGGGCGACTGAAGTAGGTTTAAAGGCCAAAATAAATGCATAAAAGAAATAGGATATTCAGTCGGCTAAGGCAACTGGTGTGGGCCAGAATATCTAGATCACATATGATCTGGTTAAGTTCTAACCACATGCAAGAGGTTGTTCATGTGAAGCAACGCTACCTTCAAAGTAGAAGAAGTTTGAAGAGGTTGTCCTCAAAAGGACTTAAGGGAATGAGATCATTTTTTTAAAATAAGTGATACATGTCCTAAACTTGGTTTCAAGGATGTTGTTGGGCATCATGGCTTGCGTTTTGCCTCATGTTCAACAAGTCGATAATAACCAAAAGTGGTACATTAAAACTATAGCCAAGTGGATGATATATTTATAATCTGTGCATCTATGCATTCATAGATTAAGACATGTTAAATAGAAAGACATTCAAAAGCTAACAAAGTTGAGATTGTTTCCTTCTGTTGACATAAACCCTCAAATTCATGTGAGGTAGACAAATAGTCAAAATCCCTTTCCATTTTCATCAAAAGAAATAGCGAAAGAAAAATCGTTCCTCTACAACTTTGTAACACCTACATGGGTGAATTGAAATTCATAGAGATAGAGGGGGAGAATGTGACGCATCGTTCATTAAACGATTGCTCCTTGCTCACCCCAGTCTAACGGTGTTAGCCAAGCGTAGATCAGTACGCCCAAGATATGTGGAGAAAAGCGATCCTTGCCGCTAATGTGAATCTCAATAGAACTAGGTTACAAGGAAATGTTAACTATCAATCAATACCAAGATTGGTAAAGTTGGAATTGTTGTCGTCTATCGACATAAACCCTCAATATGAGTGTGAGGTGGGCGTAGAGGCAAGAACTCTCCAAAGGTCTCCTTTGATCCGTTGAAAGGGAAACCGCTCCTCTAGAACTCACATAGATCAGATGTGATTTAGAACTAGAGGGGGGAACAAACTGTTCATGACTTTCTTAGATAATGGCATAAGGTTTTGCCACTTTACTTACTTAAAGTAAAGATGAAGCTTCTGAAGCATCTAAGTGTCACAAAGCAGAGGTTGAGAACCAATAATGTCAATGGGTCTATACACAAGTACAAATCTAAGACATCCATACGTATGTTCATAATTATCGCCGCCTTGCGGGATCTTGAAATACATCAAATGAATGTCAAGATAGTCTTCCTAAATGATGAGTTGGAAGAAGAAATATACATAGACCAACCCAAGGGGTATGTGGTTCCAGAATAAGAGACCAAGTCTTCCGGCTTGACAAATCGTGGTACGAACTAAAACAAGACCTAAACAATGGCACGGAAAATTTGATAGTACTCTACTATCAAAAGGGTTCGCCATCAATAAATGTGACAAATGTGTTTACATGAAAGGAAATGCCGATTCATTCGTCATGATATGCCTCTATGTAGACGACTTGTTGATCACCGGTAGCAGTCCTAGGATAATCCTAGAGAATAAGAACATGTTAAAACAATATTTTGACATGAAAGATATGGGTGTCGCATATGTCATATTAGAGATCAAAATCTCTAAGACATCTAATGGACTGGTCTTGTCCCAATCTCACTACATCGAAGATGTGCTGAAAAATTTGAGATGTTCGACAGTTCACCGGTAACGACATCATTGGACGGAAGTCAAAAGATATACAAATATCTTGGTGTACCCATACGCCAGGAGCGATACACACAGATGATTGGGAGTTTGATGTATGTCACAAACTGCACTCGACCAGATATCGCTTATGCAGTCAATAAATTGGCAAGGTACACCCGTAATCCAAGTGAGGATCACTGGAAAGCGTTGAATATGGTATTACGGTTCCTGAAGTTCACACTAAAGTTTGGGTTACACTATTTGAGGTATCTAGCGGTACTAGAGGGGTACAGTGACGCAAACAGGATATCTGATAGTGATGACATCAAGTCCACCATCGGATATATTTTTACAATCGGTGGTGGAATTGTGTCTTGGAAGTCCTCTAGACAAACGTTTATTGCTCGATCCACGATGGAGTCGGAATTCATCGCTTTAGACTAAGCGGGAGAATGGCTTCATGGGTTTCTAGAGGATGTCCCGTGTTGGGAAAAACTTGTATCTTTTATAATGATCCACTGCGATAGTCAGTCGGCTCTAGGAAGAGCACTGAGTTCTATGTATAACGGCAAGTCTCGTCATATTCGACGGAGACACGAGTCCGTTAGGCAGCTGATCACCTCGGGAATTATTTCCATTGATTACATAAAATCTAAGGAAAATATCGTCGATCCCTTGACGAAGGGAATGACCAGAGATCAAATGTACTGTCTGTCTAGGGGAATGGACTTAAAATTCAATCAATAAGAATCGATATAATGGACACCCAGGCTAACGGTATGAAGGAAAGAATGACTAATCACCTTCCTAGTAGAACAATTCCACAGCCATTTGATCTGCTACTTTATATTCATCATAAAAAGTGCACTCTCATTATGATTTAATGTCACATAAAAATACACCATAGATGCTTAGCAATAAAAGAAGGATCAATATTCACATGAAAAAGGCAGCTCCAAACTCTGACCATCCACATTTGTTAATGGATTCTTCTCAATTTTGACAATGAAAATTCCAGCTGATCAAATGTATAAAATAACAATCATGTCAATGATGCCTATGCAAAGACCAGAAAGCTACTTCTTCAAATACAAATTCCCACAGTTCGATAGATATACAACTTCCATACACTTAAATAACTACGCTTCAATCCCAGGCTAGTTGAGGGTCGGCGGTATGAATCTCCCACTATCAACAACTTTCATACATATGGCTAAGCACATTGGTATACATTTACCATCTAAACAAAGAGGCTAATTGTTGAGTATATTTTTAGTACTGTTTTAGAGTGTGTTTTAGGGAGTCTTTTATGTGTTTTTAGTTATTTTGTACAGTATTATGCGTGTTATGCTGTGTTTTCAGGATTTAAGCGAGTCATAAGGTTCAAGACAAATTCAAAGGAAATAAGCGGTTATTGAGGACAAAAATGCATATCTGGTCATAAGAGATAAGTCAAAGAAGCCCTGAAAAGCTCGGAAAGCAATTTAAACAAAAATTACACTGTCAACCGCACGGGGTCTACAAGGCAAATTTGCAGAAGTTGCTCAGGTGAAGAGCCGCGACTCTTGGAGTTAAGGGCCGCGACACTTGGAGTGAAGAGCCGCGGCGCAAATTTCCAGCGAGTGCTAGTGATTTTTTTGCCGAATTAGAGCCGCGGCGCCGACGTGGGTTTTGGCGAGAAAAGTCTATTTTTAACAAGGATAAAATGGTCCTAAACGAGGTTTTTCGGGAGATAAATGCCCCAGGGATTAATTCTTACGAGGGAGGATACTTTGGAGGCAGAGAACGAAGGCTAGAACACCATTAGAGACATCTACTGTTCAAGTTCTTTTCTTTTTCCTTACTTTAATTCAGTTTATGTTGAATACAATTAGTTTCTTAGCATGAAACTCTTGTGTAGTGTTGAAGGTTATTGCTCTTAATCCTCATGTGTGGTAAAATCTATCATAGAAATATAGAAAGATTTCTGCATAAGGTTGAGTTTTTATATGTCCTAACCGGAATATAGAACATCTTAGTTAACCTGTTATCTTAATAAGAAGAAGGATCATTAGTCTTGCATTAACAAGTGAAAGAGTAGATAGTTGAGGAGATTGAAAACCCTAATTTCCTTCATAACGGTCAAAAACCCAAAGTATCATCATTAGTTATTTCCTACACTTTTTAGTTTAATTCTTAGTTAAAAATCCAAACACATGAACGTTAACCAAATAGAAACCATAGATTAGTTATTCGGTAATTGATAAACCAGTCTTTGTGGACGATATTCGGTCTGACCGAAATTATTACTACATAGCGATACGTACACTTGCGTAAGCACAAAAATATCGCGAACACTAATCGACAATGTCATTACTACAGCAACAACAACATACCCAGTACAATCCCACAACGACAATGTCACTACTAAAAAGCTTAAATTTATTGGCATCTAGAACCAACTTCCTTAGAGAAGAAAAGGATCCTAGAAGACATGCACAAGAGAATACTACCATTATAGAAGTATTTATCCAAAAGGTAACAGATGATTTCTTTGGTTTGAAAGTCATGTTGTAAAGTAGCATTGGGAGAACGAAATCAAGCGGAATAAAGCCAATAATAGCTCCTACAACACCATTAATGTCACCAAAGAATGGCAACATAGCTGCAAAGAACCCACAAAGGGCCATGTATAGTGTTCTGAGTGTTATCCGCGGGATTAGGTTTCTAGGAGAGAACACAGCCTTGTTCGCGTCAGCCAACTTCTTTTCCATGATTTCATAAGCAACTTGAGAATATACCTGTTTCATATTTTAAACTAGTTACCACCATGTAGACGACAACATGCGAGAAAAAGACAAACATAGTCCTTTATGTTTGAGGGTAGGTTCAAAAATAATCCCTTAAATATGCACCGAAGAGTTTTGACCTTTTAAGTTTGTCAAAAGTTCACTTTTAGCCTCTGTCTTCATATGCTTACTGAACTCTATCCGTAAGATTTATGAAAACAGTGGGAAAAAAAGATTTAATTATAAAAACCAAGAAAGTCCCATCAAATCTTTAATATGAAACACAAAAGATTGCACTACACTTAAAAAATTTAAAAAATAGCAAAAATTACACCTCAAAAAACTTCAGAGTAAAAAAAAAACTAACAGAAACTACAAAAATTGTACCTCTAAATGCGAGTTCACGCTAATTTCCTCTTTTTCATAGTTCCCGTCAAATTTAACAGGTAAAGTTCGGTAATTATTAACGAAGACTAAAAGTGTTAAACTTTTGACAAACTTAAAGGACCAAAACTGTTCGGTGCATACTTAAGAGACTATTTTGAACATAGTCTCAAACAAAAGGGACCATTTTTGTCATTTTCTCACAACATGCTAGCAAAACAACATTTATTTTGCTGTATTTGATGCAATTGTTATGCAGCTAATGCATGACTTACCAAACCAACGGCAAAGAGCTGCAGAAGAATAAAGACAATTGTGAGACCTAATATCCATGTGGGTACCAAGGAAGGTCCTTCATCTGGCATTAAGCTCTTGAGAGTGTTTGAATTGGCTTTATTTCCAAATACCCAATATCCAGAAACAGAAGCAGAGTAGAAAGTAACCAAAATTACAGAGTAGCACAACATAAGGCCTTTCAACATCTTTCCTGTTGCTTGAGGAGCAAGAGTTGCCTGCATTAATCTAACTCTTTGCTCGCTTTCCACTCCTTACCGTCTTAAAAGTATAGATTTTCCTGAGAAAGAAGTCGTCTTGGTATTGGATCTGCTCTTCTGTTAGCATGAACATGAATTAGTGTTGTGCTCGTGTCAACCAAGTCTTTAAGTGCCGTAAATGCTCCCTGGGGACATTGGGTTTGTTGGCATTATAGGCAGCTTTGCTGGCGAAGCGGTCGATAATTATTTCGACCATCTCACTTGGTGACGGAAGTTCCCTCAAGTCGCGGTGCCACAACCTTTTAACTAGGCGTGCCTTCTCCGACTCAATCAGGGGGCTAATCTGTTCGGCCAAGCGATCTTTTTGTTCTTGAATTAGGATACAAAATTTAGTTGTGTCTTGGCGGGATGTAATGTATATGTTATGGGTTCATCTGAACCCAATAACTTTAGCTTGGATCCTGTATTTATGTTAACAAATTCACTAAACAAGTACAAAAGGCGAAAATCAATTATAAGGAAAAAAATATGAAAGAACTATTCATTTACCTGTATTTCTGGTAGTATCCCATTCCCAAAAATGGCTGCAATAATGGAGATATAAGTGAAAGCACTAAATAACCGTGATAGGTGAGAGGATTCTAAGGAGTAATCCCTTGGATGTGCATTTTTTTATGTACCTGCATAATGCTGAAAATATTCAGGTAAACCCGACCTATATATAGTAAAGTGACATGCTAATAACAAGAAACATTGGCTCCACTTTCTCCACTAATACTTCTGCTTTGCTTCAGGGCAGGTTTGCATATTTGTATATACACTAATGTACGTATATTGGTTTCTGAACTCTTGTTTCATAGTGTTCTTAGAATGACATATTACAAAAGAATTATCATGGCTGAAAAAGAGGAAATCAGTTCTACTCACCTATAAAGGTTCACAGTTAATGAAAAAAGAAATAAGGCTTAAGTTGTCCTCAATCACAAAACTGCAGGATTTTCTCTTCTAGTAACCAAGTTTATGCAGGTTGAAGATAATAGGTGACCTTGCGTGTTCAGAAATATTCCGAGGGCATGAAAAAGAACCTGAACGGCAAAGAACGTAAGAACTTACAAGCACCAACAACTAGGAAAGTGTAGCCCAAGCTCAGAAACAACAATGCCAAGTTGATGTGCCTCAGGGAGTGGAAGGACGGAAATTAAGAGAGAAATATCATTACTACTGTAACCATTGCAATGAAGTGATACAATTTCAGTGGCCCATCTGGAGAAAGTTCGGAGTACATGATCTTGTACCAGCAAAGAAGAAATAACAAATTGTTCAATAACTTGAAAACAATGTAAACATAGCAATAGTTAGTAACTACTTCCACTGTCACTGTGCTGTCTGCGTATATAAACTTTAGTACTAAGGACCTTGAGGCATATCACAAACTGAATAACCTTTGTATTGCCTCATGTCTATTTCCATCAATTTATCTGTGAGTACCAATATCACTAAAAGATATAACAGGTCTTACTCAAAGCAGGCAAAATTACGAACAAAAAGACAGGTACCACCACTTCTATCCTTTTTGTACAACTCAACTTTTATTTCTCAACAAATACAAAATGTTTTAACCAAAGTTTTTTTTATTTTTATCAAGCTTACTTTTATTAGTATAAGAACCATTGAGATATTTGTGTAATCGCATAAACTATATTTAAAAAGTGATGATAGTCACTACGTACATGAAAAGTGCGATGGCAATTATAGTTAGATAGTCTTATATTAGTATAAGAACCATTGGGATATTTGTGTAATCGCATAAACTTCAATTAGAGTTCTTTTAATGCAATAAATTGGGCCAACCTACTTTCACCCAATTTTTTTAAAAAAGAAACTAATTGACCAATAATTTCACATTAAAAAAATGGTGTTGGAAGTGTCAAAAATTGCCAGAAGACCTTCTCTTTTGGGCATGAAATCAGCCACAATGATGGTGTATAAGTCAATATTTTGAGTGAAAATTTAATATGTCTCTCAGACACTTTGTAAAGTTTGTGTGAAAACTCCATATGGCTAAATCCAAAGTCATCCAACTGAAAATGACATTAGCAAAGAGACTAACATCCACCATTCTATGTTCAACATAACCAATTGAACTTCTAAAATCTCATATCTGTGATATGATAGCTATTTCTCATTGCTTCTCATTGTTGTTCTGCTTTTCAGCTAGAGTTTTGTTGTATTCTTTCATTTCCTTTTTGTATGCTTCCATTGCTTCAGCTGCCTCCTTGTTCCAAACTTGCTTTTCTTCTTCACTCAATTCCTACATATCAAAATAATAGATATAGATCAACGCACACTAAAAGACAGTCCGATACACGAAGCATTCCGTGATCACACAAGAGTATGTGAAATGGCCCCACCCCATGGGGTGTACTATAGGCAGTCTGAAAAAGCCGGGGTGTATTATATGCTGGTGATACGGCTCGAACATGTGACCTATGTGCGGTCACACGGAGACAACTGTACTGTTGTTCCAAGGCTTCCTTTCACATCAACACACAGTTGGAAAAGAAGTTCTACTTTGGACTCAAAAGTGTGCATTTTATTATACCTTCCATTTCAGTGAAATGAGAGCATTAATGGTAGAATTGTTAATTCCAGGACGCTCTCCTACTAGTTTCTTTCTTTCCTCTCTACTGAAACGAAAGAATGATGAAGCAGGCTTCTTTGGTTTGTTAGGATCCACATTTTCTTCCTTTAGTTTCTTCTTTTGGCGATTTTCTTTCGTTTTCTGCTAGTCACAAAAACAAACCGATCAATCAGCTAAATTCAACCTTCATAGCGTATTCAGAAATTAGATCAAGAATGGCTAGACCAATAATAAGAAACCTTGATTAAATTTTCCGTCTTTTCTTTCTTTTTGAGCAATTGAAGTGCTTCTTGCTTCTTGAGTTTCATCATCTCATCCTCTTCCTTCAAGTGTTCAGCAGCTTCTTCGTCTTTCATCTTCTTATAAACTTCTATTTCTTGCAAATATTGCTCTTTTCTCTTCATTGCCATCTGCATATATCGAACAAAACATTTCTATGCTTCTAAACATTGAGACAAAGGTGTTTCGATTTTCCAAGACAAAGTAAAAAGTACCTCTTCATAGGGTGCTTTTTGTTTCTCCGTCATGTTCCTCCACTCTTCACCTGTAATCTTTGCCACCTGCAAAATGAGAGTACTAATTTAGATATTATATAAATTTTATGAAGGAAAATCCAAGAAAGGCACAAAAATATAAATTTACCTCCTTCACATTGTTGTTCTCCGTAAGTAGAGCAGCTCGACGCTCGTTTGTAAACAGGAAAAATGCTGATAATGGTTGCTTTGGTTTCAAGGGATCCTTTTCCTTTCTATAAAGACGAAATAGCGAGGCGAATATAAGATTTAAAGTTCGTAAACATCAAATAAGTACGACTCAGAGGAAGTGAATTTTACTTTTTCTTCTTGTTTTCGTCCACTATTGCTCCTTGCTGGAATTGAATATATTGTTCAAGTAACTCCATAGCTGTCTTTTGTTTCTGCTCTTCATCTAAAAGCCTCATAGCTTCTTGTTCGCGCTTTTCCATTCTGACAATTTTTAAGTAAGCTTCTTTCTCAGCTTGGTATTTTTCCTCATAAGGCTTTTTTTTCTCTTCTGCGCTTACTGTTTTCCACTTTGCTCCTAATAAATTTCCCATCTCCTTAAACTCAGCATTTGAATTAGCTTTTTTCACCTGAAATAAAAGATTTCCACTATGAAAACCAATAATACTAAAAGAACATTTTTCAATTGAGATTGATGATCAATTCTTCATATTTTACCTCATCCCAATGGTCTTTGCACCACAATAGATACGACGGTACTGGCCTTTTCTTCGAAGGATCCACCTTCTTCTTCTCTTTCTTTCCGTCTTTTTCCGTCAGAGATTGCACTATAGGGAAGTTCTAATGAAATATTGAAATTAATAAAAATGTTAGCTTTGAAACAACTAGTTACAATCAAGAATCAATGAAACATATAAATCAAATCACACCTCAATCCCAAACAATAAAATGTCATCTTTGATACGAAATACGCTTCAAAAAGATCAGATCGGACTCAAATCCTGTATTTGTGTATAAAATCTACCTACAAACAATTTATGACGAACCCACTAAGCTGCATTTTCTAGAATAAAAACTCATAAACTCAAAATCCTAGCTCCGCCTATGATATAAACCTATACAATCATACTAGATTATCAAGAAATATTAGATCCGAACTCATAATTTTAACATTACACTGAGTTTAACGTTAAAAATCTTTAAAATTGAACCCATTAAATTTAAATCCGGGATAAGATTCAAGAATCATACCACGGTTGGTTTGAACTCTTTCATTTTCTGCAACTTTTTGAGTTCAGTCTGAAGCTTCTCGCGCTCTTTACCTCGGGCCTCAAGCTCTTCCTCCTTCTGCTTCAACATTTCCTCTCTAGCCTTCAACCTTTCCTCAGTCTGCTCCTTCTCAAGTGTCATCTTTTGAAGTTTTTCTTGCATTTCTAACAACTCTTTCTCGAACGAACTCTTTTCTGTTTGTTGCTTCGCCTTCGATTTCTTCTGGGATTGTGGTTCAAGATTCTCTTTAAAAGGCGACTGAGCTACAGTTCCAGCCAATATATTGGCTTCATTTGATGACAGTTTTTTCTGCTTCAACGCTTTCCTCGACTTCCCCTTTTTCGTGGGGACGGGGTCGGAGGCAAGAGGGATTTCAGCAACTGTAGCCATGGCTATTGGGGATTGAAGAAAAAATGTTGAAGCTAGAAAAGATTTTTTAAATGGTATTGGTTTGGAGAAAGAAGGATGGATTTATATAGGAAATGGAGAGCCAACGGTTAGTGTTTTTAAAATTCAAAAAGGCACTATGTTTCAAAAGAGCGCTTTGAGTAAGACAGATAAGAGCTTTAAAAGAATTAACCTAAATAGTCGTCCACTCAACCGCTTAATTAAAAAATAGCTTGCGAATGTATAATTGTGTATAATTGTGTATAACCATGTATAATATGTATAGTTGGCTAAGAAAAATAAACAGTGAATTCGACCAACTATTTTGTGAAAGATACTCCCTCCGCATAAAAAAAGTCTAATTAGTCATTGACACACCCCTAAGAAAATACTAATTCCTATGTAAAAATAGGTAACTTGACTAAAATGCCCCATTAAATAGATATTGAGATTTGATCGTCTAACACTTAATAAAGTCAAATTTGAAAAAGTAAGATTAATTCTTGTAAGTGGACATTCTTTTTGGGAAAAAATAAAGGCCAAGTGGACAATCTATCCGGAGGGAGTAGCATTTTTTTATGGGACTTGAACATCTCTCACATATCCAGACTCTAGACCAACCTAAAAACAACACTTTACAGTTAATATTTTAAATCAAGGAGAACATTTCAGGGTCGTAATGATCAAGTTGGATAAACTTCTAAAATCTGTATTAATCATTCAAAACTGTGGAATATCAAAGAAGTAATTAGTGAAAAACTGCACAAACTATCTTTGCTTGTAACTTGCAAATTTTATTATAAGTACAAGTGTACAATACAATCTGTGACACCAACATCACTCTCATTTGATACAAATCTCTACAAATATTCCAATCCAAAAAAAACAATACAGATTCCTGAAAGATCCTGTATATGAGAATCAGGTAATAACATTATAATCAAGATGAACTTCCCCAATGAAATTTTTTTATATATACGCAAACAGATGGACATCCGAGGAAAATATAGTCACGAGAAGCACTGTTGTGTGCTTTCAATCTCTAGTATTCACATACACAGCAAATTCTGGCTCAATAAATGCCATCCCAGTGAATATTTGCTCAAGAAAACAATTTCCAATTCACAAGTTCATCTCATTAACCATTTAACACCATCTCCATTAGCATATCATTCCAAGCATCTATAGGTCCAGGCATACACCAATGCAAGCAATCATTGATAATTTTCGCGTTCTTATTTTTAGCAAACGGTTGGAAATACCTGTATGGACCTGGATGCCCGTCAGGCCTCATTAATGAAAGGCGAGTTACATCGAAAAGCTTTAAATTCAAACCCTTCTCAGATGCTTTAGCTGTAGCCTTCCCGATTTCCTCTAACTCTATCTCATGTAGAGTTTTCTGAACCTCACTCAAACTGAAGCTACCTTCCTTCACCGGTTCCGTTCTTTTACATTTTCCACCGCTAAACCACTCACCATTTTCGAAATGGTCTGGCGTCGCGGTCCTGAAAAAGATCATGCCTTTGTGATTCGATGAGAGAATGTAGTTGAAAAAGTTTCCGAGAACTTTATGGTACGCAAAGTTGAAACCGAGCTCGGTTAAGTTTTTTTTGGGACAGTAGTGGCAGCCCAATACTGTATTGTTTTCATAGTAGATTGCAGTTTTGACATACCACTCACCACTTGCAAATATCATATAGTCAAAATTGTTGAACTGATCTGTCCAACTTGTATCGAGTTTGTCGAGATGAAGTTCAATCTCGGCTGTGGAAACTCCGTTGTAGTCTTCAAAAATAGCTGCCTGTGCCAGAAAGGGGGACCAAATTATTGAAACGGTGAAATTGTACGAGGGGAATAACCATCTCCTGGATCGGTACTCCTTGTCATGGTATACTTCAATGGCTTCCTCTGCCTGACATAACATCATTTAATCAGATCACTTCAACCAAAGTCATGTTGATACACAGAGAATACTCCTTTCAAGAGAAAATACAAAAATGGTCCCTTAAGTTTGAGAGTTCAGAATAGTCCCTTAAGTATGCAATTACCAGTTTTGATCCTTTATGTTTGCCAAGAGTTAGCACTTTTAGTCTACAACAACAACAACAACAACAACATCATACCCAAGTGAACTAGATTTGACGGAAATAGTGGGAAAAAAAGATTTAACTATAAACACCAAGAAACTTCCATCAAAACCTTAAAATATGCAACACAAAAACACACCAGACACTAAAAAGACTTTAAAAAGATAGGAGAAATTACACCTCAAAAAGCTGCACCACTCTAAAAATAAATTTTAAAAAGCAGAAAATGTAAACATGTATATTATAGAAACAATTGTATCCCTATCCATAATTAGAATATTTTCATATATTGTGTAAATATAATTATGGTAAGACTAGGATTCCTCTTTTGTATAGGCTTAGGATTCCTATTGTATAAAGGATGAATATTGTACTCTATATATACTTTGATATTAATGAGAAGACTCCCTAAAGGAGATTAATATCATTTTACATGGTAAATGAGCCTAAACTCCAAAAACCCTAGAAATTTTCCTCTCCGGCCGCCGGCACCACCCCCTCCCACGGCGCCGCGGCTCCATTTTCTCTTCAAAAAATTTCTTGGTTTTTCTTTTCTTCCTCTCTTCTCTAAATGGATACTCAAATTCTCTCACTGTTGTTGACGCTTCTACCTCCACAAATCCCACCACCAAGTCGTCACCCTCTTTTCATCCCGCTCTCACTGTTTCCAACATCAAGAACCATATCCCCATCCGTCTTGATCAAGAAAGCAGACAGTATTATCCTTAGGTTGAACTGTTTCGCAATCATGCATGTCTCTATAACGTGCTTGATCATATTGATGACATCATTCCGCGCCCTTCGGAGGTTGATGATTCTACTTGGCGTCGTCTAGACGCCGGCGTCAAACAATGGATATATGGTAGTATTTCTCAGGATCTACTTTTTACTATCATGAAATCTGACTCCACAGCCCGTGACTTGTGGAATCGTTTGGAGGAAATTTTTCAGGACAACAAGCACACCCGTGCTGTGTATTTAGAGGATCAATTTAACAATACACGTCTTGAAAACTTTTCCAATGTGACTGAGTATGCAAACAGTTAAAGCTCCTGACGGATCAACTTGTTGCTGTCGACTCACCTGTTACTGACACCAAAATGGTGTTACAATTGATTGATGGTCTCCCTAAAGGCGAATATGATATATTGGCCACCATGATTCAACAGACGGATCCGTTACCCAGCTTTAACAAAGCTCGCCATTGCCGCTCGAAAATCCGCGTGCTAAGCAAAGAAGAGGAAGAAGAGATCAGGCCCATGCGCGCTCCTCAAAGATCAAGACAGAGTCGCGCTACCGCCTCTATTCCAAGATCGAAATTCTTCAACCCTTATTCCCACTACGGGTTGTTAGGTCAGTCCACCCATCACCACATCAAGCCCACTTCACGCAGGACGCCCAAAGTTCTCCTCCTCCATGACACCCACCGAGTTGGGTCAGCCAAAGACTTCAACATGCAAATACCGACAACAATTGGTACATGGACTCGAGCTACATCTCACATCACCCACTGCAGTACTATTCCCAAACTGCGCTTTAAAGCATCCTCAATATGTTACGATTGGTAGTACAACGACATAAAGAAAGTGGTTATGGTACATCATACAGATAAACTCCCCATCCTCCATTCTCACTTAAAAATACCTTATATGCCCCACACATGATTAAGAACCTAATCTCATTCGCCAATTTACTCGTAATACTCGCTCTGTTGACTTTGACCCTTTTGGTTTCACCAGAAAGGATCTTCAGACGACACCTCTTACGAGATGCAATAGCACGGATCTCTATCCATTCACATCCACCTCCGCCGGATCTTGCTCTCTCGCTCTCTAGCGCTATTTCTTCGTCGACACGGCATAATAGGTTCGTCACCCAGACTCGATCTTTAATTTTCTTAGAGGCAATAATTGCATTACTTGTAATGGGAAGCTTGCCCAAAATTGTGTTTCTTGTTCTTTAGGCGAACATACTCGTCTTCCGTTTAAATCATCTACTAGTGTTACATTTGCACCATTTGATATAATACATGTCGATTTATGGACATCACCTATTGCTAGTTCTCTCGGTCATAAATATTATCTTGTCTTGCTAGATGATTTTTCTCAATATATCTGGTTGTACCCTCTCAAATATAAATAGGAAGTGTTTACCAAATTTCTTGAGTTTCGACAATTCATCCAAACACAATTTGAAAAAGGTATCAAATTATTTCAGTGCGATAATGGTCGTGAATTCAATAACTCTATGTTTCACCGTTTTGTACCAATAATGACATGGTTTTTCGCTTCTCCTGCCCTTACACCTCACCACAAAACGGTAAAGCTGAAAGAATCATCCGCACCATTAACAATATGATTCGCATCCTATTGATTCATGCCTCCCTCCCTCCATCCTTCTGGGTATATGCTGCTAAAATGTCAGAATACATTCTCAATATTCTTCCTACTAGCACTCTTCACAACATGACCCCTACCGAAATCCTCTACCATAGAGTCATCTCCTATGATCATCTACGGATTTTCGATTGTCTGTGCTATCCCAACCTTAGCTCTACCGCCCCTCACAAACTCGCTCCTAGGTCCACTCCATGTGTCTTCCTAGGCTTCCCACCGAACCATAAGGGTTATCTATGCTACGACATGTCCACTCATCAAATCCACATCTCTCGTCACGTCACATTCGACGAGACCACATTCCCGTTTTCGAATCTTCAGAAATTCCAAAAATCGGATTACTCATTCCTTGACGAGCCTGCTATCTCTCTCATCATCCTTGATCAGCTTATCTCTTCTGACTCGTCGACAGTGCCGCGACGCCAACTTTCCAGAGAGGTCTGCTTCGCTAACGTCACACATGGCCGCGCCAGTTGATTTAGAGCCGCGCCATATTTCCGCAGAGGCTCACACTGACAAATGGCCATGCTAGATCCAGGCGCCGTGGCGCCTCCGACGACTTCGCCCCCACCTTCTCCTTTTCCAACCCTACCATCAGTCTCAGTCCTCCCTACTCAGCCAACACCGCCTTCCACTGTCCCCACTCACCAAATGAAAACTCGTGCCAAGCATGGAATCTTCAAACCCAAAGTCCAATTTAGCTTGTCTGCCCAAACCATTTCTCCAATTCCCAAAAACCCTATATTGGCTAAACAAGATCCTGATTGGAATGCGGCTATGTCTGAGGAATTCAATGTTTTAACTAAACAACACACATGGGATCTAGTACTGCACACGAGGCCCGGCGGGTGAATGTGATTCGTTGTCGTGGCTTTTTCGCCACAAATTCGAGACATGGAGATCTTGAGAGGTATAAGGCACGACTTCATGCTAATGGCACAAATCGGCATGAGGCATTGATCAGGTGAGACTAGCCCGATTGTCAAACCGGCTACCATTCGCATGCTTTGAGCAGCATTGTCGGGCAAACACCGACCGATCCATCAACTTGATGTGAAGAATGCATTCTTACACGGGATCCGAGAGAAACAATCTACGCATCAAACGCCGAGTTCACCCATCCAGCTTCCTCACTATGTGTGCTGCCTCTCAGAAAGTCACTATATGGCTCAAATGTGCCCCGCGTGGTATGATCACTTTGCTGTATATCTTGCAGATTGGGTTTGTATGCAGCAAAGAGTGATACATCACTATTCATTTTTCATCGAGGTAGTAAAGATCGCTACTTATTACTTTACAGATTGTATGTGGCTAAGATGGCGAATCGCAGTTATGCTTTACCCGCTTGATTCTAAATCTAAGCTCAATGTCATGGATGGTGCTCCAGTCTCTGATCCTACTCTGTATAGGAGTCTTGCAGGTGCACTTCAGTATCTCACTTTCACCAGGCCAGACATAGCTTATATTGTTCAGCAGGTGTGCTTATTCATGCATGCCTCCAGGGAGTCATTTCACTGCTCTTAAGTGTATCATTCGATACATTAAGGGCACTCTTGATTATGGTTTGCACCTATACACCTCTGCACCAAACAAGTTGCTTTCATATATGGATGCAGATTGGGCAGGGTGTCCGGACACGCGACGCTCCACCTCCGGCTTTTGTGTTTTTTTAGGGGATAATATGATTTCTTGATCTGCAAGCGACAAGCTACCCTATCTCGATCCAGTGCCGAGGCTGAGTAGAGAGGTGTTGCAAATGTGGTAGCTGAGATTTATTGGCTTAGAAATTTACTGTTAGAACTTCAGTGTCCTTTGCGTCAGGCATCTATTGTGTATTGTGATAACATCTCTGCCATCTATCTTTCTCATAATCCGGTTCAACATCGGCGAACCAAGCATATTGAGATAGACCTACACTTCGTTCGTGAGAAAGTTGCGCTAGGCCATGTCAGAGTGTTACATGTTCCATCATCCTATCAGTATGCAGACATATTTATCAAAGGACTTCCCAAACAGTTATTTCTTGACTTCATATCCAGTCTCAGCGTCCGGTCTCCTCCCGCTCCGACTGAGGGAGTGTGTAAACATGTATATTATAGAAACAATTGTATCCCTACCCATAATTAGAATATTTTCATATATTGTGTAAATATAATTATGGTAAGACTAGGATTCCTCTTTTGTATAGGCTTAGGATTCCTATTGTATAAGGGATGATTATTGTACTCTATATATACTTTGATATTAATGAGAAGACTTCCTAAGGGAGATTAATATCATTTTACAGAAAATACAAAAATTGTACCTCTAAATGTGAGTTCCGGCTAATTTTCCTTTTTTCATAGTTCCCATCAAATCTAATGGATAAAGTTCGATAAATATTTGATGGAGAGTAAAAATGTTAACTTTTGGCAAACTTTAAGGACCAGAATTGTTAAGTGCATACTTAAGCGACTATTTTGAATCTACATTCAATCATAAGGGACTATTTTTGTCATTTTCTCCTCCTTTCAACAATCACCAAGCTGGCTCAAGAAGAACCTAAAGCTACAGATTTTAAAAACCAATAGCACAGACATACAGTTAGAAGAGTGACAAGTTCACAAAATCAGAACTTCCAAATAGTAGCATCAAATCCTTCTGTGGATTATATAAGAAATTATGAAAGACAGATGAATAGTACCTCATAATAACTCAATAACTAGTAACTATTGATAGCAATTAATTGGCTCACTGAACGGCCAGCATTAGTGAAACATCCATTACGGCCCAAAGTCATATTCAAGATAAAAGAAAGTAATAGATATTTTAGTTATATAACACTATAGTTTCTGTGATAAACTGATCTTTTTATTTATTAAATCGTCATGTATGCCAAATCCAAGATGATACAAACATCTAACACTTTACACAGGAGGCTCCTTACTTCAACTACTCTTATATAAGGTCTTCAAACCGAAATGTATAGCTAACCGAACTTGATAGCTCAATAATTAACCGGTGACAAGCATATCCCGACAGAGATAAAAATGGTGGGAAGCAAAGACAAACATGAAGACCGGGGAAGAATTTAAGGCTGCAAGTAAAAAAATAAGTTGAAAGAAACGAGTAAATATCTATTCAAGAAGTATGATGCCAGTTCTCACACAGGGAATACTCGGGAAATATTATAATGGTGATTGAAAACATTCAACAGATAACATGCGGGAGCTTAGTGCACCGGGCTGCCCTTTTTTATGCAATATAAAGTTACACACTTACACTTTAATGTTTGGAATATCTAGATTTAATGAGATCCAAGACAAATACTACCTCCATTCCAAGTTGACTGGCTTTTCTTCTTGGGCAGCCCCAAATGCTGTCCAGTTTTTTAAGAAAACAATAAAGTCTGAATGCATTTTTTATTAGTATAGAAAGTTGTACCGCTTCAATTTTTACTTCTGCACAAACTTTTCTCTACCCGTGCTTCAACAACACAAGCGGGAAGGTTCATTTTGGGTGGCACAGAGTGAACATAATCGAGAATACCAAACATGGGAATGGAACATCATAATCCCCATCTCATCCCCTGCAGGGACAGAGCTACTAGCTCAGATACGAGTTCAGCCGGACCTAGTGACTTTTACTTAAATAGTATATTTGTGTTAAAAAATTCATTAAATATGTATAAATATTAAATTTAGAACTCAGTTATTACCACTTAGAGTAATTATTCTAAAATTCAGAACCAAATGGATGACTTAAAGTTGAAATTCTGACTCCGCCTCTAATCCCAGATCATTTATTTGTACCAAATGGATGACTAAAAATGTCCTACGCAAGAATTTAAGCACTAACTTATTCAGACAAGTGAGCAGAATGTATCGTGCCTTGAAGGAAAAAGACAATCCAAGCAATGACAACCAAAAAGATCATTTTGTTACTTGATCAATGCCAATGCTAAATCATGGCAAAAAGAACAACCAAAGCTAACACAAGCAATTTAGAGCAATTGACAATGACTATAACTTGTTACCTTTGAGAGTACGCAGAGAAATGATTGGACATGGTTCCTTGATATTGAATCACCAATCAGTGCCCATGTTTTATTACTCATTAACTGAAGAAACTTATGTGGATTAAACCGAGGCAACTTGCAATTTCGTGGGATCCACCTCCAGTAAAGATAACCATTATCCGTCCGGCCATTCTTCATACAATTCTGATGGTCTTCAATAAATTTGCATGTCTCGTTCGTGTAAACAGGACCAGATGGATCAGGAATCCAATCTCCAATGAAAAGATTACACCTCCCTGGTTGCTCTATAGCACAGCCAAGGAAACAAATGGCACTATGTGACAACAGAGATAACAAACTTGATGTTCCAAAATAAGACAAACGATAAAGGGACAATAACTAAAGAACCAGCCTATGTAGCACGGACACGGACACGGACACGTGAGAGGTGTCTGATAGGACACGGACACGGACACGTGAGAGGTGTCTGATAGGACACGGACACGGACACGCGGAAACGGCAATTTTGAAAAATAGGGGACACGACACGGCAGGGACACGGCTGTAAAAATAAATTAAAAAATATTTTTATATATATATGATATATTTTTATATTTTCGACATCGGTATTGGTGATTAATTGTGATATTTCACCAATTACCAAATAAATCATTTTTATATGAATATTTTATTTTATTTTATTTAAACTAAATGCATATGTTAAATTGCTTGTACCGTAATTTATGTGTGTTTGCACTTTTGTAATTAATTAAGACGAAAGAAACATATTTTAATTGGGAGAATTGGACTAATTACTTGCTAATTCATAATTGAGCTAATTTATTCCCTCAATTTTGGTCCCCTTTCACCTCAGCCCAATGCCCAAATTATACCCGGCCCACACCCCCTTTATTTCCATCATCCAGCCCATACTCCTTTCAAACCCACCAGACCACCCCATCATCCAAAGACACCCCAAAAAAACCAACGACCTTCTCCCTAAAACCATCGACCACATTCACCGCCGCACCCTGTTACCAGCCGAAAAATCACCTCTCCCATCGCGCTCGCCGGACCTGGATGGACTTCGCAGAGTCGCCGGAGTCGCGACGGGAAGTCGCCGGACCTGGAAGGGGAAATCGCAGGAAGGGGAAGTCGCCGGAGTCGCAGTTGTCGCAGTCGAAATCGCCGATAAGTCGCAGCAGTCGCGAATCGCGATTCTGAAAATGAAATGTCTAGGGTTTTTTTTAATTTTTAATCTTTTTACACTTTTTTGTAATTGCCGTGTCCCGTACGTGTCCGAGCCGTGTCCCCACCGTGTCCGAGCAAAAAAAAAAAAAATTTGGGCTGGGCCCACTCGGACACGTGTCCGCCGCGTTTCGTGTCCCCCCAGTGTCCGACACGAACACCTCACCCTAAATGAGGTGTCTGTGCTTCATAGGAACCAGCCAACAAATCTATAACCTACCATGACGTAAAGCAAGATACGCGAATCGAACAAAATATAGTAATATGTATACTGTCAATTTCAACACTTAGGGGTCGTTTGGTTGCTGGCAGAGGCGGATCCAGGATTTGAAGGTTCCGGGTGCCACACCGCTTTGAAAGTAAAAGTTATTATCAGAAAATAGCTAGTTCTCAATGGACATCCCGTTAGAATTTTGGCTCGTCGGAAAGGGATTTTTGATGGAAAATTCGTTGAAAACGTTATCGACGAGCCAATTTTGACGAATTTCGTCGGAAATCAGCGATTTTCTGCTAGTATGTATTGCTATTTACACTGTCCAAATAAGGCAAATAGTTTGTCGATTTGATCAACTTTGAGTTTTTATATAGACAAATCGATCAAACAAAAAAATGTAATTATTACGACAACTTGGGGTAAACAAGAGTTTAATCCAATTTGTGATTTCGACTGAAAAAACAAAATAGCTACCAACCATCAATAGATATTTCCAATTCTATTATTAAACAGATATGGCATCAAGCCAAGCATCATCATTACGGGGAGAGATTAACTTTTAAGTTGTAATGAAGAAAGAATCTTCAATTCTGTTATTCTATTAAAAGTCTTAAACAAAGATGAGAGAAAAGTAGGAATCAATTACCAAAAAATAAGAAAAGAAAAAAACAAGCAATTAAGAAGAATAGCTGGACAAGAGGAAAAGGGAATAAAAATCGTACATGTATTAGTTATGCGGGATTGTAAACTGGTAACCAAACATTGTACTTGATGTGCTGGGTTTTATACATATCAACTTAAATGCTACCGAATATGGTACTAGTTATGTTGGTTATAATGCATAACAATTCACTTCCTAGCCAGCAACCAAACGACCCATTAAAGGTAACAATTTCAATCACATTAACCCCCCTCCCCCCCAAGGCAACCCCCCCCCCCCCGGTCTCCATACCAAATAAAAAACAAAACGAACAATAAGGTATCATTCTTACTAAAGCCGCAAACAAAAAACGGAAGCGGAAAAATCAGAGGCGCATCCATGATCATAGCTAGTGCAAACACTACTCAATTGTATAGTAGGTGTACAATTAATACAAAAATAAACTTTTAAAGACTACAACTACCGTCAGACCTCTCTATAACAACCACCCTCTACAACAACATTTCACTATAACGGCCAAGTTTTCTTTGTAACCAATTTTTCATGTTATATTAAATTATATCTTCTCTATAACAACATTTTGCTATAACAACAAACAATTACTATAGAGGTTTTATTGTATAACAGATCCAAAGGTACCTTAAATTTCACATTCTCAATTATGCAACTTATCAAATGATCATTAAGTAGTTACCTTCTTTATCACATTCTAATATTAAACAACAACATATGCAGTGTAATCCACAAGTGATGTCCGGCGATGGTAGGATGTATGCCGACCTTACCTCTACCTTTCTGGGGTAGAGCGGTTGTTTCCGATAGACCTTCGACACATTCTAATATTACATACTCAAAATTAGAAAGCCAAGAATTGGGAAAAAAGCTATAATACCTTGAGGACCAATCTGATCTGCAATTTCAGGAAAACTAAAAGAAACTGGTGGGGGTGAAAATAGAGTCTTTTGGGTTTCTTGAACTTCAACAATCACATCAGATCTTGAAAATAAAAGCCTAAAACCAAGCCCCGCAAACAAAATCAAAAAACCCAACTTCAAAAAAACATGATTTTGCTTATACATAGACCTCCACCAAGATTTCCAATGAAACAACATTTTCTTGAACATACCCACTTCTTCTTTAGCTCTTATCTTTAATGAAAATCCATAAAAATGTAATCTTTAATTCAAGATTTCGAAAGCGTATTTAGCTTTTAGTGCCAACAAGTGAAATATAATAGATATAGAGGATAATACAGTATCAAATGCAAGTTGGAGGAACCGACAAAGCTACACTGTATGGAGTGATGAGTAGTAGATTGCAGAAACACATGATGAAGAAATGCTTAAACAATTGTGTTTTTGGTTTGGAGTTTGGACATTCACAAAGAGGAACCAAGAGAATATTTAAATTTGGCTTCCTTATCACCAAATTTGTATTATTGTATGAATGTATTATAGATCTAAAACAAATTAATTTTTTTCCTACGTTCGGTACACGCATTAAAGCTTGATTATATTAAAATTCGTGTCGGATAAAAAAAAGCGCTTCCTATCACAAAAAAATCATATTCAGAACTTAAATCTGATACTTGTGATAAAGAAATAAGCAACCTCATCCCCTACACCACATACTTTGATGATCAAATAAAAAAAAAATCAATTGGTCTGAAAATATTTGATTTGAAATTAATACTTAATAAAAAGTATTTGAAGTTGAAGCTATAAAAATATTCATATTTTATCATTTATGATAAATTGGCTAAATTAATAAAAAACAAAAACAAAATAATGATTTTTATTTGCCTAATAAAAATTGTCTTTTAAGGTCTATAATTGCCTTAAGAGTCTAATAATGTATATACGGTCACAACCCGACCCGACGGGCCGCGACCCGATGCTCTAATTGGACACCCTTACACTGACCTGTCACGTATAATCTGACTGATACCAAACAATATAAAATCCTCGTGAAAATAAGATGTTGACTCGTAATTTCTTGTATATCAGAATAAACCTGTCTCCCGAGGAGTCACAGATAATTCATATAACAAAATAGGTAAGCCGGCAAGGCTGCCACTATATACGGGAACATCCCAAAACGAGTACAACAATATAGCTGGCCAAACACATATACAAAAACACATCTACCACCCACAACTGTCTACAGACCTCTAAGAATACGATAATGAAATTGACGACAGGCCCCGCTGCGCCCTAAATACGCATAAGTCCAAAATAAGGTTCGTACTCAAAATGACTAAGCTCAATCAATGGAGCTTCCAACCACCAAAACAAGAATCATAGACCGAGGATCACCAAATCGAAGATTGTATCGCGCATTTAACGCAAATTTCCGAGGAAAAGAGGTTAAATAATGTACTGAGTATATAAAATATGAAGTACTGTAAGAAAGATCATAACTGGCCAAAAGATAACATGAGACAAGTATAATAATCAAATTACCATTTCAACGGTGTCATACACAAATGAGAGTCATCGTATCTATTTACATATAACGTATCACGGCCCTCTAGTGAGGGACTCGATGGAATCATCATAATCATGAATACATGTCCATATAACATATCCCGGCCCATTCTGGAACTCGGTGAGCTCATCATCATCGTATATATACATATAACGTATTCCGGCCCATCATGGAACTCGATGAAATGATATAATCACATCAAGCACAAATAGAGTATCATGAGCAACTTTATGCAATTTAAATCATCATTTGACTCTCATTGGATAATAAAATAACTTTCACTTAGAAAATCAAGGCACTGTTATATTATGTATCATTAAGAATTAAGATTCAATATAACTATGTACGTCCGTCGTACACTCACTTTATAAAAATCATGCCAAAAGAAGAAAGGATAGTTTCACATACCTTATCGGCTTACCGACTCAATAATTAGGATTCGTCTCAACTAGTACGTCAACCTATAACAATAATAGCACGTCCGTCAACTCTATGATTTCTAGCATAGTTATCTAACGAATGACGACTCTCCATTCTATAAAAATCCGGGCAGCACTTCCCCTATTTACGTGCGCATCCACAACTTACAAACCAAGCCAACAATATCAAATAACAACCACGAATTAAGAGCACGCCCGTCAACCTATAATTTCTAGCATAGTTCCATATACTCTACATAACAATAATAGCATGCCCGTCAACTTTATGATTTCTAGCATAGTTCCATATACTCTACATATACCATCATTAGATATCCTTTCTTCTTACATCCATGGAATATAACCAAAACAGTAAACAAGGTGATTAATACACCTATTTATCATGTTCATCCAACCCTTTAATCATGTTAAAACAACCTATTAAAACAGTGCATACGTCTAGCAACAACGAGAGTGAAATGTGAAGCTTTTCTACACCTTTCTATATCTTAATTCCTTTAAGTCATGTATTAGTAATTACAACAACGTATATACATGTTCATAACGTATATTTCCGGCATAATACCTTAAAAAAACAGCCCCTAAAATACAACACAACATATCCAACGATTTCATGCAAGTTTCGGCCAATACCCTTAATACCAAAGTTCTTTCCTTAGCTCCTAAAAATCCAATTCATGTTCCAATAATTCCTTACAAACAACTACAACTTAAACATCAAGATTTCCTCCATTCTTAACATGCAATTAGTGATAATAATAACAACACAACAATCAAAGCCAAAGTACACAAAAATAGTCCCAAAAATCTGTAACCACACACTCCAACAACCACATGCATTGTCTCACTCTCATTTCCTCTTAATCTAAGTTCAACTCTTAACACAAGTTCAATTCTTAATTTACAACAACATGCAACTCCAATTATGTCATAAGAAGAAGAATTTCTTACCTTAAATTTGTGCCAAAACAATCCCTAATATGCGGTCCACTGCCCAGTCTTTCTTGCCCATTTTTATCACTTATTCAACTCCAAAATGACATGCATGTGTTCTATAAATTTAATCCATCATTCTCACATGTTTTTCTTCCAAAAACTTCATCTAAAAATTGAAATTTTTTGGCTTAACTTTAGGTCCAACAGTCTGAGAATTGCCCGCTGATTTGGGTGTGTTCTTTGGCTTAGAAATTTGTGGAATGATTTAATCTTGGAAGAGGAATTAAGAAGCTTCAATTTGGTATGGCAATGGGGTGTGGTTTCGGTTTGAAGAGGAGAAGAGAGAAGAGAGGGATTGTAACTTGAAATAAAATGTAGGAAGATGAAGAGTTAATAAGGTTTTAAGTGTAAAATCTGAAAATTTAATTTGTAAATTTGGTCCACATCTCACAATTAATCAACCTTATGTTCCACTTCTTTTAAATCTTGAAAATCCCATAAGACCTTGTATCATCGTTGTCATAACTTATATAATATGTTACTAATCCATAACGAGAATATACAATTAACATTATTAATTTTCAATGTCACACTTGTCGTAGCCAAAATTATTCTGGAATCGCATCTTTTTGTATACTAATTTGTGGATTAGCGTATATAAATATACTTTATATCCAATATTCAAATCTTATTTCCTTAATGACGTTCTTAGTTATCGCCTTAAACGTACGAGGTGTAACATCTTTCCCCCCTTAGAAACATTCGTCCTCGAATGTTCATAATAGGTCTCATGCTATAAAAATTTCGGCAGAGTCTCCTTTATAACTATGCCTATCCACCTATATTCAGCAACCCAACAGATGCCACACAGGGCCACAATATATTACAGTATTACACGCATTATTCACCGATTACTATAACCAAATAAGGAGTTGAATTGAATTACCTGCAGGCATCGGGAACAAGTGAGGATATTTCTTCTTCATATCATCTTCTGCTTCCCAAGTCATCTCCTCTCTATTGTTGTTCCGCCACAATACTTTGACGGATGCCACATCCTTAGTCCGTAATCTTCTAACTTGACGATCAAGTATGGCTATGGGACTCTCCTCATAAGACAACTCCACGGTCACCTGGACATCATCAACAGGGAATACTCTAGAAGGATCACCAATACACTTACGTAGCATCGATACGTGAAAGACTGGGTGTACTGCTTCCAATTCAGATGGTAGGTCCAACTAATAGGCAACCTTGCCTATCCTACGAATGATCTGGTAAGGCCCAATATATCTTGGGCTAAGCTTTCCTTTCTTACCGAACCTCATCACACCCTTCATAGGTGATACCTTCAAGAACACCCAATCATCAACTTGAAACTCCAAGTGTCGACGTCGATTATCTGCATATGACTTTTGTCGACTCTGGGCTGCTAATAATTTTTCCTGAATAAGCTTCACTTTATCAACAGCTTGCTGAACCATGTCTGGGCCGATCAACTTAGTCTCACCTACATCAAACCAACCAATAGGTGACCTGCACTCCCTCTCATATAAGGCCTCAGACGGCCATCCGATACTAATTGTAGGCATTGTTATAGGCAAACTCAATGAGTGGTAAATGATCATCCCAGCTACCTCTGAAGTCAATAATACATGCTCTCAGCATATCCTCTAGTGTCTGAATAGTATGATCTGCCTGTCCATCCGTCTGGGGATGAAATGATGTGTTGAGACTCACATGTGTCCCCAATCCCTTCTGGAACGATCTCCAAAGTTAGCTGTAAACTGAGCTCCTCAGTCTGATATAATAGATGTGTGAACCCCATGCAGTCTCACTATCTCCCTGATGTATAGCCTAGCATAGACCTCAGCTGAGTAAGTAGTCCTGACTGGAAGAAAATGGGTTGATTTTGTCAGCATGTCCACAATAACCCATATGGAATCACACTTCCGCTGAGTGCGAGATAAGCCTGTAATGAAGTCCTTATTGATCACTTCCCACTTTCAAGTCGGGATCTCTATTTCCTGCAATAATCCACCAGGCTTCTGATGCTCGACCTTAACCTGTTGACAATTCGGGCACTGGGCAACAAACTCTGCTATGTCTCTTTTCATGTCATCCCACCAATAGAAACATCTAAGGTCATAGTACATCTTCGTTGACCCTGGATGAATAGAATAACAGGCGTTGTGTGCCTCATCCATAACCTAATGTCGTAGCCCCGCAACATCCAGTACACATAGCCTACATTCATACCTTAGCACACCATCATGTGCAACCTAAAATAGAGTCTTCTCCTTTAGGAGAGCTGCATCCCTATATCGTGCCAGAACAGGATCCTCATACTGATGTCTCTTTACCTCTTCTACGATAGAGGACTCAGCAAATTCTCGAATAAGAACCCCACTATCTCCCGAATCCGCCAACCGGACTCCAAGACTAGCTAGCTTATGTATCTCCTGAACCATTCCCTTCCTTTCTAGTTGAACATCCGTCAAGCTACCCATAGATCTACGGCTAAGAGCATCTGCCACAACATTTGCTTTCCCTGGATGGTACAAGATATCAACAGCATAGTCCTTTAGTAACTCAAGCCACCGTCTCTGTCGTAGATTCATCTCCTTCTGCTTAAAGATATATTGGAGACTCTTATGATCTGTATAAATGTCAACATGAACACCATATAAGTAATGTCTCTAGATCTTCAAGGGATGAATCACCGCTGCTAGCTCCAAATCATGAGTGGGATAATTCTTCTCGTGCTTTCTGAGTTGTCGGGAGGCATAAGCTATAACTCTGTCATGCTGCATCAACACACAACTCAACCCAATACCTAAGGCATCACAATAAATGACATAACCATCCGGTCCCTCAGGAAGAGTCAGAACTTGTGCCGTGGTCAACTTATCTTTCAACAATTGGAAGTTGTGCTCACAAGCATCCGTCCACTGGAACTTAGCTGCCTTCTTGGTTAGCCTAGTCAAGGGCGCTGAAATCGAGGCAAACGTCTCCACAAACCTCCTGTAATACCCTGCTAGCCCTAGAAAACTACATACCTCAATAGGTGTCGTAGGTCTGGGCCGAGTCTTGCCTGTCTCAATCTTCTGTGTATCCACCCGAATACCATCGACTCCGATAATATGCCCCAAGAATGCACTGAAGCCAACCAGAACTCACACTTAGAAAACTTGGCATACAATCGCAAGCCGGAGTACCCAGTCACCGCCTCAAACGGTTCGTGACGCCTCTTCTGAACGCCAATAAACCAGGATATCATCAATGAATACAATGACAGACATATCCAAAAATGACTTGAATACCCTGTTCATCAGATCCATAAATACTGCTGGGGCATTGGTCAGCCCAAAAGACATCACTCTAAACTCATAATGTATGTATCGGGTCCTGAATGCTGTCTTCGGAATATCCACCTCCCTTACCCGCACCTGATGATAACCTGACCGCAAGTCTATGTTGGAAAAGCACTTAGCACCCTACAACTGGTCAAATAAATCATCAATCCTGGGGAGGGATACCTATTCTTTATGGTTAGCTTGTTCAGCTGCCTGTAATCAATACACATCCGCAGCGATCCATCTTTCTTTCTCACAAACAATATTGGCGCTCCCCACGGTGATGTACTAGTCCTAATGAAGTCTTTTTCCAACAAGTCTCTCAGCTGCTCCTTCAATTCCTTCAACTCTGCAGGTGTCATTCTATAAGGAGGAATATATATAGGCTGGGTACCTGGCAGTAAGTACATCAATAGTGAACTTTATCTCCCACTCTGGAGGAAGACCTGGAAGATCATCTGGGAACACGTCTGGGAATTCACTAACTACCTGAATCGATCAAGAGCGCCTCTCACCGTATCATATACCCGAACCAAATGATAAATACAACCCTTTCTGACCATCTTCCTTGCCTTGAGGTATGAAATAAATTTACCCCTCGGTGATGTTGTATTACCTCTCCATTCTATAACTGGTTCACCTGGAAACTGAAATCGAACCATCTTCTCTCTATAATCAATGTTAGCATAACAAGAAGTCAACCAATCCATACCCATAATAACATCAAACTCGATCATGTCTAACTTTATCAAGTCTGCCATGGTATGACGACTATATACCACCACCAAATAATTTCTATACATCCGCTTAGCTATGACTGAATCTCCTACCGGTGTAGCCACCTCAAATGGTTCTATCGACTCAGGTTCTATTCCGATACTACTAGCAACAAAGGGGGGTATATATGATAAAAGTAGAACCTGGATCTAAAAATGCATATACGTCCCGGAAAAAGATCGATAATATACTTGTAACCACATCCGGCGACGCCTCATGATCATGCCTACTAGCCAAGGCATATATGCGGTGCGAGGGACCGCTAGAACTGGAAACTCCACCACAACCTCTGCCAGGGCCTGCTGGTATATGAACACCCTACCCTGTGGGGCGCATAGCTATGGAAGAAGATGAACCAACAACCGACCCAGTAGGCCGAGCCATACCACCTGCACCCCTTACATAAGGACATTCTCTCCTCACATGGCCTTGACGGCCGCAGGAAAAACAAGCACCAATAGCAAGACGACATTCCCCAGGATGATGCCTGCCACATTGTAAACACCGAGGGAAAAGTGGCCTCGACTGACTAGAACCTCTGTTCATCTGTGAACATGAAGCCCGGGAGCTCTGACCGGCTCCTAAATGCCCTGGACGGTCAAATATCCTACCTGCGAACTGTATGGGAGCACTCTATGCTGGTTGGGATGAATATCTAACCTGCTGTTGAGGCTGCCTTCTTCGAGACTCACCAGAATAACCTACCAACCTAGCGCTCTTACGCTGTCTCGCATGATCTCTCGCTCGCCGCGCTCGCTGGGTCTCAACCTCGCAGATATGCTCGGATCCGAGCAATATCCATACCCGGCTGAAGAGCCACTGCCATACACCCATCGATCAAGTAGTGATCCAGCCCCATCATATAGCAATGCACCCTGTCTTCCATATCAGCTACAATAGTAGGTGCATATCTAGCCAATGAATCAAACGCAATGATGTACTCTCTAATGCTCCTGCCACTCTACCTCAAGTGTAAGAACCTATCAACTCTGGCTCGCCTCATCTCTGGAGGTAGGAAGTGGTCAAGGAAGGCCTCCGCAAACTCATCCCACACGGCTGGAGAAGCACCCTCGCCCCTAGATAGCTCCCAAGACTCATACCAGTTAATATCTACGTCACGTAACCGATATGAAGCCAACTCAATAGACTCGGTCTCTGAAGCCTTTATTACCCTCAACGTATGATGTATCAGTCGGACGAACTCTTGTGGATCATCCTTGGGCTTTGACCTGAAAAACAGTGGAGGACTACAGCTCAAGAAATCCCGAATCCTCAAACTATATGATCTGGGGTCAACTTCTAATCCCTATCTGCGAGCTCGCTCGCCACTAACTGATCAAGCACTGATCTGCATCTCTCATGACTCGCCCTTCCGCCTCGCCGGTGAGCCGAGGCTCAGTGTTGGGCCTCATGAATCGTGGTGCCGCCGAATCGAGCCTCTGGAGGTGGCGATGTAGCAGAGCTCGCCGATCGGGTACGCTTGGCAGATGATCGGGTACGGACATGATAACTTCGACCGCTAGTAGCTTCGCCATCGATTTTTCCTTCGTCATTGCCGCTTTCTTCGAGGCATAATCAGAAACAAACAAGTCGTCAGAGGGGGATTATCCTAATAACACAGCTCTATTGCACGATCTATGAGATGAAAGAATAGAAACCAATCCTAAATGTCTAGCAGCCTCATGTTAGCCGATTTTCCAAATGCTTAACGCAAATGTACGTATCGTTACAAGTAATATAGTATGTAAGACTGAATATCGTCCACAAAGACTGGTTTTCAATTATCGAACATCTACTCTGTGTTATCTATTTGGCCAATGATAGTTTGTTTGGGTTTTATCTATGAACTAGCTAGAGTAATTGCAAGAATTAAACTAAGTAAGCTATAGTTTAAATCAGTTATGGTGGAAATAGGGCTTCCAATCTCCTCTACTATCCACTATTTCACGTGTTAATGCAATGCCAATGATTCTTCTTCTTATTAAGATAGCAGGTTAACTAATCTGTCATCATATTCCGGTTAGGACATACGAGACCTCAACCTTATGCAGAAATCTTCTATATTTCTATGATAGATTTTACCACGCATGAGGATTAAGAACAATAACCTTAAATACTACACAAGTATCGGGGTACTTTCGTCCACGATTATAACCTATGTCTAGACAACTACATCATATTCAAATCTCCCCTTTCGGATCTCGATTCGAAATCATATAAGTGATGACAATTAATGGTCAGTTAATTATCAAGCAATCAAAACAATATTGAATAGATCTTAATTTGCTGAAGAAAAAATCAATAACTATGCATTAACTATATGAAAGAGTTTCAAGAAGATTTAATTGGAAAACCCTCTAAAGTAATTAGCTCCTAAACATTGTCATGTCAAGAACTAATACAAAATCCAACATAAACTGAATTAAAAATAAAGAAAGGAAAAGAACTTGAATGTAGTCTCCAATTTTGTTCTCCAATTCTTGTCTTGTGATGTGTGTTCTCCGGTCTCCCGTATAAAATCTGTCCCAAGGGTTTAAATATGCTGCAAAAATCGTGTGCCTCGACCCTTCTCGCCGCCAATTTTGCCTCCGACCGAGTTTTTCCGCCACGCGGCTCCGAAAACTCGAGAACAAATCAGAGCACGCAAAGACATTCAGAGTCCGCACGCGACATCCTTTGCCGCTTTTTCGTTTTTCGTCATTTTTCTGTCCGACTTCGCTCGATTTCTTCTATACTTCCCGGGACTTTTTAGGCTTCATTTCTTGGCCCTTTTAGTGTGCAATTCCATCTCAATTAAGTTTATTTCATCTTCTTTTTGATATTTCTCTATTTGGAACCGCAGTGACTCAAAAGAAAGAAAAACAGACCTAATAGTATACTAAACACAAACGAAATGAGTAAAATACTAACTAAAAATGACTCAAAAAGTGTATACAAAATATGTCTAACACCTCATGTGTATAAGTATAGTGCACAACATACCCATACACAAGACTCTACTAGACACGATATGTAGACATTCCGAAGACTAACTGCTCTGATACCACTTTGTCACGACCCGACCCGACCCGACGAGCCGCGACCCGCGACCCGGTGCCCTAATTGGACGCCCTTTAGACTGACATGTCACGTATAATCTGACTGATACCAAACAATATAAAAATCTCGTGAAAATAAGCTGCTGACTCGTAATTTCATGTATATCAGAATAAACATGTCTTTCGAGGAGTCACAGCTAATTCATATAACAAAATAGGCAAGCCGGCAAGGCTGCCACTATATACGGGAACATCCCAAAATGAGTACAACAGTATAGCTGGCCAAACACATATACAAAAACATATCTACCACCCGCAACTGTCTACATACCTCTAAGAATACGATAATGAAATCTGACGGGACAAGGCCCCGTCGTGACCCTAAATACGCATAAGTCCGAAAATAGGTTCTATACCAAAATGACTAAGCTCTGAATCAATGGAGCTCTCCAACCAGCTGAACAGGAATCCTAGAATGGAAGATCGCCAACCGAGTAATTGCATCATGACATTTAACGCAAATTTCAAGAAAGGGGGTCAGTACGTAATAATGTACTAAGTATATAAAATATGAAGTACTGTAAGGAATATCATAACTGGCCAAAAGATAACATGAGACAAGTATAATAATCAAATTACCATTTAAACGGTGTCATACACAAATGAGAGTCATCGTATCTATTTACATATAACGTATCCCGGCCCTCTAGTGAGGGACTCGGTGGAATCATCATAATCATGAATACATGTTCATATAACATATCCCGGCCTATTTTGAGACTCGGTGAGCTCATCATCATCATCGTATATATATATATAACGTATCCCGACCCATCATGGAACTCGGTGAAATGATAAAATTACATTAAGCACGAATAGAGTATCATGAGCAACTTTATACAATTTAAATCATCATTTGACTCTCATTGGAATAATAAAATAACTTTCACTTAGAAAATCAAGGCACTGTTATATTATGTATCATTAAGAATTAAGATTCAATATAATTATGTACGTCCGCCGTACACTCACTTTATAAAAATCATGCCAAAAGAAGAAATGATAGTTTCACATACCTTATCGGCTATACCGACTCAATAATTAGGATTCGTTTCAACTAGTACGTCAACCTATAACAATAATAGCACGCCTGTCAACTCTATGATTTCTATCATAGTTATCTAACGAATGACGACTCTCCATTCTATAAAAATTCGGGCAGCACTTCCCCTATTTACGTGCACATCCACAACTTACAAACCAAGCCAACAATACCAAATAACAACCACGAATTAAGGGTATACTAAAACATTTCCATATACTCTACATATACCATCATTATACATCCTTTCTTCTTACATTCATGGAATATAACCAAAACAGCGACCAAGGCGATTAATACACCTATTTATCATGTTCATCCAACCCCTTAATCATGTTAAAACAGCCTATTAAAACAGTCCATACGTCTAGCAACAACGAGAGAGAAATGTGAAGCTTTTCTACACCTTTCTGTACCTTAATTCCTTTAAGTCATGTATTAATAATTACCACAACGTATATACATGTTCATAACGTATATTTCTGGCATAATACCTTAACAAAACAACCCCTAAAATACAACACAACATATCCAACGATTTCATGCAAGTTTCGGCCAATACCTTTAATACCAAAGTTCTTTCATTAGCTCCTAAAAATCAAATTCATGTTCCAATAATTCCTTACGAACAACTACAACTTAAACATCAAGATTTCCTCCATTCTTAACATGCAATTAGTGATAATAATAACAACACAACAATCAAAGTCAAAGTACACAAAAATAGTCCCAAAAATCTGTAACCACACACTCCAACAACCACATGCATTGTCTCACTCCCATTTCCTCTTAATCTAAGTTCAACTCTTAACACAAGTTCAATTCTTAATTTACAACAACACACAACTCCAATTATGTCATAAGAAGAAGAATTTCTTACATTAAATTTGTGCCAAAACAGTCCCTAATATGCGGTCCACTGCCCAGTCTTTCTTGCCCATTTTTATCACTTCTTCAACTCAAAAATGACATGCATGTGTTCTATAAATTTAATCCATCATTCTCACATATTTTTCTTCCAAAAACTTCATCTAAAAATTGGAATTTCTTGACTTAACTTTCGGTCCAGCAGTCTGAGAATTGCCCACTGATTTGGGTGTGTTCTTTGGTTTAGAAATTTGTGGAATGATTTAATCTTGGAAGAGGAATTAAAAAGCTTCAATTTGGTATGACAATGAGGTGTGGTTTCGGTTTGAAGAGGAGGAGAGAGAAGAGAGGGATTGTAACTTGAATTAAAATGTAGGAAGATGAAGAGTTAATAAGGTTTTAAGTGTAAAATCTGAAAATTTAATTTGCAAATTTGGCCCACGTCTCACAATTAATCAACCTTATGTCCCACTTCTTTTAAAATCTTGAAAATTCCATAAGACCTTGTATCCTCGTTGTAATAACTTATATAATACGTTACTAATCCATAACGAGAATATACAATTATCATTATTAATTTCCAATGTCACACTTGTCGTAACTAAAATTATTCCGGAAGAATCGCATCCTTTTATATACTAATTTCGGGATTAGCGTATATAAATATACTTTATATCCAATATTCAAATCTTATTTCCTTAATGATTTTCTTATTTATCGCCTTAAACTTACGAGGTGTAACATATACATTATTGGACCTCTTGAATAATAACCAAAATAATCTTTTAAATGAAATTGTTATAAAATCATAAAACTAGAATAAGAGTATTATGGAAAAAGAGAATAAAGGAAAGTTCTTTATTTCTCTTGAGGGATGACAACACAGTGAAAAGAACATCTCTATTTATAATAAAAACTAACTTGGTCTCAAATCACTAACTCTAACATTTCTCCAAAGATAGACATCCACAATTAGAGGTGGCAAAATGGGTAAAAAAACATGGTTATCCACTCGACCCAACCCATTTTAAATGGTTTGAATATCCAACCCATTTTAAATGGGTCCAATATGAGTCGACTCATATTATTCACTAAAAATATGGATAACTTAATGGGTAAAATGAATAAATCCACAACTTTAGTAAAACTGTTTTTTTTTTTAAATGAGAAAAATGACTTCTCCAATAATATTAGGGAAAACAAGTCCCACAAGTGACATTTCACCAATCACTCCACACCCACACCACCACCCAACTCACCCACCCCCCTCCGTTTTTTAAAAGTTTCTATAGGAGTTTGCAAAACCAAAACCCAACTCACCCAACCCGTCTAGTGTTTCTACGGGCTGGGTCATGACTCGTTTGTTGAGTTGACACAACGGGTTAAACTCAAAATGACCCATCAATCGGGTCAAAATGGGTCAAAGTAATGTAACCCGCCCGATTAAAATATACTCAACCTAAACAAGCAAGAATATTAGAAAATATTATACATTTGAAATTCAATAGAAGAATATTGATATTAATATTATTAAAATATTAAATTGGTTCAACTCATTTTGACCCAAGCAAATATTATTAGATGTTTAAAGATGGGAGATTTTGGGTTAAGTTGGGCGGGTTAGGTTATGACCCGTTATTTAACCCATCTTGACCCAAGTAATTTTGGACGGGTTGGGTCTTGACCCAATAATAAATGTGACCCGTTTTAACCTGTCTGAATTTGATTCAACGCACCCATTTGCCACCCCTTATTATTATATATATATTTTTATTATTTTCTACACCACCCACACCCCATCACCCTCCAAAAAAGATCTTTGTTTTCTTTAAAAAAAAAGTTTAAAAAGTTCATTATTTGGATTTTTACACCTCCCCTGCAACCCCCACCGACCCCAAAACCCCTTCAAAAAAATATTTTTTTCTAAAAAAAAGGTATTTTGGTTTTCTACATTATCCACTCACTCGTTCCCTCTCACCCACCCCACCCCAACACCTAACCCCCGCATCCCTATAATAATTTTTTATTTTATATATTTTATTTTATTTTTATAAAAAATTATACAAAATAGAAAATTTGTATGGTTAAAATTGATGTGGGATAAGTGATGGTTGTGATTTGGGATAAAAATATATTTCTCATTTCTTATAAAAGTAAAATAAAATATATGAAATAGTAAATTTGGGAGTGGGTGGGTGGGGAGTCGGTGTGCAAAGTGAGGTTCAAAGCGGTGGTGGTGAAATAGACGGTGAAGATGAAGTGCATTCAAGTGTGGTGGTTTGGTGAGGGTGGGATTTGATTGGGGAGTGGGTGGAGTGGGTGGTGGAGGGTGGGGTGAGGTGGTGGGGTAGAATTGGGGTGGGTGAAGATGAAGTGCATTCGTTATTTGCATTTTCATAATGCTTTGAATTTCTTGTCTTTATCTGGCCTTTCTTTTATGATTTCTCTAGAGCCGGGGGTCTTTCGGAAACTACATATCTACCTCTCAAGGTAGAGGTAAGGTTACACTCTATCCTCTCAGACCCCACGTTGTGAAAATTTTACTGAGTATGTTGTTGTTGTATCGTGTATGAAGACAACTTCGGTGAAATATGATTTGTTTTATCCCTTTTTATCAATCCTCCCTTTAGTTGGGCTATGCATGTTGATGCATCTTCAGCTTTGGATAGAGTTGTATCGGCATATACTATTGTTGAAATCACTTCAAGCGCAATCCTGACTTGCTTTATAAATAAATGTTATCTTTATATGATTTGACTGTTATGTATAATAACATCGTATGGCTGTAATCCCTTATAGGCATAGCAAAATATATAAATGCATCAATTGCATAAAGATATGACACTTCAGGACCAAAAAATTCTGGAATTTTCTCATTTCAACTTCTTTCAGAAGATAATCTATTACCTTTAAAAACTCTTCAAGAGTTCAAATAATATTTAAGTAATCAATTTACACTCACAAAAACGTAAGAATAATTGAGTCATGTGTACCCTTAGTCAATGAATATTCATTATGATAAAATCGCATTTATTTTGCATAATATAATTCATATAAGAATTATGAACAGATTTTTAGAACATGTATATGATTCAGGAATTTATAATTCTTCAAGAATTTTCATATAAATATTGTCAATTGACAATAGTCATTAATATTTAAATGTGTGACATCTTCTGACGTCTGGACTACGGGTCCAATAAGCTTGAAGCTTATCAAAATGCGTCATTTCACTTGGTAATAATGTCTACGTTAGTATGCTTTATAGACGTAGAATTCAGATCCTCACAGTCTTTTACAATGTTGCACTATATTGTACCAAATATTTTATCGATGATATATCATTTGTATCAATTCACAATGTGACATAACTTATTGAGATCTCATCACTTTCATTATTTTAAGTACCTAAATCTCTCACGAGGTTTCATGAAATGTTATGTCGTAGGCTCTTCGAGAGCACATTGCCTCCTTATTATGATCATTTGCTCCTTTCCTTTTTCAAGAATTATATATTTGAAACTGATTGATCTACCACACTTCATGCATATTGTAGACTCTGTCTTTCAGGGACATTATTCTAATAGGAGCATGTTGCAGCTGAAATTAGAAATTAATTTTGGGTCAGCAAATGTTTCTAGCACTTAACTTGACTGCTTATTTTCTCCCCTTATGTTAGAAAAATTAACACATAGTCCATCTTTCTTGGGGAATCCATATTTGTGCATCATGTTAGATTAATTAATCATATACCACATAAAAAATGTTATATGAAAATTCTCACCATTCCGTTCCAGGCACGCATTTTTTCACCTGTTATAGGATCAATCACCAATATAACAGGCACTGAATCTAATTTATAGTACGTACAAACTTTTTGCCCTCTTCGATATCATCATCCACCTGCCAGAACACGAAGTTATTTTTTATCGTTAGACCAGGTGTCTCGATTGAGCAATTCTTCCGTGGATTGCAAATTCACCAAGAGCCATTTGTTTTTCACTATTGCTGCGTCTTTCGCCTTCTCAAATGGCCCGTTGTACATTAATTCATAGGGTGGACGATTCATAGAGTGCGGATGGGAGGCGCGAATGCTATTTGTCAACTGGTGACCCTGCCCGAGCAGTTCAGAAAGTTCCTCTTCCGTCTTCTCACGAGCAGACAAAACTTGCAATATTTCCTCAACTCCGAACTTTGACCATAAAACAGAGAACAAAACAGAAAAGAAGCTTTCTTCACTTTGACGATCCTAGTGTGAGTGGATGCGTAGTTTGAAAGTATTGCCACTTGAACCAAGGGCTTCCACGCCTTTTTCTGGCTGACGTTCCTTTGTAAGAGGTCCCCCTGGACTTAGAATGAGGAAGTAAAGTATCGAATTCCATATGTTCAACATTGATTTCAAGATGAGGAATAGCACAAAAGTCACCTCCATATTGGGTACCCTTTAGACTAAATAACTGTCGTTCTCTGATTTATATGCTAGAGTGAATTGCTCGATTGGGTAGTGGCTTTTCCCTTAGTAGAACTCTCTGCCCTGTCTATATATATGTGAAACCTTGCACTTTCTTCCCTCACTTAATGGCCCGAGCGAACCCCTTTTAGGGTGAGGATTGTCCAAGTCTATATAATGAGTCAATGTTCTCATTCCATATTTGATGTGGACTCTTAACATTAACAAATATGAAATACCTTCTCCTAAACAATTTAGGTTTACTGTTATTCAAAGTACAAAATTGATTTCAGAAACTAGTTAAGCCAAAATCCTACACAATTTAGGATTACTAATATTGGTTTAATTTGTATAATTATTAGATTGAAAAGAGGGAAAGCTAAGCTAGCTAACGAAGGCGTTGGGATTCGCCTCGCCCTAGTACACCAACTAGGAAGAAAGATTTTGTGCTTTTCACCTTTCCGCCAAACCAGAACGAGAGCCAATCGGGTCGATCAGAATGTCCTTATTTCACAGCGCTAATCTTTATTATGGCTTTTGTCTAGAAAGAAACGTGCATTATACCAAATATCATAGTTTCGCTTATATTTCAACACCAACGAAATTAATAGGTGACAGGTATAAATGTATGATAATAAGGCATTGCCTTAATTTGCTGTCTTGGTCTTACAGAATTCTCATAGTTAAAGTTGACATGTATTCTGCTGTTCCCTTTACAGCTTTCTCTTATTTGTCTGTCTGATCAAGAACGAGTAAATATGCCAGATTAAAGTTACTTAAAAAAGACAACGCCATAAGCAAACATGAGTACGTGAGAGGTACAATCCAGCATTCTCTCTTTGATGTTGTAGTGACAGAGAAAATAGATTACAGATGCAGGATAGTGTTCCATCAAGAAGTTTGTAACAAACTACTTACATAACAAACCAAGAAGTGAAAAGTATGTGAGATTCAGTACAAATATAATTGATGAGAGGCTACATTAAAGAAGATAAATCAATAAATAACTAAATGATCCAAGTTTTGTACTTACCTCACCAAATAACATGATTTTTTTCTACTACAATAATCTGCAGATTCTAGCTTCCTATCTGATTCACTTCAGGTTTACATTCCAAGAAGAAAGTTTTTTATCTTTCCAGTAACAGAAAGCAACTGAAGTGCCTTCAACTAACATAATTGCTCTGCAAATGCTTTTGGAACTTTCATTCCGAATCCATGCTTCACTTTTTCAATCCTGTTAGCATTAAAACAAAAGTTGAAACGTCATATTAGATTTCTAGATAATTGTCCATTAAAACTATACAATTTCCTCTTTGAAAGATAACATGCAAACAGATTATCATCCAGTTTTTTTCCCTTCGTAGGTGGTCAAGTGTTTCATTAATTAAAGTTCGGAAATATGAATGAACAAGTAGAAAGATGTGAACTTTAGCTTTTAATCGAATAGGTAACTCACGTTGGGGCAAGTTTGCCAAGACCGTCAAGTTCTTCACCAGTGTGTTCATCAATAACACTTCCTGAGATCTCAATGAAATAAGACTTATTTTTCGTTATAGGGAGACCTCGGCTTGCAAGTAAATCTAAATCCTTCTGGTGGAGTTCGCGTCCATTCACATAGATCCCTGTGTTCCCAGCAGCACAATCTTTTGGGATTGGATAATTGAATTCTTCAATATTTGGCTGCAAGCAAAATTGTAATACTTCATCAATTTGGTAATCCACCAAAATTCATCCAAGAGATATGTTCTATATCAGACAGTATTGGATCATACCATAATGACACCAAGGCAACGGTGGCCCATCACTCCCCAAAAGCCAGCTCGGTAGTCATACCTAATTCACCATTCAAATAAGAGAGTTTGAAGTCAAATTTCAGATAACCAGGTTGGAGAAAATGACAAAAAAGGTCCCTTATGTTTGAGGTAGTTTCAAGATAGTTCCATAAGTATGCACTGAACAGTTTTGGTCCTTTAAGTTTGCCAAAACCTAACACTTTTAGTCTCCATCAGATATTTACCGAAGAAGTCTGTTATATTTGACGAAAATAATATTTAAAAAGAAAATTAGCGGGAACTCACATTTAAAGGTACAATTTTTGTACTTTCTGTTTTTTTATAGAGTTTGGATGCAACTTTTTGAGGTGAAATTTCTGATTTTTTTGGGTATCTAGTGCATTTTTTTGTGTTGCGCATATTTAAGAATCTGATGGGACTTTCTTGGTGTTTATGGTTAAATCTTCTTTTCCCTATTGCTTCCGTCAAATCTAACCAACATAAATTGCTAATATTTGACAGAGACTAAAAATGTTAACTTTTGACGAACTTAAAGGACCAAAACTGTTCAATGCATATTCAAAGGACTATTTTGAACCTACCCTCAAAGATAAGGGGCCATTTTTGTCAGTTTCTCCTTAAGGTCGTAATCATATTAGAAAGCAAAATCGTATCCACAAGATAGCATCACAGTGTAAATTCGCCACAAGGACGAAGTGAACAGAGTGAATTTCTTCTCAGCAATTACTAGCATCCACAATTATCATTTGTCCGTCTCAGTACCGATGTACTTACCAGTAATCTCCTGGCTGAATGGGCCCTGCTAACTTCTCTGCCTTCTTAACAACGCGATCTGGTATCGGTCTGCCATTCACAAACACATTTGATCTTCCATTCTCTGAACTTTGATTAGATCTTGATAATTCTCCAATGCTCCTTTTTATAAAGCCCATGAAGGACTCACCTCCCTTGTAGCTTTTTGATAAATTGTCCTCTTTGCTTGATTGAATCGATTCCACAGATATACCATTATGTACAAATTCATTCATCGAAACGTCCATTTCCACTGCCACAGATACATTTTTAATGGAATGCTGCCTAGAGGTACTTCTATCATGTATGGTTCTCTCTTGATCAGTGTGTTCCTTCCTGTCATTTCCTCCGACATCTTTGGGAGAAATACTATAAGCATGGTCATTTTGAGAAGAACCTAGGGGTGGTAGAGGATCATCTTCTAGGGGCATTTCAGTCGCACTCCCTGGACTTAGCTCATCTTCAGAAAGACTAGACGATGAGGAATGAACATTATGCCTCTTCTCAGGTTCAGTGGAATTTGATTTCTGACTTCCGGAAGGTGACTCGAGCTTAGTATCGGTGAAAGGGTAGTTAGAGTTATCATAATCTTCAGAACAAGGGCTCATTTCATCATTCGTCAAACAACCGTTAGCATTTTGAAGATTCTCATTTGCAGACAGTTGTTTCACTTGTGTAGGAATGGATACACCCAACTCGTTGCCACCGAGTTTGAATAGAATTATGGATGAACAGGATCCACATCTTATTTTCTTCTCCTCACGATTTCCTGTTATCATTAGTAACTTAGGCAGCTTCAATAACTCAAAGCAGCCAGAGCACGTAATGAAAGGGGCCCCACCTGCTATAGCTTGATATACACGTCCAACTCTATGGGCAACAACCACTCTTCTAGGAAAACGTCGATTACCAAGGCCGACATTTTCTGACTCCAGGTCACTGTGACTTCTAACTCGCCGCCCTTCATGATAACCCACAGAGTTCATGTGGTGATGTAGAATAGGATTAGCCGGGCCATTTCGTGACCTGCGGTTGACAAAACCAGAGGGTTGAATCACAGGAGGAACATGATAATTTTGGTTCAAGCAATGTGAACAAGAGCATGCAGATTGGTGGAAAAGGGTCTCATGCGGATGTGGTATGCAGAAGTTATCTGTGTGATGCCCAGGATAATGGTCAGGGTACGTTTGGGGAGGAAAATACTGATATGACATCTGATGGGGAGGCTTTCTGAGCATTTGCTGGCGATATTCCATTCCGTATCCAAGAAATTCATGTGACAAGTTGTTTGAAGGATACGAGTCTGGCATCATTGAACCATGTCCACCCTTATAAGGAACATTCCCTTGATGTCCATATGTGTATGGACGCTCTTGAACATTCTTAGATAGACCTACGGGGTGTCTGTTAGCACCATAAGAGCCCTGGTTATGCACATCATACGGATCAATGGATGTTGAAGCGATCCTTCCATCAACAGGAACCCTATCCTTAGGTTTCTCGGAAACATCACAAGTTCGGCTAAGTTGGTTCTTTAAATCATTGATCTTCCTCAAGAGCTCGGCTCTATTGCTCTCCAAGTCTGGAACTCTAGCTACCCCATCCAAACCACCGCTGTACCTCCTATGGTTAACAGAGCCATAGTAAGAACCCATGTCATTTTCTAAAGACCCTCCATTTGCATAAGATCTTTCCACGTACCGACTGTCCTTAGGTGGTCCGGAACCTAGTGAGTCCATCGAAGGCCTTACCTTTTTAAGCTCATTTCCAACACCGAAACCAACAGACTCAACAGTATTAATCTTTCCCCAATAGTTATCCACCCCAATACTATGATCCCTCTTGCCTTTAGAAGTACTACATTCATCGTAATCATAATAGTTCTCTCTTCTAAACTGACTACCTAACCTTGAACTAATTAAACTTGGTTCACCCTCTTTGGCTTTATCAAAATCATCCAAAAATTCCTTATCATCGGATCCTGAAATGACCCGACGATGTGACACCATTCTTCCATTAGTACCTGGTTGAAATTCACTATGTTCGTCATCAGAAACAGTATCTACATTCATAGCAACATCTCCTCTATCAGGAACTGCTCTAATCTTTTCACTATCTGATACCTCAGACAATCCATCGTCCAAAATCCCCTTATTTTTTGCTGCATCACCATAATAACAAAGCGAAAAACAGAACTTTAGAAGCTTAAAAACAAGATTCAATTCTAAACTTATCCTACCATCTATGCAAAATATTACAAAAGTTCTGCTGTATTGAATATACGAATACTAAAGAAACAAATTGATAGGGAGAAATTGTTCAATTACTATGTGAAAAGCCTCATTTAAAAGCATAAACCGTTAGAAATGACACCTTTTACTTATTCATCTTCAATTCAATTTGTCCCGTCATGCAGGGGCTGATTTTTAACTTAGACCAAGCAAGTTGAAACTATTTTTTGCTTTTTTGGTGTATCAGTGAAGGTGATACTTAGAACTCAATGATGATACGAGATGAGCTTAAATGAAGAAGTGGGAATTCATATAGCCGACCCATTTGTTTGGGACTGAGGCGTAGTTGTTGTTGTTTTAGAGAAGTTGATACTTAAGACCCGTTTGGCCATGAGAATTATTCACTTTTTTCGGAAATAATTTTTCACTTTATTTCAGAACAAGTATTTGGTTATAAAATTTCCAAATCCAACTTGGAGTTGGATTCCAAATTTGGAAAAGTGCTACAAACTTGTTTTCCAACTCCATCTTCATAAATTCCAAATAAAGAGCTCCATTCTCTCCTTCGAAGAAGTATAACCAAACACAAGTCCATCTTCAACTCCAACTTCATAAATTCCAAATAAAGGGAAAACTATTTGGAATATACGGCAAAAGTAGAGATAAGGTTTGTGTACATCCTGCCCTGCTCGGACCCACTTGTGGGATTACACTGGGTATGTTGTTGTATTTGAAAGCTATGGCCAAACACCTACTTAGAAGTCAAGATCTTTGTCTGCTCAGACAACAACAACAACTAAGCCTCAATTCCAAATAAGTTTATGTGGGCTATATGTCCTCACTTTTTATTTAAGCTCAACTTATAACAACAACTACGACTCAGTCCCAAACAAGTTATTTTCGGCTATATACCAAGTTGACTTCATTTAAGCTCAACTCATGTCATCATTTACTCAAATACCATATTTTCCACTCTAATACCTTAAATTTTTCTATAAGTATTTTTACTTAATTCAACATAAGATACATAGTAATAGACTAATTAATACCTCTGAGAACAGTACCACAACCACCACACTGGTAAACAGAAAAGTCATGAAGTTCAGGCAGAAGATTTCCACACTTGGGACAACGAACCAATCGAACATTTGAAGAAGCTTCTGCCATTTTCAAATTTCGCTAAGAAGAACACAAAATCCCAGATATAAGTTCAATTCAAAGAACAAAAATCGATTCTTGAACTTGAAAAACATAAGCAAAAATACCAAAAAGATGATAACTTTATCATACAAGAAAAATAGAAAATTCCCAGATCAAAGCTTAATGAAAAGAGCAAAATTGGTTCTTGGACTTGCCAGATTTAGGAAGAAAATAACATTATTACTCATTGGTATGTAAGAAAAAGAAAAAAAAATATGTTGCACTCACAGTACAAACACCAAAGTGAAAAGAAAACTAAAATGGGTTCTTGGTTGGACTAGACCAATTAAAGTAAAAATAGCAATCCAGAAGAGAAGGGGAGGGAACCAACAATTTCTTGTTAAAAAAAAAGTGGGCAGAATTTGATAATTCCAAGAAAGAGAAAAGGGAAGGTTTGGATTTGGAGGGAAGAGAGAATAATGGTGACCCCGTTTCTCGACAATTTCTTGCTTTTTCAGATTACATTATAAAGTCATACTCAATCTTTTGAAACTCCAACAGGACATCCAACCGGAAGACAAACTGGGTCACTGGTCACTGATTTAATCGGTTGGACCGGTTAAAAAAATTGGTATCCACTTAAATACATATATATATATCCAAACATATGAAATAACGAAGATTCATGTACATCAACTAATTTCAAAACACATATCCATAAATTAAATTACTGATGTCCATTAAGCTAAATAACCAAAATGTCATGCATATCTAAATTCAAGAAGTAAAAACTAGAAATTTGATTATTATGTCCTCACAAAATAAATAACTTCAAAACACATGTCCATAAATTCAAATAGTCAAAATAACTTGAATAATAAAAATCTCAATTAAGTTCAAAGACGTCCTCTGTGCCGTCATCAACACCTCTTATATTGCTATTTTGATGGTCAAAACCTTTTAACTCAGCATCATTAATCATGTCTTCATCAACTTCTTTATTTAAAATAATAAATAAATAATTAATATAAGATAATATTCAATCTAATTATAATATGGATAATAATGAAAAGTTTAATTATTTTAAAAAAATAAATAAATATATGAATAAATAAAAATCGGGTTTGTACGAGTTACCGAGTCACCGGTTCGTATCGATTTTTACCGAGTTGCGCCGAGTTTGATACCACCCTTTCCTACAATAAACTCGGACCGGCCTCGAGACCGGTGTTGGCATATTTTATATCCACTTTTTGAGTCATTTTTAGTTAGTATTTTACTCATTTTGTTTGTGTTTAGTATAGTATTATGGTCGTTTTTCTTTCTTTTGAGTCACAACGGTCATAAATGGAGAAATGTCAAAAAGAAGATGAAATGAGCTTATTTGAGATGTAATTACACAATAAAAGGCCAAGAAACGGCTTCAAGAAGTCTCGGAAGTATAGAAAAATCGATTTAAATCCGACAAGAAAATAACGAAAAATCGTAAAATCCAGATCGGGAAGCCACCGAAACGCGTGTCAGAACGCAGACCGCGATGCCTAACATCTGCAGAGTGTAAGATTTTCGCACTACTTGCCCATCGCAGGATCGCGCCGCCGAGGCACGCCGAGATCCGAGGCGAAATTGACCAGGGGCAGAAAGGTCCAGGGCACACGATTTTTGCAGTATATAATCCCTAAAACCCAGACCTAAGGGCATCATCTTGTACATAATTCCACCTTCTACTTTGGGAGGCAAGAAAGGAGGCAACAACATAAGATTGAAGACAACTTTGGTTCAAGTTTCGTTTTCTTTCCTTTTATTTATTTCAGTTTATGTTGGTTTGTATTAGTTCTTGACATGACAATGTTTAGGAGCTAATTACTTTATTATGGTTTTCCTTTTGAATCGCTTGAACCTCGTTTCATGAATTAATGCATTAATTGATTTCTTCTTCACTTGATTAAAATTTATTCAATAATTGGTATGAATGTTTGATAGTTAATTGATCACTAATTATCATAACCTATATAATTTCGAATCAAGAACCGAGAGGAGAGATTTGAATATGCTGTAATTGAATACACATAGGTTAAAATTGCGGACGAAAGTACCCCGATACTTGTGTAGCATTATATGTTATTGTTCTTAATTCTCCTATGTGGTAAATCCTATCATAGAAATATGTATGGTTCTCAGATCGGGTTGAGCGATTATATATCCTAACCGGAATATAAGACAGTCTAGTTAATCGCTATCTTAACGTAGAAGAAGAAGTCATTCTAGTTGCATTAGGGATTGAAAAAAGTGGATATTCGATGATATTGGAAGCCCTAATTTCTTCATAACTGATTTAAACCAAAGTATTATCATAATTAGTTTATTTTCTGCAATTACTTAGTCTTAGTTATTAGATAAAAATATAAACAAATTAACGTTCACCAAATAGAAACTAAAGCTTAGATAATCGCGATTGATAACCACCGAGGACAATATTCTGGCCTTACCAGACTATATTACTTGTAACGATACGATACACTGATGCGAGCACCCGCCTTAACAAGTTTTTACGCCGCTGGGATCATGCATTTTCAATATCGAATTATCTATTCTTATTTCTAATTTGGTTTGTATATATTCGTTATGTTATTTTATTTCTAATTTGGTTGCTCCAGAACAAGTTTCTAACTTGTTCTCATGAGCATCTTTTATCACTGCGTTGTTTTTCTTATTTTGTAGGTAAAGTTGAAAAAATAAAAAATAAAAAAAATGGACTACTATTACTATCAGGGGCAGTGGAATCAACAACAACACCAACCCATGTGTTCCATACGAAGATGAAAATGAGTCAGCGACCATACTCACGCCACCAAGTGTCGTAATCATTTACGGTCGAGACAAGTGTCCGCCACAAAAATTTGGAGACACAAATAGTGGCGTGATGGATACGCGAGCAACGTACCGCAAGAAAATCTGCCTAGCGACATAATTGTGGGGAGTGATAAGCAGAGTGAGGAACCTGAACCACAACAAGCTGTTGAGAATGATAATGAATTGAGAGAGATAGTTTGTGTAGAGAAAGAAGAAGTTACTGAGATCCAACTTTTCACCTTTTTGGATTTCTTGAAATGTCTTTTTTCTATACCCGTTGCAGAAAAGACACCACCAACTATCATTGTTGAGCCCCAACCAGAAAGTCCATATCCTCAAGGGCACCCCCAAAAGTTGAGAGATGTAGGGAGTTTCACTGATCCCTACATTATAGAGCCTGTACAAGTCCGGCTTGTAATCGGGGATAATCTTAAATCTGAGGTCCTTGTGTGAAAAAATCGTTGTCTATGAAGTGAGACCCACAACAATAAATGTGCGGATTGCAAGCCGTTCGCAGAAGGATCCACTGGGCACTAGTAAGGATTAATTGTGTCCGGCTAAAAGACGTTAAAGACAGCGCTTGTTGGGAGGCAACCCAATATTTATTAATTATGTTATTTCAATTCTTGTTTTAGTTATTTTATTTTATCTTGAACAGTCTCACGGTCTTGGGTGTTGTCTTATGTGTAACCCCCAAACTTAAACTTTACTCGCCTCGAGTAAAGCACTAAACAAAAACAGAACAAATCCTGCCTCTATGAAATGGATCAAGTAGTTATAGCAATGCTTCTTCAAAATCATGGATGAAAGATGAGATAATATGTTGGAACATATATAGCATGAATAATCAGCAATCTAGAATTTCAAGTTAGATATTTCGCAAATTCACTTAGATCATGGTCAATGAAAATACAAACACCTAACCTATGCATGTCAATTTCATTCCATCTTTTCCAAAATGCTATAGACTTGTTTACTTGCTATTCTCCTCTAATCATAGACATACACATTAAAGATCATCAGGACTTTCAAGGGTTGTAATGTAGGCTTAGGCAGGGGTAGGTAAAAATAGGCATTATGCTCAATTACGTACCATAAACTTTTTTCATTCAACTCATTTTCCTTCTTTTTGATTTCCTTTTTAATCCCATACCTATTTTTTCCCTCTTTTATTTTGAGAGAATGAGATACATTATAAATGACAGACACTCCCAAACTTAGGCTTTTGCATATTCTTTATTGGGGTGCATCAAATTTTTCAAATTTTTTTTTTTGTCTCTTTTTCAACACTTTTCATCCCGCTAACTTTCAACTATCACTTATGGAACAAACAGGGAATCATAGGGTGTCAAAGAAAGATCTTATTTTTAGGCTCAAAGGGGCTGACTAGTGATACAATTCATATCAGGGTAGGTAATGAATGGTCAGAAGGGATATCAAAGAAATGTCTGAATCATTTCCCTAAACATGTACATCTTAACTATTTTGCCTCAAATAACAAGCAAATAGATTTTCTAGACATTTTCAACCATTCTTTCATAACTGACACACATAGGCTAAGCATAAATATCCCAAATAAATAGATGTCATGAATTTTTGGCATATCTAACTTAAGCCCACATATTTTTTGCTTTCAATTTCATTACATTATCTCACTTTATCCACTCAATATCTTTAGCAACTACAACATACATGATCCATAAAAATTGACTCAAAAACAAATCAAAAGACTCAAACACAAAACAATAAAAAAAAAGACACCCCCCAAACTTAATCGGCGCATTGTCCCCAAGGTGTAAAGACTAAGAGACAACTTACTGACACAACACAGCGGTCATAACGAAAGTCTGAGATGAGAAATTCTGGAAATTGCACTGCATCATGGCTCTCTGAAGTTGCAGCGTTGTGGCCCTGCATGTTGGCACCACGACGCTGTGCTTGATTTTTGCCCTTTTCCAGCGTGTTTGATCATTTTCCATAGTCCACCTACTATCAACAATCGGTTTCCGATTAACCCGGTCCGACCGGTCAGTCCGTCTGAGTTTCAAAACATTGGTCATACTCTCTCCTTTCCAAACAAAATTATCTTGGTTTAATTGGGATGAAATTTAAGAAATAAAGAAATATTTTTAAAATATGTGATTCAAAATAAAATATTTGTGTGGTTGAAGTTAACTCATAAAGTTAAATTACTTTTAAATATAAAAGTGTATTAATATTGATAATTTCTTTTTTTAGATTGGAAGGAGTAAATAACAATATTTAGCCGGGGACCAATATTTGCAGCACAAATCGATGTCGTTTTGATTGGTAAATTCTGGCAAACGACACTGTTTTGTTTTTACTTTAAAGATGTGGTTGATAAATCGTTGTCGATAATAAAGTGGCTTTGACGAAGCCAAAGTGAGAGAGCGATGGGGCCTGTTAGCTGTTTGTTTTGCATCTTTATTGGTCAAAAGAAGTTTCAATTTTGGCATGTTCTACTTCTCAAGCTGACTTGGTGCTCATCGCGTTCGGTACCTATATTGTATCGCGATTAAATTTAAATTTATATCAAAACAAGTATTGTGACACGACTTAATTCAATTCATATTAGATTTCATTTTATGACGCGATTAAATTTGAATTCATATTCAGATTTATATTGTTCCTCGAGCTGAGGCCTATCAGAAACAACCAGCTTTACCTCCAAGTAGGGTAAGTTGTGCACATATTTTATCCTCTGCAGATCTTATTTTGTGGAATTATAATAAGTATGTTGTTGTATTGTGACACGATTGAATTTGAATTCATATTGGGATCTGTTTGTGGCATGACTAAATTCGAATTCTGTTATTAAATTGTATCCGAAAATATACTTAAACCAGAAATTAAAAATAGAAGGCAAGACTCGTTGTTAAAGGTTATATAAAAAAGAATGTCTTGATTATTTTGACACATACTCGCCGGTAAAACTCAAACCGACCCAAAGAATATTTACTATTTTACCGCGACCAGCAATGGTGAATTGGTCCTCACTTGGTCACTCTGTGACAAGATTCTTCCTCTTTCTTTTCTTTGACTTTGGTTTCAAAAGTCTACTAGAAGCAAATCTTTGTGGATATGAAACATTATTGTCTTTGAAGTACAATCTCCCTTTCTTTAAAAAAATTATTGAGTATTTGAAATCCACCAGTCTGACAATATCCCATTCACGCAAAGTAAGATAACTAAGGGATTGTTTGGTTCACAGACAAAATAATGTTTGAATTGTAAAAGTTGGATTAATATACTTTTCTAGTTCTTGTGATTTGCTTGATTCGTGACATCAAAAATGTTATATACAGTGTAAAATTTGTAATAAGTGTTTGATTCATTACATTTCTACTGAGTTATTTTGTCATTTTACTTATTTTATTCAGATATAGCTGTTGGAAATATTTATTAAACGTGAAATAAAGTTAATTCTATTTAATTACGAATCGAACAAAGTTAATTTTATTTAATTACGAATCGAACAATTAGGGACTCCACACGTCGGAAACGTTGTTTTCACACACGTGTACATACAATGTCAAGGATCATAATTTCCTTAAAATGGAAGAAATATTGATACGTATACGAATTGTTTGAGACGTAAGATAATAGACGGTTATTGGCCAAATGACGTTGGTTTCACGTTGGTAAATGAAGGAAGAAGTGTACAATGTGTTTAAAGATGAAACGAGTATCGGACCGCGACGCCAAACTGCAGAGCCACGACGCCAACTCTCTGAAGTTGTGGCGCCGCGACGCCTCGCAGGCTGTGGCGCCAACTCTTCGGCGCGCGACGCCTCGCAGCCGCGCAGTAGTCCGCAGGTCGCGACATGAGGCGAAAAGACATGACTTCACCGTGGTTTTGAGGCATTAAACCTCTATTACATCCCAAATGAATTCAGTCATTATTTGACTGAATTAACACTCCATAATCAAGGTCATTACATGATCATTCAAAGCCATTACATGAGCAATTGGAGAGTCATTTTCACAACACTATAAAATGAGGCCTTAGGCTCATTTGCAAAACACTTCTGAAATACTTCTTCCTCTCTTGCAATCACAAAACACTCAAAGATCTTTCTTCCAAAGCAAACACTTGAGTTCCCTTTGCTCATTTGTTTGATTGATGTTTTATCTTGGGAGATAAGTTGTCATTACAACCGTTGAAAGGATATACGGGGCAATATTATCTTAAGAATAGATCAAAAATTTGGTCGACTCAGCAAACCCTTCTATTTGATCATTTCCAAGTTTTATTACAATTTATTGTTGTTGTTATTTTCCCGTTTTACACATTACCACTCACAATAACTAATTTATTTTTAGATTGTTATCTCATATAATAGTAAAGATCAGGAGATGTAGCGTTTCAATTTCGGATTCATCCGAACTCATAATTTAACGGTATATTAAAGCATATAATATTAAAAGTTCAACTCATTACTATAAATTTAGAATTCGCCTCAGTGGTCTATCCACCATACGTCTTGATAATAAGCACAATGTATTTTTACCCCTCTCAATTTAGCATTTTTTTTAAAATAACTGTCCGAATATTTGACTTTTTCTTCTCCTAATGTATGAGTACTAGTTAGATCTCTAAAGACATGAATTAATGCAAAAAGAATTATTCAACATCCTCGTAATGTAATCTACCATTATATTATCTCATTATCTTGGGAAGCTACTCAGTCTATATATTAGTTTTACTAGGTAGATGTTTATTTGAATAAATGTTGGAAATAAAAGAAAATACCTAGTCACCTACTACATACCTAAGTGAACAGAGAGGAAAATTCTCCACGTGTATATTATTTTTCACATATATTTATCAATCTTTAACTTGCTCCTTAATCAGAGCCGTTTTTGGGCACGTTTGATCTGTGATATCGCATAGGGCCTCCAAAAAACGAAAAAATTTAAAGGTCTCTTTTTTATTTTTTATTAAGTAGTATTAGCCAGAATTTACTGTAAATACACATAATTCGCAGGTCTTAACACAATCAAAATAGGGGTTGATTAACTTGAAGCTTTATTGGGTTGTTATTTATAATTTAAAATAATTTCTAATTATTGAAATCGTATATTTACTTATATTAATGACTTACTTTTATGAATTAAAACAGGATTTTCAAAATGTTTGAGACGGTCATGTGGACCTTAATTATTATACTTTCTAGGGATGTCTAGTTACTCTGTGGCCAAGCTTAATTTAAAAACACCCATCTGCTTATCATATTAAAATAATAATTGTAGGAAGAAAATGCAAGAATTAGATTGAGTTTTTAATCAAGCATTGCCATCCACGATTATTGTTGCGGATGATGTAACTGGCGATGACTTTAAACTATAGAAAAACAAATTATACTACTATCATATGAAGAACTAATAAGTTTGAATTTTTTTAGGTTTGACTTAGTAAAATATTCTTATTTATTGTGTAATAGTTCTAATAAAAAAGCAACTACTAATTCTCAGTTTCTAATATAGTCTTCAATTGTGAACTTGTTTGGAATAAGAAAGAAAAGTGATCGACGAAAAATTCTGGAAAATATTAGCTGAGCGCCAGGGCGTTGTATTAGCTGAGCGCCAGGGCGCCAAAACTCATGCGGGCTCTAACAGAAGTCGAGCGCCATGAGCCCGCACGCAGCGCCACTGCTCAGAATCTAACGGAAATTTCAAAAACTTCGCTTTAAATCAACGATGTATCTCTTCATTTAAGGTCATGACCATTAATGAAAGGTTGCATCTGGTTGGTTTTGGTGCTATATAAGGCACAATGATCACTTGTTAGAAAAATAAGCAATCTATCTCTTCCAAAAGAAAACCTTCTTTCTTCCAAGCAATTCATGTTCATGAAGAACAAGTAATTGCTGAAAACTTTGTTCTCAAGATTAGAGAATCCCAGGGGTAAATTAGCAAGTTAATCCCATCAACATTATAGTGGAGCTAATATTATCCTAAGGACAGAGAATCATCTCATCCTAATCTAATTTCGGTAATTCATTCCTTGTCTACTATACATTTTTTCTAACAATCTTAGGATAATATTATGGAAAACAATATGAAGATGTTTGGTAATGATACGGTGAAACTAAATCGCTTTGATGGAACTAATTTACTACGCTGAAAGGAGAAGATGTCGTTCCTACTCACTGCTTTGAATTATTTTTATATTCTAGATCCGAATTTGGGGACATTGGCAGAACCAACAGACAATGATACTGAAGAAAGGATCGCAGAACGCAAGAAGCGTGTTGAAGATGAAACGTTGTGCAGAGGGTTTATTCTGAATTCCCTCTCTGATCATCTGTATGATCTCTACACTCCAATTCAGTCTGCAAATGAAATGTGGAAGTCCCCGAAGTTCAAGTATGATGAGGAAAAACAAGGGGCAGATAAGTTTGTTACTTTTAAGTTCTTTGAATTTTCCATGGTTGATGACACTTCTATACTTGATCAAGTGCATGAATTCCTAATATTGATTTCTAAGTTTAAATACACGGACATAACCATACCAGAAAAGTTAATCGTTGGAGGAATTATTGCCAAATTACCACATTCCTAGAATAACTACATGAAGAAGTTGTTGCACACTTGTGAGGAGTTCACTTTAGAACAGATTCAGAAACACTTACGAATTGAAGAGGAAACTCAAAATCGTGAGAAGGTTTTGAATGATGCTTCTAGTTCTAAAGTGAATTATGTTACTCGGAAGAATCTAAAGGGTAAGAGAAAGGTGAATAATAACTTCAATGTTTCTAACCCGAATAAGAAGGGTAAGAATGACATTGACATGTCTGAAATCATTTGTTACAATTGTGGCAAGAAATGTCATTTCAAACGTTTCTGCAGGAACCCTAAGAAGGAGCATAGTCAAAACAAGAACACTGAAGAGATGGCGATTGCTAATGTTGTTGAACAAAATACCAACGAGATTATTGTCATGCTTTCTGAAATGCATATTGGAATGGTCCAAGAGGTACACATGGTTGCAGTCTCTACAAACGATGATTTGTGGTATGATTCTGGTGCCACCACCCATGTTTGCAACAATCGCTCACACTTCAAGAATTATACTGAGGCAGTGGATGACCATGAAATTCTGTTGGGAGATCATCACACTATCAAGGTTCTTGAAACAGGAAGTGTGATACTTCAATTCACTTATGGAAAGAAAGTGGTTTTGACTGGTGTGCTACATGTTCCTTCAATTAGGAAGAATTTGATTTCTGGTTTTGTGTTATGTAAGAAAGGACTCAAAGTTGTAATAGAGTGCGATAAAATTATTCTGTCTAAGGCTGATGCCTTTGTTGGAAAGGGTTATGTATATGATGGTATGTTTAAACTAAGTATGAATAAAGATGAAAGTTCCAATTATTCTTGTGTGCAATCTTTTTATTTAAGCTTTAATATAGAATGTACAATTTTTAATCTTTGGCATAATCGTTTGGGACATGTTAACTATCAAATAATGAAACTTATGTGTAGAAACAAAATTTTCTCTTATAGCAATGAGCATAAAGAAAAATGTGAAGTTTGTGTCCAAGCGAAAATGAAAAGAAAACCTTTTCCAAAGGTTGATAGACTATCTGAAATTCTAGAACTTGTACATTCTGATATTTGTGAGTTAAATGGTGTTTTAACTAGGGGTGGGAGTAGGTACTTTATTACTTTTATTGATGATTGTTCTAAATTTACCTATGTCTATTTAATAAAATCAAAAGATCAAGCCTATGACATGTTTCAAGTTTACAAATCTATGGTAGAAACACAAAAAGCAAGAAACTAAAAATCTTAAGAAGTGATAGGGGTGGAAAATATTTCCCTACTGAATTTACTTCATTTTGTAAAGATAATGGCATTGTTCATCAAGTTAGTGCACCCTATAGACCTCAACAAAATGGGGTGGCAGAAAGAAAAAAAAGGAGTTCTAGTTGATATGGTGAATGTCATGATTGTTAACTCAAATTTACCTATGAACTTATGGGGTGAAGCTTTACTAACTGCATGTCATGTACATAATAGAATTCCTTCAAAGAAGATGAAATTGTCTCCATATAAAATTTGGAAAGAAAGAAAACCTAATATTAGTTATTTTAGAGTTTGAGGGTGATTAGCCTATTATAAGGTTCCAGATCCTAAGAAAATTAAATTAGGTCCAAGAGCTTTGAAAAATGTTTTTGTGGGATATGCAGAAAATTCAAAAGCATATAGGCTTCTGGATTTAGACTCAAATGTTATTGTGGAATCTCGAGATGTAGAGTTCTTTGAAAATAAATTTCGAAGTAACTCCAACAGGAGTAATGAGTCTTTGCAAATACCACAAACAGAAATGAATTCTAATCCTTACTCTAACAATGATAGGTTAAATCCTAATGCTTCTAGTGAACTTAGAAGGAGTGTAAGAGTTAAAAATGAGAAATTTGGATTCAGATTTCATAAATTCTCAAGCAATTTCCTTTCTTGTGGAAGGAAAGAGAGAAGTTGTTACCAATAAAATTCTAATAGTTCTCAATGTTGAGAATGAAAGTGATGACCCAAAGACATTTCAAGATGCAATGACATCTAGAAATTCAGCCTTTTGAAAAGAAGCAATAAATGACAAAATGGAGTCTTTAATGGCTAATAAGACTTGGGTCTTGTCGGACTTGTCTCCTGGTTCCAAGGCTATTGGATGTAAGTGGGTTTTCAGGGTAAAAAATAGTGTGGATAATGAATCAATTAAAATTTTCAAAGCTAGGCTTGTTGGACAAGGATTTAGCCAAAGGGAAGGAGTAGATTATTTTGATACTTATGCTCCAGTGGCTATAATTGCATCTATAAGAATATTGATAGCTTTAGCTTCATTATATGATTTGCATATACATCAAATTGATGTAAAAATTGCTTTTCTAAACGGTAATTTAGATGAAGAGGTGTACATGAAACAACCTGAAGGTTTTGTCCTTCCTGGTTATGAACATAAAGTTTGTAAGCTAGTTAAATCATTGTATGGTTTAAAACAAGCTCCAAAGCAATGACATGAAAAAATTGATAATGTTGTTTTGTCTGATGGTTTTATACATAACTCTGCTGACATGTGTATATATTCTAAGTTTACAAAAGATTATGGTGTGATCTTGTGCCTTATGTAGATGATATGTTAATTTTTGGAACAAACATAAATGGCATAAATGAAGTCAAAGCCTATTTGAGTTCATGTTTCAAGATGAAGGACTTAAATGAGGTTGATACCATATTGGGTATCAAAGTTAAAATAAATAGTGGGGGTTATTCTTTAAGTCAGTCTCATTATGTTGAGAAGATGCTTAAGAAATTTGAGCATTTGAACTTCAAGGAAGCTAACACTCCATATGATTCATCGTGCAAACTTAGTATGAACAGTGGAAGATATGTGGTTCAGCTAGAGTATGTTAGTGCGATATGTAGTTTGATGTATGCTACACATTGTACTAGGTCTGATATTGCATTTGAGTTTGCAAACTTTTTAGATTTACTAGTAATCCGGGTATAGAACATTGTCAAGCAATTGAAAGAATTTTTGCTTATTTGAAAAGAACTAAAAGTTATGCTTTGCATTATGGAAATTTTCCAGCTGTACTTGAGGGATATACAGATGCTAGTTGGATATCTAGTGATGGAGATAATAAATCCACAATTGGTTGGATTTTTATGCTCGGTGGTGGTGCTGTTTTTTGGGCCTCAAAGAAACAGACATGTATCACACATTCTACCATGAAAGCTGAATTTTTGACTTTGGGGGCAGCAGGCAAAGAAGCTGAATGGCTGAAAAATATGTTATTGGATATAAAGTTGTGGCCACAACCGATGCCAGCCATTTCTTTGCACTGTGATAGTGAGGCAACTCTGTCCAGAGCTTATATAAGATTTATAATGGTAAGTATAGACACATCAGTTTGAGACATGCGTATGTGAGACAGTTAATATCCGACGAGATTGTAACTGTGATTTACGTAAGGTCTTGTAACAATTTGGGAGATCCTTTTATTAAAGGACTTCCAAGAGAAATGATTTATGGAACAAGTCGAGAAATGGGCTTGCGACCCGTTTGATTAATCAGCAACAATGGAAACCCAACTTTTTTCCTATGAATACCCATAGTTAAAAGGTTCAATGTGGTAATAACAAATTGTTAATGACTGATTAGGTCACACTAGTGTAACTATTGTTCTAGTGTATGTTGGTAGGGGTGAGTAATATACTCTTAATGAAATTCGGGTAAATGAAGAATTTCACCTATATAGACATAAGAAGTGGTGCCGCTTCTAAACAAAAGTTTTGGGTCTAACTTTTGTAAATGACTATGAAATCAGGTGGAGCACATGACCATAATAGTGTTACCTCGATATGAACATGGAAAAGAACAATTGTGTGTTAAGTTTTCCGATTCTAGCATAAGAAATTTTGGCTCAAACGCTTTAAGCCGCCATTAATTTCGTTAGAATTTTGAAGAACTGTGACTAAGTGAAATTTTAAATGGCAAGATACTTTCATCTAAGAACTTTTGTTAAATTGAAGACTAAGTGGGGAATTGTTGAATATAGTCTTCAATTATGAACTTGTTTGGAATAAGAAGGAAAAGTGATCGACGAAAAATTCTGGAAAATATTGGCTGAGCGCCAGGGCGCTTGAAGAACCCTGGCGTCAAAACTCCTACGGGCACCGGCGTAAGTCGGCGTCGCGGCCCGCGACTTGCTGTCAGAACGGAATTTTCGAAAACTCCGCTTTGAATCAACGACGATCTCTTCATTTAAGGCCATGACCATTAATGAAAGGTTGCATCTGGTCGGTTTTGGTGCTATATAAGGCACAATGATCACTTGTTAGAAAAATAAGCAATCTATCTCTTTCAAAAGAAAACCTTTTTTCTTCCAAGCAATTCATGTTCATGAAGAACAAGTAATTACTGAAAACTTTGTTCTCAAGATTAGGGAATCCTGAGGTAAATTAGCAAGTTAATCTCATCAATATTATAGTGGGGCTAATATTATCCTAAGGACAGAGAATCATATCGTCCTAATCTAATTTCGGTAATTCATTCCTTTGTACTATACAGTTTTTCTAACAAAATATGCATATAAAAATTAAACACCAACTAACGTGGTACCTATAATGATTAAAGTACTATCTCATCAGGTGTAACCGTGTAAGCGAGAAGAATAGACTGATTGAAGTTTAGCAATCACGAGTGGTCCTTGAATATGTTTTTATTTCCTTTTTCTTTTAGGTAAGCTAATATAATCTATTGTTTGTTTCATAAACTTTCATAGTTTTCATCAACAAAAAAAAAAAGACATGATACATAAACAAACCTTCAAAGTTAATCTAAGTTTGCAAGTATATCTTTCAACTTTGGATGTACACAAATAGATACATCAATTGTATAAAATTAAACATGCAAACACAAATGTTGATGTACACATAAATTTTGGAGGTGTCACGTCAGCATTTATGTTTACATGTTCACCTTTATACAAATTGAGGTGTCTATTTGTGCACATCCAAAATTAAAGAGCATACTTATCAACTTAGATCAAGTTTGAAGACATATTTATATATTATGCCACAAAAAAAAGATTCATAGTAATGTGTTTTTTTTGGCATTTGCTTCGACACAAAGTAAGCCCTAAGCCTTATCAAATCTCTAGTGATTAATTCAATTTATGGGATCCCTCTCCCTGTAAAGGTCTCATTTTGTATTATTGCATCAATCATCTACATAGTTCAAATGCATTTTTAGCAAAAAAAATTGAAAATCTAACTAAATTATGTTATTTTGTTCAAACATTTAAGAATATATATAAAATCGACATGATCAAACATGCTTGAAAGCTTCCGAATATTTTTCACACATCACCTCTATCTCCTATGAAGTAGTCACTCGAGTTTGGATTATATCAACAATATTTTAGCGTCAGATAAAATCTCCACATTCTTTAATTAATTATTGATAGCACGTTCAAAAACCTTTCTGATAGCAATCAGTGCAACGGTCATAATTTCTCAATATATTGAATTGGAGATCTATGGCCATGAACCAGTTTCACAAGGCTGGATTCCAGAAATAATAACCTATAGTAGTAATTAGTAAGCAAAAGCATTATTACCTAAGATGATAGTACTATATTTTATATACAGTAAAACATCTTTATAATGACATCGTTTGTCCGAAAATTTCATGGTTGCTATAGTGAGGTGTTGTTATGTATGTATACTATCATTTAATAATTAGATCTCATTTAACTGTTATAAACAAAAATATGCAAATAATTATTGTATATAATTTTTATGTTATAAACGAAAACGATATACTTGTTAATTTTAAAATCTCAATTGATTTTCATATCTCATTATTAAAAATTGAAAAGACTAATAAATGCATAACTAGTTGTACCATACCGATAAAGAATTATAATCTAAGGACCATATGCATTTATAATAATTGAGAATTTAGATATTTCAAGTTTTGACGTAAGAATTCTACAATTGTAGGTTATTTCTTAAATTTCAGTCTTTTAGTGATAATATAACGCTTGAATTCCAGTTTCGTATCATCCATTGCTTGATTGATGTTATGAGATGAGATTTGGACTATAAATGCATGACATTTACTATGTATATGACATTAATGATGATTACGATAAATATTTTATTTTTTTTATTTGTAAACTTAATATATTTCTTACAAAATATTATTACACAATATTTGAGTATGATTGTTATGGAGAAGTAATTTACAAAGAGTGTGCCGCTGTAATGAATGAAATTATTGTTATAAGTACTATAATGTTGTTATAAAGAAGTAAAATATAACGTGAAAAATCAGTTTCAAAAAAAGTTAAACAGTCATTGTTATAACGAATGACAATTATAGAGTAATTTGACGATATTTTTGTCCAATGTACACTTTTTTCTTTTAAGTTGTCCAATGTACATTTGAATAAATGGCAGTTTCACCGCTATATACATTGATCAATATGGTACTCATCTTGCTGCAAAGATTCTTTCGCACATGTATAATGTATAGTGATGTAACTTAACTAAGAGAATCTTAATCAAACTCATCATCTATCTTCCGACTTTAGTTAGTCCCCTATTCATGACTTGTTACTTTCTCTCCAGGATTTTTTTTTTATAATTGAGGTATCTAGATTTGCGCCTGACTATTTCACTAATATTATCTAGACGTTCTGGAGATGATAGACCCGATCTCTCATCGCTATCATCAAGGTAAACCGCGAAATGTGCCTCATTAGCCAGAGTCTGAGAGCAGACAACTGATCAATGACACAAGACACAATCCCCTGCCGGGGATCGATCCCACACTACGCATGCCAGCGCATCTTGACGCCCATCCTTTGCCATTGAAATATGCCCCGGAGAATAATTTTTCGCTGAAAGGGGACTCAAACACGAAACCCCTTCCAGCATACCCTTAGTGAAATGGCCACTGGGCCAAACACCTCGGATTCTCAAGGATTTATGTTCTAGTTGACAAGGTGAGGAGCTAGAATATAAATACAAGATTATGGTTCGATCTTGGTCCAAATCATGTTTTATGTTAAGAATTTATTGAATATATATAAATTATTATTTTAATATTCAATAACTTAAAAAAACCATCTTAGGCCTGAAAAAGCCAACTCGATTGGTATTATTCAAATGCTAATATAGGCCTATGGATGACTTATTTAAGAGATAATCCACACACAACGATAGGGGTGATTGTCTTCCGGATACAATTGGGCCTGCTAATCAAATTGGGCCAGCTAAGGAAATTGAGACGGATCCAGTTAGAAGGAGCATAAGGGCCGCAAAACCACCCCAGAAGTTATCTAGAAGCCTGGATAACTAAGGTGGGTTAGGTTAACTACATACAAGGACAGGTAAAGTTTATCCACTTTGGACCAAGTACAATACTTTATAAGTAGCTTCTTTTTATTTTCCAGCTACCAATGCGGGACATTGTACGCACACCCAACAATCTCCCTTTTGAACTAAGTTCTACATGACTCATTATCATGATTTACGGATCAGAGATTCAACGTGTTTGTGTGTCACCCACATTGTCAAAGTATTTTCGGTCATCAAAGCCCAAAGATTGTGTATGCGTCTTCAAAGCTATGGGTAAATATCGTAAACTGGCCTATAGACTGGAAAGGCACTAAGTCGGGGCCCACGACACACTTTGCCATCTTCATAATTGTTTTGTCAAACCATTGACTCTTAACATGGTGTGATATTATCTACTTTGAACCAAGCCCGCACGATTTTCTCGAAATGTCTCACACCATTAAGAGTATTTAATACTTTATAAATAGTTTCTTTTTCTTTTTCAGCTATCAATACGGAACATTATTCGCATACCCAACAAGTTTGCCTTTTTTTTCTTTTCAATTTAGTATTAGCATGCAGTTGCATAATAGATGAGCAAAGGACCATATGATCATTAGGAAAACCTTTATATTAAAAAGAATAATGATTTTTCTTTTGAAAATTCTCATTTGCTAACAGGTCGAGAGACTTTGTTCTTACATGACATGATGGAGGCACTTTACATTCTATCCATTTTATTATTCAAATTTTTTGATAACACTAAATAATCCTTGTTCAACTTTTTTTTTAAGATTACTTAACCTTCAATATGATTGGTAATTATGTTACGCACTTTCTTTCTACCTTTTTGTTTCTTAATTTGATGCAAATGACGGTAGCTAGTAAAACAGGAAAAAAAAGAAAAGGAAAAGGGCCAAAAATGCTCCTCGATTATGAAAAATGAGACAAATTGTCATTACTTGTCATCTTCCTGCAGTTGTTTTTTCCCTGTCATACATAATTGTCTTCACTGAAATGTTGTCCACTTTAGCTTGGACTGTTTGATGCCCATTATTATTATTCTTATGGAGGAATTAAATAGTTTGTCCTACTTTTGGTCAAATACTAGAGATATTACATTTTTATAATTCCAAAAGACATATGTTAGTACCTTTTTACCGTGCAGTATTAGACAGAACACCAATACTAAAGTTGGACATAACACACACTTCGACGGAATTTGGAGTTGAAACCTCGATCTCAACAAATAAACATAAATTATATGTTGGATGACTAATTTCATTGGAGTCATTTGAACTTTTTCCCCTGTAGTGGTCTTTAATTATTGCCCCTTCCGGGATATACATTCTTTACGGAATATGACATAAATTGTGCCGAATTTCATAAAGAATTTATGTCCCATAAGGTATAAATTTCATTTGAGCGACAAAATTCAAAGACCAGCCATTTGAAGATCAAATTGTGTAATTTTTTTATTTCATTGTAATAATGAGTTTTTTTTATTTGGGCCTCATGTTGTGTAGGTTGTGGGTTGAAATTTGGCCCAATATAAATGGGCTTTGATATCATAATATGGATTTTGCTAATGATGTGTATTGGTAAGATGTGATCTGTTTGAGTGATTTGCAAGAATGTTCCAAAAGCGGTGATCTTGAATTTTTGGTTCCGTTTAATTTTTTTTAAATAAATGTCTTGAGATAGAGATTTGAGACATTTCGATAAGTTAGAAACAATGCATCTGCTCAATTAGTAACAAGTTCTATCTCATAGACAAATATAATATGTGTTGTTCAATTGTTCACAAGGTAATACAATATAAACTCCTGCTCAATAGACAATACATACATGATCTTCATTTTCTGTAACTTCTCGAAATGTCTTGATCTCCTACATCATAGGCAAAACTAACTTATGTACACTGGAACTTATGTTTGATCATAAGCAACCGAGGTCGTGTTTTAAATATTTTTATTAAGTGAGGCTAAAAGTTTAAGACCACCCTTTGTGATGTCTTATTTTTGCAATTTCTTCGAAATCCTTTGGTTGATGAAATTACTTTTCAAGTATTTGATTGTTTTATATTGTTAAGAATATATTCTCGGGACAACAATTTGCATAACATAGGGGAAAATTACCTTATTGATATAAGTAATTTTTTTAATAAGTAATGTATCTTAATTTTTACTTGATTTCGCTTTACATAAATACTATTATTAGACTTCAATACTCAAAACTATCACGACAAATAACTGGTAAGTAAAGTTATGGACGGTATTCTCACTCTAAGCTAGTACCAGTAATTTGAAAACGATAGACTTTTAGCGTAATTATTCCTCGTAAAGTTGATATAAAATATATTCTGCTATTTTGAAAATTTATGATGGAAAAGGAAGTTCTGATGGAGCCGAATATAGGTGATACTATAAGATCATAAATAAATTGACAAAGTCCTACAATTCCATGAAAGCAATGGTTTTATCCATCCAGCTGAATTTTCAAAATTAGCAAAAGTGGAACAATGTCAATAATTCTTTCATTGATTTTAGAATAAAAGTATAGAGGTTATTTTCTATAAACTATTATAAATAACACAAGAAATAACAAAAGATAGAGAAAGTGGCAAGATTAATAAGTTGTGGACCTAAAAGAATCAACAACCACAAAACAACATTGAGGACCATCATTTTCAAGTTATTTCAACCATTAACGTAATCAACACATATGTCGATGGATATTTAAATCTTGATTTTAACTTATATAATTTGATAATGCAAATTAAACAAACATTTTCATCATCAATGTATGTCAACTTGTTAAGAGTTGCTATGTGCTTTATTTTTAGGTTATTATTTTCATTTTTATTAACATTTACTTATAATTATCTTTGGGTGACATGATAATTATTATGATTCGAAGAGTGTGTATGATATGGAGGAAATAATTTATGATTTTTTTTTGATTTTTTTCCATATTTGGTTGGTGAAAGAAAAATAAGTTTCTTAAAAATGAGAAAAATAATTTTTGTAGTAACTATAACAACAATATATCCAGTGTAATCCACCTGTGAGATCTGAAGAGAGTAAAGTATATGCAAACTTTAACCCGCTCCCGCTCCCCCCTCCCCCACCACTCTCAAACTCTTACTCCCTACCTCATTCCACTATAGTGTTTTTCTAAATTACATATATTTACTCTTGGAATAATATATTTTAGCTTACTTACCAAACACAACCGAAGTGTAATCAGTTGATTATCGACTTTCCCAAGGACACTTTAATCCTTTCCTCCTATACAACGCCTATAACGCAGTCCTAAAAGGATATAAAATTATAAATATGAATAGATGTCTACTTGTCTTTAAGCCAAACATGAAAAAGATCTGTTAGATAGGTGACGATATTTTCGAGGATATGAAATTCATTTTTCTAACTGATTTAAGATGTTTAATTTATAAAATACTTAAAAGAATTTTGTCTAGTACTACTATTTATTGTACCAAAGAATATGTATATTTATCCGTAAAACGGTACAGCGTGATCAAGAACTCGTAAATCTCAATTGACACGTTAAATAAAAATGATAATTAAGATAAATAATAATAAGACAAAGTAAGCAATAATCAGTCTGAGTCTTGAGATAACTTCTGAGTAAAAGTGACTGTAACTTGTATGTAAACACAAAAAACAAGAGAATATCAGTAAGTATATTGTAAAAAGCAAGAATCTGATGGGTTATAATGTAATGACGTGCCCTATTTATATATGAGTGATGTGCGATTTATGCACACACTAACGCAAGTGCACGTGTCGTGTCAAGTAATATAGTCTTAGAAGACCGAGTTATCGTCCTCAGGGATTAGTGTTCAATGCTCAAATTCTATTCTATGGTATCTATTTGGTAACCGATGATTGATAAGTTGTTTATGACTATAATTATGAAAGCTAATTAAACTAAGTTGTTTTACTTCAGTAATGGTGGAAATAGGGCTTCCAAATCTCCTCAACTATCCGCTTAACTTACTTATTAATGCAATTAATTATGGTTCTTCTTCTATTTTGAGATAGCATGTTAACTAAGCCGTTTTATACTCCTGTTAAGGTAGTATAAACACTCAACCCCAATATAGAACCTTTCTACCTTTCGGTGATAAGATTGACTATAAAGGAGGATTAAGAGCAATAACCTATTAATACTACACAAGTATCGGGGTACCTTCGTCCACGATTTAACATATGTTTATTCAACTACAGCATATTCACAATCTCCCCTTTCGGCTTTCGATTAGAAATCATAAGAATTATGATAATTAGTGATCAAGTAATTATCAAGTAATCAAGACAAATATTGAATAAATCTCAACAACAACAAGAAGAACCAAAACATGCATTAATTCATAAAGATAAGTTTCAGGTGAATTGACATGGAAAGCCCTAGATTAAGTTAGTTCATAGCCATAGACATGACAAAAACTAAATTAATATCCAACATAAACAGTAAAGAAATAAAACAAGAACCAAGAAATTACTAAGAATAGGTCTCCAATCTTGATCTCCAAAAGTTGTGTGATTTGGCAAGAAGAGGAACCCCTAAATCTGACCTAAAATTCTCTTTTTATAGTCTCCAAAACGTGATGCAGGTTTTCCTTTAGGCCTTGGCCCATTGTCATTCGAATTTGCTGATTTTTCCGCTTCGGCGCCTCGCGAATCAGGCGCGGCCGGAATTCTGGCGACTCTACGAATATTGGGTGTCGCGCGCTCGACCTGCTGGCCGAGCGTCGCGCTACTCTGCTTTGTGCGGTTCCGCTAACTTTCGCCGAGCCCTGGAACCTCTGTTTCTGCCCTCTTTTTGCTCCTTTTCCGCCAATGAGCCACTTTAAACCAATATGACTCAAAAGAAAGAAAATTTATCCTAAGACGACCCGTATTTGTACAAAAATGGACAAAAGACTAACTAAAAATGACTCAAAAGGTGTATATAAAATACACCGATCAATGAGCTACATGGGTACACAACCCGCGAAATATGACATCGTAATTGCATGAGAATGAATGTTGTAATAATTGGACAATCAATCTCTCAATAAATGTTATTAAAAGCCCGTTGGAAGTCGTGTGTCCGAATTGAGTAACGGTCGTCCGTTACGACGCGAAATGACTCTCAGCCTTCTTTAATACCGATACCGGCTCTACTCATGTCGCACTCGGTACCATGCATATCAAACCGATAGTGCTACAAACTGACGTGATCTGACTCAACATCATACTCCATGTGTCAGTCCATAATTCGTACAATTGTCTTATACAAATTTTATCCTATACAGATAGTTCCCGCACTTTCCGTTAGCAACTATTTGTGCAACCGGGAAGTGGATTTGAATGACCGGACTGCATGTTCCTCTATATTTTGGCGAGAATTTAAAAAAATAACAACTTGCAAGTCATTTCAAACATCATATCCATTCAATGCTTCTGAAACGACGACACTGTCCAATCGCCTGAACATCGTGGCACGGGATAATGATGATACATATCTTTTCACCTCCCAATCGTTATATTATTTTACCATAAATAGGAGGCCAAATCTTTTTAAAAGACCAACCATACCATCTTCAATCTCTCTCAATCACCTTGTTTTCTTTCCTTTTAACTAACTCATTCAACAATGTCTTCTACAAGTTCTTTACCTTCTCGTTCATCTGAGGATAATAGCAACTCCAAATCGTTGGATCGGGTTGATGATTTCAAGAGCGTATATCATACCGTACCTGCGTTAATTGATCTTTTGATTAAATATGCCTATGATAATGGAAAAACTTCTCAATTGTCGATATGGGAAAGAACCCACTTCTCCTACAACCCAAATAGTGGATTTACAATCTAATGTTACCAAAATTCTCCCCTCATGTTTTGATTTTTATGGGGACCTTCATGTCCAAACCAAATATGAACATGTTGAAAAGTTCGAGTCGAAGATAACAACCGAAGTTCTTCCCGTTGTTATAAAAGATTGTGGTTTCTCTTCTGACATAGTCATTAGAGCGGTTGATTATGTCGACCGCATGCATTACCATGTTGAAGGATTTTTATGACATACACATATCCATTCATCATTGGTTTCAAACTCCTCATCCCAAACCTGAGAACACTTCTTCATTTGTTTGTGTACCTACATAGGGATAATTGCTTGATTGAGAAACTGTTGATCCTTCTCTCCTCTTGCTCGACGAACCAACTTCAGGCTGTTCTATCATTCGAAGTAGGCTGGGTCATGCGCGAGAACGAGCGACTTTCAGTTCCTTTCCTGTAAGTCAAGTGACTTCGTTCCTCTCGCCGTATTCCACCCTAAGTTTATAGGCCAATCTTTTTCCACGAATATTGTTAAGGATCTCTGCTGCCGATATAGGTTTGCATAGGTCAAGTTGCTCCGCAAGTTTGGAGAATTATATTTTGTATCCAAATGTTAGCCAATGTCGTTGATATTTCATTTACTATCGATCATCTCCTCCTCCTGTATTACCCTAGGATTTTACAAGGCGAAATTATCGCTTTATACCCCCAGGGAAGCCGCAACCTCATAAATACAGAGATAATTATGATTGTGGATAGCAAAACCATTACATTTTAATCAGGACTGACCAAATTCATCAGCCTTCTGCGAATCCTTTTTTTGGAAGAGTGGAATCCTTCCCATAATAATTAATTTATTTTTCTACTACCGGGTACATTTGCATGGTTTTCCAAATAAAGGATAACTCTTTGCTTACTCAAAATTTTATAACCTTTTCAGCCATTCTGGTCGAGCCACAATTGATAGAAGAAATATTTGAGTGGGTGGTAAGTGTTCTTCATGCCTCCCCCGACATCACCAGAACTTGGAAGAGTGTCACCTCATCTTGGTGGAAGGAAAAATACCATGATAAACTCTTAACCTTAATTCTTCCTCCTATCCATACTTTATCTCGTAACTCTCTTTTTAACGTTTTCCCTCTATTACCAGGACTCCCGTCTCGAACCTCTTCAGCCTAAAAAGTATTGTCTCGCATAACCACATTACCAGGTTTAGATTTGTCAAAATCAAACCCCCAAACTGCCAAGAACTCCTCCCCTTTTGATGAGCAGAAGCTCACAGAATCTCCCCAATTTTCGATTGGGGTTTTCAAAAGGTATAAGTTGCGATTTCTCCCTTAGATTGGAGAATAATAACTTTTTTTTTATGGAGAATTCCTACAAACCTTGTAAAAATGAAAGAGATTGAGATGAAGAAGAGTTCAAAGGTTAAGAGTGAAGGCTTGTGAAGTTGCCAGCGATTTGCTTCAGTTGTTTATAAGGCAATACATATTGTTCTATTAAAACAAAATTGGTCCTCTGCTTATAATTAATTAATCTCACAATTAACTAATTATACACCCGACTAACTTCTCGATCCCAACTCGCTAAAATCCTGACAATTTTATAAAACCTTCGTGTACTCGATGTCACAATTCTTATAATATAACACTAGTCTGCAGTCTCCTTGGGAATGTACAATTATTATTATAACCCCTGGCGTCGCACCGATAATCTCAAAATGATTTCGAAATCACATCGTTTTATATACTAATTCCCTTATTAGTATCCACAAGTATAATATAACTTTTCGGGGTACGGGTCTACTTGTCAACGTTTGTGGGTTCAAACCATTATCCGGGATTTTGAGGTGTAACATAGGTACTCGAGCGTAGTCCTACTTATGCTTACAATTGATAGTTGTAGTGCTATTACTGTAGGCCCGATTAGCCTATCACACTTATAGACACATTATTGCTTTATAATCCACTGTAGTTTGATTTCTGCTGATATGTGTTATTTAATATATTTTATTTAGCTTATTTAGTTGTGTTAGTTATTGCTTCCTTTTGTTCGAATGCACTTTATACTGCTTTAATTCCTTATTTGAGTCTGACCGTTTTCTTGCTTTACTCTTTACTCTTGCTTTACTCATGTTTTGTTTTGATTGTTTTGTTTGTGATTATGCTTTGTCTTGAGCCGAGTGTCTCCTGGAAACAGTTGCTCCGCCTACCAAGGTAGAGGTAAGGTTTGTGTACACTCTATCCTCTTCAGATCCCACAGTGTGATATTTCACTGGGTATGTTGTTGTTGTTGTTATATGAAGAACACAAAATAATTTATGTGATCGAAACAACTTCGTGATAAAGTCAAAAAGTTAGAACCCAAAATTAAAACGGAAAACGACTACCTATATTATATTGGACCTGAAACCCATTTCTATACTGATCCGGCACACCATATCTTAACCCTAACTTCCATGTGTCGTCATTATCTATGTATATCCATAACCAACAACATATTGATTGGCCGTATTAGCATTAAAATCTTTGATAAATAAAACAATATTTGGTTTACTACACACCAAAATTAATCTCTACATTAATGTGATATTTTGTTGACGATATTAAGTTCATTACCAACTTATGCGAAACGTTATGTATTGTTTTGTTATTTGTATAGAAATGTGAATATTGGATATTCAAGTAAATTGAGATCTATCTCAAACCTTACTCAAAATATGGAGCATTAAATAAGGGCTATAATTTACAAAATTAATTAAATATACAGAGTCAGAAATGAAAAAAACTACTACGTTATTATTAAAATTGTAGATACATGATGGAAGTCAATTAGACGAATATTATCCACATTTGGAGAGAAGCAAATAAGTGTGCCAAATTGTTTATCCAAAAAATATACAATTGAATTTATAAGTAATTTTAAGAATGTTTGGATTGATTTGTAATAAAGAGAATTAAATCATTAATAATAAGTAAGCAAATGAAAATAACAAGTATGAAGATTAGTCTGAAATATTGTGATCTTGATTGAAACTACTCAATGATTTTGGTTCGATCCTTAACTGATTTGCTTCAGGTTTGAACCAACAATGAGAATTAAGAGCTATAATTGGTGTAAGTAAATCAATAACACTTTATAGCTATCACGATCAGATGTAGTTACTAGGGCTGGCCAGTGGGCCGACCCGACTTCACCAGGCCCCGACTCGACACACGACCCGCAAAAAAACGACGGGGCTCGAACCAAGTGACAGGTACGGTCCCGCCCGACTGCCACGACCGAACCTGCCTGGATCGTGCCTTACCCCGCACCCTGGTGATACAACATCGAGAAAATCGGAAATAAAAACACGAACATGAATTAAGAGAAAAGATAAATAAACAGTCAACCAAAATAATTGCCTTCATCATATATATACATAAATACGAACGCTTATCCTTTTACAAACCCCGCCACAACAAATACTGCACTTCTAAGATTTTTACAATTTATGGCGGGGACAGGTTCGCCATACCCCGAATGTATAAGAATCCCATGACTGTGGTAACATACCAAAAGATAAGCCTCGAAGGAACGGAGCTTCCCAATACGCCGAAAGGTGATCCTAAAATGGATCGACAATGACGTACCTTTACTCGCGCAGATTTAACGCACCTCAAGGCGAGGTCAAGATAACAGTACCAAGTATGTGAAATCAGAAATACGTATACGAAATCATAATAGTCTATATAAAGCGGGAGACACGTATGATAACCAAACTACGATTCACAACATAGAAGCCATGTCAAGTCGTGGACTCATGCCTCAAAGTCATCCTCACGCGTGGAACTTCTTCCTCACCGCCAGCCTAGGTACAAATCATGTGATACGATAATGTGTCTCACCATCTTATGGACCCAATATAAAACGCGTGTGGAATACATTCGGATGAACCAGAGTCGGTGAATACATTCGGATGAGCCCAGAGTCAAGTGATATACATTCGGATGAACCTAGAGTCGGGTGAAATACATTCGGATGAACCCAGAACAAGTGAAATACATTCGGATGAACCTAATCAAGTGAAATACATTCGGATGAGCCTAATCAAGTGAAATACATTCGGATGAACCAGAATCAAGTGAAATACATTCGGATGAGCCCAGAATCAAGTGAAATACATTCGGATGAACCAGAGTCGAGTAGAACACGCGATTTGCACAACAAGGCTATCACACGTAATACGGTCAAGTTTCATAACAACAAGCATAAGCAAGTTACACCCAACTCAAGGTACTTTCATTTTATGTCAAAGTCCGGATTTTAACCTTAAAGTACTACGTCCGTTAAATTCCTTTTAAGATCCATTTCTTTTACAAAGGTCACCCGATACCCGTAGTATAAAATTAGAGTGACTAACATTGTTAAGTAAACCAAAATGCTTTCCTTTGTAAAATCAAGTAACAACCTTATTTTCCAAACGCTCAAGTTTGCCTAATTTCAAATGCTCCAGCTTTCTCATTTTAGAAAAGGTTTCGTAGTTCATAGTTTTAAATCCTTTAAAACATAATTCTCCTTTAAACGTTTTGAGAAACCTATGTCTTATAAGTGAGTAGGTTATTCTTGTTTATAATCAATCTTATTAAGCAGCCATGATCTAGGAAATGTAATATCATTTTGTCTTATCTTAGCTTCTATGCAGATGGAGGTTTCTACTGGTTTTAATAATACTTCATTAGTCAATACATTTTCCTTTTATTAACGCTGCAGTTGGTTTGTCGATACACATTCGATTCAAATCAAGAAACATTCTTAAGCCGTTATACCTAACTTCCCATAAAGCTAGTATAACTCTTAAGCTTTCAAAACCAAGTACTACTCATTCTTTGAAAGCGATTCAAGAATCTTTTGAAATACTTCAAGTTCTTTATTAACACATATCAAGTCGATTACCTTTTAAAACCACAAAGCATTTTCTTACCTACATAAGGTCGTTATAACCAACTTCCCATAAAGCCGTTATAACACCTTATGTTTCAAACCAATCAAATACGCTAACACACGTACGTCTACCGTAATACATAGTTATACACATATCATGCTAGAACAGATAGGAAGAGGTTCACATACCGCGACGAGTATCGACTAATAGCAAACGCTCAAGTACCGCATGAAACCGTCGGCTATTCCTTAAGCCAAGTAGATCACGCCATACGTAGTACTTCAACCTATAGAGCCACAAGGCGCCTATTAACATCTAGATCTCAATGTAGAATATCCTACGTAAAATTCGGCAAAGACCTCCCCGCAATGGCAACAGAAATCTCCTCTCTCTATCGAGCCGCTACCAAGCCAACCAGGGGTTTGACGCCTAACCTGACGTGTACAATTCTACTCACGAATACTACACAAGTCTCATCAGAATACGTCTTTATGTAATTACTGATTCCACTTCTTTAAATTCAGCTTAAGTCGCAAGACATCGCGTAAGTATTATTCAGCTTAAGTCAAAAGACATTGCACGCACAACTATGTTGATTCTATATATAGTATACTTAACTACATACTCTTACAACATGTAATTTCCAATTACAAATGTAGGTCAAGAGTGTTTACCTCGTTAAGCCCAAAATTATCCAAGTTATATGTCGATCCCGAACAATGTTTAGCTCCTACTCCGGCGCCCAACTGCTCCAACCAACCCTTAGAAGTTCTAACCAACTTCTACTTATAACTTCAACTACGGGTGAAGATTTACTTAGGGTTTCGTTTTTGTGGTGAGGAAGTATAATAGTATTTTCCGGGCTTTTGTATAAGTGTAACTGGGAATACTACAAGGTATTTGGGCCAAGGTATTTGGGCATTACTACAACACTGTGAGAGTATTTCTATACCACAACAAGGGTATTATACGAAAACAACTAGGCAGGGGGTGTACTTCTGGCCAGTGGCACCACAGGAGGAAGGGAGGCTTCGGCGAGGCCTTGCTCAAAGGGGGAGGGGACTTTGGACGATAGCAAGACAAGAGGAGGAGTATTTGAGACTTAGATAGATTGCTCAAGTTTTGGATGAAGAAAGTCTTCAACTTAGAGGTATTTATAGGTCAGTGAAGGCCAACTAATGGCGAAGATGAAGACAAGTGTGGTGCAAGTGTAGGCTAGATTTCCACCACGTGTACCTTATCCATCTACCACACCAACTTGCACAAATATCCTACCCACCACACGCCCCTTTCGCCAAGCTTTACGCCAATTCTTTCGATGTGAGGTGACACTTGTCACCCTCCCGTTGGTCCAAAATGTTACGTCTCTCGGAAAAATCCGCAAAAATTAAAAATGACATAGCGGAATTTTCCTACGAAAGTCGTGGAAACGCTTTCATTTAAAAACGACTCCTATCGGCACTTGTGCCCAAATTTCGAAACTTGTCCATTCTTAAGGCAAAAATTTAATACGTACGCCCTCACGTACATACTCAGGAAAATACGGGGTATAACAGACCCGACCCCGCCAGGCCCCGATCCCGCCCCGACCCCGTCCCAGTCCCTCCTTTTGCAGAAAATAGCTGTTGTCCAACGGCCATTTTACATTTTGGCCGTTGGACAACGGCCATTTTTGGCTTCCCCCCTCCCCCAACCCTCCCTACCCCTTTTATATTTATTTTTAACCCCTAAGTTATTATATTTACACTTTAACCCAATTTTCCAACTATAAATACCTCATTTCCTCCTCTTATTATTTTCACAAATCTTTCTACTCTCTAATCTCTCAATCAATCAATCTCTATTCTCTAATCTCTATACAACATTGTCTACTACATATTCAATCTATTTATTAATTTGAGAATTGGGAGTGAAGTTGACAACTAGCTTGAGGATTATCTATCGAGCAAAGTTTTAATTTTCAACCTCTCGATTACACGTCGACTCTATGTCGGCGTTTGGTACATTCGTTCTCTCATTAAATTATTATTTTGTCTTTATTTCATTTGGCACATTTAATTTCATTATCTTTAAGTCTTTAACTATTTATTACCATAATTAAAATGAAAGGATTAAGAAGTATGTTGGGTAAGAGTAAGGCTTCTTCTAGTAGTAGTAGTAGGGGTAACAAGGGCAAGAGTACTTCTTCTAGTATTCCAGCTATTCCTAGACAAGATGATTTTATAGATCCTGAACAGTTTCCTGAAATACCATATGATCTTGACGACCATGTATTTTCTCTAAATGAAGAAGACTTTGATTTAGATGTCACTCTAGATGATGATACACCTACTAATGAAGATGATGATACACCCACTAGTGAAATGCCTCCTATCCCCCCAACTATGAGACGAGGTCCGGCAAAACGACCATTAAAATCAGTTGTATGGAAATATTTTGACAGAGACGTACCGAATCAAGTAGCTGTATGTAAAACTTGTAAAAATGTTTATTCTTTTAAAACTGGACAAGGTCATGGTGGGACAGGGGTTTAGGAAGACACCTATGCAAAAACACAAAGCCTTGTACGCCCAATACATGATTGAAAAAGCGGTGAGCAAGCGTCCTCTCAATCGGGACAAGGTTCACATCTCGTCCCTGCACAAATCTGGTCAAATTAACCCTATGACGGGGAGTCAGAGTTCTAAATACGATAAACATAAAGATAGGGAATCACTAGCAAAATTAGTTCTTTGTGGAGGTTTGCCCTATTTCTGAATCTCCGATTTTATTCATTATATTAGAGATATGTATAATCCTCGCTTATAAAGGTTTTCCTAGATCAACTGTTAAAAGAGATGTATTTAAATTTGCATGAATATCAAAGATTTACGTTATGCATTATATCATTTAAATTGCAAAGTCGCTCTAACTTCGATATAGTCGTAGTACTAATGACCATGATTATTTAACTAAGAATGTCATTGGATAGATTATAAATGGTCTATGCAAAAACGTATTTTAGCATATAGATATATAGATAGAGTAATAATTGGTGAGTTTATTTGAAAATATTTATTCATCTGCGATTATTACGGAATAGCGATAAAGTTATGAGTATTACATTAGATAATGCATCTTCTAACAATTACGCTATTAGTATTTTAAGAGATGTTTTAACTCGTCTTTTCCAAAACATTTTCATATCAAATGCGTGCCATATTTATAACTTAGTTGTAAATGATGGTCTTTCACTTTTTCAAGATATTCTTGAAAAATACAATTTGCTATACACTTTATTTTTAAAAATAATAGAATTCAACAGAGAAAAGAATATAAAAACTTGTCACGATTGTGGACTATCTTACGTAAAAATTCAGAAGAAGTACCAACTAGGTGTAATTCTTTATATGACCAACTAGTTGTTGCTTATGACTATAGAAAACCTATTACTTTATTTTTTAACGCCCATAATCAAAATCCAAATGATATGATTGTGGATAATGATTGGGACAAAATTAGAGAACTTATTGTATTTTTAAAAAATTTTCAACGAGCAACAAAAGAATTTTCTACTTTATATTATCCTACTATTTCAACTATGTTGTTTTATATAGCTATAATATTTTTACTTCTTAAAGAATATATGGAAAAACCTGCTTATCTGCGCTATTAAAAAATGTTTATGAAATTAAAGAAATATTTTATTCCTATTCCCTATTTATATTATTGGTCTCAGATTAAACCCGACTATTAAAATAGAGGGTTGTAAAAGTCTTATTCAAAATATTTATACCTGTATGGACGTACTACCACCTCCAACTCCCAAAAATTTAAATGTTGAGTCACCTATTGAACTAACGCTAGAAGAAGTGTTGAATAGCGTGGAAGATGAATGCAAAAAAGTATATCGGCATTACCAGCAAGAAAGTGCTAGTAACCAACCGACTTTTGTACCATCTTCTTCTTCAACACAGCCTAAATAAAGACATGATGTTTCTGTGGCTAGTATTAATTCTATTGAAAGCCTCAGAAATAGAATGTGATGTAATGATGCTAACCAAATTAGCGAGTTCGATGTTTTTGTTTTGCAGGTAATTTACCTTACAGCGATTATCAATGAAGAAGAAAGGAAGACTTCTGAAATATTGGATGCAGAATGAGAAAACATTTCGACACTTTCAATGATGGCGAGATATTTTGAACATTGGCGTCATCAATCGCTTCGAAGCGCTTTTCTCGCAGTGATTTCAAATAGAGAGCCTGACACTCGTTAGCGGAGACGGTTTGGAGATGGCGGTACTATTCGAGATTGGATACGATGAGCGAAGGAGGCGCTGACAACCAGAGATTAACGAAGAAGACGACAACTACAACGACATTTTATCGAAGGCATGAGTAGCGACGTGGAACAATTTGATCAAGATATACCAATTCCAACCGAAGAACCACAAGAAATTATAAAGAAACTAGAAAAAATATTTTCAAATTGGTAATTTATTTCATTGCAATTTTTTAATTTTTCTATGTCTTTTCTTTTGCAATTTTTTTCAACAACAGTACACTACAATGTTGTAATTTTGAATCTTGTATATTTCAATGAAATAATTAATAATATAAGAGGCACAAAAACAGCCTTGGAATGTTTTTTTTACACTATTCTTGTCTTTGTTTAATTATTTAGTTTATACTTTATACTTTATAGTTTATACTTTATAAATATATTATATATATGAGTATAATACTATAATACTATAATTATAATACTATAAGTCTATAATATTATAGTATATGTATATGAGTATATGACTATAAGTATTAAAGTATATGACAAGTATATATGTTAATGTTACTTTGTTAGTAATTTAGTATTTTTAATTTAGTGAAAAAATTAAAATTAAAAAATAAAAAAAAAACAACCGTCGTCCGTCAGGCCCCGACTCCCCGCCCACCAGCGGACCGGGCGGGGCGGACACGATGGTCCCGCCCGACCCGACTTCGCCAGCGCCTCGACCCGCCCATCTTCTCCGCCCCGACCGCCCCGCTATCGCCAAACCCGACCGGTGGCCGGCCACCTGGCCACCCTGAGTTACTAATTACGCACTCGTGCCTCACCATCCATCTCTGGCTGAGCCATATAGCACGAAATTCTAACAAATCTCGTTTTTGTGAAACTAATCGATCCAGAACCTCTCAGGGATCCCTAGCATACAGAGCTAAGGTCCAAAATATGCTTGATTGAATTAGCTCCGTCCGATCGTATTTCTCCCTAGATGAAAGAAAAGATTGGCAATTTGTCAAGACACTTACTTTCGTCATCAATACATTCAAAATGAAATAGGTATATTTCATGTGCACAAATTCTTTAAGGAAAAATTATAAATTTATTCTTCAACTTTTGATCATAATTTAAAATTATTCTCAATTTGAAATTTTCGTTAGAAATTCATGATACCAAAACAAGATTTATTTTTTTGTAACAGTGAAAGCCCTTTATGCGATGAAAAAATGACTAGATAATTTTTGTTTTTAACATAATGCAAGTTTGATCAATTTCAAATTGTACGGGGCAAATTTGATACCTTTTCACTTTAATAAAAATATCTTCAAAGTAGATAAACTATAATATACAAATTTCTCTATATTAGTAAGGGCTTATTTGATACGAGAAATAAGTGATATTTAATTTTAAAATTAAATTTAAAATAATTTTATCTCATGTTTGATTGAAATAAAATAACGGTATGATTATGTGAAATAACTAATGGGGCATAATATATTCCCAACAAAAAAGGAGCCTTTAACACTATACTGTATATGTTACCTTAATCTTTATCCTATGATAATTGACCACATAATAAACCAAATTTCTGTCTATATCGATCGGCGGCGACGAAGAGTTATTTGAATGGTGTCGGAAGAAGGGAAGAGAAGCTCAAGTGCTGTTAGTAGAATAGTTAATCTTGGTGAAGGTGTTAAAGCTCCAAGTCATGCTGCTATTTTTAGTATTTGTAAATCTCTTGCTGCTGGTGGCATCGCTGGTGGAGTGTTAGTTCTCTATCCTAACTTGTATAATATAATCGTTTATTATTAGTCTTTTTTTTCCTGCTGCATTAATTTAATTAGCTGTTTCTACTTTATTAACTGTTTTTTTTCTCCTATGAGTTTGAAGCTGATAAACAGTAATGAAATTTTTTATTTGCTGTTACCTAGGATTGATCTTAATTCTTAAGAATAACTAAAAAAAGGTAATTTGCATTAGCTGTTTCCAGCGTATACTTGTATTTTCACCTGTTGTATTTTTGTCTGATATTGTTCTGTCTACGTCACACTCGGCCCTTCTTCCGTGCTTTGTGCACCGGGCTGCTTTTTTTTTTTTTATATATGATTCTGAATCCCCTTGTCATTAGTGAAAATTTCATTTTGATGTTACCTAGATTGATCTTAATTCTTACAAAAAATTCCAAAAGAAAAGTCATTTCCGTTCGAAATTTCTAGTTTATACTTTATAGTTTATACTCATTTATTATCGGTTGTTTCTTTCCTTTTCCCTTTTTGTTTCTGGTTCTGATATGGTTCCGAAGGGGATAGACAGTGGCGCAAATTTCATTTGCTGTTACCTATGCTTGACTTAATCAATTAAAAAAATGTAATTCCTTCTTAGTTTTTCGTCTATATGGTTGAAAGGTGATAGTCGGTATGAGAATTTCATTTGTTGTTACCTAGGCTTGATTATTTTGGAAGTTAGAAAATAAGTTCGAACGGTTGTGTTTAGCGCATAGTTGTAAATGATGATATCGAGCTTTTTATACATCATGAAATCATAGGAGTTTATTTTTTTTTGGATCTTTTGTGAAATTGAATACGGTTGGATTAACGAAGAATTTTGAATATGCTAAAATTTCATGGTATAGTGGTCTAGAGTGATATAAAGAGATTGTGTAGTTACATTAACAAAGATGCATTTGTATAGGTGAAATAACGTAATTATGAAACCACTTTTGTTCTTAAAGGTTGGCCTCTGGCATGAAAGTGGAAACATGTAAAACGTGGATGACTCAAGGATTCTTGCATTCTGGAATACAACTAAGAGAACATACTTATAAAAAAGAATTAGAAGGAGAAACAAAGGAGACAAGAGGTGTTGGGAAGAACAATTAATATGGCGCTTATCTAGATAGCTGGATACATATATGAAATATCAAAAGTATTAACTTCAATTAAAAAAATTAGAAAATAAAACAAGGTTTTTTCTTTTAGCAAAGATGTGATGCATCTCTTAGTTGAGTTTTCGAAGCAAATAAATGTTAATTATGCAAAGGGTAACTAGAGGTTACTGTACATCCATAGTACAAAACTGAGGCTTCCTCTAGCAAAACTTAGCAGGAAACATGTTGGTTTGATCTCTAGAATGTGTGTCAAGTACATGGCATGTCTAGAGAGCATTAGTGATGGTTAGATAGAGTGCCTGTCCGATGCCAGTATGGCATGGTATCACCATGGAATCTAAGAAGCAAGCATGCACTAATAGTTTTTTTTTAATCTGGTAACAGAAAGCATGCACTAATAGTTAGGACCACATGTTTATGCCTATGTAGATAACCATCGTCGGCTGGTAGGTTACAAAAGAATCAACTATAACGAGATGTCCTTTATTCCATTATCTAGTAGATTCTCTTGAAGGAACCTCCTTTGTAGATTGAGGAAGGGGGACAGGAGAAAAAGAAAGAGAAAGAAACTATCATCACAGGAAACAGAGAGAACTGCATTAAACAGACCCAATTAGAGTCTCATTTAGATATTGGATTCAGGGAAGAAAATGAAATGAATAGAGGGCTGTGTGGCATGTGGTTTTGCATGTCTTCATATGCTTTTATGCTTTCAAGGACAATTATGTGACAAGTTTTTTTTTTTTTAATCTTCTCCTCCTTTTTTGCCTGAAAGGAGAAGAGTAGAAGAAAAGTGGGATCTCTCACTTGTTGCATTTCTGACTACCTCATAACATCCCCAAATCTACTTTAAACTAACCCCCAGAGGAGTTTCTTTCACACTGTATCAGTTTTCTTAAAAGGGTCTGTTGCATGGTGCAGTATCATTGCTTATGTAATTATTTCTTGATTTTGAGGATAATGACATATATAGACAACAGGTTAAATGCATATCTTGCCTTTTTTCCCCATTTTCAGAATTTTCAAGTTAAATGGTATTCTTGTGTTACAGATCACGCACTGCAGTTGCTCCATTGGAAAGGCTAAAAATTTTGCTCCAGGTAAATATTCCAAGTGATTCTTTTAAGCTTTATGACACCTTAAATTAAGAAATGCTCTGACACCTTAAAGCTAAATGTACCAATTAGATATCAGCTGCACCTGAAGTGTTTAACAAATTTGGCAGAGAACCTACCTATCAGCTAAACTAAAAGTGGTGGATGTTAATTACTATATATTTATATGACAGGTGATACCAAACATGAATTTTCAGTTAACTATAATTTTGTATTTAGGTGTCAGAGCATTTAACTTATTTGTGTACTTATTAAAAAAAGTATATACTTGTATTGTGATAGCATATTAGTATTTACTTAAGGTCAGTGTAGTCATATGTATAACATAGAATTTATGCTGATGCAGACATGCAGTAACCTATAATTAGTTCTAAACACACAACATAGGTTATGAGGATGTTACATGGACCTTTGTTCGTTGAAGTGCAGGTTCAGAATGCTCACAGTATAAAATACAATGGTACAGTTCAGGGGTTGAAATATATATGGAGAACTGAGGGTCTGCGGGGTATGTTCAAAGGAAATGGTTCTAATTGTGCCCGCATTGTTCCAAACTCTGCGGTCAAGTTCTTCAGCTATGAGGAGGCATCAAGGTAAGCCTCAATACTTTCTCTCAGAATGGTAAATGTACTGCCTATACCACTGATCACATTTGAGGAAAATTATCTTTTGAATTGCCATTATACTTCTCCTATTTAGTTTGTTGATTCTTAGTAATTCCTTAAAAGCTTTATTGTAACTTGTTGATTCTGAGATGCTCGACGATCCTATTATTTGGACTAGCGGACATATTTTGCTTTCCGTGGTCTCTAAATTTGTTCTTAATATAAATGTTAATCAATGTGGTGACCGGGAATTGATTCAGGAAATTGGGATGAGCCTCAACAAAATGAAAGGTGGAATAACTAGGAAGAGTAACAGTTTCTGCACTGATGTCTAACTGATTGAAGAGGACTTTCAGTGACTTGGTGAAATGCATTGATCAATAAGGAGTTATTCATTCTGAACTTTCTTGTTGAAAAAAAGGTCAATTTAATGCTGAAAGGTGTAAGTTCACCGCTCAAAGTTTTTTTTTTTTTGAGAATGAGCTCAAAGAAAATATATACTTCCTCAATTCCACCTTATTTGACACTTTCCTTATTAGTCCATTCAAAAAAGAATGACAAATTCTTGTATTTTCTTAATGAGAAGCTTTTATAGCCACAAAGGCTATGACATGCTTAAGATCACAAGTTTCAAAAGTTTTATAGCCGAACAAATGTTATGGCATATTTAAGTCTACAAGTTTTCAAAGTCTTCCTTTCTTTATTAAACTTTGTGCCAAGTCTATAAACAAAGTGAAATGGAGGGAGTATTTTGTTCCGGATTATCTTGCCTAAAAGTTTCCTAAATGATCAATTCACTTGACACGAAGGTTAAATTCTTCATAATTGCAAGTGTTTTAAGTGTTTGTGTCTTGATTCATTTGTAAAATTTATGATCAGGGGACTTGAGCATGCTTACCTTAATTGTGCTGTCTATTATTCCAGATTCCAGAAGCAGAAAACAATTTTTTGATCGTTAAGCAGAAAACAAATTATTTGCTCCTATATGAAATGTAAAAGGCAAGAGGAAGGTGCCATAAAAGTTTGATTTGGATGCTGATAACTCTTTTCTTTTTAATGATGGTGGTGCTTGGTCCAGCTGACCTCGACTAATCTACCGGGCAGTCTCCTATAGCTCACAAGCACAGTTGCCGGGTAAACCTGCGGGCTAAAGTTGGAGTAGTTGGGGTCACATTAAGTAGTAGTCTTGGAATTTGTGATCTTCGAATTATTACTAGTATGCTTCAACCAATCAACCATCTCGTTGGAGACATGATTAAAAAATATGATTTGGAGGATTGTGGTGGGGTAATCTTCCTTCTTTGATGTGGGGGAGAATTAGACAAAGATGTCAAGAATTATGTCGAATATATCCTATGACCAGTTATGGATCTGTCTTAGTACAAGTCGTCCGATTTTTAATCTTCCTTAATGGATGGAAGGTTTTAACAGGAGACAAATCATCATTGGTTTTCCTTCCTTCCACTTCTTTGATATTCAGCTATAGCAAGAACATCGTAAGTAGATACTTTTTGACTTATCAATAAAAATGGGAAGTAGAGACTTCTGATTCATGTTGAACTTATAAAAGCATACCATTACCAACCAAAAGGAAAAAAAAAGTTTAGGGCCTGTTTGGATGGAGATATCTGGATCTGAAGTGCCTCTAGAATTGACAGATTTTTTTCTGATTGTTTTTGCATTGATCAATATTTATGTTTGTGATTATCTGACGGTTATCATGTTTGAGAATGAAAATGATTGTGAAAGGGATCTGAAATCCCAAATCTTTCGGTTAGTACAAGAGTTTAATGTGATACTGTTGGGCGATTTTCACGTGCTCACGCAAGTGTACGTATCGTTCACAAGTAGTATAGTCTGATAAGACCGAATATCGTCCTCAGAGACTGGTTTCTAATTACCGTTCATCTATTTTATGTTATCTATTTAGCAATCGATAATAGAGATGATTTTTTTGTTTAACTACTAGAATAATTGTAAGAATTAACTAAACTATTGAAGTTGTAATCAATTATGAAGGAATTAAGGCTTCCAAAATCCTCGACTATCCACTCTATTCAATCCTTAATGCAACTAGAATGACTTCTTCTTCTACGTTAAGATAGCGGTTAACTAGACTGTCTTATATTCCGGTTAGGATATATAATCGCTCAACCCCAGTGCAGAACCCTTCTATATTTCTATGATAGAATTTACCACATAGGAGGATTAAGAACAGACTTTTGTCCGCGATTTTAACCTATGTCTATTCCAAATCTCTCCTCTCGGTTCTTGATTCGAAATCATATAGATTATGATAATTAGTGATCAATTAACTATCAAACATTCATACCAATTATTGAATAAATCTTAATCAAGTGAAGAAGAAATCAACTAATGCATTAAGTCATGAAATAGAGTTTCAAGCGATTCAAAAGGAAAACCCTAATAAAGTGTTTAGCTCGTAGCCATAGTCACGCTAAGAACTAATACAATTCCAAACATAAACTGAATTAAAAAGAAAGAAAGAAAAGTCTCCAATTGTAGCTTCCAATCCTTGCCCTGTGATGTCTTGTGTGTTAGAATGACCCCCTTTTTCATAGAATAATCCCTAGGACTTTTAGTATGTTGCAATTTTCGTGCCCTATGGACCCTTCTACCCCTGGCCAAATTAGCTTCGGATTCTCGATTGCAGCGCGCGCTGTTCAGATCGTGCGGCTACCAAAGTTCTGTGATTTCTCGATGTTCGGCCATGGCTACGCTCGACTTCGTTCGGATCTTCAATTTCTGTCCTTTTTGGCCTCAGATTCCTCCTTTTATGCCCATTTTTCGTTCCTTTTCGCCATTTTGCCTTTTTGAACCGCTGTGACTCAAAAGAAAGAAAAACAAACCTAATACTATACTAAACACAACAAAAACGAATAAAATACTAACTAAAAATGACTCAAAAAGCGTATACAAAATACGCTTAACAAATACCCCAAACTTAACCTTTGCTTGCTCTCGAGCAAAGATCAAAGCAAAAACAAAAAACAAAAATAAAAGACTCAAAGACTCAAATCACGCAGCTGCACAAGATTACTTAGAAACACATGAACGTCAGTTGGGATAATATGTAGGAACAAATGTAGCATAAATTTAGCAATCTAGAATTTCAAGTTAGATATTTCGCAAATTCATTTCAGTCACAATCAATGGAAGCATGAATACCCAACTTATGCATGTCAATTTTATTTTTATTTTTTCTCAAAGTTCCATGGGCCTGTTTACTTGCTATTCTCCACTAATCATGGACGTACATACTAGAGATCTTCAGGACTTTTCAGGGTTGTAATGTAGGCTTAGGCAGGGGTAGATAAAAGTTGTCATTTAGGCTCAAATTACGTACCATAAGCGTTTTTCTCATTCAACCATTTTGTCCTTCTTTTTGGTATTCTTTTTCGTTCATACCTATCATTCCCCTCTTCTCTTTTTGAGAGCATGAAACACATTTACATAGGCACCCCAAACTTAAACTTTTATATTTTTTTATTGGGGTGCATCAATTTTTCACACTCTTTTCGTATTTCTTTTTTACCCTTTTCATCCCTCTCTTCAATTACTGCTTATGGTACACAAGGGGACATGGGGTGTCAAAGAAATAACTTCTGTTTTAGGCTCAAAGGGGCTGACTAGGGATACAATTTATTGTCAGTGTAGGTAATGAAGGGTAAAAAGGGTTAACAAAAAAATGCCTGAATCATTTCCCTAACATGTACATCCTAACTATTTCGCCTCAAATAACAAGCAGCAGACATCACAGATGTTTTTCACAATTGACAATACACAAGCTAAGCACATAATACTTCAAATAATCAGGTTTTCATGAATCTTTGACATATCTAACTTAAACACACAGATTTTAGCTTCTCATTCCATTACATTATCCCACTTAATTCATTAGACGTTCCAAGTAAACACAGCATGCATGATCATAAAAAAAAATTGACTCATATAAAACAAAAAAAAAGACTCAAAAATAGACACAAAAATAAAATAAAATAAAATAAAACAAGAACTCCCCCCCCCCCAACTTAAACGACACATTGTCCCAAATGTGTAAGACTCGAAAATAAAAGGGACGACTTACAGACAATAGCAGTTCAAAATGGTGGTGGTGGCGGCGGATACTGCATTGACCACTGGTTAAACCTGGTGCTCAAATCATTGACGCGCTGGCTTAGGTCCTGATACCCTTGCATCATCAAGCATCTGTTCATGGTTTCGCAACATCTGTTGTTGATTTAGGAGCATCTGCTCCATGATTGGCACTGGGGCTCCAAAGCTAAGAGAGGATGGTGGCTTTCGCCGGGCTCATGCTATCCTTGTCAGCTCGCCTTCTACATCGCGGCCGCGCTGCCCGCATGCTTGACCTCATCTCCTATCCGCTGGTTTGCGGTGGTCGTGGTATGAATGGACGGCATCAGATGTTATAGGTGGCGTCTTCTCAAGAATGTCGTGGCGAATGTTGGGACTTCGTACAGCACATAATGCGATGATGAATGAACCATGTTCCAAACCACCGAGTAGTCAATCACTGGTTTCCCAATACTGCACTATCTCCATTCCAATATCAATAGTCGCCCTCATGATGCCAAGGTGAGCTTGATTACGTCACTGCCGTACGTTGGTGAAATGAGTTGACGGAATCAGCGAGCACTCACGAAATATAGCCAAGCCTTGCTACTCGTTGAATCGCACCGAAAGTCCTCTACCCCCACTGCGGGAATAACGAAACTGCGCTCCTGGATAGCATAGGGCCTCAGCAACTACATCCCATGGTATGTGGTTGACATTCCTTGACCAGGTTCTGAAATGGTTTGGATGGTGGCCCTGATCCCCAGCATCAGCTGTCCCAAAAATAGCATTCACTGCTTCAGCACTAATGGGTACATAACGCCCTCTTACAAAGCATCTCCCATTGTTTTGTTCTGGGTAGTTAGCGTAGAATTCTCTCACAAGGCTGACATTTTGTTGTGGAATAGCCTCATGATCGACGAACCTCTCCCAACCATTGGCTTCAATCGCGACTCTAATGGGCTCATAAACGTCATCCTCATCGAGTGGGTCGGCCTGATAGTCCATTCCTCGCTTCAGACATCGCACTACCACTTATCTGTCAGACCTATCCTCCGTGATCCTGTTGGTGAACCGGGTCACATCATGATCTGGGACTGATGAAGATGAGGTGGTTCGGGTCGTTCGTTTCCTTGAAGTCATTATGAAGGTTGTTGGAAAAATTTCAGCAGTGTTTCCTTTGTTTCTTTGAGGTTTCCCAACAACTTTCACTCCACACCGCAACAATAACCAACCACAATTCAAACACAACAACAATACACCAACAATTACACCACAATACACCCAGTCCACACACACCGAACAACAACAACAACACGCAACCCCCAATCACACAGCATACAATACCAAAATAGCCCGTACACTACCCAATTCTTGAAGCTACTTTCACCACTAACCAAGAAATATCAAGAGAATTGATGAAGATTACATTTTTGAAGAGTTTTTCTTGACCCAAGTGAAGGAGTGGTGACGGTGAAAGATGTGAGGGTTTTTAATGGGGGTGGTTGTAGGGATTTTTTTTGGAGGATTTGGTGGAGTTTGTGGAAGATTTTTGGTGAAAGGAGGAGAATTTTCGGAAGTTTTTAGAGGGAGGAAGGGTTTGTGTTTGTGTGGGAGAGGATTTGGGGGATTTAGGGCTTTAAATTCTGAAATCCCGTCTGCAATGCGCGCCAAATCCTGCGACCTCTGGACTTTCTGCCGCCTCGCTTCTAGCCATGCTGCTCCGATTTCCTTCCTTCCGTGTTTTTCCGTGCTTCATGTCCAATACTTTCACCTGTCATCACAACACCACAAAAATACCAAAAGTGAGACTGTTCTAACAAAACTAAATTGCATAATTTAAACCTTGGGTTGCCTCCCAAGTAGCGCTGTCTTTAACGTCTTGTAGCCGGACGTAGGTTCCTTATCAAATTATTAGGGTAAATCAACCCCACAACCTATCCACTTAAAAATCAGTTTCCTCTTCCTCACTCTATTTTTCTTTTTCACATCATTGAGTTCAGTAAGATTTACCTGTTTGTCAGCTTTCATGTCATGAACTTTTGTTGCGACTTTTCAAACTAGTGCGGGTTCACACGGTAGGAATGATCTCCTAGTTTTGGTTTGTGCTTTGCCGAATCGTGTCGTGTCCAGGTTATCGCGAAACACTTGTTGCTGGCGTGGGACTCGATGGTGGATTTGAACACCTTGAATACCATCTCTTCTTCCTGAACCCGTAGTCTCAATTCTCCCTTCTCCACATCGATTAGGGCTCTACCCGTTGCAAGGAATGGTCTCCCCAAAATGATGGGTATTTCATCATCTTCCTGCATGTCAAGAATGAGGAAGTCTGCTGGGAGGAAGAACTTTCCCACCTTGACAAGCATATCTTCCACTATGCCTCTGGGGTGCACCACGGTTCGGCCACCACCGCAGATTAGCGTGGTTGGTTTGGCTTCCCAAACCCAATCTCTTGAACACGCATGCAGGTACGAGATTGATACTAACCCCTAAGTCACAAAGTGCCCTGCATGCGTTACTTTGCCAATAGTGCAGGCGGTGAAGCTTCCCGGATCTTTCAACTTGGAGGCGCTTTCTTTTGTAAGATGGCGCCGCACTCCTGCCATCGCCTCATAAACCGCCAACCTACTCTTTTTCCCAAGAATCTCCTTCAGCAATTTGAAGTATGCGGGCATAAGATCTAACGGCTCAATGAAGGGGATAATAAAGTTAAGCTTCTAAAATACATCAAAGAACTTGGAAAACTTCGTCATGGCCTTCTTGGAGCCTGCGAGGTAAGAGATTTCATCGGTGTATTCTCTCAAAGCGTCTTTGGTGGAGCTTTCTCTGTAGTGGTCTCGGTGACCTCCTTTCCTTCCTCATTTGTTTTCTCACCTCTTTCTCGCGAACCATCATGGGTCAGGGAGCAACTCGCTCCAACCGCTTCACTTAACAACACCGCCGACATCGCTTGGATTGACCTGCATCGCTTGGGAGAGTACCGCGGCTGTTGGTTACCGTCTTCGCCTTGCCCAACTCGTGTTTTCGTGTTCCTAAGAGAGACACAGTTTCGTACATGAACCGATTCTGCGACCGTGAGTGTAAGCACGCATTTCACCATCGACTTCTCTGTTGTAGGTGGTCTATCTGCCGAGATGAGCTTTGATTTTGTGCTTGCTGGTTACGTAATTACCTCGATATGGTTGTTCTGGCCCAGTCGTTCCTCGCGAAAAGTTAGGTGATTTCTCCACCGATTGTATGTGTTGGAATTATAAGGTGCGAAAGTTCCTAACCGCTGAACTCGCTCCATTGGCACATTATTAGGGTCCACCGCAGATCTCACAAAGCGAGTGCCACCACAAATCTCACAATTTATCGACATCCGGATGCGTTCACGCATAGTGTTCTGCAGTTGCTTTGTCGGCGGCCACCGCGGCATTCAGGGCAATGATGACATCTAATTTATGTATGCCCATAGTCTTCCTGCTATTCACTGACCTGTCATCTGGCCCTTGATGATTGTTGGCAGCCATGTCTTCCAGTAACTCATGTGCCTCATTGACACTCTTTCTCATGAACACTCCACTGCCGCAAAGATCAATGATGGTACGAGTAGTACCACTCAGCCCATTATAAAAAATGTGGACTAACATCCACTTCTCTATGCCATGATGTGGACATTTCCTTTGCAGATCCTTAAATCGCTCCCATGCGTCGTAGAGTGACTCACCATCCACCTGGTAATAATTGTTTAACTCTCCCTTTAACTTTGCCGCTTTTGAAGGAGGGAAGAACTTCGCAAGAAACTTTTGGGCTAGGTCCTGCCAGGTGGTGACGGAGTTGGCAGGTAGTGAGTTCAACCGACTCTCGCTCGTCCTAAGTGAGAACGGAAGAGCCTCGCCTAATGACATCGTCGAGAACGCCATTGTACTTGAAAGTGACACACGCCTCGTAAAGTTGGCAATGTACGCTGGGTCTTGGACGGCAATCCCCAAATCGCATCGTGTTACGACCATGCTCGGATGGTGACTTGATCTCAAAGTTGTTTGCCTTTATCACGGGAGCACGACGATGTCGTGCACCAAGAATCGGCGTAACATAATCTCCTGCTTCTTTCTCACGGCGGTATTGGCTCCTCTACATGTTGAGGAACCTCGTTATTTGCCCCATTCTGATTCGGTGGTTGATTGTCCATGGTCACTGAATCAACTATCATTTTATTTCGTCTGTTTTGCTTGCACGTTTTCTTAATTTCAGGGTTGAAGGGAACAAGTGTATATGCTCCTCTCCTTCTTCGCATACACTAAATCCCTGAAATAGACCAAAATCAACAAACAAATCAAGGCAACAGGGTTCTAACAGTAAAAATAAAAATAAAAATAAAGTCAAAGTAGAAATAAAAATAGATGGTTCGATATTAGAAGTACGCCAGTCCCCGGCAACGGCGCCAAAAACTTGTTGGGCGATTTCCACGTGCTCACGCAAGTGTACGTATCGTTCACAAGTAGTATAGTCTGATAAGACCGAATATCGTCCTCAGAGACTGGTTTCTAATTACCGTTCATCTATTTTATATTATCTATTTAGCAATCGATAATAGAGATGGTTTTTTTGTTTAACTACTAGAATAATTGTAAGAATTAACTAAACTATTGAAGTTGTAATCAGTTATGAAGGAATTAAGGCTTTCAAAATCCTCGACTATTCACTCTATTCAATCCTTAATGCAACTAGAATGACTTCTTCTTCTACGTTAAGATAGCGGTTAACTAGACTGTCTTATATTCCGGTTAGGATATATAATCGCTCAACCCCAGTGCAAAACCCTTCTATATTTCTATGATAGAATTTACCACATAGGAGGATTAAGAACAATAACCTATAATGCTACACAAGTATCGGGGTATTTTCGTCCGCGATTTTAACCTATGTCTATTCAATTACAGCATATCCAAATCTCTCTTCTCGGTTCTTGATTCGATATCATATAGATTATGATATAGTGATCAATTAACTATCAAACATTCATACCAATTATTGAATAAATCTTAATCAAGTGAAAAAGAAATCAACTAATGCATCAAGTCATGAAATAGAGTTTCAAGCGATTCAAAAGGAAAACCCTAATAAAGTGTTTAGCTCCTAGCCATAGTCACGCTAAGAACTAATACAAATCCAAACATAAACTGAATTAAAAAGAAAGAAAGAAAAGTACTGCGAACTAAAGTCTCCAATTGTAGCTTCCAATCCTTGCCCTGTGATGTCTTGTGTGTTAGAATGACCCCTTTTTTCATAGAATAATCCCGAGGGCTTTTAGTTTGTTGCAATTTTCGTGCCCTATGGACCCTTCTGCCCCTGGCCAAATTAACTTCGGATTCTCGATTTTCGTACCGGCGCCGCGGCGCCTAAAGTTCTGTGGCTTCTCTGATGTTCCGGCGCCGCGGCGCTGCTTGGCTTTCGTCCGAGTCTTCAATTTTTGTCCTTTTCGGCCTCGGATTCCTCCTTTTATGCCCATTTTTCGTTCCTTTTCGCCATTTTGCCTTTTTGAACCGCTGTGACTCAAAAGAAAGAAAAACAAACCTAATACAATACTAAACACAACAAAAACGAGTAAAATACTAACTAAAAATGACTCAAAAAACGTATACAAAATACGCTTAACAGATACCCTGACTGAGAGAATTTGAGTTCGATTTGAATTCAAATGCAGATAAGTTATATATATATATATATATTCTTATGGCCCCTTATGTCTACTGTGACTTTTATGGCTTATGAACTCTAATCTGATCTGTTTATTATTTAAAAATGTTACAGGGGAATCTTATGGTTTTACCGGCAGCAGACTGGAAATGGTACAATTAACCGACTGTCCAATTATTTTCCTCATTCTATCTCCGTTTCTCTGTCGACCATTTACTATTATGACTTGAGATATTTCATTGCTCGACACAGACTTTATGCTGCAATTGTTTTTTGAGAAATATGCTTCTTCCATGTCTGCCAAGAAAGTTATCTCATCCATCTTCTCCGTTGAAAAAGTGCAAAATTTGTGATATTTTATGTTATGGATCTCTACCTAGTTTTAAAGATTTACGAGTCTGTGCTTGTTCACAGACTTATTTTGTGATGTTAACTGTATTTCTCTTACCTCCTTGCAGAGGATGCTGAACTTACTCCTCTTCTACGCCTTGGTGCTGGAGCATGTGCAGGCATCATTGCCATGTCGGCAACTTATCCAATGGACTTGGTACGAGGTCGGATTACTGTTCAGGTACTGAATCTGTGGATCTTTCAATTTTACACAAACACATTGTGTATGGAAATGGCTATCACTTTTTCTCAGGATTTTGTTAATTTGTAATGCTTCTGCTTCTCTTTGCAGACAGATAAATCTCCTAGCCAGTACAGAGGGATATTTCATGCTCTGAGAACAGTTTTTGTTGAAGAAGGCCCGCGTGCTCTGTACAAAGGATGGCTCCCTTCTGTGATAGGTGTGGTAAGTGATCGCTTTCATTTAACTTAGTTAACATCACATTCAGAAGCACATGATTTCTGTTTGGACCCAAAATTATACTCCTCTTGATCATTTTGTTGCTTGTGTGTCCATAACACCTTTTTGTTTTATCTGGTTACTCATAGATTACAATAAAATTTAGCTATTTAAAATGCTCTCTCCTCATTATTCACTTAACCAAACAAGATACCTCCTTTCTATCGATAGGGACATAGGGTACCTATAGACGTCTTTCAGTGATTTTGGTTGTAGGACCATTACATGTTCAGCATGTTTGAGTAATAGTAAATATTGGTTGTGTCGAATAGTGCTAGAAATTGGATGTCCTATTGTTTTCAAACTTTCATCAAATTTCTTAATTGGAAAACTATCTGACTCTATGTGTATTCCACCTTTTTTCGTCATGGTTAACTGTCAGCATGGTTTACTTAATTTTCAGATGCAAACATCAAGCAGCTTAAGCTTCTATACTAGTTGCTTCCTATTGTTCTTATTCTCCAACTTATTAAGCCTCAGTGTTCTGAAATTTGAAAGCTGATTTTACTTATCTTTCCATGTCATTGCAAAATTAAGCATTTTATGTTTACTCCCTCCATTTGCCTTATTTTCTTCGAAAATTGTGTGAAGATGCTGTTATCAAGAAAGGTAGGAAGAGAAAAACAATTGAGTGAAAAGATATTCTTATCTGAAGAAAAATGAAAAGGTTGATGTATTAAGCACGTGTCCTATGTAGGTTAAACCAAATGACGCCATTGCTAATACAAGTTCAAAATGCAGATTCCTTATGTAGGTTTAAACTTTGCTGTATATGAATCTTTAAAAGATTGGTTGGTCAAAACTCGTCCATTTGGACTAGCTCAAGACACTGAATTGAGTGTTACAACAAAGCTCGGCTGCGGTGCTATTGCTGGAACCATTGGGCAAACAGTTGCTTACCCTCTTGATGTCATCCGTCGAAGAATGCAGATGGGCGGCTGGAAAAATGCTGCTTCAATTGTTATTGGTGATGGGAAGAGCAAGGCAACTGTAGAGTATAGTGGTATGGTAGATGCATTCAGGAAAACAGTTCATCATGAGGGAGTTGGAGCTTTATATAAGGGTTTGGTCCCAAATTCAGTTAAGGTTAGTGTAACCCGTGTTCTTTAGAAACAATACTTTCCCCCTACTCCCCCTGTCCAGGTATAAACGGAGCGCTAAAGCAACCATTTGTTTTCTACAATTCCCTTCGATTAATATCAAGATATTCTCATGGTTTTCCAATAAGGCTAAATAGTTCCTAGCCTCGAAAAATATTGTTTCTGTCACATTTATTAAGAGTGATTTGGTTGGAGTTTATATGACTTTATTCTTCTATTTTCAGGTGGTCCCATCTATAGCAATTGCATTTGTGACATATGAGGTGGTAAAAGACATTCTTGTTGTGGAAATGAGGATATCTGATTGAATTGTTCGAGGAAGTTCAGGTTATTTTCTGAACCTAGATGTTAATTTGCTCGGAGAAGCAAGGAATGTGTTTATGGAAAAGTGTTATCTCGTAGACTTGGAAAGGGAGAGATCCTGAGCACCGTTTTATATTGTACCCATACCCGCCAGTTGTCTTTGCTTCCTCCTTTAGGTTTACATTATATAGGATAAATTAACAATAAAGAGTGGTCCAGAAGTAGCAGTAGGTGTACTTTATGTTATAGGAATCAAAATACTCATTTGGCCAGTATTTTTACACAACAGCTTATATTGAATAGAGATCTGGGTCGTTGATTTCACGATTTGCTCCAGTAATGTTCCATTTTTGTTTTGGACAGATCTGTACTGTTTATTTCTACCATGGCGCAGGCATGTGCTAGCTGCATGCTGAACTAAATATTTTGTGGCTGCAACTAATGCATTAGGATTATTACAATTTGAAGTTTTCTACACTGCGAAAATTCATCGTTGATTTGCTTGTGTTGTGAGAGATTATTATCTAATTACATGAAACCTACGGCAGATCAAATACACTCGTGATTTGTCTTTAAAACATTCAACTATATGTAATAATTGAGCTTAGAGAAATAGATTGCATACCTTACTTCCAAATAGGAATGACAGTTGGGGCAGGGCAGGGCAAGCCTTGACCCCCGCCCTGTCCTTCCCCGTTTAGTATTTTTTGAAAATTTGCCCTGCCCCGCCCCGCCCTATCAAGCCTTGCCCCATTTAGTCTCTTTTTCATTTTTTTTCTCTTTGTTTGTCATTTTTTAATATTCTATTCAATTTTTTTGTGAGACAATGAACTTGCTGAACCTCTGTTTTATTTCACTCGTAAGTTTGTCGTCTATGTAGTTTGCTCTGAAGAAAATTTTGACCCTATTAATGCAGGCTTGCAAAAGGAAGAAAAATATCCTTCTCTTTTAAATAATGTTTCAGTTTATTACCTTATTAGGACGGATAGGATTAGAAATGAAGTTATCCGGGATAAGGTGGAAGTGACCTCGATGGAGGACAAAATGCGGAAAGCGAGACTGAGATGGTTCGGGCATACTCAGAGGAGAGACATGGATGCCCCGGTGCGGAGGTGAGAGAGGTTGACTTTAGACGGGTTCAGAAGAGGCCGAGGTAGGCCAAAAAAATATTGGGGATAAGTGATTAGACAAGACTTGGCTCAATTGCAACTTAACATGACCTTAAATAGGAGGTTGTGGAAGGTGCGAATTAGGGTAAATGGTTAGATAGTAGTACGGGTCTGTGTATCCTTCCATACTCGCAGCCGTAGTGTTACCTTGTAGGTTCTTGTCTTTCAATTTTTTGTTATTATATGTTATTTCTTGTACTTCGATTATCGTACTGGATGATGCATTTACTGTTAAGATTTCTTCATCAATGCTTACCTACAATAGTTTGCCATGATCTCTTTACTTGGCTCTACTTTACTTTACTTTCTTCAAATCTTACATGTTTTCATGTTTTCTCGAGTCGAGGGTCTTTCGAAAACAACTTCTCTACCTTTCAAGGTAGAGATAAGGTCTACGTACACTCTACCCTCTCCAGACCCCACCGTGTAAGGATTATACTGGGTATGTTGTTGTTGTTGTTTTTTATTACCTTATACAATTAACCTACTCAAGAAGAAACCAAGTTGATAGATTTGTGCAAGAATTTTTCTTCAAGCTGCTGTATTGGTTGTTCAATGGGGAAAGAAGAATAAAATTTTCCCCATTTAAAAGAAACTTCTTCACAAGTATGTAATATTTGTCAAAGAATAATCTTTTTTCAAATAATTATTCAATCTTTAATATAAGAATTGAAAAGGGATTAAAGCCACTGTTAGTCTATGAACCTTAGTGAATCTGACATGTAGTAGCTCATCCCGTACTCGTTATGTTATATGGGCTAAGAACAGTGAACATCTTTTATAGAAAGATCTACATTAAGACTCTTAATTTAATAGCCAAATGAGCACATTAAATTGATATGCTTTAACATCTGAATGTAGCAGCAAAGTACTCTTGCAGTCATTATGCTTGAGTTTGCAGCCCAACATCCTTCAGAAAATTCAAGCAAATGTTTTGCCCTGTCCTGCCTTGCCCTACTAAAAAGTTTCAAACCATTTGCCCTTCCTCGCCCCGCCCCATTTAAGTTTGCCCTGCGCTCGCCCTGCCCCATTAGAAGTTTGCCTCGCCCCGCCCTGCCCCAGTTGCCATCCCTACTTCCAAAGCTTTGGTCTAATAGCAAGAGCGAAACCAATGATATGTGAATTAGGTGCACGTTACGACTTCAAACGTTATCATGCACTAAAGCTTGGCATTTAGGTATTTAAGTGAAGGATATAGGAATGGGCTCATTATCCATTTGAGTATTGATTTGTGGGTCAATTGACTTTCAAGGATTTCTCAATTATAAAAATATAATTGATTCCACCTTGCTTCCGTATTAGGTAAGCCAAAGTATCCATTTCTTCATGGCAAGGAATCAAGAATTGAACAGAGGAAGAAAATGAAAAACTCTTGTAGAATACCATATATACAGCCAGAGTAATATACTCGAAGATAAAAGCTATATAGCAAGGGAAAGATTCTAGATTCCCGAAGACTATTATAATTGTTCAGGTAATACTCACAATATTGCAGTTCAACCAATTGATATATCCAATGAATAACAACAACAACATAGCCAGTGAAATCCCATAACGTGGGGTCTGGGGAGGGTAGAATGTACGCAGACCTTACCTCTACCTTGATAGGTAGAACGATTGTTTCCGAAAGACCCTCGGCTCAGGACAAGCAAAGCACAAACAGTCAGACCCGGTCAAAAAATTATGCAGTAAGCAGTAAGAAAATGTTGATAGCAAACGCGAATACGCCATGATACCGCATCTTGAAAGAGAAGCAGTAACTAACGCAGATAAATGAGATAAACCAAGTACATTAAAGAACGCATAGCAGAAGAAATAAAACTAGAGAAGACTATAAAGCAACACTACGCCTATTTGTATGATATATGAAGTCCGTAAAAGATTTTTATATCCCAAAGACAGTCTTATAAATGTGCATGTAATACTCACAATATTACGATTCCACTAACTGATATATCCAATGAATGAAGTTCGAGCTGAAAAAATGGTAGCATTACTTGCCTATACAGCCCAAAAGGGGTATTTTAAAGAAACTAAGATGCTTACAGACGACAGCATCCGAAAAAATAACGACCAGCAATGATATCACTTATCTTCTGAAAAGAAAAACGACCAATCACTCCAACAACAAAAAGAACAAAACTAAGGTAAGCAGGAAAACATAACAAAAATGATGTACCATATTGTAAAGGGATTTCAAGCAGTTACTTGCCTTGTTCCTCTAGTCTTTGAGATCATCTCTATAAGATCATCATAGCGACTTTGGTGGTAATCAATCCAGATACACAACTGCCTTATCGCCTCTCGTTTTTCCTCACTCAAGTCTGATATTCCCTTATCTTTGTCATTCATCTTCCTTTCATATTCTCCCATCTTTTCGTCCTTCTCCACCATCATTTTCTGCAATGTAGCTATCTTCTCTTCAAGTTGGTTAATGGTTTCCGTCAAACTACCCCTCTGGTTCACCTCTATTTTTTCTAATTCTTCAACCTTCTCTTTTAACACCGATGCACATTCTTTCTCATCTTTCAGTTGTTGCACTAGACTGTCGATTTCCTTCTTCATCTGCTTCTTTTCTTCACCTGCTACTTTGATCAAGTTCAAAGCAACCTTAAGCTCGTTCAATATTTCATAGATGCGGGACTCCAGGTGACCAGTGTCTTCCTCAAACTTCATATTGAACGTATCCATTTTAGTCAAAGTGTCATTTACTTTGTCTGAAACGTCTGCTATTACTTTCACTTGAGTTTCCTTGTAAGCAGCGATAATTCCTGATAATGTTGCAATCCTTTCTTCCAGAAACTTTTGATGTTGCAGTAACTTCTCTTCTTTCTTCAGGTGGTCCTCTTCTTTTTCAGTCAGCAACTGATCAGTCACCCGAAGCTTCTGGTTGGTTAACCGTAGCTTAACCTCAGTGTTCCGGACATTCTCCACCAGTGTGCTGATTTCTTCACCCTTCATTTCTAGATCCCTTTTCAGATCTTCAATCTTGTCATCCAGTTCCTCTATTTTCTGATCTTTACTTTCAAGATTCTTCTGGTATTCTTCTGTTATCTCTTCAATCTTCAATTCTGCAAGTTTGAGACTTTCCTTGTACTCTTGCAGCATACTATTAAGCTGCTTGTACTCTTCTCCCAACTTTCCAAATGCTTCCTCATGTTCTTTCAGCTTCATTTCCCGATCCACAATCTTTTGTGATAATTCAGTGTGTTGATTCTCTGCTTGTGCCAAACTCTGAGTGGACTCTTGTTTACCATTTTCAATTACAAATTCCAGCTGGCTTTTCTCAGTCTGCAGTAATTCTATCTGCTGCCTTAAGTCATTAACTTCTTCTGTCAAGGCAACAATTTGAGCAGAGGTATCATTTTGCACATCTTCTAGTCTCTTTTGCAAGGCTTGATGCTCCTCCACTTTCTCGACTAATGAATTCTCCAGTTCAGATATTTTCAGGAGGAGACTTTCCTTTTCCTCCTTCAGCAGATTGATCTCATTGTTAGCACTGCTTGTGTTTTCTTCCAATGTGCTCATTTTTTCACAACGGGACTTCACTTCAGCCTGGAGATCATTTACCTGTACCACTAGACCGTCCTTCTCTTCCACCAACTTCCCAAATGCTTCTTCCTTCTCTTTCAGCTTTATTTCCTGATCCACAATCTTCTGTGATAATTCCATGTTCTGACTCTCTGCTTGAGCCAAACTTTCTGTGGATTCTTGTTTACTTCTTTCAGTTACCAACTCCAGCTGGCTTTTCTCAGTCTGCAGCAATTCTGTCTGCTGCCTTGACTTATTACCTTCTTCTGTCAAGGCAACAATCTGCGTAGAAGCGTCATTTTGCACTTCCTCTATCTTCTTTCGCAAGGTTCCATGCTCTTCCACTTTCTCCGCTAATGCATTCTCCAGTTCAGATAGTTTGCTTAGGAGACTTCCTTTTTCCTCCAAATTTTCCAACTGGATAAGGTATTCTGATGTTTCTCCAGCTTTTTCCTCAAGTTGAGACTCTATTTGGGACTTTTGAATTTGCAAATTCTCCGAATGCTCCTGCAGATTGCTCACCTGCAAAGTTAAGGCAGAAATCTGAGCAGATGATTCGGTTTCTCCATCTTTAGATTTCTTCTTTAAAATGGCTAATTCACTTTCTCTCTCAGTTAATGCCCTCTCGACTTCAGATATTTTATCTTGCATCATCTCCTTGTCGTTATTCATCTGAACAAGCGTCTCATCTTTGCTTGTCAACTGCTCTTCTAACTCCTGTTTCAGATTCTGAAGTGATTGTAGCTCCACTTCTAGGTCCTTCACTTGTGAAATATAACTTTCTTTCTCTTCCAGAATTTTTAGTGAATCTGCAGATTTGTTTGCTATATCCTGCTTGAGACTCTCTATCTCACTTAAGAATTCCGAAATTTCTTGTGCTTTCTTCTCCAGTTGTGCTTCCAATTCAAGTTTCTGGCTGCAAAGAGACTCCAATTCTTTGTCCTTCTTATTCACCCCGCTTGTTAAGTCCTCAAGTTCAGCTGACATCTTGTTTCTTTGTTGCTCCAGCTTGCCTTTCAGTTCATTTAAGGATTCAATTTCAAGTTGCATACTGTTTAACTTTGTTGTCAGAGCTTCCATCTGGGATGAAAACTCCTCCTCCTTTTCCTCAAGTTTCTTCAGCAATGCAGAGAGCTCATCTTCCTTCTGTTTCTCTATTTCTGATCTCTGAGACTGCAGCGAACCAATCTCCAGTTCCATACCTCTTAAACGAGTTGATGCTTCATTTTTGTGAGCATCATGTATCTCCTTGTGAGCAGAGAACTCCTTATCTTTCTCATCTAGGATCCCTTTTAGCTGGTCAGCTTCAGTCACAAGGCCTTGGATCTTTTGTTGAGCTTGCCCTATCTCCTCCGTGAGCTGTAAAACTTTTGATGATAGTGAAGAATTATCTTCCTCTGTGGCCTTTTGCGTTTGACTTAGCTGAACTATTTCTTTTTCAGCAGAATCTAGTTGTTCCTTCACCGAGGGAAGTTCGCTTTTTAAGGTTTCCAATTCTACCTGTAGGGTTTCTTTCTCTTCCTTCAACTGCCCCATAGTGGTTTGTAATTCTTCAATAGTATTATTGCCTTCTGAAATGCTGTTTCCCATGGCTTCTTTCTCCAAGAGTAAGCTCTCTCTTTCACTAGTTATCTCGTCCAGCTTCTGCATTAATTCAGCTTCTAATTTTGCAGATTTCTCCAAATTCTCTTTAAGGTCCACTGTCTCACCTAGAAGCTTTGAATTTTCCTCCTTCAACCTTTCAGCTTCACTAGTGAAACTACTGATTGTTGTTTCTGCTTCTTGCAATTTGCTCAAAGCGCTCTGGTGCTCCAAGTGCAAGGCCTCCTTTTCTTCTTTTGCAGCCATCAACTGAGCCTTCAACCCAACTATTTCAAGATTTGCGCTTGCCAATTCTTCCTTGATGCCATCTGTTACGTCTGTGAATTCTACTTTACCATTTTTCTTGCCCTTTTTTCTCGTACTGAAATCTGAATCTGAGTCTGAGCTGGAGGAAGAACTATCTTTGTCGTGTTTTCCATGTACATTTTCCCTCAGTTTTCCAGTGAGATGATCATAACGAGCATACAGTGATTGGTAATGATTGTGAAAATCTTCAACTAGCTCCACCAGTGGTTCTTTTTCATCTCTGCCATCTTCTCCTTTTAGATGGGCGAAGATCTTCAGAATTTTGCCTTCAATTTCTGCAGTATGAAGGGGCAAGTATTAAATTTGCAAGAAGATTCCACTTGGGCATAAAATATATATTCTAGACAAGTTATTGTCTATCGTTCTTTTTTCTTTTCAGAAGGGGTGGGGAGTTGGTGCCTATGGAAGAAAAAGTAAACTGTGCAAAAAGCACACTGAACACATACGGAACTTGCACCCTAAGAAGTTCTATGACTTGGTGCTTAAAAATTTGGAAAAGTTTAGTGTGCTTGTTTTCTAGCACCCATTACATAGATATAAATTAACTACTTAAAATATATCACCTCATTTAATTAAACGCATAAGCCTCAATAAGGCGTAAAACCTCATGTCTGTTCCTATTGATGTTAATGTGTATTAAAGGAGATGACATATTTTATGTAATTACGAGAACATGTGCAAAAGTTTTTTCAAATTTTAAGGTGAAAGTGTCTAATAGGACTTTATCATATGTTCAATTGAAACCAGCCATAGTTTGAATGTCTAAATGAAATTTACTAGCAAATTAAGAGGTTGTGTATTAAGCAGGGCGAAGCCAGAATTTTGGTCTAGGGGGAGCCCGGGAAGCTTCAAGTGTCTAGGGGGAGCCCGGAGAAGCCAGAATTGAGGACTCTATTGTAATATCATGAATATTATTAGTAGTATACTAGGAAAAAATTAAATTTGAGGGGGAGCCCGGGTCCCCCCGGCTGCATGGTGGCTCCGCCCCTGGTATTAAGCATATTATCTATGTGCTGACTAAGAGTCTTGAAGTAAGATTCAGTAGCACTTAAGCTAGAGAAGTGTATACCTGCTTTGTTTTCTTTCAGCTCCTCATCTTTCTCTGGATCAACATGCTTTCCAAAAAAGGACACAACTTTTTCCCTGAAGCGATTCTTTGTCATCCCTTCAAGTGTGTATTCACTAATCAATTTTATTTCTCTCTTTTCAGCAATAGAGGGCTGTGTCCATCTCCAATAGTGTAAGTTCCAGTACTGAAAAAGAAAATTGTCGTGTCAGTATTTGAGACAGTAAATTTACATCAACCAAACAAGTTAGTGACAGAAATGACATAGAAATGAGAGAAGTACATCAGGATGGTAGCAGCCGGAGAAAAAAGGGCAAAGAAGATGGTAATTACTACTATATATATGTAGGGATCTTTGGTTGGCTACCTGAACTTTCACCTTGTTAGTGAGGGTTCGAATCTCCACGTTGTAATCTCCTCCTTCATTTCCCCTACCCCTACCCCTATGTAATTAAAATAATAATAAAAAATTACTACTATATGAAACTGAGTTTTGGTCTATTTGGATTTCTCTTTACAAAAAGTTGTTGAAGAAAGATTCTTCAATATCAACTACCAATTACGTTAAACAACATGCAGAAAAGAGAAAAATGTAAATTTAAACACAAAAAAGATAAAGGGAAACGAATATACTTGTCTCTTTTGCAAGATTTCCAAAATTTAAGATATTCAGTCCTATGAATCTGGTAGTTGAAGGAATAAAAAACTAGACCATTATCATATGTTCATCTCATTTGTCAGCACCAGTCTAGTTATTTTTAGGCATGTCACGTGTCCAAATCCTGGACACTCAATAATTTTCCATCATGTTCTTCTTCCGTTCTTCTACCTAATTCTTAATGCACCAAAAATAATTCTACCTAATTCTTAAGTTTTTGCTTCTTATCCCTGTATTAAATGCCTAATGCTTTAATATGATGTCAACAAATACCCACCATCTTATAATGTATGAATGAGAATTGTGATCATCAACTCAATATCCTTGTGCTAGCCATTAGCTAGCCAAAATGCCTTTTTCCTTCTCATAAATGGCAATCTCGGAGTTTAAAAGAAAAATATATTGACTGGGACAGACTAAGCTGTTGGAATTTTTAAGATACTGTTAGCCAACAGCTAGACATAATATACTGTAATACTCCTGGAAAGTGGAAAACACACTCATTCAAAAATTTCAACTACATTCTCATCTGGAAAAGAAAGAAAACTGCACTCTCAATCTCTCATGTGAAAAAAGTCGATAATCAAGTAGTTAGTAAAGAGTTTCCAATACCAGAAAAACATACTAGTATTATTTGGGGAGTCACATAATTTTTTTCTCTGATTGCATTCTTTTAAAAAATCTAAAACAATTTGCTATAAAATTTACGATTCATAATATTTTCATATTAATTTTAAATATGTAAGTTTTATTTCAAAAAGATTAAGACATACGTGCATCAATTCATACTGAAAGTTGAATGTGTTGACCAATGTACTTCGAATTTGGTAGTTTTAAAATGGACAGAAAACTCTAAGGGGTTGGTTGTTGGATAAGGGATTATAATCTCCGGATAAATTGTGGTATTATATCTATACCACACTCTATCTGGATTAATAATTTTTAGCATTACTAATTCTGGGATGATGCACAAAATGACACTTCGCCCTTTTTCAAAGCTTTTCTCCAAATTTTAGAAAGACAAGGTTAAAATTATAAAATAAAAATTTATCCCAATTTACCTGGTTTAAATATATATACTATGTTTTATCTCATATCTCGTACATTTTATTTAGTCTAAAGACACAAACATCTACCAATAAAGGTATATCCCCAAATAATCTCGTTATTATAATTCCGTTAATATAATTCTAAAATAACTTCTTCTTCTTTTTTGTTGACGAACCCGCATACCGCTTCTTTCGAGTGCGCGCACAGGTAAAACCGACGCGATACCGCAAACCACGCCACCGCGTTAAACCACACTGACAAGCCAGTGTGACAGCTCTCCCAAGAGGCGGCGCAGCGACGTTACCCTGGGGTTTCGAACTTGTGACCAAGCTCTCTCACACCACCCAATGAGGATACCCTCTGCCTTCAAGACCAACTGGTCTAGGGCTTCGGATAATTCTAAAATAACTTGATCCTCCATCAAACGACCCCTAATTGGACTATAGAGTAATGTGGACTAAAATAAAACATTAGGGAAATTTAGACTCACAAAATATTCGTTAAGTACTTTAAAAGATTATGCAATTTTTCTAAAAACCTTTACCAAATCACATACGTTTCTAAAATCATTTTGCAATTATCTATTTTCAGATGCTGTCCAATACTCCAATTCCAACGAAAGAAATTGGAATGCCGAAGGCTAAAAAGGAAAAAAAATTAAGTCCTGCTGCCAAACATGTGTTTTCTTTTCTGGCGATAGGCCCTACGTGAATTGGCCCACAGAAAGGAAATAGCTTATCTTAAACTTAAACTAACCAAACTTTTTGTCAATCATTTTAGGTAAAAATGGGGGGAAACGGCATATTCTCCGTCTTTCAAACCAAAAGTATTTAGAAAATGAGGTCAAAGCATTTGTTCTGTTTGAATTCTTTAAACTTTTAACAAATAAATTTTACAGAAAAGGCTGAAAATGTACTCTTAAGTCATCTATATTTTTTATAATTAGATATATTTCAAAGAATTTAAGTACAAAATTATTCTATGCCTAAGAGAATATTATGACCATATGAAATAGGACGGATAAAGTATGTTTATTTTTTGCAAGGTGGTAAAAGAGAAAGTTGGCCATTGACAGATCCATTTTTTGGCTGGGCAATGACAGAATTATATTTTGGCTGTTTGTGAAAGGGCTCCAGGTAAAACAAAGGTTAGCCAACTTTGAAAAATAAAATATGCCAGCTAGATTATTACAGACGTGACATGTTCTTCTTTACGTTCCCATTATTTTTCGTTTTTTATTTTTCTACTACCAAATTGACAACATCCCAAAAAACAAAAAACGAAAAAAGGGGGAAAAAGAGTAAAGCAAAGTGTAGTAATTCCTCTGTTCAGTTCTCCAGTGAATGCAAACAATCAGAACCTTATAGATTTCAAAAGCGAAATTTCTGAACGAATTTGGGACTGTCTGTGATATAAGATATCTGAATCTAATTAAACCAATAATAATATACCGGTGTAATTTCACAAGTAAAGTTTAGAAAGTATTGAATGTACACACACATTACCTCTACTTTTTTGGATAGAGAGGTTGTTTCTTGTTAAGAGTCTCACATCGGAAATGGAATGAGAACATGAACTCCTTATATTGATTTGGACAATCTTCACCCTACAAGCTAGCTTTTTGGGGTTGAGTTAGGCCCAAGATCCATTATTTACATTACTACATGGTATCCGAATCAGACTTATTCTAATTCTTTATTCATCGATGTTAGACTCCCAAATTATATTGTCCACGCTCCAGTACTCTTTATATGGACTTGGACAATCATCACCCTACAAGCTAGTTTTTGGGGTTGAGTTAGGCCCAAGATTCATTCTTTACATTACTACATCTCTCATAAACCATCGGCTCAAAAGAAACGTAGTCAATACATGAATTTAAGGAAAATAAGATAACAAGATATCTATATCTAACTAATTAATCTAAAATAAGTCATATGAATGAAGAAACAAATCATACGGAACAATTTGCAATCTGCGGAATTCACAATCATCAGATAAATCAATACAACAACATATCCAGTGAAATCTCACAACGTGGGGTCTGAGAATGGTAGAATGTACGTAGACCTTAATCACAAGCAAAGCAAGAGAAACGGAAGAAATTAAAGCAGGATCAACATGCTGATAACAAAATCGAATACGCAATGGTAACACATTCTAACAAAAGAAAGTGGAATTAAGATAAACAGAGTACACTAAAGAATGTTGAAAATTTGCTAATGTGGAATTAAGTATATCCCATTAATTATGACTCGAACAATTGGGGTCTCACACGTCGGAAACGTCATTTCCACTCACGTGCACTCGCAGTGCCAAATATCGTAAATTTCATTAGTTAAAGAGATATTGATGCGTAATTAAAGTGTTTGAGACATAAAATTATGGACGGTTATTGGCCGAATGACGAGTATTCCACGGTTGTAAATGAAGGAAGAAGTGTGCGAAGTGTAAGATGAAACGAGTCGGAAAGGGCCGCGGTACCAACCCATCGGAACCGCGGCGCCAACCCGCCGGAGCCGCAGCGCTAATTCTGCAGAGCCGCGGCGCTTCCGAAGCAGAATGTTCGACAGAAAGCTGAAAATTTCTGACTCTTGAACTAGTTTTGAAGCATTGAATCTCCATTACTTGGCAAATGAATTCAGCCATTTATTTGGCTGATTGTAACCTCTCAATAAGTGTCATTACATGGCTATTAAAAGTCATTAATTGACTAGTTGAGAGGTATCTTCCTAGCACTATAAATTGAGGATTTGGCTCAATTAAAAAATATACTAAGAAATTTATGAATTTCTTCCTCTCTAGCATATTTCAAACAATCAAAGTTCTTCTCTAGAAACACTTAAGTTTTCTTTGCTTATTTGTTAGTTGTTGTTTTATCTTGGGAGACTATTGCGCATTAACATAAAAGAATATATATGAAGCAATCTTGTCTTAACATCACTCGACTCAGCAAAACTCTCAGAAGCTTAGATTTGTTCTTGTTTTCTGTTTGTAATTTTTGTAATATTTACTTATTTTCCGTTTCTTTGCAATTATTGTACCCACAAAGAACACATAGCAGAAACAGATAAATCAATGAACACAGAAAAAATTGTTACAAAATTAACAGAAGACAGAGAGAAAGTTCATCAAAAAATTTAGCAGAAAACAGTGAGAAGATTTATGACATAGCAGGAGAAAGACGGTTGAAATTCAATCGCAAAATCTCGAGAAAAAATCAGAGAAACTCATCGGTTCGAGCAAAATCATCGAAACCGAAGCTTTAGATCAATAAATTCATGAGTCAAAGCTCAATCAACTATTAATAACTCTCAAATTCTCAATCATTCCGTCCAAATCATTAATCAGATAGCATAACAAATATAAAAAACAGAACATAAACTCATCAAATTAATCCGAAGAGGAAGATCAACACATTAACAACCTCTACATGAGGAGCAACCAAACTCAATAGATTAACAATCAAGTACAAAAACATCAAAAAAATTACCAAAAATAAATATAAACATCAAAATTGAAGCTCTCACAATCTCCAACACGAAGAACAATCAAATTTAAGTAGATTAACGATCAAAATACTACCAAAATCACAAATTTAAGTAGATTAACGATCAAAACACTAACAAAAATCACAAAAAATAAGAGTAATATCAAAAGTTCAAGTTTGGAAAATTCGAGGACTTACCTGAAAACTATAGCTTGGAGCAAAAAATAATCTAGGGAGAGAGATGAAAATTTTAAAATTTGAGGGATGAGAGAGAGAGAAAAGAGAGGAGAGGCTTTATAGTAAACTCAAGACTGTAATGATAAAAATGAAATATGTAAAATGAGACTGACAAAGCAGGTCACTTTTGAAATAGAAAAAACATTTGAGGGGAAAAAGTAGATTTGTCTGTTATATGGAGCCCTTATAAGGCAAAAAGCGACTGGTACAGCATTTCTAACTTCAAAAAATTTCTTGAAGGAAAAGAAAATGGAATCTTTGGAGTTTAATTGAATCTAAATTGCCTTTTGATTTTTGTTATATCACGAGAACACCATTATTTTTGTTTTTTTATAGATTGGTTTCATATTATTTAAATTATTTTGAGTGGTAGCCTTGTGGTTCGGCTACTAAAACAGATCATTGTTTGTGGAATTATTCCAACAATCATATTCTGATATTGTGTGTCACTCTGAATAGTTACAATACTTTTTATATAGTATTTAATATCATATCAAAAGAGTAAATAACACATGAACAAATAAAACATAATTTTTGTAAATGATCAATATGAATCTTTGTATAGTGATTATTCATAAAAACTTATACCTTGTTATTTATTATTTATAGTTTTACTCAAATATTTATTTTCATAATATTTAAATTATTTTACGCATTCATATATCACATGATTTGATAGACATGTACAACACACGTGTTGAGAAACTAGTATGTTAAATAATGTAAACTCTGCATGTGTGAGCAGTTCACATAGCCAATCTCAAGGCCAAATAAAAGTGAAAGTTTCGGTCAGTCGGCAATTAACATAAATTTAGTCAATTTATGATGAATTCTCATAATACAAACAGATATGGATTGAATCACGTGATCAATGATGACTCATGTAGTCGTTACAACTTGATTTGGGTTGGTGCATAACTATGCTACTTACCATTTTAGATTATTAATCTGTCCTTCATCATTTATATATTTCTAATTCAGATGCACTATAAATTCTTGCTTGTAATTGAATTTTAAATAGAGTAAAAAATATACACACGTCAACACACGTGTCGAGAAACTAGTATTTAAATAGTGTAAACTACGCTTGTGTGAGCTGATTCATATTATCAATCTCAAATCCAACTAAAAGTGGAAGTTTCGGTCAGTCGACAACTAACATAAATTTAGTCAATTTATGATGAATTCTCATAATAAATATATGGATTGAATCGCGTGATCAATAATGGCTCATGTGGTCGTTACAACTTGATTTGGGTTGGTGCATAGCTGTTGTGTGCTTTTGTATATTCATATGTCAGTCGGCAACCAACATAAGATTTGTCAATAATTTCTCATAATACATATATGAATTGAATGGCGTGATTAGTGATGACTTGTATAGTCGTTACAACTTACTTTGGGTTAATGCACAATAATCGTGTGTGTTTGTATACTAATGGTGAAAAGAATATTTGTACAATTGATAAACTCTAACCGGTTGTAATATGTTACTTACTATTTTATATTATTAATCCGTCCTTCATTATTTTTATTTTTTTAATTCAAATGCACTATAAATTCTTACTTGTAATTGACTTTCAAATAAAGACAAAATTATATACACGTGCAGCGCACCTGTTGAGAAACTAGTATTTAAATAGTGTAAAATCTGCCTATGTGGGTTTGTTCATATTGTTAATCTCAAATTCAAATAAAAGTGAAAATTTCGGTAACTCGACAACTAGCATAAATTTAATCAATTTATGATGAATTTTCATAATACATATATAGATTGAATCACATGATCAATGATAACTCATGTAGCCGTTACAATTTGATTTGGGTTGGTACATAGTTGTTAAGTGTTTTTGTATATTGACATGTCAGTCATCAATCAACATAAGATTTGTCAATCTATGAGAAATTCTCATAATACATATATGAATTGAATAACGTGATTAGTGATGACTTTGTTGTAATATGTTACTTACCATTTTAGATTATTAATCTGTCCTTCATCATTTATATTTTAAATTAAAATGCTATAAATTCTTACTTGTAATTGACTTTTAAATAGAGTAAAAACTATATATACGTGCAACACACATGTTGAGAAACTAGTATGTTAAATAGTGTAAACTTTGTCTGTGTGAGCAGTTCACATAGCCAATCTCAAGTCCAAATAAAAGTGAAAATTTCGATCAGTCGGCAACTATTATAAATTTAGTCAATTTATGATGAATTCGCATAATACAAACAAATATCGATTGAATCACGTAATCAATGATGACTCATGTAGCCGTTACAACTTGATTTGAGTTGGTGCATAGCCCTTGTGTGCTTTTATATATTGATATGCGAGTCGGCAACCAACATAAGATTTGTCAATCTATCAGAAATTCTCATAATACATATATGAATTGAATGACCTAATTAGTGATGACTCATATAGCGCGCCATTACAACTTACTTTGGATTAATGCATAATGATTGTGTGTATTTGTATTCTAATGGTGTAAAAAATTATGTACAATTGATAAACTTTAATCGGTTGCAACATGTTATTTACCATCTTAGATTACTAATCCGTCCTTCATCATTTATATTTTTTAATTCAAATGCACTATGTATTGTTACTTGTAATTGACTTTTAAATAGAGTAAACACTATACCTATGATAAATGGTTTTCACGTTTAAAGCAAGAATCCACCTAAAATTCAAAATCCAACTTTGTAGTCCTTTTTTATTTTAAAAAAATTGAATATACTAGAAATGACATTTTCAAGGTTTGAATGTAAGTTCCCAAATACTTGACGACATGGATCATGTTCACATGTGGACTCTCCAGTATGATTTTAATTTTTTAATTAGCCTTAGCCCTTAAGTAGCTTTATGAAATTAAAAAGAAATAACCCCAATATCTTATTAATTGTTTAATCATTTAAATTTATGAAAGATGATGGATTGGTAATTTTAAAGGTAAAACCATCCATTAAAATTTGTGTTTGCGAGATTTAATTGTCCCTAACGGCAAAAGAAATCATCATTTTTCCATTTCTTCGCCTTCTACAGGGCCGGAAGGAGCGCACGCCGAGTTAGATAGAGCAAAGAAATGTTGCCTTAGTTTTTTGTGCCTTCGTTGCATCCGGATCAGTGACTTCTTTCGGACAACCTTCAAATAGAACATAAAATATCTTTGCAATTGTCAAAAGGTACTCCATCTTTAAACTCCAACACTTGTAGTTTACCCCGCTCAGCCTTTTCAATTTGTCTCCATCGTTCAACTGCGCCTTAATCAATACCGACTCCATTGCAGAAACTTAATACCTTTAAAATTATTGTATAATAGAGTAATGAATTTAAATATAGATTAGGCACACCGAAAAATGATGTTATCTTTAAATGTATTAATTTCTCCCTCTCAGGAGTAAAATGTTCACTAAGGAATTAACCTTCCAGGATACAAAACCTTTAACTCTCAAAAATTCAAAAGTTACGCTCTAACGAATTTCAGAAGCAGAAATCGCAAGGATACAAAATCTATAACTCTCAGAAATTTGAAAGTTCCACTCTAACGAATTTCAGAAGCATAAATCGCAAGTATACAATATAAATTTTGAAAAGTAGAAGAAAGAATAAATCGCAGAGAAGGAAATCTCGATTTTTTTTGTTACACTATCATTTCTGCAAAGCACCAAGTATTTATAGATACTCAATGGTTGCCCGAAGCGTTGCAACACTTTCACGAACGGATACTTCATTCACGAAACAGTTCTGTTATAAAAAATATTTTCTTTCTTTATTTATTGGTTTCCCTCCATAATGAATGGGAGCCCAAAAGCTAGACCAACATGTCAAATACATTAATTCTTTTATAGCAGAAGTTCTCTCTTACTAAAAAATCAATGTGGACAAATGACTTTTACTCAAAAATTAATGTGGGACAAATGACTTACTTAAAACCCAATGTGGAATAAATGACTGAAATACTTATATCCAATATCTTAGGATATATAACATGATGACCATTCTAATACCCACAGGTAGGGATGACAACGGGTAGGATCTGGACCGGATCCTACTAGATCCAGATCCAGATCCGTTTTACATACATGTATCCATATCCATATCCAGATCCATAGGGTCCATAAAATCATATCCAAATCCAGATCCATCGGATCCACCGGATCCACGGATCGGATCTGAATCCAAATCAAAGTGACTGATTATTAAGTTATACCTTCTAATCAGTCCAAATTTTCTAGAAAAAGAGTCAATTTAATTTAACGAAATCATGGGGAGTGCATCCGTAAATTATGACTAAATGACATTGTTGACAATTGTTATGCCTATTGGCTATTGCTGTAGTGAGAAACAATCCTCTCAATACCTAAGCTACTACATAAGTATCACATAAATGATTAATATAATGATTAAAGAATAACACGCAAAACGTGTCTCAATTAAAAAAATAATGGCCTTCGGCCCTTTGAATATAAAATAAAATTGAGATTACAAAGGATTCGGTGCCATGATGTATAAATAATAAATGCATAATTAATTTAATAAAAATGGATTCACGGGTCGGATCTGGACCGGATACAGATCTCAAAGGCAAGATACAGATCCAGATCCGATCCATCATAAACGGATCCGGATCCGATCCGGATCCGTCGGGTCCAAACTTTAAATATCCATATCCTATAAAACGGATCTCGATCCACCGGATCCGGATCGGGTCCGGGATCCATTGCCATCTCTACCCACACGTTAGATATGATTCGAGTTAGTTCTCCCCCTCTCCTTCATTTCTTTGATAAATGGGATGAATTATTCCTTTTCATCATCTGGAATACTTGGATCAATAGGAACCATAACAACTACAACAACACAACTTTCACCATCAACCTCTACTCTATCATTTCTCAGGCTAGGGAGTTTTAAGTTGCTCACCAATGCTATCATTTTCCACCCCAATTTTTTTATTTCCATTAGTTGGAGTCCCCCTTCTACACACTGGTACAAACTTAACATTGATGAATCTTTTGTAGTCAAATATCAGTCTGGAGGAATATGAGGTGTCATATGCAACAACAGAGGTGATTGGGTCATCGGATTCAATGACAAAGTTCATGCAAACTCTCCCCTTCATGCAGAATTACAAGCCCTACAAGAAGGCCTCACCATTACTATTGATAGACAGCTACTGCCATTAGAAATTGAAACGGATTGTACCGATTTAATTAATGCTATATTTAAAGGTCATGCTGCTTATAACACTCTTGTCTTAACTTCAGACAAGGAATAGAGTGGCACATGTATTAACCCTTCTAGATCAGGATCTATCTAGTTTACTTTAGCTACTAAACTAGTTGATAAGAATGTTTGTTTGCAGTTAGCTACTTTGGAGAATCAAGTGACACAAGTATGTCTTGTAATATTTCGTTATCCTAATATATAATTAAAATATCTTTCTTTCAAAGAAAGAAAAAAAATCTTTACCATTTGTCCATTTCCCCCCATTTCTGTGTCTTCTCCCTAATATCCAAACAATTATTAATTTCATACAACAATAATATATGCCTAGTGATATCTCACAACGTGGGGTTTGAGGAAGGTAGAGTCTACGCAAACCTTACCTTCCGAGAGACTCTCGGCTCAAGACAAAATACAAACCTAAGTAAAGTAAGACAAACAAAGTGGGTAAGTAATGATAACGAGTTCTGAAAGAGAAAAAGAAGCAATAAATAAGACAAACAAAATAAACATAACATCATAAATCAAACGACAAGAGTGTCGCGCCCGTTTTTGACAGGAGGATCGGAACGGAACTGCAACGTATTGCCCTTGGGGATTGAGCAAAAATGTTATGTTGAAGAGTCGTCACCTAATTATTTTAAGTGAATTAAAACACTTGAATGTAGCCAAAAATACTACAAATGATCTTCATTTAATGGTCTGTGAAATTAATGAAATTCTGGATCAGATTTCTTTATTATTCTAAAGGGAAGGGAGACATCCTTTAAGAACCGCTAACTTGCGGTTATCCGATCAAACCTAGGTTAATTATTATGCTAAAAATTGCATTTTTTAGATATAAAATTAATTAATTAAAAATGTTGTAAGTAATTAATTAAAAGATGCAATGTCTAGAATAAATAAACTAGAGGTGTTTTGAAGCATGCATAGAGAGCCTAAGAAATCAAAACTAGCGTCGGGTTTCTAATTTTAAAACTACCCCTTTTTAATTTATTAATACCTATTCTAAACATTTCAATAATTACAATTACAATAAAAATACAATACAGAATAAAATAAAAACTGAATTTAAATACAACAACAAAAATAAATCTACGAAGGGTATCTTCTTGAAATGTATCTCCGGACACCTGTATAAACACTTAGTAAATGTGTTAGTAAGAGAGTAAATAATTTTCAAATAGCGACAAGAATTAATAAGTAAACTAAAAGTAAAACCCGTCTTTTATACAGGGGAGACCTTGAAAATCAAACGGAGATTACTTCCTCGGCCAAAGTCTAGTATCAATGTTCAAATTAAACCAACATTTCAAAATTCAAATGTAGTAAATCTGTTCAACCAGTTTAATAAAATAAAAGGCGACATTGTCAAAATCAATTCGCCAACAGTCAAAATTAGTCCGAACAGTAGCCGAGTTCGTCGGAATTTGCAGAGGGTCCAAAATGTCAAAAATCAATCCGAAAACAGCCAAAACAGTAGGAGCATTTCTCCGGAAAACCAGAGGTCCGCCAGAGTTTAAAACTCCGGCAAAAATACAAGAAATCGTGAAATCAACCCAACAGACAAAACAACCAACAAACCCCAAAACACAGCCGAACCAAGGTCACCGAAAACTTTTAAATTCTGGCCACCCAACAAAAATCAGAAAAATCCGCAACAAATACCAAAATAAAGCCATCAAGGTCGCCGAATTTTTTTAAAATTCCGGCCAACTATAAAAGAAATGGGAAATCGGTCCAACAACCAAAGCAAACAATAATATAATTACAACACAGTAGGGTCATCGGAAATGGTGAAAATAACCAACAAGAGAATAAAGTTAGTCCAACAACAAAAAATAAACGAAAATAGAAAGAGAAACAAACAGCGTCGCCAGAGTTCAACTCCGGCCAGTCTCGACGATAAGCAAAGGAAAGGCCGCGTCGCTTCCAAGGTGAGGTACACCGGAGCGACGCCGCTATGGTAGTTCCCGAGAATGGTGGCCCGGGTGTGTGACGGGGGTTCGTGGTTTGGAGATGAAGATACCGTCCGGTCTGGTTGGTTTGGGTGTTGTCGAGTGGGTCACCGGAGCTCGAGCTCCGGTGGGGGAGGGTCGACGGGAGAAATGGGGTGAAGGGAGTGTTTTCAAAAAATGAAAAGGGTAAGGGATGATGATATACCGACTGTTGATTTTTTTTTCTGAAAAAGATGAAAAGGGAGAGTATAAGTAAAGAGGGGGGGGGGGGTTGCGGCGGTTAAGAGTGAGTCTTGGAAATGGGAGGGGTTTGTGATATAGGGGAGTGAAAGAGAAAGGACCGAATTTTTCGGCGGCTTTGGTAGTTGAAGGGATAGGGCTGGTTTTTTGTTTTTTAAGTCTAAAGGGGTGTAGGTTTATGAATAAAGGGAAGAGAATAGAGGTATTTGGCTTGGGGTGAAAAAATAAGGGGAGTTTATTAATTAAAATAAAGTGTTTAAAAATTATAAATTATTAAAATAAAATGACGATATGAATATAATATTTGCGGAATGCTTAAAGCTTAATTAAATTAAAAGGGATGCCTTTTGCATTAGAATATTTAGAAAATTATGATTATGATATTAAAATGTAAATAATAATAATAAAAATGTGAATAATGATAATGACAAAAATAAAATAATGACAATGTAACAATGATGAAATATATATATATAATATTTATGGAATGCTTAATGGTTAATCAAATTGAAATGTGATGCATATTTGCGAAAAAATAAGAAAAATGATTATCCAAAATACTTAAAATTGCAACAAATAATCGAAAAGATGAGACAAAATTGGGTGTCAACAATTTGTCCTTCTTTGACTGAAAACGATGAAAGAGTTTTCGGACAAAGACATTGACTTGTAGCCAATTTTGTATTCATCGTCAGAATTAGAACAAAGATCGGGAAATGCATGAACAATTTTTTTTAAGAAGAATGGAAAACAAAGCTGATGCAGACTCTCAGCTGAAAGAAGATCAACTCTCACCTCTTTTTCGCTTTAGTCGGAAAAGCCTCTCTCCTCCTCGAGTTCTAAATCAGCAAGAGAAGAGGGACCGACAAATATTCAATTTTTTTGTCCCAGTGTCTAATTATGATAACACTGAGTTGCTACGATGCTAAAAAATTAAAGACGGGCAGACACCGATTCAAAATTTGTTCAGTGTCGAATTATGATGACATTGAGTTGCTGCGATGCTAGAAAATTAAATACAGGTTGATGCTGATTCAAAAATTTGTCCAGTGTCGAATCTTGATGACACTGTATTACAGGTGCGATGGGATGCTGGAGCCTGGAAGTGACCGGTGCTTGTCCCGGAGGTAAAAATTGCAAAAGATATTTGTTTTTTTGGTGTTGAAGAAGACAGGATGTTTGTTTTCTGAAATTGTGTTGGTTTTCAAGGTCACAAATGCAAAAAGTGTTGTATTGCAGATTCATGATCCCGAGGTGAAAGCTATTTACCGTTTCATACTTTCATCTCCCACACAACTTATTCTCCTTAAAACAGAAACTCCAAAAGCCACTCGCCAGCGCGTGAACTCCACTCTCTCTCGGTCTATCGAGCGAAACAGTAACAACTCTACCCTATTCACAAATATTTTAGGTTTTAACCTTTTCTCGTCACTTTTTAGCTTATAATAGGTTTTTCCGATGACGAAACCGTATTCTTCGCCGGCGCGTGAACAGTCTCTCTCGCGAATCTGTAAAACTCTTCTCTCTTAACAATACTTTAGGTTTTCACCTTTTCTCGTTACTTTTTAGCTTTCAATACGTTTTCCGATATGAGTAGTGAGACGAAACCGGTGATTACCTCGCTTACTAGAAGCACATGGAATTCAGAACTGAAACCAGTAGTTTCCTCCTCTATTTCGGAAGCTGCATCTATACCTGAATTGATTACTTATCTAAAATCGGCTTTTCGTGATAAGGAATTCTCTCTGGTTGAAAGAATTCTAATAGACCGTGAAAAACAGCTCCGGGAAGAAATTGAAAATCTTAAGAGATATATTGATTTCGTAAAAACGGGGAGAGATTTAGTAGACATGGACCAGGGTTTAGTTGACTTGGAAAAGAAGCAATTGAAGGATATGGAGAGGAAATGTGAAGAATTGAAAAATGAAAAAGATGAAGCTGAGGCAAATTTAAAGGTGTATATGGAAAAATTCAAGGAGTTGGAAGGTAGAATGTTACTTCTGGAGGAAGATGCTGCGAAGAAACGTGCTGTGGATGTATCGGTGATACAAAAAATGGTAGAACATTTGGAAGCGGAGGAGGAGGAGGCGGATGTTGTAGAAGTGAATTGTCTAGGTTCTGGTGCTGATGAGGAGCAGATCTCACCTAGGGTCTTGGTTGATTCGACTGGGAATGGAAGTGGTAAATCAGGAGGTGAAGGTATTATGCTTATATGTGTCTTGTTGACATTTTTGTTACAGTTAGATTGTATTTGTGTAGGGTTTTCAATTTTGGTTACAGTTATTGAGTGATCTTTGTGTTATGTTTAAGCTTTACTTATCTATGTATGAATGCTGTAATTTTTGCTTTGTTGTGGACCTAAGTATTTATGTGGAACTGGAAATGTGCTAGACATTGAGGGTGTGTTTGGTGCGAAGCAATGTTTTTTTGGAAAACAAGTGGTTTTTAAACTTATTTTCTAGTGTTTAATATGTAGCAAAAAAGTATAATGCCAAGAGCATTTATATAGTATAATCTAACAAAACACTTTGGGGTGGGATGGGGTAGGGAGCGGGGGTTCGAGAGTGGGGGTTGGGGGTGGAGATGGATGATGGATGATGTTGTAGAAGTGAATAGTCAAGCTTCTGGTGCTGATGTGGATCCTCAGGAGGAGTTCTCATTTAGGGCTCTCGGTTGGTTCAACTGGAAATGGAAGTGGTGCAGGTATAATATCTGTGATAATATCTGTGCTATGTATATCTGTGCTATGTTTATGCAATACTTATCTATGCATGAATGCTGTAATTTTTGCAGGTATTGTGCTTATATATGCCTTTTTGACCTTTTTGTTAAAGTTAAATTGTATTTGTGTAGGTTTTCAATTTCGGTTACAGTTATTGAGTGATAATCTGTGTGTTATGCTTAAGGTTTATTTATCTATGCATGCATGCTGTAATTTTTTGTTTGGTAGTGAACCTAAGTGTTTATGTGGAACTGGAGATGCGGTAGACGCTGATTTGGCGATCGCGTGTGGTGGATGTGGTTTATATTCTTTCGTACGTATTTCAAAGGGTGTGTTTTGATATAGAAGAAAATGTGTTCTTGGGAAACAAGTGGGGGTTTCTTATTTACTTTCTAGCTGTTGGTAAGTGAGAAAAAATATATTATCCCAGAACATTTATATGTAATCTAGCAAAACACTATGGGGTGGGATGGGGTAGGGATTGGGGGTGGGATGGCCGAGGTGGGGGTTGGGGGCGTTGGGTGGGTGACAATGAACTTGGAATATGGAACTTGTTTTCCCTATTTCAATTAGGGAAGTCATTTTCCTCATTTTAAAGGAATATTTTCCTAGAGAAAATGTTTTCCAAAACATGTTGACCAACCAAACATGAGAAAATTGAAACACACCCTTTGTTTCAGTTAGATTGTATTTGTGTAGGCTTTCAATTTCGGTTACATTGAGTGACATATCTGTGCTATGCTTAAGCTTTTACTTATCTATGCATGAATGCTGTAATTTTTGCTTGGTTGTGAACCTAAGTATTTGTATGGAACTGGGAATGTGGTAGACAGTGATTTGGTGATTCCTGCAGTGGATGTGGTTTATATTCATTTTTCTTTTAATTTCGAAGTCTATGATTGATATGGTCTTGTGGGTGTTGTCGCAGGTAGTGGTAATACGGACTTCGTTTCAGCAAAAATGATTCTGGCTAATTGTCCTGATGCTGAGTCATTGCATCCCATGCCTTCTGCTTGTGGTTCTGCTCCAGTCAATAGCAATGTTTCCAACATTGGAAAGAAAAGATGTTCGGAAGCAGGTATATCTAATTTGTCAAACTTATTCAAATATTTCTTTTGTTATTTGTGGCATTCAACCAACCTCTAAAACTAGTTTTTGTTTGATAAGTGAAAATATTAGTCCTTTTGGTTCTATGATCAGGATATTTTTGCAGTCTTATATCTTGCATGGTGTATGGAAATTGACCATGATATTTGCTGCTATATGTTGCATGGTGTATTGAGAGAAAAGTCAAGAAGTATTCATTTTGCATGGTTTATTCTTATTCATTTAACCCACTTTATCAAGCATATTTCATTGCAGCTTGAGCTTAATTGAGGAATGTAGGGTCTTTACCTTGTATCAATAACAACATATCCAGTGAAATTCCACAACGTGGGGTCTGGGAAGGGTAGAGTGTACGCAGACCTTACCTCTACCTTGGTAGAGTGTACGCAGACCTTACCTCTACCTTGGTAGGTAGATAGATTGTTTTCAAGAGACCCTCGGCTCAAGAAAAAGAATAAGCATAAGAAAAGGTCAGATATTGAAAGGTTATTGAGAAGAGAGGAAATTACATTTCCTTCCTGTTCTATGGTTCCCAGGGTACCTAGGATGGTTAGTTTCATTGTGTGGCTAGCAGCTAGGGGGGTGATTTTGACTGCGAAAAATCTGTGGAAGAGGAGGATCAATGGTGCTTTATGTGCAAAGGTGCGGGAGAGGATGTTAATCATATGCTTTTGGATTGTGAAGTGGCTTCTCGGTTGTGGTCGGTGGTCCTACACTGGTTTGGACTGCAGTGGGTGATGCCAGGCACAATAAAGGAGGCGTTGCATTGCATGGTCTCTGGGAGAAGCAAAAGGAGTTCAAGGGCGTGGAATGTAGTTCCTCTAGCTATCATGTGAATTATTTGGAAAGAGAGGAACAAGAGAGCGTTTGAAGGGGTTGCCCATGACTATGGCAAGTTGAAAAATAGTTTATTCTCTTTAGTTTCATTTTGGTGTACCCATGAGGTGCCTCTTTGTATAGAGGATTTGGTCTAGATTGTTGAGAACCTTATTTTTGTTGTAGGTTCTTTTCTTTTGGTATACTACTAGTAGTAGGGTCTTCCCCTCTTTTTGTGAATAAATTTTTTTACCTGATAAAAAAAACATAAATTGAAAAGAAATGCTAACCAGCTTTTGAATTGCTCTCTCAGCCTGTTAAAATTAGTGAAGCAACTTGAGATAGTTGGGATTAGAATTTATCAATGCCAAAAGGTAGCAAGTGAACTCAGCTAGAGAGTTGGAGCTTATTGTAGTCACTTTTACACTTTCACCGTATCTCAAAGTTCATTAGGTGCCTCGCTTTTTGGTCCTTTCAACTCTTGTGTAGTCTAACCATGAATCTGATTTGAAGTTCCACACATGATGGTTGATTCTAGGAATCTGTATACATCTTATCTGGAATGTGCATATACACACCCATTTCCCAGCTTGTGGATCTGTCATGTGCATTATATTGATGGCTCTCATATTTTATTGAACACAAATGTTTCTGACACTGCGTGCTTGTGCAAACTGAATAAATTCTGTGCTTTCTTTCAGACCCTCTTCCTGTCAACTTGGCTTGTGAGAATAGAGCACCTATTATAGATCTATCAGCATGTGAAGCAGGAGCCTGTGTTAAGAGTAACTTGAATACAGTATCTGGCAGGGCTGGGTCTTCGACTGTTGTTCACATTAGCGACAGCGACGATGAAACTGCAAAGGATTGTAGTTCAAACAGTAATGGTGTAGGCAGGAATTTAACAGTTCCACACAAGATAATAGAAGAGGATATAAAGGAAACTCCATTCTCCAAGAGGAAAAGAATCTTAAGTGAGAGTGACAATGGTGGTAGTTTTTCATTTGGCAAACAAAAGACAAGATCTATTCAAGAATTAGATCGTGATGGAAAGCTGTCCTTTGCTCATGACAATTCCCATAAAACAGTGTTTGTAAGAAGATGTGATGACAAAGATGGAGGGAAGTATTATTCTCAACTTTCTTCCAGAAGATCTGATTTACACAAGCTTGATGGGATTGGTGATGATAGTTCTTCAGATTCAGATGATCCATTGAGTGACAAAAGTATGAACATATTAATCAAAAGAATTACAAAACCCAAAATGTTCTCGTCGGAAGATGATTTAAGATCGTCCTTTGAGAAAGACCCTGAGCTTTGTATGAATGCCATATGTGCACTTTATAGGCAAAAAATTTCTCCAAACAACTCCTCCAAGGGCCTTCATTTTACCAAGAGTCCGGGGTTGAGTCAATCTGATAAAATCAGGTGTGTAATTACTTCCTGATCCTTTGACAAGTTTATCTTTCTAGTGGTAACATTGTTAGTTTGATTATTGAATGCTCTTTTACCAGAGCAGCGTAACCACTTAGCAAGTATTACTGTCAGTGCTTAATAGCAAAAAAGATTAAGAATTCCAATCTTGTACTTGTCTAGAAAAAGCACCATAACTATGTTTCTTTTTTTGATGATGTAAGAAGTTTCCATTAACAAAGGCAACTGGAAGGTGCCGTTTTACAAAGCAAAGCTTTTTGGAGCAAAAAACAAAAGCTAGTAAGCTTTTGAGTGGAAACTAAGTTAGACTACGCAAGAACCATGGGAGCTAACAAAGTCCAGGTAGTTGTCAGTGCTATTAACAGGGGAGCGAAGACTCCAACTAAACAAAACAACATCTAGCTTTTAGAGTGTGAAGAGGAGTTGAAATCCCATCAAAACACCTACGGTTTCTCTCATTCCAAGTAACCCAAAAAATGACTGCAGGAACCAGCTTCCAGACCTTTTTGATGGCTTTGTCAACTCTCCAAAAATTCCAACTGATATATGCTTCCTTTATGGACTGTGGCATGGTCCATACTAAACCAAAAATAGCAAAAAAGAAACTCCAGATCTCAGCAGTGACTGGACAATGCAGCAGTAGGTGGTTGACAGTCTCCAAGCTTTTGTGGCAAAAAAAACATCTACTAACAAGAGTTATGTTCCTTCTGTTGAGGTTGTCCGTTGTCCTGTGTAAGAATAGCTTCCTTGAGTGCACACCATGTGAAGCAGTAGATTTTGAGAGGCATCTTGGTCTTCCAAACATGTTTCCATGGCCATTCCTCTAACAGACCATTCTGAGAGCACAATAAATTATAGCTTTGTTTGACTGTGAATCTCCTTTGATTAGAATTTCCCCATAAAATCCTGTCTGGTGTTTGATCATCCATTTTAAATTCCTCTAGTGATGCTAGAAGAGCAATCAGGTCATTTACCTCCCAATCATTGATATTCCTTCTGAGTAAAGGCCTCCAGTTATTATTCTCCCTGTATTATGCAATAGTAGCCTTCTGATTTCTAGCAATTTGGTACAAACCAGGATAGCAATCCTATAAAGCTTCATTTCCAATCCAACTGTCCTCCTAAAACCTCACATGAAGTCCATTACCAACTTTGTAGGATATATTCTGGAAGAGAACCTGATGGAAGCTGCTACCAACTTTGTAGGATATATTCCGGAAGAAAACCTGATGGAAGCTGCTGATGTGTTTCCATGGCCCAACACCATGTGGGCATGTGCTCTTCTTTGGACTCCAATGATTTAGGGCTCCATATTTGGCAATGATGATCTTTTTCCAGTAGCCTGATTCAGGCTGTCCGTAGCTCCACAACCATTTCATCAATAGACTTTGGTTATGCTGCATGAGATTCCTGATCCCAAGACCACCAGCAGATTTTGGCTGAATTCACTACTGACCTTTTGACTAGAGAGAACTTGTGGGTTTCACTACTGCCCTCCAAAAGAAATCTTCTTCTAAGCCTATCAAATTGCTTTAAGATAGAGCTTGACATAGGAAATAAGGACATGATGTAGGTCAGGATGCTGTCTAGGACACTGTTAATCAAAGTCAATCTGCCCCCATTGAAAGGTATTGCATCTGCCAGGTAGCAAGTCTTTCCGCTCTTTCTAACACCCCATTCCATATTTTGATGGATTTGAATTTGGCTCCCAGAGGTAAACCTAGGTAGGTAGTAGGGAGTGAGCCAGTTTTGCAGTATAGAATATTTGCCAACTCTTCCAAGTTTTGAACTTCATTAACAGGATAGATAACACTTTTAAACATGTTGATATACAGCCCTGACAAAGCCTTGAACAAGAGAAACAAGAGGTTGAGGTTGCTAACTTGAGATCTTTCAGCACCACAAAAGATTAATGTATCATATGCATATAGCAGATGTGAGACATTGATTGAGTTAGCTGGATTTTTGCCCACATGAAAGCCTTGAATCCATTGTAGCTCCTTGGCCCTACCCAACATCTGCGTTAGGCCTTCCATAGCCAAAATGAAGAGAAAAGGGGAGAGGGGATCTCCCTGTCTTAGGCCTTTCTCAGGGGAGAAGAAGCCTGCAGGACTCCTGTTAACCAACACTGAGTATTTCACAGTCGAAATACAAAATTTAATCCACCTAAGTCACCTGTTACCAAAGTTCATTTTTTGAGGATGTTAATGAGGTATGTCCAGCTCAGTTGATCAAAAGCCTTTCAATATCTAATTTGCACAATAATCCTGCTTCACCACTTTTAAGCCTCCAGTCTAGAACCTCATTAGCAATTAAAGAAGCATCTATTATCTGTCTTTCCTTGAGGAATGCACTTTGTTGCTCTGAAATCAGCTTCCCTATGACCTTCAATCTTTCGGCCATGGTCTTTGCAACAATCTTGTACACACTTCCAATTAGGATAATGGGTCTGTAGCCCCTTAGCTCTAATGCACCTTTCTTTTTTGGGATGAGGGCTATGAAAGATGCATTACAAGATCGCTCCATGTGGCAATTTAGATGAAAATGATTGGGAGCGTCCATTATATCTGTCTTGATGAGCCTTTTGAAAAAATACCATAGTGAAACCCACCCGGGTCTGGTGCTTTCTGGGGGCTGGGGCACATGAGTTTAAAGCAACCAAAACTTCAGCTTCCTCAAAAGGTGCTTCCAGACCCTCACTCTCAACTACTGTTAAAGCGGCCACACCTTCAAAATCTGCAGTAGATCTCCAATGTTCTTTGGAAAGCTTCTGGTAATATTCTAGAATTTCCAGCTTGATATGGTCTTTGTCCTCCATTATGTTTTTCTCCACCAAGAGTCTATCAATGCAATTGTGTCTTCTTTGAGAGTTGGTAATTTTTTGGAAAAACTTTGTGTTTCTATCACACTCTTTAAGCCATGTGCATCTTGATTTTTGCCTCTATGAAATCTCTTCAGCCAAGACAATTTGTTACACTTCCATTTTCAAAGAGAAAGCTTTTGCCTTTTCATCTGCTGATTGAGCTCGTTGATCAGCAGCTTGATCAAGGTGCTGCAAATCATCTAATGCTTTCCTCTTTCTGGACTCCAGTTTGCCATACTTTTCTATGTTCCAACCAGATATGTCCTTTAGAGACCTGAGCTTCTGTAAAAGAATAAAATCAGGGGAATCAGTATTAGTGTAAGATTGCCACCATTCTTTTATCATGTCCAATAAACCATCAGCTTTGAGCCACATATTTTCAAATTTGAAATAGGAGGGTGAAGGTTCCCAATCTCCACACTCCAGGATGATAGGTTTGTGATCTGAAATCACCCTTGGCAAAGCTAACTGTTTCACATCCTTAAAGGCATCACTCCATTCGTTAGAAAATAGAAATCTATCTATTCTTGAAGTTTGAGAATGGTTTTCCTCTCTTGACCAAGTATATTGTGCGCCTTCTAGAGGAGGGTCAACTAATTCCAATTCCAAAATTAAGTTGGAAAAATTACACATTGCCTTGGACCTTGTAGAGCAGTTGAGTCTTTCACTTTCGTACCTACATACATTAAAATCTCCTCCAGTTACCCATTGATTTGACCATAGTCCTCTGACTGCTGATAATTCATGCCAAAACTCTTTCCTTTCCGGATTGGAATGTGGACCATATACCATCGTGAAGGCCCATTTGAAGTCTTCAGATAAACTCTCGAATCTGCAAGTCATTGAGAATTCCTCAAAATTGAGTGTCAATACATTGCCACTGTCTTTTATCCCACAAAATTAACCTCTTTGGTCCCAATAGCCTTATGTTCAGCCCAAGAAATCCATCAGCAACCCCAGATCTCTCTAACTAGAGAACTGGTCCAATTTTCTATTTTAGTCTCCTGAAGACAAACAATATCAACTCTCCATTTACGAATCAATGACTCCAACATCCTCTTATTTATGTCATTATGCCCCTGCATATTCCAACTCAAGATTTTTATTCTCATCTAGGTTGAGAATTGTGGAACCTGCCCCTTCCATTCTTCTCACAACTATTTTGAAGACCCCATTCCAGTTTTTTTAGTTCTGCTACCCATTTATTTCTCCCTTTTTAGGACTAGCAAAGCCATGTGACTCTTGTTGTTGTTGAGCCAATAATTGTGCCTTGCGCCTTTCCTCAATCCTTAGAATAATATAAAGGATGTCATGTTCAAAGCATGTGGTGTTTACCCCGACACCTTACAAGCTTTAATCATCGTAATTTTAGTCCACCTTGATGTTTCAACAATTGTTGGCTTGTCCACCACTTGCATGCAAAGGTCTTCTCTATCATGCCAAGGGAGAGGGAGAAGTTCACTTAAAGAATGTAGTGTAAAATCTAAATCCAAGTCATTCTCAGAGAGCTGAGAAGGTGCCTCCGATTCACCATCTGCATCGAGTTGGGAATAGGATGATTCGCCCCTTTCTTCCATGCCCTGAATAGATGATGCCATAATTTCTTCTGAGAGAGGGTCGAAAGAATTATGCTGCTCTATGGAATAATCCCTTAGCAGACAGGGATCATTTTTATTAATAACAGTCTTTGCTTTCCAGCTTGGATAATGTTTGGGCATTTTCCTTTGCTTTCTTTATTTTGAGCCTTTTGAGTAGTAACCACTGTGATGGCCCATAAACCTTTTCCCTTTATAACTTGTTCTTTTGGCTGCTGCTGCTGAAGATTAGGGTTTATTGGGCTAGTTGGATTTAAATTTGGGCCCCTCACGTGTTGCCTCACTGGACATGGGTCCCTCAAGGATGACCCGTTCCTATCAACTTTCTCGCTACCCAATATTCCTGAGTTTATCGCTGCTGCTTGTGCTGACAGGGGATGCTGGCATGGACTGATGGGTAATGGTGTTGCTCGAATCTCCGTAATTACCGCGATTTCAAATTTCTTCCCCCTGGATTAATCCAACTTTCGCCGGAATTTGCTTGCCAGTATTTTTAACACATAAGCGAGCCCAAAAAAGGTGATTCCTCTATTTTGTGTCTTCATCTTCCCCGATATAACCACCACACTGGTCCCCAATACTTCTGAAGGTTGCCGTTGTCCATGCACTTAGGGGAATGCCAAAAACTTTGACCCAAAGTAACTTCGGACGGCTGAATTCTGATTTAGTACCAAACTCCGTTGACCATCATTGCAAATCCAGATGTCTGCCATTTCAGAACTGGTCCCAAGCTTTAATTCTCATCGCCTCTTGTCTCGAAGGGAGTTCGAAAAGAAAGGTGTTGTAATCTATTGGGGTGCTGTAATTTTCCATCGACCCAGGAACCACTTTTGAAAGGTTTTTGTGTTAGGGCTTATGTTGAAAGGACTATTAAAGATACTTATCAAACATCTGGAAAGTGGGTGTTCCGGGTCTTTGAAATTAGAAGTAGATGGTGCAGACAGATCTGGCCAGCTCTCAATTTTAGCTGCATCAAAAAATGTCTTCAAAAGTGGGGATGCTGGACGAAAAGGAACATTGATGTTGGAGTACCCTAGCAAACGAAGAATTTTTTATGCAAAATCCACCCAACCGCTGTTGTATTTTACCTCTGGAATGATCACCGCCGACTTCCTTTCACCTTGCCATACCTCAATTCTAAGAAATCTGCCATAGATATTGAAATTTTGATACACCCTGTAGAGATATTGCTGCTGTTTTCTACCACGTCTTCTGTAGAGATCCCCTGCCCCCCGTGATGCTTGCCTCATAGCATCGCATATCCAACAGAGATTGTTCTCATCAATGTTGATTCTGCTAGTGAATCGGTTGCTCCTTTCGATGAGAGAGAACCATCTATTCTCTGAGTCCCCGATGCTGATGAGTTCAATAGATATTCCTCCTGAAATGAAAAAGCTTGCTTGCCCATGTTAAGAACCAGGTGGTCTTACCGGAACAGTTTTAGGAGAGAGAAAAGGAGGGCACATCTCCCAAGTCAGAAAGAAAGTTAGAGAGAACATTTTTTGCACTATAATTTATAACTATGTTTCTTCCAATGCCATAACTCTTGTTAGTCGGGGGTTTATTTTGTAGATATATTCACAAATTGGCAAATGTATTAATGTGTCCTTATTTCTGCAGAAAAAGGACTTACAACTCATTGTCATACAAATTAAAATTTAATGAACAATGAGAATGGATACCTAATTGCGGCGAAAGGGTCTTAATATTTCATGTCATGTAAATTATATTCATTCTTAATTTTGATTTATTGGTACTACAAATTTCCTCCCAAATAGTTCGTAGTGTGTAAGTTGGGACTCACAGTAGTCCAAATATTCTTTGTAGTACTTCATGCTAAATGCATTGTTTCTCAAATGCCACCATACTATTAAATGTCTCTAAAAGTCACTAATTGGGTATACTAACATAGAAAAATGTCTAATAACCCTCTTGATGTCCTACTTGAATGTCTTTTGGGTCGTATGAGGTAGTACCTACTTTTGATTTTACAACATGGTATACTATATTGGATTCACTAGTACTAATTAACGAACTACCTTTTCCTTGCCGCTTTGAGCATACAACTGTCATTTTCTTTGTAAGTTAACTAGAGACCGTTAAAGAAATGACAGTTGTTTAATTTGCAATAAAGCAAATAAAAAAAAGGGTGTATGGTCTAACCAGATGTTTAATTTGCAATAAAGCAAATAAAAAAAAGTTGGAAGCAACTAATCTCAAGTTAACTGAACTCATGTATACTGAGAAAAAGGGTAACCTGACACATTCTTTTTGCCTGTTTTACCTATGCCTTCTTTCTAGCAGGTGCACATGGCACTTGTGTGGTTTTTTCAAAATATTGATAATATATATTGAAAATTTATTCCTGGTTCATGGGAAGTTCTAGATTAGTTAATTTGTTCCTACAAGGGTATCTAAACTCCCTTTTCCTTGGATTGCTCTGGTCTATTCTCGTTACTAAATGTTGCAGTTTATCTGTCTCTGCATGGTTTGCCTGTTAAGGTCTTCATAACATGAGATCAATCAAAGTTTATCCTTGAGGCACACTTCGTGTCTGTGGGCTTTAGGTATTAGTAAATTTTTTCCTTGTATTCTTTTTTGCACATCTCGGAAACAGCCGCTCTACCTACCAAGGTAGAGGTAAGGTCTGCGTACATTCTACCTTCCCCATACCCCCCCACGCTGTGGAATTTCACTGGGTATGTTGTTGTTGTATTCTTTTTTCACAAATTGCGTGCAAGCTTCAGTATTTCTTTGTTGCTAACAAGGCTGAACATGCAATGAACATTTAGAACTGCCTTCATTTGACGGAATAACTCACGTGTGGCTTATGTGCGACTTAAAGCTTTCCTCTCTTCTCAGATCAATGCTCAAGTTACTCAGAAAATGATCAATTATAATGGTGTGTTTCAACGATTTACTGTAGAGGTTGGTGTCCAAAAATTCCAGAAGAACGTCCTTTTTTTGGGTGTCTACATTAGGTTCAAGGTGGTTAGTGTGGAAAATTGTGAAGTTGAAAACATAGGGAGAAAAAACAGTTATAACACCAAAACACAAGGACGACATGCAAATTCAGTAGAAACCATTTAAAAGGGCATCATCTACTGAAGGTTGTGTTAAAATACAGACCCAAAATGATATTTGTGACATGCCTATTATGGGGTAAGTGATCTGTGATTGGATCTGATTCCAACTAGTTGATCAGATCTTATTGCATTTGTTCCAAATGTCAAATGGAACATGCAGTATCCAAATTGTTTTAATAATCAATGTGATTGCTTTTCTTGTGGCTTTGTACTTAAGTTTCTTTAACCTGGTACTATATCCATTATACTTTCTATAAGTTATTTTATGTTTTTTTTCGCGCAGCATGGCTGCTTTGGGTGAATATCTGATTGATGGGGATCCAGAAAATAAACTCAGAAAAGCCGTGGAAGAAGTACGTCCAAAGGATCATGCAGAATGTAAAAGATTAGCTACTAAATACTGCTACCAACTGTATCAGATATACCTTAGCAAGGAGGATCATTTGTTTCGCCTAATCTCTTAAGTTCTAGTTTAGCAAAAAGGCAGACAGAAAGGTTATCTGCCTTTCTGCTATAAGTATATGATGTTTCCGAGGGAAAACTATACTGGTATGAACTTCCATATTTTGATTACTCCCACTCCCTATCTACTGCTGCACAAGATGGAAGCTTTTGCTGTCTCTGGAAGTTTTACAAGAAGTTAGTAACCACGGTGACTGTGCTTCAGTTTTTGTGACTTTGATGTGGATAGCTTGACTGTCGATAGTTAACAACTGATATATCATATATATAGGTTTCATTGTCATAGATGACATGATACTAGAGATGTAAAAAGTTAGGGGTTGTGCTTCTTGCTGGTCTGTGTATTTTGTATCCCGATGATGAAGATTCGTTTCTATTTTGTATGTAAGGTTATTATATTGGGCACTTTAGGCTTCATGTTACCTCTTTGGTTCCTTAATTTGTCTCTTTTTCTGCTTTGGTACCTCCCTACCCCAGGCTATACAATGTGGAAGGAGCTAATTTTGGTTTAGCTTTGAATGTTTGTACATATTTATCTTGTTAACTAATGTAACTAAATTAGTATGTTTGTAATTGGTAAAATGGATCAGAAGTAAATATTGAGAGATTTCATTTTCATCTATTCTTAACTATAGATTTCGGATTCGAACTTTGAGAATTTATAGCTTTAGGAGCATTTTATCCTTTAGTGGTTTAGCAGACATGAATAAAATTAGCTGGTAGAGTTTCAGATATATTATATTTGTCACCAGAACACTCTAATGCGATAGTAAAAAAGAGACCACCTTTGTTGGTTTATTTCCAAAAACTCTTTTAAAAGAAGCAAACTAAAGCATGAAGCCTTATATGAGTAAGGATCACCAACTGATAAGAAAACAAATAAGGATTACAACCTAAAAGGTAAGGATGAAAACTAATCTTATGAAGATAAGTATGATAAACAATAAGGTGATAATTGTTGAATCATCATATTATAAGCCGTTGCAATTGCATTATCGTATGACAAGTTGCTATATCGACAAGTAATAAATTGTTGCATCAGCAAAGTGATAAGCTTCTGTGTCAGTACTACCCCCTTAATCGAAACAAGAAAAACAACTTGAAGCATAGGTAACCCAATGAGCTGGAAATGATGTTGGTGGAAAGGAACCAATATGTGAAGGAGGGAAAATTTGGTCCCATGGGAGGTCCATGTGATACACAACTGGACCTTCATTAGCCATTGTACTGTTGCAGCTGGTGGCGGCTTTACAACCGCTGCTTCAACACTATTCGCTGTTTCGCATCAATGCCATGCTCAACAGACGCCACTTCACACATATTTCTTTCGATATTTATATTAGATCTCAACTAATTTGAATTCGTGTAAGGCTTATTAAAGGGAAAATACTTTCTATCAAGTTTTTTTTTCATATTCAATGCTCGAAATTAAATTTGTTGATTAAGAATAAAATGATCATATCCATCCCATCACAATCCTTAGTGGTAGTACTTCCTCAAAATAGATTCAATTTTGAACCAAACCAAGCACCTTTTTTGTTGTTGTTTTTCATCCGACGTCCGATATCGGCATTAAAAAGATTCACGCGCATAGGACAACTCGGGGGAAGCTCCTGACCATTAAAGATTTTTTCATATCTAGGGGGAACCAAAACCTACTTTTATATGCCTTCTATAACTTAATTGGAATTTGGCGCAACCTTCTCTTCTATGATGCCTCACATCCTTTTCGTTCCTTTTTTAAGTGGTTCGCTTTCATAACTATAGAAATAAAGTATTGTTGGGAGGTATCAAATACTTTGTGAATTAGCCGAGGTCTGTAAATTGACTTAAAAATTATGATCTTAATTTTTTTTATAGAAATAAAAAATATATTTTAAGATTGAAGTTGTATTTACCGTGATCGTGGTCAGAAGCTAGCTCTGTATTGTATTGTATTGTATAGGAGACTGTATAACCAACGTTCTCTCTTTCTGAATGCTGGTCAGAAGAAAAAGTATACAGCTTGGGCGAACTCTTTTGCATGGGAAAACCTGTCAAAGTCTAACTCTTTGGTTGGACTGGCAATGTAGGGTTCAGCTAAGCCTGCTCTTCCTAACTCTACTCTATGAGACTTGCCTGTCAAAGGCTAACTCTCTTTGGATTAGGGTGCCAAATTGAAGTATTCTATGTGAATTAGTCGAGGTCTGTTATCTTAATTTTTTTTTATAGAAATAAAAATTATACTTTAAGATTGAAGTTGTATTTACCATGCTAACGATGTTTACATAATCAAGTTATTCATAAAATGATTACAAATAAATTATTAAAGAAAAATGAAAAATAATCTGCTATTATATTAAATTATATTGATAATAAATTACTTTAAAGTATATAACTTAAATATCATCGAGGATTTTTTCTCTTCTGCTTTCCTTTCATATTCACATCCTTCTTTGACATAAAAAATCAAACAAGTGGGTATGCAAAACAAAAAAGGATAAAAAGGGTCGAATCAGCAAAGTGTTTTGTGTCTTCTGAAAATTTAATGACCACGGCTTTATGTTCAAAAGTGTTTAAAGGTATTAATTAAAGATAGAAATTTATTTATCCAAGTAGAGTAATTCTTCATTTATTTATATCTTCTAATATTTCAAAGAAAAATATCATGGAGTTTAGTGATAATCTAACTGAATTTGACATGTTAATATGTTATCACCTTATTTTAACAAAAGTTTACTTGTTAAAATACATGCTGACTATAGACACTTACGTGCAGATGAATTTTACATAACATAATTGTGCTACCCGTGAATAGATAAAACCAAAATTCTTTACCACACATATATCAATATACACATAATATACGAACATATATACACTACTGCAACCCTTTTTCTTTCTTTTGGTTTCCCACTCGGTGTCTGCTACTCGCATTGGAGCCTGATTATATCCGACGTCGGGCAAGATTTTTTCCATACTCAGGGTCCGCCTCATCCACTGCATCACATCCTTTGAGGTTACTACACATCCTTTGTACAACCTTTTTTCAATTGAAGAAGAGAAATAACAATATAATCTCTCAATTATGAGTAAATTCTGATTTTAATCCTTATAATATATAACTCAATACCTATAATCTTCAATTAATTAAACTTTGTGCTTTTGGTCCATCTTGGGTAGGAATATGTTATATTTAAACTTATTTTTATAAGTATATTACTCTCAATTATGGAGTAAAAATACAAATTTAATACTATAATACATGTGTAATTAAATTGTGAAATGATTAATACTTCAGAAAATTGTGATTATTCACCAATAAAAGAGATAAAAAGTGCACATTTCAAGTAATTGAATGTTAATTATGTTGAAAATTTATTAACGTGAAATAAAGTTTATCCTATTATTTATGACTCGAATAATTGGGGCCCCGCACGTCGGAAACGTCGTTTCCACACACGTGCACATGTTGTACCAACGATCGTAAATTTCCTTAGTGAAAGAGATATTGGTACGTAAACAAAATGTTTGAGACATGAAATGATAGACGGTTTTTGGCCAAATGACGAGTGTTTCACGTTGGTAAATGAAGGAAGAAGTGTACGATGTGTAAAAGATGAAACGAGTCGGAAATCATCGCGGAGCCGCAGCGCCTCCAGCCAGAGCCGCGACGCTTGGTGGTCATTTGTTACTGGAGTTCAGGCGCCGTGTCGCCTCCCAGGCAGAGCCGCGACGCTTCGGAGGCAGAATGGTCGACGGGAAGCTGAAAAGTTTCTGACTTTTGGGCTGGTTTGGGGCATTGATTCTCCATTACTTGATACATGAATTCAACCATTATTTGACTGATTGAAACCTCTCAATAAGTGTCATTACATGGCTATTGAATGCCATTAGTTGGCTAGATGAGAGATCATCTTTCATACACTATAAATTGAGACCCTTGACTCAATTGGAGAACACACCAAATTTAGATTTCTGATTTTTTTTTTCCTCTCTAAGCTTTCTTTTACACACTCAAAGGTTCTTTTTAGTAAACATTTGAGTTTCCTTTGCTCACTTCTTTATTGCTGTTTTATCTTAGGATACAAGTTGTCAATTACCGTAAAATGATATATACGGGGCAATATTATCTTAAGGACAGAGTGAATATCACTCGACTCAGCAAACCTTGATTTTTGTTCTCATTTTCAGATTGTAATCTTTGTAATAGTTGCTTACATTCCCATTTCCTATTAATCATCCAAATGTTGCAATTGTTGTACTGCAATTTTACTCACAAATTATTATATTATTCTTAGTTGAAGTAGATTTTTCTTATTATTAATAACTGTCGTGTTAGCGCCAACTTGCGCAACTAATTTCAGAGGATAGCTGCCACCTCTCAACATCAACATGTATCAAGTAACTTTGTCTGTCAAGGCTAGAACATATGTGAAGAAATTACCTAGTATTTTCAAGAACTAAAATCAAAATTTAGTATATCGGAAACAAACATTTCTACTTTCCAAGGTACCGCTCGTAAGATTATAGTGAATATGATGGATCAAAAGCGTTATTAACCCTTGCAAGAATATAAAACACTTAATTAATGATTAGTAAATTATCTAAAGTAAAATATTAAAAGGCACCAATATCATGTTATTATTTGCGTCATGTCCGAGGATTTACCCAGTGCGCACTTATAAAAAAAGTAGCGGCTGCGGATTCCATAATAAAAAAATAAAATATCCCCCCCCCAAATAAATCCCCCCTCTTTCTGTCACACAAAAACTTATACTATATCTTAATTAAACAACCTCTTTTATTTCCTTTTTTTTCCATGGCTCACAATATTCACTTCTCTTCCATATAGATTCTCCGTTTCGCCCTTCAAAATTGGTAAGTTTTACCGCAATTTACCTCAATTTACCGTAGTTAAAGTGAATGCATGTGTTGTGAATTCAACGTGTTATGTGGCGGTGGAAAACTAAATTACAAGTTCTGCCTACTCTCTACTCTCTCCATACTTATCTGTCGGATTACACGGGTCTGTTGTTGTAGTTAACGAGCTAACCTAATTTTTCCTTAAAAGGAAAGTTTTTTAAGTATTGGAATGAATGAATGAATTGTTTGTGTATATATAGATATAGTGGATTTAATTTGGTAAGTTTTACTGCAAATTATCTCAATTGATTTGTTGCTTTTATCGCTTCAATTTCTTTATTTTGTACAGTTTTTTTAATAAAGTGAATGCTTGTGATGTGAATTGAACTGTTTGTATCTTATTGTTATGTGGCGGTGGAAAATAAAAATTAGAGAAATTAACTGAATTTTACTGTTGTTGTTAACTATCTAACCTAATTTTTCCTTAAAAGGAAAGTTTTTTGGTACTGGAATGAACAGAATATAGATGATTTATATTGTCTACTCCAACAATGAGCTACTATTGATTCGTTCGCTTTATGCTTCAATTTCTACATTTTTTTTTAATAAAGTGAATGCACGTGTTGTGAATTGAACGGTTTTGTACTTTATTGTTATGTGGCGGTGGAAAAGGAAAAGACTGAGTTTTATTATTTGTTGTTAGTTAGCTAGCCTAATTTTGCCTTAAAAGGATTTTTTTTCCAGTGTCGGTATGAATGAAATGTTTGTTTTTAGTGGGACAGGGTATAGAAGGTTTTATACTGTCTACTCCTACTGATTTTGGATATGGCTTAGTTGATTGATGCACTGTTAATGAGCTACTTAGCTATTTGAGTTGAGATGCTGGATAAGCTTGCTAATATGAAAATAATTTTACTGATTTGAAATGTGTGTTTGCTTTTCTATGATGTTAATGTAGAGTACATGCTTAATAGGGAAACTAGAAATTAGGATGTTCATGGTAATATCCCTGCTTAATGGAAGAGAAGAATTAGAGAAGAAAATAATTGAATATTGCTCTTTGTTGTAAACTTTACCTTATCAAAAAAAAACTGAATATTGCTCTTTGTTGTTAACTAGCTAACCTAATTTGCCTTAAAAGGAAAGTTTTTTTAGTAACAGGATGAATGAAATGTTTGTGTGTAGTGGAAATGATATAGAGGGTTTGTGTTGTCTACTCCAGCAATAAGCTACTCCACTGTTTTGGGTGTTGAGGTATTGGATAAGCTTGATAATATGAAAGTAGTTTTGCTGCTTAAAATGGGTTTTCAAATTTGCCAACAGTGATGGTACATTCTTAATAGGGAAACTGAAAATTAGGAAGTTCAGGGTAGTATCAATGCTTAGATGTGCTTGTTGCTTGTTATTGTTGATCAGGGTAATGGTATTGATTTAATCTCCTCTTTTGGGTTGGAATGGTTGTCGGAGTGAGTATGTTGGCTTAATGGAAACACTTGGGGGGTTAGTTTCATGCTCAACTTTTGGCAAGGGAACATAGAAATGTAACTTGTTATTGGAAATTCTGAACTAGCTTTTAGAAAAATGGAAAGAAAACATAAGTTTATATAGGCAGTGCCGTAGTGGGGTTGTGTTGTCAACGTGGAGAAAAATGTCCTTATCAGAAACTAAGGTAACCTAATTAGACAAATAATACTAAAGCAGATACCCTGATTAAACGACGCCCTCCAATTCATTCCAATTCCACCAGCAACACTCTACAGTCTACAGACATACTGCTGCTCTTTGACTTGTAGAAACAAAGAAACCACCATCTCTGACGCGGAATCATCTGGGGCTCATTAGTTTCTCTTTTTGCCTCACCTACGCTATGAGATCCCTCTTTTTTTCGTATGGCGGATAATCTTGCCAAGCACTAAGATTTGTTTCAGATAAAAAATATGCCAAAAAGGGTTCTTTGGGTTCCCACTTTGAAAGTCACCCTTTAAATATCCGTCATATAAGTGCTCATTTAATTGCATGACTATCAGCACATGCTTCAATTTGTGACAAAATAGCAATAATGCATCATTTCAAGGTGGTCTATTTGGTGGATTAGATGATGTTTCTTGGTGGAAGCAATCTGGTGATGCACATATAATCTCATGATCAATAATTTGACCAAACAATTGATCTGGTATAGTGCCACTGGGCAGGCGATTGTTTTAATGCTCTGTAGTTTAGTGGGGAAGCCAGGGGTGTATTGTTTGATGGTAGTGGTTTCCTCCCATTTTTTCCCTTTAAAAGGAGCTTTCCTGAAAGATCCGTGCCATTTTGAACTAATTACAACAACATACTTTTAATTACCTTTTGACAATCAAAAGAAAAAGGAAAATATTGTTCCACACTCTTATTCTATCACAACGCATTACTTTTGCCTTTTGGCTTAAGTTATCTTTAATTCACTAGTTTATTACAAGATCTAAGTTTTTTCCGTTCCTTGACAAGATTTGGTTTGCAGTGTTATTGAAACATTTGATTAAACTAGAACATATTGACGTTATGGATGAAGCTGTCGACGAAGCTATTGGTGATGAGATGAATGGACTGGATGCAATTGATGGTAGACAATTTCGAAGTAAGGAGAGTGACTATACTTTGAGGTCTGGGAACTCCAATATGCTGCAATCACATGAAGTGGTCACACTTGGTGAGGGTGATCATTACCAAAGTACTCCAAATTTGTTTACAGATATTCGCGACGGAAGGAATCTGGACAGGATTGGATCTTCAGAACATGCAAGTGCTAGTCCCCGTTGTATGAATGATGCTGGCGTCATGGTTGAAGAATTGACACTGAGAAACTACAATGGGAAAAACTTGACTGTAGTTGGTACCTTGGGCAATAAGGAAACAATGCAGGTTAGGCCAAGCCAGTGGTTTTATCAGCTAGCAGGTGGATCTGCATGCGCAAGCTCACACGGGGAAGCTGCCTATAGAGACAGGTGTAGGACATCATCGGGTCTCTGGGAGGAAGAAGGAGACACATTATTTACTGGACTTCTGAATCAGAAAACAGTAAATGAAAATCATAATCTAGATGGAGAAAATTTGCAGAATAATGGCGATAAAGCTGTTTTGAACAGTGTATTACCCTCTTCTGAGGGTATCCGGACTAAGATTTTCTCCAAGTCGGGGTTTTCTGAGTATATTGTGAAAAGCACATTGAAAGGCAAAGGAATCATATGCAAAACACAGTTACCCCGAGTATCTGCTAGTGAGTCTCAAGGGCAGATTCATCCGCAGAGTCCTAATACTTCTCTCACCATTGCAAGTGTGGATGCATTTGTGTCTCCTTTTCAAGGTATCTCTGAAATGGGCTGCAGTGTTAATCCAAATGTCTATCAAGATGGGATCGGTTTAAGAGAACGGATGAAAGCTGGTGGATATAAATTGAATAAAGATGAAGGCTTGTATATCTTCAAACAAGTTCTGGGTTTGGTGGATTTTACTCACTCTCAAGGAATTATCGTACAAGACTTGCGTCCATCTTGCTTTAAATTATTGTACTCAAACCAAGTTGTATATATTGGAACATCTGTACGCACGCAGTTGAGTGAAGGTGTTTCTCAGTCAGAGCATAATCAGAAAGAGAGAAGTTCAGCCGGGAAATACATTTCTTCCTTGATCGATCCTCATCTAAAGAAGCAAAAACTTGGTGAAGACACGCACCTGAAGAGGAAGTGGCCTCAATACCCCTTCAAGTCAGGACATAAATTTGCTTGCACAAACACTAAGTTAAATGCTGCACAAGGCTATGGAGATGAGTCAAATGAAGAGGATTGCCTCAAGACAGAACCTAACAACCCGAGCAAATTTAGACTGCCTCAACCATCCATTATGTCAAAACCATTGCTGACTTCCATGATCATTAAGTTGGAGGAGAAGTGGTACACCAGTCCTGAGCAGTTCAGTGAAGGTGGCTGCACATTTGCATCAAACATCTACTGCCTGGGGGTTCTTCTCTTTGAGGTTTGAAAATAAAGTTCTAGTCAAAATCTATTCTTTTCTTTTCTCATTTTTTCAGGAAGTTCAATCACTTTGCCATGAGTCTTAGCACTCTAATCACAATGAAATTCATTCTTGATTTACACCTCTTCTAGAGTTGGTAAAAAAAAAAACTGTTCTGTTGTCATTTGTTAGAGGTTCCAACTAGTGCGGTAAATGCTTGGGAAGTTAGACAGGAGTATGATGTTGGTCATGTGATGTTATGTCTTGACTGAGGCAGATAGTTTATATCTAGCTTAATTAGTGGATAAGGTGAACCATATATAAGTTTCATTAGCTAGGATGTGTAAGAATCTGAAATTTGTCTTATAATTTCTCTAACAACGTCTAAGGTTTATCTTACTTCCTCTAAGATAAGCTTACAGTTATCCTTAGTCTTTGTATACATAGCAGAATATGTATCTACAATGCAGATATTCCCTTAGTTCTGGATAGGCTCTCTACTTTTTGGTATACCGCTTGTAATCTTGAGTTGTCACACATTAATAAAATAACTTACCTTTTAAAAAAACGTATATCCCTTATTTTTTTCGTTATGCAAACAAAGTACCTTTCTCCGCCTTTTAAGTGTTCGTCTTATAACATAAGTTGACACTGTATTTTCATCACTAAAAGTTTTTGTACCTATAAAAAAAATCACTAAAAGTTTTTCTTTTCTTTCAGTTGCTTAGCTCATTTGACTGTGAAAGGTCTCATGCTGATGCAATGCTGGATCTTCGCCATAGGATTCTTCCCTCTTGTTTCCTATCAGAACATCCCAAAGAAGCTGGATTTTGTCTTTGGTTGCTTCATCCAGAAGCTTCAGCACGTCCATCAACAAGGTGGTCAAAATTTCTAGTTCTGTTTGTTTTCTCTTGGCTCTGTAACTGAAAATACTGTGTGAATGCCTATGGGAAGAGATTCACCTTTAGAGTTTTCAGTTACTAAACTCGTTTAGTTCTTGAGATACTATTGGTGATTAACAGAGCTTTCAGATTGTGGATACCTCTAAGGTTATCAATTGTGATGCCAGAAATGACCATAAGAAAAAAGACAAAGAAATCTGGATTATGATTGAGCTAGGGCTTCCGAAATATGACATTGTTCATGATTTAAAGTTTAAACATTATGCCCTAATGCTGCTAATTGGCATGTTAGTCCAGTCCCCCCCTGAATGTAAATGTACTTCTATTAGAAATGTCACTCAAGGGAAGTGCAGCCATTTACAAGAACTCCAAGTTGTTTTTGGCTTTTGTATAAGGTGTTGTGTCTTTTACTTCCGGAGGTACTGAAACTGGAAAACTGATTTTATTCACATGACTACATATCTGCCTCGTTTATATAGAGATTGCTCTAGTCGAGTTTAACTGATAGATATAGCTTGTCCAGCTCTAAACATAGTTTTCAGAACAATGTTCATCAGCAGATTATGCCTTGTGTTCCATTCAATTTTCTCCCTGGAGTGCTGGTTGGACACATCCTTCATAAACAGAACAGATGAAGCCAGAATATCCTTTTTTTCCTTCCGAAAATCGGTTTCTAGTTGACTGCTTGACCTTAGAATAAGTGATATCTTTCTCAGACAGTCTTTTGATTTTAGAATTTATTCTTCAGCAGTTAGTTATTAAAAGGAAAAAAAAGAGAGAATTATACTCTGAAGAGATTAGCATTGGAACTTTAGGTCTGATCTTTGAATGCAAAACTACAAGGGCAATGTTTAATAAGATGAATTTACAAGTTGTAGAGAGGGACTATTAATAGGTCTTGCATGAAAAATGTTGGACCAATCTCTCTTTTCCCCCCTTTTAGTTGTATTCCTTTTAGGTTCCAAACCAATTTTTATGAAGGGCTCTATGGAAAGAGAGGAATTATCCATACTGAAGTAAAAATGAATAAATGACAATTAACAACAGAACTAGAATTACTGAAGATGTTTATATGTACTAAAAGATTAAATGGTAGCTGTAACATCATTCCAGTCCTTCATTATACTGCATGTAACTATTTGTTGCATCAAACTTCATAAATGTGGAGGATGTTAATATGTGGATGATCTATCTTTCCTTGGACATGCTGGATTACTGTCAAACCAAACACGCTAAAAATAGGAGAAATGAACTGCAAGCTAATGATTACTGGCTTCTCTTGACCTGTGTTCGTATGCATTCTCTAATTTTTAGGAACTTTATTGAAGTGCTGCTATGTATTAACACTTCCTTGCTCACTAAAAAGTGTGGTTTTTTAAATGTGACTCGTTAATAAATAGTTATGAGTGTATTGAAACCCCGGTTTCTTTTTCAGTCTTCCCTTATCATTAGTATTTTTGCAGTATTTCAGTCTCATTTCTGTTATTGTGCAGGGAAATCTTACAGTCTCAAGTTATTGCTGGGATTAAAGAGTTAGCTGGAGATGTATCACTTTCATCTATTCACGAAGAGGAATCTGAGTCAGAGTTATTATTGTACTTCCTCATGTCACTAAAAGATCAAAAGCAGAAGGATGCCACAAAGTTAGTGGAGGAACTCAAATCTATAGAATCAGATGTCCAAGAGGTTCAGAGGCGGCAAAGCAGAGCCTCTTTTCCGTCTTCACACCAGGAATCTCTTGTTTCATGGGAGAACAGGTTTATTCAGAAAGGAGCATCAAGTTCAGATGTGTATCCGAAGCTTCCACCTGTATGTGAGAATGAAACTAGATTGATCAAGAATATCAGGCAGCTTGAGAGTGCTTACTTCTCCATGAGATCCAATATTCAGCCTTCTGCTGAAGTTTCCATGGCCCGTAGAACTGAAGAAATTTTTAACTATCAGGAGAACTGTGTCTTGACAGGAAATGATAAAGAGAAGAATAGACCCACAGATCAGCTTGGAGGATTTTTTGAAGGATTATGCAAGTATGGTCGGTATAGCAAGTTCAGAGTAAGGGGAATATTAAGAAATGCAGATCTGAATAATTCTGCAAATGTCATTTGTTCTCTAAGCTTTGACAGGGACGAGGAATATTTAGCTGCTGGTGGGGTGTCGAAGAAAATTAAAGTATTTGAGTATCATGCCCTCTTTGATGATTCTGTTGACATTCATTACCCAATTCTTGAGATGTCCAACAAATCTAAGCTCAGCTGCATTTGCTGGAACAGCTATATCAGAAACTATCTAGCTACCACTGATTATGATGGCGCGGTTAAGGTGTGTATTTGATTTTAGTTTTCTGCCAGTGGCATTGGTAGAGTAGTGCCTTGTATGTATGTTGAACCTGTCCTATGCTCATATTTATTGCTTATGATGACTATTGATTTGTAGTCGGAACACAATTATCTTCAAAACGTGCGCTCCATGCTCAATTTTCATTGACTCATTTATGGAGTCGTATGTTCATTGCACTTCTTTCACTTAAGGAGTGAGTTGCACTGTAGCATGAGAGAGCTTGGATTTATCTGTTTCGCTCTATGTCAAGGCAACTTACGTATATTTTTCTTCCTTTTTTCTAGCAATACAGAAGCATGTAAACATGTTGTGGCGATACTTTGACACTGAATGTTGTAAGATTGTTCCAGAGGATAATTGATCCACCCGCTAGAAATATATTTGGATTTGGAGCACTTTCAACTGAAAGAGTTTTGGCTGGGATCCTTGTATGACATAATTACCTCATCTTCTTTTTGCATGTCTCCTAATTTGCCTATCGATATAGTTATTTAAACAACTTAAATGAAATGTGAACCGCTAGACTCCGTGTCTCTTCCAGTCTGTTCTCTTTTTCACCCAATTTGATTTTGCTGGTCTTTGTTTGGTATTAACAACTGTGCTGTTTATTCATCCTTGTATGACTATTATGTTTTAGACATACTGCTTAATTTCCGCTTCATGTTTTGCCGCTCATATCTCTGACCTGTAAATGCTGGTGTCAAGTTCACCACTTTTACCTGAATATCTTGTGACATTGACAATGGTTTCAGTTATGGGATGCGTCTACTGGTCAAGGTTTTTTGCATTTGACTGAGCATAATGAAAGGGCATGGTCTGTAGATTTTTCTTGTGTGGACCCCACAAAGTTAGTCAGTGGAAGTGATGATCATTTGGTGAAACTTTGGAGCATCAACCAGGCATGCTTCTCTTTCATGCTGTTCTACATTGTACCTTGTTATAAGTCCCCCACCCCACCCCACCCCCCAACACAAACCTTGTTGGAGAAAAACGAAAAAGGTCTTAGTTTGAAGTTCAGTGTACAGAGAAATGCAAGGAAATAGAGGTTTAAAAAAATGTTGGATTTATTTAATATGATGTTTATGAACAGTCAGCCCATTAGTTTTACTTCCATCATTGCTGGAAAGTTGAAAATTGATTCTCTCATCCAGGTACCCTTGTATCTGCAAAGAAACTTACAATAGGTGTCTTGGTCTAATTTAACAATGCAAACCACCTCTCTTTGACTTCACTATCTCTTCTCTCACTTCTACCGTGTATTCCCCTTAAAATTAGAAAAGATGAATATGACATGTAATGTGAATGTTCTACTTGTCTATAAAATGAGAATTAGACATGGCTTGCTTGTCCCTTTTGGGTGCAGTGGCGCTAAATATAAGGAAATAGAGATATATAGATTATCTCTGTAAAACATGGAGAAAAGAAAAGTCACATGTACATAGTTCAGTTAATCATATTACTACTTGAGTGAAAAACTGAATTCAATAAAATATTTTTTTTGAAACTAAATTCAACAAAATATTCATGAAGGCATAGAAACAAAAATCCACTTTTCCTCATATATACGATATTATCTCATTTTCTTCTGTTTCACAGTGTTCATTGTATCAAATTTTCCTTTTGTGCAGAAGAACAGTGTGTGCACGATCAGAAATAAAGCAAATGTTTGCTGTGTTCAGTTTTCACCTGAATCCAGTCATTTTCTGGCTTATAGCTCTGCCGATTACAAGACTTATTGCTATGATCTTCGTAATACCTCAGTTCCTTGGTGTATATTGGCTGGCCACGAGAAAGCTGTTAGTTATGCTAAATTTTTGGATGCTGAAACACTCATTTCTGCATCCACTGACAACAGTCTGAAGATATGGGATCTCAATAAAACCAACTCAAGTGGCTATTCGGCCGATGCTTGTGTCTTGACCCTTAAAGGGCACACCAATGAGAAGGTTGGCTATTAATAGAATACCAGTGATTTTTGCTTGTATATCTATGAGGTCCAAAATTTTGAATTGCCTACTTAATCATAATATTTGCTGTCAATACCACTATTTCTGTATGTTCTGACATCTTGTCTTTTATTCTCAGAATTTTGTGGGATTATCTGTGAACAATGGATACATAACTTGTGGGTCAGAAACAAATGAGGTAGGTTCCATGCTCCCCGTTTTAATGAGGAATACGACCATATTGAATCTCTTCTATTGCCATGACTGAAGATGGGACCTAATAGGAAAGGAGGGTTGAGGTGTTAAGTTTGACCTTTACTAGGATATAGATAGTCACATACCATTTGTTTGATCAAGTTATTGGCTGTCCTACATTTTAGTTTCTTGCAGTGTAATTCTCTCAAGAAATTAATTTCGACAACTATTTTGACATCGACGGAAAAACATACAGAAAAAGGAGAGGACTTCTTATTAATGGGCTTGTCTCTGCCCTGCAGGTCTTTGCTTATTATAAATCTCTGCCTATGCCTATTACTTCTCACAAGTTTGGCTCTATTGATCCAATCTCTGGTAGAGAGACTGATGACGACAATGGACAATTTGTTTCAAGTGTTTGCTGGAGACAAAAGTCAAACACTGTTCTTGCTGCCAATTCGAGTGGCTGCATAAAACTACTTGAGATGGTTTAGACTTTAACCAGCTGAAGAATTGCAGCCTTCATTTGCTCCTACCTCCTCAAGTAGTCAAGTTTCCTGGGAATCTTTGAATGAATTGTGTTGAAAATGCAGCTGTATGATTCCTTGGTAATTTCTGGGATATCTTCTCTAGAAGTTTAAGGTTAAACTTGAGAGAAGGGACACGAGTCTGCTACTTGACTTGACAATTGTGGCTCTCGTTTGGTTCAAACGTTTAGGAAGCTGAACAGAACCCATTAGTATGGTGGAGGGAGTCTTCTTCTCGAAAGGGGATGGTTGCTGAAATTACTCGTTCAAGCTCAACATCTGTAACATGCCTGAAGATGCAATGCAAGCTATTGGACCTGATATGTGAAGAAGAGCCATTTCCGTGACCTAATTGCCTGAATCTTGAATTATCCCATCAACACAGATGCAAGCACAATAGTGATGTCCTCCATATTTTAGAAGGCTCACGGTATAGCTGAGTGAACTCCATCATATGAAATTGCAGTCGAGATAAATTTTGTTGGTGTGTGTGATGTACATCTAGATAGATACGGACATTGTAAAAGCATGCCCTATGTAGCAATATAGTTGATGATGAGTTGTTGTACATGTCATAATTCCCTTACCCCTCACATAGCAATATATAGAAAATTTGTAGATTGAACTGTCGGATGAATTTTAGTGCTTTTGCCATTCCTTTTCTGCCATTTTGGGGCACAGATGACAAAAGTTTGTTATGTTCTCTCCATTAACGAATAACATAAAATAGAGAAATTCAAAGTGACATTTTCATTAAAATATGTTGGTTGAAACTGCTTCAAGTGAAACCAATTTCATGTGAATCAAACTCCGACATATGATTCAGAAATGTGAATTGCAGATTTTCATCCTGAACTTTAGCAGTTGTGAATGGAAAACATTCAAAACCTTTCAAATACCTCGAAAAGGTTATCGAATTTATCTCCAACAAGTAAAACACTTGATGGATAAGCATAATTTACAAAGTTGTTCTAGTCAAATTTGAAGTTTGAAAACCACATGAACATTGTTAACTGTTGTGCACACATTGGCTATTGCTAATGTTATTAGGTTTCCTTGGTCTCATACCCGAGGTCAAGTGGACCTCTCGGTTTACTCTAGCACAGGGAGAACACGGATTTAGTGGTGATGCAGTTGGGGATTGATGTCCATTTCCATTTGAGGTGATCGCTGGTGATCTTGGAAAAGAAGAACCTTTAAGGCTTTGAGTTGAAGAAATAGTTGATCAGTTGATTTCTGTATTCTCTTAACTCTAGCTGGTGAAGATCTTGGCGACGAGTCTGTCAGTCTCTCTGCAAAAGGGATTCAATTTATCTTTATATTAATGAGTCGAAACTAAATATCCCCCCTAAAGAAAACATGCAAGTTGACACAAGTTGGAAGAGCTTACCTGGTGTACTGCTACTCTCTTTGTCCCGTAGTTTTTTGTGTAATGGAGTTCTCTTCACTGATACCTTTGAATTGCTTGGTTTTGGTGCAGTTATCTCAGGATTCTCAGGTGATATCGAGTTTTGATTGGCCTCAGGACTTGATTATTTTTCTTCTCCGTGTTCTTGGATTTTGTTCTTCTTGACAGAGTTTTCCTTTACGTAGAATCACCACGAATGGACTTGACATTGGCAGTTGATGACTGCTTCTTTTCTGGACTTTCAGAATCTTTTAGTCTTTGATTATCAGATGATTTTTTTCTCCTCTGAAGTTGCAGAACTTGCTAATTTCTGATCATCAGGTACATGTTTCTTTTTTTGAATCTAGGAACCAGTTAATATCTGATCACCTGACGAATTTTTCTTCCCTGAATTCCCAGGAGACGGTATTTTCTTCTCAGCTTCTACACTCGATGAAGGTTTTTTGTCATCCGTTTTCGGAGACATTATTACATTCTCCTGGTTTTCCAAAAAAATCAGCTTTTGGTTCTTTCTCATTGATGAAATGGTCCTCCCTGGTGTTAGTATTAAGTATTACTTTACTTTCTAGAATATCAGCATAAATTGTCTTTTCATTTGTTGTTGGTGGAAATTTCTCTCTTGGACTCTCAGAACCAACTGACATTTGATCGAACGAGAAAACTTTTCTAAGTGGTGTCTCGGATATAGCTGACCTTTGATCCCAGTATCTTGAATCTTTCCTCTCTATTATCTCTGAACAAACTGACCTTCGATCAGTTGGAGCGAAAAAAAGATCATCTATTGCATCCATACGCTCATCATCACTCTGCATTGATCCCGAAAAATCATAATGTGATGAATCCCAGTGCTTGTATTTAACGTTTCCAGAAATTTTCTCTTTCTCAACAAGTCTATAAGCAAACATCTGGAAAGGAATTTGTGATACCTGGGGTAAACGAGGACTATCCTCTTCTGGAAACTTCTTTGAGTAGCCAGCCTCGATTTCACAATAGTTTACGAGTGGAGGAGGACATTCAGGTTGTCCATGTTCCGGATTTATAACAAGTATTTTCTTAATATAATGCAAAATCCTACCCAGAGCAGAGAAACTTGGACGAAGATCTGGATTTGTTTGCCAGCATTTTCTAGTCAAGTTCGCAAAATATTTAGGTGAAGGATACGGGAAAAGGGGCCTCTCCCCTGTTCTAATATTCCGCGCCATTTTCTCCCCTTGGAGATGTTCATCAAACGGAGCTTTCCCCGTTAAAAGTTGAAAACATATCATTCCATAACTATACACATCAGCTTTCTCTGTGTACTTGTGAGCACATTTGTTATCCGGCTTTTCCTTTTCAGTAAGAACTTCTGGTGCATAGAAAAGTAAGAACTTCTGGTGCATACCATAGAAAAGACTCAGCAGCATTGTGATCATTATTCTTAATAGATGTTGAACCAATTCCTTTGATTTTTGCATGAAAATAACCCTCCGTGGAGGAACTTCTTGGTTTAAGGAGCACGTTAGATGGATTCAACTCTCCGTGATAGATCTTTTTCGAGTGCAAATACTCCATCCCTCGAGCAATTTGAAGCATAATATCAACCGCAACTTGGACAGAAAACGGTCCTTTCTTCCTCTGACTCGAATGCTCTTTTATGTAAGTCGCTAAACTTTTGTTCATTATCTCCATAACAAGGCAGTCTTCTTTCTTTTCTTCGTCATAAAAACCACAGTGATATTGTAAAATGTTGGGGTGAGACAGCGAAAACACTAAAAAGAGTTCATCAAGTAATGGTTCATTTAGCTCACCAAAAAAGTTCCTCAACGCGAATGTTTCTCCTAACCATTGAATCTCCTTAACATGTCCTCCACGTGATCCTAAACGTCTCTTCACATGATAATCACTCGCTCCAATCAAGACTGAACTAGGCAAGAGCATAATTTGCTTGAATTCTTCTGATCCATCTAGTTTCTTGAGCAATATCTCAGCTAGCCTTTGCTCGTTTATCGCCAAATTTTCTGTTTTTTGTCTTGTCATTTCAACAAGATACCATCTATCTTCTTTCCAACAACTCTCCAATTCACTACATATCTCTCTAGTGACTAAATATTGTTTCCCAAACATCCATTGGAAAAATCTTGGATCACACATTACTTCTCCCTCGTATTTTTTGGCGAGTGCAGTTCTCCGTTTCTGCATATCTTCCTCGTCGAATCCTGAGATTTCTGCAACTGTCTCAATAGCCTCAATCACAACAGGGAAACAACAGAGCAAATTATGGACATGAAACTCAATACAATCTTTGTTGAGGTGTAAACTTATGGCTTTACCCCAAAAATCTTTCACATCTAAACAACTTTTTATGTACATTTCACCTTCTTTGAAGATCCTATGAAGCTCTCTCATTGGATGTTCAAGTGCTTTCCACTTATTATTCCTCTCATTTAACCTTAAATTATGCTTGATCCCCTCGGAAATCGTGTCGAAGGCTTGTACATACATGTCAAATAGAAGACAACATTGTTTCTGGTTTATTTGAATGTCATGTTTCAATACCATAAGAGCCTTTAAGCTCCCAACTACCTCACCAATTTGCCTGAATTGATCCATTCACCTTCAAGAGGGAAATTCACATATACTTAAAATTAGCCAACATTAGTAGAAATTGCATTGCACAATACTGACTTGGGATAGAGCTTAATTGATGTGACATAGTCAATGAAAATTCATATAGTTGACTCTAATTTGTCTCGGATTGAGGCGTAATTATGATATAGAAATTGCATTGCATGAGAAAGAAATGAAATGTCCACAAAGAAGGCATGCTCATCCATTAATGATGTTAATTGTTCCATAAAACTAATCAATATAAAAATCTGATTATATATAAAGCAAATTATGGAATGAAAAGACGTACCTAACACAAATAACTCTTCAAAACTGGTAAAATTGTTGTCATGTCATACGCGGGATTTGCAAAAATGCTGAATTCTATTAGATTGCAATGAATCTAATCGAAATTAAGCACAGATCCATTTTATTTAATCTGATCAAGAATCCACCTTTTTGATAAGAATCTTCAGAAGAATATATACAATTTTCTCTGGATATGATCAAACTATAACAATGACAGGCCAAAATGTTAGGGCAACCAATCCAAGAATTGATCAAACTATGGTAACATAATATTACCAAGGCTGAAAAATGTAGGTTGATCTAAATATGACAAAAGAACCAGTGTATTTTAAGGTTAAAATTTTCTGCCAACCTGATCAAGAAAATGGAAAGGTTGCTTCCTTTGAATTTCAGAGTTGAAAATGGCCGTTGACGTTTCTTTTGGAACCGATTTAAATAAGTTCCTGTAATTTTAGCTGTTTTTGGCGATTAAAAACAATCCATAGGGAGGTTTTAACTAAAATTAAGTCAAAGTTATCCATAAACAAGTCTTTATAAAAAAGATAGTCCACATACACAAAACTAAAATCTTGTTTGGCAAGATAAGTAAATGAATTTACCGAGTACATGAGCCGATAATAAATAACAAGTGTTTCGTATAATTAGTCAACTGAAGGACTGGTCTTAAAGTGAAGTGCAAGACTAGCTGGACCCGGACTGACTAATCGCTAATATCCCGGGTTCTCTCGGGACCGGGAGAACTCTCAGTGTTGTACGACATTCAATAAGAAGTAAGCCAAGTTCTATTAGCTCTTCTAACTTGTTTTAGACTTGTCAGTCTGTGATGCATTGAGTTGAGAGTCAAAGGACAAAGGAGTAGAAAACCTTCACACTGAAAAAGATTCGAGTGAAAGCCAGCTGCCCATGATTATGAATAAATAAATTGAGATCACCCTAAACTTTGTTATATACATGAGATGAGATGATAATCGAAGTCAGACTTGACAGACATCTTTGTTGTTGACCAATGAACATTATAAACATACTCTTATCCTTATTGACCAGCTAGTGTGCAATGATGACCAACAAGCATTCTACTTGATCATGTTCTTTTATCCATCATGGATATTTTTTATTTGTCATCCGCTATTATTTATTTTGAGTCATCGCTAAAGAGATTCACGCCAAACAATTTTACCGTGTGTTTGATTCTGCGGTGAACATAATTGATTTTAACAGAATTAAATTTGACAATAATTAATTTATATTTGGATGCAACAATATAAAAGTAATTGTTATCTAATTGAATTTAGAGATCTGATGAATTGAGTTTACCATGTGTCACAAACCTTCCTATACGTTTTTAATTATTGGGCTGAATATTAATTATGTGCACATATTTTTATGGTTTAATTCAATTTCTAGACATTAGATTAGATCCTAAAGAGATACTACTTCATGATGAATTTAGATCTTTTAGCTTAAGTTTTCTCCCAAGAACAATCAAGTCAATTAAATTGGTTGAATTGTTGTTCATATTGAAAGGCGTCGAGATTGATGAGGATTTAATACTCCATATTGGAGGTTTCCAACTGTATCCGTCATCCTATTGGCTATAAAAGGACACCAAATATGTTGTGAAGTTGAAGAAATTAGAGGAAAACCAAAAAGCAAAGAACAAGAATGAGTGGAAGTGGTGCTTGCCCTTATAACTCTGCACATACTACATCCATGTTTGGTTGAACCAAAACAAAAATCACCCTCAACTACAAGTAAACAACACAACCAAAATCGAAAATCCTAAATGTTTCACTTCTAGTACTTGTACTAGTAGTAATTTTCAGATGCCATTGCACTATCCAAGGTACAAGAAATCCGATTACGAGACGATGCCTGTGTGGAAACTCGATTGCCTTCTCGGGCAATATGGACTACCGGTGATAGGAGATGACAATCACAAGAGGAAGTTTGTTATGGGAGCTTTCCTTTGGCCTAGCCAAAACACTTGAATCATTCAAGATCACTAGACAGATTCTAATGGTTCAACTGCCTCTAATAAGTCACACACGTCTAAATCTGGAAATAAAAATCTTGAATTATATATGACGATTGTCATGATTTTATTATTGTTGAAATAATTTAATGTGTCATGTATCCTATAGGAACGAATAGCTGTGGTTTCGTTTTAATTTCCTCTCTTCTTATTTTTCTCCCTTTTAGAAGGTTGCTTTAGTTTAATAGCTAGCTACCAGTATAGTAGTTTGTGTATGATGTAATAATTAATTAATTTGAATAAATTTTAGAGTTCTCATTGTAGCTATAAGCAGTACCGGCCGAGAGCTAAAGCAGTCAATGCAATGGCTTAGGGCATCATTTTTGAAAAAAAATTAAGATATTTTTTTTGGGAAAAAAATCACTATTAAATACATCAATAACCAAAATTTATGGGGTCAAAATACATATTCCTCACATCTTTTTGGACTCTAAAGAATCTCTAATAAAACCCCTCATATAAACTCAAATAACAAATCATTATTCACTACGTTTATAAAACCTTTCTCTCTGACTCCACCACTCACCCTAGCTAGTTCAGAAATTAAACTTTCCGTTTAGTTTCCATCACATTTGTAGATGAGCTAAGAGTCTCTCCTAACTCTCTTAATCAACCTGAACTTCTGCGTCGATAGGAAGTCAAACAAAATCAAGAATTCAAAACCCTAGGTTCCTAGCACTTTAAAGTATCTCTGTCAGGTATAACTCTAAATCTAAATTATCTATTTGTTTTGTTTTTGCTCTCTATTTAATTTAGAATTTTGTTGTTGGATTTGTTGAAGGTTCATGAGCAGTATGTAACTAGATTACTAAGTTTTTGTTGTTTAATAATAATATGGAATTTTTATAGGTTTTTTGTTGTTCAATCAGGACCGCAATGATTTAAGTTTTTTGTTGTTCAATCAGGACCGTAATTATGAGAAAACAACCGTACGGTGCTCAAAATAGACAGAAAAAAAATAGGGATGAATTCGCAAAAGAATATGCTAAAGACGGTGGTCTTTATAGGTTTGTGAATCCAATTAATAATGTTGAGGGCAGAGAAAATACTGAGGGGCAAGACACAAATATAGACCTTGAAAAGTTACCAGAAGAGTTGAAATAATGACTCATGTTGACACTAATGATGAGACTGTTGAGAATGAAATCATTGAAGCAGTAGAAGATCATGTTGACACCAATGATGAGAATGTTGAGAATTGGCCTCCAAACATTAATGATCCTACGAATTGGGATAAGTTTGGAATCAATTTTCGAGACTTCATAGTTGAGAAAGGTCCTATGAGGGAGAATATTGAAGATGACGACTATCCTCGTGTTGATAACAATAGACACTTCTCAAACTCCTATTACACTCAGGTATTGGAAATGGGGATAAACAAAAGCGGCAATGGCTCGTATATTCAAAATCTTGGATAAGATTTTTTGCTTTTGTTGCAAGTTGTTTAATTTTCGTGGCAAGCCTAGCAATCTTACTTCCACTGGATTTAATAATTGGACAAATCTTTCTACGAGAATTAAGTAGCACGAAAATGGTTAAGATCACATGAAGTGCATGCGGGATTGGAAAGAATTGGAAATGAGATTGCGGGAAAAAAATCATTGATAAAGAACTTCAGAAACAAATTGATTCAGAGAGAGATTATTGAAGACAAGTGTTGTTTAGGATAATTCTAGTGGTTAAGACTCTAACAAAAATGATTTGGCTTTTCGTGGAGATAATGAGAAGATTGGTGATGAGAACAATAGAAACTTCATGGACATAATTGAGATGATAGTTGAGTTTGATCCAGTTATGAAACAACATATTGAGATGTTGAACTTTTTGAAGAGTATGGAAGGTTGCTACCCGAATGTCACAATTGCTTATTGAATTTTGTTAACTATACTAGTGACAGTCGCTTCCGGAGAAAGAAGTTTTTCAAAACTGAAGTTGATCAAGTCGTATCTTCGTTCGACTATTTCACAAGAAAGGTTGAATGAACTAGCTATGATATAAATTAAGAAGGAAATGCTAGTGAATTCCAATTTCGAAAGCTTGATAAATGATTTTGCTAGCAAAAAGACGAGAATGATAATGTTTCAATAGCAATGCTCGTATACTCATCAGGTAATATTCTTGTTAATTAGCTATACAATTTTGAATAAGGTTGCAACATCTATTTTAATTATAGTAGGTTAATAATCATGTTAATTTTTTTATTCATGTGTTTAAGTAAGTCTACCTACTTGTTAACTATTTTTAATGGGGGGGAGGGAGTGCAAAAAAAATTATGATGGCGTAGGACATCTCAAATCTCGGGACCGATCCTGGCTATAAGTACCATGTTTACCATCTGTCCCTCAACGCTTAAGAATTAACAACTTTACTAATCGATTCCCTTCGGTAAATTAAGTCCATCAAAATTGAAAGACTTGCATAAATTTGCATGATCATCCGCATGTCTATGCATACATGATACATTATTTTTTGCTCAATATTATGTAGAGTTTTAGCAGTTGATTATTTTATGGATGACGTGGTATAGTTTACAGCTAGCTAAACCATGCACTAAAGACAAGAAGCTTTCATGAAAATATAATATATCATGTCGTGAGGAAATGATTTGCAACCATTGACTGTTTCATCTTAATCCATTAGGTAGCTCGTTCATTTGTTACAAGTATATTTATATATATATTGTCGTGTCCATGAGGCAATCTTGTCGTAAAAAATAATGGTGTTCCTTTTTGCTAAATTTTCATTTTCCCATATTTTGTCTTTCATTTTGCTAAACCTATCATGTTAACTCAATATTCGATCAATCAACTGCGCTCGACTCCTGAATTAATATATCCTTATACGAACTATATTTGAATGATTGGGTTGAATATATGAGTATGTTGTATCCACTACGCTATATTCAGACTCATTTTAGTCCATCATATAAAATAAGAGATTTGGTTGCCGATGTAACGCATGCGTAAAAAAATGATAAAACTCGGAACTAACTTGAATTCATATCCTTAACTAATATACAATAACAATAATAACAATATATTCAGTGAAATTTCACTAAATAGAGTATGAGGAGAGTAAAGTATACGCAGATCTTACCCCCTTAAAAAATAGAGAGTTTCCGATAGACCTTATAAGCACAAAAACAACTTCCTCATGAATTTACAAAAAATAGAGAGTTTCATAAAGAGATACCACTTCCTCATGAATTTATCTTGAATCGAGATCAGGAATGGGCGATAGCCTATGACTAAAAGCGCCGACTATCTATGAATGACCAGGATCGGAATGCCAATCGACGCTCCCTCAACTCTTTGAGCGAAATGCGGCAAAAGAAAAGGAAGGAAAATCCATGGACTGACCCCATCATCTCCGCCCCGTAGGAACTACGACCACTATCTGTAGAAAGATCTCAGGGGCGAATCCACCGGGAGATCTATCTATCCGTATATAGATATATGATCTAGCATGCCCATTTGTGAAATAAAAAATAAAATTACATTTCCTCCCTTGCCAAATAATTTTGGAGCGACGAAGTTACTAGGGATTTCTCTCCAGTGTCTGCTAAGATGCTCCGATCTTCAGCTGCTTGTGAACCTTCGGGTACTGCTTTATTCAATGTTTGTTCAATTACTCTTTTACCTGCAAATGCAATGTAGGCATTGGGTTCGACAATAATGATATCCCCCAACATACCAAAACTAGTCATTACCCACCGCTTTGCCGGAGATGTAAGGATTAATACATAAAATAATTTTTTATTTAATTGATAATCATATAAAGCAGACGATATTTTAGCCATTTGCATCAAGCTCAAACTTCCTTCCTGCATGCGCGCCCCCCAGAAGCACACACTATAATAAGAGGTAAAATTTTATTAGCAGCGTGTTCAATCAAACGGGTGATTTCTCTCCGACTACGGATCCCATACTACCCCCCATAAACTGAAAATTCATAACCCCAATTGCTACGGGATACAATGAGATAGAATGCAATAGAAACAAAGACAAAATTTGGATATTTCTAGACGATGAATAATTTTACTACTTGCAAATTCGCCTGTTTGTGCCTCATAATAACCACTAGCAGGTTGGAAGAAATCGTTTTATCTACTAATAGTGGTCAAATTGACATATTATCAAATCACGCATTTCCTACGGTCCAAAGATGAAAATCTTTGTAATATTCTGAACCATTCATGAACATCACAACAAAAATGATTAAAATATTTATAGCTCCTACGTAAATAAATAGCTGCGTAGCAGCTACAAAATAGGAGTTAGATAGAATATAGAATAACGATGTACAAACAAGAACCAATCCCAAGGAAAAGGCAGAATAAATTGGATTGGAAAGTAATACCACCCCTAGATCCCCCTGATATAAGACCCGATCCTAGAAAGACTAAAAGAAAATCATGTATTGATTCAGATAAATCCATTTTTTATAAAAATAAAAAACGAAGAATTTCATGACTTTATTGACCTGACCAGCGTCCGTCCCCATTAACCGCTCGGGCATCGACCCAGGAAGAATCAATTTTAGACTTATAGATGGCTTTTTAAGTCCGCCGTCAAATCCCAGGGCTCAACCCTGTACATGCGGTGGAAACTACCAAGCTGGAGTACGGTAGGGGCAGAGGGAATTTCCGGTGGAGCGGTGAAATGCGTAGAGATTGGAAAGAACACCAACGACGAAAGCAAGCAAGAAGAGGGAGTTCTCATTCGTGGGAATGGAGTAGTATCCTATCTGCTAGATCTGTTCTTGAAAAGGGAGTGTGAGTACAGGGTAGAGATGTGTGGAATGAGAAATGGGTCGACTTCCCAAGCAATGCCCTCTTCGTCTTGCCTCACGTGCTCTGTTTTTCCTTTTTGGATGTCTAAAAAGTGGAAGTCACAATCTTAGCAAAAAAATTGTGTTCCAAAATAAGTGTCACCTTAGGAATTCAAAACATAAATTGATTACTTTTTTCTATACCCTTAGACAAAAACTGACAAGCTCTCTATTCAAGAAACATTTATTGACAAATTCTCTATTTAAGACATAAATAATTACTATTTGTTTGGGAATATTCTTTAAATATTCACAATATATATATATATATATATATATTGTATTTATTAGTATCATTTATTTAAGGTAACTTAGGATTCTTACTGTATTAAGAATCACCTTTGTACAACTATATATATTGTGATTAATGAAAAAATCCCTAAGGAAAATTATTCCAACATCTTACATGGTATCAAATCAAACATCTAAGTCATATGAATTAAAGTTAAAGTGAGAATACATAACATTTAACCATGATTAGATGATAAATGTCTGTATAAAAGATATATGTCTTACATTCATTTTCATGTAAAAATAGAATGCGAGTTAATATTTACCTTGTCGACATGGCATAAGACTCTATATCACATTTAGTAGAACAAAAAGATGATTTTTTGGACCATTTTAAGAGTCAATGGCCCAAAATATTAGTCCACCAAAACGACATAAAATTGCACGTTTTCCCTTTAAATGTGCTAGTCGTTAATTTTTGCCATTTAACAACCGATTAGAAACTAAAGTCATGTCGGGGCATAACTTATGGGATATCATGATACGAAAATATAAACTTATGCATGCGAATATTTTTGTTACGAGGGACATAAATTAAAGACCGACACAAAATAAGGAACAAAAGTGCAAATGACCCCCAAAACGAACCAAGACCCAAAACATTTGGGCCTAAGATAATACAATTAGGCCCAAAAAGACTAAACTAGCCCACACCAAGCAGCAGGCCCAACAACGCAATCAGTTAAAAACACCATCAACTCACGACACGTGGAATGATCCAGACCACACAATATGGCGCTAAGCCGCTAACTAAGGACAGGCTAACTGATGGCGAATAATCACAGGGGATTCGGTATTCTGTTGTCATACCGATACATTTGACGGGCCCTACATTTACCGATCTTACCGGTCATCCAGCCACTTTAATTTCAAGAATAATTATTATAGTAAAAAAAAAATAACCTCTCCATTTCTCAAATCTTTCAATTAATCATAATTTTCCTCTAAAATCTCCCTAAATTAATTGTGAAAAATTTCTTTTCCAATTAATTTTTTGGAATTTTTTTTGTCAGATCGTGTATGTATGTAAAGTTTATTAAATATATATGATTTGAATCCAATTATTATTAACTTGAGATTGACGTAAAAATCTATATTTTAAATCCTATTTATCTCTTGGTTTACGAGAATTCAATAACTTTTGTCTATATTGTTGCATATATAATAAGAGTTCACTAAATATTTGACCGTAAATCTAATTATTATAGTATATTAACTAAGGTCGTTGCAGAAATTCATAAAATTTAAATTTTGAACTGCTTTCATAATTCTTACCTTTGTTTGGTTAATGCATGAGAAAAGTGTGCAAAATTTTGCAAATTTTAAATAAGTAATTAAGAAGTTCTTTTTATAGGATTAATTTACGCATTAACGTAGTATTAGAGAAAATAGAGATCTTGATATGACTTATGAGTTTCACATTGGCAGATTATTTGTGTTTTGGTTCAAGAAAAAAATGACAGAGGAAATACAGATCTAAAATAAATAAATAAATAAAAGAGTTCTGCTCTAGCTTCTTTGATGAGGGGAGTCCAGAAGGCGAAACCCCCCACTTGCATCAAAGGTTGTTTGGCCAGGTGGGATGTAAATCGAGGAATATGCGTGAGTGGCAGTCCTGCAAGGGAGAGGATCAACGGGATACTAACGCAGCAACAGTCCTTGCAATATTTCAGCAAAGACTGTCACCACACGGATTCGAACTTACCCAAATCACCTTGTCACTTATCAACTCGCCTGTGCCCCTGGGGGCTATTTCTGCTCTAGCTTCTTAAATTTAGATGAGATAGTCCCACACAAAATAGGTTATTTTTTAATAGTTTAAATTTGTTGGTCGATTCTATTATCCTTTGTTCGTTTTTGGTTTGATTTAGATGTTCTTTACATCTAATAATGTTTAAAAATATATTGTTCAAGATTAATTTAAAGTTGGAGAAGGAATTTAAATTGGTTAGAATTTGATATTTGCTAATTTATATGTAATTCATATCTAAATAGGAATTGTAATCAAAATAATATTGGAATAGGTTTTTAAATCTTAGTTAAAATAGGTTTTTGCACTATTATAAATAGGAACTTTACTAAGTACTTATTTTCTTGTGTGAAAAATTGTAAAGTACATTGAGATTTTGAGTAAATTATTTTCCTAAAGATATTCGAATGGAATTAGTTCCCCATAATTCTTATGCCAATAGGTAATTTGGCTTTTTAGAATGGAATATATTTTAACTTGTTATTATTAATGTATGTTTCTGTAGAAGGTAACAAAGATCTAGTTTATGATTATATTGTTCGAACTTTTTAAAAATATTGCCACAAACATAAATTTACGATCATATCATTTTGCATATTTCGTTTTTAGAGGTCAATCTTACGCATTTACATACGTGTTGAATGCTTTCATTCTTGTGATTGATATGAATCAAACATGAGATAATCAGATTAATTAGCCTGCTTAAGATACTAAGACTTCTTTGTATCCTCTCAGTTGTATACAAATAATATTTAGTTTAAATAATATATATTGATAGTGTAATATTTTTTGTTTTGCTTCTTTATTCTATTTTCCGCTAATTTATTTTATTTGTTGTTTTCAGGAACAACAATTGACCAAGGGATTGCGTACGTATTAATGTTGTTGGCATTGGCAGTAACATACCTCATTCACTCAGCTGATGCATTGGTTATAAGGCCCAAAAACGTGGACTCCAGCAGTTGCTCTTGGGCTCTCATCCTATATTGTATACTTTTGGCCCAAAATTAGTTGAGTGTAACACACCTCTACACTCCAATTTTTGCGGATAAAATTAAAACAATTGTCACTTTTCGGTCCTGTAATTGAAAAATAGTCTTTACGATGAATTTTCATCGGTTAAATTTAAAATTTCAATGTAATGACTATTTTTCAATTGATAAGTGGCAAATGGTCTACAATTATTGCTCCTACATAAAACTTTATTTCTCATTTATAAGATATGAGTTAATTGAGATTAAATTTTAATCATGTCAGTACGTTTTCTTTAGCTACTATTTTCTAGGAGTCTTTCTAGTCCCTTCAGCGATTTAAGCCAATAAAAATGACATCCAAGGTGGATTCATACTATTTTTGTTGAGGAAGGAACCCGTCACGTCAGCCGATTAACCACACTTGGCAAGCTATGTGTGACAGACTCAACCAAGAAGGTTTATGCAGGAGATCGAACTCGTGACCTTGCGGTTCCGCGCTCTACTGCTACACCAACTTGGCTACCCTTGCAGGTGAGGTGGATTCATACTATGATTTAAATTGTGACATATAGATCACTAAGTTGCTTCAATGAGCCTTTGAATTTTCATTAGAAAAAACATATAATATTAGCAGTTTATTGAGAACCCATACAAAAGCATGATATTTGAATACTTTGCTACAAAGTGTGTGTACAAGGAGGTGGCATGCGAAGCGTGAATATAATAAATTTAACCCCTTAATACTTATCATGAAAATATCATGCCTCTTTATGTGTCTACAAGCTTCAATTTTACAAACATATCTTAAAAAATAAGTAGAAATTTTCGAAAGTAGTCCTTTTTTAAATGAAGGGCTCTTGAAGCAACAGTAAAATTGTTTCTGATCTATAGGTCACGGGTTCAAATCGTGGAGTAGTCATTAATGCTTGTGCATTAGGTTAGGTTGTCTACATTACACTCCTTAGAGTGCGTCCCTTCCACTAACCCCTGCTAACACGTAATACTTTGTGCAACGGTTTGTTCCCCTTTTAGTCCTTTTTTGGAACAATTGTTTAGTGAATGATCCTTTTTATTGTAATTTATGGACTTTTTAGATGACGCGTCTAAAAATCTCTTATGAATAAATTGATAACTTTATGAGAAAACGTTAGATTACAGTCTAATTTTTTTATAAGTTATAGCAATGGACAATCTAATGTTTTATCTATAAGATTGAGCAATATGACAATTATTAAACCCAGTCCAATGTTGTCCGGGAGGACAATAAAGATACTTTCCCACAACGCTATATTTTTTAAATTTTTAAATAGGTATAAACTTTAAATAGTGACCTAAAAAAGAATTTATTTGCATAAATAAATCACCTAAAAATATTACTCTAACTAAAATAATTATAAATATTAAAAAGAGAAAAGGAAATGAGCATTTCATTCTGGGTCTGGCCCCTTATTTTTAAAGAAATCAGCCCTAATATTTCTTATATTCCGCCCCATCACTTTCCTGTCGGTAGGTGAGAGTGACATTTTGGGCCCTACTTGCCCAGAATTGGGTTTTCAAAAACAGCCTTTTGTTTAGCAGCCAGATTGCATGAACTGATACTTAACTACGGTCTTTGATATTTTGGCCATACAGTGGTAGCAAATGGAATGATCCTGCGTTGCCACGTGGAATTTTATTTCCACCAATATAGTATTTTATTTATACCAATATAGTACTCCATAATAGTACCTTCATACATATTTCACATGAATGCCTTCCTCCTTTGTTGCTAAAATTTAATTAAAGTTCATGCATTAACTTTATGCTCAAAAGGGACATCAAGTGGACTATAAGATATCATTTTGAAACCGTATCATATGTATGATAACACACACAGGTTCACTCAATTCACATGTCCAAATGCCTACTTAGTTCAAGTAGCCGATCAGACGTAGTTCTAAAGGGGAAAAATACAAAATCTATAGATTTTTCTTCATTTCATTCAATGAAAAAGAAATATTCAGTGTAATATATAATTTATCATAGAAGAATCGGAGCCATTAATTAAAGTCAACCACACTATTACTGAGCTATTGAAGAACAACAAACTTAATTTAAAAAACCGACACTAATTCTTTGTCTAATTTATGACTGAATATATACAAAAGAAAATAGTATCGAGAATGACTGGAAAGGAGGAAACAAGACCAGATATAATTTGATCATTATGAACATTTGCTACTTCTTTTACATTCATCGAGAGAAAAAATAACGATAGCAAACCCTCACGGCCGGCCGGAGATCCTCCCAAGACTAGGAGGCGGAGATCAACCATCCTCTATCGAGATTCAATATAATCTTTTTCATTGTTGATTCAATGGACTCCCCCAAATAGTAATAAGTTAAACCTAAATTGAAATAGAAAGTAATTTTTTCGAAAAATAAGTAAAAAAACAGCAGAGCATAAAAGCATTTACATAAGTGAGGGACCATGGGCATGCAGAGAGAGCAGAGGGGTTGTCCTTACAAAGGATGGAAAGGGCAAATGGGCATTTGCTATTTGGTATTTTCCCCCATTATCATTGCGTGACTTCTGGCCCTCTCCCTTTAAAGTACGTGTCCAACTAAAACTAAACATACTTCCTATGGTTTTTGAATAGATTCTAGAGTTAAGATATTAAAATTTACTTATTATCGGTGTTTTAAAAAAACTGAGGCGTGAGACGAGACGTTTTACTTAGTACGGGACGAGACGTGTAAGCCTTGAGTCATTGGGCATAAGCCCCATGGATCTTTAAATTTTTAATTTATTATGTAGTAAAATATTATAATAACACAAAAATTAAAAATTAAAAAAATTAAATACATGATTAAAGAAACTCATAAAAAATAAAACTTCTAACATGATTTTACAAGTATAAATAATGCAAAAATATTAAAATTATTAAGAGATGCAATCAACTCTAACATATTAACTTTCAAATAGTAAAAGAATTACAATTTCATAAAATATATTACTATGATACTATATTTACCTCCCTAAAAGAAAATAATCAATAAAGTTTATCAATATTATAACTAAAACATCACTCCTTCATGAATAAATCAAAATTATTTTAAAATAACGAATTAATAAAATATGATAATTTTGAGATATAAGACAAAACATGAAGATCAAAGACAAGTGAAGATGTAAAATTCGGCTTTGTATTTTTAAAAAGAAATATTAACTGATATTCACCCTCACGGTGTTCTCAAATAGTAAATATACAATAGTACGAGTTGTTATTTGAGTTACTTTAAATCTTCTTATTTATAGATGAAAAAAACTATTAAATACCATTCATTTATTAAAGAATTTCGATGATCAATAGTGTTAATTAAGGAATTTGACACATAATTTGTGTAAAAACTTTAAGGTGAGATTCAAGCGCTTAGAATTATGCGTGTTTAAAGCATACAGTCGGACGCTTAGAACGTAAGCCTCACAGAACTAAACCACACATATAAGCCCCGAGGCGTTTTGCTAATGCCCCGCCCAAAAACGAGCCTCAGGCGAATCCCAAAATCTCTTTTAAGACAATGTTATTACACAAGTGACCTGAAATGTGCGCAAACTACGAAAAAACTTATTATATATATTTTTTCCTTGGGCTCATTTTTCGGCGAGGACATTTTTTTCCAATAAAAAGGACGTGTCGATTTAACGATAAGTTGGGTTTCACTTTCGCCAAATTCTAAGTTAGTATTTTCATTATTTGTTTTCTTAGACTTTTATTACTTTAGGTTATTTTTCAAACTTCACTTTTGAGATTATACTGAGTATGTTGTTATTGTTGTGTTTCTTGAAATTCAACAAGCATTGCCATTTATTTTTATGAATAAATATAAAATTTTGGCTAAGATGATCATTTAAGTGAACTAGGTAAAATAAAATTGGAGGATTAAGAAAAGATAGATGAGTTTGTCCGTCAATTATCACAAATTAAGTGACCATTCAAACAATCGACTAGAACAAACTCTCAGCAAAATAATGTAGCCTCAGATCACTACATGTTCGTTGTACTCACCCTGCGCAAATTAGCAATGCCGCCGCAATAGACAGTATTGTTTTTAGCAAAGGGGTGGCTGAATTGTGCCAAGTGGGGTGCCTGAATTTAAGGGACCATCTGAGAGCCACTGTTGATTGCAGGCCTGCAGGGTGAGTGGAGTGGGGTGGGGGTGGGGTACTGGGGTACAGTGAGCCACTATGAACCGTTGAGGGTACACAAAACAAGTTGTATATTTTAAGCATAAACGAACATCTTTATTATTGCTGACTACCTATTCTGAATCTTTGACCACTATTGATTCCCTTGGATCCTCTTTGGTAAATTTTAAGATTGATTCCTTAATTATGTTTTCATAGTTTAATTGTTTTACTAGTACAAATTTTTCTAAATGAGCATCCGCACATAAATAATGTGAATTTGAAAAATAATATATTTGAAAATTAAAGTTGTGTTTAGCGAGAAAATATTTTTTTAGAGTCATTTGAAGTGCAGTGTGAAAACAAAAATTTAGGATTTTTCAAATTTCGGAATTCAGAAAATTATAATAATTCTATGTCCAAATATGATACCAGAATAAAATTTCAGAAAAAATAAAAAATTATTCATGATCAAACGGGCACTTAATATTCAGAATATGGAGCCATGATTTGATCTTTGGGTTATATATGAACTCGCTATCTAATTGATAGCTATCTTAATTACTGGTTTTATAATTAAATATTATATATATATATATATATTTTTTTTTTGTTGACGGCGAACTCGCACACGCTTCTTTCGAGTCGCATGCAGAAACCTTGATCGACGTATAATACCGCAAACCACGCCACCGCTTAAACCACACTTGGCAAGCCAGATGTGAGTTGATGTGCTCCCCAAGAGGCGAAGCGGGCGTTACGCGGGGTCTCGAACTTCGCACTGCCTCTCCTACACCACCCATCGGTGATATCCTCGCTTCTGCACTAACCTGGTCAGGCTTCGGATGATATATTTATATATATTTAATGAATATTTTAATGCAGATGCATAATCTAAGCAAAAAAATAAATTCTTTTAAATCCGTAGCTAAAGATCTAGCTCCACCCCGTTAATGTCATGTAATTTTATAAAATTCCTTTAATTAATACTTCACTCTTAAAAAAATTCATTAACTAACTTTTGGTCTCGTCTTGGTGACCACATGCCTAAGGTTCATAATTTGAAAAAACAAGTTCCACGTTGTTCTCTTTAATTTGAAGAGAAAGAAATTAGTTCTAACTTTCTCCTTTCCTTTATTTGCCTCTATTAATTCATTTGCAACTAACAATTTTTCTCCGACTATGTTATTCTACTCTCTTTCCATCAAACAATCGGTTCCTCGATCACTCTTTTACTTTTTATATTAAAAAGTTCCAATAATAAAGTGTTTTTGTTGAAAAAATATTAGAGGTGATCACATTAATAAGAACAAATAAGATACAAATGAAATATAGTAACAATAATAAAGATAAGCTAGAGTTGAAATTAAAAAAAAATCAGGTTCAAGACACGCTATGAATGACTGTTGTCTTCATTGTAGATTTTCGTCGCTACCCCGGTGCAAATAGCAAAGTGATGTTATACTCCCAAGATACAATGAATCACTCATAAATCTTCTAATGTGCACTCAAATAGAAGTTTCGGAGTGGTGTTTACGTCGGGTTCGTACACGCTGCGGAATTTGAAAATTTATGTTTTAAACCCGACGACGGTCGAACTGCAGTATGATATGTAATGAAAAATACAAAGCACATAGTAAATGTAAAACTTCGACAGAAGACTTACATTTTCAATTAATCAGCCAAGCAGTTGATTCTCGTCGCTTTTTGTAGTCCGAGGGTGCACACGCTAAAGTCCCTCGATTTATAAGTTCTGAAACTGTGATGTAATTTGCTAAGTTAGGAATGCTACGGATTCTAACAGAGCTTTAGAAGAAATTTACCTTTCTGAGGTTTGGTGTATATGGAATGGGAGGTAAGCCCTCTATTTATAATCGTAAACAGAGGCTTTAGGGTTTCCGTGGGCTGGGCCCAGCAGAGAATCGGACTGGGTCGAATTCGGACTGTCCGAATACGCACAGGCACCGCGGTTCCACTAAAGAGGCACTGCGGTGCTGCCCAGTGTTTCTGGCACCGCAGTCCCAAAATATGGAACCGCGGTCCTGTCCTATTTTCTGCCCCTTTTTCCATTTCTAATGTCCCGGTCATCAACCGAACATATAGATAATCTCCTTCTAATTACATCCTTCTATCGTCGGAACATTTAACTTAGTATTACCATTCAGGCTTTTACATATCGTCACTAATTACATTAGGATCTTCACGGAACTCCTAGACTGCGCCGGAAGACGAACCCAATATGTAAAGTTTAGCTACAAAAAAATATGTGAACTGAACCTATATGTAAGAAGATAAAATCCGTTCATTCTTGACACACTCAATCAAGCTTAGGATCTGTCAAGTGTCTATCCAAATGGCTTGATTATTATAACTCATCTATATTAGTTGACAATGTGACCACGTCACGTATGCCCATCAGACGACCAATGACTTAGTCAACCTAATACCATATGAGTATCTGAGTGTTCTCTCGAATATAAATTCAAGGAATGAATCCTTTCTTAGCTCACATACCACCTTTAATCTACTTCGTAATTCACCCAAAACAAGCCGCGTCTCAACCTATAAGGCATTTGAGCTTAGGACAGGATCAAAGTACATAACTCCGTAAACAAGATGATATTGACCTCAAGTCTGAGGACTTTTATCTCCCACACACCAATGACATTATAGACATATAACTAAACAGTACATCAGCAGAGCATACCAATACTTCAACAAGTATCCATGTGTCCATCACGAGTTGCCATAACTCGTAACAAGTGAGACATACTACAGCCCCTAAGGATATGATGCAGATCACATGTCGACGTATCGCATATCATCGATATCCCAATTTCGATGATCATTAGTCGAGGTAATTTAAGAGTTACGTTATAACATTAATTCTCACGTCATTAATAAACACATAACCTCTAGGGATGCATTTATAGAATATTATAAACAATAAATTAATAATTCAACAAATGCAAATTTCCATAATATTAATCATCATTAATATAAATATGAATGTGTATAAAGTATATTGTGTCCTAATATAGATTGTCTCTAGGACATACATATACTTTCACAGAGAACTCTTTTAATCTCTCGACTGCTTTAGTAAAAAAGAAGAGGCAAAAATGCAGAATTTTATGATGGAGGATTTTTTTGTGTTACTGAAAAGTTTTTTTTAAGTGATGGAAATCAACAACACACCTCTTATTTATAAGATGTGGTAAAACTAATACACCTTTTTAAAGAAAAAAAAAAAGAAAAGAAAGGATATATCCTTAAGATTGGATGAAACATTTTCACAATGAATGTGTATTATTTAAAGAATGGGTAACACCATTTCACAATATATTGATTTCTTAAAGGTGTGTTTAAATTTTAAATCACTACTAAAATAAATTTCAACAATCCCCCACATGATTCAAGAATTTAAAGAATACAAAAAAATGTATTTTATAATGATGTCAGTGAAGGTATCTCGTGGACTTGAACCTCACTTAGTATAATGAAATCCAATTGGAAAGACTATAGTGAACTAAAGTCTTGAACTAGGACCTTGTAGCCCGATCTTCAATTCAATATACATATTATACGATAATTTTATCTAGTTTCATAAACGGGATTGTGTGTTAACGGCCTTGCACTCGTATCTTGATTCGCGAGTGCTCTAGAGAAAAGTCTAATCTCATAGGTTGCAGCCTCACAACCATACTCGAATACGTGAATTCTTTAAGAATATGTATAACAGAAGCATATCCAACATCATTTGCTATGAATTCATTCAAAGTATGTACTATTCCTACTCTTTATATCAAGTATCATGATAATTAATCATTCACGAAGGGACTAAGATAATAAGATAAATTATGTTACTTCTCCGATTACTGAACAGCTTGTTATTACCACATTGAATCTTCGTCGGATTTCCAATCATTAAGGTTGAATTGCCACCGTCAGTAATTACAAATTAAACATTTTAGTTTCATTCCTTTTGAGAATACGACTTGCTTTATGCAAGTTATTTGCATTATTTCATCCATAATATGTCTTCACAAAGTGCACTCCAATACAATTATTCTGATCTTAATTCACTCATAATTATTTTATGCCTCAAACTTGGATGTCTCTATCATAGCAATTCAATAATTACAAAGAAAAGCAAACAATTAGAATTAATGGTCTTTTCAACAATAATAATATTGATTAAATCTCAAACCATTCTACAAGTTATACCATCACATAGAGGGTTAACATATCTACGAAATTCTGAACTATATCAAGAAATACATGTTTCTTGAAATATTTTCACTTAGAAAGAAAGTTTTTCGCCTTAATGATATCTCTCACATCTAACTTCCTTTGATTTCAACTAAGATAATCATATAATAAGCCCTCTCATTGCAAAAGTTTAATTTCTCATATTTAAACTATTTGAGTGTACACGTAAGTCTCAAGTACAGTATAATAAATATTCACATGCTAACCCCCATATTTTATATGTCACCGCATGAACTTTAATATTTATATTATTATGCACGTAGAAGTAAGATTACAAATTAACACTACTGTGCATAATTCCTTTTGTAAGATCAATATGGCTTGATCACATGCATAATTAATCATGAAGCGTATTCATTCAGAAAAAAAAATACTTACTTTAAATAAGGGATTATATCTTAAAAGAGTGTCAACGATGTAAACATCTAATGGTCATAGTAATTATACACATTAAAAATATCATTCCTAATTATTATGCATATTAAGATCCCAACATTTATTTATGAAAATATATTTCACAAAGGATAGAAATTTATAAATAAATATTAAGTAAAGTTAAGAAAGTACAACCCGATTTACTGTACTTGTTTTATTATGGGATTCACTCTTTGACATTTCAAATGATATTGCTGTTAAGAGTCACATATCGGGAATGAAATGAGAATATGGACTTCTTATATAACCTTGGACAATTCTCACCCTACAAGATAACTTTTGAGGTTGAGTTAGATCCAAGATCCATTTTTTATGATATCAGAGTCAGACTCATTCCAATTATGTTCACCGATGTTGGGTTCCCAATTTATGTCATTCAAGCTCCAGTTAGGGCGTGTGGGCGAGTATTAATAGTTTAACATTTCCAGAATGAGAACATGAACTCCTTATATGGACTTGAACAGTCCTCACCCTACACACTAGTTGGAGAAATTTTTTGTATTACTGAAAAGCTTTTTTAAGTGATGAAAATCTACTCGCCTCTTTTTTATAAGGTGTGGAAAAAACTAATACATTTTTTTAAAGAAAGGATGCCCCTTGAATGACACACTTTCACACTAAATATGTGTATTCTTTAAAGAATGAGTATCTTAAATACAAGTGCCACTTGTAAGAAAATTGGAGGTTGAGATGCCAATATATCTTTTGTCATTGTTGCAGATGAGGGAGAAGTTTCTAGTTAAATAAAAGTTGTTTCAAAAATATTATTACTTGTCAAAAAGTAAGAAAACAGAAGTGATATTTTTGAAGCCAAAGCATACCTTTGGCGTAAATGAGATTTTGAGATTGATAGAGAAAGAGTCACAAAAATGCGCAAATGGCACACCCTTTATTCAAATTTTGAGATACTTTCCTCAAGATTTTTTATTTTTTTTTTGTAAAAAGCATGCGCCTGACCTAAAGAAATAGTATGTAATTGAGATTTGATCTTCATAAATACTCAGATGATATAAATGATGCATAATTAATCTCCAAATAAGTTCATGAATTTGATAATGAGTCATGTGATAATTAATTTGGGACGGAGATTATTGAGTGTGGAAACAAATTTCATGTTAAAATTTGCATATAAGAATTCTTAAAAACGGTACAAAACCTAAAGCGAACAATATTATATTATATTTAGAGCATTATTGGGTTGACTTAGCCACCAAAAAGAATTTCCTAGTGTTGTGCATTATATATATTCATCGTTCGAGTGGATACGAAGTTTATAAAAAAAAAAAATTATGATGTAAAATAAGACATAAATATTTACAACAACAACATATCCAGTGAAATCACACAGCTGGGTCTTGGGAGGGTAGAGTGTACGCAGACCTTACATCTACCTTGGTAGTTAGAGCGGCTGTTTCGGAGAGACCATCGATTTAAGACAAAACACAAGCAAAACAAGAGAAACGGTCAGACTCAGACAAGAAATTTAAATCAGTATGAAAATGCTGGTATCAAAAGCGAATAAGCCCTGATAGCGCATTCTGAAAAAAGAAGCAGTAACTAACGCATGTAAATAAGATAAACAAAGTACACTAGAGAACACATAGCAGCAGAAATCAAATGACATAGGACTATAAAACAATGTTGCGCCCACTGGTATGATAGGCTAAGCGGATCTACAATAATAACACTACAACTACTAGTTTGTAAGTTTAAGTAGGACTACGATGTACTACCTACTACCCTTCTACCCTAATCTGTGTCCTCCATAACCCTCCTATCTAAGGTCATGTCTTCAGTAAGTTGCACCTGCGCCATATATCGTCTAATCACATCTCCCCATACTTCTTCGACCTACATCTACCCCTTTTGAACACGTCCATAGCCAACCTCTCACACATTTGCACTAGGGTATTTGTGTCTCTCCTCTACACGTGACTAGGGGTGTTATCGGTTCGGACCGAGAATCGGACCGATAAAGTTTCGGTCCTGAGTCCAGTGGGACCGGACCGAAACCTTATCGGTCCGGTTCTCGGTAAGAATTTTCCGGGTATGGTTCCGGGGCCGGATTTTTTTATTTTTTATTTTAAAATTGAATTTCCAATATTGAAATTGACATTCTCGGACACATTACCACAAAATTTGGACGTTGAAATCTATTGTATATCGCGAGATATTTAGTTTTGAAAAGGGAAAAAACGTAACGATTTGGGGGAAAAGTGAAATTGATTGACAAGACGGAGGGTTTTTTGAGAAATAGGCTGATCCAAACTACAATAATAGTTTGTCCGGCACTGTCTCGAAAAAATACGCGAAATCAAAAAAAAATTAGGTGAAACGGACGTCCGAGCGCAGAGTTATGACCATTTAAAGTTTCATCAATTTACAACTAATTAGGATGGCCGGGGAGGAGGACTGGCGGGGTTGGCCGGGTGAGATTTGGGCCGGAGGGGACCGACGGGAGGGGGCGGGGTGTGTTACCGGGTATTTTATCGGATTACCGGTCTAGCTCTTTATCGGTCCGGGTAAGTTTTTGGTACTCGTATCCGGACCGTTAACTTTTCGGTCCGAGTATCGGTCCGGGTTTACCGGTCCGGTTCTCGGGTAATTACCGGGAGTATCCGGACCGCTAACGGCCCTACACGTGACCGAACCATCTCAACCGCACTTCCCGCATATTATCCTCCACCGAGCCACTCCCACTCTGTCCCGGATATCATCATTTCTAATTTTATCCCTCTTCGTATGTCCACACATTCATCTCAAAATTCTCATCTCCGTAACTTTTATCTTTTGGGTGTGTGAAGTCTTGATCGGCCAACACACCGCCCCATACAATATAGTCGGTCTAACCACCACCCTATAGAACTTGCCTTTAAGTTTTTGTGGTAACGTTTTATCACACAAGACTCCAGATGTGAGCTTTCATTTTATCCACCCTGCCCCAATACGATATGTGACATCGTCATCAATCTCTCTATTCTCTTGGATAATAGATATGAGGTACTTGAAGCTTCATTTCTTTGTAATGACCTGAGTACCAAGTCTTACCTCCATGCCTGTCTCAAGGGCGATCCCGTTACTAAACTTGCGCTCCAAGTACTCTGTCTTGGTGGTACTCAGCCAGAACCCTTTAGACTCCAGAGTTTGTCTCCAAACCCAGCTTAGCGTTCACTCCACCACGAGTCTCATCAATCAGGACTATGTCGTATGCAAATAACATACACCATGACACCTCTACTTGGATTTGTCGCGTCAGTCCATCCATTACCAAGGCAAATAAGAATGGGCTAAATGTTGATCTCTGGTGCAACCCCATTATCACTAGAAATGCTCCGAGTCTCCTCCTACTGTTTGTACCTTGGTCTTAGATCCATCATACATATCCTTGATCGCCCTAGTGTACACCACAAGTACACCTCCTCTAACCTCCAAACATCTCCATAGAAACTCCCTAGGGACTTTATCGTATGCCTTCTCGATGTCGATTAAAACCACATATAAGTCTCTCTTCCTCTCCCTATACTGCTCCACAAACCTCCTGATAAGATGGATGATTTCTGTAGTCGAACGCCCCGGCACGAATCCAAACTAGTTCTCGAAATAGACACGCATTTTCTCACCCTCATTTCCACGACCCTTTCACAAACTTGACTTAGTAGCTTGATACTTCTATAGTTATTGCAACTCTAGATATCACCTTTGTTCTTGTACAAAGAAATAATTCTACTCTACCTCCATTCTTCGGACATTCTCGCCGTCTTAAAATGACGTTAAACAACTCAGTCAGCCACTCCAAACCTGCCCTGCCTTCGCTCTTTCAAAATTCAATTGGGATCTCATCAGACCCGGTCACTCGTCCCTGCGCATCTTGCGAACAACACCCTTAACTTCCTCAACCTTAATGCTTCTACAATACCCAAAATGTCGGTACCTACCAAATTGCTCTATATCTCTCAACACAATGTCTCTATATCCTTTTTCGTTCAAGAGTTTATGGAAGTAAGACTGCCACTTCTGCCTCATATGCGCGTCCTCTACTTGTACTTTCTCCTCCCCATCCTTGATGCACCTAACGTGATCCAAGTCACATGTCCTCCTCTTCCTCGCCTTGGCTAGTCTGTACAACTTCTTATTCCCATTTTTTTTTCTCTAATTCCACATACAAGCGTTCAAAAGCCGCCGTAACCGCTAGTTTTGCCTCCTTCCTCTCCATCTTATATAATTTCATATTCGTTCACTTCTCCACCTCATCCTTGCTTTCTACCAATTTCGCATACGCCACTTTCTTTGTTTCCACCTTCTCTTGGCTATAAATCATTTTATTAAAGATAAATTTAAAATTGAGTAAATATATTTCTTGAAGTGAAAAAGAAAATGTCATTCTTTTCTTAACAGATTAACAAGAAAAGTATGTCACGTATGAGACATAAAGATTAAAGAGCCTTGTATCATTTACTTTCTTTGTGACCTTAACAATACTTTAGCAGAGTATTCAAATTGAAACAGCATCAAAAGATAAGAAACAAAGACATAAAGTAGTGAAGCTCATGGAAATTTGCAGGGAATGCAAGTAGTGCTTCGAGGGAAAATTCAGTTGTTATTCTACAAGATTTTCTGGGACCCAAAACAAAGATACTAGAATTTCTAAAGAAAATGACTTTTGCCAGCCAATTGCTGTCTTTATGAGGCAAATTGGAGCTAAGGCTAGAAAGCTCAGAAGATCCTACTTGTTATAGGTCCCTTCCTATCCTTTTTGGTTCTTTTCAAAATATAAATTATAAACATTGTAGACCAACCAAAAATATAGATCTCCCTTTATCCGATAGATATCAGAATTCCCCTTTTTCTGTTTGGATGATATTGTTTAGTCGAAGCCAACTGACTCACATGAAATACGGAGTTAATTTTTACCATGTTGATCTCTTGAGTCTACTTATTTATCTTCACATCATAATAAAAATACGGCATTGAACGAGAAACGAACTATAGTTCAAGACTGATGTTGTGCTACTATATGAAGTGCTCTGAGCATTTATTCTATCTATATATCTAAAGGATCTATATATATATATAGATCTATATGGTCGATCTGTCTTAACTAAGAATATTCGTTATTGGACATCCACCACTTTTCACTGGTTAGGTAGAGAAGTCTTCTTTAATACATTAAGAACTAAACGTTAACCGGGGTCATGAAAGACTTGGTCGTTGAAATTTAGGACGTATAAATGTTGGTAAACGAAAATCACCACGACCGGATCAGAGTAGAAGTACTTTTCTTCACGCAAAAGTTGGTTTATATTTTTTCTTATTTTTGCTTTAAATAGGAATGAAAAAATGTTCCATTTACTAACAACTTAATTGGACCCCTCACTCACATGTTCCATTTCTTGAAAATAATATATATATATATATTTTCACAAATACTTGAGAAAGATAATAATCTGAAAAGGCTGATTTCTCCAGGCAGAATTCAGGAGAAAATGAAAGTGATATTTTTGTTGTTTTAGGTTCTTGAAAGGGGTCCAAGATAGAGAAAGTTGGATTTGCTGTCAATTTGTTGGTCATAAGAGGATATATGGAGAAAAAAAAAACAATATTCCAAAAAGTGTAATTAATGAAATTCTTGGATTTTGTCTGAAATATGTGGGCAGTATGTTATAATTCTGTAAAAAAAATAAAGCTATGATTTTGTGATGCAGAAGGCTATGTTTGGGTGTTGCAGTACTATCCTAGTTGATTGTCCAAAAATTTGTCATCTCTGAATCAATCACAGCTCATCATAGGACCACCTACCATATTGAGTTCGATATTGATTTTACAGAACAAGTTAATTGTCTTTGAAATTCTTGTAGACTCCTTTTTTATCAATGTTGCCCACTCACAACCAAGACAAAGAAAACAAGTTGAAAGCGAATCGCGAAAAGGGAGAAGACAGAATAATCATCTTATTATATCTCCCTTCTTTGTTGATTTTTTTCTGAAAAAGGAACAGTCTATCGGTTGTCATGAATATAAGGGAGATCAAGAAAGGAGAAGATGGAATAAATAATAATCATCTAATATACTTCTTCTATATACGAATTGCATCTTGGCACGAAAAGATGCCATGCAAACGCATAATAACGTTCACAATGATACTTTAGATTTTTGATATATTGCGTTCAAGATCAAAATAAGCTTGCTATTTCACTTGAATCATTTATATGAGACACCTTTATCACTTCTTGAAAATTTGTTAAGTATTATTTTCCAGTAAAAATGATTTTTATCAAAAACGCAGTTAGAGATTTGTATTTCAAGGGTTTAAAAACAAGTATGTCGTATCCGATCCGGAGACCTTCTTGATCAAGTCCGGGATTGAGATTTAGATAACGGGAAAGTTAATATTTCAAATATAAATGAAAACAAGCAAGTAATGAGAACTTAATAAATTGTATATAAAAATAAATATGTATTGAAGCTGAGAGTTCTATATTAGCTCGAGAGAGAGATCTGAGTTACAAGAGATGTGAGCTTAGAGAGAATACAATGTGTTTTTTTCTTCTCCCCTAAGTCTTGTTTATATAGATAAAACTTAGACCATTATAACCCTAAGTGATGTAAGTGTCCTGACGTAATTACACCCACGTGAGTTGCGGCGTTCTGATCGAAGTTGACTGATATGACGGGGATGGTTGGGAGTTGATGATAGTTGTGAGGATCTGATGAGGCCTCCGACGCCACAAAGCTTCTTACTTGAGACTGATGCCTCCGAGTGCTTTTCTAACCCACATACTTACACTTGATGCTCCAGATGCTTTCTACCCAATACACTGACGTTACCACGCCTACGCGAGCTGTGACGCTCTACTCGAGGGTGGTTGATGTGATGAGAGTTGTTGAGAGTGAGAGACAGTTGTGAAAGTTGTGAAGACCTGTTGAGGCCTCCGGAGCCACAAAGCTTGCTACTTACGCTTGATGCCCCCAGATTACCCAAACACATTTAGGCCTGATGCTCCGGGTGCTGTTTTACCCAATACAAGTATAATGTACGACTATTTTTAAGTGTTAAAATGATAATGGCGTGTGATTCTATTATTGTGAATAGAAAGGGAACGAGAAAAAGGAGAAGACTGAATAATCATCTTACATCTCTTCTCTGTATGAATTGCATGTTGACACAAAAAAGATGTTTACCCCATTGCATGCAGCCGCACAATAACATTCGGGGTGGTACTTCAGATTTCTAGTATATTTTAGGTTCAAGATCAAAACTAGCTTGCTGTTATACTTAAGTCATTCGTATAAAACTCCCATGGCTTTTTGAGATTTTGTTGAACTTTGTTAACGTGTGGTGTACATAATTTATTCTTACAATAATTGACATATATTTCATATATTGTGTAATAATTTGTGATGTATAATTATGGTAGATGTATGATTCTTATTGTAATAGGGTTTCACATTATACATTATATGTATATATATATATGTATAATTATGATAAGAGTAAATTATGTACACTACACGTTAATAAACTTAATATATGACTATTATTTTAAGTGTCATATTTATTATGGTGTGATGTTCTATTATTGCGAATAAAAAAGGGGACGAAGAAGAGGAGAAGACGGAATAATCATCTTACATATCTATTTTATGTCTGATTTGCATGTTGGCATGAAAAAGGAGACCCGTTACCCTCTGCAATGCAAATGCATTAATAACGTTCATACCGGTACATCATATTTCTGATGTATTGCGTTCAAAGTCAAAACGAACTTACAATCGTATATAAATTATATATATAATCACTTCTTGAAAATTTGTTAAACTCCTATGTTGGTATACATATTTTGTTAGTCTTGACTTGAAAAAAAAATCATTATAACAAGAAGTTAGAAACCACAAGATAGCTGCCACGAGTTATTGGGTGAATCAATTTATTTTTGTAAAAATTGCTAATTTGGGGGAAAAGGACATAAGCACGAGAAAAGGGTCCCAATGAATCATCACAGGAAGACAAATGAATCATCGCCAATATGTAAGGATACTCTAGCAATGCCTGAGACCCTCTCCTGCAATGCCTGAGACCCTCTCCTGCAATGCCTGATACTCCAGCATCCTTTCCCTTTCTTCGGCAAGCTTCCTCTGAAAGACCTTCATTGTGAGAAGGCTCGCCTAAGGAAATAGAGTGTTACAACACAAAAGACATATAGAGCCAAATAAAAGTATAAAGAAAGCAAACCTGCGCGGCCGCATGAGCCCCAACATTCAACAAACTATCACCGGAGACCATATACATCTTCTTATGATCCCTCATGCTCACCAAAGGCCATAAATAACTATCCACACCTACTGGCCTCGAAAGAAGATTGCATTCACGGGGCACAGTTAGAGTGACTTGCTGACGAGATGCAGGATTATAGATAGGAGCTGGGCTATGCCAGGATTCATGGGAGCCTCGTGAGCCCTCGGTATGTGTATTCGCATTTCGACCCTCAGAGCGACCTCTGGTCATGGTACCTTGAGGGTTGGGGACTTGCCTCTAGTAAGCTAATATGGAAGGATTCCGCGATGATATGGAATGCATGGGTTAGGGTTCGGGCCTGGAGCCGCACCATCAATCCGGGCAGGAGCATGGGAAAGAGGAGCACCAGAGCTCATCTGGTCAATCGAATCCATCTCCCTAAAAAGGCCGACAACAGTAGCATTAGATCTATCGGCCCCTCAAGGGGCAATCCCTGAAGTAGGATCCTCTCATTCGCTGTCATCAGACGCCAAATAAATGGCCATCGGAGGATCAATGTAAGCATCTGGGGAATGATCTTGAATACCGCATTACCCAACATTTAGCCTAACCTATTTGACCGGGACGAAGAGGCAAAAGAGACAATGGTCTTTTAGACCTGGTGGAATTCTTGGCCTCTGAGCCCCAGCCCAATTGGGAAACAACATTTTTAATTTGGTGGAGGGCCTCCTCCAAATCCTCTGAAACCTCCACGTGCGCACGAACGAATGCCCCTTTCGAAATTTCGTGATTTTCCCCTTCCAATTGTACTTTAGGGCAATCTCCTGCCACGTTCAGAGAGAAGAGGGGGCGTAATCCAAGATTTTTTGGACCTACCTGGACAAACCCGACATGGGTTTTAGAGTCCATACTGTGGCTGACATGGAAAGAAAGTCGGTAGTTAAATACACAGATCAAGTATAAATGGTAGATGTTACCAAAATACGTACGATCAAAATTTCATTGCTCCGGGATGGGAGCCTCTGGGGGTTTGATCAGATCACACATTACAACAACGACATATCTCTCCGTCCATCCCCGGTCAAAGTCATCGTCAATACAGCCAATCAGCGCATTCTGGCCACGACGGGATAACTGAATGACCCCGCTCTAAAAATCTTGGGGGAGTAAATATGAATAAGATGGGCAAGGGTGAAATCATAATCCACCTAAGTGGAAAGCTATCAGAGGCACGCAACCATCCTCCAAACGACTGGGCCAATTTGAGCCAAACAAACTCCATACTTTCGACAAAACTCTAGAATCACCGGGTTGATAATCTTACCAAGACATAAGAAGAAGGGATACACATAGACAAAAGAATACCCCTGCCTATGAGAGGTAATGTTATCCCCTTCCATGGGGAGATGCACTAGTGTATTGGTCCAACCACAGTCCAACTTAACCATACTCAGATATCGAGCAGTCACATTGGATACGAGCTCGCCGACCGAGACCATTCCATTTTCATGGAGACCGCACACTTTTTAAGGTCCTTTAAAGAGGACCAACTGTTAGGGATGTAAGCGTCGGTCTGAGAAGCGAAAGAGGAAGCCTTTGATCTCTTTCTGGACGTACCAACAATTGCCAGAAAAGAGTTTAGGTCGGAACTTTATGGATGTGTATGTCTGAATCACCCCCTTCTAGGCTCCGAATACATGGTGATGGAGGTTAAGTCAAGAAAAAGAAGGTGAAAATGTTTGTCTCTGAGGAGCAAACTGTTATAGGGATGAAACGAATAATAACAATTTATTGTGAAAGAGGCGAAGGTAAAGAAGGGATAGCATCGAAAATTCAAATAATCATTATGTCGCTCGTTCCCTAGGAAAAGTATCATCAGGTGTTTGGCACGTGAAAAGAAGGAGGCCCACGGGAAGCAGAACATTAAATGATGTGTGATGGCGTGGAAAAAGGAGATGTACAACTAAATCAACACACGATTCCCTAAGATCATCATTTAGCGAAATTGACGGTTGACGGGTTCTTCCACTTCCCGATCCCTCAAAGCTCAAAAAGTTCGGGGAGTGGGGACTATCTGTATTGGGTAAAATAACATTCGGGAGCTGTCACGATCCGACCCGACGGGTCGCGACTAAACGTCCTAATGATGCCATTATACTAAACTATCACACATAATCCAACTAACACTTAAGGAATATGAAATCTGGCAGCATAACGCTGCAACAATAACATATGCCCGAATTGGGGCATGTCTCCTAGGAAGTCACAACTAGCCAACACAATATAACGGGTAAGCCGACAAGGCTGCCACCAGATAGTATCACATATACACGGGAACATTCCAACACAGTATACAATAACATGGCTGACCAAAACAGATTTATAACTCTACATAAGTACTACCCACAACTGTCTACATACCTCTATGAGAAGGATAACAACATGTGACGGGACAGGGCCCTGTCATGCCCCTAAATATATACATAAGTCTAAAAAGAGGTTCTATACCAAAATGACAAATCTCTGGATCAAAGGAGCTTTTCAAATAGTTGAGCAGGAACCTAGACCGAAGGATCACCAAACTGAACACTTGTACCTGCGGGCATGAACGCAACCCCCCGAGGAGAGGGGGTCAGTACGAAATAATGTACTGAGTATATAAAACAAGAAATATTGTAAATAAGATCATAAGTAGCCAACAAATAACATGAGACCAGTATAAAAATCAGAAGACAAATCTAACTGTGCCGTAAACAATAAGAGTCAGTTGTGTCTTATAAAAATGAGAGTCAAGTCAAAAACCATGAATGCCCGTATGTATAATCACCAGATACATATATATACATATAATGTAATCCGGCCCTCTAATGCGGGACTCGGTGGAATCATATCATAACCCGACCCATACTGGGACTCGGTGGAATCATCATCTCACTTATGGATGCATCCTACATAATTCGGCCCTCTAGTGAGGCACTCGGTGAACAATGCAAGGCTGTGCACGAACATAAGTCGACATGGGACTCGGAGAAGTGGAATAATAATACTTAGCACGTGTAGATATCATGAGCAATCATATGCAATTAGAAATCATCATAATAAACTATTTACTGAAAAATCATAGACACTTCTCAAAACTAACATCTTTAGGAATTAACCTGTATAGAAACCATGTACGTTCGCCGTACAATTACTTAATAAAAATCATGCAAAAAGAAAGAAGGAATAGTTCACATACCTCGTCATCTATATCAACTCGAATATTTAATAATCGTTTCGACTAGCACTTTAACCTATAACAATAACAACATGTCCGTCAACTCTATGATTCCTAACGTGAGTTATATTGAAAAACGACTCTCTTATTCTATAAAAATTCGGGCAGCACTTCCCCTGTTAATATGTACATCCATAATTCCAAACCAAGCCAGCAATACCAGCAACAAGTCATAACTTAAGAATATAACCACAAAATCTCAGATATTCTATTTACGTTATCATAACGCATTCCTTCTCTTTTATGTTATGCAATATCACAACTACAATAATCCATGTGATTACTACACCTATTTCTCATGTCAATCCATATTAGAACAACCTTAAAATTGTTCATCAATTTCTGGCAACAACAACAAGAGTTCAAGTCTTCTAGTTTGCAACATATCACCTTAATGTACTTTAATTCCTTTAGGATACATATTAGTAATTACCATAACATATATACATGTTTATAATCAAATTCCCAAAATTTTAACTTCACAAAATCAGCCCTTATTACCTTACAACAATGTTTACGTTTCCATACAAGTCTCGGACAACAACGCTTAATTTCAAAAGTTATTTTCTTAACTTCTTACAATCCAATTCATGTTCTCACACTTCTATTTAATCAATTACAACTTATATATCAAAATTCTTTTCAATCTCAACATGCAAGTAATGACAAAAATAACAACAACCATAATCAAACCCAAGGTAATAAACCAACCCACAATCGGCCACTCCAACTTCAACAATACCAACAATAATCACATGCAATCTCTTAATTCCAATTTTTCTTTAGCATGGGTTAATTCCTTAACTACAACGTCAATTAATCTACCAAATATCTAATGAAAAGGATAATTTTTACCTTTCAAAGAAGCCCAAAACAATCCCAATTTTCAGCCACTGTCCATCGACTTTCTTGGCTATTTTTAATACTTTCTCAAATTCGACGACATGCATGAATTCCACAATGTCAACCCATCATCTGCACACGTTTTTCTTCAACAAAACTCACCCCAAAATCAGAAAATTGGGGCTCAAAATTGCGGCCAAGCAGTGGCATTTTTGCCACTGTTTTGTGGTGTTGTTCTAGGCTTAGATTGTAGAAGAATTCATCTAGAATAGGAGTTAATATAATCTTCAATTTGGCTATGGAGAATGGAAGATTTGAGTGAGAATTGTGTTAGGATTGGAGTCCTAGAAGATGAAAGGTCCTAATATCAAATATGAAAATAAGTTTCCATTTTTTACAATTTGGTCCACTTCTTATCCTTAAACAATCTTATGTCCCACTTCTTTTAATCTTACCTCCCGTTTTCTTTAATTCCCGGGAATTTTATAAGGTCTCGTGTTCTTCATGTCGTAATTCTTATAATATGTTACTAACCCATAACTCTATTGGAACAAATTCAACTACTATGATTAATTCTCGTCGTCACATGTATAGTACTTTAAAAATTATTCCGGGATCACCTTCGTTGTATACAAATTTCCGCAAATTTTTGTATTAACATATGTAAGTACTCTTCATATTCAATATTCGAATCTTACTTCCTTAATGACGTTCTTAATTACCGCCTTAAACTTACGAGGTGTAACATGAGCATCCGGCCTAAAGGTGTTTGTGTAAAAAGGCATCCGGAGGAATAAAACGTAAGCAATAAGCTTTGTGGCTCCGGAGGCCTCAATGGGTCTTCACGGCTGTCTCTCACTCCCAACAACTCCCATCACATCAACCATCCTCGAGAAAAGTGTTGCAGCGCGCGTGGGCGTGGTAACGTCATCTAGGGCTACGATAGTCTAAGCTTTATCTATATAAGCAAGACTTAGAGGAGAAGAAAGGGACTCATTGTATTCTCTCTAAGCTCACACCACTTGTAACTCAATTTTCTATCTAGCTAATATAGAACTCCCAGCTGCTTCAATCCATAATTATTTTTCAAATAGAATTTATTAAGTTCTAATTACTTGCTTGTTCTCATTTATATTTGGAATATTAACCTATCCGTTATCTAAATTTCAATTCCGGACTCGATCAAAAGTGTCTCTGGATCGGATACGACCTACTTGTCTTTAAACTCTTGAAATACAAATCTCTAACTCCATTTTTTATAGAAATTATTTTTATGGAAAAGCAGTATTTAAATTATATATATAATCACTTGAAAAAAATCATCATAACAAGAAGTTGGAAACGACAAGATAGCTGCCACGAGTTATTGAGTGAATCAATTTTTTTTTTTAAATTGCTAATTTGGGGAAAAGGACATAAGCACGAGAAAAGGGTCCCAATGAATCATCACCTGAAGAAAAAAGGAAAATAATCCATATTTTTTATAATTTATTGCCCCATTTTCCTATATTCCAACATTATTATTTTGTGTTCTCTAACTGAATAACCACATCTCATATCAATATGACAATTGATTAATTTCTTTCTTTAGAACAAATTATTCATTCATTTTTAGATGTTACAGGTGTAAAATCAGAAGAGAAATTAATTATGTGACAATCGTAGAAAATAAACTAAAGAACTCAGACAACTTACTAAACTAGATATTATAAGTTGATTAAACTAGTTAGTTTATAAGTATTTTTAGGTCTATTTACCTATTTTGTAACAATGCTTATAAGCTAAAATTATCAAAAGTCTAAGTTGGTCACACCCAAATTTGTGATTTTACACCTTATAAACACTTTTAATTTGACCTAACATTTTATGATTTTATACATGTTAGTTAAAATGTAAAAACAACAAACAGGAAATAGTAAAAACCTATTATAAGAACTAGAAAAATGAAAACCAAAAGATTACAGTAAAAGAAATATTCTCAACTTAAAATTAGAAATAAGAACCAACACTTAATTTGAATATTTGTTGAGTCGAGTGATGACACTATATCTTTAAGACAAGATTGCCCCGTATATATCCTTTTACATTTCTAGGCAATAGTCTCCCAAGATAAAACAACTACTAACACTTGAGCAAAAAAAACTCAAGTGTTTCTCTTGAAGAACTTTGAGTATTGAAATATGCTAGAGAGGAAGAAGACTTTATGAAAACACAAGTGTCTAGCAATTGAGTCAAAAGGCCTCAATTTATAGTGTAAGATTTTGACTCTTCAAATGTCAAGTAATGACATTGAATCATCTATGTAATGACAATGAATTGCCCAAGTAATGACACTAATTTATCAGTCAAGTAATGGTTGAATAATGCTGGAATGAATGTCATTGAGGACAGCCCAAAAGTCTCCAAACATCAGATTTTCCGTTTCAGACTTTCTGCCATGCGAAACCGAATTAGCGCCGCGGCTCCAATGGCTAGGGTCGGAATTAGCGCCGCGTCGGCGCCACTACCGATGGGTTGGTTTCGCGCGCCTCGACACTTCTCGCCCGCCTTTTCCGACCCATTTTACACTATGCACACTTCTTCCTTCATTTACCAACGTGGAACACTTGTCATTTGGCCAACGACCGTCCATCATTCTATGTCTCAAACATTTTACTTACGTACCAATATCTCTTTCACTAATGAAATTTACGATCCTTGGTACAATGTTTGCACATGTGTGGAAACAATGTTTTCGACGTGCGAAACCCCAATTATTCGAGTCATAAATAATGGGATAAACTTTATCCCATATTGATAAATTTCCAACAATACCTAATATTTTTATAATCCCCCAAATACTACTACTAAGACAACTTTAAGTTATATCCCTTTTCTATATCCATTATTTGTCTTTTTTATGCAAAAATACTTTTAAATTAATTCTTTTTGTATATTGATTTAGGAGCATTTCAATCATTTTAAAATGCTTTATATTATTATTTTATCAAATGTATTTAGTTAATTATTTTCAATATTAACCTTTTCTATCCAATCTCATAATTATTTATTTATAAAATTACGTCAGCAATTAATATATGTTTGAGCACTTGATACTTATCAATAAATTTTAATCAACTAATCCAAACCACCAATAAAGATGCACTTAGTGTATGCCATACAAATGAAGGCTCACTAAAAATAATTGCACTTTATATTATGTGACATTCGGTTAGTTAAGTCCTTTTGCAACTCATACATGCCGTTTTAATTCTAAAGTAATGTTTTGGATAAACGCTTTAACTTCGTGTGTACTACTAGTATTTATATATCTATAAACATTATGCAAAAAGGCTATATTACAATTAATAATATAATGTAGACATGTGACCTATTTGTCCAGCTTTCTTGCAATTTGCTTAAGATCGATGATTAAATGCAATTCTAAATGCTTGTCCTAATTGCACAAAAATGTTAATTAGAAAGATCTTATACTAAAACAATAAAAATCTAAACTAATATCTAGAATTTGCAATTTCGTCTTACATTCTTAAGTATAGAGTTTTAATATCGCTAACGGTTCTCGCGTTTTATCTTTGCCTCCCATTATTCATGAGTTTATCTCTTTGGGTAGATGTATATATATAGACGGGAAAAACTTATTACCTTTGACTCAATCTATGTATACTAAATTTCGTACGTTCTATTGTAATTTGTAAATAATCAAAATTAATTGGCTAATCATGATAAAGTCAATAAGTACAAATGCTTCATGAATATTGGATTTGCATGAGCAAGGGAATGCAACGTAGAAAAACCAAAGCCAAAGCTCTCTTATCGTCCTCTATTATATGGCGGTGGTACCAAAAGTATAGTCCTCGATTGGAGACATAATTAGGTAAAAAGTTAATACATTTATTTTTTGTGTCCACATGAAATGAGGGTTGCTTAATTTCAATTGCTATCTTATTAACTGATTTTTCAAATTTACATTCCAAAAATAGTACTAAGTTGGTTATATAATTATGAACTCGTTAAGAATTTGTCTAGAAAAGGGAAAAAGCACTTGAATTGGTACCACTCCGGGGCGTAGAGTAACATGGTGATGAACCATCAAATTAACTAAAAGATAACTATATATAATCATTCATAATAAGTGTTATCACAAGTTAAACTATACAGGTAGAAAAACGATTTACAAGTCACAACAACATCAAATATTATGATGGATAATGATAGATTTCTCTACTATTAATCAGAGATTTCATATTGATCCTCAAAACAGATTTTTTTTTAATATGAATTGCTTTTTCTTTTAATTCTTAAGCCAAGGATTTTCCGGAAACAACCTCTACCCCCAAAGGTAGATAAGGTCTACGTACACTGCCCTCTTTCCAGACGCTACTTTTGGAATCACACCGAATATATTATTATTGCTTTTCCTTTTAATGAAATTTATGCAGCGTTAATTTAGATTAATCAGAATATTAATTGAAAACCTGAATTCAAATTAATCAGAATATTAATTGAAAACCTGAATTCAAATTAATCAGAATATTAATGCGGATATAAGACTAAAATTGAAGCATTGAGAATGTGTTCAGGTTAAGCATGTGTGAGTGCAGGCTAAAATATTCATCTCATTTCATTCTTTTACCTAACTCCTATTGCTACTCAAGTCACGTGTTGGTTGGGATGGTAAAATTAGCCCAAATCTAAATGATCTGTTCAATCCGTCCAAAATTTTATGGGTTTGGGCAAGAGTGATTTTGATGATGGGTTGGTTTGGACTAGTCCAATTTGACCCATCATAAATCAACAGTCCAAATGAGTCCATGATGATGCTCAAATTTGACCCACGAAAATACTTACATCTACCCTCTCCACCCCCACTCCATCCTCAAATTTCTATTTCATATTTTTTGTTACTTTTATAAAAAAAATATTAAAAAATACGAAAAAATTTCGTACATCATCCTACCCCCACCCCTCCCGCCCTACCACATTCTTTAATTTCTATTTTATATTTTTTTACTTTTATAAATAATTTATAAAAAATATTAATTTTTTTCTTACCCCCGCCCCTATCCACACCTACCCCTTCCACCCCCACCACATCCTCAAATTTCTATTTAATAATTTTTTGTTTTAATAAAAAATGAAAAAAATGTTAAAAAATATTATTTTTATTTTAAAAATAAAGATATGAAAAAATCAAATATCATACAAAATAAAATAACGTCATAGAAGGTAAGTTTGAATTTTTTAAAAGGAATGGATCAATATAAGTTATGACCCATTATTTTAGTCCATATTGAACCGCTCATCTTAGCTCATGTAAGTTTTGGGCGGGTTAGACATTGACCCATTACAATTTTAGCTCATCTTAACCCGTCCAACTTCAGTCCAAACCGTCCATCTATCACCCCTACGTGTTCGTACACGTGCCTTTATCAGACAACCCGGCTCACTAGACAAAAATCTTCAGACTTAATCAATGTTTGCATTTAACTTATTGCTCATTTATTGAACACACCTAAATTTAATCCAATCATTAATTTGCAAATAAAACCAATGAAATAATAATTAGTCGAAAAATTACTACTCCCTTCATCCAGTTTTACTCGTCGTATTGACTTTACACGTTTATTAAAGAGTCAAAAATAGAATGAAAAAATTATCATATTAACTCTAATTATTACTAATCATCTAATGATTGGAATCAATAAAATCTTATAAAAAAGTGCAACCAATTAATTAAGTAATAAGTATTTAATAGCTTACTAGTAATTGGTCAAGTGGATAATTGTTATTAACAACGTAGTAAAACACTTGTAAAGCAATAAACAAGACATAAAAAAAGAAAATAACGAATCAAAACACAAAAACAACACTGTACCGCAAAATCTCATCCATCATCACCGTTAATGTGACGGAGTTGCTACATATTACTTACTACTACTAACTACTCACTAATAATCACTCACATTAAAAACTAACATTAATCAACAAATTTAGACAAACTAACACGAGATTTAAATTTAAAAATAACGATATTCATTAACTCAACGCCGATTGGAAATAGGCCTGAACCTCAAAGAGCCACAAGCGGGTCAGACCCGAATACATCTCCAAAATCCTGAAAGTAATCTTCTTCAGGCCAAGATGAAGAAGATCCGAACCCGAAATCAGTACTTGACCCGATAAACATGTCACTACAAGTTAAACCGGTCGGTTCAAACAAGTCGGGTAAGAGAACCGGGTTTTCAAACTGAAACAAATCAACCGGTTCGAAAAAACTCTCAAACGGTGAAAAATCACAAAAGTTCTCCGACATGGAAATGTCATTTTCCCCCCTGAAATCCGACTTAATGGAGGGTAAACTTGGTAATGATTCAGCTTCAGCTTCTTCATTATTTTGTGACTCATCAAATGACGTGGAAGCACAACGGAGAACAGACTTTGGTGATCGTTGATTACTCTCTTCACCGGAGTTGTAGCTACCGGAACTACTAGTCTTCGTTGGAGTAGCGAAATTTGTGAGCGCGTCAGTTCCACGTAACTGAATAGCCGCGTGGTCATAAACCATAGCAGCTTCTTCAGCAGTATCATAAGTACCTAACCATAACCGTACACGTCGCAATGGATCTCTAATCTCAGCCGCCCATTTCCCCCATGGCCGTTGCCTTACACCGCGAAACTTCTTAACAGTTTTATTACTCGCCGCCCCAACCTTCGTTATTCCGGCGTTCTTCTTCCTCCTCTTTGGTGCCACGGTAGCATTTCCCGTTAACGACCCATTTCTCAAAACACCGTTAACACTTCCGTTAACGTTACCGTTTTCTATTATAACTTCATTAACAAATATTTTAACTCTTTGACGGTTATAAAACCTTTCTTCTCTTTCATCACTTGAACTATCAGTAGCATCAGCATCAGTAACAGTTATACGTACAACCTTAGGTCCTCCACTGCCGGCGTCAGCATTCATCTCGGAGCTCCTTTTCCGGCCGGTAAAACTCGCCGGAGCTATTGAGGGTTTAATCATAGTGATTTGTTTTGTGTGTTCAGTATACTTGATAACACTACCACTAGACAACATGGTTTGTTGGTCCATTTTTATGTGTGATTTTCTCAGATTCGCATTGAAAGCGAAAGTATAAAAAGAGGGAGTGAGGTAAAAAAGTAAAAAGATTCTTGGAATAAAGTTTTTGTAACAATTTTTGGTACAACAAAAATCTCAAAGAACTGATTATGTTGGAGACTTACCCTTTTTAAGAGCAAAAAAAACACACAGAAAAAGAAGATAAATAAAGAGAATATAACTCTCTAAAGAGACCCAAAGAACAAAAAATAATGGGTTTACGTCAGTGCTGCAAACCAAGAAGCAGGAAAAAGTTGCAGAGAGACAGAACTGTGTAAAGAGAAAAAAAACTTTGCTAAATGGAGTAAAGGTTGTGATCAAACTAGAATACTGTAGGTGAACACAGAGTGATTTTATTGTGAAATTTTTGGAGAGAGTTGAAAGGAGAGTACGATTTTGAACTGAGTGTCTAGATAATAGAGAAGGAGAGAGTTATAGTTTGTAGTGGAGACCCAAACCACTGGAAATCCTGTTATATAGGATCCGCTCACTCGAAACAGTAAAAGGCCTATTTTTCATTCACCTTTATTTTTTTAATACAAACTAATTAATTAAAAGTAAACAACATTATTTAATTAATAGAACTGGTGAAAGTCCATGAGTGTTGTCGCACTTTTTGTGGGGAGGATAGGAGCTAGCCTACTTCTCTGCTCTCTTTTTTAGTAGAATTATTTAGATATTGCATAGTCTTTTATTATTTATAGTAATAATATTTAGTTATTGTGTAATTTTTTATTTTTTAATGTGTATTAGTATTTGTCGATATCTTTACTTTGAATCTTGCTATTTTAAGCATATTTTATTGAGTCAAAGATTTATCAGAAATAGCGCCTCTATAAGATTTATGTAATCCTACCCTATGTTACCCTCTCCTAAACTCGGTGTATTATTTTGGTAATTACTCTTCATATTTTAATTTATATCACACATTTATTTTAGTCGATCTAAAAAAATTGAGACCTTTCTATATTTCGTAACAATATAACTTTAAATATTCTATTTAATCCCATATATTTCTCACTTTAATTTACCATAAATTTTAAACGTCTTTCTCTCTTTTTTTAAATTTCGTGTTCAGTCAATATTCATATAAACTGGGATAGAGGGAGTATAATTAATCAGAGAGTTTAAATGAAATTAACGATGGGGGTGTAACCGGAAATTTAAGACACCGGTGAAAAATGTGTAGATATTTTACGAGCCGCCGCATTTTAGGAAGAGGCTGATGGTGACACGTGTACTAAGGTCCACTAACGCCGTGAATTAACGGTATCGATTTGGAGGTGTAACTGTAAAGGGAACTGACTCAGCAATGGGCGTGGCTTGTAAGTCTTGAAAACTGTGATTCAGATCACGTGATACCGGACCGGACGGTTCCGTTAATTTAGTCAGTCAAATGGGTTATGTACAACCACGTCAGTCTATCTTTGACTAAAAAGTAATCTTAAATTCTTAACCTCCTTTTAATTACGTTGAGGGAGTAATATTTACCAGATAAAAGCTCTTACTCGTTACTAAAAAATTATATATGTATAAATTTTCATCATTAATAATGAGCAAATGACATTGATTCTTGCATTAATTTGCAGTACTATCATTTAAGGTTAAAATGATTGAATGAAAATACACACAGTAAGTATTTTACCAATCATAACATGTTGTAAAATGGAGTAGTCATTCATTTGTATCATGGAACACTTCCCTTTCTAATTGATCTCAAAAACTAATATCAAATATTTATGTTTTAAAATTGTCACTTAGGTATCAAACGATGTCACGTAAATTAAGAGGGCAGAAATATTATTTATCATCCTATTCAGGCTACTAAAGTCACATTTGCTATAAACAATTACCTGTGATTTTACACTATGAGACAACTCATTATAGCAGGTTAAACTACACGGGAGCTAATTAAAAATGTTTATATTTTTAACTACCTTAATCACAGCTAGGAACAACGTGGGAAGGCAACCTCGTTTTTCGGCCAAAATTTTAAATAAAGTCTGTTTTTTAATGTTTGTTACTTTGTTTTGTACTGTGACAGGCCTTCCACTTTTCTTTCCAAATTTTTACTCTTTCTCTTAAAAAGACTGTTAAGTTTAATTTAATAAAAAGTTAAAAAATAAAGAATGACTTTTAAAATATGTGGTTCAAATAAATTTTAAAAAATTTTTATTAGTAAAATTATCTAATAAAGTTTAATTATTTTTAAATATAAAAATATGTAAAAAAAAATAAGATAATTTTTTTAGGACGGAGAGACCGTAGTTTCTGTTTTCCAATCGTCACCAACTTCACCTATAATCAGTCTTTTCATTACCCGTGGCGTTCTCAATTCTTTTCTTTTTCTGGTGAAGTTTTTGCAATCAATGAAATAAAGTTAGAAGATTATAGTAAAAAGTGAACTTTAGAATTCAGAATGTTGATTTTTCAAGATATTTAATCTTTTAAGGCGAAAGTGAAAGCCAATTTTAATATTTTTCGTAACCAAGAAAAGGTGTGGTTAACGAGCTAGCTAGAAAATGACTATATTATTCAATAAACGATTAACTTTATACTTTACATTTTACCCTTAATAACAAGTTTTTATAATAACTCAAATATTATGGCACGTTTAAAGTTACTAGGAAAATTTAATTTATGGTGATTGCAAGCCAAGTTTTTAAAAATGTGATTAACTAAAGTTGATACTGAATTATAATTTTTAAAACTTATAATCTTTTACAAAATACATAAAAGCCCATACACATTATACAAAAACTTCTTTCAACTCATACACATTATACAAAAAATCATTTTATTTAAAAAAAAAAAAAGCAATTCTCTCGTCGTCTCTGTCTCTCCTCTCCGTTGATGCTGCAAAAAATCGGCGACCACCATTGTTGGTGCTCGTTCCTCTCTCTGTTGTTGCTGCTGCTGCTCATTTCTCTCTCTCTCTCCATTGCTGATGCTTCTCTATTCATTCTCAAGTAAAAAAAAATTCACTTGGTTCAAAAGATAGGGTTTTGAAATCAGAGTGTGAAAATGATGATTTTGGTTAGAGAACATGAAGAAGAGCATGGGTTTTCTTGAATGTTTATTGTTATTTTGTAGTTTCGTGTATTTGTTGCACTTGTTGGGGTTTGTGAGTTTGTAAATAGTGGTTGTGAAATTATGGTTTTTGGTGCTATTTTTATTCTTCTCCTTGTTGTTTCGGAAAAAAATGCTTGCAATTTTGTTGATGTTTTTCAACAACTGAGGTTACCTGTTGCAGCAAATTCAGCACTTGTTTGACAGTTGCAAACATCTGCTGAGGTTGTATGGTTTGGTGTATTATGTTTAAGTTGTGAGTGAGATTTGTGATGGTTGTGTGTTTGTAGTGAAATATAAATATTTTGTAGTTAAATTTAGATGTTTTGCTGTTGTTGTTGCTGTCATGCTATGATTTAGGAAAAGTTTTAATTTTATCCAACAGTTGCTGGATAAAATTAAAATAATTGTTGAGTTTTTTGCAGCATCTGAAGCAGTTGTTGTAGCATATTAACTAGTTGTTGTAAAAAATCAAAACAGTTGCTAGGTTGTTGCTACTGTTTTTCTACTTCCAACAGATTAAGATTCTGCTGCAACAAGTAATCACATATTATTAATTTGTTGCAATAACTGATTACTTGTTGCAACATATTATTAATCTGTTGCAACAACTGATTACTTGTTGCAACATATTATTAATCTGTTGTAACAACTGATTACCTGTTGCAACATATTCATTTTCCCTTTTTACTTTGAATGATACACTAACCAATTAAAACTGTTTTTCTATCTCCTGTGTGTAGAAAAATGGCTCCAGTTAAAAGAAAAAAAAAATCAATTGAGGGAGAAAGTAGTAAAAGATATAAGGTGCAAACACCATTAGATGAACTTGTGACTGCTATTTGTCAATAAAAATGAACAAAGTGAAGAAACTAGAGAAGAAAGTGAAAAAAGATCATGAAAAATCTGCTGAAGGAAATGAAGAAAATGCTGAAGGAGATGAAGGGGATGAAGGAGGTGAAGAAGATGCAGAAACTGAAAATGGTAATGAAGAAGAAGAAGAAGAATCAACAGATCAGACCTTGGTCGAGTTAAGAAGAAAAATGAAACATAATGTGGATGTCAATCTTGTTGAGTCTTCTAGTATTGTCATAGATCCCAATAGACCTTCGATTGAGGAGGTCGTCAAGAGTTTCAGCATTGAAAAGTACGGCGTGACGATGCCGCTGAATGAAAATAAGAATTTGTCCGGTGATTTTGTGGTTAGATCAACCATGGAAAATGGCTTTGATACCTTTAGGGGCATTCTCCGGCAGCAGGGTTGGAGAATTTATTTAGGGCTAGCTGCTTTAGGTTCTATTTAGATTTGCCTGAAGATACCGGTGCTCAATTTTAAATGACAATGGTTTCTGAGCTTTTGAAGCGTAAAATTATTTGTAATAGAAATGATGAGATTTAGATCAATTATTGTGGCATGCCGGTTTGCTTTGGCATGATGGAGTTTGTCATAGTTACCAGATTGAGATGTTATCCGTGTGAGCCTCTTCTTCATGTATTAACTAAGCCGGCCGGACCTTGGCGGCAAGAAAGCAAAGGGTTCCAAAGCTAAGAATGATGTCTCTTTGGTAAATTTAGTGGGAAAGAGCTACATTCAAAAGAAATTGTTGGAAGACTTGTAGACCAAAACTTTCTAAAAAAAAAACAATGAGGCACTGTGCTTAGTTTGATTTGTGCACAGTGTTCGCTGCAACAAGTTACCCATCTGTTGGACATTGCCCAACATATGATAAACCTGTTGTAACAAGTTGACAATCTGTTGGACAATTTCCAACAAGTACCACAATTGTTGCAACATATCACTTTATTTGCTAATTTGATAACTTCTGAATCTGTTACAGTAAGTTTTTACAACAAGTACAATAATCTGTTATAATAAATTACTAATCTGTTGTACAATATCCAACAGATGAGCAACATGCGGCAACAAATTATCCATCTGTTGAAATTTTTTCAACAAATGAGATATCTGCTGCAACAAGTTACCTATCTGTTGGACATTGCCCGACAGATGTGTATCCTTTTGCAACAACCTGATAACTTGTTTTAAATAGGTTTTACTTTTATGATTTAGCACCATTATGATATATCTATTTTTTTGTTGTGGGTTGTGAACCCATGGCGTGTCCCAATAATAAGAGAGTTGGAGATGTCATGCCTTGTCACCTTTGTGCCCATGTAGAATGCGGTCCCATGATTTATTGATGGGTTCAAAGGGGAATTGGCTGGAGTGACAGCCATCACTAGAGTTGATGATGTTGTAGCTGGTGGTGGTGGTCATGTTGTCGTTGGTGCTGGTGGTGATGTTATTGTTTTTTATGGTGGTATTGTTCAGCATGTTGATGTTGTTATTGATGGTGGTGGTGTTGGTGATGATGTCCCAATAACTATTGCTGGGGAAAAATTAAGAGATGATGATGCTAATATTAGTGGATTTACTCCAGTTCCTGGATTGAGTGATTTTTCCGGGTTTGGTGGTAGAAGATTTGTTGTTGTTGGTGCCGGTACTTCTAAGATGCCCTCATGTTCTTGTGAGTGCACCACTTGCAAGGACAAAATGGATAATTTGATTAGAAATGTGAAGGAATTGGTGCAGGCCAAGAAGCCACCAACACTTCTATACAGAGGTTGATATCCAAGAGAGGTATCAAACCATCAAAGAATTTTTCCTCACCTTATACTCTTGTTCATGCTCGGAGAAGGGGCAAAGCAATTGCTAAGGCACTTGCATCAGTTAGATCAAGAAGATATGTTGCTACTCCCATTAAGTCAATTGAGCCTCTTCTTCTTGATGTTGGGCCAAAAGTGCTAAAGAAAGCAAGGATGTACATGCCCAAAGAAAGAAAAAGGTTGAGACTGCAATCAAGTCCAAAAAGAGTGGGAGAACCTTGTACTCAGTGCATGAATTTAGAGCAGCAGACTTCAAGGCTCTGACAAGCATGGAAGTTTGGTGGGAGGACTGGATAAGTTTCAACACTTGTATATATCTATATAATTCAGTATGTTGTTACAACAAGTAGATAATATGTTGCAACAAGTTAACTAGCTGTTGCAACAAGTAGATAATCTGTTGAATCTGTTGCACCAAGTTACTAATTGTTTTACTACTTTTACTTTAGTATGTAGATGAAGTCCTGCTTCTAATGTGTATGAGGCAAATCAATTTTCCTGAGTACTATGATTCCACTGACATAATCGTGGACCTCAACTTTTATAACAACATGTCCAAGAGGTACGCAAAATTGACAAAAGAGAGTACAGTTTCAAATGTCGTGCCTCTGATGGTTAGACTTGTTGAATTCAAGTGTGATGATGATATTCTCAATTATTGTAGGGGTGTCAGACCCTACCCGGGAGGCTGCTCGTGGGCTGGTACAAAAAGGGTTTTAACATTGATGAATATTAATGTCACACATTTTTTCACTCTCGAGTTCATGATTGAAGAGGGAGTGGTAAATGTGTATGACTGCAACACTCATGTCTACGAAGAATCTGATTTCTTTTGTTTCATGGAGCCGGTAATGGAATTGTGGCCCAAATGATTGCAATAGAGTGGAATGTTGGCACACTTGCCTGCAAAGTTACTCAATGAATCGTGGGAATTCAATAGGCTACAGAATCTCCCCCTCAATGTCACTAGTAGGGCATGTGGTTCGTGGTCAATTACTTTTATGGAGGCTTTGCATACCGGCACAACTGTGACAAAATCCAAAAGTTTAATCAGCGACAACTCTGTAGGGATGATGCAATGGAGATGGGCATTATGTGTCATTGAAAGGTGTTGAAGCCCTAAGATGGGTTGATAAACAATTCATTAATTTTACATTTTTTGGAGCCAAAATGTGGAATGTTGAACAATTTAAGTATATATTAGGAGTTTTTATGACATTATGTAATTTAAGAATATATTAGGTGTTCAGTACTTTTCTAAGATATTTTGTTAAGTTATATATTATATGTTCATTATTTAAGTTGTGTTCAATACATTATGTTCAATGATTTCAGTAGTTTAAACAAGTCACAAAATGTAACAGTTGTTGAAGAAGTTGCAATAACTGAACCATTTGTTGCAACAGATCACAAATTTATTGCAACAACTGACTTATCTGTTGCAACAGATTACAAACTTGTTGCAACAGATGGTTTAGTTGTTGCAACAGATTACAAGTTGTTGCGATAAATCTAACTGCTGTTTTAGAAGTTGCAACAAATTGATAATCTGTTGCAATAAATTTGTGATTTATTGCAACAGATGAGTCAGTTGTTGCAACAAATCTTTCAATTGTTGAAGAAATTGCAACAACTTACCCATATGTTGCAACAAATTTGTGATATGTTGCAACAGATGAGTCAGTTATTGCAACAAATCTTTCAATTGTTGAAGAAATTGCAACAACTTACCCATATATTGCAACAAGTTTGTAATATATTGCAACAGATGGGTTAATTGTTGCAATAAGCTAATAATATGTTGCAACAAGTGCATTATATGTTTCATTCAACAAGTGATATGACTTGTTCAACAATTATGTTACATGCTGCAACAGATTATGTACTTGTTGCAACAGTTTATACAACTCCTGCAACATATTATGCAATTGCTGCAACAGATTATGTACTTGTTGCAACAGGTTATGCAACTGTTGCAACAAATTATGCAATTGCTGCAGCAGATTATGTAATTGTTGTAACAGATCATGAAATTACTGCAATAACTAGGATATAAGTCACATATGTTCAACTATTAACATAGGAAGTCAATTATATTTAGTGTTAAATAAAGAGATTCAATGATATTTAGTGATCAATATATTTATCTACTAACATCCTTAATGGATTAGACGATAATTTTATTGCTTTTATGAAAAATTCTAAGCGTATACTTCCCAAATCGAGCGATCGTTGGTGTAATTTGATGAGAACTACTTGATTCACCCATATTTAGGTGTAAACAACAAAAACCAATGATATTTATTGTTTACTAAATGTTCCTAACCAATTTGATGGTATTCTGAGTCAGTACATATGATCAACTAAGCGTATAATTCTCAAATCGAGCGATCGTTGGTGTAATTTGATAAGAACTACTTGATTCACTCATTTTTTAGGTGTAAACAACGAAAACCAATAATACTTATTATTTACTAAATGTTCTTAACTAATTTGATGGTATTCTGAGTCAAAACATATGATCAACTAAGCGTATACTTTCCAAATCGAGCAAACGTTGCTGTAATTTGATGAGAACTACTTGATTCACTCATATTTAGGTGTAAACAACGAAAACCAATGATACTTATGGTTTACTAAATGTGAAGCTATTAAACATGTTACTCATCTGTTACAACAGATAATGCACTTGTTGCAACATATTATTAACTTGTTGCAACAAGTTTGTGATTTGTTGCAACAGATGGTTCAGTTGTTGCAACTTCTTCAACAACTGTTAGATTTATCGCAATAACTAACTCATATGTTGCAACAACTGAACCATCTGTTGCAACAAATTTACATCTTGTTGCAACAACTGACTTATCTGTTGCAACAGATCACAAACTTATTGCAACAGATTATCAACTTATTGCAACTTCTAAAATATCAGTTAGATTTATCGCAATAACTACCCCATATGTTGCAACAATTGAACCATCTGTTGCAACAAATTTACATCTTGTTGCAACAACTGACTCATCTGTTGGAAAACCAAGTTAAGTTAGTTGCTGCAATAAGTTCGATTACTGGTTGGCTAAATCCCAACAAGTTACACAGCTGTTGCAATAAAAAATTTACTTGGTGAAAACTGTTCAGAAATTGCAAAACCACAGAACATACATTGGTGATTTGAGCAAGATCAACATATCATTTAAACCAATTTTACTAACAGAAACAACATAAAAATGTAATAAAATCCAATTTCACAAAAACACAAACAATAGTAATTATTATTACAAGACATTGCAAATTTAACAACTAGGGAATAATTTGGTTTGGGCATGTAGTTTTTTTATGGCCACCTGTTTTGCGTATGGAGCATTTGTTTTTTTTCGTTGCAAGTGATTCCCCGATTTCACGTCTCCTCTTTGTCCGTCTTCTTCCCGGTTTGCTCGGATCAACACATGGAGGAGGTATTTTTCTCTCTAAAATCTCCATAGGAACTTTCCAAGATTTTTCAGAAGGCACGAGATTCATTTCCTCACAGTATGCAATTATGTAATTCTCCACCCTGTAATATGGAGATGAGTAGTCATAAATCTGTCTTCCAAAGTCTTCACCATATTGAACTCGAAGCGCTGCCCTAACATGTGGGCAAGGTATTTTGTCCAGGTCAAAACTCTATAAGTACAAGATCTTCTTTGCAGATCGACTGTTACAATTGAACCGTGGCCGATGACGCTGAACTTGTAGTTGACAATTTGATGGGCCAATAACTTATTACCCAAGTTGAGAAATTTTGATATATTTTTTCCATTAAGGGAACAAAGATGGTTGGTGAGTCGATGAACTCCATACGCCTCTCATGAAATTTCTCAGTAAACCTCCTGTTTATGGAATCAAATAGAGCAGTAATGGGAAATTCCCTTTCAACATTGAACATTGAGTTCACCGACTTAGCAGTGTTTGTCGTCATAAAATCACACCTGACAAAACAAATATATTAGTGTTGAAACGTGTGTGTTGACACCCAATTTTGACCCTCCCGTCCAGCCATTAACTATAAAATCACACTAATTTTGTAAAATAATTTTTTTAGGATTTTTATAATAAAATGCAGCGAATAAAACATTAAATACAGGCATAAATAATTAATTTAATAATGACATCGCGTCTTACGTAGAGTTTTAAGCACTTAGAGTCTCGCGCCCGCATTAATTAACTTTAAGCTTTGTCGTAATTCTTAAATAATTAATAAATGCATAAAATAAATAATTTAGCAATAACGTCGTGTCAGTTAGCATAGCCGCATTTAGTAATACGCAAGAGAATTTCATAATCATTTGTAATTTAAAATCAATTTTTTATTTAATAGCGTCGCATTTATAAGGCTTTAAACAATTCTTAACTATCATAGTTGCATTTAGCATTTAAATAATCTAAACTCAATTCAATTTTAATCTAACTTCGCAATAATGCATAATAATAAGATTTTAAAAAAATAGCGCCGCAGTCTAAAGTATTAAGCATTAATTAAATAGCACGCCCGCTTTTATTTTTATAACAATTAGATAATTTAATCACAATTAATTAATTAATTTATCACTAATTAAAAGCCTAATAATTAAACACTTAAAAACTCTACTCAATTAATTAACTAATACCCCTAATACTAACTACCCTACCTAAATAATACCCGCAGCCCACACGCCCCAGCAGGCCATTTCTTCCCCCTATTACCCATACGCCCATTTCTCCTTATCACCAATTCATTTTTTTGTTGTTCCCTTATAGGCTTGCCTTTTCATTTGGTCTTACCTCATCCTCGAAAGCCCTAAAAAGGAAGAACCCTAAAAACTAAGAGCCTCACACCTCCCCATCGCCACGCCGGATTTCTCACGGAGAATCCGGCTTTCCTTTACCCACGCACCCAGCCAACGTATTCTTACCATAACCAAAACCAGATCTTCCGAAAATCTCAACTTATCATAATCTATTCAAATCACACGAAATTAGTACAAAATCTGGTCGAATCAAGCACAAGTCTCACTCTAATTTCCTACCAACATTAGAACCAAGGATGGCTATATAAGCGCATGCAAAAAGCGCAATGGGAATAATTGAGAGAGCGATCGTTAGCAATTAGTTTCTCCGCATAGGAATCCCATTAAGTATCGGGAGAAGCATCCAAGTGGAATGGCGTCGATTCGCATCTTCAAACAACGACAAATAAACATTTTTCTTACACATGCATTTATTAGCCTTCAACCTCGAGTTAGGATTCCAGATTCGTAAATTAGTAGCAGAGTAAGAATAGAATTTCAAACCCTTTCTTAAATATCACCCGTAAATCGCAACAAGATTCTTTGCATTCGCATAGCAATAAACTCAGCGAATCGATGACTTGATACGCGGAGAAGATAAATTCATCACCTTTCCTAACTTTCTGTTATGTTAATCTGTATGATGCCTGTCGTTTGAGAAATATATGAGTATGGTGTCGACTTGTTATTTGCGTGTTCGATAAATATGAAGAATGCTTTGGTGTGTTTCTGGGTACTGCAATGTTCCTTGGCTATACTTGCAAATGTTATAATCTGGAAAATTGCCTTGGGTGTCTATCTACTTATGTCCATCGCATTCATTAATTCACCATGTTGTACATCGTATGAGTATATCTATTTGGCTTCGTTCGCGGCTCAAATGCCATATCTTTGTGGTCGCTGGCCCTCTTGTCCGTTAAATCGCTTGCATAATTGTCTCGCTGCTAAGTACTAACTGAGATTCTCGAGTCCATTCCCGCATATTTCGAGAATTAAGTATGCGGAAGGTTTGAATCACGTGCATATATGTCTAAGTAGACATCAGATTTGCTCTTTGAATCTTGTACAACCTCGAGTAACGTATGCTTTGTGGACAATACACTTCTTTATTTGCATCGGATTAGTTTGAGGAAATTTCCATACCTGGATTATTGTATATATATGCGCCTTATTCGACTAATTCCTGAGTTTGTCTTAGGATAGTCTGTCCAGTGTCCAAGTTCATATTTGTCTGAATCAGCGAACGTGCACATATTTCTCTTCTTCTATTGTAAATGTTGAACCTGGTTATGTTCGACCAGTTTCCCCCCTTTTTTAGGACTAAGTAAGCAGAATCCCAGATTTTAGGTACAGGTTAAAAAAAAATCCAACTCTGGGCATCAACTTTCATGACTATTTCTCCATTTGCTCTAGACATACAATGATGCATATGCTACTTTACTCGATAACTTTAGGTATTTTGGGGTATATAGTTAGGTATATCATCGTAACATTCACATCTGGATATCATATGTATGTATACTTGGTTCAACCCATACCTTAGACCTCACCTAATGTGATCAAATAGGACTCTTAGGCCCATACGTATTCATTTTTTTGCCTCCGCACTATCTCTGCTTGGTAGTATGTATTTGAGTTAAGTCTATTTTACTTAATTCTCGTTATTGGTCGCCTATTGCTCCTTACGCTTTAGTTACGGTACGCTTTAAGTATAAGTTATATATTGAATTTTACGCCAAATGCTTATTTATTAGTTAATAAATTTTGACGTATGTTTAATCATATCTAATATTATTCGTGGACGCTAATCCTTATCTTTCTTGTTTTTACATGGCACCCGAGCAAAATAAAGAGTCTCACTACGACTCATCGCAAGTCATTTCAAATGGCAACCCGCACCGCATTTGCATTCCCGCCTGAAATTCCTAAGACAAAATAGATAAGACGATGTCGCCACGCATCTTGGAAGTCGCGATCATATCCACCTCTATATTATTTGTTTGAAATTTGTTGCCTAATTATTTAATTCTGTAATTAATAGAATACTTAGATAGTCAAACCTTGAATCAATAAATAGAAATTAATTTAATTTTGCTTCCCTTAAGTTAATTACTTTAGGCACGACATACATTGTTTAGCATTTATAATAAACCACTCAATAATCTTAACTTGCATAATTAATCATATGTAGCTATGATATTATTTTCAAGATTTCTAACCCATTTGCTATAGCACCCATATAAAAATCTTATTTTTTATATATTAAGAAAACCCTTTAAGTGTGTTATACTAATCAAGGCAGCAAATGTGTACATTTAGTCAAATGATCTATTTTGCATTATATATTATTTAAGGCATGCTTTAAACTTTACACGCATTTTATAACACTAATCTTATTAATCTTTTGCCAAAAAATACTTTCTATTAAAATATCTTTCAAACATGCATTTTCAATAGCATAATAATTACCCTAGGTTTGGCAGGACAACCGCAAGTTAGCGGATCTTAGAGGGTGCCTAACCCCTTCCCTCTAGATTAATAAAGAACCCTTACCTAATCTCACTAAGTTTTAAAATGGAGTTAATGTTTTACTTTAAACTAGTTAAACATTTAGGTGTCCTAATTCACCCAAATTAATTAGGTGGCGACTCCGCGAACCCTTTAGCATTTTAGCAACCCTTTTTATATTTTAGCATTTTTTGCACTTTTAGCACCTTAGCACTTTTAGCATTGCTAGCACCTTTTAAATTCCCTAGCAACCCTTTTAGCATTTTACACCTTTTAGCACCTTTTAATATTTAGCAACATCTTTAACATTTTAGCATTCCTTTTGCACTTTTTTAGCACTTTATTTATTTTCTAACCTTTTTATTTGAGCAGGAGCGCTATTTTAGAATGCCGCGGCCGGAAAAGGGCGCGACAGTGTGGCTGAGGCTCAGTTGTGTCAAAAATCACAACAAGTACAATATCTGCATCAACAAGTTACCTATTAGTTGCAGCAGATACGTTACTTGTTGGAAACAGAATGTGAAAATACCTATTTTCGGGGCAAATGCCCTGCTCCATTTGTGGAATTCAGCACGTTCAAGATGTTCGGCGGCCCCAGGAATCAAATCTCTGATTTAATTGAAATGGTCATTGAAGACATCAATATTGTACGCTTTTGCTGCTTTATAAAATTGAGATACGACCACCCCATTGTGAAAGATGGTTCTCAGATTTTCCTCTAGGTTCCTCATGCAAAAACCATAATGACATGTTGGGAAGACAATTGAAACCGTTTTTTTGATAGTTGGATGTTTATCAGAAATTATGCACAACTCAGGGGTATCCTCTATATAGCTTTTCATTTGTTCAAAAAAATATTTGTACGAAGAATCACACTCCTTGTCCACTACACAAAATGCCACTGAAAAAATATGATTCTCCGCATCTTGTGCAACTGCTGACAACAACACTCCTTCGTACTTGCTCCTCAAGAATGTCCCATCGACAGCTATGACTTTTTTCATTTGCGCAAAACCAAGCATCCAAGCCTTATAGGCTACAAAAAAGTACTTGAACTTTCCATTTTCATCAACCTTCAATGTCGTGCTACTTCCTAGATTTGCAGAATGAAACATATAACGGTATACATCAAGCACCGCATACCCTTGCTCATGTGTCCCCATTGTCAAAGCCTTTGCAATCTCCATGTCCTTTCAGGCCTTCCAATAACTTACCTTACAACCCAAATCTGTACGGATTGATTGACTCATATCTTTTGTAGACGGGCTTTTACCGTAAGAAAACTTATCTTTGAAGTATTCACCAATGACTTTCGCAGTAGCGTGTGGATTATGGCTCGTAATGTGGTCAGAACCACATGTGTGATGCTTTATGTAGGTTCTAATACAAAATCTGTCAGAACTTAAAAGTTTCACAGCCCTCAGCCACCACTTGCACTCCGGATGTACACATCTGAAGCAATACACAGTACGCGAATTAATCACCTTCTTGATTCTAAAATCTTTCTTCAAGCAAGCAAGTCTCAATCAAGTGGCTAGTTCTTCCTTATTCTTGAATGACATTCCTTTATCAAAACATGTTTCATCATCTTGAACATGGCTAGACTGTATTGATTTTGTAGTGCCGAATGTATTGCTCGCATATTCGGGTATAGGAATCGGGTCAGCCCCACTTCCATTATCTGGGATATCCACATCCACCCCATCTAATTCATCATTTAACACATCTTGTTGGTCTTGAGATAAATTGTGGTTCTCTACCGGGCTTCCAACAACGTATACCCTTAAAATGGGCCTAGTTACATCATTCAAATAAGCACGCAAACGAACCTGATCAGTTATCTTCAAGGGCAAGATCCTCTGATTTTCAAAAAAAGTTGTGCATGTAAGTGATGGCAAGATCTTTTGATACACAAGTTAATTCGCAATAGGTGATGATTAGGTTCGCAAAATCATAGAACATAACATCTCTTTGGACAGTCATCGCTATCGTCTCTAACGTGTCACTACCCTTCCATCTCAGTGGTGTTCGAGGTACCTGAAGATATTTTATTTAAGAAAAAAATGGTCATGAGAGTACATACCAATCTATAACAACATGAAACAGCTGCAACATTTTTTCCAACAGTTTGTTGGAACAAGTGGACTACTTATTGCAACAGATGATAAAATTATTGCAACAAGTCACTAATCTGTTGGAGTCAGCTTCAGTTTTTTGAGGTATTGTTTCAGACTGTTGAAGATGTCCAACAGCTTCAGTAGTACACTTATTGCAGCAAGTCAATAATCTATTGGAAGCAACTTCAGTTTTTTGGGTTCTGTTTCAGACAAAAACTGAAGCTGATTCCAACAGATAGTTGAGTTGTTGCAATAAGTGGAACACCTGTTGCAATAACTATATAACTTATTGCAGCAACTCAATAATCTATTGGAAGCAACTTTAGTTTTTTGGGTTACGTTTCAGACAAAAATTGAAGCCGACTCCAACAGATAATTGAGTTGTTGCAACAAGTGGAACAACTGTTGCAACAACTATATAACTTGTTGCAGCAAGTCAATAATCTGTTAGAAGCGACTTCAATTTTTTGGGTTCTGTTTCAGACAAAAATTGAAGTTGACTCCAACAGATCGTTGAGTTGTTGCAACAAGTGAAATACATGTTGCAACAACTCACTCAGTTGTTGCAGGTTATATATTTAACAATTACAACAACTTCATAACCTGTTGTAGAAGTTGCAACAACCACATTATATGTTGCAGCAACTACAACAACTACTGCAAGTTGTTAGAAAATCAGTAGATTTATACTCAGGTGAAAAATTGAAATAAAACAACATTGTTGTACTTACCAAATGAGCAGAAAACACTTATGATGTAATTGTCTGTGCTACACCAATAAAATACAGTCAAAAAATTACAAAATCGGGTGGTCACATTTTTTTCTTTCTTGAGCAACAATGGCGGACGAAGAAGAAGAGGAAAGCGGAACAATGGAATGAGTTATGAAGTAACTCTCAGTGCTACACGAATGAAATCCAGTCAAAACGTTGCAAAATCAGGTGGTCTTGTTTTTTTCTTTCTTGAGCAAAATTCAGTCAAGACAAAGAAGAAGAAGAAGAAGAAGAAGAAGAATAAGAAACGAGCAGCAGAATAATAAGAAGAAGCAGCAAGAAGAAGAAGAAACGAAGCAAAAAAAGAAGAGCCAAAAATGGTGAAAACGGCGCAGGTAAACAAAAAATTTGTCGCGTTTTTTTCGCTCTGTAGGGTTTATATGGGTTGGGTCAAAGTGTTAAAAATAAATTTTGAGGGAAAAGTTTAAAAAATAAAGTTTGGGGTCAAAGTGTTAAAAATATAACTTTAGGGTGAGTCAAAACTCTCTAATCACTAATCCAAAGTTTATCACCCCTACTCAATTAAAAAAAACTAGAGTTATCCCAACTCAATTTTAAAATTTATTTGTCACCTATAATTAAAAGGCCCAAGTTACTAGGTTCAAAAGTTTAGTCATATAAATAGTATGACATGCTTTAAACATAATTTTAGAAGAATTCTTTTTTTTTTTTGGGAAAAGGGTAATATTTGCCCTTAAACTTAAAGAAAAATTATCATATTTGCCCTCCATTAAAATTTGAGGTCAAATATACCCTTCCCGTTATGAAAGTTGTTATATTTGCCCATTTTTAACAGAAATGTCACGTGAACGCCACGTGGGAGACACATCAGCAGGTGGGACCCACATCACCTCCTCCACTGCTTCTTCTCCATCTGTTCATCCGACCACCAGCTGCTCCGGTGACCGGAGTGCCAACCCCTCCCCCACTAAAATTTTCGGACCCCCTCCCCTACTGTACCGTCACCACCAACTCTGACGGTCCTCCCGTCGCCAGTGTCTGACACACACATCGAGCCCCCACTGATTTTCCGGCGAACTGGATTGCATCGACGGGAGTGAGGTATACCACCATCACCTCGTCGTCATTTTGACACCCTCCATGTTGTTCGATTCTTGTTAAATCGCCAGAACACCCAAATCGAAAAATGTAAAACCCTAAACGCCGCCGTCAATTTTCCGACCACTGGGGCTACAATCGACAGTAGGGGCTTGCACCATTAGATTCGTCGTCCAATACCCGTCATTTTACACCCACCCACCACTGTCAGTTCTTCACGAAGTCGTGGTTCGACCAAATCGAAAAACTCAAAACTTTGAGTGCGTTTACGGCCAACTCAGGTAACGTCTACGACTGTGGGTGGTGTCCCTGAGTTCGACCTGGTCTTAGCTACATTTTGCAACCAATCTCGTGTCTCAATTCATCTTAAATCAAATTACACCATTGTTGCTTGTTGAAGCTTCAACCGAGTTGGTGGTAACGATGCGAGGTACCGTAGGGAGTGGGTCCAAAATTTTGGAGGAGGGTTGCCGCCCGCTTCACCGAGCACCGGTGGTCCACAAAGAGATGGAGAAGAAGCAGTGGAGGAGGTGATGTGGGTCTCACCTGCTGATGTGTCTCACACGTGGCGTCCACTAGGGGTGAGCGGGTCCGGATGTCTTACCATTTTTTAACTACTCGGATTCTATCTTGTAAAAGACCGATTCCTAAATTTACTACCCGGACCCTGCGATTCCGAGTAGGTTTCCGGATATCCGTGCTCACCCCTAGATAACAGATGAGGCTGGTGTAAGTGGGAAGGCTAAGGAAAGCATCAAAGATAGCTCCAAGGAAGGGAAAAATGAGAAGCTTCCTGTCTCTGTCATTCTTGCCAGCATGGACCAGAAACCTGAGAAGCCCAACAAAGGATCTGGTGCTAGTAAGCCCAAGCCTAAAGTAGTTTCAAAAGCATTCAGTGATGGTATTGATCAACATCTCCTTGAAGAAGAGGAAGACTAGAGATGGCATAGAAGGACTGAATCAGGTGCACTCGATACCTCCATAAGTTATAAAGAACTGAAGAAACGCGAAAAGGACATGCTTGCAGTTCAGGCAGCTGAGGTTGTCGGGTAGGGTCCGGATATCTGTTTCGGGTCAGGGTATCCGATCTCTATTTTTTGAAATCGGACCCGACATTTATCGGTTTCTAATTTTACTATCCAGAATCTACCCGTTATTCTAATATGTCTACCCGGAACCTACCCGTTAGTGTCGGTTCCGGTCGGGTGTCTGGGTATCCTGTACCCGTGCTCACCCCTATCGTCCACGTGACATTTCTGTTAAAAATTGACAAATATAACAACTTTCATAACGGAAAGGGTATATTTGACCCCAAACTTTAACGGAGGATTAATATGACTTTTTTCCTTAAGTTTGAGGGCAAATATGACCCTTTTTTTTTCTCGCACTTCGCATAGATTTAAACTATTTCACCTAAATTGAAAGAAAAAGTATAAAATTCAGTACAAAACAGTAGTCAACCGAACACAAATTTGTTGTTGAATCTTCCACTGTCTAAAAAATTAATTCCTACAATGCATGATTCAGATTAGGAAATAGGAACAGGAACAAGAACAAATAATCAAGTACGAGGGTGAAGAAGCAGTAACTTGGGAACTAAATTAAAGTTGTCTGAGATTACTAGGAATTGAGTACTTAATTAGCCGGTCCAAGGTTACTGGATTGCTTAGTTACCAACAAACTCCAAACATTCCTTAACACCGCATCATACAAACACTGCCGTCTCCCCTTTGTTTCATTTGATTATTGAATTTAATTTTCTTAAGAGCGGCTAATCATTGATAATCATTGCCACCATGCCGAATAATTAGTAGTAATAGCATTAACCAGTAAGATTATATAGTGAATTCTCCACTTCCGTATAGTAAAAATCGAACTTTTTGTACTGTTGGAGTTGTCTTAACAGTTTCCTATTGCACTGACTTTTAATTTAACTGTCAAATCACCATAAGTCAAGTTATCAGGATATCGCCATTAATTATTTAGGTGATTATACAAAAAACAAATTACACTGGATCAAGCAGGTATCAACTCATAGTAATCAACGATCTTATTTGAGTAATATTGTTTTGTTAAAAATGGTTTATTTGTCCTCTCACTTGCATACCTTTGTAAACAATAGCTAGCTTGTACTGGGGCTGGATGTTCAGTAGAACTCAATATTTTCGACGTTGTCAATCATAATTTTAAAAATCGAATGAGTTAAATGCTATGAAATTGAAGGTGGAGTCCATCTAATTAAAATTTTAAATCTGTCCTGTAAAAAAAATCAATTTATTTGAGGTTTGTAACTTGCTAGGTACAAATTTTGGCAAGAACCAAATAATTAGTTAATTATCTGTACACTTGCTTTAATTTGGAATCAACTTAATATTGAAATAATGAACTAACCATTCCGGATTGTAGTAGAGCGGTAACTCTTTCATTCTTATTAGAGATTTTGGGTTCAAACGTTGGTCATAGTCACATTTGTCGACAGGAAACACTTTACTCAAGTGTGAGATTTCTCGAAGCGAAATCGAATTTAATTATGCTCCAATACGGATATCGACAATTATGTGGAAAACCAAATTAGAAACAATGAACTAGTGAAACAAGACTATATGTTGAAACTTTATAAGGTATTTAAGAATGTTTTTTAAGCGGCCGTTTGAAACAAAACCGTTTTAGATATTCAAATTAAATTCCTACTATTTAAAATGATTAGTTCTATAGAGAATGTAATTGTCAAGTCATTGTTAGAATAACGTGGTTCCAAATTCCACTTGATTTGGGCCATATTCATACAAAAAGTCCTAATCAAGCCTAAATTAGTAATATGAGAATAGTTCGAAGCAAACAAACTTCTCCTAACATATATGAAAAAGTTGATTAAAGTCTTTTTCTTCTTTAACACTTGGTTTATGTAGGAATTAGACGTCTTTGTTAAGTTATTCCCTTTCAAGTAGTTTTGTATTTAAATAGTCTAAATTCCCGCATTAGTAATATTATGTATATATTATTATATGTTTCACATTTATCCAGGATCATAACCAGTGGCGGATTCAGACAACACAATATGGTGGTGCAAATATACGAAGTAGTAATTTTTTGCGTAGCAAAATTTTATTTATTTATTTTATGCCCTATAAAGTAAAAAAAATTAAAAATTCTGGTGGTGTAGTGCTTACGATCCATCCACCCGTGATCATAACTTAATAAGAATAATATTGAAAATCGGTAACTATTCAATACTACAATAGTACGTAACAATTTTTTAAAAATAATAAAAAACTGTATTATCTAATTTAATATATTCTGAAATTAATTGTTTACATACAATAAAACAAAAGGCACATTTGTGTTTGCCTGTGATTAGATGATGTGTTCTTAGGTGTATTTGAATAATTTGGTGTTTGGTCTCAACAAAATATCCAAAAGAACTCATAATTTGCCGTTTGTCCTTTATTTAGTTTTTGGATGTTTTATCATCAGTTTGTGCTTCGTATTCATTATACTTGTTTTATATCTCAAAGTGGGCCAACATATTCTTATTAAATTTTAATCCGCAAACCCAAATCCGTTCTACATCACTTCTAAACTTAAAAATAGATGTAAGCCATTGAATTTTACACAAGTTTGACCATATTGTTGTTAAGTAAAGAGCATGGATTGATCTATGATCATTATAGGCAATAACCTAAACTATTACTCCCACTTGACTACTTGTCTCAAGAAAAGACTGCAGTGAAATTTGATCAAATTGATTCCTCTTGTTTTATTAGAGATCATTAACTCTGCAAAATTAATTCAAACTCGGTGAATAAAAGAATCTAACCAAAAGGAAAAGAACAAAGTACACACTGATATACGTTTGCTACAAACTTTATTGCTAATTTGTCCCTCTGATATTCATAAGAATAATAAAGGTAGTTGGATAATATTATTGTAAAGAATGGATCTTGGCCTAACTCAACCCACAAAAACTAGTTTGTAGGGTGATGATTGTCCAAGTACATATAAAGAGTCCATGTTTTCATTCCATATTCGATGTTAGACTCTTAACACTCCCCCACACATCCAAATCTTGTTAACTGAAGCGTGTATAATATAATTTGGGGCCCAACACTGGTGAACAAAGAATTGAAAAGGGTCTGGCTCTGATACCTTGTAAAGAATGGATATTGGACTTATTCAACCCCAAAAGCTAGCTTGTAGAGTGAGGATTGTCTAAATCCATATAAGGAGCTCATGTTCTCATTCCATATCCGATGTGAGACTCTTAACAATTATTGTTCTCACCCCTATTACTAGCAATATTTCCAAACTATTTATTAATCTTATTGTTTCGTAGCATCATAAATAACATGCATTTCAAGAACATAGTGATACTATCAAAAAGAAAAATCATTGATACTAGGTTTTAAAACCTTTTTCTTTGATCCTATATTATCAGAGTTAAGTTTTACGTATGGTCACCGAAATTTTAAACTATAATAGGAGTCGTAATAAAGTAAAAAAATAAAATTTGTCATATTAAAGTAACTAAACTAGGTTCTATGTCGGTTTATGACATGTAACTCGCCACATCAGCATTTTATTTCTCTGTAAATTATAGTAGCTGTTTCATGCATAAAATGACATCTCTGTTTTAGCAACTAAGCCATGCTTAAGGGATTTTCTTTTTTCTTTTTTTTATTTGAGTTGGGAGTCGTAGGGGGTGGGTCGGTGGTTGGTTGGCGCCAAAGACTTAGGCTGGAGACAACCAACAATTAAAGACGTTAATGAGAAACACTAGTATTTAATCACGTACGTACATACGAAGATTAATAAATGAATAACAAGGACAAAGGACACTCGTATCATAAAAATATCTTGGGGTTAAAAATATATATTGAGCACTACTTTAAAATAGTATTTTTGTAGAATAGCAATTTGTGTTTCATTAATTAATTTAAAGAACACTTTTATCAATATTACTCAAAAGCACTTTTTTTTTCTAAAATCTTGGGAGAACATTTCAACTTTCTATAATAAATAGTATTACTTTTTAATAAGGCTTTTAGTTTTTTTTTTTACTAGGGAATCCGCAGCCGCTACTCTTTCGAGTGAACACAGGGTAAACTCCGGACTGATGCAATAGTCAGCAAACCACGTCAGTCGATTAACCACACTTGGCAAGTCATGTGACAGACTCAACCAAGAAGGTTTATGCATGAGATCGAACTCATGACCTTGCAGTCCCGCGCTCTACTGCTACACCAACTTGACTACCTCGAAGGGTTAGGTTTTTAGTATTTTGTCGCAAAATATGTGAAGTAAACTCATTAAATAAAAGAATAATAAGAGGACATATTAATTAAAGTAAAAAAGAGTAAATATAACATTTTATGTATATATTAAAATACATTAAAGCTTTTCATTAAGAAAAGTAGAGAATATTTTGGGAAAACTCAGAAAAGAAAGTGAAGCATTTGAATCATAAAATGTGTGTGTCTGTGTGAAAAGACTTGAAAAAAAGTTCGTATAATTTGCTTAATATTAATTATGGGTTTGTGTTTATTCTTAAGATCCAATGGTCTAAGAAGGGTTATATGGATTAGCAAAGACAAAATAAGAGCTAGTTGTGGTTTTCTTTTTCTTGGACTAAACAAAATTTTCAACGTGCATGAGACCATAGACAAACGACAAACAATTAAGAAACATTAGAATCGACAAAGTACTCTCTTGAGAAAGTTTCTCGTTAAAATTACATTGATGTTTGTTTTTGATTCCTCAAAACAATTTTCCAAAATTGATGATTATTGTTTGGATTTTCAAAATACGACGAAATTTCTAATTATTACTAATTTATTTGCAGCTTGCAAGTAGTTTTATTAAAAACAAAATTCATCAACCCCAAGATAGCAAGTGGAGTACTAGCAATGGATAGTTACTTTGAGCCGCGAAAAATGTAGAAAAACAATTTCATTAGTATAATTTTTAATTGGAGACAGAATTATAGCTGTTTCTAATTGGGTTCTAACAAGTCAAAATATATGCATCAAGTTCCAGATTAGCACCTTGATTTATGCTAAGGCATATAATAGAATTATGAACACATTAATTATTGGGAAGAAAAAAAACAAAGACATGGTTGTAATTTGTAAACACTTAGATTAGAGACATGATTTCTTAAGTTTTTGAAGTAGAAATTTATCAACATATAATGAATTTCCGATTTAAAAGTTGAACTTGTGAGTAAAATTGTGAGTACAACAATTGGATGAACGGGAAATAAGTAACAACAACAAAGATTACAATCTGGAAATAGGAACAAAACAAGGGGTTTGCTGAGTCGAGTGATATTCACTCTGTCCTTACGTCAATATTGCCTCATATAAATCATTCAACGGTGATTAACAACTTGTCTCCCAAGATAAAACAACAACAAACAATTGAGCAAAGAAAACTCAAATGTTTACTAAAATAAAAACCTTTTGAGTGTGTGAAAGAAAGCTTAGAGAGGAAGAAGTACTCAGAAATTTCTGATTGCAAATGTGTTCTTCAATTGAAACTAAGGCCTCAATTTATAGTGTGTAAGATGACCTCTCATCTAGTCAACTAATGACAATCAAGGTCATGTAATGACACTTAATGAGAGGTTATAATTCAGCCAAATAATGGCTGAATTCAAGTGCCAAGTAATGGAGGATCAATGCTCCAAAACCAGCCCAAAAGTCATAAACTTTTCATCTTTCGTCGAGCATTCTGCCATCGAAGCGTCGCGGCCCTGCCTGGGAGTCGCCGCGGCGCCCAACTTCCAATAGCCAAACAACGATCAAGCGTCGCAGCTCTGTCGGGGTTGCGTCGCGGCCCTTCGCGGCGATTTCCGACTCGTTTCATCTTTTACACGTCGTACAATTCTTCCTTCATTTACCAACGTGAAACACTTGTCATTTGACCAATAATCGTCTATCATTTCATGTCTCAAACATTTCGTTTACGTACCAATATCTCTTACACTAAGGAAATTTACGATCTTTGGTACAACGTGTGCACGTGTGTGGAAACGACGTCTCCGACGTCCCCCCCCCCCCCCAATTATTCGAGTCGTAAATAATAGGATAAAGTTTAATTCACGTTAATAAATTTCCAACAAATAATATATATCATAACAAGGACCCCTACAATCAGGGGCGGATTTAGTGGGGTCAAGGGTGTCGGCAAAAATTTATAGTGTATACATAAGATAGATTATCTGTGTTTATATACATATGTTAATTTTTTAATATCCTACATAAATGCAAAATGTTAGCTCAAGTGATCAAGTGTGTTCAAATTGTCTCTAGCATTCTAGGTTCAATCATCAAGAACAACATTATTTTTTTATATTTAGTTTTTATTATTTTTTTCGAACACCCTAAATAAAAATATTAGATCTGTCACTGCCTACAACTACCATATATATTACCACTACAAGAAAAAGGACCTAATCGTATGCGTGTGACGGTTTTTTTAACCGTCACATGTTATGACGGGTTTTTCGCGTTTATGACATTTATGTGTCGGTTATAAAAACCATCACAAGTTATGACACTCATGTGACGGTTTTTATAACTGTCACATGTATTTATGTCACGCCCCAAATTTTCCTAAGTCTTTACTTAGGCGTGATGGCACCTGGACAATTATTTTCCACCAGGAGCACCATTTAATTCTCTTTATTTAGAAATTTAAACTTATATTCAAATACGGAGCTATTAATAAAAATAACAATAAAGAAATTTGTTTATGACTTTATTGAAAATATAACGCGAGCCCATACTCGTGCAAATATTGTTTCTACATAGACATACTGACAAATATTATCCTAAGTTGGAAGGGAGACCATTCCACACGGGCATTTTCCGAGACACTGGAACTGAGATTCTGAACCTGACGAGTACCAAGCCCGAAGCAATGGACTTGGTATGACAAGAGGCTGCGGGACGATCGCTAGCCTTGGCGTGGAGTCTTTCCTCTATCACGCTTTCCTGAAACATGTTAAATAAAGAGTCAGCCCTACCATCTGGGGCTGAGTGAGAACCTTACCCTGCAATTCAAAGTAACACCACAATATTCCAAGTGCAATCACATTATAACGTAATAAGCATATTGCAAAAACATATCAGGTTACAACATTTTTAAATATGCAACAACTCCTCATAGGAAATTCTCGGTTTAACTAACACTTCATTTTATCTCGTATTATACGTTAAGACATTCCCCTGCATTTCCACATGTTTATTACATTTATATATTTGTGAACGCGTATTCACTTTTCATATTTATCTATAGGTGAACATGTATTCATCTTTCATATTGGGTGCTGCGTGCAACCCGATCCATTATATTTACGTATTTGTGAACACGTATTCACTTTACGTTTTGTTGCGGCGTGCAACCCGATCCATTATGTTTACGTATTTGTGAACGTGTATTCACTTTACGTTTTGTTGCGGCGTGCAACCCGATCCATTATATTTACGTATTTGTGAACGCGTATTCACTTTACGTTTTGTTGCGGCGTGCAACCCGATCCATTATGTTTACGTATTTGTGAACGCGTATTCACTTTACGTTTTGTTGCGGCGTGCAACCCCAACCCATTATATTTACGTATTTGTGAACGCGTATTCACTTTACGTTTTGTTGCGGCGTGCAACCCGATCCATTATATTTACGTATTTGTGAACACATATTCACTTTACGTTTTGTTGCGGCGTGCAACCCGATCCATTATGTTTACGTATTTGTGAACGCGTATTCACTTTACGTTTTGTTGCGGCGTGCAACCCGATCCATTATATATTTATATATTTATGTGAACACGTATTCACTTTTCATATTTTTCAGAAGATCAAATAAATACTATTCTCTTTTTTAACATTCTGTCATTCATACTTGTAACGATTATAACTTTTTAACCATAACTCCTGTCGCGCCCTTTTCCGGCCGCGGCATTTATTTTCTAAACTCCTGCTGCTCAAATTAAAAAAAGGTTAGAAAATAAAATAATAAAAGCTAAAATGTTTTAAGAGACTGCTAAAATTGCAAAAAGGGGATAAAAGTGCGAAAGATGCTAAAGGTGCAAAATGCTAAGAAGTGCTAAAAGGCTAAGGGTTCGCGGAGTCGCCACCTAATTGGTTTGGGTGAATTAGGACACCTAAATGTTTAACTAGTTTAAAGTAAAACATTAACTCCATTTTAATGGTCTGCTAAACTTAATGAGATTCCGGGTAAGGGTTCTTTATTAATCTAGAGGGAAGGGGTTAGGCACCCTCTAAGATCCGCTAACTTGCGGTTGTCCTGCCAAACCTAGGGTAGTTATTATATTTTAAAAAAAAATGCAAAGTAAAAGATCTATAAAAAGTGCAATGTTAGAAAATAAAGTGCTAGATGTTAAAATAGCGTTAAGTAGTTAAAAAGGTTTTAAAATGTCGGAAGATGTTTAAAGGTGCTAAGAGGTTAATTTTAAAGCTAAAGGGTGCTAAGGCGCTAAAAAAGGCAAAAGTGTTATGAATAAATAATAGAGCCATAGCGAGCCCTGCTTAATAAAATGCAATATGTTAGAAAATAAATAATAAAAACGCTAAAAGGTTTAAAAGTGCTTAAAAAATGCTAAAAGGATGCTAAAATTGCAAAGGATACTAAAGTTTAAAAGGGTGCTAAAATGCTAAAGGGTTGCTAGAATGCTAAATGATAGAAGGGTGTTAAAGGAAATAAAATGCTAAAAGGTTTAAAAGGCTTAAGGTGCTTAATAGTGCTAAAGATTAATTTTGAAAGTAAAAGGTGCTAAAAGTGCAAAAGGATGCTAAATGTTAAAGAGTGCTTAAAAGGTGCTAGAAATGCTAAAGAATGCTAGGAGGGTGTTTTATGGACTAATTATGTGTATTTTGCTAACTAAATTAATCTTGCCTAGCCTGCGTACAATATTATATAAGAGATGTTTTAAGATGCTATTTTGAGAGTTTAAGAGAAAATCTGTTTATGAACTTTAACAAATTGTTGGTTTTATGATGTAAGTTTAGATTACTTGCTTTTGCAGATTTTAAACATGCTTAATAGTCCTAAAAGGCGAAATAAAGAAGAATGCGTTTCTAAAATGTAATTACTTTCGTCTCATATATTTAAAGACCTAATTGCTAGAAGTTCTCCTATTAATTACAAAATTAAATAATAGAAAAACGAATAAATGGCATAAAAACGAGACAAGAAAATTAAGAGAGTGAAGGGATTGGAGCGGATGACCACGTCCTATTTGTTTGTCTAGGAATGGCCGAAGAGGGACCCGATGGATGTATATGCATGCCTTTACGTTTGCCACGACGAGTCTCGTTATGAGACTCTTTGTTGCTCCGGTGCGTGCCATGTAAAAAACAAGAGAGATAAGGATTAGTATAAGTTTCAACTATTTGAATCATAGGAAAGATCTGCACGCACATTATACACGACCAGCACACGAGGAGAATTTGAAAACAGTATATGTCTCAACTATCAGATTATACACGACCAGCACACATTATATGGATGGGTATTACAATGATCATCTTGTAGGGTAGATTGCGATCCCTTTTCAACATGTATTAAGTAATAACAGAAGTGCAGTAATCGACAATGACACAATGGACAGTTAGGCCAAGCAAAGCAAATGTTCGTCCAAACAGGGGAATTGCAAATATGCAGAGGTTGTAGAATAATCATGCATAGCTTAAAATAGAGATGGATAGGAAATCAGGTACCAAACATGCCTATTTCCAGCTTATTAGGAAAAGACAATAGATTGGCATTTTCAGGATGGAATAGAAACTTATGTGCCCCTTTCGTAGCTCAGATTTTTCAGCACATAGAGGTATTCACTTAGAAACTAATGGACTGATTTAGTAAGCATGCTAGACCCCTTAACAATCGAAGAGATCATTCCAAATAGTACAGAAAACACTGATTAAAAGAACACCAACTAATAACAAGATCAAACCTAGAGCTTTACTTAGGCTAACACCACAAACATATGGTAAATCGAAGTTCTTAGTAATTTCAAGCTTAGAAGTAACACATGATACGGCGAGAAATTAATAGCGGAAAACAAACTGGTGAAACCGACCAAAGAAAGCCAAAACCGCGACCAAAAGGAGGCCAAAACCAATCAAAAATGTTTGAAAACAGAGCAAAAGGGACCAAAATCATCAAGCTATGGCTGAAAATCTGAAGCGACCAAAATCACCAGCAAACTAGTTAAAGAAATCGATCGTTAATCGGTCGAAACTTGTCGAATGGCCAAACCCAAAAGATTTAAATCGGTAAATGGCTAAAATCGATCTAGAAAAATATAGCCAAAATCGAGCGGAATGCTCACAAGCTAATCTAACAAACATTAATATCAGCCCGACGGTGAAGTTAGTTCAACCAGTAAAATCAATCCGACAAAGTGTTTAAATCATTTTTTAGGCCTTAAACTAGTGTTATTGGATGTAAAAAGATCATTTTCTAGTTATACTAACAGGTCTTCAAAGAACAAAATAGCTTTGAATTCTTACATAACGGACAACAAACAAAAGCCCACATAGTGCGGTAGTTACCCCTTCTATTTTAGTCTAGATAGATTGGCGGATATTTATACTGTGTAAGAAAAATAAACCACAAGTCAGCTTATTTATTATTCATTTCACAAATCAAGCTTAACGGTAACTGAAGAGACCAACAAACGTCTCGACATATTAATATTCGGATTAATCAATATAACCAACATACATAATAACCAATCTGATAAACACTTTAACAACTCAACACTCACTTAGACATATTAAAATCGACTAACAGTCGAACATGATGAATAATAATAGTAAACAAACAGTAAACAAACAATGTCAAATTACGCAGACCACACAATACATATTAAAAGAATTCTAAAAGAGTGAGTTTACCTCCTGAATGACCCGGGCAGCGAATCAAGTCGTCGACTCACTGGTTTTGGTTTTGCGATGCGAGGTAAAGGGCAAGGTTTGTTTCTTGATTTGAATTGGAAGAAGAAGGGTTTCAACTTCCTGTTCTTATGAAACTAAAGGGTTGGGTGTTGTGTTACCCTGACGTTCACTATTTGTTTTCTGAATGAGTCCCGGATCCTTCCCCTGTGTCCTTCGAATTCTGAACCCCTCAATCGATTGTATGCGAAAAAGTTTGAGATTGGGTTTTCACTGAGTTTTAATTGTAAAAATAGTGTTGACTGCTCTCTCTCGGATGTTTTCTGCGTTGTAGAATGATTTGCCCCACCGAGCTCTGTGCTTATATAGCCTTGGTTGGGATTCTAATGTTGGTAAGCAATTAGGGCTGAGATTGGACGAGATTTCGTAAGATTCGTACTCGATTTTGTGCTGATTTTTGTGTGATATTTGGGTGCTGGTTTATGGTAAGAGATCGTTAGAGACGTGTGTGCAGGTAAAGGGAAAGGAAAGTCGCCGGATTCTCAGGCGAGAAATCCGGCGAGGAGGGTGACAAGAGGGTGGCGATCTGAAAGGTTTTAGGGTTTCGTCGTTTTTGTTCTTCTGTCTTGGACGACGAAGTGAGGGTGTGGGCTGAGGCTTCTGGGCTGGGCGTTGTAATAGATTTGTGGGGCGGGTTGGGCTTCGCGGGTCGGGGACGATCTGGGCTGAAGAGGTTTAGGCTGGGTAGTTTAAATTAGGGTATTAGTATTAAGAGTTTTAATTAGTTTAATTAGTTTTTAGGCTAGTTAATTAATGGTGAGTTTTAGGTATTTAATTCTAGGTGTTTAATTAGTTAATTAATTAGTGCTAGTTTTAGGTGCTATTTGATTAATGCTCAATACTTTAGAATGCGACGCTATTATTTAAAATCTTATTATTATGCATTATTGCAAAATTAAAATTGAATTGAGTTTATATTAAATTACTTTAATGCCGAATGCAAGTACGATATTTAAGAATTGTTTAAAGCCTTATAAATGCGACGCTATTAAATGCATATATTAGATTAAAAAAAATGACTTTAAATTACAAATGATTACTAATTTATGCGGCTATGCTACCTGACACGACGTTATCGCTAAATTATTTATTCTATGCATTTATTAATTATTTAAGAATTACGACAAAGCTTAAAGTTAATAGGTGCGGGCGCGGGACTCTAAATGCTTAAAACTCTACGTAAGACGCGATGTCGTTATTAAATTAATTATTTATGCCTGTATTTAATGTTTTATTGTTGTATTTTATTATAAAAAATCCTAAAAAATTATTTTACAAAATTAGTGTAATTTTATAGTTAATGGCTGGACGGGAGGGTCAAAATTGGGTGTCAACAACTCCAACTAAGGTGTTTCTCAAGAGGAAACTAAGGTAAGACGGGGATCTTTCACTGTACCAAATTTCATTTAAAACTACTTTGGGTAACTAACACAAATTTATCCTCAAAACAGCCACATGAAATTTGTTTCGGCAGAATTTTTATTAAACAACACCCAATCTTATAATAGTCATAACTCCTAATCTGTAAACCCGTTCAAGCCCCATAAATTCTCAAAACGACGAGAACAGAGAGCTACACGTCTCCATGTGAACCATTCTTTCATATTCTGTACCATTTGGTACAGTTTTATACTTTTATTCGCTGCCCTTCCTGGATCTTGATAGATCCGAGGCAGAAACTTTAAACAGCGATAACTCTCAATACGTAAGTCGGATAGACCCCCGTAAGGTCTCAAAATGTCCACAACAAAGAGATCTAGAACTTTCATTTAGCAACAATTTTCATATTCCCCACAGACTAGTACATTTTTACGTTTCAACGTCCTGCCCTTCTGGATTCCGACGAATCCGAGGCAGCAACTTCAAACTACCATAACACTCAACTCGTAAGTCCGTTTTAATAAATCTTTATATATATCTGTCCGTAACAGAGAGATTTACAACCATGTAAATTTTCATATAATTATAATAAGTAAAACTCAATAAAAACAGTCCGTAATTATGCCTTTCCGAATTTCGACCAAATCTAAGGCAGAAACTTTGAACTATGATAACTTTCAAACCGTACGTCCATTTTACCTCATTTTTGGTTCTATATGATCATATTAGAGAGGTGTACAATTCCTCCAAATTTCATCAAATTCTAACAATTATAACTCAGTGAGAACAGTTCGTAAAGTTCATGACGCAACTAGTTGTCTAAATAATCAAAAGTTCAATATTTCTTTTCAACACTCAATTCTTATTCCAACATGTATTGAACTAAAAATAAAGGATGTTACCAAGAATTTCTGAGTGAGAAAACTCACCTTGTAAGTGTGAAGATTATTGTTGTGTGGTTGCTAAAATTATCCTTACTCTTTAGTACTTTGCTCCTTGTTCTTCTTGCCCTCTTGGTATTTTTTTCCTCTTCTTTTCACTTGTTTTTTTCTGATTTTCTAACCTTTATGTTATGTACTTTGTTTGTGTGTAAATACAATGTATAAATGGAGAGTTTTCCATAGGACTTTCACGGAAGCAATATCTTTATTTCTAAGGCGTTGGACCTTTCTATCAAGTATTTCTACCGGAGTCTCTTCATATTGAAGCTATTTATTAAGAACTATCTCCTGGGGAAGGATGACGTGACTTGGATCGTGCAAGTATTTTCGTAACATTGACACATGAAATATCGGATGCACTGCTTCCAGCTCTTGTGGAAGTGCTAATTCGTAAGCCACATTCCCCACTCTTCGCAAGATCTCATATGGCCCAATAAACCTTGGGCTCAATTTCCCTTTCTTACCAAAGCGCATCACTCCCTTCATTGGGGACACTTTTAAAAATACTTTCTCCCCCTCTTGGAATTCAAGATCTCTTTTTCGATGATCCGCATAGGACTTATGACGGCTATGAGCTGTTTTGATCCGCTCGAATCATCTCAGACTTATCATTTGTTTCTTGAATGACTTCAGTCCGAACGATAAGGCCTCACCCACCTCGAACCATCCAAGTGGAGACCTACATTTTCGTCCCATATAATGCTTCAAACGGCCATTTGTATGCTAGAGTGAAAACTATTGTTGAAGTAACTCAATTAGACATAGATGGTCCAACCACTTTCCCCGAAAATCTAACACACAAGATCGCAACACGCCCTCAAGTGTTTGGATTGTTCGCTCACTTGCCCATCCGTCATGGGTGGAAAGCCGTGCTTAACTTAACTTTTGTCCCGAGACCCTGCTGGAAACTTTGCCAAAAGTGTGAGGTGAACTGGGAACCCCTATCTGAAATAATTTGTAAGGGAATCCCGTGTAACCGCACAATCTCCTTCAAATAAATCTGTGTGTACTGTGGTGCGCGATACGTAGTCTTGACCGGTAAGAAATGGGCTGACTTTGTAAGTCGATCAACAATCACCCAAATAGAATCATACCCTTCTCGAGTTTTCGGTAGACCAGTTACAAAATCCATATGAATCGCCTCCCATTTCCACATGGGGACCCCAATGTCCTGAAGTAATCCGCCAGGTTTTTGATGTTCAGTTTTCACCTGCTGACATATAAGACACCTCCCGACAAACTCCACAATGTCCTTCTTCATCCCGTCCCACCAGTAATTTGTCTTGAGGTCCTGATACATTTTTGCGACCACGGATGAATGGAATATCTTGTGTTGTGACCTCATCTAAGATCTTCCTCCTTAGATCCTTTACCTTAGGAACACATAACCTACCCTTATACCGGGCGGTTCCGCCATTATCTCCCAATGTAAATCGTGAAGGTTTTCCTGTTGATCCTCTCCGAAATCCAACAAACTCGTATCCTCAAACAAATTTCTTTTATTTAAGGCGCATCATGAGGTATCATGTACCACCACCCTACCTTCACCGATCTCGCTTAAGCTAACCCCGAGGTTTCCCAATCTTTGTACCTCCGAACAATACCTCTTTGTATTGCCAAATGGGCTGCCGCCCATTGATCTCCCATCGAGCGTCACCACCACGTTAGCTTTCCCAGATGGTAAAGAATACTAAGGTCATAATCCTTAAGCAACTCTAACCATCTTCTTTGTCTGAGATTCAAATCCTTCCGCGTGGTTATGTATCGCAAACTCTTATGATCTGTAAATATGTCCACATGCACACCATACAAATAATGTCTCCATATTCGTAAGGCAAACACCACCGCATGACTAATTCCAAGTCATAATTTGGGTAATTCTTCCTATGTATCTTCAATTGTCTATGCATACGCAATAACCTTTCCAAATCGCATCAAGACACATCCTAACCCAACTCTAGAGGCATCACAATAGATCGTGAACCCTTCTTGTCCCGATGGTAAGGTTGGGATCGTGCGAGAGTCAACAATTCCTTTAATTTCAAAACTTGCCTCACATGCTTGACCATCGTACTCAATCGCTTTTGAGTCAACCGGTCAAAGGAGCATCAAGACTAGAAAACCTTTACGAATCTTCTATAATACTCACCAAACCCAAGAAACTTCTAACCTCTGTTGAGTGGTCGGTTTGGCCGCTTTATCGCTTCTATCTTCCGGGTCTACCATAATTCCATCCTCGACACAACATGGCCCAAAAGGCTACCTTTTCCAACCAAAATTCACACTTTGAAAATTTAGCATATAGTTTCTCCTGTTTCAAGACTTGAAGCACTACACTCAGATGCTCTTCAACACTCTTACTGTAAATTAGGATATCATCTATGAACACGATCACGAATAAATCTAGAAATGGTTTGAAGAATATGTTCATTAAATTCATAAAAGCTGCTGGGGCATTGGTTAATCTGAAAGACATGACCAAGAACTCATAATGGCCATATCAGGTCCTAAAGGCTGTTTTTGATATATCATTCGGATTTATTTTCATCTGATGATATCTCGAACGAAGATCAATCTTGGAAAAATAATTGGCTCTCTGAAGTTGGTCAAAAAGATCATCGATTCTTGGTAATGGATATCGATTCTTGATCGTGACCTTATTGAGTTGTCGATAATCGATGCACATTCGGAGCGATCCATCTTTTTTATTCACAAAAAGAACTGGTGCGCCCCAGGAGGAAACACTAGGCCTTATAAATCCTTTATCCAGAAGATCCTTCAACTGTTCTTTTAACTCTCTCAATTTAGCTGGGGCCATTCGATATGGAAGAATAGAAATAGGTCTTGTACCCAAAATTAACTCTATAGCGAACTCCACTTCTCTATCCGGAGGAAGGCCTGGGAGATCTTCAGGAAAAAAAACCTTCGAAATTTTTCAAACAATAGGGACATCATGCACCGCTGGGACTCTTTTTGGGTATCTACTATATTAGCCAGATATGCGTACTCCACTTTGTGACTCCTTAATAACTTTTGAGACCTAAGGTAGGAAATAAGCTGACGTGAGGATATTCTTCGCATCATGGGTAGCAAATCCACGGAACATGTGGTATAACGTCTTGGGGGTTTTCCCCTCATTTATACTCTTACCCTGAAGCAGGTGGTATGACGTCTTGGGGCTTTCCCCTCATTCATACTCTTACCCTGGAGAAGGTGGTATGACGTCTTGGGGCTTTCCCCTCACTCATACTCTTACCCTGGAGAAGGTGGTATAACGTCTTGGGGCTTGCCCGTCATTTATACTCTTACCCTGCAGGCGTGGTATAACGTCTTGGTTTACCCAAATTTATACTCTTACCCTGGAGAAGGTGGTATAACGTCTTGGGGGTTTACCCCTCATTTATACTCTTACCCTGGAGAAGGTGGTATAACGTCTTGGGGGTTTACCCCTCATTTATACTCTTACCCTAGCTCAACCGGCTATCCTACATAACATAAGTAAGTCAAGAAATCCCCTAACTTTTTATTGACATTATTAATATATCCTCTCATTTTAGTTCACTTAAGGCACTAACATGTCTTAATAAAAGAATCCGGAAATTTAATCTCAAGTACTACATACTTCTACTCTTTTAAAACGAATGACTCTTTTTTTTTTATATAAAACTTCCAAGATACTAATAACCATAGCATCAAGTCACTTGTCCTTACTTATCTTACTTAAAGTAAATCTCTTCTTTTAACTTTCCATAAAGCGAATATAACCAATTTCCCATAAAGTCGTTATATTAATCTTATACCTTAGTCAATTACATTTTCCTATTTCCAAGGGACTTAAACTTTTAAAACAAAACAAGTATCATATACTCAAAACACTTCAAGTCCCTTAACTTTGAAAACTTAAGATATCCTTAATAGTTTTAAAGAAGTGGGTTAACCTCCTAACTCGCCCAACTTGGCCATTCTTAAATAAGTAAAGGATATCAAAGTATTGTACGTCTACCGTACTATATAAGTACAACTATTCATGCTCAAGAGATAGGAAAGTTCCACATACCTTTATTGATCTTCTAAACGATAAGAGAAAATCTCTATGGATCGAGATGACTAAATTCTATAGTATGACTCCAATCGGATAGTTGAAAAGGTCGAGTCACATAAATGCCTCTTTCGTGAATACTCTCTTTTGATTTGGCAAAACCTTCTACCCTCATTGTCATGTTGACGATCCAAGGTACGTCCGATCATAGGCTAATGTCACTATCTTCTACCAAGTTCGGTTTAAACCTCACAAATCTTTTGACCTTCTCCTTTCTTAGGAATATTATGCACGTTGTATGATGAAGATCGCATGAATTAGGTATTATATTCTTTCACATTGCTGTCTTCTTGTTTCAATTGTTCAAACTCACGCCTGAGCGCATCTTTTCGGGTGTTAGGCATGTACTTTTTAATGAATACGGCTCTGAACTCCCCCCCACATCATCAGTGGTGACATCGGGGAATGATTTTTCCTAAAATTTCTCCACCACACCCATGTGTCGCCCACTAACCGCGGCGATTACCAAATTGACGCTACGCGTCTCCACCCATCCTCGTAAACAGAGGTTTTCTACCTCATCGAGAAATACTATCAGGTTAGACTTGTAGTCCTTCCCTGTATAGATATGTTCCTCTTCTAACAAAATTTGCCCCATAGTCTATCTGGTACCTCTCCCACCTTTCTGGTGGTGCAAATACATCCGGTTATTTTATCGTTGTACACTCCCTTCCACAATCCTTTGAAGGAGGTAGTACGAGAACCAAGTCTTTGAAAAGACTCAAGATAGGCACGAGAAGAGTATGAAAGAAGTGAAACTTTAGGATGTTATTCCGTTTACTTATTACTAAGGCGCGCACACCGTCGCAATAAGTAACCGTTCAAACACCCAACTCGAAGAAACTTCCTAGAATCTCCTAACCTGGTTTAGCTTTGATACCAACTTGTCACGCCCCAAATTTTCCTAAGTCTTTACTTAGGGCGTGATGACACCTGAACAATTATTTTCCACCAGGAGCACCATTTAATTCTCTTTATTTAGAAATTTAAATTTATATTCAAATACGGAGCTATTAATAAAAATAACAATAAAGAAATTTGTTTATGACTTTATTGAAAATATAACGCGAGCCCATACTCGTGCAAATATTGTTTCTACATAGACATACTGACAAATATTATCCTAAGTTGGAAGGGAGACCATTCCACACGGGCATTTTCCGAGACACTGGAACTGAGATTCTGAACCTGACGAGTACCAAGCCCGAAGCAATGGACTTGGTATGACAAGAGGTCATGGGACGATCGCTAGCCTCGGCGTGAGTCTTTCCTCTATCACGCTTTCTGAAACATGTTAAATAAAGAGTCACCTACCATCCAATGAGTGAGAACCTACCTCGCAATTCAAAGTAACACCACAATATTCCAAGTGCACTCACATTATAACGTAATAAGCATATTGCAAAAACATATCAGTTACAACATTTTTAAATACGCAACAACTCCTCATAGGAAATTCTCGCTTAACTAACACTTCATTTTATCTCAGATATACGTTAAGACATCCTGCATTTCCACATGTTTATTACATTTATATATTTGTGAACGCGTATTCACTTTTCATATTTATCTATAGGTGAACATGTATTCATCTTTCATATTTGTTGCGTGCGCAACCCGATCCATTATATTTACGTATTTGTGAACACGTATTCACTTTACGTTTTGTTGCGCGCGCAACCCGATCCATTATGTTTACGTATTTGTGAACGTGTATTCACTTTACGCTTTGTTGCGGCGCGCAACCCGATCCATTATATTTACGTATTTGTGAACGCGTATTCACTTTACGTTTTGTTGCGCGCAACCCGATCCATTATGTTTACGTATTTGTGAACGCGTATTCACTTTACGTTTTGTTGCGCGCAACCCACCCATTATATTTACGTATTTGTGAACGCGTATTCACTTTACGTTTTGTTGCGCGCGCAACCCGATCCATTATATTTACGTATTTGTGAACACATATTCACTTTACGTTTTGTTGCGGCGCAACCCGATCCATTATGTTTACGTATTTGTGAACGCGTATTCACTTTACGTTTTGTTGCGCGCAACCCGATCCATTATATATTTATATATTTATGTGAACACGTATTCACTTTTCATATTTTTCAGAAGATCAAATAAATACTATTCTCTTTTTTAACATTCTGTCATTCATACTTGTAACGATTATAACTTTTTAACCATAACTCCAACTAATGTGTTTCTCAAGCGGAAACTAAGGTAAGACGGGGATCTTTCACTGTACCAAATTTCATTTAAAACTACTTTGGGTAACTAACACAAATTTATCCTCAAAACAGCCACATGAAATTTGTTTCGGCAGAATTTTTATTAAACAACACCCAATCTTATAATAGTCATAACTCCTAATCTGTAAACCCGTTCAAGCCCCATAAATTCTCAAAACGACGAGAACAGAGAGATACACGTCCCCATGTGAACCATTCTTTCATATTCTGTACCATTTGGTACAGTTTTATACTTTTATTCGCTGCCCTTCCTGGATCTTGATAGATCCGAGGCAGAAACTTTAAACAGCGATAACTCTCAATACGTAAGTCGGATAGACCCCCGTAAGGTCTCAAAATGTCCACAACAAAGAGATCTAGAACTTTAATTTAGCAACAATTTTCATATTCCCCACAGACTAGTACAGTTTTACGTTTCAACGTCCTGCCCTTCTGGATTCCGACGAATCCGAGGCAGCAACTTCAAACTACCATAACTCTCAACTCGTAAGTCCGTTTTAATAAATCTTTATATATATCTGTCCGTAACAGAGAGATTTACAACCATGTAAATTTTCATATAATTCTAATAAGTAAAACTCAATAAAAACAGTCCGTAATTATGCCTTTCCGAATTTCGACCAAATCTAAGGCAGAAACTTTGAACTATGATAACTTTCAAACCGTACGTCCATTTTACCTCATTTTTGGTTCTATATGATCATATTAGAGAGGTGTACAATTCCTCCGAATTTCATCAAATTCTAACAATTATAACTCAGTGAGAACAGTTCGTAAAGTTCATGACGCAACTAGTTGTCTAAACAATCAAAAGTTCAATATTTCTTTTCAACACTCAATTCTTATTCCAACATGTATTGAACTAAAAATAAAGGATGTTACCAAGAATTTCTGAGTGAGAAAACTCACCTTGTAAGTGTGAAGATTATTGTTGTGTGGTTGCTAAAATTATCCTTACTTTAGTACTTTCTTCCTTTTCTTCTTGCCCTCTTGGTATTTTTTTCCTCTTCTTTTCACTTGTTTTTTTCTGATTTTCTAACCTTTATGTTATGTACTTTGTTTGTGTGTAAATACAATGTATAAATGGAGAGTTTTCTATAACCTATGGAAGGTGAAAAACCAAAAGATTGAAGGGGAAATGAAAAGGGGGGAGGGAAGAAGCAAAGACATACGTGCATGATGCTGCACTTCTTTCTTTTCTTTTTTTTTCTTTTTTTTTCTTTTGTTTTTCTTTTGTTTTCTTATTTTCATTTCATCTATCTATTTATCCAACTTTAACACTAACTCTATCCCATGCAATTTATTCTTTGTTTTCTTATATATATTTTTTTTATTAACCCAACCACAACTATATATTATTAATTTTTTTTTTCCCGGATTTCACAATTTATGACAATCATGTGACAGCTTTTATAACCGTCACAGTCTTTGTTCACTTGAGCAAATGTTTCATTGTATTCAATACATTCATCCTTCTTATTACTGAAGATGACCAATCATGCCTTATATTATTCAATTGTGTCGTCGAGTTGTATTTGATATTGTACACACATCTACTTCTTATTCGATGGTAATATTTTCAATGTCCATGTGTCATTGTCCTCCAATACTTGGATTTCTTGTTGCATGGCCTTTCTCCAACATTCCTTTTTCATAGTCTTCGAGAAAGATTTCGGTTCAATTCTTGTGGTAATTGCTGCAAGGAAACTTTGGTGTTGAGAGGAAAAATTCTCACATGATATATAGTGAGCTAAAGGATAAGGCGCACTTGAGGGTTACTCAGGATCGGGCGAACTCATCGATGGACTTTTTTTATGGAATATTTTAGTGACGTAGTCACGCAATCGAACTGAGTCATGTTTCTGTCATTTATCCTGGCCCAATTATTCCTGCGATGGCTTTTCATTACCTTGGGTACCTTCCATTTGGATTTCTTATATATTTTAATTATTCGGATTAACATCTGTCCGGTTTAATTTTGGCTGACCGGTGTCCAAATTTCTTCTATGCCATTTTTTTCCGTACCTATATTATCTGTCTGTTCTTCTTCGAAATCGTGTTGATTCCTTTCTTCATTTGTTTCATCCGGGATCACTTTTATGTTATCAACCAAATTACCCTTTTCTACGACAAAAGGAAACTTAGTGTCTTAGAAGTCCACATCTCTCGGGACTAAATATTCATCGTTTACTATGTCATATAACCTCCAACCTTTCTGTCTGTAGGGGTATCCCAAGAAGACACACTTATGACTCCGACTCTCAAACTTGTCTCTTGTTCTTTCCTTCATGTGGGCATAGCACAGTGACCCTAACACCCGTAAGTGATCATAATGAAGCGCCTCTCCATACAAAATTTTATATGGAGATTCTCATTCAAAACTGAAGATGGTGTTCTATTGATCAAGTAACCCATAATCAAAACATATTTTTTGCCGAATTTGATCGAAAGATGATTCTGAGTGGCTACTCATCATTAAATTAAGACCCGTGGAGTACTATTTATCTCATGATTATTAGTACTACAACTTTTCATTGAACATTTTTTCCATAATAACTATAGTAATACAAAGAGAAAAAACATTTAATGGGAAAAGGTGATACTAATAGTAAATGCTGAATTGCAAGTGGAAGTAGAATTTGTGTGCTTGTAAAGTTGGGATTAATTAATAATTGGTAAAATTTAGGTGAGAAATCTCATGGGAAGAACAATCGGACCGTACGAGCTAGGTCTCGAAAGTCCAAAAACAATTAAATGGACCTGATTTTAATTTGGACTCAATGGGCCTACCTTGTTTCATGCTGACACATGCCCACCACCCATTTGAATACTTCCGTTACCGGCACCGTTAGATAGATGACACTGTACCTCTATATGATGTCGACGTGTCTCCGTCGTGAATGGCTTGGAAATTTGAGAAGTCAGAAACTTTTTTCTACTTTTTTTTTTTCTACTTTGTTATTTTTTACATTTACTAGTAGTAGAGATGAAATAGTAGTGCTCATTGAATATTGAGTGCACGTTTGGTTGAGCTTTTTTAAAGGCCAAAAGTGTTTTTGCAAGGCAAAGACATTTTTTGTCCGTAAATAGAGTGTTTGGTTGACAAATGGATAAGTGTTTTTGGGTTCCAAAAGCACTTTTGGAAGAAGCTCAAAATTTGGGCTTCTTGAGTAGAGCTTATTTTGACTTTTTACTTTTTTTTTATATACAAAAGCACTTTTTTATTAGCAATCAAACACCTACCAATTTTTTCGTAAAAGATCTACTTGAAAAAGCTCTACTTCAATAGTTGATTCAATACTAGTATTAAGATTTTGAATTAATGACGTGTAAAGTTTATAAAAATGCCTAATATTATAAAAAAAATCATATTCAAAATTTAAAATTCAAAATCTCTCCGACATATTGAATGTGATATATAACCGCAATTGAAGAAGGGATTTTTTATAGAGAAATTTAGAATAATCCAGGGAGGAAGTGAGGCTTTCAACCAAATCGGGATGAGAGGGGTGGAGCGGGGGCGGGGTTGGTTAGAGCTATATATGCATGAGTCATTCTTTGTGCCATTCTTTTTTTATTTTAAATAATGTTAGGGACGGGCAAAAAATCTGGAGAATCGAAAAATCCGAACTGAACCGGCGGTTCGGCTCGGTTTTTACTCAGCTTTTTAAAAAAAAATCGATTTTGGAAAAAAACGAACCGAAAAAAGAAAACCGATTTCGGTTCGGTTCTTTTTTCCAGATATGAACCGAACCGAAAAAACCGGGCATATTAATAATTAATCTTATTTTTTATTTTAGGCTACTACTATCTCTTAAATCATAGCCATTGAAACCAATCTATGAAGTTTTTATGGAAATCGAACTTGATTAACATATCACGAAAGCATTAATTAGGGAGAGAAGAAAGTAGTTGTAAATTGGTGAAACTTTAAACGGTCATAACTATGCGCTCAGACGTTCGTTTGACCCAGTCAATTTGACGTTTACCCCAAATCAGTTTCTAATTTTCCCTTTTCATCACTACAGATCTCGCTATATACAATAGATTTTAACGTATGAATTTTGTGGTAATGTAGGTGTAAATGTCAATTTCAGGTATCAATTTCAATTTCGAGAAAAAAACCGATGTATCCGATACATTCGGCGATATAAACCGAACGTATCAGGGGTTTTTTAAAAAAATAGTTTGATTTGGTTTTTTTTTTAAATGATTTTTTTCGGTTCGGAATTTTTCGATACAAAATTGGTATGAACCGATATATGTCCACCCCTAAATAACGCAACAGTAGAAAAGCAGGGTCGTTCAAAACATTTTGAGGGTCCTGTTGAATCTGATTTATAAATAAACAGTTACGTGTCTGAATAGAAGTGTTAAAAATGATAATACACAATTAATGTGTTTGGCAAAAACGTGCTTATAAATGTTTTTTCTGTTAAAATGATTGAAATGTCCTTAAAGGAATTTACACAAAATATAAATTTAAAAGTATGTTTTGACATAAAAAGGGATACTCATGGCGGAAATAAAATAGATTGAAAATTAAAACTTATGTTTGAGGAAGAGTGGTTCGTAGATATAAAAATATTGGAGATATCGTAAAAATATTAATCGAACAGAAATTACTTATAAGCGATAAAATCATAGTACGAAATAACCAAACAAATAAATAAATCAAAAAAATACTTATTATAATCTAATTTGATCAACTTATAATTTAACCAAACACTCTCTAAATTTGTTATCATAAGATAACGTTAACCTCCTAATAATTCGTTGTAAAGCAACGCATGATTAGTGATCATGTTTATTTCTCCCCTATACAGTTTGATGTAAAAGAAAAACAATAATTATTTAAATGATGGAGTAATTAAATTCTTTAATTTCCTTTGCTTTGCTTTATAACGAAAAAGTGGAGGCAACATGTCGTGAATAAATGGGGCAATTACTTACTTTTCACCCAAACAAAATATATTTTATTTATTATTTATGCATATGTAAATATGACTAATATTAATGTAAATTTAAAATGTGAATTAGAGGTTTAGGTAGGGGACATGAAGATACTGAAACACGCTTGGTATGTATGCCTATATTGTTTTTTGATAATGGAGAACCCGCAGCTGCTACTTTTTTATAAGTGCGCACTGGGTAAACCCTCGAACTGACGTAATAGCCTTCAAATCACGTTAGCCAGGTAAACCGCATTTGACAAGTCATGTGTGACAGACTCAACCAAGAATGTGTTGACAGGGGGAATCGAACTCGTGATCTATTGGTCACGCGCTCTTCTACTCTACCAACTTGGCTACCCTTGCGAGTAATGTATGTATGCCTATATTGCTAGATATAAAGGTGTTTTTAAATATTTTAATTTTGTTCCATTATGGAACTATATCAAACAAGGGGTTGACTATAGTTTTTCTTGTAATATTAATTCTGTCTAATTTCGTTTTGTTAGCTTAAAATGTACTTTTGCTTCTTACAAAATGAATATATTCTTTTGGTATTCACTTTCATTATTTATTAAAATAATAATAAATAAAAGGGAAGTGTAACTAGTCATCACAACTCAAAAGCTAATTAAAAAGGGACAAAATTATCTATACCAACACCTATTCTTAATCAAAAAGGACAATATTGTACAATTCAGGTACCCAAAAGGCAACTTAATTGGCAAAAAAAATGTCTTTAGCATTTTCTTTTTACGGATATAGCACTCATTTGGAATTAAACACAAAAATAACACTTTTTTCTATAAAAGGTGAGAAATGGTATAGTTTCTATTTTTTTATTTGTTAACTTATTTTGTTTTTTGTTTAAAAAAATCAAAAATTGAATTAATTAATTAAAATAATTTAAATTTAACTGTAAGTTTACTAATTATTTGAATTAAATAATCAAAGTGGCTATATTTTTAAACCCCACGACCACCACCCGAGTCTCAACTCCATGTTTTCAATTATTTTTTTTAACTTAAATTTCGTATTATAATTGGGTGGATTGTCAGGTTGTGATTCTTAAAGCTCTTTCAGTTATAATAGATACAATATCTAAGTACATTATTAAGGAATAACCTAGAGGGGTTTAATTAGGATGTAGGACTAATAATATCTAAAATCGTGATATTCTCCACCACTCGTGTGCACGACTGTGCTTTGCCTGGACTAAACTACAAATTTTTAATTAATTTTTTTTTGTTCTTGAATAGGGCTTGCACGTGCCATATTTTATGCTGAAAAACAGTTTACAACAACAACATATCCAGTAAAATTTCATAATGTGGTCTGAAGATGGTAGAATGTACACAGACCTCACATCCACCTTGATAGGTAGAACGGCTGAAAAACAGTTTAATTAAAAGAAAAGGTATTTTCTCTTCGTTTATTTAACTGAAAAAGGATTAATTAATAAGTGGAAAAGGTTGAATAAAATTCCACAATAAAAGACATATGTCACAATGCCCCAGACACATAAAGCCAATAATTAAAAGAAGATACAAACAGCACTTTATTTACTTTAAACCCACTTTCTTTTTATGGGAAAGATTAAAGAAATCCAATTTATTTAATTAAATTCAGTTCTTGAATTTTGACTCCGTTTTTTCCGCTATGAGTCAACATTTACTGCAGAAATATTAAATTAAACTGGTGAATATGGTGATCTTATAGTTATGATTTTTTGTTCATAAATAAACAGCAAACATATACATATGTGGACGTAGTAAGACTAAGAACCAAGATTCCATTTTAGATGCATTGAACTTATTTCTGAATTTAATTCCTTCTAAATATTGTACTTTTTTATTATAACAGTGGTGTCCGAGTCAGCTTACCCTCTTCTCGACTATTCCACCAAGTATTTGGTCTAGAGAAGGAGTTATATAGTGTAAGGAGTTCAACTGAATTCCTTATATTACGTAAATAAGGTTAAAAATGATTTTCTTTGTTATATATAAATGTTGATCCGTTAATATAAGCAATATTTTAGTTAACGGCAGAAATGGTTCAAAAATTTCATTATATATGTTATAAGTTCAAATCTCAAGCGCGACGCTCTAGTATTTTTTTCATGGATCCCTTTGTAAATATTTCTGATTTCGCCACTGCCTGATACCTCCATAAATCTTGCCCACCAAATTTAGATAAATAGTGGTTTTTGTTCTTTTTCTTTATAATGCAAAACAAAAATATTATCAAGAAATTGGAATTGTGTTATATTTTATTATTTTAACTAGGACCACAAGGGAGAAAAAACTGGTCTGGAATTTATTGCATTTGAGTTGACAAGTGCTTCAATGCTGGATTTATTGTTATGAGTTTTTGAGTATTGCATATACAATAAAGAAGAAATATTAAGTTTTACCTTATGAGCTCGATTGAGAGTGAGTTTTCCGATAGTCTCTTTCTTTCTAGACGTAGAACTATAACTATCAAAACCGTCATTTTTCTTACTCGAAGTATCAGAGATGGCATCGTAAACTAATAACTTATAATAGACGAATAAGAGGACACGTATTGAGTCGAGGGTCTTTCGGAAACAACCGCTCTACCGACGAATAAGAGGACACGTATTGAGCCGAGGGTCTTTCGGAAACAACCGCTCTACCTACCAAGGTAGAGTTAAGGTCTGCGTACACTCTACCCTCTCCAGCCCCCACGTTGTGGGATTTCACTGGGTATGTTGTTGTAATTATTCAATAAATATAAAAGTAAAGAATGGGAAAAATATTAATTTGAGAAAAGAATAATAGTGGTGGGGAAGTTATGCTGTTATACTATTTTGCTTTGGAATTAATTAAAATCACTGATTTGTATATATTGCTCATAAATGAGTATGGTAGATCAATACCTAATTCTTTTAGTTTTCATGTGTGTAATTATTTACTTTCTTACATTAAATGTCAATCTACTTTAGCAAAAAAACTTCAAATGCATTCTGCAACTTGGACTGTCTGCTTTGCAACTACAGTTCTTGTTATAAATTACACTTAACGCATATACTTTCCACACCTTCAATGCTATGTATTTCATTAATTTTGGTCGATGATGTAAGTACTATTAATGGAAATGAAGAGGAACCAAGTACTATTAATCCAAAGCTACTGGCTTCGGGTGAATCCGTAGATAAGTTACCTTATACATACGCCCCTGAGTATATTGTTTTATTTGAAATAGTTTTGATCCATACTAACCATGCTAGCACAAACTATGATGTAAGTTCAACCACTTGAGTCGATGTAATCCAAAGCTACTGGTTCGGGTAAATCCATTAGTTACCTTCTATATTCGCCCCCGAGTATATTTGTTTTTATTTTACAAAGTTATGATCCGTACTAACACAAGCCCTCGCATCCACAAACTATGCCGGGAGCTCAACCACTTGAATTGACCTTAAGTAGACACTGTACCCTTCCTAAGTGCAATAGACATTTCCACCTTAGGCCATGAGCCTTCTTAATCGCCCATTGTCATTACCCTTGTATGTTTATATGGTATTAAGTGTGGATTTTTAACCGGTGAGATGTGCTGGCCCATAACAGATGCTTGGGCTTGCAATTGGGCCTTTCTGATTTTCTTGCACATAAACGTCCAGCCCGTAAGAGCTTTGGGCTGTTGCTTGTATCTTCGGATCGTTCAACTTTGTAAGCCTCTCAAGCTCATCTTCCACAGCCAAATCGTTCTTTCACATTGTACTTCTTCATATCTTGGTCATTGTTGTTCGGGGAAAAAGGCAAACAAAAATAACTAATACTACGTTGGAATCCTAGAAGGTATAGATAGAATGTGGAGAAAGCAAACTTATTCACTTCACTAGATTATGTCCTAATGATTTATATCATTTATTCTTATGTTGTTAATTGAATTGGGCCAAAACCTGATGGAAAAAGATTGGAGACATGGTTTACAAATAAGTTGCTTTGCGTTTATAATCATGAGAAAACCATTGTTAACGTTTCCACCCTGATACTGTATTAATATAGCTTCACCATAGGCAAATCTAGAGCAAATTCTGCTGGTTCAATTAAACGCATTGTTTGTAACTCAAACTATATATAAGTATGCTAATAAATATTTAAGATAGACAAAATAAGATCAATTAAGTTACCGGCTCTAGAATATAGATTCGCCTTTCGGCTTCACCATATTTACCCGAAAAGGATTTGTAAAACACTTTGGTGACTTCTTTGTATTGACCACTACATGAGTGGATTACCAAATGCATATGCAAAGGGTCAAACTGCTTACTTAGTTTTAAGTTTTAACCCATCCGTAGAGTTACATAGCAGTTAGAATCTTACAAACCAAAAAGCAAAAATTAAGTTTTTCAAGAGGTAACACCACCACCTTCCCCCTTGAACTGACTACGCATAAGAAACACTTCACTTCTTAATACATTACTGATAATGCCGAGAAAACAGATGGAAAATAGACCCTCCAGACACATAGGCACAGCAACTAACCCATGGCATACTTTTGGGTCCAGCTCCGAGCAGTTGTTTCATACTTGTTTCGATCAGTCTTGTACATGTGAGCAATCTCCGGCACCAAAGGATCATCAGGATTAGGGTCAGTCAGCAGAGAACAGATCGACAGCAACACCTGCAAGGAACATTTACAAAATAATCCTGTCAGCTCACACTTGATCATCGATTGATTATGCTTAAAGATATAATGAGACAAGGAACAATGACTATCTATTTCGCAGTGCTGGTAGTAACTTTTTAGGGTTAATAACGCGAAAGATTAAAGGTGCTGGTTCTCACGTACTTCAATCTGAAAACAGAGGTGTTCTATATATACAACAAAAAACTATAAATGAAAAGCAAGGCATTGGGTGAATATGTTTCAAGCTTTTATGGACGTAAGTAACCTAGAACAAGAACTAGATAATCAGCTGTCAAAGTTCTCATAATCCACCATCGACATCGAGATACATTTGACTACATTCTAGTGATCACAACCTTGAGCACTCTATCCAAACAGGGTTGGTATTAGACCTCAGGACTCTTGGGACGTAAATAAGAAGCAAAATAAAAAATCAATCAGAATGTCAACAAATACAGGAAATTAACTTCACCTTGGATATTGTAAGTGCTGGGCTCCACTGCTCCTTCAGAATGTCGAGGCAAATGCTACCATTGCTGTTGATGTTTGGGTGGAAAACCTTTGTCCTAAAAGCAACCTGCACATTTAATTTTAATCTCATATTAGTAATAGATTTTTGTCCAGGGAAAAGAGAAAAACAAAATATAATAAATGTCAACACATTACAGAGCAACATTCTCCAGGGAACACCCAACTCCCTTTTTATATTTTTGCCCCAAGTATTTTGGAATGAGGAGTACTTGATTGCCTGCTCGATAATAAATGTAAACACATTACAGAACACCATTCTCCGGGGAACACCCCACTCCCTTTTTTGTATTCTTGCCCCGACTATTTTGGAATTGAGGAGTAGTTGACCTATTGCTTGATAGATAGATAGTTAATTGAACTTCTCCTACCCGGATGGACTAGGCCAATTGAATCTAAACATATAAATTGGAATTCTTCTAATATCAATGCACTTTGCCAATGGAAACAAAAAAGCATAATGTCTAAATTAATTGGGATAATATGTCCAGATTATTTTTAAGAAGAATTGCATGAAGAGACTTTCATTCATTAATTGGTTCTCAAAGAAGACCACAAATTGTAGATTAGAACATCAACAAGTAAACTGGACTTTCATTTCCCCTCTTAGCTGAAGTATTCAACAGAACATTTAAGATGGAAATGATCTTTGGTAGAATTATAAGATGACAGTCATCAAACTTGAGAAGCTGCAACTAGATTGTCTGACTGATTTAGACACCAATACTTTGAGCATAAGGACTTCCAGCAAGTCAATGTTGCTAAAAAATTCCAAGATACCATGACTTTAGCTCGATGAATTATTGCCTCTATGGATGTGGAGGTTCTGTCCACGACCAGAGATCCTAATGCTTTAGATTACGTTTTACCCCAGTCAAACTACTCCAACTGGGTCGGAAACCAAATCCTAAGATAAACTCCGGAAAGGGTTGCTCCAGAAACCCTTACCTCTAGTTGTCAGCTCAGGAATCCAAGTAAATACTTTTCAAACGTCATACCATGCAGAAGTCCCCAGATAAGTCACTGAACTAAGGCACACTCCTTATCCAAGCCCCACCCCAAGGAAAAAAAATTAAAGCAGAACTATGCACATCGTATGAATAGTATTCTTGACTATCACCACACTCTACTTGCTAGAAGATTCTTAGACTTTGAAATAATAGTTTCACAGTTAGGTTAATTAGTGACCTCTCCCTAGAACATGAGCTTTAATATCTTTACATGCCTAAGAAGATTTAAATGTACAAATATATTTGTTTACACAATGATACTGCAAAGTTACAAGCCAAGAAAACGATTGCACCTCTAGTTCTTGTTGAGTCTATTTTATATACACTTTTGAGTCCTTTTTAGTTAGTATTTTCCTCTTTTCTTTTGCGTTTAGTAGTGTTAGGGTTGTTTTTCGAGTCACAGCGGTCCAAAAGGAGAAAGTACCGAATTGAGGATGAAATTGCATAACCAAAGCCCAAGATATGAAGCCTAAGGAGTCCCGAGAAGAATAGAACAAATCGGACGAAATCTGATCAGAAACGTAGAGCAGAGCCGCGACGCAAGGCACGGAAGGGCCGCGGCGCTGATGAGCCGCGTCTGAAGGAATTAGGGCCGAGGCGCAAAATTTCCAAAGAGCTGAAGAAAACTTTACCGTCGAAGGCGCCGCGGCGCAGGAATTCCAGTGAGCAACAGTTGAGCCGATTTAGGACCACGGAGCCGACGCACAGTTTTTCAGAAAATAAGTCAAATTTTGACAAGGGTAAAAGGGTCCGGAACGAGGTTTCTCTCAGATATAAAACCCTGAAACCTTCTCGTATTTCAGATCATACTTTGGAGGCTAGAAAGGAGACTACATAGCAAAATTGGAGACTACTTATGTTCAAGTTCTTTTTCTTCCCTTTATTTTATTTCAGTTTATGTTGGATATTAAATTAGTTCTTAGCATGACAATGTCTAGGAGCTAATTTATTTATTAGGATTTTTCATTGAATCCCTTGAAACTCTTTTATAAGTTAATGCATAGTTATTAATTTCTTCTTCAATTGTTAAGATCTATTCAACTTGTTATAATTGTATGATAATTGACTGACCATTAATTGTCATAACTTATATGATTTCGAATCGAGATCTGAAAAAGGAGATTTGAATATGCTATAGTTGTCTAGACATAGGTTAAAACCGCGGACGAAAGTACCCCGATACTTGTGTAGTGTTTAAGGTTATTGTTTTTAATCCTCCTGTGTGGTAAAATCTATCATAGTTTCTGCATAAGGTTGAGTTTTTATATGTCCTAACCGGAATATAGAACACATTAGTTAACTTGTTATCTTAATAAGAAGAAGAATCATTAATTTTGCATTAACAAGTGAAAGCGTGAATAATTGAGGAGATTGAAAACCCTAATTCCCTTCATAACTGTTTTAACACAAAGTATTATCATCTTAGTTTATTTTCTGCACTTTGCTTAGTATTAATTCTTAGTTTAAAAACCAAACAAAAGAACGTTAACCAAATAGATACTATAGATTAGATATTCGGTACTTGACAAACCAGTCTCTGTGGACGATAACTCGGTCTTACAGATCTTGATTACTTTAGCGATACGTACACTTGCGTAAGCACATAAATATCGCAACAGTTCTGCAAAATAATCTCTGCACAATTTACCAAATTAGGAACCTATCAAGCAAAAAAGGGCAGGGGGCAGCCCGGTGCACTAAGCTCCCGCTATGCGCGGGGTCCGGAAAGGACCGGACCATAAGGGTCTATTGTACGCAGCCTTACTTCATATTTCTGCAAGAGGTTGTTTCCACGGCTTGAACCCATGACCCTCCTGGTCACATGGCAGCAACTTTACCGGTTACTCCAAGGCTCCCCTTCAAGGAACCTATCAAGCAAGTCAACAAAAATTGTGTACACTTCATGTTGTAGATAAAATACCTTGGGTGGCTTAAATGGATAATCAGGTGGAAAATGAATGGTAATGAGAAACAGTCCACCGGTATAGGGACTGTCAGGTGGACCCATAATAGTTGCTTGCCAGTGAAACATATCTTCGCCAACTGGGCCTAATATAAACAATAGGAGGCAAGAGCATAACAATCAGAAATCTCCAAATGCAGACCTTGGACAATTTTTCACATAATATTTGGGTATTTAGGCTTATTACAGCGACGTTTACATTAGCTTGCCTAAGAAAAGGCACAGAGATAAAAGCACACAGAATCAGAGAACCAGTTTCCAGATCCAGACTGTAAACAAGTCTCAAGCATGAGCATGGAGATGGTAAGCTGGGGAAGAGGAATGCACCTCTAATCTATGCAGGTCATTTCCAAGCTTTAGAACCTTGACCCATGAAACTTGTAGACTTCCCCAACCCAAACCAAAATGTGTGTTACTTTTTCCGCTCTTCCTAATCTTTCTAACAAGCGAACATGATCAATGTCAGTATTATTTTTTCGGGGTGAAGAACTGATTCAAACACTAAAAGATCATACTTTACTTTCAAATTACATCTCGAATCAATTTGAACATTTATTGACTGTAACATTTATATTAACAAGGTAATTTACTGACTATAAACATCAAAAGTAATCTGAAACTACAAGCTCCAACTTTGGTTCCAGACCACAGGGGCGAATCTAGTGCAATGATTACAGGTTCACGTAAACCCAGTAACTTTTGTTTGTATTGAATTAAGAAATTCATTGAATGCGTAAGAAAATTTAGCTCGGAACCCAGTCCTTTGGTTTGATTATCAATTGTATATTAACTTGAGACCATTGTAGGACTTAAAATCTTGGATCCACCTCTAACCATATCATATAACTTCAAACCTCGACTATCCCCACCCCCCACCGTCACAAGATTGTCCCTGTTTGTCATAATTCACTCTACCTATTTTCTCAATCTAATGATAATTGGCAACAAAAAGCACAGTTAAAATTCCACGATTTACATCCGGGCCCAAAGCTTTAGTCCAAACGACAAAGGTCGGGATCAGTGGTAGGCCCACATCAATAGTTCCTCCTGCTGAACCAAATCAGCTAATTAAGTGGAGCACGGTAGTGCGGTGCCATTATCCACCGAGTTTCAAAATTGGAAACAAGCTGATTTCTCAGTTAAAAGTGGCTGATCACGATAAACTTCTATAGTCATAACCTGTTCAGCTAGAACCTCAAATAAGCAAATGCTCCAAAAAAAAGGAGGAAAAAGCACTCGGCGGTTGAAAAATGTGCGATCATATTCGAAAGCAGCAGAATGATAAATCTAAGCAAAAATATACTAACTTTGCAAAAAAAATGAAGAATTAAAAAAAAAAAGATTAAACTAAGAACAGGAAGGTTCTAGAAACATCTATAAACTGAGAACATGAAGGTTCTAGAAACATCTATAATAATCGAAATAAAAGGAAGGTTCTAGAAACATCTATAATAATCGGAAAAAGGAAGGTTCTAGAAGATACCAGCGCTGCAAGAGGTAGGAGGATCTTTCTGCAGATCCTTAAGTTCTTTCAGAATTCGCTTGGACGCCATCCTCCACCAAATCCCTACAAAACAAAATCAACAACAAAAATAAAATAACACAAATCAGTTCCATATATATATATAGAAGAAGATGAATTTACCGGAGAGATCCTCCTACCAGAATTCTCACTAGTGAAGAGCTTTATGTTGAATGACAAGGCTTTGGTGTTTTTTTGGCTTTTTCAATCACGCCACCAATGGTTTTAACATTTAGCACTTAGGTCCCTTCATTTCTTTAACATCTGGCAAATACGTCCATGTTTTGTTATACTACTTTTAGAAGAACATGTCATAGTTACTTTCAAGTAATATCTACTAAGAATTATTCAGCACTTTAGTTTCTTTCAGTAATTGATTATCTTTGTCTAAGGTCTACCGGAAACAACCTCTCTATAGAAGTAAAGTTTACATATATTGTACCTTCTCCAGACCCGACTTTGTGAAATGTCACTGAGTATGTTATTGTTATTATGTTGATCACCTTATTTTAGTTGCTTTTAGTATTGGCATTTTTATGCATTGCTATTTCAAATATTACTTTCATTGAACTTTTTATGTCTAATATGAATCAAATAGTAATATCTAGGCTCAAGTTCTGAAATTATACCAGATATGTTATTATTATTGAATCAAATAATAAATACAAGTCTTCAATCAATTATGAAGTATCATTAACATTATATCATTTATATGTATTGTAAATATCTCTACGTGTTTTTTGTGAAATTTGGAGATGACAATTGCAATAACTAATAGTAGTATAAGTATTGTAGGATGAAGATAGTGTGTATCTAATGTTGACGATAAAAGGTTACGGTGCGAAGAATGAGATCTCTAATTCATTCTTAACCAAAAGTTAGATTTTTGTAAAGTATTTTCTTTATTAATTAATGTGTTTTATGCCGCGCAAATTTGAATTAGTTAGGATTATAATACGAATATTGAACATCGGATGAAAAATCAAAATTTAAAGACTTTTTTTAAATCCAATTTAAAGACAATATTGAAGTAGAATAGACTATTGTGGTCCGACCTTATCCGGACCCCGAACATAGCGGAAGCTTAGTGCATCGTGCTCTTTTTTTTATTGAAGTAGAAAGGGAAAGTGTAGTTGCACGAAGGTCTCATGATGTACATTCATCAAAATTTTCCTATGATTGGTAAGGTGAATACAAAAAAATTGCAAGAATTTGCTTATGATGGAGTTCTCTTGTGTATATGTAATATGGTAATAATCCATGTCCACGTCTTTAAGATTCCTATATTGATCTATTATTAACTCAAACATAAAGGGCTATGTACGTACTCCTGTACGCAATGTTTATATCAAATAAAATTATTTAATCTTAACAGATAAAAATTAAACTCAAAATGCACATCAATTAACCATAATTAAGGTGTAGGTGTGTGTATGCAAGAGATATGGCAAAATAAAATAATGTATGGTTACAGTAATGAGTTGTCAAGTGAACTTGTTAGGATATGATGTGCTTTAGTTGTCTCTTTATGTGAAGCTACCTTCTGCATTTGCCCTTCAATATCAGATTTGAGTGTGTTTATTCTTGTATACACACACGTACAAACATAATGCACACCTACTCAGAACTCACTGACTCTAAATCTTGAATTCGTCGCACATAAACCATGTTATTGTGATCACCGGGTCATGAAAGAGAAGGTAGAAAGAGGATTTAAATTTTAAGAGTACCTTAAGAAAAAGTTGGGATCAGGTTACACAAGTATTCATATTGTTCACTGAGAGAGTGAAGCAAGCATTTTCAACATGAATTAAGATGGTAAATTGTGATAAAAATGACCAGCAAGACAGTAACTTTTAGTTAACTCATTGAGAATCACATTGTCTCAGGCACAGGTGTGGCTACTGCTAATGGTGTTGAACTTTCTGTTTTTCCTTCAGATGAAAGCTGATTCCCTAAGCCAGTAGGGCGAACGCGAACATTCTCAATCATTTTAAAGACCTCACACATTTTTGGTCTTTGATCTGGCATCCTTACTACACAAGACATTGCTATCTGTAACATTTCCACCATTTCTTCCTCTATATTCGGGTACCTCAATAATTCCAAGTCGAATACTTCAGCAGTCCACTCCTCTCGGACCACTGAATGGACCCACCGGACCAAATGTATAATTTCGTCTCCGTTCGTTGTATGGATGGGGGATTTACCTGTCAAAAGCTCCAATAACAGCACGCCAAAGCTGTAGACGTCAGAAGGTTGTGTGGCTTTTCTGGTGTCTGATATTTCTGGAGCACGAAAACCAGCAGCACGAGCAACTGGATGAGCTAACGAACTCATTATTGTTGACAGACCAACATCAGATACACAACCGAATTGTTTAGAGTTCAGAAAGATATTTGAGGATTTGATGTTTCCGTGGACTAGCTTGCCACTGTTCTCGGCATGTATCCTAGCAATACCTCTCGCTGCACCAATGGAGATCCTAAGTCGAGTTTCCCAGTCTAAAGGGATCCTGTTTTCTCCCCGTTTACCTACAAGTTCCATATTAATAGGAGTCAATGGCCGGAGTAGCAAAAGCAATATTTGATAACAGGTAAATAGTGATCAATAGCAGAAATGACAATGATACCATGCTGAGAGAAATAGAATAACTATTCCATTTTTAACAAAAACAAAGGATCGAGAGTTCAATCCTTTGTGTCTCTCTCATTTGTTCATTTTTTAGTTATCATTCTATAACACGCCAAATATTAGAGTATGCCTTGAAGCTCCTGGTAGATCCTTTTAACTAACTTAGAATAAGCAAAATGTGAAACGCTTAATTAAAAGAATTCATTGCAGAACTTAACATCTTAGGAAAACTACACATTGCACTCGGATGATTTCATTTTTTTAAAGCGGAAGTTAAACTCAAATGATATATTAGGTTAGCATAGCTGAATACGATAAAGAAATAACACAGCGAGTTTCTACGAATTTCAATTTCACTGTTCGACAAGAACAACAGAACTCCTAGCTCTAACTGTCTAACACCACAATTAGGGGAGTAAACAAGCAACAAACCATAAAGAAATGTGTCGTAATGTTCTCAAAAGATTTGACACATAGTAAGGTTGACAATAGCTTAGGATTCCTTAATCTAGACTTCTAGTTAATTAATTCAGGTCCCACTAGTAAAAATGGTAATGAAAGATGACAACCACCTCCAACAAAATTATCCGAAAAGCTTAGCCGTTCATGCACTTTGACATCATGTGCATTTTGCCTGGTGGGGAAAGAATTGGGGAAAAGGAAGCTGGGACCTCGACAAAATCATGACCGATTTTGACTTGATATAAAAAGGGGGATAGAAATCAGAAATGATTATCCACGTGCCATGAAATAATTCAGTCAAATAGTGTAATAACTGAAAGATTCTAGTGACAATGATTTGTATAGTTAAATATGTAGTGGCATTTAAAATAGAGATAGGAGTCACTGCCCCACTGTTAGGACAGTGTCCAATTGCTCACGCAAGTGTACGTATCGTTCACAAGTAATATAGTCTGTAAGACCGAATTTATCGTTTCTAATTACCGAACATCTATTTGGCAAACGATATTTGATTTGGATTTTTATCTAACTACTAGAATAATTGCGAGAAGTAATCTAAATTATTTAGTTTAAATCAGTTATGAAGGAATTAGGGCTTTCAAAATCCTCAACTATCCACTCTATTCAATTCTTAATGCAACTAGAATGAATACGCCTAACAAATACCCCAAACTTAACCCTTTGCTCGCCCTCGAGCAAAGATCAAAACAAAATCAAAGAAACAGAAAGAACAATGACTCAAAAGACTCTAATCAAGCAACTGTACAAGGTTACTTAGAAAAGCATGAATGTCAGTTGGATAATATGCTGGAACATATATAGCATGAATATAGCAGTCTAGAATTTCAAGCCAGATATTTCGCAAATTCATTCCAATCACACTCAATGGGAATATGAACTTTAACTTATTCATGTCAACTTCTTTTAGTTATATGGGTCTGTTTACTTGTTATTCTCCACTAATTATAGACATACATACTAGAGATCTTCAGAACTTTTCAGGATTGTAATGTAGGCTTAGGCAGGGGTAGGTAAAAGTTGGCATTTAGGCTCAAATTACGTACCATAAGCGTTTTTCTCATTCAACCATTTTGTCCTTTTTGGTATTCTTTTCAGTTCATATCTATCATTCCCTTCTTCTCTTTTTGAGAGCATGAAACAAATTCACATAGGCACCGCTAAACTTAAGCTTTTACATATTTATTTATTTTTGGGGTGCATCACCTTTTTTCACTCTCTTTTTGTATTTCTGTTTCACTCATTTTCATCTCAATTTTCAATTAATGCTTATGGCACACAAGAGAATTATGGGGTGTCAAAGAAAATAATTTATTTTAGGCTCAAAGGGGTTGACTATGGATACAATTTACTGCATGGTAGGTAATGAAAAATAAGAAGGGCTAACAAAGAAATGCCTGAATTATCTCCCTAAACATGTACATTTAACTATTTCGCCTCAAATAACAAGCAAGCAGACTTCATAGACATTTTTCAACCAATTTTTTCATAATTGACAACACATGCTAAGCACAAATATCCCAAATAATTACATTTTCATGAATTTTTGGTATATCTAACTTGAGCACACAGATTTTAGCTTCTAATTCCATTATATTATCCCACTTAATTCACTAGGCGTTTCAAGCAGCTACAACATGCAAGATCATAAAAAACATTGACTCATATAGACACAATAAAAGACACAAAAACTCAATCAAAACGACTCAAAAACAGATATAGAGAAAATAAAAATAATCCCCCCCCCCCCCAAACTTAAACGACACATTGTCCCAAATGTGTAACGACTCAAAAATAAAAAAGGAGACGACTTACAGATAATACAGGTTAAAAATGGAGGTGGTGGCGGCGGATACTGCATTGAGACGGTATCTGTGGGAAGGGATTTAGGGCTTTTGATTTTTTTCTGAAATCGCACCTCGGCACCGCGGTCTTGCAGAATGGCACCGAGGTGCCGAAAGTACTGTGATTTATTTTTTGAATTCGCGCCCAGGCACCGCGGTCCTGCAAGCTGTCAAGGATTTGGTCAAGAAAAGGCAAAGGAAAATGATCCTTCCTGGTTGCTTTGTTCAACTTGCGGTAGTCAATGCACATTCTCCATCCAGTAGTTGTTCTGGATGGAATAAGCATATTCTTTTCATTAGTCACCAAAGTCATGTCACCTTTCTTGGATACCATTTACACAGGGCTTACCCATGCACTGTCAGAGATAGGATAAATCACCCAGCATCGAGCCATTTCAGGATTTCTTTTCTCACCACCTCTTTCGTGGTTGGGTTTAGTCTCCTCTGTGCCTCGATGGAGGGTCTGCTCTCATCTTCTAGACGAATTTTGTGCATTACTGTAGAAGGACTTATCCCTCTAATGTCTGCCAGTGTCCACCCAATCACGAGCTTGTGAGCCCTCAATACTCTCAACAGTTTTTCAACCTCCACTTTGGATAGATGACATGATACGACCAATGGTAAGGAGTGGTTCTCACCTAGATATTGATAGTGCAAATGATCTGGCAGAGTTTTCAACTCTAGTTCTGGAGCTTGTTCTGTGAATGGCACTGGTCTCTCTGGCATGGTTCCTAACTACTCATATTTTTTTTATAGCCGGGCTCATGTGAATCCAACCAATTCGCATACTCCCTCCATTCTGTGTCATTACCACTATCCTCGCCCCATTGTGTCATCACCACTTCAAGAGTATCTGCACCCGAACGTTTTGAAGCTGTTTATCAACCACATCAATAGCATGCGATTATCACTTGCCGCGGGTAGGTTCGCCACGAATACATTGAAAATCACTTCTTCTCGAACACGAAGTCTCGGCTCACGCTACGAACATTAATGAGTGTCTGTCCCGTGGCTAAGAATGGTCTGCCAAGGATGATGGGCATCTCTTCATCTTCTTCCATGTCCAGGATGATGAAATCAGCGGGGAAGATAAACTTGTCCACCGTAACCAACACATCCTCGATTATTCCTCTAGGGTGGACAATGGACCGATCTGCTAGTTGTTAGGTTATGGTTGTGGGTCTTGCTTCCCCCACTCCAAGTTTGCAGAACACAGAATAGGGCATCAAATTTATACTGGCCCCCAGATCACATAGAATTTGCTGGCATTCAAACTTTCCTATAGTGCAAAGGATGGCGAAGCTTCCCGGATCTTTCAACTTTTGAGGTAACTTTCTCTGTAGGATGGCACTGCATTCCTCAGTCAACGTCACTGTTTCATACTCCTCCAACCTCCTCTTTTTACAGAGGATCTCCTTCATGAACTTCACATAACTCGGCATTTGTTCTAAGGCTTCCGCAAATGGAATGTTGATGTGCAGTTTTTTAAAGACCTCCAGAAACTTAGAAAACTGCTTGTCAAGAGAATTCTTTCTAAGTTTCTGAGGATATGGTATCTTCACCTGCGGTGTGTCAACGACTGCTGGTGGTGATCTTTGGTCCGCATGAGTATCTTCTATGATCACTGCATCCTCGGGCTCCCTCACCTCACTGGATTCACCCTTTTTTTCTGACATATTGGGGATGAACCCGTCTCCATTTGTTTGTCACTCGTCACATCAATTGTTTGGCACTGCTCTTGTAGAGTGCACTAAGGTATTGCTAGGCGGTTCCACTTGCATACCATTTCTCGGCTTGCTAGCATTGTCCCGATTGCATCTACAGATTCGATGGATAATCTTGTTTCCTCGTGAATCGATTAGGCATTTGAGAGTGCCCAAAGAACTGCTCTCATGTTATCTAGCCTTCCTGATGGGGCCTGATCCTGTGGTGGATGAGTTAGTCCTTGAGGATTCTGGCACTCGGTGAGCCTGAATAAGGCTTCCTGCAGCTCTTTTCGCTCCTTTTGCGGAGCCTGTGGTCTAAGTTATTGCGGTGGATAAAGGTCATAGTCCTACCGCCCCTGATAGTGATAGTCCATGTACATATACTTGACATTACCTGCAAGATTACATAAACAACAAAAAGTGATAAAAAGATGCTCTCAGAATCTGGGAGCGACCAAATTAGAAATTAAAAATAGATGGTTCGATATTAGAAGTACGGCAGTCCCCAACAACGGCGCCAAAAACTTGTTAGGACCGTGTCCAATTGCTCACGCAAGTGTACGTATCGTTCACAAGTAATATAGTGCACGTAAGGCCCACATATCGTCCAGGCGGTTTCTAATTACCGAACATCTATTCTAGATTATCTATTTGGCAAACGATATTTGATTTGGGTTTTTATCTAACTACTAGAATAATTGCGAGAAGTAATCTAAATTATTTGGTTTAAATCAGTTATGAAGGAATTAGGGCTTCCAAAATCCTCAACTATCCACTCTATTCAATCTTTAATGCAACTAGAATGACTTTTTCTTCTACGTTAAGATAGTGGTTAACTAGACTGTCTTATATTTCGGTTAGGATATATAATCTCTCAACCTCAGTGCAGAACCCTTCTATATTTCTATGATAGAATTTACCACATAGGAGGATTAAGAACAGTAACCTATAATGCTACACAAGTATCGGGGTACTTTCATCCGCAATTTTAACCTATGTCTATTCAATTACAGCATATCCAAATCTCTCCTTTCGGTTCTTGATTCGAAATCATATTGGTTATGATAATTAGTGATCAATTAACTATCAAACATTAATACCAATTATTGAATAAAGCTTAATCAAGTGAAGAAGAAATCAAACTAATGCATTAAGTCATGAAATAGAGTTTCAAGCGATTCAAAAGGAAAGCCCTAATAAAGTGTTTAGCTCCTAGCCATAATCACGCTAAGAACTAATACAATTCGAAACATAAACTAAATTAAAAAGACAGAAAGGAAAGTACTGCGAACTAAAGTCTTCAATTGTAGCTTCCAATCCTTGCCCTGTGATGTGTTGTGTTAGAATGACCAACTTCCCTCAATAGAATGATCCCTAGGGCTTAAGTATGTTGCAAATTTCGTGCCCTATAGACCCTTCTGCCCTTGGCCAAATTCACTTCGGATCTGAAATTCCCCGCATCGACACAGCGGTCCTGTAGAGTGGCACCGCGGTGCCGAAAGTCCTGCGGGTTCTCTGATCTTCACGCGCATGATCCTATTGCTGAGCACGCTGATCTTTCTTTGCCGAATCTCCAATTTTCAACCTTTTTCTGCCTCGGGACCCTCCTTTTATGTCCACTTTTCACTTTTTTCGCCATTTTGCCTTTTGAACCGCTGTGACTAAAATAAAGAAAAACGACCCTACACGACACTTATTTAAACGAAATGGAAAAAATACTAACTAAAAATGACTCAAAAATCGTATATAAAATACGCCTAACACCCACAAAGATGCTTAAACCACATGTTAGGATCATCCACTTTTTTTTTGGTACAACTAACAATTAAGCTGGAAAAAGAATATATGGAACATAAAATATACCTCAGTGGATTCCCACTTGGACCTACCCATAAAACAACAAATTATATTAGTTGGCCTTTAGATTGGAAGATTCTATGTTGTTTTTAATCACATGTTAGGATCATCCACTTTTTTTTTGGTACAACTAACAATTAAGCTGGAAAAAGAATATATGGAACATAAAATATACCTCAGTGGATTCCCACTTGGCCCTACCCATAAAACAACAAATTATATTAGTTGGCCTTTAGATTGGAAGATTCTATGTTGTTTTTAATTGCTATATGTTCTTCAATTCAGTAAACTAACATGTTTGATTGTAAGAACTCACTTAGGGACTATGTCGCTCTGACTCTCCAAAAATGTTGTCATACCCGTGTCGGATCCTCCAAAAATGCATCTTTTGAAGGACCCAACAAGCACTCTGCGGCATTTTTGAAGAGTATGAGCAACATAGTTTAGTCTGAGCACCCGAAACTCACTTAGGGACTATGTCGCTCGGACTCCCCATAATTGTTGTCAAGCCTGTGTTGGATCCTCCAAAAACGCACTACTTTAGGAGGATCTCACACACGGCATCATTTTCGAAGAGTCTGAGCAAAATAGTTAGGGATAGCAAAATAATTGGTTTCAACAATTATACTCAAAAATACTAACTAATCTACCTATTCAAATCAAATGGAGCAGTATGAATCCACCAACAAAGTCCATAAAGCAGTGACAGAATTGAAAAGTTAAAAATTATGAAATTTAAGAGAGTGCATAAAAGTGACCATACCATGGAGCATTGCAGCAACACTGCCCTCACTGAAATAATCAGAGACAGTAAGCTTTTCATCTTTCGAATAGTAATATGCTCGAAGCTCTACTACATTTTCATGTTTTATACTTCCCACAACCTCCATTTGTTGCTCAAACTCCTTCTTCCCGGCACCTACATCCTTCAACCTCTTCACAACCACTGTGGTAGCATCTTCTAATATCGCTTTATATGCCATACCAAACGTGCCCTTCCCCAACACCTCAGCAGAAGCTCTAAGCAAATCTTCTAAATCAAACGCATAGTTACAACCTTCAAAGAAAACCAATCTATTATTAGCATCTTGATTCCTAGAAATCGCCTTCTCAGGCGACATATCTCCCTTCTCCATCTTGCCGGGAAATAAACCATCTTCTTTTTTTCTTCTAAAACAACAAACAACCATCAAGAAACCAAATCCAAGAATCCCAATTACACTACTAGCTACTATAATCCCAAGCAAAGCCCTCTCACTCAATTTACCATCATTCTTGGATTTCGGATACGGTTGCTTAGGCAAGGAAACAACAGAGGAATTTGAAACGGGGTAGTCAAGTAAAGACACATCATTACCAATGAACACGTTTTTCGGGAATCTTTGAAGTGATTTTGGCACAGTACCAATAAGGTTATTGTGTGACAAATTCAGTAGCTGCAAATTGGGCAACTGCAAATCAGGAATGGTACTAGAAAGTGAGTTGTTAGCAAGATTCAAGGAAGTAAGATGACTTAAACCCGAAATAGAGCTAGGAATGGTGCCATTGAATCTGTTGTTTGACAAGTTCAAACTAGTGAGGTTCTTCCAAACAGAGAAATCAAAAGGCAGAGGACCTGAGAAATTGTTGTAATGAAGGTAAAGATATGACAAGTTTTTGAGGTTGCCAAAATCCATAGGGAAAGTACCATTAATACCATTAGATCTAAGGCTCAAGATCTGCAATGCAGTTAAACGGCTAAGGGTATTATTAGGAATTGGACCATTAAACCCAACCCCAGGTAACCTCAATGCTATTACTCTAGAACCATCTTCATTACAGCCCACTCCAGTCCAGTTCTTGCAAACTGAAGAATTTGTATCCCAGTACAAAGGGTGCATATGTGGTAACTGGTTAGCAAAATCCAACAATGCTTGTTTATCATTTTCAAGAACAGTCCCTTCTGACAACAGAAACATACCTATCAAGAAACCCAAAGATAAAATCCACCAACCCTCCATTTTCAAGAACCTAAAGCTCAAAACTTTAACCATTTCAAAGACTCTTCACACCCCCAACCCCTCAAAATCTTAGCTTTTGTAGTCACATAAGTTGAAGCAAGGAGCATCAATAATTTAAAGTTCAAAACTTTTTAGCTAAATCTGCAACACCCTCAACCCACAAAAACTTATACCTAAAGCTCAAAACTTTAATTCAAAACCCCTCAAAAACTTAGCTTTTCTAGTCACTTAAGAAGAAGAAGAAAGAGCATCAAGAATTAAAGTTCGGAACTTTATTAACTATTTCAAAAACTCAGCAACACCTACAACCCACAAAAGCTTAGCTAACCTAAAGCTCAAAACTTTAATTCAAAACCCCTCAAAAACTAAGCTTTTGTAGTCATATAAGAGAAGCAAGGAGCATCAAGAATCTAAAGTAACTTTTTTAACTATTTCAAACACTCTGCAACACCCTCAACTCACAAAAACTTAACTAGTGTACTGTAGTCACACAAAAGGAAATCTAAAGCTCAAAACTTTAATTCAAAACCTAACAAAAGTTTTAGGAGCATCAAGAATCTAAAGTTCATGACTTTTCAACTATTTTCAAAGAATCTGCAACACCCTCAACACACAAAAGCTTAGCTATTGTAGTCACATAAGCCTAAAGCTCAAATCTTTAATTCAAAAACTTGAAACTTTTGGGGATACAAAAGAAAGGAAGGACCAGCAGCTTAGCACAAGGTTAAAGTGAAAAAAGAAATGCACTCTGACAAACAATATGAGGATGCATGTGTAATATATATATAGGTGTGAAAAAAAAGTCAAATTCCCAAGAATGGTGTCTGCAAATAGCAATGTGGGGTTCTAAAATGGGATTAAAAAAATGGAGGTCACAAGGTTTGAAATAAGTTTTTTAAGGGTCAAAAAGGGTGTAATTTTAAAATGAAAGCAGCTGTTAGTCAGAATCTGTAGAAGAGGCTTTTCTTTTTGTTCTTTGCGCTTTAACTTCCCATTTCAAATGCCAAAACCAAGAGTGATACTTTAGGGCCTGCGTGTGGTAAGTCGCACTAAATTGTATAATTTTTCATTGTATTGTAATAGACTAAATTGTATTAATATATAATAGATAATATTAGAGTATTAATATATAATTTATTGTATTTTGTTTAGTACAATTTAGGGGAGATGGTCTAAAAAATGGTAGTTGAAGTGTATAATTTCTAAAAATAGTACAGTCAGTCCAGCCGAAAACATTCACCAAACGTTGTATTGTTTTTTTGTCCAGTGAAGTCCAGCCTAGTACAACGTATCAAACGAGCCCTAGTTTCTAAAAATAATACTCTCTCCGTCCAAATTGTAGGACTTGTATTTCATTGATTATTATATATGATATATATAGTATTATAAAATTAAAAACTAGGTAACTAAATCTTTTTAATTATAATTGGAATATAATTTTACCTAATATAAAAGATATACAAAATATAGTAATATTCTATCAATGGTAATATACAAGATTGGTAATATTCTATCACACCCCGCAGTTGAAGCGGGAGGTTCTCGTACGCTGAGACTGACTCGGAAGTCATCAAAGAGTATGAGCGGAGTCCTTTAGTGAATATGTCAACAATTTGATATCGGGAAGGAACATGAAGAACACGAACTTGTCCACGAGCAACTTTCTCACGTACAAAGTGAATATCCATTTCAATGTGTTTAGTGTGTTGATGTTGAACGGGATTCTCGAAAAGATATATTGCACTTACATTATCACATTAAATCATTGTAGCCTTATGGAGTGGGTAGTGAAGCTCAAGTAGAAGGTTACGTATCCAACAAGACTTAGAAACAACATTTGCTACACCTCTATACTCAGCTTCGGCACTGGATCGAGATAGAGTAGGTTATTTTTTAGAAGACCAAGAAAACAAGTTATCTCCGAGGAACACACAGTAACCCGACGTGGATGACGAGTGTCAAAACATCCACCACTGTCAACATCAGAATAAGATGTGAGACCAGAGAATTCAGATTTATACAGGTGTAAGACGAAATGAAGAGTACCTTGTACATATCACAAAATACATTGAGGGCATTCATATGTTCATCCGTCGGGTTGTGCATATGTAGGCATATTTGTTGCACGGCATATGATATATCTGATTTCATGAAAGTGAGATATTGCAACGCTCCTGCTAAACTGTGATAGTGAGTTGGGTCGGTATATAGAGAAACTGAAAAGGCATTAAGTTTGGAATTAGTGTCCACCGGTGTGTGGGCTGGTTTGCAAGATGACATGTCTGCTCAATCAAGGATCTCTTCGGTATACTTCATTTGACAAAGAAATAAGCCACTTGCATGTCTCGTAACAGCAATGCAAAAAAAAAAAAATTAGGGGGTCTAAATCCTTCATAGCAAACTTAGAGGCAAGTAGTGACTTAATAGATCGACGAAGTGCATCAGAATATGTGGTGAGGATGATATCATCAAAATATAGTAGGATGTATGTCATGTCATTACCCTTGCTATAGATGAACAATGAACGATCAGATTTGCTATGAGAAAACCCGATAGAGAATACAAAATCAGCAAATCGTTGGTACCGTGCACGAGGAGTTGTTTCAGTTCATAGAGTGATTTATTCAAAAGACACACATAATCTGGATGAATCGGATCTCTGAATCCCATATGTTGATGCATATATATGGTTTCATGAAAGTCTCCATGTAAGAAAGTATTTTTGACGTCAAGCTGATGAATATGCCAAAACTTGAACAAAGCAATACTCAGAACGGTCTGAATAGTCGCTAGTTTCACCACTGAGCTGAAAATTTCATCATAATCCACTCCGACCTATTGAGACATGTCATCACATACAAGACGAGTTGTGTACCTCTAAAAAAACCATCATATTTCTTTTTATGTCGAAAAATCCACATAGAACGAATAATCATAACATCAGGAGGATGAGATACTAGATCTCACATATTATTTTCAATAAGAGCATTATATTTATCAATCATTGTATTTTTCCAATTAGGATCAGACAAGACATATTTCGGATTACGAGGAACAGAAGAAGGGGCAACTGAAGTGGATAAGTTAAATAGTCATTTGGGTTTAGAAATATCGTGTATAGCACGTGTTTCCATTGTCCGTTGGTGTTCCGCGGGAGGTTGTACATCACTGGGATGGGGTGGCCGGGAAGTGGAGGTGGGACTAGGTGTCACGACCAGGCCGGGCCAGTGCCTACACAGGCAGTATACATCGAGAGATAATCGTGAACATACATGAAACTTTATAAAATAAAACAATGGTGAAACAACAGGTTAGCGGACATACATATAGCGATTGCCTCCTTTCTTTACAATGACCCCAAAATGTAACTACTGGACCTCAGAGTTTTTAACATAACAACGATGGCGGGACGGGGCCCGCCATACCACGAATATACGTGAATCTACTACTTGGGAAAACCGTACCAAGAGATAAAGCCTCCGGAGCAAATGGAGCTTTTTCCCACAATGAACAGAGATCTAGGCAAGGATCACGACACAGGTACCTAAAACTGCGGGCATGAGCGGCCCGAAGAAGTCGATACAACAGCGAATATGGAGCGAAATAACGTCTTGTAAGCGGTCATAGCGTACAAAAGAATGACAAGGACAGTATAAAACAATACATACGAGATCTGGTGTCATTTACGACATGAACTTAATCGCACCTATCATCTTTTCCATTCTTAATAAAATTTCTGACGACTTTCTTACGTACGTTTTTAGAAAAAATCATTAAGTTCATTACTATATAACTCACTTATCTTTCATAAGTATAGGCCGCTGGGAGGGCACTATCTTACGGCCCGATCTAGGGGCGATCAAGGTCGCGTAGTGCGCGTAAGGTATCTTGCCGGCCCGATCACGGGTCGATAATGTCATCTAGTGCGCGTAAAGGTATCGCGGCCCGTTCACGGGTCGATAATGTCATATAGTGCGCGGTATGGGTATCGCGACCCGTTCTGGTCGATAATGTCATATAGTGCGCGTATGGGTATCGCGGCCCATTCTGGGTCGATAATGTCATATAGTGCGCGTATAGGTATCTTTGCGGCCCGTTCTGGTCGATAATGTCATATAGTGCGCGTATAGGTATCTTGCCGGCCCGTTCTCGGGTCGATAATGTCATATAGTGCGCGTATAGGTATCTTGCGGCCCGTTCTGGTCGATAATGTCATATAGAATTGAATTTAACTTGACGTACTCTGCCTCTACTCGCTTTAGAAAGACTCTTTTTCATTACAACTTCGAATCTATAGTATCAAGTCTATCCGTCTTTCAAGACAAGTCACAATCATTTTTAGAAATACGATTCTGAACACAAAACAAGTGACTTCTTTTCTTATAAAACCTTAGGCAAGCGATTAGTAAAATCAAGTTGCCTTTTAACTAAAGTCAAGTCATTTATCTTTCCATAAGGCAAATATAACTAACTTCCCATAAAGCGTTATATTCACTTTATACCTTAGCCATAAACAATTTCCTATCGAGGACTTATACGTTTAAAGCGGAACAAGTATCACATCTTTAAAACTCTTGAAGTCCCTAACTTTAAAATCAACCTAAGGCGTCCTTACTATTTTCAAAGAAGTGAGTTAATCTCTAACCACTTGGCATTTCGTAAAACAAGTAAAGAATGTCATAGTCTTGTCGTCTTACATACGTGCAACTAGTCATGCTCGAAAGATAGGAAAAGTTCTACGTAGAGTAAATCACATAACTACCTCTTAACTTAAGAGTAGAAGGAAACATGAAATGATACCACAAGTATATTCCATACATAGAATCATGCCAAAGGAAGGAAGAGGTTCACGTACCTCGCGACGATTGTCGACAAGTAGCAAAATGCTCCCAAGTACTTGAATCTTGATAGCTATTCCACTCTCCAAGTAGGATACGCTATACTTAGTACTTGACTATAATGGTCTCGTCCATTAACCTCTCACTTCACGTAGAATTATTCTAAGTGCTAAGTCACGATTCTACGGAAAATCGGACAGAACCTCCTTTGTTTCTACTAACTTTGCCACCTTTTCAAGGCCGAATACAATAACCAAACAGCCCCGATTGGCTCACAATTATATGAAGGTAGTCGATACAAATGACTAACTAAGCATTGGCTCACCACGATCATAAGGTAGTCGATACAAATAAATACCAACTCTACAAACTCTGAGTACAAATTCGTTCAATGATACCAATTCTTATCCAATTTCCATTTCAATCCAAGTTATTAGCCTAACATGATATCAAGTCCGATTATAACTACTATAATCTCCAAGTCAAAAACACGCGACGATTCTAATAACGACTAAAATTGTAATCGACTTAACATGACTTACATTACATTTGGTTCCAAGGCTACTGATCAATCCATAATCCATATAAACTTCAACACATATACCTCGTGCTAGCAACAAGTAAAGCTAACAACAATATAATTAATCGTGAAACACTCGAAGAACAAGATTATACCTCAGCGATTCTTAGTCCACTTCGATCGAAATCGCTCCTTAGCAACTTAGAGCCTCGCCGAGATACTTCAATCCGCTTACTGAGACCCCAGAACCATACCAACAACTTTCCTTCAAACTTTCAATCCAAAACCTAGAAAGCCACTAGGTTTTCACTTTGACTAACAAAACTATCTTTTCCGAGATTTTTCTATTGAGATACACTCACAATACACTAAGGAACCTTGGTTTAAAGTGTGAAGCTTAATGGACAACAAACAAAAAAAATTTCTTTTTCTAGGACCCAAACCCGAGAGCTAAGCCTCTTTGTTCTTCAATTTTTGTGAAAAATATTCTAAGTGTTAAGCTTGTCTTGCACTACTAGTATAATATAGTGTAAAGGAGGATTAAGATCTAAACAAATGGGTGGTTTGGATGAGGTCTTAACAAATATCAAGACTAAAGTGGGGTCTTTGACTTGGTCAATGTTGTCAAGCTCTAAGGCTAGCAAGACTTGTCTTCCGGTCAAATGACCCTTTTGTCCATGATCAATTTCGTCCAAGGCATTCTAAGGGGGGGTGACATGTGTCGCCCTCCCATTCGTCACAATAATACGTTTTCCGACAATTCCTTAATTTCGCTAAATTTTTTACAAGTCTCAAATCTTGACGCTTATGAGTTCTTACGTACGTCCTTAAAACATGTCCTGTAAATACGGGGTGTAACACTAGGTGGACTGTCGGGAGTATGGGTAGGGCCGAGAAGGGGCAGTGACGTAGGATAGAGGGGGGCTGGCCGAGAGACAATCGAGACAAAGGGTTGTTCTGAGGCTCCCATTGCGGGGCTGAGTGGACTGCTTGCCTCAGGACGGTAGTTGTGGGGGACGATTGTCAGTGTTAGTGACGATTGATTTTGCAAGTGATGAATTAGAAAGGTATTTAGGGCATCATTTAGGAATTCATAGGAATTTAGGGATGGAGAATTGAGTTTGGCAAAGGGTAATTGGGACTAATCGAATATGACATGCCGAGAAATGATTATTTTTCGGCTTGACAAGTCATAACAATTGTAACCTCGATGATTGAGGGTAGTCAAGAAAGACGCACGTGGATGACCGAGGTTGCAGTTTGCAGATTCGTATGGAGGGATGAAGGGGGTAGCACAGACATTCAAAAGTTTGTAAATGCTTATAATAAAGATCCCGTAGATAGAAAACTTAAGTGAGAGACTTGTGTTTGAGAGACTTGTTTGGGAGAATGTTCAAGAGATAGTTTGCAATTGATAGAGCGTAATACCAAAAATTGGAAAGGGGGGAGGGGGGTAGAGGCGTGAGCAAGGAGGGCACGAACTAAGTTGTTTAAGGTTCTAATGTTTTATTATGCTTTGTCATTTTTGTGGAGAGGTGTGGGGACAGAAAAAAACAAGGTCATCTTTGGCGCAGAAAAGTTTGAATTAATTATTATCGAATTCTCTCCCATCGTCAAATTGGAAACATTTAATATTTTTTTCAAATTATGTCTTATTGAATGACGAAAAAAATAGAATAGACTTGAGACTTATTACCAATAGAAAACGTTCATAAGAAGTTTGAATAATCATCTAAAAGCAACATATAGTTTCGATGATTGATCGTGCTTAAGATACGAGAAGTCCATAAATCACTGTGCATTATATCAAAAGACATTAAAGTACAAATGGATGAAGAATAAAATGTCAACTTGACATGTTTCTCAAAACACAAGATTCACAAATATGATGAGAATGAATTTGTTTGTAAGTAATAAATTTATTTTTGCTAAGAGAGCGTAAAACAGAGTCTCCCGGATATCCTAATCTATTATGCCATAAAGGAGATGAAATTGCTGCAAATGTTGATGGAGTGGAGGTTGGATGGCCGACGGAGGTGGTGATAGGATAAAGGTCCCAAATGCTATCACATTTCAGTATTCGCATCCTTGTCATAAGGTCTTTCACAGAAAAAACTAAAAAGATCAAATTCAAGGAGAATATTATTGTCAGTTGTGAAACGATGCACATATTAGATTTTTGATAAGTTTCGGGGCATGGAGGACATTTTTAAGGCTAATGAGGGGTGTGGTAGGAAAATAGATGATTGTCCATAACCTTGAATGGAAATGTTTTGTCCACTACCAACAATAATATTACAATTTAAATTGTTCATATTGAAATAAGACGAGAGAGTACCTTGGGATGCCTTCATATGAGATGTGGCGTCAGTGTTCATGTACCAACTATTTTCAGGAACGTTGAGAGACATAATGTTCATAGTTGCCTCAATATCCTCCAGTGTGTATGTTTGAAGAAGGAGAAACTTGTGCATTGTATGTCTGTTGTGGACGTGCGCTGAGGATGTCGGATTAGGCCTATCGGATCAGAGGTTGGACCCAGGAGGATGTCGGGTAAGGGCAAGGTGGAACGCCATATGTCGGTGCGCCACACGCAACCCATGGCGGGTAGGCAGCCCACGGCAGAGGCTGCTGCCACTGTTGTTGGTGGCTGCCAGTCGGCGGGGGCTCCTCCTGCCACTGTTTTCGGTGATGCCTCTGTTTCCGTCGTTGTTGCCACGACTATTCTTGGAATTTATTTCTCTGTTGTTATTCTGAGAATGTGAGCCACATGTCTAATCGTTGGCTTTTCTGTGGGATGGGGCGGGAGTCGAGCCTCAAAAGGTCAGTATGGTTGCCGCCAATGACTACGAGAGAGGCGTCAGCTGTGCTGGCATTAGTCGCTACCCATTTTGTTTTCGGGTTTCTTCAAGAATGAGTCTCGGATGAGCCTCATAGAACAAAGGCAATGGTGTGTTTTGTTGGAGGATAGTAGCGACGTCGTCATAATTTTCATTTAAACCTGTAATAAGGTACATCACCAATCGTTGATTAGTGACCGGTGCACCGACGTTGGAGAGATGATCGACAATTATCTTAAGTTCTTGACAATAGACCGACGCATTAGGAAACGCATCCTGTTGAATGGCCTAAAATTGATTTTCAGATACAAGGCATGATGTGTCTTGTTGTCATGAAAAATACTTTCCAAACGTTCCCACGCTTGTCATGCAGTGACATCGGTTTCAATAATTGTATGTAATAGATCATTCGAGATCGTGTCGTAGATCCATTGTAGGACAACCACATCTAAGCAGGACCAAAGTTCATCGTTAAAATCATCGGGTCTTTCTAGGAGCTTTGATTTTGAAGGGATGATATGGTCAATGACTTTGTATACACGACAATGAATCTTAAATAATTCTGCCAAAGATGAATACTAAACCTTTTCCATCTCAAGAGTTATGAGAATGAAATTTTTGATGTTGTTAACTGCAAGAGCAATATAGAATTTAGGATGTTCAACCATTGAAATTTGAAGAGGAAGAGAGGAAAATCGAAGAAAGAAGGGAGAGGGCTGCCGGGGGAGAGGGGTGGCGGCTTAGGGAGATAAATAAGTTAGGATTTGACTTCTGATACCATGTAGAAATATGTTCCTTGCCTTTCATTAATTATTGTGTGCAATATATATAGCGTTACATAATTACAAACTAGGTAACTAAATCTTCCTAATTACAATTGGAATATAAATTTACCTAATTTAAAATATATACAAAATATGGTAATATTCTATCAATGGTAATATACAAAATATGGTAATTTTATATCACAATTTTTTTGTGATATAATTTGACTTGACACGCAATTTAAGAAATAAATAAGACTTTTAAATTTTGTAGTCTTAAACAAGTCAAATATATTTGTGTGGTTATAGATCATCTCGTTGATCGTAAAATGTAATTGTTAAAGTTAAATTGTTGCAAAATAAGAAAATATATCATTCTTTTTTAGACGGACTAAAAAGAAAAGTGTATCACATAAATTGAGACGATGGGTACTACAACAACAACATACTCAGTGTAGTCCAACAAGTGGGGGTCTGAGAAAGATAAAATATACGCATAATTTACATATATCTTTGTGGGGTAAAAATATTATTTTCGGTAGACCATAAAAAAAAAACGGCAGCGGGGGAGGGGGGAGGGGGGCAGCAACTGGCACGTTAAAATGCATGATGTCAAACAAGTATGACAACATAATAGCAAAATAAAAGTCAAATACGCCAATATTGGGGAACACTTTTTTCTAGCCTAATCATCTGCCTCCAATAGAAAATTGTTCACTTTTTTCTTTAATTTTTCACTTGTGTTCTTGTTTCATGGAGAAATGAGCTGGGTGATGATGGATTTAATTGGTGGGAAAGAGAAATTTTTTGGTCTGCATTTACACAAATTAAGAAGGCTCGTGAATGGGAGCGTTAGTACACTCGGTCAGTACAATTACACAACTCACTATGTCATTTTCCACTAGGTAAATCTGTCCTGTTTTGATCAAAAACATTTTCCTGATATTTTTTTTTACTTCAATTCACTTGTGAAAACTCATGTTAATGACCGACAAGTATTGTATTGAATTTGTTATGCATAATAACGTAAAGAATGAATTTTGAACCTAACTCAACCTTCAAAAGCTAGCTTGTAGGGCGAAGATTGTTTAAGTCCATATAAATAGTCCATGTTCTCATTCCATTTCTGATGGGGGACTCTTAGTCTCTTAACACTCTCTCGCACGCCCAGACCATGTTAACTGGAGCGTGGATGATATAATTTGGGGGGCCAACGTCGGTGAACAAAGAAATGAGCCCGATTCTGATATCATGTAAAAAATAAATTTTGAGTCTAACTCAATATCAAGGGTGAATATTAAAGTCATATAAAAAGTTCGTATTCATTTAAATTAGACTTATAACACGAATGCTGGATATTAAGTAGAAAACCAAAAAGAATGTGATGATATATTTTTAGCAGATAATAGTAGTAGGAGTACTAGTATGGTGATTGGACCAATCTGTACAGAAAATAGAGTTAAAGTCACGAGATGTACAAATGAAAATGATCGTATTGGCATTTACCCCACAAAAGGGGAGATGTGAAGGGATGACCAACAAAATCAAAACTCAATTGTAGAAATGACTCAATGATTGACATGTTACAAAATATAAATCACTATAGTATAACGAAATTTAGAGTCAAAATTATTTCTTTTATATTAATTTCTTTTAAAAAATAAAATGTATTCATAATTTGGGACTAACGCATATGTCATCTTGTCAAATCCCACAACAAAAAGAGGGAAGAATAATATCATACAAATTCACGTGATATGCATATTTTTAAACTCGATAATAATATAACCTAAATGAGAAATTAGTGAAATTTATTAAGCCAAAACGGACAATACGGGCTAGGCTATGAGTTTAATCTGACAGTCACAGCTCCTGGTACCACATTGCCAATTTTCAATCCGTGCTGTATTTGTCGATTCAATATTTATAAGGTACAAATGAGTGGGGACTATTAGGTGTATCATTGTCATACAAATATTGCAGAGATATAAAAAAATATTTGCATCATATATATATAGTGTCACTTTTTGGAGAAGGGCTTTGATGAACCCTTTCCAGTCCCCTAGCTCTGTTCCTAGGGGTTGGATCGTTGGAGTTTGACAAGAAATTAAGCAATAATCTCTTATTTTTTGGTTAACTTATAAAAAACCGACACTGCTGTAGATTTAATTTTTGTTGTGGACGAGAAATTTCGCCTTTTTGCCCCCAAATAAAATGCTACAAGCCCACAAGGTACACCAACATATCATATAGCAATAGCAAACCCCTCAAAATTTCATTTTTTTTTGTTTCAGGAGATGATGCATTTTTTATCACACAACTAAAATGAATTATTGTTCTGGTCGTTCTAATATTCGGTTATACAAAATTATCTATAATTAACTAAAATATGTATTTTTGTCCTTTTTATATAGAAAGTATTTAGAGTATTAGAACTATATCACCCTCAAATATTGAGTAATAATACAAAATTGACATAATACTTCGATAATTAAATGATTTAATACTTAATAATTCGTCAACTTTGTGAAGATTCACAGTTTGATAGATCAATAAATTGAAGGTTAAATATGTTTAAATTTATGGGACTATAAGTGTTAATATGCCCCTAAATTGGATTTTTTTGTTGTTGTGAAGGCCGCGGCCGCTTCTTTCAGTGCGCAAAGTGAACTCCGGGTTATGATATGCAAACCACGTCACCAGGTTAAACCACACTTGCAGCCGCGTGTGATGTTCCAAGAGGCGAAGACGCGTCGAGGCGTTCTGCAGGGTTTGAACTTGTGACAGCTTCTCCCATGTGGCGTGAGGATCTACTGCCTTCAAGACCGGCTTCTTTCTGACGGATTAAATTGGAGAATCTTGTATAGCCTAGCTCATGCTTTAAATCATTGACTATGGTTTTTCATGTTGGTTGGTAGAAAATGCTTTATCAATGTGGAATTATCAAAAGGAACTTGCATCATACGATTAATTAATCAAATTAAAAAGAAAAAAGAGAGAGATAGACAATTCATCTTGGATAATTATTAGGATAATAAAGATAGTCAACTGCTCTTTTGGGAGTATCCAATAAAAACTGTGACAATGCACTTGTAATTTCTTTTCACTTTACCATCCATATTTGTCCTTAAATATACGGATTCATATATTCGAATATAACAGTTTGCAATAATTCTTTTTGCTTTGTTTTGGATAGACATTAGAATCAGTTAATTCGTAAAAGTGAGTCCTTAATTGAGATAAGATCTGCGAATTATGGACCTTTATAGTAAATTCTGGATAATACTACTTAATAAAAAATAAAAAAAAGGGCTCTAAAAATTTTCGTTTTTCGGGAGGCCTGTGCGTTAGCACACCTCGCACGGATCTAAAGACAGCCCTGATTAGAATTCATGTGTATTGTCTTGCTATTATGTTTTTAGATTTGACTACTTGGTTTTTGGTGTTTGTATCTTAGATATCACAAAAATTCCTTAGCCACTTCTCATAATAACATTAGTCCAATACATATTTTTTATCGGTTTGATTTGGTAGATGATCAGATCTTTCATGCTTTCAGATTTTGATCTACTATGCTATTTGCATTTGTCGATAAATATGTAAGATGGCACTTCATTGTAGTATCTTATTATACCCTTTAGCACTAATAGACTATAATTTAACTAAAACTGATGTGTCGTGGATCAGAATTATAATATTCATTTACTTATTTTGATATTATAATAAATACTCCTTCCGTCTCAATTTAAGTGTTCTAATTTGACTTGATACGGAGTTTAATAAATAAATAGAGATTTTTGAATCTTGTGATCTTAAATTAAAAATATATGTGGTCTTAAATTTGTCTTGGAATTGGAAAACTTACTAGATATAAAAACTCTTTTTGGGACAAACAAAAAAATAAAATAAGACACTTAAATTGGGACGAAAGAAGTAATTCGTTGTGAATTAGTCAATTTAATGTGTCGAAGGATAGTTTTGAGAACTTCAAATCACATAGGTTTTAAAACTATTAAGCATTTTTTCTATAATGAAACTTAAACATTCAGGCTTTCACTTCCAGTGTTAATGGGGTTTGATCATTGATGTTGATTCTACCTTATTTATTGTAATACTCAAAAGAAAAGTACAAGTAAGGGAGATGGAGCCAATCAGAGTGGAGCAGCGGAAGCTAGTGGGCCCATAACCCATCTTTTTCACCAAAGTTTTTTTTTTTTGATATCTAGGTTCCTGGCTTGCGTCAGACTAGTAGTAGTACTGGTCCCTCAACAATCAACACTATTACCAGTAAATCGCGGAATGTACTCCAATAACCAGGGTTTGAGAACGGACAACTGATAGCACCTATAAGGATCAACCCCAGAAGAGAGGCTCCTACAAGGAATTGATCCCACGCTGTAAGTGTTCAGAGCGCCTTAAGTACCCCTCCTTTGTCATTGAATGTGACCCGGGTACCTTCTTTTTCACCAAAGTTTAATATGAAATTATATAGACAGAGACCATTTTTTGGTGATATAAAGGACAACACAGCATAAGGTGATTCATTTCTGCTATTATAAACAAAGTCATTCAAGTTACAACAGTGTGGGGAGACATTAAAAAGGACCTTTCCCCAACTCCCATCACATGTACACTTACACAAGAACAATAATTGGAACTTTTAAAACATCAATCATCTAAGTACTACTAATTCACACCAATAAAAACAATGATATTGGCTATTAGTGTAGGACTTCGCTGCTAATATTAAGGAGGTCATACGTTCACTAATTACAGTGATCCTTCAACTTGTAGGCGTGACAGACAGCTCCAACCTTCCGGTCCATTCTTCACCTGGCTTCAAGGTGATTGGTTTCTCGATGGCTGCTCCATCTACACAAAGCATATGCTTGTACTCTTCATCTCCAAAATCTGATATGGCTTTAGATTTCTTCTCCCATGGATTCCAAACAACTGTTAGAGGTTAATGTACCGGACAATCAGACAGGAAAAGACACAGCAATTAGATTACACAAAACGTGTCCAGTAACTAGATTACAAACTGAACATGTCCAATGTTTTGAAGTTACCATACAGGGTTGGGTGCACCAACTACCCAAATCTAAGAAAAAAGTGACTTATGGAATGACTATATAGCATGCGATCAGTTTCAACACTTCTATCCTAACAGTGCTTATTTAGCACTTGATGCTTATCAATCGCTTTGACTCAACTAAGTCAAACGGGCTCTAGCTATTTCTATTTGGCCATGAGAGTTATTCACTTTTTTTCCGGAGTAATTTTGCACTTTATTTCAAAATCGTGTTTGGTTATAAAATTTTCAAATCCAACTTAGAGTTGGATTCCAAATTTAGGAAAGTGCTCCAAACTTGTTTTCAACTCCATCTTCATAAATTCCTAATAAAGTGCTCTATTTTCTCCTTTGCAAAAAGTAGAATCAAACACAACTCCATCTTCAACTCAAACTTCATAAATTCCAAATAAAGTGAAAAATATTTGGAATCTATGGCCAAACGCCGACTTAGTAACTTTCTTTCACAAAGGGATTACATATACATAATCTGTATTGTTGCTTTGAAAAAACATCACAGGACAGTATCAGTATAACGAATCTCTTCTTCTCTCTTATCTTTGTTTCTCTACATTTTCAGTTTTTCAACATGAACTTTAATGTTCTTATAAAGAAAATCATCTAATACTTGCAATTAACGACAATCTTCCTAATGTTTTAGTGGTTCCTGAATATGTTCATATGCTTCAGATATACTTCTCACTTTTGACCATGCCAAGTTTATGTGCTGCTAATTTTTTTTCTGGGTTTTGTTCCACATAAATAAATGCAAAAGTATAGTTGAGCTCACCAACATCAGGAAGCCCTTCCTTCTTTATCAGAAAAGTCCTCTTTTTCTCGTGATCAAAAACTGCTACCACATCAGATGAACTAAGATAAACTCTGTCCACCTAACAAAAGAAGTTGTGACAGAGTTACAAATTCACTAATCAGTTATGCGAAACATAAACAATCTGATCATGCAAGTTCAGTATGTATTGTGCTTCCGCAGATGAGTGCCCAAACATAAACACCACATGATTGCTTAATACATACTCAGAAAAGGGGTGGGGATGGGGGGTGGGTGGCTTACCCACTTGGAGCTAAAAATATTAAGCAATAGAAAAGAGAAATAGCTGAATAGTTTTGAAAGAACCTTGCTGAACTATGGCATGTGAGTTTGATAGGACATATGCTGAAATTTACCTCGCAAGATCAAATAGTATGTAATCTTTTTACCTCGGATTCAAATGTTAAGGCATCTCCTTGCTCTGTGAAACGTTCTCTGTTGCACAAGTTGTCAAGGTAGTCAAGAGTCTCCAAGCCTTCGACTCTCACTTCACTGTCGTAAGAGCGGTTAGTTTAGCTTAGTTTTCAAGTTCTGAATAAGGAGACTGTATGGATATGTCATGAAATTCATACGTTCATTGAAACATGTGGAAGTATATGAATAACAACACATAAAATGACTTTACCAATTTGCTTTTGGGTTTTTAAAGGTCATATAATCAACAACACAACAGCTTCCACTCTAGGTTTAAATTATAAACAACTAATGTTATTTCTGTTTAGAAGAATCCTAAAGTAACAAGTTGTTTATGATAGTTACCTGATATCTGAGACAGCAAAATATGTATGGTATGCAATGGAGAAACTAAAAGGCTTGCAATTGATATTTCTGATGCGTGATATCAGGGTAAGAGATCCATCAAAAGCCAAAGCCACTCTCAGGCGGAATTCAAAACTGGAGAAAGAGAAAAGAGAGGGGACTAACATCAATACCGGAAGTGTAACTACTTGAACATTTATAATTAGGTTTCACAACATATAACTATGCCGCCTATTAAGAAAAGAAATGGATTATATTGAAAGAATATTAGAGTATCCAAGATAAAGTTCGTACCCATGAGGCCAGATTTTAAGATCATCGTCAGTAGATTTAAGTAGTAAGTCGATATATGTTTTGCCATTGGAATCATTAGGGTGCAGAGGGGGAGAGTTATCGTCAACGATCCACATCCTATTTCTGGCAAATCCATGTTGCTCGAGGGAGCCCCGGTTTCCAAACTTCAGAAGTATACATACACATCAGTCACATTTTAAAAGTCATATTTTAAGAGGAACGTAAATCATATAGACAACTACCATGTTACCTGTGGAAAACAAATGGGAATCCCTCCCCTCACAGCTGCTGGCGGCTTAAAAGTTGCCTAAAAAGCGCATAAAGGAGAGCAAGGTATCAGTTTCGACAAAGCAACAAATTTATGTTTCACATATTTTAACTCCTTTCATTTCTTCAGTTACTGAGCTACCTCCGAGATTTCTTTAAATTTGATATTTTAACAAGCGGGACTTGAGAAACCACCTTGATGCAGGAACAAGAATCAGAGGGTCTGAAAGGGGTTGTGTTGGTCAACCGAGATTTCTTTAAATTCGATTTCAGAAAATGCTTATTTTAGAGAGTTGAGGTGTTTGACCAAGATTTTAGGAAAAAAATAAGTGATTTTGAATAGTAGCAGAGGCTATATTTTAGAAGCTAAAAAGAGTAGCTTTTCCCCCATAAGAACTTTTGGAACATTGGCCAAGAACAAAGTACTTCTTTAATATGAACTAAATGAATTTCTAACAAGAATCTACAGTAACAACATGATACTCACATTTCATTAACAATAATTTCAAAGAAGCTCTCAGATAGTGATTGAACATAAACTAAATGCAGTTTTCGGTGCAAGATTAGTGGAAACACAAGTCTTGCAAAACAAGAGGATCTAGGAGGCTTCTATTGGTTTAATTGAACTTATTACTTTCGGCTCATATAATGTTTGTATATACCCAAAAAGAATTAAAATGTATGCATATCCGATCACACTCATACTGAACCCAACAACAACATACCCAGTGTAATCCCACAAGTGGAGTCTGGGGAGAGTGGAGTGTATGCAGACCTTACCCCTACCTTGAGAGGTAGAGAGGTTGTTCTGCGCTCAAAGATAAGTACACTCATACTGATCCCACAACTCTAAATTTTAAATTCGCCTCTGCTTACAAGCTTTTCACCCATATATCAAATTGAGAAAGAAAGACAAAAGTAAGAAAACCAGAATGATTGCTTCAAAAGTTTACCTTGCTGCTTATAAAAAGTAATTCTTCACCATGGTCAGTCTTCCATGAAAGAACCTGTCCTCCATGCAAGCTAATCTGGACAAAACAATACAAAAACCTCAGGTTTTCAAAAGACTTCAAGATTTACAAATTCTTATCTTAAACACAGAATCTTGAAAGTTATGAACTTAGAATAATCTCAAAAAGTAAACTTACTCGAACAGAGGCGCCACGTAGATTTCGAAGCAAAACTTGACCAACTCCATGCTTATCCTTTGCAATTTCTACAGCTTTATAATTATCCTTATCTGCTACAGAATGATCCATTTCAAGAACACAAAATGGATATCAAAAACAAGAAGAACAACTAACTAGTGTTTTTCTCTGATTAAACACAGCATAAAGCCTCTAACTTTTATACTCAACTACACAAACTTCTCAGCTAGACAAAACCAAAAACACATGATCTGCAATAACTTTAGGCAGTTGAAAAATCAATACTTTTTCCCAGTTTTCCTGTGAAAGTGTACCAGAATCCTAACTACCTGAAATTAAACTTAAACTTTTCTTCACCACTAATTCAATACCAAGTTATCTTCTTGAATTAATGACCATATAAAGAAAATAATTGACCCTTTACTTCAAAACTCATAAAGATTTAAACTTTATTGAAAAAGAAGCAACCCCAGAATCTATAATATTGTCTGGAATTTCAAGAACAACCAAGAGAATATTCAAATTTCTCTAACCAATTATTTCTTGAAATAGGATTTACAAAGGTATAGTGATTGTTTATGGTCATAATGACTTTTGGACTTATTTGCAGTTACTAATAAAGAAATTAATAATTGAAAAGTCAGATATTTGAAAGGAAAAATGTGGAGCATAGGTATGTACATTATATTATGATTGAAAGCTGAGAATTTGTCAGTTGTACACTTAATAGGATATTGATTACCTGAATTAACGGCCTTTTTAGTCAAAATATTTGTCCTGTTGACTTTTTAAAAAAACTTTTAATTGCCCCTAACTGTTTTTTTTTGTGTTCACTGATGTTCGGTATACGCATTGAAACCCGATTATATTCGGATTCATATCATATAGAGCCATTTTTGGGGAAGCATTCCCTATTTTTCCATATCAAGGACTCAAACTCGAGACCTTTGATTAAGGGAAAAACAAACTTATTCGCACCACATTTTTTATGGTGCCCCTAACTGTTAGTTGTGTGAGAAACTAAAATATTACTCCAAGAAAAACTTTGGCTCTATAATAATAACAATAATAATACAATAATTATGCCTCAATCTTAAATAAATAAGTTAGATCGATTATATAAATTCTAATTAATAATGATAGTAATAGATTTTAAATATATCATATTTATATGAGTCTATTCTTCTTTTTATTCACTATAAAGATTACATATTAACTCCTATATATGAAGAATATAATTACATTCTTGTAATGATCACATGCGCTACCCTCTAGCATGAAATCTTTTGCTTTTATCGTCCACCTTCATGGCTTTTTGTCTTTTAGTCTTTATTTTCATGCCTAATTCTCCACTTTAAGCTTCTTTTCATCCAAAGAATTTCTTGTCAATCACTTTATTATGCTAGCTGGTGTAGCCTTCTCTATTATTTATTTATTTCGACCATCTAATTAATTTTTTTAGGAACTGTTTGGAGTATCATGTAAAGTTATTGTCACGTGATCAGAATGTCACAGATTCAAGTCGTGAAAATATCAACTTGTAAAAATGCAAAATAAAGTTGCGTACAATAGACCTTTATGGTGCGACCTTTTTCTGAATCCGCGCATAATGACAGCTTAATGCTTTTTCTTTATCTAATCAATTTTTAGAATTTGATTTAATATGATAGGGATCAATTCCAAGGAGGGGGAGGAATGTGATTTGAACATAGGATGTCTAGATTAAAATCTCCACTCCTGTACCAACCTCTTGTAGTCAATAGGGATATACTAGTTGTTAAAATTAAAATATCCAACTATATTTTCTTTTCTCCTCCACCCGAAGCTTGGTACTCATTTTAGTACTTAGACTAATTTAAATTCACTTTTAAAAGTGTCACTTTAAAGGTAAAACATTTTCTATAAGAGAAAGAAAGAACAACAAAAGGAAAAAAATACAATTATTGGCTAAATAGCATGCAAATATATCCAAATTCGAGTACAACTTGGACGGCTGATGGCTCCAACATGATTTAACCTCTCGTCAGCAAAGAAAAAAAACAAATTAAAGGTAATTGATTAGTAACATTCAAATACAATTTGATTGAACAAGAGAGCCTCCACTGTTCTGTCAATTATTGAATTTAATCATATCTAATAAGGTTTATTATTGACATTCGTAAATAATCATGCCATTATTGTAAATATCCGTTGTTGGATATTTTGTATATCCACATATATATTTGGAAAATAGTTAAACAAACTATAAGTGATCTAAAGACTATACTAAGGAGATCATCACAACATCATTATAATAATATCATCTAGTTACAATCTTTATGTATCTAGGTTCTTGAATCTCTGTGTCAGCAGCCATCAAGTCTCTTGACGTAGTGTTTGTAGATTCAACCGCTACATGTTTCATTTGGACTATCGGGCAACAACTTCAACTGCTACAAGCTTTTGATCCTTATGTCTGAAATAAGAACTCAAACAACAAATTGGTTAATTTTCACCACACACTGAGTCAAGGGTTAGCCCTTCTCCTTAAGACAAGACTGCCCCCGTATACATGCTTTTACGTTAGCAGGGCAATAGCCTCCCAAGATAAAACAACGACTTATCTTCTTCGTAAAGTACACCGAAGAAGATCTATCGAAGAACACAAATATGGAAATTGCTAGGAAAGGATTGACTCAAAGATGTGTATGAACTTGTGGTATAAAAGGTTCATGATCTCCCGAGACAATATGTTTGAGAAGTGTATAAGATCTTCATATGGAATGACGTGTATGTTGGCACATAAAATCTGAAGTGAAGTGTGTGTTAGACACCTTTTTCATTGTTCTAAAAATGATCCACAAAGGCCTCAATTTATAGATTAAGAAAATGCCCGTTCACTTGCACTTGTCATGTGAATGCTTTAATGGAGGTTCATTGAGCCAAGTAAAGAGTGTGTGAACACACTCAAACCAATGACTCACTTAATGGAAGATTCATCCATCCAAACCCAACACAAAGTTCAAGAGAACCACTTAAACTTTCGTCTCCACATTCATCGTCCGGTGTCGCGGCCCTTTCCGGCTCCGCGGTCCGACCCGTTCCGTCTTACACTTCGCACAATCCTTTCTTCGTTAACCAGTACGGAATATAAATTATTGTCGATAATAACCGTCCATCATTTTATGTCTCAAACACGTTACTCTTACGTGTGCAAATATCTCTTTCACTAAGGAAATTTACGATATTTAGCCCCACGTGTGCACGTGTGTGGAAATAAGATTTTTGACGTGCTGCGCGCCTTATGTTTGATTCATAAATGACGGGATAAACGTATTCCCCCGTTAGTAAAATTTCCAACAATCCCCTCTTGAAAGAGATGTTGGTGCACACACATCGTGCCATTTTTAGCAATCTTCCGGTTGAAAGATATTGCATCGGGATGAGGTAGCGCTTGGCCTTGAACCTTCCCTAGTCGAATACCATCGGACATATTTACTGAGCGGTGAACGTGATGTCTTGAACCGTCAGTGTTTAGTATATGCCAAGACAATGATAAGGACACAATACCTTACCTTATTTGTTTTCTTCTTATCGTTCTGTCCGTCGTGGGCCGTGGACAGCTTCTTGGATTCTTAATTGTGTTCATTTGAGGTGGCCACACCTCACACTTAAATAGGTGATCTCCTACAAGGTACCCTGCAGTACCCCACTATACGAGTGTTAGAAATCATTAAAAGTATCATCATCTTAACCTCGACTCTCGAGGATTATGTTAAGATTTGACACTTAACCTGTACCCACAATGCATGCAGCATTTTAATGTCTATCGCGTAATGGCTATTGGACTTATGTTTCTTAATATAAATCATTATCCGAAGTGCTTTTTCTTTCACCGAAGCGCTCTACTGAACCTTTACATCTTAGTTTTCCCATTGAACAAAATTCTTGGGATCTTCAGTCAGTATGGTTGGGTTACCACCGCAAAGTTTCGTATGTTTTGGGTTTTCAGCACATTCCCCTAGACAGGCAGAACTCTTGATCTATTGGGTAGGACCTTAGTTAGCGGGTCTATGATATTCTCCTTTGATTTTGTGTAATCAATGAAGATGATACCCGTGGTGATTAACTGCCTAACGGTCTTATGTCTCTGACGAATATGTCGAAACGTCGTCATTTGTGCCCTTCCAGAAGCCGATTGACTTGCCACAGTGTGTAACTGCCGAAGGTACAGGTTCCTCCCGATAAGGGACTTCCTCTAAGTTGTAGTGAAGTTACTCAACTTCTTTTCACGCTTTGTATAAATCGGAAGACTCCAATTCCCTCACGAATCGGCCGATGCAAGTTAGAGGATTTTATAAGATACACCATACACATTCTCTTGTGGCTATGACGTTCTTCATATCCGATGTCCAGTTTGCATCACTGTGTTCTCCCAGAACGACTGAACATCCGGAATACCATAATCCATAGATTAGTGAACATCTCAGATATCGTCATATCTATCTTAGTGACATTCAGTAATTGTTTCCAAGATCACGAGTGAACATGGTTCAACTGGTTGATTTGACAAGCGATATCAGGTCGAGTGTAGTTATACTTTGAACTATCTGAGACATGTGCATATCACTCTTGGTATATGGATGCACCATGATTCTAGTCAGTTTTATGTCTTCTATCCATTGGTGACTTCAACGAGACTGTCAATCTACAACACACATGAGTTTGAGATTAGACCAGTCCGTTTAAACGTCTTAACGTTTGTGATACTCATATATTTAATATAGAAACTTTATTTCAATATGACTTCCACTTTCGGATTGTTGGTTTTTCCATCTGTTGGCTTTCTAATTCAGATTCAATATCTCTGTTGAAAGAAGATTTATTGTTTCTGCTTTATCTGAAACTTCCAGGACCAAAATATAAACATTTCAGGGACTGTAAGGAAGTTCGGGAAAGAGCCCAACAGTTTTAGAGACCACGTAACACTGATCCTCCTCTTCCAACTCTGTGGTTAGGAAGGCTATCTTAATATCCAAACCATACAAGACTGCGGTTGTCACGACCCGAACCCCGGGCCCGCGACTAGTGCCCTACCTGGGCACTCTTCTACCCATTCATCCCAAGTAATCCACGGAAGATAAATATACTCATCATTTTTTTAAAACAAGCAAAGGAAAAGTCGGCAAGGCCGCCACTATATATATATAATCCAAAACGAAACTACACTGTACACGAGTCCAATCCCACATATGAATACATACTTCTAAGAGTTTGGACAATATACTATGACGGGACAAGACCGCGTCGTACCCATAAATGTACAAAAACATGTAATGAAAGATCATTATCGAAATGATACTCCAGAACAATGGAGCTATCCCAAAACTCTGAGCAAGGATCCTACACTTGCAGATCACCAAACTGCGTACCTAAACCTGCGGCATGAACGCAGCCTCCCGGAGAAAGGGGGTCAAAAAGACCAACTATGTGAAACAATAAGTACCGTAAATGAGATTATAACAGACCAAAAAGATAACAAGAGACAAGTATAATAATCAAATACCAGTACACTGTGTCTTTTCAAATAGAGTAATGAGAGTCAACCGTATCCTTTTTAAAATATGAGTACCCACGGTACTTTCTTTTAAAATGAGAGTCATGTCAAAATCAAGAACGTCCATCCAAATAAACAAATACTGCCATGGGAGTTGAACCCGAACATTATACACAAATATTGTCATGGGAGTTGAACCTGAAACATGGATACACAGTCCATGAAATAATACACACAAATACTGTCATGTGAGTTGAACCCGCAACATGGATACTCAGTCCATGGAATAATATACACAAATACTTTCATGTCACAATCAGGGACACCTACCCTCAAAATATCACATCATGGGACTCGAACCCGCATATGTATATATAGTATCATGGGATTTGAACCCACATCATGGAGAGCTAATCCATGGAATAATATAATGTCATGGGACTCGAACCCACATACATAGAGAGCTGGTCCATGGAATAATATAATGTCATGGGACTCGAACCCACATACATAGAGAGTTAGTCCAAGGAATAATATAATGTCATGGGACTCGAACCCACATACATATATAATGTTGTCGGTCCTCTAGTGAGGGATGCGGTCCAAATATCAAGAACTGTACACATATAGCTATCACAAGCAACTATGTACAATTTAAATCATCTCCGACTCTCATTAGCACAAATAGAATGAACTATCATTTTAGAAGAACTCAAGGCATTAATGAAATAGTTAGAACAACTTCCTTTTTGGAACTCAAAGTACTATTAGTAAAATAAATAAAACACTTCTATTTTGAAAACTCAAAGTACTATTAATGAAGTAGTTAGAACAACTTCCCTTTTATAAAACCCAAAGTACTATTAAGGGAATAGATAGACAACTTTCACTTTAAGAAACCCAAGGTACAATAGATAGAACCACTTTCACTTTTTTGAAACCCAAAATACTATTAATGAAATAGATATAACAATCTTTCGTTTTATTTTAAAACTCGAAGTACTATCAAAGGAATAGATATAACAATCTCCATTTTATAAAATTCAAGTACTATCAAGGAAGTATATAGAACAACTCCTATTTTAGGAAATTCAAAGTACTATCAAGGAAGTATATATAACAACTTCTATTTTGGGAAATCCAAAGTACTATCAAAGAAGTATATAGAACAACTTTTATTTTACGAAATCCAAAGTACTATTAATGAATTACATCATCAAGGAGTAGGATCCACTCACTTTAGAAAAAGGAATCATGCTAGAAGAAGAAAGAATAGTTCACATACCTTATTGACGACTAACCAACTCTACAATCTAGGATACGTCTCAATGTACTTCAACCTATAACAATAATAACACGTATATCAACACGTGCTTACTAAAGTAGGTTAATGCCAAGTAAAGGTTCTCCTATTTCTACGAAAATTTGAGCAACACTTCCCCTATAAATATGTGTTTTTCCACCTTTTACAAGGCTCAAATTCAACAACAATCAAACCCCATTTAAGGCACAATAAAAATAGCAACCAAAGGGGATTACACGCCTACCTGACGTGTAAAATTCGGCCCCTTAATCTATACAAAATAGCCCATAAAAACAGTCCACAATTCTATCAACGATAAGGGTAAAATGTGAAGCCTTTTAACACCCTTTTACACCCTTATTCCTTAGGACTTTCATTAGCAATTTTATCACATTAATCATGCATGTTGACAACTGAATTTCCAGCATATACATTCCACAAAACAGTCCATAAAAACGGCACGACAATATCCAATAGTTTTATAGATTCCACGGCCAACAACTACAATCCGATAACTCTTTCCTTAATTCTTTTTATTCCAATTCAAGTTCTAAAACTTTTCTATATAAGTTATATCAACTTATTAACAACAATATTACTCCATTATAACATGTAACAAGTGAAAATAACAACAATAATGACCAACGAATCCAAGACACCAAATCTGTCCCATTCTCGACCAACTTCACAAAAATTGTCCAAACACTTTTTATTCTTCATTATTTTTAGCACAGGCTCATCTATACATTATAACAATATGCAATATCCAATTACTTCAAGAGGGAGAAGAATTTTTACCTTAATTTGTAGCAAAAACCGTCCAAAACAGTCCCTAGAGATCCGGCCCACAATTTTCGTTTTGCTCCACTTATTCAAGTTCCAATCACACACATGTATCCTCTACAAGCTTATAACCAACTTTTCTTCTTGTTTTACTTCCAAAAAGTCGACGAACAAGCTAGGGTTTTAATGGCCATTCTCGGCCTAAATGGATTCTTGGAGGGTTTTGGAGAGTTAACATCGTTTAAGACTTGATTAGGGTTCTTAATCTTGGATAATAATCAATCATTGGTCTTCTCTTTGGCTATGGAAGTTTTTAAAATCTTGTAGCTCAAGAAAGATGAGAGAATGAGCTTTGGAGGAGATGAGATATTATGTCTCAAAGTCTTGCAAGACTTATCTTATATAGCACAACTTGTAATGACAAGTGGAGAGGGACACGTGTTGCTCTCTAATTGGTCAATAATTTCCTCTTCAAAATATCAAGATATGTAGCCCAAAATATCTTAAAATCGAAGGGCCCGGCGAAATTGTAAAATTCTCGGCGGACCCCATATTATCAATTTCAATTCTTCGTAATCCAATACCAATCTCATAAATCCAATTAGAAGTATTAAATTCCAAGTTAATAATTTTTTCGTCATCACATTTTTCCAAAAATTTTCCGGAGGAAAATGTAAATATTCTCTCATTTCAACCTTCAAATCTTGATTCCTGAATCACGTTCTCAATTAGTAGTCCTGGTATTACGGGGTGTAACATCCTCCCCCCTTAGAAATATTCGTCCCGAATGTTCATAGTGGGTCTCAAACTATACAGATTCCGACGTCGTCTCCTTACTATACCTATCAACCAATACTCCACAAAACCAACGATTCCACACACGGCCACAATATGTCACATGTATATACACCAATGGACCTTCCATCTGAGGTCCCTTCTCACAATACTCGAAGGTTGCAGTCCTTTCCAAAATGGGATCTTCAGACATTCCTTTCTCTTCCCGTACTAGGGATGACCCTGTCGTATTCTAAGCCATAAATTATTACTATATGAATCCTTCAGTCGGACTCCCACTCAACTAACTGATGTGTTCCCTCGTGTCAATTTCTCTTCTCCATCCTCACATTAGTCAAACTACTGATTGGTGAATGATTCTATTGTCTACCTAGCTTTGTTTACTAACTGGTGTAAACTCTAATACTAGTAGCATCTCAATCACGAACACCTATGGACAATGTTACTGAATCTAATGTGTGTCTATCATCACAATTAACTCTCAGTCATGGTCTAAAATGAATTTCTCTCATATCTCAAAGTATTTCTCACACTATCATTTTCACTCATTAGAGGTTCTCCTCCTTGGCCGAAGTATCCCTACTGTACATCCTCTACTATCGGTCTTTACACTGTTATGGGGTAATTACACCCTGTTAACCTTACACAACTATAGTTTCATTCATTTTATCATTCTTGTCAACATCCTTCACTCTACACATTACTTAAACAAAAAAATATTTCTACCTCTGATGGTCCTACCAATTCACATTCTACTAGAAACAATGGGAATATATACGCTAGGGTGGAATTTGAATCTATCAATGCATGTATGACTCAAAATGATCAAAATATACCTGTAATCCCATTAGATGATGCCTCTTGATCCTGCCTGGTAGCCACAACATCTATGCGGTTCAAAGGACCGCCAGAACTATAAACTCCACCACGACCTCTACCACTACCGATCGACATTCGAATATCCCATGGCGCACAACCGCAGTAGAGGAAGAGGAACCAGCCACCGATCAAGCAGGTCGAGTCACACCACCAGTGCCCAATCTAAAAGGACATTCTCTCACCACATGGCCCGGACGACCGCAATAAAAACAAGCATCTATACCAAAAAGGCATCTCCCCAAATGATGCTTACCACACTGGAAACACTGAGGGAAAAGTGGCCTCAACTGAGCAGATCCCCTGCTTCTCTGAAAACCTGGAACCCTAGAGATCTGACCGACTCCTAAAGACCTTGTGGGGTCCAATCTCCCACCTGCGAACTGTGTAGGCTGGGACGAATATCTCACCCGATGCTGAGGCTGCTCATCTAGAAACTCACCGGGATATCCAACCGGTCTAGCCCTCTTATGGTGGTTTCGCTGCCTCTACCTCGCACACATGCCTGCGCACTACTAATAAACCCCTGTTTACAAGTCTGCCTCACCACTAGCCTAGTCTTTAATAGAACGACATCCCTCATGGCCCTATAGTCTTCCCCTGACCGAGGAGCTGGAGGCTCAGGTGTTGGGGCCTCAAAAATTGGTGCAGAAGAACTCGCCGACTGTGGTACAATATTCGGTATAGACTGGGCATGAACCCTAGTAACTCTTTGAGTCTGACTAGTAGCTCCCGCTACTGATTTGCCCTTCTGGGCAACTGTTGTCTTCCTCGGAGGCATAGTTGTAACACAATAATACGTCAGAGAGGGATTATCCTAATAACACAACTCTATTGCACGATCTCAGATTGAGAAGAATAGAAACCAAATCCTAAATGTCATGTAGCCCCTTGTTTATGGGTGTGTCGCACAACACACCGATAATTAAGACTCTACTTAGACACGGTCTATAGACATTCCGAGGACAGACTGCTCTGATACCACTCTTGTCACGACCCGAACACCGGGCCAGCGATTGGTGCCCTACCTGGGTACCCTTCTACCTATTCATCCTAAGTAATAAGCGGAAGATAAAGATACTCATAATATTTTTAAAACAAGCAAAGACAAAGCCGGCAAGGCCACCGCTATATATATATAAGTCAAAACGAAACTACACTGTACACGAGTCAAATCTCACATATGAATACAGACCTCTAAGAGTTTGGACAATATACTATGATGGGACAAGGCTCCGCCGTACCCATAATGTACAAAAACCTATAATGAAAGATCATTACCAAAATGATAAACTCTAGAACAATGGAGCTATCCCAAAACTCTGAGCAAGGATCCTACACTTGCAGATCACCAAACTGCATACCTAAATCTGCGGCATGAACGCAGCCCCCCGGAGAAAGGGGGTCAAAAAGAGAGTCAACCAACTATGTGAAACAATAAGTACCGTAAATGAGATTATAACAGACCAAAAAGATAACAAGAGACAAGTATAATAATCAAATACCAGTACACTGTGTCTTTTCAAATAGAGTAATGAGAGTCAACCATATCCTTTTTAAAATATGAGTATCCACGGTACTTTCTTTTAAAATGAGAGTCATGTCAAAATCAAGAACGTCCATCCAAATAAACAAATATTGTCATGGGAGTTGAACCCGAACATTATACACAAATATTGTCATGGGAGTTGAACCTGAAACATGGATACACAGTCCATGAAATAATACACACAAATACTGTCATGTGAGTTGAACCCGCAACATGGATACTCAGTCCATGGAATAATATACACAAATACTTTCATGTCACAATCAGGGACACCTACCCTCAAAATATCACATCACGGGACTCGAACCCGCATATGTATATATAGTATCATGGGATTTGAACCCACATCATGGAGAGCTAATCCATGGAATAATATAATGTCATGGGACTCGAACCCACATACATAGAGAGCTAGTCCATGGAATAATATAATGTCATGGGACTCGAACCCACATACATAGAGAGCTAGTCCATGGAATAATATAATGTCATGGGACTCGAACCCACATACATATATAATGTTTTCGGTCCTCTAGTGAGGGATGCGGTCCAAATATCAAGAACTGTACACATATAGCTATCACAAGCAACTATGTACAATTTAAATCATCTTCGACTCTCATTAGCACAAATAGAATGAACTATCATTTTAGAAGAACTCAAGGCATTATCACATCTTGTAATATTAGGGACTTGACCCCAAAAGTATTATGTACGTTCACCGTACATTCATTTTAATAATAAATCCTTTGACTCTCAATGAACTAAAATAGAATATCTTTCATTTAGACAACTCAAAATACTATCAAGAGAATAGATATAACAATATTTCATTTTTAAAAAACTCCAAGTACTATCAAGAGAAGAGATATAACAATCTTTCATTTTAGAAACGCCAAGTACTATTAATGAAATAGTTAGAACAACTTCCTTTTTGGAACTCAAAGTACTATTAGTGAAATAAATAGAACACTTCTATTTTGGAAACTCAAAGTACTATTAATGAAGTAGTTAGAACAACTTCCCTTTTATAAAACCCAAAGTACTATCAAGGAAGTATATATAACAACTTCTATTTTGGGAAATCCAAAGTACTATCAAAGAAGTATATAGAACAACTTCTATTTTAGGAAATTCAAAGTACTATTAATGAATTACATTATCAATGAGTAGGATCCACTCACTTTATAAAAAGTAATCATGCTAGAAGAATAAAGGATAGTTCACATACCTTATTGACGACTAACCAACTCTACAATCTAGGATACGTCTCAATGTACTTCAACCTATAACAATAATAACACGTTTATCAACACGTGCTTACTAAAGTAGGTTAATACCAAGTAAAGGTTCTCCTCTTTCTACGGAAATTTGGGCAGCACTTCCCCTATAAATACGTACTTTTTCACATTTTCCAAGGCCCAAATTCAACAACAATCAAGCCACATTTAAGGCACAATCAAAACAGAAACCAAAGGGAATTACACGCCTACCCGACATGTAAAATTATGCACCTTAATCTATACAAAATAGCCCATAAAAACAGTCCACAATTCTATCAACGATAAGGGTAAAATGTGAAGCCTTTTAGCACCCTTTTACACCCTTATTCCTTAGGACATTCATTAGCAATTTTACCACATTAATCATGCATGTTTACAACTGAATTTCCATCATATACATGCCACAAAACAGTCCATAAAAACGGCACGACAATATCCAATAGTTTTATAGATTCCACGGCCAACAACTACAATCCGATAACTCTTTCCTTAATCCTTTTTATTCCAATTCAAGTCCCAAAACTTCTATATAAGTTATATCAACGTATTAACAACAATATTACTCCATTATAACATGTAACAAGTGAAAATAACAACAATAATGACCAACGAATCCAAGACACCAAATCTGTCCCATTCTCGGCCAACTTCACAAAAATTGTCCAAACACTTTTTATTCTTCATTATTTTTAGCACAAGCTCATATATACATTATAACAATATGCAATATCCAATTAATTCAATAGGTAGAAGAATTTTTACCTTAATTTGTATCAAAAACCGTCCAAAACAGTCCCTAGAGATTCGACCCACAATTTTCGTTTTGCTCCACTTCTTTAAGTTCCAATCACACACATGTATCCTCTACAAGCTTATAACCAACTTTACTTCTTGTTTTACTTCCAAAAAGTCGACGAACAAGCCAGAGTTTTAATGGCCATTCTTGGCCCAAATGGATTCTTGGAGGGTTTTGGAGAGTTAACTTGGTTTTAGACTTGATTAGGGTTCTTAATCTTGGATAATAATCAATCCTTGGTCTTCTCTTTGGCTATGGAAGTTTTTAAAATCTTGTAGCTCAAGAAAGATGAGAGAATGAGCTTTGGAGGAGATGAGATATTATATCTCAAAGTCTTGCAAGACTTATCTTATATAGCACAACTTGTAATGACAAGTGGAGAGGGACACGAGTCGCTCTCTCAATGGTAAATAATTTCCTCTTCAAAATATCAAGATATGTAGCCCAAAATATCTTAAAATCGAAGGGCCCGGTGAAATTGTGAAATGCTCGGCGGACCCCATATTATCAATTTCAATTCTACATAATCCAATACTAATCTCATAAATCCAATTAGAAGTATTAAACTCCAAGTTAATAATTTTTCCGTCGTCACATTTTTCCAAAAAAAATCCGGAGGAAAATGTAAATATTCTCTCATTTAAACCTTCAAATCTTGATTCTTGAATCACGTTCTCAATTCGTGGCCCTGGTATTACGGGGTGTAACAGCGGTGGCCCTGGATATCAAGATATTCTCGAGGGAGCACATATGCAGGTAGCCGAGGTCTTATACTTGTCATTAGGTCCATCTACCTTATAGTCAATCTGAGTATCCATTTGTACAACCCAAAGATTCTTTTCCCGGAAGAAGGTTAACCATTAGTATGGTTCTATAAGATGGATTCTATTCTTTTCCTTTCCAGAGCCGTGCTTCTGGAATAGACAAAACTACTGCAATAGTCTTTGGTTTATTCTTAACCAAACAGGCTAGAAGGTCTAAGCCAAGTTCAGCCCTCTCTTTGCTCCGTACCGGTTCAACCTTAGAGCCCCGAGTACTGTGGATCTGAAACACTAATTCCGGATTATCAGGCCCTCGTAGGTTCTTTTTTTAACCTCGAGCAAATACTTATTTTCCCTTCTCAAGGGAAGATACCTTCAAAGAATTCAGAATTCTTTGACACCAAGAGACGATAATCACAACGGTCATTTGCAGATCCAGTGGATATGCAGTCTACAGTCTTACGTCTAACTTGACATGTTTTGGTGTTCTAACCTCAACCCAACAACCGATCCATAACGGACTCCGTTTATGGGAGCAAAGGTGCCTCTTGACTTATAGTGTGAATGAGACTCTTCACTTGTAATGTGAATGTGACTCTTCACTTGTAATGTGAACGTGACTCTTCACATGTAGTGTGAACGAGACTCTTCACTTGTAATGTGAACGTGACTCTTCACAGGTAGTGTGAACGAGACTCTTCACTTGTAATGTAAATGTGACTCGGCACATGTAATGTGAACGAGACTCTTCACTTGTAATGTGAACGTGACTCTTCACACGTTGTATGAACGAGACTCTTCACTTGCAGTGATAATGTGGCTCTTCACTTGCAGTGTGAACGAGACTCTTCACTTGCAGTGTGAATGTACCTCTTCACCTGTAATGTGAACGAGATTCTTCACTTGCAATGTGAACGTGACTCTTCACTTGCAGTGTGAACGAGACTCTTCACATGAAGTGTAAACGATACTCTTCACATGTAATGTGAACAAGACTCTTCACTTGTAATGTGAACGTGACTCTTCACATATAGTGTGAACGAGACTCTTCACTTGTAGTGTCTTCCCCTCTAATTTGTACAACTCTGTAAATCACCCATGTAGGTGTGACTAGGTTCTATAGGGACGATTCTTCTTTCTCTATTCCATTGACGGAATGGAAAGGTAATTTTGCCACTTCGATCACCTCATGTTTATTTTGAGGTTTTATGTCGACAGACGACAACAATCTCAACTTCTTGCCCGTGAAAAGGACGCAATTGGAGAATGTTTTCGGTTAATGGAGAATTAGTACTCCAGCCTTTGGCTGTGTAATAGAGATTGAATGCTGGTTCAACTCACCAGAAGCCATCTCAAAAGTCACAAGACTCTTGGATCTCAAAAACCGGAATTCTAGATTTTCTGTCTACTGATTCTGGGTTTTAGCATCGCGACTCAGTCAGACTGACGCTGCGGCTCCACATTGTTAGAGGCAGCGCCGCGGCTCTATCACCATGGCGCCGCGGTGCTAAAGTGGCAATAGCTTCGACTGACCCCTCTGGTCAGGGAGCGTCGCGACCCCTTCCCAAAATTAGCCCATTTGAGTTTTGATGTTTTTGCACGCCGATGCATTGGATCATTTTATCCACAACCTTTTTGTCAAGATTCAAAGGTATTATCCTCGTCTTGCCCAAAGATAGCCTTAACCTTCCGGTTATTTAGGATTTGAATATTCTAGCCCACTCTAGTCTCCCGTAGGTTTTGTATGACTGAGTGTCTATATTGGCCCACCTTATCGGGTGTCCAATTCTATCCTATGAAGGATCTTCTGTCCGATAGTGTGACAGGTTCATCTCTTAACATACTATCAAGCGAAGGATCTTCTGTCGGTAACGGTGACAGGTTTAACTTGTTTTTAATCTTCTTCCCCTTATACCGTTAGACCGGATCGTATAGAATCGATTTCTATAATCCAATCACTAGGTGGGAAGAGTGTGAAGTTGAAATTCTGATTTAAAGAATTATGGAATATAGACTTTTTAAGAAACCTTTTCATAATCCATTTCTTGCCTTTATTCAGAAACCTTTTAACTTCATAATTGACAAAGAAGAAATGCTTACCTTAACGTAGCATTTCCTAACACACGAATCTCCTTGCGGCATCTTTCTCGTCGTGTTTTGAACACACGTTCACGAGATCTTCTTTTGATCACTATTACAATCTTGTCTTAAATTGTTGGATATTTTGTATATCCACATGTACATCTGGGAATAGTTAAACTAACTATAAGTGATCTAAAGACTATACTAAGGAGTTCATCACATCATTACAATAATGTTATCTAGTTACAATCTTTATGTCTCATACACGTTACTCTTACGTGTGTCAATATCTCTTTCACTAAGGAAATTTACGATATTTAGCCCCACATGTGCACGTGTGTGGAAACAAGATTTCCGATGTGCTGCGCGCCTTATATTTGATTCATAAATGACGAGATAAACTTATTCCCCATTAGTAAAATTTCCAACATCCGTTTAGGTGCTTTATTTGTTCTGCCATCTCATTACGTTTCCTAAGTTGACCCCCCTGATGCGCGGTAAGATGCACACACGTTAAACGCAAGTGCACGTTATCGTGACAAGTAGTATAGTCTTGATAAGACCGAATATCGTCCACAAGGATTAGGGTTCAATTACCAACTATCTATTTTCTAGTATCTATTTGGTGAATTGATAATTGATTTGTTGTTTATAACTAAGAATTATGCAAGCTATTTAAATATAAAGATTTACTTCAGTGGTGATGAGAATAGGGCTTCCATGTATCCTTACTATCCGCTTATGCTACTTACTAATGCATTAATTTATGGTATTCTTCTTTTGGAGAAAACAGTTTCTGAAATCGCTTTATACTCCGTTAGGGTATATAAACACTCAACCCCAGTATCGCACCTTACCTACCTTTCGGTGATAAGGATAACTCTATAGGAGGATTAAGAACAAAAACCTAGTTGACCGTCACGCACAATGCGCAAAATTAGGGTTGTTAAGCCTCTCATCAACGCTACATAAATAATTGAGGTATTTTCATCCCCAATCCAAGAATGTCTACCCAACTTACAAAGATATTCACAATCCCCTTTCTAACTGATTAGAAATCATATAGTGATAATTAGTTGTCAATTAATTACCAAGAATTCAACTCAATTATTGGATAGATCTCACAATAAGAAAAATAACCATAAGCGTGCATTAATTCATAACAAAAGTTTCTAGAAATTCAACATGGAAACCCCTATACGAGAATGAGTTCCTAGCAATTTACATGACAAGAACTAATTCAAAGTTCATCATACAAAAGTGAAATAAAGAACAAGAAAGGGAAAAGAACTTACTATACTAATGGTATCGATCTCCAAGCAAAGTCTTGTGTTGTGCGAAGGGAACCCTTAAAACCGCCTAGGGTTCTCCTTTTATAGCCGCAAACCGCCTCCTCTTTTCCTTCAGTGCCCGACCTGAATTTCGTCAAAGACCTAATTTTTCCGCCGGCGCCGCGCTGCCCGCATGGCCGGCGCCGAAGTTCTGCAATTTGTCGGGTGTTTTGGCGCCGCGCTCGATACCGCTGCATGCGAGCCGGCGCTGTATCTTATGTAGCTCTCGGATGTTTAGCGTCGCGGCCTCGCTTTTAGCGCCGCGGCTGGATCTTCTGCAGCCTCTTCGAATAGTGGCGCCGCCCCTCGCTGATCGCAGGAGGCGCGCGCCGGTGCGTATTTTACCCTCGTTTGCCACTTCTCTGCTTTCCACTCCGCATCTCCTCTTTTGCCCTCTTTTTGCTCCTTTTCCGCCATTTGGCCATTTTAACCACTTTGACTCAAAAGAAAGAAAAACTATCCTAATACGACACTTATATGTGCAAAATGGGATAAAAGACTAACTAAAACTGACTCAAAAGGTGTATATAAAATACACCGATCAAATACCCCCAAACTTAACCTTTGCTCGCCCTCGAGCAAAGAGAGAAAGAAAGAAAATAAAAGACTCAAAGAACGAAAAATAAAAGACTCATCATCATTGATCACTTTTCTTTGCGTAAGTGTTAACTAGAAAAACATGAAGGTTAGCAGAATAATATGCAGGAACATATAGCATGAAATTTCAGCACATTTAGCTAGATATTTCGTAAACTCATATTCATCATGCTTAATGGAAGTCAATATACTAAATCATGCATCTAAATTCAAGAATTCCTATGGCATGCTTACTTGCTATTCTCCACTAATTCTGGATATGCATAAAAGAGATCTTCAGGACTTTTAAGGGTTGTAATGTAGGCTTAGGTATAGGCAGGTAAAAATCGGCAATTTAGGCTCATTTCGTGTACCATAAGCTCTTTTAGCGTTTCAATATTTCCCTTTTTTTTCTTTTTGTTCTTTCCTTCACTTCGATTCTATCTTTTCCCTCTTTTGTTTTGGGAGAGTGAAATATATAATAATGACAAGCACCCCCAAACTTAGGCTTTTGCCTATTTCTTATTACTTTTGTATTGGGGTGCAACAGACTTATTCACTCTTTTTGTCTCTTTTTTTAACACAATGTATTCCACTATTTCATATTTTCACTTATGGTACAATTTGTGGGAATATAGGGTGTCAAAGAAGAAGTTTCAAATTTAGGCTCAATGGGGCTTACTAGGGATATTTTTAAAGTACGGGATAGAAAAGAATGGTAAGAATTGGCTATCAAAGAAATGCCTGAGTCATCTCCCTAGCATGCATATCCTAACTATTTCGCCTCAAATAGCAAGCAATCATAACACATAAGTATTTATCATTTAGCATGCATAACTCAAGCAAGAAACTCGAATACAGATTCTGTGAGTTTTTGGCATATCTAACTTATGTGTTTAGATAGTTGCTTCAATTCCGTTACATTATTCCACCTTACTTCACTAGGTGTTTCTAGCAACTACATCATACATGATCTTTGACAGACAATTATGACTCAAAAAAGAAAAAAAAAATTTGGTGACTCAAAATAAACATAAAACAATCAAAAAGACTTAGAAAAAAACATAACATGACACACAAATAAAACACCCCCAAACTTAAATCACACATTGTCCCCAATGTGTGTAGACTCAAAGACAGTAAAAGAAATAAGACACTTACAAACTTTGGCTAAAATGGTGGTGGTGGCGGTGGATAATGCATCGACCATTGGTTGAACAAGGAACTCAACTCGTTGATTTGTTGTCTTGTTTCTTGCTGTCCTTGTACTACTGTGTCCAGGGTCTGCATCATCCTCATCTGATTTTGATACAATTGCTCCATTATGGGCGTTGGAGGTTATGCTCCTGTGGTTGGCCGGTGGCTAGGTCCTGCCTCATATTGAGCCCCTATTTCAGGCTCATCTTCGTCCATGGCGGCCTCTGCTGCTGCTGCTGCTGGTTGTACTCTCCGTCTGGCTGCTGGGGGGGCTTGGGTCTGGGAAAGAGTGCACTATCCCACAGGACACCGGCAGTTGGTTTCTCTCATGAGTGTCAGTGGGTAGTTTTGGGACCGCACTCATGTGGCAAAGACTAGTGATGAGTGAACCGTGTCCCAATCCGCCTGTTGTCACCAACCTGCTGATTTCTTCAATGCTCTGCACTATTTCTTTCCCCACATCAATCGTCATTCCCCTCATAATTCCATATATCAGTTTAATCCTATCCTCTGGCACTCTGGTGAAGTGCGTGGATGAAATCATGTGGGCGCTGACGAAATATAACCAACATTTGGCTACTTTGTTGAATTGGCACCTGTTCAGTGCTCTTGATCCATTTCTTCCAATATCAAGGACAACCCCATGGTAGCTCACTGTTCGCAAACGGCATTCCATCGATGTGGTCCTGCTTCTAGACCATGTTCTAAAGTGATTCCAATCACTTCTTTCTTCAACATCAACCGTCTTCAATTGTGCATTCACATTCTCTGCTGTCACAGACACATGAACTCCCCTAACAAAGCATCCCCTTTCCACCTTCTCCGGAAAGTTGGCATAAAATTCACGCACCATTGTTGTGTTTACTGGTGCTATCTTCTCCGGATTTACGAATCTCCTCCACCCCCTTAACTCAATCATAGCCCGGATGGGCTCATAAACATCTTCCTCCCGTATGACTCCTCGGTAGTCCATTCCCTTCTCGGTATTATGGAGTGCAGTATCAAGCTTTTTGTATCTTTGGAAGGCTTCGTAGCTCACAAACCTAGTATTATCGTAATGTGAGGTTGGGGTGGATGTGGAGCCTCTTCTCTTCCTGGTGGCCATGGTTTAAAATAGTTTATGGAGCTTTTTAATTTAGTGGCACAAATGTTTCCTACACAATCTACAACTAGCAGCGAACACAACACCCCCAAACTTCAACTTTTCTACCCACTACCCACACTCCTTTTTTTACTCTTTTTTTTTTTCAAACTTCACAATCAACTTTTCAGTACCCAACTACTTCAACTACAATGCTCCTTCAAACTACTACCTCCTGTGACTTCAATAAAGGACTCAAGAACAGAAAAAAGATTACCTTTTTATGAGAAGATTCAAGCTTGTTCTTGTTTCAATTGGTGGTTTGAGGCTATGGAATGGAGCTTTGTTGTTTGAGATAGCTAAGGATTTTTAGGAATTTAAGAGTTTTGATTGTGGTTGGGTTGGATTTATGGAGGATTTGTGGGCGATTTTTCGGATTTTCGTGGGTTTTGGCAAGGAAGGGTTAGGTTTTTGAAATTGGATTTGGGGGAAATCTGATTTTGGGCGTTTTAAGTTCTGAAATCCGCCTGGCGCTGCTCGCTTTAGCCGCGCGCCAATCTTCTGCGCTCCTTCGGGACTTTCTGCGCCGCGGTCCTGCTCCTGGGCGCCGCGGCTCCTAAACTGGCAAATTTTCTGGGATTTTGGCGCCGCGGCCCTACTCTGAGCGTAGCGCTTAAACTGCGCTGTTCGATTCTTTTCGCGCGCCGCTTCTCGCCAGCGCGCTTTCGCGTTCGAAATTACGACTTTTCTTGATTTTCGCTTTTTATTTTCTGTACCTATCAATCACAAAGACAAACACAAGATCCCAAGACCGTGAGATCGTTTCTTATAAAATAAACTAAAGCGAAATTAAAATAACATAATTGAAAACGTTGGGTTGCCTCCCAACAAGCTGCTTTTAACGTCTTTTAGCCGGATTAATTAACCTTTTCGAGTGCCCATTGGATCCTTACGCGAATCGCTTGCAATCCGCAGAGTTATTGTTGTAGGTCTCAATTTCCTACGACCATTTGTTCAAACAAGAGCCTTACATATACAATTATCCCCAAGTAGGCTTGTTTTTATGCTTTCTATAATGTAGGAATCAGTGAAATTCTCTACATCTCTCGACTCAGGGGTACCGCTTCTGGTATGGGCTTCCTAATGGTGGGTATCAACCGTGATAGCTAGTGGTGGTTCTTACGTAATAGGTGCGAAAAAGGATTTCTCTGAGTCGAAGGTAAATAATTGGATCTCTGCAATCTTTTCTTTTCTACACCAACTATCTCACCAGATTCCTCAATAGTTGGGTTTGGTTGAGTTCCTCAAATTGATGTTACGTTAAAAATGATCTGAAGTTCTCCTATTTGCAATTCCACTTCTTTATAGCCAATCTCATTTCGTCCGTGAATCGCGCTGATACTTAGTGACCGAGTATGACTTCTCGCAATTCTCTCTCTTCCTCTATGGTTGGAGCTCGACCATATTGACAGTAGAACTCCATGTCTTGAGGATCCCTGAGATGCATCAAAACCAACAACGGATCACGGCACCCTTTTCACACAATAAATACATAAAATGAAAAAGAATAAAATAAAATAAAATAAATAGAAAAATACAAAAATTAACAAAGAATAAAAACCAAATTAGAAATTAAAAATAGATAAATTTGATATTGAACTATGCATAATCCCCGGCAACGGCGCCAAAAACTTGATGCGCGGTAAGATGCACACACTTTAAACGCAAGTGCACGTTATCGTGACAAGTAGTATAGTCTTGATAAGACCGAATATCGTCCACAAGGATTAGAGTTCAATTACCAACTATCTATTTTCTAGTATCTATTTGGTGAATTGATAATTGATTTGTTGTTTATAACTAAGAATTATGCAAGCTATTTAAATATAAAGATTTACTTCAGTGGTGATGAGAATAGGGCTTCCATGTATTCTTACTATCCGCTTATGCTACTTACTAATGCATTAACTTATGGTATTCTTCTTTTGGAGAAAGCAGGTTTACGAAATCGTTTTATACTCCGTTAGGGTTATATAAACACTCAACCCGATGTCGCGCCTTACCTACCTTTGGTGATAAGGATAACTACATAGGAGGATTAAGAACAAAAACCTAGTTGGCCAGTCGCGCGATGCGCAAAATTAGGGTTGTTAAGCCTGCATCATTTACGTAAATAATTGAGGTATTTTCATCCCGATCCAAGAATGTCTACCCAACTTACGGCATATTCACAATCCGCTTCTGAATCGATTAGAAATCATATAGTGATAATTAGTTGTCAATTAATTACCAAGAATTCAACTCGATTATTGGATAGATCTCATGATAAGAAAAATAACCATAAGCGTCGTTAATTAATTCATAACAAAAGTTTCTAGAAATTCAACATGGAAAACCTATAAGAGAATTAGTTCTAGCCGTAGACATGTGAGAACTAATTCAAAGTTCATCATCTGGCGAAATAAAGAAACGAAAGGAAAAGAAATTACTAAACTAATGATATCGATCTCGAGCAAAAGTCTTGTGTTGTGCGAAGAGGAACCTTAAAAGCGCCTGAGTTCTCCTTTTATAAATGCACCGCCTCCTCTTTTCCTTGAGCATGGCCAGAATTTCGTCAAAGACTAATTTTTCAGCGTGGCCGCGCCCTGAACAGGCGCATGGCCGGAAGTTGCAATCGTCGGGTGTTTTAGCGCGCGGCCCGATATCTGCATGCGGCGCCACTGTATCTTCTAGCTCGCCGGATGTTTAGGCGCGCCTGCTTTTAGCGCGCGGCTGGATCTTCTGCGGCCTCTACGAATAGTGGCGCCGCGACCTAACATTGCGAGGCCATGGCCATGGTCTGGATTTTACCCTCGTTTGCCACTTTCTTTGTTTCCAGCTCTGGCATCTCCTCTTTTGCCCTCTTTTTGCTCCTTTTCCGCCATTTGACCATTTTAACCACTTTGACTCAAAAGAAAGAAAAATTATCCTAATACGACACTTATATGTGCAAAATGGGATAAAAGACTAACTAAAACTGACTCAAAAGGTGTATATAAAATACACCGATCACCCCCCTATGCTCAATTTTTGCAAATGTTAACAATAATATTTGACCTTGAAGTTTAAATATTTCGAAAGCAAAAGCGGACATTTTAAAAGTAGAATAAAAATACGTGTCAAATAATTAACTTTTAGCTAATAATTTGGGATAAAGGTGTTTCTCCTCGGATGGAGATGTTTCCAGCTTGCATAATCAGCAGCAAATTCACCACTAAAGGATATTTATATGTGGGACTGCGGATGTAAATGTTCCTCCCATTAATTAGAAGTTTCGAATTTGTGTCTCGGGTATTCAATTTTTTTTGATAGAGAGCGTTTCCATCTGAATGGGCCTTATGCGGTGCAAATTTAAATTAATTGGGCTTCAATACGGATATCGGACACCAGATGGGAACAAAAAAAAACAACAAATTCAGAATTTAAATTTTGTATGTTCGACCTTTAAAGTTTTACTATTGAATTAATAATACTTTTAAATTTATGAATTGAAAATTTAATAATTATTGAAAACTTAGTGCTTGCTTATATGTCTCAATATCGAAATTGTTGGGTTTAGTTGAACCCAAGGGCGTAGCTAGAGGATCAAGAGAGGATCATGTCAACCGCTTTTATCAAAAAGATTACATTGTATATACAATTTTTTTAAATTAATACATAAGTTATAATAGAAAATGATCGAACCTCTCGGAGATTATTCCGTCTTCGCTATTAATTGAACTCATTCATTACTTGTTTCAAATGATTATAAAAGTCAACCCGATGCACTAAGCTTTCGCTTATATACATAAATTATTGCAGGAAGTCACAAACAAACAAAAGAGGAATGGACCCAATGTTAGGATTGAGGGAAAGTGCCAAAATCCATAGCCATCCCAACAAAAAATATGGGGCCATCTACAGCCTAAGTGACTAAGATTCACAAGACATCACTTACCCCATCATCATAAATATGAGAATTTTAAGTGTCTCAAGAAGAGCCACAAAAGCTTTGCGTATCTCAAGTTCAGATAAAAGGCAGATAAAGGAGGTAAATAATTTAAGTTATATGCACTAAAATATTGAGAGGGGGGGGGGGATTTATATTGATTATTCAGGTCGGTATTTTATAAGTTCCTAGGTGATATGCTATTACAATAACTTCATTAGTAATACTCAATATGCAGAGTTTACCTTTTGGTGTAAATTAGTTTAACCTGATGGTGTGCAAAAAATTATACAATGTCAGTGCAAAACAATTAAAGTCTGGGTGAAAACTATCTGCCTACATTGCGTACCGATCGAATTGGTAAAAATTTATAGAAACTCGGTGTTTAAACCAATCCAATAAATATATAACACATGTCTTTATATACACTCATATCACTGAACCTTTGTCAATCCTAACATGTTTTCGCTTTAATTTATCACTTACTATGATAAATTAGTATAACTTGATGTAAACATTAAAAGTGAGTAAATTTTACGTCCTGAATTTGTGTGAAGGTAACTGTGAGTTGACGACCATACATAAAGATAATACATATAGAACGCGCACATACAAGACACCAACTAATTTAGAATTAAGACATAGTTGATGAATTGATTAAAAAACAACGGACTGAGTAAAAACAGAAATGACATTATGCCTGTCCATAACATCTTAGACCTTTTCCATTTTTTTAATATATAATTAGATATTTTCACCAATTGACTAATATACACGTTGAGAAGAATGACTCAACTGTATCCAAAGATAGTGGCCAAGTGGCAATTAGTCAAATTTGTGGCTTTAGGATCACAAGTTCGATTCTCGGCGGATACGTTCTCCGGGGCATATGTCTCGTATTTAAAGCATGATAGCTTAACCGCGCGGGCATGTTGCAGTGTGGGTTTGATACTCCCTCAGACAATCCATGTTGGGGGTCGGACCTTGTAGAATTGATCCGTTGGTGGCGATCAGACACTGAATGCGGGACGCACATTTCGCGATTTACCTGACGGTGACGGCTAAGAACGGGTTCCATTCGCCTCCAGGAACATAGTACCAGTACTTGTGCAGGTACTTGCAGGTACTAGCGATATGGGGATACTAAGGTCACCCGAGACCTGGATTATCAAAAACAAAAAAAAAATGACTCAACTGTGCATGTTCCCTGTTATATAGATGTGTTTAGGGGTGCACAAAGGGTTAGGACCGGACCGGACCGAACCGAGGACCGAACAGTAGGATTATCCGGACCGAAGACCGGACCGAATTTCTCGGTCCGGTCCGGGTCATTTTCGGTCCGGTCCGGGTTTTCGGACCGAATGGACCGGTGATCTGACCCCACTTGACCCCGTCCATCCACGGCTCACGCACGGGCGGCGTATGACATATCAAATATAGGTTGTAAATTGATCAAACTTTATCTGATCGTAACTTTGCGCTCGGACGTCCGTTTTACTAAAAAAATGATTTTGCGTATTTTTACGATCTGGGGTAAACCGCATAAAATTTTGTGTACCGCGTCGAGAATGTCAATTTGATTGGAAATTCAATTTTAAAAAAAAACGGGACCAAATTATAATTATATAATATTATATATTAGCAATTTAGAAAATTATAAATTATATATATTATATATATATAATTCAATATATATTAGGAATTATATATATTATAAAAAATAAAAAAAATCAGACCGGACCGGACCGAAAACCGAAATTTCAAATCACATGAACCGAAGACCGGATCGAATTTCTCGGTGCGGTTCGATCCGGTCCGATTTTTCGATCCGGACCGATTTTTGTGCAACCCTAGATGTGTTGGCAATGGCATGCTCCACTCTCTAAAAGGACCTTGATCTGGTCTGTGGTAAGAATGCGAGATGCGAGAGATAAACGCACGTCACAGAAAATCATGCCGCAAACAAAAACATGGTGTTTAACAGTTTGTTTTAGAATTTAAAATTTAAATAATCAATTTGTTAGTTTAACTTTTGGATTTGGCTTTCTCCTGTATCCAAAAACTAACAAATTGGTTATTTAAATTTTTCTAGACAATTTTGGTTGGAATGATCTGGGCGGCTCAACAAAGTCTGTGATCTAAAGCCAAATTTGGATGAGAGGTCCTTAATATATATTTTTTAAAAATATTTGAAATCTATTTTTTTAAATGCAAAATTATTAATGATATTTTGATAATCAACTTTTAATGATAATTCTTTATCGAATTAGCTTGAAAACTTCTTTCAAAAAATATCCATGTTCAGGAATTATTAGCATTATTCTATAAGGAATATTGACATTTGAAAAAATATATGTATGCGGTGAAAACCGGCACGACATGTGGCATGGTTTGGGAATGGAAATCGAAGGAAGTAGCAATTTGTATCAGTGGAGAGTCGAGTGTCATAACAAGACCGGTTGACGGTCGCACCAGATGACACCGAGTAAAGATCGGACCTGGTGACATCGGGTGGAAGACCGAAGGAGCTTAGCGCCTACCCGTTTCGGATATGGCGTCAGCCGTTACTATTTTCTCATTAAGTGATCGTTTTTGCCATTTAATTGCATTTAATGAGGGAGTGATTCTTGGGCATAAATGTCTTATATTGTTAGCTATAAAATTAGTCCAACCTTCATGTTAGAAGGGCATCTCATTGTTATTGTTGATACTTGCATAATTACATTAAAAATACTCTTGTTTGCTTTTGTTATTGGCTCAGACCCGAAGTAATTTAGCTAAGGATCAAACCAAAGTCTCAGTTCAATTTCAATCAAGATTGCGGTATTTCAGGCTAATTACTTGCTTATTATTTTCATTTACTTATTTGCCGTCAATTGTTATCAAACTTAAAAGCACTTACAAATTCAACTGTATTGGTGTCCACTTTGGGGCTAAGGATAATAGTGGTGATTTGATTCAAGCTTAAATTTCACTTGTTTCTTTCGAGATTTTTGTGGTGACAGGTCAAAACTAAGTACTAACAGTATGACTAGTGAAATCAATGATGAGGTTAGCAACCACGAGGACATCAACGGTGACAATGGTGCTCACAACGTCAATAACAACAATGGCGTTCCACCCAATTTTCCACCCATTGATATACCGAATGGCGTTCCGCCCGTTGTTCCATCAAACGGTATTTCACCGAATGGCTTTCCTCCTTTTGATCCAATGAATAACAACAATCTCGTGATTTCACCTCGGTCGTCTAGAAGATCATGTCAGAAGACACCGAACGATGATGAGGATGGTGAAATAAATTTGGCTCGAATCTTTTATATGTTAAAGGAGAAACAATAAGCGATAACATAGTTGTAAAAAAAAAGTAGCGGAGCAAGTGCAGCGGATGAAGCTCGTCCCGCCTGCAATGATGAACCAGACAGGAAAGAGGATCGAGTCGATGAAAACGCCAATGGTTCAGGGACTAGCGAGTCCTCGGAGGTCTTGAAAATGCTTGAAGCCTAAACTAAACGAATTGACACCAATGAAAAGAAGGTTGAAACTTACAACTCACGGATAAATCAGATTCTTGGGGCACCTCCTATCTTGAAGGGACCAGACTCGAAGAGATACATCCAGTTGTCATTCCCACCAACTCACCAAGTGCAACATCGAAGTTGATACTGAAGAGGTTTACAATTCCCGACCTCCTGAAGTATGACGGGACAACAGAGATCCACATGAGCATGTGACGTCTTATACTTGTGCAATAAAGGGCAATGACATGCATCCAGATGAGATTGAATTGGTGTTGTTGAAGAAGTTAGGCGAAACGCTTTCAAAGAGAGCAATGACATGGTATTATATGTTGCTTGAACATTCTATTAATTAGTTTAAAATGCTTTCAGATGCTTTTATAAAGGCAGATGCCGAAGCTCGGAAGGTTCAAGCAAGAAAAATAAATATTTTCAAAATTGCTCAAAAGGATACGGAGTTGTTGCGGGAGTTTGTGACCAGGTTTCAAAAGGAGTGGATGTTTCTTCACCGAGTACCGGATGAATGAGCAGTTAAAGCTTTCACCAAATGGCTGAATCCTAGAAGCTCCAGTGGCTTGTTTTAATTAAAAGAGAACATGTTGGAATTTCTAGCAGTAACATGGGCAGATATGCACAACAGGTACGAATCCAAAATCAGGGTGGAGGATAATCAGCTTAAACTTCCACCGGGGTAAGCATAACGGAACAAAAACTTTGATAAATCAAATAGGGTAGTCGATTCGGAGCCAAAATCTTCAAATGATAGATATCAACCCTACGTGCAATCAGAGAGGTCAAATTTCAGATTGGATCGGGGTCGCAACAATTGTAATTTCCCATCGGACAGAGGAGATAGGCGTAATGATCGAGGGTCTACCAGTAGGGGTTTAAAATTTAAAATTTTAATAATACCGGTGGATATTCTTCTAACATTGTGGAAAGTCTGAGGCTGTCCGAATACAATTTCTATGTTGATGCAGCTAGGCTCGTTTTGACCATTAGTTATATAAAGGAGACAAGGTGGCCAAGACCGCTTAGTACAGACACATCTCAAAGAGATCCGAACTTTATTTGTGATTACCATGGAACTCATGGTCATCGAACAAATGATTGTCTCCAGTTAAGCGATGAAATGGCATGATTATTAAAAAATGGCCACTTACGCGAGTTCTTAAGTGATCGTGCAAATGGAAACCACATAAATAAGAAAATGGACAAGGAGATAGAACCGGTTGAACCATAACATGTCATAAATATAATTATCGAGGGATGGATATTTCGAAGGGAGCTATCATGACCACAAAGAAGATGAAACTATCGAGAGAAAAGATCCAGTAATTATGAATCAGAGGAAATAATATCTTTCAATAATGAAGATGCGAAGGGCATCATTCAACCTCACAATGATGCATTGGTAATTTCTGTCTTCATTAATAAATTTCAGATTAAGCAGATTTTAATTGACTTAGATAGCTCGACCAACATCATCTGATAAAAAATGTTAGAGCAATTGGGGTTGTTGGACAAAAGTATATCAGCAACCCGAGTTTTAAATGGTTTTAACATAGAAAGCGAGACCACGAAAAGAGAGATCGTTCTTTCAGTCAATGCAGCCGGGACAATTCAACAAATGAGGTTTATGTCATAGAAGGTGAAATGATGTATACCGCTTAATTTGGCAAACATTGAATACATGACATGAATGATGTACCTTCAACGTTACACATGGTGCTGAAATTCCCAACACCAAAGGAAATCAATATGATTTGAGGGGAGCAACCGACAGTAAGAGAGATGTTCACAATGGAAGAATCGGTACAAACACTGAAAGAAATGAAGAATGTGATTAAAAGCAAGGAAGTGAAATAACAATCACAGGGTTCGGGCTCGCTGAGTTCAAAAAATGAAGAGAAAGAAAAGACAAATTATGAGAATGAAGAAGACTACTTTAGCGTTCTGAGGTCATTTGTGCTGCCAGATGATTCAAATTCTACGAAGTCGATTGTAAATGAGCTAGAGCAAGTCATCTTGTTCTTGAATCTACCGGATAGAAAAGTATACCTGGGCACCGGATTAACATCGGAGCTCAGACTTAAATTAATTGAATTTCTTAAAGCGTATATCGATTAATTTTTCTGGTCCCACTTAGATATGACAGGTATCATTACAAACTCAAAATTGAGTTTGGACTCGAGCTTCCTCCGGTAAAGCAAAAACAGAGGCCTATGTCCGACTTTAAACATAAGATCATCAAGGAGGAAGTAACAAAGCTTTTAAATATAGATTCCATCCTGGAGGTAGAATATCCGGATTGGTTATAAAATGTATTGGTCGTACCTAAAAAGGACATTAAACTAAGAATGTGCATAGATTTTAAAGATTTGAATAAAGCATGTCCAAAAGATTATTTTCCTTTGCCGTACATCGATAAAATGATTGATGATATGGAAGGGCATGAGATGTTGAGTTTTCTTGATGCTTACCTCGGATACAATCAAATTAGGATGAATCCAGAGGATCAAGAGAAAACCTCTTTTATAACTAGATACGTGACATATTGCTATAATGTGATGCCATTTGGTTTTAAAATGTTAGTGCAACATATCAACGCCTAGTTAATCGTATGTTCCAGGATCAAATAGGTAATACAATGGAGATTTATATTGATGATATGTTAGTTAAGTCCCAGGAAGCAGATGACCATTTAAAGCATGAAGTCTTTTTATCTCATTGAGTGTATCAATTCATATATTATCTTCTACTTGTACTATTTTTCTTAATATTTTTACTTCAAAAAATTAGTCTAAATCATCAATATCTATGTACGTGGCTATTATGTTTTGAGGCTAAGAGGATCTTTTTTTTTAATTCGAATTGTCCAAATATATTTCTCATCACCTAGTAATCTCAAATTGTTACAAATAAATAAAATTTAAAATTTATTCTTTAATTTTTTAAAATCTATTTAAAAAATTCTTTTCTTTTTCTTAAAAATATATATTTTTTACTTTAAAATACTTATTTTTTAAAGGAAAACTTGGTTCATAAACTTCAAAATGGGGCCCCAAAAGAAGTGGGGCCTAAATCAGCGGTTTCGGCCGCCTTACCCAAGAGCCGGAACTGGATCTAATTGTAGTATTGTACTTTAGTGTGGGACTTGAACCTTTCTCGTAAGGACTAGACTTGCTCACTTGGCAAATGTATAATACTTAGGTCTAAGAGATGATCATTCTATCTATTCTCATATGGTTATTTCTATATTGTTAGTTTTGCTAATATTGTGATTCAGCTGTCTAGGTTTTTTCCTGACCTTGAGTAAGATTGAAGGAATGAGTAGGTTTGTAGCGTTTTAGCAAATATCTGACCTTGAGTAAGATATTTGTTCAGGGTACACATGTGCAAGTGATAAAATATTATTGTTATTCTGATTTTTGTGTTTCTAGGATATATAGGTGGTTAACTATATAGGCCATAAAAGGTCAGTCCGGTGCTCTAACTATCCTACATGTGATATAATAACAGACAAAGGTCCAAAGTTCTAAGTTCAAAGCTTGCCACAACCCAACTTTAGCCTACAGAAATTTTCCCTTTGAAATTGCTATTGAAGCAATGTTAAGTGATTTAGCATCCTCGAATATAGTTAAAAGAACTCTATCTCCACAAAATGATATAAATGGTACATGATAAAATAATGGACAATATGCACTCTAGGAATACATCATCATACAAAGAACTTTTCCGACTATAGTCCCTATACTAAGTCTCCAACAAACCTTCGTACATTCCTCGAGGGCATGGTGGTGTCTAAAACTAACTGCACTCTCTCTACCACCGGGCTCTTCGCAATTGGAGTCAAACTTCAAGCACCTTTGTCCAGGGCACCAAAACCAAATTGCAGCAAAAATGATCTGGTCTTCACAGATTGAATGATTTCCACCGAGTTATTCTCCATATGTGCTAAAAGAAGCAATCCAATCAAGTTGCGGCACATACAGACCCTAATATATCAAGTGGTTTGAAACCCCACAAAGAGGAAAAAGAACATTTAGTATCATGATGGTTTAGGGAAATGACGATTCATCGAAACTTGTACTTAAAAATCGTATATACCTATCCTTATAAAAAAAAAATCCCATATAACTATCAAGTTATTCTCCATATGTGCTAAAAGAAGCAATCCAATCAAGCTGCGGCGCATACAGACCCTAATCTTATCTTTTTCTTCTGTTTTGCCTCGGAAACAACCGCTCTACCTACCAAGGTAGAAGTAAGGTCTGTGTACATTCTACCCTCCCCAGACCCCACGTTGTGGGATTGCACTGGGTATGTTGTTGTATAACTATCATTACAAGGAGCAGCCTAGTAGTAGCAAGTAACAATAGCAATGAAATCGTGTTCTTTTCTTTTTCTTTTTAAGTTTATTTCCCGATTCTGCTAAGAAACAGTTTCAAATAATGAACTGGTCTCAAGTTCAGACCATTCTTGCATGCTGAATTGAGAGTAAAACATAACGGAAAGGAGATAACTTCGACTGGCCTCACCAATAGTAATATTTTCTCCACCCCCACTAACATAGCTTTTTCTTTAACCCAAACGCCTGCTAATCCAATAACTCAGTCAACTATTCCCTAAAGTTCCTTTTCTAGCACCAAAATTGGTCTCTTCTACCGTTCCTCTCAAAGTGGATCAGTTCTGAAAGGAAAGAAAAAATGGGATGGAGGTAAAATTTACTCCACAGTTCCAGACTAAGTTTATACAAGCTTTCACATAAAGAAAGCATCACCAGTATTAATATGATGCTGTCCCTATGTGAAAACCTTATTTTTCCTTGCAAATTATTCTCAGTATACTCAAACCACTCTATCACCTATATTTTTATAGAGGAAAAATTTATTCGTAAATAAATAGATCTCTAGTTCTCAATTCTAATAGGAAAAAACTATTTTTTTATACTTGAGTTATAGTTATTCCAGTAGAACCTCCTAGAGAAAACAATCCACAGCTCATATGGAGACAGCGATTTGTTTAAATGATTGATTTCTTTTTCGCTCTCCCAATTTTCTATGCAGGGAGGGGGAAGACAGAGACAGACCTGAATACCAGGAAGAGCAGCAGAACTTCCCTTCATCAATATGCTTCACATCAAGGCTAATGAACCAGGAGCCAGCACTCACATCATCATGAGCATATGTGCGAAGTATTGATCTACAAAATGGAGAGACAAAACAGTAAGCATTCTCCTATTGCCATCACAGTTGATGGAAACATATGGTTTTATTTTTATTTTTCAGTGGAGTGATGTGCACAAAAGATAACCTACTATTACAGATACTATAAATCAGTCTAACACGGAGACAATTATGGAGAAGTAGACACATGTTACAAACAAAACCGACCCTTCACTGAGAGTAGAACCCCGAGCTCAAGGTCTCGACACCTCAGCGTTTGCCACTTCAGAATGCAATAGAAACATACTGTTAATCCACATTTTTTCTGATAAGTACATTGTCAATTCCATATATTTTACCTGTTGATAGAAATAAATTGAGCCAAGGCCTTTGATATGGCAAATATTTCACCGGACGCATGCCTGAAGTATCTGGTTGTGAAAGAGTACAAAAACAATGAAAGTGTTAGCATCTAAACAACTTGCAGATACATGTCATGCCTGATCTCTATCAGCAGATTAGCACCATCACCAGAAGTTTTTTTTTTTGTGTGGGGGGTGGGGTGGGGTGGTGGATGAGGGAGTGGGGGCTGAGAGAGAAATGCATTTCAATAAGCTCCCAAACCTTGGTTGTGCACCCCAGACAGATACATATTTCGATAATAAATGATTATGTAATGGAAGTAATTTCTCAATCTCGCCTCCTAAACATCAAGCATGAGCACAGTATTCTAAATGCATCCATATCCAGGTTTTCATAATAATGGAACTTGTAAGTGCCACATTACGTACTTGCTAAGTTCACTTTCTACTATTAGAGAGGCACCTTGGCCATTGCAACATACTGGGATAGAGAATTCTCATACATCTATGAACCTCGTAGTTCTTAGTTTCCTAATGGGAAGAATAACATCAAAGCTACATGAACTCCAGAGTTTCACTTTTCCCCTTTAGCTACAAATTTCAAATACTATGAAATCAGCATTTTAGATGTCCAGAGTTTCACTTTTCCCCTTTTCCTAAACTTCCCCATTCGCTTGCAAGCCTTTTATTTACCATTGCAAAAAAGCTAAATTTTCCAGCCAATACACCTCTATTTTAGGCTGTTAAGTCACTCGATATCAGCCCTAAAAGGAATAGTAATCTCTCCCTATCCTGCATCACAGATCAAAATGGAAAGTGTTTGAGTTCAGGAAGCTGCAGAAGCCTTACATTCAAGCCAAATAATGCTACTTAACAGTAAGAAGAAAACGAACTCCCCAAAATCATGATGATAGCAAGAAAGTCGAAGAACCAGAAGGTCAACAGTGCCCTTCCTGCTGGTGATTATACATCTCTAAGTAATCTCCATTCACAAACTTTGTTCAACTTCTCCAACAAATATTAACATAACGAATGAATTAGCACTCTTCAAGTTTGCTAACTTAAAATATAAAGAAAGAGAACGGAAAAGGAAGAAGATATCAATCCAATACAGCATGATCAATATTTTCAATCAAGACCCAGAAGCAACTAGAACAAGACAGAGAAGAGTATAACTACAACATATGCAGCAGTGGACCACTTCTTGCATCTGCCAGATGGTTTCAGTAAAAAGTATGAAAGTACTCACGATTTTCCATCCCCAAACTTCCACCACTCTGGTTCATACCATTTCTGTTCCCTGTGAATAAGAAACAAAATTAGGTTTTTTTTATGAGGAAAACAAAAATTAGGTTATGATGAATTAATACTCTCAGATGACTCTTTCAGAAAAACAGCAATCATATAATAAATAGGACAAACTTACGGCTGTGAAAAAACTTCGCCAGATTTCATACACCCTATGTAGACACGAGGCTTATCCAAATAGCTGGCAAGTACTGCTCCAACAGCATCTGTGGATAAACTAAAGCCAATAAGCATAAGGCACAAATTTTAAAAACATAACAAAATGTTAACAGGTTAATGAACTCAGCAAAGTACATCATTAGATATGGCGTTATATTTATGTTTCATTAGTTATGGTGTTGCAATTTTCTGTGAAGGACATAAAAAATCCAGATTCTATCTCTAGGTCTCAAGGGATCATCTCCAATCAGTTTTACCAGATGGTTAGAGAGTAGAGAGTAAGAAGATCCAACAAGATTTCCTTTGGCATCTTGATACAATCTATTAAATAAATGGATAATCATTTCCTATTCAAAGTTCTTGTATACTTTATTTAATCAAAAGAAACCCTGATATAAGGAATTCATGGTAGCTGTTAAATTCTCCAAATCGTCATGAAAGATGATTCATTCTGGTCCTAGCACTGTAAAATGGAGCAACTTTTTCTTTAAACAACTTTGACGCAATATGGCTAATTCTACTTTTGCTCACTCTGGGAAATCCATTTAGACCTGATTGGCGACAAACAGGCACCATGCCTTTTAAAATTTAGGTAACATACACTTGATCAAAAGAAAAAAATGTAGGTAACACGACACCACTTTGGCACTGCCTTTCTTTTGTACATTATTTTGTGATTTTATGTAAAACCCTTATTGGCTCTTTGAGAAACCTACAACTTGACAAGAATACAACAACATACCCAGTGTGATCCCATAAGTGGGTCTGTAGAGGGTGGGGTGTACGCAGACCTTACCCCTACCTTGACAAGAATGAAAATCTAAAATCACCTAGGTACTTCTTTCTGTTCTTTATCTCACTGCCGTTTCCAGATTCAACATGCCAATGTTGATATACATTGGAAAAATCCTTAGCAATCTCTTTCCTACACTTAGTCTCTAAAGAATTTGATCATTTCAAACCCACCATAACAGTTTCTTAAATGGAAGGAAAAATTAAATTATAGAAAATGGAAAGAGATGAGCAGAGCACAGAAAACAAAGAACAACAGACATGCTAATGTACATATTGGAGGCTCCTAATATTGTGTACCTAAATTAACATAGACATTGTCGTTGACCTTGGCATAAAACTCAGCATCCCAATGCTCAACAGCATGAACAAAAAATGACTTTGTCTTCTTTGATTGTTCTTGAGGGGACTCCACATGATCATTCTGGTCAGGAAGAAAATAATACTCACATACTGAGTCTTGTAAACATATATACTACTATTACTAAATTACACAGTAAAGTAACCCGATTTTCAGAACAACAGTAAGATATACATATAAAGACATACAAAGAATCTTGAATGACATGAGTGTGCTAACATATAACAACATTATTGATACCCATTTATTTATTTGAAAAGGTCTTCTATATTAAAAGGAAGTGGGCTTGATTACCCTTTATTTATTGCTATTTCTTACTGTGGTAGAAGAAGGATATGAATAATCCAAGAAGATTTAATCTATTTTGATAGGTTAGAACAACAAACAACAAACAACTCTCAACAACAACAACAACAACGATACCCAGTGAAAATCCCACAATGTGGGGTCTGTGTTGGGTAGAATGTACACATACCTCACCTCCACCTTGGTAGGTAGAGCGGCTGTTTCCGGGAGACCCTCGGCTCAAGATAAAACATAATCAGGCAAAGAAAGTAAAGCAAAACAAAGTATGAGAAACAATCAACCTCAGACGAGAAATTAACGCATTATGGACATGCATATAGTAAAAATCAAATACGCAACGGTAATGCATTTTAACAACAGGGAGCAGTAGCTAACAGAAAGCAGTAGCTAACACCACTAAATAAGATAAATAAACTACACTAAAGATCACATAGCAGCAGGAATCAAACTACAGAGTACTATAGAACAATAATGCACCTATAAGTGTGACAAGATAACCGAACATACAGTAATATTACACTATCATTTTGTAAGCGTAAAGAGAACTACACTCAACTACCTACTACCCTTCTACCCTAATCCGTCTCCTCCACAACCCCCTATCTAAGGTCATGTCCTCAGTAAGTTGCATCTGCGTCATATCCCGTCTAATCACCTCTCCCCAATACTTCTTTGGCTTACCTCTGCCCCTCCTGAACCCGTCCATAGCCAACCTCTCACACCTCCGCACTGGGGCATCTGTGTCTCTCCTCTGTACATGTCTGAACCACCTCAACCTCAACCTCGCTTCCCGCATCTTATCCTCCACCGAGGCCACTCCCACTTTATCCCGGATATCATCATTCCTAATCATATCTCTCCTTGTATGCCCACACATCCATCTCAGCATCCTCATCTCCGCAACTCTCATCTTTTGTATGTGCGAAGTCTTGACTGGCCAACACTCTGCCCCATACAAAATGGCACCTTTTTGTCACACAAAACTCCAGATGCGAGCCTCCATTTCATCCACCCTGCCCCAATACGATGTGTGACACCGTTAAACAAACAACTCTCAATTAACTTAATTCTCAAAGCTTGTTTCTTTTATGGTTATAAAATTGCTATCTTTTGTTGATAACAATATACTAAGCTTGTAAGGAATGACATGCAAATGTTGCACATACAAGAATGATGAAGTCATTGGAATGCCTGCTCTCATCATCAATCGCTCTATCTGAACTGTCTCCGCGATTTGAACTGCATAAGGTGTAAATTCGAATAAGTAACCTGATTGGAGGAGACGTCTATAACCCTTTCTTCAAAGAGCATTATGGTGTATCCTTTATTTAGTTTAGATTTATCGAGGTAGATACCTTCTTCCTATGACGAATCGTATTACGATACCTTTCTCCTCCTCTAACTTTTTAAGAGCAGCACCTGCCGAAAATAGCTTATAAGATCAATGATATTGCTAGGGAATTCAACAGCAATCCAGTCTAAGTATGTTCAACAGACAATGATTGCATTAGCAAGGTGAGCTGAAATATAACTTCTGGATCTTAGTGGAGTCCGTTGATTTTTAACTTCACAAGGCCTACCCTACCAAAAGAAATCAAGAAAAAGGGGAGAGCAAAAGAAAGCCAAACCAGTAGGCATCCATGCTTTGCGAATCGCATCTCTGTTTTTCTTGTTGACAAAATTTGTAGAGACACCTACAACAGCTAGAAGCTTTTTCTTTGAATCCTTCTCATTGTTATCCAGTAGATGCTTCGATACAAAACCTTCCTGACTGGCTTTCCCCAGTTCCGTCTGAAGCGCAGCTAGCCTCTTCTGTTGTTCCCTGGCAAAGAAATCATCAGCCTGTATAATCCCAGTAAAATTTCAATATAAGGAGAAATTCTCTCAAAATTAGGACTGAATTCAATACAATCATCTAACCTGCAGGTTATGATCTTCAATGTATCATCTACTGATATAGCCGAACGGCCCTGAAAAGGAAGATAAGCATGGCTATAACTTTTGATATAACATTAGCATCTCAGGGCTCAACTCATCAGGACCAATGAAACAACATAAATTTGGATATCTCAGTGCCAACTTCTTCAAACTATTTGACAAAAAACCATTTTTTAAAGTACGCTATCTGACAAAAAACTTGTAATTGAACAAAGAATCTTTACTAGTATAAGTTTACATCAGATGTCATGAAGCATAAGCAAGCCTAGGTAACAAAGGTTTTTTAGAAAGGCTAGGCTGAGCACTTCATTCACCCTGGGACTCTCGTGAATAAATTTCCAGATGAATATAGGACAAACAGGACTCTTGTCTCTTCCCTGTAGCCCTTAAATAGCATTAAAACCTAGGTCTTTCATGTGAAAGGGGTTTGGTGCAGAATTTGACATAACTATCATACGAATAAGCAATAGAATTTCTTCCTTTATCTGAGTTCTATTTATATTTGTGTTACTAGAACAACTAGCAAAAACTAGTGCATAAAAGGCTTTTGGTGATCTTATTGGTGCACACTATGGGGGTTCCCCGACTTGGGTGAAGTTCTAGCATATTAGCCCTAGTAAATTTGTGACGACGTTGAATTTTACGTGAAGGAAATGCACTCCTCACCCAACCAATACAGGGGGCTAGTTAACATTTGGTAACGTGGAATCAATCTTATTAACCATATTCTATATTCAAACCAAGGTGACTACCTCATAATCAGTTATCTTAATCCAGACATATATCCACATTGATCTTTGTAGAGCCTTTCTGATTCTACAATACAGGAACTTACTACAACAAAGATGACTGTAGAATTTGGGAAAAAGAATCAGCTTCACCTACAACATGAATAGAATAATACTACCATTAGGGTGAAAATACCTGTTCGGTTCTCCTATCAAGCTCTTGAATAAGATATACCCTATTCTCTGAGTCCAGCCACATCCTGCCAATTACGCATTTACCAGTTGTCACAGTTAATCATCAAAAAACCTAAATACCAATCATTGAAATAATCAAGGCAGAATACATAGATAGACACTTAAACTTGGCCTCTACTATCAATTGAACACTCCAATTTACAAAATGATTATCTAGACACCTCAACTCACCTCAACTCGTTTCCACTGTATCAGTTGAACACTCCAACTTACAAAATGATCATCTAAACACCTCCAAATTTTATGTGTTACGCTAGCCTCCAGTGTCCACGAGACACAATGGGAACGGGTTGAGGTGTCTAGACATGCATTCTCAAAGTTGGAGCGTTTAGTTGCCAGTTTGAGTCCAGGTTAAGGTATTATGCCAATAATCAACTACACCTCAATCTCAAAATCTGACTACTTTTACACTGACCGTCAACCAACCATAACCCCTCCTCCTTTATCCAGGACTAAATACATGGCCTTGCAAAGCTCACATAGGCCAATTCAACATATTGAATATGTGAGAATAAACTTTCACGACACTAGCCGTGTAATAAATAGTCAGTGGTAAAAAAATACACCGAACTATCACTTTTACGCGAGTTTCACACTCCAGCTATCAATTGTTCCCTTTCCCTACCTGAATTATCACCATCTATGTATTAAAACACACCTCAAAGTTGACCAGACCAACTATCAGTTGCTCTCTCGTATTTAAATTATCACAATCCCTGTATTAAAACACAACACAAAGATAACTAAGAAAACTATCATTTGTTCCCTTTTTCTACCTGACTACTCAACTAGGTGTGTTTTAATACTAGTTCAAGTAGAAAAGGGACCAACTGATAGTTGAGGTGTGAAACTAACGAAAAAAATATGATAGTTCAGCTGGTTTTTTACCTTTATTTCAAAAATAAACAAACCAAAAAAAAAGAAGAAAATGTGCATGCCACATAAAATGAGACTTTTCATTGTATATAACAACGGACCTTAAGGAAATGATACAATAAAACTAAAGTAACAATTAAAACAAACATCGTATCTAAACTAACAACACAATACAATTCAATAGGTAACAATCATCCAAACAAAAGTAAATTATCACGACACTAGCAATGTAATAAATAAACAAACCAAAAAAAGAAGAAAATGTGCATGGACGTATATATATATATATATATACACACACACACTCTATACCTGCCGGCAACATAAAGAGCAGCCATGGTAGAGAACATAGAGAGCATTAGAAATGAAATTCGAGATCGGAAACTGGAGGTTGATGATGATGATAGCCGGTTGGTGGAACCTCGGCTATTCATTTCTTCTCCGACGGAGCAGTTGTCGTCGGCGACCGGAAAGTACGGCGATTGATATCGGATTTCGGCGAATTTCGACTGATCGGTGCTGATTGAGTTGCTGAGGTTTTCGATCCGATTGTCAATTTGGAATTTTTGTAAATTTTACTTTTAAAATGATCGAAGTGTTGCAACTGAAAAGTAATAAAGTAATTTTTGGTAGATACTTAGTGCCGTTTGGTTGGTTTTTTGAAAGGTCAAAAGTGCCCGTTTGGTTGGGCTTCTAGAAAGGTCAAACGTACTTATACGGTAAAAATTGGAGTGTTTGGTTGAAAATCGAAAAAGTTTAAAACTTCAAATATTTGCATTTATTTCAAAGGCAATTTTTGAAAATGAGATCTAAAATTTCTTTTGTCCTTTCTCATTTTAGTCAAAAATATTTTTTATCGATAATCAGTTTTATTTGAAAAAATTAATTACATAAAAATTCTACTTTTAATAAATTGTATCAAGCTCAGCCCTTAAAAGCTCTATAAGCTAAAGCACTATTGACGTGTAAGCTACCGCTATACGCGTGATTATGAGTTAAAGTATTATTGAATTTTCAAAATTTGATTTTTTTTTCACAACACTATAGCTAACTTAATTTTTGTCTCTACACATTTTGTTCGGCGACCAATTGACAAACATTAGTAAAGACTCACAAAATTTGAATAATTGATTTTGCAAGTGAAATTGTGACATTTGAATAATTGATTTTGCAAGTGAAATTGTGACATTTGAATATAGTACTATTTCTTAGAAATGCAACATGAATCTATCTTTTCCCATCATTGCATTTGAATAAAAAAAAACTTATAAAATGCATTCTTGAACGCTATCACTAATCACTTTATGTCGTTTGCAAAATAATTATTCATAAATGATGCAACAAATGGTCATTGTCGTTTCAGAAATGCATTAATTATTCCCTGTAGAATATTTCCTTGTTATTTTGGTTCATAATGAGTGACACACTTTATATTTAAAATCAATTGATTTATGTTATGATATGTTTAGAATTATAAATTTTAAATTTGTTATAATTAAATAAATATTATTACATGTTTAAAATTATAATTTTAAAATTTTGTGTCGATTCAAACATTATCCTATGACTTGAAACGGAAGGAGAATATATATATATATATATATGTGTGTAATTTGCAAAATTCACAAAAATATGTAATAGTAAATGGTCAATTGTCGGATTCGTAGTCTTTGGTATGCAAATTACCTCAAATTGTTAGATATATCTATCTTTACCCATTATGATCGTCTGATTTAAGTTGATTTCACTGTCAGCATTAGAAATGCACTTTCCTGACATAAAATTTTTAGGTTTATGTTGGAGACTTATAAAGTGAATTTCAAAAGTGATATTTAAGCTAACTATATATCTGAGATTGCCGATTATCTTGTTGATAATATGGTTGTTGCAGTTAGTTAGAAGTAGTTGGGGTTGTTAAGTTTGTTAAAGAATTGGTTAGTTAGTTTACTTGGATATAACTAATTAGATTTATAATGTAGATTGTAGAACATTCATTGTATGTGTGTGTATATATACTACACAGCACTAAACATTTCACTTAATACAAATCATTCTCTGGTGCCAAATTGTCGCCCCTTTCCTTATTTTTAAGTTCGGGCAGATCTCCGTCCCATTTCACGGATGCATCGCATTGAGAATTGACTCATCGGATTAACTCCTTTTAGGCGAGCTACCGTGGAATAGTTCAATGAGAACTGCGTAGCAACTCTCCTTAGAACTCTTCTCTTCTCTATCTCCCTCTCGCTCATTTCTCTCTCTCGCATTGTTCTTCTCCTCTTCTCTCACGGTTCTTCATTTTCTATCCACTTTCTCTTCACTGTTGAATACTTGTTAATTGTACATATACAATACTCATATTACAAAGATGACAAGATGAATATTCACCGATCGTAGCTCTCAACATGGTATCAAAGCTTGGCGATGCAGTGATAGAAGTATTGATTGCGGCCGAGGATATCTCATACACAGTAAAGATCAGATCTGTGTGTCTGAACCATAGAAACTGAAATTGAAAGAAGATGAAGTTGATCGAGGGGATCTCTTTTGCATGCACAGAGAGATTCGAGAGACCGACACATCAATAGTAGATAATCGATAGTTTGGATGAACTTGGTGAGCAATAGATGAAAATTTAGATCTAATTCACTGTTACATTGTTTTTTATTAAGTGCAACTCTGTTGAAATTAGATATTTGTTAGACAGTGTTATTTCGATTTTGTTGAAAACAGAAGTTAAATTCTATAAAACTTGTATTAGTTCAGAGATGGAAAATACTGGAGAAGAGTTATCGAGTGAGACAACATCAGTGACAGTTAACATAAATCATAACCATCTACTATACATTTTCTCATCCGATGCACCAGGATCATTGACAATAGGAGTAATACTAAATGGGATGAATAATTACTCGTTATGGAGTAGAGCAATGAAGTTAGCATTATTGGGGGGAAACAAGATAGAATTTGTGGATGGGACTGTTAGAAGGGGAAGGTTTTCAAGGAGATCTGGCTAGATTGTGAGATAGGTGTAATGTCATTGTTGTTTCATGGCTGATGGAAAATGTAAATAAAAGTCTACTCAGTGGCATGCTATTCAATTCTGATGCGCATATTATTTGGGAAGAACTGAAGGAAAGGTTTGACAAGATAAATAGTTCAAGAGCTTTCCAACTACACAAGGAAATCTTCTCTTTAAGGCAGGGAACTATGTCAGTTTCAGTCTATTACAGCAGGCTGAAGAACCTTTGGGATGAATACAATTTTATTGTGCCACCACCTTCTTGTTGCCCTAAATCAAAGGAGTTCATTAACCACATACACTATCAGAGGATGCTACACTTCTTGATGGGATTAAATGAAGGATACAAGCAGGCTCGAAGACAAATACTCATGATGAAGCAAGTACCAAGTCTGAATCAGGCATATGCTATGGTGAATCAAGAGGAAAGCCAAAAAATCGTGGCAGGAAGCAGCAGAGCTTTCCAGGAGTCGACTGAGGCTGCAGTTATGTTCACATCAAGGAATGGAACTGGGAAAGGTGGAGGTGGAGCACCAAGACAGAAAAAGTCATACAATCCTGTTGACAGTCAATTTTGACCCGTTTTTTGTATATTTCGTGCAATTTTAAGTATTTTAGCACACCGCATTTTAATCGTTATTTTGCATATTTTTACATAATATTCTATGTTTATTTCTTCACAAAAATGGCATTGCATCTTTTATTTTTAAATTAAGCATTATGTCGTTGTTAATATTATGTTACTATTATTACTACACCGTCGTTTATTTTAATAATATTTGCATTTCTTTAAATAGTTAATTGACATCCGGCTTTATTTTTAATTAGACATTAAACATTTGTCTAAATATTGTATTTTATTATTATTGCATCGACATTTGCATTTTTAATAATTTTGCATCTTTTTAAATAATTTTTCTTTAAATAATTAACCCGCGTTGCATTTTGTCAAACCAGTCCAGTACGGAACCCAATCCGAATCATTCCAATCCAACACCATTTTTTATTTTCATCCAAACACCCCCTTATTTTCCTCTTTTTAAATTTCAAACCCACTTTTCTTTCCAAATACCTTACCCCTTTATTAAATAAAGAGGCACTACACGCTGAAGAGGAAGCGAGAGTCAAAAAAAGTGAGCCCATTTTGATTTTGAGAAAAAGAAAATCCTCTCCACTCGTCGCCTCCGTCGGAGCTCCAAGCTCCGGCGAACCCTCTTTTTTAAACACCTACCTCACTGCCATCACCGACCCACCTCAACTCATCACCAACTCGCCGCCCGCGGTGGCGTCGCTCGGCGACCTCGCCGGGAGCGACGCCCGGTAATGTCGAACATTGTCGTATTTAAAACTCGTGACGTTGGTTTCGGCGTTACTGGATCTTTTTGCTTGTGTTGTTGGGACTGATTTTTATTTATTTTTAGTAATTTAGCGGAGTTAAAAACTCCGTGAATCGTCATGATTTCGATTTTGTTTCGTTGTCGGATTTTAACATTTACGACCTTGTTGCCGTTTTATCGTTGTTGTCGTTTATTTGGGTATTGCTTGGTGGCTCTTGTTTAGTTATTTTCCATTGTCCAATCACTTGGTATTTTATTTTATTGGTGATTTTTGAACAAGTTCTCGCACTTGGTATTTCTGATTTTTGAACAAGTTACTACACTTGGTATTTTACGATTTTGAATTTGATACTCGTTGACCAAGAAGGATTTATCCGTCGATCCGAGGCCTCAGGTAGCGAGGCGGAATATGTGGGCGAGGAGGAAAGTGAAAAGATTGGACGAGAATCATAGTATCGTTCACAGGCGAGTCGACCAGTAGCGATATTGGCTTCTCATGTCTTAGTATTCTTGGCATAACACTTGAGCCCACACTATATAAAAATATATCTTTTCAATATATTTTACATATATATCTATATATATACATATATTGTTGTTTGTTTGGTAATTTATTTATCATTTACTAACTCTTCTACTAAGTGTCTTTTGCCATTGAAAGTTAAATAATTCGCATAAAAATGAAATAAAAGCAAAATGTTGCTAATTTATCTTCATTACATCTTTTATTTTTATTTGCTTTCATTACTATCTTGTTAAATACATATCTATATTAAATATTTGCATGCCTAGTTTAAATATCTTTTGATTAGTTTAATAATTAGAATGCCCTTTAGAATTGTAAATTGCATGTTAGCACAATAATAATTAACCTAAGTTTGAACGGACAATGAGTTAGCGGATCCTTTAGGAGTGCCTAACCCCTTCCCTTTAGGATAATAAAGAACCACTTACCAGAATCTCGCGTAGCTTTGCGGCTTTAAAATGGAGATCATTCGTAGTATTTTATGCTACATTTTCAGTGTCCTAATTCACTATAATAATTAGGTGGCGACTCCTTTAAATAGCATTTCAGGAATCCAACCATGCGTAGCGGCACTCCCGTTTCCGGCTCCGGTCGAAAATGGGGCGTTACAAATCCAAATGCACATTGTGATTTATGTCATGGGAAAGGACATTTTAAACAGGATTGTAACAAATTAATGAAGTGTGACTATTGTCACAAAATATGTCACTTGCAGGATTGGTGTTATAAACTAATTGGATATCCAGATAATTCTAAAGCCAAAGAAAAGGAAGCATATGCACAGAAGCAGATGGCAAAGAAAATGATTCATATTACAGTAGAGGGACTCCATATGCAGCATCACCACTTATGCAATTGACACCTTATCAGCAACAGCAGCTCATCAACATATAATCAAAAGCCATGGCCAATATGGCAGGTAAAAGTACTTTTGTTATTAAAGAATTAGTGCAGTGGATTGTAGATACAGGGGAAACCAATCACATGGTTGGTGATCCACAACACTTACATAACAAGCACTTGACAGAGAATGCATGGAAGGTATATCTACCAATAGTGACTCATCCACTGTGTCTCATGTTGGAGATCATCATTTAGGAGGAGGTGACATTCTAAAAAATGTCTTATGTGTTCCAACATTCAAATTTAACCTTTCAAAGGTGACCAGGGAACTGCATTGTAGTGTTAAATTCTTTCCAACCTATTGTATGTTTCAGGATCTCTCATTTAGGAATGTGGTTCAATCGAGTCTCGTTCTCAATTCATATTGCTTTGGGTGGTCTTGTTGTTGCCGGTTTAGGGTGCTCTGGCTAATATGACAGGGTATTGATAGAGAATAAGGAGGGTTGTACATAGTGAACTTGTATTTCCAGAATAAAGAAGCAGAATTGAAGGGATGTATGGCAGCAGTTCAATCAGAAGATGCAACAACTTGGCACCAAAGGTTATGTCATGTACCTATGAGTGTAATAAAGAAGATCTCATGTATTAAAATTCATCATGTTTTACAAGAATGTAAGATCTGTCCTCTTGCTAGACAGACCAGAGTTCATTTTCCTAACAGTTTTAATAGAAATACAAAGGCCTTTCAATTGTTACATGTTGATGTATGGGGTCCTTACAAAGTAGAAACACACAGTGAAATGAGATACTTCTTGACAATTGTGGATGACTTCTCTAGATGGACATGGATCTTCTTAATGAGATTAAAATTTGATATGGTCACTGATGTGCAATTTATACACACGCTTAACGCAAGTGCACGTATCGTTACAAGTAATATAGTCTAGGTAAGACCGAATATCGTCCTCAGGGACTGGTTTTCAAGTACCGATTATCTATGCTTTAGTTTCTATTTGGTTAACGTTAATTGAGTTAGAATTCTAAACTAATAATGCAAGAAATAAACTAATTGTGAAAATATTTTGATTTAAATCAGTTATGATGGAGAATTAGGGCTTTCAAGATCATCAACTATCCACTCTATTCAATCCTTAATACAATTAACCTTACTTCTTCTTCTACGTTAAGATAGCAAGTTAACTAAGCCGTTTTATACTCCTGTTAAGGTAATATAAACACTCAACCCCAATGGAGAACCCTTCTATCTTTCGATGACAAGATTGACTACAAAGGAGGATTAAGAGCAATAACCTATTAAGCTACACAAGTATCGGAGTACTTTCGTCCCCGATTTAAACCTATGTTTATTCAACCATAGCATATTCACAATCTCCCCTTTCAGATTTCGATTAGAACTCATATAAGTGATGATAACTAATGATCAATTAATTATCAAGCAATCAAAGCAATTATTGAATAAATCTTAAGCAATTGAAGAAGAAATCAACTAATGTATTAATTCATGAATAAGAGTTCAAGCGAATCACAAGGAAATCCATAATAAAGTAATTAGCTCATAGTCATAGTCAAGCTAAGAACTAATACAATCTCCATACATGAACTGAAATAAACAAAGAAAAGAGAAAGAAAAGAAAATACTTGAACTAGGTCTCAAATCTTCGTCTCCTAGAGTTGTGTTGTATGTACAATGGACTGAATGAATCCTCTTTCTAGAGAATGATGTAGGGAATATATATAGCCCAAGAATCCTTTAGGTCAAGGGTTAGAGATTATGTAGGTAGGAAAAGTTATCCCTTTTGGACCCTGAAAACGTGTCAAATTCAGCCCAAAACGTCAAAAATACCGCGTCGGCGTGGCCTCGCAGCCGGCGCCACGGGCCGAAAACTCGCGTGAAATCAACTTCCGAACATTCCGCCATGCGCCGAGGCGTTTTTCTGGCGGATTTTCGTTTCGTCGTCCTTTTTTTCGTCCGGAGTTCGTCTGATTTCCTCTATACTTCTCGGGATTTCTTAGACTTCAGTTATTGGCCCCTTTGTGTGCAATTCCATCTCATTTATGCCTATTTCATCTCTTTTTTGTCATTTCTCCATTTCTGACCGATGTGACACAAAAGAAAGGAAAACGACCCTAATACTATACTAAACATAAACAAAATGAGTACAATACTAATTAAAAATGACTAAAAAAGTATGTATAAAATACACCGATCGGTCACACTTCTTAGAAATTTCTTTATTGAAGTTAGAACACAGTTTCAGGTTAGAATACAAAGATTGAGGTCTGATAATGGGGGTGAATTCTTCAATAATAGCTGCAAAGAGTTGTTCACACAGTATGGTGTGATAAATGAGAGTTCTTGCCCTTGCTCACCACAGCAAAATAGTGTGGTAGAAAGGAAACATAGGCATATACTTGAATTAGCCAGAGCTATTAAATTTCAGGGAGGCCTGCCAGACAGGTTCTGGAATTATTGTGTATAAGGTGTTGTGTACATTATCAACATAGTACCTTCAACTGTTATTGGCAACAAATCTCCTTATGAACTACTGTACAACAAGACACCATCACTCCATCACTTAAGGGTGATAGGTTATATATGTTATGCAACAGTTCTGCTCAGACAAGATAAGTTTGGTCCTAGAGCAGTGCAAGTTATTTTTCTTGGCTATGGTGCAGTAGAGAAGGGATATAAACTCTATGATATTGAGAACAACACATTCTTCATGAGTAGAGATGTAGTCTTCACGGAGAAAGTTTTTCCTCTCAGAGGGAATTCTGATGATCATATCCCTCATATTATTTCACATGATGCTTTTTGCTTTGATGATCTAGTCCATTCTCAGGTAGCCAGTATTCCACAAACAGTTTCGTCTAGTATTCCCTCAACAGACACACAAGAGATAGTTCCACCTGTAGCTGAGCTCTTACAAAGGGTACCAGGTCGATCATTCGGTCACGATTCAAGATCAATACTAGAAGTGCGCGTAAATCAGAACCACCAATATGTCACAAGAATTATGTCACTCAGAATGGGTCATCACAGTGCCTCTACTCTATCTCAAATGGAGTACATTACACTCGATTGTCTCCATAATACCAAAGTTTTGTAGCACAACTCTCAGCCAATGTTGAACCTTGTTCTTACTCAGAAGCTGCCAAGGATAGTAGGTGGGTTGAAGCAATGAGGGCAGAGATCAAGGCCTTAGAAGATAATGGAACCTGGACATTGGTTTCCCTTCCAGAAGGCAAGAAAGAAATAGGTTGTAGGTGGGTGTATAAAATAAAGTATAAAGCGACGGGTGAGGTGGAAAGATATAAGGCAAGGCTTGTCGCAAAAGGTTACAACCAGAATGAGAGATTGGATTATCAAGAAACCTTCTCACCAGTGGTCAAAATGGCCACTGTGAGATTAGTGCTTTCTATTGCTGCAGCTAAACAGTGGGTGATCCATCAGATGGATGTTTATAATGTTTTTCTACAAGGCGACTTGTATGAGGAGGTATACATGACAGTGTCTGCTGGTTTTGTTTTTTATCAAGGTAAGAAACAGGTTTACCGGCTGTTGAAATCTTTGTATGGTCTAAATCAAGCTTCAAGGCAATGAAATATTAAACTAACCACTGCCTTAGTAGATGCTGGTTTTAAACAGAGCCACAAAGACTATTCTTTATTTACCAAGCATGATGGTGACACTATTTTAGTGATATTGGTGTATGTTGATGACTTGCTGGTTACCAGAGACAACATGAGCCTCATTCAATCCACAAAGAAGATTTTATAGAATGCTTTCAAAATAAAAGACTTGGGGGAGCTTTGATACTTTCTTGGTATTGAGTCTGCTAGGAGTTCTCAAGAAATTCTCATGCATCAAAGGAGGTATGCCTTAGAACTCATCTCAGACATGGGGCTTTCCGGTGGCAAACATGTATCCTCACCAATGGAGATGAACTTGAAGCTTACTACTACTGAATTCGACTAACACACATCTGATGATTCTATTTCCAAGTCTGTTGATTTTACTTCCAAGTCACAGCCATACTTGTTGCTGCCTGATCCTACCATTTACATAAGATTAATTGGGAGGTTATTGTATTTGACAAATACAAGGTCGGATATAGCTTTCTCAGTCCAGTATTTGAGCCAATGTATGCAGGCTCCAAAATCGTCACACATGGAAGCTGACCTTAGGCTTGTGAGATATATCAAGCAGGAGCCTGGTTTGGGTATTCTCATGAGGAGTTCCACTTCACATCAGTTGCGAGCATTTTGCGATGCTGATTGGGCATCTTGTGTTAATAGTAGACGGTCAGTGACTGGTTACTTGGTCTTTTTTGGATCTTCTTTAGTGTCATGGAAATCGAAGCGAAATCGTCCCGGTTCACCGGCGTAATATCGTGCCATGGCAAAGATGCGATTGTGATGTGGCTCACTGGTCTTTATCGAGAGTTTGGCATACATATCACTACACCAGTCCTTTTATATACCGGCAGTAAGTCTGCACTGAAGATTGCTGCAAACCCCGTGTTACATGAACGAACCAAACATATTGATATAGATTGTCACTTCATCCGAGAGCAAATTCAGAAGGGCTTGATTTCGACTTTGTTCTTTGTCACGCCCCAAATTTTCCTAAGTCTTTACTTAGGGCGTGATGGCACCTGGACAATTATTTTCCACCAGGAGCACCATTTAATCTTCTTTATTTAGAAATTTAAATTTATATTCACATACGGAGCTATTAATAAAAATAACAATAAAGAAATTTGTTTCTGACTTTATTGAAAATATAACGCGAGCCCATGCTTGTGCAAATATTGTTTCTACGTAGACATACTGACAAATATTATTCTAAGTTGGAAGGGAAACCATTCCACACGAGCATTTCCCGAGATATTGAACGACATTACGAACTTTGACAGTACCAAGCCCGAAACAATGAACTTGGTATGACAAGAGGCTGCGGGACGATCGCTAGCCTTGGCGTGGAGTCTTTCCTCTATCACGCTTTCCTGAAACATGTTAAATAAAGTCACCTACCATCCAGAGTGGTGAACCTTACACCCCGCAATTCAAAGTAACACCACAATATTCCAAGCGATCACATTATAACGTAATAAGCATATTGCAAAACATATCGTGTTACAACATTTTTAAATATGCAACAACTCATAGGAAATTCTCGGTTTAACTAACACTTCATTTTATCTCATATTATACGTTAAGACATTCCCCTGCATTTCCACATGTTTATTACATTTATATATTTGTGAACGTGTATTCACTTTTCATATGTATATATAGGTGAACATGTATTCATCTTTCATATTTGTTGCGGCATGCAACCCGATCCATTATATTTACGTATTTGTGAACACGTATTCACTTTACGTTTTGTTGCGGCAACCCGATCCATTATATTTACGTATTTGTGAACGCGTATTCACTTTACGTTTTGTTGCGGCGTGCGGCCGATCCATTATATTTACGTATTTGTGAACACGTATTCACTTTACGTTTTGTTGCGACGCAACCCGATCCATTATATTTACGTATTTGTGAACGCGTATTCACTTTACGCTTTGTTGCAGCGCGCAACCCGGTCCATTATATTTACGTATTTGTGAACGCGTATTCACTTTACGTTTTGTTGCGGCAACCCGATCCATTATATTTACGTATTTGTGAACGCCAGATTCACTTTACGCTTTGTTGCGTGCAACCCGATCCATTATGTTTATATTTATATATTTATGTGAACACGTATTCACTTTTCATATTTTTCGTAAGATCGAATAAATAATATTCTCTTTCCCAACATTCATCATTCATACTTGTAACGATTATAACTTTTAACCATAACTCCAACTAAGGTGTTTCTCAAGCGGAAACTAAGGTAAGACGGGGATCTTTCACTGTACCAAATTTCATTTAAAACTACTTTGGGTAACTAACACAAATTTATCCTCAAAACAGCCCCATAAAATTTGTTTCGGCAGAATTTTTATTAAACAACACCCAATCTGAGAATAGTCATAACTCCTAATCTGTAAACCCGTTCAAGCCCCATAAAATCTCAAAACGACGAGAACAGAGAGATACACGTCTCCATGTGAACCATCCTTTCATATTCTGTACCATTTGGTACAGTTTTACCCTTTTATTTGCTGCCCTTCCTGGATCTCGATAGATCCGAGGCAGAAACTTTAAACAGAGATAACTTTCAATCCGTAAGTCGGATAGACCCCCGTAAGGTCTCAAAATGTCCAAAACAGAGATATTTAAAACTTTCATTTAGCAATAATTTTCATATTCCCCACATATTAGTGCAGTTTTACGTTTCAACGTCCTGCCCTTCTCGATTCCGATGAATCCGAGGCAGCAACTTCAAACTACAATAACTCTCAACTCGTAAGTCCGTTTTAATAACTATTTATCTATATCTGTCCGTAACAGAGATATTTACAACCATGTAAATTTTCATATGATTCTAATAAGTAAAACTCAATAAAAACAATCCGTAATTATGTCTTTCCGAATTTCGGCCAAATCTAAGGCAGGAACTTTGAACTATGATAATTTTCAAACCGTATGTCCATTTTACCTCATTTTTGGTTCTATATGATCATATTAGAGAGGTGTACCACTCCTCCGAATTTCATCAAATTCTAACAATTATAACTCAGTGAGAACAGTTCGTAAAGTTCATGACGCAACTAGTTGTCTAAACAATCAAAAGTTCAATATTTCTTTTCAATACTCAATTCTTATTCTAACATGTATTGAACTTAAAATAAAGGATGTTACCAAGAATTTCTGAGTGAGAAAACTCACCTTGTAAGTGTGAAGATTATTGTTGTGTGGTTGCTAAAATTATCCTTACTCTCTAGTATTTTGATTCTTGTTCTTCTTACTCTTGGTATTTTTTCCAGATTTTTTCCTCTTTTTTCACTTGTTTTTTCGATTTTCTATTCTTTGTGTTATATACTTTGTTTGTGTGTAAATACAATGTATAAGTGAAGAGTTTTCTATAACCCATGAGAGGTGAAATGAGAGTTGGAGGGAAATGAAAAGGGAAGGGGAGCAAAGGACGTGCAACATTCTGCATGTTTTTTTTGTTTTGTTTTGTTTTTTTTTTTTTTTTTTTTTGTTTTGTTTTTTTTATTTTCTTATTTTCATTTTATCTATCTATTTCTCCAAATTTAACACTAACTCTATCCCATTCAATTTATTCATTGTTTTCTTATATATATATATATATATATATATATATATATATATATATTTTATTAACTCAACCACAACTATATATTATTATTATTTTTTTCCGGATTTTACATTCTTGGCCTCTAATGAACAACCTGCAGATTTACTGACCAAGTCTCTTAGTCTCCCTCAACATCAACACTTAGTTTCCAAGCTAGAGATGAAGAACATCTTCATTTCTCCTAGCTTGAGGGGGGTGTTGATAATATGGTTATTGAAGTTAGTTAAAAGTAGTTGGGGTTGTTAAGTTTATTAAAGAGTTGGTTAGTAAGTTTACTTAGTTGGATATAACTAATTAGACTTATGATGTAGATTCTAGAACATTCATTATATGTGTGTGTATATATACTACACAACACTAAACATTTCACTTAATAGTTAATACAAATCATTCTCTTCTCTTCACTATATCCCTCTCGCACAGTTCTTCTCCTCCTCTCACAGTTCTTCATTTTTGTCCACTTTCTTTTCACTATTGAATACTTGTTAATTGTACATATACAATACTCATATTACAAAGATGAAGATTCACCGATAGTAGCTCTCAATATATCTTAACTTGAATGCATGTAAATCACATTTTTATATATACCTTTTTCATATTTGTTTGAAAATTCTCAAAAAGAAAAATGCACATAATTAAAAATTTCCGGCCAAAATTGCACCTTTTGGAAAAAAGAATCTACTAAAGAACAAATATCATGAGGAGGAGCTGCATGTGGGATTCCTCTAAAAGCGTGACAGAAATGTCCTATAATGAATGGTATAAATAATGTCTATCTACCTAATGATATTAATTTTCTTCTTAATATGTAATGGCATTTAGTTCAATGGGAATTGCAGCAGAAAATAACATATTTACATTCAGATCTTCACCATATCCTACCCTACCCCACACTCCAACAAATCACGTCTAAAAGGGCGATTTTTAAACCAAAAAGAATGATTAAAAAATGTCTTTTTAGTTCGGACAAAAAAGGACGACATACAGTCGTCCTTTTTAATTTCACCAAAGGACGGGCGAGAGTGTTATGTAAAAAGGATCAAGGAGGATCCTATCCTAAAGGAGAAGGAGGAGGAATAGGATTCTATGTATTATTCTCATTATGCAGCACGCAACCGATGTATCTAATAGTCGTGCGGGAGGAGGGACCTCCAACGATTTGTTCAAGTCGCCCTTTTTGGTTATGATCAAAGGGGGCGACTTGAAGTCGCCCTTTTTGGTCATGGCCAAAGGGGGCGACTCGTCGCCTTCTTTGGTCTGAATCAAAAGGGGCGACTTGATGCTCCACTTTATATTTTGCTTTTATTATTTATTTTTAATAAGATATAAATAACCAAGACCTTATGAAAGAACAAAATATAAAATACGATGAGAAATATCATCTCTCGTGATTTTTCCATCTCCGTAGCTATCCGCCCTATGATAATTAATCACACATAATATCATGGTCAAGTAAAATGTTATAATGAGTACAAATGAAATAACAAATTATATTATCACGTTCTAATATATTTTTTTAAACGTTAGTTTTCTTCTTTCTTGTTTTTCAACATTCAATCTTCACTGAATGCATATATCATAGTATATAAATATTAAGACGTATTTATATTATCACGTACTAATATTTTTTTTTATTATTTATTTTTAATAAGATATAAATAAATATGTATTTTTCTTACTTTTGAAATTTTAATTTATTTCTAAACTTTTATTCCACTGCCCATAAATGTTTCGATGTTTAAATTTATCTATCATATTTTATTAAAAAAATCAAATTACTACAAAATATAAATAGATAATTTATATATTTGAACTGATTTGTTGTAGTGTTGATAATATATATAACATTTTAATTAAAGGCGATTTTGATCTATTATTTCTATTACTAATAGATGAAAATATTAAAAGCCCTTCTTTCAAATTAAGTCGCATTATAGACTTTCGTTCATCATAAATTACCCTCTTAGATTTTTTCATAATTTAAATTCATAAAATAAATATCCAAAATTACGAATATCCGAAATATTCGGATCCGAATCCGATCTGTCTGAAGATCGATTTTGTATTTCTTTAAAAATGATATTTAAGTTTATTTAATCAAAGAGGGCGTCCTGGTTGAGAAGGCGAAGAGGGCGACAAAAATTTCTCTGGTTGAGAAGGCAAAGAGGGCGACTAAAAATCGCCCTAGTTGAGATAGCAAAGAAGGCGACTAAAAATCGCCCCGGTTGAGAAGGCAAAGAGGGCGATTAAACTCGCCCTTTTTGGTATAAATCAAAAAGGGCGAGTTTAACCACGAAGTTCGATCCCCGCATAAACCTACCCCGGTTGGCATGCTTTGCCGCGCGTATCCAAGTGTGGTTTACATGAAAGAGTAGCGTGCGGGTTCGCCGTCAACAAAAAAAAAAAGGGCGAGTTTAGTCGCCCTATTTGTCCTTACCAAAGGGGCGACTTGAGAAAACCGTCATTCTTGATCTTACAATTACAAATATAATTAAAATCACATATGTAATTACACAAATAAAAATAAAAATTAATACTTGAAAAATATGTGTCATTATAAATGATATATTAAATTAGGTATTTAAGATACATATTATTTCTTGAAAATATATTAATTAATAATAACATATTTGTAAATAATATTATAAAAATAATAGTATATTTTCAAATTAGATATGTTTTAATTTAATTAATTATGAAAATTAAAAGCACATATTTGTAAGAACATCATGTGTTTTATATATTATGTATGAAACTATTAATAGTAATTGATATTTTTAATCTTTAAAAGTAGATTTCAAATTGAACAAAAATTATAATTCTTACATCAGAATGATGATTTTCTCAAGTCGCCCCTTTTGCTAAGGTCAAATAGGGCGACTAAACTAGCCCTATTTAGCCTTAGCAAAGGGGGCGACTTGAGAAAATCACCCTTCTTGATAAAAAAATTATAATTTTTGTTCAATTTGAAATCTACTTCTAAAGATTAAAAATTTCAAACGTGATTAATTATCTTTTTAACTCAAAGTCTCGGAATCCGATCCGAAAATTTTGGATAGTCGATTTTTTGGATATTCGAACTATTCGGATCCGAATCCAATCCTAAATGATTCGAAAATTACAAATATCCGATTTTTTGGATATCCGAAATATTCGGATCCGAAATTATCCAAAAATTACGAATATCCGAACTTTTTTGGATATCCGAAATATTCGAATCCGAATCCAAAAATTACGAATATCCGAAATATTCGGATCCGAATCCGATCTAAAATTATCCGAAATTATGAATATTTTATTTTTTGGATATCCATAATATTCGAATCCGATCCAAAATAATCCAAAAATTACGAATATCAGATTTTTCGGATATCCAAACTATTCGGATCCGAATTCGACCCTAAATGATTCAAAAATTACGAATATTCGATTTTTTTGGATATCCGAAATATTCAGATCCGAATCCGATCCGAAATTATCCGAAAATTATGAATATCCGAAATATTCGAATCCGATCTGAAAATATTCAAAAATTATGAATATCCAATTTTTTGAATATCCGAAATATTCGGATCCGAATCCGATCCGAAATTATCCGAAAAATACGAATATTCAATTTTTTGGATATTCAAAATATTCGAATCCGAATCCGATCCAAAATTATCCAAAAATTACGAATATTCTATTTTTGGATATCCGAAATATTCGAATCCGATCCAAAATTATCCGAAAATTACGGATATCCGATTTTTTGATATCCGAAATATTAGAATCACGAATCCGATCCAAAATTATCCAAAAATTACGGATCTTCGATTTTTTTTATATCTGAAATATTCGGATCCGAATTTGATCCGAAAATTACGAATATCCAATTTTTTGAATATCCGAAATATTCGAATCCGAGTCCAAGGGATTTATGATTATGAGGAGTATAAATATAACAAGTATTGATGGCTGATTTAGTGGTAGAATGACACAATTTCACAGAGATGCCCGGGTACGATTTTTGGCAGGGGGGGTATATTTGTGGTGATTAATGTTGCATGACTAGTGGTCTAGTGGTAGAATAGTACAGTGTCACAGTTCAGACCAGGATTCGAATCCCAGTTGGTGCATTTAATTTTTTTTTCTTTTTTGAATCATCCCAAACAGGGCGACTAGAGTCACCCTTTTTGAGATTCATAAAAAAAGGCGACTATAGTCGCCCTATTTGGTCCTTACTAAAGAGGGCGACAACAGTCGCCCTTTTTTAGATTCATCAAAAAGGGCGATTGTTGTCGCCCTCTTTGGTAAATCGCCCTTTTTGATGAATCTAAAAAAGAGTCGCCCTCTTTGGTCCTTACCAAAGGGGCGACTTGAAAAATCGTCTTTTTTTATCTAAGACAACAAACGTAATAAGACGACTTGAAGAGCGACTGAAAATCGTCTCTTTAATCTAAGGGGACGATATTTCAACCAAAGAGGGCGACTTTGAATCGATTTGTTATAGTGCCACCCCACTCCACCCCCTAACCCCACATCCTCTCCACCCCTCATTCCACCACCACTAACCACATCTGTTATCACAACCACCACCATCCTCACCTTCCTAACATCTTAATCATTCAGATATGCATTCAGATTCAAACGTCTTAATCTTAAACAAACAAGTGAAGCCTTATATTAAGACTTACTATTACGTTGCTATATATATTTATCGACTTAGCATGTTCTTGAAAGTGTCTGTGGAATATTGGAGAACAACCGATCTAAACGATTTGTACCACAATGAAGTCAACATAGTGACTTGTCATGACATAATAGTTTAATAAGTTTAACTATTTTTTTTATTTTTGTTCAATATCAATATTATAGTATTTTTCTAACAAAAGCAATTTTCTAATTGCTCATATAAATCACATTCGACAAAAGGGGCTTACAAATTTTTACAAGTGCAACTTATAAATTGTTTTTACAAATGTAATTTATCAATGTACAAATCTATGTGCATGTAGTGTTTATACCAAGTCAATACATTCATGTCATGTATCAAGAGTAATTAATATATTTTTTTATTTTATTTGTAATAAATTATACCCCATATCTTTCAATTTATGTGAAGTTGGTTATTTGACTTTGACCACGTTTTCCTATATATTTTTTTAAAATTATTTGAATTATAAATTATCATGACTTATAGTATTTTTAATGTAATTTTTAAATATATAAATTTATTTTATAAATTTAAAAAATCTATATCAAAATTATAAAATTTGACGTCCATACACCGAAAAGATTTACATAAATTAAAAAGTATTGATTATTAGTTTAGGTGTGAATAGGGGTGCGCCAAAGTTTTTATCATTGATAAATCAGGTTTGACACTTGTGGTAACCAGAATCCTTCACTCACATCCACATCTCCGATCCAAAACAAGGCAGGGAAGATGAACGACACAGATGTATCAAAGCAGATCCAGCAGATGGTCAGATTCATTCGTCAGGAAGCCGAAGAAAAAGCTAATGAGATTTCCGTCTCCGCCGAAGAAGTATGCCCTAATTATTACTCCACTATTCATTCAGTTTCTCTGTATATCTCGCTATATGAGTAGTAATGTGAAGTAAATCTTAATTATTCATAATATGCTCTAATTTTGAATTTAATTTTACTTATAGAGTAATAGCGTGAGCATCGATGAAGTAAGCTTTACTAATACAAATTATAGCTTGATGTTGAAGTTAATTTAGTTTTAGAGTAATAAAGTGAAGCATCGAAGAAGTAAACCTTAATTATTCAAAGTATGCTCTAGTTTTGAAGTTAATTTTAGTTATAGAGTAATAACGTAAGCTTTACTAATACGAATCACGGCTTGATGTTGAAGTTACTTAAGTAATAATGAGCACATCGAAGAAGTGAACCTCAATTATTCAGAATATGCTCTAATTTTGAAGTTAATTTAGTTTTAATCGTATCTCTGTATATCTCCTTCCATGAGTAGTTAATAACGTGAAGCATAGAAGAAGTAAACCTTGATTATTCAAAATATGCTCTAATTTTGAAGTTAATTTTAGTTATAGAGTAAAATGTGAGCCTTACTAATACAAGTCATGGCTTGATGTTTAAGTTAATTTAGTTTTAGAGTAATAATGTGCACATCGAAGAAGTAAGCCTTAGCTATTTAAAATATGATCTAATTTGAAGTTAATCATGATGATATGCACATCGAAGAAGTATTCAAAACATGCTCCGATGTTGAAGTTAAATTTAGTTATAGAGTAATAATGTGCGCATCGAAGAAGTAATTGTACAAATCATGGTCTGTTTTTGAGGTGAGTATAAGTTCTATGCACGGACGGTGTAAAAATGATTTTACACCATCAGTTCACTTTAAAAGGCAACTGCAAGTAATAATTTATACAAACATTAATTGATAATTCTTAAAAAAGGGAAAGCAATCTTCTATAAAAGGTCAAAACACACATCTAGTTAATTTCAGTTTGTTCGTCACTTTATCTCTTGTTCTCAGAGTAATAGTGTGTTCTCCAAAGTACTAAGCCCTAATTATAAAAAAACACACTACAAATTTGAAGTTAATTTGAGTTTAGTCATAGATATAACTGCTGTTTAGTAAGAATGTGCGATAAGTAAGCATTATTATACAAACTATACTCAAAATTTTGGAGTAAAATGGAGCTCACTAATTATTTTTATCTCTTGTTCTAGAGTAATAGTGCATGCACGGAACAGTTGAGGCATACATATTATGCTCCATTATGGAAGTTTACTGTGTTTAGTGAGTACTGATTCTGTTGTTAGAGTGTTAACGAGCACACCGGATTTGTGATTGTTTTAGGAATTCAACATCGAGAAGTTGCAGCTAGTGGAAGCAGAGAAGAAGAAGATCAGACAGGAATATGAGCGTAAGGAGAAACAAGTTGATGTTCGCAAGAAAATGTAATTTTCTCAGTTTGGTTTGTATAGAGGTTTTGATCCGACTTTGACACCAGTCTTTAAAAAATATTTTGGTAAACTATGGTATGAGTAACATTTTAATATCACAGTTCTGTCTGGATTTGTGGTCTTCTGAGGCTCTCACACACATATTACAAAAATAAAAAAGATACCATAAAGGTACAGGGCAATTGTGTCTAAAATTTACTTGAAGATGGAATTTTTCAAGTGGTTTGATTTTTGTTGTTGTTGTGATTGTGAGGTTGAACAGAAGATATTGTAATGCTGTTGGATTGTAACTCTAATAGCTACACCTCCATTTTGCATGATATCATCAGTTTTTATTCAGTGGCTTAACTGTATGATCTATGGTTGCAGTTGACAACTTCTATATAAAAAAGATCTATGTTTGCTGTTGAGTAGTTTCCTTTATCTTTTCAGTACGTCTGGGTTTCTGCTTGTTTAGCTCCATGTTGTTTACACTTTGACTGCAAATTTAAGTCTGCATCTTCATGGATGTACATTCTATATTGCACATTTTATTGGGCATTGATTGGACAAAACATTTGTGGTAACATCTGTATTTGCATGAGTGCTTGGCCTTAACATGTGCCAAAATTCCTATTCCAATTCTATTTATACCAGGCTTATACTTTATAAAAAATAAATAAATAATAGTAATCTATGTTGCCCGGACTCTCCAAAACTGTTGTCGCACCCGTATCTGATCCTCCAAAAATGCAATACTTTTGGAGGATGACACGTACCCGTCGATATTGTCGAAGTGTCCGAGCAACATAGATAATAATACCAGGCTTATATCAAGTAATTTCTTTTACTGGGCTAATTCATATAGTTGATCCAACTGATCTTAATTGATTGGTTAATTGACTCCACTTGGCCTATACAACCTTCTTTCGGCGTATTTCATTGCATTAAAAAAGGGCAGCCCGGGCCGGACGGACCACAAGGGTCTATTAGTATAAAATTGATTTCTCTAAAATTGTTTTGCTGCTATTAGTATGTGAACACAAAAGATTTTCTGTGGTTAAACTAATCCAATTTCAATTTTGTTCGGGCAAAATGGAGTGTTTAAAGTTTCTTGATAATGTATTTGTTGCAGTGAGTACTCCATGCAACTCAATGCCTCTAGAATCAAGGTTCTTCAGGCTCAGGATGACTTGGTCAATTGCATGAAGGAGGCAGCATCAAAGGAGCTTTTAAACGTCAGTCATCACCACAACCACCATATCTATAAGAAGCTTCTGCAAGATCTCATTGTTCAGGTACTTTGGCTGACAGCAATTAGCTGCACCAGTTTTCTGTCTCTCCCCTCCCCTTTTTTCTGTTCCTGGAATTGGCAGAACAGAATATGTATCTTAGAAAGCGAGCAGAGTATTTCATGAAAGAAGATCTATTTTCTTATGACTTCTCGTGTAATTTCTTGTATGTTCTGATTGAGCATTAGAATGTTTAGATGTGAAGATATACTGTAGGCGTAAATAGCCTGAGCCTGAAATGAAATCTTTTGTTGCTTCTACCCTTCAAGTTGGATCCTTTGGAGGTTTATGTTTTATTATTCAGAATCTTAAGCTGTTTCACATTCTTTTAGGGTTTAATATGATGGTTATCACATTTGCTTAGTAAGTGTTGAGTGCTGTACCAAAGTTGCTGCAATGATTTGACAGCGATATTATTGGCCTTCCATGTTTATGTTTTTCTCTATATTTCAAATGCTTTATCATGACTTATTCGCTTTTGTTACCATCATTTTCATACTGCTTTAAATTTCTTGTCCGGGTCTGATCGTTTCTCTTGCTTCGCCTATGTTTTGTCTTGAGCCGAGGGTCTTTCGGAAGCAACCTCTCTACTTACCAAGGTAGAGGTAAGGTCTGCGTACACTCGACCCTCCCCAGACCCCATGTTGTGGGACTTCACTGGCTATGTTGTTGTTGTTGTGTTTGGGACTTATATTGCTTCCTTCTTTGGGCATAACTTAAAAGCAACTTTTTGTGCTGCAGAGTTTGCTCAGACTTAAAGAGCCTTCTGTTCTACTACGCTGTCGGGAAGATGATGTTCCCTTAGTAGAAGAGGTCTTGGATGCAGCAAAGGAGGAGTATGCAGAGAAGGCTCAAGTTCACGCACCTGAGGTCATAATTGACGAGATCTACCTTCCATCAGCTCCATCACATCACAATGCTCATGCCTCTTCTTGGTACACTGCCTCATTTGTTCTTTCTTTCAATAGGAAACTTTAAAATGTAGCTCTTAAATCTCAAATTGGTTCCATTAGATGGAGCACTCATGTTTAGTTGGACTTGGAGTCTTTTCTTTCTCTTGCTTTCAGTGAATCATTGCTCTTGGGAGGAAGTTAAGCACTTGAGCTCATAGAATCTAATTAGCTACCATTAATAATCTCTCTCTTTCTATGCCACAGTTATGGAGGAGTAGTTTTGGCTTCTCGAGATGGGAAAATTGTATGTGAAAATACACTTGATGCCAGATTGGAAGTTGTGTTCCGTAAGAAGCTACCAGAGGTACTTCCTGCTCTCCAGTCTGTTTTTTTGAAAATTGCCTATTGATGTTGTCAAATGTTCTAATTCTTGTTCATGAATCCACCCATGTTTTATATACTTGTGGTCCATCTATTATCTTTAGCTCTCCCGTAGTAGATCCCTTCTACATTTAGAATCAAGCAAATGAGCTGCAAAATCTTACATGTTCCTTGTTTCTTTGATAGGCATCTTACTGGATTAAATATTCCTGCCAAGTTATAGATGTTACATAGTACTTTCAACTAAGTTAAAGACATTTCTACCTCTTACCACATCGATGATATCAGTGAAGGTGGGTTAAATGAGGAACCAAAGAAAGATGACTTACCAGTAAGATGAGTTAACCTTTTCTAGTCCTCCTAATAAGTACGAGTGAGAGCAAGAGGGAGTTTCCTACTTTTAGCTCTAGCTCTGTCCTTTAATTTGGTAATAAGCATGCCCTACTTATTTCTTCCCATATGTCTGAGCCTTGATGACAAAGTTACCCGGTACTTGTGCTGGTGGAAGGTACCCAGTGGAATTAGTCGAGATGTGCGCAAGTTGGCTCGGAAGTTGGCTCGGACACCACTGTCAATCCGTTACCCAAGAAAACAAGCCCATGCCCTACCTTACTTTAACTCTGTCCTTTTATTTGTCTCCATTAGACAAGTGGCGCTGCTTCATCTGTTTCTCAAATGTTAGTTCCATTGGTTTCCAGCAATTGCACTTTGCAAATTTGTGCCAATATTAATACTTCGATTCTGTTAATGTATCTTGCAGATCCGCAAGTGTCTATTCGGTCAAGTTGCTGCCTAATGCATTTGAAGCATTGGTGTATTTATTCCATTTGCTCGCCACTCTTGGGATTCTGAAAATGGCGCCTGAGTGGATAAGTTATTATGGCTTTGCTCATATACTATTTCCCTATTTCTCTGTGCTGTTGTTCTTATATTATCAGACTCTATGTTAAAGGGATATTTCTTCGACATTTTAGCATCAAGTCTATGCATTATATTTTTGGTTTACTGTGTAACAATAAGTGTAAGTTGCCGAACCCTGAGTTTGCTGGGTCGAGACAATAAAATAATTCGGAGTTGACGGCTCTCTTCATACTTTATTAATGGCATATTTGTATCTCTAAGTCGGCGCTTTATGCTTATATTAGTACTTAATTTTTAATGGGTGTGTTGTCCTGCGCGAAGGGTGATGTCAATGGCTTTGTTATTATTATGATTCACATACGACCAGCTCCAGAAAGAGTAAAATGAAGGCCCTTTTTTGGTCATCCTCAAATTGCATAATCGTTAAGAGGATAGAAAAGCAACTCAATCAACGGAAAATTAGTCGACCGGTCAATGAATTGTTGAGAATTATGATGTGTCCGGTTCAAATTTTTACGAAAGTAAAAAAGTATTAGGTGATTTCTTATAATCTGTTCAAGTTTGGGTGGAGAGTTACCCGGTAATTATGTTGGTGGTGGTAGAAACTCATGAATTAGTTGAGATGCGGCCAAGTTAATTCAAATATATAAAATACTTATATAGAAAACTAATGATAGATCTCTCAACCAATCTCCTATCTTTCCCAAACGAGAGTCATGCAATAGAATTACAAAGGTGTGGTACGTTACTGAATAATAGAATCACATTAACTAAGCGGCTTCTTATTTCAAGGCAAATCGTAAATGGCTATGGGAATTTGGCAAAGAAAAAACATTAGATTTTCTTATTCCTAAATGGAAAAGGAGCATATTTGCCCTCAAACTTAAGGAAAAGGGATATATTTGTCCTCCGTCAAAGTTTGAGGACAAATATACCCTTTCCGTTATTAAACTTGTAGAATTTGCCCAAAATTAACAGAAATGCCACATGGCGTTCACGTGGACGCCACGTGGAAGCAGGTGGGACCCGCATCAGCAGCTCCACTGAGAGCTTGAGCATACTAGTTTTCAGGTGGTTGACCAGCCTGCGTTGCCGCCAGTGGTGGCAGGACCGCCATCGTTGCGTAATTGTTCACGGAAAATTTCATTTTGATCCAAAGATAATGAATTGAGGGTGTGTTAACATTGAAAAATCAGTAGAGAGGTGATGGACACCATCTCCAGGAGGTTGCACAGTGGTCGCCGGTGTCATAGCCACTCGTCGGAAAATATGGAGAAACTCCAAAGTTGACAACCATGCTTCGTGACTTAGTATAAAATGTCGATAAATATGAGACGAGCGATGGTATCTCCCACCACCGCTGCCAATGCCACGATGGTCGGAAAAGACCAAAACCCGATCGGAATTTGATTTCAACGATCCAAGATCGGGATGAATCGAAGGCGCGCGAGGTTGTAAAATGTCGCCAGAGGACGGCGAATCTGGTACCCTTCACTACCGTCGGTTATCGCTCGATCGCGGAAACGCGATTGTAAGTAGTGGTTTCAGTTGCAATCGATTTGGTTGATGTTGCTATAGAGGTTGAATCGAGTTGTAAGAGTGGTATGTAAATGACGACGTTGTTAAGGCGAACCTGTTGGTACTAATTCCGGACCGTGAAGTTCCCTGAGTTCACCGGAAAGTGCGAAAAACCGACCGTCAGTAGCGTTGAAATTTCGATCTGAAATTTTCGGCGATATAGGAATAATCGACAGTGGTGGTTGGTATGGAAATGACGGGATTGACGAGATGAAGCTAATGGTATAAGCTTTGTCCCCGTTGAGTTGGTGGTTTGGCCGGAATTTGCCATTTTTCAAGAAGATCATCAGATCTCCCACCTCTCAGCCGAGTCACGCTGGTCCCACCGCCGACGTGTCTTCCACGTGGCGTCCACATGGACGTCATGTGGCATTTCTGTTAATTTTGGGCAAATTCTACAAGTTTAATAACGGAAAGGGTATATTTGTCCTCAAACTTTGACGGAGGGCAAATATGCCCCTTTTCCTTAAGTTTGAGGGAAAATATGCTCCTTTTTCCTTCCTAAATTCATAAAGGCGTGGTACATTATTGAATAATAGAATCACATGAAGTTTACAATTCGAATTCTGGTTAACTAATCTAGGAAGGCTAAATATCCATTATTAATTAATTAATAGTAATTCCAATCTACAATAGTCGCAAACATACTAGATTTTTTTTTTAAATAACACGACTAATCAACAGTAATAAATTTGCAAAATTGTCTGAAACGTTCCTAAAAAAATCAAGTTTTTTTTGTTTATTTATTTTAGTTACTGAACTTCGGTGATTTCTTACCCTACTAAAAAAAAATAGAAAAAGAAAAAGAATTAAAATAAAAAAAAGATGAAAATTCCTGTATACCAGTGAGCCTCTTCTCTGGTCTGTCACCCTCTAGGCTTTCGAACCACAACACAGAGAGAAAAAAACCACTAAAATCTTGTGGGGTGCTATCAAGAATTTGAAGTTTTCACACTTTATATCCTTTTCACTTCATTACAACATCAGATCCATTACCAGGTCATTCTACCAAAACTTCTTTTCTTATTCTACTTCATTGTATTTACCAAGATTATAATTTCACATGTTTAATTTCCATAAAGTTTCTATTTTCGCATACCATCTTTATCTCTTGATATGTTGGGAACTTCAAAGGGTTTAAAAGTTTCTGAAATTTTGTCTTTTCAATGCAATTTTTCCATAAAGATGTGAACTTTTTCAGTTTAGATACGTATATATACTTGCTTTTATATGAAAATGGACTCGAATAGAGCGGAATGGATATAGAGTATTCATATAGCTAAACCCCACTAGTTTAGGATTGACACTTTGATTGATATATCTGTACGTTCTGTTGAACAACACCATTCACGAGTTTACAGACACTATACCAGTCGATTAGATACACAGACAATCACCTGATGAACATGCAACAATGGTCGAGAAAGGTAATAGAGAAGAAGAAGAACACTGTATATTGGAAGAAAGAATAGCAAGAATAGGATTAGGGTTTTCCCCTTGTCCGCTGTATTACATTTACAGTGAATGAATGAAAAAACTTCCCCAATACACTTTCTTTATTAAAGTGCTGGAGGTACACTGGGCTCCCTTAGTGGGCTGCCTTAGTGGGCTGCCTTAGTGGGCTTAAATAACATCCCTTACATTTATTTATTTTAACAGGCTCCCTCAAGTTGGATGCTGAAAAATGTTCAGTAATCCTAGCTTGGAACAAAGATGAAAGTGTTGATGTCTGTTGAGACCTTTTGTGAGCAGATCTGCAGGCTGTTCTTCAGTAGGAACATACTCAGTTTTCACCACTCCTTTCTGGATTTTTTCCCGTATGAAATGTAGATCAATCTCTATGTGCTTGGTCCTTTCATGAAAAACTGGGTTTGCTGCTATTTGTATAGCTGACTTGCTGTCAGTAAATATGGTGACAGGTTGTCTAATATTGAAATCAATGTCTCTCAACAGTCCAACAATCCAGGTAACCTCAGCAACTGTACTAGCAAGACTCCTATATTCAGATTCTGCAGAGCTTCTAGAAATTGTAGTCTGCTTCTTAGACTTCCAGGAAATGAGAGAATCACCAAGTTTCACCAAGTAACCTGTAATGGATCTTTTTGTATGTGGGCATGCAGCCCAGTCTGCATCACATAAAGCAGTTAGAGTATTCTGTTGATTACTAGACATGAGTACCCCCTGTCCAGGCTGGTTTTTGAGGTACCTTATTATTCTTAAGGCAGCATTTAGATGAGATTTCTTAGGATGTTGAAGAAACTGACTAAGGGTTTGAACACTATATGCTATATCTGGTCTAGTAATAGTAAGGTATAGTAACTTACCAATCAATCTTTGGTAGATCTTAACATTGTCTAAGAGCTCATCAGCACTGGTATTACTATTTTCGTGATTATTCTCACGCCAAAGAACCAAAGACATCATGTTCTTTGGTGGTCATTTTTGCATTACAGTCAGTAGGTGTGTTAATAGGCTTAGCTCCAGCTAATCCTGATTCTGAAATAAGTTCCAATGCATATTTCCTTTGATGCATTAGAATCCCTTTATTAGATCTAGAAAATTCAATTCCTAAGAAATATCTTAACTCTCCTAGGTTTTTCATCTTAAACACATCTTGAAGAGACTACTTAGTTTCTTTTATCAGATTCACATTGTTCCCTGTAACAAACATGTCATCTACATAAACAAGTACAATGATAATACCCTGACTGGTTTGTTTTATAAACAGGGAGTGATCATAGTGTGACTGTCTAAATTTCATTTGTACCAGGGCTTCTGTTAATTTAGAATTCCACTGTCTAGGTGCTTGTTTGAGGCCATAGAGGGATTTATTTAGTCTACATACCGCCTTCCCTTTGACTAATGAATCTCATGAGCTCCATATAAATTTCATCATACAGATCCCCTTGAAGAAAGGCATTATACACATCCATTTGATGAATGTGCCAGCCTTTAGAGGCTGCAATAGAGAGTACAGTCCTAACAGTAACCATTTTTACTAATGGAGAGAAAGTTTCTTGATAATCTATCCCTTCTTGTTGGTTGTAACCTTTAGCAACTAACCTAGCTTTTAATCTTTCTATCTCACCAGATTCTTTGTATTTTATTTTGTAAATCCACTTGCATCCTATTGGGTGCTTTCCTGTAGGCAAGGGAACAATTTCCCAAGTTTGATTATCCTGTAAGGCTTTTATCTCTGCCTACGGCTTCCACCCATCTAGATCTTTGGAAGCCTCAAGATAGGCTCAGGGTTCGTTATTTCGCAGGAAGGAAGTAAGAAAAACCTGATATCTACTACTTAAGTGTTTATAGTACATATAGTCCTGAATAGGATAGAGTACACTGTTAACATTAGGAGTGACAAAATCTTTGAGCCATATAGGTGGTTGTCTAGACTCATCGGATTTTCTCGATACTAACAGATTTTCTCGATTGCTTTTGACCTGTAATTGTCGAGTTATTAGTGGTCTCAAAGACCGATAGGAATATTACCAGTAGCAGGAATGGTGGTGGTATCTGTAGGATCATTTTGAGATTCAATAGATGTGCTTTGAATAACAGGTTGAGGTATACCATCCGTCAAGCATGGATATCATTCTCAGATTCGAAAATAGGTGAGCAGGCTATAGTGTTCTTAAAAGTGGTACTGCTTTCCGAATGTAACATCTCTACTAACAAGAAGAGTTTTAGCATTCATGTCATATAAAATGTACCCCTTTTGAGTTTCTGAAAATCCCATCAAAACACAGTACTTAACTCTAGATTGGAGCTTATCAGTGGCAGTGAGGTCATTAGCAAAACACAAGCAGCCTATGGTTCTGATGTGACCTATGGTAGGCTTCTGCCTGTAAATACTTTCATAGGGTGTCTTTCCAGTAATGGAGGATGGCATTCTATTTATCGATACATCGCCTCATACATGTAACCCCAAAACTTAATAGGGATATTGGCTTGAAGTCTTATTGCTCTAGTTACCTCTAGTATGTGCCTATGTTTTCTTTCAGCCACACCATTTTGTTGAGGTGTGTAGGCACAAGACCTTTGATGGATTATTCCTAACTTCTGGAAGAGATTGCTACATATGTCATTAACAAACTCTGTGCCATTGTCAGTTCTAACTATCTTAACAGTTTGTTTAAATTGAGTAGACACATAACTAAGAAATTGATTAATAACCACACAAGTTTCTGATTTCAATTTCAGCAGGTAAATCCAAGTCATTCTTGAATAGTCATCTACTATAGTTAAGAAGTATTTTTTGCCATTATGAGTTTCTACTTTGTAAGGACCCCATATATCCATATGCACCATATCAAATGTAGAGCTACAACAAGTATTGCTATTAGTAAAATGTAGTCTATATTGCTTAGCACAGGGACACACATTACATGTCTTTATTGTTTTAGCTATACTAGCAGCACTAGTAGTAATTAATTGACTTAGTACTTTGCTAGAAGTGTGGCCAAACCTTCTATGCCACAAATTTATATCATCTTCTGAAATTTCTTTAACTCATGCGCTTAGTCCCGACTTCCTCGATCCTCGTATGGTTCCCAAGCCGCACATGTGAGCCCATCATGGAGTTTACCAATCTCCTTCACCTTCCCACTGAAGAGATCCTGAAATAGGCAAAAGTTAGGATAAAAAACAGCAGCACAATTTAATTCTCTAGTGAGCTGAGATACAGACAACAGATTATGTTTAAAATCAGGCAGATATAAAACATTACTCAAAGTGCTTCTGGTAGATTACTTGTGCGATGTGGGCAAGTGACCATTCACCATTTGGTAAAAATACATTCTTAGTACTTGCAGTAATCTCACTTAGTTTGGTTACTTTGTCTAACATATCTAAATCAGATATCATATGATTTGTGGCACCTGTATCTATTATCCATTTTTTGACTCTATCAACTACTTGTAATGCTTCAAGTTTAGTCATACCTGCAGTGTTTGCTAAAGAGTCACACCTCGAGTGTCAAAGATTTGTAGTATTTTGGCCTTTGTTCTGATTTAGCAGCATGAGTATCTGTTCATATTGTCTGTGAGAACACCGTGCTCCCCAATCTTCGTATTTCAGCTTTTTCAGTGCAGCCTCGAGTGTCAGGTTCAACACCTTCAACACGCATTGTATCATGATGCTCCTTCCTTTGACTAAGCCTGGTGGTTAACCCACTATTCTATAGCAAGATTCCTTTGTGTGTCCCCTCATTTTGCACACATCACAAAATAGGTTTGTATTTCTTTTAGATTGGGGTTTTGTTGTAGTCCCTGTCTTAGAATACAACCCAGAAATGTTGTTTTGTCCCATACTGCTGGGCCCAACCCCAAGCAGACCTGCTGACTTAGCACTTATCCCCTTTTGATTTTCATCACTAACTATCATATAATAAGCTTTGTTGACTGTGGGAAGTGGAGTCATGAGTAGGATCTGGGACCTAGCCTGCATATAGCTTTCATTTAGGCCCATTAAGAACTGGTATATCTTTTGTCTTTGTAAATACTCTGTGAAGTCTTTAGATGTGGGACATGCACAGTTAGGGGGTGGAACCAAGGCCTGAAATTCTACCCACAGGTTTTTCAGTTTAGTGAAGTATTCGGAAACACTATTAGTCCCTTGAGTTAGAGTGGCAATTTCCCTATGCAAGTCAAAGGTTCTTGATTCATCCACCTTATCAAACCTTTCCCTCAGATCTTCCCATACTTCTAGGGCTGATTCTGCATATAAGACCCCACTCAGTAGACTGCTGGATACAACATTCATCAGCCATGCTTGAACTACAGCATTAACTCTGTCCTATTGGTCCCATAGTTCCACTTCAAACTGCTCCTTGACACATCTTCCATTCACAAACCCCAATTTGTTTTTCCCAAGCAGTGCTATTCTCATGGATTTGCTCCATATAGTATAGTTTTCTGATCCCGAGAGTTGAAAGGACACTAATAAGGTTCCACTCACATCAGATGCTTGTAGATACAGGGGATGGTTATGGTCTAAAATTGCGGTAACAGAGGAAATAGTTGTACCCTCTCTTGGAACTGACTGTTTGAAGGATGTGGGTAATGTATTGCCTTCGGGAAGGGTTTTGTGTGGAGAGTTGTCATCAGAACTGGACTCGGTACCCATATTACCAGTTGATTTGTGTTTCTTTGTAGTACGAATATCAAGAATTTTTCCAGACAGAGGTCAATATACCAGTTTAACAGATATTTCTTGTTATCAAGATAACCGTAACTTTTAGACAACAAAATATAGGGTTTTGAACAGACTCATCGAGAAATATGTTTGAAGAACAGAAACTAGGGTTTTTTGAAAAACAATTCTTAGATCTTCCAGTTAATAAGCCCAAGGAAAGATCATAGAGATAACAACCTTTCCTTCAAATATGTTTTAAAGAATGGACACTAGGGTTTCGAAGAAAAAAAAAAGAAAATTGCAGATCTGCAGATAATGAACTCAAGAAAGGAGAATAGAGGAATAACAACCTTTCGTTACAGATCTTTTCCAGTGATGCTATTATGTTGAGCCCTCGATCTTTGGCTTTGATACCATGTTGAACAACACCATTCACGAGTTTACAGACACTATACCAGTCGATTAGATACACAGACAATCACCTGATGAACATGCAACAATGGTCGAGAAAGGTAATAGAGAAGAAGAAGAACACTGTATATTGGAAGAAAGAATAGCAAGAATAGGATTAGGGTTTTCCCCTTGTCCGCTGTATTACATTTACAGTGAATGAATGAAAAAACTTCCACAATACACTTTCTTTATTAAAGTGCTGGAGGTACACTGGGCTCCCTTAGTGGGCTGCCTTAGTGGGCTTAAATAACAACCCTTACATTTATTTATTTTAACACGTTCGTTTGTAGTATTGAACCTAACTTGCAAGTTAGGTTTAAAGGGTTTGAAAGTATCTGGATTTATCTTTTCAATGCGAAGTTTTCATAAAGATGTGAACTTCATAATTTATACATCATACTTATGAGAAGAGTCACTCCTTGGGAGGGGATTTTGTTGAGTTTGACTGACGTTTTGCGTGTACCTTTAGTTTTCAGTTTTAGCTCAGTTTTTTGGTCTTATTGATTCATATTAATGTATCCTTTTGTTTTAGTAAACCCCGGCCTTATCTTAAAATACAAATTATATATAGGCAACGTAGTAATGAATTGGGACAAAATAGAACGGAGTAGTTTTAGTGGATTTATATAGCCGAATCCAAATATGTTTAGAATAAAGGCACAGCTGGTACATTCTTTCTTTTGAGGTTAATTCTGTACATGATTTAGGCTATGTTTGGATTAGCGGTGGACATAATTGATTTATGTTTGGATGCAACAATGTAAAAGTGATTGTTATAATTAATTTATGTTTGGATAGTTTTGATCAAAATTGACTTTTGAATGTAGAATTACCAAAATGAACATTTAGTCAATATATATAAATAAAAATTACTAAAAAATGAAAGTATGTAAATAAAAATTACAAATAGATAATAGAAATTAAAGTGCAATATAATACTTAAATATTAGTAGAATATTATTACAATACTAATTTAAAGTGCAAATAATATTTAAATATTATTACAATACTAATTTTGCATGTACTCTATAATTTGATTGCGGACTAAGTCTCGAACGTGATCCATCTCTGATGAAGAAGCTACATTAAAAACCTGTGATTGATCCAAGTTAGATGATCTATGATAATCATCATGGTGAATGATTGTTCTTTCATCTTCATAAAGAATTAAAATAAATATCCATTTCTGCATTCCTTCCGATAAAGTTGTGTATAGTCATTGTTGAGACGACTATTTGAACCTGGTTAGTTCATGAGCAAATGGAAGTCCCTTCTCTCTAAATCTTCCATATAGAGGATTTTCCTGCATTTTATAGCCATCATCATGTAATAAACACGCTAAATATAAATCTAAGTATTACTAAACAGGAGTTGCGATGCCTAAGTTCCAGTGATTTTTCACGCCACAGGAGCCGCGGCCCTTGGGAGGAGGCGCTGCGGCGCTTCAGGCAAGCCTTAAAAAATAATAAAACTTTTCGATACTTCAACTTGGGTATATTTATTTCTTGTTTGTTCAAAATGTAATATATTATAGTAATAATATTCGGAGTATTTGAAAGAAGACAATATGAAAAAGAGAAGGATAATCCTCGTATAATCGGACAACGTTAAGATGTTTGAGGAGTTTAAAGTTTCAATCTGCAATTACACATGAACAAATGTCAACTTTAGTAGTATATTTGATTTTTTTAATTAAAACAGAACATGAGTAGTATATTTGATTTTTTTTAGTAATTATTTCTAGATATTTAAAGAGGTTAATGAAAGTTGTATATTTGAATTTTTTTTAGTAATTATTTCTAGATATTTAAAGAGAGTAATGCAAGTGGATAGAGTTGTTGATGAAAATTAAAGAGGACAATAAAGGAAGGGTAAAATTCAAATTGAAATAAATGGCAAAATTGATTCTGAATCAATTCTGGTAATCCAAACATGTCAATTTTCTGATTTTCACGAAAGTAGGTACCCTGATTCTGGGTACCCAAAAGCCAATCCAAACATGCACTTAGCCTTTTCTGTCAAGTCATTGAGCAGTGTTAGTTTAGACTAGCATGACTTTCAATTTTCACCTTTGTTTTTGTTTTATTGTCTACAGGTCTGGAGGTTGTAATACATATGAATGGCGTGGAGGGCGGTAGGGAAAAAGGTGCGTTTTTAGGCCTCTTCTGTTGGGTCCTTGAACTTTCAAATAGTCTATTACCTTTCATTCTTGAACTTCATGGACATCGACTTCTAGAACATTCCCATTAGCAAAAACAGGAAGGTTGTATGTTTAGATGCTTACCTGCTTAATTCTCTTAAAATTTATTAGCTTTCCTGTGAGAACTCTCTTGTGCAAGTGTTGTTTTTGCTCCTATCAGAACTCTTAACTATAATTTTTGGATACTAGTCTTACTTATAAAAAAAAAATTGGATACACTATCTTCTGAAGTGGACAGTATAGTTTCTCCAATAAAGATGTGAACTGCATTGACCAAATATATGTTGGTATCACTTCTATTGAAAAGCTACCACTCCATATTATCTGATTTTCCTCTCGTGGCTGCCATTGCCAATGCACGAATCTATCCATCCCCATCTACATACTCCCTCTGTCCAAATTTATGTGATGGTGTTTGATTGGGCACGAAGTCTAAGAAAGAAATGATTTTTGAAACTTGTACTCTTCAATAAGCCATAGATACTTGTGCTATAAATCATCTCATTAAGGTTAAAATAGGCATTTTAAAGTTAAATTGTTATCAGTTATAGAAAGGTGTCGTTCTTTTTGGGACTGACTAACAAGGAAAGAATATGCTACATAAATTGGGACTGATGGAGTATTATGTATCCTACTATTCCATTGCTGAGACTCCCTCTTTAGTTTGCCAAGTTAGTAGGCTTTTGAGGTAGTTCTATGTAGATTTTTATATGGAATGTTTCTGCAGGTTACCTTCAATAGTCTTACAAAGGCATTGGCAGTAAGGTCCAGGTATACTGCAGCATCTGTTTCCAAATCCGACCTTGAAGAGGCGCAGAGAACAATTCCAGTTTTGGTTGGACAAGTACAAGGTCTGCACATTTGTTTATCTTTGTGTACAGGCCTGCACTTATTTCATTTATTTATATTAACCATTTGTTAGCGCCTCTGTACCTCCCAAGGTAGGGGTTAGGTTTGCGTACACTCTACCCTCCCCAGACCCCACTTTGTGGGATTTCACTGGGTATCCTTTTTAATAGTTTATTTGGTGATTTTCTAACTCAGATAGGTTGCGAGCCCATTATCCTTATGTTCTGAACTTGCTTCTTGGTACAACAGGAAGGCCAAAAAATTCTAGTTCTAGTTCCACTGCTTGTAAAAGTTGTGTTTTTTTTCCACGCCCCTTGAAAATCAAAAGTTTTAGCTTTACTATGGCCAATTATTCGTGCTACATCTGGGTGTAATGCTTCCGAGTTTCTAAATAAACTTTCTTGGTTATATTTTCCGTGAGCTGAAATTATCATATCTTCTTCCTTTGTACTGCAGGATGCTTCCTGAATGCAACTCAATGGAAGTCAAATTATGCCAACTTCCTAACATACAGAAATTCGATAAGGTGAAGTACAATTCTACTTTAACTTTCCAAAGGATTTTCTGCTTAGTTCATTTATAAAAGCAAGTGACATTATTCTGAGGATAAGTTGTCTTTTAAGAAATATGGAAATAGATGAATAAATTCACTAAATAAGAATCTTGAATCTTGAATCTTGTTGCAAATTGTGTAATGACTAATGGTAAGCTACTCCAGTTTTCCTGTTGAAGGAGATCCTTTTCAGATGCAGAAGGGAATGATCTTTTAACCATTTCATTATACAATTGCTGGTATCTTAAACACTTTTCTTTTCTCCGTATGATTAATATTAATGCGATATGACAGATTGTGCAAAACTATATTTGAAGCAACCACAAATTTTGATTCCTTGAAAAGTTTTTGGTCAACAGATTTCATTAGTATCCTATGATCATGAAGATGGTGCAGACTAGTTTAAGGTTTATTTGACCTCCAAAAAACTGGTCCCCATATATATGATTGGCACGTAGTTCATTTTCCCTGCCTTACCATGGGTTGGTATTGTTGCTAATCCGAAAAATTTAGATGTGTATTGCCATTCACAAGCCTAAGATATGAAAGCAGAATAATAATATTACTTGCTTAAGAAATACATTTAAGGAAGAAAAGACTGTTTTTAATGCGACGATTTATGGGGTTGCTCGAATCAAATACCTACAAGTCTAAGACATAGACTTGGTTGACTATGATGATGGAGAACATTGTTCTTTACTAATTAGTTTACACTTCCAGTTTTCCATGTGGACTCGGTGCGGACTGGCATTAGCCTTAAGGCCCTGTTTAGTTCCTCCTTTCTTTTTACGATAAAAAAGTCAAATTATCAATCAACAAAGGATACCTATGCGGTATCTCAATTTAGGTTCAAATTACACCTGATGACTGTCACAAGATTCTTGATGACATTAGTAAGAAAAACCACTTCTTGCTCCTAGGACAAAGGGGTTCAATTAAAAGCTTTAGAGATAATTGTTTTCGGTGTATCAAGAATCCTAATCCTCTATAGAAAACTCACTCATTACTGTTCCACCATATAATCTTGTAAGAACTGTCAAAAAGCGCAAATCACAGGGAAAATTACATTAGATAAACAAAATTGTCAAATACTACAAGAAAGAGTTTTACAGCTATGTGGTGCAATTAAGGGAATCATTATTGGCAAACATATTGCTTTAACGGTTTCCTTTCAGCAAATGCTTAGTGTTAAGTTTTCTCACTCCTGTACCAAAAGATTTACCAAAAAAAGTGGTGGATGCTACCTGCATTGTCCAATTATAAGAATTTCAGTAAAATACAGAGGTTAAATCTTGAAATAGATTGCTGAATATTACCAGCAACAAAGGAATTAAGACTTAGGCAACAAAGGAGGTAACTGTTAAGCATCAAATTGAGTGGTAATCTTTTTTGCAAGAATAACAGGTTTAGCCAGATCTTCTTATCAATAATTTCAAACAATAGACAGTAATAAATAAAGAGAATTCACTACATCTTTGACCTGCTTTTTTTCAGTTGGAGGCCTCATTTGTGGTAAAGATTGACATCCAAACATTAAATCTTAAGTACAATTTAAACTTAACTCAACAATGGTATTTGGTTAAAGTTTAATAATTATTCGTTGTGAACTGAAGTTTTATGTGACATTGTGCAGAGATGTGTTTTGTTCAAATTAGTGGTTTTCCATGGTTATAATAAGTTTTCCATGTTATAAAAGAAGTACATTTCTAAAATGGTCAAGTTGGTTGTCACTGGTGAGCTGTTATCTTTTTCATTGAAGTTAATTGCACTTTTTATAACAGTCCAAAGACAGGAAGGACAAATTTGCACAGTGGTTTCTTCTTTGAGAGTGAATCTAAACATTGCAAGGCGAAACTTAAGATTATGGGCAGCCTGAAAAACCTAGCAGTTTTACCTTTTGGTTAACATGATAGGGATACTATAGTTTCTTCTTTTTCTCTAGGTGTTTTCATGCCACTCCAGAAGCACTGGCTTGGAAAAAAGAACCAGAAGCTTTGGGTTTGAAGATACAGAAGAAAGGGAAGTTCAAGAAAAGGACAAAGGATTCGTCACCACCCGTTGAAGCTCCTTATGTCCCTCCGAAGTTAAAAAGAGCTGCTAGCTCCTTATCGGAGAGAACTGTAGAGATATTCGAAGGCATGACAATTGTTGAGCTGGCTAAACGTTGTGGAGAGTCAATATCTGTCCTGCAAGATATCCTTATAAATGTCGGAGAGAAGGTTGACTCAGAATATGATCCTCTTAGCATCGACATTGCCGAGCTTGTTGCCATGGTAAAACTTTTTATCCCTTTCTGTTGAATTTAACTCTTGTTTTCCAATTCGAGTGTCTGACCTAGGCGTGTCAAATGGTCGGGTTGGGTTGGATTTGAGCGGGTCAAATATGGGCTGAGTTAATAATTACTTGGGCTGAAATGGGCTAAAAAGCGGGTCATAGCCCAACCCGCCCAATTCTTACTAAGTTTTAATTTCTTTGTTTGTCTAAGTACCTAATAAAAGTACTCCCTCCGTCCCAATTTATTTGACACCGTTTGACTTGGCACAAAGTTTAAGAAGGGATGACTTTTGAAATTTGTAGTCTAAAACAAAGCTTAGATATTTGTATGGTTATATCTCATTTCATTAAGGGTAAAAAGGGAATTTTAAAGCTAAGTTATTTCTAATGGTAGAAAGGTAACATTCTTCTTGGAACAAACTAAAAAAGAAAAGTCTGCCACATAAATTGGGACATAGGCTGTATTTTATTGTCTTTATTATGGCTATATATAACATATCAAGTAAAACTAAACATCTTTTTGAAATATTCTGACAAGGTTTCTAAGGGCCAATTCGGGCTACATATCAGCCTAATTTTTAGATGGGCAGAAATGGGCTGAGCTAATAAATGAGCAGGTCAATGCCCAGCCCAAACCTGGACGGGTTGGGTGGGTCATGTTTTCATGGGCTATTTTTGACACCCCTAGTCTCTGACCTTCCAATAAGGATGCTCTCTGTGGCTATGGACTAGCATAAATATTTACTTTTTCCTTTGCAGGAAATTGGAGTAAATGTTAGGAGGCTTCATTCTAATGAAGGTGCTGAAGTCCTGCCACGTCCACCAGTGGTTACAGTGATGGGTCATGTCGACCATGGTAAAACATCCCTTTTAGATGCTCTACGTCTGACTTCCGTGGCTGCTAAGGAAGCTGGAGGCATAACTCAGCATCTGGGTGCATTTGTTGTTGGAATGCCTTCTGGGGCATCGATCACTTTCCTCGACACTCCTGGCCATGCGGCGTTTAGTGCTATGCGACAAAGAGGTGCAGCGGTCACTGACATTGTTGTATTGGTAGTGGCTGCTGATGACGGTGTTATGCCACAAACGCTGGAAGCCATGTCCCATGCAAAAGCAGCTGATGTTCCGATTGTTGTTGCCGTCAATAAATGTGATAAACCGGCAGCAAATCCCGAAAGAGTGAAAATCCAGCTTGCAACCGAAGGATTGGCTCTGGAGGAGATGGGCGGAGATGTTCAGGTTGTTGAAGTCTCTGCTGTAACAAAATCCGGGTTGGATAAGTTGGAGGAAGCGTTGCTTCTCCAGGCCGAGTTGATGGATCTGAAGTCACGTGTAGATGGACCAGCCCAAGCTTATGTCGTCGAGGCAAGGGTTGATAGAGGACGGGGTCCATTGGCTACTGCAATAGTGAAAGCAGGAACACTTGTATGTGGTCAACATGTTGTTGTAGGTGCCGAGTGGGGAAAAATAAGGGCTATTAGGGATATGCTAGGAAAATCAACTGATAGGGCTAAGCCAGCTATGCCTGTGGAGATTGAAGGACTCAAGGGGCTTCCAATGGCTGGTGATGACATTATTGTTGTTCACTCTGAGGAAAGGGCAAGGATGCTTAGCGAAGGGAGGAAAAAGAAATTTGAAAAAGATAGACTTAGGAAGATGCAAGCGGAAAAATTAGGAGCTTTAGAATTAGAATCTAATTTAGAAAGTGAAGAAGGAGAAGTTGAAGAGAAGCCCAAGAGGGTTGAAATGACAATAGTAGTGAAAGCAGATGTTCAAGGAACCGTCCAAGCCGTCACAGACGCATTGAAGAGTTTGGATAGTCCTCAGGTGAGACAAATAGTGTTTCAGATGCATTCACAAAATTCATATTTTTTTTAGAGAAACTTCAGCTTCAAAATTGTGAAAATTGTCCTTTTAATAGGTTTTCGTGAATATTGTCCATGGAGGAGTTGGGCCTATTTCTGAGTCTGACGTGGATATAGCACAAGCTTGTGGGGCATTTATTGTCGGATTCAACATACGAACTCCAGCTAGTTCAATAAATCAATCAGCAAATCAAGCTGGCGTTAAGGTGCTTATTCTGGTTAATACAAAATGTGGCTGTCATTTCTGATATGAATGCTGTAAATGTGAAAAATTTAAAATATTTGGTTGCAGATGAGAATCCATCGTGTGATCTATCATCTTCTAGAGGATATTGGCAACTCTATTGTTGAAAAAGCCCCCGGGGTATTTGAGACGCAGGTTGCAGGAGAGGCACAAATACTGAGCATATTTGAACTTAAAGGAAGGAGCAAAGCTAAGGGAGACGATGTTAAGATAGCCGGTTGTCGTGTGATAGATGGCCGACTCACCAGATCATCGACAATGAGGCTTCTTAGAAGTGGTGAGGTTGTTTTCGAAGGATGTTGTGCATCGCTAAAGCGGGAGAAGCAGGATGTTGATGCAGTTGGAAAGGGGAATGAATGCGGACTTGTGATTCAAAATTGGGTTGACTTTAAGGTTGGAGATGTCATCCAATGCTTGGAGCAAGTCAACAGAAAACCGAAATTTATTTCATCACAAAGTGGCGCTGTCAGAATAGAATGTTGATAGATTTTTCACTAGAAATGAGTAACCTTTTTTGATAATTTAGGTTATCTATTCTCTGTTTTTCCTTCTATTTATTCTTGAATAGACGCGAAACAATTTTGCTGTATAAATCTCCAAAGTGAGCTCTTTACACTGAACCACAACAATTGTACAGTGTATGTTCATTTTTACCTAGAGAGTGAAAATGCATTCTCTGGGAGCTGAACATAATAAGTGTTGTATGCTATAGATAACAATTTTGGCTTTACATACAGGACATTATGAACTAATGATTCCTTTCTCATTTTTCTTCTTTGTCTACCTAAAAATTGGTATTAGCTTTTTCCTCAGTATTTTGATATTGCTTAGTCATAGTTTTTGTTCTCCATTGTCTAGTGTAAGCTATAGTTATCTAGCTAACATCAGGAGTTAAATGTTGACAACAGTAGGTGAGTTTTCTCATTATGGTTATTAAGAAATCATCACTTTGATACTTTCATGGCAGTATACATTACTGGTGAGATTCTTGAATCATTATTAAAGGGTATCTCTGATGGCGAGACACCCTTTAATACTGTCTGAGTTGTTTGATCATTACCTGATCTCACACAGGAGTCCCCGCGCTGGGCGATTCTCCCCCAAAAAACTCTACATGTAATGTTGCGAAAATAGACATGTGGATTTAGTTAGTAAATCCAATAAGTACTATTTTATCGTAAATGTCCGAATTGGTTGTTTGTTGTTCACTTTTTTAGTCACTTCATATCATCAATACATAGTGTTTTGATCTAATGACGATCTTTCGACTAATCTAGCCTTTTTCTAAACCTAGTTATTTTTTAACCGTAGCTTCCCCCCTCCCCCTTTGTATAGAGAGTTTAAAAAAATAAAGTCATGCTCATTATAAGAAGGAATCAGGCAGAGACCCGTGCGTGTGCAACGGGTGTAAGTCAGTTGAACTAGTCCTACGAATATGCGAGTATGTTATTTATGAATGAGGTATCCTTTGGCACCATTTCATATAATTTTTTTATTTTGTGTTACACTATGAAGTACTCCCTCTGGCCCAATTTATACGACACATATTCTTTTTTAGTCAGTTTAAAAAAAGAATGATACATTTTCTTATTTGACAACAATTTAACTTTAGTCTTTACCATTTACACTTAACGAGATGATTTATAACAACACAAATATCTATGATTTGATTTAGACCACAAGATTCAAAAGTTCATTTTTTTCTAAAACTTTGTGCTCAGTCGAACTACATCACATAAATTGATGGAGGAAGTATACACACAGGAGTATATACTATACAAATCAAATAGCTGTATAAATCTTTATATGTATACCACTCTAGTGAGGCTTATTTCTTTTTAAGCGCATAGTGAGAGCTTAGTGCACCGGGTTATCTTTTTATACATGGATGGCCCAGCCTAAAACAATTAACAAAAATCTAAGTTGCTTTTCCGTCTTTAAAGTTTAAACGTCTATTTATTGGCCAAAAGAAAACAGACTGATGTGTCCTCAATATCTCAGCACTTTGGTATATTTTGTGGAATATGGAGGAAAACTGGGGTAGGACTCTTATCATGATTAGGTGTTGGGACCCCCTTTCCCTTAGAACTAAACCGGATTTTTTTTTATTCACACTCGATATGTGCACTAAACTAAATTAATTTAACTCCAAAAGAAGAATTAGCCAGAAACTAAGGCGTTAATTAATCATGATTACTTAGTAATACCGCATGAGTGGAAAATATTTACTTGCACCAAGTGTTTATATTGAACCAGAATAAGTTAATTATACTAATCATAACTCAACAACAGCAACAGCATACCCAGTGAAATCCCACAATGTGAGGTGTGAGGAGGGTAGAATATACACAGACCTCACCTCCATCTTGATAGGTAGAGCGCCTGTTTTCGGAGACCCTCCGCTCATACTAATCATAACTCAAAGTGAGAATTACATGTCACTTAACAAGGACAAAAACTTATATGCAAGATAAGCAAGTAATTTTTGGAGCTAACAACTTACCTAAATATGTTCTCTTTCTTATGGCATCTGATTCTCTGAGAATCAAACAACCATCACTGCTTTTAGGGAAAGTTAATTAAATACGAATTGCACTTTAACATCTGTCACTTTCTTCTTAATGATAAACTTCTAAATTAATTAAAAGTGTTATAGCAGTAGCATCCAAGAGCTCAAATTAGTAATAAAATGTTATTAAATTGTGGAAGTGGAGAAACAGAAAAAACAATGATAGAAAGGAAATTTCCAAAATCTACTGCTCTTTTTCAGGGAAAAACTTACTCTAATTTAACAATAGTACAAGTATATAGTAGTTGTTTTATAGGAATATCCGAACATGGTATTGAGTGTGTCAAGAAATTTTGTAACTTTAAAAATGAAATTTGCCCATGTCCATATGCAAGTCTCACGTAAGAAGTCACAGTTTGCACACTTGTTTATTCAGATTTTTATAAAAAAATAAATCATGGAGCTGTTATATAGTAGTGTACAAAAATGATTACTTTTCACTTGTAAGCAAAAAAAAAAACTTGCTACTCTAGTGGATAAAAGGTGTATTTTTCAGATGAGTATGTTCTGGAGCTGCAATTAACAAAACAATAAGGTAAATTCCAACTTCTGCTTTTATTAAGTCTAAATTTGAATCTTTAGCTAGTTCTGTTAACATGTTCTGTTCACTTTTAAGTTCAAGATCAGTTGTATAAAATTCTATTATACTATAGTAGTTGCCATTACAACCTCAGTAGCAGAGACCTTGTCAACAATAGCAAAAAACATACTCCCTCTCCCAACTTATGTAAAGGGATTCGGAGTACGAGGGTAAAAACACTTGATTTTCGATGTGAAATTGCATATAGCTAGATTCTTTATATTTTTTAACATAAAATTTACTTATTCACAGATTATATGAAAAGTACGGTACAAGTTAACGTAACTAAAAAACTGTTTGACTCTCCAAATAGTAACACCTTCACATAAAATGGACGGGAGGTATGAGTTTTGTTTGGAAATGGTTGTCATTTGTAGAACCATTTGTAGGTTTATGAGAATAGAAAAATAAAAGAAAAGGAAAAGTTGATTGTGCTTTTGGTTCAGTGGTATCATAAAGTGAAGTGTATAAAGGTTTTGGTAGGGAAATTTTCAACTAATCAGTGTTGACTATGAAGCAAATGTTCTTCAAGAAGTTTGGAAATTCTTGTTTATGAGATGCTTTTTCTTAATCTTTTTATCTGGAATTAGGACTTTAATTGATTAAGTTAGATGCTTAAAGTAAATGCTCTTTATCTTCTTATTGGATTTTTAAATGCCTTGTACAGTTAAAGATGCTCTGTTCATTTAATTGATCAAGGTAAATGCTCTTTATCTTCTGAAAAGTACTGATTTTGCATTTTAAGTGGTTGCCATTTTGCAATCATAAAGTGATTTTACTTCTGAAATTACTGTTTCTTGATAATGATTGTCTCCGTGAACTTTTCTTAATCATGAACATGAAAAAAATGTATTTTACTTGACCGAAACGAGCTTAAATGAAGCATATGGTTAGTGAGGATTTATATAGTCGATCCCACTTGCTTGAGATTGACGGCCTAGTAGTAATAGTTGCTGTCGTCATGAAAATCCCAGTTAACCTCTCCTGTTATCTTTCTTTTCTTGATATTCTTACATGATTGTTACACATTAGTGGATACAAACTCAAGCATCTGATAATACACCCCCTCCCCCCCCCATCCCACCCCACCATGTCCTTTTTAATTAGTTTTTTTTTATGTTTTAAGTTTTATCAGGAATAATCATGGATCTCTGGCTGATTTTCTGTGGGAAGTATGAGTGTTCTAAGCAGGCTGGAGAGAGTTGCAGTTCAATTTTTACAGCTTTTCTTGATCCATCTTCATGCACCAATCACTTATTGGTCATTTCTGCAAATATCCTGTTTCTGATGATTCTTGTTTTCCTCTTTTCTACCAAATTTTCATCAAGAAAGAGCGTGTCATCCTCCGAATTCCAAGGCAATTCTGTCTTGTCAAGTTGTTCCAACATTTTCAATGTCAGCTTAGCCTTGGCATATTTGTGTTTTGGGATATGGAAAGTTTCACAACAAACTATTCTACCTCTATTTCAATGGCTAGTTCCGTTGTCACAAGGGCTCGTTTGGTTGCTGCTAAATTTATTTTCTATCGACAAGAAGCTATGTCTTTTTCTTGCAAGCTTACTAGCAGGATTTCTTTGCATTTCATCCATATGGCAAGTAATCTTAGAGAACGAAGTATACACAAAATCAGTCTTGGACATGTTACCAGTCCTAGGGGTGATTCTGATGATCATTTCTGTGTCAAAAGTCCAAAAGAAATTAAGCACGTACGAACCTCTATCGGGAGAAGAAGCCAATGAGAATACAACTCCATTTGCCAAAGCTGGAATATTTAGCAGAATGTCATTTTACTGGTTGAATGATTTACTGAAGAAGGGCAAGGCGAGAACTCTTAACGACGAGGATATTCCTGAACTGAGGCTAGAGGATCAAGCTGGAACATTGTACTTGTTGTTTAAGGATCAAGTGAATAAAAGAAAGCAAGAAACTTCATATGCTCGGCCTTCTGTATTTTCTGCAATAGTCTTCTGTCATTGGAAAGCGATTCTGGTATCTGGATTATTCGCTCTGGTTAAGACAGTGACGGTATCAATAGGGCCTTTGTTTCTTTATGCTTTCATTGAAGTTGCCAAAGGAAAAGGAGCTTTCAAATATGAAGGTTATGTGCTAGCTGGGGGAATCCTTATTGCTAAATGCATAGAATCATTAGCAGAGAGGCAATGGTTTTTCAGGACTAGATTAATCGGCCTTCAAGTTAAATCTTTGCTAACTGCAGCTATATACGATAAGCAACTCCGCCTTTCAAACACTGCTAAGAATACTCATTCACCTGGTGAGATAATAAACTATGCCACGGTTGATACCTATAAGATTGGTGAATTTCCATATTGGTTTCATCAAATATGGACAACGGGCGTTCAGATATGCATTGCATTAGTCATAATGTACTATGCTGTCGGACTGGCTACCGTACCAGCTCTACTATTAGTTGTAGTAAGTGTGCTAGGAAATTCTCCCGTGGCCAAATCACAGCACAAGTACTTGACCGAGCTTATGGCTGCACAAGATAAAATGCTAAGGGCCATAACGGAAGCGCTTACTAGTATGAAAGTGTTGAAGTTATATGCGTGGGAGAAACATTTTAAGAATGGAATTGAAAAGCTAAGAGAAGAAGAATACCGATGGATAACAGCAGTGCAGATGCAGAAAGGCTATTACTTGGTTTTGTTTTGGTCAACGCCCATCATAGCATCTGCAATTACTTTCTGGTCTTGCTACTTACTCAAAGTCCCTCTAAATACAACTAATGTCTTCACATTCCTAGCCACTTTACGCATCGTTCAGGAACCTATTAGATCAGTTCCTGATATTCTTGGAGTATTCATAGAAGCAAAAGTCTCCTTATCTCGAATTGTGGATTTTCTTGAGGCTCCCGAGTTGCAAAACAGACGTATTGAGAAGAAGTACCAGGGAAAGGAACTTGAGCATTCCATAATTATCAAGTCAAATGCGATATCATGGGATGCGAATACGCCTAATACTGCAGTGAAAAGTGTAAATCTTCATGTTAAACGGGGGCAAAAGTTAGCCATCTGTGGAGAGGTCGGTTCTGGTAAATCAACTCTTTTAGCAGCAATTCTCCGAGAGGTTCCATACGTTGATGGCTTGGTAAGTTTTACGTTGACTTCTCTTTCTCTTTTAACTGTCAAACTTTTCTGTAATACTTGGATCTCAGCAGATGTTGAAGGAATTTTAGCGCAAATAGCTGGTCAGATTCACTGTTTCCTTTTCCTCGACAGTATACATAGATTATACACTAATTATACATGTCTATACATATTATTTATGAATTTTACATATATTATACATCCGCCAGCTAGTTTTAGTTTAAGCAGCTGGCTAGACGACTATTTAGGTTAATTCTTCAATGTTTGTTAAACCTGTTTCATTGGCTTCTCAATTTTCAGGTTCAAGTTCATGGAACGGTGGCATACGTTTCTCAGAATGCATGGATTCAGACAGGAACAATAAGGGAGAACATACTTTTTGGTTGCACAATGGATCAACTTAAATACCAAGAAGTACTTGAAAGGTGTTCTCTTTTGAAGGACCTTGAAATGCTTCCTTTTGGTGACCAAACAATTATGGGAGAAAGGGGGGTTAACCTCAGTGGCGGACAGAAGCAGCGCGTTCAGCTGGCACGTGCACTGTATCAAGATGCAGACATATACTTGTTGGACGATCCATTTAGCGCAGTTGATGCACATACCTCAACCTGTCTGTTTAATGTAAGAACACTTACCTCAATAAACTAAAGACCGTAAATTGTGAAATAGCTAACTTGGAATATGATCAGCACTATGTCATGGGAGCTCTTTCTGGAAAGACAGTGTTGCTTGTGACTCATCAAGTAGATTTCCTTCCTACATTTGATTCAATATTGGTTAGTAAACCTGCATATTTTCCCATAATGACAAGCTTAATCTCATTTACTATGTATAGTCAGACCTCTCTATAACAACCATCCTATATAATAACATTTCACTATAACTCCCATGTTTTATGTGGAACTGATCTTTCATGTTATATTATGTTATATATTCTCTATAACGACATTTTGGTATAGCAGCCAAAAAATATAGGAACAGACGATATTGTTATAGAGAGGACGATATTGTTATAGAGAGGTTTAATAGTATTTAACTTCTACTTCAATTCTATGAGTTTGTAATTTTGTATGCAAGTGTGGGGTTTAATAGAGATTTATTTTGTCGATAGCTAATGTCTGAAGGGAACATCATACAGTCAGCTTCCTTCGATCAGTTGCTTCTTTCTTGTGAAGAGTTTCAAAACCTCATTCATGCACATGGCGAGGCGACAAAAAGTGAGAGTAATCGAGGGTGTTCTCCACAAGAAAGGACCAAAAGCTCGGAAGAAAATATACGACAATTGTATGCAGAAGAGCAGCTAAGAGAACCTGTTGGTGAGCAGTTGATCAAACAAGAAGAAAGAGAAACAGGAGACACCGGTCTTAAACCGTATAAACAATATCTTGGCCAAAGCAACGGCTTTTTCTACCTTCTCTTGGCTATAAGTTCACACCTTGTATATATGGTTGGGCAGCTAGGACAAAATCTTTTGTTAGCTGCTGATTTACAGAGTTCAAGAACCAGCAAGTTTAATCTCATCCTAATATACTCATCGATAGGTTTTGGTATGTTACTAACCTTGTTCCTTAGGTCCTATGCAGTGATTGATTTAGGCCTCAAGTCTTCAAAATCTATTTTTACTAAGTTACTAACGTCTATATTCCGAGCACCAATGTTGTTCTACGACTCAACCCCACTTGGACGAATACTTAGTCGGGTAAGATACGACAACCTAAGCTAGCTAGCCTAACAACAATGTTGGAGAGTTTATATGGAACTAACATAGTTTTTTTTTTTGCAGTTGTCTTCAGACCTCAGTGTTTTGGATCTTGACATGTCGTTTCGATTCAGTCAAGCCATGGCCTCAACCTTGACCACATACTTCAGCTTAGGAATATTGGCTTCTCTTACCTGGCCAATCTTGATTGTCATTATACCAACAATTTATATGACAGTGTATTTACAGGTGAGCATGTTAACTACTCCCTCCGTCCCAATCTATGTGACACTCTTTCAAAAGTTTCAAAAGTCTTTTTTTCATATTTAAACTCGTGCCCAGTCAATCACCTTCAATGAATTGGGACAGAGGGAGTACTACTTATGATTCATTACTAGTCCTTATATCGACTGCCTGCTCAATTTTTCAGTCCACTGTTTTATTTCTGCACAGAGATACTATTTTGCTTCAGCGAAGGAACTTATGAGAATTGATGGCACAACAAAGTCATCGGTAGCTAGTAATCTTGCTGAGGCCATAGCGGGAGCGATGACCATCAGAGCCTTCGAGGAGGAGGATCGTTTTTGCACAGAATATTTGCACCTTGTTGATAGAAATGCAGTTGCATTTTTCCACAGCTTTTCAGCAACCGAGTGGTTGATCCAACGTCTGGAGATACTCTGCGCCATAGTTCTCTCGTCCTCAGCCTTAGCCATGGTTTTACTTCCCTTCGAAGCCTCGGACTCAGGTAATGACATTATGCAGCTAAACTAGAACAAAATGATGTTAATTCGGTCCATATACTGAGACTTTGGCAGTTGATTTTTCAGGATATATTGGCATGGCTCTGTCGTACGCTCTTTCCTTAAACGTAGTTCTAGTTCCTTTGGTCCAAAACCAATGCATGCTAGAAAACTCCATCATTTCAGTAGAAAGACTGGAGCAATACATGCATATTCCTATCGAACGCCCTGAAATTATACAAGGCAATAGACCTGATCCCTCTTGGCCTTCCACTGGTAAAGTTGAGATTGTTGATTTAAAGGTTAGTTATCCTAATGCATCAGTTATCCATCTTCCTTTATTCATCGACGTAGCACAAAGATCACATGAAATTTATATTCCAGGTCAGGTATCAACCGAACACTCCACTAATTCTACAAGGCATTAGCTGTGTATTTGAAGGTGGATATAAAGTTGGAATTGTAGGTAGGACAGGTAGTGGGAAAACAACTCTTATTAGCGCCTTGTTTCGCTTGGTAGAGCCAACGGAAGGAATGATCATCATAGATGGCCTAAATGTTTCAACAATCGGGATTCATGATCTTCGATCTTCTTTATCGATCATTCCACAAGATCCAACGCTTTTTAGCGGGACTCTTAGATACAATCTTGACCCCTTGTCAGAGCACACTGATCAGGAGATATGGGAGGTAACATTTCTATATAACCATTGTCAAATATTTATCATTCTGCAACATAACATCTTTCATTCTGCTGCAAAATTTGGATCTTAATTACTTTTTAGCTTATCTACGCGTGTGGTTAACACAAAAAGTGTTTATAAGAGAAGCGCTTATAAACGAAACTCCATAAGTTGGTCACCCTCATCTATGTCTTTTCAGCTTATAATTACTTTTGTTTGTCCAAGACTTTACTATTTAATTCTTAATATATACTTGTAATCTCCGAAATACTCTTTCAAAACAGAACTCCTAACCCCCTCCTCCCTTCCATATCCGTTGTTTGTCCTTTACCTTGTAAAGGGCGTTTCTATCGTTCTAACAAAAGTGTTATCAGCAATTTTCTACCAAACACATTAACTTTTTATAATCAGGTTCAATACTTTTATCCAAACGTATAACTATTTATTTATAAAAATCAGTTTCAACACTTATTTATGTTATCATGGGTGCAAGGTTTTGGGGAAATGTCAACTCCGAGACGTTGTTCAACAGAAAGAAGGAAGACTAGACTCGTCAGGTAAATAAACACAGTTGCGGAGCCAGAATTTTAAAATGAAACCAAGGGATTCAACATGCATGTATACATAAAAAATATTTTTAACCTCATAAATTCAGTATAATTTTGCGCCGAACTCCTTTGCACCCCCTGGCTCCGCTCCTGATTAAACAAAAAACATAGCATGATAACATATTGAATCTTCCATGAAATGAAAATTATACTAACAATCAATAGTACTACAGTGGCACAAGATGGATCAAATTGGAGTATGGGACAAAGACAATTATTTTGTCTTGGAAGAGCATTATTGAAAAGAAGGAAAATATTAGTTCTTGATGAAGCAACTGCATCAATTGATAATGCAACAGATTCAATAATCCAGAAAACAATAAGGACAGAATTTGAAGACTGCACAGTGATAACAATAGCTCACAGAATACCAACAGTGATGGACTGCACTATGGTTCTTGCTATAAGTGATGGTGAGATTCAAGAAAATATTTCCATATTTCATTAAAGGTGTGTTTGGTATGACGGAAAATATTTTATACTCAAACATTTGATTAAAACACACTCTAATTTGCTATATTTGTTATTAACCTTTAACATATACTATTTGTTTTGCAAAATATTTTTCACTCACAAACCAAATATTACGTTTTTTTTAAAAAATCCGTAAAAAATAACTTTTATCGTATCAAACACACTTGATTCATTGAAAATGTTGTATGGTTTCAAGTGAATTTATATGAAATGTTTAATTACATTTGTTTTCTTTTTACAGGGAAGCTGATAGAGTATGATAATCCAATGAAACTTATGAATAAGGAAAGTTCATTATTTGGGCAGCTTGTTAATGAATATTGGTCACGTTCTCAAAATGATGAAATACAAACTTAGTTCAAGAAGCTTTTTGTTTCATGATTATGTTTAATAAATTAGCTTGAATATTTAGCTAGCTTTTAAAAGTAATTTTATGATTTTTTGAAGCTGTGATATCCTTTCTTATGTAATTACTAGATATATATTATTTAAAATATTTTGCTGTGTTAGATTCTTGTAGAAAAATATAGAATATTTGACAACTAAGACCACATAGCAATTTTGCTGTTATCATTGATAGAGCTTAGTGATCATGCGTTGAATTAACCAACAAACTATAAATTTTGCAATATGGATGAAACTAGAGCATTAGACAACGATCTGTCTCGGACGTGCACTGTTGAGGATGAGTCAAATTCTTGTGTTGGATGAAGCCTTGGAGCTTATTAGATGAGCTAGCCCTTAACGCCGACTGAGAATTTCGATATTGCATCTAGCCTCTAGGTTAATTTTTTCTCGATTCCCATCCTTGTATTCAAATTATACACTGAAAACAGAAAACGTTAGAAAGAAATTCCGTTTCGAGCCCACTGAAAAATGTGTTTCCTTAAGGAATTTAATTCACTCACAATTGTTCAAGGTTTAGATTAGTTCCTCCAAGAATAGAAAGAAAGTCTATTATGCAATAATGGCGATTGAAATTGCAAAACTTCGGCAAACTCAACAAACGTCAATAAATAACACTTTGACACTAACTTTTGCTCTGAAAACAATGCACAAAAGAGGGGAAGAAGAAGCAGTTCTCTTATCCATCGTACCAATGCATGGGCTCATCTCATGGAGGGAAAAATCAAAATGTAGTTGTCTTGTTCGCCGCGTCAACGCATTCCCTTCTTTTCCCAGTATCGTCCCATACATATAGAAAGAACGCAGAGCCCCGGTCCGACATGTAAGATGGCGAACTGAAGTCACTTTCGAAATCATACTTCATACCGCTAACATGTGTGTATTTCGATAAAGATAGTATCCAAACTTGCATGCACTTTGAGTATTCTACACGATATTTGTTATCTCTCACCAATACATATATGTATAACCTTGTCCATCAAGATTTAGACATAAGAGAAAAGGATACTTGTTCTCTCTCATAAACACATGTATTTAGTAACTTTGTCCATCAAACCTTACGCAAATGAAAAGAAATTAAATAGTATAGTGTTTGAAATTTGAGCAAATATATATGACTGAAACTTTATAGTATAGAAGTTGCAAAAACACTAGCATCTACCAAATTAAAACCAACGTGACCACAATAGATGGTGTAATATATACTAGAAATCACTAAGATTTATCATATAACTATCCAAATAAGTTTTAGAAATGCATTTTGAAAAGGCATAATATATAAATATAGGCTCCCAAATTTGGCCTCAGCTAGCAAGTATGCCCTCCAATTTTAGGTATACACAAGTAGACACCTCAACTTGTATAAAATTGAACATGTAAACACAAATGCTGACTTGACATATAAATTTTGGAGGTGTCTAAATGATCATTTTGTAAGTTGGAGTATTCAACTGACAAAGTGGAGACAAGTTGAGGTGTTTACTTGTGCACACCCAAAGTTGAAGGGTCTACAGCTAAGACCAAGTTAGAGGGTCTGTTTATGACTTTAGAAAATGAAAGACCAGCTCAAACTGGCCATGAAAATTCTGTACTAACACCGATGGAAATGCAAATATACAAGTAAAAATTAACCTTAACCAATTAATCTTCAATAAAAGACAGACACTATGGAAAACATGGTCCTTCAAGTACCGGATGAGTTCTTGTAACCATAGCAACAGGCATTTTGCTTTTACCAACCTTAACACTTCCCAAAAACTCACCTTCCTCTGCTTCTCTTTCCATTTCAGTTGTTTTCTTGGCTTTACAAATTCCCAACACCATCCTTCCCACAACAGCAACCAACGCCACACCAAATAGCCCGAACACAAAACCGATAACCAAAAATCCCCATATTCTCCTCTTCTTCCTAGTTTCTGAAGGTAACACTATAGTGAAATGACCATGATTTCTTGTGTAACATAAGTTAGGAAACCTCATTTCACTAAGTAAAACTTTTCCATTTTCATCAAACATTGCACACTTTATTGTTCTTCCCTTCATCGACGTTAAATTCTTGAACTCGACCGATATAGGTTGTCCCATTGGCCTAAGATCAATCTTTGTGAGACTTGTAATGTTGCTAATACGTGATGGTGCATCATAAACCATGAAACCAATAACAGAAGTTAAGAGATTGTAACCTGATATGTTGAAGTAATGCGAAGACAAGTTTCCCAAATCATTGTACACAATGTGGATTCTTTTAACATAAGGCACTGGAATAGTTCTTGGAGGAATTGAAAAGCCACTAAAGTTTGCACCTTTTTCCCATAATGTCCTGCTTCTTAACCTCACTAGTGAGAGTTTCATTCCTGCTAAACTTGAAGGAACACTAGCATTGTATAAAGATCCAGTATGTTGATGAACCAAAGTCTTGAAAGCATGTTCATGAAGAATAGCTTCTAATGATTCTGTAAGGCTGTTATTATTAGAACATTGAACAAGAAGAAAGAGTTTCAAGAAGAGGAATAATAGAACTATGTACAAGTTGTGCACAAAATTCGATCTCATTGGCCATTGTGATCCATTCTCGGGTTTCATTGAATTTGGTAACTATTTGGTTTGCTTACTTTCCAACGGTATGAAGGATTTGAGCTCGAAAAATGGCTAAAATTGAGGAAGAAAGAAGGGTTGGAGGTGGGAAGTCTTTTTCACTTTTGGACTAAGAAGTAGGGTAGGGTTATAATCAAGGGTGTGACAATAGAGTGAGTGAAGAAGGTCATAGTTCAAATTTGAGTAGAAATAAAAGAAATGATAGGTGATTTCTTTATATTTTAAGTCTCTGAAGGCATAGTCATCTTGTACCTGTTTTGGTGAGAGGTACCGTGTAACAAATACTTCTGAAAGTGCAAGCTAACATTTAATAAATACATGATGAAATAGCTGAAATGCAACCGTTATCAATAAAGAAAGAGGAAAGGAAAAAAGGAGTAGGGTTATATGCTCAAAGTCATGCTTAAGTTGGTCCCATTAGCTTAATAATTGGAATTACACCTTAGGGTCAAGCAATGATGACTTTGCCTTTTGATAAAGAAAGACCATAAATCTTCCATAGAATGCGGGAATTATCACATGGACTTTAGTTCTTTTGTCTTTTTGCAGACAAAATCTTAGTACAAAGTTGGAACAACTAGGATTTCAGTTTGATGAGTGATCCAAGAAGGCCATGACCTAGGCTGTGCCTTCCATTGCACAACCTAAAGCCTGCCACTATTCAACATTCAGCTTCAGTACTTGAGGCTTAAAAGCTGCTTAAATTAAAGAGAGAAGGGTAAAAAACATCTCACGTATAACTTTTTTTTAAAATTTCTATTTGAATTATCAGGTGCGACAATTTCTTATTTGAATTATCACCGACTAGTTAGCAAAACACACCTCAACTATCAGTTGTTCACGTTTTCTACCTCAACTATCAGGTAGGAAAAGTGAATAAATAATAGTTGAGACGTGTTTTGTTAACTAGTTGGTGATAGTGAAAGAATATTTCCCCTGCCTTTCATTAATTATTATGTACAATATATATAGTGTTACATAATTATTTACTCATTTACTAACTAGGTAATTAATATTTCTATTACAATTGGACTACACTTCCTAATTATAATTGAACTACAATTTTACCTAATATATGAGATGTATAAAGAATATTCTATCATACCCCCGAAGTCGAAGTGAGAGATTCTCGTACGTTGAGACTGACTCGAAAATCATCAAAGAGTATGCGCGAAATCCCTTTAGTAAATATGTCAGCAATCTGATATCGGGAAGGAACACGAACTTGTCCACGAGCAACTTTCTCACGTACAAAGTGAATATTCATTTAAATGTGTTTAGTGCGCTGATGTTGAACGGGATTGCCAAAAAGATATATCGCATTTACATTATCACAATAGACCAATGTAGCCTTATGGATGGGACATTGAAGTTCCAGGAGAAGGTTGCGTATCCAACAAGACTTAGAGACAATATTCGGTACTCGGCTTCGACACTGGACCGAGACAGAGTATGTTGTCTTTTAGAAGACTAAGAAAGTAAGTTATCTCCGAGGAACACACAGTAATCCGACGTGGATCAACGAGTGTCAGGACATCCACCCTAGTCAGCATCAGAATAAGAGGTGAGGTCGGAGAGTGAGGACTTGTACATGTGTAAGCCGAAATGAAGAGTACCTTGTACATATCGCAAAATTCATTTGAGGGCATTCATATGTTCAGCCGACGGGTTGTGCATGTGTAAGCATATTGCTGCACAACATAGGATATATCTGGTCTCGTGAAAGTGAGATACTGCGATGCTCATGCTAAGATGTGATAGTGAGTCGGGTCGACGTACAGAGAACCCGAAGAGGCATTGAGTTTGGCATTAATGTCCACCGGTGTGTGGACCGGTTTGCAAGACGTCATTCCTGCTCGGTCAAGAATCTCTTCGGCGTACTTCTTTTGACAAAGAAATAAGTCATATGTATATCTCGTAACAGCAATGCCCAAAAAATAACTTATGGGGACCAAATCCTTCATAGCAAACTCAAGGAGTGACATAATGGATCGGTGAAGTGCATCAGAAGATGTAGTTAGGATGATATCATCAACATATAACATATTGTATGTCATGTCATTACCCTTGCTATAGATGATAAGTGAGTGATCAGATTTGCTATGTGAAAACCCGATAGAGGATACAAAGTTAGCAAAATGTTAGTACCACGCACGAGGAGCCTGTTTCTCATCAAATGTCACACATAATCAGGATGGACTGGATTCCTGAATCTCAAAGGCCAATGCATATACACAATCTCATGAAGGTCTCCATGCAAGAAGACATTTTTGACATCCAGGTGATTAATGAGCCATCATTTGGATAAAGCAATACTGAGAACGGTCCAGATAGTTGTTTGTTTCACCACCGGGCTGAAGGTTTCATCACAATCCACGTCGATCTGTTGAGACCTGTCATCACCTACAAGACGGGTCTTGTGCCTCTCAAAAGAACAGTCAAATTTCTTTTTATGTCTAAAAATCCACATAGAACGAATAACATTATCATCAGGAGGACGAGGCACTAGATCTCACGTCTTATTTTCAATAAGAGCATTATATTCGTCAATCATGACAGATTTTCAATTGGGATCGGACAAGGCATGTTTCAGGTTGCGAGGAAGAGGTGAAGGGGCAACAAAATTCGACAAATTAAATTGTCATTTGGGTTTGGAAATATCGTTCATAGCATGGTTTTCCATTGTCCATATGGTTGTCACGGGAGGGTGGACGGGATCGGGAAGTTGTTGGGGTAGATTGGTAGGCCGAGAGGGGGCGACTAAATCAGGGAGAAGGGGCATCGTCACTGGCTGAGAGAAGCGATGACCTCGTGCAATCAGAGTGATCGCTTTGAGAGCCTATGGCGGAGTGGCTTTTGAGAGCTCCATGGCGGGGCACCGCCCACCGAGATGGGACAGAGGGAGGCAGGTCGGGCGTCGGTGACTGGTTTTGCAAGTGATGGATTAGAAGGGGATTAAGACAGTCATTTAAGAAGTCATAGGAATTCGAAAGTGGTGAATTTAGTTTGGCAAAGAAAAATTGAGACTCATCAAATATGACATGCCGAGAAACGATCAACCATTGAGATTTATGGGAATGATGTTCTTGATGTTGTTAACTGCAAGAGCAAAATGAAATTTAGGTTGTTCAGACATTGAAAAAAATTTGGGGAAGAGGGGCGAGAGGTAGCAGACGAGAGGTAGTAGAAAGAAGAGGGGAAGGCGACTGCCTAGGGTTGGGTGGCCGAGATGGGGGTCGGCGGCTTTAGAGAATTTTAGAGTTTGGATGCTGATACCATGAAGGAATATGTTCTCCGGTCTTTCATTGATTATTATGTACAATATATATAGTGTTACTTAATTATTTACTCATTTACAAACTAGGTAACTAATCTTCCTAATTACAATTGGACTACATTTTTTAATTACAATTGGACTACAATTTTACCTAATATAGGAGATGTACAAAGAATATTCTAGAAATATTCTATCAAAGTTTAGGTAGGAAACTGTCACACCTGATGGTGCAGGTAGAAAACTCAAAGAAAAAGAAAAGTGATACTTGAAGTGTGTGTTTTAACTTTTATCCTTACTCTAAATTAAACTGAGCCATATGGTCTTTTGATCTGGTTAGGAGTATCTCATTCTTGATTGCCAATGGTCAAAGAAGAAGGCACGCTACAACAAACATAACAGCCGATTGAAAAATATTAACTACGATCGAAAAATATTATTCCTAAGCTCTCCCGACACAATTCCTTCCAAGTTACCACCTTGAGAAGCTACGTTTTCGTTGTTGAGGTTAGATCCTCATATGTCGCTACTCTCGTCACTGAGCGATGTCCCTGATGTTTGAACACTGCTAGGTTGTTCCTTGTTGACCAACCTTGCGATTCTTAATGTAGAATGTATAAGTTCCTCTGGCCAAAATTTCAACATTTGTTTATTTTTAAAATTATTTTTTTGTTAAAAGTGTTTTTTGAAAAAATACTTTTGGCGACTAGTTGTGTTTGACTAATCAATTTGAAAAACACTTTTGTCAATATTAGAACAGTAATTTGTGCTAATTTGTGCTTGGTTAAGGTTCCAAAAGTGCTACTAGGAAAAAACTATTTTTTTAGCTTCTAAAATACAACTTCTGCTACTGCTCAAAAACGCTTATTTTTCCTCTAAAATCTTGATTAAACACCTCAACTTTCTAAATTAAACACTTTTTGAAGGGAAAAAACACTTTTAGCTTTCCAAAAGTTTGACCAAACACGCTATTAGTGCCCAACAGTTTGATGGAAGGGGTGCCATTGGCCCTCTTCTGCCACCCCAAGAGGCAATGTGTACCTGCACTAGGTTAGACTGAAAACCAATATTTACTTTGTATACTCTTTAAGTTCAAAACACAGTAGGCAGATAAAGCTTGTGGAGCATTGAAAATCTAGCAGAATTTGTATCCACAAGCCAAAATAGAAATTGAAGTTTTGATGGAACTTTATAGAAAGTACTTAAATTACACATCCCAGAGCCACTGGAATCAGCATGACCAAAGTCACTATAAGATCAAAAAACTACTGAACAAGTCTAATTCTACTAATTTACAACAGTGCATATATGGCAACAGGTAACAAAAAGCATTATAACCCATAAAATTCTTGCTCATATGTGGTGCACTATAAGTAACGACAGCAAGATACCACTACAATGTAAACCTTCCGGGACTGGCGCTAAACACTCTATTCCTTGACAATAAGCTCGGCGCGAAGATGGAGAATTCCGTTGATGAAGTATATACTATCTTCACCCAGAAACGCGCTCCAACCTACACCAAACATGTTCCTGTAGCCAACAGCCTTGCCACTTGTGAAAGTGTAGTTTCCCTTGTATTTGCTCACGTAGTCCTCGCTTGGACTGATACGAGCTGCAAACTCGTACTCGACTGGAAATGATGCTGACCCTTTCTCTTGCATGCCTAGAAACAACCCGAAACAATGTAATGCACCTTGTTGATCCGTGTTGCAATGAGCTGACAGGAAAAAACCCTGTCCACCCAAATGGAAAGCCTGTGAATAAATTCTACCAGCAGGAAAGAGACTAGCACACTCATCTCTTTTCAAATCGAAGTAAATAACACACTCCTGACGAGGCGTTTCGAACTCGAGAGCTTTAACAGGTCGGTATTTGTATGCCCTCTCGACATAACGATGTTGCAAATCTTTCCCCGCCTCGGCAGCGATCGAGCGCTGTCGATACGGTGCTTCGGCCTTATAAAAAAGAGCCTCGAAGACAAGCTTTGAAGCAAGCTCAGGATCAAATTCATTGCACATTAGGACTTTCTTCAGCTTCCTGCATGTCATGCATGGAAACCGAATGAGGTGACAAAGACGCGAGCTCCATACTTCCCATCGTTCCTCAAGCTTTGGGTAATGCATACGGGCCCACTTCAACGCGAGGTCATAGACAGCATCCTCTGAAGCAATCTGAAGATTATCACTGGACAGAACAGCCTCAATTCCCGTAAGAGGAAAATTCAGCACCTCATCTTGGAACCTGAAGGATTTAAGGAAAAAGAATTCAAATGAAGATACTTTTTTCTCAACCTAGTTTGCGTGCATGTGCAAAGTTATTCATTATTTGTGAGTCAAATAAATAAAAGATCACTTTCAAATTAAAAGGAAAAACAATATGAAAACTTTCCAATAAGTCACAATTGATTAAAGTACAGACTGATATGGAAATGCAAATCATTCATACTTCTATTAGTTAGTATAGGTGGTTAAGAGGCTAATGAAAAGTTTATATTTAAAGGTGAGGTCAGTATTATAGGTCAATTCTTAACCTGGTACTAATGAAACAAAAGGAAAAAAACTTCATCAGCTAGTGCCAGGGTTCCAAGAGGCTGGGCAATTGTTAAGAGCAAGTGTTGGGTAATAGATGTTCACTCATGTGGTAATCAAGACAATGAAATGAAGAAATTTTCTCGTGATAGTGAGGAAAATAAAAAATTTAACCAGACCAAACTATGTAAAAGTTAATATTACTACATAGAGCTACTCACTTGGTTATATCCCTGAAACGAAAAGCAAGAAACAGTTTTGCAGCATCTGTTAAAGGACTAACTGCATCAGCCATTAATATATTGAAAGGAAGTTCCAAATAGAGCAATGCTGTTTCACACGTCATGCGAAAATTCAGCAGTAAGCGGCTGCAGTATTTCATGCATGACGCGACCTCAAATTTGTCAGCAGCCATCAGCACATCAAGTACAAATGTACGTTTTGCACTTGATAAATTATTGCTATACATAAAATTCAACAGGTCCATGAAGGCAGCTTCTTCTGCTCAATAAAGTTGAGAAAGACAAAAGTTAAATTGTTGTCAACTAACAGAAGAATATATGTGCAGATGATTTTTCCTCAAAATGAAAAGAAAGGAAGACAAGCAAAGAGGTGGGCAGAAGATTTTGCAAATAATTAAGTCATCAAGTGGATGGAGAACGCTACTAAATTTGCAAACATTATGTGATAATCTTTGTCAAATTGACTCATTTAGGAGTAAAGGGCATCCCGGTGCACAAAGCATCCCGCATTAGCAGGGTTCGGGGAAGGGCCGCACCCCAAAGGGTGTGGTGTAGCCAGCCTAGCCTAGCCTAATGCTAATGCTTCCACGGCTCGAACCCATGACCTATAGGTCAGACGGAGACACTTTTAGGAGTATCACATTTAATTCATGTCAAAGATCCAATAATCGAAAAAAGTATTGGATGTATGTGCCACGCTACGGCTAATAAATACAGATTTTCCTTGTGTGGTATTTACTTATCCAGATGTTTGGCAGCCTTAGGAAGATCTCAATTTTCATTCATTAGTAGTAGGTAATATGATTTTTTATTTGAAGCATGTAAATGAAAATGCATCTGGTTCGCGCAAGCCCAATCTCCTATTAGGGAAAACTAGTTATTCTATGTTTTTAACCCTAACAATAGCCACTGACAGCAGTAGCGGCAGTTTCATCCATTGCTCCTCTTCTCAGACAAACATAGCATTTTTCCAACCCTACCTTGAGGAGGAGTATGAACTGCCATTGCTGCAATCTTCATCTAATTTATGTGAGTCATTGCAACTCAAAGAGATTTGTGAAAGAAAAGTTATCCAAGAAGAAAGAGATATGTGAATGTATAAGTTGTTCATGAAGATGATATCAGACACCTTCCCTCTATTCTTCCTTAAATCATTTTATTCTTTTCTCTGTACCTGTGCCTAAACTTTTCCAAAGGTGTCAATTTCCCTGTAACAAATCAGGAAAGACATGTAGTTGAAAAACATGAAACTTATCAGTACAACTACACTTTTCAATCAGGAAAAGAAATGGAGTGGAATGAATTGAATCTTTCACAAAAAAAGTACCAGTCAAAATTAGTACTTACCCGATGCGTGGATTTGTATAGTTACTTGCCGTTGTTCTGACTCTTTCATGCCATTTGAAAACAACTAAGAAGAAAACAAATGGTTGTATAAAGAAAAAACAATAGTCACTGCCTAATTAAGGCAAAAAGTATAATATTAAAGACTACTCACCTTATAAAAGAATCGACTCTTAGCTGCCAAAATGGGAGAACTGATATGGAAAGTTCTCACGCGAAGGGGTTTTGAGGAGTCCATATTCGTAGATGAATCATCATTTGCAGAAGCTTTATCATCACCTATAAAATGCATCAAACTTGTCTAATAACCAATTACCATGTAGACTACAAATTAAGGATGCAATTATTTTCATGCAGAGAATATACTGAGAAGAGTGGCAATATCAGAATCTAATCTCAGATACTTTGATAATCAGGATTTTATGGAAAGAGTTAGAATCACTAATGATTAATATCCTTGAAATAGCAGGAAAAAATAGTCCATTATAAGGAAGTGAATAGGTACCAGGGGGATTTGTGACCATCTCTACGGCAGAAGGTGATTCCTCAATCATTCCTTCAGCTTCTTCTTCTTCTCGTTCGTCATCAGCAAGACCATCTTCCATTCCCAACACATTACAATTTACTACCTGCTCCTCACGTTGCATGACCATGTCCGCATCTGACAAGTGAAAGAGATAAGCATACGGAAGGGGAAAAATAGGAAAAGTCAAGTAATTAAAAGTGCGGAACTCCCAAATATGCGACTAACAGGGAAAGTTTACGTGACAAAGTATATTTTTCTCTTCGATAGGCCACAAACTTTTGAGAATGACTTTTTTCCATCAGCCACAAAATTAAGTACACTTTCAAGTGCGGTTCAAACAGCCAAGAAACAATAGCAGCATTCCTAGTTCAGAGCCTTTTTAGCCATACAACAGCAAATTCAAATGCTCATCCAATCCTACCTTTAACCTTATGCCTACCTTTGTGGGGTAGTTTCCGATAGACCCTAAGCACAATAAAAACTCAAACTAAAAAAACACCAAAAAAAAAAAAGTTAACCTGTTTATAACATATGATTGTGTCATTACCCAAAGGAATTTACTAATAAATCATCAACAATCTTGTATATGATATGAAAATAAGGTGAATGCAGCTGAAAGGAAGAAAAAAAAAACAGGACTAATGTATCCTTGATATATCAATGTCAAACAGAAAAAGAGACAACTATCTAGAGGACTTAATAAGCGAAATAAAATAATGACCACCTGAGGAGTTGCAAGAAGCACGAGAGATAAAGTGGTACAAATAATTTGACCTAGTACAAAACTAAAAATCAACCGAAACATGAGAAAACTCCAAATCTTACCAGCATCTTGGACATCATTAGCAGCATTTTTCACAAGTACCGAATTTTGGGTCTGTACTGAAGATTGAAGCCAATGAAAAGCGAGTTATATCTTTATTTTAACAAAAAAGAGAATTCTAAATTGAAGAAGAAAATTGCAGCAGTTATATCTGTAAACAAAATGCAACCACGTCCCACACAAGGAAAAAAACCTATATCCATAAACTGTCTTTCACATAACAACAACTACTATAATTCAACTCTAAACTAGTTAGTTTAGCTATATGAATCCTTTAAATCGCTTCCAGTCTATTTGGATTCGTAAACTGCCTTTTTCATGCATTAACCAAAAAGAAATTCCCATAAGAGAAAACCGCCTTTATGCTAAATGGCAAATGGGATATCCAATTCCAGATATATCGATAACAGAAACAGAAAATCTACGGACTAAAAGATGTTAAACCCTAACGGAGAGGTCGAAAAAAGGGAATTCCCATATGAAAAAACCGCCTTTACTCCAAATGGCAAACGGGATATCCAATTTCACATATACCTATAACAGAAACAAAAAATCTATGGACTAAAAGATGTTACACCCTATCTATTAATGAAGTAGATGTTAAACCCTAAAGGAGAGGTCGAAAAAAGGGAATTCCCATATGAAAAAAATGCCTTTACTCTAAATGGCAAATGGGATCCAGATATATCTATAACAGAAACAAAAAATCTACGCACTAAAAGATGTTAAACCCTATCCATTAATAAAGTAGATGTTAAACCCTAACACAGAAGTCGAAAAAAGGGAATTCTCATATGAGAAAACTGCCTTACGCTAAATGGAAAATGGGAAATCCAATTCCAGATATATGTATAACAGAAACAAAAAATTCTGCAGACTAAAATATGTTAAACCCTATCTACTAATAAAATAGATGCTAATTCCTAACAGAGAAGTCAAAAAAGTCCATTTTATAGCTTGGTTTCTTCTCTAGGATAAAGCATCTATCCTAACAGATAGGGTTTAACATCTTTTAGTCTGTAGAATCTATTGTAAAGCAAAAAAGATAGATGCAGGACAGAAGCAAAAACAAATCTATTGTAAATATAGGGTTTTTTTCTCATTCATGAAAATTAGAAGAAAATAAAAAATCTAAGGTAAAATGATGTTAAATCCTAATGCAAAATCGGAAAGCCAATCATTTTCTTTCTTGATATCTCTTCTGCTAAAAGCAAAAAATCTATTATAAAATATAAAAAAATAAAAAAAGGCAGCCCAGTGCACTAAGCTCCCGCTATGAGCGGGGTCCGGGGAAGGGCCGGACTACAAGGGTCTATTGTACGCAGTCTTACCTTGCATTTCTGCAAGAGGTTGTTTTCACGACTTGAACCAGTGGAAAAATCTATGGTCAAAAAAATAATCTTGTTATGTACATGATAGCAGAAAATCAAAAATCCAAGGCAAAAAGATGTTAAACCTAAAGCAGAATCGGAAAGCTAATCATTTTTTTGAAACGGAAAATATATATTAAATAGACGAAAATAACCGTAGTTTCAACAAAAGGAGGGATGCAACACGAGGACTTCCCAGGGGTCACCCATCCTAGTACTACTCTCTCCCAAGCACGCTTAACTTCGGAAAGTTAATCATTTTCTTTCTCGATATCTCTTCTGCTAAAAGCAAAAAAATGATCTTTTGATGTAAATGATAGCAACAAACAACAACATAAACAGTGAAATCCCACAGTGTGGGGTCTGAGGAGGTTAAAGTGTACGCAGACCTTACCCTACTTTAGGGAGGTTGTTTCCGAAAGACCCTCGGCTCATGGCAAAAAAACGGCCAGATAAGGACAAGCAATTCAAAGCAGTATGAAAATAATGAAAGCGAAAAAGTTATGGTAAAACTGTCTGAAAAAGGGAGCAGTAGATAAATAAGATAATCGAAGTACAAAATACAACAAATAATATTATAAATCAGAGGACAAGAAACTAAAGAGCAAAACTGCGACTACTAGTACAAAAGGATAAGCGGACTACCTACTAACCTTCTACCCTAATACGAGTCCTCCATAATCCCCTATCTAAATGATAGCGGAAAATAAAAAATCCAAGGCAAAAAGATGTAAAATCCTAATGCAGAATCAGAAAGCTAAGCATTTTTTTCTTGATATCTCTGGGCTAAAAAGATGATCTTCTTATGTAACATGATAGCAGAAAACCAAAATTCTGTGGATTTAATTTATTAAACCTTAATCAAGCATTCATAAAAGCAACCATAAAAAAAAGATGATCTTTTTATGATATAACATGATAGCAGAAAACCAAAATTTTATGGATTTAATTATTAAACCATAATCAAGCATTCATAAAAGCAAACCATAAAAAGATTATCTTTTTATTTACATGATAGCAGCAACATACCCAGTCTACTACCACAAGTGGTGTGTGGGTCGGGGGAGGGTAGGTTGTACGCAGACCTTACCTCTGCAGACCTTACCTCTGCCTTGGGAGGTAGAGGGAAGGCAGAGGGGATGTTTCCGATAAACCCTCAGATAGTAGAAAACACAAATTCAATGGGTTTAAACTACTAAACCCTAATCAAGATTCATAAAAAGCAATCATTTCATGATTCCAAATAAAGAAACCCTAATTTAAATAAAATTCAAGAAAAGAAACCATAAAAAAATATGATCTTTTTATGTACATGATAGCAACAACAACGCAGACCTTGTTTCCGATAGACCTCGGATAGCACTAAACCGAAATTCAATGGGTTTAAACTACTAAACCCTAATAAAATTCATAAAAACAATCATTTCATAATTTCAAATAAATAAACACTAATTTAAATAAGAAAAATCAAACCATTTTTATCTTTCTTAATATCTTCTCTTCTACGTTTGCGTTTCCTAACCCAATCAACAATGTCATTAACACCATCATCTTCACCTTCAATTTTCACTTCCACCAAATCGGGTATAACCTCAATCTTCAATACCCTATCCGAAAAATTGATTTCATTAAAAGCAAACCCATAATCAAAATTTGAACCCGACCCACTAGAGTAATCACTATCCATTGAATGAATTGATAAATTCTAAGGGATACCCATTTGAGGAAATGAAAGAATTGAGGAGTTTATATACAATTAGGGCAATAACCCCAAATTTGAAATTTAGGTAAAGGGTTTGTATTACTGAAATCTGGTGTTTTATGTGAAGAATAGTACTTTAATTGGGGTTTGTTATGCTAATTTGTTTTTATGTTAAAAATCAGTTACAAACTAAGTTTGTTTTGTTCAGTTCCTAAGACGTTAGTTTTCGTGACAATTCTTTGTTTTTTGTACGAGGAGGAAAAAACAAAAGGGAACTCAAAATCTGTTCTTCCCATTGAGCACTTTTTTGCTTATTTTCTTCTCTGTGTTGTTGGGAGTGTCGTGCAAAGACTACTCTAAGGGAGGGCTAGTTTTGGAAATAAATTATATCGAGATTAATTATTTTGAAATTAGTTATTTTGATATTGTTATTCTAATTTTAATGTGGGATAAAATTAATAATACAATCACGAGATAAGGGATTAGTTATTCATTAATCCTCGTACCAAACGAGTCTTAAATATTTCTGGCTTAATACATCGAAAGTCCCTTAAAGCTATCGGTAAATTTTATTTAGACACTCGGGTCTTTTAATTATAGGTGACAAATAGGTTTTAATATTGAGTTGATGTAACTATAGTTTTTTTTTAATTGAGTAGGGGTGATAAACTTTGTATTAGTGATTAAAGAGTTTTGACTCACCCTAAAGTTATATTTTTAACACTTTGACTCAAGCTTTATTTTTTACACTTTGCCCCCAAGTTTTATGTTTAACACTTTGACCCAATCCATATAAACCCTACAGAGCCAAAAAACGCGCCAAATTATCTGTTTGCCTGCGCCGTTTCCACCATTTTTTGCTCTTCTTTTTTGCTTCGTTTCTTGTTGTTGTTGTTGTTTCTTCTTGCTTCTTCTTCTTATTCTGCTGCTCGTTTCTTCTTCTTCGTCTTGACTGGATTTTGCTCAAGAAAGAAAAAAATAAGACCACCTGATTTTGCAACTTTTTGACTGGATTTCATTCGTGTAGCACTGGAAATTACTTCATAACTCATTTCATTGTTCTGCTTTCTTCTTCTCCTTCTTCGTCCGCCATTGTTGCTCAAGAAAGAAAAAAATGTGACCACCCGATTTTGCAATTTTTTGTGGATTTTGTTGGTGTAGCACTGACAATTACTTCATAAGTGTTTTCCGCTCATTTGGTAAGTACACCAATGCTGTTTTATTTTAATTTTTCACCTGAGTATAAATCTACTGATTTTCCAACAACTTACAGTAGATGTTGTAGTTGTTGCAACATAAAATGTGGTTGTTGCAACTTCTATAATAGATTATGAAGTTGTTGTAATTGTTAAATAAATAATCTGCAACAACTGAGCGAGTTGTTGCAACATGTATTCCACTTATTGCAACAACTCAACGATCTGTTGGAGTCACCGCTTTTTTCTCAAAGTAACCCAAAAATCAAGTCGCCTAACAGATTATTGACTTGCTGCAACAAGTTGTATAGTTGTTGCAACAGGTGTTCCACTTGTTGCAACAACTCAACTATCTGTTGGAGTCAGCTTCAATTTTTATCTGAAGCATAATACAAAAAACGGAAGCTGCTTCCAACAGATTATTGACTTGCTGCAACAAGTTGTATAGTTGTTGCAACAGGTGTTTCACTTGTTGCAAAAACTCAACTATCTGTTGGAGTCAACTTCAATTTTTATCTGAAACAGAACCCAAAAAACTGAAGCTGCTTCCAACAAATTATTGACTTGCTGCAACAAGTGTACTACATGTTGCAACACGTAATACACTTGTTGCAACAACTCGATAATATGTTGGACATCTTCAATAGTCTGAAATATTACCTCAAAAAAACTGAAGCTGACTCCAACAGATTAGTGACTTGTTGCAACAATTTTATTATCTGTTGCAACAAGTAGTCCACTTGTTCCAACAAGTCAATAATCTGTTGGAACAACTGCTGCAGCTATTTCATTTTGTTATAGATTGGTATGTACTCTCATGACCAATTTTTTGTTAAACAAAATATCTTCAGGTGAAGACTATGACAGTTCTTCGAGTCCAATATGGTGAAGACTTTGAAAGGCGAATTTATGACTACTCATCTCCATATTACAGGATGGAGAGTTACTTAATTGCATACTGTGAAGAAATGAATCTCGTGCCTTCTGAAGAATCTTGGGAAGTCCTATGGAGATTTTAGAGAGAGAAATACCTCCTTCACATGTTGATCCGAGCAAACCGGGAAGAAGGCGGACAAAGAGGAGGCGTGAAATCGGGGAATCACTTGCAACGAGGAAAAAACAAATGCTCCATATGCAAAACAGTTGACCATAAAAAAAACTACATGCCCAAACCGAATTGTTTCCTAGTTGTTAAATTTGCAATGTCTTGTAATAATAATTACTATTGTTTGTGTTTGTGAAATTGGATTTTATGACATTTATATGTTGTTTCTGTTAGTAAAATTGGTTTAAATGATATGTTGATCTTGCTCAAATCACCAATGTATTCTGTGGTTTTGCAATTTATGAACAGTTTTCACCAAGTAAAAATTCTGTTGCAACAGCTGTGTAACTTGTTGGGATTTTGCCAACCAGTAATCGAACTTGTTGCAGCAACTAACTTAACTTGGTTTTTCAACAAGTGACATGACTTGTTACAATAAGTTCCTATAGTGTTTTGAGTTTTTATAATAAATGTAATGAGTTGTTGCAGAAAGTCCTTAACTTGTTTTATCTAACAAATGGAATGAGTTGTTTCATCCAACAAGTGATATGACTTGCTCAACAACTATGTTACATGCTGCAACAGATTATGTACTTGTTGCAGCAGGTTATACAACTGCTGCAACAGATTATGCAACTGCTGCAACAGATTATGCAATTGCTGCAGCAGATTATGTAATTGCTGCAATAGATCATGAAATTGTTGCAACAACTAGGATATAAGTCACATATGTTTAGTTATTAACAGAGGGAACCAATGATATTTAGTGTTAAACAAAGGGATTCAATGATATTTAGTGATCAATATATTTATCTACTAACATCCTTAATGGATTAGACGATAATTTCATTGATTTGATGAGAAATTCTAAGCGTATACTTCTCAAATCGAGCGATCGTTGGTGTAATTTGATGAGAACTACTTGATTCACCCATATTTAGGTGTAAACAACGAAAACCAATGATATTTATTGTTTACTAAATGTTCCTAACCAATTTGATGGTATTCTGACTCAGGACATATGATCAACTAAGCGTATACTTTCCAAATCGAGCGATCATTGGTGTAATTTGATGAGAACTACTTGATTCACCCATATTTAGGTGTAAACAACGAAAAGCCAATGATATCTATTGTTTACTAAATGTACCTAACCAATTTGATGGTATTCTGAGTTATGACATATGATCAACTAAGCGTATACTTCCCAAATCAAGTGATCGTTGGTGTAATTTGATGAGAACTACTTGATTCACCCATATTTAGGTGTAAACAACGAAAAGTCAATGATATTTATTGTTTACTAAATGTCCCTAACCAATTTGATGGTATTCTGAGTCAGGACATATGATCAACTAAGTGTATACTTCCCAAATCGAGCGATCGTTGGTGTAATTTGATGAGAACTACTTGATTCACCCATATTTAGGTGTGAACAACGAAAATCAATGATACTTATCGTTTACTAAATGTGAAGCTTTTAAACAGGTTACTCATCCGCTACAACAGATAATGCACATGTTGCAACATATTATTAACTTGTTGCAACAACTAACCCATCTGTTGCAACATATTACAAACTTGTTGCAACAGATGGATTAGTTGTTGCAATTTCTTCAACAATTGAAAGATTTATTGCAACAACTGACTCATCTGTTGCAACATATCACAAATTTGTTGCAACAGATTATCAACTTGTTGCAACTTCTAAAACATCAATTAGATTTATCGCAACAACTAACTCATATGTTGCAACAACTGAACCATCTGTTGCAATAAATTTACATATTGTTGCAACAACTGACTCATCTGTTGCAACAGATGAGTTAGTCGTTGCAACTTCTTCAACAACAGTTAAATTTGTCGCAACAACTGATCTATATGTTGCAACAACTGAACCATTTGTTGCAACAAATTACAAACTTGTTGCAATAACTTACTCATATATTGCAACATATTAAAAACTTATTGCAACAGATGGGTCAGCTGTTGCAACTTCTTCAACAGCTGTTAGATTTTGTGACTTGTTTAAAACTACTGAAACCACTGAACATAATGTATTGAACACAACTTAAATAATGAACACCTAATATAAACTTAACAAAATGTCTTAGAAAAGTACCGAACACCTAATATATTACTTAAATTACATAATGTCTTAGAAAAGCTCAGAAACCATTGTCATTTGAAATCGGACACCGGTATCTTCAGGCAAATCTAAATAGAGCCCAAAGCAGTTAGTCCTAAAGAAATTCTACAACCCCTGTTGTCGGAGAATGCCCCTGAAGGTGTCAAAGCCCTTGTCCATTGTTGATCTAACCACAAAATCACCAGACAAATCCTTATTTCCATTCAGCGGCATCGTTACGCCGTACTTTTCAATGCTGAAACTCTTGACGACCTCCTCAATCGAAGGTCTATTGGGATCTGTGGCAATACTAGAAGACTCAACAAGATTGACATCCACATTATATTTCTTTTTTCTTCTTAACTCGACCAAGGTATGATCTTTTGATTCTTCTTTTTCATTACCATTTTCACTTTTTGCATTTTCTTCACCTCCTTCATCCCATTCAGCTCCTTCATTTCCTTCTTCTTCATCGCCTTCTTTTTCATCTCCTTCAGCATTTTCTTCATCTCCATGGATAAGAAACTTCTTTTGAGTAGTCCTTCACTTGATGCCGAAGGTGTGGAATGACTTCAAATGTCCAAGTCTAGAAAACAATATGCCAGGTAAATCAGAATAATGATTAAAATGCAAAAAAAAAAAGATAAAAGATTAGGGATCTAATAGCTTAGTTAGTTGGCTACCTGAACTTTTACCTTGTTGGTGAGGGCATTGTAATTCCCTCTCTATTACCCCTTCCCCTATCCTCTATGTAATAAAAATATTTTTTTAAAAAAGAAGATAAAAGATAATAATAATGAAGAAGTTTATCATGAAAGCCCAAGGGAGGTCATATAGGTTGATCGTCTTCACAGTTGGCTTCAATTCTACAACAACAACAACGACATACAACATACTTAGTAAAGTCCCATAACATGGGGTTTGGGGAGGGTAGAGTGTGCGTAGACTTTACCTCTTTCTTATCTTTTTTTCAGTTTTATCTGATTCTTGGTCATTTTCAGGATGTTTATCATTGCCATCTCCAGACACTTCTACTTTGAGGTTTTCTTGGACTCTGAGCCCTCCTCTCTATTAGAAGATTGTGTTTTATTTCGACTATTACTTGCATCCATATTTGTTGATTCTGAAATAACTTGTTCAGCAAACTCATCTAATGGTGTTTGACCATTGAGTCGTTTACTCTCTTTAGATTCCTCAATTGATTTATCTCATTTTCTTTTGCTTAAAGTCATTTTATCTGCACACAAGAGATAAACAAAAATAGTTTCAATTGATTTGTGCATCATTCAAAGTAAACAGGAAAAAAAATTGCAACAGCTGATCAAACAAAATACAACAAGTAATCGAATTTTCCAACAATTGAAGAATATGTTGCAACAACTTGGTGAGTTGTTGCAACAGATGCTTCAGCTATTGGAAAAAATAAAATAGTTGTAACACCTCAGCATCAACCTTAGCAACTATTTTAATTTTTTACAACATATGGTGAATATGTTGCAACCTCAATAAATGTTTGCAACCATCAAACAAGTGCTTAAGTTGCTGCAACAGCTTACTCAGCTCTTGGAAAAAATCAACAAAATTTCAAGCATTTTTTTTGAAACTCTAAGGAGAACAAGAACTAAAACACCATCAAAATCCATAATTTCACAATCACATACACTATTTACAAACACACAAACGCCAATAAGTGAAACAAATACCCCAAATAATGATTTCTCAAGCATGGAACAACAAAATAAACAGCATTGAAGACAAACTCATGTTCTTCTTTTTCTCTGACCAAAATAATCATTTTCACACTTTGATTTCAAAATCTTAACTTTTGAACCCAGTGAAAGAAAAAACTTTACCTTAAATGGCAGAGAAGCAGCAACAACATCGACGAGAGAGAGAAACGATATTGTTACAGTGAATGGTCCGGTGAAGCGGAAGAACAAATAGTCGTTATTGAAGAGAAAAAACGTGAAGAAGATGGAGGGTTTGAGCGTTTTGTTTGATAAGAGAACTGGAGAGACTTTTTGATTTTGAAAGATGAAAGAAGTGGGGTCATGGTTGGTCTGGTATAATGTGGGTGTTTTTATATTTTGTAAAAGATTAACAATTTTTAAAAATTACATTTCGGACCCCAATTAACTTAATCAGATTTTTAAGTGGGCTTTGACCTTGGCTGGTCAAAGTTGTCACCTTTTCTAATTAGTAGACTTTTTTGTCACCATATGTTAAATCTTCCTAGACACTCGAACTATAGTTATCCCGAGATTTTATCTCAATCAAACGTGTGATATACTCATTCCAAATTTAATATCGAGATTAATTATCTCTTATCCCTCGTACCAAACGAGCCCTAAATATTTTAGGCTTAATACATCGGCAACCCTTTAAAGTTGTTAGTAAATTTTGTTTAGACAGTGAAATTACAGTTAACGTGTGATAAAGTGTTCTTATTAGACACTTTTAGTTCATTTTTGAGAATTTTTGCGCGTGTTCTCAAGCGTTTATTAGGTAGCTAAGTTAACCACATAAAATATGTCATATCATTTAATTATACGCACTAGTCTCAATTGGAACATGCTGAGATTTTACGGCTCATTAAGGCTAATATGTATTGTAACTGATTAACTTATTTACGTACAATAAGTTGAGAACGTACACAGAGGGTTTGCCGAATTTTGAATCGAAAGTATCGAATATGAGCATTTTATCATATATCCAGATGCTCAATTGAAATAAAATGCAGTTTGAGTGTCTAAAATGAAATTTGTTGTCTAAACTACCGTTCGAGTGTCGAATTATAGTTTGTGCAACATTCAAGCTAAGACTGTGCGCACGAACCCTAATCATAATTATGTTTCCCGTCAAAATATTAAGTTAAATCATGTGATCAATGACTTCTTATTAAGGCCAATACAAAACTACAATCAAATCTCTTTATAAATATGTCGTTTGTTTGAATATTTTCTTGGCTACTATAGTAAACTATTGTTATAGAGAAAATAAATTATAACATAACGTGAAAATTGATTTCGAAGAAAACTTGATTGTTATAATGAAATGTTGTTATAAAGTATGATTATTATAAAGAAATTTGGCTCTATATAAGTTATTTTCTTTTTCGGGTAAAAAAGTTTTATTTAGGGCTAGATAGCTTGATTGCCAAAAGAGTATACTCAAAATCGCGGATTATTAAGTGTCTGTTTGGTACAACTTATTAAAAAGAGCTTATAGAAGTAGAACTTATAAGAGTAGAGTTTTTATCAAAAAGTTGTTAGGTGTTTGATTGTAAATAAAAAAAAGTGTTTTTGGCTTAAAAATCACAAAATGCATAAGACATTTTGCCTCTTTGGGCTTTTGGAAATAGAGGTAAAATAGCTTTTGCTTTTGTCAAAAACACTTTTACTCTTTCAACCAAACACTCCAAAAAAAGGCTAACCAAACGGGCACTAAGTTTGCTTGCTATAGTTGTTCAATTAAGCTTAATCGTTGTCCTTTTTTAATTGATAATGTAAGCCTAGCATGGACGAAGAGAGAAAGATTATGTCATATGCCAGCTATCGTTAGAATTTTTTGTTAAGATTCTGTGCTTTGAGAAATGAAAGATTGAAGAAGAGATTGATGATTAAGGAAGAAGAAGTATAGAGAGTGAGGAATTTTATTCATTCAAAGTTGTACAGTGTATATTTATACATATTAACTGCAACTAACTAACAATTTAATAACTAATAAATGAACTAGTTAGTTATTTAACGGGAAAAGGGGCATATTTGCCCTCCAACTTTGAGAAAAGGGGCATATTTGCCCTCCGTCAAAGTTGGGGGACAAATATACCCCTTGTGTTAATAAACTTTCACCATGTGGGCATATTTTCATAACCTTAACTGCGATGCACAGGTGGAATCCACGTGGACGCCACCTGTGCGCCACCTGGATGACCCGACCCGTTACCCGACCCGAAGGAAATTAAAAGGGAACAATACCAGCGTTTTCTTCACCATTTCAATGCTTGCTCCTGAATTTCTTTTGTGTTGTTACTTTCAGGGGGAGGGATAAATGATGAACTCTCTACATTCTTTCATGAATTTATGATGAAATTGTAATTATAACTGAATCATTGACCTTTAATTTCGCTATTTGTCCTATACATTACACAGAAATTTGCAAATAAACTGATCTTCTTTAGTTACATAATCTACTTTGTCTTTATCGAATCTTCACTTTACGCCCAAAAACAAGTGTCTCTCGAATCATGTTGATACTTAGAATTGCCGAGAACAACCGCGACCAATTCAAGATTACATGCATAAAAATGAAATGTAACAAAATTCACTTGGTGATTATACAAACGAGCAAAGACGATGCTCAAGAGTCCAATTAATTAACTGGTTCATTTCGTCATCCAATAAACCAAAATGAGAAACACGCATACAGAGCCAACTAATGAAATAATAATAGTATCCATAGACTTTTTCTTCTTTATTGCTTGCTGAAAGAATATGATTAACCTGCAAAATTGAGGACGAACAAATGTGAAGAAAAAATGAGATCAATCAGTCCCCCCAGATATTTAACAATGTAATGCACCGACACTCTTTAAGAGGTGGTTGCGCGGTGATAGATTGTAAAGAAGTGTTTCTAAAAGAAAAAGGCTCTTTCAGTTCAGCAATAAAATTTGCATCTTACATGATTATTTTTCTCTCAAATAATCTTTGAATTTGGAGAAGTCTACAAACACTTCAAGCAATTTGGATGTGATTTAGGGCATTGAAATGGTGAAGAAAACGCTGGTATTGTTCCCTTTTAATTTCCTTCGGGTCGGATAACGGGTCGGGTCATCCAGCTGGCGTCCACGTGGATTCCACCTGTGCATCGCAGTTAAGGTTATGGAAATATGCCCACATGGTGAAAGTTTATTAACAGAAGGGGTATATTTGTCCCCCAACTTTGACGGAGGGCAAATATGCCCCTTTTCTCAAAGTTGGAGGGCAAATATACCCCTTTTCCCGTTATTTAACTAATTATCAGAAATAACTAATATGTCCTTAAGGCTTTATTATATTGTTCTCAATAATTACTTCACTTAGTCTTGCTCGAACTTTTGAGCATTTATTGTGATAAAACTCAAATTCATTTTCAGTTGGTATATATAAGGAATAATCTCACATATACCAAAATCCAATTTCAAGACAATTTTTTCGTAGATATGATGATCCCTTCGACCACGAAATACTTACTAGTTGTGTCAAATGCAGTTTTGCCAAAGTTTATTTAATTATCATATTCAAAAATCTATATTCCTTAGTTTTAATCCCTAGTTTAAAGCTACTTAATCAACGCATTGTTTATCTTCAGTTTTAATACTACTTGTTTCAGTATGGTAAAAAATAAAATTTTAATTTCACTTTAAATTTACAACATATATCTGAGATTATATCCATTTTCGAAAAGAAATTCTTGTAAAGATCCACATATATTATGAATAACGTTCAATCATACAAAAGAAATTGTTGAAAAAGATGATTTGCTTCTATTGAACTTTACGAGTATAACTAATTTTGGTTTTCTTTTTCGTCTACATAATTAAATGAAGAAGAATTAACTCAAATAGTTAAGTTTACGAGGTTATTGAAACTCAAACTCGTGATACTATAAATTATAAGTGATTAACCACTCAACTATTTGCTTAATAAGGACAAAAATTGAAACTAAACATATGTTTTCAGATAAAAATAGTTCTTTCCATAAATACAGACATGGGCTTGGATTTTCCTTGAAGCCCAAGTAGGGAATGTCGAGGCCACATGACCAATCTCATCCCAAAAAGTACAAAAGCCCAACACGAAGAAAAAAAACAAGGAAAAGGAATTGATTTACATAAGTGTCCCTATTTTAGGTCATCATCTAGATTTTGTTCTTATTTTTAGAAGTTGTGCAAACATAGTCGTCGGAAAATTATCCTTTTGAAGAATGTTAGAATCGGGTCTAAAGTATACATATATAATGTCGTCTAACATTACAATAATTTACAAAACTTTAGACCATGGTCTAACGTTTACTCATAAGATTTCTCGTATTGCTCAAAACAAATCTTTAGACTTGTAGGGATCCAGTAGCTCTATTGGTTGGCTATCTGGACTTTCACTTTGTTGGTGAGGGTTCGAATATTCATGTTGTAACTATACCTGTCTAAAAGTAGGGTTGACTTAATCGACCGGCCAACCGATAAAATTCGTCCGGCCGACCTAAGGCTTACCGGGTTGTGGGTTGGTGTTAGCGATATTTCGAATGCTCACGCAAGCGCACGCATCGTTGACAAGTAATATAGTCCGTAAGGCCAGAATATCGCCCTCGCATCGATTATCAAGTACCGATTATCTAAGCTATGATTTCTATTTGGTGAACGTTAATTGATTTATATTTTTATCTAATAACTAAGGCTAAGTAATTGCAGAAAATAAACTAACTATGATAATACTTTGATTTAAATCAGTTATGAAGGAATTAGGGCTTCCAAAATCTTCGACTATCCACTATATTCAATTCTTAATGCAACTAGAATGATTCTTCTTCTTCGTTAAGATAGCGATTAACTAGACTGTCTTATATTCTGGTTAGGACATATAATCACTCAACCCCAGTGCAGGACCCTTCTATATTTCTATGATATGATTTATCACATAGGAGGATTAAGAACAGTAACATATAATGCTACACAAGTATCGGGGTACTTTCATCCGTGATTTTAACCTAAGTCTAGTCAATTACAGCATATCTAAATCTCTCCTTTCGATTTTTTATTCGAAATCATATAGGTCATGATAATTAGTGATCAATTAATTATCAAATATTCATACCAAATATTGACTAAATCTTAATCAAGCGAAGAAGAAATCAAACTACTGCATTAATTCATGAATAACAGTTTCAAGCGATTCATAAGGAAAACCCTAATAAAGTATTTATCTCGTAGCCATAGTCACGCTAAGAACTAATACAAATCAACATAAACTAAAATAAAAACAAAGAAAAGAAAAGAAACTTGAACCAAAATTGTCTCCAATCTTGTGTTGTAGCCTCCTTTTCCTCTCCAAAGTATGATGTGAGATGTAAGATTCCAGATGAATAATGAAGTTAGGGTTTTAGGGATTTATAGATGGGAAGAGTTGCCCTTTCGGACCCTGAAAACGTGTCAAAATTTGGCCCAGAACGTGAAAAATCCGCCTTGGCACCGCGGTGCCTAAAGTCTGCGACTTCTCAAGAGTTTCGACTGCAGCCTGATGGGCAGTGGTGCTTTGCCTTTGCCCGAATCTCCAGTTTTTGACCTTTTTGCCTCGGGACCCTCATTTTATGCTCACTTTTCGCTCCTTTTCGTCATTTTGTTTTTTTGAACCGCTGTGACTCAAAAGAAAGAAAAACAAACATACTATTATACTAAACACAACAAAAATGAGTAAAATACCAACTAACAATGACTCAAAGGCGTATACAAAATATTCCTAACAAACACTCCTAAACTTAACCTTTGCTCGCCCTCGAGCAAAAATAAAAATAAAAACAAAGACACAAAAATAAAAGACTCAAATCAAGCAGCTGCACAAAGACTTAGAAACGCATGAACGTCAGTTGAGATAATATGCAGGAACAGATATAGCATGAATTTAGCAATCTAGAATTTCAAGTCAGATATTGCGCAAATTCATTTCAATCATAGGTAATGGAAGCATGAATACCTAACCTATGCATATCAATTTCATTTAGTTTTATGGGCATGTTTACTTGCGATTCTCCACTACTCATAGACATACATTCTAGAGATCATCAGGACTTTTCAGGGTTGTAATGTAGGCTTAGGCAGGGGTAGGTAAGAGTTGACATTTAGACTCAAATTACGTACCATAAGCGTTGTTCTCATTCAACCATTTGGTCCTTATTTTTTGTATTTTTTTTTCAGTTCATACCTATCGTTTCCCCCTTCTCTTTTTGAGAGCATGAAACACATTCACATAGGCACCCCCAAACTTAAGCTTTAGCATATTTTTTTATTGGGGTGCATCAATTTTTCACTCTCTTTTGTATTTCTTTTTCACACTTCTTCATCCCAATTTTTTTTCAATTACTGCTTATGGCACACAAGGGAATCATTGGGTGTCAAAGAAAATAATTTATTTTAGGCTCAACGGGGCTGACTAGGGATACAATTTATTGCAAGGTATGTAATGAATGGTACGAATGGCTAACAAAGAAATGCCTGAATCATCTCCCTAACATGTACATCTTAACTATTTCGCCTCAAATAACAAGCAAGCAGACTTCACAGACATTTTTCAATTGACAACACATAGGCTAAGCCTCAAATATTCCAAATAATCAAATTTTAATGAATTTTTGGCATCTAACTTAAGCACACAGATTTTAGTTTCTCATTCCATTACATTATCTCACTTAGTTCACTAGACGTTCCAAATAAGCGCATCATGCATGATTATAAAAAAAAATCGACTCACATAAAACACAAAAATAAAATAAAGTAGAACCCCCACATGACTTAAACTACACATTGTCTCAAATGTGTAAAAGACTCAAAAATTAAAGGGACGACTTACAGACATACAGCGGTTCAGAACGGTGGTGGTGGCGGCAGATATTGCACTGAGACGGTGTTTGTGGGAGGAAATTTAGCGATTCAGGGCCTTTTTATTTTTTGGAAATCGCTACAAGACCGCGTGATTCGCATAGTGCACGCGGGTGCCTAAATTCTTGCCTCTCGATCTTACGCATCGCGATTCTGCGTGATTTTGCGGTCTGAATTCCTATTCGGTGTTTTCCAGCGTTTTCCCTGTTTCATGTTGATGCGCGATTTATGCACACACTTAAACGCAAGTGCACGTGTCGAGTCAAGTAATATAGTCTTTGAAGACCGAGTTATCGTCCTCAGGGATTAGTGTTCAAGTACCAAATTCTATTCCTTGTTATCTATTTGGTGACCGATAATTGAGTTGTTGATTACGACTAATAATTATAAAGACTAATTAACTATGTTGTTTACTTCAGTGATGATGAAAATATGGCTTCCAAATCTCCTCAACTATCCGCTTAATTTACTTATTAATGCAATTGACTATGGTTCTTCTTCTATTGGAGATAGCAGGTTTACTAATCCGTTTTATACTCCTGTTAAGGTTATATAAACACTCAACCCCAGTACAACACCTTTCTACCTTTCGGTGATAAGGTTGACTCTAGAGGAGGATTAAGAACAAAAATCTTATTAATGCTACACAAGTAATCGGGGTATTTTCATCCACGATTCAACCTATGTCTACCCAACTACAACATAGTCACAACCTCCCCTTTCGGATTTCGGTTAGAAATCATATAAGTAATGATAATTAATGATCAAGTAATTACCAAGCAATCAAAACATATATTGGATAAATCTCAACAATTAGAAGAACAACCACAAATATGCATTAATTCATAAATAAAGGTTTAAGTGAATTGACATGGAAAGCCCTATATGAGAATTAGTTCCTAGCCATAGACATGACAAGAACTAATTCAATATCCAACATAAACTGAAAATAAAGTAAAGAAAGAACAAGAAATTACTAAAGAATAGTCTCCAATCTTGAACTCCAAGATGTGTTGTGAATTGGCAAGAAAGGGAACCCTTAATTCTGACCTAGGGTTCTCTTTTTATAGCCTCCAAACCGTCATTAAGGTTTTCCCTCAGGCCTGGCCCATTGACAATTCAAAAAACCTGATTTTTTCCGCGTCGGCGTCGCGGCAGCAGCATGGCTACAAAGTTCGCACCTTCAAGATTAGCGCGCGCCGCAACTCGCTGTCTAGAGCCATGCGGCTGAACTTCGCAAGCTCAATATTAGCGTAGGCGGGCGCCTCATATCTGAGCCTGGTTCGCCATTTTCTCGCATTTCGAGCTCTGGAACCTCCGTTTTTGCCCTCTTTTTGCTCCTTTTCCGCCAATGAGCCACTTTAACCAATATGACTCAAAAGAAAGAAAATATATCCTAAGACGACACGTATTTGTACCAAAATGGACAAAAAACTAACTAAAAACGACTCAAAAAGTGTATATAAAATACATCGATCACATGTCTCATTCCTTCACCTGACATCACAACACAACAAAAATATCAAAAGTGAGATTGTTCTAATTAAACTAAAACAAACTAAAACGAAAATTTTAAATAACATAATTAAAACCTTGGGTTGCCTCCCAAGTAGCGCTGTCTTTAACGTCTTTTAGCCGGACGCAGTTAACCTTTACTAGTGCCCAGTGGATCCTTCTGCGAACTGCTTGCAATCCGCACAGTCATTGTTGCAGGTCTCACTTTTCCTACAACACTTTTTTCAAACAAGGGCGTCATATCTAAGATTATCCCTCAATTACACAAGACAGACTTGTCTTCTAGGCTCTCTATAATGTAGGTATCAGTGAAACTCCCTACATCTCTCAACTTTTGGGGGTGTCCTTCAGATTATGGACTTTCATTTTTAGGGTCAGCAATGACTTTTGGTGTTGTCCCTTCTGCAATAGGGTGGTCCTCAGTGAGCTCTTCTTTCTCTACACCTACTATCTTTTCAAATTCCTCAACAGCTTGTTGTGGGTCAGGTTCCACCATCTGCTCACCACTCCTCGTAACTGGGTCACTCGGTGGACTTTCTTGAGGTGTAATGGGTACCATGTCCATCAGTTGCCCGATTTGTGGTTCCAAATTCAGAATTTGTCCCACTTGAGTCTCCAAGTTCTGCAAAGAGGATCTTACATCCACCATGAACTGAGTTTGGGCGTTTGTGAGTTCCAACAATGCTTCTCTCAATTCATCCCGCTCCTCTGATGGGGCCTGACTCTGTGGCTGCTGGAATTGCCCTTGAGGAGTCTGGGACTGGGTGAGCCTGAGTAAGGCTTCTTATAACTCATTTCGATCTTCCTGTAGAATTGGTGGGTTAACTTGCTGTTGATGATACTGATGCTGCGGATAGTAGTCGAAGTACTGCTGCCCCTGATAGTAGTAGTAGTCCATTTTTTTTTCAACTTTACCTACAAAATAAGAAAAATAACAAAAAGTGATAAAAAGATGCTCGCAGAACAAGTTAGAAACTTGTTCCTGGAGCAACCAAATTAGAAATAAAATAACATAATCAAATATACACAAACCAAATTAGAAATAAGATTAGATAATTTGATATTGAAAGTACGCCAGTCTCCGGCAACGGCGCCAAAAACGTGTTAGCGATATTTCGAATGCTCACGCAAGCGCACACATCGTTGACAAGTAATATAATTTGGTAAGACCGAATATCGTCCTCAGAGACTGGTTATCAAGTACCAATTATCTAAGCTATGGTTTCTATTTGGTGAACGTTAATTTATTTGTATTTTTATCTAATAACTAAGGCTAAGTAATTGCAGAAAATAAACTAACTATGATAATACTTTGGTTTAAATCAGTTATGAAGGAATTAGGGCTTCCAAAATCTTCGATTATCCACTCTATTCAATCCTTAATGCAACTAGAATGATTCTTCTTCTTCGTTAAGATAGCGGTTAATTAGACTGTCTTATATTCTGGTTATGACATACAATCACTCAACCCCAGTGCAAAACCCTTCTATATTTCTATGATAGAATTTACCATATAGGAGGATTAAGAACAGTAACCTATAATGCTACACAAGTATCAGGGTACTTTTGTCCGCGATTTTAATCTATGTCTAGTCAATTACAGCATATCCAAATCTCTCCTTCCGGCTTTTGATTCGAAATCATATAGGTCATGATAATTAGTGATCAATTAATTATCAAACATTCATACCAAATATTGACTAAATCTTAATCAAGCGAAGAAAAAATCAAACTACTGCATTAATTCATGAATAACAGTTTCAAGCGATTCATAAGAAAAACCCTAATAAAGTGTTTAGCTCCTAGCCATAGTCACGCTAAGAACTAATACAAACCAACATAAACTGAAATAAAAACAAAGAAAAGAAAAGAAACTTGAACCAAAGTTGTCTCCAATCTTGTGTTGTAGCCTCCTCTTCCTCTCCAAAGTATGATGTGAGATGTAAGATCTCAGATGAATAATGAGGTTAGGGTTTTAAGGATTTATAGCTGGGAATAGTTGTCCTTTCGGACCCTGAAAACGTGTCAAAATTTGGCCCAGAACATGAAAAACCCGTCTCGGCACCGCGGTGCCAAAAGTCCTGCAGCTTCTCAGTAGTTTCAGCACCGCAGTCTTGCTGATGGGGACTGCGGTGCTGCTTTGCCTTTGCCCGAATCTCCAGTTGTCGACCTTTTTGCCTCGGGACCCTCATTTTATGCCCATTTTTTGCTCATTTTTGCCATTTTGCCTTTTTGAACCGCTGTGACTCAAAAGAAATAAAAACAAACATACTACTATACTAAATACAACAAAAACTAGTAAAATACCAACTAAAAATAACTCAAAAGGCGTATACAAAATATGTCTAACAGTTGGTTTGGCCACGATCCCAACCCGCATGGATTATATTAAAATTCGGTAAGGATCCGGACCGATTGAACCGGTAAGGGGAAACCGGTAACCTTACCGGTTAACCGGTCCGAACCGGTAAGGAACAAATTAAAAAAAAAGGGTTGTTGGTGCCCAACGGTAACATTACCGTTGGGGCTGGGGGTAGGGGCCAACGGTCAGTGGACCGTTTGGGTATTTTTTTTTGTTATTACATTTCTATCCTTTAAAAATCTATAAATACTATACATTCTTTTCATTTTTATCACACAATTATTTCTACAATTCTCTCAATTCTCATACTCTCTTAATTCTCTATATTATCAATTCTCAAGTTATTATTATTATTATTATTAATTTTCAAAGTAGCAAGACTTCGAGCTTCGATCTTCGAGTTTCAATTGAATTCTGAATTCCGAAGTTTGGTACACTCGTTTCATTCTCTAATTATTTTATTAAATTGTCATATTTATTTGTTGATTATTTAAATATTTTATAATGTCTTTGCTAAGGGGAATTGGATCGGGACTGCGTCGTAAATCTAGTTCAAGGGGTAAAAAATCTATAGGTTCTTCATCATCTAATCAAAATATAGACTATGATCAAATGCAAGAAGATTTTGGAATATAAGATAATGAATATGATAACGTTCAATTAGATAATATTGTTGAACTTGAAGAAACTGAACCTCCTACACCTACTAGTGTTCCTTAAGTCAATGTTGGTACTGCTAGTGGTAGTCGTAGACCTCCTTTACCAGAAGTTACAGAATCAGAAGTAAGGAGAAAAAGGAGTAAAGTGTGGCTCTTTTATGATAGAGTTTGGGACACTAATAGAGTTAGATGTAATATTTGTGGAAAAACTTACAAACATAAGAGAGGGGGGGTGACAGCGGGACGGGCACTATAGGTAGACATTTATTGAAAGATCATATGATACAATGGGGTGTTGCCACTGATTTAGAACCCGGTCAACAACAACTTAATTCATTAACGAGGGGGTTGGCTAAGTACGATCCAAAGAAGGATCACATTGAATTAGCAAAAATGATTGTCGGAGGTTGTTTACCTTTTTCTTTTGATTCTTCTTCATATTTAATTACATATATTCAAAGAGTATATAATCCTTGTTTTACAGGTGTTCCTCGTAGTACTTGTAGAGCCGATGTTTTTAGACTTTATAATGATTATGTTATTTTTTTGCAATATTTGTTCACTAATCTTCCATGCCTAGTTAGTTTTACTGCAGACATTGGACATGCTTTAAACGGTTATGATTATTTAACAATTACTTGTCATTGAATTGATGAAAATTTTAAAATGCAAAAACGTATTATTGGTTTTGCGTATGACGAGAATCAAAGTCATACTGGAAAATATATAAGAGAAATTATTTGTGCTTATGCTAAAAATTATAATCTTTATAAAAAATACTTTGTATATCATTCGATAATGCATCTAATAATACTGTTGATGTAGATCTTTTAAAAGTGGAATTAGAACCGTCACTTTCTGATATATTTTATGTTCGTTGTGCTTGTCATATTTATAATTTAATTGTTAAAAGTGATCTTGAGTTATTTGCAACTGAAATACAAATTGTCAAAGAGTTGTTGGAGTTATTCAAGGTAATAATAGAAAAAATAGACTTATAGAATTTAAAGAAAAATGTACACAATTTGATTTGAGACTTAAATTCATGTCACAAGAGATTATTACATGGTGGAATTATACTTATTTATTTTTAAAAGAATGTTATAAGTATAAAGACCCCATAACACATGTTTTAAGTGCTCATTGTAAGAACGTGATTTATATGTTAACCGACGATGTTTGGAAATCAATAGCTGAACTTTTAAAAAAATTACGTAAATTTTACACTGCTACTGTTGAATTTTTGGGATCTTATTACCCAACAGTTTGTAATGTTTTAGCTCATATAGCTGAAATTTCATATTTACTTTATGGTTTAAAATCAAATATAAAATATAAAGTTGCAGTTACAGTTATGTTTGAAAAGTTTAAAAAATATTTTTTTCCTATTCCTGATATTTATTGTATTGCACCAGTCTTAAATCCTTCTGTTAAAAAAGTAGATTGTCATAATTTAATATTTAGTTTATATACTTATATGGAAGTAGGTGAAACAGAAACTCCATCTTCATTTGATTGCATATGTAAACTTGATACTAATTTAGCTAAATTATATGATTATTATGCTACATTACATGACAACAACAACAACTATGCTACTAATATTCCTTCTATTTCTGCTTCTGTTTTTGTGTCTACATCTGAAGGATTCGATGAAGACGATGAAAATGAATCTTTATCTATATGGAGCACCTTTGCAACAACACAAGCAAGCACAACTCGAAATTGTGATGAAATGCAGTTTTATTTGCAAAATCCAACGGAGCCGAAGAAGAACTTTCAACCTTTATAATGGTGGCAGGAAAACAAAAGATAATTTCAGGTACTAGCAGCTATGGCACGGGATGTTCTTAATGTACCTATCTCAACAGTGGCTTCTGAAAGTGCATTCAGCCAAGCACGAGATCAAATAGGAGACACACATACTCATTGGACGGAAGCACATTAGAAGTGTTAGTATGCTTAAGGGATTGGATCAGATCAGAGAGAAGAAATCAAGGATATGAAGACGTTGACTCTCCGGAAGATGAAGAAATCGGCAATATTTTGGAAACCGGGAGCGCAATTGGGACTGAAATTAATACTAAATTTAGAGGCTATGGAGTATAACCAATTCAATCAACCTATAAATTACGAAGAACTTGCAAGAAGGATGCATAATATGTAAATAACAATTATTATTACTTCATTATGTACTCTTATTAACAATTAACATTATGAATAATGAAAGTTCGAAAGTTTACAAAAGTTATAAACTATATTATATTATTATATTACATATTTAATTTGAATTTAGTTAGATTTTCGAAATTTACAAAAAAAAAATCCGGACCAGAGGTCGGTTCAACCCGACCAAGACGCCGAATCCGATAATGAACCGGATCGGTAGTCCCGGTAAGCCAGTGGACCGGACCGACAACCGATCCGGAACCGATTCAACCCGATAACGGGCTACCGATCCGAATCGATCCGTTAGACAGGTATAGTTGTAACCCCCTTCTCATGCCCCCATGTAATAAAAATATATATTTTTTTAAAATCTTTAGACTTTGATCTAGATAGTTAATAAGCCGTAAGAAAAATAACAGAGGACTATTTACTAAACAATTGTTCGGTAAAGGGACAACCAATGGAAATTTTGCAAAAATACAGGAAAAGAAGATCCAACATACAATATTTATCCTTCCTATTACTATTTATTAAAGATGTTCCTTCTTCTTATTTTAAAACTAATTAAAGAAGAATTAGCATATCAAATCACATCATTAAAGTATAACTCATAAAGGGAAAATTTCCAATTATTATATTCCATATTCGTACTGAACAAGAAGAAAGAAGTAAATCAAAAGAAGAATAAGAAGGCCATCCAATAGATTTGATGATGTTAATATGCACCTAGAAAGGTTTTTTTTCTTTTTCGGAGTTAACAACCTAAAATGTTTGCTAAATTTGGTTGGTTATTAGTACCTTTGGGTCATAATTAATTCATATTTATACCTTTGTTAGTAGAAATCCAACAATTTCTTATCATTATTATTTATTCCAATACAGTACCAAAGTGGAATGATGTCTTCTCATGGAACATAACAATAGAAAGAATGATAAAAAGTTTGGCTTTATTTTTTTTAAAAGGACAGGGAATTAATATTTGCCTAATACTTTAACTATATTATTGCTAAATGACAGACATGAAGAACATTGTTATTTATACCAAGGTTCATGGAAGTTGGCAGCCTTAGCATATAGTATAGTATATTATTATACTTGTCATGTCATTGAAATTAGTCTGTTTTGCTAATTATGAAATATGCAAATGATTTCCAATAAATCATAGCTTTAGCATAATAACATTCCTTATTCCGAACCTTTTCTTTTTTGATCCGAGAAGAAAAAAATTAAAGTAAAAAAAGAAATACTCCGCAAGAAAGAAAAACAGGGTATATATATAATTACACATGTTATAAACATCAATGCTGATAATTGTTACTGACTGACGGGGTTTGCAGACTATTACGTCAGTCCGTGCTTTATCCAGTGCACATCTTTGGATAGCGACCGGGGATTTTACGTCAAATAAAAATGTTGACAATTGTTGTTATATTTAAAGACTAAAAACATTTGCTTTATTACTATAGTTTAAAAAGCCACATGAAGGTACAAGCTCTCATTGTTCAATAGTTTACCAACTCTTCCTTTCTCATTTTTTCATGTAAATAACTAAAAACAATATTGATAATAAAACATACATGACACGAATGAGCTGAAAGAGTAACGTCTTTAATACACAAGTATCAATAATATTTTCAGGTTATTTGCAAAGAGACAAAACACATTATAAAATAATTTTACTCAAACATTGTCAATACTTGTGATTCATCCTTGTAAGAAAATAAAATGGGCCGCCGGTGGGATATAACTTTGGTTAAAACACGGAGATAAGATTTAAATTTTATGGATTCTTAATTCTAGAATAATAAAATTAGGTGTTAGTAATTGATTCTGAATTTGATCTTTATACAAATTTAATAAATTTCTTATTATAAATATAAAATTTAAACTAAAACTATTGAATTCAATCAAAAGATATGGAGTATAAGTAATTTTAAACTTGTTACTTTGTCCTAACTCCTAAATGATACTCCCCCATTCACGCTTTGTGCGACGATTCCGAGTACGATGATCAAATTATTTTGTTTTTAGCATGAATTTGAATATAAAATTTTAATTTCTCTCAAATAAAATTTATATATGTGAGTAGTAATGTGTAGAACGGGAAAATAACAACAACAACTGTTTGTTAGAAATCTGGAAATGATCAAATATGAGGGTTTGCTGAGTCGACCAAATTCTTGATCTATCTTTAAGATAATATTGCCCCGTATATCCTTTCAACGGTTGTAATGACAATTTATCTCTCAAGATAAAACATCAATCAAACAAATGAGCAAAGGGAACTCAGGTGTTTGCTTTGGAAGAAAGATATTTGAGTGTTTGTGATTGCAAGAGAGGAAGACAATTTCAGAAAATTGTTGAGGGTAAGATGTCAAGTGTGTTTCCAAATGAGCCTTGTGTCTCATTTTATAGTGTGTAGATGATTACCCTCCAATTGGCTAAGTAATGGCCATGAATGTCATGTTAATGCCTTGAATTTAGAGTTACTCATGAGCAAAATAATAGAGAGTAAATACTCCAAAGTCAGCTCAAGAATCGGTTTTTAATTCACATCCAACGGATTGAAACAGTCGAGGAGTCGCGGCCCTACAGAGAGGAGCCGCGACCCTCAGTTCCAGTAACTTACTGGAACTGGAACGTCAATTGTTCGATTCATAATTAATAGGATTTACTTTATTTCACGTTTAATAAATATTTTCAACAATATATTTAGAAACTACTCAAAAGAGTATTATAAAATAATTTGAAGTATTTAAAAAACATATGAAAGTAGATCAAATGATAACTCGTTTGACTCCTCAAATAGTACTCCCTCAGTCCCAATTTATGTGACACTTTACATTTTTCGAGATTCAAACTGCATAAATTTTGATCAATATTTTAAGATATTTTTTTTTAACCAAATTGATATGAGAATAGTTGCAAATTATAGTATTTTTCATGCAGTTTTCAAAAATATAAAATTTAATATTAAAATATTAAATTAATCTAATCTAATTTAGCTTCAAATTTTAATCAATTTAACTCTCAAAAAATAAAAAGTGTCACATATAAATTGAGACGGAGGGAGTAACTATATATCATATAAATTATATTATCACATACCTATGTATCACATAATTTATAAATTTATCTTCATTTTTCAAAATTTGTAGTCATCAAACTCTGTGTAATAGTAGTCCGACATCAGAAATTGGGATATTTCCATTTGTTTGAACTGTAATAGGGTAGGGGTTCATTCGTATTCCTTCATCAAAAAATTACATATATACAAGGTCATTTTTTAATGTAAAATATGGAGCAGTAGATATTAAATAGATCTTTTGATTTTTTCGTATGCTTACTTATATATATTTTGACATTTTTGTATGCTTATTTATACGTATTTTGAATCTCCTAAATGAAAATTCTGGCACCGTGACTTACTTACGTAAGTCGTAACTAAGTGAAGGGAGCATTTCCAGTCGATGTGTTGTTAAGTTGTAACTTAAGGATTGAAACTATACAGAAGAGTAGAAAAGACCCGAGAATGACAAGATTCTTATATACAGAAGAATAATAATCAGTTGCTGTCTTGCTGAAATGAAAACGTAGAAGAAGAAAAGACAATAGCATGTGGGCACTGGGCAGTTGTGTGTTATGCTGGCAAAGGAGAAGATATATAGTTGGATTTTTAACAGGTGATGATGATAAAACTTTCCAAAAAAGAAAAACAATTCAGGAAATATATAAAATAGTGGACTAATTATTCAGCTTGAAATTGATAAAACTTGGAACTTCTAGTGTAGTGGACGATACTTGAAATGACGATAAAAAACAAATCTAAAGTGTGTCCCGGAGGTTATACTATAGAATAATAAAAAATAAACAACAAGTAAAAATACTTGTATACTAAAACACTTTGCAAATGTTGTTAACAATGTCGTTTGATAGAACTGACGACACTTTAGATAAAAATAGAAAAACCTTTGAATAGTTAAATTGCAGCGGAAATAATAAAGAACACAAATGTTTATATTTACATAGGTTATATATTAATATAACCTATGATGGTCAATGACCAAAAGTATTATATATATATATATATATATATATATATATATATATATATATATAATTCAATAAATTCCTTCTCTTACAATATTAGAATAGAATACAAAATGAATTAAAAATGTTAAGTCGCAGATGACTTATGTCTGAAAAATCTATCTAAATAGAAGTGCACAACATCTCATTACAATTGCTTTAATGAAAGAACAAATCTAAAATCTAAGCAGCAATTATAATGTTTGACAGAATGTCGTCACAAACTCAGGCAACACAGTTGAACTAGTTTTTGAATGAGATTTCTGGAGAGCTCTCTCAATCTTTTTCTCTTGAATTTTCTGGATGATGATTTCTCGTTGTGACCTCTCTATTTATAGTAGAGATTTCCCTTAAAATACTCATCAATTTGTTGTGGAGCTTGAGCTAAAAATGGACAACGTATGGTCGTAGCTTGAGGAGTGAAATTCTCAACTGCTTTGACTCGTTCTTCACTCGTCTTGATCTCCAAGCTTTGACTCTTTCTCCCACGTTTTTATTCTGCTCCAAAGTTTCCTGCCAAGTCAAAATTATTGTCGTGGTAAAACTCCATAATTTTAGATTTTATTTAGTGAAGTAAGACAAAACTGTTATCCATAATGTTGGTCCGAATGTCAAGATATTTGTTCCAACATTTTGGTTTTTTTCAACTTAATACAGAAAATAATATGTTGGATAAAATGTCATGACACCAAAATCCAAATTAACATAAAGTATATGACTAAGTACGAAGTTTAAGAAATAAATAAATAATTTAAATTTTATGATCTAAAACAAGTCAAAAATATTTGTGTGATTATATATTATCTCGTTAAGCATAAAAGATAAATGTTAAAGTTAAATTGTTACAAAATAAGGAAATGTATCATTATTTTGTGGACGGACTAAAAAAATGTATCACATAAATTAGGGCAAATAGAGTACTTTTTTGTTAATTTTCTATCTGAACTATCAGGTGTTCACCAACTAATATCAAAGAGATAATGATCAAAAACACATCTGAAATATCACTTTTTTTTTAGTTTCGAACCATCAAATGTTTGTGTTTTCTTCTTCAACTATCACCAATAATTTATCAAAACATACCTTGAAGTTGACTAGAATATATGTTTGAAACAATCGCCAAAAGGCGTATGACAATTTAATTTTCCCGTAAAATTTTATCCACGTGAAAGTTGATTGGTCATTAATTTTGAGGTATGTTTGGATAAATAATTGGAGATAGTTCAAATAATTCAATTAGAAAACTAGAAAAAATAATAATACGTAAGCTGCTTTTTAACCATTATCTCAATTTAAAACAAATTTAGGGAAGGTCATTTCTTGGGACAACCCCATTTTGCCCATTGAGCCATAGTATGAGGTTAGCTTTGGTACTTGTTCCTTCTTTTTATCTCAGCTACTCTGAAACTTTTCTTTTTTCCACTGTTCCTTTCATGTCTATATTCTGTCAACAACGTTGTGATTGGGACAGAGAGAATATATATGATCATCAATAGCAGTAAAATAATTGAGAGAAAATCATGAGACCTACCAATACTTTTTTGATGTAAAGTACCAAGTTGAATGTTAATTTCATCCAACACCTTAGTGCATGACAATCGATTTGTTAGCATTTGTAGGGTAAACATGAGTACTAGTTTGATAGGTCGCACGGGATTATAAAATTTTATATAGATTGTATTATATTATAATGGATTCAACTGTATTAATATATAATAGACGATATTATAATATTAATATATAATAGATTATATTTATTTTTTATTTTTAATACAGTTCAGGGTCTCAAAATGACAGTTAAAGTATGTTATTTTTAGAAATAGTACAGTCCAGTCCAGCTGAAAGCGTCCACCAAACATTATATTATTTTTATGTCTAGTTCAGCGCAATACATCGTACCAAACGTGTCCTAAATACTCATGTATCATAAGTCATAACTAAATGCAAAGTATTTGATCGATGATTTTGAAGGTCCATTTGAGCAACATATTCTCAGAGAAGTCAATATTATGACCGATATTTGTCCAAGTATGGCTGAAATAGTGCTGATACTACTGTCATACAAAACAAATTATACTATCAAAATATATAATTTAAATAAATCCAATTTTAGAAGTCTCACAAAGCCAAATTTCCTTTTCCCTTTTTTTTTTTTTGATAATCCAGTGCCCTGAGCGCCTTCGCACTCCAGACGCTAATATCTACACAAGACTGCAGATTGGCCGTGGAGGTGATGGGACCGGCCCTTCAACACCCCATCACCAGATAAATCGTGAGATGCAGACCAGAATCGTGATTCGCCAAGGCCCAACTGGATCAACGCTTCAAGATTGACTTCACAAACCCCATCCTTTTCCCCTTCTTCAAATGGTGGGTAAGGGAGGGAGATACGTTTTGGACTTCAAATATTTGGGAAAGACTTTTGTGGCCAACAGAGATATGTGGGTTCGAATTTTGATACAATTTTTTTTTTAATTTAACATGTACTTAGTATATAACTATATATTAAGAGCTCGAATAATAATTGTGCTTGACAGGAATGTGTACTTTATTAAAGTTATATTTTATCATGGGTGCCAAGCCAATGGAAATTGCATTTGACGTATTTTAATCTTCATGAATTATGAAAAAGAAGAATATAAAGTTCAAAGATTTATAATATCTGTCGATCCAAGATAAAGATAATTGGTTGATATTTATAATTCGTCAAATCTCAAGAGCTTCATTGATTGAATATTTAATTTATTTCTACATATATTGCAAAATCCCCTACTGCACAAGCTTTTGGAGGTATCTGTCTAGGGGCAAGGTGCATTATTTAGTGCAATCAATTATATGAATTCTACCATATAAAAATTACTACAAGCCAAAAAAAATATATGAACTTTACAATATATCCTCTAATTCTCTATTTTCATAAAGAAAAATAATTGTAAATTACAGAATAAGAATCTCTAAATTAAATTAAACTTTAGTTAATTAGAGAGAGCAAATTGAAATGTTATTTGTAAATTAACTTTGATTTTGCAGTTCGGTCCACTATTTGAACTCAAATTTAAAATAAAGTATTGATTAAAGCCAATATTGATTCATTTGTGGAAGGTCATTTAAGGAAATCACTCTCCATTAGATTCATGACTAGGCGGTTATGAGTTCAAGCCGTAGAAATAGTCTCTTGCAGAAATATAAAGTAAGACTCCATATAATAGATCCTTATGGTCCGATCATTCCCTCTAGTTATGGGTCAAAAAATCATATCTATTGATAGAATATTTTCCTCAAAAGACTTTCATTCCATTAGGTAAGAATATATACATCTTTACACTAACTAGGAAGAATATAGAATAATCCTAAAAATATTCCTATACATTAAACTACTTACCATATAAGATGGGATACTACATTAATACAAGATACTACACAATATTTCTATAATAATGGTATTACTTCTAGAATATTCTATTCTAGAATATTCTAATACTCCTCGCTTGATTTCGAGGACGCCGACGTCGAGATCGTCCCAAATTCTTCAAATAAAATCAGCGGAAGCCCTTTCGTGAAGATATCAGCGATTTGATGACGCGTTGGGACATGGAGTATTCGCACTTGTCCGCGTGCCACTTTTTCACGGACAAAATGGATATACAACTCTATATGTTTAGTGCGCTGATGATGTATTGGATTTCCAGAAAGATATATTGCACTAATGTTGTCACAGTAGACTATAGTAGCTTTCGGAATTTGGCAACGGCTCCAAGAAAAGATTCCGAATCGGCATTTAATCGATATAACATTGGCAACGGCCCGATATTCGCCTTCAAAGATCGAGCGCGACATCGTGGTTGCCGTTTGGAGGACCATGAAACTAAATTATCACCGAGGAATACACAATACCCAGATGTGGAGCGTCTGGTGTCCGGACAGCCTGCCCAGTCTGCATCTGTATAAGTGACAAGTTTGGAGATGCAAGATGGGTAAAGATGTAATCCATATTCCCGAGTGCCCTTAATGTAGCTGCATAATCCGCTTCGAGCGCTGCGATATGTTCTTCCATCGGATTATGCATGAATAGCATACCGCTGTACGGCATAGGTTATGTCCGGTCCGTAAAAGTGAGATATTGCAACGCTACCGCTAGATCAAGCAGATACAATGTTGGATCAGCAAAAGGTTTGCTAGAGATAGCACTTAATTTGGACTTTGTATCCACCGGTGTTGCTGAGGGTTTGCAAGAGGCCATTCCACTGCTCCACGATCTCAGATGCATACTTCTTCTGAGAGAGAAAGAGTCCACCTGCATGTCTTGTCACAGCAATTCCTAGAAAGAAGTGCAATGGACCAAGATCCTTCATAGCAAATTCTGAACCAAGTTGAGACATGATATTCTTACGAAGAGATTCTGAGGAAGCTGTCAGAATAATATCATCCACATACAATAGAAGATAAGCCGTATGATTATCCTGATGATAGATAAACAGGGAATTATCGGACCGGCTGTGTGAAAACCCCATCTGTGATACAAAATCTGCAAACCGCTGATACCAGGCCCTGGGTGCTTGTTTGAGACCATACAAAGACTTGTTTAGCAGGCATACATGATTGGGATATTTTGGATCTCTGTACCCCAATGGTTGGTGCATGTAAACAGTCTCATTTAGATGACCATGGAGAAATGCATTTTTAACATCCAATCGCGAGTGACCATCCTCCGGAGAGACAAGCCGAGCAATCGCTCGATAGTAGCCGGTTTGACTCTTCGGATGAATGTCTCTCCACAATCGATGCCAACATGATGCGTCTTCCCATCACCTACAAGACGGACCTTATGCCGCTCAAAAGAACCATCAGATTTTTCTTTATGGGTAAAAATCCACATAGACCGAATGATGTTAGCATTAGATGGACGGAGCATTAAATCCCATGTCCTATTTTTAATAAGAGCTTGATATTTATCATCCATGGCCATTTTCCAATTTGGGTCTTTCAGAGTAGACACAGGGTTACTTGGTAATGGTGATTTGGAAATTAAAAGCGTGTCAGATTTAGTGTTGGGTTTGACAATACCATGTTGACTACGGTGATCGACGTGTTGTCGGCCGGATCGACACTCATCGCCAAATGTGGTATTTGTATACCGGATGAATCGGGGCTTGTCAGCATTAAGGGTAGGTGTCAAAGCACACGCCCGAATGTATCGAGATCCCTGACTGGTTGGGCACCATTTGGTAAGGACACGTAATGGGTTAAAAGAATTTTGTCCATTTACTGAGCGATGACCAACCATGAGACAATGGTTGGGTAAAAATTGGGTGTATTCCAAAGATCCAAAACTCATAAGTGGAGATTGCGACTCATTGATTTTTCTAAATGGGAATTGAGTTTCATCAAATATAACATGACGATCGATAAAAATCCTATTGGATGATAGGTCATAACATTTGTATCCCCGATGATGGGACGGGTATCCCAAAAATGCATGGAGTAGATCTCGGTTGTAATTTATGGATGGTGGTGGATGGAAATAATGGAAAACACAAGCACCCAAAACCCGAGATGAGTATGTCGGTTTCGGCGTATAGTAACCGGCGGGTGTTTGGTGTGATGTATGTTTGTTTGGTAGTATATTCAACAAATAAGTAGTCATCCGCCGCATGATGCCAAAAGTTGTGGGAAGTGAGGCATGAGCAAGAGATGTCCCGACAATATTATTTATGGTTCGTATTTTATGCTCACCGCCCATTCTCGAGAAGATGTGTGGGGCATGAAAAGCGAAAATTCAAACCATTTGTTTTGCAAAATCCCACAATTGTCTATTATCAAACTCCCGCCTGTTATCACATCGATGTTTTGATATCCCTTTCAAACTGCTTTTGGATGAAAGCTCTAAAACTAAGGAATGTAGAAAACACTTGTGATTTTTGATATGGGAAATGTCCACAAGAATTTAGAGTAATCATCTAAAACAAGCAAATAATATCTATGCCCTGAAGAGCTCAAAACTGGGGATGTCCAAATATCACAATGTATAGTCTCAAATGGCATAAAAGTGCAATTAGAAGAAGACTCAAAAGGTAGTTGAATATGCTTACCCAAAGGACACAACTGACACTTATTAAGAGTTCGTGTACATGAAATTGAATTATTGCGTTTGAGAGAGTTTAAAATGACTCTCCGGATGTCCCAAACGCTCATGCCATAAATTGGAATTAAAAACAAAGAAAATTAAAATGTTTCTTGTCAGGTTATAGTAGTGAAGTAATCGATAAAGTTCTCCCCGCTATCACATCTCATTAGCCGTGCTCGTCTCGAAAATCACACACAGTAAAACCAAAAGGATCAAAAGCTACGGTAACCCAGTTATCTGAAGTAAACTTTCGAACGGAGATTAGGTTTTTGATTAATTGTGGTGCATGAATAACATTTTTCAAGGCTAATGGTGGATTTGGTTTGGACAATTTAGTGGAACCATAACCTTTATTGGAATGGAATGGCCATTTAACGCTTATACCATTTGATTTGCTCAAATTAAAATAGACGCGAGATTACTCTCGGATGACGTCATATGTGACGAGCACCGAGTCCATATACCAATTCGTGTCCGTGGATTAATCCCAGCGATGCATGGCATGTTCAATTTCCGCCGATCGCCCATCGCTGAGTGGGCCTCGTTCCACGCCCGAGGCCCAAACTGGCCGCCCATCGCCGCCGCTTCCCGCCCATCGCTGGCCGCTTGCCGCTCATTGTTAGCCCATCGCTGGCCGCCCAAACCGTGTTGCTTGGTGCCCATTCTTGCCCATCGCTGGCCCAATACTTCGCGCCGCCGCTCCCGCTGGCCGGGCAAAACGCCGCCGTGGGATCGATTTGCTGGCTCGAAATCGGGTCCGCCCGGCCAGGTGTGGTAGGCGACAAGGGTCCACCAAGTCCATTGTGGCTGTGCCCATCGCTGCCGCCGCCGCCGCCATCGCTACCGCCGCCGCTGCCGCCGCTGCCAGAGCCGCCGGAGCCGGAATCGCCAGAATTTCGCCGGAATTCCAACCGCCGCCGGAGTTGCGATGATTTCCGTTTTTGTTGCGGTTTCCACCTTTTTTATTTCCATGCCGTCCTTTTTGACCCCGGTTATTTTCATCATTAGTGACTTATGTACGCTATCTTGGCCAGGTTAGCAACCTTTTGGAAAGACCTTGTTCTTCTAGATTAACATAGATCTTGCTTTGTAGAACAAATGTGGGTTACTTTGACGGATAACGGTGGCAACCCCGCTTATATGCCTCACAATCCGAACAAGTTGTAACCAAACTACGTTTGAGACGGGGGAACCAACATTTTTTAATTGATCCGCCAACACTTTGAGGCGTTGACAATAAGCAGACGCATTAGGAAAATCCTCCATATCAACACTGGAGAATTCTTGTTCCAAAGCAACTGCACGGGAATTTTGATTATCATAAAAAATATCCCGTAATCGATTCCAAGCATCAATTGCCTTAGAATCTGTTTCCATGATCGTGTGCAACAAATCCGTGGATATTGTTGAATATATCCAACCAAGAACAGTGGCATCTAGTACATCCCACAATTCTTTGTCTTCATCCGTTGTCAAGACTCTTTCTTTGTCTTTTTCCGGGGAAATGATGTGGTGAAGAACCCGGTGAGAACGACAACATATTTTAAAAAGTTCCGCCCAGGAAGCATAATGCACATTCTCCATTTGTAAAGTTATGGGAACATGAGTTTTGATATTGGAAACCGTGAAATTTGGGTGATAGAACGATTTGGATTCAGACATGTTGATAATAGTTGGATGAAAAAAACAAAAACACGATGAACTGGAAAATCAAAAAAACTTCGATGTGGAGGAGAACGAAATTTCGAAAAAAAGAAACAATTTTGGTGTTTAGGAAGATGAATCTTTTCCTAAGCTCTTGATACCATGATCGAATATTTTCCTCAAAAGACTTTCATTCCATTAGGTAAGAATATATACATCTTTACACTAACTAGGAAGAATATAGAATAATTTTAAAAATATTCCTATACATTAAACTACTTACCATATAAGATGGGATACTACATTAATACAAGATACTACACAATATTTCTATAATAATGGTATTACTTCTAGAATATTCTAATATCTATCTCATTATATATACCCCAGATAGTTCAACTAATTAAATACTTTTCAAACACCTACTAAGCTAGAAATATCAAACTGATTTTTTAAAAAGAATAATGTGTTTTAGGAGTATTAATTAATTAATTTTAATAAACAGATTTAAAAGCTGCCCAACTCAAATTGGACTTGATCAACTTCAAACACGTGTAATCTTGATATTAATTAAAACTTATAAATCGATCTATTCTTGTTTCTGTAGCCTGGAGAATAAAAAGAGTAGGTTAGACACACACAGACACACGCATTGCAGACACAGAGGAGACAAGAATGAATATAAAAAAAGGCCACTAAGGTTTTTGTCAAAGTAGGATTATACTAATTGACCCTAATTAAGGAAGAACCAGCTAGGGTCTATAGTGAAATCTTTAGGGTTTTTCTGTACATCGGAAGTGGTTTGTCTTAGGTGCTTAATCTTTCGCTAAATAAGGATTTATATATTAATATACTATATCTGCCATTGTTATCAATAGTCAATACTGTTAAGGTTAAGTGCTCGTTTGGTACAGTTTATTAAAAAGAGTTTATATGAGTAAAATTTATAGAAGTTGAGTTTTTTCAAGTAGAATTTTTATCAAAAAATTGTTAGATGTTTGGTTGACAATAAAAAAAGTGATTTTATACATTAGATTGTTTGGTTTACAATTCTAAAAATGCTTTTGTTTTATTAAAATTACCAAAAAAGATAGATATAAAAATTAACTTTATAACAATAAAATTATAATGAACTGTAAACAATATACAAATTAGATTGGTGCTGGTGGATTTATTGGTTCACATCTACGTGAAAAACTCATATTTGAGACTTGTCATAAGGTACTCGCTGTTGATGTTTATAGTGATAAAATTAAACATTTGCTTGAACCGGCGACTATCCAATGGGCAGATCGTATTCAGTTTCATCGAATCAATATTAAAAATGATTCTCGTCTTGAAACCCTCATTAAGATGGCATATCTGATAATTTCGGGAGTTTCTAATTTTAATACGTATTTATTCGGATTTATATTGTGACTTTAAGATTAATATTGGATCTGAATTTGATCACTTCTTAAGAGCATATTCAGACATTTCTAACGCATTGATGTCTTCACTTTTTATGTACCTAATGCATTTTTTAAGAATTAATATTTTGCATTACTTAATTTAACAGATTTATCTAATTTTCTGGTATTGGTTAGTTTATACATCTGTGTGTTTTGCACTTGAAGTATATATATATACAAGGATATGTTGGAATTATTAAAAATCTATAAGGGTATTTATGGTATGACAAAAAAAATACATAAGTCATTTTGTCTCTTAAAGAAGATGTAAAATAGCTTATGCTTAGGTTAAAAGCTCTAGTGTTCTTTCAATCAAACACTACAATTTTTTTTCATAAGTGCTTATTTTAAAAAATAAACACTTATGGCCTTTCCAAAAGCCCAATCAAACATGCACTAAGTGTTAGTGCTAACAGTGTAGTTAACTTAACCAGTGTATGGTTAATGTACAACTCATGCAATTAGTTGGTTAAAAGCAGTTATAAGCAGGGTCGTCTCAAATATTTTGGGGGCCCTGTTCTAATTCGTAAAAGTGGGCCCATAATTGGGCTAAGACATGCGAATTATGAGTCTTTACAGTAAATTTTGGCTAATACTACTTAATAAAAAATGACAAAAAGGGCCCTAATTTTTTTCATTTTTCGGTCCTCATATGTAGCACACTCGCACTGAGTCAAAAGACGACTCGTTATAAGACGATTCTGTGACGGTTAGTTAGTTGTGAGAATCACAGCTCATGTACAACTGGATTTAGATATTTTACTTTGATTCTTAGTTGTAGGTTTGTGTATATATACTCATACATTGGGATGAATACTGTTGGGTCCCGTGAGTTTATACTATGGAGTAAAGAAAATCAAACAACAAAGTAGAACTGAACGTATGCAGAAAAAATGTCAAATGTTAGCGAAAATGTCGTCTGACATAAGTTATGACATTTGGATAAAAACATAAAACATTTGAAAGAGTTAAAGTGCATCGGAAATAATTAAAGAACACAAAGGTTTAATATTTATAGGTTATATATTAATATAACCCATGATGGTCAATGACCAAAGGTATTGTATATATATATATATACAATTGGTTATATTCCTTCTCTTACAAGATTTACAAAATAATACAAAGGAATAAAAAAGTTAAGTCGCAGATGACTTATGCCTGAAAAATCTAATTAAATAGAAGTGATCAACACCTCATTACAATTGCTTAAATGAAAGAACAAATCTAGAATCTAAGTAGCAATTATAATGTCAGACAAAATGTCGTCACAAATACAGGCAACACAGCGATCCAGTCTACTTGATCGATATTTGTGGAGATCTCTCTATATCTTTTTCTCTCTGAAATTCTGGATATTGAATCCTTGAAGTGACCTCTCTATTTATAGTAGAGAGTTCCCTTGAAAGACTCCTCAACAGGTTGTGGAAGTTGAGCTGAAAAAGGGGCACGTGAGGAAGTAGCTTAAGGCACGAAAATCTCCAACTGCTTGGACTATTTCTTCCTCGTCTTGCTCCTTAAGTTATGCTCCTCTTGGACTTGGTCTTCCTCGTTTGTAATCAGCTCCAAATACTCCTTGCCAAGTCAATTTGCCATGTTAAAAAAAAGTCATAGTTTCCTGAAAAACTGTCCGTGAAGATAGGCAAAACTGTTACCAGAATGTCAGCCCAAATGTCAAGACATTTGTACCAATATTTCCTGAAAAAATGATATGTTAGGAAAAATGTCATAACACATCATAGCATTACCATTCTCCCCCTTTTTGTCTTTCTTCACCAAACTTAATCAACTAAGCGTGAGTGACCAACAATGACAAATTCACACAAATGCTCCCCCTCAATCTGAAATCGGCATACAAACACAATATATACAATATACACATATATGCCATTTTATGAAGTTTTAAAAAGAAGCATCATCCAAAGCAGAACCAATTAGTGTCATTACAAACCAAACAAAATACTATAACCAAAAACAAAATATCCCAACAAATTTCTACTGGATTAGATATCCAGTCCACACAGATCATCAGCAAAACATCATAGTAACACAGCAGCAACAACAGCAACTCATCAACAGCAGCAGTCTTCTCTGAAATTAGACAGAAGTAGTAGATTCCAACCTCTTTCTACATCAGTCGACTTCACTGCCTTCCTTCCCCTGCAACAGTACCAGGTGATCGACGAATTCTACTTCTAGTAGCTGCAGTCCTGCTGCTTTCAGTTTGTTCTTTTTCCTGCACAGCAGCTTCCTCTCCTCATTTCTTCTCAGCTTCCTCTCCTCATTTCTCCCCCTGCACAGTGCCATCATCTCCCCAACATCATCTATGCATATAGTCTGTGTTGATCCCATTAGAGTCCTCATATGTTTAGCATTCTCCAATCCAAACTTCTTAACCAAATTCTTGGCATACTTACTCTGGGAGATGAATATTCCATCATCATTTTGCTTTATCTGCAAGCCTAAGAAAAAGGTTAATTCCCCTATCATGCTCATCTCAAATGTTGAGGACATATCTTCGACAAATGTCTTAAGATGGGACTGTGAAGTTGAACCAAAAACTATGTCATCTACATAGATTTGAGCAATGACCATATCTACTCTGTGGTGTTTTATAAACAAAGTACAATCAGCTACACCACGTTTGAAACCAAATTCATGAAGAAACTGAGTTAAACGACCATACCATGCACGTGGAGCTTGTTTTAATCCATACAAGGCCTTTTTCAGCTTGTATACAGATTGTGGATGGTGGGGATCTTCAAATCCTTTAGATTGTTCAACATACACTTCCTTATCAATATATCCATTCAAGAAAGCACCTTTTATATCCATTTGATGGAGAGTGATCTTCAAACAGCAAGCTATGACAAGCAACAATCTAATTGACTCAATTCTAGCAACTGGAGCGAAGGTTTCATCATAGTCAATCCCTTCAACTTGAGAGTATTCTTGAGCAACTAGTCTAGCCTTATTTCTCACAACAGTTCCAGATTCATCTGATTTGTTTTTAAAGATCCATTTAGTTCCAATAACATTAGTATCATTGGGACGAGGAACTAAATCTCAAACTTCATTTCTGATGAACTGTTCTAATTCTTCTTGCATAGCTTGTATCCACCAACTATCTTTGAGTGCTTCATTGACATTCTTTGGTTCCAGTGTAGATACATAACAAGAATGACTTACCTTATGATATACGGTGGATATGCACACATATTTCACCATATCTCGATAATTCTGTGGTTCCTTCCTTCTTGTTCTAACACCTTCGAACACCTCTCCTATCACTTGTTCTGTAGGATGATTTCTTCTAATCCTGGATGAGGGATCCCTGCGTACTGGGCCATGAAGTTCAGCTTCTGATTCCTGATGCGCGATTAGATGCACACACTTTTAAACGCAAGTGCACGTTATCGTATCAAGTAGTATAGTCTTAGATAAGACCGAATATCGTCCTCTGGGATTAGGGTTCAAGTACCAATTGTCTATTTTCTAGTATCTATTTGGTGAATTAATGAGTGATTGGTTGTTTATGACTAAGATTTATAAAAGCTAATTAATTATAAAGATTTAATTCAGATGTGATGAGAATAGGGCTTCTATGTATCCTTACTATCCGCTTATGTTACTTACTAATGCATTACTTATGGTGTTCTTCTTTTGGAGAAAGCAGGTTTACGAAATCGTTTTATACTCCCGTTAGGGTTATATAAACACTCAACCCCAGTATTGTTCCTTACCTAACTTTCACGATAAGTGGTAACTCTATAGGAGGATTAAGCACAAAACCTAGTTGACCGTCACGCACAATGCGCAAAATTAGGGTTGTTAAGCCTCTCATCAACGCTTACAAATCTAATTGAGGTATTTTCATCCCCAATTCAAGACCGCTTCACCCAACTTACAAAGATATTCACAATCCTCCTTTTCGTAACTGATTAGAAATCATATAGTGATAACTAGTTGTCAAGTAGCTACCAAGAATTCAACTCAATTATTGGATAGATCTTTCAATAAGAATAATAACCATAAGCATGCATTACTTTATAACATAAGGTTCAAGAATTCAACATAGAAAGCCTATAAGAGAATTAGTTCCTAGCCATGAATATGACAAGAACTAATTCAAAGTTCATCATGCAAAACCGAATTAAAGAAAAGAAAAAGAAAAGAAATTACTAATGTTTGGGTCTCCAATCTCCTAGGCAAGAAAACCTTGTGTTTGGCAAGAAAGGGAACCCTTGAAACCGCCTAGGGTTCTCCTTTATAGGTTTAAACGCTCTCCTTCTTTTCCTTCCGTGCCCGCCCAAAAATCCGTCAAAAGACCTAATTTTTCCGCGTCGCCGCGTTCGCTGGCCGCGCGCTAAAGTTCTGCAATACTGGGTGTTTTGGCGCGCGGCTCGATATTCGCTGCTCGAGCGCCATGGCGCTGCAACTCCCGTGGCTTTCGGATGTTTAGCGCCGCGCCTGCTTTCGTCTTCGAGTAGCGCGGCAATCTTCTGCAGCCTTCTGAATAATAGCGCCGCGCCTCGCTTCGATCGCAGGAGGCCATGGCGCAGTCTGATTTCACTCGTTCGCCACTTTCTCTGCTTTCACTGCATCTCCTCTTTGTCCTCTTTTTGCTCCTTTTCCGCCATTTGGCCATTTCAACCACTTTGACTCAATAGAAAGAAAACTATCCTAATACGACACTTATATGTGCAAAATGGGACAAAAGACTAACTAAACAGACTCAAAAGGTGTATATAAAATACACCGATCAAATACCCAACTTAACCTTTGCTCGCCTCGAGCAAAGATAGAAAGAAATACAATAAAAGACTCAAAAGAATGAAAAATAAAGGACTCCTGTCATTAATCACTTTTCTTTGCATAGATGTTAACTAGAAAAACATGAAGGTTAGCGTAATAATACGCAGAACATATAGCATGGAATTTCAACACATTGAGCTAGATATTTCTAAAACTCATAATTATCATGATTAAATGTAAGTCATTGTAATAAAGTATTAATATAAATTCAAAAATTACTATTGCATTCTTAATTGATATTATCCAATAATTATGTATATACATATAAGAGATCTTCGGACTTTGGGGTTGTAATGTAGGCTTAGGTAGGGGTTGGTAAAGATAGGCATTTAGGCTCATTTTTCTGCACTAAGCTCTTTGGCTTTTCAATTTTTCCCTTTTTCTTTTGATTCTTTCCTTCACATCAATTCTATCATTCCCCTCTTTTGTTTTGGGAGAGTGAAGTGTATTATACAAATAGGCACCCCCAAACTTAGGCTTTTGCCTCTTTCTTATTACTTTTCCATTAGGGTGCCTCAAACTTGTTCACTCTTTTTGTTTCTTCTTTTTAACACAATGTACTCCACTATTTCATATTTTCACTTATGGCACAATTTTGTGGGAATATGGGGTGTCAATGAAGAAGTTTCAAATTTAGGCAAATTTAGGCTCGATGGGCTAACTAGTGATATTTTTAAAGTGCGGGATAGAAAAGAGTGGTAAGAATTGCTATCAAAGAAATGCCCGAGTCATCTCCTAACATGCATATCCTAACTATTTCGCCTCAAATAGCAAGCAGTCATAACACATAAGCATTTATCATTTAGCATACATAACTCAAGCAAAAGACTCCAAATAGACAGATTCTGTGAGTTTTTGGCATCTCTAACCTAAGTGTTTAGATAGCTGCTTCCATTCCTTTACATTATTCCACCTTACTTCACTAGGTGTTTCTAGCAACTACAGCATACATGATCTTTGACAGGCAATTATGACTCAAAAAAAAAAAAAAAAAAAAAAAAATTTTGGTGACTCGAAATAAATATGAAACAAATAAAAAGACTTAAATAAAACATAACATGACACACAAATAAAAACTAAAACACAAAACACACCCCCAAACTTAAATTACACATTGTCCCCAATGTGTAGACTCAACGGAAAAACTAAAAGACAAAAAGACTTACAGTTTTTGGCTAAAAATCGCAGGTGGCGAGGGTAGTGCTTAATTTCGTGAGGAGGAGAGCCCTTGGTGTTTGATTTGGCGGTAGGCTTTTGGATCAAAGTATTTTCCACTCTTCAGAATCGACACCGCGGCGCTTTAAACTTCCGCACCTCTTGGATCTTTAGCGCCATGCTTCGCCGCAAGGCTTACCCGCTTTTTCTCGACACCGGATTCAATTGCATGTACTGCCAATCATACAAACAACAAGATCCAATACCGTGAGATCGTTTCTTAGACAAACTAAAATAAAATAACGATGTAAATTAAAATAACATAATTAAAAAAAGCCGTTGGTTGCTTCCCAACGAGCCATTTTTAACGCTTTTTAGCGGACGCAAGTTCCTTAGACTTACTAGCCCCGGGTGGATTAAGTCCCCAACTAATCCATTTCCGCCACATTTGGCGCTTCCTTTTTCTCCTTTTCTTTTTAGCATTATCGGTAGTAGGAGTTCCTAACAATTACCTCATTTAGTGTCATCTCAAAGAAACCATGCTTGCTTTCGGGCTCATCATTCTTTGGTTGCATTGCAATGGCTCGCATGGGGTTTGGTGGTGTTGATTGCAAAACACCCACTTACGCTTCTTGGCAACGATAGCGTGTTTAAAGACTTTAAACACCATCTCTTCGCTTCCACTCTTAGCGTTAGCTCTCCTCTTTCAACGTCAATCAAGGCTCTACCCGCTGCTAGAATGGCCTCCCAATATGATCGGATTTGCATCTTCTTCCATATCCGAATGAGGAAGTCCGCAGGAAAGAAAAATTTTCCTACCTTCACAATCACATCCTCGATCTTCCTCGTGGATGAACCACCGCCCGCTGGCTAGTCATAGACTCACGGTGGTTTGGCTTCTCCTAACTCCAATCTTTTGAAAACCGATAGGGCATCAAATTTATACTCGCCTAGATCACACAAGGCTCTGTTGCAAGTCACCCGCCCATGTGCGTGGTAGTGTAAAGCCTTCCAGGTCCTTTAGCTTTGGTGGTAATTTCTTTTGTAAGATAGCACTACACTCTTACGTTAGTGCTACTATCTCATATTCGCCGCTTCCTCTTTTTCCCCAAGATTTCTTTCATGAACTTGAAGTAAGATGGCATCCGCTCCAAAGCCTCTATAAACGGTATGTTGATGTGCAACTTCGAATACCTCCAAGAATTTGGAAAATTGTTTATCGACCGCCTTCCTTTGTAATCTCCGGGGAAAGGAATCTTTTCGTATACTCCTTCTCCGGAGTTTTCTATCATCGGGCTAGGTTCCACCTTATCTTTTCTAACTCTGCTTCCTCTCAACTATTGGGCCGGCGTTGCTCCAATTGTTTTCCACTTCTCAACCGCATCGCCTTACATTGCTCCTGGATTTACCTCGATTGCTTGGCAATGTCCCCGTGGCCGATGTTTGCCTTTGCTACCGCCCTACTGTGTTTCCAAGTTTCAACGAGGATCTAGATTCTGTTATAAGCCGCGTCGGGCGTTGCGAGTCGTCCATGGTCGCTAAGCTCATCCGGTTTTTCTTCACCGACTGCGTGCATTGCCGCTGAGGCCGGGGGCTTGAGTGAAGCGGTCATGATTCTCGCATCGCTGGTTCGCATCGCCCCTATACCGATTCTCGCCGCTTCGATATTGGTTTCTTGGCCCCGCACCGATTTTGCCGCCCCGATCTCCTCTCCATGAGAAGTTTGGGTGATTCCTCCACCGGATTATAAGTGTTTGAGTAGGGTTGTTCGCGTTGCCTCGGTAGTTACCTCACCGCTTGACACTCTGCCGCTCCATTGGGATGTTGTTGGTATCATTGAAGGACACCTATCAAATGTATGGGCCGCCACATATCTCACGCTTTTTCAGCGGTTGCACAAAGATTCATCGACACAAGATGTTCTTTGCAATTGTTTCGCTAGAAGAGCCACTGTGCGTTCAAAGCAAAGAATAGCATCTACTTCATGGACCACGCTTCTTCTCCCACCGGTTGCCTCTCTTGATGACATGGTTGTTAGTGGCCATATCTTCTAATAACTCGTGGGCGTCGTGGGCTGTTTTCCTCGAATGCCCCACCGCGTGCATCTATGATGGTTACGGTTGTCTTCGCCACGTTGTAGAAAATATGAACCAAGTTCCACAACTCAATGCAATGGTGGACACTTCCTCTGTAGATCCTTGAATCTCTCCCATGCTTCATATAAGGACTTCCATCACTGATAGAAGTTGTTCAACTCCTCTTAATTTTGCCGCTTACGAGGTGGAAAGAACTTGGCTAGGAATTTCGTGCCACCGTGCCATGTAAATATCGAATCACCGGGCAGGAATTCAACCATACTTTTGCTCTATCCCGAGTGAGAAGGAAAGAGCCTCAATCTGACGGCATCATCGTGAACGCCGTTATATTCGAAAGTGGCACATAGCTCCAAGAAATTTGCTATGTGCATATGTGATCCTCCACGGCGCCTCCGAATCGCATCTGCAGTGTCGCACCATGCTCAGAATCATTGGTTTTATTTCGAAATTGTTGGCTCGGATTGTAGGGCGCCTCTTGCAAGTCTGTGCTCCATTCACTCTTGGTAGCACATAATCTCCCAGACTTCTTTCTGGCTGGATTCGAACCCTGTCCTCCATATCTATTGGCACTTGCTGAGGATTTCCTGGGTTAAGTTGATTTTCACCTAACCCTTCTCTCATCCTGTTATTGTTGGGAGCACCGTCCATTTCTATCAACGTTGCAATTACCGATTCTTTCTGCTCGCTTGCGTGCTTTCAATTTCCGGATTGAAGGGAACAAGAGTGTCAGCTCCTCTTCTCCTTCGCATAAACTGATATCCTGAGAAAGATCAAAAACAAACAAAGAATCACGGCACCCTGATTTTCGTAGAAACTAAAAATAAATAAAAAAAAAATGAAAATTAAATCCAAATTAGAAATTAAAAATAGATAATTTGATATTGAACTATTGCCTAATCCCCGGCAACGGCGCCAAAAACTTGATGCGCGATTAGATGCACACACTTTTAAACGCAAGTGCACGTTATCGTATCAAGTAGTATAGTCTTAGATAAGACCGAATATCGTCCTCTGGGATTAGGGTTCAAGTACCAATTGTCTATTTTCTAGTATCTATTTGGTGAATTAATGAGTGATTGGTTGTTTATGACTAAGATTTATAAAAGCTAATTAATTATAAAGATTTAATTCAGATGTGATGAGAATAGGGCTTCTATGTATCCTTACTATCCGCTTATGTTACTTACTAATGCATTACTTATGGTGTTCTTCTTTTGGAGAAAGCAGGTTTATTTAAATCGTTTTATACTCCCGTTAGGGTTATATAAACACTCAACCCCAGTATTGTTCCTTACCTAACTTTCGCTGATAAGGGTAACTCTATAGGAGGATTAAGCACAAAAACCTAGTTGACCGTCACGCACAATGCGCAAAATTAGGGTTGTTAAGCCTCTCATCAACGCTACAAATCTAATTGAGGTATTTTCATCCCCAATTCAAGACCGTCACCCAACTTACAAAGATATTCACAATCCTCCTTTTCGTAACTGATTAGAAATCATATAGTGATAACTAGTTGTCAATTAGCTACCAAGAATTCAACTCAATTATTGGATAGATCTTTCAATAAGAATAATAACCATAAGCATGCATTACTTTATAACATAAGGTTCAAGAATTCAACATAGAAAGCCCTATAAGAGAATTAGTTCCTAGTCATGAATATGACAAGAACTAATTCAAAGTTCATCATGCAAAAACTGAATTAAAGAAAAGAAAAAGAAAAGAAATTACTAATGTTTGGGTCTCCAATCTCCTAGGCAAGAAAACCTTGTGTTTGGCAAGAAAGGGAACCTTGAAAACCGCCTAGGTTCTCCTTTTATAGGTTTAAAACGCTCTCTTCTTTTCCTTCCGTGCTGGCCCAAAAATCCGTCAAAAGACCTAATTTTTTCCGCCGGCGCCACGCTGTCGGCCGCGCGCTAAAGTTCTGCAATACGGGTGTTTTGCGCGCGCGCCCTCGATATTCGCTGTTCGAGAGCGCGGCCACTGCAACTCTGTGGCTTCCGGATGTTTAGCGCCGCGCTCTGCTTTCGTCTTCGGTAGCCGCGCCAATCTTCGCAGCTTCACAATAATAGCGCGCCGCGCCTCGCTTCGATCGCAGGAGGCCGCGCAGTTCTGATTTCACTGCTCGCCACTTTCTCTGCTTTCCCGCATCTCCTCTTTTGTCCTCTTTTTGCTCCTTTTCCGCCATTTGGCCATTTCAACCACTTTGACTCAATAGAAAGAAAAACTATCCTAATACGACACTTATATGTGCAAAATGGGACAAAAGACTAACTAAAACAGACTCAAAAGGTGTATATAAAATACACCGATCAATTCCTCATCTGAATCTGTAGTGTTTTCGGTTTTTGCTTCAGGCGTTGCTGCAGATATCGTGACATTCGGAGCAACATCTGGATTTTCTGCCTTCTGCGCATCTTCCACTATTGCAATAACATCATCTATTGGTTTATTTCCTGTAAGATCAGCAGAATCATCAAAGGCAATGTTAACAGATTCTTGTACGGTTTTGATTCGAAGATTATAAACTCGGTAAGCATGTATATTTTGGGAATAACCTACAAAAATTTATGTATCACTTTTAGAGTCAAATTTAGCTCGGTGATCTCTATCATTAAGAACATAACACACACACCCAAACACATGAAAGTAACACAAATTGAGTTTCTTTCCATTCAAAAGCTCATAGGGTGTCATTTTAGTTCCAGACCTAAGATAGACTCTATTCATGATGTGACTTGCAGTATTTAGAGCTTCTGTCCAAAAACATTTTGACAATTTTTTTGAACTAAGCATGACTCTTGCCATCTCTTGTAAAGTCATATTCTTCCTCTCTGCTACACCATATTGCTCTGGAGTTTTGGGAGAAGAAAACTCATGGAAAATACTTTTTTTCTCACAAAATGTAGAAAACTAACTATTCTCAAACTCTTTTCCATAGTCGGACCTAATCCGAAAAATAGAGGAATGATATAGATTTCTTATTTTAGAGTGTAGTACTTTGAACATGTCAAACGTTTGAGACTTTTCCTTTAAAAAGAATATCCAAGAATACATGGAAAAGTCATCCACAATCACATATGAGTACCTCATGTCTCCTAGGCGGTCTACCTCGATTGGACCCATAAAATCCATGTGCAAAAGCTGAAAACAGTGAGACGTACCTGAATGTTGTCCATCATTCTGAGCAACATTGTGGGAGACACGGGTTTGCTTACATTTGAGACAATCTTCACAAACCACTGTTTTATCCTTAGGACTTAGTTTAGGGATGTCTCTTACTGTCTCATAAGAAATTAATCTTTTAAGGTTGTGGAAATTAACGTGCCCTAATTTTTGATGCCACAAGGTCGTGTCATCGGTCCTAACACTATTGCAAATCTCTTGTTCTCCAACAAGATTGCAATTATCGCTTGTTCTTGTACCTGTCATTTCACATTGGTTAGCTTCATTTGTAACTGTACAAGCATACTTGTTAAACTTTACCTCTAGATCGTCATCACACAATTGACTTATACTAACTAGATTAGCCATTAAACCGTCAACGTGCAAGACATTTTTCAGTGCTGGAACTCCAGGAACACTCAAGGTTCCTCTTCCTATGATTTTACTTTTTCCTCCACCTCCGTATGTAACATTACCTCCACTTAGAGTTTCATAGTTCCTCAAACACTCTTTTGTCCCCGTCATGTGTCGAGAACATCCACTGTCAAAGTACCACGATCCTGGAATGTTAGTTCTCAACGCAGTTATAGCTACATTACATCTCACATTCATACTGGGAATCCAGCCTTTCTTTACCTTTTTCTTGTTTCTGGATTCTGAAGTGTCGCATCGAGTGCTGTCCGGAATGTTGGATAGCATTTTCGATGACAGTCTGCTCCTGGACTTATGTAGTTTAAATGAGTAAGGTTTTAAATGACCAGACTTGTTACAGTGATGACACACAAAATTCCTCCTTTTTATGAAGCTTATTTTCTCATTTTTGTCACATAAGTTGGAGCATATTGCATTAATGGAGTTCTTGTAGCCCAAACCTGCATGTTGTGGTTGACCAATACTTAGAATTTCATCTAGTTTGGAAGTACCGGTGTTGAGTTTTCGGAAGGTAGCTTCGGCTAGATCCAACTTCGCACTAATCTTACCAAATTCAAGATTCTTTTTGGTAAGGGTCACCTCTAATCGGGTTATTGTACCTTTCAAACTTTCATTCTCAAGAGTTAAAGATTTTACCTTTGAGTCAAGTTGTTTGGATTCAACAATTAAGTCCTTGCAAAGTTTTTGCAATTCTTTAATCACGTCGTCCTTCGAGTCAACTTGAGTCTCAGGGTCAGATTCACAATTAGAAATAATGCCACTAAAGCAGTTAACATCTGGATAGTTAAAAAATTTATTCTTGTCGAATGTTACTGGAGCTACAGATGTCATCGCTGATGTTATCGAAAATGTTGTGACATTCGGGACAACACAGTCAACGACATTTTCATCATTTGACAGTGACTGTTCAAAAACAGTGGCCAGCATAGCTTGTGACTCCATTTCTGGATCCTCTTCTTCTTCGCATTCATCATCACTTAGAGAAACCCATAGACTCTTCCCAAATTTTCTTAAAGTATTTGCACACTCGTTGGCATAATGGCCCCATCCCGAGCAAGCATGGCATTATATATTTTCAAGCTGTTTGGGATCGAACTTGGTACGGTCTGAGCTGGTCCTCCTAAGTTGATTTCCTTTTTGCGATGTAGGAAGGGTTTTAGTGAACCGTGGATTGAAGCCTTGACTTTGGTGCTCTTTGGTTTTAGTTTTGTTTTTATCATCGTTGAACCTTCTTAACATCGTATTGAATTTTTGAGTGAGAAAGGCAACGTTAGCACCATCCCCGATTTCTTCAAGATTTTCATCCTCTTCATTAACTTGTATCTCTAAGGATTTTGCCTGAAGTGCAACATTTTTGCCTCTATACAATGTCCTTTGGTTTTTCATATTCATCTCATATGTTTTGAGAATGCTCATTAGCGTATGGAGGTCCATTGTAGCAAGGTTGTGGGCTTCCTCAATCGCACATATCTTAAATATTGAACTTTTCAGGAAGAGATCGAAGTGTCTTTTCAACAAGTTGATTGTTGGTCAGTGGAGACCAGAGTACTTGACATTCGTTAGAAATGTCGATCAACTTTTCAAAATAAGTTTTGATATCCTCTGTCTCTTCCATCCTCAAACGTTCATATTTACTCATGAGCATGCGGAGCTTCGTTCGACGAACACTTGAGCTACCTTCACAATGAGTTTGTAGGGTATCCCAAACGTCCTTGACTGTGGAGAAATTTTGGATAAGTTTGAACATATAGAGATCTACCCATCCAAAAATAGCATTTAGAGTCTTTTCATTGAAGCCTTCACTATTGGTTTCTTCCACACTCCATTCGGCCTCAGGCTTAGGTAAAATGTCGCCTTCCTCGTTCGGTGGGAGCATAGGAACAATATATCCATTTGTAATTGATCTACATGCTCTCACATCAATGAATTTGATATGAGAACGTAAGCGAATTTTCCAATAAGGATAATTTGAACCATCTAATATAGGAAGTCTACCAATATTTGAATTAGCCGGATCCATAGATTAAAGTAAAAGGACCTTAACACTTATTCTGTTATGTATCGGCTCTAATACCATTTGTTGGGTCCCGTGGGTTAATACTATGGAATAAAGAAAATCAAACATCAAAGTAGAACTGAACGTATGCAGAAACAGTGTCAAATGTCAGCGAAAATGTCGTCTGACATAAGTTATGACATTTGGATAAAAACAAAAAACTTTTGAAAGAGTTAAAGTGCAGCGAAAATAATTAAAAAACACAAAGGTTTAATTTTCATAGGTTATATATTAGTATAACTCATGTTGAGCAATGATCAAAGGAATTGTATATGTACAATTGGTTATATTTCTTCTCTTACAAGATTTACAAAATAATACAAAGGAATAAAAAAGTTAAGTCGCAGATGACTTATGCCTGAAAACATAACTAAATAGAAGTGATCAATACCTCATTACAATTAATTCAATAAAAGAACAAACCTAGAATCTAAGTAGCAATTATAATGTCGGACAGAATGTCGTCACAAATACAGGCAACACATCGATCCAGTCTACTTGATCGATATTTGTGGAGATCTCTCTATATATTTTTCTCTCTGAAATTCTGGATATTGAATCCTTGAAGTGACCTCTCTATTTATAGTAGAGAGTTCCCTTGAAAGACTCCTCAACCGGTTGTGGAAGTTGAGCTGAAAAAGGGGCATGTGAGGCAGTAGTTTAAGGCACGAAAATCTCCAACTGCTTGGACTATTTCTTCCTCGTCTTGCTCCTTAAGTTATGCTCCTCCTGGACTTGGTCTTCCTTGTTTGTAATCAGCTCTAAATACTCCTTGCCAAGTCAATTTTCCAATTTGATAAAAAAGTCACAGTTTCCTAAAAAACTGTCAGTGAAGATAGGCAAAACTGTTACCAGAATGTCAGCCCAAATATCAAGACATTTGTACCGACATTTTCTGAAAAAGGATATGTTAGGAAAAATGTCATAACACACATCCTGGCATTAACAAATACATTTGAGCTTTCATTTTCCACAAGATTATGATATTGTTTTGACAAAGATTATAGACTAGAAAGATTTCTAGCTAGACATATTATTAGACATAAAGGTTTTATGATTTCAAGGTTGGAAAGATTTCAATTGATCGTAAATGTTACAATGATGCTCTTTATATAGATAACCTCGAGTTGCTACAATAATTTCAATTATTACTACAGTAATATGGCAGATTTACTGTTTGCTACAGTGAAGCGGCTTTACTGTTTGCTACAGTGAAGCGGCTTAACTATTACAAAAGTAAAATCATATTTTGTCAAAAAGTATAGTATTATGTCTTCTTCGGTTGTCCAGAATTTTGTCATGTTGTAGATGTATCTGTTGTGCTTGATGTCTGATCATGTTGATATGTCTGTTATTTTTTAAAAAGTTATTTGTCTGATTGTTGCTGGTGTTGTCAGTTGTCTTGCTTCTTGATTGTAGTATTGACATTGATTGTAGTGTTGCCATTTGTCTTGCTTCCTTTTCTTGATTGATAGTATGATGAGTAGTATACGGCTAACTGTAGTAAAACTACATTGGGCCATAATATGGTAGTATGTCAGGCTTCATGCAGTTAGACTACATTATCCCGAATAAGAATAGTATACTGGGCTTTAATGTAGTTAGACTACATTAATCCCTACCAGAGTATCATGAACTTTATATTTTAGGAAAATGGATCAGAATATCCTACTTTTATAGTATGAGTAGTATGTTTGGTATGCAATACATGTCTCTTCCTTTGATCTGCCATTATATCATATTTTTCTCTCGTTTCTTTGGCATGTTTATGCTTTAAATGTGTTATTTTGTCCAACATATTAGTAAGTTCCAAAGTGTCTTGAGTTAATATGTCATTATTGTAATATAAAGTAATAAGTTCTTCACCTCATCGGGTGGTTCCAATGATACATGCCTTTCTGGCTCTTAACATATCCTCAGCCCTTAATTTTAATGTCAATAGCCCAATAGCACGTTTAGTAATAATTCATTCTTGAAATTTCTCAATTGTACAAGGGATTTTCATTTTTAAATCCCCATCATCTCCATTGATATTACTATTTTTATCGATTTTAAAAAGTTGACATATAATAATAGGTTTACCTGTTAAGTCCATAGAATCATCAAAGTATTGTATTTCATATATACCTTGGCCAAATGACTCCATCGTGGCTTTTCCGGATTCAATAATAACACTTGGTAATTTAGAAATGTTATAAAAAGTATTATCTACTATAATTTTATCAAGAAATCTATATGTAAATAATTTTGAATAATATCAGGGTTAGCTTTTTCAAAGCATAAAAATCTTGGATATTTGCTAATTTTAGAACTTCGTAAAATATAAGGGTTAGATTTATAGTCATAAAATTTATTTATCCTTTCATATGCAGTAATAAAATCAGATGAAATGCTAATTTGTTTGCCATAGATAATGTTGATGATTGAGATGATGATGGTATTGTTGCAAGTTTAGAGGCAAAAGTCGATGATTTTGTAGTAGGAAGGTTTGAATTTTAAGTAGTAGATTTGGAGATTTTAAGACTTTATAAGCTTGAAAATCTAATGATTCTTTGAGCTGTGTAATAAGGTGTGTAGCTTCTTGAAGTTGATAGTGATGAGTTCATGAGTGGATAATATCTTTCATGATATAAGTAATATATTCTTCAAAGTTGTCACTGCCTATTGACATCTTGATATCTGCTCAAAAAATCAGCTAAAAGATTTTTAGTTCCAGATATATTCTTGACAATAAAATCATAACAACAAAAGAATGATTGTCATTTGCGTCTTTTATTTAATTCTGATAATGTGTCTATTTTATTAATAATAAAGTCTTTTACTTGTGTATTATCGGTTCTAACAACAAACTTTACTGGTAGTAAGTGATAATGAAATTGTTTTATTCCTAACTTTACTGCTAGTAATTCTTTTTCGTTAATATGATAATTCTTTTCATTAGGTTTTCACGTACCTCCTTCATATCCTCATATTAAGAATTTTTCTTTATCTACCCCATCTTTTTCATAATCTATGAGTACCGCTCTCCATCTTATGTCACTAGCACCTGTATATAATTCTAACCGACCTGAATCAGTTGGTGTTATGTGTTTTGGTAAGGCTTGTACTATTTCTTTAATGTTTTTAATTGTTTTATCATGTTCTTCTTTCCACTCAAATACTTTATTTTTTCCTTTGATTAAATATTGTAATGCCTCAATGAAGGTAAATCTTTTATATGATCTGAAACATAATTTATTATTCCTAAAAAATGTTGTACTTCTTTTTTACTTTCTAATTTATCTTTAAAAAATTTATTTTTGTAACAATATGTTCTTGTAATTGTAATCCGTCTTTATCTATGACGTATCCTAAATATTCTATATTATTTTTAAAATTTTCAGATTTCTTTTCAGATATAATATCCCACGTTGTTTTACAGTTTTTATAAAGCTTTCCAAATGGTTTATATGATCTTCTAAAGTATTACTATATATTAATATATCATCAACATATACTATGTAGAAATCCTTTATTTTTCTGAACATTTGATCAATTCTTCTCTGAAATATTTGAGGTGCATTTTTTAATCCAAAAGGTAGTACGTTTCATTCATAGTGTTTTTGAGGGGCACTAAAAGTTGTTAAAGGTTTTGATTTATTTGTTAATTTTATTTGTCAGAATTCACTTTTACAATCAAATTTACTAAGCCATTTTTATTTTCTAATTTGTTAATAAGATTCCTTGTATGGTAAAAAATATCCATCAAATACTGTCATTTTATTTAACTCCCTATAGTCTATTACCATTCTAGCATTTTCACGTTTTTGTTCACTATATTTTCTGACTAAAAAAACTGGGTTACTATGAGAGCTTTTACTTTATTGTATCATTCATTCATTCTCATATCTAATAATTCTTTTATTTGGATTTCAAATTCTTTCTAGTAAGTTAGACTATATCTAATAGGCTTACATATAACTATATCATTAGAATTTATTAATTTTATTTCAGCATATATTTTTTCTTTATCCCATAATTATATAGGGTTTTCTCCAAAATTTGTTTTTAATATATTAAGATATTTTTCTTTTAACAGTTCTAGATTATTATTCCTTTATGATCTTAGATTGCATAATTTGAGTGTTTGTATTGGTATTATTCTTTTTAATATTATTCATTTATTACATGGTGTTAATAAACTTAAATTATGATTATTTATTACCTGTGTTTTAAAAGTAATCTAGGAAATTATTTCCTAATAACACTTGTTGCTTCATATTCTTTTCTTGATATATTATTGGTAGCTTAAATACCGTTTTGTCTATAATTATTCTCATATTTCGTGCTAATATGTCTAATTCTTTAATTCGTTCGTTAAATCATGTTACCCTTATCCTATGTGGTTTAGATATTCTCTTTCACATTTTTTTCAATATATTTTTTCTTCTTCTAACTTATTCATTTCTTCCATTTTATTATGAACTATCTTCATATTTGGTTATAAAGTTAATATTTTCATATTCTATTTCACTTTCCTCTTTTGTTTCAGTTACATAAAAATCTTCACACTCATACTATTTATTATTGTCTTCTTTTATTGTTCCAAATTTATAATAAATTGTGTTGTGTTAATATATTTTACTCCTTTCTTTTCTAATTTTAGACACTTATTAGCATAATGTCCCTTTTCATTACAATTCAAACATTTACCTTCTTTGATATTTTCTTTTAAAGGTTTTATATTTCTTTTCCTAAACTTTCTTTTATAGTTAAATTTCTTTCTTGTTTCTGAAGTATCTATATCTTTTAAATCGTTTCTTCCTGTATTTTTTATAATATGGTTTATTATACTTATAATTTTTATTATATTTCTTCTTAATAGTATTTCCTAGGCTTCTTATGTCTTTTCTATTTTCTTTTATCATCACATCCAAATACTAATCTTCTTTCTGTAAATCCACATATGTCATTTAATCCTAGCTTTTTATCTTTTTTAATCTTTTGTTGTATTCTATATTCTTCACATTTTCTCATTAAATATACTCTTAATACTCTTGTTCTGTCACCTAAAGTATTTTTTTTGTTCTAGTTGGTTATATTCTTTCGATACTTCAGTGTTATAAGGTGTTGATGAGTGATCATAATAAAATTGTTGATATATTATATCTTCTTGTGGTAAAAATCTTGCTTCATAAAAGAAATTACTAAAACTTATCGTATATTTTGATAATTTATTAATTTTACAGCATTTCATATTATTTAGATTCATTATAATTTCCATTTTTCTTTATGCTAATAAATTTTCTTTGGCTACTAGCCATCTTTCTCCTAAGAATTCTCTTTTTAATACAATATCAAATAACATTAGCATATATTTCCAATTATATGCATGAGTCATGACTTGTGGTCTTAATTGATGTGCTACAGATTCTATCAAGAATGCTACTTTTCCTATTAATGTTTTAGATATTAAATCATATATATAATCTAGATTATCAGAATGTGTAGAATTCATTAATGCTATATATACATTCCAAGATTCCAATAATTTATTCTTCTACTAATTTTTTGTTCATCATAAACATTATCTAGATCTAAAAAATATTCATTAGGGCTTTTTCCTTGTGCATATATTCTATAAATTCTTTAAATTCAGATTGTTGTCCTACATGTATATGTTCTGGCATTTTGGTATATCTTTTCGTTATTTTTACTAGATTTTGGTATATTAATTCTTTTTCATGGTAATCATTAGCATCTTCATTTATTATATCATCTGTCTCTATTTCTGTTTCTATAGGTCTATTAACTTCATCTTCTACCTCACTCAATTCTTCATCTTCTATTATTGCATTAATATTTTTCATTTTTCCAAAGACTTCCATTATCTTATTATTTTCCTTTTATATTTGAGAATTTTCATAACTTTCTTCATTTTCTTCTATAAAATCCACTATTTTTATTTCTTGAGTTAATTCATTTCCTTTTTTTTATAGGATTATCAGATTCTTGTTCAAATATATTATTAGTACTATTAGTATTGTACTATTGTATGAGCTTGCATCACTTATTTTATGTTTCTTCTTTTCTTTTCTCTTAATATTTTTCATTTGTTCTTTCAGAATATCTAGTTCCTCTTTCAATTCTTCCATATCATGTTTTACTTGACTTAGTTCACTTTTTACTTGTTTTAATTTCCTCTTAGTTTCTTTTAGTTCCTTCTTAGTATCCATATACTTATTTTTGTATTTTTTATATTTATTTATCCATTCTTTATTTTTATATAATCTTAATTTTGTATTTTCAGCTTGTAATTCTAATAACTGTTGGTCTTGTTTTTCTAATTTTAGTTGTAAATATTCAATTTTTTCAGTGTCTTCTATATTTCCACCTTTTGAAGGCTTGTTGTTTTTATTTGGTATATCTTTAAAGTCTCTTGTTCTTATAGGTTCATATTTATATTTATATTTTTCTATTATATCTTTTCAATGGGTTTTAAGGAATGTGATAACACTATGTTCTTGAGTTTTCATTAAAATTGTCCTTTTTTATGTAATAAGACTAAACTATCTAGTGTTTTTGATACTTGATCTGGTAATTTAGGTTTCATATTACTAATATCTACCATTATAGGTTTTTTACTTCTTCTCCATGCATCTATTGGTACTAATTCTGGTTTTTTTATTGTAGTATTAGTTATTTTTTCAACTATTCCTTCTTGAGTGGTACTAGGTTCTTCGTTTTCTATCGCTTGTTTTCCTTTATTTATATGTGCTACTAATATTGTTATACCCCGTAATTTTAGGACAATAAATTGAGAACGTAATTAAGAAAATAAGATTCGAATATTGGATATAAAGTATATTTATATATGCTAATACGGAAATTAGTATACAAAGAATGTAATTCCAGAATAATCTTGGATACAACAAGTGTGGCAATGAGGACTAATACTAGTAGTTGTATATTTTCCATGGGGTTATGAAAGTGTGGTATTATAGAAATCTTGACGTCGAGAGGATGAAGACTTATCAAAAATTTCAGGATTTTATTAAGTGTGGGGGATTGACTATTTAATTGTGAGATTAATTTTAATGGAGAGAATAATAAGTGGGAATTAGTGGACAACCATGGGAACTTGAACCCCCCCCCCCCCCCCCACGCGTGAACAAGCCCCATACAAAATGATTTTCAGCTTGCATTTACCAAGACTCCACATTTTCCACACCTTCATCCTACCTTCCATTCTCTTTCTTCTCCAACAGATTTTCTCTAATTCCATAGCCAAGAAAAGACTAAAACTAACTCCCCCTTTCAAGATTAAGTTCCTCTATAATTTCTAAGTCATGGTAAATTTCTTATCCACTGTTTTTCGGTAATGCTGGACCGAAACATAGCCCAGAAACTTTAAGCTTTTGAGATGAAATATTTGGAAGAAAAACATGTAAGTAAGATGGATTTAAACTCATAAGGAATGCATGCATGTCATTATAAGTTGAAGAAGTGGTGAAATTGAGCAAAAATGGTGCAGTGGTCGATTTGGGACTGTTTTGGCTAAGTAAGGTAAGATTTCTTCTTCTTATAGAGTATTTGGAGATTAAATGATGTTGTAGTTAAGAGATGAACTTGTGTTAAGAGAAATTGGAAGTAAGAAAATGCATGTGGTTGTTGTTGTTACCGATTTTGGGACTATTTTTATTACATTGGATTCAATTGTTGTTGTTGTTATTATCGTCACTAATTGCATGTTAAATATTGAAGGAAATCTTGATATTTAAAGTTGAAATGGTTTATATGAAAGTATTGAAAGGTGAATTGTATTTTAAGGAATTATGAAAAGAGTTATGGTATTATGGTTGTTGGCCGAGACCTTCATGAAATTGTTGGACATTGTTGTGTTGAATTTAGGGGCTATTTCGTGGAGATTAGAATGCTGGAAATTTAGTTATGAATATGCATGTACATTGTGGTAATTGCTAACGTATCTCCTAAAAGAATAAAGGTATAGAAAGGTGTAGAAAAACTTCACGTTTCACTCTCGTTGTTGTTGAAGTATGGATTGTTTTAATGGACTATCTTAATATGAATTAAGGGGCTGAATTAATATGAGAAATAGGTGTAGTAATCACCTTGGTTGTTGTAGTTGTTGTATTTCATGAATGTGAAGAGAAAGAATGTATAACGATGGCGTATATAAAAGTACATGGGACTGATTTGGTTATGACCTTGAGACGTGTCTTATTATTGATGTTGTTGACCTTGTTTATGTGTTGTGGATGTGTATATAAGTAGGGAAAGTGCTGCCCAATTTTGTATAACAAGAGAGTCATCATTCGATAATTATAACGTATGCTAGTAATCATAGAGTTGATGGACATGTTACTATTGTTATAGGTCGAAGTACTAATCGAGACGAATTCTAAATATTGAGTTGGTTAGTTCGATAATAAGGTATGTGAAACTATCCCTTCTTCTTTTGGCATGATTTATATAAAACGAGTGTACGGCGGACGTACATGATTCCATTGAATCCTAATTCCTAGTGATATTTGATATGATAGTTGCCTTGATTTTACAAGTGATAGTTCATTCTCTTTATTCCATTGAGAGTCAAATGATGATTTAAATTGTATAAGGTTACTCATGATATTCTACTCGTGCTTGATGTGATTATATTATTTCACTGAGCCCCACATTGAGTCGGGTACGGTATGTATATATATGATGATGTTACCGAGTCCCAGAATGGGTCGGGTACGATATATCTGTACAGGCATCCACGAATATGATTATTTCACCGAGTCCCACGATGGGCCGGGTACGGTATGTGCGCAGTGGACATGTATCCACGAATATGATATATGTGGATAGGCATCCACGAATATGACTTTATTCATCGAGTCCCAGAATGGACCGGGTACGGTATATGTGGGCAGGTATCCACGGATAAGATATATTATATGGACATGTATGACTCTCATTTCATAAGACACATTTACATTGATATCTTGATTATTATACTTGTCTCATGTTATCTTCTGGCCAATTATGATCTTCTTCACAGTACTTCATGTTTTACGACCCCCTTTCCTCGGGGGCTGCGTTTCATGCCCGCAGGTATATGTACTCAGTTTGGTGATCCACCAGTCTAGAATTTCCACTCAGCTGTTTGGAGAGCTCCATTGTTCCGGAGCCTAGTCGTTTTGGTACAGGTATATGTATTTTGGTCAGATGTATGGATTTGGTCAGATATTTTCGTGTACAGAGGCAACCTTGTCGGCTTGCCTATTTTGTTATGAGTATTTGTTATGATAGTTCAGGAGACAGGATCCCTTTGTTATGTGGCATTATGAGTCCACAACATATCGATACAGATTCCTACATTTTTCTTAGTCTCAGTTGATTATATATGACAGGTTTTGTATAGGGGTGTCCAAGTAGGGCGCCATGTTCACGGCCCGTCGGGTCGGGTCGTGACAAATATATTGAATTGTCCTAATATTATTTTAAATGTTGGTATCTCAGATACATTCCATAATTTTGTTAATTATTCTCTTATTAATTGTTATATTTGTGCTTGATTTTCTTGTACGTCATCCATTATTATTAAAGAATTTTTCAATTATTCTTTTACTATTAGTTCATTCCACATATCATCATTTTTTCGTTCAAACTACTCAGTTTTATAAACTCATTTTCTCCATCTGTTTTCTATATCTATCCATGTTTTATTAGGTTTGTAACACTCTTGTTTTTCTAGTTGTTCTATGTCGTTCTCTAATTTTATTTCTTTAGCACTATATTCTAAATATTTAAAATTTATTTTATTGTTTTTAATTTCTGTTTCTTATTTTTTATCCTTTCTTGGATATTCATATTTCATTTATAAATCTCGTTTTTCCTTGATCAGTTATTTATATACCTTCATTAGTAAGTCTATAGTTTATCATGGTTAAAAAAACACTTTCTAATAATAGTTCATTAAAACTATTATATTCTATTATTCCTATGTTTATTTTATATTGTAAATCTTGAATTTTAAATTTCAGATTAATACTTTTATGATTATGATTTCTCTTTCATTCTTAGGGTAATTGCAGGTCTGTGGCAATCTTTTTTTATTAATTTTACTTATATGTATTGTTGATGTTGGATGAGTGTTGTGACAATACAAGTAATCAGTTAGAACAACATCGCTTATGAACATAAGAATGTTATCTTGCCATTGTTGGTACAAAAACGGTAAAACATAGAGTTATTGAATTCACGACCGTTATCGCACTGAAATGATTTGATACCTTTTTCAAATTGTGTTTGGATGAATTGTTGAAACTCAAGAAATTTGGTAAACACTTTCGATTTATATTTGAGATGGTACAGCCAGATATAGTGAGAAAAATCATCTAGCAAGACAGGATAATATTTATGATCGAGAGAACGAGCAACGAGTGATATCCATAAATCGGCATGTATTATATCAAATGGTGCAAAGGTAATACTAGTAGATGATTTAAATGGAAGATGAGTATGTTTGCCTAAAGAAACATAATTTTGGGCAAGCTTCCCATTACAAGTAATGAAATTATTGCCTCTAAAAAAATTAAAGACTGGGAGTCCTGGGTGACCAAGCCTATTATGTCATTTCAAGAAGAAATAGCCGCTAGAGAGACGGGAGAACAAAATCTGGCAGCGGAGGTGGATGTGAATGGATAGAGATCCCCCGTGCTATTGCATCTCGTAAGAGGTGTCTCCGTATGAAGATCCTTTACGGTGAAACCAAAAGGGTCAAAGTCAACAGAGACTGAATTATTACGAGTAAATTGGCGGACAGAGATTAGGTTCTTAATCATGTGTGGGGCATATAAGGTATTTTTAAGGGAGAATAGTGGATGGGGAGGTTGTGTGTATGATGTACCATAACCCTTTACTGGAATGTGTTGTCCACTACCAACTGTAACATATTGAGAATGCTTTAAACTGCACAGTTTGGGAATAGTACCTGCAGACTGGGTGATGTGAGATGTGGCTCCGGAGTCTATGTACCAAATGTTATCAGGTTGTTGCATGTTGAGGGTGCTGAAAGCCTGACCCAACTCAGTGGGTGTCCTAGCGGAGGAGGCTGAATCTCTCGCATGAAGTGGGCTTCTTTGTGGTCTTTGAGCCGACCTAACAACCCGTGGTGGGAATAAGGGTTGAAGGTCTGCTGGTACTGGAATGGGGCAGGCACCGCGGCTCTGTGCTAAGGCACTGCGGCGCTGGTCTGTTGCTGCCCCTGCTGCTTCTTAGCACGCGAGTTTCTTCTAGCAGCAACTGTGAGCGAGCTTTGTTAAAGATGGGTAACGGATCCGTCTGTTGAATCATGGTGGCCAATGTATCATATTAGCCTTTAGAGAGGCCAACAATCAATTGTAACACCATTTTGGTGTCAGTAACAGGCGAGTCGACAACAACAAGTTGATCTGTCAGGAGCTTTAATCGCTTGCGATTCGCCACATTGGAAAAGTTTTCAAGACGTGTATTGTTAAATTGCTCCTCTAAATACACAGCACGGGTGTGCTTGTTGTCCTGGAAAATTTCCTCCAAACGATTCCATAAGTCACGGGCTGTGGAGTCAGATTTCATGATAGTAAGAAGTAGATCCTGAGAAATACTATCATATATCCATTGTTTGACGTCGGCGTCTAGACGACGCCAAGTAGAATCATCAACCTCCGAATGGCGTGGAATAGTGTCATCAATATGATCAAACACGTTATAGAGACATGCATGATTGCGAAACAGTTCAACCCAAGGGTAATACTGACTGCTTTCTTGATCAAGAAGGATGGAGATGTGGTTCTTGATCAAGAAAAATGGGGATGTGGTTCTTGATGTTGGAAACAGTGAGATCGGGATGAAAAGAGGGTGACGACTTGATAGTGGAATTTGTGGAGGTAGAAGTGTCAACAACAATGGTAGACTCCTGAGTATCCATTTAGAGAAGAGAGGAAGAAAAGAAAGACCAAGAAATTTCTTGAAGAGAAGGAGTCGCGTAGTGGGAGGGGGTGGTGCCGGCGGCTGGGGAAGAATATTTCTAGGGTTTTTGGAGTTTAGGCTCTTGATACCATGTAAGATGATATTAATCTCCCTTGGGGAGTCTTCTCATTAATATCAAAGTATATATAGAGTACAATATTCATCCCTTATATAATAGGAATCTTAAGCCTATACAAAAGAGGAATCTTAGTCTTACCATAATTATATTTACACAATATATGAAAATATTCTAATTATGGGGTAGGGATGGAATTGTATCTAGAATATACACGTTTACAACTTATGAACATAAGGATGTTACCTGCAGTGTTGTGACAACATCATAGACAACGTCTCTATAAACGATTTTGCCTATTCTTCCGGTCAAAACAATGAGTGTTACTGTGAGGTAAAAATGACCTAGGCAAGCTAACCAGGAAGCTGTGTTTAAAACATGAGAAAATAAAAGTCAAGTTTGGAAGGAAAGTGGCGTGAAGATCAAGTCAATATAGTTGAGGATTTCATGGAGGTTGAATCGGTCCAAGCTGCTACCTATTTTCTCTCAACTTCCGCAACCAACCAGTGAGAATTTCAAGGAAGTTTCACACTATAAATAGAGGAGGAACTTTAGAGTATCGGTATCTAGATTAGAAAAAAAAGAATCACCAAGAGAGCTATCGGAAATTCACTCCAGAAACTGGATCAAACACCACTGCCTAAAGCAGTATAAGAACATCTAGTCCCACATTACTATTACTGTCCATATTCTAGATTAAGCTTATTGTTGAATAAATTGTAATGAAGATGTTGTATGTTTCTTTATAGATGTTTTGTGTTTAGGCTGAAGTCATTTGCGACTTCGTTTTTGTAATTTTTTTTAATTTTATTTCTACAAATTGTAAAAAGAATTTCAATTGTAATTGTATATAATATATACATTACTTCTGTTATACCCCATATTTCCAGAGTATGTACGTGAGGGCGTACGTATAAAAGTTTAAGCCTTAAGTAGGCAAAGGGACGAAATTTTGTTCACAACCCCCGAAAAGAATGGTTTTCCGACGAAACGTTTTCCAAACTTTGCGAAGGGAAAATTACGGTTGCAACATTTATTATTTTTGCGGATTTTTCCGAGAGATGAAATATTTTGGACCAACGAGAGGGCGACACTTGTCCCTCAAGTGGACGGCAATCCATGGGAGTTGTTGGCACGTTTTTAGTGTTTTTGTGGCCTTAAACATTTGGTCAATGCTTGCTAGATATTTTGTGTAGTAGATGAGCAAGTGGGACCCACTCAACACTTGTCCAAATCCTCACCCTCCACTTGCCCACCACTTGTCTTAATCTTGGCCATTGGTTTCCCTATAAATACCCCCCTTAGTTGAAGACTTCTTCATCCACAAAATAATTTCTAAGTCTTAAAATCCTTCCCCCTCTTAGTAGTGTTCTCGTCCAAGAGCACCCCCTCCCCCTTGAGAAGGCCCTTGGCCGAAACATCCCCCCCCTCTTGAGAGTTGTTCTCGTAAAATACCCCCCCCCCCCCCCTTGGTAGAAATGTATTCTCCAAGTATTGTTACTATTCCAAAATACCTTGGCCCAAATACCTTGTAGTATTCCAAGGTTACCCCTAAACTAAAAGCCCAGAAATACTATTATACTTCCCTTCAGTCACAAAACGAAACCCTAAGGGAAAATCTTCATAATTGGTTGAAGTATTAAGAAGAAGTTGCGTAGAACTTCTAAGGGTTGTTTGGAGCGGGTTGGAGCGCCCAGAGTAGGAGCTAAACGTTGCTCAGGATCGACATTAAATCTTGGATAATTTTGGGCTTATCGAGGTAAATACTCTTGTCCTTCTATTGTAATTGGAAATTACATACTGTAGTAGTATAGAAATGAATATGAGATACATAGAAGGATATTACAGAAGATAATTGAACTGTAATAGAAGGATATTACAGAAGAGAATTGAACTGAAATCACATCAGAAGAATACTAAAGAAGAAGTTTAAACTGTACTTACATAGGACTGTATTTGCAGTAGACTTGTGTAGTTTAACGGGTAGGGAAGTGCTGCCCGATTTTTCGTAGAATAGAGAACCCCCCCTGCTTAGAATATTCTACAGAGTAGTCTAGACGTTGATAGACGTATATGGCCTTTATAGGTTGAATGTTCTGCGAGTAGCATGTTCTACTTGAATGGTAGACAAGGCTAGCCGGGTTATAACCGTGGAGCGTTTTGCTAATTGTCGATAATCGTCGCGAGGTATGTGATTCTTCCTATCCTCTTGAGCATGATATTTTAAAAGAATATATATAGTACGGTAGACGTACGTGTGTTAACTGAACGTGGTTTTACTGCGATGTCTTTTGACTTGAGTCTGAATAATAAGAATCTTGAAGTATTTCAAAAGAATTAAGAATCGTTTTTGAAAGAAGAGTAATACTTGGTTTTAAAAGCTTAAGAGTTATACTAGCTTTATGGGAAGTTAGGTATAACGACTTAAGAGAGATAAAAGGAACGGTTTACTTAATTGTTTATGAACGCCTTATATTGATTTCGGAAATGAGAATAAGTATCGAACAAACCACAGCAGCGCTAATAAAGGGAAATGTATTGACTAATAAAGTATTATTAAAACCAGTAGAAACCTCCATCTGCATAGAAGCTAAGATGAGACAAAATGATATTACATTTCCTAGATCATGGCTGCTTTAATAAGATTGTTATAAACAAGAATAACCTACTCACACATAAGGCATATGTTTCTCAAATTGTTTTAAAGGAGAATTATATTATTAAGTGATTAAAACTATGAACTACGAAACCTTTCGAAAATGAGAAACTTGAGCATTTGAAATTAGGCAAACTTGAACGCGTTTGGAAAATAATGTTGTTACTTGATTTTACAAAGGAAAGTGTTTTAGTTTACTTAAAAGATAGTCACTCTATTTTTATACTACGTGTATTGTGTGACTTTTGTGAAAGAAACAGATCTTTTAAAGAGTTAATGTATGAAGTACTTTGGGGATAAAAACCCGAACTTGTTAACATAAAGTAGAAAGTACCTTGTGTGAATAACTTGATTGTGTTGGTTTGTGATAGCCTTGTAATACTTTCTTGTTGCTTTGATAAGTAAACATGTTAGGATGCTACGTGTGTTAGTATCTTGTGATGTTTGTGTAAATGGGTTTCCCTTGATTGTGCTTATGTTGTTTAACGATAAGCCGTTATGATAGTATTGTACCACTCACCTCTTGACATGATACCGGGGGTTAAGGCGCCTCCGACGCGGGTATAGCTCGAGCGATGCGGGACTATGATTCGAGAACACCTCACGCGCGGGTCCAGGGACCTCGCGAGCTACGAGTTCCGGTTAGTGTGCGGCCTATATGGTCATGCGTTATGTGGCGCTGCGGATTGCGAGTCGGGGCGACGCCGGGAGTAGCTACCCGATGCGGGAATACCTGCGCGCCTATGTGAGTGGCCTATGCGAGTGCGGAAGTTCCAGGACTAGACGCGCACATTTTATCTCCGCGCGAGTGGCGCCTTCGATCATGGCGGCTGCAGACACTCGTGATCTGATTTATGACTTTGTTGATGCGTGGGTTTTAGTAGTCGGCTATGCCTTCGCTTACCTCAGACGGTTTTAGTATGACACGGTGGGACACGGTGTTCATGTGTATTCCTTGGTGCTTTTATATCATAGATCGGCATGAGGAAGGTATTCCACGCATGATTGATGTTGTGGGCGTGAGACCCATAGTTATATTTGAGTGATGACTTTGAGGCGTGAGTCCCCGACTTGATACATCGCTTATTTATTGTGGAATCGTAGTTTGGTTATCATATATGTCTCCCGCTTTTATAGACTACTATGATTTCATTTCTGATTTTCGCCACATACTTGGTACTTGCAGTCGACCTCTTGGCCGCGTTCATGCCGCAGGTAGAGGTATATCAGTTGTTGATCCTCGCTCATAGGGTCACAGTTCAGCGTTTGGGGAGCTCCGTTTCTCCGGAGGCTTATCTTGGGTATAGTCCTCTGTCGTTGTTGTTGTCAGTCAATTTTGACCCGTTTTTCGTATATTTATTGCAATTTTATGTGTTTTAGGACACCACATTTTAATCAGCATTTTTTTGCATTTTTTATCTTTTTTTGTTAAATTAAGCATTATGTCTTTGTTAATATTATGTTTTTATCATTGTTACACCGTCGTTTTATTTTAATAATATTTGCATCTTTTTAAATAATTAGTTGACATCCCATTTTTTACTTTTAATCAGGCATTAAACATGTTTTAAATATTGCATTTTAGTATTATTGCGTCGACATTTGCATTTTTATAATTTTGCATCTTTTTAAATAATTAACCAGCCTTCCATTTTTGTCAAACCAGTCCAGTCCAAGACACAATTTGAATCAGTCCAATCCAATACCATTTCTTTTTAATTTCACCCAAACTTTCATCTTTTATTTTCCCCCCCTAAAATCAAAACCCACTTTTCATTTTTCCCCCCCAAAACTAAACCAAACCCTAAACCTAAATACCCATCTATAAATAAAACCTTACCCACCCTAAACTAAAGAGCCCAGCCGCAACATTTAATATCAGCATTTTCTCCCGCACACCCTCTCTCCCTCTTCCTTGTCCACGTCGCCGCCACCCTTTCGCCGGAGCTCCAAGCTCCGGCGAACACCCTCTCTCTCCTTAACCCTCAGCCATCCTCAACACCTACCGTCGTCACCCCCCTCTCCCTCATTCACTGCTCCCGTCGAAGACCCTCAACCCACTGTCCGCCATCATCGCCGGAGTTCATAGCTCCGGCGAACCTCACCATTATTCCCGTCGACGTCGACACCCCCCACTGTCCCACATCACCGGCGAAACTCACCCCATCACCGCACAACCTCACACACACACACACAACCCACTGCTCCTGCACCCCCATCACTGCCCGCCACCATCGCTGCCTGGGTTTGGTTCCATTTTTAGATTTATTGGCATATTTTTCTTATTTGGATTGATTTCCTTTATTTTTGAATCTCGCCGGAGTTTGAGGAACTCCGGCGGTCGTTGGTTACTGTTCCTGTTGTTGTTTTGATTTGGAATGATGTCTTGTATTTTTGCCGGAGTTTTTAAACTCCGGCGAACCTCTGGCTTTTCGGCGAACTCGCTGCTTGTCTCCACTTGTTTCTGGACCATTATAGTTTGCTATATTGTTGTCAATGTTTCTGATTTTGTTGGGTTGATTCTGCATTGTGGGGATTATTCCGGCAACTCCCACTATTTTATTCGGATTGCAGCTGATATTATGCTATGTTGTTATTTTGGTTGTTGCATTGATACTCAGATTTTTATCTCTGAAGATTTTTCAGATCCGTGAATTTGGCCATTGCATTACTATTTTTGATCGGTTTCGATTACCAGCTCTTGATTTTCTGATTTTCCAGTGAATCGCTCCCACTGATTTTGCTATGATCTTTGGGTGATTGTTTAGGCTATTTTGCTCACGATTTTAGGCTGGTTTTACCGATTTTGAACATGTTGCTACACTTTGGTATTTCTTGATTTTTGAACAAGATGCTACACTTGTTTGGCCGATGAAAAAGTTATCCGTCGATTTTGAGGCCTCATGATTGCAAAGACGGAAAATAAAATAAATGAAGCTAACTGGGCAAGGAATATTTCTTTCAATAACACCGGATAACCAACATTAGCTGTCAGGGCCAATTCTCGCAGCCGCATTTGTTTAGGCTGTCCCACTTTATATATTTTTCATATCTGAGCCCTCCGTGTTTAAAACTATTATTGTTTTGGCGCGGATATGAAGGTTTTATTTATTTTATTGCTTTTAATAATATTGGCCGATGAAGGAATCTCCGTCTGATTTCCAAGGCCTCCTCTGTGCAAAAGACGTTTTTTTTTTTTTTTGCCTTTACTTATTAATTCTTGTCGTTGCTTTAAAATTATTTATTCTACTACTAACACTTTTACTAAGTGTTTATGCAGGTATCCGGAGATCATCTTGTGCAACTAGCCTAAAAAGGGCTAAAAGATGTCCCGGAGTTTTATTTTTATGTCGCATTTAATTTTAGTTTTATTATTTTGTATTGCACTTTATTTTAATTATAAATTATGAAAAGTACTTAGAATAAGTAGAATAAAAAAGGGCAATAAATAATTAACCTAGGTTTGAACGAACAACCGCAAGTTAGCGGATCTTAAAGGATGCCTAACCCCTTCCCTTTAGGATAATAAAGAACCCTGATCCAGAATCTCACTAATTTCGCAGACCATTAAATGGAAGTCAATTGCAGTATTTTTATTGCAATAAACTAAGTGTCCTAATTCACTATAAAAATTAGGTGTCGACTTCTTAAAAACAGCATTAATTGCTCCATCCAAGGGAACCGCGCCAAAGAGCAACGTTGCGTACACCGTTCGCAATTCGAGGTTAAAAGCGCGCGACAAAGACGGCGACTAATCGGGATATCAGGTTCTTAATCATAGCAAGCCTAGGTTAATTAAATATTGCGCCTTATTTTGCTTTTATATTTGTTGTAAATATTTTATATTGCTTGCTTTTATTTGTAATTAACTATTTTAATTGCTACATTATTTTACTGTTTTCTTTAAACTGGCATTCCGCTCATATTTCCTCCACTCTGGAAAATTCACACTGTCACACACTACACGCGCTGGTGTGCTTCGCGCACCCGCAAATTTCTTTCAAGAACACCCAAAATTTAGGAGAGTTGGCGCTTGCGTGGAGTTAGATCGGTTCGTCTGATCAGCCACGTAGCCTTCTCACTCGAGTCGTCCGCTCGGGAACTCAAGGCCTAATAGGCCAAATCTTAGAAAGCTTAAGATGAGCTATACCACCCTTTTATATTAGTCGTGCAAATGCATAAACCTTAGGTGGGTTAATCCTTGGTATTAACGCCACAATTAGAAATCCACCAAACTTGTCGACGGGTTTCACAACCCAACGACCCATTAGCATACTATGTGTAGCGTGATGATGATAGACGGATCCAAGCACGGTCGCGACACGCCAAAATTGGAAAAAGTGCCGTCGTTTGGTCGCCATTTCCGACAAAATATTGCGCTTAACGCTTGGACCTATTTATCATAATCCCGCATATTTGGCGTTTAGGCTCACCTCTGGCATAAGGGAGGTCCCAAGCATATTAGGGCACGCGCTTGATTTGCATGTTTTTTGTTTATTAGTGTTTGTCGCTAGCAACTCTGTACATATTGTTTAATTCAATAATTGCTCTTTTGTGATTCCGAGCTCGAGCATTTGTATTTTTGTACTTTTTGCTTTCACATTGCAATCAGGACTTCTACTGCGTAAATCACTCTTGAATAGCGCGACTTGGACTTTGTGAAGCATCAACCACCAGTCCGGTCGAACCAATCAGGGGAGTCTTTGACTATATTGTCACACTTTTGCATTTTTATTATTTTGGTCATTTTCCTACTCACCTATTTCTTATATTTTTTGCAGGAAGGTCGTCCTCGCGAACAACCGAGGGCGGGTGGAAAAAAAAAAGAAAAAAAAAATGATGAGCGTTAGTTATGTTGATTAAAAGAAGTTAGTCTATACCGGATTCAACGATACATCGCTCTCAATTCTTCTTTACTTTATATTTTATTTATATTTGTAAACTCAATTGGTATGTTTAGCGTTAATTACATAGTTCTTTCATATCATACATTTTCAGTATAATTATTCCGAACTACGCGTGTCTGATTCTCACCACACGGTGTGATACGTAGGCAACTCATTTTGGGTTCGACACCACAAAATAAAAACAAAAAACAAAAAAACAAAACAAAACAAAAAAAAAAAAACGCATTTCTCACTCATGCATCCATTCATCATGTTTTCGGGCATTTATTTTACTTTGCATTCGTCCACAATGGACAATCATTTCTTTTGCGCAGCTTTATATTGCTATTCCTTCATTGATAATTTTTTTTTTCAAGCATACATTTTATAACATATTTGAATGAACTACGCGCACCTGATTCCCTCGGCGGGATACGTAGGCAGCCCTATTCGGGTTCGGTACCCTTTATTCAAAATAAAATAAAATAAAAATTGTTCATAAATACAAAAAAAAAAAGTTATTCAAAAATACAAAAACATTTTGTAAGTATTATTGTTTGACTTTGTTGATACCAACACAGTTACAAATGTGCATAAAAAAAAAGTGATAATCAGTATGGGTTGACTTTGTGGTAAACCATAGATTCTTTTGATACCTTTTATTCATACCTGCAGATGACATTGTCTTGCATGTTTCCAAGATAAGAATGAAACCGACCTCATCGTTTCATATGCATTGTGTGGTGAGTTATTTGAATAAGTTCAATTGTATTGCATTGTGATCTAGAACTTGGCCTGAATGTTTGTTGAGGCGAAATCCTGAGTAACACTCGGTGTAGGAAATGACCGTAGACTTTCTTTGACCCGTTTGAGCCTTTTCAGCCTACCAAATAACATTATTCCTAGTACACCCCTTTGAGCCTAAAACCTATTTTTTGACAACCGCATATTACACCTATACCATTTCTAAGTGCGTACGCACTATCCCTCTCTTGGCCCGACCTCCTCGAGTGCTTTAGAAATGTGTAAGTGGCTGACAAAATTCTAGCTGAAGTTTGCAAAAAAAAAAAAAAAAAAAAATTGTCAAAGTCTCAAAAAAAAAAAACAGAGACGACTTCACACAAAGAGGAAATCAAAAGCCCCAATAAAAAAAATAAAAAAAAGAGGGGAATATATGACCCCGAAAAAAGGGGCTCGAAATGAAAGATTCAAAAGAAGTCAATACAGAAAAACTGGGACAAAAAGAAATCAAGTCAGCATTAAAACACACAAATATCAAGCATGGACGTAGTCCAACTCTCGAGGAATGATTAGTCACTTTTACCCAAATGATATCCATTCCTTTCCCCAAGCCTACATTATAAGCCCGTGACAAGCCCTACATGATCTTATACTGAGGGTTCTCACATTAATGGATACTTACATGACGGTCAAGCCTATGGTATCACAATTGCATGCATTGAACATCTTTTTGAGTGTGAGCGCAATTCTTTCAACGTCCAAAAATTCAAAATACTGAAATATATGTGTGAAATGAGACTTTCTTTCAATGAGGGCATTTGAAACGTGAGGCTACGTGTAGTTCGAAACCTTGGATGCAAGCAAGTGTGTCGACACTCAGGTATGTTTGAGGTACTATCTGAAACTGTGTGAATTACACCAGAGTCAATCTCGGTAGGCGAAAACAATAAAAGAACATCCTTATGCACAATACTAATTGTTGGTATCAACTGGAGTCAGAACGTAATGTCGTCTTCCATTTTTTCAGAAAAAAACAACAAAATGCATATTACATAAAAATTATTTTTGCATCACGAACTATGTCTTGACCTGATTCCCTCGGCGGGATACATAGGCGGCCACATCGGCTTCGGTCCCACATCATTTTAAAATCATAAAAAAAATTCTTATTTTGCATCACGAACTACGTCTTGACCTGATTCCCTCGGCGGGATACGTAGGCGGCCACATCGGCTTCGGTCCCACATCATTTTAAAATCATAAAAAAAAATTATCACGAACTACGTCTTGACCTGATTCCCTCGGCGGGATACGTAGACAGCCACATCGGCTTCGGTCACACCGTTAGAAATATTTCTTCCTTATTTTGCACTGGACTCGATTTTGTCTATATTCTCGCATTAGTTTTTCATTCATTATAAAAAAATAAAATGCTTACCTGATCGCCTTGATAGCGTCAAGATGCAACCTTACCCAGTTCAACATCTTCATTACCAGGAACTGGGACATTTTAAGGAATTCACTGCAAGAAAATGACAATAGACAGGAAAAAGAAGGCCAACTAGGTCTTCACCAAGAATGCAAGCGTCAAGAGCCAAAGCTACAGAATCGACGCTAATCAACCACTCATTTCCTAAAACTCACAAGTTTTCTTTGAGTGCAGGATCTTCATATCAGCAAAGGCAGAAACACAACAATAAACCCATGCGGGTCACAAATGCACAACGTCTATGCAATGACGCTATCTCAACCCAGACGGGTCACAAAGCAGGTACGCCCCTAAACCAATGCATTTCATTTTAAGCCTATGCAACGGCTTCATCCATGTTTCGTCTATGCAACGACGAGCATCTGCATCGCGTCCATGCAACGACGCCATTTCATTTTAAGCCTATGCAACGGCTTCATTCATGTTTCGTCTATGCAACGACGAGCATCTGCATCGCGTCCATGCAACGACGCCTTTTCATTTTAAGCCTATGCAACGGCTTCATTCATGTTTCGTCTATGCAACGACGAGCATCTGCATCGCGTCTATGCAACGACGCCATTTCTTTTAAGCCTATGCAACGGCTTCATTCATGTTTCGTCTATGCAACGACGAGCATCTGCATCGCGTCTATGCAACGACGCCATTTCTTTTAAGCCTATGCAACGGCTTCATTCATGTTTCGTCTATGCAACGACGAGCATCTGCATCGCGTCTATGCAACGACGCCATTTCTTTTAAGCCTATGCAACGGCTTCATCCATGTTTCGTTTATGCAACGACGAGCATCTGCATCGCGTCCATGCAACGACGCCTTTTCATTTTAAGCCTATGCAACGGCTTCATTCATGTTTCGTCTATGCAACGACGAGCATCTGCATCGCGTCCATGCAACGACGGCTTTTCATTTTAAGCCTATGCAACGGCTTCATTCATGTTTCGTCTATGCAACGACGAGCATCTGCATCGCGTCCATGCAACGACGCCTTTTCATTTTAAGCCTATGCAACGGCTTCATTCATGTTTCGTCCATGCAACTACGAGCATTTGCATCGCGTCAATGCAACGACGCCATTTCTTTTAAGTTTGCGCAACGCTCATTCATGTTTCGTTTATGCAACGACGAGCATCTGCATCGCGTCTATGCAACGACGTCATTTCATTTAAGCCTATGCAACGGCTTCATCCATGTTTCGTCTATGCAACGACGAGCATCTGCATCGCGTCCATGCAACGACGCCTTTTCATTTTAAGCCTATGCAACGACTTCATTCATGTTTCGTCTATGCAACGACGAGCATCTGCATCGCGTCCATGCAACGACGCCTTTTCATTTTAAGCCTATGCAACGGCTTCATTCATGTTTCATCTATGCAACGACGAGCATCTGCATCGCGTCTATGCAACGACGCCTTTTCATTTTAAGCCTATGCAACGGCTTCATCCATGTTTCGTCTATGCAACGATGAGCATCTGCATCGCGTCCATGCAACGACGCCTTTTCATTTTAAGCCTATGCAACGGCTTCATTCATGTTTCGTCTATGCAACGACGAGCATCTGCATCGCGTCTATGCAACGACGCCTTTTCATTTTAAGCCTATGCAACGGCTTCATTCATGTTTCGTCTATGCAACGACGAGCATCTGCATCGCGTCTATGCAACGACGCCATTTCTTTTAAGCCTATGCAACAGCTTCATTCATGTTTCGTCTATGCAACGACGAGCATCTGCATTGCGTCCGAAAACGACGTCATTTCATATTATCCTATGCAACGGCTTCATCCATGTTTCGTCCATGCAACGACGAGCATCTGCATCGCGTCCATGCAACGACGCCATTAACATCTACAAACACCATGTCTGTTACATCACCACATCACCTGCAACCCAGTGTCAATCATACTTCGACACTGGGACATTTTTAAATCAGCGTCAGTTTTGCTTTATATTTTTTCGCATCACAACGACCCAGTGTCATCATGATTTGACACTGGGACATTTTTGAGTCTGCATCATCCCTATTTTTGAGTTTTTAGTTTATAAAACAGGACAAAATTGGCTACAAGTCAACATCTTTGTCCGAAGACTCTTCCATCGTCTCCGTACAAAGAGGGACATGCTGTTGACAGTCAATTTTGAACGAACAACCGCAAGTTAGCGGATCTTAAAGGATGTCTAACCCCTTCCCTTTAGGATAATAAAGAACCATGATCCAGAATCTCACTAATTTCGCAGACCATTAAATGGAAGTCAATTGCAGTATTTTTATTGCAATAAACTAAGTGTCCTAATTCACTATAATAATTAGGTGGCGACTTCTTAAAAACAGCATTAATTGCTCCATCCAAGGGAACCGCGCCAAAGAGCAACGTTGCGTACACCGTTCAGACCCCCGAGGTTAATTATTTATTGCCCTTTTTTATTCTACTTATTCTAAGTATTTTTCATAATTTATAATTAAAATAAAGTGCAATACAAAATAATAAAACTAAAATTAAATGCGACATAAAAATAAAACTTCGGGACATCTTTTAGCCCTTTTTAGGCTAGTTGCACAAGATGATCTCCGGATACCTGCATAAACACTTAGTAAAAGTGTTAGTAGTAGAATAAATAATTTTAAAGCAACGACAAGAATTAATAAGTAAAGGCAAAAAAAAAAAAAAACGTCTTTTGCACAGAAGAGGCCTTGGAAATCAGACGGAGATTCCTTCATCGGCCAATATTATTAGAAGCAATAAAATAAATAAAACCTTCATATCCGCGCCAAAACAATAATAGTTTTAAACACGGAGGGCTCAGATATGAAAAATATATAAAGTGGGATGACTTAAACAAATGCGGTGCGAGAATTCGCCCGCCGCATGTTGGTTATCCGGTGTAAGTGGAAGAAATCATCCTTGCCCAGAAAGCTTCATTTATTTTATTTTCCGTCTTTGCAACTGTGGAGGCCTCAAAAATCGACGGATAACTTTTTCATCGGCCAAACAAGTGTAGCATCTTGTTCAAAAATCAATAAAATACCAACAAGTGTAGCAATATGTTCAAAATAAGTAAAACCAGCCTAAAATCAGTAGCAAAATAGCCTAAACAATCAGTCCAGCATCATAGCAAAAATCAGTGGGAGCAGTTCACTGGAAAATCAGCCGAAAATCAGTAGCCAAGTAATCAGAAACCGATCCGAAAAATAGTAAACAGTGGCCAAAATTCACCGGATCTGAAAAATCTTCAGAGATAAAAATCTGAGTATCAATGCAACAACCAAAATAACAACATAGCATAATATCAGCTGCAATCCGAATAAAATAGTGGGAGTTGCCGGAATAATCCCCACAATGCAGAATCAACCCAACAAAATCAGAAACATTGACAACAATATAGAAAACTATAATGGTCCAGAAACCAGTGGAGACAAGCAGCGAGTTCGCCGAAAAGCCAGAGGTTCGCCGGAGTTTAAAAACTCCGGCAAAAATACAAGACATCATTCCAAATCAAAACAACAACAGAATAAGAATTGACCCATCACGGAGTTCCTCAAACTCCATGAGATTCAAAATAAAGGAAATCAGTCCAAATAAGAAAAATATGCCAATAAATCTAAAAATGGAACCAAACCCAGGCAGCGATGGTGGCGGGCAGTGATGGGGGTGCAGGAGCAGTGGGTTGTGTGTGTGTGTGAGGTTGTGCGGTGATGGGGTGAGTTTCGCCGGTGATGTGGGCGCGACAGTTGTAGGTACTTACATTCAGGGGTATGGCGGGGCCCTGTCCCGCCATTGTTGTTATATCATTCTTAGAGGTCTGTAGTACTGTTGTGGGCAGAGTTTGTAAAAGGGATGTAACTGTTCGGATTTAAGTTTTTATATATATATGCCGAAAGACAACTTTTCTCAGATAACTGTTTCACACTTCATGTTATTTCATGTCTTGTCTTATATTCCGCTGATTACTCTGATGTATGTCTACTTGGGTGCCCGGGGTAAGGCACCAGTCACGGGCCCGGGCTCGGGTCGTGACAACTTCGGTCATTGACCATCAAGGGCTATATTAATATATACCCTTAAAAATATAAATCTTGAGTCTTTTGCTTTTTTCGCTGCATTTACTCTTTAAGGTTTATCATTATTTTATCGGGTGTTGCCTCAAATTTTGACACAACACTGAAGGCAACATAAAGGAACAATTTAGTTTTTCAAGCTTTTTGAATCTTTATTTTTCTTACATTTATTTTCTTATCCGTAGTATCGGACCTAACATGTATAAAGATATTTACGACTCCTGTAAATTTCAGTTATACAGTCAGTTGTTATAATTTAATTGAATATTACTACTTTAACTCTTAATTTGTTACTTAGTACATTTATTAAATCTAATGGTCTTGGTTGTCTTAAACTATTTTGTCTTGATAGTATAGGTTCATTTCTAATTATCAATTTAGATCCTTTTATTTTCGGTGTTAATCTTTTTATGGTACTATAGATCTAGTATTAAAAATCATTTGTATTTCTTCTGGTATTTTTATTTTAACATTTTATTTATGTTATATTTGTTCTAATATGTCTTGATATAATTTTGGTATTAAAATATTCATTTCATATTGTTTTCTTACATGATGATTTCCTGTTAAAGCATATATCATTTTTGTTTCTATACTTATTATTTTACTTCTTGGTGGCATCTTTATTCCATCTAATTTGTAATATAATGTTAAAGCTAGTTCTTTATGTTCATCTTTTAATGAAACACTAAAATCTGGTTGTACGGTAAATTTTAGTTTTTGGTATATTAGATTTCCTTTTATTATTGATATTAAGGCATCTTGCAAATTTTCTAATATTCTATCATCTAGTATATAGATTTGTATAGGTGTATCTATATTTTCTGAAAATATGTTTTTATAGTAAATTATATTCCTCCAAAATATATATTTTTATATTTTCTTGCTTCTTTAGTAGGTAATTTGGCTAATTCTCTTTTTATAATGTCATATGTTATTAAGCTTATTCTTGCTTTTGCATTTACACTTGTTGTGTGTATTATATTTTCGTGTTTTGTGCTATATATCTTATCTCTTTATTTCTTTCAAATCATTTTGTTGTAAATATTTTGTTAACTGACAATTCCTCTTTTTATTTTGTATTTTTTGATATGTTTCTGATTTAAAACTCAATGTTTGTGTTATTCCTTCTTCATATATATTCATCTGGTAGTGTGTTTCATATAAATCTTCTGCTATTTCTCTCCCTTTTTCCATTAACTAAACTGTTAATATATTTATATTGTTATACTATGATATCGTTTTGGTCTTTTATTTCATTATCTCTCCTGATAATTTTTCTTAGTTTTTCTTTTCTTAGTTTCATATTTTCTTCATCTTTTTGTCTTAATCTTTCATCTTTTAATGCTAACATATTTCTTAAAGTTGTAATAGTATTTTCTTATTCTTTTATGATAACATTCTTTCAGAAGTTGTTCCTTTCATTTATAATATTTAAACTTATTCTGCAACTTGCAATATGGTTAATATATCTTTTATATGTTAATGATTTTCCAGCTATTCTCCTAAGTTCTGTTAATTGTTCATCCATAAGAACTTGAAGTCATATTTAAGTCTGTATTTATATCTTCTATAACTTGATTTTCTAGACTTATTTATGTTCGTAGATTTATTAATTCTATATATATTCTTGTTATTTCTTCCGTATCTATTTCTCTTTGTGTTAGATTATTTATTCTATTTTCTAAATTTGCTAACACTCTTATTTTATTATAATATGCTATTAATAATATATTGTGATCCCATCTTTGTATTAACAAATGTCTTAATTCTTTGCATACCTATTTTATTTTATTTAACCTATTTAATTGTTCAAATGATGGATGTCTCTTCATTTTATAATTGTGCAGTTGATATATATAAAATTGATAAAGAATCATCAATTTGGTGTTGTTGTATAGATATATTAGAATTAATATTAAGTAGTTTATGATATAAGGGTATTATTTTATCTAATGTTTCTTGTTTAGCATTATTCGTACTAATAATGTTGTGTAATGTTTGAAAAGGTTCTAAAATTTTATCTACCTCTTTTAATACTTGAATTCGTTGTTTTATAAAATCTCTTCTTATTTTTAACATATCCAATATGTAGTATGAACATATCTTATATCATCAAAAGAAGGATGAATTTTCATTTTGTGTACCAATATTATGTATCAAATTGTTCTAAATTATTTTCTGTAATAATTTTTCGATTTTTATTTATAATATTGTTTACTATGTTATTCCTATTACTGACTCTGATACCAATTTCACAGCGAAATGAAGTTATTCAAGACAATGTGAGAGTGACCTCGGTAGAGGATAAGATGCGGGAAGCGAGACTGAAATGGTTCGAGCATGTACAAAGGAGATGTATGGAGGCCCCAGTGCAGAGGTGTGAGATGTTGGCTATGAATGGTTTTCGGAGAGGTAGAAGTAGGCCGAATAATTATTGGGGAGAAGTGATTAAATAGGATATGGCGCAAATGCAGATTATCGAGGACATGACCTTAGATAGGAGGTTGTAAAGGACGCTGATTAGGGTAGAAGACTAGTAGGCAATAGAGCGTTGTTCGTGTATCCTTCCATACTAGTAGGGTAATATTTCTTTGTAGTTGGTCGTACTTGATTTCTATTATTGTATGTTGTCTTATACTTCAATTATCGTATTAGTATGTTGCAAGTACTGTTACTTTTCTTCATAATGTTTCTCTATAGTATTTTTATGACTTTTTTACATTTGTCGATTCTTATCTGACATTCTTTGGCATGCGTGCTCATGAGCCGAGAGTCTTTTGCAAACAACCTCTCTACCTCCCAAGGTAGGGGTAAGGTCTTCATACACTCTACCCTCTTCAGACCCCATTTATGAAATTTCACTGGGTACATTATTGTTGTTGTTTCTAGACATAGTCAATTAGGACTATATTATTCGACCTAAATTTCCCATTAACAGGCATAAAAGATTAACTATATTTAACCAAAAAAATAATTTTAACTATATGTTTGTAGGTGCTATCAGTTGTCCGTTCTCAAACCCTGGTTATTGGAGCACATCCTGCGATTCACTGATAGTAGTGTTGAGGGACCGATATCACTACCTCCAGGACTAGTCTGGGGCAAGTCAGAAATATGAATATAAAAAATAAAAAAAAGGGAGAAATGATAAAATGTTTGACCTACTCCCCATCAATATTTATAAGTGGTTGGGTTGTCAGTGCAAGACATGCTCATCATTTTTCTTTTTCTTGTTTATGCTCCCATATATATAGTCTATACATATATTTTCAATATTAAAACCAATTAAAAGCAAATCATATGCAAAGGAAGTGATGGGCTTTTTCATAATGCAATAAGATTGGAAGGAGTGTACGATACAAATGCTAGCTAAGGAAGGCAACCAAGGAAAAAATAAATAAAAAGAAGAATATGAATAACTTTGTTCCATATAGTACAAGTACATTAGCAATATTTTAATTTATTAACCATCATATTTGTCTTGTCATTGCCTTTTCCTTTGCTTATATAAAGTCATTTCTTCTACTCATAAACCCCATGAACACTACCACAACCAAGAAGCTAATCACCACTTTCTCCACATTTCCTTCCTATAATATTTCTATAGGTTCAAGAGATGCCTAGAGGCTTTTGTGTTATAAGATGAGCTTAAATGGAATGACTGAAGATTTATGTGACTGTAACTTATTTGAATTGGAGCACAGTAATTATTGTTGTCATTTAATTTGATATGAAGAGAGCTCTCTTCAGTCCACACATGGGGGGCGACAAGGTTCGATTTGCTGCCGACTCATTCATCCAAATGTTGAGGTTTAGATAGTCGAAAACCACCTCACCAGCTGAGTGAATGATGCGGGAGTACAAGTTGAGTCTTGAGCTTCCTGTACTTGGACTGAAGGGAGCTCCCTCTTACCTGTTTTACATCAACTATATCTCCTTATATTTCTATTTTTTTCACTACTTTAATTTCTGATTATAGTTATTTGTATAGTTTGTTTCTTTTTTCATTTTCTTACTTTTACAAGTTAAACTAGCTAATTTTCTCATTATCATTCCAATTTTATCAGATGTCCCTGAAGAGATCAAGTTAGACTAGCTCGTCATCAAATCAAGAAAGGTAGGAATCTTATGGCTGTTGAATGATGTGTTCATGCATGGTTTAATTAACTGGCTAGGGTTAAATATACGCAATAAATTTTCTTGGTTAATTAGGGTTAACACACTAACGGCTTTATTTTTTTCTTATTTGCAGCATATAAAATATTTATATATATATATATTTTATTTTTTTTTGCTTAATCGTCATTTAACTTTGAGTTGTTTATATGTGAAACTTAATTTAGCTGTTCAAGCCAGTGACAGTTCTGAAGCTCTCCAATGGATTTTTCTTAATTATTATATTGCTGAGATACAACATGATGATATGATGATGAAGCTCAACGACAAATATATTTTTTTGGTTCATGGTGTAACAAGTTCCTAGACTATGTCTCCTCTTAGCTTGGTACAATTACCAAATTATCCTCCAATCATCTCATGAAGAATATGTATAATTTCTTCTTATTGTCCGACCTTTCTTTTCATTTTTCTTGTCCTTTTGTCTGATATTTTCCTATTAATTTGTTATGTTTTCTTCCACAAGATACATGTTTGCGGAATAATACGTGTTGTAAATTTCATTTTTATTTTTAAGTTTTGTACTTTCATGAATACTGCTTGTTAAATTTATATATGCTAATGAATATTGATGATAAATCTTTGCCCACTGATCATGATAGAATGAAGTAAGACTTGAACGGGTAGAATCATAGTAAACATATTTGATGGAGTTTCATCAATGCAACTCTACTTCATAACTGAAAGAGAATAATCTCCTCATTATTTTCTTTAATGTAAAGGGGTTTATATACACGATATACAATAGTACATCTAGTTTGTAATTACGGAAATTAAATATATATTTTTCTAATACAAGACTACTACTATAATTACACATGTACAATATTTCTAATAATATCAGGGTATATACGTTACATATTAGGAATATACTACGTATATTTTATCACACCCCCGTAGTCATAGCGGGCGATTGTCGTACGCTGAGACTATGCCTAAAATCTTCAAACAAACTAAGGACATGCAAGACACATACTTGTCCACGAGCTACCTTTTCGCGAACAAAGTGAATATCTATCTCGATATGTTTAGTGCGTTGATGTTGTACATGATTCCCAAGATATATCGCACTAACATTATCACAGTAGACCAAAGTAACTTTCTGGATAGGAAAGTGAAGTTCTAAGAGGAGGTTACGCAGCCATCAGGACTCAGACACCACATTGACTACCCCTTAATACTCGGCCTCCGCAATGGAACGCGATAAAATATCCTGGCGTTTAGTCGACCAAGAGACCAAGTTAGCACTAATAAACATACAATAACCAGATGTCGAACGTCTGGTATATGGACATCCACCCCAATCAACATATGTATAAGACATGAGAGTAGATACGGAGGTTGGATAAGTGTAAATCATAATTAAAAGTTCCATGAATGTAACACACATTGCGTTTGAGAGTGTGTGTATGTTCTTCCCTCAGATCATGCATAAATATATACACCTGTTGCACTACATAAGTAATATCGGGCCTCGTGGACGTAAGATACTGAAGAGCCCATACAAGATTGCGATAGTAGGATGGATCCTCGTAGGGTGTGCTAGAATTAGCACTCATCTTCAATTTGGTGTCAACCGGAGTAGGATATGACTTATATGATGACATGCCAGCCAGTTCAATAATCTCAGCTGAATACTTCCTCTGGGACAGAAATAGACCACCCACATGACGAGTTACACCTATACCAAAAAAATAACTCAAAGGCCCCAAGTCTTTCATAGCAAATTCGGAGTTGAGAAGAGATATGATAGACTTGAACATTTCAGTCAATTTAATATCATCCACATATAACATAATGTATGCCAGAGATGTACCGCGACGATAGATGAACATAGAATGATCAGACCTGCTATGAGAAAACCCACTAGTAGACACATAATCTGCAAACCTTTTGTATCAGAAACGATGGGCCTATTTTAACCCATACAATGACTTATTCAGCAAGCACATATGATTATGATGATCATGGTCCCTTAACCCAATGGCTGATGCATGTATACAATCTCCTTGAGATCATCGTGTAATAATGCATTTTCACGTCTAGCTGATGAATGGGTCATGCTTTTGAGAGAGCCATACTGAGAACAATGTGAATAGTTGTCGATTTGATCACCATACTAAATGTCTCTCCACAAACCATGCCAACTTGTTGATTTTTCCCATCACCTACAAGACGGACCTTATGCCTCTCAAAACAAACATCTGATTTTCCTTATGAGTATAAGTCCACATAGAATGAATCACATTAACACCAGGCGGATGGGGCACCAACTCCAATGTCTTATTTTCAATAAGAGCATTATATTCATCATACATGAACATTTTCCAATTCAGGTCACGAAGGGCAAACACTGGGTTATATGGTAGGGGTGATTTAGTGACATTAGAGTTGATATTAAAATGTCATTTTGGCCTAAAAATACCCTGTTTGCTACGAATAATGGACCCTTGACTCAAAATATATGTGGGTCAGACCTGGGTTGGTGTATGAACGTCGGAACTAACTGGACCGAGAGGCGGGTCACGAGTTGGGCCAGCATGCAGTTGAAAATGCTCGGTGACGAAAACTGGGCCAGCAGGCAGTGAGCGTGCTGGCTGAGACTCAACGGACAAGGAAAATAGGCCAGCAGACAGTGGGCCTGCTAGTAGAATTGGACGACGGAGGGAGTTTGGGCCAGCATGTAGTGGGCATGCTGGCTGAAATTGATCATGGGAAGGGTTTGGGCCAGTAGGTACTGGGCCTGTAGGTGTCTGTTGGTCCAAATCCCAAGACATGTGCCAGCATGTAGTGGGCCTGCTGGCTGAAATTGATCATGAGAAGGGTCTGGGCCAGTAGGTACTGGGCTTGTAGGTGTCTGTTGGTCCAAATCCCAAGACATGGGCCAAACCAAATGGTGGACCATATACGGTGAGAGCCCATCATCCAGAAAATTATATGAACTGGACACGAAATCATGCAACTTAGCAAACAAAAATTGGGTTTGATAAAAAATGATATGACGACTAATGATGATTTTATTAGAGGATAAATTATAACATTTGTAACCATGCTGATTAGACGGATAACTCAAAAACACACAAGCGGTAGAGCAGACTTGTAGTTTGTTTATTGTAGAGGGGGGAAAGAGAGGATAGCATAAACACCCAAACACCCTAAGATGAGAATACGACATATCTTTGTGATAAAGAATTTTGAGTGGAGATTGGTATGTTAGTCCTTTGCTAGAGAGTATGTTAAGAAGGTAAGTGGTCATTTGTAATACATGATACCAAAATGAAGGTGGTAATGAAGCATGGACTAGTAATTTCCGAACAATATTATTAATGGTGCACATTTTTCTCTCGCCTTTTTCATTCTGTGAGGATGTATGTGGACAAGAAAACCCAAAAGATATACCATTAACCTTACAAAATTATCTAAATTGTCCATTATAAAATTTCCTTCCATTATCATATTGAATGTTCTTAATTTCTCGTTCAAATTGAGTACAAATGAATGCTCTAAATGATAGGAATATGGAAAAAAAACGAGACTTTTTAGATAACGAAAATGTCCACAAAAATTAGAATAATCGTCATAATAACACATAATAACGGTGGACCAAAGAGCTCAAATCGGGAGATGTCCAAAGATCACTATGAATAATATCAAATGGCAATAAAGTACTAAAATTTGAGGCAACAAACGACAATTTATTATGTTTCCCAAGCGGACAAGAAGGACAAACATTAGTACTACGCATACTATTACACTTAATAAAAATTATTGTTTTTAATAGAAGAAAGAACAGACGCCCTCGGATGACCTAAACGCGTATGCCATAAGGAAGGTGCTAAAGCGACAAACGTTGACGGTGTGACTTGTTTAGTGGTGGTGGTGGTGATGAATAGAGCTCGCCTCGATTATCACATCTCATTAGAGGTATCTCCGTCAAAAAATCCAAAAGGGTCAAAGTCATAGTAAATTTTTGAACATACACCAAATTTTTAATTAATTTAGGAGAATGAAGGACATTTTTCAAGGCTAAAGGTGGGTTCGGGGCAGGTAAATTTGTGTGACCATAACCACAAATTGGAATTGAATGACTATTACCAATAAGTATGCCATATTTTTTGCTGAAATTAAAATAAGACGAGAGATTACATGGTACTTGTGTCATGGAAGAAGTAGCACTAGTGTCCACGTACCAATTTGAATCTAGAGGATTTAATCCAAGTGTATGCATCGCTGCCTCGATATCTGTGTTGGTCGGGCTGCTGTTGGGACCGCATCAGCGAAGGCCTGCTGATGCCGAGGCCCAAGCAGGCCAGGCTACTTCCAGACTTGATTCTACCGAGCATGTTGTTGGTTGCTATTGGACCTGTCCCAAAATTGAGAAGTCGGATAAGTTGGAGTGGGCACCTACCATCGCCCACCACTGGCCACGGTCCACCGCCGTGGTCGGGCGTTAGTAGGCCGCGGCCCAAGACTTGCCGCCACTGTCGCCACCCCATCATCTGCCACTACCACCACCGCCTCCACCGCGGCTGCCACCGTTGCCACCACCGTCGCTGCAGTTTTTGCCACTATTTTTTCGATTTTGGTCCTTTTTGTCACCACCATTGTTACGGTTTTGGCCATAATTTTTCAAAAAGGAGCGAGGGTCATCGGTGTTTGCCACCATCATGGCGGAATTGGCTCTGATTTCCGCCTTTTTAGCCAAACATGCTTCTTCTAACTTCTAAGGTGAGCATGGAACGTGCTTGGTAGAACAGCGAGAGAGGATTGCTTTGACGAAGAAGAGTTCCAACTCCATTATACGCCTTAGAGAGGCCTGCAACCATCTAAAGAACGAGACGATCGTTTGTGACGGGCGCGCCGAAGTTCTTGAGTTGATCCGACAATTCCTTGAACCTTTGACAATAGGCGGAGGCATTCAGAAAATCCTCCATATTGATGTGAGAGAATTCCCGCTCAAGGGTTACGACACGGGAATTTTTATTATCTTGGAATATATCACGCAACCTATTCCAAGCTTCCACTGTCGTGGCGTTGGGTTAGATAATTGTTTGTAAGAGGTCCATAGAGATGATGAAATAGATCCATTGGAGGACCGTAGCATCAAGAGTTTCCCACAACTCGATTTCATCATATGTGGAAGGCACCTTCTCCTTGTCTTTTCCGGTTTGACGATGTGAAAAGGGACTCTATTAGACCTTGCGTGAACTTTAAATAATTTTGCCCACGTCGCGTATTGGACGTTTTCCATCTCAAGAATGATAGGGATATTGTTCTTGATATTGGAGACTATAAGAGCAGGATGAAAGGTATTCTTTAAGGTAGACATGATGAAAGAACAAGAGGAGAATTAGTGATTCGATTTTTTTTGAAGGGATGAGGGGGGGTTCAAGTAGGCGTCGGAAGGAGTATATTTTTGGAGAAGGAAAAGTTTGCCCTAGACTGTTGATATCATGAAAGAGAATAATCTTCTGATTATTTTTATTAATGTAAAGAGGTTTATATACATGATATACAATAGTAAACCTAATATATAATTACGAAAATAAAATATACATTTTCCTAATACAAGACTACTACCATAATTACACATGTACAAGATCTCTAATAATATCAGGAAATATACGTAGTATAGGAATATACTACATATATTCTATCAATAACGTTGACTATTTTTCAATTAAGAAAAGTGATTATTTGTGAATTTGATGCCTTTTTTTAGTTTAACTAATTAATTACTATATGTTGTTGCATTTTCTTCATAGATGAATTATGATTTTCGAATAGCCTTTTAATGAAACCTCAAACCATTAAAAATATTGGAAAAACGGACTAAGCTAAAATATGAAAATAAATTCTAGATATGAGCTGGTTTTTAATTATTCTCTTCTAATCTAATATATATAACATAAATTGCCTAAAGTTTGGTCCTTTAATATAGTGCTCGTCTAATCTATACGCAATTGACTAAAGTTTGATCATAAAATATAGTGCTCTTCTCTTCAATGTTTGACAAGTGCCCCATCTACCCTCTTATTATTTCTCCTTTCCTCAAAAAAGAATCTTTGAAATAGTGTCTTTTTATTTTTTTATATTTGTTTTGCTTGATGTAAATAAATTCTTCAACATTTTTTTGTTTAGGATATGCATCACAAAGATAAAAAAAACAAAACTATGCTAAATAAGGATACGATCTTCTACCCTAGAATAGGGCTCCTACTTCCCCATAATTCAACAAAAAAAAAGGTAAAAGTTTATCATTGAAGGATATGCACCATCTTTAACCAACACGAAGTCTCATCAAGTTATTGTCTTTATACTAGTTAATTCACAATTTTCTAGTTGGAATAAAAGTTTTCTCAATGTATTACTTCATCTGTTTCAAAAAAGTTTGTCTGATTTTGACTTAGCACAAAATTAAAGAAAATAGAGAATACTTTTGAATCTTGTGATTTTAAATTAAAAATGTGTTGAATGTATAAAAATGTCTTTTAATTTTGTGGTCTTAAACATGTCATGTGAAAAATTAAAATGAAAGACTTGCCAAAAAAAGAAAGATACATTCTTTTTAAACGAATTAAAAAGAAAAATAAGGTAATCTTTTTTAAACGGCACGAGTATTATTTGTGAGAATATTCATTACAATATTTGTTGGTTCTTTTGGTTTTCTTTCCGATGCATGGTATCTGTTTCAAAGCAGATTAGTTCGTTTACGTATGGAAGTCCCATTTTGGGATAAAATGTTTTCTACCAAATACGATCTCATCATATCTAAGACAAATTATTTAATTAAGAATTGATGGATGAATACTTACCACTCCACTCGACCACAACTTCCACTCGACCACAACTTCCGATGACAACATTTGTTGGTTAAGTGATGGAGAATTTTGCTTGGTTTCTTCCTGAGATATGACTTGTGATTTGACATAGAATTAATTAGCTAGTTGGCTTCAAGACATGGAAGATTTTAAAGTTTGATTTTCCTTTATATAATGGGGCCTATGTGTTTTGACTTTTAACCCACTAAGAAAAGAATTAGTGTAAACTGAACTTGATTAGTTCATTAATCACTACTGTCCTTTCAAGCATCGTCTGTAAACAGTACATAGTCAAGTGTTGCAATCTATATTGAGAGTGGTAATTAATTATTAAACAAATTCAAGAAAAAGTCAAAACTTGTAGTGGGGCTAATCGACCTAGCACCCAAAAAGAATTAACAAATGATCTTCTAATCACTTTATTACATAATTAATGATCTTATAGTTTCTCTTTTAAGTTTTGGAGTTCTTTGTTAACTAGTATACTTAGCCGCGCTTTGCGCAGTCATAAATAATTTTAATATAGTTAAATTTTTATTAATTAAATATATTTTTCTTATTTATTTTAATTTGAATAAGAAATTTAATAGAAAAAATATGCAAAAAATAGTTAAAATAGAAAATGAGAGGGCACACAAATCCATTGCAACAATCGAAAGTGTCACTTTGAAACAAATTACAACAATGTCTTCTCCCTTATCTAAAATGCATGTTTTTATCTTTGTAATAAATTATGCTTCAGATATTAATTTGATCAAATATTTCAAAGACCTCAAAATATGATCTTCAAAAACCCTATATGTGTGTAGATCTTTTAACAACTATTACGAGTTAACCAATTGACTAACCATCATCCATAATTTCAAAAAGGAACATAGTACTTGAGAAGAAAACATACTTGTTGAAACAATTCAAGATACGTATGACTAATTGAGAGTGTGCACAAACATTAAAATGTGATCACTTAATCATCTTAGAAAAGAGACGATTGTAAATTAATAATTATTATTTTTGGACTTATTTTTAATTGGTTCTGGAAGGACATGATTTTTGGATTTGTATCATAAATTGAAATGAAGAAAATGAAAACGGGAATGAGAAAGAATGATCAAGTTTAATGAGTGATTTATTTTATGTTTTTCTACATAACACATATATGGAAAAATAGGGGGAAATAAAAAAAAAAGAGAAAAAATATAAATAGCAATAGAGGTCATAGAGAGATGCCACACCACCTTATTTATGCTTAGCTTTATTATATAAATAGATTGCCATAGGAAGGTTAAAAATTAAGACTACGTAATGGAACTTTTGCTCCACTAATGATGTATAATTACAAAATTTTCCAATGAACCATTCAACATAAAAAGGCTCCTTTCAATTAGATAGCCTCTAGATTTGTCTTCAAGAAAGTTAAAACTTCATATTTAGTCAACTCCACTAGTTAAGATTTCATAATCTTGTCCAACTAAAGCAAGAATAATAGAGCAATCAATTAACTAATACATATCGCAAGCAGAAACATGGGAGGGAATAATATTAAAATTATCCATGTGATATAATCGTCCAATCAAGAAGCATTTGACCAATACTCATTTTACTCAAGGATAACGCAGTGCGGAGCCAGAATTTAAAGTTTATGAATTTTAAATTCGCTATCAAACGCGTAATCGTCACAATTATTAAGTAACATAATCAAATATTTATGCATCTTAAATAAAAAATTAATATGAATACAGAATCTAAACTAAAATTATTGTGTTTGTCCAAACTCATAACTAATGCCCACCATTCCTCTGGCCCCGCCAAAAAGAACAAAAAAAATCTTCAAAGGAGCACATCATTTTCAAGTAAGTGAGTTTGTTTTTTACACATTAATTAACGTTATTCAAAACGAAAAAGGGTCAAATATACCTTTATACTATGCAAAAAAGTTTAAAATTACACTATTTAAATATTCGTTTCACAAACTTGATTTAGACTACCGTTGGTCGGCTTCAGTGTTCACAAGATCATTTCGATCTGCATACACATGACTAACCACTATAGAGCGGAACTTTCGTTAAAATTAAGACGATCTTATAAGAGATTCAACCCATCTTTAGAAAAGCAATTTCTTGACTATGGCTATTGGACAGCACTTTCTCATGAACCAAGTTAACTAATAGAAAAACATGGTATATGACTTGTTATAAAAGAAATAATCTATGCTAATAATTTAAAGAATATTTTGTTGTCGATATATTTGACTAAAATGTTAAAGTAAACCGGTATAGAAAACACACATGAAATTGTTCGATTGCTTCATGTTTATTGAGTAAGGCCCAAAAACATACTTGCGAAGCAATTAAGGAGAGTATTGGACTTATTGACAAGTGAAAAACACAAAAGAAAGAAGCCCATTTTATCAAAGCAAATAGAATCCATAAAATAACAAGTTGGACTATAAACTATAAAAGTGAAACAGTTCAAATATGGAGGCTCTTAGTCCATTTTTATTTGCCTTGGTGATGGACGATTTGACGCGACGAATCCAAGGTGAGATACCATGGTGTATGTTATTCGCAGACGAAATAGTCCTGATTGATGAGACTCGCAACGGAGTGAACGTCAAACTGGAGGTTTGGAGACAGACTTTGGAGTCTAAAAGGTTCATGTTGAGTATGACAATGACATAATATTTGGAGTGCAAGTTCAGCAACGGAAGCGATCCTGAGACAGGCGTGGATGTAAGACTTGGTACTCAGGTCATTCCAAAGAAAGGAAGCTTCAAGTACCTAGGGTCTATTATCTAAGGGAATGGAGAGATTGATGACGATGTCACACATCGTATTGGGACAGCGTGGATGAAATGGAGGCTAGCATCTGGAGTCTTGTGTGACAAAAGGTGCCACCAAAACTTAAAGGCAAGTTCTATAGGGTGGTGGTTAGACCGACTATGTTGTATGAGGCGGAGTGTTGGTCAATCAAGACTTCGTACATACAAAAGATGAAAGTAACGAAGATGAGGATGCCGAGATGGATGTGTGGGCTACAAGGATAGATAGGATTAGAAATGATGAAATCCGGGAGAAAGTGGGAGAAGCCTCGATGGATGATAAGATGCGGGAAGCGAGGTTGAGATGGTTCGGGCATGTGCAGAGGAGAGACACAAATGCCCCAGTGCGGAGGTGTGAGAGGTTGGTTATGGACGGGTTCAGGAGGGGTAGAGGTAAGCCGAAGAAGTATTAGGGAGATGTGATTAGACGGGATATGACACAGGTGCAATTTACTGAGGACATGACCTTAGATAGGGGGTTGTGGAGGACACGGATTAGGGTAGAAGAGTAGTAGGTATTCAAGCATAATCCTACTTATGCTTACAAATTGATAGTTGTAGTGCTATTACTGTAGACCCGATTAGCATATCACACTTATATGCACATTATTATTGTATAACCCACTGTAGTTTGATTTCTGCTACTATGTGTTCTTTAGTATATTTTGTTTAGCTTATTTAGTTGTGTTAGCTACTGCTTCCTTTTGTTCGAATGCACTTTATACTGCTTTAATTCCTTATCTGATTCTGACCGTTTCTCTTGCTTTACTTTTTACTCTTGCTTTACTCGTGCTTTGTTTTGATTGTCTTGTTTGTGATTATGCTTTGTCTTGAGCCGAGGGTCTCCCACGAAACAACCGCTCTACCTACCAAGGTGGAGGTAAGGTCTGTGTACACTCTACCATCCCCAATCCACGGTGTGAGATTGCAATGGGTATGTTGTTGTATGCAAATATTTCCCTTACAAAATTACCCTCTCGAACAACGTTAGATCGGGTCTAATGTTATCTGAATGAGAAACCAAAAAACAAATCCATGTTGCTGCTGCTCATAATGAGGATTCAATTGTTGGAGAAAAGTTTGTATTATTGTATACTGTTCATTACTAGAAATCAAGATCTTTCTTGTGTTTTTGGGGGAAGTTGGCCTCTTTCACATTGTACTTTCAGTTTTTTAATTAATGGAACATGTGTCTCTTCTTACACAAATGCTGAAGAACTTCAAAGTTGTGCTTTTGGATTTAATTTTTTATATGATGGTGGTGTACAAGCCAGCGTACGTGCATCTCAATTATTTCACCGGGTACTTACTTACCTCTCACAAACACATGTATCAAGTAACTCTGTCCACCAAAATTTAGACAGATAGGAAGAATTCATCTAGTATTTTTTGCCTCGACTAGAATTTGTTATGCACAGCTGTTATAGATTTATTTGAGAAATCAGTATAAATAGTATATGGGGACCATGGAACAAGAATATGTTGAATTGGGAGTCTAATTCACCGTCGACATTATGAAGACCCTACGCAGAGTATTATGTTCGCACTAGTTTTCGCTATATATAGACTAGGGCGCCGATTTTTTTTCCTAAGAGGTCGAGCAAGAGAAAGAGAATTGTCAACTCTCTATTTAATTATAATAAAATCTGCAGCGACAAAGTGGACGTAACTCTCGCATTGAGGGTGAACCACAATAAATTTGTGTGTGTTATTTATACTTCGCTTATTTACTGTTTTCTGATTAGGTAAGATTTGGGACTCAAATCCTAACAGAATACTATGTAATTGAAAAGCAAGCTTCTCGTGTAACTGTACCAGTGTATAGCCACCATTAATGGAACATAAAGGTACAAAAATCATCTAACTAGTCAAAAAGATTGCCTAGACCAGAAGCATTCAACATATGATCAAAGGCCCATGTACACACTGAAGGAAAAGCAATACCTTTCTGAGAAAATGCACATGATGTGCAGCTAATGTAACAAGATTCTTTTAATAACCACATCCAAGAGTTATCATCCAAACAGAACACCCAAAATCTCTGCAGAGGCACTCCAACATAATGCTTACGGATCTCCTGTTGTGTTTGAACTTTCCATCTCATCCGTCATTGCAAAAAGTTCCGTTGGGACTCAAAAAGTAACATCTCGATTCATCTCACTTTATGTCAACTCGTGGCTATTTAGAACGAATTAAAATATTAACATAGCACCGACCCTCGTGACATGTAATATATAACGTTTCAAGTTACCAAAGTTGAATGTAGAACTAGAAGGAGATCTTGGTGCCTTTCAATCGTGATCGTGAACGTTGACCCCTTGTTCTTGCTTCCATTAGCTTGGCCTTCAAAGTGTTCTCCTTTAAATCTGGTGGCAATTTAGTTGATGACTCGGATACGTTCTCATGTGAGGGAAGTTTCTTCGTCCTTTGCCTGACCGGACTAGCCCGAACCCTACCATAAGAAGGTAACTCATAATCATTTTCAGGTGGCATGTTTCCGCTTTCTGACAATAAATAGTGGCTTCTAATTAATTCATCAATCATGTAATTTGAGTTCACTCCAGGAGTTCCATCAGCAGCTTTATTCTTTTTACCAGAACTGCCTTCTTCTGTTACTTCACATATTTCGAACTTGTTCGAAGTGCTTATTTCAATTTGGTCCTTTTCACTAGTTTCTTCACTCTGTAATGCAGCTCGGGCCATCTGTTCTTCAAACTTCACTTGCAAATTGGACATGCTGCTACCTTTGGACCGTTCGTGTAACGCAGGTTTCCTCAAAATGTAATTATCCCTTGTTGTTTCTTCAGCACTCTTTGCCAAGTCAGCACCACTTGATTTTTGCAACTCAAAACAATGTGAATCGCTGCTAACAGAATCTTCGTCATCGCCCTCGTCTAGCGGGGCACTACCAGCAACATTAAGAGGGATGGAGTCCAGAGAACCTCGTCGGTAGGTGGGATCCACTAAGTTAACATTATTCCTGATACCGGTTTGTTTAGTTTTAAGAAATGTTTCAATTTCGGACCTGAACTTTTCTATGATTGAGCTTTTATCGCCTTGACCATTTTGAGGTTCCGGTTCCATTTTTGTCGGCATCCGTTCATCAATCCATGCTTCAGAAATGTGCAGAATTAGTTGATTGCTATTAGTCCTTTCAGTCCAATCCTTGTCAGATTTCTGTCTTACGGAACGCAACTCCTGTTCATAATGTCTTATTCCCCAAGCAAACTCATCACAAAGATCTTCCAGAAGCTGTAGAGACTTTTTCTCTTTGTCCCGCTCTTTCGATGCATTAGCAAGAGCCGTTTTCACCTCGTACAGCTCCCTAGCTAGTCTCCGATGCAAGCTCTCCGAGCGTTTCCTTAGCTTTCTTTCGTCTTCAAGTTCATCTCTAACAGACTGAATAGCAGCACTAAATCGATCTTGCTCTTTACTCTTCCTTACCACTTTATCCTCCGTTATCTGCTTCATCAATTCGTCTATTTCGTGTCTATCCACTTGCTGATCTCGCACTAACTCCTTGATCCGCACGCGAGCATGATCTAGTTCTTTCTTTAATGCTTTCACGAGTGACATGTTGGATGCATGTTGCTCTTCCAGGCCCCATATTCGGTTCAGTACTTTTAGTAGTTCTGTAGATGTTTTCAGGCTGTAGCTCGTCTCTCCAATTCGCCCTTTCAAGTCTAGAGAACTAGACGGCGTAACTGCAGCGTTGTAAGGTGCTATCTGAAAGAATATATCATGTGAAGCTTCAGATGCATTACTAGGTCAGAATTAACAAAATGTTATCTTTAAAACAATAAAGTTATCGCAAAGATGTTTTTGCTCATTGTACTTGCCGAATACTTAATGGAGGCAATATTCTAAGTTTACTAATCACTTTCTGGAACCATGAGACAAAATGCCCTCCGGAAAAAAAAGAACTTCCGAAGATTGGAATGATGAAATAGTGGCATGTAGAACATTTACTCTATCACTGCAGAGAGTTAACTAAAGTCGAGTGACATTAGGGTTTAAGGATTCCGATGCTAAAGAGTATAAAATCTTATTACCTAAATTACTTTGACATTTTCATCAGCTCAAAATTCCTTGATGAAATGTTGCAGAAAATGACATTTTCTCTGGAGTATAGTTAAGGGTCACCCTTAATAGATGTCATTAATACAGATTAGACACTCTCTTTACCTCCATTGAACTGCCATAACTTGCAGGAGATACAGGTTGTATTGCATGATTGGTCCTTTCAGTTGCTCGATGATGTTGCATCAATGAAGCAGCAACATGCCTCCTCAAACTGCCTGCACTTCCTGGCTGGCATAAAAAAGAACACAAAGGTTAAAGTCGAGCAATTTCAAACCTTTGCTAGCTTAACTTGTACTTAAAAGTAAAAAAGAGATAAGAACTGAAACAGCAAATAATACAACAACAACAATAACTGCGCCTTGATGCCAAACTAATTTAGGTTAGGCTGTATGAATACAAAACAGATTATGTCTCAGCCCAAGTTTGAAGCAGCATAGTATCAAAAAACATGAAAACAAACTCAGACTACACGATAACTAAACAAGTTTCTAGTCCTTGATGGAGACTCTGTTCGAGGTATAGCCATTTGTTGGTCCTTAAAAGTTTATTGCACAGAAATGCTCTGCCGAATCAAAGTTACAATCTTCAGTGCAAACTAGGCATAGAGTCCTAGAACGCTATCTACTTGGTCTGACCGTCAATCAACTTATTTCAGGGTTAACCTGTCCATTTAAAAGCTAGCAGTTGCACTCTAAGATACTCAAATCATACAACCAATTCCGGGAGTATTTGAGCAAATACGAATCTAAGGCACATGAAGAATGGTAAAGTTGAAAGTCTTGTGGATAATAAGAACAAAAGAACAACTACCATTTTCCAAAAAAATATAAGAACAAAAGAACAGTCGTCACCTCAAAGATTCCAACTTCACCACAAACAATCAAGAAAAGTTAATGAAAAGGAACCACCAAATGATACAAAATTAGCTAAACTACCAAGCTCTGCCACTATTAAACAAAAGGGTAACTTACATTCACAGAGCTATTGAAAAAAATAAAAAAAAGTGTGTTCTGATGGACTAGCAACTCTAACTAAACCGGTTATCCAAAAACCCTCTAAAATCACCTCAAAGACTCCAACTTTATCACAAAAAAATCAAGAAAATCTAATCAGAAGGATCACCAAATGACACAAAACTAGCTCAACTACCAAGTTCTGCAACTATTAGGTAAGCCATTCACAAAACTGTTAAAAAAGGAGAGAATTCTGATGAACTAGCAACTCCCACAACATTAGTTAGCCAAAAACCATCAGACCTCTAAAGTCACCTCAAAGATTCCAACTTTACCACAAACAATCAAGAAATTTTAATCAAAAGGATCCACCAAATGACACAAGAATAGCCACTATTAAACAACAGGGTTATGACCATTCACAGAGCTATTAAACAAAGAGAGTGTAAAGAATGGATGTTGGGCATAACTCAACCCTAAAAGCTAGCTTGTAGGGTGAGGATTGTCTAAATCCATATAAGGAATACATGTTCTCATTCCATTTCCGATGTGGGACTCTTAACACTTCCCGCACGCCCAGACCCCGTTAACTGGAGCGTGGATGACATAATTTGGGGACTCAACATCGGTGAACATAGAATTGGAATGAGTCTGACTCTGATACCATATAAAGAATGGATCTTAGGCCTAACTCAACCCCAAAAGCTAGCTTGTAGGGTGAGGATTGTTCAAGTCCATATAAGGAGTCCATGTTCTCATTCCATTTTCGATGTGGAACTCTTAACAGAGAGAACTCTGATGAACTAGCAACTCCAACAACATCAGTTAGCCAAACACCCGCTAAAGTAACCTCAAAGATTCCAACTTTACCACTAACAATCAAGAAATTTAATAAAAAAGGATCCACCAAATGACACAAAATTAGCTAAACTCCCAAGTTCTGCCACTATTAAACAACAACATACTCAGTGAAAACTCATAATGTGGGGTCTGGGAGGGTATATTGTACGTAGACCTTACCTCTACCTTGGTAGGTAGAGCGACTGTTTCCGAGTGACACTCGGCTCAAGACAGAGCATAAGCACGAGCAAAGAAAAAGCAAAAGCAAAACAGGAGCAAAGCAAGAAAAATAGTCAGACCCGGTCAATTTTTTTTCAAGCAGTATGAAAATGTTGGTATCAAAAGCGAATAAGTCATGATAACGCATTCTGAGTAACTAGCGCAGGTAAATAAGCTAAACAAAGTACATTAAAGGACACATAGCAGCATAAATCAAACTACAGGGGACTATAAAGCAATATTGCGCGTATTAGTATGATAGGCTAGGCGGACCCACAATAATAACACTACAACTACCCGTTTGTAAGCGTAAGTAGGATTACGCTCGACTACCTACTACCCTTCTACCATAATTTGTGTCCTCCATAACCCCCTATCTGAGGTCATGTCCTCAGTAAGTTGCACCTGCGTCATATCCCGTCTAATCACCTCTTCCCAATACTTCTTCGGCCTACCTCTACCTCTCATGAACTCGTCCATAGTCAACCTCTCATACCTCCGCATTGGAGCATTTGTGTCTATTCTCTATACATGCCCAAATTATCTCAACCTCGCTTCCTACATCTTATCCTCCACCGAGGTCTCTCACTTTGTCCCGAATATCATCATTTCTAATCCTATCCCTCCTTGTATGCCCGTACATCTATCTCAACAACTTTCATTTTTTGGATGTGCGAAGTCTTGACTGGCCAACACTCCGCCGAACATGGACGGTCTAACCACCGACCTATAAAACTTGCCTTTAAATTTTGGTGGCACCTTTTTGTCGCATAAGACTCCAGATGCGAGCCTCCATTTCATCCACCCTGGCCCAATACAATATGTGACATCATCATCAATCTCTCTATCCCCTTGGATAATAGACCCGAGGTACTTGAAATTTCTTTTCTTTGAAATGACCTGAGTATCAAGCCTCACCTTCACACCTGTCTCAAGATCGCTCCCGTTACTGAACTTGCACTCCAAGTATTCTGTCTTGATCCTACTCAGCCTGAATCCTTTAGATTCTAGTCTGTCTCCAAACCTTCAACTTAGCGTTTACTTTGTTGCGAGTCTCATCAATCAGGACTATGTCGTCTGCGAATAACATACACCATGACACCTCTTTTTGGATTTGTCGCGTCAGTCCATCCATCACCAAGACAAATAAGAATGGGTTAAGAGTTGATCTCTGGTGCATCACCACTGGAAAGTGCTCCGAGTCTTATCCTACTGTTCGTACCCTGGTCTTGGCTCCATCATACATATCCTTGATCGCCCTAGTGTATGTCACAGGTACACCTCTAACCTCCAAACATCTCCATAGAACCTCCTTAGGAACTTTGTCGTATGCCTTCTCGAGGTCGATGAAAACCATCTTTTCCTCTTCCTATACTGCTCCACCAACCTCCTAATAAGATGAATGACTTTTGTGGTCGAACACCCCGACATGAATCCAAACTGGTTCTCAGAAATAGACACGCCTCTTCTCACCCTCATCTCCACGATCATTTCCCAAACTTTTATAGTGTGGCTTAGCAGCTTGATACCCCTATAGTTGTCGCAACTCTGGATATCACATTTGCTCTTGTACAAAGGGATCATTGTACTCTACCTCCATTCTTCGGACATTCTCGTTGTCTTAAAAATAACGTTAAACAACTCAGTCAGTCACTCCAAACCTACTATGCCTGCGTTCTTCCAAAATTTAACTAGGATTTCATCAGGCCCGGTCGCTCGTCCCCTGCGAATCATGCGAACAACACCCTTAACCTCCTCAACCTTAATGTTTTTACAATATCCAAAATCTCGGTACCTACCAGATTGGTCCAGATCTTCCAGCATAATGTCTCTATCTCCTTTTTCGTTCAAGAGTTTATGGAAGTAAGATTGTCATCTCCGCCTAATATGCGCATACTCCACCAGTAATTTGTCGTTCTCGTTCTTGATGCACCTTACGTGATCCAAGTCACGGGCCCTCATCTCGCTCACCTTGGCTAGTCTGTACAACTTTGTATCCCCGCATTTTTCCTCTAATTCCACAAACATGGGTTCAAAAGTCGCCATTTTCGCCGCCGTAACCGCAAGTTTTGCCTCATTCTTCGCCATCTTATACAATTCCCTATTCGTCCACTTCTCCACCTCATCTTTGCTTTCTACCAATTTCACATACGTCGTTTTCTTCGCTTCCACCTTCTCTTAAACTATACCATTCCACCACCAGTCCCCTCGATGCCCACCACGGCTACCCCTCGAGAACTCAAGAACTTCTATAGCTATCTTTCGAATGCAACTGGTCGTCATGTCCTACATATCGGTCGCATCCCCACTATTCCCCCAAGCCCTCTTGGCTATCAACCTCTCCCCCATCTCCTTTGCACTAGTCATGGTCAAATTTTCCCATTTGATTCTTAACCTTTCATCCACAACCCTCCTCTTCTTCTCTATCTTCTATCTTGATCTTCAAATCCATCAGCAAAAGCTTATGTCGGGTTGTAAGATACTCCCTCGGAATAACCTTGCAATCTTTACAAAGACCGTTCTGAGTCTTAGTCACCGAACTACGGAAAGTCACCAAGTGCTCCTCCTTCTTCAGAAACCTCGAATTGACTATCACCATCCCAAAAGCTCTAGCGAACTCCAGAAGTGAGACGCCTCCCCCATTCCTGTCTCCGAGGCCAAATACTTCATGCACGTCGTCATACCCCCCGGAAGTGACCCGATATGTCCATTGAAACCCCTCTTGCAAATAACTTCTCAGTGGGCCCATTCTTGTCTCCGAGGCCAAATCCTTCATGCACGTCGTCATACCCCCCGGAAGTGACCCGATATGTCCATTGAAACCCCTCCTGCAAATAACTTCTCAGTGGGCGGTATACCACCCACCACCTCATCCAAATCCTCCCAAAAGCGTCTCTTCTCTTCCTCGTCCAAGCCCGTCTACGACGCATAAACACTAATAATGCTCATAGTGAACCCTCCAACTACCAACTTAATTGGCATCATTCTGTCATTGACCCTCCTTACCTCTACCACTTGATCCCTTAGATAGTTGTCCACTAAAATGCTTACCCCATTCCTATACATCGACCTACCCGAGAACCATAACTTATACCCGTCCACATCCTTAGCGTTAGGGCCTACCAATTTGGTCTCCTGGACACAGGCTATATTAATCCTCCTATTCTTAAGAATTTTAACTAGCTCTATGGACTTTTCCGTTAAAGTCTCAATGTCCCAAGACCCTATTCTCAGTCGAGCAGCCACTATTAAACAAACGAGTAATTGTCATTCACAAATACATTAAAACAAAGAGAAAATTCTGATGAACTAGCAACACTCCAACAACCTCAGTTAGCCAAAAACCCTCTAAAGTCACCACAAAAATTCCAATTTTACCACAAATAATCAAGAAAATGTAATCAAAAGGATCCACTAAATGACACAAAACTAGCTAAACTAACAAAATCTCCCACTATCAAACAAAAGGGTACTTGCCATTCACAGAGCTATAAACTAAACAGAGAGAGAATTCTGATTAACTAGCAACGCCAACAACATGTTATCCAAGAACCCTCTCAAGTCACCTTAAAGACTTCAACTTTACCACAAACAACAAGAAATTTTAGTCAAAAGGATACTCCCAAGTTCCCCCACTATTACACAAAAGGGTTTAGGCCATTAACAAAGCTATAAACAAAAAAGAGAGTTCTGATGAACTAGCAACTCCAACAACAGCAGTTAACCAAAAACCATCAGAGTTCTGATGAACTAGCAACTCCAACAACAGCAGTTAACCAAAAACCATCAGAGTTCTGAACTAAACCTCAAAGATTCCAACTTTACCTCGAACAACAAGAATTTTGCCACTATTACACAAAAGGGTTTAGGCCATTTGTTAGATAATTATGGAAATAATAATCACATATTATTTCCACAATCCAATTAAATCAAATCATATACCATGTAATTAGAATGTAAATATAATTACAGTATTCTTAGGATAGTCTACCAAAATTCTAGCCTAGAATTAGTCCTCTATTGATGTGTATATTTTTGTATTCATGAATGAGAAAGGTATGAAAAATATTTTTTTCATGATATCAAGAGCAAAAAATTAGCCCCCGCTTCTTTGACCTAAAAGTATACCACCGTCGACCCTCCCACAATCCTAGCCGAAACCCTCCCATCTCGGCATTATTAACCAAACCCTAATTAGGGTTTTTCTCCAAACCAAAGCCGAAAACCCTACCCCACTTCTCGGATTCTTCAACCTCCAAACCCTAATTAGGGTTCTTTCTCCCACTTTCTCCAATCACTAAAATATCATATTTCGTCTTAGGTAACAATGGCCGACCAAAACAAATTTCATCCCGCTCTTGCCGTCAACAACTTCATTCTGGTGATTCTTGAGATGGAAAAAGGGCAATATTCATCTTGGGAGGAGTTATTCAAAATTCATTACCGTACATATCAAGTTATTGACCATATTCTTCCCCCTAAGTCTCCGTCGGAGGACACCAATATTGACAAGACTCTATGGTCTCGCTTGGATGTTATAGTCCTTCAATGGATTTACGGCACCATATCTAATGACCTTTTGCACACCATCTTGGAACCGGACTCTACGGCTTAACAAGCTTGGAAGTGTTTGCAAAATATTTTTCAAGATAATAAGATTTCTCGGGCAATATATCTTGAAAAACAATTCACCAATGTCAACTATCCAACGTTGGTGCACCGGTGACAAATCAAAGGTTGGTTCTCCAACTAATTGCGGGTTTGAATGAACAATATGATGGAGTTGCTACGTCCATTCAACAAAGTAACCAGTTACCACCATTTTATGAGGCTCGTTCGAGGTTGATTCTTGAAAAAATTCGAAAGTTGAAACAGGTGGCGACGGCGGCAAACAATGTCGGCACCGCCCTACTTTCCACCAATGTTTCTACGGATGATTTTGGCTCTCAAAATTCTGGTTCGGAAGGTGTGTCAAATCGCAACAATAATGGACAAAAGAGTGGTCAAAATCACAACAAAGGAAAAAATAATGGTGGAAGGGGGCGAGGTCACGGCGACGAGAACACTTTCGGTGGAGGAGGCAGCCGTGGGCAGCAGGGACAGAACCGTCCTCACTAGCTGCCGCAACAATTTGGTGGCAGCGGGCAGTGGGGCCCACCCTGCCCGTACCCGGCAGCCTAGTGGGCCAGGCCCAACACTCCGAACAGGCAGCCCGGCGTCTTAGGCAGTCGTCCACAACAAGTATTTTCAGCCCATGAACCATCGTCTACTAGTTATGCTCCCACAACATCGAATAAGATCTCAATATTCCCGATGACTTGTGGTACATGGACACGGGGGCAACCTCACGACGACATCTCAAGGTACTCTTTCGTCTTATTTTAATATGAGCAGTAATAAAAATATTATTGTTGGCAATAGTGGGCAGGAAATTTCAATTCGGGGTATTGGTCAATTAAACCCCCCCTCCCCCCCCCCCCCCCCCCTTCACCCACCTTTACATTTAAAAAATGTCTCACATGCACCCAAACTTATTAAAAACTTGATATCTATAAGTCGTTTTACCACTGACAATAATGTTTCTGTTAATTTTGATCCATTTGAGTTTTCTGTGAAAAACTTTCATACGGGGATGCCACTAATGAGATGTAATAACACTTGGGACTTGTATACTATCACCGCCACCTCCAACAACCAAGTCACCAGTCCATCAACTTTTGCTGTTCTTTCTCATATTTTATGGCATAACCATTTAAAACACTCGGGAGCACCGGTGTTTAATTCTCTTAGAAAAAATAAATTTATTGATTGTAACAAATTTGTGGACTCCCATGTTTGTCAGTCTTGCATTTTTGGGAAGCATGTTAAATTTCTTTTTTCTTTATCTACTACCGACACTATTATGTCATTTGCTATCACGCATAGTGATTTGTGGACGTCCCCATTTTAAGTTCGGCAGGTCATAAGTATTATATGCTTATTTTGGATGATTATTCTAATTTTCTATGGACATTTCCCCTTGGGAAAAAATCACAATTCCCCGCTGTTTTTAAATAATTTAGTGTTTTCATCCAAACCCAATTTGAGAAGTCCATTTGTTTTCAATGTGACAATGGGAACGAATTCATAAATAACTAATTTAAGGAAAAAATCACAATTCCCCGCGTCTCTCATGTCAACATACTTCTCAAAATGGAAAAAACGAAAGAAAAATACTAACAATCAACAATTTAATTCGCACACTTCTTACACATTCGTCCATACTACCATCATTTTGGCATCATGCTCTTCAAATGACTACATATCTTTTAAACATTCTTCCTAGCAAGCTATTCTCAAACCTATCACCCACACAAATTTTGTACCATCGTATTTCTTCCTATACACATTTGAGGGTTTTCAGGTGTTTATGTTATCCATTGTTTTCCTCCACAATCATAAACAAACTTCAAGTCCGTTCCACTCCGTGCGTTTTTTTGAGATACCCACAAAATGGGAAATGGGAAAATTATCATCTCTCGTCACGTTATTTTTTATGAGTCCACATTCCCGTTTGCTAATTCTCACACGTCTTCTCCGCCTTCATATGATTTTCTGGATAAGGGACTTCATCTAATATTGAGATACCATTTCAATAACCCATCTCCCCAAACCCAAACAAGGGGGCCCACTGCTCTCTCGTCCCTGCCGTCGGTCCAAATCGACCAAATCAAAGAGCCTCATTTGCAACTAGGCGATCCGCTTCAGGAGTCATCGCTGCTTCCAGTCTCGGCCAGTCCAGTCGAAACCCTCGGTCCCACTTCACTTACCCAGACGACAAGCCCATTTTCACCAGCCCACCCGATAAGTCCCTCTCGGCCAAGTACAAATCCCGAAAGCCAATAGCCCCAACCATCTGTCTCGGTCCCATCTCGGTTTGTTGAAACTCATGCCATGCACGGGATTTTTCGGCCCAAACGTTATTTTAACCTAACATCCTCGGTTCAACCATCACCGATTCCGAAAAATCCAAAAGCTGTCTTATCATACCTGAATTGGAAAGTTGTCGTGTTAGATAAAATTGATGCTCTTATTAAAAATAAGACATGTGAGTTGGTGCCCCGTCCGTCTAATGTGAACATAATATGTTTTATGTGAGTTTTCTGTCATAAAAAGAAATGCGATGGTTCTTTTGAGAGGCACAAAGCCCGTATTGTTGGTGATTGCAGGTCTCGTCAGGTTGGAGTAGATTGTGGTGAAACATTCAACTCGGTGGTTAAACCAACGATTATCAGGACAGTTCTCAGTCTGGTTCTGTCAAAATCATGGTTCATTCATCAGTTGGACGTCAAGAATGCATTTCTACACTGTCACTTACATGAAACAGTTTACATGCACCAGCCTTTGGATTTTTGAGATCCTATTCATCTTGATTATGTTTGCCTGTTGAAAAAATCATTATATGGTTTAAAACATGCCCCATGGTGTGATATAACAGGTTTGCAGGATTTGTCTCCATACTGGGGTTCTCACATAACAAAACCGACCAGTCTCTGTTCATTTATAAGAAAGGGAATGACATGGCATACATTCTTCTCTATGTGGATGACAACATCATCTGAGTCACTTCCATAGTCTATTATATCCCTCTTTGCTTCGGAATTTACTAATAAGGATTTGGGCCCTTTAAATTATTTTTTGGGTATTGATGTAACTCAACATGCAAGTGATTTATTTCTTTGTCAAACAAATATGCAGAGGAGATAATTGACAAAGCCGATATGTCATCTTGCAAACCGTCACACACGCCGGTTGATACCAAGGCCAAATTAGGTAACTCTACAGGTTCTCAATACAGTGATCCAACACATTACCGCAGCTTAGCAGGGGCATTACAGTATCTCACTTTTATGAGACATGATATCTCCTATGTCGTCCAACGGGTTTGTTTACATATGCATGACCCAAAGGATGAACATATGGGGGCTCTCAAACGAATTTTACGGTATGTTAAGGGTACTCTTGATTTTGGATTGCATCTAGTCAACCACTTCTGGTCTCACATCTTATACACATGATTGGGGTGGCTTCCGGGCCACAAGGTGTTCCACCTCTGGTTATTGTGTGTTTCTAGGAGACAACCTAATTTTGTGGTCGTCAAAATGTCAACCGACACTATCTTGGTCGAGTCCTGAAGCAGAATATCGAAGGGTAGTTAATGTGGTCTCTGAACCATGTTGGCTCCGTAATCTTCTTTGAGAACTTCATTATCCGATCGAAAAAACAACTGTGATTTATTGTGATAATGTGAGTGCTATATTTGTCAGGTAACCCTGTCCAGCATCAACGCATAAAACACATAGAAATGAATATCTTGTTTGTCTGAGAAAAGGTTGCACGTGGACAAGTTTGTGTTATTCATGTACCGTCCCGCTATCAGATTGCAGATATATTCACGAAAGGTCTTCTACGCATACTTTTTGATGATTTCATGGACAATCTCAGCATACGAAAACTTTCCGCTAAGACCGCAGGGACTGTTAGATAATTATGGAAATAATCATTTATTATTTCCATAATCCAATCAAATTAAATCATGTAATTAGGATGTAAATATAATTAGAATATTCTTAGGATAGTCTACCAAAATTGTAGCCTAGAATTAGTCCTCTATTGATGTATATATTCTTGTATCCATGAATGAGAAAGGTATGGAAAATATTTCCTTCACCATTCACAAAATGACACAAAATTAACTAAACTACCAAGTTCTGCAACTCCAACAACATCAGTCAGCTCAAAAGTCACCTCAAAGACTCCAACTTTACCCCAAATAATCAAGAAAAATCAGTCAAAAGGATACTCTACCAAGTTCTGCCACTATTAAACAAAAGGGTTTAGGCCATTCACAAAGCTACTAAAAAAAAGATAGACAATTGTGATGAATTATTACCAGGTCAGGTGAACTTGGTGAAGGATCAGGATGTTCAAGAATCCTACTATCCTCATAAAGATGATGCCTATGGTGGCGATAAGGCTGAAGCCGACGAATTCTTGAAGGAACAACATTATTACTATTACTAACATGACCACTATCATGGTTCATTTTAGAAAAAGGTATCTTGTATTGATGAAGCTCCCAAAGAATTGCAGCAAGTTTTCTAGCAGAAACACAAGTATTATTCTCTAAAGGGGTTTCTCCAATATCACTTTCTTGAACAACACTATGAGCATGATGATGATATTGTTTTTGGAGCCTCAAAAAGGGTATTACTGGTGTTGTATGTCCCCCTTTTTCCCCTATTTTCTTCAACTTTTCTGCTGGCCCTTGTTCACTTTTTCCACCCCTTTTCATCTCTCTCTCTATGTACACACTACTACTAGAATATTGTTTCTTTTTTTTCTTTCTCAACCACCCATTGTCATAGAGTTAACTCACTGTAGTAACTGCTACAGCTACTGCTATATGTATTGTAGTACATCAGTATAGTCTTTCTTTTGAGTGTAGAATGGAGATTCTCTGCAACTTTTTTTGTGGTTTTAATGGTGTGTATGTTTTTCTAGTTCAACATACATGCCCAATAAAATCCCTCTTAAGACTTTAATGATTTCAAGAGGGGCAACTCTATGCTTTTTTTGGTCCAATGAGGGAAACTCTATGTTGTAGCTACATAGGACTTTGTTTGACTAATTTGTCAAATACTGCAACTCATTTTACCCCTTTGGGTAAACCAAATTTTTGACAAATTATCTTACAAAGGGGAATGTACGAATACATACCTCAAATTGGATTTTTTTTCTCTTAATCTCTTATTCAAGAATATCAAATTGGAACTTCATGTTCACCATTTACTTTTTTGTAATTTCTACTTTATTTTAGGGGGAAAAGAAACTATACTAGATAGGGTAAAATTTATAGTTTTAAAATTACTATTATTAAGTATTAAGAGTTTTCACATCAAAAATGGAATGACAACATGTACTCTTATATGGATTTAAATAATCTTCACTTTACAAGCTAGCTTTTGAAGTTGAATTAGGCACAAAAATTCATTCTTTACCTGGACAACTTGTATACTTTTATCGCTAATTATGATTAATTATTTTGTATCCTAACTTTAATCTATATTAACTCTTGTAGTTAAGGTCTTTGAAAACGATTGTCTAGCCAAAGATAATGCAAGGTAGTTGTAGATCCATGAAAATACTATACCGTCGAATAAATGAAGCATAGAATGGTAATTATTAAAAAGTGAAAGTTGACATTGCTAGCTTCTCTTGCTCTTTGCACTTTTGGCTGAAGTAATCAAATTTTAGATGCATTTTACTTGTACCATTCGATTAGGGATTAGTCTATGGGTAAAATTTTGCGGATTTTGCATTGCACTCGTCTCAGTTGGAGCGGGTATGGATATAACTTTGGCGGATAGTAGACGGTTATGGATGTTGAAAATGTATCCGCCACAGATGGCAAATAGATGACGGGTATAAAATTTTCTGGCGGGGGAGGAGGTACCCGCACTCGTCCCGCCCAATTGTCATCCCTATTACAATTTCATATTTATCTAAAGCTCAAATAATTTGACACACATAATTTTAGCAGCTCATAAGCCCAATAATAATGATTTTTGAAAATATCAACTTGGGTGATGGAGCGAGTGTGAATTTAGAAATATACAATACTGAAAATGTAACCGCCACAAATAGCGGATATAAAATTTTCCGACGAATACAAATGCGGGAGGGGTACCGCACAGCCCCGCCCAATTTTCATCCCTACCTTCAATTGAGGCTTCACCATCTGAATTCTCTGAGAAGACATTTTTTGTGCCACTTGGACACAAAGTTAATTTACCAGCCAAATAATAAAAGGCCAAAATTTTAAATAAAACGATGATACGTGCATATTAACTTAAACAAATAAAATGAAATTAAAAAAAAAACACCGGTCATCCCCCTCTGTTTAACCACTGCCCGTCCTCTCCTCCGTCTCCGGCCACCACCTTGAACTCCAACCACCACATCAAACTCTAGACATTCCTCACCGCCACACCGTTCCATTCTCCTCCCCACTGTTTCACACGGTCAACCAGCCCTTTTGTCTTCTTCATTTGCGAGGAGCTTCTAGCTCCGGTGAACCGGAGCAGCCAACCAAACCTCCACGAACAACCCACTGCTCCGGCGTGACACCACCACAACCCCTCTCGTCCCTTTCTCCTTCATCACCACCACCCCACGCCGCCAGCGTACTGCCATAAATGGCGAACAAGAAAACAACGACCCCACTGCTATAATGGCTATCACATTGGGGGCTTTTTTATATAAATATTGTTTTAATGATTAACAGAATTTAAAAAAGGAAAAAATGGGCATCTCATGCAGTCATGCCCAGTCCACCTTGTTGGGCCTAACAAACAAGGCCTTATTTTTCTCATCAATATGAAAATTTATTCACGCATCTAATAAGCTTCCCCTCGAACTAGGTATCACATAGCCTATCATATAGATTCATGGGCTTATATGATGACATTATCTGAGTTGTGCAGTACCAATTTGTTAGTTAAGTCAATCCGAAAATGGTCTTAACTCTTAACCACATGGTGTGACATTGCAAGTTTTGAACTAACTTCACACGATTTTCGCAAAAAAAATTACCTTATCTGGAGTTTTGGTCAATTTTACACAAATGTTTGAAGGGCTTTAGGCTTCAAAGTGTCCCTTTTTAGGCCATTCATTTAAATTTTGTTCCAAATTTCAATAGTTGCGCAAATTAATCCTTGGAAATTATCATTCGCACAAATGACCCTATTTTGGGGTGATCTTTAATTATTTCCCTTCAAATTTGTGTTTTTTTTTTTAAAATCCGTTATTATTTTTGACGCGGCATAATTAGTATTATATCTTCGGTATATGTATCGTACACAACCCACAGATTATGTCGAATAAGGTATAACAATCTAACACTCAATATAATATGAAAAAAGGCATAATTTTAAATTTCGGCAGTCATAGCTAGCATTTAATTTTAACATATGTATCATAACATCCACACAAATTATGTCGGATAAGGCATAATTTTCAATACTCAACATACTTTAAAAAATTACTATAAAATATGTCGCATAACTTAATTCCTACATAATTTATGTCGCGTTAGGCAAAAAATCAATTTTCGGAGAAAAATATATTATAGAGAGACTATGCCTTGCGACGCAAGTAGACCTCGATATTTTCATAAAATAAATAGTATGAACAAAAATTAAAGACCACAGATATAAAAGATAAAAATTAAAGACCAGTACGTATTAGGGGAAATTCGTACAAAAAAATGAATTATCCTTCTAGACAATGTTAGACTCAAATCTAATGTTTGTTCATATATTGTTCAAACTAGAGACAAAACATTTGACTGTTGTCTAACGTCTATGTAAGATGATATTAATCTCCCTTAGGGAGTCTTCTCATTAATATCAAAGTATATATAGAGTATAATATCCATCTCTTATACAATAGGAATCCTAGTCTTACCATAATTATATTTACACAATATATGAAAATATTCTAATTATGGGTAGGGATACAATTATTTCTATAATATACATATTTACACACCCCCTCAGTCGGAGCGGGAGGAGGTCAGATGCTAAGACTGGATCTGAAGTCAAGAAATAACTGTCTGGGAAGTCCTTTGGTAAATATGTCTGCATACTGATAGGATGATGGAACATGTAACACTCTGACATGACCTAGCGCAACTTTCTCACGAACGAAGTGTAGGTCTATCTCAATATGCTTGGTTCGCTGATGTTGAACCGGATTATTGAAAGGAAAGACTGCATTTACATTATCATTGCTTGAAATGGTCAAACTATCATGATAACTAGGGGTGACAAAATTTGCCCAAACCCAAATGACCCGCCCAACCCGCCTAAGATTTTATGGGTTTGGGCAAGAGTGATTTTGATGATGGGTTGGTTTGGGCTAGCCCAAGTTGACCCATCATAAATCAACAGCCCAAATGAGCCCATAATGATGCCCAAACTTGACTCATCACATTTCTCAAATTGAGATAGATTTCTCAAATGAGCCCACGATGATGCTCTACCCCCGTCTCCCTTGCCCTACCACATTCTCAAATTTCTATTTTATATTTATTTTTACTTTTATAAATAATTTTAAAAAAAATAAATTTTTTTCTTACCTCCACCCCCTCCGCCGCCCTACCACATTCTCAAATTTCTATTTTATATTTCTCTACTTTTATAAACAATTTATAAAATATGTGTCACGCCCTTTTTCGACCGCGGCATTTTTAAAATAAATAATATGAAAAAACCTGCTTAAAAATGCAAATGTTAGAAAATAAAATGCTAAAAGGTTTAAGAGGCTTAAAGGTTTTAAAAAATGCTAAAAGGATGCTAAAATTGCCAAAGATGCTAAAGTTTAAAAAGGTGCTAAAATGCTAAAGGTTTGCTAGAATGCTAAGGGTTCGCGGAGTCGCCACCTAATTAATTGGGTGAATTAGGACACCTAAATGTTTAACTAGTTTGAAGTAAAACATTAACTCCATTTTAATGGTCTGCTAAACTTAATGAGATTCTGGGTAAGGGTTCTTTATTAATCTAGAGGGAAGGGGTTAGGCACCCTCTAAGATCCGCTAACTTGCGGTTGTCCTGCCAAACCTAGGGTAATTATTTATGCTGTGAAAATGCAAAAAAAAAAAAAGTTCCTCCTGCTTAATGAAATGCTAAAACGTTAAAATGTTTGAAAGGTGCTTTAAGTATAAAAGGGCAAGAGTGTTATGAATAAATAAGAGAGCCAAATGCTAAATGTTTAAAAGAATGCTAAAATGTTAAAAGGTGCTTAAAGGTGCTAAAAGATTAATTTTAAAGCTAAAGGGTGCTAAAGGTGCTAAGAGGTGCTTAAAAGTGCTAAATGCTAAAGTGCTGAAGGTAATGCTAATATGCTTAAAATAGGAGGTGCTAAAATGTTAAGGACAAAATGCGCCAAAGGCGATATTTAAAGATGCTTAAAGGATTGCTAGAATATTAAAAGTGCTAAGATGTTAAAGTAATTTTTAAAAGTAAAGGGGTGTTAAATATTTATTATGACTATTAAACGAGGCGAGGTAAGCCTAGAGTAAGTAAATCAAACTGATCTCTAGTTATTGATTCAAGGTTTAACCATTATAAATACATAATTAATTAGTAGCGTTAGACAATTAATTACAATAAATGAATAGGGAGAGGATATGAATTAACAATGGCGACTCGAAGGAAGGCGATGTGATTCGCCGGCGGGTTGAAATTCCGATGCGGATAGAGAAATGCACATAGATGCGGGTGTTAATTTGCCACGATGAGTCTCGCCGTGAGGCTCTTTATTGCTCCGATGCATGCCATATAAAAAACAAAGAAAGCAAAGGATTAGTATATGCCCTGAAAATATGTCACGTAATAAACAAATATCGGGAAAATCATTGTTCCTGGATAATAGCATGCCCAAGATACTATCAATGCATATTCCAATTAATCAGCAGGAATGTAACGGCAGCAGTAATATAGACACAAAAGCAGCAGCCATGACACCCCCTCCAAACAAACAGCAGGCAGCAACCACAAGCACTACCGAGACTGTGCTAACAGAATCAGCAGCGGCAGCTGTTCCTATGGCCTAAGAGATTTTCTTGATGTACTAGTTTAGAAATCCGAGTGAGACAAACATATACACTCCTAACAGGCAATCTAGATAGGGCCATAATTTGTTTAAGCAAAGATCTGTGTTCAAGTCATACGCCATGCCTTTCGCTTACCATATTATATGACTATGGCCTGATTTGGCTTTGATTAGTATTAACAAACATTTTGGAACATATGGCGGGCAGTCAACACACTTTATTTAAGCAGATCAAGCAAACCACAGGAAGCATGAAGGGACAAAAATTGGACAAGAAATCACACAAGGGAAAGGACTAAAAGATTCAATTTCACTAAAAAGCGGGGCATACGGACACCAGTTAACGACAACCCGGACGATTGATCTTTTACTTTGCCTCTTTTACAATGCTAGTTTATATAAGTTACAACCCGATGCCACGTATGTTTAATCCCAACACTGAGGGTACACTGGAAAACCACCTACCTCCAGTGAAATCAGCCAACTACTACTTCAAATTATTTTAAAACTCAAGCAGGCTTTCAAACAGGGCTTAGATAACTTTCAGTCACCCAAATTAATTCAGACGACACTTTAAACATGGATATTGATATGTCCAATTAACAAAGACTTAAGGGATATTATATGATAACAGGAGAGCAGAATCATATCAAAACAGACAAGTGAATAGGTAGCCATTCTCGGAAATTTAGGACAGAGACAGTGGACAATTTAGGCTCCAAAAAATGTATAGGAAACAGCATGTAGAAGAGAAGAGGTACACAATAATTTAACCTATACAAATAGCATTCTATATGAAACATGCTTTAGTATAATCACACAATGTCCTACGACGTCAACATAGAGCATTCATACTACATTCTTAGTCACATAGGCATATGACTAAATCAAATCCACATGTATATAAGTTCATGAAGAAGCTAAGGATGTGCTACTCCTCAAATAAACTCAGAACATGTAAAAGAACAAATCAATAGGCAACATACTTGCATACAAATGACTCAAGTAGCAACAACAGCACACAATACGTCATTTATCTATCTAAAACATATTGCACAGTGACTTAACAGGCTCAACAACAATAATGAATGTTAACAGCGTCTTAAATTTGAATCATTATCGTAACACCGCTAATCGAAAATCAAACAACCATCAAAATAACGAATTCAGGTAGCATTGAGACAGCGTACACATCCTACAATCTTCAACATATTCATCATTTAACACATATTTGATACAAATACGCACAGAAATACAAGAATGGACTGAAATCGAGAGGGAGTCGAATTTACCTTCTCCGGACAGCGACCCGGGGCAGCGTATCAAGTCGTCGGTCCAATCGACGGGTTTTGGGGTTTGCGATGCGAATAAGGGCAAGGTTTGTTTGCTGATTCTTGGTTTGAATTGAAAGAAGGAGATTCGAACTACCTATTCGTGCAATGCTAGTGGTCCAGGTGGGCCGCTCAGTATCGTTCTCTGCTTCCGCCTGGTGGTTACTTAACTGCTGCTAAAGGTCTCAGCCTTATCGTTTCTACTGTGCTCTGCCTCTGTTGCTGTCTATGTCGATGCTATCCGTGGCTAATTGCTGCTAAGGTGCAAAATGATTGCTACCTCACTCTCCTTCATCGAGGCCCTGAATTGCTATGTGGTTGCCCCGACTCCACTCTGACTCCCTGCTATGCTCTCTTTTCTGAATTCCCCCGTCGATGCCTATTGCATGCATATAACTTCTGTATTTATAGCCCTAATTCGGGTTCTAAATTAGGTAAGCTATAAAGGCTGAGATTCTTATCAATATTAGTCGATTCGTCGAAAATCCTCCTGATTTCGTATTGATTCTTACCATTTGTTGACGAGATTTGGGTAGGGATATGGTAAGGAATCGTTGGCTGGGGGTGTGGGTAAGGAAAAGCTGGCTGGGTGCGTGGGTAAAGGAAACCCCGGATTCTCCGGCGAGAAATCCGGGCATGGCGGCGACTGAAAAAGTTCTAGGTTTTCATTTAGGTTTTGTTCTTCGTTTTTAGGCTTTTCTGAAGACGATGGGAAAGGGGGGTCATGGGCTGAGGGGGCTTTTGGGCGGATATAGGGGAAAATAAGTAAAGGGCTAAGGGGGAAAAGGGCACAGCGGGGTTCAATTTGCGGGCATCTTGGTAATTCAGATTGGGTATTAGTTATTTAATTAGGGGTTAATCAATTAGGGTATTAGTGTTTATGAGTTAATTAATTTAGGCTAATGAATTTAGTTAAATTGTTTAGGTGCTTTATTATAATTATTTAGGTGTTTTATTAGCCTAAGTTATTATTATAAACTAATATTTAAAAATGCGGTGCTATTATTTAAAACCTTATTTATTGTGCATTATTATTAAGTTAAATAAAAACTGAATTGAGTTTAGATTAAATTATTTAAATGCTAAATGCAAGTATGATATTTAAGAATCGTTTAAAGTTTTTTTTTATAAATGCGACGCTATTAAATGCATGTATTAGATTAAAATTGATTTTACATTACAAATGATTTTTAATAAATGCGGTTACGCTACCTGACACGACGTCATTGCTAAATTACTTATTTTATGTATTTATTAATGATTAAGAATTACGACAGAGCTTGAAATCAATTAACGCGGACGCGGGACTCTAAGTGCTTGAAACTCTACGTAAGATGCGATGCCATTATTAAATTGTTTATTTATGCATGTATTAACGTTTTATCGTTGCATTTTATTATAAAAAATCATAAAATTATTTTACAAAATTAGCCTAATTTTATAGTTAGTGGCTGGACGGGAGGGTCAAAATTGGGTGTCAACAATATGAAATTTTTTCTTACCCCTCCCTGCTCTAACCCCCACCCACCCATCTTATACCTCCACCCCGCCCGACCCTACCACATTTTAAAATTTCTAATTTATATATTTTTACTTTTATAAATAATTTATTAAAAATATGATTTTTTTTTCTTACCTTCACCCTCTCCCCGCCTCTACCCCCACCTCCCGCCCTACCCTCTTTGTCCTACCACATTCTCAAATTTCTATTTTATATTTTTTACATTCATAAATAATTTATAAAAAATATGAATTTTTTCTTACCCCTATCCACACCTACCCCTTCCACCCCCACTCCATCATCAAATTTTTATTTCATAATTTTTTTGCTTTTATAAAAAATGAAAAAAATCTTAAAAATATTATTCTTATTTTTGAAAAATAAAGATATGGAAAAATCAAATATCATACAAAATAAAATAACATCATAGAAGGTAAGTTTGAATTTTGTAAAAGTAATGGATCTAGTTGGGCAATACAGGTTATGACCCATCATTTTAGCCCATCTTGACCCGCCCATCTTAGCCCATGTAAATTTTGGGCAGGTTGGACATTGACCCATCTATAGCTTCACCATCTTGACTCGCCTAACTTCAAATTTAAACTGCTCATCCACACCCCTAATGATAACAGATAAATAAGATATATATATATATATATATATATATATGCTTAAAACATCCAAGATAAAAGAAAATTCTACTTTGGAGATATTAAATTTTGTTTCCAGGAAGGAGACTACTAATTGTATGGTAGTAAGATTTCAGACAATCATAGCTACACTTTTGGAATTATTGATATCTTGTTACACAGATACTTTTAATGAGGTCTTTACTATACACCCTAATTAAATATATAATTATTAATTACGAAAAGGGATATTAGTTTTAAAAATCACATTGAAATTCTTTTGGTGATTGCTTTCACATTTGACTTGGACATGTAACTTACTGCAGCAAACATTTTCCATTAGGGTGTACATAGCGTATCAAAGCAATATTGAATTATTGATGCATAGACATAATTTATTTAGCAAGAGACAAGGTTTGTTAACGTCATTATGAATTTCAACCCAATCACGTACCAAAAGGATTGACAAATTTAAATCCGAAGCCCTGCAGGTTAGTGCTTGAAGCGAAGGATATTCTCATGGTGGTGAGAGTAAAGATACAGTTCAAACCTCGCAGAACACCCGACCGCCGCTCGTGAGTATGTCACATCTGACTTGTCAAGTGTGGTTTAACTGACTGACGGAGTTTGCAGGCTATTACGTCAATCCGTGGTTTACTCTCAGTGCGCACCTTCGGATAGCTACGGCAGGTTTCACGTTAAACAAAGGATTGACAAATTTAACAAAAATAGTTAAGACTATAGTATTAAATAGTACTAGTACATCATGGGGGATCTTAGTAGCTAGGTACCGTGTAATCACCTCTCTCATTCCCCTACCCCAATCCTATGTAATAAAACAATTTTTTTTTTTAAATAAAACATGAAAGAAATAGTACATCATGCGGTAAGAGTAACTCTAAAATACTCGTATTTGAATGAGAGGTATGTCAGGTAAATAGTTTTGAGCGGTGGGTACGATGAATAATTAATTTAAAAAGGGTATGAAACGTGTAATTATTTTTTTGGGGTATTTCAGTTATTTTCCCTTAAAATTATGGTATAAGCTGTTGTTGATGTAGTAGCTCTTTGGTAAGATCATCCAACAAAACCATTTTTGTGATATGAAACATAAATACCCATTTGAAAAGCAACTAAATTTAAATAAAATTTGGATCGGCGCCCATAATTTTAAAAGTACAATCGATACTGCAGTGTTAAAAACCTTAAAAATCGAATCCATCAAGATTATATATGAATTTGCCTCTAAGTATACCACAAATATCAACGAACGTGAGATATTTAATTTTTTAGATATTTGTCCAATATACTATAAAAAGGAATTATATTAACTAGGTGTTGTTTACTTGTTATTTCTTCTTCATCGATTATTCAATTAATTAAAACCATGACAATAATACAACCAGATTAAACACAACCATTAATGTGTAACATGCGATGACTTCTAATAGAAATACTTGCTATTGGTATTACTAGTCAAGTTGCCGACTACACGTGCTCACTGACTTCCAATCACGAATATCATTTCTTTATAACATATATATCGATCGATAGTAAGAGAAAGTAGAGGAAAAATACAACATTTAGAGCAACTGGTTAATTTAGATGGGGTCAGCGTGCAACAAAAGTGACAGTACACGAGATCTAGTACATTTAAGAGTAGAAAAAGGAACTAAGCCATGAAAGAGAAAGTCGGGATCGAAATGTCGAGTTTGATTCTCTCACAACACCTTTCTTGGTTGTCACACACGACTGTGATTTATTCGACCGACGCATTGCGTGCGCTATCGTACATCCGGATTTACTCATGTCATCTTGTAATAAAATAGCGGCTGCAACTTTTACCGTCAAAAAAAAAAGTAGAAAAAGGAATTATTTGAACTCGATGTATCCAACAAATCATGTTCAATTATCGTGATCTAGTAATACATTAAGATAAAACTATATATAATATTGATTATATGATTAAGCAAAAAACTTTATATATATGTTGAGTATTTACGAAAAACTGTCCATTTAAGGGATATAAGTTAGAGGTAATAGTTTTAGTGTTGAATGGTTTGTATTGGTGCAACCTATGTCGAAAATAAAATAAAATTACTGCATGAGGTAGCCAGTTGGTGTAGAAGAAGACGGGGCCATAGTCACGAGTTCTATCCTCGCATAAACCTTAGTTGGTTGTCGCGCACACACTGCCAAGTGTAGTTTACATGACGGCGTGGTTTGCGTTCTCTGCGTCGGTCAGGGGTTTCTCATGCTGACTTCGAAAGAGTAATGCCATTCCTTCGTCAACAACAAAAAAAAAAAAAAAAAAAAAATTAAAAGATAGTACGTAAAGGCTAGTTAATTTTGACCCCATATATAAAATAAAACATAGTTATATATTTTTTACATTTCTAATGTTTCAACCGTGTATTTGGATATCGGTGTCAACTGTATTGTCTTGTCCGTATAAGTAAAATAAAAACACTATAACTCTTTTCCAAATTAACAGTCAATTTATCTTTTAAAAAATCTCCACAAATTCAAGATTTGACAAAGATTTTCAATTATATCTTTAATATTAAAAGAGTATTTATGCACAATATTTAAGAGGAAAAACAAGTCACTCTTCTTAAATAGAGATAACTTATATACATTATATCTAAGTTATAAAAATCTTAGATATAATAGTATTTACCACCATCTACAAGTATTATGTTGACTTTATTATATTGTCATGCATATCTACGAACCTACTCATCAATATTATCTGTATATGAATCTGATGTTGGTTAATGCAACAACTTGTTTGTCTCCATACAATTAGTTAACTGGTGATGAAAGTTTAAAATGTTTGCGGTTTTATACTCATGGCCGTCTCGAACATTTTGAAGATCATGTTCTATTAAACTCACAACCGTCCGTTGACTTAACCGACGATTGACCGGTAGTTTAACCGACCGCCCGACCGTAGGGCATACAGGTTGGGGTTGGATTGGCCTCAACCCCAACCCGCACGGTTATGAAAAACCCGATAAGGCCGACGTTAGACCAGAACTAAAACCGGTTTCATTATCGGTTAACCGGTCCGGCCCGGTAACAAAAAAAAAAAAAAAAATTCCCAAACGGTATTGTTACCGTTGGGCATGGGGCCACGTGGGCGGGCCTTGCTAATCGGCCATTTCGACCGTTGGCCTGTTTTTTTTTTTTTTGTTTATTTATTTATTTTAATTACATTTTTACCCTTTAGAAAATCTATAAATTCTCTACATTTTCTTCATTTTTATCACACAACATTTCTCTCAATTCTCTTATTCTCAATTTCATACTCTCTTAATCATCTTTATTATCATTTTTCAAGTTATTATTATTATTAGTTTTCAAATTCAAAGTAGCAAGACGCAAGACTTGAGCTTGAGTTTCAATTGAATTCAATCCCAAGTTTGGTACACTCGCTTTCATTCTCTAATTATTTTATTAAATTGTCATATTTATTTGTTGATTATTTAAATATTTTATAATGTCTTTACTAAGGAAATTGCGTGGATCGTACAGTAAATCTAGTTCAAGGGTAAAAATCAGAGGTTCTTCATCATCTAATCAAAATATAGATTATGATCAAATGCAAGAAGATTTTGGAATAAGATAATGAATGTGATAACGTTCAATTAGATGATATTGATGAACTCAAGAAGAAGAACAAGAACAAGAACCTCCTACACCTACTAGTGTTCCTTCACAACGTTGGAATGCGCTAGTGGTAGTCGTAGTCGTAGACCTCCTTTACCAGGACTAGTAGCAAGAAAAAAAAGGAGTAAAGTGTGGCTCTTTTATGATAAAGTTGTGGGTACTGATAGAGTTAAATGTAATATTTGTGGGAAAACTTATAAACATAAGACATGGGGTGGTGACGGGGGGACGGACACTATAGGTAGACATATAAAACACGATCATACGGCACAATGGAATGTTGTCCCTAATTTAGAACCCGGTCAACAACAACTTAATCCATTAACTGGGGGGTTGGCTAAGTACGATCCAAAAAATCGCATTGAATTAGCAAAAATGATTGTCTGAGGTTGTTTGCCTTTTCTTTTCGCTTTCTTCTTCATATTTAATTACATATATTCAAAGAGTATATAATCCTTTTTTTAAAGGGGTTCCTCGTAGTACTACTAGAGCCGATATTTTTAGACTTCATAATGATTATGTTATTTTCTTACAATATTTGTTTGCTAACCTTCCATGCCATGTTAGTTTTACTTGGACATCGATACGCATTGAGCAGTTATGATTATTTAACAATTACTTGTCATTGGATTGATGAAAATTTTAGAATGGAAAACGATTATTGCTTTTTGCGTATGGCGAGGATCAAAGTCATAATCAAAAATATATGCGAAACTATTTGTTTTTATGCCCAAAAATATAATCTTTATAATAAAATACTTTGTGTATCATTCGATAATGCATCTAATAATATCTTTGTAGATCTTTTAAGCGAAGTACAACCACCACTTCGATATATTTCATGTTCGTTGTGCTTGTCATATTTATAATTTAATTGTTAAAAGTGGTCTTGATTTATTTTCACCAAATAAAACTTGGCAAAAGAGTTGTTGGAGTTATTCAGGTAATAATAGGAAAAATAGAATTATAGAATTTAAAGAAAAATGTAAATAATTTAATTTGAGACCTAAATTCATGCGGAAGAGATTATTACACGTGGAATTATACTTATTTATTTTTAAAAGAATGTTATAAGTATAAAGACCCCATAACACATGTTGCAAAATGCGCATTGTAAGAACGTGATGTATATGTTAACCGACGAACATCGAAATCAATTGGTGAACTTTTAAAAATTTACGTAAATTTTACATCGCAATCGTTGAATTTTCGGATCTTATTACCCAACAATTTGTAATGCTTTAGCTCATATAAATTGAAATTTCATATTTACTTTATGGTTTAAAATCAAATGTGAAATATAAAGATGCGATTCTGATTATGTTTGAAAAGTTTAAAAATATTTTTTCCTATTCTCGATGTTTATTGTATTGGTGCGATCTTAAATCCTTCTATTAAAAAGTAGATTGTCATAATTTAATATTTAGTTTATATACTTATATGGAAATAGGTCAAACAGAAACTCCATCTTCATTTGATCGCATAAGTAAACTTGATACTAATTTAACTACATTATATGAATAGTATGCTACATTACATGATAACACCAACTCGCTACTAATATTCCTTCTAGTTCCGGTCTATACCGCAGGATTCAATGATGATGATGACGATGAAGAATCTTTAGACATATGGAGCACTTTACAACACAACCAACCACAAGCCGATCTTGCGATGAGATGCAATTTTATTTGCAAAAGCCAATGAGCGAAGAAAATTTTTGACCCTTTACAATGGTGGCGGGATAACAAAAGGCAATTCCGGTACTTGCAAATGGCGGGATGTTCTTAATGTGGTCGATCTCAACAAAGGCTTCGAAAGTGCATTTAGCCAAGCACGAGATCAAATAGAGACACACGCCACTCATTGGGTGGACATTAGAAGTGTTAGTCCGCCAAGAGATCGGATCGCATCGCAGAGAAGAAATCAAGGATGCGAGACGTTAATTCTCCCAAGATGAAGAAATAGACAATATTTTGGAAGGCGGAGCGAGGCGGATCAAATTAATACTCCAGATTTAGAGGCTATGGAGCATAACCAATTCAATCAACCTATAGATTGCGAAGAACTTGCAAAAAGGATGCATAATATGTAAATAAAATTATTATTACTTCATTATGTACTCTTATTAACGTTATGAAAGTTCAAAAATTTACATCTTATCATTAATTTTAATTTTACTATCTATTTAGTTGTTAATCATTATTACTTATTTGTTAACTTATATCTATTAATCTAATAAATTAATAAAAGTATAATTACAAATTTACAATATAAAGTTATAAACTATAAATCAGTATAAAGTATAAAGTTATAAACTATAAAATAAAAAGTTAACTTTAAAGTTTCAATTTTAATATATACAACTAAATTATATATTATATTATTATATTACATATTTAAATTGAATTTAGTTTATATTATAGAAAATAAATATTAGAAATAAATAAATAAAAATAGAAACTGACCAGAGGGACTGCTTCGACCCGACCGTGACGGCCGACTGAATCCGTAACGACCGGACCGGTTGGGTCTTGAGAGTGAACCTGACCGATAACGATCCGAAGGTTAAAACCGGTAAGGGGCTACCGGTCCGGACCGGGTCAGCCCGTTAGACACCTATAGTTCTAATTCATAAAAGTGAACCCTTAATTGAGTTAAGACTTGCGAATTATGGGTCGTTACAGTAAATTTTAGCTAATACTACTTAATAAAAAATGAAAAAAAAGGCCCTAAAATTTTTCATTTTTCGGAGGGTCATGCTCGCACGAATCCAAAGACGGCCGTGTTTATACTCCACATATACTTTTCTTTGACTTTCGTTCACTATCATAATTGCAGTAATTAATCTGAAGATCCTCTGTAATAATGCAAAATTCTCTTGACTTTCATGTGCAACATTAGACTTTCAGAATTCCAACGATCGTTTAGGAAATGAACACTTGCAAGTTGCAAGTCTTGCAACTCCAATTGTCAACATTAAAAAGATGACGATAACAAAAGAAAAGTAGAAGGAGATCCGTTATGTTTACACTCAAGATTCGGACAGGGTAGCTTGTGATATTTAATCACAGCAATCTACTATACAAATTCAAGCAGAAAAACATAAATATTGAGGCACGTCAGATTTTGAGGTGCGGTCCTTCCCTAGACCCTTTGTTCACGGTATTGTCCTATTTTCCCAAAAAGAATACAACAATTATTTTCGTGGGTCTATAAATACGGACAACCGAAGGCTGCATGTATGGGCGTATTTGCTTTCTCTTTCTCTTTCTCTCGTTGGCTTCCTCACTCTTTGGAACTGTTAATTTTCTGTTATTTCCAAAAATATCGTTCACATATAAATTGTGTTGTACCTTGTTATAAAAAAAATCAGAGAAAAAAATGATACAGTAAATATATGTACCGTTTTTTTCTCTCTCTCCCTTATATTAAACTTGTCCAAGTTTCCAAGATTCAGGTTAATCTCTCTTTGTTTCTCACTTCTAAATTTTACGTATACATAAACCTTTTACTTAATTCTATATGCACATAAATATTGAAATGAGTGAATAAGACGGAATGCATATATACCAGTCGCTGCGTAATTTCTAACTATTGATATTTTTTCTGTAACGAGGGTCTTTCGAAAACATCCTCCTTGACTTGTGTTACGTACATTATACTCTCTCCAAATTCTCACTGTGTGATATTACACTGAGTATATTGTTATTGTATTGATACTATCTTCGTTCCAATTTACGTGACATTTTTTAAATTTTGAGAAAAAAATCCTTTTATTTTTTTTACCACAAGTTGTTATACGTTATGTAAATATTTTGAATTGTCAATTATTGTGACTTATAATAGTACTTGTGACGTATTTTTCAAATATGTAAAGTTTATACAAAAAAACTTAAAGATTTCATGTTTGAATTTACATAAATTGGGACAGAGAGAATAATTCATATCAACATTATTATATATTGGGTTCTGAAATAATCAAATAAATTATTTTTAAACTAAAATTTTGGCTTGAAGTTGGTGTTGCATTTTTTTTGTGAACACCGGTTCTTGCAGAAGATCAAGATTTTGGTTTTATTTGTGGAAAATTGGATGGGAAATGAGGGGCAGAATTGTTGTTGGGTGGTTGGTGATTTTTGGATTTTTTTGGCTAGTTTTTCAAGGATATTAAATGAGAAAGTTGGCAGAGAAGCAAAATTGCAGGAAAGTTTCGTGGAAATAGAAGGAGACAACACGTTTTAGACTGCAGTTTTGCAGATTTTGAAATTGAATTTTTATTTATTGTGTAGTTTTTTTGTAATATATGTGGCATCAGCATTTGGCTACAAGTCAAATAACTTATCACGGTGATCTAGGAACTTCATTTGTGATCTTTGTTTCTTTCCATATGGTTTTTGCTAGCATTATTTTGTTCTGGATATAAACCTTTTCTATAACAAGTATATCTTATAAACTAGCTAGGACAAAAAATGGTTCCAACAATAATTCCATGGGGGTGTTGGGGCTAGCGTGTGCGCGCTTCCACTAATTTCAAGAGTATCTGCTACTGGACCTAACTCAACCCTAAAAGCTAGCTTGTAGGGTGAGATTGTTCAAGTACATATTAGAAGTCCATGCTCCTATTTCATATCCAAGGTGGGATTCTTAACAGCTACCGACACAAGTAACTGATAACTCTGTCCACCAAGGCTTGAACAGAAAGAAAAAGTCAAGTAATGTTTTTGCCAGTGTCGAGATTTGAACTTCTATTCTATGTTGCTTGGACTTGTCGCATACTCCAAAGGTAGTGTATTTTTGGAGTATCCGACACGGGTGCGGCAACATTTTTGGAGAGTCCAAGCAACATAGCTTCCATTAACTCATACTAACCTAGCCGATTTGATCAATTATCTCGAGAGATTTTTTCTTGAGATAGACTCTAGATCCTGTACTCAGAATGAGCAATCTTATTTCTATTTTCTTTCTTGATGTTTGAGATATTATCATGTTTTCAAGGTAATCAACTCATACTTAGTACAGACATTTAGGTGCAGTTAATTTTTAAAATATTTAACTGTATAAGTTTCCTTTTATACTAGAAAGGTCATCCTTGTTGCTGTCACACCAATTTGGAAGTATGCACTTTTCTTGAAAAGATGTGGTGACTTGAGGATTTATAAATGGCTAGGGACTTTTGTTGTGTATATTAGTAGCAGTAGTCATCTTTTTAACGTGCAAAACAACTTTTTAAAGAGGTTCCAGATTCCTTAAATAGAATAAAATAGTTTTCATTGTTTCTGTGTTCCTTTTTCAAGCATTAACTGAAACCATATGGTTGTGTTTTTCTTAAATAATATCTAAACTTGTATTGTATCTAGATGATTTGGGTCCCCTGTAAAGAGAAAGATTGCCATAATAAAATAGGTTCTTTTTTTTCAAGTATCAAAGTTGATGTGGGGCAGAATAGATTAGTACAGAGTTCCTATTTACAATTTGGTTATGACTAAGATATGTTCAATATAAAGTGATTCCAGATAGTCTAATTGGTTTTAGACATGATCATGATATGCAGATTGTAAAGAGTTTGGCTGTTTCTTGTTGATTTGGAGTTGTTTTATCTAAGCTCGTAATGGCTACACCAGCAGCACCAAAATGTCCAGCACCCATGAAAGCTACCTCTAATGGAGTATTCCAAGGGGACGATCCATTAGATTATGCACTTCCTCTTGCCATTGTACAGATATGTTTAGTACTTGTACTTACCCGAGTCCTTGCCTATCTTCTCCGTCCATTGAGACAACCGCGTGTTGTTGCTGAGATTATTGTGAGTAGTGTTTCTTGATTTTTGCTTTCTTTCTTTAATGAACTCAACTACATTTGGCTCCATATGCATGGAAACATTTTTTAATAGAATGACTTGTGTTATATTCCAGTTATGAAAAGTTTTGGTACTTCAAGTTTAATTCAAGACGGCAAGTCAATTTGCTTTGCTCTGAATAGTTAGCGATTGTAATCTAATTTGCTTTGCATAGTTCTACTCACATGATTTATTGCTTCATAGAAGCAGTCTTAGGTCTGCTGCAAGAAAGAGTTGACATTGGATTTTTGTTTTGTTAGGGAGGAATTTTACTAGGTCCATCAGCTCTAGGTCGCAGCGAGAAGTATCTGCATACAATATTTCCACCAAAGAGCCTAACAGTCTTGGATACATTAGCCAACTTTGGCCTCCTTTTCTTTCTTTTCTTGGTTGGGCTGGAGTTAGATCCAAAGTCTCTTCGTCGGACTGGGAAGAATGCACTATGTATTGCCCTTGCTGGAATCAGTTTCCCCTTTGCATTAGGAATAGGAACATCCTTTGCCCTCAGAGCAACTATATCACAAGGGGTTAATCAAGGCCCTTTTCTGGTGTTCATGGGAGTGGCCCTCTCTATCACTGCCTTTCCTGTTTTGGCTCGTATTCTAGCTGAACTCAAACTTTTAACAACCGATGTTGGTCGAATGGCCATGTCTGCTGCAGCAGTCAATGATGTGGCTGCATGGATTTTGCTTGCCCTTGCTATTGCCCTCTCAGGTAATGGTAGTTCTCCCCTTATTTCGCTTTGGGTCCTTTTGTGCGGGTCTGGTTTTGTGCTACTCTGCATATTCATTGGTCCTCCTATATTCAAATGGATGGCTAGACGTTGTACCGAGGGTGAGCCTGTAGATGAGATATATGTGTGCGCTACACTAGCAGCAGTTTTGGCTGCAGGATTTGTCACTGATACTATTGGTATTCATGCCTTGTTTGGGGCTTTTGTGCTTGGAGTTCTTGTACCAAAGGAAGGACCATTCGCAGGTGCACTAGTTGAAAAGGTCGAGGACCTTGTATCCGGTTTATTCCTTCCACTCTACTTTGTCTCTAGTGGATTGAAAACGAACGTAGCCACTATTCAGGGTGCTCAATCATGGGGTCTTCTTGTTCTTGTCATATTTACATCATGCTTCGGAAAGATTGTTGGCACTATCGTGGTCTCACTCCTTTGCAAGATGCCTATTCAGGAGGCTCTGACTCTTGGTTTCTTGATGAATACTAAAGGTTTAGTCGAGCTCATCGTTCTCAATATTGGCAGAGACAGAGGGGTATGCTCACTTCACTTCTAATTTGTTGATTCTTGAGTTTATTAATTCTAAGCTCACATGGTTTCGGCCGATGATTTTGCAGGTACTGAATGATCAAACATTTGCCATCATGGTCTTGATGGCTCTTTTCACAACATTCATCACAACTCCTGTTGTGATATCAATATACAAGCCGGCTAAACTAGCTGTGACTGAATACAAGCATAGAACAATAGAGAGGAAAGACACGAGCAAACAAGTCCGAATGTTGACATGTTTCTACAGCACAAGAAACATTCCCACACTGATCAATCTCATTGAAGTTTCTAGGGGAACTGCGAAGAAGGAAGGACTTCGCGTCTATGCCATGCACCTTATGGAGCTTTCTGAAAGGTCATCAGCAATCTTGATGGTCCACAAGGTTAAGAGGAACGGACTTCCCTTTTGGAATAAAGCGGAGGTTTCGGATTCTAATCAAGTAGTGGTTGCTTTTGAGACATTTGAGCATCTCAGCAAAGTATCCATCCGACCAACAACAGCAATCTCTCCCATGAACAGCATGCACGAGGACATAATCACTAGTGCCGAGAGCAAGAGGGTTGCCATGATAATCCTCCCATTCCACAAGCACCAGCGACTTGATGGACATTTCGATACCACCAGAACAGATCTTAGGCACGTGAACCGAAGAGTTCTTCAGCAAGCACCATGTTCAGTTGGCATATTAGTAGACCGAGGGCTCGGTGGAGCATCTCATGTATCCGCTAGCAATGTTGACTTTACAATAACTATCTTGTTCTTTGGCGGCCATGATGACCGCGAAGCACTTGCTTATGGTGTGCGTATGGCTGAGCACCCCGGGATTACACTAGCCGTGGTACGTTTTGTTGTTGACCCCGAGGTTGCAGGGGGCAGTGTCAAGCTAGACATGAACCAGAACTCCAGTCCCGAGGCTCAACCCCAGGACGAAGTGGTAATTTCCGGTTTGAAACAGAGAATCTCACAGGATGGATCGATCAAGTACGAAGAGAGGACAGTTAAAGATGCTGCAGAAACTTTTGAAGCGATAAAATCTTACAACAGGTGCAATCTTTATCTAGTTGGAAGAATGCCTGAAGGTCAAGTTGTTGCTTCCTTGAACAAAAAAAGCGAATGTCCAGAATTGGGGCCTATAGGAAACTTGTTAACTTCGCCTGAATTTTCGACTACAGCATCTATTTTGGTGGTGCAGCAATATCGAAGCCAATTATCTCAAAACGCATTGAGTTCTTTGGAGGAAGGAGAGTCATCAGATGGAAATGTATCTAACTAAAACAGTTTATTGCTCTTATTCTGACATAGTTTTCACAAGTATACATTGTACAATAATGATATTAGAAAGGGGGAATTGCCAAATAAGGAAAGTTTACGAAAATATAGTTTGGCATTCCCTCATGTTTACCTTCTGCACTAGTGTTGTTATGTAAAGCTGCAGAATATAAAGTTTCCTGTAAAGATTTTCATTAATGCATCTCAATTATCTGTATTTAGATTTGCAGTTTTTCCATTTACTGTTAAAGTATCATGCAACAAAAGAGTTATGGTTAAGAAAAACTTGAACAGCAGCATCACCAAAGAATTGAGGGCCAACACAGTTTGGTGTCTCTATAGCTATGTTTGACGTAATAAATACAATATTTGGGTTCAACTTTGTTAAAATAGAAGGGGCGAAGTCTCAACTACTACTACTACTGTACCAAACGCACACCACAAGTGGCCTTAGTCCCATAAGCTTATGCTTATACCGTCTTAAACCACTTTAGACTCGCAGTTAGTCTTGTCCCAACTCTGTCCGAGGATTGGCCTTTTTACATGATTCTGATAGTTGAGTGGTCAATAATCGTTGATGAGTTATCTCGCTAGAAAGCTATAAGCTACCCCCACACTCAGCTTTCATCTAGGTGGAAGGTTCAAATTGCAAAAAGAGCATCTATTCACCTTTCCCCCTCCCCTATATTATAAAAAAAGTTCTAAAAGAATCACTGTGAGTAGTAATGTGTAAAACGGGAAAATAACAACAACTATTTGTTAGAAATCTGGAAATGTTCAAATATGAGGGTTTGCTGAGTCGACCAAATTCTTGATCTATCTTTAAGATAATATTGCCTCGTATATTCAACGCTTGTAATGGCAACTTATCTCCCAAGATAAAACAACAATCAAACAAATGAGCAAAGGGAACTCAAGTGTTTGCTTTGGAAGAAAGATCTTTGAGTGTTTGTAATTGCAAGAGAGGAAGACAATTTCAGAGAATTGTTGAGTGTAAGATGTCAAGTGTTTTTTTCAAATGAGCCTTGTGTCTCCTTTTATAGTATGTAGATGATGACCCTCCAAATGACTAAGTAATGGCCATGAATTCCATGTTAGTGCCTTGAATTTGGAGTTACAATTCAGCCAAGTAATGGTTGAATTCATGAGCAAAATAATTGAGAGTAAATACTCCAAAGTCAGCCCAAGAATCAGTTTTTAATTCACCTCCAACGGATTGAAATAGTCGAGTCGCGACCGCCGGTTTGAGAACTCACCGAACTGAACGCCAATTGAGTCGCGACCGCCGGGAGGCGCCACCGCTTCGATTCGGTGAGTTCCGGAATTGAAACGTCAATTAGAGCCACGGCCCTTCGGGGAGGCGCCGCGGCCCTTATTTGGAGGAGCCGCGGCCCTTCTCGCTTTCGTGGTAATTTTGTGATTCATTTCATCTTTACACATTATACACTTCTTCCTTCATTTACCAACGTGAAATCATTCGTCATTTGGCCAATAACCGTCTATTACCTTACGTCTCAAACAATTCGTATACGTACCAATATCTCTTCCATTAAGGAAATTTTGATCATTGACACTACGTGTGCACGTGTGTGGAAACAAGATTTTCTACGTGCGGGGCCCCAATTATTCGATTCATAATTAATAGGATTTACTTCATGTTTAATAAATATTTCCAACGATCACAAATTTCCGTTTGGTTTTTTCTCCTAGAATTTAGGAATAAGAAACAGCACAAATATTACATTTTCTTATAATGCAATGAAGTTCAGCAAGTGTATGGAGCTGATTATCTAAAATATATAATTGTAAAAATGATATATGTCATTATCGACCGAATCATATAAATTATAAATGTAATTTCGTCATCATATAAATTATAAAAGGTACATGACCAACGTAATAAATAGGGCGGTTAGTGGTTCGGATATACTCGAGAACCGGACCGAAACCGGACCGGTAAACCCGGACCGAAACCTTAACGGTCCGGATACGAGTATCAAAAAAATACCCGGACCGATAAGGAACCGGACCGGTAACCCGGTAAAATACCCGGTAACCGGTCCCCCCCACCCCCCACCCCACTCCGGCCCGGCCCCAAAACTCCCCCCTCCTCTAATTAGTTGTAAATTGATCAAACTTTATATGGTCATAACTTTGCGCTCGGACGTCCGTTTTACCTAATATTTTTTTGATTTCGCGTATAGTTTCGATACGAATAATCCCAAACCAACTATTGTTAGTTTGCTTCAGCCTATTTCTCCAAAAACGTCCATCTTGCCCCTCAATTTCACTTTTCCCCCAAATCGTTACGTTTTTTCCCTTTTCAAATCTAAATATCTCGCGATGTACAATTGATTTCAACGTAAAATTGCGTGGAACGCGTCGAGAATGTCAATTTCAGTATTGGAAATTCAATTTAAAAAAAAATGACGACCGAAAAATTCTTACGGTCGGATGAGAACCGACCGATAAGGTTTCGATCGGGGCCGATTCTCGTTCAGACCGAAACCTTACCGTCGGTCGGTCGGACCGATAGCTTATCGGACGGTCCTGGTGATACGGGACGGACCGGTCCGATAACAGCACTAGACTAATAAACTATGAACCCCACCACAAAAGTTGCCAATTTTGAAGATTTTTCAATAAAATATACACGAGACAGTTCAGTAGCAAAAAAGTGACCATTCGAATAACAATTCCATTACTTCGATGTTATTACATTCTTATTAAAATTTGTGTACTTTTCTGTCAACTTCTAAAAGAAGTGAAAATGATAAAAACGGTCATTTTATATTTGAGGTAGGTTCAAAGTGGTCCTTTTAATTATATTTTGAGAAGTTTTCGTATTCTTGCTAAAAGTGGAAACTTTTTGTCTCCAACAAATATTTAATAAACTCTGCCAATTAGATTTTATGGGAGATGTGAAAAAGAAAAAAAAAGATTTAACATGAACTCACATTTAAAAATGTAGTTTTTCCGATTTCAGTTAGTTTCGATATATTTCTTAAGTGTGATGCGACTCTTTGAAATACAATTTATGCTAATTTTATCTATTTTTATGTCTAGTGCAGTTTTTGATATCACGGTTTTCAAGGCTGCTGGAACTTTCTCGATTGATAATATTTGTTCCCCAAAATCCTTGATATTTGACACAAATATCTAATATTGAGCGTCACTTTACCTCGTTTCTTAGTGATTTAGTGACTTATTTTATGTTGAAATCATTGTATTTGAGCTTATGCTGGCGCATTTTGTGTATCTAGGTACACCATGAACTGAAATCGAGCTATTTTGATGAATTCCCGAAGCAATTATACATGAGAAAAATGAGGGAGAGATTTCGAAAGACTTAGTGAAAAAATAGAATCATTGAAGGGCCCAGTGCTATGCAGTTGCGTCGCATGCACAGGGCAGGTGCAACGACTCTCTGAAGATGGGAAATTAGGAATGACAGAACGACATGTTATGCTTGTGCGTCACACTACATAGCACGAATACTGTCTCACTGAAGTTGTTCTGATGATGACTGATAAAAGTCCATGTGTCATGCTTGTGCGTCGCACGTTCAAGGCACGAATGCCAGCGATTTTTCTATTTTGACTGAGATTTGGTTTTTAAAAAACTCAGGCCTTTTGATACCCTATAAATATATATTTTACACAGTTTTACAGAGCTTTTGGACCTAGGGAGAGCTTGGAGTCGTCGTGGAGGTCAAAGTTGATTAGGGTTTTATCTCTTCTTCTCCATATACTAGTTTTTTATATTTTTCTTTGGATGATTCATTGTATTTCCTCCATGTCTATGTGGAGTTAAGTTTCTCGTTCTAGGGTCATGATTCTTTCGTGAACGTTGTTATTCGAACATTGATTTCAAGTAATTAGCTTATCGTATTAATTTATTTATTTAATTCTTAGCTTCATTATTTGGTTGCTTGATCACCAATCGAATACTATCTACGAATCTTAGCAATAAGTTGCATCACCAACCGTTGATTAGTGACCGGTGCACCGACATTAGAAAGTTGATCGACAATCATCTTAAGTTCCTGACAATAAGCCGACACATCTTAGATTGATATCAAGTAATTAGCTTATCGTATTAGTTTATTTATTTAATTCTGAGCTTAATTATTTGGTTGTTTGATCACCAATCGAATACTATCTACAAATCTTAGCTTAAACTCGATAGAGGAATTCTAGGATAGCAATAGGATTAAATAGAGCAGGATCACAACCTTGGGTATCGGGGAACAGATTTGTGGCTAGGATAGAGATATACCTAGATCGCCCTGCTTGGTTGGAATATAGGAAATATAAATGCATTTGTGTTAAGGTTCATGACCATAGATATATAAGCGTGAAAGTAATACAAATAAGCGACTAGAGGACTCGAAAGATTCGTAGTCGTAATATCAACACTGTCAATTAGTAAATTGGATAAATTAAGAAGTTGAATCAATTAAAAAATATAACATGATTGTTAGATAGTCTATAGCCCTGGATCGATTTCATCTCATTTATAATATAAAACTCGTTCTTTCTTTATCGAAGTTCAATATTTATTTTATTTAGTATATAATTAGAACATTCATATCTCATCTCCTATTTAGATAATTAGGATCGTTTTATTTAGTAAATAGTTAATCACAAGTCCTTGTGGATTCGACATTCAATTTCTAAAATTATCATATTACTTGTACGACCGCGTATATTTACGTGCGTTTGGGAGGAACAATCCTCATGTAAAATTTAGCATCTTGCATTTGTTAAATATTTGATGGAGACCAAAGTGCTCAATTTAATTTTTTTTAGAAGACTAATATTGTTCATGTATATAATTAAAGTCACTTTGAACCTACCTCGAAATGCAACTAAAAGGGGAAAGGAAACAATAAAGAAGGTCAATGAAGTAAATCAATCTAATTGATCGACTAGAATTAAACGTAATATTGGTTTGCTAACACGTCTCTTCAACTGATATGTTTGTATTTTTTCTTTGGGATCATTATTTTGACCCACAACAAATAATATAGGTAATTGCACACACACATAATACATCATGATTTGAATTTAAATATAATTGAATGGATTATAATGTTCTTTGGGAGATGTCAAATTTCACTTGGTCTATCTGGCTGAATTTAGAAATAGAAAAAAAAGAGATCTGGTGTAATCATATTTAGCAACCTAGAATGAAACTTCAAGATTATACTCAACCCTTATATTAGGAAACATTATTATAAACGTGTATTTTTCTACCCATAGTTAGAACATATCACGTATATTATGTAAATATTTAGTGATATATAATCATGATAAACTAGGATTCCTCTTATAATTAGGACTAGAATTCCTATTGTATAAGGGATGTATATTATACACTATATATATTGATATTAATGAGAAAGACTCCTCAAGAAAAATTAATATCATCTTACATGGTATCAAGAGCCAAGAACCTAAAAACCTAGAAATTTTAATCTCTGCCCCACTACCACCACGAAATTTCTTGAGTTTTTTTCTTCCATTCATCTTTTCTCTAAATGGATCCTCTTGCTTCTCCCACACTTTCTGATGCTTCCGCTTCCACACCTTCCACCACCAACTCATTACCATTTTTCCATCCGGCTCTCGCCATTACAAACATCAAGAATTCCATCCATCATTCTTGATCAGAAAAATGGGTCAATATTGATCATGGGTCGAACTCTTTAAAATTAATGTGTTTACCATGTCCTTGATCACATCGACGATTCTGTTACTCGCCCCCGGAGATTGATGACACAACATGGCGTCGTCTTGATGTCGTGGTTAAACAATGGATATATGGTACTATATCCAAAGATCTACTTCTCACCATCATGAAAACGGGGGCTTCTGCCCGCGATTTGTGGACAAGATTGGAAGAAATTTTCCAAGACAACAAACACACTCGCGCTGTGTACTTGGAGGAGCAATTCAACACTACACGTCTGGAGAATTATTCCAATATGTCTGAATATTGTCGACAACTGAAACTAGTGGCAGACCAATTGTTCAAATACCGTCGACAGCTGAAATTCATTCAATTCTTTATTTATCGATATTGAGCCCCCAAATTATATTATCCACGCTCCAGTTAACGAGGTCTGGGCGTGTGAATGAGTGTTAATAATCTTACATCTGAAATGGAATAAAAATATAAACTTAACTTAGATAATTTTCACCGTACAAAATAGCTTTTTGGTTGAGTTAGGCCGAAAGATACATTCTTTAGGATAACCAAAAGTACATGCTTTGCTTTTGTTAGGTGCATAAACATATTATAAAATTAGAATAGTATAGACCAAAAGCAACGGTTGAAATCATATACATCCAAAAGAAAAAAGGGAGAAAAGAAACATGTTTTAAATTAATGGAGAAAACTGCAGAGCCACTATTGACGGCTCAACTCTAATTTCTTCTGGTTTCAACATGTGTAACCGTTCGCCTTTTACCACCTAAAAGGCTAAAAGAGAAAAAGGGAGAAAATACAAGTTTTTTTTTTTTTAGAGGGACTTAATCTTGGGTCAAAAAGACGAAATCTCTCGTCCACAGGGTCCTCACCCTCGGTCCGATTGAGATTGATGGAGGAGATAAATCGTGGTGATTCAACGGCCCACTAGGTGAGAGACACAGTGTCTGGTGTCCACAAGTAGTCATCCTTCACAAAGAAGGAATGAAACTCTCACACTGCGGCTATCAGGGCTCGAACCTATCTATTTAGGGACAATCTATCACTTTGAAATCAACTGAGCTACGTCCATACGGACTAAACAGACTTAATTTTAAAATCACATGTCTAATTATTTCCCACCTTAATCAACAATAACCATTTCATATATTAGAAAAGATCGGCTATATGAATCATCTATTTCATTATAATGTAACGTGTATCTAATTGTGCATAGGCCGACCATTTATTTTAATTAGAATGTTTTTGTACAGATTGTTCATCTACCCGTCACCTTCATTTAAACTTGAAAGCTATTCCATTTTATATCAGTAAAAAAATTTTAAAAAAATTGAAGTGTCAAATAAAAAATCCAAATCAGGATAGATACAAGCCATTTTGTAATCTTTAGACTTAAGATTATACATATTTAAACTTTTCCTTATAAACTTAACAAAGTCGTCCCTCTCAAATTAAATGCTTATAATGAAATAAGATAGAACTTGAAATGAACATGATGATGGGATGAATAGGTGAAGATTGAGAAGTGGAATACTAGTAAAGTAGTTCTCTTGCAACATTGAAAATAGGGCAAGTAAAATTAGTTCATGGAAATATGACACGTTGAATTTCTTTAAGTTTGACGGGTTAATGACCGGTTCGTTTTGCAATTCAATTCATTTTGAACATTTCATAATATGAGCCCAGGCTACCGCATGAGAAACTTGTCAAAATATTTTATTTTTTTATTTGATATGTTATATGTATTTATAATAGAGATACTTTTATAGTTTGGCAATTAAGTAAATATAAGAAAAAAACTAAAAAAAAATCAGTCTATTGACTCAAGTCATCTCAACCCAAGTAATTTTGGAGTGGATTAGTGTGTTCATTTATTAACTTGTCTATTTTAATACGTTCAACTCGTTTATTTGATACCTCTAATTTGAGCTTTTCCTAATAGAGGATGGGATTGTTACCTATCGGGCCAAATGGCCCAATTATGTCTGGGTTTGAAGAATAGTCCGTTATTGTCCCACTGGGCCTAGTTCATAGACACAATTGGACCCAAAATAACTTTGAGCCATGCATTCTCATTTTAAAGAAATTCACTTCTTGGCATTACAGTGGACAAACGTACTTTTCTTTCTGTAATTTATACTCCAATTTCTAACATGCAAACCAGGACTGTCTTTGGACCCGTTCGGCTACCGTACAGGGGCTTCCGAAAAACGAAAAAATTTAGGGCTAATTTTTTCACTTTTTATTAAGTAGTATTAGCCAAAATTTACTGTAAAGACCCATATTCACAGGTCTTAGCTCAATTAAGGGTTCACTTTTACGAATTAGAACAAGACCTTCCAAAATGTTTGAGACGACTCTCATGCAAACATCTCATTATCATATGGTGGATGAAAATTTGAGCAACATCCAGTACAACTGGAAAGTCAAAAGGCAATATCTGGTTGTAGTCACATGATTAATTATATTACAGTTTAGTAGTTTACACGCAATTGGAAAAACAAAATAATAAAGACTCACGGACCTATCCATTTGCATGCTCTAAAAATCACTTTATTTCAATATATCATCCCATACTTGTTGCATAAAGATGCATGCACGTGAAGTTACAAGTTTATATTCATGATGTACAGTAATAAAGTTTTAAGTGATGTGCATTGATAATTATAAAATGATATTAATCTTCCTTAACGAGTCTTTCTCATTAATATCAATATATATAGTGTACAATATTCATCCCTTATATAATAGAAATTCTAGTCCTAATTACAAAAGGAATCATAATCTTACCATAATTATATTTACACAATATATGGAATATATTCTAATTATGGATAGATTTTACTATACACGTTTACACACCCCTTCAGTCGGAACGGGAGGAGGCCGGATGCTGAGACTGGATCTGAAGTTTACAAATAACTGTCGGGGAAGTCCTTTGATGAATATATATGCGTACTGATATGCCGAGCGAACATGTAACACTCTGACATATCCTGGTGCAACCTTCTCACGAACGGAATGTATGTCCTTGGTTCGCTGATGTTGAACCGGATTGTGAGAAATATAGATCGCAGAGATGTTATCACTGTACACAATAGATGTCTGACGCAAAGGACACTGAAGCTCTAACAGTAAATTTCTGAGTCAACAAATCTCAGCTACCACATTTGCAACGCCTCTGTACTCAGTTTCGGCACTGGAACGAGATAGGGTGGCATGTCGCTTGGCAGACCATGAAACCAGATTATCCTCTAAAAACATAAAAACCGGAGGTGAAGCATCGCGTGTCCGGACATCCTGCCCAATCTGCATCCGTATAAGAGAGCAACATGTTTGGCACAAAGGGGTATAGGTGCAAACCATGATCAAGTGTGCCCTTAATGTATCTGATGATACGCTTAAGGACAATAAAGTGAGAATCCCTGGAGGCATGCATAAATAGGCATACCTGCTGAACAACATAAGTAATATATGGTCTTGTAAATGTGAGATACTGAAGTGCACCTGCAAGGCTCCTATAAAGAGTAGGATCAGATACTGGAGCATCATCCATAGCACGAGCTTGGATTTTGAATCAACTGGAGTAGGCATGATTTTGCAATTCGCCATCTTAGCCCTATACACAATCTTCTTTGCATACTTACGCTGACTCAAGAACATGTGGTTGGTAGACCTGGTCACTGATATCCCCAAGAAGTAACTCGGTTTTTCCAAATCAGTCGTTGCAATTTCGGTCTTAAGTAAAGCAATAATCTTATTTTTCAACCTATCAGATGAGGCAGTAAGAACAATGTCATTCACATACAGTAGTAAGTAAGCAATGCTACTACCTCGATGAAAAATGAAAAGAGAATTATCACGTCTGCTGCATACAAACTCAATCTGCATAATATACCTAGCAAAGCGATCATACCACGCACGGGGAGCCTATTTCAGGTCATACAGTGACTTACGGAGACGACACAGATAGTGAGGGACAACATGATGGACGAACCACGACGGCTAATGCATGTAGACTGTTTCTTTAAGGCCCCCATGTAAAAATGCATTTTCACATCAAGTTGATGGATCGACCAGTGTTTTCTCATGACTATGCTCAGAACTGTGCGAATGGTAGCCAGTTTGACAACCGGGCTAAAAGTCTCACCACAATCAATGCTTTCTTGATGATTGTGTCATTAGCCACAAGTCGTGCATGTGGACACCCAATTTTGATCCATCTTTTGATTATTTATTGTAATTTTAAGTATTTTAGGACACCGCATTTTAATCGTCATTTTTGACATTTTTTGTATATTTTTTACATAATATTCTACGTTGTTTTATTTTTGCAAATTGGCATCACGTTTTTACTTTTAATTAGACATTAAACATTTATTAAATAATACGTTTTATTATTATTGTCACGACCCGTTCCGGGGCCCGTGACTGGTGCCTTACCGGGGCACCCAAGTAGTCATACATCAGAGTAATCAGCGGAAATATAAAGCAAGACATGAAACAGTTTATAAAATAAGACACAGTTTATGTGAGAAAACATCGCCTTTCGGCATATATATAAACAGGGTTTAGCGATTCATCCGACCTGCATAAATACATGACTACGCACCTCTAAGGAAATATACAACTATGGCGGGACGGGGCCCGCCATACCGATCAGTACAAAACTATCTACAACGGGGAGATCATACCTAAAAGTAGAGCCTCGGAAAAGATGGAGCTCACGACACCAACGTAGAGATCCTAAGAATGTGGATCTAGCACTGCTTGCCTTACCTGCGGCATGAACGCAGCGGCCGAAGAGGTCAAGATAACAGTACTAAGTATATGAAACTGTAAAATACTTAAATGAAACATATCATTTTTAAAAACAGTTTTGCAAGTATGTATAAAACAACCAAGGAAACCGCACATAGTGTCACATCACAAACAAGAGCGTGATAGGTAAATCGTAGAAGTCTTTTCTAGGCTGCGAATGATCAAGCAGGCCATTGCGTAGTATCACCATGCAAGCCTAATCTCGGACTCCGTAGTCCGCATAGGCCAATCACATAGGCGCGTAGGTACATAACCCGCATCGAGGGTAGCTACTCCTCGGCATCGCCCCGACTCGCCGTCCGCACGGCCACATGTAGATCGCGTGAGGTATAACCCGCACACTAACACGGAACTCCGTAGCTCGCATAGGTCCCTTGGACCCGCATGGTATTCTCGAATCACGGTCCTGCATCACGAGTCTACCCGCGACGGAGGCGCCTTAACCCCTGTAATATGTCAAGAGGTGAGTGATGCTACACTAACCTAACGACTTATCGTTAAACAACATAAGCACAACAAGAATACTCTTTTTCACAAACGTTACAAGACACTAACACACATAGCATCATATCATGTCTACTTATCAAACCATCTTATTATTCTTTTCACAATTCAATATAAGTCATTATAAACACATAGGCAAACTGCTTCTTTTATCAATCTTAAGTGGTTATACTTAACTTCCCATAAGGCTAGTATAACTCTTAAGCTTCGCTTAAAAACCAATTAGTTCTCCTTAAAAATGATTCAAGATTCTTTTGAAATGCTTTGATTTTTATTATTCGTGCTTAAGCGTAGGCATTGCCGTAAGTGTTATTCAGCTTAAGCGAGGCATTGTAAGTGTTATTCAGCTTAAGCCGTGAGGCATTGCCGTAGTTATATATATTGTAAAATATCATGCTTTAGGAAGAATCACATACCTTCTCAAATAAAACCACCGCCAAGTCAATATGTCGCGCAGAGTCACCATAATAGTCACGCACATCTATCAAAGACTACTCCGGAGGTCATTCTAAACAGAGGGTTCACAATTCTATGGAAAGTCGGGCAGCACTTCCCTACCGGTGAGCTATATAAGTTCATCGTGAAACAAATTCCATGTAAGTACAGCTTTGATTATTCTTCTTTAAACCATTCTACTGTGGTAATACTCAATTCTATTCTCGTGATATTCTTCTAAGTATTTATACTTATTCTTATACTACAACAGTATATATTCTCTAATTCAAAAGAGGGTTAGGATTAGTTACCTCGGTAAGCCCAATAATATCCTAGAAAAAGTCGCGCCTGAGCAAGGTTTTGCTCCTAAGTTGTATGCTCCAATGAAACCTAAGAAGGTCTTCACAACTTCTACAAAGTACTAAGGTATGAGTGCTAGGGTATTGTGGGCATGATAACAATACCAGCAGGCAACTTTTCTACCACGGGCGGGGGGGAGATTTCGGCTAGGCTAGGGGGGAGGAAGCCTCGGCCAAGGGTCACTTAGGCTAGAGGGGGAAGAGGGCTTGGACGAAATGGCTAACAAGGGAGAAGGGAGGATTTTCAAGACTTGGAAAGTAATTTGTGGATGAAGAACTCTTCATCTCTAAGGGGTATTTATAGGTCAGAAGTGGCCAACCAATGACCAAGATTAAGACAAGTGCAAGGCAAGTGTAGGGTGATTAACTATACACAAATATCCTACCAACTCTCGACTTGTGCACAAGGCACAAAAACGTGTTCTCCTTAGTCCAAATCGTCCAAATGGACGATTTCAAGTCCATCAATTGGAGGTGACAAGTGTCGCCTCCCGTTGGTCCAAAATGTTTCGTCTCTCGGAAAAATCCGCAAAATTAGAAATGGCATAGCCGGAATTTACCCTACGAAAGTGTGGAAACGTTTACCTGAAAACTATTCGCTTTTGTGAGTTGTGCCCAAAAAAACGTTTTGCCTAAACTTTAAGGCTAGACTTTTATGCGTATTCCTTACGTACATACTGCGAAATACGGTATAACATTCTCCTCTCCTTAGAAACATTCGTCCCGAATGTTCCTTCCAAGACGATTAACGATAAGATTCTTCATAACTTACGCTTGTAAATGCCACACACGGCCACGAGCAACACTTAGGCGAAACGATAACGAAAATTTACAAGTAGGAAAGTGAATTACACGGAGGTGTGGGGAATAGGTGAGGATACTTCGCCTCATGTCCTCGCCGGCTTCCGCCATCTCTCCCGAGCTCGTTCGCCACAAGACCTCGACGGAAGCCACGCGTCCTTGGTCCAGACGCCTAACTCGACGATCGACTATCGCTATGGGAATCTCCTCATACGATAACCCCTGGTCACTGGACATCGTCAATCGGTGTACCTAGATGGATCCCCGATACATCTCTCCGGCGTAGATACGTGAAAACCGGATGCCGCCTCCAGATCGGACGGCAGATCCAACTCATAGCAACCTTGCCTACCTGCGGATAATCTGAACGGCCCGATGTACCTGAAATGAGTTTCCCTTCTTCCCGAATCTCATCACACCCTTCATGGGTGACACCTAGGAAAACCCAATCATGAACCTCGAACTCAAGATGCCGACGACGATGATCTCGTGATACGACTGCCGACTACGGTGTCAATAGCCGCCTCGGATAAGCTTCACCTTATCCATGCACTGCTGTACCAAATCTGGTCCCACTAGCACCTCGCCCACATCGAACCAACCTATAGGCGTCCGCACTTCCTCCCATACAAGGCCTCATGGCGCCATCCGAATCCGGAGTGGTAGCTATTATTATACGCGAACTCAACTAGAGGCAAATGATCCTCCCAACTACCTGAAGTCAATAACACAGGCTCGCGGCATATCCTCGAAGTGCGGATAGTGCGCTCTGCTGTCCGTCTGCTGCGTGGATGAAATGCAGATTTCAGCTCACTGCGTCCCTAAACCCTCTGGAAGGACCTCGAAGTTAGCCGTAAACCGGGCTCCGCATGCGATATGATCAAGTAGGGACTCCATGCGATCGACGATCTCTCGGATGTAAAGTCCGCATAATCCTCACCGGTAAAAGGTCGCCCCGACGGGAAGAAAGTGGGCGATTTCGTCACCGTCGGCGATAACCCATATAGAATCATGTCTCCTCCGAGTGCGAGGTAATCTCGTAATGAAGTCCATGTTGATTACCTCCCACTTCCGGTCGGGATCTTAATCGTGCGTAATAAACCACGGGCCTCGGTGCTCTACCTTCACTGCGACAACACGGGCACCGAGCTACGAACTCGCAACGCCCTCTTCAAGCCATCCCACCAATACACAGATCTGGGTCGTGGTACATCTTGTCGACCGGATGGATAGAGTAACGCCGCTGTGTGCTTCCCAAGAACTCTGCCGAAGTCTCAAACATCCGGAACACACGATGCGCCCTCAAACCTTAGCACCCGTGGTGCTACCTCAAAGCGACTCCTTGCCTCACGTAAGAGTCAGTATCACGATATCGAATCAAAGCCGGATCCTCGATTGCCTCTTCACCTCGCCGACGATGGAAGACTCGGCAACCTCACGAACTCTAACCCCATCGCTATCGTAATCAATCAAGCGGACACCAAGGCTCGCTAATCGATGCAAATCACGAACCATGTCCTCCTCTCTGCCGCACATCCGATAGGCTCCCATCGACCTACGACTAAGAGCATACGCACAACATTGGCCTTTCGGGTGGTACAGGATATCAACATCGTAATCCTTAAGCAACTCTAACCACCGTCTCGTGTAAGTTCGGCTCCCTCTGGTGAAGATATCTTGGAGGCTCTTGTGGTGCGTATAAATATCCACGTGAACCCATACAAATAGTGCCTCCAGATCTTGGCGTGAATCACTACGCCAACTCCAATCATGGGTGGGGTAGTTCCTCTCGTGTTTCTTCACTTGTCGGGATGCATATGCTATAACCCCGCCATCGCATCAACACACATCCCAACCCGATGCCCGACGCATCACAATACACGACATAACCATCCGGACCTCCGGAAGAGTAAGAACGGGCGGTCGCCGGTCTCTTTCAAGAATCGAAACCACGCCACAAGCATCATCCAGAAACTTGGCGCCACGAGTCACTAGTCAATGGTGCAGATAAAGCAAACTTCTACGAACCGCCGATAATATCCTGCAAGGCCCGAAATCGCGAACCTCGCCGGAGTAGTAGGTCAGGCCAAGTCCTCGCGCCGATCTTGGCGTATCACTCGAATGCCATCAGCCCGATAATATGCCCAAGAAACGCCATCAAGTCAACCAAAACTCACATTTGGAAAACTTGGCGCATAACCGCTGGTCTCGAGAAGCGTCGGCCACACGCCAAATGCTCGCGTGCTCGCTCGAGCGAGAATAAACCAAGATATCATCAATGAACACTATCACAAACGTGTCCAAAAATGGTTTGAACACTCGGTTCATCAAATCCATGAATACCGCGGAGCATCGTCAACCAAAGACATGACCACGAACTCATAATGCGTCGGGTCCCGAATGCGATCTAGGGACATCCACCTCTCGACTCGCACTGATGATAGCCCGATCGCAGATCAATCTTGGAGAAACATCTCGCACTCGCAACCGGTCGAACAAATCATCAATCCCGGAAGGGTATCATTCTTAATGGTCACCTTGTTCACCGTCAATCAACACACATGCGCGGCGTCCGCCCTTCTTCTTTACGAACAATACGGCGCTCCCGGGGAGAAAACTAGGCTCGATGAAGCCCTTCTCCAAGAAATCCTCACCGGTCCTTCAACTCTCTCAACTCGGCGGGTGCCATTACGTATGGCGGAATGGAAATAGGTAGTATCCGCAACACATCTATACAAAACTCGATCTCCTCTCGGGAGGATACGGAGGTCATCCGAAACACGTCGGGAACTCGTGACTCTGAATCGATGAAAATCTGGTACCGCAGCCGATTATCAAACACCCGAACGAGATGGTAGATATACCCTTCGCACCATCTTCCTAGCCTTGAGGTGAAATAAACCTACCACTCGGCGATACCGCGTGCTCCTCCCACACAACAATGGCCTCGAAATCGGAACCGTCTACTCTCTCTGCGGTCTACATTGGCGTAGCAGAAGCTAGCCAATCCATCCCCATAATCACGTCGAAGTCAATCATCTCCAACTCTATCAAGTCGGCCAGGTCCGACGTGTAAATGGTCACAGACAAGCTCATATACCCGCCGAGCTACCATCGAATCACCCATCGGCGTAGCTACCTCGAAAGGATCTATGGACTCGTGCTCTATCCCTATCCTACTAGCAATAAGGGAGATATATAGGGACAGTAGAACCGGATCTATCAAGGCATAAACATCAAACCCAGAAACTGATAAGGTACCTGTGACGACATCAGGTGAGGCCTCCTGATCCTGTCGGCTAGACAAAGCATAAATGCGGTTCTGAGGACCGCTAGAACTGGGACCCGTGCCACGACCTGCGCCGCGACCGCCGGTCCACGAGTACCTTGCCCTCCAGGCGAGTAATCGTCGAGGATGAAGACCCGGCGAAAGAACTCGTAGGTGACCCTACCATCAAGATCGCCGCTTGGCCTGACAAGCCTCGCATAGTGACCTGGCCACAATCAAACAAACTCCCGTAGCACCACAACTCCCGAAGTGGGGTCTACCGCATCGGCCACACTGAGGGGGTGGTCCCGATCGGTCGATTCTGCCGCTCGGACGTCAAGCCACAGGGCCGTACGCCTCGAATACCGGGCTGCGGGGACCGGCGCAGGAGTGCTCTGGGTGGCCGTGGTGCAAATCTAGGCCGAGGCCGCCCACCACGATAGCCACCAAAAGACCTGCCGCCTGGTCTTCCTCGCTGTCACAACCCGGCGGTCTCTACGCTCACATCCAAGAGCGTGAGCTGCGTGCGGGTAATGTCCATACCTACCGAGAGAAACACCCGCACACGACTTCGGCCATATAGTCGTCTAGCCGGTGACATAGCGGTGCACCCTATCCTCCATATCTGCTAACAATGCTGGGACATATCGAGCCAATGAATCAAACTCGACATTGTACTCCCCGACGGTCGCCCTCTGCGCCTCGAGTAAAAATCTATCACCGCGCCTCCTCATCCGCGGAGGCAAGAAGTGAGTGAGGAAAGCCTCGAGAACTCATCCCAGTAGGCGGGACGCGTGCTCTCCCGGGATAACTCCCATGAATCAAACCAATCGATCGCGGTATCACGCGGCCGACGCGAACCGGGTCACAGACTCTGTCTCGAGGCCTTGATCACCCTCACGATCCTGAAGGCGACGGATGAACTCCTGCGGATCATCCTCCGGCCTCGACCGTAAAACTCTGGCTACAACTCAAGAAATCTCGTAGCCTCAAACTATTCGCCTCGGGTGTACCAGTGCGGCCGAGGGTGAGCTGAGCTGGGCCGAACCGCGATCCATCTCTCAGTCGGGCCTGACTTTAGCCAAAGGCTGGGCCATCTCCTTGTACCTCTCCTCCGCCCGGTGTGGGGCGGGAGGTGTGGGTGCTGTGGTCTCTGGGCGGCGGCGTCATAGAACTCGCTGCCTCGGTATATCGGGCACGAGCCCTCGTGACTCTGGGTGTCTGCTAGCGACTCCCGCTGCCTTGCCCTTCGGGCGGGTTGCCTTACGTGGAGGCATAATCATTACAGGAAAGGAATACGTTAGAGGTCCAACCTATATAACACGGCTCTAAGCACGATCTCGTAATGAGAAGAATGGAAACCAATCCTAAATATCTTATAGCCTCACGATTATTGGTGTGGTGCACAACACCGATAATCAAGACTTACTAGATACGGTGCAGTAGACACTTTCCGAGATTAATCGCTTCGATACCACTTTTGTCACGACCCGTTCGGGGCGTGATCGTGCCTCAAGGGGCACCCAGTAGTCATACATCGAGTAATCGGCGGAAATATAAAGCAAGACATGAAACGATTTATAAAATAAGACCAGTTTATGTGAGAAAACACGCCTTTCGGCATATATATATAAGCGTGGTTTAGCGATTACATCCGAACCATCGCATAACATGACTCTGCACCTCTGAAATATACAACTATGGCGGGACGGGGCCCGCCATACCTGATCAAAACTATCTACACGGGGAGATCATACCCAAAAGTAGAGCCTCGGAAAAGATGGAGCTCACGACACCAACGTAGAGATCCTAAGAATGTGGATCTAGCACTGCTTGCTTACTGCGGCATGAACGCAGCCCCCCGAAGGAGGTCAGTACAACAGGTACTAAGTATATGAAACTGTAAAATACTTAAATGAAACATATCATTTTTAAAAATAGTTTTGCAAGTATGTATAAAACAACCAAGGAAACCGCATAGTGCACATCACAAACAAGAGCGTGATAGGTAAACTGTAAGTGTCTTTTCTAGGCTGCGAATGATCAGCAGGCCATTGCGTAGTATCACCACGCAAGCCTAATCACGGACTCCGTAGTCGCGATAGGCCAATCACATAGGCCCGCATGGTACATAACCCGCATCGAGGTAGCTACTCCTCGGCATCGCGGACTCGTCGTCCGCATGGCGCATGTAGACCGCGTGAGGTATAACCCCGCACTAACACGGAACTCCGTAGCTCGCATAGGTCCCGGACCGCGTAGGTATTCTCGAATCACGGTCCTGCACCGCGAGTCTACCCGCGTCGGAGGCGCCTTAACCCCGGTAATATGTCAAGAGGTGAGTGATGCTACACTAACCTAACGACTTATCGTTAAACAACATAAGCACAACAAGAATACTCTTTTTCACAAACGTTACAAGACACTAACACACATAGCATCATATCATGTCTACTTATCAAACCATCTTATTATTCTTTTCACAATTCAATATAAGTTCATTATAAACACATAGTAAACTGTTTCTTTTATCAATCTTAAGTGGTTATACTTAACTTCCCATAAGGCTAGTATAACTCTTAAGCTTCGCTTAAAAACCAATTAGTTCTCCTTAAAAATGATTCAAGATTCTTTTGAAATGCTTTGATTTTTATTATTCAGGCTTAAGCGTGAGGCATTCTGTAAGTGTTATTCAAAGCTTAAGCGTGGCATTGCAGTAAGTGTTATTCAGCTTAAGCGTGAGGCATTGCCGTAGTTATATATATTGTAAAATATCATGCTTTAGGAAGAATCACATACCTTCTCGTGAAAACCACGCGAGTTGAATATGTCGCAGACGATCGACTATAATAGTCACAGACATCTATCAAAGACTACTGCGGAGGTCATTCTAAGCGGAGGTTCACAATTACATGGAAAGTCGGGCAGCACTTCCCTACGGTGAGCTATATAAGTTCATTGTGAAACGATCCCATGTAAGTCTGATTTGATTATTCTTCTTTAAACCATTCTCTGTGGTAACATTCAATTCTATTCGTGATATTCTTCTAAGTATTTATACTTATTCTTATACTACAACAGTATATATTCTCTAATTCAAAAGAGGTTAGGATTAGTTACCTCGGTAAGCCCAATAATATCCTAGAAAAGTCGCGCCTGAGCAAGGTTTTGCTCCTAAGTTGTATGCTCCAAAGAAACCTTAGAAGTTCTTCACAACTTCTACTAAGTACTAAGGTATTTGGGCTAGGGTATTTTGGGCATTATAACAATACAAGAAGGCAACTTTTCTACCAAGGGAGGGGGGGTAGATTTCGGCTAGGCTAGGGGGGGAGGAAGCCTCGGCCAAGGGTCACTTAGGCTAGAGGGGGAAGAGGGCTTGGACGAAATGGCTAACAAGGGAGAAGGGAGGATTTTCAAGACTTGGAAAGTAATTTGTGGATGAAGAACTCTTCATCTCTAAGGGGGTATTTATAGGTCAAGAAGTGGCCAACCAATGGCCAAGATTAAGACAAGTGCAAGGCAAGTGTAGGGTGAGGATTAACTATACACAAATATCCTACCAACTCCTTGACTTGTGCACAAGGCACAAAAAACGTGTTCTCCTTAGTCCAAATCGTCCAAATGGACGATTTCAAGTCCATCAATTGGAGAGTGACAAGTGTCGCCTCCGTTGATCAAAATGTTTCGATCTCGGAAAAATCCGCAAAAATTAGAAATGGCATAGCCGGAATTTACCCTACGAAAGCTGTGGAAACGTTTCATCGGAAAACTATTCGTTTTGTGAGTTGTGCCCAAAAAAAAACGTTTTGCCTAAACTTTAAGGCTAGACTTTTTGTACGTATTCCCTTACGTACATACTCTGGAAATACGGGGTATAACAATTATTACATCGTCATTTTTCATTTTTGATAATTTTACATCTCTTTAAATAATTTTTCTTTTAAATAATTAACCCGTTTTGTATTTTAGTCAAACCAGTCCAATAAGAGACACAATTAGGATCAGTCCAATCCAACACCTTTTTATTTTCATCCCAACACCCTTTTTTATTTTATCTTAATCATACACCTTTTATTTTCTCCCTAAAAATAATATCCACTTTTATTTTCCCCCAAAAACCCAAACCCTAACCTAAAACCCTCTATAAAACAAACACCCACTCCATTTTCATAACATCAGCCGCAATACTCATCCTCTTTATCTTCACCCTTTCCATTTTGTTAAGTCTCTTCCTCTCAAAATTCACCACCACACACACACACACCATCCCTGCGAACCATCATCCCGTCGAACCCCACTTTCACGCCCGTCGACCAACATCCATCTCATTGTCACACCCGAACATCCATTTCCCTATTCCCGTCGCTGAACCATCAGTGAAACCCGCGACCCACTGTTTCACCACTCTCTTGTCACTGCCACCGATCCTCCTTTTTGCACTGTTGTTACTGTCGGAAAACATGGTTAAATTTCGACGACTCTTTTGTTCGATTTTATTTTTTGGCAGTGATATATTTATTGGTTATGGACTGATCTGATTTCTTTTCTATTTGGGTATCTCGCCGGAGTTTTAACAACTCTGGCGACCTCTCGTTGGCTCTATTGTTGGTATATGTGTTTGTTTTTGTTTGTTAGACTGATTTTTATTTATTTTGGTAACTGGCCGGAGTTTAAAATTTCGGCGACCTTTTGTCGGCTTATTTTATGTTCTGAATCAATTGTTGGTTGTTCTGATGATATTCTGGACTCTGGCGGTCGACTGGTTATTGTTTCTGTCGTTTCACTGATTCACAGACCATTTTATTTGCTGTATTGCTGTTGCATTGCTACTATTTTGTTGTCCCGGACTAATTTTGGACAACTCTGCCCTTTATTTTATTAAACTGGTGGAACAGATAATACGCTGTTGGTATTGACTGATTTGAACAAGATACTGTATTTGACTGGCCAATGAAAAAGTTATCCATCGATTTTTAGGCCTCCAAAGTTGCAAAGACGAAAAATAAAATAAAATGAAGCTTTCTGGGCAATGATAATTTCTTCCACTTACATCGGATAACCAACATGCGCTGGCAGGGCGAATTTTCGCAGCCGGACTTGTTTAGTATGTCCACTTTATTTTATATATCTGAGCCCTCCGTATTTAAAACTAATACTGTTTTGACGCGGATCTGAAGGTTTTATTTATTTTATTGTTTCTAACAATATGACCAATGAAAGAATCTTTGTCTGATTTCCAATGCCTCTCGTGTACAAAAGACGGGTTTTACTTTTTAATTCTTGTCATTATTTGAAAATTTATTTAATCTTTTACTAACACTTTTACTAACTGTTTATACAGGTACCCGAAGATGCATTTCAAAAGATATCCCGGAGTTCTATTTTATGTCGTATTTAATTTTAGTTGTATTATTTTGTATTGCATTTTATTTTAATTATAAATTATGAAAAATGCTTAGAATAGATAGAATAAAAGCCAATATATAATTAACCTAGGTTTGAACGGATAACCGCAAGTTAGCGGATCTTAAAGGATGTCTAACCTCTTCCCTTTAGGATAATAAAGAACTCTGATCCAGAATCTCATTAAGTTCGCAGACCATTAAATGGAGATTAATTACGATATTTTTATTGCAATAAATCAAGTGTCCTAATTCACTTAACTAATTAGGTGACGACTCCTCAAAAACAGCATTATTACTCTATCCAGGGAACCGCGCCAAAGAGCAACATTGAGGATACCATTCAGACCTCGAGGTAAAAAACGGGTGCGACAGCATGACGACTCCACTGGGGATTTCAGGTTCTGGACCATAACAAACCCATGTTAATTAAATATTGCGCTTTATTTTACTTTTCTTCTTGTTGTAAATGCATAAATTGTTTACTTTTAATTTTGTAATTAACTTCTTTAATTGCTATTTATTTACTGCTTTCCTTAAACTGACATTCCGCTCATATTTCTTCCCTTACGAAAAATTCAAACTATCACACACTACACGCGAGGTGTGTTGTATGCACCAACAAATTCTTTCAAATGTCCAAATTTTAGGAGAGTTGGCAAAGGCGCAGGAGCATCCGGTGGCCGCGTAGCCTTCTCACTCGAGTAGTCCGCTTGGGAACCTTGTGTCTTGTAAGCCAAATCATAGAAAATTAGGATAGAACTATACCACCATTTATTTAAAGGCATGCATACATACATCTTAGGTGGGTCGGACCTTGGTATCGTCTCCACAATTAGAAAATCCACCAAATTATTCAAGCCTAATTATGACATGACAAAATTAGAAAATGTACATTCATATTATTTTCATTTCCAATAAAAACATTAATATTTAGCAACTTGGTCAATTTATCACAATCTCGCATATATGGCGTTTACGCCCACCTCTGGCATAAGAGAGGTCTCAATCATATTAGATCGCGCGCTTGATTTGCATGCTTTTTGTTTACTATTGTTTGTCGCTATCAAATATGTACATATTATTTAAAGCAATAATTATCCTTTCAACTCTGTACATATCATGTTATGTGCTTGCAACTCCGGACACGAGCATTTGCATTTTGCACTTTTTGCTGTCACATTGCAATAAGGACTTCTACTGCGTAAATCGCTCTTGAACAGCGCGACTTGGACTTTGTGAACATCAACCACCAGTCCGGTCGAACCAATCATGAGAGTCTTTGACTATATTATCACACCTATGCATTTTTATTATTTTGTCACTTTTCTACTCTCACCCATTTCTCATATTTTTGCAGGAAGACCGTCCTCGCAAACAGTCGAGGGCGGTCAGAAAAAGAGAAAAAAAATCATCAGAAGAATGAGCGGGAGTTATGTTGACTAAAAGAAGTCAGCTTATACCAGATTCAACGAGACATCGCTATGAGTTCTTCTATACTTTGTATTTTTTATACATATTTGCAAATCTAATTGATATGTTTATGGTTGATTACATAATTCTTTCATATCATGCATTTTACAACATAAATTTCCCGAACTACGCGTGTCTGATTCTCACCACACGGTGTGATACGTAGGCAACCCAAAGGAGGACATATTTGGTTCACTCATACATTTCATTCATTCTATACATACATTCATTTTTAATTACATTCATTCTATACATACATTCATTCTATCACATACATTCATTTTTTAATTACATTCATTATATCACATGCATTCATTTTTTCATTACACATACATTCATTCTATACATATATTCATTTTATCACATACATTCATTTTTTAATTGCATTCATTATATCACATGCATTCATTTTTTCATTACACATACATTCATTTTATACATACATTCATTTTTCATTACATTCATTCCATAACCTACAGTCATTACATTCATCATATCATGGATAGTCATTTTACTTTGCATTCATTCTATAGTGGACAATCATTTATTTTATACAAACTTTTTTTCTTATCATCCTATCACATATGAATTCTTTTTAGGCATACATTTTATAACCTATCTGAACGAACTACGCACACCTGATTCCCTCAGCGGGATACTTAGGCAGCCCTACTCGGGTTCGGTATCTTTTATTCAAAAAATACAAAAAAAAAGTATTTAATTAAAAAAAAACTTTCTAAAAAAACTCACAAAAATATTTTATTTCTCATTCTATCCGAATGAACTACGCGCACCTGATTCCCTCGGCGGGATACGTAGGCAGCCCTATTCGGGTTCGGTACTCTTTATTCAGAAAATACAAAAAAAAAATGTTCAAAAATACAAAAAAAAACGTTATTCAAAAATACAAAAACATTTTTTATGTTTCATAAGACGGGATTTACTTTTTAATTCTTGTCATTATTTGAAAATTTATTTACTCTTTTACTAACACTTTTACTAACTGTTTATACAGGTACCCGGAGATGCATTTCAAAGATGTCCCGGAGTTCTATTTTATGTCGTATTTAATTTTAGTTGTATTATTCTGTATTGCATTTTATTTTAATTGTAAATTATGAAAAATTCTAAGAATAGGTAAAATAAAAGCCAATATATAATTAACCTAAGTTTGAACGGATAACCGCAAGTTAGCGGATCTTAAAGGATGTCTAACCCCTTCCCTTTAGGATAATAAAGAACCCTGATCCAGAATCTCATTAATTTCGTAGACCGTTAAATGGAGATTAATTGCGGTATTTTTATTGCAATAAATCAAGTGTCCTAATTCACTTAACTAATTAGGTGGTGACTCCTCAAAAATAGCATTATTGCTCCATTTAGGGTACCGCGCCAAAGAGAAACATTACGGATACCGTTCAGACCCCGAGGTCAAAAACGGGCGCGACAGTGCCTTATACCTCTCAAGATCTCCACTGTCTCTGAATTTGTAACGAAATAGCCACATACAATGGATCACATTCACCCCTCTGGTCTAGGTGTAACACCTCATTTCAACCGGAGTCGTGAAACGGGATTACTGCTACATGGTTGGGTTCCTAAATGCATTTTAAGGAGTCGCCACCTAATTATTATAGTGAATTAGGACACTAAAAATGTAGCATAAAATACTACGAATGATCTCCATTTTAAAGGTCTGCGAAACTATGTGAGATTCTAGGTAAGAGTTCTTTATTATCCTAAAGGGAAGGGGTTAGACACCTCTAAGATCCGCTAACTTGCGGTTATCCGTTCAAACTTAGGCTTAATATTATTGTGCTAACATGCAATCTACAATTCTAAAGGTGTTCTAATTATTAAACTAACAAAAATATATTTAAACTAGGCATGCAAATATTTAAAATACATATATATTTAAAGAGATAGTAATGAAAGCAAATAATCATAAAAAGAGGGAATGAAGAGAATTTAGCGATATTTCGCTTTTATTTTATTTATGTGAATGTTTAACTTTGGGGTGCGCCTTCGGGTACCTGCAAAGACACTTAGTAGAAGAGTTAGTAAATAATAAATAAATTACCAAACAAACACAATGTATGTATATATAGATATATATGTAGAAGATATTTTTATTATATAGTGTGGGCTCAGCTAGTGTTATGCCAAGGATACTAAGACATGAGAAGCCAATATCGTTTCGGCTGCGGTCGACTCACCTCCCGGTGAACGATACTATGCGTTCTCGTCTAATCTTTTCACTTTCCTCCTCGCCCACATACTCCGTCTCGCTTACCATGGAGGCCTCCAGATCGACGGATAAATTCTTCTTTTGCCAGTGTAGTATCAAGTTCAAAATCAGTAAAATACCAAGTGTAGCATTATATTTAAAAAAAATAAGTAAAATACCAAATGTAGCATTATATTTAAAAATAAGTAAAATACCAAGTGTAGTAACTTATTCAAAAATCAGTAAAATACCAAGTGTAGTAACTTGTTCAAAAATCAGTAAATAAATTGACCCAAATCGCCTAAAATTAATACAGAACCTAATGAACAATGAGCGATTCACGGAGCGATGGCAAGCGAAACGATGGCGATGCGAAACGATCCCATAGATCAGACAACACTGATCACGAAACAAATCTCAAAGCAAAAGAAACAATAGTCAGTGATACAAGAAACACAAGTAATGCAACAAGTTCGCCGAAAATGTCGACTAAAGCCAACAATAATACCCAAATAAACAATAGCGAAAAGCAGTATAAAACGGACAACCATGAGCGAAAGCGATGGTGATTCACGGAGCGATGCAAGCGAAACAAGATGGCGGTTTGCCGGAGTTCAAACTCCGGCCATTATACCAAAATGAGGTCGAATCAGCCCAACAAACAAACGCAAGCCGACATACTCCACAATATCACCGAACCGGTTCGCCGGAGTTTTTAAACTCCGGCCAAATTACTAAAATAAATAAAAATCAGTCCCAACACAAGACGCAGCGGATCCTCGCGACCATAGTTCGCCGGAATAGTAACGTCGGAGACAACCAAGATCGCCGGAGTTTCAAAGACTCCGGCGAGATACGAAAAATGCAAAAATCAAACCATACCGAAACCCACAAGATAAAAACCAACAATAATACCAAAAGGGAGAACGGTGGTGGCGTCGCTTCCACGACGAGGTTGCCGGAGCGACACCACCATAACAGTAGTAGGGGGATGCACGGACAATGATGGTGATGGGTCAGTATTCGAACGAGAGTGTGTGCTCAGTGGTGAGGATGGTTCAACGACGGGGTTGATGCTCGAACTCCGGCGGCGTGACTTCGCCGGAGCTACGGCGGTGTAGGCGACAGGTTGAGGGGGGTAGGGAAGAGGGCGACGGGAAGTGAGTGTGTGTGGGGGGGTGTGTTTTGAAAGGGGGTTGTATGGCTGCAGGTGTTTCAAGGGGGTTCGCCGGAGCTTGGAGCTCCGGCGAAGGGCGGCGGCGGCGACGGGAAGGGGCTGAGGGAGAAAGGAAGACTTTTCTCCTTTCTCAAATGAAGAATGGGCTCAGCCCTTTTTTTTAAGTCTCGAACGTTGTGGACTGGCCCCCCTTTTAATAAAGGGGGTAATGATTAATAAATAGGGGGTAAATTAGGGTTTGGTATTTTAGGGGGGAAATGAAAAGTGGGGTTTGAAATTTAAAAACGGGGGGGGGGGGGAATAAAAGGGGGTGTTTGGATGAAATAAAAATGGTGTTGGATTGAAATGATTCGGATTGGGTACTAGACTGGTTTGACAAAATGTAAAGCGGGTTAATTATTTAAAAGAAAAATTAATTAACAAGATGCAAAATTATAAAAATGTAAATGCCGATGCAATAATAATAAAATACAATATTTAGACAAATGTTTAATGTCTAATTAAAATTAAGCGGGATGTCAATTAATAATTTAAAGAGATGCAAAATATTATTATAATAGAAACATAATATTAACAAAAATATAATGCTTAAATTAAAATAAAAAAGATGCAATGTCATTTTGTGAATAAATAAACATAGAATATTATGTAAAAATATGCAAAATAACGATTAAAATGTGGTGTGCTAAAATACTTAAAATTGCACGAAATATACAAAAAATGGGTCAAAATTGACTGTCAACACTAGGTACTAAATCTCACGTGTGTTGTTTAGTCAAAGCATTGAATTCATCAGACATAGCCGCATTCCAATTAGGGTCTTGTTTGGCCAATTTGGGGTTCTTGGGAATTGGAGAGATGGTTTGGACAGACAAGTTAAATTGGACTTTGGGTTTGAAAATCCCGTGTTTGGCACGAGTTTCAATTTGGTGAGTGGGTGGATGCGGCGACTGAGTGGTGGGATCCGAGACGGATGGTATGGTCGGATATGAGGAGGGTGGAGGATTTGCCGTCGAAGGCGTCGCGGCGCCGCGATCAAGCGTGGCGCGCCAGAGGGTCGTGGCGCGGCGAAGGTAAAATTTATTTTGGGCCTTTGGAAGTTTGCGCGCGCCGACGACCCGATAAAAAATCAGTTTTCTCATAGGAAGCTTGGCGCTGTGGCGCCTCCTTGATGGGTTGAGGCGCTGACATCGGTAATGACAGACGATGAGGGGATGTTTCGGTGGTGCCATGAGTGAGTTGATTGATAATGATGTAAGAGATGACAGACTCGTCAAGAAAGGAGTAATCTGGTTTTAAGAATTTCTTAGGATTCGAAAACGAGAACGTGGTCTCATCGAATGTGACGTGACTGTTGACACCCAATTTTGACCCTCCCGTCCAGTCATTAACTATAAAATTACACTAATTTTGCAAAATAATTTCTCATAATTTTTTATAATAAAATGCAGCAAATAAGACATTAATACAGGCATAAATAAGCAATTTAATAATGGCACCGCGTCTTACGTAAAAATTAAACACTTAGAGTCTCGCGCCCGCATCTATTAATTTTAAGCTCTGTCATAGTTCTTAAATGATAATAAAATAAATAAATACATAAAATAAATAATTTGACAATGACGTCGTGTTAGATAGAATAGTCGCATTTATTAATACGCAAAGTAATTTCATAATTATTGTAGCGCCTAAAGTCACATTAAGATAATTTATTCTTGGCTTAAATAATAATAAAATACATAAATTTTAATAACGGCATCGCATTAAAATATTAAGCACCTAGACTAATAAAACACCTAGGGTTGCATTTGTTAATTTAATTTACCACTAATTGATTAATAATACACTACCCAAATTAATTAACTCCTAAAACTAATACCTAATCAGCCCACTCTTTAAAATTACCATTGACCGCATGAGCCCGATTCGCCTACCCTTTATTTTCCTTATCGAGCCTCACGCCCACCGCCCATACACCTTCAAATTTCACAACCCTTATACTTCAGCCCTTACACTTCGTCTCTCTCCTATCGCACAAACACACAAACAAAAACCTAAAAAACCATCCGCCTCTATCACCTATTACGCCCCAAATCAGTCCATATCACGCCCAAATCTCGCCCAAATCGCACCCTCATAATCAGAAACTTACCAAAAATAAGTCTTACACCAAAAATAATCAAGTACCAAGACCCTAATTAAATCAGTCCTTGAAATATTAACTTAATATAATCAAGCACGAATCAACACGAAATATCGTCCAAAATCAGCCCCGATTACTTACCAACTTGGAATCCAAAATCCTAGCTATAAATACAGAACCGCTATGCATGCAATAGGCATTGAGAAATCGAAAAATCAAGAGGGCAACTGATTTATTTGGAGAAAGAACCTTTTAGTATCACTGAAGAAGCAGAGACCAGCATTCAGAGAGCAGCAGTCCAATCGAGTTATTCAGAAAAGAACCTAACCCCTGATAGTCAACAATTTTCGCAAAAACCTCTCTTTCTTTCCACTGCATTAGCAAGCCTTCCGAGCGGACCGACGACTTGATACGCTACCTCGGTTCGCTGTCCGGAGAAGGGCATGCCTCGGAGCTAAACGAAGAGTCTCATTGCGAGACTCATCATGAGTTATAACAAAACAAGGACCTACATCTATGTGCATCTTCATTTCCGCCCCGGAAATTCCAAATCGCCGGCGAAAAGACATCGCATTTCCTTCGAGTCATCTTTACTTATTCTTTATTCTGCCTCATTTATTTGTTGTAAATTAATTGTTGTCGCGCCCATTTTCGACCGCGACATTTTTTCTATGAATAAACTCCTGCTTAATAAAAAGTGTTAGAAAATAAAAATAAAAGTGCTAAAATGTTTAAAAAGATTAAAGTGTTGAGAAGAGTGCTAAAATATTAATTTTAAAATAAAGGATGCTAAAAGTGCAAAAAGGTAAAAAAAAAGGGTGCTAGAATTGCAAAAAGTGCTAGAAGGGTTGCTAGAATGCTAAGGGTTCGCGGAGTCGCCACCTAATTAGTTTGGGTGAATTAGGACACCTAAATGTTTAACTGGTTTAAAGTAAAACATTAACTCCATTCTTTATGGTCTGCTAAACTTAGTGAGATTCTGGGTAAGGGTTCTTTATTAATCTAGAGGGAAGGGGTTAGGCACCCTCTAAGATCCGCTAACTTGCGGTTGTCCTGCCAAACCTAGGGTAATTATTATATTTAAGAAAAATGCAAAATAAAAGCTCCTCTTGCTTAATAAAATGTTAGGAAATAAAATAAATGCTAAAATGTTAAAATGTTTAAAGGTGCTTAAGTCTAAAAAGGGCAAAAGGTGCTATATGCGAAAGAACGCTAAGAGGTGCTAAAATATTAAGGGTTAAAGACGCTTAACAAAAGTGCTAGCAATTTAAAAGTGCTGAGTGTAAACAAAGTAGTGCTAGGGTGCTTAAATATTAAAAGTGCTTAAAAGTGCTAAAAGTGCAAAAGAGGTACTAGAAATTGCTAAGGTGCTAAAAGTGCAAAAATGCTAAAAGAGGTGCTAAAAATGCTAAAGGGTGCTAAATGCTAAAGGTATTAAAAGTGCTAAAAGGGGCTAGAAATGCTAAAGAATACTAAGAGGGTGCTTTATGGACTAATTATGTGTTCATGCAAAGGTTATTTACGGACTAGTTATGTATACTGCTAGCTAAATTAATCTTGCTTAACCTGCGTACAATATTATATAAGAGGTGCTTAAAGACGATTCTTGAGAGCTTAGGAAGAAATCTGTTATGGATTTTAATAAACAAAATGTTGGTTTTATGACGCGAGTTAAATCATTTTAAATTATTTTTGCTGATTTTAAACATGCCTAATAGTCCTAAAAGACAAATAAAGAAGAATGCGTTTCTAAGTTTAAATTACCTTCCACCTCATATGTTCAAAGGCTAATTATTCTAGACATCCTATTAATTACAAAGTTATAAATTACAATAACAAATAAAGGCATAAAATGAGACAAGAAAATTAAGAGAGTGAAGGGATTGGAGCGGATGATTCCGTCCTATTTGTTTTCTAGGAGTTTCTGAAGCGGGGATGCGAACGCGGATGCGGGTTGCCATTTGAAATGGCTTGCGATGAGTCTCGCCGTGAGACTCCTTATTTTGCTCCGATGCGTGCCATGTAAAAAAAGAAGATAAGGATTAGCACGAACCCAAACAATAATTGATACAAATAATTAGAACGAGCACCTAACATGTCGCATGATGACTCGAGGCGAAAGGAAAAGCGGCGAGCGATGTTGGGCCACAGGTGCGGCGATTGCAGAAAATGCAAAAAGGAACACTATTGTGATGCTAAAGCGGTGGCGAGAAAACAAATTGGGCAAAGCATGACACACATGGAGAACAAGATAGAAAAGCACAAGAAAAGCGGCGATCGAGCAAATTCAGATCACAAGCAGAGAGAACAATACTTGAGGCTAGAGAGGACATCCATCATGTCTAATAATCGGGAACAGATCTAGTTCCAAATTAGGTATGAGGTAATTGCCTATTTTAACACTCCCACATATATAGGAATGAGAACACCAATTCATTCATTTTTCTTTGTTGTATAAAAGGTGAAATGACAAACATGCTGACTACACTTTATTTGGCAATAGGCAAACTAAAGAGGATGATCCAATTACTTCATGCTATGTTCAATATAGGCAGAAACAGCAAGAAAACAGTAAAGCGAACAGGGGCAAGAATGCAAAATAAGGCCTAAGGCAACCTACAAGGAAATGGAAAAAAAAAGAAGGTAGTAGCTCAGGGGCATAGCAAACAGGGGAAATAGGCAGATTTGACAATATTCCCTATTCTTTCTTAGACATGCATTTAATCTAAGTGTGTTAGGCTTGTACATCTCATGGAGAACATAGAATGCAATCAATTTCAATAGATGCCTTAGGCAAATAAGGATGCTGGACAGCGACAACATAGTCAGACTGAGACCCGGCCATATGCTTAACCATTTATAAGAAATAACCAGGTTTACATAGGTAAATTCAGAGGCCAAGACAAAATAACACATACTCCTAGTAAGCAGTTTAGGCATGGATTTCACTGGACCAGAATTAAAGACACTTTTATTATTAAGTGAGACATCTTCAAATGATTTATTAGACCTTTCCATTCAAGTGCAGTTTCAACATTAGGCTATATTTATACATGCTTATTATATGAAACATGGTTGTAAGTTAAACCTAGAATGTGATTATGGCTTGATATGACATAGGCTAGCTCAGTTAGTGCAACAAGGCAAATGATATCCAAACAAACTGAATATACAGGGGATGATACCAAATAATTGCCAATCCTGTATCACTTAGCGGCTTCATGAGCAGAACAAGACACCAAATGACTAAGAAGGTAGTCGACTAATCACTAACGCAACCCCCTTTCGACATATACTTAAACCACATATTTTGCTTACTATGTTAACTATAAACTTATGTCGATGACTTTAATAATTGAATCTGTTTATATATACTAAGACATGCTAAACATTATACCACACTATTAACAACCAGTCCAAGTACATATGACAGAAACACATAAGTTCACATAACAAATTGAAATTCTGAGAGAGAAGCGGATTTACCTTCTCCGGACAATACCGGCGGCGTATCAAGTCGTCGATCATTCGCGGAAGGCTTGCTAATGCGAACTTACAGATGTAGAATACTAAGGGATTGCAGAAAAAATGCTAAAGGTATCCTTGAAGGTAAAGGATGGGTGTTCGACCTCTGTTTTCTTGGCTACTGTGCTCGATTGATCTCTGCCATAAATCGATGCCATCCCCCTCAATTTCTGACCTAAACTGCTATCTCCTAACTGCTGCTCCCCCAGTTTTCGATGCCTTTGCATGTTCTTAAATAGCCTCGCCCTAGGTTCTAAAATTAGTAAGTCAATAAAGGCTGATTTGTGCTGTTTCTAGTGCGATTTTGTGTATGATTCTGTATTGATTCTTACTGGACGACTTATGGTAAGGTTCTGATTTTTTGGAAGGATTTTGAAGGAGATTTGGTGCGATTAGGTGTTTATATGGTAAGGTATCGTTGGAGAAGGTAAGGGGAAACCCCGGATTCTCTGGCGAGAATCTCGGGGTTGGAGTGCTGGCGGTGACGGGGTGCGAAGGCAAGGCGGCGATGGAAACTCCTAGGGTTAGGTTAAGTTTCTTTTCTTTTATGAAGATGAAGCGTGGACGATGGAAACTGAAAGGAAATAAGGCTGAGATAGGTGGGCTGCGGGTGTGGGCTTCGGGCAAGAAAAATAAAGGGGTAGGGGAACTGGGCCTCGCGGGTTGTTTGGATTGGGCTGCGTTTTATGGGCTAAGAGGGTAGTATGAAGGCTGGGTAGAATTAGGAGTTTAATTAAGTGTTAATTCTAGGTATTAGTTTTAGATATTTAATTATTTAATTTAGGCTAATGAATTTAGTTAAATTATTTAGGTGCCTTATTATAATTATTTAGGTGCTAAATTAGTCTAATTATTATAAATGCGGGCGTGCTATCTAATTAGTGCTTAATATTTATAAAAGCGGCGCTATTAAAATCTTATTATTGCGCATTATTGCGATGTTAAATTAAAATTAAAGTTGAGTTTAGATTAAAATACTTAAATGCTAAATGCAAGTACGATATTTAAGAATTGTTTAAAGCCTTATAAATGCGACGCTATTAAATAAAAATTGATTTTAAATTACAAATGATTATGACATTCTCTTGCGTATTAATAAATGCGGCTATGCTACTTGACACGACGTCATTGCTAAATTATTTATTTATGTATTTATTATTAATTTAAGAATTACGACATAGCTTGCAATTGATAAATGCGGGTGCGGGACTCTAAGTGCTTAATACTCTACGTGAGACGCGACGTCATTATTAAATTATTTATTTATGCCTGTATTTATGTTTTATCGCTGCATTTTATTATAAAAAATCATAAAAAATTATTTTACAAAATTAGCCTAATTTTATAGTTAATGACTGGACGGGAGGGTCAAAATTGGGTGTCAACACTCGTCGTCGTCGACACTCACTGTCACTGACCCACACTGCACTTCACTGTTCACCGTCGAATCTCACCACTGTTCCCGTCGATTGTATCACTGTTATGGCGGCGTCGCTCCGGCGACTTCGCCGTGGAAGTGACGTCGTTGCTGCCCTCTCTCCGTTGGTAACGTCGAACCTTGTCGGATTTAAACTCCGGCGACGTTACAGTTTACTTCTTCATTTTTGTTGCTATTATTGTTGTTTTCAGTTCGTGGTTTGTTCGATTTGTCATTGTTGTTGGACTTGATTGCGTACTGTTATCTGTTGTTGGCGGACTAATTTGATTTCTTTTTGGTAATACGCCGGAGTTTTAGCTTTGAAATCTCCGGCGACGTTGGTCACTGTTCTGTCATTTTCGGGCCCCGTTCGTCTCTGTTTTGGTTATCTTTTGTCACTAATTATCGATCAATGTTTCTACTGTCTGGTGTTTTGTTGGATGATTTTCGCTTGGTCTCGAAAAATCAGTTTGCCGGTCATTATTTCACTAAACTGATCTGGAATAGATACCACACTCGGTATTTTACTGATTTTGAACAAGATACTACATTTGGTATTTTACTGATTTTGAACAAATTACTACACTTGGTATTTTATTGATTTCGAATATGATACTACACTGGCTTACGAAGGATTTATCCGTCGATCTGGAGGGCCCCGTGGTAAGCGAGACGGAATATGTGGGCAAGGAGGAAAGTGAAAAGATTAGACGAGAATGCATAGTATCGTTTACTAGGAGGCGAGTCGACCGCCACCGTAGCGATATTGGCTTCTCATGTCTTAGTATCCTTGGCATAACACTAGCTGAGCCCACACTATATAAAAATATATATTTTTTACAATATCTTCTACATATATATATATATATATATATATATATATATATATACATTATGATTATTTGCTTTTATTTATTATTTATTAACTCTTCTACTAAGTGTCTTTGCAAGTACTGAGGGCGCACCTCAAAGTTAAAACATTCGATAAAATAAAAGCGAAATGTTGCTAATTTCTCTTCATTACATCTTTTATGATTATTTGCTTTTATTTATTATTTATTAACTCTTCTACTAAGTGTCTTTGCAGGTACCCGGAGGCGCACCTCAAAGTTAAAGCATTCGCATAAAATAAAAGCGAAGTGTTGCTAATTTCTCTTCATTACATCTTTTTATGATTATTTGCTTTTATTCATTATTTATTAACTCTTCTACTAAGTGTCTTTGCAGGTACCCAGAGGCGCACCTCAAAGTTAAAGCATTCGCATAAAATAAAAGCGAAATGTTGCTAATTTCTCTTCATTACATCTTTTATGATTATTTGCTTTATTACTATCATGTTAAACATATATCTATTTTAAATATTTACATGCCTAGTTTAAATATCTATTGATTAGTTTAATAATTAGAACACTTTTAGAATTATAGGTTACATGTCAGCACAATAATATTAAACTTAAGTTTGAACGGACAACCGCAAGTTAGCGGATCCTTTAGGATGCCTAACCCCTTCCCTTTAGGATAATAAAGAACCCTGATCCAGAATCTCACATAGTTTTCGCAGACCTTTAAATGGAGATCATTTATAGCATTTTTATGCTATTTAATAAGTGTCCTAATTCACTATAATAATTAGGTGGCGACTCCTTTAAATACATTTAGGAATCAACCATACGTGGCACTCCCGTTTCGACTCCGGTTTAAAATGTGGTGTTACAGATGGCGACTCCACTGGGGATAATCAGGTTCTTAACCATAGCAAACCTAGGTTTATTATTGCTTGGCTTTATTTGCTTTTATTTGTTTTAAATGCCTTAAAATTGCTTACTTTAATTTTATATGCTTAACTGTTTTAATTGCTATTTGCTTTTACTGCTTTCCTTAAACTGGCATTCCGTTCATATTTCTTCCACTCTGGAAAATTCACACTATCACACACTACATGCGAGGTGCGCTGGGTGCATCAGCAAAATTCTTTCTTCAAAATCCAAATTTAGGAGAATCGGTAATATACGTGGAGTGTCCGGTCTAACCGGTGGCCGCGTAGCCTTCTCACTCGAGTTGTCCGCTCGGGAACCTTGCGTCTAGTAAGCCAAATCTTAGAAAACTTAAGATAGAGCTATACCACTTTTTATTAAGTCATGCATAAACCTTAGGTGGGTTAGTCCTCGGTATTAACGCCACAATCAGAAATCCACCAAACTTGTCGACGGGTTTCACAACCCAACGACCCATTAGCATACTATGTGTAGCGTGATGATGATAGACGGATCCAAGCCTGATCATGACACACTGAAATTGGAAAAAGTGCACCGTCATTTGGTTGCCATTTCCAACAAAACATTACAGTTTAACAGCTTGGACCTATTTATCATAATCTCGCATATCTGGCGTTTAGGCCGACCTCTGGCATAAGAGAGGTCCCATGCATATTAGGCGCGCACTTGATTTGCATTTTTTTTGTTTACTATTGTTGTCGTTAGCAATTCTGTACATATTATTACCCTGTACATATCATGCTTATAATTCCGGCCACAAGTATTTGCATTTTTGCACTTTTTTTCACATTGTTGTCAGGACTTCTACTGCGTAAATCGCTCTTGAACAACACGATTTGGACTTTGTGAAACTCAACCACCAGTTCGGTCGAACCAAACGGGGGAGTCTGTGACTATATTTTGCATTTAATTTTATGTATTGTATTTTGTCTATTTGCTTTAATTGCTATGTGCTTTACTGCTTTCCTTAAACTGACATTCCGCTCATACTTTCTCTCTTATGGAAAAATCACACTATCACACACAACACGCGGGTGTGCTTCGCGCACCTGCAAATTTCTTTCAAACACCCAAATTTAAGAGAGTTGGTGTTTTGCGCGGAGAATCCGGTCCAACCGGTGGTCGCGTAGCCTTCTCACTCGAGTAGTCCGCTCGGGAACCCTGCGTCTAGAAAAGCTAAATCTTAGAAACTTAAGATGGAGCTATACCACCCTTTATTTTAGGGCATGCATGCATTTACCTTAGGTGGGTCGGTCCTTGGCATCGATACCACAATTAGGCAGACACCAAACCTGTCGACGGGTTTCTCAACCCAACGACCAACCAGCATATTATGTGTAGCGTGACAATGATGGACAAATCCAAGCCTAATCATAACATGTTGAAATTGGAAAAAGTGCACCGTCATTTGGTCGCCATTTCCAACAAAAGCATTACAGTTGGACGACTTGGACAAATCCGTCATAATCTCGCATATTTGACGTTTAGGCCTACCTCTGGCATAAAGAGGTCCCAAACATGTTAGAACACGCACTTGATTTGCAATTTGCTTATTAGTATATATTGCCTGCAACTTTTTGCATATTATACTAACTTGGTTTGCTTCATTTGTTAAAGGGTTATTTTTGTCTAGCTTATCCCCAAAAGGGTGATTCGCGTTGACTGGTAGTAACACAATCATCCAATAAATGACTAATCCAGGGGCACCAGAACGAAACAAACTTAGGACTCGTTCCCATTCCTGTAGAGGATGCAGAGGCATTAGAAAGGAGAAAATCCCAATTTCTCTTTTGCACCTTTGGAACTACGTTAGACCTGATTCCCTTGGCGGATACGTAGGCGGCCATATCGGCTTCGGTCCCACCTTTTAGAAAATCCCAATTTCTCTTTTGCTTGTATTTGGAACTACGTGTGACCTGATTCCCTTGGCGGATACGTAGGCGGCCACATCGGCCTCGGTCCCACCTTTAGAATTTTATCCAATATTCGCTTGTAATGAACTACGTCATGACCTGATTCCCTCATGGGGATACGTAGGCGGCCTAAATCGGCTTCGGTCACACCATTGGGAAACTTTTCCTTCGTTCTGAAAATAACAAGAATACACATAACATACAAGCAACCCCATTGAGACCCCCTTAGGACAAACACCCTTTTCAAAAATGGGACAATATAGAAAACCAGACAGGGGTTGCAAGTCCAAACAGGCCAGACACGCAGATATCAAGGAACAAGGCGGCGAAGTCAAATACGAATCGACCACCCCCCCAAAACTCACAAATTTTCTTTGAGCGCAGGTCCTTCATATTAGCAGAAGATACAACAAAAGTTCTTCATATTAGCAAAAGCAGAAAGAAACAACATAAGCAGAGAGGGGCACCGACAATCAACGATCGAATTCAAAAGTCCGCAACAAAATCTAGCGCATCAGCTCGGGCATAAAGCACACAACAAAGGCATCATGACAATTCGCCAGTTGCAAGGAAACATCTCAGGGACGACATCTCTACCCACATAATTGCCTTTCTCAAATATTTATCATTTTGTTTTAACAGTTATGCACTAACTTTTCTCAAGCTTAGCTTGCAGGAGCATTTATTCTACAGGAGCAGCAGCAACACGTCCAGACAACGATGTTATCAGCAGTATGTCCAGGCGACGACATATATCCGACTCAGTTTAAATCGATCAAATCGGGACAATTTTTTAAGGACTTCGCCACGAAAGGACACCGACAAATATGATTCCATATGCTCAAAAGATCGACATAAACTGGACAACTTTTAAAAGAGAGCCTGACGGTAGCGGAGCACCAAGAGTCGACAGGAACAAGGAGGACAATAACATTCCAATACAACATCTGCATTTCGTCCATACAACGACGAACATCTGCATCTCGTCCATACAACGACGAACATCTACATTTCGTCCATACAACGACGAACATCTACATTTCGTCCATACAACGACGAACATCTACATCTCGTCCATACAACGACGAACATCTACATTTCGTCCATACAACGACGAACATCTACATCTCGTCCATACAACGACGAACATCTACATTTCGTCCATACAACGACGAACATCTACATCTCGTCCATACAACGACGAACATCTACATTTCGTCCATACAACGACGAACATCTACATCTCGTCCATACAACGACGAACATCTACATTTCTTCCATACAACGACGAACAACGACGAACATCTACATCTCGTCCATACAACGACGAACATCTACATCTCGTCCATACAACGACGAACATCTGCATCTCGTCCATACAACGACGAACATCTACATTTCGTCCATCTGGCGGCGAACATCTACATATCGTCCATACAACGCGGCGAACATCTACATATCGTCCATACAACGATTTAACGGCTACATCGTCCATACAACGGCGAACATCTGCGTCTCGTCCCATACAACGGCGAACATCTGCGTCTCGTCCATACAACGACGTAACATCTGCGTCGTCCCATACAACGACGAACATCTGCATCTCGTCCATACAACGACGAACATCTGCATCTCGTCCATACAACGACGAACGTCTGCATCTCGTCCATACAACGACGAACGTCTGCATCTCGTCCATACAACGACGAACGTCTGCATCTCGTCCATACAACGACGAACGTCTGCATCTCGCCCATACAACGATGAACGTCTGCATCTCGCCCATACAACGACGAACGTCTGCATCTCGCCCATACAACGACGAACATCTGCATTTCGTCCATACAACGACGAACATCTGCGTCTCGCCCATACAACGATTTAACATCTGCATCTCGTCCATACAACGGCGAACATCTGCATCGTCCATACAACGGCGAACATCTGCGTCGTCCATACAACGACGAACATCTGCGTCTCGTCCATACAACGGCGAACATCTGCGTCGTCCATACAACGCCATTTAACATCTGCGTCGCCCATACAACGAACATCTCGTCTCGTCTATACAACGTTAACATCTGCATCTCGTTTATACAAGACAGCGTATCATCACATCATTTCATTTTATAATATATACAATTTGACTACAACCACAACACAAAATTTACATTCTTACATTATTTTGTTTTGACAGTTATGCACTAACTGTTTGCTTAAGTCTTAGCATGCAGGAGCAGGAGCACAACGTGGATTTTCTCTTACAGCGAACCGGGGCAATTTATTGGGGGGCCAACCTTCCCAACAAATGGCAGAAGCGGCCTCAAGCGTCGGTCCACTCGTTCCACATCACCATAAAACCCAAAGACCATAAGCCATACAGACACCCTGTGTTCAAGCGATTTCTATTTTTTATTTTTAGCACCATAGCCCAGTGTCATCATAACTCGACACTGGGACAAATTTTGAGTCCGCGTTAGCCCGCCTTGGTGTTTGACCATGGTAGCCCAGTGTCGTCATAACTCGACACTGGGATAATTTTTTTAAAATTTTTGCGTCAGCCTTGCTTAATTGCCCAAACCTTTCAATTCTGAGGATCGAGACAAAATTGGCTATGAGTCAACGTATTTGTCCGAAGATTCTTCCATCATCTCCATACAAAGAGGGACAACTGTTGACACCCAATTTTTACCCTCCCGTCCAGTCATTAACTATAGAATTACACTAATTTTCAACAATAATTTTAATAATTTTAAAATAATAAAATGCAACAATAATACATTAACACATGCATAAATAAACGATTTAATAATAGCGCCGCATTCCAAAATATTAAGCATTAATTAAATAGCACGTTCGTCTTTATTTTTTGCAATAATTTTAAAACTTAAGCTTAGATTAATAAAGCACCTAGATAATTTAATCATAACTTATTAATTTAATTTACCACTAATTAATTAATACACCTAAATTAACTCCTAAACACTAATACCCTAATTAATTAACCCAACACCCAAAGCCCAATACCCCTAAACCCTAAACCTAGGTCTCTCCCCTCTCTTTTAAACCCACCAGCCGCAGCCTTCAGCAGAGGCACCCCTCTCCCTTCTCTCACCCCATCTTTCCCTCACCATCATTCCTCTCGCCGTCGACCACCACCACCGCCACTGTTCCCGTCACCGGCGAACACCCCCTCACTGTCGCTGCACAACACCATCATTACCCTCTCTTCTCTCACCTTCCCGTCACCGCCAGTCTCACCGGCGAACCCACTGTTCGCCAGCGAACAATCAGACCACTACATCGCCGACCAGCATCCCAACATAACGCCACTGTTCCCAGCGAACCCCATTCTCGTCGTCGTCGACACTCACTGTCACTGACCCACACTGCACTTCACTGTTCACCGTCGAATCTCACCATCGCTTCCCGCCGATCAGACATCAGCATGGCGGCGTCGCTCCGGCGACTTCGCCGTGGAAGTGACGCCGCTGCTGCCCTCTCTCCGTTGGTAACGTCGAACCTTGTCGGATTTAAACTCCGGCGACGTTACAGTTTACTTCTTCATTTTTGTTGCTATTATTATTGTTTTCAGTTCGTGGTTTGTCCGATTTGTCATTGTTGTTGGACTTGATTGCGTACTGTTATCTGTTGTTGGCGGACTGATTTGATTTCTTTTTGGTAATACGCCGGAGTAAAACTCCGGCGAAGCTTTGAAATCTCCGGCGACGTTGGTCACTGTTCTGTCATTTTCGGGCCCCGTTCGTCTCTGTTTTGGTTATCTTTTGTCACTAATTATCGATCAATGTTGCTACTGTCTGGTGTTTTGTTGGATGATTTTCGCTTGGTCTCGAAAAATCATTTTGCCGGTCATTATTTCACTAAACTGATCTGGAATAGATACCACACTCAGTATTTTACTGATTTTGAACAAGATACTACATTTGGTATTTTACTGATTTTGAACAAATTACTACACTTGGTATTTTATTGATTTCGAATATGATACTACACTGGCTTACGAAGGATTTATCCGTCGATCTGGAGGCCCCCGTGGTAAGCGAGACGGAATATGTGGGCAAGGAGGAAAGTGAAAAGATTAAACGAGAATGCATAGTATCGTTTACCAGGAGGCGAGTCGACCGCCACCGTAGCGATATTGACTTCTCATGTCTTAGTATCCTTGGCATAACACTAGCTGAGCCCACACTATATAAAAATATATATTTTTTACAATATCTTCTACATATATATATATATATATATATATATATATATATATATATACATTATGATTATTTGCTTTTATTTATTATTTACTAACTCTTCTACTAAGTGTCTTTGCAAGTACCCGGAGGCGCACCTCAAAGTTAAAACATTCGCATAAAATAAAAGCGAAATGTTGCTAATTTCTCTTCATTACATCTTTTATGATTATTTGCTTTTATTTATTATTTATTAACTCTTCTACTAAGTGTCTTTGCAGGTACCCGGAGGCGCACCTCAAAGTTAAAGCATTCGCATAAAATAAAAGCGAAGTGTTGCTAATTTCTCTTCATTACATCTTTTTATGATTATTTGCTTTTATTCATTATTTATTAACTCTTCTACTAAGTGTCTTTGCAGGTACCCGGAGGCGCACCTCAAAGTTAAAGCATTCGCATAAAATAAAAGCGAAATGTTGCTAATTTCTCTTCATTACATCTTTTATGATTATTTGCTTTATTACAATCATGTTAAACATATATCTATTTTAAATATTTACATGTCTAGTTTAAATATCTATTGATTAGTTTAATAATTAGAACACTTTTAGAATTATAGGTTACATGTCAGCACAATAATATTAAACTTAAGTTTGAACGGACAACCGCAAGTTAGCGGATCCTTTAGGATGCCTAACCCCTTCCCTTTAGGATAATAAAGAACCCTGATCCAGAATCTCACATAGTTTTCGCAGACCTTTAAATGGAGATCATTTATAGCATTTTTTATGCTATTTAATAAGTGTCCTAATTCACTATAATAATTAGGTGGCGACTCCTTTAAATACATTTAGGAATCAACCATACGTGGCACTCCCGTTTCGACTCCGGTTTAAAATGGGGTGTTACAATACTTTTGATAGATACACAGCAGTGGACCCAAATAATGTGCCCATGGAGCAAGTTCAGGCAGCGGGGAATTTTTAGAGGCCCTACAACAACCCTTACTCCAATACATACAATCAGGGGTGGATAAATCACCCAAACTTTTCATGGAGGAATGAAAAGGGGCAGCAAGCACAGTTTCAAGGCCAACACCAGAACCAGCAACACAAGAGAAGCCTGATAAGCTAAAATCAACACTGCTAACACTCACAAATTTGCAGACCTAGTTCTTGACAGAAACTATGTCATCTATCCAAATTTTGGAGGCACAAGTTGGACAGCTGGCGAGCATGCTTAATAATAGAGAACAAGGAAACCTTCCCAACGATACTGTGGTGAATCCAAGAGAGCAGTGTCAGGCAATAAGCCTGAGAAGCGGAAAATAGTTAGAACATGTTGCACCTATATCAGTGGCTGAAAAGGAGAGAGAGAGTAGGAGAAAGCAGCTGAGGCAGAGAAGGAGGGGGTTACTGATGACCGCCCTATTTTAGAGAAGGCTCCACCCGCAGTGATGAGGGAGTATACAGACAAAATTCCTTACCCTCAAAGACTGCAGAAGAAGGCTTTGGACAAACAATTTTCCAAATTTTTAGAGGTCTTCAAAAAGCTTCATATCAATCATTCATTGAAGCTTTGGAGCAGATGTCAGCTTATGTGAAATTCATGAATGACATCCTGTTTAATAAGAGAAAGCTAGCGGACTATGAGACAATAGCGCTGACAGAGGAGTGCAGTGCTATCCTGCAGAAGAGACTTCCCCATAAGTTGAAAGATTCAGAGAGTTTTACCCTACCTTGCACCATAGGGAGTGTGAGATGCAAGCATGCCCTGTGTGACTTGGGGGAAATTGTCAACCTAATGCCCCTCTCTGTGTTCAGAAGACTTGGTTTGGGGGAGGAAAGTTAACCACAATCACCTTGCAGCTAGTTGATCGTTCAGTCGTGCATCCTCAAGGAATTATTGAAGATGTGTTGGTACAAGTAGGTAAATTCATCATTCCTGATGATTTTTTCATTTTAGACATGGAGGAGGATGAAAATATGCTCATGATCCTTGGGAGACCATTCCTAGCCACAGGGAGATCCCTCATTGATATTGAAAAGAGGGAGTTAAAACTCAGAGTCCAAGGTGAGGAAATGGTATTCAAAGTCTTCAAGCATCCCACTGAACCTCAAGTCGATGCTAGATATTTTGTTGTTGGTGTAGTTGAAAAAAAGGCTCCTCATGAAATTTCCAAGGGTACTGACGCCCTTGATGGTAAGAATTTTACACCCGTAAATGATGTTGTGGATGAGAACAAGAGAATGAATCCTCCTGAAATGAGCCATGTGAAAAAGAAAAGGAGAAATAGGAGGAAAATGATGCTAAAATGGATATGCGGAGGGGACACTCTACCCCATTGATTTAGTAAATAACATGCATCCTGCTAAAAGACGTTAAAGACAGCGCTACTTGGGAGGCAACCCAATGGTTTTAATTATGTTTTTAAAGCTTTGTTTTATTTTATTTTATTTTTTCTTGAACAGTCTCACGATCTGGTATGTTAGTGTTTTTGGATGACAGATAAAGGCAATGACTCACTCTGAAGGGCGAAGGCTTACAATGCAGAAAACTGGAGGAAACTGGAATTGTTCCTGAATTAGCACCGCGGTGCATGGTCAAGGTACCGCGGTTCCTCCTTCGACAGTGTGCAAAGTAATTTGTCCTTCATCCCAAACCTCCGTTATGACCGTTGTGTTGTGTCAGTAAGTTGTCCCTTTATTTTTTGTCTTCACACATTGGGGACAATGTGTCGATTAAGTTTGGGGTGGCGTGTTTTATTATTTTATTTTTGAGTCTTTTTGATTTGTCTTTGTGTTGTTTTATGTGTTATTGAGGCATATTTTTTTTATGGATCATGCATGTTGTAGTTGCTAAAGATATTGAGTGGATAAAGTGAGATAATGTAATGGAATTGAAAGCAAAAATTTGTGTGCTTAAGTTAGATATGCCAAAAATTCATGCCATCTAATTATTTGAGATATTTGTGCTTAGCCTATGTGTGTCAGTTATGGAAAGAAAGGTTGAAAAATGTCTAGAAAATCTGTTTGCTTGTTATTTGAGGTGAAATAGTAAAAATGTACATGTTTAGGAAGATGATTCAGGCATTTCTTTGATAGCCCTTCCGACCATTCATTACCTATCATGACAGATTGTATCACTAGTCAGCCCTTGAGCCTAAAATAAGATCTTTCTTTGACACCCTATGATTCCCTGTTTGTGCCATAAGTAATAATTGAAAATATTGGGATGAGAAGTGTTGAAAAAGAACAAGAAGATAGTGAAAATTTGATGCACCCCAATGTAAAATATGCAAAAGCCTAAATTTGGGGGTGCTTGTTATTTATAATGTATCTCATTCTCTCAAAAGAAAAGAGGAAAAAACATAGGTATAAGATTAAAAAGAAAGTCAAAAAGAAAGAAAAAGAGTTGAATGAAAAATGTTTATGGTACGTAATTGAGTCTAAATGTCTACTTTTACCTACCCCAGCCTAAGCCTACATTACAACCCTTGAAAGTCCTGACGATTTCTAAGATGTATGTCTATGATTAGCGGAGAATAGCAAGTAGACAGATCTATAGCGTTTTGGAAAAAAATGGAATGAAATTGACATGCATAGGTCAGATGTTTGTATTTCCATTGATCATGATCTAAGTGAATTTGCAAAATATCTAACTTGAAATCCTAGATTGCTAAATGTCCATGCTATGTATGTTCTAATATATTATCCCAATGTTAATCCATGATTTTAAAGAAGCATTGTTATAGCTACTTGATTCAGTTCATTGAGTCTTTTATTTTTATTTTTGTTTTTGTTTAGTGTTTTACTCGAGGGAGAGTAAAATGTAAGTTTGGGAGTGTTTGTTGAATGTATTTTATACACTCTTTTGAGTCCTTTTTAGTTAGTATTTTACTCTTTTATTTTGCATTTAGTATAGTGTTAGGTGTATTTTTCTTCTTTTGTGTCACAACAGTTATAAAGGACAGAATACTACTCTTGAAGACGAAAGGAGTTTAATTGAGATGCAAATTGCATAAGCACAGCCTAAGAAATGAAGCCTAAAAAGTGCCACGAAGAACAGAACAAATCAGGCGAAATTGGGCCATGAAATCAGGGAGGCACCGCCGTGCTATAGAACCGCGATCAAGAGAAATTAGCGTCGCGGTGTAAAAATTCCAGAGAGTCGAAAATATTTCCGTCGTCGAAGGCACCGCGGTTCCTGGAGGCAGAACCGCGGTGCAGCCAATCTAATAGCCAGCAGGGATTTTCGAAGCAATTAGCACCGCGGTCGCCTACGCGTAATTTCAGAAAAGTTGGGTAAAAAATGGACAAGGGTACAAGGGTCCAAAGCAAGGTTTTTCTCAGATATAAATACCATAAACCATGTTATTATTAAATATACTACTTTGGAGAGGAGAACGATGGCTACAAGCTACAATTGGAGACATCTTTGTTCAAGTTATTTTTCTTTCCTTTACTTTATTTCAGTTTATGTTGGATTTTGTATTAGTTCTTGATATGACAATGTTTAGGAGCTAAATACTTTAGTAGGGTTTCCATCGAATCTTCTTGAAGCTCTTTCATATAGTTAATGCATTAGTTATTGATTTCTTCTTCAGCGTATTAAGATCTATTCAATATTGTTATGATTGCTTGATAATTAATTAGCTATTAATTGTCATCACTTATATGATTTCGAATCAAAAGTCTGAAAGGCGAGATTTGAATATGTTGTAGTTGACTAGACATAGGTTAAAATGGTGGACGAAAGTACCCCGATACTTGTGTAGTATTTAAGGTTATTGTTCTTAATCCTCCTGTGTGGTAAAACTTATCATAGAAATATGAAGGTTTCTGCACAAGGTTGAGCTCTTATATGTCCTAACCGGAATATAATGAAAGATTGGTTAACCTGCTATCTTAATAAGAAGAAGAATCATTAGCATTGCATTAACACGTGAAATAGTGGATAGTTGAGGAGATTGGAAGCCTTATTCCCTTCATAACTGTTATAAACCCAAAGTATTATAATCTTTAGTTTATTTTCTGCACTTAGTCATAATTCTTAGTTATAAATCTAAAACCAAAGAACGTCAACCAAATAGATACCATAGGATAGATAGTCGGTACATAATAAACCAGTCTATGTGGACGATAAACTCGGTCTTACATATCTTTATTAATTGAACGATACGTACACTTGTGTAAGCATCTAGAAATATTGCAATACAAGTTTATGCTGTTGAAGGCCTGACCCAAATCAGTGAGAGCAATGCTAGGTGCGGGTTGCTGGAACTGACCTTGCATAAAGTGGGCTTGATGCTGGTACTGGGCTGGCCGAGGGCCCAGCCACCCTGGTTGGGCATACGGGTTGAGCCACTGCTGCTGGTACTGTTGAGGCGCCGCGATGCTCTGCTGGTACTGTTGAGGCGCCGCGGCCCAACCGTACTGGGGACTGGGCAGTGGCTGCTGCTGGTTCTGCTGGCCGCGACCCTTGCCACGACCACGACCTCATCTGCCGCCGTGGCCCTTTCCACCTCTGCCGCCGCGGCCCTGCCGGTGTTGGAAATTTTTTGGCGGCGTTTGGCCGACAGGAAGCTAATTTGGGGGAGGCGTTTCGACTGCTAACGCCTTTGATTATGTTCATCTTGTTTAGCACGACGAGTTTCTTCGAGCAACAACTGCGAGCGAACTTTGTTAAAACTGAGTAACGGATCCGCCTTATGAATCATGGTGCCCAAAGTATCATATTCGTCTTTCGGAAGGCCTGCAATCAATTGTAACACCATTTTAGTTTTCGAAACAGGTGTGCCGACGTTGGAGAGTTGATCCGCCACAAGTTTTAACTGTTTGCAGTACTCAGTCATGTTGGAGAAATTATCAAGACGTGTGTTGTTAAATTGTTCCTCCAAATACACAACGCGTGTGTGTTTGTTGTCTTGAAATATTTCCTCCAAACGAATCCACAAGTCGCGGGCTGAGGTGCCGGATTTCATGATAGTGAGAAGGAGATCTTTGGATATATCGTCATATATCCACTGTTTAACCACGACATCGAGACGACGCCATGTTGTGTCATCGATCTCTGGGGGGAGAGGAACAAAATCGTCGATGTGATCAAGCACGTGGTAAACACATGCATGAATTTTAAAGTGTTCGACCCACGACCAGTATTGACCATCTTCCTGATCAAGAATGAGAGAGATGGAATTCTTGATGTTTGTAACGGCGAGAGCCGGATGGAAAGATGGTGATGAGTAGGTGGTGGGAGGTGTGGAAGCGGAAGCATCAGAAAGTGTGTGAGAGGCAAGAGGATCCATTTAGGTTTGTAGGGAGAAGAATGGAGAAGAAGAGAAACCAAGAACTTTCTTGTGTGCGCCGCGGCGGTAAGCCGGGGGAGGGGGGAGGGGGCGAGAGAAAGAAAAAAATTCTATGTTTGTAGGGTTTTGGCTCTTGATACCATGTAAGATGATATTAATCTCCCTTGAGGAGTCTTTCTCATTAATATCAATTAAATTGTATAAATTCTTTACACTATCCGTCCACAAAACTTAAATTACCATCGCAATTTGGAAGAACTTAATGAGAGAACTAAAAAAAGGAAGATTTGGTTGACAAAAAGTAAAAGGATCAAAATTCTCAGTTTTTCAATTATGATCTACCTTGATTTTTTTTGGGTCAGATTTCATGAGATACTCGAGCATCAACTGTCGCTAATTCAGAAAAGTAGATGAAAAGGCAAAAAATCACGAATAAACAACAGTTGTATTTCATATACTATTCTCAGAAAATAAAAAATATTTGTACTTATAGCTCTGTGATTAAGCTAAAGTGTAAACAATTCTTCTCTTTTTATTTAAAAGTCAAACTATTTATACTTGGGGAGAATTGCTAACCAAAAAAATATGATAAGTAACATAGTATATAGCCGATAAAACTATTGTATTAATTTTTTAGACTACCACTTTATACATTAACGGCTCGTTTGGTACGTCGCACTGGATTGTACTAATTTCATTGGACTGTACTGTATTCTAATGGAATGGACTGTATTAATATATAATGGACTGTATTTTTTTTAGTACAGTCTAGGGGAGACCCACCTACTAGATGAGTCTAAAAAATGACAGTTGGACTGTACTGTTTCTAAAAATAGTACAGTTCAGTGCGACTGAAAACGACCACCAAACGATGTATTATTTTTTTTCCCAGTACAATTTAGCTTAATACAGCGTGCCAAATGTGTCTTAAATATCTTTAAGTATTTGACTAGGGACCCATTGCAGGGGCAGAGGTAGAGTTATTTACAGGTTCGGACCAAACCAACAACTTCGGCTTATAACTGCTTATAAATATTTAATTGTGAGCCCAATTACTAATATGAATTATGAGTTCGATGGCGGTTCAAATATCATATATTAAATTTTAAATTCTGGCCACTGCTAGTTAGTTGATATAGTATTAAATTAAAATTATTGTACGTAGAAACCTATAAACTTCAAATCTTAAATTTATCCGGAACATGATAGGTTTTTTCTACCAGTATTCACTTCTGGATAAGAAAGAATATCTCATATATATTGCAGCATTTAGTGTGGATAGAAGAAATAACAAACGTATAGAACTATCGACCATGGTGTAAAAAGAAATTTGAATTCATAAGTTATATCAATCTTTTTTAAGTGCAGGGAACATTGTGAACAAATGTCTTTTATCCCACTTTTTGGGGGCTTTCCTTGTGGAAAATCACATGTATACTTATAGTTGAAGGCAGCTGACCATGGAAAGAAACGTATAATTAATTCATGATTGCTGTAACTATTGTTGAGTATACGGGGGAAAAAATCATATTTGTAGTTAAAAAAATAAGTTACTTATAAAGCATAGAAATATTTTTAATACCGTGAGACTTTATACGATGTGAATTTGACTCATAGACGAATAATATCACATCATATTTAATCTAACAACGGATAGCATAGACTCGACACGATATATGATGATGACATGGGCGGCCGACTTAGTGGCTACGGGCGGTTTACTACCTTTTCAATCCAAAGTGTAAACGTGGTGTTAATCAAACTTTAAGATGCTTTAGTTCGACATTTCCCAGTTAAAATATTGTTAAACAAACGTATTACATTATTTAATTTACTTAAGATTGTTCACAGGCATAATGTGAACTTCATAAGTCTCTGTAGCCTCTTGTGGTATATTTTCACAATTCAAATATTAGTCTAGTAAGTACTGCACGTGCTCTTGAAACTGACTGGCAAAAACATGCAGCTTTCTTCTTTTTCTAACCATTTGTCAGCCATTAAACAACTTTAATTTCTTTCTATACTTTTCTTAATCCAATACTTTTAAATAGTTTCCCTTTTTAGATGCAGTATCTAAAATTCGAGGATACCAAAAGTAAAAAAAAATGCAACACACATATCCAAATTTAATTCTTTTTGTGGTTTTCATATATATATATATATATATATATATATATATATATATATATATATAATAATAATTGTTAGGAACGGAAAGTAAGTAACTATTATAAAGATTTGCAAACTGTAAATAAGAACAAAAGTAAACTACTACAGAAAATTTGCTGAGTCGAGTGTTAGCACTTTGTCCTTAAGATAATATTGTCCTGTATATATCATTTTAAATTAACGGACAACTGTCTCCCAAGATAAAACAACAACTAACAAATGAGCAAAGGAAACTCAAGTGTTTCTAGAAGAAGAACCTTGAGGGCATGTTTGGTCTGTTGTATTAAAATTTGGCATCTTGGACAAAAATAATACTGACGTTTGGTGAGCGTTTTAAGATCTGTATTATTTTAGAAATAAATACCCAATTGCCATTTTTGAGACTCATCTAGCAGGTGGGTCACCCTTGTACTGTACTGAAAATAAAAAAAAAAAATACAGTCCATTATATATTAATACTCTAATACCGTCCATTATATATTAATACAAATACCCAATACAAGACAAAGACAAGATAAATGAAATTAGTCTAATGCGACGTACCAAACGAGCCCTGAGTGTTTGAAAGTATGCTTAGAGAAAAAGAAGTTCAGAAAAACTGAGTGTAGTATTTCTCCAATTGAGCCAAAGCCTCAATTTATAGTAGTGTAAGAGAGACCTCTTCAAGTGCCCATGTAATGATCATTTAATCCATCAAGTAATGCAGCCAAATAATGATTGATTTATGGAGGAAAAAGTTGACATTTCAATGCTCCAAAACGTCTCCATAATCAACCAAATTTTTGGACTTCCGTCGCACAGACACTGTATCGAAAGCGTCGCGGCGCTGTGGAATTATCGTCGCGGCGCCGCGGCTCCACTGAGCTACTGCCACCCAAGCGCCGCGGCGTTGGCTTGGTGGCACCGCGGCTCCCACGGGTCGACGCCGCTGCCCTTCGCGGTTCCGCGACCCTTTATTCGTTTTGTCTTACACTATGCACATTTCTTCCTTTATTTACCAACGTGAAATCATCGTTATTTAGCCAATGTCTGTCCATCATTATATATCTCAAACATGTTATTTACGTATCAATATCTCTTTCACTAATGAAATTTACGATATTTGACACTACGAGTGCACATGTGTGAAAATGATCTTTCTGGCGTGCGGAACCCTAATTGTTCGAGTCATAAATAATAGAAAAAACTTTATTTCACGTTAATAAATTTCCAACAATATATAGTGATAATATTTTTAAGTAATTCTCTCACCAATTTACTTTCCTTCACTTTTTAGTGAAATCCCTATTTAAGATTTCTTACAAATTTAATATAGATATTAATATATACTTCCCTTAAGGGCTAATAGCAATGTGGGTTGATTAATTATTGATAAATTTTAATTGTAGTTTTTGTGATATTTGGATATGCATATTTAATCTTAAACTATTTAAAATGTGCATTTTTGATCCATTTGCTTGAGAATATTCACAAATTTTTAAAATTATTAACTATTTTATCATTTGATCACTCGTGTGTTATGTTAAGATTCTTTTATATTTTAGAATAATATGCTTCCAAAAATTATCTAAATATAATATATTTCCTATATACATGGGCTAAAACCATATATTTTAGTTTATTGAAGATTAATTATGTTGAGTCATATATCACAACTAAATTAAAATTTATTAATAATTGAGGGACCAAGACATATAATAGTGATGATGAAAAAGAGTAGTGTAAGACAGACCTTTTATTTTTCTCGAAAAGTCAGAACACAACCTCTTCTTCTCTCCATTTGTATTTTCCACCCCCTCCCTCCCTCTTCACTGTCATCTTCCAAAAAATAAAGGATATATTTAACTCACAGAGTTAGATTTTCTACCTACGCCAAATTCATTGGATTTTCTAGAACTCAAATGTTGCACTAGTGCAGGTCCTGTTTAATATTCGGGTTACTCTCAAGATTATTCAGGTCTCTCTCTTTCACTCTCTCTTTATCATACTTTCATGCACATAAACATATATATACACATACACAGAGGTCAAATACAAAATTTAAAATTATATCGAATTCGATTTCACGTTTGTAGTAATTACTCTCTCCGTTCTATAATAAGTGATTCTTTTAGCTTGTGCGTAACTTTAAGAAAATGTTCACTTTTAGAAAATATAGTTAATGAATGTTGATTATTTAAATAAGGGTAATTTTGAAAGAACATGATCAAAATATTTTTGAAATTTTAAAGAAGTACTTATTTTGAAAAAAATTGAGAGACTTCCACTTATTGCGGAACGAATGGAGTACTTTTTAGTAGGGGTGCACAAAAGTTTAAAACCGGACCGGATCGGACCGGACCGTACCGAAGACCGAAAACTCAGATTACTAGGACCGAAGACCGGACCGAATTTCTCGGTCCGGTCCGGTCCGGTCTTCGCACAAGTTCGATCCGGTTCAATTTTTCGGTCCGAATCGACTTTTGTGCAGTCCTACTTCTTAGTGAGTCTATTTAATGCGCATTTAAAGACAAGATTATGAAAGTAAACGGAAAATGGAATGATATGCAAATATCATTTACACGAGAATTCATTAATATTTGACACACTATATATTTATAAATATTTAATTGTAAATTTAATTATTATTATTATATATTAATTTAAAATTACTATAGAAATTTATAAACTTTAAATTCTAAGAAGGACTAATCTTTAAAACATATGAGTCGACGTTCCTGGCAGTTCCTTCTATAGAAAATATAGGGTCATTGTATCATTTGTTAATTTTGAGGTGGGAGTTGGATCTGCCACATTATGTGCTAGAAGCCAAATTAAGGTTTAATGTAATGCGGTGATACCGTTAATTTCTTTTTTATTTGATTACTTCTTATAAGGATATGATCCAGCGGACGAGGTTATTTGTTCTTTAATCATAAATATCGTTTTCGAGCTTTATGTATAATTTTTTTTTGGTAGGAAGTGTTTCTCTGAATGGATCCTATGCCGTGCGAATTTGAATTAATCGAGTTCCAATACGGTGCCAAACTCCTAATTGAAAACCAAAAAAAGTAATTAGGAAGTAAATAAATTTTCTTTAAAAAATGAAATTTTAACTATTTTTGTAATTTATAATAGTATGAATAAATTTTGATAAAGTTCAATGGTTAACTTACCTAAAATAGTTGATGGATTAGCTCTAATATTTCGAATCAGCATACATATTTGTCCTCTTGTTGAAATCTTATTTTCTTATTAAATAATGTGTGTTCATTTTTTATTTAAGAATTTCAAAAAATCTAGTTAAAAAAAATTGTTCTCTTTTTTTAATCAAAGGCGTGAATTATTTGCAAATAAATGTTTATCATCTTTTTTAAGTTTCATAAAAAATAAGAAAAAACAAAAACTTGTTATCTACTCTCTCCGACTCTCCGTTCACTTTTACTTATCCGCTATATTAAAAATTGATTTTCACTTTTACTTCTTCACTTTATCATATCAAGAAACGACAATTTTTTTTTGTTTTACCCTTAATATTAGTTACTCATTTTTTTTTTAAATCAAATATATTGAAATTAACATTAATTAATATGGATATTATGATAAAATACATATTTTATCTATTATTTTTTATGAGACGTAGAAAGTTAAAAGTGAAAGGAATGAATATAATTTTAATAATTATATTTAATATACTTAATTAGTTACAGATATAAAGGTAACTTGCTCGGGAAAGAAAAAAAAAGTAAATGTATCTGGAGCTCTATATTCTAGGCTCTACCAATATATTTCTCCATGCACAAATACTTGAACTAGGGTCTAAATACGAAAAAAAAAAATTAGGTGCCAAAATCACCAACGAGTGCTAAGGTTAATTAATATTTCCGCGGATTTAGTGTCATAATCATTAGTGACTGTAATCCAAATTAGCACTGGATTAGGATCAAATCAAGTTCTCTAAATTTGATTATCATTAGGATTTCATTAATCCCATCTATATATATTAAGTAAAAAAAGAGACTCCAAATTAGCACTGGATTAGGATTAAATCAAGTTCTCTAAATTTGATGATCATTAGGATTTCATTAATCCCGTCTATATATATTAAGTAAAAAAGAGACTCTTTTTCATCTAACACTGTTTCTTGAATATATTCAAATTTTGCAGAGATTGAATATAAGATATAATCTTTTTGTGATTTGATAAAGTGGGGTTGTGTTATTATGGCTTCAAACGAAACTGTGAAGTGTCCATCACCAATGAAAGCTGCATCAAATGGAGTATTTCAAGGGGATAATCCATTGGATTATGCACTTCCTTTGGCCATTGTTCAGATATGTTTAGTGCTTGTGCTTACTCGTCTTCTTGCTTATCTTCTTCGACCATTGAGACAACCTAGAGTCATTGCTGAGATTGTTGTAAGTCTTCCTCATATATTTCACTTTTAAAGTGCTTGTGTTTTTCTTCTATCTTTTGTTCGTATCTATGTAGTTTGATCAACTTGCTCAAAGCCCAAAATGGCATAACCATATACTCCTAATTGTTTTGCCAATGATGATGTATGCTCACTTTCTGCTTTTTCAGATACTCAGAGGTGCGTTCAGAATTTAAATTTGATGAGTTGAATAAGTTCTTATGGTTGAACCCGTTCCACTATTAGAATTACGGATTCAAGATTTTTTTTTTTTGTAATTTTAGTTATTATATATATATATATATATATATATATACTGTTAAAAACGATGGATTTGGTTGTATCAGTTGACTATATGCTATACTTTCCACATGGTATACTTACTGACTCTCATCAACTTCTGCTACCCAGACTTATATAGACGTTGGTGTTTTCAATAAGCCTGTAGTTGAATGCACATCGACTATTTTAACGGATATTTGGAGATGTATTGCGGATTTAAATTTGATGGGCCCAACAACCTTTAGGTTCTTACAGTTGACCATCACACTTTTAAATTATGGATTCAAATTTTTATTTTTATTTTTGGAATTTTGTTGATTTAAGACATAAATGTATTTGTTTTCTGTCCAAAATGGCGGATTCAGTTGAACTCGTTGACTATATAGAATAGTTACACCCGCCAAAGTGAATACTTACTAGCTTTCACCAGCACAAATACTCGGTAACTCTGTCCACCTAAACTTCGGCAAATGCTATTTTTTTCGTGTTTCACTATTTCATCCAATATGCTGGTATTTTATATTTATGTGGCTTGTATTTTGATAAAGTATATTTATATTGTTATCTTGAAAGTTCAGTATTCTTGTTCCTTTTGTTAGTTTACATTAATTCAAAACACATGGTCCTCTATTATTTTTCTCTCAACTATTAAGGCACCTAGATGATTCCTTGGTGATTTGGCATTAAAGATATCCTTTTTGATGCCTTTAACTAATCATAAAGCATTTCATATTGGAACATAAACAACATTTATTCTAGAAGTATTGGGACTTGTCTGAGATCATAATTCTAATTTTTATTGTAATTTATTAGATTCACTGGTGAGCTTCCAATTTGATTTAATCTTAATGGAGAATTTGACCAGTTATTTAACATCACAATGTAAAAATTATAAAGAACTTTAGATGAACTTTACTCCAGTCTGCCTCTGATTTGACTAAAGTTTTGAGTATGGAAAGAATAAAACCAATAAACTATCATACTGTAAATCAACCAATCAGCTTTCATAATGCAAAAGATTTAACAAGAACTTTTCAATGAATGTACTAGAAATGAACTCTCTTGGATAATGTGGTTGAGTTTCTTATTAATGGTTTGTGATATAATGGAAGAATATTTGAATGACAATTGTGCTATGGCCCCATAAGAACATCTAATTATGACATTGATTGTAACTTGCTAGTTCAAGAAATTGATCTGATCTGATTTTTACTTTGTTAGGGAGGGGTTCTACTAGGTCCATCTGCTCTAGGCCGCAACGAGAAGTATCTGCAAGCTATATTTCCACCGAAGAGCCTTACAGTACTCGATACATTGGCCAATTTAGGCCTCCTCTTCTTTCTTTTCCTCGTTGGACTAGAGCTAGATCCAAAATCTCTTCGTCGTACTGGAAAGAAAGCTCTAAGCATTGCCCTTGCAGGAATCAGTGTCCCGTTTGCATTAGGAATTGGGACATCTTTTGTTCTCAGAGAAACTATTTCTCAAGGAGTTAACCAAGGCCCTTTTCTGATCTTCATGGGAGTAGCCCTTTCTATCACTGCCTTCCCCGTTTTGGCTCGTATTCTAGCTGAACTCAAACTTTTAACAACAGATGTTGGTCGAATGGCTATGTCTGCTGCAGCAGTCAATGATGTGGCTGCATGGATTCTACTCGCTCTAGCTATTGCCCTATCAGGTGTTGGTAAATCTCCTGTTATTTCGTTGTGGGTACTTTTGTGTGGGACCGGTTTTGTCCTACTCTGCATATTCATTGCTCCTCGTATATTCAAATGGATGGCTAGACGTTGTTCTGAGGGTGAGCCAGTGGACGAAAAATATGTCTGTGCTACGCTGGCAGCTGTTTTGGCTGCGGGATTCGTGACTGACACGATTGGCATTCATGCCTTGTTTGGGGCTTTTGTGCTTGGAGTTCTCATCCCGAAGGAAGGGCCTTTCGCAGGCGCTCTGGTGGAAAAAGTTGAGGACCTTGTATCTGGTTTATTCCTTCCTCTCTACTTTGTGTCTAGTGGATTAAAAACGAATGTAGCTACTATTCAAGGGGCTCAATCATGGGGTCTTCTTGTTCTTGTCATATTTACGGCGTGTTTCGGGAAGATTGTTGGCACCATTGTGGTGTCACTACTGTGCAAATTGCCTATCCAAGAGGCTGTAACTCTCGGTTTCTTGATGAACACGAAAGGTTTGGTGGAGCTCATTGTTCTCAACATCGGCAAAGATAGAGGAGTAAGTTCAGCTTGATTACACTTCCTTCATTTTGGGGATCAGGACATATGGTTGCTATAGTGAAATGTTGTTATCGAAAATAACTGTTAAAGAGAGGTCTGTACTACTTATAGTTTTGTAGTATCGTTTTTTGACTGATGATTGGCTTTGCAGGTACTTAATGATCAAACATTTGCCATCATGGTGTTGATGGCTCTCTTCACGACATTCATCACGACTCCTATAGTGATATCAGTATATAAGCCAGCTAAACTGGCTGTGACAGCATACAAACACAGAACTATAGAGAGGAAAAACACGAGTAAACAGCTCCGAATCCTGACCTGCTTCCACAGCACAAGGAACATTCCTGCAATGCTCAATCTCATTGAGGTTTCTCGGGGTACTGAGAAGAGGGAAGGGCTTCGTGTCTATGCGATGCACCTCATGGAGCTTTCAGAAAGGTCCTCTGCTATTTTGATGGTCCACAAGGCTAAAAAGAACGGATTGCCCTTTTGGAACACCGAACAGGTGCAAGATTCGAATCAAATCGTTGTAGCTTTCGAGACTTTCTCGAATCTCAGTAAGGTGTCTATTCGACCAACTACTGCAATCTCTCCTATGAACAACATGCATGAAGACATAGTCAATAGCGCCGAGAGAAAAAGAGTTGCAATGATAATTCTCCCGTTTCATAAGCACCCGAGACTCGATGGACATTTGGAAACAACCCGAGCTGATCTAAGGCACGTGAACCGGAGAGTTCTTCAGCATGCACCGTGTTCGGTTGGCATATTAGTAGACCGAGGTCTCGGTGGAGCTGCTCATGTATCTGCAAGTAATGTTGATTTTTCAATAACAGCCTTGTTCTTTGGTGGCCATGATGATCGCGAAGCGCTTGCTTATGGGGTCCGCATAGCCGAGCACCCTGGCATTAGTTTGGTGGTGGTTCGGTTCATAGTGGACCCTGAGGTAACCGGGAAAAGTGTTAAGGTGGAAATGAACAACAACAACACTAGCCCCGAGGATCGATCTGATGATGAAGAGTTCCTTGCTGATGTGAAGCACAAATCTTCCATGGATGGCTCAATAAAATTCGAGGAGAGGATCGTGAAAGATGCTCAAGGGACTATAGAAACAATCCGTGAGTATAACCGCTGCAATCTGTTTCTGGTTGGCAGAATGCCCGAGGGACAAGTAGTTGTAGCATTGGATAAAAAAAGTGACTGTCCAGAATTAGGATCTTTGGGGAACTTATTGACATCGCCAGAATTTTCAACCACAGCATCGGTGTTGGTGGTGCAGCAGTACCGGAGCCAGTTACCTCAAGAATCTCTCAGTTCATTGAAGGAAGGAGAGTCATCAGATGGCGATAGTGATTCAGACTAAAATTTGCTAGCAGTACATCAAGCTCTTTTAAGTACTCAATGTACAGTAATAGATAAAGAATAAATTACCAACTAAGAAAGATACATTACTAGTACTCAAGGCTTTATATACATGTAGTCCTTACCCTTGTTTTACCTTCTGTTCTGTTATTGTGAAACTGCAAACTCTTCCAAGTTATTAGCTAAATGGCATTTGCATCAGATGAATTACCAACTAAGAAAGATACATTACTAGTACTCAAGGCTTTATATACATGTAGTCCTTACCCTTGTTTTACCTTCTGTTCTGTTATTGTGAAACTGCAAACTCTTCCAAGTTATTAGCTAAATGGCATTTGCATCAGACTTTTTTGTTCCTTTATGAGTTTCAACCTTGCTGCCTTAGAATTATCAAGTGTTTGTCTTTGTTGTTGCAACTACAGTTGGATTTTTCTGTGGCAATACAGAATAATAGATAACTGCAGATTTATGCACCCATTGTTGTTTACACAATCAGGTCACTTTTAAGGTAATTGTAAATAGTAACTAACCTCCTATCATAGGTTAAATAATGTGACAGAATAAAAAATCTTTACACAACATAATTTACATCTATATATAATACAGGTAATGTTACTCAGAAGGGCCATAGCTCTTTTTGATCAATTTTGCTGGATGAGCTCGGCCCAATTTTGTTTCATTTGTTGGCCCATTTGCTTGTAAAACTTTGAAACCAGACAAATGGATTGGTTGTCTTGCTATAAGTATCTATTTTGATTTCTGGGCCTAAGTTTACATGCTTTTCTAGCTAAGCAAAATCCTAGAATAAGGCAAAATACAATACTGTGAACAGGCCAACCTAAATTAAGAACAAACAAGAGGTTAGGTCATACAAGTTCCTTTTTTTTGGTACAACCGTATGATATCTGAAACCCAATGGCCCGACTAATTTAGATTTGCACCATGTAGGGCTCATAAAGAGGAAAACACTTCATACGAGGAGTTCTTCCATTCTCATGACTCAAACTCGAAAGTCGAAAGGTTAAAATTTTGCAAACTCTACCGGTAATGAAATAAAAATATAGATAAAATTAAAAGATAGAGCATAATTTTTTTTGGGTACAATGGAAACTAGTCAACAAATTTAAATTACTCCATATTCCTGAAGGCAATCAACAAATCTTCTTCCGTTCTTTGTGTTTGTATCCTTCATCCCCCCCTCATGTGATGATGAGCATAAATGCCACTCCAACAACAACAATGTGGTAGGTAATAAAAACATCCCAATTTTATAATTTGTATAATAATCAGCTTGGCAGCTTGGCAATTTTATACAAATTTATTTCTCTATCTTTATAAGATTTTCAAATATGAAAACACTACATAAGACAAGTCGGATGGTGAATTTTTCTAGACATGATTAAAGAAAGGGGTTCATGCAACTTAACTTTGTCTTCCACCATGAAAACAAACAGATGAAATTTTCTCCAAATATTGAACTAAGCTACTAAAGTATATTCTTGATCACACAATATAACATCAAGAGTCTTTTACACTATATAAACTTGAACAAATCACTTAATTATCTCAACAATTAATTGAACGATGGAGAAATCTTCTAGTTATTTCAAGATCCTTTTTATTACACTCACTTCTTTTTTTCTCATAGCCAATTCTAAAAGACTAAAACCCGAAGAACCCTGCAAACGACTCGTCCTCTATTACCACGACATCCTTTTCAACGTCACAAATTCTGCAAACGCTACGTCTGCAAATATCTCAAATCCTCCTAATGTCCTAGGAGATTACAATTTTGGGATGTTAGTTGTTTTCGACGATCCAATAACAAAAGATCGGAATTTGGTGTCAACACCCGTGGCCCGAGCTCAAGGATTTTATTTATATGATATGAAGAGTAAGTATAATGCATGGTTTGCTTATACTTTGGTGTTTAATTCAAGTGAGTATAATGGTACATTAAATATTATGGGGGCAGATATTATAGAGGAAAAAACTAGGGACCTTAGTATTGTTGGAGGGACAGGAGATTTCTTCATGGCTAGAGGTGTTGTAACATTAAGTACTGATGCTGTTGAAGGCTTAGGTTATTTTTGTCTCAAGATGGATATTAAGTTGTATGAATGCTATTAGATAGTACTATTTTCTTAAGCATATACTCCATTAGTTTTTTTTAAAAAAAATAATTGTTACCAGGGATAATCACACTTTTGATCCCTCAGTTATCAGAAAAGTTCTGATTTTGATCATTATGATATTGACTAAGAATATTGAACCTTCAATTAGTTGAAGTGGTGCACTAATTTCATCCTTCTTCTTGGGGCTCTCTTTCCTAATTTAGCGAATTATCAATCGTTACACTATTTAATTGATTGTGTATAAAGTTAAGTATGTATTGTTATTCAATCTTCGAAGGTAATATATATGGTTCATAAAATAATCTAAGTAACATATCATATATAAAGGGATTAAAAATATATATTTTTATTGATGGAAGATTAAATGTGCTTAATCACATATCATAAGGACCAATAGGAATTAACTAATAGCCAATGGACCAAAAATCCTAAATAGTAGTGTTTTCACGTGAAAAAATCAAGAAGTTTTCTAGCGTTTTAATGAGAACATGTTTTCCACCATACGTTTTTCCAGTGAGATGGTTCAGTAATAAGATGGGAAAATCATGTTTTATAGCATAAAATTTTCACTGAATATCAATGGGGGGAAACTCTAAGTGTCTAGTAGTGTCTATATGTTTTAAATTCTTGTTTTCTCTAGTAGCTAGTACTTACTTGACATAAAATATGAGAGGTACAACAGACCATTATGATCCGGGTTTTTTCTAACTTCGCACGTAGCGAAAGTTTAGTGCACCTGATTGCCCTTTAACATATATTCTTCTAACTTCGCACGTAGCGAAAGTTTAGTAATGCCCTTTAACATATATACAACATATGGAGTAAAAAAGGATAGCGGACCTAATAGTGAAGGAAGGAGCCAAGAAAGAACTTTGATCATGTCATACATTCAACAGTTGCTTTTTGTTCGAACCTAAAAACTACTTTTGTTATGTAAATATTTCGGATTGTAGTAATTTGTATGTATTTAATGACTCCGCTATGTAGGAACATTAATCCGTGGTGATAATTCACTTTGTTATGATGCATATTAATTAACTACTAATATTATTATCAATTCTCGACCCAAACAAACTTTTTTTTTTTTTTTTTCAAATTATATCTTCAATAACTTTTAGAAAAAAGGTTGGGAGAAAATGACAGGCCACGAGTTGGCTGGCTCACCTAATTATACAAAGATCTCTCATGTTTTTTTTTTTTTTTTTTTGATAACTCGGATTTTGCGCCATGCATTTACTACTTCACCAGATTATCCAGACGTTACGAGTAATAAGATCGGTCCTTCAACACTATCACCGCGTAAATCGCGGGATGTGCCACGCCAAGCTTTTACGAAATCTGATAATCGATCAACGGCATGTTCCACCCCAACACGTAATTTCTTCGCTTTGCGGGAATCGAACTCGCGTTTCATGTTAGGCGTCTTATACGCTTGTCATTACCTGGAATATGCTCCGGAGGACTCTCTCATGTTATTATTGGTTTGATGAAGTCCGACGCCAGCTATCATTTTGGTACTATCTCAAATCTAATAAGTATTAAATAATGAGTGAAAAAAGTTGTTAGAACTTTGATTCTCATTTTTAACTAATTTTAAATTGATTTTATCTTAAGATTTAAGCTTTCATAATTAATGGATTTGGATACCTACGTTTTACTAGCTCTGTACTACTACTTTTCAAAAGCTGTTTCCAACTGGGAGAAAGGTTCGGTGCTCCAATTATATTTCTTTGACATTTGGTGACCCCATAATTGATCAGCGAGGATAATATGATTATGGTTTTATACATTGATAATATAAATACTTTTATACTATCGGAGAATTTTAATATATTGAAAAATTAACTATATAAAGTGTAGGTATACTCTTGATGGTGTGAGACTTTTTTTTAAAAAAAATTATGTGGGCTTAGCCCAAAATAGAAAATATCACACTATATCAAGAGTATCTCTATTTTAAATTGATCTAACAGTTGATATCAAAGTCAATGATTCGATGAGGCGAATATGAAGATAATAGAGTAACGGCGTGCGGCTTTGATTTACTATACCAAAAGGTAGCTTGGAGCCACACACAAAAGAAGAAGCTAGCTTTTGTGTTTTAGTGGCTATAAATGCTCGATCTTGTATGTTAGTGGCAGACAATAAATCTCGAAATTTGACTTATGGATCGTGGTAATAAGACACGTGGAACTTAGTAGGAGGGGAAGACTCGTAGATCGTGGTTGCGCCACATAAAACTTAGTTCAAGGGGAGATTGTTGGGTGTGCAAAAGTCCCACATTAATACTCCCTCCGTCCCAAAAAGATTGTCTTACTTTCCTTATTAGTTTGTCCCAAAAAGATTAACATATTTTTATATTTAGAAATAATTTAACGTACATCCATACAAATATCTAACACTTGTTTCTAACCATACATTTCAAAAGTTTTTCTTTATTTCTTAAATTACTTGTCAAGTCAAACTAAGACAATAATTTTGAGATGGAAGGAGAGTAATTAATAATATTGGAACATGAATAAATAACCATATATAGAAGTATCACTATGTCTACCAATACCATTACCGTTTACTTACTTTCTACTTCTATACATACCATTGACAATGAAATTATGCAGTTATATTTGAGTCCTATTCAACATCTCTAAGTTTCTTTTTTATTTTTGGTTAAAAATATATATATATACGAAAGGAGGTGCATCAATAGTCTGCAATCTTGTTAATCCCTACATTTCATTTTCAGCTATTGTATGGTAATTGATTAAATCCTTTTATAGGCATAGTTCATGGTGTTGGAATTGTGTGACCATGTACGAACCTAATTATTTTTCATGAGCCAAGCACGATAATAAATGAAGATAGATTCAAATCCAGGACCGGCCTCTATTTTTGTTCATATTGATATCATACGAGTTTTTTATTGATAATGAATGTCAATGAGATCCAAACATAAGACCAATCTCTTTATTATTTATTCTAATACAATATTGATCTAATTTATATGATCATATCATCTAAACATTTAAATAAGTTGTTCGAAATTAAGAGCGCACTTGCGTGATATTTCAACACTGCCAATATTATCACTATTGTTAGAAAATAGAAATGAAAGAAGCTCTTGTGATGTTTCAATTCACCCATGTCGCTTGAAATCAAATCCATTACTGCCATAGAAAATCAATCAATATATATATATATATATAAAAAAAACTAGGCATAAATAAGGTGATGTGGCACTTCTCTTTGACCTCTATACATATTTATCTTTTTTCCCCCTTTTTTTATTTTTTCCCTTCATTTCTTTACATAATAATCTACTAAATACCTCTTCTTCACCATTATTTATTTATTTATTGTGTAATTAAAGAGGATGATAAAAGATGAAATAAAAATATAACTTTAATTGTTGTAATGGAGAAATAAAAAGTTGTAACGGTTAGCAAAAATATATGGCAATCAATGGGAAAAAATCAAAATCTTGATTTGCCAATTACAAGGCCTATTTCAAGAACAACTGCTCACTTTATTATGGGAGGACATTATTATGGCTACGTTGTTAAGATTCATGATTCATACTCGCCAAGCTTGCATGCAACTACAGGCTTGAATTAATGGAGATAAAGCTCTGAATATCGAGCAAAGAAGGGAAGAGAAAAGAGAGAAAGAAGAAGAAGATTTGTCCAAGCTTTTCTGTGTAATTGCATAAACGTACAAATAAAATATTACAAGTATTTATACTAATCAAGTTGCACAACTAACCACTACTAACACCACTAACCACTATTGCACTCTGTGAACCTTATTAAACACATAACCAAATGTAGTAAGTAGGTAAACATACTAATGTATACAAATAGTATATCTAATGTATATCTTTAACATGTCCCCTCAAGCTAGGAACTACAAACAAGTTTTTGAGTCCTAGCTTTGGTAAAAGGTAATCATGCCGGACCTGACTACGCCCCTTCGTGAGAACATCAGCAGTCGATCTTGAGCCGGGCAAATGAATCGCGATATCGGGCCTGCAACTTCTCCCGGACAAAGTGGCAATCGATGTCGATATGCTTCGTCCTCTCATGGAAAACAGGATTGGATGCGATCTGTATAGCAGACTTGCTATCACATTGTATAGACACATGAAGATGAATGGGAACATGCAACTCAGAAAAAAGTCCAGCCAACCATACTACCTCTGCGACTGCAGAGGCCATACTCCTATATTCAAATTTCCACCGAGCCATGACACAATACACTGATTCTTTGACTTCCAAGATATGAGTGAGGACCCAAAGAACATCAGATAACCAGTAATAGATCTTCTTGTATTAAGACATGAACCCCAATCAGCATCACAATATGCAGTAAGAGTATCAGTGTTCCCTGCAGGCATGAAAATGCCAAATCCTGGCGCATTCTTAACATACCTCACCACTCGATATGCAGCAAGAAGATGAGAAGTTTTAGGTGATTGCATAAATTGGCTCAAGCATTGATCAACAAATGATATGTCAGGTCTGGTGTTGGTCAAGTACAACAATCTCCCTATTAATCTTTGATAACACGCCGATCCTCCAAAGATGGATCATCACCTTGGACCACCGTGATTTCGCGGTCCACCCTTAGCCGCTCAATTGTCTCATCATACACAGTGGATGTCAGCTTGACATTAAGCTCTATTGGTGCCCTCACTGCCTTCCCAGCTAACAACCCAAGGTCGGATATCAACTCAACATCATATTTCCTCTGATGCATTACTATTCCACTGCTATTGCGAGCAAATTCGAAGCCCAAAAAATATCGCAAGGTCCCCAGGTCTTTGATCTTAAAACTCTGTTGAAGAGTTAACTTTGTGTCCTGATGAAGCTCCTCATCATTTCCAGTAATAAAGAGATTATCTACATAAATCAAAACTACCATAATTTTGTCTTCAATCTTCCTTGTTAGTAAAGAATGATCCAGATGGCTCTGGACAAATCCTGAAGTCTTCAAGGAAGTAGTTAGCTTTATGTTTCACTGCCTAGATGCTTGCTTCAATCCATATAATGACTTCACTAATTTGCACACCTTCCATTTCTTGTGATCAAAACTATGTGGCATACTCATATACACATCCTCATTAAGATCACCTTGCAAGAAGGCATTATAGACATCCATTTGATATATTGACCAACCTTTAGAAGCAGCTATTGTGATAATTGTTCTAACTGTCACCATCTTTGCAACTGGTGAAAAAGTATCTTGGTAATCCACTCCTTCCTTTTGATTATATCCCTTAACTACTAGTCTTGCCTTGAACCTTTCAACTTCACCATTTGCCTTGTATTTGATCTTGTACACCCACTTACACCCAATGGCCTTTTTATTGGTGGGTAAATCAGCTATTTCCCAGGTGTGGTTGTCTTCTAGAGCATGCATCTCAATCTTCATAGCATCAATCCACCTGTTATCTTTCACAGCTTCTGAATATGAAGTTAGCTCATGTTCAGCTTCAATATTGACAATAAAACACTGGTATCCTGCAGTCAACCCAGTGTAGTTGAGGCTGTCTAACAGAGGATATAGGCAAGACTGAGTTTGAATTTTCCTACTTCCTTCATCACCTGGTAGTATGAAATCCTCCTTTCAAGTAGGCAGCTTCCTATTTCTGCCTGATTTTCTCAATCGATGGTATAAGTATGGTGCACAACATACCCATACAAAACACTCTACTAGACACGGTCTGTAGACATTCCGAAAACTAACTGCTCTGATATCACTTTTTGTCACGACCCGACCCGACGGGCCGCGACTAAGCGCCCTAATGACGTCATTATACTAACCTGTAGCACATAATCCAACTAACACTAGGAAAAATATAAAATTCGGCAGCATTACGCTGCAATTATAACATACGTCAGGATAGGCGAACCGACAAGACTACCTTTACACAAGAATGTACTTGCTTCCTGGGGAGTCACAACTAGCCAACATAATATAATAGGCAAGCCGACAAGACTGCCACCAAATAGTATCACGTATACACGGGAACATCCCAAAATAGAGTACAACGACATAGCTGACCAAAACAGTTTTACAACTTTACATACGTACAACCTACGACTGTCTACAGACCTCTATGAAAAGGATAACGACATAAGACGGGACAGGGCCCCGTCGTGCTCCTAAATATATACATAAGTTTAAAATAAGGTTCTGTACCAAAATGACTAAGCTCCGAAACAATGGAGTTGTCCAACCAGCTGAGTAAAAGTCATAGGCTAGCGGATCACCAAATCGAGAACTCAGATCATGCGTGAAACATAGCCTCGAGGAAAGGAGGTCGACTGAAATAATGATCGAGTATGTAAAACATAAAGTACTGTAAGACAGATCAATACTGGCGAAAAGATATCATGAGACAAGTATAATAATCAAATTACCCATTCACTGTGTCATAGACAAATGAGAGTCGTACCTTATAAAAATGAGAGTCATATCAAATCATGGATGCATGTCCTTAGAAACATCATATCTATTTACATTGTAGGCCCTCTAGAGAGAGACTCGGTGGGATCATCATATCTATATACATTGTCGGCCCTTTAGTGAAGGACTCAGTGGAACCATCATATCTATATACATTACCGACCCTTTAGTGAGGGACTCGGTGGAATCATCATATCTATATAAATTGCCGGCCCTTTAGTGAGGAACTCGGTGGAATTCATGTATTCGTCATATCTGTATACATTGTCGACCCTTTAGTAAAAGTCTCGGTGAATTCATATAATCATATCCAGCACGAGTAGAATATCACAAGTAACTTATACAATTTAAATCATCATTTGGCTCTCAATGGAATAAATGAAAGGCACTATCATATATCGTTTTAAATCATCATTTGACTCTCAATAAAATCATTATAATAAACTCTTTACTGAAAATCATAGGCATTTCTCATTACTAACATCTTTAGAAAATATACTGTGTAGAAATCATGTCCGTTCGTCGTACTTTCAATAAATCATGTCAAAAAGAAAGAAGGAAGAGTTTCACATACCTTATTGACGAACTAACCAACTCTATAAATATATCTTGTCTAAATTAGCACTTCCACCTATATCAATAGTAATTTGTTCGTTAACTTATGATTTCTAGCGTACGTTATATAGAAGGACGACTTTCTTTTCTATATAAATTTGGGCAGCACCTCCCCTATTTATACATGTATCCACAACTTACCAACAAGGTCAATCAACACCAACAACAAGATACAATTCAAGGATACACCAAAACAATCCCATATACTTCATAGCCGCTACTATTTTACATCATTTCTCCTTACCTTCATGGAATATAACCACAATAGCAATCAAGGTGATTAACACGCCTATTTATCATGTTAATTCAGCCCCTTAATCCACATTAAAATAGTCCATAATCCAACAACATCTAGAGTGCAATGTAACACCTTTTCATGCTTTAATTTCTTTAAGACGTGTAGTAGTATTCACCATATCGTATACATATGTTCCTAACTTATTTTTCCAGCATTTTAATACTACCAAATCAGCCCCTAAAACGTTACAACAACGTCTAACAATTTCATGAAGTTCTTGGTCACAACATGTCATAATTCCATAACTCTTTTCCCAACTTTCTTAGAATCCAATTTTCCTTTTCAACATTTTTATATAACCAACTATAACTTAAACTTAAACATCAAGGTTTTCCTTCAACTTTCAATATGCAATTAGTGACGATAATACAACAACAACAATTAAATTCAAAGTATACAAAACTATCCCAAAATCGGCTACATCAACATTTAGTCACATGCATCCTCTTATTTGCAATTCCTCTTTAACATGAGTTTACCCCTTAACTACAACATCATTTAATCTTCCAAATACTCTATGAAAAGAAGAAAAATGAAGCCCAAACAGTCCCTAACTTTCGGCCCAACCACTGCCCATTTTTGAAACATTCTTCACAATTTCTTCAACTTATAATTGCATGCATGTATTGTACAAGTTTAATACCATCTTACTTGCATGTTTTCTTCCAAAAATCCATCTTAAAATCTGGAAATTTTTAGGTTAAAATTTCGACCAGCCGTGAACATTTTTGCCACTATTTTGGGTGCTAATTTTGGGCTTAGAATTTAGATGAAGGAGTTAATCTAGGAAGAGGAAATTGTTGTCTTCAATTTGACTATGAAGAATGGGAGATTTTCAGCTGATCAAAGAGAGTGAAAGGAGAGAAATGAGAGTTTTGAAAATGAGGTCTTGAAAATGGAAGATGGAAGGTCATATGCTTTAAGGCAAAAATCTGAAATTTAATTTACACTTTGGTCCACTTCTCCCCCTTAATTAAACTTATGTCCCACTTCTTTTAAATACCAAAAATTTCATAAGACCTCGTATCCTCGTTGTCCCAACTTATATAATATGTTACTAATCCATAACGGGAATATCTATAACTATCATTATAAATTTCCGTCGTCACCCTCGTAGTAACCAAAATTTATTCCAGGGGTATATCCTGCATATACTAACTTTCAGATTAGCATATATAAATATACTTTATATCTAATATTCGAATCGTAATTCCTTAATGACGTTCTTAATTATCGTCTTAAACTTACAAGGTGTAACAAGGACGGGGTCAGGGTGGCGGACAGGTTGTCGGTGGCGACCACAGCCGCGACCAGCAGGGCCAAAACCGACACCACCGGCAAAGAACCCAATCACCGGTAGGCGGCAATGGGGCGACCCACCGTGGACTGACAAACGCAATGGATCGCTCTCCCTTCCGCACTTACGGCTTAGTGGGTCCGACCTCCTCTCACTTCTAGACAACCCGGGTTCTTAATTCTCGTCTTCAGCAAGATTTTGCAGCCCATGGACCATCTTCCGCAAGTTATGCTCCAACAGATATTTAACATGCCATGAACAACATGAATCTAAGTGTTCCCGATGATTCATGGTATATGGACACGGGGGCAACGTCACACATGATGACATCTCAAGGTACTCTCTCGTCTTATTTTAATATGCGCAGTAATAAAAATATTGTTGTTGGCAGTGGGCAGAAAATTCTAATTCATGGTATTGGTCATTTAAATCTCCCCCCCCCCCCCCACACCCATCTTTACATTTGAAAAATGTCCTACATGCACCCAAACTGATTAAAAATTTGATATATGTACGTCGTTTTACAACTAACAATAATGTTTCTGTTAATTTGATCCGTTTGAGTTTTCTGTGATGGATTTTCAGACGGGGATGCCACTAATGAGATGTAATAGCACTGGAGATTTGGATTTCATCACTGCCACTATCAACACCCAAGTCACCAATTTTTGCAGCTATCTCTCATATTTTATGGCATAACCGGTTTGGACACCCGGGAGCACCGGTATTTAATTTTCTTTAAAATAATAAATTTGATGATTGTAACAAACTTATGAACTCTCATGTTTGCTAAGCTTGTATTTTTGGGAAGCATGTTAAACTTCCTTTTTCGTTATCTGCTTCTAATACTTTTATGTCATTTGATCTCATGCATAGTGATTTGTAGACATCCCGATTTTAAATTCGGCGGGTCATAAGTATTATATGCTTATTTTGGATGATTATTCGAATTTATTAGGGAAAATGTATTAAGTAGGGATGATTCTAATCCTCTAGGTAATTAATTCAACCTTTAACAAGTGCGCCGGCCATTTAGCCTTCTTATGAAATGAGTTCCATCAGTTAAGATTATACCAATTTTAAGAATATATACCTAAAATATCGAGTTTTACCGGAAAACTATGAGTTCACGTGTCCCAAATTTTGTACCCAAATTCGCCCCTGCTCCTAACATATATAGACTTGAAGATAGGTAAAGTAACATCAAATCTTGAATATGCATATTTCTGTTAACTAGTAGCTACCAATAAAAGATCGATTCCTCTGACATAGACTTGAAGATAGGAGAAAGTAGCAGTTTTATCCATACGTTTAATTTACCTTAGTTTTTACGTCTGTACTATATGGGAATTTTAGATCCCTTAAGAGCCAAGCTTTAAAAAAATTTAGGACCATTTCTTGTGACAAGACACAATTGGATCCAAAGAAACAACCTTCAATTCAAAGTTTCAAACCAAACTAACTAACCATTTTCTTCAAAATGGCACCCAAAAAAACAATTCCATAACCATTTTATTTTTCCTTTTCCTTGTTTGTCACATAAAAGTTGAATCATCCCATAAAATTCGTGCTCGTCAGCCCTGTAAAACCCTAATTTTTTACTTCCATGACATAATCTACAAAAAAAACACTTGACATTCACTAAATAATTCTGAATTGTCTTCCTCTCTTGCAATCACAAACACTTAAAGATCTTTCTTCCAAAGCAAACACTTGAGTTCTCTTTGCTCATTTGTTTGATTGTTGTTTTATCTTGGGAGATAAATTGCTATTACAACCGTTGAAAGGATATACGGGGCAATATTATCTTAAGGATAGATCAAGAATTTGGTCTACTTAGCAAGCCCTCATATTTGATCATTTTCAGATTTCTTACTCACTTGTTGTTGTTGTTGCATTTCCATTTCCTTGTCTCTACACATATTTCCCACATGCATTGTAAAAATCCTTACATGATCCACATGTATAATTTCTTTTTTATTTTATTTTTTTGGTATAATTATTTGGTATTTGAAATTTATTGGCCCGACTAATTCAGATTCACGTGCGTAAAGTCCGTTTAATGGAAGCATGATGCCTACCAAGGATTTCATGGCTCGAACCCGATATCCTTAAATTAAAATGAAAATATCATATTCATCCCACCGGACTTTCGTCGTGGTTAACTTAATTAATAATTTTAATTTAACGCTCCATGCATGGCCTTGGGATTTTCTCTTTTCTTGTTTTTTGTCCCACCACTTCCAAGCTTAGACATATGATGTAATAATAAAATAAGCCAAAATCCCTGCTTATTTGCTCATTAGTTTTCAGTTCAACCTTGTCGGCTAATCAGAATTATGATAACAACTATTTATTGCCTGGATCGAATCTTTCAGAAAAGGTTGGACTTTTATATTTGCTTTTACGTTTTCGTTATTGACTTTTTAGCCACTGTCTGGTTAACTGTTTCTTTTGAATTAAATAATAAGGGAACCTAATTTTATAATGTTTAATTGGCATCTTAGCAACTTAAGACACTTATGGCTAGTGATTACTTGTAGTAATTTTCAAAATTCATAAAACATTGTGACATTAGCCCTCATCTCTTAATTAATCTAGAATCATATAACTCTAAACTTAAAATCTTGAACAATTATCCAAATTTAAAAAAAAAACAAGAAAAATGAGCACAAAATTCTCTCTGTCATTAAAGTTTGAATATTTCATACCCAAATATTAGGTAAAACAAGTTTCTAATTATGTAGATTTTTCTTCCAATGATACATAATAATTTGAATACATCCACTAGGTACTAAATTATAGTTTTGTGTTAGCTGAAGGCAGGTTCAACAAGTATTGGAACTGAATATATAGATGGTAACTAATTAAACGAATAAATTATGTTGAGACATCACTATCCTAACTGCATCACCATCATTCACTTAGAACTATATATAAAGAGACTAAGAGTAACCATTCATTCAAGTTCCAGATTTTGTGCAATAATGTATTCCTCTAAGTCATTATTCACAATTTTCTGCATTCTTCTTCTCTCCATTTCTGTTCAGAGCTACAATCGTCGTGCTCGCGGTCCATGTAAAGAAATGGTATTTTACTTTCACGACATTGTTTACAACGGGGAAAATTACAAAAACGCGACTTCAACTATAGTTGGTGCACCCGAATGGGGCAACAGGACAATAATGGCAAGTCCTAACAATTTTGGGGACTTAATTGTGTTTGATGACCCTATTACAATTGACAATAATTTGCATTCACCTCCAATTGGAAGGGCACAAGGGATGTATTTTTATGACCAAATGGATATTTTTAGTTCTTGGCTTGGTTTTTCTTGTGTGTTTAATAATACTGATTATAAAGGGAGTTTGAATTTTGCTGGTCATGATCCTTTGATGAACAAGACTAGGGACATTTCAATTATTGGTGGAACTGGTGATTTCTTCATGGCTAGAGGAATTGCTACATTGAGTACTGATGCATTTGAAGGAAGTGTTTATTTTCGACTTCGTGTTCATGTTAAGCTATACGAGTGTTGGAAATTACTCTAGTTCGTATTTGTTTTTCTTGAACATTTTCATTTATTTTCGATTTCGAAAAATGTAATTTCTTGACTTGTATTTTTTTTTTCATGAGTTGTATTTGTGTGATTATTGATTGTTCTGCACTGGACACTATTCCATTGGGATGAACGGGATGTAGATTTAGAATCTTTGTATCAGTTGCATTTGTGTTATTATCAACCGTCATTGAAAATCTTTCAATCGCGATATTTAGACTCAACTATACTCGATTTGTGTTTAACTACTAATTCTAAAACTATGATACCATGTAAGCTTCATTAATGGAGATTCAGATCAATCATAAGAGAAGAGAGAGGAAGGAAGTTATAGAGAGAAATTTTGTACACATTGTAAAATATCTTTTTGTGAGCTTAGAGTTGTACAAAGACTTAGCTCAAGCTTATATACAATCTAGCTTAACAACTTAACTTACTCTAATCACTTAATCTTTTAACTCAACTTAATCAACCATAGTTACTTGTTTACTAACTAACTAGTTAACAATTTCTTTGTTTCTTAGCTAAATTAATCAATTAATAGTTTTATGACTTTAGTAGAGTTGCTAATTATGCTTAATCTGATAGGTAATTCGAGTAATATGATTCAGATGTTTATTGTTGCCATTTGCATTAGTAAAAACATTCCCTATTCCTAACTTTTCTTTTTCTTTTCAATTTTCAATTTTAGTAACTAAATTCTCAAGTTAAAATCTTAGATAAAGAAGCAAAAGGATATTTTTTAAAAGAAAAAAATCAAGATATAAATACCCTTAGCAAAATTTACATTTATCAAATTATCCCAACAGTATATACAAAAACTAACCTCATACATTTTCGAGAATATTGTACTGAAAGAAATATTCTCTTTCTTATTTTTATTAATTGAAAGACAATATATACACTTTACAATAGTAAAATTTTATTCCTATTCTACTTTTAAAACTCTATTCTATTTGGAGACTAACTATACATTTATGGTAAAGTGTACAAGATTAATTAAGGTACAATACTAATATACAATATTTACCAAATCTTTGCTTTGATCGAGACTAGTTGTGGTGGACTGCTTTTCCCAGTTTTGTATATTCAATATACACACACTATATATATATATCATGTGTATATTGTATGTATATATAATATGTACATTTATGACCAGTCTCACAAATGCTCTCTTTCTCTATATTGTAATTTTATACTCAAATAACTAAGAAAATTAATTAGTGTCTATTTTTAAATGTTTTTCAAATCAAATATCTATTTAAATAATATTAATCATAAAGTGAAAACTATGACGATCAAAAGTACTTAAGAAAAATTTGCCAAACGAAACTATTTTCATAATACCAACAAAAGTACTTTAGCACTTTATTATGATTATTTAATTTATTTATTTACTTTATTAATTTTTTTTATAGAAGTAGTAAGTTAAATTAACTTGGCTTAACACTCAATGTGCATATCTATTTTATATTTTTTAAATTAAAAATTTCGAATTTTAACTTTAAATATGAAATTATTTTTATTAAAGAGCGGATTACCCCAAAATTGTGAAACTTGTAGCACAAATCTGAATTTAATCGGGCCGAAATGTAGGTGGAAAAGAGGGGGAAGATGTAACGGTATAACTGGCGCGCCTTTTTGATGAGCTTATCTTGAAGTGTCTTTGTTCTGTCCACTCCCATCTCTTGTTTCTTATCCACTCTTTCATTTTCTGCTGCGTAATTTTTCAAGAATGCAAAGCCTAGCGCTCTCTTCTGAGAGCAGCACCTTTTTGTTTAGGCCCTCCTCCTCATTTGCCTTCCCTAATATCTCCCCTTTAATTGCTATCTCCAGGTATGTGTTCGGAATTTAATATTTGTTGAAATTTTAGTGAATTTTCACGTATGTATTTATAGACTGGGCTCAGTTTAACCTAGTAAATGTAAGCTACATCATCCCCTCCCCCTCCCCCGATGCCATGTAGAATTGTGCAAACCACTGTTGGAAATTTATCTAGTGGGAATGTGGGATTGAGTTTATCCAGTCTTTAATGACTTGAACACATGGGCATGTCGGAAATATTATTTCCACACATGCATACGTCGTACAACGTCGCTAAATTTCAAGTAGTGAAAGAGATGTTGGTACACAAGTTAAGTGTTCTTAAGTTATGTAAGGATGGACGATTAATTGGCCAAATTGATGAGTCTCCCACGACGGTATGAGAAAAGAAGAAATGTGCAAAATACGAAAATTGGGGAAGAGCTACGCGTGCAGTGAACCGAAAACCAAAGGTTTTTCTGAAAGTTTGAGCTCACTTAGAGGCCATGAATCTACCAACCTTTTGCAGATTCTAGCACTCTTTGAAGTGCTCAAGACACCCCATTTAGTGCATTCAGATAGCATGTGAATGGCCATGTTTTGCACTATAACTAGAGGTCTCAACACTCATTTGAAATCATTCAAAACAGATACTAAATCTGGAGATTATTTGAAAGTCTCTTCTTCTTCTTCTAGCAATCTTGAGTTCTTAATTCTTCTAGAGATTCATAAGTATTTGGCTTGTACTTGTGAAAGTTGTGGCTGTTTTATCTTGGGAGGCTATTAACCACTTTTCGTAAGCCATTATATACGGGGTAAGAGAGTGTCATCACTCGACTCAGCAAACGTTGCTACAATTGTTTCTTGTCTAACCTTTCAGTTCTTCCATCCCTGTTCACATTACAAAACTTCCAACAACCACCTCATCTAAAGTTTAGTACTCAATATTTCCCGTTTCTGGAATTGTGAAAAATAAAGATTCACTATGTTTGATATGATTTGAACTTAAATGAAGAAGTGAGGATTCATATAGTCAGCCCAACTTGTTTGGGACTGACGCGTAGTAGTTATTAAATTTCCTGATTGGGTTGTTTGCAGGTTTTCTAGGCGGCGTTCTCTTTGCATACGACATGGATGGGACTTACCCAAGGTTTTTGCTTTTCATCGATTTGAATTATTCATACTTCATTCCGTAAAAACCAAATGGTTGTGAAGTGAATAATTAATTTATCTGCTTAAAGGGGTGGGGAAAATGTAACCTTTTCTGTGAGGATCAGCTGCAAGTCAAATTAGTGTATCCAGGATATTGTAATGTATGCGAAAAGGCTTCAAAGAATTATATTTGGGAGGTGGGCAAAATAATAAGAGAGTGGCTAACGATTGTGATTCTTTTTTATAAATGGATCAACTATGCCTCAATCTCTAGCTAGCTGAGTTCAGCTATCATCATAGATAGACTATTTCTCTATAATGCACGAAATTAATTTTCAAGCACCTATAGGTGAAGAACACTTCTTTAATTGGCTTCCTTCTTCAATTTATTTACACTTCCCCTCTTTCTTGCATTTATTTTTAGAACAATGCAGTTGAAATACCGAAGTATCAGTCCTGGTTGCGCAGAGAATCATGATACACTAAGTACATGCATTTCCTTCCAATAAGACAAATTCTACTTTTTCTATTTACTCAGACTATATACCCATATGTAAAACTCATACTGCTTTAGTAATCTTTTTTAATCTATTTCAAAGAGTTGTATAATCAGATCATTTCCACTAGTTCCATGCGATTACTCAGTTTAATATTGTTGTATAACAGCTTTTTTATTCATTGATCACTTGGTTATCTCGAAGTTAAATTTTTAAAAGTCTCACTTTGAAGATATATGATCCTACATTTTGGATTCTTCTCAGGTGGTCAGGACTAGGAATTGCAAAAGATTCTACATCCGAAGATCGGCTTATTGTCCTGAAGAATTCAGCAGTACAAAAAGATCAGCGTTGTCAAAGAGGAAAAATCAAAGCACTTCTGCTCTTCAAGTTTTAGAAATGCCACAGAACAATTATCTGAAATCCGTTGCCCTTTCTGGGCTTTTCACTCTTTTGTTCACACAACAAGCAAGTGCTGTTTCGGATGTTGCCACTGGCTTGCAGTTGTTTCCTTTCTTCGGGGACCTCGGAGACTTAAGCACAGGTTTTGCTTCAGTTAGGAAAATCTCCCCGCAACTTCCATTTCTAAAATCTTGCTGCTGTTTTAACTTATCCTTAAAATGGAAATATTAAAGGGAAAAAATAACAATGCCAAGGATGATTTCACAGAATATTTTTTTTAACTAGTTCATGGAAATCATTTCATGCATCATCTGCTGACTTTTGTATCTTGCCAACTATTCTATTTCGCAGGCGTTCTTGTTGATATTCTTTTCGGAGCTTGGGGACAAAACCTTCTTTATTGCTGTAAGGGCATTTTATCATTCAAAATCTATATGTAGATGAGACATTAATGGCTGAATAAAATGATGATATAAATGCTTTTTTAATGTGCCTCATCAAAGAGAGATTACTTCCAATTTGTTATGTTATCATGTTGTCAACAGAAACTTTTCTTTCTTAAAATAATTCACAACTAATTCGAATATTAATTGATGTGAGCAGGCTCTTTTAGCAGCTAGGAACTCTGCTGCTGTCACTTTCGTTGGAACTTTTGGCGCACTTGGGTATGTTATCTTTCTGCACCATGTAATACAGTTGGTGTTTACCGTTTAGAGTTTGCAATTACTTTAGTTTAATGCAGTAGTTTACTCATCTTCACTAAAGAGAATATGTAATAGAGAAGTGTTTTAATGTTGGTCTAGCTAAGAAATCTTGCATCAATATATTGAACTATCTCACAGTGAAATTAGAAAATTAAATATTTCCAGGAATTTCAGCATTCATTATGCCCTCTTAACTTCTGTATCTGATACACATGAACACATTGTTTCCTTTTCAAGAGTTAACATATATTCCTGACTAGTTCTTATAACTTTTTATTCTTGTATCAAAATTAAGAAATTGAAGAACTCAAGACGATCAACATAATTTATCCAGCACAAGTTTTTTAATATCTTGGAAGATGTTCTATCCAGAAACCTATTTTGTCACCCTAAAACAAACGCAGAATTTGTTCTCTGTGTTAACGGTGTCTATGTCATTTGCAGGGTAATGACAATCATATCCGTTGTTCTCGGGCGAACTTTCCACTATGTTGATGATGTTCTTCCTTTCAGGTACTTTAACCTTTGTTTTTGCATGATTATAAATTTTAAGTAAGACAGAAAATCAACCTTCTAAAAATGCAGAATCCAACAATTCATAGCAGGAGGATTCTAACTTATATATACCTACATCACATCCATTTCATTGCATATTTGTTACTTTTCAAAAAATCGAAGAGAAATTTTTTTAGTGTGCTTTGGACCACTTAACTGTTTCTTCTAAATGCAAGTTAACATGTTTTTCTCGGTTAGTGCTCCTTAAGTGAGTAGTTTTAACCAAAAGCCAGCAATCGTTTTGTTTTTGTGGTTAGAAATTAGAGCAAACAGGACATTACAAACTACTTCAGAAGTTGGATAATATGTACCAAAATGAGTACTATATATCAATATCTGTAACCATGGTGGTTGCTGTATATTATGTTCAAATTGCTTATCTTAGGTTGTGTCCGTTGGCCTGGTACCACATTTCCGTGTGAGAAACATTTTCCCTTCTTCATCGTTATCCAAACTGATATGTTTTCTAGTGTATTAACTTCTTATATGTTAAGAATTTTCGCTCGTTATCTCAACCTACAAGCCATCATATATCAGACTACGTTAATAGAATGAGACTCTTATGGATTTTCATTCTCGTTTTAATAAAAGGCTGTGAAAGGTAAGTTCAGTAACCTTCTTAACATAACGAGCAAGAAAGATCCTCTTACTATAGACTGGCCTTAGCGCAACCTTTATCTTTCTAGCAAATACTGTTTCTCCTATTTTTTTCGGATAGTATAACAGATTATAAGACGTTCTTTTCACTCTTGGATTAAGAAAAAAAATACATAGTTGTGACATTGTTGTGGATCTCCATTATTTAACGGACTTTGTTAGCATCTTCCAAATCTTTAAATAAAGGAAATATCATGAGTGGTTCATCTGGTATACCCTGACGCAGCTGTTAAATGCAGTTTCGGTGGAAATGATTTGCCAGTGGATGATATTGCTGCAGTTTGCCTTCTGGTAACACATGATCTAATACTATTTAATTCACAATATGACTTGCACCCACGTGTCATGTGAACTTGACGTGTCTGGCCATATTCAATTATGTTACAGGTGTATTTTGGAGTGTCAACCTTGCTTGATGCCTCCTCCAGCGATGGCATGAAAGCAGAAGAGGAACAGAAAGAGGTAATCCTATCAGCACCGAGGATTTAGTGTTACATTTTACTTAAATTATGAGGATTAAGAGATCAACGCTTCATTATCAAATGTCTATTAGCAGTTAAGACTATGAGCATATTCTAATTGTGGGCCACTTTGCTTTTGAGACCAGGCCGAGCTGGCAGTTTCGGAATTTTCAGGAAATGGTGCTGGACTATTGTCTGCTGCAAACACTATCATTAGCACATTTGCATTGGTCTTTGTTGCTGAGTGGGGTGACAAATCATTTTTTTCTACAATAGGTTAGTCATATATACTCAGGTCGATGCAGAAACTGTTGTTACCATTTGTTTGTCTTATGAATCAACTCATACAGGAAACTGTTCTTTTACTAACAGCCAGACATTTTACAATCTGAAAACATTCACGGAAAGCTAAATAAGCAGGCCAATTTTTTGTATGGATTTCAAATATTGTTCAAGTACTAACACGATATCTACTTTTAGCTCTTGCTGCTGCATCTTCACCTCTTGGAGTCATTGGAGGGGCACTAGCCGGTCATGGAGTTGCAACTTTGGTAAATTCAAACCTTTAATGTACAATCTGCAACGCGACTTCTTTTGCAAATAATCGCAACTAGAACATCTAAAGGAAAATTTCATCAAGATGTGCAAAATAGTGTTGTTTAGAAAAAAGGCCTTTAACTTAAAACCTTCAGTGAATCACATATATCGCGATATTTTTTAGCAGTAAGAGTACCACGGTTGGATTTCTAACTGCTAACATTTTAGTTAAATGAAATGTAAACATATTATTGGTGCATTGGTTCTTTTTCTTGCTTTTCGTGTTGGTCTACGATATGCATCAAAAGTTGATTGGTGGTAAAATTTTCTTTGCAGTTGGCTGTTCTGGGAGGTTCTTTACTGGGGACATTCTTGTCTGAGAAGGTAAGGATACTCTATCGGAATAATAAAAACGGCACAAATTTTTTTGATCCTCTGAATCTTTCTGCTCGAAACGAATTTATCCTATAGATTTCTTCTATGGAAGCCACTATAACAATAATATGTTCCTTCTCAAATTTGCTGAGTAGAAAAAGTCCCTGCCTTTTAGCAGTAAAGTCCACAATGGCATAGGCATCTATTTATTTCTTTGAAGTACTTAAAACGGAAAAGGGCCAAAAATGCCTCTGAACCTATGAAGCACGGACACCTCATTTAGGGTGAGGTGTCCGTGTCGGACACTGCATGGGACACGACACGCGGCGGACACGGCTCGGAAACGTGTCCGGGACGTGTCCGCGTGGGCCCAGCCAAAAAAAAAAAGAAAAATCTCGGACACGGCTCGGACACGGCTCGGACACGTACGGGACACGTTTCAGACATGCGTCACGGACACGCTTATTACAAAAAGTGTAAAAAGCTTAAAAATTAAAAAAACCCTAGAATCTTCAATCTTAAAATCGACTGTTGGCCGCCCTTCGATCGCCGCGATCGCGATCGCGACGGAGCCTACGATTGCTGCGACGGAGCTCGCGATCGCTGGATCATACTGCGACGGAGTCGCGAGCTGCGATCGTTTGGCGACTTCTGCGACTGCCGGCGACTTCCCCTTCCACTCCGGCGACTCTGCGTCTCTGCGAAGTTCATCCAAGTCCGGCGCAGCTGCTGAAGAGAGAGGGAAGGGCGCAGCCTCTCTTAGAGGCATTTAGGGTTTTTTTTAATTTTGTTTAGAAGGCCTTTGAGATTTAGGTGTTGGGAAAATAAGGGATGGGCTGGACCAGGTGGTGTTTGGGCTTGGAGAAATATAAAGTGGGAATGGGTTTTAGTGGGCTTCAAAGGGAAAAGAATAAGTAGTTTTAGGTATTCTATTTTAAAAATAAGTTATGGTATATAAAAAAAATGATTTATAACTATAAATTATAAGAAAAAGAAATATCAATGATGACAAATAATACAATAATATTTTGAAAAATGTTTTAAATTGAATATCCTATTTAAAAATATTAATTTTAGTATTTTATATATTATATTATATATATAAAAATATTTATTTATTTATTTTTACAGCCGTGTCCCTGCCGTGTCGTGTCCCCTATTTTTCAAAATTGCCGTTTCCGCGTGTCCGTGTCCGTGTCCTATCGGACACCTCTCACGTGTCCGTGCTACATAGCTCTGAACTATTAGAAATAGTACAAAAATACCCCATGTTTGGGTTTTGGTCCAGAAATACCCCTGAACTATTATAAATAGGACAAAAATTCCCTCATCATTAGCGAACTGGCCTAATTATGCCCCTCTCCTGTAAACGGACCTCCAGGTCTCATGTAACCCCTCTTAAAACTTAGTATTTCTTTGTTGAGATGGACTCCACCTTGGAAAAAAGAGAAGTTCTAAAAGGGAATACATGAGACTTGGAGGTCCGTTAACGGGATAGGAGCATAATTGGGCCAGTTTTCTACCGGTGAGGGAATTTTTGTCCCATTTTCAATAGTTCGGGGGCATTTTCGGACCCAAAAACAAACGGATGGTATTCTTGTTCTATTTCTAATAGTTCAGACTTCAGGGGCATTTTTTACCCTTTTCCGTACTTAAAATTACCACAATACGTTTGTTTAGACTCAAGAGAGTTCATATAGTAATGTTAAAATGAGTTGATTTTGGAATAATTAAGTACATAATGAATAAAGTAGAAGCTGTATTTGTTTATGTCAAATCTGCCAACCAGATCTTTCCAGTGTTAAATAATCTTTTGATTACGCGACAAACAGTGCTTAACCCAAGTGTCTTGTCTTAACTCTTAATCATCCTATTACCAACATGCATTAGTTATTTTTTCCAAGTTGACTGCAGAAGTCAGCTGGAAAACACACATGATGCTTTGGGAAGACTTTGGACTAGATCATATCTTGTTAAACATGAAAAAAACCTTCCTCTTAGTGACCTGTCACGTCCCGTTTATAATGTTTATTATTACTCTTAAAAGGAGATGAAAAAAAAGGGAGTGACTTTCAGTACACTAGAGTGTTAAAGATTAATAACAGTATTAGCGAATGAGATAATTCTTTAATGAAATTTCTGAGTACTTAAACAAAAAATAATGCGTAAATGCTAATTGGAGCAAGTAATATGAAGTAAGAAGTTAAATAGTTGGAAGGAAGGTTACTTCCGCTTCTAAGTGAGGAAATTCATTTTTCCCATTTAATGTTTGGTAACCAAAGACCAGAAAATGACTTTCTTATCGAAAATATTTTTCTCAAAAATGACTTCTGTCGCACCAAATGCACCTAAATATTCTCATTTTCAGATATTTGATACTATATGTTTGTTGCTTTGCACAAGTTAATGCACAAATATCTTATTTCAGGTTATTGCCTACATAGGTGGTACTCTCTTCCTAGTATTTGCAGCAGTGACAGTTATAGAGATAGTGAGTTGAAACAGCCATTATTTCATTTTCTTCTAGCAAAATTGTACTCTTTATATAGACCTGACGTTAAATCATGAGAGAGAAACAGAGAGTTTTAGTTATCTTTAAGTTTTGTGCACGGATAATATATAAACAAAATCACCATCAAGTTACCATAACCTTCGACAAGCAGACGTAAATCCAAAATTTAAATTTATGAGTTCTTACAACAACCTCAAGTAATTGAATTCACAATTAAATATTTAATGTATTTCTTAATACATATTACGAGTCTGGTAAAAGGTGCTAGGTTCACACAAACCAATATCTTATATTGTAGATCTATCTTTATCATAAATCGAACTTATGGTATAAAAATTGTTTTACACCAAGTGTATTTGATTTAAATATATGAAGATTATATGCAATATATCATTTCATTGAGAGGGAGCTTTTACAACCATTGAATGTGCACCTGTCAGATGAAAATCATGGTTTAGAGTTAAAGAATATCAAAACCCAATAGTATTTTAGTCTTTTTCATCCATTCATAAACCCCATGTTTTTTTTCCATATCATATGCCTTTAGACACAACTCAAAATTCGAATTTATATATAGTTGTAGATTGATTTTTTTTTTATCCCATTAGCATAACAGCTACCCCCACCATGGGTGGACATATATAGCTAAGCTACTTCATCAGTACATTGGGTGCAAAATACATATACACTACACTCACTGTGACAATAGTTGTACTTTTAGTACCAATTTAAGGCAAAATAGGTGTTCATACAAGTTTGATGCCTGATGCCGAGTTTTCATAAACCTACTTACCTAGTACCATAACAGTTTGTGTATGTTATAGTGTAATAGATTAGGGACGTTCTACGTCCAATCATTTCAGATAATTTCTAACTAATTACAGGGAAGAAACATCCATACATATTAATCATGTGCAAAGAATCGGATTTCAACTTGTGATACAAGGACTGTACGTTCAGGAGTAGATACGTTAATTTCTGTAGATGTATATTTGTCAAATCGGCATAAAATCCCTTACAAACTGATGAATATAAACAAACAGTGTGCCCCTTGACTAAAATTGTATATTTAATTCGTGATGAAGGTCCTAATACCTTAAGTTTCACCTCTTCATACCATATGACCCGCTAAAAAAATTCAACATAATCCATGGTCCAAAAAAGTAAGCTATGTGTCGAACAATGTCCCATGCCGAAATATCACTAGTACCGCCTCGTCCTGGGCCATCGCACGAAAAACTATAACCGAAATCCTTTTTATTTAGCATTAACTTGGAACCACATGCATCTAAAGCACCTTTTACTAAGATCAATGTAGTTGTATGTAAACCAAGAGCAAATTTTGCCCGGATCTTCTTCCATAATGGTATGAGAAAAACATATATTTGTTAATAATGTTTATTATGCTTTATAAAAGTGATTTCGGTAGATCTGGTGAACGTAGGCATGTACAAACTATTTTTTTTATTTGAACTATGAATTTATTTAATCAGTATGCCGCATACGCTCATATGTCTCTTTTTCTTGTTATCAACACAATGTAAAGTCACATTCATTCTTTTGGCCTTCAAATTAATCAAAGAGAGAATATGATTCCCCGAATTAATCAAAAATTCATGACATTGATATAATATAAGTATTTAGTCTATTATGAGGATTCAGAGTTATATGGTAATTATACCAATAAAAGACTGCACACTTTTAATAAAATGATTAAGATGCAAGCAAATTTTCCAAACACCATCCTTATAAAGAAAATGGAGTACATAAAGTTGGAAGAGAATGGATTCATGATGACGAGCGGAGCTACGAGGCACAAATGGGTTCACTCGAATATTTTTTGTCGAAAAATTACATTGTTATATATAAATTTAAAATTATTTTTAATTATATACGATAGATATTGAATTCTATTGACTATTTATATATTTGAAATTCTCTTATTGAAAATATTGATGATTCATGGAGTGGTAGCTAGAAGAAGAAAAAAACTTGCATTCTATAGTATGGAATCTTAAGAAGGCATATTCTTGTTTGAAACCGAATATATAATACCATTATATATACAATAAAAGAGCATAAAAGGAACCTGTCCAATTATCATCCTAGATTTGGAAAAAAGTAAATCAAAGGTTGCAAAAGAAGGAATAGACAACATAAAATAATCAAGAAACTTCATTCCCACTATTATTTTTATATACATTCATCTTATGTTTCCACTGCTATCATAACCAAACCTATAAAATGCATTTAATCAAACAATTATTAATTAATAATATATTTATAGACGAATTCAAAATTTTAAGTTTATGCGTTTTGAATTCTAAAAAAGAGAGCTTATTAGTTTTTGAATATATATTCAATGAAATTTCTAACACAAAGTCACGAACATATAAGATTTTGATCAAAGCTACTAAATCTCGTAGCTTTCTCTCAAGCTTAACTCTATTTATACCTTTGAGTAAATCATCCAATGACACTGCAACAAACCACCTCTATAAAATAGGCGAATTTAGGAGGAGTTTTGCTGGCCAACTGAATATGTATATAATTATGTGTACAAATAATAAAATCATCTTCATTCTGAATTTAAATTTGAAAGAATGTAAGAAATAATCTCTTCATTATTTTTATTAATGAAAGACATATATATACAAGTTACAATGGAAAAATCTTTTTCCCTTTCTATATCTAAATTCCTATTCTATAAGGAGACTAACTCTACAATTATGGTAACACTACAATATCAATTATGGTAAAAGAATAATTACAAATATACAAAGGGGCTGCCGTGGGGCCCACTGTCCATACAGTCCGTGTGGACTGTTTAACACCCCCCGCAGTGAGAGCGGGAGGTCTTCGTACGCTGAGACTGTCTCTAAAATCTTCAAAAAGGACCGAGGGAAGACCCTTTGTAAAGATGTTTGCAATTTGGTATCTTGAAGGAACATGGCAGACGCGTACTTGTCCTTTTGCTACCTTCTCTCGAACAAAGTGAATATTCATCTCTATGTGTCTGGTGCTGAACTGAATTACCAGAAAGGTAGATGACATTTATATTATTACAATACACCAAGATAGCTTTCTCAATAGGACAATAAAGCTCTAACAGTAGATTTCATAACCAACATGACTCAGAAACCGCATTGGCTACCCCTCTATACTCGGCCTCTGCACTTGAACGTGAAAGCGTTGACGTTTGGCAGACCATGAGACCAAGTTATTACCTAAAAATATGCAATAGCAAGACGTAGACCGTCTGGTGTCAGGACAACCACCCCAATCAGCATCTGTGTAAGAGACAAGTGTAGACGTCGACGAGGGATACAAATGCAAACCATACCCAAGTGTTCCCTGAATGTACCTCAAAATGCGTTTTAGCGCATTCATATGTTCAACTCTGGATCATGCATAGACAAACACATCTGATGTACGGCATATGTAATATCAGGTCGCGTGAACGTTAGATACTGAAGGGCGCCTGCAAGACTGCGATAGTGGGTCGGATCCTCATATGGAGAGCCAGCTGCAGCACCTAACTTGGATTTAGTATCAACTGGAGTGGAAGTGGACTTACATGATGACATCCCAACCCTCTCAATGATATCTGTTGCATACTTCCTCTGTGACAAGAGCAATCCGCCCGCATGACGAGTGACTGTAATCCCTAAAAAATAACTCAATGGGCCCAAGTCCTTCATGACAAACTCAGAACTGAGCATTGTCATAATCGACTTTCGCAAAGCATCAGAAGAGGCAGTCAAGATAATATCATCAACATACAACAATATATAAGTCATGGAAGACCCTCGACGATATATGAATAATGAATTATCAGATCTGTTATGCGAAAAATCCATAGTCGAAACAAAATCAGTAAACCTCTTATATCAAGCCTGTGGAGACTGCTTAAGCCCATACAAGGACTTCTTCAATAGACAGACATGATTAGGATATCTAGTATCCCGGAACCCCAAGGGCTGATGCATATACACTGTCTCCTGAAGATCACCATGTAGGAAAGCATTCTTCACATCTAGTTGATGAATGTGCCATGATTTCGAAAGAGCCAAGCTGAGCACAGTGCGAATGGTAGCCGACTTGACCACCGGGCTAAATGTCTCACCGCAATCCACACCAACCTGCTGAGTCTTACCATCACCTACAAGTCTAGCCTTATGCCTTGCAAATGAACCATCAAAATTTTCCTTATGAACTAAAATCCACATAGACCGACACCAGATGAACGGGGTACCAACTCCCACGACTTATTATCAATAAGATCATTATATTCCTCGGTCATGTCAATTTTCCAATTAGGGTCATTTAAGGCAGACACAGAATTACGGGGTAAGGGGGATTTAAGAACATTAGAAGTCAAATTACAATGTGCCTTTGGTTTTAAAATATCCCGTTGACTACGAGTGACTGGACCATGACTCTGGGCTAGATTGGGTGAATTTTGGAAATTTTTAGGATTTTCGAAAATCACCGTTGGCACGTGTCGCTAGGCGGGACCGCGACGCCGTAAGAGCTGCGCAGACTCGGCTGATATTAGGCACCGCGCGCCGCATGCAGGGCCGCGACGCGACTCGCAGTGTTTTAGCCATGGCTACCAACGCAGTGGTCGCACGATGACGTTAAACAGATTTTCTGGGTTCAATGTATTTTCTGGCAATCCTGAAAAATGACGGAGAATATAAGGGGAGATAACATCATCCAAAAAATCATAAGAACTAGACACGAGTTTTTCTACTTTAGAAAAGGGAAATTGGGATTCATCAAAGAGAACATGACGACTAATGATAATTCGTTTAGAGGACAAATCAAAACATTTATAACCATGTTGATTTGACGGAAAACCCAAAAATACACAAGGAGTAGAACGTGTCTGAAGTTTGTTGATTGCAGTGGATGGAAATAGTGGATAACATAAGCATCCGAAGACTCTAAGATGAGTGTATGATGGAGTCTTATTGTATACCACTTTTAGAGGGGATGAATATGTCAAACCTTTAGAGGGAAGAATATTTAGGAGATCGGTATCCATTTGTAGTGCATGATGCCAAAATAATTGAGGAACAGAAGAATGAACCAATAAAGTGCGGACAATATTATTAATGGTACGATTTTTCGCTCAACTTTTCCATTTTGTGAAGACGTATGGGGACAAGAAAAATGAAAATTTATCCCATTTTGAGCACAAAACTCCCTAAATTCCCCATTATTATACTCTTTGTCATTATCACATTGGATGTTTTTGACCTTCCGTTCGAATTGTGTTCTTATGAAGGCTCTAAATTTTATGAAGATGGTAAAAATTTAAGATTTTTTCACAATTGAAAACGTTCATAAATATTTAGTATAGTCATCTAAGAATAGAACATAATAACGATATCTCATAGAACTGAGAACCGGAGATGTCCATAAATCACTATGAATAATTTCAAATGACATAGAAGTATTCGAATTTGAAGCTACAAATGGTAATTCAATAATCTTTCCCAAAGCACAAGATTGACAAATTGGAGTACTACGCGTACCCTTATAAGAAATAAACTTATGTCTATCTAACGAAGATAAAATAGACGGCCCCGAATGACCTAGACGAGCATGCCACAAGGAAGGAGCAAGAGCTGCAAATGTGGATGTCATAGTTTGACGCGAGACGCTGGACTTGGTGTGATTGGATAGAGGTCCCCTCATTAATCGTTACTCATCGATGACTCACCGTCTTGAAATCCTTCACGAAAATCCAAATGGATCAAAATTAATAAACCCGATTATCGGTTGTGAATTTTACGATGATACCAAAATTTTAATTAATTTTGGGGCATGAAGGTATTTTTCAGACAAGTGATGGATGAGGAGAGACAAGGTTTTATGACCATAACCCTTAATGGAATAGAATTGTCATTACCAGCTTATACCACGATTAGTGCTCAAATTGGAATAAGGCGAGAAGTACTTGATCGGATGTCGTGTACGCGCGGGCGTGGTGTCCACGATTAGAGTGGTCCGTTGAGTTAAGCCTGTGTGTGCCGCTTTTGCGATGTCGATGAGTGTGTCCCAATGCGTGGTGGGCACGATGGCGAGGCCAAGTATACTAGATCGCTCGACCGCCATACGCCGTCCGAACTCGAGTCCGACCGGGAGAAGTTCGGCCGCGCGTATAAGGCGGCGATCGAGGCGCAGTGGCCAGTAAGCGTGGCGCCGCGGTCTTTGTAAGAGGTGGCCGCGGCACAGCAGGTCTTGGGACCCACCGCCATCGACTGCGGGCCCTGTGGGTTCGTGATTGTTATTCCGCTGCTGATGGTTTCCCCCGTTGTTGCCACCACGATTCTTGCCATTATTCTTCCGATTCTGGCCTTTCTTACCATCCCCGTTGTTGTGATTTTGGGTCACATTGGCTGGATTGAAAGGCGAAAATTTGAAAGTGGTCATCATGCCGACATGACTGGCCCCAATTGCTACTTTCTTAGCCAAACTGGCTTCTTCCAAAGTTAGCATAGAACAGACTTGATAAAATCCTGGCAGGGGTTACTCTGACGAATAACTGAAGCAACACCGCTATAGGCCTCTGACAGGCCTGTAACCACTGAAGAACTAGACGACTATTAGAAATAGGAGAACCCACGTTGTTGAGTTGGTCTGCCAAGTTCTTGAGACGTTTGCAATAAGAAGAAATATTTTGAAAATTTACCATAGCCACTTGTGAAAATTTCCGCTCAAGGATAACAATCCGAGTATCTTGGAATATATCTCGCAATCGATCCCACACCGACATAGCTGTGGAGTTGGGTTTCATAATCGTCTGCAAAAGGTCCAAGAAAATAGTGGCATAAATCCACTGAAGAACCTTGGAATCAAGCATGTCCCATAATTCTGGGTGTGTTTCTTTAGTGAGCACAGTAGATGTAGACGCCTTATCACTCTCATTTGAAGGAGTTGGAAGAATGATATGGTGAAGAACTTTATGTGCTTTAACATGAATCTTAAATAACTTCGTCCACGTCCCATATTGGACGTTTTCAAGATCAAGAATAATAGGGATGACACTCTTGATGTTAGAAACTGAGAGGGCTGGATGAAAATTGTTCTTATCAGCCATAGGGAATAGAACAACAAGATTCGGAGAAGGGAATTTGAGAGAGAGAAATTTGGAGGGGAAGATACTCGGTTTTTGTTAAAAGGGAAGCACAAAAAATCAAGAACTTTAGTGCCAAAAATTCGAAAACTAGAGAAGAAGTTTGAGGAGCGGAAACGAGGTAAAGAGAACCTAGACTCTTGATACCATGAAAGAATTTAAGAAAGAATCTCTTCATTGTTCTTATTAATGAAAGACATATATATACAAGTTACAATAAGAAAATTATTTTACCTTTCTACATCGAAATCTCTATTCTATAAGGAGACTAACTCTACAATTATGGTAACACTACAATATCAATTATGGTAAAAAAAATAATTACAAATATACAAAGAAGCTGTCGTGGGCCCCACTATCCATACAGTCGGTGTGAACTGTTTAACAAAATTCTTAGTTCGTCTCAAATTGTATGCATGGTTGGGAACGATAAGTCATACGTGAATATGTTTTTGGAATATTTGTTCTATTCTGTAGAACAAAAAATGGTTATTTTGCCTAAATTCTCTTGATAATTTAATTTCATGTGCTAAAGTATGTGCCATGGAAGGAATAAAATACTGAAAATGTGCCAACATTGAGTGGTTCATATGTGAAAGGCATAAAAGAATAAAATGGAAGGGGTGATTTTCTTTCTGAATTTTTACACCAATAATAGTATATAAATACAATTAATTCAGAATAATTCAACTAGTTATATATCACATGATTTATTCTCTTTTTATGATACTGCACGGATCGATTATCTAATTGACATGTTGTTTGTATGCCCTCCATATGTTTTGATACTAGAAGAAAAAGTCATTTTTGTGCTAAAAATATCACTTAATACATGTTAATACTTTATCTAAGTATCTTCTTGAATCAAGAACTCATAAATTCAAAATTCTAGCTTTGTCTTTGTTCACTATATAACAAACAGATTTTCTCCATATATAAGTAATATAATTTTATGTTATATTTTTATGTAACAATTTTTACCTATAATTACAATATTCATGATTATATTGGTACATTTTGTACCTTTCTATGATAACCTAAGATTGCCTTCAACGGTTATATTGCAATGACTGGAACCTACGAAACTAAATTATAATTATAGATTTATTTCATCAAACTTAAAATGATTTTTTTTTTCAAATAGTTCTAAAATATGTATCTTAAAATCTGTATCTGGAATAGTATAATTAGTTATGAATTTATTAATAATATTAAAAACTTTTTATTTTTACTATAAATACTAATCTGATCATTATATACAAATTCAGTTTCCCATCAAGTAGTAACAAAAACGCAACTTTGGACGAGTCTATTGGATTCAGAAATAAACCTTTTTCCATAGTCAACATTAAATATTTTAATTTACGTATGTCTCATGTTGTGGGGTCCAGTGGTGTGTCATAACTCATAATTGAACTGTGTGGGTCCAAGAAAGAAAGAAAAAAAGCAAAGAAGGCACCATGAACGGTGTCGAGATGCTGCCGACTAGTAATGAATGAATTGGAGAAATAGAAGAAGAAACAAGAAATATCTTACATTAAATAAAAATGGAATAAAGTAATAATTAAAAGGACACATTATAATGTTGAATGGGAGTCATGAAGTAAGATAAAGTTGTTGTCATGTGATCAAGATATCATGAGTTTAAGTCGTAGAAACAGTCTCTTGCAAAAATGTGAGATAAAGTTGCGTACAATAGATCATTGTGGTTCGACCCTTCCTTGGATCTCACGCATAGCGAGAACTTAATGCATCGATCTGTGTTTTTATGCATTATAATGTTATTTTTGTAACCTTTGTACGATAAATTAGTCCACTTGGCCTTTCCCTACATCGAAGGTAACAGGCTAACAACTATGCCTCCAATCGCTTGTTGTTTCAACTCAGAAAGGATATATATATGATCTGGATATAAGGATTTCCTCAATAGACACACATGATCTGGATGGGCAAGATCGCGAAATCCCAAAGAGCAATCGAAATTGAAAGACGATTTCAAAATTTACAAGTTTGTAGGTTCTTACGACAATTTTAAATTAATATATAATGAAAATTAAATTTACAATGGAATATTTAACATTTTTTTAAATATACATTTATCTATATAAAATTTAGGTAAAAGCTATTAAATTTTCGTGAATTCGAAAGTTCTTTTATAAATTCGACCATGATTAATGGTCTAATTTTGTACTGCTATTGACAAGGACGATTTGTTGGAAAGTTCTAATAGAGAATATATTTAAGCATCATCAAAGGATGTGATGCACTAAATGGAACTATTACTTTCTTAATTAGAGATTTCGAGTTCTAGGTATAGATTTTTTTTTGGTAGGGAGCGCTTTTTTCCAAATGGACTCTACGCGGCGTGACTTCTCTGGCTTCAATACATGTATCAATGAGAAACATACAAAAAATAGTTAATCAAACATCAAAAGTTGAGAATACATTTAGATTTGTTTCCTTTTTATTAAGCGTCATAAAGTCGTGAATAATAAAAACAACAATAACATACCCAGTGAAATCTCAGAACTACGCAGACCTTATCTCTACCTTGATAAGTAGAGAAATTATTTCCGAAAGACCCTCGTGAATGATAGTATACATAATAATCATTAATTCTAATTGAGCTTTAAATATGACTATGTGATTTAATGGTGCATTCTCACTTTTGATATCTTCAAATCTTGTTTTTAAAATCTTTTCTGATTAACAGAATATTTCACTAATGACATTTGAAAAAACAGCTTTCAAGATAGAATTTTTGATTGGTAATGAAATGCTTGCCATTCTGTTTGTTTGTGGAATTGAGCTTTTGAATTTGCACTTACCTCTAGTTAATGATAGGAAAAATCATAATCTATCCCTCCCATCCCAACTCTTTGCGGCAATTATTCTTTGTTCAATTTCATTTAAATATTTTCCACATGCTTACTCACTATCTATAAAAAAAAATGTTATCTATAATTGTTTTAGTTTTTTAATTCGTGTTTATATATCCTATCTGAATCAAATTTTTAATTTGATTAATTTATTGGAATTGATAAAATTAGGAGTTCATAAAGAAATTAAGTCTATATACCACGTTCAAATTACTGGCATTATTAAACTCTGAATACTAGATATGACCTCAAAATAACAGGGGTCAAGGTCGGCTAGTGAGACGATGGGAATAAGCTTCATCGTCGAGAGGGAAACAGCCCGGATCACCAGCTAAGGCCCCTAAATGACCGCTCAGTGATAAAGGAGGTAGGGGTGCAAAGACAGTCAGGAGGTTTGCCTAGAAGCAGCCACCCTTGAAAGAGTGCGTAATAGCTCACTGATCGAGCGTTCTTGCGCATATATATATATATATATATTGAATTTAGGATCCGATTAAATTTAAATATCGAAAGATTTCAATGTGAAGATAAAATGCTCCCTCACAAAAACGACTCAACAAAATTTAAATTCAAAATTATTAATTAAGAATAAAGAAACACCATTTACCAATCCACTGTACCGATTGAGAATATGAGTCTATTTTTTTTTTTCATCCGGAGTCAGATATTCACTATTGAAACCTGAATAAATCCAGATTCATGTTCTAGAAGTCCCACATTGAGGGGCAAAATACTCTCTATCAAAGAGATGATTCCGTATTCAAGAAAATTTAAACTCAAAACCTCTTAATTAAAAATAGAATAGTACAAGCCACTACACTACTTTATTGGCGGTGCAAGATTATTGTTTATGGTTAACCAAGCTAAAATGCTAAACCATCAATGGTTGTCGACTGTTCTATAGTTTCCATTTCCTACACGCAGTTTCCTTTCCGCGCAAAACACACACACACCAACAGACGTACCTGAACACACTTAGCAGCCACATACATAATCACTACTCTCTCAATTTATAGGACATATATTTTTAATCAATAAAAAAAATATTCTTTTATTTATCAATAATTTAATTTTAAATTTTATCTTTTAAATTTAACAAAATAATATATAATCACATAAATATTTTTAACTTATTTTAAATCATAAATTTTAAAAAATATCTTTAATTTTAAACTCCGTGCTAAATCAAACCAATCATATAAAATTATAATTCATGAGTATGTCCCTATACACATACATGTTCCCTCTTTCTCTCTCTTTTTCCTCACTCTAACACCTTTCATTGGTGGCGGCACACATAATCAGCAAAAAATAAGCCCTAGAAAAACAACAACTTTTTCTCTCTGCAAAAATATTTTGCACAAAAATCCAATATTTTAAAGGTATTTTCCTGGATCTATCACCTCTTTTACCAACTGGGCATCTTTTATTTTATGTTTTTCAGCTTTTTTGTGTGCAAGATTTAATTTTTATTCTATGTTCAAGATTGCTTATATGTAATCACTAGTTTTTTTGGTAAAATTGGGTCTCTCTGATTTTATGTTCTTGTAGCTTTTTTGTGTCAAGATTTAATTTTTGTTGTGTGTTCATGATTGCTTATATGTAATTACTGGTTTTGTGTGCAAGATTTAATTTTTATTGTATGTTCAAGATTGCTTATATATAATCACTAGTTTTTTGGTAAAACTGGGTCTCTCTGATTTTATGTTCTTGTAGCTTTTTTGTGTCAAGATTTAATTTTTTTGTTTTTGGGTGTTCTTGATTGCTTATATGTTTTCTCAATTGAGCCTTTTAATCACTAGTTTTTGTTTCTCTTTCACTTTCTACACGGAATTCTACCTTGGGAGTTTCTTTTTTGTTTTTGTTTTGATATGTTGTCTCTTGTGATTGTTTTAGTTAATACAATGATTTGTTGAATGAGAGCTGTAATTACCAACCCTTTTAAGATAAAAAAGGTTGTTTGTCCCTAATTTACTTTTTCTCTCTAAAATTGTTTTGGGTTTTAACAAAATTTAATCTTGTTAAGGTACTATCCAGATCTATGTTTTCTGTTTCTAGATGGATTTTGTGTGGTTTCGAGGTTTTGGCAAAATTTTGTTACAAGATTTGTTTTTTATTGTATGTTCAATTGTTCATGACTGTTTTACTTAATAGAATGCTTTATTATTTGAGCCCTGTATTAATATTGTAAAAGAAAGTAGGAGTTTAACCCTAGTTCCCCTTCTCTCACACTCTTTTAAAAATCCATTTTAAGTTTTGCACAAATCCAATATTGGAAGGTGTTTTTTTGATCTATCTGGTGTTTAAGGTTCTGCAAAAAAAAAATCTTGCAAGATTTGATATTTATGTATGCTCATGATTTGTTAGACTTAATACATACTGTGTTAATTGAGCTCTGCAAGCACCAGTTTTTGTAAAAGAATAAGGCGGAAATTGTAGCCGAAACTGAATAACTGAATTGAATTCTTGATGATGCAGTTTAAAGCTAGTGAAGATTTACTCCTGATTTTTCTGTTTAAGTTGGATGTGAACAGCTTAGACTTTCACAAGTTGGGTCTTGAAAAGTTTTATTATGTCGCAAATCATTAGAATGATTTCTTAGTAAAGCCTTGTGATATGTAGTCATCGAATTGTGTTCTTGATGTATAGTTAAAAGCTAGTATCTGTGTGAGATTTATTATTTTTAGCTGGATTAGACATCTTCTTAAAGTTGGATCTTGCAAAGTTGGTGTTTATGCTGCAAATTTTTCCTTCTGATATTCGTGATAGTTGTATCTTCATTAGGTCTAGTTTGGTTGATACCTTATCTGTATATCAGTGTTATCTGGTTTATTGCTCCTTTATTTCCTCCTCATAGGCCTTTATCAAGTCTCTTTATATTGTCTTGTTTAATCAGACGGGAACGGAGCACGAAAAAGAATTAAGCATCAAGTTTTCAGGTCAGGTCTATGAACTCGGATAAAATGGGATTCACATAATGGATTAACAAAAAGGTACATTTAGCTACATTATTCATGGTTATTCTTCACTTCTGTTATCTCTGCTCTGATGAAAAACTATCAATCTTTATTTCCTCTGAACTTTTATATGGTTAAAGGTGACATTTGGACGTTCTTAATTATAATAAGGATAAAAGATGTTAGTGATTTCAATGAAAATTAGTGAATTGTGAAGAGGAACTTAAAAAAAAATATCTTCAGTCTCTCCAAGATGGAAACTGAACTACATTTGGAACAATCTGAAAAGAAAAGTGTGACAATTTCTAGGACAAAATATCTGTTAGAACTCATTTGTTTTCGTTTAAAAAAGAGAAGAATATCTGTTAGGACTAAAGAAATTATTCAATCATATTTCAAGCAAGAATTTCTATGGCTATGGGTGGTCTAAAGAAGCAAAGAACTAGCTAAAAAAGAATTTACATTTATACCAACTGCATTTTGTCATTTGATTTTTTCCTCACTTCCTCGTTGAATTATGGACTTGCGTATTACCTGGCAATTACTCCCTCCGGATCAAAAAGAGTGTCCACTTAACCATTTGCGCACCCCTGAAGAAAATACGAACTTCTAGGAAAAAGTGAGTAATTTGACTAAAATGTCCCTAATTAAATATGTATTGTAATTTGATCATCTAACACTTGAGAAAATCTGGAAAACTAAGGTTAATTCTTTCTTGATTTGATAAGTGGACACTCTTTTTGACTAAAAAAATTAAGGCTAAGTGGACACTCTTTTTGATCCGGAGGGAGTAGTTTATTAGACATAGGTTTGGTGAAAGAAAAAAAATCCATCTGTACTAAAGTTCAGCTGCTTAGTCGCGAAGAAGAAAAATGCTTAGCTCCAATGATGTAGCTGACCGTTCAGAGCTTTCTGCTAAATGTACGGAGACAACTAGACCATATAGATAGAAAGCTACAAATAGTAGAGGGATTTTTAAAAATTTCAAAATTAGAGAACAGAATCTTGTATTTACAGAGGGAAAAGTTGCTTTAAAAATGTGTAACTATTACCAAATAACTTATTTCTGCCCAATAAATTATTTTGGTCTCTTTGGTTCTGTACTTCTCTTGATATGATATCTTTCTTTTTTTGGTGGGAGAGAGACCTAAAGTTTGCTTATTATTGTAACTCGATCTGGTGCAGGATGTTGGATTGTCATGATTTTGCATCAAAGATTTTGATTTTGCACAAAGTTTTACTTCCTTGCTGCTGATCATAAGTTGGAGTAAAATTTGATTGCTAATGGATCGAAAGGATACTTCAGGATTCGTAAGCGGGGGTGCGGTGTGCTCTTGTAGACACATCTAACCCTAGTTTTACCACTAACTTTTCTTAAGCCCGGAAGTCAGGCTGACTGTTCTTTTTCAATTGAGACTTGGTTCAAATAGGAAGGAGTTTTTGTACCAGCTATTAGCTTATGGATCCCAGATTCTGCTACGTGGGGTTTACCGTGAACCCTCAGTTAAATGCATTCAAGAATCTGGGAAAATCCACCACAGGTGGTTATTGTGCTGATACCACCTTACGGCTTGGTTCAATTGGCTCTTCAGTTCCTCCCATCCTTGCTCCAAAAGGAATCAAACGGAAATGGAGTTCAATTGGTGGATTTAACTATCAGCAAATTGGTTCATCTTTGTGTCTACGGTTAGGCCATTCGTCAAGTTCCTCGGATAGCAAGGGGAGCTCAGGCGCTGCATGCACTTCAATATCTTCAGCAAGAGAAAATGATGAAGAGTCCTCGATGGACCTCGACTTGGACTTTAGTCTCCATCTTGGTAACGAGAAGATTCCGAGCTCTAGAAAGTCTGCTCACCCTGATTCTAAAAAACTTGCCAAAGGGCTTGCAGTTGATCTGGAACTAAGTCTCTCTAGTGGTGCTGCTGAATCTGATGTTACTACTGTGCATTTGCTCTCCACTTCACCACAAAGTATCATGATGGCACCGCAGGCAATAGCTGGAGCTTTTCACACTGAAGAAGTATCAACTCCACAGGAAAATGAGTCTAGTTACTTATTGAACCAGGCTGCAACAGAAATCAAGCAAGCTTCAGTCTCCCCCGATCTGTCGTCATGTTTAATCACAAATTCAAAAAGCTCAGTCACCTGTACTTCCGGGTTAACACAACAGCAGCAGCAGCATAGCAGTAGTACTAAACAGTGTCAGTTCAAGGGATGTATAAAAGGAGCAAGAGGTGCTTCTGGCCTTTGCATTGCCCACGGTGGGGGTCGCAGGTGTCAGAAACCAGGCTGCCACAAGGGAGCCGAGGGTCGGACTGCGTTTTGCAAAGCCCACGGGGGTGGTCGTCGGTGTGAATTCCTAGGTTGCACGAAGAGCGCGGAAGGACGCACCGACTTTTGCATTGCTCATGGGGGTGGACGCCGTTGCAGTCAAGAAGGATGCAGCCGTGCTGCCAGAGGGAAGTCTGGGTTATGCATTCGACATGGTGGAAGCAAGAGATGCCAGAAAGAAGGCTGCACCAAAAGTGCAGGACTCTCTGGCCTCTGCATTTCACATGGAGGTGGCCGGCGTTGTCAGTACCCCCAGTGCACTAAAGGGGCTCAAGGAAGTACCATGTTTTGCAAGGCACATGGTGGTGGTAAGCGTTGCACCTTTGAAGGGTGCAATAAGGGGGCAGAAGGGAGCACACCTTTCTGTAAGGGTCACGGTGGTGGGAAAAGATGTTCGTTCCAAGGAGGTGGGCTCTGCCCGAAGAGTGTTCATGGGGGGACACTCTTTTGCGTGGCCCATGGCGGTGGCAAGAGATGTGCTGTGCCAGAGTGTACCAAGAGCGCAAGGGGGAGAACCGACTTTTGCGTACGCCATGGTGGTGGAAGAAGATGCAAAGTTGGCGGCTGTGGAAAAAGCGCTCAGGGAAGCACTGATTTCTGCAAAGCCCATGGCGGAGGGAAGAGATGCTCTTGGGGTCGACCTGATTCTGAATTTGGTCAAGGTGAAGACCTTCCTTGTAACTCATTTGCTAGAGGGAAGACTGGACTTTGTGCATCTCACGGTGCTCTCGTGCAAGACAAACGTGTTCATGGTGGTGCCACTCTTGGGTCTATGGTCCTGGATGTACCACCAAACCAGCCCGAGAAGATGAAGGGAATTGTCAACGCGGAAGACATCTGTTTTGATGTCATGAAGGGTATGGCATCCGCCGATGGCTCTGACATGAAATATCTTGGATTTAACCCACCCAATATTCCAGTTGGGGGCAGCTCATCATCAGTTTCTGAAGGAAGGGTGCATGGAGGAAGTTTGATGGCATTGCTCGCAGGCGGTTCTGTCCGTACCTCGAACAGCAGCAAGGGAGCAGTTACTGCATCTGAGCCAGGGAGTTCTTTCGTAGTTTCTAAGTAAGATGTCTAGCGTCCACCGCTATGTTTGTGTCTTTTTCGTTTTAGTTTCTTCGCTCTTTCTTATGTTAAGTGGGTTTGAACTGGAATTCTTACTGTTAAAATGTATGTGTCAATAAGAGGGAACCCACTAGAGTCAAATTGAGCCTTGCGAGGTTGGGTCATTGGTCTTTGTACATAGCTTTTTTCATGTAACATTTGGTCTTGTGAATATCTCGTGGAGTATGAAAACTTGTGATGGTACATCTTTTAGTAGCTTTTAATTCTGGAGTTTGATATTTGCTATTGTTTGTCAGTCTTATGAAGTTTCTAATAGCCATCAACTTGTTTCCTATGCCTGTGTTTCAAATTTTGTTTGTAGTCACTCTAAGATCTCAGCAAATTCTCTATCAGTGTTTGTGCTGCGAATTTTATTTGTAGTCACTCCAAGATTGAGGCAATTTCTCTATCAATATACCAGTGGCAAACTATTGTGGCACTCATTTGTCTATCCATCCTCAGTCATCTATCATTTGTAAAAATTACCAATAATAAACTACTGTTTGCTGGCATCTTTAGCAGTTCATTTAGAAACCAACGAGTACCATATTCTCGTTGCTTCTTTATGAGTACATTGCACATCGAACAACTCGATGGAAAGAGTATATAGTACTACCTTATTTGCATAAATCTCATTTTATGGAAAGTATGAATTGTTGTAGATATACCTAAAGCTGTTAGACAAGATTAAGGTGTCTCTTTTCTGGGTTATTGTGGTTCTATTTTCCATTTGAGAAATGGTTGAAACCTACATGTTATGAATAATTCTCTCTCAAATATGCCAATAGTTGGCCACATATTTAACCACCAAAAAGATCTCGTCTTCATCAAGTTGAAGTTAGAAAACAAAGGAAAAACAAAAGATACAATAATGTACTGAAAGAAGAAAAAGAAGCCAACACTTCAGAAAGAGAAATTCAACAATATATCTTTTGATTAACTCGTTTTGTATATCTAAAGATTATAGTTAAACCTCTATATAACGTTGTCGCTTGTCCAGATATTTTTTGGCTGTTGTAGCAAAATGATGTTATAGAGAACGTGTAATATAATATAAAATGAAAATTGGTTCTAAAGAAAACTTAGCCATTATAGTGAAATGTTGTTATATAGGATGATTGTTATAGAGAGGTATTGATGTATACGCGAGTGATTACCATTATTTTTTAATCTTTTCATCCGTTTTTCATTTTTTGCAAATACAGGATTGCAAACTTTTAGTAATTAGTAGCAGCATCTAATTGCCAAACTTATAACTCTCATATATAGAACAACTTGATGTATGAATTTGGCAATTTTGGAAAGCTGATCAATTGCTTCAACAAGATCATCAAGCCTAGCAACAAACTCAATCAGTAAAGGAGGTGAAAGTAGCAAGTGCAAATGCAGCAGTGCTCTCAAGTAGTGGCCTCATCTCTGAGATAAACTCTACGCCAGCTTGTATCGATGGCCAAGAATACAGCCTTCTCTGCTGCTTTCTCATATTTTCACGGTATGATCAATATGTTTCTGCTGCTAAATTATTAGCTTCTAGATCAGGGTTCCCGTTTAAGAAAGCTTTGTTAGCTTTGTATTGGCTCCATCTTACTTAACGAGGCTCTTAGTGGAATACCGAAATTACATAGGTGAATGTAGAGATCAATGGCGAAGTACTTGTTGTCCCCCAAACCAAAAGGGATGAGGAAAAAAGACTCGAAAATGCATCCTTGGGAATATCTGAAGATGTGTTAGCGGGGAGCCCCCATCTCTCGTTCTTACAGAAAACATAAGGGGGAATACACGACGGACGAAAAGTGGAGAACCATCCTTTTTCTGTCTTCTTTCCACGGAGGAAGGAAAGCACCGCCAAGCCAACAAGAAAGCAGAAACAGCATGAGGTAAGACTAATGGCCTTGTGTGCCCTGCAATATATCTTTGCCCTGTCTTCTCGCTTCCTCAAATATCTCTCTGGAATGTTATCCTCAGATTATATGGTGCCTGAAAGAATTCATGACGATGAGATAAATTTGTCGGTTATATATATTTCAAGAGTTTAATACATATGGTGACGTAAAAATGTGCAGTAAATAACCTGCTATAAGCAGTTAAATTAGAACTGATATAGTAAAAAATCCATATTTCATATTGGTACCTCAAAATGCTATGGTTTCATTAGTAATAAGAAATGGAATCAACCAATGTGGGACAACTATATACTCAACAAATAGCAGGACTAGGAGGTATCATATGTTTCTCCAGTATCTTTGCAAACCTTCTCCTTACATTGAATGTAAATGTGGACTATACATATTCTCTTTTCACCATTTGCAAGTTGGAACATATTTCTTTCTAAACAAGTCGTTGGAATCTGAAACATCTAAATTTGGTTAGAATTCTGCTAATTATGCAGAGAATGCTGCATGGTGACAAGAAACACAGGAAGTTTTGAAGTTTTTTTAAAACAGTATGAGACAGTGCCAAAAACCGCGTACCAGCGCTTATATACGGATCTGGAGGATCTGTTTGGAAAATAAGAAGCCCCTTTGACATCTCTTCATTTGAAAATAATTCTCAATGTGAAAACATAGAGTCAGGGGGCTGATCTTTGAACAGGAAAAAGATTAGATCTATCATACAAGCGTCGTGCTGCTAGACGAAGCATGGCCAAAAGAATCACTAGCTTACGCGCTGATCCAAGTAACATGGAACATGTGGAATCCCGTGCGAATCAACAAGGATCACCTATATGCACAGTATGTTAAAACTGCATCGACTTTAATATATTCTGACCATGAGTAGAAGAAATTACTGCACCTCCCATGGGGTGGTGGTTCCCAATTAGCCTAGGAATGGGATAAACAAGACAACAAAAGACATTTTAATTCATTTTCAATTGGAGTTATTACTTCTTTAGAAAAGCACAGAAGGAAATGAAACTGTAATTGGAATGAATATTAGTATACTAATGATTTGCGTGTGGCCCAGTGATTAATGAATTGAGTTGAGAATCATTACTCATGTTCAAATTTACTGCATTCAAGAATTTGGTCAAGGATCACTTTCTTGACTTTTAGCTAGCAAAAGAAGGCCAACAATTACGACAAAAATGAGTACCTTTCTTTTTATAAATATTGGAACACTAAACCTTTAAAAAAAACAAATGTAACCCTTAAAGCAAAAATAATAATAATAATCTATTGTTTTGTATGTAGGTTATTTGTCATTGTTTTTGGTAATGTTTGATTTGAAACAATACCCTAAAAAGTTGTAACTCCCAACAAATGATTTGTTTGTTTGGGTATCACTCCACCAACATATTTACCTGATGATTATTTCCTTGTATCCAAAACATTAATCATTACTAAATTGATTTTCGCCCAAAATAAATTATTTTTTTGCAAAAAAAGTATTTACGCTTATTGTTCCATTTAGTTGAGTATTAATTTAGTAAGACATCTAAAAAGAAAAGATTATGATCTAAACAAACACTTTTATAATTAAATTAATTATAAAAAAAGATATTATAATATTGACGATGAACAACTTGTAAGAAAGAAAATACCTCATGAAGCATATAAAACTAAAAACTAAAATCCCGAAAATAAAGACAGATCCGTTATAATCTCATAAGTGAGGTCTTAGGAGAGTATAATGTACGCAAACCTTAATCCTAACTTAGAAGGTAGAGAGGTTATTCTGAATACCCTCGACTCAATAGAAATTAAAGCATGTCAGAAAAGAAAATAACGAAATTAAACAAATCATGAAAAGATACTAGAAAACAAGACAAAGTATACCAAAAAAAAGGACAATAAATAAACTAGTAATAAAAATGGAAGAACAAAAAATTACAGTAGAAATAATATCCTTATTAATTTTCTAGCCTAATCTATGTCCTCCGTAACCTATTAACTAAAATTATAACTGCGTCATGTTCGATTTAATCACCTTTCTCCAATATTTTTTGAACCGGAATAAAAAAGTAAAAAGGACAATATTCCCTAGTGTCCCCAGCGATATAGAATCCAATAGATTCTCTTCCTCACGTCATCCGTCAAAAACGTCAACTTGCATACCATATGGATGAATAAAAGAATAGAAAAAAAAAAGTAAGAATTTACGAAATTGAAATTAATTGGAAGCCACTAGGGTTTGGTTGAGGAAGAAGGTTGAAGGGAAAAAAATGCACAAATCCAATGTATTCAATTCCTCACAAAATTAGAGTTGAGCATAATAATCTCATGCTTAGCTCCAATTGCCCTCTTCTTTCTACTCCATTTAGGGTTTCCACATTTTCCCCTAAATCTTTACCCACACTTTCACATAGAATCAGATTCTCTGAACCACATCACAGGATTTCTACCAAGGTAAATCATATTTACTAGTCATAAAGTTCCAATTTTTATTCATCTTTACAGTTAAATTTGTTTAACTCTTTGTGTTTATGTTCACAGTATAGTAAGTGGGATTATGTTTTTTTCTGCAAATTTCATGTTTATTAGCTATAAAGGTCCAATCTTTATGATCTTTATGTATCTTTAGAGTTTAATTTGTTAAATCTTTGTGCTTAGGCTCTTACTATAGGTAGTTTTTTTTCTGTAAATTTCATATTTACTTGCTATCTTTAGAGTTTAATTTATTAAATCTTTGTATTTATAGTTGTGAGTTTTGTAGTATATGTAGTGGGATTATGTTTTTTCTGTAGATTTGATATTTACTAGCTATAAAGTTCCAATATTTACGATTATTTTGTATCTTGAGAGTTTAATTTATTTAATTTTTGTGTCTGTAGTTGTGAGCTTAGCTAATATAGGTACTGGGTTTAAGATTTTAATCCGGGGTAGTTATAATTCTTTCAATCTTCACTCATTATTCTGTATTTTTTCATAAGTTTATTAACTTTTTTGTGTTTATAGTTGTGGGCTTAGCTGATATAGGTTCTGGGTCTAAGTTCTTTTATCCGGGTAGTTATGATCCTTTCAATATTTACTCTTTATAGTGTTCCTGTTTTTGCTGATTGTTCTGTATCTCTAGAGTTTAGTTTATTGGTTCTTTGTGTTTAGTTAGGGCTTAGGTAATATAGGTAGTGTGGTAGAGAGGTTGTTTCTGTGTTTCTAGAGTTTAGTTATTTATTCTCTGTGTTTATAGTGTTGGGCTTAGGTAATATGGGTAGTGGGTTTATGTTTCTGGATCATGCAAGGTTACCTACCGCTAAGCTTGGCTTATTTGAAAAAAAACTACCAGAAAGCTTCCACCTGAACCCAAGTAGTTGTAACATTTCAATCTTTAGTCACCAAGTTTCGATTTCTGCTCATTAATGTGTATTTCTGGAGTTCAGTTCGTTAACTATGTGTTAATGGCCGTGGGATAAAATAATATAGTTGGGGGTTTATAATGTATGACATAGATACCCAAGGTTACCTACCTCAAAGTTTCAACCTTTACTAGTGATTCTGTATCTGAACCCAGATAATGATCTTTTTGAACATTATTTTTTTCCTCTTAAAGTTCCAACTTTTATTCATTATTCTGTATTTCTGAGGTGTAGTTTGTTAGTTCTAAGTTTCAACATTTACTAGTGATTCTGTATCTGTATGCATTTGGATGTTTCATAGATGGAGAGTTCATTTCCATTGGATAGATTCAGCTACGGATATTTATGTGTTATTTTGGTAACAGAGATGTGTTTTGGTTTTCTTGATCTTATACCGTGATGGTACTTCACCGTAAGAGAGTTAGGTTGGTATTTTTATAGTTACGTGGTTTACATGTTCAGCTGTTAAGTTACTGCAATTATCTTTAGTAATTGTTTTGAAGTAAAGGGGTACTATCAGTAAATTACTAAATTGATGTAACTTTTTTTAAGTATTTATCCTGTACATTCAATGTCTTTTGCTACTTGGTTATGTACATTTCTAGACTTTAGATACTTGACAAATTTTGCAGAGGTGGAAACTTTTATGCTTTAGGAATGAAGAATTGTCTCCAAGTGCCTCAAACCCTGAGTTTATTGATGAAGTTGTACATAAGGAATTGGAGAAGCCGGAAATTGATAAACCAAGTGTTGAGAAAAGAAACTGGACTTCACGATTTAGAGAGGTAATTTACTTTCATTTATAGAGCTTGTATTTATTGCATGCCTTACAGAAGTGGAGCTATAAATCCCTTGTCTTATTTGGGATGTTTTTTTTGCGCGAGGGGGGGGGGGGAGGGGGGTAATCGATGGGGAATTTTGTGTTTTCTTGCTGCTGCTTTATTTTTCGTGCCAACCTTCTATATTAACTGGTATTGCTTGTATCGAATTGTATATTTTAAGGAGGCCTCGCCATCATTTCTACTGAACGGGAATTAGTTTTTCCCAAGGATATTTTTGAATTGGGAAGGCAATATACTTTAGAGTTCAAAATCAGTTACTTAAGGTGCGAGTTTAAAAAAGTTATGTGAGTGGGGATGGAATCGAACACTAATAGCTTCTCTTTGTGAATTATGGGTACCACAGAACATGTATTCTGAATGGGTTGGGCCTTAAGGTACTTTGGCAAAGGCTTTTGTTAATTATGACATTCTTCCACAACTTAGAAACCTCTTTGTTAGTCCCTCGAAATTTGTGTTTCTTAAAAAAAGGAAAATCTCAAAAGTCCCCTGAAATTTTGTGCTAGTAACAAAAGCGTTATCTTCTATTGCTAGTTTTGAACTTTTTTGTCTTTAGAAAAAGGAAAGAGAACATATTTTTTGTAATCCATCTTTTGAACAGCATGCTATCAAAATATCCCTTCTGTTCAAAGAATAAATGTATGCCAAAAGTGCACTACCCGATGTGTCTCAGACATGTTCACTAGAGTGTCAAGTCTGTGGTGTGCATTAGTTAAGTCGAACACAAGGGCCTTCAAGAAGACGAGAATTATTCTTTTTTTGATATGTTTTAGGCTCATTGCTCCAGGTTTGTTCAGGAAGGCTTTTCTTTGACGAGTATTTGTGTATTATTAACTCAGATGATTAAGTACTAAAAACAAATATTTCTCAAGTTGAACGAGAGCTTCATGCTTTTCAGGCTGCAGATGTAGTATTTAAGGTGATCGGGAAACCGTGGGCTGTCCCATGGACAGCAGAGACCATCCTCCAGGTACATGTCATACTCCTTAACGATGAGGCCTAACTAAAACTCAGTGTACTTTTTTTTTCTCATCATGCCTGAGTTACTGCTGGAGAATGCATGGTGTAGTTTGTTCATTTAACAAGTTACTGTGTATCGATGTATCCCTCCAAAAAAGGGACAAATAAGGGAAGAGAAAAGAAAGAGATTAGCCTATTCAATTATGTATTAGGAGATTACCTCAGTGGCAGTCATACTCATGATACTTGCACTTATTTACAAGGAAAAGAAAAAAAGGAAATCATATGTAGTATGATGAAAAAAATAGTTTCGAGTTGTTGTCCAATTTCTACAGATGCCTTACGAGTGTAGATTTTAACGAGTTCATCTAGTCATGAAATTTGTGAAATGCTTATTTCCCTCTTTAACTTGCCTAGTTCTACTACAAAACTATCCTCAATATTCTGATGTCCGACCTTGTTATCCTTGTAGTTGCAAAGCACGACATAGTTTCTTACACCTCCAATGATTGCTTAATCATGACCAAGTGTTATATGAGAGACATTGTGATTCCTTAGCTTTTTCTTCTTTTTTTGCCTTCAACCATTTCTTAGATTATCTTTACTCTTGGGTATTTCTTGCCTATGCTTCCATGGTCCATTTGTAGATTCATTATGCTCCTGCGTTTCCAAAATTTCTTCTGGACTTTTTACTACGGAAAAGGGTAAGATTTGCCCTTGTACTCTCACAAATAAGCTATATTTGTCTTTCGTTATACTTTTTTGATATATTTACCCTTGTCATCCAACTTTAGGGTCATATTTACCCTTGTCATAAACTTTAGGGTCATATTTACCCTTATCATCCAATTTTAGGATCATATTTATCCCTCATCATAGTAAATCCGATATCCACACCTAAATTTTCCTACGTGGCGTCTACGTGACACATTTATTTTCAACTAAATCTACTCCACCTCCACCAACCCTTGTTGGTTTCTGTTTATTGTAGTGCATCTATATTCTTGAAATCTTGAATCTAGCATGTGACTACAACAAGTTACATCATATTAACATTGTAAAATTTTATTATATTGTCACCGAGTATAAGTTAAATTTCATTATATTATCACAGTGAAATTAGTTTCCAGGTTTCCTAGATTCTGTACGTTCTTGTGACGAAAATTATAAGAACTAATGGAATTAGGACTGGTTGTTTAATTTGACTACTGTTCCAATACTTAGACGGATACTTTCAAAGGAAGCATAGTGAACTTACAGACATGCCATTAAATAAGAGATTAGCTTGATTGCGGTTATGTTTTCAAGTAAAAAATGTAATCTACTAGAATTTGGAAGTGAAGAACACAAAAGTGATTATTTGAATGAATTTGGTAGTTACAAATTCCAGCTATTAGTTGAATTCTGAGTGGATATAATATAATGTAAAGAAAATTTAAATGGACACCTTTTAATTTTTTACGAAGAATATTTGTTACTAGAATTTATGAAATAGTCTTTTTTATCTAATATCATACAGTTGTCAAGGGATGAAAATGTATGCAGTACATTTTTCTTTTGTATTTGTATAAGCTGTTATGATTTTATGACTTTTTATTCTTTAATAGAAGTAAATAAACTGTTATAAATGAACTAATTCTTTTTTGGACGGATTAAACTAATTTAAATAGTGATCAGATTTAATTGGGGGGAATAAAAGCCATGTAGATGCCCAGCGGTAATTTTATGTAGGGGTAAATATGACCCCCTTTTTAGAGTACAAGGGCAAATATATCAAAATAGTATAACGAAGGGCAAATATAGCTTATTTGTGAGAGTACAAGGGAAAATATGACCCTTTTCCGTTTTTACTAAAATCTGAAATCCCCCCCCCCCTCTCTAAAATCCTTGTCCAATCTCTTGAATAAACAAACATATACATGTTACTGCCTCGTCCCGATTTATATGAAGATGTTTGACTAGGCTCGGAGTTTAAGAGAATATGAAAGACTTTCGAAATGTGGTCTAAAATAAGCCAGAGAAATTTTTGTGGCTATAAATCATTTCATTAAAGGTAAATAAGTTTGTAGTTAAATTGTTACTAAATATGAAAAGATGTCATTCTTTTTGGGACTGGCTAAAAAGTAAAGAGTGTCACATAAATTGGGGGAGGGAGTAAATGTTATTTTTCGACTTATCTATGTTATGTGTGTCACATGATAATCTCTTATCAACCAGAGCTGTGGTTGTGCAGGTTATGCTTCTTTGGATCGTCTCATTTTGGTTTATAGGTTCTTGGATGATTCCTTTCGGAGCCTATATGGTAGGTATTAGCAAAGAATTACTCACATTCAGAGGGCAGGCTTTGTTCAGCCTTTTGACCGATGTAACCGAGGGTCTTGCTGGAATTCTAATTCTTAAACGCTGTCTATCCCGTTTCCGCCCCTTTCCACCAGATTGGTTCAAGTTTAGCCTAAAAGGGAACTGGCTGTTCGACGTTCTTCTTGGATGTCTCATGTTTCCATTAGTGAACCGGCTATCGCAGTTCAACCTCGATCTATTGCCCGTTTTCCCTTCGACTCCAGTAACACTCTCTAGTGTCGAGCAGTCTATATTAGCGCGGGACCCGGTGGCGATGGCACTGTACGCATTGGTACTTGTCGTGTGTGCCCCTCTTTGGGAGGAGATTGTATTTAGGGGCTTCCTTCTCCCTTCATTGACAAAATACATGCCTGTATGGTGTTCAATTCTTATGAGTTCAATTGCCTTTGCTTTAGCACATTTTAATGTACAAAGGATGTTACCACTAATTTTTCTAGGGGTTGTAATGGGTGTAATATATGGACGTTCAAGGAATTTATTGCCATCCATCCTATTGCACAGTCTGTGGAATGGCTTTGTATTCTTAGATTTAATGAAATAAATAGAACTTGTAACCATTCATGTGATTTAATGAATAATTATCATAGTTTTATGGTTTATGCATTATTCCAATCTCTATGCCGTTATCAGCTTGCTGGTGATACTGGAAATTTTCATCACTTTGTGCATGCCATGCAAGTGTTTTCAAGCTATACCGCCCTTAATGGTCACACTAATTAGCGATATGAATGTTAAAACGAAAGAAAATGTTGTTGTGGGAACAGATGGTATCACATGCAGTTTTTCTCTGCATATTTTCCTTCTATCCATCTTTAATTGAATGATGGGACTTTCTTTCCGAGTTGCAGAAAATCAAATTAGCAATTTTAACACAAATAGTGGATGACATCGCTCGAGTGCTCGTGTGTTTAAATTCAATGAGATTCAAGCTAGAAAAATGGTTGAATTTGCCATTAATATAACCTTAACTCTTGAAAAAGAGAATGTAGACCGTCTTTAAATGGTGGTAATTATAGGAGACAAAGGTATTTTCTTTCTATCAACTTAAATCTTAGTAGGTAAAGTTATTCGTCATTTGTGTTGATGAGAAAAATAAGTATCTAATGAGATAGTTGAGGTCGCCACACAATTATACTATATGCAGTTTTTCTTTTACCTTTCTGCTAAAAGATAATTGTACATTTCAATACTTTGCACAAAGGGTCTTTTGGCTGTTGTGGAAAAGAAAAGAAATATCAATATCATGTCCTCCATGGGCCATGCCCCCCCTCAAAAAATAGTTTTCTTCTTTGTTTTTGTATGTAAATGAGGTTTGCAATGTTATGGTGAAGAAGTGATGGTTCTGGACTTTTGGTGGGTGTTGGTTGTTTCTGATATCGGTCTGATGATAAAATAATGATGGCTACGAATTATGAAAAGAAAATATACGAAAAAAGAAAAGCTAGAAAGAAAGATAAAGAAGATCTTTCAAATTCTACTACTAATAATATTGTGAGCTGTGGGAAGTCTGCATGTCTTTGGTTACAATCGACAAGTTAATTCTAGTTTAACCCGCATGCAGTGTAGGCACAGAAGAAGAGCGGGACCGCAACGCCACGAGTTCGATCCCCGCATAAACCTTTCTTGGTTGGCGCACATTACTGGGCTGCCAGTGTGGTTTACATGGTGGCGTGGTTTGCGCGCCATCTGCGTCGGTCGCACCTGTCGCACTGAAAGAAAGAATACCATGGTTCCTTCGTCAACAAAAAAAAAGTTAATTCTAGTTTACCATAGAAAAACAGACATGTAAATGTTACTAAAATCAAGAAAAGGATGAAATCATGGAGGTAGCAAAATGGTACTTTAATAGTATGAAAAGTATAGGTGACACGTAGAACCTTAGGTGCAAATTATTAACAGGACATAGGATTACGAGGAGCCACTTGGTCACAGCCAAATCTGGTGACTGTCAATGAGATATTGTCAAGTGGCAACTAGCAAATGTGAGAAGTGACAGAGAAAAAAACTATGGGTGCAAATAAAGTAGTATTTGAGGTGTCCCTCTAGTTGTCAACCACGTCGTGAATTAGGAATTCAATAAGGCAGATTAAAAATTTGTGGATTCGTACAATGATGTACTTATCAAATTAATATATAGTAATAATTAAATTTATAGTTAGATATTTAATAAAACTTTTTAATATATATATATACACACACATGACCTGAATAAAAATTAGTAAGTTTTATAAATTCATAAATTGTGCTTTAGATTCGTCATTTCTGAAAAAAAAAATAAGAAAAATAATAATAAGCAGAAGATTCGTCACTTCTCCCTTTATTAAGCATTAGAATGAAGTTTTTGTCTACTGTGTTAATTTCGTGGATATGAAGAACAGAAAAGAAAAGTCAAAGGAATCGGAAGAGGAGGAGAAAGCAGCGACCATATATTTTGGGAGCTCAATCGAGCTCTTCAGGAAATTTTCTTATTATGAGAACTTAAGCTCTTTTGCGTATAAGTCCTCTATTTATACTAGAAGAAAATACAAGAAAGAAAAACATACTAGACAGCTTACCAACGGCCCAACAATTTATAACAACCTAATAACTTCTAACAACCCTCAATAATAAACTAGTATATGATCTAGTATATGATATGTATATGTGATGTATATCAATACTTCAACATCCCCCTTCAAGCTAGGCGCTGAAAACATAGGTTTCAGTCCTAGCTTGAAAATCAGCTGCAAACAATATTCTCCAAGTTCCGACACATGGCCATCAACTCAGATTTCAGCTTTTTTCATTTTTCAGAAGCAACCACAGGCAGAAGCAGTTCCTCCATCTTTTCCATAAAGCTTAATTGTCATTTGATATTTTGGATATGACTTCCCTATGATATTGTAACCAACTTTCTTGATCAATTTCATATCTGATGATGAGCCTTGAAGAAGGCCTTGGTCCCAGCCGAAATCATTCCAGACAAGAGACATGTTTTCTGCAATTTGAAAGGTCCATTTTCATAGAACACAACCAAATTTCATGATAGAAAGCAAGCAATTTTCTCATGAATACATATCAGATCCTATAAGCAACAAGCAGTGTGCACACATACTCAAATTCCAGCAACATGTCCTAGCAGTCTTCATTTTCAGAATCCATAATAGTCGCACCAGCAACAACATTGACAACACCGTGAGCAAAGACTAACAAAGAAATGCAACACAAATGGCAAAGACTAACAAACAAAGAAGAACACTGCGCATACCCCAACAAGATTTCGAGTTTTTTCATTTTGAAGCATAACGAAATTACAAATAACATCAACAATTGAATCTCTCAGTTACTGTCCTTAATTCGACAGAATAACCACTGGATTCATCTTGACAATTTGATAAGCGGCAAGAACCCCTCGTTCTCTAGTCTCATTCGGACTAGAGAATCTCCCGATTCTCATCACTCAAGCAATTTTAATAAGCGGCAAGAACCCCTCGTTCTCTAGTCTCTCTTGAACTAGAGAATTTCTCGATTCTCATCACGCAAGCTAACTCAATCCATATTGTCGTCGACAAAGTATCCCTCGGTTCTCAGTCTGTTTGTCGCTAAGAACTCTTCGATCCTTCAATCGATCTATTGAATATGCAACATAACCACATTTTCTTTGAACTGAAATCTCACTAATCCACAATTTCTTGTGGTGCACAATTCTGCACCTCCAGTAACTTCAAAATATAGGGCCTCTAGTCAATATAACATCTGCACTAATTAGCTCGCAGAGCAACACCGGACCATAAGCAATACCTCATGCATCAAACTAGCGTAAAATGCAATACCAATAGCTACTACGAAACAGAGAAGACAACAACACCAAAGAAGATAAGGAGCGGTGGTGTTGATTCCATTAACATTAGTAATTGCATAGCGGCAAGACACTGCACACTAGACACCGGTATATAACCAACACAACATCGTCAATACTTAGTTTAACAATATCAAAATTTCAAAGATTAAAAAGACAAATACAAAGAAATGACATACTGAGATCGTTTGTGAATTCCACCAACGCAGTGCCAATTCATCAACACTTATTACTACCAACACAGAACATATAACAGAAACCAACACAAAACAATACAAAATGACTTTTAGAAATATTTTCGGCGATCTTCGACGTCGCAATGATAGCCAAATGCTGAATGTATCAGCAGAAAATGATAACATCTCCATAGCGGAACAAATAAGATGAATCGCGATTTCAATTTTCAGTTCTTCGATTCTCCATTTTTTATTTTTCAGAAGAAAAGTATGTTCTACAGAGATACATCAATATTACAGTTCTTCGATTTCGATTTTCTTATTTTCAGACGAAAATCACAATTTCAATTACCAATCCCGATTTCGATTTTCCGCGATTTCGATTTTCAAGTTTCTCTTCGATTTCATCCTCAATATGCTCTATCAACTCCTTCAATTTCGATTTCGACTTCGAGTCGAATCGATTGCTTCGCGATTCCGCGATTCTGATTTTCAGAACTAGAAATCGCAATTCTCAGAATCGATTCCAATGTCACTGACTTCCTCCGCTTTGCTTTCAATTCGCCTTCGCATCGATTTCTTCGATCAGTTTCAATTTCTTATTCGATTTTGATTTTCTGGTTTTTCAGAAATATCTTCTATTTCAATCTCGATTGCGCGATATGAAGGTCCTACGAATCGGTAGGCTCTGATACCATGTTAATTTCCTGGATATGAAGAACAGGAAAGGAAAACCAAAGGAATTGGAAGAGGAGGAGAAAGCAGCGACCAAATATTTTGGGAGCTCAATCGAGCTCTTCAGGGAATTTTCTTATTATGAGAGCTTAAGCTCCTTTGCGTACAAGTCCTCTATTTATGCTAGAAGGAAATACAAGAAAGAAAAACATACTAACGGCCCAACAACTTATAACAGCCCAATAACTTTCTAACAACCCTCAATAGTAAACTAGTATATGATATGTATATGTGATGTATATCAATACTTTAACATAATGAAAGATTAAAATGAACCAACAAAGGTTGTAAGTGGTAAATACACTTACATCCTTAACTAAAGATTTTAAGTTCAAGTTTTAATAAATATGTAATTTTTTTTGTTAAGATGCATTTTACTTTTAAATATGAAATTTTTCGACACATATCCCGCTTTAGACGGACTCAATTACGAAAGGTTTTTCCAAATATCGATACTGAAAACTAAAAAATGAGAGTGATATGTGGTATTTGAGTGGTTAGATGTCATTGCATACACTACTATCAATTTTAAATTTTTAAACAAAAGCAATCATACAGACAATGATATTCTGCGTTGATTAATTTAAAATTTATTTCTATCCCACATTAAAGCATGTATTGGTGCTCCTAGTGTTGTGAATTTAGGTTCACAGTGAAAATTGCAAATCCAACTAAATTGATCAAATAACTAGATAGTTGTTTGAGTTTAATTTGATTTGATTTAAATTATAAAAAATCGATAATATTTATTTGGTTTTGATTTTATTAAAAACAAATCGAAGAAAAAATCGAACTGAACCGTTAAATCATATATAATTTTATAATTATATATATATATAAGATATATTAATTTTTATAATAATTTTAAATATTTTGTTTACTTCTTTTAATCAAATTTTCTTTATCTCTAATAGGCTAATGAACTTTATACCTAAACTACATTTCTAACTAAAATTTCAATCTCATTAATTCAAAGAAACATTTATGAGATTACCTAAAAAGGATGGTGTATTGGTGTTTCTTATAAACTTTATTCACTTGGTTAAAACTTATAGATCTAAAGATATTTTCTCCATAATCTAAGAAAGTTATAGCTCCCACAATATATAAAAAAAAAAAAGATTATAAATTGGAAAAGAATGAAAATATCTTTTTTAATCATACGATAAAAAATGAAAAAGAGAAACACCATTAAGTTTTTAAAAAATTGAAAAACCGAACTAAACCAGCAACAACCAAACCGATGAATATATATTATATTTGATTTGATTGTGTTTTAATAATTAAAAAACTAACTACATTAATTTGATTTAAATTTTAACCAAAAATCCATCCAAACCTACCATGAACACCCTAATTGTGATAATGGATGGGAATTTGCAGTAGTCATTGCAAAAACTGTTACAAATAATCTTATTGCATGATAGTAATAAAATGAGCATCCAATAATTGCTCCACAAAGAAATTGTTAAAAATTAACTGTCAGAAGTGGGATTTGAACACACGCCCTCTTACGAAGACCAGAACTTGAGTCTGGCGCCTTAGACCACTCGGCCATCCTGACTTGATGTTTGATATTTGCTGTTGATGTTTAATATTGGCTAAGTCTATATTTCTATCAAAAGTTAAGTTACAAGAATTTCCAAAAAAAAAAAAAAGCAAGTTAGGCTCTGCAAAGCCTAGTATATGAATTGAATTGCAAGGAATAAAAACATGAAATTTCTTTATATTTGACAAGCTTTGATATGCCAATGTGAAAGTCATATAAAGTGTAGTAATTATTATTGACTCTTGTAAAATAGACACAATATTAATTAGGGCGCAATCGGATTTGGAGGTGGCGTTGTTTCACATGAACAACATATTGCCCGTGATTAAGGCGCAACCGGATTATAAGTGATCTAGATATTCTGGCCCACTCCAGTTGCCTTGGCAGACTGAGTGTCCAATTTCTGTCTTTCTTTAGGCATTCAAATCATTTAAAATCTGGAAACTCTTGTCACTCCAGTCCCCCGTAGGACTTGTATGACTGAGTGTCCAATACTATCATGTCATAAGATAGATCTTCTGTCGGAAACGGTGACAAGTTTATCTCTAGTCCTCTAGTCCTTGTCTTTAGTCCTCTTTCCTTGTGATTGGTGCCTGAGAAATTTATTACGACCTAAGTCCATATCTTTTAAACCATTGTTTACAACAGTCCAATCATAAACGGAAAGGAAAGTGAGATTAAACTTCTGATTTTAAAGTGTAGGGAATATATGTTTAAATGAAAACACTTCATATTCCTAGCCTTGCTTTATTCACTTTTATTCAGAAATTCTCTTTTAATCTCATTTTTGACAAGGAAGAATAATTAACTCATACCTTTGGAATCTGGCCCACGTCAGTCACATGTCTAAATCCTTCTTACCATAAGATGGAGGCTTTTTGAGATAAGATGGAACATCATCTTCAGCCTTATTCTCATGTCCAGTTGACATCATCAATCTCTCGTAGATAATTATTTCCACCACTCCCGGGAGAGGTGACAACAACTCTTCCTTGATCCTTAGCCTTGCCATCATGACTATCAGCAGTATCTTCAAGTTAAGGATCAACAACATAGATCTCCCCTTTGACCGAAACAGATATGTAACTATCGTCAAAGAGAGATCCAAAACTGGAATCAGATCTGAAAGCACGGTTGTTGACAGAGCTTGAACTTTTAACAGAACTTGTTTCAACAAGAAACCCATAGTCAGATTTGAGATCATATTTACTGGAAAACATCTTTCTAGCACTAGTACACATAATGTCTTAAGATTTTGATCTATATAATGGATGTACGAGAATAGTATACAACTATTACTAGTGCTTAGAAATGATAAACAATACAACAGGTTTGAAGCCTAACAAAAATTGTGACAACAATAAGTTTTGTGATCTTGATGTTCTGTCTTGTATCAATCTTGAATCTGTCGTCCTGGATCTTCGTTCCTATTGCAACAAGCTCCTTGATCATGATACCCTGAAACTAAGAGACACTAAATCTCTACTTGTTACAACTGTACTTAGTCGAATGTTAGCACTCTGTCCTTAAGACATTATTTCCCCGTATATATCATTTTATGTTTATGGGCAACTGTCTCCCAAGATAAAACAACATCAAACAAATGAGCAAAAGAAACTAAAGTGTTTCTAAAGAAAAACATTTGAGTGTTTGAAAAATATGCTAGAGAGGAAGAAGTTCAGAAAAATCTGAACTATACAAGAGTAAGGTGTGTTCTACAATTGAGCCAAGGGCCTCAATTTATAGTGTGTGTAAGATGACCTCTCATCTATCCAAATAATGGCAATCAATGGCCATGTAATGACACTTATGAGGTGTTATTCAGCCAAATAATGGTTGAATTCAAGTGTCAAGTAATGGAGGATCAATGCTCCAAAACCAGCACATAAGTCAGAAACTTCCCATCTTCCGTCAATCATTCTGCCTTCGAAGCGCCGCGGATCCAGTAACTCACTGCCACCAAGGCATCGTGGCGCTGGATGGAGGCGCCGCGGCTCCGACGGTGTTGCGCCGCGGCCCTTCACGGCTCCGCGGCGATTTCCGACTCGTTTAATCTTTTACACATCGTACATTTCTTCTTTCATTTACCAACGTGGAACACGTGTCATTTAACCAACGATCGTCCATCATTTCATGTCTCAAACATTTACTCACGTACCAATATCTCTTTCACTAATGAAATTTACGATACTTGGCACTACGTGTGCACGTGTGTGAAAATGACGTTTCCGACGTGCGAGACCTCAATTGTTCAAAAATCATAAATAATGGGTTAAACTTAATTCCATTATTAGTAAATTTCCAACAGATATAACCTAAATTGCGCATGTAACATTGACTACTGTATGGGAATCCTACTCTGTAAATTGTCATTCATTATTTCTAAAGTTGTTGCATAGTATTAGGGAATGAGTTTTTTACATTTGTAAAAATAGTTGAACTTATTAAATGTCACGATCTGAACCGACGGTCCGCGACTGGTGCCCTACCTGGGCACCCTTATACCCACATATCACATATGACCAGTGGAACCTAATGAAAACTCATAATATCAAAATAAAGGGATCTTGTCCCCTGAACTGTAATAACAAACTCGTATAATAAAACAGGCAAGCCGACAAGACCGCCACTGTACATAGAAATATCCAAACGAACTACAACTGTACATATGTTCAACCCACACATGACTACAGACCTCTACAAACCTCGATAGGAATCAGAGGAGAAAGATAGAGTCATTTCCGTTCTAACCGCTGTCAGAAGACGTGAAGTGAGGGCGTGGTTCAAGTCACATCGTATGCTCGTCTTCATAAAGGTTTGACTTTGATTGTTTGTTGCCAAAGAGAGTGCGCTCATCCGTTGCGCAACAAGCAGCGGATGAGCGCACTAGCGCGCAAGCCGTTACCGTTTTCTTGCGGCATACATTTTCTTGCTGAATTAGGAAGTTGGCCGTAAACCTCCGGAGACCGGTCCAGCCTTTACTTTAGAAGCAAGGTCGAGGACTGATAGAACGAGATTTGACCTATTAATACCTTTTCCTTTTGTATGCAATTCCCAGAGAAATGGTTGAATAATGGGCGGACTGAAGTGGGGAAAAGATTGGATTCACACACTCAAAGAGAGATGCAAATAAGAGGCTGAAAACCAGCTTTTTGGCTTAGTTTAAAGGTAGATTCTCTAAAATGCTTATTTAAGCTATTACTTTAGAAGCTGACCTTCAAAAGATCGGGAATAGAATAGGGCGGCATCCTCATATAATAGTTAGCAGTACTGAACAAACGAGTCATCGGTCCGAGGAAAGAAAAGGACCGCCTTTGAAAAAAAAGGAGCTCGCAAAGCAAGGTAGGTTAGTTAACGAAAGGGTAAGGTGAGGCTGGAATGGGATATAGTAAGTGTGCCACGAGTGCTCCCTTCTGAGGCTTCTGCTTCTCTCTAATAACGAGAAAATTACTCTTTCAGAAAGCAAAGCTACAACTCTTCAGTCTGAGCTATCTAAGCTAGAACTTAAGGTTGACCTCTTTTACTTGCTACACGATCTAGCGGTGCCATTTCGCTATCAATTTCTCCTGCAATGTTATAATGCTAGCGCGAAGTGAGAGGAATCGGAAGTAACTTAGTGACAGTCCCCTTCAAGAAAATGAAATCAGAACAACCGCGCTGGTCGTCACATCAGATTCGTCCATATTCAACATGCTCCAACAAAAAACACTTTCTCTCTTGTCTGCGTCCCTTTTCATAAGAGTTTTCTTAGAACAGCTACGCGTCTCTCCTTTTTATGGCTTTGCTCCTCTCCTTTTTATGGCTTCGCTCCCCTCCTTCTCCTTCTCCTTATAGCTGAGTTATTAGAGCAATGTAACAACATCCTAATTGGTGAGCTTATGCCCGCCCTAGTTCCTTCCCCGCTCTTAGTTTGCTTTACAGGAACCATGAAAACACCCGATCCCATTCCGACCTCGATATGTGGAATCGTCTTGCGCCATATGTACTGAGATTATTCGGGAGACATGGTCCAAGCTAAGTGGAAAAAAAAGCATAAGAAGAGTCTAATAATGGTCGGTCTTTAAAGGGCCTTAAGAAAGAGGCTTAAGTCATCGATTCCAATCTGATAACACTTTTCTTTGTAAACCAATAAAAAAACGAGAAAAGAAATAGAAAAGGCAAAAATCAAAGTCGAGTCTTATGTCGGGTTTTCTCAAAATCCTTGAGAAACTTATTTATGGAATTTCTGAAAGAGTTTTCATAATGATATACTTCAATTAAAGATCGAGTCAAAGGAGAATTTTGCTTTACAAAAAAAACCAAAAATCTTTCTTAAGAACCTAGGCGACTTGCTTTAAAGCGGCGCCTTCCTTATTTGACTTTGTATGCGGGGATTTCAGAATCAGTTAAGGGAAAATTCAGACGAAATGTATAAGATTAGCAAGCAAATGCTTGTGCTGTTCGGAGCATGATAAATAAAGTATTGATTACCTCTTCATCAAGAGTGAGCTTGCTATGGAGGTTTGGAACCATTTTGATCGCCTTTTCAATAGTTGATCCTTTCCTTAGATTTGTTGAATTTACTCTGTCTTCACGAATTGAATTTGAATAAATATCTCTGGGCGACTTTTCTTTTAATCGATCGTGAGGGGGGTTTCCACTTTATTGCTCGGGTAGAGTGAAATGGCTAGGCTCCCCTATCATCTTTCCTTTCGGTGATATATTTTACCTTAGCACTTACAAAGTAGACGTCATTTATTGAGTTGAAGTGAAGTCTTTTCGTTCCCGATTCAATTAAAATGTCTATGGCTGAACTGACACTTGACGGAAAGCCAATAGTCCTGGGTCAAGCCATTTTCCTTAATCAACCTCTACTAAAGTAAAGGATTGGTTGTGGGGCACGAAGACAGGGCCTTCTACTGCTCTGAAATGAAACTGGTATGATGAAATAGACACCGCTTCGGATCCTGCGTAGGCCATTTGGTAGTCGATGAAGCTACTGCTAAGGCTATGAATAGGTCAGTATATCATTCTCTTAGGACATGACTCAGGGACAGAGCAAAGACAACCTATCTTGCTACTACGAGTGCCTACGCAATAACCGATTAAAATACGATTGAAGCCTCTCACAGGTCCTACCCTTATTTAGAAAATCGAAAGTTTTATGAGACGGTAATTAAGTTCCGAAAGAAATGCTCAATTGTAGACAAAGTCTTATACATATGTGCACATCGTGAGAACCCTCTCACTAGTTGCCTTTCAAAGGCATTTTGACATTATCCCTTTTCCACGTGAAAGCAGATAAGAAGTCTCGTCTTCATCCTATTGTGATGTCATCTCTATTAAACCTGCTATTCCTATCACTTCCTTTCATTTACCAACGTGAAATCATTGTTATTTGGCCAATAACCATCTATTATTTTACGTCTCAAACAATTCGTATAAGTACCAATATCTCTTCCACTTAAGGAAATTACGATCCTTGACACTTTATGCGCACGTGTGTGGAAACCATGTTTCCGACGTGCGGGGCCCCCAATTATTCGATTCATAATTAATAGGATTTACTTTATTTCACGTTTAATAAATATTTCCAACTGAAATATCCTTAAGAACAATGTCTTTGACATGCCTCAAAGCTACGAAGAATTTTCAACAGTATTCGTGATCAAGTATTTTTCATAAAATTTTCAACAATCTTAAGAATATTTTTACTTTATTCTTACGGAGAATATCAATTACGAATTATACATCATTTCTACGGACGGTTATGTTTTTGTATCATATAATATCAAGAGTACCAGGTATGTGTTATTGACCTAATACTTTTTCATAAATTGCAATTGGATTTCTATGCAAGTTATTCATACACGGGATGTTTAGAATTTTCTCATAATAATTATATAGAGTTTGTTTTCTTAATTGATGGCTAACTATTTCCAGTTGATGTAATATCTGTGAGCAATTCTTTTGACGCTAATAATTAAATTTTAAATGAGAATAACTATTGTTATGTGTGTGGCAAACTAAGTTATTATACCTCTCAATGTAGAAGAAAATTCAAATAAATGATAATCTCGCTAAGTAAAAATAAATTTGATCAAGCGGATGATATAAATTATTGTGGTCATTTTTCAAGTGCATCTTGTCGCTAATGTGAGATATTGGGTGTTTGACTTTAGTGCTACTACGCATGTTGTGCTAACATAATTTTGTGTTCTACACCCAAGTTGAAGAAGAATAATAACTTATTTATGTTGGTGATTCTAGAACTACGTAAGTTCTTAGAATGGAAACGTTCTTCTAAAAAAACATTTAGTGTATTAACTGAGATGATACATGTTCCTAATATTTGAACTAATTTGTTGTATGTGAAATTATTAGAAAAAATGGGTTGTAAGTTTACTTTGAATTTGATAGAATTGTGTTAACCAAAAATAACATTTTTTGGGACAATGAGTATTATTATGTATGTGCATTTTGTATTGTGAAACATCTTTGAATGCTTATTGGCGGTGCTATGCAAAGAGGGGAATCATCATTTCTTTGAATTTATAGGAGTTGTACAGTGACTTTCAACTTTTTACTTGTTCGATGTTAGGGATGAAAATAGAACGGATTAGGACGGAACAAACTTTGACCTATTCAAATTTTCATCGAGTTAGAGCGGGACAAGTTCATAGTCATACTATGCTATGTTTGTGATGCTTTTTCTCCTACTGTTTGATGTTTCCACATTTGGGTAAGATCATATTGGGCTAATTATTTTTTTTATAAAAAATATGTAGATATTGCTAAGTAGGAATTCTGGCAAGTGGTCTGATATTTATTTCTAGATTTTGTTGCTTCTCGTGATCATGAAAGTTAAATCATTATAACTATCCGCCCTTGCCTCGTTGAAATTATTTCGTTATTTTTAATAATGAAGAACCTTACAAAATTTGAGATTTTTTGTGGCAATTATTTACATGGAAAAATTGAAAGTATATATATATTTTTGGTAAATTTGTTTTAGATTCTGAAAGTTATCTTGATTGGTCATTCGGGTAAATAAATTTTTGAATGATCACAAATTTCCTTTTGTACATATTGATAGATTATGAAAACAGAATCAATGTAAATAATTTATATTTAGGTGTAAATATTTTTAGTATATTCTATCATAATTGTAGCCTAAATTAAGGCTTGTAAACTTGCATATAATATTACATTATGGAATGAAATAATTACGGAAAATATTTCATTCATGGTATCAAAAGCAAAAAATTAATCCTAGTCCTAAATTATCCTAACCAACCGTCCGGCCTCCACCCCTACCCGTCGGCACCCTAGTCTAACATCCCCAAATAGTTTCCCCCTTTCGTTGATTTTCTCATCCTCTTTCTTGTTTCTTTTGGGTAATAATGGCCGATCAAAATAAATTTCAGCTCTTGTTGTTAATAACGTCAAAAATTCATTCTTGAGATGAAAAAAGGACAATATTCCTCTTGGGCGAAGTTATTTCAAATTCATTATCGCGCATACGAAGTCATTGACCATATTCTTCCTCCAAAGCCTCAATCCGGTGTCATTGAAACCAACAAATCCACCACCATTGATACGGCTCTATGATCTCGCTTGAATGCTATTGTCCTTCAATGGATTTACGGCACCATATCGAACGATCTTTTGCACACCATATTGGAATCAGATTCGACATTAAAATTGTTTTTGTCCATCATTTCTCAACAATTGTTTTTCTCTCTTTGTTAAAATAAATAAAGGACAAAAGGGCTGCTATTAAGCCCACTAAGGCAGCCCACTAAGGGAGCCCATTATGTCACAATACTTTAATATAGACGAAGTGTATCAGGGAAGGGTCATTAACACAGTAGGGGTATTTTCGTGTAAAGAAAGAAAAACCCTATTCTCTCAAATCCTTTTCTCTTCAATATACAGAGTTCTTCTTTTTCTTCTATCTTCTCTGTGATTGTTCTTTAGTCTGCATGTTCTTCTAATGAACTTCTGTGTATCTGCTAGACTTGTATGATGTCTGTGTATTCGTTAATGGTGTATTTCAACATGGTATCAGAGCCGAAGATCGAGGACTCACCACAATCACATCACTGAGAAGATTTGTATGAAAAGGTTGTTATTTCTCCATACTCCTTCGTTGAGTTCATTATTTGGCAGATCTACAACTTTTTTTTTTCTTTCGAAACCCTAGTTTCTGTTCCTTAAAACATATTTCTCTATGAGTCGGTTCAAAACCCTATTGCTTGATTATTAAAAATTACGGTTATCTTGATAACAAAAAATATCTGGTAACTGGTATTTTGACCTCTATCTGAGAAAATTCTTGATATTCTGTACTATTACGGTTATCTTGACAACAAGAAATATCTGGTAACTGGTATTTTGACCTCTATCTGAGAAAATTCTTGATATTCTTTACTATAAAATGGGTACCGATTCCAGTTCTGAAGACAACTCTCCACACAAAACCCTTCCCGAAGGCAATACACTACCCACATCTTCCAAAAATTCAATTCCAAGAGAGGGTGCAGTTATCTCCTCTGTTACCACAGTTTTAGACCATAACCATCCCCTGTATCTACAAGCATCTGATGTGAGTGGAACCTCATTAGTGTCCTTTCAACTCTCCGGATCAGAAAACTATACTATATGGAGCAAATCCATAAGAATAGCACTGCTTGGGAGAAACAAATTGGGGTTTGTGAATGGGAGATGTGTCAAGGAGCAGTTTGAAGTAGAACTATGGGACCAATGGGACAGAGTCAATGATGTTGTCCAAGCATGGCTGATGAATGCAATATCCAGCAGTCTACTGAGTGGTGTCCTATATGCAGAATCAGCCCTAGAAGTATGAGAAGATTTGAGGGAAAGGTTCGATAAGGTGGATGAATCAAGAACCTTCGACTTGCATAGGGAAATTGTCACTCTAACTCAAGGAAACAATAGTGTTTCCGAATACTTCACTAAACTGAAAAACCTGTGGGTAGAATTTCAGGCCTTGGTTCCACCCCCTAACTGTGCATGTCCCACATCTAAAGACTTCACAGAGTATTTACAAAGGCAAAAGTTGTACCAGTTTTTAATGGGCCTGAATGAGAGCTATATGCAAGCTAGGTCCCAGATCCTACTCATGACTCCACTTCCCACAGTCAACAAAGCCTATTCTATGATAGTCAGTGATGAGAATCAAAAGGGGATATGTGCTAAGTCTGCAGGTCTGCTTGGGGTTGGGCCCAGCAGTATGGGACAAAACAACATTTCAGGTTTGTATTCTAAGACAGGGACTACAACAAAACCCCAGTCTAAAAGAAATACAAACCTATTTTGTGATGTGTGCAAAATGAGGGGACACACAAAGGAATTTTGCTATAGAATAGTGGGTTACCCACTGTGCTTGTGTCAAAGGAAGGAGCACGTCATTAACAATGCTTGTGTTGAAGGTGCTGAACACAACACTCGGAGGCTCGCACTAAAAAGCTGGAACTAACTGGAAGATTGGAGGAGCACCAGTGTTCTCACAGGACCAATATGAACAGATACTCCTGCTGCTGAATCAGAACAAAGGCCAGAATACTACAAATGCTGACTCTCAAGGTGACAACTCTTTAGCAAATACTGCAGGTATGACTAAACTTGAAGCCTTACAAGTAGTTGATATAGTCAAAAAATGGATAATAGATACAGGTGCCACAAATCATATGGTATCTGATTTAGATATGCTAGACAAAGTAACCAAACTAAGTGAGATTACTGCTAATACTAAGAATGTCTTTCTACCAAATGGGGAAACTGCCAAGGTCACTCACACTGGTACAAGTAATCTGTCTACCAGAAGCACTTTGAGTAATGTTTTATATCTACTCAATTTAAACAAACTGTTAAGATAGTTAGAACTGACAATGGCACAGAGTTTGTTAATGACATATGTAGCAGCCTCTTTCAGAAATTAGGAATAATCCATCAGAGGTATTGTGCCTACACACCTCAACAAAATGGTGTGGCTGAAAGAAAACATAAGCACATACTAGAGGTAACTAGAGCAATAAGACTTCAAGCCAATATCCCTATTAAGTTTTGGGGTCTATGTGTGCAGGCAGCAGTGTACCTGATAAATAGAATGTCATCCTCCATTACTGGAAAGACACCCTATGAAAGCATCTACAGGCAGAAGCCTTCCATAGGTCACATCAGAACCATAGGCTGCTTGTGTTTTGCTAATGACCTAACTGTGTCTGATAAGCTTCAATCTAGAGTTAAGTGCTGTGTTTTGATGGGATTTTCAGAAACTCAAAAGGGGTACATTCTATATGACATAAATGCTAAAACTCTTCTTGTCAGTAGGGATGTTACATTCAGGGAAACAGAGTATCCTTTTAAGAACACTATAACCACTGTACCTATTTTCAAGAATCTGGAGAATGATATCCCCATAACTCAACCAGATGGAATACCCCAACCTGTTATTCAAAACACACCAAGTGAATCTCAAAATGAACCTACAGATACCACCACCATTCCTGCTACTGGTAATATTTCTAACAGTGTTGAGAACAACACTAATAACTCTGACAATCCTGTGAGTCAACAGCAATCAGAAAATACAATTAGTACTATTAGAAAATCTAGTAGGCCCAGACAACCACCTATATGGCTCAAAGACTTTGTCACTCCCAATGTTAACAGTGTACTCTATCCTATTCAGGACTATATGTACTATAAAGACTTAAATAGTAGATATCAGGCTTTTCTTACTTCTTTTTCTGCAATAACAGAACCACAAAACTATAATGAGGCTTCAAAAGATCCTAGATGGGTGGAAGCCATGAGAGCAGAAATAAAGGCCTTACAGGATAATCAAACTTGGGAAATTGTTCCCTTGCCTACAGGTAAGCATCCAATAGAATGCAAATAGATTTATAAAATAAAATACAAAGAGTCTGGTGAGATAGAAAGATTAAAGGCTAGGTTAGTTGCTAAAGGTTACAATCAACAAGAGGGGATAGATTATCAAGAAACTTTTTCTCCAGTAGTAAAAATGGTTACTGTCAGGACTGTACTCTCTATAGCAGCCTCTAAAGGCTGGCACATTCATCAAATGGATGTATATAATGCTTTTCTTCAAGGGGATCTGAATGATGAAATTTATATGGATCTCCCACAAGGATTCATTAGTCAAGGGGGGAAGCTGGTATGTAGACTAAATAAATCCCTGCATGGCCTCAAACAAGCACCTAGACAATGAAATTCTAAATTAACAGAAGCCCTAGTACAAATGAAATTTAGACAGTCACACTATGATCACTCCTTGTTTATAAAACAAACTAGTCAGCGTATTATCATTGTACTTGTATATGTAGATGACATGTTAGTTACAAGGAACAATGTGAAGCTGATAAGAGAAACAAAGCAGTCTCTTCAAGATGTGTTTAAGATGAAAGATCTAGGAGAATTAAGATATTTCTTAGGAATTGAATTTACTAGATCTAATAAGGGAATTCTAATGCATCAAAGGAAATATACATTGGAGCTTATTTCAGAATCAGGATTAGCTGGAGCAAAGCCTATTAACACACCTACTGACTGTAATACCAAGATGACCACCAAAGAACATGATGTCTAGTTCTTTGAGCAATGAGAATAATCAGGAAAATAATAATGCCACTACTGATGAACTCTTAGACAATGTTAAGATCTACCAAAGATTGATTGGTAAGTTACTATACCTTACTATTACTAGACCAGACATATCATATAGTGTTCAAACTCTCAGCCAGTTTCTTCAACATCCTAAGAGGTCTCATCTAAATGTTGCCTTAAGAATAATAAGGTACCTAAAAAACCAGCCAGGACAGGGGGTACTCATGTCTAGTAATCAACAGAATACTCTAACTGCTTTCTGTGATGCAGACTGGGCTGCATGCCCACATACAAGAAGGTCCATTACATGTTACTTGGTGAAACTTGGTGATTCTCTCATTTCCTGGAAGTCTAAGAAGCAGACTACAATTTCTAGAAGCTCTGCAGAATCTGAATATAGGAGTCTTGCTAGTACAGTTGCTGAGATTACTTGGATTGTTGGGCTGTTGAGAGACATTGATTTCAATATCAGACAGCCAGTCACCATATTTACTGGCAGCAAGTCAGCTATACAAATAGCAGCAAACACAGTTTTTCATGAAAAAACCAAGCACATAGAGATTGATCTACACTTCATACGGGAGAAGATCCAGAAAAGAGTGGTGAAAACTGAGTATGTTCCTACTGCAGAACAACCTGCAAATCTGCTCACAAAAGGACTAAACAGACATCATCACTTTCATCTTTGTTCCAAGCTAGGATTACTGAACATCTTTCAGCATCCAGCTTGAGGGAGCATGTTAAAATAAATAAAGGACAAAAGGGCTGCTATTAAGCCCACTAAGGCAGCCACTAAGGGAGCCCATTATGTCACAATACTTTAATATAGACGAAGTGTATCAGGGAAGGGTCATTAACACAGTAGGGGTATTTTCGTGTAAAGAAAGAAAAATCCTATTCTCTCAAATCCTTTTCTCTTCAATATACAGAGTTCTTCTTTTTCTTCTATCTTCTGTGATTGTTCTTTAGTCTGCATGTTCTTCTAATGAACTTTTGTGTATCTGCTAGACTTGTATGATGTCTGTGTATTCGTTAATGGTGTATTTCAACACTCTTCTTCACGTACATTAAAATCTCTTGAGCTGGTTTAATAATTTCGGCTTAAGAAAGTATTAAATACATTTTTCTATTAAGTAGTGGAAATAGGAGGGCGTACGTAAAGTTTGTGTGTATAATTACGAATTAGACTAAGTTGAAAGAAAATATATACTAGTATAAAAAACACCACTAAATAGCGTTGTATCTTTTTTATTTTACAACAGTCTCAATCGTTTCCTACCTTCGATTCATCTACAAATACTCACACCTTCCAATCATTCCTTTTCTTTTAAAATCTCGTTCGTCTCCAAAGGTTACGGTTAAGTTATAACTGTTTTAAAGCACGTTCGTCTCCAAATCTGTGTTTGAGTATAAGCGATGGAGCAAAAGAATATGTTGTTATCAGCTTTAGGTGTTGGAATTGGATTGGCTTCAGGGCAGACAGTTAGCAGATGGGCTGGTGGATCTGCAGCCAATGTTATTACACCGTTGATTATGGAGCAAGAGATGCTTAATCTCATAGCTAATGGCAAGGAAAGTAAAGTCACATTTGACGAGTTTCCATACTACCTAAGGTAACCACAACAAGGAAAACAATCCTTTCTCCTATGCTCTGTTTCATTTCTTCTTATATAATTTCCCCGTCCCAAAAAGTTTGTCTTATTATTTTGTCCTAGAAATAATTTAATTTTATGACATAATTTATGGACACATAAATATCTAAAACTTATTTTGTATCATGCATTTAAAAAATCTTTTTTTATTTCTCAAACTCGCGTAAATACAATCTTTGGGATAGAGGGAGTGTATATGTTACGCTCTTTAATGTTCTGAAAAGAGTTTAAGCTCTATACACCTAAGTCTAAATAACTTTTTAGAATATCAAGTCATTCAAATGATATATGTTGGTAAATCCCTTAAAATGTAAAATTTAAAATCTTAAAAATAAAATATATTACCTGCTATAACATCTAAAAATAACACCGTGTATATTACTCCTACTAAAATTCATCTGGAAAACAGAAGTATTTTTCTTTGGAAATATATTGTTGAAGACTGTTCTGGTTTTGAGTTAGTTCATCATGATCAATAAAATGAAGTTTTGTTTCTTGGTATTGTACTCCCAGTGATTTATATGAAGGACTTGGATTTGCTTGTGAGTGAAAGAGGTCGATTGTTTGGTCAGATTAATGACCTCGTCTTTACATAAAAACCTGTGTTATATCAGAATTTGCACTTTTTAAGCTTTTGATCAACCTTTGACAGTGGCGGAGCCAGGAATTTGGCTGCAAATTTTCTTATGGGCGTGCAAAAATTAAATATATACTGATTATAGCTAACATTTAACCTACGTACACATCATAATTTTCCGGCGAAGGGTGCACCTGACCACCCTTCACCTAAGGTGGTTCCGCCCATGCCTTTGACCCTACATCCTCCAACTTCTGCTGTGTCTTGATTGAGAAATAAGCTGAATGATGTAGTGTTTCATAAGGCATGCACCTTCTTTATGTACAATACTACTATAACTATATGTCGTGTTTTCTTTTGGACACTCCATTCTGCGCCGGATATTGAACACAGAGCTACTTGTTGCAGGAACCTATGAACTCTGTTTCTTTTTCATATGAAAACTGTGCTCGTGTTATATTAGGAAATGATAAGTTTTTGTAGTTGCTGCTTAAAAAATTAGAAGCGTTTGTATTTGAAATTAGGGGTACTTCTTGTTCGTTGGACAAATCAAGAGCTTTGTATTATCAGCTCTGTGGTAACTTAAGGACTTCCTTTTAGCGGTCTCCATTTGCATTAAGAGGCTGGATTTTGTGCTTCACTGTTGAACTTTGGCATTTCAAACACCTCTTTTTCTTCGTCCCCCCTCTTATGAAGCTGTGCGTCTTTGCTTTGTTCTACCAACAATATCTGCCACTTTGGCAATTTCTGAGTGACTTGGCTTGGCTCCCGTTTGGTCATAAATTTTGAAGTTGAAACTTGAAACTTGAAAATTTGAGTTTTGAAGTTGTTATTTATGGAACTTGAAGTTGTGTTTGGACATGCATTTTACTTTGAAAAAAATTGAATGTTTTTGAAGACAGATTTTCAAACTCTGATCCAAAATCTATGGCCAAACGCTAGCTTAGTAGAGTGCTGCAGCTTACTGATTTTGGAAAATATATCATCTGACAGCGAGCAAACAAGGCTGTTGCTGACAAGTGCTTCTTTTGTGCATTTGACAAATGCCGACTTTGCTAAGCATACTCGCAACCTCTCCCCTGCTAGTCGAACAATTTTGCTGTCAGGGCCTGCTGGTTAGTCTTTGCATACCATACATTGGATTTGGCTTGAGTTTTCCGTTTAATACCCATTAGTTTTCTATTTAGTCATGACGTTTCACATTTTCCAGAACTTTATCAACAAATGCTCGCCAAGGCATTGGCTCATTACTTTAATGCCAAGCTGTTGCTGCTGGATGTAACTGATTTTTCACTGAAGGTATGTGAATAAAGAGCTTAGATTCATCTTTTATTCTCCATCTGCTGAATATTCTGATGGCCTGTCTTCTACAGATGCAAAGCAAATATGGAGGAACATGCAAAGAATATGTAAGTAAAAAATCTACATCTTCTCACTTGTCCTATGGCCAACTATCCTCTAGAACATGTCCATCTGTTTGCAGAAATTTATTTTTCTTATACTAAGATATTGATGCATAAAAAAATATATGTATTGATTGTTGATAACTTCGATTATTGCAGTCTTTTAAAAGGTCTGTACCAGAGACAACGTTGGGGCGAATGTTTGGATCCTTTTCCATGCTTCAGCCTAAGGAGGAAAACAAAGGTATGAACTAGATCTCTCACAGAGGAACATACCAAGTTCCTAGGAAGCTGGTTGTTGTGCAATGAAGATACAATAAAAAAAAAACTAGATTATGAGTTCTTTTTTTTTTCCACAAGGCAACCGAGTCTCCCCTGAAGAGCTAAGATTCTGTGCGATGCTGGTACAGAATAAACTAGATTAAAAGTTTTCATTACCGAATTTTGAGCACCTTTTGGTTTCACCGAGTAAAGCTTCTTTCTTTAAACAAGTCTTAAGTAAGTTTTAGTTATGCAAATTGTAGAACAACATAGGGTATTTGAAGCAAAATATGAAACATTGGATGTTCTTTGTACTGCAAGTACAAGTGGGTTGGGAATTCTAAGTTTTGACTGTTGTTAAGTTTGTAGGCATTGTTTTGGTTTACCTGCTGAGATTTTGCAACTTGATGCTCCACAATATATGCTTTGTTTTCTTGTTTTTGTTATAAATGCATGTAATTCTGTTGCTGCAGGCACATTGTGTAGACAAAGCAGTGGAGTAGATATTGGATGAAAGTATGACATCAGTTTTCTTTTATCCTATGAATATATTACTCACTTATTTTCCTTCTTTTTTTCTCGGTCATGTCTGATTGCTGTTTCCTTATATGTTTGCAGGGATGGGTCTTTAAAAGCTACAAATTTGCGCAGGAACGCATCTGCCTCGGCCAATTTGAATAATTTTACTTCATATGGCTCATCAAGGAATCCAGGTTTTTCCTTGCATCAACCATGAGATTGCTTTTCTACTGAATTAGTTTAATTGCATTGATCCCTTTGTGTTGTGGCGTAAGCATTACTTTATAGTGTTATACACAGGCAAACGTTTCATCAGATGTACTACTATAGGGTGTCCTTTTCCTTTTCTCTATTTCCCTTTTTCTGGGGTGGGGCCGTTGGGGGGGGGGGGGGGGGGGTAAAAAAAGCAGTTATACTGTAATTGACTCCCCAACTTTCTTCTCAAAGCTGGCTTGAATGCTTATACTTTTTTGTTTAAATGGTGAGATACAGTCGTTAAAGTTCTAAGAACCTTCTGTCTGGCTAATTATAATCTTAAAGACAAGTGCATGCCAATGTCACAATTCTGTACGCTTCTCTTCATTTACACATGAGATTCTTTTAGGGAACTATGAAGTGTTAATTTCTTACCTTGTAAGTAGGCAGAGATGCTACCAGGCTTGTCAGCTGGGACTCAACTTGTCGATCAGTGACTGAATGTGCTTCATTATTTTCCTTTGAGGGTTTGCCTAGAGACTGGATAATTTCCACCTGAATGGACAGAAATGTGGTCTCTCATGGAAGAATTTGTAGGATTCTTTTCTGAGATAGAATTTATAGATCTGCCTAAGCTTCAAATTGTGCATCAATAAATTGATGCATATGTTTTCCTACTCTACTCTTTCACAGCTCCACTTACGTGGAACAGTAGCTGGGCTTTTGATGAGAAGCTTCTTATACAGACCTTGTACAAGGTACTCATTTGGGTTGTATGCATCCGATTTTTTTTGTTTATAATCAACTTTCTCTATTATATTTGTCGGACTAAGATTGCTGACTCACCACTTACAGGTTCTCGTCAAAGTATCAAAAACCAGTCCCATAGTTCTGTATCTGAGGGATGTTGAGAAGGTCCTTTGTAGATCTGAAAAGATATATGTGTTGTTCCAGAAAATGCTGAAGAGATTGTCTGGAGCTGTTCTGATCCTTGGTTCAAGAATTGTGGACCCTGGAAATGATTATAGGGAAATAGATGAAAGGCTTTCTTCAATATTTCCCTATAACCTCGAAATCAAACCCCCAGAAGAGGAAACCCATCTTGTTAGTTGGAAGTCTCAACTAGAAGAGGATATGAAGATGATCCAGTTTCTGGACAACAGAAATCACATAATGGAAGTACTTTCTGCTAATGATATTGAATGTGAAGATCTAGGTTCAATTTGTATGGCGGACACCATGGTCCTCAGTAACTATATAGAAGAAATTGTGGTATCAGCAATCTCGTACCATCTGATGAATATAAAGGACCCTGAATACAGAAATGGGAAGCTTGTTATTTCATCTTCAAGGTCGTTCTTATGTTCTATCTTTTCTCCCTTTGTATGATGATAAGTGTAAATCTTGCTGAATTCCTGACTTTGAAAACCAACAGCTTGTCCCATGGATTGAACGTATTTCAAGAAGGTAAATCTGCGGGGAAGGACCTTAAAGCTCGAAGCACAAGCTGAAACATCGAAAGTAGGATATTTGGTTTATGTTTGAGAAGGTCAATGTAATTTTGAAATAGTAGACTCAGAGTTTTAGTTATTTTCATTTATTGTAGGATGCTCAGGGCCTAGAAGCCAGTATTACAAAACCGGAAGACAAAACTGAAGGCATCCCACCAGGAAAAAAGGTGAAGCTGAAGCTCCTGCCCCACCAGTGAAGGACGGAAACGTTTCAACTCCAGCGCCAAAAACTCCTGCTCCTGTGAGTTGGCATTCTGATTGTTCAGCTATGTCGGAAAATAAGAGAAGAAGTGATATATTGAATAATAAACGATTTGATGAATACATGGTATACCTATTTATATGTGTGAAACACGACACATATGATATTTGTCAATGCGGGAGAGCGTTCTGATTAAAACTTTGCTCTTCTAATATGCCGACGTTCTAACCATGATTCTCACAAGCTCAGAGTTATGTTTCTGGGATCTCTGTATCTTTAGTTTTGATCCTTTAGCTAATTAAATTATCAGCCACACTCCTAAGCACTTAAAGTTAGTGTGATTTACTTTTCCTCTTCATTTAACAAAATTTACTGTAATATGGGGGCACAATCCCTTGTTTCCTTATTATTACCACTTCAACTGAAGATTGCTTTATGTTGATTGTACCAGGAAGTTCCTCCTGACAATGAATTCGAGAAGCGCACAAGACCTGAAGTCATACCAGCAAATGTAATTGGTGTGACATTTGCTGATATTGGTGCCTTGGATGAACTCAAAGAATCTCTTCAGGAGTTGGTGATGTTGCTCCTGAGGAGACCTGACCTATTCAAAGGTGGCCTTTTGAAGCCATGCAGAGGAATACTGCTATTTGGGCCTCCTGCCACAGGGAAGACTATGTTGGCGAAGGCCATCGCAATAGAAGCTGGAGCAAGTTTCATCAATGTGTCTATGTCTACAATTACTTCAAAATGGTTTGGAGAAGATGAGAAAAATGTCCGTGCCTTGTTCACTCTTGCAGCTAAGGTTTCTCCCACTATTATCTTTGTGGATGAGGTTGATAGCATGCTTGGCCAGAGATCTAGAGCCGGGGAGCATGAAGCTATGCGGAAAATAAAGAATGAGTTCATGACTCATTGGGATGGGTTACTGACAAAAGCAGGTGAAAGAATTCTTGTTCTTGCTGCTACCAATAGGCCATTTGACCTTGATGAAGCAATTATTAGGCATTTTGAGAGAAGGTACTTTCTGATCTGCCAGTGATGAATTGTAATTTTTTTTCTGAACTTGAAGTATGATAAATATCAGCCTATGATACATAAAAGAGTTGAGCTTTGTTGAGAACAGGAATTACATTGGGTAATATAATCCGGAAGATTATGAATTCGGTATCTCCTAAATTATTATTGACGTTGGGAGAGTATTTCTAGTGTTAAGTACCAGTAGATTCTTTTTCTGTTTTTGATGTTGAATAGTAATGATCTCCCCTCTTTAAATACAGAATTATGGTTGGTTTACCATCAGTAGAAAACAGGGAAATGATCATGAAAACTCTATTGGCCAAGGAGAGAGTTGATGAAGCATTGGACTTCAAAGAGCTGGCGACAGTGACTGAAGGCTACTCTGGAAGTGATCTCAAGGTTGTATAACTTGTTTCTGTTTTTCATATTCTTAAATCTCACCAACTAAGAAATATGTGGCAATGCTTGGGACAGAATCTCTGCACTACTGCTGCATACCGGCCAGTTAGAGAGTTGATACAGCAAGAAAGACTCGAAGACATAGTATGTGAAATATCTTCCTTGGCTAGTTTATATTGCTAATTGATTTTTGCTTGTTCATCAATTTACTGTTCTAGTTCCCCTCGTATTAATGACCTTCAACTTCTGCAGGAGAAGAAGCGCAGAGCTGAGGAAGCTAAGAAAGCTGGAGTTGCTCCACCTACAGATGAAGATAAGGTGATCACTATCCGGCCTTTGAATATGGCAGACTTCAAAGAAGCCAGAAATCGGGTTAAAGGAATCTCTCTATATCTCTATTATATGTGGTTGGCTAACACATTAAGGACTTAATTTCTCTTCGAGGGAGGTTTTTCGGAAAATTATATATTTGATGTGGTCAATTAAAGATCGAGAGTTCTCGGAATAAATTGCACACCAAACACCACTTCTATTTAGTCTGACATCAACGTATCAAAGTCCTAAGGACTTCTTAGGCAACGTAACACCTAAATGCACCACTTTTGGTTGTGTGGATACCATTGAGAAAGATTGAACAACTAAAGTTATTCATAGTAATCAGTTTGGCCTTTTAACCTTGGGTGAACTCATTCAATCAATTTCACAGTTTACTCGTGACTGCAACTTCCCGGGACAATCTCTTAGTAGAAAATTTTGATTACATTGCGTCTTTTTGTTTGTGTAACAGGTCGCAGCTAGCTTTGCAGCAGGAGGATCAATAATGAGCGAGCTAAAACAATGGAATGAGTTATATGGGGAAGGAGGATCAAGGAAAAAGGAGCAGTTATCTTATTTTCTGTAGGATAGCTATATTTCATCCTCCTGCACCCTTCTCGACCTGCCATACAATTTACATCTTCGGAAATTCAAGGTGCTAACAAAAGAAAGGTCTTTGTTGTTAAGAGGTGATAAGTACTTCTCAGATCACTAGAGAATTAGTCGTAGAGATCAAGAGACTTGCTCTGCTGGTCGTAACTGAGTCTTGCTGACCTGCTTGCTTTGGATTTAATTGTAGTTTTATGTTGTAAGTTTGAAATCGTTGTGTTGTTGTTTCTGTAATATTTAAGATTGTACACATCCGAAGGTACTGTATTGGTTGTTTCCTGCAATTAGTTGCTTGATGGGCGTATGTAAAATCAACATTTCCCATCTAATATGAATAGGCCAATAGGCTAACAAGTATATTAATATGCAGAGTTCCATCATCAACCTACTATTTGTCTTCCGTGCATCAACAGTTGTTGTAAAGTGAATAATCTCTAATTATTGTGTCTAATATAACAATCAGATCAAGTCTTTTATATATCAACATCAACAACCTTGTCAAAATAAATTCAAACATCGCGACGAAGAACAATCCGTTTTTGAATGAAAAATGAAGACATTTCAGCGCAACAAATGACCAGCATTCACCGTCGATGGTACGAGGCACCAATTTGCTACCGTTAAACCTTGGCCATTCAGAAACCTAAAGCTTTTCAACACTAACATATCTCTCGGATTACAATTTCATGCAAAATCTAGGAATAGATGTATCACCAACTCCTGTACCCCCGATGACAAATGCCAAAAGAACACACAACAACAAAAGATAATACTCGAAAGTTCAGGAACTGCCTATAAAATATGACGAGTTTAGACATGAAAAAAAAAATCAATTTCGGGAGAATAGGAACAATAATTGTCGGCAAAAGCCCAAATACCAAAGTCCTCATCAAGTTAAGATATTCAGTCCCTCGAAATATTGCCATTTGGATTTAGCTTCAGTTGGGTCACGTCATCATTTCAACATGTGGACCCAACAGGACAAGTGCCGACCACCTAAAGAACATGTCACAAACATCTTTGCCTACTCCCATCTCCTCACGTTAATGGAAACGTAAATTTTAGAAATAGTTCTCAATCTCTCACACGTATATGAATTTTACCATCATAAGAGAAGATAACTCGAAAAGAAAAATTAACAAAAAATGAAAACAGAACAGCCAAACAAACAAACATTTAAAGAGTATTCCATGTCATTATTATACATTAATATTAATTCCACGATCTTAAACAGAGACTAATTCAACCACATCCTCTTCGAACCTAGACGACACTTCCACCATCTTGTAGCAAAATTCACAAGGACAATCACAAGATGTATCTACAGTACCACACTGATTTTCTTCCTCCTAACATAGTGAGTGTCTAAGCTTTCTTCTTATCTCTTAATGGCCCTCGAGGAATTTTACTCAATACCTTTGCATCAAAGACGACATACAGTTTCTTGAGTTCATGCAAGGCCTTCTCAGCAAATGAGTCCACCTGGTCCTCATACTTCTCATAGAGAACAGGTACAGTGTGGAGCACCACAACAACTGTTCCAAGAATTAACACAATCAATCTCAATTCCCATAAGTTGCATCTAAATTTACGACAGGAATTAATCAGGGGTGGACAAGTTACTTACTTATGTAGAACAGGGTCAAGAAATCACAGCAACCGCCCAAGATTGACGCGAGCCACAATCCACCAATCACCTGTTGAAGTTGCAAGATTATAACAAGGAATATCACACCCAAATTCCCAAATATAATGACAAGAAATAAGTATCCTTGAATATTAGCATGAAAAAATAAGAGACGCACCAAAAGGAACATCTTCAGATCCCTGCCAGATGCAATTTCCCTCAAAACTGCAAAGGCACGATTGATCTCATTCCTAAGAGCAGAGGCGAACTCCAATATGGGTTTCTCAGGGATGTGAACTTCCGGAATGTGTGGTGTAGACCTACGCAAGGCAAAGAAAACATTTATCAATCAACCACGCCTAAATCCCAAACTAGTTAATGTCTGCTATACAAACACTCTCGTTTGGTTGTTGGTTAGTAAGTGATTTATACATGTATTAATACCAACATAACTAGTACCATGTTTGGTAGGCATTTTAGTTGCTATGTATAAAATTTAGCATACCAACGTTTGGTTACAAACTTAACATCATTATATTACTAATATTTGCATAACTCTACCTAACAATCAGACGACCCCTTGCCATATATTCCTGTTCAAAGTTGTAGCATTTAAGTAAAAACAGCAAGAGAACTTACTTGGTAATGAAGGTGCTAGCATTGCTCCACAAGAACAATCCAGCCAGAGCAATCATCAAACCATGACAGAGCAGGGTGAGCAAATGGTACTCTACTACCTCAAAGAGAACCCAGATAATTGTGGCTCCACCGAGAAATACTGCAGATATCTTCTTGTTCCTCCACAAGAACACATCAGCAGCTGCACCACCAAACAATTCTATATCACTTGTGATTCTAATACATCAAAAATCAAGTTGGAACCCCATATGAATCCTAAGTATGCTATCCATGGGGAACTAGGGTACCGGAAGGGGTTCATCGCCAAAATATTACATTGTATTATGTATATACAAGGTTAAAATTATTTTACATATATATAATGTGTGTTTGAATAGCATTGGCTTCCTCGTGTGTGTACTTCTTTATATATTAAATTTCCTTGGTGAAAATTTTGGCTCAATAATGGCTCCTATCCACTTCATTTGGACTAGGTTGATAAATTCTGATCGGAGTGTCTTGAGAAAATTTCATACATCAGACTACATACTAAACTTCTAAAAACTTGAACCATCCCTACTCCCAAACGTCAGTCCACCCAAAAAGACTCAAAGAAAATAGAGTAAGAAAAATTGTGCAAAAGCTTAAAACTTTGATCAAACCAAAAAGAGGAAACACCAGAATCATGCCAAACTATTGAACAATGTAATCCATAATCTAATCAATCAACAGACTATGCCTTAGTCTCAAACTAGTTGGAGGCAATTAACTATCCGGAGCCGGGCCCATTACACAAAACAAAAAGTCAAAAGCTTTTACTGTACCTTTACTTATAGGACTGATACAGATCCAGATCCAGATCTAAGAACAATGAACTATGAAAGTTACACTCTTTTCCCCAGCAGCAAGTTATTTCAATCACCAAATATACACACACAAAAATAGAACCTGACTCAAACTAGTTTCTTTAATTTATTGATTGATCAAAACGTATATCTAGAGAGAAAAAAAAAGCTGAATATTGATTAGCAAAATTTGCTTAGCGGGACACCGGGCTGGCCTTTTTTATTCATTAGCAAAATTTAACAAAAATATAGCGACATGTGCTTAAGTGAACTCACGTTTACCACCGCCGAAGACTTTGTGAACAGGACGTTCCCGACCAAAAAGCCGACCAACCTTAGACTTGAACGATGACGTCACCGGTGAGGACGATGACGATGACTTTGTAGGTGGTGGAGACGACGTCGTTTTCGGTTTCTTATCTTCATCGGAATCAGAAGAAGAAGAAGAGTGATGATTATTATTGTTGTGGAGATGAAGTGTTTCAGCAATTTTGTCCATCATTGACTCCTCTTCTTTATTATGTTCTGTCATAGTGTGCTGATGTGAAAACCTAACCCTAGATAATCGCCTGATTTTATGTAGAGAAAATGTCGGAGGAGAGAGATTTTTTGGTTTGTGGATAGGAGCGGAACTAGAATTTGAGGTTTGTGGATTATGAATTTAAATTTCTTTTAAGTTATTAGGTTTTAAATTATTAATTTATACATATTTATCAAATTTATTAAGGCAAATATAAGGTTTGAACAAAAGTGTTCCGTCGAATCCGTCTTCAACGTTGTTGCTCCGCCACTAACAATAATAACAAATTCAGTGTGATCTCACAATGTAGAGTCTGAAGATGGTAAGATGTACGAAGATCTTACCTTTACCTTTGTGAGGTAGATAAGTTATTTTCGGTAGACCATAGGCTCAGAAGAAATGTATTTATCGTGAAATATATGAAAGAAGACAGCAAATAACAACTCTCTCCACAAAGAGTTATAAAAAAACTCGTTTTCTATTGCTTATGAGAGTTTGTTCTCGGATAGCTCTAGGGGTGACAAAATTAGTGCAAATCCAAATGACCCGCACACCTTGTTCAAGGTTTCATGTGTTTGGGCAAAAGTGATTTTCATGATGGGTTGATTTGGGCTAGTCCAAGTTTACTCATCATAAATCAACATACCAAATGAACTCATGATGATGCTTAAACTTGACCCACGAAAATGTTCAATTTTAACGATTAGAACTCCACTCTAGATTAAATTTTTTATTTATAAATAATTTATTTTATTTTATTATTTCGTAACAATAAAAATACACCATACCCCTCCCCTACACCATCACCCACCAAAGCACTGAACCACCCTCACATCTCTGCCCCTACCTTGCCTACTCCACCCCCTACCACCCCTACCCATTTCTACCCCACCTACCACCACCTCTCTCCCTATCCCCTACCACATTCTCAAATTTCTATTTTATATATTTTTTAGTTTTATAAATAATTTATAAAAAATATGATTTTTTTTCTTACCTCCCCCTACCCACAACTACCCCCTCCACCCCCACCCCATTGCCCTACCATGATTTTTTTTCTTACCTCCCCCCTACCACCCTAACCCCATCTACCCCCTTCATCCTCATCCTCAAATTTCTATTTCATATTTTTTGTTACTTTTATAAAAAAAAATTATTAAAAATATGACTTTTTTTCTTACTTCCCCCTACCTCCACCCCATGCCCTACCCCTACCCCATCCTCAAATTTCTATTTTATATTCTTTTACTTTTATAAAAAAATATTATTAAAAAAATGAATTTTTTTCTTACCTCCTACCCCTTGCCCTACCCCATTCTTAAATTTCTATTTCATATTTTGTTACTTTTATAAAATAAATATTAAAAATATGAAAAAAATTCTTACCCCAACCTCCACACCACCCCCGAAATTTTTATTTTATATATTTATTTTACTTATATATAAAAATTTATTAAGGTGTAGCTATACAAATTCTAATTTGAAATTTCCCCTCAAGTGGTATTTTGATTCGGCGATGAAATTAGTTTTTAGTTTATCTATTTTATTTAATTTTGTAAGTAATTACTTATTATAGGTAATTATCTGTTGAGTGACCTGATAGACTAAAAAATATTTTACCTCATTAGTAAATAGATTGATCCGATCACATCAACATTAATTACTCCTATAAATATACGAGCTCAAACAATTCCTCTTCGTTCTCTTAATTCTACTAAAAAACATGGCAAAATTAGCCACATTGTTTTTGCTCATTTGCAACTTTTTGTCATTGTTTCCTCTATCAACAAGCTCTAGATGGATTATAAATGACGAAAGAGTGAAATTAGTTTGTGGGAATTGGCCCGCCCATTTAGAAACCATGTTACCAGAAGGCCTTGATCAACAGCCCGTTAGACATATTGCAAGGCATATATCTTTAATGGGCCTCAATTGTATTCGTCTTACATGGGCTACTTACATGTTCACTCGTCATTCGAATCTAATTGTGGCCCAATCGTTTATTAACAATGGGCTTCCTGTTGCTATGTCGGGAATCGTGAAGAAGAATCCTCAACTTTTGGGCCTTGCTGTTGTTGAGGCCCATAGGGCCGTGTTGAGGAGTTGGGCGACATGGTGTTATGTCGGTTCTTGATAATTAAGTTAGTGAGCCCATGTGGTGTTGTGCGGTTGATGATGGAAATGATTTTTGGGGAGACAAATATTTTCAACCTAAGGAATGGTTAAAAGGGTTGGCTATTGTTGCTAAAAAATAAAAGGATTTACCAATGGTATGTATTACTCAAACTTAGTTTGTTTATGTTATTATTTATCTTAAATAAATTCAAACTTTTTTAAAAAATAAATAGAAAAATAGAAAGAGTAAAGGGAACTAGACCAATTGATCAAAGTTGAAAAAAAAACAAGACATATCCTCAATTAGTATTACATTTTGAACATATTGAATTTGAAAAGTAGACACGTGAGATTTTCGACACGCAAAAGGTGGGGATTAATAATTAACGTGTGATTTTCTATTTGTTTGCACAATATCGGAACATCTTATGATATATCAATGTTGTGATCATGTGTAGATAACTAGTATGATTTAGAGTTTATCGTCAAGATTTAGACAGTCTCTTACTTCTGAAAATTATCTTTTAATTTCTTCTTTTTGCCAAGCCTCTTCCTCTAAATATTCAACATAATTTTCATCAATTGTAATTTCATTATTTTTTCAAGATATAATTTCCTTAGTTAGTCCTTCATTATTATTCTTTTGCATTATTTCATATAAATGTTATTGATTTATTCATTTACTATTTATTTCTAGGTTATCGGCATAAGTATACGCAACGAGCTACGTGGTCCTCTTACAAACCTAAGTGTATATGGTATGAAAATGTTGAGAAGGGTGCAAAAACAATTCATAGGGCTAACCCTAATCTTCTAATAATCATATCAGGATTAGATTACGATATTGATTTCACTTTCCTAAAAGAAAATCCCTTAAACATGAGAAATAAATTAGTATACGAGACTCATAGTAACGCGATTACATAGGGACAATAACTCAGCCACTAAACAAGGTTTGTGATACAATTAAGGAAGATATTATGCACAAATAAGGGTTTTTGTTTAAGGGCAAAAAATGCAGCTCCTTTATTTGTTAGTGAATTTGGAGGTGACCAAATGTTGACGAACCCGTCCGATAGTAATTTTATGGGCTACTTTCTCTCATTTTTAGCGGAGTTTGATTTGGATTGTGCCTTTGCATGGTAATTATTATACCCGAGAAGGTGTACCGGGTACAGAGGAGTTGTTTAATTATACATGGAATTCTCTTAGAAGCCCTGAATATCATGCAAAGCTGCAACTTGTTCAACAAAAACTCCAAGGTAAAACAGTTGCCCTTTTTGTTAAGTGTATTTTAATCCGTTATAACAGATAACTTATCTAATTTTCTACATTAATAATCTCATTTTTACATACAATAATGTGTTACTATCTTTTAGGTAATCTTATACCATATCTAGGAGCTCTGCATAAGCTGGATACATGAGTATGGCTTACACAGTTACAGAATTAGTTTGGTTGTATGGTTTGATGAAAGAATTGATATTAGATATAGAACTACCAGTAACATTATACTGTGATAATAAAGCATTTTTGCAGATTGCAACAAATTCTATATATCATGAGAAAACTATATATATAAAAATAGACAGTCACTTTGCAAGAAGATATATGAAAGTCTTATCAAAATTGTTCATGTGGCAAGCCAAGAACAACCAGATATATTAACCAAAGCACTGGGTCACCAGCAACATGCTCATGTGATTGACAAGTTGGGAATGAAGGACATATATCCTCATTCACAACTTGAGTGGAGTGTTGAACTATAGAATATTATGGAGCATAGCTGCATTAGCATACTTGTACCTAGATGTATTTATGCTTGTACTCTTAGCTAGTCGGTTAGTGAAGAAATTAGCTAGGCAGCTATTTTATTAATGATCATTACCTAATAGTTAATGATAGTTAGTTGTGTTAACTATAAATACCTGATGTACAGCTCAATTGAGTTAGTTAATGAAAAAAGATATTTTCTAATTTTCTAGCTCACAATATTTCTCTCTACGATCTCCTCTTCTCCTCCTTCATTCTTCACTGACAGTTTCACCTTCATTGTACAATTTAACAAATTTATAGAAGTATATTACCCTAAACTAAGAGGTAACTCTACAAGTTGATAATAACACAACAATAACACCAACAGCATACTCAGTGAAATCTTATACACTCACTGAAATTCGACACCGTGGGTAGTGATATTAAAAGGTGAAACATATCAAAAGCGAATTTCTTAACTTATCCAATTATTAATAGCTGATATTCCTTATTTCAATTCAATAACGCATGAGTTAGAATATTTTCTCTAGGCTAGTTTATAAATTAATTTTGCTTTGTACTAGGTATAAACGAAAGAAAATGAATGCCACAGAACAATTTTGATTCTTTTAGTATTTTAATTAATGTTTCTTTTTTCTTTTTTCTTGCTATTCATGTGTAGTTACATGTCTTTTAAACATGGTCCGCTAGCCCTAGTTCTTGTGATTATGTAAAAGACTTGCAAAGCAAGAAAAGAGTATTGTGAGAATATGGTAGATCTAAAGACTAGAAAAGGAGAAAAGAGGCCCGCATGGGCGTAGCTCGATTAGTTAGGGATGGTAGATTCTTGCAGTAAGCATTCGAGCCATTGCATGATGTGAGAGTTTCATTCATTCTTTGTGGGTGATGACTCCTTATGGGCACCAGACACTGTGTCTTTCACCTAGTGGTATTGAGTCGTGATTTACCTCCATCATCTGCGGTAGGAGAGATGGGGCACATGGCGAGGATTTCACCTTTGCTTCAAGAAAATGAGAAAAGAGTACAAATAATAAGAGAATAAAGTTGGTAAAAAGCAACAAAGTTGAGAATTCAACGTCATTTTCTTAAGGTGGAGCCCTTAAAGGTTTACATATGAAGTAGAAAATTGATTCTCTGATATATACTCTAGTATATACTATATAAGTATATAGTATGAGTGGAACTAGCTTATAATTTATGAATCTCGTAAATATAATAGCTTTGGGATATATATATATATATATATCCTATGTACGTAAATGTTTAATGGGTGGAATTTCCTCCCCTTGTTTTCAGGGACAAGACCTCTTAAATCATTAATAAAGCTTATGGTTTATACAACTACATTTAAACTAAGCTGTGTCAATATATCTTTTGATTATTCAAAAGAACGAATTAGGGACCCCATCACGGGCCTTTGCAGCATGAGTCAATAAATAAAGCTACTTTAATACCTAAATGGTGTCTTATCCATAATCACGAGGAATCAACCATTAATGAGTAGCAGAATAAACCATATATTATAACTTCAAACGGAACATATTGAAAGAAATAATCTTGACAGATTATAGCATGGTATTGTGCTCAAATAGGATTAGGATTGTAATTAAACTAGTTTACAAATTTACTATAGTTGTAGAATTTTTGTATAAGTATGATTAGGATTTAAAAGTATAACATGAATAAAAAAATTCATATTTGAATATTATAACTTGTATATATATACGTCATTCATTAATGAAAATAATCAAATGGTTATTTCTGTAAAGAATGGATCTTGAAAAATTTAGCTTGTATAGTGAGGATTGTCAAGTCATATAAAGTCGTGTTCTCATTCCATTACCGATGTGGGACTCTTAACACTCCATACGCCTGGCTTCGTTAAGCTGGGCGTGAACAATATAATTTGGGCGACGTTGGTGAACAAATAATTGGAATGATCGACTACGATCTGTGTAAAGAATGGATTTTGGGCTAACTCAACGGAAAAGCTTGTATGGTGAGAACATCAGAAATCGTATAAAGTCGTGTTACCGTTCATTCTGATGTGACTCTTAACAATTTCTTTCACATACTAGTATACTACTACACTTGAAATAGGGTTGTGTCTGTTACTTGATCGAACTAAAACTAAAACTCTCGTGCTCACAGTTGCAAAAGGGAAAAAATTGATTCAGCCAATAAAAGAAAGAAAACGAGGAAGACAACAAAAGAAAACTCATTTTATCATTTCACCAAAAAGATAACTACGTATAATTTACCGCGGATGAAAAACGGCTTAGAGACCTTAAAAATGAGAAATGTTACATAGTGTGTTATAACAAAGGCCGATTGCACACATACCCAATTTAGGGATTAGTGTGTAAAAATTTGCAAGTCTCCCACTTGCGAACAACTTCAAACATGGTATCTAAAGTTACATAGAATTAAAGGGCACATATTCATGCGCCTATTGTTGAAGGTCATTCAATTTTTTTAACTACGAAGTACAAAAATGTCTGAACTTTAAATATATAAAACAAGTCTAACTAGCGATACGCATGGTAGCCAATTAGTGTGATGAAGCGCGGGGCCATGAGTCGCGAGTTCGATCCTGCATAAACCTTCTTGGTTGAGTGCACATGGCTTGCCAAGTGTGGTTTACATGGTGGCGTGGTTTGCGGTACTGCGTCGATCGGGGTTTCTGCGACTCGAAAAGTAATGTGCGGTTCGCCGTCGACAAAAAAAAGTCTAACTAGCGATGTCCAATTAATTGCCTCTAAATCTTTTACCAACTTACGAATGTAAAAAATAAAAAAGTAAAAAAGTTAGTGCTAATGTATATAAGTTAATTCAAAATGAAATTGAGAGCTTGTTAATTAGGCCCAATTTGGCATGGATGTGATGTAAGACCTTTTTGACTATGCTTTTTGCACAAAGAATTCTAAAGCTATAGCAAGTTGCAAAGTCTGACTTGCCCATTCCTGCCCAAAGATGTTCGTCTTTCTAAAAAGTGATCTCTTTAGCAACAAATATAGAAATTTACACTTTAAATTCATTTGCTACTAGAATGGAAAATTCAAATTTAAGTGTGTTTAGCTCGTTAGTTAAACATTATCTCTTCACAACTCCTATCATTTCGACTTTCTAAACTTGAAAAATAACAAGTAGTACTACTACTCCAATATAATATAGAACAACTAACAACAATATACTTAGTATTGTCCTATAAGTGGTGTCTGAAAAGAGTGAGGTGTACGCGTAGTCGCAGATTTTAACTTTGTGGGATAGAAAAATTATTTTCCATAAACCCTCGACTCAAGAAAAACATTTTTAGAATAAGTTTGAAAGAAATGCAAGAGTCAAAAGCTATAATGAAAATATGAAGGAAGAAAGTGTAAAAATACTAAAGATAATAAAGCATCTGGATAATCTGGAATGCGACGTGGCATATCCGAAAGCCCTTGCATAGGAAAGAAGCGCGTCGGAACGGTCGGTAGCTGCTTAGTCTCATCCGAGAGTTTGGGGATGGCCGGAGGAGTACGAATTCGAGGAAATAAAAGAAGAAACAACAATAATACTAACTAATAATTGGATGACAAAATCTATAAAAATATTGAAGTTTAAATTCGTAACGCTGTAATTCAAATTGTTACATCTTAAATATGAATGGTAAGTAACTCAAAAACATTTCCTGTTCATTCATGATGATGAAAAGAACCATTTGCTTAAATATGAAAGGTAGTTGGAGTATTGGACAATAGTCAATTGTTCAATCAATTCAGAAACTATAGTCTATGGTAGGTCCTTTTAAAAGTGGTACTAATAATTAAAGATGTTATGCCAAAACTATATAAATGAAATAAATCACCTGAACTACGTGATCATTGTTGCAATGACCTTTCAATCAATTCCAACTAAAAATTGTGCAAGGGGTTTTCATGACCCAAGCTCGGTAAATTTTACTTTTATAGTGGGGTAAAAAAATAACTTTTCATTCCTTTAAATGACATAGATAATGCTTTAGCTTATCACATAACCTTAAATAGAAGGTTAAAGATGATATGAATTAGAATAGAAAGTAATTAATAGGTAGTTGAGTGTTGTTTCGCTTCTTCTTTCATTCCAGTAAGTAGTAATTAACGGCCAGTAGTTTGCTTGTTCCTCTATTTCTATTACTATATTTGTTGTTTCTTGTACATTCATTATCATATTTTTTTGTTGCAGTTGCAAAGAACCTTTTCAGAATACTCGCTTCTAAAAAACAGTGATTTCCGATTAAATATTTTGACCGCACGCGATCGAAAAGGCCATTATTTTGACCAATTTTTTTATCACGTGCCTTGGCCGTTAATAGCTTGATCGAAATTATTTTTCGACGTCATGTGGTTGAAAAATATTTTTTATCTAAATTAAACAGACACTTTTCTACCACACTGGGTCTATTTTTTTTATTTAAATATTATTTTAAAGTTTCGATCACATATGGTTGAGCATGTAAAACTATTTTTACAATTTCGACCGCATGTAATCAAAATTGAGCAATATTGTTGCTTGATTTCGACTGCATGTGGTCGAAATTTAGCAATATTGTCGATTTCGACGGCATGTGGTCGAAATTTAGCAATATTGTTAATTTCGACCACGTGTGGTCGAAACTGAAAATGCTGCCATAATTTTGATCTCACGTGGTTGAAATCTGGCAATATTATTGCTAAATTTCAATCACATGCGGTCGATTTTTTTAATTTTTTGGGCTAATTTTAGATCACATGCGGTCGAAAATCTAGAATTTTTTTTACGGCAGCTCACTTGCCAAATCAACAATGCAACAAATCCAATTCATTAACAACACAATCATAAACTACAATATTCTACAATTAAATTCCACCTTAAAATATTTTAAAATCGAATTTGAAGTACAACCAAACACTTAAACATCATAAAGTTGAACATCCACTACATTCTATGTTAGTGTTAGGTTCTGTGTCCTAACATTTTCCGTAACATGTCTCTTTTTGGTGATTAAGTAAAAACAGGAAAATGTCATCCCAAATGTCGTGACATCTGGGAGGACATTTCTGGCAAAAGTTTTGCCTATCTTCACGAGCAGATTCTGAAGCTGAGAAGATTTTATCACGTGAATGTTTGGCTTGGTTAGGAGCTAAGGAAACACGATAATACTTAACAAGACCAAGTCGAGGAGAGTGCATGCGGAAGGAGCATTCACGGAAGACAAAGTCAAAGCAGTTGAGAATTTTAAGGTGAAGAAACGGCTCGACCAACCACTGTACGCTCAACCTCCACCGAGAATCAAGGAGCCTGCCGGGTGGACTCTCCACTATAAATAGAGGTTCACTCGAGGTTTTAATATCCGGTTTTGCGAACAAAATTCAGATCCGAGGCGTCTCAAATATTGCCTCAAACAATTTGGATCGAGCACTGTTTTGTGATTACACTTGTTCAAAATTACGAATTGCTTTCTTAGATCTATAAGTGTTCTTTCAACTCAAAGCAATTGTAATAGGGTGTTTTTCACTTCTATTTTAGATAGATTTTTGGGCTTAGAAGTTAGGATTTAACTTCTTTTAATCCCTTTTGTTTTACGGATTACTATTATTCATTCTCGAGGATTTGTAAGATTGTATAATTTTTATACAATAAATTTTTGGTCATGAGACCACTATAAGTTATATACAATTATATAACTTATGAAAAACAATCTTTGGTGTCCTTGATTTATTTCATTGCATCTTAAACTCGGTTTTTAGTTACTGCGTTTTTGTTAATGTTCGATTCGTATCACGAGAACATTTTTGGGAACATTACTTGTCTTTAAGTTTACCTCTGTTCTTCTTTCTTTGATTTTATTTATTCCATAGTTTAAGTACGATAATCCCCTTTCAATTGGTATCAGAGCCGACACTTGACATAATAAGTGCTAAAGTCCTTTTACTTAACTATGGATCCGGCTAATCCAAATATTGGTAGACTTCCTATTTTAGATGGATCAAACTATCCTTATTGGAAGATTCGCCTACGTTCTCACATCAAATCCATTGATGTTAGAGCATGGAGATCTATTACTAATGGATACATCGTTCTATGCTTCCTGTGGACGAGGAAGGCGACATTTTGGTCAAGCACGAGGCGAATGGACTTTTGAAGAAACTAATAGTGCGAGCTTCAACGAAAAGCACTAAATGCTATTTTCGGATGGGTTGATCTTTATATGTTCAAACTCATCCAAAATTGCTCTCGCCGAGATGCTTGGGATACTTTACAAACTCATTGTGAAGGTAGCTCAAGTGTTCAACGAAGCCGGCGTGCTCGTGAGTAAGTATGAGCGTTTAAGGATGGAGGAATCGGAGGATATTAAAACCTATTTTGAAAAGTTGATTGATATCTCTAATGAATGTCAAGTTCTTGGTTCTCCATTGACCAACAATCAACTTGTTGAAAAAGCCGCCGATCTCTTCTGAAAAGTTCAACATTAAGATTTGTGCGATTGAAGAAGCACAACCTTGCCACTGATGGACCTACATACCTTAATGAGCATTCTCAAAACATATGAGATGAACATGGAAAATCAAAGGTCTTTATACAAAGGCAAGGATGTTGCCGCCTTCAAGCAAAATCCTTAGAGGCGGAAGTCGATGAAGAGGATGGAACACTTGAAGAAATTGGGGATGGTGTCAACGTTGCTCTTCTTACTCGTAGATTCAATACGATGTTAAGAAGATTCAACGAAGATAAGAATAAAACTAAGTCTAAAGAGCACCAAAACCAAGGATTCAATCCACGAATTACCAAGAATTTTCCCACAGCACAAAAAGGCAATCATCTTAGGAGAATAAATTCTGACCGAACCAGGTTCGATTCCAAGCAGCTCGACAGCATTCAATGTCATGCCTGCTCGGGATGGGGTCATTATGCCAACGAGTGTGCAAACACTCTAAGAAAGGTTGGCAAAGTCTATGGATTTCCTAAGTGATGATGAAGGTGAAGGGGAAGAGAATCTGAGAAATAGAGTCATGGCAATGCGGCTGTTTTTGAACATTCTCTGTCAGATGATGAAGGTTTAGCTGACTGTGATACACTAAATGTCATGACATTTACGGGAACATCACCGTAACATCTGCGAATCTGACAATGACAGTATGAGTTTTAAATTCTTGGATGTCAATTGCTTACATGGCTTTATTTCAAAAATGATTCTAAACACGAGACTCGAAGACTACAAGGATGATATGATTAAGGAATTGCAAGCCGCTGCAAGGACTTAATCATTGAATCTAATCAACTTGAATCAAAGGTGAAAACTCTAACTCGTGAGAATGCAGATTTGATAAGTACCATTACCATTGGAAGTGACTCTTACCAAAAAGATCTTGAATTCGGAAGATAAGTGCAAAGTTAGATCCGCCAGCAACCTTCAAAAAGCTTAACACAGCACCTCCAAATTAGATGAAATCCTTAGTATTAGTCAACCTCAATGTCTTGGTTTGGGCTACAAGAATCCTATCAATACATTATGCTCAACTTGTTTGTTAAAAATGAGAAATGAACCGTAAGAAGGGTAGCACTATGTGTGCAATTATTGTAATAAATCTGGACATTTAAAACCTTTTTGCTTTAAGTTACTAAAACTCGTAAAGAAAAGGTCTTCCGAATGTTGTCAAGAACTTGACAAAGACTCTAAGGGACTCCTCTATCTACAAAAATCGTAAGGTAACAAAAAGGTTTGGGTTCCATCAAGAAAACAAGTTGTAATGTAGCCATAACCGCACTAAGGACGATATCTACGGATCGTGGTACTTTGACAGTGGCTGTTCCGCCATATAGCGAGAACAAAAGATCTAAAGAGCTACTGAAGCTCTAAATGGAGGAAATGTTACATATGGAGGAGGTGGAAAGAGTAAGATAATAGGAAGAGGAATTAATGTCACGGAATTCCAAAGATGAATAATGTCTTGCGTTGATGGTCTGGCTAACCTAATTAGTATAAGCCAAGCGTGTGATGACAACTTAGAGGTAAGATTCAATAAACATGCGTATGCGGTGTTGATGAAACTAACAAATGCATAATGACAGTACAAGAACAAGTGATAATTGTTATCTTGTCGGAGAACATAAGGTATGTAATAGTGTTAGGGTGATGACACAACATTGTGGCATCAAAAACTAGGACATGTCAATTACGCAACCTTAGAAAATTGATATCTTATGAGGCGGTAAAAGGCGTTCCTAAACTAAGTCCTATGAGTGAAACCGTGGTGTGTGAAGATTGTCTCAAGGTAAGCAAACCGTGTCCTCACAAAGTTGTTCAGATTGATGGACATTTCTCGTGCGCCTCATTGCTTTCAACTTTTACATATGGATCTTATGGGTCCAATCGAGGTAGATAGCCTAGGAGGCGTGAGGTACTCGCTTTGTGATTGTAGATGACTTTTCAAGATACTCTTGGATATTCTTTTTGAAAGAAAAGTCTCAAACGTTTGACATGTTTAGAATATTGTACTCTAGAATTAGAAATCTATATCATTCCTCTATTTTTCGGATAAGATCTGATCATGGAAAGGAGTTTGAAAATAATCAATTTTCTACATTTTGTGAGAAAAAAGGTATTTTCCATGAATTTTCTGCTCCCAAAACCCCCCATCAAAATGGTGTAGCGAGAGGAAGAATAGAACCTACAAGAAATGGCTAGAGTCATGCTAAGTTCTAAAATCATCAAACGCGTTTTTGGGCAGAAGCCTTAAACACTGCAAGTCACATCTCTAATAGAGTCTATCTTAGACCAGGAACAAAAATGACACCCTATGAGATCTTGAATGGAAAGAAACCAAATCTACGTTACTTTCATGTTTTTGGGTGTGTATGCTATGTTCTAAACGATAGAGATAATCGAGCAAAGTTTGACTCTAAGAGTGATAAGGGAATTTTCATAGGCTATTCTCAAAATAGTCATGCTTACCAAAGTGTACAATCTTGAACCAAATCAGGTACAAGAATCTGTTAACATTGTTTTTGATGATAATGCAGATTATGCAGGAAATACACCAGTAACAGATGCTGTCGTAACAATACAGGAGGGGCAGACCACAGAAAATGCAGATGTTACACCAAATGTCACAACATCTGCAGAACACCATGTAGAAGATGAGAAGCGATGAGGATTACGAATCAACCCGTGATTCAAGATGCAGGGATCCTCATCCGTAATCGAAGAAACCATCCTTTGAGCAATGTAATAGGAGAAGTATTCGAAGTAATAAAAACAAGGAGAAAAGAGCCAAAAAATTACCGAGACATGGTGAAGTATGCGTGTATGTCCACCATACATCACAAGGTAAGTCAATCGTGCTATGTTTCTACTTTGGAACCTAAACTTTAATGAAGCACTAAAAGACGGTTGGTGGATACAAGCCGTACGAAGAACTAGAGCAGTTCACGAAATGAGGTTTGGGATCTAGTTCCGCATACGATGAGACTAATGTAATAGGAACTAAATGGATCTTTAAGAATAAATCGATTGAACTGAAGGCTGTTATTAGAAATAAAGCTAGACTAGTGGCTCAAGGATACTCTCAAGTCGAAGGTATCGACTATGATGAAACCTTTGCTCCAGTAGCTAGAATTGAATCAATTAGATTATTACTTGCCATAGCTTGTTGTTTAAAGATAACTCTTCACCAAATGGATGTGAAAGGTGCCTTTTTGAACGGATATATTGATAAGGAGGTATATGTTGAACAACCCAAAGGATTTGAAGATCCTCACCATCCACAACATGTATACGAGTTAAAAAGGCCTTGTATGGACTAAAACAAGCTCCACGTGCATGGTATGGTCGTTTAACTCAATTTCTTCTTGAATTTGGCTTCCAACGTGGTGTAGCTGATTGTACTTTATTTATAAAACACCATGGATCAGATATGGTTATTGCTCAAATCTATGTAAATGACATAGTTTTTGGTTCGACTTCATTGTCTCATCTTAAGACTTTTGTCGAAGTTATGTCCTCAACATTCGAAATGAGCATGATAGGGGAACTAACATTTTTCTTAGGCTTGCAGATAAAACAAAATGAGGAGGGTATCTTCATTTCACAAAGCAAATATGCCAAGAACCTGGTTAAAAAGTTTGGATTGGAGAATGCCAAACATATGAAGACTCAGATGGGATCAACCTGCACTATATCCAAAGATGATGTTGGGAGAATGTTGATTGACTTTATACAGATCTATGATAGGTAGTCTTTTGTATCTCATGAGTCGTCGGATCTTATGTTTAGTGTTTGTGTGTGTGCACGATTCCAAGCATGCCTAAAATTTCCCCAAATCTTTGTCAAGCGTGTCATAAGATATGTTCTTGACACGTGTGAGTTGGAATTTGGTATTCCAAAGACACTAATCCTAATCTAATAGGATATAGTGACTCGGATTGAAATGGGATGTGGAAGATAGAAAAAGTACTAGTGGAGGATGTTTTACCTTGGCAATAACTTAGTTTCTGATACAATCGTAAACAAAATTGTGTCTACTCTCATTCGAATCTGAATATGTAGCGTGGGGAGTTGTTGCTCTCAATTAATATGGCTAAGACACGTGTTAGACGATTATGGTGTTTCAAAAATATCTTAGTTTTGTCTTGTGATAATATGAGTGCCATCAATATATCTAAAAATCGGTTCAAGACTCGCATTACAAAACATATAGATATAAGACATCACTTTCTTGAGACTTGGTTGAAAAAGCATAGTTAGAATCGATTATGTTGACACTTCTCATCAACTAGCGATATTTTTACAAAGCTTTAGATCATGAGAGGTTTTCAAACTTGAAAAACTCTGCCGGTCTCTTCGATATAAAAATCAACAACTGGGTGTGTTATCCGAAATGTCCCTGACATTTGTGGTAACATTCATCCAGTGTAAAATCTGGAACTGCTTCTTTTCAGTAAATGTTAAAGTTGTTTTGTGTTTCTAACGGGTCATGACTTCTCAAAGGAACATCTTTCTTAAAATGATACCGTTCTCTGCGATGATATAAAAATCATAAAAAGGGAGTATCAAAAAATAAGGCAAAGCCTTAAATTCCTCGGCAATTGTAAAATGTTGGGCAAAGCCCTCAAAATTGATACCGTTCCTATTCTATAGGAGTATCAACATACTTTATATCATGATAGACACAAGATCTTATCTATTTGGACTCAATATACAGTGTTCCACTAATTTAGAGACAAAACTCTATAAAGTGTCTTGTTTAGTTGCCGAAACTGCTGTTTCTATGAGAAAATGACTCCCGTGTTACACAAAATGTGCTAAACATTTCTGATAACACTCAGATTTCCAGATTTTTCAAAAGACGTGTGTCGATTAATGTTGAGTTGGTTTTTGTTGAAAAATTTCTCTTGGTTTTGATGTCTATTTTGAAACAACCTCTAAACCTTAGGAACTAGTCTTTGTATAGAATTTAAACACTTATGTAGATAGTTTTTGCCAAGTGTATAAATACCCATTCACTAAATACTAATTCTCACTTCCAAAGCAACTTCCCGGAAAAGAAAAGAAAAAAAAAAGTGGGAACGAAATTTTCGTTAAAATTACCCACGATGAATCCCTCACACAACACATCTCCCTCACAAACTTCACCCATTCCCGTAAACCCCGAAAACCCTAACTTCTCCTTCTCTTCTTCACCTTTCTCTCCAATTGATGTCTCACCCATGTCACCAAAAATGTCACCACCAGTCCCAGAACACTCTCCAATGAGCACAAGTCCACCATTGTGCACAGATTTGGTGATAAGTGCTTTCGAGAACCTCTAGAAATCGCCTATCCGGGGAAACAAATAATCCTATCAACTTAGAGAAACCGGATGTTTCAGTCACCAAAGAGGACAAATCAAGCAACTTTTCCCACTCGCAGTCGGTCCGAAACTTTGAGAAGGCCTTTGGCGATGGTGAATCCTCCACCAAAAGGAAGAAGTCGGCAACTCCTCCTCTTCAAGCTCGATTCTGGCGATTGAAAAGACCACTTTGGGTGAATCCCAACCGGAATCACGTGCTTCACCTTCCTTCTGCGAGAATCGGTGAGGAAGATGAGATTCAGAACGACACCCTCCGAATAAGTTTTATTTCAAGAAATGCGGTCATGCCGGAAACAAAATCATCATCAACCCTCAAGATGTCACGAGAAAATGTTATGACATCTTACGAATCATCTTGATTCGTGTCCGAGGTCTAACAAGCGGTAGCTCTGAATGCGTGCGAGGTAACCCCTTTCTCCGAATTTTTAACGACCAATCACTCAAACATTGGTCTTGGTTCATGGTCGAGCCATTCGAACAGAAGGTATTGGACATTGCGTCTTGTAGTAGCCACGATGCGGTGGATTTCTTCACTTCAAGAAATCTACTAGATTAGTAAATAACAAATGTCCTTATGTAGACAAGGTAGTGAAGTTATTTTATGCAAATCTAACAAGCAAAGCAGAGAAACCCAAGTCGAAAAACTTTGGGAAAGTGTTTCTATAACAAATTTTATGACTTCACCGACTACAATTAACCAATGTTTGAATAGAGTGAATGATGATGAGAGGCGAGCGGGAAGTGATAAATGATAGAGATGAAGTGATTTCATACCTCATGGTGGAGTTGTGAAGAAATGGATTTCAAGGTGTCCAACATCGGACTTCTTGCCTTATTTCTTTGTTTTGCACAAGTTAATGATACGATTGGTTGTGTTCTTTGAACAAATCAATTGTAACAATTGAACAAGCATTGTTCTATACAAAATAGGAAAAGGTTTAAGTGTTGATATAGGAAAAACAATCTTTCAACAGTTATAAATATGGCGAGAAAAGGACACGGTATCATCCTTCCCTTTCCTCATTGATCTTTAAGGTACTAACCTGCGAGGATTTCAAGCCCTGGCAGGATCTGCCTGGAAAGAACACGAAGTATCGTCGTTAATCGGGCGATCACGAAGAGCGAAGCGAGTCATTGATCTTCCATGGGCGAATACGGTGGAAGTGCTAGTGTTACGAGAAATGTCCCGAACATCTCGGTAACATCTCACGATCGTCTTTACTGGCGCTTGGCTGGTGCGAGATTGCAAAGCTCAATGCCCGATCGCGAGAGTGGACCAGTCTGAAAAGCCACAGTGGAAGCAGGGAGCGTTACTATTTTTGCTTTCTTCCCAAAGGGAGATGGGTGCAGTCGGGGAGAAGCGAGCGGTGAATGTTCAAACCAGAGGATCTTGATCTGAGGAGATGAAACGAAGACATCCGGAGATGAAATAGCTACGAGTTGTGTTCTTTGTGTTTAGCCGCTAAGTGCGATTGTTGAATACTTTGATTATGGATCAGTAGTTATTTGACTTGATTTGAGACATTTTAATTACATTTATATATTACTATTTATTCTATCTTTGTTTATGTGTATATTGATGGTTTCAGTGCATTAATCTTTTAGATGTATACTCGCATTTTGCATCATACTCGATTGAGTAACTTCATCGCACATAGTGTATATATCGTGCTTTATAAATGTTTGGATGAAGGTTGAGATATTTGTGCGTGATAAAATCATTAACCTATTTAGTTTTGTGAAGAAAGGCAAAAGGGAGATTGTTAGTGTTAGGTTACGTGTCTAACATTTTCCGTAACATGTCTCTTTTTGGTGATTAAGTAAGCAGGAAAATGTCATCCCAAATGTCGTGACATGCGGGAGGACATTTCGCAAAAGTTTTGCCTATCTTGAAGCGGTCTCAAGTGAGAAGATTTTATCACGTGAATGTTTGGCTTGGTTAGGAGCTAAGAAACACGATAATACTTAACAAGACCAAGTCGAGAGAGTGCATGCGGAAGGAGCATTCTGGAAGACAAAGTCAAAGCAGTTGAGAATTTTAAGGTGAAGAACGGCTCCAACCAGCCTATACGCTCAACCTCCGAGAATCAGGAGCCTCGGGTGGACTCTCCACTATAAATAGAGGTTCACTCCAAGGTTTTAATATCCAGTTTTTGCGAACAAAATTCAGATCGAGGCGTCTCAAATATTGCCTCAAACACGTTGGATCGGCGACTGTTTTGTGATTACACTTGTTCAAAATTACGAATTGCTTTCTTAGATCTATAAGTGTTCTTTCAACTCAAGCAATTGTAATAGGGTGTTTTTCACTTCTATTTTAGATAGATTTTTAGGGCTTAGAAGTTAGGATTTAACTTCTTTTTAATCCCTTTTGTTTTACTTGATTACTATTCATTCTCAAGGATTTGTAAGATTGTATAATTTTTATACAATAAATTTTTGGTCATGAGACCACTATAAGTTATATACAATTATATAACTTATGAAAAACAATCTTTGGTGTCCTTGATTTATTTCCGCTGCTCTTAAACTCAGTTTTTAGTTCTGCGTTTTTGTTAATGTTCCAGTTCATGTCACAGAACATTTTTGGGAACATTACTTACTGTCTTTAAGTTTACCTCTGTTCTTCTTTGCTGATTTTATTTATTCCATAGTTTAAGTACGATAATCCCCTTTCATTCTACAATCAAATTCACCTTCAAAATACTTCTAATTCCAAATAAAATTACATTCAAACACTTAAATATCATAAACATATCCAACAAAACATAGCAAAATTAGAATTCATCATAGTGCCGATTAGGCCTATTTCTCAAACAAGCCACATCATTCCGAAAGTAGTAAGAACAGAAATTGAATATTTTTTTGGTATGGTAAACTTCGCACATTGAGCCTTCCACTTTCGATTTCTGCTTGATAGCCCTTTTTAACTTACAAATAGATCTACATTCCGAATGAGCCCATGATGATGTTCAAACTTGATCCATCAAAATATTTAATTTTAATGATTAGAGTTCCACTTAAGATTAAAAAATGTATTTATATTTTTTTTATTTAAGAACAATAAAAATACACCAACGCACCCCAACCACACTATCCACCAACCCTACCCTCTTCCCTACACCAACCCTCACTCAAGTACTGAACCACCCCTCACATCTCTGCCCCTACATTGCCTACTCCAACCCACCCCACCTAACCCCACATCCCACCCTACCCCGCCCTACCACATTCTCAAATTTCTATTTTATATTTTATTTACTTTAATAAACAATTTATAAAAAATATGAATTTTTTTCTTACCTCAACCTACCCCCACCCCCACTCCATCCTCAAATTTTTATTTTCATATTTTTTGTTACTTTTATTAAAAAAATTATTAAAAATATGAATTTTTTACTTACCTCCCCCTCCCCACCGCCCTACCCCCTCCACCCCACCCCATCCTCAAATTTCTATTTTATATTTTTTGTTACTTTTATAAAAAAAAATATTAAAAATATGATTTTTTTTTCTTACCTCCACCTGCCCCTTCCCACGCCCTACCCTCTCCACCCCACCTCATCCTCAATTTATATTTCATATTTTTGTTACTTTTATAAAAAATATTAAAAATATGATTTTTCTTACCTCCCACCACCCCTCCCCACGCCTACCTCCTCCATCCCAGCCCCATTCTCAAATTTCTATTTCATATTTTTTGTTACTTTTATAAAAAAAAAATTAAAATGTGAATTTTTTTCTTACCCTCCTACCCTCCACCCCACACCACTCCCACTATCCTCAAATTTCTATTTCATATTTTTGTTACTTTTATAAAAATATTAAAAATATAAAAAAATCTTACCTCCCCCCTACCGTTCGACTACTTAGAATGAAATGCTGCGGCCTAACCTCGCCTACCCCCACCCCACCCCATCCTCAAATTTCTATTACATATTCCCCCTGTCATACCCACACCTACCCCCTCCCCATCCTCAAAATTTTATTTCATATTTTTTTTACTTTTATAATAAATATGAATTTTTTTCTTACCTCCCCCCTACCGCCCTAACCCCACCCCACCTCATCCTCAAATTTTTATTTCATATTTTTATTACTTTTATAAAAAAAATATTAAAAATATGAAATTTTATCTTACCTCCCCCTATCTCTACCCCGCCCTACCCTTACCCCTCTACCCTACCATAATCTCAAATTTCTATTTTATATTTTTTTTACTTTTATATATAATTTATAAAAAAATGAATTTTTTTCTTACCACCATACCCACACCTTACCCCCTCCACCCCCACTTCATCATCAAATTTCTATTTCATATTTTTTTGGTTTTTATAAAAAGTGAAAAAAATATGAAAAAATCAAATATCATACAAAATAAAATAACATCATAGAAGATAAGTTTAAAATTTGTAAAAGTAATGGGTCAAGTTGGGCAATTTGGGTTATGACCCATCATTTAGCCCATCTTAGCTCATGTAAGTTTTAGGCGGGTTGGACACTGACTCATCTACAACTTCAGCTCATGTTGACCCGCCCAACTTCAGCCCAAACGGCTCATATGCCTCTGTTAGTATGCCCTGCATTCAAAATCAGAAAATGGAAACAAACACAGGAAACAAAAAAATAAACTAGAAACTAGAAAAAAAAATGCAGAAAGTAAAAAATATCCGAGATCACAGAATTTACTGTGTGTCCTTAAGGAATTTAATCTCCTCACTGTACCCGAGGTTATGGATTACTTCCTCCCAGGATAAAACGAATATACCTGTCGCATGAGTAACGGTACGTCAAACGTCTACGACTTCGACGAACTCAAAGTTGGCAACGAAACACATTAAGGCTCGATTGTTTATTTGCGAAAAAGAATGCAGAATTTGCTATGCAGGAAAATAATTTTCAGTGTTTAAAAATGAGGCATTGCCTCAGTTTATATAGCCTCGAAGGTGCCTGTTCGGAAAGGCGAAAGTGTCTGTTCGGAAAGGTTGGTGACTGTTCGAAAAGGCCTTTGCCTTTTCAGAAAAAAATAAGAACGTTGGGAGTCTTAATTTAGTCCGCGAAATTTAATTTGACCAAATCCATATTCAAATCCGAATCCGAATCCAAACAGACACCTTCGAGGGAACTTTTCTTTGAACTTCATTTTCCCTCCATTTCTCATTCACATCAACTTAGCTAGCTTTAATTATTAACTAGCTTTAACAATCCCCCACATGAATGGGGAATGGCTATATGATGAAGAACATGCATGACATATTTGTCTCAACTTCAGTTTTATTCTGCCTGAATGCTTCAGTTACTTCATCTTTACTATTAAGTAAATAAACGTAGCAATACCGCGTACTATCGTCAATAAAAGTTATGAAGTACCTCTTTTCACCGCGAGATGGGATTGACTTCATGTCACAAATATCTGTATGGATTAAGTCTAAAGGACTTGAACTTTCAACTGACTTATAAGGATGTTTAACATACTTAGATTCAACACAGATTTGACATTTTGATTGATTGCATTCAAACTTGGGAAATACTTCCAAACTAATCATTTTTCACAAGGTTCTATAATTGACATGTCCTAAACGTGAATTTCATAAATTATTTGACTCAAGCAAGTAAGACGAAGCAAACACTTTATTATTATTAGCAAATACCATTACATTCAGTTTGAAAAGGCCCAATGTGAGGTAACATTTTCCTATGTACATCTCGTTCTTACTCATTACAACCTTGTCAGAAACAAAAACACACTTAAAACCGTTCTTCACTAGAAGTCCGGTAGATACTAGATTTTTCCTAATTTCAGGAACATGACAGACGTTGTTGAGAGTCACCACCTTGCCAGAGGTCATCTTCAGCAGTATCTTTCCATAACCTTCAATCTTGGTCGTTGCATAATTTCCCATATATATGGTCTCATCGGGCCTGTCGGGAGCATATGAAGCAAAGACTTCTATAACAACACAAATGTGGTGAGTGGCGCCAGAGTCAATCCACCACTCTTTCGGATTTCCCACTAGGTTGCACTCAGAAAATATAGTGCACAAGTCATCAACCTCCTCGTTTGTTTCAATCATATTAGCCTGACCCTTCTTCTTTTCCTTTTTCGGAGCACAACCGTCTGCAACTTTTTGTCCAATTTTTCCACAATTGTGGCAGTTTCCCTTGAACTTCTTCTTGTTGGGATAGTTCCTTGGTCCCGATGTCTTTTTCCTCTTTGTCAGATTAGTTAGGGCAGTTTCAACAATATGTGATTCCCATATGGTTGATCTCCCATTTGCCTTCTTCTCAGCTGCCTTTTTATCTTCCTCGATTCTCAATCGGACGATGAGATCTTCTAGTGGCATCTCATTTAGCTTGTGTTTCAAGTAATTTTTGAAGTCCTTTCATGAAGGAGACAACTTCTCTATCACTGCCGCAACTTGAAACACCCCACTAATCACCAAAACTTCAGCGAGAAGATCGTGGATGATAACTTGCAACTCTTGAACTTGAGTAACAACAGACTTGCCATCTACCATTTTGTAGTCCAGAAACTTGACAGCGATAAACTTCTTTAATCCGGCATCTTCTGTTTTATATTTCTTTTCCAACGCATCCCATAGTTCTTTTGATGTTCCCACATTACTATAGACGTTATAAAGATCATCCTCCAGTCCGCTAAGAATATAATTCTTGCACAAAAAATCTGAGTGCTTCCACGCCTCGATTCTGACAAAACGTTCATTCTCAGGTGTTGATTCCGGCAAAACTGGAACGACCTCCTTAATAAACTTTTGGAGGCTTAAAGTAGTTAAATAGAAGAACATCTTTTGTTGCCATCTTTTGAAATCAATTCCGGTGAATTTTTCAAGCCTGGGCGAGTCTTTGTGCGATCTGTTGGAGAAACGCAACATTGCTCGTAGAACCAACCGAAGTGATGTGGCGATGTGATGGCATTTAAATTTGGAATGCTGTCTCTCATTTCTGTCGCAGAAACAACAGAAAAATTTAATAACCGGTGAAGACTTCGAACATCAGTTTTGATAGCAACAAATATAATACACAACGGTGAAGATTTTATTTCTTCAAATCGAATCGAGATTACACCAACAGATTAAAAAAATACTTGAAACGGAATGCAGTAAATTGTATGTTTTATACTGGATGAAGTTTTTATATCTTCAAATCAAGTACCCAAATGAGTAAAAAGTTATAAAAACTTTAATCTCAACCGGAGTAGAAAATCCGAAGATTTTAGTCTCCAAACAACATATAAGTTCGTTTTCTGACAACGTTCTGTAATGGTTAAACAAGAACAAATGAACACAAAAATAATTTTAAATTCCTTAAGCTTGTTAGTACGCCTGCGTTCAAAATCAGAAAACGAAAAACAACACTGGAAACAGAAAAAAAACCAAAAACTGGAAAAAAAAATGTGGAAAAGTAATAAAATATCCGAGACCACATAATTCACTGTGTGTCCTTAAGGAATTTAATTCCCTCATTGTACCCGAGGTTATGGATTACTTCCTCCCAGGATAAAACGGATATACATGTCGCAAGAGTAGCGGTACGTCAAACGCCTACGACTTCGACGAACTCAAAGTTGACAACGAAACAGAGTAAGACTCGATTGTTTATTTGCGAAAAAGAATGCAGAATTTGCTATGCAGGAAAATAATTTTCAGTGTTTAAAAATGAGGCATTGCCTCAGTTTATATAGCCTCGAAGGTGTCTGTTCGGAAAGGCGAAGGTGCATATTCGGAAAGGTTGGAGACTTTTCGGAAAGACCTTTGCCTTTTGAGAAAAAAATAAGAACGTTGGGAGTCTTAATTTATTCGGCGAAATTTAATTAATTACCTATTAATATTTTTCGGCGGAAATAAATAAAATAATTTCAGAAAATGAAGATTTAAGTTAAATAAATTTGATCCAAAAAAATTATCAATCATTCAGATCATTTGATCCAATTCAAATGCAAATTGTAATGACGACGGCACGGGGGGATCCCTCTTCTCAACCCTCTAAGAGGTAGAGGAAGTATTTTCTAATATAAGCACATAACTTTTCTTTTATACCACCAATGTGGTACAAAATTCATTTTCAAAGAAACTTTGTTTTGAACTTCATTTTCCTTTCATTTAATTTTTCCTCTATTTCTCATTCACATCAACTTACCTAGCTTTAATCATTAACTACCTTTAACAGCCTCCTCTAAACATATTAAAGAATACCACATCAACGACAACAGACTTCGAGTTCAGTTAGTATTGAGAGGATACAAATTATGTTGAAGTTACTGTCAATGATTAGGTTATCATCAATTAGTAGCAGCTAAAAAAATTTCTGCTAAATAAATGGGTACAAAATCATTTTAATATAAGTAGGTTACCATTTTCAACATCAATAATAGAGATTCTATCTTTGCACCTCAATTCAAATCAGCATACACAACCATCTTATTAAGAAAGTGATCAAATAAATAACTAAACAAAAAGAAACAGTCAGACATAATGCACATCAAATAGAGTTTCCTGAAAATGAAGAGGTGTCACCGGTGGCCTGGTGATCAGAAACGATGCAGAGGTGCCGCCGGTGGCCTAGTGATCAAGAGATAGAAAGAAGGAGAAGAAAAAAGACCCAATGGGTCTAAATCTACTTTTTTTCGACCTCATGATGTAGAAAAAATTAAGTCAGATTTGATCAAATTTGACTTAAATTTTTTGACCGCACGAGGTCGACATTTTAAGTTTTCTTATTTTTAATTAATTAATTTATATTTATATAATTAAATTTTATATAATATAATTATTTTACCAATTATTATTTGAAGAAAAAATAATTTCAACCACATGCGGTCGAAATTATATTTTTCCGTTAAACAATTGACCGCGTGAGGTCAAAATCATAAAAAAATCTGGAAATTTCGACCTCATGAAGTCGATTGTTTTTCGACCAAAAGTGATGTCGAAATTTTCAGGTTGAAAAAAAACTGTTTTTAGTAGTCACTTGGTCATGTTTTTTTATTGTCACGACTTCTTCACTTTCGTATTTCTTTTTTTTCGAACTGTTTTTAAATGCTTTTTAGTGAGCCGATGGTCTATCGAAAACAACATCTCTATCTATCAAGATATGAATAAAGCCTACATACACACTAACTTTTCAGACCCCGTTTGTAAAATTACATTGAATATGTTGTTATTTATGAACGAGATAGATAACCTTTCATATTCCCAAAGTAAAATTATTAAAATGAGATATATTGTTATAGGTGGATTTATTTTAAGGGTGATGCTAATGGGCAAATTTTATGGGCATAAAATGGGCAGAAAAAGATAAAATGTCTACATTGTCTTCTTTTACTTTTGGCTCCAAACGCTACTATAGTATTTTCTCTCCAATAATTTCCCTCCAAAAAAGTAATAATTATATTTTTGTATGCGAGTCTTTTTATCTTCCCTATACATTGAACATTTAAATTAAATTTATAACTACAAATACTTTAGTATTGAATTATATGAATTGAATTGGAATGAATATTAAATTTAACTGAAATTCCTACTTGTAAGAATTTCTAATGAAATTTTTAAATTTTAATTTTAATTAAACAACTAATGTATTGAAATTGAACTACTGTCGAACTATTTTTAATTTTTTTACTAATACAAATTATGATATTTTAATTTATTACAATATGAAATATATATAATACACATCATATTTATTTTAAACTAATACTTTAAACTAACTCCTCTGCATTTTACATACACATCTTCTATACATTTTACAAGTAAACAATTAATTTATGACTCACATGTTTCTATATATTTTAAAATTAAATAATTGACTCTCTTGCATTACGAATATACGATACTATACTTTAAAAGTAAACAATTAACTCTCTTAATATTCATCGGGAAGATGTCTAAAATATGTCTTAATCTTTATCCAGAATTGTTGTAACACACCTAACCTTTACCGCGGGGTGCTATTACTCCTTGATATATTTTCAAGGAATTTCTTTGGCATTTATCGAGTGGATTGGATAACAATTCAAATATGTGTTGAACAAAAGGCCATAAAAGAAAGGAGTCACTGTCATTTTGACATTTTCAGACCATTTCACTCTTCGAACAAAACAAAAATTAGAATTTTCTCCTACGCTCTTAATTATTTTTATAGAGAAAAAAAATTCTTGGAATTTGATCTTATGAATCACTATATTCTTTCATAATCGAGTCGTGACTTGTGTCTCATTGGATTTTGATTCGATTTTCTATGATAAATGCCCAAAATAATGCTTTAAAATATATTCAGTGGGTAATAAGACCACCGTAAAGATCAGGTGTGTTACAACAAATTCGAACAAAAGTTGAGGTGTATTTTAGGCATTTTCTCAATATACATCCTTATATATTTAAAAACTGAATGATTAACCATATCATATTTGAAGTTTTTTTTTTCTTATATTAAGAATTGTAGTAATTGACTTGAATATATATATATATATATATATATATATATAAGGTATGAGGAGGGTAGAATGTACGCAGATCTTACCTTTACCTAGGTAGGTAGAACAGCTGTTTCCGAGAGACTCTCGGTTCAAGACAAAGCACAAGCCTAAGTAAAGTAAGACAAAGAAAGTGAGTAAGTAATGATAGCGAATTCTGAAAGAGAAAAATAAGCAATAAATAATGCAAGTAAATAAGACAAATAAAATAAACATAGAATCATAAATCAAACGACAAGGGACTATAATATATATAATTGAATTATTCTTAACCTTATATTACATCTATGATTGACTTTAATTCCCTTTTTACTCGACATTATCTTTTCTATCTTAATAGTCCAATAAACTAATATATACAATTTTATTAATATATACTTTTATGTTACCGAACTTATTATTACATTATCCTTTTATTGAACCGTGTGAGTTTTATTTTAAATTAATTAAAAATTCTATCTTTGTGGAATTTTTATAAACTATAAAATTCAAATGTGAAAAATCATTCTATATAAAAGTTAAAAATCACTCTAGATATATAAGATAAGGTTAATTTGTACTAACAAAGGACATTGGATGATTTACACAAGTGTTACTGTATATGAAAAAATTAATGAATTAATTAAATATATTATAACTACAGTATTGACGTGAATTTATTGTTATAATTCAACCAAAATAATTTAATTAATAATTAACAAATGTATTATCATGTGTCGTCGTTCTATCACAAAAAAATAGTATTATAGTCTTAATTCTTTATTTTTTTAAAATTCTATTGCTGACTTAGTTGATCATCAAATGATTGTATTCGGCGGATCAACTATGTTAAATTTTTATTATTTCAATAAAGTATTTATCAAACCACTTGTTTGACTTAAAATCTTCAATTTCAAGTTGATTTAACGGATAAAAATGAACAAACTACTACGATAACAATTCAGTGTAATCTCGTAGGTGGAGTTTGGACTTTGGATATGGTAGATTGTACGCAAACCTTACCTTTAGCTCGTAGAGGTAGATAGGTTGCTTTCGGTATACCCTCAACACAAACAAATCATTTCAAAGCAATTTAAAAAAATATTATTGTGAAAAAGACATGACAGCTAATAGAAAAACAGTACATAACATTCAGAAGAAAAAGAGTAACAGCGAAATATTGCTATAACTGAAGCATAAAAAACAAACATGTGGTAACAGAAATTGAAAACAAGAGTGGAGACTGGGAGAATAATGTAACAGAAAATAAAGGATGTTTTACCCTAATTTAAAAAAGGAGAAACAGAAACGACAGATACAATTAGTACCAAATTTCCCCCAAGCCTGTCCCGCAAAAAATAAAGATAACGATCAACTTTCTACTGATATTTTACCCTAATTTAAGACTGATAAAAATAAACAAATTATTTAAAAAAATACTGAATTACAAGTAATGTGAGTATATATCCAAGCATATATCACAACATCATAAATAATGAATGTACCCATGAGGTTTGGTCTAGTGGATAAAACTGGCTAGAACTACATAGAAGTCAAGGGTTCGACCCCTCCATTATAAAGAATCTCTTGGGGAAAGTTTCCGTAAACAGCGACTCGGCTCGGAGTGATAGCCCACCACTGCCATTTTTCTTACCATAAATAATGAATGTGGGTTTCATTCACGAGTTAACCCCACATCATCTGCAGTAGTAATGAGACAAAAGTTCGTCAGTTTAACTCCATGCATCAAACTTGAGACTTGGAAGAGCTAAATATCAGCAACATTTGAAGGTCAAAAACTTTATCTTCTGTTGGGAATGCAAGTGGTAAATATTACTAGTACTACGAAATGAAATAAATTAATACTATAGCAAAAGGTCCCCTACCTGGTACTTTCCGTGCATCTCTGCAACGTGTCTTTTCTTACCCAAATTATGTCAAGAACAGTCTACGGATGTTGCAACAAGTCTCACTATCATTCACTGTGGCAGCACCTATTGTAGTTCCCTTCATCTAATCAATGGATTTAAACCTTTAAAGGTAAATGTTTTTATAAGGAGTTTTGGGAAATTTAGGATTTGAATTAGGAACTTTTGTTTAAGGAGATATCATACATCTCACCATGAGGCCTTTCCATGAAAATCAAACTGGTTTGATTCAAAATGGACAACATTATACTATATTAAGAGTATTATTAAATTATTGTAACTCATCAATTGAAATTGAAATGAATAATTCGGCGAGATAAATCTGAACATAAGAGAGTAATGACGTGGGACTGACTTAGTTCCTTTGCCTCTTTGCCTTTAATGAGCCGATTTATTACTGTTACTTGTAGCCATGCGGATACATATACATTGAGTTTTTGAAACAACGTAAGAAATAATCTTCTTCATTATTTTTATTAATGAAAGACATATATATACAAGTTACAAGGAATATTTTCTTCTTATTTTACCTAGAAATTCATATTCTATAAGAATACTAATTTTACAATTATGGTAATATTACACTACCAATTAAGGTACAACTCTAAGTCTAATATTTATCAAATATACAAGAAAAGGGCAAGGGCCCCACAATACACTTTGGAGGTGTACTGTGATGTTTAACACTCCCCCACAGTCATAGCGGACGGTCTTCGTGAGGCTATCTCTAAATCTTCAAAAAGCGAGGAAAACCGCCAGTAAAGATGTCTGCAATCTGATATCTGGAAGGGACGTGACAAACGCGTACTTGTCATTTTGCTACCTTCTCTCGAACGAAGAGAATATCCATCTCTATGTGTTTAGTCCGATGGTGCTGAACAGGATTACCAGAAAGGTAGATGACACTTATATTATCACAATATACCAAAGTAGATTTTTCAATATGAAAATGAAGCTCTAAAAGAAGATTTCGTAACAAACAAGATTCAGAGACCACATTAGCTACCCCTCGATACTCAGCCTCTGCACTTGAACGTGAAAGCGTAGATTGACGCTTGGCAGACCATGAGACCAAGTTGTTACACAAAAACATACAATATCGGGCGTGGGCGAAATGCGGTGTCGACAACCACTGATCGGCGTATGTATAGGATACCCGATGTACCGTCGGCGAAGGATACAAATGCAAACCATACTCAGTGTTCCTGAATTTATCTAAGAATGCGTTTGAGTGCATTCATATGTTCAACTCGGGATCATGCGTAAACAAACACATGTTATGCGACATATGTAATATCGGTCGCGTAAGCGTCGATCTTTGAAGAAGGCGCGCAAGACTACGATATTTGGCCGGATCCTCATGGAAGAGCGGTGCGGCGCTGACTTGGGTTTAGTATCAACTGGGTAGAAGTGGACTCGCGGGATGACATCTCGACCTCTCGATGATCTCTGCATACTTCCTGCGTGATAAGAACAATCCGCTGCATGTGGTGACTGAAATCCACAAAAATAACTCAATGGGCTCAAGTCTTTCATGACAAACTCAGAACTGAGCATTGTCATAATAGACATTCGCAAAGCATCAGAAGAGGCAGTCAAGATAATATCATCAATATATAACAATATATAAGACATGGAAGAATCCCGACGATATATGAATAATGAATTATCAGATCTGCTGTGCGAAAAACCCATAGTCGAAACAAAGTCAGCAAACCTATTATACCAAGCCCGTGGAGACTGCTTGAGCCCATACAAGGACTTTTTCAATAGACATACATGATTAGGATATCTAGTATCCCTAAACCCCAAAAGTTGATACATATATATTGTCTCCTGAAGATCACCATGTAGGAAAACATTTTTCACATCTAGCTGTTGAATGGACCAATTGAAAGAACCAATCTGAGCACAGTGCGAATGGTTACCGGCTTGACCACCGGGCTAAATGTCTCACCACAATCCACATCAACCTGCTGAGTCTTACCATCACATACAAGTCTAGCCTTATGCCTTGCAAATGAACAATCAGAATTTTTCTTATGAATAAAAATTCACATAGACCGAATAATATTAACTCCCACGTCTTATTATCAATAAGAGCATTATATTCCTCAGTCATGACAATTTTCCAATTAGGGTCATTTAAGGCAGACACGGGATTACGGGGTAAGGGGGATTTAAGAACATTAGAATTCAAATTAAAATGTGTTTTTGGCTTAAAAATACCCCGTTGACTACGAGTGACTGGACCAAGACTACGAATTTGGATTGAGTGAATTTTGGAAAGTTTGTGAAATGTCGGAAATTCCGTCGGCCAGTGTGCGGCTCCGGAACCACCTGCAGGATCTACAGACATTTGGCGTCGTGGCGCGCCTGTGCGAACGCGGCGCCTCGCGTAATTTTGGCGCCGTGGCGCCTCAATGCTGGGCCGCGGTGCTGAGGACGGGTTTAACATATTTTCTGACAAACCTGAAAAATGACGGAGAACATAGGGGGAGATAACATCATCCAAAAAATCATAAGAAGTAGGTACGGGTTTTTCTTCTTTAGAAAAGGTAAATTGGGTTTCATCAAAGAGAACATGATGACTAATGATGATTCGTTTAGAGGACAAATCAAAACATTTATAACCACGGTAATTTGACGGAAACCCCAAGAATACACAAGGAGTAGAACGTGCCTGAAGTTTGTTAATTGTAGTGGATGGAAACAGTGCATAACATAAGTATCCTAAGACCCTAAGATGAGTGTAGGACGGAGTCTTATTGTATAACACTTTGAGAGGGGAGGAATATGTCAAACCTTTAGAGGGAAGAATATTTAGGAGATCGGTAGCCATTTGTAGTGCATGATGCCAAAATAATTGAGAAACGGGAGAATGAACTAAGAAAGTGTGGACAATGTTATTAATGGTACAAATTTTTCGCTCAGTTTTCCCAGTTTGTGAAGACGTATGAGGACAAGAAAAATGAAAATTTATCCTATTTTGAGCACAAAACTCCCTAAATTCCCCATTATCCATTATCACATTGAATGTTTTTTATTTTTCGTTCGAATTGTGTTCTTATGAAGTCTCTAAATTTTATGAAGATGGAAAAAACTTGAGATTTTTTCGCAATTGGAAACGTTCATAAATATTTAGTATAGTCATATAAGAATAGAGCATAATAACGATGACCCATAGAACTGAGAACCGGAGATGTTCATAAATCACTATGAATAATTTCAAATGACATAGAAGCATTAGAATTTGAAGCTACAAATGGTAATTTAATAATCTTTCCCAAAGCACAGGATTGACAAAGTGGAGTACTACGCGTACCCTTACAAGAAATAAACTTATGTCTATCTAAAGAAGTTAAATAGACGACCCCAAATGACCTAGACGAGCATGCCACAAGGAAGGAGCAAGAGTTGCAAAGGTGGATGACATAGCTTGACGTGAGATGCTGGGACTTGGTGTGATTGGATAGAGATGCCCCCACCCCCACTTTTACACCTCATGAGATGACTCCCCGTCTTGAAATCCTTTACAGAAAATTCAAATGGATCAAAATTAATAGAAATCCAATTATCAGTTGTGAATTTTCGGACAGATACCAAATTTTTAATTTTGGGGCATGAAGGGTATTTTTCAGGACATGTGGTGGATGAGGAGGGGACAAAGTTTTATGACCATAACCCTTAATTGGAATAGAATTGCCATTACCAACAGTTATACCCCGATTAGTTCCCAAATTGGAATAAGACGAGAGAGTACCTTGATCGGATGTCATGTGGGCAGTGACACCGGTGTCCATGTACCAATTAGGGTCCGGTTGCGTCAAGCCAAACGTGTGCATCGCTGCTTCAATGTCGGTCTGAGTGTGCCCCACTGCGTGGTGGTCCTGATGGGGGCGAGGCTCAAGTATATTAATTTGCGTGGATGCTCGTATCTTTGATGCGAACCACGAATTCTCATTGGAGAGAAGGCGGGATCGTCGTGTATCTGGTGATTGTTATATCCGTATTTCAGTAATATGCGTGAGGCGTGCGTATAAAAATTTGAGCCTTAAAGATTTGGCAAGTTTGAAAATTGTACACAAGTGCGAAAGAGTCATTCGCCGCCGGACTAAGCGTTTTACTAAACTTGCGAAGGGAAAAATCGGCTATGTCATTTATAATTTTTGCGGATTTTTCCGAGAGGCGAAATATTTTGGACCAACGGGAGGGTGACACTTGTCACCCGTTGGACGCAAAGAGGGCTTCCGCTTTACGTTTTTGTGATTTTTGGTCGAGGTTAGGTAGGATTTTTGTGTAGTAGATGGATAAGGACACGTGGGTAAATCCTAGCCTACACTTGCACCACTTGTCTTCATCTTGGCCATTGGTTGACCTTTGCTTGACCTATAAATACCATAAGTTGATGAACTTCTTCATCCTAAAATCATTTTCCAAGTCTAAAAATCCCTCCCCTTTGAGAAATTGTGTTAGATCTACCTCCCTTTTGAGAAGCTTTGGCGAGAGGGTACCACTAGCCTAGTTGGTTTCGTATAATACCCCATTTGTGGTATAGAAATACTCTCAGTATTGTTATTATGCCCAAATACCTTAGCCATATACCTTGTAGTACTTTCCAAAGTTACCTCTATCGTAGAGCAGAAAATACTATTATACTTTCCTTTAGCCACTAAACAAAACCCTAAGGAAAACCTTCATGGCGGTTGAAGTGTTAAGTAGAAGTTGCGTAGAACTTCTAAGGGTTGTTCGGAGGCGGGTTGGGCGCGGAGTAGGAGCTTAACGTTGCTCAGGAGCGACATTAAACTTGGATAATTTTGGGCTCATCGAGGTAAATACTACTATCCTTCTATTGTAATTGGAAATTACATACTGTAGTAGTATAGAAACGAAAATAAGATTCATAGAAGAGAATTGAACTGTAATAGAAAGATATTACATTAAAGACTAGAACTGAAATCACGTCAGAAGAATATTAAAGAAGTAGATTAGCGTACTTACATGAATTTGTATTCTGATGGTGATAACCTTTATTGGTTGAATGTTACGCAAGTAGCATGTCTACTTAGAAGGTGGTCAAGGCTAGCGGGTTATAAGCGAGGCGTTTTGCTTATAGTCGATAATCGTCGCGAGGTATGTGATTCTTCTATACTCTTGGCATGAAGTATTTTAAAAGAATACATATAATGCGGTAGGCGTCGTGTGTCGATGTCTTTTGACTTAAGCTTTGAACAATATGTATATATAATATGGTAGGCGTCGTGTGCTAGCGAATATAGTTATGCAATGTCTTTTGACTTAAGCTGAATAAGAAGAATCTTGAAGTATTTCAAAAGAAATAAGAAACCTTTTGAAAGAGAAGAGTAATACTTGGTTTTGAAAACATAAGAGTTATACTAGCTTTATGGGAGGTTAGGTATAACGTCTTAAGAGAGATAAAAGAATGATTCTTGATTTTTAGAAGTTAAGAGACTTAGTCTTAAAAGATAAGAGACTTGACTTAATTGTATTGATATGAAGTTGTTAAAAGTGTGAAACCTCGTTCGTGAGTAATGAGTACTTGGTTTTAAAAGGGATAATGTTTCTTGATTTGAAATCGGAATGAGTGCAAACAAACCAACTGCATCGTTAATAAAGGAAAATGTATGGAATAATGAAGTATTATTAAAACCGGTAGAAACCTCCATCTGCATAGAAGCTAAGATGAGACAAAATGATATTACATTTCTAGATCATGAAACTTAATAAGATTGATTATGAACAAGAATAACTACACTCATAAGGCGTATGCTTCTCAGTTGTTTAAAGAGAATTATATTCTTAAATGATTAAGACTATGAACTATGGAACCTTTCTAAAAAAGAGACTGAGTAATTGAAATTAGGCAAGCTGGAACTTTAGGGAAAGAATGTTGTTGAAAAAGGAAAGTGTTTTGGTTTACCTAAAAATGTGAGTCACTCTATTTTTATACTACGGGTATCGGGTGACCTTTATAAAAGGAATGGATCTCTTTAAAAGGAATTTAACGTCGTAGTACTTTAGGAGTTAAAACAGGACTTGATATAAAATGGAAGTACCTTAAGTTGTGTATAACTTGCCTATCTTTGTTGTTGTATAACTTATGCTTGTTGTGGTGTAACTTCGCCTATGCTTGTTGTGATAGCCTTTGTTGTGCAGAATTGTGTTCTATACTCTGGCGTCTCGATGGGCGGTTGACTTGTGAGCTTACTTGGGCGTCTGCGGTGGAAGATTCCGGGTATCTTCCATTATTATTATTACATGGGCACGATGGAGAATTAGGGGCGTGTGGCGTGCGGTAGGGTTGATTACGATATATGGTTATTATTGTTACATGGGCATGCTGCGATGTAAATTTCGGGGGCATGTGGCGTGCGGTAGGGTTGATTACGATATATGGTTATTATTGTTACATGGGCGATATCTGATGTAGAATTAGGGCGTGTAGCGTGCGGCGAGGTTGACCGCGATATATTGTTGTTGATGTTACATGGACATATACTTGAAATTCGGGGGCATGTGGCGTGCGACATTGTTATTATTGTTGCATCATGGACATGCGCCGCCGTCTGTCGGGGCATGTGGCGTGCGGCATTGTTATTATTGTTGCATTATGGACTGAATCCGGGGCTCGCATGCGGCCATGATGCGAACATGATTGATGTTGTGGCGTGAGACCCGTAGTTATATAATTGAGTGATGACTTTGAGGCGTGAGTCCACGGCTAACTTTTATGTTGCGTCTGTAGTTTGGTTATCATACATGTCTCTGCTTTATATAGCCCGTTATGATTTAAGCTGCGATATTTTGATTTCACATACTTGGTACATTGTCTTGACCTCGCCAATTTGCGTTCATCCGCGGTAGGAGTACGCCGTAGTTGATCCTTTCATAGGATCACGATTCGTATTAGGAAGCTCCGTTTCTCGGAGGCTTATTCTTGGTATGTGTTCCACGAGTTGTAGGTTCTTGTACATTCGAGGGTATGGCGGGGCCTGTCCGTCATGGTTGTTGTAAATCTTAAGTGCGTAATCTTGTTGTGGCGATTTGTATGAGATTAAAGCATTCGGGTTTTTATGTATTTATATCTGAAGGCAAGCTGTTTTGGTTGCTGTTTATATATAATATCTCTTGCTTATGTCATGTTATTATGTTCGTGATTTTCTCGATGTATGACTACTTGGGTGCGGGTAAGGCACGATCCGACTGCCGGGGCAGTCGTGACAAAAGTGATATCGAGCGATTAATCCTCGGAAAGTGTCTCAGAGCATAGTAAGTCTTGATTATCGGTGTGTTGTGCGCGTCTATAATCGAGGAGGCTGCGAGACATTTAGGATTAGTTTCCATTCTTACCGTTACGAGATCGTGCCTTAGAGTGTGTTGTAAGTTGGACCCTCGGCGTATTTCGTTTTCATCGATTATGCCTCGCGCAAAGCCGGGCCCAGTGGGCAAGCGGAGGAGGCGCTAGTGAGATCTGAGAAGCGAGCGCGAGCGGTCATTACGGAGCAGTCGCCCGGCGAGTTTGCGACCCGGCCCAGCGAGTTTAGAGCGCGGCGATGGTGAGACCTGATACTGCGCTTGATCCGGCACAGAGGCGAAGAGTTGGGGTACAAAGAGATGGCGATTCTTGGCGGGATCGTGGCGAACATGAGATAAATTGGGCCAGCGATTCGTGCGCCCGTGGTTACGCTAAATCGGATAGTTTGAGGCTACGGGACTTTACGAGATGTAGCCACGGTGAGGCACGAGGATGATCGCGAGAGTTCATCAAGCGATTCTGACGGATCATGAGTGATCAAGCTTGGAGCGGTCGGTGGTCCAAGTTCGCGTCTGCGTGATCCATGATCGTGGTTTGATTCGTGGGAGCCGTCGGGAGAATGCCTTCCGGTAGTTTGGGGCGAGTTTTGGGGCATTTCTTGCACTTCTTGCCTCGCGAGATGAGAGGGCTGGTAAACAATTTTGATGTTAAGCCGAAACCGTGTCTGATTCGGAGTCTGATGTGGAGTTCGACTCATTGGCTCGGTATGCCCATTGTAATGGCGATATGGAGGGCGAGTACCGCTCGTTCTGGGTTAGATGACTACTTGGCGAGCTTGTTGGTGTAGCTCTTGGTGGGCATGGACATTGCCGCATACAACTTTTGCTCTTGGGTGTGAGGCACGGAGAGGTCGGCGGAATGACGAATCGGCGAAGGGCGAACAACAGGATGAGGTCGCTGGTGACTTTCGAGGCGGACCGCAGCGGCGTCCTAGTTTTGTACCTCCGCCCGGTGCGAGTGGTCTTCCTGACCTTGAGGCGGTCGAGCTCGAGTTGATTTCCATGGGAGTAGGGTGTGGGCGGATGCGATCACCCTGCCTCGGTGTGGTCGATGTGGTAGACCGCGTTCGGGAGTGTCGTGGTACGAGGAGCTTGTTATTTTGCGGCCAGCGAGGCCATCCGGCTTGTCCAGGCGGGTAGCGGTAGGATAACACGGACTGGATCGATTGAGTTCTTCACCTTCCAGCTGGCGGGATGTTAAATGCGTGAGCCACGGCGGTGGAAGTTCCCGATTTTAGCGGTCCTTTGAACCGCCTATTTTCAGTATATCCTTAACACTCTAGAGACTTGTATGTATTGTTGTGATGATAATGTGTTAAGTGTTATGTTCGGATAGCTTTGTGCTAAAATGTGATTTAGAAGCCTGGTTAGTAAATAGGGTAAGCCTGGGGGTGAGAAAATGATGAACCTTAGAATATTACAATGGAGACCTTAGATGTAAGGCCGTCTTGAGTACAAAATTTTGCGGGTGATCTTTGTCAGAATGTATAAGTATACGTGGAGTAATTGTGGGAAAATTCCTTGGGTGGTGTAAAATGGAAGTGGTAGCTTTCGCGACTGTATAAATAAGATTGTTAGGATCGGAGACAAGAGCTTGATGCGTTAAGTGGGTCGGGTTGGGGCCATGTTGCGCCAACCCGCGACCTGTTTAGGGTATTCACTCTGCTCACGGTGGTCCGCCAGGTGGTAGGGTCACTAGGGTGCTAGGCCCAAGTTTAGATGACCATCGTATGAGTTCGTGGATTCGTTCGACCAGAATCGGTTCGTGAAGGCCGGGAATGGCCTTAGAGGAAAGTGAAGCTAGTAAGATGACCAAGTTTGGAGGTGGTGACTCCCAAGTTTTGGGAACTGAAGCGATGACTGAAGTGTGGTACGTATACTAGAAGAGTTCAAGTGTTCGAGAAGATGCGACGAGTAAGGAAGGAAGAAGAGCGTGTGTTATTTTGTGGCGGGTATGGCATTGGCAACTTGTTAAGAAGAACTTCATCGTTGTCAGTCTTGAGAAGGAACATTCGGGGCGAATGTTTCTAAGGAGGAGAATGTTATACCAGTATTTCCAAAGTATATGCGTGAGGCGTCGTATAAAAATTTGAGCCTTAAAGATTTGGCAAGTTCGAAAATTGTACCAAGCGCTGAAAGAGTCATTTTTGACCAAGCGTTTTACTAAACTTGCGAAGGAAAAATACGGCTATGTCATTTATAATTTTTGCGGATTTTTAGAGGCGAAATATTTTGGACCAACGGAGGGTGACACTTGTCACCTCGTTGGGCAACAAATAGGGCTTCCACTTTGGCACGTTTTTGTGATTTTTGGTCAAGGGTTAGGTAGGATTTTTGTGTAGTAGATGGATAAGGACACGTGGGTAAATCACCTAAGCCTACTTGCCCGCCTGTCTTCATCTTGGCCATTGGTTGACCTTTGCTTGACCTATAAATACCCCTCTAAGTTGATGAACTTCTTCATCCTAAAATCATTTTCCAAGTCTAAAAATCCCTCCCCCTTTGAGAAATTGTGTTCGTCCTACACCTCCCCCTTTTGAGAAGCTTTGGCCGAGAGGGGTACCCCCCCTAGCCTAGTTGGTTTCGTATAATACCCCATTTTGTGGTATAGAAATACTCTCCAAGTATTGTTATTATGCCCAAATACCTTAGCCCATATACCTTGTAGTACTTTCCAAAGTTACCTCTATACGTAGAGCCCGAAAATACTATTATACTTTCCTTTAGCCACTAAACAAAACCCTAAGGAAAACCTTCATAGCCGGTTGAAGTGTTAAGTAGAAGTTGCGTAGAACTTCTAAGGGTTGTTCGGAGCGGGTTGGAGCGCACGGAGTAGGAGCTTAACGTTCTTCGGAGCTGACGTTAAACTTGGATAATTTTGGGCTCATCGAGGTAAATACTACTATCCTTCATTGTAATTGGAAATTACATGCGTAGTAGTATAGAAAGCGAATATAAGATTCATAGAAGAGAATTGAAGCGTAATAGAAGGATATTACGGTAAAAGACTAGAAGCGAAATCACGTCGGAAGAATATTAAAGAAGTAGATTAAACTTACATAGAATTTGTATTCTGATGGCGATAACCTTTATTGGTTGAATGTTACGCAAGTAGCATGTGCTACTTAGAAGGTGGTCAAGGCTAGCGGGTTATAGAGGCGTTTGCTTATAGTCGATAATCGTCGCGAGGTATGTGATTCTTCCTATACTCTTGGCGTGAAGTATTTTAAAAGAATACATATAGTGCGGTGAGCGTCGTGTGTCGATGTCTTTTGACTTAAGCTGAACAATATGTATATATAATATGGTAGGCGTCGTGTGCTAGCGAATATAGTTATGCAATGATGTCTTTTGACTTAAGCACGAATAAGAAGAATCTTGAAGTATTTCAAAAGAAATAAGAAACCTTTTTGAAAGAAGAGTAATACTTGGTTTTGAAAACATAAGAGTTATACTAGCTTTATGGGAGGTTAGGTATAACGTCTTAAGAGAGATAAAAAGAATGGTTTACTGATTTTTAGAAGTTAAGAGACTTAGTCTTAAAAGATAAGAGACTTGACTTAATTGTATTGATATGAAGTTGTTAAAAGTGTGAAACCTCATTCGTGAGTAATGAGTACTTGGTTTTTAAAAGGGGATAATGTTTTACTGATTTGAAATCGAATGAGTGCAAACAAACCAGCATCGTTAATAAAGGAAAATGTATGGAATAATGAAGTATTATTAAAACCAGTAGAAACCTCCATCTGCATAGAAGCTAAGATGAGACAAAATGATATTACATTTCCTAGATCATGGCTGCTTAATAAGATTGATTATGAACAAGAATAACCTACACTCATAAGGCATATGCTTCTCAGATTGTTTAAAAGAGAATTATATTCTTAAATGATTAAGACTATGAACTATGGAACCTTTCTAAAAAGAGACTGAGTAATTGAAATTAGGCAAGGAACTTTATGGGAAAGAATGTTGTTGAAAAATGAAAGTGTTTTGGTTTACCTAAAAATGTGAGTCACTCTATTTTTATACTAAGGGTATCTGGTGAACTTTATAAAAGGAATGGATCTATTTAAAAGGAATTTAACGTCACGTAGTACTTTAGGAGTTAAAACAGGACTTGATATAAAATGGAAGTACCTTAAGTTGTGTATAACTTGCCTATGCTTGTTGTTGTATAACTTGCCTATGCTTGTTGTGGTGTAACTTCGCCTATGCTTGTTGTGATAGCCTTTGTTGTGCAAGAATTGTGTTCTATACTCTGCGTCTCTCGATGGAGTAGGTTGACTTGTTGAGCTTACTTGGGCGTCTGTGGTGTGGAAGATTCCGCAGGTATCTTCCATTATTATTGTTACATGGGCATGTACACAGATGGAGAATTAGGCGTGTGGCCGTGTGGTAGGGTTGATTACGATATATGGTTATTATTGTTACATGGGCATACTGCGCGATGTAGAATTAGGGCATGTGGCGTGCGGTAGGGTTGATTACGATATATGGTTACTATTGTTACATGGGCGTATACTTTGCGATGTAAATTAGGGGCATGTAGCGTGCGGCGGGGTTGACCACCCAAGATATTGTTGTTGATGTTACATGGACATAGCGATCTGCGAATCCGGGGGCATGTGGCCGTGCGGCATTGTTATTATTGTTGCATCATGGACATACGCCGTCTGGTCGGAGCATGCGTGATGCGAACATGATTGATGTTGTGGGCGTGAGACCCGTAGGATTATATAATTGAGTGATGACTTTAAGGCGTGAGTCCACGACTTATTTTTATGTTGCGTCGTAGTTTGGTTATCACACATGTCTCGCCTTTATATGGTTATGATTTAAGCTGCGATATTTTGATTTCACATACTTGGTACTGTTGGCTGCGTTACATGCGGTAAGGAGTGCCGGTAGTTGATCACGCTCATGGGATCAGTTCAGCGTATTGGGAAGCTCCGTTTCTCCGGAGGCTTATTATTCGGTATGTGTTCCCTGAGTTGTAGGTTCTTGTACATTCATGGGTATGGCAGGGCTCTGTCCCGTCATGGTTGTTGTAAATCTTAAGTGCATGAAATCTTGTTGTGAGTTTGTAAGAGATTAATGGGTTTTTATGTATTTATATCTGATATTTTGGTTGCTGTTTATATATAATATCTCTCGTATTATGTTCGTGATTTTCTCGATGTATGACTACTTAGGTGCGGGTAAGACACGATCCACGGGCCGGGCGAGTCGTGACATCGATACTAAGCGCCCGCTTGTAAGGTGGAGCCGCGGCTGTAAAGTGGCCGCGGCCGTGAAGTCTTTGGGACCCATTGCACATCGACGGGGACCTGTGGGTTCGGGATTCTTCTTCTGCTGGCGGCGGTTGCCGTTGTCGCGCGCGATTCTTGCCATTATTCTTTCGATTCTGGCCTTTCTTACCACCCCCGTTGTTGTGATTTTGGGTCACATTGGCTGGATTGAAAGGAGAAAAATTAGAAGTAGTCATCATGCCGACAGGACTAGCCCCAATTGCTACTTTCTTAGCCAAACCGGCTTCTTCCAAAGTGAGCATAGAACGGGCTTGGTAAAATCCTGGCAGGGGGTTACTCTAATGAATAACTGAAGCAACACCGCTATAGGCCTCTGACAGGCTAGCAATCATCTGAAAAACTAGACGACTATTAGAAATATGAGAACTCACGTTGCTGAGTTGGTCTGCCAAGTCCTTGAGATGTTTGCAATAAGAAGAAACGTTTTGAAAATTCACCACAGCCACATGTGAAAATTCTGCTCAATGATAACAATCCGAGAATGATTGTTATCTTGAAATATATCTCGCAATCGATCCCACGCCGACATAGCTGTGGAGTTCGATTCCATAATCGTCCGCAAAAGGTCCAAGGAAATATTGACATAAATCCACTAAAGAACCTTGGAATCAAGCATGTCTCATAATTCTGGGTCTGCTTCTTTAGTGAGCACAATAGATGTAGATGCCTTATCACTCTCCTTTGAAGGGGTTGGAAGAATGATATTGTAAAGAACTTTATGTGTTTTAACATGAATCTTGAATAACTTCGCCCACGTCCCATATTGAACGTTTTCAAGATCAAGAACACTAGGGATGACGCTCTTGATGTTAGAAACTGATAGGGCTGAATGAAAATTGTTCTTATTAGCCATAGGGAATAGAACAACAAGATTCGGAGAAGGGAATTTATCCGACGGATGTGCAAGCGACATCGACCAATTTGACGAAGATATACCAATTTCAACTGAAGAACCACAAGAAATTATAAAGAAACAAGAAAATGTGTTTCTTAAAATGTAATTCTTTTAATTGTAATTTTACTATGTTATTTATTTGCAACTTTCAATATCACGAAGTTGCAATTTTGAAATTGTATTACAAAAAATAATAATCATACTTCTAGTCTAATAATATAAGAGACACAAAAACAGCATTGAGATGTTGATTAAACTATCTTGTTGTGTGTGTGTTATTTATTTATTTAAAGTCAAATAAAAAAATGACCCCACCCGACCCCATCTGGATCGGGACAAAGCGACGACAGACCACTTGACCCAGGCCCGCCTATCCTGACATGCCCAGGCACTTTATCCCTGACCACTTGACCGGCCACGCCCGCCCCGTCGGTTAGCGAGCCACAGATTTAAGTATTAACAATTTCTATTGAGAAAAACAAGAATGTACCAAAATTTTGAGCTTCAACAAATTAAGGTTTAACTTTGAGTTATATAATAGTGCTAGCCTATTAGGTGACAAAATTATTCTACGTAAATATGGTCCGTTTAATTAGTGACAGAACTAGAATTTTTACTTAAGGGTTCAAAAATATAAAGAAGTAAACACATGAAGAAGTCAAGGGGACACAACATCTATTATATATACATAAAATATAATTTTAACCTTGTATACAACAACAACATATCATTAAAATTCCACAATGTGGGGTCTGAGAAAGGTAGAATGTACGCAGACATTACTTCTACCTTGGTAGATAGAACGACTGTTTTCCGAGAGACCCTTGGATCAAAAAACAGAGCGTAAGCACAAGCAAAACTAAAGCAAAAGCAAAAGCAAAAGCAAAAACAAAAGCAAAACAAATGGGGTTTAGCTCTTACTAGCTCCACCCGTGCATTTAACCCATCATATTATTAATTCGATGAATTAGTTTGAGTTAAATATATATATATTTTTTAAATTGATTCATGAATTTTTTTATTAAAATATTTAAATAACGAGTAATTTCGTTTTCATATAGTTGAAGTTATATATTGGTTTGATTAGATAATAACGTATCAATTGTGTAAACAACTTAATTATTTAAGAGTTTTTTGGCGATAATTTTAAATGTTCTCGTACTATTGAGCCAAGTTTATCTTATACAGTAAGTAACTTATTTTATTTTTAAAATTTAAAATATTATCTTTTAGAAGTTAACCTCACTAATTAAATACATGTAATATATGAAACATAAATTTATATTGAAAAAGAGAATACAAGTATATGTAAAAAAAAAATGGATCTTGAGTCTAACTCAACCTCAAAAACTAGTTTATAGGGTGAAGATTGTTCAAGTTCATATAAAGAGTCCATGTTCCATTCCATATTCAATGTGGGTCTCTTAACACTCCCGTGCATGCTTTAACTGAAGCGTAAATAATATAATTTGAGGGCCCAATATCGGTGAACAAAGAGTTAGAATGAGTTTGACTCCGATACCATGTGAGGAATAGATTTTGGGCCAAACTTAACTCTAAAAACTAGTTTATATGGTGAGAATTGTTTAACTCCGTAGTTCATGTTTCCATTCTATATAGATATGTGAGGCGACTCTTAATAGTATATTTACAGTGACAATATAATTAACTTTCATCGTATTACATAGAACTATTATAAATGGTAAATAGATAAGGTATAGTCAAAGAGTGTTGGGAAAAGGTTAGAAGAGTGAAGTTAAAAGGTTAAAAAAAAAGGAAACTGTAAAAAACTACTCTTAAGAGTCTAAATACTGAGAGTAGTACAACTGTACAACTATATATAAAGAGGTAAAAACCCCAAGTTCTGCTACTGTTCTTTCCTCTGCTACCTTTCAGTACGACAGCTACAGTATCAGCTAAGCTTCTCCATTATCTTCTTCCCTCATAAACACCTCACTTTTCTGTCTCTCCACTTTATTTACCTTCTTTTTTTCCAATACACACAATAATAATAATATAATTGTTTACTATACTGGCTTTACCAACTATGGAAGCTTTCAGTTTACTCAAGTACTGGCGTGGTGGTGGCGCCACCGGCGTTTTCTCTCCCGACGCCACCTGTACTAATCCTCGCACCGCCGTCCTCACCGCCGTTAACTCGTCGGACTCCGATTCCGACTCCGATGGACCTTTTTTTGACTTAGAGTTCACCGCTCTTCCTGAAAACATAGATGAAGAAGTGAAAGTTGAAGGAAACGAAAGGTGTAAAATTAGTGAGTTGGAGAATGAAGGAGAGCTTAAATTCACGCTTTCTTCGTCTAGTTCAAGTCTTGACGGTGCGGATACGTTTACGGATCCGAATGTATCGCTTTCACCTTCAGATGATCTTTTCTTCAAAGGCAGTCTGGTTCCAATCGAGCCTTCATCGCTGTTGCTAACCTCTTCGGAAGCAAACTCAAAGTTTTCTAACTCACTGTTAAAGTCCGCAACTAAGTTTAGAGTGTTAATGCTGAAACTTAAGAAGCCTAAATCAAACGCAACAACAAAAATTGGAAAATATGACGGTGATGGCAATGGTGAAGTTACTCCGAAGCCACAACAGAAGAAAGTAACGGAAAATGAAAAAAACGAGCCTCAAAATGGAACGAAGAGTAAGTTTTTCACGCATTATAAAAAATTGAAATTAGCTATAAATTTCGTTGATCATTTATCGTTGAAATCGTTAAATTGCTTGTAGCTAACAAATTATTTTGATAATTTACAGCTTAATAGAATTGGCGACGATTTTTGTTACTTTACTGCATTTGTCGCTAATTCCTATTTTTCAGTAGTGATGGTGAAGTTTAAGGTATAAGTTGTTTACTAGAGATTAACAGTTCTAAATTGGTCGTAGCTAACAACTTTTTTTTTTTGATAATCTGTTACTAATCCGTAGCTAAATACAAGTAGCTACGTATTTTGCTGTTTTACTGTTGAATTTGTCAGTAGCTAATTTCGATTTTTTTAGTAGTGACGGTGAAGTTTAAGGTGGAAGAAGTTCCTATTAAGTCGTTGTTTACCAGAGATAACAGCTCTAAAGGCAACAACTACAGCAAAACACCGAAACGGAATCAAGAGGAAGCATGTTCAACAAATGCAGCTTCCGATGAGAAGAAGTTTTCCAAAGACGTAATGCAAAAATACTTAAAAAAGGTGAAACCTCTGTACATTCGCGTCTCGAAGCGTTACGGCGAGAAGCTTAGGTTCTCAGGACAGTTAAGTTTGATAGGAAATGCTGCAACAAAAACCGGTACTTCACCGCCTCCGTCCGCGGCGGCAAAGGCGGATGTGGAGGCGGTGACGAGCGATTCACAAGCGGCAGAGAAGAACCAGAAGCAAGGGAATATTCCGACAGGGCTTCGAATAGTTCGTAAACATTTGGGGAAAAGCAGATCTGCTTCGTCGGCGGTTGTTGCGGCGGCACCGGTAGTATCTAACCGCCGAGACGATTCGCTATTGCAGCAACAAGATGCAATTCAAGGTGCCATTTTACATTGCAAGAGGTCATTCAATTCGTCTAGAGGTAAATTCAATAAACATTCCAAAAAAAAATTACTCTCATCGTGTCCTAATTTGTGTGACACAGTTAGAATCTTTTTGAGTCCGTCAAACTTTTTTTTGTGTGGAATTTCTTTATATGTTTTTCAAATATTTTATTGTAGTTTTCATATATATAAATTTATTTTAAAAAAAAATTAAAGTTTATATGTTCGAATTCATTATCAAAATCTAGAAATTTTGAATCTCGGTTGTAAAATAAATTGGGATACTTAATTTACAAAAATAAAAGCGCCATAATCTAATATTTTCTTACACATTTCTATTTTTGTTTTTAATTTTAGTTTCAGAGTCATCCATTTTATCACGTTCAGCAAGCGATGCATCACATGAACAATTAACAAGCTTGACGACGGATTTATCTACATTAGAGGAAGCCATAGCGGTGAGAAATTAGGAACTGATTAATGCTAAATTGAAATCAGTAAATTAAGATAAAATCATTAATTATTATTAATGTAGTAAGTTTTGATTTTAGGTAGGTTATGCCTTTTGTTCTCCTAGTTTTTCCTCGATTATAGAGATTTCAACGGTCATGGCAAAGTAATGACTGAGAAATGAGTGGTCAATTATCAGATTTCTCTCGGGCTTTGCTCTTTGTAAATTATAATTAACACTTATATATGATAGAATTGTAGTACTAGTTGTACTTATTGCTGTAAAGCTTTATCCTATTCTCTTTTTTATTTAGTAGTAGCAGCTTGTAAAATGTACTGTAATTATGTAGACATCCACTAGTCTCTTCCTGTTTGGTTTAGGTGCATTAGTTGCTTTAACTTGCTTAGGACTTGTTCCCCTTATTATAGATGTCGTGAAAAATGCTTCTACTTTTGTGCTCTGTTTCAGTAATTGCTTTTCATGTATTTTCTAGTTTATATTGATTCGGTTTTATAATGAATTTTAGGATTCTAAGTACAAAGAGAAAGTATACGAAATATATACTCCTAGCATGATTTTTTTATACCTGCCTAAGGACTAAAAGTTTTACTTTTCATTCAATGACGGGTGCGAATTTTCACTATAGAGTTCAACACTTATCATATATATATAAAAGAGGTTTATCTTTATATATACAATGAGATTTTAAGGCGGAAGAAGTTTGGATGAGCCCCTCTAACTCCGCCCCTATCATCACTTGGCGGGAGGTAGCATATATTAGCTAAAATAGTGCTAAGTTGACGTGGACACCACCATTAAGAATAAATAACATGTTATGAACCAAAAGTTTTAATAGTTCAATTATTAAAAATTGGTATTTGAAACAATTGTAGTGTGACTGGTCAATTAGTAATAGTGTAATTTGTAAGAGATGTAGGGAGTATAATAGAGTTGGATAAATTTAGCAACTTCTCAAGGCACCATGTATGTACCAACTACCAACAAGTGTTGTTGAATAGATCTTTTCACCAGCTGAGAAAGTCAAAAAAATGTACTCCCTTTCTCTCCATTTATATGATACACTTTATTTTTTAGTTAGTTTAAAAAAGAGTTATACATTTTTTTATTTAATAACAATTTCACTTTAAACTTTATTTTGATAATATATAACAAAACAAATATTTTTAGCTTATTATAGATCACAATATTCAAAAATCTTTATTTATTTTTAAATTGGGAAAATGGTCATATTTGCCATTCAACTTTCGAAAAAGGGTCATATTTGCCCTACGTTAAAGTATGAGATCAAATATGCCCCTTTCCGTTAGCAAAGTTGTTACATTTGTCCTCCATAGACGGAAATTCAGAATCCATGTGGAAGACAATGGCAGGTGGGACCCACATCACCATCCCCACTGCTTTTACTCCCTTTGTTCACCGCTCCACCGCCGCCGATTTTCAAACGACAACACCCAACAGATTTCCTCCATACAAACGGCAACACCCAACAGATTTCCTCCATACAAAATCAACAAATCGAACCCAAATCTCCAACCTTCATTACTCACTTAAACCTCACATAAACAATACACAAAAAAGGTGGTGTTCCGGCGGTGGTTTCAGGTAAAGCTCATAATTGCTTAGCGATGGTGTTTGTGGGTGGTTTAATAGAGAAAAAGCAAAGAGCTCGCAGAGGTAAAGGACTGACGGAAATGGATCTGCTACGGGGGAGAGGTGGTTTCGTGAGACGTCATGGTGAGAAGCGAACCGTGGAAAATGATTAGGAGCTCGTCCCCGATCCCAAAACGTGATTTCCATATCTTCTCACTCACAACGCCTAATTTCTCTATCCCTCCCCCTAAATATGTATATGTAGTGGGTGCAGTGTGAACGGCCGGCGATGACGACCAGATCCCTGACCCTACTGTCTCTCCGCCTTCTACGACGGTTATGTACTCAGGCGTTGCTTCGACGATATCCGTGGGAGCGACGCGTACTCCTTTCTCCAGTGTTGGAAGTGTTGTCGCTTGGAAATCAGCGGAGGAGGCGACGGTGGTGGCGGTGAACCGAGGGAGTAGAAGCGGTGTGGTGGTGATGTGGGTCCCACCTGCCATGTGTCTTCCACATGGATCCAACGTGGTGTCCACGTGGAATTTTCATCCATGGAGGGTAAATGTAATAACTTTGCTAACAGAAAGGACATATTTGACGACCTCATACTTTAACGAAGGATAAATATGACCCTTTTCCGAAAGTTGAATGAAAACTATGACCCTTTTCACTTTTAAATTTTATGTCTAGTAAAACAATGTAGAAGTAAGTATTTTTTTTATATAGTCCAGGTTTTCAGGCTTGCGCCTGACTACTTCACTGGTATTACCCAGACGTCCTGGAGGTAATAGCACCGGTCCTTCAACACTATTACCAGTAAATCGCGGGATGTGCTCCGTGACCGTTTACGAGGCGTCTGATTGATCGATGAGACAAGTGGTCGATTCGCCATGTGCGAGTTCTTCTGCACCGCTCAGAACGCCTTATATGCAAGCGTCTTATATTTTGTCACTAGGCTATACCCGGAGGACATGTAGAGTAAGTATTACATGTAGAGAGAGTGCCAATAATTTGTATTCGATTAGCAACTTTTGAACTTATAAAGTCGCTTTAGGGGTCAACAAACAGGGTAAAGGGAAGGCAATGATATCGTAGAAAAAATTTCTTTTCTATTCTTTTCATCCTCTCTTTCCCTTTTCCTGTTTGTCCTTTTTTGGGGGTTCTCTTTTTATTATTCAATCTTCAAAGTATAAAAGATAGAAGAAAAGTGGGGCATTCTTCTTCTTTCTTAACAAGCATAAGATTATATATCCTTTGATAGGTAAGTGAAGTATGTGTGTTGTCCATTCAATGTCAATGTTGGAAGTCGTGTAAGTTTATCGACGTTGATTTTGATGCTTACTAAATTGATAAAATACTTGTGAGATTCAATTTGTCTCCTATTGGCAAGCTTTGGCCTACAAAAGTGCTGCCACAACGCCACGCCTTTAGTTCTTTGCACCAGCAAGGCTTTTTCGTTTGACCAAATTTGTTTGGTTCTTTCTCTAAGCACTACTTACACACAAATTATATGGATTTAATTCGTCGTCTAAATTTTAAATGTTCGAAATTTGAGAAACTTTCCCTTCTTGGGTAGGGTACTTAATAAGTTAATAACATATGTTCGAATGGGTCGCAGTGTGAATTCAGATATAATTGAAATTCAATGCTGATATCAAACACCGAATGAAAAAAAAATTAAGATAGTATATCATTTCTGTTAGAACAACACAATTAGTGCAGTGATCAGATTGCATGTGAGATTCATTGATCGTGGATCAATCTGTGTAGAAAATCAGAAAAGGAAAAGAAGAAGAAAGGGACGAGAGAGAGAAACGTATTTGTGAGAGCTTTTCTGTATATTGCAACTGAGGCCTCAATGCCTTATTTATACAGAGTACACAAAGTGTGATTAAGTAATCTACTATTAACTAATTGCATCCTCACTTACTAACAAAACAACACACTAATAAAATGACTACAACAAACTACTAATACTTATACTTGTACTAATGAAATAACTACTAGGGTGGCTTAACTATCTCAACATCCCCGCAAGCTAGGTGCTAAAAATAAATTCTTGACACCTAGCTTGGATACCAAATAATGATGTTGACCTTGTAGCAGTCCTTTCGTGAGTAAATCACCGGGTCGCATTTGTAATACGTGTAGCAGCACGATCCTCGGCCGCACATTCTCTTATGAAATGGCAATCGATATCAATGTGCTTTGTCCTCTCATGGAAGACTGGGTTTGCTGCTATTTGGATAGCTGACTAGCTGTCACTGAATATCAGAATAGGTTGTTGCACTTGTATGCTGAGCTCAGAAAACAACCCAGAAATCCACACAACTTCAGATACTGCAGAAGCAAGACCCATGTATTCTGCTTCTGCTGAACTCTTTGAAATAGTATGTTGCTTCTTGGACTTCCAAGAGATGAGGGAAGATCCAAAAAATACTAAGTAACCTGTGACAGACCTCCTGGTGTTGACACACGATGCCCAATCTGCATCACGATGGCGACGGTGCAGACTCTGCAGTGGCGTGAAAATCCCGGACATTCGGTGCTTTTCATATTTGACTACCATATCTGTTGTTATCATGTGAGATACCTTTGGTGCTTGCATATACTGACTTAGACACTGAACTGCAAAGGCTATGTCAGACCTTGTTATAACAATCTTCCAATGAGTCTCCGATACTCAGAAGGATCTGTCAAAAGAGTGTCTGTGACTGTCCCTCCATAACCAGTTGTTGTGTCCCTCAGATGTTGATCATATGCATGAGAAGTTAACTTAGCATTCCACTTAATTGGAAACCCTGCTGGCTTGGCTTCTATCAACCCCATATCAGCAATTAACTCCATCGAATACTTTCGTTGGTGCATCACAATTCCACTTTTATTTCTGGCAAACTCAAAACCCAAAAAATATCTTAGTTCACCCAAGTTTTTAATCTTGAAGTGCTGTTGCAATGTGATTTTTGTTTCCGAAATGAGTGACCCATCATCTCCTGTGATAAGCAAATCATCCACATACACCAAAATCACTACTATTTTGCCGCTGACCTTCTTTGTAAGAAGTGAATAATCCCTGTGACTTTGAGTAAAACCAGTAGATAGTAAGGCAGTGATCAATTTAATATTCCACTGTCTTGATGCCTGTTTCAAACCATATAAAGATCTGAGGAGCTTGCAGACCTTCCCTTGCTTGTGATCCACCCCCTGTGGTATGCTCATATAGACCTCTTCATTTAAATCCCCTTGCAAGAAGGCATTAAACACATCCATTTGATGTATGTACCACCCTTAGCAACATCTATAGATATGACAACTCTTATAATGACCATCTTGACAACAGGTGAAAATGTGTCTTGATAATCTATTCCTTCCCTCTGGTTATATCCTTTGGAAACAAGCATTGCCTTAAAACTTTCTATCTCCCAAAAGCTTTGTATTTGATTTTGTAGACCCACTTACACCCAATGACCTTTTTTCCAGTGGGCAAGTCCACTATTTTCCAAGTATTGTTGTCCTTCAAAGCTTTAATTTTTGTCTTCATAGCTTCAATCCACTTGCTGTCTTTTGCTGCTTCATAGTAGCTCTGTGGTTCACAATTTTCAGACATCTTTGCCGCACAACTTTGATAGAACACTGATAAACCAGCATAGTTGAGATGATTGGACATTGGATATCTCACAGTATCTGAGTGATACACAAAATCTTTAATCCAAGTAGGTGATCTCCTTAGCCTGAAAGATCTTCTTGTTGCATCATTCACTAACATTTTGTACTCCTCCATGTTGAACACCAGTTGTACAAGAAGAAAACATGTGAGTCTCTGGTGAGTGAGCATCACCTGTGTAAGGTGTATGATCTATACCTGTATTATTATTAGACATCACTTCAACATTGTCATTATTGTTAGTTTCTCCTATTATAACCCTGGGATCAGGAATGTTCCCTAAACCTTCATCAACAATATTATCATCATACATTCCAGAATAGGAATCAGTATGAATGTGATTCTTATCCTGTAAACCACCATCTCCAGTTCCTTTGATATCTTCAAAAGGTGATATCTTCATAAAAATTGACATCTCTACTCACAAAGATGCTCATGCTATCCAAGTATAGTAACTTATATCCTTTCTGTTTAGTGGCATACACCAACAGTAATGCCTTGATTGCCCTACTCTCAAATTTATCCTTCTTGACTAGGTTGGTTGCATAACATAGACAACCTATAATTCTCATATGAGCTAGAGAAGGTGGCTTGTTAAACAACTTCTCATAGGGTGACACATTCCCAACCACAATAGATGGTATTCTATTAATTATATACACTGCAACCTTCACACATTCACCCCAGTACCTTGTTGGTAAATGTTCCTGGAATTTGATAGCTCTTGCAATCTCCAAAATATGCCTATGCCTTCTCTCAACTACACTATTCTGCTGAGGAGTGTACACACAAGAGCTCTGATGAATAATGCCAAATTGTCTAAACAACTCAGTATAATTATAGTTAAATTTTTTTGTCCCATTATCAGTCCTTACACTTTGAATAGTCTTAGCAAATTGATTTCTTATTTCAGTAAACAGATTCTTAAGAACAGTAACCACATCAGATTTGACACACATCAAATACACCCAAGTCCATCTAGTAAAATCATCTACAATGGTTAAAAAGTATCGCATACTACTATGAGTGGGAGCCCCATAAGGCCCCCATACATCAAGATGCAAAAGCTAGAAAACAGATTCAGTGTTGCTCATACTAATAAGAAATGGTTTCCTAGTTTTCTAGCCATAGGATAAACATTACAATGTCTTATTGTCAAGCTGGATTTACTTCCAAGTTCACTTATTTTTCTGAGCATGGTCATTGGAACATGCCCTATTCTTTTATGCCATAATTCTGCCTGCAATTCATCCTTTGTTAACCTGACAGCAGAATGAGCTTGTCCTGTCAGCATTCTCTTAGACTGCAGCATATATAGTCCATCTACCTCTTTACCAATCTCCTTCACCTTCCCAGTGAAGAGATCCTGCAAAAAAAAAAGAAATCAGGAAAGAATCTTGCACTACTATTCAATTCTCTAGTCAACTTTGAAACCGACAATAAGTTGAAGTGAAAACTTGGCACACACAAAACATTCTTAATGAGATCACCTCCATTCAACATGCAGTTACATGTCTGTGTTATTGCTGCCCTATCACCAGTAGGCAGCTGCACATGACCTGCATTATCTGTAAGCTCATATTTTTCAATTAACCTCTTATCAGTAACCATGTGATTTGTTGCCCCAGAATCAACTGTTATACCCCGTAGTTCTGACCTTACGTGTGAGAGCGTACGAAAGTATGTAAGACTTAAAATTTTCGAAAGATAAGTTGACGGATTGTTCAGACGGATTTTAGTCAACTTTGAGGCGGGTTATGACCAGGTACATTGAGAGTTCCTAAGTGTTTCAAAGTCCTAGTGCATAGTTCGTTGAGTCTAGTTTCCAACGCAACCAACCGTTCGTCGATAGGACATCAGAGTAGGAAGTTAAGGGAGTTGCAAGTTCGGTCGTGATCGGACGAAATGTGTTTGGGCGAGAGCCATAGGGCGCGCGAGTTCCGTCGTCGCCCGGCCTCAGCAATTTCGGCGTGAGCGGCATCGAGACCGCGATGCGAGCCTCCAGTCCACGATCGGTGCGAGTATAGAGATTACGAGGCAGTTGATTCTTGGCATCGGCAAGATAGTGGCGGCACGGCAAGCGAGCAGCGGCCAACCCGAGCAATTTCTGATTCGATTTCTGGGTTGTCACCCACCCGAGTTCTATGGTTCGAGATTGGAGGAGGATCGCAGGAGTTTGTCCGGCGATTCTGGACGTGCAGTGCTTAGGGCATCGGAGGCGTTATACTAGCTTCTTACGATTCTGCGATATTGCGTTGAACGGTTTAGTCATGGATGTTGTCGAGAGGTGAGGATGCTCTTCCGGTGTTTGGGAAGAATTCACGAGGCTTTCTGGATCACTTCTTGCCTCACGAGATGAGAGAGCCGCGTAGATAGATTCTTGACTTTGAGCGAGGATGGGAGGACTATCGAGAGTACATCCCGAGTTTGACTCCTTGGCGAATATCGCACACCATTGTAGGCGACATGGCGAGCGGTTCATCGGTATGTGATGGGATTAGACCGTCATATGATTCTTGCATGCTTGGGGTAGCTCTTGGCCGAGATGGATATCGCCAGACGCAGCGTCTGTGAGGATTGAGCAGAGAGCGAGATCGCCTAGATTTAGGCGGCCCAAGAGGCCGGGGCAGCGAGTCTCGTGCGATTTGGCGGGCGGCCTCTGCAGCGAACTAGGTCCACATTCCGGCTGCACAAAGTGCTCCTTCTCGATTTTGGCGAGGTCCGATCACCGTTATTCGTGAGCGGTCGAGCTCGAGACTTGAGGGTTTCGAGGAGGCGGCCGTCACCAATCGAGACCACCTACCTCTCTGCGTTCGATGCGGTAGGTCTCATCCGGGTAATCGCGTATGGGTTGGGGCGTGTTACTCTTGTGGCAGCGAGCCATCCGAAGAAGATTGTCCGTCCCGGCGGAGGCGTTACAGTTCAGCCACGGTCGATTCTTTGAATCTTCATCTTGATGGTCGAGCGCCGAGGCGGTACTTATGGGCGGCGAGCCACGGCGAGTCGTGGTAGGGGTTCGATTCTAGCGGTCCTCGAACGCATATATGCTATGTCGGCCTACAGGACCGGGAGCGTCGCGGATGTCGTCACAGGTACATTATTGGTTTCTTGCTGTGATGTATATGCTTTGATAGATCCAGGTTCTACCTTGTCCTATATATCTCCTCATATTGTTAGTAGAATAGGGATCGAGCCCGAGTCCATAAGACCTTTTGAGGTGGCTACGCGATGAGTGATTCGATGATAGCCGGCGGGTATATAAGGCTTGCCCAGTGACTATAGACAATCGTCAGACTCTAGCCGACTTGATAGAGTTGGATATGACAGACTTTGATGTGATTATGGGTATGGATTGGCTAGCGTCTTGCTATGCCCATGTCGACTGTAGAGAGATTAGTTCGGTTCGGTTCGTGGCCGTTATGCCAGTGGAAGGGAATCTTTGCGTCGCCAGGGTAAGTTTATTTCTTACCTCAAGGCTAGGAAGATGGTGTGGAAAGGGTACATCTATCATATGGTTCGGTATTCGACATCGAGGTGAGATCTGGGACCTTCAATCGATTCGATCGTTAGAGAGTTTCGGGCGTATTCCCGCACGAGCTGGGTATCCTCCCGAGAGGAGATTGAGTTTTGTATTGATTTGGCGCCAGACACTCGACCGATATCTATTCCGCCATACAGGATGGCACCTGCCGAGTTGAAGGAATTTAAGGACCAACTGAAAGATTTGCTGGAGAAAGGCTTTATTAGGCCAAGTGTTTCTCCTTGGGGAGCGCCAGTGTTATTTGTAAAGAAGAAGGATGGGACGCTGCGTATGTGTATTGATTACAGGCAGCTGAATAAGGTAACTATCAAGAACAGATATCCCCTCCCCAGGATTGACGATTTGTTTGACCACTTGCAAGGTGCAAGGTGTTTTTCCAAAATAGACCTGCGGTCTGGTTATCATCATGTACGAGTTAGAGAGATAGATATCCCAGATGCATTCGGGACGGTATGGGCACTATGAGTTGAGGTAATGTCTTTCCGGGTTGACAACGCCTTGGCGGTATTCATGGATTTGATGAATAGGGTGTTGTGCCATTCTTGGATATGTTCGTTATAGTGTTTATTGATGATATCTTGGTGTATTCGCGCATGGCGAACATCTGGTCATTTGAGGGCGGTATTGAGTCCTCCGAGGCCGGCGATTGTATGCCAAGTTCTCGAAGTCACGAGTTAGTTAGCTTGATGGATTTCTTAGGGCATGTTATCGGGGCGATGGTATTCGGGTTGATCAAACGAAGATTGAAGCGATCAGACTTGGCGGACCACTACACCGACGGAGGTGCGCAACTTTTTGGGCCTTGCAGGTTATTATCGGAGATTTGTGGAGAAATTTGCTTCTATTTCAACACCTTTGACTAAATGACTCGAGCGGCTATGTTCAGTGGGCGGATACTTGTGAGGAAAGTTTCGGTTGCTAAAGGAGAAATTGACGCCCGATTCTTACTCTTACAGAGGTTTAGATGGATATGTGGTTTTATTGTGGCCACGTCAGTGTCGGGCTTGGAGTGCGTCTTGATTCAAAGACTGACAGAGTTATAGCTTATGCATTGATCGGTGTATTTTATATACACTTTTTGAGTCATTTTTAGTTAGTATTTTACTCATTTTGTTTATGTTTAGTATAGTATTAGGGTCGTTTTCCTTTCTTTTGTGTCACAATGGTCGAAATGGAGAAATGGCGAAAAGAAGAAAATGAGCTTAAGTGAGATGGAATTGCACACAAAAAGGGCCAAGAAATGAAGTCTAAGAAGTTAGAATTATAGAGAAAATCGACGAAGTCGGACGAAAAAAGGCAAGCAGTCGCGAGAAAAATGTCACCGCGCCATGGCCAGCAGCTGGCGCCCAAAGTGCTGAAAGTCGAGATTTGCTGAATTTCGGAGCATGGCGCCGATCTGTGGCATGGCGCGGCGCTGGAATTTATGAAGAAATGGGTGACATGTTTCAGAATCCTAAAGGGATTATTTTTCCTACCTAAAGGGATAACTTTTCCTACCTAAAGGGAAACCTTTTCCTACCTAAAAACCCTTACCTAAAAGGATTCTAATAACTTTTCCTACCTACACAAATCCTTAACCCTTCACCTAAAGGATTCTTTGGCTATAAATACTCTACATCATTAGAAGAATTATTCATTCTCCACTCCACCATTCTCCATTCTACCATTCACCATTCTACATCCATCCTTCCACCAATCCACCTTGTAAATATTCCACAACACAACCCTTGGATGCTTGGCTTGGAGACTCATACTTAGTAATTTTCTTTTCTTTTTCTTTTCTTTAATTCAGTTTTTGCATGATGAACTTTGAATTAGTTCTTGTCATATTCATGGCTAGGAACTAATTCTCTTATAGGGCTTTCTATGTTGAATTTCTTGAACCTTATGTTATAAATTAATGCATGTTTATGGTTATTATTCTTATTGAGAGATTTATCCAATATTTGAGTTGAATTCTTGGTAGCTAATTGACAACTAGTTATCACTATATGATTTCTAATCAGTTACGAAAAGGGGATTGTGAATATCTTGTAAGTTGGGTAAACGATCTTGAATTGGGGATGAAAATACCTCAATTAGATTTGTAAGCGTTGATGAGAGGCTTAACAACCCTAATTTTGCGCATTATGCGTGATCAACTAGGTTTTGTGCTTAATCCTCCTATGGCGTTACCACTTATCGTGAAAGTTAGGTAAGGAACAATCTGGGGTTGAGTGTTTATATAACCTAACGGGAGTATAAAGCGATTTCGTAAACTGCTTTCTCCAAGAAGAATACCATAAGTAATGCGTTAGTAAGTATCATAAGCGGATAGTAAGGATACATAAGCCTATTCTCATCACATCCGAATTAAATCTTTATATTTAATTAGCTTTCATAACTCTTAGTTACAAACCAAACAATCAATCATTAATTCACCAAATAGATACTAGAAAATAGATAATCGGTACTTGAACCTAATCTGAGGGGCGATATTCGGTCTTATCTAAGACTATACTCTTGATACGATAACGTGCACTTGCGTTTAAAAGTGTGTGCATATTACGCGCATCAAGTTTTTGGCGCCGTTGCCGGGGATTAGGCATTAGTTCAATATCAAAATTATCTATTTTTAATTTTTAATTTGGTTTTTATTTTTTCTTTAAATCATTTATTTTATTTTATTTTGAAAAAAAAAAAAAAAAATAGAGTTTCCGTAATTCGTTTTTGGTTTTGATTTATCTCGGGAACACTTTAGATATGGATTTTCTTGTCCGTATGATGAGAGCCAACCATAGAGGCAGAGGGAGGAATTACGGAAACTATACTCGATCTGCGAGGTTCTAGCTCGGATTCATGGGCGAAATAAGGTCGGGCATAAAGAAGTTGGAAAGCGAATAGCGAGAACTTCGCGATCATATTCAATGACAGCAAAGTGAGGAGCACGAATCACGCTGACTATTGAGGAATGCAGCGAGACGGTTGGTGTAGAGAAGGAGAAGAGTCTGAGAGATCGATTATTCACCTTGGATTCTTGGAAAATCTTTTTCTTGTACTATTGCGGAATAAACACCACCGGTGTCAAAGTCGACTCCAAAGCGAAGTCAATACCATGAGGCACCCTAGAGTTGAAAGATGTAGGGAATCTCTGATCCCTATTAGAGAGAACACAAAGACAATCATATGCTTGTATACTTGGGGATAATCGTATATTTGAGGCCACTTGTTTGAAGCAATTGTTGTAGTTGAAGTGAGACTGCAACAATAACTCTGCGGATTGCAAGCGATTGAAGGATCAATGGGCACTCGGAAAGGTTAATTGCGTCCGGCTAAAAAGGCGTTAAAGCGCTTGTTGGGAAGCAACCCAATATTTTTAATTATGTTATTTTAATTCTGTCTTTATTTTATTTTATTACATCTTGAAACGATCTCACGGTCTTAGGTTCTTGTTTTATGTTGATGGATGGCAGTGGGTGAAAGCTAAGCAGGAAAAGAGCAAAAACATGAAAAAAAAGGAAGCGATCGTCGTAGCGGCTAAATCGAACATGGCGTAACCGTAAGAGCCACGATCTTAGCGGCACCGCGCGAATCTCAGCGCGTAGCGAACTTCAGAGAGCCATATTTAGTGCAAATTCGAATTTTCCTCTAGACCTCCATTATGGCCGTGTGTTGTGTCGATAAGTTGTCCATATTTTTTTAGTATTGCACACATTGGGGACAATGTGTGATTTAAGTTTGGGGGTGTTTTATTTGTGTCTTGTTATGTTTTATTTAAGTCTTTGTGATTGTTTTTGTGTTTATTTTGAGTCACCAAAAAAAAAAAAATCTTTTTTGAGTCAAAATTGCCTATCAAAGATCATGTATGTTGTAGTTGCTAGAAACACCTAGTGAAGTAAGGTGGAATAATGTAACGGAATAGAAGCAACTATCTAAACACCTAGGTTAGATATGCCAAAAACTCACAAAATCTGTCTATTTGGAGTTTCTTGCTTGAATTATGCATGCTAAATGATGAAAACCTATGTGTTATGATTGCTTGCTATTTGAGGCGAAATAAGTAGGATATGCATGTTAGGGAGATGACTCAGGCATTTCTTTGATAGTCAATTCTTACCATTCTTTTCTATCCCGGACTTTAAAAGTATCCCTAGTCAGCCCCATTGAGCCTAAAAATTGAAACTTCTTCTTTGACACCCTATATTCCCACAAATTGTGCCATAAGTAAAAATATGAAGTAGTGGAATAAATTGTGTTAAAAAAGAGGAAAAAAAAAAGAAAAGTGAATGAGCTTGTTGCATGATAAAAAGTAATAAGAAATAGGCAAAAGCCTAAGTTTGGGAGTGCTTGTCATTATTATATACTTCACTCTCCCAAAACAAAGAGGAAAGATAGAATCGAAATGAAGAAAAGAACAAAAGAAAGGAAATCTTGAAAAGCTAAAGAGCTTATGGTACACAAAAATGAGCCTAAATGCCTATTTTTACCAACCCCTACCTAAGCCTACATTACAACCCTTAAAGTCCTGAAGATCTCTTCTATGCATACCCAGGATTAGTGGAGAATAGCAAGTAAGCATGCCATAGGAATTTTTGAATTTATATGCATACTTGAGTATATTGACTTCCATTAAAGCATGATAAGTATGAGTTTGCGAAATATCTAGCTCAATGTGTTGAAATTTCATGCTATATGTTCCTGCATATTACTCTGCTAATCTTCATGTTTTTCTAAGTAACACCAATGCAGCAAAAAGTGATCAATGTCATTGAGTCTGTTTATTTTCCTATTTCTTGAGTCTTTTATTTCTTTCTTTTTATCTTTGCTCGAGGGCGAGCAAATGTTAAGTTTGAGGGTATTTGATCGGTGTATTTTATATACACTTTTTGAGTCATTTTTAGTTAGTATTTTACTCATTTTGTTTATGTTTAGTATAGTATTAGGGTCGTTTTCCTTTCTTTTGTGTCACAGTCGAGAAATGGAGAAATGGCGAAAAGAAGAAAATGAGCTTAAGTGAGATGGAATTGCACACAAAAAGGGCCAAGAAATGAAGTCTAAGTTAAGAATTATAGAGAAAATCGAGACGAAATCCGGACGAAAAAAGGCAGCCAAGCGAAGTCGCGAGAAAAATGTCACCGCCGCCTTGGCCTGGCAGCATGGCGCCCAAAGTCTTGAAAGTCAGAGTTGCTGAATTTCGGGGCCATGGCGTTGATCTGCATGGCGCAGCGAGGAATTTATGAAAGTGGGCGGGTGACATGTTTGAGAATCCTAAAGGGATTATTTTCCTACCTAAAGGGATAACTTTTCCTACCTAAAGAAACCTTTTCCTACCTAAAAACCCTTACCTAAAAGGATTCTAATAACTTTTCCTACTACAAATCCTTAACCGCTTCACCTAAAGGATTCTTTGGCTATAAATACTACATCATTAGAAGAATTATTCATTCTCACTCCACCATTCTCCATTCTACCATTCACCATTCTACATCAATCCTTTGATCCACCTTGTAAATATTCCACAACACAACCCTTGGATGCTTGGCTTGGAGACTCATACTTAGTAATTTTCTTTTCTTTTTCTTTTCTTTAATTCACTTTTTGCATGATGAACTTTGAATTAGTTCTTGTCATATTCATGGCTAGGAACTAATTCTCTTATAGGGCTTTCTATGTTGAATTTCTTGAACCTTATGTTATAAATTAATGCATGTTTATGGTTATTATTCTTATTGAGAGATTTATCGATATTTGAGTTGAATTCTTGGTAGCTAATTGACAACTAGTTATCACTATATGATTTCTAATCAGTTACGAAAGGGGATTGTGAATATCTTTGTAAGTTGGGTGAAGGATCTTGAATTGGGGATGAAAATACCTCGATTAGATTTGTAAGCGTTGATGAGAGGCTTAACAACCACTAATTTTGCGCATTGTGCGTGACGGTCGACTAGGTTTTGTGCTTAATCCTCCTATGGCGTTACTTATCGTGAAAGTTAGGTAAGGAACAATCTGGGGTTGAGTGTTTATATAACCACTAGCGGGAGTATAAAGCGATTTAAATAAACCTGCTTTCTCCAAAGAAGAATACCGTAAGTAATGCATTAGTAAGTATCGTAAGCGGATAGTAAGGATACATAGAAGCCTATTCTCATCATCTGAATTAAATCTTTATATTTAATTAGCTTTCATAACTCTTAGTTACAAACCAAGCAATCGATCATTAATTCACCAAATAGATACTAGAAAATAGATAAGCGGTACTTGAACCCTAATCCAGAGGGCGATATTCGGTCTTATCTAAGACTATACTACTTGATACGATAACGTGCACTTGCGTTTAAAAGTGTGTGCATATTACGCGCGTAAATGCATCTCGGCGACTTAAGGCGTGAAAAGAACTATCTCACGCGTGACTTGGAGTTGGCGTGATTCGTGCCTTGAAGATCCGGAGACATTATTTATATGGAGTTCATGTGGACATTTACGGACCACGAGTCTCGGTATATCTTGACGGAGGAGTGAACTTGCGGCGAGGCGGTGGTTGGAGCTCTTAAGGATTACGATATTGATATTCTATACCACCCGGGAAGGCGATGTAGTTGCAGATGCCGCCTTAGTCGCGGTCGATGGGTAGCACATCGATGTCTGACGGAGAAAATAGATATGGTCGAGTTACATCGGCTAGCGAGCCTTGGGGTTCGTTTGGTTGATTCGATAGTGACGGAATACGGGTTCGAGAGGTTGCGAGTCTTCCGTCGAGGAGGTGAAGGCGGCGATGAGGATCCGATATTGATGCGATGCGAGATGCGGCTCTCCGAAGGAGGCGTCTATTTGAGTAGCGCGATGGGGTGCTAAGGTCGAGGCGGTTGTGTGTTCCGATGTGAGGACCGTCGGCGGTAGAGGCGCGCGATGCTCGTTATTCTATTCATCGAGTCGACTAAGATGTATCATGACCTCGAATCGTGTATTTGTGGGATGGCCTTAAGCGGGACGTTGCGGAGTTCGTAGCACAGTGCCCGAATTGTCAGCAGGTGAAGGTTGAGCACCAGAAGCCCGGTGGGCTGTTGCAGGCTATTGATATTCCGACTTGGAAATGGGAGGTGGTAAATATGGATTTTATTACGGTTACCTTCCACTCGGAGAGCATGATTCCATTTGGGTTATCGTCGGCGGTGTGAAATCAGCCCATTTTCTTCCAGTCAGGACGACTTTTTCAGCCGAGGATTACGCGAGACTATATATCAGGGAGATTGTAAGACTGCACGGAGTTCCTGCATCTATTATTTCAGACAGAGGGGCCCAGTTTATGGCTAATTTCTGGAGGTCTTTCCAGAAAGGGTTAGGGACACAAGTGAGTCTCGATCTGGCGTTTCATCCTGAGGCCAAGCGGACGGGCGGCGCTATCCGAACAACGAGGATATCTGCGGGCTTGTGTTATTGATTTGAGGTATTTGGAGGATCATTTACCTCTCGTGGAGTTTGCTTATAACAACGGCTACCACTCTAGTATTCGAGATGGCGCTTATGAGGCCTTATATGGGAGGAAGTGCGGTCATTTGATAATTTGGTTCGAGTAGAAATCTGATTAGTCGGGCGGACTTGGTTCGTGGCGATGGATAAGGTGAAGCTTATCCGGGAAGCGGTTGTTGGCAGCTCAGAGTCGACAAAAGTCGTATGCAGATCATCGGCGTCGACACTTGGAATTTGAGATAGATGATTGAGTTTTCCTAAAGGTATCGCCCATGAAGGGCGTGATGAGGTTTGGGAAGAAAGGGAAACTTAGCCCAAGGTACATTGGGCCATATCAGATTGTCCGTAGGATAGGCAAGGTTGCCTATGAGTTAGATCTTCCGTCCGATTTGGAGGCGGTACATCCAGTTTTCCATGTGTCTATGTTGCGGAAATGTGTTGGAGATCCATCTAGAGTGCACCCGATTCATGATGTCCAGGTGACATAAGAGTTATCATATGAGGAGAGTCCCATAGCGATACTCGATCGTCAGGTTAGACGACTTCGGACGAAAGACGTGGCTTCCGTCAAGGTCTTATGGCGGAACGAGAACAGGGAGGAAATGACGTGGGAAGCAGAGGATGACATGATGAAGAAGTACCCTCACCTATTTCCTATACCTCCAGGTAACCCACTTTCCTGCTTGTTAGTTTTGATTTAACATTTACGCTTAAGTATGTTGTGGCTCGTGGAGCTTCTTCATTTGCAAAAGAATAGTTAATAGGGTCTATGTCGATATTGTGATTTGAGTAAGCCTAGAAGGAACATTCGGGATGAATGTTTCTAAGGGGGGGAGAATGTTATACCCCGTAGTTCTGACCCTACGTGTGAGGCGTCTGGCATGTAAGACTTAAAATTTTGAAAGATAAGTTGTGGATTGTTTGGACGGGTTTTAGTCAACTTTGAGGCGGGTTATGACCGATACATTGAGAGTTACTAAGTGTTTCAAAGGCGAGGCGTAGTTCGTTAGTCTAGATTCAGCGCAACCAGCCGTTAAATCGATAGGGCGTCGGGTAAAGTTATGGAGTTACAAGTTCGGTGGCGACGGGCCAATGCGTTTGAGCAAAGGCGAGGGCGCGGCGCGGATGCAGGCGCGCGGAAATGCGGTCGCTGAAGTTGCAGCACGCCATGGCGCCAGACAGGCGCGCGCGGTCAGAAGTCATGAGGTTTGGCCTTGGCCAGCGTCGGCAGCGCGTCACGGGATTCAGCGGAAAAACTTAGGAAAATCTGATTTTCTCTTTTAAAAAGGCCATGGGAGGGTAACAAGTGTCCCCCTCCCCCCATCTGATTTTCTTGCATGCCTTATATTGACCAAGTCTTGAAGACTTGGTCATCTTTCAATCTCTCTCTCTCTCTAAGCTTAAGCTCAACCTCTAAAATTTGAGAGAATTCAAGCCTAAGAAAAATCTGAAAAGTTAAGAACAAGAAGGAAGCTTGTGGCTAGCTTGTTGGTGTTATTGTGGTGGTGTTCTTGGAAAGGAGGCTAGCAAAGTTGTTGGAATAAGTTTGGCTAAGATTAAGGTAACATTTCTTCTCTTGTGGTTAGTTATTAATGTTGCATGTGAAGAAGAAGGGATGTGTAGTAGTAAATAATGCACTTAGAATCATTGCATGTAAGAAATGTGGTTTGGATATGGAAGAATTGGCTAAAAAGATATTATGAGCATGTTGTAGCCTAAAAACTACTTTAGAATTGTTAAGTGAATTATTGTACCTTTTGGGGCAGAATTTTACACACCCAAGTTTAGGTGTGTAATCCCCTTTGAAATGTTGGATTGTTGAGCCTTAAAGGTGGCGTTTGGATGATAAATCCGGCCTTGAGAAAGGTGGCAAAGTATGTAGAAACAAAGGAAATACTGCCTAATTTTCCATAGAATTTAGTGACTTTGAACTTGGATTATTCTACATTGGAATTAGAGGTTAATAAACGTATCATGGTTATTTTAGGTTGACATATTACTTGCGGTAGTTTGGACTTAGCAAGTGGATTGACCAAAGAGGTATGTGAAGCTTTTCCTATCTCTTGAGCATGAGTAGTTGTATCTATGTAGTACGGTAGGCGTCTGAGATTTAGTATTCTTACTTGTTTTAAGTATATAAAGACTTGTTTCGTTTTAAGATGTATACGTCCCTTGGTTAAGAGAAAAGTATGATTTTATTAAAGTATAGGGTTAATATAACAACTTTATGGGAAGTTGGTTTATTAGCTTTATAAAAAGGTTGATAAGAAGAGATTTATTCTAAGTAAGATAAGTAAGAACAAATGGCTTGATTTACGAAAGGCAAATTGATTTTAAGGCATCAATTGCCCAAAGGTTTTATGTATGAAAAAGAGTCACTTTTAAAAGAGTTGAAGTATGTAGTACTTGGGTTAAATTCCCGGTTTTCTTTTATTAAAGATATGATTAAGTGCCTTAAGTAAACTAAAATGAGAGGGTATATGAACAAGACTAATAAGAAGTTATAAGTTTTCTTAACTTATTTATGATTATGATATGATGACAGTTTGAGCTAGGGTAAGGGTATATCTGAGGGGAATGCCCCAAGATCGTTATACCACTTCTCGGGGTAGAGTATGCGAGGGCAAGCCAGATCGTCATACCATTCTCCGGTGTAGAGTATATCGAGGGTAAGTCTCCAGATCGTTATACCATCTGCGGTGTAGAGTATATCGAGGGTAAGTCCCAGATCGTTATACCATCATTAGTGGATTTGCTACCCGCGATCGAGGAATACCTCATGCGAGTCCTTATGGGCTTATGCGGGTGAAATAGTCCCGTGCGGTAGTCTGACTATCACGAGGAATACCTCGTGCGGGTCCATGAGACTATCTGGGTGAAATAGTCGAGGGTAGGGGTCTTATTGATACTACAGGCGAGGTACCTGTTTTGATCATGAGACCCTATTTTATGCGATATTATATATATACTTGTCACTCTGCATTGTTAGTAAGGCAAGTAAAAGGTATTTTGATTGTCTTCCGTGACTCAAAACACTTTAGACTTATGATACCATTATTACGATATTTTTTCCGACTTTACATACTTGGTACATGTGTGTCTTGACCCGCTTCCTCGGGGTTGCGTTAAATCCGCAGGTGAGTAAGCGGATTGTGGATCCTCGCTCTTAGGATCACTATTAGGTGTCGAAGCTCCATTCCTCCGGAAGCTTGTTTGTTAGTGCGGATATTCCACGATGCTATAGGTATTTTGTACGTTCGAGGGTATGGCGGGGCCTGTCCATACGATTATTATCCACAAGTGCGTGGTCACATATATGTTTTGGGCTATAAGAACAAGTTGTACTTATACTTTTAGTTAAGTATGTTTTATGGAAAGCGGCACTTATCGGTGGCGATGATGTTACCCTTTTATAAGTTATGTGTTATGTATGTTCATTCTTTATTCTACGATGTACACTGACGGTACCCGGTATGGTACTAGTCGCGGCCCGGGTGGTCGTGACACATCTGAACCATTTGAGACGGTATTAGGAGTCCTCAGGCCGGCGATTGTATGCCAAGTTCTCGAAATGCGAGTTTTAGTTAGCCGTGGCTTTCTTAGGGCATCTTATCGGGTGATGGTATTGGGTTGATCTGAATTGAAGCGATCAGACTTGGCGGACCAGCTACAAGCGGAGTCTGCGCGACTTTTGGGCACTTGCGAGTTATTATCGGAGGTTTGTGGAAGTTTGCTTATTTATTGCCTTTGACTAAGGTGACTCGGAAGTCACTATGTTCGATGGAGCGGATACTTGTGAGAAAGTTTCAGTTGCTAAAAGAGAAATTGACGGCCGCTGATTCTTACTCTTCGGAAGGTTTAGATGGATATGTGGTTTTTATTGTGATCGTCGGTGTCGGGCTTGGATGCGTCTTGATGCGGCCGCAAGGTTATAACTACGCGTCTCGACAACTTAGGAAGCATAGAAGAACTATCCAGCACATGACTTGAGTTAGCGTGATGATTCGTGCCTTAAAGATCTGCGGACATTATTTATATGGAGTTCGTGTGGATATTTACACGCGAGAGTCTCGGTATATCTTGACGGAGGAGGCTGAACTTGCGGCGAGGCGGTGGTTGGAGGCTTAAGGATTACGATGTTGATATTCTATACCACCGGGGAAGGCGATGTAGTTGCGGATGCCGCAGTCGCGGTCGATGGGTAGTGCATGCGATGTTGACGAGAGAAAAGGGATATGGTCAGAGTTACATCAATTAGCAAGCCTTGGGGTTCGTTTGGTTGATTCGATAGTGATGGAGTTCGGGTTAGAGGTTGCGAGTCTTCCATCGTCGAGGAGGTGAAGAAGCGGCGATGAGGATCGATTATGATGCGGTATCGAGATGCGCTTTCCGAGAAAGAAAGTCTATTTGAGGTAGCTCGGATGGGTGCTAAGATTTGAGGCGGTTGTGTGTTCTCGATGTGCGGGACCGTCGGCGGTCAGGGAGGCGCGGTGCTCGTTATTCTATTCATCAAAGTCGACTAAGATGTATCATGACCTCGGATCGTGTATTGGTGGAATGGCACGAAGAGGGGCGTTGCGGAGTTAAATAGCGTGATGCGGTGTCGTGAGTCAAAGTTGAGCACGAAGCCGGTGGGCTATTGCGAGCTATTGATATTTCGACTTGGAAGTGGGAGGTGGTAAATATGGATTTTATTACGGGTTACCTTCCACCGGAGAGCGTGATTCCATTTGGGTTATAAATCGGCGGTGGCGAAATCATCCCATTTCTTCCGATCGGGGCGACTTTTTAGTAGGATTATGCTACTCGTATATCGGGAGATTGTGAGGCTGCGGAGTTCCTATATCGATTATTTCAGATAGAGGCGGTTCACGGCTAATTTACGGAGGTCTTTCGGAAGGACTAGGGACGGTGAGTCTCGATGCGACATTTCATCCTCGGGCCGAGCGGACGGAGCGGCGCACTATCCGGACAACGAGGATATCTGCGGGCTTGTGTTATTGATTTAGGTAGTGGGAGGATCATTTACCTCTCGTGGAGTTTGCTTATAACAACGGCTACCACTCTAGTATTGAGATGGCGCCTTATGAGGCCTTATATGGGAGGAAGTGCGGTCACGATAAATTTGGTTCGAGGTAGAAATCTGATTAGTCGGGCAAGACTTGGTTATTGACGATGGATAAGGTGAAGCTTATCGGGAGGCGGTTGTTAGGCTTCAGCCGGCGAGAAGTCGTATGCAGATCATCGGCGTCGACACTTGGAATTTGAGATAGATGATTGGGTTTTCCTAAAGGTATCGCCCATGAAGGGCGTGATGAGATTTGGAAAGAAGGGAAAACTTAGCCCAAGGTACATTGGGCCGTATCAGATTGTCCGTAGGATAGGCAAGGTTGCCTATGAGTTAGATCTACCGTCCAATCTGGAGGCAGTGCATCCAGTTTTCCATGTGTCTATGTTGCGGAAATGTATTAGAGATCCATCTAGAGTGCACCCGATTCATGATGTCCAGGTGACAGAGGAGTTATCGCATGAGGAGAGTCCCATAGCGATACTCGATCGTCAGGTTAGGCGACTTCGGACGAAGGACGTGGCTTCCGTCAAGGTATTATGGCGAAACGAGAACAGGGAGGAGATGACGTGGGAAACAGAGGATGACATGATGAGGAAGTATCCTCACTTATTTCCTATACCTCCAGGTAACCTACTTTCTTGCTTATTAGTTTGATTTGGCAATTTTGCTTAAGTATTGTTGTGATTTGAGTAAGCCTAGAAGGAACATTCGGGACGAATGTTTTTAAGGGGGGGAAAATGTTATACCCCGTAGTTCTGACCTTACGTGTGAGAGCGTACGAAAGCATGTAAGACTTAAAATTTTTGAAAGATAAGTTGACGGATTGTTCGGACGGGTTTTAGTCAACTTTGAGGCGGGTTATGACCCGGTACATTGAGAGTTCCTAAGTGTTTCAAAGGCCTAGTGCGTAGTTCGTTGAGTCTAGTTTCCAACTCAACCAACCGTTCGTCGATAGGACATCGGAGAAGGAAGTTATGGGAGTTGCAAGTTCAGTGCGCGGTCGGACAAAAATGTGTTTCGGACAGGAGACATAGGGTCGCGTGTGGCCGGATATTCCAGTCACTGAAGTTGCAGCGTGGCTGGAAGTTCGAAAGTCCGAGAGGTTTCAGCGCCATGGCTGTCGAACATGGGCGGCGGATTCGCGGAAAAACTTAGGAAAATCAGATTTTTTCTTTTAAAAAGGCCATGGGAGGGTGACAAGTGTCCCCCCCCCATCTTATTTTTGCATGTCCCTTATATTGACCAAGTCTTCAAGACTTGGTCATCTTTCAAGACTTTCCCTCTCTCTAAGTTAGAGCTCTCACTTCTCTGTAGAATTCCAAGAGGAATTCAAAGCCTAAGAAAAATCTGAAAAGTTAAGGACAAGAAGGAAGCTTGTGGCTAGCTTGTAGGAGTTATTGTGGTGGTGTTCTTGGAAAGGAGGCTAGCAAAGTTGTTGGAATAGTTTTGGCTAAAGCTATAAAGGTAACATTTCTTCTCTTGTAGCTAGTATTGATGTTGCATGTGAAGAAGAAGGGATTTGTAGTAGTAAATAATGCTCTTAGAGTCATTGCATGTAAGAAATGTGGTTTGGATATAAAAGGATTGGTTAAGGAGATATTGTGAGCATGTTGTAGCCTAAAAACTACCTTAAAATTGTTAAGTGAATTGTTGTACCTTATGGGGCAGACTTTTACACACCCAAGTTTAGGTGTGTAATCCCCTTTGATATGTTTGGATTGTTGAGCCTTAAATGTGGCATTTGGATGTTGAATTCGGCCTTGAGAAAGGTGGCAAAGTATGTAGAAACCAAGGAAATGCTGCCCAATTTTCCATAGAATTAGGGGCTTTGAACTTAGAATTAGGGTAAGATATGAATGAGGGGCCAGCCCCAAGATAGTCATACCACCTTCTTCAGGGTAAGAGTATATCTGAGGGGTACATCCCCAAGATCGTTATACCACCTGCCTCAGGGTAAGAGTATATCTGAGGGGTACATCCCCAAGATCGTTATACCACTTGTTCCGTGAATTTGCTATCCATGATGCGAGGAATACCTCATGCGAGTCCTATGGGCTTATGCGGGTGAAATAGTCCCATGCGGTAGTCTGACCTATCACGAGGAATACCTCATGCGGGTCCACATGACCTATGCGGGTGAAATAGTCCCAGGAGTAGGGTGCTTATTGATACTACGGGCGAGGTACCCTGTTTTGATCACGAGCCTCCTATTTTTATGCAGTATTATATATATACTTGTTACTCTCATTGTTAGTAAGACACAGTGTACTGTATTTTGATTGTCTTTCATGACTCCAGCTTACTTTTAGACTTATGATATCATTATTACAGTATTTTCTAATTTTACATACTTGGTACATATTGTGTACTGACCCCCTTCCTCGGAAATTTGCGTTAAATCTTGCGGGTAAGGGTAGCGGTGGTGGATCCTCGTTCTTAGGATCATTGTTCGGTGTCGAAGCTCCGTTCCTCGGAAGCTTATTTTTGTTGATGCGGATCTTCACGATGCTATAGGTATTGTGTACATTCGGGGTATGGCGGGGCACTGTCCGCGATTGTTATCCTTAAGTGCAGTGGTCACGTATGTGTTGAATGTAAGAACAAGTTATCTTGCTATACTTTTGATTAGTATGTTTTTATGGAAGCGTCCTTATCGGTGGCGATGATGTTACCTTTTATAAGTTATGTGTTATGTATGTTCATTGCTATTCTCGATGTATACGGCGAGTACCGGTGAGTACTAGTCGCGGCCCCGGGGTCGGGTCGTGACATCAGCAATCCAACTATGACTATTCTCAGTTATATGAATACCTGCCATGTGAACTTTAAGAACATGAATATTACCATAAGATCCCCTAGCATGTTGACTGAGCATTGTAATCACCTGCTGATACCTCTCTGGAGAGCATGATCTCAATATGTTGTTGAGCTGATCATGCTGCTCCTGAGACGATTAATGTCATCCTGCACATTGGGCGTCTTGAACATCTCTCACTGTATACGCTTGACCACATCTGCATTAGCCTTCTTCCTATTTTTGTTGTCATCTGGATATCTATTCAGTCTATATCATTTTTATCTTATGTGGCCATTCTTCTTACGATAGTCACAGTACATCAGTCTATAACACATCTCTCGATTATGTCCCTTCATATTGCAAAAATCACAATATAGTCTCGATATATTCTGTGGACCAGAAGTTTTACTGAACATAGCAGAATGCTCAGTGACTTCTCCCCCTGCATACTTTCCAGTAATCAACCGCTGACTCTCATCTTGTGCCACCATAGCATACGTTACGCCTGATTTACACTTGAAATAGGTGTCATTAGGAGAATATGACTCCTAACATGATTATAACCATCATTTAACCCCATTTAGAACTATAGTAATCGTTGATGTCCTAAATGTGTTACATATTCCTTAGGACTGGTGCAATCGCATACTGGAACTGGAACAATAGAGTCAATCACATCTCATATGTCCTGCATTCTAGAATAATAACTAGACACAAGAGATACACCTTGATGAAGCATATCCAATTCCTTTCACAACTGATAAACTCGAGATAGATTTATTTTGTCAAATCGTTCACGCAAATCCTTCCATACAGCAAAAGCAGAAGATTTATATAGAATTCTACTAAGCAAATTTTTGTTCACATTCCGTATGATTCATGACATAACCATCGCATCACATCGTTCTCACTGCTTAATCAGATTCGCACCATATGTGTCTCGTGTAATTGATCCATCAATGAATCCAATTTTATTATTCGTCAACATATTTAACCGCATCATTCTACTCCATAAGGTATAATTTTCCATTCCTATTAACTGTATTTCGATTTGTAACCCGGTAGCAGATTCAGATCCACTCAGAAAAAGTGGATGACTATGATCTACTATTATCGATGTTGAATCTGAACTTTCAGCCACATTTAGTGTTGCGATTGGATCCATAGTTCATGCAATGTATATAAAAGAAGAGAGAAATGTAGAATATCATAATAGAACTTGAAATTACCGAAATTGAGGACTCAACTCTCTGCAGAAATCGATCGCAGAATCTCGAAGAAAAAAATGCACAGATCGCAAATCACTGGATTTTCGGCAGGAAAATCTCTCAATTTGCTACGCCGAGCTTTGATACCATGTTAGAATAGCGCAATTAGTGCAGTGATCAGATTGCATGTGAGATCTATTGATCGTGGATCAATCTGTGTAGGAAATCAGAAAAGGAAAAGAAGAAGAAAGGAACGAGAGAGAGGAACGTATTTGTGGGAGCTTTTCTGTATATTGCAACTGAGGCCTCAATGCCTTATTTATACAGAGTACACAAAGTGTGATTAAGTAGTCTACTATTAACTAATTACATCCTCACTTACTAACAAAACAACACACTATTAAAAAGACTACAACAAACTATTAATACTTATACTTGTACTAATGAAATAACTACTAGGGTGGCTTAACTATCTCAACAATTTCGTACTTACATCCACTACGAATATACATAAATTAGTTATTGAATTCGTCATTAATTTATCAATAAATATCTTGTAGCTAACAAGATTTTTTATAATTTGTTATCGAAATTGGATTAGTGAATGTTTTTTCGGTTTAATGATAGACGTTATTCGTCTAATTCCTATTTTATTAATAGTGAATGTGTGGGTCAGATTCACATAACTATGACTTCAAATTTTATTATAGACAAATTTCTAACGATTAAGAAAAAATTTATTCGGACACGTTCAACCAAAACAAAGGATGGGATCTATGTGAATATTATTTTTCTTATCAATAAAATTATCATGCATGCCGTTGGTGGGGACAGGGGATAAAGTGGTGGGCATAATGTAGTTGCGCTTGATATTAGAGTTGCAACTTCACCTAGCTTGGACTAAAAACAGCCGCATCACATATCATCATAAAAAACACTTCCTTTTACTTAACTTTCTATTTTATTGATAAAATTCTTTCTTTTTTCTGGAATATTTTGACAGATGATGCACTTTGAAAGATGAAATAGTACCATGTGTCCAGCAGTCCAGGTCTGGAGTTGGTGTTTTTCAAAGAGTAAAATAATAGTAGAAAGTGACAAAGTTTTAGGTAGTGGTGAAGCAAGTTTGTCACAAACTAAATCTGATTTTTGTTCTTTCTTGAAATAGTTAAATGTCTATTAGTCTTTGTTAAATGAAAATATGAATACAACAAGCACAAGAATCCATATAGTAGCCAAAGACACATTACTAAGTTAGCCATTACGGACTATGTTGCATCTTTTGAAGGTTCACGTACAATAAAAAAGTGAATATATTCTTAGGAAAAATAAAATCAATAAACGAAAAATAGCAAACACCTATTACAAGAATTAGGAAAAATAAAGAACAAAAAATTACAATAAAATATATAATCTTAACCAAACAACTGAAAACTAAAACCAACACTTGATCTGAATCCTTGTTGAGTCGAGTGATGACATTCTGTCTTTAAGACAAGATTGCCCCGTATATATCCTTTTACGTTGCTAGGCAATAGTCTCTCAAGATAAAACAACTACTAAAACACTTGAACAAAGGAAACTCAAATGTTTCTCTTGAAGAACTTTGAGTATTGAAAGATGCTAGAGAGGAAGAAGTTTTTCAGAATTTTCTGTTTTCTACAAGTGTTTTGACAATTGAGCCAAAGGTCTCAATTTATAGTGTAAGAATTGTCTCTTCAAGTGTCAAGTAATGACATTGAATCACCCATGTAATGACAATGAATTGCCCAAGTAATGACACACATTTATCAGCCAAATAATAGCTGATTAATGTTGGAATGAATGCCATTGAGGGCAGCCCAAAAGTCTCCAAAAATTAGATTTTTTGTTTTAGACTTTCTGCCATGAAAGCCGAATTAAGCGCGGCTGCGTATTGTGGGGTTGGCGTCGCGACCTTCTCGGCTCGCGACCTTTCCAGGCACTGTTCCGTCTTTACATTATGCACACTTCCTTCGCGTTTACCAATGTGGAACAACATCATTTGGCGATAATGATCCGTCATTCTATGTCTCAAACACTTTACTTACGTACCCATATCTCTTTCACCAATAAAATTTACGATGATTGGTACAATGTGTGCATATGTGTGAAAACGACGTTCCGACGTGTAGGGACCCAATTGTTCGAGTCATAAATAATGAGATAAAATTTATTCCACAATAATAAATTTCCAATAATCCCCTCTTGAAAGAGATTTTGGCGCACTCACAAGGTGCCTATTTCGAGCAATCTTTCAGCGGACCGACGTTGCATCACGAGAGGTAGCTTCCGCTTTGAACCTTTCTTAGTTGAATACCATCAGACTTACTTACTTCACAGCGAACGTAATGTCTTGAACCGTCAGTGTTTAGTGTAATTCAAGTCAACGGTACCAACACAACAATTTTTCTTACTATGTTCTTCTTAATGTTTTGTCCGTTGTCGCAGTGGACACTCTTGAATTCTTAAGTGCGTTTATTTGAGGCAGCCTGTCCTCACACTTAAATAGGTGGTCACCTACAAAGTGTCCTGCTATACCCCCACTTCACAAGTGTTAGGAACCATTAAAAATTTCTCCAAACTTAACCTCAACTGTTGAGGATCATTAAAGGTTTTGGAAACTTAATGTCACGACGGGCGACGGGCGCGACCGGTGCCTGCGGGCACCCTTATACGAGCGTATCCACGAACTCATCGATGGTCATCAAAACTTGGGCCTAGCACCTGGTGACCTACCACTGGCGGGACCACCGGTGACCAGCTCATTCGGACTCACGGGTTGACACGCAACACGCCTCGACCCGACCTCCGTCACGCCCAACTCTCTTGTTTCTCGATCCGGAACAACCTTGCTAAATCACGTCATGAAAGATACCACTTTCATTTACCCAACCCAGACTTATCACCTGATATTTTCTAGGCATAAAATGCACTCGACAAGGATCGCTCGCAAAATCTTGTACTCAAGCGGCGCACATCTAAGGTCTCAACTGTAATATTCTAAGGTTCATCATTTTCTCACCCTCAGGCTTACCACTTTTTCCCCAACGGGTTCTAAATCACATTTTAGCACAAAGCTATCCGAACATAACACTTAACACATTAACATAACATCAAAACATACAAGCCTCTAGATGGTTAAGGATATACAAGCTACCGCTCCACTCTAATCATAAATACGCCTGCAGCGCATAATGCAGGGGCGATGAACTCGCCATCGATCCGTGAGGCTGCGCCAGTGCCGGTACCTCTCCTATAAGCACGATCTCTCGTCATATGGCACCCGACGCGCAGTGAAACAAGCACCGATAAAAAGCGACATTCCGGGATGATGTTTGCCACATCGTGCCTGAGGGGGCATGAATCCGTGGCTAGCACTCGCGTATACTGTGAACGAAGCCACGGAGCTCGACCAGCTCCGAATACCTGAGCGTCCAAGGCGGGGGGACCACTCTGTCTTGGTGGAGGTACATAACTAGGCTCTGGAGGCGGTCCGCCTCGAGTTACCAAAGGACCTGCTGTTACGGCCTCTTCTGCGATCTCGGTCATTCAGTCGACCTCTCGTGCCTCGCATCTGGTCGTGAGCTTGCATGCGGGCAATGTCCATGCCGGTGAAGAGCTACACCGTACAAGCCTGCTCTGCCAAGTAATCGTCCCCGGTGGCGTGGCGGTGTACTCATCCTCCATATCCGCTACTCTGGCGAGGAACATCTGAGCTAATGAGTCGAACTCCACATTGTACTCTCTGGCCCGCCGCGATCCGCCTCAGCGTCAAAAATCTGCCGGCCGAGCCCTCTCATCTGTGGAGGCAAGAAATGTGCAAGAAATGCCTCGAGAACTCGTCCCAAATGCTGGAAGTGCATGCTCTTCCGGGGCCTCTCGCGAATCAAACGATCAAGCTGCGATATCACGCGGTGATGCGAACCAATACCACCGACTGCCTGCGAGGCTCGATCACTCTCATGATCCATTGTGGCTGTCGGATAAACTCGAGTGGTCGTCCTCGGCTCTCGATCCATAGAACACTGGAGGCTCTGACTCGGGAAGTCACGTAGCCTCAGTATGCGCTCGGGGTGTACTACGGGTGCTTTGAAGTGGGCTGCTGCGTCCGGCCTATCCTCATATCGGCCACGACCACGGCGATGGCGGCCATCTCCTTGTACCCGTCTCATCGGCTCGGTGTGGACTGGAGGCTCAGTCTTGTAGTCTCGTGAGCCCACGCTGCGGCTCTAAACTCTTTGGTCTTTGGCGTCGCGAAACCGCCGTCGAATCTTGTCTCAGTCTTGCCGGGCTGCGCCTCGTACTCCTGTATCTCACTAAACTCCTCGATTGCCTTGCCCATCTGGGCACAGGTTGCCTTACGCGGAGGCATAAGCGGTAAAGGAAAGGAATCGTCGGAGGGTCCAATTTATCACTGCCTCTAAGGCACGATCTCGGAATGAGAAGGATGGAAACCAATCTAAATGTCCTGCGACCTCCGATTATAGATGTGGTGCACAACACACCGATAATCAAGACTTACTAGACACGCGCAGACACTTTCCGAGGACTAAGCGCTCTGATACCACTTTTGTCACGACCGAACCGGGCCCGTGGTGGTGCCTTACCCGGGCACCCTGGTGATACAACATCGAGAAAATCAGCGAAATAAAAACATGAACATGAATTAAGAGAAAAGATAAATAAGCAGGCTAACAAAAGCGATTGCGCCATCAAATATACATAAATACGACGGTTATCCTTTTTACAAACCACCGCCGATTACTACAGACCTCTAAGATTTTACAACCTCTATGGCGGAGGGCGCCATACCACGAATGTATAAGCATCTGACTGGGTAACATACCAAAAGATAAGCCTCGAGGAAGGCAGCTTTCAATCTGTTGAAAGGTGATCCTAAAAGCGGGGATCGGCAATGACCGATGTACCTTTTACTGCGGCGTGAACGCGGCCCGAAGGAGGTCGATCTGGCAGTACCAAGTATGTGAAAGCGTAAAATCAGTAAATGAAATCATAATAGTCTATATAAAGCGAGACATGTATGATAACCAAACTACGATTCCTGACATAGAAGCGGTCATGTCAAGTCGGGGACTCGCGCCACAAAGTCATCCTCCGTGCGTGGAACTCCTTCGCCAGCCGTGATCTAGGTACAAATCATGTGATCGTATAACGGTCTCGGCCCATCTTATGGACCCGATATAGAAAAGGGTGGAATACATTCGGTTCATCCCGTGAGCCGTAGTCGAAGTGGAACACATTCGGATGAGCCGGTAGTCAAGTGAAATACATTCCGGATGAACCGGTCCTCAAGTGAAATACATTCCGGATGAACCGGTAATCAAGTGAAATACATTCGGATGAACCGGTAATCAAGTGAAATACATTCCGGATGAGCCGGTAATCAAGCGAAACACATTCGGATGAGCCGGTAGTCGAGTGAAATACATTCCGGATGAACCGTAATCAAGTAGAACACAATACTTACAACAAGGCTATCACACGTAACATGGTCAAGTTTCATAACAACAAGTATAAGCAAGTTACACACGACTCGAGTACTTTCATTTTATATCAAAGTCGGATTTTATCCTTAAAGTACTACGTCAGTTAAATTCCTTTTAAGATCCATTTCTTTTACAAGGGTCACCCGATACGTAGTATAAAAATAGAGTGACTATCATTGTTAAGTAAACCAAAATGCTTTCCTTTGTAAAATCAAGTAACAACCTTATTTTCCAAGCGTTCAAGTTTGCCTAATTTGAATGCTCGAGTTTCATTTTAGAAAAAGGTTTCGTAGTTCATAGTTTTAGTCCTTTAAAACATAATTCTCCTTTAAACGTTTTGAGAAACCTATGTCTTATAAGTGAGTAGGCTATTCTTGTTTATAATCAATCTTATTAAGCGACCATGATCTAGGAAATGTAATATCATTTTGTCTCATCTTAGCTTACATGCGGATGGAGGTTTCTCTTGGTTTTAATAATACTTCTTTAGTCAATACATTTTCCTTTTATTAACTGCTGATGGTTTGTCGATACACGTTCGATTTCGAAATCAATAAAACATTCTTAAGCCGTTATACCTAACTTCCCATAAAGCTAGTATAACTCTTAAGCTTTCAAAACCAGTAATACTCATTCTTTCAAAACGATTCATAAATCTTTTGAAATGCTTCAAGTTCTTTATTAACACATATCAAGCGATTATTATTCAAATCGATTACCTTTTAAAAACCACAAAGTATGTGCTTATCCACATAAAGCTATTATAACCAACTTCCCATAAAGCGTTATAACACTTTATGTTTTACATCAATCAAATACATTTAGCACGTATGCGTCTGCGTACTACATAGTTCACACATATCATGCTAGAAGAGATAGGAAGAGGTTCACATACCTCGCGGCGATTATCGACTAATAGCAAAGCGCTCAGTACCTCAAACCGTCGGCGACACTGCCGATCAGCGGATCACTCACACGCGATTACAACCTATAGAGGCCCTGGCGCCTATTGATACCTTTAGATCTGGCGTAGAATATTCTACAGAAAATTGGCGCACCTCACATGGCAGCGTAAATCTCTCTCTATCGAGTCGGCTACGAAGCCAACGAGGGTTAACACGTCTGGCCGGGCGTGTACAATTCTACTACACAACAATGCTACACAAGTCTCGTAATGATCTATGTAATTACTGATTCGATTCTCTTATTTAAATTGGGCTTAAGTCGCAAGACATTCTGTAAGTATTATTCGAGCTTAAGTCAAAAGACATTGCCGCACAATTATAATGTTGATTCTATATATAGTATACTTGACTATATATTCCTACAACATGTAATTTCCAATTACAGAGAAGGTCAAGAATGTTTACCTCGATAAGCCCAAAATTATCAGAGTTTATATGGATTCTCTGAACAAGGTTTAGCTCCTACTCGTGCGCTCCCAAGCGCTCCAAGAAACCCTTAGAAGTGTCTACACAACTTCTACTTAATACTTGACTACGGGTGAAGATTTTTCCTTAGGGTTTCGTTTAGTGGCTAAAGGAAAGTATAATAGTATTTTAGGGCCGTAAAAGTACTTTGGAAAGTACTACAAGGTATTTGGCTAAAGTATTTTGGGCATTATAACGATACTTGTAGAATACATTTCTACCAAGGGGGTAGTATTTTGACTAGCACAACTAGGCTAGGGGGTTGCTCTCGGCTGAGCCACTAGACAAGGGGGCTCGTAGAGGGCATGAGAGGGGAGAGGGGTGGTGTTTGGGCGAGAACAAGGTTGAGGAGAGGAGGGATTTTCAAGACTTAGACAATTTTTGGATGAAGAAGTTCATCAACTAAGGGGTATTTATAGGTCAAGTGAAGGCCAACCAATGGCGAGATGAAGACAAGTGTGGTGCAAGTGTAGGGCTAGATTTAAGCCAAGTGCACCTTATCCATCTACCACGACAACTTGCACAAAATATCCTACCTAACCCCACTCACAATTCGTCCAAATTGCCGTCCCACTCCATCGATGTGAGGTGACACTTGTCACCCTCCCGTTGGTCCAAAATGTTTCGTCTCTCGGAAAAATCCGCAAAAATTATAAGCGACATGGCGGAAATTCCCTACGAAGGCGTGAAAGCGTTTAGTCGAAAAACGACTCTAACAGGGTGTTGTGCACAAAAGAATTCGGCGAGCCTAAAGAAGTTCGAAAATTTCTCGTCGTCCCCACGTACATACTGCGGAAATACGGGGTATAACATTCTCCTCGCCTAGAAACATTCGTCGAATGTTCCTTCTCAAGACGGATAACGATAAAGTTCTTCTAATAAGTTGCCAGCGCCACAATGGCCACTAAACAACATATGCACGCAAATACTTATATCGAGTCCACGAGAAAACACCTCTAACATCACAAACTTTTGTCACTTTGCGCGAGGTTCTAGTGTCGCTCGGCGACCCAACAAGCGATGCCGGATGCGTCGATTCACGAGGTCTAAAATATACATCCTTCGCACCTTCTCCCTATACAAGAAATGATCGTATCTATGCTCGCAATAAACGCTCGCCACTACCCTAACTCGTCGTACTCTTCTCGAACGATTGAACTCTTTTAGCATACGTACCACACTTTAGTTTCGAAACTTGGAGTCACTACCTCCCAACTTGGTCATCCTATTAGCCTCGATCTTCCTTAAGGCTATTCCCGGCCTTCACGATCTACTTCTGGTCGAACGTATCCACGAACTCATACGATGGTCATCAAAACTTGGGCCTAGCACACGGTGACCCTACCACTGGCGGGACCACGGTGACCCAGCTCATTCAAGACTCACGGGTTGACACGCAACACGCCCTCAACCCGACCCTCCGTCACGACTCTCTTGTTTCTCGTCCGGAACAACGCGCTAAATCACATCATGAAAGATACCACTTTCATTTACCCAACCAGAGACTTATCACACAATATTTTCTAGGCATAAAATGCACTCGACAAGGATCACTCGCAAAATCTTGTACTCAAGACGGCGCTACATCTAAGGTCTCAACTGTAATATTCTAAGGTTCATCATTTTCTCACCCTCGGGCTTACCCTTTTTCCCCAACCGGGTTCCTAAATCACATTTTAGCACAAAGCTATCGAACATAACACTTAACACATTAACATAACATCAAAACATACAAGCCTCTAGATGGTTAAGGATATACGAAGCTACCGCTCACTCTAATCATAAGTGCGCCTGCAGGCATGTAATGAAAGCGATGAACACGCCATCGATCCAGGTAAGGCTGCGCATTTGTCGGTACCTCTCCTATAAGCACGATCTCTCGTCCATGTACTGACGCGGGTGAAACAAGCACCCGATAAAAAACGACATTCCGGGATGATGTTTGCCACATCGTGCAGCGAGGGGCATGAATCCGTGGCTAGCACTCACGTATACCGTGAACCGAAGCCACGGAGCTCGACCAGCTCCGAATACCTGAACGTCCGGCGGGGACCACTCTATCTTGGTGGAGGTACATAACTAGGCTAGCTGGCGAGGCGGTCCGCCTCGAAAGTTACCAAAGGACCTGCTGTTACGGCCTCTTCGCGATCTCGGTCATTCCGTCGACCTCTCGTGCCTCGCATCCTAGTGCGTGAGCTTGCATGCGGGCAATGTCCATGCGGTTGAAGAGCTACACCGTACAAGCCTCGCCAAGTAATCGTCGGCCGGTGGCGTAGCGGTGTACTCTGTCCTCATATCCGCATTACTACTGGCGGGAACATACCGAGCTAATGAGTCGAACTCCACATTGTACTCTCTAACAGTCGCGTCACGCCTCAGCGTCAAAATCTGTCGGCCCGAGCCCTCATCTGTGGAGGCAAGAAATGTGCAAGAAATGCCTCGAGAACTTCGTCCCCAAATGCTGGAAGTGCATGCTCTTCCGGGACGGCTCACGAATCAAACGATCAAGCTGCGGTATCACGCGGTGATGCGAACCAATACCACCGACTGCGCCTCGAGGCTCGATCACTCTCGTGATCGTGTGGCTGTCGGATAAACTCACGGTCGTCCTCGGCTCGATCCATAGAACCGGAGGCTCTGACTCGGGAAGTCACGTAGCCTCAAATGCGCTCGGGGTGTACTACGGGTGCTCTTTGGAGCTGCTGCGTCGGCCTATCCTCATATCGGCCCACGACCACGGCGATGGCGGGCCATCTCCTTGTACCCCATCTCATCGGCTCCAGTGTGGGGTGGAGGCTCAGTCTTGTAGTCTCGGCGACCAGCTGCGGCTCTAAACTCTCTTTGGTCTTTGGCGGCGTCGCGAAACCGCCGTCGAATCTTGTCTCAGTCTTGGCCAAGACTGCGCCCTCGTACTCCTCTGTATCTCACTGCGGCTCCTCGATTGCCTTGCCCGTACGGGCTGGGTTGCACTACGCGAGGCATAGCGGTAAAGGAAAGGAATACGTCGGAGGGTCGATTTATCCTGACTCTAGGCCACGATCTCGGAATGAGAAGGATGGAAACGATCCTAAATGTCCTGCTGACCTCACGATTATAGATGTGGTGCACAACACACCGATAATCAAGACTCTACTGAACCCGGTCTGTAGACACTTTCCGAGGATTAACTGCTCTGATACCACTTTTGTCACGACCGAACCGGGCGTGGTCGTGCTACCGGGCACCTGGTGATACAACATCAGAGAAAATCAGTGAAATAAAAACATGAACATGAATTAAGAGAAAAGATAAATAAGCAGGCTAACCAAAGCAGTTGCCTTCATCAAATATACATAAATACGACGGTTATCCTTTTACAAACCACCTTGTGATTACTCATGGACCTCTAGATTTTACAACCTCATGGCGGGCGGGGCCGCCATACCACGAATGTATAAGCATCTGGACTCGGGTAACATACCAAAGATAAGCCTCGAAGGAAGAGCTTTCAATCTGTTGAAAGGTGATCTAAGCGGGGATCGGCGGCCGATGTACCTTTTACTGCGGCGTACGCGGCCCCGAAGGAGAGTCGATCTGGCCAGTACAGTATGTGAAGCGTAAAATCACGTAAATGAAATCATAATAGTCTATATAAAGCGGGAGACGTGTATGATAACCAAACTACGATTCCTGACATAGAAGCGTATGTCAAGTCGGGGACTCACGCCTAAAAGTCATCCTCATGCGTGGAACTCCTTCTCAGCTGCCGTGATCTAGGTACAAATCATGTGATACGTATAACGAGTCTCGGCCCATCTTATGGACCCAATATAGAAAAGGGTGGAATACATTCGGTTCATCCGTGAACCGGTGAGTCGAGTGGAACACATTCGGATGAGCCGGTAGTCAAGTGAAATACATTCGGATGAACCGGTCCTCAAGTGAAATACATTCGGATGAACCGGTAATCAAGTGAAATACATTCCGGATGAACCGGTAATCAAGTGAAATACATTCGGATGAGCCGTGTAATAAGCGAAACACATTCGGATGAGCCGTTGAGTCGAGTGAAATACATTCCGGATGAGCCGGTAATCAAGTAGAACACAATACTTACACAACAAGGCTATCACACGTAACATGGTCAAGTTTCATAACAACAAGTATAAGCAAGTTACACACGACTCAAGGTACTTTCATTTTATATCAAAGTCGGATTTTATCCTTAAAGTACTACGTCAGTTAAATTCCTTTTAAGATCCATTTCTTTACAAGGTCACCCGATACGTAGTATAAAAATAGAGTGACTATCATTGTTAAGTAAACCAAAATGCTTTCCTTTGTAAAATCAAGAAACAACCTTATTTTCCAAACGTTCAAGTTTGCCTAATTTGAATGCTCAAGTTTCTCATTTTAGAAAAAGGTTTAGTAGTTCATAGTTTTAGTCCTTTAAAACATAATTCTCCTTTAAGCGTTTTGAGAAACCTATGTCTTATAAGTGAGTAGGCTATTCTTGTTTATAATCAATCTTATTAAGCGACCATGATCTAGGAAATGTAATATCATTTTGTCTCATCTTAGCTTCATGCGGATGGAGGTTTCTCTTGGTTTTAATAATACTTCTTTAGTCAATACATTTTCCTTTTATTAACGCTGCGGTGGTTTGTCGATACACGTTACGATTTCAAATCGGTAAAACATTCTTAAGCCGTTATACCTAACTTCCCATAAAGCTAGTATAACTCTTAAGCTTTCAAAACCAGTAATACTCATTCTTTCAAAACGATTCATAAATCTTTTGAAATGCTTCAAGTTCTTTATTAACACATATCAAGCCGGTTATTATTCAAATCGATTACCTTTTAAAAACCACAAAGTATGTGCTTATCCACGTAAAGCTATTATAACCAACTTCCCATAAAGCCGTTATAACACTTTATGTTTTACATCAATCAAATACATTTAGCATTATGCGTCTACGGTACTACATAGTTCACACATATCATGCTAGAAGAGATAGGAAGAGGTTCACATACCTCGCGGCGATTATCGACTAATAGCAAACGCTCCAAATACCTCAAACCGTCGGCGACACTCTCGATCAGCGGATCACTCCACACGCGATACTACAACTATAGAGGCCACAAAGCGCCTATTAATACCTTTAGATCCGGCGTAGAATATTCTACGAAAATTCGGCACTCTCCGCACAAGCGTAAATCTCTCTCTATCGAGGCGGCTACCAAGCCAACGAGGGGGGTTAACACGTCTGGACGGGTGTACAATTCTACTACACAACAATGCTACACAAGTCTCATGTCTGATACCCTATGTAATTACGATTCGGTTCTCTTATTTAAATTCAGCTTAAGTCGCGAGACATTGCGTAAGTATTATTCGAGCTTAAGTCAAAAGACATTGCGCGATTATAATGTTGATTCTATATATAGTATACTTCAACTATATATTCCTACAACATGTAATTTCCAATTACAACAGAAGGTCAAGAATGTTTACCTCGATAAGCCCAAAATTATCCGAGTTTCTAGGTCGTTCCTGAACAAGGTTTAGCTCTACTCGTGCGCTCCCAAACGCTCCAAGAAACCCTTAGAAGTGTCTACACAACTTCTACTTAATACTTCAACTACGGGTGAAGATTTTTCCTTAGGGTTTAGTTTAGTGGCTAAAGGAAAGTATAATAGTATTTTAAGCCGTAAAAGGGTACTTTGGAAATTACTACAAGGTATTTGGCTAAAGTATTTTGGGCATTATAACGATACTTGTAGAATACTTTTCTACCAAGGGGGGTAGTATTTTGACTAGCACAACTCGGCTAGGGGGGGGGGTTGCTCTCGGCTAGAGCCACTAGGCAAGGGGGGGGGGCTCGGCGAGGGCCTGAGGGGAGAGGGGTGGTGTTTGGGCGAGAACAAGGTTGAGGAGAGGGAGGGATTTTCAAGACTTAGACAATTTTTGGATGAAGAAGTTCATCAACTAAGGGGGGTATTTATAGGTCAAGTGAAGGCGACCAATGGCGAAGATGAAGACAAGTGTGGTGCAAGTGTAGGGCTAGATTTAAGCCAAGTGCACCTTATCCATCTACCACAACAACTTGCACAAAATATCCTACCTAACCCCACCAATTCGTCCAAATTGCCGTCCCACTCCATCGATGTGAGGTGACACTTGTCCCTCCCGTTGGTCCAAAATGTTTCGTCTCTCGGAAAAATCCGCCAAAAATTATAAGCGACATAGCGGAAATTCCCTACGAAAGGCGTGAAAGCGTTTCGTCGAAAAACGACTCTAACCGGGTGTTGTGCACAAAAAGAATTCGGCCAAGCCTAAAGAAGTTCGAAAATTTCTACGTACGTCCCCCACGTACATACTCTGGAAATACGGGGTATAACACGTACACTGAGGATAATCAAGGCTTCTAAGACTGCGTCTGTTGAGTTGGCTTCATATTGATTACGGGATGTAGCTGTTAATTGGTATGAGTCTTGGGAGTTATCTAGGGGCGAAAGTGCTCCTCCAGCAGTATGAGATGAGTTTACAGAGGCCTTTCTTGGCAACTTCCTGCCTCCAGAGATGAGGAGAGCTAGAGTTGACAGATTCTTAAATTTGAGGCAGAATGGTAGAAGCATTCGAGAGTATAGTCTTGAGTTTGATTCGCTGGCTAGATATGTGCCTACAATTGTAGCTGAGATGACAAATAGAGTGCATAGTTATGTGATGAGACTGGATCGCTATTTGACTGATGGTTGTATGGAAGTGGATCTTCAGCCAGGCGTGGATATTGCTCGGATCTGAGCGTATACACGGGGTAGAGGGCCAACGCGAGGGGCGTCGGCGACAGGGATCATGACATCGACCAGCATAAGAGAGCTAGGTCGGCTGGGTATTCGGGTGAGTCTCGAGGCGAGCAGCCTCAACAATATATTAGATATTCTTCTCAGCCAGCACATAATGCACCCCCACAGTCCACAGGTAAGAGATTTGAACGCGCAGGGTATTCAGGAGCTGGTCAGATCTCCAAGGTGTTACACCCCGGAAAATTTTTCGTGTTACCGAGACTGCAAACGACTTAGTATGGGCTCAGGGGAGGGTAAAGATATAAAAGTATTAGGGATGAAAATTCTGCTATATATGTATAAGAATAACATATAGACGACAGTGGAGGCCATATGGTGTAAGTTGGTTAATACGTTACTTGACAAATAGCCCTCGTAACTGTAAGTTAAGGTGGGGCTCACATGTCGGGATTTTATAAAGGGAATATGACAAGTTATATGAATAGTACATAGGAAGTTTAGAAAGTTTTAAGAGGGACACTTAAGCCAAATATGAGTATAAGCACTCCAAAATGATGATTTAAGGATACGTTTTCGGGTGATCTAGATTTACGAGGCCAACACACCATTATACGTTGCGAATTTGGGAAAACACAAAAACTAAAAGTTGTAGATAATTGAAATAACTTTCCAGCCACAGGTCGTGGGCCTTCATGCGATCTATGGATAAAACGTTATGGACGTTTTAATGAGGAAAGGTCATACTGGCAGTGGGCTCGGCCCAACCCGATTCCAAGTCGGGTCAGGCCCACTTCCTTGGCTATTTAAGGAAAATTTTCACCCATTATCTTCCTCATTGTATTCCAAAAGATCTGGAATATTTTTGAGAGAGAGAGTGAAGAGATTTAGAGAGATAAAGCAAGGGTTCGATCAAGTTTGAGGCCCCGAATTCCGAGGCTCGTGAAGGATAAAGTGTAATACGAGTTGTCGTCGTCGTTTCAAGCTAAATATTGAACTTGGGGGATGATATTTTCGTGGTTGAGCTGTTACTAAGGTATGTATTATTTTCTCATCATTGTTATTGATATGATTACGTGGATAACAAAATTAGGACATGAAAATTTTCAGATTTTATATAAGATTGATTATGTGGGAGATTAATTAATTGTGGAATTAATTTTAGTGGAGGGGATGATAATAAGTGGACAATTATGGGAACTTGTGCCCCCCTTCACGTTTTTAGCCCCAAGCTCACCTATACCAACATATCTCTACACTTTAATTCAAAATTCATCTTTCACTTATCTCTCCTATCTCTCCAAACCTCTCCAACCGATTTCCTCTCAATTTTCATAGCCAAGTTGAAGCTCTAACCAACTCCCATTTCAAGATTAAATTATTAAGTTCCAAGCCATAGTAAACTCCCAAAAATAGTGGTGAATTCAGCAATGCTGGCCGAAATCTACCCCAACAACCTTAGTTTTGAAAGATGAACATTTTGGAAGAAGAACATGTAAGTAAGATGGTTTCAAGCTTATAAATAATGCATGCATGTCATTAAAAGTTGAGAAATGGTGTACAATGGAGCAGTGAATGCCGAGACACGAGGGACTATTTTGGCTTAAGTTAAGGTAATATTCCTTCTTCTCATTAAGTAATTGGAGCTAAATGATGTTGTAGTTAAAAGATGAACTTGTGTTAAGAGAAATTGAAAGTAAAAAAATGCAAGTGGTTGTTGTTGATGTTGTTGAGCCGATTTTGGGGCTGTTTTTAAGTACACTGGGTTTTATTATTGTTGTTGTTATCATTATCACTAATTGCATGTTAAAATTGAATGAAACCTTGATATTTAAAGTTGTAATTGGTTATATGAAAGTGTTGAGACATGAATTGGAATTTAAGGAATTATGAGGAGAGTTTTGGTATTATGTTGTTGTGGCCGAGACCTTTCCAAAATCGTGGGTATTGTTGTAATTGCGGATATATGTCCTAAAGGAATTAAGGTATGAAAAGGTTGAACATTGCACCCTCGTTGTTGTTGGAATATGGACTATTTTAAGGGTTATTTTAATATGGTTAAAGGGATTGGATTAACATGAAAAATATGTGTATTAATCACCGTAGTTGTTGTGGTCCATGAATGTAAAGAGAAAAAATGTCTAACAATGGTGTATATAGAAGTATATGAGACTGATTTGGTTATGACCTTGAGACGTGTCTTATTATTGATGTTGTTGACCTTGTATGTGAGTTACAGATATGTATATAAGTAGGGGAAGTGCTGCCCAAATTTCTACATAAAACAAGTTATCATTCGATAGATATAACATATGCTAGTAATCATAGAGTTGATGGGCATGTTATTATTGTTATAGGTTGAAGTGCTAATTGAGACGAATTCTAATTATCGAGTTGATATAGACGATAGGGTATGTGAAACTGTCCCTTCTTTCTTTTGGCATGATTTAAATACATGAGTGTACGACGGACGTACATAGTTTCAATGAATCCTAATTTCTAGTGATATATGATATGATAATGCCTTTGATTTTCAGTGATAGTTCATTTTATTTATTCCATTGAGAATCAAATGATGATCTAATTTGCTTATGGTTACTCATGATATTCTATTCGTGTTTGATGTGATTATATTATTTCACTGAGTCCCTCGCTGGAGGGTCGGGTATGTATATATATATGATGATTTTACCGATCCCATAATGGGTCGGGTACGATATATGTGGACAGGCATCCACGAATATGATTATTTCACCGAGTCCCACATTGGGCCGGGTACGGTATATGCGCAGTGGAAAGGTATCCACGGATATATATATGTTGACAGACATCCACGGATATGACTTCATTCACTGAGTCCCAGAATGAGCCGGGTACGGTATATGTGGACATGTATCCACGGATATGGTATATTATATGGACATTTATGACTCTCATTTCATAAGGCACAGTTGCATTGGTATCTTTGATTATTATACTTGTCTCATGTTATCTTTTGGCCAGTTATGATCTTCTTTACAGTACTTCATATTTTATATACTCGATCGTTATTTCGTCATCGACCCCTTTCTCCGAAAGTGCGTTTCATGCCCGCAGGTATAGGTACTCAGTTTGGTGATCCTCTAGTATAGGATTTCCACTCCGCTATTTAAAGAGCTCCATTGTTCTGGAGCTTAGTCATTTTGGTACAAATCCTTGCTATAGACTTATGCATATTCAGGGGTATGGCGGGGCCCTGTCCCATCATATTTCATTATCATACTCCTAGAGGTCTATAGACTGGTGTGGGTGGTAGATGTGTTTGGTACATGTATATGTGTTTTGGTCAGATGTATGGATATGGTCAGATATTCCCGTGTACAGAGGCAGGCTTGTTGGCTTGCCTATTTTGTTATGAGAATTTGCTATGTGATTCGAGGGCGGAGATCCGCTTTGTTATGTGGCATTATGAGTCCACAGCATATAGATACAGATTCCTACATTTTCCTTAGTCTCAGTTGATTATATGTGACAGATTTTGTATAGGGGCGTCCAAGTAGGGCGCCATGTTCATGGCCCGCCGGGTCGGATCGTGACATTTAGTCTTCACACATTGGAACAATGTGTCGATTAAGTTTGGGGGAGGGGGGATCTTATTTTGTTGTTGGGTTTTAGTCTTTTTGTTGTGTCTTTTTGTTTGTTTTAGGTGTTTTGTGAGTCAATTTTTTTTATGGATCAAACATGTTGTAGTTGCTCAAGATATCTAATGGATTAAGTGGGATAATGTAATGGAACTAGAAGCAAAAATCTGTATGCTTAAATTAGATATGCCAAAAATTCATGACATCTAATTATTTGGAATATTTGTGCTTAGCCTACGTCTGTAAGTTAAGGAAAGAAAGGTTGAAAAATGTCTAGAAAATATGTTTACTTGTTATTTGAGGCGAAATAGTTAAGATATACATGTTTAGCGAGATGATTCAGACATTTCTTTGATAGCCCTTCTGATCATTCATTACCTACCCTGACAAAAATTGTATCCTTTTAGTCAGCCCCTTTGAGCCTAAAATAAGATTTTTCTTTGACACCCTATGATTCTATGTTTGTGCCATAAGTAATAATTGAAAGTTATTGGGATGAAAAGTGTTGAAAAAGAAACAAGAAGAGAGTGAAAATTGATGCACCCCAATGAAAAATATGCAAAAGCCTAAGTTTGGGGGTGCCTGTTATCTGTAATGTATCTCATTCTCTCAAAAGAAAAGAGGGGAAGAATTGGTATGAGATTTAAAAAGAAAGTCAAAAGAAGGAAAATGAGTTGAATGAAAAATGCTTATGGTACATAATTGAGGCTAAATGCCTACTTTTATCTACTCATGCCTAAGCCTTCATTACAACCCTTGAAAGTCCTGATGATATTTAATATATATATCAATGATTAGTGGAGAATAACAAGTAAAAAGGCCTATAGCGTTTGAGAAAGATGGAATGAAATTGACATGTATATGTTAGGTATTTGTATTTCCAATTGATCATGACCTAAGTGAATTTGCGAAATATCTAACTTGAAATTCTAGATTGCTAAATATTCATGCTATGTATGTTCTAACATATTATCCCAACTTTCATCCATGATTTTGAAGAAGCATTGCCATAACTACTTGATCCATTTCATAGAGTCTTTGTTTTTATTTTTGTTTTTGTTTAGTGCTTTACTCGAGGGCGACTAAAGGTTAAGTTTGGGGGTATTTGTTAGGCATATTTTATATGAACTTTTTGAGTCATTTTTAGTTAGTATTTTTCTTATTTTCTTTGAAATTAGTGTCGTGTTAGGGTCGTTTTTCTTTCTTTTGAGTCACATCGGTCCTAAATGGAGAAATGTTAAAAAGAAGAAGAAATGAGCTTAATTGAGGTGTAATTGCACAAGAAAAGGCCAAGAAATGAAGTATAAGAAGTCTCGGGAAGTATAGAAGAAATCAAACGAAGTCCGGACGAGAAAATGATGAAAATTCAGAAAACTAGAAAAATCACGCCACAGGCGCCGCGACGCTAAATGTCCTGCGAGTTCTGATTTGGCTTGATAATTTCTGTAGTGGCGCCTATGATGCCACGGCGCCGACGCGAAAAATCTGATTTTTTGGTCGAATTTCAGAAGGGCAAAAGGGTCCGAAACGCAATTTTTTCCAACTATATAATCCCTAAGCCCTAACCTTATTCAGGCATCTTAGAGCTTGTACATATTGTATCTCTGACAGTCTAACATAATTTTGGAGGCGACAAGATTGGAGACCTAGTTCAAGTTATTTTCTTTTTTCTTTTCTTTGTTCTTATTTTAGTTCATGTTGGATATTGATTTAGTTCTTAGCATGTCTATGACTAGGAGCTAAACTCTTAATTTGGACTGTCCAATTGAATCACTTGAAACTCGTTTTATGAATTAATGCATTAGTTTGGTTTCTTCTTCATCTTGTTAAGATTTATTCAATATTGGTTTGAATGTTTGATAGTTAACTGATCACCAATTATCATAATTTATATGATTTCGAATCGAGATTTTAGAGGGGAGATTTGGATATGCTGTAATTGAATAGACATAGGTTAAAATCGCGGACGAAAGTACCCCGATACTTGTGTAGCACTTTAGGTTATTGTTCTTAATCCTCCTATGTAGTAAAATCTATCATAAAAATATAGAAGGTTTCTGCACTAGGGTTGAGCTTTTATATATCCTACCCAGATATAAGACATACTAGTTAACCTGCTATCTTAACGTAGAAGAAGAAGTCATTGTTGCTGCATTAAGGATTGAAAAGAGTGGATAGTTGAGGATATTGGAAGCCCTATTTCCACCATAACTAATTTATACCAAAGCATATTTAGTTTAATTCTCACAATTACTCTAGTAGTTTTTAGATAAAAATCAAATCAACTTATCGTTAGCCAAATAGATAACACAGAGTAGATGTTCGGTAATTGAAAATCAGTCTCTGTGGATGATATTCGTCTTACAGACTATATTACTTGGAACGATACGTACACTTGCGTGAACATTTGAAAAATCGCTAACAGTGGATTAGTAAATATATTTTTTTTTACTTCAAGATATTTAATCAATTAAATATTATTTAAATGATTAGTTTTTGCCACGTGCATTGAACGTTGTTATAAATGACTAATAACAACATGTGACGTCTGCACGTTGTATTATATCATTCTTAAATAGCGACGCGCTATAGTTAGTTTTCATATATTATTATACACAACATTCACATATAGCATGTTGTTAAAATTTAACTTTTAACAACATTCAATTTGTGAATGTTGTTAAATCATATGTTTGACAACATGCTTTTCATGCACGTTGTTAAATAGATGTTGCTAAATGTCAATTTTCTTGTAGTGGTAAAAAGATATATATTGGGCAATCATGTCTTAAAGACATAGTGAATATCACTCGACTCAGCAGCATCCTTGTAACACTACCAGATTTAGTGTCTTTTGATTTCATGTTATAAAGATCAAGGGGTTTGCTACAATTTCAATGAAGAACTCAAGTTCCAAGACTCAAAGACGCATTCAAGAACGAAGACTAATATCATCAAACTCGTTGTGGTTGTCACAACTCTTGTTAGGCTTTAAGTCTGTTGTATTGTAACCATTTTAGTTTATTCTTTCAAAACAGTAATAGTAATTGTATATTATTCTGGCGCATCTATTGTGTAGATCACAAGTAGTACATTTTCAATTCTTGTTATGAGAAACATGTCAGGTACAGGTACAGTAGAAGGTAGCTCATAGTACTATATGTGGAAGTTGTTGATATGTATGGACCTTATTAAATTTATTTTCCCCCAGAATTTAATTATTGGTGTGAATCTCATGATCTTGAAAACTGAACATACGTGAAAGTGTTGAGCTTTTTGTTTTCTTAAGATGGTAAGATATGTTTCATTTTGCTTTAACTTAGGGTGTCGTTTGATTCGGGTAAACAGAAAAGGAAAAGAAAATGGAGGAATGAAATTTTCTTTGTTGATATTAGTTTGGCTTTATTTTTTCATTCTCTTTACTCATTTTCCACTTTCATTCCATTTCCTTGCCCTAAGTATTTGGATTCCTTTCCCCAACCCGGATTACCGCCCCCGAACTCCGGACCACCAGAACCAAACATGTAGGAATAATCCGGTACCTTTTTTAGTACATTAAAAATTTAGTAGGCTCTCTTTAAGTTACCTTTTTTAATTACCAGCTGATTACATATCAAATTCTTTCGTGCTTTTAACTTCTAAGATGCTATCTCTGCAAATTCTATTTAACTCTTTATCTTTTTCTTTTTTTTTATAATCGAGGTTTTCAGGCTTGCGTCTGACTACTTAACTGGTATTATCCAGACATCCTCTAGGTGATAACCAACATCATCAATAAATCGCGGGATGTACTCCAGTGACTAGTTTCTGGGAGCGTTCAACTGATCAATGAGATAAGGTCAAATTCTCCAATATGCAGAATTTCTTCGCGCCTGCGAAGAATCGAACTCACGCTGTCCATGTCAGAGCGCCTTATAGCGCCCAAGCTTTATCACTGAACTATGTCCCGGAGGACTATTTAACTCTTTATCTGCAATATTGCTGGAATACTAACATGCTCCTTTATTCCTTCACCCACCCAGAACTTTGACAAATGTGTATTATCTTTCTTCCCTTCTTTGTTGAGATATAATCACTGACAACTGATAATTATTTCACAACTGTACAGGTGTCTCGTGTCAAAAGCTTCTAAGAAGAAAGCTACAACTAAAACTAAACGCCGGGAAAAAATGCATTATTTATGTAATACGGCATTTACCAGTATGATGCAACCGTTGATGTTATTCCAAAATGTGTGAATAATATCTATGAATTTGATGGTTTTTGTTGACGAAGGAACCCGCAGTCGCTATTTTTCAAGTGTGCACAGGGTAAATTCGGATTTGTATGATAAGCGCCAAGCGTCAATTAACCATCTTGCGAGTCGTGTGTGACTTCAAGAAGATTTATTGCGAAATCGAGCTAAATGCCTTCTTACGCATTTCTCTTCTTCTACACCAACTCTACTTGCGGTTTTATGAATTTGTTGATCTAGCTGTTATAACATTGGGCCCGACCATACTCACCTAGTTAGAATACAAAATGTAATTCTACCAAAATTCAATTACCATTGATTAACAAATAGCACCAAATAGATATAAATTGCAAGTTGCAAGTTTTTTTTTTGGAACCCCAGGGAAATATGCAGCCTCTATCATAGCTTCTACCATAGCCTATGTCTTTCGGGTGAGCACTTTATGGTCAGCACTGGATAAACATATCCCTGTGCAATCGCTCATAAACCACACAAAAGATATAAACCGCACTAAATAAACCCCGTGCGACGAACCAGTTCACAACCTATAGAATTAAAGATATGTGCTAAAATCAAAGAAAAAGCTCTTACCTTTTTACCTTTTTTCCCCACAATATACTAGACTTATGAGCCTAATAATCAATCTTTATACACATCCAAAACACCAAAAGATTCCAAAAGACAAAAAAATTTAATTGTATAACCTAGAGAGACACTATTCTCTTACAATCAATGTCCCTAACGTCCTGATTTTTCAAATCAACCATCATAATACAATTCAATTTAATTTCAGCATTTTTCTTAATAATATTCAAAATATTAATTCTTCCATTAATTCTCGTATATGTACTCACCGGCAACTCACCGGACTTCAAATCACTCCCTAGCCGTGGAATGCTCAGAATTTTCTCCACCATAATTTCAGCCGTCACGTTCATCCTTAACGTCCGTCGTGCCTTGGCGGTCCCTGGTGGCGTTAGGGCTTCTCCGATGACCACATCATCATAAAACAAACTAGTAGTTGCTTCATTAAACTTAAATGATGCTGAATTTCGGTTTTTAACGGACACATCAGCAGAGACCGTTAAGTTGACATTTGGTTGGAGAGTAGTGGAACTATTTGTCATGAGATAATTTAATCCGTCAATCTTGACGGAGTTCATCCTTATAGTCGGTTTGTGCACACGGAAAATGGTGAAACCAAGAACCAACATGACCACGACGAGTATTAACATTGTGGCTGTACAACAACCACAACATTTAATACATCTTCTACGACGACGTTTATTCTTGTGTAACTCCATCGTAATATTGTCATCGTCGTTATTGATGTAAATTTGATGAGACACTTGTGCCAAAAATCGAGCTTGATCGTTTGTAGAAGCCATGGATGAATTTGGAGATTGTGGTGGAGACATTTTTGGGAACTAGTATGAACTATGTACACTACTAAGTCTTGTGGCATGTTAAGAAAGCTTAGTGCAACATTTATTTATATATAATAAATTTTACGGGAAATATTTTTTGTTTAATGTACTAACCGGTTTTGCACGGCTTAGAATGTTGACTTGGCGGGGACTAGTGTTTTATTTGATAAAGCGGTCATTGGTGTATGTTTAAATTTTCGAATCATGGAAGGTTCTATTCATTAACGACCATAAAACGAATAATATTTTGTAACATGACAAGGAACAACCCCAAAAGTGGTGGTAACTTCATATATTTTGTATAGATTTAAGTCATATTTTCGGGCACTGTCATATAGTTTTAAGTTTTACCGGTGAAATTTCAGAAAATTCTCATTAAGTTTCGCTCGTAAAATTTGAAGCTTCATAATAATTGTTTACCCCAAAAAAGATACAGTTAAATTTGTAAGTGGTTTTAAAGATACATGGATCAATTTATATATAAGTATAATAAACAATAAGTAAATAAATAAAAATAATTAGTATGTAGATAGCCTAGAATGTTGTGATCTTGATTGAAACAACTTGACAAGTTTGGTTCGATCCTATGTTAGCTCGTTTCGGGTCCGAACCAACTATAGGTGGCTAACGGATCGACCCGGACCGGACCGGTAGTCCGTTACCGGGTTGAACCGATTCGGACGATTCTGGGTCGGTTCACTACCAGATTGCAGTGCCCGTCTTGATTGGGTTGAACCGCCTATCGACGGATTTTTTTTCAAAAATTTAACTTAATTCAAATTAAATATGTAATATAATAATATAATATAGTTTTTTGTTTTATATTTTAAAATTTAAAGTTAACTTTCTATTTTATAGTTTATAACTTTATAGTTTATAATTCTATTGTAGATTGTAGTTATACTTTTATTACTTTATTAGATTAGTAAACATAAGTTAACAAATAACAACTAAATAGATAATAAAATAAAAACTAATGATAAGAGGTAAACTTTCGAATTTTCATAATGTTAATAAGAGTAAGTAATAATAATTTTATTTACATATTATGCATCCTTTTACAAAGTTTTTCGTAATTTATAGGTTGATTGAATTGGGGATGCTCCATAGCCTCTAAATCTGAAGTATTAATTTCAGTTCCGCGGTTCCCCCTTAACTTGTGCTGTTGTAAAAGTGCTCCATATATCTAGCCAACCCCCCGTTAATGGATTAAGTTGTTGTTGACCGAGTTCTAAATCAATGGCAACACCCCATTGTATCAGATGATCTTTTAATAAATGCCTACCTATAGTGCCCGTCCCCCGTCACCACCCCCTCTCTTATGTTTGTAAGTTTTCCCACAGATATTACATCTAACTCTATCAGTGTCTCAACTCTATCATAAAAGAGCCACACTTTTCTCCTTTTTCCCCTTACTTCTAGTTCTGGTAAAGGAGGTTTACGACTACCACTAGCAGTACCAACATTGACAGAAGGAACACTAGTAGGTGTAGGTGGTTCAGTTTCAAGTTCAACAATATTATCTAATTGAATGTTATCATATTCATTATCTTCTATTTCAAAATCTTCTTGCATTTGATCATAATTTATATTTTGATTAGATGATGAAGAACTTATAGATTTTTTACCCCTTGAACTAGATTTACGCCGTCCTAATCCCCTTACCAAATCCATTATAAAATATTTAATTTAAAATTTAACTTAAATAATCAACAAATAAATATGACAATTTAATAAAATAATTAGAGAATGAAACGAGTGTACCAAACTTCGGGATTCAGAATTCAATTGAAATTCGAAGTCTTGCGTCTTGCTACTTTGAAAATTAATAACAATAATAATAACTTGAGAATTGATAATAGATAGAATTAAGAGAGTATGAGAATTGAGAGAATTGTAGAAATGATTGTGTGATAAAAATGAGAAGAATATAGAGTATTTATAGAATTTTAAAGGGTAAAAATATAATTAATAAATAATAAATAATAAACAAAAAAAAACAAGCCAAACAGTCATTTAGACCGTTGGCAACCCCCCAGCCCCCCCAACGGTAACATTACCGTTGCCAACAACCCTTTTAGTTTTAATTTATTTTTAATTAAACGACCTTCTGGCCGGACCGACTAACTAAGGTCATCGATTTAGACGGTTCAACTTGGTCGGTCCCAGGATTTCTATAACGTGCGGATTGGGGTTGGGGCCAAACAAACCCCCAATCCGGTAAGTCTTACCGGTCCGGTCCGAACCGAATTTTGTACCGGGTCGACCGGTCCGGTTCCGGATCAACCCGGACCGTTAGCCAGGTTTAGAGCCAACAGTGAGAGCTAACAACTATCAGAACAATAAGAAAATTGTGCAAGTACGAATAATGAGAATGAGATGTCCCTCCAACATGAAGATTGTGCTTCTTTTATAGCTATCATTACAAGACATTTATGTCCGAAAATCATTCCCTCATTAAATGCAATTAAATGACAGTAACGACTACTTAATGAACAAATAGTAACGGCTTGCGCTATATTTGATGCTAAACATCGCTGCCTCTTTCGATTTCCATATGAAAATCATGCCACGAGTCATGCTGATTTTCACCGTAATACAATAATGTTTATTTTTTCAAAGGCACGGCGGATCGCTATTTCTGCATTTCAGACTCATGCCATTAACAAGTATCGGTATTTTTGTTTCCTCATTGCTTAGTTTTGGGTCCTAAATTTACCATCTCACTGGGCCAAAGGCTAGACTTTGTACATTTGGGATTAATTGACAAGCCCAAAGAGAAGGGCTAAGCTAGGCTGGATTTGAACAATCTCTTGAGGCTAAAGTTTGTGGCCTTAACACGAGATAGATTTACATGCATTAATATATGGGAAAAGAACATCAATGCTCACTTTACATTAAATAATTATCCTTTCATGCCCCTTATTTTTATACCCACCAAATTATTTCTCTTTCTATTCATTGTAGCTTTTTTTCTTCAAATCATACTATTTTTTATTTTCTTTTTCACCATAATTTGTTCCATATCTAATTTCATTCACTTTTTTGTTGTTTTTATTTATTCTTCTTTTTAAATTTATGTTGATTTGCATTTACTTTTTCTCCTTTTCTAATTTCATTTTTCAATTTTTTTTTTTGTATTTTTATTTTTCTTCATAATCTAATTCCTCAAACCTTTTAGCTTCTTTATTTTTCTTTTTTAATTAATATAAAAGGATTACTGATTTTTTTATATCATTTATATCTCAAAAAATATTTTATTCTAACATATCGTATACCAAATCAATAGTAGTTGAAATATATTATTGTCGTATATTATGATAGCCACATGATATCACACAGGATTGACAGTTCATTCCTTCAAGAAAAACACTCAGTCATTTATGATACCAACCTGCTATATATCATATACTGACAGAGTATTACCGAGGACTGATTCAATCCGTCAAGAAAAACACAACTCAATCCTCTATGATACCTACATGGTATATATTATATACTGACAGGGTATTATAGAAGGTTGATTCATTCCTTCAAAGAATACTACTCAATCCTCCATGATACCTACACATTATATCATATACTGACATGGTATCATAGAGGAACAGCAATTTATTCGTTCAAGAAAAACACTCAGTTCTTTGTGATATCATCCTAGTATATACCATATACTGATAGTATATCATAAATGACATTCATTATAATATTACTCAGTCCTCAATGATTCCCACACAATATATATTATCTACTGATAGGGTATCATAGAGGACTCGACTAGTTTATTTCTTCAAGAAAAACACTCTTCAATCCTCTATGGTACTTATATGACATCTATTAATGCTGACAAAGTATCATAAATGATGAGTTCATTCCTTATAAAGAAAAAATAAAAAGCACAAAATATTATTTAAGTTTAATTTTTATAATTTTTTAAAATCATTTTAGCAAATTTTACTTGTCAAAAAATATATAAGAAATAAAATCATATTTTAGATATAAGTTTTTTTTTTCAATTGCAAAAGAAAAATATATTTTCTATTAATTTAGACTTTAATAATTAAGCTAATGAATTTAGTATTTCTTAATTACTTCTTATTATAATCCAATTATCTATTTTTATTAATCTAAAAATATTTAGCTAATATTTTCATCTTTGTATTTTATTTTATCTTTGAAAAAATTAAAAAGACAATAAAAAGAGGAAAGATAAAATAGAGAAAAAAGCAAGATGAAAATTAAATTCTACACCTCTAATAAATGGAGCACTACATGAGTAATAATAAGAAAGAACATCACTGTTAAGTGTTAACCCATGTGTAGGTTCCTAAAGTCATTTTTCCTAATCCTCTGCCTTTCTATCGACAAATGATGGTAATTAAATAGGTTTACGGTTAAAGAAATCAAACCAATAGATAAAGACCGGCAAATTATGAGCTTTTCCACTCAATTCTGGCTAATACTATTTAATAAAAAATGAAAAAATGAGTCCTAATTTTTTTCGAAGTCTGTGCGGTAGAATATCTCGCACCGATCGGCCCTGATTTGATGTAGCTTTCTCTTAATATATTATGATTTTTAGGGCTAGATAGCTACTTCTTCTTTTAAAATGGAACTGATAAGGAAATGTAAACACAAGATAACAAGCTTGATGACAAAAAATTCCAACAATTGATAGTTACGTTTTCATATAATATAGAACTATTATAATTCGTTCAGGTTTTTTCATATACCAAAAAAGATTATTCACGTCGACTGCAAAAAATATTATTGATGAGTGATGACTCTCCTTCCACTGAAAAAGATTGAATAAAGGTACATACTCCTATACAAACCCAAAAAGAAAAAACACTCATATTTGATTAATTAGATTTATCACTTAATACGAATTCAGAATTCAAAATTTATGACTTTTTATAATAATGTTAAGTTAATAAACAATAAATTCTAAGCTCAGAATTAAATTTTTATATATATTTAATAAATTTCTTAATGCAAATATAAAATTTGACTAAAAGCTACTATGTTCACATGAATCAATTGTTTTAGTGCAAGATGGAATAGGAAGTTGAGGATAAATATATAAATTAAAAGAATAACAATGAAATTATGGAAAAGCCTTCACTATGCTCTCTATATTATAAACATGGAGTCCCGTAATTAAAGAGTAAAAAAAAAATATAAATAAAGTTGAGATATACATAGAGATGTTATCGATCCTGATACTCTCGGTAATTATCCGAGAACCGAATTGGGTACCCACCCAATAAGGTATCGGTCCGGTCCCGGATCTCGACTCAGGACCGAAACCTTATCGGTCCGGTCTCGGTCCGTACCTGTAACCTTATCGATCCGGTCTGGATACCCGGACCGATAACAACCCTAGATATACACAAAAGAAAGCAAAAACAGAAGAAAAGAAATAAATCAACTGCAGAGGAGATCTTGAATTGCTTGGCTTGTCAAATTTAAATTCATGGTACAATTCATCACTGAAGTTTTATGACTACTCATAATCTTCATAGCCTTCACTTTTCCCCTAAACTCACCAAAACTTGTAAATTCCACCATTCTTGAATTTATATCAGTGCTCAAATTTCCATTACTATGATTCAATCCATTAGTTCTCACTTGTAACGAAATTCCAATTCTCTTGGACTTTCTAGCTTCCACACGACCAACGTTAATGTTTGCGAAACCAATCGTGACATTATCGTACAAAAAAACACTCATACTACTTTCTTGAAAATTAATTCGACCAAAGTTATCGTTGTCTATGATGATTTCTGCTCCCATGGCCATGCTAAACGAAGACGAATTAGTAGAATTTGTAAATCGAAGATTTTGCACGTTGATGAGGTCTAGCTCGAAAGATGGAGATTTGAAACGAAAAAATATTATCGAAAAAATTAGCATGACTATGCTTAGTGAGACGATAGTAGATAGGAGGTACACGAAAAACTTGCTGCTTGTTTGATTCTTGTTGTTGTTGTGGTTGTAAAAATTGATTGGTTTACTGAGATTCAACCTTTGATCGCTTTTGGGATATGTTGTTGGTGGTGCAAGAGGGATGATATGACTATCTTCGGCCATGAATTAGGTTGGAAAAAGGCTTAGTAGAACCAAGTTTATTAATTGAGTTTCTTTTGTTCTCTTCTTTGATGTGTTGTATATATATAAGGATAAGGAGTCTAGAGATGGATGATGAATGGGGGAGACTGCTTCCTTTGGACAGTGGATGTTGAGTACCCAGATATTTTTGATACTTAATATAAATACTAACGTGCACTTCCACATTATTTCCAGTCATTTTATATCATAATAAAAATATTATATAATATTATTTATAATTATATATATTTACTTTATGATTACCTGAATATTAGTATCTACTTAATACTTCTTTAAAATTGATGTTCTCGGTATTTATCCTTTTCTTATTTTCTATCATATAGAAAACATGTTACAGTTAAGACAATTCAATATTAGAGTAAGTGACCATAAGCCGACACACATGACAACCACCGTCTAAAGGTTAATTAAAATTAGATGAGTAATAAAGGATATAAAGGTCAACAAACATTGTTATTTGTGCTTTTTTGGCGCAGTATTAATCGGGATTTACAATATTAATGCAAATTTGATCATCTCTCAATTTCAATTTCAATTTCAATTTGTCCCTTTGGCATGTCTTTTGACATCGATCTCCTCCTCGATTTTGTATGCGATCTCCCGACGATGTGCATCTAGCAACTTCATCCTAAAATTATGTAAGCCCAATCACTAAAATTTAAGTTGAAATAGCTGTAACAAATATTAACAAAAGCCAAAAAAAGAAAAATAGAATTGCAGCGGGCAACAATTCATGCTTTAGTTTGTCAAGATCAAAATACAAGATTTTCAAATAATAAATAAATAAATATATAGATCAACACAAAGGGTTAAAATTAAACTAATAAAATATTGCCCTACAATCACAGATTCTTCATCAAAATATGACAAATCTTATAATATAATCAAGTTGATATTTGGCAAATAAGATTTAAGTGATTGCCGGTGCATACCCTAACTTCCCCCACGCTTCATGTGTTTCCTATAAGTCATGATCAGAATGTTAAACAGTGTCCAGTGCCGCGGCCCTTCTCCGTGAAGAGTGTTTTCGATTGTTTATATTTGGTATATATTAGAATTAAAGTAATATATTAATTTAATGGATGATCTAATTGAAAAGCAAATAAAGATAAAGTTACCTTAATAAGATTCAAGCTTTAAAAGTCCTTTTATAACATATGATATGATTGAGCTTTATATAAGAAACGATTATTGCCTCAAACATCTCTTATCATGAATTCGAAAAATCGGGAAGACTTGTAATGTAATAATAGGTCTCTTAGTTCTTATATAACTAGACCTTTAATTGGGATTTCTTAGAACACCGAAAATAGTGCGCATTAGAATCAAGTATTAGGAACAGTTTAAGTCGTTGTAAAGTGAGCTGATTGGATGGGTAGTTTAATAGAATTAGGATTATTAGTAATTCAATGTTTCATTCTTGAGTTATCTACAATTATATTCTTAAATTATACAAATATTTAACGGTATGAAGGTCTTTCAACATGTGAAAGATATTTTGATCAAACTAACATTTATATTCATGCTTTTAAAATAATATAGATATAGATAGAAAAAAAATGCTAAATATTCGATAAATATCAAGTCCAATCTAGGCACCCAAAAATATTATATACCGGTCATTGAAGTGGACTAAGAATTATGGATCTCATGTTCAGATTTCCGCCTACGCAAAAATACAAAGTAGTTTCTTCTCATCTATCGAATGGAGGAGAGAATTACCCAAATCTATGTTGATGAAAGGTATAAGGAACTATGTAAGACTAGTCGAGGTGCACACAAATTCATTCGAACACCACGATTATTAAAATTCATTTTAATTTTTTTTTAATCCTTGATATAGATAGGCAGTTGAAAAGTAGTTAGTGGATGACTTGAGCTAAGTCAAGTTGTGCGTGTTATTGTTCAAAATGGGGTGTCTTTATAATTATTAATTTTTTCAACTACCAATTGCATCATTTGAAGCCGCCATGAATATTATTCTACTTGAGCCAAAAATAAATACTATATCAAAATAGGCACCTCGTTGGAGCATAAGAACCATCGTTTCTTCGACAACCACCTTTTCTTAGGTCCAAATTTTTTTGGAAGAAACAAACATAATGTAATATCGAAGTTCTGATGATTGAATTTGTCAAAACTTTAAGAGAAAATTATACATTTGATTTTTTCTCTTTTCTTGCTTGGATCCATTCTTTATTAATGAATCGATGTGAGGCAATTTTTTTAGAATGAAAAAAAACACGAGTAGGGTTCAAGTGAACACAATATTCGGAGAGACACTAAATTGTGACTTATCGACTATTTGGCTATTTCTTGAGGACATCAAGATTTACGGTGACAAATGAGCCGCTTAATTCGTTCAAGTTTGAGCGAATTAATAATTCATTCATCTAAACGTTTTGCTTATATGAGTTAAATATGTAATTTAAATTAGCCAATGAAAATCCTTGTTAAAATATTTTGATTTTTTTTGTTTGATATGTTATATATAGCCATAATAAATAAATAAAATGATTGGTTTATTTGAGAATTAAAAAAATTATATGAAAATAAATAAATTTAAACTTGATAAGTATTTGGCGGATTGAACTATGACCAATTGTTTACCTCAGCTTGATTCAGTCTATCCCAACTAATAGCCGGTCCAGAACCGGAATGGACCGGAATCAGAATCCGGATATTTTCCGGACCGAGGACCGGAATATTTCGGTCCGGTCCCGATTGGACCTGTTTTTTTTTTGTTAAATGCAATTTTAATTGTAAATTTTTAACAATGTGTTCGTTTATCAATCTCATTAAATATGTTTGTTTTTTCCTTATCCTTCAATATATTTTATTTCATTAAATATGATTAACATAAAGAAAACAACAAATGTACTTGGTTCGTATACGAACTACTGAATTACTCATTAATTAAAGTTACACACCACATTTATATTTTCTATTTGGACATTCCTGAAGCACCGACATAAAATATAGGTAGTGAGAGAAGAAAATAAAGTAATTGTAAATTGATCAAACTTTATATGGTCATAACTTTGCGTTCGGACGTCCGTTTCACCTAAAAGAAAATTTGATTTCGCGTATTTTTTTGAGACGGGGCCGGACAAACCGCAAAAGACCGTTTGGTGCAGCCGATTTCTCAAAAAACGTCTGTCTTGCAAATCAATTTCACTTTTCCCTCAAATTCTTACGTTTTTTCCCTTTTCAAAGCTAAATATCTCGCGATATACAATAAATTTCAATGTAGAAATTTCGTTGTAATGTGTCCTAAAATTTTAATTTTCAATATTGGAAATTCAATTTTTTTTAAATATATATATATATATATATATATATATATAAAACCGGTCCATTCCGGTCCGGACCGAAAAATTCCGGTTTTTATCCTACTCGGACCGGAAAACTGGAATCCCACATTTTGAAGGACCGGGGACCGGACCGGAATCCACCGGTCCGGTCCGAATTTGTACACCCCTAAATTCCCAACGCTTTAGGTAAATTAGTGACATGTCTATTTATTAACTTAATCCGTCTAAATTAGCCGGATTCAGGCTAATATGTCCGTTTAACAACCATAGAGTCAACAGTACAACAAACAATATTGCTTATACACGAATTAACTTAGGAGATTGAGCTGTCCAATTTCACTACAGAATAATTTACGAGTAAATTCTTGGCTAGGTCACCTCGAATGCGGTGAGCTGCATGCAGGGAGATCCACACGCCACTCCTTTTATGAATTTGTCAATATTTTCTCGATTGATAAGTACAAGATCAATTTTTTTTTCTCCGCTTAACACTAATGTAATACTAAAAGACCTTCGTACACTAGTCTAGTGCTCTTACTTATTCTTCTCCCAATTGGTGCTATTGGGTCTGCGATATTAAGTGTAGGGAAGTTAATAGGGAGGCCCAATATGTTGATGGCATAATAAATGTACTCTATGAAACGTCTTCGTATAAGAGAACAATTTTGTGCAGCTTTTAGCCATGTTTTCATTGGTCCAATGAAAGGATTTGTTCGGAAAAACAAAAAAGACAAAGTACCTAATGCTTTCTCCAAACCAATTACATCATTTTTAGGTACAGTAGCAATCACACAATAGAAAGAACTATGGCTGTCCAACGGGGCGGGCTACCCGACCCCGCCCAGACCCCACCTCGACCCCTCCCGACCCGACCTCGCCTGACCCCAATTTATATTATTAGTGTTGTATTAAATCCATCTATTAAAACAGATGATTGTAAAACACTTATTGGAACTATTTATGATTGCATATATAAACTTCCACCTCCATCTCCCAAAAATCCAAATGACCCACCACCTATTGAAAAAACTAGAGAAGAAGTGTTGTTCTGCATACGAGATGAATGTAAAAAAATATATACGCATTACCAATAAAAAAGTGCTAGCAACCAACCGGCTTCCATGTCATCTTCTTCTTCAACACAACCTCAAAAACGACATGTTGCGACTAGTATTGAAAGCCTCAAACATAGAATGTTTAGTGGTAACATTTCTAACCAAATTAGCGAGTTTGATGTTTTTTTTTTGCAGGGTGTTGTACTGTACGAAACAATTGAAAATGAAGAGGGACGTGAACACATGCTAAAATACTAGAGGGATAATGAAAAGACATTTCCAACACTATCTATGATGGCCCGAGATGTGTTGAACATTCAAGCGTCATCAACAACGTCTGAAATTACTTTTTTCGACCGACAAATATCAAATAGGAGAGCACATACATTCATTGGCGGGAGACTCATTGGAGATTGCAGTTCTATTCAGAGACTAGATTTGTGCGGAGCGTAGGAGGTGTGGCCAACCGGATATCAATGAAGAAGAAGACTACAACTACAACGAAATCTTATCCGACGGAGTTGCCAACAAATACCAATTCCAACCGAAGAACCACAAGAAATTATAAAGAAACTAGAAAACGAGTTTCTTAACATGTAATTCTTTTAATTGTACTTTTACTATGTTATTTATTTGCAACTTTCAATATCACGAAGTTGTAATTTTGAAATTGTATTACCAAAAAAAAATCATACTTCTATTAAATAATATAAGAGGCACAAAAACAGCTTTAGGATGTTTTTATTAAACTATCTTATTGTGTGTGTGTTATTTTTTTAATTTAAGGGCAAAAAAATTACCCATCCCGAACCCGCCCTACCCAGCCCTGCCGGACCCGACTCCGTCTGCCCCACCCTGCCCCGTTGGCCACCCCTAGAAAGAACTTATAGAAAATATCTTTATGAACTTTCCAAGACTTTATTAGAAAACAATATGAGTTTTGATTGGTAGAGAACTTTTTTTTGGATATTAACCACACTTTAACCTTGAAATTTCTCTTTTATTGTACCCTTTTTAGTTGTTAGTGTCGTCATTTGTTCACTAAATAACAGATCCATCAGTTTCAGTGTGTCAAATAAAACCAATGCAAGTGCTAAACACGCCAACCTGCCAAGTTAGAGCTAGAAATATATTTTGATGAATCAAACTTGCCCGACCCAAATTAACACATCTTATTATTTTGTCAATTGTCAATTTGTCATCCGATCATGCTAGAGGTGGTAAATGAAAGTGTCTAAGTTAAATTTGGACAGTTCAAAATAATAAATAGGTCATGACTCAAGCTAGCTAAAGTTTGTTTGGCTAGAAGGACCAGACCCATCAGCATGACCCAATCTCCTCTCTTTTGTATTTATTTTTTAAAATGAGAAAATGAAAGTTAATGTGTTTTTCTTAATTATTACTTTTAGATTTGTATAATTTCCAAATCATCAAATTTGACTTTGTTATTATTTTGAGTCGATTAGATCCCTTAGCACTAATTGTTTGATGGATCATTCTGGGCCTTAATGGTTTGATGGATCATTACTAAAAAATGTGTTGATTTTATCACCTCTAAATTTAACTGCTGGCAAGTCTTCCAACATTTAACTGATCAAGAAGATAGAGAAGAACATGAAAAATCAAATGTTTTTAACTTTTTGTTATCCTCAGAAGATCATATCTGTACAGGGTTGATCAGATAAACTGCACTATATAAACAAAACCCTAACTGGAGCTCTGTAAGACCACCGAAAAACTTGCCATATACACGTACAGGGTTGATCATATCTGCTGGTTGGTCGGATGAACAGAGGGAGTAGAAGCAGTGGGGGTGGTGATGTGCGTCCCACCTGCTGATTTGTCTTCCACGTGGCGTCCACGTGACATTTCTGTTAAAATGAGACAAATATAACAACTTTCATAACGTGAAGGGCATATTTGATCCTAAACTTTAACGGAGGGCAAATATGACCCTTTTCCCTATTAATTATCATAAATCAAATTGTACATTATATTTACGAAAAACTTAATATGATTTATATACAAAAGTGTTTTGTATCCCTCGTGACCATTATTTGATATTTATAACATTTTTTTTGATGTTATGAAGAATTATAATGTTAAAAGATTTAATATGGTTGATATATAAGTGTGTACAACAAAACTATCTAATATATCATAATTCATATTAAACAAAGTATTACTTATAAGTTTCACATATAATTTAAATAAACATTTTATTATATCTAATTAAATTCAATATTTGATTATATCAAAACTTTAAAACCAATATGTTGTATTTATCTACATTGGTCATTAATTATACTCAATTTATATTAGTGAACAAGTTGCAAAGCAATATCTTTTTAAAGTAGATCGATTTTTTTTAATGAGCAAAGCGTATAATTTTCTGTAACTAAATAAACCGTATAATTTGCTATACACAAAGTATGTAGAGACTTTTCATTACTTATGGAAATATGGATCAATTTTAGTTGCTCAATGTGTTTTGGGTATAGGAATAAGTTATTGTATTTACTAGTGTCTTTTGGAGAATTCCTAATTTCCTCACCAATTTGTATATGTTGTATCTCCTTGTCCTTATAAAGATACTTTAAATTTATTGTTTAATTTTGTGTGTGGATATTTTAGCGATTTTACCAAGAGAATAACTTATCAGCACTTATCTATATACGTATTACTTATCTATAAAAGAAGCTTCAGCATTTCAAAACTATTTAGGGTGCGTTTGATTCGCGCAGAATAAACGGAATGAAATCCAATAAAAAAAATGGAAAAGAAAGAAAAGGAATTACCCTGATTGTCCCTACATGTTTGGTTCTAGATTGTTTGGGGTCCCGGGTCCGGGGTCGGGGGTCGAGGGTCCGGGGTGGTCCAGAGTTCGGGGTCCGGAGTCCGGGTTGAGGAAAGGGAATGGAAATACCTAGGGGGTGGGGGAATCAATCTAAGGAAAAGGGAATGGAAAAAAGGTTAAAGGGAATGGAAAAATAAACCAAACAACCAACAACAAAGGGAATCAGAGGATTCCATTCCATTTCCCTTTCCTTATTACCCCGTATCAATGTTCTAAAAAATGCTAGGCGGGACCAGGACGGGGAGTGGGCGCCTATAGCCTAGGCGGGCCTAGGCGAATATATTCCTAGGCGGGATGGTCTGAGGGCGTCTAGGCGGCCGCCCAGGCCGTTTTTTAGAACACTGCCCCGAACCAAACACACCCTTATTATATTTAAGTCCTTATCAATTTGCAATCAGACAACCAAATGGACTCTAATTACTTTGGAGCTTCGAATTTTTATTTATTAATTTTCGATTCAGAAAAAAGGGTGCGTGTGACAAAAACGTAAAATAAAATGAAGGGTGAACTACAGCTATTGACCCACAAGATTTTCTTAATACAACATTATCTAATCCAACTTTTAAAAATTATAGAAGTCACCTTCAGTTTAACTGTAATACACGCAAAAGGTACATAGAATTAACTCAAATTGTTGGCTCTTTTACCCTCACAAGTTCAATAATGGCACGCATCCTAATTTCATATAGTTTCCAATTTATATTTTCTGAGCCATGATATGAAGTTTACAGATTCGAGATTCTAGCAATTTTAAATTATTATGTTCTAAATTAATAAAATATACATAATAAAAATGTTACCCAAGTAAAGAGTTTTTATTTTTTTTGGGGTATAAATTTCTGTTATATAGGGGGATCATGCAAGAAGGAAGGGATAGAGGGACGGTGAGAATTTAACACATACGATTAATTGTGTGGATAACTCTCAAATGGTACCACTAGACTTGAGAGATTTAGGTGTGCTTATCCGATGTTAGGGTCTGAAAAGTATAAATAGTACGGAGTTAATTCCAAACATGTACTCATATAGAAGAATCATGATAGACCTAATTGAAATTTTTGGTAATTATCTTCATTTAGCTTCGTAATTTGTTATTAAGGCGAATTTAAATGTATAAGAAAGAGGAAGAAAGACAATGTATTTTGGATGGGGCAAGTGCACATATAGAGTTGCTTGGAGGATCGTTATTTAATACTTAATTACAAAATATTTAATGTTTAGCCGCTTCAAAACATGCGGGATTAAAGTTGAAAATTCGAGAACTTTAAACCTTTGTGTTGTTCGAACTTTAGACCTAAGCTTACACCACCCAACTCATATTTTTGTTTTTGAAACTTGGACTACCAAGTTTAACTTCAGACCAAAAGTTTATTCCTTCCCCCCAAAGTCGGTGCATGCAAGTAGTGAAACAAGGATTCAACATTTACTTTCGCTTTACGTATATTTTATCTAATTATCCTACTCTCTTAAATCAGGCCAAATTTGTTGTAGTATCATATGATTATATTTAGGTAATGTTAGCACATTGATATTGATAGAATATTTTTCTTATCTTTATTCATCCAATATGGTAAGAATATATACATGTAATATAATAAATATGAAGAGTGATATTCTGCTTAATATCTTCCTATTTAATCACCTATTTAATTCTAATAATATCTCCTCTTTAATTCTAATAATATCCTACTTAATTCTTTTACAACATACCATAATAAGATCTTTACATTAATACTATTATTAAGAATATTATAAGCATTTATAATATTATTCTAACATTCTTTTACAACATACCATAATAAGATCTTTACATTAATACTATTATTAAGAATATTATAAGCATTTATAATATTATTCTAACATGTTAAGCAGGATATTATTAGAATTAAATAGGAAGATATTAAGGAGAATATCACTCTTCATATTTATTGTATTACATGTATATATTCTTACCATATTGGATGAATAAAGATGAGGAAAATATTCTATCATGGTATCAAGAGCTTAAGGAAAAAGATTCATCTTCCTAAATACCAAAAGTTTCTTTTCAAAACAATTTTTTTTTCCGGCTCCTCCAAACCCTCATAGCCGAAATTCTCTTGATTTTTTTTTTCATTGTGTTTTCCAATGTTCGTCTATCCAACTATCATCAACATGTCTGAATCAAAATCATTTTATCACCCCGCTCTCACAGTATCTAATATCAAAACTCATGTTTCCATAACTTTACAAATGGAGAATGTGCATTATGCTTCTTGGGCGAAACTTTTCAAAATACGTTGTCGTTCTCACCGGGTTCTTCACCACATCATTTCCCCGGAAAAAAACAAAGAAAAAGTTTTGACATCGGATGAAGACAAAGAATTGTGGGATGTCCTAGATGTCACTGTTCTTGGTTGGATATATTCAACAATTTTCACTGATTTGTTGCACACGATCATGGAAACAGATTCTAAGGCAATTGATGCTTGAAATCGATTACGGGACATTTTTTATGATAATCAAAACTCCTGTGCAGTTGCTTTGGAACAATAATTCTCCAGTGTTGATATGGAGGATTTTCCTAATGCCTCCGCTTATTGTCAACGCCTCAAAGTGTTGGCGGATCAATTAAAAAAGGTTGGTTCCCCCGTCTCCGACAACCGTTTGGTTCTACAACTTGTTGTCGGATTGACAGAGGCATATAGCGGAGTTGTCACCGTTATCCGTCAAAGTAACCCGCTTCCATTATTATACAAAGCAAGATCTATGTTAATCCTAGAAGAACAAGGCTTCTCTAAAAAGGTTGCTAACACAACCGAATCGGCGTACATGGTCACCAATGATGGAAATAATATTGCAACCCCACAAAATAACCCTGGTCAAAAAGGATGACATGGGAATAAAAAAGGTGGAAACCGCAACAGAAACGAGAACAATCGGAATTCCGGCGGGAGTTCCGACGGTGGTTCCGGCGGCGGGGGTTCCGGCGGGGGTTCCGGCGGCCGCGGTTATGGCAGCAACCCAGGCGGCAGGAGTGGCAGTGGTGGACACTTCCGACAACAACCACCAAGATCACAGTGGACCTGGCCACAATGGAATTGGGCTGGACCCCCTTGTCCTTACCCTACAACCAACTGGGCCAGGCCCAACTCCACATTTTCGTACCCAGCAAATCAACAGCCCATTGTGTCACCTTCACATGCCTTTGCTGGATATGCCCAGCCCACTGCTGGGCCGAATTTAAACAAGCCCAACAGCGAGGCTGGGAGCAGTAACACGGGCGGGACAACACCATTCTTTGGGCCTCAGGTGTGGAACGAGGCTCACTCAACAGTGGGCTAACCGGCAGACATTGAACATGCCATGCACACACTCGGGCTTAATCCACCGGACACGAATTGGTATATGGACTCAGGTGCAACGTCACATATGACGTCATCCCAAGGTAATCTTACGTCTTATTTTAATTTGAGCAAATCAAATGGTATAACTGTCGGAAATGGTCATTCCATTCCAATAAAAGGGTATGGTTCTACTAAATTGTCCAAACCAAATCCACCATTAGCCTTGAAAAATGTTATTCATGCACCACAATTAATCAAAAACCTAATCTCCGTTCGAAAGTTTACTTCAGATAACTGGGTTACCGTAGCTTTTGATCCTTTTGGTTTTATTGTGTGTAATTTTCAGACAGGGGCACACCTAATGAGATGTGATAGCCAAAGAGAACTTTATCCAGTTACTTCACTACTACAACCAGACAAGAAACATTTTAATTTTGCTATTTTTAATTCCAATTTATGGCATGAACGTTTGGGACATCCGGGAGAGTCTGTTTTAAACTCTCTCAAACGCAATAATTCAATTTTATGTACACGAACTCTTAATAAGTGTCAATCTTGTCCTTTGGGTAAGCATATTCAACTACAATTTGAGTCATCTTCTAATTGCACTTTTTTGCCATTTGATACTATACATTGTGATATTTGGGCATCCCCTGTTTTGAGCTCTTCAGGACATAGATATTATTTGATTGTTTTAGATGACTACTCTAAATTCTTGTGGACATTTTCCATATCGAAAAAATTCCAAGTGTTTTCTACATTCCTTAGTTTTAGAGCATTCATCCAAAAACAGTTTGAACGGGATATCAAAAACATCAAATGTGATAACGGGCGGGAGTTTGATAATAGACAATTTTGGAATTTTTGCAAAACAAATGGTTTGAATTTTCGTTTCTCATGCCCCCACACATCTTCACAAAATGGACAGGTGGAACACAAAATATGAACCATAAATAATATTGTCAGGACATCCCTTGCCCATTCCTCAATTCCCCCTAACTTTTGGCATCATGCACTTCAGATGGCTACTTATTTGTTGAATATACTACCAAACAAACATACATCATACCAAACACCCCTTCAATTACTTTACCTCCGAGAACCGACATACTCTCATCTCCGGGTCTTTGGTTGCTTGTGTTATCAATTATTCCCATCCACCACCATCCATAAATTACAACCAAGATCTACTCCATGTATTTTTTTGGGATACACATCCCATCATCGGGGATACAAATGCTATGATCTATCCTCCAATAGAATTTTTATTAGCCGTCATGTTATCTTTGATGAAACTCAATTTCCGTTTAGAAAAATCCATGAGTCACGATCTCCCACATATGAATTTCTGAATGTCGGGATACACCCAATTTTTACCCAACCATTGTCTCATAGTTCGGTCACTGCCACTGCTAATGGGCAAAATTCTTTAAACTCATTATTCGTGTCCTTAACAAATGACGCCCAACCCACTGTCTTGGACACCAATACACAGTCTGGCCCAACATGTCACGGTCTCTCCCCAGTACCGAATGGGCCACCTTCAGGCCCATGTGCTTTGACACCAACCAACAGCAACTTGCCCCATAATGCAACCCAAGCCACTGATCCAGGCCCAACTTTACAAATACCACATTTGGCCAGTGGCGTCCAGTCCACTGGCCCGACAACGTGTCCGGTCACCCGTAGTCAACATGGTATTGTCAAACTCAACACTAAATACAACCTTCACACCCAAGTATCCAAATCACCTTTACCATGTAACCCTATGTTTGCTCTAAAAGACCCAAATTGAAAAATGGCCATGGATGATGAATATCAAGCTCTTATTAAAAATAGGACATGGGATTTAGTACCCCGTCCATCTAATGCTAATATAATTCGGTCTATGTGGATTTTTAGCCATAAAAAAATCTGATGGTTCTTTTGAGCGGCATAAGGCTCGTCTTGTAGGTGATGGGAAGACGCAGCAGGTTGGTATCGATTGTGGGGAGACATTCAGTCCAGTAGTCAAACCAACTACTATCAGAACAGTGCTCAGCTTGTCTCACTCCAGAGGATGGTCACCAGTTGGATGTCAAAAATTTGTTTCTCCATGGTCACCTAAATGAGACTGTTTACATGCATCAACCATTGGGATACAGAGATCCAAAATATCCCAATCATGTATGTCTGCTAAACAAGTCTTTGTATGGTCTCAAACAGGCACCCAGGGCCTGTTATCAGTGGTTTGCAGATTTTGTATCACAAATGGGATTTTCAAACAGCCGGTCCGATAATTCTCTTTTTATCTATCATCAGGGTAATCATACGGCTTATCTTCTGTTGTATGTGGATGATATTATTCTGACAGCTTCTTCAAACTCCCTTTGCAAGAATATCATGTCTCAGCTTGGTTCAGAATTTGCTATGAAGGATCTTGGTCCGTTGCACTTCTTTCTAGGAATTGCTGTGACAAGACATGCAGGTGGGCTCTTTCTCTCCCAGAAGAAGTATGCATCTGAGATCGTGGAACGGGCTGGAATGGCCTCTTGCAAACCTTCAGCGACACCGGTGGATACAAAGTCCAAATTAAGTGTCATCTCTAGCAAACCCTTTGCTGATCCAACATTGTACCGCAGCCTAGCAGGCGCGTTGCAATATCTCACATTTATCAGGCCAGACATAACCTATGTCGTGCAACAAGTGTGCTTATTCATGCATAATCCGATGGAAGAACATATGCAGACACTCAAACGCATTGTACGCTACATTAAGGTCACTCAGGAATATGGTTTACACCTTTACCCATCTTGCATCTCCAAACTTGTTACTTATACAGAGATCACGGTCGTCGCACACCGACGCCCACATCCGGGTATTGTATCTTCCGGTGATAATTTAGTTTCATGGTCTTCCAACGGCAACCCACGATCGCGCTCGGTCTTAAAAGGTGAATACCGTGCTATTGTCGATGTTGTATGCAGATAAATGCCGGATTCAGAATCTTTTACTAGAGCTTCATTGTCCAATTCTGAAGGCTACTATGGTTTACTGTGACAACATTAGTGCGATATATCTCTCTGGAAATCCAATACATCACCAGTGCACTAAACATATTGAGTTGGATATCTATTTTGTCCGTGAAAAAGTGGCTCGCGGACAGGTGTGAGTATTACATGTCCCAACGCGTCATCAAATCGCAGATATCTTCACGAAAGAACTTCCGCTGATTTTATTTGAAGAATTTCGGGACAGTCTCAACATTCGGCGCCCTCCAACTTCAACTGCGGGGGAGTGTTAGAATAATATTATAAATGCTTATAATATTCTTAATAATAGTATTAATCTAAAGATCTTATTATGGTAGTTGTAAAAGAATTAAGTAGGATATTATTAGAATTAAATAGGAGATATTATTAGAATTAAATAGATGATTAAATGGGAAGATATTAAGGAGAATATCACTCTTCATATTTATTGTATTACATGTATATATTCTTACCATATTGGATGAATAAAGATGAGTTAAAATATTCTATCAATATCAATGAGTATATTAATTAATAAGTTCCAATAGCAGACATAAGAAGATGATAAGGATAAAGAAGGGGATGAAGCAAATAATACTTTTTATCTTAAGTTTGCCAATACTAGCAGAGCCGTCTTAAACATTTTGGTGTTCTGTTTTAATTAGTAAAAGTGGGCACTTAATTGGGCTAAGACCTGTGAATTATGTGTCTTTACAGTAAATTTTGGCTAATACTACTTAATAAAAAATGAAAAAAGGGGCCCTAAGATTTTTCATTTTTGAGAAGCAGAAGACACTGTGTGTGCCCAAAAGTCACGCTTGAATACTAGTACAAGTTAAATACTATGAAAACAAACAAACTAAATATAGCTTAAACAGCAGATTGAAAGCTAGCCAACTATTGAATTTCTATATTTCTGCGGCAAACAGTTAGAGTGGAGCACTGAAAAGCTCTTTTTTAAAAAAAAAAAAATAGGGGGTAGGGGGAATAGGTGAGGGAACAACTGAACTACTAAAATTCCCCATTGAATAACTCTTTTGAATTGAGGGGAACAGAGAAAAAGAAAAGAGAGCAGAGGGTGAGTTTATTATTATTATTATTTTTGATGACGGAAGGCCCGCGGCATTCTTTTATAAGTGTCTTTGAGTAAGCAATCGGTGTATGATAGCGCCCAATCAGTCAGTGATGCATTTAACAATGTGCCAATTTCAGCCAAGAAGATATTAGCGAAGGGAATCGAACTCGTGGCCTGGTCATATTTCTACTCCACTCAACTTATTTCTCCTTGCGGGTATTTTTTTTTTTTTATAGATTGCCTTGAAGGGAGAGAGAATAAAGGAAGAAAAGAGAAGTTCATGTCACTACACGTATTTTCTTACATGAACATAAAAAATAAGTTGCTAAGGTTGAATTTTTTTGAGAGTGAGTTGAAGATTTAAAAAACTTCACTAGAATTTTACCCACAGCCACTTTTCAACTTGAAATAATTAAAACTTCATGTCCGTTTCTAAAGAAGTATTTGCAAGTGAAGTTATAGCCTAAAGGTTAAGTCAAAGGACACATTCTAATTTTCTATCCAAGAAGCAAAAAAAGAAAATATGTATCACTCATCTCCCTCCTCTCTCCATTCTTCTGCATGTTTCGTTCATTTCTATTCCTTTCTTTCAATCAGAAGATCGTGAATAAAAAGAGCGTACAAGAAGGGGAAAAAAACTCAATGGAATATATGAATTTTCTATTGATGATACCTTTGTCCAATTGAAGAGCTACGACAGAGATACTTTACTAACAAGAATTGCATATACACGTATTTTCTATTCTCTTAAACTACTAGTAATAAATATTAAGATGCCCCAAAATATACTCAAAAATCAAAAGAAGAAGAAAAAGTAGTAGTAAATGGACATTTTCTAGAAGGATTCCCTTGGCCCACCTCAAAATTATAAGTTCCACCAACAAAGCTATCAGTCCCCCACTACTCCTAATATTATCTTCTTTCAAAATTGTATTTTTTTTCCCATCCAAGCCATGTTTGTCTGTCCTTTCATGCTTGCCATTTTCACAGTACTTCTTTATCAAGCAGGTCAACTTCTTATTAGCTGTTTCCCAATATTCTCATTCTTCATGTGTATTGTGACCATTCACTTGTCGTCCTTTTTATTTTCTATCCCACATTCTAAGCCATCTGACCAAAGCAGAGTCTCCCTTTTGGAGTTCTGATTTCTGGTATGTATAACAGATGACTGAGGAAAACCTATACACATCATATTAGTATGTATTTTTCTCTTGAAATACTCTTCCTCCTATTATGTACAATTTGTCTCTGACTTATTGCTTAGTAATGTTATGTCTTCAGTGGAATCAGCACATCATGTACCGAAGATGGATGTAGTAATTACTGGTTTACCAATGTGTTTGCAGCTGATGCAAGAATTGTCTTCTCCAAGCCCCCCTTTTAAAAATGTTCTTTGTGAAACTCGAACTTTGTCGTACCCTTTTGATTATACTCATTGCAGAGTTTGTTGAGTTCCTTCGCTAATATGGGTGCACCACAGTAGAAAACTCCTGCTCCAGAATAACAAATTGGAATCAACTCTCAGTAAAACAATGACAAAATTCAATCTCCGATAGGTCAAACGATAACTATACCTATTCTTGCATTTGCATGCTTGGTTAAGGTCTTGGAAAATACTTTCTTCCAATTTGGCCTGGCAAAATGTGTCCTAACCTGTTGATGAAAGTAAATCAGAGAGGGATTTAAATGACTGAACAAACCTTAGGCAATGATCAGCTATTCCAACTCAAATAAATCCTAATTGATGCTATTGAGTAAGGTCTAATGGAAAGAACGTATTGCCTTAACACTAAAGTGATTGAATCCACAAATATAATTCTTTAAAAAGAAGAGGCTTACCCTGGTGCCTGATACAATATCAACCCCATTCTTAGCATGGTTAAGCGCCTGAACCATGGTAATGAGAGCTGAACGTGCATCCCCTTCCTCATAAACACTCGTCAAGTAGTTATGCATCTCGATGACTCCCTGAATATCACGAGGAATATCAATAAGTATCGAGGTAGGCAGCAAATAAGTTGGACAATTGGATGTCTAGCAGTACCCTTTGATCAAGTTCAGCCACTTCGTTCATAACACCTTTGAACCAATCAAATGATCCTTGCTCCCTGGTCACCCAATAAAAATATGCATTTGTGGTTCTTAGAGTGCCCTTTCTCTTTTTTGGAGAAATCTTGTTGAGGGCTGGTTGCTCACTTGTTGCAGCGCTCATGTCTGAGTTCCCACTGAAATCAGAGACTAAATCCTGAGAACAGAAATAGTGAACATTAGACTTCTTGTTCATCACGCTATCCCCAGAAGACAACAAAAAGAAGAATAAGACTGAGAATGCCATGCGGCATGATAAATGAAGATTGCTCTACTTGAGCAGTGTTATGTTAAATGTAACACCATATGAAATTTAGATACTCACTGCTTGCTCCTCCATTTGGACGATGTTTTTGAGCAAATCTTTCAGGATGCTTATAAAGGGGGTTGCTCCAATGCCAAGACCAACAAGCAGTAAGACATCATACTTCCGGTAATCTTGTGCTGGAGCTCCATAAGGTCCATCTATTAATAGCTTTGGCAAACTGAGATTTAGGAGTAACTTTACACATCAATAATAATAATACCTCCAAGAATACGTACCAGAAAACTTTTCTTTCTTAAATATACCCGAAAATAATATCCATTTAAGTTGGAGTCCTTGTAGAATTATACCTTGTTTTGGTGTTTTCGTCAGCTCTGAGCAGGCCACTCTTTCCAGACTCTGCCGGCTCGCAAGCCTCAGAAAACACCCGCTTGAGTTCTTGGGTCCAGTCACCAAGTTGTCGGATGTGAATGCTTAAGTAGTCATCCCCAGGAGCTGAAGTAATGGAAAATGGATGCCTGGATATTCAAGCATGTAAGATCTCAGCAGATAAGCATACTGAGTGTCATCAAATGTTTAACACAAGATTGAAGATGATTTAGATTTGCATCCCCCTTCCCCTCCCTCCCTTTCTGAACAGTTCACATATTTTGTCACCATCCTACACTTTCATCAAAGCGCTAGTTTCACTACTCAAGAGAGAGAACAAGGTAAACTAACAACTCTGTATTGATGCAAATGAGAAACTCTGGTGGTAATGTAATCTTGTAAACTTCAAACTTTTATCTGCAAGGTAATGAATCTCACTAAAATCAAAATGCTTCGAGTCACTTACCACTCAAATGGAGAAACAGCTGGACACTGGACAAACATATATTGTCCACTCTTGTATCGAAATTGCGGAGGCTTAGACATTTGCAGAGCAAGGACATTTCCGGGATATATTGCTACCTGAAATAAATTGTTGAAATTTAAAAATAAGAGAATAGTATGAGAGAATAAAATGTTTGATTCAGCATTTGCATTAAGGGGAATGTCGTGAAATTTAGCTAAAATAGCATCAGTCACTAACTATGACTTGTAGTATGTTGAATTTAGATAACTAAATGTTTTCTAGTTCACTCTTTTCTATTTATAGCTCCGGCTGTGTGAGTGTGAGCTCGCGCATATGGCCGGTTTCAAGTCCAGATAAAGGAGTAGAGTTGCAGTAGGATGACATTCAGCATAAATTAGTAGGAGTAATTCATGATGAATCCGCATCCTCTAAACTAGCTTGGGTTTGATTGTGTAGTTGTTATTGTTGTTTATTCTTTTTTCCATTTCTGAATGTGTAATTGAATTTCACCATGTGAATTGACTAACAATGTCCAACATTAAATTCAGACCATATAAAGAATGTCCTGATTCGAGAAACCTAATGCAAGTGAAACTAAATGCCCATTTCAGAAGCTTACTTTTAGAAGCCGGACAGGGTACAAGCCTGACCGGAAGAATCTGAGAGTTCTTTCCCCTGCGTATAGAAGTACAGGAACTGCTAGATACATCCATGTCTGGAAACAAATACTAGGTTAATAGCATGTAAACAAAAAAATAGGAGTCATATTATTGAGAAAGGAAGAGGACAAGAACTCAGAATCCATACCGTCTTGGAGTACCATTTATGCACAAGGTAGAGGAACGTGCCATGGATGATCAGCAGGATGTAGACAATGACAAGAAGGTGGTGTGAATACCAAAATGCATTGAAGCCAGTGAGTCTATCAAAAGGTTTGGGAAACTTAATGAGACTCCGCCTAAACCATCGCGTTGCAAGAGTGAAAGCAATGGCCATGAGGATTACCATTATTATTCCCGTCACACCCTCAACTCCTGTAACAAGATCTATGTACTGAGGCTTATGTGGGCCAAAATCATTCACCAAATAACTCTGATATTCTTTATCATCTGCACGTATAAGCTTTGGGAAATCACATGCAAGGTGGTTACCAGCATGGAGTATGATACCAATGACAATTGCTGCAGCAACAGTCTGCAGACCAACCAAGTAAGAATTTGAGAGTAAAAATAGACGTCACTTTGCAACTTAAAGATAAATGAACCCTTCATTAAGAAATCATACTACTCATTTTGCCATATTTGTAATAACTATTTGGGAAGTCAACCACTATTAACTACACATTTGAGCCTTGTAATCCAAACTCCGTCAATTATTTCTGGAAAAAGAAAAAGAGGGATCACTTATGTGGTTCACAAATTTTGTGATTATTAGCATTCTTACACGTAAATTAGGCAAATCCTTAAAGACTAACATAGATATGTTCTTATTAGTACTCACAAAGTATAGAGTTACTTCTGCATAAACCAAACACTAATCTTGATGAACAAATAGTGAAAACTGTGAGATTGTAATGGTGAATTTTGTCCCAAACTTTTTGCTAGTTTATTAATTATCCTTAAGGCAGTAATGCACTGGCGAGAAACTTTGACACGGACTGTGTTTAGTCCCTCAAACTGTAATAAGTCATTACGTCGAGACTTCAATCCATTCCATGAAAAGAAGCAGAAAATTAGAGAGAAAAAAGTCAACTATTGCTGCTATGACAGCATATCAACCTCGATATTTCAGTTTATATTTTCCTGTTTAGAATCCGCAGGACACTTAGTCGTCACCATTCCGAGTATATTGGCATACAGAAAATTAGTATCATATTCCTTTTGGACTTAAAAAATGTTATAGTAAGATAGATCGACTGATGTACACAATGATCTTCCTAACTCCATTCACATGGTTCTGTTTATATGCAAATTCACCGTATGTGTGATGCGTGCACATGCATTTATATATACGATCTGTAAAAAGAAGAAAGTAACTCCCACCGTCTCAATTTGTTTATGTGTCTTCATAAAAAATAATCTCTTGATTATTCTCATTAATAAAAGGGGTATATATACAAGTTACATATAGGAAAATTCTTTTCATAATCTACATCTAAAACTATATTCTATTTGGAGACTAACTATACAATTATGGTACTACAAGACTAATAATTATCTACCATATAAACGGTCATATACCAAATATACAAAGAACCGTGACCAACTATACTTAGGATATACAATACCGTGATATACCTTAAGTGTATATCACGCTAATATCTTTCCTTTAACACATACAGTATAAGGAATTAGGTAACACATTTGAATCTTGTGGTTTTAAACTAAAAATGTGCAAAAATACCAAAATTCCCTTGAATCTAGTGGGTCTTAACATTATACATGTCATTTGGGATGTTAAGACTTATAAAATTATTAAATACAAAAAGTGACATATTTTTAAAATAGATTAAAAATGTAAGGCACATAAAATGAAAAAAAATCAAAAGGGAGTATATTAGAAGGTGCACCCACTCAGTTTGTGGGATGATTTAGTTTGTAGTCCACTACAAATGCTTTTTGGTTATATATAATCCGTTTCATAGGTAAATAAAACAGAGGAGATCTTTATATAGGGTCATTTAATTTCTTTTATTATTAATTGTAAGTGGATATAAAAGATCATTTCCTATCCATTTGTAACCCTTTTTAAACGTATGGAAAGAAGAGAATGAAAGTGGTAGCCTACCTTGTGAAAGTTGATGTTGTCATCAAAGGGTACAAAAGAGCTCAACTTGGTGGACCTGAGCCATGTAATGGTGTTTCTGCAGACTGGTAATAATATAAGAGCCATGTTGAACTTGAGAGTCTCAGCAGCACCCTTAGCAGTGACAAGGCAATAACCCATGACATGGAATGCACTCTTGTTTTTGTACTGATAGAACTTCCAAATAAAAAGCCCAATCATTATTAAAACCCACAAGGCCAGAACCCAAATCCTCTTCCAGTTCTCTTGCAACCAATACATAAGTTTAGTGCTCATTCTTCTTATTGGGCTTCTCTTCCTTAACCCGTGCAGGTTTTGGCTCAAGGCTTGGCTTGTGTAGCTCAGTGCTTGGCTGTAGTTGAGGTAAGTGTCCTTTTGGAGGAGTAGTGTTTCCAGCTGCCATAACTGCATTATCATCATGATAAAACAGAGCATGCAAGGAACATGAATCAGAAAGTTGTGTTATGGCTTCATGCTCAATAAACTAAGGATAATGTTACAAAATGCCATTTCATCCCTAGAAGGGTTTGACTTAAAAAACTCACGTTTATAAAATGTTAGCCCTCTTAATTTTTCAAATCATTTATTCCACTAATTATGAAATTACTTATAGTTACATGACGGAGGTGCTCGGGTCAATTGATCACACCTCGACTATTTTCGAGTAACTAGATGCACCAATACTTTGACAAATTATGTTTCTCGACCCAGTATCAAATCCTCCAAAATATAATATTTTTAAAGTATTCGGCACGGCTTCATCAACATTTTAAAAAATTTAAAATAATCAATAGATGAATAGTAATTAATTTTTATCCAGTAATATACTCCTAAAATTATTTTGCTATATATAAATTAAACTCTTGTTAAATTGCGTTGGCGAAAGATCTGCTTGTTGTCCACTTGTTTTAGCGCTCAAAACACGCATCAGATGTACAAAAGGGACCGCAAACAATGGTCATATATATTCCACCTTCTAATGATGGAGCCATAGACTGTGATAACCAGAAAGCTAGTACCAAGCAGCTTCTTGGGACTTTTATGGACTTAAAAGTTGATCAAGTCACTGTATGGATTAAAGCAAACTTCTAGGCAATGGAACATAAAATTAACCACTGCCTTGCAGAGCTCAGGATATATTCTGAGTCAATTAGACCATTCTCTGCTTACTAAGAAGGTTGGTGACAAAATAGTTGTGGTTCTTATATATGTGGATGATCTTTTCATCACAGGCAGTGATGAAGACCTTATTCAGGAGACAAAACAGGCTCTCCAGCAAAACTTTAAGATCAAGGACTTGGAATTTTTGAGATACTTTTTAGGCTTTGAGTTTGCTAGAAATGACACTGGTATAGTGATGCATCAGAGGAAAAGTATGCACTAGAGTTAATCTCTGATCTCAGACTCTCTACTGGAAACCAGCAAGGTCACCTATGGAGCTCAATGCCAAGTTGACATCAGTGGTGTATGATCAGCATGCTACTGATGGCTCATCTTAGGTCAAGGATCCATTGCTGGATGATCCAGCAGGCTATCAGAGACACTACTTATTGGCAGATTGTTATATCTGACGAACACCAAACCTGATATATCATTTGATGTTCAGTGTTTAAGTCAATTTATGCAATGTCCAAAGACCTCTCATCTCTTGGCTGCACATCGAGTGGTTAGGTACCTGAAGCAGGCTCCAGGCCTAGGTCTTTTCATGCAGGCTGGGAGCACTACTAACCTCACTACCTATTACGATGCTGATTGGGCATCGTGTCTTAATACTAGAAGATCTGTTACTGGATATTTGGTATTCTTTGGGGCTTCACTCATCTCCTGAAAGTTGAAGAAACAATTCACTGTTTCGAGGAGTTTAGCTGAAGCTGAATATATGAGCCTGACTACTGCAGTGGCTGAAGTAGTGTGGCTTTCTAGATTGTTCTCGACATTAGGTGTTCCTATTACATTACCAATTTCTGTGCACAGTGACAGCAAATCTGCGTTACAGATTACAGTCAATCCTGTTTTTCATGAGCGGACCAAACACATCGACATCGATTGTCATTTTGTTCGCGAGAAACTGCAGCAAGGACTGATCAACACATTGTACATACACACTGATGAGCAGCCTGCCAATATTCTCACAAAGAGTTTGACACATGATCGCCATGATTACCTATTGTCCAAGCTAGGACTAAAGAACTTGTTTTTAGTTCCTAGTTTGAGGGGGCGTGTTGAGGATACATTAGATATACATTAGTATACTATTTCTAAACATTCGATATACATTAGTATACTATTTCTATTTCAATCTACATGTCTATTATTTCCAGTTTAGCCCATTAGTTCAAGTGTTAGTCCATTTATAGTGTAGGTTGGTTATATTGGTTATGTTTGTAAGAGTGGTTATAGTGTCCAAAGTTGCAACTATAAATAATTGTGGTCACATGAGAAATAAAGACAAGAAAAGCTTGGGCAAAACTCTCTCTCTCGTTCTTAGCTTCTTCTTCACTACTGTTCCATCAATACGCTCAAGGTATTGAGCTTTCTCATACATGCATTACAAAATTTATCTGTGGATTGAACATTTTAACATAATGACAACTTATCTTCCAAGATAAAATAACAATCAAACAAATGAGCAAAGTGAACTCAAGTGTTCGCTTAGGAAGAAAGATCTTTGAGTGTTTTGTGATTGCAAGAGAGGAAGACAATTTCAAAGAATTGTTAAGTGTGAAGTGTTTTGCAATTGTGCCAAAGGCATCAATTTATAGGTAGATGATTATGTCTTCTGAATTAACCAAATGAATGGCCATCAATGTCAAGTAATGACCATTGATATTGAGGTTAATTCAGCCTAGTAATGATTGAATTCAATAACCAAATAATTGAGAGTAATTGCTCCAAAGTCAGCCCAAGAATCAGTTTCAATTCGCCTCAAACGGTCTGAAAAACAATCGAAGCGCCGCGGTACTTCACGTCCAGTAAGTCACTGGAACTAAAACGCCATTTAGCGCTGCGGCGCTTCAATTCAAGTGAGCTACTGGAATTGTAACGACATTTAGAGCCGGGGCTCTTGGAGGAGGCGTTGTGGCGCTTCAAGCACCGCTGCCCTGACTTTGTTGTGCCGCGGCCCTTCTTGGCTCCACGACGATTTCTTATTCGTTTCATCTTTTACACATTTCTTCCTTTCATTTACCAACATGAAACTATTTGTCATTTGACCAATAACCGTCTATTCTCTTATGTCTCAAACAATTCGTATACGTACCAATATTTCTTCTATTTAAGGAAATTACGATCCTTGGCACTTTATGTGCACGTGTTTGAAAACCATGTTTCTGACGTGCGGGACCCCAGTTGTTCGAGTCATAATTAATAGGATTAATTTTATTTCATATTTTTAGTAAATTTCCAACAAATACTTCACTTGACATTTTCAAAGTTTCGACAATGGTAGTAGGCATGTTTAGGTTACTAAATGTTTTTAAGAGATAGAAAGTACTATTTAAAATGTATAGATTAAGTTCTGCTGTCAAATAAACTAATTTGAAAACGAGGATGAATTCTTACAATAAAATTATAAATATTCAATGCGACAATTGCATTGAGTAAACTTACTAGTGACCTTTCACCTCAACTATTCTTTCATAAGTAATTTCAAAGATAAATAAAAATTAGAAGTTCCTGCACTATCTCTTACTCTAGGTAAATCGCTGAATTTACAAGGTAAACTGGGGAAAGTATATTGTAAAGAATGAATCTTGGGGTTAAATCAAGCTCAAAAGCTAATCTGTAGGGTGAGTAGTTCATGTTCTCATTTCATTATAAAAAATGAATTTTGTGTTTAACTCAACTCAAAAGCTAGCTTGTAGGGTAAGAAAATCCATATAAGGAGTCAATGTTCTCATTTAATATCCGATGTGAAACTCTTAACATATATAAAAGAATTGCACGCAATTCTTAGTACTCCTTCCACTTTTTGATGAGTCTCACAAAGCAACCTTATTTATCTACTCTCTCCCAATTTATACCATGTAGTTCAAATTTCAAGAGTCAAATAAAATAATTTTTATAGAAGTTTATTCGTATGTATTTTAAATTGTTAATTATTGTGACTTATAATACTTTATATGTAATTACTAAATATGATTTTTTTAAAGAAAAAATGAAAGATTGTTAGTCCGAATTTTACCGTCAAAATAAAGAAGTTTGACTCTCAAAATCCGAACTGTATCATATAAATTGAGACAAAGAAAATATTATATATTTTATAATTATAGTGTTCTAATCAGCTTGTGCTACTTTGATTAATTCTATCGGGTAAATGAAAAATTAGCTATTTTTTACCTCCACTAAAAATTGAATCTTAAATCTCATACTCTATTCTTAATTCATTTTATATATTATGCATAGCCACCACTAAATTGACATGTTTGCTCGTGAATATCTAAACTCAAGTTTATCACCAAGGATGTGACAGCATTTTTCAGTTCCTAAAATATTGTAAACTAATCTTAAGTGCATACGGTAAGCTCAACCAACCAAAAATAGGTAGCGTATTTCTTTGAAGTTTGAATAGATCACCTCCATATTACTTCAATTACCTAATAATTCTTTTCATATTTCATTTACCTTCACTTGGGGTTTTTCTTTCTCTTCATTTTTTCCCGACCAAACATAAAATTGGAAAGAGAAGAAGAGAGGAACTGTTGAACGACTACAATTTGACCATGCTCTAGAATAAATACCCCAGTTAAAACCCCAGAATAAATACTACTACTAGGTATGGGAGAAAAAATTGTTGAACAACACGGTATCACTCTTTTTCTCGTCTAACAACTTGGACTTTAAAAATCTTTAATTAAGTCTAATTCAATAAATTAGTTGCAACCATTTTGCATAAGTCAATAACCAATCAACTGATAGTAATTTACTTAATAAGAAGAGTTAGTCATAAGACGAATTGTCGTGCAAGCAACAAAAATAAAATAATCTGTGTTACCTTTTGCAGCCCTTCAAGAGGGTGAAACCGTGAAAGTAAAGGAGGGTCCTACCTCAATGTAGCCAAGTCTTTCAGGATCTAATTCTTCCATGATCAAAGCTGCATACTCCTCTGCTTGTTCTTTTAATCTTGATAACTTGTTTGCAGAGGCACTTAGCATGATGATCTACATTGATCACTTAATAATAAGTTATATAGTTTTTATAATTTGTCGTTTTCAATAGAAAAGGATTAATTTCACCAGTGAAGTTTAATTTAGTCTTTTCGGTTTCCGTAGTGTAGACATTCTATGAATTTGCAAATTCATTCATGAAAATTTGTTCCAATAACTCACGCCAACGCCAAGAATTATGTTGAAATGGATAAGATTCTTTTATTCTTATCTAGACGTCTTCCGTTCGAACCTGATTTCTTTTAATGAGCATTGTATGGCATGAATACTAATTATTCGGGACGGGTACTAGATATCCAGTGGGAAATAAAAAAAAAACATTTAAGCCATGTCTAGGAGGCTAAATTATGCTCCAACAAAGTAATTTTATCACATCAAACTATTCCAATTAGAGTTTAGATAGGAGAGTTGACTTGGTATTCCAAAAAAATTAAGAATTAGATTTCCAAATAATATTGTTGGAATTTATCTCATAAAACAAAATTGATTTGAGAAATTAAATTGGAATTGTAGTAGGCAATTGTAACTTCATCCAACATCACATAAATGTCAAAATTTGATTTCATCAAATGCGTTTCCATTAATTTTTCAGGAACCAAATTTAAAAGACCTTTGAAAAGAAAACAATGAAGAATAAATGAATAATTAAAAAGAGACAAGGTATTTAAATTAGAAAAAGCTTTGAGAAGATACAAATAACACTAGTATATGTTTACTTGACAAAAACGCCCCCACCAACTCCCATGAAAATGATGTTTTAAGTCGATGAAAAGATAAACAAAAAAATGTTGGGACTATTTGCACATTGAGCTTATACATAAAAGTTCCGCCATTTGGGCCAGACAAAAAAGTTTCTAGAGAACATGGGTAGCATCAGACAGCAAGACTACAGAGATTATGCAATGCAATTATATATTAGGAAAAAAAAATATTTATAAGTATTTTGGAGTCGTTGATTCTTGAAATTTTCTTATCTGGCCACCTAATCATCACGCCGAACACATATTTATATCCATTTAGAAGGGGGGGGGACAAGAAAATTGGGTCACAAAGCTTAATCCTAACCACTTCGTAGCATCGTTTTTAGAATGCATGTGTTTTTATATGCACAATGAATTGTTTATGTAAGTCATTAAGATTTTTTTAAGGCAAAGTCAGCGAGACATTATAATGAAACCACAACCTGACAGACTGTTCTCCTATTAACGTAACTCCTGGTTATCAATTTTACAAACCTCAGAAGTAAAATTGAATATGACTATTGAGAAGCCAAACGTGGTAATATTTTTTAAAGGATGATGTGTTTATTAAGGGTTTGTTCAATAAAATTATCCTTAATAATTATGCTTTGAAAATTAAAATCTGACTACTTTTACTTTATAAGATAATATTAATAATAATAAATCTCTTAGCATAAAGGACAATAAAATGGAGCGGCTAAATATATATTTACCTCTTTTACTTCCTCTTCAGCAATTCGACCATCTTCATTCTTGTCCACCCTGTTACCACAAAATGAAAACCACAAAGATTGTTACGTGCTGTAAAATCAAAGCAATATTTTCCCTTTGCAGAAGTTAGCAGTATATTTTAATTACTCTACTAGATAATGACGTGCCACTTAAATATTTCGAATATTTCTTTGTCAGTTGTCATGCAGTAGTGGACGAGTGTTCCACATGGAAAGCAAACAGTAAATTGCCTCTCCCCCTTTCTCTCTCTCTTCACCATTTGTTTACTAAAATTACTTCTCTAATTTTACTTAAGATAATTAGTTCTTATTTTACTAACTAATTAATCAAGTTAATGGTGCGTACATGTCGAAGAAGATCTGAAGCCGAGAATCGAAACTCTGATCGGTGATTTGAGACCAATACTCATAAAGCTCTTCTTTGCTAATTTTATCAACCTTCAATCTTCTTCTTCTACTCAAAGCATCAAACAATTCTAATGCAAATTCCTTAGAATCCTTCATACCTTCATCCAAATAATTAACAAAAATTAATGTAAGTATTCAATAATTCTACAAGATAATGGTAAAAACACATATAAACTACTCATTACTTTTACGTTAGTTTCACACATCAATTGTCAGTTTATTTTTTCTATATGAACTAATAGAACTATCACAATCTATGTGTCAAAACACATTTAGTTAAGCATATTGTAATAGTTAAGATAGAAAAATAATAGTTGATAGTTAACCTAATTAGCTTTGATAAAAGAGAACATATGATAGTTGCGGTGAAACTTGCCAAAAAACTATAATTCAGATATGTTTTTTATCATTAACGCAATACTGACCTATGCATTGTGCGAAATGGGAGCGATAAAGGTAACCGTCTTTAGCGAGCTTAGCGAAATTGTTCTCAACTTCATTCCATCCATTAGTTCTATTATTACTAATGAATTTGAGTCCACGAAGAGCTTTTTGGGCGCTAGAACGAGTACGATCAAGCTGAGCACGCTGTCGACGTAATGCTCGAGCCGCTAAAGCCGAGTCCACACCGTTTCCCGTTCCAACGACAGCGTTTTGGAAAAACGACGTCGGTGAAAACGCACGAGACGCATGTCCATGGCTCCACGAAAATCTCTTTAACTCCGCTTTTAACTCTTGCGAAAACTGCCTCGCTTTCGCAACCGCTTCGGCTTTCAATTCCTGTGAAAACTGACGGAATTTATTCGATGTACTCCGGCGCATCGTCGGCGATCTAGTTTCCGACGTTGACGCCGGAGTTTCAATCGATATTCCGGAGGTAACATCAGGAATATCAATGTTGATCAAAGTAGCTGGTTCAACGCTCCGTAAAATTATCGTATCGTCATCCTGAAGATCAAGTATGACTTCAACAAACTCTTCCGATGCAAAACCGGAATTGTTACCGGAATCTGTTCCCGGAGATGGCTCACCACTATAATCCTTGTCGGAAGATACCGTATCCGATGTCCACCGGCGTTCATGTCCAGGTAACCCCCTCATTTGACTCAAATCAAAATACTGAAACAGATAAATAAATATATGTAAAAATAAAATTTCAAAAAAATGGAAAATGCTCTTTGGTGGGTGTGAGTGGTGAGAAAGATAATGAATATTATATAGCAAAGAAATGCAGAAGTTATTGTACGCGTCCTTTTTTTTGTGTTGAGAAAGGAAAACGTCGATACTCTTTCGAGTGCGCTTTGAATAAACTTCGAATTTACGCAAATCACGTCAGTCAATTAATCACACTTGAACAAATCATGTATGACAGATTCAATCAAAAAGATTTATGCATGAGATCGAACTCATGATATTGCAGTCTCACGCTTTAATGCTACACCAATTTAACTACCTTTGCGGGTTTATTATACTCGTCCTGAATCTAGCAAATGGAGATTACAGCAAATATATGAAAAAGAGGGGACCGGAACTGACCGAAAGTTTTGGTTAGCTCTTTTTGGTTATATTATATGCTTTCTGTATACTCAATAATTTAATTTTGCTGAGAAATGGATTTGGCTTTGTACGAAGGTATTTTTTCAGAGCTTTCTTAAAAATGGTGAGGGAGTAGTGAGGGTCACTTCTGAATTTTGATAGAAAAGGTTGAATTTATATGAATAAATAAATAAGTAGGAATCATGCATTTCTAAAAAAAAATCTTTCTATTGTGGGTTTGCTTGTTGCAGTGACGCGTGTACAGTGAATAGATGCTTGTACATACATACTATTAGTAATAAAAATGAGTATAGCTCAATTGGTTTCTAGATGATAGATTGCTCTAAATAATAAAAATGACATCAGTTACGGTCTTCTCATTTACAGTCAAACTTAACGCTGTACTGACCTATGCTATGTACATTTGCTTCATTCCTAAATTATGATAATAAATCAAAGAATTAATTATGAGATGTGTGAAGGAGATTAAATAATTTTTACCATATCATTTATGTCTCTCGTTTTTTGGGGCACAATTTAATGGCATAATTTGGATTGGATTGTTACAAGTCCTAATCAAGTGGACTCTTAATTCTTGATCAATGTTATTCAATTTTCTCCTCTATTAACTATATATGAAGAAAAATATTACAGCATTCCTAGGTAAAAATAAAGTATGAGTTAAAAAATTTGTAAGAGGGATATCACAATAATAAGGCATGCCACTTAAACTGTTATGCATATTCTTGATAACTGGGTATACCTGTCTAACCGATCGATCCGGACCGGTTACCGGTCCGGTCCACTGATTTATCGGGCCTACCGGTCCGGTTCATTACCGGATTTTCAATCGGTCCGTGCGGGTCCGGGTTGAACCGGGCCTACCGATCCGTTTTTTTTTGTTTTGTAAATTTCAAAAATCTAACTAAATTCAAATTAAATATGTAATATAATAATATAATATAGTTTATAACTTTATACTTTATAGTTATATTGTAGTTATATAAAATATACAACTCTTTAGTTGTTATTTGTTAACTTATCTTATGTCTACTAATTTAATAAATTAATAAATTTTCGAAATAAAAAAAATATACAATAAAAACTAATGATAAGATGTAAACTTTCGAACTTTCATTATTCATAATGTTAATTGTTAATAAGAGTACATAATGAAGTAATAATAATTGTTATTTACATATTATGCATCCTTCTTGCAAGTTCTTCGTAATTTATAGGTTGCTCCATAGCCTCTAAATCTTGAGTATTAATTTCAGTCCCAATTGCGCTCCCGGTTTTCAAAATATTGTCGATTTCTTCATCTTCCGGAGAGTCAACGTCTTCATATTCTTGATTTCTTCTCTCTGATCTGATCCAATCTCTTAAACATACTAACACTTTTAATGTGTTTCCGCCCAATGAGTGACGTGTGTCTCCTATTTGATCTCGTGCTTGGCTGAATGCACTTTCAGAAGCCACTGTTAAGATAAACACATTAAGAATATCCCGTGCCATAGCTGCTAGTATCGGAAATTGTCTTTTGTTATCCTGTCGCCATTGTAAAGGTTGAAAGTTCTTCTTCGGCTCCGTTGGTTTTTGCAAATAAAACTGCATCTCATCACAATTCGAGTTGTGCTTGCTTGTGTTGTTGCAAAAGTGCTCCATATAGATAAAGATTCATTTTCATCGTCTTCATCGAATCCTGCAGATGTGGACACAGAAACAGAAGCAGAACTAGAAGGAATATTAGTAGCAGAGTTGTTATTGTCATGTAATGTAGCATAATAATCATATAATTTAGCTAAATTAGTATCAAGTTTACATATGCAATCAAATGAAGATAGAGTTTCTGTTTCACCTACTTTCATATAAGTATATAAACTAAATATTAAATTATGACAATCTACTTTTTTAACAGAAGGATTTAAGACTGCATCTGATAAATATCAGGAATAGGAAAAAAATATTTTTAAAATTTTTCAAACATAACTGTAACTGCAACTTTATATTTTATATTTGATTTTAAACCATAAAGTAAATATGAAATTTCAGTTATATGAGCTAAAACATTACAAACTGTTGGGTAATAAGATCCCGAAAATTCAACAGTAGCAGTGTAAAATTTACGTAAATTTTTTAAAAGTTCAGCAATTGATTTTCAAACATCGTCGGTTAACATATAAATCGTGTTCTTACAATGAGCATTTGAAACATGTGTTATGCGATCTTTATACTTATAACATTCTTTTAAAAATAAATAAGTATAATTCCACCGTGTAATAATCTCGTGTGGCATGAATTTAGGTCTCAAATCAAATTGTTTATATTTTTCTTTAAATTCGATAAGTCTATTTTTTCTATTATTACCTTGAATAACTCCAACAACTCTTTTGACAATTTGTATTTCAGTTGCAAATAACTCAAGACCACTTTTAACAATTAAATTATAAATATGACAAGCACAACGAACAATAAATATATCAGGAAGTGACGGTTCTAATTTCACTTTTAAAAGATCTACATCAACAATATTATTAAATGTATTATCGAATGATATACAAAGTATTTTTTTATAAAGATTATAATTTTTGGCATAAGTACAAATAGTTTCGCTTATATATTTTTCAGTATGACTTTGATCCTCGTCATACGCAAAAGCAATAATACATTTTTCCATTTTAAAATTTTCATCAATCCAATGACATGTAACTGTTAAATAATCATAATCGTTTAAAGCATGCCCAATGTCTACAGTAAAACTAACTAAGCATGGAATATTAGTGAATAAATATTGCAAAAAAATAACATAATCATTATAAAGTCTAAAAACATCGGCCCTACAAGTAATACGAGGAACACCTGTAAAACAAGGATTATATACTCTTTGAATATATGTAATTAAATATAAAGAAGAATCAAAAGAAAAAGGTAAGCAACCTCCGATAATTATTTTTGTCAATTCAATGCGATCCTTCTTTGGATTGTACTTAGTCAACCCTCCCGTTAATGGATTAAGTTGTTGTTGACCGGGTTCTAAATCAGTGGCAACACCCCATTGTATCGGATGAACTTTCAATAAATGTCTACCTATAGTGTCCGTCCCCCCGTCACCACCCCCTCTCTTATGTTTATAAGTTTTCCCACAAATATTACATCTAACTCTATCAGTGTCCCCAACTCTATCATAAAAGAGCCACACTTTACTCATTTTTCTCCTTACTTCTGGTTCTGTAACTTCTGGTAAAGGAGGTCTACGACTACCACTAGCAGTACCAACATTGACAGAAGGAACACTAGTAGGTGTAGGAGGTTCAATTTCTTCAAGTTCAACAATATTATCTAAATGAACGTTATCATATTCATTATCTTCTATTTCAAAAATTTCTTGCATTTGATCATAATCTATATTTTGATTAGATGATGAAGAACCTATAGATTTTTTACCCCTTGAACTAGATTTACGGCGCAGTCCCGACGCAATTTCCCTTAGCAAAGACATTATAAAATATTTAAATAATCAACAAATAAATATGATAATTTAATAAAATAATTATAGAATGAAACAAGTGTACCAAACTTGGGATTCGTAATTCAATCAAACTCAGTAGAAGCTCGAAGTCTTGCTACTTTGCAAATTAATAATAATAATAATAATAACTTGAGAATTGATAATATAGAGAATTAAGAGAGTATGAGAATTGAGAATTGAGAGAATTGTAGAAATAATTGTGTGATAAAAATGTAGAGTATTTATAAAAAATTTAAAGGATAAAAATGTAATTAACAAAAAATTAAAAATTTTTAAAAAACGGTCAAAAATTAAATGACGTGATTCCATTTGGCCGACCAAGCCCTGGCCTCCCAGGGGCCTACCAACTGATGTGTTACCAGTAGGAAACATGTTTTACATTCTGGGTGGGCTGCATGTTTTTTTTTAAATTTGTTAAATCTCTGAGGTTCGGACTTTGACCAGGTTAGAATGGATAACTTCCACTAGGTTCTTGGGTCAGTTTCCCCAGACTGCTCGGCTCAGCAGATGGGATCCTTCTGGATTTTTGTAGCACTAACCGCGTCGGGCAGGTCGAGTGAGGGCCAAACCAATCCCTGGACTTAGGTAAGCCTTCTGCAGTCTGATTTTTATGTCAGATCGGCCAAGATTTTATGTACCAGAGATTCAACCGAGCCATGAGCGATTATAATTACAGAGTCTAGACACAATAAAATCGCTGCATTATAGTTGAATCTTATCGCACGGTATGGTGTAACGGTGTCATCATGAAACATTCGTAATCTTCTCCCGTTTTCTTTTTCGTGCTAAGCGCATAAAATAATAATTTTAATTTCTTCATATTGACCAAAATAGGTCAAATTTATTATTTAGACCGTTTAAATTAACTTAGGACAGTCGACTCAATTTGGTTTTGCACGGGTATTTATATAATTTAAAAACTCATTTTTCCATTTGGCCCATCAGGAAATCTTGCCGATGGATCTAATAATCTTTACTAAGACTTTTCAAAATCTTAGAAAATCTACTATTCACGGGCAAAAGTCGCGCCCATTTTTAACCTTTACCTTTGGAAGCTGGACGTTCGTTGACCATGCTGAAGGCAATCAATTGGCGTGCTTGCAAACATGGGCGATTGAAAATGGCTTTGTAGAAGTGTAACGAATCCATTTGGGTGAAAATGGCACACCGTTCGGTAAATCTAATTAATGAGCGATTAAATCAGCATTAAGCTTCATTTAATAGTATAAAAAACTTAATGAGATTAGGTAAGAATAACTTGTCACAAGAGGAAAGGAGAATAATGCTTTTGTTAATTTAGAGGCCAGATGGCGATCTAGATGTCCTTTTGAGCACTGCGTTCAGCATCATTGGGAGCATAGGTATTCAAGCATAGTTGTGCTAAGATAATGTATCGTTTAGGATATCAGTATCTGCTTTGCAGTTTCAAATCCATGCTTTAAGATCGAGCATTGATTTATCGGGGAAAGTTGCGAATTTTAAATATTTGTGAGGTAAACCTTCCCATCATTTCGCCTTATAATGGCTAAGATGTATTTTCTCTGAGGAGTCAGAGTTGCACATATGTAAAGATAACACCGTGACCTGGTCAACATGAGTATCTTTCGATTCATAAGGCATATCTAGCGAAAAAGAAATAAAATTAATTTATTAGCAAAAGTGATTGCAAATGATTGTATTAAGGTATGATAATGCAAAATTTGTGCAACCTGCTCTTTTGATGTGCTTTTCATGTGTATTTAAAAACAAACATAAAATAGGCATGCTTTTCTTATGCATAAATTATAAAGCAGTTCACTGCGCTGCTCACGGCTCAGAACTGATGCAGCGGTCTCTCGAATCTGTAGTGAAAACATGCTGGAGAAATAGGGAACCCTGTACGTAACGTTGAATGGAATGTTGTTGCGTTATTGATGGCCATGACACTCCCCAAGACACATCTTTCATTAGGAAAATAAATTATCAGTGCAGTGATACCGTTAAGCCCGAGTTCCCATGGGAAGACAGGAAGAATTTCTTATTATGGTGTGTGCAAGTGAAAAACGTCAGATGACTTTGGTAGCCAAGCAGAATTAAAAAGACATAAATGGAAAGAGTTAGATACCAGTAAGTGTTTGGTGAAAGAGACCCTGCTGCATGCCAAACTGGTGTTGTCATTGATGCGAGTCTTGATGAGGACTTTAACCGAAGTCTGCGACTTCTTTCAAGTGTATTTGAATTGCTATCACTGCTAATTCGTACTATTGCCGTATACTTGTTAAAGACTAAGGCGTCTGTTCTTAGATATCCTAATAATTTACAAAGTACAAACAAAATAAATAAAACAGATAAATAAGGAATCAAGTTGGTACGGCGGATTAACCGTTATCTCTGAGATGGATGATGTAACTTACTGTGAAGTTATTTGAAATTAGCCTTAATCTGTTGGCACATGCAGAGGGCTTATTGGCGGGAACGCGGTGGAGCGTGGATGTATAGTTTATTTTTGATCTTAAAATGAGTCTCATGGATTAGGACACTCTTCGTTTGGTTCCGACAGTAGCATTTCATGTAAAAATAAAGATGAATAAGGAGTAAATAGGAAGAAGACTTATGAAGGTTTAGGGTTTTTGGACAAATCATGTGAGATTGAGTATTTAAACAATTTATTGAGTATCTGATGGTATGCAGTGACTTCATTCCTTATTCACAGGCCAATATTTTTAGCAGGACCCACTGAGATTTCAGATTTTTAAAACAACAAAAATGACTGCAGCAAATGAAAGGTATGCACCGGTCAACGCCAAGAAGAATCCACAAGTTCCTTTAGATTTTGGGAGTTTGTCAATTGTATTCCAATGCTTAATAAGATAAATAGACTAATCGAAAAAACCTGGGCCTAAAGCAAAGACAAGGCAGTGTAATAGTAAGCGAATGGGGATTTCAAATGAATTTTTCAAAAAGAAAAGATGGTTGTAGGGTCAGATGGACTCTTTCGACAAATATAGAGAAGAAACTGAATTTGCCCAAGTGCATACGACAAACTTCAAATAATGTTGCATACTACAGTATTTAAGATGAGACAAGTATTATAAACCCACATTCAGGTATAGATTTGGTTTGATTTTATACAGGACAAATCAAGATTACGTTTACACATACACAGAATCCCTAGACATACTGCTAGGTTTGAACCATTTAGGTTATGCACGATGTAACTATTTATATAATGTGCCGGTTTGAATCACAAATCATAAAAGTCTCAACATTTTCTGGCTAGATAATCTTCCTTTCAGCCCTCTTTGAAAAACCCAAAAATTACCCATTTAGCATCCTCGTAATTTCTTGTTTAAGCAGCCAGTACTCATAGGTACACGAATTCGACGGTATACATTTAAGTTTAATAATGAACCGACCGCTTTCGTTTACCCACCACGAAGACGGCTCTTTAGACACAAGAGGATATTGCCTTGTTTCATAGATAAAGTACTCGTTAAATTAGAAATCAATGTTGATGGAAAATTCATCACGAAATAGTATACAATCTTTTCAGCCCCTTAAACTCTTCATTTATATTTCTTTATTTAACAAATTCTTGAGTGACACAAAGTAAAGCCATCAAACTTGATGCTGATGAAAGATGATGAAGAACAAGAAGGAGAGGGCAGTAATTAACTAAGTTTTGCTCAATTAGCTTGCAGCGTAACTTCACTGCTTTCTTTAAAGATGTTTAGAAATTGGGTTTTGGACGGCGCTGTCTGTGCTGATAAGCGATTGCACTTTGACTTCTAGAAATTTACTCAGTAATTTTACCAGAGAGCTTTTCAGCTGCAACAATCTTTGCGAGATTTAGGGTGCTAGTACGGTATGATGGAAAATGTTTTCTTGATGAAAACAAATGTATTCTTGCTTATTTTTCTAGTGTTAAATTAAGTATGATGCAAATAATATCAACATGATCAATTTGGACTACGCCATTTATATAATCTAAGCAAAATATGTTGGAAATGGGTAATGGGAGGGTGTGAGGTGGGATGTTTTATGCGTGGGGGTGGGGTGGGAGGGCGATGATCTTGAGAACTGGTCACGGATTTGGTGTTTCCAGCTTCTATGCTTTTCTTATGGAAGTTCATTCCAATACTGAAAACGATTTTAAATTACAACTTTACTAACTTATTTCCTAGAAAATAACGTGTGTCTTAACCAAAATCTATTTTAGAGCACCACAGCTTCATTTTAACTACGTATCAAATATGGAAAATTAGAGTGTTTCGCGATTACGTTTCAAACGACACCCTTATATTGCTGTAAACTAGACTGGGTTTGGACTTTCAGAGTTGTTACGTATTTAGTTGGGTATTTGGAAGGGGAGAGTGTTATTTGCTGCTGGCTTTTTGTTCTTTAATTAGCATGCTGATGAGTATTTGGGATAATAATGGTTTCAGATAGGCTGATTCCCAGTTCATACATTCACAGGCCATAAATTGGGATTAGTGTCTTTTATTATTCTTGTAATATAATTTGATACCGTAGATAATACACGACGTGCTCCACTTGATATGCTATCTGGCCAACTTCATTATACGATTCTGACATGTAGTTGGAAAACCTGACATTAGAAGTGGGCCTCTGGTATTTTGTATTATTATTTGCTGCTAGGATTTCCTTAGATTGCAATCGAGCAAGAAATTGCTACCGAATTTTCAGTGGAGCGGATGCACAGTAGAAGCTACTATACGGGTAGTAACTTTGGCTGAGACCCTGTTTTATGTGTTAAACTAAGACATTATTACCTATACTATGGATGCGAAATATGGGTGCGACATTAAACTTAATAACTCAAATGGTCAATCTTTCAGTGGCATTTAAATCTTAGATCGCCCCTCGCCTTTCAGTCACCATTACAATTGTCCTCATTCTTAAAAGTTTTATGTTTCTCGATCGAAACTGTAACCGCCATTACACGTTAAGGAGCACGATATTTCATTGGAATCGATTTCCTCTTGTTTTGAATCTTTAGTCAAATAGAACAAGCTAATCTGTCAAGAGCAGAAGCTGAAAATCCTATAATTCCACTATACGTGCTAGAAATCTCAAATGTATGGAGGACATGATGAAAGAAAACACAATGAGTCATGGTGGGCATGCATACTACTGTGAAGTTAGACCAAAAACTATGTTATCTACCATAAATTTGAGCAATCCCCATAAACTCTAACATGTGATTCCCTTCTATGTTTAAAACAATTTAAGCCTGTCGGCTCCGCTTACCCATAATGAGATGATTTATAGCCAAATTCGAAGCGATATCATAATTACCATTTAGACGACCAAATTTCTCAAGCGTCTTTCTTTCGATGAGCTTGTTTTGATCAATGGGACTTCCATTGCCACTGTTAAAAAACATCACAGTATCTGGCGTGGATGGAGTGAGGATCTTGAAGACAAGATATGTTCAAATAGACTTCTTTGTCAAGATAAGCCCGCACATTAGCTTCTGAAGCTTAATGCCAAACAAGTTTTATCCGTCGGTGGAGGTATGGATTATGAAACTGACAAAAGGACTATGTTAAGCTTGACATTTCTTGGATCAAGATTGTTCTTGGAGGACCAATTGGCTAAATTCAACTTGAGGAGCAAAGTTTAATCGCAAATCAAATTCGCCCGACACGGATCAAGTTTATAGCCAACATTGACGGCTAAAGTGCGTAGCCAGTTTCGTTTGGAGAGTTTCTATACCATGCGATTTATTTTTAAAAGCGTTTAGTTCCGCAATAAATAATGAACAAATTTGTACTTGATTTAAAGCCCATGAAATATGCAGAACAAAATATTTAATGATTGCTTGCATAGCTTGTATCCAAGGTATCATGAGTCTTATCGACGTTCTTTGGTTCTAATGCTTGAATCACGTAGCTTGAAGACTATACCTTTTGATACGCCGGTAGACATCTGCGCTCTTACCATGCTCTACGTGTTAGAGGCTTTTCGTAGCATTCGTAACGTCGAACACTTATCCTATCAACACGACTCGTGGGGATGGTTCTTACGAAATTACGGATGAGGATCCTGCGGTCTTTAGGTCAATATAACGCGATTCATCATTTGATTCCTCGCGGAACCATGATGCATGCTCTCGGGTTCTGGCTTTCGGATGTTGCCGGATGTCGTGACATTTGGCGGAAAGCATCTGATCTTGATGATCTTATACCGTTCATATAAGCTGTAATCCGACAGCGTTATTTTCAGCCATTTTCTGTAAGATCATAACAATCATAAAAAACAACGTTAACGATTCTTATCACGGTTTTGGTTCTAATAAAAGATTGTATACGCAGCGTAACCTTTTTATTTTAGATTTTATAAAGATGGTAACCTCGCACAAATCTTTGAAATCAAATATTACTTGTCGCTATATTTTTATTGTTTTGATTATTATTTTTTCAGGAACGAAAGATCAGTAGTTACAATAGCATCCGTGGATTATTTTTCGGTCATATCTTTAAAAAATAGTAAGTAATTGTTTTGAAGTTCGAATGAAATTTTAAAGAATTGACCCAATTGTGTAATAAGTCTTGTTAATGATAGTGGGCCAATTTTGTAATATGTCTTGTAATATTAATTAAGGGGCCAGCCCATATTAAGAGGCCAGCCCCGTATCTTCAGCCCAGCCCAGTCGAGTTCCTTAGGCGAGAAGCCTTAGGATAAATAGTAAAGGATACACTCTTCTAGGTCAGAAGAAAGAAAAAGAAAAGAGGCGATCTGCTCTAACCTCTAAGTACAAATCCTCTCTGTACTTCATCTTCTCTATTGATTTACTTCTCAAAAGTTAATACACAGAGTCTATTTCTTCTTCCATACTACGTTGACTCTGTTCACTCTTCTACCTGTGGTTGATGCATGTTCACTGGTGAAACCTAGATCTAGTTGTCTTCTCTGTAAAACAGAAGCAGACTTGAACGCTTCATCAATGGCGGTGCTAAGATCATCAACACGCACAAATCTTTGAAATCAAAGATTACTTGTCGCTATATTTTTATTGTTTTGATTATTATTTTTTCAGGAACGAAAGATCAGTAGTTACAATAGCATCCGTGGATTATTTTTCGGTCATATCTTTAAAAAATAGTAAGTAATTGTTTTGAAGTTCGAATGAAATTTTAGGATGTTATCTTAACATTTCGTTTGTGAAATTTGAAACGTCTTCATAATAATGACTATTTTTATAATTTCAAGAGCTGAAAGTTGACTACTTAGTAAAAAAAATCGATATATATTGCATAAGATCAATAATTAAGAGATAACTGAGCTAGAAAAGTGACTATTTGATCTGTCTAAGTTTATTCAAGGTAAATTATGACTCGTTTATTTAGCTGACTCAAGGGGTTGAATTAAAAGTGACCCATCAAATTATTGGGTTAAATGAGTCAATTATTATAAGGCTTGGACTCCTGGGGTTGGACAATCTTTTTTTTTTTCTTTTGAGCTAGCTTTTGGGATATGAATTACGTTCGGTACTTAATTTGATATGGTATCAGGGGGTCTCTGGTAGAGACCCTGGGCCCGTGATTGTGCAAGCTCTAGATCGGATAGTGGCCCCGAATAAAAGAAATATACCACATCGGTGAGATGAGATCCCGGAAACAAGATTTTGAGATTGAGAATTATCTAAATTTTGGAGAATTTCAGTTAATAATTTAAGAAAATTAAAATTCACTTTTCTTCTTTGAAAAAAAAGCAAAATCGAAGAAAATCACATTAGCTTTCAATTTAAACTCAAGGGCAAGAGAGAGAGAGGAGATGAACTAAGGTAAAGAGTGCATGACGGCAGAAAATATGTTGCTTGGAAATGGTCCTATGTCCACTACTATTTTTTGGTGGTCGATCGAAAGAGGACCCCCCAGCTTAATTATCACTATTATTAGAACTTGACACAAGACTTCCAATGAAATCTGAACCAAATCGAAACTACTAGTACAATGAAATGAAATTACCTCAAAGGGTGGAAAGCTCTAATGCTTGCCAACTTTTCTTGGACCCTTAATCTGAAAGAAACTATATACGTCATGTTTCTTGTAATTAGATAATAGATTGAATGATTCAAACATTAGATGATTAGAATATTCATGCATGTTAAAAGATAATTTTACTTACCATCGTGGGGTATCGGGTCAAGATTTCAGTTTCATGGGTTCTAAATGGTAGAACAATAATTTCAAGTATCAGTAATTGAGTTTTAATTTAATTTTTATATATATTTAATAAATTTATTAACACATATATAAGGTTTTGGACGCCAATTCTACTGGATTCTTCCAAACCTGTAACTTAAAGCTAGCCAACATCCATCTCGGGTGTGGTTGGATGATCGTTATTTTTTCATGCTAAAATCGAAAGTCTTGGGTTCAATATCCTAAAAATTAAAAATCTTTCTTTGAAAAATGCTTTATTTTCTTAATGAGTTAATTATGAGGGTTAATCTGAATTAGTTGAGTTTGTGAAGAGCTGGATATTGAATACCGGAGGATAAGGGATGGTCAAATCGACATAATTAAGTAAAAAAAAATGAAAGATAATTTCACTTGTGTCTTTGGATTTCTTTTGATAACCAAAGAAATATGGAGTACTGAACTCCTTGAAGTTGTTGGCAACTCCAAACATCACTTGACAATGTCAACTCCAAAGATACAGTTTTTTTTCATGTCTTACAATAGATTTACATTTTACAGTATCTGCTCTTACAATCTAACGTAACTTGAGTCTCATAAGATGAGTTCAAAATTAATTGGCGTGTTTAACGTCAGTGGCTCAGTGGTTCTGCATAGTGTCGATCCACAATCTATTCCGTATATACTATTTGAGAATTTATAAAGCAAAATAATGTAGTGATCACATGTGAAAAGAAAACAGTTTGTAGTAGGAGTATATATATATATTTTTTAAATTACATGCTCTAATATTGACTGAAATATATACTTATAGCTAATTTATTCTATGTAAATAAATAAAATTTATGTTAAGGCCTTGCTAAATTCGCAAGGCTAATGTAATAAATCTCTGAGGTCCTTAATTGGTTCTAATATCTCTTGCAGTAGGATAATGTCTATACAAATAAAGAAGGATAATTTTTGTTTATATATACGCTGTTTGCAATTAATATGTATATAGTATAGTGTCCCAATAATTTACCAGATTAGTTGGCATAAGAAAATAAATTCACTCTATAAATGTTAATACATTGCCATATATAACGTAACCGAATGCTGGTTCATATTAAGAAGACATCATATACACATATATATATATATATATATATATATAGAGACAAACAAGATCTTAATTGTTCTTGTTTCTCCTGATCATATGTAACTTTGTTCATGACCATTTCGTTTTAAGTCGTTTTCTCCTTAATTAGAGAATTAGAGCCGAAGAACTCACTAACTACCTACTGAATATGAACAATATAATGTTTATATTGCACTCTAAAAAGAATTTATATTTTATACGGTCTTTTTGGTTCTAGTATAGTTACATTATACATTTATGAGTATCAATATATAGCACGTTCAATATATTTCTTTGATTTGGCCAATCCAGATTTAAGATTTTAGTTATACATTGGTTGTTAATCTATTGCAGTTCTCTTCCTTCAGGCGACGAATTTGTAATATTTGTTATGCTCTACAACAAACAACATAATTGTGGAATCTTTTTCTGAATATCTAATTAAGTTTAATTTCAAAGATTAACTACTGTAGTCTATTAACCTTCTAGAACTGAAGAAATGTAACAAATAAATTTGACACGTGGAATAATAATAGTGACAGTCTCTACCATAAAAATGAAGACAAAAATGTAACATTCATGAGGTGTCTAAAAGTAGAATATGGACTTTAATTTGGAGCTCTCTGCTTTTTTCAGTCAATCTTTTTCATTTGGGACATTAGGGTAAAAGAATCTGTATTTGTTCTCTTCTTTAAATCATAAAAACGCGTAAGTTTAATGAGGTTGAGTTTCTTCCTCAATCCTAACAAATTAGCAAGTCCTCCACCAAGTCATTGAGACACTGACCTCCACCTATGAATAAAATGGCAATCATACAATCACCTAACTCAACCTTTTGGAGCTACTACACTTGTTATTCTGACTCAATATCCAAAAGGAAATAGCTAGGAAACTCATCGCTAATGTGTCGCTAAAAACAAGTGAGGATAGCTCAAATGGTTGAGCACCTCCACCATAAAAGGTAGGTTGAAGATTCGAGTCACGTTGGAGAGTAAGTGGACACACTATTGATCCTCATGTTGGGATGGGGTGGAAAAAATGTGCCACTAAATTGCCCATATCGTCAGGGAAGGATCTTGAGGAAAATATGCGGGTTCATGAGAATTCAGTAATTTTTATGCTTACCTTATATATATTTAAAAAATTATTAAATATATATTAGTGTTTGATCGAACTTAATTATTATTGTATATTAATTTAATGGTGTCGTAGGAATTCATAAACTTTAACTTTTAGATCTGCCTTCGATGTCGATAATCCATTGAATTTGCGACAAACATTTGTTGTATAGTGACAAAACTAGTCTGTCACAAAGTTCTATTATTTTTCTGTAGTGGTACTCAACTTATATACAATGACATTTACTTGTGGTAGAAGCAGTAAAATACTCGATGTGTGAAGATATACCACCTACAAAATTATGGCTCGATTTCAAGTAAGTTGGATACGATTATTTGAACTCTTAAAAGTATTTATGTTGTTGTATATTGCGTTGATTGACCATAATTTATTAATTTTACCTTTGTTGTTATCATACAACAATCCTCCTCCTTTATCTAATCTTGTGATTGGCAGCGCAATGCAACAACCAAGCAAGCTCACACATACAGATTGTGTAGAAATATACAATACACTTTTGAGATTTAATTTTTGTATGTATATCATTAAAAGAGATGCAAAAATATATATAGCAATATTAATTCCTTTCCGCAGTAGGATCAATAGCTACAAGCATTTTGGTAGAGATACCCTCTAAAAGAGAAAAACAATAATTAGCTACGAAATTCGTCTCTAATTTGTTATTAAAAAGTCTGTAAATATGTAGTGCACAATTTTTTTGATAATTTGTCATTGATCTATCGTTAAATAGGATGTCCAATAATTTTTTATTATTTAATGACAAAAAATATTGTTAAGAGTCTCATATCAGATATGGAATGAGAACATGGACTCCTTATATAGATTTGGACAATTCTTACCCTACAAACTAGTTTTTGGGGTTGAGTTAGGTTCAAGATCCATTATTTACATGGTATCAGAGCCAGACTCATTCCAATTCTTTGTTCGTCGATGTTGGGCCCCCAAATTATATTGTTTACGCTCCAGTTAACGAGGTCTGGGCGTGCGAGAGAGTGTTAAGAGTCTCACATCGGATATGACATGGGAACATAGATTCCTTATATGAACTTGGATAATCTTCACCATACAAGCTAGCTTTTGGGGTTGAATTAGGCTCAAGATCTATTCTTTACAGTTATCTATCGCTAATTCTTGTTATTTCAATTCTATATGTAATTATGTATAAGATTTTACTATGTAAATAGTTTCAAAATTATGTGAAGATGCTAAAAAATCTGTAGCAAACAAGTAAGGGTATATAACCCTTTTCTTCAATAAGGTTGCCGTTGAGCTGCACTTCGTCAAAGTATATAGTAAAATCAGTTACCAAGATAAGAATGTTTATAAGAAAATAATCGTATGGACTTTTGAAAGCTAAGTTTATAAACTTGTACATCATCATCCCCCCACTTTCCTTGACCAGCTAAAATACAATTCAATAATATAGTGTCATATATAGTTCTACTTTACTAAACCTTACCTCAACCAATAATAATGCATGTGCGTGCATTTCTTCATGAATGTGGAATTTTACTATTTTTATATATCATAAGATCACCTCATCTTAGGCCAACTGGCTTATGTTATCCTCTTCTTTTTCAATATTCCTTTTCAATTGTCTCAATTCTCAAGTGCCTAAAATATATAGAAGTTTATAGATAAGCCAATCTTTTTTCTGCATCAGAAATTTTCTCTCTTTAGCTTGCACTTTAATTTGGTTACGGAGAACAAAAAAAGACCTGATTTTTTTTATGACCCTTATGTTGTTTCTTCTTAAAAATATCATTGTATGAGATAAGATTTGATGGCAGACATATATTTGATCTTCTAAAACCTAATTGTTGTGTGGTATGCAAATGAAGTTTTATTCTTAAAGGTGTGAGGTTTTTTTTGGAGAAAATCATGTGGATTTGGTCCACTTCCACGATATTATATCATGTTAAGAATATTTTTATATTACTTTAATTAGTCCCACAATTATATTGATATTTAGGATATTACTGTCTGGGGTCTCGTGTTCGATTCCGCTGACCAGCGAGAGTGAAACTTTGTTCCCCAAAAAAATTCCTCAACTAGTGAAAGGCCAAAGCGGTGTATACTAATCCGTAGGGTCAGGCGGGGTGGGATTTTCTGGGGTATGGGGCCGTACTGCGATGGAACAAGTTACTTTAAAAAGTTTACCCTACCTTAGAAGTCCGCATGAGCAGCTCAGTTGGTTCTCAAGGGAGATATTTGGAACAATGGTCAAGATCGAATCCCGTCAACGGTAGTGTGGAGGTTACTTCTTGAAATAAAGGAGGCATGCGCGGCGTGGTAGTGATGCCTTTGAAATCAATTGATTCTGTGATTAACCTCATGCACTGCACCGTCGGTCGGGTGTGGGGCTCCTGGGGTGGGAGTTCTAACCTTTTGGAACAATTAGAGTCGAAAATTCTACGAGAAAAGTATGGACATCACGAAGTGATGGGGTGACGCCCCGCTTAATGTTGTTTCCCGTCTACATGTCTCTTTACTACCTTTATGTTTAGCTAAGGTATTGTATCTAAATAAAGATCATGTGCTGAAAAAGACTAAAAGAAAATTGGAACACCATAGTCCATAGCCTCGATTACATTTGAGGTTCTTAAATAAAGGCAAAATGAATGGTCTCAATAAGTTGCTAAAAATACAAAAAAAAAAAACACTCAAACTGTCTTTTCATGCACAAAAAATTCAGTCATTAAGTCATAACGAAGACATAAACAAAGCTCCTAAAAAAGACAAATCACCTGCTCGATAAATACTCATTCCCACTCGATATTTACACATCAACAATTAATAAGGTAAGTGGAGTAAAATAAAAAAAAGTTACACTTAATGTAATTAAGTTATAAATATATGTATTTGATATACACACATCTATTTATTGATTCAATATAATTATCAAATTGGAATAATTTTTTATATTTTTGCCTTAATGTTTGCATTGGGTTTGGAAGTTTTGATCATGAGTAGGTGGGCTTCTAGAACCCCAGTAAATACAAAGCCCACGATTTTCTGTGGGCCCATTAGGAAGATTCAAAACATTTCTTTGTGCGGATTGTGCTTCAAACGCACTAGTCTTTAAATTTTGTCCTTCATATTTGTAGTCTTTAATTTTTATTTCTGCTATTTATTTTATAAAAATATCCAGATCTACTTTGATAATATTTCTATTTGAAAACTGAAATTTTGTCTCGCGCGTATGTAGGAATTAAGTATGCTGCATAGTTTTATAGTAATTTTTAAAATTATGTTGAGTGTTGAAAAATATGTCTTATCCTGCATAGTTTCTGTGGATGTTATGATACATATGTTGAAATTAAACATTAACTATGTCCGTCGATATCTGAAATTATGCATTTTTCATATTATGTTGAGTGCTGACAGTTATGTCTTATCTGACATAATTTGTGGGTTGTGTATGATATATATAGAAAATAAACACTAATTATGTCGAGCGAAATTCTAATTATGTCACGCAAAAAATAATAAAGAACTAAAATTTGATGGGCAAAAATTAAAGACCACCCCGGGACATTTGTGCGAATGACCCGATTCAAATTCCATTTTTGAGGTGTCAATCGTCCACCAACTCCTGATATTCAATTTCTTTGTGATCATAATTAATTTCCATTAAGAGCTTATCTTAGCTCAACAAATGTCATTGACATTTTTTTTTTGTACACTCCTTGGTTTGTTAGAATTTTATGTGGGTTGACAAATATCTAAAATTGACTAGAAACAATGAGTTCTTTTATTCTTATTATCGTTTGATGAGGCATTTTTCTCAATTTGTAGTGTTTCAATTTATTTTGTTTACGTATATAATAGTAGTTTCGTTTAAAGAGATAAAAAGTCCTTCCTTCGTCGAATCTTAACAGTATTTAATTGAACACATAATTTAAGGGTAGTTTAAATTATGTAAACTACTAATTATAGTAATAGAAACTATTAAATTTCTACTTAATTAAAAGGTTATTTTAGTAGAGAAAACACGTACATCAAAGTTTATTATTTTAAGAAATAGGGATATTATGATCTTGTTAATGTTTTATAAATTTATAATATTCGTGGATTAATCTATGTCAAGCTTTTGAAATATTTAAAATGAAATTAGTGTCGTAAATTTAATACAAAATATATATATATATTCTCAAGATTCTAATTTTTAACCAGAAGAAGACGATCGAGAGAGATCGAGAGAAATAGAGATGGCGGTCGAGAGAAGATAGAGATGAGAAGAGAAAGATAAATTATATTATTGAATTAATGAAATAGTGTACAATGTATTTATATAAGGCAACAATAAGCCCACTATACTAATCTCACAATATTAGCTATTAATTGCATTAACCATATTTATAACAAACTAGTTAGCCTCCTTTAACTATGGTCAATTACCACACTATATCCTAACCATAGTTAGCTTCAATGCTTATACTTTTACACCCCCTCAAGCTAGGATGTATGAAAATGTTCTTCAAGCCTAGCTTGGATAATTAGGAAGTATGTTGTTGTCGACTCAATGCTTCAGTGTCCACAGACACCTTTGCAACAAAATGTTGATAGGCAGCAGATAGACATGTATATGTGATGTTGTCAGAGATTGAATATAAACAACTGTGAGATTCTTTTGTAGTGATGTAGTCCTTGTGCCAGATAGGAGGTCTGCTATTTCTTCCTGATTTCCTTGTTGTAGGTGCAGTGACTAAATCCATCTGATTGTTCTCATGTTGTTCAGCCTCATCTGCACAGCTACTGGTGTTTTGATCCCCATCTGCACAACCACTATTGATATTTGAATCTGCATGGAAGTTTTATTGATCATCATCAGCACCTGCACAAGCTGGTTCTTCTCCTGCAAAAATTGCTTCACTTACAGAATTACCATTGGTGACAGGAACATTCATCAACTCCTCATAACAGAACTGTCCATGAGCCTTTATATTCATTGACTCCTCATTCTGTCCATTTTTAAAAGGAAAAATGTCTTCCCTGAATAGTACATGCCTACTAACAAAAATAACTCTATTCTTCAAATCATAGAGTTTGTATCCCTTTTGTGTAGGTGCATAGCCAAGTAGGACACATCTAACTGCTCTTGGACTAAACTTATCATGTGTATGAAGTATAGTCACAAAACATAAACACCTATAACTCTCAAGTGGTTAAGTTATGGTGTTTTGTTGTATAGTTTGTGGAAAGGAGACTCATTATTTAGGACTGTTGATAGAATTCTATTGATGATATATGTTGCAACTTCTATACACATCCCCCAGAATCTGTCTGACAAACAACCCTGAATTTTTATGGCTCTTGTTATCTCAAGTAGATGTCTATGTTTCCTTTCAACTACCCCATTTTGTTGTGGTGTGTATGGACAAGAACTCTCATGTATAATTCCAAGTGTTTGAAAAAGTTCCTTACAGTTCTGATTAAAAAATTCAGTGTCATTGTCTGATCTAATTCTCTGAATTTTAGATTCAAACTGTGTAGTAACTTCAGCAAAGAAAACTTTCAGAATAGTAGACACATCAGATTTCAATCTCATTAGGAACACTCATGTCCATCTAGAAAAATCATCTACAATGGTCAAGAAGTACCTCATGCCATTGTATGTTTCAGTTCTATATGTTCCCCAAACATCTAAGTGTAACAATTGAAAAGGCTTTGTTAATCTACTAGTACTAGTGGAAAATGAAGATCTGATTTGTCTAGCCAGTGGGCAGATTTCACACATATTTAAAATGAAATTATCATTGTCTTTGAACAAAGAAATTTTTCTCAGCACTGTCATAGGTACATGACATAGTCTCTGGTGCCATGTCATTGTATCTATGTGTTGATTAGCAGCCATACACTTCCTCGGTTCCTTCTCCTGATTCTTAGCATCCAAACACAAGATGTAAAGCCTATCTTTCTCACTACCAATCCCCCGCACCTTCCCAAATGTCAGATCCTGAAACACACAACATGAGGGAAAGAAAGAGACACTACAATTCAACTCCTTAGTCACTTTCGACACTGACATTAAGTTAAACTTGAATGCTGGCACACACAGAACATTTCTGAGAACACCACATTTTCCAAGTTGATAATCACCAACATGTGAGATTCTAGCTGAATCCCCTGTTGGCAACTGTACCTTCCCAGTTCCTTCTGTCAACAAGTTATTATGTAAGTGTTTAGAGTCACTTATCATGTGATTAGTCGCACCTGAATCAACTATCCACTGCAGTAACTCTTCTGCATCAGTAATATGTATACATGCCATATTTGCAATGTGAGTTCTGCTCCTGTCCTTCTCTTCTAGCATGTGAAGGACCTGTTGTCTTTGGCTAGGGGTGAATTGATGATACATTATTGTCTCCTTTGTGAGGTGGTCCTGCTGCTGTATCTGTTGTGCACCAAGACCTTGTCCCGTGTCTTTAAATTGACATGTTACTGTATAAGCCTTCTTGGACTTGGACTTAAAGTCAGCCGGATAGCCAATTAGCTGATAACAGCCCTCCTCCAAGTGACCTGTCTTGTGGCAGTGATTACATTTCATCAATTTGAAGCAGTCCAGTTGAAAGTGCCCTTTCATTTTACAGTAATCACACTTAGCATTAGGATTGTATGGCTTTCTTTGTGTATGACCTCCTCTCCTATTACTTCCATTCCTGGATGTGAATAGTGCTGATGGCTCAATGTGATCAGATACTGGCCTGCTAGTTCCTGCTAGAACTCTTTGACTCTCCTCTTGATTAACTAGAGCATATGCCTGATTCAGACTTGGGACTTGTGGCATCATCAGAACTTGACTTTTGCATGATGATAGCTTTCATTAAGTCCCATTCGAAACTGCAACAACCTTTGATACTGCAGTTGATTGATAAACTCTTTAGCTTTGGGACAGCACGATGGTGTAGGTATGATTGAATCGTACTCATCCCAAAGATCCTTCAGGCTTGAATAATATCCTGATACTGACATAGTTCCTTGTCGCAAAGTGAATATCTCTTTGTGAAGCTGGAAAGCTCTAGAACTATTCACCTTGTCGAATCTCTCCTTCAATTCCTCCCAGATGATGTGTGAATCAGCATTGAATAACATGCCTGTCAATAGACTCTTTCTGACATTTCCCATCAGCCAAGACACCACAATAGCATTGCATCTGTCCCACACTCTTGCTAACTCATCACTGTAATGTTCTCTCCTAATTGTTCCATCAATGAACCCTATCTCGTTCTTCCCCAACAGAGCCAACTTCATGGCTCAACTCCATAATGTATAATTGCCCATTCCATTCAAGACAATTCCAACAGATAGGGAACCAAGTGCATCCGATGGAAATAAGTATAAAGGGGTGATTATGATCTACATTATTCCTTGAACTTGTTGTATCTCCAACTTCATTCACTCCACCATCTCCAATAGTTTCTTATGTTGCCATTCCTTATACTTTTCTTATAGATCTCAATTTCACCAACAGAAGACTCAATTCCCCAATTAACACCAACAGAACAGGAAAAAAAACAAAATTCACCAACATAGACTCAATTCCTGAAATCAATTAAGACTTCGAATCAACTACAACAGAAATGTAATTCCACATTTTCCAGGTTCATCTAGTGGAACAATTATTTGTTCATTCTCGAATTCAACTTGCACGTAACTCGATTATCTTCTATATGACAAAATCTTTCATATTTTCCAAATTCTGTCATTTATAATCGAAATTACCTCTATTCTTCAATTATCAAATCTACTTGTATTCGATTGTCTCTGTTTTCTGCGATCTGAAATATGTCTCAATTTCTTTGATATTCCTCTTGCATGCACTTCGATCTATCTGTATCTACATATTTTTTGTCTCGATTTGTTCATTCGATCCTATTTTTTTTGTTTTTGATGTATATACTGTCGTTGGATCATCCACACAGCTCTGATACCATGTTGAAGTCTAGATTAAGTCATGATGAAGAAGAGAGAAGGAAGAAAGGTAACCAGTTGAAGAAGATGATCGAGAGAGATCGAGAGAAATATAGATGGCAGTCGAGAGAAGATAGAGATGAGAAGAGAAAGAGAAATTATATTATTGAATTAATGAGATAGTGTACAATGTATTTATATAAGGCAACAATAAGCCCACTATACTAATCTCACAATATTAGTTATTAACTGCCTTAACCATATTTACAACAAATTAACAAACTAGTTAGCCTCCTTTAACTATGGTCAATTACCACACTATATCCTAACCATAGTTAGCTTCAATGCTTATACTTTTACAAGTGTGGTCCTCTAGTTTTCTATACGACTATAAAAATAAAATGTGTCAAGAAGTTGGATACTTGGATGGCACCATTGCCATACAAAAATAATACTAATGAAGACCATACGAAAGGAATATTAAAATATTCCCAGAGCTTTTAACATTACTTTATGACCAGTCTATTATGGAATCTTCCTATTGTCTTCACACGGAATAGCTTTGATTAATTATGTTTCCGAAACATGCAAACTGCTCGATCGATCAGTGGGGGCTATACCAAAACGGATTGTTGAAGAGGGCACGACGATACGAATCACATATTGGATACGCAGTCCATGACCATAGAAGAGGTGAGGGATCGAAGAATACGATCTAAACAAGGGAAATGGGGAAGACGAGAAGAAGGAGAGAGAAAAGTCGTTTGAGTTTATTTAGGATAACTGAATTAATTCCTTTCCTCTGCATTCCTTTTTCCCTATATACACTATACACTTTCAATATACTTTGACCCACACTTATGTGCACTGTGGCCTACTCAACTTCAATTAATACTACTAGCCACCCATAATTAATTCAATGAAGTAAACTAGACTAGTACAAATTAATCTTCTACTATGCACCTCATGGCACTTTGGTGCACATGTCTAATACTTCTACACCCCCCTCAAGCTAGGAGTGATGAAAATATTCTTCATTCCGAGCTTGGACACCAAGAACTGATGTTGTCCTCGGCCAACTGCCTTGGTAAACAAATCTGCTGGTTGCTCATCCGAAGGTATGTACTTTGTCTGAATGAGGCCAAGCATGATCTTTTCCCGAATGAAGTGACAGTCGATGTCGATGTGTTTAGTTCGCTCGTGAAAAACTGGATTAGCTGCAATAAGGATTGCTGAATGGCTATCAGTATGAACTGGAACAGGTAAGTCGACGGATACCCCAAGTTCTTTGTATAGACCTTCAAGCCAGACCACCTCTGCGACAGATGCTGCCAATGCCCGATACTCAGCTTCGGCAGAACTTCTGGAAACAGTAACTTGCTTCTTAGACTTCCAGACAATAGGAGAAGTCCCAAATAGGACTAAATATCCAGTAACAGATTTCCTGCTGTTGGGGCATGATCCCCAATCAGCGTCAGCTGCCTGCGGACTCGATGGCGATGCGCTCAATAGGATTCCTGAACCGGGGGCATTTTTGATGTATTTGACAATCCTCAGGCTCGCCGAGTGAGGCGCAGGAGCTGCGTGAGCCCGACTAAGGCATTGCACCGGATAAGCAATATCTGGTCTGGTATTTGTGAGATACAACAGCCTGCCAATAAGTCGTCGGTAGATACCAGGATCCAAGAGTAGAGGATCCTTCGCTTGATCGACCGCAGGTGGTGGACGCGATATGTTGATCAAACTCTGCAGTCGTCAGTTTCTGATGCGTCTCCATAGGAGAAGGAGATGGCTTAGCTCCTGCTAAGCCCATGTCAGAAATCAATTCAAGTGCGTATTTCCTCTGATGCATAGCAATCCCCTGTTCACTTCTAGCGAATTCAATGCCAAGAAAATACCGAAGCTCACCAAGATCCTTTATTTTGAAGGTTGATTGCAGAACTTCCTTGGTTGACTGAAGCAATGTTCTATCGTTCCCTGTTAGTAGAAGGTCATCGACATAGACCAAAACAATTACAATCTTCCCATTCTGCTACTTGGTGAAGAGAGAGTAATCCCTGCGACTCTGCATAAAACCAGAATCTACTAACGCTGAAGATAACTTGATATTCCACTGTCTCGATGCCTGCTTTAATCCATACAGTGATTTCAGTAGTTTACAGACTTTACCAGCTGCAGTGGGTGATTGAAAACCTTCAGGAAGTTGCATATAAACTTCTTCAAATAAATCACCTTGGAGGAAGGCATTGTAGACATCCATCTGATGTATGATCCACTGCTTAGCTGCTGCAATGGATATGACAGCTCTCACTGTTGCCATTTTGACAACAGGTGAGAATGTTTCTTGATAATCAAGACCTTCCTTTTGGTTGTATCCTTTCGCAACTAGCCTTGCTTTAAATCTTTCAATCTCACCAGTTGCTTTGTATTTGACTTTGTATACCCACTTGCATCCAATGGCTTTCTTCCCCTTAGGCAATGACACTAGCTCCCAGGTTTTATTCTCCTCTAGTGCCTGAACTTCAGCTTTCATGGCCTCGACCCATTTCACATCCTTGGCAGCCTCAGCATAATTGCAAGGTTCTATGGCAATGGAGGACTTGGCTATGAATGCCTGATATCTGGAAGAAAGCCCTGAGTAGGTTAAACCTGCAGAAATAGAATATAAGCAATTAGATGACCCCTCTTTTGTGATGTAGTCCTTATGCCAGATAGGAGGCCTGCTGGCCCTTGCTGATCTTCTTGGACCAGGACTATCACTCTGTATGACTGACTCATGATCCTGCAGGCTGGAATTACCAACATCTGCATGATTAGTTGCCTGCTGTAGAACTGGAACTGGAATGGCTGCACTTTCATGAATATTAGCATTGACTGGAGGATGTCCAATGGTCATATCTGCTGGATGGACTAGAGCATCATAAGAGAATGCATCATGAGTATGTACAGATCCTGTTTCAGTCTCATTACTACCATTTTTAAAAGGAAAAATGTCCTCCATGAAGACTACATCTCTACTCATGAAGATAATTCTATTATCTAGATCATATAACTTGTAACCCTTTTGCATTGAACCATATCCCAGGTGTACAGATTTCACTGCTCTGGGGCTAAATTTATCATGATGAAGAAGATTAGTCGCAAAACATAAACTTCCAATGACTCTTAAATGAGATAGAGAAGGAGCTGATTTGTATAACCTCTCATAAGCAGATACATGGTTCAGCACAGATAAGGGAATCCTATTCAAGACATGTAATCGCTCTTCAACGAAGCCCGGAATGCATGCAGTAGGCACGAATCTTGATGGCCCTAGCCGTCTCCAAAATGTGTCTGTGCTTCCTTTCAACAACTCCATTCTGTTGAGGAGTATAGGGACATGAGCTCTCATGGACCACTCCATGCTCCTGAAACAGTGCCCTGCAATTACTGTTAAAAAATTCAGTTCCATTGTCCGACCTTACTTTCTTAATTTTGGCTTCAAACTGTGTATTCACTGATAAGAAAAAGTTCTTCAGCAGAGTAAACACATCAGATTTCAGCCTCATTAGAAAGACCCATGTCCATCTAGAGTAATCGTCCACAACTGTAAGAAAATATTTCATTCCATTATAGGTATCAACTCTATAAGGTCCCCATACATCTAAATGCAACAATTCAAAAGGAGTATCTGTTCTAGTAGAGCTAACAGGGAATGGAACTCTAGTTTGTCTTGCTAAGGGACACACTTCACAATTATGGAATGTAAAAGAATTATCTTGCTGGAAACAGGGTATCCTTCTCAGCACACTCAATGGCACATGACATAGCCTCTGATGCCACACTGCTGCATCGATCTTACATCTTTGTTGTCGCTTCTGTGTGGTTCCTGCCTTTTATTCTGTTTGTCCATAGACAGGATGTATAATCCATCCTCCTCAGTACCAATCGCTCTCACCTTCCCAGATGAGAGATCCTGAAATATGCAACATGTAGGAAAGAAATTGACACTACAATTCAGTTCCCTTGTCACTTTGGAAACTGACATCAAGTTGAACTGAAATGTAGGGACACAGAGAACATCTTTTAAGACATCACCTCCTCCAATATGATAGTCTCCTGTGTGTGATATCTTGGTCGACTCTCCAGTAGGTAGCTGCACTTTACCTGCACCTTCTGTTAGTCGTTTGTTATGTAAATCTCTTTGATTGCCAACCATGTGATTGGTGGCTCCTGAGTCTATTATCCATTTAATTATAGACTGTGTATCAAGGTTGTTACAGATACCTGCCATATTGGCCACGAATTTGTTTGCTCTTCCAGTTTCCGCTTGGTCCTTCAGCAAGTTGAGTAGTTGCTGATGTTGTTGAGGTGTAAACTGGTATGTTCCCTTTTGTAACATCTGTTTTTCTACATCATTCTGATTCTGTCCCATAACTCCATAGCCTGTCTCAGTGTTCTCGCACAAAGGATCATTTTCAGTCACCATATTTGCCTTCTTCACATTACCCTGTGTCGAATCATCTGGATAACCATTCAATCTGTAACAGCTCTTCTGCACATGACCTGTCTTTCCACAATATGTGCATTTCTTCAGCCTATTGCAGTCTATCTTCTTATGCCCCTTGATATGACAAAAATCACATGTTACATTTGAGCTATATGATTTTTTCTGTTTGTATGTATCATTGCTATGTCTGGTTGCGGTGAACATGGCAGAAGAATTTCCAACTTCATCATGTATATTACCCTGGATAGTCCCAGCCAAACACCTCTGACTCTCCTCTTGATTTATCATAGCATAAACTTGGTTTAGGTTGGGCAAATGGCTCATCAACAGCACTTGACTCCTCACATGACTATAGCTATCATTAAGTCCCATTAAGAATTGTAGCATCCTTTGATATTGAAGATGATCTACGAATTCTTTGGACTTAGCACAGCAATTTGGTACAGGTATGATGGAATCATACTCATCCCATAAATCCTTAAGTCTCGAGTAATACACAGACACAGGTGTAGTTCCTTGTCGCAGTGTAAATATGTCTTTGTGTAACTGAAATGCTCTAGAACTATTCACCTTATCAAACCTATCTCGCAGTTCCTCCCATATCATGTATGAATCTGAGTTGAAGAGCATTCCAGTCAACAAGCTCTTACTCACGTTCCCCATTAACCAGGACACCACAATAGCGTTGCACCTTTCCCACAAACTCACAAGATTCCCAGAGAAGTCTTCCTTCTTCACAGTACCATCGACGAATCCGATCTTGTTCTTTCCCAGCAGTGCAAGCCTCATTGCTCTGCTCCATATTGTGTAGTTATCCATCCCTGTGAGCACAATCCCAACTGACAACGATCCAGGAGCGTCGGATGGATATAGATACAGTGGATGGTTGTGGTCTATGGTCACAACCGTATCTGTTCTTCCATTTGAGGTTCCTTCAATACTTCCCATTCTTCCTCAAGTACAAACTCAAAAATATATTAAAGCAGAAAATTGAATCAACAAACGTGACCAATAAAATCGAGAAATACCAGAAAGTTGGATCAACAAGTGTGACCAACAAATCGAGATTTTAGGGCATGCTGACCGATCGACGGTAGCGTAACAAAACGATCCTCGATCTCTTCAATAGAATCATTGATATCTATTTCAATCGACCGATAATCCCTAAAATCTAGGGTTCATCTCTCCAGATCGTTCCTTGGGCTCTGATACCATGTTGAAGAGGGCACGACGATACGAATCACATATTGGATACGTGATCCACGACCCGAAGAGGTGAGGGATCGAAGAATACGATCTGAACAAGGGAAATGGGGAAGACGAGAAGAAGGAGAGAGAAAAGTCGTTTGAGTTTATTTAGGATAACTGAATTAATTCCTTTCCTCTGCATTCCTTTTTCCCTATATACACTATACACTTTCAATATACTTTGACCCACACTTATGTGCACTGTGGCCTACTCAACTTCAATTAATACTACTAGCCACCCATAATTAATTCAATGAAGTAAACTAGACTAGTACAGATTAATCTTCTACTATGCACCTCATGGCACTTTGGTGCACATGTCTAATACTTCTACACGAATTGCAAAAGAGAATGAAATCGGTCACATTAAAATTATCTTATGAGGAGGTCCGTTAGATGTACATATGTTGGCTATATATATACTAGGAAAAAAATCATTACATCTGTAAATCACTTTTCAGTCTTTTAGTTAAACATATATAAAAGTTGTAACATACGCAAATCATAAAATTCTAACATGCTAAATTAAATATATAAGTTAAGAAGTAGTGTTTTGACGGTATTTAATTATTTTTTAGTATTAAAGGTTTTCAATGGCGATATTAGAAATTTTATTAAGGGTGTAGATTTAATATATGTATGAAAAGTATTTGTTGACCTATATGCAATATGATTGTCTTAATATATACAGTATATTTTTTAATAAAGGATATTCAATTTAACCACTCTTCATTCGACGTGGCTCCGTTGGTGAGGTTTTTTTACAAAGGGGTTTTTAAAAATATATATATATTTATGTTCTCATGACAAAAACATATTTTATCAACGTGAGTTGTAGTGGAATGATTGAGATTCCTCCATATGGCCTTAATAAAAGGTCTCGGATTTGAGCCATGTAATGCGTGAATTCGGTTTTAATTGTGCCCAATGAAGATATTGGACACCGCATATTCACTTTGTTATTTTTCTTTGTGGCTTTGGGTGTCCACACATGACATACTTGAGAGTTTCTAACGTATAAATTTGTGATGTTTGGAACCATTAATTTCTTCGTGAATTTTTGGCTTATTTGGAAAATTGAGTGAAGGGTAATAAATTCAATGGAATAATCACTTTTACTCAATAATTTTCTTAACTTGTATTTCACGTTAAATCAGTTATCTTTTCCACGTATGTAATTAACATTTGACAGTTAACCAAATTAGCTGCAACTTTTTATTGTATGGAATTATAACTTTGAATTTGCATGCAGTGTGAAAAACGTTGATGTTGGATGAGTGTTGTGACAACACCAGTAATTGTTCAGGACAATATCGCTTATGAACATAAGGATGTTGCCTGCAATGTTGTGACAACATCTCTATAAACGATTTTGTCCATTCTTCCGGCCAAAATAACTGTGAGGTAAAAATGACCTAGGCAAGCTAACCAGGAAGCTATGTTTAAAACGTGGAAAAAGAAGAAGTCAAGCTTGGAAGGAAAGTGACGTGAAGACCAAGTCAAGAGTTGTTGAGGTTTTCATGGAGAAAAAATCGGTCCAAGCTGCTGCCTACTTTCTCTCAACTCCCGCAACCAACCAGTGAGAATTTCAAGGAGGTTTCACACTATACATAGAGGAGAAACTTCATAGTATCGATATCCAGATTACAACAAAAAGAATAACCAAGAGAGCTCTCGGAAATTCACTTCAGAAACTGGATCAAACATCATTGCCTAAAGTAGTATAACAACATCTAGTCCAACATTACGAATGTTGTCCAGATTCTAGATTAAGCTAAGTGTTGAAACAATTGTAATGAAGATGTTATATGTTTCTTTATAGATGTTTTATCTTTAGGCTGAAATCATCTGCGACTTCTTTTTTGTAATTTCTTTGTATTTTGTATCTAAAAATTGGAAAAAGAAATTCAATTGTAATTGTATATAAAATATACATTACTTCGGTCACTGGTCATCAAGGGATATATTAATATATACCCTTAAAAATATAAACCTTGTGTCTTTTACTTTTTCCGTTGCATTTACTCTTTAAAGGTTTATTACTGTTTTTATCAAGTGTTGACACAACACTGAAGACGACATACAGAAACTGTTTACTTGTTCAAGTTTTTGAATTCTTATTTATTCTTATTTCTACTTGTTTATCCGTAGCTCCGGGCCTAACAAAAAATATTTAAACATAAATTAAAATAAGATTGAAGTTATATACTCTATAATTAAAATGGCTTTTAGAAGACAAAAAAAAAGTAAGGCGACTAACTTAAGGGCGGAGCACAGCAAAAGGGTTTTACCCGAACTCCTTCTCAACAAAATTACATTATATATATAAATAGTTAAAATTATATTTTTTATATAGTAGACGATTGCATTCATTTTACTTCTTCGCATGTTTACTTCTTAATAGTTTGAGTCACATTAATAAAATTCCGGTTCGTCAATAGTATAGTAAGAAGTAATTGTGACTGAATGATTTGCCTGATATAGTCATGATTCATGTTGTTCCTACCTATTTCAGTCAGATCGCAATCCAAGTGATATTTTTTAACCCAAAATCTCATAATCACTTAACAAAATAGATTAATTAAGACATTATTAATCTGTCGTTTAAATGTCAAAGATTATCTACAGTACTGTTAGTAACACGCACAAATAAAGAAAATCGTTTATTAAAAGCTAATAAAAAGGAAAGAACTGAAAGAAGAGATAATTAATAATATCTCTTAATTTTTCGTCTAATTTTCAACGTGACGCTAAGGAAGTTAATCTAACAAAGAAAAGAATGGCACTTGATAGTTATATACACCAATTACAACTTATATGGTTACCATTATTGGTTGGTAAGGGTTAATTTTGGTTTAAAATATGTAGAAGCTACGGAAAAGAAGAAAAAAAGATTAGTTATAGAAACTACGAGACTATACTCTAGGAGTAACAAACATTTTCATAACAAAAAATAATTCTACGTTGCAGGTTGATGAAGTTATTTAGTAGGTATAGACTTTTGAAAAGCAAGTCTCTAAAGAAACTAAAAGAAAAGCAAGTCTGAAAGAAACCCCAACTTGGGTACTGTTGACACCCAATTTTGACCCTCCCGTCCAGTCATTAGCTATAAAATTACACTAATTTTGTAAAATAATTTTTTATGATTTTTTATAATAAAATGCAGCGATAAACATAAATACAGGCATGAATAAGTAATTTAATAATGGCATCGCGTCTTACGTAGAGTATTAAGCACTTAGAGTCCCGCGCCCGCATTAATTAATCACAAGCCCCGTCATGATTCTTAATTAATAATAAATACGTAAAACGAATAATCTGAAAATGACGTCATGTTAAATAGCATAGTTGCATTCATTAATACGCAAAGCAATTTCATAATTATTGTAGCGCCTAAAGTCACATTAAGATAATTTAATCTTAGCTTAAATAATAATAAAATACGCATAATAAATAAGTTTTAATAACAACATCACATTATAAGAATTAAGCACTAATTAAAAAGCACGCTCGTATTTATTTTAATCTCAAACATAGACTAATAAAGCACCTAAATAATTTAATCACAATTTATTAATTTAATTAGCACCTAAAACTAACACTTAATTAAATACCCAATACCTAAATTCTACCCAGCCCACCTATTAAAATCGCCCAGCCCACACCCGCAAGCCCACACCCGCAGCCCACTAGCCCCTTATACTTAACCCACAACCCTTCTTCTTCATCGTCTAAAAAAGAAAAGAAACCTAAAACACAGCCTCGATAAAAACGCAACAAACCCTAAACCTAAATTTAAAACCGCTGCACATACATTACCTCATACCCCCCATCGCTGCACCTTCCCTGCCAAGATTCTCGCCTGAGAATCCGGCGACTTTCCTTTACCCACGCACACCTAGCCGATCTCTTACCATAACCAGCACTTGCTTCAAAATCAGTAACAAAATCGCACCAAATCAGTACTAAAATCGTGTTAATATCAGCCCAAAAATTACCATAACTTAGAACCAAAAGGGGGGCTATAAAAAGGCATATGCAATAGAACAAAAGAGAGAGAGACCAGGTCGAACAGTAAGGCAGGGCTCAGAGGAGTCCTATAGCAACATAGCAATTTAGGGCAGAGAGGAGTCGAACTCAGAGATTCAGAAATCGGGGAGCACCCAAAATCGATAGGCATTGATGTGCACCCCTTAGCAGCAGTCATTGATCGTCCAGGGCTTAGTAGGGAAGCAGTGAGAACAATCGAGTCTAAACCTCTTCTCCTCAGTCGCAAATCAGTAAGTATCCTCAATAAACAAGTTCTACCCCCTTTCAATCGCATCGCAATAACCCGTCGAGTGGCTCCGACGACTTGATACGCTGCCTCGGTTCGCTGCCCGGAGAAGGTAAACCCATCTTCTTCTCGAAATTTCAATTCTTTATGTTAACATGTGTGTTTTCTGTCATATGTACTTTGATTATACTTGTTAATATGGTTAATTAATATCTAAGTGTATTGTGCCGATTTCAGTTTAGAGTTATGAGATGTATGTATTGTCGTAGTATTTATTCTAGTAAAGAAGCATGCTTATACATTGCCATAATATGAAGTGATTGAGTACTTAATGATATCGACACTTTTCTGATTACTTGTTAGCGTAATTAGTTAATTGTTAAGGTTCAGACGAGTTGTGTTATGTTTATTTTCGGCATTATACGATGTACGTGTTGTTCTTAAATATTTATTTAGCGAAGGTTGTGATAAGCATGACTAGTTTTGTACCTGTTTTCATGGCTATAGTTAAGTGAGGTCTGATTAGATTTTTAATATGTTCTGATATGATTTGAGTAGTAACATAAGTCATAACTCTATCCAATCAATCACAGTACTGCCAATAGGCTTGGATCATAAGATGACAGGTCCTTTAATGTTTTAAGACTATAATATCTAGAGTTCCACCTCTAGTTTACTGCTTTGAAGTATCCACACTCATCCTCACATATATGTATTTGCAATCATCTGCTATAACATCGGTTTGACCCTTAAGTACTGATCAATCTTATCTCCCAATGCCAATTCTGAATACCTGCTTATGTTTTTTTTTTAGTAATAGTATGTCTAGAATTCTGTATACGTGTTTTGACCCAAATGAGCCTATATATATCCAACATTCTATCTTTGATTAATCATTTGGTCATCCCTGTTTATCTTACCTGTCTATAGGACCAATTTCATGCTCACTTTACCAAAATCTAAGAATCATTATACTTAATAATAAGTAAGATTATGTATGTTTAGTCTAGCTCAAATAGCCCAGTTTGCTATGACTTGCTATGTTTAGATAGAGATGTATCTATTTGGTTCTGATAATTGGCTTCCTATCTCACATCAATGCACGAACTACATTCCTTTGTAATTTGGTTAAGTCCTAAGATTATCTAAAGATTACTATATGTATACATGCATAGTAAGTTTGGATGAACTTGTCAAGGTCACTGGGCACTTTCCTAATGTTTGATTATGAGAAAGTATGTGCTTAGTTAATCCAGGATCAGTTTGCTAATGACTGAATGTACGTCTAAATTATTAATTGCTAAAATTCCCTTTAAGTTGATTATTTGTCAAAGATATGTAATTCTGGATACTTATGAAATATTTGGATTGTTATTCCTTTGGCCCATTGGCTTGTTCTCATGACCTGTGACAATAGGATAAAAGAAATAGTCAATGTGTGATATTTTTATATTATTTACATTTGGTGAGACAGCATGAATGAATACTAATCCTTATCTTCTCTTATTTTGCATGAAACGCATCGGAGCAAAATAAAGAGTCTCCCGGCGAGACTCATCATGAGCTACTTCAAATGGCAACCCGCGTCTATGTGCATCCGCATTCGCGTCCCCGCTTCAGAAATTCCTAGAAAAAACAAATAGGATGTCGTCATCCGTCGTAAAGAGCACTCTTAAATCTCATCCTCTCTTTACTCACTATTCATTCATTTATTTGTTTATTGTAATTTAATTACTCTATTTCTGTAATATTTAGGATATCTAGAACAATTAAGTTTCAAACATATCAGGTGGGGAAGTAATTCATAATCAGAAATGCACTTCTACTTTATTTGTCTTTTAGGACTATTAAGCATGTCTAAATTCTGCAAAAAAATAATTTAAATGATTTAACTTGCATCATAAAACCAACATTTCGTTCTTATTAAAATTCATAACAGATTTTTTCATAAACTCTCAAGAATCATCTTAAAGCACCCCTTATATAATATCGTACGCAGGTTAAGCAAGATTAATTTAGCTAGCAGTATACATAATTAGTCCATAAAGCACCTTAGCATTCTTTAGCATATTTCTAGCCCTTTAAAAACCTTAGCATTTTAGCACCTTTTGCATTCTTTAGCACTTTAGCATTTTAAGCACCACTTTAATATTTAACACCCTTTACTTTTAAAATTAACCCCTTAGCACCTTTAGCACATTTTGTCCTTAACATTTTAGCACCTCTTAGCATTCTGTTGCACTTTAGCATATAGCACCTTTTGCCCTTTTTATACTTTAAGCACCTTTTAAACATTTTAACATTTTTAGCATTTTATTAAGCAGGAAGAACTTTTATTTTTGCATTTCTTAAACATAATAATTACCCTAGGTTTGGCAGGACAACCGCAAGTTAGCGGATCTTAGAGGGTGCCTAACCCCTTCCCTCTAGATTAATAAAGAACCCTTACCCAGAATCTCATTAAAGTTTAGCAGACCATTAAAATGGAGTTAATGTTTTACTTTAAACTAGTTAAACATTTAGGTGTCCTAATTCACCCAAACTAATTAGGTGGCGACTCCGCGAACCCTTAGCATTTTTTGCACTTTTAGCACTTAGCATATTAGCATATTTTAGCAATCCCTAGCAACCTTTAGCATCTTTTGCACTTTTAAGCACTTTTAATATTTTAAGCATTTTTAGCATTTTATCGTCTAACCTTTTATTTGAACAGGAGCCATTTTTATTTTAAAAATGTCGCGGTCGAAAAAGGGCGCGACAGATACATATATCTAACTTTCCATTTTAGGGTTGTAGTAAGTAAAGACTAAAGCAGAGTCTCCCTTTTGGAGTTCTGATTATATATGATGCGCGAAAAGATGCACACACTTTAAACGCAAGTGCACGTTATCGTGACAAGTAGTATAGTCTTGATAAGATCGAATATCGTCCTCAAGGATTAGGGTTCAATTACCAACTATCTATTTTTTGGTATCTATTTGGTAAATTGATATTTAGATTTGTTATTTTTAACTAAGGATTATAAAAGCTATTTAACTAAAAGGGTTTACTTCAGTGATGATGAGAATAGGGCTTCCATGTATCCTTACTATCCGCTTATGCTACTTACTAATGCATTAACTTATGGTATTCTTCTTTTGGAGAAAGCAAGTTTACGAAATCGTTTTATACTCCCGTTAGGGTTATATAAACACCCAACCCCAGTATCGCACCTTACCTACCTTCTGATAAGGATAACTACATAGGAGGATTAAGAACAAAACCTAGTTGGCCAGTCACGCACAATGCGCAAAATTAGGGTTGTTAAGTCTCTCATCAACGCTACATAAATAATTGAGGTATTTTCATCCCCAATCCAAGAATGTCTACCCAACTTACAAAGATATTCACAATCCCCTTTTGAATCGATTAGAAATCATATAGTGATAATTAGTTGTCAATTAATTACCAAGAATTCAACTCAATTATTGGATAGATCTCACAATAAGAAAAATAACCATAAGCGTGCATTAATTTATAACATAAGTTTCTAGCAATTCAACATGGAAAGCCCTATAAGAGAATTAGTTCCTAGCCATTGTCATGTGAGAACTAATTACGTGCTCATCATACAAAATAGAAATAAAGAACAAGAAAGGGAAAAGAAATTACTAAACTAATGGTATCCAATCTCCAAACAAAAGTCTTGTGTTGTGCAAGAAGGGAACCCTTAAAACCGCCTAGGTTCTCCTTTTATAGTGTGAAAACCGCCTCCTCTTTTCCTTCAGCTCGCCTAATTTCGTCAAAGACCTAATTTTTCCAGCGTCGCGCTGCGCAGACAGCGCTGGCCGGAGTTGCAATCCGTCGGGTGTATTGGCGCCGCGCCCGATATCTGTTGTGCGAGGCGCGCTGCATCTTCAGAGCTCTCGGATGTTTAGCGCCGCGCCTGACCATCTGCTCGAGGCGCCGCGACCTGAGTCTTCTGCAGCCTCTCACGAATAGTGGCGCCATGCTTTTGCAGGAGAGGCCGCGCTACCGGTCCGATTTCACCCTCGTTCGCCACTTTCTCTGTTTTCAGCTCTGGCATCTCCTCTTTTGCCCTCTTTTAGCTCCTTTTCCGCCATTTGGCCATTTTAACCACTTTGACTCAATAGAAAGAAAAGCTATCCTAATACGACACTTATATGTGCAAAACGGGACAAAAGACTAACTAAAACTGACTCAAAAGGTGTATATAAAATACACCGATCAAATACCCCCAAACTTAACCTTTGCTCGCCCTCGAGCAAAGATAGAAAGAAATAAAATAAAAGACTCAAAGAACGAAAAATAAAAGACTCACTGCCATTGATCACTTTTGCTGCATAAGTGTTAACTAGAAAAACATGAAGGTTAGCAGAATAATATGCAGGAACATATAGCATGAAATTTCAGCACATTAAGCTAGATATTTCGCAAACTCATATTATCATGCTTAATGGACGTCAATATACTAAATCATGCATGTAAATTCAAGAATTCCTATGGCATGCTTACTTGCTATTCTCCACTAATTCTGGATATGCATAAAAAAGATCTTCAGGACTTTTAAGGGTTGTAATGTAGGCTTAGGTATAGGTAGGTAAAAATAGGCAATTTAGGCTCATTTCGTGTACCATAAGCTCTTTTAGCTTTTCAATATTTCCCTTTTTCTTTTTGTTCTTTCCTTCACTTCAATTCTATCTTTTCCCTCTTTTGTTTTGGGAGAGTGAAGTATATAATAATGACAAGCACCCCCAAACTTAGGCTTTTGCCTATTTCTTATTACTTTTGTATTGAGGTGCAACAGACTTATTCACTCTTTTTGTCTCTTTTTTAACACAATGTATTCCACTATTTCCTATTTTCACTTATGGTACAATTTGTGGGAATATAGGGTGTCAAAGAAGAAGTTTCAAATTTAGGCTCAATGGGGCTGACTAGGGATATTTTTTTAAAGTACGGGATAGAAAAGAATAGTAAGAATTGGTTATCAAAGAAATGTCTGAGTCATCTCCCTAACATGCATATCCTAACTATTTCGCCTCAAATAGCAAGAAATCATAACACATAAGTATTTATCATTTAACATGCATAACTCAAGCAAGAGACTCCAAATAGACAGATTCTGTGAGTTTTTGGCATATCTAACTTAGGTGTTTCGATAGTTGCTTCAATTCCGTTACATTATTCCACCTTACTTCACTAGGTGTTTCTAGCAACTACAGCAATTATGATCTTTGACAGGCAATTATGACTCAAAAAAAAAATTGGTGACTCAAAATAAATATAAAAACAATCAAAAAGACTTAAGTAACACATAACATGACACAAAGAAAATAAAACATAAATAAAACACCCCCAAACTTAAATCACACATTGTCCCCAATGTGTGTAGACTCAAAGACAGTAAAAGAAATAAGACACTTACAAACTTTGGCTAAAATGGTGGTGGTGGTGGTGGATAATGCATCGACCATTGGTTGAACAAGGAACTCAACTCGTTGATTTGTTGCCTTGTTTCTTGCTGTCCTTGTACTACTGTGTCCAAGGTCTGCATCATCCTCATCTGATTTTGATACAATTGCTCCATTGTGGGCGTTGGAGGTTCTGCTCCTGTGGTTGGCCGGTGGCTAGATCCTACCTCATATTGAGCCTCTATTTCAGGCTCATCTTCGTCCATGGCGGCCTCTGCTGCTGCTGCTGCTGGTTGTACTCTCCGTCTCTTTGGGGGCTTGGAGTGCAGGAAAGAGTGCACTATCCCATAGGACACGGGCGATTGGTTTCTCATGAGTGTCGGTTAGGTAGTTTTGGGACCGCACTCGTGTGACATAGCTTGGTGATAATCGAGTCATGTCTCGATCACTTTGTTGTTACCAACTCTGATTTCCTCAATGCTCGCACTATTTCTTTCCACACATCAATCGCCAACCTCATAATTCCATATATCGCTTTAATCCTATCCTCACGGCACTCTGGTGAAGTGCGTGGATGGAATCACGCGCGTATTTAAATATAGCCAACCTTTGGCTACTTTGTTGAATTGGCACTGCTCGGTGCTCTTGACCCATTTCTTCCAATATCAAAACAGCCCCACGGTAGCTCACGGTGTCTGCGGCATTCGGTCGATGTGGTCAATGTTTCTAGACCATGTTCTAAAGTGATTCCAATCACTTCTTTCTTCAACATCAACTGTTTTTAATTGTATATTTATATCCTCTGCTGTCACATGCACATAATGTCCCCTTACAAAGCATCCCCTTTCCACCTTCTCCGGAAAGTTGGCATAAAATTCACGCACCATTGTTGTGTTTACTGGTGCTATCTTCTCCGGATTCACAAATTTCCTCCACTCCCTTAACTCAATCATCGCCCGAATGGGCTCATAAACATCTTCTTCCCCATATGACTCCCTCTGGTAGTCCATTCCCCTTTCTGGTATTAAGGGTCTGGTATCAAGCTTTTTGTATCTTTGGTAGGCTTGGTAGCTCACAAACCTATTTTCATCGTATTGTGGGGTTGGGGTGGATGTGGAGCCTCTTCTCTTCCTGGTGGCCATGGTTTAAAATAGTTTTATGGAGCTTTTCAATTTAGTGGCACAAATGTTTCCTACACAATCTACAACTAGCAGCGAACACAACACCCCCAAACTTCAACTTTTCTACCCAATACCCACACTCCTTTTCTACTCTTTTCTCCAAACTTCACAATCAACTTTTCAGTACCCAAACTACTTCAACTACAATACTCCTTCAAACTACTACCTCCTGTGACTTCAGTAAAGGATTTAAGAACAGAAAAAGATTACCTGTTTATGAGAAGCTTCAAGCGGTGCTTGTTTCTAATGGTGGTTTGAGGCTATGGAATAGAGCTTTGTTGGTTGAGATGGCTAAGGGTTTTAGGAATTTAAGAGTTTTGGTTGTGGTTGGGTTTAATTTGTGGAGGATTTGTGGGCAAATTTTTGGAATTTCGTGGGTTTTGGAGAGGAAGGGTTAGGTTTTGAAATTGGATTTGGGAAAATCGATTAGGCGTTTTAAGTTCGGATTCCCGCTTGGCCCGCGCTTTTAGCGCGCGGCTAAACTCTGCGCTCGCCGGGACTTCTGCGCGGCCATTCTGGTACGCGGCGCCTAAATTTGGCAAATTTTCTAGAATTTTTGGCGCCGCGGCCCTGATCCTGGGCGCCGCGACGCTTAAACTTCTGCGCTGCTCGATTCTTTGCGCCGCCTCGCTCTGGCGCAAGGCTTCCGCTTTTCGAAATTATGGCTTTTCTTGATTTTCGCCGCTTTATTTCCATGTACCTGTCAATCACAAAGACAAACACAAGAACCCAAGACTGAGATCGTTTAGACAAAATAAAATAAACTAAAGCGTAAATTAAAATAACATAATTGAAAACGTTGGGTTGTCTCCCAGTAGCGATGTCTTTAACGCCTTTTAGCGGACGCAAGTTCTTAACCTTAATAACCCCGGTGTGGATTAAGCCCCAACCTATCCATTTCCTCCACATTTGGCGTTTTCTTTTCTTCTTTTCTTAGCATTATCGGTAAGGGAGTTCAGAATACTTACCTCCTTTAGTGGCATTTCAGCAAACCATGCTTGCTTTCTTGGGCTCATCGCTCTTTGGTTGACTTGTATTGGCTCGCATGGGGGTTTTATGGTGTTGATTGCAAAGCACCCACTCATTGTTGGTGGCTCAATGACGTGTTTAAAAACTTTAAACACTATTTCTTCAGACTCCACCCTTAGTGTTAATTCTCCTCTTTCGACATCAATCAAAGTTCTCCCCGTTGCTAGGAATGGCCTCCCCAATATGATAGGGATTTCCGCGTCTTCTTTCATATCAAGAATGAGGAAGTCTGCAGGAAAGAAGAATTTTCCTACTTTCACAATCACGTCCTCGATCTTGCCTCTTAGATGAACCACTGTCCTGTCGGCTAGTTGCAAGCTTACTGTGGTTGGTTTGGCCTCACCCAACTCCAATCTTTTAAATACTGATAGGGGCATTAGATTTATACTTGCCCCTAAATCACATAGAGCTCATTGCAAGTTACCCACGGCTGTGCAAGGTAGTGTAAAGCTCCCGGATCTTTTAGCTTTGGTGGCAACTTTTCTCGCAAGATAGCACTACACTCTTCTCGCTGCTACTATTTCGTATTCGCGACTTCTTCTTCTTCCCAAAATCTCCTTCATAAACTTGAAATTGGAGGCATACGCTCTAATGCTTATGAAAGGTATGTTGATACGACTTTTCGAATGTCTCCAAAAATTTGGAGAATTGTTTATCAACCGCCTTTCGTAGTCTCTGGGAAAGGGATCTTCTCAGTATACTCCTTCTCCGAGTTTTCTCTACTCTGGTGGGCTCAATCACCTTCTCTTTTCTAACTCGCCTTCTTCTCAACTCTGTCGCGGTGGCCGCTCCAATTTGCGCTTCTCGGTGCATCGCTGGCATTGCTCCTTGGATTTACTGTGTTGCTTGGCAATGTCCATGGCTTTCTTTGTTTGCTGCTTTGCTAGTGACCACTGAGTTTCCAAGTTCTGAATGAGGATCTAGCACATGTCATCGGAGTGCAGGCATTGCCAATCTTGCCATCGCTTTATTTCGTCGGCTTTGTTCTTGACCGGTGCATTGAGCTGATCTTTGTGGGGCTTGAATGAAGGGCTGATTCGGTCTGCTGGTTACGTGCTCGCCCCTCGGTATTGGATTCTGCTGGTATGGTATCGCTGTTTTCCTCATGAATGCTCCACCTGCTGCTGCATCTATGATGGTTCTGGTTGTACTGCTCAGCCCGTTGTAGAAGATGTGGACCAAGTTCCACAACTCAATGCAATGGTGTGGGCATTTTCTCTGTAGATCTTTGAACCTTTCCCAAGCTTCATATAAGGACTCTACATCTGCTTGGTAAAGTTGTTCAACTCCTCTCGCTTTGCTTTACGAGGAAAGAACTTGGCTAGGAATTTCGTGCGGCTCTTGCCATGTAAAAATCGAATCGGTCGTGAGGAATTCAACCATACTTTTGCTCTATCCCTAAGTGAGAAGGAAAGAGCCTCAACTGACGGCATCATCGAACGCCGTTATATCGAACGTTGCACATAGCTCCAGAAATTAGCTATGTGCATATGTGGATCCTCCGGCGATCCTCGAATTGCACCGTGTCGTACCATGCTCGAAATTGCGGTTTTATCTCGAAGTTGTTGGCTCTGTGCGAGCCTAATGCATGTCTGTGCTCCATTTACTCTTGGCACATAGTCTCCCAAACTTCTTTCTGGGCCGGGCTTGGACTCTCTTCCACGCCTATCGGCGCTTGCCTAGGTATTCCTAGATGGGGTTGATTCTCTCAACCTTCTCTCATCCGTTGTTGTTCAACGCCGCTCATCTCTAACAAGGTTGCAATCCGATTCTTTCGCTCGTTTGCGGTTTTCTCAATTTACGGATTGAAGGAACAAGAGTGTCGCCTCCTCTTCTCCTTCGCATAATGACTTCAAATAGATCAAAAGCAGACAACAAATCACGACTCGAATTTTCAAAAGAAAACGTAAAATTAAAAATTAAAAGAAAGTTAAAAACCAAATTAGAAATTAAAAATAGACAAATTTGATATTGAACTATGCCTAATCCCCGGCAACGGCGCCAAAAACTTGATGCGCGAAAAGATGCACACACTTTAAATGCAAGTGCACGTTATCGTGACAAGTAGTATAGTCTTGATAAGACCGAATATCGTCCTCAAGGATTAGGGTTCAATTACCAATTATCTATTTTTTGGTATCTATTTGGTAAATTGATATTTAGATTTGTTGTTTTTAACTAAGGATTATAAAAGCTATTTAACTAAAAGGGTTTACTTCAGTGATGATGAGAATAGGGCTTCCATGTATCCTTACTATCCGCTTATGCTACTTACTAATGCATTAACTTATGGTATTCTTCTTTTGGAGAAAACAGGTTTACGAAATCGTTTTATACTCCCGTTAGGGTTATATAAACACTCAACACCAATATCGCACCTTACCTACCTTTCGGTGATAAGGATAACTCTATAGGAGGATTAAGAACAAAAACCTAGTTGACCGTCACGCACAATGCGCAAAATTAGGGTTGTTAAGCCTCTCATCAACGCTACATAAATAATTGAGGTATTTTCATCCCCAATCCAAGAATGTCTACCCAACTTACAGCATATTCACAATCCCCCTTCTAATCGATTAGAAATCATATAGTGATAATTAGTTGTCAATTAATTACCAAGAATTCAACTCAATTATTGGATAGATCTCACAATAAGAAAAATAACCATAAGCATGCATTAATTTATAACATAAGTTTCTAGCAATTCAACATGGAAAGCCCTATAAGAGAATTAGTTCCTAGTCATTGTCATGACAAGAACTAATTCCATGTTCATCATACAAAATAGAAATAAAGAACAAGAAAGGGAAAAGAAATTACTAAACTAAGGGTATCCAATCTCCAAGCAAAAGTCTTGTGTTGTGCGAAGGAACCTTAAAAGCGCCTAGGGTTCTCCTTTTATAGTGAAAACCGCCTCCTCTTTTCCTTGTGCCCGACCGAATTTCGTCAAAGACCTAATTTTTCCAGCGTCGGCGCGCATGACAGCGCGCCGGAAGTTCTGCAATCCGTCGGGTGTTTTGGCGCCGCGCCGATATCTGTGCATGCGAGCGCGCGCTGCATCTTCTCTAGCTCCTCGGATGTTTAGCGCGCGCCCGCATCTGCTGCTCGAGCGCCGCGCGCCGAAGTCTTCGCAGCCTCTCGAATAGTGGCGCCGCGGCCCTCGCTGATGCGAGGCGTCGCGGCGCTGATCCGATTTCACCTCGTTCGCCACTTTCTGCTTTCACTCGACATCTCTTTTTGCCCTCTTTTAGCTCCTTTTCCGCCATTTGGCCATTTTAACCACTTTGACTCAATAGAAAGAAAAACTATCCTAATACGACACTTATATGTGCAAAACGGGACAAAAGACTAACTAAAACTGACTCAAAAGGTGTATATAAAATACACCGATCAATATACTATACATGTCGAAGGCAGGAGGGCACAATCGAGAGTTAGTTTTTGACTAATCCAGAGTTGTTTTTATTAAGAGTCTCACATCGTTAATGGAATGAGAACATGAACTCCTTATATGGACTTGGACAATCCTCACCCTACAAGCTAACTTTTGTGATTGAGTTAGACCCAAGATCCATTGTGTAGAAGAAGTAAATTCATAAATAATTGTGTTAGTTTAGTGGGCTTAGTGGACCAATGGGCCAATTCATTGTATTCAATCTGTGTATATATGGGCCAATGGGCCAATTCATTGTATTCAATCTGTGTGTATATACCAATGTAAAAGCAGAACATTTTATTGATTCTTCAATATACACGGTTTCTTTCTCGCTCTCTCTCTCATTTTCTTCTTCTGCCTTTACTCTTCTCCTCTTTTCCTCTACTTCTCTTTTCTTGCTTCATCTTCTCTTCGCCTGAGTTCATTATCAGCATGTAAACAAGTAAATCAACATGGTATCAAAGCCATCGATACTGGTTGTGATTTAGATTTCGTCTTCTTTATCGATTTCTAGGGTTTCTTCGAGTTATCATCATTGGCGGCTGAGAAAATTGATTTTAACCATTTTCTGTTCATAGGACACTCAGATGCATCTCTGGTGCGGTGCTAATAGCTCAGCGTAGCTGAAGAGGTCGATCGATGTTGTGGAAAGATTCAGAAAAAAATAGATCTGAATCGATACATGTAACAAAATTCAATTAGTTAGTTACTAAGGTCTGAATCGATTAGGAAGTACTCTTAGTCACTGATTTGAGGAACATCTGGATGGAAACAATTGTTTGAACAGATACATAATTGTAGACATGCAATTAAGGAGATCGAGTAATTGAAGAAATGGAATCGCATTGTGTTGAGAATTGAAGTTTATGTGTTGGGAGTTGGAGAGTCACATATATGTGATTGCAGAATTCAACAGACATGGGGACTCAAGGAGAGAATATCGTAAATACAACAACAACAACAGTCACAGTCATCGACCATAACCACCCTCTTTATCTGTTTCCGTCAGATGCACCGGAATCTTTAACTGTTGGTGTAGTACTGAATGGCATGGATAATTATACGTTGTGGAGTAGGGCGATGAAGTTGGCGTTGCTTGGCAAAAATAAAATAGGTTTCATCAATGGAACAATTAGAAGAGAGTCATTCGATGGGGAACTTGCGAATCTGTGGGATAGGTGTAATGCAATTGTAGTATCCTGGTTGATGGGCAATGTGAGCAAGAGTTTGCTCACTGGAATGTTGTTCAACTCCAATTCACACACGATATGGGAGGATTTGAAGGAAAGATTCGACAAAATCAACAGTTTAAGGACTTTCCAGTTGCATAAGGAGATTTTTACTGAGGCAAGGCACTATGTCAGTATCTACATACTATTCTAAACTAAGAGACTTGTGGGATGAATACGACTCGGTTATGCCACCACCTAACTGTTGTCCGAAGTCGAAGGAATTCATAGATCATATACAATATCAGAGAATGCTTCAGTTTCTAATGGGATTGAGTGATAGCTACAGTCATGTTAGAAGTCAGGTGATCATGATGCCTAAAATACATAATTTGAATCAAGTATATGCGATGGTTAATCAAGAGGAGAGTCAAAGGATAGTTGCGAGATCGTCTAGAATGGTACATGACACAATGGAGACGATGGCTATACTCACAATTAGGAGTGGAAATGTGAAGCAAAGGAAGTCGTATAATCCAAATGTGATGTGCGACTACTGTCATGTTAAGGGGCATTTCAAGATAGACTGCCTCAAGTTGATGAAATGCGATTACTGTCATAAAACATGACACATACAAGATGATTGTTATAGGCTACATGGATATCCGGAGAATTTCAAAGGAAAGGGAAAGAGGGCAAATATGGTGACAGGAGGGTTTGAAGAAACTGGACAAGGAGAGCAGAATAATGATACATTATATCAGCATTATGCAAGGCAGAATCTGAAGCAGACTCAGAACCAGTTCATACCAAACCACCACCCGCAACTGCTCAATATAATTGATCAGTTTACACCAAGTCAAAGACAACAACTAATTAACATGATCAATGACACAAATGCAGCAGGACAGTCCAAGGTAAGTGCTAATATGACATGTATACTCAATACTAATGATGCATTCATAAAATGGATATTAGACACGGGTGCGACTAATCATATGATTAGTAGCCAAAGATGCCTACATAATAGACGTATGATAGAAAATGCAAGGAAAGTTCACCTACCTACTGGAGAATCGACAGACATCACACATGTGGGAGATTGTGACTTGGGAGGAGGTGATATTCTTAAAAATGTTTTATGTGTGTCATCCTTCAAGTTTAATTTCATTTCTATCTCAAAAGTGACAAGAGAACTGAATTGCAGTGTCTCTTTCTTTCCATACTATTGTGTATTTCAGGATCTCTTATATGGAAAGGTGAGGGGGATTGGTAATGAGGAAGATGGTCTTTACAGTTATACAAAATAAATCACCTTTTGCAACTATTTTGTCTAAACATGACAAATTTAGTCCTAGGACTGTGAGAGTTGTTCTCCTGGGATATGGTAGTGTACAGAAAGGCTATAAGTTGTATGACTTAAGCAATAAAGTGGTGTTCATGAGTAGGGATGTGATCTTCATGGAAACAAAATTTCCATTCAAAGATACTTATGCAGACATGGAGATACATATTCACTCAGGAGATCTTTTTAATTATGATGATCTGATTTCTTCACAGAGTTTTGAGATTCCACAATATGATCCAGACATCTTACAAGAAGCAGCTGCACCTGATGAAGGTATTGTTGATCCAACAATCTGTATTAATAATGATGTCTATGAAGTTCCAGGTCACACTAGGGTGGCTTCATCATAGATTTATATTACTTTGCAAATAGGATTAAAAAAACTCTTACATATATAAAAACTATTGAATATAATCTCTTTGACATAAGATAGCTGATACTGTGGAGGCAAATGTGCTACAATTTTGTGTTTTTTTGAATCTCTCCTTAGAATTCCTGACTCATTTAATAATTACCTCGACTATGGTAAAATATTTTCTACATGTTAATGAACATGACGTACTTAGAAGCAGCCATATAAATAGTTCCATTGAATTAATGTAATTTACATGGGAAAGGAGTATGAGGTCTTCGTTCTTTAATGTGCTGACACATTTTCATATGAATATTTTTGTATAATATTCAAATGGTACGTGGATTTGTTGGCTTGCCTCCACTATACATCGAACAATGACATGAATCTCCTTTTTTAATATTATTACAACATGGAGTTTAATTTCATCCATTCGAACACTTTAAGATTGTGAATTTGGTTAGGCCAGGTGTAAACAAACTTGAAATTTAAGATTTTAAGTCGGCTTATTTATTTGCTACATTAACTAATGAAAGGGTGGTGATCTCTTTGAAAATCTCTTTTTTTATATTTTGTGGTTGGGTGAATTTGTGCGTATCTTCATTAATTATACATGCTATCTCCCACAATCATAAATACGGTAAGTTGATAACTTTGTTCATCAAAACTTATACAGAGAACAAAAATCACCTAAATTTACATATCTTCTGTTGTGATATGAACTTGAAATCTCATAATTCTCAACTAGTTTCTTTGACCACTAAATCACAATCTTGTGTATATGATCTGAAGAACATCACCAACTGAAACATCAGGAGCAGCATGCAGACATGAGGGAGAAGAAAGAAGAAGAGGCACTGGCCAGAGTAGCCATAGATGTGCGATTTGTAGACAGAGAAAGGGGAAAGGTAAAGTTAGAGAGAAGGAATAATTCTTTCTTATTAAGCTTCTGTTACCTTTTACAATATCTATCTCTTAGAAAATATAGTAAAGGTAAGGAATAGGAATAGAATTAAACTAGTAAATGGGCTCCAGAGTGTAAGTGGCCCATATTTACATTTCCAGAATATGAACGGCCCATATTTACATTTTGGCCCATTCTTATTCTTTTGCTATTCTTAACATTCCCCATCAAGCTGACTACTGGAAGATATTCAGAAGTCCAAGCTTGGAGCAAAGATGTTGATCTTGCGTTATTCAATCCTTTGTGAGTAAATCACCGGTGATTTCTTTGTATGTATGTATTCTGGCTTTATGACACCTTTCTGAATTTTGTCTCTGATGAAATGTAGATCAATCTCTATGTGTTTAGTCCACTCATGAAAGACTGGATTAGCCGATTTGGATTCTTGATTTCTTTGTCGATGAAACGATTCTTGGATGGTTGAGTGCATGTCTATGTCCTTGATAGACCAGTATCGAGTTAGTGCGCCTTTGTGCTAGCCAGACTCCTATATTCTGATTCTGCTGAGCTTCTAGAGATTGTACTCTGTTTTTTTGACTTCCAGGATATAAAAGAGTTGCCAAATTTTACTGCATACCCTGTAACAGACTTCCTTGTATGTGGACAAGCAGCCCAGTCTGCATCACAGTAGGCAGTCAGTGTATTTTGTCTGTTGCTTGACATCAAAATACCTTGTCCAGGTTGACTCTTGATATACCTCACTATTCTTAGTGCTGCATTGAGGTGAGACTTCTTTGGTTGCTGCAGAACCGGTGAGCATCCGTACTGCTATAAGAGATATCTGGTCTAGTAGTGGTTAGATATAACAATTTTCCTATTAGTCTTTGTTACATACTGACATCTTCTAAGAGTTCATCTTCTGTTATTACCTCACTGTTCTTTACAGTTTGTTCATTTTTGTTTTTATAGTTGTCATATTCTTTTGTAGTCAACTTCATGTTGCAATCTATAGGTGTGTTGGAAGGCTTGGCAGCAGAGAGTCCTAACTCAGCTATAAGTTCTAAAGCATATTTTCTTTGATGCATTAAGATCCCTTTATTAGACCTTACAAACTCTATTCCTAAGAAATACCTTATCTCCCCTAAATCTTTCATCTTAAACACTTGTTGTAAAGACTGCTTAGTCCTAGTTATCAGACCTAAGTTACCACCTCTAATGAGAATATCATCTACATACACTAGTACTAGAACCATTCCTTCATTTGTTTGTTTTATGAAAAGAGAATGATCATATTCAGATTGTCTAAACTACATATGTCTTAGGGCTTCAGTAAGTTTAAAATTCCATTGCCTAGGAGCTTGTTTTAGCCCATATAAGGACTTAATTAGCCTACAGACCTTACTGTCTCCCTGGCTAATGAAACATTGTGGTAGTTCCATGTATATCTCATCATGTAAGTCACCTTGTAAGAAAGCATTGTAGACATCCATTTGATGTATTGGCCAGTTTTTAGAAGCTGCTAAAGAAATTACAGACCTAACAGTTACCATCTTAATCACAGGAGAAAAAGTCTCATGATAGTCTATCCCCTCTGTTTGACTATACCCTTTAGCAACCAGTCTGGCTTTAAGCCTTTCAATCTCCCCTGTATCTTTATACTTAATCTTATATACCCATTTACATCCTATTGGAATCTTATTTTTTGGTAAGTCAACAACTTCCCATATGTGATTGTCATGTAGTGCCTTTATTTCAGATTGCATAGCCTCTACCCACCTAGGACTCTTAGAAGCTTCTTTGTAATTTTTTTGGTTCTACCAATTCTGAGAAAGCAGTAAGAAAGGCTTTGTATTTAGTAGTTATATTGTCATAGGAGATATAATTAGCAATGGAGTATGGTATTGTTGTGTTATTAGCTTCTTTAGTGACAAAATCTTTCATCCATATTGGGGGTTGTTTAGCCCTGCTAGACCTTCTCACTTCTGTTATACTACTAGGCTCAGTAGATATCTGATCCTGGGTGAGTTCTACCTCTTGAGTTATCTTATTTGGTTCAATCATTTCCCTATCCTTTGTGTTAATGTTACTGTTGTTATTTTGAAGGATATGAGCATCTATACTAGGTCTGGTATTGTGTAGCTGTGTGTCTACTATATCAGTGACAGGGAACATGTCAATTTGTTCATTCTGAAATGGTTTCTCTGGAGTATCAGTTTTAAAGGGGAACTCATTTTCCCTAAAACTTACATCTCTATTTACTAAGAACACTTTAGCCTCTAAGTCATATAGAATATATCCCTTTTGTGTTTCAGAATATCCCATAAGGACACAACATCTAGTTCTGGAAAGTAACTTATCATTAATGCATGTTATTGCAAAATCTGCACACCCTAACACTCTTAAATGATTAATAGAGGGTTTTCTTTTGTACATCATTTCATAAGGAGTTTTCCTAGTAACTGAGGATGGTAATCTGTTTATTATATACACTGCTGCCTGAATGCACAATCCCCAGAATTTTAGGGGAATGTGTCCCTGAAATCTAATGGCTCTAGTTACCTCAAGAATATGTCTATGCTTTCTTTCATCCACACCATTTTGTTGTGGTGTATAGATACAAGTTTTCTGATGTATTATCCCTAGTCTAAGGAACATAGCATTACATACTTCATTGACAAATTCAGTCCCATTATCAGTCCTTACTATCCTAACTGTTTTGTTAAATTGAGTTTGTACAAAAATTAGAAATTGATGTAAAACAGTGCATACATCAGATTTGAGATTAAGCAAATATACCCAAGTCATTCTAGTAAAGTCATCTACCATTGTAAGAAAATACCTCTTTCCATTATGAGTTTGAACCTTGTAAGGGACCCATACATCCATGTGGATCAAGCTAAAAGCTGTAGTACTTCTATTGTTGCTTAATGGAAAAGGTAACCTGCATTGTTTTGAACAAGGACATATATTGCAGTTTCTTATTATTTTATCTATAGTACCAGGGCTAGCTCTAATCAACCTACTTAATACATTGCTAGAGGTGTGCCCAAATCTTTTGTGCCAGATGTCTATTTCTTCCTCAGTAAGTGTCCTATCAGTGTTTTTATTTACACTCAAACTTATCCCCTTTTGGCTTCCTATCAGAGATGAAGAGGCATGATTCACTAGTGTGTAGAGTCCATCTTGCAGTCTACCAATCTCCTTCACCTTCCCATTGTAAAGATCCTGGAACACACAGAAATCAGGATAGAAAATAGCAGCACACTGCAATTCCTTTGTTAGTTGAGAAACAGATATCAAATTATACTTGAACTGTGGTATAAAGAAGACATTATGTATTGTACTCCTATCTGATATGTTGCTGGAACCAGTATGTGTTACACCAACTAATTCTCCATTAGGTAAGTGTACTGTTTTAGAGTCAGCAAGATTTTCTAATATAGTTTCCTTATTAATCAGATTTATATCAGATACCATATGGTTGGTTGCCCCAGTGTCTATTATCCACTGTTTTACCATTCCTTTTCCTAGTAAGACTTTGTGTTTAGAGATACCTGTATTTGCAGCATTTGAGATATGATTTGAACTCCTATTTTGTGTGGTTTCAGCCTGATCTATCCTGAGATTGAGGAGCTTCACAATCTGTTCATACTGTCCTTTGGAGAGCACAGTTTCTTGTGAGGACTGAGTTGACATTTTCGTGTCGTGATCATTCTACTTCTTTTTGAATCAAAAACACCATGTGCAGCATGCTCTTTTCTTTTGGATTTAAATCCAGGTGGATATCCAACCACCTTGTAGCAGAATTCCTTAGTATGACCTCTCATCTTACACACATCACAGAAAAGATTTGTAGAAGTGGATTTTTTGTATTTCTGTGTCACTGATCCTTCTTTAGAATAAAAAACAGTGGGATCAAGGACCATGTTTTGTTTAACCCCACTAGGCCCAGCTCCCAGCAGCCCAGCAGACCTTGAAGTTACAGTTTTTTGATTCTCATCACTTGTAATCATAGAGTATGCTTTGTTGACAGTGGGTATAGATGGCATGAGAAGTATTTGGCTCCTAGCTTGCATATAGTTTTCATTCAACCCCGTTAAAAATTGATAGAATTTCTGCCTTTCAAGATACTCAGTGAATTCTCTGGATTTAGGACATCCACAGTTAGGTGGGGGAACTAAAGACTGAGATTCTACCCATAGGGTCTTTAGTCTAGAAAAGTATTCGTAAGCAGGCATTTCCACGAGATATGGTGGTAATTTCTCTATGTAGGTCATAGGTTCTTGACCCATCTATTTTGTCAAATCTCTCTCGTAAGTCCTCCAATACTTCAAAAGCAGATTCAACATACAAATCCACTCAAGAGTCTTTTGAAGCGAATTCATGAGCCATGCTTGTACTACTGGCGTTGACTCTATCGGCTGGTCTCTGTCTTCCCAAATTGGTCCTTTTGGTGCTTTCCATTGACAAATCCCATTTTATTTCTTCCAAGCGATGTTATTCTCATTGATTTGTTCCGACGATTGTAGTTTTCATTCGCTAGTTGGAAGGAAATCAAAGAAGCACCACTCACGTCCGATGGTTGAAGGAAAAGAGGGTGGTTATGGTCTATCACATCTGTGACTGTCCTGTCCACAGACACAGATGTTCTTGAAGTACCAGTTTCAGATACCTCTTGATTTAGATCGGTACCCATTCTATTTTGATTTAGTGTATTCTTGAATAAGAGTTTTAATCCTAAAACTTCTTCAAGAAAAAAGCCGATATGTAAGAGTTTGTGGTTGGTTCGAACAACTTTGAAGCATGCAAAATCAAGACCAGAATTTCTTAGAGTTTGTAGTTGGTTCGAACAACTTTGAAGCATGCAAAATCAAGACCAGAATCAAAATCAAGACCAGAATTTCTTAGAGTTTGTAGTTGGTTCGAACAACTTTGAAGCATGCAAAATCAAGACCAGAATTTCTTAGGCAAACCCTAATTTCAAGGAACCCTAATTTTGAAAGAACCCGATTTCGAGGAAAGAAAAAAGTATAACAGAAGAAGAGTGGATCTTGCCCTAGAAGACAAGATCTATACCAAGCATACAGAATAACACAAAAATAGGAGCAAAGTCAGTGATGAACAGAAATCACCAGTGTCCAGTCGAGTGGTCGCGGAAGTTAGATCGTGGCTCTGATACCATGAAGAACATCACCAACTGAAACATCAGGAGCAGCATGCAGACATGAGGGAGAAGAAAGAAGAAGAGGCACTGGCCAGAGTAGCCATAGATGTGCGATTTGTAGACAGAGAAAGGGGAAAGGTAAAGTTAGAGAGAAGGAATAATTCTTTCTTATTAAGCTTCTGTTACCTTTTACAATATCTATCTCTTAGAAAATATAGTAAAGGTAAGGAATAGAATTAAACTAGTAAATGGGCTCCAGAATGTAAGTGGCCCATATTTACATTTCCAGAATATGAACGGCCCATATTTACATTTTGGCCCATTCTTATTCTTTTGCTATTCTTAACATGATCTTTTGAAAATCTTATTATGGATCAATTAACCACGGTTCATGTTGCCACTTATTGTTTTGGAAAACAAGAATTACTCGTCTAAATATGTGTAAATGTCGTGGATGTCAAATCGCTTGCCGGGTTATAAACTACTCGAATAAAGATGGACTTCCTTAAGGGTTTTAATTTGAATAAATGAATTAATAGTCTCTATTTTCTATTTTTGTTATAACAATTATCATACATTTTGTTAGTAGTCAGACAACAAGACATATTAACGAACGGACAAAGGTTGCTGTCATCTTATAACAATATTTGTAGGTAGTATATATCAGTAATCCTCACAAAACTGTCGTTGTCTAATAACAACTGAACAAGATAATTTAATCGATTAATTAAAAATATGAGGAAAAGATTGTGAAATTAAATAATCCAGTATTTTTAATTTAAACAACAAAGTAATTTTCAATATGTGATGAAAGCAATGGTTGCAATGAAGACAAGAAGAAATTATCTTTTGCTAGCGCACTTCAGCCACCTTTGAAACTGCACATTATTAAAAAAAAAAAAAAAAAAAACTGCACATTACTTTAATTCAAAGTTGTGTCCATACGCAATACATGTGATAATATTTTTAACTTTCTAAACAACGTAAATTTTTCATTGGATTATATGCTAACACGAAATTAAAGTACCATATCATAGTAAATGAGCGACAAATGCCGGCCCCAGCCAAAAAAAAATGGGCCGATTTAATTATTGTATATATTTATCAAATCATCTCAGCACATCAATTTTGGAAAAGTATACCACTTTGTTGCTTAAACAATAATTCAATTATGTTTTTAATTACTATTGACTTGCTTATAAGTTTTAAGTTGTACCAATTTTACGTATATAGACCTAGACTAGATTCTTCTATTTGGCATTTAATGAATGCATGCTATGAATTGTATTGCCAATGAGTATCGGTGAAATGACTCCATAAACAATTTAATATTTCAATGACTCCATAAACAAATTTATAGGGCAATTAATTCTTGAATGAAAATCATGCAATGCGAGTTATGAATTTACTTGAAAGTTCAACATTCATAAACTTCAAATCTTGACTCAGTCGCTATTCACAGACACCCAAAACAAAAAAAAACGCATCCCACTAATAAAAACAATACTAGTAAGCAAAAAAAGTGGAAAGAAAATAAGATACGTCATTTTATACTGTAAAGAAAAAGCACTTACTAATTATAAAGTTTCTTCCTTAAAATTTGTCAAAAAGTCAATCCAATTGAATATTAAATACTGTACTTGATGAGCTTAATGACCAACTCCACATACTGATGTCTCCTAAACTGTTGATTAATTTAGCTATTTACACATGCCCCTCTATTTTCTTAGGCAAATAATTTAGAGATTTTATTTAAACAAATAAGGTTTTTGTGGTTAATTTATACATCCATTGATTGGCCACTAAAAACTAATTAGCGGGTGTTTTCGAGAGACCTTCGGAATTCTTTTGTTTTTTTCCTTTTGATAATCGATTCTTTTATTTATTGTTTCCACAATAAGGTTGATTAAACTATGTACATGTAGATTAGTATGTTCTATTAAGAAAAACTAATATTAGATGTAGTTAGATTTAATACGGCCAGTTTTAAAAATATTTTGACTCCCCTAACTTTTACAAATAATATTTAAAGTAAATCTTGATTGGTTTTAACGTAATTTACCATGTCTATATTATTATAAGAAAAATGATCTTCTATACGCACTTACGGTTTGAATAGAAAAAAACAAAATTATAAAAATCTCCTATGTTATTATTCACTAATATCATGTGAAGAGTGCCATAAAAATAAAATAACATTTTGAATTAATTACAAAACTCAAATTTCTCGATTGTCCTAATACTAAAACCACCTAACAAGTAGACCCTTTTCTAATGTTCCATTGATAATAAACATAATTTATCATTTCAGTTGTGGTTTTACTAGGCCTATTAGTGACAACTAACCCAAAAATAGCAAGCTAAGAAATGGATGACCCTTGTTAGGCCCAACATAACATTACTTTGGACTATATACATGTGGGCCGATTCAAGTGATTTTAAGTTTCTAAACATGCTAATTGCACGTGTTTCTTCAAATGGTCTGGTTTTTATTTATTTTTCCTTCAAAATTGAACTTATGCCTATAGAGGCATAAATTATTTACATAATTTGTGAATATTATGATGCAAACATATTCCCCCATATGCATAAGTTCGACTTTGAAGGACAAAAATTAAAGATCAGACCATTTGAAGGAGAAAAGTTAAAGACCAGCACAAAACAGTATAGAGTCCAAAATAAAGTTATTGTGGGCCTGATAAGCCCAATATCAATAAAACAAAATTGGGCTTAAAACATTTGTACCAATGTCGCTTTTGATCCGTCATAGCAATTCCTCCTCCGTTAAATATGAATCAGAAGTAAGTTAGACTATGAAATTAGTTGCAAATTCAAAAACTATACAAAAAAAAAGAAACATTTTTCATATCAAATTGGTAAATGAAAACAATCATGATTTTAATGTTGAAAGTCCTTAACTGGTTATGGATGCAAAACTAAGGTGAAATTACTTCATTCTATTAAGCTTTAAAATGTTTGGAACCTGGATAATATGCAAATCTTTTGTTGATAACGGATTTGCACTTCTGTACCTATTTTGTACTGGTTTTAATTTTTTACCTCAAGAAAATAAATTTTTCCCGGAGCATAAATTTATATTTTTGCATCATAATATCTTACAAATTATGCCAAACGTTCTTAAAGAACTTATGCCCTATTAGGCATAAGTTCGATTTTGAAGGGAGAAACTAAAGAGAAAACAACACAAAATACCCATAAAAATAAATTATTTACCCGGCCATGCCCCCTCATAAATTAGATTCGCTTCTATCCAATCGGCTATCCTATAAAGGTTGAGGTAAGATTTGAATACATCCTACCCTCCTCAGACCCCACTATGTGGGATTATAATGGGTATGTTGTTGTTGTTCTACCCAAGCGACTGAAAATATTTAACTGAATACCCCGTCGCTCAAAATTCTTCCTTCGTGATATCATCTCAGTATACTTATATACTATGATGATATCATGAAGGACTGAGAGGGTGTCCCATTGAAGAACTGAAGCGGTCCTCCGTAATATCATCTCAGTATATGGTATATACCATGATGGTAACGAGTGTCTCATTGAAGGACTGAAGTCGTCCTCCATGATACCATCTCAATATATGTATATAAGATGATGATATCATAAAAAAAATTGTTTTAGGAAATTGTATTTTTTGAATAAATGAACATGATTCTTTATGATACTCTGTATATATACCATATGAGTTTTATAGATGGTTGATGAGTGTTTTAAAAAAAATGAAAGAAGTCATTTGTGATATCATATATAAGAGATAGGGTGGTATCATAGTTTTGGCGCATCCGGTAAATAGTTTTGGGGGTATGAAAGTAAGGAGGCTTTTTCGGGTAATTCTTTTGCTTGCAATGAGCATTTCTGTTCTTTTTCTCAAAATTAAAGACCAGCCCATTTGAAGGAAAACAGTGCAATTTTTTCTCCTCCATGCCGTTTTGGACCTTGGTTAGCAGGACCATAATCTATGAGCTGTGGGCTTTCAAAACTTTAATTGTATATCACGGTATATTAACTTTATTTAACATTCCGCTCAAATTTGCATAGGTATCAAATAGATACAACAGGAATTTGATTAATTGTTCAATTCCTTTTTCTTTTGAACTAAAAAGTTTCTTAAAATTAAACCCAAGAATTAACTTCTAGTCTAGTCTCATTAAGCAACCAGGAAAGTAGAAGAAACAAAAGTTCAGGTTCTATAGTCTCATTAGCATCTAATTTGTGATTCACTTAAAGGTTAAGCAAAAAATTAAAGTTTCACTTTTTCTTCACTTCTCTTTATTTGAATATAATACATCTTGATTCTATATTTAGAAATTTATAATTAAGAACCAAATAAAGATATGAACGTCAATGTTACGGAAAGACAAAATGACAAAAAATAGTTCTAATGTTCAAATAGGTCGGTTCATCTAACACCTATATATATATATCAATGACTTTTTGACCAAATCACACATACAATCAAAAACCCAAATCAGCATCACACAAACTGAAGCACGTAGTTGACAGTTCAATCTGATCGCATGAATAAAGACAAGCATGGAAAATACTATATTATATTTTAGGTTTCCTAATTAAGGAAGGTGATTATCTTAATCTTTGTATCTGACAGATGAAAAAAGGTATATATACAGTTTGGTAAGAAATCAAAGTAGTCTATGTGTGTCATTGCATAATTGATGCATGTAGTTAATTGGATAAAAGCCAAGGCTCTAAATAGCAAAATTTAAAGCTATTTTATTTGTTAATAATTTTTATTTGACTAATTACTAGTTGAGTTTAAGTTATATATACTATAAAAAAATATTTACACCGGCAATGATCATATTTATCGATTGTAGAAAGTAATTTCTTATTCTCAAGATTACAAATTTTACATTCTAAACAAATTTATTTATAAATATCTTTTAAGGGATTTCATAGTATAATTCTTCACACTATCGGTCTACGTAATATAAATTGTTATTATAAATATCTTTGATGTGAATCTTCTCCATTGTTGAAGAGATCTTTTCCCCAGATTCTTCCCAAGAAATATTATTTGATGTGTACGTCTTAACGTTCCCACGTCATACTTATATAATATAAATAATGCTTATTATAATTTATATGTAATATACAGGGGCGAAGCCATGATTTTGGTCTATTGAGAGCCCGAAAAAGCTTCAAGTGTCTAGGGGGAGCCCGGGGAAGTCAGAATTGAGGACTCTATTGTAATATCATGAATATTGCTAGTAGTATACTAAGAAAAAATTAAATTTGAAGGGATGCCCAGGTCCCCGACTACATGGTGGCTCCGCCCCTGGTAAAATATATAATTTTAAAGACTAAAGTGAAAAAGTATAGTGTCTTGTCTAACAATCAATAGCAGGTTGTACTTGTGTAAGAAGGAGACTGGTTATCCCTTAATTAGTCATCAGTTTTCTTGTTCTTTTTAATCAGGGTCATTAGCTTTCTATTGTCTATTGACCATATAATAGTATTAATGCTCCGTTTGGTACAGCTTATTAAATAGAGCTTTTAGAAGTAGAGCTCTTAGGAGTAGAACTTTTCAAGTAGAGTTTTTTATCAAAAAATTATTAGGTGTTTGATTGTCAATAAAAAAATATTTTTGAATTAAAAATAGACAAATCCAAAAGCTATTTTGCCTCTATTGGACAAAAGCCCAAAATTTTGAATTCTCCAATAGAGGCCAAAAGTGTTTTTTACTTTTGGCAAAAATCACCAAACACTCCATTTGGAGCCAAAAGTGCTTTTGGCAAAAAAAAAAAACTTTTTGCTTTTGAGAAGCCCAACCAAACGGGCACTAAGATGGTGTTTGGCCAAGCTTGTGAAAGTGTTTCTGTTTCTTTTTTTACCAAACACCTTGAAGTAGAATCAGTTTTTTCAGAAGCCAAAAATGTTTCTAGATGAGAAGAGAAGCAGAAACACCAATTTGGTGCTTCTGGAGAAGTCATTTTTGCTCATTCATTGAATTTTTTTTGACCCATTTACCATTTTCTTTTTACAAAATTCCTTTTAATCTCATATAATATCCCCATATAAAATAAAAATTTGGAAATAGGCGTAAGGTGGGTAAGATTTATTTTTTATTTTTTATATAAGTAACAAAAAATATTAAATAGAAATTTGAGTATGGGTAGGACAATGAGGAATGGTGGGGGTAGGGCGGGGATAAGAAAAAAATCATTTTTTTTATAAAAGTAACAAAAAATATGAAATAGAAATTTGAGGATGGGGTAGGGGCAATGGGGTGGGGTGGGGCGTAGGGATAGGACGGGGATAAGAAAAAAATTCATATTTTTTAATATTTTTTTTTATAAAAGTAACAAAAAATATGAAATAAGAAATTTGAGGATGGAGTAGGGCAATGGGGGTGGGGGTAGGGTGTAGGGCGGGAGGTAAGAAAAAAAAATTCATATTTTCAATTATTTTTTATAAAAGTAACAAAAAATATGAAATAGAAATTTGAGGATGGGGTGGGGTTGGGGGTAGGATGGGGAGGGGGTAAGGAGGAAGAAAAAAATCATATTTTTTATAAAAGTAAAAAAATATGACATAGAAATTTGAGGATGGGGTGGGGGTAGGTATGGGTAGGGCGGGGGTAGATTTGGACATATTTGAGTCATTGACTATCATATTGTCGTTACATTTCTTATGTACAATATAATATTATTTTTTGATTAAATGTTGCAATTAAATAATTTTAAAAAAAATATTAAATTGTAAAGATATATTAATTTTTAGAAACATATGATAGAAAAGAAAATTTTAAATAGTTTTAAATCTATTAAAAAAAATATTCTAGTAAATTTGCATAAATGTTGGCCAAACAGGAAATTGTTTCTGTTTCTCAAAAGCACTTCTATAATTATAGGTCAAACACCCTAACTGATTCTCTAGAAACAGTTTCTGTATAACTACTTCTGAGAAACAGAAACACCTTTCCAGAAGCTTGGTCAAACAGACCCTAAGTTGTCCCTAGAAAAAGCTCCTTACGGGTAAATTTATTAGCTCGCTTTTTGTGTACTCTTGCCATAATTTTATGAGATGTTGATAATGCAACTTTGCCAAAAATTATAGTGGAATGAATAAGACTAATTCATTCTTAATTAACTAGAAGCATGGGATTCTAGTCATGTAAATATATTAAGGCTAATAGAAAGTGAAGATATAAATTTCAGTTCTCTAGCTATATATTTTCAAAAGGATGTCAAATGATATTTATCCTTACAGTGTTCTCAATTAATAATTATGCAATATTATGACTCATTATTTGAGTTGCTCTTAATTTCATATTTTTATGAATGAATTAAATTTTAAATATCCATTTGTTAAAGAATTTGAGTGCCCCATAATTTGACATATGATTTTGGCTGAAACGGTTGGGGGAGACCCAAGCTTTAAGTGTTAGGTGTTTTTAGGATATACAGTCTGGTGTTTGGGGCGTAAGCCTCATATAACCGAGTTCCACACGTGAGTCTCAAGGCGTTTTATAAGTGTTCGGTCCAGTAGGGGCGAGTCCCGAAAAAGCTTTTAAAAGGTAATGTGAATGCAAAATATTCTGGTAGTGAGTGTTTTCCTTCATTAATAATAAACCTCATATGATACGAATCTAAGAAGCGGGTATCGAACACCGAATGAAAAATAAAAAAAAATTAATTATTTATATACCGAAATGGTAAATCTTGGTCGTTCTTTACCAGTTACGTAATGCACAATATATTTTGTAATATTTAGTATTGTGTAATTATGATAGAAACATGATCCTTGTTTTATTAGAATTCCAGATTATACACACTATCGTCCGAAATACAAATATATATAGTATATATAATTTGAAATCCTAATACAATAAGGATTCTATTTCTACCATATTACACAACACTAAATATTATAAAATATTTGTGCATCTTTTATAACATACACGTTAATAAAAATAATATACACATTGCATATCTCAGCACCCTAGGGAGCAATCAAATTTTAGTCGTTGTTGCCACCTATAAAGCAACACAAACATTGATACTGTGAATGATGTATATGAAAGGGCCTGATCGGATCAATTTGTGCTTAGATCATTAGAGATATTGTGCTATAAATTATTAAACTTTTTTTTCAAGATTTTATTAAAACAGAAAATGCATGTAGCAGCAAATTTGCGATAGATACATCATACAAGGCGGACGCGTGGGGTAAGGGGTCTATCATCTATCCTTCCACTTAGGGGCGGAGCTGGAAGCTCAAGATCTAAACCTCTTTTCTCAGTAAATTATGAGTGCTTATATATATATGTAGATGTTAAATTCTTTTAGATTTTTCATGTGTTTATTTTTTATATTTTAAATCTTCTAAGTGAAAATTTTAACTCCATTACTATATCAAATGTCTCAATTCGTGCCCCACAAATAAAGAAATTTTTGATAAAGAGTGCCTCTTGAATGAATCTTATCGGTAGGAAAGTGATTTATTGAGTATTTCATTCCAATAATAGCAAATATATACAATCATAAGATGTAATACTAATCTAAGTTATCTAAAATATAAGATGCTAATCATCCTAACTAATTGATTATATTCCTAATTATAATATTACAATATTCTTAATTTGTGATGATTGAAGATAATTATGGAATTACCCCATAATTATTCTTACAGTCCCCCGCAGTTTTAGCGGGAGGTTCTCGAATGTTGAGACTGTTCCTGAAATCATCAAAAAGTATGCGCGGAATACCTTTCGTGAAGATGTCTACAATCTGATAACAGGACGGTATATGGAGAAAACAGACTTGTCTATAAGCAACCTTTTAGTGGACAAATAATATATCCATTTCGATGTATTTTGTGCGTTGATGCTGAACAGGATTACCGGAAAAGTATATTGCATTCACATTATCACAATAAATCACGGTTTCCATCTCAATAGGACAATGGATCTCTAAGAGAAGATTACGGAGCCAACATGATTCAGCAACCACATTGGCTACCTGTCGGTATTCTACCTCAGCGCTCGACCGAGACAAAGTTTACTAGCATTTGGATGACCATGAAATTAGAGTATCTCCAAAAAATACATAATAACCCGAGGTGGAACGTCGTGTGTCCGGGCAGCCACCCCAATCCACATCTGTATAAGATGATAGATTCGAGATGGAGGATTTAAACAAATGCAGACCAAAATAAATAGTACCCTAGATGTACCGAAGAATCCTCTTGAGAGCCACCGTTCCTCTTTCGGATCATGCATATGTAAACACACCTGCTGAACGACACATGAGATATAAGGTTTTTTTGAAAGTGAGGTATTGCAAAGCCCCTGCTATATTGCGATAGTGTGTTGGATCACTGTATGGAGTCCCTGCAGCGGCACTCAATTTGGCTTTTGTATCCACCGGAGTGCGTGATGGTTTGCAGGAGGACATACTGACTTTTTCAATTAAGAATGTGGTCTCTGCTATGCCTAATTATTCTTGAGCTTGAAAAATAATACTCTTGGGGGGAAAAAGCATCCCACACATTTTGGATTTGGGTTGACACCCTAAAACGTGATTATAAATAGAATGCTTTCAGCCCTAAGAATGAGATTTTTTTTCCTAAGCCGTAATACTTGCCCTAAGAAGACCGCAGACTGCAGAACTGAAAGAAGATTGCGTGGATGCTTGAAGGTTCGATTCGTGATCGCAATCATGCTTCAAGGGATATGTATCGATTTATGTTTGATTAAGGATCTGCGATTATTTGTTGTCTATAGTACATGCAAATTTGATCTTGGCTATTTACTTCTGTTTTTTATGCATATATTCCATCACTTATTTCTTTGAATCATCTGCCATAAAAGGGCATTTCTATATCCAGAAGGAATTTAACAGCTATGCTTGCGGGGTTAATTTGATTGAAGAGTACTTGAGGCTATATGTGTTTTTTTATGGAATGGTAAATGTGTATATGATCGGTGTATTTTATATACACCTTTTGAGTCATTTTTAGTTAGTATTTTACTCATTTCATTTATGTTTAGTATAGTATTAGGGTCGTTTTCCTTTCTTTTGTGTCACAGCGGTCAGAAATGGAGAAATGACGAAAATGAGATGAAATGAGAATAAATGAGATGGAATTGCACACTAAAAGGGCCAAGAAATGAAGCCTAAGAAGTTCCGGGAAATATAGAAGAAATCAGACGAAGACCGGACGAACAAAGGATGAAGAAACGAAAAATCCGGAAGGATGTTACACGCGCCCTTGGCTGGCGATAGCGTGGCTGACCAACGAAGATGATCTGAAACGCCTCGATTTTTGGCGCCGTGGCTGCGATCGCAGTCCTTAGCGGCGGGAATTCTGAGTTTTGGGCCGAATTTAACACATTTTCAGGGTCCAAAAGGGATAACTTTTCCTACCTACATATTCCTTAACCCTTTTCCATAACTTTTCTTAAACCCTTTACCTAAAAGGATTTCATAACCTTTCCTACCTACATAATCCCTAACCATTTACCTAAAGGATTCTTGGGCTATAAATAGTCTCTACATCATTAGAAGAATTCATCCATCCTTAAAACCCATTCCATCCATCACCCATCCCATTCTCCATCCACCATTCCATTCCATTCCATTCCATCTTATAAATATTCCACAACACAATCCTTGGATGCTAGAAGGCTTGGAGACTTGTTCTTGAGTATTTTTCTTTTCATTCTTTTTGCTTTGTTTATTTCAGTTCATGTATGGAGATTATATTAGTTCTTAGCGTGACTATGGCTAGGAGCTAATTATTTTGTTAGGGATTTACTTGTGATTATATTAAAACTCTTATTCATGAATTAATAAATTAGTTGATTTCTTTTTCACTTGTTTAAGATTTATTCAATAGTTGTTTTGATTGCTTGGTAATTAATTGATCACTAATTATCATAACTTATATGATTTCTAATCGAAAGCCGAAAGGGGAGATTGTGAATATGCTATAGTTGAATAAACATAAGTTTAAATCGTGGACGAAAGTACCCCGATACTTGTGTAGCTTAATAGGTTATTGCTCTTAATCCTCCTTTATAGTCAATCTTGTCACTGAAAGGTAGAAGGATTCTCCATTGGGGTTGAGTGTTTATATTACCTTAACAGGAGTATAAAACGGTCTAGTTAACCTGCTATCTTAACGTAGAAGAAGAAGTTAGTCTAATCGTATTAAGGATTGAATAGAGTGGATAGTTGATGATCTTGGAAAGCCCTAATTCTCCATCATAACTGATTTAAATCAAAATATTTTTATAATTAGTTTATTTCCTGCATTATTAGTTTAGAATTCCAACTCAATTAACGTTAACCAAATAGATACCATAGGATAGATAATCGGTACTTGAAATCAGTCCCTGAGGATGATATTCGGTCTTACCTAGACTATATTACTTGTCACGATACGTGCACTTGCGTTAAGCGTGTGTATAAATCGCGCATCAGTATAAAAGATCATCAAAAAGTACAGGTTATGTGGACGAATCCACGGGCATAGTGACAATATAAGTCTTACGCTTCCCTGCCAGGCAGATCAGCACAATATTTAGGATCGTCAGTAACAAAAATCAAACTATTTCCACACACCGGGTAGTCAAGAGTGCAAAAAGAAACGCCAAAGGTAATGCAATCCCACACGAGAGAAACCTAGCCCATGACAATTCCCTTATGTATAAACATAAGGTTGCAGCCTCATGCCTCCTTAAACCCTTGTCATGGTAAACCCAAATGGGACAAACCCGCGATCAAGGAAAGAGTAACTAACATGTTATGCTGCTAAAGGTGCAATTGCCATGGTTCCTACTAGGGCTGCACAAAACCCTCGGATCGTACCGGACCAGATCGAACCGGACCGGACCGAGGACCGAAATTCCAGAAAAGTCGGATCGAAGACCGGATCGAAAAATTCGGTCCGAAAACCAAATATATACATTAAAAACCGAAAAAAACCCCGGACCGGACCGAGGACCGAATTTTCAGAAACGTAGGACCGAAGACCGGACCGAAAAATTCGATTCGGTTCGGTCCAGGTTTTTTTTCGATCCGGTCCGTTTTTTATGCAGCCCTAGTTCCTACCTCCTAAACTGCTAAACATACGCCAAAAGTGATTGACGTTGTATATGTCGAGCATAGTCCTTAGGAAGGGTATGCACGATATGTTTGCGTCCAGATCCATTTTCAAGCTTACCCACAGGTCGGGAAGTCATGAGATACAAACAAAAAAGGGAGCAGACTCCCACTGATCCCACATGTTGGGTAGTCGGGAGACTCCAGCTAATCTCACATGTCGGATAGTCCGGAGATTTAAACAAATTTAAAAACTAGCCACTGGCTAGATTTACAAACCTGTCAAGAAAATGAGGAAAAAGTGCAAACAAGATTCTGTAAGTGTCGGTTTTTATCTTGAAAACGAGTGAATCCTTGTCAAGTCTCGAACCTTCAAAAATTAACTTGTTGCGTTCTAACCAAAGGTGATAGACGGTCGTGGCCGGCACTATACGTTTAGCCTTGGCTTGCCAACCAGTGCGTCGTCCCTCTTTCTTGATGAATTTCAGTGCACTGTCAATGGTGGTCATTGCACGAGTGATACCAAGCCAGTTTCTAATCTGAGTCCAGATGAAGGTGTTGACCGAACAGGTAAAGAAGAGGTGCGTAACAGACTCGTTGCTTATGCCGCAAAGGACGCAAAGTCCATCGGTGTCCATGTAAGGTATTTTGTCCTTCGTGCGTAGCCTCTTCTTAATTCATAGTCAAATGATGAATGCCTGTTTTGAAAGAATACAAACATTCCAAACATCCCTGGCCCACAGTACCTTATGATGGTGATTCCTAAAAAAATTATAAGCATTCCGATTGCCAATCAAGCGTTTAGTGTCACCATGTCAGCTAGCCATAGTAATTCCAGCGTGCCCATAAATGTCTTCCCGCTCTAAAATAAGGTCTCAAATAGTGAGCATGCATTTGATTAGAGGAGAGTCATCTTTTCTAGCCTGCCACGTCCAGATAGGTGTTAATTATAGTCTTAAGTTTACGGGCATGTCCAAATCATCATCAAAAGTGAAGAATTGATAAGTACGTAAATGATAGTATAATTTTCAATGGGAGCCCAAATTACACCTTCAGTCAAAAGTTTTGAGCTGAAATACTAAGCAAATAGGTTACTCACAACACACTGCTTAAAGCTATAAATTGTGCATTCGGTTAGTTACTCAAATTTCTAGCTAAAAACTACAATTAAAAATAAGGATAAATGGATAGAGAGTGAGAAAAAAAATGAATAAATGAATAAACTGAATGCCCAATTATAAATATTAGAAATTGTTTTTATAAGTAATTAATTTAAGTTGAGCTCGAGGGGGTCGAGTTATGATTCCCTACCATACCTAAAATGTTTGACCAACTCGTGCTGACCCTAACATAATTTGAACGGGTTGGGTATTGTTTATCCTTGTTTACTTAAATCTAGATGCAATTTACTCATTTGACACCCCTACTGAAGAGTAAATAAAAGAATTAACCCGCATGGGTGTAGCTCAGTTGGTTCCAGAGTGGCAGATTGCTCCCAAATAAATAAAAGAATTACACTTAAAAGAAAAAAAACATGGAAAAAGAAGAAAAAATATTTTCCTTCGAGTCAAAGTGAGAAATAAATTAGTGTATTTTTTTTCTTTAGTTAGTTGTAAGAACAATCTAAGACTTTCTTCACCAATTTAGTTTTGACTCTCAGTGTTAAGTATATCTTAACTAATTATTTCGAAAGATGTAGAGTAATTACATAAAACACATAAAATAATACACACATGAACATAATAATTTATCGCCCTAGGGAGCAAGCAAATCTTGGTTGGTGTTGCTACCTACAAAGCAACAAGAGCAATATCGATACGACCAGCAATACTATAATATATGTGACAACTGATAAGGATCAATTAAATTAATATATATTAGTCTATTCCGTTAAGATTTGCAAATATTTCCCCTATAGCAAAGTTTTTTGTGACAGATATAACGCAAGGGGGATGTGCTTCTTTTATTATCTTCCCCTTTTTTTTAGAGTAGTAATGCATGTTTCCATAGGCGATTTCTTGCTTGCCACCAAATCCTTAGCCCATTTATGTTATTGGTACTAGTGGTGGAATTTCTATATACAAGCTCATTGTGCTAAAGTTTGTTGGTTTTGCTAAACCCGTACGATAAATGTGTATCCGCTCCATCAGCAGAGCTAGCTAGGGGTGCACGAGGGTTCATCTAAATTATCTTCATAAAAATTTACACTGTATATATAAAGTATATGTATGAATATATATTTAATATATAAAGTTAGTGGGTTTTGTTAAACCCATACGATAAATGTGTATCCGCTCCATCTGTACTTTTTAAAAATTGAAAATTCAATTTAAAAAGGTCAGCAGAAAAATTGATAAGGTTGATCAAACTTATCTCATCTAAATTATCTTCGTAAAAATTTACACTGTATATATAAAATATATGTATGAATATATATTTAATATATAAAGTTAGTGGGTTTTATTAAACCCATACGATAAATGTGTATCCGCTCCATCAACGGAGCTAGCTAGGGGGTGTACGAGGGTTCATCTAAATAATCTTCATAAAAAATTAACACTGTATATACAAGATGTATGCATGTATATATATTTAAGGGAAAAGGGTCATATTTACCCTCCAACTTTAGGAAAAGGATCATATTTGCCCTCCGTTAAAGTTTGGGGTCAAATATGCCCTCCGTTAGTTTAAACTTATTGTATTTGCCCTTATTTAACAGACCCGTCACGTGTACGCCACGTGGGAGCCACGTGGAGGACACGTGGCAAAGTGGGACCCACTAAATCATTTAAAATTAATTTTCTTTTTCCTTTTAAGTGATTTTCTCTTTTTTCCTTCTTCAACATCAAGTCCTCTGCCCATCTAATTGCCATTTCCGGTGAGTTGAAAACTTGAAACCATCAAGAATTTTGTCCAAGTTCTAATCATCATTAAGAATTACCTAGGCTTAAAGCTCCACATATTGATCGAGAGGAGAGAAAGCCGCTGCCGCCACTGTTCGTCCCTCTCTTCCCCTCGCAGCTCATTGTCCTTCACCGTTGTTAAAGCTCCTCTTTTCGCCGACCATGGTTGCTATTACTACTGCTACACAGTGGAGCGTAGCGTGAGCTATGGTCAGTGGAGGCGAGGGACTACTATATGGATTTGAGCTTGAGATAATAATTGAGCTTGAAATTAGAAGAATATAAATTGGACTCCATTGAAGGTCGACAAAGCTTCAATTTAAAAAAATGAATTTGTTCGAGGTATTCAGATATGGAAAGTTGTTGAAGATATTGATGATTACTATTGTTTAGAAACGAAAACTATGAATACATCAGTAAGTGGAGAACTGAGTTGTTGGTCTCATTGTTGAATATATTGTTGAAGATATTGATGGTTACTATTTTTTAGAAACTTCACCAAACAGAGATTTGTGTTGGATTGCGAATGATTTGGAGACTGATCGGTGTATTTTATATACACCTTTTGAGTCAATTTTAGTTAGTCTTTTGTCCCATTTTGCATAAATAAGTGTCGTATTAGGATAGTTTTTCTTTCTTTTGAGTCAAAGTGGTTAAAATGGCCAAATGGCGGAAAAGGAGCAAAAAGAGGGGATGCCAGAGCTGAAAACAGAGAAAGTGGCGAGCAGGCTTAAATCCAGACCAGCGCGGCCTCCTGCGATCAGCAAAGTGTGGTCGCGGCGCCCACTATTCGAATAAGTGCGAAGACTGTGGCCGTGGCGCCTCGAGCAGCAGGGCGCGGCGCTAAACATCAGAAGCCACGAAGATCTGTACGCGCCGAGCAGCGATATCGGGCGCGGCGCTAAAACATCCGGCGGATTGCGGAACTTCGGCGCGGCTACTGCAGGAGCATGGCGCGCCGAGAAAAATTAGGTCTTTGACTGGAAACCGCGAACTGAAGGAAAAGAGGCGGTTGGCGGCTATAAAGGAGAACACAGGCGCTTTTTGAGGTTCCCACTGCACAACTCAAGACTTTGCTTGGAGATTGGATACCATTAATTTAGTAATTTCTTTTCCTTTTCTTTACTTTATTTCAGTTTTGTATGATGAACATGGAATTAGTTCTTGTCATGTGTCGATGGCTGGAACTAATTCTCTTATAAGGCTTTATGTTGAATTGCTTGAAACTTATGCTATAAATTAATGCACGCTTATGGTTGTTTTTCTTATTGAGAGATCTATCCAATAATTGAGTTGAATTCTTGGTAATTAATTGTGAACTAATTATCACTATATGATTTCTAATCAGTTACGAAAAGGGGATTGTGAATATCTTTGTAAGTTGGGTAGACATGCTTGAATTGGGGATGAAAATACCTCAATTAGTTATGTAAGCGTTGATGAGAGGCTTAACAACCCTAATTTTGCGCATTGTGCGTGACGGTCAACTAGGTTTTTGTTCTTAATCCTCCTATAAAGTTACCCTTATCACGAAAGGTAGGTAAGGAGCGATCTTTGGGTTGAGTGTTTATATAACCCTAACGGAGTATAAAACGATTTCAGAAACTGCTTTCTCCAAAGAAGAATACCATAAGTAATGCATTAGTAAGTAGCATAAGCGGATAGTGAGGATACATGAAGCCTCTATTCATCACATCCAAGTAATTCTTTATATTTAAATATCTTTCATAATTCTTAGTTATAAACCAAACAATCAATTATCAATTAGCCAAATAGATACTAGAAAATGAGCGGTTGGTACTTGAACCCTAATCCTAGAGGACGATATTCGGTCTTATCAAAGACTATACTACTTGATACGATAACGTGCACTTGCGTTTAAAGCGTGTGCATCTTACCGCGCATCAAGTTTTTGGCGCCGTTGCCGGGGATTAGGCATAGTTCAATATCAAATTTATGTATTTTTAATTTCTAATTTGGTTTTATGTATAGTTTTTTTATTTTGTTTGTTTTATGTATTTATTGTGTGAAAACAAGGGTGCCGTGATTCTTTGTTGGTTTTGATGCATCTCAGGGATCCTGAAGATATGGATTACTACTGTCAATATGATCGAGTTCCAACCATAGAGGAAGAGAGGGAGGAATTGCGAGAAACCATACTCAGCCTCACTAAATCTCAAGCTCAGTTCATGGACGAAATGAGGTTGGCCATAAAGAAGTTGGAAACGAATAGCGTAACTCGCGATCATATTCAACGTGACGGCAAGTTGAGGAGCTCAATCACACTGACTATTGAGAATCGGTGAGATAGTTGGTGTAGAAAGAAAAGATTGCAAAATCAATTATTCACCTTCTTGGATTACGTGGAAATTCTTTTCATGCACCTATCACGGAAGAAACACCACTAGCTATCACGAATGACTCCCAATTAGGAATTGCATACCATCAAGGGCAACCCAGTCGAGATGTAGAGAATTTCACGGTTTCTACAAAATAAGAAGCACAAAGACAAATTCATCTTGTGTGCTTGGGGATACTTGTATGTTTAAGGCCCTGTTTGAACAAATAGTTATAGGGAAATCGAGACCTATAGCAATAAATCATGGATTGCAAGCGGTTCGCGAAGTATCCATGGGCACTCGAAAGGTTAATGCGTCAGGCTAAAAAGACGTAAAAAGGCTTGTTGGGAGGCAACCCAACGTTTTCAATTATGTTATTTTAATTTACGTCTTTAGTTTATTTTATTGTGTCTCGAACAATCTCACCGTCTTGGGGTCTTGTGTTTGGTTGTGATTGAGTCTGAGAAAATAAATCAAGAAATGCAAGGATTTCGGAAAAGCGGGTAGCGCCGCGGCTAAAAGAATCGAGCAGGCATCGAGTTTAGAGAGCGGCGCTGAGGCGAGCGCGGTAGAATTCCAAAGTTTGCCGATTTAAAGCGCGCTGGCTTCAGATCATGGCGCCAAAATATCGAAGAGTCTGAAGTTTAAGCGCATGGCTCAGAAATGTGCGCATGAGAAAGTCGAAGGCGAGCAGATGATTAGGCGCGGCTAAAAGCGAGGGCGGCGGGAATCGAAACTTAAAGCGCCCAAAATCGATTTTCCCAATTCCAAAATCAAAACCTAACTTTCCCTCTCCAAAACACGAAATTCGAGAAAGTTGCCCACAAAACCTCCACAAATCCAACTGACCACAACCTACACTCTTAAATTCTCAAAACCCCACTATCTCAAACAACGAAGCTCCATTCCATACCTCAACCTACCAATTGAAACAAACGACCAAGCTCTGCGTAAAAGGTAATCCCTTTCTTTGTTCTTGAATCCTTTTACTGAAGTCATAGGAGGTAGTAGTTTGGAAAAGTATTGTAGTTGGAGTAGTTTGGGTGCTGAAAAGTGATTGTGAAGTTTGGAGAAAAGAGTAGAAAATGAGTGGTTGTGGGTATTGAGTAGAAAGGTTGAAGTTTGGGGGTGTTGTATTCGCTGCTAGTGTTGAGTGTGTAGGAGACAGTTGTGCAATTAAAGTATAAGCTGCAGATTTTATTTTAAAAATGGCCACCAGAAAGAGAAGAGGCTCCACATCCACCCCAACCCCACAATACGACGAAAATAGATTTGTGAGTTACCAGGCCTTCCAAAGATACAAAAGCGATACGGACCAGTAATTCGAGAAGGGAATGGATTACCAAAGGAATCATATGGGGAGGAAAGGCGTTTATGAGCTCATCCGCTATGATTGAGCTAAGGGTGGAAGAGATTTGTCAATCCGTGAAGATAGCACCAGATAAACAACAATAGTGCGTGAATTTTATCTGAACTTTCCAGAGAGTGGAAAGGGGTGCTTTGTAAGGGAGTTTATGTATGCAGCGAAGTTATGTAAATGCACAAGTGGAGACAGTTGATGTTGAAGAAAATGATGATTGGAACCTCTTTAGAACATGGTCTAGGAGTAGCAACAACATCGACTGGAATAACATCGCGAACCACGATGAGCTACGAGGTCGTTTGAGATTGGAAGAAATGGATCTAGAGCACCGGCGGTGCCAATTAACAAAGCTGCCAAGGCTTGTTTGTATTTTGTCGATGCGCGTGATTCCATCCACGACTTCACGAGTGCGGAAGATAGGATTAAGTTGATTTATGGAAGTATGAGGCGGACAATTGATGTAGGGAAAGAAATAGTGCGAGCATTGAAGAAATCAGCGAGTTGGTGACAGGTGGATTGGGACACGGCCGCTTATTACGATCTATGTCACATGAGTGCGGTCCCACCGCCGCGGATACTCATGAAAGAAACCAACTGCGGTGTCTATGGGATAGTGCACTCTTTCCTGCAGACCCAGCCAGTGACGGAGAGCACCGCGGCGGCAGTGAAGCAGAGCCGCCGTGGATGAAGATGAGCACGAAATAGGGGCTCGATATGGCAGACCCGGCCACGGCCAACCAAGCGAGAACCTTCAGAGCCCACAATGGGGCAATTGTACCAACACGAGGAGATGATGCAGACGCGCAAGCGATGAGTACAAGGGCTGTAAAGCAGACAAATCGGCAGTGAGTGCCTTGTTCAACCAATGGTCGATGCATTATCCACCGCCACCACCACCATTTTAGCCAAAGTCTGTAAGTGTCTTTTTCTTTTATTTTCTTTGAGTCTTGCACACATTGGGGACAATGTGTGATTTAAGTTGAGTGTTTTATTTGTGTGTCATGTTATGTTTTATTTAAGTCTTTTTATTTGTTTTATGTTTATTTTGAGTCACCAAAATTTTTTCTTTTGAGTCATAATTGCCCGTCAAAGATCATGCATGCTGTAGTTGCTAGAAACACCTAGTGAAATAAGGTGGAATAATGTAAAGGAATTGAAGCAACTATCTAAACACTTAGGTTAAGATATGCCAAAAACTCAAAAAATCTGTCTATTTGGAGTTTCTTGCTTGAGTTATGCATGCTAAATGATAAATGCTTATGTGTTATGATTGCTTGCTATTTGAGGCGAAATAGTTAGGATATGCATGTTAGGGAGATGACTGGCATTTCTTTGATAGCCATTCTTATCATTCTTTTCTATCCGTACTTTAAAAATATCCTAGTCAATATTGAGCCTAAATTTGAAACTTCTTTGACACCTATATTCCCACAAATTGTGCCATAAGTGAAAATATGAAATAGTGGAGTACATTGTGTTAAAAAGAAGAAACAAAAGAGTGAACAAGTTTGATGCACCCCAATGGAAAAGTAATAAGAAAGAGGCAAAAGCCTAAGTTTGGGGGTGCCTATTAGTATAATACACTTCACTCTCCCAAAACAAAAGAGGGGAAGGATAGAATTGAAGTGAAGGAAAGAATCAAAAGAAAAAAGGGAAAAATTGAAAAGCCAAAGAGCTTATGGTACAGAAAAATGAGCCTAAATGCCTATCTTTACCAACCCCTACCTAAGCCTACATTACAACCCTCAAAGTCCTGAAGATCTCTTTTATGCATATCCAGAATTAGTGGAGAATAGCAAGTAAGCATGCCATAGGAATTCTTGAATTTATATGCATGATTTAGTATATTGACTTCCATTAAGCATGATGAATATGAGTTTGCGAAATATTTAGCTTCATGTGTTTAGTGTGCTGAAAATTTCATGCTATATGTTCCTGCATATTATTCTGCTAACCTTCATGTTTTTCTAGTTAACATTTATGCAGCAAAAGTGATTAATGACAGGGAGTCTTTTATTTTTTCGATCTTTTGAGTCTTTTATTTTATTTCTTTCTATCTTTGCTCGAGGGCGAGCAAAGGTTAAGTTTGGGGGTATTTGATCGGTGTATTTTATATACACCTTTTGAGTCAATTTTAGTTAATCTTTTGTCCCATTTTGCATAAATAAGTGTCGTATTAGGATAGTTTTTCTTTCTTTTGAGTCAAAGTGGTTAAAATGACCAAATGACGGAAAAGGAGCAAAAAGAGGGCAAAAGAGGGGATGTCAGAGCTGAAAACAGAGAAAGTGGCGAACGAGGGCGAAATCGGACAGCAGCGCCTGCGATCAGCGAGCGCGGCGCCCGCGTTGAGAGGCAGAAGACTCGGCCGCGGCACTCGAGCAAAGCGGACCGCGACGCTAAACATCCGAAGCCAAGATACTGTGCGCGCTGCCCGATGCCAGATATCAGGGCCGCGGCGCCAAAACATCCGACGGATTGCAGAACTTCCGGCGCCGCGGCGCCTGTATGCAGGGCCGCGGCGCCGACGCGGAAAAATTAGGTCTTTTGACGAAAAACTGGGCCAGGCCTGAAGGAAAAGAGGGAGGCGGTTGGCCTATAAAGGAGAACCTAGGCGGTTTTGAGGTTCCCTTGCACAACTCAAGACTTTTGCTTGGAGATTGGATACCATTAATTTAGTAATTTCTTTTCCTTTTCTTTACTTTATTTCAGTTTTGTATGATGAACATGGAATTAGTTCTTGTCATGTCAATGGCTAGGAACTAATTCTCTTATAGGGCTTTCTATGTTGAATTGCTTGAAACTTATGCTATAAATTAATGACGCTTATGGTTGTTTTTCTTATTGAGAGATCTATCCAATAATTGAGTTGAATTCTTGGTAATTAATTGACAACTAATTATCACTATATGATTTCTAATCGATTCGAAAAGGGAGATTGTGAATATCGTAAGTTGGGTAGACATGCTTAAATCGGGGATGAAAATACCTCAATTAGTTATGTAAGCGTTGATGAGAGGCTTAACAACCCTAATTTTTGCGCATTGTGCGTGACGGCCAACTAGGTTTTGTTCTTAATCCTCCTATAAAGTTACCCTTATCACCGAAAGGTAGGTAAGGAGCGATCTGGGGTTGAGTGTTTATATAACCTAACGGAGTATAAAACGATTTCGTAAACCGCTTTCTCCAAAGAAGAATACCATAAGTAATGCATTAGTAAGTAGCATAAGCGGATAGTGAGGATACATAGAAGCCCTATTCTCATCACATCTGAAGTAATTCTTTATATTTAAATATCTTTCATAATTCTTAGTTATAAACCAAACAATCAATTATCAATTAGCCAAATAGATACTAGAAAATGAAGCGGTTACTTGAACCCTAATCCTAGAGGACGATATTCGGTCTTATCAAAGACTATACTACTTGATACGATAACGTGCACTTGCGTTTAAAGTGTGTGCATCTTACCGCGCATCAGAGACCATTTTATGAAATCGACATTGACAACCATTGAAGAGCTCGAAGCTTCGATTTCACATTTCGAATTTCCGTAAACAAGTTCTGTTTCGGGTGGGTGTTGTTGCACATCAGGTACATCTTGAGAAGCCTAAATTTGAAATTTGGGATCGTTTTGGTGAGATTCAGCTAGTTTTGGGACTGATTTACTGCCCTCGAGGAAGAAGACGAAGTTGTTCTAGGCTGTTTTTGTGCAAAATCAGATTTCTGTTTTGGTCTAATTGATTAATTTCTATTCCCGAGCAGTGGCGGCGGTGACTTTTATCGTTTGGCAGTGGTGGAAAAGAGGTGTAGCTGGTGTGGCGGCGACAGTGGACTTGATGTTGAAGAAAGAAAAAGATAAATGCACTTAAAAGGAAAAAGAAAATTAATTTTAACTGATTTAGTAGGTCCCACTTTGCCACGTGGCTTTGTTAGACGTATTTTGTATACGCTTTTTGAATCATTTTTTGTTAGTATTTTACTTGTTTTTGTTGTGTTTAGTATAGTATTAGGTTCGTTTTTCTTTCTTTTAAGTCACAGCGGTTCAAAAAGGCAAAATGGCAAAAAGGAACAGAAAATGGCCATAAAAGGGGGGTCTCGAGACAAAAAAATGTGAAGAACTGAAGATTCAGACGAAGGCAAAGAAGCACCGCGGTGCCGAATGAGACGCGGTGCAAAATATCGAGAATCGCGAGGAATTTTAGCCGTGATGCCATTCAATGTGACGCGGTCATGCGTAATTTTCGAATCAAAGCAGAATTGACGAGGCGAAGGGTCCATAGGGCACGAAATTTGCATCATACTTAAGCCCTAGGGATTATTCTAAGAGGGCATTCTATTCCATCACACAACACAACTCAGGACAAGGATTTGAAGCTACAATTGGAGACTTTAGTTCGCAGTATTTTTCTTTCTTTCTTTTTAATTCAGTTTATGTTTGGAATTGTATTAGTTCTTAGCGTGACTATGGTTAGGAGCTAAACACTTTATTAGGGATTTCCTTTTGAATCGCTTGAAACACTATTTCATGACTTAATGCATTAGTTGATTTCTTCTTCACTTGTTTAAGATTTATTCAACACAGCGGTGCCATTCTGCAGGACCGCGGTGTCATTCTGCAGGACCGCGGTGCCGAATGTTCAGAGAGGCCGCAATACTTTTGGCACTGCGGTGCCATTATGCAGGACTGCGGTGCCGGGACGCGAGTTCAGAAATAAAAAGGCCTAAAATCCCTAATTCGCCGCCACCATCACCATTTTGAGCCGTTATTGTCTGTAAGTCGTCCCTTTCTAATTTTTGAGTCGTTACACATTTGAGACAATGTGTCGTTTAAGTTTTTTTTTTGGGGGGGGGGGGATACTTATGTTTTTTAGTCTTTTTGATTGAGTTTTTTGTGTCTTTTATTGTGTCTATATTTAGTCAAATTTTTTTTTATGATCATGCGTGATGTATTTGCTGAAAAAACTTAGTGAATTAAGTGGAATAATGTAATGGAATTAGAAGCTAAAATATGTGTGCTCAGGTTAGATATGCCAAAAATTCATGAAAATCTAATTATTTGGGATATTTTGAGCTTAGCCTATGTGTTGTCAATTGTAAAATATGTCTATGCGTTTGCTTGCTTGTTATTTGAGGTGAAATAGTTAAGACATACATGTTTAGGGAGATGATTCAGACATTTCTTTGTTAGTCCTTCGTACCTTTCATTACCTACCATGCAGAAAATTGTATCCCTAGTCAGCCCCTTTGAGCCTAAAAGTTGTTTCTTTGACACCCTATGATTCCCTTGTGTGCCATAAGCAGTAATTGAAAATTTAGGATGAAGAAGTATGAAAAAGAAATACTAAAAGAGAGTGAAAAATTGATGCACCCCAATAAAAAATGAAAAAAAATATAAAAGATTAAGTTTGGGGGTGCCTATGTGGATGTGTTTCATGCTCTCAAAAAGAGAAGAGGGGAACGATAGGTATGGACTGAAAAAAATACCAAAAAGAAGGACAAAATGGTTGAATGAGAAAAATACTTATGGTACGTAAATTGAGCCTAAATGCCTACTCTTACCTATCCCTGCCTAAGGCTACATTACAACCCTGAAAAGTCCTGAAGATCTCTAGAATGTATGGATATGATTAGTGGAGAATATCAAGTAAACATGCCCATAGAACTAAATGACATTGACATGCATAGGGTAGGTGTTCATGCTTCCATTGAGGGTGATTGAAATGAATTTGCGAAATATCTGGCTTGAAATTCTAGATTGCTATGTTCATGCTATATTTTCCAACATATTATCCCAACTGACGTTCATGCTTTTCTAAGTAACCTTGTGCAGCTGCTTGATTTGAGTCTTTGAGTCTTTTTGATTTTGTTTCTTTGTTTTTGTTTTGATCTTTGCTCGAGGGCGAACAAAGGTTAAGTTTGGTGGTATTTGTTAGGCGTATTTTGTATACATCTTTGAGTCATTTTTAGTAAGTATTTTACTTATTTTTGTTATGTTTAGTATAGTATTAGATTCGTTTTTCTTTCTTTTGAGTCACATCGGTTCAAAAAGGCAAAATGACAAAAAGGAACGAAAAATGGGCATAAAAGGTGGGTCCCGAGGCAGAAAAAGGTGAAAACCGGAGATTCGGACGAAGGCAAAGAAGCACCGCGGTGTCCAGCAGCAGGATCGCTGTGCTAAAAGATCAGAGAACCTGCAGGACTTTCATCACCGCGGTGCCATTCAGCAGGACCGCGGTGCCGATGCGGAATTTTCCGAATCCGAAACAGGATTGGCCAAGGGCAGAAGGGTCCATAGGGCACGAAATTTGCAACATACTTAAGCCCTAAGGATTATTCTAAAAGGGCATTCTATTCCATCACACAACACAACTCAGGACAAGGATTTGAAGCTACAATTGGAGATTTTAGTTCGCAATATTTTTCTTTCTTTCTTTTTAATTCAGTTTATGTTTGGAGTTGTATTAGTTCTTAGCGTGACTATGGTTAGGAGCTAAACACTTTATTAGAGTTTTCCTTTTGAATCGCTTGAAACTCTATTTCATGACTTAATGCATTAGTTGATTTCTTCTTCACTTGTTTAAGATTTATTCATTAATTGGTATGAATGCTTGATAGTTAATTGATCACTAATTATCATAATCTATATGATTTCGAATCAAGAACCGAGAGGATAGATTTAGATATGCTGTAATTGAATAGACATAGGTTAAAATCGCGGACGAAAGTACCCCGATACTTGTGTAGCATTATGGGTTACTGTTCTTAATCCTCCTATATGCTAAATCCTATCATAGAAATATAAAAGGATTCTGCACTGGGGTTGAGCGATTATATATCCTAACCGGAATATAAGACAATCTAGTTAACCGCTATCTTAACGTAGAAGAAGAAATCATTCTAGTTGCATTAAGGATTGAATATAGTGGATAGTCGAGGATTTTGGAAGCCCTAATTCCTTCATAACTGATTACAACTTCAATAGTTTAGTTAATTCTCGCAATTATTCTAGTAGTTAAACAAAAAAAACCAACTCTATTATCGATTGCTAAATAGATAACATAAAAAAGATGAACGGTAATTAGAAATCAGTCTCTGAGGACGAAATTCGGTCTTATCAGACTATACTACTTGTGAACGATACGTACACTTGCGTGAACATTTGGAAATCGGCCAACAGGCTCCGACGTGGCGTACACGTGGCGGATCTGTTAAATAAGGGCAAATACAACAAGTTTAGACTAACAGATGACATATTTGACCCCAAACTTTAACGGAGGACAAATATGATCGTTTTCCTAAAGTCGGAGGACAAATATGACCCTTTAACTATATTTAATGTATGTATGTGTATATGTGTGTGTGTATATATATATATTTAGATGTTGAATTCACTTGACTTGATCTTCGTATATTTAATTATTTATATTTTAATTTTTCAAATGAAAATTCTGGATTAATCTCTAATTCGTCAAAGAGTGTTTCCATCAGTTGTTGAGATTTGATAAATAATTGATTGCTAGTGTTTCTATTACACTTTATTAGTTTATTTACAAGCTCTTTTACGAACCTTGCTACATTTTCAACAGTAGGAGAAATACTTGTCAAAGAAAAAGGAAAATATTGGACTCAAATTTTTGTCTTGGCTCTATATATATATTTGTGCATTAAAGAAGAGACGTGAATAAAATGGAAAGGTGCAGCCGCAGAAACAAGACATGCACTTTGTTACGGAAAGTTAAAAGGGGTGCTATCGTAGGGACAGCCATATCTTTGAAATATCTCCCATATAATTTAATATTACACATCAAATAAATTAATTTAATGTATATGCATGGTGCCTGAAAATCACGAGTTTCTCTCGTATTTGTGTCATGCATTTTAATCTCTGTCTGAACTCTAAAATAGGATCAAATGCCAGGAGGGTTCGTGAGTTATATAATGCCTCACATTGAGTATAATGTATTGTCTAAAAAGGTTGTAAAGATATAATATAAGCATATAATTAAAAGAGTGCTTTATCGGTTAGGTTAAATATTTAGGTTAAGACATGATATAATAAAATATTTTATTAACAATATGCTCTCAGCTTTAAACTTTACTAGAAAAGGAAATTTGTGATGGTTAGCATGATATAATAAGTGGTTATTGATCTTTTTATATGACTTGAGCAATCATTCTCCATTTAAGCTAGTTTTTGAGGTTGAGTTCAGCCCAAGATTCATTATTTATATGATATTAGAGTCATGACCCGTTCCAATTTATTGTTTTCGATGTTGGGCCCCCTCTTATATTGTTCACGCTCCAGATGTCCAATCCTGGACGTGAGACGAGGTGTTGAGTTCTCTCACATCGGTGGAATAAGTGATATTTAGTCTCCTTATATGGCTTGGGTAATTCTCCCCACTTTAAACTTAGCTTTTGAGATTGAGTTAGGTCTAAAATACATTATTTATATTTTGGATTATTCCAATCACTATTATTTTTTTTAGATTGGGACTACAACTCAAAGTGCATATCCATTTCCGGAAAATTTTCCAAAGATTTGAGTGTTGACTAACGAAAGAAATCACGTCAAATCGAAAATGCAGGAAAAAAAAGTGATCAAAACTCAGTTTAGTTCCATGTATAAATTAAAGTAAGAAAAATAGACATGACCTACGTGTTTTTGTCACTTAGGTATATGAGTATATTGTAAGAGGAATCTCTCGTGCTGCATGCTTATCTCAAGAGTCTCAGCACGTTTGGATAGTCTTATGACTTTTAATTTATAAGTTAAAAAGTCATAAGTTAGGAATTTTAACTTACGCTTTCGATTTATTTATATTGTTTTGGTTAAAAATAAGTGCTTAAAAGTTGTAGTTCAACTCTTTGTCTAGGTATGCTTTCACGATTGTAGCTGATATGAGTGATCGAGTACATCTATTTGTTAATGGGATTGAGGTTTTATTTTATCCAAACTCTAAAAAAATACTTAAAAATTATTTTAACTTAAAAATACTTAAAATAAGTCAGTCCAAACATGCTCTTACAGCCTACTTATAAATATTCTGACCCACATAAATATTTTCCTGGAATATAACGTGACTGGTACTGGTATAGTGTAATAAGGTCCCCCTACCTTATCTGCCACGTGCATTAAAATCAGGACTTCAATTTATTAAAAATGCAATTAATAACATAGTTTTAGAGTCCTAATTCTTCTCGAATTGCTTGATATAGTCATCAACCTCCTGCGTGACAAGGAAAATAAATAAGCAGAAAATAAACAGGGACTTAAAACTTAGGAAAAGTATATTCTCCTTGGTCCTTTATATTGTCCTTTAAAATTATGTAATACTAACATTAAATTTTCTTAATTATCTCTTACTCAATTGATTAATTAATAATTATTTGTCTTTTTGGAGTAGTAGATATTGAAGTAGTGATCATTTTCATTTGCAAGCTTACATGGTTAGAGAAAATATATTTTTATTTATTTAACTATTTGTCTTCAACACGATTCTATAGTATATTGTTGAGTGATTATCTCATTTAAAAATTTAAGTTATTATTAAAACATTCACTTTTATTTATTATTTAAGTATATGTCTTCACCAATAAAAATAAAAAAATTAATGTGTTCTGATTTTTAAAGTCACAAATGTAGTTAATTTGAACACATGAAATTAGTGCAAATTAATGTCAAAAAGGAAGAGCGGCCGTACTGGCAATGTCTCAATACTTGATAACCCACATTCCAGAATTTCTGGCTCTATCTCTTATTAACAAGAGATAACGCTAATCGAAGTTCCTAACGCTCATTTAGGAGACCAAAAGTAATATTATTAAAAAAATAAACCAAGCAAAATGACAAACAATAAGGAATCTAGCTCAAAATTCAATTCACTTAATCACACACGTGGCACATCTTCCGATAGCCATCAGAGTTTGACTATACACTTCAAAATGTTTTCACTAAGAAAACAAAACTAATTAAAAATCAGGATATAATTTTAAAAAAATAAGTTTCATAAGTTATTAATATTATATATCAGTGGTTACCTATTTACCTCCAAAATACCCCCCCCCCCCCCCCCACACACCCAAAATCATAGAAACTCAAATCCCCACTTTTTATTAGCTTAGATTGTACTATATAAATGTTTTAGATACTTCACGCCGTTTTAAGTTATTTGTCTTTTTTTAATTATTTAAAAAATAATATCTTTTTCCTTTTTTGACAACTCTTTCATTCTAAATTTTCACATGAAATATTAAGACCACAAAATTAAAGATTATATTTGTACATTCATGATATCTTTAATTTAAGATCACAAGATTCAAAAATCTTCTCTATTTTCTTAAACTTTGTGTCAAGTTAAAATCAGACAATAATTTTGATACGGAGAGAGTAATATTTTTTGATTACTTGCAACTAAACACTAGAAAATAAGTAAGAACGCTGCATACTTAAAAAAATATTTTCTTCCGTATCAAACCCACCCTTAAGCTAATAAGAAGAGGATTTTAAGTTAGATATACACGTGACATGATAAATAGTTTTTACAAATAATTTAATTTAATATAACAAGTTATTGATCAAATTTCAAAAAAACTTATCATGAATAATTACTTCTAACTAATTTAAATGAAAGTGTAGAGATATATAATGTCAATAAAATAATTAAAATTAAGTCGAAAAGAAAATTCCCCCAGCATAGCTAATTGGCCTGACTTTGAAAGTCATCATTCATCAAATGTATGGGACATAGAGTTAGGTAAATGTAAGGACGTGGTTTCTTTTGGAATTTGTGTTGGAGAATAAGTTATACTGCCTCGACCATCACATATATTATTTGTCTCCCTCTTTACCAACAAACCATCAAATTATTAATACTTAGTAAATATTTTCCGTGGAATGTTACTTGTCCGCTATATTAAGAATAGTTGTTTAATTATATTTATTCACTTTAAAAAAATAAGAGATAATTTACTATCTCATATCTATTTACTCTTATAATTTATTATTGGGTTGACAAGTTCAAGAAAATTTTAATAGTTGCACAATTTTTAAAGTATATTTTATTTATTTTAATCATTAAATTACTTAGCAATAATTAAAAATGATATAATAAAATTATCATTTTATTTTTAATACTTAATAGGCGTGTCAAATTAAAATATAACGAAGTAAAAATGGACCGAGGGAGTACTATACAACAACAACAAAAAAAAAAAATCAATATCTCATCTATAAATATCTCATTTCTTCCCAAGGTCTTCCTATCTTACGTTAGCCAAAAAGGTCCAAAAAGTTCCAAACCACAAACAAAAACAGTTAGTAATATATAGATCTTGAAAAGAAGAAATATGCTTCTCTTCTTAAAATCAATGAGTTTCAGATCAGTCAATCATCAAGATCAATTACAAGATTTGAACAACAGTACTAGCTGCAGAGAATTAGTAACATATCCTTCTTCTTCATCATCATCATCAACATGTATATCTTTAACAGTATGGAGAAAATCACTTATTTTCAGTTGTAAAGGATTTACAGTTATTGGTTCTGATGGCAATTTGGTCTATAGAGTTGATAATTATTCCGGCCGCCGTAATCAAACTATACTTATGGATGGTTCTGGAAAACCCATTCTCACCATATGTCGGCATAAGGTAATTATTATAAATACTACGCAATTTTTATGGTGTTTTTTCTCTCTGTAAAAATACTTGGTGGTTTAATTTATCTAACATTTCATTGAAGATATATAAACGTATGATCAAATACTAATTCATTTCCAGTTTTATACTTTGCGGCTGCCGCTTAATATTTGTAAAAAAAACAAAATCCTGCGTGATTGACGTTACAATAGATTGACCATAAGGTAAAACCAGTTTAACAACCATAACAAATACTATAAACAACCTAGGTAGACTCTTTTCCTAATAACAACTACGGTATGTTATAGACTTGATTTTCTTCTCTCTCTTTTTTTTTCATTTAAGAAGACTATTAATATATTTGATTAATGAATTTAAGTTATATAAATGTTAGTGTATAAAAGAATTACATTATCAGCATTAATAAGTCACTCAAAAGATATCTACAGTATTTTTTCTTAAAATATAAGATTTGTAATCTCGAAAATAAGATAATTACCTATTATAACGAGTAAAGATGATCTAGTAGTGTAAAAATTTCTTATAATGGCGATGCATAAAATTTAAATACTTTTTGATATGTCTAACCTGTGATTTGTCTTATTTTAAAGGATTTAAGTTATTTATACATCGTCGTAAAATAATTCACTATATAAGTTGATCAAAAGGATATTAATAGATAAAAGTAACTTAATTTTATTTATTACACTAAGATGTATATAACTCAAACTCTATTTTCAAAATTATAGTTGTGAGTTACAATGGTGGATACAAGGAAGTGGGAATTAAGTAACAATAACAAAGATTACAATCTGAAATTGGGAACATAATGAACTAATATAAAGGATTCGCCGAGTCGGGTGTTAGCACCCAGTCCTTAAGACAATATTGTCCCGTATGTATCATTTTACGGTGATTGACAACTTGTCTCTCAAGATAAAACAACAATAAACAATTGAGCAAAGGAAACTCAAATGTTTACTAAAAAGAAAGAACCTTTTGAGTGTATGAAAGAAAGCTAGAGAGGAAGGAATTCTCAAAATTTTCTGAATGCAAGTGTGTTCTTCCAATTGAGCCTATGGCCTCAATTTATAGTGTGTGTAAGATGACTTCCCAACTAACCAAGTAATGACCTTCAATAGTCATGTAATGACACTTATTGAAGGGTTATAATTCAGCCAAATAATGGCTGAATTCAAGTGCCAAGTAATGGAGGTTCAATGCTCCAAAACCAGCCCAAAAGTCAGAAATTTTTCGTCATCCGTCGACCTCACTGCCATTGAAGCGTCGCGGCGCTGCCTGGGAGGCGCCGCGACGCCTGAGTTCCAGTCGGCGTTGTGGCGCTCCGTGGCGCAGTTCCGACGGTGGTTGTGTCGCAGCCCTTCACGGCTCCGCAACGATTTCCGACTCGTTTTATCTTTTTACACATCGTACAATTCTTCCTTCATTTATCAACGTGAAACACTCGTCATTTGACCAATAATCATCTATCATTTCATGTCTCAAACATTCTGTTTACGTACTAATATCTTTTTCACTAATGAAATTTACGATCCTTGGTACAACGTGTGCACGTGTGTGGAAACGACGTTTCGACGTGCGGGGCCCCAATTGTTCGAGTCATAAATAATAGGATTAACTTTATTCACGTTAATAAATTTCCAACAATAGTATCACGTCATATATTTGTGGTTATTGTAAACGTGATCATCTTACAGTTATATATATTTCGTACAACCTAATAGTATTAAAAAAATTAATCATCAAGTCAGCTAAAAAGGTAACTACGAATAATTAATTGTAAAGGACGTAACGAGCTTTTGTGAGCACGATAAAGAGTGACTAAGTTTGTCTTATTTTTTTGCTGGGTGATTTAACAGAAGCTAAGGATAGTAGACAACAATTGGTTCATATATGAAGGAGAAGTACTTGGGGAACATGACTACACCACCAGCACCAAGACATCATCGTCAAGAAAGAAACCCATATTCTGTGTAAAGAAACAAATGAAGATTTTACAGAGTAACATCAACGTACTTGCACACGTTTATTATCACGGAATATCCGACAAGAGATATTCTTATATTATTGAAGGGTCATATGCAAACAGAACATGCAAAGTGTTGGACGCAAAATCAAGAAATGTGGTGGCAGAAATAAGGAAGAAGCAAGCAGTAACTGGTGGTGTAACATTTGGATTAGAAGTTTTTGTATTAGTTGTAATGCCAGGATTTGATTCTGGTTTTGCAATGGCTATGGTGTTGTTGTTGGACCAAATGTTCTCCTAATCAATCGTTTCAATATGTATTATGTATCACATTGATTGAGGAAACGTGATGTTATCTCGATCGTTATACGATTTTGGACGATCTTGATCACTTAATATATATGGGCTTGTTTTTATGATAAAATTATGATCAACGTCCATCGCAAATATGTTTCATTAAAATGATTTCGGAGTCAATCAAAGAAAGATACGTGACAAAGTTGCCCCCTCCATATCTTTATGTTGGTTAGAAGTAAATAACACTTTATATGCTAATAAAAAAGCCAGATAGATACTACAGGAAAAAAAACTGTTGAATTCAGTGAGTATTTGTAGAACTGTAATATGATATACACAGATTATACACATCTGTATACACAGTATACATTGACTGTGTTCATGAAGAAAGAAAGAAAGAAGAAGATGCAGTACACGTATGGAGGAAGAGAAGAAGAGAAGAAGAAGACTCTTGTGGTCTTTTATTATTTTTGAGTTATCTCACATTGAGTACACTTGTAGGGTATTTATACATGTAAGTATAAGGCTCCTATAGGCTCTCTATAGGCTCATCTTCTAACTACCCTTGTAACTACTTTTGTAACTAACTCTCCTAATATCATTATGTATGTTCATTCATATTTCTCAACACTCCCCATCAAGTTAGGCGTGGTGAAGATCAGTACACCTAACTTGGAATTTCAAGTACTGATGTTGACAATTATGTTGCTTCTACAGTAAGCACCAACTAAGGCTGTATAGAATTCTGGAGTGGGTTCCAATCCCTCTTGAATCATTGTATCAAAAAATTATTGTGCTTTCCCTGGTTGCCCGCATCTCTCAAGCAGAACAAGAAGCTTCATATATGTACTTTCTTCCGATTGATAAAAGGGTTGTTTCTCAATATGATGAACTAGACAAGTTCCATGATTAGTCATAGAATACTTCTTTTAAGAAGAAGAAGAAGGAGGAAGAAATCTGGTGATATTCACTGAATATACACTTTGTATACAAGAATCAAATTTATAGAAGAAACAGAAATGAAGATTCATAAGATAGAAAAACTGAATGTAGCAGACAAGTTTTAGGCAGACCTGACCTGTTCTTTTACTATGATATCAAGACAGAGAAAGAAATGAAGAAGAAGAGATTATGGTTATATTTTGTATTACAACCAAGAAGAAAATAGAAGAAAGCTATACCAATAGCAGATTTTTTCAGAAGAATAAAACAGAGAGATTCCACAATAGAGATCGGAAACTTGACAGTAGCTCGTGGCTTCCATTATGATACTCAAGAATTTGTTTAACTCTTGGTTGTTTGCAGGCAGTGTCGCGCCCGTTTTTGACCTCGAGGCCTGAACGACATCCGCAACGTTGCTCTTTGGCGCGGTTCCCTGGATGGAGCAATAATGCTTATTTTGAGGAGTCGCCGCCTAATTATTTAAGTGAATTAGGACACTTGATTTATTGCAATAAAATACTGCAATTAATCTCCATTTAATGGTCTGCAAAATTAGTGAGATTCTGAATCAGGGTTCTTTATTATCCTAAAGGGAAGGGTTAGGCATCCTTTAAGATCCGCTAACTTGCGGTTATTCGTTCAAACCTAGGTTAATTATTTATTGCCCTTTTTTATTCTACGTATTCTAAGCATTTTTCATAATTTATAATTAAAATAAAATGCAATACAAAATAATAAAAACTAAAATTAAATGCGACCTAAAATAAAACTCCGGGACATCTTTTAGCCCTTTTTAGGCCTTCTGCACAAGATGATCTCCGGATACCTGCATAAACACTTAGTAAAAGTGTTAGTAATAGAATAAATAATTTTAATGCAATGACAAGAATTAATAAGTAAAGCAAAAAAATAAATAAATCTGTCTTTTGCACAGAGGAGGCCTTGGAAATCAGACGGGGATTCCTTCAACGGTCAATATTGTTAAAAAATAATAAAATAAATAAAACCTTCAGATCCGCGCCTAAACAGTAATAGTTTTAAACACGGAGGGCTCAGATATATAAAAATTAAGTGGGACATCCTAAACAAGTGCGGCTGCGAGAATTCGCCACCGGTAGCATGTTGGTTATCCTGTGTAAGTAGAAGAAATCATCAACGCCCAGAAAGCTTCATTTATTTTATTTTCCGTCTTTGCAACTGTGTAGGCCTCAAAAATCGACGGATAACTTTTTCATTGGCCAAACAAGTGTAGCATCTTGTTCAAAAATCAGTTTAATAAAATAAAGGGGCAAAAATCGTCCAGAATCAGTCCCAAAAATCAGAACATCGTAACAGTGGTAAAACCCACAAAAAATCAGTCCAGAACACAGCACAACACCCAAAAAACAGTCTACTAATAGCAAAACCGGTGAAAATCAGTCCAACATAAACCAGAAAAGTAATGCAGTAGCAAAATCGTCGGAAATCAGTCCGACAAACAGTGAAACAATGACCAACAGTCGCCGGAATAAAGCCAACAAGGTCACCGGAGTTTTTAAGTACTCCGATAAGACATAAAAAATCAGAACAGCAATGCGAAATCAGTCTCAAACCCCCAAAAGTATGCAATAGACATTAAAATAGTGTTAGCCGAGGTCGCCGGAGTTTTGTAAACTTCGGCCAGATACCAAAATCAGTCCATTAACAAGAACCAACAACAGATATCAAGGAACAACACCAAACGTAGGTCGCCGGAGTTTATTAAGAACTCAAGCCGGATATAAAAATCAGAAAAATCATGTGAAATTCGTCCAATAAAAAACAAAAAATATACAATACAACGAGGGTAACCGGCGACGGGATTTGAAAGCAGGATGGGAGCAATGGTTTCACCGGAGCTTAGAGCTCCGGCGTTGGCAGCAAGGTCGATAGAGTTCGCAAGAGTGCTGGGGTGTGGTTCGCTGGTGTTTCAGCGATGGTTGTGAGGTCGACGGGTAGTGGTTTGATGGTTAACCGGAGCTTGAAGCTCCGGCGATGGGGGTTGCAGGAGTGCGTGTGTGTGGGTTTGATGGTGTGGTGGTTCGCCGGTGATGGCGGAGTTGACAGTGGTGCGGTTTGATGGGTGGTGTGAACGGGAATGGTGTGAGAGGTGAAGAGGAATGTGCGGCTGCTGGGAAGGGTGATGGTGAGAGAAGGGATAAGGGAGATGGTGAGAGAGGGGATAACGGTGACGGGATGGTGGCGACGGGAGGCGAAGGGCGGCGAAGGGTGGCGGCAGAGTTGATGATGGCTGCAGCAAAAAATGAAGAGGGGAAGGGTTAAGTATAGGGAGGAGTGCGGCTGTGCTGATATTGTAGGGCTGTCCCCCTCTTTTTTTTAAGGAGGAGGTAATGTTTATTATTTAGGGTAGGATTAGGTTTAGGGTTTGAGTTTGATTTGGGGGGAAAATAAAAAGTGATATTTGATTTTAGGGGGAAAAATAAAAGAGAGTGTTTGGATGAAATTAAAAAATGGTGTTGAATTGGACTGATTCAAATTGTGTCTTGGACTGGACTGGTTTGACAAAAATGCAAAAATGGATTAATTGTTTAAAAGAAAAGATTATTTAAAAAGATGTGAAATTATAAAAATGCAAATGCCGATACAATAGTAATAAAATACAATATTTAGCAAATGTTTAATGTCTAATTAAAAGTAAAAACGGGATGCCAATTAATTATAATAAAAACATAATATTAACAAAGACATAATGCTTAATTTAAGATGAAATGTCATTTTGTGAATAATAATAACACATAATATTAGGTAAAAAATATGCAAAATAACGATTAAAATGTGGTGTACTAAAACACATAAAATTGCAATAAATATACGAAAACGGGTCAAAATTGACTGTCAACAGACAGTACTTTGACTTTTCAAGAAGTATATTCAACCAACTATTTTGGATCAATTCCAGTTGGTTTTCTTCAGAGAGTAATCTGACTTTTAGTTCGAACGTGAGAGGTGAATTCTCTGAGATTATTAACTCAAAGATATACAAGAAATAAGCCTATCAACACCAGATGAATATATTGAAGTCTGGAAGGCAATTTACAGAAGAGAATAAGACATAATTGGGTAAAGACAGAAGTGAAACACAGAGATGTAGAATAGAATACCCAGTGATCACCGAGAACATATGTTTGAGTTGCGGAATTCGATGTGTAGCCCTTGTTCAGACCAAAAGCTCTGATATCATGTTGAATTCAGTGAGTATTTATATAACTGTGATATGATATACACAGATTATACACATCTGTATACACAGTATATATTGACTGTTTTCATGAAGAAAGAAAGAAAGAAAAAGATGCAGTACACACAGGGAGGAAGAGAAGAAGAGAGGAAGAAGACTCTTGTTGTCTTTTATTATTTCTGAGTTATCTCACATTGAGTACACTTGTAGGGTATTTATACATTTACGTATAAGGCTCCTATAGGCTCCTCTTCTAACTACCCTTGTAACTACCTTTGTAACTAACTCTCCTAATATCATTATGTATGTTCATTCATATTTCTCAACAAACACCTTATTCATGTTATGCACTGTTAGAATATTATTAATATCATTAATAATATTGTGTATTTAATATAGTATCATAGTATATATGGTAGAAATATTGTATTCATTATTATTAGATGATAATTAGGGATTGGTTAGGAAGACATTAGGCAAGGATTACTCTTCCTAATTAATGAATATTTTGTGTATATTATTACCTTATGGAATGAAGACATTTGAAGAAATTATTCAAAAGTCTTACATGGTATCAGAGCAACAATTGGTGTGTTCGTCACCCTCTGCCCACCATTATTTCATTTTATTTTATTGATTGGTTCAAACACCAACAAACATATATATGGAGCTACATATGTTGACTTACGTACATTTGAGTAAATGATCCAAGTATAGAGCGCCATATATCATTCCCTCTTTCCATATGTGACGGTTAAAGAAAAATCAAAGATATATATACTAATCGTGCCGTAAGACTTCGTTTCTTCTATAACATGTTCTTTAGTTTCCTCGATTTTTACAAGGTAGTTTGCTTACTTAGCAGGCCATATATATTCTTTGATTACTAAACATTCGATCAATCATGTTATGTTACTCATGTTGCAGATGTCCAGGATTGAGTGTGCGAGAGTGTTATTTAAATAATTATGCACATTAATTTATTTAGAAAATGAGTTGTTGCTCTTCTTATATGGCTTTGGTCAATCCCACCGCATAAATGTGTCGAGTTTGCTAAATGTCCTACATTGTTTGAGAAAAAAACAAAATGTTATTAGTCTAAGCAATCCTCGTCTTTGGGGCCGAGTTAAACCCAAAAAATCATTTTTATGATGATATGTTTTGATACGGACTAGTTTATACTACTAGTCTACTACTATATTTACTATTCTTTAGTGACAAGTGATACAAATTTAATGTGTGTCTATTTTTGAAAACTCAGTTATGAACGTAGATTGAAAAAATAAGTGTACACGTACGTATACTTGCTATATAAAGATCAAATCAAAGTTGTCTATTGTCATATTGTATATGCTCCTTTTGGTCAGAAAGACAAATTCAAGGACGACGGCTCGATCTATAAATGAGTTGAAAAATCGAAAAACAAGATATATGAAAATTAAACTAGTCAAATTCTTATTGTTAATGTTAGGATTGGTATCATGACATTTTTCCTAATATATCATTTTCCAGAAAATATCGGAACAAATGTCTTGACATTTGGGCTGACATTCTGGTAACAGTTTTGCCTATCTTCATGGCCTATTTTTCAGGAAACTGTGACCTTATTTAACACATGACAAATTGACTTGACAAGTAGTATTTAAAGCAGATTATGATCGATGAAGACCAAGTCCAAGTGGAGCATAACTTGAGGAGCAAGACGTGGAAGAAAAAGTCCAAGCTGTTGAGAAATTCTCTCCTCAAGTTTCTGCCACACGTGACCACTTTTAGCTCAACTTCTACAACCAATTGATGAGCTTTTCAAGAAGGTTTCTCTACTATAAATAGAGAGGGTATAAGAGTGAATCAATATCCAGAATCAAAATGTAAAAATACCAAGAGAGCTCTCGGGATTTCTTCTCAAAAATCTGGATCACAAAATGTTGCCTGAGTTTGTGACGACATTCTGCATGACATTTCAGTCGTTGTTTCAGATTCTAGATTAGCTTTGTATGGAGAGATTGTAATGAGATGTTTGTCACTACTATTTAGATAGATTTTTCAGACATAAGTCATCTGCGACTTAATCTTTTTATTCCTTTTGTATCATCTTGTAAAAAAATGAATATATCAATTGTGTATATATATATATACAATACTTTGGTCATTGACCATCATGTGTTATATTAATATATAACCTATGAAAATTAAACATTTGTGTCTTTATTATTTCCGCTGCATTTTACTCTTCAAAGGTTTTATTCTGTTTTTAACTACACATTGTTTTTACCGAAATGTCGTCAGTTATGTCAGACGACATTTTCGCCGACATTTGCTAACTGTTCTAACATTCGAATTGAGTTAATTTTCAGTTTATTTTTATTATTCCATAGTTGTACCCCCGGGACCCAACAAGTGATATCAGAGACAACACTAACATAATAAGTGCTAAGGTCCTTTTACTCTAACTATGGATCCGGCTAATCCAAATATTGGTAGACTTCCCATTTTAAAAAGAACAAAATGTACCTATTGAGGATTCGTCCACGTTCTCACATCAAATCAATGGATATTATGGCATGGAGATCTATAATCAATGGGTATGTTGTTCAAATGTTGCCGCCGGATAAGGAAGGTGACATTTTTGTTAAACCTGAATCCAAATGGACGGCGGAATGAACCAATAATACTAGCTTAACGAAAAGGCCTTAAATACAATTTTTGGATGAGTTGATCTTTACATGTTTAAACTCGTTCAAAACTGCCCAACGGCTAAGAATGCATGAGATAATTTATAAATTCATTGTGAAGGTAGATCAAGTGTTCATCGAATTAAGCTACACATGATCATGAGCAAATATGAACATTTAAGAATGGAAGAAGCGGATGATATTAAATCTTATTTTGAAAGACTCTCTGTTCTCTTCCTGAAAAGTTCAATTTAAAGATTTATGACATTAAAGAAACTCACATCTTGCTACTATGAACCTTCATACCTTGATGAGCACTCTCAAAACCTATGAGATGAACATTAAGAATCAAATGGAACTATATTAGAGCAAGAATGTGACACTTCAAGTTCAATCCTCGGAGAATCATATCAATGAAGGGGATGAGAATCTTGAAGAAATTGGTGAAGGTACTAATATTGTCTTACATACAATTTGATGGTGAGGAAGTTCAACAATGAGAGAAATAAATCTAAAAAGCATCAAAACCAAGGCTTCAATCAAAAATCCACCAAGTTTCCTTCCAAATGCTCAAAAAGGATGTCCACTAAGAAGAGGAAGAAGATCAAGAAATCAAATCACAAGCCTTTGCTGCATTGTTCTGAACAACCTCATGCGATAATGAAAATGTAAATGCGTAATGTTGTCTCAGATGTCACGACATTTCAGGCAGCATCTGCAACAACATGTGCATCTCCAGCAACATCTGAAAGGTACATTTTCTTTAACTATCCTGATGTTAAACTGCTTTAGTGATTTTATTTCTAGTGGTGAGGCCGAGAGTATGGATCAAGTTTAATGCAAAGATGACATGATTAATGAATTGCAAAACATTTGTAAAACCTTAATCGTAGAATCCAAGCAACTTGAGACAAAAGTAAAATCTTTAACTCGTGAGATTGTAGATCTAAAAGGCACAATAACTCTACTAGAGATTGCACTTGCCAAAAATGATATTGAATTTGGTAAGATTTGTGCAAAATTGGATTTAGCCAAAAATCTTTAACTCGTGAGATTGTAGATCTAAAAGGCACAATAACTCTACTAGAGATTGCACTTGCCAAAAATGATATTGAATTTGGTAAGATTTGTGCAAAATTGGATTTAGCCAAAAATCTTTAACTCGTGAGATTGTAGATCTAAAAGGCACAATAACCCTACTAGAAATTGCACTTGCCAAAAATGATATTGAATTTGGTAAGATTTGTGCAAAATTGAATTTGGTAAGATTTGTGCAAAATTGGATTTAGCCAAAAATTGATACTATATTAACTCCAATATGATGCAACACTTTATCCACTGGGATTTTAGATTTTCACATCGTCCATAGAAAGAAATATACCTTGAATGTCATTCTTTCAAATAACTTCTTAACTGAAAATATGAACTCCAAAGGTTACAATATTTAAAGTGTTTGACACAACTATACACTAATAGGATGCTCATCATTCCCAAGTTCTAAGTCATTTGCGAAAGAAACTCAATTAATTCATATGTCCAATACTTCCCAGCATTCGGTCCAAAATAAGAAAATGCTTTCATTCGTATATTAATCTTATTATTACGGAAGTAATAACCTCTTCTTATTCTTACCTGAGAACAATGTTCTTTTGCATTTTCCTACCTTCACATAGTCCAGCAACATGGTATATCATAAAATCGTCACAGATTCTAACAATTAGAGCTCAACATTTAATTAAAGGTATGAAGGAGAAAATAGTAGGTAAGCTTCATTCTCTATCTTTGGAAGGAAAAATTCAATCTCCATAACTATAGAGCAGATAACGTAGCATAACGGAATACCAATTCGTAAGATAGAGACTACTGCAATTCATTTCACAAGTCGACACCTCATTCATGGTCTGGAAGGGATCTCTTCACTACTCGTAATTGTAAGCAAATCCACTTCTCTTAACACTTATTCACTTATTTCTTACTTGTCGTACTTTCCATAATTTCAACATATTCTAGTATACATACATAACCTCGGACATTGCTCCTGGTCCCAATCTTTGACGATACCATCCCTTATTCAGTATATAGAAGATTCTGAAGCGTTTCCTTTCCTGGCGTGGACCTAGTACCTCCAAACCTGGTCATCATACTTCTACTCAAACTCTTTCACTTCCCTTATGGCTTGACGCACCAAGTCAAGTCCGATTTACTCTGATTTTCCCCTTCCGAGCCACTGTCGCTGTCTTTTGGAACATAACTGCAACCACAATAATTATTAGGAAGAGGGGGGGTTATCCTAATGACATAGCTCTATTGCACGATCTACGAGATGAAATAGTAGAAACTAACCTAAATGTCCGTGACCTCACTGCGTATAAGTACGGTGCACAACATACCCATACACAAGACTACTAGACACGGTGCGTAGACATTAGAGACTAACCGCTCACGATACCACTTTTTGTCACGACCCGACTGACGGGCGTGATTAACGCCCTAATTGGGCGCCACATCGACTGTCACTCTTAATCCATTAATACAGATGTCTACATAAATTTGCAAGACAACGCGTTGCTTTACAACATATCCTAAAGCGGCGGCGACAAAGTCGCAAAACAACAACAAAACAACGGTCATAATAGGCTGCAGACCAGTGCCGCCACCACATCACGCGCACAAAGGCATAAGTCAAAATACGCATGGCCGGCAAGGTCGCTACTAAATAACGACATCAAAACCCAAAACGAAGTACAAGCATCAACCACAATCGCTACGGACCTGCAAGAGAGTATCTTGACATATGACGGACAGGACCGTCGTGCCCAAAATATGCATAAGTCTCGAAAAATAAAAGTTCTACCAAAAATAGCCGCTCGGAACAAAGGAGCTCTCAATCTTGTCTGTAATCCTAGACGGAGGTCACCTATCTCAACTCCCGAACTGCGGGCATGAACGCGGCCCGAGAAGTCGATGCGAGATAATGTATTGAGTATGTAAAACATAAAATCTTGTAAAATCGATTAACAATCGTACGAGTAAAATAGAGTCATCAAATCGTCATAAAGGCGAGAATCGTATGCGAAAGCATATCATGTATCTTGAATCATAAAACATCGTGCTCGTATGCGTATATAAAAGCGTAAATCATGTCTCGGCCCTTTATGGAAGGGACTCGATGTAATCAGATCTGCTTGGCGTAACATGTCTCGGCCTACGATGAGGACTCGATGTAATCTGTATATATATCGTGTCTCGGCCTACAGTGAGGACTCGATGAAATCAGTATCTGTTGTACGATCATGATCGGCGGGACTCAGTTGAATGAAATAGTAACACTTAGCACGAGTAGATATCATGAGCAACTGTATGCAGCTAAAATCATTATGTGACTCTCAACAACATTACTACCATAAACTCTGTTACTGAAACCATAACTAGTAAATAATCATTTTTAAAACTGAACTGGTAGGAGTTAAGTACGTCCGCCGTACTTTACTAAAAATCATGCCAAAAGAAAGATAGAAAGGTCTTACATACCTCTTAAGCGAGCAAATCAGCTTGGTATTAAAGTATTCCTCGTCTAGTACTTCAACATATGATAAGGAACAACATGCTCGTCAATTCTATGGTTCCTAATGTAAGTTATATGCTTAAAGGCTCCCTTATTTCTACGAAAATTTGGGCAGCATTTCCTTTGTTTATGTGCGTATCCACAATTTTCCAATAATCCAAATCAACCAACAATTCAACTCCAGCTACAATCCAATCAACCAACAATCCAATTCAAACCAATAATTCAATTCAAACCAACAATTTCCCCTTTATTCCAGAATATATAAAATTAACACCTTTCTTACACTTAATCCTTTCGAGGCATGTATAGGTATCTTATTGCAATACATATGTATGTTTGTAGCTTATTTACATACTAGTTCAGCCCGTAATACGTTACTAAACATGTTCAATAATTTCTATCAATTCGATGCGTATCGACGTATCAATTCCAAACTTTTTCCAAAATTCCTTACTTTCCAATTAATCTCCCAACAACTTCAATTAACAACTTTTAAACATCAAGGTTTCATCTAAATTTTCACATGCAATTAGTAATGACATACCAACACAATTACTCAAATCCAACGTACGCCAAGAATAGGTTCTAAATCGGTGTATATATCCTTAATACAATAACATACATTTCATATTTCCAATTCCATCTTAACACCAATTCATATCTTCAACTACAACAACATGCAATGTCATTAAACTATAAAAGAAGAATTTATACCTCGAATTCATCCAAAACAGTCCCCAAAAACGTGACTGTCCAGATTTTTAGCCACTGCTTCGTCGGCTGAACTTGTAACGTCGATAACTCTCTACTCCAGTGTCCTATCGACGAGCGGTTTGTTGCGTTGGAAACTAGACTCGACGAACTTCATTTTAGGCTTTTGAAACACCCAAAAAACTCCTAATATGATAGGAGATATTCCCTTCCAAATTTGACTAAAAATCTGCCAGTAACCAGCGAATTTTCTGCCCATTTTTCTTTCACAAAATTCGATTTTTCTTCGCCAATCTTCACTTCTTCAACCCCAATCCAACATGCAATAATTCTACTATGTTAACCCAACATTCTTACACCTTTTCCTTCAAGAAAACTTGTCCAAAATTTAAGAACTCCCAGACCTAAAAATCGGCCAGATTTGCCGAGAACCCCACTGTTTTGGGGTGATTAATTTCGCCTCAAATGGTGGGACAATTTAACCCAAGAAGATGGAGTAGTTAGCTTAATTTTTATTTGCAAAGGGTGGGATTTTTGTTCAAGAAGGCGGGGAGAAATGAGAGCTTAAAAATTCTGATTTGTGTGGAAGAAATGAAGGTTTTTAGAAGAGTTTTATTTAATTTTCAGATTTTAAAAAATGCACTAAGACCCCCTTAAATGCCACACTTTGCCCCCTCTAAGTATTTATTTAACTAAATCAACCCCCACTCCTTTTAATCTAATTTCTCATAGCCTTAATTTCTTATCATCGTACCTTTAATTACCTTACTATCTCATAACGAAAAAATACCTATTTATTTATTCCACCATTTCTAAAGAGATTTCTGGCGTCACATTCGTCATTGCCAAAAATTAAATCGTATTAGTACGTAAAATATATGTAATTTCGAAAATTGGAAATCCCAATCCTTAATGACGTTCTAAATATTTGTCTTAACTTACGAGGTGTAACAAATGTGATTTGTAAAAGAAAAGTGATTAAATAATAGGTTCTCATATATGTCAAAAGGATATGAAGTTTGTGTGCCGTCATTGTAACTCTCCTTTTTTTTTTAAACTGTATTGTTTTCAAACTTCAGAATTCTGTGAGCGAAATATTGCCTAAAATGTTGTCCAACATTTCTGACAACATTCAAAGCAACATTTCTGAGTTGAAATGTAAAAATGTTTTAAAAAGAGTTTGAGATCCCAAACATGTTGAAACTTGAAATGTTGTGATAAATGCTTTAAAAACTAACATTGCAGGTTTTTGGTACTTTGATAGTGGATGTTCTCATCATATAACAGGTACAAAATAGTTTCTAAAGAACTGTGATTTATTCAATGGAGTTAACGTAACTTATGGAGGTGGGAATAAAAGAATTGAAAAAGAAATCTTGGATGTTTCTGGATGTCCAAACTTTAAGAAATATCTTACACGATTGAATGTTTAATGGCTAAATTGATGAGCCAATTGTGTAATGACAATCTGGAGGTGAAATTTAATAAGAATGCTTGAAAAGTTAAGAATGAAGTTAATGAGTGTGTCGAATAAGGTACTAGAACATGTGATAATTGCTATCTTATTGCAAGACAAGAGACAAGCAATAATGTCAAGATGGACGACACAACACCATGGCATCAAGTTGAGGCATGTCAAATACCGCAATCTGAAAAAATTGGTCCCAAATGAAGCGGTTATAGACTTATCCAACTTCAGTCATAAAGGTAAAACAGTCTGTGCAGATTGTCTCCAAGGTAAGCAAACTCATGTTTCCCATAATGTTGTCCAGAATGACAACAATATTCAGGTATGTCTCACTGTTCTCAAAATCATTGCATATGGATCTTATAGGTCCAATTGAGGTAGACAGTTTAAGAGGCATGAGGTATTCCTATGTGATAGCACATGATTTTTCTAGGTATTCATGGATATGTTTCTTAAAAGAAAAATCACAACTTTTGACATTTTTAAAAAAATTTGCATTCTAGAATTAGGATCTTGTTCTATTCTCTTATTTTTTTAGATTATATCCAACCATGAAAAAGAATGTGAAAACAACTCCTTCACAAATTTTTGTGAGAAAAGAAAAAATTTCCATGAGTTTTTCTGCTCCCAAAAACTCCTTAACGGAATGGGTAGCACAAAGGTATAATAGAACATGGTAAGGAATGGCTAGAGTTTTGCTTAATTCTATAAATTGTCAAAATGTTTTTTACTGCCTGTCACATCACTAATAGAGTCTACTTAAGGTCTGTAACAAAGATGACACCTTATTACCTAATATATGGAAAGAAACCTAACTTGTGTTACTTTCATATTTTTGGATGTATTTGATACTTTTTAAATGATAGAGATTATCTGGTTAAGTTTTACTCTAAGAGTGACAAAGAGATTTTTGTTGGCTATTCCCAAAATAGTCATGTTTACTGAGTGTACAATCTAAGGACAAAAACTGTACAGAAGAAGACTGCTGAAGTCGATAATACAAGTGGAAATACGCAAAATGCTGAAACTCCAGATGTTGCTCCAAATGTCAGGACATATGAAGCAGAATCAGAGACCACAATAGGTGTGAATGAGGAGTCAAATGCTGAATTGCTAGATCAAAGGGACCCCTCATCAGGGATTAGGAAGAATCATCCAACATGCCAAGTGATAGGGGGAGTATTTGAAATAAGTAGAACAAGAAGCAAAGAACCACTCAATTGCAAAGATATGGTAAGGTATGTGTGTATGTCTACCATATACTAAGAGGTTTGTCTTCCTTGTTCTATATGTGCTTTAGAACCTATGTTTAGTGTTTATGTTTGTGTGTGATTCCAAGCCTATCCAAAGTCTCCCACTTAAATGCCGTAAAACGTGTCATTAGGTATGTTGTCGGCACATGTGAGTTGAAAATTTGGTATTCTAAAGACAGTAATCCTAATTTAATAGGACATGTGACTCGGATTGGGCTGGTGATGTGGATGATATAAAATGTACAAGTAGAGAATATTTTTATCTTGGCAATAAATCTTTTTTTTGGTAGAGTCGTAAACAAAATTGTGTCTCACTTTCAACTGCTGAATATGAATATGTAGCAGTTGGAAGTTGTTGTTCTCAATGAATATAGCTAAGACACATGTTAAACGACTATGGTTTTACTAGCAACATTTGTTTTTGTACTATGATTATACATCATTTTTTTTTAAAGAAATTTGATTGAAAAACAACTAGTTCAAATTAAATGTGTTGATATTCTTCATCAACTAGATGATACTTTTATAAAAGTTTTGGATCATGAGAGATTTTCTAGTGTAGAAATCTCGTGGTCTTTGTAATCTCTATTTTGGGCATTTTTGGTGAATGTCGGCTGAAATGTTTCTAAACATTTCGGGTGACATTTACATGTGTAATATCAGAATATGATTTTCAGTATTGTTTTTGGCTGGTTTTTGTTCACACGGGTATGATTTTCAAATAAGAACATGATTTTAATGTGATACCGTTATCTGCTATGATATTAGATATCATAAAAAGGGAGTATCAAAATAAGGCAAAGTCTTTCTAATTCTCGACAACTGTGCAATACGGGCAAATCCCTTGAATTGATACCGTTCATATACTATAGGAGTATCAAAGTGCTTAAACAAAGAAAAAGATGCTAAATAAGTATTCTTATTTTTTGACACGAAAATAAATTTTGTATGTGTTTTATGATTAGATCTAGGACTCAATGGGAAAATGTTACATTGGTCTGAATGTTAAACTCATAAAAACATATATGAAACGTATCTTGATTTGTTGCCGAAAGGAAGATGTTCTTGAAGGATCATGATACTTGTATTGTACAAAATGTTGCCAACATTACTGTTGACATTTTCAGATAATGATATTTGTTGGGATGCGATGTGTAACTGATTTTTAAAAATTCAGTTATTTTCCCCTATTTTTGTGCCTTGTTTTAATAGGAATTTTAAACTTTTAATTGATAAGATTAATTTTTATTCCTACTTTGATGTCTAGTTAGTTTATCCAAATATTTTAGGTGTAAGTTATTGTGTAAAATTGAAACACCTAAATATAAGGGATTTTTGTTGCTTAGAAAGATTTGTCATGTATATAGATATTCCTCTTATTTGTTATTTTTTTTATCATCTTCGATTTTCCATATATAAAAAAAAATTAGCTATTCTACCAAGTTTATAAATCATTCTTTACTTGTTTGTCATTCTTGTTATCTTTTTGTTTTTTTTCTCTCGAAAATATATATATATATAATGGAAAGATCACATCACTTTGGTCTATACAACCGATGGAACACTCAAGTCTTTCATCTTTCAAAATTCCCCAAAACCCTCTCCATTATATTCAACTATGGAAACTTTCTAATGTCAACACCAATGTCATCCAACAACCAATCAACTTTCCTATGAGTACTAGCCCTCCAATGAACACTGAATCTTCTGAGCATGTTGAACCACATCAAGCAACCCCACTGGTTTCCTTCTTCACCATCCACATGGGACTTGTCTAAAGCTACAGTATTGGGTAAGAGACCAAGATCCTCCACCTTCCCTACTTGTCGAACGAGTAGATTGTTTGAGAAGAACAATTCGTGCAGAGCCGAGCAACAACAGGTCAAGGTCCAGATGTGATATTGTTATATCTGCTTGCTCGAGCAGTGACACTGACGACACAAACTTGGTGTTCTCAACTGAAGAGAGTGAAGAAGAAACAACTACCTATGTACTGCAAAATGTATCTCAATAAAATGAGAAAATTCTTGGTGAAACTCCATTGAAACAATTCTTCCCAAAAGAAATTTCCAGATATGCTAAATCGAGTGCTGCTCCGATGTTGTCACTGATGCCACAACATCTCAGGCAACATTTCAGCCAATATCAGAAGAGACACAAACTCCAACATCCTCCAGCAAAACCAAATCTGAATCAGATCTTAAGTCAGGTTGTTGTGTCATATTTTGAGTTCTGCTGTAGAGAATACATCCTCGAAGAAGTTTGGGAACGTACATCTCTATAACAGATTATATTTCTCACACCTGCTGTTTTTAAACCAATGTATGAGAATTAAATGTTTAGGAAAATGTTAGAGAAGTAGGCCCTGCAGTTTTGAAGAGTAGAGATAGAGTCATCGATCTACCATGGAAAATGAAAGAAAATAGTGCAGATGTTGACAGAAATGTCACTAACATTTTTGGCAACACTAGTCCAAGACAGTCTTCACTGTCTACTGATTCAAGCCAGAGAGCATTTTATGGTGTTGCTTTCTTCACAAAAGGGGGAGAAAATAATATGCATATGCTACTGTATTGTCGAGAGAATGATAATGCATATGCTACTGTAAAGAAAATGATGCTGCTGCAGAGGAAGTGTTAATGCAGGGAGAGCAGAGAAAGAAGGCTAGATACTGTAGAGGAAATTCTAATGCAGGGGGAGCAGAAAAAGAAGGGGAGATGTTGATGTTCTGTGCAGATAAAAAGTTATGCAGGAGTAGAAAGATGTTGAAAGTTGGTACTGCTATATGCTACTGTTATATGCAGAGAAGGAATTATGCAAGAGCTACTGTTGTTGTGCTGGAAGCTATTGCTGTTTGTTGAAAATGTTATTTTGTGAAGAAAGGCAAAAAGGGGGAGAATGTTAAAATCAGAAGTTTTGCACTTCCTTCACGGACTGAAGCTAATGCTACTGGTGGATACGAAGCTGATGCTACTAGTTGGTGTTGAGAATATGGTCTGTGTATAAATATGTATAAGTGGATGATATGTGTATATGTGCTAACATCTTTCTTCTTTTCTAATCCTATATTAATGGTATATATATGTATATGTTGTGTTTATATGTCATTATAGGTTGAGGGGGAGCATTTGTGTGAATTTGACATTGTTAGGTCATTTATGCTTAGTTGGTTAAGTTTTGTGAAGAAAGGCAAAAAGAGGGAGAATGTTAATGTTAGGATTGGTATCATGACATTTCTCCTAACATATCGTTTTCCAGAAAATGTCGGAACAAATGTATTGATATTTGGGCTGACATTCTGGTAACAGTTTTGCCTATCTTCATGGACTGTTTTTTCAGACAACTGTGACCTTATTTAACACATGGAAAATTGACTTGGCAAGGAGTATTTAAAGCAGATTATGATCGATAAAGACCAAGTCCAAGTGGAGCATAACTTGAGGAGCAAGACGTGGAAGAAAAAGTCCAAGCTGTTGAGAAATTCTCTCCTCAAGTTTCTGCCACACATGACCACATTTAGCTCAACTTCTACAACCAATTGATGAGCTTTTCAAGAAGGACTCTCTACTATAAATAGAGAGGACATAAGAGTGAATCAATATCCAGAATTAAAATGTAAAAATACCAAGAGAGCTCTCGGGATTTCTTCTCAGAAATCTGGATCACAAAATGTTGTATGAGTTTGTGACGACATTCTCATTACATTTCAGTCGTTGTTTCAGATTCTAGATTAGTTTTGTATAGAGTGATTGTAATGAGTTGTTTGTCACTTCTATTTAGATAAATTTTTCAGGCATAAGTCATCTTCGATTTAACCTTTTTATTTCTTTTGTATCATCTTGTAAATCTTGTTAAAAAAATATCATTTGTATATATATGTATATATATATACAATACTTTGGTCATTGACCTTCATGAGTTATATTAATATATAACCTATGAAAATTAAACCTTTGTGTCTTTATTATTTCCACTGCATTTTACTCTTCAAAGGTTTTTATTATGTTTTTAACTGAATACTATTTTTACCGAAATGTCGTCAGTTATGTCAGACGAAATTTTCGCCGACATTTGCAAACTGTTCCAACATTCAAATTGAGTGAATTTCCAGTTTGTTTTTATTATTCCACAGATGTACCCCCGGGACCCAACACTTATCTCTATGAGCGTATTAATCATTTTTCTTCTTCTTTGTCCTAATTATTAGAATGGTACTAATTGTAGTAATAGAGAGCCGCAGAGGAAGTAAATGTTGAAGTTGATCTTCAGAGGCGCCAAGATTTGAAATTTATGCTTTCGGGATTATAGTTTTTTTGAGTTACTGAAAATTAATAATTTATAAATATTCAATAAATTTCTTAAGACAAATACAGAATTGTTCTATCGAATCCATAAGATATACTCCAGCTCTACCCTGTTGATCTCACAAAGGACCCTACCACAAAATTCATTTATCATGACACTACAACTTTCCTTTTGGGAAACATGATAAATATTTTAACAATTTATTGGTGTCAATAGTTTTAATTTCTATCAATAATTTTAGCCGATGGTCTATGGAAACATCTCTACCCACAAAGCTAGAGTTAAGGTCTGTATACATCTTACCTTCCCCAGACTCTAATATGTAAGAATATTTCACTGGATATGTTCTTATTGTTGTAATCATTTGTACTCTTCCTCCTCGTTTTACACACTGGTAGGGTGACATTGGTAGTTGATAAGAATCATTGATATACTTAACTAGGGCTGCACAACAGGGTAAACCGGACCGGATCGATGACCGAATATTCAGAAAATTAGGATCGAATTTATCGGTCTTTTTTCGGTTCGGTCCGGTTATATGGACCGAACGGACCCTGTACCCTAGAAATGCATAACAGGTAAAATCGATCACCGATCCGAGAACCGAATATTCGTAAAATTAGATCAAGATCGACCGAATTTTGTGCAACCCTATACTTAACTAGCCACAAAAAAAAAGATGTTAAAAAGAGTACGAGAAACCATGATTTAATTTGATAGGACCGAAAAGTAGTTAGTTTACATTTTTGCCCTTATTTTGTGCTCGTCTTTAATTTTTGTCCTTTAAATGAGCTGGTCTTTAATTTTTGCCAACTTAGCCCCTATAGGCATAATTTTAATTTTGAAGGGAAAAAATAAATATCAGCTCATTTGAAGGGCAAAAATTAAAGACCAGTCCATTTGAAGGGCAAAAATTATCGCATGTTAAGCGAGCGCTCTACCATCTGAGCTATATCCACTTTTTGTTCATTTGATTGATAAAATCCAAGGAATGGGGATGCGACAATAATTCCACATAATTAAATTTATAATATCGAAAGCAATATCAATGATTCAGTGATCATTTGCTCACACCCAAGGCATGTATCAGATCAAGAAATACATACCAAGTGTAATTTAGTTGATGTTTAACATATACTCCAATACTCCATCCTTCCCATAATAAGTATCATCTTAGTAATAATCACATAAATTAAAAAATCAATAATGCAATAAAAAGTTTACCAAATTATCTCTATTTAATAAAAATATATTACTTTTTCCTTTTAATTAAAGTATGCATAAGAGAATTTGTCAATAAATATTTCTTGAATAGAGAGCTTTTCAGTTTTTGTCTAAGAATATAGTAGTAAAAAAGTAATCAATATATGTCTTGAATTTCTAAAATAACACTTATTTTGGGATGAATTTTTTTTGTTGCTAAAATGACACTTATTATAGAGAGAATACGTAAGAAAATGGAGATATTGTAAGGCTTTTCTTTACCAAACTTGAATGCTACATTTTCTTTATTACTTTCTCTCTTTCAAAATACTTATGTTTATTTTTTAAAAACTAATTTGATTAAATTTTAAAGTTAAATTATATTATATTAATTTAATATTTTAAAATTAAAATTTAAATATTTAAAAACTATACGAAAAGTATTATAAGTGAAAGTATATGTATGTCCTAGAGACAATCTGTATTAGGACAAAATGTACTTTATACACATTCGGTTTTATATTAATGATAATTAATATATGACATTTTGCATTTGTTGAATTATTAGTTGATTATTTACAATATTCTATAAATGCATCCCTAGAGCTTACGTGTTTATTAATACTGTGAGATATTAATGTAATAGCATAAGCCTTAAATTACCTCGACTAATGATCATCGAGAATGAAATTTCGATGATATGTGATACGTCGACATGTGGTCTGCATCATATCCTTAGGGATGTAGTATGTCTCACATCCACGATGGAGCGCCGCGGCTCTAATTAATTTTTCGTTCCAGATTACTCACTGCCCGTCAGGAGCCGCGGCGCCGACGGTAATTAAAAAAAATCAAAATCAGAAACTAAAGTTTTAAGTATTCAGATTCAGATCCTAAAATTTTAATTATTCAGAATCTGGAAGATTAAAGTTTTAAATTAGACAGATTTGGTCATTTCGGACAATTATGTAATTAAGTAAAGTTTCTGAAAATTGAAATTTTGAAATATGGAAATTGCAAATAGATCCCTGAAACCTGGAAATATTTTTTGAAAGTTAAAATTGTATTTTCTGAATTTTATAGGGCTCAAATTGAAATTTTAATTCTTGAGGGACTAAACTGTACATTTTGAAAAGTTTACAGAATTTCAGAAAACCAAAATTTTAAAATCAGAAATTATTTAGGGACTGTTTGACATAGACATAAAGTTTAGAGTTTTAGACGAATAGACTCATGATTATCATTAATGGTATATTATTTATAATATACAAATGTGCTAGGTGATTGAATGTGATGCATTTAAATTATTAGCATAGCGTCCGCAATTATTGTCTGGGTAGGCGGCGCCCAGTAATTGTTTAATTTTAAATGACCGATGTAACTGTCTGAGTAGACGGCGCCCAGTATGTGATTAAAACCATCTTTTATCATGCCAATTGAATTTGATGATTTCTCATCTAATTGTGTTTAGAAATTGCATGATAGGATGTCATATGATGTATCTGATCTTGAATGAATCCCCGAAAACTAAAAATGTTTCCCAAATATTAAATACAAGTCTAAGCATAACGCGTCGTCCATTATAATTGTTAGGGTGCTAAGTTTTTTTCGGCGATAAATGTATTTATGCCAAAACATTTGCTCTAAGTCTAAGATGACCAAGGCCCTTTCATAGATGTGTTAAAATGAAAGTAGATGATAAATACGTGTAGGTATTTACACCAAAGTGTTTGCTTGCAAAAGCTAAATTTACTTAGGCATCTAAACGCAGTCGTGTAATGGGGTTGACTTGTTTAGATGAATCTTGGCGCCAAAGTGTCGGACTAGTCTAAAGACGTAAGATTAAAATTAAAGATATTTAATCACACCAAGAGTTGTAGAGTTGCTTTACAATTGGTTGAGGACCTACCAAAATGTGCTATTGAAGTTATCAGCCAAAGCTATCACGCCCCGAACCCCGGGCCCGCGACTGGGTACGACCCTACCTGGGCACCCATCTATTCATACATCCCAAGTAACCCGCGGAAGATAAATATACTCATCATTTTTTTTAAACAAGCAAAGGCAAAGCCGACAAGACCACCATTATATATAAAGCAACCCAAAGGAACTACAACTGTACCACAATATATAACCCACGCAAGTCCAACCCACATATTAATACAGACCTCTAAGAATTTGACAGGAACTATGACAGGACAAGGCCCCGTCGTACCCATGAATATACATCCGTACCAACATGACAAGCTCCAGAATAGTGGAGCTATTTACTGAAAACTGAGTGGAGATCCTAAGCTCGCGGATCATCCAACTGAGTACCTATCCCTGCGGTATGAACGCAACCCCCCGGAGAAAGGGGGTCAGTACGAAAAATGTACCAAGTATGTGAATCAATAAGTACTGTAAATGAGATTATAACAGGCCAAACAGATAACAAGAGACAAGTATAATAATCAAATACCAGTACACTGTGCCTTTTCAAATAGAGTAATGAGAGTCAACTTTACCTTTTAAGTTATGCCTTTTAAAAGTGAGACCAACCGTGTTCTTTCAAAATATGAAATCAACTGTACCCTTTCAAAATATGAAAGTCATGTCAAAATCAGGGACACCTGCCCTCAGAATCGTTATGCAATCCTAATCATGAGACTATTTCACCCGCATGAGACTATTTCACCCGCATAGATCTTGTGGACCCGCAATGAGCATCTATAACCGATACTTTCATCATGGAGAGCTAATCCACGGAATGTGTCCTGGGATTTGAACCCGTATGAGTCCTTCAGACCCGCAGTGAGTGTGTACCATCTCACGTCATGAGAGCTACTCCATGAAATATATAGGATGTCCCGGGATTTGAACCCGAAATGAATAATGTAACGTTGGCGGCCCTTTAGCGAGGGACGCGGTGATGTGGAAATATAACACTTGCACGAATGACTATATGAGCAAACATATGCAAGTTAAAATAATCTTTGACTCTCATTAGAACAAATAGGATGTACCCTCCTTTTTAGAAAAACCAAGGTAATACCATGCCTTCCTTTTTAGAATTATCAAGGCAATATCGTGACTTCCTTTTTAGAATTATCAAGGCAATATCATGTCGTCCTTTCTAAAATAAACCAAGACAATACCATGCCTTCCTTTCTAAAATAAACCAAGACAATACCATGTCTTCCTTTCTACAATAAACCAAGGCAATACCATGCCTTCCTTTCTGTAATAAACCAAGAAAATAACATGTCTTCCTTTCTACAATAAACCAAGACAATACCATATCTTCCTTTCTACAATAAATCAAGACAATATCATGCCTTCCTTTCTACAATAAACCAAGACAATACCATTTCAAGATATAACAATCTTTCATTTTAGAAACCCAAAGTACTATCAAGAGAATATATATAACAATCTTTCATTTTAGAAACCCCAAGTACTATCAATGAAGTAGTTAGAACAACTTCCTTTTTGTAACTCACAGTACTATTAGTGAAATAGATAGAACACTTCTATGTTGGAAACTCAAAGTACTATTGATGAAATAGTTAGAACAACTTCCTTTTTATACAACCCAAAGTACTATTAAGAGAATGGATATAACAACTTCCATTTTAGAAATCCAAAGTACTATCAAGAGAATGGATATAACAACTTTCATTTTAGAAATCCAAAGTATTATCAAGAGAATGGATATAACAACTTCCATTTTAGAAATCCAAAGTACTATCAAGAGAACGGATATAACAACTTCCATTTTAGAAATCCAAAGTACTATCCAGAGAATGGATATAACAACTTCCATTTTAGAAATCCAAAGTACTATCGAGAGAATGGATATAACAACTTTCATTTTATAAAATCCAAAGTACTATCAATGAATTACATCATTACGGAGTAGGATCCACTCACTTTATAACAAGGAATCATGCTAGAAGAAGAAATGATAGTTCACATACCTTATCCGCTTATTCCAACTTAATAACTAGTATACGTCTCAATGCAGTACTTCAACCTAAAATGACAATAGCACTTCTATCAACTTCATGCTTTCTAAGGTAGATTAATACCAAGCAAAGGTCCTCTTATTCTACGAAAATTTGGGCAGCACTTCCCCCATTTATACGTACTTTTCCACCTTTTTCAAGGCCCAAATTAAACAAAAATCAAGCCCCATTTAAGGCACAATCAAAACAACAACCAAAGGGGAACACACGCCTACTTGACGTGTAAAATTCATCCCCTTAATCTACCAAAACAATCCACAATTCTATCAACGATAAGGGTAAAATGTGAAGCCTTTTAACACCCTTTTATACCTTTAATCTCTTAGGACTTTCATTAGCAATTACCACATTAATCATGCATGTTGATTGCTGAATTTTCAGAATTCCAGCGCCACAAAACAGTCCATAAAAGTTGCATAACAACGTCCAACAGTTTTAAAGATTCCACGGCCAACAACTACAATCTGATAACTCTTTCCTTAATCTTTTTAATTCCAATTCAGGTTCCAAAACTTCTATATAAGTTATATCAACTTATTAACAACAATATTACTCCATTATAACATGCAATAGGTGAAGATAACAACAACACAACCAACGAAATCCAACACGCAAAATATGTCTCACATTCGACCAACATGCTAAAAATTGCCCAAACACTTTTTATCCTTCATTCTTTTTAGCACAAGCTCATCTACACATTATAACAATAAGTAATATCCAATTACTTCAAGAGAAGAAGAATTTTTACTTTATTTTGTGCCCAAAATACGTCCCAAACAGTCCATACAATATTGGTCCACAGTTTCGTCTTAGCTCCACTTCTTCAAGTTTCAATCACATATATGTATCCTCTACAACCTTATAACCAACTTTCCTTCACGTTTTACCTCCAAAAAGTCGACGAACAAGCTAGGGTTTTAATGACCATTTTCGACCAACACAAGTTTTTCAAGGTGGAGTATTTATCTTGGCTTAGCACTTGGTTTAAGATATTAATCTTGGAGAAAGAAACTAATCAAATCTTGTTGTTTTTAGGCTAGGGAGTCTCGAAAATATGGAGCTTAAGGGAGAAGATGAGAGCTCATTTGGGTGAAGTGTGAAATGATCCATGTCTTGCAAGACTTGGATATGTATAGCCAAGTGTTTGGACAAGTGGAGTGGGACCCACTTGTCCTCCTCTTCTCAAAATATTTAAAGTGTTGTCATCTTCGCAAGACAAGTGGAGGGGTGACACGTGTCACCCTCATATTGGTCCAAAATAATATAATTTTCGAACCCCTCCAAAAATTATGAAATTTTCGGCGGACCCCATATTATCAATTCCAATTCTCCGTAATCCAATACTAATCTCACAAATCCAATTAGAAGTATTAAACTCCAAGTTAATAAATTTTCGTCGTCACATTTTTTCCAAAATCTTCCTTACGAAAATGTAATAATTATTTCGATCCAAAATCCAAATCTTAAATCCTTAATCATGTTCTTAATTAGTAGCTCTGATATTACGAGGTGTAACAAAAGCAAACGCGGATATAACATATGTTTGGATCTTGGCCCATTATGACTTTTATATTGATTTAGGTCCGTATTCTACCATGAGGTCGTAGAAGTATGAAAATTAGTGGAAGCTAATTAAACAAAAGACCATGTTAAATTAGTCTATAATGAATGTGTATAAATTAGGAGAATGAATGTTGATTGCGTTTTCCTGAGTCTATCTATATCTTCAAAACTTCAAAATGTCGAACATATCGTTGAAATGAACAAACTCACCAAACCGAACTATCTAGACTGGCTAAGAAAATCCAAGAATTGTCTTAAAAGCAAGAAAAAATAGAATACGTATTGGACAAAGTATTCCCCACAGTGCCTGTTGATGATTCTGCAAAATATGCCACATTTAATAAGGTAGTCTACCATAAGAACCTAGATGACGCCACTTCAGCATGATGCATCATGTTGTCTTCCATATCAGTGGAACTACAGAGACAGCATGAGAACATGGTCCCTAACAAAATGCTCGAACACTTGAAGAGAATCTATGACTCTCAGTCCCAAACCATGGAATATGAGTTGTTAATAGAAACTTTTCAAGTATAAGCTAAGTGAAGGGAGCCAAGTGTCTCAGCATGTGTTGAAGATGATAGGGCTGATAGAAAGGTTGGCCTCGATTGGTATAAGGTTGCAGAATAACGTCGCTTCCACCCTTATCTTGAACTCTCTTCCTCGTTCGTTCGAGAATTATATTGTATACTACAATATGAACGGAACAAAAGGGAGTCTGCCGGAACTGCATGACATGCTAAAGACCTTTGAATCTTCAACTTCCAAGAGCAAAGTTGTGTTCATGATGAACTCATCTAGCCGGCCCAAGCCGAAAGGTAAGAAATGACAGAAGAAGAAGGGCAAGACAGTCACTGCGCCCTCAGCTATGAAGCCTAAGGGAAGTGTGAATTTTCGGAGAGGTGATTCCGGCTAAGGATGTATGCTTCGACTATAATAGGAAGGGGCATTGGAAGAAAGGACTGCACTGCACTAGGAGGAAGAGCACCAGATTCTTCTACCTCTAGTGGATAAGGTATGTACATCATTGAAATAAAAGAAATTTTCAATGTACAAAATAAAAGAGCAAAGTTAAGTGAAAGAAATTTTACCTACTTGTGGCATTGCAAACTTGGTCATATCAATCAAACAAGAATAGAACGGTTGAGGAAATTAAATTACCTCGAACCATTTGACTTACAATCTTATGGTAACTGTGAATCCTGTTTGAAAGGTAAGATGGCCATTAAACATCTTTTTGTAAAGGGGATCCGTGCCAAGAAGGTGCTTGAGTTGGTATATACGGACGTATGTGGACCATTTCAGACTCAAGCTAGAGAAGGTTTCTCTTACTTCATCACTTTCACGGACGACTTATCAAGGTTTGGATATGTGTATCTTATGAGACACAAATCTGAGGCTTTTGAGAAGTTTAAGGAGTTTAAGTGTGAAGTTGAGAAACAACTCTCAAAGAGTATCAAGACTCTCCGATCTGATCGTGGGAGTGAATACTTAAGCAAAGAATTTTTTGACTACTTAAAGCTTCATGGAGTTCATTCCGAATGGACACCTCCTGGAACACCACAGATGAATGGTATTGTCGAGAGGAGAAACCGAACCTTACTTGACATGGTTCGTTCCATGATGAGCTTTTCAGCTCTTCCAACATACCTTTGGAGATACGCTATTTTGACCTCAATATATGTTCTAAACAGAGTTTCATCTAAATAAGTAGAAAAGACACCATATGAGGTATGGTGTGGCAATAAGCCATTACTTAGACACATGAGGCCCTAGGGGTGTCCTGCATATGTCAAAAAGTTGATCACTGATAAGTTGGAATCTAAAAGTGAGAAATGTTACTTTGTTGGGTATCCAAAGGAAACTAAGGGATACTATTTCTATCTTTTTGGAGAACATAAGATATTTGTTTCTAGGAACGCAACTTTCCTTGAAGATGAATATGTTTATAAGGATGAGAGTTGCACAGAGATTGAACTTGAAGAAATTCAAGAACAATGTAACGTAGAAGTTGAATCTTTGCCCGATGATGAAGGCAAGAATTAAGTGGGAGCTTCTGGCGAAGATTGGGTATTTAGAGTACCCTCTTCGGCCAGTGGGAGTGCTACGAGGAATAATGCAGAAATACAATATCTTCCGGCACAGACCTTTGGAGAAAGTGCACCAGTTGCATTTCCTCTAATTCAGGAAAGACATGAAAATGATATTCCTGAAAGCTCTAATGTTGGTGGATCAACCAGCGCATAAGAACCTACTCACAGTCAGAACATACCTGTAACTGAATTGCAAAACAATCAACTCCGTAGGTCTACTAGATCTCATCGTCCTTCGGAAAGACTAAATCTACTTGTGGAAACACAAAATAAGCTAGATATTCCAGATGATGACGAGCCTAGAACCTATAACGAAGCAATTCTAGACACTGATTCGAAGATATGACAAGAAGCCATGAAATCCGAAATGGAATCTATGTATATCAATCAAGTGTGGAACTTGGTTGATTTGCCGAATGGGGTTAAACCCATAGGATGCAAATGGGTCTTCAAGAAGAAGATTGACGCATATGGCAAGGTTCAGACTTATAAAGCTAGACTAGTGGCTAAAGGTTTTACTCAGCGTCCTGGTGTGGATTATGATGAAACTTTTTCACCGGTGGCTAAGATAAAGTCTATTCGGATTTTGCTTGCGATAGCTGCACATTATGATTATGACATTTGGCAGATGGACGTCAAAACTGCATTCCTCAATGGTAATCTAATTGAGGAAGTGTATATGAAACAACCCGAGGGTTTTTCATGTGAGTTCAGACCAGATGATGTGTGCAGGCTACAGAAGTCCATTTATGAGCTTAAGCAAGCCTCTAGGAGTTGGAACATTTGTTTTGAAAATGCTATCAAATCTTTTGATTTTGTCAGAAACAAAGAGGGTCCTTGTGTTTATTTCAAATGCAATGATGATGGTATTGTCTTCATTATTATATATGTTGATGACATATTGATAATGGAAGATAATAAGACCCTCATGCAGTCAGTTAAGGATTGATTGTCTAAGACCTTCATGATGAAGGATTTAGGTGAAGCCTGCTACATTCTGGGAATTAGGATCTATAGAGATAGACCTAATAGATTGTTGGGGCTGTCACAGTCAGTCTACATAGACAAAGTGTTTAGACGCTTTTCAATGGATAATTCCAAGAAAGGCGGTCTTCTGATGGGTCAAGGCATCAAGTTATCAAAGAAGGGTTGCCCTTCTAATGCTATTGAACTTGAGCGCATGAAGAGGATTTCATATGCTTTGGCTATATGATCAATCATGTATGTCATGACCTGTACTAGGACAGATGTGACCTTTGCACTAAGCATGACTTGCAAGTTCCAGTAGAATCCTGGCGAGGAACACTGAAAAGCGGTCAAGAGTATTCTCAAGTACCTCAGGCGTACTAAAGATTACTTCTTAGTCTATGGTAGAGTTGATGAGTTGGTTGCCGTTGGGTATACCGATGCTAGTTTTCAGACAGATGTTGATGATTTCAAATCTCAGTCTGATTACACGTTCATTTTCAACGGAGAGCGATGGTGGAAGAATTCCAAGCAAAGCTACTCGCAGACTAACCATCAAGCGAGTACATTCTTTGGATCGGAAGCTGCTAAAGAAGCAGTCGCGATTTCTGAGTTCTTGAAGGAACTAGGGGTTGTTCCGAGTGTCAGTTGTCCGATAACCATTTATTGTGACAACACCGGTGCCATTGCAAAGGAACCAAAATCAACAAACAAAAACAAGCATGTACCAAGAAAGTACCACATCCTGAGAGAGATGGTGGAAGATGAAGATATCAAGATAGATTATATTCCCACAGACAATAATCTAGCAGACCCATTTACTAAACCATTGAGCTTGGTTAAGCATAATGGTCATTTTGAGAACATGAGTATTAGATATGTTGGTGATTGGCTCTAGGCCAAGTGGGAGATTGAAAGTATATGTATGTCCTAGATACAATCAGTATTAGGACAAAATGTACTTTATACACATTCAGTTTATATTAATGATAATTAATATTATGACATTTTGCATTTGTTGAATTATTAGTTGATTGTTTACAATATTCTATAAATGCATCCCTAGAGCTTACGTGTTTATTAATACTGTTAGATATTAATGTAATAGCGCAAGTCTTAAATTACCTCGGCTAATTATCATCGAGAATGAGATTTCGATGATATGCGATACGTCGACATGTGGTCTGCATCATATCCTTAGGGATGTAGTATGTCTCACATGCTACGAGTTACGGTGACTCAAGATGGACACATGGATACTTGTTGAAGTATTGGTACACCTTGCTAATATAATGTTTGTTTCACATGTCTATATTTATATTGGTGTGTGGGAGATAGAAGTCCTCAGACTTGAGGTCAATATCAACTTGTTATGGAGTAATGTACTTTGATCCTGTCCTAAGCTCAAATGCCTTGTAGGTTGAGATACGGCTTGTTTTGGGTACATTGCGAAGTAGATTAAAGGTGGTAGTTGAGCCAAGATAAAGATTCGTTCCTCGAATATATCTTCGAGAGAGAACACTCAGATTTTCATATGGTATTAGGTTGACTAAGCTGTTGGCCAACGCAGTAGACATCTCATTGATATGGTCTTTATGTCAACTAATATAAATGAGTTATAATCAAGCTATTTGGATAGACAGTTGACAGATCCTAAGCTTGATTGAGTGTGTCATGAATGAAATAATTTTATCTTCCCATATAAAGGTTCAGTTCACAGGTTACGTGTAACTAGACTTCACATATTGAGTTCGTCTTTCGGCGCCGTCTAGGAGTTTCGAGTAGACCCTAATGATATTAGTGTCAGTAAGTGAAGGCATGTAGGATAACACTATGTCAATTGTTCCGTCGATTCAAGGATGTAATCAGAGAGTTAATAAATGTTCGGTTAATGATCGAGACATTAAAATAAAATAGAAACGAAGAAAAATGGAGCGAGGGCCGCGGTGCCTCAAGCGCCGCAGCGCCACTTATTCAAGGGCTGCGGCGCCTCGCGTCGGTAGTCCGAGTTGACACATTGCGTCGGTTTCGAGCCCACGAGGAAAATCCTAGCTGATTTATTCAGCTATAAATATAGGGTTTAGTCTCACAAATTATGCATCCATCTTTTATAAGATTAAAACTCTGCTGAAACTCTATTGGATTTCATAGCTTTCCGAAAGAGAATTACATCAAAGTCTCTGACTTGCAAATCGAGGGACTCTTGCGTGCGTACCCTCATGACACACAAATTCAATTAGAAGATTTGGAAGCTGCTCTAACTGTAAGTGTTCTTATCGAAGCATTACAGTTACTATGTGTTTTACATTGTTGTAATCATCCTACAGTTCTACCGACGTCGGGTTTGAAACATAAATTTTCAAATCCCGTTGCGTGTACGAACCCGACAAAACCCTACAATAAGTTGTAACTTTTCTCATATTAATATGATAAAAATATATAGCTTAAAATATTGATCAAAGTTCATATAGTTTGATTTTTGAAATACTTGTCACGTAATATAACAAGGATTTTGGAACAAAAGAAGTATGAAGAGAGTTGTAAAGTTGTGTTGTAGTTTTTTTGGGGCACTCTTTTGTCAGCCTTATGTAGAACACTAGAACCTCACAGGTTCAAGGAAATTATGCACCTATTTCATGAGTACAACAATAATAATATTAGTGTAATTTCATATTAGAATCTAGAAATGGTAGAGTGTACGCAGATTTTACCCTTATCTCTAGGAGGTAAAAAAACTATTTTTGGAAGACCCGCTCTCCGCTCGAGTGTAACAAAAGCTAAGTGATTATAATAAAAGAGGAAATACGACAATAAAAAAAATATGACACCTATGTAATAGTTAGAAATATGCCCAATCAACGAGAATAAAATATCCGGCTCTCTACTAATTACTAAATAGTGGGACTATAATGTCGAAAGACTAAACCTAAAGGTAAAATTTTAGTCGCACTGAACACTTACATCAAATCAATAAATACATTATATTTGTTTGCATATACCTTTTTATTATTTAAACATAATATATATATATAAATAATCATGAATAGAATTAATTTGATGTAAATAGCCAATATAAATAATGAGACAATAATATCGTGAAGGGGAGCCTTGATATAACTGGTAAAGTTGTTGTCATGTGATCAAGATGTCACGTGTTCGAGTCATGAAAACAATCTCTTACAGAAATGCAGGATAAGACTGCGTACAATAGACTCTTATGATCCGACCCTTCCTTAAATATCGCACATAGCGAAAGCATAGTGTATCAAATTACCTGCCTATAAATATTGATCGAACAGTAGAGAAATGGCGAACAACATGTGTCAAGTGGCTTGCCTACAAGCGTGAGTAGAGTTGCAAAATACTACTTCTTCCTTTTAAATTTACGTGACGATAATCAAATTTAGTTAGTCAAACAAATTATTTTTTACTCTAAATGCAACTTATACTCCTCTCTTAATTTATCTATCATGGTCTTTTTCAAAAATTCCTTAAAAAAACTAATTAGGAGGGAAGTGTCCCATTGGGGATAGAGGAAGCACTAATTAGGAGGGAAGTGTCACATTAGGGGATAAAGGAAGCACTAATTAGGAGGGAAATGTCAACACAGTACTAATATCAAAATTAAAAAATTTAAATAGTACAACAATAACATATTCAGTGAAATTTCACAACGTGAGGTCTAGGGAGGATAAAGTGTACGCAGACCTTACCTCTACCTGAATAGGTTGCGACTCTTTCCGATAGACCCTCGGCTCAAGACAAAGCACAAGCACAAGCAAAGTAAGACAAAAAAGCGTCTAAGCCATGATTGTGACTTCTACAAAAGAAGCAATAACTAATGCAAGTAAATAAGATAAATAAAATACACATCGCACCATAAATCAAATGACAATGGACTATAAAATAATATTGTTCCCTAGTATGATAGGCTAAGCGAGCCTAATAATAACACTATAACTACCAGCTTGTAAGCATAGGTAGGACAACGCTGGACTACCATTCTACCCTAATATGTATCCTTCATACCCCCAACTAAGGTCATGTCCTCAGTGAGTTGCACCTGTGCCATATCCCGTCTAATCACTTCTCCTCAATACTTCTTCGGCCTACCTCTACCCCTCATGTACCCATCCATAGCCAACCTCTCACACCTCCGCACTAGGGCATTGTGTCTCTCCTCTGCACGTGCCCGAACCATCTCAACCTCATTTCTCGCATCTTATCCTCTACCGAGGTCACTCCCACTCTGTCTCGGGAATCATTATTTCTAACTATATCCCTTCTTGTATGCACACATATCCATCTTAACATCCTCATCTCCGCAACTTTCATCTTTTGGGTATGCGAAGTCTTGATCGGCCAACACTCCATCCCATATAACATAGTCAGTCTAACCACCACCCTATAGAACTTGCCTTTAAGTTTTGGTGAAATTTTTTATCGCATAAGACTTCAGATGCGAGCCTGCATTTCATCCACCCCGCCCCAATACGATGTGTGACATCGTCATCAATCTCTTCACTCCATTGGATAATAGATATGAGGTACTTGAAGCTTCCTTTCTTTAGAATGTACCAAGCCTCACATCCAAGTCTGTCTCAAGGTCGCTCCCATTACTAAACTTGCACTCCAAGTATGTCGCAAAACCTCCAGTTTAGCGTTCACTTCGCTGCGAGTCTCATCAATCAGGGCTATGTTGTATGTGAATAACATACACCATGACAACTCCCCTTAAATTTGTCGCGTCAGTCCATCCATCACCAAGACAAATAGGAATGAGCTAAGAGATGATCTCTGGTGCAACCCCATCATCACTTAGAAGTGCTCCATGTCTCCTCCTACTGTCCGTACCATGGTCTTGGGTCCATCATATATATCCCCATAAAACCTCTCTAGGGACTTTATCGTATGCATTCCCGAAGTCGATGAAAATCATTTGTAAGTCTCTCTTCCTCTCCCTATATTGCTCCACCAAGCTCCTAGTAAGATGAATGACTTCTATAGTCGAACACCCCGTCATGAATCCAAACTGGTTCTCGGAGATAGACACACCTCTTCTCACCTTCAATTCCACGACTATTTCCCAAACTTGCATAGTGTGGCTTAGCAGCTTGATACCCCTATAATTATTGCAACTTTGGTTATCACATTTGTTCTTGTACAAAAGAATCATTGTACTCCACCTCCATTCTTCGGACATTCTCGCAGTCTTAAAAATGACGTTAAACAACTCCATCAACCACTCTAAACCTGCCCTAACTACGCTCTTCCAAAATTCAACTGAGATCTCATCAGGACCGACCGCTTATCCCTGCGCATCATGCGAACAACACCCTGAACCTCTTCAACCTTAATGTTTCCACAATATTCAAATTCCGATAACTACCAGAGTGCTCCAACTTTTTCGTTTATGGTAAAATCTTTACAATCTTGAAAAACGAAGTGTAGCTTTTAAAAATCTTTACAATTAATGAGATAGTAAGGACATTAAAGAAATTAAAAAATAGATACATTACTAACCTACTATGGGCGATAGTGAAAGTAGTAGTAGTATGGATGCACGGTAGAGATTATGAAGTGATCAGTCACAAAGTACAATCATTCCGAATTCCAACCCAATATTTCCCCCTTCCATCTCACCAAAAAGACATAATCCAATTCAATGTATTGTTATTCTAAAAATCTATAAAAATAATCGCCATGAAAATTGATCAATGAGGAAAGCAAAAGAAACCATCAAGATGACCCAAATGGTACAACCCGACCCGGATGTTGAGCTTAAGCAGCAACTAAAGAGCGGAGTTTCTGAGATTTTCGTTAATAAGGTAAAGTCTATTACTCCTTTTCAACACAATCACATGAACAGTACGATTATTAAACAGGTAAAGTTGTCTCCGTCCGTGAGTTGTGGAAGCATCATTATGTTAGACTGTCGTCACACCCAAAAGGGTACGGCCCTTCTCGGACTCTGCTGACGCCGCGTTTTATGCACTGTCCTTTTACTATTCTGAGAAATTAGTAATCAGTGGGCAGCAAAGAATGAACCCGAATCTTCTAAAGATACCTCATGTTTGATGTATAATTGCCATGTCGCCGAATTTTCTGATGAGTGCCCATACCTGATTACAACAACATAGCCAGTGTAGTCCCATAAGTGGGTTTGTGGAAGTTAAGCGGAATGAATCTTGCGCGTAACTCAACCTCAAAAACTAACTTGTAGGATAGGATTGACCAAGTCCATAGAAGTCCATGTTTCTAATTCATTTTCGATGTGAGACTCTTAACACTCTCCGCACGCCTGGACCTCGTTAACTGGAACATGAACAATAGAATTTGAGGACCCAACATAGTGAACAAAGAATTGTAATAGGGTTGGCTCTGATACATGTAAAAAATGAATGTTGGGCCTAACTCAACCCAAAAAACTAGCTCATAGGGTGAGGATTGTCTAAGTCCATATAAGGAGTATGTGTTCTCAATCCATTTCCGATCTGTGACTCTTAACAGTAAGATGTACACAAATCTTAATAGTACATGATTATATATACTATTGGGCTAATGAGGATTTTATTTTGGGATCCAGGTTGAGGACAAGTGTCATTGGACATTTGTTACCTATTGTATTATATTATTTTGTTAGTTTAAATACAATGTTTATTTTGATTGTTACTCATTAAATTTGAGCATGTTCACAAGTCACAATGTACACTCATCAAGTATGGGCATTTTCTTATGAGTGTATGTTGTGACTTGTGAACATGCCCGTACCGGAATCATGCATGATGGTAATTGGTAGTGGCTTAGAGGAAATATGTTTGTTATAACAACTTCTCTACTCCACAAAGGTAGGGTAAAGTCTGCCTACAACCTCAGACCTACTTGTGGAAATATACTGTTGTTATTATATAACTAGTGCTCATTGGTATCAATAGAGGGTTATGCATATTGTTTATGTGCTTAGGCAAAGACTGTTTCTCACCCCGCCCAATTCTCTCTGAGTCCTCTCATACCCTTTTGTTTTATCGTTACTACTACTATTCATGTTCTTCCTATTGTAATTGCTCTTTTCAGTATTAATCAAAGCTTATTAGTTTCCTTCTCTATGTTTGTTGATTGTTGAGTTGAGTAAATCGCATCATTCATTAAGTGTTTGTTACAGGGTAATACTAGTACAAGCTGCAATCCTAAAGCTAAGATAAGCTTAATCGGAATCCGAAGGCAAAAGAACGGGAGATATACTGCTCAGATTACAGACCAAATTAGGCATAAGAAAGTATGGTTGGGCACTTTTGACACTATTGAAGAGGCTTCACAAGCTTATTTCTCCAAAAAGTGCGAGTTTGAGAATGAGAAATTAAGCCAGCAGGGTAATAAGGAGAGTAAAAGAATCCACGAAACAACGCATATCGTTGGGGTTCACAAGAAAAACAAGAGAGGAAAATATAACTCTGAGCAATGTACTAATAAGCATACTCATTCTGAGCAAGATGGGATATCAGAGGAATTAGTCAATGTCAAGCAAGGACTAGAAAATGTAAATTGTGAAATATTTCAGACCGAATCAGCTGGTGGAGCAGAAATTGATGTTCCGAACTCAAATTCATCTTACAGAGAAACTGACCCAAGGATTGATTCTCACAAAATATGCACTGCTGATGAAGCTTTCTGTGAGAAAAAAGTGGTATTCTTGGGTACTGTTAAAGAGGCATCCAAAGGCTTTAACTCGTGTTTAGTGTCAAATGTCCATGGCACAGAATCATCTGATGAATGTATTAATACTAGTACAAGCAATCCTAAAGCCAAGATAAGTTTAATTGGAGTAAGAAAGCAAAAGAATGGGAGGTATGGTGCTGTGATTACAGACCGAATTAAGCATAAGAAAGTATGGTTGGGCACTTTTGACACTGCTGAAGAGGCTTCACAAGCTTATTTCTCCAAGAAGTCCGAGCTTGAAAAATTAAGCCAGCGAGGAAACAAGAAGAATAAGCCAAAGAAGAATTCTTATCAAATTCAGCCTGAATCACCTGTTGTGGAAACCTTAAATACTGCTGGTTGGGGTAGAAGAAAGAGAAGAACCGGTTCTCAAGGGAAAGAACCCGGATCTTCTAAAGAAACCTCATGTTTAATGGCCAATGTACATGGCACAAAATCATCTGACTTATGTAATACTAGTACAAGCTGCAATCCTAAAGCCAAGAGAAGCTTAATTGGAATCCGAAGTCGAAAGAGCGGGAGATATGCAGCTGTGATTACAGACCGAATTAAGCATACGGAAGTATGGTTGGGCACTTTTGACACTATTGAAGAGGCTTCACACACTTATTTCTCCAAGAAGTCTGAGTTTGAGAAATTAAGCCAGCAGGGTAATAAGGAGAACAAACCGAAGAAGAAATGTGATCAAGTTCAGCAGCCTGAATCATCACCTGTTGGGGCATCCTTTTTAAATATGGCTAATGATCAAATTTTAGATACTGCTAGTGAAAGTGGAAGAGATAAAACAATCGATTCTCCCAAAACAACAACACATATTATTGGGGCTAACAAGAGCAAGACAGCCGGGAAATATACGTCAGAGATTACAAACCCCAACACTAAGAAAATTTGGTTGGGGACTTTTGGCACTGCTGAAGAGGCTTCCCAGGCTTATCAATATAAGAAGCTCGAGTTTCAGAAATTACTCAAGGCGGAGCAGCAGCAATGTACAAATAAGCAAACTCATTCTAAGCAAGACAGGAAATCAGAGGAAGTAGTCAATGTCAAGCAAGGACATGAAAATGTAAATTGTGAACCATTTCAGCCCGAATCAGCTGGTGGATCACCAGAAATAGATGTTCCTTCCTCAAATTCATCTAATGGAGGAACTGACCAAAGGATTGATTCTTACAAAATAGGCACTGCTGAAGAAGCTTTCCGTGTTTATCCGTCTAAGAAATTCTATTCTCAGAGCTCAAAGAAGGTCGAGATGCAATGCAATATGCCAACTGATTCTAGTGCAGGGGAGAAGCAAAAAGGTCAAGACGATGATGAAGATTTATGTATGGGGGAGTGGGTGCAACTTCCAGGTAATAGGGCAGTCAAATTTTCATTGAAACTGGGCTTACCAGTTATCGATAATTATGGGTCTCTTTTAGGTGAGTTCAGTAGTTTGGATGATCTTAGTATTAGTTAAACTGAAGAAAACAATGAAACGTAGTTGTGTTTTGCATAGCATATAAATTGTAACTTTGAAAATTGCATGAAGATTTTTTGGGTAGTTTTGCAGTTTTAGGACTCTTGTATATGGTAGTAATATGGAAGCTTCTTGCATATGATACTGATATATGGTATATCTGCATATTAGTAAAAGGTTAGCCCTGCTATCCTGTGTTTGTTTCAGTTGTTTTTCTGAAAATTTCTTTACTTTGAAAATTGGACGTAGATAAGTTCATGTCTACTTCCTTTCGACTGTAGAAAATGGTATAACGAGTGCAGACAAAAGGCTATATCTGCCATTTTTGTCAAACAGATACTTAAGGGACATGAACCGTGAGGATTATATAGCAAACCATAACTTGCTTGAGATTGAGGAACAATTATTTACACCCAATGCACGTACAAATAGAGAAATACATATCGAGTGTCATTCTTTTTGTGAAAATGCATAAAAACACCTCTGAATTTGTAGTGGATTTATTATTACCAATCGTACTTTGCGGGATCCTATTACCCGCCAAGACTTTTTCAAAGGTGGAACAAGTACCACTTTGAGTCGGCACAACCAAATAGTAGTTACTTAGCCCACAAAATTCATCTGCTATGATCAGTAGGGGTATCCAATAATGCCTTGCATTCCTAATGAAGAATCTTGCTTTTTTTTCATGAAGTATTTCTCTTTATTATTCCTTATTAGTTGTGAGGTATGTTACAGACAGCGGCGGAGCCACGTAAAGCAAGGTGGTGCAACTGCACCACCAGTTTTTTGGAAATTTTCGATCAAAACAACGTCGTTTTGGATGAAATAGTGGGTGAAATGGTGCGTTTTAATTTTCTTCTATCAAAATTTTTTTGGCTGCACAAAAACATCTATGCACTACTAAAATTTGCTTGCTGGCTCCGCTACTAGTTACAGATGGTAGAACTTAAAAAGTTAGTTGAAGGAATAAATAAAGTATATTGACCTGTCTAAAGCTCACCGCCTCACCCTGAGATAACGGGGAGCACATGCAATTCATCCTTATGAACGTGTCACCGAAGATGACATAATTTGTAAAGTCTTGGAATTAAAAAAAATAGAAAAAAAATAATTTAAATAAAAAACGTTTTCCCCCTAAACTAACCCCTCTCCCTCAACTCCCTCCACTCTCATAACACACACATATACTTTTATATAAAACACAACAAAAATGGAAATACAAAAATCTGAAACAAAAAACAAAGTGAAAAAAATCAGAAATTTCAGAGAACAAGATTAAAGAGAACAATTAAGGAGTCTTAAATAAATGTTTGGTTGAAGGATAAGTTGGAGTTAAAGTTCATTCACAAATACGAAGCAACAAATGTGAGTTTTCTCATTCACATATTCTTAGTAACATCCTTTGTTTTGAATTACAATGCATGTTAAAACATAGTATGCATGTTAGAATAATATTTGTTGTTGGAAACATAAGTTGTGATGAATTAAATTGATATAAGTATTGTCTTGTAACAAGTTTGAGCCTTATATTTGCAGACTGTTATTAATGTGCTATACTTGTTAGAATTGGATGAAAATTTACAAGGTTATAGATCTCTCACTCACGGTCAGATTGAGCCCAAGCGGGGCTAAATCCGACTTATGGTTTGAAAGTTATGACCGTTTAAAGTTTCTGTCTCGAATTAACCGAAATCCGGACGAGCAGCGTGTAAAACATGAAAACTGTATAAATTGGTAAAGAATCTAAAAATGTGTTCTGAATAAAGTTCTAGATTACTCTGTTCCCGACAGTTTGAGACTTTATGGGGATAAATCCGACTTACGAATAAGAAGTTATGACTGCTTTAATATCGTGTCTTATTTTACAAAAAATCTAGCGACACAGATTTCATAGGGTTGTTTCTTTCATAAATTTATACCAGTTACACTAAGTACTTTCATATGGAATTTTGACATAATATAAGACACTAGTGTTGCCTTCGATTTGACATAATAAACACCTTATTTGGAGTTACGGATTGAATGTTATAACCTTTACAAGCGGGAGAGACGATAAAGTTGAAAGAAAGAAATATTATTTGAACCTTCTGAAGTTATGCCAATATATATATGTATATGAGTTTAGTCATACAATTGAAATGATGAAAATCTTGATAATATAAATACATTGCCTTCGGGGCTAATCAATGATATTTGCCTTCGGGACTATTTTAAATACATTGCCTTCGGGCTATTCAAGGAGTATTCGGGCTATTCAAGGAGCCTTCGGGCTATTCAAGGACATTTGCCTCCGGGCTATTCAAGGAGCCTTCGGGCTATTCAAGGCCATTTGTTTGAAAATCTATATTCTAAGTGCTTTAAATCAAGTTGCATATTCTAAATAAATATATAATATACTATATGGAAAAAAATGCATGTTAGTTAAGCTGGGTATTTCCTGAAACGAGTTGAAAGAGAATAACATTATGTGTATATTAAAATGTGGTACATTGAAAGTGCTGAAGTTCATTTCATAGCCTGTTTATTATGTTATAATATGATTGTATTTGAAATATTGTGAGATTATTTTGGATTGTAGGGTGAGGTTCTCACTCAGCCCCGAATGGTAGGGCTGACTATTTTATTTAACATATTTCAGCAAAGCGCGATAGAGGAAAAGCTCCGCAATAGGGCTAGCGACCGTCCCGCGGCCTCATTGTCCCACCAATCCATTACTTCGGATTTGGTGAAAGTTATTCTAGACTAAGTATGTTTAAAGAACTAAGTGTCGTTATCTCGGAGAATGCCACACATGAAATTGTTCTTTGTAATTTCGAATTGCTTATTATATATATTATTTCCGCACTTAAATACATGTTTAATTTAGGAAGACAGAAGTTAATGGTTCGCCTGGAAAATGGATAGTTGTCCAGGTGTCATCACTTCCTAAGTAAAGACTTAAGAAAAGTCGGGGCGTGACAAGTTGATATCAGAGCTAAACCAGGTTAGGAGATTCTAGGAGTTTCTTTGAGTTGGGTGTTTGAATGGTTACTTATTGCGACGGTGTGCGCGCCACCTTAGTAATAAGTGAACGGAATAACATCCTAAACAGTTTCACTTCTTTCATACTCTTCTCGTGTCTATCTTGAGTCTTTTCAAAGACTTGGTTCTCGTACTACCTCCTTCAAATGATTGCTGAAGGGGATGTGCAACGATAAACTATGGACGACACAGGGGTGAGGTGGAGAAATTTTAGAAGAAATCGTTCACCGATGACGTGGGGGAGTATAGAACAGCATTCATCGAAAAGTATATGCTGAACACCCAGAAAGATGCGCTTAGACGTGAGTTTGAACAGTTGAAACAAGAGGACTGTAGTGTGCATGAATACGATACACAATTCACGAAATTGTCGGCATACAACGCGCATATTATTCCTACGGAAATGGAGAAGGTCAAAAGATTTGTTGAGGGTTTAAACCCAAACTTGGCAGAGAAAGTTGTAGCATTAGCCCATGATCAGACTTATCTTCAGGTCGTCGACATGGCTAAGAAGGTAGAAATTTTTGCTAAAGCAAAAAGAGAGTATTCGCAGAAGAGACTTCGATCGTCAGGATCCTTTAATGAGAATCAAAACAAGAGGAAAAAAGGTAGTAGAAGTACTTCAAAAACTGAGTCAGTCAGTAGGCCAGTCTCATTACAGGCCCCAAGGGCATAAATAGTTCGATCATCGAAGTAGCAATGCCAAGTCCACCAACCCCAATGCAAGGAGTGACAAACCATTCTGTAAGGTTGGTAAAAAGAAATATTTTGGGGAATGTTGGTTCTCACCGAAAGGATGTTACAACTGTGGAGAACTAAACCACTATGCCAGAAATTTCAAGAGGAGAACCCAAACTCAGTTTTCTCATGAGAGGTTAGAATCAACCACATTTCCCAAAAAGGAAATCAGAAAAATCAGTCCCAACAGAGTCAGGGAGGTTAATAGTCCAATAATACTAACCGGAATTACGCTTTGCCCAGAGGAATGAGGCAGAGACATCTAATGCGATGGTCACAGGTATTTTGCTGGTCTCGAATATTCCTGCACTTGTATTATATGATCTCGGCTCTACATTTTCATATGTGTCAATGGATTTAGCTAAGAGTCTACATGTAGAACCTTCCTGTTTAAGTGAACCCTTTGAGGTCATGACACTAGTGCGTGCCTCAGTTTGGGCCTCTTGAGTAATTAAAAATAAAATTCCTTTAGAAGTGAATGACAGAGGAACAATAGTAAACCAAGTACTACTTAATATGGTAGACTTTAACATCATTTTGGGTATGGATTGGTTGTCAGCATGTTATGTCATGTTAGATTGCCGGCGAAAGATAGTGAAATTGTCTTTTTCCGGGAAACAGAAGTTATTATAAAGGGTAGGATTGAAATATCCCACGTCAGCTTATTTCCTACCTTAGGGTTAAAAAAATATTAAGAAATCACAAAGTGGAGTACGCATATCTGGCTAATATAGTAGATACTCAAAAAGAGTCCCCAGCGGTGCATGATGACCCTATTGTTCGAAATTTTCCAGAGGTCTTTCCTGAAGATCTTTCAGGCATTCCTCCTGATAGAGAAGTGGAGTTCACTATAAAGTTAATTCCGGATACAAGACCTATTTCTATTCCTCCATATCGAATGACCCTAGTTGAATTGAGAGAGTTAAAAGAACAATTGAAGGATCTTCTGGATAAATGTTTTATAAGGCCTAGTGTTTCCCCCTGGGGTGCACCAGTCTTTTTTGTGAAGAAGAAAGATGGATCGCTCCGAATGTGCATCGATTATCGACAACTCAATAAGGTCACGATCAAGAGCCGATACTCATTACCAAGAATCAGTGATCTTTTTGACCAACTTCAAGGAGCCAGTTATTTTTCCAAGATTGATCTTCGTTCGGGATATCACCAGCTGAAAATAAATCCGGATGATATATCCAAAACAGCCTTTGGAACCCGATATGGTCATTATGAATTCTTGGTCACGTCTTTCGGGTTAACCAATGCTCCAACAACTTTTATGGATCTAATGAACAGAATCTTCAAACCATTCTTAGATTTGTTCGTGATTGTATTCATAGATGATATCATAATTTACAGCAAGAGTGTTGAAGAACATGAAGAGCATCTGAGGGTAGTGCTTCAAGTCTTAAAACAGGAGAAACTATATGCTAAATTTTTAAAGTGTGAATTTTGGTTGGAAAATGTAGCCTTCTTGGGCCACGTTGTGTCAAGGGATGAAATTATGGTAGACCCCCAAAAGATAGAAGCAGTGAAGAACTGGCCAAAACCGACCACTCCGACAGAAGTTAGGAGTTTCTTGGGTTTGACTGAGTATTATAGAAGATTTGTAGAATACCTTTCTAGTTTTGCTGCTCCCTTGACCCGGTTGACTCATAGCGGTTAAGTACCAGTGGTCAGAAGGTTGTGAAGCAAGTTTTCAGAAACGAAAGGCATTGTTGACTAATGCACCAGTTCTAACCTTACCATCGGGACAAGAAGGGTTCACAGTCTATTGTGATGCCTCTAGGGTTGGGTTAGGATGTGTCTTGATGCAGTTTGGAAAAGTTATTGCGTATGCATCTCGAAAATTGAAGACACATGAGAAGAATTGCCTAACTCATGACTTGGAATTGACCGCGGTAGTATTTGTCTTACGAATATGGAGACACTATTTGTATGGGGTGCATGTAGATATATTTACAGATCATAAGAGTTTACAGTACATAACCACACAAAAAGATTTAAATCTCCGACAAAGAAGATAGTTAGAGTTGCTTAAGGATTGTGACTTTAGCATTTTTTACCATCCTGGAAAAGCTAACGTGGTGGTGGCACTCGATGGGAGATCCATGGCGCCAGCCCACAGCGTCTGACAAAGAAGTATTGTTCGTGAGGTACAAAAATTGGAAAACCTCGGGGTTAGTTTAACTGAAGTCGGTGAAGGTAGAGTGGTGGTACATGATACCTCGCAATCTGTCTTAGCTTCGGAAATAAAATAAAGTCAGTTTGAGGACATGAAATTTATTAGATTTCGGGAGAGGATTCAACAAGGAAAACCTTCACAGCTTACATTAGGAGAAAATGACGGTACCCTTCGGTATAAGGGTAGGTTATGTATTCCTAAGGTAAGGGATCTAAGAAGAAAGATCTCAGATGAAGGTCACAACACCAGGTATTCCATTTATCCAGGATCAACGAAAATGTATCATGATCTCAAGGTAAATTCTGGTGGGAAGGAATGAATAAAGATGTTGCAGAGTTTGTCGGAAGATGTATTACGTGTCAACAGGTGAAAGCCGAACATCAAAAACCCGGCAGACTACTTCAGGACATTGGCATCCCCATGTGTAAATGAGAGGCGATTCATATGAATTTTGTGACTGGTCTACCAAAAACATAGAAGGTTATGATTCTATATGAGTGATTGTAGATCGACTTACAAAGTCAGCCTATTTCTTACCGGTCAAGACTACATATCGGGCGCCGCAGAATGCGCAAATTTATTTGAAAGAAATAGTGAGGTTACACGGTATTCCATTACAAATTATTTCGGATAGGGGTTCCCAGTTCACCTCACACTTTTGGCAAAATTTCCAGTAGGGTCTCGGGACAAAAGTCAAGTTGAGTACGACTTTCATCCACAAACCGACGGACAAGCTGAACAAACAATTCAAACATTGGAAGATATGTTGCGGTCTTGTGTGTTGGACTTTCAGGGCAACTGGTTGAACATCTATGTCTAGTTGAGTTCGCCTACAACAACAGTTTTCATGCTAGTATACAGATGGCTCCGTTCGAAGCATTGTATGGACGAAAATGTAGATCTCCACTTGGGTGGTTCGAAGTGGGCGAAACACTACTATTTGGACCCGAAGTCATTCAGGAAACAAACGATAAAGTGCAGATAATTCGGGAGCGGATCAAGACAGCTCATAGCCGCCATAAGTCTTATGCGGATCATCGCAAAAGAGATCTTGAATTTCAAGAAAGAGAAAAAGTATTTTTAAAAGATTCTCCAATGAAGGGAGTGATGCGATTTGGCAAGAAATGAAAGTTGAGCCCAAGGTTTATTGGACCATATGAGATCTTACGAAGAGTGGGGAATGTGGCTTACGAATTAGCCCTTCCACAAGAATTAGAGGATGTGCATCTGATGTTTCATGTGTCAATGTTACGAAAATACTTTCACGATCCAAGTCACGTCATCCAACCCCAAGAGATAGTTTTGAATGAAAAGCTTTAGTATGAAGAAATTCTGGTAGAAATACTGGATAGACAGATTAAACGTCTTAGGAGTAAATATATTGTATCCGTGAAAGTTCTATGGAGGAATCACTCCACAAAAGAAGCAACCTGGGAAGCTGAAGACGTGATGAAAGTCAAATATCTATTCCTGTTTGAGTAAGGTAATAAAATGTGTTATGTTGTACTTCATGTGTGTGAAGTGTGCATGTCTATATGCATGTGTTACGACCTTATTCACATTCAATGACGAATGTTGTTTAATGAGGGGAGAATGTAAAGTGTTGGAAATTTAAAAATGTGTTATGTTGTGCTTCATGTGTGTGCAGTTTGCATGTCTATGTGCATGTGTTACGACCTTATTCATATTCGAGGACGAATGTTGTTTAAGGAGAGGAGCATGTAAAGTCTTGGAATTAAAAAAAATAGAAAAAATAATTTAAATAAAAAACATCTTCCCCCCCTAAACTAACCCCTCTCCCTCAACCATTCTTTCACTCCCTCCACTCTCATAACACACACATACACACACTTTTATATAAAACACAATAAAAAGGGAAATACAAAGATCTGAAACAAAAACAAAGTGAAAAGAATCAGAAATTTCAGAGAACAAGATTAAAGAGAACAATTAAGGAGTCTCAAATAAATGTTTGGTTGAAGGATAAGTTGGAGTTAAAGTTCATTCACAACTACAAAGCAACAAAGGTTAGTTTTCTCACTCACATATTCTTAGTAACATCCTTTGTTTTGAATTACAATGCATGTTAAAACGTAGTATGCATGTTAGAATAATATTTGTTGTTGGAAACATAAGTTGTGATGAATTAAATTGATATAAGTATTGTCTTGTAACAAGTTTGAGCCTTGTATTTGCGGACTGTTATTACTGTGCTATACTTGTTATAATTGGATTAAAATTTACAAGGTTATAGATCTCTCACTCACGGTCAGATTGAGCCCAAGAGGGGCTAAATCCGACTTATTGTTTGAAAGTTATGACAGTTTAAAGTTTCTGCCTCGAATTAATCGAAATCCGGACAAGCAGCGTGTAAAACGTGAAAACTGTACAAATTGGTAAAGAATCTAAAAGTATGTTCTGAATAAAAGTTCTAGATTACTCTGTTCCCGAAAGTTTGAGACTTTACGGGGATAAATCTGACTTACAGATAAGAAGTTATGACTGCTTTAATATTGTGTCTTATTTTACAAAAAATCTAGCGACACAGATTTCATAGGGTTGTTTCTTTCATAAATTTGTACCAGTTACACTAAGTACTTTCATAAATTTGTACCAGATTTCATAGGGCTGACTCTTTTATTTAACATATTTCAGGAAAGTGCGATAGAGGAAAATCTCCGCAACAGAGCTAGCGACCGTCCCGCAGCCTCATTGTCCCACCAATCCATTACTTCGAATTTGGTGAAAGTTATTCTAGACTAAGTATGTTTAAAGAACTAAGTGTCGTTATCTCGGGGAATGCCCCACATGAAATTGTTCTTAGTAAACTTCGAATTGCTTATTATATATATTATTTCCGCACTTAAATACATGTTTAATTTAGGAAGACAGAAGTTAATAGTTCGCCTGAAAAATGAATAGTTGTCCAAGTGTCATCACGTCCTAAGTAAAGACTTAAAAAGAGTCGGGGGCGTAACATAATTCCACTTGGCATGTTTTTCTATACTTCATTTCACATTTTGAAAAAGAGGAAATGAACCTTGAAATCAAAGTTAAGACACATGGAATTTATTACACAAAATATCATCTTTTCCACCTCATTAGAAAGTACGAAGTTGTAAAGCAAACGGATTTTTTAAGGTCATTATTTAAATGGTCTCTACTTTTAAAAGCTATATAAATAAAAAATTATCCCTTTGAACAATGTTAGACTCGAGTATAATATTTGCTCATATATTACTTATCTAGACAAAACATTAAATTTTCACTTAACTTTTAAAATGACTTACAAAAATTTAGATCGTTATCTAACATTTTCTCTTAAGATTTTCAATTTGTTCATAAAGGAACTTTAAACTAGTCTAAAAGGTTCATAAGTTACAAGAAAACTAAAAAGATAGTTATTTACAAAATAACTACCTAAAAGGGGACAATCGACAAAAAAATTACAAGTATAAAATGAATCAATTATCGCAAATATGGATAATAATATGCACATATCACTGACATTCGGCCGCTTTTACGTAGATGTTTAGTAGGTATTTGGACATAAAAAATGATATTCGAAAAAAATACTTAAAAATTAAAAGTTGTATTTGAACATGCATTTAACTTGAAAACAAAAGGAAAGTTTTGCAACTAAAAAACAATTATTTAAATAATTGATCAAAATTATTTTTTCAAACTTAAAAATAAAATAAAAAAGAAAAGAGCAATCCAATGGATAACCAAATGTTTAGAAAAAACACTTTTAGAGAAAAGAAAAAAGAATCTCCGTTGAAACGGGCCCTTGGCAGTTGGCATCACAAAGGCGCTTTAGAGACAAGTTATCAAAAGAAGAGACTTTTTTTTAGTAAAAGTACAGAATACAACAAGCAACTAGCAACAATTGGACAAAAATCAAGCAACACTTGTAGTACTCAGTGAGTCAGTGGCACTCATTATGCTCAATCAAGAATTCCCCAAAAAATAAAATAAAAAAATACTCTAATGTGTTTGGCTCAGTGGCCATTTCACTAGGGTATGCTGAGAGGGGTTTTGTGTTCGAATCCCCTCTAGCGAATTGTTCTCCGGGGCATATTTTAGTGACAAAGGATGGCTAAGACGCTTGTGATGTGAGATCGATTCGCGAGTTGAGTCTTGTGTCGTTGATCGGTTGTCATTTCTCGACACGGTAATAGAGCATATTCCGCGATTTACCTTGGCAATAGCGATGAGAGATCGGGTCTATATGTCCAGGACGTCTAGATAATACTAGTGAAATAGTCAGGCGCAAGCTTGGATACTTGAATTATAAAAAAAAAAAAAAAAACCAAAAAATCCATTTCCCTCTTCCATAAAAATAATAATAAAAAAAAACAGGTCCCTGCACTAAGCTCCCTTTCCCTCTTTCATTTGACCAAGAAATTCCTAATCTATTAATTCAATGTCATAGTCACTGTACATTGTCATTTTAACATAATCTCCATGGAAATTGATCAACAAGGACAACTTGCAGATGAAAAACAAGAAGAAAAACCAGCTGCAAGAAACAGAAGATAACACAAATTGAGCAGCCAGAGTTTTTTGTTAACAAGGTAATGTCCACTACTCCTTTACAACACACATATCACAAAGCACAGAGCTCAAATTTGACTAACAGTAGTACAAGTACTGCTACTGAAGGAAGTAAAGAAGCTGATGGTAAAATGTCCTTTATTAGGGAGATATCATTCCATGAGAAAATACCCTAATTGGAAATGAATGGCAAAACATGGGAACATATCATTCAGTGAGGAAAAAAGAGGCATTCTTGGGTACTGAGGAATCCAAAGGCTTTAACTTTAACATACACAAAGTCCAAGGAAAAGAACCCTTAATTTGCATAGAATCTTCTTCTAAAGAAACATCACGTTTAATGTCTAATGTCCGTGGTGGCACAGAATCATCTGATGAATGTATCACTACTACAAGCAATTTTAAAGGCGAGATAAGCTTAATTGGTGTAAGAAAGCAAAAGAATGGGAGGTATGGTGCTGTCATTACAGACGCAATTAGGAGTAGGCAAGTGTGGTTAGGCACTTTTGACACTATTGAAGAGGCTTCACAAGCTTATTTGTCCAAGAAGTCTGAGCTTGAGAATGAGAAATTAAACCAGCAGGGTAGTAAGCTGAATAAAACAAAGGAGAATTGTGATCAAATTCAGCAGCCTGAATCACCTATTGTGCCATCCTTGTATGTGGCATATGATCAAACCTTGGATACAACTAGTGTGGATGGAAGAAATAAAACAATCGATTCTCACGAAGCAACAATGGATATCGATGGGGTTCATAAGAACAAGACGTCAGGGAAAGAACCCGAATCTTCTAAAGAAACCCCATGTCCAATGGCTAATGTTCATGGAACAGAATCATATGATGAGTGTAATACCAGTACAAGCTGCAATGAAGGCAAGATAGGCCTAGTTGGAATCCGAAGGCAAAAGAATGGGAGGTATGGTGCTGTGATTAGAGACACAATTAGGCGTAACCAAGTATGGTTGGGCACTTTTGACACTATTGAAGAGGCTTCACAAGCTTATTTGTCCAAGAAGTCTGAGCTTGAGAATGAGAAATTAAACCAGCAGGGTAGTAAGGTGAATAAAACAAAGGAGAATTGTGATCAAATTCAGCTGCCCGAATCACCTATTGTGACATCCTTGTATGTGGCATATGATCAAACCTTGGATACAACTAGTGTGGATGGAAGAAATAAAACAATCGATTCTCACGAAGCAACAATGGATATCGATGGGGTTCATAAGAACAAGACGTCAGGGAAAGAACCCGAATCTTCTAAAGAAACCCCATGTCCAATGGCTAATGTTCATGGAACAGAATCATATGATGAGTGTAATACCAGTACAAGCTGCAATGAAGGCAAGATAGGCCTAGTTGGAATCCGAAGGCAAAAGAATGGGAGGTATGGTGCTGTGATTAGAGACACAATTAGGCGTAACCAAATATGGTTGGGCACTTTTGACACTATTGAAGAGGCTTCACAAGCTTATTTGTCCAAGAAGTCTGAGCTTGAGAATGAGAAATTAAACCAGCAGGGTAGTAAGGTGAATAAAACAAAGGAGAATTGTGATCAAATTCAGCTGCCCGAATCACCTATTGTGCCATCCTTGTATGTGGCATATGATCAAACCTTGGATACAACTAGTGTGGATGGAAGAAATAAAACAATCGATTCTCACGAAGCAACAATGGATATCGATGGGGTTCATAAGAACAAGACGTCAGGAAAGAACCCGAATCTTCTAAAGAAACCCCATGTCCAATGGCTAATGTTCATGGAACAGAATCATATGATGAGTGTAATACCAGTACAAGCTGCAATGAAGGCAAGATAGGCCTAGTTGGAATCCGAAGGCAAAAGAATGGGAGGTATGGTGCTGTGATTAGAGACACAATTAGGCGTAACCAAGTATGGTTGGGCACTTTTGACACTATTGAAGAGGCTTCACAAGCTTATTTGTCCAAGAAGTCTGAGCTTGAGAATGAGAAATTAAACCAGCAGGGTAGTAAGGTGAATAAAACAAAGGAGAATTGTGATCAAATTCAGCTGCCCGAATCACCTATTGTGCCATCCTTGTATGTGGCATATGATCAAACCTTGGATACAACTAGTGTGGATGGAAGAAATAAAACAATCGATTCTCACGAAGCAACAATGGATATCGATGGGGTTCATAAGAACAAGACGTCAGGGAAAGAACCCGAATCTTCTAAAGAAACCCCATGTCCAATGGCTAATGTTCATGGAACAGAATCATATGATGAGTGTAATACCAGTACAAGCTGCAATGAAGGCAAGATAGGCCTAGTTGGAATCCGAAGGCAAAAGAATGGGAGGTATGGTGCTGTGATTAGAGACACAATTAGGCGTAACCAAGTATGGTTGGGCACTTTTGACACTATTGAAGAGGCTTCACAAGCTTATTTGTCCAAGAAGTCTGAGCTTGAGAATGAGAAATTAAACCAGCAGGGTAGTAAGATGAATAAAACAAAGGAGAATTGTGATCAAATTCAGCTGCCCGAATCACCTATTGTGCCATCCTTGTATGTGGCAGATGATCACACCTTGGATACAGCTAGTGTGGATGGAAGAAATAAAAGGATCGATTCTCACAAAGCAACAATGGATATCGTTGGGGTTCACAAGAACAAGACGTCAGGGAAAGAACCCGAATCTGCTAAAGAAGCCTCATGTCTAATGGCTAATGTACATGGCACAGAATCATATGATGAGTGTAATACTAGTTCAAGCTGCAATAAAGGCAAAATAAGCTTACTTGGAATCCGAATGCAAAAGAACGGGAGGTATGGTGCTGTGATTAGAGACACAATTAGGAATAAGCATACATGGTTGGGCACTTTTGAGACTATTGAAGAGGCTTCACAATCTTATTTCTCCAGAAAGTCTGAGCTTGAGAATGAGAAATTAAACCCGCAGGGTAATAAGGAGAATAGACCAAACAAGAATCCTGATCCAATTCAGCAGCCTGAATCACCCATTGTGCCATCCTTGTCTGTGGCTGATGATCAAACCATGGAAACTGCTAGTGTGGATAGAAGAAATAAAAGAACAGATTCTCATGAAGCAATCATGGATATCGTTGGCATTCACAAGAACAAGACATCAGGGGAAAACCCCGAATCTTCTAAAGAACCTGCATGTCTAATGGTTAATGTCCATGGCACAAAATCATATGATGAGTGTAATACTAGTACAAGCTGCAATCCTAAAGCCAAGATAAGCTTAATTGGAATCCGAAGGCAAAAGAATGGGAGATATGCTGCTGTGATTAGAGATCGATTTAAGCATAAGAAAGTATGGTTGGGCACTTTTGACACTGTTGAAGAGGCTTCAAAAGCTTATTTGTCCAAGAAGTCTGAGCTTAAGAAATTAGGCCAGAAGGGGAATAAGGGGAATAAACCAAAGAAGAGTTGTGATCAAGTTCAGCATCCTGAGTCACCTGTTGTGGCATCCATGTCTTCCAGAGTGAGTAGAAGAAATAAAAGAACCGATTCTCACAAAACAACACATATCTTTGGGGTTCACCAGAGAAAGAATTCAGGTAAATATACAACTGAGATTAGAAACCCCATTAGTAAGAAAAGAATTTGGTTGGGGACTTTTGCCACTGCTGAAGAGGCTTCACGGGCTTATCAATCTAAGAAGCTCGAGTTTCAGAAGCTAGTCAATGCAAAGCAAGATGGGAATTCAGAGAAATTAGTCAATGTCAAGCAAGAACATGAAAATGTAAATTGTGAACTCAAATCAGCTGGTCGATCACCCGAAATTGATGTTCCGTTCTCAAATTCATCTAACGAGGGAACTGACCAAAGGATTGATTCTCACGAAATGGACACCGCTGAAGAAGCTTTGCATGATTATCAGTCCAAGAAATTCGATCTTCAGAGCTCAAAGAAGGTCGAGCTGCAAAACGATATGCCAACTGATTCTAGTGCACTGGAGAAGCAAGAAGGTCAAGAGGATGATAAAGATTTATGGATGGGAGAATGGGTGCAACTTCCAGGTAATACGGCAGTCAAATTTTCACTTAAACTGGGCTTACCAATCATCGATAACTATGGATCACTTTTAGGTGAATTCAGCAGTTTGGATGATCTCAGTATTTGTAAAACTGAGGATGGCAATGAAACATAACTGTGTTTTGCTAGCTTAAAGTTTGAAAGTTTGTAAATTGCAAGAAGATTCTTGGGTAGTTAGCAGTTTTAGGACTCTATAGACTGTAGTAATAGTAAGCTTCTTGCAATTGTTGGTCTGCTACATTGTATATGTGCATATTCGTAAATGAGTAGCCTGTCTACCCTCCTTTCTATGTTTGTTTCAACTGCTTTTCTGGAAATCTCTTCACTAGGAAAAATTGGATGTGAAAAAGGTCAATCGTGTTTACTTCATTTCGACTATAGAAAATGGTATAACAAGTAAAGGCAAAAGGCTATATCTCATTCAAAATTCAGTCCTGACTTGTACAATTCAAATTTTCACTTAAATTTCCTATATATAAGCTCATATCTAAGATGGTGGTATGTTAATGTTCAAAAACATGATGATACATAGTTTTATAGACGACGATTTTCGGTCTGGGAATTTATAGTTATAGGGATAACCCGGCTGAATACAATCTTACAACCCACCAAGACTTCCTTACGAACTGTTTTGAGCACCTACCATATTTGTCAAACATTTATATTTAATGGACACAACTTAATATAAGTGACATGATCAGTGATAATTTATATAATCAACCGTAGAAGTTTATTGAGTCATAAAATTTGGGGTTGTTATATTTAAGGGATAATATTTCTCGTACTTTTCTTTTTTCAATGTTAATTGTCTCACTATTTAGTTGAATGCGTAATATTTTGTTATCTTCAAAGTGCCTTTGTAATGCTAAATTCAATCGGATGTACTTCTTGCTGCAATAACAAGGACCTGATCCTTAAGTGAATAAAACTGTAACAACACTTGAATATATCAAACTTAAGTGAACAAACTGAAGCATGGTGACACACAGGGGGGAGAACGTGGGCCAGTGAGAAAATAGTACCAGGCAGAGCTTCTCCTTGGTCCTTCAAGTATTGCTCTTCTGTTGAAATATCTGAAAGTCTAGTTGAGTAGAGTAACGTACGGTCCAAATCAAGAATCAAATAGAAGAAGTCCTTTTCCCGTAGCCGTGCAATCTCGTCATTAAAAAGCGTCAGATTCTGCATCATTATATACCAAGGAGGTGGATAAGCTGAAAACGTCAGATTCTGCATCATTAAATAATGAAGAGCAAGGTGACTTAGCAAGGATTGATCAATTGTTTGGATCTAATTTTAAAAAGATGAAAAAGAGAAGAAAAGGAGAAAGGCCTTTTACCATTTGAGTACTAGGTCTCCTCTTCCACGCACGCTTCAACATTCTCGAATTCTAATGCCGCTTCTTCTACCATGTTCTCTGCATTTTTTTTCTTCTTCAAACATTTTTTATTTCCTCTTCTTCATCTAATATGAAGGTCTCTTGCTACCTTGCGTGTGGTTAGCTTTGCAGATTGTTCTGTTACGGCCTACGGGTGATTTTTATAGAAACTTTCATACGTTGTGAAAGCCAGCTACAACATAGTAACTTTCCTATGCTGTTGAAAGACTGGTACAACATAACATAAAACTCAAGTCTCTAACAAGAATAAATGCAACTACTCTACTGAAATTATTAGAATAGCCAAATATTTTCCTCAATTCAATTCTTCCCAAAAGGGAATATTATATACACCCATATACAATAATGGAGGAGGAGGAAATCATGCCTAACCTATCAATAATAATCCTGAAAATCATTCCTACATTAATGCTTTACTAACCTACCATATATAATAGGATATACACAATATTCTCTACTTAATATAGAATATTCTTAATTAAATTAATAATATTCTATCACTCCCCCGCAGTCGAAGCTAGAAGGCGGCGAATGCTGAGACTGTCCCGAAATTCTTCAAATAGTATCAGTGGAAGTCCTTTTGTAAAGATATCTGCAATCTGATGTCGCGTCGGAACATGTAACACTCGCACTTGTCCGCGAGTCACCTTTTCACGGACAAAATGGATATCTAATTCAATATGTTTAGTGCGTTGATGATATATTGGATTTCCTGAGAGATAGATTGCACTAATGTTATCACAGTGTACTATAGTGGCCGTCGGAATGGGACAATGAAGCTCAAGTAAAAGTTCTGAATCCAGCATGAGTCAGATACACCATTGGCAACCGCACGGTACTCAGCTTCAGCACTTGAACGTGATACTGTGGCTTGCCTTTTTGAAGACCAAGAGATCAAATTATCACCGAGGAAGACGTAATAACCTGAGGTGGAGCGTCTGGTGTCCGGGCATCCTGCCCAGTCTGCATCTGTGTAGGTAATGAGTTTGGAGATGGAAGACGGATAAAGATGTAATTCATACTTCAGAGTTCCCTGAATATACCGCACAATGCGTTTGAGCGCATGCATATGTTCTTCCATTGGATTATGCATGAATAGACACACTTGTTGCACTGCATAAGTAATATCCGGCCTAGTGAATGTGAGATACTGCAAAGCTCCGACTAGGTTGCGGTATAATGTAGGATCAGCAAAGGGTTTGTTAGAGATAACACTCAATTTTGACTTCGTGTCCACCGGGGTTGCTGAAGGTTTGCATGAAGACATACCAGCCCGTTCCACAATCTCAGATGCATACTTCTTCTGGGGAAAAAATAATCCACCTGCATGACGTGTCACATCAATTCCAAGAAAGTAGTGTAGTGGACCAAGATCTTTCATAACAAATTCGGAACCAAGCTGTGACATGATACTCTTGCGAAGAGAGTCTGAAGATGCAGTTAGGATAATATCATCTACATACAAAATAAGATAAGCAGTGTGATTACCCTGTCGGTAAATAAATAGAGAATTATCCGAACGGCTATGTGAGAACCCCATGTTGTACACGAAATCTGCAAACCGCTTATACCAAGCCCTGGGTGCCTGCTTGAGTCCATATAATGATTTCTTCAGCAAACACACATGATTAGGATATTGAGGATCCCTATATCCCAACGGTTGGTGCATGTAGACAGTCTCACTCAAGTGTCCATGAAGGAAGACATTTTTCACATCCAATTGATGAAGTGACCATCCTTTAGAGAGAGAGAGACTGAGAACTATTCTGATTGTCGCTGGTTTGACCACTGGACTGAATGTGTCTCCGCAATCTAGTCCAACCTGTTGAGTCTTTCCATCACCTACAAGACGAGTCTTATGCCGCTCAAAAGATCCATCAGATTTTTCTTTATGACTAAAAATCCACATAAACCGAACTATATTAGCATTAGGTGGACGAGGTATTAACTCCCACGTCCTATTTTTAATTAGAGCATGATATTCATCATCCATGACCATTTTTCAATTTGGATCTTTTAGAGCACACACTGAGTTACGAGGCAAAGGTGATTTGGAGACTTGAGTGTGTAGACTATATTTGGTATTGGATTTTTTAATACCATGTTGACTACGGGTGACCGGACGAGTGACGTGGCTGGATCGACGCCATGGCGAGGTGAAGCGATGGTGGACGCCATCGCCTTGGTCGAATGTAGTGAGGTTGTGCTAATAGGCCTGGATTTGGGGATTGGCCCAATGAAGGAGATTGCTGGAAATTTATGGAAGATGGCCCGTCACCGGGCCTTGGAACTTATGGCCCAGTTTGCTGGATTGAAATTTTCATTGGCTGGACCATTGTGCCCAGCAACGGTGATCCGGCAGTGTTTATGGGTCCCTGAATGTGGTAAAAATGAGTTAGATACGGAAGCTTATCATCATCCAAAAAATCATAAGTATGAGTCTCAGTGTCATGTGTCTTGGCAAAAGAAAATTGTGTTTCATCAAAGATTACATGACGAGATATAATCATTCGTATAGAAGAAATATCATAACACATGTAACCACGATGATTAGTAGGATATTCCAAGAAGACACATGGGGTAGACCGGGGTTGGAGCTTTGTGATTGTGGTGGATGGAAAAAGATGGTAGCAAAGACAACCAAACACTCTTAAATGATGATATGAGGACTCTCGTAAGTAAAACATTTTTAGTGGAGCTTGATAAGACATGTTTTTATGGGGAAGTATATTCAACATGTAGGTAGCCATTAGAAGTGCATGATGCCAGAAAATGGGGGGTATGGATGCATGAGCAAGAGATGTTCTAACAATATTGTTGATGGTTCTAATTTTGCGTTCCTCCTTTCCATTGTGAAGAGGTGTGTGGACAGGATAATCGAAAATTTAAACCATTTATTTTGAAAACTCCCTAAACTGATTATTATCAAATTCTTTCCCATTGTCACATTGAATACTTTTAATCTCCCGTTCAAACTGAGTTCAGATGAATGCTCTAAGGTTTAGAAAAATGGAAAACACTTGTGATTTTTTCGACAAAGGGAATGTCCACAAATAATTAGAGTAGTCATCAAGGAATAGTAAATAATATCTATGACCTGAGGAACTCAAAACAGGTGATGTCCAAATATCACAATGTAAAATGTCAGATGACATAGTAGTGCATGAAGTAGATGAGATAAAAGGCAATCTAACATGTTTACCAAGGGCACAAGCATGACATTTATTCAAAGTCCGAGTTTGAGTATAAGAAATAAAATTATTCTGTTTAAGAGAGGCCAAAACAGTCTCTTCCGGATGTCCCAAACGGTCATGCCATAATGATGGTGCCAAGGCTGCAAAAGTGGTAGGACTTTAGACTGTGGAGTTGGTAAACGTATCGGATAGAGCTCCCCCTTGCTATCACATCTCATAAGAAGTCTCCCCGTCTGAAAGTCATGTACGAAAAAACCAAACGGGTCAAAACGAACACACACCCAATTATCAGTAGTAAATTTTCTCACAGAGACTAATTTTTTGATTAATTTAGGTGCATGGAGAACATTTTTTAAAACTAGTGGTGGGTTTGATGGTGTCAATTTACAAGATCCGTACCCTTTTATTGGTATTGAATGGTCATTTCCGACAACTATACCATTTTGTTTGCTCAAATTAAAATAGGGTGAGAGCATACCTTGAGATGACGCCATATGAGACGTTGCTACGTAGTCCATATACCAATTTGAATCTGGTGGATTAAGTCCAAGAATGTGCATGGCATTCTCAATGTCCGTGGGCTGGGTCACCGCTGAGTGGGCCTCCTGCCACTGGGTCGGCGGAGGCCCAAAGTTGCTGACTGTAGAGACTGATCCAACAAAGTGTTGCTGCTGGGCTAGTCGAGTATTACGCGATTGGGCGATCCAGAATTGCGCCGCGGCGTTGGGCTCTTGGGTTATTCGCCCAATTATAGTTTCAATTTGGTGAGCCCTGCGCCATGCCCGCCATCTGCCATCGGCGATGGGTTGTTGCCATCGTGGGTATTCGCCGCCCGTCTTCTGTCACTTGGCGGAGTTGGTGGTGCCGCCATGTCCGCCGCCACCCGAATTTCGGTGGCCTCACCTTTATTATTTCTGCGATTACCACCCTTTTTATTATTATTACGTCCTTTTTGTCCCTTATTTTGTTGAGAAGGGTCATACATATTACCATTAATTGAAGACGTGACAATCATGGCGGTATTTTGAATTGTTGAGGCCTTTTTAGTAAAGCCCGATTCTTCAAGAACAAGAATGGATCTTGCTTGATAAAATTTAGGTAGAGGGTTACTTTGCCGGATAAGTGTCCCTACGCCGCTATACGCATCCGTGAGACCGACAACTAATTGCAAAACTAACCGTGTATCCGGAACTGGGGAACCTACGTTCCTTAGTTGATCCGCTAACACTTTGAGGCGTTGACAATATGAAGAAACGTTTGGAAAGTCCGCCATGTCAATTGTGGAGAACTCTTGTTCCAAGTTACTGTGCGGGAATTTTGGTTATCTTGGAAGATATCCCGCAAGCGATCTCAAGCCGCCATGGCGATGGAATCCGGCTCCATTATAGTATGCAACAGATCGGTAGAAATTATCGCATATATCCAACCAAGGACTATAGCGTCTAGTGTGTCCCACAAATATTTTTCATCGTCGATTTTCAACTCTTTCCCATTATCATCCTTTGGAGGAATGATGTGGTGAAGAACTTTATGAGAGCGACAACATATCTTGAACAATTCCGCCCAAGTTGCGTAATGTACGTTTTCCATCTCTAGTTTGATGGAAACATGAGTTTTGATGTTTGAGACGGAAAGAACAAAGTGAAAAGATGACTTGGACTCCGACATGATTGGTTGGTAGTAGAAAGAAAACAGAACAAAAAAAAAAATGGAGCAAAGGAATACGGATACGGTAGATGGTAGGAAAAGAAAGCAAATTAATTTGCAAATAAATTGAAGTGGCTAATTTGCAAAGAAGGTGAAGTGGCTGCCCAGTAGAGGGTAGCCGTGATTTCTGATTAGTGAAGGAAAAATAATTTGGAAGGAAATTGCCTGTTCAGCCGAGAATAGTGAAGGGACGATTTTGTTTTTTTTTTTTTGGATCTTTCCGTAAGTTCTTGATACCATATTAGAATAGCCAAATATTTTCCTCAATTCAATTCTTCCCAAAAGGGAATCTTATATACACCCATATACAATAATGGAGGAGGAGGAAATCATGCCTAACCTATCCATAATAATCCTGAAAATCATTCCTACTTTAATGCTTTACTAACCTACCATATTTAATAGGATATACACAATATTCTCTACTTAACACAGAATATTCTTAATTGAATTAATAATATTCTATCAGAAATAATAAGAAGAACCTTGTGTATGTACCCAAATGACACACCGGACTCATTTTCAACTTTCTTCCCACACCTTATGCACATCCCTCCAATAGCTCCAGGATGTGTACATGCATCCAAAGTGAAAGAAGTGTCTGCAGCCAGAGTTGTGCACATAATAGTTATCTAATGTCGTAGTCACACCAACCATTATCTTCTCCTAAATTCTAGTTACCTAAAGTTTAAACAGGACATGGCAAGGTGCAGGAAAAACCTTGCAGATTGATCACTAATATGATAATAATGAAAATGATCACCAATTATACATTTATCGAGATTTTTAAATTATTTATCGAAGTGACATAACATATAATAATTGGTCTTATTATCAATCTTGAAATTGCATTATGTGATATTTTCATTATGTGCGACAAAAAGTTATGCATAGGCATATTTATTTGAATTTCAAAAACCATTGTAGACAGATGTGTATGGCCAAATTGCTACTTTTCTATCCCTAACTATTATGCGCACACATATTACCAATGTCTGGCATCATAATATTTTTTTAAATTATTTGTTTTATTTATGCTATCACGAATAAAATCATTTTTATTGGGATAAAAAGAGATAAAAAAAAAGAAAATCACTCAATTTTTCCTATTCCTACAAACACGTTGTAAAATGCACTGAAGCAACTGCAAAATTGCAACAATGTGGATCTTAGTTGAAACTTCAAATTCTGTATTTGACACCAAAGCTTCGCTAATTCGTTGAAGTTAATGGTTTGCCATCTTTTTTAAAACTAGGATTTTAATTTTTGTCTTCTTTATTCAATTTTAACTTAAACTTAAATAGGCTGGGGGGGGGGGGGGGAATAAATGGATTAGACATTTTTCTAATTATTTGAATTAGTATTGGACTTTGAATGAGCCAAAATTATGAAGATAATTTTTAATTAATTGTTTCGGGTTTTATTGGGGTAACACCAAATCAAACCAAATGTTATCAATTTTTTTAAAATTTAAAACCAAACCGAGTCAATTTTCGATTTATTAAGTCGGCTTGACTCAATTTATCGGTTCAGATAGGTTTAAATTTGTGTTTCTCTTTGTTGGTGATGTTAACTTATGAGGGTAGATGTTAGTATCAGTTGGTGGTGAGAGTTTATTTGCGATGGATGATAATACATAATGATGGTTAATGATAGTGATTGTTAGTAGTGATAGTGATCGGTGGCTATCGTAGTAATAATGGTTGATCTTGAAGATTGTAAATGGTAAATAGTGGTGGTGATGACTAATTGATGGTGATTGATAATAATGACGGATATGATTAAGTAGGGTGGTCATGAGAAGTGGAAAATCATAGCTAATAATAATGGTGGTGGCACTGCAACAATTACCAGTGAAGTGGATGAAATAATGATAAAGTGCTAGTTTACTTAAATTCTTAAGACGCGTTTGATGTGTTTGTATTAAGTTGGGTATCTTTGACAAAAATAATATAGCGTTTGATGGACGTTTTGATGCCTTCAGATCTTATTTTTAGAAATAAATCTGATCAGTATGATCGACATCGAGCACTCATCTAGGTGGGTCTCTCAGATCTTACTAAAAATAAAAAAAAATACAATTCATTATATATTAATACTCTAATACCGTCCATTATATATTAATACGGTCAGGTCGATCTAAGACTGATGCAGTTCATGAAATTAAATGAAATGCGGTCGTCACCAACGAGCCTTAATTATAACATCTTAATGATATTAAAATTTTATTAATTTTTTTTATCATTTAAATTTATTCAATCATTATATAACAACAACATACAAGTGTGATCCCACAAACATGATTAGTTGTTGTAAAAATGTTATTAATGATTTATATAATTAAAAGGCAAAATACATAGATTTCACTCTGAACCATAACCGAAATGTCGAGTTCACACTCCAACTAATCGAGTGACATATTACTCATATACATTTAAAAAGTGAATTTAATGTCTCCCTAAAACACATACAATCGGTAAGGAGATATTACTCACTCTCGCGCCACATCAACAATCTTTTAAATTTTTATTTTTATTTTTATTTATTTTTTCTTTTCTTTTATTTATTCATTTAATTTTTCTTTTATTAATTGTACTTACACTAATTAATTCCTAGTTAATCCTTAAAACCCTTCAATAATTATGTCTTCCTTAACACTAAACCACCCCACCACCCATCTCTCATTTCACCGGAAACATCACATCCACCGCTGCCACCACTAATAATATACTATCTTTTTTGGTTTTGGGAATGTCAATGAGAGAAATGGAGGAGGGAGGCGGAGGCATTGTTTCAACGCTGTAACTACTGGAGCAACGTCGCCGGAGAGTTCAAGAAAACAATCTGGCCATTTCCATTGTTACGGTGACGATGGAACTGAGGGGAGTGGGGGTTGACATCGTGGAGCAGTAGCAGCTGAATGACATGGTGGTGGTGGTGGTTTAAGTCCGCCGGAGTTGGGTAGTGAGGCGTCAACAGAGAGTGACGAGAGAGAGAAAGAAAATGGAGGAGATTGTCATATTGAGTCCTATTTAGATGAAATCAAAGCATGAAGAATCTGTTATGGGAAAGAATAGACTTTTCTGGCAAGTGAGGGTGTGCAGACGAAGATGAAAGGGAGGGTGGGGTGTGTGTGTTTGGCGGGGATTACAAAAATGTATATTTTGTATTAAAAAAAAATATATATAGCCAAAACGCGCCTATTTTTAATTATTTTTATATTTTGTGTTATATCAGCTCTTAAGAGTCATTAAATTCACTTTTTAAATGTATAGAAGTTAATAGCTCGCCCCATTAGTTGGAGTATGAACTCGACATTTCGGATATAGTTCTGGATAGAATATCTATGTATTTTTCCTAATTAAAATTAAGATCTAACAAAATCACTTAATAATGAAGATTCAATTAAGTGCTTATAAATGACTCTTGATTAAATGATCCTTTCAAATTTTTCATTTAATTTAAAGGCTCATAAGTTTTTTTTTAGTGAAATGACCCACTTTTTAGATTAGATAAAAATACTCTTAATATAGATCGATATTATATCTAGCGGACCAAAATAATTGTTATAACAGACATATCATGTATCTAGCAGATTAAAGTAATTGTTATAATACAAAGATCATGTATCTATCGGACAACTTACGTATCTGTCAGATATTATTATAAAAAGATCCTTTTATTAATTACAAACTTAATTAATCTATCAGCCAAATTTTGGGAAGAAAACCATTTTGTCAATTGAAAACTTAATGGGGTCTCTCAGCCAAAATTTCTCCTTTTATTATGATCTAAAAATATCATTTTATGAGCATATTTGATGTAACTAAATGTTAATGTACGTCAAACATTTGAGAAAAAAAATTAGAACAAAAACACCCACAACTCTTCTTGAATAGTTTGAATACCACCATATAGTTTCATTTCAAACAGTTACACTCGCAACAGCACTAATTTTTCTATGCAGACTTCACCTTCAACCCCAAAACAATCCCAAAATTTTCAATTATAGTCAATGAAGTGTAAATCCATAGCGTGTATATGGTCAAGTTCACCGCCGGTCCACAAAGTCACCGCCGTCGCCGCACTTAACAATCCTCCTACTCTATACACCGGCGGTTCCGATGGCTCCATCATCTGGTGGAATCTCTCTTCCTCGGTAAATTACTTTCTGGTCCTTCAAATTCTCAGTATTCATATTTTAGCTAATAGCTGAAATCTAGTAATGTTGAAATCTATTGTTCACGTTTCAATTCAATTACGACGTCGTACATGTAAGTTAGTTGCGATCTTCTGTACGCTTTATCAACTGATATCACATTTCAGTTCAATTACATAGTCGTACATGTTGTTAGCTACTAGCGATCTTATTTACGGTTTACTGACTGATATCAGATTTCTGTTCAATTACGAAGCAGTATTATGTCCTATAGCTAATTGTGATCTTCTTTATGATTTACTGATTCATATCACATTTCTGTTTAATTACGAAGAAGTATTTTGTTATTTAGCTAATTGTGATCCACTCTATGCTAAAATTGTTGCTAGTCATCACTTATATCTCAATGTAGTTGTGTCATTTCACTGAAATCTATTGCTCAAGTTTCAATTCAATTACAACATCGTACATGTTCTGAGCTAATTGCGATCTTATTTACGGTTTATCGACTGATATCACGTTTCTGTTCAATTACAAAGCAGTATTTTGTTCTTCAGCTAATTAGTGATCTTTCTTATGCTGCAATTGGTGATAGTTATCACCTCTATCTCAATGTACTTGTGTCATTTTGCTTCCATAAGTTAAAAGAAGAGATATTTAATTGATATTTTCTAGCATATTCTTTCTGAATAATGCAACTTATAGTATTTGATTTGTCAGAGGTGGATCTAAGATTTGAACTTTATTGGTTCAGGATGCCACTGAATCCACTGACCATTAGAATTACTGAGTTCAGAAATTTTATATTTATATCATTTGAACGTTTCTGGATTTGGCCAAATCCATAGCCTCTAGCCCTCTACCTGTGCATCCTCCCATGTTTGATTGCAAAAATGAAGTAATCTAGGTCCGACTTAGCTTTCTGATTTTAACATATTTTTTCTGAACGTTGCAACTTATACAACAACAATAACATACCTATCCCACAAAGTGGGCCTGGGGAGGGTATAGTGTATGCAGACCTTACCACTACCTTGGAGGTAGACGTTGCAACTTATAGTATTTTTATTTTATTTATAAGAAAATGAATTAATGCGGGTTTGATTTAGCTCATAAGTGAAAAGAGTACACTTCTATCTCAAAATGGTTTTTGTTGTTTGCATCCTTGAGATAAACCAAGAGAACTTTTGATTTTTACCCCATTCTATTTGGACATTGTTGGATATAGTATGTTTCTTGCAACTAATGATATCTTAATTATTAAAAAAATGAAGCATCTATGTCTGATTGAGCTCCTCAGTGAAAAAGGTGAGCAAATTTGGATGGAGGGAGTAAATATTTGGGATAATACGCGTATAGTTGTATCTTATTTTGTTGGACAAGGTAGTGGTAAAGTAACATTGAATACTTTTCTTAGTTGTGGTATTTGTTAAGGTTTAAGTTTATGAAACCTCTACTTTTTTTTCTGGCTCAGGAAATCACACCGGTAGCCATGCTTTGTGGTCATGTTTCTCCGATAGCGGATCTAGGGATATGTGTTCCTACTACAGTTTCGGAAGATGGGAAATTAGATGATTCAAATAATGTTGTATCACTTTCTAACTCATCTAACTGTGGTGCATTATTAAGTGCATGCACTGATGGTGTGTTGTGCATTTGGAGCAGAGCCAGTGGACAATGCAGACGTAGAAGGAAAATGCCTCCCTGGGTGGGGACGCCATACTTAATTCGACCATTTCCCGAAAATCGTAGATATGTATGTATAGCTTGTTGTTCCTTTGATCATGTTCATTTATCCGATCACCACTCGCCTAGTTCTGCTGAGAAGGGTGAAGCATTTGCAGATAGAGACTCACAGTATGCAAAACCAGTAAAGTGCACAGTTGTTATTGTTGATACATATACTCTTGCTATCGTCCAAACAGTTTTTCATGGGAGCTTATCAATTGGGCCTTTGAAATCTGTGGCTGTAATTTCGTCCTATGGAGATGTATTGACTGAGTCAGTGATGATGGTTGATTCTTTTGGGAAAGCACAATGTATACCAATATTAAAGGAATGTGATTCAAGCACAGAAAACATGACCGACAAGAGTAACTTGTCTGATGCAGGCAAAATGAACTGGGTAAATGGGTCAAAGGACAGGGGACTTCTGGTGGCCTTTGCAAATCGTGGGCCGGTTTTAGCTTTTGTATATGGTACGTGCTGCATATTTAGTCTATTAGAGGATGGGATTTCCGTGGGAGAGATTTCTTTCTCAGATGATCTGCTCTCTATTGAAGGGAAGTCACACGCCATTGGTGGCATGTTTGTTGGAGATGATAACAATCTGCTTGATTCTGAAAATTCAGATGCCACATTTATTGAAATTTTTGCTGTATGGAATAGTAAAGGAGCGGCCATAGTATACAGGATATGTTACTCAAGTAATATCTTCAAATATGAACCTTTTGCTGCTATCCCAGTCATTTCTCAGGAGTCTGGCATGAGCTTATCTATCTCTTTCAGGCAAGTGAACAACTGTCTTTTCCGTGTTGAATCAATTTCTTTTCCTATCAATGAATTAGTGATTTGGAAACCTCGTCTGACATGTTGGGTACTGCCTAAGCTGAATGACAAAAACAAGATAAATTGTCAAGAATGCAGACTTTCCGGTGAAGGTAGAATATTTGATGATTGGACTCATAACCAGAATGCCCCTGAAAATGAGATTCTTAGGAAGGTTGTTGAAATAGACACAACAGGTGGGAAGGACAAAATAACTTCCTCGCAAGATGCTGCTACTTGTTCCAAAGCTATTGATGAGAGGGTTTTAAATATCCACAAAGATGGAACTTATGAACGAAAAGAGTTAGTGTCTTCTTCAATGGTTATTTCTGAAGAGTATGTGCCTTTGGCTATTGTATATGGGTTCTATAACGGTGATATAGAAGTTGTTCGATTTGATATGTTCTTTGAAGGATTAGATTTTCATTGTCAAAATTCATATCCCGAGTCAAAAACACATGCCACTCAACATTATCTCTTGGGGCATACAGGAGCTGTACTGTGTTTGGCTGCACAACGAATGCTGATTAGATGCCAAGGAGGTAGCTACAGTTATGTTCTACTCTCAGGAAGTATGGACTGTACTATTCGTGTGTGGGATCTTGACTCCAGCAGTCCCATGGTTGTAATGCACCAACATGTTGCTCCAGTTCGCCAAGTAATTCTTGCACCGTCTCAAACAGAATGTCCGTGGAGTAATTGCTTCCTCTCTGTTGGGGAAGACTCATCTGTTGCCCTTTCTTCACTTGATACCATGCGTGTAGAGCGAATGTTCCCTGGCCACCCATATTATCCCGCAAAAGTTGTGTGGGATAGTAGAAGAGGCTACATAGCATGTCTGTGCCCAAACCAAACAGGAACATCTGATGCAGATGTCTTGTACATTTGGGATGTAAAATCAGGTGCTCGTGAGCGGGTCCTTCGTGGAGTTGCTGCTGTCTCAATGTTTGAACATTTCTGCACAGGAATTGACAAAGATCTCCCTGGTGGCAGTATGATAAGTGGAAATACTTCGGCTTCCTCATTGCTTTTTCCTGTTACTGATGAAACCAAGTTTCCACGACCTCAGTCACAAACTCTGGGAAAGGGTATTTCTTCATCAAATATATCTGTTAGTACAAGTGTGTCTGGAAGTACTACAGGATCTAATCGATCTGCATTGCCTTCCTTGCAAATCAGAAAGCAGCCTGTTAAAGGCTCTTGTCCTTTTCCAGGAGTTGCTGCTCTGTCTTTTGATCTCACATCTTTGATGTCTCTTTGTCAGAGAGATGAGTACTATAAAACAGAGAGTTCCAATCCGAATAAAGACCAAATGAAAGAAATAGCGGTTGAGTCTCCCATTAAGAGGACTAATTTCAGGGATCAGGAAACTAGCATCCCTAGTTCCAGTGATCAGAGCATCAATGATAAATCTGATGGTACCTCCATTGAAGCTGCAAGAGATCCTGAATGGATGTTCTTGCTTGAACAATGCCTGCTTCAGTTCAGCTTGTCTATTTTGCACATGTGGAATGTGGACCCTGAACTTGATAAATTGCTAGTGACTGAAATGAAGCTAAAAAGACCACAGAATATTCTCGTAGCTTCTGGTCTCTTGGGGGATCGAGGGTCGTTGACTCTGACATTTCCTGATTACACTTCAACTCTGGAGGTACTTTTGAGTGTTTTGCTAGCTTTAGATTGGTACTAATTTCACCCCTCTCTCCCAAATGAAAGAAAAAGATACTTCTGCTCACTTCTCTATCTCTAAGAAATTAAAATTGACATACAGCTTTGGAAATCATCATCAGAGTACTGTGCAATGAGATCTCTAACGATGGTGTCCCTTGCCCAACATATGATTAGCTTGTCACATTCCTTTAAGGCAGCCAGCAGGTATGAGATTGTTGTGTCATTCTTTCTGGCAGAAAGAATTAGGGGTGAGCACGGGTGCAGGGTACCCAGATACTCGACCGGAACCGACACTAACGGGTAGGTTTCGGGTAGATATATTAGAATAACGGGTAAGTTCCGGGTAGTAAAATTAGGAACCGATAAATGTCGGGTCTGTTTCCTGTTCCGGAAAATAGAGACCGAGTACCCGGATCCGGAACCGATACCCGGACCCTATGAACCCACCCCCATTTAATTATTTAGTTTTACTGCCAGGCTTGAAAAATAAAGTTCTATGCATAGTTTAATATCTGGAAAAGGCCACTTTGAGAATTTACCTAATGTGTAATGGATAGACTTCTGCGGCAATTATTGATCCTTTAAGCTTACCTTGCATCAGCATTTCTTGTAGGGATGAGCACGGGTACCCGGGAACCCGGACCCTGCGGTTCCGGGTAGTAAATTTAGGAATCGGTCTTTTACAGGGTAGGGTCCGGGTAGTTCAAAAATGATAGGTACCCGGACCCGCTCACTCCTACTTTCTGACTACTGTTAGAATAGGAATAAAATTTCATATATAGTATCCTACTAGGAAAAGGATTGTAATGTAGTGTCTATAAATAGGGCTCAGTGTAATCATGTAGACACAACAATTCAATAATAATATTTTCTCCCATAATTTTTCACATGGTATCAGAGCATTGGTGAGAATCATCCAAATCTGATCCGATCCGAGCAATCAATTTCGCGACCGTCAATTCTCGCTTTCGTCATCTCTAATTTTTCTTGATGTTTGCGAAAACCAACACTGCAATCACACTCGGAAAGGTCCGTGAGCAAAGCCCGATGCCGCTCCGCCAATCGACCCACACGCATCGCATTTCTGATGTGGATCTCTGCCGTCACGCGTTCCACGCGCCGGCGCGTGCAGTGATTTTCGGCCACTTTTCCGGCAGAATCTTATACACAGTGGACTCACCTCTTCATTCCGAGGCTACACATACAATCGTTACCTGATATCGACTTTCCGGCGAAATCTGAGTTTTTCCGGCGTAGTTCTGCCATATTTCAGCTTTTGGAACCTGTTCATTCACTCCAACGAGTCTCTTTTAAAAGTAGAAGCTTGGTATTTTTCTTTTTTGCCCATATCTTTTTAAAGTTTTGAGCCATGTCGGTTGGATTTGATATTTTTAACTCCAAATATATGAGAAGTGAAAATTCAAGTCCTATGATTACCTCAAAACCCTTAATGAGAAGATCAGAAAATCAAACATCATAGTCTACGAAGAATCGACGAAGATGTCGTTTTGGAAAATTTCGACCTAGGTGTAGTTATTGTAAGAAGTTTGGACACACTCGTGAAATATGCAGATCTCGACCTAAGTGTAGTTATTGCAATAGGTTTGGACACACTCATGAAGTATGTTATTCTCTACATGATCGACCACCTAAGAATACTCATATTGCTCAGATTACCACTACATGTAACCAACATGTTTATTTATCCGAAGAAGAATATAATGAGTACCTTCGGGCATCTCCACAAGCAACCTCAGTCACACAATCTAATACCGTTGGATCGTGGATTGTAGACTCTGGCGCTTCTGATCATATTTCTGGTGATAAATCACTTTTGTCGGATATTAATTATTCACCGTCTCTTCCCGCTATTACTTTAGCCAATGGGATCCAAACAAAAGCAAAAAGAGTTGGACAAGCTAAATCCATATCTTCGGTCACTCTAAATTTTGTTCTTTATGTGCTTGATTGTCCTTTTAATCTTGCATCGGTCAGTCATTTGACTCGTGCCTTAAATTGTGTCATACTATTTTTTTATTATTCTTTTATTATGCAAAACTGCAGTGCGAGATAGACGATTGACGTAGGATACGAATCACAAGGCCTCTATTCCTAAATCCTCCATATCAGGCTTAGTTACAGATCCTTCCGACTTAATCCATAAACGATTGGGACACTCGAGTCTGTCCAAATTAGATTGTGAATCGTGTCATCTTGGGAAACACACTCGCACTATCTTTCCACAGAGTGCCGAGAGTCATGCAGAGTCTATTTTTTCAATAGTTCATTATGATATTTGGGGTCCTAGTAGAGTCAGTTCATCTTTAGGATTTCATTATTTTGTTAGTTTCATTGACGATTTTCCAGATGCACTTGATTATTCTTAATGAAATATCGTTCTGAGTTATTCTCTATATTCAATAGTTTTTGTACTGTACAAAATTGTGATAATGCCTTAGAATACAAATCCTCCCAGTTTCAGCAGTTTATGACTCATCAAGGAGTTATTCATCAAACATCTTGTCCGTACACCCCTCGGTGGAATGGGGTACCAGAAAGGAAGAATATATATCTCATTGAGACTGCTCGCACTCTTCTCATTGAATCCCATGTTCCGCTGCATTTTTTGGGCGATGCAATCCTCACAACTTGTCATTTAATTACTCGAATGTCCTCATCTTCTATTCAGAATCATATTTCATATTCCATATTCCATAGTATATCCTCAGTCATCTCTATACTCTCTTCCTCGTGTTTTTGGGAGCACATATTTTGTGCATAACCTAGCTCTCTTAAATGTGTCTTTCTTGGTTATTCTCGAGTTCAAAAGGGGTATCGTTGCTTCTCACCCGATATTCGTCGATATCTTATGTCTGTCGATGTCACATTTTTTTAGTCTCAACCTTACTTTAGGTCTCCTTCTTGTTGAAATATGCCTTGAATCCGGACATATTAGGTTTATACCATGTTTAGGAATCCTTTTCCTTTTCTGTTTGAAAAACCTTTTCCTTTTCTGTTTGAATTTTTTTTCCTTAGTCTGTGTAAGGGGTACTCTATATAAATCCCATAGGTCATAACCTAATAAGCAATCTGAAATACAATCCAGAGAAATCCCAAAAAATTGTATTCCTCAAGATCAATAAAGCTTTTCTCTCTTCTTCCCGTGGACGTAGCTAACACATTGTTAGTGAACCACGTTAAATCGTTTGTGTCTTTTACATTCATTATTATTCTTTCTTCTGTTTAATTGCTTCCGCTATAACAAATTGGCATCAGAGACGGATTTGTTTGTTTGAAAGATGTCTGGAATGAATGTGAAAATCGACAAATTTACTGAGAGAAAGCTTGATTTTAGTCGTGGCGGATCAAGATCGCGAGCCTTGTTAAACAACAAGGACTTTGGGCGCCATTTGCTGAGCCGTGAACCCATTAACACCGGAAAGGTCGTTACGGAAGAAGTCGTTCAACAATTATGTTGAGCCTGGCGATGATATTATCACCGAGGTCGCGGAGGAGGAAACGCGCGAGTGCATGGGTCAAGCTCGAGAGTCTTAATATGGCGAAGTCCTTAACCAACAAGTTGCTTCAAGCAACGTGCATTGATCTACGAATGCAGGAAGGTATGCCTCTTCGAGATCACTTAGATCAACTAAACACAATCTTGTTAGAGTTGCGTAATATTGATGTGAAAGTTGAAGATGAGGATGATGTATTGATTCTGTTAGTATATTTACCATTATCGTACGAAAATTTCGTACAGTCGTTCATTGTTGGAAAAGATACTGTCTCTAGAGGAGGTGTAGAGGAGGTGAGATCGTCTCTCCATACTAGGGAGAGCTGCGCCATAAGGTACAGGTGCAGATAATCAAGCTGCAGGGTTAGTAGCCAGTGGAAGTCATGGACATAGAAATCCGGGGGAGAAGAAGTCCAAGAAACCATTTTCTAAATGTCCAAAATCAAATGATGTCTGTAATTACTGTAAGGAGAAGGGACACTGGAAATCTGATTGTCCCAAGAAGAAGAGGCAGCAGAATAATCCGACAGTGCTTTGCTATACATGATACTGACTCAAGATGATATTGCTCTAGTTGCTAATGAGTACACGCATCACAATGATGTGTGGATCCTCGATTCAACAACATCTTACCATATATGTCCGCGCAGGGAGTGGTTTACAACCTAAGAGCAAGTGGATGGTGGCAGTGTTTCTATGACTGACAGTTCTGTTTGCAAAACGATTGGGATAGACTCTGTTAAAATTCGTACACATGATGGTAAATTCTCCACATTGAATGACGTCAGACATGTTCCATCCATGACAAAGAATCTGATATCATTGAGCATGTTAGATAGCAAGGGGTTCAGATTTCGAGGTGGAGTTCTATATGTCTGCAAGGATTCGAATGTGGTTCTGAAGGGCATAAAACGTGGTACCTTGTATTTCGTTCAAGGTTCTACTTTATCAGGTTCTGTTGCTGTTGCATCCTCAGAGGTTGATAAAGAAAACTTGACCAAGTTATGGCATATGAGGCTTGGCCATATGAGCAAGAGAGGGATGCAAATTCTGTCAAAAGATCTTTTTTTGGTCAAAAGGTCTAGGACTTTTAGTTCTGTGAACACTGTGTATTCGGGAAATTACATCGCAACAAGTTTTCCAAAGCAATACACAGAACAAAAGGCACACTTGATTACATCCATTCTGATTGTTGGGGTCCTTCCCGGATGGAGTCTCTAGGAGGTCACAGATATTTTATGACAATTATTGATGATTTCTCAAGGATGACTTGGGTGTTCTTTATGAAGCATAACAGTGAAGCTTTCAAGAACTTCAAGCAGTGGAAGGCATTAGTGGAAAATCAAACAGGGAAGAAGATCAAAAGACTGCGAACTGATAATGGTCTGGAATTTTGTTGTTCTGAGTTCAATGAGTTTTGCAGAAAAGAAGTGATTGCTATCGGTCGAGACGCCACAACAAAGCGGTGTAGCGAGCGCATGAACGCAGCGTAATGGACACTTCGGAGAGAGCTAGATCGACTCTCTAATCTTTGGACTAACTAGGACATTACGGGTAGAGGCGGTTAGTACAACTTGCTATCGATAAATCGTGGACCTGCTTTGGTATACATCTCAAAACTCCTTTTGAGATGTAGTGCAATAAGCCTGCTGATTACTCTGGCTTGAGAGCTTTTGGTTGCAATGTTTATTATCATGTGAATGAGGGTAAATTAGAACCACGAGCTAAAAGGGGAGTGTTTGTGGGTTATGGGGATGGTGTTAAAGGTTACAGAATATGGTCCCCGTCTAAGAAGAGGGTTATACTGAGCAGGAATGTAGTTTTTGATGAAAATTTTATGTTTAATCCTACTGTGAAGTCTATTGTTGGTGGCAGTGTTGGAAAACAGGTGCAGCAAGTCACTCCAGATGAGGGTGAACCATCATATGAAGTCCAACAGCCACAATCAGAATCATCAGAATCTTCATTACCAGCAGCAAATTAGCACAATTTGGCTCTTGATCGATCAAAGAGAACAAATTATGGAATACCTCCCAGAAGGTATGGTTTTGAAGACATGGTAGCTTATGCATTGCAGGTTGCTGAAGAAGTGGATCCTGACTCACATGAGCCATCCAACACAAATAGCGATTCGTATCGAATCTTCCCGATGGCTTCTTTGCTATGGGAGAGGAGATGGAGTCACTCATAAGAATCGGACTTGGGAATTAGCGCGACCGCGAGACAGAAAAGTTATCACTGCAAGTGGATCTAGAAGAAGGAAGGAGGAACACGTGTTAAGGGTATCAGTATAAAGCTCAGTGGTAGCTGGGGTTCGCTCGGAGAGAGGGTAGACTACTGATGAGATTTTCTTGCGGTGGTCGACACACTTCCGTGGTGCTACTAGTAATAGTTGCACATCGAATCTGGAACTTGAACAACTAGATGTGAAGACAACTTTCCTACGGAGAGTTGGAGGAGAAATATACATGACTCGGCGGATGGGTTTGAGTTCTGGTAAGAGCACTATGTTTGCAAGTTGAAGAAGTCCTTGTATGGGCTAAAGCGACCTCAGGAAATGGTACAAAGGTTCGTGACTATATGATAGAGATTGGCTCTGTGAAGTCCATATGATTGTTGTGTTTACTCTGACAGTCAACAAATAGTTCTTTGATTTACTTGGTCCTGTATGTAGATGATATGTTGATAGCTGCGAAGGACAAGTCTGATATCCAGAAGTTGAAGGATCTTCTCAGTGCTGAGTTTGATATGAAGGATTTGGGTGCAGCCCGAAAAATTCTAGGAATGGAGATCTATAGGGATCTAAGTAGAGGGAAACTCTTCTTGTCACATAAGGGCTACATTCAGAAAATTTTGTCAAGGTTTGACATGTATACAACAAAGCCTATAGATACTCCCGGTCTTTGAATGCCACGTCATGCATTGCCTTTGCACCTAAATCATCGAGGAGAAGGAGTACATGTCTCGAGTTCCTATGCTAGTGCGATAGGAAGCTTGATGTATCTGATGGTGCACTAGACACGATCTTGCATGATCTGTTAGTGTTGTTAGCGGGTTTATGAGTGAGCACGGCAAAGAGCATTGGCAAGTTGTGAAGAGGAATTTCGGTACCTCGAAGGTGCGTCGATGTTGGTCATTTATGGAGGTGATCTGAGTGTTTGGTAGCGGGGTTTTGGACTCAGGCTATGTTGGAGATGTTGTGATGAAGATCTATGACTGGTTATGTTTTCACTCTTGGTGGTTCAATTGTCAGTTGGAAAGCTACTTTGCGACTCTGATGACTTTGTCGACTCATGAGCGAGTACATGTGGCATGAAGCGACGAGGAGGAATTTGGTTGAAATGATTGATCGTGATCCGGGTCTGTCGAGGATCATGCCAGTGTATTGTGGCGATCTTTGTTTAGCAGGATCAAGTCCATCATGAGAGGACTAAGCACGTTGATGTGAGGTATCATTTTACGAGAAGTGAGAAGAGAATCAAGGTGAACAAAGTGGAGTCTGCGATAACCGGTGATAAGTTCACTGGCCAGGTCCAGCGCAAGTTCCAACACTGTTAGGACTTGCTCAATGCTAGGAGTTGCTGATTGCCCTTGAGGGCAAAATCTGGGGCAGAAGGAGTCTAGTACATATGGCACTATAATGGTGCATCTGGTACATCTGTTATTTGTGAGAGGATTCAAGTCAAGGTGGAGATTTGTTGAAATATGCCTTGAATCTGGGCATATTAGGTTTATACCATGTTTAGGAATCCTTTTCCTTTTCTGTTTGGAAACTTTTTCCTGTTCTGTTTGGAAAACCTTTCCTTTTCTATTTGAAAAACCTTTCCTTAGTTTGTGTAAGGGGTACTCTATATAAACCCCATAGGTCATAACCTAATAAGCAATCTGAAATACAATCCAGAGAAATCTCAAAAAATTGTATTCCTCAAGATCAATAAAGTTTTTCTCTCTGTTTAATTGCTTCCGCTATAACACTTCTAATTATCCTGATATATGTCTTACATGTACCTCAGGTTTTACCTACACCGACCTTTGAGGAATCTACAATTACTTACATCTTGATCGCGGTGCCACGGCCGACTTATCGTTGTTGGCCGCGTCGGCGTTAGGCGGATGACTCGTATCTGCGTCGGACATTGCACCTACTGTGGACTTGTCTCCTTCTGATCAACTGATTGCACTCCGGAAAGGTAAACGGTCCACTCATAACACTAATTCACATTATACCCTTTTAAGTTATCATCGTCTATTACCATCCCATTATGCCTTTGTATCATCCCATTATGCCTTTGTATCATCATTGTCCTCTGACATACATTAGGGCGATCAATGATACGTATAATGAAGCCAAGACCAGGGTACGGACAATAGGAGGGGATTCAGAGCTCTTCCTAGTGACGATGGGGTTGCACCAGGGATCAACTCTTAGTCCATTCTTATTTGTCTTGGTGATGGATGGCCTGATGCGACAAATCCAAGGGGAAGTGCCATGGTGTATGTTATTCGTAGACAACATTGATGAGACTCACAACAGAGTGAAGGCTAAACTGGAGGTTTGGAGACAGACTATGGAGTCTAAAGAGTTCAGGTTGAGTAGGACCAAGACATAATACTTGGAGTGTAAGTTCAGTAACGGGAGCGACCTTAAGAGAGGCGTGGAGGTGAGGCTTGGTACTCAGGTCATTCCGAAGAAAGGAAGCTTCAAGTACCTCAGATCTATTATCCAAGGGAATGGAGAGATTAATGACGATATCACACATCGTATTGGAGCATGGTGGATGAAATAGATGCTCGCATCGTGAGTCTTATGCGATAAAAAGGTGCCATCAAAACTTAAAGGTAAGTTCTATAGGGTGGTGGTTACACCGACTATGTTGTATGAGGCGGAGTATTGACAGTCAAGACTTCGCATATCCAAAAGATAAAAGTTACGGAGATAAGGATGTTGAGATGGATGTGTGGACATACAAGGAGAGATATGATTAAAAATGATGATATCCGGGACAGAGTGAGAGTCGCCTTGGTGGAGGATAAGATGCGGGAAGCGAGGTTGAGATGGTTCAGACATGTGCAGAGGAGAGACACAAATGCACAGTGCAGAGGTGTGAGAGGTTGGCTATGGACGGGTTCAGGAGGGGTAGAGGTAGGCCGAAGAAGTATTGGAGAGAGGTGATTAGATGAGATATGACACAGGTGTAACTTACCGAGGACATGATCTTAGATAGAGGGTTCTGTGTTTTATCGACATTCTGCTTCAGATATGAGTATTTATTTGGTGGTTTATGTTGACGATATATTTATAACTGTCAATGATCAAGATGTTATCACTAATTTAAAACATCTCTTTCTGCATTTTCAGACTAAGGATCTCGGCAAGTATTTTCTAGGTATTGAGGTTGCCCATTCCACGTCAAGTATTGTTATTTCGCAACGCAAGTATGTCTTAGACATTCTTGAGTAGACAAGAAGATGGGATGTAAACCCATTGACACTCCTATTGATCTGAATGGTAAACTCTTTCCATGACAGGGGGAGCCACTCAGTGATCCTGGAAGAAATCGACGGTTGGTTGGTAAGTTGAATTATGTCACAGTGACTAAACCTGACATTTTGTTTCCTGTGAGTGTTGTAAGTCAGTTTATGGATTCTCCCTGTGATAGTCATTGGGATGCAGTTATCCGCATTCTTCGTTATATTAAGTTAGCCCCAGATAAAGGATTGCTTTTCGAAGATCGAGGCCATGAGCAGGTCGTTGGATATACAGATGATCATGCAGGATGATAGACGTTCTACATCCGGATATTGTGTGTTAATAGGAGGTAATTTGGTGTCATGGAAGAGTAAGAAACAGAATGTCGTTGCTCGATCTAGTGCTGAATCAGAACAAGCAATAGTTGTAGCAACTTGTGAGCTAGTTTGAATTAAGCAGTTGCTCAGAGAATTAAAATTTGGAGAAATCAGTCAAATGGAACTTGTGTGTGATAACAAAGCGGCCCTTCATATCACATGTAATCTTGTATTTCATGAGAGGACTAAGCACATTGAGATTGATTGTCACTTTGTAAGGGAAAATATACTCTCCGGAGATATTGTTACTATATTTGTAAAGTCGAATGATCAGCTTGTGGATATTTTCACCAAGTCACTTAGTCGTCCTCGTATTAATTACATCTGTAACAAGCTCGGTACATATGACTTGTATGCACCAGCTTGAGGGGAGTGTTAGAATAGGAATAGGATTTCATATATAGTATCCTACTAGGAAAAAGATTGTAATGTAGTGTCTATAAATAGGGCTCAGTGTAATCATGTACAATAATAATATTTTCTCCCATAATTTCTCCACAGCTACTATATGTTCAATCATGAAAAAGTGAAGACACTCACATCTGCTGCTTTTCTTACTGTTTCTTGTGTCCTATTGGGTTTGGGCAACATCTTTTAGAGAAACATCGTGTCAAACTCTCCTTTCTGCTGGTCCAGTATTATTTCCGTCATTTTCTTGTATTTTATTTTAGCATTCGCATATATCTTATTCTTAGTTTTCTATTGATACGTGTTCTTTCTGCTCTAGTTTTCTTGCTATTATGATGTTGCTTTTGTGTTACCTGAGCCGAAGGTCTATCGAAAACAATCTCTCTACATGCGAAGGTAGAGGTAAGGTATGCGTACACTCTACCCTCCCCAAACCTCACTTTGTGGGATTACACTGGGTATGTTGTTGTTGTTTTTTGTTTATCGTGTCAAACTCGACCCCCTGTCTTTGTCTGCATTACATAGATGTAGTGTCATCTGGCATTTCATTGTAGAAGCCTCATGTGTCACCGAACTCTTATAACACTACTGTCTTAGTGATACTTGTCTTTTCCAGTTCTTTGTCAGCATTTTACATGCGGAGCTTTGCCGAGAAAGTTTCTGATATAAAGCCTCCCCTGCTTCAGGTAACAGATCATCTGAATAGTTCTTTTTTTTTCTTCCTTTTTTGGGTGTGGGGTGGGTTAAAATTCCTGCTGAACTCTATTTTGGATGTGGATATAATCAAAATTCGTCTTTACAATCAAAATATAATCAAAATTCTTTTTTCCTTCTTGAGGACCATGTGAAGGATCATAAATAATTACCTTCAGTTAGGGTCTTGTTTTCGCAAAATTACTTTGTCCTTATCTAATCAGTAGTTCAGATAGCTCTGATCCCCTTCCATGAGAAGCAAGAGAGACGCCTTCAGACTCCTTTTTTATGTTGTCTTTGTCCCAATTTATGTGATACACTTTCCTTTTTAGTCTGCCCCAAAAAGAATGATATATTTCTATATTTAGAAATAATTTAAGTTAAAACTTCCCCTTTTACATGAAATGATTTACAACCACACAAATATCTATGACTTGTTTCAGACCACCGTTTCAAAAGTCTTCTTTTATTTCTTAAACTCCGTGCCTAGTCAAACTATATCACATAAATTGGGACGGAGGGAGTAATATTTTCTTCTGCACCACTCATTTCTATACTCCATTTGAATTCTTTCATTCTGTGAGCAACCCATAATCATAGTGTCAATGAAGTCCATCTGAAGGTCTGCCTGAGTTATGATTCAAGTTCCTTTTGAATTTGCCCCAGTAATTGAAAGCAAAAATATTGGAAAGCTTGTCTCTGCTTTGCTTTTCTAATTGCAAGGTTCTTAATTCAAGGCTGAGGACTGATACAAAATATATTTCGTGGTTGTAAGCAACTCCTCCTCCAGCGATGTAAGTACTCCTACATGTGCTATGATACCATGCATCAGTAAATCAGTGTCTTGAGTAGGTTTTATTACTCAGATGTGATACTGCATACTAGTGCTAAACCCTCCAAAACTCTCCCAGTTAGCACCTACAAAGAAAGGCAAAAAGAAAATAAAGGTTCCTTGCCTAGATTACATGACTGGGTGAGGTGATCGCTTTTGTACCTTGGTGACTAGTCTGAGAACTTGTCAAGTACATTTTCACTAGAACTCGATCCACAGGTGTGTTCTTTCTTTTCTCTCTCTCTCTCTCTTGATAAGGTTAAGCTTACTGGTGGTGTTCTTTTCTCTACTTGTTGCAACAGTTTGATACATGGTTTTTTGGGATGTCTAGTGTTTAACTAATTGATCTCGGTAAAACTATTTCTTAATGGTTTGAAATCTATGTTTTGAAGCTTTTAGTGAGCTTTTGGCAAGACGAGGATGAGCATGTTAAAATGGCAGCACTTTCATTATTTCATTGTGCTGCTTCACGAGCCATTCCACTTCCACTACGCCGGGATAATTCAAGAGATAATGAGAATGGAGTATCACCAAGGGGAAACTATGATTCAGTCCCATCGGAAGAACCCACTAACTGCTTGAGGGATGACAGACAAATTGTCACTGAAGGGAACTCTGAGGATGAAGAATCTGAAATAAGTTCATGGTTAGAATCATTTGAAATGCAAGATTGGATTTCTTGTGTTGGGGGCACGAGCCAAGATGCAATGACATCTCATATCATTGTCGCTGCTGCATTGGCTGTTTGGTATCCCAGCCTTGTGAAACCAAATCTTGTTGGCTTGGCTGTTAATCCATTAGTGAAGTTGGTTATGGCGATGAATGAGAAATACAGCTCCACTGCCGCAGAAATTCTGGCAGAAGGCATGGAAAGCACATGGAAGGCATGCATTGGTTCTGAAATACTGCGCCTTATTGGGGACATATTCTTCCAAATTGAGTGTGTTACTGGTGCATCCGCTAATACACCTGCCAAGAATCCATCTACATCTGTTAGAATTCGTGATATTTTGGTTGGAATTCTTCTCCCAAGTTTAGCAATGGCTGATGTATTGGGATTTCTGAATGTCATAGAAAGCCAGATCTGGTCAACTGCCTCTGATTCGCCTGTTCATGTAGTATCCCTCATGACTATAGTTAGGGTTGCACGTGGTTCTCCAAGAAACTTAATTCAATATCTTGATAAGGTTTGTTAAGTCTCCTATTATTTCACGTGTTTTTCCACTTCTGAAGTGACATATAACCCACATCCCTCTGAACCATAAGGTATGGGAAAAAGAGAAGCCCTTGAGTTCCCATATCAGTTGCTATTGCGTTCAACTTCATCATTTTTCCTTCCGAGTTATGTATCTTACTACTTTCCTATGGCAACTTTTAATATCAAGATCACTGAGTTTTCTGATTTAGTTTGGCAAAGAGTGCCGTGTTTCCCTGTCCTGTTTTGGATGTCCACAGGGAAAAGTTTACTCAATTAAAACTCAAAGTTAATTATAGATCTTTTTTCAGATGCTCCTTCCCTCTACCCATCTTCCATGTGGTTAGTTATAAAACTCAAAGTTAATTATAGATCTTTTTTCAGATGCTCCTTCCCTCTACCCATCTTCCATGTGTTTAGTTATAAAACTCAAGTTTACTCAGCTGTTAGTACTTGTTAATTGGAGATTCTTGAAGACTTAGCTATGTGCACATCGCAAGTAGTAAACAGAATGGGTTGCAGACATATGTTATATCCTTTTTTTCTGTTTTTAAGTGAATTTAACATATACCATGTAATAACAAGACAAATGTGCTTCTAGCGCTGAAGCATTTCTCAAATTTAGCATGTCTAACACCTAGATAGATCTGCAGGTGGTTACTTTCATTTTACAGACGATAGATCCTGGTAACTTAGCCATGCGAAAAACTTGCTTGCAAAGTTCAATGGCGGCATTGAAGGAAATTGCACGCATATTCCCTATGCTGGCACTAAATGATCCAGTGACACGATTAGCTATTGGAGATGCGATTGGAGAGATGAACAGTCCAAGCATTCGGGTATATGACATGCAAAGGTTAGTTAACAGTACAACTGAATATTCTGGTAGCCATATGAGGAGCTTCTTTTCCTCTTTATTCTAGTAATATTTAGTAACAAAGATGCTGGAACACAGAACTAGAAACTTCATTAAGTTGTGAGGTATAAACTAAATAAGTTATGTTTCTTTTGTCCTTTTGAGTATCCTTGGTTGTCAATATTAAGCATACTACTTAGTTTGTATCATATTGTAGAGTTTCTTTTCTCATGAACGATAACTTTTTAAACTTTCCTTTTTTAGATAAGAAGCTATAGCTTTGTGATTAATCGATGTCCTTTTTTTTAATAATACTTTTATGGCTATGAATGTTCGTTTTAAGAACTTCAAGGATTTCTATGTTCAATCCCAATTCAAAGCTTTTCCTTGGTTTCTCTCTAACAAAGTACGTGAGGCGTGGGTTAGGGCACGCCACGGGTTTGAACTCTGTTGCAGACAAAAAAACTGGTATTTTCATTGGGAAGGGTAGAGAGCGCGGGCCCATTATCCACCAAAATTTTAACTGTGGTGCCACTGACCATTGAGGATTTCTCTACAACAACAACAACTAACCTAGTGTGATCCCACAAGTGGGGTCTGGGGAGGGTAGGATGTACGCAGACCTTACCCCTACCTTTGTGAGGTAGGGAGGCTGTTTCTGCCCGACCTCGGCTCAGAAGGATAGTGTTTGCCGCAGGTGTAAGAAAAGAGACAGTAAAATAGCAAGATACACAACAGATAATAGTACACATCAAAGAATAAGAAACTACGTGATAACTGAATACTACTACTAACCTTCTACCCTGGAAGAAAGGGAGAAGACGAGTAGACTCGCCCCCTCCCTCCCCCCACAGAAAGGAGACAACACTTAGCTACCTACTAACCTTCTACCCTAATACTCGACCTCCAAATCCTCCTATCTAAGGCCATGTCCTCAGTCAGTTGAAGTACCATTGAGGATTTCTATGTTACAAAAAAAAAAAATAGGCTTTAACATGAACTGAAGTAAAATCCCTTCCTCGTCCACATCTGAGTGTCAGGATCCATGTCTGGGGACCTGATTTCTATGATTGAGAGCACCTAGGTAATATGTATTCATCTAATTATCTAAATGCTTGTAATATTGATTCTGTTTTAAACCCTAATGCAGCATCACAAAAATTAAAGTCTTAGATGCAAGTGGACCTCCAGGATTTCCCAGTTTGTTTGGAGGAGCTTCAGGAATGACAGTGACTACTGCAATATCAGCTCTTAGCTTTTCACCGGATGGAGAGGTATCATACAGGATGAACTGTTTCACATGATCTTCCTCTCTAAGTTCATTATTGCAAAGTTGCCAATGTTATTGTGGAAAGTTTTGTTGCATGCATGGTTTTTTATCCATTTGATTGGGCACAATGATGTTCTACCGCCTTCTTTGAGAGATTGTCCATTGTCTATACAAAGTTTCATACAATGTTGTTTCACTTGTAGGGGCTCGTTGCTTTTTCTGAGACTGGGTTGATGATAAGATGGTGGTCCTACTCCTTGGGATCTGTGTGGTGGGAGAAACTTAACAAGAATCTAGTTCCTGTTCAGTGCACAAAACTGATATTTGTTCCACCTTGGGAGGGATTTTCACCTAATGCTAATAGGTCAAGCATAATGGCAAGTGTATTCTCAAAAGGCGGAGATGCTAAATCTCAGGTATGCAACCCTGATGCAATTCTTATAACCAGACATTAGTTCTTATATTGAATAAGCATTGTTATACTGCTATCGTAAAGATTCTTATGACTCCAATGATGACTTGTGCAAGGAAAATTTGGTTTTGTCAAATTTCAAAAATAAATCTGCTACTCCATTATCCTGCCTTATTTGTTGATCGTCTTTCATGCAGGAGAAAACCAATGCATCGAATGAAATGGATAGATTTAAACAGCTACTTCATAATATTGATCTTTCTTATAGAATAGAATGGGTTGGTCAAAGAAAAATAAAACTCATCCAACATGGCCGTGATTTGGGCACTTTCCAGCTATGAGAGCCCTGCGCTATACGAAAATTCCAACTCTTTTTTGAGAAGGTAAAGTTCCAACTCTCCAGTTTGCTTATGGTAATTTTGGCTTTCATGGAAGAGGTAGTTTATCTGTACTGTGGTTAACGTGGGTTGTTAACTTGAGCTGCACATATGCCTAGCTCTTGAGTTGATGTTTCACCAACATCTCTACAGCAGTTTCAATGATTTTGAACTGCATTTACGCAGAGGAAATTCTGTTCAAAGCAGCCAGAACATGCATGTACACAGTACATGTGGTCGGTGTAGTGGTGGTAATTTGAATCTCTAATGATATGCATGTCGAGTATCCATTAGAGACAATTTTGTCCCTCTCCATATGTTACCAATCTCAAAAAAAGACAATTTTGTCCCTCTCCCCCACTTTCATCTTTTGTTTATTTTTTAGGGGATGGTTGGCAGCATTGTGGCGGAGCGGGATATTGTACACTTGCATGTCTTGTACAAGTAACTGAGTTAGTGTGGTGGAAGTACTTACCTGCTTATTTCTTCAAATGTAAATCAAATAGCTTTGAAGTCATAATTTTTGTATATTGACATTGATTGATCTTCGTTGGTGCTCGTCCTTCCAGCATGTATACACGAAATAAAACAAAATCTACAAACATGGAGACCTAGTTCAATAATCCGAGGATTAATGTTCTTTATGTGTGCTATCTCTCTCTGTTGATTGATGCCCTTTGTTTGTTACATGATTTCCAAGAACAGCTAGTCTCTTTGGTAGGTTTGCTAACAACGAAACATTTCAGTTTTGTTGCTTCAGAATTTTAAGATCCCTGACAAAAAGCTGAAATGTATGCACAAGAAGGAGAAACACTTTTCACAGATTCTTTGAAGTTCTTATAATTTTCGTGCTTTCTTTAATTAGTAACAAATGAAAACTTTGAAAAGGATAAAATACCATTTCCTAAGTCATCCAAAAAAGTAGAATCTCAGTTAAAAAGGAAGAGGAAGTTAAACATTTGGCTGCTCAGCCAAAAATATTTACATGCTAGTCAATATACACAATATACTGTACGTAGGCTATTTTTTAGGTGAACGGCTACTTATACCAATTTCCCAAAAAGAGAGGAACATATAGTCAATTAAACACAAAAAGTTGCAAGAATTTTTTGTAGAATGCAGTTCGTTGGTTCATATAAATACATAACGTGGTAACTTTAGAAACGATCGTGTCACGCTTCTACTCGACTGTATGGTATCTTAATTTACATTTCTATACAGAATTGCACATTTTGACTTGCTACGTATGATCATCAGCACAATGAAACACCAACTTATGTTACGTCACTTTTCAATTTGAGACATATAGATAATATCTTATTTACTATAACTAGTAGTAATACATTTAGAATCTAGAGAGAAACTGAAGTTGCTTTAGAAGTGGACTTAAGGTCTCCATTAGCTTCTCACAAGGGTGATTGTGAATGTCTTCATAAGTTGTCACCACAATGCTTGTATCCTTAGAAAGCCTTTGAATTTGTTTTTTCACATTGCATGTGTGATGTGTACATCGATAGTAACTCCTGTTAGGTAAAAAAAAGGCGCCAACATTTTTACTAAAAGGAAATAATGGGAAATAATGTTTGAAAAAAGTTTCTTCTTGACGTAAGCTAATAAATATGATCATACGAATACCATTGGCCAAAGTTGCGACAGCTTATAATGCTGATTAATTCTCATGTGAAGGTGAACAACCTAACTCTAGTGCTCATCGAAATAAACAATGCAAATATGACTAGATTGAAATTGTTAGCCTACATATAGTAAACTACTCGATTGTGATCAAATGATTATAGGATATATATATATATATATATTCTCATGATTCAAACTTATTTTTAAAACGACGATCAATGCAAGATGAAAAGATGTAGGAGTTGTTAGTGATCATTTTAATAATAATAAGTTTGATTTTACGCTCGCAGCCAGCTTTTATTTTTTTCATCTCCATTTTGTCATAGTCTGGATATGTCTTGGGTCAAGATATGTTCTTGCGGTTATCATTTCTTTACTCACTACGCACTCAAGAGTCTTGACGTCTTCCCTCGAGAGGAACGTGACCCTCCAAAAGAGTATTTCAGATTAGATCCACTCAAATAGAATAAATAAAAAATCTTGTCTTCTTGAATAACTTGAGACCGGGCCCCATGCCTCCCTCACTGCCTTCCAAAAGGTGCCTGACGGAGGAGGGACGCTTTTTTTTAACGCGATCGAGATACATAAGTAACCGTGTATATATAGATGTAGGAGTTGTTAGTGAATTTGATCTTAGATGTTTGAAAGATGGAAAAATTAAATTGCATGATGGGAATAACACGTTATTTCATACTATTAGAGATCGACGACATCAAAATAAAATGGATTACGTCATAAATAATCGAATGTGTGTGTGTTGAAAGATAATTAAATAAACAAATGTGTATTCTTCCTAATCGAATGTGTGTTGAAAGATAATTAAATAAACAAACGTGTATTCTTTCTAATATCTTAAACTTTTAGATGGGATAGTCACATACATTAATAAGGTGTCCGAGTCCGGATTCAATTCTCACCAAACCAGGATGCACGGAGCGTGCGTGTGTTGAAAGAGCATAAATAAATGTATGCTTAAATTCTAATAATTTAAATTTTTAAATGAAATGATCACACGTTTCAACTATGATATAAATTATTAATGATCCTAAATGTTTGTTCCACACAAAATTGATATCGAGACTCAATATGGCTCTTCTTGGTTCATCCGTCAAGAGGAAAATATAAAATAGTAAAAAAACATATACCAATACTCTTGCATGTTTTACTTCCTCGTGAAAATATGACCTATTCACTTCACTTTAATTAATATGATGTGTTTAATGTTCTTATGATGCATTAATGAGTTTATCTTTGTAGCTTTCCTGGCAGTCATTATTATTTTAGCTTATATATGTTGGAGATCCTGAAACACTATTATTATTTGGTCAATTTAGTTTTCGTTCGAGGGACAAACTATTTTACATAACAGTATCAAAATTTACGCATCAGAAGTTCGCTAAAGACATATAATCTCTGAAATAACATCTAATGACAGTCGCACAGTGTCAATAGGAATTAGTTAATGTTCTTTTTAGGCATAAAACTAATATGCTTCAAATGCCACATAGTTTACAAATAGTAAACATAAATTATAGTACAAGAACTTTGTAAGAAAATTTCATACATATAATTAGAGACTTATAATAAGTACACGTGAATTTATTATTTCATCTATTCTTTTCTTCTTGATATTTTATGTCTTTAATATATTCACCCTATTAAAGACCTAACTCTTCATGTTATAAGTTATTATTACTTGATTAGTAAGTTTAACTTCAATTTCCAAACTAGTTCAGGTTGGTTGTATAAATCATTTTCTATCAGCTCTTCACTCTTCAATATTCAGATGTTTTATCATAACTCGACTATTTATATATGTTGATCATCACCGCTCCATATTTATATACAAACAATTATACAAATATTTACATTTATATATGCACAATTTTGATCGTAAAGATTTTTTTTGTTTAAAAAATAATGTAATCAGCAATGGATAATTACCTTGGATGGGTACTATTCTTGACAGCTTTCTGACCATATTTTCTCCACTTATATCCATCATCAAGAATATCTTCAGTGCTCCTCGTATGAAATGCAATCCTAGGTGGTACATATTTCCTCTTCCTAAATTTCCCTTTGTCTCTACATAGTCTACCATGTTGTTCTTGTATTTGTTGTTGATGTTGTTCACCACCTTCCATCATAATATTCCTCGGATTTATCGACACGTTTGACATAGTTGCAATTGACTCATTATTAGTAGAAGAGCCCGATAAAAGACCGGCCCAATCAATATTATCACAACCAACTTGAGAGTTATAGTTATTTTGCATTGGTAATTGATTAGGTGGTTGCATGAAGAAGTTGGCCAGAGATAGATCGTTGGATAGTAACGGTGGCGGTGGAAGAGGCGGAGGTGGTGGTTCTTCGTTGGAGTTCATCGACGTTGAGTTATAATGCATTTGAGATTTTAAAAATGTGATGGGGTCGATCAAGATTTGCAAGAATGTTAGAAATAATATATAGTTTGAAATTTATAGATGAAGTTAGGTGATAGCCGCTGGCAGTTTTATAAATACGTTGTGAGAGAGAGATGGTTTTTAGGGTTAAAAGAATAGTGAGATAATGGCTTGTACCCTTTGATAAAAGCCAACTACATTTTACCTAATAAATCTGTTCAACTGCCTTATTAGAAATGGTAGACGTGCCCAAAAAACATGTTATTACCACCAAAGCACGTCGTGTAATTATAACATGTTATTTCTTTTCTTGTTTTTTTAACTTTCAACCTTTAACTTGTTTAAGTGTAAAGCTCATAAATGCATGGTTTAGGCAGGAAACTTAAGACGTGAATAATAAAACGTTGTACTTGAAAAATTTAATGTTTAAATTTTATATGTCCAAATCGTACCTTCCTGTAGTTTGGATGGTTAGTACAAGAGTTAAATGATCACTCAGTTTTTATTTTATCACGAAAATCAGTAAGCAATTGATTGTAACAAGAAAACCCACTCTAACTTTGCCTATTACAGAAAGTTATATGTTGAATTATATTGTTTGCGAAATATTATAATTGGGATTATAATGAGCTCTAGTGAATCGTAATTACACCATAATTGGTTTAATGAACCAGCTAGAAGGTTTGTGTGAACACTACAAAGATCTTTTGGACCAAGAAGAGCATGACTCAATTATTGAGGGATTAAAAGTGAAAATAAATCCCAATAAAATGTTTACTAGTCAAGGCATGCAAACTACCTTCGCCTAATTAGTGTTACCCTTCACTATTGCTGCCAGACTTTACATGGTCAATTGTAGTGCTTTTGTTTAATCAATGGATAGTTAAAAAAATATAGCACATCCATTGAACATTTCTTTTACACAACTATTTGCAACAAAAAAAAGAAAAAGATAAAAGCTTTCTATTGACGTAATAAAATTGACCAAGAGTGTTATAATATAAGTCTCCTTTACGTACATACAAAACGAAAGGACATGGTCCTAATTTTTTTTTAAAATAAAATACAATCACCCATATAGCTGGTGAGCTTTATTCCATCATAGCACATACTGAAGGGGGCATAAACCCGACCTTCTGCAATTGTGTTTGGAATCCAACACCGCCATAATCACAACTACCAGTGCGAGAAGGAGATGTTGGTGGTTTCTGATTTAATGTTGCCAAGATCGAGTTCTTCAGGTTTGTACAGAAATGGTACTCAACAGAATACACGTAGGTTAGAGAAACATAGATGCAGTCAGATCGTAAACACTCATCTTCATTAATGAAAGAACAATTACAGAGAAGAAGGGTTTTCAGTAGAGAAGACGAGAAAGCTTTCTCAAGAAGACAGAGAGACTCTCGAATGTTCTGCCCCTTTCTATCCCTCAAAAGTCACGTTAATAACATAAGGCAAATACCCTAATAGAGTACAGTGGGCTGATGTGCTTATATTGGGCTGGCCTTTAGTGGGCTGGTCTTTACACTTGGGCCAGACCTATTAATGGCCAGAGACCACATAACTAATATATCTAAAAATATACATTGTATACATAGAGCTATACATGTCTTCCTATCAGTTTTAACAGCCTCCCTCAAGCTGGGTGCTCGAATATATCTAGCAAGCCTAGCTTGGAACACAGGATGTTGTGATCTGGTTTGCCCTTTTGTAAGAATATCTACCGGCTGTTCTGTAGTGTGAATATATTCTGTTTGAATCATCCCTTGTCGAATTTTCTCTCTAATAAAGTGAAGATCAATCTCGATGTGTTTAGTCCTTTCATGGAACACAGGATTGGCTGCCATTTGTATTGCTGATTTACTGTCTGTGTACACAGTTACTGGATGCTTACACCAATGTCTTTCAGCAAGCCCAAAAGCCAAGTGATTTCAAAGCAGATGTTGGCGAGCTTCTATACTGCACAGAATCATGCGAGAAATTGTGCTCTGTTTCTTTGATTTCCAGGAAATGAGAGTGTCTCCAAACTTGACTAAATAACCTGTAATAGACTTTCTTGTATGTGGACATGAAGCCCAATCTGCATCACAATAACTAGTTAATGTCTCTTGTTTATTACTAGATAACAGCAGTCCTTGTCCTGGTTTACCTTTTACATATCTTACTATTCAGATTGCAGCATCATAGTGTGATTTCTTTGGATTTTGTAAGAATTGGCTAAGTGTTTGAACACTATAAGCAATATTTGGTCTAGTAAGAGTGAGGTATAGCAACTTACCAATTATCCTTTGATAGGAACTGATATCTCCTACTGGATCATCACTAGTGACTGTTTTTCCTGCATTTGAGCCCTGCTTCTCCACATAATCATCATACTCTTTTGTGGTAAGTTTCATAGTAAAATCAATGGGAGTATTACTAGGTTTGGCAGCAGCTAGTCCAAGTTCAGAAATAAGTTCTAAGGCATACTTCCTTTGATGCATAATAATCCCCTTGGTGGACCTAGCAAATTCTATCCCTAGAAAATACCTTAGTTCTCCCAGGTCTTTCATCTTAAAAATATTATGTAGAGACTGCTTAGTTTCCTTAATGAGACTTATATTGTTCCCTGTAATTAACATGTCATCCACATAAATAAGTATGATTATTATATCCTGCTCACTTTGTTTTAAAAACAGTGAGTGATCAAATTCAGACTGTCTAAATTCCATCTGGACCAGAGCCTCTATAAGCTTGAAGTTCCACTGTCTTGGAGCTTGTTTGAGCCCATACAAAGACTTAGTAAGTCTACATACAAGGTTACTGCCTCCCTGGCTACTGAAGCCTTGGGGCAAATTCATGTAAATCTCATCAAATAGATCCCCTTGAAGGAAGGCATTATAAACATCCATTTGATGAATATACCATCTTCTGGAGGCAGTAATAGACAGAATAGTTCTTATAGTAACCATTTTAACCACAGGAGAGAAAGTTTCTTGATAATCAATGCCTTCTTGTTGACTATAACCTTTTGCAACAAGTCTAGCTTTCAGTCTTTCTATTTCTCCAGTGTCCTTATATTTGATCTTGTAGATCCATTTACAGCCTATAGGTTTTTTACCTTTTGGCAGTGTAACTATTTCCCATGTATGGTTTTCTTGCAGGGCATCTATTTCAGCTTTCATAGCATCTACCCACATAGGGTCTTTTGAGGCTTCCAAGTAACATTTTGGTTCAGTCAGTTCTGAAAAAGATGTTAAAAAGGCTTGATATGTAGGTTTTAGGCTATCATAGGAAATGTAATTGGTAATAGGGTACAGTACATTGTTGGCATTGGTTGTGACAAAGTCTTTGAGCCATATAGGGGGTTGTTTGAGTCTGCTAGATTTCCTGAATGAGTGGTCAGTTATTTTTACAGCAGGGTGACTGAGAGAATGTACTTTATCAGAGTTCCCTTCTACTAAGTTATTATCAGAAGAATTGCTATCCTCAACAGATTCTATATTAGTAATATCAACACAACCTCTTTCTGAAGTGTCAGTGCTCTTTTGTAGGTTTACCTGGGATATATTTTGGTTCTCATTGTTATCAAGCAACTTCTGAAAGATAGGATTCTCAGACACATTTTTCCTAAAAGGGTACTCTGTTTCTCTAAATGTAACATCTCTACTAACAATAAGGGTCATGGATTGTAAGTCATACAAAATATATCCCTTTTGTGTGTCAGAATAACCCATCAGAGCACACTTTTTAACCTTAGACTGTAACTTATCAGTAACAGTTAAGTCATTAGCAAAGCACAGACATCCAATAGTTCTTATATGACTTAGGGATGGTTTCTTGTGATAGAGACCCTCATAGGGTGTAGTATGAGTGACAGAGGAGGGTAGTCTGTTGATTAAATGAAGTGCGGCTGTACTGTGAGCCCCAAAATTTTAAGGGAATATTGGCCTGCATTCTTATTGCCCTGGTTATTTCTAATATATGTCTGTGTTTTCTTTCTGCAATACCATTCTGTTGTGGTGTATAAACACAACTTCTTTGGTGAATAATACCTAAGTTCTGGAAAAGGTTGTGGCAGGTATCATTAACAAACTCTGTCCCATTATCAGTTCTAATAGTTTTAACAATTTGATTAAACTGGGTAGATATGTATTTAAGAAAATGCTTAATTACCACACATACTTCAGATTTAAGTCTGAGTAGATATACCCAGGTCATTCTGGTGTGATCATCTACAATAGTGAGAAAAAATCTCTTCCCATTATATGTTTCAATCTTATAAGGACCCCATAGGTCCATGTGAATAATGTAAAGGTGGCGATGGGTGGGCCGACCCATCCGGTCAGGCCCGACCCGACCACGACACCGTTATTAAAAAAAAAGCGGGATCGGGGCTCGAGCAGGCGGGGCAGTATGGTCCCGACCCGACCGATCCGATCCCGCCCCGACTTGATTCGACCGCTGCGAGAAAATAGCCGTTGTCCAACGGCCATTTTACATTTTGGTCGTTGGACAACGTCCATTTTAGCCTCCCACTCCCGACCCCTCTACCCCCCTTTAACCCAATTTTTCAACTATAAATACCTCATTCCTCTTCTTATTATTTTCACAAATCTTTCTACACTCTAATCTCTCAATCAATCTCTATTCAACATTGTCTACATATTCAATCTATTTATTAATTTGAGAATTGGGAGTGAAGTTGGCAACTAGCTTGAGGATTATCTATCGAGCAAAGTTTCAATTTTCAACCTCTCGATTACACGTCGACTCTACGTCGGCGTTTGATACATTCGTTCTCTCATTAAATTATTATTTTGTCTTTATTTCATTTAGCACATTTAATTTCATTATCTTTAACTATTTATTAGCAAAATTAAAATGAAAGGACTAAGAGGCATGTTGGGTAAGGGTAAGGGTCAGGCTTCTTCTAGTAGGGGTGGTAACAAGGGCAAGGGTACTTCTTCTAGTATTCCTGTTCCAGTTATTCCTAGACAAGATGATTTTATAGATCCTGAAATGTTTCCTGAAATACCATATGATCTTGACACAAATGATTATCCTGAAATTGAAGAAGATTTTAATTTAGATGACACTCTAGTTGATGATACACCTATTAATGAAGATGATGATACACCCACTAGTGAAATGCCTCCTATCCCCTACTATGAGGCGAGTCCTGAAAGCGACCATTAAAATCGGTTGTATGGAAATATTTTGTGAGGACGTAGCTAATCAAGTAGTTGTATGTAAAACTTGTAAAAATGTTTATTCTTTTAAAACTGGACAAGGTCATGGTGGGACGGGGGGTTTAGGAAGACACCTGTTGCAAAAACACAAAGCCTTGCATGCCCAATACATGATTGAAAAAACTGGTGAGCAAGCGTCCTCTCAATCGGGACAAGGTTCACATACTACTGTCGGAGAAAGTCTGGTCAAATTAACCTATGACGGGGAGTTGTAGGCCCTAAATACGATAAACATAAAGATAGGAAGCACTAGCAAAATTAGTTCTTTGTGGAGGTTTGCCTTTTTCATTTCTGAATCTCCGGTTTTATTCATTATATTAGAGATATGTATAATCCTGATTATAATGGTTTTCATAGATAAACTGTTAAAAGAGATGTATTTAAATTTGCATGAATATCAAAAAGATGAGATTACGTTATGCATTATATCATTTAAATTGCAAAGTCGCTTTAACTTCGATATAGTCGTAGTACTAACGCCATGATTATTTAACGGTAACTTTGTCATTGGATAGATTATAAATGGTCTATGCAAAACGTATTTTAGCATATAGATATATAGATAGTAGGCACCTTTGGTGAGTTTATTTGAAAATATTTATTCGATCGCGATTATTACGGAATAACCGATAAAGTTATGAGTATTACATTAGATAATGCATCTTCTAACAATTACGCTATTAGTATTTTAAGAAATGTTTTAACTCAGTCTTTTCCAAAACATTTTCATATCAAATGTGTGTGCCATATTTATAACTTAGTTGTAAAGGATGGTCTTTCACTTTTTCAAGATATTCTTGAAAAAATACAATTTGCTATACACTTTATTTTTAAAAATAATAGAATTCAACAAATAAAAGAATATAAAAAAACTTGCCACGAGTGTGGACTATCTTCTGAGAAAAATTCAGAAGAAGTACCAACTAGGTGGAATTCTTTATATGACCAACTAGTTGTTGCTTATGACTATAGAAAACCTATTACTTTATTTTTAACGCCCATAATCAAAATCCAAATGATATGATTGTGAATCTTGATTGGGAGAAAATTAGAGAACTTATTGTATTTTTAGAAAATTTTCAACGAGCAACAAAAGAATTTTCTACTTTATATTATCCTACTATTTCAACTATGTTGTTTTATATAGCTATAATATTTTTACTTCTTAAAGAATATATGGAAAAACACGCTTATCTCGCATTTATTAAAAAATGTTTATGAAATTAAAAAATATTTTATTCCTATTCCCTATTTATATTATTGGTCGTATTAAACCCGACTATTAAAGTAGATGGTTGTAAAAGTCTTATTGAAAATATATATAATCTGTATGGACGTACTACACCTCCAACTCCCAAAAATTTAAATGTTGAACCACCTATTGAACTAACGCTAGAAGAAGTGTTGAATAGCGTAGAAGATGAATGCAAAAAGTATATCGGCATTACCAGCAAGAAAGTTCTAGTAACCAACCGACTTTTGTATCATCTTCTTCTTCAACACAAACTAAAAAAAGACAAGCAGTTTCTGTGGCTAGGCCTAATTTTAATTCTATTGAAATCCTAAGAAATTAAATGTGCGGTGGTAGCAGTGGTAACCAAATTCGTGCGTTAGATGTTTTTGTTTTGCAGGGTAATTTACCTTACCAAGCAGTTATCAATGAAGAAGGAAATGAAGACTTCTTGAAATATTGGGCGAATGAAGACATTTCGACACTTTCAATGATGGCGAGATATTTTGAACATTGGCGTCGTGATCGCTTCTAAAGCGCTTTTTCTGCAGCGATTTCAAATAGGAGAGCACAGACACTCATTAGCGGAGACACTTGGAGATGGCGGTACTATTCAGAGATTGGATACGAGCGGAGGCGAAGGAGGTCGATCGACCAGATTAACGAAGAAGATGGCGACAACTCTGGCGACATTTTATCACGAAGGCATGAGTAGCGACGTGGAACAATTTGATCAAGATATACCAATTCCAACCGAAGAACCACAAGAAATTATAAAGAAATTAGAAAAAATATTTTCAAATTGGTAATTTATTTCATTGCAATTTTTAAATTTTTCTATGTCTTTCACTCTTTTGCAATTTTTTCAACAACAAGATAATTACAATGTAATTTTGAATCTTGTATATTTGATATTTCAATGAAATTAATAATATAAAAGGCACAAAAACAGCCTTGGGATGTTTTTTTTACACTATTCTTGTCTTTGTTTAATTATTTAGTTTATAACTTTATACTTTATACTTTATAGTTTATACTTTATAAATATATTATATATATGAGTATAATACTATAATTATAAATTATAATACTATAAGTCTATAATATTATAGTATATGTATATGACATTATGACTATATGACAAGTATATGTTAATGTTACTTTGTTAGTACTTAGTAATTTAGTATTTTTAATTTAGTGAAAAAATTAAAAAAAAAAAACACAAAACCCGCCAGTCCGTCAGGCAGGCCGTCAGGCAGTCAGGCCCCAGCGGGGCCGGGATCGGGGCGGGACATGTATGGTCCCGCCCGACTCCTCGGGCCCGCCTCGACCCGCCCATTTTCCCGCCCAGGCCGTCGCTCATGAACCCGACCCCGGTGGGCCCGTCCCGGCCCACTGGCCAGCCCTGGAATAATGTCAAAGGCTTTATTACTGTAAGTAGTGCTGTTAGGGAAAGGTAATCTACTCTGTTTTGCACATGGGCACACATTACAAGTTTTTTGTTGCCTCAGCAACTTTGTCATTACTAGCATTGATCAGTTTACTAAGTACCTTACTAGAGGTGTGACCCAGCCTTCTATGCCACAGAGTAATGTCTTCTTCTGTCATTGTTATCTTTGGCTTAGTAGCTTGTACATTCAGGACTGTCTTTCTTGAGTAATGTTCATTATTTTCATGATTAGTTAACATATACAGCCCATCCTGGAGTCTACCAATCTCCTTCACCTTCCCACTGTAGAGATCCTGAAATAGACAGAAGTCAGGATAGAATATAGCTGTACATTTCAGCTCTTTTGTTAATTGGGAAACAGACAGTAAATTATACTTGAATTGAGGTAAAAAGAAAACATTATCCAGTGTACTCCTGTTAGGAAGAGTACTGATACCAGTGTGAGTGACTTGGGCAGATTGGCCATTGGGTAAGAACACCTTCTTTGGTGTGACAGAATCATCATTACCAGTAATTTTATCTAGCATATTCAGATCAGATACCATATGATTTGTAGCACCTGTATCTATTATCCAATTTTTGTTAGTATTAAAAGCATGTAGAGCTTTGAGTTCTGATATACCTGCCACATTTGCTGAATTTTGACTACCTTGAGAGTTCTGGGATGCTCCTGTCTGTATCTGATTTTTGTTTAGCAATTTTACTATCTGCTCATACTATGTCTTGGAAAACTTTGGTGCCCCTTCAACTTTCCAGTTAGGTTCTTCAGAAGAGGATTCTGAACCTCTGTTGTGGGCATTATGAGCAGCATATTCTTTTCTCTTTGACTTGAAACCAGGAGGATAGCCAACTAGTCTATAGCAGGATTCCTTTGTGTGGCCTCTCATTTTACATTCTTCACAGAATAGGTTATTCCTTTTTGACCTCTGATTTCCAGTTTTAGAATACATAGCAGTAGTGGTTGGACCAGCTCCAAGAATCCCTAAGGACTTGGCAGAAATCCCTTTCTAATTTTCATCACTTACTATCATAGAGTAAGCTTTATTGATTGTTGGAAGAGGTGACATGAGAAGAATTTGGCTCCTAGCCTGCATGTAGCTTTCATTTAAGCCCATGAGAAATTGATACAGTTTCTGTCTCTGTAGGTAGCTTGTAAAATCCCTAGATGTAGGACATCCACAGTTTGGTGGTGGCACAATGGCTTGGTATTCTACCCAGAGATTCTTAAGTTTAGTGTAGTATTCTGCCACACTAGTGTTCCCTTGTGAAAGGGTAGCAATTTCCCTATGAAGATCATAGGTCCTAGATTCATCAACTTTGTCGGATCTTTCTTTTAAGCCTTCCCATATCTCATATGTTGTTTCTGCATATAGTACCCCACATAATAAACTACTAGACACAACATTCATGAGCCATGCCTGTACGACAGCATTGACTCTGTCCCACTGGTCCCACCATTCCATCCCATATTGACTCTTAGGACAGTTTCCATTTACAAACCCTAGTTTATTTTTTCCAAGAAGAGCAATCCTCATCGACTTGCTCCAAACTGTGTAGTTTTCAGAACCAAGTAACTGAAAGGATATTAAGGAAGCACCACTAACATCTGAGGCTTGTAAGTAGAGAGGGTGGTTGTGGTCAATGATAGTGGAGTTGGAGGTACTACCAACAGTCTTTCTAGGTATAGGTACAGACAGTCCATCTTCGGATGAACTACTCTCAATAGGTGGATCTGTTACCATTGTTGTAATACAACTACTAATCGCAACAGTTTTATCAAGATGTACACAAAATATTCAAAGGAAACAAGCAATACTGTGGAGTAAGAACCTCCTCAGTAGACAAGAATATATTTCAAGATATCGTAGATACCTCAGAGATACCTCAGATCGATTTACTCAGATCTTGACGGTTTAATCAGATCTTGGCAATTTACTCAGATCTGTTATTGTTATGCATGCACACCTGATAGGGATAGCCCGCTCTGATACCATGTTGGAATCCAACACCGCCATAATCACAACTACCAGTGCGAGAAGGAGATGTTGGTGGTTTCCGATTTAATGTTGCCAAGATCGAGTTCTTCAGGTTTGTGCAGAAATGGTACTCAACAGAATACACGTAGGTTAGAGAAACAGAGATGCAGTCAGATCGTAAACACTCATCTTCATTAATGAAAGAACAATTACAGAGAAGAAGGGTTTTCAGTAGAGAAGACGAGAAAGCTTTCTCAAGAAGACAGAGAGACTCTCGAATGTTCTGCCCCTTTCTATCCCTCAAAAGTAACGTTAATAACATAAGGCAAATACCCTAATAGAGTACAGTGGGCTGCTGTGCTTATATTGGGCTGGCCTTTAGTGGGCTGGTCTTTACACTTGGGCCAGACCTATTAATGGTCAGAGACCACATAACTAATATATCTAAAAATATACATTGTATACATAGAGCTATACATGTCTTCCTATCAGTTTTAACAAATTGGACCAGAGGGGTTGCTCATATGGTAAGAACCCTCCACCTCCAACACAAAGATTGTGAGTTCTGGTCACAAAGGGAGCAAAAAGAGAGAACTTTAGGGAGGGGTAAAAAAAAGTTGATAGATAAAATGCCTATCATCCCCGGGTTATTACCACTTAAGAAGATTCGATCTTTTTAGTTTTCATCCAGTATCTCATATTGCAAAACTCGACTATTTCATATTCACGCCACATAAGATCTATATTAAAGAAGAAAGTGCTCCTTACTCGAAACTTTTCTTTCATACCCATATGATTAAGAATATTGGAAGTATCCTATTCATTTCACCATAACATTTGGTGATCGATTTGTCCCTTTATTGCATAGACCCTAAAATGTGTCAAACCTCCTATTATAATAACAACGGCATATGTTATGCGTGAAGTATATTATTTTATATCGAATATAAAGTGAAATAATAATAGCAATACATGAATAAGAGAGTAAGTAAAAGCAAAAAAGTTCTTAAAGTTATAAGCATTCCATTCATGATTATCATTATATTATATTATTCACTGCATAACTATTCTCACGTTGTTATTTAATGTACCACATAAACAAATATTCATTATAATTCATGTATTATAATTCCCGTGTAAAGTACATGTTTTTATAAATATAGAGAGTACAACATTTAAGAAATATGGAGAATGGGCATGTACATAAGGACATGGAACTCAGACACAATATGTACGAATTCAAAGCTTCGACTACACTCGATGAAATTAAGCTTGTGCATATCATTAAAAAAAATAAGTTGTTGAGACATTAATTTGAAGCTTGTCCGTTTCATTTTCGTTCATCAAATCTTCTTGGGATGCAGTATTTGGAATAGAATGTTGGTTTTATAGTTGTATATAATTCACAAAAAGCCAGAGGAAGATGTATTGATGAATTCATGAATAAGATAAACAACGGAAGCTACGTGGAAATTTGTTCGACTAGATATTTACTTAACCCATAATCCTTGTCCAAATTCTACATGTATAACCTTTGTTAAGCATTATAGTGTCCCACATTTGCTCAGAAATGGGTCGTACATTGTCCGTCAATCCAAAGGGCGTTTGGATTGACTTTTAACTAGTAATCATTCTATTTATGTGATATAGTTTGATTCGATACGAATTTTAAAAAATAAAGGAAAACTTTTGAATATTGTGATCTAAAATAAGTCAAAAATATTTGTGTGTTTATAGATTATCTCGTTAAGCGTAAAATGTAATAGTTAAAGTTAAATTATTATAAAATAAACAAATCTATCATTCTTTTTGGGACAGACTAAAAAGAAAAGTGTATCAGATAGAATAAGGTATAAGCTAAATCCAAAAGCCATAAGTTAGTACTCTAATAGCCATCATTTGATTTTTGGCCTATTTTTGTAATTTTCATGCCTAAAAGTATGTTTTTATAAGCACTTTTTTCATTGTGAGACACCACAAAAACTAGAAAAGTGTTTAAACGCTAATAAGCACTTAAAATAAGTCAATTCAAACACCCTCATACTCCTTACCAGGAGTGTCATCGTATGGTTCAGACGATTATTTTATAAAAGTTATATCATATCGATAATTAAGTTTTTTTTTTTATATTTTGTATAGTCAAAATAAGATTTTTTGAAATCATTTCTTTATCTTGATTTCTCTTCTATATCAATACAATTCAATAAAATTTTAGATATTTTTTAAAATCGTCGTATAAAAGTCAATAGTAAAAGTTAAAACACCATGCATACTCTATAGGGTTTTGCAATAACTATCTAGACACCATGAATCAAGAGAACATGAAATATAACAAGAATAGAGATTCATCCCAACTATTTTACGATAGTTTAAAACAAGATATTTACGTGGAAAACTTCTTGCTCAAGGGATTAAAAATCACAACCTACTGCTGTAGGATTTTCACTTCATCCATTTACAACAACACTATTGCAAAGACATTCTTTGACCTTTCGATAACTATATTGCAAATACACACCTTGACTGGCTCTAGTCAAGTTTACAACTCAAGGTTTTAGAAACCTAACCTCCTACAAACAACTTCTTATAAGAAGATTAGATTTACAAGTTAAAGAACAAAAGATAAAGACTCAACAAATCTAGGGACTTAAAATATCTTCAGTAATAGAGAATTGGTCCTTGTGTTTGTTGAAGCTTCATTCTTGATGAGAGAACTTTGAGAAATGGAACTTGCTCTTGAGATGTATGCGATTTTCTGATTTTGCAAGCTTAAGTTTTCACTCCTCAACATGTTTTATATAAAGGATGAGTGAATGAAGTGACAACACCTTAAACCTTAGACTAATAGAAATCCAACAACAACTCTATGGCAGTGCTGCTACACTGTCACTATGTTAGCGACTTTACAGTTGTAAAATTGACTTGCAAGGGAGGAACTGGTCCATCCAAATATGGAACTGATTCCTTTATACAACTTTGTCAAATCATCAAAATAATATATATCATACATTATCAATTTCCTCCTTTTTGATAATGACAAACTCAGAATCCACAATTCCCACGGAGAACCAGGACCAGGTTCTTGCATTGTTCCCCCTAAGAGTCAGACCCATGTCTATCATTGGGGCTACAAACGCGGCCCAACCTCTGGCAGCCTAACAACCCAAGTTCTGGAAACCAATTTTGGGCCCAATTTCTAGCGACCTACCGATCCACCCTGTGCGATCAACGGGCCACGATGTCGACCCTATTTCCTAGAGTCCAACAGTCCGCTCCAGACCTCTCCCAATCTAATTTGGGCCCGACTTTTGTCACATAGACTCCTCGGCAGTCTGAAATGCGTGGTATATAGATACGGGTGTCACGTCTCACCTAACCAACAATTATAGTAATCTTCCTCAACTGAAAAGTTTAAATACTCTACATCTATTATGGTTGGGAGCGATCAACGTATTCCAATTCAAGGGTTTGGCTACACACTAACTCCACAATCGCATCCCCATTTATCCCTGAATAATGTCTTATATGCTCCTAACATTATCAAAAACCTAATATCCGTTAGGAAATTTACCACGATATTTCTGTATCAATTAATTTTGAACCGTTTGGATTTTCTGTAACAGACCTCCGTACCGGAAAACTCCTTACGATATACAATAGTGAGGGTGATCTATATTCTTTCCTATTCACATCCGCTTCTAGTGTCAACCCTCCCACGTCTCTAACTGCACATGTCACTCCTCCCACTGCTTTAGCAACAATTTCTCCGTCAACTTGGCACAATAAACTTGGACACCCAGGAGCCCCTGTTTTTTAATTTTCTTAGAAACAATAATTTAATTCGTTGACATAATGAAAAATTTGTACAACATCGTCTTTCTTGTCCTTTGGGCAAACATGTTCGCCTTCCGTTTTAGTCTTCTTGAAGTGTTACGTATTCTCCCTTTGACATTGTTCATGCAGATTTATGGACATCTCTCATTACTAGCTCACTTAATCATAAATTTTATCTAATCTTATTAGATGAGCGATTCCAAACTCCTTATCTTTCTCATTCACTCTATTCGCTTTTTATGATTACATCGACAATAATCCGGCAAAAGGAGGATTATTCAGAGCAACCAAAAACCACCCAATTGAAGAAAATGCTCAAATTATATATTTTGAAGATCAATAAAATAAGAGGTTTTGTCGTTGTAGAACACGGAATTCAATGAAAGAAATGATAAATAAATACAAATATAAAAGGAAATGGAGGAAATACAAAAAAATAAAAGACTTTCTCACTTTGCCTGGGTCTATTCGCTTAAATTCAAGTCTGAAGTATTTCTCAAGTTTCTTGCATTCCGTGTCAATGTTAAAACACAATTTGAAAATGACATAAAATCGCTTCAATGTGATAACGGTCATGAGTTCAATAATTATACGTTTCACAATTTTTGCTCTACTAATGACATGGTTTTCTGGTTCTCGTGACCTCACACCTCCCCTCATAATGGCAAAGCAGAACGAATCATTTGCACCATAAATAACATGGTTCACACTATTTCATGTCTCTCTCCCTCCGTCCTTTTGGGTCTATGCAGTCAAAATGATAGAATACGTCCTAAATATTTTATCCACTAACACTCTTCATAATATGACCCCGACCGAAATTTTATACCATCGGATCCCCTCCTATGATTACCTTCGGATATTCAGTTGCCTTTTCTACCCTAATATTTCCTCTACTGCCCCTCACAAATTAGCACCCCAAACCACTCCGTGTGTCTTCATAGGTTTCCCGTCTAACCATAGGGGCTATATGTGTTATGACTTGTCCACTCGTCAAATTCACGTCTCTCATCAAGTCACTGTTATACCCCGTATTTCCCGAGTATGTACGTAAGGACGTACGTAGAAAATTTGAACTTGAGAATTAGGCTTGGCCGAAATTTATTTGTTCACAACACCCGGTTAGAGTCGTTTTTCGGCGAAACGTTTTCCACTTTCGTAGGGAATTTCCGGCTATGTCTTTTTAATTTTTGCGGATTTTTAGAGACACGAAACATTTTGGACCAACAAGAGGCGACACTTGTCACCTCTCATTGGGACACCTTAGTGATAAAGGGGTTGGCGAATGGCCATTGGTTGGTCGAGGGTTGGTAGGATATTTTGGTGGTAGATGGATAAGGTGCACTTGGCAAGATCTTGGCCCTACACTTGCTATGCACTTGGCTAGATCTTGGCCATTGGTTGGCCTTCACTTGACCTATAAATACCCACTTTGAAGACTAATTCATCCACAAAATTGCCTAAGTCTTGAAAGCTTCTTCCCCCCCAGTGTAGTGTCTTGGCGAGAGCCCTCTCTCCCCTTGGCCGAGAGTCCCCTAGTGGGGTAGTAGAGGGTAGACACCCCTCTCTTGGGGTGCTAGCAGTGGGGTACCCCTAGCCTAGTTGTTTCGTATAATACCCTCTTGGTAGAAATACTCTCAAAAGTATTGTTATAATGCCCAAATTACCTTAGTAGTATACCTTGTAGTATTCTAAGGTTATACTTATCTGAAAAGCCGAAATACTATTATACTTCCCTTCATCACAAACCGAAACCACAAGGAAAATCTCCATAGTTAGTTGAGTATTAAGTAGAAGTTGGTTAGAACTTCTAAGGGTTGTTGGAGCGGGTCGGAGCGCGCGGAGTAGGAGCTAAACCTTGCTCAGGATCGACATTTAAACTTGGATAATTATGGGCTTATCGAGGTAAATATCTTGTCCCCCTATTGTAATTGGAAATTACATGTTGTTAGATTATATAGTTGAAGTATACTATATATAGTACTGAACGTTGTTATCGTGATGTCTTTTGACTTAAGCTGAATAATAAGAAACCTTTTGAAAGAAGACCGAATCTTGATGTATTTTACATAGGGTGTATTACGATGACTTGTGTAGCTTTTACGTGGAGTATAATTGTACGTTCGGGTTAGATGTATAACCCCTGGTTGGCTTGGTAGCGGCCTCGATAAAGGAGGAGATTTTCTGTTGTTGCGGGAAGTCTTTGAATTTTACGTAGAATGTTCTCTGAAGGGATCTAAATGTTAATAAGCGCCTTGTGGCCTTATAGGTTGAAGTACTACGTGTGGCGCGATCTTGGCTTAAGGAGTAGCCGCGGTTGGAAGTACTTGGGCGTTTTGCTATTAGTCGATACTCGTCGCGAGGTATGTGAACCTCTTCCTATCTCTTCTAGCATGATATGTGTGAACTATGTAGTACGGTGAGCGTCATGTGCTAAATGTATTTGATTGGTTCAAAGCATAAAGTGTTATAACGGCTTTATGGGAAGTTGGTTATATGGCTTTATGTTGGTAAGAAAATACTTGTGGTTTTTAAAAGGTAATTGATCTGAACTATAACTGGCTTGTTATGTGTTAATAAAGAACTTGAAGTATTTCAAAAGATTTTTGAATCATTTCGAAAGAAGAAGTAATACTTGGTTTTTGAAAACTTAAGAGTTATACTAGCTTTATGGGAAGTTAGGTAATAACGACTTAAGAATGTTTCTTGATTTGGAAATCGAATGTGTATCGACAAACCACCTGCGGCGTTAATAAAAGGAAATGTTTTGTGATTTAGTATTATTAAAATCGAGAAACTTCCATCCGCATAAAGCTAAGATGAGACAAAATGATGTTTCTAGATCATGGTTTGTAATAAGATTGCTATAAACAAGAATATCCTACTCACATATAAGACTTATGTTTCTCAGATAGTTTAAAGGAAAATTGTATTCTTAAATGAATAAGACTATGAACTACGAAACCTTTCTAAAATAAGAAACGTGAACATTTGAAATTAGGCAAACTTGGACGTTTGGATAATAATGTTGTTACTTGATTCTACAAAGATAAGTGTTTTGATTCACTTCAAAAGATAATCACTCTATTTTCATATACTACGGGTATTGTGTGACTTTTGTGAAAGTAACGTATCTTTTTAAAAAAAAAAAGTTAATGTATGAAGTACTTTGGGGATAGAAACCCGAACATGTTGACATATAGTAGAAAGTACCTTGTGTGTATAACTTGATTGTGTTGGTTTGTGATAGCCTTGTAATACCTTCGTGATGCTTTGATAAGTAATCATATTAGGATGCTACGTGTGTTAGCATTCGCGACGCTGTGTAAAGGGTTTTCCTCGATTGTGCTTATGTTGTTTAAACGATAAATCGTTATGTTGGTATTATACCACTCACCGTGTTTAGGGTTAAGCGCCTCCGACGCGGGGTAGACTCGGTGATGCAGGACCATGATTCGAGAATACCTCATGCGGGTCCCGGGGCCTATGCGAGCTACGAGAGTTCCGTGTTAGTGTGCGGCCTTTATGGTCACGCGGTTACATGTGGCCATGCGATCGCGAGTCGGGGCGACGCCGGAGTAGCTACCCTCGATGCGGGTTATACCTCACGCGGGCCTATGAGGCGGCCTATGCGGGCTGGGAGTTCGGGGCTAGACGCGCATTTGATATTGCGGCGGCGACCGGCTTTGATCATGTGATGCAGACAGATATCATGATACATTTTATGACCTTGTTAGTACCGTAGGTGTTAGTAGTCGGCTATGCCTTCGCATTTACCCGTCTTCGTTTTAATTGGACACAGGTGGGACTGTTGTTCATATGTATTCCTTGGTGCTTTTCTATCATCGATCGCCGGCGATGAGGAAGGTATTCGCGGGCATGATTGATGTTGTGGGCGTGAGACCCATTGTTATATCGGAGTGATGACTTCGGCGTGAGTCACGACTTGATATGACCGCTTATTTGTTGTGAGTAGTTTGGTTATCATACATGTCTCCCGCTTTATATAGACTACTATGATTTCATTTACGATATTTTCGGTTTCACATACTCGCACTGTTATCGACCTCCTTGCGGCTGCGTTCATGCCGCAGGTAAAGGTACACCAGTCGTTGATCCTCGCTCTTAGGGTCACAGCGCAGCGTTTGGGAAAGCTCCGTTTCTCCGGAGGCTTATCTTGGTATAGTCCCTGCCGTTGTAGGTATTTACATTCGTGGTATGGCGGGCCACTGTCCGCCATTGTTGTCATATCATTTCTTAGAGGTCTGTAATCTTGTTGTGGCGGGGGTTTGTAAAAGGATTAAACTGCTCATTTGTAAGAGTTGTTATTTATATATATACGAAAAGGCAAGTTTTCCTCGACATCTTGTTTTGTACTTCATTTGTTTCATGTATGTGTTTTATGTTCCGATTACTCGATGTTGTATCACTAGGGTGCGGGGTAAGGCACGATACGCCCAGTTCGGTCGTGATACCACGTTTGACGAAACAATATTTCCTTTTTCGAACATCCAAAAAATTTGAAAAATGGACTATACTTTCCTCGACGAGTCAGACATCTCACTCGTCATACTCAGTGAACTGCGTCAGTCTACCACCACCATCCACCCATCTCCGCCACCGTTGCCTGACACTTCCACCTTTTGCAGTTGGTCAGAAAATAATCCAGCCAGTACCACAGTCGTAGATGTCGTCTACTCTAGTCCGTCGAATACTGCTCATCTCCAACCCACCACCCGCCGGCAATCGGTGAACCCATTATCACTGATCGCTCCTCCAGTCACCTCACCCAGTACCCAATCCACCCTCACCACACCAATCCCCACCCGACTCCAGAACTCGTCACCCACCAGCAACCAAATCGACACATACCCTACACCGCGACCTAACCCGATCCTCACCAACACCCGGTCTGGCTCAGTCACCCGATAACACCAACCACAACCCCGTCGGACTACCTCCCCCCCAACACGTATCTCCAGCCACTGCCTCCTTAATACCACCTGTCATTATATCCCAAACATCCAACCCTCTACCTGGCCCACACCCGACACCCCACCAAAATACCCAATCTGCCCCTGCCCCACGCATCATATGGAGACCCGTGCTCAACACGGGATTTTCAAACCCAAAGTCCAATTTAACCTATCCACACAAACCGTATTCTTAATTCCCAAAAACACAAAACTAGTCAAACTAGACTCAAATTGGAATGCGGCCATGTGTGAGGAATTTAATGCTTTAACAAAATAACACACTTGAAATTTGGTTTCTAGATCGGAGGGGGTGAATGTGATCCGATGCATGCGTTTTTTTTGTCACAAATTCAGAGACAATGGTGATCTAGAGAGAGATAAGGCGAGACTTGTGTCTAATGACACTAATCAACATGAGGGTATTGATTGTGGTGAGACGTTCAGTCGGGTTGGTAAATCGGCTACCATTCGCACAGTTCTGAGTATTGCTATGGGTAAGTTGTTGATACCCAATTTTGATCCATTTTTTCGATTATTTGTTATAATTTTAAATATTTTTTACATAGCATTTTTATCATCATTTTTTCATAAATATTCCATGTTATCATATTTCTGCAAAATGGCATCGCATTTTTATTTTTAATTAAGCATTAAGCCTTTCTTAATATTATATTTTTATTAATATCACACCGTCATTTTATTAATTTTGCATCTCTTAAAAAATCTCTTTTAAATAATAAACTCATCTTATATTTTAACCCAAACACCCATTTTATTTTCCTCACCCTAAAACTACCCAGCCCAATTCCTATTACCCTTTTTCCCCCAAAAAGCAAAACCTAAACCTAAAAATTTCTATAAATAAAATACACACACACCCTCTTTTAGAGGGGAGCCAGCTGCGGACCCTTTTATCTCCCCGTTGAAACATAAAACCTACCCCCACCTTTCTCTCAAGCCGCCGACCACCCCTAACTCCGGCAAACCTCACCCCCGAACCTTACCCGCCGACCTCACTCCCCTTCGCCTAGAAAACTCCCATCCGCGACACCCCATACACCCCGTCACCCTTTGCTCTTCTGTGTTTTCTCTGACGAATTCACGTCATCGGATTCAACATTCAAACCACCGCACCATCTACCACATCACACCATCATTGTAGAAACCCCGTCCAGACTATCAGCAAACCACCACGCAGCGGCGTTCCGGTGTATCTCACCGTGGAAGTGACGTCGCTGCCCTTTGATTTTTGTTATTGTTGTTACGATCCACTTAGACAATTTTCGATATTCAAGGATTGCACGTTCTGTTCTAGATTAAGCAGGTCTAATTTAGGGAATTATCGATAGGCTACCAAAAAAGACAATTAGGGATTCGTTTCAGAAAACATAGTTGAACTCCGGCGACGCTACTGTTGTTCTTCAGCTTTGCTGCTATTATATTGTTGTTGGTTGTTGGAATGAATTAATCTCTTTTAACATGTTTTCCTGCGAACCATGTTGGCTACTGCCTCTTCTGTTTTTTCGAACTGATTTTAACATTTTTTGCCCCCCCTTATTTGATTTTGCACTATTTTGGGTCGCTCCGACGACGTTTTGGTTTTCCGGCGAACCGCTACAGTTTTGTTATTTTCAGGCTGACTTTGATGATTTTGCCCTTCTATTTATTTTGGTAAATTTAGTGGAACAGTCTGTCATTTCAAAAAGAACATATTGCTAAATTTGAACATATATACTACACTTGCCGATGAAAAAATATCCGTCAATTTTTTAGGCTTCCACAATTGGAAAGATGGAAATAAAATCTTCTAGGCAATGATGAAACTTAAATCTTTTTATTTCGCCTGAGAGACCAACACGTTCGGTAGGCAAGGCGACTAAAATGACCAACGAGTCATATGTTCGCAACCACGACGTGATTAGAATGATCTTTTCAAAATTTAAGTCTGAGCCTTCCGTAATCAAAACATTTACTGTTTTTGGTACAGATCCTAAGTTTTTTATATATATGCAATTGTTTTTAACCGTTTGTTCTTGATAGCTTGCAAGGAACACTTACGAAAGTTAAAGAAGACGAGATACTCCTCGGAGATGATTTATTTTATTGTAGTTTTTATTTTCTTTAATTCAGTTTTATTTTATTTTGTATTGTAATTTAATTTATGTACTTGTGCAATTATTGAAATATTTAGAATAGGAAGAATTAGAATTAATAAATTAGAAAGGGTAGATTTAAAATCGGAAATCTAGTTAGTTTATTTATTTTAGGTCATGCATCTTGTAATTAACTGGTTGCATCTTCCTTTTAAATTAATTTTATACCTTAAAAACATGCATTTTTTTAGCATAATAGTTAACCTAGATTTTACTAGATAACCGCAAGTTAGCGGATCTTAAAGGATGTCTAACCACTTTCCTTTAGGATAATAGAGAACTCTTACCCAGAATCTCATTAGTTTCGCAAACCAGTAATTGGAGTTCACATTGCAACATTTATTTTAATATATGGGTGTCCTAATTCACCGTAAAAATAATTAGGTGGCGACTCTTCAAGCAAGCATTTAATTCATTCTGGAGGAAATCAACTTCATCGCGTCGCGAGCCCTCAGTAAAAAATGGGCCCGACATAAGCATTGGTCGATTCATCAGCTTGATGTGAAGAATGTGTTTCTACATGGGGATTTGAAAAAAATTGTTTACATACACCAACCGCTTAGTTTTGTCCATCCAGCAGCCCCTCAATATGTTTGTTTGTCTCCGTAAGTCACTTTATAGTTTGAAACATGCCTCTAGAGAGTGGTATGATCGCTTTGCACAGTACATTATGCGAATTGGGTTTGTATGCAACAAATGTGATAATTCTCTATTTATTTTTCATAGAGTTAGTAGCATTGCTTGTTTGTTGTTATATGTGGATGTCATTGTGCTTACTGTCTCCTCTGATATGTTGAAAATGAGATCATTGCATTGCTTAAAACCGAATTTGCTATGACTTAATTGGGAAAGTTGAATTACTTTTTGGGAACATTGACTAGATCTGCACATACTATGTGTCTGTGTCAGTGCAAGTATGCATAGGAGATAGTATACAGGGCTAAAATGGCGATCTACAACATATGTCCACTCGGTTGACTCAAAATTAAAACTTAGTGTCGTTGATGGTAATCCAGTGTCTGATCTTACCCTTTACAGAAGTCTTGCAGGTGCACTACGGTATCTTACTTTCAGCAGGCCTGATATTTCTTATCATGTTCAGGAGGTATACTTATTCATGCATGCCCCATAGAGCCACATTTTACTGCCCTTAAGCGTATCATTCGATATGTTAAGGGAACACTTGATTATGGATTGCATCTATACCCCTCAGCACCGATCAGGTTGTTATCATATCTGAATCCGATTGGCGATCGTCCGGACACGCGACGCTCGCCAGCTCTGTGTGTTCTTAGAGGATAATCCCATTTCTTGGTCAGCCAAGAGACAAGCCACATTATCTCGTTCGAGTGCAGAAACAGAGTATATAGGCATTGCAAATGTTGTTGCTGGGATTTGCTAACTCCAAAACCTTCTTTTGGAGCTTCAGTGTTCCTTGCGTAAGGCGTCTTTGGTTTACTGTGATAACATATCCGTCATATATTTATCTCATAATCCGGTTCAGCATTAGCAAATCAAGCACATAGAGATGGATATACACTTTTCGTGAGAAGGTTGTTATCGGTCTTGTTAAGGTGTTGCATGTGCCTTCTTTGTATCAGTATGCGGATATCTTCATGAACGGTCTTCCTAGACAACTATTCTTCTACTTCAGATCCAGTTTTAGCGTCCGACATCCTCCCGCTCCGACTGAGGGGGGTGTATTAACGTATATTAATAAAATATACTTCATGTATTTTGTAATATTTAGTGTTGTATAATTATGTTAGATATACGATCCTTATTGTATTAGGGTTCCACATTATACACGGTATATATATTTGTATTAATGAGAAAGACTCTCTTTTATATATATATATACTTTAATCAGTACAGGAAGTAAAGTCTGTAATTGTTAGAACCTTGCATGACGCTAAGGAGTGGGTTCACCATATCCCAGTCCATATATAGCTATTGCGTAATCTCTGTTGAACTTTTTATAAATGGACTGAACATACATACATCTTTGGTCTCCATCTTTACGCTATCGATCTACATTCCACACACAAAAAAAAATGTCATTCTTGCATTTTCAAACTTTGCAACTTCCAAGTAATGATTTCCTTTCAACTTTCTCAAGAGAGACGTTGTATGAAAAGTTATTGAATAAGGCAAAGAAAGGGAAATTACAGCCCCTATCGTGTTATATGGACCCTTTATATCTAAAAACAAAGTATACAATTTATTTTCCTATGCTATTGCATGTGACAGGCGCACAAGTAATCATAAACCTTAATTTACCTTATGCCAATCATAAACCGAATTAGGAGCAACAAAATTAGCTTATTAAGACTCGCCTGATCCATTTAGGTTTTGGGCAGGCCAATGAAAATATGACTCGCCCAACTTGTTCATGTTTGGGTGGATCATTGACCTGCACATACATTTTGACCGGTTCAATTCAACACATCTAAAAAATGAATTGATATATAGCCCAAGTTGACCCATGAGTAAAAATAGTATTTTTAATATATATATTTTAAGTACTTAAACAAAATACAAGAAAACAAACAAAGAGAATAAAACATTGTAAGTATTGAACGAGTTGAATTACAATAACCAGTTTCTTAGTCCATTTCAATTCAATTCATCTCAAGTCAAATAACTTTTAGCGGGTCAACCCATTTTGATCTGCTAAAATTCAGTCTGACCCCCTTAATTGACACAATTATAACTTGTAACATGTTACATGCATGCCTCATTTTTGTCAGGTTAGTAATTCCACTTACCAAAGCAGTGTACAGATTATTTTTTAATATGTATAAAAACTGAACTCAAATTTTAATTTAAATTATTTTAAATTACCATCCCCTCAACGCACACGAATCATTCTCACGTAGCATAGTTTTCTAACTTATCCCAAACATTACATAATGGGTGTTCCCCAGATTTTGCGCTTCTTTTTTAACCGTAAAATACTGACGAATTTCGTTACTATAGTTCACATCACAGCCTATAAATACCACCAAAACATTATCAAACTAGCGTATATTGACAGAAAATTAAATAGTCATGAACCATATTATAATGTCTTATTCAAAAGTTTGGGTTGTTATATTCTTCTTGTGCATTTTGGCTGGTCCCATTGCTATAGCCAAAAAGGATGACAATAAGTTAGTAAGTTTCACAGCTTCTGATTATAACGATGCACTTGGCAAAGCTATTTTATTCTTCGAAGGACAACGTTCTGGGAAACTGCCAGTATCTCAAAGAGTCAAATGGAGAGGAGATTCTGCACTCGTCGATGGGAAGCTTGAAAATGTATGTGTTTCATATATCCTTACTGAAGTTCTCATATTCTTTATTTATGGTGAAAGTTACTTCGTTTGTCTAAAAAAAGAATGACATTTTTATTATATTGAAGTCTCAAAGAGTCAAAGGCGTTCTTAATAGGGTTCTAGAAGACTAGAACTATATATGTAATTTGCTATGATACCAGGTGTTAAAATTACTAGAGAACATAACAACACAATTACATAGATCAAGAAAGCATATCAAAAAATAAAAAACATGAAAAGGAGGTGTGTACTTCGTCTGCCACAACTTGCAAATTGAAGACGAAATAAACTGAGTCTTTCTCGTCTTTAGCTTATAGTTATGAAAAAGTGTCTTAGATTAAGCTAGGAGAAGGAATCTAGCCTAATTTATATAGATTTAAAAGCTTTTATATTCAAGTGAGTATCCCCATTACAGGCTAGCTCACAAAATTTCAATATGCATACACTATTGGTCTGCCAGCCACACCCATTACATGAAATGATAAAGGTGCATCATGAAATCTACATAATTACGTGTCGTGTGTCATTTAAGTTTGCAAACAAATCTATCATTGTTTAGTTACTAGCTCTTCTTTTTATGCAAAGAAATCTTACTTCGATCTATTAATTAATCTATTCCATTAGGTGAACTTGATTGGAGGGTACTATGATGCTGGCGACAATGTAAAATTTGGATGGCCTATGGCTTTTTCTTTAACATTGTTGAGTTGGGCAGCTGTTGAATACCCAACACAGATCTCTTCAGCAAATCAGCTTCTCCACCTCCAACGTGCAATTCGATGGGGCACAAATTTCTTAATGCGAGCCCATACTTCAAGTACCACTCTCTATACTCAGGTCAACATCGTCTCATCTAAGAATTTAATTAAAAACGTGACATATTTATTTATTTATTTATTTATTTATTTATTTTAGGTATACAGTAGATCGCCTGACTCCTTTCTTGGCTAATTAATACATAAAAAAATATTTTTCATATTGCATGATAATGATGAGGTCACGTGAATCTAAGACATCTTTTTGTTGCCATATTGAATTATGTGAACCACATCGTCTAAAAATCTAAACTAGTAGAGATGAAAAATATTTATTTGCTTATTTATGTTAAATTTATAATAATTTTACCTTTATCATTTCTAAAATTAGAATTACCAAAGATTGTGGCAAAGTGATAAGTAGATGCCCAGAGTTCGAGCTTTAAGATTGATGTCGTCTTTGGTAATTAAACAGAGGCGGAGGTAGAGTAAAAGATACACGGTCGATAGAACTCACTAGCTTTGATCCAAATCTTGTATTTGTCTTTAAAAATTAATTTAATATGTATAAATTATTAATTTAGTATCTAGTAACTCAAAAGGAATATAATCCAAAATTTATAAATTTCAAATCTCGAATTCATTTTTATTGGTAGAGAGCGCTTTACCTCCCAACATGTGACTTTTTGGTACGAACCCGGTTTATCGAGTCCTATAGCATGTACAAACACCTAATGAGAAACAAAAAGAAAATTTAAAGTTAGTTATGTACTTATTTGCAAATATATGATGTGCACTGCAGGTTGGAGATGGAAATGCTGATCACCAGTGTTGGGAGAGACCAGAAGACATGGATACTCCTCGAACACTATACAAGATCACATCTAGTTCTCCAGGATCCGAGGTGGCAGCTGACGTAGCAGCTGCTTTTGCTGCTGCATCAATTGTTTTCAAGAAAATAGATTCCAACTATTCCACCAAGTTGTTAAAAAGATCAAAATCTGTAAGCATATAATTTCCACTTAATTAGCCCACTTTCAATACCTCTAGTAATTATCTACTTACCTAACTTGTTATTTTTGGTATTACTGGAAAAATATATTTCGGAAAAAGTTTTCTAGAAAGTAAACCATTTTATTTCCCTTGATTACTTGCCGAGGGAAAAACGACTTCTCTTACTTTTGAGTTTTGACTTGACGAAGTCATATTATTTTACAATTATCTCACGAAAGAGTTGAGAGTTGGATTAACTGGTAAAGTTGTTGTCTTGTGACGGAGGTTATGAGTTTACGCCGTGTAAACAACAGAAATGTGATGTAATACTGCGTATAATAGATCTTTGTGGTCCGATCCTTCCCCTCACCCCACATAGCGGGAGTTTAGTGCATCAGACCCTCAACTCTCAACTCCGTTTCAATGCTCTAATCAACACTATCTAGTGGTATAGACATTATTTCCAATCTTAAATACTCAAGAATCTCATCAGAACACACCCATCAGGTTTTGCTAATACAATTATTAATATTTACAATAATATTTTCCACAATCAAAAAACGGAAAACACATTTCAGGAAAATATTTTCTAGACAAGTCATTTTGGGGAGATCAATTAATTATCTCAGTCTCGTTATTTTTTCTAATCACAGATCTTTGCTTTTGCGAACAAGTATAGAGGATCTTACCAGGCTTCTTGCCCTTTCTACTGCTCTTTCTCAGGTTATCAGGTAATTAATTTCAACAATAGGCATTAATTTATCATATTGATATGATTAGTATTTTTTCAAATCACGAACTTGAGGTTTTAAAAAATTCTTAGGATGAATTGCTATGGGCTGCTGCTTGGTTATACAAGGCAGGTGGAGGAAACACTTATTTAAATTATGCTTCAAATAACCAAGGCTGGAGTCAAGTTGCCTCTGAATTCAGTTGGGATAACAAGTTTGCTGGAGCCCAAACTTTACTAGCTAAGGTTAATTCTTTATATTATACTACATGACGCTCGATGGATTATTCAACATTACATTCGTTAATAGTTACATTTTATGCACTGATACATTAGTTACAAGGTATTAGTGTTTGTAGAAAGTAGAGATGGTTGCCATCTCCCCCGTATAGGGACGGGAGTAGCCTTCGGGCTTTACCTGTTGCCCGATACATCTGATTAAGGCTACCCACTTCGGTGGATCTTACCCAAATTTTTTTCCAATTATAATGTATTATAAGTAGTTAAAATTTCTATGATAAGCATTAATTGGTAACTGAAATCTAACATTCATGATGATCAGGAGTTTCTTAAAGGAAAGAGCAATCTGGAGAAGTTTAAGGAAGATGTTGATTCGTTTATTTGTGCATTGATACCAGGAAGTAGCTCTATACAGATTAAGACAACTCCTGGTAATTCAAAGTTTAAATCATATATACATTTTTTCTAATTTCCCAAAGAAACTTCATATTTGAAGAATTTTATATAAATCTAATACTTTCTGCTCATGTGGTATATAAATTGCAGGTGGACTTCTATATATTAGAGATAGTAGCAATTTGCAATATGTGACTGGTGCAACCATGGTACTTTTCATGTACTCCAAAGTCCTCGAGGCAGCTGGAACAGGGGGAGTTGCATGTGGTTCGGTTAATTTTTCCACCTCCAAGATCAAAGCCTTTGCAAAATCACAGGTCAGGTTCATCCCGTTCATTAATTAACTCAGTTTATTTTGACTCATCAAATTCAATTCATCTTAAAGTAAGGCTGATATGTAATTTAAATTGACCATGAAAGACTTTGTGGGAAAAAAACATGTTACTATTTGTTTGATAAGAAAATAAAGAAATTAAAACTTAATAAGAGTTGGATAGGTTGAGCTATGACTCATTGTTCAATACAAGTATTTTTGGGCATGTCAACGACATGTTCATTTATTAATTTAACTCATTTTAATCCGCTCAAATTTAATTCAATCCGTCCATTTTACACCCTACATTCTGCAATTAACATTAAACTTGCTGTATGCACCCAATATTATAGTCTAGCCTTGATGTGTTTAATTTCCTTACCAATCAATCAATGTATATCAAACAGACACGTGTTATTATCTTTTAAGTTACATCTAATTCAATAGATACTTTTTATACTATCAGTAAATAAAACTTAAACTCGATCCTTATTTTTCAGGTAGACTACGTACTTGGAAACAATCCACTTAAGATGTCATACATGGTGAGTTTTGGCAACAAATACCCAAGACAACTCCACCATAGAGCCTCATCACTCCCTTCAATTTATAACCATCCAGCCAGGGTGGGCTGCAGCGATGGCTATAGCTCATGGTACAATTCTAACAACCCCAATCCAAACACACATGTCGGTGCGATCGTCGGTGGGCCCAATTCCGGGGACCAATTCGTTGATTCGAGATCAGATTACTCTCATTCTGAACCCACGACTTATATGAATGCGGCTTTCGTTGGATCTGTGGCCGCTTTGATTGGTCAAAGCAGAGAAGCAGAGCACCCTGGGCAAATTAATTCACAATTTAACAAATCAATGTTATTTGATAGACAAGTTAGCACGAAGAACATTTCACAGTAAAGAATTGAATGATGCACTAAATAAGTAAATATATGTACATATAATATATGTTAGGAAAACAATGATGTACGAGAATAGTAACTAACTATTACAAGTATTTCGAAAGGGTAAACAATAAGAATTATAATAGCAACAAATTTGTAGCCAACAAGAATTATGGCCACAACATGCTTTTGAGTTCTTGAATCTGTCTTGAATCTTCATTTCAATTGTAGCAAACTCCTTGATCTTGTTAACTTGAACCAAGAGACACTAAATCTGGTAGCGTTACAAAGACGCTGCTGAGTCGAGTGATATTCACTTGGTCCTTAAGATAAGATTGCCCTGTATATATCATTTTTTGGTAGTGGGCAATTGTCTCCCATGATAAAACACCAACTAACAAATGAGCAAAGGAAAATCAAGTGTTTCTCAAGAAGAACCTTGAGTGTTTGAAAGTATGCTTGGAGAGGAAGAAGTTCAGAAAATCTTGGTGAAGTGTTGTGTGTTGTCTAGTACATCTCCAATTGAGCCAAAGACCTCAATATATAGTAGTGTAAGAGGGTCTCTTCAAGTGCCCATGTAATGACCATTTAAGTGTCATGTAATGGCTACTTAATCCACCAAGTAATGCAACCAAATAATGGCTGATTTATGGAGGAAAATTGATATTTCAATGCTCCAAAACGTCCCCATAATCAGTCAAATTTTTTGACTTCCGTCGCACAGACACTGCCTCGAAAGCGCTGCGGCTCCAGTGAGTTATTTCCACCCAAGCATCGCGACTCGGCCATTGAGGCACCACGGCCTTGATGGTGGTGGCGCCGCGACGCCCCGGCTACGCATTGGCGTCGCGACCCTTTTCCTACACGTTTCAATCTTACATTTCTTCCTTCATTTACATACGTGAAACACTCGTCATTTTATCAACAACTGTCATCATTTTATGTCTCAAACATTTACTTACGTATCAATGCCTATTTCACTAAGAAATTTATGATACTTGACGCTATGAGTGCACGTGTGTAGAAACGACATTTCTGACGTACGGGATCTCAATTGTTTGAGTCATAAATAACAGGATAAACTTAATTTCACATTAGTAAATTTCCAACAATCTCCTCTTGAAAGAGATTTTGGCGCATTCATAAGGTGCCTTTCTAGCAATCTTTCAGCGGACTTATGTTGCATCTGGATAGGTAGCCTTAGCTTTGAACCTTCCATAGTTGAATACCATCGGACTTACTTACTACGCGGTGAACGTGATGTCTTGAATAGTCAGTGTTTAGTGTAAGTCAAGACAATGGTACCAACATAACAACTTTTCTTACCCTGTTTTTCTTAATGTTTTGTCCGTTGTGGTTGTTGACACTTTTTGGATTCTTAAGTGCGTTCATTTGAGGCAGTCTGTCCTCGCACTTAAATAAGTGATCTCCTACAGTTATCCTGCTATACCCCACTTCATAAGTGTTAGACATCATTAAAAGTTTTCCCAAACTTAACCTCAACCGGTGAGGATCATTAAAGGTTTTGGAAACTTAACCTCTACCCACCATGCATGTAGCACTTTAAGGTCTATCGCGGGAACGACTTTCGATTCATGTTTTTTTACTTAAATCACCATCTGAAGTGTTATTGCTTCCACCGAAGCGCTCAACTGAACCTTTACGACTTAGTTTTCCCATTGAACCTAATTCTTGGGATCTCCATTCGGTAAGGCTGGGTTTCCATCGCATCAATCCTTATTGTTTGGGTTTTACGCCCATTCTCCTAGACCGGCAGAACTCTTGATCTTCGGGTAGTCCTTTAGTTAAAGGGTCTGTTATATCCTTTGATTAGTAATCATGGAAGTGTCACACGTGATGATCAACTGCCCAACGGTCTTATGTCTTTGACTAGAATGTCCAGAAGCCGTTATCCGTTTCATACATTGTAGAACTGACGAAGGCACGGTTTCTCCCAACAAGGGACATCCTCTAAGAGGTCGTGAAGTACTCAACTTCTTTTCATGTTTTGTCTAAAGCGATAAACTCTGATTCCATCACAAATCGACTGATGCAAATTTGCTTAGAGGATTTTCAAAGACACACCATACATATCCACATGTGGCTTTGGTGTTCTCCAAATCCGATTTCCAGTTTGCATCACTTTCTCCCAGAACCGCTGGACATACAGAATACCATAATCCGTAGATAAGCTAATATTTTAAAGATCGTCATATCCGATTTAACGCCTTATATCGATCATTTTCAGAACCACGAGTGAACCTTAGTTAAACTGGTCTTCTTTATAAGTCGATACCGGTCAGTTGTTGTTGCAATATTTCTAGATGCTTACGCAAGTGTGCGTATCATTCAAGTAGAAAAGATATGTAAGACCGAGTTTATCATCCACAGAGACTGGTTTATTAAGTACCGATTATCTATTCTATGGTATCTATTTGGTTGACGTTCTTTAGTTTGAGGATTATAACTAAGAATTATAACTAATTGCAGAAAATAAACTAAAGATTATAAAACTTTGGGTTTATAACAGTTATGAAGGAAATATGATTCCAATCTCCTCTACTATCCACGTTTTCACGTGTTAATGCAATGCTAATGATTCTTCTTCTTATTAAGATAGCATGTTAACTAATTTGTCATTATATTCCGGTTAGGACATACAAGAGCTCAACCTTATGCAGAAACCTTCTGTCGCGCCCGATTTCGACCGCGACTTTCTAAAAGCGAACCCTGCTTAATAAGAAATGTTAGAAAATAAATAATAAAAGCTAAAGTGTTTAAAAAGACTTAAAATATTAAAAAAGGGTGCTAAAAGGTAAAGAATGCTAAAAGTAGTGCTAGGGTTCACGGAGTCGCCACCTAATTATTTTGGGTGAATTAGGACACCTAAATGTTAACTAGTTTAAAGTAAACATTAACTCCATTTAATGGTCTGCTAAACTTAATGAGATTCTGGGTAAGGGTTCTTTATTATCCTAAAGGGAAGGGGTTAGGCACCCTAAAGGATCCGCTAACTTGCGGTTGTCCGTTCAAACCTAGGGTTTATTATCTGAGATGCAATACATGTCTTTGAAAAGGTATTTAAGAAAAATATAGGAAGTTTTCTTGTTAACAAAAATGTGAGATTTAAAACATGTATTATTATATATGCAAAGACGATTTATACTTTTATTAGCATATCATAGTATACCAAATGTTTAGAGGTTTTTAATAAAAGAAATAAGGCTTTTATGCAAATGTTAATGAGGGTCTATAACAAAATGGGTTGGAAATAAAATGCTAGCGGCGAACAGTTACGAAGATAAATAAAATTTAATAGTTTAGTATGACTTAAGCAATATGTAGTGAGTTTAAAGTAATTAACCTAAAGAGAATTGCTTTCTAATCTAGAGGTTCAGGGTTTAGATATTCTAATTATTCTATTAATTAATGTAGCGTTAGACAAATAATTTACAATAAATAAATGAATGGGGGCAGGGTAGAAAATAATTTAAAGGACTCGAGGAATGGCGATGTCTTTCGCCTGCGGCTTGGAATTTCTGAGGCAGAGATAAATGCACATAGATGCGGGTCTTCATTTATTGTAGCTTATGATGAGTCTTGTCGTGAGACTCTTCGTTTTGCTCCGATGCATTTCATGTAAAATAAGAGAAGATAAAGATTAGTATATGTCTAGATTTATTGAATCATAAAGTCTAAGGCACATGATTCAACTTAGACATAATCAGCAAACAAAGTTGTGCCAAATCAGTAAATAAGATGACGCAGCTACATGAAACTGTAATAATCAGCAAATAAGATGATGCAGTAAACTGAAGGGGGCCTAGCCCAAACATGCCGGATAGATAATATAGGGCAAGACCGAGACTTATGGGCCCTTAGACAAGGTAAGAAACCAAATGTTATTTCTAGTTTACATGGAACCCACAGACAAGCAATTTCTGACTGGATCAGGGACATATATGCCTATTCTTAAGTAGTTTAAATAATCAATACAGACTGGTGTGTCAGGGCAAACTGATAGTTATGTAGAATGTATGGGTAAACAGGTTCACAGATTACTACATTAGAATTACTCTTTCATATAGGCAGCCTTCATGACGAGTTTCATGCTCACATCCTTAACATACTGACTTAATTCACATGCCAGTAATAGCTCAACCTTGTCATGTTTTGGACACCACAATTTCAACATAGCCCAAACCTATTAACACAAATCAGAAATGACACAATACCGGACTAAGATCGTCCCAAAGCAGATTTCATGGAATTATTATATCTCAACTAAGCATTAGGATGATTACATGAATTGTGGCGACCTTGAAATAACGCTTTAAGCATCTATTGATCGATCATACATAAGGACAATGGCCAACTTTAATATATTATAAAAACCTATGAGTACATTAAACCAGTTTTTAACTTCAATAATCGATTCATGTTTAACTGTTTTAACATGATGAGCATTTAATATACACAAAACGATTGCTATAATACTTACAATGACCATGGACTAGATGAATATAAGTAACACGACTCAGTCGATCCCATAATATTGAAACACAAAAAAAAAACTAATCTATTCAGCCACACAGCAAATGCTCAACAAAACACATTAACAGAAACAGTCGCGACTATTAATAGCAATTAGTACTAACTAAACAGTTCGCAATTAATTTAATAAGCATAAACAATTATTAATATTGACTTAATACACGGTTAATCGATCGTACATAGAGACACAATGTGCAATAATCGATATCAAATGAATTTAAGACCGAAAGGATAATGATTTTACCTTCTCCGACAAATAACCGAGGCAACAGATCAAGTCGCTTCGCTCACTCGACGGTTTTAGGTTCATGGCGAATGAAAGAGGTAAAGCTGTCATGGATTTTTGGCTAAGATTGAGAGAAGGGATTCGGATTACCTATTCTTGACGCTAGTGGCCAGGTAATCGAGTCCCCAGTTCCCGATGCTGTCGATTCTCCCGATCGAGCTCATTGCCCGAGCTCGCCACGCCTTTGTTCGACTGCCTGTCTGTGTTTCTTAACTGCTGCTAAGGTCCCCCCTATCGATGCCTATTGCATGTCGTTTATATAGCCTAACTCTAGGTTCTAAAATTGGTAAGTAAATAAAGGCTGATTCTAGGCTTGATATGTGCTGATTCTTCCTGATTTCGTGTGATTCGAACGGGTTATGGTAAGGAAATCGTTGGAGAAGGAAAGTCGATCGGTGCGTGGATAAGGAAACCCGCATTCTCGTGAGAAATCCGGGTATGGCGATGGGAGTGAGGTGCGGCGGCTTTTAGGTTTAGGGTTCTTCAGTTTTTTTTTTTTTGTTCTTTAATGGCTGTTGAGGGGAGACGATGGGAAGGTAAAGGGAAAATGAAGGCTGGGGTTCTGGACTTGTGGGCTGATAAGGGGAAAGCTGGGCTGCGGGTGTCGGGCCTGCGGGCGTGGGCTGCGGGGATGGGTAATTTAAGTGGGCTGGGGTGATTGGGTGTTAGTTTTAGGCCTTTAATTAGTTTTAGGCTTAGTTAATTAATTAGTAGTAAATTAAAACAATGAATTGTGCTTAGATTATTTAGGTGCTTTATTAAAATTATTACAAAAATAAAATGGGCGTGCTATTTAATTAGTGCTTAATATTAAGACGCGGTGTCATTACTAAATTGTTTATTTATGTCTGTATTAATGTTTTATTGCTGCATTTTATTATTTTAAAATTATTAAAATTATTGTTGAAAATTAGTGTAATTTTATGGTTAATGACTGGACGGGAGGGTCAAAATTGGGTGTCAACAGTTGTCCCTCTTTGTATGGAGATGATGGAAGAATCTTCGGACAAAGACGTTGACTCATAGCCAATTTTGTCTCGATCCTCGGAATGGAAAGGTTTGGGCAAATAGATGCGTCGACGAAAAATTTAAAATTATCGGTGTCGAGTTATGACGACACCGGCTACCATGGTCAAACACTGCGCGCTAACGCGACTCAAATTGTCGATGTCGAGTTATGACGACACTGGGTTACCATGGTCAAAACACCAAGGTGGGCTAACGCGGACTCAAAATTTGTCCCAGTGTCGAGTTATGACGACACTGGGCTGTGATGCTAAAAGAAAATAAGAATAACTGGCTTGAACCTGGGGTGTACTGCTATCGACTTATGATGTTGGGTTTTATGGTGATGTGGAACGAGTGGACCGACGCTTGAGGCTGCTTCTGCCATTCGTTGGGAAGGTTGTCCCCCCAACAAATTGCCCCGGTTCGCTGTAAGAGAAAATCCACGTTGTGCTCCATCTTTTGCAGTTCCTGTAGATCGAAACTAAGATAGAAGCATTAGTGCATAACTGTCAAAACAAAATAATGTAAGAATGTGAATTCTGTGTTGTGGTTGTAGTCAGATTATATAGACTATATAATGAAATGATGTAATGATACGCCATCTTGTACAGACGAGATGCAGATGTTCGTCGTTGTATAGACGAAATGCAAATGACGCCTTGTATGAGCGTTGTCGTCGTTGTATAGACGAAATGCAAACGTTCGTCGTTGTATAGACGAGATGCAAATAACGTCTCCTAAGGCATAGATAAAAAATTGTTTTATATATGGAGTTGTGTCGTAATTCATGCGTAATCAAAACTAGATGAAATAATTAAAGTGTAAATGATGTAGCCTGTGGTTTTTTGCAAGATGTATTTGATGTAGACTTGCTGCGCTTTGACTTTGCGAGCGAACTGCAGGTTGGAATGTTGCTATTGGGCGCCGACTTGTCGCCGTTTTGGACTTGTTGTGTTGACGACGCCGCTGTTCGACGCTGCCGCGCCTCGTAGACTAAAGCTCAAGAAAGAGTTGCATAACCGCCGCATGAATAATAAAGCATGAATGAGAAAATGCAATTTTGAGAACAGAAAATCGCCCCCGCCGATGTGATATGTTGATGATGGCGCTGCTTTCGACTTGGCGTCGTTTTCGGACTTGACGTCGTTGGACGTGGCGTCGTTTTCGACGCGTGGCGTCGCTTTCTGACGTGGCGCTGCCGGACGCTGCCGTTTGGACGTGGCGTCGTTTCGGACCGAGTCGCCGACTCGACGTCGTTTCGGACGTGGCGTCGCTTTCGACTTGGCGTCGTTTTGGACGTGGAGTCGCTTTCGACTCGAGTCGCTTTCGACTCGACGTCGCTTTGACGTGGCGCCATTTTCGACTTGTCGCCGCTTTGGACGTGGCGCCGCTTTCGACGCGAGTCGCTTTCGGACCGAGTCGCTTTCGACCGACGTCGCTTCGGACGTGATGTCGCTTTCGACTGGCGCCATTTTCGACGTGGAGTCGCTTTCGACGTGAGTCGCTTTCGACTCGACGCCATTTTCTGACGTGGCGTCGCTTGACGCGAGTCGCTTTCGACCGACGTCGCTTTCGGACGTGGCGTCGCTTTCGACTCGAGTCATTTTTCTGACTCGACGTCGCTTTGACGTGGCGTCGCTTTTGACGCGAGTCGCTTCGGACTGAGTCGCTTTCGACTCGACGTCGTTTGACTCGACGTCGCTTTTGGACGTGGCGTCGTTTTGACGTGGCGTCGCTTTGACGTGAGTCGCCGACTGAGTCGCTTTCGACTCGACGCCATTTTCTGACGTGGCGTCGTTTCGACGCGGCGTCGCTTTCGGACGCGAGTCGCTTTGGACTGAGTCGTTTTGGACGTCACGATGCTTCAGATAATAAATTCTCCTGCAACCTAAGCTTGAGAAAATTAGTGTATAACTTGTAAAACAAGATGATAAATATGAGAAATGCGCATGTGAATAAGGATGTCTTTCCCGTATGATATGCGGTGTTGTGAATCTTTGAGATGTTGTCCTTGGCGGACATGCTAGACGCCGCCATCGACGACCGCCATGATGCCTTTGTTGTGATGCATTTGTGAACCATGTGGATTGTCATGATGTTCTGCGTTGCATCGTGATGATTTGCAACTTGACTCTAGGCCCGAGCTGATGCGCTATAATTTGTTGCGGGATTTGAACTCTGATTGTTGATGTTTGTCTGCTTCTGCTGCTTCTGAAGAATTTTGTTGTATTTTTTGCTTCTGCTAGTATGCAGAACTTTGTTGTACCTTCTGCTAATATGAAGGAACTGCGCTCAAAGAAAAATTTGTGAGTTTGAGGGGGGGCGGTTGATTCGCGTTGACTTTGTAGTTTTGACTCTTGATGTCGGACGTCTGCCTTGTTTGGGACTCATAACCCCTGCCTGGTTTCCTACCTTGCCCCAGTTTTGAAAAGGGTGTTTGGCCTAAGGGGGTCTCAATGGAGTTGCTTGTATGTTATGTGTATTCTTGTTATTTTCAGAACGAAGGGAAAGTTTCCTAATGGTGTGACCGAGGCCGATGTAGCGCCACGATCCGCGGCGGAATCGTCGAACGTAGTTCGTTTACAAACAAAGTAATTGGGCTTTTCTAGAAATGGGACCGAAGCCGATATGGCCGCCTACGTATCCCGCGAAGGGAATCAGGTCAAACGTAGTTCAAACAAGCGAATATTGGGTAAAATTCTAAAGGTGGGACCGAGGCCGATGTGGCGCCACGATCCGCCAAGCGGAATCAGTCGAACGAGTTCCAATTACAAGCAAAGGAGAAATTGGGATTTTGTAAAAGGTGGGACCGAAGCCGATGTGGCCGCCTACGTATCCGCCAAGGGAATCAGGTCACACGTAGTTCCAATGGTGTAAAAGAGAAATTGGGATTTTTTTAAAAGGTGGGACCGAAGCCGATATGGCCGCCTACGTATCCGCCAAGGGAATCAGGTCACACGTAGTTCCAAAAGGTTTGTGATATTTCGGAGCCTTTCTATTTCGACTTGCATGACTTCCATTTGCTGCAATAGTTCGGCGAGGTGTTGATCATCGTGTTTCATTTCTAACGCCTCGCATCCTCTACGGAACGGATGAGTCCTAAGTTGTTTCGTTCCTGCCTCCGGATTAGTCATTTATCGGATGATTGTGCTTCTACCACCAACGCGAATCAACCTTTTGGGGATAAGCTAGGCAAAATAATCCTTTAACAAACGGCAAACCAAGTTAGTATAATATGCAAAAAGTTGCAGGCAATATATACTAATAAGCAAATTGCAAATCAAGTGTGTGTTCTAATATGTTTGGGACCTCTTTATGCCAGAGGTAGGCCTAAACGTCAAATATGCGAGGTTATGATGGATTTGTCCAAGTCGCCCAACTGTAATGCTTTTGTTGGAAATGGCGACCAAACGACGCAAGACTTTTCCCAATTTCAGCATGACATGATTAGGTTTGGATTTGTCTATCATCGCCACGCTACACATAATATGCTGGTTGGTCGTTGGGTTGAGAAACCCGTTGACAAGTTTGGTGTCTTCCTAATTGTGGTGTCGATGTCAAGGACCGACCCACCTAAGGTAAATGCATGCATGCCCTAAAATAAAGGGTGGTATAGCTCTATCTTAAGTTTCTAAGATTTGGCTTTTCCGACGCAAGGTTCCCGAGCGACAACTCGAGTGAGAAGGCTACGCGGCCACCGGTTAGACCGGACACTCCACGTATGTTACCAACTCTCCTAAATTTGGGTTTTGAAGAAAGAATTTTGCTGATGCACCCAGCGCACCTCGCATGTAATGTGTGATTGTGTGAATTTTCCAGAGTGGAAGAAATATGAGCGGAATGCCAGTTTAAGGAAAGCAGTAAAGCAGGTAGCAATTAAAATAAATAAAACAAATACAGCACACAAAATTTGAATGCAAAAGTAATGCCAAATAATAACCCTAGGTCTGTTGTGGTTAAGAACCTTAAATCCCCAGTGGAGTCGCCATTCTGTCGCGACCGATTTCGACCGCGACTTTCTAAAAGCGAACCCTGCTTAATAAGAAATGTTAGAAAATAAATAATAAAAGCTAAAGTGTTTAAAAAGACTTAAAATATTAAAAAAGGGTGCTAAAAGGTAAAGAATGCTAAATGTAGTGCTAGGGTTCACGGAGTCGCCGCCTAATTATTTTGGGTGAATTAGGACACCTAAATGTTAACTAGTTTAAAGTAAACATTAACTCCATTTAATGGTCTGCTAAACTTAATGAGATTTTGGGTAAGGGTTCTTTATTATCCTAAAGGGAAGGGGTTAGGCACCCTAAAGGATCCGCTAACTTGCGGTTGTCCGTTCAAACCTAGGGTTTATTATCTGAGATGCAATACATGTCTTTGAAAAGGTATTTAAGAAAAATATAGGAAGTTTTCTTGTTAACAAAAATGTGAGATTTAAAACATGTATTATTATATATGCAAAGACGATTTATACTTTTATTAGCATATCATAGTATACCAAATGTTTAGGAGGTTTTTAATAAAAGAAATAAGGCTTTTATGCAAATGTTAATGAGGGTCTATAACAAAATGGGTTGGAAATAAAATGCTAGCGGCGAACAGTTACGAAGATAAATAAAATTTAATAGTTTAGTATGACTTAAGCAATATGTAGTGAGTTTAAAGTAATTAACCTAAAGAGAAAGCTTTCTAATCTAGAGGTTCAGGGTTTAGATATTCTAATTATTCTATTAATTAATGTAGCGTTAGACAAATAATTTACAATAAATAAATGAATGGGGGCAGGGTAGAAAATAATTTAAAGGACTCGAGGAATGGCGATGTCTTTCGCCTGCGGCTTGGAATTTCTGAGGCAGAGATAAATGCACATAGATGCGGGTCTTCATTTATTGTAGCTTATGATGAGTCTTGCCGTGAGACTCTTCGTTTTGCTCCGATGCATTTCATGTAAAATAAGAGAAGATAAAGATTAGTATATGTCTAGATTTATTGAATCATAAAGTCTAAGGCACATGATTCAACTTAGACATAATCAGCAAACAAAGTTGTGCCAAATCAGTAAATAAGATGACGCAGCTACATGAAACTGTAATAATCAGCAAATAAGATGATGCAGTAAACTGAAGGGGGCCTAGCCCAAACATGCCGGATAGATAATATAGGGCAAGACCGAGACTTATGGGCCCTTAGATGCGTAAGAAACCAAATGTTATTTCTAGTTTACATGGAACCCATGCATAAGCAATTTATTGGATCAGGGACATATATGCCTATTCTTAAGTAGTTTAAATAATCAATACAGACTGGTGTGTCAGGGCAAACTGATAGTTATGTAGAACAGGTATGGGGTAAACAGGTTGCGTACTACTACATTAGAATCACTCTTTCATATAGGCAGCCTTCATGACGAGTTTCATGCTCACATCCTTAACATACTGACTTAATTCACATGCCAGTAATAGCTCAACCTTGTCATGTTTTGGACACCACAATTTCAACATAGCCCAAACCTATTAACACAAACTGTAAATGACACAATACCCAGACTAAGATCGTCCCAAAACAGATTTCATGGGATTATTATATCTCAACTAAGCATTAGGATGATTACATGAATTGTGGCAGCCTTGAAATAACGCTTTAAGCATCTATTGATCAGATCATACATAGAAGGACAATGGCAAACTTTAATACATTATAAAAACCTATGAGTACATTAAACCAGTTTTTAACTTCAATAATCGATTCATGTTTAACTGTTTTAACATGATGAGCATTTAATATACACAAAACGATTGCTATAATACTTACAATGACCATGGACTAGATGAATATAAGTAACACGACTCAGTCGATCCCATAATATTGAAACACAAAAAAAAAACTAATCTATTCAGCCACACAGCAAATGCTCAACAAAACACATTAACAGACACAGTCGCGACTATTAATAGCAATTAGTACTAACTAAACAGGTTCGGCAATTAATTTAATAAGCATAAACAGCTATTAATATTGACTTAATACATGTTTAATCAGTCGTACATAGAGACACAATGTGCACACTGATATCAAACGAATTTAAGACTGAAAGGATAATGATTTTACCTTCTCCGGACAGCGAACCGAGGCAGCGTATCAAGTCGTCGGTTCACTCGACGGGTTTTAGGTTTGCGATGCGAATGAAAGAGGTAAAGCTGTCTGCGGATTTTTTGGCTAAGATTGAGAGAAGGGATTCGGATTACCTATTCTTGAGATGCTAGTGGCCTAGGTACTGAGTCCCCTAGTTCCCGATGCCTGTCGATTCTCCCCGACTGAGCTCTGCTGTCCTGAGCTCTGCCTTGCTGCCCTTTGTTCGACTGCCTGTCTGTGTTTCTTCACTGCCGCTAAGGTCCCCCCTATCGATGCCTATTGCATGTCGTTTATATAGCCTAACTCTAGGTTCTAAAATTGGTAAGTAAATAAAGGCTGATTCTAGGCTTGATATGTGCTGATTCTTCCTGATTTCGTGTGATTCGAACGGGTTATGGTAAGGAAATCGTTGGAGAAGGGAAAGGATAGTCGACTGGGGTGCGTGGATAAAGGGAAACCCAGGATTCTCCGGCGAGAAATCCGGGTATGGCGATGGGAGTGAGGTGCGGCGGCTTTTAGGTTTAGGGTTCTTCAGTTTTTTTTTTGTTGTTCTTTAAGGGCTGTTGAGGGGAGACGATGGGAAGGTAAAGGGAAAATGAAGGCTGGGGTTCTGGACTTGTGGGCTGATAAGGGGAAGTGCGGGTGTGAACTGGCCCGCGTGAGGCTGAGGATGGGTAATTTAAGTGGGCTGGGGTGATTGGGTGTTAGTTTTAGGCCTTTAATTAGTTTTAGGCTTAGTTAATTAATTAGTAGTAAATTAAAACAATGAATTGTGCTTAGATTATTTAGGTGCTTTATTAAAATTATTACAAGAATAAAATGGGCGTGCTATTTAATTAGTGCTTAATATTAAGACGCGGTGCCATTACTAAATTGTTTATTTATGTCTGTATTAATGTTTTATTGCTGCATTTTATTATTTTAAAATTATTAAAATTATTGTTGAAAATTAGTGTAATTTTATGGTTAATGACTGGACGGGAGGGTCAAAATTGGGTGTCAACAGTTGTCCCTCTTTGTATGGAGATGATGGAAGAATCTTCGGACAAAGACGTTGACTCATAGCCAATTTTGTCTCGATCCTCGGAATGGAAAGGTTTGGGCAAATAGACAAGGCTGACGCAAAAAATTTAAAAATTATCCCAGTGTCGAGTTATGACGACACTGGGCTACCATGGTCAAACACTGGCGCGGCTAACGCGACTAAAATTGTCGAAAGGTCGAGTTATGACGACACCGGGTTACCATGGTCAAAACACCGGTGGGCTAACGCGACTCAAATTTGTCCCAAAGGTCGAGTTATGGCGACGACACCGGGCGATGCTAAAAGAAAATAAGAATAATCGGCTTGAACTCGGGTATCGCTATCGACTTATGATGTTGGGTTTTATGGTGATGTGGAACGAGTGGACCGACGCTTGAGGCCGTTTCTGCCATTCGTTGGGAAGGTTGGCCCCCCAACAAATTGCCCCGGTTCGCTGTAAGAGAAAATCAACGTTGTGCTCCATCTTTTGCAGTTCCTGTAGATCGAAGCTAAGATAGAAGCATTAGTGCATAACTGTCAAAACAAAATAATGTAAGAATGTGAATTCTGTGTTGTGGTTGTAGTCAGATTGTATAGACTATATAATGAAATGATGTAATGATACGCCGTCTTGTACAGACGAGATGCAGATGTTCGTCGTTGTATAGACGAAATGCAAATGACGCCTTGTATGGGCGTTGTTGCCAGATGTATTTAAATGCAAACGCTCGTCAGATAGACGAGATGCAAATGACGTCTCCTAAGGCATAGATAAAAAATTGTTTTATATATGGAGTTGTGTCGTAATTCATGCGTAATCAAAACTAGATGAAATAATTAAAGTGTAAATGATGTAGCCTGTGGTTTTTTGCAAGATGTATTTGATGTAGACTTGTTGCAGTTTGACTTTGGCGAAACTGTTGTGTTGGAATGTCGCTATTGGCGCGTTCGGACTTGTCGCCATTTTTGGACTTGTTGTGTTGACGACGCCGCTGTTCGGACGGTTGATGCCGCCTGTAGACTAAAGCTCAAGAAAGAGTTAGTGCATAAATCGCTAAGACAGAATAATAAAGCATGAATGAGAAAATGCAATTTTGAGAACAGAGAAAATCGTCCCCGCGTCGATGTGATATGTCACGATGGCGCTGCTGACTGGCGTCGCTTTGACTTGACGCTGCCGGACGTGGCGCCGCTTTTCGGACGTGGCTTCGCTTTCGACGCGCGTTGCCGACGTGGCGTCGCCGGACGTGGCGTCGCCGACGCGCGTGGCGTCGCTTTGACTGGCGCCGCTTTCGACTGGCGCCGCTGGACTCGGTCGCTGACCGACGTCATTTTCGACGTGGCGCCATTTTCGACTTGGCGCCGCCGGACGTGGAGTCGTTTCGACCGAGTCGCCGACTCGACGCCGTTTTCGGACGCGTGGCGTTGTTTTCGACTTGTCGCCGCTTTCGACGCGGAGTCGCTTTCGACTCGGTCGCTTGACTCGACGCCGCTTTCGGACGTGATGTCGCTTTCGACTGGCGCCATTTTCGACGTGGAGTCGCTTTCGGACGCGAGTCGTTTACGACTCGACGCCGTTTGACGCGGCGCCGCTTTGGACGCGAGTCGCCTGACTCGACGTCGTTTTGAACGCGTGGCGCTTTCGGACGTGGCGTCGCTTTCGACCTGAGTCGCCGACCGACGCCGCTTTCGGACGCGGCATCGCCGACGCGAGTCGCTTTCGGACCGAGTCGCTTTCGACTCGACGCCGCTTTTCTAACGCGAGTCGCTTTGGACCGAGTCGCTTTCGACCGGAGTCGCTTTCGACCGACGTCGGACGCGGGCGCCATTTTCGGACGCGGCCATTTTCGACGCGAGTCGCTTGACTCGACTGAGTCGCTTTCTGACGTCACGAGGCTCCAGATAATAATGCTCCCGCAAGCTAAGCTTGAGAAAAATTAGTGTATAACCGGTAAAACAAGATGATAAATATACGAGAAATGCAGTTATGTGAATAAGGACGTCTTCCCGTATGATATGCGGGGTGTTGTGAATCTTTGAGATGTTGTCCTCGCGACACGCTAGATGCCGCCATCGACGAATTGTCATGATGCCTTTGTTGTGATGCATTTGTGAACCATGGATTGTCATGATGTTCGTTTGTGCATCGCATGAGTGCAATCGACTTCAGGCCCGAGCCGACGCGCTTATAATTTGTTGCGGATTTGAACTCGATTGTTGATGCTTGTCTGCTTTCACGCTTCAAGAATTTTGTTGTATTTCGCTTCGCTAGTACGCAGTAACTTTGTTGTACCTTCGCTAATATGAAGGACTGCGCCAAAGAAAAATTTGTGAGTTTGAGGGGCGGTTGATTCGCGTTGACTTTGTAGTTTTGACTCTTGATGTCGGACGTCCGCTTTGTTTGGGACTCATAACCCCGCTCGTTTCCTACCTTGTCCCGCTTTTGAAAAGCGGTGTTCGCCTGGCGGGTCTCAATGGAGTTGCTTGTATGTTATGTGTATTCTTGTTATTTTCGTAACGGCGGAAAGTTTCCTAATGCGCGACCGAGGCCGATGTAGCCGCCACGATCCGCAGTGGAATCAGTCGAACGTAGTTCGTTTACAAACAAAGTAATTGGGCTTTTCTAGAAATGGGACCGAAGCCGATATGGCCGCCTACGTATCCCGCGAAGGGAATCAGGTCAAACGTAGTTCAAACAAGCGAATATTGGGTAAAATTCTAAAGGTGGGACCGAGGCCGATGTGGCCGCCTACGTATCCGCCAAGGGAATCAGGTCGAACGTAGTTCCAATTACAAGCAAATGAGAAATTGGGATTTTGTAAAAGGTGGGACCGAAGCCGATGTGGCCGCCTACGTATCCGCCAAGGGAATCAGGTCACACGTAGTTCCAATGGTGTAAAAGAGAAATTGAGATTTTTTTAAAAGGTGGGACCGAAGCCGATATGGCCGCCTACGTATCCGCCAAGGGAATCAGGTCACACGTAGTTCCAAAAGGTTTGTGATATTTCGGAGCCTTTCTATTTCGGCTTGCATGACTTCCATTTGCTGCAATAGTTCGGCGAGGTGTTGATCATTGGTGTTTCTCATTTCTAACGCCTCTGCATCCTCTACGGGAACGGGGATGAGTCCTAAGTTGTTTCGTTCCGGTGCCTCTGGATTAGTCATTTATTGGATGATTGTGCTTCTACCAGTCAACGCGAATCAACCTTTTGGGGATAAGCTAGGCAAAAATAATCCTTTAACAAATGAAGCAAACCAAGTTAGTATAATATGCAAAAATTTGCAGGCAATATATACTAATAAGCAAATTGCAAATCAAGTGCGTGTTCTAATATGTTTGGGACCTCTTTATGCCAGAGGTAGGCCTAAACGTCAAATATGCGAGGTTATGATGGATTTGTCCAAGTCGCCCAACTGTAATGCTTTTGTTGGAAATGGCGACCAAATGACGGTGCACTTTTCCCAATTTCAGCATGACATGATTAGGTTTGGATTTGTCTATCATCGCCACGCTACACATAATATGTTGGTTGGTCGTTGGGTTGAGAAACCCGTTGACAAGTTTGGTGTCTTCCTAATTGTGGTGTCGATGCCAAGGACCGACCCACCTAAGGTAAATGCATGCATGCCCTAAAATAAAGGGTGGTATAGCTCTATCTTAAGTTTCTAAGATTTGGCTTTTCTGGACGCAAGGTTCCCGAGCGGACAACTCGAGTGAGAAGGCTACGCGGCCACCGGTTAGACCGGACACTCCACGTATGTTACCAACTCTCCTAAATTTGGGTTTTGAAGAAAGAATTTTGCTGATGCACCCAGCGCACCTCGCATGTAATGTGTGATTGTGTGAATTTTCCAGAGTGGAAGAAATATGAGCGGAATGCCAGTTTAAGGAAAGCAGTAAAGCAGGTAGCAATTAAAATAAATAAAACAAATACAGCACACAAAATTTGAATGCAAAAGTAATGCCAAATAATAACCCTAGGTCTGTTGTGGTTAAGAACCTTAAATCCCCAGTGGAGTCGCCATTCTGTCGCGCCCGATTTCGACCGCGACTTTCTAAAAGCGAACCCTGCTTAATAAGCAATGTTAGAAAATGAATAATAAAAGCTAAAGTGTTTAAAAAGACTTAAAATATTAAAAAAGGGTGCTAAAAGGTAAAGAATGCTAAAAGTAGTGCTAGGGTTCACGGAGTCGCCACCTAATTATTTTGGGTGAATTAGGACACCTAAATGTTAACTAGTTTAAAGTAAACATTAACTCCATTTAATGGTCTGCTAAACTTAATGAGATTCTGGGTAAGGGTTCTTTATTATCCTAAAGGGAAGGGGTTAGGCACCCTAAAGGATCCGCTAACTTGCGGTTGTCCGTTCAAACCTAGGGTTTATTATCTGAGATGCAATACATGTCTTTGAAAAGGTATTTAAGAAAAATATAGGAAGTTTTCTTGTTAACAAAAATGTGAGATTTAAAACATGTATTATTATATATGCAAAGACGATTTATACTTTTATTAGCATATCATAGTATACCAAATGTTTAGGAGGTTTTTAATAAAAGAAATAAGGCTTTTATGCAAATGTTAATGAGGGTCTATAACAAAATGGGTTGGAAATAAAATGCTAGCGGCGAACAGTTACGAAGATAAATAAAATTTAATAGTTTAGTATGACTTAAGCAATATGTAGTGAGTTTAAAGTAATTAACCTAAAGAGAATTGCTTTCTAATCTAGAGGTTCAGGGTTTAGATATTCTAATTATTCTATTAATTAATGTAGCGTTAGACAAATAATTTACAATAAATAAATGAATGGGGGCAGGGTAGAAAATAATTTAAAGGACTCGAGGAATGGCGATGTCTTTCGCCTGCGGCTTGGAATTTCTGAGGCAGAGATAAATGCACATAGATGCGGGTCTTCATTTATTGTAGCTTATGATGAGTCTTGCCGTGAGACTCTTCGTTTTGCTCGATGCATTTCATGTAAAATAAGAGAAGATAAAGATTAGTATATGTCTAGATTTATTGAATCATAAAGTCTAAGGCACATGATTCAACTTAGACATAATCAGCAAATAAATTTGTGCCAAATCAGTAAATAAGATGACGCAGCTACATGAAACTGTAATAATCAGCAAATAAGATGATGCAGTAAACTGAAGGGGGCCTAGCCCAAACATGTCGTATAGATAATATAGGGCAAGACCGAGACTTATGGGCCCTTAGACAAGGTAAGAAACCAAATGTTATTTCTAGTTTACATGGAACCCACAGACAAGCAATTTCGATCGGATCGTGGACATATATGCCTATTCTTAAGTAGTTTAAATAATCAATACAGACTGGTGTGTCAGGGCAAACTGATAGTTATGTAGAACAGGTATGGGGTAAACAGGTTGCGTACTACTACATTAGAATTACTCTTTCATATAGGCAGCCTTCATGACGAGTTTCATGCTCACATCCTTAACATACTGACTTAATTCACATGCCAGTAATAGCTCAACCTTGTCATGTTTTGGACACCACAATTTCAACATAGCCCAAACCTATTAACACAAACTGTAAATGACACAATACCCAGACTAAGATCGTCCCAAAACAGATTTCATGGGATTATTATATCTCAACTAAGCATTAGGATGATTACATGAATTGTGGCAGCCTTGAAATAGCGCTTTAAGCATCTATTGATCAGATCATACATAGAAGGACAATGGCCAACTTTAATACATTATAAAAACCTATGAGTACATTAAACCAGTTTTTAACTTCAATAATCGATTCATGTTTAACTGTTTTAACATGATGAGCATTTAATATACACAAAACGATTGCTATAATACTTACAATGACCATGGACTAGATGAATATAAGTAACACGACTCAGTCGATCCCATAATATTCAAACACAAAAAAAAAACTACTCTATTCAGCCACACAGCAAATGCTCAACAAAACACATTAACAGACACAGTCGCGACTATTAATAGCAATTAGTACTAACTAAACAGGTTCGGCAATTAATTTAATAAGCATAAACAGCTATTAATATTGACTTAATACATGTTTAATCAGTCGTACATAGAGACACAATGTGCACACTGATATCAAACGAATTTAAGACTGAAAGGATAATGATTTTACCTTCTCCGGACAGCGAACCGAGGCGTAGATCAAGTCGCTTCGCTCACTCGACGGGTTTTAGGTTTGCGATGCGAATGAAAGAGGTAAAGCTGTCTGCGGATTTTTTGGCTAAGATTGAGAGAAGGGATTCGGATTACCTATTCTTGAGATGTTAGTGGCCTAGCTACTAAGTCCCCTAGTTCCCGATGCCTGTCGATTCTCCCGATCGAGCTCATTGCCCGAGCTCGCTTTGTCGCCTTTGTTCGATCGTCATTCGTGTTTCTTCACTGCCGCCAAGGTCCCCCCTATCGATGCCTATTGCATGTCGTTTATATAGCCTAACTCTAGGTTCTAAAATCGTAAGTAACAAAGTGATTCTAGTTCGATATGTCCGATTCTTCCTGATTTCGTGTGATTCGAACGGGTTATGGTAAGGAAATCGTTGGAGAAGGGAAAGGATAGTCGATCGTGCGTGGATAAAGTGGAAACCCGTGATTCTCCACGAAATCCGGTATGGCGATGGGAGTGAGGTGCGGCGGCTTTTAGGTTTAGGGTTCTTCAGTTTTTTTTTTGTTGTTCTTTAAGGGCTGTTGAGGGGAGACGATGGGAAGGTAAAGGGAAAATGAAGGCTGGGGTTCTGGACTTGTGGGCTGAAAAGGGAAAGGCTGGTGCGTGTCGGCTGCGCGCGTGGTCATGGGATGGGTAATTTAAGTGGGCTGGGGTGATTGGGTGCTAGTTTTAGGCCTTTAATTAGTTTTAGGTGTTGACAGTCAATTTTGACCCGTTTTTTGTATATTTTGTGCAATTTTAAGTATTTTAGCACACCGCATTTTAATCAGCATTTTTTGCATTTTTACATAATATTCTATGTTTATTTTTTTCACAAAACGCATTTCATCTTTTTATTTTAAAATTAAGCATTATGTCTTGGTTAATATTATGTTTTTATTTTAATAATATTTGCATCTCTTTAAATAATTAATCGTCACCGCGTTTTTATTTTTTTAGGCATTAAACATTTCTTAAATATTGCATTTTAGTATTATTGCGTCGGCATGTGCATTTTAATAAATTTGCATCTTTTTAAATAATTTTTCTCATAAATAATCAACCCGCTCTCAGATTTTGTCAAACCAAATTACCCAAGACGCAATTTGAATCAGTCCAATCCAACACCATTTTTTTTTTTATTTCATCCAAACAATACCACACTTTTATTTTCCCCCCCTAAAATTAAAACCACTTTTCATTTTCCCCCCAAAACTAAACCCATACCCTAAAAACCTACCCTATAAATAAAACATTATACTCCCACTTTCCCCCCAACACAAAATCACTTCTATTAGCAAACCGCAACTTTTATAACCAAAGCAAATTTCACATAACTTCTTCTGCCCTCACCCTCACTCTCCTCTCTCAAACTCTCCTTCCCGTCGCCGCCTCTCTCGCCGCCGCCATTCGCCGCCATTCGCCGGAGTTTTTTAGAACTCCGGCGACCCCAACAGCAGCCCTCAACCTCTCTAATATCCTTTCCCGTCGCCCTCTCTCGTCGCCCAACCCAGTCGGAGAACTCACTGTTGCGACGAACCACACCACCACCGCCGGCGAAGCCCCCCCCCTTAACCCTCTCAACGCCTCACTCTCTCCCTCACTCTGACGAGCATACACACACACTGTTCACACCCTCACTCCGTCGACCACCACCACTGGTTGCGACGAGCCTCACCTCACTGCTCACCGTCGACCACCACCACTGGCGTCTCTCCGGTTTTACACTGTTGAAGTGACGCCGCCGTCCCCATGCTTTGTTTATTTTTGGTTTTGACGCTATTATATTGGTTGGTTTTGGACTGATTTTATGTTTTTAGTTCTTGCTGTAGTTCTAAAAACTCCGCGACTTCGCTTGGGTTCCCTAGTTGGGTTTCTCGGTTGATTCGCTTATCCGACTGATTTTCATTTTTCTCAGATGGCAGGAGTTCTTTCGAACTCCGGTGACCACCATGTTTTTTAGACGAGTTATGCTAGCTACGCCTGTTGTTATGCTATTTGTGAGACTGATTTTTGGGTCATTTTGACGGATTGATGATGCCCTTGAACCAATAGGTTTTGTCATTTTCTGGACTGTTTTGACTGATTTGCCTTTTACTCTGCTGTTGAGACTAATTTTGAACATATTGTGGCTATTTTGCTGAAGTATTCTGAGGCCATGTTCATCGTTTTTCACCCATTTACCGGATTTTGACCATTTTTGGCGACCGAATTTTGCTATTAATTTTGGTCATTCTTCGCTGACGATTTTTGTCCCACGCCATCGATTCTTGACATTTTTGCCGGTTCATCGATTTTGAACATATACTACCTTGAATGGCCGATGAAAAAGTTATCCGTCGATTTTTGAGGCCTCCACAGTTGCAAAGACGGAAAATAAAATAAATGAAGCTTTTTGGGCAAGGATGATTTCTTCCACTTACACCGGATAACCAACATGCTACCGCAGTGTAATTCTCGCACCGCACTTGTTTAGGTTGTCCCACTTTATATATTTTTCATATCCGAGCCCTCGTGTTTAAAACTATTATTGTTTTGGCGCGATATGAAGTTTTATTTATTTTATTGCTTTTAATAATATTGGCGACGTAAGGAATCTCCGTCTGATTTCCAAGGCCTCCTCTGTGCAAAATACGGATTTATTTATTTTTTGCTTTACTTATTAAATTCCTGTTGTTGACACCCAATTTTGACCCTTCCGTCCAGTCATTAACTATAAAATTACATTAATTTTCAACAATAATTCTAATAATTTTATAATAAAATGCAGCAAATAAAACATTAATACATGCATAAATAAATAATTTAATAATGGCACCGCGTCTCACGTAGAAAATTACGCACTTAGAGTCTCGCGCCCATATTAATTAATTTAAGCCCTGTCATGATTCTTAATTGATAATAAATACATAAAATAAATAATTTGACAATGACGTCGTGTTAGATAGCACACCCGCATTTATTATGGTAGTAATTTTAAAACTCAAGCTTAGGCTAATAAAGCACCTAGATAATTTAATCACAACTTATTAATTTAATTTACCACTAATTAATTAATACACCTAAATTAACTCCTAAACACTAATACCCTAATTAATCACCCAGCCCAATACCCCTAAACCCTAATCTCACCCTATTTCTATTATACTTATCAGCCCCAGTGCAGGGGACTTCTCCTTTTCAGCAACATAGTCCCCCCCCCCCCCTTCCCTTGCAGATCTGACCCTCTCTCTCACTACCTTCCTAGCCGCCTACCCCTACTCCCTCGCCCCTCCCTTCTCCGCGAACACCCACTCTCTCACACACCCCAAAGATTTCACACCCTACATTACACTACATACTCAGACGCAACCCTACATTACACAACCAGTCGCTGAACCCTCACCCTCACTCCCCCGTCGTCCCTCTCCTCTCTATACCCTGTCTTCTCCATCACTCGCCATCACACACCACCATCGCCACGCCATTAACTCCGGCGGTCACGCCACGGAGTTTGAACTCTTCCCATTATTGTCGACTATCGCCATTCCCATCGGAACTCCCATTCGTTAACGATGAGCCATCACATCATCGCCTCCGCTCGCCATCGTTAGCGTCGGTGAACAAAGAATGGCGGCGTTGTTCGCGAACTCGCCGTTGTAGTGATGTCGCTATACCGCATAATTATTACTCGCTTCTTAATCTTTATTATCATTATACGTGTAGGGGATCGATTTGGTTTCTTTTCTTGTTGTTGGCGACATTCGATTTCCGCCGATATATCTGCCATCGCTTATACTATTTTGTTGTCTGTATTGATTTTGGACATTTCTGCCCTTTACTCATTTATTAAATTGAAAGAACGGATTTTACATTTGACATTGGCTGGAGTAACTACTCTTGTAGACTTCTGATTTCCCGTCGATATATCACGCCATCGCTATACTATTTCGGTTCGTATTGATTTTGGACGCTCGCTTCTTTACTCATTTATTAAATCGAAAGAACGGATTTTACATTCGAATATGGGTATTTTACTGATTTTGAACATGATACTATACCTTGGTATTTTACTGATTTTGAACTTGATACTACACTGGCCAAAGAAGGATTTATCCGTCGATCCGAGGCCCCCGTAAGCGAGACGTAATATGTGGGTAAGGAGGAAAGTGAAAAAGATTAGACGAGAATGCATAGTATCGTTTACCAGGAGGTGAGTCGACCGCCACCGTAGCGATATTGGCTTCTCATGTCTTAGTATCCTTGGCATAACACTTGCTGAGCCCACACTATATAAAAATATATATTTTTTACAATATCTTCTACATATATATATATATATATATATACATTATGATTATTTGCTTTTATTCATTATCTATTAACTCTTCTACTAAGTGTCTTTGCAGGTACCCGGAGGCGCACCTCAAAGTTAAAACATTCACATAAAATAAAAGCGAAATGTTGCTAATTTCTCTTCATTACATCTTTTATGATTATTTGCTTTTATTTATTATTTACTAACTCTTCTACTAAGTGTCTTTGCAGGTACCCGGAGGCGCACCTCAAAGTTAAAGCATTCGCATAAAATAAAAGCGAAATGTTGTTAATTTCTCTTCATTACATCTTTTATGATTATTTGCTTTTATTTATTATTTATTAACTCTTCTACTAAGTGTCTTTGCAGGTACCCGGAGGCGCACCTCAAAGTTAAAGCATTCGCATAAAATAAAAGCAAAATGTTGCTAATTTCTCTTCATTACATCTTTTTATGATTATTTGCTTTATTACTATCTTGTTAAACATATATCTATGCCTAGTTTAAATATCTCTTGGTTAGTTTAATAATTAGAACACTTTTAGAATTATAGATTACATGTTAGCACAATAATATTAAACCTAAGTTTGAACGGACAACCGCAAGTTAGCGGATCCTTTAGGATGCCTAACCCCTTCCCTTTAGGATAATAAAGAACTCTGATCCAGAATCTCACATAGTTTTCGCAGACCTTTAAATGGAGATCATTTATAGCATTTTTTTATGCTATTTAATAAGTGTCCTAATTCACTATAATAATTAGGTGACGACTCCTTAAATGCATTTAGGAATCAACCATACGTAGCACTCCCATTTCGACTCCGGTTTAAAATGGGGTGTTACAGATGGCGACTCCACTGGGGACCTGATTCCCTTGGCGGATACGTAGGCGGCCACATCGGCCTCGGTCCCACCTTTAGAATTTTATCCAATATTCGCTTGTAATGAACTACGTCATGACCTGATTCCCTCATGGGGATACGTAGGCGGCCTAAATCGGTTTCGGTCACACCATTAGGAAACTTTCCCTTCGTTCTGAAAATAACAAGAATACACATAACATACAAGCAACCCCATTGAGACCCCCTTAGGACAAACACCCTTTTCAAAACTGGGACAATATAGGAAACCAGACAGGGGTTGCAAGCCCAAACAGGCCAGACACGCAGATGTCAAGGAACGAGGCGGCGAAGTCAAATACGAATCGACCACCCCCAAAACTCACAAAATTTTCTTTGAGCGCAGGTCCTTCATATTAGCAGAAGATACAACAAAAGTTCTTCATATTAGCAAAAACAGAAAGAAACAACATAAGCAGAGAGGGGCACCGACAATCAACAGTCAGAATTCAAAAGTCCGCAACAAAATCTAGCGCATCAGCTCGGGCATAAAGCACACAACAAAGGCATCATGGCAATTCGCCAGTTGCAAGGAAACATCTCAGGGACGACATCTCTACCCATATAATTGCCTTTCTCAAATATTTATCATTCTGTTTTAACAGTTATGCACTAACTTTTCTCAAGCTTAGCTTGTAGGAGCATTAATTCTACAGGAGCAAGAAGAACACGCCCGCATAACGACGTTATCAAGACAAAGAAGTCCAAACGACGCCAAGAAAGAATACGCCCAGTAACGACGTTATCGTGATATGTCCAGCGATTTACATATATCCGACGGCCACACCAAATCGACAATTTTTAAGCACTTCGCCACGAAAGGACACCGACAAATATGATTCCATATGCTCGAAAGATCGACATAAACTGGGACAATTTTTAAAAGAGAGCCTGACGGCAGCAGAGCACCGAGAGTATGGGAGAATATACCGCCGACTTCGGATAAGGATGTTCGCTCTGTTTCATAACATGTCACTATTCAAAAATCGACATAATTTCCTACTAGTATTTTCTCAAGATAGAATATTTTCAACAAATGTTTTCGACCGAGACTCAAAGTCAGACAGGGGTTACATGGTCCCGACAAGACAACGCGTGCAAATATCAAGAGCCAATACAAATCGGCCGACCCCCCTCCCCGAACTCACAATTTTTCTTTGAGTGAATTTTGCAGGTCAACAGGAACAAGGAGGACAATAAAATTCCAATACAACATCCACATCTCGTCCATACAACGACGAACATCTACATCTCGTCCATACAACATAACATCTACATCTCGCCCATACAACGACATTTAACATCTCATTCGGCCCATACAACGATTTAACATCTACATCTCGCCCATACAACGATTTAACATCTACATATCGCCCATACAACATTTAACATCTACATATCGCCCATACAACGATTTAACATCTCATATCGCCCATACAACGATTTAACATCTCGTGATTTCGCCCATACAACGCATTTAACATCCGTGCATTTCGCCCATACAACGATTTAACATCCGTGATTTCGGCCCATACAACGCATTTAACATCTCGCATTTCGCCCATACAACGATTTAACATCTGATTTCGCCCATACAACGATTTAACATCTCGTGATTTCGCCCATACAACGATTTAACATCCGCATTTCGGCCCATACAACGATTTAACATCCGCATTTCGCCCATACAACGACGCATATCCGCATTTCGCCCATACAACGATTTAACATCCGCATTTCGCCCATACAACGACGCACATCCGCATTTCGCCCATGCAACGCATTTAACATCCGCATATCGCCCATGCAACGCATTTAACATTCGCATATCGCCCATGCAACGCATTTAACATCGCATATATCGCCCATACAACGATTTAACATCCGTGATATCGCCCATACAACGCATTTAACATCTCGCATATCGCCCATACAACGCATTTAACATCTCGTGATATCGCCCATACAACGATTTAACATCTCGTGATTCGCCCATACAACGCATTTAACATTCGCATTTCGCCCATACAACGCATTTAACATCTCGCATCTCGCCCATACAACGACGTAACATCTCGCATTCGCCCATACAACGATTTAACATTCGTGATCTCGCCCATACAACGATTTAACATTCGCATTCGCCCATACAACGATCTTCGCATTCGCCCATACAACGATTTAAGACCGTGATTCGCCCATACAACGACGTAAGATTCGTGATTCGCCCATACAACGATTTAACACTCGATCTCGCCCATACAACGATTTAACATCTCGCATTCGCCCATACAATACATTTAACATCTCGTGATTCGCCCATACAAACGATTTAACATCTCGTGATCTCGCCCATACAATGCATTTAACATCTCGTATTCGCCCATACAATGATTTAACATTCGTGATCTCGCCCATACAAATGATTTAACATCCGTGATCTCGCCCATACAACCATTTAACATCTCGTGATCTCGCTTATACAAGACAAACAGATTATCACATCATTTCATTTTATACAATTTGACTACAAAGACAAATTCACATTCTTACATTATTTTGCCTTACGCTTATGCACTAACCGCTTGCTTAAGTCTTAGTACGCAGGAGCAGGAGCACAACGTGGATTTTCTCACAAATAACCGGCAATTTGTTGGGGCCAACCTTCCCAACGAATGGCGTAAGCGCCTCAGCGCCGGTCCACTCGCTCCACATCACCATAAAACCCAAGACTATAAGCCATAGCAGTACACCCTGTGTTCAAGCTCGCTTTATTTTATTTTTATTCTTACACCGCACTCAAATGTCGCCATAACTCGACATCGGGACAAATTTTTGAGTCCGTGATTAGCCCACTTTGGTGTTTTGACCACGGTAGCTCAAAGGTCGCCACAACTCGACATCGACAATTTTGAGTCCGCGTCACCTTGCCTAATCGCTCAACGTTCTAGCTTCAGGGTCGAGACAAAATCACATGAGTCAACGTCTTTGTCCGAAGATTCTTCCATCATCTCCATACAAAGAGGGACAACTGTTGACACCCAATTTTGACCCTCCCGTCCAGTCATTAACTATAAAATTACATTAATTTTCAACAATAATTCTAATAATTTTATAATAAAATGCAGCAAATAAAACATTAATACATGCATAAGTAAGCAATTTAATAATGGCACCGCATCTCACGTAGAAAATTACGCACTTAGAGTCTCGCGCCCATATTAATTAATTTAAGCCCTGTCATGATTCTTAATTGATAATAAATACATAAAATAAATAATTTGACAATGACGTCGTGTTAGATAGCACACCCGCATTTATTATGGTAGTAATTTTAAAACTCAAGCTTAGGCTAATAAAGCACCTAGATAATTTAATCACAACTTATTAATTTAATTTACCACTAATTAATTAATACACCTAAATTAACTCCTAAACACTAATACCCTAATTAATCACCCAGCCCAATACCCCTAAACCCTAATCTCACCCTATTTCTATTATACTTATCAGCCCCAGCGCAGGGGACTTCTCCTTTTCAGCAACATAGTCCCCCCCTTCCCTTGCAGATCTGACCCTCTCTCTCACTACCTTCCTAGCCGCCTACCCCTACTCCCTCGCCCCTCCCTTCTCCGGCGAACACCCACTATCTCACACACCCCAGCAGCCCACACCCTACATTACACTACATACTCAGACGCAACCCTACATTACACAACCAGTCGCTGAACCCTCACCCTCACTCCCCCGTCGTCCCTCTCCTCTCTATACCCTGTCTTCTCCATCACTCGCCATCTGTTCTGTAACACCCCATTTTAAACCGGAGTCGAAACGGGAGTGCTACGTATGGTTGATTCCTAAATGCATTTAAGGAGTCACCACCTAATTATTATAGTGAATTAGGACACTTATTAAATAGCATAAAAAAATGCTATAAATGATCTCCATTTAAAGGTCTGCGAAAACTATGTGAGATTCTGGATCAGAGTTCTTTATTATCCTAAAGGGAAGGGGTTAGGCATCCTAAAGGATCCGCTAACTTGCGGTTGTCCGTTCAAACTTAGGTTTAATATTATTGTGCTAACATGTAATCTATAATTCTAAAAGTGTTCTAATTATTAAACTAACCAAGAGATATTTAAACTAGGCATAGATATATGTTTAACAAGATAGTAATAAAGCAAATAATCATAAAAAGATGTAATGAAGAGAAATTAGCAACATTTCGCTTTTATTTTATGCGAATGCTTTAACTTTGAGGTGCGCCTCCGGGTACCTGCAAAGACACTTAGTAGAAGAGTTAATAAATAATAAATAAAAGCAAATAATCATAAAAGATGTAATGAAGAGAAATTAGCAACATTTCGCTTTTATTTTATGCGAATGCTTTAACTTTGAGGTGCGCCTCCGGGTACCTGCAAAGACACTTAGTAGAAGAGTTAGTAAATAATAAATAAAAGCAAATAATCATAAAAGATGTAATGAAGAGAAATTAGCAATGACGCCATCAACATCCACAATAACCTTGTCTTTTTCAGAACCACATCACCTGCAACCCAAAGGTCAATCATACTGACATCGACATTTTTTTAATCACACTTTGCTTTTTATTTTTGCATCATAACCACTCGGGTCATCATGATTTGACATCGACATTTTTCGTCCGCACCATCCCTATTTTTGAGTTTATAGTTTATAAAACAGGACAAAATTGGCTACAAGTCAACATCTTTGTCCGAAGACTCTTCCATCATCTCCGTACAAAGAGGGACATGCTGTTGACAGTCAATTTTGACCCGTTTTTTGTATATTTTGTGCAATTTTAAGTATTTTAGCACACCGCATTTTAATCAGCATTTTTTGCATTTTTACATAATATTCTATGTTTATTTTTTTCACAAAACGCATTTCATCTTTTTATTTTAAAATTAAGCATTATGTCTTGGTTAATATTATGTTTTTATTTTAATAATATTTGCATCTCTTTAAATAATTAATCGTCACCGCGTTTTTATTTTTTCAGGCATTAAACATTTCTTAAATATTGCATTTTAGTATTATTGCGTCGGCATGTGCATTTTAATAAATTTGCATCTTTTTAAATAATTTTTCTGTTAAATAATCAACCCGTCTTGCATTTTGTCAAACCAGTCCAGTCCAAGACGCAATTTGAATCAGTCCAATCCAACACCATTTTTTTTTTATTTCATCCAAACAATACCACACTTTTATTTCCCCCCCCCCCCCTAAAATTAAAACCACTTTTCATTTTCCCCCCAAAACTAAACCCATACCCTAAAAACCTACCCTATAAATAAAACATTATACTCCCACTTTCCCACCAACACAAAATCAGCCCCCTATTAGCAGCCAGCCGCAATTTTTATAACCAGCAGCCCCACATAACTTCTTCTGCCCTCACCCTCACTCTCCTCTCTCAAACTCTCCTTCCCGTCGCCGCCATTCGCCGCCATTCGCCGGAGTTTTTTAGAACTCCGGCGACCCCAACAGCAGCCCTCAACCTTTCTAAAATCCTTTCCCGTCGCCCTCTCTCGTCGCCCAACCCAGCCGGCGAACTCACTGTTGCGACGAACCAGACCACCACCGCCGGCGAAGCCCCCCCCCTTAACCCTCTCAACGCCTCACCCTCTCCCTCACTCTGACGAGCATACACACACACTGTTCACACCCTCACTCCGTCGACCACCACCACTGGTTGCGACGAGCCTCACCTCACCGCCACCGCCAGACACCATCGCTATCGCGCTTTCACCACGGTGGCGTCGCTCCGATTTTACACTGTTCAAGTGACGCCGCCGGCCCCACGCATGGTTTATTTTGGGTTTTGCCGCTATTATATTGGTGGGTTTTGGACTGATTTGATGTTTTAGTTCTCACGTAGTTCTAAAAACTCCGCGACTTCGCTTTGGGTTCACTAGTTGGGTTTCTGCTGATTCGCTTATCCGACTGATTTTCATTTTTCTCTGCATTTTCGGCAGGAGTTCTTTCGAACTCCGGTGACCACCATGTTTTTTAGACGAGTTATGCTAGCTACGCCTGTTATTTTGCTATTTGTGAGACTGATATTTGGGTCATTTTGACGGATTGATGATGCCCTTGAACCAATAGGTTTTGTCATTTTCTGGACTATTTTGACTGATTTGCCTTTTACTCTGCTGTTGAGACTAATTTTGAACATATTGTGGCTATTTCTTTGAAGTATTCGAGGCCATGTTCTCATCGTTTTTCACCGGTTTGCTCGGATTTTGACCATTTTTGGCGCGAATTTTGCTATTAATTTTGGTCATTCTTTGGCGGATGATTTTTGTCCTTCGCCATCGATTCTTGACATTTTCTTTGGTCATCGATTTTGAACATATACTACCTTGAATGGCCGATGAAAAAGTTATCCGTCGATTTTTGAGGCCTCCACAGTTGCAAAGACGGAAAATAAAATAAATGAAGCTTTCTGGGCAATGATGATTTCTTCCACTTACACCGGATAACCAACATGCTACCGGCAGTAATTCTCGCACCGCACTTGTTTAGCCGTCCCACTTTATATATTTTTCATATCCGAGCCCTCGTGTTTAAAACTATTATTGTTTTGGCGGATATGAAGGTTTTATTTATTTTATTGCTTTTAATAATATTGGCGATGAAGGAATCTCCGTCGATTTCCAAGGTCTCCTCTGCAAAAGACGATTTATTTATTTTTGCTTTACTTATTAAATTCTCATTACTTTAAAATTATTTATTCGATACTAACACTTTTACTAAGTGTTTATGCAGTGTGGAGATCATCTTGTGCAGAAAGCCTAAAAAGGGCTAAAAGATGTCCCGGAATGTTATTTTATATCGCATTTAATTTAGTTTTATTATTGTGTAGTGCACTTTATTTTAATTATAAATGCTTAGAATAGGTAGAATAAAAAAAGCAATAAATAATTAACCTAGGTTTGAACGAACAACCGCAAGTTAGCGGATCTTAAAGGATGCTTAACCCCTTCCCTTTAGGATAATAAAGAACCCTGATCCAGAATCTCACTAATTTCGCAGACCATTAAATGGAAGTCAATTGCAGTATTTTTATTGCAATAAACTAAGTGTCCTAATTCACTATAATAATTAGGTGGCGACTCCTTAAAATACATTTAGGAATCAACCATACGTGGTACTCCCGTTTCGACTCCGGTTAAAATGGGGTGTTACATTAGGCTTAGTTAATTAATTAGTAGTAAATTAAAACAATGAATTGTGCTTAGATTATTTAGGTGCTTTATTAAAAATTATTACAAGAATAAAATGGGCGTGCTATTTAATTAGTGCTTAATATTAAGACGCGGTGCCATTACTAAATTGTTTATTTATGTCTGTATTAATGTTTTATTGCTGCATTTTATTATTTTAAAATTATTAAAATTATTGTTGAAAATTAGTGTAATTTTATGGTTAATGACTGGACGGGAGGGTCAAAATTGGGTGTCAACACCTTCTATATTTCTATGATAAGTTTTACCACACAGGAGGATTAAGAACAATAACATATAATACTACATAAGTATCGGGATACTTTCGTCCACGATATTAACCTATGTCTAGATAATTACAGCATATTCAAATCTCACCTTTCAGACTTTTGATTCGAAATCATATAAGTGATGACAATTAATAGCTAGTTAATTATCAAGCAGTCATAACAATATTGAATAGATCTTAATACGCTGAAGAAGAACTCAAAAGCTAATGCATTAACTATATGAAATAGCTTCAAGAAGATTCGATGGAAACCCTACTAAAGTAATTAGCTCCTAAACATTGTCATGTCAAAACTAAATTACAATCCAACATAAACTGAAATAAAGTAAAGGAAAGAAAATAACTTGAACAATGAGATGTCTCCAATTGTGTCTTTCCACCTTTTCTCCTCTCCAAAGTTGTGTTTAGAATATGGTATAGAATATAGAATATGAGCAGGGTTTAGGGATTTTATACTTGAGAAAGTTGCCTTTCGAACCATAAAAACCCTCTCCAATTCAGCCCAGTACTTCTGAAAATACGCGTAGGCACCGCGGTGCCTCTAAGAGGCACCTAGGTGCTAATTCAGCCAAAATCACTGGAAGTTACTGGAATGGAGGCACCTAGGTACCTCTGTCAGGCACCTAGGTGCCTTCGACGGTGATTTAGTTTTTGACTTTCTGGAAATTTTACGCCGCGACGCTAATTATTCTTGACCGCGGTTCAATGGAATCGCGGTGCCTCTCTGATTTCTGTCGGAAGTCGCAAGATTTCTTCTATTCTTTTTGACACTTTTTAGGCTTCATTCCTTGGGTTGTGCTTGTGCAATTTTCATCTCAATTAAGCTCATTTCATCCTCAAAAGAGGTATCTTCTCCTTTATGACCGATGTGACACAAACGAAAGAAAAAAATACCTAACACTATACTAAACGCAAAATAAAAGAGTAAAATACTAACTAAAAATGACTCAAAAGAGTGTATAAAATACACTCAACAGCTGTAATGTGTAAAATACATTGAACTACATATCCATCGATTTGGTTGTTGTCGGTTTGGTTCGATTTTTCAATTTTTAATAAATTTAATGGTATTTCTCTCTTTTCGTTTTTTTTCTACGATCAAGAAAGACCTTTTCATTCTTTTTCAACTTATAATTTATTATTATTACTTTTTTATTGTGTGAGTTATAATTTTCTTGGATTATGAAAACTATCTTAATATCTATAAATTTTAATCAAGTGAATAACGTTTATAAGAAACACAATCTTTTTTAGGTAAATCTCATAAATATTTCAGTGACTTAATAAAATTGGAATTCATGAATCTTTTAGTTAGAAATGAGCTTAAGATGTGAAGTTCATTACTCTATTAGAGATAAAAAAAATTGATAAAAATAAACAAAATATTTAAACTTACTTATAAAAATTAATATATCTTATACATAATTATAAAAAATTTATATATGATTTGTCGGTTTGGTTCGGTTTTTTCTTCGATTTGTCTTTCATAAAATCAAAATCAAATAAAATATTATCGATTTTTGAAAATTTAAAATCAAACCAAACCCAAACAACTATCGATTTATTTGAATGATTTTGTTCGGTTTGCGGTTTGGATCAGTTTATAACCAAACCGTGAACACACTTACGCCGAGCGACGACTCGATTTTTTCTGGCGAGCATCGTTTGAAAGGCCGAGGATAGAAAACGAGGTGGTGTGTAGAGGAGATGATGGCTGGAGAGAAGGTGAATGAGAAGTATGGGTGGCGGTAGTGGTGGTAGTGACAGACCTAGAAAAAAAACGGGGTGGTGTGGAGAGGGGAAAGAGCTCTGGATGGTGATTGCGTCGACAATCAGTCGACGGTTGAACTCTTCCAATCGATGGTGGTTAGTTTCGGCGAGGCAGAGAACATACGAGTGGAGGAGAAGGAGGCGGAGGGGTTTATTTTTGTATTTTTTTGAAGTTAAAATACACATGTCATTGTTTTATTTGTCATTTTGGCCTGTGAATTACACACACATGTGTTGTTTGGCTGCATATTAACTTTGTGTCCAAGTAGCACATTAAAAGTGATCCTTGAGGGTGGTAGAGGTCTTAGTTGGAAGGTGTGAAATATACAGACAATTTGAAGGATATGTGGATGCCTTCAGCCAATTTAAAATGATACTATTTTTAAATATAAAAATAGATTATTCTTTTTTTTAACAAATTAATAAAAATATACTTTTTTTAATAAATTAATAAAAATATAATATCACATTAGTATATTAAATCCCATTTAATCCTTCCTCGTAACCAATATCGCTACACGAGACGAGGCTAATTTTTCTGATGATTGCTTTGCTACTGGGATTTTTTATTTTTTTTAACTCCCACTAACTCCAATGATACTTGTCACCAAGTTGTCGCTCGAGGCGAATTCCCGTCTTTTTTTAACCAATACACTCTACGTTCAATACTGTGAACTGTGAAGGTGAGAACTGTTCACCTACATTTGAGTAGGGCTGCATAAAAAATGGACCGAATCGAAAATAACTCCTGGATCGAACCGGACCGGACCGAATTTTTCTGGCCCGCCTTGATCTACGTTCAAAATTCGGTCCCGATCGGTCCGATCCGAGTTTTTTCGGGTTATTAGTGTATATTGGACCGGACCGGACCGAATTTTTCGATCCGGTCTTCGATCCGATCTTTCTGGATTTTCGGTCCTCAGTCCGGTCCAATCGATCCGGTCCGGTCCGAGGATTTTGTGGTGCCCTACATTTGAGAGGCTAGTTATAACCTCATCTAATGCTTTCATTTATAATTTTGAATCTTAACAAATTAATCCCCTCTTAAATTATCTGTTGTGATTATTAAAAATAATTATCTTAAAATATTAATCAGTTTAAAAGTTTAAGATACAATTAATTATTTCTTTTCATTTTACTCTTAGTAAAATTTTATCATTAATAAAGATGACACATATATAGAGTAAATGTTAATGAAAAGAGATTAACTTAGACATAAATAAGGGTAAAAAAAGTCAAATGTCTTCCTAATTAGTACTTTTTCCAGTTCAAAAAGAGTGTTTACTTAATTTTTTTTTTGTTCAAAAAGAGTGTCCACTTACCAATTTAAGAAAAAAATAGTCTTATTTTTTCAGATTTTCCCTTAATAAGTGCTAAGTAATCAAATCTCAATATCTATTTAATTAGACATAATATAGTCAAATTACCTATTTTTGTCTAGGAGTTAACATTTCCTTAAATGGTATGCAAATGTTGGACTGAAGGGAGTATTTCTTAAGGAGCGTGTAAACAAAAAAGAACAAATAATTTAAGACGGAGAAAGTAGCACCGTTAAATAAAAGTAAATGCATCTAGGAAAAGGCTTATTACGTCCTTTTCCATTTAAATTAAATTATTTTGAAATAATGAAAAATGTCATCATTTATTAATAGACTAGTAAAGAAATAGTGAATCTTAAAATCAATAAATCGAGACTAGAGAAATTAAAAGAAAAGAAAGGGCTCATATATATATATATATATATATTAGGGGTGGCAAAATTAGCCCAAATCTAAATGACCTCTTCAACCCGCCTAAGATTTCATGGGTTTAGGCAAGAGTAATTTTGATGATGGATTGGTTTGGGCTAGCCCAAGTTGACCCATCATAAATCAACAGCCCAAATGAGCTCATAATGATGCCCAAACTTAACCCATCAAAATATTTAATTTTAATGATTAGAGTTCCACTCTAGATTAAGATTTTTATTTATAAATAATTATTTTAAAATTCTTTTATTATTTCGGAACAATAAAAATACACCAACGCATCCCAACCACACTATCCATCAACCCTACCCCATTCCCCTACATCAACCCCCACTCAAGCACTGAACCACCCTCACATCTATGCCCATACATTTCCTACTCCACCCCACCCCACCCACTTCTATCCCACCTAACCCCACATCCGACCCTACCCTACCCTACCACCCGCCCTACTCCTACCTCATCCCCACTCCATCCTCAAATTTTTATTTCATATTTATTTTACTTTTATAAAAAAAATATTAAAAATATGAAATTTTTACTAACCTCCCCCTACCCCTCCTCCCCCGCCCTACCCCTCCACCCCACTCCACTCTTAAATTTCTATTTTATATTTTTTGTTACTTTTATAAAAAAATTATTAAGAATATGAATTTTTCTTACATCCCCTACCCCTACCTCCACCCCCACCCCATTCTCAAATTTATATTTCATATTTTTTGTTACTTTTATAAAAAAAATTATTAAAAATATAATTTTTTTTCTTACCTCCCCTACTCCTCCCCACACACCCTACCCCCTCCACCCCACCCCACTGCCCATCCCATCCTCAAATTTATATTTCATATTTTTGTTACTTTTATAAAAAAAAAAAAAAAAAAATTCTTAGCTCTCACCCCTCCCGCCCTACCCCCTCCCCCAACCTCATTGCCCCACCCCATTCTCAAATTTCTATTTTATATTTTTGTTACTTTTATAAAAATATTAAAAATGTGAAATATTTTCTCCCCCTACCACATTTTCAAAATTTTATTTTATATGTTTTTACTTTTATAAACAATTTATAAAAAAATATGAATTTTTTTCTTACCCACCTCACCCCCACATATGGCTGCTATCGATCCGGATATTTACATATCGGAACCGGATCGATAAGGTTACCGGTCCGGACCGATAAGTATTCGATCGTGAAAAGAGATTCGGGATCGGATCGATACCTTATCGGGCGGGTACCGGTCCGGTCCGATAAGGTTACCGGTTCGGTTCTGGATACTGTTTTCGGTCCAAAATCGGTCCAAAATATTAAAATCTCTGCTTTACTTAAAAATCTCAACTTTACTTATAATTTTTTTTATAAAAATTCCTTCTTTACTGCTTTACATAATATATATTAACAAACTTAAAACAATATATAATAGCAATATTTCAAGGATTGATCATCAATTCATCATCGCAATTTTCAAACTATTCTAAGGGTATCGTACTGGGACTGATAACATATAAGTTATCGGGTAATTAGACCTGGTTGCCGGACCGGATCCTTATGTTTGGTACTCATATCCGGACCGGTAAGTCCGGGTATTTCGGTCCGGTTCTCGGGTTATCCGGACCGATAACAGCTCTACCCCCACCCCATTCTCAAATTTATATTTTATATTTTTTTGCTTTTATAAAAAATGAAAAAATACTTTAAAATATTATCCTTATTTTAAAAATAAAGATATGAAAAAATCAAATATTATACAAAATAAAATAACATCATAGAAGGTAAGTTTGAAATTTATAAAAGAAATGGATCAAGTTGGGCAATTTGGGTTATGACATCATTTAGCCCATCTTGACCCGTCCATCTTAGCCCATGTAAATTTTGGGCGGGTTGGACATTGACTCATCTAGAACTTCAGTCCATCTTGACCCGCCCAAGTTGGGCAATTTGGGTTATGACATCATTTAGCCCATATATATATATAGCTAATTTATCTCTATCCATCTTTTTCTTTTTTTCAAATATGGATTCTCTACAAAAAGAAAAAAGATTCCAATACATATGTTAAATCAACTAGAAAAGTGAGGAAATGTTGAATTACGTCCAAAAGAAGAATTAAATCCATCATGAATATCTTCAAGACCAGCAAAGAAGTCTCCATTAAACATGTCTTGAATTGAAACACATTCATTCTCATCACTTCCTTCAAACATATTTCTGATCCCTTCATCATAATAGTCACCTATAATAATATTATTCTCTTGATTTATTTCTATTTCTGGAAATTTTTCAACACTCAAAAGATTTGTTGGGGATGAATTTAAATTTGATGTTGAATCATATGGACTTGAAATTTTTTCTTTCAACATTTTCTTGGGACTATTAATAGAGTTCTTTGAATTTGGAAATTCGCTTTTGATAGTACCAGCAAGAGAATTTCTACGTGTTGGCTGACTATGGTTGTGTTCAGCTGTGTAAGTCACAATAAAAATTCCAGTTTCAGTGCAACTTTGTTCTACTTGTTTCCTTGCTAAACATCCCTTTGAACTGCTGCACCTATAATAGCTCCTGTTTTTAGGGGGGGAAAGAGAGTTAGAATAATTGAAGAATTTCAAGCTTCTTTTTCGAAAGTGATCAATTTTGGTGCTAAACTTATAAAATCACTCTTGTCACATTGACGTAATTGAATTTTACCCAACTATGTTATGTCGCATTAAAAGTAATTGAACTATGTGTAAAGTGCTCTGAAAATACAAACGATTGTAATGCCAAAATTCTAGCTACGTAGAGCGGACCGCATAGTCGCGCATAAACCTTCTTCGTTAAATTGGCGCACGGCGCATGCTTGCGAAGTGTGGTTTACATGGTCGACGTGGTTTGCGTGCTATCACACATCCGGAGTTTACTGTCTTGCGACTCGGAAAGAAAGAATGTAGCGGCTTCGCCTTCACAAAAAAAAAATTCTAGCTACGTACTGTCTAACGCTTTACTACTTTATAAATTCTAAGTCAGAAAACAAGATGTGAAAAATTTATGACTATCCATATTTTAAACAAAAGACAAATAAAGCAACATTGAGATATTATTTTTTAATCTAGAAGTTTTCTAGTGTTGAAGTTCCACAAAGGTCATCGATGGAAAAATTGATCTCGTTATATGATCTTTTACAATCCTACTTTGAGCTAACTTTGGATTTAGTTAAGTCTAATATTGTTGAGATATACCACATATATACATTATATATATATATATGGTTGGTAGGATATTAGTTTTGGATATTAGTTTGTTATAAGCTAATTATATATTTTTTATTAATAGTGATTAGATATTTTGTGAGTAGATTATATTGATGGGTATTATAAATACACCTCACATATCTTGTAATTAGATTTGAGAGGAATAAATCTAAAGCCCACAGAAGCTCTTTTCATGAGCCCAAAATATCCTTTCTGTCTCCCTCGACTTTCTCTCCTTCTCCCTCACAGTTTTCTCTTCTTCTTCTTCTGGTTCTCGATCTTCAGCACTGATTATCTCATTGCTCTAGCAAACTTTAACATGGTATCAAAGTCTACCGATTTGTAGGACCTTCATATCGCACAATCGATCGAAGAAACAGATAGAAATTTATAAAAATCAGAAAATCAAAATCGAAGAAGAAATTGAAACTGGTCGAAGAAATCGATGCGAAGGAACTGAATTGAAGAAATTGAAACTGGAGGAAGATCAGTGACATTGGAATCGATTCTGAGAATTGCGATTTCCTGTTCTAAAAATCAGAATCGCGGAATCGCGAAGCAATCGATTCGACTCGAAGTCGAAATCGAAGGAGTTAATGAAGCATATTGAGGAGGAATTCAAAATCGATCGAGAGGAGAGAAATTGAAAAATTGAAAAACAGAAAAACAAAATCTCGATTGCGATTTTCTTCCGAAAAACTAAGAATCGAAAATTGAGGTAATCTCTATAGTTTATCGATCGATTTTGTTGCGAGTGACAACAGAATCTACAGAGAATCAAAGTCGATTCATTCTATTTTACTTACTTTTCGATTATCACATTTGTCAATTTAGTCGGATGGAGATATTATTGTTTTATGCGGATGCACTCCGTCTTTGGCTATCGTTGCGACGTCGCATATCGCCGAGGATAGTCGAGTTTCTGGAAACTCAACTTCATTTAGTTTGTGTTGGTGAATTGACGAAATTGGAGGAAAATTGTCGAGTTCGTCGTTGTTGTTTTCGCTCCGCATTCTAGAAGCGTATGCGTCGCTTCGTGTTGGATGGTTGTTGATGCTTCTACTGTGGTTGTTAGTTTCTATTCGTGTACGTGTTGGTATTGTTGCTGCGGTTTCTAGTATTGAAGCAACAAGCAGTTGGTGAAGAAAATAATGGATTTTTAGTTGCTGCTGTTGGTGGAAAATGATGTTGAGTAGCTGCTATTGCTATTTGCGACCGCTGTGTGCAGCTGCATTATTAGTTGTTTCTCATAGTTGAATATTACTACATGCACCTGAGTCTGTTGGAGTAGATACTGTTGCTGGTGCGACAACTGCTTTTACCTGTTCTGTGTGATCGTTTCAGGGTGAGCAGTTGGTGTAAGTGTTGCTATTGCAACTCATGATAGGGATATTAATGGAGGAGTTATATGATTGAGTGAATCATAAGAGTAGGAAATGTCTATCGATAGGAGGATCGAGAAGTTCTTAGCGACAAATAGACTAAGAACTGAGGTATACTTCGTCAGAGACGATATGGATTGAGTTGAAAATTAATTCAAGGATTCAAAGAGTTATTCACAGTCGTTTAAGTGTTAGATTGGATGTTTTTATATGTTTAGCTCAGGATAGAAGAATCGAAGGATTTCTAGCCGGAATTGGACTAGAAATTGAGGGAGACTCCGCTTCATATCTGAGCTTATTATGAGAGATTGCGTGATGAGAATCGAGGGATTCTCTAGTCCAAGCGAGACTAGAGAACGAGGGGTTCTTGCCGCTTATTGAAATAGCTTGCGTGATGAGAATCGAGGGATTCTCTAGTCCAAATGAGATTAAAGAACGAGAGGTTCTTGTCGTGGGTTGCATAGGAAGAATCGGAAGATTCTCTAGTCCGAGTGAGACTAGAGAACGAGGGGTTCTTCATTATAGATGTGAGAGTTGAAACTCCTACTTACGCAATGTTGCACGCTTTTACCTCTTGAATATTTGCTACTTTTGTGTTTTTCAAACTATCGATGGTGTGGTGCTCACCGAGCTAAGAAAATGTGTGTTGCTCATCGTGCTAAGGAAAATCTGCTTTTGCGATCGATTGTCTTTGGTCTTTGGTGTGTACTTGCATAAGAATGAAGTTATGCACAGAGAATTATACAGAAACTATTAAAGTTGCTTGATTGGCTTAGTATATAGAGAAACACATGGGAAAAAAAACTGTTGCTGCAGTTTCTGCCCTGCTGCTGCTGGAATTTTGACATTGTCACACATCAGCAATATAATCGATGGCTTACAAAGTTATGTCCAGGAAATTTAGATGAAGAGAGCTGGTGTTACTACAGTTGGTGCAAGTTTACTGCAGTTGATATTCCCTGCTGTTGCGGGCCTGATGTGTGCACATTGTTGTTGTTTGGTTCTTGTAGTTGCTGCTTCTGAAATGAAAGAAGAAAGAAAAAAAAACTGCAATTTAAGTTCTGGTTGTTTTGTTGAAGTCCTTATGGACATTGCTTCCAAGCTAGGACTGAAACCGATGTTTTCAGTGCCTAGCTTGAGGAGGGTGTTGAGATATACCACATATATACATTGTATATGTATGTGGTTAGTAGGATATTAGTTTTGGATATTAGTTTATTATAAGCTAATTAGATATTTTTGATTAATAGTGATTAGATATTTTGTTAGTAGGTTATATTGGTAGGTATTATAAATACACCCCACATCTCTTGTAATTAGATTTGAGAGGAATAAATCTAAAGCCCACAGAAGCTCTTTTCATGAGCCCAAAATATCCTCTCCGTCTCCCTCGACTTTCTCTCCTTCTCCCTCACAGTTTTCTCTTCTTCTTCTGATTCTCGATCTTCAGCACTGATTATCTCATTGCTCTTGCAAACTTTAACAAATGTCCAATTTCTTAAGTTGATATACCCACCTCGTATTATATTATACACGTTCTAGATGTTAAGTTTTGGCTTTTGAAGAATTGTTGAAGTCCCACATCAATTGTGAGAGAAAAACATGGTCTCTTTATATGATGTTGAACTTTTGATCAATCCTTAACTCTTAAACTTGTTTTTTGGGGTGAATTAGGCTCAGTTTTCTTAACATATAGAACTGAACCACTTCTATATACAAGTACAATCTAAAGAAGTAAAAGGACCAAATATAGATAGAATTTATCATGACGTTGAGTAGATCGAACTAGTATATGATGATTTCATAATTGGTAGTATAACTTGTAAGAGGTAACATATGATATATTGAATTTCCCAGAGTCATCCACATGATAATTAGATCTAACCTGTACTTATATGTGTATATAAATTGAACCAAAAAGAGTGACTTTGGAGAGAATTTAGTACCTTGGATTTGGGGAGCCTTTAATGGGTTTTTGACCATATTTTCTCCAAGCCCACTTATCAGAAGAAAGATCATCTGCTGTTAATTGAAGCACCACTCTCTTCTGTTCATTTTTCCTGTAACAGAAATTAATCAACTCCATATCAAACATCACACATATATATAACTAAAAACAAGGTTGAGAACTATGATATTTCAAGTCCAAATTCTAGTAGAGTCAAAAGTATTTGCTTTCTTTTATCTGTCCAAGCCACCTTGGTGGACATAGTCATACTAATGAAAAGTAGTAGATCCACCGTGAAATTTACTACCGTTATCAAAGAGAAATTCAAGGAATATATTCGGTTAATTTTCCTCACCTTTTTTTGTACTTAGGTACATATATACTAGGAGCAGCCACCACTTGTTGTTCATGTCGTTGCTCTTCTTTAACTTCTTTGGGAACTAATGAAATTGAAGATCCCATGAACGTATTTTGTCCACCAACATGATAAAATGGCTTGTAAAGTTCTTCTAATTCATCACTAAAAACCTCTTTTTTCATCTCACAAAAAGATAAATATTCACTTTGTGGAAAATCCAAATTAGGAGAAAAATCAATATTATTAGCTCCATGGAAATCACTACATGTTGATGATCCTATAACAACAGCTTGAAGACCCCAATCCATTATCATCATAAAGCAAAAAAGAGAGGAAAATATGAATAGTAATAATGGCGCTGACTTTTTTGATAGCTAAAAATATGAAGTTTGAGGGCTATTTAAAGACTGAAAATATTATTAAATTTAGCAGATTTTCCCCCTCTTTACACACAAGCTAGTTTTTTTGTTTTCTTGCATATTATTAAGATAGATTGAGTTGACTTTATTACAAAGTCAAAGGATAACGACAGCGGAAGCTAATTAGCAAATAATACACGCGTTTGTCTCAATTTTCTGGCTTTTAAGTTCTCATTGTTGACAAAAGTGATCAAATCCTACTTAGATTTTTCCAATTATCCCCCTAAAGGTGGATCTCCCACCCCAGGAGCCCCCACACCCCGGTCCGACAGGATTGTGAAGGAGTTAATCATGGTAACTCAACTGATTTCAAAGGTTAGATCACTACCACGCAACGCACAAGGAGCCCTCCTTTATTTCAAGAAATAACCCCCACTCTGCCGCTGACGGGATTCAATCTTGGCAATTTTTCCAATCTACTTAGATCAATTTGTCAGCAATGGTTTTTTTCATGCCTAATTAATTAGTTTGGCCTTTCATTAAATAAAGGGTTGTATATACAGTTAATGACATATAATTAAATTGCATACAAAAGGATAACTTAAAAAATTAGCCAGCTTGTTTGTTTTTGGCATTTTTAATTTCTGGTGTTAGCCCCATTTGGCAAATTAAATGGAAATAGAAACTTTCTACTGGTGAGTCAGGTAGAAGTTAGAAACAATAATGTATGAGTCGGTTGTAATCTCCTTATTATATAATCATGAATAATTCTCACATTATGATTTAGTTTTTAAGCTTGAGTTAGTTAGATCCAAGATTAATTTGCATAGCGATGTTAAAGTCACTCATTCAAATTCTTGATTTACCCAATATTGAGTCTCCTATTCGTCATGTTATATTGTTTATGCTCCAATATACTCTGGGAGTGAGAGGGGATGTTAGAGTACTTCATTTCCTAAAATGGCTTTGAACAATTTTCGGCATCTCATGAGCTAGCTATTGGGGTTGAATTAGACGCATTGCCTTTTTTCTTAACAATAAAGTTATCATGATAATTTAGAATGTTCTTGCACATTATTCATATATAGGTCTAGCAACATTGAAGATTTATTTTGTAGTTAATACTTGTTAAATTATATTCTGAGAAGAATTAAAATACTAATATTTGAAACATAAAGTGGATTGGTCCCAAAAGTCCACATTTAGATATTTATCGAGTGACTCAATTATTATCAACGTAAGCATGATCCATAACAACGAAACAAAACAAGAAAATAGTAGCACGCGAGCAAGTTGCATTATGTTGTGCCCCCTATTAGAAATATTTATTTAGCATATATATTGCGTGAACTAGAGGGAGCTTTGAATAAAAACAAATTAAATGAAACTTCCACCCCTATATTTTAAATAATAAAATAAAATGGACCACCATTTATGGGGGTTACCATGCGTAATTATTCAGTATTTTCTACATATACCTATTAGTACTCCTATAATTTAATCACTTTAGGTAGGTGAGGGCCGTCTTTGGCCGTGCGAGCTGTGTTACCGCACATAACCCCTAAAAATGAAAAAAATTAGGGGCCTCTTTTTTCATTTTTTTATTAAGTAGTATTAGCTAGAATTTACTGTAAAGAACCATAATTCGCATGTCTTAGCCAATCAAAGTAAAGTGATTCAGTTTCAGTGTCACACGCATGTGGAGGCCCAAATTCTGATTTCAAATCAAACCTATTATTTATATTAAAGTCCACTTTTACGAATTAGAACATGATCCTCAAAATGTTTAAGACGGCCTTGGGTAGGTGTATGTGTATATAGTATGTAATTTAGCTTTTGTAGGGTGGGTGGACTATGGAGAATAGTGGGGGTAAAAAGAATAGAAATTGAAAAGATTTGAAAGCTCTATTTTTTGGAGTTGAGGACTGAATTCTCAAAGCAGCTAGATGAAAGAAGCCGTGTTTTTTTCTTCCTTTTTTGTTTTTCTTATGAGAAAACTCCACAGCAGTCGGTAGTACATATTCAATATTTCACGCAGCAACTTGCTTTTTTAAATTTTTATTCTTGTTTTTGTTTGTCGCTAGGTATTTAGTATCCGTTTTGAAGCTCTGATAATCTGAATTTATGTCATGGAAGAACCATTAAAGAGAGACGCACTCTCTATTAGATTTTTCCTACTTTCAGAGCTCGAATCCTTATTAAGGGTGAATGAACATTGTTAATGTTGGGTTTGGTGTTGTGACATTTTGCCCAATATATCATTTTCAGCACTAAGTTAAAATTCAGAAATGTTGGAACAAATGTCATGACATTCGGATCAACATTCTGGAAAACTATTTTGTCTTACTTCACAAATCCATTCCCGTGGGATTTTTACATCGATGGTAAAGTGTCTTGACAAGGTGATTTGGAGCTGATGAAAAACGTGGGATGAACAAGTCAAAGTTGTTGCTAAGCTTGGGGAACAAGTCCAAGAAGTTAGAGGATCTTGCTCCATAATCTTCTCCAACAAATCCTATTGGTTGTCCATCTTTTTTCCAACCTCTACAACGATTCAATGAGATTTTTAAGGAAGACCCCCTACTTTATCAGTGAATCGGTATCCAGAAAAAGTTAGAAAAATATCAAGAGAGCTCTCCGATATATTCAGCAGAAAACTGGATCACAAGTGTTGTCTGAGTGTGTCGACAACATTCTGTCAAACATTATAATTGCTGCCTAGATTCTAGATTTGTTCTTTATTGAAGTAATTGTAATGAGATGTTGTTTATGTCTATTTAGGTAGATTTTTCAGACAAAAGTCATCTGCGACTTCAACTTTTTAATTCCTTTTGTATTATTGTAAAAGAAGGAATTTATTCAATTGTATATAAATATATACAATAGTTTCTGTCATTGACCGTCATATGTTATATTATCAAAATAACCTATGTAAATATTAAACTTTTGTGTTCTTTATTTTTCCGCTGCATTTACTCTTAAAAGTTTCTATTTTTATTGAAGTGTCACTTGTGACAGACGACATTATCGCTGACATTTGCAAACTGTATTGACATTCGATTTATTTTACTTTCAGTTTGTTTTTTATTGTTCCATAGTATAACCCGGAACCCAACAAACGCTATTGGAAGTAGAGGTAGAGTTTTAATTACAGGTTCGAACAGACTCAATAGCTTTGGTGTAGATCTTATATTTATCTTAAGAAATTCAATTAATTAACACAAATTTAAAACACTAAAATTTCTAACTCATACACTTTAGATCCTAAACCTATTTTTGACATCTCGCCACAACTCATGTGATGATATTTGCTTAATCATTTAAATCAAACAACTTGCCATGAGTTTATCATGCCTAGAATTTTTTTATATTAAAGAGGTGACTACTATATACCCTACAGAATTTTCAGGAAAGAGATAACTCTACTTTCTTGTAGGATAAGATGAAGAATAATCTAAAGATCGTGGGATTTCGTGAGCTATTAAAAGAAAATCCTTTTTTCCTGAAATAATAATTCTCAATAGTCCAATTTGCTACCGTCCTTTTCTCTCTCTCTCTTTTTTGGGGGCCTATTTTAGAATTATTACATGGTTATAAATGAATAGATGGTAACTGTTTGTTTCATGTATCTTAAAACCAGGCCAACGGCCAACTTGAAATGAAAGTATAAGTAGTCCTCAATTTTAACTCAACTTTCGAACGATTTTCCACCTCTCGTTTTTCTTCGGTATCGATACAATTTGGTTAATTTTGATCCTTTTCTTAAAACATTATGTAAAGTCACAGATAAAAATTATAACACGGTATCATGTCAACAAAACTTTAGTTATTGAATACTCGCCTTTTGCTTCACTAAAGAATTTGCTTACCACATAAAAGAAGCATACATGAATTATAATTTGTCAGTCCTACGTAATACATATTTTGTATGATACATTTGTACCTGGAAAATACATATTGAAATATTCTCCCTCAGAAATCATGAGTAATATGAACGAACCTGATCAAAGTTTGATGGAAAATTTTCAGACCAATAACATTCTGCCATCTAGTTTATAAAATATTTGGCCGAAAGATACATTTATGTAAGTTTCCCAAGTTTGACTCCCGGTCGGCCCAATTTCACTTATCATAGCCCAAATAAAAACGTTATAAAATCAGCTCATATATCCACAAGCGGACCGAAATCAAACCCTATATAAATACTTCGCCTCCAATTCAAATTGCAGATTTAGCGCCATTTGAAGGGTATGGGAGAATTGTGGAGATCAACCATTTTCTTCTCCGATCAACACCTCTGCTACACCGATATTATTCCTCCTTCACAGGTAACTAATACAAGTGTATAATGTATGAATTTTGCTTCATTTAAAGTTAAATTAAGTTATTGACATTTTCATTTACGGTTTGCTTAGGGCTGTCCAACGGGCGGGGTCGGGGCTGGAAGGGTCTGGGTCTGGCGGGGTTGGGGTAGGACGGGGGCTGGGGGTAGGGCGAGGTTGAGGGGTCTGCCGCCGCCCCGTCCCGATCCAGAGGGGGTTGGGGTCAGGTGGGTCGGGGTGGGGTCATTTTTTTATTTACCTTTAAATTAAATAAATAAATAACACACACAACAAGATAGTTTAATAAAAACATCCAAGACTGTTTTTGTGCCTCTTATATTATTCGACTAGAAATATGATTTTTTTTTTGTAATACAATTTCAAAATTGTAACTTCGTAATATTGAAAGTTGCAAATAAATAACATAGTAAAATTACAATTAAAATAATTACATTTTAAGAAACACATTTTCTAGTTTCTTTATAATTTCTTGTGGTTCTTCGGTTGGAATTGGTACATCTTGGTCAAATTGGTCAAATTTGTAGTTGTAGTCATATTCTTCCCTGATCTCCAGTTGGCCGCACTTTCTACGCTCCGCATGAATTCAGTCTCTGAATAAAACTGCAATCTCTAATAAGTCTCCTGCCAATGAATGTCTCTGCTCCCCTATTTGAAATCTTCCCGCAGAAAATGCGCTTTCAGACGCTGTTGATGACGCTTGAATGTTCAACACATCTCGGGCCATCTTTGCTAGTGTTGGAAAATACTTCTCATTCTCCCTCCAGTATTTTGCAAGTCTTCACGTCCCTCTTCATTTTCAATTGCTTCATACGGTACAACACCCTGCAAAACAAAAACATCAAACTCACTAACTTGGTTAGAAATGGTACCACTAAACATTCTCTGTCTGAAGCTTTGAATACTGGCCGCAGAAACAACATGTCGTTTTTGAGGTTGTGTTGAAGAAGAAGAAGATGACATGGAAGTCGCTTGGTTGCTAGCACTTTCTTGTTGGTAACGCGTATATTTTTTTTTACATTCATCTTGAATGCTAAGACAACACTTCTTCTCTAGTTTTTTCAACAGGTGGTGGGTCATTTGGATTTTTAGGAGTTGGAGGTGGTAGTATATCTATGCAATCGTAAATAGTTTCAATAAGATTTTTACAATCGTCTATTTTAATAGACGGATTTAATACAGCACTAATCAAAAATATTGAGGGAATAAGAATAAAATATTTTTTTATTTTTATAAGCATTTTTAATAGGTGCTTTATAAGCTGGTTTTGTCATATATTCACTAAGTAATATAAATATTAGAGCTATATAAAATAACATTGATGAAATAGTAGGATAATAAATACCGAAAAAATTCTTTAGTAGCTAGATAAAATTTCTCTAAAAATGTATTAAGTTCTAAAATTGTATCCCAATCAGAATCTATAAGCATATCATTAGAATTTCGATTACGGGCGTTAAACAATTGGGTTATAGGTTGTCTATACTCATAAGCAACACGTAGTTGGTTGTATAAAAATTTCATCTAGTGCATACTTCTTCGAAAACTTTTCGGTAAGGTAGACCACAATCGTGACAAGTTTTTTTATATTCTTTTAGTCGTTGTATTCTATTATTTTTTAAAATATAGTTTATAGCAAATTGAATTTTTCCAAGAATATCTTCAAAAAATGATATACCATCATTTTCAACTAAGTTATAAATATGACATGCACATTTAATATGAAAATGATCTGAAAAATATGGAGTTACGACAATTTTTAATAATCTAACAGCAGAAACATTAGAAGAAACGTTATCTAATATAATAGTCATGACTTTATCAGTTATGCCATAATAATCGCAAACAGAAGAAATATTTTCTTGAATAAAAATACCAGTGTGCTTACTATCTATATATCTATATGCTAAAATACGTTTTTGCATACACCATTTATAATCTACCCAATGACATGTTGCCGTTAAATAATCATGGTCGTTAGTACTACGGCCTATATCAGATGTGATAGATACTTTTCCAGGATAATGATATAAATAATAACGTAAATATTGTTGATATTCGTGTGCAAATTTAAAAACATCTCTCCTAACAGTTGATCTAGAGAAACCGTTATAAACATGATTGTATATTGATCTTATGTAATGAATAACACCAGGAGAATCAGGAAATGAAAAAGGCAAATCCTCCATTGCAGCTAATTTTGATAATTCTTCCCTATCTTTCATTTTATCGTATTTAGGGCCTACAATTGCCCCCGTCATAGTGTCAATTTGACTCTGTACCTGGTGCGGGACAGTATGTGAAGCTTGTCCCGACTGAGAGGGCATTGTTGACTCTCCCTTCATTTGAGATTTATATTCATCCTACCTAGCTTTGTGTTTGGTATTTAAATGCGTAGTTAAACCTCCCGTCCTGCTCTGACCTTTTCCGATTTTAAATTTATAAATAATTTTACAAATTTTGCATGTAACAACTTGATTTTGTACGTCTCTATAAAAAAAAACTCATACATGTGATTTTAATTTTCGTTCTGGAGGGCCTCGTCTTATACTAGGGGGAATATGAGGCGTTTCAGTTTGAGGTGCATTAGTTGGCGTGTCATCTAGATTAGTTGATGTGTCATCTAGATGTTCTTCTAAATTAAACTCTTGTTGATTTCCAGAAAATAGCTCATCGTCTAAATCTAATGGTATTTCAGGAAAATGTTCAGTATCAATAAAATCATCATGTCTAGGAGGAATAGGATGACTAGAAGAATGACTCTTGCCCTTGCAACCCATACTAGAATCAGACAAACCCAACATACCTCTTATTCATTTCATTTTAATTTATGCTAATAAATACTTAAATAGTTAAAGATAATGAAATTAAGTGTGCTAATTAAAATAAAAAAAACAATAATAATTTAATAAAAGAACGAATGTACCAAACGCCGACGTAACGTCGACATGTAATCCAGAGATGATGAAAATTGAAACTTTGCTCAACGGATGATCCTCAAGCTAGTTGTCAACTTCACTGTCAATTCCCAAATGAATAAATTAAATTGAATATTTAGAAGATAATGTAAAGAGGATGAGAGATAGATTGAGAAATTATTAGAGAGATTGTAATTGTAGGAAGATTTGTGAGAAAAAATGAAGAGAAAATGAAGTATTTACAGTTGAAAAAATTGAGTTAAAGTGTAAATATAATAACTTAAGGATTAAAAATAAATATTAGGGGGGATTGGGGGAAAGGGAAGGGTATTTGACCGCCAGACAACGATCGATCGGGCAAAGCCATCAGGCAACCGCTATAGAGTCGGGAGCAGTGGGCCTGGGTTGGGGTGAGTCAGTGTCGGGATCGGTTATTTTTCTCGACTCCGTACCGGTACCGATACCGAATACCGGTATACCGATGCCAATACAGGGCAGGGGGGTCGAGACGGGTTCGGTATTGGGTCGGGGCGGGTCGGTTTGGGGTCGGTATACCTCGCCCTGTTGGACAGCCTTAGTTTGCAATATTCAATTGCAATTTTAGCATGTCACTATTTTCGCATCTAATAGGATTTATGTATTCAGGTCTGAGCTCTAATCGAAGTTGTCGTACCCTCAGATTTCACAAATAACCGAGCTAAGACATACTTTTCTAAAAAATCGTTCGGAACAAAACCAAAATTCAAAATTTACAAATAAGGCAACAAAATATATCTGACTGCCTCGAGAAGCGAACCAATGACTCGACTAAGTCATAAATGACACTCTGGAGCAACCGGAAGAGACGGAACTCGGAAACGAATCCATCTTGCCACAAGTCAACTTTTAGTCAAACTAATCAACTCTAAGTTTTCAGACTTGGGCTTTTCATCTGAAACTCTTTAATGGACCTCATGATCCATGGCACCCATCCCCGCACATCACAAATCCCATAAAGAATCTACGAGAAGGATCAAACAAGCAAATAAGGGTCTTTAGCAAGAAACAACCAAGCGGGTCGTTATAGCTGTTTTCTTTTAAAAAAAAAGAATTCGCAGGGTATAAGTTTAGGGAACCTTTGTCTTGTCCGACATAAGTTTTGTAGGAATTAAATTATCCGGCATTAATTGTGTAGTAACTAATTCACCAGGTATAAGTTATAGAAACTTTGTCTTGTCCGCCATAATTTCTTTATGATTTAAATTTTTCGGCATAAATTGTGTAGTACCGAGCGAATCAATTACTACACATATTATGCCGGAAAATTTAATTCTTGCAGAAATTATGTTGGATAAGGTAAAGTTTCTATAAATTTATGCCTTGTGAAATAAGGTGGGTAAACCGATTGTTTTTCATTTTTTTCGATGTCAATGGTATTTTCAGTCATTTTTTGTTACTTAAATGACCAAAGGGAAAAAAACATTAAAGAACGCCGATTAGAAGGGGAAAAATTAAACACCACCCCGAGACACTGGCAGACACACACACACCCAATTGGGTGCACCAATTTTTTTTTTATCACCTTGTAAAACGACGTCCGTTTTACAAGGTGACCCACCTATCATTTTCAACGTGATCCACCTATAGTGTTGGATTGATTGAAATGCAGGACAAAAATAGTGTCGGCAAAAATAGTGTTGGTTTTTGTCTCTGCAATAGAGTTAGAGGTTTTTTGACTATTAAGGGAATATGAATAGATTTTATAAACGAAAATTGATAGAAATTGGAATTGGTGGTTCTAGTAGTAGTGGTGCATCTCCTAGTACTCAACCGTATGTTCCCATAACTTCAACTAGGAAAGATTTTGTTGATTTGAATAGTCTTCCTTCAGATCCTGCAGAAAGGAAAAAGATATCTGAATTTCACTCAAACCAGGTTGATAAAATTAGAAGAACTTATCTATTAAAGAGGCCTTGTCAACCCCGTGGCCATGATTTCCATAAGAAAATGATGGGAAATAAAATGCATCATTTTATTCCTGATTGGTTTGATGAGTATGTTAATTGGTTATAGTATAGCATGAAAGAAGATAAAACATATTGCTTGTGTTGTTATTTGTTTAGAGATCAAATCAACAATCAAGGTGTTTGACATTTATAACTGAAGATTTTTCTACTTGGAATAAAAAAGTTAGGTTGGATTCCCATGTTGGTGCAGTTAATAGTGTTCATTATGTGTGTTTAAAGAAGTGTGATGATCTAATGAGACAAAGTCAATCTATTACAGTTGCTCTTCATAGACAATCAGACATTGTGAGAAATGAATATATAATTCGATTAGGTGCTTCAATTGATTCTTGTCGATTTTTATTGAACCAAGGGTTGACTTTTCGTGGTCATAATGAGACTGAAGATTCTTCAAATAGAGGGAATTTTCTTGAAATAATTAAGTTTGTGGTGATCAAAATGATTCTGTTCGTAAAGTCATTATGGGAAAGTCATTGATAATGTCATTGATAAAGTCGTAAAGTCATTGATAAAGTCGTAAAGTCATTGATAATGTGTTTGCTGCTATTGATTTGAGTTTGATGAAAATTTGGGGTCAATGTTATGATGGTACAAGTAATATGAATGGTGAATTCAGAGGGTTGAAGACTTTGATTATGAATGAAAATCGGTCTGCATATTATGTTCATTACTTTGCTCATCAACTTCAATTAGCTCTTGTTGTTGTGGCTAGAAAAAATGTTGATATTGCAGACTTTTTTAACATGATTTTCACTTTATTAAATGTTGTTGGAGTATCTTGTAAGCGTAGAGACATTATTCGACAAAAACAAGCACAAAAAGTGGCGAAAGGAACCGAGAGTGGTTTGCTTGAGACAGAGAAGGAATTAAATCAAGAATTAAGTCTTAAGAGGGTTGTGGATACACGTTGGGGGTCTCATTATAAATCATTATTGAACTTGGTTGCTTTGTTTTATTTTGTTATTGAAGTTCTTGAAGTTGTTTCGTGTGGTGCTACAGATTCATCGAAAAAAGCTCAAGCAATTGATTTATTGAAATATTTGCAATCATTTGATTTTGTCTTTAATTTGCACTTGATGCTGACTGTACTTTCGTTCGCAAATAAGTTGTCATTAGCTTTGCAAATGAAAGATACATATATTTTGAATGTTATGACACTTGTTAAAGTAACTAGGCAGAAATTGCAAGCGGCAAAAAATGATGGATAATAATCTCATCTAAGTAAGATTACTAGTTTTTGCAATGAGAACAAGATTGATTGTGTGGATATGAATGCTAAATATGTTAATCGTCACCGTCTTCGGCGTAAGACAAACATTACGATTTTCATTATCGTGTGGAATGTTTTAATGTCATTATGGATCAACAAATTTTAGAGAATAATGATCGGTTCAATGATGTCAATTCTGAGTTGCTTCTTTCTGTTGCTTGTTTGAATCCAAGTAATTATTTTGTTGATTATCAAGACGGATCTACGAAACCGAATTTATGATCAATTTTTAAATGATTGTCTTGTATGTTTTATTGAAAAAGATTTGCTTAAGAGTGTTACAAATGTTGATGTAATTAAACGTTTTCAAAATATGAAAACGCGTAGGGGACAATTATGATTTGTAAATTTTATTAAATTTGGACACCCGGATGATTTGTAAATTTTATTAAATGTGTGCACCCAGTTTGAAAATTCTCTGCGTCAGGGGCATTCGTGCGAAACATGATTTCCCCCCCTCTTTTTCATATGCTAAAGTGGACGAGCGAAACTAAAAATTTATTTTTAGTATCGTTGGCAAATAAAATTGAACGGAGGGAGTATTATTTAATGACATGATTAATCTCTTTTTTAATTAGACAATGAGGACAGAATTTAGCAAACATTTTCGTACAACTGGTTAATAATTCTCTTTTTTTTTTTAAAGATTCTACCACAAAATTAGTTGTAGATAAAAAACATCATAAATTCATCCCCACTTAAAACAGAATTCGAGAGGGCAATTTTTTTCGAAATTCAAAAAAGAAGTCTAAACCCAATCGAATTACTACCGTACTCTGTTTCTTTCGTCTTTATCTACTCGTACATAACAAACCCTTCCCCTTTCCTTTTATTCGATCAGTATATATATATATATAAATTTCAATTTCATCAAATAAAGTTCCATTATTTTCTGTGTAGACAACAAAAATGTCGAGAGACAACAACATCAACAACCATGAAATCAATAATCACTCGCTCACGTTGTCTCTTTCTTTTCCTTCTCCCTCCGTACAACCCCCACAGCCCTACGTACAACACCCTCCACCACCACCCCCACCACCACGCCGGCCACGTAAGCGAAAGCTATCAAATATATCAAAAAACGACACTATTCCACCACCTTATCCATGGGCAACAAATAAACGAGCAATAGTTCATAGCCTTAACGTACTTTACTCAAACCAAATATTTACTATCAAAGGTGACGTTCAATGCAAAAGATGTGAACGTAAATACGAACTGGAGTTTGATTTGCACGAAAAATTTGCGCAAGTTGGAAGCTTTATTGCGTTAAATAAAGCTTCCATGCACGACCGTGCACCGGATATTTGGATGAACCCTATGTTTCCAACGTGCAAGTATTGCGAACAAGAGAATAGTGTGAAACCTATTATTGCAACAAAGAAGAAAACGATTAATTGGTTATTTTTGTTATTAGGTCAATTTATTGGGTGTTGTACACTTGAACAACTAAGGTATTTCTGCAAACATAACAAGAATCATAGGACTGGTGCGAAGGATCGTGTTCTTTATCTCACGTACCTGACTCTTTGCAGGCAGCTTGATTCCAGTGGCCCTTTTGATCGTTAAAAAGTGGTTATTTTTGTCATTTGGAGTAAGGTACTAAAAGTTAAATAGGATTATGTAAAATCATTACTATTGCTAGGATGATTTACTTTTTAGCTTTAGTTGAAAAAAGCATATGTTTTTGTGTTGCTGTTCATTTTGGGCAAGACTAGATATATATCTGTTTTTTTTTAATGTTCAGTTAATTTCTGGTTCATGATGATATCTTGTTGAAAATTGGTTCTTTTTGTCATTTGGAGTGAGTAAGGTGCTAAAAGTTAAATAGGATTAAAACTAATGTTGCTATTGCTATGATGATTTACTTTTTAGCTTTAGTTGAAAAAGGTGTAGCCAATTAAACATGATTATGTAAAATCACTACTGCTAATATTATTACTATTGCTAGGATGATTAACATTTGGTTTTAATTAATTAGTTGAAAAATGCATATATTTTGGTGTGTACCTAGCCAACTTTTGTGTTGCTGTTCATTTTGGGCAAACCTAGCTATATATATCTGTTCCCTTGTTTTCTTAATGCTCAGTTAATTTCTGGTTCTTTGATGATATCCTGTTTTGATGTAGACAAACACTTTAATTCTGGGTGGATGTTGATGTCTTCAAATTTTGCTATTTTTCTTGAAATGTGATAAATTGTATCAATCGACAAGGAATTAAGTTAGATTATTAGTACTCCCTCGTCTCAAATTATTTGTCTTTTTCCGTTTACACATTTCTTAAGAAATATTAATTAAGAGAGTTATTTGACTTACATTACCCTTATTTATGTCTAAGTTATAATACCTTTCTATTAAACGTTTACTTTATTTATGAGTCATCTTCATTAATGACAAAAGATAAAATTGAGAAAAAATAATTAATTTATACCTTGAACTTTTAAAACGACAAATAATTTAAAATAACTATTATGATTTATGAGTAATCGCGACAAATAATTTGAGACAGAAAATAGTATCTAGATCTTTGGTGCTTTGGATCTGTAGAGCCTTTTCCTTTTCCAAGAATAATGTTCCTTCTCTCCTATTTTAAGTGTTGTTTTAACTGTTTTCACACTCATTAAGAAAAATAATTATTTCCTTCGGATTAAAAAGAGTATTTATTTAGCCTTTATTTTTTTAGTTAAAAAGAGTATCCACTTACCAAATCAAAAAAGAATTAACCTTACTTTTTTAGATTTTCCCTTATTAGTAATTGTTAGGTGATCAAATCCCCATACCAATTTAATTAGGGGCATTTATTAACTATTTTTTTCTAGAAGTTAATATTTTCTTGAGGGTGTGAAAATAGTTAAGTGAACAATCTTTTTGGTCCGGATAAAGTAGTATACAAGATTTGATTTACTAAGTTACCCTATTTATTAGATATTTTTTAAGAATTGAAAAATATTTAAAAGGGCAACTTTTTTAGTGTTAATGTATAATTAAAATAATTGTCAATTTTGATCTTGAATTCTAAAGTAACACTTATTTTGAGATTTTTTTCAAGTTAAAATGATACAGATGAAATTGTAGTAATATTTGGTGTTAATAATACTAATTAAAAAGGCTTTATGTTTTTCGTTTGTGCTAATTATGACTTTATGAGTTCCACAGAATGATGCATCTTGATTGTCCTTTTAATTTAATGTTGTTACCTCTTTGTAGTCATCAGTTTAGTACGGTTGGTAACTGTTGTTTTTATTGTTGGAGATTACAAAGATTCTAATCTATTTCATGAAGTCCTAAAATTTGAATCCAATTTTTCATATTGGAACATCTCGTATTCAATCATTTTGTCCGTGTGTGAAGATAATTTATTGGAAATCCGAAGCCCTAGACCAGTTGATCTTGAAGGCAGAGGGTATCGCCGATAGTGATGTGGGAGAGCAGTGAGTTGAAACCAGAAGTAACGCCGACGCCTGCGCCGCTTGGGGAGCGCACACTGCCAAGTGTGGTTTAAGCGGTGGCGTGGTTTGCAGGCTATTGCGTCAATCCGGGTTTACCACACTCGAAAAGGAGCTGGGTTCGCCGTCAACATTTTTTTTTTTATTGGAATGGTTCTTAATTATTGACGATTTAGTTATTTATGATGATCGCTAAGAGCAACAAAAACTACTTTCAAATGTGAGATTTAAGTATTGGGTTAATATGAACATAATTTAAAAGAATGACCTCAAAAGAGGCCTCATGGTGCAAAGAATCATACAATCCAACACTTAGGATTTTGTTGCTATGGGTTTAAGAGATGATTTTCTAGATGTTGAATTGCTGGAGATTAGGATCAAATAGAAACTTATTAAACAGTAAAGAAAATTAAAGTCTTATACATATCTAATTCTGAGTAAAGGACAGTAGGTGTCTTCAAGATTATCTTGTGAAGTCGGAAAATAACTTTAGCAGTAACTTTATCTAATTTTGAGTATGCATTAAAAATAAATATTTATTTTCAAAAGAAATTGAATTTAGAAAGTTTTAAACCTATCACAAATAAACGAATGGTAAATGTTAGCTATTTCGAATAGTTAAATGATATTTTTGGTCCTTTTCCTTTCTATAAATAAAAGATATCTATCTTGTCCTAAGAATGCAATTATGGATCAGGCGTGCAATTCTAATCTCATAACGTTATCAAGTAATTACATCGTGTTTCTCCAAATAGACTAGTCTTTACTTTTTGTCTTCAAAGTTCAAATGGATTGGTCTTTAATTTTTTTTTTTAAAATTGAACTTATGCCTTTAGTGGTATAAGTTCTTTAAATAACGTGGATATTATTGGATATTATGATGCGTAACTTATTCTTCTATAGACATAAGTTCAATTTTGAAGAACAGATATTAAAGAACAGGACAAAGTAGGGTCAAAAGTGCAAATGACCCTAAGGTTATTGGGTCAATTTGGGCCTACCACATGGGTCGCTACAACCATTGGCCCAACTAAACATTAACGTGTTATGCCATCATCTCCCATTGTTTCCATACTATTTAGGTCTCGAAACTGCTTTCTCTGGTAGTTGAGAAACCTAGAGAGGAAGAGAGCGTTGCATAAAGACACGTGGCAAATGGCGGCGCCGGAAGCTCCCGTTAACTATGTCGGAGTTGCCAGAAAGTCCGCCGCCTTCCGTCTCATGAAACAAATGGTTTGTTATTTCCATTTTATTTTAATTATACGCTTTTAATTTGCTCGTATTTGTATGTAGTGAACTGAATTGTGTTGAAAAGCTTGAACTTTTTTGTTTTTTTCTAGTGATCCGTGTCATTTCAGTTTTAAATTTGATAATTGTTCATGTTATGTACCAAAAAAACACACAAAAGGACATAGAAAAATAATCGTTTGTTTTATACTCTCTCCATCCCAATTTATGTGGCGATTTTCAGATTTCAAGAGTCAAATGATTTTTTTACTAGATATATTGTGAATTGTCAATTATTAGTATGACTTATAGTAGTACTTTTTACATAGTTTTCAAATATGTAGATTTTATTTCACACAGTTTTCAAATATGTAGATTTCATTATGGGTCAGGCATGCAATCCATGTCCGGATCACACTCAAAATTAAAAAGTTTGACTCTTGAAATTCAGACTCTGTCACATAAATTTGGACAGAGGGACCACATAAATTTGCTAGAGTTGAAGGTCATGACATATCTCAAATTGAATTAAGTTATTAGATTAATGTTTATGGGATCTCCTCTATCTGCATAGCAATATTGAAGCTCTAAGGCTTTTATATTTGTTTAATTTCCATAAATGTTGTAATTTTATGAGAAGTGAAAGATATCAAGTCAGTGGTGACGAGCTTTTGATTTTGAGACTTGCGTATACTGAAGGTTTTGTTTGGTGCACTGTATATTTGCTAGAGTTAATTGCAATGAACCATTGATGGAGCTAGGAACATGTATGTTAATACAACAACAACATACCCAGTGAAATCCCACAACGTGGGGTTTGTGGAGGGGGAGCATGCAGGGTAATATAGTGATTAAATCTACTTTGTTGTGTTTCTGCTTGTATTTGAGGCTTGAGCTAGTTAATGTGCAAACTTTCCATAAATACCATATAATTCTAATACTTATGAAATGTGTTTCATAGGGATGGGAAGAAGGAGAAGGCCTAGGCAAGAACAAGCAAGGAATCAAAGGATATGTCAGAGTTCAGAACAAACAAGACACAGCAGGTTCTTTTTGGACTGCTTTATCGCTTCTGTAGTAGTAATCTGCTCTGTTGCAAGGCTTCTGTAGGAAAAAGAACATATCTGCCTTCTCCTCTCTGTGTGTGGTGGGGTGGGGGTGGGGGCTAGAAAGAGGGAACAGTTAACAAAATAGAAATACCTTAACACTGCAATGAGGTAGCCAGTGAAAATTGAGGTTGGAAGAAAATTTTGTTATCTTTCTTATCATTTCACTTTCAGAAATCAATACTTGGCTGCTTTGTTTTTGAATTATGAAATAGGTATCGGTACAGAGAAGCCAAATGAATGGGCATTTGACACTGCTCAGTTTGATAGCATACTTAAAAGATTGAAAGTGGTAACTCTCTGCTTCAACTTTGAGTTTTAATTTACTTTACAAGTTTGTTTCCAATATTCCGTATGGCTGATTTTTATTTGCGTTATTTGGCAGAAAACAGCTGAAACCAACAATGATGAAGGTACATTGAATTAGGAAATCATTCTTAAGTGATACTTGAACCATTTGGTATGTTGTATGATTTGTTTTTTGGGTGTTTCTAACAGTAAAAGAGAAAAAAGAAGTGCAACATGACACGGCAACAGGAACTTCTAAGGGCGAACAAGATACCGTTGCTAAGATTACTCGCCCTCAAGGAAGGTGAGCAAGTTAATGTCAGTATATGCTTCTTCACATGTGGTGAGATGGGAATTGTAATAACCAATTTTTTATTTTTCTGTCCACCAGATATAAGAAAAGGGAGAGAGGAAAGCTTGTGCACGCATATTCATCTCAGGATCTTGAAGGAATTCTTGTAAGTTTACTTTTGCAAGCCAGTGGTGATGAGCTTTTGATTTTGAGATTTACGTATATTTTGATTCTGAATTTACTGAAAGTTTTGTTGGTGCACTGTATATTTGCTAGAGTTAATTGCAATGAACCATTGATGGAGCTAGGAACATGTACGGTAATACAACAACAACATACCCAGTGAAATCCCACAACGTGGGGTCTGGGGTCTGGGGTCTGGGGAGAGGGAGTATGTATAAGTTTCATTTCCACATACATTGATTATGTTCCGAGTTCACAATGTTCGAATTGACAATCATGAACGAATTATGAAACTAGAAAATAGAAGTTCTGCGACTATTCAGGTATCACTATGTTCTGAGGTAATTCATAATAGTCAATAAAGAACGTAGCGTAGGGAGAATCATCAATAAACGTAGAGTTAGCCTCATATACCTTAATTCCCTGCTATTGAGCGTAATACAATGTCATTCAACCCTTTCAACTTTAATCTAAAATAATACAAGTAAAAAGGGATTCCATATTAGCAATAAAACTTATGCCTTGATCATCTAAGCATTTTATCAAACACTTGGTGGGTATAAAGCTCGACAACTTTCATTAATGGTGTCTTCTTCACCCAATTCTCATTCTATTACTTCTAGGTTATTATACAATCTCAATTAGATGTAATTAACACCATTCTTCATCACCCATAAGATTATAACAATCCAAAACTCTACCATGGTTCATATGATTCTCTTTATCAAACCCATTAACTTATCTCCCAAGAATTCATCAATTCACAACTACAAATGATTAGAAGGGGAAATGATTACCTTTTTGATGTTCAATCTCCTTGAATTCGAATGCTAGGGTTTCCACGTCCAACGATAACGTCTCTATTAAGGGTCTATGGATTAGAAGGGTATTAGGACTTGAATTCGGGCTAGAATCATTGAACTTACCTTGGAGGGTTCTTGAGGCTTGACACTTGTTCTCTATGACTTTAGGGTGATATTTCGTGATTAGGGGTAGGGAAACCCCAAGCGTAAATATAAGTTTAAAACATGAAAGTCATATTTTGACCGAAAACCCGACCATGCGCGATGGTCCCGCGACGCAGGTGCACCGCGGGACCCCCTGCCGGTCAAGACTTCAGTGATCATGATTTCCTGCGCTCGGCAAGTGACGCGGGCCCATCGCACGCCCTTCACGCGCTGCGCATGTCCATCGCGAGTCGCCCGCATCAGCTTCTGTGTAGTGTTTTTGTAACGCGCATAACTTTTGTACAGAGCTCCGTTCGGCCTCCACCATAGACCATTGGAAAGGTATTTCAAAAACCTACAACTTTCATGATTTAAGTTTTCTCAAATTCTCAACCGATTTTCACGAAATCGGGCTGGAAGGCAGACGTACCGTAAACTTAGCCGATTCTATCGAATCTTAAGCACCTCTCACTATTTGTCTTGGTTTCAAAACAACTATTTCCACCCAAACTCATCCCGATAGCACTTCACATTTCTAAAATGTCACATTAATACTCATTTAACATATCCACACCTAATCCGGATTTCCGGGATGTTACAAGTGGATCCAGCGTAGTTTCATACAATTAAATATGCAAACTGGACATTGCATTGGCACTTGGTATCTGTTTTAGTTGGAGGATGCAGGTGTCAAGGTGTGATGAAGCTTTGTCGACACCGCCATTGTCTTCACTTGCTCATGCTTGAACCTTATTTTGACTCCAAGCTTGTAATTCATGCTCCTTTTGGCAATAGCTTCTATAATTTTTTTTTGCTTATCTAATTTGCATGGTCTGTAGGTCAAAAAGGCAAAGACAGAGACCAACGATGATCAGAAGGTACCAGATTCAGCAGAGACTATTATTGTTGCAGATGATGCATGTAAGTTCTAAATATGTTATTGCACTTACGCTGCCTGGTCCATTTGGATTATGAGAATAGCATGTGGAAATGCTATGTTCAAATTTGGTGTTGCTGTTTATAAATACTTTTTTAAAGGGAGAAGAGTGAAAATCCTGCCTTGGTATCAGTAATTCAATACTCCACTGCTGAGTAGCTGATTTCCTAGTAATCATCCACTAAGGACTTCCATGACAACAACCCATAACCATCTCAGTGATTAGGATAAGGAGGCTCCTCTGATCTAGTAGATATTTTCTTGCTATTTTAGTTTCCAATCAAAATTATCATATCAAGGCCCAAAACAATGTAGGAAGAGTGTGTTCTTTCATTGATTTGTTTTGTCTGGGTGATGGAGTGGGGTGATGAGTGGTTGGTGAAAGGAGGTTTCAGAAATATGAATAGATATGAACATCTGTCTGACCTTCATTGTAACTCCTGTTTCTCAATCAAGTCTATACATACTTTTAGTTTTCTTGCAGGGTGGTGGGATTGTTGTAGGGGTATATGACATGGGTTTTAATACTTGTAGTACCAGTTGGGATTTCAGAGATAAGTTTATGCTGTCCTGTCAGAAGCTATGAAGCACGGACACTTCATTTAGGGTGAGGTGTCCGTGTCGGACACCTCACCGGACACGAAACGCCCCGGACACGCCTCGGACACGTGTCCGGGACGTTTCCCAGCAAAAAAAAAAAAATCGGACACGGCAGGGACACGCTGGGGACACGGCAGGGACACGCGGGGGACACGGCAGGGACATTTTTTATTTTTTTTAGAAAAAGTTTAGTTTTAATTTTATTTGATTTATTTTAAGTAAATTTATATTTATTTGATTTATTTTAGTCTTGGGACATACTCATGTATTAGTTTATGGACTATGGTCTTATAAATTATGTATTGAATATTTGATTGATTGTCAATTTGTTATGAATGTTTCTTTTTAATTTGGTACATATTTAATTTGGTATTTTGGTTATTTGGTATATAACAAATTTGAATTAAATTTATAATTTATTTATGAATGTGAAGCTTTAATAATATTAATTTTAGTATTTTATATATTATATTATATATATATATATATATATATATATATATATATATATATATATATATATATAATATATATATATATATATATATATATATATATATATATATATATATATATATATATATAAATATTTTTTAATTTATTTTTACAGCCGTGTCCCTGCCGTGTCGTGTCCCCTATTTTTCAAAATTGTCGTTTCCGCGTGTCCGTGTCCGTGTCCTATCGGACACCTCTCGCGTGTCCGTGCTACATAGGTCAGAAGTGCCCAATTTCCTTATTGGCTGCTGATTGTTTACTAAATAATTCCTTCTGCCAGGGAATGAAGATCAAGGTGTTCCCCCAGAATGGTGGGGCTATAAAAATGGATTTGTGTCAGGAGGATTTCTTGGAAGTCAATCTCGGAGAAAACAGTCATCCTCGTCCGAGAAGATGCGGGACTTTAGTGACAGGACCACATTCCATGAGGAGGATCAAGAAAATCTTTATAACCTTGTGCAAGTATGTTTTCCAACCATTTGAAGATGCATAAATTTTACGCTCTAATTGCTAAACGAGTTGAACTCACTTTCCTCACAATTTTGATGTAACACTACTAATGGAAGCTTAAAATTTAAGAGTCTTATGTTCTGGTATTTTTTCTAACTTCATCTAATACATCTATATCCTCTTATAACTGTAATGCTGGCAAACATTATCAAGATCTGACTCCTCACAGAAGAGTAATTTGTACACTGTAAGATACATTTGTCTAGGTAACAAATGAAGGTGCAAGGTGTCTACTGTTTTGGTTATTAGAAGGTTGCATTTTTTCATTCTATATGAATCTTTTTGGATTAGCTTTCTTGCTGATGTTTCTCTAGTGCTGCATATTAGCATAAGAGAAGTTTATCAGATAATATAATGACAATGTTTTTCAACTGCAGAACACAGCCACAACTGGAAAACAAGGACTGGGTATCAAAGACCGCCCAAAGAAGGTTGCTGGTTGCTACTTTGAAGGGAAAAAGACGTCCTTTGAAGATATCGATGAAGAAGATTCTAATGAGTCAAACCCTCCCATGAAAGAAGAATATGAAGAAATCAGTGACCCAGTCAAAAATAATGAACCAAAATTGAAGCTGAAGAAATTGTGTAAAAGGCTGTTGAAACAGGTTTGTTAGATTGTTTTTGTCACTGATCAAGTGATTTATTCGAAGTCATGTCTTGACCTCCCTTCATTGATGTCTCACACTCCAGGCACCTGGGAACTCGTTAAAGCTGAAGCAGCTTAAAGTGCTAATTGATGAACAATCACCAGAATTTTTCTGCAATTTTACTAAAAAAGAGGCGCTTGCTTCTTTGCAGTCCAAGGTAAAAGTACTTCTGTTAGCAGAGTTGCCTCTAGTTAGCCATGCAATCTTGTGAAGTCTTTTGACAGGAGATATCATTCTGTCTTTTCAGTCATCTTTTTGGATTGTTCTATTTAGCATGCTCTGATATTACTTGTCTCCTTGTATGCAGCTTGAAGGCAGTGAGAAGTTCTCTGTGGAGGGAAAGAGAGTGTCTCTTTCTTAAAGAGGGCTGAAAGAAATTCGCCTTTGCTTGAGATTAGCTGTAACGAAATGTAGATGGCCACCGAAACTAGGTTCATAGTAAAACCAATTAAGTGGGAGGTTATGAGTCTTCCACCTCAAGTTCGTTTTGTTTTGCTGAGATATAGCAAGGAGCGGCATTGGGTTTTGGGATCGAAGTACAGCATTTAGGCAGTCTTTTTCTTAATCCACTGACCTGCCTTGTTCTTTCTTCTTTTCTACTTCTCTCCAACTGCCCTCCCTGCTTTTGTATTTTTTTTATTTTTCGACTTTTTTAAATTTTATTTTATACTTTTAAGTTTTAACCCTTTTTTGGGTGATCATTTGTCTGTTATGGGCCAAGGAATATAGGTCAGTATGTTTGTATTATGAACAGATGCACCATTATTTGATTGTTACACCTTTATAATTTGTTATTGAGCATGTTTCGCCACCCCCACTCCCACCCCTTTTACCCCTCTCCCCAGCGGAATGGGCATATTTTTCCTTTATGACGATGAGTCTCCAATTCGGAATGTCTCTATATGGTTTACTGTGTGAATTACTTAGCAGGTTCTGTCCAGTCGGCATTTTACCTGTGATCTGTAAATTGACACAAGATAATAGCACTAGTCTGGATATGTTCAGTTTCTTTTCAGGATTGTTTGGGTTGCTTTTAAAGATGTTCTTTGTTAAGCTGCACATTAGCAGCTTCCCACTACTTGTCGTTGCAGCAAACTCCATTCAAATGCCCTAATCGTACTTCGACACTGGTTCAGACTAGAGTAGGCAGAAGAGAAAAGCAGGGAAATAACATACCATTTCACGAGGAAGCCCTAGTGGTTCCAATTTCGAAATGAATAGATTTGTAAATTTTGAATCTTCTACATGGTCAAGTTACCATTCAGTTCTGGGAAATACAACATTGTCTCAGTACTTAATTGTTTTGGATGAGGGAAAATTATCAGAGGTAATTGGCTTGCACAATTTTCGTCGCTAGGAACTTCACCAAGTAATCATATCCATGACAATAAAGAGCTTCAATCTCTGCCCTTCGACCGCTCTGAACCATTGCTTCCACCTCTTCTTTGTAACTATCCTGCTAAACATCAATAATTTGTGATTCTTAAACCAAATAATGAATAAAAAATGACGTTTCCATAGCAACTTGATGCATACCTGCAGAATCTCTGATGCCATCAAGCTTTTAGCAATCTGCAGATCTCGAGGTTTCAGAGGGACCAAACATTCTTCAGGTATAAGTTGATTAATATCATCCTTTCGCAGTCCTAGCCACTTGACATTGCAAGCTAAAATAATATGTAGAGTAACAGACTAATAACTGGAGTATAAGATAGCAAGGACATTTGATTCAACATAAATCTAAGAGAAAAGAGCACCATATCTGTATGCTTCAAGTCCCATTCCTATGCTTCCAAACTTGAAGGTGCAAAGAATTGCTAATCCAGCTGGATTCCTTAAAAATCACAATTTGAAGATGCAAATAAGAACTTTGCTCTGCACCTAATGGGGTGCCAATACTAATGAAGTCAGTTATACCAGTCAACCAGCCCCAGGACTGGCAAATTGGGGAATGTCCGACACAATCGATGAAGCAGAAACCTGAATAAGTTTCAAGAGATTGGAATAAGTTAAGGAGTTAACAATTGAGTGGACATTTTTCTACTGTGATTCTTTGAGCTAGAACTTCGAAGTAAAGGAGTTATCTTTGAAAATGATATACTTCAGCCTTAACTCTTCATCTCACCTAGTAGCAATATCAGGGAATCCCTTGGCAGTTATCAGAATGCATGGGATTTGATTGAATACACGATCCTCAGCTAGTCGCTGGAATATAGCATGCTAAAAAGTGGGAATACTTTCAGTTTCTTGCAACGTCATTGACTAAAATTTCCAACAAGTGATCAAATACCTTCTCCACCATAATGATATATCGTGCATCTGTCTCCATGGACAATTTTCCCAACAAATCCAGGTCTCCAGATATAGCATAACCCGAAGATCCGCAAGTAGAGCAATCAACAACCTCCTTGTTTGGCTCCTTTCGCAGTGGTTAAAGAAGTAAGCAAATTTAAGTCACATATCCATCTTTTGGAGAAAGAAATATCAAGTTCACAATGTTGGATAAACTACCTACTTCAAATCCTTGATCAAGATTTAAATGGGAACCTAACTAATGACTTGTACTGTAAGTATTAAGTTCCTTCATTGTTCACACAAAATCAGAAGGCAAAGCAAATTAGTTGATCATATACAGCCACCAGCAGCTAACTTTTACCAACTATAGAAACTTGGAAACATTAAAAAGTTAGACTAGGTTGGCTCATAAACTAGTTGAGATGGGCTATATGAATTCTCTATATCCATTTGTTGTACTGCAGATCATGTTACTGGCCAAGTCAAGCTACTAATACTTCTACGTGTTTGATTAAATTAAGTAGAACAGCTGAAATTACAACTAAAGGTTAAGAATAGTACCTGCAACAATAAACGGCCAGCTATTGCCCCTCTGCTTGATGCCATTATTCCAAGACTATAACGGCTACATCGAAGCAAAGCCACCAAATCTGTTCTTCATGTATGGTAAATGAAGGACCTCGTTAACAAAATCAACCAAACACAAATCATTATTCAGAAATGATAACGAAAGAAGAAACAACATTGACCTTGGATTGTCCTATTAACCTGCAATTGAGAAGTGAAATAATCTGGTGAATCACAAAGCAGCTTGTAATATAGCTCTCTCTGAGTCACCCTCTTTTCCTGAACCAGAATTTGGTAGCACATTTCCATAACCTTCCAAACTTGATAAAAAAAACTTAGCCATCATTATTGATTTGTACAATAAGTAATTTGATGGTAAAAAGATTTGTTATCATTTTACCTCTTATGAATGACTTGGCACTACTCTCTCTCGTTAAAGATCGCGTGCAAAAAGAATGCGACAAAAAGATGCATGAATCACCAGTCAGTAACCCCCGGCTCACTCTGCTGTTGCTGGGATTTCTACTAATCTGTGTCACAACTCACATATAATATAAACGATCACCCATGCCTCAATCCCTTTCTGTTTGGTGTCAACTACATAAATAGTTATTCCCTCCGTCCCAATTTATGTGGCACAGTTGAAATCTCGAGAGTCAATCAAGTTTTTCTTTTACCGAAATTTCTTTATATGCCTTTTAAATATTTTAAGTTGTTAATTATTGTGATTTATAGTACTTTTTACGTAGTGTTCAAATATATAAATTTTATTTCAAAAAACTTAAAAGCTTCTATGTCGGAATTCACAGACAAAGTTTAGAAGTTTGAATCTCAAAATTCCAACTATGCCACATTGATAAATAATCTGTAATTTAAGGCAACAGAGTGGTTCATTGTATAAATCATCCTTATATAACATTTCACTATAACAACTACATTTTATGTGAAACCGATCTATCATGTTATGTTATATTATACGTTCTCTATAACAACAATTCGCTATAGCGTCAAAAGAATATCGGAACAAATGACACTGTTATAGAGAGGTTTCAGTGTATATAAATATCTGCATCCGTATCTGTTCAGGCCTATTTCATACCAATACTGATACGTAATCTGTAATTTAAGGCAACAGATAGGGATTTCGAACCAGTGATAGATCAGAAATTGAAGGATCGTTCGAACTTAGGGCTTTAAGAAAATTCAGGACGGAAACTTCGATTCGAGCTCGGACCTGAACACATAAATCCGATTAGATGCGAAAACAGTGACATGCTAAAATTGCAAACCGTAAATGAAAATGTCAATAACTTAATTTAACTTTAAATGAAGGAAAATTCATATTATACACTTTGTATTAGTTACCTGTGAAGGAGGAATAATATCGGCGTAGCAGAGGTGTTGATCGGAGAAGAATATGGTTGATCTGCATAATTCTCCCATACTTTAATGGCGGTAAATCTGTAATTTGAATTTGGAGGCTAGTATTTATATAGAGTTTGATTTCTCGGCCCACTTTTGGATATATGGGCTGATATTTTACTCGGGCTACGATGAGAAAATTGGGCCGGTCAGGGGACAAATGGGTCATTTGCACTTTGTCCCTATTTTGTACTGATCTTTAATTTTTGACTTAAAATTAAAGATCTTCCTTTTAAAGGGAGAAAAATTAAATACCAACCGAAGGGCAAAAATTAAAAATCAGCCCGTTTGAAGGGGCATACGGGTCATTTGCACTTTTGGGCCTATCTTGTGCTCGTCTTTAATATTTTTCACCTCTAGACAAACAACTTGTATCACACAAGTTATGGTGGATCCCTCAATGATATGCCCTACTAGGTATACGTTTTGAAGGGCAAAAAAATAAGTCTACTAGTGACATTTCATTAACTAGAAGACAAGCTAAATGATTTTAAAAAACTCCCATAAGCGAAATGAATATATTTGCAATATTTGTTTAATGATAGAGGTATATATGTACTATATTTTAAATTATATCTGCTCTAAATTGTAAAATTGAAGGGTATATTTACACATTTGTGTAACGACAGGGGTATATATGCATCATTTTTTAAACTAGATGTATATTTCCTCTAAATTGTAAAGTTGAAGTGTATATTTACACCTATTCCTTTAAGAAAATTATATATTATATAGAATTAAATACCATTTTAAGTCCCTTTAGATAAAACAAATAGATTTCAAGCGGACGTTATTTTAAAGTCAAACTACTTCTTATAACCAAATTAAAAAATGCCACGTGTCTTCAAAAGGGATCCAAAAGTACCTAACACCCCTATGCTAACGTACAAGTGGAATAATCTAGTTTCTAGGTGGCGTGGTTTGCATTTCTGCGTCGATCGGGGTTCTGCTGTCTTGTATTTCGAAAGAATACGCGTAGCCTTCACAACAAAAAAAAAAAAAAAAAAAGTGGAATAATCCCCTTCAATTTGCATAATCTATCCAGTTAGGGTGTGTTTGGTATGGAATTAATATTTGGAATAATCCCCTATAATTTCCTATTTTTCATGTTCAGTTAGTTAAAATACTCGAGAAAAGCAAATACTTTAAAATAAGAAAAATTATTTTCTAATGAAAGCAGATAAAACAAGTTTCATAAATAATATTTTAATTTCATTATCTCATCCCCATTCAATACTCCCACCACCCTATCCCCGCCATCTAGACCCCCACTTCTCATCCCATCCCACCCCTATTGTATTTTGCTAAATTACATAAAAATATTCACTATAATTTTCTATTTAATTATCAAATAAAATGACATCTCACCGTTTCTTTTGTTTTATTTGTGCTTATACTTTATCTTGAACCAATAATATTTTAAAAACAGGAAAACCTATCAAAGTAGAGATAAAACTTACTTACCCGCATGAGTGTAATTTCGGTTGGTTCGGGTGACAGATTAACAAGCGGAGTTGAGCGCAGCGTGCGATGTGGGAGTTCATTTTTCCTTTGTGAGGATGACTCTTGTGCACAAGATCGTGTCTCCCACCTAGTGGCGTGAAGACTACGATTTACTCCTCGCGTCTGCGGGTCGAAGAGGTGGGGTCCTGTGGGCGAGGGATTTGGTATCAAATATTAGAATAACTAAAAAATTCTACGAAAACATTTTCCTTCTTACCAAACACACACTTAACGATGCCTTTTCAGCCTTGACTTCAAATACTCCACCAAAAAAACAACGAAATTGAGCTCCAATTCCTATGGCTATGGCGTCTTCACTATCCTTTTCAACTCCAATTCATACAAAACTCATTTCAAAACAAAACCCCTTTTCTTATCCCTCTTCAAATCCTTTTTTCCCTCAATTAACCTACAAACCATCAAGGAATTTGATTGTTTCTTGTTCAGCTACAACAAGTTCAATTGAAGCTGCAACACAAACATATAGTACTACTAGTATTTCATCAAAGTCACTTCCTTTTAGAGTTGGTCATGGATTTGACCTTCATAGATTGGAACCTGGATATCCTTTGATTATTGGTGGTATTAATATTCCACATGATAGAGGTTGTGAAGCTCACTCTGATGGTAATTTTGACTTAACTCATAATCCTATTGTCCATTTTTTTGGGGCACAATTACTATATTGGGGGTAGGGGTGTCAAATGGGTGGGTTAAGCTGAATTCGGGCGGGTTAAAATGGGTTGAATTAATGAACGGGTGGGCTATTGACTCATTCAATTATTACTTGAGCTGAAATGGGCTAAAAAGCGGGTTGAAACCCAACCCGCCCAATTCTTATTAAGCTTTAATTATCTTATTTGTTCTTTTATAAAATTTTAGTACCTAATAAATTATTAGTTTTCTTTATTATAGCTATATATAACATATAAACAACAACAACATAGGTAGAGAGACCATTTCCGATACTTGGCTCAAGAGAAAGCATATAAAAAAAAAATAACAAGCAAACTGTAGAAAGCAGGATAAAGCATTTCGAGAAAGGACAAATCAAATAAAAAAATCTTTTTGAATATTTTTGACAAGATTTCTCATGGATCAATTTGGGCTAGATATCCAAATTTTGATGGGCTGAAACGGGTTGAGCTAATTAATGGGCGGGTTACTTGAGCCGGTTGGGAGGATTATGGTTTCCTGCGCTAAGTTTGCCACCTCTAATTGGAGGCAAAGGCTATTCGTTCATGAATTTTTTGAACAATTGTTTAATTATGAAAACGGGTACTTGTTGATTTTGTTTGGCACTATTCTTATCTGGAAGATTGAACAATGTTTGTTTATTTATTACTGTTAGTATGTCTGTGTTCAAAATCAGAAAACGGAAATCAACTACTGAAAACGGAAAAACCAGAAATTGAAAAAATAATGCAGAAAGTGAGAAAATATCCGAGACCACAGAATTCACTGTGTGTCCTTAAGGAATTTAATCCCCTCACTGTACTCGAGGTTATGGATTACTTCCTCTCAGGATAAAACAGATATACCTGTCGCAGGAGTGGCGGTACGTCAAACGCCTACGACTTCGACGAACTCAAATTTGGCAACGAAACACCGTAAGACTCAATAGTTTTATTTCTGGAAAAGAATGCAGAATTTACAATGCAGAAAAAAATTTCAGTGTTCGAAAAATGAGGCATTGCCTTAGTTTATATAGCCTCGAAAGTGCCTGTTCAGAATAGGCAGGTTGGTGACTGTTCGGAAAGACCTTTGCCTTTTCGAAAAAAAAATAAGAACGTTGGAGTTTTAATTTATTTCGCGAAATTTAATTAATTACCAATTAATATTTTATGGCGGAAATAAACAAAATAATTTCAGAAAATGAAGATTGAAATTAAATAAATTTGGTCCAAAAAGATTATCAATCAATCAGATCATTTGACCAAATCCAAATCCAAAGCTGAGCGACGACGACGGCGCGAGGGGAGTCCCTCTTCTCAACCCTTTAAGAGCTAGAGGAAGTGCTTTCTAATATAAGCACATAACTTTCCCTTTCTACCACCAATGTGGTACAAAGCTCCTTTTCAAAGGAACTTTGCTTTGAACTTCATTTTCCTTCCATTGTCTCCTCCATTTCTCATTCACACCAACTTACCTAGCTTCAATCATTAACTAGCTTTAACAATCCCCCACATGAATGGGGAATGACTATATGATGAAAAACATGCATGACAAAAAACTGTGTGATTCGTAAGCAAGGATTAATCGCATCTGGATAAGTAGATTTCTCTTTGAACTTTCCGTAGTGAACACATGTCGGATATACTCGGTCAATCGGTAGATTTGATATCATTGAACCGTCGAGCTTTGGTGTATACCTAGACAACCACATGTCACACAATTAACCTTTTAACCGTCTTTGGTTCTCATTGTTTTGTTCGTTTGACCATGAACCTTTGCACGGTTCATAAGTGCGTGAATTGGCCTTCTGAATTCTCCTCGCGGCTTACACTTCACACTTACATAAGTGATTCCTAAATGTGTCATCCCGTAGATACACTATTTGATGTACCCCGTACCAAACTTAGAAACCATTAAAAAACTGTAATGCTTTATCCTGGTACTGAACATTGTCTCATCACGAGAATGGACCAAAAAAGTTATTGTGATAATGTTGAACCGTCATCAATGACTTTGTTTGATCTCTTTGAACCTAGATCTTGGGATCTCCAGTCTTCTAGGTAGAGTTACCGTCACGATGACTTGTCCTGGCCATAGTCCCATTCCATTCGATGATATTTCAACCACCTCTCTAGTTAGGCCTTTCATTAGTGGATCCGACACATTATCTCTTGACTTAACATAGTCAATTGTGATAATTCCACTAGAGAGTAGTTGTCTAACGAAATTATGTCTTCGTCGTATGTGACGAGACTTTCCGTTGTACATAACGCTCCCGGCTCTTCCTATTGCCGCTTGGCTATCGCAATGTATGCATATAGGAGCCAACGTTTGGGCCAAAATGAAATATCTTCTAAGAAATTTCGGAGCCATTCAGCTTCTTCACCGGCTTTGTCTAAAGCTATGAACTCAGATTCCATTGTAGAGCGGGCGATACATGTCTGTTTGGATGACTTCCAAGACACTGCTCCTCCACCTATGGTAAAAACATATCCATTTGTGGATTTAGTTTCAGTTGACCCGGTGATCCAATTTGCATCACTGTATCCTTCAATAACTGCAGGATACCTGTTATAATGCAAAGCAAAGTTTTGAGTATGTTTCAAATACCCCAAAACTCGTTTCATTGCCAGCCAATGATTTTGGTCGGGATTACTAGTGTAACGACTTAGTTTACTTATAGCATACGCAATATCAGGTCGCGTACAGTTCATGATATACATCAAACTTCCCAACACTCTGGCATAATCCAATTGAGAATGACTTTCACCTTTATTCTTTGCAAGGGCAAGGTTCATATCAATTGGCGTCTTTGCAACTTTAAAGTCCAAATACTTGAACTTTTCAAGTACCTTTTCAATATAATGCTAGACCTTGAAGAGTCTTCTGGATTTTAATTCCTAGAATTAAATCGGCAACTCCTAAGTCTTTCATATCAAACTTACTAGCAAGCATGCGCTTAGTAGCATTTATGTTAGCAATGTCGTTACTCATTATCAACATATCATCCACGTACAAACAAACAATGACGACGTGGTTCGGAGTGTTCTTAATGTAGACACATTTATCACACTCATTTATCTTGAATCCATTTGACAACATCGTATGGTCAAATTTTGCATGCCACTGTTTGTGTGCTTGTTTTAGTCCGTAAAGAGACTTAACAAGTCGACACACCTTCTCTTTCCCTGGAACTACAAACCCTTCAGGTTGTTCCATGTAAATTTCTTCCTCTAACTCTCCATTTAAGAAGGCTGTTTTCACATCCATTTGATGGATTTCAAGACTGTACACGGCGGCTAGCGCTACTAACCCCGAATAGATGTAATCCTCGTTATCGGCGAATATGTGTCAAAGTAATCAAGACCTTCTCGTTGTCTAAACCCTTTAACAACTAGTCTTGCCTTATATTTATCAATAGTACCATCAACTTTCATTTTCCGCTTGAAAATTCATTTGAAACCTAAAGGTTTATTCCCTGGAGGAAGATCAACCAATTCCCAAGTACGGTTGTTCAATATGGATTCTATCTCACTATTGATTGACTCTTTACAACATTGAGCTTCCGATGAAGACATAGCTTCGTTGAAAGTTCGAGGCTCATTTTCCAACAAAAATGTTAGAAATTCTGATGCAAAGGAAGTAGACGTCCTTTGACGTTTGCTGCGTCTTGGATTTTCCTCATCAGGAACATTTTCCTTTGTTGCTTTTCGAGGTCATTTAGATTCTTTGCTAGACGACTCACATTCCTTTTTATACGGATATATAGTTTCAAAGAAGTCAGTATTATCTGATTCAATTACCGTATTCACCTGAATGTCGGGATTTTCTGATTTGTGAACCACAAATTGATATGCCTTACTATTTATGGCATATCCTATGAAAACACAATCAATGGTTTTAGGTCCTATTTTTACCCTTTTGGGTTTAGGAACTTGCACCTTGGCCAAACACCCCTACACTTTGAAGTATTTCAAATTGGGCTTCCTTCCTTTCCACTTTTCGTATGGAATAGATTTTGTTTTGCTATGGGGCACTCGATTGAGTATTCGGCTAGCTGTTAGAATAGCTTCCCCCCATAAGTTTTGGGGTAAACCAGAACTTATTAACAGGGCATTCATCATTTCTTTCAGTATTCTATTTTTCCTTTCGCTTGTGTTTCAAGTAATTTTAGAAGTCCTTCCATGAAGGAGGCAACTTCTCTATCACTGCCGCAACTTGAAACACCCCACTAATCACCAAACCTTCAGCGAGGAGATCGTGGATGATAACCTGCAACTCTTGAACTTGAGTAACAACAGACTTGTCATCTACCATTTTGTAGTCCAGAACTTGACAGCGATAAACTTCTTTAGTCCAGCATCTTCTGTTTTATATTTCTTTTCCAACGCATCCCATAGTTCTTTTGATGTTTCCACATTACTATAGACGTCGTAAAAATCATCCTCTAGTCCGTTAAGAATATAATTCTTGCACAAAAAATTTGAGTGCTTCCACGCCTCAGTTACAACAAAACGTTCATTCTCAGGTGTTGATTCCAAGAAAACCGAACGACTCCTTAATAAAATTTCGAGGCTTAAAGTAGTTAAATAAGAACATCTTTTGTTGCCATCGCTTGAAATCAATTAGGTGAATTTTCCAGCTTCTGTTTGAGCAGGCCGGTGCAAGACGACGAGAACGCAAAGATTGCTCGTAGAACCAACCACGGGCCGTGTGACAAGAGCGCGAACATTCAAACTTGGAGTCATGTCTCCCATTTCTGTCGCAAACGAAACAACAGAAAAATTTAATAAACGGTGAAGACTTCGAACCAATCGCTTTTGGACAAAGAATAAATATAATACACAACGGTGAAGATTTTATTTCTTCAAACCGAATCAAGGTTACACAAACAGATTTAAAAATACTTGAAACTAATGCAAGAATCAGATGTTGTATACTTGATGAAGTTTTTATATCTTCAAATCAAGTACCCAAATGAGTAGAAAGTTATGAAATATTAATCTCAACCGGAGTAGAAAATCCGAAGATTTTAGTCTCCAAACAACATACAAGTTCGTTACACCGAAACAACAAACATACACGTTTCCTTAAAGAAAAACAATTTTTTTTCCTTTTCTGACAACGTTCTGTAATCGTTAAACAAGAACAAATGAACACAAAAATAATTATTAAATTCCTTAAGCTTGTTAGTATGTCTGTGTTCAAAATCAGAAAACGGAAACCAACTACTGAAAACGAAAAAACCAGAAACTGAAAAAATAATGCAGAAAGTGAGAAAATATCCGAGACCATAGAATTCACTGTGTGTCCTTAAGGAATTTAATCCCCTCACTATACTCGAGGTTATGGACGTCAAACGCCTACGACTTCGACGAACTCAAATTTGGAAATGAAACAGACTCGATAGTTTTATTTCTGGAAAAAGAATGCAGGAAAAAAATTCAGTGTTCGAAAAATGAGGCATTGCCTCAGTTTATATAGTCTCGAAAGTGCCTGTTCAGAATAGGCAGGTTGGTGACGGTTCGAAAAGGCCTTTGCATTTTTGAAAAAAAGAAAAGAACTTGGGAGTTTTAATTTATTCCGCGAAATTTAATTAATTACCAATTAATAATTTCAGAAAATGAAGATTGAAATTAAATAAATTTGGTCCGAAAAGATTATCAATCAATCAAATCATTTGACCAAAACCAAAACCCAAACCGAATACGAAGCCGAGCCGAGCGACGACGACGGCGCGAGGGGAGTCCCTCTTCTCAACCCTTTAAGAGCTAGAGGAAGTGCTTTCTAATATAAGCACATAATTTTCCCTTTCTACCACCAATGTGGTACAAAGCTTCTTTTCAAAGGAACTTTGCTTTGAACTTCATTTTCCTTCCATTGTCTCATCCATTTCTCATTCACACCAACTTAGCTAGCTTCAATCATTAACTAGCTTTAACAATTACTCCCTATGTTTTTAGACATTTTAAAAAATATTTGTAATTTTTAGTAAGTGTTTTGTAGCAGTGTTTGTGTGTTTTCCAAATATGTGAATGGTACTTTGAGAAGATTAGTAAGGGTCATGATGTCCATTTTGTTTGACACTGTTACTGTTTAGGTTAAGCAACATTTTATTTGATTACTTAATTTTTCATACGAAAAATTAAGTATTGTTAGTTATAAAATGGTTTGATTTAGTATATGATTTCGACGTGGTTTCTGAATATGCCAATTTTATTTCAACAAGATTAAGAAATCGCTGAATTCCTATTTGTTTGCCCTCTTACTATTTGTGTTTCCTTGATTATAATTTCCCAAACAATCTCTTAGATAGTGTAAATAACTAAACTAAGTACTCCTCGTTTATAGTAACTAGTTCTCAAATATGTGAATTTTGTTTTGGAGAAGCTTAAGAAATGTTCAAATTCACACTGAAGTTAGATGGCTGACCCTCGAATTCCACCATTCTTTTTGGGAAGAAGAGTAAACAATATAACCATCTACTATGCCAAAATATCTAAAATTTACTCTTTGTTATACTATGTGGTCATTCATACACTCGTCGTTAACAAATCGTTGCATTTTTTCCTTGAACCTAACGGAGCTCTAATTTGTAGGGGTAAAATTGGTCCTTTTTCTTTAAGCATTTTGACACGTGGAATCCAACTGGTCCACACTTGAGTTCCTTTAAAGTCAAGAGAAAATACGAGACGATTTCTAAAGGCAAGGGAATGAATGGTCCCTATAAGATAGGGTAGAACTAAGATACTTTTTGTAGTTGAAGAGTAAATTTGGACTTTTTTCTCTTCTTTTTAGCATAGAGGATGTACTTCATACCATATGTATGCTCATAAAGACTCGTTACTGTGGTTTAAGAGTTCTTTTTTTTTTGTATTTTGAATTTATTTTTTTAGGTGATGTTTTGCTTCATTGTGTCGTTGATGCAATCTTGGGGGCTCTAGGGCTTCCTGATATCGGGCAGATTTTCCCGGACACAGATCCCAAATGGAAGGGTGCGCCTTCTTCGGTATTCATGGAAGAAGCTGTAAGTTGATGTTCTTCTTCATTTTGCTTTTTGTTGATTAAGTTAACATTGACTTTGATCATCTCAGTATAAAATCATGGTTACTTTTCCTTATTGTTCTGATGTGTCCTTACTTGTCCTTACCATAAAATCATGGTTACTTTTCCTTATTGTTCTGATGTGTCCTTACCGTAAAATCATGGTTGTCCTTGCTGGCAGTTAATATTGATCTGTGCACATTAACAGTTCCCTCGTTGATATTTTTATGCCTCAACAACAACAACAACCCAGTGAAATCCCACAAAGTGGGGTCTGTGAAGGGTAGAGTGTACGCAGACCTTACCCCTACCTTGGGAGGTAGGGAAGCCTCCTCGAGTTCCATAAATTAACACTTGGTTGACAATATTGCTAAGTTTGCACTGTGTAGTAAATGCTTGAATCAACCGGCTTTACCTAACTTTCATCAGTTATGACCTTTGCCAACACTCCTAGGCTGGATTGACGGTTCCGCTGTTTGAACCTCCATTTTTATTTGCTTTCTGGTCCTGCATTTGAGAAAGGTCATTTTTTTATTTTTGCACCCATGTGAGTTGAATGGAGCTAAATGAAACAGTTTGTATTAGCAAGAAAAAATAAGAGCCCCCAGGGAGAGGAAATAGGATAGAGATGAATCAGGGATGGGAATATTGATCACAGTGGCAAATATACTATCAGCTTGGTATAAATAGTCATGAGAGCCATAATTTTCTTCATGACACTCCCTGTTCCGTGCTCTATTATAGTATATTGGCTGATGACATGTGTAAGGTCGACAAACTTTCCTCACTTTATAGCATATGCAGAAAAAAATTAGCTGCTGGAGAGTAAATAAGCCAGTCTCCTTGTCTGTATGCTTCACACCACCTGTTTGTATATAATGGATCATGGCTTTCTTGGAAGGAAAACAGACTATGTTTAACTTTTGTTAGAAATCAACAACAAGTGTAGTCCCACAAGTGGGGTCTGGGGAGGGTAGAGTGTACGCAGACCTTACCCCTACCTCTAGAGGTAGAGAGGCTGTTTCCGATAGACCAGTTTTTTCTAGAAATCATTCAAGTAAATAGGATTAAGACTATAGTATTATTAAGACGTATAAAGACAAGCTCAAGATATAGGTAATCGTTATTCAACGAAACACCATCCTCCAATAAGATTGAATGAAGCTATTCTTGCTTAGAAAGAGATACTGTTGTAGGCGATTCTCTCATAGGAATTAATGGGATCCCGCAATATTGGGAAACATACTATTTCTGGTTGACCGCAAATTAGTTGATAGAGCACCTTATCCTAGCTGTCAGGGACCTTGTTCATCTGGGGTTAAAATAATGCATCTTCCTAGTTTTTATTGTATCTATTGATCCAAATAACTCACACTAGACAGTGCAGATCGTAACTGCTCTGACAACCTGTTCTGTAATTTATTCTTTGTTCTTCAAGGAGACCTATGTGCATTTCCTTCGTTCTGTGTTCTTAAACTGTTGATTCCTCGTGCATGTAGTTGAGGTTTATTCGTCAATTCAAATTTTGACGGGATTTCGAGAAGACAGTAAGAAGACTTGCGCCATCTATAAGAAGGTATTCTTGTAAATCAGGAAACACAGAGTAACTTATGTAACTTGCTATTTTTTTTCTTTTTCAAGGTTAAATAAGAAATGATTAGATATGATATAAACTCATTTGCACCCGCTTTGGGACAGAGCGTTCATTGTCCTCATATTGCTGATGAAACCCACCTGTTCCTATATCCACAAGCTATATAAACTCCAGCTTGCAATCACGGGGGCTTGCTCCACGAGGTCAAATTGGAGTCAATCGTTAGCCTCCATCCTTATTGCAATCTGCCAAACACAATCTATACGATCATACTCGTACGATGAAGAAAGGCCGAGTGAAAGGGGAAATCAACTAGCTTCTCATCCGCCATGTCTTTTTCGTTCTTTATTTTATAGAAGAGAGACATCAAATAAGAGTGAAAAGCAATAGTAGAAGTACAGCTTAACTAAGAAAATGCTAGTCTTTCCATTGGCGTAACTTGAAGGTCTAGGTTAAGTCTCATCTCTATAATGCTTGGATGTATAGGTAATCGTAATTGTAATGTCTCTCATCCTCCTTTGATGTAATGTGCTGGAAATATTCCACTTCAGTAAAGATGTTTTAGATGCTTTCCTAAAGTGGTACGAGCAACAAGCCTTATCCAAGGTGCTTCAAGCCGGCCCATGGTTTGATTTGTAATATTTGTTGCAAGTTGTGACTGGTTTCTTCAAGTCAAGGTTGCATGATACAACACACTGTACAGTAGTTATGACTAGAAAGTGAGAAACTTTGTCCTGTGAGTTATTTTTCCCTTCATGTGATTATGTCCTTCGGGCTTTGGTGCAATGGTAAGAGCACAACATATGATATGTGGGTTAGGCCGAAATCACGGGTTCGAATCCTGCTACGGACAAAGCCTGGTATTTAAGGGGAAAAAGACAGAGAGGGAAGCCAATTATCAACCGAATTTCGAACTGTGAGCCACTGTCCCTTAGGGATTTGTCGATTATGAAAAAAAATTCCTTGATTCAACTCTTTTCCTCTGTCCCTTTATCTCTGATTCACCTCTATTTGCCTCAGAACTCTTTAACTTCCTTTGTTAATCAATTGACTTCTGCAACACATAATTAGCAGCAGTCAGGTATTCTCTTCTTTTCTTCTCCTTCTCCTTATGCCTTTCCCTCATTATCTCCGATACTGTTCCTTTTTTGTTCTTTTATCCATCCTTTTTTTTTTTGCCTTAAATACAGTACAATCAAGTGGTTGCTTGTTGCTGATCAAGTAAGACGATTAAGGTTCTCTCTTTTTTTTTTGAAACGGGTAACTATTGTATAGGTGGGCAAAACAGTACATAGGTTGTACTGAAACCATATTTACAATTGTACTGCAGAAGCTAAACTGATCTACCTCATATTGAATCTAACACATCAATAGTGGTAGCAGTATCATCTGAGTATATCTGTTTACACCAAAAACATAATAGCAAAAGACAATTCAGTTTGATCTTCTGCATACTATTCTCTATATTATCAAAGCATCTTGAATTCCTCTTCTTCCAGATTGTCCACCAGATGCAAGCAGGGACAATTCTCCATCTACCTTCTGTTCTTTGCCGTAGACTCTGCTTCCTCCCAACTCTGTAAGGCTTCTGTAATCTTTCCCGGCATGATACAAGATATGCATTTAAGGTTAAAGAAAATTCTCCAAGTTGTTCTGTCACTTTGCAATGCAGGAATAGATGGATAACTGTTTCTGCTTTAACTCCACATAGAAAGCATATGGGACACAATGCTATTTTTCTTTTCATTAAATTTTCCTGGGTGAGGACAACTTCCTTTGCCAAGAGCCACACAAAACAAGCTGATTTTTGTGGGATATTAGTTCTCCAAATATGTTTCCAAGGCCAATTATCAATCTGCTGATTAGACTGATTCATCAGCCTATATGCTGCATTCACCTTGAAATCACCATTACTGTTACCTTACCATCTCAATACATCTTCACCTGCCTGTACACCACTGAATTGTGCAAGGATGCTGCAAAAGTCAGTTACCCTGTCCATCTCCCAATCATTGAGAAATCTTCTGAAAATAATATCCCAACCTTGAGGTGTCCACATTTGTGCTGTAGTCTTCTGTTGGTGAAGCACAAGATTGAATATGTCCGGAAAGTGTATTTTAAGAATCCCTATTTCATGCTAGTTGTCCACCCAGAAGCTAGTTTTGTTACCATCAAAGACTTTGATCTTTGTTTTGCTTTTCAGTTCACTCCAAAAGGCCCTGATATACCTCCATAAACTAACCCTATATGGTGTATCAACCTCCTTGGTCATCCATTTGTCTACTTCCTCATGTTTTGCATTTATAACTGCCCCACAGAGTTTGATTTTCCTTGGTAAGTCTCCACAGCCATTTCATCTTCAAAGCTTTATTGTGAATCTTCAAATTCCTGATTCCCAGTCCCTCATATTTCTTTCCAAAAATAAGAGCTTCCTATTGACTAGGTGATATCCTTTCTTTTCTTTGTTACCTTGCCATAAGAATGCTCTCCTGATTTTGTCCAGCCTTTTAATGACCTCTGCTGGGATTGGGAACAAAGATATCATGTACATAGGAAGAACATCTAAGACTGAGTGAATGAGTGTCAACATACCCCCAAAGATAAGTATTGAGTCTTCCATCTGGCCAATTTCTTCTCACATTTTTCAATAACACTGTCCCAAATTCCTATGGATTTAGATTTTGCTCCCAGTGGCATTCCTAGATAAGGAGTTGGTAAAGCACCAACTTCTCCACCTAGAATTGCGTTTAGCTGTGTCATCTCTGTGACCTCATTGATGGGGAATAAAAGGCTTTTCCTCCAATTGATGTGTAAACCAGAAACACCTTCAAATAAAACCAAGATCACCCTCAAGTATATCAACTGATCTTCTTTTGCATCACAAAAATCAGAGTGTCATCAGCATACTGGAGGTGTGTCACTTCCATACTGCCCTATTAGCTGTAGCCACTTCGAAACCTTGAATCCACCCATTTAGACTAGCTGTTTTAATCATATTATTGATTCCTTCCATAACCAGAAGGAATAGAAAAGGAGACAGAGGATCTCCTTGCCTGAGACCTCTTTGTGAACTGAAAAAAACAGCAGGAAACCCATTAATAAGAACTGAGAAATTGACAGTTGTGAGGCAATGTTTGATCCACTGAAACCATTTGTCCAAAGCCCATCCTTTCTAATAATTTCAGCAGAAAATCCCAATTAACATGATCATATGCTTTCTCAATGTCTAACTTGCATAGAATTCCAGGTTTTTGTTGCTCAAGTCTAGAATCCACAGCTTCATTTGCCACTAGCACATCATCCATGATTTGTTTTCCTTTGATAAATGCCATTTTCTGGGAATCCTACCAGCGTTGTCATTACCCCTTTCAATCTTTCTGTCAACACTTTGGAGATTAGATTGTAGATACTGCCTATCAAACTAATAGGCCTGAAATCCCTCAGATCCTTTGTCCTTTATTCTTAGGAATCAATGCAATGAAAGTAGCATTGAAACTTTTTTCAAAGAATTCTTGATCATGAAAATTCTGAATAGCATTCATTATATCATGTTTCACCACTTCCCAACATTTGATGAAGAAACCCATGGTAAAACCATTTGGTCCGGGGGTTTTATCAGCTGCACACAACTTCAAACACTTTAGTACTTCTTGTTCCTCAAACCTGCCTTGTAAAAGATCATTGTCTTCCTCTGAAATGACATGGCATCTTTCAAAATGACAGGAAGGCCTCCATTCTTCAGTTTCTGTATAAAGCTGCTGGTAAAAATCAATGATTTCCCCTTTGATTCTGACTGGATCTTCAGTTAACTCTCTTTGGACCAGCAACTGATCAATGTTGTACCTCTTATGAGCATTAGCCATTTTGTGAAAGAACTTAGTGTTCTTATCACCTTCTTTTAGCCGTAAGGTCCTAGACTTCTGTCTCCATGAAATCTCTTCATTCTTGACAAGTTCCTCATACTCCATATAAATTGAAGTCTTCTTTACTATTTCCTCCTTAGTTAAAGCTCTGTCACCAAGTACTGAATCCAACTCTGCCATCTGCCCAACAATTTCTTTCTTTGTGAATTCAGGTTTCCTTGCTCACTCTTGTTCCATTCTTTCAGCTTTATTTTAAGAGCTTTCAGTTTGCAAGCAAGAGTGTAGTCAGGTCTCCCAATAAAATTAAAAGAACTCCACCAACCACTAACTCTTTCAGTAAAACCTTCAGATCCCAACCACCAATTTTCAAACTTGAAATAATTTTTGTTCTGAACCCAAGTCCCACATTGTAAGGCTACTGCAAAGTTATCAGAAATTAGTCTCTGGAGAAGGGATTGTTTGATATTGTTGAAGGTGTCATCCCATTCTTTAGAAATAAGGATCATGTCAATTCTTTAAGCTATCTCATGATTGTCCCCTTTGAACCAAGTGAAATTACCACCCTCAAGTTGGGTGTCATATGATATAGGTTCATATCTTCTATGAAATCAGAGAATTCCATCATACCCCTTGTTCTTCTATTACAATTCCTCTTTTCTGAGCTATATCTAGCGACATTAAAGTCGCCACAAATAGCCCATGGCCCTTCCATCAGTCCCCTTACAGACCCAATCTCATCTCACACTATCCTCTTTTCTATATTGGAGTTAGGCGCATATATCCCAGTAATATGACAAGAGAAATTCTGCAATTGTGCCTCAAATTTACAAGTTAAAGTATAGGCACCAATTTCAAGTACTTCCCCCTTCCAAACCCACTGTCCCACACCAACATAATACCCCCTCTTGTACCACTAGCCTCCAACCGAGCAAACCTCATCCACATGCCACCCCATATCTCTTTAACTATCTCTATAAAATCCCCCTCTAGTTTAGTTTCCTAGATACAAATGATATCTGCGTTCCAGTCTAGTACTAAACTTTTCATCATTGTTCTTTTAACCCTGTTGTTTATCTCTGCACGGACATACAAGTTTAACTCTAATAAATTGAAACATCAGACCTAATGTAAGTGTAACAAATCTAACTCATAATCTCATTAGTTAATATTGTCTATTTGGATCCTTTTATTGTGTTTTGATCTTAGCTTAATTTTGACTTTTTATACTGCTTTGGATTGCGTGTGTCGTGAGTCTATTGAAAACAACTTTTCTACCTCCCAAGGTAAAGTTATAAGATTATAAAATTTAACTTAAAGTTGATGATCTCAACTTAATTTGCATAAATTTATAAGATTATAGGCCTTTTTAGAGGGTAGCCTTGGCGTAGGTAAAGTTGATGTCATGTGATCAGGAGTTCACAGGTTCAATCGTGGAAATGACCTCTTGCAAAAATGCAAAGTAAGACTGCATACAATAGACTCTTGTGATCCGACCCTTCCTCTGATTCCGCGTATAGCGGGAACTTAGTGCACCTGGCTCTTTACTGTAGGCCTTTTAAAATAATTTCAGCCAATGTGATTTTAGGTCTATCTCATCCCATTTTATCACCTTCAATCCTTATTTTATCACACCTATGGCCAGCACATATGGAGGTATAAGTAGGACATTGCCAAGTCATCTAAAACTATTGATACAATATACATTGCGGAATTGAAAAGAAAACAAGATAAAAGGAAGACACAAAGAATTGGAATAAAAAACAATTCAAAGTATATTAAACAACAGACCTTAATTGATTAGCCAAATCAAGCATCCAACCTATGTGATGGACCTCAAGGGAATTGAATTCCCAAGCAACCCAAATTTTTCAAACAAGGTTCAATTTCAAACCTAAACAAGCTCTCAACACTCAAAACTTTCAAAGAGTAGCATAAACAATAATATTCAAGAAAATCTAAGCAAATGAAATGGCTAAGTTCTCTATTTATAGTCTAGGACTAAATTATTACACAATAGGCCCAAAAGTGACACCCTTGGATTGTAAAAATAGCCAAAACGTCACCTGTCGCCATCTGCTACGCCATGCGAATCACAGACATATGGTTTCCTCATCTTCAGTGGTTTCCTCATCTGCGGTTACTTGACATGGGTTGCGAACACAAGCCCCACCCGTGGCACCATCTGCGATTCACATATGGTGTTTTCATCACCATGTGTTGTCTTTTCATCCTTCCATGCTATCATTAACACTTGGAAGCCTCGGAATGGTGCTAGACTATGCTTAAGGATGTCCATCTTTATGAATAAGCCTTGTAATGCTTGAAGTTCACGGGCTTGACCCCTCGTGAACGGTCTTGATGGAACTCGGTTGCATCATTTTTCCCTTCTTGAGAAGAATTTGTCCTCAAATTCAAGGGTTCATCATCCTTGATGTCAAAGAGAGAAGGATCACAAATGTTGAAGGTGTTGTGGACTTGATATTCCAGAGGTAGGTCAATTTTTAGGCACTGTCATTGAGCCTCTCAAGCACTTCGAATGGACCATCACCTCTAGGCATTAACTTTGCTTTCCTCTTGTTGGAGAATCTCTCCTTCCGAAAGTGTACCCAAACCCAATCTCCCGGTTCAAGCACAACTCTTTTTTCGGCCCTTGTTTGCCCTCTTGGCCACATCTTGATTCTTCTTTCAATGTGAGACTTCACCTTCTCATGTAGCTTCTTCATGGCTTCGGCCCTTTTGTTTCCATCTAATCTCAAAACAACATCTTGAGACAAAGCAGTGAGATCTAGAGGGGTTAGTAGATTAAAACCATAAACAACCTCAAATGGAGACATGCCAATAGGACTATGAATGACTCTATTATAAGCAAATTCAACTAAAGGCAATTGATCTTCCAAGACGCTAGTTTCCATTTAACCATGACCCTAAGCATAGAGCCCAAAATCCTATTCACAACCTCGGTTTGTGAGTGACAAGACGTAGGAAATAACAATGGAGTAACAAGTCGCCCCCCCACAATTCTTTCCAAAAAATGACTAAGGAATTTGGAATCCCTATCACTCACGATGGTTTTGGGAATACCATGCAATTTGACCACATGTTCAATAAACAAAGAGGCAATATGAGATGCATCATCACACTTGTGACAAGCAATGAAATGAGCCATCTTCGAGAAGCGATCAATAATAACAAAATGCTATCTTTGCCCCTTTTAGTCCTTGGCAAGCCCAACACAAAGTCCATAGAAATGTCAAGCCAATATCTTTGAGAGGTGGGGAGAGGGGTATACAATCCATGGGGAAGGAGTCGGGACTTAGCACCACGACATTCAACACACTGATCATTTCGCATTTTAGGCCAATAAAATTATTCTTCAAGGATTCCCATGGTTTTATCAATTCCAAAGTGACCCATAATGTGCCTCCCTCACAAAAAGTTCCCTCCAAGGGCTCACGGGCACACATAGTCGCTTGTTTTTGAACAACCATCAAATTTAGCAAAAAGAGCAGAAGACCTATCCTTAAGCCACTTTTCCCTTTCCCAATTTTCACAATCTTGATATATTTTCGCAAATTTGGGGTCCTCGGGATACAATGCCTTCAAACTCTCAAACCCCATCAATTTAGAAGACAAAGTATTAATCAAAACATGTTTACCGGACAAGGCATCCGCCACAACATTATCTTTCTCCTTTTTGTATTGGATTACATAAGGGAAAATCTAAAAAAAATCAACCTATTTGGCATACCGTTTGTACAACTTTCCTTGGGATTTAAGATGCTTTAAGGACTCGTGATCGGTCCGAATCGCAAACTCTTTAAGCCACAAGTAATGTTGTCAATTACTCTAATCAAAGCATATAGCTCAAGATCATAGGTGGAATAGTTCAAAGTCGCACCTTTAAGCTTTTCACTAAAATAGGCAATGGGTTTTTGGTCTTGCATCAAAATGGCGCCAATACCTACTTTGCTAGATCACATTCAATTTCAAAACTGTTATCAAAGTGAGGTAATTGCAACAATGGTGCGGAGCTTAGCATTTATTTCAAGGTTTCAAAAGCTCTTGCTTGCTCCTCACCCCAAGAAAAAGGTTTATCCTTTCGGATTATCTCAGTCAAGGGAGCGGCTATGGTACTAAATCCTTTAACAAACCACCTATAAAACTAGTCAATCCATGAAAACTTCTCACATCATCAATGGATTTAGGAGTTGGCCAATTTTTAATAGCGTCTATTTTGGATTCATCCACCCCTACGCCCCTTGAACTCACAACAAAGCCCAAGAAAACAACTTTATCAACACAAAAGGAGCATTTAGCCACATTATCATAAAGTTGTTCTTGCCTAAGCATTTCAAACACACATTTCAAATGATCATCATGCTCATCCATGATTTTACTATACACTAAGATGTCATCAAAGTAAACAACCACGAATTTTCCAATGAATGGTTTCATCACATGATTCATTAAACGCATGAAAGTGCTAGGAGCGTTAGTTAGACCAAAATGCATCACTAACCATTCATAGAGACCAAACTTGGTCTTGAATGCGGTCTTCCATTTATCTCCGGGTTTCATTCAGATTTGATGATACCTGCTCCTCAAATCAATCTTTGAAAAGACACATGAACCATTTAATACATCCAACATGTCATCAAGTCTAGGTATGGGATGATGATACTTTAACGTGATTTTATTGACGACTCTACAATCTACACACATACGCCATGATCCATCCTTCTTGGGAATCAATATCACCGACATGGCACATGGACCCATGCTCTTTCGCACAACTCCTTTTTTCAAGGAGTTCATCTACTTGTCTTTGGAGTTCTTTGGTGTCTTTCGGGTTGGCTCTATAAGCCAGTTTGTTTGGCAATTGTGAACCCAGGACAATCTATTTGATGCTCAATTCCCCTTAAGAGATATTCTTTCTTTATTCAATTCATTCCTATCCTTTTTGTTTTCAGTCCCGGGTTTGACAATCCCTTGGGAGGTTCCGAGGGGAACACATCATCATAATCCTGCAAAAGAGAAGAAATACAACTAGGCAAAGAATATGTTAGTTCGTTAGTATGAAAATCAAATTCCATCAAGACCGTTCACGAGGAGTAAACCCGTGAACTTCAAGCATTACAAGGATTATTCATAAAGATGGACATTCTTGAGAATACTTTAGCACCATCTCGAGGCTTTAAGGAAAAGTGACCAAGAACATAAGGACCTGGTCTCAACCGAGGATGAAAAGACAACACATGATATTGAAAACACCATCTGCGAATTGCAGATGGTGCCACAGGTGGGGCTTGCGGTTTGCAGCCCATGTCAAGTAGCCGCAAATGTGGAAACCACTGAAGGGCATGACTTGCGAATCGCAGATCATGCCACAGACAGTGTCTGGGATTCGCAGACGGCGACATGCGGCGTTTTGGAAATTTTTGCAATTCAAGGGTGTCACTTTTGGGCCTCTAGTGTAATAATTTAGTCCTAGACTAAAATAGGGAACTTGGCCATTTCATTTGCTCAGATTATTTTGAATATTATTGTTTATGCTACTCTTTGAGTGTTGAGAGCTTGTTTAGGCTTGAAATTAAACCTTGTTTGGGAAATTTGGGTTGCTTGAGAATTCAATTCCCTTGAGGTTCATCTCATAGATTGAGTATCAATTAAGGTCCATTGTTTAATATACTTTAGGTTGTTTTTATTCCAAATCTTTGTGTCTTTCTTTTATCTTGTTTTCTTTTCAATTCCGCAATTTATATTGTATCAATGATCAACGAGCACACATTTCCTTTGATGAGACATTTGGAATGGAAGAGATTTTCCCTTTGGCTAGGATCATCCATAGCCTTACTTATCATTGCCCTCCTCACTGCATAGTTTGGCACGGTGAGCTCTCCTTCTTGAGGCATATCCTTGATTAACAAGGCTCTCCTTACCAACCCACATGGAACGGTAACATCCTCATCTCGCTGACTTCTCTCATCATCTACACACTCATCATCTTCTTGTGTACCCTCTTCATCAACCTCCTCATACTCCCTCTCATCCTCATCTCTACAAGGATCAACCCTTACAACGAATGCCTTCTGGTTGGGACACTCAACTCATTCTATGACCATATCCTTGACACTTGCAACATTTTGAAATATTGGAGGGGTTTAGCATTAATAACTCCTTCTTTTGGTGCAAACTTGGGAGGTTGTTTCTCAACTTGATTATTCTTGACAAAAGGCTTCTTGTAATCTTGCATGGTGCCCTTGTTCTTTAGCCAATTGAAGGAAGGAGTACCCCCTTCTTGGTTCTTGCTCCATGAAGATGAATACCACATGTGTTTGACAACTTTATCCTCTTTGAGACCCTTCTCAATTTCAGTTGCCGCTTCAAGTGTCTCATCAAGATCATTAAATTGTGAAGCCTCACTTGGGATGCGATCTCTTTGTTCAACCCGGCTCAGAACTGAGTTATGGCATTCAATTCTTCTTTTTCGAAGTCAATCCTCATTTTCACAAGTTGGAATTCATCATAATACTCCTCTACACTCTTGAGATTGTCTCAAGGTATAGACCTTCTTTAGTTATTCTTGCTTGTACCGATCAAAATCATACTTTGTTGACATGATCATCTTCAATACTTCCCCATTAGGAGTTGGAGGAAGTCCATTGGTTCTCCTAAACTTTACTTGCGTTTCCCATGTCGAGGCAAATCCTTTAAATTGGGCAATAACATAGGATGCTTTCTTCACTTCGGACATTTCAGTGGTGAGGAAGATCTGATCGCATTGTGTGATCCAATCGAGGAACACATCCGGGTCACTACCTCCTTTGAAGGTTGGAAGAGTGGCTTTGATGGAGTTAAGACTCGTGTCTCGACCACCGATGTTTCCTTGGTTACCATGGTCTCCATAAAGTTCATCACCATATTCATCAACTTGGTAGTTTCGTCTTTGGTAACATCACGGTCCCGATATCCTCCTTGCCTAACCACTTGTGGGATAGGACTATTTCTTCCGCCTCTTCCCCGATGAGGACCTTGATATGTCATTCGTTGTCCCCTCCTTTGATCGGCAACTCGATCACCCTAATCTCCTACCTCATCTTGCAAATCATCTCCAAGTGGTTGGACATGGCGGATTGGTTGATGGATATTTGGTGGTGGTTGGTGTGGATAAGGTTCATTTGGTGGTGGAGGGTAAGGTCCGTTGGTTGGTGGTGCAATTGGGTTCTCATTTCGAGGTGGTGGTGGTGGTGTGTTGTTTGGGTGAGTGGGTTGGAACATGAGGCGAAAGGTTTCGGGTGTCATGGTAGGGGAGGTATCACCTTGCGTTCTACTAGTAGATGCTTAGAGGTTTTGCCCTTGGGGTAGCAATGACGCTTCCTTACTTCACCCTTCAACAACTCCCACCCGAGCATCCAAAGTGGTTATTTGTCGGGTAAGTTCCGACAATACATTTATTACATCAACAAGAGTAGGTCCCCCGGTGGGAACCTGTGTTTCATCGCCCAAATTTGCCATTGTACCTATTTTAGAACACTCAACAAAACAAACAAACTCGTTAGCTTAGTAAAATTAACCTCACAATTCACTAGAGTATGCACACCTTTGATTGCCTCACAAATTGTCTCAGCAAGTGATTGTACCTTTTTTAGTTCGTTGAGTTACAAGGGTCAATTTCTACTTGAGATCAAGAGTGGATCTTTGTTGACTCGATAAAAGAACGATTCGACTCAAAACTGTCGGACTTGATTCTAGAAATGATCGACGAAGTTAAAAAGAGAAAAGAACGAAAGAAGTAGCACGAAGAAAATTAACGTTCAAGAACTAGCTAATCACTTTGTAAGATCGATTACAAATGTTAACTAGTTTAGATAATTAAAGAAATGGAAAAACCTGAAAAGCGCGGTCTGCTATTCACTGAGTGTGACCTGTGGTTTGCAGAAAGTGTCTGAGGTTCGCAATAATTGTCATCAAACTTGCCAAATTTTCTGTCGCGGTATGTGGTCACCGGCGACACAACCTGCAGCTCGCGTGTTGTGCTTTCGTTGCAAACTTTTGATGACGTCAAATTCTTTTGGGAATCCGTGCTCTGGGCCTTTTTTCTGATTTTTCAAACGACTTGGGCCCACTTTTTCAGATATTTTACTACTTGTGGCCTAAAAACACCTTTTCAAGAACAATTGAAAAAAAATCAAAAATCTTAGGACCTTCAATTCTTCTTCAAATCACCCCAAATTTCAAATACCAAACCTTCTTCACTAAGAGAACAAAGTCCAATAGTTTCTAAGCTTCAATTCCCTTTTTTTCAACCAAACCTAATTCAAGTTCTTAAACCTTCGAGCTTCAACAATGGCCAAAAATGGTAGATGACTCAAATGACATGAAACTTGAGATTTAGACTCTTCTAACACTAAGAAACTGAAATATAACAATAGAATCAACAAACAAACAACTATTTTTGAATTTTCGGATTTTGGACTCTAGAACACTTTTATTTTGGAGTAATCAAAACCCAAGACATGGATTGTTGGAACAACTCTTTAATCAAGCTCTGATACCAATTGATACAATATAAATTGCGGAATTGAATAGAAAACAATATAAAAGGAAGACACAAAGAATTGGATTAAAAAATAACCCAAAGTATATTAAACAATGAACCTTAATTGATTAGTCAAATCAAGCACCCAACCTATGAGATGGACCTCAAGGAAATTGAATTCCCAAGCAACCCAAATTTCCCAAACAAGGTTCAATTTCAAGCCTAAACAAGCTCTCAACACTCAAACTCTCAAAGAGTAGCAGCATAAACAATAATATTCAAGATAATATAAGCAAATGAAATGGCTAAATTCCCTATTTATAGTCTAGGGCTAAATTATTACACAAGAGATCCAAAAATGACACCCTTGGATTGCAAAAATAGCTAAAACGCCGCCTCGTCTGCTACACCACCTGCAAAACGCAGACACTGTCTGTGGCATGATCTGCGATTCGTAGGGCATGTCCTTCAGTGGTTTCCTCATCTGCAGCTACTTGACATGGCCGCGAACCGCATGCCCCACTTGTAGCACCATATGCGGTTCACAGATGGTGTTTTCAACACCATGTGTTGTCTTTTCATCCTCCCATGCTATCATAAACACTTGAAAGCCTCAAGATGGTGCTAGAGTATGCTCAAGGATGTCCATGTTCATGAATAGGCCTTGTAATGCTTGAAGTTAACGGGCTTGACTCCTTGTGAACGGTCTTGATGGAACTCGGTTTGCATCAACTACATTCTCTCATTTCATCCTCACCTAATATTACTTACACCCTTTGTCGGATGTGGTCATATTGTAATCGTTCCTATCTTGTATTACTACACATCCATCTTAATATTTGCATTTCTACGACATTCATCTTGTGGAATATGTTGGGTCTTAGAGGCCAATATTTTCTCTATATAAACATTATTTGTCTCATAATTGTTCTATAGAACTTGCCTTTCACTTTATTCTGTAACTTCCAATCGCATGGCACTTTTGTAGCACTCTCTGTTTCATCCATCCTAACAACAACATCATACCCAGTGTGTTAATGTCTCACATCGGATATGGAATGAAAACATGAACTCCTTATATGGACTTGGACAATCCTCACCCTACAAGCTAGCTTTTGGGGTTGAGTTAGGCCCAAGATCCATTATTTACATGGTATCAGAGCCAGACTCATTCCAATTATTTGTTCACCGATGTTGGGCCCCCAAATTATATTATCCACGCTCCAGTTTACAAGGTCTGGGCGTGCGGGGGAGTGTTAATGTCTCACATCGGATATGGAATGAAAACATGGACTCCTTATATGGATTTGGACAATCCTCACCCTACAAGCTAGCTTTTGGGGTTGAGTTAGGCCCAAGATCCATTATTTACACAGTGTAATCCACAAGTGGGGCCTGGGGAGGGTAGGATGTATGCAAACCAAACCCCTACCTTTGTGGGGTAGGGAGGTTGTTTCCAACCCTCGGCTCAAAGACCTATATATGAATTTATGTGTTATATTTTCATCTACAATACCTACCTCTTGGAAGACTAAGCCTAAATATCTGAATTTTCTACATTTCGATACACCATTCGTACTGTATCAGCCAATCTCACTCTGATCTTACTATCTCAACGTCTTCTCGAGAATGGAATATCAAACCAGCACAACCTACTCATTTGTTGAGTTGATTTCTCTTCCTTTTGACTCTTTCAGAACAGGGGAAGAGAATGTGTTAGAGATTCTTGCCCTGGGGACTTCTTTTTCTTCTCTTTTCACCCTTTTCCTCCATTGAGAGTAATTCATTTCTCTTTTCTGTATTTCATAGTTAGTTGTGTTGAATAATTGATGGATAGTTTGAAGGAAGCTCACTTCATTCTTCTAATGATGGCTAAACTTGTTGTATATATCTATGTTGCTCTGACTCTCCAAAAATGTTGCCGCACCCATGTCGGATCCTCAAAAAGTACACTTCTTTTGGAGGATCTGACACACACACGTCAACATTTTTGAAGAGTCTGAGCAACATAGGTATATATAGTATGTTTTCTACTATTCCTAAAATCTTTACTCTCCAAAGTGTTTGTTTTTTCTTTTTGATAAAATATCATCTGAAAATAGCATGCTCCATAGAACCTCCTACTCCTAGTAACGGAAAAAGAACTACTATTTGTAGCACGACTAGGCTGCTCTGTGGCTAAACATCTTCGTCCAGTTTATATTTCTTCTATCTTCGAGTTGATGTTAGTCCTAGCTGCTTGTAGAATACAAGTCCATTGCATCAAAAGGCATTGCAAGTGTAACTATCACACAAGAAAGATAATCTCTACTTAATTGTTGATGAGATTGGCAACTACTGGAAACATGTCAAGGACCCAAGAATCTACAGCTCATGATTCTCCATACATACTGTTAAGTAGTCGATGTGACAGAATCACTTCGTTTTCCCTCCACCGCCAATATATACCCTAGAAACTGCTCTTTGTTTTCTTGCAGTTCCTATTTAGAACATCCCACTCCCTGTTGATACTTTTCTATCCCAACTTGCTGAGACATGATAGTGCTAAATAGTCTGCCACGTCTAAGTTTATTTCTCGCTAGTGCATGCCAAAAGCATGCTTCTTATAAAATCTCGAGAATGAATCATACAGCGCCCTACTTGAACCTTCCCTTTTCTCTGCTTCTCAGGATTCCAAACTTTGTAGAAATGTTTGATTTTGGTTGGATAGTGTGGAGATGGAGGGTGGTTAGTGTGCTCTTTCCTATAGGTTCTGAAATATTGGACTTGATCAACCACATTCACTACAACAGGGAAAAGCTAAAACATGAATGTTGCTTTGTCAGTCACATCATATACAACTTATCTGCATAAAAACCACATTAATAGATAATGAATGTCTGGAGAAACAACTCAGCACAAGTTTTAAAGAATTCAACAACTCGGCCCTCTCTCTGTGTTTGACCTACCTGCCTCCTATGCCAACCAATGTTTTATTTGCTTGAGACATATCATAACAGGTAGAATATTAGATACCAATGTGATGTCAAGCAGAGTTTTATTTTAGGCTCCGTCACAGCCTGGAGAGTTGTTAATGCTTATGCTATTGATTTACTTTAATAGGTCATTTGTTCACAAGTGTTTTGGTTTTGCTTTTTGATAAGTGACATGTTTTCTGGTAACTATTGAGTGAGAAATGAGGAAATTGTAAAGTGAATTGAGATAGTAATGCGACTTATAGGAAATAGTTTTACAATTAGTTTCTTATTATGCAAAGCTAGGTTGCGTTTTCGTATATTCTATTAACATAAACTGATCCCAATATGTGCAAATGAAGTTTCTTGCCATTTAAATTGCTGAATATTTGCAAGCCCCCACACAAAGATTATATTTATAGTGGTCTGGTTTGACATCTCCATACTATAAGAGGTGACGTGGATTGTCTGCACCTAATTAGTAAGATATTAATACTAACACTTCCAATGTTAGGGGAATCAATTAGCTTGTTTGGTAGAGAGTACATGACAGTGATGGATATTAGGTGGAATTGCTGAAAATGAACAAAATAGTTTTTCCTTGATAATGTTGCATCAGACAACTCAACTGTAGCTAGGCTTATCGCCAACTGTCCCTTGGACCTTGAAATAGAAAATTGTACTGAACGCGGGACAATTACACCTAAACACTATAGGAGGAAAAAATGAGAATTAATTAAGTATGTGCTTAGAATTCAAGAACTAGTTCAAGCCGTGAATAAATAATGGAATGACTAGATTTTTACTAAAAATGCTCGAGCAATTAAATTTCGACATAGAAATTTGTCCAAGGTAAGGAACACGAGACCATGTCAAAATTAAGATGAAATTGTTCTTCCTTACTTGAGTATGCCATGAGAGCGTGGTAAAAAACTAACTACAAAGCGTCTTAGAAGATTTTGAATAGCCACTTTTCTTCCTATTGCCTTCTTTAATACGTAAATAAGAGTTTACTATTTTCCTTTCGTACACGTTCATTTTTCATCACCCGTAATGGTAGGGAGTACTAAATTGCACTTGAATTAGTAGATGATCTAACGTGTTCATGCTTTATGGTTAATGTTCAGGTGCGTCTAATGCATGAAGCAGGTTATGAATTGGGAAACTTAGACGCTACTTTGATTCTACAAAGACCAAAAGTGAGTCCGCACAAGGAGGCTATTAGAGCCAACTTATGCAAGTTGCTTGGTGCTGATCCTTCTGTTGTAAATCTGAAGGCAAAGACTCATGAGAAAGTTGACAGTCTCGGAGAGAACAGGAGTATCGCGGCTCATACTGTTGTTCTTCTTATGAAGAAATAGTGAATAGAGGTGGTCAATTTTGGTGTATAAATTTGTGTACTGTAGCATTTATTAACCATTCAGTCACATCATATTGATTCTGGTCATGGATATTTTCTGAACTTTTATAGTCAAAACATCATGTTCAGAAAATTGGAATTCCTTGCCATTTCAGTACACCTACCTTAATTTTCCTGGAACCATAATGTTGATTATCAAAAGAAGTTCCAGTTCTGTTTCTTTCTTTTCTCCATTTTGTTTATATCTAAATTATAGCAGCTTGAAAAAGTGATGGATACTTATTAAAAAATGGCAGACCGATGCACTAAGCTCTCGCTATGCGCGAGGTCCAGGGAAGGGTCGGACCACAAGAGTCTATTATGTGATCTTACCTCACATTTCTGCGAAGTATTTCACGAGCAGACATGACTGGTCACATGACAATAATTTTACCAGTTACTTCAAGGCTCCCCTTCTATGTATAACTACTACTAGTCTAGATGGATACCTACTACTAGACTAATATTTTCGATGACCAAAATATGCAAAGAAATGGGAGTGCATACTGTTTCATTTTATTTAGAAATTAATCATTCTTTTTCTACCAAAAACTTAGGAAGAACTTGAAAATCGAAGGAAAAATGAGGCACCGACCGCGTTAAATAATATATAAGAAGGATTTTTAATTTAATGGATTAATGCAAATAATTTAAGTTTTGTTTCTATTTTTGTGCATGTGCATGAACGTTTACGTATTTTATGGTTCAATAATCAATTAGCTGTGCTTTGAGCAAAACATATCATATGTGCAAGAAGTTAATAACCACTAATTCACTTGATTAATCTCACAAAGTCAAATGCGTACGAGTACCCTCAAGAAAACTTATTCAGTCTTTTTTCCCCAAAAATATTGTTATTGGAGTGAGGAAGACTTGTTGAATATGCGAACAAAATTTGATCACATAAAATTGACAACAAATAAAAGCCAAGTATATGTAGGTGTGGCGATTCTCTGATATGAGGTCTTTTGAGAAAACGTGTAAGCATCGCCAAAGTGAAAGTAGTAAATATGAGTTTTAAGTTATATGTATGGTCGATGTATTACAATATCATGTGATTTTTTACTTGCGCTAGCAGGTAATTTGTCTAATTTTCAGAATTACAAAATCTCCGCATCTTAAGAAGACTTACATGTAGATATTCTTTTGGATATGTGACAATGCAAATATATTTAACTTAAAACGCTATAATTATTGTTGAAATATGTCTTGAATCCGGGCATATTAGGTTTATACCATGTTTAGGAATCCTTTTTCTTTTCTGTTTGAAAAACATTTTCATTTTCTGTTTGGAAAATCTTTCCTTAGTCTGTGTAAGGGGTACTCTATATAAACCTCATAAGTCATAACCTAATAAGCAATCTGAAATACAATCTAGAGAAATCTCAAAAAAATTGTATTCTTCAAGATCAATAAAGTGTTTCTCTCTTCTGCCCGCGGACGTAGCTAACACATTGTTAGTAAACCACGTTAAATGGTTTGTGTCATTTACATTCATTATTATTCTTTCTTCTGTTTAATTGCTTCCGCTATAACAAATTGGTATCAGAGCCGGATTTGTTTGTTTGAAAGATGCCTGAAATGAATGTGAAAATCGACAAATTTACGGGGAGAAATAGTTTTAGTCTGTGGCAGATCAAGATGCGAGCCTTGTTAAAACAACAAGGACTTTGGGCGCCGCTTGCTAGGAAGCCGGCAGAACCCATTAACGCTGAGATAGCCGTTCTGAAAGAGAAGGCTCATTCAACAATTATGTTGAGCCTTGCTGATGATATTATCACTGAGGTCGCGAATGAGGAAACTGCGCAGGGTCTATGGGTCAAACTCGAGAGTCTTTATATGACGAAGTCCTTAACCAACAAGTTTCTTCTGAAGAAACGTCTGTTCAGTCTACGAATGCAGGAAGGTATGCCTCTTCGAGATCACTTAGATCAACTAAACACAATCTTGTTAGAGTTGCGTAATATTGATGTGAAAGTTGAGGATGAGGATGCTACATTGATTATGTTAGTATCTTTACCATTATTGTACGAAAATTTCGTACAATCGTTCATTGTTGAAAAAGATAATGTGTCTCTAGAGGAGGTGAGATCGTCTCTCCATACTAGGTAGCTGCGCCATAAGGCGGCTGGTACAGGTGCAGATAATCAGACTACTTGGTTAGTAGCCAGTGAAAGTCATGGACATAGAAATCTGGGGGAGAAGAAGTCCAAAAAACCCGTTTTCTAAAGGTCCAAAACCAAATGATGTCTATAATTACTGTAAGGAAAAGGGACACTGGAAATCTGATTGTCCTAAGAAGAAGAGGCAGCAGAATAATCCGACACGTACTGCTGCTGTAGCAGATACCAACTCTGAAGATGATATTGCTCTAGTTGCTAATGAATACACGCATCACAATGATGTGTGGATCCTCGATTCAGCAGCATCTTACCATATATGTCAGCGCAGGGAGTTTTTTACAACCTATGAGCAAGTGGATGGTGGCAGTGTTTCTATGGCTGAAAGTTCTGTTTGCAAAACGGTTGGGATAGGCTCTATTAAAATTCGGATACATGATGGTAAATTCTGCACATTGAATGACGTCAGACATGTTCCATCCATGACAAAGAATCGGATATCATTGAGCATGTTAGATATCAAGGGGTTCAGATTTCGAGGTGGAGTTCTATATGTCTGCAAGGATTCGAATGTGGTTCTGAAGGGCATAAAACGTGGTACCTTGTATTTATTTCAAGGTTCTACGTTATCAGGTTCTGTTGTTGTTGCATCCTCAGAGGTTGATAAAGAAAACTTGACCAAGTTATGGCATATGAGGCTTGGCCATATGAGCGAGAGAGGGATACAAATTCTGTCAAAAGGAGATCTTCTTTGTGGTCACAAGGTCGAGGACTTTAAGTTCTGTGAACATTATGTATTCGAGAAATCACATCGCAGTAGGTTTCCCAAAGCAATACACAGAACAAAAGGCACACTTGATTACATCCATTCTGATTGTTGGGGTCCTTCCCGGATGGAGTCTCTAGGAGGTCACATATATTTTATGACAATTATTGATGATTTATCAAGGATGAATTGGGTGTTCTTTATGAAGCATAAAAGTGAAACTTTCAAGAACTTCAAGCAGTGGAAGGCATTAATAGAAAATTAAACAGGGAAGAAGATCAAAATATTGCGTACTGATAATGGTATGGATTTTGTTGTTCTGAGTTCAATGAGTTTTGCAGAAAAGAAGGGATTGCTAGGCATCATACACTCAGGGAGACGCCACAGCAAAATGGTGTAGCAGAATGCATGAATCAGACAATTCTGGAGAGAGCTAGATGCATGCTCTCTAATGCTGGACTAACTAGGACATTCTGGGCAGAGGTTGTTAGTACAACTTGCTATCTGATAAATCGTGGACCTCACACAGGTATACATCTCAAAACTCCTTTTGAGATGTGGTCTAGTAAGCATGTTGATTACTCTGGCTTGAGAGCTTTTGGTTGCAATGTTTATTATCATGGAATGAGGGTAAATTAGAACCACGAGCTAAAAGGAGAGTGTTTGTGGGTTATGAGGATGGTGTTAAAGGTTACAAAATATGGTTCTCGACTGAGAAGAGGGTTATACTGAGCATGAATGTAGTTTTTGATAAAAATTATATGTTTAACCCTACTGTGAAGTCTATTGTTGGTGGCAGTGTTGGGAAATAGGTGGAGCAGAAAGTCACTCCAGATGAGGGTGAACCATCATATGAAGTCCAACAGCCACAGTCAGATTCAGAATCATCAGGATCTTCATTACCAGCAGAAAATCAACACAATTTAGCTCTTGATCGATCAAAGAGAGCAAATTATGGAATACCTCCCAGAAGGTATGGTTTTGAAGACATTGTAGCTTATGCATTGCAGGTTGCTGAAGAAGTGGATCCTGACTCACATGAGCCATCCACTTACAAAGAAGCAGTTACATGTACTGAATCTTCCCAATGGCTTGCTGCTATGGGAGAGGAGATGGAGTCACTCCATAAGAATCAGACTTGGGAATTAGCCAAGCGACCGCGAGACAGAAAAGTTGTCACTTGCAAGTGGATCTACAAGAATAAGGAAGGAGGAACACCTGTAGAGGGTATCAAGTATAAAGCTCGAGTGGTAGCTAGGGGGTTCACTCAGAGAGAGGGGGTAGACTACAATGAGATTTTCTCGCCAGTGGTCAGACACACTTCCATCAGGGTGCTACTAGTAATAGTTGCACATCAGAATCTGAAACTTGAACAACTAGATGTGAAGACAACTTTCCTACATGGAGAGTTGGAGGAGGAAATATACATGACTCAGCCAGATGGGTTTCAGGTTCCTGGTAAAGAGAACTATGTTTGCAAGTTGAAGAAGTTCTTGTATGGGCTAAAGCAGTCTCCGAGGCAATGATACAAAAGGTTCGACAGTTATATGATAGAAATTGGCTACAACAGAAGTCCATATGATTGATGTGTTTACTACAACAGGTCTGTAAACAGTTCTTTGATTTACTTGGTCCTGTATTTAGATGATATATTGATAGCTCCGAAGGACAAGTCTGATATCCAGAAGTTGAAGGATTTTCTCAGTGCTGAGTTTGATATGAAGGATTTGGGTGCAACCCAAAAAATTCTGGGAATGGAGATCTATAGGGATCTAAGCAGGGGGAAGCTCTTCTTGTCACAGAAGGGATGCATTCATAAGATTTTGTCAAGGTTTGGCATGTCTACAACAAAGTCTATAGATACTCCGATCTACATGCACATCCGTCGCCTTTTGCACCTAAATCACCGGTGAGGAGAGTACATGTCTTGAGTTCTATGCTAGTGCGAGAAGCTTGATGTATGCTGAACGTGCACTAGACCGATATTGCATACATTAGTGTTGTTAGCAGGTTTATGAGTGAGCCTGGCAAAGAGCATTGGCAAGCTGTGAAGAGGATTTTTCGGTACCTCAAAGGTACGTCTGATGTTGGTCTCATTTATGGAGGTGATATATAGTGTTTGGTGACAGGGTTTTCAGACTCCGACTATGCTAGAGATGTTGACAGTAGAAGATCTAAGACTGGTTATGTTTTCACTGTTGGTGGTTCAGTTGTCAGTTGGAAAGCTACTTTGGAGCCTACAGTGACTTTGTCGACTACAGAAGTAGAGTACATGACATTAACAGAAGCAACCAAGGAGGAAATCTGGTTGAAAGGATTGATCAGCGATCTGGGTCTACATCAGGATCAGGCCATAGTGTATTGTGACAGTCTCAATGCAATCAGCTTAGCCAAGAATTAAGTCCATCATGAGAGGACTAAGCATATTGATGTGAGGTATCATTTTCTGAGAAGTGAGAAGAGAATCGAGGTGAACAAAGTGGGTACTGCTGATAACCCAACTGATATGTTCACAAAGCCGGTTCCACACAGCAAGTTCCAACACTGTTTGGACTTGCTCAATGTTAGTAGTTGTTGATTGCCCCTTGAGGGCAAAATCTGGGGCAGAAGGAGTCTAGTACATATGGCACTATAATGGTGCATCTGGTACATCTGTTATTTGTGAGAGGATTCAAGTCAAGGTGGAGATTTGTTGAAATATGCCTTGAATCTGGGCATATTAGGTTTATACCATGTTTATGAATCATTTCTCTTTTCTGTTTGAAAAACCTTTCCTTAGTCTGTGTAAGAGGTACTCTATATAAACCCCATATGTCATAACCTAATAAGCAATCTGAAATACAATCCAGAGAAATCCCAAAAAAATTGTATTCCTCAAGTTCAATAAAAAAAATCTCTCTTCTGTCTGTGGACGTAGCTAACACATTGTTAGTGAACCACGTTAAATGGTTTGTGTCCTTTACATTCATTATTATTCTTTCTTCTGTTTAATTGCTTCCGCTATAACAATATACCATAATATTACCATATTAACAGTGAGTTTTGGATTGATTAACCAATTGTTGGGTTCGAAATAACAGGGCGTCATGCAGAAGCTTACAATTGCAACTGTTAAATATACTGATATTACCGTGATATACACTTAATGTATATCACAGTTTGGTCCAAAAAATAGTCACGGGCTGAAGCCCAGTCTCGGCCACTGTTCCATCCCAACTGTGTGGATAGATTTTGTATATATTTGGTGTATATTGTGTCTTAGTCTTGTACCATAATTAATCTTGCACTTTTACTATAATTGTATAGTTAGTTTTCAAATAGAATATATTTTAGGAGTAGAATAGGAAACAAAATTTCTATTTTTATTTTATTTTATGTAAGATCGTAGAGACAATCACTTGTGAAAGCAGCGAAAGAAAAAGAAACACACGTACGATTTTCCTACTTTTGTCTTTTAGGTCCAAAAAATGAACACATCATCCGACAAGATTGCGATTAAACCTACAACGTAGTTTTAAAAGTTGCAACCAAACAGCTAAGTAAAATTCCTTATGTTATCCATTGATTTGACATATACCTCTTATTCGCCGACATTTAATTGTTTTAATTAGAATTTTTTGAACCATTCGCAATAATTAGTATGAGATTAGTAAATCTTTGACACAAGTTCATTTTCATATTGTATAATCAAGTACGTATTAAGTTTACACGATTGAAGTAGTTGTTCTAGAGTACTTAAATCCGAGATCCGATTATAACAAAATCCTATTAGTAATTAATTAATTACCTTTGGGAGAATTAGTTCTTCATGTACTAGAATTTCTCAGGATATGCTCTCCCAAGTTTTTTTTCTTTTTACAGAATTAGTGCGTTCAAAAAAGTAGATTATTCGAAGTTTTCAAGAAATTCTCTAGAAGTCTATAACTAATAGTAATAATTAATGTATATAATTTGTGTTTGATATGATAGAAGTCATTTCATGAAAAAATATTATCATAGAATATGTTTCTCTGATTATTGATAGCCGAGAACAAAATATAACTTTTTACATCTATTATATTGAATTTATCGGAGATATTCGATAAATTTGGAGATATTCGATAACTTTTACTTCTATCGTATCAAACACACCTTCCTTGTAAATTTCTCAGGAGTTAACTATTCATTATCTTCAACCAATTTCTAGAAAATTTTAAGGACTGCCAAGTTCTTAAGAGAATATATATGTCATATTTCTCCTTGAGTTTGGTAGGGAGATTAGGAAAATGAAGGGGACCTTTACAGTTCATAACTAGTGCGCTATTAGCATACACATACGTACTATAACACCTACCTTATCTCAAGATATTTATTTTTTAAATAAATACTCGTGTGTGGGGTGGGGGATGGGGGTGGGGTACGTGTAGATTTCTATCTTTCATAGAAAACTTCTTACAATATCATGACAATGTAGCACTTAGACTTTACAAGTATAAATAAGGCTTCACTTAACACTTCAATATTCATTCAACAAATTTACGAACTACTAGTACTAATATTCAAAGTCTCAAAAGAGCTTTTTATTTTACCAAATTAGCAAATACCCACTTCATTTGATTGAAAGTTTTTTATTTTATTAATGCTAGGATGTGTGTTTATGATATTTTTCCTAACATATCGCTTTTCAGAAAATGTCGGTACAAATGTCTTGACATTTGAACTGACATTCTGGTAATAGTTTTGTCTATCTTCATGGATAGTTTTTCAGGAAACTATGACTTTTTTATCACATGGCAAATTGACTTGGCAAGGAGTATTTATAGCTGATTACAAACGAGGAAGACCAAGTCCAATAGGAGCATAACTTAAGGAGCAAGACGAGGAAGAAATAACCCAAGCAGTTGGAGATTTTTGTGCCTCAAGCTACTGCTTCACGTGCCCACTTTTAGCTCAACTTCTACAACCAATTGATGAGCTTTTCAAGAAGGACTCTCTACTATAAATAGAGAGGGCAGAAGAGTGAATCAATATCCAGAATCAAAATGTAAAAATACCAAGAGAGCTCTCGGGATTTCTTCTCAGAAATATGGATCACGAAATGTTGCCTGTGTTTGTGACGACATTATGTGTGACATTACAGTCGCTGTTTCAGATTCTAGATTAGCTTTGTATGGAGCGATTGTAATGAGATGTTGTTCACTTCTATTTAGATAGATTTTTCAGGCATAAGTCATTTGCGACTTAACATTTTTTATTCCTTTGTATTATCTTGTAAATCTTGTAAAGAAAGAAATATATTCAATTGTATATATATATATATATACAATACTTTTGGTCATTGACCATCATGGGTTATATCAATATATAACATATGAAAATTAAACATTTGTTTTCTTTATTTATTTCCGCTGCATTTTAACTCTTCAAAGGTTTTATTCTGTTTTTACCAAAATATTGTCAGTTGTGTCAGACGACATTTCTGCCGACATTTGAAACTATTCCAGCATTCAAATTGATTTTACTTTCAGTTTATTTTTATTATTCCATAGCATAACCCCGGGACCCAACAAGTGGTATCAGAGCCGACACTTAATACAATAAGTGTTTGGTCCTATTATTCAAAGATATGGATCCGGCTAATCCAATTATTGGTAGACATCCCATTATAAATGGAACAAAATATACCTATTGAGGATTCGCCTACGTTCTCACATCAATCAATTGATGTTAGGGCATGAAAGATCTATAACCAATGGGTATGTTGTTCAAATGTTGTCGCTGGATGAGGAAGGTGATATTCTTGTTAAACTTGAATCCAAATGGATGACGGAAGAAACCAATAATACTAGCTTAACGAAAAGGCCTTAAATGCAATTTTGGATGGGTTGATCTTTACATAATCAAATTCATTCAAAACTGTCTTACGGCTAAGGATGCATGAGATACTTTACAAATTCATTGTGAATGTAGATCAAGTGTTCATCGAATTAAGCTATGCATGCTCATGAGAAAATATGAATTTTTAAGGATGGAAGAAGCAGATGATATTAAATCTTATTTTTGAAAGGTTTTCCGTTCTCTTCCTGAAAAGTTCAATTTAAAGATTTATGTCATTGAAGAAGCTCACAATCTTGCTGTTATGGACCTTCATACTCTGATGAGCACTATCAAAACCTATGAGATGAACATTGAGAATCAAAGAGAACTATATAAGAGCAAGAATGTGACACTTTAAAGTTCAATCCTCTAAGAATCAAATTAATGAAGAGGATGCGAATCTTGAAGAACTTGGTGAAGATGCTAATGTTGTCTTACTCACTCAAAAATACAGTTTGAATGTGAGGAAGTTCAACAATGAGAGAAATAAATCTAAATCTAAATAGCATCAAATCCAAGGCTTCAATCAAAAGCCCACCAAATTCCTTCCAAGTGCTCAAAAAGGATGTCCACTAAGAAGAGGAAGAAGATCAAGAAATTAAATCACAAGCACTGCTGGCCACTGTTTACGAACAGCCCCTGTCTGATAATGAAAATGTCGTCTGTAATGTTGCCTCAGATGTCACGACATTTCAGGCAACATCTGCAATGACATCTGCATCTCCAGCAACATCTGAAAGGTACATATTCTTTAACTATCCTGATGTTAATTGCTTTAGTGATTTTATTTATAGTGGTGAGGCTGAGAGTATGAATCAAGTTTAATGCAAAGATGACATGATTAATGAATTACAAAACATTTGTAAAATCATAATCATAGAATCCAAGCAACTTGAGACAAAGGTAAAATCTTTAACTCGTGAGAATGTAGATCTAAAAGGTACAATAACCCGACTAGAGGTTGCACTTACCAAAAAGAATACTGCATTTGGTAAGATTTGTGCAAAATTAGATTTAGCCAAAATAACCTTCTGTAAGCTCTACTCATGGACTTCTAAATTGAATGAGATACTCAGTTTTAGTAAACTTTCGCATGCGGGTATTGTGTACTAAAACTCTTTTAAAATAATATGCTCTAGTTTGCTTGACAAAAATGAGAAAATGTGCTTTGTAAAAGAAAAAGGATTATATAATAGGTTCTCATATATGTCAAAGGATATGAAGTTTGTGTGCCGTCATTGTAACTCTCCTAGTTTTTTTTTTAAAAAACCGTACTGTTTTCAAACTTCAGAATTCTGTGAGTGAAATGTTGTCCAACATTTCTGACAACATTCAAAGCAATATTTCTGAGCTGAAAGGTAAAAATGTTTAAAAGAGTTTGGGTTCCCAAAATTGATGTACCGTGTAATGTGCGATAACTACTTTAAGAACTAACATTTCAGGTTCTTGGTGCTTTGAGAGTAGATGTTCTCGTCACATGACAGGTACAAAAGAGTTTTCTAAAGAACTGTGAGTCATTAAATGGAGGGAACGTAACTTATGGAGGTGGGAGTAAAAGAATTGGAAAAGAAATCTTGGATGTTCCTGGATGTCCAACTTTAAGAAATGTCTTACACGTTGAATGTTTAATGGCTAATTTGATGAGTATTAGTCAATTGTGTGATGACAATCTTGAGGTAAATTTAATAAGAATGCCTGTAAAGTTACGAATGAAGCTAATGAATGTGTCATGTCAAGTACTAGAATATGTGATAATTGTTATCTTGTTGCAAGACAAGAGACGAGCAATAATGTCAAGATGGAAGACACAACACTATGTCATCAAAAGTTGGGCATGTCAACTACCGCAATATGAAAAATTGGTCTCATATGGAGCGGTTAGAGACTTACCCAACTTCAGTCATAAAGGTAAAACAGTCTGTGCAAATTGTCTCCAAGGTAAGCAAACCCATATTTCCCATAATGTTGTCCAGAATGACGACAACATTCAGTCATGCTTACTGAGTGTACAATCTAAGGACAAAAACTGTACAAGAGTCTATTGCTAAAGAACCAGAGGTTGCCTCAAATGTTACCACATTCGGAGCAACATCTGAACCTGAACCAGAAACCACAAAGAGTGTGAATGAGGAGTCAAATGTTGAATTGCTAAATCAAGTTCGAAGAGACTCTCATCAAGGATTAGGAAGAATCATCCAACATGTCAGGTGATAGGGGGAGTGTTTGAAGGAAGTAGAACAAGAAGCAAAAGAATCACTCAATTACAAAGACATGATAAGATATGTGTGTATGTCTACCATATACCAAGAGGTTTGTCTTTCTTATTTTATAACCTATTTTTAATGTTTGTGTTTGTGCATGATTCTAATTCTATCCCAAAATCTCTCATTTAAATATCGTAAACGTGTCATTAGATATGTTGTCGACACATGTAAGTTGAGAATTTGGTATTCCAAAGTCACTAATCCTAATTTAATAGGATATAGTGACTCGGATTGGGTTAGTGGTATGGATTATAGAAAAAGTACAAATGAAGGATATTTTTATCTTGGCAATAATCTTGTTTTGGTATAGTCGTAAATAAAACTGTGTCTCACTTTCAACTGCTGAATTTGAATATGTAGCAGTTGGAAGTTGTTGCTCTCAATTCATATGATACATGTTAAACGACTATGATTTTACTAGCAACATTTTAATTTTGTAGTATGATTAGACATCATTTTTTTAAGAGGTTTGATTGGAAAAACATCTAGTTCAAATTGAACATGTTGACACTCTTTATCAACTAGCTGATACTTTTATAAAAGTTCTGGACATGAGAGATTTTTTAGTTTAAAAAAAAAACTATTGGTCTTTGTAATCTCAAAGCAGTAATGTTGGGCGAATGTCACTTTGGAATGTCTCTAACATTTCGGGTGACATTTACCCTTGTAATATCAGAATCTGATTTTCAGTACTTGTAACGACTGGTTTTTGTTCAACCATGTATGATTTCCAAATAAGAACGTGATTTCAATGTGATACCGTTCTCTGCGATGATATTAGATATCATAAAAAATGAATATCAAAATAAGGCAAAGCCTTTCTAATTCTCGGCAACTGTGCAATACGGGCAAAGCCCTTGAAATTGATACCGTTCCTCTACTATAGGAGTATCAAAGTGCTTAAATAAAAAAATTATTATGAGGATACTAAATAAGTATTCTTGTTTTTTATACGAAAATGAATTTTGTATGTGTTTTATGATTAGATCTAGGACTCAATGAAAAAATGTTACATTGGTCTAGAGGTTAAACTCATAAAAACATATATGAAACGTCTCTTGATTTGTTGCCGAAAGGAAGATGTTCTTGAAGGAGCATGATACTTGTGTTGTTCAAAATGTTGTCAACATTACTGTTGACATTCTCAGATTATGATATTTGTTGGGATATTATTTTTAACTGGTTTTCCGAAAAATCAGTTTTTCTCCCTATTTTTGTGTCTTGTTTAATAGGAATTTCAAACTTTGAATTGATAAAATTATTTTTTATTCCTATTGTGATGTCTAGTTAGTTTATCCCCATATTTTAGGTGTAAATTACCGTGTAAAATTGAAACACCTAAATCTAAGAGATTTTTGTTGCTTAGAAAGATCTGTCATGTATATACATATTCCTCTCATTTGTTATTTTTTTATCATCTTCGATTTTCCCTATAAAATATATATATAATTAGTTATTCTGTCAAGTTTATAAATCATTATTTACTTGTTTGTCATTCTTGTTATCTTTTTGTTCTTTTTCGAAAATAAAAAAAATATATATATAAAATAAAATTGGGAAAGATCACATCACTTCGGTATATACAACCGATGGAACACTCAAGCCCTTCATCTTCCAAAATTCCTCAAAACCCTTTCCACAATATTCACCTATAGAAACCTCTCCATTGTCAATATCAATATCAACCAACACCACAACCAACTGTTCTATGAGTACAACCCTCCAATGAACACTGACTCAACTGAGCATAATGAACCACAACAACCCTATCGGTTTCCTTCTTCACCATACACAGAAGACTTGTCTAAAGCTATAGTATTCAAAGGTTTAGATGAACCTTTAGACATCAGTTACCCAGGTGATGAAAATAATCCAAGAGATGTTGATGAAACATCTGATATTCAGCATTGGATAAGAGACCAAGATCCTCCACCTTCCCTACTTGTCGATCGAGTAGATTGTTTGAGAAGAAAAGTTTGTGCAGAGCCGAGCAACAACATGTACAGGTCCAGATGTGATACTTCAATACCTGTTTGCTCGAGTAGTGACATTGACGACACGAACTTGGTGTTCTCAACTGAAGAGAGTGAAGAAGAAACAACTGCCTATGTACTGCAAATGTGTCTCAATAAAATGAGAAGTTTCTGATGAAACTCCAGTGAAATAATTCTTCCAAAGGGAATTTCCAGATATGTCAAATCGAGTGTTGTTGTGAATGCTGCCACTGATGCCACAACATCTCAGGTAACATTTCAGCCAATATCAGAAGAGACGCAAACTCCAACATCCTCTAGCAAAACCGAATCTAATCCAGACCTTGAGAGAAGCAGGCCCTACAGTTTTGAAGAGTAGAGACAGAGTCATCGATCTACCCTAGAAAATAGAAGAAAATAGTGCAGATGTTGACAGGAATGTCACCAACATTCTTGACAACACTGGTCCAAGACAGTCTCCAATGTCTACTGATTCAAGGCAAGGACCATTTTATGATGCTGCTTTCTTCACAAAAAATGAGAGAAAATGATATGCATATACTAATGTCTCGAGAGAATGATGATGCTACTGTTGAGGCTACTGTAGAGAAAATTATGAAAGTGTTGAAATCGAAGAAGCTGAGAAAGTACTGATACATGAGGAGCATAAGAAGACTGCTGAAGTAGATGTTGCAGAGGAAGTGCTAATGCATGGGGACCAGAGGAAGAAGACTAGATGTTGCTGTACAAAGAGAAGAACGCTAGATGTTGTTGTTCTGTACAGAGAAAGAGTTATGCAGGAGTAGAAAGATGTTGAAAGCTGCTACTGCTATATGCTGTTGTTATGTGCAGAGAAGGAATTATGTAAGAGCTACTGCTGTTGTGCTGAAAACTACTACTGTTGTTTGTTGAAAATGTTGTTTTGTGAAGAAAGACAAAAAGGGGAGAATGTTAAAGTCAGAGTTTTGCCCTTCCTTTGGGTGAAGTGATCTTTCTTGGTTAGTCTTGTATGAAGCTGATGTTACTGGTTGATGTTGAGAATATCATATGGTTTGAATATTTTGGATGATATGTGTTCCGAAGACACAGAAGAGGTTTTTTCCTTTCGATTTCCCAATGCCAAACACCCATACTCAAATTCCGAGAGGAATTCCCATAGAAGCAACTCGCCTTAGAACAGCTACACAACTATACTTGTTGGAAGGAAAGGCGCCGAAAGCTTCCTTCAGAGCCAGGTCAGTCTAAATGGAAGTAGACCAAGTAGTTTCATAGGAAGAAATGTGAAAGTAGGGGCTCCTTCTCCACGACTTTCTTGGTATGGAAGTGTATCGGCAGGGGTGCCCGTTCAACCAATGGAGATAGCAAGGAGATAGAATAAGTCATCTTCTACTGAAAAGGGGGTCGGGCGTAACACGTTCTTTTTTGGGACACATATGCTATTTTCTAATCCTATATAAATAGCATATATGTGTATATTGTATATATTGTGTTTGTATGCCGATTTCAGGTTGATGGGGAGCAGTTATATGAATTTGCCATTGTTAGGTCACTCACACTTAGTTGATTAAGTTTTGTGAAGAAAGACAAAAAGGGGGAGAATATTAATGCAAGGATGTGTGTTTATGACATTTTCCCTAACATATCATTTTTCAGAAAATGTCGGTACAAATGTCTTGACATTTGGGCAGATATTCTGGTAACAATTTTGCCTATCTTCATGGTCAGTTTTTCAGAAAATTGTGACTTTTTAATCACATGGCAAATTGACATGGCAATGAGTATTTGGAGTTGATTGCAAACGAGGAAGACCAAGTCCAATAGGAGCATAACTTAAAGAGCAAGACGAGGAAGAAATAGCCCAAGCAGTTGGAGATTTTCGTGTCTCAAGCTACTGCTTCACGTGCCCACTTTTAGCTCAACTTCTACAACCAATTGATGAGCTTTTCAAGAAGGACTCTCTACTATAAATAGATAGGGCAGAAGAGTGAATCAATATCCAGAATCAAAATGTAAAAATACCAAGAGAGCTCTCGGGATTTCTTCTCAGAAATATGGATCACGAAATGTTTCCTGTGTTTGTGACGACATTCTGTGTGACATTACAGTCGTTGTTTCAGATTCTAGATTAACTTTGTATGGAGCGATTATAATGAGATGTTGTTCACTTCTATTTAGATAGATTTTTCAGGCATAAGTCATTTGCGACTTAACATGTTTTATTCCTTTGTATTATCTTGTAAATCTTGTAAAGAAAAGAATATATTCAATTTTATATATATATATATATATATATATATATTTTTTTTTGTCATTGACCATCATGAGTTATATCAATATATAACATATGAAAATTAAACATTTGTGTTCTTTATTTATTTCCGCTGCATTTTAACTCTTCAAAGGTTTTATTCTGTTTTTACCGAAATGTTGTCAGTTGTGCCAGATGACATTTCTGCCGACATTTGAAACTGTTCCAGCATTCGAATTGATTTTACTTTCAGTTTGTTTTTATTATTCCATAGCAAAACCCCCGGGATCCAACATATTCTTTTTAGAAGAATTTCAAAAGATGGTGGTCATTTCAAGCAATAACCAAAAGCAGCAGCTTCTTTCAAAGATAGCAACTAATGATGGACATAGAGAGAACTCAGCCTATTTTGATGGTTGGAAGGCTTATGCAAATGACCCTTTTCATCAAACTGATAATCCTAATGGTGTTATTCAGATGGGTCTTGCAGAAAATCAGGTACGAGAAAAAAAAATCAACACTTATAATGTATTGTCTTCTGTTTTCTTGATAAAATGGCTAAAGTTGAAAACTTTAAGAGTTTTTGTTAATAAATTTCTTATTTTTGATGTTTTTTTTGCAGCTTTGCTTTGATTTAATCCAAGAATGGGTGGTGAATAATCCAAAAGCATCAATTTGCACAGCTGATGGAGCTGAAGATTTCAAGGATGTTGCTATTTTTCAAGACTATCGTGGCTTGCCAGAGTTTATATAAGTAAGATTTTTTTTTTTAAAAAAACTAACAAATCCAGACTATTAGTTGCAATTTCTTTTCTTATTCATTAATTATTCAGTGTTCTAATTATCATATGAAATATTTGGGTATTCCTTTAGGCAGTGGAAAGGTTTATGGAGAAAGTGAGAGGAGACAGAGTGACATATGATCCAATAAGAATAGTAATGACTAATGAGTGGAGGAGCAACTGGTGCTCATGAAATGCTTGCTTTTTGCTTGGCTGATCCTGGTGATGCTTTTTTGGTTCCTACACCATATTACCCTGGGTAAGAACAACCTCTTTTTATTTTACTTTTTTATTATCCAGTATTCAAGATCTACTGGCTCGATTAATCCTGCTTCATGTCACATAGCACTCTCCAAAAGTAGAGACTTCCGATCAAGAGTTGATCCGTTCTCAGAACTCGAATCGAAGAAAACCTTTTCTTATAGTCCTTACCAACTCATAAATCAGTGATGTTTTCTTTAAGAAATTTCTAAGTCTTAAGTCATTTTTAATTCATTCATCAACTTGGGACTCTTTATCATTTAAAAATCACTATCATAATTCAAAAGAGTCTTCCTTTGACCTGTAAATTTTTAACTTATTTTGGTGCTTGAACCTAGTAAAATTATTGTGGGACATGAAATCAACTACTCATCTGCACAAAACAGAGAAAGTAGGTCCTCTAAGTTAGCATCCTTCATAACCTCCTGGTCTTAAGTGACAACGACCAAAAAGTCATCCATAATGTATTAGACTTGGTCCATTATCAAAAAATTTAATCATTTGTCTCATAAAGTCATCCATAATGTATTTTATTAGAAACAATAACAAATAGACTGTCCTACATGTGATGAGACATGTTTCCATAGGCAAAAAGGGAATGTTGTAGTAAGAAGTAAGAACAAGAAAAAATTGCATCGTTTAAAAGTTTGCTACCTTTGAATTATGAGGTACTAAAGTAATTTTTCCATTTATAATATTGCAGATTTGACAGAGATTTGAGGTGGAGAACTTTCAGTTGTTTGTGACAGTTCTAATGATTTCAAAGTCACTAGAAAAGCCTTTATCGAAGCATATGAAAAAGCTCAAGAATCCAACATCAAAATAAAGGGCTTACTTATAAACAATCCTTCAAATCCATTAGGCACTGTCCTTGACAAGGACACACTCAGAGACATAGTAACATTCATCAATTCGAAAAACATCCACTTAGTATGCGACGAAATCTATGCTGCCACGGTCTTTGATCATCCCAAATTCATCAGTGTTTCTGAAATAGTAGAGGAAATGATTGGATGCAACAAAGATTTGATCCACATTGTCTATAGTTTGTCCAAAGATTTGGGATTTCCGGGTTTCAGAGTTGGAATTGTTTACTCGTACAATGACACCGTAGTGAACATTGCTAGAAATATGTCAAGTTTCGGGCTAGTTTCAACACAGACACAACATTTGCTTGCATCAATGTTGTCTGATGAAATTTTCATTGAGAAATTCATTGCTGAGAGTTCCGAAAGGCTCGGAACAAGACGTGGAATGTTCACAAAAGGACTTGCACAAGTTGGGATCAGCACATTGAAGAACAATGCTGGTATTTTTCTGGATGGATTTAAGGAGACTTCTTAAAGAACCAACATTTGATGTTGAATTAGAACTGTGGAGAATTATTATCAATGAAGTGAAACTTAATGTTTCACCAGGTTGTTTTTTTCATTGTTCTGATCCTGGTTGGTTTAGAGTTTGTTTCGCGAATATGGATAATGAAACTATGAGAACTGCATTAAGAAGGATTAGGAACTTCGTGCTTCAAACAAAGGGACTTAATAATAAAGTTGCTGCTTTCAAGAAGCAATGCAGCACGAGCAAACCTCAAATCAGCTTATCGTTTCCTCGATTGGATGATTTCAACTCACCATCTCACTCTCCGATGAATTCGCCTTTGGTCAGGACTTGAAGAGGGAACAAAATGGCTTAGCTTATTCTTGTTGTTTGTTTAATAAGAGGAGGGGGGAAATCCTTATGTTATAGTGATGAGTGATAGGTTTGATATATATACATTTAAGTATTTGATTTCACAGTTCATTTCATTTTGTGCATACAATGGTTTGGATTTTTAGCTTCCCATGGGATGCACTGTGGAATTTTCTGTTCTTGGTTTTTTTATTCCTTCTTGAAAATGGAGGAGGCTCAAAGTTGTAACCAGAACTTTTACTTCCTTTTATATAAATTACTAGTTCTTGAAATTCAAAATTTTATATTGGTTCGCAATTTTAAGCCATCATTGAGCGAAGCTTGGCACAACGATAAAAGTTATCGATCATCTTGTCATCAGGTTACGGGTTCAACCTACTTAAACGACGGTTATAATAGTGCAAGGTAAGATTGCGTAAATAACATTCAATGTGGTTTGACCTGCTCATAGCGAAAGCTTAGCGCGCCGGACTACATTTTTCTTCAATTTTAAATAAAAAATGGCATACGATATACGCAACAAAAAATTATGTGGTACAATATTGATAGATTGATAGAAACTAATACTCCATCAACAGTAGAAACAGAAAAAATAATGTAATTTTGTATATGAGGTAAGAGTGTAAGTACTGGTAGGCAATATTGATTTTCATTTCATTTTCATCACTCATGTCTTAGGCTTAAAATAAAAAAAAAAAACTTATCATGAAACTTTTTTATTTAAGCATTTAAATATTCTAATTTAAGTACAAAAAACAAAACACACACCACTTTTTTTCTTTCATAATAAAAATTTGGACTGGACAAACAAACTCCTAAGGGGACAACTCTTTTTTATTTCTTCTTTTTTCACGCCCAATGTGTGTGTGTGTGTTTAAAATTGACTATCTCAACTAATTAAGTCAACCAAATATATATGTCTTTCCGTCTTCTTCCCTTAATTTAATTGATGCTGCCTTTGAGTTGGTATAAGTTTTAAGTCAGACACTAATTTATTGTTGATGGGTGTGTAACAAACTTAAGTCAAAACACATAATGGGTTATTAAGAAGGTACACGAAATATAATGAGCCAGAAAACAGCTTTCTGATGACCTCTTTTTGGTTGCAATTTCTCCTGGAGTTCAGACAGATAAATTAGGAATTATTTTTGTTAGAAACAGTTCTCCGATTTGTTAGAACTATTTTAGTAACTTGTAACAATAAATAAATTCTACAACGTAGGGTCTGAGGAGTATACGGTGTACGCAAATCTTACGTCTACCTTGTTAGCTAGATCGTCTCTACTTTATTAACTTGCAATTTTTATTTTATTTTTTTTGCTTTAACACGTCTCTTTGTCTGAGATTCTGAAATCAATGCAAGATGCAATCAAAGAGGGGGTCCAATATTAGTTGGGATTTCTTTGGAAAATGCCAATTAAAGGATGATATCATGTAGTTGAATATAGGGGCTGATCAGTGGATCGGGCTGGGCCCATTGGGATCGAATAGGCGGGCTCGGGACGAGGTCGGAACGGAGAGAAGGGGCGGGGTCGGGCCAGGCGGGATCGGTACTAGCGGGATATCAGTGTCCCGTCGATCTACCAAGTGATCGATCAAGGCGGATTTTTTTTTTTTAATTTTTCCACTAAATTAAAAATACTAAATTACTAACAAAGTAACATATAGTCATATAGTGATAGTCATATACTCATATTATACTATTATAGTATTATACTCATATATATTTATAAACTAAATAATTAAACAAAGACAAGAAGAGTGTAAAAAAAAAACATCTCAAGGTTGTTTTTGTGCCTCTTATATTATTCAATGTTTATAGAATTAGGACTGGCAAAAATTACAGTTTAGTTGAGACAACCCAGCACAGACCATATTTTTTTTAATTATTACATAGGGATAGGGGTAGGGAAAAGGAAAAATGGGAAAGGAATTATAACGTAAAAATTCGAACCCTCACCAACAAAGTGAAAGCTTAGATAGCCAATAAATTGAGCTACTAGATGTCTACGAGGCCAAATCATCACTTTTATCTGATAACGATAGCGGATAAACCAAATAATAATCTTACTTGTCCCAATACTAAAATATGGATATATTCGGGGACCATCCCGCTTCCACTCTAGACTTAGCTAACTACTGGCTATCAACCATGTACCATATAATTCTTAGTTGCAACTATAATTAAATTAAGATAAAAAATAAAAACAAGAACACCATCAATAATAAGCTAACAATAAAACTTCTGGTTACAACTTTGAGCCCCCTTCACTTTCATGAATGTAAGAAATATTCTTTTTTGATTATTTCATTTCAAAGGAATAATATACATACTCAATAATACAATCCTAATCATATGTATATAAGGTAATAAATTATCCAAATCCTAGGTACATAAGATAATGAATTTGACTAAATATACACTTACCATATACAAAATATACACAATTATGACTAATTATATTTTTCTTATTCTATCACACCCCCAATCGAAGCGGGAGGTCGGCATGCTGAGACTATCTCAAAAATCTTCAAACAGAATCAACGGAAGATCTTTCGTAAAAATATCAGTGATCTGATAGCGTGATGGGACATGTAAGACATGTACCTGCCCACGAGCAACCTTTTCGCGAACAAAGTGAATATCCAGTTCTATATGTTTAGTGCGTTAATGTTGAACCAGATTTACAGAGAGATAAATCGTTGTTTAGTACGTTGATGTTCAACCGGATTTCCAGAGAGATAAATCGCACTCACATTATCATAATAAACCAATGTTGCCTTCATGTAAGAAATATGCCCAATTTGGTTTCTGAATCGTTGTTTAGCTCGAGAAGAAGATTGTGAAGCCAACAAGATTCGGAAACCAAATTGGCAACTCCCATGTATTCTACTTCGGCACTGGATTTAGACAAAGTAGTTTGTCGTTTGGATGACCAAGATACCAAATTATCACCAAGAAACATTTCTATTGTATTTATGCGCTTTTGTGCATTTAGATCCCAGCATTTAGCATTTACAATCATAACACATCTCGAGGCGTGCACGCCCATCCATTTTAGCGTATGATTGCGCGCTTTGTTATCGTCTTGCGATCCATTATATTTCAATATTATTCATTGAACACGTGCTTCGTTTTTTCTACATTTTATTGCGTTTTGTCATGACGCAACCCTGTTTGTATATTTACGTGATATTCCTTTACAGATTGTTGGCGTCGCCACGCAGGGGGTATTTACGGTTTACGTACGCAACGTGTTTTCAGGCTTGCCGTATTTACGTGCGACTACGCCGCTCCCGATCTTTTATGCGTATTATTGGCGTTTTGTATTCACTTTTTTACGATCCGTTTCGGCGCAACCCGATCCATTAGTATTCACTGATTACGATTGGATTCACTTTTACGCTTTGTCACAAGAACCGCGCCCATTACGTTAATCGCGCTTCACGCAGTTTTGGCCGCGGTCATACGCGTTATATTCCACGGTATCACGTGACGGCGGCCTACGTCGCGTTACGCCATTACAGAGCGATCCATGACTGGTCCACGTTATTTATTATTTTGTGATTTCGTTTTTTGCTTTTAGCGGCCGCGTGCGGCGTTCACATCCATTGAAACACCATTCATTAACTTTGTCTTTTGTTTGGTTGCCGTCCATGATCATTATATTTTTATTTGTCAGCGTGCCGTGATTCACTTTTGTTGTTTTGCGCGCAACCCGAACGCCATATTGATTATTACGTGAACGCAGCGTATTCGCTTTCACGTTTTGCGGCCGAACCAATCCATTATATATATTCATAACTTTGATTCACTTTACGCTTTCTTTTTTGTTCGCGGCGTGCAATCCATTATTGTTAATTTTGTGTGTGAAGAGCGTATCTTTTACGTTTTGTTGCGTCGATCCATTATATTTAATTTGTTGTTTTGTTTTGTATGTTGTTATATGTTTAAGGCTCAATAATATATCTTTCTTTCATATTTCCTTCCTTCCTATTGTACGGCTACAACTCTCAACCGTAAAGTGGATTTATGTTACAAAAAGTCTCAAACTGTCGAGAACAGAATAACTTTTTTATTTATTAAGCGACCGACGATCTTAAAAAGCAGTCATAACTTCTTATCAAGAAGTCGGACCAAGCCCGTAAATTCTTTTTTCTTGTGTGTGTTTTTCTTTTTTTTTTCTTTCAAATTTTTTTTTTTTTGAGGTGTTTTATGGGAAGTTAGTTGAGGAGGAGAGAGTGGGGGGAAAAAGGAAGAGGAAGGAGGGAGTTTTTTTTTTTTTTTAAATTCCAGGACTTTACAGAAACACACAGTAGCCAGACGTGAAACGTCTAGTGTCCGGACAGCCACCTCAATCTGCATCAGTGTAAGCAACGAGAGTGGATGTCGAAGATGGATATGGATGCAAGCCATGATCAAGGATACCCTAAATATAATGCACACTGCGCTTGAGATCCTGCATGTGATCCTCTATCAGGTTATGCATAAATAATCAAACATGTTGCATAACATATGATATGGCGGGCCTCGTGAAGGTAAGATATTGCAGGGCGCCTGCAAGACTGTGGTAATATGATGGATCAGCATATGATGTACTGGAAGTGGCACTCAACTTAGGTTTAGTATCAACCGGAGTGGCAGACAGCTTGCATGATGACATGCTATAATTGTGTATATTTTGTATATGGTAAGTATATATTTAATCAAATCCATTACCTTATGTACCTAGGATTAGGATAATTTACCTTATGTACATAGGATTAGGATTGTATTATTGGGTATATTTCTTGCATGAAATCAGAAATCAGGGGAAAATCCTAAACCCTAAATTTTTCCTTCTCTCGTCGGCCTCCCACCTCTCCTCCGCCGATCACCGTCGGCCGAGTTCTTCCGCCGCCGACCATATATCTTTTTCCTTCATCTTCTTTGTTTCGTCTGCCATGTTGGACTCCAAATCAAATTTTCACCCGGCTCTAGCGGTCTCTAAGATTAAGTCCCACATCTCCATCACTCTTGAGATGGAAAATGTCCATCATGCGACGTGGACAAAACTTTTCAAAATTCATTGTAGGTCACACCGAGTTATTCATCACATCATCTCCCCGTAGAATGGCAAGGAGAAGGTGCCAAAAATCGATGATTAAAAGGAATTATGGGTGACCCTTGATGCAACGGTTCTCCAATGGATTTATGCCACGATTTACAGTGATTTGTTACATACAATTCTTGAGCCCGACTCCACGACAAAGGAGGCGTGGGATCAGTTACGTGACATATTCCAGGATAATAAAAAATTCCCGTGCCGTCACACTTGAGCAGGAATTTGATAATGAATTTGACTAAATATACACGTACCATATATACAATTATGACTAATTATATTTTTCCTATTGTATCAATGTAGAAGGAATAAAAAAAAGCAAAAACAGATAAAGAATCCAACAGTGAATCCCATCTTTATACATTTAACATTGATGGGGTGATAAAAAAATGAGATGATAAAATCCAAAGCACTCGGAACTTGATTATTTTCTTTTCTTGATCAGACTGAGAAATCAAATACTAATTTAACACTCATCACTATAACAAAGGAATGTTTTCCTCCTCTTATTAGACAAACAACAAGAACAAGCTAAGCCATTTTTTTCTTCAAGTCCTGACCAAAGGAGAATTCATCGGAGAGTGAGATGGTGAGTTGAAATCATCCAATCGACGAAACGATAAGCTGATTTGAAGTTTGCTCCTGCTGCATTGCTTCTTGAAAGCAGCAACTTTATTATTAAGTCCCTTTGTTTGAAGCACAAAGTTCCTAATCCTTCTTAATGCAGTTCTCATAGTTTCATCATCCATATTCGCGAAACAAACTCTAAACCAACCAGGCTCAGAGCAATGAAAAGAACAACCTGGTGAAACATTAAGCTTCACTTCATTAATAATAATTCTCCACAGTTCTAATTCAGCATCAAATGTTGGTTCTTTAAGAAGTCTCCTTAAATCCATCCAGAAAAATAAACCAGCATTGCTTTTCAATGTGCTGATTCCAACTTGGACAAGTCCTTTTGTGAACATTCCATGTCTTGTTCCGAGCCTTTCGGAACTCTCAGCAATGAATTTTTCAATGAAGATTTCATCGGACAACATTGATGCAAGCAAATGTTGTGTCTGTGTTGAAACTAGCCCGAAGCTCGACATTTTTCTAGCAATGTTGACTACTGTGTCATTGTACGAGTAAACAATTCCGACTCTGAATCCCGGAAATCCTAAATCTTTGGACAAGCTATAGACAATGTGGATCAAATCTTGGTTGCATAATCCGACATTTTCTTCAACTATTTCAGAAATACTGATGAATTTGGGCTGATCAAAGACAGTGGCAGCATAGATTTCGTCGCATACTAAGTGGATGTTTTTCGAATTGATGAAACTTACTATGTCTCTGAGTGTGTCATTGTCAAGAACAGTGCCTAGTGGATTTGAAGGATTGTTTATAAGTAAGCCCTTAATTTTGATGTTTGATTCTTGAGCTTTTTCATATGCTTCTTCTAAGGCTTTTCTAGTGACTTTGAAATCATTAGAACTGTCACAAACAACTGGAAAAAGTTGTACACCAGTTCTCCACCTTAAATCTCTGTCAAATCTGCAATATTACAAATGAAATATTTACTTTAGTACCTCATAATTCAATATACTAGCAAACTTGAAAATCATGCAAGTATTTTATTCACATGTAGGACATTGTATTTGTTAATGCTTCTAATAAAATACAACTATGCATGACTTTATGGGACAAATGATTTTAAAAAAATTGATAATGACCAAATTTAATAAAAAGTGAGATTCTGATCTCTCTTGAGTTTTTGGTCACTGTCACTTAGGAGTTAGGACCAGGAAGATGTTAATTAGAGGACCTACTTTCTCTGTTCTGTGCTGAGAGCCTGAGAGTAGTTGATTCAATGTCCTACGCTAATAATTTTACTAGGTCCAAGCACCAAAATAAGTTACTAAAAATATGCAGGTGAAGACACTTGTATATGATAGTGATTTGTATTAAAATATAAGAGCCCCCAACAACAACTAATCCAGTGTAATTCCACAAGTGGGCACTAAAAAGAAGGAAGACTGGTGCGACTATAGTAAAAATCACTCTCCTCGGGAGTTCCCTCCTTGACTACACCCTCCTCGGCTTTGTTACCCAAATACTCATCCTGAGCAATCTCTTCTCGTTCAGCAGTGTCCAGATCTGGCATATTTGCCTCTTCTTGTTCAGGGTCCTCTAGAATCGCAAAACGGTGGTTCAAGGTGTACCTTTAGTATGGAATCCTGGCCTTGTGGATCAATGAAGAAGTCGGGATCCTCCGGACTATAAAAAATGAGTTGATAGAGAGAGCAAATCTGGTCCTGAAAACAAAACTCTATATCTAGAAAATTGTGCACCATGACTTCGTACTCTCTGGGTGAGAGTCCCTGGATTTGTAGGCGCTGTCCTACAAATTCCATATGGTATGACTCTAGGAATCTCTGGTACTTTCAATTTCATAATTGTATTTCAGGCTGAGCACAATATCCTTATGCTCCCAATAGGATGTACGTAAACGTTACATCTATCTTTGCGGGGTAGAGAGGATTGTTTCCGATAAAAGATAAGAGCCCCTGATGAATGAATTAAGAAGGACTAGACTTAGAAATTTCTTCAAGAAAACATCACTAATTTATGAGTTGGTAAGGACTCTTAAAAGAAAATATATTTCTTCTTTGGGAATGGAATGGGGGTCCCTAATGCCAGGGTATGGGTTAAAAATTCAAATAATGACGTTTTCTTGATCATTTGAACTCTGAGAAGGAGAAATTATTGATCAGAAGTCTCTCCTTTTGGTGAGTTCTATGCAACATGAATCAAAATTAATCAGGCCAGTGGATTTCGGATACGGAATAATTAACAAAAAAAAGGTTTTCTTACCCAGGGTAATATGGTGTAGGAACCAAAAAAGCATCACCAGGATCAGCCAAGCAAAAAGCAAGCATTTCATGAGCTCCAGTTGCTCCTCCACTCATTACTATTCTCTCTGGATCAAATGTTACTTTGTCTCCTCTCACTTTCTCCATAAACCTTGCCACTGCCTGTAATTATTTTTCATATAAAGTAATTACAACACTGAACAATTAATTTATAAGATGAACTTAACAACCACAGTAATAATCTGGATTTAAAAAGTTTCATACTTGTCTAAACTCAGGCAAGCCATGATAGTCTTGAAAAATAGCAATATCCTTGAAATCTTCAGCTCCTTCAACTGTGCAAATGGATGCTTTTGGGTTATTCACCACCCATTCTTGGATTAAATCAAAACAAAGCTGCAAAAAAAACATCAAAAATGAGAAATTAATTAACAAAAACTCTTAAAGTTTTCAACTTTAGCCATTTTATCAACAAAACAGAAGGCAATATATCATAATATTTTTTATTCCTACCTGATTTTCTGCAAGACCCAACTGAATAACACCATTTAGATTCTCAGTTTGATGAAAAGGGTCATTTGCATAAGCCTTCCAACCATCAAAATAGGCTGAGTTCTCTCCATGTCCATCATTAGTTGCTATCTTTGAAAGAAGCTGTTTCTGGTTATTGCTTGAAATGGACACCATCTTATGAAATTCTTCTACTTAAAAACTTTCAATAAAATGAAGTGGGTATTTGCTAATTTGGTAAAAGAAGCTCTTTTGAGATTGAGTATTAGTAGTTTATGGAAAGTCTTGTAATTTGTGGTATGAACATTGAAGTGGGAAGTGATGCCTTATTTATACTTGTAATTGTAAGTGCTATAATATTAAATGGTTGCTAAACAGTTCCATTTAATATAGGACATTAGGACCTACTGCACGCGTAAAAACCCACCACCCCCACACAGTAGTAGTTTACTAAGTATTACTCCTTTCCTTCCAAAAAGATTGACTTAATTTGACTTGATACAAAATTTAAGAAATAAAAAAATACTTTTAAAATGTATGATTTAAAACAAATCTTAAATATTTGTGTTGTTGTGAAGATATGACACATGGCATAATATCTTTACATGATCAGAGTCAAACTCATTTTAATTCTTTGTTCACCGATGTTGGACCCCTAAATTATATTATCCACGCTCGCTCCAGTTAACAAAGTCTGGGCGTGCGGGGAGTGTTAAGAGTTTCATATCGAATATGGAATGGGAACATGAACTCCTTATATGGACTTGGACAATCTTCACCTTACAAGCTAGTTTTTGGGTTGAGTTAGGTTCAAGATCCATTATTTACAGTTGTAAATGCTCTCTAAAGTTATTATTTTTAAATATAGAAAGGGATTAATCTTTTTTAGATAAATTAATAAGAAAAATAGGTCAATCTTTTTGGGACCGAGAAAGTATATTTCTTTTCAAAATTCAATCTTGAGATATGGTAGTTGGCTAGTACGTAAGTGTATGCTAATAGCTCACTAATAATGAACTGTACAAGGCCCCCATATTTCCCTAACTTCTCCCTACCAAACACAAGGATAAATATGAAATATTCTCTTCAGAAATTTGGAAAGCTAAGTCTTAAATTTAATTTCTACAAAATGCTTCAAGAATATGTAATGAACAAAAGATGGATTTAACGTGTGTACACCGATAGTTTAACAAATATTTATCCTATCAGTATATTTAAACGGTTATAGTAGACTGTTTACTTTACCAAAAACATGATCAATATTACAAATAATTATTTGTTGTTATAAGTCATCTTAATTGAACGGTGTCCAAGTATTATATACTATTAGAGAACCTGAGTAATAAATTCATACAAGATAGCCTTCATAAATCTTATGCTTCTTCTATTTATTTATTGCAGACTAGAGAGAATTTCTTGAGGACTCTTTAAAAGGATCTTTGAACTCCAATTCTCTAAAATACTCTTTGGAAAGAGCATATATCTTGAGAAATTCCAGTACATGAAGGTTTCACCCAAAACTAGCTAAATATTAGGTTTTGTATATTGGTGACTTCATATCTAATTATTGTCCATTACAAATGCTCTTTTAGTTATATGATACATTTTACATTACAATGTACTAAGATGATATTAATCTCTCTTAAGAAGTCTTCTCATTAATATCAAAGTATATATAGAGTACAATATTCATCCCTTATACAATAGGAATCCTAAGTCTATACAAAAGAGGAATCCTAGTCTTACCATAATTATATTTACACAATATATGGAAATATTCTAAATATGGGTAGGGATACAATTGTTTCTATAATATACATGTTTACAAACCCCCTCAGTCGGAGCGGGAGGAGGTCGGACGCTGAGACTGGATCTGAAGTCAAGAAATAACTATCTGGAAAGTCCTTTGGTAAATATATCTGCATACTGATAGGATGATGAAACATGTAACACTCTGACATGGCCTAGCGCAACTTTCTCACGAACGAAGTGTAGGTCTATCTCAATATGCTTGGTTCACTGATGTTGAACCGGATTATGAAAAAGATAGATGGCAGAGATGTTATCACAATACACAATAGATGTCTGACGCAAAGGACACTAAAGTTCTAACAGTAAATTTCGGAGCCAACAAATCTCAACTACCACATTTTCAACGCCTCTGTACTCAGCCTCGACACTAGATCGAGATAGGTAGTATGTCGCTTGGCAGACCAAGAAATCAGATTATCCCCTAAAAAACACAAAAGTCGGAGGTGGAGCGTCGCGTGTCCGGACACCCTGCCCAATCTGCATCCGTATATGAAAGCAACTTGTTTGGTGCGGTATAGGTGCAAACCATAATCAAGAGTGCCCTTGTCGTGAATGATACGCTTAAGAGCGATGAAATGAGACTGCAAGGCGTGCGTGAATAAGCACACCCGAACAAAGATAAGCTATGTCCGGCTTTGGTGAAGGTGAGATACTGAAGTGCACCTGCAAGGCTCCTATACAGAGTAGGATCAGAGACTGGAGCACCATCCATGACACTGAGCTTAGATATAGAATCAACTGGGAGGCACTCTTTGCGATTATCTTAGCCACATACACATCTCCTCTGCATACTTACGCTGACACAAGAATATATGGTTGGAAGACCTGGTCACTGATATCCCCAAAAAGTAACTCAACTTCCCTAAATCAGTCATTGCAAATTCGGACTTAAGCAAGACAATAATCTCATTTTTCAATCCGTCGGAGGAGGCAGTAAGAACAATATCATCCACGTAAAGTAATAAGTAAACAGTGCTACTACCTCGATGAAAAATTAATAGTGATGTATCACTCTTGCTACATACAAACCCAATCTGCAAAATATAACTGGCAAAACGATCATACCACGCACGGGGGGCCTGTTTCAGGCCATATAGTGACTTACGGAGATGGCACACATAGTGAGGAACTGGGGAATGGGTGAACCCTGACGGCTGATGCATGTAGACTGTTTCTATCATATCCCCATGTAAGAATGCATTCTTCACATCAAGCTGATGGATCGACCAGTGTTTGCCCATGTCAATGCTCAAACTGTGTGAATGGTAGCCGGTTTGATAACCGGGCTGAAGCTCTCACCACAATCAATGCCCTCCTGCTGATTTGTGTCATTAGCCACAAGTCGTGTCTTATACCTCTCAAGATCTCCACTGTCTCTGAATTTGTGATGAAAAAGCCACAGACAACGAATCATTTTCACCCCCTCAGGTCTAGGTACTAGATCCCATGTGTGATGTTTAGTTAAAGCATTGAATTCCTCAGACATAGTCGTATTCCAATTAGGGTCTTGTTTAGTCAATATAGGGTTTTTGAGAATTGGAGAAATGGTATGGACAGACAAGTTAAATTGGACTTTGGGTTTGAAGATTTCATGATTGGCACGAGTTTCCATTTGGTGAGTGGGGACAGTGGGAGGCGGTGTTGGCTGAGTAGGGATGGTTGAGAATGATGATAGGGTCGGAAAAGGAGAAGGTGGGGGAGAAGCCGTTAGAGGCGCCACGGCGCCTGGATCTAGCGCCGCGGCACTGTCTGAGTGACAGGCCTCTCTAGAAATATGGCGCCGCGGTGCCTCATCACTGGGCCGCGACGCTGTCGACGGGTTGGGAGAACAGACCTTTCTGAAAGTTGGCGCTGCGGCGCCTCAACACTAGCATGCTTGTCAAGGAATGAGTAATCCGATTTTTGGAATTTCTAAAGATTCAAAGACGGGAATGTGGTCTCTTCGAATGTGACGTGACGAGAGGTGTGTATTTGACGAGTGGATAGGTCGTATCATAGATAACCCCTATGGTTCGGTGGGAAGCCTAGGAAGACACATAGAGTGGACCTAGGAGCGAGCTTTTGAGGGGCGGTAGAGCTAAGGTTGGGATAGCACAGACAACCGAAAATCCGTAGATGATCATAGGAGGGGACTTTATGGTAGAGGATTTTGGTAGGGGTCATATTGTGAAGAGTGCTAGTAGGGAGAATATTGAGAATGTATTCTGACATTTTAACAGCATATACCCAGAAGGATGGAGGGAGGGATACATGAATCAATAGGGTGTGAATCATATTGTTAATGGTGCGGATGATTCTATCAGCATTACCGTTTTGTGGTGAGGTGTGAGGGCAAGAAAAGCAAAAAATGATCGGTGTATTTTATATACACTTTTAGAGTCATTTTTAGTTAGTATTTTCCCCATTTTTGTGTAAATATGTGTCGTGTCAGGGTAGTTTTTCTTCCTTTTGAGTCAAAGTGGTTGAAAAAGGTGAAATGGCGAAAAGAAGCAAAAAGTGGGCAGAAAAGGAGGTTCCCGAGCCAAAAATAGACAAAATTGGCAACACGGGAGTTGGGCGCCGAAAGTACTGAGAGGCTGCAGAAGTTTGGGATCCGCGGCGCCAGAGTTCATGGCCGCGCCGCCAAAGCGGGAAATTGCTAGATACGAGCAGGAATGGGTCAAGGCCATGAAGGAAAAGTTGCACACGTTTTTTAGAGCTATAAAAGGTCCTTTGGGCAGATTTTTCAAGGGTTCCTCATTCCTCTATTCACAACATAACATAATTTCTTGGAGGCTTCAAGATTAGAGACTTGTTCTTAAGTATTTTTCTTTCTTTACTTTATTTACTTTCAGTTTATGTTGGATAATATTTTAGTTCTTAGCATGTCTATGGCTAGGAGCTAAACTCTAATTAGGGCTTTTCTTTCAATTCGCTTGGACCTCGTCTTTATGACTTAATGCATTAATTTGATTTCTTCTTCATATAGTTAAGATTTATTCAATAGTTGTTTTTATTTCTTAATAATTAACTTATCACTAGTTATCATCACTTATATGATTTCGAATCGAAATCCAAAATGAGAGATTTGAATATGCTATAGTTGAATAAACATAGGTTAAAATCGTGGACGAAAGTACCCCGATACTTGTGTAGTTTTATAGGTTATTGTTCTTAATCCTCCTATGTGGTAAAATTTGTCATAGAAATATAGAAGATTTCTACACAGGGGTTGAGTGTTTATATATCCTAATCATAATATAAAACGGTGTAGTTAACCTGATATCTTAACATAGAAGAAGAACATTTATTGCTGCATTAAGGATTAAAGCGAACGGATAGTTAAGGAGATTGGAAGCCCTATTTCCACCATATCTGATTTAAGTAAAGTACTTTAGTTAATTTCTGCAACTATTCAGTAGTTATAGATAAAAATAACAACACACTATCGACAGCCAAATAGATAACATAGGATAGATGTTTGGTAATTGAACATCAGTCCTTGAGGACGATATTCGGGCTTACCTAGACTATATTACTTGTCCCGATACGTACACTTGCGTTAAGCGTGTGGAAAATCGCTAACAAGTTTTTGGCGCCTTTACCGGGGATTGACGTAGTTTCAATATCAAATTATCTATTCATAATTTCTAATTTGGCTTTTATTTTATTTTATTAATTTCTTTTAATTGTGGAACCGTGCGCCGTGATTTGTTTGTTGATTTTGATCTATTTCAGGTATCTAGTTTATGCGAAGAAGAAGAGGAGCAGATACACTGGTCCCCTTCAATCCCGAGATAGAAAAGACTTGCAAGCAGAACCGGCGAAACACGCGGATTATTAAATTGATAGTCATGGGAGTTCTACAGAACAATAATGATATGAATGAAGGGGTGGGTGATCATCAACCCAACCAAAAGGGACCCCAAGGGCTGCCTATAGATGTAGAAGAACGGGTTCAGGTCCAAGCTGAGAGGAGCTTGGGAGATTACGTGCTTCCAAGAGTTACTGGAGCACATACATGCATAAGGCTCCCAGCAATAGGAGCGAATAATTTTGAGATAAAGCCTGCAATCCTAAGCATGGTGCAACACACAGTCCAGTTCGGAGGATTACCATCTGAAGATCCACACATGCATATTGCAAACTTTCTGGAGTTATGTGCAATATTCAAATATAATGGTGTTACTGATGATGACATTCGGTTGAGGCTTTTCCATTTCTCACTCAGGGACAGAGCAACGGTTTGGTTGAACTACCTGCCGACAGATTCCATATTCACATGGTAGGATCTAGCACAGAAATTCCTTGCAAAGTTTTCCCCCGAAGCGGCCGGCGGAGAGAGCTAAATAATTTCTACCATACCGATGGGGAGTCACTGTATGAAGCGTGGGAGAGGTTTAAGGATCTGTAGAGGAAGGCCCACATCATGGCATTGAACAATGGAATTTGGTCCACATCTTTTACAATGGGCTAGTTGGGACCACGAGGACCATTATTGATGCAGCTGCAGGTGGTACGTTTATGAGAAAGACAGCACATGAGGCCCATGACTTGCTAGAGGATATGACCACCAATAATCACTTGCCAGATGAGAGGGGAATAGGTGGAAGGAAAGTAATAGGAGTTCATGAGTTAGATGCCATCACTACATTAAATGCACAGGTTGCTCTCCTAACCAAGCAGCTCCAGCAGAACACTGTGTCAGTAAACACAGTCCAGATGTCAGTGACTTGTGAGATTTTTGGGGGTCCACATACTTTTGACAGGTGCCCAACAGCTGACCCAAACAACATTCCTATTGAGCAAGCTCAGTGTCAGGCAGTGGGGAATTTCCAAAGGCCCCAGAACAATCCCTATTCGAACACTTATAATACAGGGTGGAGAAATAACCCAAATTTCTCATGGAGGGGTGACCAAGGACAACAGACTCAGTTCAGAGGCCAGTACCAGAATCAACCACCACTCAATCAGGCCTCATCTTCACAGCAGTTTAGCTCACCTGCCCCACACAAAAAAATAGATGAATTGAGGGCAGCTTTGTTGACACTCATCAATTCTCAAACTCAATTCATGGCAGAATCAAGGTCTTCCATCAGAAACTTAGAAACCCAGGTAGGGAAGCTGGCCAACATGGCGAATAATATGCCACAGGGCACTCTTCCGAGCAATACAAAGGTGAATCCTAGAGAGCAGTGTCAGACAGTCGTGCTAAGAAGTGGGAAGTAGTTGAAACAAGTTGCTCCCCAGCCCACAGTGGTAAGTGAGAAGGAGAGTGAAAAGTTAGTTGAAGTAGAGAGAGGGGGTCACTGAGGACCACCCCACAGCTGAGAATGTCCCACCAGCACCTTTGAGGGAATATGTTGAAAGAATTCCTTACCCTCAGAGGCTACAGAAGAAGGCAGTTGATAAACAATTCTCCAAATTCTTGGAGGTGTTCAAGAAGATGCATATAAATATTCCCTTCATCGAGGCGCTAGAACAGATGCCAGCATATTTTAAGTTCATGGAGGAAATACTTGGGAAAAAGAGGAAGCTGGCGGATTATGAGACTGTGACTTTGACAGAGGAGTGCAGTGTCATCCTGCAAAAGAAACTGCCTCCAAAGCTTAAGGATCCAAGGAGTTTCACATTGCCCTGCACTATTGGTATGGTGACATGCAACAGGGCCTTATGTGATTTGGGGGCTAGTATCAACCTTATGCCTCTATCAGTATTTAAGAGATTGGGTTTGGGTAAAGCCAAACCAACCACGGTTAATTTGCAGTTGACTGACAGAACAGTGGTGCATCCCAGAGGTATCATTGAAGACGTGCTAGTCAAAGTGGGGAAGTTTTTCTTCCCAGCAGACCTCCTCATCCTTGACATGGAAGAAGACGATGAAATTCCCATCATTTTGGAAAGGTCATTCCTTGCAACTGGGAGAGCCTTAATTGATGTGGAAAAGAGTGAACTAAAACTGAAAGTTAAGGAAGAGGAGATGGTATTCAAGGTGTTTAAACCCACCATTGAATCCCAAGCCATAAGGAAATGTCTCGCAGTCAGCACAGTTGACACATCAGTTGAGCCAGCACATGCCAAAACCAAGAAGATCAATCCGCCAGCACAGGTAAGTATTGCTAAACCTCCGCTTGAGGAAAAGAAGAAAAATAAAAATAGAATGCGCAAAAGAAAGATGATCCTGAAATGGATAGGCTATGGGATTAAATTACCCCAATAATTTTAATAAGGAACCGGCGTCCGGCTACAAGACGTTAAAGACAACGCTACTTGAGAGGCAACCCAAGGTTTTAATTTATGCACTTTAGTTAGTTAGAACAGTCTCACGTATGGTATTGTTTGTAGTGTTGTGCTTGCAGGTGTAACACCCCATTTTAACCGGAGTCGAAACGGGATTACTGCTACATATGGTTGGATTCCTAAAATGCATTTTAAAGGTGTCGCCACCTAATTATTATAGTGAATTAGGACACTTAATTTATTGCAATAAAAATACTGCAATTGACTTCCATTTAATGGTCTGCGAAATTAGTAAGATTCTGAGTCAGGGTTCTTTATTATCCTAAAGGGAAGGGGTTAGGCACCCTTTAAGATCCGCTAACTTGCGGTTGTTCGTTCAAACCTAGGTTAATTATTTATTGCTCTTTTTATTCTACCTATTCTAAGCATTTATAATAATTTACAATTAAAATAAAATACAATGCAAAATAATAAAAACTGAAATTAAATAAGGCATAAAATAAACTCCGGGGCATTCTTTTTGAAATGCATCTCCGGATACCTGCATAAACACTTAGTAAAAGTATTAGTAATAGAATACATGAATTTTAAAATAATAGCAAAAATTAACAAACAAAGCAAATAAATCCGTCTTTTGTACAGGGGAGGCCTTGGAAATCAGACGGGGATTCCTTCATCGGCCAGTATTATTAAAAGCAATAAAATAAATAAAACTTTTGGATCCGCGCCAAAACAGTAATAGTTTTAAACACGGAGGGCTCAGATATGTAAAAATATAAAGTAGGACAGCCTAAACAAGTGCGGTGCGAGAATTCGCCTTGCAAGCATGTTGGTTATCCGGTGTAAGTGGAAGAAATCATCCTTGCCCAGAAAGCTTCATTTATTTTATTTTCCGTCTTTGCAACTGTGGAGGCCTCAAAAATCGACGGATAACTTTTTCATCGGCCATAGTGTAGTATCCTATTCAAAATCAGTAAACCAGCAAAAGAAAAAATAAAGAAATCGGTCCTTTAACTTGCCAAAAACAAACGATGAACCAAATGACCACAACCCAAATGATCGAGGCGATAAAAATGGTACGAGCGATGTCGGGCTCGGATAGGTCGTGGAAATTTCGAACATACCCAAAGATCGGAAAATCGATGCTGACAAAGCGATTGGGTAAAATCAGCCAAGAAATCCGAATGGTAAGCCCAAACAAAGGTCGCCGGAGTTTTAAAAACTCCGGCCAGACGCTAAAGCCACAAAATCAGTCCGAACAAATGGAATAGCATCGGCACCACAGCGACGCAACAAAATACTAAAATGGCACAAAATCAGCCCAACAAACAGAAGCAAACCGACGAACATCGCCGGAGTTTTGCAAACTCCGGCCAAATATCAAAACTTAAATCGGCCAACAACGAAGCAAACCGTGACATCGCCGGAGTTTTGCAAACTCCGGCCAAATATCAAAAGTTCAGAAATCAGCCCAACGATAAAATAAGCAGCAGTTATATATAAAAATACAAAGCAATGGAGGTCGCCGGAGTTTAAAAACTCCGGCCAGTTACCCGAAAAAGGGAAAATCAGTCCACGATCGACAACATGCCGAACAAGATATAAACCGAACTAATGGGGAAATGGGCGGCATCACTTCCAAAGCTATTGCCGGAGCGACGCCGCCACAGTGGTGGTGGTGCTCAGCAGGATTAGGGCAGCGGGAATGGGGTGTGTCGGTGAAGAGGAAAGGAGAGTCTTGAGGGTAGTGTGCGGCTAAGTGTTCGCCGGAGCTTGGAGCTCGCGAAAGCGATGGCGGCAGGCGGCATGTGAGTTGAGGAGAGTGGCGAGAGGGCTAGGTTATAGTTAAGGAGAGGGTGAGGGACGGCTGAGCCTTTAGTACTAGGGCTGATTCCTTTGTTGTGTTGGGGGGAAAGTTTATTATATAGGGGGGTGTGTTAGGGTTTGGTATTTGGGGGGAAATGAAAAGTAGGTTTTGATTTTAGGGGGGAAAAATAAAAGAGGGTGTTTGGATGATTTTAAAAATAGCGTCGGCTTGGACTGATTCAAATTGTGTCTTGGTAATTTGGTTTGACAAAAATGCAAATTTGGTTAATTATTTAAAGAAAAATTATTTAAAAATATGCAAAATTATTAAAATGCAAATGCCGACGCAATAATACTAAAATGCAATTTTAAAGACATGTTTAATGCCTGATTAAAAGTAAAAAATGGGATGTCAATTAATTATTTAAAAAGATGCAAATATTATTAAAATAAAACGACGGTGTAACAATAACAAAAACATAATATTAACAAAGACATATGCTTATTTTAACATAATAAGATAAAAATGCAAAAAATGCTGATTAAAATGCGATGTGCTAAAATACTTAGAATTGCAACAAATATACAAAAACGGGTCAAAATTGACTGTCAACAGCATGTCCCTCTTTGTACGGAGATGATGGAAGAGTCTTCGGACAAAGATGTTGACTTGTAGCCAATTTTGTCCTGTTTTATAAACTAGAACTCAAAAATAGGGATGATGCAGATCCAAAAATGTCCCAGTGTCAAATCATGATGACACTGGGTCGTTGTGACGCAAAAAAAATAAAAGCAAAGCTGACACTGATTTAAAAAATGTCCCAGTGTTGAAGTATGATTGACACTGGGTTGCAGGTGATGTGGTGTTGAAAAAGACAAGGTTATTGTGGATGTTGATGGCGTCATTGCATAGACGCGATCACGGATGCTCGTCGTTGCGTAGACGAAACATGAACGGCCGTTGCATAGGCTTAAAATGAAAGGGCGTCGTTACCGGGCAATCACGAATGCTCGTCGTTGCATAAACGAAACATGAATAAAGCCGTTGCATAGGCTTATATGAAATGACGTCGTTTTGGACGCAATCAGATGCGTCGTTCGTAGACGAAACATGAATAAGCCGTTCATAGGCTTAAAATGAAATGACGTCGTTTTGGACGCATCTGAGATGCTCGTCGTTGCATAAACGAAACATGAATACGGCCGTTGCATAGGCTTATATGAAATGGCGTCGTTTTGGACGCAATCACGGATGCTCGTCGTTGCATAAACGAAACATGAATGAAGCCGTTACAGGCTTAAAATAAAATAAGCGTCGTTGCGTGGACGCAATCAGATGCTCGTCGTTGCACGGAAACATGAAAAGCCGTTGCATAGGCTTAAAATAAAATGGCGTCGTTGCATGGGCCTTGTCACGGATGCTCGTCGTTGCATGGACGAAACATGAATGAAGCCGTTGCATAGGCTTAAAATGAAAAGGCGTCGTTGCGTGGGCGCGATGAGATCTTCGTCGTTGCATGGACGAAACATGAATGAAGCGTTGCAGGCTTAAAATGAAAAGCGTCGTTGCATGGGCGCGATCACGATGCTCGTCGTTGCATGGGCGAAACATGAATAAAGCCGTTGCGTAGGCTTAAAATGAAAAAGCGTCGTTGCGTGGGCGCGATCTGAGATCGTCGTTGCATGGGCGAAACATGAATGAAGCCGTTGCATGAAGCTTAAAATGAAAAGCGTCGTTGCATGGGCGCGATCAGGTGCTCGTCGTTGCATGGACGAAACATGAATGAAGCGTTGCATAGGCTTAAAATGAAAAGCGTCGTTGCGTGGGCGCGATCACGGATGCTCGTCGTTGCATGGGCGAAACATGAATAAACCGTTGCATAGGCTTAAAATGAAATGCATTGGTTTAGGCGTACTGCTTTGTGACCGTCAGGTTGAGATAGCGTAATTGCATAGGCGTTGTGCGTTTGTAACGCGTGGGCCTCTTGTTGTGTTCACGCCTTTGCGATATGAAGATCCTGCACTCAAAGAAAACTTGTGAGTTTTTAGGAATGAGTGGTTGATTAGCGTCGACTCAGTAGCTTTGGCTCTTGGCTTGCATTCTTGGTTTGCTGAAGACCTAGTTGGCTGCTTTTTCACATCTATTGCCATTTTCTTGCACTGAATTCCTTAAAATGTCCCAGTTTCTGGTAATGAAGAGGTTGAAACTGGGTAAGGTTGCCTCTTGACGCTATTAAAGCGATCATGTATGCAATTTTTTTTTTTCATGAATGAAAAGCTAATGCGAGAATATGGACCAAATCGAGTCCAGTGCAAAACAAGGAAAACATTTTTAATGGACTGACCGAAGCCGATGTGGCTGTCTACGTATCCCGCCGAGGGAGTCAGGTCAAGACGTAGTTCATGCTGCAAAAATAAGAAATTTTTATGATTTTAAAATGATGTGGGACCGAAGCCGATGTGGCCGCTCGTATCCCGTGAGGAATCAGTCGAGCGTAGTTCGTGAAGCGAGAATGATTTTTATGTAATATGCATTTTGTTGTTGTTTTCTGAAAAAATGTAAGACGACATTACGTTCTGACTCCAGTTGATACCAACAATGAGTATTGTGCATAAGGATGTTCTTTTATTGATTTCATTCTAATCGAGATTGACTCTGGTGTAATTCACGGCTTGAGATAGTACCTCGGACATACGAGTGTCGACACACTGCTTGCATCCAAGGTTTCGAACTACACGTAATCTCACGTTTCAAATGCCCTCACTGAAAGAAAGTCCCATTTCACACATATATTTCAGTATTTTGAATTTTGGGACGTTGAAAGAATTGCGCTCACACTCAAAAAGATGTTCAATGCACGCAATTGTGATACCATAGGCTTGGCCGTCATGTAAGTATCCACTAATGTGAGAACCCTCAGTATAAGATCCTGTAGGGCTTGTCACGGGCTTGTAATGTAGGTTTGGGGCAAGGGATGGATATCATTTGGGTAAAGTGACTAATCATTCCTCGAGAGTTGGACTACGTCCATGCTTGATATTTGTGTGTTTTAATGCTGACTTGCTTTCTTTTTGTCCCGCTTTTTACAGATTGACTTCTTTTGAATCTTTCATTTGGAGCCCTTTTTTTTATCGGGGCTTTTGATTTCCTCTTTATGTGAAGTCATCTTTGCTTTCATTCTTTGAGACTTTTGACAATTTTTGTCTTTGCAAACTTCAGCTAGAATTTTGTCAGCCACTTGCACATTTCTAAAACACTCGAGGAGGTCGCCGAGAGAGGATAGTGCGACGCACTCGTAAAGGTTATAGGTGTAATATGCGGTTGTCAAAAAATAGGTTTTAGGCTCAAAGGTGTACTAGGGATAATGTTATTTGTAGGTGAAAGGGCTCAAACGGGTCAAAGAAAGCCTACGATCATTTCCCACACCGAGTGTTACTCAGATTTCGCCAACAAACATTCAGGCCAAGTTCTAGATCACAATGCAATGCAATTGAACTTATTCAAACACTCACCACACAATGCATATGAAACGATGAGGTCGGTTTCATTCTTATCTTGGAAACATGCAAGACAATGTCATCTACGGGTATGAATAAGAGGTACCAAAAGAATCTATGGTTTACCACAAGGTCAACCCATACTGATTATCACTTTTTTTTTTTGTTTATGCACATTTGTAACTGTGTTGGTATTAACAAAGCCAAACAATAATACTTACAAAAAGTGTTTTTGTATTTTTTGAATAACATTTTTTTTTTGTATTTTTTGAAGAAAATATACATTTTTTTTTGTTTTGTTTTTTTTGAATAAAGTGTATCGAACCCGAATAGGGCTGCCTACGTATCCCGCCGAGGGAATCAGGTGCGCGTAGTTCGTTCAAATATGTTAAAAAATGTATGCTTGAAAAAAAAAAAAAATTATCAATGAAAGAATAGCAATATAAAGCTGCGCAAAAGAAATGATTGTCCATTGTGGACGAATGCAAAGTAAAGTAAATGCCCGAAAACATGATGAATGGATGCATGAGTGAGAAATGCGTTTTTTTTTTTGTTTTGTTTTTATTTTTGTGGTGGTGTCGAACTCAAAATGAGTTGCGTACGTATCACACCGTGTGGTGAGAATCAGACACGCGTAGTTCGGAACCTTATGTCAGAAATGCATGATATGCACGAAAACTATGTAATTAACGCTAAACATATTAATTTAATTTGCAAATATGAATAAAAATACAAAGTATAAAAAAAATTGAGAGCGATGTCTCGTTGAATCTGGTATAAACTGACTTCTATTAGTCAACATAATTCTCGCTCCTTGTGATGACTTTTTGTTTTCTTTTGAACGCCTCGACTATTTGCGGTGTTTTCGCAAAAATATGAGAAATAGGTGAGAGTAGGAAAATGACAAAATAACAAAATGAAGGGTGTGACCATATAGTCGAGACTTCGATTGGTTCGACCGATCGTGGTGATGCTTCACAAAGTCTAAGTCGCGCTATTCAAGTCCCGATTGCAATGTGAGAGCAAAAAGTGCAAAAATGCAAATGCTCGAGCCCGGAATCACAAAAGAGCAATTATTGAATTAAATAATATGTACAGAGTTGCTAGCGACAAACAATAATAAACAAAAAACATGCAAATCAAGCGCGTACCCTAATATTCTTGGGACCTCCCTTATGCCAGATGTGAGCCTAAACGCCAAATATGCGAGATTATGATAAATAAGTCCAAGCCGTTAAACTGCAATGTTTTGTTGGAAATGGCGACCAAATGACGGTGCACTTTTTCCAATTTCGGCGTGTCATGACCAGGCTTGGATCCGTCTATCATTATCACGCTACACATATATGCTTATGGGTCGTTGGGTTGTGAAACCCAACGACAATTTTGGTGGATTTCTAATTGTGGCGTTAATACCAAGGATTAACCCACCTAAGGTTTATGCATGCATGACTTAAAAAAAATGTGGTATAGCTCTATCCTAATTTTGCTAAGATTTGGCTTACTAGACAAAATGGTTCCCGAGCGGACTACTCGAGTGAGAAGGCTACGCGGCCACCGGTTGGACCGGATTCTCCGCGTCTATTACCAACTCTCCTAAATTTGGGTTTTGAAGAAAGAATTTTGCTGATGCACCAAGCGCACCTCGCGTGTAGTGTGTGATAGTGTTAATTTTCCAGAATGGAGGAAATATGAACGGAATGACAATTTAAGGAAAGCAATAAAAGAATGTAGCAATTAAAGTAGTTAATTACAAAATAAAAGCAAACAATATAAAATATTTACAACAAATATAAAAGCAAAATAAAGTGCAATATTTAATTAACCTGAGTATGTTATGATCAAGAACATGATATCCCAAATGAGTCGCCATGTCAGAACACCCCATTTTAACCTGAGTCTAAACGGATTATCGCTACATATGGTTGGATTCTAAAATGCATTTTAAAGGAGTCGCCACCTAATTATTATAGTGAATTAGGACACTTAATTTATTGCAATAAAAATCGCAATTGACTTCCATTTAATGGTCCATGAAATTAGTAAGATTCGAGTCGTGGTTCTTTATTATCCTAAAGGGAAGGGTTAGGCACCCTTTAAGATCCGCTTAACTTGCGTTGTTCGTTCAAACCTAGGTTAATTATTTATTGCTCTTTTTATTCTACCTATTCTAAGCATTTATAATAATTTACAATTAAAATAAAATACAATGCAAAATAATAAAAACTGAAATTAAATAAGGCATAAAATAAACTCCGGGGCATTCTTTTTGAAATGCATCTCCGGATACCGCATAAACACTTAGTAAAAGTATTAGTAATAGAATACATGAATTTTAAAATAATAGCAAAAATTAACAAACAAAGCAAATAAATCCGTCTTTTGTACAGGGGAGGCCTTGGAAATCAGACGGGGATTCCTTCATCGGCCAGTATTATTAAAAGCAATAAAATAAATAAAACTTTTGGATCCGCGCCAAAACAGTAATAGTTTTAAACACGGAGGGCTCAGATATGTAAAAATATAAAGTAGGACAGCCTAAACAAGTGCGGCTGCGAGAATTCGCCTTGCCAAGCACATGTTGGTTATCCGGTGTAAGTGGAAGAAATCATCCTTGCCCAGAAAGCTTCATTTATTTTATTTTCCGTCTTTGCAACTGTGGAGGCCTCAAAAATCGACGGATAACTTTTTCATCGGCCATAGTGTAGTATCCTATTCAAAATCAGTAAACCAGCAAAAGAAAAAATAAAGAAATCGGTTCTTTAACTTGCCAAAAACAAACCAGTAAACCAGCGACCACAACCCAAATGAACGAGGCGATAAAAATGGTACGAGCGATGTCGGGCTCGGATAGGTCGCCGGAAATTTCAGAACATACCCAAAGATCAGAAAATCAGTAACAGCAAAACAATGGGTAAAATCAGCCAAGAAATCCGAATGGTAAGCCCAACAAAGGTCGCGAGTTTTAAAAACTCGACGACGCTAAAGCCACAAAATCGGTCGAACAAATGGAATAGCATCGGCACCAATGATGACGCAACAAAATACTAAAATGGCACAAAATCACCCAACAAATAAGCAAACCGACGAACATCGCCGGAGTTTTGCAAACTCCGGCCAAATATCAAAACTTCAGAAATCAGCCCAACAAACAGAAGCAAACCGACGAACATCGCCGGAGTTTTGCAAACTCCGGCCAAATATCAAAAGTTCAGAAATCAGCCCAACGATAAAATAAGCAGCAGTTATATATAAAAATACAAAGCAATGGAGGTCGCCGGAGTTTAAAAACTCCGGCCAGTTACCCGAAAAAGGGAAAATCAGTCCACGATCGACAACATACCGAACAAGATATAAACCGAACTAATGGGGAAATGGGCGGCATCACTTCCACGGCTATCGCCGGAGCGACGCCGCCACAGTGGTGGTGGTGCTCAGCGACGGGATTAGGACGACGGGAATGGGGTGTGTCGGCTGAAGAGGAAAGGGAGGGGTGCTGAGGGTAGTGTGCGGCTAGGGTGTTCGCCGGAGCTTGGAGCTCCGGCGAAAGGGGCGGCGGCGACGGGCAGCATGTGAGTTGAGGGAGAGTGACGAGAGAGGGCTAGGTTATAGTTAAAGAGAGGGTGAGGGACGGCTGAGCCTTTAGTACTAGGGCTGATTTTTTGTTGTGTTGGGGGGAAAGTTTATTATATAGGGGGGTGTGTTAGGGTTTGGTATTTGGGGGGAAATGAAAAGTAGGTTTTGATTTTAGGGGGGAAAAATAAAAGAGGGTGTTTGGATGATTTTAAAAATAGCGTCGGCTTGGACTGATTCAAATTGTGTCTTGGACTGGACTGGTTTGACAAAAATGCAAGGCTGGTTAATTATTTAAAGAAAAATTATTTAAAAATATGCAAAATTATTAAAATGCAAATGCCGACGCAATAATACTAAAATGCAATTTTAAAGACATGTTTAATGCCTGATTAAAAGTAAAAAATGGGATGTCAATTAATTATTTAAAAAGATGCAAATATTATTAAAATAAAACGACGGTGTAACAATAACAAAAACATAATATTAACAAAGACATATGCTTATTTTAACATAATAAGATAAAAATGCAAAAAATGCTGATTAAAATGCGATGTGCTAAAATACTTAGAATTGCAACAAATATACAAAAAACGGGTCAAAATTGACTGTCAACAGCAGGTACAAGGCTAAAACGTGGAGCACGAAAAACGAGAAGGGAGAAAATCAGTTCAGCGTCGCGTCTCCCAAAGTTCAGACTGCATGAGTTTGGGCACCGTGGCGCCAGATATCATGGCTGCGGCGCCTGTCGCGCCCATTTTCGGCCGCGGCATTTATTTTCTAAACTCCTGCTCAAATAAAAGGTTAGAAAATAAAATAGAATAAATGCTAAAAATGTTCAAAAAGCTTAAAAGGTTAAAAGTATTAAAAGTGCAAAAAAGGATGCTAAAATTGCCAAAGATGCTAAAGTTTAAAAAGTTTAAAAGGTGAAGGCTAAAAAAAATGTGCTAATATGCTAAAGGGTGCTAAAGGGTGCTAAAAGTGCAAAAATGCTAAAGAGGCTAAAAATGCTAAAGGTGCTTAAGAGTGCTAAAGGGTTCGCGGGAGTCGCCACCTAATTAATTGGGTGAATTAGGACACCTAAATGTTTAACTAGTTTAAAGTAAACATTAACTCCATTTTAATGGTCTGCTAACTTAATGAGATTCCGGGCAAGGGTTCTTTATTAATCTAGAGGGAAGGGGTTAGGCACCCTCTAAGATCCGCTAACTTGCGGTTGTCCTGCCAAACCTAGGGTAATTATTATGTTTTAAAAATGCAAAGTAAAAGCTCTTCCTGTTTAATAAAAATGCTAAAAATGTTACAATGTTTAAAAGATGCTTAAAAGGGCAAAAGTTTGCTAAAGGTATTAAATGCTAGAAGGGCTCCTACTTAGAAAAGTGTTAGAAAATGATAAAAGTGCTAAAATGTTTAAAAGACTTAAAGATTTTAAAATGCCAAGGGGTGCTAAATAGAAAAGCTGTAAATGCCAAGGGGTGCTAAATAGAAAAGATGCTAAGGTGCTAGAGGTATTTATATTTTTTATAAGAGATGGTGTAAAATTGATTTATCATAGATGCATGCATTTTATAAAAGACTTGTGCTACATGTAGAGTTTAAAAGTGTTCATTTACTTTTATTTATAAGTGACGCGAAACTAATTTATAAGTTAAATGCATGCACTTACTTGAAAAATTTAATTTATGTGGCCTAGTGCAAGGGACGGTTATCATTTGGCAAAGTTTTGGTCGTGGCAAGCCTGCAAGAATTAAATTAAAGGGAATACATTTCTAATGTCCAACTACTTACTAATCTATTGGTTCAAGATTTAATTATTCCAACTATTCTACTAATTAGTATAATGTTAAACAATTAATTTACAATAAATAAATGAATGGGGGCGGGGTAGAAAATAATATAAAGGACTCGAAGGATGGCAATGTCTTTCGCCTGCGGCTTTGGAATTCCGATGCGGATAGAGAGATGCACATAGATGCGGGTACTAATTTGCCACGATGAGTCTCGCCATGAGACTCTTGTTGCTCCAATGCGTTTCATGTAAAAAACAAGAAAGATAAGGATTAGTACGAACCCAAGTTTCATTAAACATAGTGGATAGGCATTTGGCATAAAAATTAACACACACGATTCATACTTAAATATGTAGGCTATGATTGAACATGCAGGACAGCAAACAACACAGAGGAATAAACAAAATGGGCTTAGCCCTACGCATGTAGGACATGGACCGAGACATTTAAATGCTAGGGGAAGGGCCCGAGGTAGTCCTTTATACTAATAAACCAAGTTTAGACCAGTATGTCGTGCGTGCTTGACATATCATCATAACAGAGGACAAGTACATTGTCTTGTCTTAACAAGGAAGGAGAAACTAATCACACATCAAGTTAACACCATACGGACAACTTACTTAGGTGTTATGCTTTTTTAGATTTGGGTAATCAATTTGAAGGTGGAAATTCTTGCGAAGCAAGGACACTGTGGCAAAAGAACACATACACTACCTAAACAACATACATGTTAATTAGGGCTTTAAAACTTATCTAAGTTATACCAAAATGGGTAAGTGGCTCAACAGACTTTAAGTCACAAGAAAACAAATATAGCATATTTTCCTCAAGCATATGGTTTAAGATGTACAAACAAGACTCAGGAAAACATGGCAAGGTCTAAATCGATCAACAAAGTGTTTAAACTTAAAACTACCAACTATAACTCCTAACAATATGTGATCTGATCGAGATGTCTTTCACGCGTGATCGTGTACGATTCTAAGCAGGTATTTGTGCATTCAGATCAGGAAAGCAGAGAAGGGTGGGATACAAGCTCGTAACATAAGAGAAGTTAATTACTACTACTGACAACAATCGTTTTTACACCTAACCTTGAACACTATAGACAGTAAGAGTAGTATTTAATCCAAGTGTAACCATTAAAAGTATGGACAGTCACGGTAGAGCACCAATAACCAGATATCCACCTTTAAGGATAGGAAATAAGTTAACTAATCTAATTACATGCATGTCTCAATTCATTTTTAGCTTCAAATTAATGTTAGAGGGTGAAATAATGTAATAAAGCATGGATTATATAAACTCAATCTATAAGGAACCTGCACATGCTTTCCATCAACTAAATAACATGCTAACGATACAATCACATGAACTGATTCAGTTTTGGCAAAGGAAGGATCATAATGCGAAAAAAAAGGTCCCAGCAAAGCAGAGTATTAGCCTAATAAATCCAAAAATATCAACTCTCAATTAAACATGGTCGACACACCACAAAATAGCAGCGAATATAAATTTAATCGATAACTTGAGATGCAAAGGTGCCTCAGTTGATTAAATAGTTTGTCATATTGATTAATGCAATAATACGCATGATTACCACATATGTCACGAAAACATAGAAATGCCGAGATGCAACGTAAATCAATAAGGAATGGATTTACCTTCTCCTAAATGACCCGGAGCAGCGTATCAAGTCAAGTCGTCGATCCACTGACGGGCTTTAGGTTTGCGATGCGAATAGAGGGGCGAGGTTTGTTTGCTGGTTTCTTGGCTGGAAAAGAAAGGATTCTTAATCGCTGCTGGCGGGTGTTCGACAAATGGCGGAAGGTGCTACCTCACTGAGCTCCGTCGTCTATTGCTATTGGACTCTGTTAGCAAAAGGGGTGGGGGTCTGGATTGCTGTCCACCCCCTCTTTTGCATGTGTAAAATACTCAATTTATAGTCTCAATATCGGGTTCTAAACTTGGTAGATAATAAAGGCTGATTTGTGCTGATTTCTTGTGATTTTTGACGGGATTTCGTGCGATTCGAACAGGCGGAAATAAGGTAAATGATTTGAATGATTTGGTTTAGTTATGGCGGCGAAGAAATGGTCAGCGCGGGTAGGAGAAATCCGATTCTCGTCGAGAAATGCATGGGCGCGACGCAGCGGCGAGGTGAAAGCGGCGATTCTTTAGGGTTTTTAGGGGTTCGTTCTGGGCTTTCTGCGGGAGAGACGAAGTGAAGGTCAAGTTTCTTGTGGGCTGCTGGTATAAAGGAAATGATAGGGCTTGCGGGTGTTGGGCTGATGGGTGTTGAAGTCACATGCGGGGGTGATTCTGTTTAATTAGTGGTGAGTTAAATAGGAGTGGTGCGTTGCGGTATTAGTTAGGTAGTTTTAATTAGCTTTTAATTAATAGTTTTAGGCTAGTTAATTCTAGGTAAGTGTATTATTAATTAATTAACAAATGTGATTAAATTAATTAGGTGCTTTATTATAATTATCTAGGTGCTACATTAGTCTAATTATTTAGGTGCTAAATTAGTCTAATTATTTAGGTGCTAAATGCGGGCGCGTTATTTAATTAATGCTTAATACTTTAGAATGCGACGCTATTATTTAAAATCTTATTGTTATGCATTATTGCGAAGTTAAATTAAAATTGAATTGAGTTTAGATTAAATTATTTAAATGCTAAATGCAAGTATGATATTTAAGAATTATTTAAAGCCCTTTTTTATAAATGCGACGCTATTAAATGCATGTATTAGATTAAAATTGATTACAATGCGGATATGCTACTTGACACGACGTTATCGCTAAATTATTTATTTTATGCATTTATTAATTATTTAAGAATTACGACAAAGCTTAAAGTTAGTTAATGCGGGCGCGGGATTCTAAGTGTTTAAAACTTTACGTAAGACGCGATGCCATTATTAAATTAATTATTTATGCCTGTATTTAATGTTTTATTGTTGTATTTTATTATAAAAATCCTAAAAAATATTTTACAAAATTAGTGTAATTTTATGGTTAATGGCTGGACGGGAGGGTCAAAATTGGGTGTCAACAGCGCCGCGATGGGATTTCAGAAATTAAAAGGCTCTAACACCTCCAATCCCTCTCCCACACAAACCCAAATCTCTAAGACCCTCTAAACCCACGAAAAAAACTCCTTCTCCCACTACAAATCCACCACATATCCTACCAAATCTCTTCAATTCCTTACATTCAATCACCAATACAAATCCACCATCTTCCATCCTTGCTTCATTCTTCTATTTGGGGATAAGACAATTGTGAAGAGCAACCTTCAAAAAGGTAACTTTCACCGTTCTTTTTGAGATTTTAAGGTAAAGAGAGGAAGTAATTCGCAAGTTTGGGGGTGTAAGGGCTATTGTTGTGATAATGTGATTGTGTGGGAGATTATTGTTGAGTATTACCGCTGTGGGGTGTTGTACTTGTCGCGCCCGATTTCGACCGCGACTTTATTCTAGCGAACCCTGCTTAAGTAAAAAATGTTAGAAAATAAATAATAAAAAGCTAAACTTTAAAAGTGAAGTGTTAAAGTGTAAAAATGCTAAAAGGGTGCTAAAGTGCTAAGGGTGCTAAGAGGGTTGCTAGGGAGTCGCCACCTAATTATTTTGGGTGAATTAGGACACCTAAATGCCGACTATGTTTAAGTCAACGTTAACTCCATTTAATGGTCTGCTAAACTTAATGAGATTCTGGGTAAGAGTTCTTTATTATCCTAAAGGGAAGGGGTTAGGCACCCTAAAGGATCCGCTAACTTGCGGTTGTCCGTTCAAACCTAGGGTTAATTATTTATGTCAAGGAACAATGCATTTTTTTTTGAAAATATTTGCAAGCGTTTGTAAAAAGTATGCATTTTGATAGAGATTTACAAGGCTAATGCTATAACAATATATGTAAAGTCTAAAGGTATTTATATTATTTATAAAAGATGATGTAAAGTTGATTTATCATAGATGCATGCATTTTATAAAGGATTTAAAAAGACTTGTGCTACATGTAAAGTTTAAAAGTGTTCATTTACTTTTATTTATAAATAAATGATGCGAAATTAATTTATAAACTAAATGTATGCACTTACTTGAAAATTTGATTTATGTGGCATAGTGCAAAAGACGATTATCATTTGGCAAAGTTTTAGTCGTGGCAAGCCTGAAAGAATTAAATTAAAGGGAATACATTTCTAATGTCGAGGTTAAGGGAAGTCAAAGCTTAAAGGCATTAAGTATCCTATTAATGTAGTGTTAGACAATTAATTACAATAAATAAATGGGCGGGTAGGAAATAAAAGAAGACGACTCAAGGATGGCGATGTCTTTTCACGGCGGTTTTGGAATTCGATGCGGATAGAGAAATGCACATAGACGCGGTGTTAATTTGCCACGATGAGTCTCATTTGTGAGACTCTTTGTTGCTCCGGTGCGTTTCATGTAAATAAAGAAAAGATAAACATTAGTATATATTCAGACCTTATTGGATAATAGAATGCTATAAAATTAAACACATACATTAGTCCATTTCAGCAATTATGAAAGAAGCAAACAGGCCCCAACAATAGTCATTAAGATTTTAAGGAATTGGGCCTTGAATATAGGCAAAGTGCAAAAAAAAAAAAAAAAAAAAAACACAAAGGGGCAGGCCCGAGACAGTGAGTCAAACTTTAAATGAATTCAGTTTATTTTAACTAGCAGTCTTTAAGCAAGCATGACTTTCAAACACGTCGATGTAGAAACTTATCAGAAACTCAATTCAACAGACCCAATACACACAGATAAGGTCTAGTGGTTAACCTGGCTACAAAACGCAGAATGCTAACATAAGCATCCTTAGCACACCAAAATGGAGTAGGCACAGTAAGCAAATTGCACACATGAAGAGAGACTACCAGTGATGCGGCAGAACCAACAAATTTGAAAAAATACAGAAAATTAATGGTAGATAATGACATTAAATCCCAAAGCATTATTCAGGTTTAAACCACATGTGTGTTATTGACTGAGTGGTTACCAATCTCTGCAAGTTTTAACAATGACGCATGTCATAACTTAGAAGTTTAGGCAGGGCAACGTAGATGTATTTATAGATTTTGACATAATAATGCAATTATAGACAAATGAGCTACACAAATCAGTAGGCCTACCACAAGTGATCTAAAGGGAGCATTTTGACAGTATAAGAACTATACCTGGCCATTATAAGAACAGTACTACACACATGAACTAAATAGGTGTGTCATAACAGGAACTTATATGCAGAATACATTCGACTTTTATAAGATACTCTTACGATTTTGCATGGATCTATGTACATTTACAGGAAGATGAACTTATAAACCATATGCAGTCACGCAAAGACTTAAGAGTTGTTATGACATGGGCAGTTGATAGAAAAGCATACATACTTACAAATAAGTTCATCCTTAATTATTCATTCAATAGGGATCCAAACATGCTTTGGAAGATATATTTTCAACAAACACAGTAGTTACTCAACTAAATTACATTTTTTCTTGATGCCGACGAACATGCATATAATCATCCAAACAGAACATTTCGACTTCTAATCTTTGTTCCTAACTGGTTTTACATATACATTAAGAACTCAAACAATAAACTCGCATCTCAATTAATCGAATCATGTATCATGTTTTAACTTCATATCGATACAGATTGCCGACGTATTTCGAAAGAAGACCAGCGCGATCATCATCTCCACTCACTGCAATGAATATAACTCTAAACGATAATTTAAGGCAGGGAGGCATCCAGATCAATTAAACAGACATCATATTCACGCATCGACGACGAACACAGTAATCTAAGCTAACACATTCAACACAGATACAAAACAGATGGCAAACAACAGAATACGAATAGACTAAAATCAGGTGTGAGTTAAGTTTACCTTCTCCGGCGGCGAACCGAGGCAGCGTATCAAGTCGTCGGTACACTCGACGGATTTTGGGTTTGCGATGCGAATAGAAGGGCAAGGTTTATTTGTTGGTTTCTTTGCTGGAACTAAAAAAGAGAGTTCGAACTTTCGGTTCCTGTGATGCTATAGCCTAGGTGCTGAGCCCCCTAACTTCCTATGCCCGTCAATTCTTGCTACTGAACTGCCCTCCTCCCTGAACTCTGGACGATCGATGCTGCCTATTGCATGTATAAGAGGATCAATTTATAGTCTCGATTTGGTTCTAAGTTTGGTAAGTTATTGGTACTACGATTTTAGGGTGCTGATTTAGTGCGATTTTCGTGTTGATTTAGTAAGGGATTTGTTGCCATTTTCGGGGAAGATTTGGAATATTTGATTTCGATTCTTATGGTAAGATTGACTCTTTATGGTAAAGATTTGGGTGGAAAAGATTTTTTTAAGGTAAGAGACGTGGAGGGGCCTTTGCGTTTTAGGTTTAGGGTTCGTGTTCTTCTTAAGAAGATGAAGTGAGGGTAAAGGGCTGTTGATAAGGGAAAATGAATTGAAATTTGAGGAAATGACTCACGGGTGAGAAAGAGGGAAATAAGGGCAGGTGGGCGTGTGGGCTTGCGGGTCGCGGGTTTGGGGTTAATTAATTAGGGTATTAGTCTTAGGAGTTAATTAATTAGTTTAGTGGTGAATTAAATTAGTAAATTGTGATTAAATTATTTAGGTGCTTTGTTAATCTAATTGTTATAGTAATAAATGCGGGTGTGCTTTTTAATTAGTGCTTAATATTTTAGAATGCGGCGCTATTATTTAAAATCTTATTATTGTGCATTATTGCGAAGTTAAATTAAAATTGAATTGAGTTTAGATTAAATTATTTAAATGTCAAATGCAAGTATGATATTTAAAAATTGTTTAAAGCTTTTATAAATGCGACGCTATTAAATGCATGTATTAGATGAAATTCTTTTGCATATTAATAAATGCAACTATGCTACTTGACACGACGTCATTGCTAAATTATTTATTTTATGTATTTATTATTAATTAAGAATTATGACATGGCTTTAAAATTAATAAATATGGGCGCGAGACTCTAAGTGCGTAAGACGCGGTGCCATTATTAAATTATTTATTTATTTATGCCTGTATTAATGTTTTATCGCTGCATTTTATTATTTAAAAATTATTGAAAATTAGTGTAATTTTATAGTTAATGACTGGACGGGAGGGTCAAAATTGAGTGTCAACAGTTGTCCCTCTTTGTATGGAGATGATGGAAGAATCTTCGGACAAAGACGTTGACTCATAGCCAATTTTGTCTCGACCTCGAATTAAAATGTTGGGCAATTGGGCAAGGCCGACGGACTCAAATTGTCGGTGTCGAGTTATGGCGACACCGGGCTACCATGGTCAAAAACCAAAGCGCGCTAACGGACTCAAAATTGTCGATGTCGAGTTATGATGACATTTGGTGCAAAAGAAAAAGAAATAAAAATAACTGGCTTGAACCTGGGGTGTATTGCTATGGCTTATGGTTCTGTGGAATGAGTGGTGATGTGGAACGAGTGGACCGACGCTCGAGGCCGCTGCCATTCATTGGGAAGGTTGGCCCCCCAACAAATTGCCGGTTCATCAGAAGAGAAAATCCACGTTGTGCTCTCGCCTCTGACGCTAAGACTTAAGCAAGCGGTTAGTGCATAAATTAAGGCAAAACAATGTAAGAATGTGAATTTGTGTTGTGGTTGTAGTCCAGATTGTATATACTATAAAATGAAATGATGTGATAATCGATGTCTTGTATAAACGACGCAGATGTACGTCGTTGTATGGGCGAGATGCAGATGTTAAATCGTTGTATGGGCGAGATGCAGATGTTCGTCGTTGTATGGGCGAGACGCAGATGTTAAATCGTTGTATGGGCGACGCAGATGTTCATCGTTGTATGGGCAGATCACGCAGATGTTCGTCGTTGTATGGACGAAATGTAGATGTTAAATCGTTGTATGGACGAAATGTAGATGTTCGTCGTTGTATGGACGAAATGCAGATGCTCGTCGTTGTATGGACGAGATGTAGATGTTCGTCGTTGTATGGGCGAAATGCAGATGTTCGTCGTTGTATGGGCGAAATACGATGTTCGCCGTTGTATGGGCGAAATGCAGATGTTAAATCGTTGTATGGACGAGATGTAGATGTTCGCCGTTGTATGGGCGAGATGCGAGATGTTAAATCGTTGTATGGACGAAATGTAGACGTTCGTCGTTGTATGGACGAAATTTAGACGTTCGTCGTTGTATGGACGAAATGTAGATGTTCGTCGTTGTATGGACGAAATGTAAATGCTCGTCGTTGTATGGACGAAATGCAGATGTTCGTCGTTGTATGGACGAAATGTAGATGTTCGAAATGTAGATGTTCGTCGTTGTATGGACGAAATGTAGATGTTCGTCGTTGTATGGACGAAATGCGAGATGTTAATCGTTGTATGGACGAAATGCGGATGTTAAATCGTTGTATGGACGAAATGCAGATGTTCGTCGTTGTATGGACGAGATGTAGATGTCCGTCGTTGTATGGACGAGATGCAGTTGTTCGTCGTTGTATGGACGAAATGTAGATGTTCGTCGTTGTATGTAGATGTTCGTCGTTGTATGTAGATATTCGTCGTTGTATGGACGAAATGCAGATGTTCGTCGTTGTATGGACGAAATGCAGATGTTCGTCGTTGTATGGACGAAATGCGAGATGTTAAATCGTTTTATGGACGAAATGCAGATGACGTCGTTGTATGGACGAAATGCAGATGTTCGTCGTTGTATGGACGAAATGTAGATGTTCGTCGTTGTATGGACGAAATGTAGATGGACGAAATGCAGATGTTCGTCGTTGTATGGACGAAATGTAGATGTTCGAAATGTAGATGTTCGTCGTTGTATGGACGAGATGTAGATGTTCTTCGTTGTATGGACGAGATGTAGATGTTCGTCGTTGTATGGACGAGATGTAGATGTTCGTCGTTGTATGGACGAGATGCAGATGTTCGTCGTTGTATGGACGAAATGTAGATGTTCGTCGTTGTATGGACGAAATGCAGATGTTCGTCGTTGTATGGACGAAATGCAGATGTTCGTCGTTGTATGGACGAAATGCAGATGTTCGTCGTTGTATGGACGAAATGCAGATGTTGTATTGGAATGTTATTGTTATCCTTGTTCCTGTTGACTCTTGGTGCTCCGCTGCCGTCAGGCTCTCTCTTTTAAAATTTGTCTCAGTTCATGTCGATCTTTCGAGCATATGGAATCATATTTGTCGGTGTCCTTTCGTGGCGAAGTCCTTAAAAATTGTCCCAGTTTTGACTGACGAAACTGAGTCGGATATATGTCGTCGCCTGGACATAATGCTAATAACGTCGCTGGGCGACGTGTTCCGCTCTCGTAGAATGAATGCTCCTGCAAGCTAAGCTTGAGAAAAGTTAGTGTATAACTGTTAAAACAGAATGATAAATATTTGAGAAAGGCAATTATGTGGGTAGAGATGTCGTCCCTGAGATGTTTCCTTGCAACTGACGAATTGCCATGATGCCTTCGTTGTGTGCTTTAATGCCCGAGCTGATGCGCTAGACTTTGTTGCGGACTTTTGAATTCTGACTGTTGATTGTCGGTGCCTCTCTCTGCTTTTGCCAATATGAAGAACTTTTGTTGTATCTTCTGCTAATATGAAGGACCTGCGCTCAAAGAAAATTTTGTGAGTTTTGGGGGGTGGTCGATTCGTATTTGACTTCGCCGCCTTGTTCCTTGACATCTGCGTGCCTGGCTTGTTTGGACTTGCAACCCTGTCTGGTTTCCTACATTGTCCCAGTTTTGAAAAGGGTGTTTGGCCTAAGGGGGTCTCAATGGAGTTGCTTGTATGTTATGTGTATTCTTGTTATTTTCAGAACGAAGGGAAAGTTTCCTAATGGTGTGACCGAAGCCGATTTAGGCCGCCTACGTATCCCCATGAGGGAATCAGGTCATGACGTAGTTCATTACAAGCGAATATTGGGTAAAATTCTAAAGGTGGGACCGAGGCCGATGTGGCCGCCTACGTATCCGCCAAGGGAATCAGGTCTAACGTAGTTCCAATTACAAGCAAAAGAACAATTGGGATTTTCTAAAAGGTGGGACCGAAGCCGATATGGCCGCCTACGTATCCGCCAAGGGAATCAGGTCTAACGTAGTTCCAATTACAAGCAAAAGAACAATTGGGATTTTTCTAAAAGGTGGGACCGAAGCCGATGTGGCCGCCTACGTATCCGCCAAGGGAATCAGGTCACACGTAGTTCCAATTACAAGCAAAAGAACAATTGGGATTTTTCTAAAAGGTGGGACCGAAGCCGATATGGCCGCCTACGTATCCGCCAAGGGAATCAGGTCTAACGTAGTTCCAATTACAAGCAAAACAAAGGAAAACATTATTAAAGCTTAAATATGAGTCTTGAATTATTCTGCTAAACTAAATTGTTCTTTCTTATCCGGACTCTGGCGGACGCAACAGTGGTGCAAATCCAACCAATACGCCTTCTTGCTGCGTGCGTGGCCGGTCTTCATGCTCGCTATCAATATCTTCTTCTTGGCTTCGTGGTGCATGCTCGGATAAATGATTGATTCAGCGGAATGGGCCTAGGCAAGGAGTGTATTCTCATCTAAGGTTATCGGTGCACATCGACGTGGCGTTGTTTGGCAAGGATTATCATGCACATTTAGGGCGAACTCTTCACCGAATTACCCTGCTTTGATCAACGTCTCGATTCTCGCCCACGAGGAGTAGCAATTTCGATGTCGTGCCCTCGACACCGGAGTGGTATGCACAATGTTTGGTTTTATCGTGCCCTCGGAAAGTAGGCCTGGGGATATTTCTGGGAATTGACTGGAGTATTCCTGCGGCTTTCAGCTCCTCATACACTTGGGCTATGGGTTTGGTTAAAGGTGTATAGGTTCTGATTGGTTTTCTCTTAGCACCTATGCGGGGTTTGAAGGTGTTTAGTGAGCGGGCATTTGGTTGTAGGCGTATGCGGATGGGTATCGTAAGGGGTTGTCGTATGCATTGCAAAAGTAGGTTTGTGGTGGCCTTTGGTTTGTGTTTGGCTGGAGCATAATAGGCATTTGGTTTTGTGTGGGATGTATGGGTGCATTGTATATTGGTTGAATGGGATATGTAGTAAGAGGCACCGGTAGTAATTTGGAGGATTTTGACTGCTTTGGTTATTTGCATGTGAGTACTTGATGATGTTTCGAGCCTTCCGATTTCGGCTGCAGTTTGCCATTTGTTGCGGTATTTGGCGAGGTGTTCTATCGGATCTAAGTCGCTTTTCTTACGAGACCCTGCTTTATAGGAACCAAGATAGGTTCCACTCGTTCCGCTCGGATGCCCTCGAATCGTATCATGTTTGGACCGTGCCTTTGATCTTGTGAGATATCGATGTTACGCCATTGTTTAGTCAAATACAAATTGACCTTTGGGGAGATGATAAATCTTTCTAAAAAATGCAATAAACGGTGTTAGCATAAAACACGTAATTTGCAGGTATGTAACAGATATATCGCACATAGCACATTCAAACGTTTCCTAACATGCAGGGGAGACCTCTTTATGCCAGAGGTAGGCCTAAACGTCACATATACGAGGCCATGATAGATTTGTCCAAGTCGTCCAACTATAATGCCTTTGTTGGAAATGGCGACCAAAACGACGCACTTTTCCCAATTTCGCATGTCATGATTAGGCTTGGATTTGTCTGTCATTGTCACGCTACACATAATATCTTTGGTTGGTCGTTGGGTTGAGAAACCCGTCGACGAAGTTTGGTGTCCGCCTAATTGTGGTGTCGATGCCGCGACCGACCCACCTAAGGCAAATGCATGCCCTAAAAATAAAGGTGGTATAGCTCATCTTAAGTTTCTAAGATTTGGCTTTTCCGACGCATGAGTTCCCGAGCGGACAACTCGAGTGAGAAGGCTACGCGGCCACCGGTTAGACCGGACACTCCACGTATGTTACCAACTCTCCTAAATTTGGGTTTTGAAGAAAGAATTTTGCTGATGCACCCAGCGCACCTAGTATGTAGTGTGTGATTATGTGAATTTTCCAGAGTGGAAGAAATATGAGCGGAATGTCAGTTTAAGGAAAGCAGTAAAGCAGGTAGCAATTAAAATGAATAAAACAAAATATAGCACAACCAATTAAATGCAAAATAATGCCAAATAATAACCCTAGGTCTGTTGTGGTTAAGAACCTAAAATCCCCAGTGGAGTCGTCATTCTGTCGCGCCCGATTTCGACCGCGACTTTATTCTAGCGAACCCTGCTTAAGTAAAAAATGTTAGAAAATAAATAATAAAAAGCTAAACTTTAAAAGTGAAATGTTAAAGTGTAAAAATGCTAAAAGGGTGCTAAAGTGCTAAGGGTGCTAAGAGGGTTGCTAGGGAGTCGCCACCTAATTATTTTGGGTGAATTAGGACACCTAAATGCCGACTATGTTTAAGTCAACGTTAACTCCATTTAATGGTCTGCTAAACTTAATGAGATTCTGGGTAAGAGTTCTTTATTATCCTAAAGGGAAGGGGTTAGGCACCCTAAAGGATCCGCTAACTTGCGGTTGTCCGTTCAAACCTAGGGTTAATTATTTATGTCAAGGAACAATGCATTTTTTTTTGAAAATATTTGCAAGCGTTTGTAAAAATGATGCATTTTGATAGAGATTTACAAGGCTAATGCTATAACAATATATGTAAAGTCTAAAGGTATTTATATTATTTATAAAAGATGATGTAAAGTTGATTTATCATAGATGCATGCATTTTATAAAGGATTTAAAAAGACTTGTGCTACATGTAGAGTTTAAAAGTGTTCATTTACTTTTATTTATAAATAAATGATGCGAAATTAATTTATAAACTAAATGTATGCACTTACTTGAAAATTTGATTTATGTGGCATAGTGCAAAAGACGATTATCATTTGGCAAAGTTTTAGTCGTGGCAAGCCTGAAAGAATTAAATTAAAGGGAATACATTTCTAATGTCAAGGTTAAGAAATAGTCAAAGCTTAAAGGCATTAAGTATCCTATTAATGTAGTGTTAGACAATTAATTACAATAAATAAATGGGCGGGTAGGAAATAAAAGAAGACGACTCGAAGGATGACGATGTCTTTTCGCCGGCGGTTTTGGAATTCCGATGCGGATAGAGAAATGCACATAGATGCGGGTGTTAATTTGCCACGATGAGTCTCGCTGTGAGACTCTTTGTTGCTCCGGTGCGTTTCATGTAAATAAAGAAAAGATAAACATTAGTATATATTCAGACCTTATTGGATAATAGAATGCTATAAAATTAAACACATACATTAGTCCATTTCAGCAATTATGAAAGAAGCAAACAGGCCCCAACAATAGTCATTAAGATTTTAAGGAATTGGGCCTTGAATATAGGCAAAGTGCAAAAAAAAAAAAAAAAAAAACACACAAAGGCGGGCAGAGACGATGAGTCAAACTTTAAATGAATTCAGTTTATTTTAACTAGCAGTCTTTAAGCAAGCATGACTTTCAAACACGTCGATGTAGAAACTTATCAGAAACTCAATTCAACAGACCCAATACACACAGATAAGGTCTAGTGGTTAACCTGGCTACAAAACGCAGAATGCTAACATAAGCATCCTTAGCACACCAAAATGGAGTAGGCACAGTAAGCAAATTCAGACACATAAGAAGAGAGACTACCAGTGATGCGGCAGAACCAACAAGTTTGAAAAAATACAGAAAATTAATGGTAGATAATGACATTAAATCCCAAAGCATTATTCAGGTTTAAACCACATGTGTGTTATTGACTGAGTGGTTACCAATCTCTGCAAGTTTTAACAATGACGCATGTCATAACTTAGAAGTTTAGGCAGGGCAACGTAGATGTATTTATAGATTTTGACATAATAATGCAATTATAGACAAATGAGCTACACAAATCAAGAGGCTACCACAAGTGATCTAAAGGAGCATTTTGACAGTATAAGAACTATACCTGGCCATTATAAGAACAGTACTACACACATGAACTAAATAGGTGTGTCATAACAGGAACTTATATGCAGGAATACATTCGACTTTTTATAAGATACTCTTACAGTATTTCAGACAGATCTATGTACATTTACAGGAAGATGAACTTATAAACCATATGCAGTCACGCAAAGACTTAAGAGTTGTTATGACATGGGCAGTTGATAGAAAAGCATACATACTTACAAATAAGTTCATCCTTAATTATTCATTCAATAGGGATCCAAACATGCTTTGGAAGATATATTTTCAACAAACACAGTAGTTACTCAACTAAATTACATTTTTTCGACGCCGATTTAACACGTCATATAATCATCCAAACAGAACATTTCGACTTCTAATCTTTGTTCCTAACTGGTTTTACATATACATTAAGAACTCAAACAATAAACTCGCATCTCAATTAACCGAATCATGTATCATGTTTTAACTTCATATCGATACAGATTGCCGACGTATTTCCAGTAAGACCCACACAGTCATCATCTCCACTCACTGCAATGAATATAACTCTAAACGATAATTTAAGGCAGGGAGGCATCCAGATCAATTAAACAGACATCATATTCACGCATCGACGACGAACACAGTAATCTAAGCTAACACATTCAACACAGATACAAAACAGATGGCAAACAACAGAATACGAATAGACTAAAATCAGGTGTGAGTTAAGTTTACCTTCTCCGGCGGCGAACCGAGGCAGCGTATCAAGTCGTCGGTACACTCGACGGATTTTGGGTTTGCGATGCGAATAGAAGGGCAAGGTTTATTTGTTGGTTTCTTTGCTGGAACTAAAAAAGAGAGTTCGAACTTTCGGTTCCTGTGATGCTATAGCCTAGGTGCTGAGCCCCCTAACTTCCTATGCCCGTCAATTCTTGCTACTGAACTGCCCTCCTCCCTGAACTCTGGACGATCGATGCTGCCTATTGCATGTATAAGAGGATCAATTTATAGTCTCGATTTGGTTCTAAGTTTGGTAAGTTATTGGTACTACGATTTTAGGGTGCTGATTTAGTGCGATTTTCGTGTTGATTTAGTAAGGGATTTGTTGCCATTTTCGGGGAAGATTTGGAATATTTGATTTCGATTCTTATGGTAAGATTGACTCTTTATGGTAAAGATTTGGGTGGAAAAGATTTGTTTAAGGTAAGAGACGTGGAGGGGCCTTTGCGTTTTAGGTTTAGGGTTCGTGTTCTTCTTAAGAAGATGAAGTGAGGGTAAAGGGCTGTTGATAAGGGAAAATGAATCAAATTTGAGGAAATGACGTTCTTTGGTGAGAAAGAGGAAATAAGAGGCGGTGGGCGTGTGGGCTTGCGGGTCGCGGGTTTGGGGTTAATTAATTAGGGTATTAGTCTTAGGAGTTAATTAATTAGTTTAGTGGTGAATTAAATTAGTAAATTGTGATTAAATTATTTAGGTGCTTTGTTAATCTAATTGTTATAGTAATAAATGCGGGCGTGCTTTTTAATTAGTGTTTAATATTTTAGAATCGCGCTATTAATTAAAATATTATTATTGTGCATTATTGCGAAGTTAAATTAAAATTGAATTGAGTTTAGATTAAATTATTTAAATGTCAAATGCAAGTATGATATTTAAAAATTGTTTAAAGCTTTTATAAATGCGACGCTATTAAATGCATGTATTAGATGAAATTCTTTTGCGTATTAATAAATGCAACTATGCTACTTGACACGACGTCATTGCTAAATTATTTATTTTATGTATTTATTATTAATTAAGAATTATGACATGGCTTTAAAATTAATAAATATGGGCGCGAGACTCTAAGTGCGTAAGACGCGGTGCCATTATTAAATTATTTATTTATTTATGCCTGTATTAATGTTTTATCGCTGCATTTTATTATTTAAAAATTATTGAAAATTAGTGTAATTTTATAGTTAATGACTGGACGGGAGGGTCAAAATTATTGAAAATTAGTGTAATTTTATTCTGCCCCTGAATATGATGTTACCAGATTCGCTAGCAAAGAAGCGGAGGATAGATACAATCGGATAAGCACTAGGACCTTGATACCTGAGAGATACATGAATTACCAGAGAGAGTCGTTTGATGATAATGATGTCTATGAGCCAATTCGGTCTATGATCGAGGCTAATAGGTGGAGAAGATACACCAATCCGGAAAGGATTCCACCGCAGAATACTAACATGGTAAGGGAATTCTATGCCATCTATCCGGAGCAGACATATGGCAGATGTTTTATGAGAGGGTAATATGTGCCCGTAAATTCTGAGGTGGTAAATGCAATGTTGGGGACATATGACGTTGAAGTACGAGGCTATAACCTAAACCATTTCAGAAGTTGGTCTAGAGATATCAGCCACATCGATTGGGACGCCGTCGTAAGAACATTATGCTACCCAGGGGCTGAATATGAGGTTGCTCGCAATGGAGCCCAGGGACTTGCCAAGTGTCAATTCAATAGAACAGCCAAGGGTTGGCTGTATTTTGTAAGTGCTCGCCTGATTCCATCTACACACTTCACCAGAGCGCCTGCAGATAGAATCAAGATGGTATATGGAATTATGGCGGGAAATACAATTGACATTGGGCAGAAAGTAGTGCAGAGTATTAGAGAAATCAGCAGATTGACCACCACTGGTGGGTTGGGACATGGATCTCTCATTTGTGCCTTATGTGCTAGGCATAGAGTCCCAACCTTTGTCACTGATACTTTTGAAAAGGGTCAGCCTGCTGTGACATATAGTTTAGTGCACTCTTTCTCCTCAGAGCAAAGAAGAGAGAGCGGCGAGCAAGAAGCAGCAGAGGCTGCCATGGAAGAAGAAGAGCCTGAGACAGCGGCTCATTATGAGGCAGGCAACAACAGCCACCAACCACCTTTAGCCGTGGAACCTCCAGTGCCAATGATAGAGAAGATGCTCATGAACTAGCAGAGGATGATGCAGAGCCTGGACACCTTGACTCAACGAGTTGATGGTTTGAGCTCCAGGTTCGATCAATGGACCATGCATTATCCACCACCGCCACCGCCACCATTTTAAACCACAAGTCTGTAAGTCATCCCGTCTTTTTATTTTTGCGTCTTGTACACATTAGAGACAATGTGTGATTTAAGTTTGGGGGGGTTCTTAGTTTATTTTGTGTTTTTGTGTCTATTTTATTGTCTTGTTTATGTTTTATATGAGTCAAAAAAAATTATGATCATGCATGTTGTAGTTACTTGAAACACCTAAGTAAAGTAAGTGGGATAATGTAATGGAATTAGAAGCAAAAATCTGAATGCTTAAGTGAGATATGTCAAGAATTCATGAAATTAAATTATTTGGGGTACCTGTGCTTAACTTCTGCATTGTTAATGATAAAGTATATGTGTCTGCTTGCTTGTTATTTGAGGCGAAATAGTTAAGATGTACATGTTAGAGAGATGACTCAGGCAATTCTTTGTTAGCCCTTCTTACCATTCACTGCCTATCCCTGACAATAAAATTTATCACTAGTCAGCCCCTTTGAGCCTAAAATAAGATCTTTCTTGGACACCCTATAATTCCATGTTTGTGCCATAGAAAAAAAAGACTCTTGGAATGAAAAGTGTTGAAGAAGAAAAACAAAAAGAGAGTGAAAAATTGATGCACCCAATGAAAAATAGGCAAAAGCCTAAATTTGGGGGTGCTTGTTATTCATAATGCACCTCACTCTCTCAAAACAAAAGAGAGAAAAGATAGGGATGAGATTAAAAAGAAAATCAAAAATAAGGAAAAGGAGTTGAATGAAAATAGCTTATGGTACGTGAATTGAGCCTAAAATGCTTATTGTTACATACCCCAGCCTAAGCCTACATTACAACCCTGAAAAGTCCTGAAGATCTCTAGTATGTATGTCCATGATTAGTGGAGAATAGCAAGTGAACAGGCCATAGAATTTTGAAATTAACATGCATAGGTTGGGTGCTCTTACTTCCATTGAACATGATTGAAATGAATTTGCGATATATCTGACTTGAAAGTTTAGAATGCTAAAAATTCATGATATACATGTTCCTGTATATTATCCCAACTAACCTTCATGTTTTTCTAGTGACTATTGTACAACAGATTGATCAGAGTCTTTGAGTCTTTATTTTCTTTTCTTTTCTTTTGTGTCTTTGATTTTATTTTGATCTTTACTCGAGGGCGAGCAAAGGTTAAGTTTGGGGGTATTTGATCGGTGTATTTTATATACACTTTTAGAGTAATTTTTAGTTAGTATTTTGCCCATTTTTGTGTAAATATGTGTCGTGTCATGGTAGTTTTTCTTCCTTTTGAGTCAAAGTGGTTTAAAACGGTGAAATGGCGAAAAGAAGCAAAAAGTGGACAGAAAAGAAGGTTCCCGAGCCAAAAATGGACAAAATTGGCAACACAGGAGTTGGGCGCCGTGGCACCAAACTGCATGATTGCATGGCCACGGCGCCGAAAGTACTGAGAGGCTGCAGAAGTTTGGGCGCCGCGGCGCCAGAGTTCATGGCCGCGGCGCCAAGGCGGGAAATTTCCAGATCTGAGCATGAATGGTCCAAGGCCATGAAGGAAAAGTTGCACACGTTTTTTAGTGCTATAAAATGCCCTTTTGGCAGATTTTTCAAGGGTACCTCATTCCTCTATTCACAACATTGGAGGCTTCAAGATTAGAGACTTGTTCTTAAGTATTTTTCTTTCTTTACTTTATTTACTTTCAGTTTATGTTGGATAATATTTTAGTTCTTAGCATGTCTATGGTTAGGAGCTAAACTCTAATTAGGGTTTTTCTTTCAATTCGCTTGAACCTCGTCTTTATGACTTAATGCATTAATTTGGTTTCTTCTTCATATAGTTAAGATTTATTCAATAATTGTTTTGATTGCTTGGTAATTAACTGATCACTAGTTATCATCACTTATATGATTTCGAATCGAAATCCGAAAGGGGAGATTTGAATATGATATAGTTGAATAAACATAGGTTAAAATCGTGGACGAAAGTACCCCGATACTTGTGTAGTTTTATAGGTTATTGTTCTTAATCCTCCTATGTGGTAAAATTTGTCATAGAAATATTGAAGATTTCTGCACCGGGGTTGAGTGTTTATATATCCTAACCAGAATATAAAACGGTCTAGTTAACCTGCTATTTTAACATAGAAGAAGAACCTTTATTGTTGCATTAAGGATTAAAGCGAGCGGATAGTTGAGGAGATTGGAAGCCCTATTTCCACCATATCTGATTTAAGTAAAGTATTTTAGTTAATTTCTGCAACTATTCAGTAGTTATAGATAAAAACAACAACACACTATCGACAGCCAAATAGATAACATAGAATAGATGTTTGGTAATTGAACACCAGTCCCTGAGGACGATATTCGGTCTTACCTAGACTATATTACTTGTCCCGATACGTACACTTGCGTTAAGCGTGTGGAAAATCGCTAACAAAAAAACATGCCATTATTGGTACAAAAACGGTGAAACATAGAGTTATTGAATTCACGACCATTATCACACTGAAATAATTTGATACCTTTTCAAATTGTGTTTGGATGAATTGTCGAATATAGAAATTTGGTAAACACTTCCGATTTATATTTTAGAGGGTACAACCAGATATAGTGAGAAAAATCATCTAGCAAGACAAGATAATATTTATGACCGAAAGAACTAGCAACATGTGATGTCCATAAATCGGCACGTATTATATCAAATGGTGCAAAGGTAACACTAGTATATGATTTAAATGAAAGACGGGTATGTTTGCCTAAAGAACAAGAAACACAATTTTTTACGAGTAAATTGGCGGACAAATATTAGGTTTTTAATCATGTGTAGGCCATTAAGGGAGAATGGTGGATGGGGAGGTTGTGTGTACGATGTACCATAACCCTTTACTGGAATGCGTTGTCCACTACCAACTGTAACATATTGAGAATGTTTTAAACTGCACAGTTTAGGAATAGTACCTGCAGACTGGGTGATGTGAGATGTAGCTTCGGAGTCCATGTACCAATTGTAGTCAGGCTGTTGCATGTTGAGGGTGCTGAAAGCCTGACCCAACTCAGTGGGTGTCATGGCGGAGGAGGGCTGCTGGAACTGTCCCTGCATGAAGTGGGCTTGCTGTGGTGCTGGACCTAACAACCCGTAGTGGGAATAAGGGTTGAAGGACTGCTGGTACTGGAATGGGGCAGGCGTCGCGGCTCAGATCGAGGCACCGTGGCGATGTCGAGGAGCCGCACGCTACGTTCGCGCTTAGCACGCAGTTTCTTCGAGCAAAGAATCGTGAGCGAGCTTTGATAAAGATGGGTAACGGATCCGTTCCAATGTATCATATTCGCCTTTAGGGAGGCCAGCAATCAATTGTAACACTATTTTGGTGTCGAATGGTGTAGTCGACAAGAAATTGATCCGTCGGGAGCTTTAATCGCTTGCGATCAGATCCACATTGGAAAAGTTTTCAAGACGTGTATTGCTAAATTGCTCCTCTAAATACACAGCACGGGTGTGCTTGTTGTCCTGAAAAATTTCCTCCAAACGATTCTATAAGTCACGGGCTGTGGAGTCAGATTTCATAATAGTAAGAACTAGATCCTGAGAAATACTACCATATATCCATTGTTTGACGCCGCCGTCTAGACGACGTCAAGTAGAATCATCAACCTCCGAAGGGTGCGGAATGGTGTCATCAATATGATCAAACACGTTATAGAGACATGCATGATTGTGAAATAGTTCAACCCAAGGATAGTACTGACTGCTTTCTTGATCAAGACGGATGGGGATATGGTTCTTGATGTTGAAAACAGTGAGAGCGGGATGAAAAGAGGGTGACGACTTGGTGGTGGGATTTGTGGAAGTAGAAGTGTCAACAACAGTGGAAGAATCCTGAGTATCCATTTAGAGAAGAGAGGAAGAAAAGAAAAACCAAGAAATTTTTTTTGAAGAGAAGAATGGAGCCGCGGCGCCGTGGGAGGGGGGTGGTGCCGGCGGCTGGGGAGGAAAATTTCTAGGGTTTTTTGGAGTTTAGGCTCTGATGCCATGTAAGATGATATTAATCTCCCTTAGGAAGTCTTCTCATTAATATCAAAGTATATATAGAGTACAATATTCATCCTATACAATAGGAATCCTAAATCTTAGTCTTACCATAATTATATTTACACAATATATGAAAATATTCTAATTATGGATAGGGATACAATTATTTCTATAATATACATGTTTACACCTAATATATTACACAAGATCTTATTTGTAAAGTCATTACTGCTATATTATATTCAAATTGTAACAAGTTATTTTGTATCATTTTCCTCAAACTATCTCTTCAATCATACAATTTATACTTGATGAAATATATACATGAAAATGAACACGTTGCCTATGTCTCAAAGATTTTAAAACTAATCTCGTATTGAATTATTGCGAAAAGCTCCAAATTTGTAATGCAACTAAATGTCGGGGAATATGAGAATCATATTGTCAACTGAATGAATAACATAATTGAATTGCTTAGCTGTTTGGTTGAAACTTTAAGAACTAGCTACGTTGTTAGTTTAATGACAGTCATGTCGGATCATGTGTTCATTTTTTAGACCTAAAAGACAAAATAGGAAAATCGTACGTGTGTTTCTTTATGTGTATTTTAATTCTCTCTGTGTTTTTTTTTCTGGGCAAGATGTAGAAATCTGAAGATGCTGAGGGTGCTTCGTTTTTGTTAACAAAGATTCATGTTCTAGAAATGATTACACTTCATATTTAAAATTCAAGTGTAGGGACAACCATACCTAGAATTTTTGTCATTGCATCAAGATATATATATATATATAGCAAACTTCTTTGATTTTTCATTCGGTATCCGGTGTCTGCATTGGGCTTCGACTAATCCGAATTTACAGCGAAAAGTTCTGCATTCACATTCAAGGCTCGAACCCAGACCCATGATTAAGAATGTAAGTATTTACAACTTCACACAATCTTGTTGATATGTATAACAACATTTAATTCTATTGAAGCTAGGGTTAGATTTGTTATCTCTAACTTTATTTTTTATATTGGGTAGAGATCGTAAATCATGCACAACATTGTATTGAATCATTGCTAACTGCAAACATGCACGTAAGTCAGATCCATCTTCGTATCATTATAGATTGGATACATTCTTTTCATTAAATATTCTTCTTCCTAAATCTTATATATATGGTGATAATTAACTTTGGTGACTACTAGGAATCACAAAATTTTCAGAGGACAGCTTGTACAGAAGACTTTTATAGTACAACAGATACAACATGTACCTAGAGAAAGATTGAATATGTATAGGAAATCAAAGAAGGGTAGAAAGTAGATTAGATTCATATCTGTTTTATGTAATTAGATTTCTTGAGGCTCAACTCTGAGTGCTTTTTTAGGTGTAGTTGTTTGATTTGTTGACATGGTAATATTTCACAGTTATTATAAAAAAAAAAACTTTGGTGACTATATGGTAAAGATATTTTTGTTGTTTTTATCGATCTTATCCAAAGACTGACATATTACACATGTAAGTAATTCCTTAATTAGATGGTGAATTAATTATTATACAATTTTATTCACAGTTGTAGAGACAGTTGAAGTAGTTGGGAATTTTGAGCCAAAGGTTGCAAACATTAATTGACTGGTAAATTGAAAACTTAAATTAATGCTTTAGGTTGTTGTCATTGTATGTATAGAAGAATATATAAAAATTATACTCCAAAATACAAGAATATTCTTATTTAGAAGGGTAACATGCAATGGATGACCCTAGGCTGACTAAAATATAATAAAATAAATTTAAACATAAGGTGACCTAAACTTTTGAGACATAAAAAGGATAAAGATTTATGTACTACTTTGTCATGATAAAATCACTTTCTTATGATGTCAAGTGACACTTTTAATTTGTCTATCTACTTGCTTTTGGAGACATATTTAACTGCATGATATCATCTTTTAATTGGCATTTTCCAAACAAATTCCAACTAGTACTAGAACCCCCTCTTTGATCGCATCTTGCGTGTTAAAGCAAACAAAATTGCAAGTTACATGTTTTTTCAGCAAATTGCAGCAGAAATTAAAAAAATTGCTTCTCCAATTGAATATTGTCTATCTCTCGACGGAGACTGATTACAGATCGATCACAAACAGACCGACCGAAATTAACAACAGATCGATCAAAGTCGCGATCGATTCTGATTTTTTCTAAATTCTGATTTTTCTAAATTCTGATTTTTCTAATCCAAATCGAGAAGTATAGATGAATGATTAAGCGATGTGATTCTCTGTCGATTATGTGTCACTCGCAACAGAATCGATCGATATCTACATAGATTACCTCAATATTCTGTCGATTCCTCGACTCCTTCAATTCGTTCTTCGATCGCGAACTGGTGTTGAACTGGAATCGATTCGCAACTAGAACCTTGAAATAGAGAGAATCAATTTCATCTTAGGAATCGATTCGAGCAGAAATCAAATCTGTAGGCTCTGCGATCGATCTGATCCTCACTGCGTCTTCACTGATGTTCGATCTATTCACTGACCTCGATCTATACCGAACTCGGCTTTGATACCATGTTAAAATTCACCAGATTAGTAACTAGTGCAAGGTGAATGTGGACGATCGAGAGTAAGAACCAGCAAACCAGTGAAGACGAAGAAGAACTAAAATGATGAGAGAGAGACGTTTGGGGCTCAAGTTGAGCTTCTGAGATATTTTCTATTATTTACTCTCTAACTCAAAATTACAAGATAGTCCACTATTTATAATAAGTGACTAACTAACCCCTAATGACAAAATATCTAATCAAATCAAAATATCTCTAATCACAAATATCTAATGAACTCATAACAAACTAATATTCAACTAACTAACCACATATATATACAATGTATATATGTGGTATATCTCAACAGCTTTACCATTTTTAGGTAATTGAAAATATATCAATTTTGAGTTTAGATGATGAACTAATACTAAGTTAATTCTTGTTAACTTTCATTTCACTTTATCCGATCAACGTCGATTTTCTACTTATTTCCAACATGATCCCAAACTATACCTTTTTAAAAATAAAAAAACTCATATTGGAGGTGGATGTAGCTTAATAGAAGCCAACTTTAAAAGCATAAATGTAATGTTTTGAAAAGGAGTAAAGTGTTGATTACACATGGAATGACGTTAAACCAGTCTAGCTAATGCCACAAATTATCAACTAATTTGGTGATTATTTATCTACGTAGGAAACGTGTATATAGATTGTGATTATCACACTAATAAAATAGGAAAGTGATTAGTATTAGATTAAATTAATCCTCAAGAGTTCTTGATTGTTCATCACGATTGACTTTTTCTTCATCAATTAAGTTTAATGCCGAGCACTATGATTATTGTTCTTATTACCTAAGACTGATCCAAATTAAGAAGAAAAATCTTAAGTACAGTTTCCAAATTAGTCTTTACAAAGAACGTTAAACCAATGTCACCTACCCACTTAGCCTTTGGTCCGCGTAGATGTTAGAATATAATGCACATTAATTAATTAACGTTGGTATTTTATTTTGACCAAGCACTTGAAACAAATTAACAATTTAAGTGGTGTTTTATGTATCAGAAAATTGAAATTCAAGAAATCACATATTCTATCACTTGTTTTACTATATTTGTCAATCCTTACTAAGAGCTTTCTTGTTCATCGTATTACCCCTATTCAGAGATCTGAGTTCGAACCTCAGCAGAATCAAAAATAAATCGCAAAACAAGATTTTATAGAAACTATGCATATCCAAGGCAAAGTTGCATAGAAACTATGTTTTGTCTAGCATAGTTCTCTACGATAACTTAATTTCTAAGAACTATGTCTTAAGGCATATTTTCTATGTAACTTTGTCTGAATAGGCATACTTTCATAAAAACTATGTCTTGCGAAATTATTATTTTTTTACTCTGCTGGGATTCGATCCAAGAATCTGATTTTTTATTATTTTTTCGATATCATGGGTATTTTCGACCATTTTTTTGTTACTTAAAGTACCGAAGACATAAATTAAAGATCAATAATTTGAGGGGCAAAAATTAAAGACCACCCCCAAAGTAGGGACATTCCTGCAAATTTCCCTGGATATATCAACCTTATTTTATGTGTAGTTGGTTAATATTAATAGTATTTTACTATTTTATGAATTGATGAGTGATATTAATAGCAAAAAATGCTATTAATATTAGTCAATTCATAAAATACTATCAGTATTAATCAACTACTCATAAAATAATAATTAAAGAATAAATTAGAATAATTTAGTTTAATTATTTTTTTAATTAATATTTACTCAATAGACATACAAAATTTAAACATGATGAGTAAAATGGACCGGAGAGATAATAAGTCAACCAAATCATTATCTCGATCTGTTTCTTCATCTTCCTTTAAAATTTTATTACTGCTTTGACTTGGTACAAGTTTCCAGTCAGATTATACTTTAGAATACTGTTGATAGGTGTGTAACAAACTTTAAGTCAACATAGTGGGTAAGAAGACACATAATACAAGTCCACGACGCACAGGAAATAAAATAATGAGAGTACGTGAGTCATAGAAATAAAATAGGCCAATAAAATACTATTACTACAAGTACCTAATTTTTTTGTTTTTTTATATTCAGGTTCTCACCTTGCGTCAGACTAGTCCTGAATGTAGTAGTACCGCTCCATCAACACTACTACCAGTAAATCGCGAGATGTGCTCCAATAACCATGGTTTGAGAACGAACAACTGATAGCACCTACAATACTCCCACGCTGCAAGTGTCCAAAGCGTCTTAAGTCCCCTCATTTATCACTGTGCCCGGGGGACTAGTACCTAAATTTCTAAAGGGAAAAAATTGAAAGACGCACGGAGATTTTCTAAATTTCTGTTTTGACATTGTCATTTAATTTACACATCTTTTAATATATATATTTTTGCACATATACCACTTCATAGATGCAGTATATTAGACTTGACAAAATCAAATATCAGACATGTGAAATTCAATTATTTTTGTTTGAAGTTTAAATAAAAATGATTGAACTTCATTCAGTTTTGCCTGAAAAAATCAATTATCAGACCGATTATTGTCCGTTTTCAGTTTGGTTTATTATTATTTTTAAATTATCGTTGTAGAGTTAAAGTTTGATCTATTTATTTCTTATGGGTGATGTATGAATGTTATCATATTTAATCAATTCTAATTGGTGTTTTTCTCTAGATGATTGAGCCTCATAATATTCAGTTTGCAAATATCAGCCCTAAATTTGCATTAATTAAATAGCAAGAATTTTATGATAATTTCATGTGATTGTAAGCTTTTATAAAATCAGCAGACACTTGACTAAAACGATCATTATCATAAATGGGGTTAATTTCTTTTATTTGTATCCTGCATTTTTATTTTTTCTGCGATTATTTTTAAATGGTGCTGAGCCTTTTTGGTTTTGGTTAGGAACTTGTAACCTCTGGTTTTAGAGCACTCCAAACTATTTTTAGAGACAGAGTACTAGGACTAGATGAAACATGCCTGAATAGAGAGGAACAAACGAACGACCTTTGTAGCTGATCCAACTAGTTTGGAATAGAAGTGCGTTGATTGAATGTTTTTTATGACTTGTTCTTTAAATTTATAGCTAATCCAACTAGTTTGGAATGGAAGCGTAGTTGATTGAACGTTTTTATGACTTGTTCTTTAAATTTATAGCCAATCCAACTAGTTTGGAATGGAAGCGTAGTTGATTGAACGTTTTTATGACTTGTTCTTTAAATTCATAGCCGATCCAATTAGTTTGGAATGAAAGGGTAGTTAATTGAACGTTTTTAATGACTTGTCCTTTAAATTTATAGCCGATCCAACTAGTTTGAAATGGAAGGCGTAGTTAATAGAACTTTTTTTATGACTTATCCTTTAAATTCATAGTCGATCCTAATTAACACTGTACAAGGAAATCAGCTCGATGAAAATTCATCTTCTGTGTAGTTAAATGTGTTTAATTTATCCCATCAGTTTTTGTGCAAGGAAATCAGAGATGTGCAGATACAAGTGTTGAATTGAACCTTTCTTTCTGATGATTGTGGCATTACTATATATAAATGAGTCAGACTCAGATGCGGATTCAAAAATTAAGCTTTGTGTGTTCAACTTCAAAGTCATAATATTGAACCCATTATATTTTTAAAATTATAAATTTAGGCATACTATTTATTGCAATTTTAGTGGATGTTTACGTTATAGACTTATGTTCTGATCGAAAGTACTTGTTCAAATGACCTTGGTCAGACTAAGTGCTTTCTCATGATATAGGAGAAGCTATTATTGAAAAGGTAGCCATTATGTCAAATTGAATCCAAGTCCAATTGACCCGCTCAATCTGCCCAGATTATAATGGGTTTGGGCATTGATATACTATTAAATGGGTTAAGCTTGAGTTAGTCCAATTTAACTCATTCATTTTGAACAACTCAAATTAACTCATTACATTAGCCCAAAGTAACTCATCTACTATTCTATTGTTTACTCAAGTCTTCTATTTCATATTTTTTACATTTATAAAAAAAATTATTAAAAATATGAATTTTTTCTTACCTCGTCCCCCACCTCATCCTCAAATTTCTTACCTACCCCCACCTCCCGCCCTTCCCCCTACCACATTCTCAAATTTCTATTTTTTATTTAATTATTTTTAAAAAAATGTGATTATTTTTCTTACCCCCCCCCCTCTGCCCTATACCCTACCCACACCTACCCCCTCCACCCCACCACATCCTCAAATTTCTATTTCATATTTTTTTACTTTTATAAAAAATATGAAATTTTTTCTTACCTCCCCCAAGGCCCCTACCGTCCTAACCCCACATACACCCCCCACCCCACTTCCATCCATCCTCATATTTCTATTTCATATTTTTTGTTACTTTTATAAAAAAAAAAAAAAAAAAATTATCTTTCGTCCCCCTACCCCCGCATTATCCCAATCTCAAATTTTTATTTTATATTTTTTTTACTTTTATAAAAAAAAATATAAAAATATGGATTTTTTCTTACCTCCATCCTACACACACCTACCCCTCCACCCCCCCCCCATCCTCAAATTTCTATTTCATATTTTCTTATTTTTATAAAAAAAATATGGAATTTTTTCTTACCTCCCCATACCGCCCTAACCTCACCTACCCCCTACCCCACCCATCCTCAAATTTCTATTTCATATTTTTGTTACTTTTATTTAAAACTGAATTTTTTTCGTACCCCTCTCCACGCCCCGCTCTACCCCAATCTCAAATTTCTATTATTTTTTTTACTTTATAAATAATTTATAAAAAATATGAATTTTTTTCTTACCCCCTCCCGCCCTAACCCCACTTACCCCACACACACACACACCTCACCCTACTCCATTCTCAAATTTCTATTTTTTTTACTTTTATAAACAATTTATAAAATATATGATTTTTTCTTACCCGCCCCTATCCACACCTACCCCTTCCACCCACACTTCATCCTCAAATTTCTATTTCATATTTTTTTTACTTTTAAAAAAAATGAAATTTTTTTTTAAAATATTATTCTTATTTTAAAAATAAAGATATGAAAAAATCAAATATCATACAAAATAAAATAACATCATAGAATGTAAGTTTGAAATTTGTAAAAGTAATGGGTCAAGTTGGGCAAGCTGGGTTATGACCCATCATTTAGCCCATTTTGACCTGCCCATCTTAGCCCATGTAAGTTTTGGGCATTGACACATCTACAACTTCAGTTCATCTTGACCCGCCCAACTTTAGTCCAAACGACCCAACTGTTAGCCCTACATTCAACTAAATAGGCATGAAGTATATATTTGCATATGCATCAAACACTAATGATCATGTGAGAAGAACCATGTGTATATAAGATTAGTGAAGAGAAACAGCATTGTATGAGTAATATTGTCTTCTTTCATTTGTAATTTCCTTTTCATGCTGAGTGCTTTGTAATCTTGAGTGACTTGAAAGTATGTACTTATCAATTGTCTGATTTGGGATAATAGCATATTGTTTTCGTGTAAACATCGATAAACGAAAATCGAGGACGAATGCACAAAAAAAAGAGTAGTGAATTGTACCAATAATCAGTGTGTATTGACTAATATAATATGCGTAACCGGAGGGGAAGAGTGACTAATAAAAACATTTTATCATGTGTTTAGATGGTCAATCAAAATAATTTGTCAGTGTGCTTAAGTAAAATAAATACTTTTAAGCTATATTATTATATTAAAAGATTGTTACTTTTAAATATAAATTTTACAATAATCGCTAGGCCACACGTGTAATACTAGTAATTTTTGGAAAAGAGATTACATCTCTTAAAGGTACTCTGAGAATTATATACTATATAGAAGTATAGAACACAATATATATGGGCCGTATAACATAAGTGGATCATACAGAGTTAGACCATAAATTTGGAACTTAGTACCTGTTTGGTGAAACTTCTGGCTTGAGAAACACTTCTTAGGCCAAACAGGTACTTATTCCGGAGTAGAAATACTTTTTTAAAAAATCAAAAAGTGTTTCTAGATGGGAAGAGAAGCAGAAACACCAATTTGGTGCTTCTCCAAAGTGCTTCTCGAGAAGCCCTTTTTGCCCATTAAATGAATTTTTTTGGGATCCATTTATCCGTTTCTTTTCACAAAATTCCTTTTAATCTCATATAATATCCTCATATAAAATAGAAATTTGAGAATGGGGTAGGGGGTAAGAAAAAAATTCATATTTTTTAATATTTTTTTATAAAAGTAACAAAAAATATGAAATAGAAATTTGAGGATGGGGTAGGGCAATGGGGTAGGTGTGGGTAGGGAGGGGAGTAAGAAAAAAAATTATATTTTTTATAAATTAATAGAAATTTGAGAATGGGGTAGGCAGGGAGGCAGGGGGAGGTAAGATAAAATGTCATTTTTTTTTATAAAAGTAACAAAAAATATGAAATAGAAATTTGAGGATGGGGTGGGGGTGGGGGTAGGTGTGGGTAGTGCGGGGGTAAGAAAAAAATTTAATTTTTTTATAAATCATTTATAAAAGTAAAAAAATATAAAATAGAAATTTGAGAATGGAGTAGGTGGACGGGGTTGGGTGAGGTAAGAAAAAATTGTATATTTTCAATCATTTTTTATAAAAGTAACAAAAAATATGAAATAAAAATAACAGATTCTCTATAAACAGACTACTAAGAAATAGAAACACTTTTTTAGAAGTTTGATTAAACATACCCTTATTTTGCTTTTTGAGTTGTTTTTCCTGTTGATCAAAATCCTAGTCAATATAGGAACATGCATACATAGTAACTTTCCATGCTATTTTTTACGCCCCCATAAATGCCCTCGAATTTGTGTTTCTTATAATCCTCCTGGAAAGCCTCACAATATCCTGGCTATGGCTAACTGGGCAGAATTGCCGCCAGACCTCATTACTATAATTGCAAAGCGTGTTAAAGTGATCGAAGATTTCATTGTTTTTGGTGCTGTTTGTACGGATGTACCTCATGGCGATCTATTTCAACAAAGGAAAATTTTGATGCTCTTTCGCCCCAAGGTCCGTTGCTAATGTTGCCTGATAAAAATGATGATTATCGAGAATTTTACTCTCTTTTCAAGAAAAAAGTTTCACGTGTATTTTTTCCGGAAGCTAGAGGGCCACGAGTGTTTTCCATAAAAGGGTTGGCTTTGCACCATATCATACACGGGAGAGATGAACTTGTTGCATCCTTTCTCTCAGCACTAGTATACACTATACAGCTTCCCTCGCTAAATGACTAATTGACTTTACATGACGAACACCCACGTGAAGGAGAGTCGCATTGCATAGACAAAGCTGTCTTATCTGCTAGTCCTTCTGTTACATCAGATTAAGTATAACAGTGGCAAAGTCTGGATTTTTGATATTGCAAGGCCTAGTATTCGTGAACCAGTTGTAGAGCCACACAGACTTGTTCGTCTTAACCATGATATAGTTGAGATGTCCGATGCACTATTAATTGTTATCCTGAATTGTCACTGAGTCATATTTTCCCCCAACTTGGGTCACACACTATCTTTCTATAACTGTCATACTCAAATTATAGGAGTTATTGTTTCTTTTCAAGTTCAGTTATTTATTATATTTTCAAATTCTCATTCCATTTTCGATGTGGGACTCTTAACACTCCCCGCACGCTCAGACCTCGTTAACTGAAACGTGGACAAGATAATTTGGGGGCCCAACATCGACGAACACCCAATTGGAATGAGTTGGCTCTGATACATGTAAAGAATGAATCTTGGGCCTAACTAGGGGAGAAATAAAATTTTGTCTAAGCATGTAACCTTTCTGGCGCACTTGGAAATCAATGTGGGAAAAAAACCTGTATTATGAGTCTTAATATGCTTACAATAAACAGCAAGTGTTCCCTCTCCTCTCTATAATCCATTTTCCTCTGACATTCTTATTATCAATACTGATGATAAACAACAAGCTCTCTCTCTCTCTCTTACCTTAACAGGCTGCCGAAACCGCCAAATGGGTAGGTCTATACCACAATTAGAATATCCGGAAAATTGTTATCTGGAAAAATAGGTGGACAGTGAGAGAGAACGCTCTCCATAGGTGGTGGTTAAACAGCAGCTTCAATCTTCAAGGAAGCTTGAGCGATTTCTAGAGCCTCTTCCACTGACGATGCATTTTGAAGTTTGGCTTTGTCAACAGAAGGCTGACTTCGTGCAAGTTTTGGAAGCAGTTGGAATTCCTGAAACAATTCGACAAAGATCATTGAGAACTATCGGTTTCACATAATATATTTTCCAGTCAACAGAAGACACGTGCAATAATCCAGTAATAAAATCTTAGATACCATAAGACAAAGGCAATCATGTTTTCACTGAATGATGAGATTCTTAGTTAAAGAGCTGGTAATAGGAGAGAATTACGCAAACACTTACCATTCTAGGTGGGGGACAACCTATATTCATTTCTCTTCCAGAAGGAAGACTAACCATACAGACAGTCCAGATGGGAAGAATATTTATAACAAATTGTTCTCTGTGCAATAGTTCAAGAAGACCAATGAACTTCTAGGAAAGATAAAGTTGATGCACTTTTCATGTTTGCAATGCTGATTCAGAAAGGATGGCAGTGGGTTATGGTTGAGATGCAAGTTCTTCAAGCAATGATGTGATGTCCATATTACGGAGCCTTTATGTTATTATAATATGATTTTATATATTGCTGGAGCTTAACATTTAGTTCAAAGCCGATGAAATGATAGATAGAAGAAGCTAAGTCTTTTGAGCTTTTGACGTCTATGCAGCCTGCAAAAAAAATACATATATTTGTCTATGGGGTAACAGAAACTAATATTTTTTTCAGAACTCTTGGCAGATGAAACTATCAACTCTACCATTGAACTTCCCTATTTTATTTCTGAGCTTCCTTCGACATGTGAGCCAATCTAAAGGTGAAAAGTCGGATGACTTTCTAAAACCAGAAAAATTTGGTATGGCGCAAATAATCACTTTCCTGGAGAGAAAAATGAACACAGACTCTTCCTTGACAAGTCACCTTTTATTTCCCTGTTAGATTTCCAGAGTGATGGTTTCAAAGGCCAAGAGTGAGGACAAGGAAAGCATTTGACGACTCATTTTAGACATTTATGCAGCTTGCATATATATGTTATATGTACATAGACCCCATTACGTATAGCTGCTAAATTAGACATGAGAACATCCTTGGAAGAGTGCATACCTCAGGACTCCCACTTTCAAGAAGAACCCCCTTCAGCTTACCTGCAAAGATGTATGTTTATATCACTATTTTTTTGCCTTGTACTCCATCCGGATAAAAAAGAGTGTCCACTTAGTCATTTGCACACTCCTTAAGAAAATACTAACTTCTAGACGAAAATAGGTAATTTATTCTTTCTTGATTTGATAAGTGGACACTCTTTTTTATCCGAAGGGAGTATCTATTACTCTTACCTTTTTGAAGTATAAAGGGCAGCCCGGTGCACTAAGCTCCCGCTATGCGCAGGGTCCGGGGAAGGGCCGGACCACAAGGGTCTATTGTACACAGTCTTACCTTGCATTTCTGCCAGAGGCTGTTTCCACGGCTTGAACCCAGGACCTCCTGGTCACATGGCAGTAACTTTATCAGTTACTCCAAGGCTCCCCTTCACCTCTTTGAAGTATAACTTCTCAAAAAGATAAGAACGGAGAAGAAACATAAACCTACACAACCACACACACACGAAAAGAAGGAATAGAGTGCATACCAGAGTCAATCCAAAATGTTGCAACCTTTGGATTAAAATTCCCAACTTCAACAGCCTCCCCAACTGTTCAAAAGATGGTACCATCAATACCAGTTATGGAATTATTTATATATGAAGTTGGACATCAAGAAAAGCAACAAGAATATTCTTACCATTGTCCCCAAAAAATTGCCACCATACTTTCCTAGAGCTTCCTTCATATTCAAAAACCCTTGAATAGAAGTATGGTAAATAGTCATACCTGCATTCAGGAAACAATACAAGATTTAGGAAGATTCAAGGAAAAGAAGCTTATACTTGCTTATGAAATGAACTTGGATTAACTTACGTGTGTGTATGTGCAGTTAGCAATGATTTAATACAATGCTGTGCAGATTTACGAGCATGGTCAACGTGCTCCACCCGTGCAATTCGGTTGTATATCTGCATGGTTAGCATCGATCAACTCATTACAAGAAAAAAAATATAAAAATTGTATGAAGTTAGTCAGAAGATCTATAACCTTCAATGGAAATGCTGCAACATCTCCAATGGCAAAGATTCCAGGTACACTTGTACGGAACTGGCCATCCACCTGAATTTTAAATATTGAAGTGTAATCATTTCTAGGAACAATCAAACTCTTATTTTCTGAAGATATGTTAACACAGACAAGCCCCCTCATTCTCTTCAGATTTCTCAGTTTTTCCCAGAAACAACACTAAGAGGGTTGAAGTTACAGAATAGTTAATATCAATTAGACACAGTTTCAGAAAAAAAAATCAGTTTCAAAAAGTTAATATCAATTGGACACAATTAAAGATCCTCTTGTATTCCTGGAACCAACTTCTTCTGATGTACTAGACTATGCCTAATTTCAGATGCAGTTAAGATTTCTTGTAGACATTATAACTAATGACCTTCATATACAGATAAAGAAAATACATGTAGGGACAAAAAATTGAATCTTAATAGAATCAACCAGCTAGAGTGACATCCTGTCCACAACTGATAAGTAAACCGATCATAAACTTTAACGTAAAAATTTATTTTGATTCGTTGATTCACCATTCCAACTTGTAGCATATCATGGTTTGGTGGAAGATCATAACCAATTTGCAGTTAGGAGAGTGGTTTAGCCGTAAACTCTGACTATATTTGGGAGGACCCCAATTTGAGAAATCCTAATAGTGCTAACCTCAATTCCACCAACAGTGTTGTTTAAGCCAACCATGTCAAATGGACTGACAGCAGGTTTTGCTCCAATACCAATAACGACCTGCAAATTCATAGAGATATGCATATGACTTGAGCTCTTCAACTTCTATATCCGCACTATCATATGAGGTATTCCAATTCTCGGTTATAATAAGAACTTCAAAGAGCATGAGAAATCTTTATTTTACCGTGTCTGTCTCTATAATTGATCCATCTTCAAGCTTAACTGCAGTTACCCGGCCATCTGGACCAGATTCTAGATGTTTTATCTTAGCACCCTGGGAAAAGATAAAATTCAATTAGAAGCTTATAAATGGGTCGAGAAAGGAGGTAGACTGACAACAGAATTAGAGAGGAGAACCTTGACGAATTTGACACCATTGTCTTGGTAGAGTTGTTCATACTTTTGGGCAAGAGAAGGAGTGAACAATCTTGACAAGAGATGCTCTTCTGGGAAAATTATCTATGTTCCCAACAAAGTTAGTAAAATCAGAAGTATACTGGTACAATATTCAAATGCAGGCAAGTTTTAAACCTCAGAGGAATAAGAATAATCAAATGCTTTATTTGTAAGGTGATAAACTGGGACAGTATGCTTGAGATAACACTTTGAACAGAGGACTCATCGGTCCGAGAAAGGAACATGGACTTCTTTTGACTTGTAGAAGAAAATATACATTTTGGAAAAATGTAACTTTACATGTTATTATTCCTTTATATTATCATCAATAGGTTTTGCTTCTACGGTAATTTTTCTACCAAATGTGCAATTTAGTCTTTACAAACAAAATAGGTAAAGATGGTTCATGGATTCGCGATTCTTATTTATTTTTTCTCACAAACAACATTTTCTTATTTAACAAAGTAAAACAAAGCATTTACGAAAACTCACAGTTGTATCAAGTTTCCAGGCCACAGCAGCTGCAGCAACTTCCATTCCTATATAGCCACCACCAACAACTACAAGCTTTTTTGCTTTCCCCTAAAATAAAACAGCACAGATTAGGAACAATATCATTCCTATAACTCCAGAAGACCATCCATATTGAAAAATTATATACGCATATAAATGAGGGTGATCTTACAAGTGAGGAAATTAAAGAATCAGCATCTGCCACATTCCGAATATAGTGAACCCCAGGTAAACTTCCTCCGATCTTCTCCGGAAATCTGAAGTCAATTGATCACTAAATTATTCTGTATTTGGTAGTTTATTCAAGATTGGAGGGCATATCAGTTGATACAAATTAGAGCAATAAAATAATACAGAAGATGAAAAATATGATGTTTATTTAAGGAAACAAATCTTAATTCTGGTCCATCTTTTTTATTGGACCAAGGCACAAGTGAGTGAGTGCAAATTCTAATCCTTTTTTTTATTGTCAAGTGCAAACTCTAATCTTCTCATCTATCCAGAATTCCTATTGCAAAATAAATAACAGGTTTAGGTTTGGATTTGCAGCACTCTAGTATAGCAAGCATGGTTACCTGGATGCGGAACATCCGGTTGCAATGATAAGGGTGCCATACTTGAGCAGCTTTCCTGAATTTGTTGTCAGAGTTTGCTTTTCTATATCAACTCCTGTTACTGGATCTTCATACAACATCTGGAAAAAAGTAAACATTTATCTTCAAAAAGACTTACTTGGTAGTCAGAATACTGGAGCTGAATAAAGAAATGAAAGTAAGAACAAAATGAAGATCGTGTTTCCTCTCAAACTGTCCTGGAAATCCTAACTGGTACATATATTCTCAAATCTTCAATAGATGTACCTAGCTTTCCTTCCAGTAAACCAAAGAACATCATAATTACATCATACTTGTACAAGTTGCAATGCAAAAGATTAGACAAAAATGCATCACCTCTATCCCTTGTTCCTTGTACCAATCAGGAGTTTGCCTCTCACCACCACCGCCAACACAAGTGTGAAAGCCCTAAAATTATACAGTTAAATGGTATTCCTCATGCTGAACTTTGGCATTAACAATAAAAGAGAAGCTATAAAATTTTACAAATCCACACAATAAGATGTAAACATTTTCATACTTTAAAATACAAGCAAAATCATGCTAAAATGATTAATTAAAGCTCACCGGTAAACGTGCTGGCTTTTTATCCAGAGGAAACAAATATGCTTTGGTCAATGCTGGACGCTCATATGGTGCATATGGCTGCATTAACACAAAATGGAACTTTTTATTTCAAATGAAAACAACTTAAGCAAAATAACAGACCCTAAACCTAAATCCAACCAATTAGCTTCCTATATAGCTTCCACAATTCTAACAGCTTAAAGGACAGAACTACCTAAAAGTGCTTCATTAACCATTTCAAAAAATACTAGACATATTATCAACAACAACTACTACACTCTCATGCAAAACTAGTTAAGTTCAACTACGTAAATCCTCTATATCTATTCCGCTCCTTGCTTTGTTTCATTCTAGTGTACTTAATAATTTGTCCTTTAAGACAACTAAATAGTTCACTTACACTAGATATTCTCTAAATTTCACACTTATCTCTACACTAACATACAAATCTCATCTACAAAATATAAACGTACTAAAAACTTAAAAAAAACTTGTGTCTAACGTTCTAATATTTCACTATATAATTAGTCGGATAAGTGTTTTATTCAACCATATTACCTCCTTGGTTACAATGCATAGCTTTCCATTAGCTTGTTCATGCTCAACGAAAGTTCTAGCTGCATATCCAGCAGCATTTCCTCCTCCAACTACTACATACCTAACAATAGTCCACATTTCAAATTCACCAAATTATTCACACATTAGAGAAAAAACTAAAACATCAAAATACAATACATAGATAGACACATTAACTTGGCCTCAACTGGCAACTCAACATTCTAACTTTGAGAATGCACATCTAGACACCTCAACTCATCTCCACTGTGTCAGTTAAACACTCCAACTTACAAAATGATTATCTAGACACCTCCATAACTTATGTGTCATGTCAGCATCGGGTGTCCACGAGTGTCTAGATGTGCATTTCTCAAAGTTGGAGTTTTTAGTTGTCAGTTTAGGTCAAGTTAAAGGTGTGTATCTATTTATTATGCCAAATCGAAATCAAGCACGAGAGTATCAATTTTCAAATTCACCAAATTATTCACGCATTACAAAAAAAACTAAAACATCAAAATATAATACATAGATAGACGCCTTTAACTTTGCCTCAAATGCCAACTAAACACTCCAACTTTGAAAAATGCACATCTAGACACCTCAATTCATTTCTCCAGTGTCAGTTAAACACTCCCAACTTACAAAATGATCATCTAGACACCTCTAAAATTTATGTGGTACATTAGCATCGTGTGTCCACGAGACACGGTGGAGACGAGTTAAGATGTCTAGATGTGCATTCTCAAAGTTGGAGTGTTTAGTTACCACTTAAGGCCAAGTTAAAGTGTCTATCTCGAGTTTAGGTATGTGTTATAACACACCTCGAGTTTAGGTATGTATTAACACACATGATATTTCCTAACTAAACTATCACCATCAACTCAACTAAATGTATTTTTAATACATAAATGACGATAATTCAGTAGTAAAAGGAACAACGGATAGTTAGGGTGTGAAACTCGCGAAAAAAATGATAGATCAGATGTGTTTTTGACCTTGAAACTAAAACATTAAAATCGAAATCAAACACAATTATTCGTATCGATAGTGAAACTCACTCTCGGTTCTCATTAGCGAAAGAAGAAGAAGAAGCCGAAACGAAACTTCTCCGAAAGCTTCTAGAAGGAATCGAACAAGGAGAAAAAATCCGATTCAACGAAAGACCTTGCTTAAACGGCATCGTATTAGGCACAGTCGCCATTAATCTTCGAACAGTAACTATAATAAAAATAAAAGCTCAAATATTAGGATTTATAGAGATTTGAAATGATGAAGAAGAAAGAGATGATGTTGAGAACCTGAAGACATAGGGTGATCTGAAATTAATAATTTAAAATTGACATGTACTCTTTGTTTTGGCTCTAGAGATGGCCGAAACGTCGTGACAATCAAGACAAGAGACGTGTATCTTTCTGAAAATTGCGCCAGTGTTGAAGAGACGTTTGTATGAAGACAAAAAAAATTATTTAATTTTTGGACATTTTACATATTTCTTTCAAATAATAAATATTTATTTTAAAAAACTTCAATCTTTTATATTCGAATTTACGATTAAAATTTTCTCGAAATTTCAACTTATGCTACGACCGAATCATTGATGCCATACATATTTGAGTGATCAAAGCAGATACTTTAATACCTATAAATAGTTTCTCATTTGTGTTGTTAATAAGATTACTTATCAAGGAGATTCGGTTGGTTCTTAAATAGATAAGCAAAGTGACCAACGGACCAAGACAATCAAAATAAGTTCAATAAGAACATGAATGAAAATAAATAGATCATATAAACTTAACTTTAGAGTGATAATTTGGAAAACATAATAGATAACCGAACTGAAAAAGAAACAACAACTCATGATTTGAGCCGCCCACATGGCACATTATCAGAATGATGGTGTCAAGTTGGAGTAAATAATGATAATTCTATATTGAGATGAAAACATTCGATACGTGCAGCTCTTCCATGACTAACATCTTCACAGGATCCATATGCATTCACATTAGTAAAATATATATGATTAGGCTTGACTCATAAATCTGGAGGAGTCAATACAACTTGCTCCATTGTGGCCCAAGAAAATTGATGAATCTCCCAAAGTGTTAATCTAGTTTAATTTAGCTTTAAATCTAACAGTACGGATGTGGTGATACCTAAGACTATGGACATCCCAATCCCCATAGACAGATTGAATAACAATAAATAGTGCATCGGATATCTCAACTAGGTGCCAGTAACTTCCTAGGTTAAGGATATCAACGTTAAGTTGATTAACAAGTAAGCGCGGCTCTACAATTAGTACAGCAATATCAAACACCCAGACTTCGACATTGGAAGTGAGTGCATAAAAATGTCCCTTACAACAAACCACAGAGCAGACTCCGTCATCAAAATTCTTGAAGTTAATATTAGCCCAGTTGAGGTCTCCAGGTAGTCTAAAAGACGAGCAACCATAACTGGAAAGCACCACCAGTGCATAATCTGAAGTATCTGAAGGACTGGTTGTTGAGATTATGAGTTAATTAGATATTTTGGTTAGATATTTTGTAATTAGATATTTTGTGATATTAAGAGTGCAATTAGATTAGCCTATAAATAGGACATTTACTTGTAATATTCATTTGAGCAAATTATAATGAGAAAATATCAATAGAAGAGCAGTTGCTCCCTAACCGTCTCTCTCGACCTTACGCTTCCCTCTTCTCCTTCTCCCAAATCTTCTCTTCTCTCTCGCTGCCTCTGCACATAATCACATCTATGGAGGAGTTTTAACATGGTATCAAAGCGGGATAGATCCGAGAGGCGACAATTGCGAAGGAAACAGAGAAGGAAAACTGAATGTAAAACCAGAATATGAAGATCGTGAGAAGTGAATCGAGAGAGGAGAAGAAGAAGAACTGAAAATTCAATCAGAATCGCGAGATTTCTGAAAATCAGAAATTAGAATCGCGAGATTTCAGAAAATCATAATTGCGATTTACCGAAAATCATAATTGCGATTTACCGAAAATCAAAATCGCGACGTAACTGAGATCGAAGGATCAAAAGGAGTCGATATCACATGTAGTAAAGGAATCAAAATCAGTGAAGGAGGAATCGATTCAAGAGATCGAGGTCGAAGGATCGAAGGAGTCGAAATTGAATCTCAGGTTTGAATCACTGGTTTAGAAATCTAATTCGAGGATTGAAGGAATCGATTCCTAAGTTGTGAATTAATTCTCTCTATTTCCGATCAGTTCTAGTTGTGAATCGATCCAATTTATTCAAATTTACTAAAAATAACGAATTGGAGAAAATGTCGTTCGTCGTCATTGTGTTAGTTTCTATTATGTGTTGGTGAATTGTTTTGTGCGGGTAAAATTGTATTTGTGTTGGTGAATTGACGAACTGGATGAAAAGTGTCGAGTTCGTCGTTGTTGTTGATAGCAATTGTGTTGTTGGTTTCTATTCTCTATTGTGTTGTTGTTGTTTCTACTGATGGTGTTGTTGTAGACTCAGTGTTATTGTTGTTTTTGAAATATGTTGGTGTTGTTGTGTGCTTCTGAGGGAGAATACTGAGGGTGAGTATTCGGGATTGGAGCATACAACAGCTGGTATTGCTGAAGGCACAGGGGTTATGTCAGGAGGAAATGTGCGGGCTGACCATGCTGTGTTTGAGCAAGAAAGTTTCCTTCATTTGCAGATAGAGGACTGCAGTGAACTGTGTAATTGGTGAAGGTATAGTTCTATCGATAGGAGAATCAAGAAATTTCTAGCCCGAGCGAGACTAGAAATTGAGGGAGACTTCGTTGCATATCCGAGCTTATTATGAGAGATTGCGTGATGAGAATCGAGGGATTCTCTAGTCCAAGCGAGACTAGAGAACGAGAGGTTCTTTCCGCTTATTAAAATAGCTTGCGTGATGAGAATTGAGAGATTCTCTAGTCCGAATGAGACTAGAGAACGAGGGGGGTTTTCCGTCGTTTTTACATAAGGATAATGGAGGGATTCTCTAGTCTGAGTGAGACTAGAGAACGAGAGGTTCTTCGCTGTTGTTGTGGGAGTTGAAAGCTCCTACTTGAAAAGTTTAATGATGTAGCTACTTGTTCTTTGTTGTGGTTCTTCATTGTTTTGTGTTGGATACTGTTTTTATGATTATATGCAGTTGATTCGTGGTGATCTGTCCGAAATTGGTTCTGTTTTGGATGAACTACAGAGAATGGTTTCTGGTTTGGATGGACAGTTGTTTGATGTAGCTGATGGTGATGTTAAGTGGTTCCAGCAGCTTGAAGAAAACAATGTCACATAGTTGGACTGATTTATGTGCCTGTTGGTATTGCTGGTGTGTTGTTAAAACTGTTGTTTCCTGCTGCTGCAGGATAGGAATTATTCTTTGTTTTGTAACATATCTGGATATACTGCTGCGGTGCTACTGTTGTTGTCTTGTTGGTTGTTCTCGCAAAGATCTATGTTGTGTTGTTTAGTGTTTGAGAATGAAGCAGCGGCTGCTACATGTAGTGTTGATCGAGTTGCTGCAACTGTGCTACTACACTGTAATATATTGGTGTGGACTGAAAGGCAACAATTGGATCAAGGTGCTGATATCTTCCTCAAAATAAGGAAATTTTAAATAGCTTACAAACAGTTCTGAGTCGGATTAAATTAGAATGTAATGGACTCGAGACTTTTTAAAGACCAGAATTTCTCTGTTGAAAGTGCAGAAAAGGTTGTTGGATGGGCGTTGAGCCATCACTTGATGCGGAACACTCAACCATATCTTGACATGAGGCTTGTTTTATCTCCAGTGTGCAGTCAGTATGGGTTGGAGAAGTCACTTAAGGGGATGCAGTTTGGGAGAGTTCTCTGAGAACTTTCAGCTCCCCAACCATGTTCGAGTTTACATACTGGAGCTTATGCAACTTATTGCAGCTACTGATAAAAACCGCAAAGGAATTTTCTTCGAAGCTACAGGTGGAAGTTCATTCTTGGGAAGGCTGGTGCTGCCTGAGAAATGTTGTTATTGTTGCTGCTGCTTTGATCGATTGAGTGGCTGCTGCCACTGATGGATTCTGAAAATGTTGTTGTTAATGATGCATCTACAAATGCTAGCTGTTTCCAAGCTAGGACTGAAACCGATGTTTTTGATGCCTACCTTGAGGAGGGTGTTGAGATTATGAGTTAATTAGATATTTTGGTTAGATATTTTGTAATTATATATTTTGTGATACCTATAAATAGAGCATTTACTTTTAATATTCATTTGAGCAAATTATAATGAGAAAATATCAATAGAAGAGCAGTTGCTCCCTAACCGTCTCTCGAGAGACCTTATGTTTCCCTCTTCTCCTTCTCCCAAATCTTCTCTTCTCTCTCGCTGCCTCTGCACATAATCATATCTATGGAGGAGTTTTAACACTGGCAAATAAAACAACTTTTTCTATATATTGGCACTCTACTTCTTTAACCGATTCTTGGCCATGTAAAGCCAATAAGTCATTTAGCGAGGGAAGTTGTATACTCGTGCGAGAGAAAGAATGCAACAAGTTCATCTCTCCCGTGTATGACATGGTGCAGAGCCAGTGAGCCACCCTTTCGATGGAAAAATATTGTAGATATAGTATTCAATTGTGTTTGTTAGAAAGTTGTGTATGGGAGTTTGTTCCACATTAGAAGAATAGAAAGAGCTTGATGTGTTTATAAGTACTTATGTACTTTGAATATTAGATTGAATTGAGTTCATTTAGTTGGGTCAAATATGCATTGGGCTTGGATGTGCTTATAATTGATTAATAATATATTACCAAAGACTAGCACTTTTGGCGCCATGCTCGGTAGCACGCTGAGGCAACTCGAGTCTCTGAAGTTTTGTCAGCGGTGCCACCTGCGAGTTCTGCGACGGTTTGGTGATTAATGAGAACATTGTTTCATGAAAGGTTCACAATTGTTCATGAAAGATTACAATTGTTTCATGAAAGATCACAATTGTTCATGAAAGGTCACTTGATTTCTTTAGAATGACACGTGATTAAAAGACACAAGCAATATATCTCTTCCAATAAAGAAAACCTTCTTTTTTTCAAGCAATTCATGTTCATGAAGAACGAGTAATTTGCTGTAAACTTCGTTCTCAGATTAGGGAATCCTGAGGGTAAATTAGCAAGTTAATCTCATCAGCAGTATAATGAGGCTAATATTATCTTAAGGGCAGAGAATCATCTCGTCCTAATCTAGTTTCTGTAATTTATCCCATTTATTATAAAGTTTATATCTAACAAAACACTCTCGCAGCAACCCTCTAGCTTCCGGGAGGAATACGCGTGAATTTTTTTCCTTGGAAAGAGAGTAAATTCTTGATAATCGTCACCTTTGTTGCAAAAGAGCGTCAAACTTTTCCTTTATTGCAGCAATTCGCCATGAAGTACAAACAGCACCAAAAGTAACGAAATCTTCGATCACTTTAACACGGTTTGCAATCATATTAATGAGGTCCTGTGCCAATTCTGCCCAGTTCGCCATAGCGACGATATTGTAAAGCTGGCTTCTAGGAGGATTGTAATAAATAAACAAATTGGATGTCATTTATTGGCGTGTAACAATTAAAACATGGAAAATATGTATGTTCCTATATTGACAAGGATTAGGAACTAGCAGGCGTATATAGTTTTATTAGAATTTAAATGGGACTGATTGGTTTGTCCATTGAAATAGGAACTAGCAAGAATATAATTTAGGTTGCACCAAGGCTACCAGGAAACTTCTTCTGGTTCATGAATTCTTCTTACATTTTTCTTAGATAATTATTGTGTTCGGGTCATCTAACGCGCACAACACAGGTACCTGATAACTCTGTCTATATTTGATTTAGAGATTAATACTACCCTTTACGAAAGTTTATATGTAAACCCGACAATGGTCAGCCCGAGAGGACTATTCAGGTATTAGAGGACATGTTACGAGCATGCGTGATTGATTTTGATGGTCATTGGGACCAGTTCTTACCATGACAAAGTTTGCGTACAACAATAGCTATCACTCCAATATTAATATGGCACCGTTTGAGGCTATGTATGGTAGGATATTTTGATCTCCGATTGGCTGGTTTGATGCGTTCGAGGTTCGGCCTTGGGGTACCGATTTATTGATAGATTCCTTAGAGTAGGTTGTAAAGCATGGATCTTGGACCTAACTCAACCCCAAAAGTTATCTTATGAGGGGAGGGTTGTCTAAGTCTATATAAGGAGTCCAAATTTTCATTCCATTTCCGATGTGAGATTCTTAATTACACTCCCTCGCACGCTCAGACCCTGTTAACTGGAGCGTAGATGACATAATTTGAGGACCCAACATAGACTTGGAATGAGCCTGACATTGATACCATGTAAAGCATGTATATTGGACCTAACTCAACCCAAAAGCTAACTTATGAGGGAAGGATCGTCCAAATCCATATAAGGATTTTAAATTCTCATTACATTTCTGATGTGAGATTCTTAACATAGGTGAAGATGATCCAGGATAAGCTTCTGACATCACAGAGCTGGCAGAATGAGTATGCATACCGGAAGGTCCGAGATTTGGAGTTCATGGTGACAGAGTTCTTCTGAAGGTCTCACCCATGAAGGGTGTAATGGGGTCGATAAGAGGAAAGTTGAGTCTGCGGTATATTAGACCTTTTGAGATTCTTCAAAGAGTTATTCTGTATCCGGTACATAAAATAAGTTAAGAAGAAGCCCGCATAAATTTATAGTCAAATGTACATTAAATTTTCAGTGATTTAATTTAATAGATTGGTATTTGTTATCTTAACATTAAGAGTTAATAAGGCTTTAATTGAAAATTTTGAAATCCAATAGAGGAATGCATATATGAATATTTAATAATTCGTACTTTATTATGGTAACACTAATTTATGCAAAAATAAATTAATTCCATAATAAAATAATTCTTATTAATTAATTTTGTGGTCTATGCCTGAGTCAAATTAGGACTTTGGAAAACTTTTCCTTGTGAAAAAAGAAAATCCTTGACGTTCTGGAAAAGGTTTCAACCTTAAAAGCATGGCTGGGTAATGGATTCTTCCACCATAGAATTAAAGAACTAATTTTTGAGTAATTATTTAATTCACGCTTTAAGAGTATTTCTCAGATTCTATGATTAATTAAATCTGTTATTATGTGCTATCTATCTTACGTGTAAGTTTAATCGTGAAATACTTGTGTGTTTTCTGCATACATTCCATCAATTCATACCACTTTTAATTGTATATCCAAATTGCAGAAATTCCCAGTTTCCTCTTTTTGTGGAGAATTAATTATCACATGATTTATTGCCCTGCTATTTTGAGTATGTGCAGACTGGTTAAGTTAGGGCTGGCCAGTGGTCGGGCCGGGCCCATTGGGATCGGGATAGGCGGGCTCGGGACGGGGTTGGGCTAGGGTGGGCCGGGCGGGCCAGGCGGGACCGGTACTAACGGGACGATACCGTGTCCCGTCCCAGTACCGATTCCGGCGTGCAGTCGGGTCGAGATGGGCTTTTTTTTTAAAAAAAAATCCACTAAATTAATTATCACATGATTTATTGCCCTGCTATTTTGAGTATGTGCAGACTGGTTAAGTTTTTTTTTTTGTTGATGAAGGAACGCGGCCACTCTTTTTTCAGTCGCAAGACAGTAAACCCCGATCGACGCAGAGCCGCAAACCACGTCACCAGGTAAATCACACTGGCAGCACGCGCGATGCGCCAACCGAAAGGTTTATGCGAGGATCGAACTCGCGACTATGCCCGCTACCATGCTAATGACAGATAGTATTGTTTAGTGGACGGTGGGAATTTTACTTGTCGCTGTCAAATTTCTAAAATTGGTCATGGTCAGTAATCGATATTATTAATGACTAGGCTGTAGTAGTATTTCTGAACAACTTCCTTACTACCACCATGTGCTACATTCTTTCTTAGTTTTCCCATTGGGTGTAATTTTCTAATAAAGATCTAGGGTTCAAATGAGACCTTTGATTAAGAATATAAAGAGTATTTATCACTCTAGCGTAGTCCTTATTGGAGTATTATTTATTTCTTTGGTTTGAGTGAGGCAATAGTGGCTATTTCACTTCATGGAATGCTGAAAAGTACTACTATAGGAATCATTTTGGAGTAGATTTTCAAAGAGCTGCATCAAAATTTCATATCGATTCATTTGCATCAATCTCACTAAGTTGGGATTGGTTATATGAACTTTTTGTATACATTCCGCTAAATCTAGTTCATTTAGAATTTCAGGAAAAAAAATAACATAAGGAGAGTTTTATCATTAAAGAAAAGTTGAAATGAACGACATCCTTCCCTTTTTAATCAAAGTCTCGACTTCACTTTTTGCAAAATAAGAAAGTTTCTTATAAGTTCTAAGTAGCGACAATTCGAATTATTTAGGCTAATTGGCTTCGAACACCGAATGCATAAAGAATACGTAATAAAGTGTAGTTCCTTGGAATTTCATATAAGCCCAAGACTTGTAGTGAATTGATTTGTAAATTGCAATTGACAGACCACCAAGGAGTCCGTGGGAGGGTAGCGTTCTTCCACCCTTAAGTCTTAATTAAGGTTGTCCAACGGGGCGGGGTATATCGATCCCGCCCCGACCCCGCCCCAACCCCCTGCACTGTACCGGTATCGGTATCGGTATGGGGCCGATGAAAAAAATCGACTCCGACCCCGCCCCGACCTCGCCCCGACAGCGACACCGACCCTTCCCCACCCCATCTGACCCCTAACTAGCAGTTGCACAACGGCTTTATACCAATTTGGTCGTTGTGCAACGACCAAATACCCCTCCCCCTCCCCCAACCCCCTACCCCCTAATATTTATTTTTAACCCTTAAGTTATTCTATTTACACTTTAACCCAATTTTTTCAACTATAAATTCTTCATTTTTCTTCATTCTTTGTCACAAATCTTCCTACAATTATAATCTCTCTAATAATCTCTCATTCGCTTTACATTGTCTTCTAAATATTCAATTTAATTTATTCATTTGAGAATTGGCAACAAAGTTTCAATTTTCAACATTTCTCGATTACACGTCGATGTTACGTCGGCGTTTGGTACATTCGTTCATTTATTAAATTATTATTGTTTCTTTATTTTAATTAGCGCACTTAATTTCATTATCTTTAACTATTTATTAGCATAAATTATAATGAAAGGATTAAGAGGTATGTTGATTGTTGGGTATGTCTGGTTCTAGTAGGGGTGACAAGAGCAAGGGTCATTCTTCTAGTCATCCTATTCCTCATATACAAGATGAATTTATTGATACTCAAAATTTTCTTGAAGTACCGGTAGATTTAGACGATGAGCTATTTTCTGAAAATCAACAAGAGTTTAATTTAGAACATCTAGATAACATACCAACTAATCTAGATGACACGCCAACTAATGCACCTCAAAGTGGAACGCCTCATATTCCCCCTAGTATGAGACGAGGCCCACCAGAACGAAAATTAACATCACTTGTATGGGCTTTTTTTGATAGAGACGTACAAAATGAAGCTAGATGCACAATTTGTAAAAATATTTATAAATTCAAAATAATAAGAGGTCATGGCGGGACAGGAGGTTTAACTACGCATTTGAATATCAAACACAAAGCTAGGTGGGAAGAATATAAGGCTCAAGTGAAGGGTGAGTCAACAATGACCTCTGAGTCGGAACAAGCTTCACATCTTGTCGCACTGTGCAGTGGTCAAATTGACCCTATGGCGAAGCGATTGAGCTCTAAATACGATAAAATGAAAGATATGTAAGAATTATCAAAATTAGTTGCAGTGGAGGGTTTGCCTTTTTTATTTTCTGATTCTCTTGGTTTTATTCATTATATAAGATCAATATACAATCTTGCTTATAACAGTTTTCCTAGATTAACTGTTAGGAGAGATGTTTTTAAATTTGCACACGAATATCAACAATATTTACGTTATTATTTATATCATTACCCTGGAAAAATATCTATCACATCTGATATAGGTCGTAGTACTAACGGTCATGATTATTTAACTGTAACATGTCATTGGATAGACTATAAATGGTCTATGCAAAAACGTATTTTAGCATATAGATATATTGATGAAAGACACACTGGTATTTTTATTCAAGAAAATATTTTTTCTGTTTGCGTTTATTATGGCATAAGTGATAAAGTCATGACTATTACATTAGATAACGTCTCTTCTAATATTTCCGTTGTTAGAATATTAAAAAATGTCTTAACTACATCTTTTCCAGATCATTTTCATATAAAATGTGCATGTCATATTTATAACTTAGTTGTAAAGGATGACATAAAACTTTTTGAAGACATTCTTGCAAAAATTCAATTTTGCTATAAACTATATTTTTAAAAATAATAGAATACAACGACTAAAAGAATATAAAAAAACTTGTCACGATTGTGGTCTAGCTTACAGAAAAGTTCCCGAAGAAGTATGCACTAAATGAAATTCTTTATACAACCAACTACGTGTTGCTTATGAGTATAGACAACTTATAACCCAGTTTTTTAACGCCCGTAATCGAAATTCTAGTGATATGCTTATAGATTCCGATTGGGATATAATTTTAGAACTAAATATATTTTTAGAGAAATTTTATCTAGTTACTAAAAAAAAATTCCGGGATTTATTATCCTACTATTTCATCAATGTTATTTTATATAGCTCTAATATTTATATTACTTAGTGAATATATGACAAAACCAGCTTATAAGGAACCTATTAAAACAATGTTTTAAAAAATGAAAAAATATTTTATTCCTATTCCCCCAATTTTTTGATTAGTGTTGTATTAAATTCGTCTATTAAACTAGACGGTTGTAAAAATCTTGTTGAAACTATTTACGATTGCATAGCTACATTCCACCTCCAACTCCTAAAAATCCAAATGACCCACCACATGTTGAAATAAGTAGAGAAGAAGTGTTGTCTAGCATTCAAGACGAATGTAAAAAAAAATATACGCATACCAACAAGAAAGTGCTAGCAACCAACCGACTTCCATGCCATCTTCTTCTTTTTCAACACAACCCCAAAAACCACATGCTGTTTCTGCGGCTAGTATTCAAAGCCTCAGACAGAGAATGAATAGTGGTACCGTTTCTAACCAAATTAGCGAGTTAGATGTTTTTGTTTTGCAGGGTGTTGTACCGTAGACATGAAGACTTGCTAAAATACTGAAAGCAGAATGAGAAGAATTTTCCAACACTAGCAAAGATGGCCCGAGATGTGTTGAACATTCAGGTGTCATCAACAGCGTCCGAAAGTGCATTTTCTGCAGAAATATTTCAAATAGGGGAGCACATACATTCATTGACAGTAGACTCATTAGAGATTGCAGTTCTATTCAGATATTGGATTCGTGCGGAGCGTAGGAGGTGCGCCCAATCGGAGATCGACGAAGAAGAAGACTACAACTACAACGAAATCTTTTCCGACGAATGTGCAAGCGACGTCGTCCAATTTGACCAAGATATACCAATTCCAACCGAAGAACCACAAGACATTATAAAGAAACTAGAAAATGTATTTCTTATAATGTAATTCTTTTAATTGTAATTTTACTATGCTATTTATTTGCAACTTTCAATATCATGAAGTTGTAATTTTGAAATTGTATTATAAAAAAAATCATACTTCTAGTCGAATAATATAAGAGGCACAAAAACAACATTGGGATGTTTCTATTAAACTATTTTGTTGTGTATGTGTATTATTTATTTATTTATTTAATTTAAAGGCAAATAAAAAAATGACTCCACCCCGACCTCGGATCGGGGCGAGGCACACGCGCCACCCGACCCGCCACTGGCCATGCACCCGACCTACCTCCTAGCCCCGCCAGATCCCGACCCCGCCCACCCCGACCCCGACCTACCCCCTAGCCCCGCCAGATCCCGATCTCGCCCACCCCGACCCCGCCCCGCCCCGTTGGACAGCCCTAGTCTTAACTAGATGGTCTGAACGACTGAACCTGAACCATGCATGAAAATGACAAACTTCTTGGTAGAGAGCGTTTGAAGAAACTTAATTGACATAATCAATAAAATCTGAGTTAATCCAGCCATTAAATTAGATATAAGATGCTTACACAACAAAAACCTCAATTGAAAAATCTCAACACAATATTTACATTCATGAGAATCAACAATACCATTAGAGTTACAGGAGCTCAATACACATCCATTGCAAACCAATCAATCTACTATTCATTTCTTTTTCAGAATAAACCAAATAAAAACTTGATTATACTGTAATTATAACAAAACTTAGTCAGCCTTCTTCCAAGCTGACATTTTAAAAACCAAAACAATAACAAAACAAACTAATCCTTAATATTGGAAATTGTAAAAAAAAAAAGTGATTCTTTGTTAAAGTCAATATGGTACTGGTGTTGACATATTACCAATTTGATCAAGAACATCAAGAACTTCAGCTCTGCTCCTCACAATCCTGTGAAACACTTCTCTTATCTGTTGCTGCAACGGTGCTAGCCCCTCCTCCATTTTCCGACATATCTCTGCCATCTCCGCCACCTGTCCCGCCACCTCTTCCAGCTTCTCCTCCTCCGCGGGAAACTGAAAATTCTCCGTGAAATCCACCAAATTTTGCGCGACTTTCTCCATTTTTTGCAGCTCATCCAACAACCCGGTCGTCCCTTTTTTCTCCTTTTTCTTCCATTCCTCCGCGATTTTATCTTGAAGAGAAATTAAACTCTGCCCCCAATTCAAATTTCTCGGCATTGGAAAATGTGTCAATAGCCCTGTCCTCTCCTGACACGGAATCGCTGCCACTAACCCCCACATAACGAACACGAAAACCGTGCTCATAGCATAAATAGGTAGGGCGAGCCCTGTGGACTCGCTCCCGCGTGGCGGAACCAGATTAGACGTCATAGCCTGAATTTGTTTCGAAGCGGACCATGATTTCGCCACGGACCACGACATTGCACGAAAAGTACCATTAGTTCTATCTTTATTATTAGTAGTATTAGTACCACTGCGCCTACCAAAAGACCACGTGCGCTCAACAGCTTTTGCGTGATAATTATTCTCCTTATCATCCAACATCATCGACGTAAGCAATGTGTTCAACGCCTTTTTCGCGCGTCTTACTTGTCCGTCCCCCATTGGCTTTTGCTCTAGCGCGGTAACCACGATTTGAGCTAGCTTCTGCCAGTGACCCACGAGTTCCAACCCGTGGGTCACTGCATTACAAATATCAAGAGATTTGATCGAACGATCAAGAATATCAGGGACAAGACGATCCAACGGGGGTTTGGAAAATTGAACAGGATCACGTCCGATTAGGACAAGTGCTTTAAATTCAGCCTCACAACATAGGAAAACATCGAGGAGTTTTCGATACCATGAAATCGAGAAAAGGGCAGTTTGGTCTTTTGCAGGGGAATCTGTTGTGGATGAAGGATCATTTGGTAAAAGATCAGAGAAACGTTCGGCGACATGTTTTTGGAAAAGTTCAAGGTCATCTAGGTCTTGTTCATGGTTGTTTTCCATATTCGATACTTGATTCCGACGAATACTTATTCGATTGAGGAATGATCCTTGATTATCAGCCATTGGCATGGTGTTTTGTTTTTGACAGAAGAAATGGTCAGCAAATGGAAGTTAATATAAAGGGAGTTGGAAAATTGAATGGTTGTGGCCATTTCTTTGTGTTGGATATGAAGACCGTTTCTTGCTGACTTGGTAGTTAGTTTATAGTTTATAGTTTATTCTATCCACTGAAATGTTCGTTAGCTCTCTTTAAGATTTTCGGGTTGTGTTGTGCACTTTAACCCTGAACTGTTTTTGGTCACTTATTCAAGTAAAGGGATCAAAAGCATGATATTCAATAGCACAATGACTAAAATCATACTTTATCAATAAGTAAGGGACCAAAAGTGCTACTAACTCTCTTAAAGGACTTTTATCTAGAAATAAGGATCTGAATAAACAAAAACTTAAGTACTTCTAAAAGATCTTAAAATGATGATATGACTCAATAAGCAAATTAAGGACAATAAGCTAGGAAACAAACTCCATTTGTTTTTGCCTTGTTAGTTTTAATAGATTTTATATACAGGTGGAATTCGACATCAATCAACATGGAGAAAGACGACTTTTTAGAAGATAAATTGAATAAAATATTAGCAATAATTTGAAGCATGTTCCTTAGCAAGATTAAACATGTCTATATATATTGTGATATGACTTCCATCATTAGTGCAATAGACATATTAGAATCTTTTTAATTACTCAAAAGTATATTTAAGATAAAAGATAACCTTGAGGGCTTCCATAAGCAGATAGGTAAACAAAGAGTATATATAAGACAATCACAAACATTAAGGACAAATCTTTTCTTCTTTCTTGCTCCACCCCTCTCTCTATTGGTATATACAAATTAAGAGAACACTAATAAGTGAAAGGGAAAAGGTCGATTTGTTTTAATAATTATATTACAAGTAAAGGTGTCAAATGAATGAATTGAATTAAATTTTGACATGTTTAAAGATTACTTCGACTGAAATGAAGTTAAATAATAAAAGAGTAAGGACACAATTAGTCATCAAGTGAAACTATTGACACTCAATAGCTCAAGCTTTTTCAATATCCATTTTGTAGCTCTAAACTAATCTCCTAGTGTCTTTTTGAAGTTTTTAACAATTGTTTGTCTCTTATTTTTCAGCAATTTTTTGTTATATTGTTTGTTTCCTTATCATTTTAATTTCCTTTTTTTTTGTTTAGTTTATCTTCTTCATTTTTTGTTCTTTTTTCATTTTTGTCTTTCTCTTCCTTTTGTAAAAATAAAAATAAAAAATAATATAAAAAACATACTAAAGTCACTAGCTTATTTATTAAAATTTAAATTAACAGAAAATATATTTTTATATATTTTTTCTTTTACAAATGAAAATAAAAGTTATATGTATCTAAAACATGACTTAATATTTTTTGGAATATTTTTATAATTTGCTAAATATGATATAAAAAATATCAAAATTAAGCTTAAGCTTTATTTGTTGATTTCTTTAATGTTTTTTATTGTATATTAAATAGAAGCGTGGTAAAAGTGTTAATAAACTAAACATTTCAAAATTTTGAACATTCTCTGATAATGTAACAGTTTATCAATGATACTATTTTTGTACAACTCAAACCTCCAAAACCCAAAACCTTAATCTCTATTCTTGCAACTCTTACATCACATTACCACACATTTTCTCTATCTTTGTAGCATAAAATATGTATCTCTATTGAATATGTATAAAAATGTATCACCGATGTATAGAATATGTATTCCTATAGTACGTGTATAGAAAATGTATCATTATTGTATATGTATAGAAATTGTATCATTAATGTATACAATATGTATCATTGTAGTATGTGTATAGAAAATTGTATCATTGTTGTATAGAATATGTATCAATACTGTATATGTCTATAAATTGTATCATTGAAGTATCTAATATGTATCCCTACAGTATGTGTATAGTAAATTATATCATTGTATAGAATATGTCTCGATATTGTATATGTATAAAAATTATATCGTTGATGTATATAATATGTATCCTTACAGTATATGTGGAGGAAATGTATCATTATTGTATAATAATGTATAATAAATATAGAATCAATGTATAATCAATGTATAATGTGTACATAAATATTAATACACATATTATACAATTATTATATACTATTTATACGCAGGCAAGGATTATCGAAAAAAACGGAGACTGACGAAAAAATTCCGGCCAAATTTGTACCAAACAACCATAGATATGATGATTCCACAATCATAGAAAAAGAAGTGCAGACGAAGATTCAACAACAACTTTATATGCATACAACTTTAATGTATACTTACTAATTATACACATATTATACATGTTTTGGGATATTTTTTGAATGATCAATTAATATATACTTATTAATTATACACATATTATACATGTGTTAGGGATATATTTTGAAGGCTCAAACAAAATAAAAATCTGAAATTATTAAAGAAGATCATTTTAGAGAGTCCAGTTTGTTGTAGCTAAACAACTAGAGCTTCGTTCAATTTCAGTTTCTAATCTCCTCATAAAAAAGACAGCAAAGTGAGGTTACTTCCATCTTTTATGGGTTTTTAAAAGGTTTGATAGGGCTCAGATAGTTGCTTTATGTTCTCAGCGAAGACGCACGCTTCCTTTGTGATTTGATTTTGCATTTGCTTAATATGTTATGACTTCTGTGGATTATTGACTATCTACTATTTACTTATTAATTTAAAAATTAAAAGATTTGCTTAATATGTTATTTATATTGAGTTCTTGGTTATTTATTTATGTCTATTTAATATTTTTGTACTAAATTGCGCTTCACATGAAAAAAAAACGCGCGTTTCGCTTCACACTTCTCGCTTCGGTGAAGTGAGACATCGTCGCTTTTCCAAAACATTGCTTGTATGATCATGTATACTTGCGTGTACGTTTGGAAGCTAACATACTCCTATAATAGTTCGAATAAAAATGGATAGATATAATTTTTCTCGAGAACAAATAGATGGATTTTTTTCTAAACCAAACAACACATAGTAATACAGTAGCATTGATTTAATAAAGGATACTATTAATATAACAAACAGAGCAAAAACAGGTAACAAAGTTTAAAATAAAGCACTGAAACGAATAAAGTCATCTTCTGTTGCCAAAATTATATCAATCCTTTTTGTAAAGCATCAAAGGTTTTTGGAACAAATTCCTTATTTGCAATTCCACCAAAAGCATTCCTCAAACTTAAATATTTTCCACAATTTTTAAATAGTTGCAACATATAAATAAATAAAGTATAAGTAAATAAACATATAGAGACTATATACTTCCTTTTTATTAGAAGTAAAAGAAAAAAAAGGTATGCGGGTTCGAGCTTCAGCTATATAATTGCCTTTGATAGATCAATATGAGATTTTTAAATTTTCGCCGTGAATTTAAATTTAGACGGACAAGGAAAAAAAAAGATAAAATAAGGAAAAATAATAATTAGATGGACAAGGCCCAACTCCAAGGTCGGTTTCCGTAAGAGGGGGGAAGTTTGACATTATATACCAAGTTACAGGGCTAAAGTGGTCATTAAATCAATTAGGGTTAATTACGTTCACCTCCCCAAATTGCTAAAGTACATCCCATTCAGGGCCACAAAGTTGAATCTCTCCCTTCACACACCCCTCTCTCTTTCTGTCTTCATCCATTTAACCCTAATTTCTACACCAACTCTCTCATCTTCCAAAATTCTTACAACAGGTACTATTGTTCACTTTTCATGAATTGCCCCCAAATATTTGTTTTTTGCACTTTGTCCCCTCATGTTTTTTCTTCTTTATTAGTGTCTCTCTCTTGTTTTAGGCTCTTATGTGTTTTTACCTTCATGGGTGTTCCTTATTTATTGACTTTTTTGTTTCTTGATTATGGTTCTTTATATTTTTAATTGTTTAATTATGCTTGTGTTAAAGATTTGATCTTTTTTATTGAATTGGGAATGTAGGTTGATTGTTAAAGATGATTCATATAGCCAACACTAACTCTTTTGTTTTAATCAAACTCTTGTTTTTTTTTCTTCGGGTTTGTCTTTCGATTTCTGTTACTATTTTTTTTTTACTTTGATTATTGTATTATTTTGTGTTAGTTAAGGCTCTTTTTTCCAGTCAGCTTTATCATGTTTTCTATAGCTTTTTATACTGCTTTAAATTACTTTGTTTTGTACCGAGGGTCTATGGAAACAAACTCTCTACCTCCCAAGATAAGAGGGATAGGAGTAAGGTCTGCTTACCCTCTACCCACTTTATGGGATTTCACTGAGCATGTTGTTGTTGATAGCTTTAAAATTTTCATTGTTTAATGATGCATGTGGTAAAGATTTGAGCTGTTTTATTGAATTGGGAATGTAGGTTTGTTTTAACAGTGCTCTTGTATTTTTTTTGTTGCTAGCTTTAAAAAGTTTCGTTGTTTAGTTATGCATGTAGTAAACATTTGAGCTTTTTTAGTGAATTGGGAATGTAGGTTGATTTTCATGGTCCATTTGAACTAATTATTAAATATGATTCATGTACCCTTTTTTGTTTTAACTATGCTCTTGTTTTTTCTTGTTGCTAGCTTTAGTAAGTTTCGTTGTTTAGTTATGCATGTGGTAAAGATTTGAGTTTCTTTTTGTTTTCTTGAATTGGGAATGTAGGTTGGTTTTCATGGTCCATTTGAACCTATTGTTAAATATGATTCATATACCCTTTTATGTTTTAGCTAAGCTCTTGCTATTTTCTTGTTGCTAGCTTTAATAATATCATTGTTTAATTATGCATGTAGTAAAAATTTGAGCTTTTTTATTAATTGGGAATGTAGGTTGATTTTCATGGTCCATTTAAGCTTATTATTAAAGATGGTTCATCTATCCAACATTAATTTTTTTATTTTAACTAACTTCTTGCTTTTCTCTTGTTGCTAGCTTTAAATGTTTTCATTGTTTAATTATGCTTGTGGTAAAGATTTGAGTTTTTTAATTGAATTGGGAATGTAGGTTGATTTTCATGGTCTATTTAAACTTATTTGTTACAGATGATTCATACAACTAATACTAACCTTTTTTGTTTTAACTGAGCTTTTATTATTTTTCCCTTCAAGTACCTCGGGTCTATAATCCAATGGAATGGAGATATTGATGACGATGTCACACATTGTATTGGGGCAGAGTGAATGAAATGGAAGCTCACATCTGGAGTTTTGTGCGATTAAAAGGTGCCACCAAAACTTAAAGGTAAGTTCTATAGGGTGGTGGTTAGACCGACTATGTTGTATAGGGCGGAGTGTTGGCCGGTCAAGACTTCACACTCCCAAAAGATGAAAGTTGCGGAGATGAGGATGCTGAGATGGATGTGTGGTCATACAAGGAGTGATATAATTAGAAATGATGATAACCGAGACAGAGTGGGAGTGGCCTCAGTGGAGAATAAGATGCGGAAAGCGAGGTTGAGATGGTTCGGACACGTGCAGAGAAGAGACACAAATGCCCCAGTGCGGAGGTGTGAGAGGTTGGCTATGGACGGGTTTAAGAAGGGTAGAAGTAGGCCGAAGAAGTATTGGGGAGAAGTGATTAGACGGAATATGGCGCATGTGCAACTTACTGAGGACATGACCTTAGATAGGGGGTTGTGAAGGACACGAATTATGGTAGAAGGGTAGTAGGTAGTCTAGCGTAGTCCTACTTACGTTTACAGACCGGTAGTTGTAGTGTTATTATTGTAGGCCCGCTTAGCCTATCATACTAATAGGCGCAATATTGCTTTATAATCTTCTGTCGTTTGATTTCTGCTGCTATGTGTTCTATAGTGTACTTTGATTATCTTATTTACATGCGTTAGTTACTACTTTTTTCAAAATGCACTATCATGTCTTATTCGCTTTTGATACCAGCATTTTCATACTGCTTTAAATTTCTTGTCCGGGTCTGACCATTTCTCTTGCTTTACTTGTGCTTGTGCTTTGTTTTGAGCCGAGGGTCTCTCGGAAACAACCGCTCTACCTACCAAGGTAGAAGTAAGGTCTGCGTACACTCTACCCTCCCCAGACCCACGTTGTGGGATTTCACTGGGTATGTTGTTGTTGTGGGTTATAATGGATGTACGAGAATAGTATACAACTACTACTAGTGCTTTGAAAGGATAAACTATAATGGTTTACAATACAACCGACTTGAAGCCTAACAAGAGTTGTGACAACAACAACAAGTTTGATGATCTTGGTCTTCATTCTTCTTGAGTCCGTCTTGAGTCTTCGTTCCAATTGCAACAAGCTCTTAGATCTTGATAGCCTGAAACCTAGAGACACTAAATCTGGTAGCATTACAATTTCGCTGTTGAGTCGAGTGATATTTACTCTGTCCTTAAGACATTATTGCCCCGTATATATCCTTTTACGATATGGGTAACTGTCTCCCAAGATAAAACAACAACTAAACAAATGAACAAAGGAAACTCAAGTGTTTCTCAAGAAGAACCTTTGAGTGTTTGAAATATATGTTAGAGAGGAAGAAATTCAGAAAAATCTGAACTATACAAGAGTGAGGTGTGTTCTACAATTGAGCCAAGGGCCTCAATTTATAGTGTGTGTAAGATGATCTCTCATCTAGTCAACTAATGGCAATCAATGACCATGTAATGACACTTATGGAGAGGTGCTATTTAGCCAAATAATGGTTGAATTCAAGTGTCAAGTAATGGAGGATCAATGCTCCAAAACCAGCCCAAAGTCAGAAACTTTCCATCTTCCGTCGACCATTCTGTCTCCGAAGCGCCGCGTCTCCGACGGTGTTGCGCCGGGCCCTTCACGGCTCCGCGACGATTTCTGACCCGTTTCATCTTTTAGACATCGTACATTTCTTCCTTCATTTATTTACCAACGTGGAACACATGTCATTTAACCAACAACATTTCATCATTTCATGTCTCAAACGTTTACTCACGTACCAATATCTCTTTCACTAATAAAATTTACTATACTTGACACTACATGTGCACGTGTGTGAAAACGACGTTTCCGACGTGCGAGGCCTCAATTGTTCGAGTCATAAACAATGGGTTAAACTTAATTCCACATTAGTGAATTTTCCACAGTTGTTACTATCCTTATAATTTCATTGTTTAATTATCCATTTAGTAAAGATTTGAGCTTTTTTTTTTCTTTGATTTGGGAAAGTAGATTGATTTTCATTGTCCATTTGAACTTATTGTTAAAGATGATTCATATAGCCAGCACCTACTGTGTTGTTATTAAAAACTTGTGTTTTTTACTCTTCCCCTTTTGCAGTTTTTGAATTGGTTGAGGATTTTATGTCCTTGTAATGGCTTCCAAGAAGATAATTGCAATATGTCAATCTGGAGGAGAGTTTGTGACAAACAATGAGGATGGTTTTTTGACATATACAGGTGGAGAGGCTTATGCTTTGGACATTGATGACAAGACAGTTTTGGCTGACTTTAAGAAAGAAGTAGCAGAGAATTTTCAGCGTGGCATTGAAGGAATGACAATAAAATATTTTCTTCCTGGGAATAAGAAAACTCTCATTACTATATCCAAAGATAAGGACCTCAAGCGTATGATTAATTTCGTTAAGGATTCTGACCAAGTTGAGATCTTCATAATTTATGACGAATCCCTTGTGAAAAATGCACCCAACGTCTCTGCCAGCAGGTACTTACTTTTCTTTAGGTTTAGTTTGGTTTGTTTATTTGTTTTTTCACTCACATGGCATGGACAAAAGGGTCCAAGTGAAATGCAATGTATGTGGAGAATTCAATTGAACCCCCTTCTATACACTTAGTTCCGCCAGTGGTTGCACTCAGATGGCATGAGCCTTAATGCTTGTTTAATCTTAGCATGGCAAGTTTCTATTCGTTCTTTTGGTGGAGTTTTCTACACAATTTGTTCCAAGTGCTCTGTTATGCTGATTCTTCTAGATGTGAATGAGTTCGAATGATATGCTTAGGGGTGTCAAATAGGCGGATCGAAATGGATTTGAGTGGGTCAAAATGGGCTGAGTTAATAAATGAGTGATTGACCCGCCCAAAAGTTCCTTGGGCTGAAAAGTGGGTCATAACTCAACCCGCTCAATTGTTACTAAGTTTTAATTTTTTTGTTTGTTCTTTTGTATAGCTTTTTAAGTACCTAATAAAACTATTTTTTTCTTTATTATGGCTATATATAATATATCAAATAAAAAAATGTCTTTATGGAAATATTTTGATAAGATCTCTATGGGTCAGTTTGGGCTACATATCGGCCCAATTTATTTTTAGATGGACTGAGATAATAAATGGACGCGTCATTGACCCCCCGAAATTTGAACGGGTTCGGTGGGTCATCTTTCATTGACTAATTTTGCCCACCCCTAGGTATGCTATCTCTTATTGGATACTTAAATGATAATGACTTGCATACTCTGCAGGTCGGCAACTGCGTCAGAGGCAGCACTTACTCCTGCTACCCCTGTGGATGTGGATATGATTCATTGTGATGATCTTCTTGGTGCTGATGCTTCCATTGATACAACTCCCCTCTGTGTCTATCCTGTCAGCAATGATGAGAACAATGAGAAGCATCGTAGAGCAGCTACACAATGGGAGAACACAATAACCGGCGTGGGTCAAAGGTTCAATAGTTTTGTTGAATTTCGTGAAGCTCTGCATAAATACTCAATTGCTCATGGATTCACTTATAGGTATAAGAAAAATGATAGTCGTAGGGTAACTGCTAAATGCAAGGTTGAAGGATGTTCTTGGTGCATATATGCCTCGAGGTTGCCTACCACTCAGCTAATATGTATCAAGAAAATGAATGAAAAACATACGTGTGACGGGGCTGCTGTTAAAACTGCGTACCGGTCGACGAGGGGATGGATGGGAAGTATAATAAAGGAAAAGTTGAAGGTTGCTCCAAACTACAAGCCAAAGGATATAGCAAAAGATATTGAGCGCGAATACGGCATTCAGTTGAACTATTCTCAGGCGAGGCGTGCGAAAGAGAAAGCAAGAGAGCAGCTTCAGGGTTCTTTCAAAGAGGCGTACAGTCAGTTACCGTTATTCTGTGAGAAAATTAGAGAAACTAATCCTGGTAGTGTGGCTACAATCGCCACTAAGGAGGACTCCAGTTTCCATCGGCTGTTTATTGCGTTTCATGCTTCAATATCTGGTTTCCAACAAGGTTGCCGCCCTCTTCTTTTCCTGGACAGCACGCTTCTTTATGCAAAGTATCAAGGAACACTTTTGGCTGCCATAGGTGTAGATGGGAATGATGGTGTTTTTCCAGTAGCCTTTGCAGTTGTAGACGAGGAGAATAATGACAACTGGCATTGGTTTCTTTCAGAACTAAAATCTGCTGTCTTTATAGCAGCCAGTCCAATAACTTTTATTTCTGATTTCCAAAGAGGTCTAAGAGAATCTTTGCAAAATGTGTTCGGTGAAAAGTGTTACCACGGCTTTTGTCTGCGTTATCTTGCAGAGAAACTTAATAACGATTTAAAAGGTCAGTTTTCACATGAAGCCAGACGCCTTATGATCCAAGATTTATATGCTGCTGCTTGTGCCCCAAAGCTCGAGTCTTTCGAACGCTGTGTCGAGAATATAAAAGCTATCTCGCCCGAAGTTTACAATTGGGTCAGTAGAAGTGAGCCCGAACACTGGGCGAATGCCTTTTTCTGTGGGGCCCGGTATGGCCACTTGACATCCAACTTTGGGCAGCTTTTTTATGATTGGGTAGCGGAGGTGGACGAGCTGCCAATAACTCAAATGGTTGATGTGTTACGAGGTAAAATAATGGAATTGATCTATACGAGGCGTGTCGATTCCAGTCAGTGGGTTACTACGTTGACACCTTTGATGGAAGAAAAACTTCAAAGCGAAACATCAAGAGCGAGTTCACTTCAAATATTACCCTCACATGGGAGCACATATGAAGTACGTGGCGAATCTATAGAAGTAGTCGATATTGATCAATGGGATTGTAGTTGCAAAGAATGGCAGCTTAATGGTTTGCCTTGTTGCCATGCTATTGCTGTTTTTGACCGCCTTGGAATAAGCTCGTATGATTATTGTTTAAGATGTTTCTCAACCGAGAGTTACCGTGTAACATATGCGGAATCAATTAACCCTATGGAGAAACCAATTAAAGGTGAACCGGATATGGAGCATAATATGGTGATCATTGTTAATCCTCCACCAACGAAACGTCAGCCTGGTCGACCAAAGACGAAAAAGGCGGACACTTTTGACATAGTCAAACGTCAGATGCAGTGTAGCAGGTGTAAGGGCCTGGGCCACAATAAGAAGACATGCGGGTAGGTGCTCTGGACTCTTCTCTGGCTAATGAACGGAAAGCATGCTTCTTTCAACTATTACAATATATTGTCTTGCATATAATTCATATCCCTTCTTGTATTCACATATTTAGGCATCTCTCATACTGACATAAACCACCATTAACTTATTTGCTTGCTGTTTCCTTTCCTTTGGAAAGACTTTTGTTGGTGGGAAGAGGGGATATAGGCCTATAATCTACTCAAAAAAGTTATTTCTCAAAAAGTATAATCTACTTTAAAAAAGGTTGTTATTGTCTTATCTTGGGATTTAATAAGATGGAACTTTTCCTTGTTAGCCTCATGGATAATTTATTCATTAGCTTAAATTAGCAGGAAAAGGTTGCCTAAATCCATGGTTGTGGCAACCTCTATCTAGGACTTGGACTCTCCAAAAATGTTGCTGCACCCGTGTCAGATTCTCAAACAATAGACTATTTTTGGAGGATCCGACACGTCGACATTTTCGAAGAGCACGTGCAATATAGTCCAAGGGCGGGTCTATATGCCTGCTTACATATATTAAAAATAACCCCGTAGCTTTTGCCCAAACCATATATATATATTTAGAAATTTACTAAATGTTTATAAATATTTGAATGTGATGTGAACCCAATTATTATAGTAGTATTAATTTTAGTTCGTTGTAGAAATCCATAAACTTTAAATTCTGGATCCGTTTGCCTCTGTTGCCGGTTAAACATTCAGACTTTGAGCTAGAATTCTTTCACCCAATGCATTTGAAGATCTAATTATTTTTTGTTCTGCATGGCGATTACACTAATTAATTATTATCCACGAAATGAGAGGATTGTTTAAATATCTGAATCACTGCCAAATCCTGAAACTTGCAATATGGTGAAACTGTTCCTTTAAGTAGCTCTGAGAACTACACCGTGTCCTTATTTGAAATTAAACTGTGAAAATACGGGTTGCAAACTTGCAATTCACTTGTAAGGTGCTACAGGGCATCAAATTTTCTACTGCATTTTTGAAGTTAGAAGAACTGCAGAATCCGATATCAGATGTTTTCGTTGCGAAGCATGAATAATATTTTCTCTTGACACAACAACTATTACGCTTTTGTCCCAAACAATTTGGTGTCGGCTATACGAATCTTTACTGCTTCATTTAAGCTCAACTAGAATCAAATTGTTTCTATTTATATCTGTTCTATATTTGTTTACTCTGCTGTGAACAACTACTGCTGTTAGTGACCGGATAATTATACTGTGTCATCTGTGAAACAGGAAGGTGAATAATATTGATGAAGCAGATCCTCTACTTTTCACTGGCTTGGTAACTGGAGAACTTGAAAATACTGCAGGATCCATGGAATTGGAATCTTCTTGTCCTATATAGAACAAACTAAAATATTTAGATATATTTTGATAGGATATCCTTTTGGGATAAAAGTTGATGGAAATTTTTTAGGTGGATCTCTAGTTTGGTTACACATTTTATTATAGTTGGTTTTGTTAGTTAGATTTTTTTGTTGATAAAGTTTTGCTTTTAGATTTAATCATAGCATCTGTCCTCCCCACCTCCCCCTCCTCTCAAGTTCACGTGTCCGTAAATGAAGGTGTTGTAAGCACTGAATACTTTTTCCATGGAAACAAACCCTTCATGCGGAAACGTTCCCATTGTCACTATAGAGATACTCGTTGTGAACCTTTTTTATTATTAGTAGGGGCTCGTGAAGTAGCCCTCTTTCTTTACGGAAAAAAAAGGAAAGATTCGAGATTTGTGAACAGACCGGCTTGGAATAGAGAATAGATTATTAGAAGTTTTTTAAAGTAATAAAATTAAGGTGGAAGAAAGTGGACTAGTTAGTAGAAAGGTGCCTATAGATTTGAAATGACATAAAGTAACATTAGCTTCTAGTTTTAGGCCTTATTTGTTTGTGTGATTTCTGGAGGTCTGAATTTAAGTAGTTTGAATCTTAGGTTATTAATTGTATTTGTTTTAAGATTTTAAACATTTATTTTGTTTGAATAGGTCTTAATTATTAAGATTTTGAGCAAAATTTTAATATCATTAAAATGAATTTTATAAGAATAATTTTTACCATCATCTTGTCCACCACCACCACCAGCTCCACCCCCACCTGACCCCTCCAACCCCACCCTCATTCAATGTTCAAGTTGTGGTTTATTTACACAAATATGCCTTTTCAGGTCACAATTTAAATTTTTTATTATACTTTTAAAAGTTTTGCAAATATAATTCTTGAAAAATTATTCTTCCAAATAACATTAGATTTAGATCTACTGTTTGCTCATATGTTACTCAATCTTACAAATAAAATATTGGACTGTAGTTTAACGATTGTAATACATATATACACACATACATACAAAATTTTAAGTTTTCTTATAAGATTTTCAATTTGCTCAAAAAAAATTTAGATTATGGTCTAAAAGGTGTATAAATTATATATATTTTTAAAAATAGTTAAAAGTTAAAAAGGACCATTCACTAAGCAACTATCCCAAAAGGAAACAATCGGCTAAAATTTCTGTACAAGTATTTCTATAACCATTGTTATCGCACACAGTAACACTAAATTCTTACCCGCATGGGTGTAGCTCAGTTGGTTCCAGAGTGGCAGATTGCTCCCAAGTAACACTAAATTCTTGACCTGTTTCTATTTGCGTGGGCAATATAATGATTGTTGAAGGAGAATCAATGAATTTTCTTTATTTTACCAATAAAACCATCAATTCAAAGTTGACCAAACCAACAATTGTTATCATTTCCTCTTTCTTTCTCTAAAATGAGTTGTATTTTTCCTTGAAGACAAAATCCATAGATTTGCCTCAGTTTCTTTGCTCTCTTTAGATGAAGCACATAACTACTTTTGGTGAAAGTAAAGACTTAAAATGACAATTTCGTTTATCAAAAGTCTTGAAAGTAGTAGTAATATCTAATCAACCATGTCCACCTAAAATTCCCTTTTCTCCTCGTCAACTGGGACCCAAAAATAAAAATGAAGAAAAGAAACAAAGAGTTATGTACAACAAGCAGTGACATCACATTCCTAATGGAGAGGCTTCAACGTTGTTAGGGTCATATGCTCCACGTAGATAGAAATGCATCCAAGGTTTCTCTTGTTTTTGGCATAGGGGGATCCAGTGGGAGGCTCTTGAGCGACGAGCTATTAGCCAATGGTAGAGTGCGTCTCTATAATTGTGTTTTGTGCCTAGACTGTGAGGGCTCTTAACGACATAATAGTTCAATGTACTCTTCGATGCCTAATCTTGTGATGTGGATCATCCTTGGTATATTAGCACGACGTACTCGAACCCCAAGAAGATAGCAGAGGCAATTCGGGTGAGAACACTCTAAATCTTAGGATTAAGGGATCAGATAGGAGTACGGGTACGAGTGTGAAGATAAACCAGTAAATGTATTATACAACCTTTATAAGTATGTATCTTCACAATTAATTTATGTTATTAAATTAAAGTTATTATAATTAAATTATTTATAAGCACTTAATGTTTTATTCATATACGTTACCTAGTAGAATATAGCAAAGTACTCTATATTCTATGAGTATATGTAATTATCTCGTGTGTGTTTGTTTATATATATATATATATACAAGTTAGATTAACCAAATTCAGTGCATATCCCACACTAACATCCAAATTATATCGGATCGACATGTATATAGTAAAGATCTCGAAGGATTTGAGCTACATAGGTAATTAGGCACATATCTTGGGGTGGGGGTGGGTGCAGTTCTAAATATAACTATATCTTGGAGTCGGGTGGATCAATGTATGATTCTGAATCCCCTTCGGCATAAAATTACGTTGTATATATAAGATTAAATTATTTTGTATGTATATATAATAGATATTGATCCTCTTGATTTTTTTATGTATTTATTTCTTCATATTTTTGAACTCCATAATGAAAATCTTGACTGTAACTCTGCATGTGGTGCATCAAAATATAAGTAGAAGCAGTGTATCAAAATCTGTTTTTAAGTACAGAATGACCGTACGTCACTCCACTGTAGTGGAAGTAGACGTCGTGAACCTATTCTTTTAATTTTTAAACTAAACAATTGATCAACATAAAATTAATTAAGAGTAGGCTTGAGATGAAGGGAATTAGATGGGTCCAGAAAAAGAGCAATAGGCCCAGAGAGATTAAACTTCCAATGATGGTAAATAAAGGTGTAAGAAATGATTTTGAAATTGACAGGGATATGAATTATGATGAGACTGACTAGTTATGTTCCATCTCTAATTACCTACTTATATTATGAAATTTGGGTTTCGTTACTCATCCAAAAAATAATTCTTATTTCATCTGTCAGGTTCGTAGGTACCCAAATTCCTGTTTAATATTTTTTAAAACCTCGGAAACTATTTTTTATGAATGCCCCTCCCCTTAGTTGGTTTTATTGGGTCCCGGGTTATGTTATGAAATAATAAAAACAAACTGAAAGTAAAATCAATTCAAATGCTGGAACTGTTTTCAAATGTCGGCAGAAATGTCGTCTGACATAACTGACAACATTTCAGTAAAAACAGAATAAAACCTTTGACGAGTTAAAGTGCAGTAGAAATAAATAAATAAATAAATAACACAAATATTTAATTTTCATAGGTTATATATTGATATAACGCATGATGGTCAATGACCAAAAGTATATATATATACAATTGAATATATTCCTTTCTTTACAAGATTTACAAGATAATACAAAGGAATAAAAAATGTTAAGTCGCAGATGACTTATGCCTGGAAAATCTATCTAAATAGAAGTGAACAACATCTCATTACAATCGCTCCATACAAAGCTAATCTAGAATCTGAAACAACGACTGTAATGTCACACAGAATGTCGTCACAAACTCATGCAACATTTTGTGATCCAGATTTCTGGTCACGTGAAGCAGTAGCTTGAGGCATGAAAATAGGAGATGATTTGACTTGTTCTTCACCCTACTTGCTCCTCAAGTTAAGCTACTCCTTGGACTTGGTCTTTCACGTTTTTCAATCTGCTTCAAAGACTCCTTGCCAAGTCAAAATTACCGTTGTGGTAAAACTCCATGATTTTAGGTTCTGTCCAGTGAAGTAAGGAAAAACTGTTACCAGAATGTCGGTCCGAATGTCATGACATTTGTTCCAACATTTTCTGATTTTAACTTAGTACTGAAAATGATATGTTAGAAAAATGTCATGACACAAAACCTAACATTAACATTCTCCCCCTTTTTGTCTTTCTTCACAAAATCTAATATATTCAGCGCAAGTGACCTACGACAATGTTAATGCTCCCCCTCAACCTGTGATGGTATATACACACAACATATACAAGATATATATCATTTCTATAGGATTAGAAAAGAAGAAAGATGTTAGCACATATACACATATCATCCACTTATACAGTCAGACCATAAACAGAAATATTTAATTGTCCACACAAACCAATATCCATCTTGTCAAACAGTTAACTGCTCAGATTGAACACCATTCACGACCTTAGCAAAAGTTCCTCGTAAATCATCCTACAGCAGCAGTAGCTCTCTACTCCTGCATAGAACAACTTCTCTGCACAGAACAATGGCCTCTAGCCTTCGCCTTCTTTCTTATCTCCCCCTGAATTAGCACTTTCTCTGCAACATCTAACCTTCTTTCTTTGCGGCATTTAGCTTTCTTTATCTGCTCCCCCTGCATTAGAACTTCCCTCTGCTTCATCGAATTCAGCATCATTTCCTCTGCATCATCATCTCCATAGTAGCCTCGACAGTAGAATCATCATTCTCTCGATAGCAGCATATGCATATCATTTTCTCCCCCTTTTTGTGAAGAAAGAAGCATCATGAAATGGTCTCTGACTTGTTCAGTAGACAGTGGAGACTGTCTTGAACCAGTGTTGTCAAGAATATTGGTGACATTCATGTCAACATCTGCACTATTTCCTTCCATTTTCTAGGGTAGATCGATGATTCTGTCTCTAATATTCAAAACTGCTTTGTTTACTGTGTATAGTTCAGGAGCCTTCCCTAGTGTGTCCTCTCTCTTAGGCTTAAGATATTGTGTAGTTAAAACTTTGTAAATCAGAGAGGGATAAGAAAGGATTGAGGCTGATTCTTTTTGTACCAAGTTGGCAACTTGATAGAAGATCATTTTGCTCACATTAACTCTCAAAACCTTTTCCCAATTTTATACAGCAGGGTGGCTTGTTTTGTAGTTAGCAGTTTATGAAGGGTAACAAACATGGCTGTTAACACAGAGCCTGGACATTTAAAGATTCACTTACGCATTATACCTTATGTGAGGTACTCAATTACTTCATCTCTATTGTCCACTGCAGGGTCTGCTTCTCTAACATTTTCCTCAGCATTTCATCTCATACATTGGTTTTAAAAAACAGCAGGTGTGAGAAATATAATCTGTTATAGAGATGTACCTTCCCAAACTTCTTCGAGGATGTATCATCTATAGCAGAACTCAAATTAGCATAAAAACCTGACTATTTTATCAACATACGATCCTTTCTCAGTAACAGATACATACCTCAAGGTTTGAATCAGATTCAGTTTCGCTGGAGAATGTTGAAGTTTGTGTCTCTTATGATGTTGGCTAAAATATTGCCTGAGATGTTGTGGCATCAGTGACAACATTCAGAACAACACTCGATTTAGCATATCTGGAAATTTCCTTTGGAAAGAATTGCTTCAATGGAGTTTCACCAAGAAATTCCTCATTTTCTTGAGACACATTTTGCAGTACATAGGCAGTTGTTTCTTCTTCACTCTCTTCAGTTGAGAAACCAAATTCGTGTCGTCACTATCACTGCTCGAGAAAACAGATATAACAATATCATATCTGGACCTTTTGTTGCTTGACTCTTCACGAACTGTTCTCTAAAACAATCTACTCGATCGACAAGTAGGGAATGTGGATGATCTTGGTCTCTTACCCAATGCTGAAATATCAGATGTTTCATCAACATATCTTGGATTGTTTTCATCACCTGGGTAGCTGATGTCTAAAGGTTCATCTAAACCTTTGAATACTATAGTTTTAGACAAGTCCTCTGTGGATGGTGAAGAAGGAAACCAGTGGGATTGTTGTGGTTCAACATGCTCAGAAGGTTCAGTGTTCATTGGAGGGCTAATACTCATAGGAAAGTTGGTCGGTGTGTTGGCTGATATTGGTGTTGACATTGGAGTGGTTTCCATAGGTGAATATTGTGGAGAGGGTTTTGAGGAATTTTGGAAGATGAAGGACTTGAGTGTTCCATCGGTTGTATATACCGAAGTGATGTGATCTTTCCCATTTTATATATATATATATATATATATATATATATATATATATATTTATTTATTTATTTATTTTAGAAAAAGACAAAAAAAAGATAACAAGAATGACAAACAAGTAAATAATGATTTATAAACTTGACAGAATAACTATTTTTTTTTATTGGAAAAATCGAAGATGATAAAAAAATAACAAATGAGAGTAATATGTATATACATGACAGGTCTTTCTAAGCAACAAAAATCCCTTAGATTTAGATGTTTCAATTTTATACAATAACTTACACCTAAAATATTGTGATAAACTAAGTAGACATCAAAGTAGGAATAAAAATTAATTTTATCAGTTTAAAGTTTGAAATTTCTATTAAAATAAGACACAAAAATAGGGGAAAATAACTGAATTTTCAAACATCAGTTACACATCGCATCCCAACAAATATCATTATCTGAAAATGTCAACAGTAATGTTGGCAACATTTTGTACAACACAAATATCATTATCTTCAAGAACATCTTCCTTTCGGCAACAAATCAAGACACGTTTCATACATGTTTTATGAGTTTAACCTTCAGACCAATGTAACATTTTCCCATTGAGTCCTAGATCTAATCATAAAACACATACAAAATTCATTTTCGTGTCAAAAATAAGAATACTTATTTAGCATCCTCATAATTTTTTTCTTTATTTAAGCACTTTGATACTCCTATAGTATAGAAACGGTATCAATTCAAGGGCTTTGACCGTATTGCACAGTTGCCGAGAATTAGAAAGGCTTTGCCTTATTTTGATACTCCATTTTTATGATATCTAATATCATCGCAGAGAACGATATCACATTAAAATCATGTTCTCATTTGGAAATCATACCTGGTTGAACAAAAATCAGCCGTTACAAGTACTGGAAATCATATTCTGATATTATAAGGGTAAATGTCATCCGAAATGTTAGAAACATTTCAGCCGACATTCGCCCAACAGTGCATGTTTCAGAGATTACAGAGACCAAGAAAGCTTTTCAAGCTGGAAAATCTCTCATGATCTAAAATATTTGTAAAAATATCAGCTAGTTGATGAAGAGTGTCAACATGATCAATTTGGACTAGCTGTTTTTCTACCAAATCTCTTAAAAAAATGATGTCTAATCATAATACAAAACTAAAATGTTGCTATTAAAACCATAGTCGTTTAACATGTGTCTTAGTCATATTCATTGAGAGCAACGACTTTCAGCTGCTACAGATTAAGATTCAGCAGTTGAAAGTGAGACACAATATTATTTACGACTCTACCAAAAACAAGATTATTGTCAAGATAAAAATATCCTCTACTTGTACACTTTCTATAATCCACATCACTAGCCCAATCCAAGTCACTATATCCTATTAAATTAGGATTAGTGTCTATGGAATACCAAATTTTCAACTCACATGTGTCGGCAACATATCTAATGACACGTTTCACGACATTTAAGTGGAAGATTTTGGGACAGACTTGAAATCGAGCACAAATACAAACACTAACCTAATATCTACACCGACAATATTATTTGGTTCTAATGTAGATATAAAACAAGAAAGACTTACCTTATGATAAATGGTAGACATGCACACATATCTAACCATGACTCGGTAATTGCGAGGTTCTTTGCTTCTTGTTCTAAATCCTTCAAACACTCCCCCTATCACCGGCCTGTTGGATGATTCTTCCTAATCTTTGATGAGGGTCCCTTCGAACTTAATTTAGCAATTCAGCATTTGACTCCTCATCTGCACCTACTGTGTTCTCGGGTTCTGCTTCAGATGTTGTTTCGGATGTCGTGACATTTGGAGCAACATCTGGAGTTTCAACATTCTGCGCATTTTCCACTGTAATTATAACATTATTTTTATACTTATTTCCAATAAGATCAAAAAAATCATCAAAAATAATATTAACAGACTCTTGTATAGTTTTTGTCCTTTAGATTGAACACTCGGTAAGCATGACTATTTTGAGAATAGCCAACAAAAATTTCTTTCACTCTTAGAGTCAAACTTAGCCAATTGATCTATATCATTTAAAATGTAACAAATACATCCAAAAATATGAAAGTAACATAAATTAGGTTTCTTTTCATTTAAAATTTCATAGGATGTCATCTTTGTTACAGGCCTTAAATAGACTCTATTAGTGATGTGACAAGCAGTAAAAAAAACATTTTGATCATTTTAGAACTAAGCACAACTCTAGCCATTTCTTGCAATGTTCTATTCTTTCTTTCTGCAACCTCATTCTGTTGAGGAGTTTTGGGAGCAGAAAAAAAACTCATGGAAAGTTCCTCTTTTCTCACAAAATTTTGTAAAGGAGATGTTTTAATTTTTTTTCCATGGTCGGATTTAATCCAAAAAAAAAAAATAGGAGAATAGAACATGTTCCTAATTCTAGAGTGCAAAATTTTAATCATGTCAAAAATTTGTGATTTTTTCTTAAACAATTATCTATGAATATCTAGAAAAATCATCTACTATCACATAGGAATACAACATGCCTCCTAAACTGTCTACCTCAATGGACCCATAAGATCCATGTGTGATAATTAAAAACAGTGAGACATACCTGAATGTTGTCCGTCATTCTGGACAATATTATGAGAAACATGAGTTTGCTTACCTTAGAGACAATCTTCACAGACTGTTTTACCTTTATGACTGAAGTTGGGTAAGTCTCTAACCGCTCCATATGAGACTAATTTTTCCAGATTGCGGTAGTTGACATGCCCCAACTTTTGATGTCATAGTGTTGTGTCGTCCATCTTGACATTATTGCATGTCTCTTGTCTTGCAACAAGATAGCAATTATCACCTGTTCTAGTACCTCATGATTGTCATTACACAATTGAATAATACTAATCAATTTATCCATTAAACCTTCAACGTGTAAGACATCTCTTAAAGCTGGAAATCCAGGAACATCCAAGATTCCTTTTCCACTTAGTTTGCTTTTACTGCTACCTCCTTAAGTTAAGTTACCTCTATTGAATGACTCACAATTCCTTTTTAACTCCTTTGTACCTGTCATGTGATGAGAACATCTACTCTCAAAACACCAAGAACCTGAAATGTTAGTTCTTAAAGCAGTTATCGCACATTATAAGATACATCCATTTTGGGAATTCAAACTCTTTTAAAACATTTTTTACCTTTCAGCTCAGAAATGTTGTCAGAAATGTTGGACAACATTTTAGGCAACATTTCGCTCACAGAATTCTGCGTTTGAAAACAGTACGGTTTTTTAAAAAAAACCCAGGAGAGTTACAATGACGGCACACAAACTTCATATCTTTTGACATATATGAGAACCTATTATATAATCCTTTTTCTTTTACAAAGCACATTTTCTCAGTTTTGTCAAACAAACTCTAGCATATTGTTTTAAGAGAGTTTTAATACACAATACCTGCATGCGAAAGTTTACTAAAAACTGAGTATCTCATTCAATTTAGAAGTCCATGAGTAGAGCTTACGGAAGGTTTTGGCTAAATCCAATTTTGCACAAATCTTACCAAATGCAGTATCCTATTTGGTAAGTGCAACCTCTAGTCGGGTTATTGTGTCTTTTAGATCTACATTCTCACGAGTTAAAGATATTACCTTTGTCTCAAGTTACTTGGATTCTATGATTAATGTTTTACAAATATTTCGTAATTCATTAATCATGTCATCTTTGCATTAAACTTGATCCATACTCTCAGCCTCACCACTATAAATAAAATCACTAAAGCAATTAACATCAGAATAGTTAAAAAATATGTACCTTTTAGATGTTGTTGAAGTTGCAGATGTCGTTGCAGATGTTACCTGAAATGTCGTGTCATCTGAGGCAACATTATAGACGACATTTTCATTATCATACATGGGTTGTTCGTAAACAGTGGCCAGCAGTGCTTGTGATTTGGTGTATTGATCTTCTTCATCTTCTTAGTGGATATCCTTTTTAGCATTTGGAAGGAAACTTGGTAGACTTTTGATGCCTTTTAGATTTAGATTAATTTCTCTCATTGTTGAACTTCCTCACATTCAAATTATATTTTCGAGTGAGTAAGGCAACATTAGCACCTTCACCAAGTTCTTCAAGATTCTCACCCTCTTCATTGATTTGATTCTCGGAGGATTTGAACTTGAAGTGTCACATTCTTGCTCTAATATAGTTTCCTTTGATTTTTAGTGTTTATTTCATAGGTTTTGAGAATGCTCATCAAGGTATGAAGGTTCATAGTAGCAAGATGTGAGCTTATTTAATGGCATAAATCTTTAATTTGAACTTTTCAAGAAGAGAACGAAGAGCCTTTCAAAATAAGATTTAATATCATCCGCTTCTTCCATCCTTAAATGTTCATATTTGCTCATGATCATGTGTAGCTTTGTTCGATGAATACTTGATCTACATTCACAATGAATTTGTAAAGTATCTCATGCATCCTTAGCCGTTGGGCAATTTTGAATGAGCTTGAACATGTAAAGATCAACCCATCCAAAAATTGCATTTAAGACATTTTCATAAAAACTAGTATTATTGGTTTCTTCCGCCGTCCATTTGGATTCAGGATTAACAAAAATGCCACCTTCCTCATCTGGCTGCAACATTTGAACAACATACCCGGATCTCCATGCCTAAACATCAATTGATTTGATGTGAGAACGTAGGCAAATCCTCAATAGGTACATTTTGTTTCATTTAAAATGGGAAGCCTACCAGTATTTAGATTAGCCGGATCCATAACTTTGAATAATAGGACCAATCACTTATTATGTCAAGTGTCGGCTCTGATACCACTTGTTGGGTCCCGGGGGTTATGTTATGGAATAATAAAAACAAACTGAAAAATCAATTCGAATGTTGGAACAGTTTCCAAATGTCGGCAGAAATGTCGTCTGGCACAACTGACAATATTTCGGTAAAAACAGAATAAAACATTTGAAGAGTTAAAGTGCAGCGGAAATAAATAAAGAACACAAAGGTTTAATTTTCATAGGTTATATATTGATATAACCCATGATGGTCAATGACCAAAAGTATTGTATATATATATATATATATATATATATATATATATATATATATATATATATATATATACAATTGAATATATTCCTTTCTTTACAAGATTTACAAGATAATACAAAGGAATAAAAAAGGTTAAGTCATAGATGACTTATGCCTGAAAAATCTATCTAAATAGAAGTGAACAACATCTCATTACAATCGCTCCATAAAAAGCTAATCTAGAATCAAAGCAATGATCGTAATGTCACATGAATGTCACAAACTCAGGCAACATTTTGTGATCCAGATTTCTGAGAAGAAATCCCGAGAGCACACTTGGTATTTTTACATTTTGATTATGGATATTGATTCACTTTTCCGCCCTCTCTATTTATAGTAGAGAGTCATTCTTGAAAAGCTCATCAATTGGTTGTAGAAGTTGAGGAAAAACTGGTCACGTGAAGCAGTAGCTTGAGGCATGAAAATAAGAGCTGATTTGACTTGTTCTTCACCCTACTTGCTCCTCAAGTTAAGCTACTCCTTGGACTTGGTCTTCCACGTTTTTCAATCTGCTTCAAAGACTCATTGCCAAGTCAAAATTACCGTTGTGGTAAAATTCCATGATTTTAGGTTCTGTCCAGTGAAGTAAGACAAATCTGTTACCAGAATGTCGGTCCGAATGTCATGACATTTGTTCCAATATTTTTTGATTTTAACTTAGTACTGAAAATGATATGTTAGGAAAAATGTCATGACACAAAACCTAACATTAACTGGTTTGTCGACCTACCTGGCATGTTCAGATCACGAGTTTTCTTTCAGGGAAATTCGGAAGTCCTAAACTATATAAATCTGCGGTTAGAGAGACCTGGTCTAACTTATTTATATCACCGCTATCCAATTAGGTGTGAGTTACAATAGATGTACGGGAATAGTATACAACTATTACAAGTGCTTCGAAATGATAAAAAAAAGAAATTATAATAGTTAACAATCTTGTAGCCAACAATAGTTGTGGCTACTGTAAACTTGTGAGTTCTTGAACTTCGTTCTTGAATGGTTCTTGAGTCCGTCTTGAGTCTTCATTCCAGTTGCAGCAAGCTCTTTGATCTTGATAGCCTAAAATCAACAGACACTAAATCTGGTAGTATTACAATTGTGCTGCTGAGTCGAGTGATATTCACTCTGTCCTTAAGACATTATTGTCCCGTATATATCTTTTTACGGTAATGGACAACTGTCTTCCAAGATAAAACAACAACTAACAAATAAGCAAAGGAAACTCAAGTGTTTCTCAAGAAGAATCTTTGAGAGTATGAAAGAATACTTAAAGAGGAAGTAATTCAGAAAATCTGAGAATGTGTGTTGAACAATTGAGTCAAAGGCCTCAATTTATAGTAGTGCCTCTTCAAGTGCCCATGTAATGGAAATTTAAGTGTCATGTAATGACCACTTAATTCACCAAGTAATGCAGCCCAATATTGGCTGATTTATGGAGGATAAACTCGTATCTTAATGCCCCAAAACGTCCCCATTATCAGCCAAACCTTTGGACTTTCGTCGCACAGACACTGTCTGGAAATCCCCGCGGCTCCAGTGGCCAAAGGACCAATTAGCGTCGCGGCTCACGCCTTGGCCCCCGCGGCCTTGTGGTGGTGGTGCCCCGGCTCCGCGGTGACGCCGCGGCCCTTTTCCGACCCGTTTCAATCTTACACTTCTTCCTTCGTTTACCAACTGGAACACGTGTCATTTAACCAACGACCGTCTATCATTTCATGTCTCAAACGTTTACTCACGTACCAATATCTATTTCACTAATGAAATTTACGATACTTGGCATTACGAGTGAACGTGTGTGGAAACAACGTTTCCGACGTGCGAGGTCTTAATTGTTCGAGTCATAAACAATGGGTTAAACTTAATTCCACATTAGTAAATTTCCAACATAAGGAATATCTACTAAAAGGATTTTCGCGAGAAATACTACAAGAACATTTCAAATTCTTCGATTGCACGGCGTCTTCTTCCATTTGCTCCCATTACTAGACACATAGGCTTCTCTCATCGATATTCAATTGAAAATTTGTGCTATAAAACATAATTTTCCCACCTAATTAGCTCACTGGAAAAACGAATGGTGGCAAAAATGTTCCCATTGAAACGTTGAAAAAATTCTTCACTTCTTTGTGTCAAAACACTACTATTTAAGTTTCCCCCACCAATATTCAGTGGGAAATTAATAGCCACTTAATATTTTTTAGTAGAAATTTCAGTGGAAAAATAGATTTTTTTTATTAGTGTCGAGTTATGAATAATAAGCATGGTCGAAACACTTTATTCTCTTCTATTACACATTGTTTATTTGAAAAATAAGACAATTATATATTACAATAAGGTAAAATACATTGATATCGTAAAAAGTTTTACACTATTAGAATATATAAGTTAATTTCTTTAACTTAAACCAACCGTGGTTTTTAAAGCCAAAGCCCTTGTGTCTTTTCTCACTAATTACTTTCTTAATCACTTGGTAGACCCCCCCCCCCCCCCAAACTCCTTGCCCCCCCTTAAAGCTAAGAATAATCATTTTCCTCTTTATTCATTTTCTTCTAATAAGCGTTTTTTTCAAATGATTTGCATATTACTTTCGAATTCAGTTTCCTATTAAGCAAATGTCATTGATCACATCAGATATGGTGAATGATTTGCATCATACCAACATATCCTCTCCTTTTCATAATCATCATTATGTTTGCCTTATGATTTAATAGTAAATAATTAATCAAAATTAATTATCTTTGTATTTCCACATGCAAAACATGTCAATCTATATGTATACGACTATTAAATAATAAAATACAGTCTGAATGAATCCTCGATTGCCGACAGTTTAATTTGCAAAGATTAAGAAAGTTTAAGATTCTTGAAAGTTACAATACTAATTAAAAGTTGTTGTTTAATGGCATTCGTGAAGCTGTAAAGTGATTAATTAATGGAGGGAGCCTTTGATTATATAGTTGTGCTGGTCTACTAATGTACTTTTTTGAAACAGGTCTACTAAGGTTCTTATAGTGTCTAGTCTTTTGGTTACACTAGAACAAGCTAGGAATTGATTTGAGAGAATCTTGTCCATATTTGCCATCTGCATAAGTTCTAGCTAGTTGTAATGTGTGCATAAGTTAATTTTATATATGAGACAAGAGTTCGGGACATTTCAAGAAGTTAAAGATAGTGAAAATAATTTAATCAATATGTTGCTTATAATTGAATAAGATTTTCAGTTCCATTGACTTGTTAATAATTGAGTAACACATGCAATTATGCCTATAAAGCAGAATTTATGATCAATTGAACATATTCAAGACAAAGTTGCTTCCCAAGTTTCTGGGAGCGTACAACTGATCAATGAGACAAGATCTAATTCCCCAACATGCAGAATTTTTTCGTGCTTGCAGGGAATCGAACCCACGCTGTCCATGCCAGAACGCCTTATAGCGCCCATACTTTTACCACTAGACTATGCCCCGGCTTCCCTTTCTTGATTGAAACCCAAGGATGTAACTAAGTTATCCATTTTTTTTTTAATTCCCATCACAAAGAGTTGGAATTTTTTTTTCTTAAAAAAAAACTAAAGCACCTAAACATTTTCTATTATTGTAAAAGAGTTGTTAAGCTAGCTTACATTCCAAATAATCACTTAAAAATCACTACATGCATTTGGATTAGCCATAGATGGTAGTCTAGACGGGTTCGAGCATTAAGAATGAAAACAATGTTGGTATAAAGAGAGTTATTTTTTATATTGGGCTTACCCGATATGAATTCGAAATTGCTTGAGAGTAAGGTAGTCCAGTGGGCCGAACTAGGGACAGGACTAGGGCTCGTCCACCCGTCCCGATTTCGTCCTGATCCCGCCCCAATAAGAAGATAATTTAGATAATACACCCACTAGTGCACATCTACCTCAGGCTCAGACTGAGTCTCAGCCTTAAATTGAAACTAGAATACCTCGTATTTCCCCTAGTATGAGTCGAGGCAAAAAATAACGAAAATTAAAATCATCTGCAAGAGATTTTTTTTATAGAAACATTCCTAATCAACTAGCTATATGTAAAATTTGTCGCGAAGTTTATAAATTTAAAACTGGAAAAGGTCAAGGTGGGATGAGAGGTTTAATGAGACATGTAAACAACTCTCACAAAGCAAGGTATAATCAATACTTGGCTGAAAAATCAGGTGTGCAAATGCCTTCTGAGTCTGGATAAGGTTCACATAGTGTCCCCGACCAAGTACACGGCCGAATTAACCCGATGACGGTGGGAGTTATAGGCCCTAAATATGATAAACACAGAGATAGAGAAAATATAGCAAAATTAGTTGTTGTGGAGGGTTTGTCTTTTTCATTTTCTTCCTCTCCTGGTTTTATGTATTACATTCGAGAAACATATAATCCTGCTTTCAACGGTTTTCCTAGGTCAACTGTTAGAAGATATGTTTTTAAATTTCCACATGAATATCAACAATATTTACGTTATACATTATATCATTTTAATGTCAAAGTGGCCATCACTTCTGTCATAGACCGTAGTACTAATGATAATGATTATTTAACTGTTACATGTCGTTGGATAGATGACAATTGATCTATGCAAAAATGTATATTAGCATATAGATATATTGATGATAGGCACAATGTAGCTTTTATTTAAAGAAAGATTCATGAAATTTGTAAATATTATGGAATTACTGCTAAAATTATGATTATTACATAGATAATGCTTCTTCTAATTATTATGATGTAAACATTTTAAAAACTCGATTTACTCCATCTTTTTCCGATATTTTTCATATTAGATGTGCATGTAATATTTATAACTTAGTTGTAAAGGATGACCTTAAACTTTTTAAAAACATCCTTGATAAAATACAATTTGCTATTAATTTTATTTTTAAAGGTAATAAAATACAAAGACGCAAAGAGTATAAAAAACTTGTCATGATTGTGAATTACGTACCTTATAGAAAAAATTCAGAAGAAGTTGCGACTATGTGAAATTATTTGTATGAACAATTACTTGTTGCTCACGAGTATAAAAGACTTATAATTTTATTATTTAACGCCCATAATCAAAATTCAATGCTTGTAGATGATGATTGAGATAAAATTTTAAAACTTATTGTATTTTTAGAGATTTTTTTCTAGCTACTAAGAAATTTTCTGGAATTTATTATCATACTATTTCATCTATGTTATTTTATATAGCTATAATATTTTTATTACTTAATGAATATATGCAAAAACCAACTTACAAATCAGCTATCAAAAATATTTATATATTTTTCCTATTCTCACTATTTATTTTATTGGTGTTGTATTAAATCCTACTATTAAAGTAGACGGTTGTAAAACACTTGTTGAAACGATTTATGAAAGCTTAGAAATACTTTCAACAGACCCAATTGAAGAACCAACTCACGAACCAACTAAAGAAGAAGTTATGTCTATCATACACACTGAATGCAAATATATATATATATATATATATATATATTACAAAGAGCAAAGTGCAAATAATCAACCGGCGATCTGTACCATCTTCTTCTACTTCATTGCAACCTAATAAAAGACATGTTGTTTCTGTTTCTAGTATTCAAGGTCTTAGAAATAGAATGTATAGTGGTTCAAGTTCTTCACAAATTAGCGAGTTTGATGTTTTGCAGGGTGTTGTACCGTACAAATCAATTGTCAATGAAGATGGACGTGAAGACTTGCTGAAATACTGGAGGGAGAATGAGAAGACATTTCCGACACTATCAAAGATGACCTGAGATGTGTTGAATATTCAAGCGTCATCAACAACTTCTGAAATCGCTTTTTCTGCTGAAAGTTTCAAATAGGAGAACACATATACTCATTGGCGGAAAACAGCTTGGAGATTGCAGTTTTATTCAGAGATTGAATTAGAGCGGATCGTAGAAAGTGCGGTCAATCTGAGATCAACGAAGAAGACGACTACAACGAAATCTTATCCGAGGGAGCAGGAAGCGACGTCGAACAATTTGACCTACAACTTCCAATTCCAATAGAAGAGATTGTGAGGAAATTAGAAATAGTGGTTGAATATGTAATTTTTTAATGATATTTTTACTATGTGATTTGCAACTTTTGAACTACGAAACAAAGTTGCTATTTTGAAATTGATCAATTATTTAAGTGTTTAATTTTATTTTATTTTAAATTAAGTGTCTAAAAAAATTAAAATCCCCTCAAATCCTCCTACCAGATCCGACCCGTCACATAGCCCAAAATCCGTCCTCTCTTCCGGCGGGATGAGGGACGGGACCTCTTCCCATCCCCCCTATCCCGGCCCGCCAGGCCCACCAAGTCTCGATCCCGACCCCCCAAAACCTGTCCCTCAAATCTCGATTCGTCCCGCCCCGATCCACTGACCACCTCTACTTGAGACTTGAGAGTACGCTTTTGATACCGGATGATTAAACAAAAAAGTAATACTAGCTAGTATATAGTTGACCGCGTTCTTTAAAATCAATTTTGCACAGTCTAGCTGATTAAGATGACTTATAACAATATGTAATTTATAATTCTAATATGATGACCTAAAAATACAGTAAATAACTTGTTATAATGATCACAATATAATTACATATAATAAAGGTTCTTTACATTGTCGGCCTGTTCGTATTAAAGAATCCGTCACATTTGCACTTAGAGATGTAAGGCAGTAAGGCCTCATGTATCATACAATTATCTATGGAGTTTAAGTTATATACGTTGCTAGTGTAAAAAAATCATATTACTAGGCATCATACTACTAGGCCATTCTGTTATAGCAAGTAATTTATTTTACTTTATTTCGTGATTATAAATCTCATATTTTAAATTTTAAAGAGACTTAATTATTTGTATATATCTTTTGGTAATCTGAAGTATTAAAAATGACTATATATATATAAATATAAGCTCCAACAAAAAGTGCTTCTCGAAGAGCAATCTATCGAGAAAATAAAGAAGAATTATTTCTAAACTATTTTCGTATTTAAACATGTGTGATGGCTAAATGAAATAAAGCAATATGAATAGAATATAAGATTGCCTTTTAGAGGAAGCAATAGTCCGACATAATTTGATTTGCAGAAAATGAACGTATAAATAAATTGATAAAAAAGAGAACAGTGTAAGAGTCTAATCAAGAAATTAACGTACTAGTAAATTTGACACAAATAAAATTAAATGACGTCAATCATGCTATAAAAATATCCAAATCTTAGTTTGTGAAGCAAGCAAAGTGATGATTTAATAGTGCTTTATTGATTTACAAGATTCTTAATCATGTTTGAATTAAAATAACGTCCTCAGATACACTGAAAACTAGAATTAATAATGTATAGTTTGAAAACTTCTGCTAATTCATCCTTTGTAGTGATACTTTAAAAGAAGGCCACTATCTATGACTTTGTTTGTGAAGTAAAACGCACAAGATCAACAATGTTTCCTTCTTGATGTTGGATAGGATGTTGTGATAACATCTGCGAAAGTACAGGACAACATCTTCAGGATGTTGTCTGCGATGTTGCGACAACATTTCTGCCAACATTTATGTAACTGTTTTGTCTATTCTTCCGGCCTAAGCAGTTGAAGTTACTGCGAGTAAAAATGACCTAGGCAAGCTTACCAGATTGTTGTATTTAAAACGTGGTGAAAGACCAAGTCAAAACGTGGAGAGAAATCAGTGAAGACCAAATCCAGAATCGTTGAGGATTTTCAGGAGGAAGACTCGGTCCAAGCTGCTGCCATCTTTTGCTCAACCTCCGCAACCATCAGTGAAGATTTCAAGGGAAGCTCAACACTATAAGTAGAGGAGAACTTCACAAGTATCGACATCCAGATTTAGAGAAGAAGAACTTCCAAGAGAGCTCTCAGATTTTACCTTAGAAAAATGGATCAACCTTTTAGCCTAAAGTTGTTTTAACAACATTTTGTCCCACATTGCAATCACTATTTCTATTCTAGATTAAGCTTATTGTTCAAGTGATTGTAATGAAGATGTTGTCTTTTATCTTTTAGATTTTGTAACTTTAGGCGAAGTCATCTGCGACTTCAATTTTGTATGTAATTTTTTTTTTCATTTGTAACGCTCAATTTGTAAAAAGAAATTCTTTGTAATTGTATATAATTTATACAATTCTTTTGATCATCGACCATCAAGGGATATATTTATATATACCCTTAAAAATATAAACCTTGTGTTCTTTTATTTTTTCGCTGCATTTACTCTAACAAAGTTTATTCTGTTTTATTATAATGTTACCTCAGATGTTAACCCAACATTGAAGGCAACATCCAGTGACTGTTTTTGTTCTTCGTAGTTTTGCGACTTTTAATCTTACGTTTTACGAATCTGTAGCCCTCGGGACCCAACAATATCTTCATTATTACTCTCTCAATATTGGTTCGTTTAAAAAAAGATAGTATTATTTTATATTTAAAAACTATTTTTTTTTAAATTTTAACTTAGTTAAAAGAAATTTATTCACGAGAAACTACGTCACATACTTATTAGAATGAAGGGAGTGTTGGTTTAAAATAAATCACCATGAGATGGGGAGATTAGGCAGATGCCTTCTCCTATATTAATGACGAGTGTTAAAGGAAGAAAAAAAAGAGTATGGTTCAATTGTCAGTAATTTTAATAATAGAATCATAAGAGTTTTGAAATGTTTACGAAATATTTCTTTCCAACTTTTAACATTTATACCCTTGATAGTATAAAATTATTTTACTTTATTAGATCTAATAAAAGGTAATTACAGGTATCACCCATTATAATTATAAGTAAAATTCGTAGTCCATGGCTTTAGTCTAGTGAGTGGTTATAATAGCTTAACATGTGATTTGTGGGTTAGATAAACTTTATACGTTCAATTCCTACTACAAACGAATGCACGATATTTACATAGAGATCAAGGTAGAGTGTCGGGGTCAACAGTGACGGATCAGAATTTTCACTAAGGGGTGTTAAAAAATAGAGTAAACCCACAAAGAAGTCAATGGAATTCAATATATAGTATACATATAAAAACAATTACTCAACTACACAGTATATTTTTTCGGCTAAGGAGTGTCTATCGACACCCATTGGATGCATATGGGTCTGCCGCTGGGGCTTAAATTATCCACTGAGTTATGAACCGTATGCCACTTGCACTCAAAGATTTCTCCATTATAGAAAAAAGTAGAATCAGTCACTTAAGTTGAATTAAGCTTAATATATCTCGAAATTCGAAAGATGTCAGGTAAATTGGAGTGAGTGAGTAGTTATAGTCTAACTTAAAAGTAAGACAGGTGACGTAGACTAAATTACACAGCGTAAAATCTTCACTACATTTACAAAAAATATTCTACTCCTATTGTGAATTTGTGATCTTACAACTTACGTACGTGACTTGTGGCAGAAAAAATAGAAGCAACAAAGGAAGTGAAAAGTATGGGTCGAGCGAACAAGGCGGCATGGTCGAAGTACGTGAAAAATATTACTATACAAAATACACAATTTGTCTACGTAGAACAAGACATGATAATAATGGAATTTATTGAAAGACTTTTTGATACACACACACAGAGAATAGAATAGAAAGTTGATGGAACGTCATTTTAGGGTTAGATCGAAACTACTACAACATGGGGCCAAATTAAACAGTACTCATGTCGGCACTCTTTGCAAGATCATTTTATGGAGTATTTATAGCAAATGGAGAACACAACACACTAATCACTTTGCTTTTTTTTACTAATCATATTTTAAACAAAAGAGATGGGGCACCATTCATGCTGCAATCAACAAAAGGTGAAGAGAGGGCTTTGGTCCCCAGAAGAAGATGAAAAGCTCATCAGATATATTACTACTCATGGCTATGGCTGCTGGAGTGAAGTCCCTGAGAAAGCTGGTCTCTCTTTTCCTCTTTCTTGGGAGAATTAATTTACTCTATTCTTCTTTACATTCTACATCTTCATTAAAATATGTACGCAATATCAGTCTGACAGTAGTAGAGACACGATTTTTATATATATATACATTTAAAAAATGACATTATATAGGCTCAGATGAACTTCCTTCTATCCCCCTAGACTTGATGCAGCAGGTTCAACAGACACTACTAACGAGCTAAATTTCTACAGATGTCCGAACGGACGTCCATCGGAAATTCTCGTTATTTAGTAGTGAGAACTTGATCATTGGGTCTAGTTCAGATTATATGTATGTGTGCGTGGAAAAATATTAATAGCACACACATTTATAAAGAGCAGAACTCACTGACATATTGTACAAGACATAATTAAACTTGTATTAGTTAGTAATATTCATTTCCATTTGCCAAAAACCACATTGTTGAATGAAACTTTATTGTTGTTGTTTTTGTATATGGTGGTTTAGTTTTGGTTTCAGGACCCATTAGTTTGGGAATGAGACTTAGTTAATTAATTGACAGACAGGTTGTTTTGGATCTTGTAGGGCTTCAAAGATGTGGAAAAAGTTGTCGCTTGAGATGGATCAATTATTTGAGGCCTGACATTAGAAGAGGAAGATTTACACATGAAGAAGAGAAGTTGATTATCAGTCTCCATGGAGCTGTAGGCAACAGGTTAATTTCAATTCTTAATTACGACGTACTAAATTAAAATTGTGCAATTAACTTTTATTGCCTTTTAAACCTTTTTTCAATTTTTAGTAACTCTAACTAGCTAGTTAAACTTTCTTTAGTACTTTCATACATGTACATTGCTCAACAACTTAATTGCACATGTTCAAATATATTTTTTCACGTCTGTCACGCGGGGTGACGCTGGTTCGATCCCCGAGCGTTTTTTCCGGAAACAGATGCTCTATCTATCAAAGTAAATGTGAGATCTGTGTACATTCTATCCTTTTCAGATCTCATATTATAATATTTCAGTGGGTATGTTGTTGTTGTATACATATTCAATTAAATAAGTATTCTTGGTATGAAGTAGTGAAACTTAAGTATTCACTCCATTTAGCAACTTGGAAAAAATATTATTTTCTACTAATAGATTATGTTTCACTTTGAAAGAAAGAGTCTGATAATATATTGCTTTATTAAATTATGTGCATATGACACACACAAAAAACGCACTTAGAATTAATTTCATTGTCAAAGCAGTTTCTAAAAAGGACGTTAAAGAGGCAACATCAGATTTTTCAGTTGATAATACTCAATTAATTAATCAAACAGTTCATCTTGCCTTTGTACTGTGTTTATTCTTAGTTTGGTATATGTATAATGCAAATAGACTTCACGGCAAGTTTAATTACTTGCCATTTGCCATTAAAAAACACATTGGAGTAGTACTTCAGTAGAACAACTTTTTTTGTTATACTTCAGTAAGTTGCCTTTTCTTCAGGTTACTAATCATACTTTTTATGAACAATTATATATAGTAATTATCTTTTAAGTGACTTGATAGTGTAATTTTTTTTTTAAATTATCGGTCTATAGAAGTTAAACTCTAGAAAATAAAGATTTTGTTATCTAAAGTTGATGTTCTACCTATTTTCTAACATTTCCTACGTAAAACTTGTAGGTGGGCACATATAGCAAGTCATTTACCTGGAAGAACAGATAATGAAATAAAAAATTACTGGAATTCTTGGATAAAAAAGAAGTTAAAAAAACCTTCAAAACCATCAACAAACACAACTTCTATTACTGATCATCACCAACAACAGCAGCATCAAAGATCCCAATTGGTTTATAACACAATTACAAGCCAACAAGATATATTCTTTACACAAGATATTGGAACAAAATCTCAAATACACCTCCAAGATTCTACCATATTCAATTCTCCAAATCAATTATTCTTTTTCGACAGCGGTTCACTCGACTCAATGACAAATGTTATTAATGATTCCACAAATCGAAGTACTAATAATGCCTCGTTATTTCAAGAAACATCAATGTTGAACTCAGAATTCTGCTGGCAAGTTGATCAAGTACAACAACAACAACATCAAGTAAAAACATCGTATGTGATAGGCATGGATTCGAATTATTTGCCACCGTTGATAGAGAGTATGGACATGGTACCACCCATTGAAATACCCCGTAATAATAACAATAATTTAATTGTGGGAGGGCAAGAAAATAATAATCAATTGAATGAATGGAGTAGTCAAGTGGATACACTACAATGTTGTCCAAGTTTTCTATTTTGGGATCAAGAAGATGGATCACTTGGTGGGGATCATGAGAATATAGATCCAAGTACATCAAACAATATGGGACAAATTTTATCTTCTTTCCCTTCTTTATGATTGGAACTTCATGACAGTGAAGATTGAGATTTTTTTCTTTTTTTCTTTTGAATTATTTCGGGAGGTTTGTTATTAATTGAGTTGTGAGATAGATCAGAGAGTGAAATGAAAGGTGTTGCAACAGCATGTTAATTGAAAGTGTTTCTTTGGACATATTTTCAAATTTAAAAGAAAGGGAAATAACATTGAGTTTGATCTATGAGAAATGTTTCATTTATCGTATTCACCCTTTTTTGTGGAAATTAGAATTATTTTGGGATCGCCAGGGTGTCTCTTGGCAAGTAAGATAAATCTTTCTCCGGACCCGGACCTTCTGCCCTCGAGTGCCACGGTATAATAGGAATTCCAAGCCGAAAAGGCAATGTGAACGACTCCTCTGTTTTTATGACCAGAAATTCTTTCTTTATTTTCATCCTTTGCTCTTTTTCCTTCACTCTTCCGGTTCTCCCCTTCTACTTTATTTGACAGGGGCTTTAGCTGCTCGAGCGAATGCGAGAGGGGTGGAGTGTCTATCAATAACAAGAAAAAAGTAGTTTAATATTTACTGACAGATTGATATTCCTTTATTTTTTTTAAATATTATTAGGTCATATTTACCTTTGTAATAGACGATATTCTAAGTTTATAGTATAGTTGCTTCGCTATTGCCTAGTTGTTTGTTGTCCTGTGCTCTAGTAGTTGTAACGCCCTGTCCGGGCGGACATACCTTGAAACTTTAGGTCAAATCCATTTTTAGATCACTTTTTTTAACTTATTTATATCCAACATTTCAATATTTCTTGTAGATATCTTTTGAGTGACTTGATAGTGTAAAAAGAATGTATACTTGTGGTGTATATAACTAATAAGTGAAGTAATATTGTTTTTTTCTTCAGATATATGTAAACGTATTTCCTCTTCAGAGCTTTCAACCTCCGAGTTTAATATGCTACCAAAAAAACTTTTTAGAGAAATTTATGCAAAGCCATCGTTTTGCAACAAAAAATATAAATAAAAGAAATACACATTTTTCATTGGAATTTTTACATCATATAGCCGACAACCAAAATAATAGTCAGTAAATATATATTCTTATATATTAATTATAATATATATAATATATACTTATTTTATACATAATTAATTTTATATATTAATTATAATATATATAATATATACTTATTTTATATATTGTGACTAGCAATTGTAATTATTTTTTACCGAGTGACCAATTGTGTAAAAAGCCATTCTTCATTTAGTAAGAACTAGGAATAATATAGGTCCAGTTTGATTTGGACCAACTTTCACGTCTCAACTCTTACCACTTAGCAGTATGGTCCGCCAATATAGTCTTATATATTTTGGGCCTTGTAGCAGTTATTCCAGCAGTTTGGCTGAATGACATAGGTTGGGCCTTTTTGTAGCTGTTATTCCAGCAGTTTGGCCGAATGACAATATTTAGTAAATGATCATTTTTTTATTCTTCTTTAACTTATGGACCGTTTGGCTCTCATGAACAGATTCAACAACCTAATTTGTGTCGGTGTTCTACTTGAGGGGTAAATCGCTCTCTTGGATAATCAATTTCATGTCATTCAGCATGACGATTTTCTTAATGCGTCGACCTATTGTCAAGAACTTAAGATGATTGTCGATCAACTCTCCAACGTCGGTGCACCGTGCCACTAATCAACGATTGATGATGCAACCTATTGCGGGTTTGAATGAAAATTATGACAGTGTTGCTACCATCCTCCGACAAAGCACGCCATCGCCTACGTTTTATGAGGCTCGTTCGAGAACAAAGCGAACAACGACTAATGACAGCACAGCCGATGCCACTCTCGTAACCACCGGCGGCGATCATTCTGACCCGCGAGGCTCGACTTCCGCCCCATCCCACAGGCAGCCAATGATCCAACACGTGGCTCACGTTCTTAGAATAACAATAGAGGCAAAAATTCTGAGAACAACCGCGACAACATCGAGGATAACAGCGGAATCGCCGGAAATAGTGGCAGCAGCGCCCGGAGGGAGTCTCTGCCGGCTGGCAGCCACCAACAACGGTAGCAATAGTGGCAGTTGTAATATCCCATTTTAACCGGAGTCGAAACGGTGTACTACGTATGGTTGATTCCTAAATGGTTTTTAAGGAGTCGTCACCTAATTATTTAAACGATGAATTAGGACATCTACTTAGCAAAAATCTGCTAAAAATAACTCCAATTAATGATCTGCAAAACTTTATGAGATTCTAGGTAAGAATTCTATATTATCCTAAAGGAAAGGGGTTAGACATCCTCTAAGATCCGCTAACTTGCGGTTGTACGGTGTATAAAGGATGTTGCAAATAATCACTTGAAAGGTGTATACATTTTTTGAGAAATTTGCATAAAATTTGTTTTAAAAATGCATGAAAAGCAATTTATTTGAAAATTATATGTTGTATATAACATTAAAGTTTTATGAAAATATGTGTTTGTAAGGCATTAGTAAAAATCATGTTTTAGAGATATGAAAAAATAAACTTCCGTTTTAAGGTTTAAGCTACCCCCCATTTAATCTATCAGTATTAAGTCTACCTATGCTACATATTTCAATATTCATATGAGATCACATATTGTAACAAGAAATTAAAATGAATGGCGGAATTAAAGAGTAAGGATAAAAGAGTGACATAGGGCGGATGACATTGTCATTCGGCCCATTTGGTTATGGAATTTTGGAGTCGGGAAATGCAAGGGACATGGATGCGGATCTTCGTTTCGTTGTGGTTGCATTGAATCTCATGTCGAGACTCTTCACATACTCCCGATGCATTTCATGTAAAAATAAGAAAAGAAAAGGATAAAATTAGTAAATATCCCAAACATTACGCAATAATGCAAATAAATAAGATATTCATATGAGCTGAAACACTTATGTGTGTATTACTTAACTACATCAACAAAGTAAAGGGTTTTAAAAAAAAATTAATAGCAAAATTAAGGGAAAAAGGGGTTGGGCTTCAGATTTTAGGGGAAAGGAATTTTTAATTATTTGGGTAGAGTTTTAAGTGTTTTATTTAAATAGTGGTTTAAAAAATGATTTATTAAAATTAAAAAATTGTTTTGCGGTGTTAAAAAAAATAGTTTAATTTTACGATAAATAATAGGAAGAGAGGGACAAAATTGGGTGTTAACAACAGCAGCCTCCACCGTAGGTTGCCTACCCGCCATGGCCTACGTAGGACCCACCGGCATGGCTAATCCACCTTGCCCCTACGCGACGTCCTCCTGGCTCAACCTCTGGCCCGACAGGCCCAGTTCGACATCCTTTGCTCACGTCCACAACAATCATACAATACACAAGTTTCTGTCTTTCAACCTACGCACCGACGGATATTGAGGCAACTGTTGACACCCAATTTTGACCCTCTCGTCCAGTCATTAGCTATAAAATTACACTAATTTCGCAAATAATTTTTTACGATTTTTTTATAATAAAATGCGACGATAAAACGTTAATACATGCATAAGTAAGCAATTTAATAATGGCACCGCGTCTTACGTAGAATATTAAGCACTTAGAGTCCCGCGCCCGCATTAATTAATTTTTAGCTCTGTCATGATTCTTAATTAATAATAAATACGTCAAATTAGCAGTGACGTCGCGCCAAATAGCATAGCCGCATTTATTAATACGCAAAGCAACGTCATAATTATTGTAATTATTTAAAGCATAAATTAAATAATAATGCACAATAAATAAAAATTTAAATAACAAATACATTTATAAAAGCATTAAAAATTTCTTAAATATCATATTTGCATTTAGCATTTAAATAATTTAATAATAGTCTAAAATAACTTACCACTAATTAAATACATAATACCTAAAACTAATACACTTAAACTCTATCCCTAATTAAATAATACCCACCTTTAAAAAACGCAGCCCAGGCCCTACCTAATCAGCCCACCTTTTAATTTTGCCCAGCCCAAATCCACGGCCCATACCCAAGTTATACTCACCCGCAGGCCCAACACCCTTCCACCCTTTATTTTCACTTCAGCCCGCAGACCACGAACCCAGCCTTATACCTTCATCCCTGTCAAGCGAAAACCTAGAAGAAGAAAAACCTAACAGCTCAGCAATAATCCGCCGCACCAACACCAGCACATCCCGAGATTCTCGCCGGAGAATCCGGGGACCTTCCTTACCCATGCAAACGCAGCCAGCTCGCCCTTACCATAACAAAGAAATCGTCGAAGATCTTCACCACAATCGCCCACAAATCTGACCAAATCGCCGCGTAATATATACTTACCTTAATCGATTTTACACACGAATCGCACCAAATCAGCACTATAAACCTTACCCAAACTTAGAACCCAAACCATGGCTATATAAAGAGCATGCAAAAGAGAATCGAGGGAGGCAGAGCGCAGTGGGGAGAGCAGTCAAATAGCAATTTAGGAGGCAGGCCTCAGTCGGGTAGCAATCATTTTATACATGCGAGCAGAGCAGCAGAACATCTTGGATCGAGGAGAACCCAACAGATTCGCATAAGGCAGGGGAGTAACAATTAGTTAATGGCCGCACTCAAGTAAGCACACCCTCAAACACTAGTGTCGCATAGCCTCCAACCTTTAAGCAAACACTAGAGCAGCATATCGAAAATCCACACCTAGAATCGACCATAAACCGCATCGCAATAACCCGTCGAGTGGACCGACGACTTGATACGCTGCCTCGGTTCGCTGCCCGGAGAAGGTAAAATCGAATTCTTCTCAGTCCACTTTGTAGTGTTGTATGTCTGTTTGTGATTAAACACGTATTGGTTCTTTCATATTTGTGAGGCATGAAGATGACGCTGGCCATCGTTAAAATTATCTGTTAATCTGTTTATTGAGGCCTAAACATGCTGAGTTATATACTCTATGCCCCTTAGGCATTTGTTGTGTTCTATGTTAAACTCAGATTCTGCTCAGTTCATTTTTTGTATCTCTGTGGTTTTATGTTAAATGTGTGTTAATTTAGTTCATTCATGTTGCTGTGCTCATAAATGTACGAATACGATGTTGAGTCGTGCTTTAAATTAACCCAGATACATTCTGGCTCTAAGTTGCTGATAAGACTTATATCTGAGGCAATATGCCGAATATAATGATTGGTAGATTTTCTGAGCTCACAACCACATCTTGATTTTGTTTAGGCTAGTCTAAGATTTGTATACTCATGTGTTGCCAATCTTCAAATGTTGGGCCATATCATGGAGTCCTGCTGACTGGTTATGTCCTTCCTACATATTTGGTATAGGGTGCTCATGTGTTGGTTTACTGAGTGTAAAGATAACAAGATGGGTTGCCTGAATCTCCTACTAAGTTGTACTATGAGGCATTATGTCAAGCTTTATGAAACTTATTTAATATGCATCTGATCTGTTAGAAGCGTGCACTGCTCGCATAAACTGACCAATTTAAGTCATTTAAGTATCGTGCTAGGCCTATTGTAAGAAATCAGTCTAGTTAGATAGTTTGAATCAGGAATTGGCATGTCTTGTTAAAGTCACAACTTAGAGTTCTTAAAAGGATAAACTCTAAATAGTTGTTCTTAGTGTACCTGTCCTGATTTGTGCGCCTGCTTTGCCCAGTCTATTAAATAGAAAATAACTTTTCATTTGATCAAGTTGCCTAAGCTAAAATGATAATGATGCCTTATCTATACAACATGGATGAAACCATGATTGGTTGCGCTTTATGCCAGGTTATTCATTCTTCTATCGAGGAATAATACAAATCGCTTCTAATGTTGAGTTATAACGACTGATTGTCCTCCTTGATTGCAGCATGCCTGTGAAAACTGTTTGGTGAAGAGTTTAAAGGGGAAACGAATGCGAAGTTATAATCTTGTCTTAATAGCTAAAACTCAGGCCCACAAATATTCATTTCTGCCTCTGCACTAGCTGTTTGACCCATGAATATGTGTTAATTCCAGTCCATTTTACAATTCTCGTTGTTGGCTGTCTATTGCTCGCTACTGTTTTCATATTGTGTCAGCATTTATCGAGTTGCCTGACCTATGATTTAGGTTGTACGTTTTGGGCCCTTTTTTGCATTTCTGCTTAACTGTCTGCATCCAGGGCCCAGTGACTGTGCTGGGCCAGTTTTCCTTTTTAGCTTCTTGAGTCATTGTGACATGTTTATGCAGCAAACATATGTGCTCGTCCTAATTATTTGTATCAATTATTATTTGGGCTCGTACTAATCCTTATCTTTCGTTATTTTTACATGAAATGCATTGGAGCAAAAATGAGGAGTCTCACGGCGAGACTCATCACGAGCTACTTCAAATGGCAACCCGCGTCTATGTGCATCCGCATTCGCATTCCCGCTTCAGAAATTCCTAAGACAAAATAGGATAAGATGATGTCGCCACACATCTTGAAAGCCGCGATCATATCCTCCTTTTATCTTATTTGTTTAAATTGTTGCCTAATTATTCAACGTTGTAATTAATAGGTTGTTTAGAATAATTAATCTTTGAATACATGAACTGGGGTGGTCAGCTTTAAAACTTGAAACACACTTCTAATTTATCTATCTTAGGCCTGTCATTCATATTTAATCTTTTGACTAATTGTTAAAATTGCATATCTAAAACTAACGCACCCCTCTTGATTTCGCAGATAAACGCATATCTATAATCCATAAATCGACTTTGCACCATAAACAATATAAATGCACACTTTGAAACTTTATAACATTTTTATCAACATGCCTCCTTTATAAAATATTTTGAAGCATCCTTTATATTTTCAAAACAAGCATTTTTAAGTATAATAATTAACTCTAGGTTTGGCAGGACAACCGCAAGTTAGCGGATCTTAGAGGGTGTCTAACCCCTTCCCTCTAGATTAATAAAGAACCCTTACCCAGAATCTCATTAAGTTTAGCAGACCATTAAAATGGAGTTAATGTTGACTTTAACCTAGTTAACATTTAGGTGTCCTAATTCACCCAAACTAATTAGGTGGCGACTCCGCGAACCCTTTAGCATTTTAGCACCTTTTGCACTTTTAGCATTTTAACACCTTTTTAGCACCCTTTTAAACATTTAGCACTTTTATTTATTTTCTAACATTTCTTATTAAGCAGGAGGATTCGCTAAAAATGTCGCGGTCGAAAAAGGGCGTGACAGCAGCTATGAACACGGTGTATCTCAATGTTCCTGACAACAGTTGGTACATGGACACTAGCGCCACATCTCATATGACGACATCCCAAGGTACTCTCTCATCTTATTGCAATATGAGCAATTTAAATCGTCATATTATTGTTGGTAGTAGACAAGGCATTCTCATTCGACATGTCTTTCAGTTTTGATTTCGAGGAGCCCTCGATCACTGAAGAAAAGATCAAGGAACTGATTTGGAGGGAGTCCGTGAAGTTTTATCCGTACTTTGTTGAAGAAAAGATATGACTGCCTCTCCTGAATTATGTACCATATGTAGTTTTCTTCCTTCAATCCATTTTGTAAGTTATGTTTTGCGGGAGGAGAGAGCTGAATTAAACTGATATCTTGGTTGAGGAGATAAAGCATTCCTCCTACTGATATGAGATGTAAAACGTGCTTATTTTCATCTATTAAATTGTTCTCCACTTTAAGAGCTCTACTAGGATAGTAGTGTTTGCGAAGGTCAAAAATCTACAACATTGCATTTGGTATGCCCTTTGTTTAATGATTATTCAGTTCACCACATTGTGGACTAGGAATGCTTGTAAAATACTAAAAGAGCCTAGTTAAATTGTCCTTTTTGCTGTACTTTATCTTGAAATTTTGGCTGCAATAATTCATAGCATTCACAAATATGTAACAGTTACAAATATTAGCATGTGTCGTCCACAAAGTGAAATGGGATCGCAAGTGTATATTCAATGACAGTTCAGGGGTGTGAAGCAACAAACAATTTAACTGATTTAAGATATGTCTTCCTTCTGAAGAATTTCTTATACATTGAACACGTCTGGATTTCCATATCATCAATTGGTAAGCTCTCTGTCGGAAAATTACAGGGCGCAGCATACTCTGTCCCCTGATCTGGCAACAAATCACAAGGCTGAGGTACCACACCACTTGAAATCCCCGAAATATCTGTACAATTCCAGAAAAGTTTCTTTGCTTTAGGCGCCATCTCTATCGTGACATTTGATATGCAAATTCCAGTAAATGGATCACCAGAAATTCCAGCAAGCTTAGCAGCAATGGTCACGTTCTCAGCAACCATATCACGGTAATTGATGTTTTCAATCACAGGTAAAGCATTTGGATCATAATTGTTGTCCGGGTGAGAACCATAATCTCCCGTCATCCAGAACACGTATTTCATAGTTTTCATTGTCACACCTTTAACGTATATATCCTTTACGTATCCACCTCTTCCTACAGCTGTCTTGATCCGAACCGCTGATTCTGTATCGATTGCTGTAATGTCCTCTGCTCTTACGTCTTGAATTCCTCCTGACATTTCACTGCCCAATGCAATTGTCGCGCTGGTTGGAGAAATGCAGGTGATTCGCCTTATAGCGAGCTGCTTCGTCGGCATCCCAAAGGCAACTCCGTACTCGTCCCAGCCACTCTTAACAGCAATGCAATCATCTCCGGAGACGATGTAACAGTCTTCTATTCTAGTATTTATGCAAGAATCTGCAAGAAAGACAGTTTATTTTTAAAAAAAAAACTTCATAGTAATTAAAAGACCAGAGTGGAAAAAGAATAAGATAAGAGTTCAACTCTTATACACAGACAGTAGTATTAGGTCAGCTAAAAGATACCTATATGTAACAGTACATAACAAGTGAGATTAGTAACCTGAAACAACTTAACGTGTATCACTCGAACGAATTAAAACATTAGTGAACACTAATGGAAGATTACAACAACAACTACTACACCTCACTGCTAAATAAGTTTGAGTCAGCTATATGAATTCCGACTTCTTTATTTAAGCTCGTTTCATATCATCATGATACTTAAACACTAACGGAAGATTACCAGGGTTAATTCCATCAGTATTTGGAGATCTGACTGGGGCAAGGATAGTGATGTGTTGGATGATAATGTTGCTGCATTTCACAAAGAAATCAAGCTTTTTGCCTCGGTTATTATTGATTTAGAAGAAAACAATATTGAACTATTGGAAATCAAGATTAATTTGATTACCTGCAATATACAGGATGGACATTCCATGAAGGAGAATTAACCAATGTAAGACTGGAGATTTGAATATTATCAGAGTACATAATCTCTATCAGATAAGGCCTTGTAAATTTTAGTTCTCCCCTGTGGAATTTGTCCCACCATAGCTGCCCTTGGCCATCAATGGTTCCATTTTCACCTGAGTGAATTTCAGAGAAATATTACACGATTCAGCAAACAAAATGACATAAAAAGAATGCCACTACTGAAATGTCGATGGATTTAATACTCCGGTTACGTCTCTTTTTTAGGTCATCATTTAAATTCATCCCAATTTTTAAAAGTTGCGCAAATATAGACTTTGGGAAATTACCCCTACAGACAACATTAGACTTGGTTTTAATATCAGCAATAACATACAAAATTAGACCATCGTCTAACGTTTACTATAAGATCTTCAGTTTGCTCAAAAGGAGTCCTTAGACCGTAGTCTTAAAGGTCCATAAATTACAAGAGAAACAAAAAAGTGTCATTCATTAAACAAGGTATAACGACAAAATTTCTGTAAATCTCCCTCCGCACCAAACATGTTACCGAATTTAGACTCATTTTTGTGTGTGGATTTCCCTTCAAAAGCGCGGTCTTTAATTTTTGCTCTTCGCTTAAAAATATCTCAAAGTTCTGGGTTCGAATCCCTCTCAGTTAAAAAATATAAAAAATTCGAAAGATAGAGATTGGATTCGCAAGGCAGAGTTTGCCTGTAAACTTTACCTTATAAAACATAATTTGTCTTATGCCTGAAGGCAAACTCTGCTTATTGCAATTTTTTTTAAAATTTTTGACGGAGCCTGAGTTCGAAACCCGGAACCCAAAATTTTTTAGGCGAAAGACAAAAATTAAATATTTCAATTTGATGGACAAAAATTAAAGACTACCTCGAAATAAGGTCAATCCTGTGAATTGCCCATTTAGAGTTGAGCAACATATATTTTAATTTTTGGTGTGAATTCAGACTGATTTTTAACTAAAGACGTTGAATTTCAGAAATGCAAGAGCGATTCTCCGGGGCATAGTCCAGTGGCAAAGTCTGGGAGCTATAAGACGCTCTGACATGGACAGCGTGAGTTCGATTCCCCGCAAGCACGAAGTAACTCAACATGTTGGGGAATTGGACCTTGTCTCATTGATCGCCAGACGCTCGGAATCGCCACGGAGCACATCCCTCGATTTACTGGTAATAGTGTTGAAGGACCGGTGCTATTACCTCCAGGACGTCTGGGTAATACCAGTGAAGGCGCAAGCCTGGAAACATAGACTATCAAAAAAAAATGCATGAGCGACCTAAACTGAGACATCATAGGAGTACCTGTGATGACAACATCAGTGAGGTTGGTTCCAAAAATAAGACTAACGAATCTACCACCGTCTGTATCTCTTCCTCGGCCGTAGGATGGTAAAGGTGCAATCAGCGGATAATCATTTTCATCCTTAAAAACAACAGGAAATCAATATGATAGCAAAACTGAAAGATAAAAAAAAAAGCACAAAATTCTAACAAATAGAAGTCACCAATATCCTTTCTAAAATAGCAGTTACTACTGGCCACTTTTAGGTATTGTCTTTAAAGAATATCCACTTTACTAGAGTTTCATTTTCACAAGTGAAAATTCAGGACATTATTCCCGAGTTACCCTTTTGAATTTTTAAATTCCATCTCCAAGTCAATGAACATGACATTCACTTGTGGATTTTGAAATTCCAGGTCATTGATTATTTTTCAATTACTAGGATTGAAAAGTGGTTATTTATTAATTTAACCACTATAAAGAAGGTTCATGTTTCTTTTACGTGGTGTTTGGGCCATCTTATTGTGCATATCGAATATTTTACTGAATGTTTATTACTACCTCCTATTAATATATATATATATATTGAGTAATTTTGCTTATTATAGTAAAACTTAGGCAAGACAGACCAAGCATGTGGTACTCTTGGACCTTCCCCAGATGCTACCAACATACTCTGAAACACCACGTATGGTTGCTTGGAACGTGACCCGCAGGTTGTAGAAAAGGGACAAAATGAGTTCACATGATGAATAACTCTGAAAATACAAAAGGTATCCTGAGCTTAATTATCCAATTTTGTTCCCTCCATCCTATCAGTATGAAACATTTAATCATCCAAAATAACAATGTCTCAATCTAAGCGAGTTGAGATATTATATAAATTGTTTTTGATTATGAGTTTCATATAATCTCAAAATCCTACCATATTCTAAAATAATTGTGAATAAAAAAGAAGGGAAACAAACTAATTAAAGACTAAGGGTTTTTCTTTTGTTTTACTCTTGGCTCTATCCTCAAAAGACTAAATTGGTGGTGTTTTGTCTAACAAACAGTCTTTGTATACCTTATTCTAATGGGGATGCCCTGTTTTTTTATACCTAGCTACTAAGCTCCACCGCTTGATTCTTTTTTATTTATTAAGTACTATTTTAGGCTGTGAGTCTGTGACTCACTCTATGTGGACGAACCTTGAGGAGGAATCCTTAGATTTTCGGGACACTGGATTCTCACTGATATTTGTATTACTCAAGCCGATTTTATTTTGGAGAACAATTATTGAATTAGTATTATCGTGGATTTGGACTTATTTAATTGAGAGACATTCTCACCGCAAGAGTAGCTCACCTTTGTACTATTCACAGTGGGTTGCATTCATTAGGTACAAATATTAAATTCATATAAGGCTTTTTTGTTTTTACCCCCATCTGAATTTAATACTGAACTATCTCATGTCCTCAAAAGGATTAACCGTGAGTTTGGTTCGCGCAGGGTAAACGGAATGAAATCCAATAAGAAAATAGAAAGAAATTATCCTGATTGCCCCTACATGTTTGAGTCTGTTTCAAAAACGGAATGGAAATGGGGTTCGGGTCGGGGGTCCGGGTAATGAATTGGGGAAAGGGAATGGAATACTTAGGGGGTGGGGAATCAATATAAGGGAATGGAAAAAAGAAAAGAGGGTAAAGGGAATGAAAAAATAGGCCACAAACAACTTCAAAGGGATTCAGGGGATTTCATTCCCTTACCCTGATTCTATTACCCCAAATCAAACTCACCCTAAAATAACTACAACAATAGTACTAGGTCACATGAAGCTCGTGAGGGGCCTATAGTAATACTTCTTCACCACAATCACCACTAAATAGAGGTCTTGAATTTAAGACTTGCGAATGAAAAAATCTCTCATAAAAAATGTTTTCATTTAGTGTGATCAATATATGTTATTGTTATAGTGTGATCAATACATTCACTACGAAATGATCCTTATATTTAACAGCAAAATGTATTTTCCAAGTCCGGTTTAGCCGGGCAAGTATTCCAAGTACAAAGGTGATAAATGCACGATTAGAGCTAAATTTTGACTGGTAAAAAGGAATAAGCCAATAAATAAATTATTGTTCAATTCTGCTCAAAGTTTACTTGGCTTGAGTTAAATATGAGCTTGTCAACTCATTATTAAACTCGTTCAATTCTTACCAAATTTTTATTTTTAAATTATTTTTCCTTATAACATATTTAATTACCAAAATAAAACTAAATAAGTTTTTCTTCTTCTATATTATAGCTCTTATCAAACAAAAATAATAATAATTTAAATACTGTTACAATAACTTTCATGGGTCAACTTAGATACTATAGTTAGTTCAAATACAAATCAGCTCAATTTTTAAATGACCTGAATATTGACGGTAGAAATGGCTTAGTTATACTAAATAGGCGGACAATTAACACGTTCTAAATTTAAACGGGTTGGACGAAACGAATTTTGCCACCCCATAAATTGCTCTATTTTAGGATGGATGCAATTCAGGGTCGTCTTTGGACCCGTGCGAGGTGTGCTACCGCAGAGGACCCTCGAAAAATAAAAAAATTTAGAGGCACTTTTTTATTTTTTATTAAGTAGTGTTAGCCAGAATTTATTATAAATGTCCATAATTCGCATGTCTTAACTCAATTAAGGACTCATTTTTACGAATTAGTACAAGACCCCTAAAATGTTTGAGACGACCTTGATGCAATTGAAAACATATACACAAATGCATAGAGTTTTATCTAGGGCTGGCCAGTGGGCCGGGCCGACCCGACCCCGTCCCGGTCCCGGTCCGACCCCTACCCCGACTCCGACACGACCCCGCTAAAAAAAAGCGGGGCTCGAATCGGCGGGGCAGTATGGTCCCGCCCGACCACCCCGCTGCCCCGATCCCGCCCCGACCCTCGATCCCCTCCTTTGAAAATAGCCGTTGTCCAACTATTATTTACATTTGCCGTTAGACAACGGCCATTTTGGCTTCCTCCCCAACCCCCCCTACCCCGTTATATTTATTTTTAACCCCTAAGTTATTATATTTACACTTTAACCCAATTTCTCAACTATAAATACCTCATTTCCTCCTCTTATTATTTTCACAAATTTTTCTACTCTCTAATCTCTCAATCAATCAATCTTTATTCTCTATACAACATTGTCTACTACATATTCAATCTATTTATTAATTTGAGAATTGGGAGTGAAGTTGGCAACTAGCTTGAGGATTATCTATCGAGCAAAGTTTCAATTTTCAACCTTCGACACACCGTCGACTTACGTCGGCGTTTGGTACATTCGTTCTCTCATTAAATTATTATTTTGTCTTTATTTCATTTAGCACATTTAATTTCATTATCTTTAAGTCTTTAACTATTTATTACCATAATTAAAATGAAAAGATTAAGAAGTATGTTGGGTAAGGGTAAGGCTTCTTCTAGTAGTAGTAGTAGGGGTAACAAGGGCAAGGGTACTTCTTCTAGTATTCCAGCTATTTCTAGACAAGATGATTTTATAGATCCTGAACAGTTTCCTGAAATACCATATGATCTTGACGACCATGTATTTTCTCAAAATGAAGAAGACTTTGATTTAGATGTCACTCTAGATGATACACCTACTAATGAAGATGATGATACACCCACTAGTGAAATGCCTCCTATCCCCCTACTATGAGACGAGGTCCGACAAAACGATCATTAAAATCAGTTGTATGGAAATATTTTGACAGGGACGTACCGAATCAAGTAGTTGTATGTAAAACTTGTAAAAATGTTTATTCTTTTAAAACTGGACAAGGTCATGGTGGGACGGGGGGGTTTAGGAAGACACCTATGAAAAACACAAAGTCTTGCATACGCCCAATACATGATTGAAAAAATGGTGAGCAAGCGCCTCTCAATCGGGACAAGGTTCACATCTTGTCTGGACAAAGTCTGGTCAAATTAACCCTATGGTCGAGGGAGTCAGAGGCCACTAAATACGATAAACATTAAAGATAGGGAAGCACTAGCAAAATTAGTTCTTTGGAGGGTTTGTCTTTTCATTTCCGAATCTCTGGTTTTATTCATTATATTAGAGATATGTATAATCATGCTTATAAAGGTTTTCCTAGATCAAATGTTAAAAGAGATGTATTTAAATTTGCATGAATATCAACGGTATTTACGTTATGCATTATATCATTTAAATTGCAAAGTCGCTCTAATCGATATAGTCGTAGTACTAACGACCATGATTATTTAACGAGAACTTGTCATTGGATAGATTATAAATGGTCATGCAAAACGTATTTTAGCATATAGATATATAAATAGTAGGCAATCCTTGGTGAGTTTATTTGTAAAATATTTATTAAGTCTGCGATTATTACGGAATAACTGATAAAGTTATGAGTATTACATTAGATAATGCATCTTCTAACAATTCTGCTATTAGTATTTTAAGAGATGTTTTAACTCCGTCTTTTCCAAAATATTTTCATATCAAATGTGCGTTTCATATTTATAACTTAGTTGTAAAGGATGGTCTTTCACTTTTTCAAGATATTCTTGAAAAAATACAATTTGCTATACACTTTATTTTTAAAAATAATAGAATTCAACAGAGAAAAGAATATAAAAAAACTTGTCACATGTTGCTTATGACTATAGAAAACCTATTACTTTATTTTTTAACGCCCATAATCAAAATTCAAATGATATGATTGTGGATAATGATTGAGACAAAATTAGAGAACTTATTGTATTTTTAGAAAATTTTCAACGAGCAACAAAAGAATTTTCTACTTTATATTATCTTACTATTTCAACTATGTTGTTTTATATAGCTATAATATTTTTACTTCTTAAAGAATATATGGAAAAACCTGCTTATAATGCAGCTATTAAAAAATGTTTATGAAATTAAAGAAATATTTTATTCCTATTCCCCCTATTTATATTATTGGTGTTGTATTAAACCCGACTATTAAAATAGAGGGTTGTAAAAGTCTTATTGAAAATATTTATACCTGTATGGACGCATTTACCACCTCCAACTCCCAAAAATTTAAATGTTGAGCCACCTATCAACTAACGCTAGAAGAAGTGTTGAATAGCGTAGAAGATGAATGCAAAAAAGTATATCGATTACCAAAGAAGAAAGTGCTAGTAACCAACCGACTTTTGTATCATCTTCTTCTTCAACACAGCCTAAAAAAAGACATGCTGTTTCTGTGGCTAGTATTAATTCTATTGAAAGCCTCAGAAATAGAATGTGCGGTGGTAACAGTGCTAACCAAATTAGCGAGTTCGATGTTTTTGTTTTGCAGGGTAATTTACCTTACCAAGCAGTTATCAATGAAGAAGGAAAAGACTTCTTTGAAATATTGGATGCGAATGAGAAGACATTTCCGACACTTTCAATGATGGCGAGATATTTCGAGCATTGGCGTCATCAATCGCTGAAAGCGCTTTTCGCAGCGATTTCAAATAGAGCACGGACACTCATTAGCGGGAGCGACTTGGAGATGGCGGTACTATTCAGAGATTGGATACGAGCGAGCGAGGCGAAGTCAACCAGGAGATTAACGAAGAAGCGACAACTACAATGACATTTTATCTCAAGGCATGAGTAGCGTGGAACAATTTGACCAAGATATACCAATTCCAACCAAGAACCACAAGAAATTATAAAGAAACTAGAAAAATATTTTCAAATTGGTAATTTATTTCATTGCAATTTTTAATTTTTCTATGTCTTTTGCAAATTTTTTCAACAACGATACACTCTGATGTTGTAAATTTGTAATTTTGAATCTTGTATATTTCAATGAAATAATTAATAATATAAGAACAAAAACAATTTTGGGATGTTTTTACACTATTCTTGTCTTTGTTTAATTATTTAGTTTATACTTTATAGTTTATACTTTATAAATATATTATATATATGAGTATAATACTATAATTATAATACTATAAGTCTATAATATTATAGTATATGTATATGACTATATGACAAGTATATGTTAATGTTACTTTGTTAGTAATTTAGTATTTTTAATTTAGTGAAAAAAAATTTTAAAAAAATAACAAAAACAAAACCACTGACCGTCAGGCCCCGACTGCGGGCGGGACGGGACACGGTATGGTCCCGTCCGACCCGACCCCGCCAGGCCCGCCCCAGCTCGACCCCGCCCATCTTCTCCGCCCCGACCCCGTCCCGATCCCGTCAAACCCGACTTCGGTGGGCCCGGCCCGATCCACTGGCCAGTCCTAGTTTTATCTATTCCATAGGTGAAGAAATTCACGCATTTTGAAAGTTGATAACAAATTTAAAAGGCATTATACATAAATAAACCTTTAAATTTGGTCCTAAGTTGACAAGTATGCCTTCTAATTTTGAGTGTACACAAGTAGAGACCTCAACTTGTATAAAATTGAACACGTAAATAAAAATGTTAACATGACACATAAATTTTAAAATTGTAAGTTAAAGTGTTCAACCGACAAAGTAAAAGTAAAGATAATTTAAGACCAAGTTTAAAGTTCTGTTTATGTTTATGTAGTATACCAATTTAAAATTGAACAAGACGTTACCTCAGAGGCAAGAAGAACAGCATCTTTGTCGAGATACAGAGTAAAATGACTCGTCAAATTGAAACTCCCAGTTAACCATTTACCAGCAGGTACATATAACAACGAACCACCGTCCGATTGAAACTGACTTAAATGATCAATGGCCGTCTTAAAAGCGTTAGTATTTAACGTCGTTCCGTCACCAACTCCGCCGAAATCCGTTAACGAAGCGGTGTGTGTTCTGCAACTAATAGCAGAGTACTCTACGGTTTCCCATTTGTGTACTTTATGACGGCCGTGAACGTTACCTAACGCCGTTAGAATCACTACGGCGAGTAGTAGAATTCTGTGAATTGCCTATAAGAAGAAATTATTAATTCAATTAAAATGAGAAAAAAATAGAAAAGGGGAAAAAAATAAAGAGAGAGGATATACAGGAATGTTTGTGAGAGTGCTAATTGGAAACTCCATTGTTGTGTTAAGTTGTGCTTCGCGGATTTGTCAGGCATATATATATATATACAAAAGAGTTTTAACTTTTATGTAGTAAAGTCTATATTTAATACTAGAAAATTACAAGTAATCCTCATATTTAATACAAAAGAGTTTTAACTTTTTGGTTTACAATAGAATCACAAATATCATCATATGTTTAAGATCACAATTTTTTAAAGGAAAAAAATCATATTTGTCCTCAACGTTTAGGAAAATATTTGTATTTGCTCTCCGTTAACGTTTGAAGTCAAATATACCCTCCGTTAGTTTAAACTTTATAAATTTACTCATTTTTAACGGATCAGCCACGTGGCAGCGACCAGTCACCGGCGACGCCATTACATCGACGGGAGGACGTCTAGTCGGCGGTGATGCCATGGATACCGTCGGTTGAAGCTTCAACAAGCAACAATGGTGAAATTACGATTTAAGATGAATTGAGACACAGGGTTGGTTGCAAAATGTAGCTAAGACCAAGGCGAACTCAGGGACACCACCCACAGTCGTCGACGTTACCTGAGTTGGCCGAAAAACGCACTCAAAGTTTTGAATTTTCCGATTTGGTCGACCCACGGCTTCATGAAGAACTGACAGTGGTGGGTGGGTGTAAAATGACGGGTATAGGATGGCGAATCTAATGGTGCAAGCCTCGACCGTCGATTGTAGCCCTGGTGGCCGAAAAATCACGGCGGCGTTTAGGGTTTTAGATTTTTTCGATTTGGGTGTTCTGGCGATTTAGCAATAATCGAACAACATGGGGGTGTCAAAATGACGGCGATGTGATGGTGGTATACCTCACTCCCATCGATTCAATCGGAGTACGCCGAAAAATTCAAATCTCCGTCGGGGGTATATACGTCCAGAACTTCGATCACCAAAATGACAAAGAATATGATGAAATCGACGGTAATGGGTAGTATATAATTGAAGAGGGTGAAGAGACGAATCTTTTGGTATATCACATGTCGCCGGAGCTACCGTGATTTTGCCAAAAATTTCACATTTTCTGTGAGGGTACTGTTACCGACGGTAATGGAGTCGTCGGTGACGTAAATTTAAAAGGTTTGGACTAATGGAGGGCATATTTGACCCCCAAACGTTAATGAAGGGCAAATACAAATATTTTCCTAAACGTTGAGGGCAATTATGACCTTTTTCCCTTTTTTAAAAATTTAAAACTGTAAAAATATTTTGGTTTATTTAAAACCCATATTTAAACAAAAAAATATTTGATATTTAATTTTTTTATCTGATTAAATTATGTCATATGAATTGAAATTGATGAAATATTTATAATAGTATAAAAATAGAGATATAGATGGAAGGGGGTTGAGAGTTGGCGAGAAGTTGCCCGCATGTGCGTAGCTCATTTGATTTCAGGTGGTAGATTGCTCCTCAAGTAGGCAGGTTCGAGTCAATGGCAGTCGCAGTGTGGGAGTTTCACTCCTCCTTTGTGGGGAATGACTCCTTGTAGGCGTGACCTGTAACTCTCACCTAGTGGTATTGAGTCGCGTGAGTTATCTCATTCATCAATCTGTCAGTGAGGGGTGAGATGAGGCGCATGGGCGAGGATTTCCTTTTGGCGAAAGTGGGCTAGAAGTTGAACAAAAGTGTGCAGAATATGAGAGATTTTTGGAATGTGGACTTGATTCCTCCACTATTGTTCCTATACTTTTCTTGGACAATGACCTGACTTGTATTACTGCTAAATAGTGGAGTAAATACTAATCCATTCGTTCCAATTTATAAGTTATTATTTCTTTTTTATCTTATTTAAAAATAAATTATATTTTTTATTTAATAATTATTTAATGTCATTATTTCTATTTTATCTTTATTGAGTCCCACTTAATTTTAAAGATATACTTATTGAAAAGAAAAATCAATAAAAGTAAGTACTAATTTCCATCTTAAATTGTGAACATAAACTTTATAACTTATAAGAACTGATGATTTAACCTTTCGTGTATAAGATAAAACTCTATAAACTAAATCGTCTACTATATAAGTAAAGTACACACTATCCGAAGCCCTGGTTAGTGCTTGAAGGCGAAGGTATCCTCATGGGTGGTGTGGGAGAGGCAGTGTGAAGTTCGAACCTCGAGTGGCGCCCGCCTTCGCCTCTTGGGAGCTGTCACGCTGGCTTGTCAGTGTGGTTTAAGCGGTGGCGTGGTTTGCGGTATTGCGTCGATCGGGGTTTCTGCTGTCTTGTATTTCGAAGAAGCGTGATGCGGTTCGCCGTCGACAAAAAAAAAAAGGACACACTGACACACATACTACTACATGATCTATTTAATTTTTAAAGTCATTTTTCTATAATAAATATCATATCTAAATACATGGTTAATAGTGTATATCCCAACAGTAAGTTTGTTAAATTTAGTAAGAGTTCGAGTACGAATAATATATCCATGGAGAATTGACAATTTGACATTTCTCTCTTGAATGATTGGAGATGTAAGATTTGTGTCCTTATAGTGAGACTATATCACTATAACCATATTAATTTTTTTTTAAATGTTTTTCAGAGATAGTTGTTACTACTCTTACTTACCCCATGTGTCATGAGTAACCTAATAAAGGTAGTTTATATGTAAATAATATTTAAATAACCTAATGGTGTAAAATATACTAACGATATATAATTTGAATTCATTTGTCTATTCAATGTGCAGTAAGCGTTTAAGACTCTTATAGCATAAAATACACAAATTGTTGAAAACTTTAAACAACCAAAGACTAAAATAAACAAAGAATAAATGCTACCTTTAATTTTAAAGCAATATTAATTATTCCAACAAACCATGTGGGTTAATTTTTCATTCTTTTCTTTTACTTATTTTGGCATCTAGCTAGCTAGTAATTTTAATACTAGTTGAAGACCAAGAGTGGGATGCCTCAATACGCATAGTTTCAAGGATTAAAGTAAGGTTGTCCAGTGGGTCGGGTTGACCCGATCTCGATCTGCCCCGTTTCGCTATCCGCCCCGATTCTCTTAAAAAAATGGGATGGAAAATGACGATGTCGGGGATCGAACTCGGGACGGGATTAGAGCTCGTCCCGCCTGTCCCAATCCCGCCCCCGCCCGTCCCGTCCCGTCCCCTTTGAAGAAACTAGATGTTGCACAAACGACCAATTTCAATTTTAGTCGTTAGCAACGGCTAGTAACGGTCATTTTGGCCTCCCACACCCCATAAACCCCCCTACTCCCTTAATATTCATTTTAACCCATAAGTTAATATATTACACTTTAATCCTATTTCTCAACTATAAATATATCATTTCCTCTTCATTTTCTCACAAATCTTCCTATCATCTCTCTACAAGTCTACATTGCCTACTAAATATTACATTTTATTTGCTAATTTCTATCAAAGTTCAAAAAGTTTCAATTTTCAACCTCGATTACATGTCGGCGTTTGGTACCTTCGTTTCTTCTTTAAATTATTATTGTTACTTAATTTTAATTATCGTACTTAATTTCATTATCTTTAATGCATAATTATAATGAAACGAAGTGGACGTTTTTCTGGTAGGGGTAACAGGAGTAAGGGTGCATCTTCTAGTAATCCTAATTACGATGATTTCACCCAGTGGCGGACGTGCAGTGTGCACGCTTGTTCACGTGAACAAGCGTGGGTTTTTTTTTTTGCAAAGTTATTTTTCACTTTTGAACAAGCACAGCATCCTAATTCTCTTATACAACGCTGTGAATTTTATTTTCTATATATTTCGAACAACCACAAATTTTCACGCATGTCCGTCCCTGATTTCACTCATATAGATGAAACTGAATTTTAATGTTAATAATAATATATCATTAGATCATGAGGTGTATTCTACATCTGAACCATACTTTAATTTAGAAAATGAATTAGAAGATAATTTAGATAACACACTCACTAGTGTACCTCCATCTCAGGTTCAGACTGAGTCTCAAACTGAAATTGAAATGTCTCATATTCCCCCTAGTATGAGTCGAGGCAAAAAACAACGAAAATTAAAATCATATACATGAGATTTTTTTGATTGGAACATTGATAATCAACTAGCTATATGTAAAATTTATCGCGAAGTTTATAAATTTAAAACTGAAAAAAAGTCAGGGTGGGACGGGAGATTTATGAGACATGTAGAAAATTCTCACAAAACAATGTATAACCAATATCTGGGTAAAAAATTGGGTGTGCAAATGCTTTCTGAGTCGGGACAAGGTTCACATAGTGTCCCCGACCAAATACATGGTCAAATTAAACTGATGACGAGGGAAATTATAGGTCCTAAATATGATAAACACATAAATAGAAAAAATATAGCAAAATTAGTTGTTGTGGAGGGTTTGTCTTTTTCATTTTTTCCCTCTCCTGATTTTATTCATTACATTAGAGAAACATATAATTCTACTTTTAACGATTTTCCTAGATCAACTGTTAGAAGAGATGTTTTTAAATTTGCTTATGAATATCAACAATATTTACGTTGCATTGTATCATTTTAATGGCAAAGTGACTATCACTTATGATATAGGTCGCAGTACTAATAGTAATGATTATTTAACTGTCACATGTCATTGGATAGATCAGAATTGATCTATGCAAAAAAAAAATATTAGCATATAAATATATTGATAATATGCACATTAGAGCTTTTATTTCAAGAAATATTCATGAAATTTGTGAATATTATGGAATTACTAATAAAATTATAACTATTACATTAGATAATGCTTCTTCTAATGATAAACATTTTAAATACTCGATTTACTCCATCTTTTTCCGATATTTTTCATGTTAGATGTACATGTCATATTTATAACTTAGTTGTAAAGAATGACCTAAAACTTTTTAAAAACATCCTTGATAAAGTATAAATTGCTATAAACTTTATTTTAAAGGTAATAAAATACAAAGACGCAAAAAGTATAAAAAACTTTATCATGATTGTGGATTAACTTATAGAAAAATTCCAAAAGAAGTTTCGACTAAGTAAAATTCTTTGTGTGAGCAACTACTTGTTGCTTACGAGTATAGAAGACCTGTAACATTAATATTTAACACTCATAATTAAAATACAACGGATATACTTGTAGATGATGATTGTGATAAAATTTTGGAACTTATCACATTTTTAGAGAGTTTTTTTCTAGCTACTAAGAAATTTTCTGGAATTTATTATTCTACTATTTCATCTATGTTATTTTATATAGCTCTAATATTTTTGTTACTTAATGAATATATGCAAAAACCAACTTACGCTTCAGCTATTAAAAATATTTATAAAATTAAAAAATACTTATTTTCTATTTCCACTATTTATCTTATTGGTGTTGTATTAAATCCGACATTAAGGTAGACGGTTATAAATCACTTGTTGAAACGATTTATGAAAGTTAAAAATACTTCCACCTCCAAGTCCAAATGAAGAATCAACTTACGAACCAACTAAAGAAGATGTTATGTCTAGAATACACACTGAATATATATATGTGTGTGTGTGTGTGTGTGTGTTACCAGGAACAAAGTGCAAATAATCAATCAACTTTTGTACCATCTTCTTCTACTTCGCTGCAATCTTATAAAAGACATGTTGTTTTTGTCTCAAGTATTCAAGGCCTTAGAAATAGAATGTATATTGGTTCAAGTTCTTCACAAATTAGTGAGTTTGATATTTATGTTTTGCAGGGTGTTGTACCGTACGAATCAATTGTCAATGAAGATGGACGTGAAGACTTACTGAAATACTGGAGGAAGAATGAGAAGACATTTTCGACACTATCAAAGATGGTCCGAGATGTGTTGAATATTCAAGCCTCATCAACAACTTCAGAAAGCGCTTTTTCTGCTGGAAGGTTTCAAATAGGACAGCACATACACTCATTGGCGGGAGACAGTTTGGAGATTGCAGTTTTATTCAATTGGGTTAGGGCGGAGCGTAGAAGGTGCGGTCAATCTGAGATCAACGAAGAAGTCGACTACAACTACAATGAAATTTTATCTGAGGGATCAGGAAGCGACGTCGAACAATTTGACCAACAACTTTCAATTCCAACAGAAGATCGTCAAGAGATTGTGAGAAAATTAGAAAGAGTATGGTTGAATATGTAATTTTTTTAATGACAATTTTACTATGTGATTTGCAACTTTTGAACTACGAAACAAAGTTGCAGTTTTGAAATTGTATTACAAAAAAATCATATTTCTATTAAATAATATAAGATGCACAAAAACAGCTTTGGGATATTTTTATTCACTATCTTGTTCAATATTTAAGTGTTTAAATATATATATATATATATATATATTTAAAATAAAGTGTCTTAAAAAAATTAAAATCTCCCAAATTCCCCTACCCGACCCGTCCCCCTAAATCTCGTTCCCTCTTTCGACGGGATGTGGGATGGGACCTCTTCCCGTCCCGCCTATTCCGCCCCCCACAAATCTCGTCTCGTCCCGTTCTGTTTCGTTGGTCACCCCTAGATTAAAGTAGCATGTTCTCTCCAAAAATAATAAACATTAAAAAGATTGCCTAATTAAGTTTTAGGAAATTATAAAAAATTAATTCTTTAAAGTTAGCTATACACGTATTCTTCTTTAATTTTCTATATATTCCATGATAGGGAGAAAGAACAAACGCTAACAAATGCAGCACATGAATTCAACTATGGTACCAACCATCTAGGTTGCGTTGAAATGGATATGATCTGATTTCTCCATTTTTAATATATCAGGGGTCTCAGGACCCGTTTGACCATGAGTATTATTTATTTTTTCGGACTTCTTTTTCACTTTTTTTTTTAGATTTGCATTTTTCCATAATAAATTCAAATACAACTTGAAGTTGTATTTGGAGAACACCTCAAACCTTGTTTTCACAATTTTCTCTTTTTTATTTTTGTTTGTTGATTTTGTCTTTCACTTTTCAAATTTTACCCTACATTTTTTATTTTATAAATTTGATCCAATTTTATTCAGCTAATCAGAAAATGCATGCTCAACGGACAACGGAAACATATTATTCACACAATATAGGAGGATTATATTAAACAATAACTATTACCAGTGTTGTTGATTTTTAGTACTAATGAATCTTTGTAATAATATTTAGAATTGACGAAGTGTAATACTATATACTAGCTCATAGGCGAAAAGAAACTCACAGAGTCATTTTAGTTATGTAGCTCGTATGCATCAGTGAACAAGCACATGCTCATGATTAATGACGATACACCTTGAAGATGATTGATGAACAGTGTTTACGCACTGCTTAGATTTATTAATTGCTTTGGATGATTTTTCTACATGTCTATGCAGCACAGACTTGAATTAATTGGGACATTAAATTTCGAATATCGACAAGTTATAAGAAAAAGCTAGTGTACCATTTAATTTTCTATTTAATTAAGTTGGAAAAAATAATTAATATGGTCCCAATATTATTATTAATTTTGTCATGTTTTTGTTTACCCTCATTGCTTGAAAGTCGAAAGTTAATGGGTACAAGGGAAGTTATGGAAAGGATTGCCACTTTTAAAAGTGATAAATTAGTGACCTCATGCACATCCTCTCATCCTACTTTTATCAATTCAATCCCATTTATACAATTAATTATCTTTTATTTAGTAAAAGTTCAAATGGATTATTATATGATTATAAAAAATGGAGAGGCTATGCTTGATATATCACGAAAACTTATTCACCCTAAATTCAATTAATTCTACACATTTGGTCGGAAATTTATCGGGCTAAAATAACCTAAAGATATTTTTAATATTTTGCTTAATATTTTGGTGCTAAATAAGATTGTATGATTTTTTTCGAACATTTAGAGTATACCGACGTTTTATATGTAACTTTTTTTTTCCCAGCTATCAATATAAAACTTTATTAACATAACCTTTTTTATATATATATTTTTTGTGTATCTCTAATTAGGATTAACTATACTATAATTAGAAAAAGAAAAAGTTTATTTACTTGACCAATGGTTAGTGGTATTTGTGGTCTACACATGCATGACAAGTCGACAATCCTTTGTCGGAATTTGCTTGCCATTGTTCATCCCGTGACTCATTTTCACCACCACAAAATGTGGTATCATGAAAGAATTCTTTTTCACTTAATATAACAAAAATTTATATATATTATGTACATTTGTTCCTATTTGGCCACCAATAATAGTGCACTCCCACATTCAAATAATTAAAATCACGGGTTATGGTTATTGTGGGGATGATGTTCAGGGTCGTCTATGGATTCGTGCGAGGTATGCTACCGCACATGATCCCCGAAAAACAAAAAATTTTAAGACATCTTTTTTTATTTTTTTTATTAAATAGTATTATCCAGAATTTACTGTAAAGACCCATAATTCGCATGTCTTAGCTCAATTAAGGACCCCACTTTTACGAATTAAAACAGAGTCCCATAATATTTGAGACGATCCTCGTGATGTTCATAGTTGGATCTAGCATATTAGGAGTGGGACTAGTCACGGATCGTGGTGTTTTATTTCTAGAAATTGGTCCTACTTTTAGGATTATTGCACCGTATGACCTTTTAAGTACACGCTTTCGAATTCTATGTATTTTGATAGAAAGAAGAATCCCGTCCTACGTGAGTAGGGAGGTCCTAGCACTACAATGTCTTCAATCTTCATTGTGCGGGTATGAAAAAGAAAAGAAATTCCGCCTCGCTATCTCGCTATCTTTTATTGCGTACAATAGATCTTTGTGGTCCGACTCTTCTCTAGACGTGGTAGCGAGAGCTTCGGACTGCCCTTTTTTATCTTTTATTGCATCATTTGACCTATTTTGGGTCACTCTTTAAATTATGTCATTGTTTAAGGTGGACATAACTTAAAGTAGTAACCTGAAAAATAAGATAATTTACCTGCTACAATAGGTTACGTTGAACTGATTATTTAAAAATTCTTACATTATCGGTCTATATAAATTGAATTCACAATATATATATATATATATATATATATATACCGCAACCACTTCAAATAAATTGCATTGAATTCTGGATTCTATTGGGGAATGCTTGATGGTGAATTTGTGACAAGGATAGTGACTAGTGGTGGGGTGATTTAAGCACTACAACTCTACAAGGCCAAAATGCTTACATATTCTGTTTAAGCTTCGTCTTTTTCTGTTTTATTTTTTTTTAATTTAAAAGTTAAAAGCAACTCTGCAGAATCACATTTCTCAGTTATGCAGAAATTTCCACATATCGTAAGTGAGTGGAAAACTTTGAGGTATGGGCTTGAAACATGGAACTTTGGACATTCTTGTAAGCAATATCTTTGTAGAAGTTGTGATTACAAAAACACATGCGACTTAATTCATAGTTAGTTATGGTAGTTTGATTAGTTATAAAAGTTGTTGAGTTAGTTACAAAGTGGTTAGAATAGTTATTAGTCCAATGGACTGTTAATGCAATTAGATATACTTGTATGTATATACAGAGTATGTACATGTAGAATAGGTATATGTGTATATATACCTAGTAGCATAGATACCAATATAATTCATTTTTCAATTCTCTTAATTCAATATACACTTTTCTCTTCTCTCTCTGTCTCTCTCCCTTCTCTTCCTGCAAACTGCCTTCGATCTCTCTTCTCCTCTCTCGTCTCTCGTCTCTTCTGCTTTCTTCCATCTATCTTCTATCTGCATTCATACACACATCATGTAAACTGGTAATTCAACAATCTTAGTAAAGTTCCTTACATTATTTCCCACTATAATTAAATTAGTAAGCTTTGCGCTTACGTTTATTTATTGATTGATGTTAACAGTGATTGTGGCTTGCGGATAACTAATTGTGTACAGTAAGTGTATAAGCTACTAGAAAAAGTAAACAGTAAATCCGGCCGGATTTTATCATGATCTCAATATTTTTCCCACTATAAGTATGCGGATCATCTTATATATTGATGTGCTACAACTGACTAATTAAAGTGTTTTTTGGGGCTTTCATATGGGTGACATTAGTAGATTAAAAATGATTTGGGGTCTAGCTGTAGCTTAAGCTAATGCAGTCGCTTAGGAGTTTATGGCTTGTTCATTTATCAATTGATAAATAGCCTTTTAGCCCAAATGGACCATTGAAAATACGAGTCCACTAGCCTTTTAGACCAAATGGACCACTGAAAATATGAGTCTAGTAGCCTTTTAAGACAAATGGGCCGTAGAAATCTGAGTCCACTAGCCTTTTAGCCCAAATGGTCGGCAAATTGATCATTTGAACTCCCTCAAGGGAAAGCTCTAGCAAGTTGGAAATGGTAAGTGAAATTTAGGAGACAGCTAAAGAATTTCATTTATAAATCTCTACTTATTTGGCTAAGATTTTTCTATTCTAAGTTTAATTGAGATTTGAAGTACATTTTATGTTTAGTATTGAACACAAATTTTGAAGGGCAAAAATTAAAGACCACACCAAAATAAGAGCATTTGTGCGAATGACCCGCTATATTGTCCACGATAAATAAAGTGAAACTTACACAAATGACTATGTTTAGAAGTTTAAAATTTGTCATAGCCATAGTTTCAATATTTACCGGCCGTAGCACTTTAGTTGCTACAACTTATCGGTGTATTCATAAAACGACCTCGTTGTATTCATGAATACATCGAGTAAAAATTTGGTATGTATTCAATTCAATTGTATTCAAGTTAGATGTATTCAACTCAACTGTATTCATTTTACTTTTACACTGTATTCATTTTATTATAAGTATTTAAATTTACTTTATTTATTTGTATACAAAAAAAAAAACTCCTTTAAAATACAACAAAAAACTGAATACAAGAAATAAAATACACCCAACACTGAATTTTACACTAAAAATTACAAATACACTCAAAATTGAATACAAGAAATAAAATATATCATGAAAAATTGGATTTTACACTAGAAAAAAATGAACACGCTATAATACACTTCAAACTCATTATATTCATTTATATACAAAAAGATCTCCTTCGAAATACTTGCGAATAAAGTGTACGAATACACTAAAAAACTGAATACAAGCAATAAAATACATAACAAAAAATTACTAGAAAAAAATGAATACAGTATTCATTTGTATACAAAAAGATATCCTTCAAAATGCAGGCGAATAAAGTATATATTGTTGTCAGATTTGAACAATAAAGTGTATTTTTCGATCAGATCTGAATAATAAACTGTATTTTCAGTTAGATCTGTACAATAAAATATATTTTTCGATCAGATCTGGGTCTTACCGACCTACTCCCTTTCCGATAGATGTGTGGCGACATCAAAATTTACCAATAAAATTAGGGATGAAACATCCACCGGAGAACCTGCTAGTAGGGACTTGAAGAATGATTCTCCATATGGCCGCATAATGATTTCTTGTATACATTTTGCCATCAGAACCTTGAGTTTACTTTGAACAGAAATAAGGATGCAAAAGTGAAACACACTTGAGTTTAAATCCATTGGGTGGTTTGATGGCGGCGTCATCGTTTAGACTCGTCAAAGATTAGAAAGAGAGATATCAGATGTTAGAGAGAGATAGGAGGAGAAAGTCAAAAATAAAAAAAATAAAAAATAGTGTATTTTATTTTTAATATATAATGTAGCTATAATAGATTATTTAATACACATTATAGTTATTTTTTATAATGTATTTAAACAATAGTTACTAAACTATATCCTAGAATTAGCTATAGGATGTAATTATTTTATACTAGCCCAACCATCATAAAATGGGCCATGTTATCAAATTGTACGTGGGCCCAACTAATCCTACTTTCATTGAGGCCCATATATAGACCCATTATAATCCGGATGTACCAAAACAACCACTAGGCCCATCTCAACTTTCAAGAACCTTCGAACGAACTGCTGACAATTCTCTCTTCTAAGACGAAAGATCAGTTTTCTTTACAAAATTTCTTCAATTTTATCATGGGTTTTCTCCAAGTATGTTTATTTTCACACTTTCTTCCATAATAATTTGCAGGACTTTGGTGAAAATGAATCGATCTGAAACTTTAGTTCATATGATAACCAAATTCAGAACCATGTTTCCATATGGAGGACGATTTGGTAATTTCAAACTTCTTTATTTTATATAAGGACAATTAGGAATCTGTAGAAACACGAAAATGTGTTTACATTTTACCAGTAGTTACTGAAGCTTTACGGAGAATCGATTAGGTGTTTGGCTATAATTATAAGTGTTTACGAAAAAGCAGTCTGATTTCCGTTTGGCGCAAAATTTACTAGAATATTCTTTTTAATAGATTTAACTATTTAAAATATTTTTTTCTATCATATGTTTCTAAAAATTAATATATCTTTACAATTTAATAATTTTAAAAAAAAAAATTATTTAATTGTAACATTTAATCAAAAAATAATATTATATTGTACATAAGAAATGTAACGACAATATGATAATCAATTACTCAAATATATCAAAACCTAACCCCCCTACCCACACTTATCCCATTTCATCCTCAAATTTCTATGTCATTTTTTTTTTACTTTTATAAAAAATATGAATTTTTTTCTTCCCCTTACCCCCGCCCTACCCCCAACCCCACCCCCATTACCCTACTCCATCCTCAAATTTTTATTTCATATTTTTTGTTACTTTTATAAAAAATGATTGAAAATATGAAAAAATTTCTTACCTCTGCCCTACCCCCTACCCCACCCTCACCCCATTGTCTATTCATCCTCAAATTTCTATTTCATATTTTTTGTTACTTTTATAAAAAAAAAATATAAAATTTTTCTTATATCCCACCCTATTCTTATTCCCAAATTTCTATTTTATATGGGGATATTATATGAGATTAAAAGAATTTTGTGAAAAGAAAATGGTAAATGAGTCCAAAAAAAATTCAATGAATGAGCAAAAAGGGCTTCTCCAGAAGCACCAAATTGGTGTTTCTGCTTCTCTTTCCATCTAGAAACACGTTTTGGCTTCTGGAAAAAGTGTTTCTACTTTCTGAGAAACAGAAACACTCCCAGAAGCTTGGCTAAACCCCACCTTAGTATAAGATAAACTTAGTACTCTGCTCTAGCTTCTTGATAAATAACATTGTTGAGAGTAAAATACTGTTTAATCTCAAAGGTTGATAGTTTGTCACACATTGTGGCCGTCACCGGTGCCTTACTGGCCCGAGCGAACCACATCTACCAGCATTACAAGTATAACCTGAATATATAGAAGGTATGGGCCGACAAGGCCGCCATGAAATAATCTGAATGAAATCAAGGGACCATATATATGCATGTCTCATTGGGATTGTCCGCTGTATATGGTCTCTTGATTTCATTTAGATTATTTCATGGCGGACTTGTCGGCCCAGACCTTCTGTATATTCCGGTTATGCCTGTAGATGTGGTTCGCTCAGGATTTTGATTTTTAAGATAAAAATATATGATTTGGAACTACATAACAAATTCATATGTTAATTTGACTTATATTATATTAGTGGTAGTGGAAAGTATGTTAAACTAATAGTTAAAATTTAGTTTAATAGAAAATGTGTAAATTTTGAATATTTAAATGAAGTTGAATCTTGGGAAGTTATGAAAGTTGTATAAAATAATAAGTTTTATCTGTGAATTATGTCGAGTACTTTTGGAACGTTCGAAGAGAGAAGGACTGTCATATAAATTCTGATAGAGATAGAAATGTTACTATTACGAATGTACAAGATAATCGTAGTTGAAGAAACTGCTTGAATTCTTGAAAGTTTCAAAATGGTATAATATAATATTGTCAGTGGAATGGTCTCTGAGTATTGTTCTTTCAAAGTGAAAGAGTGTCATATAAATTTGCATGGGGATAGAATTGTTATTACAAGTGCAAAACAAAATGGTAGTTAGAGAAAGAGTTGATTAACTACTTGATTTACTGTTATATCCATTTTGATTTTGAATAATAAGATTAACGGCAAACATTGATACAGTTGGAACAATGACACCTAAGAAGCAAGCAAATGATGATGCTGGAGAAGCCCATATGAAGGCGGAGAACATTGAACCCCTGGTTGCTTTTAGCAGACCACCTCCGACCCCTCCTTTCCTTGGACCTCTAGTTGCTCTTTCATTTCTTGAATCATGGTCGAAACGAGATAGCAACAATGATTGACAGCTAATATAGAAGTAAGAAACTTTTGAAGGTTTTACTGTGCTTGTTATGAATGTGAAGTATGTCTGTATTGTCTCCTACCGTTTATATGTAGGAAAAGTAAAGCCTTCAAAATGTTAAGAGTATATGTTCTACTTGTGGAATTTATTTATAGTAAAGAGGAATATTGTGTAGATAAGCGTAAGAACTGTGACTATGATACTCCATAACTTATGGTACCAGGCAAGAATTGGATGTATGCTTGGCCGGAGAGCTATATTGTAGATGGTTACTAACAGATGGGGACCCGTCAGAAACAAGCCTGCACAGGAAATTTATTTTAGGGCTTTTAACATATTTGGCCATTCGGCCCAGAATAATTACATTCCCTTGCCAAATATACGAAAAGTATACTCCATTATGTGTCTAACATGTTAATTTATGTTTATTATACATTACTATACAAAAAATATACATTTGTTGGTTATTATTTTGATGGGCGGCTAGACAGTGAAAATTCCTTTATTTTGCCAACGTTGAGAAATTTCTATTGTTTTGTTAAAATATGGAGAACAAAAGAAATCAACGTACATTCAGCAGCCTCGGGGAAAACATCACATACTGAAATAACCTTCTGGAACACTTCCTGCATTTTGTGAAGAACACCGATGCATTAATGAAATAGAATTAGCTAGTCTAGTTCGCGCTTTTCTGAATTAGAAGACTGATGGTATTCATACCAAAGCTAAGCTTCCTGGTTTGATTGGCGATTCAATGATTACTTGAGCTTTCCTGTATAAATTTCCATTTCCGGAGCACTTAGCTTGTGCTGACAAAGTAATAAGCTTAAAGGTAACATACATGGTCTGAGAAAACTTTGAAATTTACCTTATGACTAGTTCTTCTCCGTCTCTTGATAACTCGTAGCAGCTGCAACCTCTAGTGAAAGGAACCTGTTTCCTGTTCCACTCTGCATTTACCAAAATATACTTTCTCATGTTCCAGTATTTACATTTTATTCATTAGATATATGAAATAAGTTTTTCGTCGTTACCTAAATGCCAGTTTACCACAGTTGTGAGATCAACTCCTTCATAAATGTGTTCGATGCAGAACTGTGTGTTCTTCCCCATGCATGTGGTTAGTTGCCCCAGAAATTTCATAGCCTCCTGCACCAATTTACAAATTGGAGATATAACCACTAGAGTATATTAGAGAACCTTTAGTGTGTTAGATAATCCTCAAGTACGAAGCGATGAAATATTATGGACCAAAACAGAAGATTTATGATTAGGGGTGTCAAATGGGTGGGTTGGGATGGATTTGGGCGGGTCAAAATAGATTGAGTTAATAAATGAACCGCCAAAAGTTACTTGGGCGGAAAAGGGTCGTGCTAAAATGGGCGAAAAAATGAGTCATAACCCAACCCACCCAATTGTTGCTAAGTTTTAGATTCTTTGTTTGTTCTTTGATATTTTTTTAAGTATATAATAAAATTATTTTTTATTTTTTTGTAGGTGTATATAACATATTAAACAAAAAGGTCTTTTTGAAAAATTTTTGTTAAAGTTTTATGACATATCAACCCAATTTTAGATATGGTGAAATGGGCTAGGCTAAAATGGACTGAGCTAATTGTTAAGAGTGTCACATCGGATATGGAATGAGAACATGGACTCCTTATATGGACTTGGAAAATCATCACCCTACAAGCTAGCTTATTGGGTTGAGTTAGGCTCAAGATCCATTCTTTACATGGTATTAGAGTCAGGTTCATTCCAAGTCTATGTTCACCGATGTTGGTCCCCCAAATTATATTATTCACGCTCCAGTTAGCAAGGGTTTGGGCATGCGGGGGAGTGTTAAGAGTGTCACATCGGATATGGAATGAGAACATGGACTACTTACATGGACTTGGACAATCTTCACCCTACAAGCTAGCTTATGAGGTTGAGTTAGGCCCAAGATCCATTCTTTACACTAATAAATGGGCAGGTCGTTGAACGAATTGGGCTGGTCATATTTCCATGGACTAATTTTATCACCCTTATTTATGACATGCAACCACTGATCCCAAGTAGGTTGGGATTGAGGCGTAGCAAGTTGTTATTGTGCTAAAAAAGTTGGGCAAAAGAAAAGTACAAATCATATTTCTGTGAGAAAAAGAGAGGTAACCTTTTTCCCTCGGAATGGTTGAGTGTAGGAGAAATCATCAAAGAAACAATCTTTAGCTATGAGCAGTGCTAGTTGGTTCATGTCCTTGTTGTTGATACTAGTATAGAACTTCTTGATTGTGTCGGACGGAGAAAATGTACCCATACTCGTGCCATTCTGAGGATTTAACATCGAATATGTGACCAAACAGTCAGATTTGCTCTTGATGCCTCGTGTTTTAAGTTTTCGTTGTGATAGCTTCTTAAATGGTTCATGGTTAGCTTTCAATGGAGGTATGCTCTGGCTACACGTAAACTCCGGTTTGGACCATAAACTATGCTGGAGAAGTTGGCCTGAAAATGCCATTTTAATGCATATAGCAGCACTATAGAAACTGTACATTTGATCTATTTATGGACCAATGACTGAGAAAAGCATAAAAACTTTGGTTTAGAGCTTTGCCATTGAGGAAAAGACCTATTCCTTTCTTGAAATGGTTGCTTTAATGTCTCTGCCTTGTTCTGGACTTAAGGTATCCACATAGTATAGACCAAAATTTAGCAATCTTCAAGATGGTTTTATGACAATTCACAACATAGCATGAGGTTTCTATCTTCTTGGGGGGAGGATAAAAAGAATTTAAGAGAAGGCCATATTACATTACATACTCTACTCTTCATATTTGAACCTCACTTTCTAGGTGAATTTTTTCTTGACACCGGAAATTTGTCACAACACGATTAAGAAAAGATGTTTAAATACAATAATTCAACGAAAATGATACTATAGAAGACTCTAAAAACCTGTAGGTCACTCGACTCTGACTTGTCAATCTCCTGCAATATGGGAAGTAAGGATGTCTAAATACAAGAAATCGGCAAAATTGACATTGTACAAAATTCTCTAAAACCCTTGAGGTCACTTGATTCCGACTTGTCAATCTCCTGCACGATGAGAAGGAAAGATGTCTAAATACAAGAAATCAGCGAAACTGACACTATACAAAACCCTTGAAGTCACTCGACTCTGACTGACCAATCTCCTAACATTATTATCTCGTGCACGGAGGGTTTCACGTTTCCCATACATTTACACTTTTTTAGGTCATGACCATCCTCAGCTCTTCAAAACTAGGATTTGTAGGCGGGATTTGAACGTGAACGTAGAGTGGCAGCCATGGTGATCGTAGCCGCCAGAGATTGCAACACCATGGAAGCTATCCTCGTTTTAACTTGCCCTCTCTTAGGGAGTGGCCTTTTCCCTTTGATCTTCTTGTCAAATAACAAATGAGTGTCTGCTACATCATTTACTCTAAGGGCCATCTTTGTTATAATGGTGATGTTGGAAGCTTTTTATGCCAAGAAACAAGATGATTATTAGCGATTTGACAATCCAATTGCATGAACTATGACTATATATATAAAGCAAAAAAATTGCTTGCTCATTCAAGAACATCGCCCCTTTCTTTGTAGCTACGATAATAGGGTTGTTTTCATGACAAAAAAGGACAAGTTATTGGCAACCTCTTGTAGTAGGTTCATCACTAGGAGGCAATGACAGCTAATTTTTTCTTGACCAAAAATATTCCCCGTGTGGATTTTAGTGTTTATTTTCAAATCATTAGTTGACTATATATGAAGTTAAATAAATCCGTGCAATTCATTTGTCAACCAATTAGTTAAGTATACAAAATTTGGCAACTAATTATTTATTAAATACAATAGAGTAGATTGTTAGCTGATAATGGAGGTTAAGATTAGGATGGATACATCATGACTTGCTTGTCAGACTTTACTTATTTTATTTTTCAATGATCCACATAGGCAAGGTGACCCTATCCTATAAAGCGAAATAACACAAAAGTTGTAATTACACTCTTCGTCTAGTTTTATTTATATATGCCCATTAAAATGAACTTTTGGCAAGTTGGCTTTTGCATGCTATTCTTTACGCTGTGAGAAAGAAGCGACCTTTGGATTCATTTTAAGTGTTGAATTATATTTTTTAGAATTCTCGTATATGTTTTTTATGGTCTAGTAATCAATTGAGTGAGTTAAGAAGTTCAAATGCCAACATAAGCAAAAAACTATTAGGTGATTTTTTGTTCATATGATCAAGCTTTGATGAAAAGAGTTGTGCGATACTTGTACTGGCGGGCCTGATAAAATTAATCGAGTTACGCACCAATTAGTCGGACTATTATAAAAATAACAAAATAGAAAAGAACTTGTTATTGTTAGAAGTTGTAAAACATGAGGCTGGTTTCTGGTTCTAGTCTTCCAGGGTTGGTAAAGCGGATAAGGATACTTCAAGCAAAATCATTTATGGTTTAACAGTAAAAAATATCAGAAACATAGAAAATTGGGGAAAAAACATAAATATCTTCACCAAAAGTTCTATATATATATATATATATATATATATATATATATATAAATGACTTATTTTCTGAATTATCTTACTACGGGGGAATAAGCAATTGTATACTGAGTACAAAATCTCTAAATTGTAGAATATTAAAGAAGAGAGAAAATGAAAAATATTTCCTTAATTCGGGTAAATAAAATCCCTAAATTATCAACGTGTAATAAATTATGGTTAGCCGGCTAAAAATAGTAAAGATGAATTATAATTGTTTAAAATGAGTTTATAAAAGAAAAGTAGGTTTATTTTGAGTTTAAAGCTAATATGGGCCGCTAAATCAGTTAATTACTCCACTAATACTAAAAAGAATTGCTTACCACTTGGTACTGCATTTGTGGACTAAAAATTGAATAATGGTAGTTTTCCACTAATACTATAAAGAATTACCAATTGGTATTTCATTTTTTGGGAATTGAAAATTGAGTAATGGTGAAGTGCACATGATCAATTCAAGTGCATTGAGACTGAGTAGTGCATGAATTTCAGGGCCAGTTTTATGTTCATGCCTTGCATAAACTATAGAGAACGAATAATTAGCTACATAGGTGAAGTTACGATTTTAATTTGGTGAATGCAAAGTAACACTATATTTAATGTTCCCTTGTGACGATGATAACAAATAAAGTATTAATAATATATATTTTAAAAAATTAATGTTCTACTAAAGTAGGTTGAGTAAAAAACAATTAGTGTCTTCATCATTGTGGAAGAAGATCTTACCAGATGTCGCTCTTTGATTAATGATTCATTGACTACTATATCATAAACAACTTATCTGAAAGAATATACTATGGTGCGTTTGATTCGGGGTAAATAGAAAAGGGAAAAGAAATGGAGGAATGAAATTCCCTTTGTTGTTTGTTTGACCTTATTTTTTTATTCTCTTTATCCTTTTTCCACTCTCATTCATTTTCCTTGATTCCCCCACCCCACTAGGTATTTGGATTCTCTTTCCCCAACCCGGACCCCGGACCCCGAACCTCGGACCACTCGGACCACCCCGGACCACCCAGAACCAAACATGTAGGGACAATCAGGTAATTCATTTCCATTTCATTCTCTTACTGAATTTCATTCCGTTTATCCTGCGCAAATCAAACGCACCCTAAGTGAAGACGCTTAGGCAAGGCATCTGACCCAACTTCTCAATTTGAGTACACATCAAAGCGTGTTGTATATCGAATTTGAAGAACCAAATAGAAGATTAATCTTCTATTACATTGAGAATTCAATTTCATTTGGTCCATGTAACGAAAATCATTACACCAATATTCAGGTAGGTCGTAATTTATGTGCTGAGGAATTTTATTACCTTAGAACAATTAGAGTTATACTACTGCGGCAGAATTTGTCCAAAATATTAAAGGGACAGTAATTACTAACAAAAGTATTATAATTAAAATTTATAAGAACGAAATATAATTTATGTTACCAATACACTGTACCTTTCAACGAAGTCAGCTTCCTTAAAAAACAATAAACCCTCAATCCATGGGCATAGGAAAATGAATTGTAATTGAATATTTTACCACTATATAATATAATGACCCGCTCCTTAAGGTACCAAATTCTTTTGTCCGCCGTATGCTTTGTGTCACAAATCACAATGTGGCAAAATGAAAACCAGACAACTCAGAATTAATATATACTAAAAACAGCCTCGTATACACGAGTTGTTCAGCTATTACGTCAAAATGAGTAAATAAATAATATGATTAAATTGTTAGATGCCACAAGTTGGGGAGAAAGGAATCTTGTATAGCCAGCATGCCACCCAACCCCTACCCTATAGTCCAAAACAGATGCTGGTCCTGTTATTTTCAGTGGATTTAACAGAATTCAGAATTCTCAACACCAAATATATAAGTATATAATATGAAAAAATTACTAAATATATAATATATAAAGGGTATATTTATCCACATGGAAATATATAACAAATCAAATAATTTAACTTTGTTTGTTAAAAGTTAATTAAAAAATACACATCACTTAATTATAATTTAGTGATAGGTGTATATATACACAAGTCTTGCATTCATTGATTCGATGCATACACATGGCGTGAATAAATTGACCATGAATAAGGTTTGGGATATTTAAAACAATACTTGAAAATAAATATTTATTAATTAAACTGACTCGTCATTTTAACATTCAACTTGGAATATAGAATTTAAAGTCTAAAAAATAGATTTTAAAAGTTTTTCAAGTTTCACTTACAAAATTTTAATTCTATTTTCATGTCTAAACACAAATGCGATGTTCGAGTACTTTTTTTAACTTAACTTCAAATATTATTATTTTTATCGAATCTTAACCAAATCATGTTTGAACGCCTATAGGTGTTTCAAAATTAAATTTTGTATTCGTCTCTAAATTAAAATCTGATCTATCGAAAATAACTTTTCCACCTTTCAAAATATGATAAGATCTGCGTATACACTACTCTTTTCAGACTTCACTTATGAAATTATTCGGGACAGGTATGTTGTTGTTGTTCGTCTCTAGACCAAAACCATTTGACAATAAACCCCTCCCAGACAAAACTCTCTTTCCTAACCATTTGACAATAAACCTCTCCTAGACAAAACTTTCTGTTTCCTAACCATTTGACAATAAACCTCTCCAAGACAAAACTTTCTGTTTCCTAACCATTTGACAATAAACCTCTCCCAGACAAAACTTTCTGTTTCCTGATCTGGATTAAGTATCCGTTTGGTTGAGCTTATTTTAAATTTATAAATATTTTTTAAAATAAGCACTTATTAAAATATTGAGAGGTGTTTGGTTGAGCTTATTTTAAAATAGGATTAGAGTTTTTTTTAAAATAAGCACTTATTTCAAAAGCTCAAAATTTGGGCTTTTTGGAGTAGAGCTTCTTTTGGCTTTAATTTTTTTTATTTTTTTGCATAAAAATATTTTTTTTATTTACAACCAAACGCTTAACAATTTTTTAATAAAACATGTATTTCTATAAGCTCTTTTTAATAAGGGGTACAAAACGAACACTAAGTTACTACACTACTATATAAAGGACCCAACTCACTCAATCAAAAGCAAAACCAAATTCACACACAATTATCCCCCTATCCACAACTTGCATAAATCAATTTCAATTATACTCCACTAAATCATATTGAGCTTCAAATCATGAATCACAAGATTGCTAGAGTTTCAACAACAGCAGAAATTGAAGGTTTTAGGGACACAAAGCCTTTACCAAGAAGAGGTCAAATAAAATCAAGAATTGCAGCAAATGCTTTTCATTCCATCATTTCAGTGCTTTCAAAAGCCTCTTCACATCATCATCACCACCATTTTATTAAAACAAACTAAAGAAAACTTGAATACCAAACAATGATACTATTTGTTTCATTTCTTATTTATTTTGTTCTTTTATATGCCCTATAATTTATCAGAGAAATGAAGTGAATTTCTGATTAGAAATGTTAATAGTACTATGTAGAAATATCTTAGTGATAAAAACAAACAAAAAACTTAATTTCTGCAAATGAACACTTGCACATCCCCTTCTTTATGTGTTCTCATATTGGATTTTGAATATGCAGATAACACAGATGCTTAAGTTTTGGCACAAATTAAAAGCATTCAGTTAAAGAGACTGAAACAATAAACTTGTTCCAAATAAATCACTTAAATTTTCTATTCCTTCACACTAAATTAGAGATACGGAAAAAAATCTTGGTAGGGGTGCTTCCCCCTCTATTGGACCTACTCGTGAATTTGAATTAGCCGAGACTTCAATAAAAACATCAGACACCACCGGTTGATAAAAAAAGAATTAATTCCAACATTACATAGAAGAAAGCTAGCCAGAGTACATTTTTATTGCAATATCATACTAACGAGAGTCACCAATTTTGTAAGATGGTATTAATTTCCCTTGAAGCGTCTTTCTCATTAATATCAATATATATAGTGTACAATATTTATCTCTTATACAATAGGAATCCTAGTCCTAATTACAAGAGAAATCATAATCTTACCATAATTATATTTACACAATATATGAAATATATTCTAATTATGGGTTGGGATTTATACATTATACACGTTTACACACACCCTTAGTCGGAGCGGAAGGAGGCCGGACGCTGAAACTGGATCTAAAGTCAAAAAATAACCGTCGGGGGAGTCCTTTGGTGAATATATCTGCGTACTGATATGATGAGGGAACATGTAACACTCTGACATGTCCTAGCGCAACCTTCTCACGAACGAAATGTATGTCCATCTCAATGTCCTTGGTTCGCTGATGTTGAACCGGGTTGCGAGAAAGATAGATCGCAGAGATGTTATCACAGTACACAATAAATGTCTGACGCAAAGGACACTGAAGCTCTAACAGTAAATTTCTGAGCCAACAAATCTCAACTACCACATTTACAACGCATATGTACTCAGTCTCGACACTGGAACGAGATAGGGTGGCTTGTCGCTTGGCAGACCATGAAATCATATTATCCCCTAAAAAAATACAAAAGTCGAAGGTGGAGCGTCGCGTGTCCGGACACTTTGCCCAATCTGCATCCGTATAAGAGAGCAACATGTTTGGCGCAGAAGGGTATAGGTGCAAACTATGATCAAGTGTGCCCTTAATGTATCAGATGATACGCTTAAGGGCGGTAAAATGAGACTTCATGGGGGCATGCATAAATAGGCATACCTACTGAACAGCATAAGCAATATCTAGCCTTGTAAATGTGAGATACTGAAGTGCACCTGCAAGACTCCTATAAAGAGTAGGATCGGAGACTGGAGCACCATCTATAACACTGAGCTTGGATTTTAAATCAACTGGAGTAGGCATGATTTTGCAATTCGCCATCTTAGCCCTGTACACAATCTCATCTGCATACTTACGCTGACTCAAGAACATGTGGTTGACATACCTGGTCACTGATATCCCCAAGAAGTAACTTAGCTTGCCCAAATCAGTCATTGCAAATTCGGTCTTAAGTAAAACAATAATCTCATTTTTCAACCCATCGGATGAGACAATAAGAACAATGTCATCCACATACAGTAGTAAGTAAGCAATGATACTACCTCGATGAAAAATAAAAGGGAATTATCAATTCTGCTGCATACAAACTCAATCTGCATAATATACCTGGCAAAGCGATCATACCACGCACGGGGGTCTGTTTCAGGTCATATAGTGACTTACTGAGACGACACACATAGTGAGTGACATCATGATGGGCGAACCCAGACGACTGATGCATGTAGACTGTTTATTTCAGGTCCTCATGTAAAAATGCATTTTTTACATCAAGTTGATGGATCGGCCAGTGTTTGCCCATGGCTATACTCAGAACTGTGCGAATGATAGCCGGTTTGACAACCGGGCTGAAAGTCTCACCACAATCAATGCCCTCATGTTGATTTGTGTCATTAGCCACAAGTCGTGCCTTATACCTCTCAAGATCTTCATTGTCTCTAAATTTGTGACGAAATAGCCACATACAACGGATCACATTCACCTCCTTCCCTCCGGTCTAGGTACTAGATCCCACGTGTGCTGTTTAGTCAAAGCATTGAATTCCTCAGACATAGTCGCATTCCAATTAGGGTCTTGTTTGGTCAATTTGGGGTTCTTGGGAATTGGAGAGATAGTTTGGGCAAACAAGTTAAATTGAAATTTGGATTTGAAAATCTCATGTTTGGCACGAGTTTCCATTTGGTGAGAGGGGACAGTGGGCGGCTGAGTGGTGGGATCCGAGACGGATGGTATGGTCGGATATGGAGGGGGTCGAGGATTTGCCGTCGAAGGCGCCGCGATCAAGGGTCGCGGCTCTGACGACGGTAAAAAATTATTTTGCTCAGTGGAAGGTTGGCGTCGCGGTGCTGACAACGGTAAAATATCAGTTTGCTCACTAGAAGTTTGGCACCGCGGCGCTTCCTCGATGGGGCGCGGCGCTGAAATCTGTGATGAAAGGAGAGGAATGAGTGTTTTGGTGGTGCCATGAGTGAGTTGACTGAGAATGATGGGAGAGATGGCAGGCTCGTCAAGAAAGGAGTAATCCGGTTTTTGAAATTTCTAAGGATTCGAAAACGGGAATGTGGTCTCGTCGAACGTGACGTGATGTGAAATGTGGATTTGACGAGTGGACAAGTCATAGCATAAATAGCCCCTATGATTCGGCGGGAAGCCAAGGTAGACACATGGAGTGGACCGGGGATCTAGTTTGTGAGGGACGGTAGAGACAAGGTTAGGATAACATAGACAATCGAATATCCGTAAATAATCGTAAGAGGGGACTCTGCGATAGAGAATTTCGGTAGGGGTCATATTGTGAAGGGTGCTAGTTGGAAGAATATTTAGAATGTATTCTGACATCTTAACAGCATATACCCAGAAGGACGGAGGGATGCATGAATCAATAGAGTGAAAATCATATTGTAAGATGATATTAATCTCCTTTGAGGAGTCTTTCTCATTAATATCAATATATATAGTGTACAATATACATTCCTAATACAATAAGAATCTTAGTTCTAATTACAAGAAAAATCTTAGTTTACCATAATTATATATCACTAAATATTTACACAATATATGAGATATATTCTAATTATGGGTTGGAATTGAACACTACACGTTTACAACAAATTTATTTAATTAAAGGCACTCACGTACGACGAACTCCTTGCATGTAGTTGTGATGCAAGACACAACTCAAGTCACATGAAAGTCATAAGATCATTGATAGAGGTTGACGCATGTCCCACTAGAAGGTCAAAAAGTTGTTCATGACAATGGAGCCGATGATTGAAGATCCACTTAACCATTAATATAACGGTCCTAAATTAGTGAATTCCTTATGAGTAATTCTTCAGTGGTACGAAAGGCGTAACAATACAATGAACATTTAGATATGTGTACCAATTTGAAGAAACATGAGTGGGCCTGCATAGCATGATCCAAAGAGTTTGGGCTCAAAGTTACATCAAGAAAGCTGGGCAGATTCTTGCAACACCTTGCATCGAAGTGAAAGTTAACATCTCTGCATGACACAAAAGCCCAATTTTGAACAGTTTCAAGTCACTTTGAACAAGTCCTTCAAACACTTTAATTTTGTAGTTTTATACTTTTATTATCCCATTTATCATTATCATCTTCAAGGGATGGTACTGATAAGATGACTCGAGCAGTTGCTTTGATTTGCATGCGATTATGCGTTGTCTTGAGCCGAGGGTCTCTCGAAAACAGTCTCTACATAACAAGGTAAAGTTAAGGTCTGCATACACTTTACCCTCCCCAAACTCACGTTGTGAGATTTCACTGGATATGTTATATATATATACAAAGGGAGATAGATAAGATTAAATTCCGTCACTTCAACTAAAGATCTTGAGTTGAAGTTCTAGATATGAATTTGTTTTTGGTAGGGAGTCTTATCCCTTTTTTTCTTTTTTCGTGGGAATCTTATTCCTTTGATGGGTCTTACATAGCGCAATTCAAATTAGTAGGGACCCATATCGAGGTCGAGTGGAAAACATAAAAGAAGCCTCGGAGTTGGAAAACAAACACAAATCATATTATGAGTATCTAATTATTTCAAAAGTGACATCTTTTTCTAATTAGTTCAGCTAGTTCCAGAGTGGTAGATTGTCCCCAAATAGGCAGGTTTGAGTCCAGGCAGCCGCAGTGTGGGAGTTTCATTCCTCGTTTATGGGGGATGACTCCTTGTGGACACCAGGCACACTGTGCCTCCCACCTAGTAAGCTGCTGAGTCACCGTGATTTACCTCCTCCACCAATCTCTGTCGGGCCGGGGGTGGGGGCCAGTGGCGGACGCAGAGAATTTTTCAACCGGGTGCACACATTTAATAAAGTTTACAAATCATCCGGGTGCCCAAATTTAATAAAGTTTACAAATGAAAAGAGAATTGAAAACGGCGCCTTTCTTTTTTAATATGAAAAGACTAGGCGACTTGCTTTAAAGCGGCGCCTTTCTTTTTTGAATATGAAAAGAGATCAGCTTTCTACGCAGTGATTTCTTCTTCTCTTATAATTTATCAAGTTACACTGAGAGACCAAAAAAAAAAGAGTAGATTGGCTGATTTTTCCAGTTAAGTATAGGGAAAAAGTGCAAATGACCCAAAAGAACTAGAATAATTTAGCTTCAGCAAATACATGGGTTATCTTTGTTTAATGTACAAAAGAAGTAAATAGTCAATTTAGAGCCTATATTCAGCAACCCTTTCCTATAAGGTTACAAGGGATAATCTGAATCTTTGGGCCTTAAAATTGTTAAAGGCCAACTGGGCCTGTATGTTCAGTAGTGGCATCGATCAGATTTTGCTCTGAAAAATCATTAAAACAAAAGGGCCGAGAATTCAACTCGGGACCTCTCGCACCCTAAGCGAAAATCATACCACTAGACCAAATGCCCACCACGTTGCTGATAACATCACTGTTCTATATAAAAGATAGGTGGGTCACTTGCACCCAATTTGGTAAACGTGGGTCCGCCCAGGGTGGGGCCCTATGGGCGAGGCGCCTTATTGTCATACTTAAATTGAAACGGAGAGAAATATATATTTCTATGTTTGTGTGTGATTGACACTAACAAGGTTTAGCACTAAGATTTTGTTATCAATTGTATCATGTCGATTTACTTGTTTCCAACACATTTCTTGACAGCTATTGCTCTTATTATTGAATTTAGGTCGTCAGAAATTCATGTGATTTTTCCACGATTTACACGAACATGACAAGCGAAAAAATGGTTTAAAGTTCCAAGAAAATATCAACTTCAACAAATAATTTAATTTGATTTCTTCTGTCACCTCTCATTCAACCATTATATATTTTTCACCTGTTGCTTGCAACTGCAATAGTTTCCTCTTTGCATTTTCAGCTAAAGCTTCATGTTGGATTGGACTATGAAATAGTATTACGGTGGGAAATACATACCCTCACCTCGTGCATAACAAGTCCATGCCGTGTTTTTTTCAAAAAAAAAAAGGTTAATTATTTAACCAACAACGTACCCAATGTAATCCGACAAGTGAAGTCTGAGGAGGGTAGAGTGTACGCATACCTTACCTCTACCTTGTTATTTCCAAAAGACCCTCAACTCAAGAGAAAGCACAATAAGGGCACGTTTGGTACGTTGTATTAAGCTGGACTGTACTGGACAAAAAAATAATACACCGTTTGGTGGGCATTTTCAGCCGCACTGGACTATACTATTTTTAGTCAACTGCCATTTTTGAGACCTATCTAGCAGGTGGGTCTCCCCTGAACTGTACTAAAAAAAATACAATTCATTATATATTAATACTCTAATACCGACCATTATATATTAATACAGTCCAGTCCAATGAAATTAGTACAATTCAGTGCGACGTACCAAACGAGCCCTAAGGATGTCAGACAAAATCGACGAAAGTAAAGTCAAGGCAAAATACGTATAGAATAAGCATTATGAAGAAAAGTAACAATAACTACATCAAACTAATACGGTAATAAAGTACAAGAGAGTAGATAATAACATAGATAAAAGGACAAAACTGAAAGAGTACCACTATGCCTACTAACTTTCTACCCTAATTCATGTCCGTCACAACCTCATATCTAAGGTCATGTCCTAAGTAAGATGTAACCGCACCATGTCTTCTCTAATCACTTCACCCCAATATTCTTCGACCTACCTCTACCTCTCCTGAAACCAATCATAGTCAGCCACTTACACCTCCAATTTATGTGACAAATTAATGTATTATGTCCAGATAAGGTTTTCCAACTATACACAGCTGTGTTGTATCATATTGGTTTCTGTTTCATGTAAAAGAAAATCGAATTGCAGGAAAATAAAGAACACAAGATAGAAACTTGCAGTTGACTGTCTAAAAGAGACGTAAAAATGACAAAAAGAATCACTTCATTCCAAAACTTCTGTGGACTTCAACTGCAAGGAAGTCTTCCCTATGAAAGAATTTAACAGTTTTTCTTGCAACTTTTTTTATGACAAACAAAAAGTAAACTTTCTAATACTTTATCAGCAATGCTAACTGTTATTCCATGGCTCAACCAAAAGTACTTGAAATCATCTTGAGAGCTTTCACGCGAGTTGAAAAAAGTTTGGAACACATCGACTGCATCCACGCGATTATAGCAAGACAGAACAAATAATTTACTTATGTGGATATTCAGGCAGGTACATACGACTCGAGCATCAGTTGAGTTGGGGAAGGTGATTTGATCTCAACGATCAAATATGTGAACTTCCATTGCTTATCCACCTTGTCGTGAAACATCTCTGTATAAACCTTGCCAGCTCCATGTGGTCCCCGAATATAAAAATTGACCTACATTCAGTTTTTAATAATATATGATAGGTAACCTAAATATATATTGGAAAAATAAGAAGCAACACTAAGTAAATAATCACCTCAACATGCTCAACTCCGTCTTCATCAGTCCATATCCTATTGGGGATGCGTTGGCGTGCAGCACGATTTCTACTTTCTGATCCATAGCCTGTTACAGGGGATCCAATTCTTGCCTTAACCTGGAGTAAAGAATAGCAAAGACATGCAACTGATCAGTTCAAGTACAACCAGAATCCAAGTACATAAGAAATCGACTGGTCACACTTAGTGCTATGACGTGTGAACTCTATCCACTCGTATGATTCAACAAGCCAGAAAAGACCTCCCCAGATGGTACTTAGGAAATAAGATCTTTAAGTGCAGCTTCGCAGTATTCAGTCTACAACTCAATATCAAAATTATAGGCAGTAAATTCACGGTAAGGACGTTAGGGGCAACAAACATACTTGACCATCATTTTGAACCCTCTCGAGGCCTTTGTTGAAAATTTTGTACCTACAACACAAAATTACTTTAAACTAGATTGGAAACAAGAACTCAAGTTCTCTGTTAACCTATTTAGAGCGTAAATGCAATCCTTACTCTTTTGGCTGAAAAATGAGTTCCTTAAAAACTCCATATGCAGCAGCACCAGCAACTGCAAGTCCCGCAAGAATGACAAGACTATAGGATGCTCCCTCAGTAAACGTCACAGGCTTCTCTGGGATATTGTAGGTAGGAGCATCAAAGGGATCCTCAACAGTAGATACATCCTTTCGAGCCTGTACAAGTAGGACAAGAAACAGACGCATTTGTTGTCATTAATTTGAAAAAAATGCTTTCGTTGTTATATCGGGAGCTATACATTTAACTGCAAGAATTACCTGGAATTGACAAACTTAAAATAGTAAAATACCTTGATAATTGGAATCACATGTTTCTTAAGTTGAGATGCATTTAATGACAAATATTGCTATTGGAAGGAAAAATAAAAGGTTACTAACTCAATTGCATTTTTATAAGTAATTTGGACCTAAATTTGGTCGTTCAAGTCCCTACTGTATTATAAACATAGTGGCGAAACTTATTACATGACTAGGGAAATAGTTAATTGTGGCGCTTAGAACATTTTACTCATGATTGTCTTCAACTAGGTTCTCCTTTTACAATCTAAAAGAAAAAGGAAAGACATATATGCATGATTTAGAGACAGAGATAACCTCTGATTGCTTTTGTGTCGACCCAGAAGCCTTTGATGCAAATGATCTAGCAAAGCAAGACCATTGAGAATTTACACCGGCGGTATTGACAAGCTGAAATGGTGATCTGAAGGTCATTAAGCATTGTGTACTCCTTCCATCTCTGTATAGAACAGGAATTCCTGCAAGATCTACGTCTGAGTATTTTTTTTAACATAGAATATGCTCCAACAGAAATAATAAAATTGTTGTCGCATGGACACAAGATTGTGAAACAGACTGGACACAGCAATTTTCAGCAATTACATGGAGAGACACAAGATCTTACAATTAGAAGCAAGTGCATGAAAGCACATGAAGTTTTCTAAAGATCTCAACACGAAATGATCCCACTGAAAGCATAAAGACGTAACTTAAAGTAGTGATCCTTTCGAACATGATTGCCACAACTGTCAGACACAGCCATGATAATTTAACAAGTCTCAACTTGAAATTAACATCTGTATACCAAACTCCAAAGTTTGATCATTTCTCACAACCCCACAACTGCAAGACATAGCCATGATAACATAATGACCCGTGCAACATAGATGCAGAACATTCTATTAAAGTTTTCTCCCTTTACCCTCACATAAGTAGATAGAAAGTCCAAACATGTAGAGTCAAGCAAGGCATCTCCTTTTTCTTTAGGAAAACAAAAACAGTTCTCTATGGCTACATGTTTGAAATCATCACCCTAAAGTCCTAAACTAAAGTTCTCAAGAAATGAAATTCGCAAAAGCATGTATTTTCTAATTATTGCAAATTGCTAGAGGATCCTTTTGAGTGAACACACGTGAAGAACTAAAACCAGTGAATGGATGAATGTTGAAGCAGACTCGAGTTCCACTCAATGATGATAACTAAAACTAGTGAATGGATGAATGTTGAAGCAGACGCAAGTTCCACTCAATGATGAGAATGAACTAATCCTAAATTTAAATTCTTAGGAGATCTAATATTTGCAGAGATCCAAATTGTTCTTTTACAGTTTGCAAATCTTCAATCATGAATGTAGCATCTACTAACCAGCAGGTTCATCGATAACCTGCAAAACATCAAAATGTGGTGGGCAAATGCTATCAATAGGCAGCCAACAAAGCTTTAGGATCATCAAAGTAGCAAGATATTTCAACTCACCCTCGCAGCAGGATAAGAAGCATATCTCCTTGCACAACCTGAACTTACCAGTTCCTGTAAGTACAACATAATCAGAGAAAGAACGGAAGAAGATCATACGCAACTGCATTTTGAAACATGAGAACTGGAAAAAGATTTGATCAGCAGTTTCAGGTCATGAACTTGAAGCATGTCAAAGGTATTGATACTGTCAAAGATCCGTACCCATAGAATTTCAACCCACAGTGAAAATTTATGATGGAATAATATATTAATATTTCACCATAAGCTTGCTTTGGTTTCCTGACTTAAAGGGGTCTAAAAATAAGGGTGGAATAGTTAAAGTGCGCGCAAGCTGGCCTAGACACTACAACAACAACATACCCAGTGAAATCTCACAACGTGGGGAGGGTAGAGTGTACGCAGACCTTACCTCTACCTTGGTAGGTAGAGCGGTTGTTTCCGAGAGACCCTCGGCTCAGCAAGCTGTCCTAGACACTATTGTAATTAAACAAAAATAGGGTGCAGTGAGAATCGAATATTAGATGCAAAAGATATTGTGAATGTCAGACAGAGATTAACCTCATGCTCTGCATATGACCCTATATCTACAAACTGACCCTTCTACCACACCTACCCTTTCTGGGAAAACCTCCACCAAGAAACCATTTCCACTTTCTTCCTTTCTTACGTCTTCTTGCCATCATCGGAGACGTGAACCCCTTTCTCCCTCGATTTCAATCTAGACAAACCTACAATCGCTTTTCCTAACTATTAGTCTTCCAAAGTTCTCCTTCCTTGAGAAGAAACAACTGGCTGACTTGGAAATTAATTACACTAACAATGCAAATCTATCGGAGGATTTCTGCTAATAGATTTGCATTGTTATTGTATTACACTACACTCAATCAAGTGAATACAGGAGGATTTCTGTATGTAAAGGAAAGCTTTTATACAGTCCGGCTTCGATGCATCAGTAAAATTTCACTTACTGATTCAAACAAGAAAGAGCTTTTTCCACACATTTAAGCAACCGTTAAGACTAGGATCTTAAAAGTTAATCATATTCTTGCTTATCAAAAAGAAAAAGTCAATCATATACTATGCGCATTTTTTTCATAAGGTAAATACTTTTATCGGAAAAGAGCCAAAAATACCCCTAACGTATGTAAAATGGCTCATAAATACCCTCCATCCACCTATTTCTCTAAGAATACCCCCAACTTTTTTTTTTTTTTGCTCAAAAATACCCCTCAAACTAACACCCTCAACCCCCATTTGTTTTTTCCAATTTAAAAAAGCCATGTGGCTTATTATTATTGGCTATGTATATTATTTAATTTAAAAATTAAACTTATCCACTTTTGAACCCAAATCCGCTGACCCGTTTTCACTGACCCATTTCTTTTAACCTTCAAACCTCAATAACAAGAGCCCCTAAACATCTGCGAGGCATCCTTGTTGGCTGCAGTGTATCCTTTCATGTGTGTATTCTGATCCCTCTTCCTCTTACACAAGTTCTTCTGTTCCATTTGAACTTATAGTTGACATTTGTATTCTCACCAAAACTTGGAAGTAGGTTTTATATGCATCGACATTGGACTGGAAGGTTCATTTGAATAAAAAGAGTCCACTGAGATACCATTTAATTTTTATTATATATATATATACACAACAACTGAAATCTCACAACGTGGGTCTGGGGAGGGTAGAGTGTACGCAGACCTTACCTCTACCTTGGTAGGTAGAGCAGCTGTTTCCGGGAGACCCTCGGCTAAAGACAACGCATAATCACATGCAAAACAAGCAAAGCAATAGAAACGATCAGACCCAGACAAGTAATTAAAGCAGAACAGAACATGTTGCTGATGATATATATATATATATATATATATGTGTGTGTGTGTGTGTAGCCAATATTAATAAACCACGTGACTTTTTTAAATTGAAAAAAAACAAATGGAGGTTAAGGGTGTTAATTTGAGGGGTATTGAGCCAAAAAATAGGTTGAGGGTATTTTTAAACCAATAGGTGGGTGAAGGGTATTTATGAGCCATTTTTATACGTTAGGGGTATTTTTGGCCCTTTTCCGTACTTTTATTAATGAGTAGACCAGCCAGAACTAAGACAGTGCTGGAGGGTACATCATCCAAACAACGCAATAAATTCCAGCAGCTTGATATAGCGTATCATATATATCATATAGCTTACAGCATGGAGCTAAAGTACATAAGCATTTGAATTTCAGAAAATATTCTATGTGCATTCTCATGCAATAATGCCAAAGCAGCCCCTGTCAAATCTGCTTCCCCACTTTATCATCTAACTAGTTTCATGCATAGCCATGCTCAAAAGCCATAATTTGGTATCATTGGTTATAAGGAATTGTTTGCCATGCAGAAAATTCCAGCAGCTTGATAAAGAACTTCTGGAAACTGGACAAGGTAGAGAAATTTTTTCCTCTCAACCGGTAAGTAACTCTTTGTCTAACTAAAACCTCTTAAAAAGTGCATTTGGCATATAATTTCCTACTTTTTCTAGATATAAATGCTGAGCAAAAAAAATGAATTCTTAAGTTTCAAGATTGGAATTAGAGTAGCCCCCAAACTTCTATTCAGTGATAAGGACGGAACGTAGGATGTCTGGATAGGCGCATGTCGCGAGTTCGAGATCTGCTACAAAGCGTAGTATTTAAGTGGGAGCAGGGGCAGGCCCATACTTCCCCAAGTTCCAGATCTGTGTGCCAATGGAGTTTGGCCAGCTAATCCAAAGGGAGCTTCTCAGTTATAAAAAACAGGGACTAGAATGCTAGCTGGTCTATATATGGATTTTCTTGCTGAATTATTGGAATACTCAAACTTTGATGCTTGATCTGAATTCCAGACTTAGATATAATTTGAGGAGCGGTATTTCAATAGCCATACATAACTCAACCACTTAGCACAACACTCATGAGGTTAGGCTGATAATACAACAGCTAAATGTAAGAAAAGAAAATGTGTAGAGAGAGCTTACAAATATTTATATTCATTACACGAATCAAACTGAAACTATGGTGCAGTAGCTTTCAGCACCTTCTGGTACTCATCAATAAAATTTCTACCTTTCTCATCAAAATAGAAAAAAGAAACTATGGTACCGTAGCAGATAAGCTTCTTAAATTAATTTTGCAATTTGCATACTCCAAATTATATTCTACAACTACTAAATTTACCTCCACCGGAGGGTATTTGGATAAGCTTATAAGCTGGTTAAACTGGCTTCTAAGCAATCTTTAGCTTATTTACGCGTTTGGTAAGCACCAAAGTGCTTATAAGTCAAGTGTTTATAAGCTAAAATCTGCCAAAAGCCATAAGTTGGTTATCCCCAACTTGTAGTTTTCCGATTTATAAGCACTTCTAGTTTGACCACGTATTTTACTATTTTTTTAACCAAGTATTTTATTATTTTATCCTCAATATTTTTTCTAAATCTCAAAATATCTTCCCAAAACAAAATTCCCAACTTCCTCTTCACTCTGTATACTTGTTCCTCCTTTTCTTAACAACAATACTGTTAAAATTTATATTTTTTCGCAAAAAATTTAAGGTTTGCCTTTTTACCAAACATAGCACTTCTATCACAGCATGGTTACGTCTTATTTATAAAATCAATTTCAACACTTAAAAGTGTTTTAAACACTTAAAGCTTATCAACTATCTACAATAAACTAATCCAACCAGGCTCTAAGCATATGAGAAAAAGTCACCACTTTTTTTTTTGACAAATCATTCTAGTTACAATAAATGCAACAGTTGAGACAAAGTAACCCTTAACATTTGATCAAAATCATCAAGCACAACATACATAGGTTCAAAAGAGAAAGTTCAAATACAACTGTTGAACTAATACAAATGTAGAAAGCTCGAAATATAAGAGTTTTGAATTAGCTTTCTTTAATTAAGCACATTAGCCTCAATAAGCTGTAAAAACCTCAGGACTCCAATTGAGGTTGGTCTTATAATTACATAATATACGCTTGACAACACGTGCAATTTGTTTTCTCAAAATTTAAATCGTAAGTGTCTAATAAGAATACTTTCTCATATGCTCAAGTTCAAATACAATATCTAATAAATACTACACTATATTCAAATCCCCAATATGAGCCACAAGAATATGATAAATTAATTAAACAATGGTAGAAGGGTAGGTAGTCGAACTTAGTCCTACTCACGCTTACTAACTAGTAGTTGTATTATTATTATTATAGGTCCGCTTAGCCTATCATACTAGTAGGCGCATTATTGCTTTACAGAATCATTTGATTTCTGCTGCTATGTATTCTTTAATGTACTTTACTCATCTTATTTACCTGTATTAGTTAATACTTATTTTTTTAGAATGCGCTAGCATTGTTTATTCACTTTTGATATAAGCATTTTCATATTGCTTTAAATTGACCGTTTGTCTGCTTTGCTTGTAAACAGTCGCTCTAAGTCGCTCTACCTACCAAAGAAGACCTTACCGAAGCAGAGGTAAGGTACTCCACGTTGTGGGATCCACGGGCTATGTTGTTGTAACTAAACAATGGAATTTAAAAAAAAAAAACTTCACATACCCTTTTGGCAGAAACACTGAAAGCATCACTTTCAGCAGCCATAGACGAGAAACGACCGACACCCACATCAGCCAACTTTTTCCATGATTTTACAACATTCAACAACCCGTTTCTCTTCACATGTTGCATCTTGGAAACTAATGGCTTCTAGAACTAAGATTGAGGGAGTAAACGCACATAAAAGTATAAAGGGTGGATCAAAAATGAAAGAAATATAGATTTTTGTAGTGACCTAAAACCCCATAGGAACCCGAACTGGGGTTTTGGTCTCTTTGCAACCTTTGAAACGGGTCGGTTTCCACTTTTGAAACGGGTCAAATTGTTTGCTAAATTTAAAGAAATTTTATGTCTAAATAAAATTTTAAAATAAAACTATTCATGACCAAACGGGCCAAAAATGTTAGGTGCTCACTGCTGTACTAACTATTTTGCAAGAAATATATATCTTATATGACTAACATTAATTACGCGAAGCTACTTTCAAATATCAAATGATTAAAAAAATAAAGGAAATTGAATTATCTCTTTTAGTATGTTTACTTAATGATTATTTAAAACAATCAGCCATAATTAAAAATTATAATGTATAAAATAAAAAATTATTGAAGATATACATTAGTTATATACCTACACTACATATCATTACGTTGTTATATTTGTTGTTCGTTATATTTGCAATAGTAGTTAAATAGTGGTTAGTAATGCAGTACTACTAGTATAAATACATGTATTTGGATTGAATGAATAATTAGAAAAGCTTAGACAAATATCTTCTTTCTCCTTCCTTCTCTCTTCCTCTTTTCTTCTTTGCTTGATACTCTGAGCTTCAGTCCACAATGATCCAAGGATATAGTTGCATGCAAGCATAATTGAGCTTGGATTAAGGATTTTAACATGGTATCAGAGTCTGGCAAGGTGAATCGATGAGCGTTCTGTTAATCTGCAAGCAGGAGCTGAGGTATTCGATTTGCATAGGTTTGGATATTGCAATTTTTGTTTTGATCGGAGTCGTTCTGGTGTTCTGGTGATCTGGTATCGATCTATTTCTGTTGCATTTATATTTTTCTTTCATTCGAATTTTGTTCTCGTCTCGACTGATCGATCTACATTTGTATTTACAATCTCGATTGGAATTACTGTTAGTGCAGTTCTCTGTTATAATATTTTTTTTAATCGGAAACTCTATGGAAAATACAATAACAATGCCATCGACAACACTGGAAGAGAGTTCGAATTCTAATTCGAAAATAATTGATCACAATCATCCATTATTCCTAAATGCCTCAGACACAGTAGGTGCGATACAAGTTGAAATTCAACTAATAAGAATGGAGAACTATACGTTGTGGAGTAGAGTCATGCAATTAACTCTATTAACGAAAAATAAGACTGGATTCATTGACGGGTCTATAAAGCGTGATACTATGGGCCTGATAACACAAGACAATGGGATAGATGTAATGATTTGGTTATGTCATGGATAATGAGGAATGTGGATAAGAATTTGCTGAGTGAAATTCTATATAGATCGAATGCATATGTTGTTTCGAGAGACTTGAATGAGAGATTCGATAATGTTAATCTCTCTAGAGTGTATTAACTGAAGAAAGAATTATCAATGTTGAATCATGAAGTCTCACCAGTGTCTCACTATTATTCTAGAATGAAGGATCTATGGGATGAAATAGATTCAATTATACATCCACCTACATGTGAATGTACAAATTCGAGAGAGTACATAGCACATTTAGGAAATCAGAGGTTGCTAGAGTTTCTCATGGAATTGAATGATGGATACAAATCAAGCGAGGAGTCATATTTTGTTGATGTCACCTATACCTAGTGCGAATCAAGCCTATGCTATGATAGCACATGATGAGAGTCAAAAAAATATCTCAGGGGGGACAGTGTGCTGACACTATGGCATTATTAAGCAAGGCATCATTTAACAAAAATAAGAAGTACAATGCATATGCTTTATGTGATCACTGACATATGAAATGACACAGTAGAGAAGGCTGTTACAAGCTAATGTATTGTGACTATTGTAAGAACAATGGGCATATTAGAGACACTTGATATAGACTTATAGGATATCCTGCAGATTTCAAGGAAAATAAAAAAGGTTAATGCAGTTATGGCATTATATTCAGAAGGTGTTGGGGTAGCACAACAATGTATGCAGGGGTATGGAATGGCTCAGCAACCAAATGGAGGGTTCACTGATGGAAGCTTTAGTCAAGGATATCATAGAGGCAATTCACATCTTTCTCCATATCAACAAGAACAACTTCAGTACATAATGAAAATATGTACACCAGACAGGCTAGAGCAGATGATATTTGTGATGAATCAGAGTAAGAGCTTAGACACGGACAAAGGTGTAGCAGCCAGAGTACATATGGCAGGTAAATGTATTGGTAAGAATAATAACAATCCTTGGATAGTGGATTCAGGAGCCACAAATCATATGGTTAAAGATAAAAATATGATAGAAACAGTTGATTTGCCAGAAAATCCAGAGCATGTTCAACTGCCAACTGGAGGCACTGCTTCAATCACTCACACTGGAGATTGCAGGTTAACAGGTGGTGAACTTATAAAGCATGTGCTTTGTGTATCAAGTTTCCAGTTTAACTTGCTTTCAGTATACAAATTAACAAAGGAATTGAATTGTAGTGCAAGATTTTTCCCTGATTTTTTTGTGTTACAGGATCTCTTCATTGGGGAGGTGAAGGAGATTGGTAGAGAGGTGGATGGTCTTTACATTTTGGAGTCTGTAGAGAGGCAGAACAGATGGATGAGAGCACAATCACATATGGCAACAACCAGTGCAGAAGAATGGAAGGCAGATCAATGGCACAGAAGATTAGGACATGTGCCAATGAATGTACTTAGGAAAATAAGTGCTTTAAAATATAACGCTAGTTTTATAATTCAGCAATGTGTTGTGTGTCCTATGGCAAGGCAAACTAGATTACCTTTTCCTACTAACAAGAGTGGGACTGATTTTCCTTTTGAGCTGTTGCATATTGATGTTTGGGGACCATACAGGGTCCCTAAATATACAGGAATGAGATATTTCTTAATTGTGGTAGATCATTATACTAGATGAACATGAGTGTTTCTTCTACATATTAAATTTGATGTTGGTACTATGGTTAAGGAACTATGTCTGATGATTAAGACACAATTTAATGCATTTGTTAAGTGTGTAAGGTCTGATAATGGTTCAGAGTTTGTTAACAGTTTTGGCAAGGATTTGTTTACACAACTAGGGATTATACACCAGTGTTCTTGTCCTTATAGTCCTCAACAGAATGAAGTAGTGGAAAGGAGGCACATATCACGACCCGACCTGACGGACCGCGACTAAACGCCCTAGTGACGTCATTATACTAACCTGTCGCACATAATCCAACTAACATGTAAGGAAAATATGAAATCCGGCAGCATAACGTTGCAACAATAACATATGTCAGAATAGGCAAGCCGACTAGGCTGCTTTTACACAAGAATGTACCTGCCTCCTGGGGAATCACAACTAGCCAACATAATACAGGCAAGCCGACAAGGCTGCCGCCAAATAGTATCACGTATACACGGGAACATCTCAACACAGAATACAACAACATGGCTGACCAAAACAAATTTATAACTTTACATAAGTACAACCCACAACTTTCTACAGACCTCTATGAGAAGAATAACGACATATGACGGGACAGAGCCCCGTCATGCCCCTAAATATACATAAGTCTAAAAAGAGGTTCTGTACCAAAATGGCTAAGCTCTGAATCAAATGAGCTCTTCAAACAGCTGAACAGAATCCTAGACTGGTGGATCACCAAACTGAGCACCTGTACCTGCGGACATGAACGCAGCCCCCCGAGGAAAGGGGGTCAGTACAAAATAATGTACTAAGTATGTAAAACATGAAGTATTGTAAATGAGATCATAACTGACCAATAGATAACATGAGACATGTAAGATTATCAAATACCAATCTAATTGTGCCATAGAAAATAGAGAATCATATCAGTAATCATGAATACTTATCCATATAATCTATATATATATATATATATATATATATCTACTGTCATGGTATCTATACCCGCGTCATGGATGCATGTCCATGAAATCATATCTACTGTCATGGGTATCTATACCCGCATCATAGATGCATGTCCATGGAATCATATCTACTGTCATGGGTATCTATACTCGCATCATGAATACATATCCATGGAATCATATCTACTGTCATGGGTATCTATACTCGCATCATGGATACATATCCATGGAATCATATCTACTGTCATGGGTATCTATACCCGCATCATGGATACATATCCATGGAATCATCATACATATACTATCATGGGTATCTATACCCGCATCATGGATACATGTTCATGGAATAATCAATATAACGTGTCCCGACCCATTATGAGACTCGGTGAATTCATATAATCATATCCAGCACGAATAGAGTATCATGAGTAACTATACAATTTAAATCATCACTTTGACTCTTAATCAAATCATTAAAATTAACTTTTTACTAGAAAATCAAAGGTACTTCTCATAACTCATATTACTAGAAATTAGACTGTATAGAAATCATGTACGTCCGTCGTACGTTTACTTTATGAAAATAATGCCAAAAGAAAGAAGGAATAGTTCACATACCTCATCGTCTATATCAACTCGATAATCTAATAATCGCCTCGACTAGCACCTTGACCTATAATAATAACAATATGTCCGTCAACTCTATGATTTCTAACATAAGTTATATTGAAAGACGATTCTCTTATTCTATAAAAATTCGGGCAGCACTTCCCCTGTTTATATGTACCTCCACAATTTACAACAAATACCAACCAAACCAATAACCAGTCATAACTTAAAGATATAACCAAAACACTATCAAATATTCCACAAACGCCATCATAATACATTCATTTCCTTTTCGTTCATGGAAGATAACTACTACAACAATCAAGGTGATTCATACACCTATTTCTCTCATGTTAATCTAACTCATTTAACTACGTCAAGACAGTCCATTAAAACAGTCCACAATACCAACTCTTATCATAATTCCTTAAAATTCAATTGAAGTCTTAAAATCCAATTCATATTTAAATACTTTCATATAAACAATTATAACTCTAAACATCAAGATTAATTCCAATTTCAACAAGCAAGGCAGCGACGAACTTAACAACACAATAATCGAATACGACAACTCCAAGATTAGTAGAATTAGTCCAAAAATCGGCTACAACATCCAAAATATTCTCATGCAATGTCTTAATTTCCAATTTTCCCTTAACACAAATTCATCTCCTTAATTATAACAACATGAACTCCAATTAAATCATAGAAAGGAGAATTTTATACCTTAAATTAAAGCCAAAACAGTCCCTAGCAAAATCGATCCAATTGCCCAATTTCTTGCCCAATTCTAACAATTCTTCAACTCAAAATCGCCATGCATGAATCTCATAATGTTAATCCATCATTCTTACACGTTTTCCTCCAAAGATTTCGTACAAAAACTTGAAAAAAGGACTGCCAAGTTCGGCCCATCAGTGGCACGTTTTGCCACTGTTTTGGAGCAATTTTTTTGGCTTAGAAAATTAGATGAAAATGACTTAATCTAGGAGAGGAATTAAAATAAACAAAACTTCAATTTTGTATAGCAATGGGGTGTGGGTTCAGTTGAGAGGAGAAGGAGAAGAGAGTATATTTTTTCCCTTTTTTTTTTGAATTGCAATATAATGAAAGAAGAAAGGTTTAATGTGGGCTAACTTTAAAAATCTGAAAATAGTTTATTACACTTTGGTCCACTCCCCTAATTGTCTTCATAAATTAATCCCTCAAGTAATAATTAAAGTTTAATCCCGCTTCCTTTAATTTACCGAGAATTTCATAAGGTCTCGTATTCTCAATGCCAAGATTTTATAATACAATAATATTCCATAACTCCATTGGAACAAATTCAACTACTAGGATTAATTTTCGTCATCACATTTGTAGTACTAAAAAAACTATTCCGAGATAACATCCGTTTATACACTAATTTTCGTATTAACATATGTAAGTACTCTTTATATTCAATATTCGAATCTTACTTCCTTAATGACGTTCTTAATTATCGCCTTAAACTTACGAGGTATAACATCCTTCCCCCCTTTTGAAACATTCGTCCTCGAATATTCTTAATAGGTCTTGTGCTAAAGAAATTTCGGCAGAGTTTCCTTTATAACTATGCATATCCACCTATATTCAGCAAACCAACAGATGCCTCACAGTAGATCATTACAGAAGACACGTTTGTATCCCAACATGGGACATCTTCAAAGAAACCATGAAGTCATTCAGCTTACGGATGAGTCTTGCCAATTTATTGACTGCATACGCGATATCAGGTCGAGTGCAGTTTGTGATATACATCGACTCTCAATCTCCTGCGTATCGCTCCTGGCGTACGGATACACCAAGATGTTTGTCAATCTTTTGACTTCTATCCAATGGTGTCGTTACCGGTGAACTGTCGAACATCTCAAATTTCTTCAGCACATCCTTGATGCAGTGAGATTGAGACGAGACCAATTCGTTAGTTGTCTTAGAGATCTTGATCCCTAAGATAACATCTATGACTCCCATATCTTTCATATCAAAACATTGTTTTTAGCAATTTCTTAGTCTCTAGGATTATCCTAGGACTGCACCCAGTGATCAACAAGTCGTTTACATAGAGGAATGTAATGCCTAATGAATCGGTCATTACTTATGCCTAATAAGTCGGTCATTTTCTCTTCATGAAAACACACTCGTCTTACTTGTTAGTAGAGACCTCTTTCGATAGTAGGGTACTATCAAATTTCTCGTGCCATTGTTTAGGGCCTGTTTCAGCCTGTACAATGATTTGACAAGCAGACATACCTTTGTCTCTTATTCTGGAACCACATACCCCTCTAGTTGGTCTATGTATATTTCTCCTTCCAAATCATCATTTATGAAGACCATCTTGACATTCATTTCATGTATTTCAAGATCCCGCAAGACGACGATAGTTGTGAACATATGTATGGATGTCTTAGGTTTGTACTTGTCTATAGACCCATTGACATTGTTGGTTCTCAACTTTTGCTTTGTAGCGTTTGAATGCTTCAAAGGCTTCATATTTACTTCTTAGTAAGTAAATGTAACAAAACCTTGTGTCATCATCTATGAAAGTCACAAAGTACTTGTTCCCCCTCTAGTTTGAGCGAACTTCAAATCACATATATCAGTGTGTATAAGTTCTAGAGGAGCGGTTTCCTTTCGACGGATCTAAAGGGATTCTTGGAAGTTTTGCCTCTACGCACACCTCACACTTATGTTGAGAATTTATGTCGATAGACAGCAATGATTCCAACTTTACCAACCTTAATATAGATTGATAGTTAACTCGTCTAATCTATGGTGCCATAAATTAGATGACACAAACAGGTAAAAGGAAGGCTCAGTTTTATTGATAATAGAAGGCAGTACAAGTGCAATATTTGCCTTAAAGAGGCCTTCATAAGAGAAACCTCTTTCTAAGTAGACGACATTATAGGTGTAGCATTAACCTTAAGGAGACCTTCACATGCGAATCCCCTTCCTACAAATGTTCCGTTTTTAGTGATTACAAACTTATTAGCCTCTAACACTAGTCTAAAATCAACATTCACTAATAAATTTCCAGAAATTAGATTTCGTCGAATATCTGGGACATGCGTCACTTCTTTGAGAATCAACTCATTTCCGGACATCATCTTAAGGATTACCTTTCCTACCCCAGCACCTCTGAAGAAGAGTTGTTGCCCATGAATAATTTCTTATCTGTGACTGATGTATACGTGGATAAAGTGTCTTTTTGGAACAAATATGACGGGTAGCACCCGTGTCCAACCAACATTGCGTCGGATTCTCAACAAGGTTTGCTTCTAGTACCACTACTGAGAATTCTTCAATCATATCATCTAGGAGTGTGTCTTCGACGATGTTTACCTTATCCTTGTCTTTATCATGTTTTTGCTTGCGGCAGTCTTTGGCCATATGACCAACTTTACCACAATAGTGGAATGTTTCCTTGAACTTTTCAGTTGTTTGGGATTGACCATCCTTCTGAAACTTCTGCTTTTTGCTTGGATTCCCTTTGACTTCCGTCAGATTTGTCTTAGCCTCGTGAGTTGTTTCGCTGACATGACTGTCCACGACCGAACGGGCGTGACCGTGCCTTACCGGGCACCCAAGTAGACATACATCAGAGTAATCGGAACATAAAGACAATACATGAAACGATGTAATAAGACAGTGAAATAAGAAGGCAAAGCTAACCAAAGCGGTTACCTTGTATATATATAAATAGCAATTTTTACATGAGCAGTTTAATCCTTTTTACAAACCCCGCCCAACAAGATTACTGACCTCAAGAATGATACGACAACAATGGCGGGGCGGGGCCCGCCAAACCCCGAATGTAAACACTTACGACGGCGAGGACTATACCATGATAAGCCTCGGAAAGCGGAGCTTCCCAAACGCTTTGTGACCACGAGAGCTAGGATCAACGGCGGTGTACCTCGACTGCGGCGTGAGCGGCCCCGAAGAGTCGATCTAACAGTGCAGTATGTGGCCGAAAATACATACTGTAAATGAAATCATAGCAGTCATATAAAGCAGGAGACATGTATGATAACCAACTACAGTTTATAACAAAGCAGTCATGTCAAGTTAGGGACTCACGCCCTCAAGTCATCACTCAAGTATAACAATGGGTCTCCGGCCCACAACAGCAATCATGCGTGGAATACCTTCCTCAGCTGCGGCGATCTATGATATAAAAGCACCAAGAACACACATGAACACGAGTCCCACTGTGTCATAATAAAGCTGCGGGTAAGAACGAAGGCATAGCCGACTACTAAAAACCACGGTACCAACAAGGTCATGAATCGTATCATAAGATCTGTCTAGACCGTCACATGATCAAAGGCGGCCACTTGCGCGATGTCGATGTCTGCGCGTCTAACCACGGAACTCCCGACTCGCGTAGGCCAATCTCGTCGGCCGCATGAGGTATTCCCGCGTCGAGGGTAGCTACTCCCGGCGTCGCCTCACGGACGCGATCCGCGTAGCGCCACATGGACGCGTGCCCATAAGGGCGACACTAACACGGAACTCGTAGCTCGCGATAGGCCCGGGACTGCGTGAGGTATTCTCGAATCATAGGTCCATCGACCGCTGAGTCTACCCGCGTCGGAGGCGACAACCGGAATCATCTCGAGATGAATGCCACAATACTATCATAACGATCGATAGTTAATAAGCACAATCAAGAAACCCTTCACACAAACATCACAAGATACTAACACACGTAGCGTCCCAACACGCGTTTACTTATCAGCAATCAAGAAAGTATTACGGGCTATCACAAATCAATACAATCAAGTTGTTCACACGAGGTACCTTCTACTATATGATTAACAAAATCGGGTTTTATCCCCAAAGTACTTCATACATTAACTCTTTAAAGATACGTTACTTTCACAATGTCACACAATACGTAGTATAAAATAGAGTGACTATCCTTTTAAAGTAAATCAATTACTTCTCTTTGTAAAATCAAGTAGCAACATTCTTTTCCAATGATCAAGTTTGCCTAATTTCCAATGTTCAAGTTTCTCATTTTAGAAAGGTTTTGTAGTTCATAGTCTTATTCATTTGAGAATATAATTCTCCTTAAAACTATCTGAGAAACATAAGTCTTATATGTGAGTAGGATATTCTTGTTTATAACAATCTTATTACAATGACCATGATCTAGGAAATATCATTTTGTCTCATCTTAGCTTACATGCAGATGGAAGTTTCTCTTGGTTTTAATAATACTTAATTAGTCAAAACATTTCCTCTTATTAACGCTTGCGATGGTTTGTCGATACACGTTCGATTTCGAAATCAAGAAAACATTCTTAAGTCGTTATACCTAACTTCCCATAAAGCTAGTATAACTCTTAAGTTTTTCAAAAACCAAGTATTACTTCTTCTTTCAAAATGATTCAAAAATCTTTTGAAATACTTCAAGTTCTTTATTAACACATAACAAGCCAGTTATAGTTCAAAACAATACCTTTTAAAAACCACATGTATTTTCTTACCAACATAAAGCTGTTATAACCAACTTCCCATAAAGTCGTTATAAGTTATAACACTTTATGTTTTAAACCAATCACATACATTTAGCACATGTACGTCTACCGTACTACATAGTTCACACATATCATGCTAGAAGAGATAGGAAGAGGTTCGCATACCTCGCGACGATTATCGACTAATAGCAAAACGCTCCAAGTACCTCAAACCGCCGCTACTCCTAAGCCAAGTAGATCGCGCCACGCGTAGTACTTCCACCTATAAGGCCACAAGGCGCTTATTAACATAAGGTCTCTTCGTAGAACATTCTACGAAAATTCGAAAGACTCTCCCGCATGACAGCGTAAATCTCTCCTCTATCGAGGCTACCAAGCCAACCATGGGGGGTTAGACATCTAACCCAAACGGGTACAATTCTACTCCACGGTACTACTTCACAAGTCTACTGTAATACAGCACTAAGTAATTACCGTTCAGTAATCTTCTTTAAATACAGGCTTAATTCGCAAGACATTCTGTAAGTATTATTCGAGCTTAAGTCAAAAGACATTGCCAATAACTACGTTGATTCTATATATAGTATACTTCAACTATATATTCTAACAATATGTAATTTCCAATTACAATAGAGGACAAGATATTTACCTCAATAAGCCCATAATTATCCAAGTATAAAGTCGATCTGGGCAATCGTTTAGCTCCACTCGGCGCTCAACCCACTCTAAACCACCCAGAAGTTCTAACCAACTTCTACACAATACTCCAACCACTATGGAGATTTTTCCTAGGGTTTGGTTTTGTGTGGAAGGGAAGTATAATAGTATTTACGGGCTTATCGTATAGGTATAACCTTAGAATACAACAAGGTATATGGCTAAGGTAATTTGGGCATTATAACAATACTTTTGAGGTATTTCCATCAAGAGGGGGTATTATCTGAAAACAACTAGGCTGGGGTACTGCCACACTAAAAGGGGAGGGGAGGCTGCCGGCCACGAGGGCCTATCTAGGGAGGGCTCTTGGGCGAGAGTCAAACAAGAGGAGGAGGATTTCTTGTCACGACCGAACCGGACCGTGACGGTGCCTTAACCCGGCACCCTAGTGACACACAACATCGAGAAAACGGCGGAATGTAAACTCAAGATAAACAACCATTAAGATATAGAATAGTCTAGCCTAAATGGCTAACCAAAAGTACATAAACCGATCAATCATCCTTAACGAACCAAGTTCGACAAGACTACAGCCTCTAAGAATGAATAACACTATGGCGGAATGGGGCCCGTCATGCCTGAATGTACAAAATAACAACAACTCGGGAGAACCATACCAAAAGTCGAGCCTCAGAAGAAATGGAGCTCACGACACTGAGTATAAGATCCTAGGCGAGGATCTACCGCTTTCACTTACTGCGGCATGACGCGGCCCAGGAAAGTCGGTCTGACACAACGTGCAGTATGTAAAGCGGAAAATCGTAGTAATATCATAAGTCCGAAATACATCAAAGTTATAGATAAAACCAAATTATGTTGCAGTGCCTTACTAATAATGAGTAACAAGTATACATTTTATAGCATAAAAATAGGAGGCTCGTGATCAAAGCAGGTACCTGCCGTAGTATCATTAAGCAATCCTACTCGCGGGACTATTTCACCCGCATAGGTCTGTGGACCGCGTGAGTCATCCGCGCCGTCGTAGGACTATTTCACCCGCGTGGGACTATTTCACCGCATGGATCCTGTGGATCCGCATTACCCATCGCGTACTCGCGTGGGACTATTTCACCCGCATGGATCACATGGTCGGATCCGCGTAGTCTGCGCCGCTCGCGTCATGGGTAGCAAATCCATGGCATAAATAATAAACCATCCTATTGGAGCATACCCGTGGGCCACCCATCGCGTCGGTATGTCCAGGAAATAACAAGAATAACGGGGTTTACAGTAATAATATATATAACATGACTCGTCATTATCATATACATAAGCACTACCGGCTATCATATCATAACATAAGCACTTCTTACTGTCATATCATAACATAAGCCACTACCTATCATATCCTAACATAAGCACTACCGCCTATCATATCCTAACATAAGCAAGTTAAGAAATCCCTAACTTCTTATTAACATTATTAATATATCCTCTCGTTTTAGTATACCTAAGGCACAACATGTCTTTTAATAGAAAATCAGAATTTAACCCAGTACCATGTACTTGACCTTTTAAGAAATAACTCTTTTTATACAAAAATTTCCAAGATACTAATCACCATAGTATCAAGTTACGATTTCTTTTCAAAACAAGTCACATTTCCTTTTAAAACTATCTCAAGCTTCTAAATTAAGTAACCGTTTCTTGTAAAACCTTAGGGAATTCCTGGCGTAGACCCATTTGCCTTCCACAAGTTCTAATCATCCAAACCTGTCTCCATTATACTTTCCCAATCTCATATAACCAACGCCCCATAAAGCCGTTATATTAGAGTTAACAATAGTAAAACACGTTCCCTTAAGTCGAGGATTTTTATACTTTTCTTTTAAAGCGAAGCAAGTATCAAATGCTTATAACAAGCGAAGATTTTCAAATCTTGTCGTCTACCGTACTACATAGTACAACTAATCATGCTCGAGATAGGAAAGCTCCACATACCTCTTTGGTCAATCCTCTTTCAAGTCCAACTCTGCAAGTAATATTCAACCTAAAATAATCATGATACGACATTGTTAACCTCTAATCTCAGTAGAACAATCCAAGTTCTAAGTCACTAAATTCTATGGAAAATTGGCGAGATTTCCCTTGTTTCTACTCACTTGCCACCTTTCTCAAGGTGAATTTATCATCCAAACACCACAATTAAGGCTCAACATGCTCATAATCACTTCTTAGCCATTCCTTTCATACCCAACCACATTTCTAACATGCAAAGATTCTAAGCATTATTTACTACCACAAGTTCTTTCTTCTAAACTTAGAACTAATTCTAAAGGAAGAAATGTTACCTTAAAGTTTTAGCCAAAACTTATTCCAACTATTGCTAGCTTCATGCCAAGAACACCACCACAACAATGTCAACAAGCTAACCCAAGCTGAAGCTTTTCTTGCTCTTAACTTTCAGATTTTCTTGGGTTTTCTTAGAGAGAAGGAGCAGATTTTTGAGAGAGAGAGAGTGTGAAGATGAAAGATGGGAAGAATGACCAAGTCTTGGTCAATTTATTGCATGTGAGAAAATCGGATGGGGACACTTGTCACCCTCGTGGTCTCTTTAAAACAAAAATCGACTTTCTAAGTTTTTCCGCCCAAATTTCCCGCCTCGGCGCGCGCAGCTTCCGGAGCGCGGCGCGCAACTCTGCGGACCCTCGGATCTTTGGCGCGCGGCCTGCTTCCGGCGCCGCGCTGAAACTCAGCGACCCCTCGATTTTCCGGGCGGCCACGACTTCCGGCCGCGGCCTCGATCGCCTTGGCGCGCCAGCTCGCGCCGGCGCGCTGAGACCCGACCGCGGTCGAGCGAACCACGGTATAACATTCTCCCCGCCGAAACATTCGTCGAATGTTCCTTCTAGCCTCACAAAACACAATATAAACATATCTTCTAACTATTCCTTTGCAAATAAGAATGCTCCCAGAGCCTGACATTACTCAAGCATAATCAACTAAATCAAAACTAACAAGCGGGAAAGTGGGTTACACGGAGGTGTAGGGAATAAGTGAGGATACTTCTTCATCATGTCATCCTCTGCTTCCACGTCATTTCCTCCTCTGTTCTCGTTCGCCATAAGACCCCAGCGGAAGCCGTCCGCCGTCCGAAGTCGTCTAACGACGATCGAGTATCGCTATGGGACTCTCCTCATACGATAACTTCTCTGTCACTGGACATCACGAATCGGGTGTACTCTAGGCGGATCTCAACGCATTTCCGTAACATAGACACGTGAAAAAGCGGATGTCCGCCACAAGATCGGACGGCAGATCCAACTCATAAAGCAACCTTGCCCACTCTTGGACAATGCGAACGCCCGATGTACCTTGGGTGAGTTTCTTTCCTCCCAAATCTCATCACACCGCCATGGGTGACACTTTCGAAAAGACCCAATCATTAACCTCAAACTCTAAGTGTCGGCCGATGATCTGCGTATGATTTACGCCGACTACGGGCTGCGATAACCGCTCTGGATAAGCTTCACCTTATCCATTGCTCTTGAACCAAATCTGGCCCGATTAAGCGCACTTCTCCACTTCAAACCAACCTATGGGTGACTGCACTTCCTCGTATAAGGCCTCATAAAGCGCCATCGAACACTAGAATGGTACATTTGTTGTTATAAGCAAACTCCTGAGGTAAATGATCCTCCCGGCTACCGAAATCAATAACACAAGCGTAACATATCCTCAAGTGTATGCGGATAGTGCGCTCGGCTTCCGTCCGTCACGAGGATGAAGCGCCGTCTTGAGACTCACTTGTGTCCCTAATCCCTTCGAAAGGACCTCGAGTTAGCCGAAGCGGGCTCCTCTCTATCGATATAATCGACAGGGACTCGTGCGATCTCACAATCTCTCTAATATATAACTGGCATAGTCCTCGGTGGCGTCGTCTGGCGGAAGAAAGTGGGCTGATTTCGTCAGCCTGTCAACAATAACCCACATGGAATCATGTCTCCTCTGGGTGCGAGGTAACCCTGTAATAAAGTCCATATTTATCACCTCCCACTTCCAGTCGGAATATCAATGGCTGCAACAGCCCTCCGGCTTCGGTGCTCAATCTTAACTGGCGACAATTCGGGCACGCGTGCCACGAACTCCGGCGTCCTCTTTAGGCCATCCCACCAATACACGCATCGAGGTCATGGTACATCTTAGTCGACCGGATGAATAGAATAACGAGCAACCTGTGTGCCTCACGAAATCTGTGGCGAAGTCTGTCACATCGGGAACACTGGCCGACCTCGAATCTTAGCACCCCAAAGCGCTACCTCAAATAGACTCTTCTCCTTCGGAGAGCTGCGTCTGATGCCGTGCAAAATCGGATCCTCATCTGCCGCCTCGCTTACCTCGCCGGTGATAGAAGACTGGCAACCTCTCGAACGAATTCCTCACTACGAGAATCAACCAAGCGAACCCCAAGGCTCGCTGGCGATGTAACTCTCGGACCATATCCTCTTCTGCGGTGAACATCAGACGGACTACCCATCGATCTGCGACTAGGGCATACGCCACCGTTGGCCTTCGCGGGTGGTATAGAATATCAACATCGTAATCCTTAAGTAGCTCCAACCACCGTCTTTGTCGCATGAGTTGACTCCTGCGGTGAAGATATCGGAGACTCTTGTGAGTGCGTGTAAATGTCCACATGAACTCCATATAAATAATGTCTCGGATCTTTAAGGCATGAATCACTGCTGCGGCTCCAAGTCATGCGTGGGATAGTTCTTCTCATGTTTCCTAAGTGTCGGGATCATAAGCTATAACCTTGCCGTCTTTGCGTCGTACGCCCAAGCCCGACACTGGCGGCGTCACGATAAACCACATATCCATCTAAGCCCTGCGGAAGAGTAAGCCTGGGCGGTTGTCAACTTCTCCTTTAGCAATGAAAACTTTCCTCACAAGTATCAGTCGGCGGAACATACCGCATACGAGTCGACTTAGTCAAAGTCTTGAAATAGAAGCAAACTTCTCCACAAACCTCAGATAATAACTGCGAGGCCCAAAGCTGCGCACCTCTGCCGGTGTAGTGGGTCTAGGCCAAGTCTTGGCGCTTCAATCTTTCTTTGTATCAACCGAATACCATCGGCCCCAGATAACATGCCTAAGAAAGCCCGCGCCTTGACGAACTCGCTTCGAGAACTTGGCATACATTGCCGGTCTCGGAGGACTCCCAATACCGTCCTCAAATGATCACGAATGCTCCGCTCGTGCGCGAATACACGAAGATATCATCAATGAAAACTATAACGAACATATCGAGAATGGCACGAACACCCTATTCATCAAATCCGTGAATCTTCTGGGGCGTTGGTCGATCAAAGACATTACCACGAACTCATAGTGCCCATCGGGTCACGAATGCGATCTTTGGGATATCTACCTCTCTAACTTTCGTACTGATGATAACGGACCGTAGGTCTATCTTGGAAAAACACTTTGCACCTGCAGTGGTCAAACAAATCGTCAATCACGGGGAGGATATCTATTTTTGATGGTTACCTTATTAATTTGCTGTAATCAATACATCTGCAACGTCCCATCTTTCTTCTTTACAAACAACCTTTGGCGCTCCCGGGGAGAAACACTAGGCCTAATAAAGCCTTTTCTAGCAAGTCCTTGGTGGTCTTTGGTTCCCTCATTTCGGCGGTGCCGTTACGTATGGCGGAATAGATATCGGTCGAGTGTGCGATGCCAAATCGATGCAAAACTCAACCTCCTCTCGGGAGGATACGTGCTTCGTGCGGGAAAACGTCTGGAAACTCTCTAACCACCGGAACTGACTGAAGGTCCGGCATCTCAGCCTCAGTATCGAATACCCGAACCAAATGGTAAATATACCCTTTTCGTACCATCCTCCCAGCCTTGAGGTAAGAAATAAACCTACCCTCGGCGATGCGATGCTCCTTCCACTCGATAGGCTCGCGAGAAGCGGAACCGAACTAACCTCTCTCTGCGGTCTACATTGGCATAGCAAGGCGATAGCGATCCATACCCGTAATCACGTGAAGTCTGTAATGTCCAACTCTATCAAGTCGGCTAGAGTCGGCGACCATCTATAGTCACCGGGCAAGCCTTATATACCCGCTCGGCTAACAGAAGCACCTGCGTAGCCACCTCAAAGATTCTATGGACTCGGGCTCTATCACTAATCTACGGCAATATGAGGAGATATATAGGACAAGGTAGAACACGGATCTATCAAAGCATATCATCACGAAGAAACCAACAATGTACTGTGGCGACATCGGGTGGCGCCTCACGGTCTGGCGGTGGACATAGCATAAATGCGGTTCGAGGACCATTGGGCTCGAACCTCTACCACGACCCTGCGCGGCACATGCGTCAGTGAATACCACGCCTCGGGCGCATCGCCAGCGGCGATGAAGATCCGACCATCGACCACGCCGGTTGAGCCATCGTATTCCCGCCACCTGCGGACGGACAATCTCTCTCAAATGGCCTGCATCGCGAGAATAACAAGCTCACGGAGAACACGACACCCCCCATAATGGCAATCACCACATCGACCACACCGAGGCATAGGTGGCCTCATCGGCGGAACTACGGTCCTCAGGAAACCGAAGCCACGGAACCTGTCACGCTCCGAATACTGCATGCGTCCGAAGATGGTGGAGGAGTGCTCACAAGGCGTGGTGCAACCACAGTGCTTCTGGCTGTCTACCCCGAAAACTACCAGAGGACCCTGCTGTCCTGGCCCTCTTCTGCTGATACCTGTCGATCCGTCGGCCCCTGCGTTCCTCACACCCGAGGGCATGTGCCTGCATGCGGGCAATATCCATGCGGTGAAGAGCCACCCCGGCAACTCTCGGCAGTGATCATCGAGTCTGTGACATAGCGGTGCACTGTCCTCCATGCGCTGCCAATGCGGGCACATACCTAGCGATGAGTCAAACTCCACGTTGTATTCGGACCGTCCTCCCATTACGTCTCGGCGTCAAAAATCTATCGGCGAGCCCTCGCCATCTGCGGAGGCAAGAAATGGCTAAGGAATGCCTCGAGAACTTCGTCCCAAGCGGTGAGCGCATGCTCTCCTCGGGGACAGTCCGCGAATCGTACGGTCAATGCCGTATCCGCGGCCGTCACGAACTTCGGCGCCGGCTCGGATCTCGAAGCCGATCACCGCCATGATCCGCTGCAACTGTCGGATAAACTCCTGAGGATCATCCTCAGGTCTCGACCCGTAAAACTCTGGTGGGCTACAACTCAAAAAAATCTCTCAGTCTCGAGCTAGCGACTCTGTCTTTGAACTACAGTGCGGCCGGGCTGCTGTCTCAACCTATCCTCTGTCGGCCACGATCACGGCGATGGCGACTATCTCCTTGTAGCCCATATCCTCCGCCTGGCATTGGGTGGAGGCTCGGTATCGCGGTCTCGATGGCCGCTGCTGCCGCCGACTTCTTTGGGGTTGGCGACGTCGTAGAACTTCATTTGTCAAACACCTCGTGCAGTAAGGGCCAGGGCACGTGCCTGGTGACCCTCGGTGCCCTGCGGTAGTTCCTCTCTTGCCTTGCCATACGGGCTGCGGTTGCCTAGCAGCGGAGACATAACTGTCACGGGAAAAATCGTCGGAGGAAATTCAACCTATAACACGGCTCTATTGCACGATCTTAGAGTGAAAGAAGGGAACCAATCCTAACTATCCTGCGACCTCACGATTATAGATGTGGTGCCTGACACACCGATAATCAAGACTCTACTAGATACGGCTGTAGACTCTTTCAGAGGATTAAGCGCTCACGATACCACTTTTGTCACGACCGAACCGGACGTGGCCGGTGCCTTAACCGGGCACCACTAGTGACACAACATCGAGAAAACCAGTGGAATGTAAACTCAAGATAAACAACCGTTAAGATATAGAATAGTCTAGCCTAAATGGCTAACCCAAAAGTACATAAACGAGCAGTCACATCCTTAACGAACCAAGTTACGACAAGACTACAGGCCTCTAGAATGAATAACACTATGGCGGACGGGGCCCGTCGTGCCACGAATGTACAAAATAACAACAACTCGGGAGAACCATACCAAAAGTCGAGCCTCAGAAGAAATGGAGCTCACGACACTGAGTATAAGATCCACAGGCGAGGATCTACCGCTGCTTTCACTGCGGCGTGAACGCGGCCAGGAAGGGGGTCGATACCTGACGTGCCAAGTATGTAAAGCGGAAAATGCGTAGTAATATCATAAGTCAGAAATACATCAAAGTTATAGATAAAACCAAATTATGTTGCAGTGCCTTACTAATAATGAGAGTAACAAGTATACGTTTTATAGCATAAAAATAGGAGGCTCATGATCAAAGCGGTACCTCGCGTAGTATCGTTAGCGATCCTACTCACGGGACTATTTCACCCGCATAGGTCTGTGGACCCGCGTGAGGTCATCCGCCTCGTCGTAGGACTATTTCACCCGCGTGGGACTATTTCACCCGCATGGATCACGTGGATCGCGCAGTACCATCAGCGTGCTCGCGTGGGACTATTTCACCCGCGTGGATCCTATGGTCGGATCCGCGTAGTACTGGCGCCGCTCGCGTCATGGGTAGCAAATCCATGGCATAAATAATAAACCATCCTATTGGAGCATACGTGGGCCACCAGCGTCGGTATGTCGAAGGAAATAACAAGAATAACGGGGTTTACAGTAATAATATATATAACATTTCATCAGGCTATCATACATACATAAGCACTCTACTTATCATATCATAACATAAGCCTTCTTAGCTGTCATATCATAACATAAGCACTTCTCGACTATCATATCTAACATAAGCACTACTGCCTATCATATCCTAACATAAGCAAGTTAAGAAATCCCAACTTCTTATTAACATTATTAATATATCCTCTCATTTTAGTATACCTAAGGCACCAACATGTCTTTTAATAGAAAATCAGAATTTAACCCAAGTACGTATCTTGACCTTTTAAGAAATAACTCCTTTTTATACAAAAATTTCCAAGATACTAATCACCATAGTATCAAGTTACGATTTCTTTTCAAAACAAGTCACATTTCCTTTTAAAACTATCTCAAGCTTCTAAATTAAGTAACTTCATTTCTTGTAAAACCTTAGGCAATCCATGCCTTAAAACCATTTTCCTTCCACAAGTTCAAAACATCAAAACCTTTCTCCATTATACTTTCCCAAACTAATATAACCAACTCCCCATAAAGCCGTTATATTAGAGTTAACAATAGTAAAACACATTCCTTAAGTCGAGGATTTTTATACTTTTCTTTTAAAACGAAGCAAGTATCAAATGCTTATAACAAACGAAGATTTTCAAATCTTGTACGTCTACCGTACTACATAGGTACAACTAATCATGCTCAAGAGATAGGAAAGCTCCACATACCTCTTTGGTCAATCCTCTTGCCAAGTCGAACTCATGAGTAATATTCAACCTAAAATAATCATGATACGCTTGTTAACCTCTAATCTCAAGTAGAACAATCCAAGTTCTAAGTCACTAAATTCTATGGAAAATTGGGCAGCATTTCCCTTGTTTCTACTCACTTGCCACCTTTTCTCAAGGCCGAATTTATCATCCAAACACCACAATTAAGGCTCAACATGCTCATAATCACTTCTTAGCCATTCCTTTCATACCCAAACCACATTTCTAACATGCAAAGATTCTAGAAGCATTATTTACTACCACAAGTTCTTTCTTCTAAACATGCAACACTTAGAACTAATTCTAAAGGAAGAAATGTTACCTTAAAGTTTTAGCCAAAACTTATTCCAACTATTGCTAGCTTCCTTGCCAAGAACACCACCACAACAATGTCAACAAGCTAACCACAAGCTTCCTTTTCTTGCTCTTAACTTTCAGATTTTTCTTGGGTTTTCTTAGAGAGAAGGAGGAGCAGATTTTTGAGAGAGAGAGAGAGAGTGTGAAGATGAAAGATGGGAAGAATGACCAAGTCTTGGTCAATTTATTGCATGTGAGAAAATCGGATGGGGACACTTGTCACCCTCCCGTGGTCTCTTTTAAAACAAAAATCGGACTTTCTAAGTTTTCCGCCCAAATTTCCGCCTCGGCGCGCAGCTTCCCAGGGCGCGGCGCGCTTTCTGCGGACCTCGGATCTTTTAGCGCGCGGCGCTTCGGCGCGCGTACTTCCAGCGACCCTCGCACCGGTCGGCGGCCACACTTCGGCGCGCGCGCCTAATCACTGCGCGCGGCGCGCCGCGCCGCCCTCGGCGCGCGCGCCTTGGCCTGACCGCGGTCGGGCGAACCACGGGGTATAACATTTCTAAGACTTAGAACATTTTAGGATGAATAAGTCTTCCAAAGGGAGTGGTATTTATAGGCTCAGCAAAGGCCGACCAATGGCGAATCTTGCCAAGTGCAAAGCAAGTGTAGGGCGAGATCTTGCCAAGTGCACCTTATCCATCTACCACAAAATATCCTACCAACCCGACCAACAATGGCCAATTCGTCCACCTCTTTTACATGGCGTGCTCCAATGGGAGGTGACAAGTGTCGCCCTCGTTGGCCAAAAATGTTCGTCTCTCGGAAAAATCCGCAAAAATTAAAAATGACATAGCGGAAATTCCCTACGAAAGTGAAAGCGTTTAGCGAAAACGACTCTAACGGGTGTTATGCACAAATAAAATTCGGCCCAAGCACTTTAAGGCACAAACTTTTCTACGTCGTCCGCGTGCATACTCGTGAAATACGGGTATAACATTCTCCCCTAGAAACATTCGTCGAATGTTCCTTATAAGTCTCAAAACAAGCGCGCCAATATAGTCTTCACTACTATTCTTACGAGAACAATCACCGCCAATTGCACTGCGTAAATACTTACGTCAAAGTCCACGAGAAACACCTCTAATCATCACCACAAAACACTCCTCACCGGTCTAAAATATACTTCCACACTTTCCAAACAAAAGAAATGATCACATCTATGCTGCGCCATACATGCTCGCTTCTCTTTACTCGTCGTAGATACCACTTTGTCACTTTGCACGAGGCATTAACCTTCTCAGCGACCCAACAAATGGTACCACTTTTGTCCCTTTGTCGCGAGCCTTGCTCGACGACCCAACAAATGGTGCGGTGCGTGCGATCACGAGGATGTCGTACTCGAACTCTTTCCACATTTACGATCGCTTGGTTTCCAAAACTCGGGGCTACTATCTCTAACGTGGTCATCATTAAGTGGGAACACTGGATGGATCTCGATACTTTTCCGATCATAACAATACGAAGACGGACGTCTGACCTCACAAGTCGGACGACAAAAGCTAACATATAGGCAACCTGGCCTATTCTTCACATGAACTCAAAAGTGCCCAAAGTAACAGTCTGCTGGAACAAGCCTGAACCAACTAACTGAACCTTGCCAACATCGAACCAATCGACCGACAATTTACACTTCCGCCCCTACAAGGCTTCACAAAGCGATATCGAACACCGAAATGGTAGCTTAAACACTTCCTCCATAGGAGACAACAATCCCCACGACTACCTCAAATCCACGCGCCCGAGGCGAATGCGGTCGAGACTCACCGAGTTCTTAACCTGCACAGTAAACTTTTAGAAGGCGAAAAATAGCCTGACAACCCGCTTCATGCGACATAAGGTGAAGGTAGGCACCGTCATCCTTTCAACCGCCGGATAACTCAACACGGTAGATAGCGGTCGAGCGAAGAACACGATGGGCTGCCCCCATCGACGACCACCGGTCGAATCGTCCACGAACTTCGTCTGGTTAATCGAACATGGGCCTAACACCCTCGTGACCCTACCAGCGGGACCACCACTGGCCCACCCGCACCAAACTGCGCGGGTTGACCAACGTGGCCTCAACCCGACCCAACGCGCGCATCATACTAGCTCCCGGCCGGAACAATCTCACTAATCACGTTACGAAAACCTGCGGTCTTCTTAGCTCAACTACCTCTTTCATTCCACACTACTAGGGACTGTCCCAACATAACTCATGTGCACTATGCACTCAGATAAAGTCAAACATAACACTACACCTTTTTCTCGAGATGGCCTCACCTCTAAGGTCTCTACGTATAAAGCTCTAAGGCTCACACTTTCTCTATCCCCAAAATCTTACTCGGTTAAACAACCATGATTTCAAATCACAACTAACACCTCGCTATCGTAACATAGCACCTAAGGTATACTCACCTTATCACCTATACAAAACTCTAGAGGGTTAAGGATAGATCTATGTCTCGCTTCACTCCTTAGTCGTTCTAATCAAACTGCCTGCGTAGGCGCATAGCTAAGGAGATGACGAACTACCCACCGATCTGAAGGCTAAGTCCTCCGCGAGGACACTCTTTCGACAACAGCACTCGACGGTCATAGGTACGACACGTACCAACTAAAGCGACATTCGCGGGATGGCGCACGCCACGTGTGAACACGAGAAAAAGCGAATCGGATGGTTTGGAACCTACGTGTAGGCGGAACGGAAGCTCGAGCTCGACCAACTCCGCGTACCCGAGCGTCCACGAAATTCGTGGAGGACCTCGGCACCGTGGATGTGCATAATCTAATCTTTGGTGAGGCGACTCGCCTCAAAAGTTACTAAAGGACCTTGCACGCTCTGGCCCTCTTACGGTGTCCTTCGTTAACTGTCGATCTACACGTCTCGGCTGCTGCGCGTAAGCCCATACGAGGCCATGCTCGAAGCCTAATCGAAGAATTACTCTTGCACAACCTCTTTTAGATAGTCCTCAAGACTCGCGGTACATCGGTATACTCTCGGTAGCCAAATCTATAGCTAATGTGAGGTCGCCTCTTTGCAATCTAAATTCTCTGTTCGTGGGCGAAGGTTCATATATCATGCGCGGTAGGGCCGCCGCCGTGCAAACTCTTTGGGCTAGTGGCGTCGAGAAATCCCGAATGAAGCACTACCTAGGTAAGGATTGGGCTGTGCCTCGCATGACCCTCACGAACTCTACTCGCGACTCCGCCGGGCGCCTTGCCTCTGGGCGGGTTGCCTGCGGAGGCATAGCGGTAAGGAAAGAAATACGTTAGAGGTCCAACTTACAACACGGCTCTAAGGCACGATCTCGAGTGAGAAGAATAGAAACCAATCCTAAAATATCCTATAGCCTCACGATTATTGGTGTAGTGCGCAACACACCGATAATCAAGACTCTCTGATACGATGCATGTAGACACTTTCCGAGGATTAACTGCTCTGATACCACTTTTGTCACGACCCGAACCCGGGCCCGTGACTGGTGCCTTACCCCGGGCACCCCAGTAGACATACATCAGAGTAATCAGCGGAACATAAAGACAATACATGAAACCAGTGTAATAAGACAGTGAAATAAGAAGGCGAGCTAACCAAGCGGTTACCCGGTATATATATAAATAGCAATTTTTACATGAGCAGTTTAATCCTTTTTACAAACCCCGCCACAACGATTTCTGCACCTCTAAGAATGATACGACAATGATGGCGGGGCGGGGCCAAACCACGAATGTAAACACTTACGGCGGCGAGGACTATACCGATAAGCCTCGAGAAAGCGGAGCTTCCCAAGCTAGCGTGACCACGAGCTAGGATCAACGATGGTGTACCTCGACTGCGGCATGAGCGGCCCGAAGGTCGATCTGGCAGTGCGAGTATGTGGCCCGAAAATACATCACGTAAATGAAATCATAGCGATCATATAAGCGAGAACATGTATGATAACCAACTACGATTTATAACAGCGATCATGTCAAGTTAGGGACTCACGCCCTCAGTCATCACTCGAAGTATAACAATGGGTCTCGGGCCCACAACATCAATCATGCGTGGAATACCGCCGGCTCACGGCGATCATGATATAAAAGCACGAGGAACACATGAACACGGGTCCCACGTGTCATAATAAAGCTGCGGGGTAAATGCGAAGGCATAGCGACTACTAAAACCCACGGTACCAACAAGGTCGTGAAGCGTATCATAAGATCTGTCTAGGCCGTCACATGATCAAAGCGGCCACTTGCCGCGATGTCGATGTCTGCGTCTAACCACTGGAACTCCGCGACTCCGCGTAGGCCAATCTCATCGGCCCGCGTGAGGTATTCCCGCATCGGTAGCTACTCCGGCGTCGTCACGAACCGCGATCCGCGTAGCGCGCATGGACGCGTGCCCGTAAGGGCGTCACTAACACCGGAACTCGTAGCTCGCGCAGGCCGGGACTGCGTGAGGTATTCTCGAATCATAGGTCCATCGACCGCTTTGAGTCTACCCGCGTGAGGCGGCTTAACCCGGAATCATCTCGAGATGAATGCCACAATACTATCATAACGATGATAGTTAATAAGCACAATCAAGGAAACCCTTCACACAAACATCACAAGATACTAACACACGTAGCGTCCCAACACGCGTTTACTTATCAGCGAATCAAGAAAGTATTACGGCTATCACAAATCAATACAATCAAGTTGTTCACACAAGGTACCTTCTACTATATGATTAACAAAATCGGGTTTTATCCCCAAAGTACTTCATACATTAACTCTTTAAAAGATACGTTACTTTCACGATGTCACACAATACGTAGTATAAAATAGAGTGACTATCCTTTTAAAGTAAATCAATTACTTCTCTTTGTAAAATCAAGTAGCAACATTCTTTTCCAATGATCAAGTTTGCCTAATTTCCAATGTTCAAGTTTCTCATTTTAGAAAGGTTTAAGTAGTTCATAGTCTTATTCATTTGAGAATATAATTCTCCTTAAAACTATCGAGAAACATAAGTCTTATATGTGAGTAGGATATTCTTGTTTATAACAATCTTATTACGTGACCATGATCTAGGAAATATCATTTTGTCTCATCTTAGCTTATGCGGATGGAAGTTTCTCTTGGTTTTAATAATACTTAATTAGTCAAAACATTTCCTCTTATTAACGCCGCGATGGTTTGTCGATACGTTCGATTTCAAATCGATAAAACATTCTTAAGCCGTTATACCTAACTTCCCATAAAGCTAGTATAACTCTTAAGTTTTCAAAAACCAAGTATTACTTCTTCTTTCAAAATGATTCAAAAATCTTTTGAAATACTTCAAGTTCTTTATTAACACATAACAAGCGGTTATAGTTCAAAGCGATTACCTTTTAAAAACCACATGTATTTTCTTACCAACATAAAAATTATAACTTGACTTCCCATAAAGTCGTTATAAGTTATAACACTTTATGTTTTAAACCAATCACATACATTTAGCACATGTACGTCTACCGTACTACATAGTTCACACATATCATGCTAGAAGAGATAGGAAGAGGTTCACATACCTCGCGACGATTATCGACTAATAGCAAAACGCTCAGTACCTCAAACCGCGGCTACTCACTAAGCCCAGTAGATCGCGCCACGCATAGTACTTCCACCTATAAGGCCACAGGCGCTTATTAACATAAGGTCTCTTCGTAGAACATTCTACGAAAATTCCAAAGCCTCCCCGCAACAACGTAAATCTCCTCCTCTATCGGGCCTACCAAGCCAACCGGGGGTTATACATCTAACCCTACTTGGTACAATTCTACTCCACTGCTACTTCACAAGTCTCTTTAATGTCTGACCTAAGTAATTCTGATTCGATCTTCTTTAAATACAGCTTAAGTCGCAAGACATTGCGTAAGTATTATTCAGCTTAAGTCAAAAGACATTGCTAATAACTACGTTGATTATATATAGTATACTTCAACTATATATTCTAACAATATGTAATTTCCAATTACAATAGAGGACAAGATATTTACCTCAATAAGCCCATAATTATCCAAGTATAAAGTCGATCTGGGCAATCGTTTAGCTCGACTCGAAGCGCTCCAACCCACTCTAAACCACCCTTAGAAGTTCTAACCAACTTCTACACAATACTCAAACGGACTATGGAGATTTTTCCTGGTTTTGGTTTTTGTGACGGAAGGAAGTATAATACTATTTCCTGGCTTATCGTATAGGTATAACCTTAGAATACAACAAGGTATATGTCTAAGGTAATTTGGGCATTATAACAATACTTTTGAGGTATTTCCATCAAGAGGGGGTATTATACGAAAACAACTAGGCTAGTGGGTACCCACGGCCACACCAAAAGGGGAGGAGGCTCTCCGGCCACGAGGGCCTATCTAGGGAGGGCTCTTGGGCGAGAGTCAAACAAGAGGAGGAGGATTTCTAAGACTTAGAACATTTTAGGATGAATAAGTCTTCCAAAGGTGGTATTTATAGGCTAGCAAAGGCCAACCAATGGCCAAGATCTTGCCAAGTGCAAGGCAAGTGTAGGGCCAAGATCTTGCCAAGTGCACCTTATCCATCTACCACAAAATATCCTACCAACCCCTTGACCAACAATGGCCAATTCGTCCACCTCTTTTACGCTAACGTGCTCCAGTGGGAGGGTGACAAGTGTCGCCTCTCGTTGGCCAAAAATGTTTAAATCTCTCGGAAAAATCCGCAAAATTAAAAATGACATAGCGGAAATTCCCTACGAAAGTCGTGGAAAGCGTTTACTAAAAACGACTCTAACCGGGTGTTATGCACAAATAAAATTCGGCCAAGCACTTTAAGGCACAAACTTTTCTACGTACGTCCCCGCGTACATACTCAGGAAATACGGGGTATAACATGACCTTCTTATTGTCCTCTTGAATCTGAAGTTTGACAATAAGTTCGTCTAAAGTCATCTCCTTCGTTTTGAGTTTCAAGTAATTCATAAACTCATTCCACGAGGGAGGCAACTTCTCGATTAATGCCTCAACTAAGAATTTCTCGTTGGGCTTCAATCCTTCCAAGTCTAGGTGATGTAGAATCATTTGAAATTCCTGGACTTGGGATGACACACCTTTGTTGTCCACCATTTGAAATTTCAGAAATTTCCCAATGATGAACTTCTTGCTACCCGCATCTTGGGTGTCTTGCTTCGTTTGTAGTTTGTCCCACAACTGCTTGACAGTTTCAACGGTATAATATACCATGTAGAGAGGATCAAACAAACTGTTTAGAATGTAGTTCCTACACATGAAATCACTGTGTTTCCATGCTTCGCGAACCACCCTCATGTCGTCATCAACATGGTTACCTCGGCCCCCTTCTGCCAAATCATTTGGCTGAGAGTTCGTGTCTTCCCCAACTTTGTCACGTCCCGACTTTTCTTAAGTCTTTCCTTAAGGCGTGATGGCACCTGGACAATTATTTATTTTCCAGGCGAACCGTTAACTTCTCTTCTTCCTAGATTAAACATGTATTTAAGTGCGAAAGTAATATATATATAATAATAAGCAATTCAAAGCTTACAAAGAACAATCCTGTGTGGGGCATTCCACGAGATAATGGAACCTAGTTCTTTAAACATACTTTATGAGAATAACTTTCACCAAATCCGAAATAATGGATTGGTGGGTCAAAGAGGTCATGGACGATCGCTAGCCACATGCGAGCTTTTCTCTATCACGCTTTCCTGAAATATGTTAAATAAAAGAGTCAGCCCTACCATCCGGGGCTGAGTGAGAACCTCACCCTATAATTCAAAGAAATCTCACAATATTTTAAGTACAAACATATTAGGACACAATACCCATATTATGAAACAAACTTCAACATTTTCAATGTATCATAATCAAGTATTCACACAATAATATTCTCTTTCAATTCGTTTCAGGACGTACTCAGCTTAACCCACATACATGTTTTATCTCATGTTACATATTAAGGTATTCCTTTGTATTTACATATCTGTTGCGGCGTGCAACCCGATCCATTATGTTTACGTATCTGTGAACGTGTATCCACTTTACGTTTTGTTGCGGCGTGCAACCCGATCCATTATATTTACGTATTCGTGAACACGTATTCACTTTACGTTTTGTTGCGGCGTGCAACCCGATCCATTATGTTTACGTATTTGTGAACGCGTATTCACTTTACGTTTTGTTGTGGCGTGCAACCCGATCCATTATATTTACGTATTTGTGAACGCGTATTCACTTTACGTTTTGTTGCGGCGTGCAACCCGATCCATTATATTTACGTATTTGTGAACACGTATTCACTTTACGTTTTGTTGCGGCGTGCAACCCGATCCATTATATTTACGTATTTGTGAACACGTATTCACTTTACGTTTTGTTGCGGCGTGCAACCCGATCCGATGCATTTACAAATGCATTTACATATTTGTTTTGTATGTGTTATATGTTCAAAAGGCTCAATTAATATTTCCTTCTTTCAATGTTCCGCCCTTCCCACTTGTATGAGTTACAACTCTCAAACCGTAAGTCAGATTTATGTACGTAGAGTCTCAAACTGTCGAGAACAGAATAACCTAGAACTTTTATTCAGCACAAATTTTAAATTCCCCACCGAAACATTCAGGTTTTTCAGTTTTAACAATTACATTAAGAACTGTTTCGTCGAATTTATTATCAGAACGATACACAATCTTAAAATAGTCATAACTTCTTATCCGTAAGTCGGATCAAGTCCCGTAAATTCTCAAAAAGACGAGAAAAGACAAATCTAGAACTTTGATTTGAATCAACATTTCATATTCCGTACCAATTTCTACAGTTTTACCATTTTACCCACTGCTTAACGGACTTTCAACCGATCCGGCGCAGAAATTTTAAAATACGATAACTTCTAAACCGTAAGTCCATTATACCTATTCTTTAGTTCAATCTGTTCATAACAAAGTGATTTACAACCATACCAAATTTCGTCTAATTCCAACAAGTGAAACTCGGGAAAAACAGTTCATAATTCTACCTGCCCTCAGATTTCATCCAAATCTGTGGCAGAAAGTTTAAACTATGATAACTCTTAAACCGTAAGTCCGTTTTACCTCTTCTTTAGTTCAATCTGTTCGTAACAAAGTGATTTACAACCATACCAAATTTCGTCTAATTAAAACAAGTATAACTCCGAAAAACAGTTTGTAACGTTCATGTCCCGAACTAGTTGTTTAAGAAATCTAAATTCATAATTTTTCTTTTAACACCAATATTATATTATAACATGTATAAAACTTAAAATACAGGATTTCACTAAGAAATTTGAGTGAGGAAAAATTCACATTTGTTGCTTCGTAATTGTGGATGAACTTTAACTTCAAACTATCCTTCAACCAAGCCTTTATTTGGTACTCCTTAATTGCTCACTTTAATCCTTGTTCTCTGAAACTTTTGAATTTTTCTCTCTTTATTTTGTTCAGATTTTTTCTTTGTTTCTTGTATTTCTCCTTTGGTTGTGTTCTTTTAAAAGTGTATGTGTGTTTTATGAGAGTGGGGGGAGGGGGAAGTTGAGGGAGTGGAGGGCAAAGTTGAGGGGAGGGGTTGGACGTGGGAAGGAGTTTGGCATGCAGCTTTTTTTTAAAAAAATATTAGGGACTTTACAAACTTGTGGAAGGTCTTCTGTAAGGAAACATTTTAGTCCCATAACCGTCACGAAAAACAACATCTTTTGCTGCCCTCGCTTGAAATGTGCACCCATGAACTTCTCGGGACGTTCATGGTGGAAACCAGCTGGAGTGCTCCTTTGACCAGTAGCAAAGACATTGTAAATACCTTGAGCAGGAGCATATGCATTGTGAACGCCTTGAGGAGCAGTGGGGGCACTAGTTGTGTCAAACGTATTGTTGAAACCAGTTGTGCCAAATGCAGCAGGTTGGAAGGCATTTGGAATGCCTGGATTAGTGGGAGAGTAGGCAGTGTCATTGCCTTGAGTGGTGGGATTGAAGGCAGCGGGATTGCCTTGAGCATTGGCGTTGTTCAAAGCGTTGAATTGGTCTTCAACAGACATGTTGTTGTTGTTGAAATAACGAATATTATCTTAAGCTTCTGGGTGATAATGTGTAAAACGGGAAAATAACAACAATAACTATTTGTTAGAAATCTGGAAATGATCAAATATGAGGGCTTGCTGAGTCGACCAAATTCTTGATCTATCCTTAAGATAATATTGCCACGTATATCCTTTCAACGGTTGTAATGACAACTTATCTCCCAAGATAAAACAACAATCAAACAAATGAGCAAAGGGAACTCAAGTGTTTGCTTTGGAAGAAAGATCTTTGAGTGTTTGTGATTGCAAGAGAGGAAGACAATTTCAGAGAATTGTTGAGTGTAAGATGTCAAGTGTGTTTTGCAAATGAGCCAAAGACCTCATTTTATGTTGAGAAGAAGACCCTCCAACTAGTCAATTTATGGCTTTGAATGACCAAGTAATGACCATTAGTATGGAGTTACAATTCAGCCAAGTAATGACTGAATTCAAGAGCAAAATAATGAAGAGTTAATCCTCCAAAGTCAGTTTTTATTCTTCTCCAACGGACTGAAAACGGTCACAGCGCTGCGGCCCTGCAGGGAGGCGCCGTGGCGCCAGAACTTTAGAGGCGCGCGGCCTACAGTGGCGCGAAACGAGGACTTAGCGTGCGCCTCGGCCCAGTCCTTCGCGCGGCCCGATATTCATGACTCGTTTTATCTTTTAACACATTGTACATTTCTTCCTTCATTTACCAACGTGAAACCAACGTCATTTGGCCAATAACTGTTTATTACCTTACGTCTCAAGCAATTTGTATATGTACAAATATCTCTTCCATTTAAAGAAATTATGATCCTTGACATTGTATGTACACGTGTGTGGGGGCACTAGTTGTGCCAAACGTATTGTTGACACCAATTGTGCCAAATACAGCAGGTTGGAAGGCATTTGGAATGCCTGGATTAGTGGGAGAGTAGGCAGTGTCATTGCCTTGAGTGGTGGGATTGAAGGCAGCGAGATTGTCTTGAGCATTGGCGTTGTTCAAATCGTTGAATTGGTCTTCAACAGACATGTTGTTGTTGTTGAAATAACGAATATTATCTTAAGCTTGTGGGTGATAATGTGTAAAACGGGAAAATAACAACAACAACTATTTGTTAGAAATCTGGAAATGATCAAATATGAGGGCTTGCTGAGTCGACCAAATTCTTGATCTATCCTTAAGATAATATTGCCCCGTATATCTTTTCAACGGTTGTAATGACAACTTATCTCCTAAGATAAAACAACAATCAAACAAATGAGCAAAGGGAACTCAAGTGTTTGCTTTGGAAGAAAGATCTTTGAGTGTTTGTGATTGCAAGAGAGGAAGACAATTTCAGAGAATTGTTGAGTGTAAGATGTCAAGTGTGTTTTGCAAATGAGCCAAATACCTCATTTTATGTTGAGAAGAAGACCCTCCAACTAGTCAATTTATGGCTTTGAATGACCAAGTAATGACCATTAGTATGGAGTTACAATTCAGCCAACTAATGACTGAATTCAAGAGCAAAATAATGAAGAGTTAATCCTCCAAAGTCAGTTTTTATTCTTCTCCAACGGACTGAAGCGATCACGCTGACCCTGCGAGGCGCCGTGGCGCCAGAACTTTAGAGGCGCAACGCCGCGCCTGCAGTGGCGCGAAACGAGGACTTAGCGCGCGCCTCGGCACCACGGTCCTTGTCGCCGCGGCCCGATATTCATGACTCGTTTCATCTTTTAACACATTGTACATTTCTTCCTTCATTTACCAACGTGAAACCAACGTCATTTGGCCAATAACTGTTTATTACCTTACGTCTCAAGCAATTTGTATATGTACAAATATCTCTTCCATTTAAAGAAATTATGATCCTTGACATTGTATGTACACGTGTGTGGGGGCACTAGTTGTGCCAAACGTATTGTTGACACCAGTTGTGCCAAATGCAGCAGGTTGGAAGGCATTTGGAATGCCTGGATTAGTGGGAGAGTAGGCAGTGTCATTGCCTTGAGTGGTGGGATTGAAGGCAGCGGGATTGCCTTGAGCATTGGCGTTGTTCAAAGCGTTGAATTGGTCTTCAGCAGACATGTTGTTGTTGTTGAAATAACGAATATTATCTTAAGCTTGTGGGTGATAATGTGTAAAACGGGAAAATAACAACAACAACTATTTGTTAGAAATCTGGAAATGATCAAATATGAGGGCTTGCTGAGTCGACCAAATTCTTGATCTATCCTTAAGATAATATTGTCCCGTATATCTTTTCAACGGTTGTAATGACAACTTATCTCCCAAGATAAAACAACAATCAAACAAATGAGCAAAGGGAACTCAAGTGTTTGCTTTGGAAGAAAGATCTTTGAGTGTTTGTGATTGCAAGAGAGGAAGACAATTTCAGAGAATTGTTGAGTGTAAGATGTCAAGTGTGTTTTGCAAATGAGCCAAAGACCTCATTTTATGTTGAGAAGAAGACCCTCCAACTAGTCAATTTATGGCTTTGAATGACCAAGTAATGACCATTAGTATGGAGTTACAATTCAGCCAAGTAATGACTGAATTCAAGAGCAAAATAATGAAGAGTTAATCCTCCAAAGACAGTTTTTATTCTTCTCCAATTTGAAAGCAGTCCAGCGTACTGCGAAGGAGGCGCCGTGGCGCTGAGAACTTTAGCCGCAACGCCGCGACCTGCAGTGGCGCGAAACGAGGACTTAGCGCGCGGCCTCAAAGACCTGTCCTTGTCGCCGCAACCCGATATTCATGACTCGTTTCATCTTTTAACTCATTGTACATTTCTTCCTTCATTTACCAACGTGAAACCAACGTCATTTGGCCAATAACTGTTTATAACCTTACGTCTCAAGCAATTTGTATAAGTACAAATATCTCTTCCATTTAAAGAAATTATGATCCTTGACATTGTATGTACACGTGTGTGTGGGCACTAGTTGTGCCAAACGTATTGTTGACACCAGTTGTGCCGAATCGTGAGTTGGAAGGCATTTGGAATGCCTGGATTAGTGGGAGAGTAGGCAGCGTCATTGCCTTGAGTGGTGGGATTGAAGGCAGCGGGATTGCCTTGAGCATTGGCGTTGTTCAAAGCGTTGAATTGGTCTTCAGCAGACATGTTGTTGTTGTTGAAATAACGAATATTATCTTAAGCTTGTGGGTGATAATGTGTAAAACGGGAAAATAACAACAACAACTATTTGTTATAAATCTGGAAATGATCAAATATGAGGGCTTGCTGAGTCGACCAAATTCTTGATCTATCCTTAAGATAATATTGCCCCGTATATCCTTTCAACGGTTGTAATGACAACTTATCTCCCAAGATAAAACAACAATCAAACAAATGAGCAAAGGGAACTCAAGTGTTTGCTTTGGAAGAAAGATCTTTGAGTGTTTGTGATTGCAAGAGAGGAAGACAATTTCAGAGAATTGTTGAGTGTAAGATGTCAAGTGTGTTTTGCAAATGAGCCAAAGACCTCATTTTATGTTGAGAAGAAGACCCTCCAACTAGTCAATTTATGGCTTTGAATGACCAAATAATGACCATTAGTATGGAGTTACAATTCATTGATAATGAATTCAAGAGCAAAATAATGAAGAGTTAATCCTCCAAAGTCAGTTTTTATTCTTCTCCAACTGAAAGCGATCCAGTGGCTGCAGTGAGGCGTCGTGGCGCCCGAGAACTTAGAGTACCGCATGGCCTGCACAGTGGCGCGAAACTTGAGGACTTAGCCGCGACGCTCGGCCACGCGGTCCTTGTCGCCGCGGCCCGATATTCATGACTCGTTTCATCTTTTAACACATTGTACATTTCTTCCTTCATTTACCAACGTGAAACCAACGTCATTTGGCCAATAACCGTCTATTACCTTACGTCTCAAACAATTTGTATATGTACAAATATCTCTTTAATTTAAGGAAATTATGATCATTGACATTGTATGTATACGTGTGTGGAAACAACGTTTCCGACGTGTGGAGCCTCTAATTATTCGATTCGTAATTAAATAAAATTAACTATATTTTACGTTTAATAAATATTTTCAACCGTACGTTATATGATTATGATCCAAGCAATTATATTTTTATGTTTGCATGTGATTTACTTTAACAAGATTTAACACTAACATTTGTTATCAATTGTATCATGTCAATAACTGTTTGTCCAACACATTTTTTGAGAGGGCTATTGCTCTTATTATTAAATTAGTCTCGTCAGAAATTCATGTGCTTTTTCCACTATTTACACCAAGATGACAAGAGAACAAATGGTTTTAAAGTTCCAAGATAACTTCAACTTTAACAAAAAATTTGGTATCTGGCGTGTGACAATGACACACTAATATTTTTTTTTAACATATCCAAGTGGTAGACCTTGAAACGGTGAAAAAAAATAGTTCATGAAAATATAATCAGTTCAATTCGCTTTAGTTTGAATCTGCCTATGTATGGCTCGGTCCTTAAAGATTCATAAAGACATTTTTCTTGTTTGATATATTATACATATCAATAAAAGAATATAAATTTTATTATATATTTAAAAGTATAAAAGAATAAATAAAGAAACTAAAACTTTTTAACACAATTCATTTCAACCCAAATAACTTTGAGACATGTCATTTATTAATTCAACTCATTTTGACCTACTTAAATTCAATTCAACCCGCCCATTGATCCCCTAGTGATACGTATCAAATTCTTAATTCTCAGAGTGTTGATAATCATTTTGTGGTAAATAAACGGAACAAAAAAGGAAAAAGACAAGAGTAGTTGGTTAATCCCTTTCTAAATTACATTGTTGCGTTTAATCATCTATGTCATCCTTAAGGTAATATCAGATATAAATGTGATCATTATCCGAAGCACTTGACCCGTTGATCAAGGATGCTAGGTTATCCAAAAGAGTGGTGTGGTGAGCTTGGAATTAAGGTCTCAAGTTTGAATCCCAGATATATAACTTCATTCATTCACCTTTTGGAGAAGTGCCGCTTACGCAGTATGGTTAATTTGGTAGCGTTATTTGCAGCATCGTGATGGTTTACGAACTCTACTAGCGACTGCGGGTTCCGTTGTAAAAAAAGAAGAAGATATAAATGTGATCATTATCGTTGATAACCAAAAGGTTACGATGGTTTGCTATTGTACAAATCGTTTACCCAAATAGTAATTGAAAGACATAGTTGTTTACTTCAAGATATAATTAACTTTTATCCTTTTAGCAGACGATTCAAGGAATTGATCTTTGAACTACTATCATGGACTGTATCACATTCTTTTATCTTATGTATTCTCATTTAAAATTAATAAGTTACGTTATAAGTGTTGAATTCTAGAAATATGAAGTTTAAATTTGAATTCTAGGCCGGTTCATGTGAATAATATTAATTTGAGGTAAATGTATAAATTCATAAATTCTTTTTTCTTTTATCTGGCGACCAAACAAGACAGGACAATAGCAGAGTTGATAGAGACAATTATGAAAATGAAAACCCACTAGCTACGTTAATTTTACTTGTACTTATTAAGTAGTTGTTTCTGCATGCGTTTTTATATCATAAAATCATAATTTAATTTTAAATCATCCCTGTTTTGTTTATGAAATTTTAACAAACTTTCAACTTCATATCATATCATAATTTGAAATCTCAAATTATTCGTAATTTGGATTTCAAATCATGATTTTAATTTTTGTTAAATATAAAATTTAACCCATAAATTTATATTTGAAAAAAAATCCATAAGTTGATACATATATTTACTAATCATGTTTACCAATCATTTTATCAAATATTAAAATATCTGCAAGTTGGTAGTATATTAAGAGATTGTTCATATCATGTGAGAAAATTATATTAAAGAATAGTTACATTACAACTCAAGTTCAATTTTCTTTTTTATTGAACTAAACTTCGATCAATTGATGTTGTATTTTTTAGAAAGTCTTTCTAGTAACGTATTAATTTGTTATGAACTATAATTTATATGGTAAAATTGTATGTGTATGAAAAAAATACAACTTAAAAATATAAATTACATGTCCAAACAAAACTTTAACTTTAAACCATCATGATTTCATATCATGATTCAAATCATATCAAAACGGTCCTTATTATTTACATTTATTGTCAACAAAATGTGTGTTCATATATAAGACACACTGAACCGACTCATCTGCTGAGCTAGCTGACTCTTCAAATCTATCAATATGCTATTTTAGTTTACTTTTCCTAAAATTACAAATATTAGAATTGAATATAAAAATAAAAAGGTGGTACATTGTTTGGATAGATATAAACGCAAAACATATCAGTGTGAAAGTAAGATTTTCACCAATAAAATTCATCATCTATTATATGTACTTAATGTGCAATTTTTTGTGAAAGAGATTCAAGTGAATCTCCTTCCGTCCTTTAATTTCACTGTTGCATCGTCGAAAAATTATTTATATACAATCACATATACATACATATATAATTTTAAATACTCTTAACGAAATTTTTGAGTTCGCATATTGCCTGATCCCTTTAGTTGGAATAAGCATAATTTATGGTTGAAGGTGTAAGATTTATGTATTTATATAGTGAATTTGCATTTAATATTCACAAAGAGGTATTTATATAGTTATGACAACGTCTCTTAGCGAAATTATCTTTAAAAAAGGGTCGAAATAATGACCCATATACTTGCATGGATTTGTGTTTTTTCGTCCTCCAACTTTATAGACATATAGTTATTAAAATATACTATTATAATAAGCTCTTTTAACAGTTGATCGAGTATATATGACAACTTAATTAAGTGGGAAGAAAATTAATGGAGTAATACTAATAACTATGGGGCGTTATAGTTGGCATTAGATTTATTTGCCAAACCAAAGGTCTTTAGTTATGTGATGCCTTTTGTTTTGCTGTAAATACAAGGCAAAACGTTAATTAACTGTTCACACGTAAACCCCGTCAATCACTCTTACAAAGCACCACAGCCTCGATGCATGAATTAGCGATCGTTTGGTTGACTGTTCCAGTTATGTAAGTATTAGGGGTGAAGATATTAGTTACTTGGGTCACTTACGGATGATTCAGTTATTTAAGTATTAGTTATTTTATTTTTTATTTGTATAAATAATATTTTTTTCCGTCTCAATTTATATGATGTAGATTGATTCTCAATTTATACGATGTAGATTGATTCAGCACGAAGTTTAAGAAATATATAAAGAAATATTTTTGAATTTTATGGTATAAAACAAGTTAAAGATATTTGTATGATTATAAAATCATCTCGTTAAACGTAAAAAGTAAAGTTTAAAGTTAAATTATTGTCAAATGAGTAAACATGTCATTCTTTTTTAGACTAACTAAAAAGAAAAATGTGTCATAAAAATTGAGACATAGAGAGTTCATAAATTCTCTCACTAGTTATGACTGATATATATATTAGTTATGCGACATTGTAAATTGGTAACAACATCGCTAGAGATGACAACAGATCATGGACACGGTCCGGATCCGATGGATCTAGATCCGTTTTATAGGATATGAATTTTCAAAATTTGGACCCGACGGATCCGGATCGGACCCGGATCCATTTATGATGGATCGGATCTGGATATGGATCTTGTCTTTGAGATCCGTATCCGATCCAGATCCGACCCGTGGATCCGTTTTTTATTAAATACATTATACATCCATAAAAGTTAACTTAATCATGTTCTCTATGGATCCTGAAAAATTATTCATTTCAACATTAAGTACCAAATAACTGATTGTACCTTAATTGAATTTGGTCATCCAGTCTTAAGGATGACTCGGAAATAAAATGGGTTCAAATAGAGCTTAATAGTTAGATGATTGAGATCACAACTAAATTGTGAGATGAGTCGTTTGAAATTTGAAGTTGGGCCAGTCGACATGAAATTTGAAGTTGTAGATAGTCGATCCAACCCGCCCAAAACTTACATGGGCTAAGATGGACGGGTCAAGATGAGTTAAATGATGGGTCATAACCCAAATTGTCCAACTTGACCCATTACTTTTACAAATTTCAAACTTACCTTCTATGATGTTATTTTATTTTGTATGATATTTGATTTTTTCATATCATTATTTTAAAAATAAGAATAATATTTTAAAGATTTTTTTCATTTTTTATAAAAGCAAAAAATATGAAATAGAAATTTGAGGATAGAGATAGGGCAATGGAGTGAAGATGGATGGGGTAGGTGTGGGTAGGGAAGGCGGGGGAGGGGAAGGTAAGAAAAAATTCAATTGTTTTATAAATTGTTTATAAAAGTAAAAAAATAATATAAAATGGAAATTTAAGAATGGGGTAGGGCGTGGTGGAGTTGGGGTAGATAAGAAAAAATATCATTTTTTTTAAATAAAAGTAACAAAAAATATGGAATAAAAATTTGAGGATAGGGTGGGGCATTGATGTGGGGGGAGGTTACGGGGAGGTAAAAAAATTTGCATTTTTTTAGAAATATAAATTGAGGAGGGTGGGTAGGACGTGGGGAGGAGGTAAGAAAAATTCATTTTTTTATAAAAGTAACAAAAAATATGAAATAGAAATTTGAGAATGGGGTGAAGGTGGAGAGGGTAAGGCGGGGGTAGCTGGAGGTAAGAATTTTTTTCATATTTTTAATATTATTTTTTATAAAAGTAACAAAAATATAAAATATAAATTTGAGGATGGGGTGGGGTGGAGAGGGTAGGGCGTGGGGGAGAGGGTATAGGAGGTAAGAATTTTTTTATTTTTTTATTTTTATAAAAGTAACAAAAAAATATGAAATAGAAATTTGAAAATGGGGTGAGGTTGAGTGGGTCGGGCGGGGGGGGGAGGGGTAGTTGGATGTAAGTTTTTTTTTTTTTAATAAAAGTAACAAAAAATATAAAATAGAAATTTTAGCTGTTGATTTATGATGAGTCAACTTGGGCTAGCCCAAACCAACCCATCATCAAAATCACTATTGTCCAAATTCATGAAATCTTGGGTGGGTTGGGCGGGTCATTTGAGTTTGAGCTAATTTTGTCACTCCTAATCACAACTAACAACTAGTAAAGGATTAAAAGTAGCTGATTGAATAATTTAGATAATATTTCTTTTTTGTTTCTGTAAAACTAAATTTTACTTGTTTTGGAAATGAAATGGGTTCAAATAGAGTGGAATAGTTAGATGATTTATATCACTAGTAACAACTAGTAAAAGATTATCATGTAGTTGATTGAATTGTTTAGCTAACATTTCTTTATTTGCTTTTAGGTTCAGTTCAAAATTTTAGTAAAAGAATGGATTCTTGATGTATTTGATAGCAAATAGTTTCTTGTTTTTCCATTTTTCTTTCTGAAACTAACATTTACTTGTTTGGAAATGAAATAGAGCATAATAGGTTAAATTATTCAGATAACATGTTGAATGTTGGAATATTATTAACGCAATTTTTTTTACATGTGGATCCAGATTCGATCCGTGGATCCGATAGATCCGGATTTTGATCTGATTTTTATGGACCCGATGAATCTGGATCCGGATATGAAAAACGGATCTGGATCTAGTAGGATCCGGTCCAGATCCTATCTGTTGCCATCCCTAAACATCACTTGATGTGTTTTTTTTTAATTTTATACATAACAACTAAGGGTCTGTTTGACCAAGCTTTTATAAAACAGTTTATGTTTCTTAGAAGTAGTTTTGCAGAAACTGTTTTTAGAGAATCTGTTATGGTGTTTGGCCTATAATTATAGAAGTACTACTAAGAAACAAAAACAATTCTCTGTTTGGCCCTCATTTATGCAAAAAAAACTAGAATATTCTTTTTAATAGATTTAAAGTATTTTTTTCTGTCCTATGTTTCTAAAAATTAGTATATCTTTACAATTTAATAATTTTAAAACAAAATTATTTAATTTTAATATTTAATAGAAAATAATATTGTATTGTACATAAGAAATGTAACGACAACATGATAGTCAATGACTCAATATGTCCAAAAGTTTAATATATTATATTATTACACAACTTATAAACTAGAATATAGAAATATTATTACGACCCGCGACTCATTAAGGAAGTGACAATGTTGTGGCGAACAAATTTCATACTAACATCATTCATCGATCCATCATGATCATCTCTCAAAGTCCGTGATGTTCCTTCAATATCTTCATCTCCTTCAATTGAATTCTTTTTTAAAAAGTGAATAATTAAACCAAATTGAAAAAAGTCGATCAACAATTTTATTATTATTTTTTTTAAAATGTTTGGAGAAACACTTTTTGGAGAAGCACCAAATTGGTGTTTCTCCTTCTCTTCCATTTTAAAAATAACTTTTGATTTTATAAAAAAATGTTTATACTTCTTGATAAATATTTGTTTGGCCCAAAAAATATTTCGCAAGTTGAGAAACACTTGTAAAAGATTGACCAAACACATACTAATAACTAAAGTGCCTACAAATATGAAATTTATGATAATTTTACTACAGAAATAATTCACTTTCTAACCAACAATCAATGATACTTTGTTGATTGAATTCAATGTTTTAAGAGATGGGGGCGAGAGGCGAGACATTTTACGCAACACGTGGCGATGTGTAATCCCACAGATCTACAAGACGTATATCTCATGTGTGTTCAATTTTATAATTTATCACTAAAAATAAATAAAAGTAAAATCTTCATTAAAATTTTATAAATAAATTCGAAAAAATCACCAATAATATTTAAAAAATATTATAATTATTATTTAAAAAAGGTAACAATACAAAAAATGATAATAACCTAAATAATCTTTAACGTGAAATCTTCATTCACTTCATCATCAATCTCCATATCTATTGATCTTTCCCACATTCAATTAATATTTGCACTGATTTTATTTATATATTCAAAGAGAGAGAAGGTAAAAAATGTAATAGCATTATAGCAATGACAAAAAATGAATAAAGTTACTTTGAAGTTTGAACATAATGCTATGACATCTCTATCATATCAATTTAAGACATAATCATCTAAAAAATATAAATATCATTACACCAATAACAAAAATAATAATCTATAGCAAAAATACTTTTTGTATAAATATTGTTAGGCGAGCCTCGAACGTTGAGCATTAGACGTGTTTAAGACGTACAATCAGACGATTAGGACGTAAGCCTCACAGGAACTAAGTTTCACATGTGAATCCTGAAATGCGGGGACTAGTCCTGAAATTGTCTTTTAAAACAAAGAGTATAACCATTTTTTACATGATATAATTTTTACCATTTAAAGTGGAAATGACCTTATTAATCCAACAAAATCTCTATTTAAATAAAGTTTATTCCTACATATGGCAGGTGCATAGATTTATTTTTTATTCGCAGGTACATAGATTTAAGTCCCACCGATCCGAATAGCCAATACTGAATACTGCCACGTCTTTTTCCCTGAAATTTATTAATTGGAGGACACGCGTCTCGTATCTAAAACATAGAGTTTTGAAACTTTCTCTTTCTGCTCACACAAAGTACACCACTCACTGTGTGTGATAGAAAATAGATACCGACCGATCCGACAAGAAGGTACTCCATTCTCCAATTAGCTATTTATAAACTCTTTAAAAAATATTAATTTTTAAATTAAAAATAAATAATAGTCCATCCTAAACAGTTTTAGAGAGTCCATCCTAAATAACAGTTTTGAGATTAAACTAATTACGGACATAAAGATAAAGTAAAATTTTAGAGAGTTTACTTAATTTAGTAAAGCATATATTGAGATTTACGTGAATAATAGTCCATCCTAAACAGTTTACAATTTGATTTTGAAATTGCTATTAATAGAAATTCTTCTAAATTGACAAGTATAATAAAAAGCATAGGCATTTAAGGTGTATGATACGTAATTACATTTACACCAGAAGCACATCATTATTCTCAATGAAACATCTAATGAAATATCCGAGCGCAGGCCAGGTTAGTGCTTGAAGGTAGAGGGTATCACCGTTAGGTGGTATGAGAGAACATGAGTTCAAACCCGCAGTAACGTCACAGTGCTGTCTTGCATTGGGAGCACATCGCGCTTGCAAGCGGTGGCGTGGTTTGCGGTATCTTGATCATCGGTTTACTGCTTCACGAAAAAGCGGAAAGTATGCGAATTTCTTCGTCAACAAAAAAAAACATCTAATGAAATCAACATATTATGTGCATATCAAATGTTTCTGAATATATAGTAAAAATACTTATTTGTTAATATACTCATAGAAAATTATAAATTGAGAAATACTTTTTTAGAATATATATTGGGCGACTTTGAAAAAATTAAATTAATATCTTCTTTATTATAATATTATACTTATTTTTGTTGAAATAAAATATATAAATATCAATAATCTGGAGTTGTGAAAGTATTTCTTATTGACCATGTTCGTTGATATTTAATAGCTCAATTGATTAACTATCGAATTCTTATTGCAATTCTCTCCTATTTTTCATTTCTCTTTACCTGTATATAATAAAAATAAAAATAAAATTACTGATCTTGTTCATATGTTTTCTATTTTTGGGCACATTATGTTACTTAAAAAAGAAAAGAAAAAATAACTAAAAAGATGACACTTTAGCTACCCTCTTAACTGTTTAGCTGAGAGAAATCAGAACTCTTCTTCTTCTTCATCATCTTGCATGTACTTTCCCCTTTTTCTTCTCTTTAAACTTTCACACTTACCTATTCACTTTCATTAAATTCTCAAAATTCTTCTACATATTCAAGCACCCTTTACTCTCTTCTACCAGATCCACCACTCACCTTCTCAAAATTCTCAAAAAAAAACCCTATCTTTATAGCCTAATATAATCCAAAAAAAAAATGTGTTCTTGATTTTTTTTGGGTTTGTTTTAGTGAAAATGAGAGTGACCCATAAAAAAAATAATTCAGAAAAAATCATCTTTATAGCCTTAAACTCTCACCCAAAAAATATGAGTTCTTGATTTTTTCCCCCTAGGGTTTATTTAAAGTGAAAATGAAAGTGACCCAGAAAGAAAATAATTCAGAAAAAATCATCTGGGATCAAATGAGAACTGTTTCCGGGTCACAACATCGTTTTTTACCTAAACTCATAGTTATTTGGATTATCCTCTTTGTTTCTGCAACTTATATTATTTACACTTTAAAGCTTGTTTCATCTAAATCTTGTAACGACGACGTTTTTATTCGTAACAGTTTAGTTATGGGAACCCTTAACTCAAGTGAACCGGTCCGGTTTAGTGTTGAACCGGTAGAGGAAGAGAAAAAAACCGGGCTGGAACATATAGTATTTGGCATTGCTGCATCAGCAAAGCTATGGGATAAAAGAAAAGAATATATTAAGTTATGGTGGAAAAAAGATGATAAAATGAGAGGTATTGTATGGTTAGATAAACCGGTGAAAATAATCACCGGTGACCGGAGATTCTTACCGGAGTTAAGAATCTCCGGGGACACTTCCCGGTTCAGTTACAAGAACCGGCAAGGGCACCGGTCGGCGATAAGGATATCGAGGATTGTTTCAGAGACATTAAGGTTAGGGAATATGGATAATGTGAGGTGGTTTGTAATGGGAGATGATGATACTGTATTTGTTACTGAAAATTTAGTAAGGATATTGAATAAGTATGATCATAATCAGTATTATTATATTGGGAGTTTAAGTGAGAGTCATTTGCAAAATATTTATTTTAGTTATAGTATGGCTTATGGAGGTGGTGGATTTGCTATTAGTTATCCTTTAGCTAAAGCACTTGAGAAAATGCAAGATAAATGTATTCAAAGGTATCCTGGACTTTATGGTAGTGATGATAGAATGCAAGCTTGTATGGCTGAACTTGGTGTTCCACTCACCAAAGAACTTGGTTTTCACCAGGTTAGTTTTGTTTTCCCCCCTTAAATTTTGGTTTTTCTTTTTTGGTTTATTTAGTTGCTTTATGTTTTTTGATGTTTCTACCTACAATGCATTTTGTAGTATTATTTAGGTTTCACGAAGATCCATATTCTTATGTGTGTATTACTATGTGTTAGCTTCATTTATTTGTATCGTGATATCTTGCTGTCTTATTTTCTTGAATTTCTACATTGATTATGTTTCTTTTGAGTCGAGTTTCTACCAAAAACAACCTCTAGAAACAACCTCTCTACCCCCACAAAGTTGTAGATGTAAGGTCTGCTCACATCCTACCCTCCCCAGACCCTACTTGTGGGATTACACTAGGTATGTTGTTGTTGTTTTACCGACACTGCATTTGGTCAGGGGTAAATCTTGAATATGTATATATTTTTATTTGTATGATTTGCTTTACCATTTTCACAATGCAATGTTCTCACATGTTGGTTTTGTAAATTTGCTAAGCATTGTTGAGTAATTTTAACTGCATTTTTCACAATTGGTAGTGGGGTTCTCTTAATGAGGCTCTTGAGAAAATGCAAGATAAATGTATTCAAAGTTTTTTTTTCTGGTTTATTTAATGTCTCTGTCCCAATTTATGGGACACTTTTAGCCTTTCGAGAGTCGAACAAGAAAATTTTGACAGCGATTTATTGATATGCCCTTTAAATATTTTAAATTATTAATTATTGTGGCTTATAGTCCTTTTTATGTAGTTTCTAAATATGTAAATTAGTCAAAAAACTTAAAAGATTGTATGTCTAAATTCACGGTCGAAATAAAGAAGTTTGAATCTCAGAGAAATTCTACCAAATTCTACCAGTGTCACATAAATTGGGAGGGAGTAGTTGCTTTATGTTTTTTTGATGTTTTCGATGACAATGCATTTGCTCAGGGGTTGAATCTTGAAATGTATATATTTTTATTTGTATGATTTGTTTTACCATTTTTACAATGCAATGTTCTCTATGCTCATATCTGACAAGATCTCAGTATCTCACATGTTGGTTTTGTAAATTTGGTAAGCATTGATGAGTACTTTAAAGTTTAAACTGCATTTTCACAATTGGTTGTGGGGTTTTCTTAATGAGTCTTAAAACACATCACATGTGTATCTGCTTACTGTAAGTCACAAGAGGAGCCTTATTGTAAATTCTTTGACAAGTCAAAAGAATCAATTGTCACAACTCACATGTGTGCCAAACTCACAGAAGAAGCATGGAGACCTATATCCTATATGAAGATGAACTTTTAATGTGAATTCCCCAAATATCAGATATAAAAAGGGAAAAAGGCTCCTTGAATGTGCAGATTTGAACTAAATATGCTTCCTTGGAAAAATATGGTAGTTTGTATTGTTTTTCTCCTTTTTACTCTTTTTAACATCTGGTTGAGTCGTTCATGAGAAAGTATTTATGTTAGTGATGAAGTCTGGGATAATTTGGGGTGGAATGTAGTAGTTGTTGCTGGTAATTCGTAAATGATGAGTTTTGCTTTTATGAATTGAGTGTTTACTGGAAAATTAAATCAATTGCCGATTCTGCATAGAATGTCCCAAATCCTAAATGGTTCGTCTATGATCTGCGTTTTCTTGTTTATCAGTCTCTGGCTGGCTTGTGCGACCGCAATTTTTTAGCGTTTTATTGTTTTCACTGTATAATGTAAAATGCTGGTGAATTTTTTCCTTCATAAAAAAATAATGTAAAATGCTGGTGAAAAAGTAATTTCACACTGTATCTTATACATTTTTAATCATTTTAACAAAGAGAGGATGTCTGATTATGACTTCTTGGTGATGGGATGCAGTACGATGTGTACGGGAACTTATTTGGTCTGCTAGCATCACATCCAATAGCGCCATTGGTAACATTGCACCATCTTGATGTGGTGGAGCCCATCTTTCCCAATGTCACTCGAGTGCAAGCTTTGCGGCATCTTGCAGTTCCAATGAAGCTTGACTCGGCTGGGCTTATGCAACAATCCATTTGCTATGACAAAACTAACGGTTGGACCATATCAGTTTCATGGGGATTTGCAGTTCAAATATTCCGTGGAGTGTTGTCCCCCCGCGAAATTGAAATGCCGTCGAGAACTTTCCTGAATTGGTATAAAAGAGCAGATTACACGGCATATGCTTTTAACACAAGGCCTGTTGCGAGGAACCCATGTCAAAAACCTTTTGTGTTTTATTTATCAAGTGCCAAAACGAGTCCTTACAGCAACCAAACAGTGAGCCAGTATACTCGTCATCGAGTTCCTCATCCAGCATGCAAATGGAAGTTGGCTGACCCTTCTGGTGTCGATCACGTTCAGGTTTATAAGAAGCCTGATCCACATCTATGGGATCGAGTAAGTTTCTTTTGTTAACTTATTTTTGCTTCATAATCATCAAAGAGCAGTGTCCGTCAATTCTTAGAAGGATACTCCCTCTGTCCCAATTGATGTGAAGGTGTTTGACTTGCACTGAGTTTTAGAATGAAAGGAAAACCTTTTCAACTTGTGGTCTAAAATTAGCCATAGATGTTTGTGTGTCTATAGATCATCTCATTAAGTGTAGAAGTTTAAAGCTAAATTGTTACTTACTAAATATATAAACGTGTCACCTTTTTAGATTGCCTAAAAAGTTACGAGTGTCACATAAATTGGTTGGTACGGAAGGAGTATCAGATAGGAAAAAGAGTATATTCCTGTAAAGGGTTGATTTGAACTCGTATATCTTATCACAACAAAGAAGAAAAAAGATATATACATTTATCTTGATAGCTAACTGAACAACAGAATGGGAGCATGCTAAGGCACTTGCTTATGGCAAAAAGTAGTTGTTCATTTCTTTTGTTTGATAGCCAGTTGTTATCGACATGTAATGACCGGTGTATTTTGATATTTGGCAGTCTCCAAGGAGGAATTGTTGCAGAGTCTTAAGCTCAAAGGGACAAAGCATGGTAGTGGATGTGGGTGTATGTAGGGAAGGTGAGATTAGTGAAGTATGACGATGTATAACTCTCGAGCCTTTCCGCTCCTTGTATCGTCTCTCAATTGATTCTCGAATGTATTTCTTCATTTGTTGAATTTACGTGAAATTTTCGTGGATCCATCCAAGTTTCTTTCACTTAAGGCCACTACATTTAGATGAGCTAATGTAAAATATCCAAGGTATACACTAGATATCCTTATATGACTATTAGTGTAGCATAGTTTGTTTTAGTAACTTTGATCTTTAATCTCCCTTTCTGGGTTCCAGAAGTCTTTCCGAGTTCAATTTTCTGCAATTTTACTTGGAGGACTCATTTTTGTTCCTTCCTAGCGGCTCCGTCTTTTTTGGTTGTTTATTTGCATCTTCGGTGTGGGAGACGACAAATTCTCTTGAAGATTCTAAGGTATTTATTCTTCATGTGCTGTTTAATTTCTTCAAGAAATTCTTAGGGAACAAGTACTATTTCAGCACAATATATGCTATAAAGCATGCTCAATATCTATGTGGGCTCTTCAAAAATGTGTGTCAGGCCCTCCAAAAGCTATGCATTTTTGGAGGATCCGACACGGGCGCAACGACATTTTTGAAGGGTCTGGCAATATACCTCCAAATGAAAAGATTTGTGTCATGTGACATGATAAAGAAGGTATGTATCATGCAAGATGATGCTAATGTCTATGTTAAAATGGAGAGACTATTTGACTATGAAACACTAGTAAATTGGACGAGATTTAAGTTATTCTACTAGAAGCTTCCATGTACTAATGCTTCCTCCATAGAAGTAACAAAAAATATGAAATAGAAATTTGAGGATGGGGTAGGGCAAGGGCAATGGGGTGGTGGTCGGGGTAGGGGTAAGAAAATTTTTTCATATTTTCAGTCATTTTTTATAAAAGTAACAAAAAATATGAAATAGAAATTGAGAATGGGGCAGGGAAATGGGGTGGGGTTGGGGGTAGGGCGGGGGAAGAAAAAAAAAATTATATTTTTTATAAAAGTAAAAAAACATGACATAGAAATTTGAGGATGTGGTGGGGTAGGTGTGGGTAGGGCGGGGGTACGTTTGAACATATTGGAGTCATTGACTATCATATTGTCGTTACATTTCTTACGTACAATATAATATTATTTTTTGATTAAATATTGTAATTAAATAATTTTATTTTTTTAATTAAATTGTAAAGATATACTATTTTTTAAAAACATATGATAGAAAAGAATATTTTAAATAGTTTTAAATCTATTAAAAAAATATTCTAGTAAATTTGCATAAATGTTGGCTAAACAGAAACTGCTTTACTTTACCGTAAGACTTCTATAATTATAGGTCAAAGCTCTGGCGATTAACCGATTCTTCGTAAATCTTACGAAGCAATCGTTTTAAGTTTGGTAAATGTAAATACATTTTTGTTATCGATACGCGACTGCCCAATGTTGGACCCTAGTCCTTTGATGCAACATTTGTCAAAGTCGGTTCTTGGTCCTCACCTATAACATCAATGTTTTGGTATTTTAATAATAGAATGTGGAGCATATTGTTTAGTAAAATATTGTACATTTGTGTCTCCATCAAGGGAAGTTTTTGAATTCATTATTCAGCAACAAAATGAATATGTGGGGACACTCGCCTACTCTTGACCCTAGTTTGAATCCTTTTGATTACTGGCTATTCCTTTGGTACATATGTATCAATATTGCAAGTTCCAAAGATAATGAAATGCCAATTACCAAATTTACGCTTAGATCACAAGCTCAATTCTACGGATACGTTCTAAGGCGTATCGATACGCCGTATTAAAGTCTGGTAGAAACATGGGCGCATGTTGCAGTGTGAGTTTGATACTCCCTCAGACAATCCCTGTTGGGGGGTCGGACCTTGTAGCATTGATCCGTTGGTGGCGATCAAACACTGAATGTGGGGCGCACATCCCGCGATTTACCTGGCGGTGGCGGCTAAGAACGGGTTCCATTCGCCTCCAGGAGCATAGTACCAGTACTTGTGCAGGTACTAGCGATATGAGGATACTAAGGCCATCCCGAGACCTGAATTATCAAAAACTGGAGAGTGATCGCTATAGCTACAAAAACACAACATAGGGACATGATTCTTATTCCTAGGGTTCAACTACTCTTATTTCTTTATGTTAACACAACATTTAACTCTGTCTACTTCTCCACGTAGTATTAAAAAATTTTGGTTGTCAACTTTGTTGGATCAAAATGTGATTATTATTCTCGATGAGTCCCTCCGTTAATTTTCGTGAGGGAACGAAATATTTAGAAATAATATTCAAGGGTGAAAAATGCAAATTATTTTTTAATTTATGTGGTGCATTTTCGTTTTTAGTCTATATAGGTAAAGAATGATATCTTTTAATTGAAATTTTATTTTTTTTATTTTGTTCTGAATGAGATGATTTACATTCACACGTAAAAAATACATCTTTTAAATCATAAATTTACGATATAACATAGTAATGTTTTTTACGACCCTCACTTAGATTGAGGCTCTTTAGAAAACTGGATAACTTCAGTAACCAAGAGTGTGCCTTAGCATGTTGAGCTCATTTCGATAGTAAAATTCTCGCTCGTGATAACCTTACGGTCCTTGCAAATACCTCTATAACACTTCCTCAAGAGCAAGTAATCTATCTGGATATTAGCCACCGACTCACCGCACTACGGTAGGTCACCAAGTGCTCCTCCCTTTTTGGAAGCTCGAATCAGCTACGATCAACTCAAAAGCTTTTGCGAAGTTTAAAAGCGAAACTCCTCCTTATATCCAAAGCCGAAACATTATCATATCCTCTAGAAGTAGTCCGTATGCGATCACTAAAATCTCCTCCTAAAATTAGTTTCTCATTAAGCGAAATATCTCTCACAATATCGTCCAGCTCCTTCTAAAAATGCCTTTTGACCTCCTCGTCCAAATCTGTTACCCTCCCAAAAGTAACTTAATGGCTATCATCCTATCTACAAATAATGTTTGAATGGACAGAGTCCACCATTGATTTTTCAGTTACAAAGTTGAAAGTTGCTGTTTCTATCCACTTTTTAAAATAATTAATGGCTACCAGGATAAATCTATGCTCATTTGATGCTTTCGGCTCAACCGGTCCAATCACATCCATCCTCAAGCTGCAAAAAGTCACGGGGCAAACATTGTGTGCGACTCAGATAAAGGAGATTGTATACACTGTGTACCTGGAGTTGATCACAGTTGCAAACAAAGTGAACGTGATCGCTCCATGTGAGCCAATAATAACCTACTTTGAGTAGTTTCTTTGCCAAGACATACCATTCATGTATGGTCCACCGCCCCCAGCGTCTATTTCAGTCATGATAGTTGAACCCTCTTTAGCATCTATACACTTTATAAGTCTCAAGATAGAAGTCTTCATGCAAAAGATTCTCCGCTTAACAAAATCTGTTGGCAGACGGAGAATAATTCTCTTTTGATCACCAGTGGCATGTGCCGAACATTCCCTAAATTCAATATACTCTTTTGTGTCATGGAATCGATCAAGTTCTTAAATCGTATTGCAATAAGCATGTTGATCACGGATGTGTATATGCAAATGGTCGATGTGAGTCTTATTAGAATGTTGGAGCATTGAATATAAGATCAACAAAGCAGCAACAATCTCATTATGACTCTGGAATGTGTCTAAGCTTCACCGACATGACTTGCCAACAGAGATCTTGCAAACACTGTTGATACAGTATAACCTTCAAATTACGGATTCCTTATTCTCCCCAACTCTGGTGGACCAACAAGTCTGAGTCTCCCAATCCCAATAATTCTTGGATTCCAATGTCAATAGCTATCTTCAAACCCAGAATGCAAGCTTCGTACTCTTCCATGTTGCTGATACAATAAAATCGAAGCTGGGTTAGGCTAGTGTTGCCCTATTTTAGAAATAAGGACTACCCTTATTCCAACTCCCCTCACGTTAGAAGCTCCATCATAGAACAATGACCAAATTGGATTGTTTCGAGCAACAACTTCATCATCAGGAGATAAATGACTCATATTCTTAGTGCCCGTTTGGTTGAGCTTATGAGAAGCTCATAAGTGTTTATGGAAATTTTTAGATGTATTTGGTTGAAAAAGGAGTAGAGCTTATGAGTGTCATAAGCACTTATTCCATAAGCCCAAAATTTGAGCTTATGGGAGTAGAACTTCTTTTGGCCTAACAATTTTTTTATTTTTTATACAAAATCATTTTTTTTATTGACAACCAAACACCTAACAACTTTTTGATAAAAACTCTATTTGAAAAAATTCTACTCCTATAAGCTCTTTTTAATAAGCTGTACCAAACAGGCCCTTCATCTACGTGATTCTCAGCCAAATGATTTGCCAAAGATGGCCTTTTTAAGAAGAATGTACTTTACCTTCTATGTGGCAAACTTCTTGCTGAGATAATAGATGACCTGTTCTTTATTACCTGTGATGTCATATTAATTCAATACACAACCAAAAGACTTATCCAACGAAAAAACTTAATTACTTAGTTATTTATTCCAATCAGCACACTACACTACATGAATTTATCATAATTAAGTAATAAATTGAGGTGGAAATAAGGATTTAATTACTCTTAGTTAAGTGAGGAAGTATGTGATAACATACATTTGCGGACAAGCTTTTGCAACAGTGGTGCCACAACTTGGTAAAGTGGGTATAAACGTAAATATCTATTTCAGTATTGGTAAATGTGAGTTATGAAGTTATTTGTTCTGTAGTTAATTATTTGAATATATTATTTTCCTATCAGAGTAAGCATGGAAATCCAACTCTATGATTAATACCTAAATCACAGAAACAAGAAAATAATTAAGTTTCAATCGTGCAGAAACAGTAACTGCGCCCAAGGGTGTATCCAATTGTTTTTATTGTCATCATTTTTGGACCAAGCACGAGCACGTATAAGCATTTAGTTGAAACATCATACCTCTATCTACGAATCCATGCTACCTTCCACCACTGCCAGATAACTCTGTACATCCAGACTTGGATAGATTGAGAAAAATCACCTAACGCTGTACATCCAGACTTGGATAGATGAGAAAAAATACATCCAGACTTGGATAGATGAGAAAAAATCACCTCGTGTTTTTTCTTTCAAATACCATACTATGTTGTGCCTCGTTTAAACGACAAAGCTGTTAGTTTTATTCATTTTAGACGGGCAACAGAGAGTAACCCACCAGATTATAATGCAAAAAGATGGTTTACATACTGGGTTAAGGCATAAATTATGTTGTATTGTGAAATTTTTACAATGTACAACGTATGCACCACAGGGGAAACAGGGGGGTGGGGGAGGAGAGAAAAACTAAGAAGAAACAACGAAATGAATTTACTTGAGAAAAAACATCAGTAAAACTAGTCTTCTTCATCTTCTTCATCAGCACCAACATCATCACCTATGTCTTCTAGCAATTTATCTACATCTTCACCTAGCTCTCTCAGCCTGTTGCTAAGTTTGTCCACTTTGCTCTGTTCTTGTCCAAGGCACACAAGCAAATCATTCAATTCTGTTTCACTCTCCTTCAGAGCTTCTTCACGTGCTTCTTCCTTTAATGCTTCAATGTCTCCACTCTTTAAAGCTTCCACTTCTTTTTCTAGTCGGAAGTTGGCTTGTTCCAGACTGTTGTATGCATCAGACAAACTTTTAAGATCAGATTCCGTCTTCCCAGCTAAGCTTTTATACGTTGAAGCTTCCGATTCAGCCTTGGTCTTTTCTGCCTTTAGCATCTCTATACGTTGAGAAGCCTCTTGAAGATCTCTACGCATAGTCTCCAGTTGAACTCTGTCCGAACCCCCACTGACTTTGCGCTCAAGCGGAGATGAGTTGTTCCCACCAGTTTTGGCCAGATCCTCAGCCAAAGTGGCATTCCGACTCAAAAGGTCCTTCAGAGCAGGTGAATATCGTCAGAAAAGTACCAAGGTATAAAACAAAAGGGAAGGAGGACTCTGCATGCACGAATCCCAATTATCCAAGAAACGAAAAGAAAGCTGCTCGAAGTATGAAATGCTAGTTTTTGTAGTGTCCGGCAGGTCTCATTGGAGGATAGGTGAAAGGAACTTTTAAGTATAAAAGAGCAAACTACTCAGACTAAGGGTGTGTTTGGCATGAAGGAAAATGTTTTTCTAGAAAATGTTCCTCGGAAAACAAGTGGGTTTCTTACTTATTTTTTAGTGTTCGGTAAGTAAATATTATCCCAAAAATATTTATATGTAATCTAGCAAAACACTATGGAGGTGGGATGAGGTGGGGAGTGGGAGCTCGGGGTGGCGGGTGGGATGGTCAAGGGTTGGGAGGTTGGGTGGGTAGTTGAAGAGATAACGAACTTTAAATGTCAGTTATGAAACTTGTTTTCCCTACTTCCATTAGAAAATTGTTTTCCAAAACTTGACCAACCAAACATGAGAAAATTGAAAAACATATACTGGAAAATATTTTTCCTCCATACCAAACACACCCTAAGATTTAGCAATTATTAGCAATATGACTAGCATTCATTTTGCAAATTTAACACAAATGTTTATGGGTGGAGAGCCAGAACTTTTAAACAGTGCAGACTCCAAAGAGGTTCATTAAGAAGAGCAAAGTTTTGCTCTAAGTAAAAGGATATAAAAAGAATTACACCAGTCAGAAATAACACAGGTGAGATATACTCTCATAAATGCAACATCAAAATAGACCAACTCACTAAGGTACCTAGAGGTCCATAATAGTATATAATGGTCCTACAAGTAACTTCACATTACTTAAGGTTATCAAAAGAGAAGGTAACCTACCTTTCTTAAATTGTCGTGCTGCAATTTTTAATCATATCGAAATATCGAATAAAGATGACTCAATTATTTAAAATTGCAACGACATTTTTGCTCAAGTGGATCAAGTATCACCGACTTTGTTTTATAACGAATTTTATCCTGCAGCTGAGACCCTAACTGTGCATGCAAAACTACATTCAGATGTAAAAATAGTGAGAGGCAAATAATTCTACGCTTGTACTTCATGGACAAAGTGCATTTATTAGGAACATAATTTATCCAAAAAGTCCTTACTTGTATCTCATGGCATTGCTTATCCACAAAAGTCTTCAACCGCTTAATATAGTCAACATCGTTCTCCCCACTCCTTTGTTCAAGTTCAGCTGGTACCACGGTCACCTGGCTCTTTGGGCTGCTATAAGCTTCTACTATCTTTTCTCTAATATCAGCCTCTAAGCGCTTCAAAAAATAGACGAATGGAGAATCAAATACTGATGTAAGCATAGGATGCTCATTCTTCTGATCAGATGATTCATTTCCACCATCTTCAATCTCAGCCATACTAGCAGCAGTAGATCTTGTCAATGGTTTACGCGGCAAAAATGGCTTAGCAGATGTGAAAAGAGAGCTTTTCTGCATTTCATCAAATTTTAAGAAGTACGATGTAAGCCCAACTTTTTGGCTTATGGCATCAACTATGCTAAAGGTATCCCTTCCACTAGCATTGCTTTTGTTGTAGATTACACATTCCCCTAATAGTACTGCAGCCAATCCCCTTACACTAACGGTTGTGGTAGGATTTGAGACCAGCTCCAGCAAATACGTTAGGTGAGGACGTGAATCCAGGAAGCATTGCACCGCATTTGGACAATCAGAAAGCCAAATAATTAGCAGTTTCAGGATAATGGGCTGAACAAACACATTCTCAGATGTGCTTGATTTTCCATCTTTACTTTTCATAGAAGAGGCAAGAGCCAGATACTTCACCATACGGTGTAACAAAGGCTCTGGGCCTCCAAGAGTGGGGGTAGGTGCTTCAAGTTCAATTTTCAGAACCTGCAATTCACTTATATGTTATAACCAAAGAATAAGGCAGACAAACTTCAGTATCTTATAATTCTTATCCTGCTGTTCTATAAAACGTAAATGAATTCTATCTCCACAAAACATAATAGTTCAGAGCGCACACAAATATTGAAAGCAACAATAACAATACAGGGTGCTGAAAAAACTATTGACAACAGAACTCCAAGATGAAAATACCTTTTATCTTTTTGTTCATGTGTGTAAACTTATTTTACTCAGATCAAGGAAAACATACTGGATGGTGGGAAGAACTTTGCATACCTTTTCCTTGCATTGGTTATTACCCTTGATGACATGCGAAAGAACACTGGCAGCTCTAGAACAAGTCTGCATATTAAAAGTTAACATGAGTCTATAACAAACATGACAATTAATGCTCCAAAGATACATATTAATTCTTGAATCAATAGATATGTCCTGACTGAGGGAGAAGCACCAAGATCCAAATTTTTTTGACACAATTATTCAACATATATTTAGTGCTAAGTAAACAAGGATTTTGCTTTCTTTCTTCAGAATTAATGTAGTGTACTTACAAAATGATAGTGTAGTGTTATTACTGTAGGCTCGATTAACCTGTCACACTTAGGCGCATTATTGCTCTAATAGTACTCTGTAGTTTGATTCCTGCTGCTATGTGTTCTTTAGTGTAATTTATTTATCTTATTTAGTTGTGTTAGCTACTGCTTCCTATTGTTAGAATGCGCTACCATTGCGTGTTTGATTTTTACTATCTGCATGTCCACAATGCTTTAATTTCTCGTCTGAGTCTGACCGTTCTCATACTTTGTTTTACTTTGCTTGCTTTGCCTGATTATGCTTTGTCTTGAGCCGAGGGTCTCCCGAAAACAGCCGCTCTACCTACCAAGGTGGAGGTGAGGTCTGTGTACATTCTACCCTCCCCAGACCCCACATTATGGGATTTCACTGGGTATGTTGTTGTTGTTGTCTTCAGAATTAATGTGACATATTTTAAGTATTCCATGATGCATGTGCCAGTGGGAAGTGGGTTTAGGGTTTCTGGCCAAGAAAAGATGATTGGAAGCATGGAGAGAATCTAAAATGTGCAATACTTTTGTGCACATCAGATATAAAAACCAAGCTCAGAAATAATGATAATGGAGCAAGTAAAATGATAATTTTGGAAGATCTCTAACACAGTTTTCTAGTTCTCATGGAAAATGAAATCAGGAAATTGAGAAAGTACACGTGATGCCTTTCAAAATACTAGCTCCATTTTGACTAGTAAGAAGATTAAGAGCAACTATGTTTAGATAGCGTATTACATTAAATTATGTGAATAACCATCTAAAATGATGGTTTAAAATTTGAGAAAATGAATTTGTTACCTTAGATAACATTACATATATCTCCTCACAACAACAACAGCAGATCCAGTACAATCCCACCACGTGGGGTCTAGGGAGGGTAGAGTGTACACAGACCTTACCTCTACCTTGGTAGGTAGAGCGACGGTTTTCGGAAGACCATCGGCTCAAGACATAGCATAATCACAATCAAAACAAACATTGCATAGCAAGATAAACGGCCAGAGACAAGAAATTAAAGCTATATGAACGTAACAAAAATCGAATACGTCATGGTAGCGCATTCTGCCAAAAGGAAGCAGTAGCTAACGCAAATAAATAGTATAAACAAAGTACACTAGGGAACACATAGCCGCATAAATCAAACTATAGGGAATATAAAGCAATACTGCGCCTATAAGTGATGAGCTAATCGGACCTACACTTCTCACACTACAACTATCACTTTGTGGGCGTGAGTAGGACTACACTCGACTATCTACTACCCTTCAACCCTAATCAGTGTCCTCCACAAACCCCTATCTCCTCACAAAATTAACAATAAAAGAAAAAAACCCTCACAAAGTTACGGACTAAATTACTATCCTTTTGTTTTACAATTTTTTTTTTCTAATAACTATCTGATATCTTATCTTTTCTCTACGTACAACTCAATAAAAATGATTTCTAGAATATACTATGTTTAACCTTCTACAACTTAAGAAGAATATCGGAAGCAAATTACGCCTTGGGTTAGGTAACCCTTGTCAATGGTTTTCTTCCATGAAAAGGATTATGTATCAAGAATCACGGGTACTGGATGAGTCTAGGGTCTTCAAATAATAGTCTTGCAGATGTGAAAACTACAAACTAATAAAGAGCATGCATTAAAGTCTATTTTGAATTTTTTTCAATAACAAAGTGTCTATTTAAAATTATCAGAGAACCACCAAGTAAGTGTATACAATTTATGACATTACCTCAAGATCACCTTCGTTTTCACCTGTGGTAAGACCATGTAGAAGCATGCTGCCAAAAAAAAGAAGAGAAAAATAGAGACGGGGGCCTCTGATGTGAAAGTCATTTTGAAGCAAATTAAAGTGTTCCTGTATTATCTTTCTCTTTTGCTTTTTTCTTTTTAATTTTGAGTTTTGAATGTGTTACGTGCATTTATGTGGTGGGGGTAGTTAATGGACACCTTGTTCAAAGAGAAGACATTGCAAATACTCTTAACAGAAAAACTAGGGAGTAAAACTTTCAACCGCATAGATTACCTTCCAAATGACATGTTAATATCCTCCTCAACAGGAGCATGAATCATTGACTGGGGCTGCAGAATTAGAGTAGATGCCAACATTGTCTGGCCATCCGGATTTTGCTGCACCGATCACACAGAACATGCTTTTTAAAAAATGGTACATTTCAAGAAAGCATAATGCACAACTAAAGACCCAACAAAGGAGATAGCAAAGGAAGCTTTGGATAGTTGAAAAATAATAAAATATGTTTAGACTTTCTCTCTCTAGACTTTTAACTCTCTATGTTTTTTGTTTTGTTTTGAGAAGGTAACAGATGTAAGTATACCAGCACATAGGTTGTGCTGAAAACCATATTTACATCAGGCAAAAATAAACACTGATCCAACATTCTAACAAGATCCTAGAATATCTATAATGAACTCGGTATCCTCCGGATAAATCTGCTTACACCAAAAACAAAAAAGTCTGATGCAATTTAGTTTGATCTTTTGTACTTCATTGTTGTTATCCTCAAAACACCTTGTTTCTTTCTTTCCAAATTGTCCACCAGATACAAGCTGGAACAATCCTCCATCTATCTTTGTCTGCAGCTCCTACTCCTGCCTCCTCCCAGCTATATAGTACTTTGGTAATCTTGTTTGGCATTACCCAATCCAAGCCCCTAAGGTTAACAAAATCCACCAAATACTCATAGACTTTGATTTAGCACCTAAGGGCATTCCCAGATAAGTGGTAGGCAAAGATCCAACTTCTCCACCTAAAATCCCATTAACTCCTTCATATTAGGTACTACATTGATTGGATACAAGTGACTCTTTCTCCAATTAATGTGTAAACCAGAAACTCCTTCAAATAGCACCAGGATTAATCTCAATATCTTTAGTTGATCTTCATCAGCATCACAAAAAATTAAGGTATCATTTACATAATGGAGATGTGTGACTTCCATATTGGCAATTGAGTTTGAATTTGTGGCTACCTCAAAACCTCTGATCCATTCTTTGTTTCTTGACACCGTAATCATATTGTTCAGGCCCTCCATGACTAGAATGAACAGGAAAGGAGACAGAGGGTCACCTTGCCTCAATCCTCTTTGAGCTGAGAAAAAACCTTCAGGAGCCATTGATTAGGATAGTTTTTTAGGATAGAAAACCTGACAGTTGAAATGCAAAATCTGATCCACTTTATCTATTTTCCTCCAAAGCCCATAAATGACAGTACGTTTAGTAGGAAATCCCAATTGACAAGATCAAATGCTTTTTCAATATCTAATTTGCAAAGAGTTCCTGGCTTTCCTTGTTTAATTCTGGAATCCACAGTTTCATTAGCAATTAAAATAGCATCCATTATTTGTCTGTCTTTAATGAAAGCCATCTGTTGAACATCCACCAACTTGCCTATAACTCTTTTCAGTCACTCTATTAACACTTTGGATATCAACTTGTATACACTGCCTATAAGGCTGATGGGTCTAAAGTCTTTCAACTCTTTAGCTCCAGTCTTCTTTGGAATCAAAGCTATGTAAGTTGCATTATAGCTTTTCTCAAAAACACCATGAGAATGCATTTTTTTGAAAGCTCCCATAATGTCTTGCTTTAGAACATCCCAGCATTTAATGAGAAAACCCATTGTGTAGCCATCTGGACCAGGAGCTTTGTCCATGGCACACATCTTCAAACAAGAAAACACCTCCTGTTCACCAAAATCCTCTTGTAAAGCTGCTTTTTCCTCTTCAGTGATGACAGGGCAATTGATCAGGTTGCAAGTTGGCCTCCAATCAGTAGTCGCTGAATACAATTTCTGATAAAAATCAACAATTTCATCCTTGATTCTTATTGGATCTTCTACAGCTTCATCTTGAATCACAAGTTGATCAATATTGTTGCTCCTTTTGTGTGCATTGGCTAATTTTGAAAAAAGCTGGTGTTTTTGTCTCATTCTTTGAGCCACAGAGCCTCTGATCTTTGTCTCCATGCTATTTCTTCATTTTTAATATGTTCATCATTTTCCATCAAAAGGTAAGCCTTCAAGACTAATTCCTCTTCTGGTAACATCCTGTTCTCCTGAATTGCATCAAATGTAGCTAATTGACTCAAAAGATGAGCCTTTTGCATTCCCAAATTTCCTTGGAAAGTTCTGCTCCAGTCTTTTAGCTTGCCTTTGAGAGTTTGAGAGCTTTGAATTTGCAAGCTAAAATATAATCAGGTTTACCTATGAAGATGAAGGAATTCCACCATTCTCTGATTCTTTCCACAAATCCTACAGTGTTCAACCACCAGTTATCAAATTTGAAATAAGACTTGTTATGTTTCCAAATTCCACATTGTAGTGAGATAGGGAAGTGATCAAACTCCAACCCCTGTAAAAGAGATTGCTTGATGTTCCTGAGCTTATCATCCCACTCTTGAGAGATTAAAATCCTGTCTATTCTTGAAACAGTCCTGCAGTTATCTCCCTTGAGCCAAGTGAAACATCCACCTTCCAGTTGAAGATCCATAAGTTCCATGTATTCTATAAAATATGAAAATTCCTCCATAGCTGATGTTCTTCTACAATTTCTTTTTTCAGAAGGAAATCTAGTGACATTGAAATCACCACATACAGCCCACGGGCCTACAAACATACCCATAATAGCTCCTAGTTCCTCCCACACACGCACCCTCTCATAACTGCAATTTGGGGCATATACTCCAGTTACATGGCATTCGAACACCTGAAGAAGTGCTACAAACTTGCAAGTTAGAGTATATGCTCCAACAACAACATACCCAGTGAAATCCCACAACGTGGGGTCTGGGAGGATAGAGTGCCTTGGTAGGTAGAGCGGTTGTTTCCGAGAGACCCTCGGCTCAAGACAAAGCATAAGCACAAGCAAAGCAAGAGAAACATCCAATAAAAAAAATTAAAACAGTATGAAAATGCTGGTATCAAAAGCACATAAGCCATGATAGTGAAATCTGAAAAAGTAAGCAGTAACTAGCGCAGGTAAATAAGCTAAACAAAGTACACTAAAGGACACATAGCAACATAAATTGAACTACAGGGGACTATAAAGTAATACTGCGCCTACTAGTATGATATGTTAAGCGGACCTACAGTAATAACACTACAACTACCAGTTTGCAAGCGTGGACTATGCTCGACTACCTACTACCATAATTCGTGTCCTCCACAACCCCATATCTAAGGTCATGTCCTCAGTAAGTTGCACTTGCACCATATCTCGTCTAATCACCTCTTCCCAATACTTCTTCGGCCTACCTCTACCCCTCTTAAACCTATCCATAGCCAACCTCTCATACCTCCGTACTGGGACATTTGTGTCTCTCCTCTGCACATGCCCAAACCATCTCAACCTCGCTTCCCGCATCTTATCCTCCACCAAGGCCACTCCCACTCTGTCCCGAATATCATCATTTCTAATCTTATCCCTCCTTGTATGCCTACACATCTATCTCAGCATCCTCATCTTCACAACTTTCATCTTTTATATGTGCGAAGTCTTGACTGACCAACACTCTGTCTCATACAACATAGTCGGTCTAACCACCGCCCTATAGAACTTGCATTTAAGTTTTGGTGACACCTTTTTGTCGCATAAGACTCCAGATGCGAGCCTCTATTTCATCCACCATGCCCCAATACGATGTGTGACACTGTCATCAATCTCTCAATTCTCTTAGATAATAGACCCGATGTACTTGAAGCTTCCTTTTTTTAGAATGATCTGAGTACCAAGCTTCACCTCCACGCCTATCTCAATGTCGCTCCCGTTACTGAACTTACACTTCAAGTATTTTGTCTTGGTCCTACTCAGCCGAACCCTTTAGACTCCAGAGTCTGTCTCCAAACCTTCAGTTTAGCGTTCACTCCGCTGCGAGTCTTATCAATCAGGACTATGTCGTCTGCGAATAACATACACCATGACACCTCCCCTTGGATTTGTCGCGTCAGTCCATCTATCACCAAAGCAAATAAGAATGAACTAAGAGCTGATCCCAGTGCGCAAATTTCATCATCACCGGAAAATGTTTGAGTCTCTCCTCCGTCTGCACTCGGTCTCGCTCCATCATACATATCCTTGATCGCCTTAGTGTACGCCACAAATACACCTCTAACCTCCAAACATCTTCATAGAACCTCCCTAGGAACTTTGTCTGTCGTATGCCTTCTCGAGGTCGATGAACACCATATGTAAGTCTCTTCCTCTCCCTATACTGCTCCACCAACCTCCTAATAAGATGAATGACTTCTGTGGTCGAACGCCCCGACATGAATCCAAACTGGTTTTCGAAAATAGACACGCCTCTTCTCACCCTCATCTCCATGACCCTTTTTCAAACTTTCATAATGTGACTTAGCAGCTTGATACCTCTATAGTTGTTGCAACTCTGGATATCACCTTTGTTCTTGTACAACTCTGGAAATTAGAGTATATGCTCTAATTTCCAGAATTTCCCCTATCCAAGCTCTGCTATCCTGCAAAAATAATATTCCCTTCTAGTGCCACTGGCTTGTAAACATGCAAATTTTACCCATCTTCCACCCCCTAGGTCTTTAATAATCTCTTTGACATTCCCTTCCAGTTTAGATTCTTGAAGGCAAATGATATCTGCATTCCAGTTGTATATTAAACTCTTCACAATTCTTCTCTTATCCCATTGATTAATTCCCTTACATTCCAAGAAACAAATTTTACCTTCATTGTACAAGGTTTGCTTCTTTCCCCTTAGCCCTCTTCCCATTACTTTTAAACTTTACATCAAAAGAAACAAGCCCCTTGAGTTCCTGTGTTCCTTTGAATCTTGGCTTTTTTGTGATAGCCTCACTCTCCATCTTTCTTGCCCGTCTACAGCTGTCAATTTGCATTAATAATTTTGTTGCTTCCTCCTCGTGCCCTTGAAAATCAACCCCAAATTTTTTTCCCAATCTGATCATGTTTTGCTGCACCCACGCTGATGTTGCCCTCTTCTTTTATTGTATTACACTCATGTCTTGTTGAATTGGTTCCGCATCTTCCACCACCCATTCTTCAATCTCTGTATCTCCACGCCTGAGCATTGTGATCAAGTGCTCTTTTTGCTTCTGTGAATCATTCTCTGAATTGTCACCAATGATAGAAGCCACCATATTCTCGGTGGTTTCCTTCCTTTGCATGTATTCATAAAACACTTATGAAGCTTCTCCCCCATAATTTACTGTTTCTTCGTGGATCAGTCTCTATATCTTCAGAATCACGTTGTGTCTTGAGGTTCTCAGATGTTTCCACCACAAGGTCAAAATTATTCTCCACTTGTGGGACAAGTACTGTATTGTTGGTCTGCTTCTTCACTTGTCAAAGCGTGTATTTCATCCTCTGTTGAAAACCCCGTCCCTTCGCACTTAAGTTGTGCTGATTTCCCTATTGCTGATCGACTTCCTTCCTACAGGGGGTCGGAATTATAGAACTGAATTGACTCTGTTTTTTAACAAAAGACTGGAGTTCAACTAGCATTGGATCTGTCTCCCCGGGCTTGAATTTGTCAGCATTGTTTTTCCATAATTGAATTGGGTCTGGGCCCAATTTTTTCCGGAGGCCCGAATCCTCCTTCTGTGCTTCTGATAGAGATCAAGTGCTGGTGTCTGGTCCCCATATGATGAATAGCAAACCAGTGATAGTCAAACCGTGGAGTGCAAAGTTCAATTTTAGCAAGGAGATTCTGAAAACTATCCCTCTATGGGTGATGTTTCCTAGCCTACCTTTGAACTGTTGGAGTTTGGACTCTTTAAACAGGATATCTTGTGGGCTAGGCACCCCTCTATGTGTGGATGATTGCACTTCGAAAACGGAGAGAATATACTATGCTAGAGTGTTGATTGAAATGGACATTACTGTGACTCTCCCTATGAGTGTTAAGGTAATGGACCCAAATGGAGTCATATTTGATCAGTGTATTCATACTATGAATGGTGGGCCCAATATTGTCAAACTTGCTGTCAAATTGGGCATGTATGCAAGCCCCCTCCTAAACAAGCACCAAAGCAGAGTAAGCCTAAGCAATTCAAGCAAGATCCAAAGGTGAAACAGACTTGTCTTAACAAGGAGATGAATGGTTAAGAACCGGGGCAGAAAGCACACGAGCCTCGACAAGAGGATGGCAAAACAACTCATGATACTGGCAATGAAGGATGGAAACAGGTGCAAGGCAAAGGGAAAACGGTTGCTACTGTGACACATGGAGAGGACCAGGTTGATGTCTGTTTTAGTTCCTTACAAGATCCAAATTTCCAGCAGTTCTTTCAAACTGCCCTGAATATAGTAGAAAGGGGAAAAAGTAGCAACCATGGGGGTGGCAAACCTCCTGATCCTAGAAATAGTTACAAATGAAAGTGTCCTCTTCGAATGTGAGGGGCTTCAATAAGCAGTTCAAGCACAAGGAACTGCCAAAGGTAATAAAGGAGGAGATAGTAGTTTTAGGCTTTTAGCTATTACATAGCACAGGGTAACCAAACAAAAAGCACCTAGTATAGTTAGGAAGGTATTTCCTCAGTGAAGCTGGTATGGGAACTATGATTCTACCTATAGGGGGAGGGGATATGGGTGGTCTGGGATCACACAAGAGTGGATTTGTCTATTATAAAGGCAAGCCCCCAAACTGTTCATTGCTCTGAGAAATAAGAATCTGATATTGAATTTTGATTATTATGAAATATGTCTTTTGTATTTTTTTGTATTTTATTCTAATATTGAATAAAAACTAAAAATTTTTTTTACTTAAGCTTTTTTGTTTTAGTTTTTTGATTGGTTCTGTTCTTTGAACATATCTTGCATCTGCAAGTAAATTTATGTAATCTTTTCTTTTTTAGTTATTTCTAATTGCTCTATCCAAAAGAAAAATGACACCCTTGCCTTGATGTTTACGGCAGTATATGGTTTTCATACTATTGACGACAGGAAAGATACGTGGAGGGAAATTGAAGGGGTGGAACCCACTGTTCAGATACCCAGGTTGATAATGGGTGATTATAATGCTGTTCTTAGTCATGATGATCGACTGGGGAGCCAGATACAGGAGGCTGAAGTCAGGGATTTTGGAGAGATGTTGGAAAAAACTGGATTAACAGTCCTCAGATTCAGAATAGTGGGTAGGTTTTATACTTGGACAAATTCCCATGTCCATAGTCGAATAGACAGAGCCCTTGTCAACTATGCTTGGATGAATAAATGGCCGCAATTGGTAGTTGAAGCAAAGGATCCTCATTTTCTGACCATTCCTTGATGACTGTCACTATAGAGGAACCAAAAATCAGGCATGCTAGATTATTCAGGTTCCTGAATCATCTTATTGGCCATAAAGATTTTATGATCATTGTGGAGTATGTGTGGGCACAGCCTGTACAAGAAACTTATATGGTTAGCGTATGGAATAAGCCAAAGAAGATGAAGGAAGCCATGAAACAGCTGAATCATAGAGAGTATTCAAAAGTTGAACAAAGGATACAGGATACCAGAAATCAACTACAGGAGGTTCAAGAACAGTTGAGGGATTGCTACCATGATCAAGCTCTATTTGATCAAGAGAGGGGCCTCCAAAAGTCACTTGAAAATGAGTTATAGTGGAAGAAAGCATCCTCAGGCAAAAATCCAGGATATAATGGCTACAACTAAGTGACACTAATTCTGCCTATTTCCATGCTAGCATCAAGAATCGAATAGCCAAAATCATATCACTCAACTGGTATCAGAACAGGGAGAAACTATTCAAACAATGAAGGGTATTGAGAAGGAAGTAAATGAGTTCTATAAGAAGTTGTTGGGTACATGTGATGCTCAATGCCAGCTATTGAACCATCCATTATGCAAGCAGGACCCTTACTTAATAGAGACCAGCAACTCCTACTCACTGCCCCAGTCACAAGTGAGGAAATACTCTTGGCCTTGAAGGATATTGATGACCTTAAAGCACCCGGATATGATGGATTCAATGCCCGTTTCTTCAAAAAACATGGCCTATTGTTGGAGCTGATATCTCAAAAGCTGTCACTCAAATCTTCTAGTCCACATGGATGTTCAGTGCTACAAACTGCACCACTGTTACTTTGGTGCCAAAGGTACAACATCCTCCTCTGTAAAGGAATTTAGACCTATCTATTGTTGCACGGTGTTGTTTAAGTTGATTTCCAAAGTCTTGACTAAGACGCTACAAAATGTAATGACTTGCCTAGTAGATTGGGGACAGTCTGCTTTTGTACCTGGTAGAGTGATAACTGATAATATTTTGTTAAGTCATGAGATTGTAAAGGGGTATAGTAGGAAGGGGATATCCCCTAGATGCATGCTCAAGGTTGATGTGCAAAAAGCTTACGATTCTGTTGAATGCCCATTTCTAGAGCAGGTTCTAATTAGTTTGAATTTCCCTGCTACTTTTGTGGGTTGGGTCATGACATGTATCAGGACAGTATCCTACTCTATAATTATCAATGGCAACCCATCTCCTCCCTTTGCAGCAAAAAAAGGGTTGAGACAGGGTGACCCCCTGTCCCCATTCCTTTTTGTTCTGACTATGGAGTACCTGAGTAGACTATTGACGAAACTTGGAGAGAACCCTGATTTAACTTCCCCCAAAGTGTGCTAGATTGAATCTCATTCAACTTGGGTTTGCGGATGATTTACTGTTGTTCTGTAGAGGGGATGTAGGTTCTGTCCAATTATTATTTGATCAATTCCAATGCTTCTCTAGAGCTTCTAGCTTGAGTGCTAACCAGTCTAAAAGCTCTGTTTACTGTGGGGGTGTATCTGATGAAGTGCAACAAGGAATACTGGATGTACTTGGTTTTGCTAAAGGAGAACTACCGATTAGATACCTGGGAGTACCTTTGAGCACAAAGAGAGTATCTTCTGTTCAATGCCAACCTTTTGATTGACAAGACTTTAGGAAGAATCAAATCATGGACCTCAAAGTTTCTCTCTTGTGCTGGTAGGGCTCAGCTTATCAAGTCAGTATTGTTCTCTATCCAGGTATTCTGGGCTCAAGTTTTTGTACTCCCAAAGAAGGTGATTAAAATTAAAGAAGCTACTTGCAGAAGTTTTTTGTGGACTGGTGGTGCAGAGCTCTCAAAGAAGGCTCTACTAGCCTGGGATAGGATATGTTAGCCTGAATCTGCAGGAGGACTAAACATTCTGGATATTTTTACATGGAACAAGGCAGCAATTACAAAACTTTTATGGAACATATGTCAGAAGGACAAGCTTTGGGAATGGATCCACTGCTACTATGGAAGAAATAGGAACTTACTTGAAGATATTCCTAAGCAATCATGCTGGATTGTCCAAAAGGTTCTAAAAGCATCAAAATATGTGGAAGCAGCTGGGTATACAATGAATGAGGTGTGCAGCATGAGCCAATTCTCAATTAAGCAATTCTACCTAAAGCTTGGGTGAATTTCAGAAGGTTGAATGAAGAAGGCTAGTGTGTAATAATCTAGGGGCTCCCAGTTGGACTTTCATACTTAGGTTGGCTGCTAATAACAGGTTGTGTACTAGAGACAGATTGATAAGGTGGGGAGTGGATGTGGATCCCATATGCCCTCTGTGTAATGTAGGTGCTGAGAGCCATGATCTATTTTTTATTTTTCACTGTCGGCTCAAGTGTGGCAAAAGATGCTCATCTGGTGTGGGATAAACAGGGCACCAAGGAGCTAGGCTTATGAACTCTCTTGGACGACAACATATGCAAAAGGGAGGACTGCCAAAGTTGAAGCTTACAGAATGTTACTAGCTGCAACTATCTATAATCTATGGGTAGAAAGGAACAGGCGGGTATTCCAGCGAAGCAACAACCAGTTGAGAGAATTGTAAAGGTGATAATTCAAGAGGTTCATTCTAGAGGCCACTGCAAGGCAAAGGTAGCAAAATGGTTGGAAAATCACAACTATTATCCTACATAGGAGGGTGGGAAAACTTATCAGAAAATGACTAAAACTACGTGTGTTTTTGGTTCCTATTATGCTCTGTGAGTCGTAGGTAGTGACGTTGGTTGCTGATATGTTGAGGCTTTTGTCCAGCAATCATTATTATGGTCATTTGATCTGTACAGAAATGCTCATTTGGTTAATAAAAATGTTTATTTACCAAAAAAGGGAAGCTCTGTTGAATAATATCTAACATCATTCTGAAAGCGTAACATACAACTGCTTGAAATATCTAACCATTAAGCAAGAACTCAGTTAAGATGCCTACCTGACAGAAGTTCTTAAAAAGATAGTCAGCTGCCATGAATTCTTGCTTACTAGAAGTACGCAAAAGTATCCGGAGGACAGAATTCAAAGCAGGCTCTAAATCTGGTTCCTCTCCGAGCCTTTTGCTTGCAAGTTCTTCAAGATTCTTGGGGTGATTCACGATCAGATCACCGATGCAATGAAGTGCCTGACATTGACGAAAGCCTTTTTGAAGATAAAGTTACAAGAATTCACGAGCTATAGCAACATCTACACTGAACAATGTTCACTACATTATAATGTAAATGGGATTTGAAGTAGAAAAGTCGTAGTAACTGGCATATCTCATCACCCCCTTACACTCTCTTTTCTTTATTTTGCCTAACCAGCTATTGAGAATGCAGAAAGAACCCATGAAAGTTGATTAACTAGAAAGAAAGCCATCTACTTGAAGGCATCAAGGACTAGTCAACTCACCGTACACCGGACTGGAACCGGAGCCCATTGGCTTTCAACTCCCACCATGAAGAGATGGTCCAAGACCCTTTTCTACAATATCAATCAGATAAGTTAGGAAGGTGATGCGATAATCCAAACGTAAGCAGTTCTCACATTGATGGAAAGATCAAACCTGAACCAAGACTGTTTTATTAGTCAGCTTATTTGAATCTCTGCCAGGATCAGTTTCTGGGCCACCCATGATTAGCAAATTAATGGTTTCTAGCACACTGAGTAGATTTATTGTCTACTGGCAATCATTTAAGGCAAAGAAATGAGAAAAGACCAGTAAGGCTTAGGTACATAAGAAAATCATATCAGCAGTACATTTAATGTATAAAAAAGGAAAGAAGAAAACAAATGGACTATGGGTTTAACCTTCTGTTGTGTAAATCTGTAGGTAGTCCCTCTGAGCTTCAGAATTGATAGTAACTGATCAAAGCCCATCGTCTCTCTAAGTAATACCTGCAATAGATTCATAGTAAGTACTAGGAACATTATAATTATATGAGTAATGAACATTAGGGAGGCACCCAAGCAGAAACCTGATTTGATGCACTATTACGGAGGAGATTGTTCAGCAGTTCAAGACAGTCCTGAAGAATTCACAAAGTAAAAGCAACAAAAGGTTTCAGTTAAATGTTCAATAAGAATGCAGTGATCAGAAATAAGTTAATATTACTATCCCACATTTTTTAGGAACCCAGATGCAAGTGCACTTGTAACACACATAGGCAATTTCTCGAAACCACGAATTACAAATATTAACAATAGAGAATGATGGTAATTGAATGCCATAAATAGGTAAGAACATGACGAAACTTCTGCCCAGATAATGAATGGAAAAACTAAAAAGGCAAGATAACGACAGATTACACAAATTCAAAACCTTTGAACAAACCCCGCATGATTAGCCAATATCAAGAGTTGCTTAGTTACAAAATATTTATACCAAAATGAGCATGAATTTCAGTGAACAAAACCCTAAATATTTCAATGACAGTTGAAGTGAATTGAGCACATGATGACTGAAAAATCATTTTTACAGATCCCTCCAGAAAATTCGCTGGATTGTTTTGTTAACGAGGGGATGGGAATGCAACATCAGAGTCATCTAAGTTTTCCAATCTTTACTATTCTACAAAAAAACATTTTAGACTTAAGCTTAAGATTATTTGTCCAAACCTGCACAACAACTCCTCCTTCTGAACCTCCCTCCTCTTTTATAATGCTGAATATCTTTTCAAAAGCACCTTCAAAGACCACAATTTTTTGAATTTCCTGTAGATTTTAAAGGAGTTAGGCCAAATGCTAGGCACAAAGCAAGTAAAAATTGAAGATTGAATATTTTTAGAACAGGGGGAGGCAGCCACCAAGTAAAGGAAGCAGCACTCACTTCAGCCTCACGGGTCAAGTAAGTCAGAAGTAACAGTGCCTCATTTCGTATGACCTTCAAGACATGCCAAAGTTAGAATCCCACGAAGACAGAGCATAATAATTTTATCATTTCCAGTTCATACCTCACGATCCATAAGCATATCCATCAGCCGTGTGATACCACGGGGAATGCTAAGAATAGCTTCCTGTAACCTGAATATTATTTCAGCACGCCGTCTCCTCAAAATGGGTTTAAGAAAAGTACTTGAACAATACGCAGTGAAAGTACTAAAGATACCTTTGTGGAGAATTAGTTAGGAGGGCCGTCAAAAGTTGAAGTGTATAGTATCGTACATAGAAATCCTCCTCAGACTGCCAGAGTATTAGATCAGCCAATTGCAAGGAGATTACTTACTATACAACTAAAATAAGAATAATAGCAATACTATGCTTACCAACAAACTTAAGAGAAGAGAGATATTATCTACTTCTCTCGAAAGCAAGTCACTATTCATCAAAGTTGGCTGAACCTCATTCGCAGGCCCTTTTGCATGATCAATTGGAGTTAAGGCGCTCACAAGAGTTTCCAGAGCCCCCCTGACCTTCAAGCACCCAATATGAGTAACTGTTAGTATTAAGTGAGACGAGAAAGGTAATAAAGTTGCATAAAATGTGCATCAATTGACAAAAAGGAAGATCTTGTCATTTGCCACCAATGGAAATAGATCTTTTAAAAGTATTTCCTTGAAGTCCCAAACTTTAAAAGAAAAAAGAAAGGGTTCCGCCAGCATTGCTGAAATAGTTGCACAAAGTTTTTAGCATGGAGATAGCGTCTAACATTAATTGTTCTATACCAGCAGAAGACCACACAGTTTGATCTATGAACAACAGAAAAATAGTCCCACTGTAATAGTCAAAAAGATCTCAATTGAATTAGGAATTTGAAAATTATTGTATACAAGAAAACTGCAGTTCTCTGATTTTCTGTTGGTCTTGGAATCTGATATGGAAAGTCAAAATTCCATATAAAGTTGCTTGATTTACATGGCTTATGGCAAAAGAGGCAGTCTTGACACAGGACAATCTTTATAAAGAGGGGATGCCAATTATTCTCCAGATGATATGTGGAGAGGAGGCAGAAATAATCAATTATCTCTTTTTGCATTGTAAGAAGACAGATCAACTATGGAACATAATTATCAATGTAAGGGAAATCATGTGGGCTATGCCAATGAGAATACCAGAAGTTCTAGCGTGTCGGAACAGATACGGTAATCTCCTCAACCAGAAAGAGATATAGCATTGTCCCAACTTGCATTTGGTGGACAATTTGGAAAGAAAGAAACCAAAGGTGCTTTGAAGATAAATGCAGTACTATACAAAAGCTGCAGATGAAGTGTCTAGTCCTTTTCTATTTTTGGTGTAAACAAGAGTACCTAGAAGATCTTGAATCTATTTTTGATGTTTTAGTGCATGTTTGGATTAGCTTTTGGGTACTGGGTACCTACTTTCGTGAAAATCAGAAAATTGACATGTTTGATTGGCCAAAATCAATTCTGATCTCCAGAATTGATTTCGGCAGAATCAATTTTGCCATTAATTTCAATTTGAATTTTACCCTTTCCTTTATTACCCTCTTTAATTTTCATCAACAACTCTATCCACTTTCATTACTCTATTTAAATATCTAGAAATAATTAATTAAAAAAAATCAAATATACAACTTTCATTATCCTCTTTAAATATCTAGAAATAATTACTAAAAAAACATTCAAATATACAACTTTCATTACCTCTTTAAATATCTAGAAATAATTACTAAAAAAAATCAAATATACTACTCATGTTCTGTTTTGAGTATGCTATTGTTAATTTTAGGACCTTTCTCGTACTTAGGAATGAGAATAGTGCACAACTCATTTGAATTATCCTTCTCCTTTTTTTATTGTCTTCTTTCAAATACTCCGAATATTATTAATATTTTAAATGCGGCAAAATGTGCTCTACAATTTTAATTGAAAACCGATTCCAAGGTACTTTTTAAAATAACTATTAAGTATAATATTATTCTTTTTTCTATAATGTATTATTAATATAAATGAAGCTAGTCCAAGAATTTTAAATGAAGTTAGTCCCGAGAAATGCGGCAAAATGTGCTCTACAATTTTAACTGAAAACCGATTCCAAGGTACTTTTTAAAATAACTATTAAGTATAATATTATTCCTTTTTCTATAATGTATTATTTATTAATAATACATTAAATAATACATTATAGAGTACATGCAAAATTATTATTGTAATAATATTTAATTACTATTTGCACTTTAAATTAGTATTGTAATAATATTCTACTAATATTTAAGTACTATATTGCACTTTAAATTATATTATCTATTTGTAATTTTTATTTACATACTTCCATCTATTTATATGTATATTTTTATTTATATGTATGTCCATTTTGATAATTCTACATTCAAAAGCAATTTTGATCAAAACTATCCAAACATAAATCAATTATAAGAATCACTTTTACATTGTTGCATCCAAACATAAATCACTTCTGCCAGAATCAATTCTGCCAGAAGCTAATCCAAACACACCCTTAGAATCCTAGTAAGAAGACAAAGGATTGACCTTCTTGTACTCCACACTGTAATTATGGGTGACTGAACATGTTTTCTGTGCAGTCTGTTTTATATATACATATATTACTTATGTTACCTTTTCCAAAGCACAAAAATGTAGTTCTCAAAGTGTTCCCTTGCCTCTGGTTAGTCTCTTTTGGACAAAACCTAAAATTAGTAGTAACGCTTAAAAACCAAACAAAAACGGAAGGGGGAAAAGGAAAGATCTTAAATAGCAGCCAGCCCGTAAATAACTATAAGACATGCTTTTTTCCTTTCAGAACCAGTAAAGAGACGTGTCCACAAGAAATCATCACCCGCAGATTGGGTAATGAAACTTAGTCACCGAAGACATTGACAACATTAGTATTTAACAGAAATGGTATCGACATCACTCTGAACAACAATATGTTCACTCAGGTCAAATTCACGCGAACCTTTGGTACCACACAAGCAATAAAGCATCCAATTACCTAGCACTTTAGACCAGACATCATGAAAAGACAAGAAGTTTCTACAAAGACATAACTTGAACTGTCATGCCAATAACACATAATGCATAAGCCCCACTAAAATAACATTAACATATCTTTCAATTTAAAAATTGGCAACCAAGCAATTGTACCATTTCAACATCATCACGCTCCTCCTTTAAGACGCTCAATACGACTGGGAATCCTGCAAGAAATAAAAAATATAAATAAACATCATTATATAATGGTGAAAATTATAGGAACGGAATTCCCTCGTCCAGATAACAAGATATAGACACTAACCCATTGCTCCAAAGGCCATTTGTCCGGCACGACTTTCAGAGACAATAGACTGAAGTTCAAGCATAGCAGCTCGCCTATCTTCAGCCAGCACACCGTTGCTAATCCGGTCAAGCAAGCGTTCGACATAGCTATTGATAAAAGCAAAAATTAGATTAATTAGCATGCTAGACAAGTTGGACTATAATGCAACATGGAAATTATGTTGTCCTAACTTAAAACCAGCAAATAGCAGCACAAGATAATCAGCTGGACAGACAATCTAAGGGGAAAGCTCAATTCCCAGGATCATAATGTCTTAAACGTTTCCCCATTCTAGCAAGAAGACATTTCTTCTAACCATGTTGGAAATATAAGTACTGCACACAATCTCTACCAAGGGCTCACATTTGATGGATGCTACAAACACTTAAGCCATCAAGAAATATGATTTGATAAAGTATTTCCTGAATTCAAAGTGAATAAATACAGACCGGAATATATTTTCCTACCAGTAAGTAGATCATTTATGTTATTATCTTTTCTTTATAAGGTTATTAGTTTTAAAAGGGTTTTTATTGATAACCAAGAAATACTCAAAGACGAGTGGCGCACAGCTTGATGCTCAAAGTATAATGGGTCCGTGCCTCTACCTTTCTTCACTTATATACCAAGTGTTTGCCTGGGGGTTTCTTACCACTAAACCAAAGTCCTGGAGATTTATTGTTATTTTTATTTTCTATTGAGAGGGGGAGGGGAAGAGATGGGATCCTCATATATCATGTCTTATCTTTCAACACTTGACAAAGAAATTCTCCCACATGTGGAATCATCAATTAAGGGATAATGCAGCTTCAACCCCTAGGGATTCACTTAGTTGTCATATCCATCCAAAAACCAAAGGTCTAAGATCAAATCCCGCTTCCAATACACCTTGGTGCCAAATATGCCCTATGTACAAATATATGTTGTTAAATTCCCACATTGGTTGAGGTTATGGGCTTTTATCTCCTTATATGATTTTGGCAATTCTCACCTCATAAACAAGTCTTTCAAGTTAAGTTAGGTCCAAGATCCCATATCTAAAGCATTATGTAAGCTTGGGAAAATGAAGTTCCATCTTGGGTATGGTGACCTTTTGGATATCAAACTTCAAGGTTTTCTTTTGGACTTTCGTAGCTAAATAGAAATAAATTCTCATTAAAGTTTTGAATGCTAGAATTCTCATGCCTCAACTTATGGGTCAAATATTAGAAGCATCTTTTAGCTTTTTTGTTGTAATTCTTTGGATAAGTAAAAGAAATTCCCATCAAAGTGATTTAACAGCACTGGTTAGTTACAATTATTTTCATTTATGTACTTCGTGGACGATTTGTCCCCTCTCTGTACTCTTCTACAAATCATCTAAATACTATTTTTCTCATTGCATTAGGACTAAAAGATGAAAGAAAAGATGAACAGGAATTCAGCTGAAACAAATGACAAAGAAGAACTCTCACCCGTAAGGTCATATAAATACAAACATTCTCCTGTTTATTTTTTGTTTCCATTTCAACATATTTTTCTTTTATAATTTCTCACGCAGTGGGAATACATTTACAGAAGTTACCAGTTGGCTTAGGGCCTCATTGGCCCATTTTGGAAATTTGCTGCAACACTAGACATTCGTTCTCCGTATTAACTTTACTAATACAGTTTAAATCAAGTTATTCTTTTTAGTTGTTTTCAGGAGTACAAATTGTTCAAATGATTTAGTATCCTCCAAATGAGTGAAATGGATATTGGATATTGAGGATTCATATTTGTTGGACTAGCTCAGTTGGTCAGCGTGCCCCTTAAGATATTTTCTATCATGCTTTTTATAGTATTTTGACAAATGGCTTATTTGTTCCCGTTATTTCTTCTTAGTACTGCTTTGAACTGCTTGTCCTTATGCCGAGGGTCTACCAGAAACAACCTTTCTAACTCCCCTCCCCAGACCCCACTTTGTGGTATTTCACTGGGTATGTTGTTGTTGGATATTGAGGATTCATATAGCTCACCCCAAACCGATCAACAGTCCAAGAGAATAATTATAAGCATAAACAACAACAACATCCCAGTGTAATCCCACAAAGTGGGGTATGGGGAGGGTAGGATGTACGCACACCTTACTTCTACCTTTGTGGGACAGCGAGATTGTTTCCGATAGACCCTCGAATAATTATAAGCATGAATAACATATATATGGACAAAGAAATTGAAAAACTAACAATAAAGTGAAATATTAATTATTTAGTGTCACTTCTTCAGGAAACGCTCATTGGCAAGAAAAAGTATGCCTTACGGCCTTGATGGTGACACTGAAGCGCACATTAAGCGAGGCGAAGAACTCAACATATTTTAAGCCTCGCTTCAAGGCTTAAGCGCGCTTAATTGACAACACTGATATAGACGACCTCAACTGATTCAACATTTCGTCCATAGTTATTATTGTTTTCAAGTGCACCAAATATAGATATCACATAAACAACCACAATACATAAATGCACATTACATTACAAATTAAACCAATATACAACTATCAATACATGAATTAATCAAACAAAAACCTTACCTATCTTCACTCGAACCCGAATTCTCATTACCAAACACCCTTCCAACTACACCCTACAAAACAATACATAGCATTTCAATAAAGGCAATCACACATTATTAAAACATTGTTCATCAACCATCAATACTATATTTTCCATGAAATAAATAATACTTAAAAAAAGAACAAATATTAGGTTAACCAAAAATTTACCTGGTACTTTGCTACTAAGTCCATTCGTTTATAAGCTAATAATAACGATTATTCAAATTCTGTAACAATTAAAAGCAATAAGGTCAAAATTAGGAAATTATCATAAATTGATTAGAAATTGAGATTAGTTTGGATTAAAGGTGTTGTGAGCTTACCTGAGAGAGAGATTAATCATTAATCAGATCGTGGAGAGAGAGTCGGGTCAAAACGTTAACGTTAATAAGGGCGTGGATAATGTTACGTGTGTTTTGGGCCACCAAGTTTGAGATTTTTTAAATTTATAATTTTATATATGTTATAATATTTATGTAGTTATAAAAATTTAAATATAGCGTAACATTTGTATGGTTATAAAACCGGTTAACATGAAGTTAAATTATTTCTAAATCTAAAAATATGTTATTTTTTTTAAATAGACTAAATTAAGGAGATAATATCATTTTTTTAGAATGGATAAATATCAAATTTATATGGTTACCTAGAAAAGTAGGAAAATAACTTGCTATAGGCGATTAAATTGTATTAATTTATATTATCATTATATATGATTTAAATTTGCAATTCTGAGGTTGATTTGTCACAAAACAAATACCTTGTTATGGTGTGGTTACGTTCTCTTTCGTAATTTTAAATTTTAAGTAAATTATTCGTAAAAATATTGACATGGAACCCTTTTTTTTTTTATTATTTGGTAACGAAAAGTAGTAATAATTATTGGATTTTTAAAAGGTTTGAATGAGAAATGGAAGATGAATCTTTTAGATTGCATCTCTTCATCTCACCATTTTACTACTTATAAATTCAAAGCCTTGCCTCAGATTTTATACACTGAAAAAATATGAATCTTTCTCCCCTCATAATATTCTACTTTTGCTTTTAAAAGAAAAATATTGTAGATTCGTGTGATTTGATGTCGCCATTTGAGTTCGTTGGAAGTTCTGCAATTTGCATTGCCGCTATCGCAAAATAATATTCCGTTCTATCCTGGAATAAAACTAATCCATTAACTTTGACAACTATGAGGGAATTAAATTTCTTAAGAATACGCAAGAAACTTGTGGGCTCGGAAATTTCTATTCCATCTATTTCTGTCCTTAACATTTTTTCCTTTGGTTTAAAACAGAAACCGATTTTACTAAAATATTAATTTGAACAGTAGAGATAACAATAATAGCTACTAGCCGTCATAACAAAATACATAATCTTGATGGACCAAATGAACTTGTGTGTTTCAGAGTTAAGTCTTAAGATAGATTACTATTACAAACCGAATGTTTCTAATAAAAGTAATTTCTAATTTACCTGTCATAAAAGTGTCGACGTCAAACAAAACTGCTAAGTGAACTACATCATAAAAAAGGTTTATGTAAGATGATAAAATTCGGACTTAAGCAAGACAATAATCTCATTTTTTAATCCGTCGAAGGAGGCAGCAAGAACGATATCATCCACGTAAAGTAATAAGTAAGTAGTGTTACTACCTCGATGAAAAATGAAGAGTGGTGTATCACTCTTGCTGCATACAAACCCAATCTGCAAGATATACACGACAAAGCGATCATACCACGCACGGGGGCCTGTTTCAGGTCATATAGTGACTTACGGAGACGACACACATAGTGAAGAACTGCTGGATGGGTGAACCCTGACGGCTGATGCATGTAGACTGTCTCTCTCAGATCCCATGTAAGAATGCATTTTTCACATCAAGCTGATGGATCGGCCAGTGTTTGCCCATGACAATGCCCAAAACTGTGCGGATGGTAGCCGATTTGACAACCGGGCTGAAGGTCTCACCACAATCAATGCCCTCCTGCTGATTTGTGCCATTAGCCACAATTCGTGCCTTATACCTCTCAAGAACTCCACTGTATCTGAATTTGTGACGAAATAGCCATTGACAACGAATCACATTCATCCCCTCAGGTCTAGGTACTAGATCTCATGTGTGTTGTTTAGTTAAAACATTGAATTCTTCAGACATAGCCGCATTCCAATTAGGGTCTTGTTTGGCCAATATATGGTTCTTGGGGATTGGTGAAATGGTTTGGGCAGACAAGTTAAATTGGACTTTTGGGTTTGAAGATTTCATGTTTTGCACGAGTTTCCATTTGGTGAGTGGGGATAGTGGGAGGCTCTAAGACGGAGGGATTTGTTGGATATGGAGAAGTGGTCGACGCCAGAGAGGCACCGCAGCTATGATCGAGATCGCGCGGTCTTTGGAAGGAGCCGTCGGCGGCGCCGTGGCGCCGTGATCAAGAGTCGCGGCGCTGGAGGACTGATAGACCTCTCTCGTTTTGCGCCGCAAGACTCAAAGACCGGGTCGCGCTGTCGCCGACGTGAAGAGAACCTGTTCGCAGAGATTTGCTCAGTGGCCGACGCTGATTCTACGGCAGTGCTATGCTCTAGTTGACTGAGGATGATGGGAGAGATGGCAGGCTCGTCAAGAAAAGAGTAATCCGATTTTTGGAACTGTTTAAGATTCAAAAACGAGAATGTGGTCTCGTCGAATGTGACGTGACGAGAGATGTGGATCTGACGAGTGGACAAGTCATAGCATAGATAGCCCCTATGGTTCGGCGGGAAGGCTAGGTAGACACACGGAGTGGACCGGGGGGCTAGTTTATGCGAGGCAGTAGAGGCAAAGTTAGGATAGCATAGACAATCGAATATCCGGAGATGATCATAAGAGGGGACTCTATGATAGAGGATTTCAGTAGGGATCATATTGTGAAGGGTGCTAGTTGGGAGAATATTGAGAACGTATTCTGACATTTTAGCAGCATAGACCCAGAAGGACGGAGGTAGGGAGACATGAATCAATAGAGTGCGAATCATATTGTTAATGGCACGGATGATTCTTCCAGCTTTACCGTTTTGTGGGGAGGTGTGGGGGCAGGAGAAGCGAAATACCATGCCATTATTGGTACAATAACAGTGAAACATAGAGTTATTGAATTCACGACCATTATCGCACTGAAAAGATTTTATACCTTTTTCAAACTGTGTTTGAATGAATGTTCGAAACTCAAAAAATTTGGCAAACACTTCTGATTTAAATTTGAGAGGATACAACCAAACAAAGTGAGAAAAATCATCTAGTAAGATAAGATAGTATTTATGACCGAGAAAATTAGCAACAGGTGATGTCCGTAGATCGACATGTATAATATCAAAAGGTACAAAAGTGACACTAGTAGATTATGTAAATGGAAGACGAGTATGTTTGCCTAAAGAACAAGAAACACAGTTTTGGGCAAGATTTTCCATTACAAGTAATAAAATTATTGCCTCTAAAAAAATGAAAAACTGGAGCTCCTGGATGACCATGCCTATTATGTCATGTTGAAGAAGAAATGGTCGTTAAAAATACAGGAGAGCTAGATCTGGCAGCGGAGGAGGGAGTGAATAGATATAGATACCCCGTGCTATTGCATCTCGTAAGAGGTGTTCCCGTATGAAGATCCTTCACATTGAAACAAAAAGGGTCAAAATCAACAGAGACAGAGTTATTACGAGTGAATTTGCGGATAGAGATCAGATTCTTAATCACATGTGCCCCATATAGGGTATTTTGAAGGGGGAATGAATTAGGAGGTGGTGTATAGGATGTACCATAACCCTTTACTGGAATGCGGTGGCCACTACCAACTGTCACAAATTTAGAATGTTTTAGACCAAACAGTTTGGGAATATTACCTGCAGACCGGGTGAGGTGAGAAGTGGCTCCGGAGTCCATGTACCAGTTGTTGTCAGGCTGTTGGACATGGTCGTGCATGAATTGGGCTTGATGCGGGTACTGAACATGCCGAGGGGCTGGAGCAGGGCCCAACAACCCGTGGTGGGAGTACTGGTTGAAGGGTTACCGGTCGAATCGTAGTCGCCGCGCGCATAGGATACCGTTGGGGCGCCGCGCTCGAATCGATTCTGCGGGCCCTGTTGTTGTTGCTGCTGATTCTGCTGCCCGCGACCCCTGCCATGACCACGGCCTCCTCTGTCGCGGCCCTTGCCACCGCGTCCCTGCTGCGGTTGAGAGTTTTCTGGCGGCATTGGATCGTGAGGCCGCGTTTCGACAGCTAACGTCTTATGATTGTGCTCATCCTGCTTAGCACGTCGAGTCTCTTCGAGCAATAACTGTGAGCGAGCTTTGTAAAACTGGGAAGCGGATCTGCCTGTTGAATTATGGCAGCTAACATATCACAGTCTCCTTTAGGAAGACCTGCAATCAATTGCAACACCATCTTAGTGTCCGAGACAGGCGTGTCGACGTTGGAGAGTTGATCCGCCAAGAGTTTCAAATGTTTGCAGTACTCAGTCATGTTGGAGAAATTTTCAATGCGTGTATTGTTAAACTGTTCCTCCAAATACACCGCACGAGTGTGCTTGTTATCTTGAAAGATTTCCTCCAAGCGGTTCCATAAATTAAGGGCTTGACGCCAGATTTCATGATAGTAAGAAGAAGATCCTGAGAAATACTACCATAAATCCATTGTTTGACGCCGGAGTCTAAACGACGCCAAGTAGACTCATCAACCTCCGGAGGGCGCGGAATAGTGTCATCAATATGATCAAGCACGTTATAGAGACATGCATGATTACGAAGCTTCAACCTGTGGGTATCGCTCGCTTTTCTTGATCAAGAAAAATGAGAATAGAGTTCTTGATGTTTGTAACAGTTAGTGCGGGATGAAAAGAGGATGACAACGTGATGGTGAAATTTGTGGAGGTGGAAGTGTCAGAAGTATTGGAAGAACCCTGTGTATCTATTTAAAGAAGAGAGGAAAGAAGAAGAAGCACAAAAACCAAGAAATTTGATGATGGGCCGCGGCAGTGCAGGGGGGAGGGCCGACGGCGAGAATAGAGGAGATTTCTAGGGTTTTCTGTGGTAGACTCTTGATATCATGTAAGATGATATTAATCTCCCTCGAGGAGTCTTCTCATTAATATCAAAGTATATATAGAGTACAATATTCATCCCTTATACAATATGAATCCTAAGCCTATACAAAAGAGGAATCCTAGTCTTACCATAATTATATTTACACAATATATGAAAATATTTTAATTATGGGTAGGGATATAATTGTTTCTATAATATACATGTTTACAGTTTACCTTTGCTCCTGATTTTGCTAAAGGTCCGCTATACAATAACAATAACATATCCAGTAAAATATCACAATGTGGGGTTAAAGGTCTGCTATCATGTGGCTAATTGTGTTCACATAAACTTGGGTTATTATAAGTTAAATTCCTTTTTTTTTTCCAAGTAATATATAAGTTGATTACCTCCTGCAAGTCGATCGATGCATATTTTATATATGGTTTTATAGAAAAGATAAGATATGGATATCATGATTCATGAAAGATGGGAAGTATCTAAAACAAACTGTAGAAACAGAAAAAAAACAATGAACATAATGTTTCTGAAAATAGAATACTTTACATGTGCAACACTAAACTCCAAGTACCAGACATTACTACCTTATAATTCAGCTGTGGACGCAATTAAAGATACCACAAAAGAAGAAAATAACATACCATAGAATTATATAATAACTACTAATTAAAAGGATAAACATGTTCTTTCTTCATGAATAGAATTTTTATAGGTGCTTAGCAAGTGTACGTATCGCTCAAGTAGTAAAAATCTGTAAGACTGAGTTTATCGTCCACATAGACTGGTTTATTAAGTACCAGTTATCTATTCTATGGTATCTATTTGGTTGACGTTCTTTAGTTTTAGATTGATGACTAAGAATTATGACTAGGTGCAGAAAATAAACTAAAAATGATTATACTTTGGGTTTATAACAGTTATGAAAAAAATAGGGTTCCAATCTCCTCAACTATCCACTCTTTCACGTGTTAATGCAATGCTAATGATTCTTCTTCTTATTAAGATAGCAGGTTAACTAATCTGTCATTATATTCTGGTTAGGATATACAAGAGCTCAATCTAGTGCAGAAACCTTCTATATTTCTATGATAAGTTTTACCATACAGAAGAATTAAGAACAATAACCTTTAATTACTACAAAAGTATCAGAGTACGTTCGTCCACGATTTTAACCTATGTCTAGACAATTACAACATATTCAAATCTCACTTTTCAGACTTTTGATTCGAATTCATATAAGTGATGACAATTAATAGATAGTTAATTATCAAGCAATCATAACAATATTAAATAAATCTTAATATGCTGAAGAAGAAATCAAGAACTATGCATTAACTATATGAAAGAGCTTCAAGAAGATTCGATGGAACCCTACTAAAGTAATTAGCTCCTAAACATTGTCATGTCAAGAACTAATACACAATCCAACATAAACTGAAATAAAGTAAAGGAAAGAAAATAACTTGAATAATAAGATGTCTCCAATTGTCGCTTGTAGCCGTCGTTTTCCTCTCCAAAGTATGATTTGTGATATGGTATGTATATTTCTAATGAGCAGGGTTAGGGTATATATTTGAGAAACACCTTGCTTTGGACCATGAAAACCCCGCCCACCCGCCCAGAAACCGAAAATTACGCCAAGCACCGCTGCCTTCCGATGCATCGCGGTGCTAAATGGCTCACGAAATCACTGCTAGCTACTGGAAATATGGCACCGTGGCGCCTCTTCCCGGAACCGCGGTGCCTTCGACGGTGTTTCAACTTCGGACTTTCGGCAATTTTTACGCCTCAGTGCTATTTCACTTGACCGCGGTTCTATGGCACCGCGGTGCTACCTTGTCAGGCACCGCGGTGCCTCCTTGATTCTTGTTCGGTTTAGCCTGATTTGTTCTATTCTTCATGGCAATTTTTAGGCTTCATTTCTTGGGCTGTGCTTGTGTAATTTGCATCTCAATTAAGCTTATTTCGTCCTCAAAGGTAGCATTCTCTCCTTTATAACCGTTGTGACACAAAATGAAAGAAAAACAAACCTAACACTATACTAACACAAACGAAAAGAGTAAAATACGTAACTAAAAAGGACTCAAAAGAGTGTAGAGTGTATAAAATACACTCAACACATGTACACAATTTTTTTTCAAATCTCCATGAAGAAATGCGTTCTTGACATCCAACTGATGAATCAACCACTTTTTACCCATAACAATGATTTAACAACCGGGCTAAAAGTATCATCACAATCAATGCCCTTCTGCTGATTAGTGTCATTTGCCACAAGTCTAGCATTGTAGCGTTCCAAAATACCACTATCTCTAAATTTGTGACGAAAAAGCCACAAGCATCTTATCACATTCACCCCTCTGGTCTAGGAACAATATCCCAAGTATGCTGCTTAGTTAAAGCATTATATTCCCCAGACATGGCCGCATTCCAATTAGGGTCAAGTTTGGCCAATTTGAGGTTCTTTGGGAGTGGAGAAATGGTTCGGACAGACAGGTTAAACTGGACTTTTGGTTTGAAAATCCTGTGTTTGGCACGAGTAATGGACTTCTCCGTAATGTAATTACAATGTAATAGAAAAGGCAGAGTCCAGTTTGAATCCATCCTTACGGAAGAAAGGTGGGATATCGGCTACATCCCAAGGACTTGGAGCACATCTTTTGTTCTTTCCACTGCTTGTCAGAAGTCAAATGGTTAAGTCCAGTTGGGGCAACTGAGATAGATAGAGAGGTAGGAATTTCTCGAACGAACCGCACTCCTTCGTATACGTTAGGAGTCCATTGATGAGAAGGGGCTGGGGAAAGCTTCCGAAAGGGCTAGCTAAGACAAGGCAGCTAGGGCTGAAGGCAAGGAAGGCCCCGAAGGAGTCATCATCTTACACGATTCAGAAATGAGTCTTTTTGCTTTTAGCTCATTTCCCTGCTACATAAAGACATGTCTATAGTTTGGGTATCAACTAGTGATAATGGAAAGACTTGAGACTACTATTTTTCCATTTGGTGACTGGAGACAGTGGGTGGTGGCATTGATGAAGTGGCTGGATCCGAGAGGACTGACTCACTGGAAGGGAGGCACCGCGGTACATCCCCGAGGGACCGCGGTGCTAAAGGGGAGGCAGAGCAGTTTGCTCATTGGAAGGATGGCACCGCGGTTCATCCTCGAGGGACCGCGGTGCTAAAGGTGAGACAAAAGCAGAGACCTTGTCATAGCCCGAATTCCGGGCCCGTGACTGGTGCCTTACCCCGGGCACCCTAGTGATACAACATCAGAGAAAACCAGCGGAATTAAAAACTTTAAACATGAAATGAGAGACATAATAAATAAACAGGCCAACCAAACCGTTGCCTTCAGTATATATACATAAAAACCCGAACAATTATCCTTTTTACAAACCCCGCCACAACAAGGCTGCACTCTAAGATTTACACAACTATGACGGACAGTGGCTCGCCATACCTCGAATGTACAAGAACCTACAACTCAGTGGAAACATACCAAAGATAAGCCTCGAAGGAACTGAGCTTTCAACGCTACGAAATGAGATCCTAAGAGCGGGGATCCACGGCGATGACCTCTACTGCATGCAGATGAACGCAGCCCAAGGAGGTCAGTACAACAGGTACCAAGTATGTGAAACTGTCAAATATGGTAAATGAAATCATAATAGCCTAAAAAACAGGAGACATGTATGATAACCAAAATACAGTACGCAACATAAAAGCGATCAAGTCGTGGACTCACGCCTCAAAGTCACCACTAAATATAACTATGGGTCTCACGCCCACAACATCCATCATGTTCGCATCACGGCCGACGCCCGGAATATCAGACGGGTGTAGACGTCCATGATGCAACACAATAAGTGCCGCACGGCCACACGCCGAATCGTGACGCGTAGACATGCCCATGTAACCTCAATAACAATATATCGGGTGGTCAACCCCGCCGCACGCCACATGCCGAATATCAGACGGTGTAGACACGCCCATGTTGCAAGATAACCATATATCGGTAATCAACCCGCCGCGTGGCCGCGATGCGGAATATCGTGACGGTAGATACGCCCACGTGACATCAACAACAAGACAAGAATCAAAATGGAAACATACCCGTGGAATTCTCCATCATCGCCAAAGACGCCCAAGTAAGTTCTCAACAAGTCAACCTACTTATCGAGACGCCAGAATACGTAAAGACCACACTTGCACAACAAAGGCTATCATCACAAGATAGACAAGTTTCACAACAATCAAGCATAGGCAAGTTTCACAACAACAAGCATAGCAAGTTTCACACAACTCAAAGTACTTTCATTTTATGCCAAAGTCGGGTTTTTAACCCCAAAGTACTACATACGTTAAGTTCTTTTAAAAGAGATCCATTACTTTTATAAAAGTCACCCGATACGTAGTATTAGAATGACCAACCCACATTCCTTTCCAAAATCAAGTAACAACATTCTTTTCCTAAGTTCCGCTTGCTAGTTTCAATTACTCAAGCTTCTCATTTTCAAATGGTTTCATAGTTCATAAACTTAATCACTGATTCCTTTTAGAACAATTGAGTAATATATGTCTCACGCGAGAGTAGGTTATTCTTGTTTACAACATTCTTATTACAAAGAATGACACCTAGAAAATGTAATATCATTTTGTCTCATCTTAGTTTATGCAGATGGAGGTTTCTACTGGTTTTAATACGATACATCATTATTCAATACATTTTCCTTTATTAACGCTGCAGTGGTCTGTCGATACACATTATGATTTCCGAAATCAGTAAACATTATCCCTTTAAATAAAACCAAGTACTCATTACTCACGAATGAGGTTTCACACAAACATTCAAATTAAAACAAATAAGTTAATTCTCTTATCTTATAAGATCAAGTCTCTAAACTTATAACATCAGTAAACCATTTTCTTTACCTCTTAAGACTTTATACCTAACTCACCATAAAGCTAGTATAACTCTTTTTAAAACCTTTAAAACCAAGTGTTACTCTCCTTCAAAACGATTTATAAATCTTTTGAAATACATCAAGTTCTTTATTATAACTAGCCAGTTATAATTCACATCGATTACCTTTAAAACCACAAAGTATTTTCTTACCTACATAAATCTTTTATAACCAACTTCCCATAAAGGCGTTATAACACTTTATGTTTTAAGAACAATCAAACACGCTAACACACGACGCTCACCGTACTCACGTAGTTCACACATATCATGCTAGAAGAGATAGGAAGAGGTTCACATACCGCGACGATTTATCGACTAATAGCAAAACGCTCCGAGTACTTCAAACCGTCGGCTACTCCTGCCAAGTAGATCGCGCCACACGTAGTACTTCAACCTATAAGGCCACGCGCGCTTTATTAACATCTAGATCCCATCGTTCCATTTTCTACGTAAAATTTGGCGACTTCTCCCGCAACAAACAGAAATCTCCTCCTTTATCGGTGGCTACGAAGCCAACCAGTGGGTTAACACGCCTAACCGGACGCTGATAATTCTACTACACAAGAATGCTACATAAGTCTCATCAGAATACAGTTCAGTAATTACTCAGCTTCTTCTCTTTATTATCCTTCTACGTGATTCGCTCAATTCTTCATTCTTCAGGCTTAAGTCAAAAGACATTGCCACAATACTAAGTTCAGTTCTATATATAGTATACAACAACTATATATTCAACACTTATGTAATTTCCAATTACAATAAGGGGACAAGATATTTACCTCGATAAGCCCAAAATTATCCGAGTTTAATGTCGCCCCGAGCAAGGTTTAGCTCCTCCTCCGAGTGCTCCAATCCGCCCAAACAACCCTTAGAAGTTCTAACCAACTTCTCTAAGTACTTCAAACAACAATGAAGATTTCCTTAGGGTTTAGTTTAGTGGCTAAAGGAAAGTATAATCGTATTTTCTAGGCTTTTATAAGTGTAACCACGAATACTAAAAGGTTTTTGGGCCACGGTATTTGGACATTAAAACAATACTTTGGAGCGTTTTTCTAACCCACAACGGGGGTATTTATACGAGACAACTAGGCTCGGGGGGGGGGTGTACCCCACGGCTAGCACTACTAGGAGTGGATACTTTCGGCGAGGGCCTTCCGAAGGGGAGGGTGTGGCGGACGAATACAACAAGGAGAGGGAGGAGATTTCAAGACTTAGGCACATTTTGGATGAAGAACTCTTCAAGCTTGGGGTATTTATAGTCAAGGAATGGCCAACCAATGGCCAAGATCCATCCAAGTGTATAGCAAGTGTAGGCTAGGATTCACCTAAGTACACCTTATCCATCTACCACCAAAATATCCTACCTAATCCTCGACAAAAGCCAAGGCCAAATCGCCCACCATTGCCGCCAACCTCATCGATGCGAGGTGACACGCCACCCTCCCGTTGGTCCAAAATGTTTCGCCTCTAAAAATCCGCAAAAATTAAAAATGACATAGCCGGAATTTTTCCTACGAAAGCTGTGGAAACGTTTCGTCGAAAAACGACTCTAATCGGGTGTTGTGTACAAATTTCGAATCTTGCCTAACTTAAGGCTCAAATTTCTACGTACGTCCTCACGTACATACTCTGGAAATACGGGGTATAACAGACCTCACTGGAATGCTGGAACCACGGTGCATCCCTTAGAGACCGTGGTACCGAAGGCGAAACGTGAGTGAGCTGACTCAGAATACTGGGAGATACGACCGGTTCATCAAGAAATGACTAGTCTGATTTTCGGTATTTATGAGGGTTCGAAAAAGGAAATATCGTCTCATCGAACGTGACGTGACGAGAGATGTGAATTTGACGAGTGGACAAGTCATAGCACAGATATCCCCTATGGTTGGGTGGAAAACCGAGGAACACATATGGTGTAGTTCGAGGAGCCAACTTATGAGGGGCGGTGGAGGTAAGATTGGGATATCACAGACAGCGAAAGATCCGTAGGTGTTCCATAAGATGGGGTCCTACGATATATAATATATGTGGGGGTCTTATTTTGGAGGGTGCTAGTAAGTAAAATGTTTATGAGGTATTCTACCATTTTGACAACATAGACCCAGAAGGATGATGACAGACAGGCATGAAAGAGGAGGTTACGGACCATGTTATTAATAGTATGAATAATTCGTTCAGCTTTATCATTTTGAGGTGAGGTGTGAGGACAAGAAAAGCGGAACACCATGCCTTGTTGGGAGCAAAAATTATGAAAACCCGGATTATTAAATTCACGTATGTTATCACATTGAAAGGATTTTATGAATTTTTCAAACTGAGTTTTAATATATCTATGAAACTCAAGAAATTTAGCAAAAACTTCAGATTTGAATTTGAGTGGATAAATTCATAAAAAATGTGAAAAATCATCTAATAAAACAAGATAGAATTTGTGCCCTAGAGAGCTAACAATAGGAGAGGTCCACAAGTCAGCATGAATAATATCAAATGGTGAAACTATAATACTCATTGAAGACATAAAAGGAGACGAGTATGCTTGCCAAGCGGGCAAGAAAAATAGTTTGGGCAAGTTTTCCATTAATACATTTAGGTGGTGTTTGACCAAGTTTCTGGATCTTTGGACAAACACTCTCTTTCGAGAAGTAGAAACACTTTTTCCAGAAGCCAAAAAGTGTTTCTAGATGGGAAGAGAAGCAGAAACACCAATTTGGTGCTTCTGGAGAAGCCCTTTTTGCTCATTCATTGAATTTTTTTTTGGACTCATTTAACATTTTCTTTTCACAAAATTCCTTTTAATCTCATATAATATCCACATATAAAATAGAAATTTGGGAATAGAGATAGGGTGGGGGTAGGGCGAAAAATATGAAATAGAAATTTGAGGATGGGTAGGACAATGAGGTGGGGTGGGGGATAGGGGGTAGGGCGGGTAAGAATAAAAATTCGTATTTTTTAATATTTTTTTTTAATAAAAGTAACAAAAAATATGAAATAGAAATTTGAGGATGAGGTAGGGCAATGGGGTGGGGGTGGGGGGTAGGAATTTTTTTCTTATTTTCAATCATTTTTTATAAAAGTAACAAAAAATACTAAATAAAAATTTGAGGATGGGATAGGGAAATGAGGTGGGGTTGGGGGTAGTGCGATGTGATGGGGGTCAGGAGTGGGGTAAGGGGAAAGAAAAAAATTCATATTTTTTACAAAAGTAAAAAAAATATGACATAGAAATCTGAGGATGGGTGGGGGTAGGGAGGGGGTAGGTTTGGACATATCTGAGTCATTGACTATCATATTGTCGTTACATTTCTTATTTATAATATAATATAATTGTTTTATTAAAGTTGCAATTAAATAATTTTTTTTATTAAATTATAAAGATATATTAATTTTTAGACACATATGATAGAAAAGAATATTTTAAATAGTTTTAAATCTATTAAAAAGAATATTAGCGTAAATTTGCATAAATGTTGCCAAACAGGAAACTGTTTCTGTTTCTCAGAAGCACTTCTATAATTATAAGTCAAACACCCTAACTGATTCTCTAGAAACAGTTTCTGCAGAACTACTTCTGAGAAACAGAAACACCTTTCCAGAAGCTTGGCCAAACAGACCCTTAATACGCTGATTGTTTCTAAGAAAAGAAAAAACATGATCTCATGGATGTTCGAACCTATCGTGCCAGGTGGATGGAGACAATGCAGCAAGGGAGATTGGTTGTTGAGTTCTGACAGCGGAAGGGTTTGTGAAAGGGTAGAGGTCTCCCACACTATTGCAGCGCGTAAGAATTCTCCCCGTATTGAGATCCTTCACAGAGAAACCAAAAGGGTCAAAATCTATAGGCACCCAATTATTACGAGTAAATTTCCTAACAGAGATCAACTTTTTAATAATTTGAGGGGCGTAGAGAACATGATTGAGTGAGAAGGGTGGATGGGAATTTTTAATTTGTGTATTGCCATAACCTGCAATTGGAATGTGATGACCATTGCCAACAATAATGTATTGAGGATACTTTAACCGAAGCAGTTGGGAAAAATTACCTGAAGAGTTGGTCAGGTGTGATGTGGCTCCGGAATCCATATACCAATTATTGTCGTCATTGCAGAGCGAAGTATTGAAAAGCTCGCCCAAATCGGTGGATTGTATTTGTTGGCCGGAGGAAACCGCTGGGCCGACATCGACGGGGCCATTGAGAGATGACACTGTGGTGGTGGATCGAGGACACCGGCCGCCATCGCTGCCAAATCGCTGGGCCAGTTGATTGGGCCGCCACTGCTGCTGCTAATTATTCGACCATCGCCGAGGCATGTGAATCGCCTTTGGAGATTCGGCCACCGCCGGCGATGGCGTGGATTCTTGCCTGTCTTTTTCCTTTTCTGCGATCCTTTCCCTTGTTTCCTTGTTCGCGACCTCTGTTGCCTCTACCTCTACCGCGATTCTGCTGGTGGTGGTCCAGCGGTGGTGGAGCAGTGGTCGGCGACTGTAAGTTTTCAACGGCTAATGCTTTTTTATTGTGCTCGTCCTGTTTAGCACGCTGTGTTTCTTTCCAACAACAATTGTGAACATGCCTTGTTAAAAGTTGGAAGTGGATCAACCTGTTGGATCATCGCTGCAATAGTGTCATATTCCCCCTTCGGTAATCCTGCAACAAGTTGTAGTACCATATTTGTTTCAGACACAGAAGTCTCAACATGAGAAAGTTGGTCAGCGACAAGTTTCAGTTGTTTGCAATATTCTGTCATGTTGCTGAAATTCTCAAGGCGTGTGTTGTTGAACTGCTCCTCTAAATACACAGCCCTAGTATTTTTATTATCCTGAAATATTTCCTCCATGCGTACCCAAAGTTCGCGTGCCGAAACACCTATTTTCAGGATAGTACACAATAATTTTTTTGAGATGGTACCATAGATCCATTGTTTGACAATAGCGTCAAGACGACGCCATGTTGGATCGTCAATGTCAGATGGACGAGGGATTGACTCATCAATATGGTCGAGCACGTTGTACGCACATGCATGAATATAAAACAATTCCACTCACATAGAATATTGACAGTCTTCTTGATCAAGAATAATAGGGACAAAATTCTTGATGTTTGTGACAGCAAAAGCCAGATGAAAAGAAGACTTTGAGGAAGGAAGTGGAGTGTCAACTAAGCCAGAGGTAGAACCAGGAGATTTAGGAGAGGTAGGAGGAGACATGGTAGCCACAGGATTGAAAAATCAGTAGAGAACCGCGGCCGAGAATGAAGAGGGGGGGGGGGGGGTCTGTTATTCGAAGAGGAAGAAGAAAAGACTCTAGGGTTTTAGGGATTGTAGGCTACTGATACCATGTAAGATGTTAGAATAATTTTCCTTAGGGATTTTTTTCATTAATCACAATATAATAGTTGTACAAAGGTGATTCCTAATACAGTAAGAATCCTAAGTTACCTTAAATACATGATACTCATAAATACAATATATACTGTGAATATTTGAAGAATATTCACTAATACTTTATATGCTAAAAAATGCCCAATAAAAACCTCCTATCCTACCAATATAATATCCACTCATAATTTTATTTTATTAGCATGCTAAACAAATTACCAAAAACCTCTCATCCGACCTAGAGAGTGTTTGGATTGACTTTTTAAAAGTGACTTATAAGTTAAAAGTTAAAAACCATAAGTTGGTCCTACTCAACTTTTAGTTTTTGACTTATTTTTGTACATTTTTAACCTAAAAATATGTGCTTAAAAACATTTTTATCTCACTCAAACACCTCAAAAAGTAAAAAATAACTTAAAAGCCAAAAACACTTAAAATAAGTCAATCCAAATACCGTCGTATTTTTTTAAATGCAACTACGCCGTATGGTAGCGTGACCCTTTATATCATTTTCAAAAAATATGTACAACTAGGCAGGATTTATACGAATCCATAGTCCCAACAAAGCAGCTATACAGAAGAAGAAATAACATATAATGATATAAACCACCCTCCTAATTATATCCGAATTTTTTTTCTTTTGGAGTGATATGCATGGTCTACATACAATTATGAAATAATGATACTTTTTCCAGTTTCTGTTGGATGGTCTTAATCTTGATAATTGAGAGGCCAACTGAGTTTTGCATCTTAATTTACTTCTCCTTGTACCAATCCCACAAAACAAAAAACTCCAAAGCATCCTTACAAAATTAAAATTGATTTTTTCTCATTTGAATTATTAGAACCACACATGATTCCATCACTTGTGCTAGCAAAGAATATCATATCAAACATAAGAGAGAGAGGGGTTTATAATAATAGTACCTTTTTTGTTTTGTTTTTCAAATTGCAAAATCTGCATATACTGATATTTGCTTCAATATATCACTGGCAATAATTTGGATGCATGGTGGTAACACTTACCAAGATATTGTCACAAAAAAGCTAGCATCCAACAAATTATCAGCTATAGAAACAAATTCATGTCACCAAAATACCTAAAAACCAAAATGTAATTTTTTTAATTGTATGATTCCGAATCACTTCTTTAATCTATACCCCACGTGGCAACTACTAACTAGTACTAGTAAATATCTACATATCACCATAATTCAAGAACCATATAATATAAGGTCCAAAATCAACCATCTCCTTCTTCTTGTTTTTTAGCCAGCCAAATCATGAAGAAGTTGTGCTCCCATCAAGTTTCTATAAGGCAAATTCTGATTTTCACTGTCCAAAAGTGATGAATATTGAACTTGATCATCTCCTCTAGGATAAAAAAATGAACCTTGATGAGATGCTTGTGAAAATGTACTAAACCCCATTGGTGATCCACTTCCACCATGTTGTTGTAAACCCAATGTTAAAGAAACACCCCCTCCAAGATTATGTTGCACACTTTCATTATTTCCATAACCAATTGCTCCAGTTGAAATTTGGTTATATGATGAAAAGTCTAGTTCAATCGCGCCAAACGATTGATTTCCAGCTCTTACTCCATAAGTTTGAACTTGATGATGATCATGTTGAAGGCAATTTTTGTTGGCATCATTTTTATCAGGATGATTTATGATGGAAGATATGCACTCAGAGTCAATTCTTACAAGATTTGGCTTTTGATCTTGATCAATGTGTGATGACTGAGGATTATTTTGATGAATGGCCATGTCATCAAGGGCTTTTGATCCATCTGGAGATCCAAGATTATTCTCTTCTTCTTTGGTTTCTTCTAAGTACATTTCTTCCACCATTGGCTTCCATAGCCTTACCCTTGCATTAATGAACCAATTAGACACCTGCCAATAGGAAAAAATGCATTAAATCTTACATGCAACAAACTTTGTGAAAGAGAAACAGTTCGAGTTATATGTACGCATAATAGTGTAAACAATTAGATCAGTTATATTTGGAACTGATCTAATTGTTCCAAATAAGGGGAGTAACTATTATGCACTAAAGAAGAGTATAAGTTCTATGCACGGATGGTATCAAAAAATTTACACTATTAAATCACTTAAAAGGCAATTACAGTTAATTCTCTATGCAAACAATACGAGTAATTGGTAACCTTAAAAAAGTGGAAAACCATCTTTTATAATAGATCAAAATGCACGGATAGTGTAAATAATTTTTTACATTATCAGTGCATATAAATTAAACTCTTTAGTACATCTCTATGATAAGCAAAAGTGTAGAACATAATAAAAATGGTAATTAACTGGTTGATAGTGTAAAAATCTTTGTAGTGTATATAAAATAAATTCAAAGATTAAAAAATTGTTGATTATTATACTATGAAATGGATTATTCTACGAAGATATGCTTCATGAACATAAAGTTATTCATATATGGAGTGTAGAATAATGTTATGGTGGAGAAAGGGACATGCCTGGCTTCTTGAAAGACCAGTTTGGCGGGCTAAAATGTGTTTATCAACATCACTTGGGTACCTGCAAAGTTTCCATAAAGAAGAAAGTAAATATAGTTTGTACTTGTACCATATTTAAAAACATATTGTACTTCTATGTGATATAACAAAATGAAATCAACAAAAATTCTATAGGCAGAGTTCTGAGGTAGTATAGTATAGTTAAAACTTTAAACCGACAAATGAAAAAAGAAAAACGGAGTTACTGTAGCAACAGATAGAGAGTTAACCCCAAGATATTTAGCTATTTTTGTGAACAACGATTGATGGCCAATGGAAAGATCCTTGGAGTTGGTACTACAACTACAAGTGGAGTTATCATGTTTCTTTTTGTTTAATTTGTACAAAACTTTGATTCTCAGTAAATACTCATAGTTTGTATTACACATATATAAAGTGACTGATTTATAGCCGTCACCTAAAATAATAGGCCGAATATAATTAGTATATAATTTTTGTATATCTGAGCGACAAATGTAATTATTTTTGGCCAAAATCCAAATGCATAACTTTCCGTATAATCGATTGATATCTACCATAATAAGTACGTATAATAAGTTACCTTAAAAGTTGAATTCATCAAATTTAAATCTGGAATTTGACTTACGGGTGAAGAAAGTGTTCAAATAGCCAAGCACGCAGGACGGAAACTGATCTTTCTGGGAGACCACGTTGTGGTCTCCATGGATGAGTTTCCATCATATTCATCTGTTGAAAAGCTTTTTGTTGCCGTAGAGTTTGATCAAGAAGTCTAAGTCTTGGTGTTTCCCCTCTTGTTGAACCAGGAACAAGAGTACTAGTACTGTCTTTTTCTCCCATGGCCTTTTTTGTGGCCTTAATTTGTCCCACAATTCCATCTCTTAGACATCTGAAATGCCTTGACATTGCCCTTGATGCTAAGGCTGAGTAAACTCTTGCTGCTCCATTTCCAGTCACTGCTTCAAATGATGATACAACTGCCTTCATTTGATCACAATAGTGTTTGTACCTTCTATCCACCTACACATAAATAAATAAACAGAAAAGTCCATGTTAAAATCAGTGAAAAAAGTTAACCAAGAAAAGCAAAAATCGAAAAGGGCCTTCAGTCTCTCAATTAGTTCAAGATTTGAACTTTGATGTTACAACAAACTATTAAAATATTCAAAGAAACATTAAAAAGAATGTAAGAATATACCTCTTCAAGCATTTGAAGCAATTTTGTTTTTCTTTTCTGAAGTTCTAAGAGGTCAAGGGACTGTAAAGGTTGCTTTTTTGAAGTAGTAGCACTCTCATGATCTTGCCATTGGTGGGGCTTTTGTCTTACTTTTGATGATGAAGAATTATCATTATTTTGCTTTATTTCGAGATTACAGAATTCACTGAGAAGCTCTTGAGCCGGACCTAAGTATTTCGAGTCCCTAATCTGATGATGAAAGTACCCTTGATGTTGAAAATTTGCAGATTTTCCCAAAAAACCATCATGTATTAGTCCTATTTCTTGCTGATTTCTCAGTTCAAAAGATTGTAAACCAATACTAGAAGGATTTGATGAACATAGAGATAATGAAAGTCCTTGACTTGGCCTTTCATTTCCTTCACAAGGAAATACACATCTTAATGATGGATCATCAACAAGTATTGTTCTATTATTCTCATGCCAAGTACTTTCTTGATGACCTTCATCAGTTGGTGTCACCAACATATTTTCACTACCATGTTGGTAAAATTGTTCAGTAATATTCTTGGAAGATGAAGGACCAACACCAACACTATTAGTACCATCACCAATCTTGTTGAGAAAATTACCTTTCCATAACACATGAGGATTATTGTTTGGTGGAAACCCTATCATTTCCATACCAGAAGTTAAGTTATACATCTCTGGATTTTGTTCAAAATTTTGCAACTGATGATTAACCATATTTGGATTTGCATTAGTACTATCTGAATACCAATAACCAGTACTAGTTACCATTGATCTTGGTTTAATCTCTTCACTTTCTTGATGACCTGCCATATAAAGATCTCAACTTTATCACTCTTTAAGTACTTTCATATTTCTGCAACAAACAAAAATCCATCAAGATCTGCATATCTTTTTATTAAAGCAACCCAAAAATGGAAAAAAATAACATAGGTAGAGTGAAGAACATCAAAAGGTAAAGATCAAATGAACTATAAATAAAGGGTTTTAAGTTACCGTCAAAGTTACTCATTTTGAACAAAAAGATTGAATTTTTACTCACTCAAGTGCTTGTACACCAATTTCTTTGTGCATATACATGACTAGTAACAACAATTACAACAACATACCCAGTATAATCCATACGGCTGGATCTAAAGAGGGTAGAATATACGCAGATCTTATCTCTACCTTGAAGATAGATATGTTGTTTCGAAAGACTCTCGGCTCTGCATATACATGACTAGTAATTAAAAACTTAAAGTTTCAAAGCAAGAAACAAAAGGTAAAAAGAAGATCAAGAATGAACCTTTGTTTCTCTATTGGTTTTCTCAAACATTAAACCAAACAAGGAACATGGGGTACTATGAAAAAAACATCCTTATAGATACAAAGGGTGATGATCAGATGAAGGAGAAAATATTGTGGAACTTCTTCCAGAGGTTAAGGAGAGAGATGAAAGGCCTAAGGGGGTGTGTGTGATGATGACTTCTAAGCTATGTTTTTCATTGATATATGTTTTTTTGCTTACTTTTCTCTCTCTCATGCAAAACAAGATATCAATACGTACAAAATAGACTTCCTAGAAAGAAAATTAAATCAAATAAAAGACACCCCTCAGCTTCAATAATTAATCCTTAACCAATTAAAAGACGACATAAAATGAATTCAATCAACATCCTCTAAAATATGATTTACTAAGTTATAGCAGCATTCTTTAACCGTGTGAAACTTCCTTTACTTTTTAGTTTGTTTTAAAAAATAAAGTAACTTTCTATATTTAGAAATAAGTTAGCGTTAAATTTTTCATTTTATTCTTAATAATGTACTTTCATCGTCTCAAAGTATGTGTCGCCTTTCCCCTTTTGAAAGTCAATTCGACTAATCTTCGTAACTAAGTTGGATGAGATCAACTTAATATTCTAAAATTAAAATTTAGATATTCAAAAATTGTATGAAAAGTATTATAAATTGCATTTCTTATCATGTTGATGCAAAATTACATGAAAATCAGGGCCAAATTTTGGACCCGTGCGAGGTATGCTACCGCACAGGACCCCCCGAAAAAGCGAAAAATTTTAGGGCCCCTTTTTCATTTTTTATTAAGTAGTATTAGCCATAATTTAATGTAAAGATCCATAATTCACACGTCTTAACCCAATTAAGAGTCAACTTTTACGAATTAGAACAGGGCCCCAAAATATTTGAGACGACTCTAATGAAAATATTGATTAAAATTTACATATATAGTTTAAAATTCGAAAAGTGAAAATCGACAAATAATGTGAGACATAGGAAATATTGTTATAGATACACAGGAAATATTGTTATAGATACACAAGTATAAATTTCAAGAAAAAAATCTTTAAATTTCAATATTCAATTAAATAGGTTCACATAAAATAAAATTGAGAAAGTAATGGATAAAATTCAAGATATATATTGCTTTGAGAAGTAGACATCTTAAACAGGAACCATGAGTCAGAAAAAAGATCATAGTCCTATATTACAAGCTGCCAAGATCACATTTTTTATATGTTCTTGATTACTAGTATACCATATAATATTATACTTATAATTTTGAAACCCCAGAACTCATTATGTCATTATTGGTTAATTGTCATAAGCCCATATCATTATCACCATAGGGGGAAGTCCCAAAAAGAAAAGATACAAATCCCCAGAACTGAAGCTAAGCTATAGTTTGTAACCAGGCTTTTTCAGATGGTGTTTTTCACAAGTCTGTTTCCTTCATTTGTGGGGCTAACAATCTGATCAAAAATTCCAAAGCCAGACCTTTTGGAACTAGATTTTTGAGGGGGGTGGTAGGTGGGGTGGGTGGGGGGCATGTAAAGACAGAAAAGAGTAAGGAGAGTCGGCCTACTACTGCTTGGAATTAGATGCCATTAACATCGTGACAGTGCAAAATATTCCCAAAACTATGGCCCTATTGTCATCAGAGGAGGTGGTCCAGTTTTTCGAAACTAATTCTAATTAAACACACACCCCCTCTCCATTAAAGCCAACCAACAATCTTTTCTCTCTCCAAGTTTTGGGACCATCATTTTTTTTCTTCTTCTTTTCTTTTTCCTATTTTCTCACTTTCTCATTGATTTTAATTTACATAAAGATAATAGAGTGAGCAATATGGTAACTAAGATACTTGATTGTATAAATATTTATTATAATATCATCATGTAAAAGATAATATTTCTTATTGTCACGTGACCAAGATGTCATGGGTTCAAGTCGTGAAAATAACCTCTTCCAGAAATGCAGGACAAAGGTTGCGTACAATAGACCCTTGTGATTCGGTCTTTGTCAAACTCCGCGCCCAACGGGAGGTTAGTGCACCCCGGGGTCTGGAGCGACGGACTATGTAATGATGAATTAGAAGAGGGTTCAAGCCATCATCTAGGAAGCCGTAGGAATGCCGAGGTGACGAGTTTAGGGAGGCAAAGGGGAATGAGACTCATCAAATAGGACATGACGTGAAATAATAATTTTACGGCTTGACAAGCCATAGCACGAGTAACCACGATAATTGGTGGGGTAACCCAGAAACACATACGGGAAAGACCGGGGTTAGAGTTTGTGAGTCGTCGGATGGAGAGGATAACAGAGACATTCAAAGATACGCAAGTGTTGGTAGGAGGGGTTCCTACGAAACAAAACTTGAGTGGGCGACCGTTGGGCTAAATACTTGTTTGAAATTATGTTTAGAAGATAGGTGACCATGAAGAGTGTGTAATGTCAGAATTGAGAGAGAATTGAGGTGTGAGCAAGTAGGGCACAAATTAGGTTATTTATGATTCAGATTTTCCGTTGGAGGAGGTGTGAGGGCAGGAAAAACCAAAGGTAAGACCGTTATTGAAGCAAAACTGTTTGAATTGATTATTATTGAATTCCCTGCCATTGTCACATTGAAAACATTTAATGCTCTTTTCAAATTGTGTTTTTACGAGAGCACTAAATGAGGAAAAAATGTGGTAGACCTGGGATTTATTGTCAATTGGAAAAGTTCATAGAAAGTTGGAATAATCATCCAAAAACAACACATAATATTGATGGCTAGTCGTACTTAAAACAGGGGGACGTCCATAAATCACTATGTATGATATCGAAAGGTAGTAAAGTACAATTTATGGATGCATAAAATGGTAATTTAACATGTTTCATGATTCACATATAGGAGTCCTAGAAATATGGTTGTAATTAATAAAATTATTTTTTCCTAAGGGAGCGTAAAATAGAATCTCCCGGATGTCCTAATCTAGAGTGTCATAAGGAAGACGAAAGAGCAGCAAAGGTTGATGAAACTGAAGCTGGATCGTTGACGGCGTTTGAAATAAGGTAGAGATCTCTGATTCTATCGCATCTCATTATTCATCTACTTGTCGTAAAATCCTTCACAGAAAAAACCAAAAGGATCAAAGATAAGGGAAATATTATTATCAGTTGTGAAACATCGCACATAAAGTAGATTCTTAATAAGTTTAGGGACATGTAGGACATTTTTTAAGATTAACGGTGAATGTGGTGGGGATAAGGATGAATGACCAAAATCGTGAATGGGAATGCCTTGTCCAATACCAATAATATTATTTTGATTTAAATTACTCAAATTGGAATAAGACGAGAGAGTACCTTGTGATGTCGTCATGTGAGATATGGCGCATGTGTTCATATACTAATTTTCATATGGAGCGTTGAGTGACAATGTGTTCATAGCTGCATCAATGTCAGTCGGTGCATAAATTGAGGACGGGGGGCTTGTGTTGTGTAGGCCTGTAAAAGACGTGGGCCAAGTATGTCAGGGTGGGCCTGTCAGTTTTAAGGTGGAGTCCACGAGTATATCAGATACGGTCTAGGAGGATGAGCCCATAACGGTAGGGCGAGCAACCAACGCAGGCTGCCGCCACTCATCGCGGCCATCGCTGGTCGTTGCGGTGGAACTGCCTCTTCCCACCGTCGTTGTTGTCAGAATTTCATCCACCGATGCCCTTGTCATACTGCCTGCTCTGGCGGTTGTTGCGGGTGTATGTGGGTCCTCAGGCCGAAGTGGAGGCCCATATGGTGGTGGTAAGGGTAGTGTCAGCAATACTGCATTTGATTTTTTTGGTTTTCTCAAGAGTAAGCTTCGAACGGGCCTCATAAAACAGAGGCAACGACATGTATTGGTGAAGGATGATGGCAACGCCGTCATAGAATTCGTCAAGCCTGCAACAAGTTGCATGACCAATCGCTGATTAATAACTGGTACACCGACGTTGGAGAGTTGGTCGACAAACATCTTGAGTTCTTGACAATATACATACACGTTTGGAAAATACTGGTTTTCAAGGTATAACACTTGTTGAGTTTTGTTATCGTGGAAAATACTTTTCAAATGTTCCCACATTTGGCGGGCAGTGTGTTAAGTATATTTTGTATACACTTTTGAGTCCTTTTTAGTTAGTATTTTACTCTTTTATTTTGCGTTTAGTATAGTGTTAGGTGTGTTTTTCTTTCGTTTGTGTTACAACGGTCATAAAGGAGAAGATACTACTTTTGAGTATGAAATGAGCTTAACTGAGGATGAAAATTGCACAAGCACATCCCAAGGAACGCTAGAAGTGCGAGAAGAACTCGCAGATTCCGCAAAAATCAAAGAGGCACCGCGGTTCGACGCAAAGCACCGTGCCGCCATTGAACCGCGGTCAGGAAAATTAGCACCAAGACGTAAAAATTGGCGAAATTCCAAAACTGAATCACCGTCGAAGGCACCTAGGTGCCTGACAGAGGAACCGCGGTGCCTCCATTCCAGTAACTTCCAGTGATTTTCAGTCAATTAGCACCTAGGTTCCTCTTAGAGGAACCGCGGTGCCGACGCGCATTTTTCAGGTTTCCTGGGCCGAATTGGAGAGGGTTTTTATGGTCCGAAAGACAACTTTTCTCAAGTATAAAATCCCTAAACCTTGCTCATATACCACATTCTATACCATATTCTAAACACAACTTTAGAGAGGAGAAAAGGGGGCAAGACACAATTGGAGACATCTCATTGTTCAAGTTATTTTCTTTCCTTTACTTTATTTCAGTTTATGTTGAATTGTAATTTAGTTCTTGACATGACAATGTTTAGGAGATAATTACTTTAGTAGGGTTTCCATCGAATCTTCTTGAAACTATTTCATATAGTTAATGCATTGATTATTGATTTCTTCTTCATAAGATCTATTCAATATTGTTATGATTACTTGATAATTAACTAGCTATTAATTATCATCACTTATATGATTTCGAATCAAAAGTCTGAAGGGTGAGATTTGAATATGCTGTAATTGTCTAGACATAAGTTAAAATCGTGGACGAAAGTACCCCGATACTTGTGTAGTATTATAGGTTATTATTCTTAATCCACATGTGTGGTAAAACTTATCATAAAAATATAGAAGGTTTCTGCACAAGGCTGAGCTCTTATATGTCCTAACCGGAATATAATGACAGATTAGTTAACCTGCTATCTTAATAAGAAGAAGAATCATTAGCATTGCATTAACACGTGAAAGAGTGGATAGTTGAGGATATTGGAACCCTGTTTCCTTCATAACTGTTATAAACCTAAAGTCTTATAATCTTTAGTTTATTTCTTGCACTTAGTCATAATTCTTAGTTATAATTCTCAAACAAAAGAACGATTGCCAAATAGATACTATATAGATAATCGGTACTTAATAAACCAGTCTCTGTGGACGATAAATTCGGTCTTACAGATCTTTATTACTTGAACGATACGTACACTTGCGTAAGCACTTAGAAATATCGCAACACAATGACATTGATCTCAATGATGGTGTGCAACATATCATTAGAGATTGTGTCATATATCCACTAGAGGACGACTGCTTCCAAACGAGACCAGAGTGCATCATCAGAAGTCGAAGCCAAGGGTAGGTCTGTGGAATTCGATGTAAGAGGGATAATGTGGTCAATAACTTCGTGAACACGACAATGGATCTTAAAAAGCTCCGCCCATGAGGAGTAAAGGATTGGCGAGGTACACACAACATATTATCACAGTGTGGCCACAAGTGGGATCATCCACAAATCAAGTAGGAATTACCAAAATAAGAACAACCAATATTCCACCAATTTTCGTTTCAAGATGGCATGTCAAGAAGAATACTCAAAATATTAAATAAAACAAATAATATAAAGAACTTGAATAGACAAAAAGAAAAGTCTAATATAGATAAACAATTAATTTCTAAGTCCCGGTAATAACGTCAAAAACTTGCTGCTCCCAAACGCACATGCAAGTATACGTGGTCGTACAAATAATATAATGATCTTAGAAATCAGATGTCGAACCCACAGGGACTTATGATTAACCGTAAACTAAATTAAACTAATGTTAATTATCTAAACAAGAAATATAATCCAAAGTTTTAATTATAAACTAACTAACTAAAAATACGAAAAACAAATAATGAACTTTGACAAAGAAAAGAGTGAGTTTTTATATTATCAATGATATGAAATCGATCCAGGGCTATGGGATGTCTACCAGTCACGTTGTATTCTCAATTGATTCAAATTCTTAATTTATCCAATTTATTGATTGACGCGATTGATATTACAACTATGAATCTCTCGAGTCCTCTAGTCACCTATTTGTATTACTTTCACGCGTATATCTCTATGGTCATGAATCTTTACACAAATGCATTTAAATTTCTTGTATTCCAATCAAGCAGGACCATCTAGGTATATCTCTATCCTAGCCGCAAATCCCTACCCCAATTTTCAGGAATGAGATCATGCTCTATTAAACCCTATTGTTATCTTCGATTATTGATCAAGCAATCAAATAATTGAGCTCAAGATTAAATACATAAACCAATACGATAAGCTAATTAATTGAAATCAATATCTGAATAATAACATTCATGAAAGAACCTTAACACTAGAACAAGAAGTTTATCTCCACATAGATATGGAGGAAATACAATAAATCGTCCAAATAAATAAAATATAAAAATGAGTTGTATAGAGAAGAAAAGGTAAAATCCAATAATATCCAACCTCCACGACGACTCCAAGCTCTCCCTAGGTCCAATATTGTGTAAAAATCGTGTAAAATATATATATTTATAGGATACAAAAACGCCTGAGCTTGTTATAAACCAAATCCCAATCAAAATAGAAAAAATGTTGAAATTCGTTCCTTGGACGTGCAACGCATACACATAGCATGTCGCTCTGTCAGACCTATTTCCCCAACTTCAGAGATGAGTTCTATCTGTCGTGTACATGCGATGCAAATGCATAGCACATGGCCCTTCAGTGATTTAATTTTTCCACCAAGTCTTTCACAATCTCTTCCTCATCTTGCCTATGTACAATTTCCTCGGGAATTCATCAAAATAGCTCGATTTTTATTCAAATACAATGATTTCATCATAAATATGCGATTAAAGCACTTAAATTAGAGGTAAAGTGACGCTAAATATTAGATATTTGTGTCAAATATCACCAAAGAGTTTTATAAGATATAACTCAACAATTAATGATATTTATATTAGAATAAGTTGTCTACATCATACACCCTTGAAGTGCGAACAGATGCGGATCCATAATTTAAACTCTATGAATTCTCTCTTCAGATTCATAATATTTAACTCATTTTATTCTTAAAGCTATGGGTTCATTTATACTATTTCGTATAATTTTAATAAAATTTTACACATAAATTTATGTTTCACATCGAAAATTAAGAATTCAATTGAACCTAATCTGACAAGGCTAGTTTCGTCTCTGTACATGAATACAATATATTTTGTATATCAAACTGTCTTTTTTAACATGGGGCTAATAGTAAAATTCTTATGGATTATTTATGGTGGAATTTAGAATTCAAAAAGACAAAAGTAACACTTGTTGGAAAAAATCACATGATGAATTTGGTTATATTTGGCTTAGTATAGTAGCTAGAATCACACCACCAGTGGGGGGATGTGCCCACGCTTAAATCACGTGCGTGGACCTCACTCCTTTTTTATTCCTAACTTTAGTTTTTGTCTGTTAAAGGCAGTGTGGTCCTGTTACTAACCTATCTTCTCAGCTTCCCAATTTCTTCTATTCCTTAAACCACCCACCCACGGGCGGCTCTATTCGGATGCATTTATTATTTTTAACTCGAATTATGTATATATAATTTAAAAATCTAAATATTTTATAATTATATTAAGTTTGCATGTAATACTTTAATTGTGTTTATAATCTGGTCCAGTATTTTAATTAAAATAGAATATTTGAAGTAGTAAAAATTGATTTGAGTTAGTCTGAAATAAAGGTTTTTATTTTTTTTTCAAATAAAATTAATCTTTTAAACTCTCAATTCATGTTTAAATATTTTTTTTCAAACTTCAATCAAATATTGTCACGTCTTAAAATTCTAAATTCCTACCTACCAGTGGCAAATAAAAAACTCACATGCATCATTCAAGTCCTAGATATTGTGTAGACGTGGAGCAATAATATTTGCGCTATTTGAATGAACACAATAGCTTGTAAGAGTGGTGTCAATGAGTCGGATTAGGGGAGGATAAATCTTGACCTGCTAAATGTTAATCTGTCCTGTCCCGTCCTGTTCTGTGTATGGTTATGAAATAAGATATAAAATTAAAATAATCATAACTTCTTATATGTAAGTCGGATTAATCCCCACAAAGTATCAAACTGTCGAGAACAGAGAAAATTAGAACCTTTATTCAGCACAAACTTTCAGATTCTCTACCGATTTGTACAGTTTTTGCGTTATACATTCTGCCCTTTCAGATTTCGGTTGATCCGAGGCAGAAACTTTAAACAGTGATAACTTTCAAACCGTAAGTCGGATTTATCGCCGTAAAGTCTCAAACTGTCGAAAATGGAGTAATCTAGAATTTTTATTCAGAACAAACTTTCAAATTCTTTAATGATTTGTACAATTTTTACGTTATACATTCTGCCTTTCTAGATTTCGGTTGATCCGAGGCAGAAATTTTAAACAGTGTTAACTTTCAAATCGTAAGTCGTATTAATTCCCGTAAAGTCTCAATATGACCATAACAGAAAGATGTACCACTCTATAAAATTTTATCAAATTCTAACAAGTACAACCCATCGTAACAAATTATAATTTCACAATCCAAACTAGTTAGAATTTTATAAAAATTATAACCTATTAACTGCCATGCCCTATTTAAAATTTTCTAAAAATGTGTTTTGACCTGTCCCGCCCTGTTCTGTCCCGTTTAAACATTGTCCTACCCTGCTCCGTTTAACGTTTGACATGTTCTACCCCGCCCTGCCTTGTCCTATTTGCCATCCAAATAGCTTGTGTTTAGCTCTTATATTTATAATTAAAAAAATTATTATATATAAATATTTAATTATAATATAATAATTAAATAAGCTATAAATTTAATATTTTAATAATGTAGAACTTATAAATTTTAAATTCAGATTTCGTTTTTAGGACTCTACCCACTTTTCTCAAGCCCCTTTATTTGTGTACCATGAATGCATATTCCATAAGGGGTACATTTTATACATATAGGTACAAGAATGAAGACACAAATGACACCATGCTCTATATATCCGATTTTGATAATTGGAATCATAAAGGTGTATTTAGTGATTGGTACTAGTATTTAAGTTAAGGAACAATATGCACTGGCACGCATGTTAACAGCTTTTATAAGCTAGGTCCAGCTTTTAAAATTTATTTATTTTGAAAAATATTTTGATCAGAAGTGCTTTTCGAAAAAAAGGCATTTAGAAAATAACATTTTTTTTATTAATAATTTAAAAATGTTTTAAGTCAATAATAATCACATTCAGTATAATTTCATAAATGAACTCTCCGGAGAGTGAGTATATTACTTCTACCTTGTGAATATAGGATAGTTGTTCCCTATAAACCCTCGTTTAAAATAAAGCATATCAAGATCAAGTATGAAAAGGAAATAAAGTAATGAAGAGTCATGCTAAACTTAAAAGTTAAAACTATTTATATTTTTTCTAAAAACTTGATAAATATACCTTAAATCCTTAAAAAAATTACTCTTTATGTCCCAATTTATGTGATACAGTTCAGATTTTGAGAGTCAAACAAGAAAAAAAAATCCGCGATTTATCCCATACCCTTTAAATATTTTAAATTGTTTATTATCGTGACTTATAATACTTTTTATGTAGTTTCTAAATATGTAATTTATTTCTCAAAAAACTTAAAGATTGTATATTCGAATTCACAATCAAAATAAATAAGTTTAACTCTCGAAATTCGAATTATATCACATAAATTAGGACAAAAAAATACTCCATGTGTCCCAATTTGTGTGATACACTTTTCTTTTTTGTCTGTCCCATAAATTATGATATATTTCCTTATTTGACAATATTTTAACTTTAAAATTCATATTTTACGCTTAACGAGATGATTTATAACCACACAAATATATTTAATTTATTTTAAATCACAAAATTTAAAAATCTTTATTTATTTTTTAAATTTCGTATTCAATCAAACTATATCACATAAAATGAGACAGAAAGAAGTGCTATTTATGACTTTCGAGAAGTTCAATCAGACAGACTATTAATTGAAGTGGGCATGTGGCGCTTGTGTTGTGTAACTGTATCAAGTCCCGTTGCCTTACGCAATTCTCTTTTGTGATTGTATGTGTGTTAGGCCCCCTCTCTTCCTTTTGTAGGTCCATATTAATATGCAACGTTTGTTAGCTATGTCTATGCATGCACTCTTTTCTAACGTGTGCTTATTACGTTTTATTGTTCGTATTTCTCAACATCTATATATATTGGATGTCAATATCTTGATAGTGTGTAGGGATAATGTCTATCAGCTTTATTTGCTCTGTGTATCTGGATGAATCTATATCTACTGTATGGATATATATTATATATATGTGGAACTATTGTTGTTACATTCATCTCAAAATTTGACACCAATATTTCTTGATAGTTTAATATACAGGTAGAATTTCATCTAACTTAACCCTATCATTATCATAATTGAGCATCTACACATATGATAATGTGTTAATATATTAGACGTTTCCTAAGAAATTATTTTGTGCATATTCTCTAACACCCCGTAAGTTGATGCAAACGTGTATAATAAGTATTCCTACCATAATTAGAATATATCTCATATATTGTGTAAATATTTAGTGATATATAATTATGTTAAACTAAGATTTCCTTTTGTAATTAGGACTAGAATTCCTAAATATGTCACCTTTTTTTATTACACTATTAGTCTCAATAAACTGTAAAAACTTGTTCCGGTTGAGCCTGATGTGTATAGTTAAAGAAGGTGATGTATTTTATGTGGCTAGCTTATCTACGTAATAGCCACTTGAGAACACACGTAAAAACTTTTTAATTTGAGACGAAAGTGTCTAATAAAAATAATTTATCATGTGTTTAGCTGCTGAATTGAACATGCATAATTCGAATGTCTAACTGAAATTTTTTAGTAACAAATTTAAGTAACTACTAATATATTCTGTCATAATTTATGATCAATATATACCAATTGAATTCGAGGGACATCTACGTCAAAAACTAAAAAGCATCACCCAAAAAAGTAGGAGATAGTTTGAGAAACCGAGTTTTCTCAAGTAGCAACATTATAAATGATTCAGTTATGTTTTTGGAAATTTCTTTTTGCAGCAGGAGGTTTTTGTACACTGTACATAAATAGCAGTACACTACTGATCACAGTACTTATATATAGCCCTAGTTACCTTTTTCTAGCTTTATCTTTTTTGGGATAGAGTGGTCCATTACACTTAGTATGGACCATCCTACTTGCCCTATAATATTTAAAAGATCAGCCACTGGAATAGTAAATATTTGGTCTTGGTAAAAGATTTACCTTTCGTTGACTCTCTGTGATAATAAACATTTGTCTTAAATTGTACTGCATGCAGTAATGATTGTAGGTTCTTTGACCCTATATATTGATTCAGACTCAAGTTTTCTAAATTTTTTGGGAGACCTTATGATTCATTAATTAAGATAATTAAAGATTGTTGTTAGTCTATACCTTGTAATTTTATGTTATGAAATGGAGTTAATGATATAGAGTTTATAAAGTATAAACTACATTCTATTGGAAACGGAAACCAATAGAAACTACATTTTAGGTTAGTATGACTGTGTTCAAAATCAGAAAACGGAAACCAATACTGGAAACGGAAAAAACCAGAAACTGAAAAAAAAATATGCAGAAAATAAAAAAATATCTGAGACCACAACATTCATTGTGTGTCCTTAAGGATTTTAATCCCCTCATTGTACCCGAGGTTATGGATTACTTCCTCCCAGGATAAAACAGATATACATGTCGCAGAAGTAGCGGTACGTCAAACGCCTACGACGAACTCAAAGTTGGCAACGAAACACAGTAAGACTCGATAGTTTTATTTGTGAAAAGGAATGCAGAATTTGCAATGCAGAAAATAATTTTCAGTATTTAAAAATGAGGCATTGCCTCAGTTTATATAACCTCGAAGGTGCCTGTTCGTAAAGGCGAATGTGTCTGTTCGGAAAGGTTGGTGACTGTTCGGAAAGACCTTTGCCTTTTGAGAAAAAAATAAGAACATTGGGAGTCTTAATTTATTCCGTGAAATTTAATTAATTACCAATTAATATTTTCCGGCAGAAATACACAAAATAATTTCAGAAAATGAAGATTTAAGTTAAATAAATTTGGTCAAAAAAGATTATCAATCAATCAGACCAAATCCAAATCTGAAGCCGAAGCCGAGCCGAGCTACGACGACGGCGCGAGGGGAGTCCCTCTTCTCAACCCTTTAAGAGCTAGAGGAAGTTCTTTCTAATATAAGCACATAACTTTTCCTTTCTACCACCAATGTGGTACAAAACTTCTTTTCAAAGGAACTTTGCTTTGAACTTCATTTTCCCTCCATTTCTCATTCACATCAACTTAGCTAGCTTTAATCATTAACTAGCTTTAACAATCCCCCACATGAATGGGGAATGGTTATATGATGAAAAACATGCATGACAAAAAACTGTGTGATTCGTAAGCAAGGATTAATCGCATCTGAATAAGTAGATTTCTCTTTGAACTTTTCGTAGTGAACATATGTCGGATATACTCGGTCAATAGGTATATTTGATATCTTTAAACCGTCTAGCTTTGGTGTATACCGAGACAACCACATGTCACACAATTAACCCTTTGACCATCTTTGGTTCTCATTGTTTTGTTCGTTTCAGCCATGAACATCGTACGTTCATGTTACGCAGAATTGACCTACAATTCTCTCTCGGCGCACACTTCACACTTACATAGGTGATTCCTAAATGTGTCATCCCGTAGATACACTATTTGATATACCCCGTACCAGACTTAGAAACCATTAAAAAACCGTAATGCTTTATCCTGGTACTGAACATTGTCTCATCACGAGAATGGACCAAAAAGTTATTGTGACAATGTTGAACCGTCATCAATGACTTTGTTTGATCTCTTTGAACCTAGATCTTGGGATCTCCAGTCTTCTAGGTAGAGTTACCATCACGATGACTTGTCCTTGACCATAGTCCCATTCCCCTCGATAATCTTTCAACCACCTCTCTAGTTAGGCCTTTAGTTAGTGGATCCGACACATTATCTCTTGACTTAACATAGTCAATTGTGATAATTCCACTAGAGAGTAGTTGTCTAACGGTATTATGTCTTCGTCGTATGTGACGAGACTTTCCGTTGTACATAACGCTCCCGACTCTTCCTATTGCCGCTTGGTTATCGCAATATATGCATATAGGAGCCAACGGTTTGGGCCAAAATGAAATATCTTCTAAGAAATTCCGGAGCCATTCAACTTCTTCATCGGCTTTGTCTAAAGCTATGAACTCAGATTCTATTATAGAGCGGGCGATACATGTCTGTTTGGATGACTTCCAAGACACTGCTCCTCCACCCATGGTAAAAACATATCCACTTGTGGATTTAGTTTCAGTTGAACCGGTGATCCAATTTGCATCACTGTATCCTTCAATAACTGCATGATACATGTTATATTGCAAAGCAAAGTTTTGAGTATGTTTCAAATACTCCAAAACTCGTTTCATTGCCAGCCAATGTTTTTGGTCGAGATTACTAGTGTAGCGACTTAGTTTACTTATAGCACACGCAATATCAGGTCGCATACAGTTCATGATATACATCAAACTTTTTAACACTCTGGCATAATCCAATTGAGAATGACTTTCACCTTTATTCTTTGCAAGAGAAAGGTTCATATCAATTGGAGTCTTTGCAACTTTAAAGTCCAAATACTTGAACTTTTCAAGTACCTTTTCAATATAATGAGATTGAGACAATGCTAGACCTTGATGAGTCTTATGGATTTTAATTCCCAGAATTAAATCGACAACTCCTAAGTCTTTCATATCAAACTTACTAGCAAGCATGCACTTAGTAGCATTTATGTTAGCAATGTCGTTACTCATTATCAACATATCATCCACGTACAAACCAACAATGACGACGTGGTTCAGAGTGTTCTTAATGTAGACACATTTATCACACTCATTTATCTTGAATCCATTTGACAGCATCGTATGGTCAAATTTTGCATGCCACTGTTTGGGTGCTTGTTTTAGTCCGTAAAGAGACTTAACAAGTCGACACACCTTCTTCTCTTTCCCTGGAACTACAAACCCTTCAGGTTGTTCCATGTAAATTTCTTCCTCTAACTCTCCATTTAAGAAGGTTGTTTCACATCCATTTGATGGATTTCAAGACCGTACACGGTGGCTAACGCTACTAACATCTGAATAGATTTAATCCTAGTTACCTGCGAGTATGTGTCAAAGTAATCAAGACCTTCTCGTTGTCTAAACCCTTTAACAACTAGTCTTTCCTTATATTTATCAATAGTACCATCAGCTTTCATTTTCCTCTTGAAAATCCATTTGGAACCTAAAGGTTTATTCCCTGGAGGAAGATCAACCAATTCCCAAGTATGGTTGTTCAATATGGATTCTATCTCACTATTGATTGCCTCTTTCCAATATTGAGCTTCCGATGAAGACATAGCTTCGTTGAAAGTTCGACGCTCATTTTCCAACAAAAATGTTAGAAATTCTGGTCCAAAAGAAGTAGACGTCCTTTGACGTTTGCTGCGTCTTGAATTTTCCTCATCAGGAACATTTTCTTTTGTTTCTTCCCGAGGTCATTTAGATTCTTTGCTAGACGACTCACATTTTTTTTACACGGATATTGGTTTTAACTAAGTCAACATTATCTGATTCAATTACCGTATTCACCTGAATGTCGGGATTTTCTGATTTGTGAACCAGAAATCGATATGCCTTACTATTTGTGGCATATCCTATGAAAACACAGTCAATGGTTTTAGGTCCTATTTTTACCCTTTTGGGTTTAGGAACTTGCACCTTGGCCAAACACCCCCACACTTTGAAGTATTCCAAATTGGGCTTCCTTTCTTTCTACTTTTCGTATGAAATAGATTTTGTTTTGCTATGGGACACTCGATTGAGTATTCAGCTAGCTGTTAGAATGGCTTCCCCCACAAGTTCTGGGGTAAACAACAACTTATTAACAGGACATTCATCATTTCTTTCAGTGTTCTATTTTTCCTTTCCGCAATTCCGTTTGATTGTGGCGAGTAAGGGGCAGTTGTTTGATGAATAATGCCATATTCCAAACATATTTGTTCAAAAGGAGATTCATATTCACCGCCCCTATCACTCCTTATCATTTTAATCTTTTTGTTAAGTTAAGTCTCAACTTCACTTTTGTACTGCCCGAATGCTTCATCTTTACTATTAAGTAAATAAACGTAGCAATACCGCGTACTATCGTCAATAAAAGTTATGAAGTACTTCTTTTCATCGTGAGATGAGATTGACTTCATGTCACAAATATCTGTATGGATTAAGTCTAAAGAACTTGAATTCCTTTCAACTGACTTATAAGGATGTTTAACATAGTTAGATTCAACACAAATTTGACATTTTGATTGATTGCATTCAAACTTAGGCAATACTTCCAAACAAATTATTTTTCGCAAGGTTCTATAATTGACATGTCCTAAACGTGAATGCCATAAATTATTTGACTCAAGCAAGTAAGACGAAGCAGAAACTTTTGGCAACGACCATTACATTCAGTTTGAAAAGACACTCTGTGAGGTAACCTTTTCTTATGTACATCTCGTTCTTACTTATTACAACATTGTAAGAAACAAAAACACACTTAAAATCGATCTTCACTAGAAGTCCGGTAGATACTAGATTTTTCCTAATTTCAGGAACATGACAGACGTTGTTGAGAGTCACCACCTTGCCAGAGGTCATCTTCAGCGGTATCTTTCCATAACCTTCAATTTTGACTGTTGCAGAATTTTTCATATATATGGTCTCGTCGGGCCCGACGGGAGCATATGAAGCAAATGCTTCTCTAACAGCACAAATGTGGTGAGTGGCGCCAGAGTCAATCCACCACTATTTCAGATTTCCCACTAGGTTTCACTCAGACAACATAGCACACAAGTCATCAACCTCCTCGTTTGTTTCAACCATATTAGCCTGACCCTTCTTCTTTTCTTTTTTTCGGAGCACGACAGTCTGCAACTTTGTGTCTGATTTTTTCCACAATTGTGGCAGTTTCCCTTGAATTTATTCTTGTTGGTATAGTTCCTTGGTCCCGATGTCTTTTTTCTCTTTTTCAAATTAGTTGGGGCAGTTTCAACAATATGTGCTCCCCCTATGGTTGATCTCCCATTTGCCTTCTTCTCAGCTGCCTTGTTATCTTCCTCGATTCTCAACCGGACGATGAGATCTTCCAGTGTCATCTCCTTTCGCTTGTGTTTCAAGTAATTTTTTAAAGTCCTTCCATGAAAGAGACAATTTTTCTATCACTGCCACAACTTGAAACACCTCACTAATCACCAAACCTTCAACGAGGATATCGTGGATGATAACCTGCAACTCTTGAACTTGAGTAACAACAGACTTGTCATCTACCATTTTGTAGTCCAGAAACTTGGCAGCAATAAGCTTCTTTAATCCACCATCTTCTGTTTTATATTTCTTTTTCAACACATCTCATAGTTCTTTTGATGTACCCACATTACTTAAAGATCATTCTCCAGTCTGCTAAGAATATAATTCTTGCACAAAAAATCTGAGTGCTTCCCCGCCTCAGTTACAACAAAACGTTCATTATCAGGTGTTGATTCCGACAAAACTAGAACGACCTCCTTAATAAACTTTTGGAGGCTTAAAGTAGTTAAATAGAAGAAAATCTTTTGAAATCAATTCCGGTGAATTTTCCAGGCTTCTCTGCCGGAGCCGGTGCTGTGTAGTACGACTGGAGGACGCAACATTTCTCGTAGAACCAACCACGGCGATTGGTGTGGCAGTAACATTTAAATTTGGAGTGCTGTCTCCCATTTCTGTCGCAGGAAACAACGGAAAAATTTAATAACCGGTGAAGAGTTCGAACCGAATCAGTTTTTATAGCAACAAATATAATACACAACGGTGAAGATTTTATTTCTTCAAACCGAATCAAGGTTACACCAACAGATTATAAAAATACTTGAAACGGAATGCAGTAAATTGTATGTTGTATACTTGATGAAGTTTTTATATCTTCAAATCAAGTACCAAAATGAGTAGAAAGTATGAAAACTTTAATCTCAACCGGAGTAGAAAATCCGAAGACTTTAGTCTCCAAACAACATACAAGTTCGTTTTCTGACAACGTTCTGTAATGGTTAAACAAGAACAAGTGAACACAGAAATAGTTTTAAATTCTTTAAGCTTGTTAGTATGCATGCGTTCAAAATCAGAAAACGGAAACCAATACTGAAAATGAAAAAAACCAGAAACTAGAAAAAATAAAATAATGCAGAAAATAAAAAAATATCCGAGACCACAGAATTCACTGTGTGTCCTTAAGAAATTTAATCCACTCACTGTACCCGAGGTTATGGATTACTTTCTCCCAGGATAAAACGAATATATTTGTCGCAGGAGTAGCTGTATGTCAAACGCCTACGACTTCGACGAACTCAAAGTTGGCAACGAAACACAGTAAGATTCAATAGTTTTATTTGTGAAAAGGAATGCAGAATTTGCAATGCAGGAAATAATTTTCAGTGTTTAAAAATGAGGCATTGCCTCAGTTTATATAGCCTCGAAGGTGCCTGTTCGGAAAGGCGAAGGTGTCTGTTCGGAAAGGTTGACGACTGTTCGAAAAGACCTTTGCCTTTTCAGAAAAAAATAAGAACGCTGAGAGTCTTAATTTATTTCGCGAAATTTAATTAGTTACCAATTAATATTTTCTGAATAATTTCAGAAAATGAAGATTTAAGTTAAATAAATTTGGTCCCAAAAGATTATTAATCAATCAGACCAAATCCAAATCCAAGTCGAGCCGGGCGACGACAACGGCGCGAGGAGAGTCCCTCTTCTCAACCCTTTAACAACTAGAGGAAGTGCTTTCTAATATAAACACATAACTTTTCCTTTTTACCACCAATGTGGTACAAAGCTCATTTTCAAAGGAACTTTGTTTTGAACTTCATTTTCCTTTCATTTCATTTTCCCTCCATTTCTCATTCACACCAACTTAGTTAGCTTTAATTATTAACTAGCTTTAACACAAACAACATAACGTATTTTCATACTTTATTTCTCCCACCATTTTGGTCCCTAGCTAGAGTTCAAGTTACAAATTCAGCGCCAGAACTTAGTAGTTAATTAAGACCAAAATGTGTTTTTATGTTTAATATATAGATTAAATATGCATAAATAATTTATTCAAAAATCAATAAGATGTTTTTTCTAAAATCAAGAATCCATAAACTTACAATTTGAGGTCCGTCTCTGTTCGTCATCCCAAAAGTCTCAATAAAACATTTTTTTGGTTTCCTGCGCGAGGTCTTATATCCGCATTAGGGTACCAACTAATTCAAATTCACGTCAGATAAAGCCGATTAAAGAAGAAACCACTACATATCAGAGTTTATTCCAGACTTAGATCGAACTCAAATTCATCTCAGGAAATCCTATATATACATCCCATCATAATCCTCTCAATAACCAATTGCAGCTAAGGAAGGGGACTCTAAAAGCTAGCTGACACATAATAAGTCACAAAAATCTCATCATCTCAAGTCAACCAACCATTTCCTACGTTACAATTTACAGTACCACAAAAATATAATGATTCATATTATATCTTAAAACAAGTCATTGTCATCATTCGCACCACGAAGAAGAAAATGTTTTCCCTACCAACCTTTTGGCTTATTATTAATTAAATAATCACTAGATTTCAAAAACTTAATGTAAGTTATTATAAAATATTTAATCCCATGGATTGGTTCGAACTAAAAAAATTATTGTTACGTTATCCTTTGTTCTATGTCTTATTATTTGACTTAATCTTTTCGATAAATGTTCACGTCAATCATTAGCTAATAATGATACACATTTGTTTGATAAAATCTTTGCCAACATTTTTCCCTACCGTTCTTTTTTTAATGAGTCTTTCGTACGTTAGCAAAGATCCATAGTTGTTTTCCATGTTTCCCTCTTCATTGGCAAAATCTTAAAAACCCTAAAATTTTATAAACTTAGGGTTGCAATCAAATTATTTCATCTATTTTAAGAAAAGGATAGCTTTCTAAAATTAAAATTTTCATTTTTCTCTCTCTATCTTTTTCTTGATATATATTTCTCTAACTTATATACAAGGACAAATTTATGTAGAAATGATGGGTCATGTGAACCTAGGGTTACTCGATGAAACTCGGTATATTATGTGTATAATTCTTAAAACATATCTAATATTAACTGAAAGAAAACATGATCAAATGAGATTGATTGGTGTATTGGTTAAGCATTGAGCTTAACTCTTTAAGATCGAGCGATCAAACCCAACTTATTGCACTTTTTACGTCTTTTTAAAAAAGAAATTCTAAAGCAGTCTTTAAAAGCAATGATGCACCCATCCTCTTGACATTCTTGATGCTTATATATAATGACAATGTATATATATACACACACACATATATACGTATATGACGATGTAGTTATCTTTATATGGACCTCATAATGTAAAAATTATTTTACAATGTCGTGTGTAGAATTTTAAACTCATTTCAATCCTTATGTGCAGGGAATTTCGCTCCCCCCAAAGTCCAAATGGGCTCTGCAATGCGCGATCCGAATATACTCTTTTCAATCCTTATGTGTAGGGCATTTTAATTATATATTAAAATAATTAAACTAAAAAGGAAAATTTAAAAGTTATAAAGATCTAAAATCAATGTAACCCTTAACCAAAATGTCTCGGGCTCAAGCCCTGAAAATGGAAAAAATCTTGTTGGGAGCGCTGTGGGCCCTGTAACGCGCGAATCGAATATAGTCGGACTCCAACGCGAGTGCCGGACATCATGTGGGAAACAAAAAAATGTAACCAATCATTTTTCCATTAGTAAAGTATTTTTCCCTTAAACTAATACTACGTAGTGTTTTAAAATACAGTTTTAGGACTCGCCCCGGGGCTCACTGATAAGTTGGTATTTTACCGACTTATGTCTTCTTTAATCATAGATTCTTGCTATGTTTGACTGAAAAATAGTGCATTAATGTCATTTACTTTCATTTTATAGATTTTATGTGATTTAGAAGTGATCGAGAAGAAACCAAGTGAAAATGAGGCAAAAAAGAGCTAAATTGAAGAAAATGAAAAAAGTGGTTAAAAGCGCAAAAAATGTCAGATATACAAATCTGAAACTTCTAGGTTTATTTTGTTATATTTTGACTTGGAAAAGTTGGGGTACTTAAGAGCAAGACTCGGAGGATATTACTTTTATCTTTAGCCATTCATACAAGCCTTGGAAGCTAGGGTTCATCTACCACATCATTGGAGAAGAAGATTGGAGCACTTTAATGAGAAATTTCTTAACCCTTTCTTCAATTAATTAAATATTTTAAGTGTATAGTATTTTATTTCATTACTTGATGTTGTTTATGAAAATATTCATTGTTCTAGTTTTGGATTGAAACTCTTGTTATGCTTATGTATTGAATGATTTTTTATTTCTAATGACGTGGGTCTTTGTTTATTTAATTAATATTATTCTTTAATAGGGATTAGTTAACCCCAGGACTCGCTCATTTACTTCGATTTGAGCTCGAAAGAGGAAAATTGAGGTTGGAAAAGATTAATTAACAAGAATTTGGGGCTTTAAACCTCATCTAATAACTTGAGCTAGGAATAAAAAAATTAACTTGAGATTCAATTAGTTGTGCTTCATATCACACTCTTAAGGTTTAGGAAAGCTTAGAGTGAAATTCATTGATTTGGTTGGAAGACTTTCAATGAGATTTTAGAAATCATTATCTATTAAAATAGACTTGCTCTTAGTTGTAAAATCTTGAAATACATTGGATCGTTACTTGAGATTGATTTTCATTGTATCCATGCTTGTGGCCATTGATCATATTACTTGCTTTCTAGGTTAGTTTGTATTTCCGCATTAATTTTAATCTTTTCAAAATCAAAATATTATCAAGTGTTTGGCTTAGGCTAGAAAGTGAATATACCTTACTTGCTTGATCGCCTAGTATATTTTTCCATGTGGATTCGACCCCGACTTATAGTTGAGTAAATTATATTTCATACAATCGTGTACACTTTCTCACTTGAGGAGTGAATTTGGACGTTATCACTCATGTGTGAGGCTTAGTTCCTGTGAGACTTACGCCCTAGATTCCCGAATGTACTCCCTAAACACGCCTAACGCCCAACGCTCGGGGCTCGTCTAACAGTTTTTACACAAATTATATGTTAAATTTCTTAATTAAAATCATTGACCCTCATAATTCTTTGACAAATGAATGATAATTAATAGTTTTTCATTTATAGAAATAAGAAAATTGGGTGTAACTCAAATAACAAGTCGTAGTATTGCATATTTACTATTTGAGAACATCGTGAGGGTGAATATAACTTAATATTTTCTTTAAAAATACATAGCCGAATTGTACATTTCACTTGTCAGTGGTCTTTTGTCCTATGTATCAAGACTATCATATTTTATTATTTTGCTATTTGAAAATAATTTTATTTTTATTCATGAAGGAGTTACGTTTTAATTATAATACTGATAAAGTTTATTGATTATTTGCTTATAGGGAGATAAAATGAATAGTATGATAATAATATTGTTTTAAGAAATTGTGTTTTTTTCATTATTTGAAAGTCAATATGTTAAAGGTGATTTGCATTTCATAATAACTTTTATTTCATTGTATTGTTTATACTTATAAAATTATGTTATATATAATTACAAGTTGTACGTGGCGTATAATGAATTATTTTGATTAGTTTTTGTGAGGATCAAGCGCGCACATGCACAAACACACATATTAGATTTCATTTATTTTTATGTAATTTTACCTATTTAAAAACATTTATTGTAATTATATTATTTTATAAAATACTAAAAATTTAATACCATGGAGATTATCCCGTATCTCGAGACGCCGAGCCATACATAAAACGTCCGGCCTTACGCCCCGCCGCCAACGATATGGCAATTTGACATAAGTTTGTTTCTTAATAAAACATACAAAGACGGCCCACGTAGCCGTAGGGAAGTTTTAGTTTACAGGGTAAATAATGACATGGACGTGGTCGAATAAATTTATAAAAATTTGTTTTTATTTTTTGTTTGATGCCTGTTAATACCAATGTTTGTGTTTTTCTCTATGACATGACAACAGCATCATACTTTTGTTATTGAATGGACTGTCAAGATTCTGTTTGATGCTTTCATACTTTAAGAAAAAAAATACATTAACCTTGGGGGCATTACTAATTGATAGTAGTATATTGGAAATCTCAAATCAATGTTTTTGGCAATATTGTTTAAATATGGTAAACATGTAGTAACACACTACATGTTAGTACTAATTAACCAAATTAAAAGGTTTATATTAATCCAGTAGTATCAGTAGGAATCATCCACAAATAAATATGATTTCAAATTCTCAATGATAGATCTAAAAGGCTTATAATCCAGTTGTACAACAACAACGTACTCAGTGAGATCCCACAATGTGAGGTCTGGAGAAGATAAAGTGTACGCAGACCTTACATTGGTAAGTATTATAATCCAGTTGTAGCATTAGAAATTTTCCACACAATAAATATGAGTTTGAATCTCAATTATCTTGATCAATTGGTTATATATATGTTTGGGGTCGGAAATTGCATACGGTAAGTACGAGTTTAGCAGAATCCAATAGCGATTTGGCTCAACTTCATTTGTTTTTTTTTTTGAAAAATTTATTTAATATATATAATTATAAATTTAAATTTTTAACAACTTCAAAAAATATAATTCATATATTTCAAATCTCCAACTTTGTGCATGGTAAGGGTGATAGTTATGTGTCAGAGCGCAGATAAGTTGGTCTTGAAGGCAGAGTATCACGTTGGGTGGCGTGGAAGAGGCAGTGTGAAGTTGAAACCCAGGGTAACTGCGCAGTGCTGGCAGCCGCACTGACTGGGGCGCCATGCTTTGACGAAGTGTTGATGGGGTTTGCGGTATTACGTCGATCGTGGTTTACCGTCACGCACCTTCGAGTAGAATGGCGGGTTTCACATTAAACATAGTTATGTACCTTCAAAGAAGTTGAAACTTCAAAGTGATTACATTGCATCTTTACTAAAATGTTATTGTCATGCAGTAATTATTTCTATACAGCAAGATCCCATGCAAGTGGAATAGATACTTAATTTCTCTATATTTGAATATATATATATATTATTATTTTTGGTCTCAAAGAAGAAAAGTTACAGTATTGTCCATCCTTATGCTTTAAACATACTTTTTTCTCCATTAAGACATAAGTAAGAAAGCAAAATATATGAAGGTGATGTTCAGCTTCTTTTATCTACTCTAATTATTTTTTCTATTTTGATTTTGTCGGTACTAGGAAATACCTGGAGTAATATAACCAGCAAGAAAGTGACATTTCCTTTATGTTCATTTTCAACTTCCATACTTATAATTTTCCTAAAATAACTTTGCAAAAATATATAAATTATATGCGATGCTGAAAGTGTAATGAAGTCTTACCCCATATATTAATCGGTTATAGCAAGTTCTTGCTCTATTTCTTAAGTTATCGATATACTTGATATGAAAGTTATCTTTATTATAAGTCAATTTTATCTTATGGGATGGTCATCTTGAATTGACTGTAAAATCATAGTGAAGAAATTGCAACAACCCTAATGAACCTAAAAAAGAAGATAAAGGCCTAACAGAAATTACTTATTTTTTGAAGCCCCATTATAAGTTCTATCCATATATTCTGGGGGGAGGGTATAATATATTATGCTTGAAGGAAAATATGGTAGTATGAGTTACTGTAACTTTTAGATATCTTAAAATATTTAAATTTAACTAACCCAAATTTAAATAACAATATCCAAAATTTAAGTTAAAATGAGAAGAATTAACCATTCTCCCATTCTTTTTTGGTGGGATCTCGACGTTTTCATCTTTCTTCCTGGTGAGGCCGACTTTAGAAGTGATATATGAAAAGAAATGAAAACGTTCAAACCATTTAAAGTATATATTTAATTTTTTATGTGAATATTTACATGAATCTCTCAATTTTCCGTACTCCTTTATGTGTGTGTGAAAGCCTCTACTTCTACACTATGTGGGGCTAATTTTTGTTGAAGAAACAAATACGGCCATTTTGCGGTCCTTTAATTGTTTCATAATCATAAGTATGTTCCAATTAGATGCAATATAAGTCAATGTTATTTTTAGGCATGTTGAATTTTTCTTTTGTTTGCATGTAGAGTGTGAGTTTTATGCATTGACGTTACAGAAAGTATTTATATAATTATCCTAATAAAGCTACTTGTTGTTTCCGCTCTTTCTAAGAGACGGGGATGCAAATATAGAAAAGTATTTGTAATAAACATTAATCGATAGGGTGTAAGTAATATATACCGTCAGTGTAAATAATTTTTACGCCATCACGTTGTTGACCAACGAAGCCCACATCTACAAGTTCCGGAGGTCCAGTCCACAAGTGACCCGGATCCAAATTAAAGTTTCCGCAATGTTTTAATTTGGTCCCTTTAATTTTCATTTGTAATCTCATATAAAATAGACATTGGAATATTCTGGACATGTATGTAAAATTCATTTTTTACTTTACATCAATAAGAAGTTACTGACACTCTCTTCTCTCTAGATTTAGGGTTTCTTTTACTTCCTTTCTTCGATTACTTGAGAGAACGTGGGCCTGTTTAAGTGAACTGCCTTAAGTGTAAACAATAATAAGAAATGAAATTTCAGCATAGTTACAAATTAAGACCATGCTCTTATGTCATAGTTACGAAAATTGACTACTACAACTCAATGAGGAAAAATCAGTTCAACTCTGCGTATTCAGTGATAGGCTCTTAATCACACAAAGTTTTGAAAATACTTTGATAGATCTATTAAATACCTTCAGGCTTTATATAGCCTTTACATGACAAGACTAATTCAAAACAAATTAGAACTCTAAATAAGTGACTCCTAGTATATAGAAGCTTATTTGCTGAAGTAAATAACAACTTTGACATAGTCAGACCCAACAATGCCTCCCCTAAACTGAACGCAGTAGCATTCAGTTTAAGCTCAGTGATACCTCACACACGCCAAGCTCTTCTCGCAGCTTCATGAACACATCAAGCTTCAGAGGCTTGGTCATTATATCAGCTACTTGCTCCTTTGTGCCACAATGAACAATCCTTACAACTTCCTCCTTCGTAAGATCCCTTAAGAAATGGAATCTAACATCAATATGCTTACTTCGTAAAATTGAATTCTTGGACAGTTTAATTGTTGAACAATTATCACATAGAATAGTTGTAGGTTGTGAATGTAAACAACCGTCGCTCGTAATCCTTCTTATCCGCACGTTGTGACAGCACAAGATGTTGCTGCAACAAATTCGACCTCGGTGGTTGTGATGTCACCACCTACGATTCTGGCTTAAGAAACTGCCCCACCATTCAACAGAAATACATAACCGCTCGTACTCCTTTTATCATCAATGTCCCCGACATAATCACTATCGGTATATGCAGCTATCTCTGTTGCATCACCTCTCTTGTAGAGCAAATACAAAGACACAGTACCCTTTAAGTAACACAACACTCTCTTTGTTGTTTGCATATGCACCTCAGTAGGACTAGCCATATATCTACTTAACAAACATGCTACATACATTAAATCTGGCCTTGTAGCATTAATATACATGAGACTCCCAATTAATTGTTTGTACAAGGTTGCATCCGCCTTAGCTCCTCCTCCTTCATTTGAGAATCTAGAACCTGGTATAATTGGATTCTTTACTGGATTTCCATTATGTAAGTGAAACCTCTCCAACAACTCACTTGCATATCTTTTCTGACTCAAATAGATGCCTTCTGGTCTCTGCATAATCTCAACACCAAGGAAGTATTTCATCTTCCCTAAATCCGTCATTTCAAACTTATTTTTCATGGAGCTTTTAAACTTATCAAACATACAAGCATTATTACCAGTAAAGATCAAGTCATCAACATACATACTTATAATTAACAGCTTCTTACCTTCTTCTTCTGACTTGACGAAGAGAGTATGCTCATAATTGCACCGTGTAAAGCCTTCTTTGAGAAAATAAGCCTCAATTTTATTGTACCAAGCACGCGGTGCTTGCTTCAATCTATAAAGTTCCTTCCGAAGCTTGTAAACCTTATGCTCTTCACCCTTACGAACATATCCCAATGTCTACTCCATATACACATCCTCATCCAGCTCACGTGAAGAAACACACTTTTGACATCAAGTTGGCACACACTCCAACCCTTCTGTGCTGCTAGTGCTAAAACCATCCGAATTGTATCTAATATTGCTACTGGAGCAAAGACCTCATTGTAATCGATCCCATGTTGTTGAGCATAACCTTTAGCTACCAACAGGGCCTTGTACTTGTCTACCTCACCATTCTCGTTCAATTTGGTCTTGAAAACCCACTTTACACCGATTATCTTTGCTCCTGTTGGTAGTGGTGTAAGCTGTCAGGTCTCATTATTCTCAATGGACTCTATCTCACAGTCCATAACCTTTCTCCATTTTTCTTCTACGGCTGCTTCTTCAAAGGAACAAGGATCTTCGTAGGAAGCAAACATTGCAAGATTGTTTGACTCATCTTCTCCTTCTGAAAAACCTTCTCCTGATACATAATCTTGCAGGTATAGAAGAGCTCTCCGAGTCTATTTGTTTCCGGAAGTACTTCACTTGGTGCCTCTTGATTGACTGTCGGTACAGTAGCTTCTTGATCTACATCATTTATTTCAGTTGCAGCCTCTTCTTCATTCTCGGACTCTTCAGCATTATCTTCATCACAACCTTTCAAAACCAATACATCTTGTCTCACTTCTTCTATTGTTCTTCCCAGTTCCAGCCCTTATCTTCTTCAAAACTCACATCTCGACGTGTCACTATCTTCTTGATTACTAAGTCAAACAACCAATATGCTTTTGACTCGTTGTTGACTCCCAGTAACACACAAGGGAAACTTTTATCATCCAACTTCTTTCTTTTCTGATCTGGCATGTGAACATGGGCTAAGCATCCAAAAACTCTAAAGTAATCCACTTTAGGTTTAATTCCACTCCACATTTCCTCTAGTGTTTTCTTTTTCACCACCGACATCGGGCTTCTATTGAGAACATGTGTTGTCCATCTCGCAGCTTCTGGCCAGAATATCTTTGGTACCTCTAAGTCAGACAACATACACCGAACCATATTCATGATAGTTCTGTTCTTGCGTTCGCTACTCCATTTTTTATGTGGGGTGTAAGCTGCTGTGAGTTGCCTGCTTATACCATTATCTTTACAGAAAGTATTGAACTCTTCGGATGTGAATTCTCCACCTCTGTCAGTGCGTAATGAACATATAGGTACTCCAGACTCCTTTTCGACAAGACTCTTATAATGTTTGAAGGTTGTGAATGCCTCAGATTTTTCAATCAGAAAATATATCCACACCTTTCTACTATAATCGTCAATGAATGTTAAAATGTACCTTCTATCACTGTTAGAGGATGGTGTGATTGGACCACAGATATCAGCATGTACAAACTGTAATTTCTTGAAAGCACGCCACTGACTTATATTTGGAATCACCTATTTGTGTTGCTTGCCTACCAAGAAATCAGTACATGACTTAGTGTAAAGTCCCAAAAAATATATATTGTGTTTTATGTGTGTGCAGTTTGTATATCTATGTACATGTGTTATGACATTATTCACATTCGAGGACAAATGTTGTTGCATTGGATCGGGTTGTACGCCGCAATAAATATGTAAATACATCGGATCGGGTTACACACCGCAACAAATATGTAAATGCATAGGATCGTGCATGTGTTACGATCGTATACACATTCGAGGAGGAAAGTTCATTCGCAATTACGAGGCAACAAATGTGAGTTTTCTCACTCAAAATTCTTAGCGAAATTCTGTATTTTAAGTTTTATACATGCTAGAATATAATTTGGGTGTTAAAAGAAAAATCATGAACTTCGATTGTTTAAACAACTAGTTCGAGTCATGAACTTTACGAACTGTTTTCCTGAGTTATACTTATTAGAATTAGATAAATATTTGTATCATTGTAAATATCTCCGTTACGAACAAATATAACCAAAGAGGAGATGAAACGGGCTTACGGTTTAAGAGTTATCATAGTTTAAAGTTTTTGCCTTAGATTTGGACGAAATTCGGAAAGACAGAACTACAAACTATTTTACTTGAGTTTTACTTATTAGAATTAGATAAAAATTCACATGATTGTAAATCTCTCTGTTACGGACAGATCTAGATAAAGAGGGGTTAAAACGGACTTACGGTTTAAGATTTATCCTAGTTTAAACTTTCTGCCACAGATTTGGACGTGATTCGAGAAGACAGAACTTAATAAACTGTTTTTCTGTGTTATACTTATTAGAATTAGACCAAGTTTTGTATGGTTGTAAGTCTCCATGTTACGGACAGGTAGAGCTAAAGAGGGGATAAAACTACATACAGTTTGAAAGTTATTATACTTTAAAGTTTCGGCCCCGGATCGATTGAAATCCGTAAGGCAGAGGGTAAAATGGTAAAACTGTTGCAATTGGTATAGAATATGAAATGTTGATTCAAATGAAAGTCCTAGATTTATATTTTCTCCAGTTTGAGAATTCACGGGGCTTGATCCGACTTACGGATAGGAAGTTATAACTGTTTTAACAGTTTGTATCATTATTACAATAAATCCGGTGAAACAGTTTTAGAGGGATTGTTAAAAATGAAAAAAAACTGAATGTTTCGATGAGGAATATGAAAGTTTGTGCTAAATAAAAGTTCTAGATTACTCTGTCCTCGACAGTTTGAGACTTTACGGGAATACATCCGACTTAAGGTTTGAGAGTTGTAATCTTTACAAGTGGAAAGGGCGAAATATTTAATGAATGAAATATTAAATAAGTCGTTTGAACATATAACATATATATATACAAATAAATAAATGCATCGGATCGGGTTGCATGTCGCAATAAATATGTAAATGCATCGTATTGGGTTGTACGCCACAACATATATGTAAATGCATTTGTAAATGCATCGGACCGGGTTGCACGCCGCAACAAATATGTAAATGCATCGGATTGGGTTGTACGCCGCAATATATATGTAAATGCATTTATAAATGCATAAGATCGGATCGGGTTGCTCGCCGCAACAAATATGTAAATACATTTGTAAATGCATCGGATCGGGTTGTACGCCGCAACAAATATATAAATGCATTTGTAAATGCATCGGATCGGGTTGCACGCCGCAACAAATGTATAAATACAAAGGAATACCTTAATGTGTAATATGGATAAAACATGTATGTTGGTTAAGCTGAGTACTTCCTGAAACGAGTTGAAAGAGAATATTATTATGTGAATACTTGATTATGATACATTGAAAATGCTGAAGTTTGTTTCATAACATGGTTATTGTGTCCTAATATGTTTGTACTTAAAATATTGTGAGATTACTTTAAATTATAGGGTGAAGTTCTCACTCAGCCCCGGATGGTAGGGCTGACTATTTTATTTAACATATTTCAGGAAAGCGCGATAGAGGAAAAGCTCCGCAACAGGTCTAGCGATCGTTCTGCAGCCTCATTGTCCCACCAATCCATTACTTCGGATTTGGTAAAAATTATTTTAGACTAAGTATGTTTAAAGAACTAAGTGTCGTTATCTCGGGGAATGCCCCACATGAAATTGTTCTTTGTAAACTTCGAATTGCTTATTATATATATTATTTCCGCACTTAAGTACATGTTTAATTTAGGAATAAAATAAGTTAATGATTCGCCTGAAAAATGGATAGTTGTCCAGGTCCCATCAAGCCCTAAGAAAATACTTAAGAAAAGTCGGGGCGTGACACTTAGTTTTAGCTTTCAATGGTGGAATGTCTTTTACCATTTCTCTGTATCATAATGTCCGCAACCCCTTATAGCTCATATGTCCATATCTCCGATGCCACAACTGTGATTCATCCTCTGTTATTATTTGTAAGCAGGTAGAGCTTTCTGGTTCCACATTAGCCAACAACACAAACATCCTATTCGCGGTCATCCGTGTCTGCATAATCAAACCCCTTCTTGGATGATAAAGCTTGCATACTCCATGCTTTATAAGAATAACTAATCCCCGTTCTTGAAGTTGTCCTATACTGAGCAAATTATTTTTCAAATCCGGCACATAATAAACATCTGTAATCACCTGAGTTGTGCCCTCGATTTTCAGCCGTATAGTTCCTTTCCCCCATCACTTTCATTTTTGTATTATTGCCCAGCTTCACCGAATGTCTGTATGTACCATCAAAATCTGAGAAGCACTGTCTCTTCCCACAAATGTGGTTGCTGCATCCGGAATCTAAGAACCACATTTCTTCCCTTTTTGCATTGTTAGTTTCCACAAAATCTATCAGAAGTATCTCTTCTTCCTCATCAATCTCAGCATAGTTGGATTTCTTGTCCCAACTAGGACATTCGTTTTGAAAATGCCCTAGTTGATGACATTTATAACATTCTACGGTGGCTTTGTCAAATTGCCTCCCTCTGCCTCTTCCTCGGCCTCTGGTCGCAGCTTCTCTGCCTCTGCTTCCTCTTTCATCATGACTAACCTTCAGTGCTTGCTCGTCTCCACCACTCTTTTTAAACTTCTGCTCATGGACCAGCAACGAGCTTTGTAAGGCATCAACCGAAAGACTATCAATGTCCTTCGACTCTTCAATCGGGCACACAATGTAATTGAACTTCTCGGTAAGTGTACGTAGAATCTTCTCAACGATCTTGACATCCGACATGTCTTCACCATAGTTTATCATGTCATTGGCCACCACCATCACTCTCCCGAAATAATCATTGAATGTCTCTCCTGATCCCATCTCCAGTAGCTCAACATCTCTGCGAAGAGTTTGAAGCTGAGCACGCTGCACCCGTGCATTCCCTTGATACTTAACCTTCATTGAGTCCCACAACTATTTGGTCGTCTCCTTCTGAGTAATTGTCTTCAAAATTGTCTTGTCAATGGAATTGAAAAGATAATTCTTGGCCTTCAAATCCTTCAGCTTCGCTTCTTCTAGAGCCTTCCTCTGAGCTGGTGTCAATGTTTCTTCACTGGCAGGTTTTGTATAACCTCTCTGGATAACACTCCAATACTCCTTTGATCTAAGGAGATTTTCCATGATCAAGCTTCAATGATCATAATCCCCATCAAACTTGGGGTTGCACGCTGGTGCAAAGTTGTTAGCCTCAGCCATCATCACACGATCACCTACACTCACAGTGTTTCACTTCTCTCGTGTTTCACTCACTTGAAACTTGCTCACAATCAGGCCTCTTTTGAAGCTCTGATACCAGAATTTGATAGACTCTAATCTCACACACACACACAAAATGCTGAAAATACTTTGATAGATTTATTAAACACCTTCAGGCTTTATATAGTCTTTACATGACAAGACTAATTCAAAATAAATTAGAGCTCTAAATAAGTGACTCATAGTATATAGGAGCTTATTTGCTGAAATAAATAATTAACAACTTTGACATAGTCAGACCCAACATTCAGTTGGTTATGTAAGGCTATCGAGTATGTTAGGAGAATCGACATTGACTTTTCAATTGTCACGGTTTTCACAGCGGGAGAATCAAATTGACTTACTACAACAAATATAAGTGTTATTCAGCAGTAGAGGTTCTAAGCCTTGGAGGGTTTGCACTTTGAAAGGGTGACTTAGAGAAGAGTTTCATGTTGTTAAGTTCATGTATTGAATACACCACAGTTAGGTGATATCATACCTAAGAAGGTTCTTTAATTTTGAATTATCTTCTGCGCATGGACATACTTTCCCTTATAATCACAAGTGCATTGCGCGTCAAGCTCAGCATAGCAGGACACTTTTGCAATAATAGTTAAATTTGCGTTGAGCTTCAGGCTCAACATAGAATGACACTTTTGCCACTGCAGTTGGGTTTGTGTTGGGCGTCATGCTCAGTATAGTGGGACATTCATGCCACAACAGTTAGTTATCTCTTATGACCAGTAGGGCGCAAAGTGTGGGACTCATTATAGTCGAAAGCACCTTCAGTTATAAAGTAAGACGTTGAGCAATGTGATATGGGGGTATAGAGAATGCTGATACATTGTATTGTATTTGGGTAAGAAAAGGGAAATTGATTCATAATACGAGTTGTTATAGGTCTAGCCTAAGTGTTGGAAGTGTCTTATGGTAAACCAAGCCTATGGAAAGAGGGCGGTTAAAATTCTAGCCCGATAAAGACCACCGACCCTGATAAGATTGGTTGAGATGATCAGAAGATCAAATTGAGCATGAATTGATTATAAATTAGCCTCATATGGAAGTGAATGCACAGTTGCATTCGGGCAAAGTTATCCCTTTTATCAAAAGTTTAGTGAAGGTTGAGAAGTGTGTTCAGCAATGTATAATGGTGTATTGAAATCTAGGGTTAAGTTTTGACTCTTGATACGGTTCACGATTTGCAATTTTCAAAATAATCTTGGAGATGTATATGATGTCTTACCTAAGAAGGTAATAAAGGTATGACTCGATATACTGAAGCAGGTTTTCTAGACCTATTAAATCACTACCGAGTGTTTTGGGAAAATGTTTGACATAGATGACTTATGGTCGGTCTTTATGGGCTTAAGGAACCAAGAGTTCAAATCAGTATCGGTGTTACTGATATAATAAGGAGCATATGATCACAGTTTCTACAAATACCGAGAGTACTATATGTGTCAAGTACTAAGAGACTTATTATGTTCAGAAGTCGATGACTTATTATGCTAGTTGATAGTATTTTATTATTATTTGGGTAGGACGTATGACCAATACACTGCGCAAGGCGGATCACGCAGGGTGTCAATGCACCGAAGATGGGATAATGTATGTCCCCTAAGCAGTTATTTATCATAGTAGATTATATTTAATAGCGTTATTGGGTAAGTCGAAAGACCACGATAGGTGGGTAGACTAGCGTTACTTTTCGGACAAGGTTATGTGACACATCTCTATGACTAACATTCCTATTTATTTATTTTTTCATTTTTTTGAATTTTTCTTCCTATTTCTTCCATTTGCTTGCTATGTTAAAAAAAGGCTCTCTTAAATCATAATTATTTATATCCTATTGATTGTATCACTAATTATTCCTTATAATTACATATCTTCTTTTTTTTCATAAATTCACACAGATTTCATTTCCAACTTGTCCACCCCTATTTATTGAGGAGTTGTTATCGTGTCTTTCCAGTCTGCTAATGGAGTAGTGTGGTGGTTTCCTATTATCGTTTAGATATATCAATTTTAGCTTGATGTAATCGATCTTGTGCTAATGTAATGATTTTTATTGTTGACCTGATTTTCTTTGTCCGTTGTCGTCATTGTTTCACGTTTAATGTCATTGCAAGTTTATTATGTGTATAACAAAGAACTCGAAATGGCTTTTCCTTTGTGCTTTCGCAACACACATTTTATCTTCATATATTTTTTACAAGGGTTTAATCACGTACATGCCTCAAACTAAGGCTGGAATCATATCAGGTCACGAGTTCGATCCCCTGCATAAACCTTCTTGATGCACACACGCCACAGTGATTAATTGTTGACGTGGTTTGCGCTATTGCGTCACCGGGTTTACCTCGCGCACTCGAAAGAGAATGGCCACGTGATTCCTTCAAAAAAAAAAAAAGGCTGGAATCATATGTGTTAATCGTGGCACGCCGATATTTGTTTGGTGATTTTTGTTCCTGTAATCATCACCAGCAACCTCGACTATATGTATAAGTTCCTTCTTCGTCTTTTTCATTTTCTTTTGCAACTTCCTTCTTTTTTTTTTCCTTCCCGTAAATTTATTAGCTCTTGATCCCATTTTCCAAACACTTATATTAAACATAATTATTAAATGAATATGATTTTCTGTTACATCATGATGATACAATAATGTGATTTTTCCGTTACTAAAACTCTTAGGATAAATTAAATTTACTTTATCATCTCGCTCACACAGTCACACTTAATCAAAAGTTTTCAATAATATGCTGATTATATTAGCTTTGACCAGTCATAGTTGAAAACTTGAAGCATCTGTTAGTACCCCTGTGTTCAAAATCAGAAAACGGAAAAATCAGAAACTGAAAAAAAAGAATAATACAGAAAGTAAGAAAAATATCCGAGACCACATAATTCACTGTGTGTCCTTAAGAAATTTAATCCCCTCACTGTACCCGAGGTTTGGATTACTTCCTCCCAGGATAAAACGGATTTACCTGTCGCAGGAGTAATTGATTTCAAAGCGACGACGAACTCAAAGTTGGCAACGAACCACAGTAAGACTCGATAGTTTTATTTGTGAAAGAGAATGCAGAATTTCAATGAAGGAAATTATTTTCAGTGTATTAAAAATGAGACATTGCCTCAGTTTATATAGCCTCGAAGGTGTCTGTTCGGAAAGGTTGGTGACTGTTCCGAAAGGTTGGTGACTGTTCCGAAAGGCCACTTTGCCTTTTCGAAAAATGAAAAAAACGTTTGAGAAATTTAATTTTTATTCCGCGAAAACAAATTATCAATTAATCTTTTTCCGACGGAAATAAAAAAATATTTTCAGAAAATGAAGATTTGAAATTAAATAAATTTGGTCAAAAAAGATTATCAATCAAATCATTTGACCAAATCCAAAGCCGAGCCAAACGACGACGGCGACGCAAGGAGAGTCCCTCTTCTCAACCCTTTAAGAGCTAGACGAAGTGTTTTCTAATATAAGGACATAACTTTTTCATTCTACCACCGATGTGGTACAAAACTCCTTTGAAAAGGAACTTTGCTTTGAACTTCATTTTTCTTTCATTTCATTTTTCCCTCCATTTCTCATTTACACCAACTTAGTTATCTTTAACCATTAACTAGCTATAACAATCCCCCACATGAATGGGGAATGACTATATGATGAAAAACATGCATGACAAAAAACTGTGTGATTCGTAAGCAAGGATTAATCGCATCTGAATAACTAGATTTCTCTTTGAACTTTCCGTAGTGAACATATGTCGGATATACTCGGTCAATCGGTAGATTTGATATCTTTGAACCGTCGAGCTTAGGTGTATACCTAGACAACCACATGTCACACAATTAACCCTTTAACCGTCTTTGGTTCTCATTGCTTTGTTCGTTTCAGTCATGAACACTGTCTGGTTCATAAGTGCGTAGAGAATTGGCCTTACATAATTCTCCTTGAAGCGGCTTACAATTCACACTTACATAGGTGATTTCTAAATGTGTCATCCCGTAGATACACTATTTGATATACCCCGTATCAAACTTAGGAACCATTAAAAAGCCGTAATGCTTTGGTACTGAACATTGTCTCATCACGAGAATGGATCAAAAAATTATTGTGACAATGTTGAACCGTCATCAATGACTTTATTTGATCTCTTTGAACCTAGATCTTGGGATCTCCAGTCTTCTAGGTAGAGTTACCGTCACGATGACTTGTCCTCGGCCATAGTCTCATTCCCCTCGATGATCTTTCAACTACCTCTCTAGTTAGGCCTTTAGTTAGTGGATCCGACACATTATCTCTTGACTTAACATAGTCAATTATGATAATTTCACTAGAGAGTAGTTGTCTAACGGTATTATGTCTTCGTCGTATGTGACGAGACTTTCCGTTGTACATAACGCTTCTGGCTCTTCCTATCCGCTTGGTTATCGCAATGTATGCATATAGGAGCCAACGGTTTGGGTCAAAATGGAATATCTTCTAAGAAATTCCGGAGCCATTCAACTTCTTCATCAGCTTTGTCTACCATTTTGTAGTCCAGAACTTGAGTAACAACAGACTTGTCATCTACCATTTTGTAGTCCAGAAATTTGGCAGCAATGAATTTCTTTAATCCAGCATCTTCTGTTTTATATTTCTTTTCCAACGCATCCCATAGTTCTTTTGATGTTCCCACATTACTATAGACATTGTAAAGATCATCCTCCAGTCCGCTAAAAATATAATTCTTGCACAAAAAATTTGAGTGCTTTCATGCCTCAGTTACAACAAAATGTTCATTCTCAGGTGTTGATTCCGGCAAAACTGGAACGATCTCCTTAATAAACTTTTGGAGGCTTAAAGTAGTCAAATAGAAGAACATCTTTTGTTGCCATCTTTTGAAATCAATTCCGGTGAATTTTCCAGCCTCACGGAGCAGTCTTTGGTGAGACGATGGAGGACGCAAAGATTGCTCGTAGAACCAACCACGGGGGCTGGTGTGGAAGTATCATTCTCATCTGGAGTCATGTCTCCCATTTCTGTCGCAAACGAAACAACAGAAAAATTTAATAAACGGTGAAAATTTTATTTCTTCAAACCGAATTAAAATACTTGAAACGAAATTCTGTAAATTGTATGTTGTATACTTGATGAAGTTTTTATATCTTCAAATCAAGTACCCAAATGAGTAGAAAGCTCAACCGGAGTAGAAAATCCGAAGATTTTAGTCTCCAAACAACATACAGTTCGTTACACCGAAACAACAAACATACACGTTTCCTTTCCTTTTTATTTTACTTTCTGGAAAAACACTTTTTTTTCCCTTTCCTGACAATGTTCTGTAATCGTTAAACAAGAACAAGTGAACACAAAAATAATTTTAAATTCCTTAAGCTTGTTAGTACGCCTGTGTTCAAAATCAGAAACTGGGAAAAAGAAATAATGCAGAAAGTAAGAAAAATATTCGAGATCACAGAATTCATTGTGTGTCCTTAAAGAATTTAATCTCCTCACTGTACCCGAGGTTATGGATTACTTCCTCCCAGGATAAAACGAATATATCTGTCGCAGGAGTAGCGGTACTTCAAACGCCGATGACTTTGACGAACTCAAAGTTGGCAACGAATCACAGTAAGACTCGATAGTTTTATTTGTGAAAGAAAAAAATGTTTTCAGAAAATGAAGATTTGAAATTAAATTTATCAATCAATCATTTGACCGAATTCAAAGCCGAGCCGAACAACAATGACGGGGCGAGGAGAGTCCCTCTTCTCAACCCTTTAAAAGTTAGAGGAAGTGCTTTCTAATATAAGCACATAATTTTTTCTTTCTACCAACGATATGGTACAAACCTCCTTTGAAAATGAACTTTTCTTTGAACTTCATTTTCCTTTCATTTCATTTTTTTCTCCATTTCTCATTCACACCAATTTAACTAGCTTTAACCATTAACTAGCTATGACAGGATCATCATTTTCCAATCGAGTTATAATCATCAAAAGGTAACAATGAAATGGTTAGCCCAATCTATATTATAAATTGAGCGTTAGATACACTTAATAGTTATTTGAGGAATCCTTACACTATTTCTGCAGATTAAGGAAATTGATATTGGACAATTAGAAGCAAATTATAGATTGAAGTTGAAGAGGAAATACTTAATTAATCGATACAAGAAGTTTTAAGGGTGAAATAAAGAGGTACGAGCAGCAAGCGGATGCCGGTAATGATTACAGGAACAAATACTTTATCATCTTTATTAAATTTTTTATCCTTGAAGATGTCAATCATATTAAATATTTTATGAAAATCCAACTTACGCAAATACATTTTCAGATTTGATCCGTTAAAAATCACAATTCCTCCATAATGCCATTACAATTACAAGCAGGGAACAAATGTACATGTCGTTTATCTAATTACGTGACTATCGACATATTGTTTAGCCATTTTAACTTTAGCAATAATATACATCGAGGCTCTGAAAAAGTCCTTCCTGCATGATCAATTTTTTTCTTTCTTTAAATTAGACATTTGACCTAACTCATACCCCAAAAAGCTAGCTCAAAAGGAAGAGGATTGCCCAAGTCTTATAGGAAATCCAGGGATCTCATCTCACACCGATGTGGTATATTTCTCTTCACCTCCCTCACGCCCAGATTCGGATATACTTTTTATCCGGGGTCCACTGTCTAGTCTAGAGCGTGCACTTTCATGAAAAAGAGAGCATTTACTCCCCCTATCGGTCCGGGACCAATCAATTGATCCGGGGAGCATTCTGACCCCCTTTTTTTTGGAGCCCACATCGTGTTGGACCTGAACCTGACTCTGATACCATGTTAAATTAGACATTTGGCCTAACTCACACCCCAAAAATTAACTTAAAGGGTAGAAGATTACTCAAGTCTTGTAAAGAGCCATGAAATTTCATCTCACACCGATGTGGTACATTTATCTTTACAAACAAATATTGCATGAAATGATCAGTTGATGCCCAAAATAAGACTGTAAGTTAGAACTTTTAGTCTTGTAATTAAAGAAAAATAAAGGAAGAGAGAAAGAGTTCCATGGTGGGTAACATATATGTATCCGTTCTTGATAGCATACATATAATGATGTAAATAAGGATTTAATATTAACTTTTCATTTGTCAACTATGGATGATTTTTATTCACATATTTTCTTCTTTTGAGTTCTAACATGTTTTTAAATATTTAGGTATTAAAAAGAAATATGTCGCATATTTAATAAGGTTTTTCATGACCGCGCAAAGCGCAATCCAACTTTATTAGTTTATCAGATAAGACTTATTGGGAGCGCAATGTGGTTATCTTATGCAATTATAGTTATTATCATTTAAGAAAGTTGTTTTTCTCCGAGTTTGTCCGATGAGGATGACAAGTGAATATCTTGGCACTCAAAATGTAGCTTTAACCTTTAGCATTCTCACATGTTGCTACCTAATGTATTATGTTGTGTTATTAGTTAAAATATATTATTTATTTGATTGTTACTTAAATTTTACTATATCGCATTGTTAAATTTATCGTTATGTAGTGATGAAAAGTTCCATGTTATGTAACACCGATTTTTCTCTCATTTTGTCTGCGTATCATCTAATGATCTTTTTTATCCTTTATCTTATTTTTTATAGTAACTTTACCTTATACCCTACTTTTTTTTATAGGTGTATCCTTCAAATTGTTGATATGTGTCATTATATAACGACAAAAAATAATACAATTTATCTAAATATTATATTCATGAAAATAATATACGATACATTATGAAACGATATGTATCAACCATTCAAACAAGGTTTAACCTCATTGCGTGTCAAAAGATTGAAATTAGCTCATGTTTTACACCTACCATTCTACAAACGGGAAAAAAGAAAGCAAAATACCAAATAAAAAAATTGCAGCTGGTCTATTCTATAATCAACACCTAAGCTTATGTGACCATAAATGCACAAAAAAGCTCTATAAATTTCTAAATTCTCGTCGATGTTACGAGTCCATCCTCCACCCCACAATTGGCCATCATGGTGTCCTCCTAGATAAGGCAAACAAATTGCTTGGCTCTTTTTATTTTCACAAAACAATAGAAACAAAACACTATACTCTCACTTCTCTTCATTACAGTACAATATAGTACTATGTAGCAACATTTGCATCAAATTGACAAGGGGCAAAGGAAAAATCTTGCATAGTACTTTGTTATCCAAAAATAACTGGATATTCCAAATTCACTGGTCCAACTAATCTAGTATGTATAAGCTCACCAAATGAAAAATAGCTCATCACTCATAATATCTCAATTTTCACCACTTTAATTCTAGACATCTAGTTAAGAATCTCTCACTAAAGAGAGAATAACTCTTTATCCGTAAGTTCTCAATTCGCTAAACTTCAATCCGAAACCTTTAGTTAAGGACGGAAGAATCTCATCCCGCTAGGTTCTTTGTGGTGCAAATCATCAACATGAGTAACCTTTTCTCCAAGATTTATCCAACCACTTCTTTATCTTCTTTTGGAGTAAACCATCAAAATCTTCACTCAAATTCTAGTACAATAAGATGCTGCTCCAATGATGAATATTCTGCAGGTACAGAACACAATGGTTATGTACTTAGCAGTTTCCCAGAAAAGAACCTAGTACCATATCAACATGGCATAGTAAAACCACCTAGGCCAAAAAGAATTATTCTAGTTAGACATGGACAAAGTGAAGGCAATGTTGATGAAAATGTTTATACAAGAGTTGCTGATCCTAAGGTTGGATTAACAGAAAAAGGGGTGGAAGAAGCAGAGGAATGTGGAAGGAAAATGAGGGAAATTATTGAAAAAGATGGTGGAGATGATTGGAAAGTTTATTTCTATGTGTCACCTTATAAAAGGGGAATTGAGACATTGAGAAATTTGGCTAAGTCATTTGACCGTTCAAGAATTGCGGGTGTTAGAGAAGAGCCTCGTTTGAGAGAACAAGATTTTGGTATGAACATAGAATTTGTCCATAATTTTTTTTTGACTAGTTGCAATTGGTTTTACTTGTTAAGTATCCTACATTGGTCGAAGACTCGAAGGAGTAAACTGTAATATGATCTTGGACAATCTTTAAAGATCATTTTTTACACTGATATCAGTGCTAGGTTCATATTGTTTCCTGATTTACATAATGCTGAAATTCCATGTTGTGTTGTCCACACTCTAAATGTCTTACTTTGGGTATATATACAAGGGGTGTTAGGTGTTCCACATTAGTTGAGGGAATGCAGAATCCTTTAACACTAAAACTTGATGGGTTCAACTTAAAGTTCTTAACACGGGATACGTTGTATTTTTCAAAGTACGTGTTCAAAATTCAATATTTCTTGAAATTTTAGTAGTTTTTTACATATATATTTTTATTTGTGTCGAAAATACTAGGTTCAATTGAACCCCTAGAAAATACGCTCTCCGCTTATGAGGGAATGAACCGTTGTCTTTTTTTTTCCGGATAATCGATAAATCACCAAAAGTCAATTGGCATACGGTTCAAAATCATTGTATAATGAGTCTATCCCTCTACTATTGTCTACTTAAATATCATGCTTTTGTACACTGAAGTGATCAAACTTGTCACGTGCGCCTAATACACAGGTCACATTTTGTGCTCTTACCACTAGACTGGAACCCGAAACATGTCCATTTTCTTTGCTTTATTTGGCTTTCATAGTATTACAGCTTCTTATGAATTGTGTTTATGAAGGAAATTTTCAGGACAGGGAACAAATGAAGATAGAGAAAGCTGTCCGAGCTCGTTATGGTCGTTTCTTTTATAGGTTTCCTAATGGGGAATCAGCTGCAGATGTTTATGACAGAATCACAGGTGAGTCTGTTATTCTCAAGATTATTTTAAGTTTTTTTGAGAATTTTTGTTTTTGTGATGAAGTGGTTTGAAGAGGAAGCTTGCAGGGTTCAGGGAGACACTTAGAAGTGATATTGACATAGGAAGATTTCAACCACCTGGTCAGCAGAGTCCAAACATGAACCTTGTTATAGTTTCACATGGACTTACACTAAGAGTGTTCTTGATGAGATGGTATAAATGGACTGTGGAGCAATTTGAAGGACTCCATAATATGACTAATGGGGGCATGATTGTCATGGAAAGAGGCTATGGTGGAAGGTAAACAAGACCATTTGATGTGCTCTCTACCTTTTTGAAGTGTAAATACTACAAAACTAGGAACATTGAACTGCTTCTGGACAATGTTGTCGCGGGGATTTTGGGATTCAAAATATAAATAATAATTGTAGGAGTAAAACATATTTTTGACCTTCTATATTCAATTTTCCGACAAAGGGGATTTGCAGCACTCTAGCTCTGCCCCTGGACTTGTCGCTTCATCACTTAAAGCGACAATGCGAAGCGATAGGTTATTGCTTCATTATTGAAGACACACCTTCAAATAATGACGCGCAAAGTGATCCACCCGAGAAGCAGTCGGTACTTTGAATCTCAACACCGAGGAATTTTAGTAATATCGGAAATATTGTACACTGAATACTGAAATTAGTTATTTCAATTAGTATAATTAGACTATTATTGCTAAATTGATAGTGCTATATGTTTGATACTTTAACTTTCCATAGATTGTGCGCCTCACGTGTAGGGTTGTTATCGGTCCGGTCCGGTCCGGGTATCGACATACCGGAACCGGACCGATAAGGTTACCGGGTATTTCGATCCGAATCCCTATGTCTGGTACTCGTATCCGAACCGTTAACTTATCGGTCCGGATCCTTATGTCTGGTACTCATATCCGGACCGTTAACTTTTCGGTTCAGGTATTTCGATCCGATTCTCGGATGTATCCGGACCGATGGTATATGTGCAAGTCTATGATTGCATTTTAATATATCAGGTGGCGGCAAAACGTTGTCTAAGTTTCAAGCATATAATTATGTGATCACTTCATTCAACATCAGTTTCATTATTTGAGCGAATAGACAGAAAATAAGTCAGATGGAAATATGTTTATATTGACAATATATTGATCTTACAAAAAGAATTTTGCACTTGGTATTCTGGTGCAAAATCTCTTTGAGATTATTTGGTTATTTGAGTCTTCCAAGTTATCTTATTAATTTGCAGTTTACATCTCTACTTGGTATTATGTAAATATTACTAAAGCTTACCTGTTGTGCCAAATTTTCATTTTCATGGTTCCCCATTAGAAGAGCAATGACAACTTTACAAGGCTGAATTGGTTAGAGTCAAATACAAATTCATGGTACCATCTGTTATCGGTCCGGTCCGGTTCGGGTATCGACATACCGGAACCGGACCGATAAGGTTACCGGGTATTTCGGTCCGGATCCTTATCGGTCCGGATCCTTATGTCTGGTACTCGTATCCGGACCGTTAACTTTTCGGTCCGAGTATCGATCCGGGTATTTCGGTCCGGTTCTCGGGTGTATCCAGACCGATAACAGACTCACGCGCTTCTAAAAATCTGCAGGTACTGCTTGTCAATGCACCATACAAGGGGGGAGTTGCAGAAATTTGGGATGACTGATGAAATGCTAATTGACCAAGAATGGTATCACACTTGCTCATCTTTGTGCTTTAATTCACTTGGGGTTCTTGTTTATTTATTTTTTATTGTTTTTCATGAAGGCAAAAGATTGCGAAGCCAGGTGAACTGAATTACGATTGCTTGATTACTGGACCATCTTACTTTACTCACTTTGATGATGATGATGAAGACAAGAATTTTGAGTTGTGAGATCATTAAGGAAAGAAATTAGGAGAAACTCTTGAAAGCTAGAGCTGTTGGAACCCACAACCATACTTTGTGAAAAAGCATCAGCTTTTAAGAGAGGAGTTTGATTCATATACAAGACAGTACAAAAGAACTTCACACTATATCAGTAGTGTAGTTTAGCTGTTGTAACTTGTAATCGATCATTTACCATGTTTTGTAGGCTATCAATCCGTGATTCGTGTAAAAAGTTACATGTAACTGACTCTGATAGTTTAAAGATTTTATGTATATTAAACACGGCTTAGTTGAGCGCACTCTCCCTCATGTAAAGGTCCTTTAACATCTTGCCATAAATTGTAGCATTAGGTTTACCCCACACATGGAATGCGGAGGGGCGAAAAGCAACAGACTGTACAAGAGTAATGTCTGGGCAGTAGGTATGCAACACAGGAAACCAACTTCGAAAAGAGCTACTATCTCAAACTGTATGTTAGGATAGCTTCTTTATCATCAGTACTTGACATAAAGCTAGATGTCCTGTCCTATAAACCTAGGACAATGAATCTCCTCCAAATATTTTGGATGATTATGAGAACCCCACAGGGAAGGAAAATTGGATTACCAGCATATAGTCGGTCAAACAAAAGAAGACATGACTATCTTCCACTAAAGAAGCTAACCTAATCAATATACAGAAGAACAACAGTTTCTGATGGTACATAGAAGAATAACATCATAGAATGAACTCATATTTTCATGTTTCCTTAAAGGGGAGATTAGAAAGATGGTTCCCTGTGCAGGCAAATATAGTAAAAGTATTCACCACTGCTTACAACACCTTCATTAACTCGTCTTGCCCCAGCAGACACAGAGTCGAACATCCCATGACAAAGTCAATGTCACATCATTAACATAGGGGAAAAGTAGGAAATTCATTTCCTAAGAACAAACACAGTACTAGAATCTACAGTGGTACCAGATTTAGACAGATAACTTGTGCACAGCTTTTAAATTCAAAAGAAAATTGTATAACTCACTGTATATGTTTTCATAATGCCAATACCAAATTCTTATACATAAGCATTGACAAATATGTAACTCAAAGAGAGGTGGAGAACAAAAGGAACAGGAAAAGAAGAAAATTAGACAACAAACTATGATGCTAGGTTCTGGACAACTACTAATATTCTTATGCCGAGCAAACTCCTTTCATGCAAAACATAATTAGTGATTGGAAAGTTAAACATCAAGCAACAAGGTAAACTTCAGAAAATTTGGCTAGCAATGGGTGAGGAACAATGGAAAGAACTTTGAAGAACTTCAAAGTTCACACTGAGGAATAAGGTGCTACAGTATTCAGGCAAGGGAAAAATAGTGCATCTAATCCTAACCGAACTGGCTCACATCATAGACATAATGAATTTCATTAGCAACCAGAAAGGCAAAAATGATCAGTCTTGCTTCCACACACGCCAGCTGATGATCTCAAGATAGATGAAGTCATGAAAACCAAAGACAATAAGCAATTCACCATGTTGCTGCAATCCTTGGCATTGCCATCACGAAATCAGAAGCAATTTCCCTTGGTCATAGGTAGTGACAATCATCATTGTCTCCCAAATTACCTGAACTTTGTTAACTTGCTCAAATTGGTCTTCCATGTCTTGCTATACTGAACATAGGAATTCTCCCAACAGAATTTACCATTCAGGATGTTGCACAACCCCTTTGTCATAAACCACTGATTCAGGAAATTTAGTCACAGACAGGAGAGCTCAACATGGAATTAGAAAGAAACTATATTCATATCACATGACACCTAAACAGAAAAAAAAGTGCCTGTTTTTTTTCCAGATTAAACTTTGGATCACGATCATCTCTTTAAGTTTGACTCTGCGGTATTGATTTGTGCTACTTGATTTAAAAGGAAGACGACAAAAAAAGAATTGGTTTAAGATGAGGGCTGAGGAATAGCAAGAGTTGAAACAAGCCAATCTTAGAGTGGCCATGACCCTCATCTCATTCATCACAGGTCAAGTCTCAGGAGTTCTCAATTGTTGCAGTCATGACACGCATTTGACGAGGGCGTTCAGGCTCACCATTTCGCCTCCAGAAAGCCCTTCTCCACCAAATTTCAAATCCCCTCTGGATATTTGGGCAGTCTTCACCAGAGTTCAAAAACCGATCAAACCAAGACATTAGAATATCTTGCTGCAATGTCATTGGTAGAGTCAGAATAGTATTGCTGAGACCATCCTCAATTAAATGCCGGTCAAGACCTCTTGATGCCCTCCTCATCCATCCAAAATCCTCGTAGAATGGCACTAACCATGTCTGCAAAAGAGAGCACCTTGCATCCTTGGAAGCTAGTAATTGCCCTTTACCAATACCGACAAACAGTCTAGATGTGACCCTACTAACCTCATACCTATGAAGTGCAGGCACCTTAGAATGTGCCTCGGATAATTCAGACTGAGAAGCCCAAGTCCTCAAAAAATCTTCAGCTATCTGTCTATCAATCAAGATATCCAAAATCCAATGTAGATTATCAGCCTGTCGTGCAATCTGACCCACATCCATCATGTCTCCATCTGCTACCCGTAAAAAATGGCGGTGGAGCAATTGCAGACATGCATTGCAAGCTGAATACAAAGACTCCTTCCTCAAGTCGTTATGAGATGAATTCTCATGCAACATTTTGGATACTAAGCCTTTCATCTCTCGCCTCGCCTTCTCATCCTTCCCTTCAAGAACCACATGCAACAGCTTAAGAAGCACTTCCTCATTCCCATTTCCACTCTCTGTTCCCGATGTAACATCAAGAGATACCCTCCTTAAAACTTCCCCAGCACCTACCCCTTCGAGACGAAGCTCAGACAATAGTGAAGCTACCTTTTCTTCTTCATCCTCAGCCCAAGGAGCAGCTTCCAAATACTCCAGGCACGATAACACGCCCGCATCAAACCCAATTGCCGCAGAAACCTATAAAACAATTTAATCAACCAAGGCCAAAATACAATTGCACATTTCTATTTGCCCGCCCACATATGTGTATGTGCCTGAGAAAAAAGACTACATTTTTATCTCTAAAAAATTTCACTATCCTAAAATAAAGTTGAGAGGAAAACCAACTATCCCTTTCACAAAGCACATTGCAATAGATTTGCAAGAAATACAAATGCATCCACACAAAATAACCTTTGGACACAAACATATATGCATGGGCTCATTAACAAAGACAAAAACGTTGATGCATAACTTCTATTCACAGCTCAAAATTGAGAGGGCCTATACTTAATATCAAGGTCACACATCTATCTAGCTAAGTGATTTCAACAATAATCAACCCACATTCGACTAAGTGATTCAATCACAATTTAGTTCAAAAACAATACTTCATCAAACGATTTCCATTATTAGGCAATTATACAACACAAAAAGTAAATGTTGATGCATAAGCAATACCTTTAAGATCCCAAGGACTTTAGAAACATCTTCTTTCATAAGCCTTCTCCTCAAATCCTTACAATACATCAATCTCAAAGTTTCAATATACTCTTCAATATCATCACAATCAGCAATCTCAATAATATAAGGACCTGAATTCCTCTGTTGCTTTACCCATTTCTCCGACAACTTAACAGCGAAAAAACGACTATGAACCACCAAGATCTGTCTATGAACATTCATAGCAACACTCAAACCATCCTTAGAACTCAATGTTAACTTCACATCACTCGAACCCGAATCATTAAACTGATTCCCTGGACTTCTACAAGCTAAAAGATCCAAAAGTCTCTGTTGCATCAAAACCTGTTTATCTTGTTGCACAAAGTTAGTAACTTTCTGATTATTTGGGCAAATGGGTGTGTTAAGTGTTGATCTTGGTATACATTCGGGTTCATTCGCCATCATTTCAAAAAGGGTCGGGCTTGAACGGGTCTTGGAATCCATATTAGGTGGTGGTGGTGACATAGGATTTAGTAGACCTGCAGTTAGTGCTGAGTTGAATTTACTAAAAGATGATGGAAATTCTTCATGGGTATTGTTATTTGGTATAGGTGTACCATTTCCACCATTGTAAAGATTAGTTGATTCCATTGAATATTGGATCTTGGTATTCAATGATAACGTGGCAGTGATGTAAGGGGAAATGGGTTGTGGTGGTGGTGAGGCTGGAGGGGGTGGTAGGGTGGATTTAGAAGTAGGGGAACACCATGAGTTGTCGGGGGAGATAATAGTTTGTGTATCAACTTTATGAGTTTCGTTGAGGCATTTTGTCGAACAGTTGGAGGGCGAGGAGGAAGTAGTAGTAATGGTGGTATCTGGGCAACGACGATGTTTGGGTTTAATGGGTTGGATTTGGAATTTGAGATGTGAAGTAGTAGTAGTGGTAGTTGCAGCCATATAGTACTAGTAATTTGTGGGTCTTGGTAGTAATATTTTGTTGTTTAGTTTGTCAATTAGGGCCTAAAAATCCATAGCATTCATCGTCACTAACCGAGCATCAATGTGCGTGCGTGGGCTGTGGAAAATATCACACACATATATGGACAAAGATCAATAAAAATAGCTGTCGATATATCTGTGATGATGGGAGATAACAAGTGAAATTAATTGAGTTGCATGTAAATTTATTGATGGAAGATAGAAGTATATGTGAAATTAGTTGAGCTGCGAGTACTCGAATAATGCGAAGAAAAAATAGTGGTTGATATTCTCGGTACATGTGTTGGTGAAAAATAAATTAGCAGGTATTAGGTAAAATTAGTTGAAGTGCGCAAGCTGACTCGAATACTACAATTAGAAGGAAAAATAGTGTTTGTTACACTCGATACCTTTGTTCCAAAAGGTGGAACTCCCACCCCAGGAGCCCCCACACCCCGGTTTGACGGGTCTGTGAAGGAGCTTAATCATGGTAACTCAATTGATTTCAAATGTTGTGAAAATTTTGGAGAAGTGTACCACTGTGCCATGAGGAGGACTACACATGTCACCACCCGAACTCCGGGCCCGCGACCGGTGCCCTATATGGGCACCCTTCTACCCGTACATCACAAGTAATCCGCGGAAGCTAAATAAAACTCTTTTTTTTTTCAAACAGGCAAAAGGCAAAGTTGACAAGTCGTTATATATATATATATATATATATATATATATATATATATATATATATATATATATACCAAAAAAAACTACAATGTACATGAGTCCAACCCACATATGAATACAGACATCTAAGAGCTTGGCAAGAATTCATGACAAAGGTCATAGGTGCTCTTGAATATACATGAGTCATAATGGAAGACTGCACTAAAATGATTAGACTAACAACAATGGAGTTATCTCAACAATTGCGAGGATCCTAAGCTCTCGGATTACCCAATCGAGTATCTATACTGCGGCGTGACGCAGCCAGAAGTCAAGACGACATGTACCAGTATGTAAACATGAAGTACAATAAACAAAATTATAACAGTCGAAAGATAACGAGATAAGTACAATAATCAAATATCGATATCAGGCCTTTTCAAATAGAGTAATGAGTCATCTTTACCTTTTTAAAATACAGTTTCAGATATGGAACCAACGTATGCAGATCATCAGATCAATGTACCATCAGATTACTATACTATCAGACATCAGACATTTGTATCAGTATCAGACATCACTTATATCAGATTATCAGACATTTGTATATCATCAGACATCAGCTGTATCAGACATCAGACATCAGATGTACTAATGTACTATTGTATCAGATTATCTGTATCATCAGACATCAGATTTCATTACTGCGTATCAGATTATCAGATTATCAGTACTCAGATTATCAGTATCATTTGTACTAATGTACTATTGTATCATTGATTATCAGATCTTATTGTATCAGACATCAGATTACTATATCATCAGATTACAAAAGCGTGCCGTGGAATACCCCATCATCACAAGGCGTATACGTGGTATAATGTATAACGATATCAAAGCGTGCGGTGGAATTCCAACATCATCGGCGTGTACAAAGTATAATATATAACCATCATCGGTAAGACGTGCGTGAAATTCCAGATCATCACAAGATGTAACAAGTATAATATATAGCCATCATCAGAGAAGCATGCCCGTGGAATTACAAGTGTAACATATAACCAGTATCAAGGAAGCATGCCTGTGGAATTCCAACATCATCACAAGACGTATCCATAGTATAATATCAAACCAAAGATCACGAGTACGCGTGCGTGGAATTCCAACATCATCACAAGAGTCCATGATATAATATAAAATCAACATCACAGAAGCATGCCCGTGGAATTCCAACATCACTATCGGCACGTCTATAGAATAATATATAATCAATATCCCATGTATATATATAACAAAGATTGGCCCCCAAGCGAGGGACTCGGTGAAGTGAAATACAACACTTGCATGAATAACTATCATGAGAAACCATATGCAAGTAGAAATCATCTTTTCACTTTATTAGAAGGTATATCACGTCTTCTACTTTAGAAAGCCTAAGGCATCACATCTTATAACAAACTAAAGCAATATAGACATTTATCCCATCCATCCACCGAGAAAAACACCTCACCAAGTCATCGCCAGCAATCAGCTCTTATCCCTTGGTGTCAAAGGGGTCTCGAAGACTGAATTTAGCTGCCAACCCTAGTCAACAAGCTTAAAAACTTTCTCGGGAAATGAACCCAAAGTACTATGTACGTCCGCCGTACATCCTCTCATTTAAAAATCTCAAGACACTAACACCTGTAGTATCAAGACACTTCCACTTCTAAAATCAAGTTATACACTTTTAAACTCAAGTAAGTTATGTTTTTAACACCAAGTAATTTATATCTTTCAATCAAGTAACTTCTTGTCACGACCCGACTCCGGGCCCGCGACTGGTGCCCTACCTGGGCACCCTTACAGGTATACATCAGAGATAATCAGCGAAACATACATGAAACTTATAAAATAAATCAACAATAAATAAACAATAGGTTAGCCGATAAGGCTACCTCCCTGGACACATATGCATATACTTAACCAACGCAGTTACATCCTTCTTCTTTACAAACCGACCCACAAGATATGACTACAGACCTCTAAGAATTACAACTGTGGCGGGACAGGACCCCGCCATACCTCTGAATGTACATAAATATACAACATCAGGGAAACCGTACCAAAAGATAAGCCTCCGGAATGAATGGAGGTTCTTCCCAAAAACTGAACAGAGATCCTAAGAGCAAGGATCACCAACTTGTGTACCTAATACATGCGGGCATGGACGCAGCCCGAATGGGTCGATAACAAAAGTGCAGTATGGAACAAAATAAGGCATAAGAACCAAATCATAACTGTATAAAAGAATGACAGAGGCAAGTATAAAAATGAAATACCAGATCCTACCGTGCCATTTTAACTCCTGAAATCAATCGTATATTAACCGTTCTTTTCCTTCTTTCAATAAGAATTAACATCATATTCTTACATACATACTTAAGAGTTTAATCAAGTTTTTCCACATAACTTACATATCTTACATAACATAATCCCGCTTTATGGAGGACTTATTTGAGCTTACTTTGATTATCCATACGCATAACGCATCCGACCCATTTGCGGAAACGGTGTCTTGATGAATCATGTGGCATAATTCGGCCCGCTGGGGCTCGGTGTCTTGTGGAATCATGTAGCATAATCCGCCCGCGCTGGGGCTCGGTGTACTGTGGAATCATGTAGCATAATTCGGCCCGCCTGTGGGGCTCGGTGTACTGTGGAATCATGTAGCATAATTCGGACCGCCTGTGGGGCTCGGTGTACTGTGGAATCATGTAGCATAATCTGGCCCGTCTGTGGGGCTCGGTGTAAGATGACGTAACCCGGCCTATGTGTAGGCTGGGGATAATATGGCGTAATCCGGCCTATGTGTAGTCTCAGTGTATCTCATAACATAATCCGGCCTATTTGTAGGCTCGGTGTATCTCATAACATAATCCGGCCTATTTGTAGGCTCGGTGTGATTTTTCCTTACATAACATTTTTAAACCACTTTTTCACTTCTTCTTAAGTCGTCATAACAACTTCTCATAAAGTTATTATAACAACCTTTCATTTTAGAGAACTTAAGACACTTTTATTCTTGCAACATTAGGGAAACTAAACCCAAAAATACTACGTACATACATACTTATAAAAGAATCATGCCACTCTCTCTCCTTTAAATCAATAAATTCTTCTTTTTAAAACTCAAGTTACATACTCTTTTGAAATCAATCTTATTAACTTTTGAAATAGATCAAGAAGCCATACTTTTTAAATCAAGTCATTTCCACTTATAAAATCAAGGCTTATAGTCTTAAAACCTCGTATCATATAATCTTTAAAATCATGTCTCTTATACATATAAAATCATGTCATCTATACTTTAGGAATCAAGTCCCATAACTTGAAAAATAAAGTTTCATACACTTCCAAAACCAAGTAACTTATTCTCTTTAAAATCATATAACTTCCACTTTTAAAATCAATCCCCTTTTCACATATAAATTCAAGTCATTTTCAAACATAAAATCAACTTACTTACTTCAAATAATTCAAGGCACATAGCTTTAAATCAAACCTTATAACTTCCTAACCATTCTTACCAACATCTCCCATAAGACTTGGTAAGGACTTAGGATAATTTAAACATATTTTTAACTTAGAATCAACAATGTGGATACTTCTTAACTTCTAAGAGTAGAAGGAATCATGAAATAATATCACATGGCTATTTCATACGTAGGATCATGCCAACGAAAGAAGAGGTTCACATACCTCGCGACGACTAACGACAAGTTGCAAAATGCTCCCAAGTACTTTAACTTTGCTAGCTTTTCCACCCTTCAAGTAGAATACGCTACTCGTAGTACTTCAACCTATATTAATCATAACATATCTATCAACTCGTAGAATCATACTAAGTGTAAGGTCTCTTATTCTACGAAAAATTGGGCATCACTTCCTTTGTTTCTACGTACTTTTCCACCTTTTTCAAGGCCCGAAATCAATAACCAACATGCCACATTTAAAGCGCAACAATCCAACAATTCAAAGGGAATTACACACCTTAACAGGACGTGTAAAATTCTGCCCCACAATAATACAAAACAATCCAATATTAACTTATCATTCTCGGCTAAAAGTACAACCACATATAATCCTTTCCAATACCTTTCAATCCATAATGTCGTCCTAACATGTTATATAGTCGCAAACAACTCAAACAACTATAATCTCTTCTTTATATAACATGTGACGACTAAAACTAATAACCAAATTGAATTACAATCTTTAGGTTAATCATGCAACTTTCGGATTAGGGGTTCCAATATTCATAACACTTATCAAACTTCATAATATATACCTCATGCTTGCTAATATCCATAACTACAACAATAAGTAATCTTTAATCATTAAAACGACAAGATGGTTACCTTGATAAGCCCTTATGTAACTCCAAGATTAAAGTCGCTCCTTAGAAATCTTAGCTCCTTTCCTTTACACTCCAATCCGCTATTTGAAGTCCTTAGAAGTTCACAAACAACTTCCCTTCAATTTCCAACTTCAAAGTTGAAGAACACCTTAGGTTTTCGCCTTGCGACTAACGTGAAAACGTCGTTTTTCCGTGATCTTTCTATTGATATATCCTTACAATACTCCTAGGAACCTTGGTTTAAAGTATTGGGATTATTGAACCACAAACGAAATTTTTTCTTGTTGGACAATGCTCAAACCCGAGAGCTTGTAAAGCTTGCACAAGTTTTCTCTAAATTTTTCTAAGTGTAGAAAGCCTTGTCTTGCTACTAGTGTTATTATATAACAACATGGAGGGTCTAGATTAGAACAAATGTGTGGCTTGGATGAATGGGATTTAAATATCAAGCCAAGTGGCTCTTTGACTTAGTCAATAAACTCAAGCTCTAGCTTTGCAAGACTTGTTCATCTTTACTTTGGTCAAATGACCATTATACCCATGGTCAATTTCGACCAAGACCAACCAAGGGGTGACACGTGTCACCCTCCCATTCGTCGCAATATTACGTTTTCCGACATTTTCATAATTCCGATAAATTTTTACTAGTCTCAAATCTTAACATTTTTGAGTTTTTACGTACGTTCTTATAAACATGTCCTGAAATTACGGGGTGTAACACTTCTTTTATATACTACAACGAATCCGATTTCATTTAAAACAAGTACGTCCACCGTACACACATTCTATAAGGTTCATGCACAAAGAAAGATAGGAAGAGTTCCACATACAATAACTTTCATTTAGAAATCTCAAGGTACTATCACGTCGTGCATCAATAAGGATTAAGATCCAATAACTCAATGTACGTCCGCCGTACAATCTTTCCTTTATAAAAAAACTCAAGACACTAGAACTTGTAGCATCAAGGTACTTTCACTTTTCAAATCGAATTACCTATACTCTTCAAATCAAGTAACCTATATTTTTCGAATCCATTAAAAGGAACTTCCCTTTTAGAAATCCAAAGTACTATGTATAGAGTACATCACTAAGTACTATCAAGAAATATATAGACAACTTCTATTTTGGAAACCCCAAAGTACTACCTAGGGAATATATGTTACAACTTCCATTTTAGAAAACTCAAAGTACTATCAATAGAGTATATCACTAAGGATTAGGTTCCAATAGAACTCTATAGAGATCAAGTCAAGTATCGTTTAGGGATTTGGATCCACTCACTTTCTAAAATCAAATCAAGTATCAATAAGGATAAAAATCCACTCACTTTATGAAATCAAATCATGCCAAAGAAGAAGGGATAGTTCACATACCTTATCGGCTTATTCCAACTTGATATTTAGAATTCGTCTCAATGTAGTACTTCAACCTATAATGACAACAACACTTCTATCAACTTCTAGCTCACTTAGTATAAGATATACACCAAGTAATTGTCCTCTTATTCTACGAAAATTTAGGCAGCACTTCCCCCGTTTATACGTACTTTTCCACCTTTTCCAAGGCCCAAATTCAACAATAAATAAGCCACAATTAAGGGCACAACCAACAGTTAACCAAAGGGGATTACACGTCTACTTGACGTGTAAAATTCTTCCCCACAATCACATAAAAACAATCCATTAAAACAGTCCACAATTCCATCAACAATAAGGGTAAAATGTGAAGTCTTTAACATCCTTTCTACACTTTTAATCCTTAGGACTTTCATTAGAAATTTATCACATTAAACATGCATAATGGTGGCTGAATTTTCAGCGTTCTAATGCCACAAAACAGTCCATAAAACTGCACGACAATAATCAACAACAAATGGGGCAGTTTCGGCCCTCTTACACCACAACAATCCAAAGCCCTTTTCCATAATTCTTTATACTCCACTTCATATTACCACACGTTTATACAAGTCATAACAACTTATAAACAACAATATTACTTCATTATAACATGTAATAGATGAAGGAAACAACAACAATCACCAAAACTGTCCAAGTTTCGTCCAACACCCAAAATGTCACACACACTTCTTATTTTTCATTCTTCTTAACACAAGTTCATATATATACTATAACAACATGTAATATCCAATTACTTCAAGAGAAAGAAGAAATCTTACCACAAATTTTGACCAAAATAGCCCCTAAGCTCTCGGCCAAAAGCTCTATTTCTACACCACTTCTTCAAGTTCCAATCACACACATGTAACCCCTACAAGCTTGCAACCAACTCCCTTTCTTGTATTACTTCCAAAAAGTTCATAACAAGCTAGGGTTTTTCTTGGCAAAACTTGCCAAAACCGTGAGCCCCTAACCTTGGAGAGTTAACTTGTCTTAGCACCTAATCAAGGTGCTTAATCTAATAGGATTAGTAACACTTGATCTTCAATTTTGGTCTTAGGAGATTCTCGAAAATCTTGGAGAGAAAGAGAGAAGATAAGAGAGTTTTTGGGCGAGATATTATGAGATAAGTTTCAAGTCTTGCAAGACTAATCAATATAACAAGTGGAGTCTTCTCAAGACAAGTGGAGGGGGACACATGTCGCCCTCCCATTGGCCAAATTTCCTTCTGTACAAAAATATCTTAAAATCGAAGGGCTCCGCAAAATTGTGAAATTTTCGGTGGGCCCCATATTAATAATTCCGATACTTCATAATCCAATACTAATTCCATAAATCCAATTAGAATAATTAAACTCCAAGTTAATAATTTTTCGTCGTCATATTTTTCCAAAAATTTTCCTTAAAAATAATGTAATTATACTTTCCTTCCAATATTCAAATATCAATTCCTTAGTCACGTTCTCATATCAATGCCATGGAATTACGGGATGTAACAACACACTATCATTGTTAAGCAGTTAAGTTGGTTAATTGGATGTTAGCTATTTTATTATTAGAAGATATTTTGTGGATGATTAGTAGATATTTTGTAATTAGATAGTCAATTAGTCAAGTGTATAAATAGAGGCTATTAGTTCATTGTATAGTTTTACAACTTTAGAATATATTGAAAGAGAAAGTTTTCTCCCCAGTTCTTCTTCTTCTTCTGTGATCGTTCCTTAACCAGAACACTTCAGTTTCTGGATTGGATAACATTTCTAGATTCAATTTGTGATAATATTGAAGTTCAACATGGTATCAAAGCTATGGTGATAGAATTGGGGGAAATTATAGCGATTCAATACAGATCGGAGAAATCGAAGGCTTTATTGAAGAGCAATTGAGAAATTGAAGCAGTTATTTTACAGATTATACTAATTCAACACAAATCGAAGGAATTTTCCTTGCATGCAAAAGGAAATTCGAAGGATCCAGAAATTTGTGTCAACATATGAGAATTTCTGATCTAAAGTTCGATAACAATGGGAGCAGTTGAAGAGAATATGATCAACGTGACTGCGACAACAACAACGAATATTGACCATAACCATCCATTATACCTATTCCCGTCAGATGCGCCTGGATCGCTGTCGGTTGGAGTATTGTTAACATGTATGGACAATTACACTCTATGGAATAGGGCAATGAAGTTAGCCTTGTTATGAAAGAACAAGGTTGGATTCATAAATGGAACAGTAAGAAGGGATACCTTTGGTGGAGAATTAACCAAAATTTGGGATAGATGCAATGCTATTGTAGTATCGTGATTAATGGGAAATGTGAGCAAAAATCTGCTCACTGGAATGTTATTTAATTCAGATGCATATATGATATGGGAGGATCTAAATGATAGGTTTGATAAAGTCAATAGTTCAAGGGCTTTTCAATTGCACAAAGAAATAGTTATGATGAGACAGGGAAGCACATCAGTTTCAGTGTATTATTCGAGACTTAAAGACCTCTGGGATGAGTATGATTCAATCATACCGACACATTCATGTTGTCCGAGATCCAGAGAATTTGTAGACCATCTGCAGTATCAAAAGATGCTGCAATTTCTTATGTGACTCAATGATAGCTACAGTCAAACTAGGAGTCAAGTGATAATGATGCAGCAAGTGCCAAATTTAAATCAAGTCTACGCAATGATAAACCAAAAAGAAAGCCAGAGGATGATGCATGATACATTGGAGCCAGCAGCCATGTTTATAGCCAGAAATGGAGGTGGGAAACCTTGGTAGAGAAAGACATACAATCCGAAGGCTGTGTGTGATTTCTGCAATGGTAGAGGACATTGGAGAGTTGACTGTAACAAGCTAATAAAATGTGACTACTGTCACAGGACTGGTTATGTGCAGTAAGGATGTTATAAGCTCATTGGATATCCGGAAGACTCTAAAGGGAAGAATAACAACAAAAAGGCAAAAATTGTGATAGGAGGACATGTGGAGTTTGAGGACACTGGACAAAGAGGTGTAGCTCAAGGTTATCAGGTGAACCTGCAGTCTGGAAAGAATATGCAACATCACTATGGAGGACCACATTATATGTCTAGAGAGAACATATATCAGCAGTAGCATGACACACATGTGACCATGGGGCAGCAGTTTACTCTCATGGGGCAGCAGTTTACTCACAAACAACATCAGCAGCTTCTCAATATGCTTCACAACATGGAAACAACTGGAAAAAACCAAGTGCTAAAGCAAATCTGGCAGGTATATCCTGTCACGACCCGACCCCGGATCCGTGACCGTTTCCTTACCCCGGACACCCTTGTGATACAACATCAGAGAAAACCAGCGGAAATAAACTCACAAACAAGAACCACATAAGAATATAAAACAGGCTAACCCAAAGTGGCTACCTCTAAATATAATAAAGCAACGATTACATCCTTACATCCCAATTCAGCAGACTACAAGCCTCTACAGAAGGTATAACGCTATGACGTGACAGGCCCGCCATACCCCGAATGTACAAAAGTCTACAACTTGAGAGCCGTACCAAAAGACGAAGCCTCCGAGAAATGGAGCCTCGAGAACCGAACGTTGATCCTAAGAGTGCGGATCGCCAAGCTATGAACCTCAACTCGCGCATGACGCAGCCCCCGGCGAGTCGGTCTGACAATGTACCAAATATGCGGCGGAAAATACTCTAGTAATATCATAAGTCAAAAATAAGTGAGTCATAGATAGAAATCAATTTCCTTGACCGTGCCTTACTAACAATGAGTAACAAGTATAAATCTTATAGCATAAAAATAGGAGGCTCACGATCAAAACAGGTACCTCGCCTGTAGTATCATCGAGCAATCCTACTCGGGACTATTTCACCCGCACGGGTCCCGTGGACCCGCACGAGGTCATCCGCTCGTGAGACTATTTCACCCGCACGGGACTATTTCACCCGCACGGATCCGTGGACCCGCGTGAGTACCATCGCGTACTCGCGTGGGACTATTTCACCCGTGGATCATGTGGTGGGATCGCGTGAGTGCAAGCGCCGCACTCGCATCATGGGTAGCAAATCCATGGCATAAATAATAACCCGGGGTTTACCCCGTAATAATATAAGTATATAACATAGCTCATCCGGCTATCATACATAACATAAGCACTACCGGTCTATCATATCACACATAAGCACTACCGGCCTATCATATCACAACATAAGCACTACCGGCCTATCATAACATAAGCACTACCGGCCTATCATAACATAAGCACTACCGACTTATCATAACATAAGCAAGTTAAGAAATCCCCTAACTTCTTATTAACATTATTAATATATCCTCTCATTTTAGTATCCTAAGGCACTAACATGTCTTTTAATAGAAAATCCGAAAATTCAACCCAAGTACCATGTACTTCTAACTTTTTAAGAAATAACTCTTTTTATACAAAAATTCCAAGATACTAATCACCATAGTATCAAGTTATGATTTTCTTTTCAAGACAAGTCACATTTCCTTTTAGAAATATAATAGGCTTCTAAATCAAGTGACTTCATTTCCTTTAAAACCTTAGGCAACCATTGCCTAAAAATCAATTCACCTTTCTAAGTTTCAAATCCTTTACCCGTACTTGTTTTAATTTGAATAAACCTTTCTTTGTGAACTTTTCCAAAAATTAATATAACCAACTTCCCATAAAGTTATTATATTAGCGCTATTCCTTTGTCAAATACATTCTCCCTAAATCCAAGGGACTTATACTTTTAAAATGAAACAAGTACCAATATACTTTAAAACAAATGAAAGATATCAAATCTTGTACGTCTACCGTACTACATAGGTACAACTACTCATGCTCAAGAGATAGGAAAGTTCCACATACCTCTTTGGTCAATCCACTTGCTAAGCTCAACTACCGCAAGTAATATTTCAACCTATAATAATCATGATACGTTTCTACTCGCTTTGCCACCTTTCCCAAGGCCGAATTTATCATCCAAACGCCACATTTAAGGCTCAACAATCCAACATTTCAAAGGGGATTACACACCTAAACTTGGGTGTGTAAAATTCTACCCCATAAGGTACAACAATTCTCTTAACAATTCTAAGGTAGTTTTTAGGCTACAACATGCTCATAATATCTTCTTAATCAATTCTTTCATATCCAACCCACATTTATTGCATGCAATGACTCTAAGAGCATTATTTACTACCACAAGTTCTTTCTTCTTAACATGCAACATTAGAAACTAATTCTAAAGGAAGAAATGTTACCTTAAAGTTTTAGCCAAATTTATCCCAAATGTTTTGCTAGCTTTCTTGCCAAGAATACCACCACAACAACACCAACAAGCTAGCCACAAACTTCCTTCTTGTTCTTAACTTTTCAGATTTTTCTTAGGCTTTGAATTTCCTTTGGAAATGTAGAGAGAAGGAGGAGCTAATTTAGAGAGAGGGAGAGGTTTGAAAGATGACCAAGCCTTCAAGACTTGGTCAATATAAGGCATGCAAGAAAATCAGATGGGGGACACTTGTCACCCTCCATGGCCTTTTAAAAGAAATCGGACTTTCCTAAGTTTTTCGCCCAAAAATCCCGCCTCAGTGGCTGAAACCTCCGAACTTCCAGCGGCAGCCTGCGATCTGGCGCGCTGCAACTTCAGCGACCCTTCAGTACTTTTCGGCGCCGCTGCATCCGCGCCGCGGCCTGCATCGGCGCGGCCATGCCTGCCGCGCTTGTCAAAACATTTATGTCCGATCACATTGCGCGAACTTGTAACTCTCATAACTTTCTACTCCGACGTCCTATCGACGAATGGTTGGTTGCGTTGGAATCTAGACTCCACGAACTACGCCCTAGGCCTTTGAAACACTTAGAAACTCTCAATGTACCGGGTCATAACCCGCCTCAAAGTTGACTAAACCCCGTCCGGAACAATCCGTCAACCTATCCTTAGAAAATTTTAAGTCTTACATGCTTTAGTACGCTCTCATACGTAGGGTCAGAACTACGGGGTATAACATATCCAACCTTGACATAAAGAAGATAATTAAGTGGATTGTGGATACTGGAGCAACAAATCATATGATCTGTAATCCAAAGCACTTACAGAATAAAAATGTGGTAGAAGGTGCAGGAAATGTGCAGATGCCTACAGGGGAATCAGCCAAAATTACACACATTGGTGACTGTCATATAAGAGGAGGTGATGTACTTAAAACTGTTCTGTGTGTGCCAACTTTTAAGTTTAATCTGATGTCAGTCTTTAAGGTGACAAGAGAGCTACATTGCAGTGTTACATTTTTTCCACAATGTTTTGTATTTCGGGATCTCTCATCTGGGAAGGTGAGGGCGATTGGTAGTGAGGAATAAGGGCTATACATACTATGTCTGGACACACTAAAGGATGCAGGAGAAAAGAGTAAGTGCTTAGCAGCAACTCAGCAGATTAGTGGAGATACATGGCATCACATGTTGTGTCATGTACCTGTGCAAGTCCTGAAGAAGATTGCAATTTTTCAGAATGTTGATTCTTCTTTCTTTTTGAATAATTGTGAGGTTTGTCCTCTTGCTAGACAAACAAGAAATACATTTCCTAAGAGTAATAGTAGGGCAGCATGACCATTTCAATTGTTACACATGGATGTCTGGGGGCCTTGCAAGGTTGAGACATATAATGGAATGAGATATTTTCTTACCATTGCGGATGACTATTCTAGATGGACTTGGATATTCTTAATGAGGTTGAAATCAGATATGTCTACATTGCTTAAGATTTTTTTTGTTGAAATAAATACACAGTTTGACATTAAGATTAAGAGGGTAAGATCAGACAATGGGACAAAGTTTTTCAACCAAACCTGTAGAGAGTTGTTTCAGTCACAGGGTGTAGTGCATGAAAGTTCATGTCCATACACCCCACAACAAAATGGGGTTGTGGAAAGGAAGCATAGGCACATACTTGAGACAGCAAGGGCAATCAAGATCCAATCCAATCTGCCAGACAGATTCTGGGGGTTCTGTGTAGAAGGTGCAGTGTACATAATAAATAAAATTCCCTCTTCTGTTATATGAGACAAGTCACCCTATGAACTATTGTATAATGCAGTACAATCACTCTCTCATCTGAGAGTGATAGGATGTATGTGCTTTGCTGCTACTTTAGTCATAAATGACAAACTTGGACCTAGAGCTGTGAGGACTATCCTTCTTGGATATGGTTCTACTAAAAAAGGTTACAAGTTGCATGACATGGAGAATAAAACAATCTTTATGAGCAGAGATGTGGTCTTCAAGGAGACTGTTTTTCCTTTTAAAAATGACACAAATGAAGATTCTGGATATATGAAGTTACATGAGCACTTCAACTTTGATGATCTGATTTACTCAAAAGACATGAAATTTGGGAGTGGTAATCCAGAGGTGCAGAACTCATGTATGGATACAGGTTGTGACAATACAGGTTATGACAATGTGCACAGTATATTACATGGTCAGGACCAGCAATATGAGGAACAGATAGCTAGACCAACACCAACATCTGATATTGGTGTTAGAAGATCTAGCAGAACCAGCAGGCCCCCTATATGGCATAGTGATTATGTAACTAAGAGTGGATCTAGTTCATGTTTGTATTAAATATCTGATGGATTAAGCTACACAGGACTGTCATCCAATTATCAACATTTTGTAGCAAAAGTTTCAGTCGACATTGAACCTCACAGTTATTCAGAAGCTACAACAGATCATAGATGGATTGAAGCAATGAAAATTGAGATTCAAGCTTTAGAGGATAACAAAACATGGGAGGTAGTGCAACTTCCAAAAGGAAAGAAGTCTATCGGATGCAGATGGGTATACAAAATAAAATACAAAGCCACATGAGAAGTTGAGAGATTTAAAGCTAGATTGGTAACCAATGGGTATAATCAAAGGGAAGGCCTTGATTATCAAGAAACATTCTCACCTGTAGTTAAAATGACTACTGTGAGATCAGTCATGTCTATTGCAGAAGCCAAACAGTGGAAAATACATCAAATGGATGTGTACAATGCATTCTTGCAAGAAGATCTTTATGAGGAAGTGTACATGGCATTGCCTGAGGGCTTCAAGGCACCTGGGGGCAGTTCACAAGTTTGCAGGCTGCTAAAATTCTTATATGGACTGAAGCAGGCCTCCAGACAGTGGAACATTAAGTTGACTTCAGCATTAGTCTCATCTGGTTTTTTCCAGAGCCATAGAGACTACTCCATGTTCACTAAGAAGCAAGGTGACAAGCTAGTTGTGGTGCTTGTGTATGTTGATGACCTGATTATAACAGGAGATGACCCAGTTCTTATTCAAGCTGCTAAGGAGATCCTTCAGTCAGCTTTTAAGATCAAAGATTTAGGTGAGCTTAGGTACTTTCTTGGGATAGAGTTTGCGATGAGTCCTCAAGGGATTCTTATGCACCAAAGAAAGTATGCATTGGAGCTTATATCAGACATGGGATTGTCTGGTGGTAAGAGTGCATCATCACCAATGGAAATGAATCTGAAACTCACAACTATGATGTTTGATCAACAGATAGCCTCACAGGGAGATCTAGCATCTACAGATGCCCCACAAGTTCATGACTTAACACTACAAGATCCTACTATCTACAGACGACTGATTGGGAGATTGCTCTATCTTACAAATACGAGGCCTGATATAACATATGCAGTCCAATGTTTAAGTCAATTTATGCAAGGTCCTAAGAGGTCACATCTAGAAGCAGGCCTGAGGTTGATCAGATATATTAAGCAAGCACCAGGTTCAGGAATTCTTTTATCCAGTTCCAGCAACACTCAACTCCATGTGTTTTGTGATGCAGACTGGAGCTCTTGTATTAACAGCAGAAGATCTATTACTGGTTACCTAGTAATGTTTGGCCATTCTCCCATTTTTTGGAAGTTCATGAAGCAAGCCACTATTTCGAGGAGTTCGGCAGAGGCTGAATACGAGCCACGTGACCTCGATCGCAGGTGATTTGGCTCATCGACTTATCTGAGGAGAGCTTGGTGTACGTGTTCGACTCCGTGAAATCGATAAATCGAAATCTGCAATCAGTTGCGCCTAATCCTATTTTTCACGAGAGAACTAAACACATTGACATTGATTTCCACTTCATAATGGAGTGGATTCAAGAAGGTCTCATCCCTATCGCCTATTTGACATCTGCTGATCAACCAGCCGACATTCTCACAAAGGCTCTCAGCAATATCCAACATGTGCATTTACTATCCAAGCTAGGAATGAAGAACATCTTCATATCTCCTAGCTTAAGGGGGTGTGTGGAAATATTGGAGAAGTGTATCACTGTGCCATGAGGAGGACTACACACTATCATTGTTAAACAGTTAAGTTGGTTAATTGGCTGTTAGATATTTTATTATTAGAAGATATTTTGTGGATGATTAGTAGATATTTTGTAATTAGATAGTCAATTAGTCAAGTGTATAAATAGAGGCTATTAGTTCATTGTATAGTTTTACAACTTTAGAATATATTGAAAGAGAAAGTTTTATTCCCAGTTCTTCTTCTTCTTCTGCGATCGTTCCTTAACCAGAACACTTCAGTTTCTGGATTGGATGACATTTCTAGATTCAGTTTGTGATAATATTGAAGTTCAACAAAGGTGTTACACTCGATACCTATGTTGATGAAAGATAGATTAACATAGAATTAATCTAAAAGATAGATTAATATAGAATTAATCGAAGTGTACGCGAACTCACTTGAATACTACAAAAGCAAAAATAGAGGTTGATACAAGATTTTTATATTACTGTAGCTAATCTTGATTGTGAAGTGAGAAAAGACATGAGAAATATAATGAGCATTCAATGGAGGAGATAGAGATGTTGGGGGAGTGGCTTTTTAATTAAATTCTGTTAAGATACTATGCTTTCTTTATACGTATGGAAATGGGCTCTCTTCATTACTCTTTTATCTCCTTTACGACACAAATTTGGGGACCATCTAGAGTGGAGTGGTACTAATGTTAATTGATATGTTTAAAGTTGATATTGACATACGGATAAATTTGATATTATCTTGAATTTTTAATCCAGACAATCCTTTAAGAACAAAAGTCAAAACTTCAAAATTACCTACCTTCAAGATCATTCTCATAAATCACCCAAATTTGTTATGGTAATTTCGTATTTGAGTCAAAAAAATTGTTTCCGATGAATAGTACAGTTCCATCCACGATTATGGTGGGATAAACATAATTTCTCCAACAATTCGAGTCATGTAAATGAAAAAATTCTAATAAAGAAAGTTTTAGTCGAAGCGCCACCGAATTAGAAACCAAAAATAATAATTGGTGATTCAAATGTTATTATAAAAATTGTTAGAGCTTAAATTTTAGCGATGATCAAACCACTATCGTGTAGTATTACGAGCAGAGCTAAAAGAGCGGAAGGGGTTCATTAGTACACTGCGCATAAGTCAATTATTTTTCATGGATATAGTAAATGATGATTTTTTTTTGGTAAAAATCCCACCATATATTACGTGAAAAACAAAATAGTTAGAAGGTCAAAAAAACAAAGTGGAAGATTAAAGAGAGAATTAAATTTGTCCTTTAGGGCCTACCCTAATATTCGTTGTCACTCACGAGCGTCAATGTGCGTGCGTTGGGGTGTGAAAAATATCACACTATATGGACAAGATTTTTATATTACTGTATGTGTCTGTTCTTGACTGTGAAGTGAGAAAATTGGGCATGGGAAGATGACAACGAGAGCCTGAAATGAGCATTGAATGGAGATAGAAAGATGTTGGCTGGGAGAATGGATAAATTTGTTTAGACTTTAGATACGGTTAAGAGTCCGGATATGGAATGAGAATATTGACTCCTTATATGGGTTGGATAATCCTAATCCTATAAGCTAGTTTTTTTTGGTTGAGTTAGGCTCAAGATCCATTCTTTACCTGATATCAGAGACAGACTCATTCCAATTCTTTGTTCACCGATATTGGGCCTATAAATTATATTATCCACGCTCCAGTTAACAAGGTTTTGGCGTGCGGGGAGTGTTAAGAGTCTCACATCGGATGTGAAATGAGAACATTGACTCATTATATGAGTTTGGACAATCATCACCCTACATGCTAGCTTTTGGGTTGAGTTAGACCCTAATTATAAAATTAAAAATACATGAGACAATACGCCCCGTAGATCCATCGATTTACGCCTCTTGACGTATGTCTCATGTATTTTTAATTTTATAATTTTAGAAACAATAAGCAAAAGTAAATTTTTCATTAAAATTCTACAAATAAATCACCAATAATATAAAGAAATGATTTTAATTGTTATATGATAAAGGTAATAACACAAAAATTGATACTCCGTAATAGCCTAGATAATCTTTAAAATAATATCTTATCCACTTCTTCATTAATCTCCACATCTATTAGTTATCTTATTTCCACTCTCAACTAATATTTACACTGATTTTTATTTATATAACTAGTGAATTCATCCGCGCTTTGCGCGGTCACGATAAATAAATAAATAAATAGAAGAAAATATATAATTCCTTGAATTTTTAAAACGAAAAACATTCTTTGCTAATTAAGTATTTATTTATGATTCTACAGTGAGTTATTACAATGTAAATGACCTGCTATAATTCTTTAGTGTGAATGAAAGTTCAAGATATTTAATAAAATTCTAATATAATTACGTTGATTTTAAAATTTTAGTTTTAGTTCAGTACAAAGTCCTAGATATTAGGGGAAAAGTTAGCATTACAATTTTATCCAATATGTTATTATTTTCTAGAGAAATTTTTAACTTAAAAGGGTATTAAAATCGTTCAATATTTGAAGGTTATTTTGGTCAATAAATATTTATATACATGATTTTAAAATATTCTGCTTCAGTTCTTTTTGGTGTAATTTTTAATGATTTAATGCTTCTGTTTGTTGTAATTTTTAATTGGTGACAAATTATATCGGATAAAGGATTGGGTAGAATTATAGTGTTTGCTTACTGTTTTATTTTATTTTGTAGAGCGGGTCAGGGCCGACCCGTAGGGTCTCCGAAGGGTCAGGGCCAAGGTCGAGCAATCAGAAAAAAAAACATGATCAGAGTCGGACAAGCAAAAAAAAAAAAACCACCTGACCCGGCCTGATCCAAACTTTGGACATGTATCATGTAGTATGTGAAAACAAAAGATTGAGAAGGTCTAACGAAGCACATGATACTTTTTCCGATTTAATTTATATGAACTTATTTTAGTTTTAGTTCTTTTGAAAAAATGATCTCTTTTTGAATTTAAAAATATTTTAGTTTAAAAATTTATCATTTTACTTTTTCTGGGAATAGTTTATACTCATACAAATATTATAACACGTTTAAAATTAAAATTAAAATAATTAATCTCTTGATTATTCTTATTAATGAAATACATATATATACAAATTACAAGGAAGATTCTCTTCCTCTTCTACCTAGAAATCCTATTTTATTTGAAGACTAACTTTACAATTATGATAATATTACACTACTAATTAAGATACAAATCTAAGTATAATATTCACCAAATATACAAGGGAAAGGAGGGCCCCACGGTGGTTGGACTGCGGCGTTTCGTTGACATCCCATATACTTTAACACACCCCATGATCATACGGAATGTATCTGTTGAGATCGCGTTTCTAAAATCTTCAAAAAGGACTGAGGGAAGCTCCTTTGTAAAGATGTCTGAAATCTGATATATGGAGGGGACATGACATACGCATACTTGTCCTTTAGCTACCTTCTCTCGAACAAAGTGAATATCCATCTCAATGTGTTTCGTACGCTGGTGTTGAACTGGATTTCCAGAAAGGTAGATGACACTTATATTATCACAATAAACCAAGGTAGCCTTCTCAATAGGACAATGAAGCTCTAACAGTAGATTTCGTAACCAACATGATTCAGAAACCACATTGGCTATCCCTCTATACTCGGCCCTGCACTTGAACGTGAAAGCGTGGATTGACGCTTGGCAGACCATGAGACCAAGTTATTACCTAAAAATATGCAATAGCCAGACGTAGACCGTCTGGTGTCAGGAAAACCACCACAATCAGCATCTGTATATGAGACTAGTGTAGACGTCGACGAAGAATACAAATGCAAACCATACTCAAGTGTTCCCTGAATGTACCTAAGAATGCGTTTGAGCGCATTCATATGTTCAACTCTATGATCATGCATGAACAGACACACATGTTGTACGACATATGTAATATCAGGTCACGTGAACGTTAGATATTGAAGGGCACCTGCAAGACTACGATAGCGGGTCAGATCCTCATAGGGAGAGCCAGTTGCAACACCCAACTTGGGTTTAGTATCAACTGGAGTAGAAGTTGACTTACAAGATGACATCTCAGCCATCTCAATGATCTCTGCTGCATACTTCCTCTGTGATAAGAACAATCCACTTGCATGACGAGTTACATCAATCCCCAAAAAGTAACTCAATGGCCCAAGTCCTTCATGGCAAACTCAGAACTGATCAGTGTCATAATGGACTTTCGCAAAGCAACAGAAGAGACAGTCAAAATAATATCATCAACATATAAGAGAATGTATGCCATGGAAGAACCCCGAAGATATATGAATAATGAATTATCAGACCTGCTGTGAGAAAAATCCATAGTCGAAACAAAATCAGCAAACCTCTTATACCAAGCCTGTGGAGACTGCTTAAGCCCATACAAGGACTTCTTCAATAGACAAATATGATTAGGATATCTAGTATCCCTAAACCCCAAAGGCTGATGCATATACACTGTCTCGTGAAAATCACCATGTAGGAAAGCATTCTTCACATCTAGCTGATGAATGAACCATGATTTTGAAAGAGCCAAGCTGAGCACAGTGCGAATGGTAACCGACTTGACCACCGGGCTAAATGTCTCACCACAATCCACACCAACCTGTTGAGTCTTACCATCACCTACAAGTCTAGCCTTATGCCTTGTAAATGAACCATCAGAATTTTCCTTATGAACAAAAATCCACATAGACCAAATAATATTAACACCAGATGGACGGGGTACCAACTCCCACGTCTTATTATCAATAAGAACATTATATTCCTCGGTCATGACAATTTTCCAATTAGGGTCATTTAAGGTAGACACATGATTACGGGGTAAGGGAGATTTAAGAACATTAGAATTCAAATTAAAATGTCTTTTTGGTTTAAAAATAGTTCATTGACTGCGAGTGATTGTACCATGACTCTGGGCTGTATTGAGAGAATTTTGGGAATTTTGAAAATTTTGAAAATTTTCAAAAATTACCGTTGGAAGATCCGCGACGCTGGGGGCAGGGGTCGCGGCGCTGGAAGAACTGCAGAGCTCTCTGAAGTTTTGGCGTCGCGGCGCTTTCTCAGAGGGTCGCGACGCAAATGACGGGATTGAATATGTTTGGACACTAGTTGGCTGGTGCCACGGCGCCTCCCCTAAGGGTCTCGGTGCTGACGTCATTTTTTTTGAAGAATCTGAAAAATGACGGAGAACATAAGGGGATACATCCTCATCCAAAAAATCATAAGAACTATGCACAAGTTTTTCTACTTTAGAAAAGGAAAATTGAGATTCATTAAAATGAATATGACGACTAATGATGATTCGTTTAGAGGACAAATCAAAGCATTTATAATCACGGTAATTTGACGGAAGACCCAAAAATACACAAGGAGTAGAACGTGTCTGAAGTTTGTTGATCGTAGTGGATGGAAACAGTGGATAACATAAGCATCCGAAGACCCTAAGATGAGAATATGACGGAGTCTTATTGTATAACACTTTGAAAGAGGATGAATATGTCAAACCTTTAGAGGGAAGAATATTTAGTAGATCGGTAGCCATTTGTAGCGCATGATGCCTAAATAATTGATGAACGGAAGAATGAACCAATAAAGTGCAGACAATATTATTAATGGTACGAATTTTTCGCTCAACTTTCCCATTTTGTGAAGACGTATGATGACAAGAAAAATGAAAATTTATCCCATTTTGAGCACAAAACTCCCTAAATTACCCATTGTCATACTGTTATCACATTGAATGTTTTTTATTTTTCGTTCGAATTGTGTTCTTATGAAAACTCTAAATTTTATGAAAATGGAAAAAAATTGAGATTTTTTCGCAATTGAAAACGTCCATAAATATTTAGAATAGTCATCTAAGAATAAAATATAATAACGATGACCCATAGAATTGAGAACCGGAGATTTCCATTAATCACTATGAATAATATCAAATGACATTGAAGTATTAGAATTCGAAGCTACAAATGGTAACTTAATAATTTTTTCCAAAACACAGGATTGACAAAGTGGAGTATTACGCGTACCCTTACAAGAAATAAACTTATGTCTATCTAAAGAATATAAAATAGACGACCCCGGATGACCTAGACGAGCATGCCACAAGGAAGAAGCAAAAGCTGCAAAAGTGGATGACATAACTTGACGCGAGATGCTGAGACTCGGTGTGATTGGATAAAGCTCCTCCTACTTTCGCACCTCATGAGATGACTCCCCGTCTTGAAATTCTTCACAGAAAACCCAAATGAATCAAAATGAATAAAAACTCAATTATCAGTGGTGAATTTACGGACAAACATCAAAAATTTTAATCAATTTTGGGGCATGAAGGGTATGTTTCAGGACAAGTGGTGGATGAGGAGGGGATAAAGTTTTATGACCATAACTCTTAATTGGAATAAAATTGTCATTACCAACAGTTATACCACGATTAGTGCTCAAATTGGAATAAGGCGAGAGAGTACCTTGGTCGGATGTCATGTGGGTAGTGGCACCAGTGTCCATGTACCAATTAGGGTCTGGTTGAGTCAAGTCAAGCGTGTGCATCGCTGCTTTAATGTCGGTCTGAGTGGGGTCCACTGCGCGGTGGGCCTGATGGGGGCGTGGCCCAAGTATACTGGACTGTTGTTGTTGTCCATACGATGGTCTGAACCACGAGTCTAACACTGGGGCGAAGTGGGCGGTATGGAAGGATAGTCGCGACTTGTAAAGTGCAGCCGCGATGGTGGTATGGGACCCACTTCCACTGTCCATGAGGCCTCTGTGGGTTCCAAAACTGTTGCTGCTACTGACAGTTTCCCCGTTGTTGCCGCCACGATTTTTGTCATTATTCTTCCGATTTTGGCCCTTCTTACCACCCCCGTTGTTGTGATTTTGGGTCACATTGGCTGGATTGAAAGGAGAAAAATTGGAAGCAGACCTCATGACGGCAGGACTGGTCCCAATCACTACTTTCTTAGCCAATCCGACTTCTTCCAAAGTAAACATAGAACGGGATTGATAAAAACCTGACAGGGGGGGTACTCTGACGAATAACCGAAGCAACATCGCTATAGGCCTCTGACAGGCCTGCAACCATCTGAAGATCTCGAAGACTATTAGAAACAGGATAACCCACGTTGCTGAGTTGGTCTGCCAAGTCCTTGAGGCGTTTGCAATAAGAAAAAATGTTTTGAAAACTCGCCATAGCCACCTGTGAGAATTCTTGCTCAAGGATAACAATTCGAGAATGACTGTTATCTTGGAATATGTCTCGCAATCGATCTCACACCGCCATAACTGTGGAGTTGGGTTCCATAATCGTCTGTAAAAGATCCAAAGAGATAGTGACATAAATCCACTGAAGAACCTTGACATCAGGCATGACCCATAGTTCTAGATCTACTTCTTTAGTGGGCACAACGGTCGTATAAGTAGACGCCCTATCACCCTCATTTTTTTGGAGGAGTTGGAGGAATGATGTGGTGGAGGACTTTATGTGCCAAAACATGAATTTTAAATAATTCTGTCCACGTCCCATATTGAACGTTTTCTAAGTCAAGAACGATAGGAATGACACTCTTGATGTTAGAAACTGTGAGGGCATGATGAAAATTGTTCTTATCATCCAGAGGGAATAGAACAACAAGATTCGGACAAGGGAATTTGAGAGATAGGATTTTCTGGAGAGAAGAGTCGCGGCTTTGGAAGAAATCTTAGAAGTGGGTTGCGGCGCTAGGGCTAGAAAATCGAGAAAAAAGGAGAAATTTGAGGAGCGGAAGCATGGTAAAGAGAATCTAGACTCTTGATACCATGAAAGAATTAATTTCTTGATTATTCTTATTAATAAAAGACATATATATACAAGTTAATAGAAAAATCCTCTCCCTATTCTACCTAAAAATCACTATTCTATTTGAAGAATAACTTTACAATTATGATAATATTATATTACTAATTAAGGTACAAACCCTAAGTCTAATATTCACCAAATATACAAGGAAAAGAAGGGCCCCACGGTGGCTGGAGCCTGGATGGACTGCTGCGTTCCGTGGACAGCCCATATACTTTAACAAAAATTTTAAAAATCACACAAATATTATATCATAATTTAAGATGATAAGTCAAAAGCCTTTACTTTCTTCTTAAAAACATGTCAAGCCAAATAAGTTCTCATAAATTGAAATAGAAAGAGTATTAAAGGGATTTCTTTTTTTTTTTTTTTTTGTGAAGGAATCATGTGCATTCTTCTTTCAGTCTGTGAAGTAAATTTGTATGATAAGCGCAAACCACGTCGTAGGTGCTTAGCGCTTGTGTGTGTTTCAACCAAAGAAAGGTTTATGCGAGATGAACTCGTGGCGCTTGCGGTCGTCTCTTCTTCTGTACACCAATTGCATCTATGCGTGAGTATTAAAGGGAATTGAATTGAGGAAACTTTGTTTTGTAAGATTGGACTATCCGTCAATGGGAATGCTAATAAATAAAATGGTATTTTCAAGGAGTTGGAAACTAAAAAATCTCGACAAGAGAGACAGTGAGGGGGACCCCCTAAATAAAATTAACCCTACTTGAATGTAACGTTTGTTGTGCTCTTTTTTTCCAATTATCTCTTTTCATAATCAGTTGAGTTGTCCATACGGACAACTTTTATTATGCTCTTATCCTTATTCTTTAATTGTTTTATATTTCTTTAACCCATCCACCCCCGCTCCCACCCCCACACACAAAAACACAACAATAAGCTCCTTTCCTTTTCTCCTACAAAATCAAAGACTATCCACAGACTTGTGCCAGTTGTGAATTCACAATGCAGTTTAGTTTTGGATTTGGTAACCATAGTGGTGAGTTCAATGATCATTGTTCTTGTCACATAGAAACATAGGACCACAAATATCATTATCTTAAAGCATGTTTGTCATATATTCTTCTTGTATACAGGTATATTAATAATCTATGTGCGTCTAATAGTAATATTTAGTTTAGTTTGAGATTATTGTATTATTGTGTGTACACACCGGCAAATTTTGGATTTTTTTGACCAAAATTTTAGTGTTCACACTACAGGAATAGAGAGTAAAAATTTAGTGTATACACACATGACAAGAATAGTAAGAATTCTATGTGTACCGGCCATGAGTCAAAGCAGCCAATGCAATGGCTCAAGTCATAATTTTTTTGGAAAAATTAGGGCATATTTTTTTGGAAAAAAAATCACTATTAAATACAACAATAACAAAAACTTTAGGGGTCAAAATATATTCCTCACATCTTTTTGGACTCTAAAGAATCTCTAATAAATCCCTCATATAAACTCAAATAACAAATCATTATTCACTAGGTTTACAAAAGTTTTCACTCCACCATTCACCCTAATTAGTTAAGAAATTAAATTTTCTATTTCGTTTCCATCACCTTTGTAGATGAGCTAAGAGCCTCTTCTAACTCTCTTATATCAACCTGAACTTCTGCGCCGATAGGAAGTCAAATAAAATCAAGAATTCAAAACTCTAGGTCCCTAGCACTTTAAAATTTCTCTGTCAGATATAGCTCTAAATCTAAAGTATCTGTTTGTTTTGTTTTTGCTCTCTATTTAATTTAGATTTTTATTGTTGGATTTGTTGAAGTTCATGAGCAATATGTAACTAGATTACTAATTTTTTTGTTATTTAATAATAATATGGAATTTTTATAGGTTTTTAATTGTTCAATCAGAACCGCAATGATTTAAGTTTTTTATTGTTCAATCAGGACCGTAATTATGAGAAAGCAATCGTCTGGTGCTCAAAATAAACAGAAGAAAAAAGATAGGGATGATTTCGCAAAAGTATATGCTAAAGGCGGTGGTCTTTCTAGATTTGTGAATTCAATTAATAATGTTGAGGGCGTAGAAAATACTGAGGGGCAAGACATAAATATAGACTCTGAAAAGTTATCAGAAGAGGTTGAAATAATGACTCATGTTGACACCAATGATGAGAATGTTGAGAATGTTGAGAATGAAGCACACTACAAAAAAACTACTAAATTATGGTGTTTTTTATAGGGGTCATAAGAAACCCCCATTATACATTCAATTCATGGCGTTTGTGCCAACCCCATATAATAGCTCTTTTTGTGGCGATTTAAATGTGGAGGTTTTAAAAGACCCCCAATATACATTTAATTTGTGGTGTTTGTTTCAACCTCCCCAGAATTATTCTTATTGTGGCGATTTTTTGTGTGGGTTTTTGATAACCTCCATAAATATATCAAATTTCAGTTGTTTAAGAAAATATTGCAATTCGATACAAATTGATGATTACTAACACTACAAGAAAAGGCTTATTGACAATTACTAACACAACAAGAAAATACAATTATAAGTCATTTTTTATTTTTTTAATATAACAAAAATTGAATTAAAATTACACAATTTAGTTAACTTTGTGAATTAATGACATTTAGGTTAAAATTCACATAGTTTGTTGTTCCTTTGTCCATCATATTCTTCCATGGCAAAAGAAGATACGAAGATAGAGGTTTTTTCCATTTTTATCTAATCTAAGAATTTTAGATATTAAATGAATAATTTTATTGAGTTTTTGTGAATTTATTCTATACTTTAACCTTTCTTTTTTCTGAATATTTTATTTTGTACTTATTCTCCTTATATTTTTAATTGTATAGTATATAATAAATTTATATTTTTTTGTTATGTTTAATTATTTTTAGTATCACTTATTTTTATTTCTCATTATTTTTCTTTACTGCAAGAGCAATTAGCAACAACTTTTAGTTGGGAGATCAAAATATCTTAGCTAATATGCAACATTAGCCACAGATGTAGTATCAATTTATGGTGGCTTTGTCAATTGCCACACTTTTGTGCAATTCTGTGAATGTTACAAAAACGTTACTATATTCTAGGGATGGCCAGTGGGTCGATCCGATCCCGACTCTGCCCATACCGAAATCCACCTCGATCCCCCTAAAAATGATCTCGGGGTTCGAACTCGGGACGCAACCTGGGCTCGTCACGCCTGGTTCCGACCCGCTTCAACCCGCCCCAGACCCGATCCCTATCCCGTCCCGCCCGCCTCCTCCCCTTTGCAAAATTAGTCGTTGCAACAACAATCAAATTTTGATTTTGATCGTTGTGAAATGGCTACAAAGGCCATTTTTTGCCCTCTCCAACTAATAAACAATTCACCCCCTAAGTTGGTATATTTACACTTTTAACCCTATTTCTCAATTATAAATACCTCATTTTCCTCTTTATTTTCTCACAAATCTTCCTACCATCTCTCTAATATCTCTATATCTCTCTACAACTCTACATTACCTACTAAATATTATATTTTATTTGCTCATTTGTATAATTGTATCAAAGTTCAAAAATTGAGGGTGAAGTTGACAACTAGCTTGAGGATCATCTATCGAATAAAGTTTCAATTTTCAACCTCGATTACACGTAGACGTTACGTAGGCGTTTGGTACCTTCGTTCCTTCTTTAAATTATTATTATTACTTAATTAATTTTAATTATCGCACTTAATTTTATCATTTTTAATTATTTATTTGTATAATTAAAATGGAAGGATTTGAACGTATGATTAAAGGTAAGGATGCTTCTTCTAGTAGAAGTAACAAGGGTACTTCTTCTAATAATCATATTCCTAGTCCCGATGATTTAATTATTTATTTGCATAATTATTTATGATTGTATATCAGTACTTCCACCTCCAACTCCAGAAAACTCAAATGAAGAACCACATAAAGAAGAAGTTTTGTCTAGCATACACGATGAATATAAAAAAGTTTATAGGCATTACCAACAACAAAGTGCAAATTACCAACCAGCTTCTATATCATCTTCTACTTCTTCAATGCAACCTTATAAAATACATGTTGTTTCTATTGCTAGTATTGAAGCCTTAGAAATAAAATGTCTAGTGATTCCACTTCTTCAACAGTTAGTGAGTTTGATGTTTTTGTTTTACAGGGTATTATACCGTACCAAGCAATTCTCAATGAAGAAGGACGTGAAGACTTGCTTAAATAATGGAGGAAAATGAGAAGACATTTTCGATACTAGCAAAGATGACCCAAGATGTGTTGAACATTCAAGTGTAATCAACAGCGTCTGAAATCGTTTTTTTCTCCCGGAAGATTTCAAATAGGAGAGCACAGACACTCATTAACGGGAGACAACTTGGAGATTGCAGTTTTATTCAGAGGTTGGATTCAAGCGGAGCGTATAAGGTGCAGTCAACCAGAGATCAATGAAGAACACAACGAAATCTTGTCTGAGGGAACAAGAAGCGACGTCGAACAATTTGACCAATAAATTCCAATTTCAACCGAAGAACCTCAAGACATTGTGAAGAAAATTTTAAAAATGTTTTAAACTATGTAATTTTTTTAATTGCAATTTTACTATGTGATATGCAACTTTGAACAACACCACAAAATTGTAATTTTGAAATTGTATTACAAAATAATTATATTTGTATTAAATAATATAAGAGACACAAAAATAACATTGTGATATTTTTATTACATTATCTTGTTAAATTATTTAAGTGTTTATATTTTTTTTGAAATTGAGTTTTTAAAAAACAGTGAAAGTCCGCTACAAACCGACCCCGCCAACACCGGTTCCATTTTCCGGCGAAACTGGAGACGAGACATCTGCCTGTCCCGGCCATTCCCCTCGTCCCGCGGGGTCTTGTTCCGGTGGGACCCGACCCCTTGGTTCTATGAGCCAACTGCTTCCCTTGTTCAGGTCTTTCTAATCATTGTTGTTAAAATATGATCCAACAAATGCAGGTTTACAATGATATATCTTTCCTTCATCTGCAGGTGAACTTGCTCAGTACTTGAGTAGATTTTTCATTGGAAAATGTATAGAGGCAATGGCACTAACACTAACACTCAACTTCCTATTTTCGTGAATGAGAATGGTTTTCAGGAAGTATCCTGCTAGTGCACCAAATCAACTTCAATTATTTGGAAGCTGTGAGTTACTTTTCTATTAGTAAATGTTGAAAGTAGATTGTGAGCCATTCTGTATTTGTATTTCATCCTTAGTAACATCACCAATATAAGTATCTGTCTTTTCTTAATTTTCAACTATTGAATGCTTTGGTGCTAGATCTATATTTGTTAATGCAGATGCTTCTATCTGAAAAGCTCTGAAAAATTGTCAGAATTGGTGGTTTGAACATTTTTTATTGTTCTAGATTCTATTAACTTTCTGAATCACTATAATAACAATTAACCTTCAATGGGCATACCAAGTTGCAGGCGTATAATTACTCTTGGACGTCCAAATTGGATTGAGCGACTTTGAGTTTTCTTCCAAAATTCTTCTCTTGTTGCCAAAATTGTTGTCTGGCTTTTGCTTACAATTAGGGTCTTGGGTGGGGTCTTTCATGTACTTGTTAGTACAAAAGGATAACGAAAATTTGAAATAGACTAAGCTAAGGGAACCTCAAATGCTCTGATATGTTTATCAGCAGTTTCAAGCTTTTTGAAATGTCGAGTCACTTCATCTGTATTGAACTAATAATGGGTAAGTCTTCTTTATTTAGTTGTGTTAACTACTGCATCATGTTGTTAGAATGCACTACCATGACGTATTCGATTTTATTATTTCTATGTTCATAATATTTTAATCTCTCGTTCTCTTGCTTTGCTTTGCCTGTAATTATGCTTTGTCTTGAGTCGAGGGTCTCCCGGAAACAACCGCTCTATCTATCAAGGTAGAGGTAAGGTCTATGTACACTCTACCATTTTCAGACCCCACGTTGTGAAATTTCACTAGGTATGTTGTTGTTATATGTTTTCTCTATCAGATTCAGATACCCCTGAGTTAAATATTCCACCTTCCAAACGTTCAGTTATAATTATTGGCAAATGGTATTGTCTATGTGTTCTAGTAAAATAGGGACACACTAGAACTAAAGAACATATGAATAAATCTTTATTCTATGAAGTGACTCTCAAGTGTTGTTGGGAGCAAATATTTTCTTGTGAGAATGAAAAAAGAGGAAATAGAGCACACTTAGAGGTCGATGCACGTGTGAGAAAATTGTTAACTTTAATCAGTTGGACGGAAGTTGTTAAAGATGAAGAAGGAAGTGGAGGGGTTGTTTGGTTTAGAGTGAAAGAGGAATTTAGAAAGAAATGTATAGTGGAGAAAGTTGGTTTGAATAGTGTTGTTATTGAGAAAATGAGATGGATACATGAAAGAAGGGGATGGTTTGATGGAGGAGAAAGTGATGTAAGAGTGGAAGGTGTAAAAGAAATAGAAAGTGAGAATGGGTATTGGAGAAAGTTTACTTGTTATATTTTGGTGGAGAGCTTTGTGTTTAGGAGAATGGATGGGAGTTTGTTAATCAACTTCAATTTCAAGAACACTCAGAAAATTGTGTGCCTATCTGCAAGAACTAATATATGTTGAATTTGTACATGTTAAGGTGTTGCTGTCTTCTACTCCTATATGACTATATCTAGTGTAAATGTGTCTCAGTTAAGGATTATATGTTTTATTTGAATTGCATTTTGATCAATTTATTTTAATCTTAACTGATAAAGTACAAATTCTTTAAATTTGATTTAGTTTCCTTGGAACTTAAATGGGAAGAACCTAAATATTTCCATTAGGCTACTGAGATTGAATAGTGATTACTTATATATGTCTAATTCTCTTATTTCCTTTCCCGAATCTCCATTTATCCTGATTTACTTAATGTATTTTATATTGATTTTTAATTAGTTAGACGTTAGCTTTTAAATTTCTCATTGAATATGTTTTTTTATTATTTCAGTCTAGCGATGATGTTGGGAGTGAATCTACTTCACCGGTGAATATAAGAAGATCATTGGGTGACATCAACAGAGATGATCAAGCAAATAATTAGAATTTTATTTATTTTAATATGGAACCACTTTTGCTTCTAGGAAATAGTTGTAATGTTTATCATACATTAGTTTATATTGCTTCACTTTCTTAGATAGTAATATATTTGAATTTGTGGCTTTTGCTATTATGGATTATTTTTATGAAATTTAATTTTTGTTATATATTATTAAGTAAACTATTTATTTGATATGCATATTGTTATACAAGCTTGGTCTTATTTAATCATGAATTTTTTTAATGAGAAGAAAATACATTTCAATAATCAATTTGTGAAGGTAATTGACCCCCAAAATTAAATTTTGTAAAATAATGAAATTATATTGTGGAGATTGTAGACCTCAACATATTAAAATATTTTTAAATATAAAGCTTATATTGTGGCGTTTTACAATGCCACTAATTATTTTAAAAAATAATTCAAATCATACTGCGACAATTAAAAACTTCCATAAATTATATATTTTGGAGTATCAGACCACCGTAAGTTGACTTTAAAACTCCCACTAATTACACTTTCAATTTGCAGAGGACGTCGTGGAGGTTTTCTAAAATCGTCACAAAATGCATCGTGGCGCATATAACCTTGGCGTTTTTAAAACTCCACAATTCGATTTGTGGAGGTCGGAAACCTCCACAAAATTAAGAAAAAACCTCCACAAAATAAGCCTTTTCTTGTAGTGGCAGTAGAAGATCATGCTGACACCAATGATGAGAACACTTTTGGATTTCTGTTTGTGAGAAAATTGAAGTTCGCGAGCGACGACATGTTGATGACTTCATGCATTAATCTGGAATTTTTTTGAAGCGTGATTTTATTTCTGATATTGATGGAAAAGTCTTATTTCTTGAGTTAAGAGTTCTACAAGAATGCATACCCGCAAAAATAAAAAAAACAATTGAGATGTTGAACTTTTTAACGAGTATGGAAGGTTGCTACCCGAATGCCACAATTGCTTATAGAATTTTGTTAACTATACCAGTGAAAGTCGCTTCCGGAGAAAGAAGTTTTTCAAAACTGAAGTTGATCAAGTTGTATCTTCGTTCGACTATGTTACAAGAAATGTTGAATGAACTAGCTATGATATCAATTGAGAAGGAAATGCTAGTGAATTCCAATTTTGAAAGCTTGATAAATGATTTTGCTAGCAAAAAGGCTAGAAGGATAATGTTTCAATAGCAATGCTCGTATACTCATCAGGTAATATTCTTGTTACTTAGCTATACAATTTTGAATAAGGTTGCAATCTCTATTTTTATTATATTAGGTTAATAATCATGTTAATTTTTTTTATTCATGTGTTTAAGTAAGTCTAGCTACTTGTTAACTATTTTCGGTGGGTGAGGGTGGGGGGCAAAAAAAATTGTGATGGCTTAGGGCATCCCAAATCTCAGAGCCGACCCTGATCCTTAATCAAAAATTTTGTGTTCGAGCTCATGAAATAGAAAGTTCTGAGCAGAGAGCAATCAAGAGTAACATATTATATTCTTATTGTAATAGTGTGCATGCATAATGGTAACTAAGATTTTCCCACCTTTAACCAATTTTTTTTTTGTGTTTGAACCCTATGAATGAAAAATCTTTTAATAGATTTAGAGTAATCACGAGTAGTATATATATATATGAAAGAAATAATCCCTTAATTATTCTTAATAATGAAAGACATATATATATACAAGTTATAAGGAGGAAGATTATCTTCCTATTCTACTAGGAATTCCTATTCTATAAGAATACTAACTTAACAATTATGGTAATATTACACTACTAATTAATGTACAAACCTAAGTCTAATATTTACCAAATATACAAAGGAAAGGAGGCCGGAGAATCTCGGCTGGGCCCAATATACTTCAACACACCCCGCATGATCATATCGGACGATCTTGTGCGCTAAGATCGTCTAAAATCTTCAAACAGGGCCAGGAAGACCGCTTTGTAAAGATATGCGCAATTTGATATCTTGAAGGAACATGTGACAGCGTCTTGTCCTTTGGCTACCTTCTCTCGAACAAAGTGAATATCCATCTCTAGGTGTTTAGTACTGTCTCGAATTGGATTACGAAGGTAGATGACACTTATATTATCACAATACACCAGGTAGCCTTCCGATAGGACAATGAAACTTTAACAAGAGATTTCGTAACCACGTGACTCGAAACCACATTGGCTACCCTCTATACTCGGCTATTCACGAACGTGAAAGCGTTGATTGACGCGGACCGTGAGACCAAGTTATTACCTAAAAACATGCAATAGTCGACGTGGGCCGTGCGGTGTCGGAACAACCCCAACAAGATCGTCGTAGCAGGAGACAGTGTAGACGTCGACGAAGGATACAAATGCAAGCCATACTCAAGTGTTTCCTGAATGTACCTAAGAATGCGTTTGAGCGCATTCATATGTTCAACTCTAGGATCATGCATAAACAAACACACATGATGTACGTCATATGTAATATCAGGTCGCGTGAACGTCAGATACTGAAGGGCGTCTGCAAGACTATGATAGCGGGTCGGATCCTCATAGGAAGAGTCAGCTGCAACACCCAACTTGGGTTTAGTATCAACTAGAGTAGAAGTGGACTTATACGATGACATCCTAGCCCTCTCAATGATCTCTGCTGCATACTTTCTCTGTGACAACAACAATCCACCTGCATGACGAGTTACAACAATCTCCAAAAAGTAACTCAATGGGCCCAAGTCCTTCATGATAAACTCAGAACCGAGCATTGTCATAATAGACTTGCGCAAATCATCAGAAGAGGCAGTCAAGATAATATCATCAACATATAATAGAATATAAGCCATGGAAGATCCTCGACGATATATGATTAATGACTTATCAGACATGCTGTGAGAAAACCCATAGTCGAAACAAAATCAGTAAACCTCTTATACCAAGCTCGTGGAGAATGCTTAGCCCATACAAGGATTTCTTCAATAGACAGACATGATTAGGATATCTAGTATCCCTAAACCCCAAAGGCTGATGCATATAAACTGTCTCCTGAAGATCACCATGTAGGAAAACATTCTTCACATCTAGCTGATGAATGAGACATGATTTTGAAAGAGTCAAGTTTTGCACAGTGCGAATGGTAGCCGACTTGACCACCGGGCTAAACGTCTCACCACAATCCACACCAACCTGCTGAGTTTTACCATCACCTACGAGTCTAGCCTTATGCCTTGCAAATGAACCATTAGAATTTTCCTTATGAATAAAAATCCACATAGACCGAATAATATTAACACCAGATGGACGGGGTATCAACTCCCACGTCTTATTATCAATAAGAGCATTATATTCTCGGTCACAACAATTTTCCAATTAGGGTCATTTAAGGTAGACACATGATTACGGGGTAAGAGAGATTTAAAAATGTTAGAATTCAAATTAAAATGTCTCTTTGGTTTAAAAATACCCCGTTGACTGCGAGTGACTGGACCATGACTCTGGGCTGAATTGGGTGAAATTTGAGAATTTTTGGGAATTTCTGGAATTACCGTTGAAGGCGTCGCGGCGCTAGAAGTGCACGGCCACGACGCTGACTCGCAGGAGTTTTGGCGCCGCAGCGCCTTTGTGCAGGGCCGCGTCGCTAATGGAGCTTTTTCAGGGAAATCTGAAAAATGACGTAGAGCATAGGAGGAGACATCCTCATCCATAAAAATCATAAGAACTAGACACGTGTTTTTATACTTTAGAAAAGGGAAATTGGGATTCATCAAAGAGAACATGACGACTAATGATGATTCGTTTAGATGACAAATCAAAGCATTTATAACCACAGTGATTTGACGGAAAACTTAAAAACACACAAGGAGTAGAACGTGCCTGAAGTTTGTTGATTGTAGTGGATGGAAACAGTGGATAACATAAGCATCCGAAGACCCTAAGATGAGAATATGACAGAGACTTATTATATAAGACTTTGAGAGGGGTTGAATATGTCAAACATTTAGAAGGAAGAATATTGAGTAGATCGGTAGCCATTTGTAGCGCATGATGCCAAAATAATTGAGGAACGAAAGAATGAACCAATAAAGTGCGGAAAATATTATTAATGGTACGAATTTTTCGCTCATCTTTCCCATTTTGTGAAGACGTATGAGGACAAGAAAAATGAAAATTTATCCCATTTTGAGCACAAAACTCCCTAAATTCCCCATTATCATACTCTTTGCCATTATCACATTGAATGTTTTTTATTTTCCGTTCGAATTGTGTTCTTATGAAAGCTCTAAATTTTATGAAAATGGAAAAAACTTGAGATTTTTTCGCAATTGGAAACATCCATAAATATTTAGAATAGTCATCTAAGAATAAAACATAATAACGATGACCCATAGAACTGAGAACCGGAGATGTCCACAAATCACTATGAATAATATCAAATGACATTGAAGTATTAGAATTTGACGCTACAAATGGTAACTTAATAATTTTTTCCAAAGCACAGGATTGACAAAGTGGAGTACTACGCGTACCCTTATAAGAAATAAACTTATGTCTATCTAAAGAAGATAAAATAGACGACCCTGGATGACCTAGACGAGCATGCCACAAGGAAGGAGCAAGAGCTGCAAAAGTGGATGACATAGCTTGACGCGAGATGCTGAGACTTGGAGTGATTGGATAAAGATCACCCCTACTGTTACACCTCATGAGATGATTCCCAGTCTTGAAATCTTTCACAGAAAACCCAAATGGATCAAAGTTAATAGAAACCCAATTATCAGTGGTGAATTTACGGACAGACACCAAATTCTTAATCAATTTTGGGGCATGAATGGTATATTTCAGGACAAGGGGTGGATGAGGAGGTGATAAAGTTTTATGACTATAACCCTTAGTTGGAATAGAATTGCCATTACCAACAGTTATACCACGATTAGTGCTCAAATTAGAAAAGACGAGAGAGTACCTTGATCGGATGTCATGTGGGTAGTGGCGTCGATGTCCATGTACCAATTGGAGTCCGGTTGAGTCAAGCCAAACATATGCATTGCTGCTTCAATATCGGTCTGGGTAGGCCCTACTGCGTGGTGGGCCTGATGGGCAAGGGCCCAAGTATCTGGATCGGGGCCGCCAAACGATGGTCCAACTCGAGTCTGAACTTGGAAGAAGCTGGGCCGCGACTGAGGCGTCGTGGCGCTGTAAGGCTGAGCCGCGACGCTGTAAGGCTGCGCCACAGCGCTGGGACCCACTGCCACTGTCCAGGGGGCCCCTTTAGGCTCCAGGACTGGTGCTACTTCTAACGGTTGCCTCCGTTGTTGCCGCCACGATTCTTGTCATTATTCTTCCGATTCTGGCCCTTCTTACCACCCCGTTGTTATGATTTTGAGTCATGTTGGCTGGATTGGAAGGAGAAAAATTGAAAGCAGTCATCATGACAACAGGGCTGGCCCCAATTGCCACTTTCTTAGCCAATCCGGCTTCCTTCAAAGTAAGCATAGAACGAGCTTGATAAAATCCTTGCAGGGGGTTACTCTGACGAATCACCGAAGCAACACCGCTATAGGCCTCTGACAGACCTACAACCATCTGAAGAACTAGACGACTTTGAGAAACCGGAGAACCCACGTTGCTGAGTTGGTCTGCCAAGTCCTTGAGGCGTTTGCAATAAGAAAAAACGTTGGAAAAACTCGCCATAGCCACATGGGAGAATTTCTGCTCAAGGATAACAATTCGAGAATGACTGTTATCTTGGAATATGTCTCGCAATCGATCCCACACTGCCATAGCTGTGGAATTTGGTTCCATAATCGTCTGTAAAAGGTCCAAGGAGATAGTGGCATAAATCCACTGAAGAACCTTGGCATCAAGCATGACCCATAATTCTGGATCTACTTCTTTAGTGGGCACAATCATCGTAGAAGTAGACGCCGTATCACCCCCTTTGGAGGAGTTGGAGGAATGATATGGTGGAGGACTTTACGTGCCAAAGCATGAATCTTAAATAATTCCTCCCACGTCCCATATTGAACGTTTTCTAGGTCAAGAACGATAGGAAGAACACTCTTGATATTAGAAACTGTGAGGGCAGGGTGAAAAGTGTTCTTATCAGCCATAGGGAATAGAACAATAAGATTCAGAGAAGAGAATTTGTGAGAAAGGTTTTTGGAGAGAAGATACTCGATTTTTTGTGAAAGAGGGAGAACACACAAAAAAAATCGAGAATTTAGGGCAAAATTTCGAGAAAAGAAAAAGAAATTTTGAGGAGCGAAAGCAGGACAAAGAGAACCTAGACTCTTGATACCATGAAAGAAATAATCCCTTGATTATTCTTATTAATGAAAGATATATATATACAAGTTACAATGAGGAAGATCCTATTCCTATTCTACTTAGGAATCCCTATTCTATAAGAATATATACTAACTTTATAATTATGGTAATATTACACTACTAATTAAAGTACAAACCTAAGTATAATATTTATCAAATATACAAAGGAAATGAGGCCCCACAATAAGAGAATCTCGGCTGGGCCCAATATACTTTAACAATATATATCTATATATATATGATTATTTTGGTCTTAACCTAATATTTCGTGCTTGAGCTCCAGAACCGAAGAACCTCTTAGTAAAGAGCATTGCAGGAGTAGCATTGTTTGAACTTATTGTATTATTGTGTGTGTATAGATAGTTAGGATTCTTTCTTCTTAAATAAAAAAAATCGTATTCAAGCTCTAGGAATAAAGAGTTTCTTTAATAGAGAGCGATCAAGAGTATACATATGGATAGTTTAGGATTTTTTTCGCCCTTAACTAAAAATCTTGTGTTTGAGCTTTAGAAATAGAAAATCTTTTATCAAAAAAACACTTTGCTTCATTAATAGGTCTACCTAATATGATTCAATATTTATCAGATCAACAATTTTGGATATGAAAGGAGATATATAAATGATAAGTAGATGCATTGGGTGGAGCCAATGACCACCCTTGTTTCATAATGGCTCTTTCTTAGCATGAAGAATGAGGTAGATTATATGCAATAATTAATATATATATGCATACGTAATAGTTTATCCTTTTTCAATTCTTATTTAACTTTTTTTTTTGTTAAGAGTCCACATCGATAATGAAATGAGAACATAGACTTCTTATATGAATTTGAACAATCATCATCCTATAAGTTAGCTTTTGGGGTTGAGTTAGATCCAAAATCCATTATTTATGTGGTATCAGAGTCAGACTCATTCCAATTCTATGTTCACCGATGTTGGGTTTCCCAAATTATGTCATCCACGTTTCAGATAACGGTGTCTGGGCGTGCGTGGAGTGTAAGAGTCTCACATCAATAATGGAATAATAACATAAACTTCTTATATGAACTTGAACAATTTTCACCCTACAATTAAGCTAGTTGTTTGAGTTAAATTATGCCCAAAATTTATTCTTTACATTTTTCCTTTTAACGTTTTCTCATTTTCGGGTCAGACATGTTTTGCAATCTTGATAGTTGATATTCAACAATTGTCCTTTATGGGAAGGTAATTTGAATCGGGTTTGAATACTTTAAAGGGAAAAGGATAAAAAATATCACTCTACTTTGGAAAAAAGACTAAAAGTAACTTTCGTTATGAGTTTGGGTTAAAAGTACTCCTTCCGTCATTAAAATTTTAAAATACATTCATTTTTTAACGGGAATACCCAAATCCGCTAAAATTATCCGATTTTATTTTTAAACACGCTTCATTATTTAAATCGACCCAACCGAGGGAATACTTACCAACAAGGACAAACATGTGGATTCTACAAGGGCTAACAATGTTGATTTTTTTTGTTCTTGATTCTGTACTGCTGCCATTTCTCTTTGCTTGTTCCTCTTCCTGTCCCTCCTTTCTTTCCTATTTCATTTCTTTGCTTGGGTTTTTCAGGATTGCTTATGTTGTCAATGGCATATGGATGAGCTGGGATGGCATTTCCTGAGAACCTCATTTGATTTCTTTGTTGCTGCTTGTTAACTTGTCTCCTGGTATTGGTTTTGTTCTCCTGCTTAGGTCGGTTCTGTCTATTAGGATCAATGTTCTCAAGGGTTTGGTCAGTAAAAAATGGTTCTTGGACATAACTCAACCTCAAAAACTAGCTCGTAGATTGTTCAAGTTCATATAAAGAGTCCATTTCCCATTTCATATCCGATGTGACACTCTTAACACTCCCGCACGCTCAGATCTTGTTAACTGGAGCGTGAATAATATAATTTGGGGACCCAACATCAGTGAACAAAGAATTGGAATAGACCTGACTCTGATATCATGTAAAGAATGTATCTTGTACCTAACTCAACCCCAAAAGCTAGCTTATAGGGTGAGAATTGTCCAAGTACATATAAAGAATTCATGTTCTCATTCCATATCCGATATGAGACTCTTAACATGATCGTTAGCATTTCCGTCTTGCTATTTTTTCTTGTCATAGCATCATTGTTGTCCACCATAACATTTTTATCTGTAGAGTCCACATGTTTGTCCTTGTTGGTAGTATTTTCCTCATTTGGATTCGTTTAAATAATGGAGCAGGTTTAAAAATAAAATCGAGTTATTTTAGGGATTTTCGTTTAAAAGAGGGTATGTTTGAAAACTTTAATGATGTGAGGGGTATCTTCAATCCAAATTCGTAACGGAGAGTATTTTTAGCCATTTTCTCAAAGTAGAGGAATATTTTTGACCATTTTCCCTACTTTAAATTTAGTTTCTGTCAGGGAGTAAATTTAAAATAGTTATTTCAATATATTTTTAACAGTTTTGATCCGTTAAATTTATTAAAAATAAGAACTTTTATTTTTTGTTAAATATTTAATATCTTAATATTCGAGTCTCGCCAAATGATGCCATATAAAATGGCACTAAAGGACATTATCGACTTCTTTAAGAATTAAGAAACAAAACCCTTTTTCTTTTTCTGGACGAAAGTATTGAATAACTTAAACTGTATGAGTTCACCTGAAATCACTAGTCATTCCAATCTAATTTACAATAGTTATAATAACTTTCTAACAAGATGATACGGTTAAAAACTTGATTCAAGACTAAAATAAATATAAAAAGATCAACATTTTAAAATTCTGAATTATGCACAAGAAAGAAAACATTTCATAATAATTGACAATGATCATGAATTGTGATGAATGGAACAATTCATGGCGGTGTTAGAGGTAAATAATTAGAATAATACTTCTATGCTCACTTCTTATTTACCCCATTGCTAGAATTATGGGGGGGGGGGGGGAAGCAATCAAGCATGGTGAAAACTAGACTTGTTCATCGGGTCCCCGACCCGGAAAACTATGGCCAGAGTCAGCGTATTTTTGACCCGTGAGCCACCTGATTTGTGTCACCTATTATCCAATGATTATACTTTTTTTTTTTATAATCCAGGTTTCCAGACTTGCGACTGACTATTATCCAGACGTCACCATCCAATGATTATACTTTAGTTATACTCAATATGCTGATTACTGTAGCACGATACACTTTATCGTTATCTTAGGATAACTTTTTCCCTTTATTCAATGCCTGTTGGAGTCTTGAGTATCATGTGCTCTCTCTGCCCAACACTTCTTTATTTATTCCAAACTTGGCATCATCACTTTTCAATTAACTTCCTCTTCTCTGCTCGTAATTTTTGGGCCCAAGTCCAAACCAAGAAGGGCCTGATTTGGTTTCTTAACAATCAATTAGCCCAAGACTTTTTTTGTTTGGGCTGGGCTCATGTGAAGAGTTTGATAGCATTTGCACTTTTTCTCCTACTTTGTGCTGGTCTTTAATATTTGCCCTTTATGAAAATCAATTTTTTTCACGGGACATAAGTTTTTATTTTACATTATAATATACAATAAGTTATGACTCGTTCCCTTAAAGAAGTTATGCCGGCATAAGTTCAATTTTGAAGGAAAAATCGTACAATTTCTTCAATTTTTCATGATTTGCAACTAAATCGTCTTTACGATTTATTAATTGCGTTTCCTTATAAATCGTGTTTGTGAAATGCGATTTTATGTTACGTAGTATAACGTATGAACCGTTCCTCTCAAATGCGATTTGTAAATTAGCATGTATTAATACACACGAAAAACAATCAAATTCATGAATCTCGGATTTCATAACCTGAAACATCAAAGTAAACGACATTAGTCATGGGAAACATGGTGAGTACTGGTGACTAGACAGTTTCCGATGGACACACCAAAATTGTAGATCAAACGGAGTATGTCAATCAAATTCAGAAAAATTGACTCCAAAATGCCAAAATAAATGACGTTAAAAATGGCGAAGTAATATTATTATTATTATTCACTAAGCCGTTTCGATGAACACACCAAATTTCAAGCCAAACAAAGCCGGTCAATAAATTCAGACAAATCAGCATGTACTCCTTTGTGTACATGTTCAGCTTCGTCTTTTCTGCTCGTGCTTTTTGGGCCCAATTTCCCAACCAAGAAGAGTTTCTATATCAATTAGGATTAATTACATGTTGATACCACTCGGGTATCTAGTTAACCAATAATAGCCCAATTATAATTGGATTGATTACCTGTAGTTACCACTCGGGTATCTAGTTACTCGGAAATCCAAAATGTTTTTTTTTTCTTTGTAAGACAAATGATGAAGGGGAACGGAAGAGAGAGTAAATATATTGTTTATATACCCCACGCATAGCGGGAGATTAGTGCACCAGATTATCTTTTATAGTTATACGATGTTTATATATTGTTTTACAAATATAATGTATAAGAATGCATATGTAATTATAATAATAGTGTATAAAGATGTATAAGTAAACTTACAAAATAAAGTTGAGCAATTTATATATAGATGCACATATATATACATTATCTATACACCGATGACACAATGAGCTACATGATTGTAAACTAGATGTGTGGGTTGTATATATGGGTTATTTCCCCTATCAATTATTCAAAGAAGGCCTCACATTTTATTACAGTTAGCCCAAGACTTTCTTGGTTTGGGCTGGACTGATTTGTCAATTGAACTGAAGAGCATTTGTTCTCTAATTTTGAACTAATTATATGTAATTGCAGTTTGTTCTTTGTTTAGAAAGTAGGCACAAAGTGAAAACAAACATAATTAATGTGCTCAGTTAAATAAACTAATCTTTCTTCTAACTTAAAGATTTAGCACATCTCTCAGCTGAAGAAGGAAAAATAAAAAAGAAAAGGAAGAAGGTATTCGGAAGGTAAAATTTACTCGTATCGGATGTTTACACCAAATCAATAGATATGTATATTTATATATAAACTTTTCTCACTTAATCGTGGTTAATTATTTCATATTTTCACTTCATTAAATCACTTAAACATTGCGAATTAAATTAATTAGTGTAAACAGGCAGTGCAGATAAATTTTTACTCGGCAAAAGGTACGTACATAGAATCCCCACTTCACCAAAGTAGAAAAATCTTTGTGTTTTTTTCTCTTTCTGATGAAAGAAGGTATATAAAATGAGAAGAATGTATATTGTAATACACTATGAAGATACTTACCATAAGAATAATTACATACTCAGTGAGATCTCATAAAATGGTGTCTGAGGAGGAAAGAGTGTGCGTAGATTTTTCCCCTATCTTGGAAGGTAGATATGTTATTTATGGTAGATCCTCGGCATAAGAACAAACAAATCAAAGTGTTAAAATTCTCTATTTAGTGGACTCACATATTTAATATAAGTAGTATACATAGATATTCTATCAATTAAAGAGCTCATTTTTCGGATCTAATAAAGTGTTATTTTTATGAGATATATATAAATCTTATGTTGTAAGTTATGAATTTTATATGCATAGAAACTTAGTTAATTTTTCAGCTATAATTGATGGATTCATAACTGGAGAGTTACAATTCTTCTAAAATGTTACCTTTGAAGAGTTATGTCTCTTCCGAAAAATTATCTTACTATTATATAGTTGTGACCCCTAAATCTGTTATCGATTCTTTTCATCTCTGTCCGATTAAGAGAACTATCATAAAGAAAGAATCAAGATTTAGAAGATCATGATTTTTTTTAATCGATTCTTACGATGGATCAAGGTAAGTGTCCTTTCTATTCTTCTAATATTCATCATTGTCTAATGATTTACTTGTGATCTTGTGTGGAATCTATAAGATTTTTCCAACCGGTGGTATCATAGCACAATCTAGTTAAACCATTAGACGTGATATAAATATATTTATGATCTTGAAAAGTATTGCAGTTTAAGTATTCATTAATTCGTGGATCAAATTCTTAAACATTGTTTCCGTCTACTCAAAGAATTATGTACGATGGTGTATCAAAGATAATTCTGCCAGTCTTTTTCCCGTGATTCTTGTACAATTCTTTGTAAATCGTTTTAATTATAATATAACAAAATTAAAGTGGGAAGCATTTACAAAACATGATGGTCGAATGCCTAGTTAGAGATTATAGTTGATTTTGCCGAAAAGTGGAGGATTCTTGTAGCAGAATCTGTAAAGAATGGATCTTGAGAGTCCATGTTCTCATTTCATATTCGATGTGGTACTCTTAATATTTCCCGCACGGCCAAACCTCGTTAACTGGAGCGTACACAATATAATTTGAGGGCCCAACATCGACGAACCAAGAATTTGAATGAGTCTGACTCTGATATCACGTAAAGAATGAATTCTGGGCCTAACTTGAAAGTATATGTATGTCCTAGAGATAATATGTATTAGGACACAATGTACTTTATACACATTCATATTTATATTAATGATGATTAATATTATGACAATTTGCATTTGTTGAATTATTAGTTGATTATTTATAATATTCTATAAATGCATCTCTAGAGGTTACATGTTTATTAATGATGTTAGAATTAATGTTATAACGTAACTCTTGAATTACCTCGACTAATGATCATCGAAATTGGGATATCGATGATATGCGATATGTCGACATGTGGTTTGCATTATATCCTTAGGGGATGTAGTATGTCTCACTTGCTACGAGTTATGACAACTCATGATGGACACATGAATACTTGTTAAAGTATTGGTATGCCCTGCTGCTGTACTGTTTTGTTATATGTCTATAATGTCATCGGCATGTGGTAGATAAAAGTCCTTAGACTTGAGGTCAATATCATCTTGTTTATGGAGTAATGTACTTTGATCCTGTCCTAAGCTCAAATGCCTTATAGGTTGAGACGCGACTTGTTTTGGGTGCATTACGAAGTAGATTAAAGGTGGTATGTGAGCAAAGAAATGATTCATTCCTTGAATTTATATTCGAGTGAACACTCAGGTACTCATATGGTATTATGTTGACTAAGTCATTGGTCAATGCAATGGACATGTCTGTGACATGGTCCTGTTGTCAACTAATATAGATGAGTTATAATAATCAAGCCATTTGGATAGACACATGACAAATCCTAAGCTTGATTGAGTGTGTCATGAATGAAGAGATTTTATCTTTCCACATATAGGTTTAGTTCACATATTTTGTGTAGCTAAACTTTAAATATTGAGTTCGTCTTCCGGCGCAGTCTAGGAGTTTCGTGAAGATCCTAATGTAATTAGTGACGATATGTAAAGGCATGAAGGGTAACACTAAGTCAAAGTCGATTGAATGATGTAATTAGAAGGAGATTATACCTATATGTTCGGTTGATGACCGGGACATTAAAATGAGAAAAGAAAAAAAATAGATGGATCATGGTGCTCGCTTTTGGGAACACCGCGTACCTCTTTAGTGGACCGCTGCACTGCATTTAATACTCGCACCCAAATTTTTTGCCGGCCGATTTTCATTGTCACCACCTGAAACCCTAAGCCTCTATTTACAACTATAAATAGAGGGCTTGCCTCCCATTCCAAATACACTAAAAACCTAAGAGAGGTAAATCTCTTCTAAAGCTTTGTCAGAATTCCTAGCATTCCTGACTTAACAAATTATATCACAGTTCTCCAGAACTTACAAATCGAGGGATGTTGCGTGTGCACCCTCGGACTACACAAAGATTGAAGATTCAACTGTTTGACTGACTGCTTCCAAAATGTAAATCTTCGTTCGAAGTTTTACATCTACTTTGTGTTTATATTTTACATTACATATCATACTGCAGTTCGATCTGAAACATAAATTTTCAAATTTCGCAGCGTGTACGAACCCGACGTAAACACCTACATAACTCAATCTCAAAAGCTAGCTTATAGGGTGATGATTATCCAAGTCCATATAAGAAGTTTATATTGTAGGGTGAGGCTCTTAACAGAATCCTATTGCACTTTAACTTTTCTTTAATAGTATTTTTTTTATATCCAGGTTTCTGACTTGCGTCAGACTAGTCCTGGAGGTAGTAGTACCGGTCCCTTAACACTACTACCAGTAGATCGCGGGATGTGCTTCAATAGCAGGGTTTGAGAACGGGCAACTGATAGCACCTACAAAGATCAACCCCAGAAGAGAACAGAATGCTCTCACTAGAAGATCTCACGCTGCAAGTGTCCAGAGCGCCTTAAGCCCCCTCCTTTGTCATTGGACTATGATCCGGGGGACAATCTTTTTCTTTCTTGATTAACGAGAATAAGGATGAAGTGATGTGTGAATCACTAATTTTTTTAAGTTATATTTTTTTAAGGATGAAGTTATATTTTTTTAAGTCTTTTTTTTAAAAAAAAAAAGAGGAGAAAGAATAAGGCGTTTTGGTTATGGTGCTGGCCAAATATTAAAAAAAACACGGTTTGCATTGTTGCAATTTGATTTTGGCATAATTGTTAGTGTTAGTTCTATAATTAAAATTTTAACACTGTATCCATTATACAATGTGTGCTTCTTGTTTCAAATTAGATAAATAAATCTAATATGGTTACCAAAAGTAACATCTATGGGATAAAATTTGTTTAATTTGATATATGAGCATATTTTATCTATGCAAATAAATTATCCCAAAGGAAAATTATTTTTCAGATTATGAATAGTCATGAATATAAATATGTGATACATTTAGTAATGTCATGCTGGCAATATGTCGGTCCAAAGAGAGAAATATTATTAGGCCGTTTTAATAATCAATGTTTATGAACTATGCCTAAGAGTACCACTTATAAATTATATTTTATGTTCAAAGACTAAATACTAATATTGTGTTTGGTATCTTGAGATGTATCCCTTTACTATATATGTATTTGAATTATGCATATCCGGAGTTCGTCAAAATTAAAGCATATATACATTAAATTTTCGATTGTGAAAAAAATAGTTCAGAGTCTTCTTGTGTCAATAGAGTATATTAGTACAAACTCCATTATTGCGGATCCGTTCATGAAAGGTTGCAACCTAAATTTTTTCTTATGAGCCTGTAGCTTATATGAATGTCGTTGGACTATATAATGAGCCACTTCAGTAAGAGTTTATTGTTTTATTTATGCTTTTGATATGTTTAAGTATATTTTCTATACATATTAAAGTTTTATGAATTTTGAGTGATTATAACTTTGATAATAAAGTTATTGACTTTCTATTGCGATTTTGCATACAATGTAGCAAAGTGATTTTTCGACTATTTAAAGTCATAAAGTATGACTAGTTGAAAATAGGCATGACTTAGATCAATTTTACATGCAACTTTCATGATATACATGCATACTTGATCTATATATGTCATTGACTTTGCTGATATCGTGACTATTGATGGATTAGTGACGAATATATTGAGTATGTTGTTGTTATTATTATTTGATGGATTTAGTGACGAATATATGTCATAAAAATTGCTTTGATACCATATTAATACGATTAATGGACTAGATAGCTCAGAAATAGCAAATTGTGTGCACTATAAAAATTTTGGTTATGTATAATTTTTCAGAAACATATGTGTTCCGAATGGGAGATTGTTAGAAATTCTCTATTTAGTGGACTCACATATTTAATATATGTACATAGATATGCTATCAATTAAAGAACCCCATTATTTTGATCTAATAAAGTATTGTTTTTAGTGGCTATATATAAATCTTATGTTATAAGTTATGGATTTTATATGGATAGAAACCTAGTTCACTCTTCAGTTTATAATTGATGAGTTCATTAACTGAAGAGTTACACCTTTTCTGAAAGGTTACCTTTGAAGAGCTATGTATCTTCTCAATAACTGCCTTATAATTATATACACCTTGTATATTATCGATTCTTTTCATCTCTGCCCCATTAAGAGAAATATCAGTAACAAGACTTAAAAAATCATAATTTTCTTGAATCGGTTCTTACAATGGATCAAGATAAGTGTCATTTCTATTCTTTTAATATTCATCACTGTCTAACGATTACTTGCAATCTTGTGTGGAATCTATAAAATTTTGTGTGGAGTCCATAAAATTTTCCAACACAAAGTAGTACAAAAAATCATGGCAAAATACAATAAAGCAGTTTGAAAAAAAATGGAACAATAATCAAAGAAAAAAACTATAAAAATAATCCTACAATTATTAGTATTAACGGATAAGTAAGATAACGACCAACTACCTACTAAGTCAAATTAGACCTTTCATATTGTCAATTAGTGCATCATGTTATCATATTATCTATTAAATGTCACATAAACAAAAAAATTCACTATCTTAACGGGACCTTAATTATGTTAATTTAAACTAACCTTAACCGTCACTCTAACTCAAACCTTATTACTAATTCACATTATATTGGCCCAATTAATATTCCACTTTATACTTTTTCATGTTGCAAATTATCATTTTTCTTGAGGTTAGTTTTACCAATTAGCAGAGCATATCTTAAAAGTGGATTTCACAAGTACACATAGCAAGGGATTATTGTTAGTTACTGTTCATGAAGTAAAATCAATATCCCTACTCATTAATTATGTTTGGATAATCATCTTGTTTTAACAATTAAAATATCACCTATTTTTAGTTAATAATTCTCTCTTATACATACCGTGCTTACTAGTTCTATCCATCATTGCGTTGCTTTACATTCTCGGCTAGAAACGGATACATTTATAATTAAATATTTATTAGATTTCTTTATACATATATAAGATCGTCCAGGAAAAAGTTATTAGATTCACGTGAACTCATAGATTAGACGGCAAATCTGCCTCTAATTGCTAGAACAAATTGAGTTCAAAATTCAAAAGACGAATAACAAAGAATATATATGTTCAACATTAAAATCAATAACTAATTTGAACAAAATAAACATCCATATCAATAAAACTATAGTAGTAAAGTTGAATTTCATACTCGTACTAGGCCATCTTGTTTTAGGTGAAAAGAAAAAGAATTAGATAGTCTTGTGCGCTTTTGTACCCAACTATAAATGACATAGTGCTTGTTTGAATTGACTTTTGGATACTCAATTCGTGAAAATCAGAAAATTGACATGTTTGGCTGACTAAAATCAATTCTGTCAACAGAATTGATTCTGGCAGAATCAATTTTGCTATTTATTTTAATTTGAATTTTACTCTTTCCTTTATTACCTACCCTCTTTAATTTTCATCAACAACTCTATTCATTTTCATTACTCTCTTTAAATATCTAGAAATAATTAATAAAAAAATTGAAATATACAACTTTCATTACCCTCTTTAAATATATAGAAATAATTACTAAAAAAATCATATATACAACTTTCATTACCCTCTTTAAATATCTAGAAATAATTATTAAAAAAATCAAATATACTACTCATGTTCTGTTTTAATTAAAAAAATTAAGTATACTACTAAAGTTGACATTTGTTCATGTGTAATTACAGTTTGAAATAATTATTCAAATATACTCCTTCCGTAATTAATAGGAGCAATTTAATGCGGTTGGTGGGATTATGAGAAGAATACATTTGATGCAACAAATGAGTGGTGGGAGAACAAACAATTGGTATGTGAAACACAAATATGTAGTTTAGTAATACTTAGATTTATATTTAGCGTGTTAATTACATGATGATGGTTATAAAAGGCAGGAAAATCCTCTATATGGAAGATTTAGAGAGAGGGGACTTCCATTTGCTCATGAACTAACCACACTTTTCAAGAATGTGATAGCTAATGGAGACTACCTTTGGGCACCTTCAAGTGGCATATTGCCCAATGGGGATTGTGGTAATAATGTGGAAGAGAGATGTTTATATATATATATATATATATATATATATATTAAAATAAAATTGAGAGAGATGTTTGGTGGTCAAGGAAAGGGGTGAGGGGTCAGTCCCATGATTTGAAAGTTGAGACTGCTCATTGGCTTGCACCTTTTTTTTTTCTTTGATGTGGACATTCCAAGGAATTTAGTAAAAATTTATTAGCACAGAATATTTATATTATCCTACTAAATATTTGAAACAATGTCTTCACATATACTGTTAAGCCGCGGAGTTAAAATTTAGAATTTATGAGTTCTTAATTTTAATCCTTTTAGGTTATTGAATTTTAAATTAATAATTTATACATATAATGAAATATTAAGATAAAACTGCTAAATTTGATCGAACTCGTAGCCAACACACAAGCTCTGCCTCTGAACACTGTTACAACTAAATTACAGTTAATTAATATATACTCTTACCTTTAATTAATACAATTTGCAGTAAATACCAAGTATAAATAATTTTTTTACCAGATCCCACACCACTTAGTTTTTTTTTTGGTGGGGTAGTTAAGTAGAAGAACAGAAGAGACATCCCACGTGATAAAATGACCCACATATCTGACTAGTGTCTCCGGTAATATCGTTATCGGATAATTTTGTAGAATGTTGTGTATTCACGGGGTAAAAGGCGAAATTATTCGCCCACAGGGCTTCATCTCTCCGACCCGACAAAGATTAGGGAAGGAAGATAAATCATGGTACTCAGCAGCCCACTAGGTGGGAGACACAGTGTCTGGTGCCCACAAGGAGTCATCCCTCACAAAGAAAAAATGAACTCTCACACTACGGCTGTCAGAGCTCGAATCTGCCTTTTTGGGAGCAATATGTCACCCTGGAACCAATTGAGCTACACACATGCGGGTGAAATGTTGTGTATTCTGATTTGTGATGTGTCTGAAAGAGTAGTCCACTTAACAAATCTCCCTACTATTTGGCTCTTCTCTCCCTCAATTGATCCTATCATGTGGGCTCTTACTGTAGTTCCACTATATATAGGGATGTTAATGGGGCGGGACGGGGGTGGAGGAAGAATACCTCGTATTTGTATCTATCACCTAAAACCCACCTTCACCTCCGCCCCACCACCCATTACAGGTAGTAAATTCTCCACCCGCCCCGCCCCACTTATCCTGGCGGGTACCCATCACCGGTAGTAAAAAAAATTATATAATATAAAATGAGGTCAAGAAAATGGAAAAAATGAACTTTTTTCACTATGGTGTATCAAATATCAAAGTCTGAAACTTTACCAAAATATTAGGAATATTAAAAGGTTAAAATAAAGCGTGAAATTTATATAGAAGAAACAATAAATTTTCCAGTCCTTTCAAATAATCACAATTGTAAAAAAAGGAAAAGAGAAACTCCATTGTCATTACCAAAGTTGTCACATATGCACTGGTAGAGTTGTTGCATTCTACCATACATTTTCACACAAAATCATTAAAAAAATTGAACGATACCGTACACTTTATTTGAAATGAATAATAATAATAATAATAGGTTGATGACTTGACAAGAATAAGGGAGTCTTGACAAGAATAAGGAATTTCAAGTCCTTGTGTAGTTAAGAATACTAGAAAATCAACATAATTAAAGAATTCAACACAAACGTATGCGGGCGTGAATGATAAGGCGGATAGTGGGCAAGGGCGGGTCTTATATAAAATTCACCCCCGCTCCACTACCCATGGCGGGTAGCATTTTTTATATCCATACCCGTCCCACCACCCACCAAATCATCCCCCATAACCTCCCCAACTAGAGCGGGTGAGGGGCGGTACCCGCATTTACCCTCCCCACTGACATCCATAACTATATACATGTATACTATTAGATATTGCACTACAATTTCAAAGTACAAATTAAGAGTGTGTTTGATACGACAAACATCCTACAAAAATCGTGTCTTTGATTTTTTTATTTTACTAGCTGAAATATTTGATTTGTCATCGAAAATGAAATGAGAACATGAACTTGGACAATCCTCACCTTACAAACTAGCTTTTGGGGTTGAGTTAGGCCCAAGATTCATTCTTAATTTACATGGTATCATAGACCCGTTCCAATTATTTATCACCGATGTTGGACCCCCATATTATATTGTTCACGCCCCAGTTAACGAGATCTGGGCATGCGGTGGAGTGTTAAGAGTCTCACATCTGAAATGAAATGAGAACATGAACTCCTTATATGGACTTAGACAATCTTCACCTTACAAGCTAGCTTTTGAGGTTGAGTTAGGTCCAAAATTCATTCTTTACATGATTGATGATTATAAACCACTTTTCAAGAAAGTATATATTAAATATTAATATTAGCTATTGTTGGGTTTTTGATATTGGTGAATGGAAAATGATGGGATGAAAAGTGAAGGGAATGTAAAAGGTCCATTCTGCTTTGGTTAAAACAATTGTCCCACATCAGAAAAAGAAAGGAAAAGAGAGGTGTAGATATTACATTACACCTTCTATAGTACTTCCATGGCTATAAATTTGTTTGCTTCCTCAGAATTTTACTTACTAATTTTTTGAACTACAAAACTTCTTCTAGTTCTGTCCGAATAAATTCTGTGTGATACACTGCCGTTGAGTGGTTCACCGCTACCTGAATTTGGAGTACTACTATTCTGGTAAGATAATCGTTCTATCCTGGGAGGGAATATTTCATCAACCTCGAGTACTGTGAGGGGAATAATTTCCTTAAGGACACACTTTGAACTAAGTGGACTCGATTATATTCTGGAAAATATTTTTTCCAACACTGATTCTGTTCATTTTCAGTTATTATTGTTTACTGGTTTTTTGCAATACAGATTACTAACAATCTTAAGGAAATTATATATTTTTATATTAATCTGTATTCTGTTTTGGAGACTAAAACCTGTGTGATTTTCTACTCCGTATGAAATTTCATATTCTGACTTGAAGACATAAAAACTTCGCTGGAATATTAAAGTTCATACATGTACAACGATTTGAAGAACATAAAAACTTCATCGTTGCTGTTGTGAAAAGTTTGTTATTCTGTATTCTGTTTAAGGAGACTAAAACTTGTGTAGTTTTTTACTCCAATGAATATTAGTATTCTGACTCGAAGATATAAAAACTTCGTTGGAATACCAAAGTTCATAATTATACTGCGATTTGAGGAAATAAAATTTTCATCGTTTAAGTTTCTATAATTATACTGCGATTTGAAGAAATAAAATCTTCATCATTTAAGTTTCATAATTATACTGCGATTTGAAGAAATAAAATCTTCGTCGTGTAAGTTTGTGATTTAATTGCTATTCTGGTTTTATTAACTAAAACAGTTTGTCAATTTGACAGTGACAAACAAATAATGGCAATTGAGACTGGAACTACCTTTGCGAATATTGCACCAGTGGTTATTCGTACAACCAGTACTACTGTGCCACCGGTTGAGAAACCTGCGAAGTTCACCGGTGCCAACTTTAAAGGATAGCAACAAAGAATGTTCTTTTGGCTTACCACCCTTGGTATGCAAAAGTTCACAGTGAATACCCTCCCGTGCCTGTCGCCGACATGCATGACAATGAAAAGCTCATGGTTACTGTAACACCCCTGCTTAACCGGAGTCGAAACGGGAGTATTACGTGTGGTTAATTCCTAAAGGTATTTTAAGGAGTCGCCACCTAATTATTATAGTGAATTAGGACACTTATTAAATAGCATAAAAATGCTATAAATGATCTCCGTTTAAAGGTCTGCAAAAAGCTATGTGAGATTCTGGATCAGGGTTCTTTATTATCCTAAAGAGAAGGGGTTAGGCACCCTAAAGGATCCGCTAACTTGCGGTTGTCCGTTCAAACCTAGGTTAATTATTATGGCTAAAGAATGCATGTTTCAAAGGGTTTAAATAAAAGGGATAGAAATTGTAAGATTTGAGTATAAAAGACAAAGTTAGTTTTGAAAAATATGTGATTAGGGTACCTGAATACCATATCAGATACGTGTCATATATAGGAGTAAAAGTTATTATGACGCAGTGTTTGCTTATGAGGCTAATGAGCTATCAATGTTTTAGATAATTTTCTTATGTGAAGGCTAATGAAAAAAACGAGTTTCATGTTGAACTAATATATTAACTATCTAAGTAATTTATGCAAGTGAAAATTATTAAATGGTTTCCTAGAACTTAAGAGGGGGAGGTTATCTTCTAATTTATTGCTTTAATATTATATTCTACTAGTAGCGTAATGTTAGACAAATAATTACAGTAAACAAATAGGGAGAAGGGAGGCAATAATAAAGACTCTAGGGATGGCGAAGTCATTTTCGCCTATGGCTTTGGAATTTCTGATGCGGAGAGGATGCACATAGATGTAGGTCCTCGTTTGTTGTAACTCATGAGGAGTCTCGCAGTGAGACTCTTCGTTTAGCTCCGATGCGTGCCATGCAAAAGAAAAGAAGATAAGGATTAGAATGTCCTCAAAAACTCATAAATAATAAATAGCATTGATATTAATATTTAAACAAAGATAGTCGCTTTATTCAGGCAACAAGCAAAGCCCAAAATAACAATCAAACAATGACAGCCCAGATTCGAAATATTTAAGGAATAACGTCATGTAATAAAAGCCCAACAATTTACAAATCTTAGTCCTTTTAAGGGAATGATAACAAGAAGATCCGGGACACCTAATATACCTAAACTTATCGATGAAAGTAACATGTTTGGAAGATGTTTAGGATTTATATTTAGAACAAATAAAGAAACTGATATGTAAGGATTGATGCGGGATCATCTTCAAAAGCGAATGAGCTACAATATCAATCACGCGAAGAAACAACACATGATCTCAAGCTTCCTCTCAAATTAACATATTTAAGTTTTAATTCACAACAATAGACAAGGGTGTCATTTAATTTGGTTCTCTCGACAGATTCATATATTATTCTGAGTTTTCTAAGAAACATAGGCTTCACTATCTTAGATCTAAATGCCGACCTATTCAATCCATTTTTTTTCAATTGAGACTAGTGTTAAGACGCCATATCAAAATAATGAACCATTTTTAAACTAACAAACATGCTACCTAAGATCTGAATCTATCCCCTGAATCCATCATACAGACTTAAAAGTGATCGAATTACACAGAGAAAATCCATAGTCAATTTTAACACACTAAACAGACCCATGAGTAACTTAAACCAATTCTCTGACTTCCAAAATTTATACATGTTTAACTGCTTTGACATGATGAGTACTTAATATACACAAACGACTTCTATAATACCCACAATGATCACAATATTTAAACACATCAGTAATCACAATCGTGAATGTTAATATAAATCAGTGCTACCTAAACAGATTCCGCAATTAGCTTAATAAGCATAAATATCTATTAATATTGACATAATACATGCTTAATCAGTCGTGTGAGAAACATATTGTACACACTAATATCAAACAAACTTAGGACTGAAAGGGTAATAATTTTACTTTCAGCGACGCTGAGACGGCGTTTCGAATATCGAGTCACTTAGAGGATATGTTATGCGATTTGAATGACGCTTTGTTTCTGAATTTCTGTTTTACGCTATGAGGACTAATGATATGCAAAAATAAAAGGGTTTGAGAGTGTTCTTTTCGCTCTTCATCGATGTTCGACCCAGATTCGATACGAATATGACCGGTTTACTGGAAAACATGCAAAAATACCACAAACGACACTCGATTAATTGTTAACACAGCCCACTCTTGACAAACACATAAACCACTTATTTTACTTATTGCATCAACTATGAGGATCTGTTTAAGTAGAGTAAGGCATGATAAATATCATACAACAATACTAACAAATACAGTCCAAGTACCTATAACGGAAAGACGTAAGTTCGCATAACAAATTGAAATTTCGAGAAGAAAATGGGTTTACCTTCTCCGGACAGCGACCCGGGGCAGCGTATCAAGTCGTCGGTGCCACTCGGAGAGTTGTTTTTGCGATGCGAATAAAGGGGTAAAGCTGGTTTTCTGATTTCTTGGCTGAAATTGAGGGAAGGGGTTTCGAACTTCATATTCGTGCGACGCTAATGGTCTGGGTACTGAGCCCTAACTCCCTATGCCTGTCGATTATTGCTATTGGACTCCTCTCCCCCCTGAGCTCTGCCTATCTCCTTAGAACCCTGCTGTATGTCCCCATCTATTGCATGCCTAACGTTCTGTATTTATAGCTAGGATTTTGGGTTCCAAGTTGGTAAGTAATAAAGGGCAGGTTTTGGACGAGATTTGGGCTTGATTCGTAAGTGATTTTGTGCGATGTAAATGGCAAGGATATATTAGTTATGGCAATGAGTTTGGTGGGTGTGCGTGGGTAAGGAAGGTAAGGAAAGGAAAGTCGCGGATTTTCCACCACGAAAATCCGGCGAGATTCGCGGGTGAAGGGGAGGGGTGTGTGCGACGGTTCTTTCTTTTAGGTTTAGGCTGTGTTCTGTATTGGGGACGATGGAATAAAGTGAAGAATGAGGGCTTATGGTGAGGGCTTATGGGCCTTTGCAATAGGGGTGAATGTTAAAGGAGCTGGGCGTGGGTAGGGGCGGCGGGTTTGGGCCACGCGGGTGTGGTGCGGTAGAGGTAAGGGCACAGGTAGTTAGTTTTAATTAGGGGTAGTGGGCTGCGTTTTAAAGGTTTAATTTAAGTGGGTTATTAGTTTTAGGAATTAGTTTTAGGTATTAGGTATTATTAATTAATTAGTGGTGAATTAAATTAATAAATTGTGATTAAATTATTTAGGTGCTGTTATAATAAATGCGGGCGTGTTATTTAATTAGTGTTTAATGTTTATAATGCGATGTCGTTATTAAAACTTATTAAATAAAAATTGAGTTATTTAAATGCTACATGCAGATAGGACTTCTTAATTATTTCATGTATTTATTATTTATTATTAAGAATTATGACAGGGCTTAAAATTAATAAATATGGGCGCGGGACTCTAAGTGCTTAATATTCTACGTAAGACGCGGTGCCATTATTAAATTGTTTATTTATGCCTGTATTAATGTTTTATCGCTGCATTTTATTATAAAAATCATACAAATTATTTTACAAAATTAGTGTAATTTTATAGCTAATATCGCAAAGAGAGGGTCAAAATTGGGTGTCAGCATTGTCCTCTTTGTATGGAGATGATGGAAGAATCTTCGGACAAAGACGTTGACTCATAGCCAATTTTGTCTCGATCTCGAAATAAAATGTTGGGCAATTAGGCAGTGGCCGACGGACTAAATCGCCCCGGTCGAGTTATGGCGACATGAGGCTACCATGGCCAAACAAGCGCGGTGCCGACGACTGAAATTTGTCCTAGTGTCGAGTTATGGCGACCTTTGGGCCGTGTGTAAAGAATAAAATAAGCGGGCTTGAACACAGGGTGTCTGCGCATGGCTTATGGTACTGGGTTTTATGGTGATGTGGAACGAGTGGACCGACGTTTGAGGCCGCTTCTGCCATTCATTGGGAAGGTTGGCCCCCCAACAAATTGCCGGTTATTTGTAAGAAAAATCACGTTGTGCTCCATCTTATGCGATTCTGTAGATTGAAGCTAAGATAGAAGCATTAGTGCATAACTGTCAAAACAAAATAATGTAAGAATGTAAGTTTTGTGTTGTGGTTGTAGTCAAATCGTATATACTATATAATGAAATGGTGTGGTGATACGCCGTCTTGTATAGACGAGATGCAGATGACGTCGTTGTATGGACGAAATGCAGATGTTCGTCGTTGTATAGATGAGATGCAGATGTTCGTCGTAGTATGGACGAAATGCGATGTTAAATCGTTGTATGGGACGAAATGCGATGTTCGTCGTTGTATGGGCGAGATGCGATGTTCGTCGTTGTATGGGCGAAATGCGACGTTCGTGCGTTGTATGGACGAAATGCGACGCGTTAAATGCGTTGTATGGGCGACGCGAGCGTTAGTCGTTGTATAGACGAGATGTAGATGTTCGTCGTTGTATGGACGAGATGTAGATGTTCGTCGTTGTATGGACGAGATGCAGATGTTCGTCGTTGTATAGACGAGATGTAGATGTTCGTCGTTGTATGGACGAGATGTAGATGTTCGTCGTTGTATGGACGAGATGCAGATGTTCGTCGTTGTATGGACGAAATGCAGATGTTCGTCCTTGTATGGACGAGATGCAGATGTTCGTCGTTGTATGGACGAGATGCAGATGTTCACCGTTGTATGGACGAGATGTAGATGTTCGTCGTTGTATGAACGAGATGCAGATGTTCGTCGTTGTATGGACGAGATGCAGATGTTCGTCGTTGTATGGACGAGATGCAGATGTTCGTCGTTGTATGGACGAGATGCAGATGTTCGTCGTTGTATGGACGAGATGCAGATGTTCGTCGTTGTATGGACGAGATGCAGATGTTCGTCGTTGTGTAGATATTCGTCGTTGTATGGACATAATGCTGATAACGTCGTTGCCTGGACGTGTTGCTGCTGCTTCTGTAGAATAAATGCTCCTGCAAGCTAAGCTTGAGAAAAAGTTAGTGTATAACTGTTAAAACAGAGTGATAAATATTTGAGAAAGGCAATTATGTGGGTAGAGATGTCGTCCCTGAGATGTTTCCTTGCAACTGACGAATTGCCATGATGCCTTTGTTGCGTGCTTTATGCCCGAGCTGATGAGCTAGACTTTGTTGCAGACTTTTGAATTCTGACTGTTGATTGTCGGTGCCCCTCTCTGCTTATGTTGTTTCTTTCTGCTTTTGCTAATTTGACGAAATTTTGTTGTATCTTCTGCTAACATGAAGGACCTGCGCTCAAAGAAAATTTTGTGAGTTTTGGGGGGTGGTCGATTCGTATTTGACTTCGCCGCCTTGTTCCTTGACATCTGTGTGCCTGCTTTGGACTTGCAACCCCGCAGTTTCTTACATTGTCCCAGTTTTGAAAAGGGTGTTTGTCCTAAGGGGGGTCTCAATGGAGTTGTTTGTATGTTATGTGTATCCTTGTTATTTTCAGAACGAAGGGAAAGTTTCCTAATGGTGTGACCGAAGCCGATTTAGGCCGCCTACGTATATCCATGAGGGAATCAGGTCATGACGTAGTTCATTACAAGCAAATTTTGGGGTGAAATTAAAAATTTCTAAATGTGGGACCGAGGCCGATGTGGCCGCCTACGTATCCGCCAAGGGAATCAGGTCGAACGTAGTTCATTACAAGCAAAAGAGAAATTGGGATTTTCTAAAGGTGGACCGAAGCGGTATGGCGCCACGTATCCTTGAGGAATCAGGTCACACGTAGTTCCAAAGTACAAGCAAAACAAAGGAAAACATTATTAAAGCTTAAATATGAGTCTTAAATTATTCTGCTAAACTAAATTGTTCTTTCTTATCCGGGCTCTAGGCGGACCAGAACAAGGGTGCAAATCCAACCAATACGCCTTCTTGCTCTGCGTCATGGCTGGCTGGGTCTTCATGCTGCTATCAATATCTTCTTCTTTTGGCTTCTGCGTGCATGCTCGGATAAATGATTGATTCAGGCGGAATGGGCATAGGCAAGAGAGTGTATTCCTCATCTAAGGTTGTCAGGTGCACATTGACGTGGCCGTGGTTTGGCAAGGGATTTGGGCGGACTTTCACCGAATTACCCTTCTTTGATCAACGCCCGATTCTGTCTGCGAGGAGTAGCAATTTTCGATGTCGTGCCCTCGACACCGGTATGCCTGATGTTTGGTTTTATCGTGCCCTCGGGAAGTAGGCTGGGATATTTAGAATTGGTGGAGTATTCCTACGGCCCGACTCCTCATACACTTGGGTTATGGGTTCGGCTAAAGGTGTATAGGTTACGGTTGGTTTTCTCTTAGCGCTATGCGGGTTTGAAGGTGTTTAGTGAGCAGGCATTTGGGTGTGGCGTATGCGGATGGGTATCGTAAAGGGTTGTCGTATGCATTGCAAAAGTAGGTTTGTGGTGGCCTTTGGTTTGTGTTTGTTTGAGCATAATAGGCATTTGGTTTGCGTGAGATGTATGGGTGCATTGTATATTGGTGAATGGGATATGTAGTAAGAGGCGGTAGTAATTTGGAGGATTTTGATTTTGGTTATTTGCGTGTGAGTACTTGGTGATGTTTCGAGCCTTACGATTTGGCTGCGAGTTTGCCATTTGTTGCGGTATTTGGGCGAGGTGTTATATCGGATCTATCTTGCCGCTCGAGACCCTGCTTTGCCTATAGGAACCAAGACAGGTTCCGACTCGTTCCGCTCAGATGCCCTTGAATCAGTCATGTCGCTGGACCGTGCCTTTGATCTTGTGAGATATCGATGTTCTGCCATTGCTTAGTCAAATACAAATCGACCTTTGGGGGAGATGATAAATCCTTTAGACAACATGTAGCAAACTGTGTTAGTGTAAAACACGTGATATTGCTAAAGTGTAAATAACATTTAGCAAGTACATGTTGCACATAAATTATCGCATTGCAAGCGAGTCATAACATGCATGGGGACCCTTTTATGCCAGAGGTAGGCCTAAACGTCACATGTGCGAGGTCATGATGGATTTGTCCAAGCCGTCCAACTGTAATGCTTTTGTTGGAAATGGCGACCAAATGACGGTGCACTTTTTCCAATTTTAGCATGTCATGATTAGGCTTGGATTTGTCTATCATTGTCACGTTACACATAATATGCTGGTTGGTCGTTGGGTTGAGAAACCTGTCGACAAGTTTGGCGTCTTCTTAATTGTGGTGTCGATGCCAAGGACCGACCCACCTAAGGTAAATGCATGCATGCCCTAAAATAAAGGGTGGTATAGCTCTATCTTTAGTTTCTAAGATTTGGCTTTTCTAGACGCAAGGTTCCCGATGACAACTCAGTGAGAAGGCTACGCCACGGTTAGACCGGACACTCCACGTATATTACCAACTCTCCTAAATTTGGATTTTGAAGAAAGAATTTTGCTGATGCACCCAGCGCACCTCGCATGTAGTGTGTGATAGTGTGAATTTTCCAGAGTGGAAGAAATATGAGCGGAATGCCAGTTTAAGGAAAGCAGTAGCAAATAGCAGTTAAAACAATATGCAAATATTTATATGTGAAGCAGAATAGTTTAGGCAAAATATAAAAGCAAATAAGCGTGAACCACAAAATAAGCAATTAAGCAAATAAGAAAAATAAAGAAAAAATGAAGCTCAATAATTAACCTATGTTTGTTATGGTTAAGAACCTAAATATCCCCAGCAGAGTCGCCATCTGTAACACCCCTGCTTAACCGGAGTCGAAACGAGAGTATTACGTGTGGTTAATTCCTAAATGTATTTTAAGGAGTCGCCACCTAATTATTATAGTGAATTAGGACACTTATTAAATAGCATAAAAATGCTATAAATGATCTCCGTTTAAAGGTCTGCAAAAAGCTATGTGAGATTCTGGATCAGGGTTCTTTATTATCCTAAAGGGAAGGGTTTAGGCACCCTAAAGGATCCGCTAACTTGCGGTTGTCCGTTCAAACCTAGGTTAATTATTATGGCTAAAGAATGCATGTTTCAAAGGGTTTAAATAAAAGGGATAGAAATTGTAAGATTTGAGTATAAAAGACAAAGTTAGTTTTGAAAAATATGTGATTAGGGTACCTGAATACCATATCAGATACGTGTCATATATAGGAGTAAAGGTTATTATGACGTGATGTTTGCTTATGAGGCTAATGAGCTATCAATGTTTTAGATAATTTTCTTATGTGAAGGCTAATGAAAAAAACGAGTTTCATGTTGAACTAATATATTAACTATCTAAGTAATTTATGCAAGTGAAAATTATTAAATGGTTTCCTAGAACTTAAGAGGGGGAGGTTATCTTCTAATTTATTGCTTTAATATTATATTCTACTAGTAGCGTAATGTTAGACAAATAATTACAGTAAACAAATAGGGAGAGGGGAGGCAATAATAAAGACTCTAGGGATGGCGAAGTCATTTTCGCCTATGGCTTTGGAATTTCTGATGCGGAGAGGATGCACATAGATGTAGGTCCTCGTTTGTTGTAACTCATGAGGAGTCTCGCAGTGAGACTCTTCGTTTAGCTCCGATGTGTGCCATGCAAAAGAAAAGAAGATAAGGATTAGAATGTCCTCAAAAACTCATAAATAATAAATAGCATTGGTATTAATATTTAAACAAAGATAGCCGCTTTATTCAGGCAACAAGCAAAGCCCAAAATAACAATCAAACAATGACAGCCCAGATTCGAAATATTTAAGGAATAACGTCATGTAATAAAAGCCCAACAATTTACAAATCTTAGTCCTTTTAAGGGAATGATAACAAGAAGATCCGGGACACCTAATATACCTAAACTTATCCAGTGAAAGTAACATGTATGGAAGATGTATACCAGTTATATTTAGAACAAATAAAGAAACAGATATGTAAGGATTGATGCCCAGGATCATCTTCAAAAGCAGAATGAGCTACAATATCAATCACGCAGCAAACAATACATGATCTCAGGCTTCCTCTCAAATTAACATGTTTAAGTTTTAATTCACAACAACAGACAAGGGTGTCATTTAACTTGGTCCTCTCGACAGATTCATTTATTGTTCTGAGTTTTCTAAGAAACATGGGCTTCACTATCTTAGATCTAAATGCCGACCTATTCAATCCATTTTTTTTCAATTGAGACTAGTGTTAAGACGCCATATCAAAATAATGAACCATTCTTAAACTAACAAACATGTTACCTAAGATCTGAATCTATCCCCTGAATCCATCATACAGACTTAAAAGTGATCGAATTACACAGAGAAAATCCATAGTCAATTTTAACACTCTAAACAGACCCATGAATAGCTTAAACCAATTCTCTGACTTCCGAAATCTATACATGTTTAACTGCTTTGACATGATGAGTACTTAATATACACAAACGACTTCTATAATACCCACAATGATTACAATATTTAAACACATCAGTAATCACAATCATGAATGTTAATATAAATCAGTGCTACCTAAACAGATTCCGCAATTAGCTTAATAAGCATAAATATCTATTAATATTGACATAATACATGCTTAATTAGTCATGTGAGAAACATATTGTACACACTAATATCAAACAAACTTAGGACTGAAAGGGTAATAAGTTTACTTTCAGCGACGCTGAGACGGTGTTTCGAATGTCGAGTCACTTAGAGGATATGTTATGCGATTTGAATGACGCTTTGTTTCTGAATTTCTGTTTTACGCTATGAGGACTAATGATATGCAAAAATAAAAGGGTTTGAGAGTGTTCTTTTTCTGCTCTTCACTGATGTTCGACCGGTATTCGATACGAATATGACCGGTTTACTGGAAAACATGCAAAAATACCACAAACGACACTCGATTAATTGTTAACACAGCCCACTCTTGACAAACACATAAACCACTTATTTTACTTATTGCATCAACTATGAGGATCTGTTTAAGTAGAGTAAGGCATGATAAATATCATACAACAATATTAACAAATACAGTCCAAGTACCTATAACGGAAACACGTAAGTTCGCATAACAAATTGAAATTTCGAGAAGAAAATGGGTTTACCTTCTCCGGACAGCGACCCGGGGCAGCGTATCAAGTCGTCGGTGCCACTCGGAGAGTTGTTTTTGCGATGCGAATAAAGGGGTAAAGCTGGTTTTCTGATTTCTTGGTGAAATTGAGGAAGGGGTTTGAACTTCCTATTCGATGCGCGACGCTTAATGGTGCAGATGCGAGCCACAACTCCCTATGTCTGTCGATTATTGCTATTGGACTCCTCTCCCCCCTGAGCTCTGCCTATCTCCTTAGAACCCTGATGTCTGTCCCCATCTATTGCATGCCTAACGTTCTGTATTTATAGCTAGGATTTTGGGTTCCAAGTTGGTAAGTAATAAAGGGCAGGTTTTGGACGAGATTTGGGCTTGATTCGTAAGTGATTTTGTGCGATGTAAATGGCAAGGATATATTCTGGTTATGGCAAGGAGAGCTGGCTGGGTGTGCGTGGGTAAGGAAGGTAAGGGAAAGGAAAGTCGCCGGATTTTCCACCCTGAAAATCCGGCGAGATTCGCGGGTGAAGGGGAGGGGTGTGTGCGACGGTTCTTTCTTTTAGGTTTAGGCTGCGTTCTGTATTGGGGACGATGGAATAAAGTGAAGGGCTGAGGGGCTTATGGGCTGAGGGGCTTATGGGCTGCTGGCAATAGGGGTGAATGTTAAAGGGCTAAGGACGTGGGCCGGGGCGACGGGTTTGGGCCACGCGGGTGTGGGCTGCGGGTAGATAGGTAAGGGCCTGGGTAGTTAGTTTTAATTAGGGGTAGTGGGCTGCGTTTTAAAGGTTTAATTTAAGTGGGTTATTAGTTTTAGGAATTAGTTTTAGGCATTAGGTATTATTAATTAATTAGTGGTGAATTAAATTAATAAATTGTGATTAAATTATTTAGGTGCTGTTATAATAAATGCGGGCGTGTTATTTAATTAGTGTTTAATGTTTATAATGCGATGTCGTTATTAAAACTTATTAAATAAAAATTGAGTTATTTAAATGCTACATGCAGATAGGACTTCTTAATTATTTCATGTATTTATTATTTATTATTAAGAATTATGACAGGGCTTAAAATTAATAAATATGGGCGCGGGACTCTAAGTGCTTAATATTCTACGTAAGACGCGGTGCCATTATTAAATTGTTTATTTATGCCTGTATTAATGTTTTATCGCTGCATTTTATTATAAAAATCATACAAATTATTTTACAAAATTAGTGTAATTTTATAGCTAATGACTGCAAGAGAGGGTCAAAATTGGGTGTCAACGGTTACTGAGGCTTGAAAATAGGCTAATTTTTTGTGCAAATGCTACATTTTGAGTGTCTTAGAAGATGACTTGTACAACGTCTACAGTGCAGTAGAGACCTCCAAAGAACTATGGAGTGCACTTGAAAAGAAGTACAAAACCGAAGATGTTTGCTTGAAGAAGTTTGTGGTTGTCAAATTCCTAGACTACAAAATGGTGGATGGAAAAACCGTTGGAACTCAAGTTCAAAATCTTCAACTCATCTTCCATGACCTTATTTCTGAAGGTATGATAGTGAATGAAGCATTCCAAGTGGCTGCAATGATTGAAAAGTTGTCGCCCTCATGGAAAGATTTCAAGAACTATCTGAAGCACAAGAGAAAGGAAATGAAGTTGGAGGATCCTGTGATTCGTCTCAAGATCGAGGAAGATAACAGAACCGTTGAGAAGAGGTACCGTAAGAGTTCACTGATTGAAGGGGAAAACGTTGTTGAAGATGATGCTCCAAAAAAGAACAATAAAAGGAAGAGGCCTTCTGGAAAGGTTAATGTCCTACAAGAAAAAGTTCAAAGGCAACTGCTATAATTGTGGGAAAGCTGGCCACAAAGCTCCAGATTGTCGTCTCCCGAAAAAGGACAAGGAAAAAGGTCAAGCCAATATGGTGGAGAAGAATGATGATATGAATGATCTGTGTGCAATGCTATCAGAGTGAAATTTGATTGGAAACCCAAATGAGTGATGGTTTGATTCTGGTGCCACTCTACATGTTTGTCCTGTAAAAGAAGCATTTGCAACCTATATTCCCGCTGGACCCGGAGAGGTACTGTTTATGAGAAATACTGCAACAGCCAAGGTTAAAGGATATGGGAAGATACTTACAAGATGACTTAAACAAGTCGACTCTCAACAATGTTCTGCACGTTCCAAAAATTAGGAAGAATTTAGTTTCAGCCGGACTACTCGTAAAAAACGGGTTTAAGTGTGTGTTGGTTAGTGAGAAAATTGTAATACGTAAGGATGATATGTTCATAGAAAAAGGCTACCTCACCGAGGGCCTTTTCAAACGCAATGTAATGGTTGTTGAGAGTATTAATAAGTTTTCAGCTTCGTCTTACTTATTGTAGTCAAATGATTTATGACATGTTCGTTTAGGACATGTCAATTACAAAACCTTGCGGAAATTGATTAATTTAGAATATTGCCTAGATTCGAGTGTAATAAATCAAAATGTAAAATTTGTGTTGAATCTATGTTTGTTAAACATCTATATAAGTCTATTGATAGGAATTCAAATCATTTAGACTTAATCCACACAGATATATGTGATATGAAGTCAAAACCATCTCACGGTGGGAAAAAGTATTTTATAACTTTTATTGACGATTGCACTCGATATTGTTATGTATATTTGCTTAATAGTAAGGATGAAGCAATTGATGCATTTAAGCAATACAAGAACGAAGTGGAAAATCAATTGAATAAAAAGATAAAAATGATTAGAAGTGATAGTGGTGGAGAGTACGAATCTCCTTTTACAGAGATATGTTTAGAATATGGAATTATTCATCAAACTATTGCCCCTTACACACCACAATCAAATGGAATTGCGGAAAGAAAAAACCGAACATTAAAGAAAATGATGAATGCTTTATTAATAAGTTCCGATTTACCGCAGAGCTTGTGGGGGGAAGTTATCCTTACAGCTAATCGAATACTCAACAGGGTGCCCCACAACAAAACATAATCTATTCCATATGAACTATGGAAAGGAAGAAAACTCAACTTGAAATATTTCAAAGTGTGGGGGTGTTTAGCAAAGGACCAAGTTCCTTTGCCCAAAAGGGTAAAAATCGGACCAAAAACTGTGGATTGTGTTTTTATTGGCTATGCTAAAAACAGCAAAGCTTGTCGGTTTTTGTTACACCCCGCAATTCCAGGGCATAAATGAGAACGTAAGTTAGGAACTAAGACTTGAATGTTGGAAGGAAAGAATATTCACATTTTCTCTAAGGATTAATTTTGGATACAAATACATGTGACGGCGAGAAGTAGCACTAGTATTGAGTTCTTTCCAATTGTGTGTGGGCAAAAAAGGCAGAAAAGTAGCTCCCAAGGCAAAGGACGAAAGTTGGCATAATCAGGACAAAAGGGGGCAGCACCGCGGTGCCTAACTTCAGCACCGCGGTGCCTAACTTCAGCACCGCGGTGCCATAATATCAGAGGGCCTCAGAACTTTCGGCACTGCGGTGCCAACGCGGAAATTTTCCAATTCGAAGATATTTTGGACAAGTGGGGTTCAAGGGTCCCTTCCACTTGTCCTACATAGCACCAAATAACCCACAAGTCTTAAAAGACTTGGATCAAAAGATATCTTCATCCTTCAAACCCTCTTCTCCCTTTTCTTAGCTCTCAAGTTCGAAAATTCCATAGAACAAGTGAAGAACAAGTGTAAGTTATTTTCCAAGATTAAGCCCTCTACCTAAGTTCTAAGCCAGGTTAACTCTCCATAACAGTGGGTCACGGTTTTGACGAGAAAACTGCCTTGAAACCCTAATCTTGGAATGAAGTTTTTGGAAGAGAAACAAGATAGTAAGATGGTTACAAGCTTGTTGAGGTTACGTGTGTGTTGTTATAACGTGAAGAAGTGGTGTGAAAGTGAAGCAGTTGTAGCCGAGACTTGTGGACTGTTTTGGCTAACAGTGAAGGTAAGATTTTCTCTTCCTCTTTAAGATTAACGGAAGTTACATGATGCTATGATTAAGAGATGAACTTGTGCTAAGAAAAATGGAGAATAAGAATGCATGTCGCAGTTTTGGCATGTTAGCCGATTCTGGACAGTTTTTGGTGTTATTGGATTCGTGGTTATAATTGTTGTTGATAAGTTTTTAGGGTTTATATAAGTGTTGGAATGCAAATTGGATTATAAAAAGTTATGGAAATGGCTTTGGTTGTAGTAGTTGGCCGAAAAACTGCATGAAACTGTGTGACATTGTTGTGCAGTTTTAGGGACTGTTTTGTGGCGTTGGAATGCTGAAAATTCAGCCACCATTATGCATGTTTAAGTATAGTAATTGCTAACGTATGTCCTAAGGGAACGAGGGTGTAGAAAAGCTTCATATCTTACCTTCATTGTTGTTGGAATATGGACTGTTTTAGTAAGGATTAAGGGATTGTTTTACGTGAGAAATAGGTGGGTGAACCACCTTGGTTGTTGTTTTGGTTATGTACTTGATTGGTACCTGGTTATTGATGTTATTGGCCTTATTTGTAAGGTGGAAACGTACATATAAATAGGGGAAGTGCTGTCCGAATTTTTATGTGAAAGAAGAGTCATTATGTGGTATAGTGTATACTAGTAGCATAAAGTTGATATACGTGTTATTGTCATTATAGGTTGAAGTACTACTTGAGACGTATTCTAGTTGTCAAGTTGGTAGAGCCTATAAGGTATGTGAACTCTTCCTTTCTTCCTTGAGCATGAACTTTATAAAATGAGTGTACGATGGACGTACGTGTTTTAAATGAATATATGTTTCATATGGTACATGAGGTGGTAGTGACTTGCTTTTAAAAGTATACTTGACTTGTTCTTTTAAAAAAAATGTAAGTAACTTGATTTTAAAAAGTGAAAGTGTCTTGATGCTACAAGTGTTAGTGTCTTGGGGTTTTACAAATTAAAGGATGTACGGTGGACGTACATGGTTTTATTAGATCTTAATCCGAAAATGGAAGGCATGGTATTGCCTTGGATATTCTAAAAAGAAGGCAAGGTATTGCCTTGGTTTTTCTAAAAACAAAGGCATGGTATTGCCTTGGTGTTTCTAAAAGGAAATGCATGATAGTGCCTTGGGTTTTCTAAAATGAAGGTATGATAGTGCCTTGGGTTTTCTAAAAGGAAGGTATGATAGTGCCTTGGATTTTCTAAAAGGAAGGTATGATAGTGCCTTGGGTTTTCTAAAAGGAAGGTATGATAGTGCCTTGAGTTTTCTAAAAGGAATGTATGATAGTGCCTTGGTGTTTTCTAAAATGAAAGATGTGATAGTGCCTTGGTTTTCAAAAATGAAAGTTCATTCTATTTATTCTAATGAGAGTCAAATATTATTTAACTTGCATATGTTTGCTCATGATAGATATTCGTGCAAGTGTTATATTTCTACATCACCGCGTCCCTCACTAGAGGTTCGGCAACTTTATATATATGTTCCATGACATGCTTTCATGATGCGGGTATCGAGTATGGATACTCATTGCGGGTCTAAAAGATTCATGCGGGTGAAACAGTTCCATGAATATTCCATGGACTTGCGATCCATGATGCGAGTAGGTATACTCATGCGGGTCTAAGGACTCATGCGGATTCGAGTCCCATGCGGGTGAAACAGTCCCATGAATATTTCATGGACTAGTTTTCCATGATGCGGGTATATATACTCATTGCGGGTCTACAAGATCCATGCGGGTTCGAGTCTCATGCAGATGAAATAGTAATATGAATAGGATATGCATAATGATCCTGAGGGCAGGCATCCCTGATTTTGACATGATTTCATATTTTGAAAGGGTACATTTGATTTCATATGTTGAAATGGTACAGTTGATCTCATTTTTAAAAAGGTGTATTTTAAAAGGAACATTTTACTCTCATTGTTCATAAGGCACAGTTGTACTGGTAGTTTGATTATCATACTTGGCTCCTATTATAGTTTGGACTGTTATGATCTCAATTACAGTACTTATTGTTTCACATACTTGGTACATCTTTCGTACTTACCCCCTTTCCTCGGGGGGCTGCATTTCATGTCGCAGGTGAATGTACATAGTTTGGTGATCCTCGCTCTTAGGATCTCTACTCAGTTTTTGGGAAAGCTCCATTATTTCGGAGGCTTGTCATTTTGGTACGGACCCTTGCATTGTAGGCTTATGTACATTCAGGGGTACGGCGGGGCCCTGTCCCGTCATAGTTTACTGTCCAAACTCTTAGAGCTCTGTATTTATATGTGGGCTGGACTTGCGTGAGTTGTATATATATTGTTGGCCAGTTGTACTACTGTGTTGTCGGGATGTTTCCGTTTATATATAGCGGCAGCCTCATCGGCTTGCCTTGTTGCTACATATACAGTTTTTCATATGTTATCTGGCCTATGAGTTATATGGGATGTGAGGGTATAAGAGGGGGGTGCCCAGGTAAGGCACCAGTCGCGGGCCCGGAGTTCAGGTCGTGACAAAAGTGGTATCAGACCAGTTATTCCTCGGAATATCTACAGACCGTGTCTAGTAGAGTCTTGGGTATGGGTATGTGTGCACCATACTTATACACAGGAGGCTACAAGATATTTAGGATTTGATTTCTATTTTTTCTCACTTTGAGATCGTGCAGTAGAGTTGTGTTAATAGGATGATCCCTCTCTGACGTATTATTGTGTTTCAGCTATGCCTCCGAAGAGGGCAATAGTGGCCCAGAAGGGCAAATCAGCAGCAGGAGCTGCTAGTCAGACTCAGAGAGTTACTAGGGCACCGACCCAGTCTATGCTTGAGAGTGTGCTTCAGTCGGCTAGTTCTGTTACGCCGCCATCACTAGAGGAGCTTAGAGCAGCAGCTGCTCTAGGGGCCTCGATACTTGAGCCCCCAGTTCCCCAGCCAGGGGCAGAGGACAGCGCCATGAGGGACGCGGTCCAGCTGCTGACTAGGCTAGTAGCAGGACAGACTTACAGACAGGGGCTAGGAGTTGACCCCAGAGCAGATAGTTTTGGGGTTCGGGATTTCCTGAGTTGTAGTCCGCCAGAGTTTTACCGGTCAAGGCCCGAGGATGATCCACATGAGTTCATCCGCCAGATACAGTGGACGATGATGGTGATTAAGGCTTCAGAGATAGAGTCGGTCGTATTGGCTTCATACCGGTTGCGCAATGTAGCTGTTAACTGGTTTGAGTCGTGGGAGTTGTCCAGGGGCGAGGGTGTTCCTCCAGCTGTGTGGGATGAGTTCACGGAGGCCTTCCTTGACCACTTCTTGCCTTCTGAGATGAGGAGAGCCAGAGTTGACAGGTTCTTGACCTTGAGGCAGAGTGGAAGGACTATTAGAGAGTACAACCTGGAGTTTGACTCATTAGCTCGGTACGCACCCACTATAGTAGCGGACATGGCAGACAGGGTGCACCGCTACGTGATGGGGCTAGACCACTATCATATTGATAGGTGCATGTTTGTAGCTCTTCAGTCGGGCATGGATATAGCTCGTATACAGGCGTATGCACAGGGAGTTGAGGAGCGACATAGAGGGTGACAACCAGATAGAGGTCATGATAGGGACCAGCCTAAGAGGGCCAAGACGGCGGGGTTTTCGGGTGAGTTTAGAGGCGGGCAGCCTCAACAGCAGGTGAGGTATGCATCTCAGCCAGCACAGAGTGCTCCTCCACAGTCTACAGGTAGGAGGTTTGACCGTCCGGGGTATTCGGGGATCGGTCAGAGTTTTAGGGCTTCAGGTTCTCAGGGGAACAAGGGTCCTAGTCAGATGAGGCCACCTTTGTCTCGGTGTGTTCGATGTGGTAGGTCCTATTTTGGGGAGTGTCATTCTGCTCCGGGAGCCTGTTATTCTTGCGGCCGTCAGGGCCATTTGAAGAGGGAGTGTTCGTACAGAGGTGACACGGATAGTATGGCTCAGCATACTGGATCAGTTGTTGGTTCATCACCTTCTATAGCTATGCGCCCCGCAGGGCAGGATTTCATAAAAAACGATAGAGGTGAATGGAATTATAGTTATACAGGTAATTCGACCCCTTACTTGACTATATTGTTTGGTGATTAATACATGTGCTATAGTGTGTCCATGTGAGACATCCTTGTGCTTACTGAGTATAGGTTGATAGGTATAATTAAGGGAGACTATGCCGAAATGTTTATAGTTTGAGACCTATTATGAACATTCGGGGATGAGTGTTTCTAAGGGGGAAGAATGTTACACCCCGTAATTCCAGGGCATAAATGAGAACGTAAGTTAGGAACTAAGACTTGAATGTTGGAAGGAAAGAATATTCACATTTTCTCTAAGGAATATTTTTGGATACAAATACGTGTGACGACGAGAAGTAGCACTAGTATTGAGTTCTTTCCAATTGAGTGTGGGCAAAAAAGGCAGAAAAGGAGCTCACGAGGCAAAAGACGAAAGTTGGCAAAATCAGGACAAAAGGGGGCAGCACCGCGGTGCCATAATATCAGAGGGCCTCAGAACTTTTGGCACCGCGGTGCCAAAGGGCAGTACTGCGGTGCCAACGCGGGAATTTTCCAATCCGAAGATATTTTGGACAAGTGGGGTTCAAGGGTCCCCCTCCGCTTGTCCTACATAGCACCAAATAACCCACAAGTCTTGAAAGACTTGGATCAAATGATATCTTCATCCTTCAAACCCTCTTCTCCCTTTCCTTAGCTCTTAAGTTCGAAAATTCCATAGAACAAGTGAAGAACAAGTGTAAGTTATTTTCCAAGATTAAGCCCTCTACATAAGTTCTAAGCCAGGTTAACTCTCCATAACAGTGGGTCACGGTTTTGACGAGAAAACTGCCTTGAAACCCTAAGCTTGGAATGAAGTTTTTGGAAGAGAAACAAGATAGTAAGATGGTTACAAGCTTGTTGAGGTTACGTGTGTGTTGTTGTAACGTGAAGAAGTGGTGTGAAAGTGAAGCAGTTGTAGCCGAGACTTGTGGAATGTTTTGGCTAACAGTGAAGGTAAGATTTCCTCTTCCTCTTTAAGATTAATGGAAGTTACATGATGCTATGATTAAGAGATGAACTTGTGCTAAGAAAAATGGAGAATAAGAATGCATGTCGCAGTTTTGGCATGTTAGCCGATTCTGGACAGTTTTTGGTGTTATTGGATTCGTGGTTATAATTGTTGTTGATAAGTTGTTATGGTTTATATAAGTGTTGGAATGTAAATTGGATTATAAAAAGTTATGGAAATGGCTTTGGTTGTAGTAGTTGGCCGAAAAACTACATGAAACTGTGTGACATTGTTGTGCAGTTTTAGGGACTGTTTTGTGGCGTTGGAATGCTGAAAATTCAGCCACCATTATGCATGTTTAAGTATAGTAATTGCTAACGTATGTCCTAAGGAAACGAGGGTGTAGAAAGGCTTCATATCTCACCCTCATTGTTGTTGGAATATGGACTGTTTTAGTAAGGATTAAGGGGCTGTTTTACGTGAGCAATAGGTGGGTGAACCACATTAGTTGCTGTTTTGGTTATGTACTTGATTGGTACATGGTTATTGATGTTATTGGCCTTATTTGTAAGGTGGAAACATACGTATAAATAGGAGAAGTGTTGTCCGAATTTTTATGTGAAAGGAGAGTCATTATGTGGTATTGTGTATACTAGTATCATGAAGTTGATAGACGTGTTATTGTCATTATAGGTTGAAGTACTACGTGAGACATATTCTAGTTGTCAAGTTGGTAGAGCCTTGATTACTTTGACACATACTCGCCAGTAACAAGAATAACATCTATTCGGGTGTTAGTGACACTGGTGGCCGTATATCGTCTTGAAATCTATCAAATGGATGTCAAGACTACTTTCTTAAATGGAGAATTGGAGGAAGAAATTTACACGGAACAACCTCCTTTTACCCATTAATATCTTAGAAGATTTCACAAAACCTTTATCACTTAGTTACTGAGGGTTTTGTGGTTCCTGGTAAAGAAAGGAAAGTGTGCAAACTGGTTAAGTCACTTTATGGACTTAAACAAGCACCCAAACAATGGCATGCGAAATTTGACCAAACAATGTTGGCAAATGGATTTAAGATTAATGAGTGTGACAAATGTGTTTACATTAAAAATACTTCAAATCATGAAGTCATTGTATGTTTATATGTTGATGACATGTTGATAATGAGTAGAGATATTGCCAATGTAAATGCTACGAAGCGTATGCTCGCTAGCAAATTGACATGAAAGACTTAGGGGTTGCTGATTTGATCTTAGTAATTAGGATCCATAAAACTCCACAAGGTTTAGTATTATCACAGACACATTATATTGAAAAGGTACTTGACAAGTTCAAGTATTTATATTCAATGTTGCAAAGACTCCAATTGATGTAAGTTTTGCACTTCAAAATAATGAAGGTGAAAGTGACTCACAATTGGACTATGCACGAGTCTTGGAAAGTTTGATGTATATTATGAATTGTACACGATCAGATATAGCATGTGTTATAAGCAAGTTGAGTCGATTCACGAGTAATCACAATCAAACTCATTGGATGACAACGAAATGAGTCTTGGGGTATTTAAAACACACCCAAAACTATGCTTTGCATTATAATAAATATTCCGCAGTACTTGAGGGATATAGTGATGCAAACTGGATCACCGGATCATTTGAAGTTAAATTCACGAGTGGATATGTTTTCACCGTTGATGGAGGAGCAGTGTCTTGGAAATCATCAAAACAGACATGCATCACCCGCTCTACAATAGAATCCGAATTTATAGCTTTAGACAAGGCTGGTGAAGAAGTTGAATGACTCCGGAATTTCTTAGAAGATATTCCATTCTGGCCCAAACCTTTGGCTCCTATATGTATACATTGTGACAGTCAAGCAGCAATAGGTACGGCAGGGAGCGTAATGTATAACGGAAAATCTCGTCACATACGACGGACACACAATACCGTTAGACAACTCATCTCTAGTGGCGTTATCACGATTGACTATGTAAAGTCGAGAGATAAGTGGCGGATCCGCTTACAAAAGGCTTATCTAGAGAGGGAGTTAGTAGATGATCAATGGGAATGGGGTTAAGACCGATGACAAGTCATCATGGAGGTAACTCTACCTAGCAGACTGGAGATCCCAAGAGCTAGGTTCAAGGAGATCAAACAAAGTTTTGACTGACGGTTCAACATTGTCAAATAACTCAACCCATTCTCGGATGAAGATAATGTTCAGTAATAAGGATAATTTTATGGCTTGTTAATAAGTTAATAAAGCATTAAGATTTTTAATGATTATCTAAATCTGGCAGTGTATGACCAGATAATGTGGTTATAGGACCACATGTTTAGAAATCACATATGCGAGTGTTAAGTGTAAGCCGCTTTAAAGGGGAATGATAGTGAAGGCCCATTCTCTATGCACTCATAAAATCAGGCGGTGTTCATGGCTGAAACGAACACAACCGTGAGAACCATAAACGATTGAGGGTTGATTGTGTGACTTATGTTGTCTAGGTATACAACAAAGTTCGACGGTTCAAAGATATCAAATCTATCGATTGATCAAGTATATCCGATATAAGTTCACTACGGAAATTTCAAAGGGAAACCTACTTATCCAAATTCAGTCAATCCTCGCTTGTATATCACACTTGTCCGCGCATTCCTTTATATTATGGTCATTCTCCATTCATGTGGGGGATTGTTGGGTTTTTGATATTGGTGAATGGGAAATGATGGGATGAAAAGTGAAGAGAATGTAAAAGGTCCATTTTTCTTTGGTTAAAACAATTATCCCACATCGGAAAAAGAAAGGAAAAGAGAGGTGTATATATTACATTACGCCTTATAGTCATTAAAAGGGTTGAGGGGGCAAGGACCCATCGCGCCGTTGGCTTCGGCTTCGGATTTGGTCAAATGATCTGATTGATTGATAATCTTTTTGGCCCAATTTTTTTTTAATTTTAATTATTTAAGTACTTCCATGGCTATAAATTCGCTTGCTTCCTCAGAATTTTACTTACTAATTTTCTGAACTACAAAACTTCTTCTTCTGCCCGAATAAATTATGTGTGATACACTGTCGCTGAGTGGTTCGCCGCTACCTGAATTTGGAGTACTACTATTCTGATTAGATAATCGTTCTATCCTGGGAGAGAATATTCTGTCACGTCCTGAACCCCGGGCCCGCGACTGGTGCCCTACCTGGGCACCCTTCTATTCATACAACACAATAAACCGCGGAAGATAAATAACACTTTTTTTTTTCTTTAAACACATGTCAAGCCGATAAGGCTGCCATAATATAAATCACCGAAAGGGTCTATACTGTTCAACAATGTAAATACAACTCTAGCCAGTCCATCCCACATATGAATACAGGCCTCTAATATTTTGGACAAATACTATGGCGGGACAAGACCCCGTCGTACCTCTGAATATACCTAGCCATAATGACAAGCTTCAGAACATTGGAGCTATCTCAAAATGTTGAACCAGGATCCTAAGCTCGCGGATCCACAACTGAGTACCTAGACCTGCGGACATGAACGCAGCTTCCGCGGGTGAAGACAACAGGTACCAAGTATGGAACAGAAATAAAGTACAGTAAACAAATCATAACTGTACCAAAGAATGACAGGGGCAAGTATGAAAATCAAATTGGGACATGCACACCTTATTTTCCATATATTCCTTAATACAAGTTCATCTATATACTATAACAATTAGTAATATCTAATTACTGCGGAGGAAGAAGAACTTTTACCTCAATTTTGTGCCCAAAAACGTCCCGAGCAGAATGCTAAGTTTTGGTCCGCAGTTTTCGTTTCGCTCCACTTCTTCAAGTTCTAAGAGCAACTTCTCTTCACGTTTCGCTTCCAAAAAGTCGATGGAAACCCTTAGGATTTCATCACCATTTTCGGCCCAACCTAGATTTAGGGGTTATGGGTGCTTAATCTTGCTAATCACTTGGTTAGAGGCCTTAATCTTGTATAATAAACTAAGCTTGGAAGATTTGGAAATTTAGGTCTTCCATATTTGCCCTTGGTCGAGAGTTTCTTCAAGAAGGGAGATATATTTCTTGTTGAAATTTGGCTAAGTGTTGGAAGACAAGTCTTGCACCTCTTATGTGTATATATAGAGCAACCAAGGGTTGAGATCAATCCAAGTGTAGTGTCAAGATGGTGGACAAGTGTGGGTGGGACCCACAAGTCCACTTGTCTTCAAAATATCTCAAGACAAGCCAAAGTCAAAGTCAAAGGGGAGAGGTGACACATGTCACCCTCCTATTGGTCCGAAAGTATTTCATCCCCCCAAAACGTCCATATTGGCCAAAATATCGAAAAATATTGTGGTCCCCACAAAACCGTAAAATTTTCCCGTGGGCCCACGTGATCAAATCCGAACTTAAAAATCCATAATTCTTATATATTCAAAAAGTTTCAAATACCAAATTTGAGAACCAAATTCCAATTAATAAACATTTTTCCTTCACGAGGTTCGAAAGATTTTCCTTAGGAAACACAATTCTTTCTTTCGTTCCAACTTTAAAGTCTTGTTTTCTCACGTATGCTCTCATATACATGTCCTGGAACTACGGGGAGTAACATATTCCATCAACCTCGAGTACTGTGAGGGGAATAATTTCCTTAAAGACACACTTTGAACTAAGTGGGCTCGATTATATTCTGAAAAATATTTTTTCCAACACTGATTCTGTTCATTTTCAGTTATTATTGTTTACTGGTTTTTTGCAATACATATTACTAACAGCTATGGAAGAGCATTTTGATGAAATTTTGGAATAGATACCAATGATAATTTTAAATCATTAGTTAGAGCAATAAGCTATGAAGTTAAAGTCAAAATAATCGTAAGTAAAATGATTTTAGCTCATATACAATTCACAATTCTAACGCGTTTAATTTGCAATTAATATGTACCTAGATGCTAATTAAGTTCACTTATAGCAAAACATTGTTTTATATTTATCTTGGGTTCAAATTTTGAGATTAAAAAAAATGTTGTTGTAAGGTGTGTTTGCTCTTTAATATATCTTACATGGTACAAATTCAAACTAATCGAACCTTAAAACATATACCAGACAACAAGTGGAAAACTAAAAACTGCGATGAGACAGTATTATCCTAAATGAAAGCAGAGAAGATGACAAGAAGAGAAATCAAATCATAAGTTAGGTTATATCCAACTATATATAATTCTGGAAATATAAGTCGCATGCATGTTCTTGATGCTGTAGCTTAATTATAATGAATGAAAGAGAAACAAGCAAGGACATGTTACATCAATAAATCTTGATTACAAACATGAAAAGAACAGCCAGCTCTGCCAGAAAAGAAAATCCAACTGAAGGGTCAAAAAGAAGAAGGAAAAAAAATCACAAATCCACATCAAAAGAGTTAATGTTTTCTCATTGTTGCCAATATGAAGGACTCTAAAAACTATAGGACCATTTTCCCATCTTGTCGGGGCGTGATAGAGAAACCAAACACTCACGGCGGAGTTATAATATTAGGTACGGATTCCAAAGAATTCAGAATATTTTGTACATTTTGTATTAGATAATTCTAATAACCAAAACGAGCGATGAGTTGACGGAAAGTTCAAAACACAAAAACTTTAAATTCTAATTCCACCTTTATTCAGGGATGAAGCTACAATTCCGCTTACGAATTCGACAGAACTCAATAGATTTGGCTCAAATCAGTATTTGGGTTAAAATAATTCAATTGATATGTATAAGCTATCTTTTGGAGAATTCAAAATCTTGAAAAGTCAAAATTCTACCACCATCACTACCTCTATGTCTAGTAACATTGGATCTAACATATATATCGTATCTGAAGCGCAGACGGTTGATGCAGAAGCGAGATCCTATCACCGTTTAGTGGAGTGAGAGGCAGTTCGAAACCCCGAGTAACGTCGCCCGCCTCTTGTGAGTCACACTGGCTTGCCAAGTGTGGTTTAAGCGGCCGACGTGGTTTGCGTGCTATCATGCGTCATCGGGTTTACCACAGGCGCACTCGAAAGAGCAAGTGCGGGTTCGCCTTCACAACAAAAAAAAACATATATATCGTGATAGTCTATAAGTATTACTGTTAGTAAACATGTGTTTAAAATCAATAAATCAGAAATTTTAATTAATCTGAAAAAAAGTAAAATGCAGAAACTAAAAATAATATGAGTCCACAGAACTGTGTGTCCTAAGGAATTTAATCATCTCATTGTATCTGAGGTTATGGATTACTTCATCTCATGATAAAATGGATATATCTGTTGATGGCGTAGCGGTACCTCAAACTCCACCAACTTCATCGTCCGGCAATAAATCACAGAAAGACTCAATAGTTGTTTGTAAGAAAATAGGTAGTAGAAAATGCAAAAAAAAATTATGGAGAAAATTAAGGCTAGTCCTATGAATTTATAGCCAACAAAAGGTAGTGTGAACGAGTGTTATTGTGTCTTATCGGAAAAGTCACAACCTATCTGCAAGTGTCTTTTCGGAAAACACCTTTTCATTTTCCATTCACACATAAAAACCCCAACAATTACTTCATTTATTATATATTTGTATATTTTATTTTATTTTTCTTTCTAACCTGCATTGACTACATTCTTTTTGAGTCGGTGATCTATCGAAAACATTCTCTCTGCCCTACAAAGATAGATGTAAGATATGCGTACATTCTATCCTCCCCAAACCCTACTTTGTGGACACCGAATATGTTGTTGTATAGTGATAACCTATAAATTTTTACACTTTTTATATTTTAGTCTATTGTAACAGGTATGTAACATAGACTTGGCTTCCAAGTTACTTATTCCATTTTTATGAATGATTTTCTATTATTATCTTTTAATTAGTTATATGTAAATGTAAAAATCATTTAGTACATGCAGTTAAACTCATAATATATTACTAAATGATTATGAAAGTATATGTATGTCCTAAAGACAGTCTGTATTATGACACAATATATTTTATACACATTCGTATTTATATTAATGATGATTAATATTATGACAATTTACATTTGTTGAATTATTAATTGATTGTTTATAATATTCTACAAATGCTTTCCTAGAGGTTACGTGTTTATTAATGATGTGAGAATTAATATTATAACGTAACTCTTAAATTATCTCGACTAAAGATCATCGAAATTGGAATATCGATGATATGCGATACGTCGACATGTGGTCTGCATCATATCCTTAGGGGATGTAGTATATCTCACTTGCTACGAGTTATGGAAACTCATGATGGACACATGGATACTTGTTGAAGTATTGGTATGCCCTGCTGATGTACTTTTTTGTGATATGTCTATAATGTCATAGACGTGTGGGAGATAAAAGTCCTTAGACTTGAGGTCAATATCACCTTGTTTACGGAGTAATGTATTTTGATCCTGTCCTAAACTCAAATGTCTTATAGGTTGAGACGCGACTTGTTTTGGGTGCATTACGAAGTAGATTAAAGGTGGTATGTGAGCCAAGATTATGATTCATTCCTTGAATACATATTCGAGTGAACACTCAGATACTCATATGGTATTAGGTTGACTAAGTCATTGACCAATGCAATGGACATGTCTGTGACATGGTCCTATTGTCAACTAATATAGATGAGTTATATTAATCAAGCCATTTGGATAGACACTTGACAGATCCTAAGCTTGATTGAGTGTGTCATGAATGAAGGGATTTTATCTTCTCACATATAGGTTCAGGTCACATATTTTGTGAAGCTAAACTTTATATATTGGGTTCGTCTTCCGGCGCAGTCTAGTAGTTCCGTGAAGATCCTAATGTAATTACTAATTAGTGACGATATGTAAAGGCCTGAAGGGTAACACTAAGTCAAATGTTCCGTCGATTGAAGGATGTAACTAGAAGGAGATTATACCTATATGTTCGGTTGATGACCAAGACATTAGAAATGGGAAGGAGCTGAAAATTGGGATAGGACCGCGGTGCCTTTGATTTAGGACCGCGATTCCGAAAACAGACACCGCGGTGCCACTTACTTTGGGCCGCGGTGCCTAGCCGATTTCGGGCGGTCCTAATTTTAGTCAGTCCGAGGTTTAGCTGGGTCTGGCCCACATAAACCCTAAAGCATCTGTTTACAATTATAAATAGAGGGCTTACCTCCCATTCCAGAATAACACCAAAAAAACCCTAAGAGAGGTAAATCTCTTCAAAAGCTCTGTCAGAATCCCTAGCATTTCTGACTTAGCAATTACATCATAATTTCCAGAACTTACAAATCGAGGGACATTTGCCTGTGCACTCTCGGACTACACAAAACATCCAGAATCAACTGCAGTTCCTTACATATAATATTGCAGTTCGACCGTCGTCAGGTTTGAATATTCCTCTCATTTTTTCAAACTCAAGGTCAAAGCAATTCTCCTGACACACAAAACACACACACTAACAGTGACAACTTTAATTTGTTTAGGAAACAAATTAAGACGTGATTTTACAGTAAAGCTCTCTGTAATCTCTGCACAAACAAAATCTTTGTATTATGAATTTATTTATTTATTTTGCTCATTTGTGGGGTGAGGGGGACGTAGATAGTGTTGTTACAGCATATGCATAGCTGTAATTTTGGCATTTTTATAATTTTATTGAGTCAAAAAGAATAAAATTTGGGTGCCAACATTACTGTAATTCAACATTAGACATGTAACATGCAGTGGAAACACCTAACAAGAGAGTGAATAATTAGCTTTTCGTACTAATACTATACTTAATTATTGATTGTGAATCATCATACTTTGTCTTAAGCTGTAACAATTTAAACAATATTATTCACTTTACAATTACAAACAAGTTATCAGAAGTTCATGTGATGTGCTCCAGTAAAAATTATCACTTTATTTACCTTATAATATTAAAGTTATTGTGAATTCCTAGAAATATAAAATTTTAGATCTTTGTAGAACGTTGAAATTTTGGATTTGTTGCTTAACTATGTCTGTAAATTTGAGAGCATAAAGTACTATTAGTACTGTACTATATTGTAAATGTTAATTATTTATGCAAAATCAGTAATTTTAACTCTATAAGGCCGCGCATCTTTTGGTTGACTAGTATAATGTAGGAGGGAATTAAAAGAAAAAAGAGAATGATTTAATATTTTTATACTATATATTAGTGTATTGTAATTTGTTACTGTTAAAAAAGCTATAGTTGATATTAAGGGCCAAATTTTACTTATTAACCAAAGCCCATCAAGAAACTAGCACCATATTTTACAATATGATTCCCACCTGGATCATCCCCGACCCATCACCTAGGACTAACTTCCATCCCTAATTCTTGTCAGAGTTAATATCTCAATAGGCACTCAATTATATTTATTTCACTCATAAAATCACTCAATTTTATTTTATAACCAAAAAGTTATTGGAAATTTACTAAATATAAAATAAATTAATCCTATTAATTATGACTCGAATAATTGGGGCCCCGCACGTCGGAAACATGGTTTCCACACACGTGCACATAAAGTGTCAATAATCGTAATTTCCTTAAATAGAAGAGATATTGATACGTATACAAATTGTTTAAGACATAAGAGAATGGACGGTTATTGGCCAAATAACAATGATTTTACATTGATAAACAAAGGGAAGACATGTGCAATGTGTTAAAAGATGAAACGAGTCATGAATCCTGTTGAGTCCTGTTGGCTGCATAATCTTCTATTAGAGCTTCACTTTCCTATTAGGACCGTGGTGCTAGAGCACCGTGGTGCCTTCATGCAGGGCCGCGGCGCCAAGTCCCTGAAGTTTCGACGCCACGACGCCACTCTGCGGGGCGCTATGCGCTTACGGCACCACGGCGCCTCTGCGGTCGCGACGCTGGACTGCTACCGTTGGAGAAGAATAAAAACTGACGTTTGAGCTGACTTTGGAGGATTAACTCTTCATTATTTTGCTCTTGAATTCAGTCATTACTTGGCTGAATTGTAACTCCATACTAATGGTCATTACTTGGTCATTCAAAACCATAAATTAGCTAGTTGGAGGGTCTTCTTCTCAATACTATAAAATGAGGCCTTTGGCTCATTTGCAATTTACACTTGACATCTTACACTTGACACAATACATTTCTAAAAGTATTCTTCCTCTCTTGCAATCACAAACACTCAAAGATCTTTATTTCAAAGCAAACACTTCAGTTCTCTTTGCTCATTTGTTTGATTGATGTTTTATCTTGGAAGATAAGTTGTCATTACAATCGTTGAAAGAATATACGGGGCAATATTATCTTAAAGATAGATAAAAAATTTGGTCGACTCAGCAAGTCCTCATATTTGATCATTTTCAAATTTCTAACAAATAGTTATTGTTGTTATTTTCTCGTTCTACACATTACCATCCACAATAATTTCACTAACTAAAATAAGTTAATAGTAATTACCTTCACATATACATATTATTGCTCAAACCTCAATATCACTCGTTATTATTTGATCTTTAAATTTACATCCATAATACCCAAAAAGAGAGAAATTAACAACAAGCAACTTTTGTTGCTAACATCCGCAGCTAATTTTATTTAATGATGAGTTAGGGATGGATATCAAAAATTCCTACCATCTTCGAGCTATTTAACGACAGATCATCGATGAATATCTGTAGTTAATTCCTAATTTTACTAATGAATAAATATTTAATAGGAACTTAGCAAGATCATTGGATTAGTCATTTGATGGGTCTTTTTTCACTACTAGAAATAAAAGGTTTTCCACCGACATTTAGTGAGAAATTTATGCTACAAAACTTAATTTTTCCTCGGCATTCTCACTGAATCAACCCACTAGAAAAACACATGGTGGAAAACAAGTTTCCATTGAAACGTTGGGGTGAAACTTCCGCATGTTTTCATGTGAAAACATTATCATTATCAGTGGGAAATAGGCACTGAATTTTTTTTAAATGAGAAATAAGTGGGAAAATTGAAATCTTTTAGTAGTGTACTTTCTCTTGTACTAATTTTGAGCCAAATGAGGCTAGTGGTTTGTGGTATCACATGTCTAATTAAGCATGATTAAAAGAAAACTATAGCTTTTTCACTTTTTGGTGCAAGTTGATATTAAGTGTCTAATTAATAACGTGGTAATTAGTTAATTTAACCCATATAGTTATAAATAAGACAAAGACAATTTCTGACATGTCTTGTAATCCTATACCCTTAGACTTAATGGCAGGCAACTTCTGATTCCTTAAGTATAAAATTAATCCAAAATTTTGGTACTAAACGCGTACAAATCTGGTGTGGTCATTATGGAAGTTTCCTATTTTAATTACAAGAACGGCTGGATGATTAATTATTTAATTACATTTTAGTTAAGGGCTAGTGGGACTGCTTTGGCATCATTAAAATGGAATCAACAAGGGTGGGAGTTGAGTTGGCTTAACTCCTAATCTTCTTCCTAATCAACTAATTAAGCCCATGTGTCTTAAAAACACTACATATAAACTAATCTATTTATGAGGACATTATTTTTTCGGGAGTCAAATAAAAAATTAGCTAGTCTGAACCTTATATTCCAAATCAAGTCATTTTTTTTAGTAAAGGAGATCATATTACTTATGAATAGATCAATATATAATTAAAACTATTTTGTCAAACAATCGGATTGACAACAAACTCATCGAGCCCCTTACCGCTCCGTGGGGGTCTTCATTCACTCTTCTCTACCCTCTTTTTATCCTGATCATTATATTATTCGGCTTGCGTGTGCTTTCTTAGTCCAAGTTTGATCAGGATAAAAAGAGGGTTGTGAAGCATCCTCTGGAGGAAAATGGTGAAAATATTCACATACGTTCTTTTGTAAAAAAGAACAACTAACACACAAACACAAATTTCTATAAACTTTTCTTGATCGGAAGTGTTTAATTTAATTTCATAAGCAAACGACAAAGGAAGGAAGGCAGAGTTGAATGGAGGGTTTTTGGAGATTAGTGAAGAAAAAATGTGACGAGTCTGAGCAGGAGAGAAAGGGTGCTCCCTTCCAACTGGTCGGTGGTGGGTGGTGGGGGTCCATCTCTCTAGATTGGACAAAAAATAATACTATACATATTGTTTGAATGTGTATTTCATATATATATATTCTTCAATAATAATAATTCCATTCTTTCGTGGGGCACCATGTCTTGGCCTTGTTAGACATGGTTTAAGGGTGAATATGTGTTGATCCATCTTGTGGGGGTGGGGTGGTGGGGGATTGGGCCATTGGGGCAAGAAATAAACTTTGACCTACTCAAGTTCGCTATTACAAGTAATTCTTATAATGAATCAAATTAAATACATCTGTTTTCATCTTTCAAAGACTACAAATATATTACAAGTACCCATGAAATTACTCATTTGTGATAGTATATAAACGAAGGATTAGAATAAGTTGTATTTTTAGAAAAGATCTTTAAATGTTAGTAATATATAGCTCAAATTTTATCAAATCAACCAAAACGTTTAAAATAAGGCTAAAAAGATTATGGGTTCAACCTTTCAGTATCGGGAGTCTTGTCTTATCGATTCAATTAATCTTGATTCGTATCGAATAGACTTCCAAAGGATGACAAACACTTCCTATTGGAGTTTTCAATTCCTAGGCAATCAAAGTTGAGATGCAATAAAAGAGCATTCCAACACACGAAACATCTTGCATTATATGAAATCCGCATATAAAAGAACCACACTCTAGAGGGTGGGGGAGTTGTATGCAAATTAAATGCAAGTATCAACTATTACTCAAATTTGTGACTTATAGATAGCGATAGTTCTAGGGGGGGATTAATCAAGTCTGGAGCATAACTCATATTCACTTAGGATTCAGAAAGAGTCACACTCAAAGGGATAACATATTCTATGCACCTTGTCCATGACTCACAAGCATTATTGACTAATTTTACAGCTTAAACCCATAATTTATAAATTATCACATCGAAAATAATTTTATCATTAATCCAAAACTCTCCTTTTGAAAAGAGAGAATTGAGTTTTGGAATAGATCATAGTAGAAGATGTAGTAAACACAAGTACCCTACACACCCAACCTTGGCCAAGAAAACGCCACGCCTCTACACTTGATCCAAAAAAAAAACCATGCTCTTTGGCTGGTTGGCCAGGACTCATCACTCACCACCCATTGCCGACATTTACACTTTTACTTCCTTTTCCAAACGATCCCACAATAATCCGCTCTTCTTTTTTTCTTTTGGTTCTTTTTGCTCTCTTTATATCTTGGATTCATAGACATGTTCTTCTATGATAGCTCATATATATTCATTTTTCATTATCTCCATATATTAAAAAAATAGCTAGATCTCACTACCCATAATTGTTGGAGTAAAGTGATGGATCATGTTTCTTGATCCACCAACATATCGATCAATTAATATTTGAATATATTAACGAAATTTTTGTATTGATGTTATCATTAATGCAACTATAATTTGTCACTAGTACCCACGCTTATAGCGCAGGTATCTCATCCTATATGCATATGTTTTGCCCTCCATTTGATTAATGGCAATTTAGGAACCACATGAAGGGATTGTGACATGAGAATAAAAGGCTAATCCAAAGATTTAAGTTCTAATCGGTCAGTAGCGAAATCGGAAAGTTTCATTAAGAAGAATTGAAAAGTGAAAGTGATTCACATTGAAAGAGAATAATCTCCTCGTTATTTTTATTAATAAAGAGGTATATATACATGATATACAATATCTAATTATGGAAAATAAATATATCTTTTCCTAATACAAGACTAATACATTTTTCTAATACAAGACTACTATCATAATTACACTTGTACAAAAATTCTACAAACATGATCAAATATATACAAAATCCACCTAAGTGATATACACGGTCAAGCCGTGTATACCGTGTCTTTCACACCCCCACAGTTATAGCGGGCGGTTATCGTACGCTGAGACTGTCCCTAAAATATTCAAACAGAACTAAGGGAAGACTCTTAGTAAAGATGTCAGCAATTTGGTACCGTGAAGAGACATGCAAGACATGTACTTGTCCACGAGCTACCTTTTCGCGAACAAAGTGAATATCCATCTCGAAATGTTTAGTGCGTTGATATTGATGCGCGTAATATGCACACACTTTAAACGCAAGTGCACGTTATCGTATCAAGTAGTATAGTCTTAGATAAGACCGAATATCGTCCTCTAGGATTAGGGTCCAAGTATCAGTTATCTATTTTCTAGTATCTATTTGGCGAATTAATATTTGATTGGTTGTTTATAACTAAGAATTTCAAAAGCTATTTAAATGTAAAGACTTACTTCAGGTGTGATGAGAATAGGGCTTCTATGTATCCTTACTATCCGCTACATGTTACTTGTTAACGCATTACTTATGGTGTTCTTCTTCGGAGAAAGCAGTTTACGAAATCGCTTTATACTCCCGTTAAGTTATATAAACACTCAACCCAAGATTGTTCCTTACCTAACTTTGATAAGGGTAACTCATAGGAGGATTAAGCACAAAAACCTAGTTGGCCGTCACGCACAATGCGCAAAATTAGGGTTGTTAAGCCTCTCATCAACGCTTACAAATCTAATTGAGGTATTTTCATCCCCAATTCAAGACCGTCTACCCAACTTACAAAGATATTCACAATCCCTCCTTTCGTAACTGATTAGAAATCATATAGTGATAACTAGTTGTCAATTAGCTACCAAGAATTCAACTCAATTATTGGATAGATCTCAATAAGAATAATAACCATAAGCGTGCATTACTTTATAACATAAGGTTCAAGAATTCAATATAAAGTTACATAAGAGAATTAGTTCCTAGCCGTGAATATGACAAGAACTAATTCTCATGTTCTTCATAAAAGCGAAATAAAGTAAAAGAAAAGAAAAGAAAATTACTAAGAATGAGTCTCTGCCAAGCATCCAAGGGTTGTGTTGTGGAATATTTACAAGGTGGATTGGTGGAAGGATGGATGTAGAATGGTGAATGGTAGAATGGAGAATGAATAATTCTTCTAATGATGTAGAGTATTTATAGCCAAAGAATCCTTTAGGTGAAGGGTTAAGGATTTGTGTAGGTAGGAAAAGTTATTAGAATCCTTTTAGGTAAGGGTTTTTAGGTAGGAAAAGGTTTCCCTTTAGGTAGGAAAAGTTATCCTTTAAGGAAAAGTTATCCCTTTAGGATTCTCAAACATGTCAAATTCGCCCAAAGATTTCACCTCGCTTTCGCATGGCACGCAGATCGGCCATACCTGAAGATCAAGAACTCTCGGGACTTTCAAGACTTTGGCGCGGCTTGCCATGGCCATGGCGCTGTGTGACATTTTTCTGGCGAATTTCCGTTTCGTCGTCTTTTCTCGTCCGGACTTCGTCTGATTTTCTCTATAATTCCCGGAACTTCTTAGATTTCATTTCTTGGCCCTTTTAGTGTGCAATTCCATCTCTTTTATGCTCATTTCATCTCCTTTTCGTCATTTCTCCATTTAACATTGTGACACAAAAGAAAGGAAAACGACCCTAATACTATACTAAACATAAATGAAATGAGTAAAATACTAACTAAAAATGACTCAAAAAGTGTATATAAAATACACCGATCAGATATTAGACCGGATTCCCAGAGAGATAGACTACACCAACATTATCACAGTAGACCAATGTAGCTTTTTGAATAGGAAAGTGAAGCTCTAATAGAATATTATGCAGCCAACATGACTCAAACACCACATTGGTTACCCCTCGATACTCGGCCTCCGCACTGAATCACGATAAAGTATCCTGGCGTTTTGCCGACCACGAGACCAAGTTATCACCAAGAAATATACAATAACCAGATACCGAACGTTTGGTATCTGGACATCCACCTCAATCAGCATATGTATAAGACACAGGAGTAGAGACGGAGGATGGATATAAATGCAAACCATAATCAAGAGTGTCATGTATGTAACACACAATGCGTTTAAGCGCATACATCTTCTCGTCCCTCAGATCATGCATAAATAAATACACATGCTGCAAGTGTTAGCACTCAGTTTCGGTTTTGTATCAATCGGAGTAGGAGAGGACTTACAGCATGACATGTCAGCTCTCTCAATAATCTCATTTGCATACTTCTTCTATGATAAAAATAGACCATCTGTATAACGTATGACATTTATACCAAAAAAATAACTCAATGGCCCCAAGACTTTCATTGCAAATTTGAAACTGAGAAAAGATATGATAGACTTGCGCAGTTTTTCAGATGAGTCAGTCAATAAAATGTCATCCACATATAACAAATGTATGCCACAGAAGTACCACGACAATAGATGAACAGAGAATGATCAGACATGCTGTGAAAAAATCCAATAGTAGACACATAATCTGCAAATCTCTTATACTAAGCCCGTGGCGTGCCTGTTTAAGTCCATACATGGATTTTTTTAGCAAACATACATTATTAGGATAATTGGGGTTCCTGAAACCCAATGGATGATGCATGTATACTGTCCCCCTGAGATCACAGTGTAAGAAAGCATTTTCACATTCAGTTGATGAATGGGGCATAATTTCGAGAGAGCCAGACTGAGAACACTGTGAATAGTTATTGGTTTGACCACCAGACTAAATGTCTCTTCACAATCCACGCAACCTGTTGAATTTTGCCATCACCTACAAGACGGGTCTTATGTCTCAAAATAATCGTCAGATTTTTCCTTATGAGTAAATGTCACGACCCGACGGGCCGCGACTAAACGTCCTAATTGGACGTCATTACTGACCCGTCACTCTAAATCCATTTAATACCGAGATCTATAGAAATTTCGGTAGCACAACGCTGCATCTAAAACATATCCCCAAAATAAGCGAGCCGACAAGGCTGTCTTACACAACTAACTGACATATCTCAATGGGCTAGCCGCTAGGCTGCCACCAAATAACATCATGTAAACAGAGAAACAGTCATAATAGGCACGCCGGTACGGGAACATCTCAAAACGAAGTAGAACAATACAGTTGACTATGACGCATAACAATCTTCACAAAAACCAAAACACACCTACCGCCCACAACTGTCTACAGACCTCTAAGAGTACGACCACGACATAAGACGGGACAGGACCCCGTCGTGCCCATGAAATATATACAATCAAAATAAAGAGGTTCTGTACCAAAATGCCGGCTCTGGAACAATGGAGCTCTCCAACTGCTGAGTAGAGGTCCTAAACTGGAGGGTCACCTATCTGAACACATGAACTCGCGGCACGACGCAGAAAGAAGTGGTCGATGTAAATAATATCGAGTATATAAAACATGAAATCGAAAATGAAATCACAAGCGTGTCAAGTAAAGATAGAGAGTCATCAAGCTTAACAAAATGAGAGTCATATCGTAAATGAATGCTTGCTCATACTGTCACTATGTCTATGTCTGTATATCAATATGTATAACATGTCTCGGCCCTCTAGTGAGGGACTCGATGGAAGTATGTATATGTGCGCATATCATGTCTCGGCCCTCTATGGAGGGACTAGATAAAATCTGTATATATGTATATAACGTGTCTCGGCCCTCTAGTGAGGGACTCGATGAATTCTGTAAAGCTGCGCACGAACATGATCCGACCCGAGATTCGGTGGAGTGAAACAATAATACTTAGCACGAGTAGATATCATGAGCAACCATATGCAATTAAAAATCATCGTTGACACTCGATAATTTTATCATAATAAACTCTTTTACTGAAAATCATAGACACTAATCAACAATTATCCTTTAAAACTGAACTTATAGGAATTACGTACGTCCGCCGTAATTTCATTAAAATCATGTCAAAAAGAAGGAAGGAAGAGTTTTACATACCTTATAGTCGAGCTAACCAACTCACTATTAGAATATGTCCCGTCTAATACTTCAACCTATAATAATAGCAATAGGTCTGTCAATTCTATGATTCCTACCGTAAGTTAAATTGAAAGACGACTCTCTTATTCTATAAAAATTAAAGACTTCTCGCTTATATGCATATCCACAATTTCAAACCAAGCCAGTAATACCAACAACAAGTCATAACTCAAAATATAACCACAATAATCTCAATATTCTATTTACGCCGTTTGTGCGCATACCTTCCCTTTATAATTATTCCATTTAACAACTTCAATAACCAAGGTAACTATTACATTTATTTCTCATGTTAGTCAATCATTTAGTTACGTTAGAATTATTCATGGGAGCAATCCAATCTTCTAACAACGTTGCCAATTCAAGAATGTAAAATTAACACTTTCCTATTTTTTAATTCCTCCAAAATGTGTATAGAAAATTACCACAATACATATGCATGTTTATAGCTTAATTTCCAACATCATAGTCTTAACAAAGTAGCCCCTAATACAACACAACCACGTTCAATAATTCCATCAACCTTTCGGCCAACACATTATTCAATTCCAACACCTTTTCTTAATTCTTTAGAATCTAGTTTTATATTTCAATACTTCCACATTACTAATTACAACTTAACTTCAAGATTTCTTTTCAATTCTCAACATGCACTTAGTGATAAGAATAATATCTCAACGCTCCATTCCAATGTACATAAAATAGTCTTCAAGTATATCCAACAACATACTTCCATAACTCATTTCTTTATTCCTTAAAATTCAACTTCATATTTCAACATTCTTATGTAAACAACTACAACTTAAATCTCCATGTTCCCTCCAAATTTGTAACATGCAATTAGCAACAATAACAACAATACTTGACTTCAATTTTACACCAATTCAGTCCCACAATCGGCTACAATCAATATCACCACAACACATGAAAATTTCACTTCCATTCCTCTTAATCTTAGTTTAATTCTCAACACAAGTTCCAATCTAATATTTACAACAACATGCAACTTAATCTATACCATAAGAAGAAGAATTCATACCTTAAAAATTATCCAAAAACTGTCCAAAAATCGCATGAACACTGCCCAGATTTTTAACCCAAAATTTCATCAATTTCTTGTCCGATTTTTCACTTCATCAACTCCATTTCAACATGCAACCATTCTTCAATGTTAGACCAACATTCCTACACGTTTTCCTTTCTCAAATTTGCTCCAAAAACCTGGAAATTGATGCCCTAAATTCGGTCCAGGTTTGGCCGATTAACTTTTGGGTTCTAATTTTTGCTTCTAAATGTTAGGTGGACTAATCTAGGAAGAAGATGATAATAATGACTTCAATTCTTGCTAAGAATGGTGAAATTTCAGATTGGGATTGAGAGAGGAGAAGATGAAATTTAGGTGTTAAGAAAATGGAATGAAATTAAAATAGAAGGGTTTTGTTCAATGTCTTGTAATTAAATCCCCAAATTCTGATTTTTTTTCTTAAAACTTACACTTGGGTCCCTTAAATGTCCTCTTAGCTAAAAATAACTCACAAGTAATAAATCTTAATCCCACGTCTATTAATCTCAACACTCGTTGCCTTAAAATCTTATCGTCGTATCTTATATACGTTACAATCTCCATTACAGGATACATGTACATATATATGTCTAATTATTAATAAAGGAATTTTCGACGTCACATACGTCATTACCGACAATTAATCCGTATTAGCATGTAAAAATATACTTAAGTTCAAAAATTGAATCTTAATCCTTAATGACGTTCTTAGTTAACGTCTTAAACTCATGAGGTGTAACAGTAAAAATCCACATGGAACGAATAACATTGACAGCAGACAGACGGGGCACCAACTCCCACGTATTATTTTCAATAAGAGCATTATATCCATCATCCATGACCATTTTCCAATTTGAGTTATGAAGGGCAGACATAGGATTACTTGGAAGGGGTGACTTAGTGACATTAGAATTTAGATTAAAATGCTTTTAGGGTTAAAAATACCCTATTATCTATGAGTAATGGGCTTTTGACCAAAAATAGAAGTGGCGGGGAATTGGGTAGGAGTCGGGTCACGGACTGCCAGCAGCGATGGCGTACGTTGTCCTAGTAATTGGACGTAGGACGATGGTTTGGCCATTAAGTTGCCGTCTTTGGCCAGATATCGGATCTGAGAGATAAATATTTGTCGCAGGCCGGGCTCGCCGACATAACGACCGCGGATCGAAGTTGGGCAGTGGACTTGATGGTCGAGAAAACGAAGATGTACTAGGGACAATTGGGCCCGTAGGCAGTAGGCCTGTTGGCAGATTCGGGTCACGGGACTGTTAGGCTAAATGATGGATAATATACGGTGATAGTCCATCATCAAAAAAATTATAAGAACCTGACATAAAATTATACAAATTAGCAAAAGGAAATTGGATCTCATAAAAAATGACATGACAACTAATTATGATTTTATTATAGGATAAATCAAAATATTTGTAACCACGATGATTAGACGGATAACCCAAAAACACAAAAGCATTAGAATAGGCTTAAAGTTTGTTAATTATAGTGGACGGAAAAAATGGATAGCACAAACACCAATCACCCTAAGATGAGAATACAAGGGATCTTTATGATAAAGAATTCGTAGTGGGGATTGATATGCTAATCCTTTACTAGGGAGTATGTTAAGGAGGTAAGTAGTCATTTGTAATGCATGATGTCAAAAAGAAGGTGATACTGAATCATGAGCTAGTAAGCTTCGGAAAATATTATTAATGGTACGAATTTTTCTTTCGGCTTTCTCATTTAGTGAGGACGTATGTTGACACAAAAACCAAAAATAGATGCCATTATTGTCACAAAATTCCAGAAATGACCCACTATAAAAATTCTCTTCCATTATCACATTGAATATTTTTAATTTTCTGTTCAAATTGGGTACGAATGAATGCACTAAACTTTAGAAATGTAGACAAAACTTGAGACTTTTTAGATAAAGGAAAGATCCAAAAGAAATTAGAATAATCATCCAAAAATAACACATAATAATGATGGCCCAAAGAGCTCAAAACGGGAGATGTGTGCACAAATCACTATGAATGATATCAAAAGGCATCAAAGTACTAGAGGTAGAGGCTACAAAAGGTAATCTAATGGGTGTTCCATACTGGACAAGAATGACAAATATTAGTATTACGCGTACTATTACAATTAGTAAAGTTATTATTTTTAAGAGAAGATAGAACAGACGCTCCCGGATGACCCAAACGTGCATGCCACAAGGAAGGTGCTAAAGCGGCAAACGTTGACGATGTGACTTGATTGGTGGTAGTGGTGGTGGTGGTGATATGATAGAACTCGCTCCGACTATTACATCTCATTAGAGGTATCCCCGTCATGAAATCCTTCACAGAAAATTCAAAAGGGTCAAAGTCACAAGAAACTCAATTATCAGTTGTAAATTTTTGGGCAGACACCAAATTTTTAATTAAGTGAGGAGCATGAATGACATTGTTCAAAACTAAAGGTGGGTTCGGGAGAGATAAATTTATGTGATCATAACCACGAATTGGAATTGAATTATCATTACCAATAATTATGCAATGAGTTTTGCTCAAATTGAAATAAGATGAGAGATTAACTGGTGCGAATGTCATGTGAGAAGTAGCACCGGTGTCCATGTATCAATTTACATCCGTGGGATTTAATCCAAGTGTATGCATCGTTGCCTCGATATCCCTGTGAGTCGGAACCGGTGGGCTCGCAGATGGCGCTCATCAAGGCGAGGACCAGCGGGCTAGCCTCCTTCCTGTGCCCACCAGGATCGCTAGTGCGTGAGGCTTCTGGGCATAATTGGACATGTCCGAATTTGCTGGAAAACATGGAAATTATGGCGTGGGCCACTGGCCCAGCCCCACAACCACTGTGCACTTGCCTAAGGCTGCGGCTAGTGGTGTTGCGGCCTAACCGTCTCTCCACTGCCACCACATCCCCCGCCAATGTTGTCACCACCACGTCCTCTACCATTATCATCGCCACTGCCGCAGTCGCGGTTCTTGCTACCATTTTTCTGATTTTGGCCCTTTTTGTCGCCACAGTTGTTACCGTTTTGGCTAGAATTGTCGGATAAAGAGTGAGGGTCATCAGATGTTGGCCATCATCATGATGGAATTTGCGCGGGTAGCCGCCTTTTTAGTCAAGTCGGCCTCTTCTAATATGAGTATGAAACGTGCTTGGTAGAACGACGGGAGAAGATTGTGTTTTGACGAAGAAGAGTTTCGATGCCATTATAAGACTCTGATAGGCCTACAATCATATGAAGAACAAGAAAATCATTCGTGATGTCTTGAGTTGATTCACCAACTCCTTGAGCAGTTTATAATAGGCTGAAATATTCAGAAAATCTTCCATGTTGATATGGGAGAATTCCTGCTCAAGGGTCACGGCACATAAATTTTTGTTATCCTAAAATATATCATGCAACCTATTCCAAGTGTCTATTGTCGTGGCGTCGGGTTCAATAATAGTCTGCAAGAGGTCCATAGAAATAGTAGAATAAATCCACTGGACCGTAACATCAAGAGTTTCCATAACTTTGTCTCGTCATCGGTGGTAGGTACTTTTTTCTTTACTGTTGCTGAGGGGATGATGTGATGAAGGACTCAATGAGAGCATGCGTGAACTTTAAATAATTCTACCCACGTCACGTATTGGATGTTTACGATAGAGATGTTATTCTTGATGTTGGAGACTGTAAGGGCAAGATGAAACGTGTTCTTTGTGGTAGACATGATGAAAGAACAAAAGAAAAATTATGAATTTGGAAGAAAATTTGGGAAGAAGGAGGTGTTCGGCTGGTGGCCGAGACTCGGTTCCGAGAAGAGGGCGGCGAAATGTGTAAGTTTGGAGAAGGAAAAGTTGCCCTAGACTTCTGATACCATAAAAAAGAATAATCCCCTGATTATTTTCATTAATAAAGAGGTATATATACATGATATACAATATCTAATTATGGAAAATAAATCTACATTTTCCTAATACAAGACTAATACATTTTCCTACTACAAGACTACTACCATAATTACACTTGTACGAAAATTCTACAAATATAGTAAACTATATACAAAATTCACCTAAGTGATATACACGGTCAAATCATGTATACCGTGTCTTTCAAACATATATTATATATACAAAAATATATACATTATAATTTTTTAGCCAAAAGAATTCGAATGGACCCTTGTGCCCCTAGCTCCACCTCATAGTGATTAATTAAAGAGGAGGAAAATAAGAGAACATGAAAATAAGTTTCAAGATTTGTTTAACAAAGTGGCACCCTAATGAAGATGCAACAATGACAACACAATGGGAATTGCACCAAAAATCATCCACTAGCTACTAAGTTGTGAGCCCATTTATAGTTCTTGCTCCTTCTATTCCCCATTTTAATTTGTTCTTTCTTTATCATGTTTTGGCCTATTTTTTTTTACCTGAATTTTAAAGCTAAGAAGAAGATGATTTATTATTGTATTTTTCTTTAGTTTGTTGTTTCATGATATGTTTTTTCAATAAGCTAAGTAGATGAATGATTGATTTCTCTTCAATTTTGTTTTTCTCCTCGTGTTTTTTAAAAGGATGATTAAATGCTAGTCCCCACTTTATGCCTTTGGATATTGCATAATTCCTTCATGACTTTTCCCTTTTGGTCCCATTGCTTTTATCATTAGGAGAAAAAACCCACAATATTTCGATAGATTCTCTTGGTCCTCACCATTTTACTTTGAAATAGGTTGCGAGCAACAATATATTAAGTGTATTTTTTGACGTTTTCTCGACTTTACACTTTAACTTGGGTAGAATTATCACAATAGAAACGTATTGATTAACTAGAATTCTCAAGCATTGAGGTTATTTTTCAATCACTCTCATTGAGAGATAGCAAATATGTTACGCCTCAATTCAAAATAAGTTCGAATTGAATATATGAATTAATTCTTGCTGACAATCATCATTACTGAAATATAAATATATGAAAAGGTCAAAATACTCCTAGAAAAATAATAGGTTCAAAATCAATGTATTACTAGCAAACTTAAAACTTATTTTCAACTAATCTATATCTATATTATATTAAAAGCACGAAGAGCCTTAGAAATGTTGATTAAACATTTTGCTCTTCATTAAAAGACTCTACACTAAACAAGTTTGACCAAACACTAATTACTGCTCTGGGGAATATATTTTTGAAAAGAGCTTTTGAGAAAATACTAATTAGCGTAGAATCTGGGGAGTAAAGTGCTTTTGGGGAGTAAATTTTGAAAATCGCTTTTGAGAAAAATAGAGTTAAAATTACTTTTTTTTTAAAGTTTGACCAAACACTAATTACTGCTCAAAGTACTTTTAAAATCAATTGGTCAAACATAAACTATTTTTTCGCAAAAAAGACTTTTTTGAAAATTACTTTTGAAAATAGATGATTTTAGAAGAAACAGGCTATTAATCTCTAATATTGGATTATCTTAATCGTAACATGTTTTCTATACGGAAAAAGAAATTTTTTTTTGTCAAGAACATCAATTTCAAAGAAGTATTAAGTAGATACAATCTTACACTATAATAATATTTTTGTAATTAATAATATATATATATATATATATATATTTATATATATATAATGACGAATAATATTATCTACGTAATATTTTTACTATAATTTAGATTGAATGAGAATCACGTGCCACTGCACGTTTATACACCATCATTGTACGAATAATGGTGTGTACACTTGGAATTATTTTCTTTGAGTTTCATAACAAATAGATATACAAAAATTAGTTCCTCGAACCACTACTACCTCTTTTTTCTTCTGCTTTGTGGGCTGTGACTCATCTCTTGAAATTGTCGTAAATATAAATGCTCAACTTGTTCAAGGCATAATTACTTTCTATTTAAACATATAATGAATGTTCCCATGATTAATTCTTGAAAATGAAGGTTATTTTCCCTCTAATTGAAACATGCTCTACCCAATAGTTTTGGTAAAATATTAAAACATTCTAAATAAGTCTCAAATGATCTAATAGTTTCTAACAATGTCAACATATTAAAATTATCCACTTTACGTAAAGTGCACTACAGAGGAGTCGAATCCCCAATAATAATATATACATTCATACTATCTGTTAATACCGATCTACCAAATAAATTATACATCTAAAATCTTTTTCATAGTTGGATATTTGCAAATACCCTCGTTTTTAGTTGGAATTTTTTGTTCAAATATTTAACGCTCAACCATTAACTAAAGTGAAGATTTACATATGATAGCCGAAAGTGTCTAATTTTACAAACGAAAATGAGAAATTTGTTCTTCAAAGTGCGTAGTACTTCATTTCAAAATAGCAACTCAGTCCACTAAATTCCTGCTATGCGTAGTATTTCATTTATTTCAAAAGTCAATGTTGTGGTGTATATATATATAATATAAAGACGATTTTCAATGTTGGTTATTCAATTACAGAAGAGATCTCATAAGCTTTCGCTTTCATGTCTCTCTAAAATTACAGTCATGGTAAAATCTTGATTTATTTAATCATCACAAACTCCCAAGCACACAGATTTTTTTACAAATAAAAATAAAAATGGAAGGCTAGGCTTGTTATTCAATAATATAACGTGACTTATATACTCGTGTCAACCAAGGTGTGTGTGAATCTATTCAAAATTTTAATGAGGTTGATTGAAAAATACAGACTTCTCTACAAAGAATTAGAATTTTGACATGATAGTGGGTTGCCCGGGATTCGAACCCGATACTAGTCGGATGAAGTAGATAAGTTCCTTGTTAAAATAAAAAAATATTAATCTTAAATTAAATAAACAAGTATAGATCCCTCCCCAAATAGTGCTCACACTTTTTATTGCACACGGCTTTTCTATATATAGATCAGTTTCTTTCGGATAGAAATTAGAAATACTTTAAAATGTGGAATACTCAGTTAATTTACCCCTTATTACTATTACAATTAACATTTTAAAATAGTGAAATCATTTAGAAAATCTTAAAATAAATCATTGATAATTCGCGAGATCATTGATACAAAAAATATTCAAATACCAAATCTGACTTTTATATACCCCCACAAATCTGACTTCCAAAACAAATCTTTGATATTTTTGTGGTTGTAAATGAACTTATAAAATTAAATTATTTCTAAATATAAAAATAAGCTAATATATTTGGAAAAATTAATAAGAAAAGTAGACTAATATTTTTGAGATGGAGTGAGTACATCTTATTAAATTACTTAATTATAATATATTTATATAATTATTAGATACAGTTAAATTTTTATCGTAAAAAGTGAAAAACAAAACGTGTCCATCAGTGAGCGGCCCAAATTGTACGACACCTCAACTCTCGAATGCGACATTAGCGTATACATACAAACACATCATCACGTCCCTACTTACCCTACCCCACCCTCCTCAACCCACTAAGGTTCCTCTGTAATTTCATCCAAATCTAGACCCAGTCCCGTGATTTCACCTCTCCCTCTCCCCTATATAATCCACCTCCCCATTTTCCATTTCCCCTCCGCCTTCTCTAATCTCACCATTTTTATACACAATTTAGTGTTTATTCCTAATTATGGGGTTTCCAGTAGGTTACACAGATTTATTCTTACCCAAACTACTTGTCCACGTATTAACAATCCTAGGTTTCATAAGAAAATTCATTAGCACACTATTAACAATACTAGGTCTCGAAAATTACCTGGAACCCGAAATGTCATTTCCGACCCGACCCGAATCCAACTCGGAGCTCCACTCAGTATCCGCAACCCTAATACGGGAACTATTACATGTAGTTAAGTTCTCAGACCTTGTTGATCCACCAGAAAGCTGTGCGGTTTGTTTGTACGAATTTGATGGTGAAGATGAGATCCGACGGTTGATGAATTGCAGACATATATTTCATAGGTGTTGTTTAGACCGTTGGATGGATCATGATCAAAAGACGTGTCCGCTTTGTAGAACGGCTTTTATACCTGATGATATGCAAGAGAGTTTTAATGAGAGGTTATGGTTGGCTTCTGGTATTTCTGATTTTTACGACGAGTATTCTCCGGTCGCTGCTGCTGGTTTGTAGTGTTATTATTGGGATTTGATAATGTATATACTTAAAAGAGGGGGAAAGGTGAAAAAAAAAGTTAGTCATTAGTTCTCTACAATTTTGGGAATATGGAATGAAGATAAATAGCCTTAATTCCCATTTTTTCGTATTATTTATAATCGGTACTGTTATTATTTTTGCACTATATTTTGTTGTCATATTTTCTATGGCCATGAGGATTTTTTTCACTTTTTAAAATTTATTTGAAAATTATCGTCTTGGACATGAAAATTTCAAATATAATTTGAAGGACTAAAACTCTTTTTTTGCTTTTTTCACTTTCAATATATTCAAACAATTAATTGTTTTTGCAAAAACTATAACTGAATACAATTTCATCTTCAACTTCGTAATTCCAAGAAAGTGAAAAATATTTGATTTTTATAGTCAAAACACCTACTTAATATATATTTTTTGAGCTGAGTATCAATCGAAAACAACAAATGTGAAATTTATTAGGTATGTTGTTGTAATTGTCACTTTTCTTATGTTTTTTGAGCTACTTTCATCTTTTTGCCTATAATATTTTCTAATTTGGTAGGGAAATTAGTGAAGGTTCTTTTATCACTTGTTAGAATTGCAACTGAAACACTGATTCAATTAATTTCTTCTATGTTCAGTCAATTTTGGCTGTTACTGTACTTTAGTGTCTTACAAATTTGGTCAATAGTATTAAATTTTGGATAAAAAGGACACACCTGTTCACATTAGTTTGTTAAATTTTGAAATAAAAAATTCTGAAAAAATGATAATCTCATGACCAAACGGATCCTAATGTTCTCATCACTTGTCACAATTGCAAGTTAAACACTCCTTCAATTAATTTCTTCCAAATTCAGTCAATTTTGGCTGTTATTGTGCTTTAGTGTGACAATTTGGTCAATAATATATTAAATTTTGAATAAAAAGAACATACCCGTTCACATTAGTTTATTAAATTTTAAAATAAAAATATCTAAAAAAAAATGAATAATTCTCACGATCAAATAATAACAACAACAACATACCCAGTAAAATCTCACAATATGGGGTCTGTGAAGAGTAGAGTGTACGCAGACTTTACCTCTACCTTAGTAGGTAGAGCGACTGTTTCCGAGAGACCCTCAGTTCAAGACAGAGCACAACTCAAGCAACAACAAAAGCAAAACAAGACAAACAGTCAGATCTAGTCAGGAAAAAAATTAAAACAATATCAAAATACTGGTATCAAAGACAAATAATTCATGATAGAAAAAGGACATATAACAACAGAAATCAAACTATATGAGACTATAAAGCAATATTGCGCCTATTAATCTGATAGACTAAGCGGGCCTACAATAATAACATTACAATTACCAGTTTGCAAGTGTAAGTAGGACTACGTTCAACTACCTACTATCATTCTACCCTAATCCGTGTCCTACCCATCTCCCTATGCACTAACAATTTGTCGGTAGAATTAAGACTGGTGATATAATCACTTAAACCGAGTAAATTAAAACAAATCAGACATGTTTTATATAACAGAGGCTATATCCTACGTCGTTCCTTTAATGTTGCAGGGAAGAATAAGAGTTTCTTTTCTTTTTTATTAAAAAGTAAGAGATAAATATAAGATGAGACCTTGTTGTGTGGAACACTGTTGGGGTTCAGTGTTTTATACCTTGCTGTTAGACCGGATCTTGTCTTCCACTTCAATAGTGTAAGTTTTTTCAAAGTTTTAATGATTAATATTAGATATTCAATACCCACAAACTAATTAATTTAAATTCTGGTCGGGAATGACTCAGGTGAGAGGAAGCACTTTTAAAAAAAAAAATCATTCTCAAAGCTTGATTTCGAAATTTGTAATTGAAATTTGAAAATTTAATACATCTTATTTCCACAGTAATTCTTTTTCATTTATAAGAATATGTTCCTACAAATAATTATTATTAATGTAGTACAATCCCGACACCATAATTAGAATATATCTCATATATTATGTAAATATTTAGTTATGTATAATTATGGTAAACCTATAATTCTTATTGTATTAGAGTTTTATATAGTACACTATATATATATATATATATATATATTTGAATTAATGAAAAAGACTACTCAAATAAAATTAATACAATCTTATATGATATCAAAGCTAAAACTTAAACCCTATTTCCTTCCCTCGATTTCTTCAAAAACCGGTCCTTGCCAAGAAAAATGCCTGTTTTTTTTCTACATAATTGCCTTTTGTTTTCCTTTTCTTTCTTCCGTTTTCTCAAGATACAAATTTAAGTGTTATCCTCTGTTACCTTGTGAGGAAAACTACACACCTTCAAAACTTCTCTAACATGTCTGAATACTGCAATCAATTAAAATTCTTGGCGGATCAATTATCAAACATCGCCACACATATTTCAGAAACAAAGTTGATCCTTCAATTAGTCGTATGTCTTTCAAAAGGTGAGTATGATGCCCTGGTCACGATGATACAACAGGCCGACCCCTACCCATTTCAATAAGGCTCTGTCACAATTAATACTGAAAGAAACTCGTCTTGCTAAAAAAGATGACCACAATAAAAAATTGTTATTCGTTGATACACCTCTCATCAACGCCGCCTTCCCACCGGCCAACCACCGTCGGACAACCACCACCAGCAGGGTGTCTACGGTGGTGGTCGAGGAGGAAGGGCTCGTGGGAATGAAAAGGGTGGCCGTGGTAGAGGTCGTGGCGGCGAAAACAATCCAGACTGGAGACCTCCAACAGATTAGCTGCAGGCGGTGTCCCAACATCGTACCACTAGACCTGCCCCACAACTATTCCAAAGAATAAATACCGCAACCCATCATTTTCAGTCGGCCCAACAAGGGTTCCAGCAGACCATCCTTTTGGGCTCTCAGGTCCGCTTTGTTCGTGAGAAGGTTGTTTTCGGTCATGTTAAAGTACCGCATGTACCTTCTTCCTATCGGTACGCGGATATCTTCACGAAGGGCCTTCTGAGATAGTTGTCAACGTCCGACCTCCTTCCGCTCGTATTACAATCCATGTACAATTCCTACACCATAATTAGAATATATTTCATATATTGTGTAAATATTTAGTGATATATAATTATGGTAAACCTAAGATTATTATTGTATTAGGATTCCACATTGTACACTATATATATTTATATTAATGAAAAAGACTCCTCAGAGGAGATTAATACAATCTTACTATTATAGCCAAGAAATTCAATTGCGATGTCATGGGCTAGTGCTAGTCAGGGATGGAATTAGAGCGCAAAGTTAGAAAATCGACTTATTACAAATTTGTTTAATAAATAAAAAAATATTCATTTTGATATTTCATTATTTATTGCAGAATTTTAATCTCACAAAGAAGCTATCTTCTTCTTAAGTATAACATTCCTTCTTCGACCAATCAATGAACCTAAGCACAAAAAAGTACATAATAATTAAAGGATGTTCATATGAGTTAGAGCTATCAACCTCTTTATGTCTTTTTAGTTTGATGGAACTTGGGTTTGGTGTCATCATGGAAGAGTAGAACCTATGTTTTAGGTCTTAGAATTAGGGCTTACTGACGGAGTACCTAATATTCGATGGCCCCTACCAACACAAATAAAGAACTATCTAAGTCTATCCTAGCTAAGTTATAAATTGACTACTTTATTTTTTAAGAAATATTTGGTATTCTAAATTCAATAATTTGATTAATTCGCACTCGCCGTGAATAAATCTAATTATATAGGTAAATTAAAATACTCCCCAAGGGCCAAGCTAGCCTTCATGATACGAATTCGGCAAAGCTCGATAACTTTGATCCAAATTATATATACCACATATGTACAAAGATTAATTTTAAAACTTAGTTACCAGCACTTAAAGCTACCGTCCTAAAATTCATAACCAATAAGATTCAAATCATGAGTTTATCTCTAATAGTTCTATCAAAAAGAATTTAACTTCCAAAACTCTTATTTCTTCGCATTTTTTACCATTAATCAAAATTCTCGTTTATAGTTGTTGGGAAACGACAGAAAAAGCTATTTAAATAAGTTAGTTATCGGTCCGGTGGGTTGAGATCGAGCTTGTACTTGGACCGATCTATCTAGACCATGACCTCGTTCAGCCCTGCCCCCTCCACTGTCCTCACAACCCAATCCCCTTCAGGCCCCACTGAGCTATTTCAATTGAAGTTTTAATTGAGTCAAATAGGTGCGGGCACGGGTCAATCTTGTCCGCTTTGACAGGTTTAAATTAAGATCTGAATAATAAGAAATTTTATCTTTTTCTAACCTGAAACATCAAAACTAAATAATTTCTATCTCCTTTAATTAATACTCAGAAGTTAAAAGTATATGTTTGCTTAAATGCACTTTTTTTTTTTGGTTAAATGCTGAAAGAAATAATCTCTAAATTATTCTTAATAATGAAAGTCATATATATATATATACAAATTACAATAAGAAGATTTTTTTCCTATTCTACTTCTAAATCTCTATTCTATATGGATACTAATAATACAATTATGGTATCGGTAGTCATTTGTAGCGTATGATGTCAAAATAATGGACGAACGAAAGAATGAACCAATAAAGTGCGAACAATATTATTAATGGTACAGATTTTTCGCTAAGATTTTTCATTTTGTGAAGACGTATGATGACAAGAAAAATGAAAATTTATCCTATTTTGAGCAAAACTCCCTAAATTCTCCATTGTCATACTCTTTGCCATTATCACATTGAATGTTTTTAATTTTCCGTTCGAATTGCGTTCTTATGACTCTAATTTTTATGAAAATGGAAAAATCTTGAGATTTTTTCGCAGTTGGAAACGTCCATAAATATTTAGAATAGTTATCTAAGAATAAAACATAATAACGATGACCCATAGAACTGAGAACCGGAGATGTCCACAAATTACTATAAATAATATCAAATGACATTGAAGTATTAGAATTCGACGCTACAAATGTTAACTTAATAATTTTTTCCAAAGCACATGATTGACAAAGTGGAGTACTATGGGTATCCTTACAAGAAATAAACTTATGTCTATCTAAAGAAGATAAAATAGACGACGCACTGGATGACTGAAAGCACGTGCGTAAGGAAGGAGCGAGATCTGGCGTGGATGGCATAGCTTGAAGTGAGATGCTGAGACTTGGTATGATTGCATAAAGATCTCCCCTACTGTCACACCTAATGAGATGACTCTCCGTCTTGAAATCCTTTACAGAAAATCCAAACGGATCAAAATTAATAGAAAATCAATTATCAGTGAGACACCAAATTTTTAATCAATTTTGGGGCATGAAGGGTATGTTTCAAGACAAGTGGTGGATGAGGAAGAGACAATGTTTTATGACCATAACCCTTAATTGGAATAGAATTGTCATTATCAATAATTATACCACGATTAGTGCTCAAATTGGAATAACGAGAGAGTACCTTGATCGGATGTCATGTGGGTAGTGGCGCTGGTGTCCATGTACCAATTAGGGTCTGGATGAGTCAAGCCAAGTGTGTGCATCGCTGCTTCAATGTCGGTGTGAGTGGGGCCTACTATGTGGTGGGCATGATGAAGCGCGCGACCAGTATCTTGGATTGTTCTTCTTTGTCCATATGTTGATGCGAACCCTGAGTCGACACGGGAAGAGGCTAAGCGACGCACGCATCTTGGCCCGATCTTGGCGCCGGTCTTTGTAGATCTTTGGGACCCACTGCCACTGTCCAGGGGGCTCATGAGGGATCCAGAACTGTTGTTGCTGACAGTTTCCCCCGTTGTTGCCACCGCGAATCTTGCCACTATTCTTTCGATTTTGGCCCTTCTTACCACCACGTTGTTGTGATTTTGGGTGTGATTTGCTGGATTCGAAGGAGAAAGATTGGAAGCAGTCATCATGACAACAAGATTGGCCCCAATCGCCACTTTCTTAGCAAACCCGGCTTCTTTCAAAGTATGCATAGAACGGATTTGATAGAATTCTGGCAGGGGTTACACTGACGAATAACCGAAGTAACACCGCTATAGGCCTTCTAATAATATTTATAAATAATTTATTTTTGGTAATTAAATTCGAACCTTTGATCAAGGTGAAGGAATTTCAATTATCCCGTCACACCTCTTAGTGGTAGGCAACTCTATTTTCAAATTTCAATCAATGGGAATGTCTTTATCTAAAGCCACAATAGCAACAACAAAAAAGTGTCAACGTGTTGAAAGTAGCACAATCAACCTAGCCTCAATGGGCTGGTCCTAATAAATGTGGCAAAACTTTGCCATTTGTAGTGTTGGTCTTCAATCTTGATCTTTGTGCCCAATTGCTTGTTTGTCCTTCATATTCAATTAACCGACACCTTTGTTACTGTCTCCTAATTATTGAGGTTTATTATTGTTATGCCTCTTTAATAATATTCCCTCGTCTTCTTTTGGGTCCGATGTGAAAGCTGTCATATGTACCAAAAATTCTTTGTCCAAAGGAAAGATTTAAAAAAAGAAGAAGAATTATAACCAATTTACTTTCTCATTTGCAGTTAATTTATTTGAAGTCCCACCAATAAAAAACGCACGAGAAATAAGTTGATAAAAATGATGGAGCATATAGTAATAAAAGTTGTAGATCTTGGCGTAATATTATTATGGGCTAATATCATGAATAGTCATTCAAATTTTATTTAATACCCATAAGTATTATAACAAAAAAATAAGTTAGCAATAGATCTTACGAAATAACAATAACAACAATAACATATTTAGTGTAATTACAAGTGAAGTCTTAGAGGGACGAATTTTACGCAGACTTTACACCTACCTTATAAAGGTAGAAATGATGTTTCCGAGAAACCTTAGCTCAAGTAAAGCATATTAAAGTAGGTTTAAAAATGAAAAACAATAATAAAGAAGCCATGTTGAAGATAATGGAGAAAATAACTGTAGTAACAACATATCGATAAAAAAAAATGCTAAATTAGATTTCTAAGCAAATTAAAGTCACTAAATATTATGTGGAGTAGTGATAAATACTCATTCATTCTTAATCAGACGTTCGGGTTCAAGTTCTGAGAACATATATAATCCTCTTTAGTATTCAAAGTTATACTCTTCGCGGTAAATCTTAATTAGTCGAGTCTCAAAATAGGTAAGGAATGTCGAGTGAGAAAAATACCCATCATCCCTATTTTTTCAAAAAATCTCTTTCTACACAATACGAAATTAAATATCAATTGGACTAGAAAAGTATATAATATACGATTAAAATTAGTTCTTTCGTGCACAAAATAGAAAAGAAGAAAATTATATACTCCGTATGTTGTATGTATTAGAAACGTGCCCGACGCGTAATGAAGCTTTTCTATAGTTGGATAAATCTACTTTAGTGCCAGGTTTCCAACGCACGACAAATTGCACGTATTCTATAGCCAGCCCAATTAGGAGAGATGAAATTTAAATTCACGTCGAAAAATCTCTTATTGAGTGACAAAACACTTTTTAACATAGAATTAGACTCCATACTCAAGACCAAAAACTCGAACTCGAAACCTCTATATAAGGAAAAACGAGAAATTTAATAAATGAGGAGTTAACTTTTTTATGATAAATATATTACTGTTAGTTTTATGTACTTTAAAGTATTTAATTTTTAGGGAAAGTAGCTTTTTTAGTCCTTGTGTTATTGCATTATGCCTTATTTAATCTTTGTAATATTAAGTTAAGCATATTTGATCTTCAATTAAGCGATGTGTGTGATTTTAGTCCTTTAATAACAGGCATCAAACAAAATAACGGTCTGTTAAATTACAGAGGGGCAAACAAGACATTTCCTATGTTGTTTTTAATGCATACACTTAAAAAGAAAAAAAGAAGAATCATATTTTGTGTTTAAATAGTTTTTGTTAGGAGTCCAACATCGAAATACTTAATATGAAATTCGATAATCCTCGTCATGTGGGACTCTTAACAATTTTGACACTCTCTCTAAACAAATCAATTCTTTGTAGTTAATTTTTCTTTCATTCACTCGTTTTTGGGAAAAAATAAACTGTGATTCTGTGAATGGCCAAAATCATCCGTTATATGTTCATGGTCTCCCCTTTATATACAAGTGGGGGTAATATTACTCCATTTCTTCTTCTCTATCTTTTGGATCTTGCAGAGAAGGTTAGTACTATGTCTGCCTGCCTTGGCCCAGTCTCTTTTCATTTAGTTTTTCAATTTTAACAAATGGAAGACATTCATATAGAATTTTTTGAGATTAATAAAAAAAATGTTACGGGTGACATAATTAGCCCAAACTTAAATGACCCGCTCAAGGTTTTATGGGTTTGGGCAAAAGTGATTTTAACGATTAGTTGATTTGGGTTAGCCCAAGTTGACCCATCATAAATAAACAATCCAAATGACCCATCATAATGCCCAAACTTGACCCACAAAAATGCTCAATTTTAACAATTAGAGTACCACTCTAGATTAATATTTTTATTTATAAATAATTATTTAAAAATTCCATTATTATTTCGAAACAATAAAAATACACCAACGCAACCCAACCACACTATCCATCCACCCTACCCCTCCTACACCAACCCACACCCAAGCACTGAATCACCCTCACATTTCTGCCCCTACCTTGCCTACTCCACCCCACCCCTACCCACTTCTATCCCACCTACCCCCACCTCCCGCCCTACCCCCACGCCCTACCTACACCTACCCCCATCCATTGCCCTACCCCATAATCGAATTTTTATTTCATATTTTTTTATAAATTGTTTATAAAAGTAAAAAATATATAAAATAGAAATTTGAGAATAGGGTAGGGCGGGGTGGAGGATAGCGGTAGGTAAGAAATTTATATTTTTATAATTTTTTATAAAATTAACAAAAATATGAAATAGAAATTTGAAGATGAGATGTGGTGGAGGGGGATATGTGGGGTTAGGACGGTAGGGAGGTAAGAAAAAGTTTCATGCGCCCTAGCCCCATCTACCCCTCCACTCCCATCCCTTCCTCAAATTTCTATTTCATATTTTCTGTTACTTTTATAAAAAAAATATTTAAAATATGATGTTTTATATAAAATATTTAAAAGATTGATTATAATGTTTGCATCTAAAAAAGAGTTGTTTTTCTCTTTTTTAGAAAAAAGATCGATGTTTATCTTAGAATATATTTTCTAGTTATAAATACCAAAAATTGACTTTGCGATGGAATTATTTTCTGAAAAAGGACTATCTTAGTAGCATATGGGTCATATTGATCAACATACGTTTTAAACATGATACTATAAGTTTACACAATTCAAGAACTCTCCAATTGTGAACCTTTCATGAACACATATACAATAATACAATTAGATATTACAAGGTTATTAATACTGATACAGTCCATAATGCTGCAGTAGTAACCAATTTATTGTGTAGAAGCAAATGATGTGCATTATCAATTGAAGGAAAATACAACAATCTAAAACACATAGTTCTTTCCAAGATTCTCCAATATTTATTTCACTATCGTACACCATAAATATTCACAGTCTAAAATCGTATTTGAGTTACAGAGATGAATAGTGCTCTAACAAACAATCAAGAATCTTCGTTGGAAGTTCTTCGCGGAGAAGATGAGAATTATTTTTAATATTATTTATTGGGAGGAGGCAGAGAAGAGAAAGTTACTTCTTTTCTTATGCAGAATTAAGCCCTTTTATTTTGGTGAAGGGCTACAACTTTTAGGGCTTTTCCCAAAAGTTGTGTCTTTTCCCTTATTTTATTTCCATTGGTTTATAGATGCAAAGTCATAGTCACAAGGTCAGCATCTATAGTAGTGTAGTGTTATATTGTTTTTTTACTTCTTTTTCATTTCAGGGAGGGGAATTTTGGTTTTCTTTACTCACCATTTTTTTCTCTTGTTCATCAGAATGGATAGTATATATTATGATCGTTAATGTTGGAATTAGTATTGTAACATTTGTAATAACATATCTACATATATGTATGAAGATATGTTGGGACAAATGTTATGCAATATTTTGATCAACATTTCTTTTGAACTGGTTTTGTCTTACTTCACGTTGATGGATATTGATATGTGTGGACAATGAGACAGTTCTATTTTTGGTCTGTAAATATATTTGTATATATATTTTATTTGTGGATGATGTATGGATATTAGTCTTTGACTACTTACAACCATGTTGTATGTGAGTTAACTTATGACTAATATACATATGTTTTTACTTATTCAATTACAATACAATACTTGAAACTGTAGGTTGAGGGGGAGCATGACTACAATCTTGCTGAATTTGGAATGTTAAGAGAACATTTACAATCAGTCGTATCCTAGGCATTTTTAAATTTGTATGGAGTTTTGTGAAGAAAGGCAAAAAGGGGGAGATTGTTGATGTTGGATGAGTGTTGTGACAACATCTTGCAGTACTCTGCAGATATTGCCTGCAGAGTTGCGCAACATCCTGCAGTGTTGTGACAACATCTCTGTAAACGACTTTGCCTATTCTTCCGGCCAAAACAGTGTTTGTTACTGTGAGTTAAAAATGACCTAGGCAAGCTGAATATGGAACTGTGTTTAAAACGTGGAAAATGAAGGAGTCAAGCTTAGATCGGTCAAAGTTGCATCCTTCTTTCTCTCAACTTCCACAACCAACCAGCAAGAGTTTCAAGAAAGTTTCACACTATAAATAGAGGAGGAACTTCAGAGTATTGTCATTCAGAATCAAAATGTAAAAATACCAAGAAAGCTCTCGGGATTTCGCTTCAGAAATCTGGATCAACACCTTAGCCTAAAGTAATATAACAACATCTATCCCACATTACAATTGCTATCTTTATTCTAGATTAAACTTAATGTAAAAGCAATTGTAATGAAGATGCTGTATTTTTCTTTATAGATTTTTTATCTTGAAGTAATATGCGACTTCATTTTTATTTGTAATTTCTTTTTCTGTTTTCATTGCTACGAATTGTAAAAAGAAATTCATTTGTAATTGTATATAAAATATACATTACTTCGGTCATTGACCATCAAGGGTTATATTAATATAAACCTTGTGTCTTTTACTTTTTCGCTGCATTTACTCTTTAAGGTTTATTCTGTTTTTTATCAGATGTTGCCACAAATGTTGTCACAATATTATAGGCAACATTAGAAACTGTTTCAACATTTAATTTTGAATTTAATCTTTCTTTTATTTTCTGGTCGGTAGGCTCGGATCCCAACAATGATCAATCATTAGTTCACAATTTTTAAACAAGTAGTGTGCCCATTACATATTTCTGGTAACATGTGAATGAAATATAAAGATATAATTTTGTAAATAAATGTTTTATTATTATGCATAAGAAATAGTTTAAACTTTTTCAATCGGGAGCACTGGACTATTGGTGTGCCCACCAATATTCACCAATCGTCTAGTGTTCTAATGAAAACTTTCGACATAACAAATTAATAACAATGTATAAGTGTAGTTAGAGCAAGTGGTATATGTGACATGAAAAGTTTAAATAATTATACGAAAAATGATTTGGATAGAAAATGTTTTTTTCTAATTAAAACATAGTTTCTTGTAACCAAAATAACACCAGAAAATGAAAAATAAGTTCCCAAAAGGTAACTTGCATACTACATTGTAATGTAACTATATAAGGAGCTCGAGCCTGCTCTTTAAGACTTTGAACTGTTGAGAAAATTAAGAAAACAAACAAAAATTGTAATACCATGACCATCTTGTAAATGAAAATCTTAGAATAACTGGTAAAGTTGATGCAATGTGATCATGAGGTCATGAGTTCAAGCTGTGGAATCATCATGTTGCAGAAATGTGAGGTAAGACTGCATACAATAGACCCTTGTGGTCCGGCTCATCTCCGGACCCCGCACATAGCGGGAGCTTAGCGCACTGGGCTGCCCTTTTACAATGACCATCTTGTGTCATATCAGTAAATGCATGTAGAATTTTTGAACTTTAATTTACAACAAACCCTCCAATTACATAACTTTTTTTGGAAAACAGATATTACAAGGCCATAGCTGATACTAAACAGAGCATAAAAACGCAGCCCGATGCACGAAGTATCGCACATTCTTATAGGATTCGGGGAAGGGCCGCATTCAAAAAGATGTAATATAAGCCGTCTATCCTAATGCAAGTATCAATGATTTCATGGCTCGAACTCGTAACCTATAAATTACACAGAGACAACTTTACTTTTACTACTAGACTCCCCTTCATACTAAATAGAGTGCAGAAGCAAAAATTATGCATTTATGAATGTAAACAACAATCTAAATGAAATTTTCAGTTCGGTTAGCACATCACATATTGTCATAACAAATGTAATATCCAAACACCAAAAAATAACTCAGCTCTACATAGACAAGAATGTTATGTTAATCACAAAAAGTCTACTACATATATTTTCATGAGACAGAAATCTACATAGATCTCAGGACAAGCAAAATATGGTTGGATACTATTCAATTTGTGGTCTATATAATTGCATGCTCCATCCCATCGTAGAGACAGACAACTCATTTCTAGCTTCTTCATTACAGCGAAATGACATAATATATCTTTAAAATGATCACCTCCAGTAACCACGTTGCTGTTGTGGTGGTGGATAATAACCTGAGGCTGAGGGTGGTGGGAAGCCAGGAGCTGGTGCTGGATAACCTTGCTGAGGTGGAGGTTGTGGTTGACCATAAGGTGGGACCCCGTAGGACGGAGTATATCCTACAGTGGGCCCGTAAGGCTGATCAAGCCGCGACATCTGCTGCGTGGGTGGTATTGTCATTGGTGCTTCACCAAATTTGCCATCTCTAAGAAAAAGGTGATTTTATAGTGAAATGTTGATATATAAGGTGGCTGTTATAGAGAGGTCTCACTGTATGTCTTTCTTACCTGCATACAAGCACAAACCCTGCAATCAAATGTGCAGCAAATTTAGTACAACAATGTTGAATTGTTTGCCGAAATAAATTATGCTGATGAATATACAGAAGCTAACGTGTAGTAGACCGTGTCAGACATGCATGTTAAAATATGAGCAGCATCCTCAATTTCATCGTCTCCGGTAACTAGGGCCAAAATTCTACATAGGCAAGCAAGATACCGAGGACTACCATGGTCCCCTTGTAGGAAGGAAGACGTGTTTGATCAAAACGCGTATATATATATATATTACAAAATAATAAATGAGGGAGACATGGAGAGAGAACCTACAATAATGCAATTATCACATTTTGTTGTTTTTATGTTGAGTTCATCTTGCAACAGGAAGCGAGTTGAGCCCACTGAATTTCCAAAGCAACCACAAACCTGGTGCGTAAAATCAATATTGATAGAGAATGCATATATATTCTCCGTATATTCTGTAAGTATTATTTTAGTGTAATTATGTAAAGTGGATATTCTCACAATTAGGATTACAATTGCAAATACCTATATATATTGTATTAATGAGAAATTCCAAACAAGGAGAATTACACACTTCTACATGGTATCAGGAGTAAAATCCTAACACCCTCCCTAATCCTAAATCAATTCGCCCCCCCCCCCCCCTCTGTTTCCTTAGTACATAGGATGAACATGGTCCACTGCAGTTGATGAGATCAGAGATGAAGTTACATAACTACTAAAAGTAGTTGCATAATATCAAATAAAGATCAGTAGAATAGCTGAGCAACACCAGGAAACTAATCTAATTTACAAAATAGCCAGCAAATGTATAGGTTATGTATATTGAAGTATAAATATACAATATGTATATTCCTATTTTCTCTTGTTGAAAATGGTTTAAATACTCACATCACCATGCTATTTCATTTTAGCTATCAGCTAATTTTGTCTTGTCCTATTAGTTACTAATCAGATCCATCAGAAGACAAATATAAGCAAAAGCATAATCCGGATGCAGGACATAATAATCAGTCAAAGAGTATTGTTCTTCAATATCTGCTACGACGCTAAGTTCCAGCCAAAGATTATGGTCTCCAATATTTGCTATGACACGAATTTTTATTTTATTTTCATTCACATCACAGAGAAATACTAAAATCAAAAGTAGCTCAAAAGTCAAAAAAAATCTGCACTTTGCTGTAAGCAAAGGGTTCCCTTCAGTTTACAAGCTAAATATTTTAACACACGCACACAAATGCCGTATCCACTCGACCTTAAATCCTATATTCTTAATGCCAATTTTATAAATTGTACAGTTCCAATGAATGTGATATGTTTTTCATTGTAAGTTTGTAACAAAGCAATGAACAATTTCTGCAGATACAATCAAAATTAGGCTTCCTTTTTATGACAGTCCCTAGTTGATATAAAATGGGGTGATTGCAAATTGAAGAGCTATAGCTCAAACACATTTAGTTACAGCGTATATCTATTTCAAGGAATAGGATATCACAAAAACCAAGTGTGTTTAATACGAAGGAAAACATTTGACATAATATGCGATAAAAAGTGTGTGATAGGGTATGAAGATATCGTTTGCTGATACATTTGAATACTAAAGGTTACAACAAAACAACATACTCACTGTAATCTCACAAGTGAGATTTGGGGAGGATAGATTGTATACAGACCTTACCTCTACCTTGGAAGGTAGAGAGGTTGTTTCCAATAGACCCTCGGCTCAAAGGTTGTCAACAATATTACAATGTTGGTTGAAATAAGTCATATTAAGTAAGAGTTCCATATTAAGTGACAATGATGGTTTTTTCGCGCAGCGGATGGAAGACATTTTCTTTGGAGGAAATAATTTATGTTAAGAGTTTCACATCAGATATAGAAGAGAATATGAACTTCTTATATGGATTTGGACAATCCTCACCTTACAAGCTAGCTTATGGGTTGAGTTAGGCCAAAGATCTATTCGTTCAGTTTCAACAATTCAAGGTAACCAAACACTATTCATGAAGGAAATCAATCTCAGCATGACGATGAAATGAACACCTTTGTAACCAACATTTAGACATAGCAGTCAAATTCATGAAACAAACACAACTCAAGAGCAAACCAATAGTATTGGAGGAAAATAAACAGACGTAATACAACTCACCACCACAGCGCGAAACACCAATCTGCAAACCTAAACATGAAAAACAATTAGAAAGGCAAACATTCTCCTATCACAAAATACTTCCTTTATTTCAATAAAAAATAATGAATTGCTTGGACCTTCAAAAATATCGACAGTTGAGAATCCAATACGGGTGCAACAATATTTTCAGAGAGTCCTCCTCTACATTGAGTACTAGGTCAAATCATCCAATTTTATCAATACAAACATATTTCCTCCCAATATTAATGGGGTTTCTTTCATTTTTGGCTTGTCGGCCAAAATTAATTATGGGTGCTAGCCAAAATATAAAAAAATATACACCGATGATATATATTATGCATATATCATATGTATATTTATACTAAATATACAAAACATATACATTTATCGGCTATTATATTTTAGAGTAATCCAAAAATGCAATTATCCCTATTATTGGCGTCATATGAAATAAAGAATTAGGTTATAGAGATTAAGAGAGAAAAGATTACATGGTGGATCGGCTTTAAGTGTGCCCATAAGATCAGTGCGCCATAAATTTTGAATTTTTTTACGATTATTCGCCTTATCAATGAACGCTTGTTGTGACGCCATTTTCACATAAATCTCAAATTACTATGATCAAGAGCACAATGAATACGAAATTCTTTAATATTTTTTCGACCTTCGTCGATGAAGACGAAGTGTCTTGTGGCAGAGCCAGAATCAATTCAATTATTTATTTGAGTGTTTTATACAATGAAAGATGAGAGTAAATTTTACAACAAGACACATTTCCTATGTATGTTTTCTTCTCCATTTTCCCGTTATGAGATTGAATCTTGTAAACTAAAACATTCCATGGTCTAAAATGTAAACGATAATAAACCACCATAGGCAATTTGGAGTATTGCTAGTTTGTAAGTCGGTCAATGTTAGTTACAAAGATCACAAAATATCTAGTTGAGATCACAAAATATCTCATATTCATAGAAGACTCTAGATGTGAGATAATTAGACATGTCTATATATACTTGTAATACATGCACTTGTGAAATAACAATACATATTTTCTCTATTCCATTTCTATAAACGGTCTCCTCTCTCTTCTCATTCTTCTTCATTCACTCAACTACTCTTCTTCTTCATCACTTTCTCTTCTCTTCTTATTTTCTTCATCTTCTTCTCTTACTGTGTGATCTTATTATCTCATTACTGATCGCGACTTGCCAATTGTCTGGTTGATTGGAGAAACCAGTGACTGAGGATTGTCACTGAATAATTAAGCAGCAATGTGGTAATTATACATGGTATCAGAGCTCAGTGAAGTGATGACATAGATTGAGGGAATTCCTATCACATGCATGAAGGATTTGAGGAGTCTATGAATCTAGTAAGGGAAATATTGAATCCAAACAACAGAGGTTCGTAGATGTCGATCTACTGGTTTTGGAGTGTATAAATAAGTAATCGATTGGAGTGAAACACATAGATCTGTAGTCATAATATATAGATTTACAGTTTCTACTTGAAAATTGAGACATGCATTGTAGTGTTGGTCTGGTCTAAATATCTGGATATTTGTAGATCTGGAATTGTACACTGTTACATTGGCCAATTCTGAAGTGTTGTTGATATTCTACTGGTGATACTAATTGTGTAGTTGTAGAGTCATAATCTGTTACTTTGATCTGGATTGTTTGTGTTTTTAATTGTGTGACTGTCGAATTGGTAGTGTAGAGAATAATGGAGAATGTTGGTGAAGAACTGTCTAGTGAAGCCATAACAATGACAGTTAGTATAGATCACAATCATCCATTATTACATATTTCCATCCGATGCCCCAGGATCTCTTTATGTAGGTGTTATATTGAATGGTATGGACAACTACACACTATGGAGTAGGGCAATGAAGCTAGCCTTGTTAGGAAAGAACTAGCTAGGATTTGTAGATGGAACAATAAAAAGGGAAGCATTCCAGGGAGATATTGGAAGGTTGTGGGACAGATGCAATGCCATAGTTGTCTCATGGTGATGGGGAATGTGAACAAGAGCCTTTTCAGTGGTATGCTATTCAATTCTGATTCGCACACTATCTGGGAGGAGCTGAAGGAAAGATTCGACAAAGTCAACAGTGCAAGAGCATTTCAGTTACACAAGGAGATTTTCACACTAAGGCAAGGAACCATGCCAGTGTCAGTGTATTATACTAGTCTCAAGGATCTTTGGGATGAGTACGACTCGATTATGCCACCACCTGCTTGCTGTCCCAAGTCGAAAGATTTTGTAAATCACTTACATTGCCAGAGAATGCTACAGTTCTTGATGGGATTGAATGAATGATACAATTAAGCCAGGAGCCAGATTCTCATGATGCAGCAGATTCCTAATCTGAATCAGGTTTATGTAATGATAAACCAAGAGGAGAGTCAGAGGATAGTTGCAGGGAACATCAGAGTTATGCAAGATACAGCTGAGTCATCCGCAATGTTCACAGCTAAAAATGGAGTAGGAAGGAGTGGAAATGGAGTTCAAAGACAGAGAAAACCTTATAATCCAAATGCATATTGTGACTACTGTCATGGAAGAGGCCATCTCAGACAAGATTGCAACAAGTTGATGAAGTGTGACTATTATCACAAGACATGCCATGTGCAGGATGATTGTTACAAACTTATTGGTTACCCTGAAAATTTTAAAAGTAAGGCTAAGAAGGAATATGTAGTAACAGGGAATGATGATATTGGCAGGAACAACTCAGGTCAGGATAATCAAGGATATCTGCAGACACAACAAATGAGCCATTTCACTGAAGGACATGGCCATAATCAGGAGGTTCAATCATCTTTGATGCAGCTAACACCAACTGCTTAAGTTGCTGAATGAAAAGACAGAAAAAATGGAAATTGCTAACATGGCAGGTATAAGCTCATCCACTACTGAAGCATTGATAAGATGGATTGTAGACTCTGGAGCAACTAATCACATGGTTGGAAATAAGAGTTACTTATATGATGCACATTTGCAGAAAACACAGGGAATGTGCATCTACCAACTGGAGAATATGTCAAGGTGGCACATATTGGTAATTGTCGTCTTGGAAAAGGTGATATTCTCAGACATGTGTTGTGTATACAGTTGCGATATTTCTAAGTGATTACGCAAGTGTACGTATCGTTCAAGTAATAAAGATCTGTAAGACCGAGTTTATCATCCACATAGACTGGTTTATTAAGTACCGATTATGTATCCTATGGTATCTATTTGGAAATCGTTCTTTTAGTTGATTTATGACTAAATGCAGAAAAATAAACTTAAAGATTATAATACTTTGGGTTTATAACAGTTATGAAGGAAATAGGGCTTCAATCTCCTCAATTATCCACTCTTTCACGTGTTAATGCAATGCTAATGATTCTTCTTCTTATTAAGATAATAGCTAACTAATCTGTCATCATATTCCGGTTAGGACTTACGAGAGCTCAACCTTATGCATAAACTTCTATATTTCTATGATAGATTTTACCACATAGGAGGATTAAGAACAGTAACCTTAATTAATACACAAGTATCGGGATACTTTCGTCCTATTTTAACTTATGTCTAGACAATTACAGCATATTTAAATCTCACCTTTTAGACTTTTGATTCGAAATCATATAAGTGATGACAATTAATAGTTAGTTAATTATCAAGCAATCATAACACTATTGAATAGATCTTAATATGCTGAAGAAGAAATCAATAATCAATGCATTAACTATATGGAAGAGCTTCAAGAAGATTCGATGGAAACCCTACTAAAGTATTTAGCTCCTAAACATTGTCATGTCAAGAACTAAATTACAATCCAACATAAACTGAAATAAAGTAAATGAAAGAAAATAACTTGAACAATGAGATGTCTCCAATTGTGTCTTGCCTCTTTTTCTCCTCTCCAAAGTTGTGTTTAGAATATGGTATATAATGTGGTATATGGTCAGGGTTTTAGGGATTTTATAGCTGGGAAAAGTTGTCTTTCGGACCCCAAAAACCCTCTCCAATTCGGCCAACGAAACCTGAAAATTACGCGTCGGCACCGCGGTTCCTCTACCAGGCACCTAGGTGCTAATTCAGCCAAAATCACTGGAAGTTACTAGAATGGAGGCACCCCGATTCCTCTGTCAGGCACCTAGGTGCCTCTGCCAGGCACCCCGGTTCCTCTGTCAGGCACCTAGGTGCCTTCGACGGTGATTCAGTTTTGGACTTTCTGGAAATATTACGCCTCGATGCTAATTCTTCTGACCGCGTGTCTATGGCACCGCTGGTCTTTTGGCTGCACCGCGGTGCCTCTGTGATTTTTGTCCGGAATGTGTCAGATTTCTTCTGTTCTTCTTGGCACTTCTTAGGCTTCATTCCTTGGGTTGTGCTTGTGCACTTTCCATCCTCAATTAAGCTCATTTCATCCTCAAAAGTGGTATCTTCTCCTTTATGACCGATGTGACACAGACGAAAGAAAAACACACCTAACACTATACTAAACGTAAAATAAAAGAGTAAAATACTAACTAAAAAGGACTCAAAAGAGTGTATAAAATACACTCAACATATACCGACATTCAAGTTTAACTTAATGTCAATTTCAAAAGAAACCAAAGAGTTGAATTGTAGTGTTACTTTCTTTCCATATTATTGTGTCTTTCAGGACCTCTCATCTGGGAAGGTGAGAGGGATTGGTACTGAAGAAGATGGGTTATACATAGTGTGTCTGGACCCACAGAATAAGGAGGAAGATATGACAAAGTGTATGGCAGCAACTGGACCTGTTGATGCAGTGTTTTGGCATAAAAAAATATGCCATGTTCCTATGAGTGTCTTAAGAAAAATTTCATTTCTTAGCAATAATAAATCTCTTGTTCTAGATAACTGTGAAATATGTCCTTTGGCTAGACAAACAAGAGTACCCTTTCCTCTTAGCACCAGTAAAATAGCAGGTGTTTTTCAATTACTTCACATTGATGTATGGGTCCTTGCAAGGTAGAAACATATGATGGAATGAGATATTTCTTGACAATAGTTGATGACTTCTCTAGAGGGACATGGGTTTTCCTAATAAGACTAAAATCTGATGTGACCACAGTATTGAGAAATTTATTTGTTACAGTCCGGAATCAATTTGAAACCAAAATTAAAAGAATAAGGTCGGATAATGAGACTGAGTTCTTTAATCATAATTGTAAAGATTTATTTGCACAACATGGTGTAATACATGAGAGTTCATGTCCATATACACCACAAAAAATGTTGTAGTGGAGAGGAAACACAGACACATACTAGAGACTGCTAGAGCTATAAAGTTTTAAGATAACATACCAGACAGATTTTGGGGTTTGTTGGTGAAAGGAGTTGTGTATATTCTAAATAGGATTCCATCTACAGTCATAAGAAACAAGTCACCTTATGAGATATTATATAACAAGATACCATCAATTGCTCATTTAAGAGTGATTGGTTGTCTATGTTTTGCAACAGCTCTAATAAAGCATGATAAGTTTGGTCCAAGAGCAATCAGGGCAGTGTTCATTGGGTATGATTCTGCACGAAAAGGCTATAGGTTGTATGATATGGAGAATGATACTATTTTCATGAGTCGAGATGTGGTCTTTATGGAGAATGTCTTCCCTTACAAAGGAAGACCTGATGATGATGCTATTAATCCCATTAGATCACATGAGCATTTTTGCTTTGATGATCTGGTTCATTCACAAACTGCCTCAGTTCCTCAGAATACTTCACATGATCCATATATTCTGATATAAGATAGCTCACCAGATAATACAGTGCAAGAGGAGGATAACAGGAACCATTGTCCACAAGCACATGTGCCAGACTCAAATACAAGAAAATCTGCCAGGGCTAGTAAGCCTCCTATTTGGCACAAGGATTATGTCATCAAACATGGATCATCCAAATGTTTGTATTCCAAATCTGATAGAGTGGATTATAACAGACTGTCACCAAGATACCAAAGCTTTGTGGCTCAGATTTCAGACAATATTGAGCCATCTTGTTACAAGGAAACTGCAAAGAATGCCAAGTGGGTTGAAGCAATGAAGGCTGAGATCCATGCTTTAGAGGATAATGGCACTTGGAAGCTGGTGTCACTTCCAGAAGGGAAGAAATCTATAGGGTGCAGATGGGTGTATAAAATCAAATATAAAGCAACTTGAGAGGTGGAAAGGTATAAAACAAGGTTGGTTGCCAAATGTTACAGTCATAAGGAGGGATTGGATTATCTATAGACATTCTCACCAGTAGTTAAGATGTCTACTATGATATATGTCATCTCAATTACAGCAGCAAAGCACTGGTCGATTCACCAAATGGATGTGTATAATGCCTTCTTACAAGGAATTTATATGAGGAGGTTTACATGACTGTCTCTGAAGGTTATAATGTCACCAGTTGTTAGGCCGATTTTCAATTGCTCATGCAAGTGTACGTATCGTTACAAGTAGTATAGTCTGGTAAGATCGAATATCGTCCACAGAGACTGATTTCTAATTACCGAACATCTATTCTAGGTTATCTATTTGGCAAACGATAAATGATTTGGTTTTTATCTAACACTAGTAGAGTAATTGCAAGAATTGAACTAAATTATTGAGGTTTAATCAGTTATGAAGGAATTAGGGCTTCCAATATCCTCAATTATCCACTTTTTTCAATCCTTAATGCAACTAGAATGACTCCTTCTTCTACGTTAAGATAGCGGTTAACTAGACTGTCTTATATTTCGGTTAGGATATATAATCGCTCAACCCCAGTGCAGAAACCTTCTATATTTCTATGATAGGTTTTAGTACATAGGAGGATTAAGAATAATAACCTATAATGATACACAAGTATCGGGGTATTTTCATCCACGATTTTAACTTATGTCTATTCAATTACAGCATATCCAAATCTCTCATATCGGTTCTTGATTCGAAATCATATAGATTATGATAATTAGTGATCAATTAACTATCAAACATTCATACAATATTGAATAAATCTTAACTAAGTGAAGAAGAAATCAAAATAATGCATTAAGTCATGAAAGAGAGTTTCAAGCGATTCAATAGGAAAGTTCTAATAAAGTGTTTAGCTCCTAGCCATAGACATGCTAAGAACTAATACAAATCCCAACATGAACTGAATTGAAAACTAAAGAAAGAAAAATTACTTAGAACTAGGTCTCCAATTGTAGCTTCCAAGGTTGTGATGTCTTCTGTGTTATGAGATATGTGATAGGTCATCCACTAATCCCTAAAATCTGTCTCAAGGGTTTATATATGTTGTCAAAAACGTGTGCCTTAGACCCTTTTTACCCCTTGCCAATTCTATTTCGGATTGGAAACTCCCGCATCGACATCGCGGTCATGCAGAATGGCACCGTGGTGCCGAAAGTACTGCGGCTTCTCAGTAATTATGGCACCGCATGCCTGCAGAATGACACCGCGGTCCTGCAGTCTTTCGTCCGGATCTGCCAACTTTCATCTTTTTTGCTTCGGGAGCTCATTTTCTGCCCACTTTTAGCTTCTTTTTTCCATTTTGCCATTTAGAACCGCTGTGACTCAAAAGAAAGAAAAACAACCCTAACACTATACTAAACACAAAACGAAATGAGTAAATTACTAACTAAAATTAGTCAAAAAGTGTAAAAATATGCCTAACAAATACCCCCAAACTTAACCTTTGTTCGCCCTCGAGCAAAGATCAAAACAAAAATCAAAGAAATAGAAAGAAAACCGACTCAAAAGACTCTAGTCAAGCAGCTGCACAAGGTTACTTAGAAAAACATGAATGTCAGTTGGAATAATATGTTGGAACATACATAACATGAATTTAGCAATCTACAATTTCAAGTCAGATATTTCACAAATTTATTTCAATCATAATCAATGGAAGCATGAACACCTACCATATGTATTTCAATTTCGTTCCATTTTTATCCAAACACCTATGGGTCTGTTTACTTGTTATTCTCCACTAATCATAGACATACAATTTAGAGATCTTCAGGACTTTTCAGGTTTGTAATGTAGGCTTAGGCAGGGGTAGGTAAGAGTAGGCATTTCGGCTCAATTTACGTATCATAAGCGTTTTTCTCATTCAATCATTTTGTCCTTCTTTTCAGTTCATACCTATCATTCCCCTCTTCTCTTTTTTAGAGCATGAAACACATTCTCATAGGCACCCCCTAAACTTAAGATTTTACATCTTTTTTATTGGGGTGCATCAATTTTTTACTCTCTTTTCGTATTTCTTTTATCCCAATTTTTCAATTACTGCTTATGACACATAAAGGAATCACAGAGTGTCAAAAAAATAACTTATTTTAGGCTCAAATGGGCTGACTAGGGATACAATTTATTGCAAGGTAGGTATTGAATGGTAAGAAGGGCTAACAAAGAAATGTTTGAATCATCTCCATAAGCATGTACATCTTAACTATTTCGCCTCAAATAACAAGCACACAGACTTCATAGACATGTTTCAATCATTATTTTCACAATTGACACACATAGGCTAAGCACAAAATATTCCAAATAACTAGACTTACATGAATCTTTGACATATCTAACTTAAGCACACAGATTTTGGCTTCTCATTCCATTACATTATCCCACTTGATTCCCTAGGCGTTTTCAGTAACTACAGTATGCATGACTCATAAATAAAAAAATTGACTCATATATGACACAAAAATCAGTCGAAAAGATTCAAAAAAAGACATACTAAAAATAAAATAAGAACCCCCTCCCCAAACTTAAAAGACACATTGTCCCAAATGTGTAAGACTTAAAAAAAAATGGACGACTTACAGACAATAACGGTTCAAAATGATGGTGGTGGCGGCGGATGTTACATTGAGACGGTATCTGTGGGAAGGGATTTGGTGATTTAGGGCTTTTTATTTTTCTGAAATCCCGCACTAGCGTCGTAGCCCGCATTTCGGCACCGCGTCGCTGCACCGATTTCGTGTATTCAACGTTTCCCGTGCTTCATGTCCAATTCCCTCACCTGTCATCACAACACAACCAAAAAAATACCTAAAGTGAAACTGTTCTATTTAAACTAATTGCATAATTTAAACCTTGGGTTGCCTCCCAAGTAGCGCTGTCTTTAACGTCTTTTAGCCGGACGCAGGTTCCTTAATCAATCATTGGGGTAAATTAACCCCACAACCTATCCATTTAAAAATCATTTTTCTTTTCCTCACTCTATTCTTCTTTTTCGCAGTATTGAGTTCAGTAAGGTTTACCTTTTTGTCAGCTTCCATCTCATCCACTTTTGTTTCAGCAATCCACCTAACCTGTGGGTTCACAGCTATCGCAATGATCCCCCTACCTTTGGTTTGTGCTTGATGAGCTGCTGTGTCAGTTGTGCTTACTGCAAAACATTTGTTCTGGCCTAGAATTCAATGATAGATTTGAAAACTTTGAATACCATATCTTCTTCCGGAACCCTGAGTCTCAACTCTCACTTCTCCACATCAATGAGAGCTCTGCCCGTGGCTAGGAATCGTCTTCCCAAAATAATGGGCATGTCCTCATCTTCCTCCATGTCAAGAATGAGGAAGTCCGCTGGGAAGAAGAACTTGCCCACCTTGACTAGCACATCTTCCACTATACCTCGGGGGTGTACCACAGATCGGTCAGCAAGCTACAAATTAATTGTGGTTGGCTTGGCTTCCCCCAAACTCATTTTTTTGAACACAGATAAGGGCATAAGATTTATGCTAGCCCCTAAGTCACAAAGTGCCCTGTTGCATGTTACCTTGCCAATAGTGCAGGGCAGGCTGAAGCTTTCTGGGTCTTTCAGTTTAGGAGGCAGTTTCTTTTGTAAGATGGCGCTGCACTCCTCTGTCAGCACTACTGTCTCATAATCCGCCAATCTTCTCTTCTTCCCAAGTATCTCCTTCATGAATTTAAAATATGTGGGCATTTGTTCTAACGCCTCAATGAAGGGGATATTGATGTGGAGCTTCTTAAATACCTCCAAGAACTTGTAGAACTGTTTGTATAGGGCCTTCTTTTGGAGCCTTTGAGGGTAAGATATTTTGTCAGTGAATTCCCTCAAATGTGCTGGTGGAGCTTTCTCCACTGTAGGGTGGTCCTCAGTGACTCACTCCTTTCCTAGATAAACTGTTTTCTCACAATCTTTCCCATTCACTACTGTTGGTTGGGGAGCAACCTGCTCCAACTGCTTTCCACTTCTCAACAGAATTGCCTGACACTGCTCTCTCGGATTAACCTCAGTGTTGCTTGGGAGAGTACCCTGCGGTTTGTTATTTACCATCTTCGCCAGTTGTCCCACATGCGTTTTCAAGTTCCTGAGAGAGGATCTTGTTTCAGACATGAACTGATTCTGCGAATTGGTGAGTGTAAGCAGTGATGCTCTCAGTTCATCAGGCTTCTCCTATTGGGTAGGTGGTGTAAACTGTTGGGAAGATGTAGCCTGATTATGTGCCTGATGATTCTGGTAATTACCTTGATATGATGGTTGCTGGGCTTGGTCATTCCTCCACGAAAAGTTGGGGTGATTTCTCCACCCCGGATTGTATGCGTTGGAGTTATAAGGGCGCTGAAAGCTCCCCACTGCTTGAACCTGCTCTATGGGCACATTATTAGGATCCACCGCTATGCATCTGTCAAAAGAGTGGGCCTCAAAAATCTCACACCACCGATTCGAACTGCATTTGCAGACATAGTGTTCTGCTGCAGCTGCTTTGTCAAAAGGGCCACCTGCGCATTCAATGCAGTGATAGCATCTATCTCATGTATGCTCATAGTCTTCCTGCTACTCACTGATCTGTCATATGCCCCTTGGTGATTATTCGCAGCCATGTATTCTAGCAACTCATGTGCCTCATGACACTCTTCCTCATGAACCTTCCCCCTGCTGCAACATCAATGATGGTACGAGTAGTACCACGCAACCCATTATAAAAAATGTGGACCAAATCCACTTCCTTATGTCACGATGTGTGCATTTTCTCTGCAAATCTTTAAATCGCTCCCATGCATCATACAACGACTCTCCATCTACCTGATAGTAATTGTTCAACTCTCCCCTTAACTTTGCTGCCTTTAAATGAGGGAAGAACTTTGTAAGAAACTTTTGGGCTAAATCTTGCCAGGTGGTGACGGAGTTGGCAGGCAATAAGTTCAACCAGCTCTTGGCTCTGTCCCTAAGTGAGAACAGGAAGAGCCTCAATCTAATGGCGGCGTCAGTAATGCCATTGTACTTGAAGGTGGCACACGCCTAAAATTAGCAATGCGTGCTGGGGTCTTGACGCAATCCCCCAAATCAGATTGTGTTCTGGACCATGCTCAGGATGGTTGGCTTGATCTCAAAGTTGTTTGTCACTATTGCTGGGAGCCTGATGCATATGTGTGCACCTGTAACTGTGGGCAGAACGTAGTCCCCCAAACTTCTCTCTGCTGGGACCTGTATTGGCTCCCCTACATTCTCAGGAACCTCATTGTCTGCCCCATTCTGATTCGGTTGGTTGTCCATGGTCACTGAATCATAGATCCTCTTATTTTGCCTGTTTGCTTGCAACTTTTCTCAATTTCAGGATTGAAAGGAACAAGTATATCTGCTCATCTTCTTCTTCGCATAAACTAAGTCCCTGAAATCGATCAAAATCAACAAACAAATCAAGGCAACAGGGTTCTAAAAATAAAAATAAAAATAAATCAAAAATAAAAACCAAAGTAGAAATAAGAATAAATGGATCGATATTAGAAGTACGTCAGTCCCCGGCAACGGCGCCAAAAATTTGTTAGGCCGATTTCCAATTGCTCGCGCAAGTGTACGTATCGTTACAAGTAATATAGTCTGGTAAGACCGAATATCGCCCACAGAGACTGATTTCTAATTACCGAACATCTATTCTAGGTTATCTATTTGGTTTTTATCTAACACTAGTAGAGTAATTGCAAGAATTAAACTAAATTATTTAGGTTTAATCAGTTATGAAGGAATTAGGGCTTCCAATATCCTCAATTATCCACTTTTTTCAATCCGTAATGCAACTAGAATGACTTCTTCTTCTACGTTAAGATAGCAGTTAACTAGACTGTCTTATATTCCGGTTAGGATATATAGTCGCTCAACCCCAGTGCAGAAACCTTCTATATTTCTATGATAGGTTTTAGTACATAGGAGGATTAAGAACAATAACCTATAATGATACACAAGTATCGGGGTATTTTCATCCACGATTTTAACCTATGTCTATTCAATTACAGCATATCCAAATCTCTCCTCTCGGTTCTTGATTCGAACTCATATAGATTATGATAATTAGTAATCAATTAACTATCAAACATTCATACAATATTGAATAAATCTTAACCAAGTGAAGAAGAAATCAAACTAATGTATTAAGTCATGAAAGAGAGTTTCAAGCGATTCAATAGGAAAGCCCTAATAAAATGTTTAGCTCCTACCAATAGACATGCTAAGAACTAATACAAATCCCAACATGAACTGAATTGAAAACTAAAGAAAGAAAAATTACTTAGAACTAGGTCTCCAATTGTAGCCTCCAAGGTTGTGATGTCTTCTGTGTTATGAGATATGTGATAGGCCATCCCCTAATCCCTAAAATCTGTCCCAAGGGTTTATATATGTTGTAAAAAATGTGAGCCTTTGACCCTTTTTGCCACTTGCTAATTCTATTTCGGATTGGAAACTCCCGCATCGGCACCGCGGTCCTGCAGAATGGCACCGTGGTGCCGAAAGTACTACGACTTCTCAGTAATTATGGCACCGCGGGCCTGCAGAATGGCACTGCGGTCCTGCAGTCTTTCGTCCGGATCTTCCAACTTTCATCATTTTTGCTTCGGGAGCTCCTTTTCTGCCCACTTTTAGTTTCTTTTTGCTATTTTGCCATTTAGAACCGCTGTGACTCAAAAGAAAGAAAAACAACCCTAACACTATACTAAACACAAACGAAATGAGTAAAATACTAACTAAAAATGACTCAAAAAGTGTATACAAAATATGTCTAACACCAGTGGACAGAAACAAGTGTGTAGATTGTTGAAATCCCTCTATGGCTTGAAACAGGCATCTAGACAGTGGAATATCAAGCTCACCACTGCTCTGATAGCTTTTGGTTTCCAGCAGAGTCATAGAGACTATTCATTGTTCACCAAGCATGAAAATGGTAACATTGTGGTTATCTTAGTATATGTAGATGATTTACTGATTACTGGAGACAACATGTCACTTATTCAGTCCACCAAGGAAGTCTTAAAATTAGCCTTTCAGATAAAAAAAATTGGGGGAGCTTCGATTCTTTCTTGGCATTGAGTTTGCTAGGAATGATCAAGGCATAATCATGCACCAGAGAAAGTATGCTCTTGAGTTAGTATCAGATTTGGGTCTGTCATGAGCTAAACCTACACTCACACCTATGGACATGAATGTGAAACTCACTACTGCAGAGTTTGATAAGCACAAGGTGACCATAGCAGAAACTACAGATCCCAAGCAACATTCAGATAAACTTTTGATTGACCCTACTGCTTATAGGAGGCTGATTGAAAGATTGTTATACTTGACAAACACTAGACCATGCATTGCATTCTCAGTACAGTGTCTGAGTCAATTCATGCAGGCACTCAAGGAGTCACACATGGAGGCTGGGTTACGACTTGTGAGGTACATAAAACAAGAACCATGTTTAGGCATTCTCTTGCACAGTTCCAGCACACATGAGTTAAGGTATTCTGTGATGCAGACTGGGCATCATGTGTCAATAGCAGGAAGTCAGTGACAGGTTACATGATTTACTTTGGATGTTCTCTTGTTTCATGGAAATCTAAGAAACAATATATTATTTCCAGGAGTTCAACAGAAGCTGAATACAGGGCAACGACATCATCTGTGGCTGAAATACTTTGGCTTGTTGGCCTATATCAGGAACTTGGAGTGACATTGCAGACACCTGTTTCTCTGTCCACTGATAGCAGGTCTGTAATTCAAATTGCGGCCAACCCAGTGTTTCACGAAAGGACCCAACATATTGTCATCGATTGTCATTTTATACGAGAACAAATCCAAAAAGAGAAGGTGTCCACTCATTTTCTGCCCTTTGAAGAACAGCCTGCAGATATGTTAACCAAGGCACTTGGTCGATATCAACATCTTCATCTTATGTCCAAGCTAGGGATGAAGAACATCTTCATGGCCCCTTTGAGGGGGGTGTAAACGATAATAAAGCACCATAGCCAATTTGGAGTATTGATAGTTTGTAAGTCGGTCATGTTAGTTACAAAGATCACAAAATATCTAGTTGAGATCACAAAACATCTCATATTCATAGAAGACTCTAGATGTGAGATAATTAGACATGTCTATATATACTTGTAATACATACACTTGTGAAATAACAATACATATTTTCTCTATTCCATTTCTGTAAACCGTCTCATCTCTCTTCTCATCCTTTTTCATTCTCTCAACTGCTCTTCTTCTTCATCACTTTCTCTTCTCTTCTTGTTTTCTTCATCTTCTTCTCTTACTGTGTGATCTTATCATCTCATTACTGATCGTGACTTGCCAATTGTCAGGTTGATTGGAGAAACCAGTGACTGAGGATTAGTCACTGGATAATTTAATCAGCAATGTGGTAATTCTACATAAAATTTGTTTGGCTAAAAAAAAAATCAATCCATGGTCAAATTATGATAAATGTGTAATTTATTTTTGGTGCTTTGAACATCAAATAATCTAAAATTCATCATATTCTAAACCCAACTATGTTTCATTTGATTTGACAGATAATTGAAGAAATTGCACGGGGTCCTTGTTATGGACCCCCGGGTAGTCTTTATCTTTTAGTTCCACACTTCCACTTGACAAAATGTTTAAAATATGACCTCAAGGAAGCTATGCCACTATAATCCAAGAGGATGGACAATTGTTTTGTTCTTCGTGATGCATAAATTTTTGTTGTATTCTATGCGTAAGTAAGATTTGCTTATAGAACAAAAGTTCGAGATATTTTATTATGTTATAGAGAGTAAAGATAATGTAATGTGTTGTATATTGTGCATGATTTTTCAGTTGTATTGAATGTGTAGAATATTATCTCGTGAATTATAAAAATAATCCATTATAAAATGAGATAAAAATTATGGCCAATTGAGCAGTCCATTATTTCTGACTTATTAAAATGTCTGAAACTCCTTTTTCATAAGCCTTTGTTTCATTTTATGTGTTCGGCTTGATATTCAACATGTCATACAAAAGAAAGGAAATTTTTCAGTATTTTGGGTCTATTATTCAAGATAATGGAGAGATTGACGAAGATGTTACACATTGTATTGGCGTGGGGTGGATAAACTGGAGGCTCGCATCCGGAGTCTTATGTGATAAGAAATGCCACCAAAACTTAAAGACAAATTCTACAGAGTGGTGGTTAGACCAACTATGTTATATCGAACAGAGTGTTGGTCAATCAAGAACACTCATGTTCAGAAGATGAAAGTTGCGAAAATGAGAATATTGAAGTGGATGTGTGGGCATACTAAGAGAGATAAGATTAGAAATGTAGATATCGGAGACAAAGTGGAGTGGCCTCTATAGAGGACAAGATGCGGAAAGCAATGCTGAGATGGTTCGGACAGGTGAAGAGAAAATGTGTTGATGCTCCAGTGCGGAGGTGTGAGAGATTTGCTATGATTAGCAGCTGGAGAAGTAGAAGTAGGTTGAAGAAGTATTGGGAGAGGTGAGCAGACAGGACATGACGCAGTTGCAGTTGACTGAGGACATGACCCTCCTAAATAGGAGGTTGTAGATGACACATATTATGGTAGAACTGTAGAGGTTAGTAGGTAGTAGTGTGTTGTCTCGCTTGCCCTTACTTACTAGTAGTCATAGTAATTTAGTTTCTTATCCTTTAATTTTTGTTTATTATTTACTATCTCTTGTTCTTTTCTTAGTATATTATTTTGTTGTAGTTATTGTTTCTTTTTTTTCTATTTGACTTGTTTTGTTATTTTATTCTGAGCCGATGGTCTATCAGAAATCCTCTCTACCTCCAAATTAAGTAAAGGTAAAGTCTGCGTATATTTTATCCTCTCCAGACTTCACTTGTGGGATTACACTGAGTATGTTGTTCTTGTTAGTTTTATTTGTAGTTGTTGGTTTGATATTCAACATAAAATTTAAATATTTGACGAAAACCAAAAGTACTCACATTTAACAAATTTAAAATGAGATGTGAAATCTAACCACTATAGTTTACTAAATATTTGATGGAGATCAAAATTGTTCAATTTTAACAAACTTGTAACACCAAATTTCTCTGAGATATATTTGAGGGACTATTTTAATCTTACCTCAAACATAAGGAAATTTTGTCATTTTCTCACTAAACATATTTAAATTAAGGGAATACCATCGTGTCAAAAGTTATAGTAAATAAGAAGTATAATTTTACTTTTTGATGAAGCTCATTAAACAAACATCATGTTCGATGACTCCACCTAGAATTATCTTCCACCTATTACCTACACTCCGCCATAAGCAGGATATTGATGTTATTCAACAAAAATACATAAATATATTCAAGGGATCATGGCATATGTTGTTTGACTCGCTAAATATCGTTAGTCTTATGTAAAATAGGAAAATACAATTGCTCCACATCTAAATTATTACTAATAGTAACAATTTTGCTTTACCTAAATTCTACTGAGTACTTGATAGTCTCCTTTCAAAAGAAATGGAAAAGACGTGTTAAAACTTAAAACTATTCGAACTCCTCTTGAATATAACACAAAAAATGGAGGACTTGATTGCAAAGTCTCCTCCTTTATATAGTGGCAGTGGACTAGTCTTTCTCTCCTTGTCTGTTTATGTTTTTGTTTTTGCTTCACAGAGAAAAAGAACACTCCAAATTTAAATTGTCCTCTTTCTCCACACTTTGAGCAGAAAAGCAATAGTAATCACTACTTTCAAAGAAAAAAATCAGAGAGAAATGAGTTTCTCGTCTTCTTCTATCAATATGGACAAAGAGTATTGATTAAAGAATGTCCGCATTAGCTCAATTGGTTCTAGGATGCTAGATTGTCATTAAATATTGATTAAAGAAAACACATATTTTTTTGTGTACAATATTTTGTCCTGTTATAATAATTTTTTGTGTACTATATTTTGATCAGAGAGTTCTGAAATTACTTCAAGATTTCAATTTACAATGTCTTCTGAAATTTTTGTATTTGATAACACTTTTTTTGCTGACCCTTTTTCTCCTTCTTTCATTGATTCCCACCATGATAACAATAATATTTTCCAAGACCAAAACTTTACCATGTCCACCAATTTAATTCAAGAAACCCCAATTGACCAAATTGCCCTTCACTCATCTTCATCTCCAAGTCATCAACTTGAAAACCTTTCACTTTGCCAAGTTGGTTTAGATGGATTTGGTGATTATGCTATTAAATCAGAGGAATTTCAAGTGAATTTTGAGACTGATTTTGGTGCTAGTAATACTTTAATGGTGGCACAAAGTTGTGGGGAGAATAATGATGTGAAGTTGATGCAGAGGAGTTTTAGCAGCAATTCATTTGATAATAATAAACCAAGTTTCTCCATTTTTACACCACAGTTTGATAGTTTAATTGAGTTTCCAAATTTCCAAACACCAGCACTTAGCTCCCCTGATGAAAACAGCTTTTCTTCAGGCCATATGAGAAGGGTTTGCAGCACTGGTGACTTGCAAGTTAGTCGTCCACCTTAATCCTCAATTTCTAGTATTTAAAAGAATGACATCTTTCAATATTTGAAAGTAAGAGCGGAGCTACTCCTCCATCTTAATTCTCTTACAGTTTGACACAACTCAGTAGTGTTGATCAAATTATGTATTTATATTTAAAGGATTAACTTATTATGTGTGAGTGGTTTATTCAGAACTTAGTGACATGTCTTTTCAAGAATCTAGAGCCCATTAGATAGTCTTTTCAAGAATTCTAAATTTATTAAATAATTTTTTTCTAAAATTCAGAACTTATTAAACAGAATTCATAAACTCAAAATTATATTTTTATTTCTATTGAAAACTCTTTAATGATAATATTTTATATGCACGAGTCTTGACATTTTAAAATTACAAATTCTCTTAACCGCTCTAAAAAAAATTAAAAAATTCTAGTCTTTCATATTCAATCAAATATTGTCGTATAAAATAAAGAAAAGAATACTTTTTGTTCAAATAAAAATAAAAAAATTCTTGATTATTTAACTTTTGTGTTTTTGTTATAGAAAATGAAGACAAGTCAAACAAGGAACACATTATCCTCAAGTCCATTATCAGGAGAAAGAACATTCATAGATGAAGCAGCAAATATCAAAGTGGGACGCTATAGTGCAGAAGAAAGAAAAGAAAGGATTCATAGGTACAGAGCAAAAAGAACCCAAAGAAATTTTAACAAAACTATTAAGGTAACAAAAATCCCAATTCTTTTAGAATAAAAAATTGATTTATTACATGTATTAATTGGTTAATTACAACAGTATGCATGCCGGAAAACACTAGCCGACAACCGTCCAAGAATACGTGGCAGATTTGCACGTAATGATGAAGCTGGTATAGAGATTCCAAAAACTACAATGTTTAATAGATTTGAAGATGAAGATGATCTTTGGGTAATATTCTCTCTTACACCAAGAAAAAAAGAACCCCACTTTCAAATCTTTATTTTATCAATCAATCAACCAAAAAGGTTTATTCTTGCTAGAATTTTAGCTATTTTATCCTTATATATATATATGTAATGTGATTTTCTGTCGACCCTCTAGTTCCGCTCTGCCCACAACGTTTAAATTTTGAATCTATCACAATGGATTATGAAGTTCTTGATTAATGACTTAAAAAATATAATTGTCCTTGGTCTTGTAAGTAATAATTTTATTTTTTATATAATTTTGTGATTGTAGATTGAGGGAGTTCATGAAGAGGAAGAAGATCAAGGCTCAATAGGGAAAAGACAATTCTATGACAGCTTTAGTTCAATGCCACAGTATCATCAACAATATTCAAGCCACTGAATTGGGTCATGAGAGATTCTTTATAATTAAGTGATTAAAGCTTGGATTAACCATGATTAATAACAGTGGAAATTAAGGACAATATTTGCCCGCGGGAGCAAAGAAAAGGCAGATGGTAGTTTGGTTTATGAATAATTATAAGTTAATTAGGTGCACTTGCAAGTGCTACAATTTAAGTGTCTATGGAGAGACTAGACTAGTTAGTATTGAGAAGAAATTGTTTTTCTCTCTTTTTAAAATTTTACTTAGGAGCTTAATTAAGAGGCCATGTACAACTTATGTCCTCCATTATTAAAACTAAGATTACTATCAACTGAATCTGTAGATAAATATGGATGTTTTATTTATGTCTAATAATAGTAATGAGTATGAGTTGATTATGACGCAATTTTACTATGTTATGCATGTTTATAATCGTTTTAGGGGAATCGAAATATGCAGAATATACGTAGGGTTATACCATGCAAAATGCATGCGATGAGACATGTATTGCCTAATTAATTATTAAACCACATATACATATTATGAAGACCTACCAAAGAAAAAATTCTTTGTTTTGAACATTTTTATACTGAATAACAGAATTAGGATTTTCATTGAAAAGGTCAAAATATAAAGGAAAGAAATAAACATGTGAACCACCCTGCTAACATAAAAGATAGAACTAACAAGTAACAACTAGTTATCTAGAAAACAAGACGTGCAACCTGTTACAACAGATTAAATTATATTGATAGTATAAAAAGTATTTACAATATCAATTTATATAAGTTAAATTTATTTTCTTTAGTAGGATTATTAATTAAAGTTGCTATTGTTAATATGCAAGCAATAAGCTAGTCCAAGTTGAGGCAGGCCGCTTTTTCGGCAAGATGCAGAAACCCCGATCGACGCAATGCCACGCCGCGCTTAAACCACACTTGTGCTGTGTAACAGCTCCCAAGATGGCGGCGCAGGCGTTCTGCAGGGTTTCGAACTTGTGACCAAGCTCTCTCACACCACCCAATGAGGATACCCTCTACCTTCAAGACCAACTGGTCTAGGGCTTCGGATTTTAGAGTTTTGCCTTGTCATCACGCATAGTTGAATGTTTAAATTATATTTATATTTTAGCGGCTCTAATTTCTAACTAGCATTTCCAAAATTGATGAGTTTAAATATACGTACTACTACAGTTAGTTATTAAAAGCTGTTAAATATGGACAGTCCGTATCCCAGCCCATCAGTATATATACTCATTATGATATATTTGTATATTAGACTTGTATATTAATTAGTCTCTATAGTTTTACCATAATTGTATTATTAATCTCCATATAGAATAGAGATTTAGAAGTAGAACAGAAAAATGATCTTTCTATTGTAACTTGTATATATATGTTTTTTTATCAATAAGAATAATCAAGAGATTATTTCTTTAAAAAACATAGCTATAATTAGATTTTAAGGGACCTAATAGGAACAATTAAACCTACTCTCCGCAAATTAAGGTCTGGGGTTTAAGTATTGAAAATGAAAAAAATTCCGATAGAAAATACATCCCTCTTTAATTAGTTTTACACTATACGATTCCAAATCGAATATTTACACAGGGAATAAAAACCCAAAATTACTAACATTAGAAATAGAATGTAACACAAAAAAATTCAAGTGGACAGCACATGAAGAATAGAGAGATAGTGGAGACAAGAAGAATAAACAAATAATATGCAGTAAAGGAAGACAAAGTGGACATATAGATATAGATATATCATAGAGAATAACTGTGTTTTCGTATTCCAAATATCTATTTATTGTGGTTTAGTCAACTGCAAGCCATCACTAACTACTACATACTAGCATACATCTTTAGTCTACGTCAATCTATCTACAAAAAACAACTCCCCCCCCCCCATCCACCCACACCATCCAAAAAGATTTTAAAAAAAAACAATATATAGGACGAAATTAAGAATTTTACTTATATACGTGTACAAAATCATACATTATAAGGATATTTTAATAATATGTTACATAACTTGCACGTAACTTGCCTTATTTTCTCGATTATTCAATTTTTTGACAATTTATCTGTAATTATCTTTTAGGTGATCTGATAATATAATTTACAATGTCAATACATAAAAGTTAAACTTATATAGAAATACAAGATTACAACTTGATTTAATTTCGGAGGGGATTGAGTGGAGATCATGAAACTACTCAAGTGTATAATTATATTGTAGGTGGTAGGATAATAAATATTCTTCCATCCATATAAATCAAAGGTCTCGAGTTCGATCTTTAAGATTAATGAATTCACCTTTGATATAAAGTCCTATCTCAAAATGGAATTTTTCAATGTGAATTTGAATTAATCCATTCAGAAAGTAAATACCAAATACTGAACGGGAACCAAAGAACAACTAAAAACATTGAATTTTAGAATTGTAGAATCGTTCTTCAAGAATAAGCAAAAGCCAGTCGAAAAACAACTTTTTTGTAGTTTAAATTAACAACATTTTTAATTCCTTCCATAAAGCATTGAGTTTTAAATATTTTCTCATATATCTTACAATTTAATTGTTGGCCAGTCGAACTCCTAAATCTATAGCAATGCAATGATAGGGTATTGAAGTTGAAACTAATAGTACTAATATATTTAATTTATAATGAAATGGGAATTATTCTTTCATGAGAAGAGTGTCTTGGTCAAAAGTGATCATATTCCTATTGGAATCTTTGTTTTGTTGGGGTGTTTGGTGATCAATTTTAATATGAATTCTTTTGCATTTTGCTCATTCCATTAACTATAGTTGGTTCTCTCTTTTCATTATTTTTCTCTCAAGAAATTAATTAAAGTTGATCAAATATTACCATAAGAAGAATAGAGCATGCAATTAAGAAGTGAAAAGTGTTAATTAAATGAGACCAAGATGGTACGATAAAGTGACTAAAACTTCTATATGTTCCAAGCTTTGTAACATGAACAGGAAAATGCTGCAAATTAATTAGTCTCTATTTTATATTCTTAATTATTAGAGTCTCAGGTTCGCGTCTTAGGAATAGAAAAAATTATGGTATAAGAAGCGCTTTCCCCTATAATAGATCTTACATGGCATGAATTCGAATTAGTCGGAGTGTCAAAACGGATATCAGATGCTGAAAATCGAAATAAAAAAAAGTGTCTCGTTTGCTCTAAATTCATTACTATAATATTTCACTTGAAAATTATGTTCAATTACATAGTTCTCGAGTTAAAATTAAAACTTCTACATTCACATAAAAATTCAAAAACATATATAATCATGTCTTTATTAATTCAATTTTCTTTTTTTTTTTGTAGGTTTTACGTATCGATATATGATGCTTCATCTAAAAGAAAAGAATTTAACATATTAAATATTTCAGTCATTAAAAGAAAGAATAGCCGATTCCTAGTGTATCACAAGGTCAAACTATAAATGATTTAAAGACAAATTAATTGGATATAGGACACTAGCTATATGATTGCTTCGGAACATTTAAACTTAATATTATAAGTGACATTCTTGGAGTTCATCTATTGTGACAATATAATTTTTCATACCTAGAAAAAATCATTTGTTAGAAAAAGAAAAGATATTCTATCACACAAATGGAAACCGGGAAAATGAACGAAGAGCTCCACTTCGTTAATGAAATGAGAACATGAATTTCTTATATGATTTTGGACAATCCTCACCCTATAAGGTAGCTTTTAGAGTTGAGTTAGGCCCAAGATCATTCTTACATGGTATCAGAGTCAGGTTTATTATAATTCTTTGTTCATTGATGTTGGACCCCCAAATTATATTATTCACGCTTCAGTTAACGAAGTCTGGGCGTGCGGAGAGTGTTAAGAGTCCTACATCGGTAATGGAATGAAAACATGAACTTCTTAAATGGACTTGGACAATCCTCACCCTATAAGTTAGCTTTTGGGGTTGAGTTAGATCCAAAATCCATTCTTACCGTTAATTCCCAAGTATAAAGACCAATAATGACAAACACAAAAGGCTATGAATTTTTTTTATCAGATTCGGACTTTGCAATATCCCATCTTTTTATTCTAATTCTTTGGAGATACTTATTTCTTCTTTTTTGGGGTTCACAACCCAATTTATCTTAATTTCATCTTTGATAGATGTCAGACAAAAAAACTGTATTATTTTTATTATCATTTATAAAATAATTGAGTCACAACTTTTCTTAACCTGATAGGTATCGATGTGTTAGCTAGTCAAAGAAAAGGAGTTTTTTGGGCATATTTCTAAATAACACTCTCATAAACCTTTTAGTAAAGGAGATAGCTTGTCATTTCATTAATAATAGATGGTGCCAACTATTAATTAATTAAATAAATAAAGTTTCCTCTAAAAAGATGCTAATCAAGCTTTGGAAAGTGGTTTTTTCATCTGTGCCTACTACCTTGAAACCATGCCTTTGGCTTAATTATGGAATATATATACAAATGAATAAATGAATGTTAAAAATACCAAGGAATATATTGAAATAGATGACATTTTCCGCTATTAATTAGAGGTTTCGATTTTTTAACTCTAATTTTAGGCAAATTCTTGGCAAAAGATGTTTCTTCTAATTAGGTGCGGTTTTAGAACTCTAATAATAGAAAAACTCTTAGCAAAAAAAAATGCTTCTTCTAATTAATTAGGTCATTTGCTACACCAATCTGGATTAATTGAACCAGTGACTTTCTAATATATATATATAAGATAATTAAACAAATAAAGAATAAATGCTTGTTTCTTTTACTTTTTTTAAAAAAAAATCTTACTCGCATTTGAGTTGTACATTGAAAAGCATGTCTTTCTCTTGTCGAATACTTCTAAGCAAAGAAAATGTAACAATTAAGAAAACCAAATATATATATATGTGGATATTGAAGAAACATGCATATTTTTATTTTTATTTTACACATATAACAAATTTAAGATATATGGAAGCAACCTAAAATTAATTGTATTATGAGTAAGCAAACTCATAATTATGAGGTCACAACAAATGTCGATTAAAAGACATTCTTCCCGACCAAATTCTATCAAGGGCTCAAATAATTTAGCAAAAATATGATATGATTATATATAACACTTGATTTTTTTTATTTTTTTTTTGACGAAACCGCAGCCGCTACTCTTTCAAGTGCGCACAGGTAAACCCCGGGCTGACGCAATAGCCTGCAAACCACGTATATAACACTTGATTTGACAGCACATAAAGGGGTAATCTAATATAATTTTATGAGGTTCTTTTTATTTTTTATTACTACGTACTAATAAATTACATCTCCTACGCTCTAGGGTTTGAAATTCCTTGGCTGAATTTTCTGATAAATTATAAAATACAAAGGTCCCATGTTCTTCTATAACTTTTCCTTAAAGAATTAAAATAAAAATTGTGCTCTAGTAGTTAATATTATTATTTGTTAGTACTTTTCTTGTTCAACGGAGAGAAATTATTCAACAGCGGGTTGAAATAATATTACACTAGTTGTTCATAACTTAATTATAACGGTGAAGAAGCTAATTACAATTATGATTATGATAACATGCACCTCTTTTGTTAGTGCAGCATATATAGTACATTTTGTTGAGACTATGACATAATGCAGTGAGGACTAAATATCATTCGGGGGGCAAAATGGTACTTTTACACTACAGGGGTAGAATAGTCTTTTTCTTTATATTGTTAGTTATTCATCTTTGATATAACGTTCTTAAGTTGCATTCAGTTTGTCTTCTTCATTATTCATTTTTCATTGTACAGTACTTTTACCCCTTTTGTGGGTGTTCTTATGAAAGATAGAAAAGCTTCCACAAATCTGTTCTCACTATCAGTTTCTTCTACAAATTAACATGGTATCAAAGCTTGTTGATGGTTGTTACTGAGAAATCGAAGATCGAAGAGCGATTTTGCAAATCTGCAAATCGAAATCGAGGATCGATTCTGGAAACTTCTGTTCATGGTTCAATTCGTGATCAATCAGACGCATGCAACACGATTTACAGCATACATATTACAATCGACAGTCTGAAGCTCGATTTGTGAAATTGAGTCTGTAGTTGTTGCTCGTTTCAATTTTGTTTCGAATATTAGTGAGAATAGATTACAATGGAGCACGCCTCACAGAACACACCAGCTATTACGGAGGAAACCTCGAATCTATGTTCAAACATAGTGGATCACAATAATCCACTATTTCTGAGCTCATCTGATACTCCCGGGGCTGTATTTGTTGAGATTCAGCTAACGGGAATGGAAAACTATACGCTGTGGAGTCGCGCGATGAAGCTCATCTTGTTGACGAAGAATAAGATTGGTTTCATCGATGGCACAGTGAGAAGGGACATGTATGAAGGAAATCTGGTGCAGCAATGGGATCGTTGTAATGCAATGGTGATGTCGTGGATCATGAAGAATGTTAGTCGAGATTTGCTTAGTGGTATATTGTATCGCTCCACTGCTTCAGCTGTTTGGAGGGACTTGAAGGAGCGATTCGACAAAATCAATTTGTCGCGAGTATACCAGTTAAAAAAGGAACTGAGCATGTTGCAGCAGGGAGTGTCTCCTGTGGCCAGTTACTATTCACGAATGAAAGATCTATGGGATGAAATCGACTCTATAATTCCTCCACCTACGTGTGAATGCGACAGTCCCCGGGCTTATGTGGATCACCTTGCTAGCCAGAGGTTATTAGAATTTTTGATGGGATTAAATGATGGCTACAATCAAGCACGAAGCCACATTTTGTTGTTAACACCTACGCCTAGTGTCAATCAAGCATATGTTATGATTGCGCAAGATGAAAGTCAGAAATCCATTACTGGAAGATTTGGAAGTATTGATTCGACTGAATATGTGGCTTTATATGGGAAGACAACACAGTATCAACAAAAGAAACCAAATCAGTCTAGTGGTTTCTGTGAGTATTGCAAGATGAAGGGCCACATTAGAGAGAATTGTCGCAAGTTATTGTTCTTCTGTGATTACTGCAAGAAACAAGGCCATACAACAGAAAAGTGTTATAGAATGTTGGCAGATTCCAAGGAAAACAGGAAGGTGAATGCAGCAGCTGCTGTTCCTGACCACTACAGAGACATGATGGAGTTATCTAAGCAGCAACATGATATTCTTCAGAACAGGCTGTCTCAATGTAGTCCAGACAGATATGACAAAGTGCTACAGGTGTTGGATCAGCAGGACAAGGCAGTGGCTAAGGCTCACATGGCAGGTAACCTTATGTCTTATTAACATAGGGGTACCATTAATTCAGATTGGATAGTGGACACAGGGGCAACTAACCACATGGTTAGTAACAACAACATGATTGAAAAGAAGAATAGGGATAGTGCAGGGCAGGTACAACTCCCCACAGGTGTTGTGGCTAGAATCACACATACTGGGAGTTGCAGATTGAAGAGTGGTGATCTCATTGAGCATGTGTTGTGTGTTCCTACTTTTAAGTTCAATCTGCTATCAGTGTCGAAGTTAACCAAGGAGTTAAACTGCTGTGCAAGATTTTTCCCTGACTTCTTTGTCCTGCAGGATCTGTTTACTGGGAAGGTCAAAGAGACTGGTAGAGAGGTCGATGGATTGTACATACTGGAATCAGGTAGAAGCTACAAGGAAGCAATAAAGGCACATGCCCATGCCTCTTTGATGATCTCTCCGCGACGGATGGAAGTCGAGCTCGCACAGAAGAATGGGGCATGTTCCACTGAGCATGCTTAGGAAAATTACTGCTTTCAAACTCAAATCGAATTTCTCAATATGTCATTGTGATGTTTGCCCATTAGCTAGACAAACAAGAAAGTCCTTCCCTGACAGTATGAGTAGAACTGAAATGTCTTTCCAGCTTTTACACTTGGATGTCTGGGGTCCTTATACAGTGTCATCTTATGATAATATGAGATATTTTCTTACTGTGGTGGATGATTACACTAGATGGACATGGATTTTTCTATTACACATTAAATCTGATGTGATGTCTGTTCTTAAAAACCTATTTCTGCAAATAAAAACTCAGTTTAATGTGGCTGTTAAGGGGGTCAGGACAGATAATGGGACTGAGTTTGTTAACACTGCATGTTTAGATCTCTTTAATGAGTTAGGAATCACACACCAAAGGTCCTGCCCTTATACCCCACAGCAGAATGGAGTAGTTGAAAAGAAACATAGGCACATTTTGGAGATTGCCAGGGCCATTAAGTTACAAGGTCACCTACCAGCTAAATTCTGGAGTGAATGTGTGCAATCTGCTGTTTATGTCATTAACAGGGTTCCTACTGTCATATTAGGGAATATCTCACCCTATGAGAAGTTGTTTAACAGGACACCTTCACTTTCACACTTGAGGGTGATAGGATGTCTTTGTTATGCCTCAAATTTGGTAAGCAAGGACAAGTTTGAACCAAGGGCCATTAAGGCAGTGTTGCTTGGATATGCTGTTAACAGGAAAGGATACAAACTGCTGAACTTGTCTGATGAGACAGTTTTTGTTAGCAGAGATGTCACTTTTCATGAAAACATATTCCCCTACCAACAATTTAAGGAGAATGGAGACTCACCTATACTTTCATGCTCTGATCACAATCTGTTTCCTGATGTTACACAGGCTCCCTCACAGTCTACAGTGGAAAGTATGAGCATACAGAATGAGCAGACTTCTGGAGGAGGACCAGCAGATACAGAGGTGGAGGTGCCAGCAGAGATGGAGGTGCCAGGTGCAACTGTCACTAGAAGGGTCGTCCTCTGCTGACAACCATGTAGCCAACTTGGAAGATGGAAAGGATGCAGAGGGACCTGGTGTTGCTGAGGACATTAGAAGGTCTAACAGAGCAAGGAGAACTCCAATCTGGTTGAATGATTTCTTGCATCCAGGATCTACACACAGTCAGGCAGGATGTGTATACCCAATGTCAAAGGTGATGGACTACACTGGGGTTTCTGCTCAGTACCACAGTTTCCTAGCCAGAATTTCAGCAGACCATGAGCCACAAACATACCATGAAGCAGCCAAGGATTCAAGGTGGATAGAAGCCATGAATTCAGAAATTCAAGCTCTAGAAGACAATAAAACCTGGGAGGTTGTTGACTTGCCTCACAACAAGAAGGCCATTGGTTGCAAGTGGGTATATAAAATCAAGTATAAGGCTACAGGTGAAGTGGAGAGATTTAAGGCAAGGCTTGTAGCTAAGGGATACAATCAACGAGAAGGGATAGACTACCAGGAGACCTTCTCTCCAGTTGTGAAGATGGTCACTGTTAGGAGTGTGATTGCAGTTGCAGTTTCTAAAGGTTGGGCCATTCAGCAAATGGATATATTCAATGCATTCCTTCAAGGAGATCTCAATGAGGAGGTGTATATGAGCTTGCCACAAGGAATTGCACATGAACAAGGACAGGTTTGCAGGCTGCTTAAGTCACTGTATGGCCTTAAGCAGGCCTCCCGACAGTGGAATATAAAACTAACCACTGCACTGAAGTCAGTTGGTTTTGTCCAAAGTCCTTTTGACTATTCAATGTTGATCAAAAGGGATGGAGCCAAGACAGCTATGGTGTTGATATATGTGGATGATCTTCTTTTGACTGGTAATGATCAAGGACTCATTGATGAGACGAAGACCATCTTGCAACATCATTTCAAAATCAAGGACCTTGGTGAGCTTAGGTACTTCCTTGGTTTCGAATTTGCAAGGAGTAAAGAGGGGATAGTGATGCACCAACGAAAATATTCACTGGAGCTGATTGAGGACATGGGCTTAACTGGTTCTAAACCAGTAACTTCCCCAATGGAAGCACATGTGAAAATCACTTCAACAGAGTATGATGATCTTGTGAAGGAAACAGAGAAAGATGAGGCAGCAACAGGCAAAATGAGTACATCAATTTCACTACACACTGATAGTCCATTGACAAATCCAGCAGCTTATCAAAGGCTGGTTGGAAGACTATTATATTTGACCAATACTCGACCGGACATATCCTTCGCAGTTCAATGTTTGAGTCAATTCATGCAAACACCCAAACAGTCTCATATGATCGCAGCTGAAAGAGTTGTAAGGTATGTCAAGCAAGCACCTGGCAGGAGTTACGATAGCGCAGCAGAATAGTGACACTCACGACCTTATTGCGACGCAGATTGGGCTTCCTGCCCTATCACTAGAAGATCAGTATCGGGGTATTTGGTGTACTTTGGGTCTTCTCTTATCTCGTGGAAATCCAAGAAACAGCAGACTGTTTCTCGGAGCTCGGCAGAATCTGAATATAGATCCTTGGCATCAGTGGTAGCAGAAATTGTATGGATTAAAGGACTATTTTCAGAACTTGGCATGTTCTTGCGACTTCCTGTTTTGACCTATTGTGACAGCAAATCTGCGATTCAAATTGCTACGAATCCAGTATTTCATGAACGGACCAAGCACATCGAGATCGATTGTCACTTCATCAGGGAGAAGGTGCAATCTGGTCTAATTTTTCCGACATACATCTTGACTGATGACCAGCCAGCGAATATATTGACTAAGGCCTTGTTACCGGGACACCATGTGCATCTTCTTTCCAAGCTCGGAATGAAGAATCTGTTCTTACGACCTCGCTTGAGGAAGGGTGTTGAGACTATGACATAATGCAGTGAGGACTAAATATCATTCGGGGGGCAAAATGGTACTTTTACACTACAGGGGTAGAATAGTCTTTTTCTTTATATTGTTAGTTATTCATCTTTGATATAACGTTCTTAAGTTGCATTCAGTTTGTCTTCTTCATTATTCATTTTTCATTGTACAGAACTTTTACCCCTTTTGTGGGTGTTCTTATGAAAGATAGAAAAGCTTCCACAAATCTGTTCTCACTATCAGTTTCTTCTACAAATTAACACATTTGCTGCATACAGTCAAAAATTAATCAGACCTAAGAGCTATTAGCTTGGCTGATTGCTATTTTGAAAATCCTACAATTTTGCTTTCTAGATTCAATCCTAGAAAAAAATCTAATTAAGAAAATTAAAAAGAAAAAAACACGTTTTTTACGGTCTGTTATATCAAGGTAGTGCAAAGTTTGCGTTTTACTACAACAAATCGGTTCAAAGAGGGCGACTGTAGTTGCCCTCTTTGGTTGGAATATCGCCCCCTTAGATCAAAGGGGGCAATTTTTAGTCGCCCTTCCAGTCGTCTTATTACGTCCGTTGTCTTAGATCAAAAAGAGCGATTTTTCAAATCGCCCCCTTTGATAAGGACCAAAGAGGGCGACTAGAGTCACCCTTCTCATATCCCAAGTGTTAATCAAGCATATGCAATAGTGACCCAAGATGAAAGCCAAAAGTTGATATCTGGTGGATGTTTAGTTGGAGGGGAAGTCACTGATCCAATGGCAATGGTGAGCAGATTCCCTCAAAATAAGGCAAGGAGCAAATATATTCCAGAAGCTGTTTGTGATTACTGCAAGATGAAAGGTCACACCAGGGTAGGCTACTATAAGCTGATGTTTTGTGACTATTGTAAGAATACATGACACTTAAAGGAAGGTTGTTACAAACTGATACGGTATCCTGAGGATTGGAAAGGCAGGAAAAGGGTGAATATGGTAATCTCAGATTCCAGTCAACAGATGAGTATTCCAGGAAACATGATGATGGATCCAAGACACTTACCACCTGCTCAGACTGATCATTTATATTCAATATTGAAGTCATGTACTCCAGATCAGTATCAAAGGTGCTGGGAGCCTTAACTCCAACATTAGATGATGCCAATTCATCTATTGTTCCTAAGGTACACATGACAGGTAATGTACAGATTACTAATGATAGTGATCCCAATTGGATAGTTGACTCAGGGGCCACAAACCATATTGTAAGTGATAATAGGATGATTGAGAGGTATAATTTGATAGGAAATGCATGTCAGGTTCAGTTGCCAACTGGGGATAATGTCACTATAACTCAGACCGGTAACTGTAGGCTGACTGGAGGTGATATTATAAAAGATGTCATGTGTGTACCAAGCTTTAAGTTCAATCTCATGTCAGTTTCTAAATTGACAAGAGAATTGAACTGCTCTGCAAGGTTCTTCCCTGATTTTTTTGTATTACAGGATCTCTTCACTGGGAAGGTGAAGGATATTGGTAAAGAGGTGGATGGACTGTACCTGTTGGATTCTGGGAGAAGTTACATTCAGCCAACTTTTGCACAAGTTAATGCAGTCAGAACAGCTTCATCAGCAGAGATGCAGGCAGAGATATGGCATAAGAGGATGGGCCATGTACCTATGAGTGTACTAAGGAAGATAGATGAGTTTGGTAATAAAGATAGTTTCAAAATAACTCATTGTGAGATATGTCCTAAAGCTAGACAAGTCAGGCTACCATTTTTTGTAAGCATTAGTAGGGCTGACTTGCCTTTTGAATTGTTACATGTTGATGTGTGGGGACTGTTGTTATATTTCTAAGTGCTTACGCAAGTGTATGTATCGTTCAAGTAATAAAGATTTGTAAGACCGAGTTTATCGTCCACAAAGACTGGTTTATTAAGTACCGGTTATCTATTCTATGTATCTATTTGGCTAACGTTCTTTTGTTTGATTTATGACTAAAAACTATAATTAAAGTAAAGTGCATAAAATAAACTAAGATGATAATACTTTGGGTTTATAACAGTTATGAAGGAGTCTCCTCAACTATCCACTCTTTCACGTGTTAATGCAATGCTAATGATTCTTCTTATTATTAAGATAACAGGTTAACTAATCTGTCATTATATTTCGGTTAGGACATACAAGAGCTCAACCTTGTGCAGAAACCTTTTATATTTCTATGATAGGATTTTACCACACAAGAGGATTAAGAACAATAACCTTAAATACTGCACAAGTATCGGGATACTTTCATCCACGATTTTAACCTATGTCTAAATAACTACAGCATATTCAAATCTCCCCTCTCGGATCTCGATTCGAAATCATATAAGTGATGACAATTAATGGTCAGTTAATTATCAAATAATCATAACAATATTGAATAGATCTTAATATGCTGAAGAAGAAATCAATAACTGATGCATTAACTATATGAAAGAGTTTCAAGAAGATTCGACGGAAACCCTACTAAAGTAATTAGCTCCTCAACATTGTCATGTCAAGAACTAATTACAATCCAACATAAACTGAAATAAATAAAAGAGAAAGAAAAAGAACTTGAACAAGAGTCTCCAATTGTAGCCTCCTTCTTGCCTCCCAAAAGTAGGATTTGTAATATGGTATAAGGTGAATAATAAGGTCAGGGTTTAGGGATTTTATAGTTGAGAAAAATTATGTTTCGGACCCTGAAAACCGTATCAAATTCGGCCCAGAAAATCAGAAATTTCACATCGGCGTTGTAGCCCTGCAGGCTGGCGCCACGGCACCGAAAATACTGGGGCAAATAAGAATTTGCAGGATCTTTAGCGTCAAGGAGCTGAGGACGAGATTTCTCGGGTTTTCGCGATTTTGCGTCCTTTTTTCATCCGGACTTATTGATATATGTTGATGATCTTCTCATCACTGGGAACAACAAGGAGCTTATTGATTCCACTAAGGAGACATTGCAACAACACTTCAAGATTACAGACCTTGGTGAGTTAAAATACTTCCTGGGTTTAGAGTTTGCCAGAAACAAGGATGGCATTATGATGTATCAGAGGAAATACACACTGGAGCTGCTAGCAGATTTAAAATTAACAGAAGCAAAGCCTTCAGGGTCTCTTATGGAGCTCAATGTTAAGCTGACTTCGGTGGTATTTGATAGACATTTGCAGGATTTGGCTTTGGCAAATGGGAATGAGGCTGCTGATCTTAATGATCCATTAATGGAGGATCCTTCACAGTACCAAAGACTCATTGGTCGACTTTTATATTTGACTAATATTAGGCCTGGCATAACTTTTGTTGTGCAGTGCCTCAGCCAGTTTATGCAGGCTCCAAAGACTTCTCACATGGCTGCAGCTACCAGAATTGTTAAATATCTCAAGTTGTCTCCATGGATGGGGCTTTTCATGCCTCAGGGAGACTATTTTGCCATATCAGCATACTGTGATGATGACTGGGGATCATGCCTTAACACCAGACGATCAGTGACTGGTTATATGGTCTTCTTTGGCAATGCATTGATCTCTTGGAAGTCTAAGCGACTTAATTTCCGGGAGCTCGCAGAGGTGAATACGCGAGCCCGCTTGGCAGTAGCAGAAATCGTATGGATCACTGGTTTGTTTTCTGAGTTGGGTGTATGTTTGCGTCTGCCTGTTCCAGCATATTGTGATAGTAAGTCAGCCATTCAAATAGCTGCCAATCCAGTTTTCCACGAACGTACCAAGCATATCGACATTGATTGCCATTTTATTCGAGAGAAGGTGTAACAGGGATTGGTGTCTCCTCTTCATCTTGTTACTACTGAACAACCGACTAATTTTCTTACTAAGGCTCTTACACAGAAGCAGCATATGTATCTTTTGTCCAAGCTAGGCCCGAAAAACATTTTTTCTGGACCTAGCTTGAGGGGGGTATTGGAGATTAGCATTTAATTATTGTTTTTAATTGTTGGTAGTTAGTTTTAGTTGGTTAAATGTTTCCTTTATTGTAGTTTAGTCCTTAAGTCTTCATTCATGCAAATTGGTCCATATCCCCACTATATATAGTTGGATATTTTGTATTTTTCTTAGAAGAAAATAAGAAAGGTTCCGCAAATGTGCGCCTCTTCTTCTCTGCATTTCTAATTCAGTGATGCATACAAGGTGTTTTATCATGAATGCAGGTATAAGTTGAGGATCAAAATAATTCACCGTTCAAAATGAGGCTAAGAAAGAAAGAAAAGAGGGGGTCTTACATATATCTTCAAAAGCATCTGGCCTAATGAGTTTTTTAAAGGAATGCGTTCAGAATTAAGGGTTGAGTTTATAAATTCTCAGAGAAAAAAATAGGGGAGTTTCTTTTACCTCTTATCTTTTATTTGTGTCATGGGGATATGCCACAACCTAAGTGTGGTGGTAGGGGATTGTATATATATGTTTTTCTCTTTATTTTTAGTATAACTTCTTGAGTGTACTTCCATGAGTTTTTTGTTTGGTTCTTTACTATGATCGTAATAGTTTGAGCCAAATATGTTTTAGGATTGAATTGTTGTTTAGAATTGTTGAACAAGACTTAAGGGGCGGAGTTGACTGTTGCAGCCTATAGGATGTATGCTCACTTTTTCTGAAAGTTAAATGAACTTATTGGCAATTGAAGTTAAGTCGTACCAATTCTTGAGAATGTGTGTAGTGAGAAAGTTTTAACCAGTAATCATGCTCTGAGAGAATTTAGAACTTAGCTTGGTAGTGACTCGAGGCAAAAAATTTAGGACACTCTTAAGTAGGGAAAGGATCGTAGGATTTCTTTGTAGATCCCTCTTAGCCTAAATAAATTGACCATTGATTACTATTATCCCTAGTCAATCCCTTTGTGCCTAACGATAATTTTTTATTTCTTTGATAGTCAAATATATTATATATACCCTTAACCTTTCGTGTATATCTTGATATTATGTTCACCTTTTTCCCTTCGTGGCACTCAACTTGAGCTTTATTACAAGAAATAAATGTGGGGGTGTACTTTGTGAAAAGAGAAGAAAATGATTTCTTATTTGTGCTATTAGTTGGAAGGAGGAAAATTGATAAGTTAGGTCTTAAAGGAATTTGCAGGAAAAAAGGAGCAAATTTAATTTGCAAGAGTTTGTTGGTAGCGTAAAAAAATAATTAAAGAATAAGGGAGATACAAATGGTGATTTGGTTGAAAAAAATGGGATTGTACGGAAAAAGACTCAAAAAGTGTAATGTCATGAGGGGATTACATCACTTTTATCCATATGTATCCTACCTATCCCTTAGCCTATGTTACAATCAAATGCACGTCCTACAAGATCCTAGCTTGAGAGTTTCTACATTAATGGAGAGTCACTCGATTATCAAGCTTATGATATTCTTGAAGAGTATGATGTACTTCTTTGTGAGTGTTAGTGCACTTGAAGAAAGATTTCCTGAGATATTCATTCATGATTTTATTGAGTGACACAAAAGGCATTTTTGTTCTGGTGAGTCATATCAAGGATTGGTAGTGTGATTTAACTTCGATTTTCAATAGGTTAGCAGGTCTAACCATGAGTGGTGTATGCATCAATAGGTTTGGTTCTAGTTGTTTCTTGTCTCTAATGTCTTGTGCGTCTTTGTTGGGTGAAGCTAATATTTTTAATTTGCTCGGGATGAGCAAAACTTAAGTGTGGGGGTATTTGATGGTTATATATTTCTCGAATTTTAGGAGCTTATTTGGCATCAATTTTATTCAAAGTTAGAGATATTATGTGTGGATATTGCTAATTTACGTCGTTTTATATCTAGGTGAAGAAGAAGCTAAATTAAAAGTGAAATTGATGAAACTAAGGAGAAACGAGCAAGAAAATGACCGAGAAGGGGTGCGCGATCGCGCACCTGGAGTTAAGATAGCGCACAAGAACGCGCAAGAGAGGCAGTGCCATTGTATGGGATGCGCGATCTGTGCGTGATCGCGCAGCGGGACTTCGGCCGCTTTTAGCCGTGGTTATTTTTGACATTTTACGGACAACCCCGTTGGACTATATAAGGTTTTAGATCGTCCCAATTAGGGTATCTTGGTTTTGGGAGAGACAAAGCAAGAGGAAGGAGCGTAGAAGAGTATTCAACGCCCGAGTTCATTAATTTTCATCATGATTCAAGTCAATACGGAAGTTTGGAACAATCATCGGTTGTAATGTTTTCTAGTTCTTATTCTTCAATGTTCTTTTCTTCTATTATGGTATAATCTTTATTATGATTTTGACAGACATGATGTATTGATTGATGCTTTTAGATTTGATTCTTATTTTATTGTCTGAATTCGTTAATGGAGTTTTGAAATGAATTGCAGAGTTATTTACTATTTTATTTAATCGAAAGAGGAATAGTTTGGTGAATATCTCTGCATTATCTTGTTTGATTTTAATTAGTGATTCATCTAAGTAATCGAAAGAACTTCTTGAATTATTGGTTGAACTAAGAGAGGAAAATATTCGAGAGAAGTTTTCCTTTAGACTAAACCCTTTAATGTTTTCTTGCATATGTTCAGAGGGATTTCACTAGTCTTGAACTCATGGATAGTAATTTTTTACTTGATTGTTGAGATATTCTTGAATACTTTAATCGCAAAGAGTATTTTGTGAATTATCTTAATATAAGTCTGATTTAGCTCTTGATTGAATGATTCTGTTGAGTAATCGGAGAGACTCTTCAATAATATTCGTGAGAAGCCGTCTGAAGATCTATTTCTATCCATAGTTTTTGAACATTCTCAGGGCTTGAATTAATTTAATTTATGGAATCAGAATAAATAATCAAAATAGGTTTATTAGATTTTTGAGTAAAACTAATTAATTATTAAATTCGAAAGACTCAATAGAATTTAGAAGAGAATGATAAAACGAATCGAAACTAATTGCTAAAATATTGCATCTGCCTTGTCTACTACCCTTCTCATATTAATAGTAACCTTTATTTTCATTGTCTGTTGTTTTTAATTACGTTTATAGTCATCAATCTTGATTTATAACCATAACAACTTCAAGTTTTGATCACCTGAATAATATTAAGCAAGTTTTTGTTTGAGTAATTGTTTGTATCAATTCATGTGGAGACGATCTTAAACTATATTAAGCGAACCACTTAATTTATACTATGTTTTGCGCTCGTCACGCGAATTTAAATTAATCCAAACTCTTTATACGAATGCAGAATACTTAAGAAAAAGCAAAGCACAAAGAATGTTGTGAAAGCAGTCAAATGCTAAAATTAGAGGCTAAATTAGGTCTTTGCAAGTTATAACCAAAATCCTTCCTAGGTATGGAGAATCCATTAGCAAATTAAGCTATCAACCCCCTTGTCATCTTCTTATATCACGTATAACTATCGGATTTCATTTATTATAATAATAAAGTTAGAAAATCAAATTTTATTACATTAAAGTAATCGAACTTACCATAACAGTAAAAATATAAAACTATCTTTTCCATGTCACAATAAAATAACTAAATTATGTGTCAATTGTTTAGAAAATACACTTAAATGGAACATCAAATATGCGACATCAAATAATCGTGAAAATAATAACCTATTTTAGCTCAGAAAAGCTTAGAGAGACTGATAACAATTACGATGTAACTCTACGTCTTACATGTGGTATCGCCTGAAATAGAACTTCCCCTAACTTTTTTTTCCATATCAAACCTTTTGATGTAATGATAGAAAGGGAATATTTAAGGGGGTTACTTCTTGAAATAAAGGAGGGCCCCTTGTGCGCAGCGCCGCAGCGTGATAGTGGTCTAATCTTTGAAATCAGTTGAGTTATCATGATTAACTCCTTCACAATCCTGTCGGACCGGGGTGTGGGGGCTCCTGGGGTGGGAGATCCACTTTTAGGAAAAAGAAAGGGAATATTTACGATGAGCAACTCTTTTTAATTTTCTTTTTGTTGGCATCTTCCTTTTTGTTTATCACCGGATATTCGATATCCGCTTTGAAGTTCGATTAATTTGAATTCGCACCGAAAAGAGGAAAACACTTTCTATCAAAGACGACTCTATTGCAAGGCTCGAACCAATTCTTTTTAATTAAAAATGAAAGGTTACTTGCTATTCCACTACAATCTTTGACGATGAAAATAGTATTTTCATTAACTTTCAATATTCGACATCAAGTGATGAGAACCTTTGCAGTTGTTCTTAAGATGAGATGCTTTAGAAACTTTCTTGTACCAAATGAAGTACAATATGTCCATTTCTTATCACTTTTCAAAGCCTATATATGGTCTATGGTCACCTACTAAATTCTTCCAACTTTCAGATAAGCCATCAGTTGCCCCTTTTTTTTTCTAACTTAAAAATGATTTTACATGCATGATGTGCTAGCTGCAAAGTTTGTGGGGTCTTGTTATTAAGCTAATCTATTCTTAAGATAGATATTTTCCATGAGTAGGATTTGTGAAACAGAGTTTAAGTTCTATGCATAGATAGTACTATAAAATATATTTATGCGATCAATAATTTTTATAGAGTAGTTACATAAAAATATTTAATATGAAAACTAATTGGTAACTTGATAAAAAAAAGTTATTTAACAATTTGATAGTGTTAAAAAGCTTACACTATAATTATATATAACTTAAATCTAGAAAATGATAATATTGTGTAAAACAGCTCTTTAGATATGCACTTGAGCATTTTTAATCATTTATGTTTATGGTCTCTGTTATATTTATCACGCACGACCATAGTAAACTTTGACAAAATTAGTTCGTGAGAAGCATGTGTTAACCCCAAAAAAACCATACATACAAGCTTCTTCTTATTAATTCTCCCAATTTGTACCTTAGGGAAAATCCTTTTAACTGTGAAATTTCAACAAACAAAGGGTGCCATTGGTGATACGAATGAGATATAAACGTTGATTCATTTGCTATATATTTCAAGTCGCCGCCTTTGGTTATGACCAAATAGGGCGACTACACTCGCCCTTTTTGATGGATCTAAAAAAGGGCGAGTGTAGTCGCTTTATTTGATCCTTATCAAAGGGGACGACTTGAAAAATCGTTCTTCTTGATCTAAGACAATGGACGTAATAAGGCGACTTGAAGGGCGACTAAAAATCACCCCATTTGATCTAAGGGTGCGATATTTCACCCAAAGAGAGCGATTACACTCGCCCTCTTTGAACCGGTTTGTTGTAGTGTATTACTAAGCGAAAGATGTATTTTAAGCTGTATTGAATAAGATTTTTCTTAAGGTTCAGGTTTATTCAGTTTAAACATCTCTTCACACAACCCAATTCCACCAAACATAACACCGTCGTGTGTTTAACAATAATAGTAGAGATCAGAAATGCTTAATTTTAGTAAACATAAAGGACTAAAACTGCTCGAACGTACATATATAAGACCATTTTAGTCCAACTCCTAAATATAAGAAACTATTTTTGTCATTCTACCAACTTAAATCCTAGTGGGATAACTGCAAATTGTTAAAAAGAATGTAAAATGGTAGTACTATATTTGGTATTAATCACCTTCTAAGCCACTATCACTTTTCTTTGGAAAGAGACTAAATGTTATTTTCGTATGATTGGAACCTTACATATATCCAATGCTTTTGAGTTTGTAAGTAGCTAGCAATATTCTCATTTTAGGTAATGTCTAGAAAAGTTATTTGACAGACTTATAGGTATTATTACAACTAAACTACTTGCCTTTTCAAGTCTGGGATTAGACATCATACTTTTTTACCTTTCCTTTTAGTTGAGGTTGTTATTTCTGTATTCAAGGTGCTTGCAAGCACAACCCAATTATTTTATGAGACGACTTTTGGTTGAAATAAAATCCTCTATTGAACTATGTTTTTCTTTTTCTTTTTTGTGTAATGTAATTAAAAGAATGAATATCTAACAAAGAGTTTTGAAATTTCTACATCTTCTTGTTTGTAGGAAGTGTTTGAAATGTAAACAAATTCTTCCATTTAGGGCACATTTAGGCCTTTGAAAATGAAATAATATTCTTGGAAGTTCCATAAAAGAAAACCTTTATTTTTTCTAGTAAAACCAAGGTCCCTATACAACTCATGAGAACAATTTTAACATAATAGAGTATCCATTATATTATATATGCTAATCTGTCCGCATTTCTTCTTTTGTCAAACCCTATGGTCTATGGTCACAAAGTTCTTCTAGCTAGCTAACTATTTCCAACTTGTAGAGAAGCCATAAACCACCACCTTTCTATTTTTTCTTTAAGAAGCATGAATATTTCTAATGTGCCAGTTGTGTGCTTGTGGGGTTATTCCTTTGCCCTTCATCCGAACACATACTTCGTGAAATGGTCCATGCATGCATGTTTGTTGTCGGGAGCAACAAGATCAAGTTGGTAAGGATTAACATTTCATTTCTACTTTTATGATCGATGATCATATATAAGATCCGAAAACTAACAGAATTCGCGAAATTAAAAGCCTTTGCACAATTTGCTTCTGATCTCGATAGCTACTCATAATCAAATGGCAAGAGGTCAACGATTACATTAATTGCTTAAACAATCTCAATCATGCAGTCTATTATATTGAATTTACCCGATAGTCTCCATTTTGAGAACGTTTCACCGGGGGTTCAACCCATCAATCACTTAAATAAATGTCTTATTTTGTGTAATAGAGACCTTTGTAAGTAGATATATTCGGATAACAAGTAATGCAAAGGAGATAATGACTACTTGGACTGTGTACAGTTTTTACAACCAAACTATCATTTTCAAATAGTAATACTTTAATTCGGAATAGAAACTCTATACTTTGACCTTTGCATTCCTTTTTTAGTCCCTGCCAAAAGAATTTGCATTATTCGTTGACATATCAATCCACAATTCCTAATAGCAACTTCTTTTTTTCACCTGATGATCAGTACCTGTTTTTAGGGCCCGACTTATTTAAAGTCGCACATGAAAATTCTACTGTTGATGGATAAAGTGCTCGTTGATTATGAATGAAAGAGTACTCACATGCATTCCACCATAACCTTTGATAGTAAATTTAATTAATTAGCACTGCAAGAGTGTACTTAGGTTTGTGTTTTATTTTTCTTTCCTTGATCATTATCCTGCTATGAACTTGGATATTTTAATATAGAGGGATGGTTGTTTCACATTTTTAGGAACCACAGTGTTATGTCACTATATCTTGATGAAGTATAAGAAAACAAAGTGAAATTATTGGTTCCTTATATTTAATGTATCGTCCAGTGAAGTGCACATGTTCATCAACAACTTTGTGTAAAACAAAATGGAAGACCGGAATTCAAATCCTAACAAAGATTAACTTGTCTTATCGTGTAGAATTAAGACGCAAGCAAGCACACGAAGGAATTCTATATGGAAATGCTCGCAAACTGATCCAAACACTATCACTATGATAAGATGGGACGTTGTATCAAGCACGTGACCCAAAAGAATCGAACTTATATAAAGAATACACATGACCAACCTAAACTAGCTTGAAATTAAGGCGTAATTGATGATCGAATTACCAAGACTTCAAAATCAAAAACAAATTTATGATCATTACGCCTAGAATCGAAAACAAAGCATAAGAAATAAACATATAACAAGTGAGTTTTGTCTTTAATTTTATAAATATTCACGTTTGTAGGCTTGTTATACATTCATATCAATGTCTCATGTACCTGTCGTTATTCCTAAGGTACAACTAAACAACAGTTGATGGCTACTTAGGTGGACTGGTACACGAATAGATGACAAGCAAGGGGAGAAATATATCAATGGATGAATCAACCAAAGCGTTTCTTGAATAATGTATGTCTCTTGGTTGGATCTTTAGGCTTGCTTTTAATAAGGCCCTTCTTCCCAGTGCTGCAATAGACAAACACCTATTGTTAGTGTCACACAATTTCACTTTCTATATTGAAATTTGCATTTAATAATAATCTGCATTAATTCAAATGAGAAAAGCTACATAGGGTTATCTGGTTATATTGAAAGAACAGTAATCATACTTGTACTCCATATAAACCATTCCTTTAGCTCCTGACATGGCACTCATATTACCCATGTAGCGACGAGCTTTTTGAAGAGCTACGTCATCTGCATCTTCATCTAGCTGTTCCAAACCGACTGCATCGTCGCCAGCACTTAGTACCTGTAGGTGAAAGTAAAAAGCATGTGAGTTGGAGGAACATCTTAAAGTGAAGTGCGAAATAAAAGCTCCTTTGCTTGATTAACCTTTCCAAGAAGTTGAAGCTGCTCTTCAAGACGATGATAAGATAACTCAGGCCCAGAATCAGGAGGCGGCAAACTTGTGATCACCTAATACAAGAACAGGTCAGAAAAGCAATTTTGAACAATCGCTATATCCAGAAGAAAAGGTAGAATGACATGTATGCTATCAATGGCTTTGCCAAGAGGAGGTACCTTAAAGCTATAACCTTGATCGATCAAGAACTGCTGTCTTTTGGTTGAGTAGTACATTTCCTGCATTTGAATGTTCATTAATAAGGTCAGAGTATCAAAATTGTCACTTCCAAATAGTGTATAAGACGTATCATACATCAAGACAAATTAGCAGACAGAAAAGAACAGCACCTGGGTATCGGTTGACACAAGGGAGTAAAAGAATGCATTGTATTCCTCTTTACCTCCTGCCATCCTATCTTGATGCCGCCCCTGTCAACCCAACAATGAGCTTAAGACAGCTAGATTTGGAAACATGTTATGGAATCTAGGGCTTGCAATAGTTCACAAGTTGGGCAAAAAAGTTCAAGTATCGAAGATATCAAATCATATATTACCAGAGGGTTTTTTATGAGGATATATTACCACAGAGGTCAGATATTGATTACACATGCATTTCCCTAGAACTACAATTCCCTTTTGACTCTCATTCGCAAGTTTATGCCGAATAAACTTCTGCTAAAGATAAGACCACCTGAAGATGCTTGATCGATATGCTTAATACCAGCAGGTGCATATTACAGTTAGCACATTAAGGAGTTCTGACTAACTAAGTTGTTCTTTCCTAGAAATGTAAGGCATTTTCAATCCCAAGTCCATTTGTACATACACTAAATATTTGAAGGTATTTCAACTTTTATGTTTAAAACCACGGAGCGAGGTATTTTTCCCTTCTTTTTTATATCTTGCATAGAGATGCTTATAGAATAGTCTATTAGCCAAATTACATATTTCATATTATTCAGTATACTCCTACTTATCAGGAAGAACTTCCACCTGAAAATAACTAGAGTATCACCAAAAGGTTCATTCTATTTTCCAACACTATGGTAGAGCAGATCAAGGATGAAGAAGACTACCATCTTTTTGTCATATATATGACATTAGAGAACGCAACGACAACCTTGTTATTTGTGTAAAGGATATACCTGGAGCATCACTAGCTAGAGAGATTTTGTAAATTATCACCATTTTAATCGACATTTGTAATATGAATCAAGGGAGGCAATTATGAAGAGAAAACAAACACACCTTGGCCCTGAGAATACGCCCTAGACGTTGAGCTTCTTGTCTTCTTGAACCAGCATGTGACGAAATTTGTATTATAACATTTGCCTCGGGAATATCAATGGAGTTATCACCCACCTGTAAACAAAAGCAGAGATCACATCATCCGCAAAAGAAAGACTTCGAACGTAAAACTTATGAATAGATAGCCAAAAAAAACTATTTTTTAACTGGAAAGAGGCATAATGCAAATGAATATGGCATGAGAAATTAGAGAATCATGATTCAGCACAAGCACGGATGCAAACTTTCAAAGATCTTGAAGAAAACACACACACGCATCACATGTGTGTGTGTAAAGAGAAAGATACTGAGCAATATTTGGCAATCCAATATTTCATAATTTACACACTATCATCAAAGCGGAGTACTCAAAAAAACATTCTGCAGCACACAACTTGCAACATCCATCCAAATCACCCAGCTAGTGATTTAAAATTTGCTTGGACACAATACCTTGGAAAGGAATATGGTATTAACTTCCTTGCTAGTTTTAAATGCCTCAAGAATTTTTGTTCTTTCAACATGGCTGCATAACAAGAAAAACTTCCCAGTTAGACATTTTAAATGGAGAAGCAAACAAGGCATCTAAAGACTAAAATAGCAAAGCAACATAAAATTATTGAGATGACATTTTGTGTATTAAACCTGGTAGCACCATAGATCATAGGTTTCCGAAGCTTCATTGCATACTCAGTAAGTGCAAAAAGATTGTCAGCGAAGACAATGATCTTGTCCCCACGCTGTTGTTCATGAAAGCGGATAAGAAACTCACAGGCCCTGAACTTGTTTGGGTTCATCACATAAAGAGCCTGGAATATCACATGGATATGAGAGTTAAGAAAGAACAATGACAAAATGCCAAAACGAAAGAGGTGAACTCAAATTAATATTACAGAAAAGTTGCCTTGCAGAAGTCAAACAAGCATGATTTTGGAAAAGAGAATTTAAAATCCACATATCCACGTATGGAACATGTCGATAGCTAGAATTGCAAATGCCATTCCATAGGCCAAGGAAAATTGTGCTCCTCAACAAGATGAACAACTAAATGAAATAGAGTCAATTGTGAAGTCATCAAACATTACATTCTAAGCATTAAGAATGGAACAGTTACAAAAGAGAACGTACTTGTCGCTTCTTTGAATTCTCTTTTTTCAAATACTCAGCAAAGAATTCCTTAGTCATAGGACACCACACCTCAGCACATTGTACATTTGCAATAAATCCTCCTTTCACTAAATCCAGCCAATTTGCTTCATACAACTTGGGACCAATAAGAAAGTTCAAATCTGTGATCCTCTCGTCTTCTCTAACAAGCGTAGCTGTTAAGTAAGCCAAATAGTCCATTACATTTTGTGAAAAAACAAATAAAATTAGCACTGAAATTTGCAAGAACACTCTTTTTGAAATACATACCAGTAAGCCCAAGTTTGCAGTGTGATTTCGTGATACTAATGACCTTTCGAAACATATGTGCAGGAACCACGTGCACCTACATAAATGACAAGAGAGAAACCCTTGTATTTAAACTAGTATATACTCAAACTTCACATTTAATAACTATCTCCAAAGTTGAAATTAATCATTGGTAAAAATTCTGCGACATGCATTTCCCACAAGATACTTGTACTGAGCCAGAATTTGTTTGGAAAAATCATCCAATTGCATATAGCACTAAAGGAGGAAGTAAAAGATAAATAATGTATGATTGTATGTTCTTCCACAAACAGCATCATAAACAGATATGATACTCCTGCCATCAAGGATAGCATTCAAAATAAACTATTGTTTCGCATTAACCACGAAAAGCAAGACACATGTACTGGATACTTATTTGAAAGGCGCAATTTGAAACATTGCAAGACCAAACATTTACCTCATCCATGAGGAGTAAACCCCATTCTCTATTTCTTATTTCTTCAATGATCTTCTCAGATTCTTCAGAACGTTTGCCACCAAAAGCAACCATGTTATATGTTGTCACCACCACACCAACATTTCCACGGAATCTTTCTTTGCTGTCAGATGTGAAACGACATATCTGCTCTTCTCGGATAGTAGACCACAACTTAAACTGGAAAGCCCATTGATCCACAGACACAGCATTTGTTGCTAAACAAAGGCAGCTCTTTTTTATTCTGCTTGCTGCAGAAACACCTACTAAAGACTTCCCGGCACCACAAGGTAGCACAATAATTCCAGATCTTGCTCTTCCTGAAGCATTCACATACTATTTAACCACAGCCAAAATCATTAAATCTATCAATCAACTACGACTCGGTACCACCACAACGAATCAGTACCACGAATCAATCAATCAACAACGACTCTTCCTGAAGCATTCAACATATCATTTAACCACAACATACAATCTAATGACAGCCAGTCAACTTACGAATCCCCCACCCGAGTTCAGCATTAATTGGATTCATCATAATATACCAATCTATATGCTGGCATTCAATCTACTACAACCTTCCTCAGTTATGCGGAAGTGAGACCATCTATGTTTTGTGAAACTCGCATAGACGGTGTCTAAGCCAGTATCATATTCCCCTCTAAAAGGAAATATGAGATGCTGAAATTCTAATTAGTCATTCCAACCTAAAACTACTGAAATTCTAAATAGTCATTCTAACCTAAAAAATATCTTCCCTTCGGTATTCATTGTTTTAAGGACATTATTGCAATTCAAAGCTAGAACCCTATTTATCCTCATAATTTTGGACAAAATAAAAGGTAATTTTCACTTCTATGTGCGAGCCCAGTTCTTCAAAAACTATATAAAAGCCAGCTCCACTCTTCAATTAAGTTTAATCATGTAAAAGTTAAAAGAGCACCGAGTCCACAGGCAAATATAAATGTCCATATCCATAGGTATGAGATTTACCATTTTCACTTCTATGTGCGAGCCCAGTTCTTCAAAAACTATATAAAAGCCAGCTCCACTCTTCAATTAAGTTTAATCATGTAAAAGTTAAAAGAGCACCGAGTCCACAAGCAAATATAAATGTCCATATACATAGGTATGAGATTTACCATGACAATCTACTTTTGCCAATCATAAAAATCAGGATACAATGGGATTACATGTAATTCTTGGAACTCTCTCTCTCCCGTCTCCACCAAAGATAATTTAGATATGGGTGTCCATTGAAAATCAAGATGCATTAAAAGTTTCCAACTTCTTTTATCGTTAAAAAGTTTCCAACTACCATTACCAACAATTTTCCAGCCATCCCCCTTCCCCTAAAATACCCAACCCCCAGGGGAGCGGTAGACGCACATACTAGGGACTGTCAAAGTAAATATAACAAGAGCAACAGGGCAAATGACCCTAAGCTAGAATATGTACACAATGTATTCCCTTCTCTTTATAACTCTTTGTAAACTAAAATCTGACTTAAAACTACCAGCAACAGGCCATATAAATGACACACCTCTATCCTCCCTATTTTGAAAATGCACGCACTCAAACAGAAACCAGATATCCTCTTTGCAAGCGCAGGGATGAAGCCTTCTCACGTCTTTATATCTTCCTATTGAGCAATCTTTTATCAATCTCTGTGGTATGACCGTGTTCCTCACAGTGTGAAGGTTAAGACTTCGATATACTGCGACAATAATCAATCATCCCCCAGAATCCTTCATTACCCTTTTTTTATAGGGACCTTTATTTACCCTTTTAACAAAAGATACTCACTATATCTCCATATGTGTGTGTGTGAGAGAGAGAGAACAGATATCAGCACGATGTATGACAAGTTTCTCCTTTTGTCAGCTTAAAATTCACTTATATCAACCTACTTTTTTGGCAATCAGCAAAAGTAAGTTATTATAGGAATAGAACAAATTTCAAAATATAACAAACGAACACAAGCTTAATCGCTATATTAAGTTAGTTAGAGAGAATAATAAGGAAATAGAAGAACACATAAAAGTTTTAGCAAACAAAATCCATTGACTAGGAGACCCAACATCCAAATAGAGAACAAAATAAAAAAAGAAAGCACCAATCGGGAAAATTGAAGTCCTTTGCTTGGTAAAATTTGGCCGTGTATCCTTACCATTTCCAAACATCTTACTGAGACTCTTCTCTTGATAAGGCCGTGGCTGTGCTTGAGGCTTCAACTCCATGTCAAGATCGGGATTAACCTGCAATTTTCAGTCGGAATAAAAATACATAGCCATTTGTAGAACTCATAAATCAAACGCCTCCAAATCTATTGTCAAACAACAACTGACAATACATTGATGCGAGATAATTTATTACTCAAATTTTCTCATACTCAAGAATAGATGTTTGATTGGCCTCTAATGATCACGACAATGGCTTCCACATCACATGGTGCAATACTAGTCCCACGTTATTTTAGTTACTAGCTCAAGCAACTTATTAATGCCATCCGTGCTCACACAACTCAAAAGCCTAGTTGTCAAGTACTCCTTCCGTTCATCTTATGTAACAGTGTTTGGATGGGCACGATATTTAAGATGTTAATTTGGCTTATATAACATATTAATGATGGCGGAATTTAACTTGCGGTTGAAAAGAGAGAAATATCACATCGAAGTCTTAAGTGTGAATGGTTTAATGAATTTATATTCTCGAAGTTGTATCAAAGTAGAAATGTGTCAAACATTTTGGAGCATGCCAAAACGGAAAGAGTGTAATATAAGTTGGAACTCATGGAGTAATTAGTTTCTTGAAACATTATAAACCATATCAACAATGCAGACATATCTAATGCTGAAGGTGCAATCCCCTCTGGGGTACCCCTAACACCAGTTTCAATTTAGCCAAAATACCAAGTGCTCTTTAGCAACTACGATCCTTCCACTGCTAGTTCCTCTGTCTAGCATCTCGATATGAAAAACAGAAGTTTTTAGATATGTTATTTATTAAATTTTTATTCTTCTAGGCAAAACTAGTTCTCAACTAAGGGAATCTAATTCCTATTTTAACAGTAGGAAAGATTCTTCATCAGCTAAATTATTCACTGTCCACCTGCCCACCCTGACGCAAAAATAAAAAAAGGAAGCAACTCACTGTATCATTCCTGAAGTCATACTCCTCCATCATCGGATAATTCAAAGCATTTGGTAGACACCGCTGCTTCACATTTTCAACCTGTCCATATACAAATTGGAAAACTACCATACAACAACAACAACATACCCAGTGAAATCTCACAACGTGTGGTCTGGGGAGGGTAGAGTGTACGCAGACCTTACCTCTACCTTAGTAGGTAGAGCGGCTGTTTCCGAGAGACCCTCGGCTCAAGACAGAGCATAAGCACTAAATTGGAAAACTACCATCATCTAAATAAAGCCAAAGAAAGCAAAAATATGTTCCAAACCAGGAGAAAAAATCTCCATCTAGAGCAAGCATACATACTTTCTTAGCATGACTTATCTCAAACCACAAAATACAGCAGATAAATGGGCAATTGTAGCTCCCTAAGAAGATATTTTGGTGGATAGTGAAGCACAAATGTCAAAGTGAAACACAGTGCCAGAATGGCACAGATAGGCAAATTTGATTATCATTTATTAGGTCTTCAATTAACTGTAATAACTAATAAGTAGTGAAAATGAACTGTTGCATTAGAGTCTGGTCCTAGAAATACTGTTAACCAATTGATTAGTCAAACCACCACTTATTCAAATTGCTAGAGAATCAATATATAACAGCATCATAATTGATATGACTCAAGTCGTATCCAACAGTATCAAAATCCCCGCACATTATACATTGGTGCAAATCCTCGCTCCAAAATGAGACAGCCACACTGGAGAAACAACGAAAAGATGGAGACAAACAACTAAACATCCTTAGCAGGTGAAACGAAGACCATGCTCACATTTGTATCGATTTATTTGACATAAAGAAGATGTTTTATCAGCAATGAGTAACTTACACATGACCACAAGAAAACTGGAGACCAGAAGAACTAAAAGAACAAGAATAATTTTGGAGAACTGGATTCGAAATGCTACAATCAGCAGTTCGTTCATTTCATGCAAATGCTGCAACTTGTTACAATAGCATCTGACACCATAGACCCCCAACTCCACATGTAAGCGAGGCCTTCTTGTTGCAAAGCATTAAATTATTACCTGAACAGGATCTATTTCAAATGAATGAGTTTCTTTTTCTTCAGCCGCAGCTGCCAGATCTACTCCGTTCATCAACTCATCATGACCGCGTTCAATTTCATTCACGGGTTTGCTTACAGTAAATCCATCCTTAACCAAAAAGGACAATAAAATTTCACTTGTTAGTTATCGACTTGTAACAGAAATACAAAGCATCAAAACTAAGTTATGGGGTCTGATGTTTTTTCCGCGATTCTGCCTCGCAAGTCTAAAACAATGCAGGCGAATTTCTTGATAACCATTACAGACTGCAAAACAAGCAACTCAATCACATTGAGCACAAACCTCAGACGAAATCCTAGCCTTTCCTATGGTTTCATCTGCGAGCAATCTTTTCAACACCTAGAGATAATCACATCAAATGAATCAATTAAGTTTAGCAATCCGCAGTGAACCTTATCGTCAAGAAGATATCTTAAATTAAAGCATTGTTACTATACAGCTCATTATCTTACCTCTGGAAATGGAGATTCTATAAAATACCGATTCTTCTTAAGTACAAGCTTCACTTTTCCGTAGTTAGCAGTAGAAGCATGAATAAAATCAATCATCTCTTTGGGAAGCTTGGTCTTTGACAATTTGCTCAAAACAGCTATTATAGTTTCAGTTTCAAGACCAACTGACACAGCTGCATACAACGAGTGAGGCGTCAAGTTGTACTCATGCATCGACTCCGGCCTACAAAATAAAAGTAACTCCATTAACCCTCTCCAAACATCCAGAAACAAACCAGAACATAAATTGCAGATTGTCAAACACAAAACAGATACCTGCAAACAGGCTCAGCAATGGCAATAAGGAAATCATAGGCTTGCTTGTATAACGGAGAGAATGTCTCAAGGAAAATTCTTCCATCCGCACAAGCCCACAGTGGACGATTGGCATGATCAGGTTTGAGTTCCAATTTAGTGAAATCCATCTTCTTCCCTTCCCTCTCGCCTAAATACAACAATCATTTTCAAAAATTTCTACATCACTTGAGTTAAAACATAACACAAACTTTATTTATCATATAAAAGCATCATCAAAGTGTGGCAATAGTACATACTCCCTCCTTTTTAGTTAATTTGAAAAAGAATGTTGTTTTCTATATTTAGTAACTTTTTACACCCAACATTAAGAGCACGAGATTTAAAGGACATTTTGGTACACTAAACATCTTTAGTTTAAGCCACAAGATTCAAAAGACTTCTACTCCCTCCGTTCCAATTCAAGTGTTTTACTTTCCTTTTAGGTATGCCCAAAAAGAATGTATCTTTCTATATTTAGTAAGTTGACAATTCAATGTTTATTATCACGAGATTCAAAGGTCGTCCTAGTACATTATACAAATCTTTAACTTAAAACCACAAAATTCAAAAGTTCCTCTTTATTTCTTAAACTATATGACACTTAAATTGGGAAGGAGGGAGTATATTTTTTTAAACTTCCTGCCGAGTCTAAGACAAACAAATTGGAACGGAGAAAGTAATACTAGTAGTTTTAACATGACCCTTTATATTGACTCCACACATATATAGTCCAAGTCTAACACAATGGATACACTACATTCTAGATCCACCTTAAGGTAAAGGTAGAGTAATTACCATCATCAACACCTTCTTCATGGTAATACTGATCATCATCAGCAGTCGAAACCCGATAATCCTCCTTCATAACCACAAAAACAAATTAAAATACAATCTTTATCAATTTATATTGCAATAAAACTAGCTTGGAAATCAAAGAACCTTTGAAGAGAACTTGATCTTCTTGCTGGATCGATTTTTATCACCTGAATTCAATAACTATTATTAACAAATTGCAGATACATATATTTTTATTATGGAAACAGCCTGTTGCAGAAATATAAGTTAAGTTTGTGTACAATAGAGCTTGTGGTTCCGGACCCACGCTATGCATAGCGGGAGCTCCGGGCTGCCTTTTTTATGTAAATGGTTGAATGCAAAATTACCGTGTCCGTGATGACCCATATTTTCTGAGATGGAGAATCCCAAATATTATTTGAATGGCGGGTTTTGATGCAAATCGGTAAATAAGTACTACTTTTTCAGCTATTTGCATTGTGACCCCTAGTCTATGAAAAAGTTATAGTTACACCCTCAAAACTTAGTAAGGGTGTATTGTTTTCCTCTAATTTTCGATTTCGTAAATAGGGAAAGTTGCTTTTTAGCGAGGAAATGAATAAGGTGAGGACTGAGGAGAATGAGAATCATATAATTCTTGTTGCTGTATATTTACTTGATATTGTAATTAAAATTGAAACCTCTTGGATATTGAGTTTGATTTTTTAGGAATCGTACCATCACTTCATCTCACCAAAGCAAATATTGGAGAACATTTATCTGAAAAATATTGTTTTATAGAAAAATGTGAGAAAAACAATTACTTTTTTTTTTCATGAAAACATTTTCCTTCCTGCCAAACACATCCTAAGGTCAGACCACTCAAGCAAATTGTTAAGAATAGAAAGGTCAATCAACTTGACAATCATTTCCCATCAGCAAAACGGACACAAATCCACATCAACTATCTCGTGAACTACAGAAAGAGATGCAACCAGTGGCTAGATTGTCACATTTACACAGTAAAATCACCGAGTGTCTCTCGAGTGTCTCTCGAAAAAAGCCGTTTTATCTACCAAGGTAGAGGTAAGTCTATCTTCTCAACCCCACGTTGTGGGATTTCATGTTGTTGACACAAAGTAAAATCAATTTTCTGTCCTCAATTTCGGGTTTAGCACTTTTTGATCAGTCCTATACAGAGTAGTTTTTTCTTAAAGGACACCATGTACAGTCTCAGAATGAAAAGCCAGCAACTTCTTCATCTTCATCCTCATCTGTGGCACCTTCATCATCACTAAAAACCTGGATGTCATCTTGATCTTCTTCTTCATCGTCATCCATCATAACCTTGCTCTTTCCTTCTGCATCCTTCAAACCAGTGCTCAATACTACAGTTTCTCCTCTAGTCTGCTCCATATCTTTCCTCAGCTTTTCCATATTCTCCCTTCTGCGTTTTTCCTCTAATCGCTGCTTCTCTTCCCGTCTCTTGTCCAAGTCAGCCCTATCAGGAAATTTTTGCAACAGTAAGAAAGTGGACATAATAGTTTTTTGAGCAATGTCCAATTATCAGTGGTATTTTTTTTTTTGATAAGGATGTCCAATTATCAGTGATATTTCAAGAGGTATAAACATTAAGTTTAAGTTAGTGTAATACTTGTAAGTTTCCATATACTCTTCAGCGCTGGCTTCAACTGCCTTGAAAAACATGTCCATCCCAGCACCTGAAACTGCAGAGACCCCGACTGATCTGAGATTCTTGTAGAACTCCTCGAGTGCAAGAGAGAGGCTTCGAGTCAAAGTTGACGTGTAAGTGTTGTCCGCATCAAGTGCCGCATGAAATACCTCAAAATCTTTCATCCACTGCATTTAAAGTTGTAACATGAAAAATCACAATCCCAGAAAAGCACAAAGGACTGAAAAATTCAACAGTAAGAATTTAACCCTACACCCGACCACAAACACCCCTCCTCCCTCTCTCCTGCCCTTCCCCTCACACATGCATGCACATAAACAATAACAATTTTTTTAATTAGTAAAAGACATTATATTAATGTGCTGCAAGTAGAATATGTGACGAGCTCAAAAGATCAATCATAGCATCTATGATAAACACACACAATTGCACAACAACCATCGTAATTACATAATGACTCTTTGGTTTAAACTACTTAGCAAGCAGATACAGCACATAACAGGAATACTATTAAACTGTCACCATAATAGTCTCATGGTTCTAATGTCAATTAATTATAGATTAAGGCTAATAGCTTCAGATCCACCTATAAGTTCTCTTGAACATCGTCATTGGTTTATAATTATATTAGGTGCATAAATGGAATAATTTCCATAGCGAACTTGATGACTAATAGTGGAGAGTGGAGACAGACAGCCCTATCTCTTCCTCCCATTTCCCTGCACTTTTCAAGAAAAAATAGAGAAATGTCAGAATTTATTCTCTTACTGTTAGGTAGCCGATAGTCACGTGCTCACGCAAGTGTACGTATCGTCTGAAGTAATATAATCTGATAAGACCGAATATCGTCCTCAGAGACTGGTTTCTAATTACCGATCATCTATTCTATGTTGTCTATTTGGCAATCGATAGTTGGGTTTGGTTTTTGTCTAGCTATTAAAGTAATTGCAAGAATTAAACTAAATTATAGAGGTTTAATCAGTTATGAAGAAATTAGGGTTTCCAATATCATCGATTATCCACTCTATTCAATCCTTAATGCAACTAGAATGACTTCTTCTTCTACGTTAAGATAGTGGTTAACTAGACTATCTTCTATTCCGATTAGGATATATAATCACTCAACCCCAGTGCAGAACTCTTCTATATTTCTATGATAGGATTTACCACATAGGAGGATTAAGAACAGTAACTTATAATGCTACACAAGTATCGGGGTACTTTCGTCCGCGATTTTAACCTATGTCTATTCAATTACAGCATATTTAAATCTCTCCTCTCGGTTCTCGACTCGAAATCATATAGATTATGATAATTAGTGATCAATTAACTATCAAGCATTCATATCAATATTGATTAAATCTTAATCAAGTGAAGAAGAAATCAAACTAATGCATTAATTCATGAAATAGAGTTTCAAGCGATTCAATAGGAAAGTCCTAATAAAGTGTTTAGTTCATAGCCATAGACATGCTAAGAACTAATACAATTCCAAACATAAACTGAATTGAAAACTAAGAAAAGAAAAAGTACTTAGAACTAGGTCTCCAATGGTAGCCTCCAATTTGCCCTGCGTTGTGTTGTATGATAGAATGTCCAACTCTTTTCACTAGAATGATCCCTACGGCTTAAGTATGTTGCAAATTTCGTGCCCTATGGACCCTTCTGCCCTTGGCCAAATTCTCTTCGGATTCTGAATTTTCCGCACCGGCACCGCGGTCCTGCATGATGGCACCGCGGTGCAGAAAGTCCTGCGGGTCTCTGAACATTAGGCACCGCGGTTCTGCAGAATGGCACCGCGGCACAAAGTCCCGCGTTCTCTCGATCTTCCGCACCGCTGCTTCATTGCGGCATCATGCTACTTTGCCTTCGTCCGAATCTACAATTTCAACCTTTTTCTGCCTCGGGACCCTCCTTTTATGCCCACTTTTCGTTCTTTTTCGTCATTTTGCCTTTTTGAATTGTTGTGACTCAAAAGAAAGGAAAACGACTCTAACACTACACTTATTTAAACGAAAATGGGGAAAATACTAACTAAAAATGACTCAAAAAGCGTATACAAAATACGCCTAACAAATACCCCAAACTTAACATTTGCTCGCCCTCGAGCAAAGATCAAAACAAGAACAAAGAAACAAAAACAAAAGACTCAAATCACGCAGTTGCACAAGGTTGCTTAGAAACACATAAACGTCAGTTGGGATAATATGTAGGAATAGATATAGCATGAATTTAGCAATCTAGAATTTCAAGTCAGATATTTCGCAAATTCATTTCAATCACAATCAATGGAAGCATGAATACCTACCCTATGCATGTCAATTTCTTTTAGTTCTTTTTCAAAGTTTCATGTGCCTGTTTACTTGCTATTCTCCACTAGAGATCTTCAGGGTTTTTCAGGGTTGTAATGTAGGCTTAGGCAGGGGTAGGTAAGATTAGGCATTTAGGCTCAGTTTATGTACCATAAGCTTTTTCTCATTCAATCATTTTATCCTTCTTTTTGGTATTCTTTTTCAACTCATACTTATTATTCCCCTCTTTTCTTTTTGGTTGAGAGCATGAAATACATTCAGATAGGCACCCCAAACTTAAGCTTTTACATATATTTTTATTGTGGTGCATCAATTTTTCACTCTTTTATATTTTTTTTCACACTTTTCATCCCTATCTTCAATTACTGCTTATGGCACACAAGGGAATATGGGGTGTCAAAGAAATAACTTTTATTGTAGGCTCAAAGGAGCTGACTAGGGATACAATTTACTGTGTGGTAGGTAATGAATGGTAAGAAGGGCTATCAAAGAAATGTCTGAATCAACTCCCTAGCATGTATAACCTAACTATTTCGCCTCAATTAACAAGCAATCAGACTCATAGATGTTTTTCACAATTGACAACACACAGGCTAAGCACAAAATAATCCAAATAATCAGGTTTTCATGAATTTTTGGCATATCTAACTTAAGCACACAAATTTTAGCTTTTAATTCCATTACATTATCTCACTTAATTCACTAGGCGTTTCAAGTAACTACAGCATGCATGACTCATAAAAAATTTGACTCATATAAAACACAAAAAAACAAGACTCAAAAGTAGACACACAAAAATAAAATAAAATAAAATAGAACCCCCCCCCCCCAACTTAAACGTCACATTGTCCCAAATGTGAAAGACTCAAAAATTAAAAGGGACGACTTACAGACATACAGTGACTCAAAATGGTAGTGGTGGCGGCGGATACTGCATTGACCATTGGGTGAACATGGAACTTAAACCATCAACACGCTGGGTCAGGTGTTGATGGCTTTGCATCATTTGCTGATGATTCTGCATCATGTTCTCTTGGTTTTGCAGCATCCTTAGTTGATTTAGGAGCAACTGCTCCATCATTGGCATTGGAGGTTCCAAGGACAGGAGAGTCTGGTGGCTTCTTTCTCCTGCTTCATCGTATGCAGCTGCCTCAGGCTCTTCTTCATCCTGCGTCTGCTGCTCCTGGGCCCCCTCTCTCTGCTTCTGGTCTTGGAGTGGGGTCAAGGAAAGAGTGCACTAAACTGTAGGTCACGGGGGACTGACTCTTCTCGAGAATATCCGTGGCGAATGTTGGGACTCCATGCCTAGCACATAAGGCAGAAATGAGTGATCCATGTCCCAGTCCGCCAGTAGTAGTCAGTCTGCTAATTTCCCCTATGTTATGCACTATTTCTCTCCCAACATCAATTGTCTTGCCCGACATGTCATAGATGAGCTTGATTCCAAACATCAATTGTTTTGCCCGACATGCCATAGATGAGTTTGATTCTGTCTGTAGACACATTAGTAAAATAAGTTGACGGAATCAAGCGAGCACTTATGAAATATAGCCATCATCTGGCTGTTCTGTTAAATTGACACCGGGCAAGTCTCCTGGACCCGTTACGAGAAATGTTGAATTCGGCGTCTGGGTAGCATAACATTGCTGCAATTGTGCCCCACATGATGTGGTTGACGTCTCTCGACCAACTTCTGAAATATTGCGGGTTACAACCTTGGTCCTCAACATCATAGGTCCTCGGTATCGCATTGCTTCAGAACTTACGGGCACATATCGCCATCTAACAAAGCATCTCCCCTCCTCTTGCTCGGGATAATTAGCATAGTATTCCCTCACGAGGCTAGTGTTCTGAAGTGGAATCCTTTCTGGGTTGGTGAACCTTCTCCAACCATTCGCCTCGATCATGGCCCTAATGGGCTCGTAGTCATCATCATCATCAAATGGCATGGTCTGATATAGTCCATGCCTCTCTCTGATATCAATGTTTTAGTGCTTATTTTGTTATATCGATCTTCCGCCTGTTTATTGGTAAATCGAGTAACATCATATTCTGGAGCCGATGAAGATGGGAAAGCTCTGGTGGTTCGTTTTCTAGAGGCCATTGTGAGGGTTGTTGGAAAATTTGCAGCAGCATTTCCTTTGTTTCTTTGAGGTTTCCCAACAACTCTCACTCCACACCGCAACAATAACCAAGCAAAATCAGACCACATCAGCAATACACCACGAATCAACTCTACACAGCACCCCAAAACACAGCAAACAACCAACGCAGCACACACTCACAACTATACAACACCCTACCAATCACAGCCCGTACAACCCCCACACTTGCAAGCTACTTTCCCTACTAGCCTTGAAATTGCAAGAACAATGATGAAGATTACCTTTTTTTGAAGAGTTGTTCCTCACCAATTTCTTGACCCAAGTGGAAGGAGTAATGATGGTGTAAGATATGAGGGTTTTTAATGGGCTGGTGTGTAGGGACTTATTTGAAGAATTTGGAGAAGTTTGTGGATATTTTTGTGTGAGAGGGAGAGGCCTTTCGAAATTTTTAGTGAGAGGAATGGTTTGTGTTTGTGTGGGAAAGGATTTTGGGGTTTAGGGTTTTTTAATTCTGAAATTTCATCCCGGCACCGCGGTCCTGCATGACGGCACCACGGTGCCTAAAGTACTGTGGTCTCTCTAAACATTCAGCACCGCGGTTCTGCATAATGGCACCGCGGTGCTGAAATTACTACAGCTTCTCTGAACATTCGGCACCGCGGTTCTGCATAATGGCACCGCAGTGCTGAATCGATTATGTGTTTTTCACCCTTTTCTTCGTGCTTAGTCCAACTCTCTGCACCTGTCATCACAACACAACAAAAAAATACCAAAAGTGAGACTGTTCAATTTAAACTAATTGCAAAATTTAACCTTGGGTTGCCTCCCAAGCAGCGCTGTCTTTAACGTCTTTTAGCCGGACGCAGGTTCTTTATCAAATAATTGGGGTAAATTAATCCCACAACCTATCCACTTAAAAATCATTCTCCTCTTCCTCACTCTATTTTTCTTCTTCACAGTATTAGGTTTAGTAGGATTTACCTGTTTGTCAACTTTCATGTCATCTACTTTTGTTTCAACTTTCAAACTAACCTGTGGGTTCACAGCTGTAGGAATGATCTCCCTAGTTTTGATCTGTGCTTGTTGAACTGTTGTGTCAGTTGTAAACTGTTGTGTCAGTTGTGCTTACTGCGAAGCACTTGTTGCTGGCCTGGGACTCAATAGTGGATTTGAACACCTTGAATATCATCTCTTCTTCCTGAACCCGTAGTCTCAATTCTCCCTTCTCCACATCGATTAGGGCTCTACCCGTTGCAAGGAATGGTCTCCCCAAAATGATGGGTATTTCATCATCTTCCTCCATGTCAAGAATGAGGAAGTCTGCTGGGAAGAAGAACTTTCTCACCTTGACAAACACATCTTCCACTATGCCTCCGGGGTGCACCACGGTTTGGTCAGCCAGCTGCAGATTAACTGTGGTTAGCTTGGCTTCCCCCAAACCCAATCTCTTGAACACAGACAGAGGCATGAGATTGATACTAGCCCCTAAGTCACAAAGTGCTCTGTTGCATGTTACTTTTCCAATAGTGCAGGGCAGGGTGAAGCTTTCTGGATCTTTCAACTTAGGAGGCAGTTTCTTTTGTAAAATGGCGTTGCACTCCTCTGTCAGCGCTACTGTCTCATAATCCGCCAACCTTCTCTTTTTTCCAAGTATCTCCTTCATGAATTTGAAGTATGCGGGCATTTGTTCTAACGCCTCAATGAAAGGGAATTTTAAGGTGAAGCTTCTTAAATACCTCCAAAAACTTGGAAAACTGCTTGTCTATAGCCTTCCTTTGGAGCCTCTGCGGGTAAGGAATTCTATCATTGTATTCCCTCAAAGGTGTTGGTGGAACTTTCTCAATTGTAGGGTGGTCCTCAATGGCTCCCTCTTTTCCTTCCTCCACTGCTTTTTCACCCTCTTTCTCATGAACCACTGCGGGTTGGGGAGCAACCTGCTCCAACTGCTTTCCACTCCTTAACAACACTGTCTGACACTGCTCTCTTGGATTGACCTCTGTATTGCTTAGGAGCGTACCCTGCGGCCTGTTGATTACCATCTTTGCCAGTTGCCCAACCTGCGTTTCCAAGTTCCTGAAAGAGGACCTGGTTTCATGATTCTGCGACCGCGGTGAGTGTAAGAATGCACTTTTCGATTCATCAAAGCCTCGCTGTTGTGTAGCGGTCTAAAGCTTTGGGATGAGGTAGCCTGATTATGTGCTTGTTGGTTCTGGTAATTACCTTGATATGGTTGCTGATGGGCCTGGTCGTTCCTCCACGAAAAGTTAGGGTGATTTCTCCACCCTGGATTGTATGTGTTGGAATTATAAGGTCACTAAAAGTTCCCAACTGCTTGAACCTGCTCCATTGGCACATTATTAGGGTCCACCGTTGTGCATCTATCAAAAGTATGTGGTCCTCTGCAGATCTCACAACTCGCAGGCATCTGAACTGCATTCACAGACATAGTGTTCTGCTGCAGTTGCTTTGTCAAGAGGGCCACCTGCGCATTCAAGGCAGTGATGGCATCTATTTCATGTATGCCCATAGTATTTCTGTTATTCACTGACATGTCATCTGCCCCTTGATGATTGTTGGCAGTCATGTCTTCTAGTAACTCATGTGCCTCATTGGCACTCTTTCTCATAAACGCTCCCCTGCTGCAGCATCAATGATGGTACGAGTAGTACCACTCAACCCATTATAAAAAAGGTGGACCAGCATCCACTTCTCTATGCCATGATGTGGGTAGAGATGGCAATGGATCCCGGACCCGATCCGGATCCGGTGGATCCAGATCTGTTTTATAGGATATGGATATTCAAAGTTTGGACCCGACGGATCCGGATCGGACCCGGATCCGTTTATGATGGATCGGATCTGGATCTGGATCTTGTCTTTGAGATCCGTATCCGGTCCGCATCCACCCGTGAATCCGTTTTTTATTAAATTAATTATACATTTATTATTTATACATCATGACACCGAATCCTTTGTAATCTTAATTTTATTTTATATTCAAAGGGCCGAAGGCCATTATTTTTTTAATTGAGACACGTTTTGCGTGTTATTCTTTAATCATTACATTAATCATTTATGTGGTACTTATATAGTAGCTTAGGTATTGAGAGGATTGTTTCTCACTACAGCAATAGCCAATAGGCATAACAATTGTCAACAATGTCATTTAGTTCTAATTTACGGATGCATTCCCATGATTCCGTTAAATTAAATTGACTTTTTTTCTAGAAAATTTAGACTGATTAGAAGGTATAACTTAATAATCAGTCACTTTGATTTGGATCCAGATCCGATCCGTGGATCCAGTGGATCCGATGGATTTGGATATGATTTTATGGACCCTATGGATCTGGATCTGGATATGGATACATGTATGTAAAACGGATCTGGATCTGGATCTAGTAGGATCCGGTCCAGATCCTACCCGTTGCCATCCCTAGATGTGGGCACTTCCTTTGCAAATCCTTGAATCGCTCTCATGCATCATAAAGCGACTCACCATCCATCTGGTAGTAATTGTTCAGCTTTCCCCTTAACTTTGCCGCCTTTGAAGGAAGAAAGAACTTTGCCATAAACTTTTGGGCTAAGTCATGTCAGGTAGTGACGGAGTTGGCAGGCAGTGAGTTCAACCAGCTTTTGGCTCTGTTCCTAAGTGAGAACGGGAAGAGCCTCAATCTAATAGCGTCGTCAGTAACGTCATTGTACTTGAAAGTGGCACACAGCTCCAGAAAGTTGGCAATGTGCATGTGGGGTCTTCAGATGGCAATCCCCCAAAATGTACTGTGTTCTGGACCATGCTCATGATGGCTGGATTTATCTCAAAGTTGTTTGCTCCTATTGCTGGGAGCCTGATGCATGTCTGTGCACCAGTAACCATGGGCAGAACATAGTCTCCCAAGCTTCTTTCCGCTGGAACCTGTATTGGCTCCCCTACATTCTCAGGAACTCATTGTCCTCCCCATTCTGATTCGGTTGGTTGTTCATGGTCACTGAATCAGATATCCTCTTATTTCGCCTGTTTTGCTTGCAAGTTCTCTCAATTTCAGGATTGAAAGGAACAAGTGTGTCTGCCCCTCTTCTTCTTCGCATAAACTAAGTCCTGAAATAGATCAAAATCAACAAACCAATCAAGGTAATAGGGTTCTTAAGAGTAAAAGTAAAAATACAAAATAAAAGCCAAAGTAGAAATAAAAATAGATGGTTCGATATTAGAAGTACGTCAGTCTCCGGCAACGGCGTCAAAAACTTGTTAGGTAGCCGATAGCCACGTGCTCACGCAAGTGTACGTATCGTCTCAAGTAATATAGTATGATAAGACCGAATATCGTCCTCAAAAGACTGGTTTCTAATTATCGATCATCTATTCTATGTTGTCTATTTGGCAATCGATAGTTGGGTTTGGTTTTTGTCTAGCTATTAAAGTAATTGCAAGAATTAAACTAAATTATAGAGGTTTAATCAGTTATGAAGGAATTAGGGCTTCCAATATCCTTGATTATCCACTCTATTCAATCTTTAATGCAATTAGAATGACTTCTTCTTCTACGTTAAGATAGCGGTTAACTAGACTGTCTTATATTCCGGTTAGGATATATAATCACTCAACCTCAGTGCAGAACCCTTCTATATTTCTATGATAGGATTTACCACATAGGAGGATTAAGAACAGTAACTCATAATGCTACACAAGTATCAGGGTACTTTCGTCCGCGATTTTAACTTATGTCTATTCAATTACAGCATATCCAAATCTCTCCTCTCGGTTCTCGACTCAAAATCATATAGATTATGATAATTAGTGATCAATTAACTATCAAGCATTCATATCAATATTGAATAAATCTTAATCAAGTGAAGAAGAAATCAAACTAATGCATTAATTCATGAAATAGAGTTTTAAGCGATTTAATAGGAAAGCCCTAATAAAGTGTTTAGTTCCTAGCCATAGACATGCTAAAAACTAATACAATTCCAAAAATAAACTGAATTGAAAACTAAGAAAAGAAAAAGTACTTAGAACTAGGTCTCCAATGGTAGCCTCCAATTTGCCATGCGTTGTGTTGTATGATAGAACGTTCAACTCTTTTCACTAGAATGATCCCTAGGGCTTAAGTATGTTGCAAATTTCGTGTCTTATGGACCCTTCTGCCCTTGGCCAAATTCTCTTCGGATTCTGAATTTTCCGCACCGCAAGACCGCGGCCTCGCATGATATGGCACCGCGAGTAAAGTCACGCGTCTTTGAACATTAGGCACTGCGGTTCTGCAGAATGGCACCGCGGTGCCGAAAGTCCTGCGGTTCTCTGATCTTCTGGCACCGCGGTTCTGCTACTTGACACCGCGGTGCTACTTTGTCTTCGTCCGAATCTACAATTTTCAACCTTTTTCTGCCTCGGGACCCTCCTTTTATGCCAACTTTTCGCTCTTTTTCGCTATTTTGCCTTTTTGAACCGCTGTGACTCAAAAGAAAGGAAAACGACCCTAGCACTACATTTATTTAAACGAAAATGGGGAAAATACTAACTAAAATGACTCAAAAGCGTATACAAAATACGCCTAACAGTTACGGTGTTACTTCCAAAGCAAATTCATGATTAGCCACATCTGTCTTGTTGAATGCCAATACCAACGGCAACCTTGTTTTGTAGAGGATGCTACAAGCATATAGCATATTGCTCATAAAAGTAGCTGGACTTTCAGACCGTGGTGTATCAACTACATATGTCACCACAGTGGGAAAAGTAGATGCAAAAGCTTCAGTGATAATTGCACCAGATGCAGACCAAGTGAATATCTCAATCTGTCCAGGAGTGTCCACGAGAACATAGTCCAACTGGTCTGCTCGTTTTTCAATAACTGATATCACCTGCAAATAGGTAGAAGAGGTTGCTGTCTCAACTGAGCTAGAGAAAGATAATGCATTTAAAGCTTTTCTTCTCTCAAATCCCTGCAAGCTACTCTTCTTAGAAATGATGAAGAGAGAATTGGTAAAACGAACAAATACTACAAAGCAAAAAAGAGAGCAAACATCAGATATAGACTTTATTGCTTTGACATCTTTAAACCCTACATTTTCAAAACCAAAGTAGCTGAGTCTTGCAGCAAAAAGTATGGAACGTGTGCTCTTTAACACATCGAATTTGATAAATAGTACAACCCAGGCATCATCCAAGAGCATGAAAGTAACAAACATACAAGAGTTCAAGAGGGCTTAGATGTATGAGTGCTTCTTGAGAGATCTAAAAACAGGGAAAACTGTGATGCCATGTTTCAGCGAACTTTAGAGACAACAACAACATACCCAGTACAATCCCACGACGTGGGGCTTCAGCGAACTTTAGAGAAGCATCACAATTTCAAAGCTTAAGAGGATCTACCATCTGGGCAGTCAAACTTATTGTTCAGAAGGAAAACAAAAGGGTCCCGAATCAAGGTTTCTAGACATGATGAGTAACACACATGCCAACACCATGCAGCATGGAAACTCTTTGAAATAAAAAAAAGTGCTTGATCAGCTAATCCGGAGAGTTTCAGTTCCTTGCAGCAATCAAATATAAAACTAGTCATAAACACATCATTCTAACTAGCCAGTACTTTGGACCTCAAACATAGTGCACTCTCCATATAGAGGAAAGAGGGGGGGAAAGAATTATGATAACATAATAAATGTTTAAGGGGAAATCAGAAAACCAAAGCCAATGAAGGGCTGATTAATCTAGGTTGACCAACTTCAAATTCCTTATGAGTAAACCAGAACCTAAGGAAGTATATGATGGAACATAATGAGATATGACATAAGATCTAAATTTGGATTAGACTTCTTACTCCAGCAGGTCTGATAATAACTTGAAGATTAAAATCTGGATATGATAAAAAGAACAGTGGCTTAGGATCTGGAGAAATGTATTGAGTTTGTGTTAACACAGAAATCAGAGGAAGTAAGAAGTGTGGGAAGAATGAGCTTAAAATTATGGGATAAATAAGTTGTATGCCATGTCAGACTTCTATATTCACGGGACACATTAGAAAGTCATCTCACAGCCTATTCAATCAAAGAAAACCATATCAAACTTTACCTCATCAAACTTCGTGGCAAACAAGTTTAGTGAAGTAAGAATTCCTCCATTTGACCCAAGATTGAATTGCTTCATGACTTCCTTGTATTTAACAGTGTCTCTAAAATATCAATGTTTGCACCAAATGGAAGGGTCAAGACAGCAGGATCAAGGTTCAAAACGTAACCCCGAAGATTGGACGCCATTGTGTGGCAAACAAGTCGATGCATAAACGTAGTTTTCCCACTACCTAGTCGTCAATCAAAACAAGCACTATATCACGTTTTCAAGTAAGAATTAAATCATAACAAACAACTTTGGAAAATGCTAGAATCTTAAATATGGTATACATATGAATCCTTAATGCAAACAAATAGGACTTTACCAGCCATCCCAACCACTATGATAATGACAGGCTTTTTCTTGAAAGTGAAGGATGATGATCCCTCAATATTAAGCTGTTGCATCGAGTTAGAGATATCATCCTTCTCCGGGACCTAAAACCATACAATCGAAGAGGAAAAGAAGGACAATATTAGTTAAGACTTATCTTCCTCGGCCATAGTCACTCTGAATAACTGTAAACGTAGTCCAAATTAAGAATAGTTACCTTACTGTCAACTTGCATTGAACTCTCGGCCTCTTCTGGTACCTTTGAATCAATCTCCATTCAAGATAACTGCTAAGTCAGTGAAGAAATGTCTTCTATCAGCCTCAATGTAAAATAATTACGACCCTATCAAGAGTAAAGTAAAAGACAACGCAAAGATGGTGATAATTAACAAATGTAGGAGCATCACAAAGGCTAAAATCAACTTCCATAAGGGTTCTGCAAACGGCTAATTGTTTTTGAACTACTAAGGCTTCGTTTGCTTAATGAAAAATCTCAAACTAATGATGACTATTGATATTGTTCTCAAACTAGTGCCGTAACTTCTTAAATTCCATGTGGAGCATTCCAACAGAGGTGAATCCAAGATTTTGAGGTAGGGTCACCTGCCAACTGTTTCGAACATAAACATGTTGTTGTTTATATGCACTAAGTAGGGTATACATTAGGTCGGCTTAACCCATTTTGGTAAGGCCTATTTGAAACTGCATCCTCAGACTTACATTTGGTATGTTGTTTGGGATTACATTTGGTATGTTGTTAATTCGAGGTATTCCTCTTTTCGATTTATGTACACAAATCCATCTAACAAAGTTAGTACTAATAATTTTGACACCCTAAAGCAAAATATATACTCTGACTAATATTTAAAGCAACAACTATTACTCTTTTAATCGTTTCTAAATGGCTAGATTACTTCATATTCTATGTCAAATATGCACCCATTCTTATGGCAGTTCAACCTACAAAAACTAAAAAAGGTAGCACGGTGTGCGCGGTTTGGGGAAGGGTCGGACGACAAGTTTCTATTGAAACCTTAACTCACATTTCTGCGAGAGTCTGTTTCCACTTTCCACCGCTTAAATTCAACCTCATTCACGAGGCGACAACTTTAACAGTTACTTCAACATTGAAAAATAGGGAAACACAAATGAAAGCTCAAAGAGTAACTATATAACAGCTTTCAACACGAAGATACATTTTTTCAGAAAACGGCGGACGGCGGTGGAGGGCTTTGCTCTCTGACTTTGGGAAGAAAATAAGATTACTTATATTTAAATGGAAAAAAGTGAGAATAAGCTTGAGCCCAGTAAACATTAGGGCCTGATATGGAATGGAAGCTTTAATTAATATGGCCTATTTATTTGCACAAACATAATTAGAGAACTTGATCTTATTCTATTTAAAATAAAAATTAAGTATAAAAAAATTAGATGAATATAAGTAAATAAATTTTAAAGTACGATAATTTTATGTGTATATAAAAAATCATTTGGCAATTACAGTGCATATTTACCACTGATTCTTTGCCCTTCTGAAATTTGAATAATTAAATTCTTTTTTCTTAAAATTACATTAAATTTCATGTTATCAAGTAATTACATGAGCATTCAAATATATTAAATTGTATAATTACATTAAATTATACTCAAATTCGGTTATAATGTGATGTTTTAAATAGATATTAGGTGTGGTGTTTTAAGAGTTGAATGACATTGATAATCGATTTGAGGACCGTTATTTAAGCATATTTGAATTTCATAATTTTGTAAATATTCGTTTTAAAATCATATCAGACTCAGAGTTCAATAATTTAGATATGAGTGATTCATTACAATAGAATCTCTCATAATAGGTTCGTTGAAAGAAAAGGAGAAGGATGATGAGAAAAATAAGAATGCTACGATGAAGACGAAAAATAAGTGAAAGAGGAGTAGACAACATTATGTTTGAAGTTTGATAATATTAGCTACAAGTTCTAAGAAAAAAGATACAATTGCTTAAATAGCAAATAGAGAAAATTAGTCATCTCGTCAATTTTTTATTGTTTCTAAGAGAGTTAATAACTTAATATCTATATAATATGGAAGAAACGCTCTATTACAAATGAAGAAAATGCCCAATAATAATTAGCGGCGTTGTTTCATCCAATTTTTTTTTGTTGAAAATTTATCTAGTGGGATTGAATTTATCCCGTCCTTACTGACTTCAACACATAGAGGTCCGCATGTCGGAAATATTATTTTCATACACATGCATACGTCGTACAACATCTCGCTAAATTTCTGAAAGAGATGTTAGTACACATGTTCAGGTGTTCTTAAAGCATGTAGGGATGGACGATTAATTTGCCAAATTGATGAGTCTTCCATGACGGTATGAAAAAGGAAGAAATGTGCAAAATACGAAAATTGGGGAAGAGTCACGACGAGCCGGCGTCGCGGCTTCATCTGACTAGGGTCGCGGCGCCGGTTGTCTAATGACTCGAAGTTGGTCTCTGCCTAGTTGGCGTCGCGGCGCTACGTGTACAGTGAACTCAGAATTCAAAATTTTTCTGAAAGTGTGAACTCATTTAAAGGTCATGAATCTGCCAACCTTTGTCAGATTCTAGGCACTATTTGAAGTGTTCAATACATCTCCATTTAGTGCGTTCACATAGCAAGTGAATGGTCATGTTTGCACTATAAATAGAAGCCTCAAATCACTCTTGAAAAATCATTCAAAATCTGAAAAATACTTGAGTGTTTCTTCTTCTTCTAGCAATCTTGAGTTGTTGGCTTGCACTTGTGAAAGTTATTGTTGTTTTATCTTGAGAGGCTATTACCCACTATCTGTAAGTCAATATATACGGAAGTAATTTTACCTTAAAGAGAGTGTCATCACTCGACTCGGCAAAATTAGCTAACAGCAGTATCTAGAGCATTGCTCTGATTGTGCCCATAGTTTGCACTGATAAAAGGACAGCTCTGTACATTGTGCTCCCGCTATGCGCGTGATTCAGAAAAGGATCGGATCACAAGGGTCTATAATTTGCACAGATAGTTACAGTTTATTCCGAAGCATTGCTTTGGGAATGCTCAGAGTTAGCATTTAATACAACGCTATTAGAGTTTTAAATGCTTAGTATATATAATTCCTTCCATGTATGCCCAAAAAAATGTAGATGCGTGCATCGGAGGAACTACCAAAATGTTATTTTCTCCAAAAAAAATAAATCTTCTTATTTCTTCCTCTTAAGCGTTATCAACACCTTCTGAAAACGTTTTTTTGTTGGAAGGTTTTAAATAGGAGAATGCACACTCATTGGCGGAAGACCGCTTGGAGATTGCAATTTTATTCAGAGACTGGATTAGAGCGAAGCGTAAAATGTGCGGTCAATCAGAAATCGACGAAGAAGACTACAACTATAACGAAATCTTATCTGAGGGAGCGGAAAACGACGTCAAACAATTTGATCAACAACTTTCAATTCCAACAGAAGATCCTCAAAAGATTGTGATGAAATTAGAAAAAGTATGGTTGAATATGTAAATTTTTTTATTGCAATTTTACTATGTGATTTGCAACTTTTGAAATATGAAACAAAGTTGCAATTTTGAAATTGTATTACAAAAAAAATCATATTTCTATTAAATAATATAAGAGGCAAAAAATATCATTGAAATATTTTTTTCACTATCTTGTTCAATTATTTAAGTGTTTAATATTTTTTTTTTAAATTAAGTATCTAAAAAAATTAAAGTCCCCAAATCCCCCTATCCGACCCGACTTGTCCCGTCCCCTCTGCCGGCGGGATGTGGGACGGGACCTCTTCCCGTCCCCTCTATCCCGGCCCGCCAAGTCTCGATCCCGACCCCCCACCTCATACCTCAAATTTCGTCCCTCCAAATTTCGTCCCGTCCCATCCCGTTCCACTGGCCACTTATATATAGCTATCGGTCTGTATTCCTTGATGGTAACAAGAGCAACATTTTTTGGCACCAAAGTAGTGACAGTTAGGGTTGCACAAAATTCGGTCCGGACAGAAAAAAAGGATCGGACCGGATCGATAAATTCGGTCCGGACTTCGGTCCTAATTTTTTGAATATTCAGTTCTCAGTCCGGTTCGATTTTATCCTGTTGTGCAGCCCTAGCTGATACAGGGTCCATTCGGTCCATATAACCGGACCGGATCGAACCAATAAACTCGGTCTGGTCTTCGATCCTAATTTTCTGAATATTCGGTCCTCGATCCGATCCGATCCGATCCGATCCGAATCGATCCGGTCAGGTTTTATTTGTGCAGCCCTAGTGACAGTGTAATTGATGGGCCTACACATTGTGTCAGTGTGAAAGAATTCCTAAACAACTTCAACAACAGCTTGTTTCATGGTAACACTATCGAATTGTCAGAATAGAAAAAAATTAACTACTTGGCTCATATGAGTGATTCTCAAAATATATGCTTAAAGTAATCTATTTTTATGTGTATCTTAGATGATGGAATTGCTACTACACAAAATATTAATTACTTTTGTGTGATCTTCGTATAATAACTTTATTATGTTACAGTCATTATCGAACTTATTTTGAAAATAAATATTTCTTGAACAGAATTCATGGTTGACAAGGTCATTAGAACTCATTATTTGTCTATCTGAGAATCGTTTAGAAAACAACTAGTTGAGAATTATAGAAGAAATGCTTCTTTACATGATCATATGTGTTTGCCGCACTTTTTAAGTTACTGTAGAAGTAATAACTTTATAGCCATAAAAAAATACATGAAACAAAGAGCGTGTTCCGTATGGAAGAAAATATTGTCTTGAAAAATAAGAGAATTTCTACTTATTTTCTCGTGTTCATTTGGGTAGTGAAAAATAAGTGAATTTCTTATTTATTTTCTCACGTTCGGTTGGTTGGTAGAAAACATTTTCAGGAAAATACTCACCTAAGCCACACCAACCCTCACCCCAACCACTCACCCCTAAACGCACTTCATCTTCACACACCCTTATAAAAAAATGGAGGGGGAGAAGGGGTATCTTAGAAAACCAAAAAATCAAAAAAATCATTAAAAAATAATAATTTTTGGAGGGGGTGGGTTGGGTGTTGGGGGCGTAGGGGGTGTCTTAGAAAACCAAGGAAAAAAATTTCAAAACGTTTTTTATAAATAAAAAAAAAAAATTGGTGGGAGTGGGTGGGGTGTTGAGGCAGGGGTGTAGAAAACCAAAAAAAAAATATCTTCAGGCCAAGCAAATATGCCGTCTTTTCCGGGATCGCTTCCTTTATTCCTTTTGAAACTGACTAAATCAATTTCCAATATCCTTCGCCCCCTATCTTCTCGTCTACCTTCTATTTTCCATCGGTCGACCCAATCATGATATTGAAGGAGGGGACCTTTCATCGGAAAAAAATTCTTTTGGTGTAGAAAAAAAAAATGGGAGGGGGTGGCGGTTGGGTGCGTGGGTTGTGGAAGAGGTTGGGGATGTGGTGGATGGTGGTGGGTGGGTGGTGAAATGTCACTTGTAAACTTATTTTCCCTATTTTGATTAGAAAAGTCATTTTCTCCATTTTTAAGGAACTCGTTTTATTAAAGAAAATATTTTCCTCCACACTTAACACTCCCAAAATGTTAATAGCTAAATAGATAATTTTGCTTCAAATTATAAAACTTTGTGGCAGTAGTTGGCTTAATAACTAGAATGGAAGACGAAACATCATCTGGTAGCGGACTGAAATAATCCTCCTTTGCATCATCAACCTAAAGCACCAGCAAAAATCCTCTTTAAGGAGAAAATTTATATATTATAGTTACAGCTTGTTTGGATGGTTGTTACATATTATTTTGTATCGTATTATTACTTTAAATACAATATTTATTTTGGTTGTTATTTAAATTTTATTGTATCGTATTGTTAAATCTATCGTTATGTAACGATGAAAAATTCTGTTTTATGTAAAGACCGATTTGGTGTGATCGCGTTATGTAACAACGAAAAATAATACAATCTATTAAGATGTTGTATTCACAATAATAATATAATATAATATGATACATTAAGATAGCTCGGTGCACTAAGCTCTAGCTATGCGCGGTGTCCGAGAAAGGGTCGAGTCACAAGAATCTATTGTACGCAGCCTTAAAAACTATATGTAACGACCATCCAAACAAGCGGTAAAAGAGTACGAGGAAATTTACAAGGAGTATTAGTTGATGGACCAAGTGTATAACATACTCTTTGTTCCTCAATTAATGCTTCTTTTCTCAGAATGCGCTAGCATTGTTTATTCGTTTTTCGTATCAGCATTTTATATTGTTTTAAATTTCTTGTCTGAATCGAATAATTTTTCTTGTTTTGCTTGTGTTTATGCTTTGTCTTGAGCCGAAAATCTCTCGAAAACATCCACTCTATCTACCAAGATAGAGGTAAGATCTGTATATACTCACTCTATCCTCTCTAAACCCCACATTATGATATTTCACTGAGTATATTGTTCTTGTTCCTCAATTAAAACCTCTACTCCTAAAGATCTCTATTTTTTCTTAATTAGCTTTAAAAGAGCGATTTTTTTTCTATTTATTCAATCAATTGTGTACAAGTTCAGCACAAGGAAAGTAAAATTAAAATAAGGAGAAAAAAGTCTCATGGACTAAATAGGCGGTTTGTGCTGAGTAGAGTTATTTAGGAATTAGTAATACAAAGATTAATAGAATGGAATGTGTATGTGTATGTACCATCTAGTGTTATGTATCTAATTAAGTTAAGTCATTTATTACATCAAATAATACACATATAAATATACTTTCTATCTCAAATTATTTGATGTTTTTTTTTGTTTACATGCCCCTTAAGAAATATTAATTAGAAGGGATATTTGACCTACTTTACTCTTATTTATATTTAAGTTATAATATCTTTTCAATAAATGTTTACTCTATTTATGTGTCATATTGATTAATGACAAAGATTAAAATAGAGAAAAAATAATTAATTATGATTTAAAATTTTAAATAATAAATAATTATATATAAATATTTTTAGTAATGACGAAAAATCATTTGAGAGTACAAGTAAAAAACTTTTTGGGTTTTTTTTTTCTCAAAAACACTCTAAAACCCTTCAATTGGCCTAAAACCCCGAAGAAACTTGGGATATTTCTCATATAAAAGTTGCTTCATTTACTTCAACTTTTACACATTTGGATACTCCAATACGATCTTCTTCTCAGGTAATTCAAGACCCTTTTCTATTTATTTTTGTTCTTCACTTCCCTTAGAATACATGTGCCACTTCTTACACTATTCCATGATTGTTATAAGCAAAACCCCATTTATATACCTTTCTTGAAACTTGTATCTTTAAAAATTTGTTAACTTTAGATATAACTCAAGGCAATAGAGGTGTTGGAAGCTACATTTGTCCATGTGTGGGGTGTGGGGGGTGATTCTTGTGCTTTTCCTAGTGGGTTTTTGAAAATTTGTCTTTTTTATGTTTAATGATGAATTGTATGTGGTGGGGGGTCAGTGGCGGAGCTAGGAATTTGGTAAACGGGGTGCTAATTTTCGTCTCAATTGTGTTTAAGGGTGTGCAAAAACTAAATATATACTTATAATAGCTAACATTTAACCTATGTACACCGCGTAATTTTCTGGCAAAGGGTGTGCACCTGACCACCATTCGCCTAAGGTGACTTCGCCCATGGGGAGGGTGATTCTTGTTTTTTGCCTAGTGGGTTTCTGAAAATTGTTGTCTTTTTTTATGTTTATTAAATTGTATGGGTGGGTGTGAGGTGGGGAGAGGGTGATTCTTGTTCTTTGCCTAGTGGGTGTCTGAACAATGTTGTCTTTTTATGTTTATTGATGAATTGTATGGGCGGGGGAGGGTGATTCTTGTTTTTTTGCCTAATGGGTTTCAGAAAATTGTTGTATTTTTTATGTTCATTGAATTGTATGTATATTTGGAATTGGGGATACTTGTTAAAATAACTCATTTTATCTTAAATGTACTTTTTTTGTTGCATATTTTTATCTCTTTGGTTGTTTTCCTGCGATGATTACGTTTCTTTTGAGCCGGGATCTATCAGAGACAACCTCTCTACCACACAAAGGTAGGGGTTAAGGTCTGCATACATACTACTCTCCCAGACCCCACTTGTGGGATTACACTGGGTATGTTGTTGTATCTGTTTGGTTGTTTATGCTTGGTGCAGTTATCTGTTTTTAGGGCAATGGAGTGTAATCAGGAAATGGGAATGCAATTTTTTTTTGGGAGATAAAACAACATATTATGAAAATGAGGAAGGCTGTTTTTTTTGCCTTTTCTGTGTTCTGTTTCTGCAAAAAAAAACTATGAACATTGTTTGTTGATAAACTGTTCGGTGTATTTTTGTTATCTTTGAATTTCGTCTTCTGTATACCATCTGATGCGCGAGACCATGTCCAATATTGTTTCAGGTATCACTTCTTTGTTGGAGGAACCATTCTACTTTTATTCATAGCTTCTTAGGGTCTTATCTTACTCTCATTTGAGTCTTGATTTAACTATGGCAAAAGGAAGAAAAACTAAAATCATAGAGACCTGTACCCATAAATGCTAATTATCTTTTAGAAATGGCTCTGTTATTTTTCTGTCAGATGTACTAATTTTGCCATTAAAGATATAATTTTGATACTCCCCGTCCTCTACTTTGTTAGTGTTTTTGTTTTAGTAAGAGACCGGATGAGAGTCAGATTGACAGGCAAGCGACTGAGTGACAACGAAGTTGACCGAAAACCACTGGAAAACCAAACCCTTCATACAAAACACCGATAAAAAGCGAAGGTTCTCAGACGAGGGAACCATTCCTCTCTAAATAAAATAAAATACAAAGAAGCTAGATCTCTCTATTTGATAGAGCTTTCACGTCTGCGCATAGAATCCTTTTTTGCCCTTCCATTCTGTTCTTACGGTAGTTGGGTCGGAATCCGTGTGATAGTTCGAATACCTTGGTTAGTATATCACATTAATCAAATTTTATTAACCAATAAGGGCAAATAACAGCCGTTTACAAGGAATATCAAAGAAGTAGAAAACTCACAAACAAATATGGTTTTCTACAAATAGCACCCAATCTTCTATGCTAACAGGAATTTCACGGGAGCACCAAAAAGAAGTAAGGGTTAAGAGGCTACTCCTCATCTGAACAAAATCTCTTTCTATACCCTCAAGGCTCAAATTCTCTTCTATTTCTCTCTCCAAGCCGTCCACATAAGTGCTAGAGGAGCAACACCCACGCTCTGTCTTTTCTTCAGTCTCCAAAAGGTCCAACTGCTTCTTTCTCGAGAACCTTCCCCTTTGTTGTTTCTTTCTTGAAAACCTTGTCAGTTGTTGTGTCTTTCTTGAAATTATTGTTTTTATATCTAACCTTGTTGAACATCCTCCTTTAAGGAACTTGCTTTTTGCGCGCACAGAATTTTGTCATGAATGTAAGTGAAGGCAAAAGCCTATTAATGGTGATCAAGTTGCAACCTGTTTAGGTGCATCAATCTTCCTGAAATCCTGTTCTATAATAATCATGCCCTCACACCTGGAATTAAGAATGTGGAAGCTGCCATTATGAGGAATGAGTTGATGTAAGCAAATGTGTAAAAGTATTAAATGAAATGAAAGGCATCGATCAAGGTGTCTATTTTTTCTGTTGGATATAATTGAGAATCCTAGTGCTAGAGAAACTCTCATCTCTCTTGAGAATGTTTGACATGGTTGCAGCACCAAGTCTAACACTTCCTCAAGTGCAGTCAAATGGTGAAATTTAAGGCCTTGATGCTTTTCTATAACTTCATGGCTTCTACATAGGAGATTTTCTTGGATTTTGACTATATATTTAGTTAAGGTTAAAAATGATCACATTCGCTAGAAGGTGCTGGTAACACACATTGAGGATAAAATAAGAGGTCACTTGAGATGGTTACGTCTTCCGTTGACCTACATATGCACCAGTCCGAAGATCTGCTACTATGATGAGTAAAGGTGTTAAAAGGGGACGAGGTAAACCTAAAAACATATGGAAATAAATTGTCTGGAAGACCTGCAATTTCTTAGAATTAATGCAGATTTAGCGAAAGATAGGACACAATGGAAGAAAAAAATTACATTGGGTATGTTGTTGTTGATATCTTTTAGTTGAGAATAGGTTTTAGTCTTGTTAGTACGTTCATTTTGAACCTATTTCTTTTCTAGGAGCATTTTGACCTAATTGATCTATATGCGAGTAAAACTGTAGAAAACTTTTAATAATAGAATCATCATTTTTTATATTGCATAATTTATTTTTCACATTTGTTTTTATTTGGTCATGAGTTAAAGATTAACTAGAGAAACATGGTCACTGAGAATTCATATACCCAACCCCAACTTGTTCGGGATTGAGGCGCAGTTATTATTGTTGACTGTATATTTAGTCTTAATTCATTATTGATGGTTGTCTCACACACATTTGGTTTTTCGATATAGTGGTTTAACTTCATCTTGGTTGTGTAAGGCATATGACAGCTTAAAAAATTGATCTGATTATTCACGATCCATTGACCAAATGTGTCATCATGTAGGACATTCTCTTAATACTTTTTAAAATCCATTTGGAGATATATCCGCCAAAGCATGGATGATGTCGACATAGAATTGGATGAACTCGAATTAGTTGCTGCTGCTGCTGGATACCACTATTATAATAGTATAACTAGGCAGCCTTCTTGTAGTTCAACTCCTAAAAGGTCTGGGTTCTTTAGCGAACTGCTCAGTGCCGATGAGGATGTGTGTCGGGAAATGTTAAGGATGGATAAACATGTTTTTCACAAGCTATGTGACATCCTTAGACAAAGAGGCATGCTACGTGATACTGCTGGTGTTATGATAGAGGAGCAATTGGCAATTTTTTTGAACATTATTGGCCACAATGAACGCAACAGGGTAATACAAGAGCGTTATCAGCACTCTGGTGAAACAATAAGCAGGCATTTTAATAATGTATTGAGGGCAGTTAAGTCATTATCCCGTGAGTTCCTTCAACTTCCTCCAGTTAGCACTCCTATCCAGATCCTTGAAAGTAATAGATTTTACCCATATTTTGAGGTTAGCCTCTGACCCCCTTCTTTCTTGTTCCATTTCACTGCAATTGGATTCATTGACCTGACTTCTTTATTTCAGGATTGCATTGGTGTGATCGATGGCATGCGTATCCCTGCTCATGTGCCAGCCAAGGATCAATCTCGTTTTCGTAATAAGAAGGGTATTTTGACACAAAATGTATTGGCAGCTTGCACATTTGATCTCCAATTTATTTTTGTCTACCCTGGTTGGGAAGGCTCAGCTACAGATTCACGGCTCCTGAGAGCAGTTCTAGATGATCCTGATCAAAACTTCCCTCCAATTCCTGAAGGTTGTTCATAATTATTAAACAGAATAGTTTGTCTTTACTTTAGTTCATTTTCTTTTCTACGCATACTCGAACAACTCGTTGATATTTATCAACAAATTGCCTGTTGCAGGGAAATATTATCTTGTTGATACAGGTTATGTTAATATGGATGGATTTATTGCTCCATTTCCAGGAACTCGGTATCATCTTCCTGAATATCGGGGTGCTAATCTATTACCTCGAAACGCAAATGAGTTATTCAACCACCGGCATGCATCACTTAGAAATGCCATTCAGAAATCTTTTGATGTGCTGAAAACAAGATTTCCAATTCTCAAACTTGCTCCTCAATATGCTTTTCATACACAGAGAGACATTGTTATAGCTGCATGTGTTATTCACAATCACATCCGGCGCGAGGACAAGAGCGATTGGTTGTTTAAAGACGTTGAAGGAAGATATGTAGAAGAGTTGCCTGATTTAGATGAGAATTCCGATCCACACTTGGCCTTTCAGATACAAGAACGGAGTGCCCCCGCGTTTAGAGACTCCATTACAACAGCAATGTGGAATGACTTTATCAATAAATGGGATGAGTGGTGATTCATGCTTCTTGGAAAAGTTATAGCCCTTATTCACAATTTCTCTTTTCTATTTCGTAATTTATGACTGTGACGTCTGGGCTAGTTTGCGGCGCACCTGGACTAATTGCACTGGGAAGGTACCGGGGGGTAATCGAATTTAGAACCTTATATGTAAAGATGCTAGATGTTGAATAGAGGTTTGGACCTGACTTAAATTCTTGGATATACTATCAAAGGGGAAAGGTAGATTTGGTGCATGCCAATTGCCAATATGCCATAACAAGAAGCATTTATTTTTTGCTTTGTAACTGTAAGTTGTAATACTAGCAAGATAGCACTCATCCTTCCAACTTGAGAATCATCCTCTTTTCCTTTTATGTGCCCAAATTTGAGATGGCATTTGCTTCTGCCATAAGTTGTTATCTATTGATAATACCAGTATCTTATAGCATTGTCAACCTGGATAATAGCAAAAAAATTACGTTGAAAAAATGCTGTTTATTGGTGCTTTTGGTTTGAATCATGGGCTCTCTTGTTTCTGGCCCTTTTTGCAGTTTTAGTGCAAACTTCCAGCACGGTTTAGCTATCAATATACGTTGCTCGGACTTTTCAAAAATGATGCCGCACCCATATTGGATCCTATTCACCTAGTTTTAGAGGATCCGACACACATGACTTTTCTGAAGAGCTTAAGCAACATGGTTTTTAAGTCATACATGTTTTGAGTGGCTTCTAAAAGGATGCTTCATATTGGGTAAACCTCTTGCCTGTGTTTCAACATTAGGAAATGGACCAACAAAATGTCTCTTCTTGTGCGTTTGATGAAGAAAATGTTAACTAAAATGAATACACTTCTGTTTCCATCTTTACATACTGATTCTACACTTTATAAGACCATATCAACTACTAGAATCATTTTATGGGCGGTGACGGATTCGGAATTTTAAATGATGTTGTATTGGAATTGAACCTTGGACATTAGAGAGAATTTTGAACATCGTTTGAGCTAACTTTTTGGATTTATTTTAGGGTATTCAAAACACAGAAAATCTACCCTCTATATAGAGTGTAATTTTTTTGCCGAGGGTGTTAATCCGCCCCGGATTGTGCGTTAGCAACATACATAAACATGATAATAAAAAGGAAATTCTTCCCTCGCATGTATATAATATAATGCAATGACACATTTAAGTTACAAAAGAATTTTAACTTTTGAGTAACAAATGGAAGAATCTTCACTCCCGGTTTATGTGCATCGAAGTTACCGTCATATGAAGGCCTATAGCTTACTATAAAATGTCTCATATACAGTGCTTGAGATATACTCATATTTCTTCACATGCTAACTCTTCGAGCAACTTTTTTGTGTTTTTTTTTTAAAGTTAAATTTTTTGGAAAAGTACCTAAGAAATTGAGTTCCCCAAAGGATCAAAACTTCATACAATTAGGTTTTTTATTTATTGCAATTTTTCTTTAAGTTACTACCTAATTGTTCATTCTTATTCTTTACGACACTCATAAATCGTTAATATTATGATAACATCAATTTCACTTTTATAACACTTTTTTTCTTGCAGGACTGCAGGTTGCCCACGATATAACATGCAACGTAGAAACTAGTAGATATTATAAAAGCAAGAATATTTCACGCTAAATGGTGAACAACAAAAATCAACTTTTATATTCTTACTAAATTAAATTAATATCCATTGCATCTTGGATAAAATAGTAAGAATCGCTAATTGAAGTCCTAACGTTGAGGTCTTTGAAATCAGGTATGGCTCAATTATCATAAGTATCCTACCTATTGTTGAGGTGGCAAGATACACCAACCCACATTACGATGTAATGGAATAAGAATTGGGTTAGACCACAATTGGAAATGGAACATGTTCTTTATATTCTGACAAGTGCAATAGTACTCGAGTGAATGTTTCTTAGCCCTAGTACAAATATTCTCGTTTTATGTGGAGAGTAATATGATTGTTTCACTCGATCAAGGAAAACGTAACTCAATCAAACATAAACTACATGGACAAGCTATCTCGAGGAAAGTTGTGGTGACCATCGAATAAGTTAAATTGTACAAATACTATATTAGAGTTTTGTAGTCATCAGTGGTAGGTAAATTTGTAGAGTTTATGATGGGAGTGCCTATTTATTTGTTATTGCTAAACAAGAACAGAAAAATGTATTATCTGATTGAGCTGCGTTATTTTCTTAGAATGGAGCAATTATGTGACATCCTTTATTGTGTCTTGAAAGTTATCTCTTTTTATTGGTTCACAACAATCACAATCCGAATTAAACTGTTTTGTTCCACCAAATAAATTTCATTGATCACTTTGGAGTTTCAGGATTCTTTTGTACTATGTAACATCGCCACCATAAAGGGACTTGTTTGCAAAAGAATAGCAGACAGCCTTCTCCCAGTTCAACTCCTAAAGGTTCCGGATCAAAAAGTGTTCACTTAGTCATTTGCACACCTCTTGAAAAAATACCAACTTCTAGGCAAAAATAAGTAATTTAACTAAAATATCCCTAATTAAATAGGTATTGAGATTTGATCACCTAACACTTAATAAGGGCAAATCAAGAAAAATAAGATAATTTTTTTTTTGATTTGATAAGTAGACGCTTTTTTTAACTCAAAAAATAAATGTTATGTGGACACTTTTTTATCCGGGGGATACATGGTTTTTTAGGCATACGTGTTTTGAGTGGCTTCCGAAAGGATGCTTCATATTGGGTAAACCTCTTGTGTGTTTGATGGAAGAAATTTTTAACTAAAATGAATAGATTTCTGTTTCCATCTTTACACTCTGATTCTGCATTTTGTAAGACCAAATGGGATTTATCTACCGCGGAAAGTAATCAATTCCAGTACATATTTGTCTAGATAAACTATATCCAAAACCTATAGCTCGCCATACAAAGCATTGGCCTAATTTGGGGAAAGAAAATGTGCTCTAGTAAGAGGATATTCTTTTCCAGCAATCCAAACACCAGTTTGTGACCATTGAATGTTTTCCCACTCCAGATTCTCCTCCAAAACCTTCCAAAAATAATACCAACATTGTTAGACAATTGAGGTAAAGATAGACCAGAGAAAATAGACAGCTACGTTTTCTTATAAAGGGTATGTAGCTTCTTGGTATGCACAGCACACATTATCTAGTCGTCAGACTTAGAAGTGAGCCATTTTTTATAACGTGGTGTCCAGGAAAGTTTGGGCGCACCTCGACTAATTCCATGGGATACCTGTCACCTCCCACCAACAACAACAGGTACCAGTAACTCTGTAATGGGGCTCAGAAGTGTGAGCCATTATCACATGGTGTTGCTATTATACGGATGTTGCCCGGACACTCCAAAAATGTTGCCGCACCCGTGTCAGCACCTCAAAGCACTATTTTTGGAGGATTCGAAACACATTCGTGGGTATTTTTGATTAGTCCGAGCAACATGAGACTCATATTGCTAACATATAATAGGGCCAGAAACAAGGATGTATACCTCAACATGTTCAAGGGGCAAAGGAATTCCAAGTGATTGCATTAGTTTCTGAGGCAGAGGCTTCTTAGAACGGGAAAATCGAAACATATCTACCATCGTATTTTCACCATTCACTCCATTTTTTTCGCCGTTTGTCAGGTTTACATTGTAAGTTTGAGGTTTGTCAACATCCATTTCATGCATTTGAGATGTTGTAGCCTTTACCATCTTTTCGCCACTAAAACAGAGCTCATACCTTCAGATTAATTAACAAGTCAGAGAGTGAAGGAAAACGAAGACACGGAAAAAATGTAAGAATTGGACACAGAATTATCAAAGATAACATTTCGATCACTTCCTCATCAATTTTCCTTTTCCTTCCTATTTTCCTTTCCCTCCCGTCGGAGAAAACATGCAGAGAAGAGTGAAGCCAGTGGTTACCTCTTAGAATGAGTTTCCAAATAAAGAACTTCTCCCTTTTTTAGGCGTGAAGATGTAAAAAGGGCCTTTTTCAAACCCTTGTCCGCAACAACACTAATGCTGTATTTGAGCCTGGGGGGAAAAATGGGCAACAGTAAGTAAATAAAAGCCTGGTTGAAACCATAGGCAACAGCTCATAAGGCTAAAATATCAAAAAGAAAACCTTTCAAGGTAAATGAGTCTGTAAAATGGTTTTTTTTACAAGGATATCGATCAAACCAGCGGCTTTCTTTAGATAAACCACTAGAAAGTACGAAAGAAGACAAGGTTTCTCCTCGTAAAATATTTACAAAAAGTATTAAAATTACTCATTTTGTTGTGAAGGAAACCCAACAGAAAAATCACAATGAGAAGAACAAAGTTTGAAGAGCATATGAAGGGTCTATGCATAAGTGACAAGTTTTGTTTCTAAGAAAAGAGTAAAAAACAGTTATTTGAAGAGCAAGGTGATCCAGAAAATCAGTACATACCAAGGCTCATTGCATAAGTTGAACTGAATTGTCACTTCACGTACAAATCTCTGTTGTCGTAGTGCATTCTATAAAGAGAGAGGTAACCAACAAAAGGGTTGATGGCTAAGTTAATTGGAACATTAACATACCACAACACACGACAACAAAAATTAAAACAGAGAATCATAACCTTTCAGCACCTTAAGCAAAGATGCATAACAAAAAGAGGATCATCAGATTGCAATGATTAACCTAAAATAGACTAACATATCTATTTTTGAGTTGGTTATTTGCCGTACTTCATTACCATTGGGTCAAGCAGAAAGCTCAAAATCCGGAGGAAGTCACTCTATTACATTTTCAAATCACTTTTGCATGAAAGCCACAATTACTGAAAAGTGTCATATTGAGTTTTACATGACCATTCCCGGCCCCACCATGCAGAACTGGACGGAGCTCATTCTCTTATTCCTAAATAATTGCAGCATAATGCATCTCACGACTCACAGCAATGTAGATAAGATGATAACATGATGTATAAAGATCGAGTATACTCTTGAATTCAACTGTGATGTACTTAGGTTGTTTACACGATGAATCATAGAAGGAATTGGATAACTCCAAGAAGGTATAGATACTGGAAATTTTCAAGTTTCAGCATTTAAATTTTTGCTTTTCTTTAAAGATACAGTTGCCTCATTAGTTGATGCAAAAGTCATGTTCACACGAATAAACCAAAATCCACTTTATCTTTTTTCCTCTCTATTGAGCTGTTTAAATGAATAGGATTGCATCCATTAGATGTTCGTTTGATAGCTAGTGTAAAAAAAGGGTTTAGCACTATAGCAGTAGCCTACAGAAATGGAAAAGAGAAACAGTCTAGATGGTTTTCAGCTGATTATGCTATTTACAGAGAAAAGAGAATTATCAGCCAAATGCTAAGCAACACCATTATAAACAATTTCAGGCTACCAGAGAAGGAAAGTGAGCAAAAGAATTCTTAAAACATAAACAAATGTGCAAAGCAGAATGAACTTCAACTTAAGTAAAACAATACCAAAGCTGCAGCTCTAGTGGTCATAGTGCGCTCTACTGCCACAGGAGCAAGAGTAGGCTCCAAGGTTGAGGAATGTGTTAGACAAGGTTCAAGATCGATGGTTCCACCTCCTTTCTGAATGGCAAGACAAATAAATAATCCATTAGAGATAAATTGGGTGCCGTTCGTAGAGAATCATATTTTGATGTAGATTCTCTACTTTTTGGCATATTGCTTGTAAACGGGAGATCTTCCCGTTATTGATAAAATTATTTACCTTATCAAACAAAATAATTTATTTTGCTCAAACAAACAAACTACATACCCACTGAGATCCCACAAGTGGGGTATGGAGAGGGTGGGGTGTACGCAAACCTTACCCCTACCTTGCGGGATAGAGAGGTTGTTTCCGATAGACCCTTAGCCTTTTTTTGGCTCATTAACCAGAAAGAACAGAAGGGAAGGAATGAAGAATGTAATCCACACCTTCACAACAGAGCACCGCTCAATACGATAGCTGCATCCCACTGCAGCTCCCCAGGCACGCGACCGCACATTGTTTCTCAGAGTTGATATGTAGCCTTCAATAAATTCAACAAAAATGCATAGTCTGCCATCAGAAATGCAATGGATCGTGATGCAACAACTTATTTGAACAGACTTATGATTTTACTCACAGAAGTCATGTTATAGATTCTAAGGTTAAACAGCAAGTCAATAAGTTATCTTTTTCCCCCATTAGTGAAGAAATGTCATAAAGAGAGTATAATGTCTGCTAGATTTGAAGGCCAAGATGTCCACAAAAGAAGAACAAACAAACAAATACACGAGATCAACTGGTATTGTTGAAAACAGTATGCATATTTCAAGGGGATAAGCAATTTGTCTATTTGGGTACCCTAGTGCAAGAACCATCCCACATTCACGCAGGGTCCAGGGACGGGCAGCCTACCCTGATGCAAGCATCAATGGTTGATTCAACGACCCGAACCCATGACCTATAAGTCACATAGAGACAACTTCACCGTTGCTCCAAGGTTCCCCTTCAATTTAGGGCTACAAAGAAGTGCAAAACAACTTATTAAAAGACATTTTGAAACATTGTACTATTTGTAGAACAGGCTTTTTTTCCTAACAATAGCATTATTGAAGCAAGATTTTGTTTCACGAGACTTACAATTTTGTGGAGGTAGCACCCTGATAGTAGCACGTAACTCAGTAATGGTTGGCAGAAGAGGAGAAGCAGTAGTACGACAGTAACCTGTGTGCATAAGGACTGGAGAAACAAGAAAACACTAGTTAATAGATATCATAATCTATATTGTCCATGCATCACAAGGTAACGTACATGGGAAGTTCTCGAGCAATTCTGAGGTATAGGGCTAAACAGTTTTCCTAAGTTCTCCCAAATGGACAAACAGATATAAATGGTTATTTATATGATATGACCATATATTTTTGCCTTCTCAAAGCTATCTTCTTTCACTTCCTTCACTTGCTACCTCTGCTTAGAGAACCGGGAAAACAAATAAGCATGCAGGCATTGTAGCATAAGTTTAGACCCTCTTTGAGATTTTTATTTTGATTAAGATCTCTTTGAGAAAATTGAAAATTCTGAACTCCTAAACCAACTATATTTCCTTAAAGGCCTGAGACTAAGGGGCATAGTTCTTGAATAGCCTGCCAAATCAACATCAACAAAACCAACTTCTCAAAGCTGAGATTCAAAAAACTCACTGTTCCTCATTGAAGCATATGCATTTCCTTAATATGATATCAATAGACTCACTAGCTTTTGCAAAACACCCCTCAAAAATTAATCAACAAAAAAGTTTTTCTTTTGAAAGGATAACAAGCTGCTCCCACAATACACAAGGAGAACAAGAAAGTTGTAATTGTGAACTACAACGAGCTAAGCTAAGTTTCTTTTCTTATTTTACCCTTTACTTCCACTAAGTGCACAAACTACAAATATACATACAACATACATAAGTGCAAAATGGAGCCTTATTGTTATTGAACACAAGTGACAAACCTGCAACAAGATCTGAGTCATTGGTATATATATCTGTTCCCCATAGTTGGCCACCTCTGACCTGCAAATGACATCATACTTAAATGACGATGATAACATGATTAGACAAACCAAACTACAACCGCAAAAGATAAGACTGGGAGAAAGATGTAAAATTAGCCAAAACTGTGTATCATGGATTAGTGGCAGGAATATGCATACAAAGGATGAAAGGTGCTTGCTGAACAAGTTTTTTACGCACAGAATAACGAGGGAGAGAGAGATGCCGCTTAGTGCACTTATATTAGAATTCAGAAGCTCTCTTGTATTGCAATCCGAGTTAAATTTGGTCCATCAATTCACCAGTATAATGTTGCACACAGATTTTTTTGAATGTTAAGAGATTAAGAGGTGTGCTCAGTTAAGCTTATAAACTGGTCAACCCAGCTTATAAGCATTTTTTGGCTTATCTACGTGTTTGACAAACACCGAAAGAGCTTATAAGCCAAGTGCTTGTAAGTCAAAATCAGCCAAAAGCTATAAGTTGGTCACTCCAACTTGTGACTTTTTAGCTTATAAGCACTTTTGCTTTGACCAAAATTTTACTATTTCATCCTAATTGTTTTCTGTAATCGTTGAAGTACCATTCGCAAAACTAAATCCTTAACTCCTCCACTTTATTTCCACTATTAGTCTGACATAAATAAGCATTTTTGTTACCAAACATACCATTTACTTGTTATTAATTTCAGCAATTGATGTTTATCAACTACCGTTAGTCGGCTTACTCCAAACGGGCTCTAAATAATATTGTATGTGCCTACATTAACACATGCCTAGATTTATTGAAGTGATTAAGAACATTATAGAATACTATGTAGGATGCCTTAGGATATCTATATTAAATTATAGCCTAATTACTTACCTTATTAGGTATAGACTCCTATATAAGGATCCCCTCCTTTTTTTTAATAATCGCGTTGTCCGAGACTGCACTCAGATGGTATAGGCTTTGATACCATTGTCAAGAGGCTCTGGTACCATCTTGGTGTTGTTTATTAGTGAAAGACTTTATACCATTATCACCAAAAACAAAACGGCAGAGTGCCAAACATAAACATGAAGAATTCTTCACATATTATGCAAAATTACCTAAGCAAACTCATGGTATTCATCCTTCCATAAAAACAATTATCAATCCTAGATACACCAAAGGAAGTCAAATTGCATGAATAGAGGTTTCTTATTCAACAACAACAGCATAGCACACCCACTGTAATCCCACAAGTGGGGTTTGGGGAGAGTAGAATGTACGCAGACCTTACAACAACCAACCCTTTTCTTGTTCAATGATCAGAAAGGAAAACCCTTAAACAGAGTATCGAAAGAGCTATTATTTAAAATTAATCAGTCATCTCGAAAGGACACAAATAGAAGAAAATGAATTATCTTACCTGCCGGTTTGTAGCTGATGCGTGTTCAGCTGGAATCCTAATTTCTAGAGTAGGATCACTTGGAGAACTATCAGATGCTTTATCAGCTTGGGATGATTCATATTCCTTCCATAATTTAATCAATTCTTGCATGCACTCACCAACTCTATAATTGACAGCAGATACATCATGCTTAACTGCAAAGAAAATGGAAACATTTCTTCATATTTGGTGCATGAATACTAAGTTACAACAAGTTGTGCATCCCCTTTTTAGTCAGCTAATCTATGAAAAAATCTGTTCTGTAATTGTACTATAATTGGTCGATTTTTCGTACAAAAGCAGTAGCAAGCACACTGGGGGAAGAGCTGCGTTTATTTAAGCGGAACAGAATGAAACAGTTAGAAGAACTTCCTAACCTACTGATGAGTGATGACTAACATTTCAAATGCAGGTGAAAAGCAATTATTACAAGCTTTTTCATAAAGAAAAAAAAAATTACAGAACTTATCATCACATAACTCATATCGACTCTGCAGCAAAGTAGAGGAAGGAAATAGTTCAATCCACTCGATTTTGTTATTCGACTATTCGAAAGAGCAATTTCATAAATCCATTCCACAAAATAAGTAATGTGATCTGTAGATATGTCGATGTGACTTTACTGGATGGGAACAATTTGCATATGTTACAAATGCCAAATGCACAACTTCAGCATTCGATGTAGTACGGGTCACACAAGCAAATAGCAGATGTACTCGAATTAAAAGAATTTACATGTAACAATTGTCCAAAAAACAGATTACAATCTGTGATATTATTTGACAGCTAATAGAATATGTGTTACAAGCTGCACAAATGTACAATTACAGCTGTAAGTTATAAGTTGAGTTTTGCACGAAGTGTGGCTGATTATCCAAAACTTTGATTTAACTATCCAGTTCCTAGTGTTGATGTGAAATGAAATAATTATCACTCTATATATTTTTTTGACAACGTAAAAAAATTAAATCCTGGAAACTACAAAGGAAAATCCACAGTAATGTGTGGCCGTTGCTTTTCCAATTCAAAATAAAAATCTTTCATGTTTAAAATAGTCAAGACATATTTTTGAAAATGGAACTTGTGCCTTACTCAACCCCGAAAGCTCGCTCATGATATTAGGATTGCCCAAAGACATATGAGAAGACAACAATCTCTCAGCCACTGCGAGACATTCTAACTCCCCCCACCCCCATCACTGCACGCCCCACCTGGAACATTGGAGCATAGACAATAGGGATGGCTCTGGTTATGATACCATGTAAAAGAAATGAACCTCGAGCCAACTCGATCACAAATCCAGCTCATGAGGCGGCCCAGGGACATATACACACACAGAAGTTCATTCCCTCAAACAATGTGTGACATTATAACAAAATTATATAGATGTAGATAACAAACTGAGCTTAAGTAACTATGCTGGCATCTTTTTACTGTGTGAGGTTAAGCTAATATTCTTAATTATATTATTTTTCTTGAACATCCACTTAATAATTAGGAGTCATTTCCCCTATTTTTTCATAAAAAACACAACAGAAAATATGGGAAACAGATACATGCTAAACAGAATACAATAGCACGTTTTCTCTTGATTACGACTGACTTACCTTTTCAAATTACTAATATTTGTGGACCTTTTGGAGTATTTTTGGCCAACTCATTCCTCAGTTTAGATTCGATTCGCCACGGGATTGAGAAAATTTTGTAATGAAATATTAGTGCATCAGATTAAGAATACAGACGGGAGACTCTGTAATTATGGCAGACCAGAAAGGAGATTAATTAAAAGGCAAAAATACAAGGAAAAGTCATACTCCCAAAGAAAGAGATAATCATACCATGGCTTATTAGAAATCTCGCCCACTCATTGTTTTGGTGGATTTTTTTTTCTGGTTAATTTTGGGGCATGATTTCATGTATAATGATTTTTTAGTTCCTAGCTTAATCGTAGATTGCACATATGGGTTGTTTTCAAAAAGCTCTAGTATATTACAAGTACATAAGAACCAAAGATATTTATGTCAAACAGTCAAAGTAATTCTATTTCCTCTCTAATCTAGTACTCAATCCCATGAACAAAGAAAGGGAAAAAGAGATGTCTTTTAACAAAAAGGTGGTTATCTAAAGAAAGAAGACCACAAGCTTGACAATGTTGATTGGCTTTATAAAATCCAGTAAAAGGTCTAATTCTGGAGGAAACAGGTTTTCAGTGGCATCATCGTGCTAATTTGGTCACAAACTACCGACTGTTTTTGGCCACTAAAAATAGAAATTGGTCACCGCATCACTATCTTAATGCACCAGACTTTATAGCTGTGGAGGGAGTTACAATGGTCATACAAATTCAAACAAATGGCACGAAGTTTGCAGTTCATGGTCCAAAGTAATACAAAATTAGGATAGTTAAAACCATATAGAGTATCCGGAAATATCATGCAGATAAGTTCCAGCAATCAATGATGTAAATCCAAAAGGAAGAAAACTACATGTACGAGATGCAGAAAGAAAAGAATGAGTCAGGACCTCTAAGAGTTCCTTTCTCTCCATACTGGAAAAGTAATGACCAACAAGTCATTTAAAACAGCTCAAGTATAACAATTCTATAGAAGGAGATTCATTTAACTATAGACAAGACGCGGCAAGCAGTTATGATGAAAAGCGGAACATGTGAGCCTATGATTTTGCATATAGGCATATCTGGCAACCTAAGGCAGAAACAGCTGGCAAATCTTGAAGAATGCCGGCCAGAAGAGCATCAATTCCTAACATGGAAACTATACAACAACATACCCCAGTGAAATCCCACACTGGGGTCTGGGGAGGGTAGAGTGTACACAGACCTTACCTAACAAGAAAACTATATCAACCAATAAAATATAGGATCGAGGTTGTCTTATTTGTTAACTTAGTAACTTTTCCGAAATAAATAAATCTGCAAACTTGAATGCGAAGGACAACTCCCTCCTGGATGATACCAATTTAAGACAACTCCAAGATAGGTACTTTAACTGCTTACCTTGAGATCTGCACAGAAAGACAGAAGAAGAGTTACACTACACAACAATAAAAGAGAGATCTATGTCCAAATATCATAGAAGTAGAAAAATGTATCAAAATTACCAGTCTAAATAACTTATAGGAAGTTTATCCACACAGATTAGTAATTTGTAGTTGCTAGACGAGAAAATGAACTAAACACGTTCCATATATTACTCTTTAACAATTTAAGTCTTTGATAACCTAGTTGAATTGTTTACCAGGAGGAACTTTCAAGACAGGGAAATGGAAGGATTCCAAAATATAATAGAATTTCTTCATCAACAAAGTAAAAATAATCTATTCCTCTTTTATTTTTTTGATAACCGATATATCTATTGATAACGCTTTGAAAGTCGGTGGATAATAGGTCACCCCCTTAATTCGAAAGTTGAATTGTAGATTTACTAGGTTTTCTGTAAGTCTTTTTCCTTTCTTTTGGTTTCTCACTTTTTGGAGGTTGCCAGCAATACAACTTTACCAGTTTCAAAGAAAAAATAGGTCACCCCCTATCCTTCTCCACTTAATACCACACTCAGTTCCCCAATAGGATTCGACACCATTTGTGGATGTGAGGAGGGCGTAGATTGCTGAAAATATAAAGGAAAGAAGAAAAACAATGACCTGCAGGCGGCATAAGGCCGTCTCTTATAGGTGGAAGCTGTATGAATGTCTACCAAGATCGAAAAGGCTCTGATACCTAGTGAAAATTAAATTAACAGTTTATTGATTTAGTTGATTAACAATGAACAAGAGGAACTCATATGTAAGAGTCTAAGATTCTATGACAGGTAAGCATTCTCTATGCTTATAAGGTAAGTAATTATTCTATAATTGAATACCGAATATCATAAGGTATCCTTTATCAAAATTCTATTAGTTTTCCTTATTTTTTTTAATAAGTTATATAATATTTTCCTTATTCAATTTCATTTAAATAAGACATGTATGAATTGTTGGCTATAGATCGTCTAATGCTCATCAGTTATGGGTAAAGCATCAGATGGTGTCAAGTCAATAATCAAAGGAAAAGGCATACCCTTCATTTTCATGAGTGTGTGACCTAAAACGAGGATCACGGTTGGCCATGGGACTCCCTCTTGGTCGCGACATTCTCTTGCGCTGCTGAACAGCATAATTAAAAGCTTCTCTTTCCCTTTCTCCACCTCCTTCAGTATCCAGGTCTCCCTCATCTGATTCTTTATCATGACACCTGCCACGTTTCTCACCCATCTCTCCTTCCAAATCAATATCTCTTTCCTTTCTCCACTCACTTCCATCTCCGTCAGTATTTTTCCAGTTGTCATGATCTTTCTGTTTCTTCTGCTCCACTGTTGAATTTTCCGGCTCATTTGTTTTTCCAGGAACATCAATCACTTCTTTTTCGCTCTGCAAGGCTTCCCTCTTCACATGGTCCTTTTCCCAGTCCTTTGGTCTGTCTTTATCCTTTGTTAGATAATTTCTTTCCTTCTCCCGCCGCTCAGATTCCTTTTCCTCTTTAAGCGACTCCTTGTTATCCAAACTGCTATTCCCTAGTTGTAAATTTTTCCGACAATCATTTCTTTCTTTATCCCTTTCTCCCCATTCCCGGAGCTTTCCTTCTTTCCGTTTTCTATCTTTGTCTTTGTATTTATCGTCCCCTTTCAAATCCATCTTGTTTTCAGCAACGGCTTCACGCACTTTAGCAAAATCCCTATTCTCATAATTTGAGACTTCTTTTCCTATCTCGGCAGCACCATGGGCTCTTGATGCATGCCATGGATCCATGTTCCCAACAGGGAGATCAGTGTATCTTTTTCCCCTATTCTGTTCCTTAGAGTCTTTCCAACTCACACCAAATCTGTCCTTATCTGCCTTCATGTCTCCCTTATATTCAGTATAAGCATCCCTATCATGTTTATTGCCCTTACCATCATCAGCTTTAGTCCCTTGGTACAACTCCCTTAATTCACTTTTGGCATCACGATTCTCAACCTTGACGTCCTTGTTATTTTCCTTGGGCTCCACCAACCTATTTTCTGAAGCAACAGAATGATCAGGATGTGAAACAATTGGACATGATGACACACGGTACATCGGTAGCACAGGAGATCCTCTATCTGCATCTCGTGATGATTCGGTCCGTTGAATCTTTGGCAGTCGAGCATTTTGGCCCACATCAAAGGAGGCATGATATTCTGTTGTTCCCGAGCTCACCACCTTGGGAAATGCACCGGAGTCATCATGCGAGTACTTTGGAGCAGAAGAGTAACTATGGTTACTACCGCTGCCATTTCCACCATCCCCATGTGGCCTTTTATTCGAAGTACCACTCATATTATGGCTTTTTCAGCATATAAGTTAAGGAACCTCAAGGACCATAACCTGCAAAAAATTCAAACACAACGAATATCATCAAAGCCAGTGAAGATCTGAGAGCTGCAGACTATCAAAGCCAGCTTCATGACTTATTAAAAGTGCAACCTTCTACCTACACAACCATGCATCACGCACAGACGAGATAATTCAGCAGAGACACACCTTTTAGTTTATGGGTTCTAGTCCGCGATTCTTTTTATTTACTGGGTTCTGAATAGATTATTTCTACCTATTAAATGATTTTTTTAACACAAGTGCAGTGTTTGAACCAAAGTTACTAGGTTCTGCCGAACCTGTAACAATCCATTGTGACTCCATCCTATTAGTGAGGGGACTCGGCTTTTATAGATCTCTTTCCTATTTTGTGAATTCAATCAAGCTTCAAAATTAACATTGAAAAGCTTAACACCCACAACAGTTCTTCAACATTTTCAATCAGAAAGAACCCAGGTAAGCAAAAAGTTTAAATCTTCTGAATCTAATGACATACCCCAGAACAACAAAAATCAAGAAAATCCCAAAAAAATAAGGACAAAGTTATGAACTTTTTGGCTACCTTGAGTTCTTCAACATTTCAATCAGAAAGAACCCAGATAAGTAAAAAGTTTAAATCTTTTGAATCTAATTACATACACCCAGAACAACAAAAATCAAGAAATCCCAAAAAAATATAAGGACAAAGTTATCAACTTTTCGGTTACATTGAGTTCTTCAACATTTTCAATCAGAACGAACCCAACAACAACGACAACATACCCAGTATAGTCCCACTAGTTTGGGAGGGTAGGATATATGCAGGCCTTACTTCTACCTTTGTGGAGAGGTTGTTTCTATAGACCCTCGGCTCGAAAGAATCAGAAAGAACCCAGATAAGCAAAAAGTTTAAATCTTTTAAATCTAATTACATACACCCAGAACAACAAAAATCAAGAAAATCCCAAAAAAATAAGGACAAAGTTATCAACTTTTCGGTTACCTTGAGTTCTTCAACATTTTCAATCAGAAAGAAGCCAACAACAACAACATACCCAGTATTCCCACAAGTGGGGTTTGGGGTAGGATATATGCGGGCCTTACTTCTACATTTGTGAGGTAGAGAGGCTGTTTCTATACACCCTCAGCTCGAAAGAATCAGAAAGAACCCATATAAGCAAAAAGTTTAAATCTTTTGAATCTAATTACATACTCCAGAACAACAACAAACAAGAAAATCCCAAAATAATAAGGACAGAGTTATGAACTTTTGGTTACCTTAACAGCAAAAATCAAGAAAATCCCACAAAAATAAGGACAAAGTTATGAACTTTCAATTACCTCGTAAGATATCTCGAATGCCAGTAAAAACACGGCTCTAGTAGCAAAATAAGGACACAAAAATCAATCTTTATGTGTAAATTTACTCTCTATATTATGACACAGTACAGATGAATATTGCTTGAATTAGAGCACAACGTTCTTGAGGGTGTAATAGGAAATTTGTCAGCAAAAACGTCTTGTTAGGTTTGTGTTTTGCTCAATTTTGGCTAAAAACATCCTGTAATTACACCTATTACTTAAGTTACATCCTTAAAGTATTACTATAAACAAATTTCATCCTTTTTAGTTTTCAATTTTAACAAATTTCATCCTTCCGTTAGTTTGTGAATTTGAGTAACGGGAAGCATGAAATTTGTGAATTTTGAAAACTAACAAGGATGTTTTTGTTCAGAATAATACTTTAAGGGATTGTTTGGTATATAAGAATATATCATTGGTTGGGATATCTCACTTTCTATATGGTGGGATAGTAAATCCCACTATTTAAGTACAAATAGCGAGTCTCGAGACTAATTGATATCTATAACCAAATGCGGGATAAAATAATCTGGAATTGTTATCTTTATCTCATCGACTAAACGACACATAATGATATAATTTAAGTTATAGGTATAGTTAACGGTTTATCGAAAAACTCTGATATTAAATTGGAGAAAGTGTTAAGTCTGATATATTGAAGTACGGTTATATTTTTAAAAATATTTTAACTAATCAATAATATATAAAAACGTTAATAAATTCATGACAGATAATATTTACTTTAATGGTGCTCCCGAGTCTATTCCAATCCCTATTACTCTTAATTCCAACATCAAAATTTAAAATGACGTACCAAAAGACACATAAATATTTAAGTATACTTCATAATTGGAGCACATGAGTATTGTATATTGATCGGCAATATGAGATTAGAAACGAAATATATAGTGCTTTCATTCTAGTGACTAACAAAAACTTGTTGAAAGGCGCGTGGATGTTGTGTTGGCAAGAGTAGATAGAAAAATAAGTTGATCGAGATAGGTGGGTGGAATAGAATAATATCAAGAATTTATTGTATCTTCAAGTTATTGTTTTTTTGTTTTTTTTGATAATTCGCGCCTCGAGTGGCGCGAAATGCCTCATATCATTAATGCATGTACAATCTGGTACTAGGCTCCCGGAGGCGATGGAACCCAGCGCCCAGCGCCATCGCGGTAAATCGCGGGATGTGCACCCGCGTTCGATGTCCGATCGCCACCAACGGTCATCTTTGCTGGTGACCCGCCGCGGGAGGAGGAGGATCATCCCACACTGCAACATGCCCGCGCGATTAAGCTACCAGGCTTTAATACGAGACATATGCCCCGGAGAACGTATCCGGAGGGGATCGAACTTGCAACCTGAAGGCTGCAAACTCGATCTTCAGCCAACAGGTCGATCCCTCTAGATATCTTCAAGTTATTGTTAAAGATACATTTATGCACCCTTATTATTCCCACACAAAGTCATAAAAAGTAGCAACGTGGGAAGTTACTTGGAAGATTTAACTTATGGTGACAAAAAAGTCTCATAATTAGAAATGGTGACAAGTTTGATGAGTCAAGGTCAAACTTGTCTTAAAAATGTGATTAACTAAAATTGGGACTGAATTATAATTTTTAAAACTTATAATCTTTTACAAAATACACAAAAGTCCATACACATTATACAAAAACTTCTTCCAACCCACACACATTATACAAAAACTCATTCCAACCCACTTCCGCGACCTTGTCTCTGCATTCTTCTTTGCCAAAAAACGGCGACCATTGTTCTTTGCTCGTTCCTCTCTCTCCATTGTTGTTGTTGCTGCTCATTTCTCTCTCTCTCTCTCCATTGTTGTTGTTTCTCTATTCATTCTCATGTAAAAAAAAAATCCACTTGATTCAAAAGTTAGGGTTTTGAAATCAGAGTGTGAAAGTGATGATTTTGGTCAAAGAAGATAAAGAAGAGCATGGGTTTTTCTTTAATGTTATTTATTTTGTTGTAGTTTCGTGTATTTGTTGCACTTGTTGGGGTTTGTGAGTTTGTAAATAGTGGTTGTGGTTGTGAAATTATGGTTTTTTGTGCTGTTTTTGTTCTTCTTCTCCTTGTTGTTTCGGAAAAAAGGCTTGCAATTTTGTTGATGTTTTCCAACAATTGAGGTTACATGTTGCAGCAAATTCAACACTTGTTTGACAGTTGCAAACATCTGCTGAGGTTGTATGATTTGGTGTATTTTGTTTAAGTTGTTAGTGAGATTTGTGATAGTCGTGTGTTTGTAGTGAAATATAGATGTTTTGTAGTTAAATTTAGATGATTTTGCTGTTGTTGCTGTCATGCTATGGTTTAGGAAAAAATTGATTTTATCCAACAGCTGCTGGATAAAATCAAAACAATTATTGAGGTTTTTGCAGCATCTGAAGCAGTTGTTGTAGCATATTAACAAGCTATTGTAAAAAATCAAAACAGTTGCTAAGTTGTTGCTACTGTTTTTCTATTTCCAACAGATTAAGATTCTGCTGCAACAAGTAATAAGTTGTTGCAACAACTTCGTATTTTGTTGCAACATATTATTAATCTGCTGCAACAACTGATTACTTGTTGCAACATATTTCTTTCCTTTTTTACTTTGAATGTTGCACTAACCAATTAAAACTATTTTTCTATCTCCTGTGTATAGATAAAATGACTCCAGTTAAAAGAAAATAAGAGAAACTAACAGAGGGAGAAAGTAGTAAAATAGCTAAGATGCAAACACCATTAGATAAACTTGTGACTGCTATTTGTCAATTAACAAATGAGGAAAGAGTTAGTGAAACTAGGGCTTCAGAAATAGAGGAAACCCACGAAACCTCTGTTGTGCATGAAGAAGAAAGTGATAAAAATGAACAAAGTGAAGAAACTAGAGAAGAAAGTGAAAAAGATGATGAAAATCTGATGAAGGAGATGAAGAATGAGATGAAGAAGAAGTAAGTGAAGAAGAAGGAGATGAAGGGGATGAAGGAGCTAAGGGGACGAAGGAGGTGAAGAAGATGCAGAAACTGAAAATGGTAATGAAGAAGAAGAAGAATCAACAGATCAGACATTGCCCGAGTTAAGAAGAAAAAGGAAACATAATGTGGATGTCAATCTTGTTGAGTCTTCTAGTATTGTCACAGATCCCAATAGACCTTCGATTGAGGAGGTCGTTGTTACACCTCGTAAGTTTAAGACGATAATTAAGAACATCATTAAGGATTAAGATTTCCAATTATCAAATTTAAATATATTTTACGTGCTAATACGGATTAATTATTGGTAATGGCGAATACGACGTCGGAAATTTCTTTAATAATAATGGTTTATATATACATATATATTCCGTCATGGATTAGTGACGTATAGAAGATATGATGATAAAAATTTAAGGCAACGAGTGTTTGAAATTAATAGGAGTAGGATTAAGATTTATTACTTGAGGATTGTCTTGACTAAAGAAGGCTTTTAAGGGCCAAAGTGTAATTTAAAAAAAAACTATTTCGAGATTTGGATTTAATACTCGAACCCTTTTTCATTTCAATTATATTTTCATTCTTAAACACCCAAATCTTCATCTTTTCTCTCAATTCCAATCCGAAAATCTCACTATCCATAGCCAAGAATTTAAGTCACATTTCCATCTTCTTACTAGATTAATCCATCACAATTAGAAGCCAAATTTTGACCCAAAACAGTGGCTAAATCGGGCCACTGCCAACAGCCACTAGGTCTCGGTTTTTGTCCAATTTTGGACAAATTTGTGGATGAAAATTGTGTAGAAATGATGTAGTAACACCATGGATTGTTGCATGTTGATTTGGAATTAAAAAGGGCTGAAGTTGGGCAAAAAGAGAAGCCAAAAAGGGCACGAAACAGTGGCAAAATCGGGAATGATGGGCAGAATTTTGTTCAACTTTGGAGGGGTATATCTCCTCGTATATTAGGGGGTTTTGGGTGTTTCAAAAGCCTAAAATGAAGGTCGTCGAGTCTAGTTTCCAACGCAACACACCGCTCGTCTATAGGATACTGGAGTAGAGGGTTATGGACGTTACAAGTTCAGCTGACGAAGCAGTGACTAAAAATCGGGACTGTTTTGGGGATTTAATTAAGGTATGAAAATTCTTCAATCTATGTTATAATTGAAGTTGCATATTGTGGTAGTTGAAGTAATGGACTTGTGTTAGGAAGAAATCTTGAATTTAGACATTGCATGTGGATAATTTGAATGTTGTAGCCAATATTAGGACTAATGTTACTAATCTTGGAATTGTCGTATTCGATTATTGTGTTGTGCAATTCGTCGCTACTTGACATGTTGATATTGGAAGAGAATCTTGACATACAAGTTATAATTGTTCATAAAGAATTATTGGAACAAGATTGGACTCTAAGGAATTAAGAAAAATATTGGTTTTGCAAATATTGGCCAAAGACTTGCTTGTAATTTTTGGATATTATCGCGTCAAGTTAGGGGCTGATTTTGTGAAGTTTAAATGTTGGGAATTTGACTATGAACATGTATATAAGTTATGGTAATTACTAATACATGTCTTAAAGGAAGTAAAGTGTAAAAAGGGTGTTATGTTACAAATTATAGAACTTGGTTATTGTTGTTGTCATTAGAGTTGATGGATTATTTTAAGATTGTTCTAATATGGACTAAGGACTGAATTGACATGAGAAATAGGTGTAGTAATCACCTGGTTTGTTGTAGTTGTGATATCGCTTAAAAATAAAAGAGAAGAAATACGTTATGATGACATAAATGGAATATCTGAGATTATTATGGTTATATATTTGAGTTATGACTTGTTGTTGGTATTGCTGGCTTGGTTTGAAATTTGTGGATGTACATATAAACAGGGGAAGTGCTGCCCAAATTTCTGTAGAATTAAGGAAGTCGTTATTCAAATAACTTACGTTAGGAGTCCTAGAATTAATGGTCTTATTATTATTATTATAGGCTGACGTACTAGACGAGTCGCATCCTCGTTTTACATTGGTTGAGTGACTAAGAGGTATGCGAGACTATCCTTCTTTCTTTTGGCATGATTTTGTGAAACAAACTTTCATTTGACATGATTTTAATAAAAGTACGGCGGACGTACATGATTTTCTACAAAGTTAGTTTTACAGGAATTTTTTTTATGACAGGTGTCTATGATTTTCAGTAAAGAGTTTATTATGATGATATTATCGATAGTCAAAGATGATTTCTAATTGCATATAGTTGCTCATGATATCTACTCGTGCCAAGTCTTATTACACATTCACCGAGTCTCTCACATAGAGTCAAGACTATATTGTATGTTCCGGGTTCGAGTCCCGACTATTATTATTATATTACTTGGGTTCGAGTCCCAAGCGGGTTCAACTCCCGGATTATTATTATTCCATGGATTAGCTCTCCATGATGCGGGTTCGAGTCCCATGACATTATATTATTTCATATACACTTACGTGGGTTCGAGTCCCACGATATATATACTTACTTGGGTTCGAGTCTCATGATATATATGTACCTAGACGCGTTCGAGTCCTGTGCTATTATATCCTGAGGATATGAGTTCAAGATTTTGGCAAGACTTGCATATTTTGGAAAGGTAAGAACTAATTTTCATTACTCTCATTTGATAAGGCACATTTATACTGTTATGTTGATTTCATACTTGCCCACTGTTATACGTTGAACTGTTATGATTTCAATTATAGTATTTTTCAGTTTCACATACTTGGTACATCTATCGTACTGACCCCCTTTTTCCCGGGGGGCTGCGTTCATGCCCGCATGTACATGTGATCGGTTAGGTGACCCTCCAGTTTAGGACATCTACCAGCTGCTAAAGAGCTCCCTTGTTCCGGAACCAGCTATTTTGGTACAGATCCTTACATTTCAGACTTATGTATATTTTGGGCACGACGGGGCTCTGTCCCGTCATATGTCAGTATCGTACTCTTAGAGGTCTGTAAAAAGTTATGGGTTGGACGTTTGTACCTTGTTTTGGTTTTTGATGTTGGTGTACTCTGTGTTGGGCGTTCCCGGTTATATTTGTTGTTAGCTAGTGACAGCCTTGTCGGCTTGTTTATTTTGATTATTCTTTTGTGTACATAATGTTGGTTGGTGTCAGCCTAGTCGGCTAGCCTATTATGATTGTTGTGTTGTTGTTGATTTGGCAGCTTTGTCGGCTCGTCTATTTTAGGGAGATGATGTAAAAGCAGCGTTGTGCTACCGAAATTTCTATAGATATCTGTATTAGAAGGATTAACAGTGACAGGTCAGTAATGACGTCTAATTAGGACGTTTAGTCGCGGCCCGTCGGGTTGGGTCGTGACAGTCGTCAAGAGTTTCAGCATTGAAAAGTACCGCGTGAGGATGCTGATGAATGGAATAAGGATTTGTCTGGTGATTTTGTGGTTAGATCAATCATGGGCAAGGGCTTTGACACCTTCAGGGGCATTCTCCGGCAGCAGGGGTTGGAGAATTTCTTTAGGGCTAGGTGTTTTGGGCTCTATTTAGATTTACCTGAAGATACCGGTGCCCGATTTCAAATGACAATGTTTTCTGAGCTTTTGAAGCGTAAGATTATTTGTGATATAAAGGATGAGATTTGGATCAATTATTGTGGCATGAAGGAGTTTGACATAGTTGCCGGATTGAGATGTTATCCTTGTGAGCCTCCTCCTACTATTGTATTAACCAAGCCAGCCCGGACGCCCAAGGCAGCCAAGAAAGCAAAGGGTTCCAAAGCTAAGAATGATGCCTTTTTGGTAAATTTAGTGGGAGAGAGCTACATTCAAAAGAAATTGTTGCAAGACTTGGAGTCCAAAACTTTCTCAAAAAAAGCACAAGGAGGCACTGTGCTTAGTTTGGTTTGTGCATAGTGTTCTTTGGATAAGAGACGTAAACTACAATATACCGCTTGGATTGATTAAACTTGCTGAGGACTATGATGTCTTCAACAACTATGTCTGGGGTTTTCAAAGCTTTAGCTTGACTGTTAAATATTTGATGAAGGATTTGAAGCCAACGAGGAAGACACAAAACCTATATGGCTTCCCTTGGGCTTTCATGGTAAATTTTCTTTAATGTTTTACCTTATTTTTATTTATTTCAATCACTATTTTGATTTTTGATGACATCTTTTTTTCTAGGCGTGGACATTTGAAGTCATTCCTCACCTCAGACATCAAGTCAAGGAATACTCCGAAGAAGTTATCTATCCAAGAATTCTTAGATGACACACTGCCAGGAACAACACAAAATTGAGTGTTGACCTTTCAACCCCTCTAAGGAAGATGTAAGTATTAGAACACAACAGATGACTAGGTGTTGCAACAACTTTTATAATCTGCTGCAACAACACATGCATCTGTTGCAACAAGTTATGTATCTGTTGGACAATGTCCAACAGATAATTAACCTGTTACAACAAGTTACCCAACAGATGAATCTGTTATAACATGCAACTAGTTTTTTACAACAGATGAGTAACCTGCTGTAACAAGTTACCCATCTGTTGGAAAATGTCCAACTAATGATAAACCTGCTGCAATAAGTTGACAATCTGTTGGACAATTTCAACAAGTACCACAACTATTGCAACATATCACTTTATTTGCTAATTTGATAACTTATGAATCTGTTACAATAAGTTTTTACAACAAGTACAATAATCTGTTGCAATAAATTACTAATCTGTTGTACAATATCTAACAGATGAGCAACCTCCTGCAACAAGTTACTCATCTGTTGGAAATTTTCCAACATATGAGATACATACTGCAACAAGTTACCTATCTTTTGGACATTGCCCAACATATGTGTAACATTTTGCAACAACCTGATAACTTGTGTTAAATAGGTTTTATTTTTATGATTTAGCATCATTATGATATATCTATTTTTTTGTTGTATGTTGTGAACTCATGGTTTGTCCCAATAATAAGAGAGTTGGAGATGTCATGCCTTGTCACATTTGTGCCCATAGAATCTGTGTCTGACAGATTGATTTATGGGTTTAAAGGGGAATTAACTGGAGTGACAGCCATCACTCGGGTTGATGATGTTGTAGCTGGCGGTGGTGGTCATGTTGATGTTGGTGTTGGTGCTGGTGGTGATGTTGTTGTTGATGCTGTTGTTGGTGCTGATGTTGTTGGTGGTGTTGTTCAGCCTGTTGATGTTGTTGTTGGTGGTGGTGGTGTTGGTAATGATGTCCCAGCAAGTATTGCTGGGAAAAAATTAAGAGATGATGATGTTAATATTGGTGGATTTACTCCAGTTCCTGGATTGAGTGATTTTTCTGAATTTGGTGGTAATTTTAGTGGTGGTGGATTGAGTGGTAGAAAATTTGTTGATGTTGGTGCCGGTACTTCTAAGGTGCCCTCATGTGCTTGTGAGTGCACCACTTGCAAAGAAAAATTGATAATTTAATTAGAAAGGTGGAGGAATTGGTGCAGGCCCAAGAAGCCACAAACACTTCTATGCAGATGTTGATATCCAAGAGAGGTATCAAACCATCAAAGAATCTTTCCTCACCTTATACTCATGTTCATGCTCGGATGAGGGGCAAAGCAATTTCCAAGGCACTTGCATCAGTTAGATAAAAAAGATTTATTGCTACTCCCAGTAAGTCAATTGAGACTCTTCTTCTTGATGTTGAGCCAAAAGTGCTAAAGAATGTGGACATTTTCAAGCTTGTACATGCCCAAAGAAAGAAAAAGATTGAGACTGTAATCAAGTCCAAAAAGAGTGGGAGAACCATGTACTCAATGCATGAATTTGGAGCAGCAGACTTCAAGGCTCTGACAAACATGGAAATTTGGTAGGAGGATTGGGTAAGTTTCAACAATTGTATATATCTATATAATTCAGTATGTTGTTGCAACAAGTAGATAATCTGTTGCAACAAGTTAACTAGTTGTTGCAACAGTTTCTTTATTTTATTGAATCTGTTGCACCAAGTTAACTAGATGTTGCAACAAGTAGATAATCTGTTGAATCTGTTGCACCAAGTAACTAAATGTTTTACTACTTTTACTTTAGTATGTAGATGAAGTTATGCTTCTAATGCATATGAGACAAATCAATTTTCCTGAGTACTATGATTCCACTAACATAATCCTGGACCTCAACTTTTACAACAAAAGAGGTACGCATAATTGACAAAAGAGAGTACAATTCCAAATGTCGTGCCTCTGAAGGTTAGACTTGTTGAATTCAAGTGGGATGATGATAATTGTAAGGGTGTCAGACCCTACCCAGGAGGCTGCTCGTGGGCTGGTGCAAAAAGGGTTTTAACAATCATGAATATTAATGTTACACATTTTATCACTCTCGAGTCTCGAGTTCATGATTGAAGAGGGAGTGGTAAATGTGTATGACTGCAACGTTCCTGTCTACGAAGAAGCTGATTTCTTTTGTTTCATGGAGCCGGTAATGAAATTGTGGCCCAAGTTATTGCAACAGAGTGGAATGTTCGCACACTTGTCTGAAAAGTTACTCAATGAATCGTGGAAATTCAATAGGCTACTGAATCTCCCCCGCAATGTCACTAGTAGGGCATGTGGTTCATGATCAATTGCTTTTATAGAGTTTTTGCTTACCGACACAACTGTGACAAAACCCGAAAGTCTAATCAGCGACAACTCTGTAGGGAGGATGCAATTGAGATAGGCATTATGTGTCATTGAAAATGTGTTGGAGCCCTGAGATGAGTTGATAAACAGTTCATTGATTTTGCGTTTTTTGGAGCCAAAATGTGGCATGTTGAACAATTTAAGTATATATTAGGAGTTTTTTTATGACATTATGTAATTTAAGTATATATTAGGTGTTCAGTACTTTTCTAAGACATTTTGTTAAGTATATATTAGGTGTTCATTATTTAAGTTGTGTTCAATACATTATGTTCAGTGGTTTCGGTAGTTTTAAACAAGTCACAAAATCTAACAGTTGTTGAAAAAGTTGCAACAACTGACCCAACAGTTGCAACAAGTTTTTAATATGTTGCAACAAATTAGTAAGTTGTTGCAAAAGATGGTTCAGTTGTTGCAATATATGAGTCAGTTGTTGCGAAAAATCTAAATGTTGTTGAAGAAGCTGCAACAACTGACCCAACTGTTGCAACAAGTTTTTAATATGTTGCAACAAATTAGTAAGTTGTTGCAACAAGTTTGTAATCTGTTGCAACAGATGAGTTAGTTGTTGCGATAAATCTAACTGTTGTTTTAGAAGTTGCAACAAGTTGATAATCTGTTACAACAAGTTTGTGATCTGTTGCAACAAATGAGTCAGTTGTTGCAACAAATCTTTCAATTATTGAAGAAATTTCAACAACTAACCCACCCGTTGTAACAAGTTTATAATCTGTTGCAACAGATGAGTTAGTTGTTGTAACAAGTTAATAATATGTTGCAACAAGTACATTATCTGTTGTAACGGATGAGTAACCTATTTAAAAGTTTCACATTTAGTAAACAATAAGTATCATTGGTTTTCATTGTTTACACCTAAATATGGATGAATCAAGTAGTTCTCATCAAATTACACCAACGATCGCTCGATTTAAAAAGTATACGCTTAGTTGATCATATGTCCTGACTCAGTAGTTTTAAACAAGTCACAAAATCTAACAGTTGTTGAAGAAGTTGCAACAACTGACCCATCTGTTGCAATAAGTTTTTAATATATTGCAACATATGAGTAAGTTGTTGCAACAAATTACAAATTTGTTGCAATAGATGGTTCAGTTGTTGCAACAAATGGGTCAGTTGTTGCGATAAATCTAACTGTTGTTGAAGAAGTTGCAACGACTAACCCATCTCTTGCAACAAATTTATAATCTGTTGCAATAGATGAGTCAGTTGTTGCAACAAGATGTAAATTTATTGCAATAGATGGTTCAGTTGTTGCAACATATGAGTTAGTTATTGCGATAAATCTAACTGTTATTTTAGAAGTTGCAACAAGTTGATAATTTGTTGCAATAAATTTATGATTTGTTGCAACAGATGAGTCAGTTGTTGCAACAAAAATATTTCAATTGTTGAAGAAATTACAACAACTAACCCATCTGTTGCAACAAGTTTGTAATCTGTTGTAACAGATAGGTTAGTTGTTGCAACAAGTTAATAATATGTTGCAACAAGTGCATTATCTGTTGTAACAGATGAGTAACCTGTAACAATAAGTATCATTGATTTTCGTTATATACACCTAAATATGAGTGAATCAAGTAGTTCTCATCAAATTACACTAACGATCGCTCGATTTGAAAAATATACGCTTAGTTGATCATATGTCCTGACTCAGTAGTTTTAAACAAGTCACAAAATCTAACAGTTGTTGAAGAAGTTGCAACAAATTTTTAATATGTTACAACAGATGAATAAGTTGTTGCAACAAATTTATAATTTATTGCAACAGATGGTTCAATTATTACAACATATGAGTCAGTTATTGCGACAAATCTAACTGTTGTTGAAGAAGTTGCAACGACTAACCCATCTGTTGCAATAAGTTTGTAATCTATTGCAACAAATGAGTCAGTTATTGCAACAAGATATAAATTTATTGCAACAGATGGTTCAGTTGTTGCAACATATGAGTTAGTTGTTGTAATAAATCTAACCGCTATTTTAGAAGTTGCAACAAGTTGATAATTTGTTGCAACAAGTTTGTGATCTGTTGCAACAGATGAGTCAGTTGTTGCAATAAATCTTTGAATTGTTGAATAAATTGCAACAACTAACCCATCTGTTGCAACAAGTTTGTAATCTGTTGCAACAGATGAGTTAGTTATTGCAACAAGTTAATAATATATTGCAATAAGTGAATTATCTGTTGTAACGGATGAGTAACATGTTTAAAAGTTTCACATTTAGTAAACAATAAGTATCATTGGGTTTTCGTTGTTTACACATAAATATGGGTGAATCAAGTAGTTTTCATCAAATTACACCAACGATCGCTCGATTTGAGAAGTATACGCTTAGAATTTTCCATCAAATCAATGAAATTACCGTCTAATCCATTAAGGATGTTAGTAGATAAATATATTGATCACTAAATATCATTGAATCCCTTTGTTTAACATTGAATATCATTGGTTTCCTCTGTTAATAACTGAACATATGTGACTTATATCCTAGTTATTGCAGCAATTTCATGATCTGTTGCAGCAATTATATAATCTGCTGCAGCAATTGCATAATCTGTTGCAGCAGTTGCATAACCTGTTGCAATAAGTACATAATATGTTGCAACAGTTATATTATAACATGTTGCAATAAGTACATAATATGTTGCAACAGGTAACATAGATGTTGAACAAGTCATATCACTTGTTGGATGAAACAACTCATTCCATTTGTTGGATGAAACAAGTTAAGGACTTTCTGCAACAATTTATTCCATTTGTTGTAAAAACTCAAAACACTATAGGAACTTACTGTAACAAGTCATGTCACTTGTTGGAAAACCAAGTTAAGTTAGTTGATGCAACAAGTTTGATTACTGTCGCGTCCTTTTTCGACCGCGACATTTAAATAAATAAAAGCTTCTGCTTAAATAAAAATGTTAGAAAATAAATAATAAAAATGCTAAAAGAGTTAAATGTTAAAAAGGTGCTAAATGTTTTAAAAAGGGTTAGAAATGCTAAAGGGTTCGCGAAGTCGCCACCTAATTATTTTGGGTGAATTAGGACACCTAAATGTTAACTAGTTTAAAGTCAACATTAACTCCATTTTTATGGTCTGCAAAACTAGTGTGAGATTCAGGGTAAGGGTTCTTTATTATCCTAAAGGGAATGGGTTAGGCACCCTAAAGGATCCGCTAACTTGCGACTGTCCGTTCAAACCTGGGGTAATTATTATGCTAAGATGCATGTTTTGAAAGGTTTAAGTGAAGAGGTGCCTGCAAATTTAAAGAGTGAAAAAGATGCATTCTTTTATAACCTGAAAAAAGGTTTATAAGATTTGTTTATAAAGTTAATTTTCGAAAGAGATCATATAAAGTGTTATACATAAGAAGTTTAAAAAAAAAGACAACTGTGCAAAGTTGACTAAGTGATTAAAGGTAGCCTTTGTTTGCAAAGTCGGTGGATAATAAATTATATAGTATTAATGAAAGATTTATTAATTCTTTTAAGATACATTAGTCTCGTGACTAGATGTTCAAAAATAAGTTAAGCAAGCTAGAATAATTAACTTAATGAGAAGCAAATTTCTAGTGCCGAACTATTTTCTAATAGCGACTTAAAGCTTAGACTATTCTAAATATATTAATACTAGAGTAATGTTAGACAAGTAATTACAACAAATGAATGGGAAAGGATATGAATTAATAAGGATGACTCGAAGAATGGCGATGTCCTTTCCCCGCGGTTTGAAATTTTTCTATGCGAGATGGATGCACATAAATGCGGGCCTTCATTTGAAGTAGCTCAAGATGAGTCTCGCCATGAGACTCTTCATTTTTGCTCCGATGTGTTTCATGTAAAACAAAGGAAGATAAGGATTAGTAAATATTCATGATATATAATCAAACATAAGATTATTATTTTTATTTTTTTAAAAATAATAATAATATGTATAAACACACGAGAGAATCTTAACATTTAATTAAAGCAAGATAGGTCCTGATTATATAAAAGGGTCCAGGCATACAACTTTCAGATTCTAAAAAAGGGGAATGGGTCATGCCAACAGAGAAAGGAAGAAGCAGGGGATGATAGTGATGTCCACGTTCACAGGTACATGTTCAAAAATAACAAGTAAGCATTCGGCCTAAACTTTAACACATAAACTTATATGTTGTGATTAACTTGTGAAAGCAACAGGTAATAATAATAGGTACGATAAATTATCATAAAAAAAAAAGTTCATCTAAAGCATACAACATGGTTCAAGATATCAAAAGGTCAAACCTTAATTAATGACTGAAAGAGACATGCCCAATTCATAAGCATTTGACCTGAACACGATTTGCGACTAAACATATATACAGTGATTAGATTATGAAGCCAACAAACAACCCGCGTGACTAAAATGGATTCGAATGCCTGATTCCAGATTGCATAAAAACGACCATGCAGTGAGGAGGGAACACTAGGAAAGATATAATAGAATATAATTCAAGCCGGTTCCCGTTTTTTATAGAATACCAACTAAAATGGCAACTTAGATTTCATGTTTTACCTAAGCAAATATCAAACTAGGTGATTTAAATATTAGATTAGCCATTTTCTGAGTAGATGTAAACATATGCAAACTATAGTTTAACAGTTACTTTAAAACGTTTTTGACTTCTAATTTTTATTACTAACTGGTTCCAGATATTTTAAGAATTAAAACAGCAACCAACATATCATTTAATCAAATCAAGCATAATTTTTCCTCAGTCTCACTTCATATTGGTTTACTAATGAAGCGAGTTTCAAATTGTCGTATTAACATTATTTCAAGTACAAACAGGCTGCCTATTGGATAGTATAGCTCCTGGCTAGCACATTTGACCATACATAATCATAATCAGTCCTAACAATATCACAAAGCATTCAGACTAATCCTATTATAATTTATTTAAGAGGGAAAGCGAGTTCAAATCTTTAAATTAATCAAGATTTCCATTTTTTAACTAATGCCAATATCATATTTTCATCTAAGTATCAGTATGCACAGATATGATTTATGTCCAAATCAAAGAAGTTACTAGTATTATTTCAATATATGGCACCCGACATACACAACATTATCAGCTAAATAATGTAACCTAAGTGTGATCAACTAAGCAACATTCAGTCCAATCCAGATCTAATCACACATACTAAACACACATAGGCATACCATAATAAATCATACCAACAATATGAATTTTCAGAATTATGAACTAAACAGAATAAACAAAAAATAAAAGGGAGATAGTAGGGATTTGAGTTCACTGACCTTCTCCGGGCAGCGAACCGGGGCAGCGTATCAAGTTGCCGATCCACTCGGAGAGTTTGCTAATGCGGTGAAAAAAATGAGGCTTTGCGAAAGTTACTGATTTTGAGGATTGGATTCTTTCTTTGAATAAATCAGTTGGACTGCTGATTTTCGAATTGCTGGTTTCGGAATTCTTCCGTGATGCTAAAAGACTCTTCCTGAAGTTCTGCCGGTATCCCCATATGTAGAAAACATAATCCTTTTATAGTCCCCAAATTGGGTTCCATTTTGGGGTAAGTTTTTAAGACTGATTTTTTGACCATTCTAAGGGCTGATTCGCGGATGATTTGAAGGAGATTTGGTGCGATTTTGGGTGTTATATGGTAAGATTTGATTTCTGAAGTTTCGGTTGTGGCAAGTTACCATTTTAGGGATGATTTTGATATTATTCTTGTTGGAACGATTTGGTTATGACTGAGGCGAGGATTCGATTTGGTTATGCCAGATTTTCCCACCTGAAAATCCGGCGAGATTCGTGGGTAGGGGGAAGGGTGCATGCGGCGGATGATGGAAGAGTTTTTTTTTTTTTTTTAGGGTTTCTAAGGGGAGGGGACGACGGGGATGTGTCCTGGGCTGAGGGGAAAAAGATAAAGGCTGGGGGGAGTGGGCTAGCGGGTTGTGGGTTTGGGCCAGGTTTAAATTAAAGGTTGGGGAATTGGGCTGTGAAACGATGGGTTGTGTTTTATGGGTATTAGTTTTGGGTTGAGTAGAGTTTAAATATTAGGTGTATTATTTAATTAGTGGCAAATTATTATTTAAATTGTGATTAAATTATTTAGGTGCTTTATTAGTCTGAGTTTTAAAACTATTACAATAATAAATGTGAGTGTGCTATTTAATTAGTGTTTAATGTTTATAATGCGATGCCGTTATTAAAACTTATTAAATAAAAATTGAGTTATTTAAAAGCTACATGCAGATAGGACTTCTTAATTCTTTTATGAATGCTATTAAAACGCGTGTGTTATTATTAAATTGTTTATTTATGCCTGTATTAATATTTTATCGCTACATTTTATTATAAGAAATCATAAAAAATTATTTTGCAAAATTAGTGTAATTTTATAGCTACTGTATGGACGGGAGGGTCAAAATTGGGTGTCAACAATTACTGGTTGGCAAAATTCCTACAAGTTACACATCTGTTGCAACAGAATTTTTACTTGGTGAAAACTGTTCAGAAATTGCAAAATCACAGAACATACATTGGTGATTTGAGCAAGATCAACATATCATTTAAACCAATTTTACTAACAGAAACAACATAAAAATGTCATAAAATCCAATTTCACAAACACAAATAATAGTAATTATTATTACAAGACATTGCAAATTTAACAACTAGGGAACAATTCGGTTTGGGCATGTGGTTTTTTATGGCCAGCTGTTTTGCATATGGAGCATTTGTTTTTTCTCGTTGCAAGTGATTCTCCGATTCCACGCCTCCTATTTGTCCATTTTCTTCCCGGTTTGCTCGGATCAACATGTGGAGGATGTATTTCTCTCTCTAAAATCTCCATAGGAACTTCCCAAGATTCTTCAGAAGGCACGGGATTCATTTCCTCACAGTATGCAATTATGTAATTTTCGACCCTGTAATATGGAGATGAGTAGTCATAAATCCGTCTTTCAAAGTCTTCACCATATTGGACTCGAAGCGATGTCATAGCATGTGGGCAAGGTATTTTGTCCAGGTCAAAAGCTCTACAAGTACAAGATCTTATTTGCAGATCGACTGTTGCAACTGAACCATGGCCGATGACGCTGAACTTGTAGTTGACAATTTGATGGGCCAGTAACTTATTACCCAAGTTGACAAATTTTGATATTTTTTTTCATTAAAGGAACAAAGATGGTTGGTGAGTCGATGAACTCCATACGTCTCTCATGAAATTTCTCATTAAACCTCCTATTTATGGAATCAAATAGAGCAGTAATGGAAAATTTTCTTTCAACATTGAACGTTGAGTTCACCGACTCAGCAGCGTTTGTCGTCATAAAATCATACATGACAAAATAAACATATTAGTGTTGGAACATGTGGCTGAGGCTCAGCTGTGTCAAAAATCACAACAAGTACAATATCTGTTGCAACAAGTTACCTATTAGTTGCAGCAGACTGTATTGATGTGTAGTGCCCAATGTATTGCTCGCAACTTCGGCTATAGGAATCGGGTCAGCCCCACTTCCATTATCTGGGATATCCACATCCACCCCATCTAATTCATCATTTAACACATCTTGTAGGTCTTGAGATAAATTGTGGTTCTCTGCCGGGCTTCCAACAACGTATACCCTTAAAATGGGCCTAGCTACATCATTCAAATAAGCACGCAAACGAACCTGATCAGTTATCTTAAATGGCAAGACCCTCTGATTTTAAAAAAAAATTGTGCATGTAAGTGATGGCAAGATCTTTTGGTTCACAAGTTAATTCGCAATATGTGATGTTTAGGTTCACAAAATCATCGAACATAACATCTATTAGGTCAGGATCTATGTGAGACGGCAGACGACAAGGTCATTTCTTTCAACATTTCATCTCTACACTCCATCTCTCTAAGTTAATTGGGTTAGTTGTCAGAATCATGGTGAATTTTACACACCAAAGTTTGTAATCCCTCGTGTGGGGTTGTCATTGAGCCTGCATAAAAATCGACAGAAACAAAGGAAGACTTTAACTGGAAATTCTCGCATTTGTAATTCGACTTAGCTTGTGGATCGACCAAGAGGTATGGAGCTTAAGATTTGAAAATGCTTTAAAAGAAAAGTATAAAAATCCTCGACTTATTTAACGTGTTTTACTATTGTTAACTCTAATATAACTTTGGGGAGTTGGTTATATTAGTTTGTGAAAGTTTAATGGAGAAAGGTTTTGATGTTAAGAAACGGTCACTTAATTTAGAAGTCGAGATAGTTTACTTGTTTTGAAAAGAAATTATCTTGAATTTTTGGTATAAAAAGAGTTATTCCTTAAATTAAATTCCTGATTTTTATTAAAAATACTATTAATATTATGTTATGATATGAGTTATATATATAATAGTCCTACGACGAATACGGATGACTCAACATAATTTGGTTTTATCTATAACTTTAATGTATTTTGGACTTATGATATTACTGATTTTCCGCTTTACATACTCGCACGGCTACATCGTCACCTCCCTTCTCTGGCGCTCTTGCGCCAGTAAGGGAGAAAGAGGGTAGATCGTTATTTTGTACATTCAGGGCAATGACGGCCCCGCCCCGCCAGTTATTCATTATGGTTTTATCTGGAGTTTATATTCCGCCGTTTTCGATGTGGGCACTAGGTGCCCGGTTAGTAATCCCACGAGTCCGGTCCAACCGGGATCGCGGACAACATCTCTTTGGACAATCATCGTTGTCGTCTCTAACGTGTCACTACCCTTCCATCGCCAAATATATCGATTGTTCTTCTCGATCCATTCACCATGGCAATCAACCCCTATTGTTATTGAGTCCCCCATTAGTGGTGTTCGAGATACCTGGAGATATTTTGCTTAACAAAAAATTGGTCATGAGAGTACATACCAATCTATAACAAAATGAAATAGCTGCAGCAGTTGTTCCAACAAATTATTAACATGTTGGAACACGTGGACTACTTGTTGCAACATGTAATAAAAATGTTGCAACAAGTCACTAATCTGTTGGAATCAGCTTCAATTTTTTTGGGGTAATGTTTCAGACTGTTGAAGATGTTCAACAGATTCTCGAGTTGTTGCAACAAGTGTATTACTTGTTGCAACAAAGAAGATAATTTATTGCAAAGAAGTCAATAATCTGTTGGAAGCAACTTCAGTTTTTTGGGTTATGTTTCAGACAAAAACTGAAGTTGACTCCAACAGATAGTTGAGTTGTTGCAATAAGTGGAACACTTGTTGCAACAACTATAAAACTTGTTGCAACAAGTCAATAATCTGATGGAAGCAACTTCGCTTTTGGGTTACGCTCGCATAAAATTGTTCGACTCAACAGATAGTTGAGTTGTTGCAACAAGTGGAACATCTGTTGCAACAACTCACTCAGTTGTTGCAGGTTATTTATTTAATAATTACAACAACTTCATAATCTGTTGTAGAAGTTGCAACAACCACATTATATGTTGCAACAACTACAACAACTACTGTAAGTTGTTGGAAAATCAGTAGATTTATACCCAGGTGAAAAATTGAAATAAAACAACATTGTTATACTTACCAAATGAGCGGAAAACACTTATGAAGTAATTGTCAGTGTTACACCAACAAAATTCAGTCAAAAAATGCAAAATTGGGTGGTCACATTTTTTATTTCTTGAGCAATAATAGTGGACGAAGAAGAAGAAGAAAACAGAACAATGGAATGAGTTATGAAGTAACTCCCAGTGTTACACGAATGAAATACAGTGAAAAAGTTACAAAATCAGGTGGTCTTATTTTTTTCTTTCTTGAGCAAAATCCAGTCAAGACGAAGAAGAAGAAGAAGAAGAAGAAGAAGAAGCAAGAAGAAGAAACGAAGCAAGAAGAAGCACCAAGAAGAAGAAGAAACGAAGCAAAAAAGAAGAGCAAAAAATGCTGGAAACGGCGCAGACAAACAGAAAATTTAGCGTGTTTTTTGGCTCTGTATGGTTTATATGGGTTGAGTCAAAGTGTTAAAAATAAAACTTGGAGGCAAAATGTAAAAAATAAAGCTTGGGGTCAAAGTGTTAAAAATATAACTTTGGGATGAGTCAAAACTCTCTAATCACTAATTCAAAGTTTATCACCCCTACTCAATTAAAAAAACTAGAGTTACCCCAACTCAATTTTAAAATCTATTTGTCACCTATAATTAAAAGGCCCAAGTTACTTTATAATGTTATTTACGAAAAAAATAAAGGTTACTTTATTCCAAAACAACAACAACAACAACAACATACATGAAATCTCACAATTTGAGGTCTGGAGAGATTACAGTATACACAGACTTTATCTCTACTTTGATAGATAAAGCGTAGAACGGTTGTTTCTGATAGACCATCGGCTCAAGACAGAGCTTAAGCATAAGCAAGGCAAGACAAGAGAAATAGTCAAACCCGGACAATAAATTTAAAGTTATGAAAATGCTGGTACGAAAAGTGAATAAGTTGTGATAGCGCATTCTGGAAAAAAAGCAGCAACTACCGCATGTAAATTAGATAAACAAAGTACACTAAAGAACACATAGCAACAAAATGTTTTATAGTCTCATGTCATACTAGTAGGCGTGTTTAGTCTATCATACTAGTAGGCGCAATATTGCTTTATAGTCCTGTGTCATTTAATTTATGATGTTATGTGTTATTTAGTGTACTTTGTTTATCTTATTTACTTGCGTTAGTTACTACTTCTTTTTTCAAAATGCATTATTATGACTTATTCGTTTTTTTTACAATCTTGTCTTAAGCCGAGGGTCTTTCGAAAAGTACCGTTAGAGGTAAGTCTGCGTACACTCTATCCTCTCCAGACCTACGTTGTGGATTTCATTGTTGTTGTTGAACTTCCGTTCTTCTTCTTCTAAAAAAAGGTAAAAGGAAATAAAGAAGGAATTGATAGTCGATTAAAGCGAATTATTCTTCTTGAATTTCCGTTCTTCTTGCTGGAAGTTGAACATCCATGCTGCAATAGCCACGGCAGCTATGAGCCCGCACTCCAATTTTTACTATTTAAAAAAAAACTTTCCTCCAATAATCCATGGCCAAAAACGATTCTTGTTGCAATAACCATAGCTGCTGATTTGCCATTCCAGAAAGAACTAGTTTTAACTGCCAAAGCTTCGAATCAAGTGAGATTAGGTGTCACAATAAAGTATTGTGATAAAATTTTATGTAATTCAGTTTAGTCCCCAAAGTAATTAAGTGGTCATTTCTAGTCTTGCAATTATAGTCTTCAAATTAGTTATATTTATTTGCATATTAGCCCTTATTATTATTAGAAAATAGTATCATGTCTAGTGTATATAAGGCTATTCATAGTCGTTAGTATTGTTTCATTGTCAAAAATGTAATCTCATACGAGTTCAACTCCACCGGGGGTTTGAATTCTATTTCTCCGGCGACTTTAGGTACAACGGCTACCTTAAGGGCGACACTAGATGGAACACCACTGAATCTCAGCCAAAGCGAAGTAGAGCAGTCCTCGGGTACTAAGTCACCCATTTCTAATACTCAAACCATATACACTCCCTCAATTTTTCCTACGGTAAGGGGTTTCACTTTTCACCCCAGCTCCACTTTTCTCGAGCCCATCCCTTTATAGAAACCCCAATTTCCCCATGACAGCTCCAGCATCACCCAATCACATAGTTCATAACCATGACACAACTGTCAATAACAGAACCCTAAAATCTAAGATAAATTTTCCAGAGTTTGATGGAACTAATCCTATGAGTTGGATTAGGAAATACGAAAAGTTCTTTGAATTATATAACATATCTGAGCAAGAAAAGTTGAGTTATTTCTCGGTTCACATTGGAGATAGGGTTGATGTATGGTTTGACAATTGCATTATTAACAATATGGGGTAATGACATGGCCAAAGGTTTGTACTGAAGTGTGTAGGAGATTTGGTAATATTAGGACTCGTGATATTGTAGTGAGTTTAATAAGACTATGCAAACAGGTATTGTTGATCAGTACCAAGACAAGTTTGAAGAACTCGCTGATTATATAACCATTATCAACCCTCTACTAAATGAAATCCACTATGTTGCTAGTTTCATTAGTGGTTTGAAATCTGAGTTGAAGCCTATAGTAAAAATGACCAATCCTACCACAATTTTAAATGCTTATGAAACTGCTACATTGTATGAAGAATCTTTCAGAGCTCTCATACCGTTCACCCCTCATAGAAGCCCTCGGAATAACAATACAAGATCCTTAGCTATCACTTACCCCAAAAAATACACAAATTACTACCATAAGATGTCCCACTAACCATCAACCACTAAGAATCACCTACACTACCCAAAGAACACAAAACAAAGCACCATATAAACCAAATACACTTTCACCCAACCTAGAGACTCTTACAGAGAAGGGCTTGTATTATAAATGCAAGTAGAAATACTTCCTTGGGCATCAATATAAAACAAGGGTAGTTAATTCCATAGAAGGGGTAGAGAGCGAAGAAGAAGGTGAAGCCCAAGCGGTGTTTGAGACATTAGAATAACCATGAGAGGAACAAGTTGAGGTGTCAATACATGTACTACAAGGTTTAAGTTCTTCCAAGGGGAAAATTTCCACTATCAAAATCATAGGGTATGCCAGCAAGATAACTATAACAGTTTTGATAGATAGTGGGTCCACACACTCATTTATTGACCCATATATTGTCAAGAGGTTAAGACTACCAATGCAACCCATAAAAATCTATTATGGTAATTATAGCTAATGGACTGTTACACCTCGTAGTTTTAAAACGGTAATTAAGAACGTCATTAAAGAAGTAAGATTCGAATATTGGATATAAAGTATATTTACATATGCTAATACGGAATAATTTTGGATATAACAAATGTGACGACGAGAATTAATACTAGTAGTTGAATTCTTTCCAATGGAGTTATGGATTAATGTTGTATTATAAAATTTTGACATTGAGAATATGAGGCCATTCAAAATTTTCAGATTTTTAACTAAGTGTGGGATTAAAATTTAAGTGGACAATTATGGGGACTTGGACCAAGCATGCAAATAAATTTCAAACACACTTATACACATATAACTCTTCATCTCCACACTCTTTTATTTCAAAACCCTCTCTCACACTCCCTCACCTCTCCAGCCGATACACCACATATCCCATAGCCAAAGTGAAGATTAAATCAACTCCTTTCTTTCTAGATAAATTCTTCTACTAATTTCTAAGCCTTGGTAAAATCCAAAAGCAGTGGGTCACGATAAAACTGGGTTGATTTGCTCCAGAAATTTCAGCTTTGAAGATGAGTTATTTGAAAAAAAAACATGTAAGAATGATGGATTAAACTTGTAGAATACATGCATGTCATTGTTGACAGTCAATTTTGACCCGTTTTTTGTATATTTCGTGCAATTTTAAGTATTTTAGCACACCGCATTTTAATCAACATTTTTTTGCATTTTTACATAATATTCTATGTTTATTTTTTCACAAAAACGCATTGCATCTTTTTATTTTAAAATTAAGCATTATGTCTTTGTTAATATTATGTTTTTATTTTAATAATATTTGCATCTCTTTAAATAATTAATCGATACCGCGTTTTTACTTTTAATCAGGCATTAAACACGTTTTAAATATTGCATTTTAGTATTGTTGCGTCGGCATTTGCATTTTTATAATTTTGCATATTTTTAAATAATTTTTCTTTAAATAATTAACCAAATTGCAGATTTTGTCAAACCAAATTCACCCAAGACACAATTTAATCCAGTCCAATTCAACACTATTTTCAATATAATCCAAACACCCTCTTTTATTTCCCCCCCCTAAAATCAAATACCACTTTTTATTTTCCCCCCAAAACAATACCCCACTTTTCATTTCCCCCCCCCCCCCCCAAATACCTAACCCTAAACCTACCCTATAAAATAAAACATTCCCCCCTTTTCAGAACTCCAGCCACACACCCCTACTTTACCCCCACCGCAATTTTTTCCACCACCACTCACTTTCTCCGCCGCCGCTTCACGGAGTTCTATCTCCCATGGACTACCCAAAGAAATTTCACAACATTTTCACTTTCACCAAGGCCCCACTCTCTCCTCACCAACGCCTCACCATCTCATTCCCTAACCTTCGCTGCGCCGGCTGCCGCTCTTCACGGAGTTCTATCTCCTGGCGAACTACCCTAGCCGATGAAATTTCTCAACCCCACCTTTTCCCACTCCCGCCGAACACCCCTCTCACCTCACCCTCTCTCCCTCGCCCTAGCTCTCCTTCCCGTCGCCGCCGCCGGCGAACCCCCCTGTTAACCCTACCCACTGTTCACACACACATACACCATCGCCGACACTCCACAGCAGCCCACAACGCCGTCGAACCCCCCTAGCAACAACCTCTCAGCCTCAACACCATCACTGCACAAACCAGTCGCCGGCGAACCTTCACCGCCACCAACTGTTCTCGTCGACCCCGCCGCTGCCCGCTGCCCTTTTGTATTGTTGAAATCACCGCCAGGTTCTTCGCCGCTATTATATAATTGATTATTTGACTGATTTATTATTTTGAATCTCACGAGTTTAACAAACTCCGCGACTATGTCAGATATCGCTTGTTGGCCGACAGATACATCGTTATCTGTTGTTGGCGGATTGGTTTGATTTCTTGTTTGGTAATACGCCGGAGTTTCACTCCGGCGAAGCTTTGAAATTTCCGGCGATGTTGGTCACCGCTCGATTTTGGCTCGCTTCGCTCGTTTGTGGCATTTTGTCGACCGATTTTCGATAATTTTCGCTACTGTTTTTTGGCCATATTATGGGACTGGTTTTGGCCATATTGCTGGACTGATTTTAGGCTATTTTTGCTATATTTTTGTTGGTTTACTGATTTTGAACATGATACTACACTTTGGTATTAAACTGATTTTGAATATGATACTACACTTTGGCCGATGAAGGAATCTCCGTCTGATTTCCAAGGCCTCCTCTGTGCAAAAGACGAATTTATTTATTTTTTGGCTTTATTTATTAATTTCTGTCATTGCTTTAAAATTATTCATTCTATTACTAACACTTTTACTAAGTTTTATGCAGGTACCAGGAGATCATCTTGCGCAGAATGTCTAAAAAGGGCTAAAAGATGTCCCGGAGTTTTATTTTATGTCGCATTTAAATTTTAGTTTTACTATTTTTGTATTGCACTTTATTTTAATTATAAATTATTAAAAATGCTTAGAATAGGTAGAATAAAAAGAGCAATAAATAATTAACCTAGGTTTGAACGAATAACCGCAAGTTAGCGGATCTTAAAGGATGCCTAACCCCTTCCCTTTAGGATAATAAAGAACCTTGATCCAGAATCTCACTAATTTCGCAGACCATTAAATGGAGATCAATTGTAGTGTTTCACTGCAATAAATCAAGTGTCCTAATTCACTTAAATAATTAGGTGGCGACTCCTCAAAACAACATTTATTGCTCCATCCAGGGAACCGCGCCAAAGAGCAACGTTGCGGATACCGTTCAGACCCACCGAGGTCGAAAACAGGCGCGACAGCATGGCGACTCCACTTTAACTCTGACCACTCGCACGCCCAATCTGTTCGGACCTGTAACCGTTGCCTGGCTTTATGTATTTGGCTACGAGAGCATATTCGATAATATGCTATTAGGTAATCGATCGCTTCTTCGCGTGAAGTTTTTTTTTTTTTTTTAAGCAGCCACAGTTTTGGCATAAGCGGATGTCGAATGGACGAGACCGAATTTGATATGGAAAACCTTTACTATCTTATCGCAGAGATTTGGATGGAGTGTGCTTTGTAACCGGTAGAGTAAGGACAAAAGATTTTAGAAAGAGTTGGACTGAGTCCGATGTGGTCACCTACGTGTCTCGCCATAAAGATCAAGTAGATACATAATCTACGAGCCTAGCCCTATTGAAGTTGGGTTCGTCGATTAGACTTCGATTTTTTTTTTTTTTAAGATGGGACCAAAGGTTTGGCTTAAGCTGGTGTAACATTTCTTTTAAAACTTAGTTCTATTTTTAGAACTTAGAAAGCAAGATAAGTAGGTAGCAAATAACGACAGTAAAGTATGCGTGTGCAAGTGCAGAAATTCGATAAATGAAGCGTTAAGAACAAGAACAAGCTAGATTTAAAAAAAAAACTACCTTTGAAATATTTAAGTTGTTGAACTTCCGAATTGCATGAAACTTTTTTAAATAAAAATTTTGATCGAATTGGGATGATGTCGGTTTCGCGTGTGGTGCTTTTGATGATAAACGTTAAGCTTTGGCAAGAACAGGTAAAACAAAAATTGCATTTTTCTATTTTTCTTTTCGAATAGTGGACTCATGGTTAACTTTTTAAATCACGAAATAACATTAATAAAAGATTCAACGATATAAAATAGATCAAATATTACAAACGGAGCTTGAATGAGCTGTTTGGAAGAAAAAATAGTTTGTTGTAAATTTTTGTTGTAAACGAAATAAAAAGATTGAAAAACGATTAAGTATTGATGGATTGTGATTTTTTTGTACTTGTTTTGTATTAAAAATGAATTTCTTTTTCTGAAAAGAAAGTCCAATAAAAAGAAAAAAAGAAATTTTTTTTAAATTTAGTAAATTAATATATAAACTTGGATTAAAGTTATTTTCATAGGTTAATAATAAGGTTAATGGATTTATTCTAAGTAAGTAAATTAATTATAAAAAGAGGCAAATTAAATTTGAGGCATCAAATGCGTGAAGGCTTTTACATCTCAGAAAATGAAAGAAAAGATGAAAGTAGTGTATACTGGGGTTAAATTTCTGTTCTTTTTTACTTGTTTGGTATAAAATGCTAAGTAAACTAAATCGTATAAGTATGTGACAAGACTAAAAAGTATAAGTTTTAACTTATTATTATTAGAGTGGTAAAGAAGTAATGTTCGGGCGGCAAGCCCAAGCATCGCCATACCACATCCTTCGTCCCCCAGATCCAAGATACCACCCGCTCCTTGATTTGCTACCCATGACGCAAGATGCACTCAAGTCCTTACATGGGCTTACGCGTGAAAAATAGTCCGCCGCGCAGTAATGGTGACGAGCGCGCTTCACGTCGTCCACGCGACCCACACCCGGTGAAAAATATCTCGGCGAGGGATGATGGTTTTTTGATATCCCTTCGTCAACGGGTGTCCCCGCATTCCTTATTTATTTTATTATATAGGTTACTATTATATGGATATTCCGCTATGTACGGCATGTTATGTACACAGGCTCCCCCGCCCCCCCAACAGCGTTTATTTATAATTCCAGGCTACCTATATTTTTTGCTATATAAGATTATTAATACTTTGTTAATACTTTATTGGCATGTTTTATCTACTTTATCTCACAACGCTTACTTTTTTACCCTTTTACGGTTAATAGTGTTGTGTGTTGCCGCTATTTCCTCGACATATACTGGTCGATATGGCCGCTATGCATTTTGCCAAAGGAACCAGTTTAAACCATAGTTTGCCGTGACGAGAATAAAGTAATTTTAAGAGATGAAAAAATATTATGATTTTTTAAAAGTGGACCGACCGAATGGCCGCCACGATTCCGCCAGAATCGTGTCACACGTAGTTCCAAAGTGTGACAAAATTTTGAGAAAATCGTTGTTTGAGATATGGGTTTTTCGCAGATCGTGCTAATAACGCAAGGAATAACACTTTCAAAAACCAAGCTAGTATAGCTCGTAATTAATACTAAGTGAATGCACAAAGTTGAAGTAGCAAAATAATGTAGTAAAGTGCACATAGCTGAAAGCAACAAACATTATAATAGCAAGCAGACTATATAGATATCAAATGCGCGTCCTAGCATGTTTGGGACCTCTTTTAATGCCAGAGGTGGGCCTAAACGCCAAATATGCGAGATTATGATAAATAGGTCCAAGTCGTTAAACTGCAATGTTTTGTTGAAAATGGCGACCAAATGACGGTGCACTTTTTCCAATTTCGGCATGACATGTTTCGGCTTGGATTTGTCTATCATCGTCACGCTACACATAGTATGCCGGTTGGTCGTTGGGTTGCGAAATTCGTCGACAAGTTTTGGTATTTTCCTAATTGTGGCGTCGATACCAGGGATCAACCCACCTAAGATAAATGCATGCATGACTTAAAAAAAAGGTAGTATAGCTCTATCTTAAGTTTCTAAGATTTGGCTTCACTAGACACAAGGTTCCCGAGCGGACACTCGAGTGAGAAGGCTACGCGGCTGATCAGACGAACCGATCTAACTCCGCGCAAGCGCCAACTCTCCTAAATTTTGGGTATTTTGAAAGAAATTTGCGGGTGCGCGAAGCACACCAGCGCGTGAGTGTGTGATAGTGTGAATTTTCCAGAATGGAAGAAATATGAGCGGAATGTCATTTTAAGGAAAGCGGTAACAAATAGCAGTTAAGACAATATGCAAATTTTTATATGTAAAGCAGAATAATTTAGGTAAAATAATAAAAGCAAATAAGTGTAAAACATAATGGAAGCAATTTAAGCAAAATAAAGAAAATAAAGCACAATAAATTAACCTATGTTTGTTGTGGTTAAGAACAAAAAATCCCCAGCGGAGTCGCCATGCTGTAACGCCCCATTTCAACCGGTGTCGGAAACGGGATTACTGCTACATGGTTGGATTCCTAAAATGCTATTTAAGGAGTCGCCACCTAATTATTATAGTGAATTAGGACACTAAAAATGTAGCATAAAATACTACGAATGATCTCCATTTTAAAGGTCTGTGAAACTATGTGAGATTCTAGGTAAGGGTTCTTTATTATCCTAAAGGGAAGGGGTTAGGCATCCTAAAGGATCTGCTAACTTGCGGTTGTCTGTTCAAACTTAGGTTTAATATTATTGTGCTAAATATATCATGCAATTCTAAGGGTATTCTAATTATTAAACTAATCAAAAAGATATTTAAACTAAACATGCAAATATTTAAAATAAATATATATTTAACAAGATAGTAATGAAGCAAATAAACATAAAAAAAGATGTAATGAAGAGAAATTAGAGATATTTCGTTTTTATTTTATTTTATGCGAATGTTTTAACTTTGGGGTGCGCCTCCGGATACCTGCAAAAGACACTTAGTAGAAGAGTTAGTAAATAATAAATAAATTACCAAACAAACACAATGTATGTATATATATATATATAGATGTATAGGTAAAAGATATTGTAAAAGATATATTTTTATATAGTGTGGGCTCAGCTAGTGTTATGCCAAGGATACTAAGACATGAGAAGCCAATATCGCTAATGGCGGCCGACTCGCCTCCCTGAACGATACTATGCATTCTCGTCTAATCTTTTACTTTCCTCCGCCCACATATTCCGCCTCGCTACCACGGGGCCTCGGATCGACGGATAAATCCTTCGTAGACCAGTGTAGTATCAAGTTCAAAATCAGTAAAATATCAAGTGTAGTAACTTGTTCAAAAATCAGTAAAATACCAAGTGTAGTAACTTGTTCAAAAATCAGTAAAATACCAAGTGTAACGTTTGTTCTTTAAAAACCAGTTTAATAAAAATAAAGCGCGTAATCACAAAATCAGTTCTAAACAAACAAGACAAGTAGCGATAGCAGTGATTCACGAGCCAAACTCCGCAGAAACAAACAATGGAGCAGATTAACCACATCAACAAATCTAGAATATCCATTCGCTAAAAACGCAAATAGCCAAAAATAGGGCGAACACAAAAATGTAATGGTTCGAACCAAAAATCCAATCAAATCAGAAGAGAATGGGCTAGGTTAACAATGGAGTTAGCCAATCGTGAAATAGTCCGCGGAATTTTCAAAGCGCCACGAGTCTTAAAACTCGGCAGATACCTCAAAACACAAAATCAGCCCATTATGCCAAGATAACAAACGATACGAAATGCAAATAAGAACAAAGGTCGCGGAGTTTTAAATTCACGACACAACACAAAAATCGAAAATCATATACCAAATAAAGCTAACAAGATTCACGAGTTTTTAAACTCGTGAAAGTTACCAATACCAAAATCACCCAACAAACGCAAGATATAGTTGCAATAATGCAGCGAACAACATCGCCGTAGTGTCCGCCGATGGTCAAATGGCGGAGGATCGCAAAACAGAGGAAAGGAGGCGACGTTGCTTCAACGGTTTTCACCGAGCAACGCCTAAAGTACAAGCCAATGACGGTCGACGGATGGTGGTGGCGAGCAGTGGTTCGCCGGAGATGCGGGTCATTGCGTGCGCGTGTGGGCAGCGCAAGTGAGGTGTCGACTAGAGCGAGGCGGCGGCGGAGGTGCAAGACGGTGGTGGTTCGCCGGTGAGGTGGAGGTTGACGGAATAGGTGAGGAGATGAGTGGAGAGGAGAGGCGAGGATAGCCGGGGTGTTTAAAGGGGGTTCACGAGTATTTAGAACTCCGTGAAGCGGCGCAAAGCGGCGACAAAAGAGATGGGACAGGATATATTTTCTTTTTGGTTCAAATGGAGAAATGGGCAGATGCCCTTATCTTTTGCTGAACGTTGTCTGCCCCCCTTTAATGGGGTAAGGTTTAATAAATAGGGGGGGTAGATTAGGGTTTGGTATTTTAGGGGGGAAATGAAAAGTGGGGTTTGAAATTTAAAAATGGGGGGGGGGGGGGGGGGGGAAAAAAAGGGGGGGTTTGGATGAAAAATAAAAAAGTGTTAGATTGGAATGATTTGGATTGGATTCCGTACTGGACTGGTTTGACAAAATGTAAAGCGGGTTAATTATTTAAAAGAAAAATTAATTAACAAGATTCAAAATTATATAAAAAAAATGTAAATGCCGATGCAATAATAATAAAATACAATATTTAGACAAATGTTTAATGTCTAATTAAAATTAAAGCGGGATGTCAATTAATTATTTAAAGAGATGCAAAATATTATTATAATAGAAACATAATATTAACAAAACATAATGCTTAAATAAAAAATAAAAAAGATGCAATGTCATTTTGTGAATAAATAAACATAGAATATTATGTAAAATATGCAAAATAACGCTTAAAATGTGGTGTGCTAAAATACTTAAAATTGCACGAAATATACAAAAAACGGGTCAAAATTGACTGTCAACAGTCATTTTGAGTTAAAGAGATGGTGAAAATGGGGCAAAAATGGAGCAGTGATGGCCGATTTTTAGGGATTATTATGGGCTAAAAATTAAGGTAAAAATTCCTTTTTAGAGTATTTGGAAGATTAAATGATGCTGTGATCAATGGACAAACTCATGATAAAGAGGAATTGGAAATGAGACAATGCATGTGAATGTTTTGGGTGATTGGACCGATTTGGGACTGTTTTGTATACATTGGCTTTGATTATTGTTGTTGTTATTATTGTCACTAATTGCATGTTGAAATTGAAAAGAAATCTTGATGTTTAAAGTTATAATTGGTTATATGAAAATGTTGAAACATGAATTGGATTTTAAGGAGTTAAGAAAAGAGTTTGGTATTGTGGGTGTTGGCCGAGACTTGTATGGAATTATTGGACATGTTGTATTGTATTTTAGGGGCTATTTTGGTGGAGTCATAATGCTGGAAATTTAGTTACAATTATGCATGTGCAATGTGGTAATTACCAATACATGTCTTAAAAGAATTAAAGTGTAGAAAGGTGTTATGGTGCAAACTATAAGACTTGCACTCTTGTTGTTGTTGCTAGAATTGATGGGTTGTTTTTAAAGGTTGTTTTAATATGGATTAAGGGGCTGAATTAACAAGAGAAAAGGGTGTATTAATCACATTGGTTGTTGTAGTTGTTGTCTTTCATGAACGTAAAGAGAAGAAATGTATTATGATGGCGTATATGGAGTATTTGAGATTGTTTTTGTTATATCTTTAAGTTGTATCTTGTTGTTGATATTGTTGGCTTCGTTTGTAAGTTGTGGATGTGCATATAAATAGGGGAAGTGTTGCCCAAATTTTTATAGAAAAGTGAGTCGTCATTCGATTTAACTTATACTAGAAATCATAGATTTGACGAACGAATTACTATTATTATAGGTTGAAGTACTAATCGAGACGGGTGTTAATTACAGAGTTGGTTATTTTGACAATAAGGTATGTGAAACTATCTCTTATTTCTTTTGGCATGATTTACATAAATAAATGTACGACGGACGTACATAATTCCATTGAATCCTTATTCCTAGTGATACTTGACATGATAAGTGCCTTTGATTTTATCAAGTGATAGTTCATTCTATTTATTCCATTGAGAGTCAAATGATGATTTAAATTGCATATGGTTACTCATGATAATCTATCTGTGCTTGTTGTGATTACATCATTTCACTGAGTCCTGGGCCGAGTATATATTCGTGCACATTATATGATTTCACCGAGTCCCTCACTAGAGGGTCGGGTACGGTATATATATGATTTTACCGAGTCCCAGAATGGGCCGGGTATGTATTCGTGCACATTATATGATTTCACTGAATCCCTCACTAGAGGGCCGGGTACGGTATGTATATGATTTTACCGAGTCCCAGAATGGGTCGTACCAGATGCAGACATTATATGATTTCACCGAGACCTCACCAGGACCTGCATCAGATATGATATGGACTTATATGACTCTCATTTTTATAAGACACAATTGACTCTCATTTGTATATGACACATTTGAAATGGTAACTTGATTATTGTACTTGTCTCATGATATCTTTTGGCCAGTTATGATCTTTCTTACAGTACTTCATGTTTTACATACTTAGTACATTATTTCGTATTGACCTCCTTTCCTCGGGAGGCTGCGTTCATGCCCGCATGTACAAGTACTCAGTTTGGTGATCCTCATGTCTAGGATTTCTGTTCAGCTGGTTGGAGAGCTCCATTGATTCGGAGCTTAGTCATTTTGGTACAGAACCTTATTTTCGGACTTATGCATATTTAGGGGCACGACGGGGCCCTGTCCCGTCATATTTCATTATCGTATTCTTAGAGGTTTGTAGACAGTTGTGGGTGGTAGATGTGCTTTTGTATATGTGTACGTGATAGCGATTTATCCACACGCTTAACGCAAGTGCACGTATCGTATAAGTAATATAGTCTGGGTAAAACCGAATATCGTCCTCAGGGATTAGTGTTCAATTACCAAACATCTATCTATGGTATCTATTTGGTTATCGATATTTTTGTTGTGATTTTTATCTAAGAACTACTGAATAATTGTAAAAACTAACTACATTACTTTACTTATATCAAATATGGTGGAAATAGGGCTTCCAATCTCCTCAACTATCCGCTCGCTTTATTCATTAATGCAACAATCAAAGTTCTTCTTCTATGTTGAGATAGCAGGTTAACTAGATTGTTTTATATTCTGGTTAGGATATATAAATACTCAACCCCGATGCAAAACCCTTCTATCTTTCGATGATAGGATTTACCACAAATGATGATTAAGAACAATAACCTATTAAACTACACAAGTATCAGAGTACTTTCATCCACGATTTTAACCTATGTTTATTTAACTACAAAGATATCTGAATCTTCCCTTCGGATTTCGATTCGAAATCATATATGTGATGATAACTAGTGATCAATTAATTACCAAGCAATCAAAGCAATTATTGAATAAATCTCAACTATATAAAGAAGAAACCAAAAACATGCATTAAATCATAACACGAGGTTCAAGTGATTCGAATGGAAAACCCTAAATAAAGTTTAGCTCCTAGCCATAGACATGCCAAGAACTAAAAGATTATCCAACATAAACTGAAAATAAATAAAGTAAAGAAAAAAAGAATTACTCAAGAACAAACCTTTAATCTTGAAGCCTCCAAGACTCTAAGTGTTGTGATGGGTTAGGGATTGTCCAGTCTTTAAAAACCTGCCCTAAGGCCTTTTTATAGCCTCCAAAAACGTTTCCAACTTTTCCCTTTTGCCCTTGGCACTTTCCTTCTCGGATTTGGCATAAAACTGACGGCGCCATTAGCCAGCATTGGGCGCCGTGGCGCCCAAACACTGCAGAATCGCGATCGCCTGGCGCCACGCCAGATTGGCGCCGTGACGCCAAACACTGCAAATCGCTGATCGCCCCGGGCGCCGTGACTCGCTGTTCTGATAGAGTGGCGCCATGGAGCGCCTGCATTGGCCCGGTGCCAACTTTTTTGGCTCGAACCTCTGCTTTGCGCTTGCTTCTTTTCGCCAATGTGCCATTTTAAACCACTGTGACTCAAAAGAAAGAAAAAATATCCTAACACGACACATATTTGTACAAAAATGGGCAAAAGACTAATTAAAAATGACTCAAAAGGTGTATATAAAATACACCGATCAAACACCCCCAAACTTAACATTTGTTCGCCCTCGAGTAAAGATAAAATAAAATTATAGGACTCAAAGACACTGATCAACCTGTCGCACAAATGTCACTAGAAAATCATGAAGGTTAGTAGGATAATATGCAGGACATGTATATCATGGATTTTTAGCATTCTAAACTCTCAAGTAAGATATTTCGTAAACTCAGTCAATCATGCTAAATGGAAGCAAGAATACTTAACTATGCATGTCAATTTCAAAATTCTATGGCATGTTCACTTGCTATTCTCCGCTAATCATAGACACACAATATAGAGATCTTCAGGACTTTTCAGGGTTGTAAGTTAGACTTAGGCAGGGGTAGGTAAAAAACATAGGCATTTAGGCTCAATTTACGTACCATAAACTCTTTTGCTTTCAACTCTTTTCCTTTCTTTTGATTTTTTTTTTAACCTCATACCTATCTTTTCCCTATTTTGTTTTGAGAGAATGAGGGGCATTGTGAATAACAGGCACCCCCAAATTTAGGCTTTTGCCTATTTCTCATTGGGGTGCATAAACTTGTTCACTCTCTTTTTGTCTCCCTTTTTTTCCAACACTTTTCATTCCAAACATCTTCAAATTTCACTTATGGCACAAACATGGAACTATATGGTGTAAAAGAAAGATCTTATTTTAGGCTCAAAGAGGCTGACTAGGGATACAATTTATTGTCAGGGATAAGCAATGAATGGTAAGAAAGAGCTAACAAAGAAATGTCTGAGTCATCTCCCTAACATGTATATCCTAACTATTTCGCCTCAAATAACAATTAAGCAGACACATAGGCTTTATCATTAACAATGCATAAATCAAGCACATATACCCCAAATAATTGATTTCATGAATTCTTGGCATATCTAACCTAAGTGTTCAGATTGTTTGCTTCTCATTCCATTACATTATCCCACTTCACTTCATTAGGCGTTTCAAGTAACTACAACATGCATGATCATAAAAAAAAATTAGACTCATATAAAATATACAACTAAACAACAAAAAGACTCAAAAACACACAAAAACAAAAATAAAATAAACTAAGAACCCCCCAGACTTAAATCACATATTGTCCCTAATGTGTGCAAGACTCAAAATAAAAAGACGGGACAACTTACAGACTTGTGGTTTAAAATGGTGGCGACGGATAATGCATGACCCACTTATTGAACCTGGAGCTCAAATCGTCAACTATGTGGCTCAACTATTGTTGATCATGCCTTAGGTCTTGTTGACCTTGTATTATTGTGTTCAGGCTCTGCATCATCATTCGTTGTTCACGAAGCGCTTCCATCATGTGCACCGGAGGTTCCAAGGCTAAGGGTGGTTGCGGTCGCCGCCTCATATCAGGCTCTCTGTCTCGTGCTCATCTTTCCTCCATGACCTCTGCTTCTGCCGTGTCAGGCTCTCTCCTTCTTGCTTCGCTGAGGATCGGTTCAGAACATGTGTATTACACTATACGTCACATGAGGTTGTCCCTTGTTCTCAAAGGTATCAGTGACCAAGGTTGGGACCCATGCCTACCGCATAATGCACAAATAAGTTATCCATGCCCCAACCCATCAGTGGTGGACAACCTGCTAATCTCTTTAATGCTCTGTACTATTTCTCGCCCGATGTCAATCGTCTTGCCTGCCATGATTCCATACACCATTTTTATTCTATCTGCAGGCACTCTGGTGAAGTGCGTCGATGGAATCAAACGGGCACTTACGAAGTACAACCAACCCTTGACTGTTTTATTAAACTGACACCTGCTCAGTCCCCTAGCTCCATTTCGCGCAAATACGAACTCTGCCCCTGGGTAGCATTGGAAATACTAGAAGACTCAACAAGATTGACATCCACATTATGTTTCTTTTTTCTTCTTAACTCGATCAAGGTCTGATTTGTTGATTCTTCTTCTTCATTACCATTTTCAGTTTCTGCATCTTCTTCGCCTCCTTTATCCCATTCATCTCCTTCTTCTTCACTTACTTCTTCTTCATCTCATTCTTCTTCACTTACTTATTCTTCATCTCCTTCAGCATTTTCTTCATTTTCTTCATCTCCTTCTTCATTTTCTTCATCTCCTTCAGCAGATTTTTCATCATCTTTTTCATTGTATTCTCTAGTTTCTTCACTTTGTTCATTTTTATCACTTTCTTCTTCATGCCCAACAGAGGTGTCGTGGGTTTACTCTCTTTTTGAAGCCCCAGTTTCACTAACTTTTTCCTCGTCTGTTAATTGACAAATAGCAGTCACAAGTTTATCTAATGGTGTTTGCACCTTAGCTATTTTACTATTTTCTCCCTCAGTTGGTTTCTCTCATTTTCTTTTAACTAGAGCCATTTTATCTACGCACAGGAGATATAAAAACAGTTTTAATTGGTTAGTGCAACATTCAAAGTAAAAAGGAAAAATGAATATGTTGCAACAAGTAATCAGTTGTTGCAACAGATTAATAATATGTGATTACTTGTTGCAACAGATTAATAATATGTTACATATTATTTATCTGTTGCAACAACTGATTACTTCTTGCAGCAGAATCTTAATCTGTTGGAAGTAGAAAAACAGTAGTAACAGCTTAACAACTGTTTTGATTTTTTACAACAGCTTGTTAATATGCTACAACCGCTTCAGATGCTGCAAAAACCTCAACAATTGTTTTGATTTTATCCAGCAACTGTTGGATAAAATCAAAACTTTTCCTAAACCATAGCATTACAACAACAACATCAAAAACATCTAAATTTAACTACAAAACATCTATATTTCACTGCAAACACACAACTATCACAAATCTCACTCACAACTTAAACAAAATACACTAAACCATACAACCTCAGCAGAAGTTTGCAACTGTCAAACAAGTGCTGAATTTGCTGCAACATGTAACCTCAGTTGTTGGAAAACATCAACAAAATTGCAAGCTTTTTTTTCGAAACAACAAAGAGAAGAACAAAAACAACACAAAAAACCATAATTTCATAACCACAACCACTATTTACAAACTCACAAACCCCAACAAATACACGAAACTACAACAAAACAAATAACGTTCAAGAAAAACCATGCTCTTCTTCATCTTCTCTAACCAAAATCATCATTTTCACACTCTGATTTCAAAACCCTAACTTTCGAATCAAGTGAAAAAAAAAGTTTACCTTAGAATGAATAGAGAAGCAGCAGCAATGGAGAGAGAGAAATGAGCAGCAACAACAATGCAGAGAGAGGAACGAACAACAACAATGGTGGTCGCCGGTTTTTTGCAGCAGCAATGGAGAGGAGAGACAAATACGACGAGGGAACTGTTTTTTTTTTTTTTTGAAATAAAATGAATTTTTGTATAATGTGTATGGGTTGGAAGAAGTTTTTATATAATGTGTATGAGCTTTTGTGTATTTTATAAAATACTATAAGTTTTAAAAATTATAATTCAATCCCAATTTTAATTAATTACATTTTAAAGATAAGTTTGACATTTCTAATTAGGTGACTTTTTTGTCACAGTAAGTTAAATCTTCCTGTGTTCCCCCACATTTCCCTGCTTTTAATTTTGACGACAACCATTCCGTTTCACCTTTTTCTCTCTATTGTATATTCTCTCCACCGGCAGCTTCGCCTACCGTCCGATTTCCGATCAAAAGAGATGAGCGGTCACGATTCAAAGTACTTCTCCACTACGAAGAAAGGAGAAATCCCTGAGCTCAAAGAAGAACTCAATTCTCAGTACAAGGTCACAAAAATAACTCTTCTCTTTAAGTTAATAATAATCGTATTTTAAGCTTTTATTAGCTTTGCATTGATCTGATTTAATTAATCTATGATTTTACTTTGTTATTTGAAGCAGATCTGATTAGTTTTCGCATATGATTTGCCCTACAAGTCTCCATAGTACTCGTTTGATCTCGATATTTAAATATATTTGATTTATTGGATGTTAATTTATGTTTATTCAGGGGTTCTATGTTTAGTTTTGAGGTTATTTTTAAATTTACTGCATTTTAAGCATGATGTTTATGAAATTGGGGAAGTTATTCGATGAATTATCGAATAGAATAGTTAATGAGATCGGGAAGTGATGCTTAATCAGGATTTATGTTTAGTTTCAGTATTTGATTTGTCGTAGAAGGCTCACTAGTCCTCGTTTGTTTGGTTTGATCTCCATATTTAAGTATATTTGATTTTCTGGATGTTAATTTATGCTTATTTAGGGTTTTTATGTTTAGTTTTGAGGTTATATTGAAATTTACTGCATTTTAAGCGTGATGTTTATGAAATTGGGGAAGTTATTGAATTATCGAATAGAATAGATACTGAGATCGGGAAGTGATGCTTAATCAGGATTTATGTTTAGTTTCACGATTTGATTTGTCGAAGGAGTCTCACAAGTGACAAGTCTCTATTTGTTTGGTTGTCGATAAATTTAGATGTTTGATTTCTGCATTCGTTGTGCGATGCTAATGGGATTGGGGAAGTTACTGAAATGGTTATTGAATAGAATAGTTAGTGAATTGGTGTATTTTGCTTAATGAGGATTTATATTCACTTCTCAAAATTTCCTGAAGGAGTGTCGCATGTCTTCATTTGCTTGATTGATCTCATTTGTCAATTATGCTTATGGTTTAGGTTGAAAACACAGTTTTCGGTGGTGAAATGTTTTTAGAAACTAGATATCCGTTTATTTGGTGAAATGTTACTTGTCTCTCTATATGTATATACCTGTCGTTTCTAGAACTGGTTGCTTCTGATCGTCATAGACATATGTAGTTGAAAATTGTTGCTATTACAATAAACTCAACATTTCAGTCTTAATGGTTACTCAACCGAATCGTGACATCAATCCATTGTGGCTAAGTTGTGTTTCCGAGTCATGTGGCTTTTCATTGTAGCCTTGCCATTCCCTCTTCTTTTTGGAAAATTGGTAGCTGCTTATATATCTGTATGGAATACAGGACAAGAGAAAAGATGCTGTCAAAAAGGTGATTGCTGCTATGACTGTTGGGAAAGATGTTTCTTCACTATTCACAGATGTTGTTAATTGCATGCAAACAGAGAATTTGGAGTTGAAGAAGCTTGTATACTTGTATCTTATCAATTATGCTAAAAGCCAACCTGATCTTGCTATACTTGCCGTAAATACATTTGTGAAGGTATTTCCGTGATGAAACTCATCATGAATCATTTGTCTTCTGGAAAGGTTGCGGTTTTATTCTCCCCATTACCTGCTGATTTGTTCTTTATATGTTAATCTTCACATGTATGACTATTACAGTAAAAGATTTAGCTTCATCATTGATCTAGACTTCTCCACTTGTCTGTCTCATATACCTATGATTGATAACAGAGAAGCATTGATAAACTTTCTGTCTATCTTTTTAGTTGGTGTAAGGCAATAAGTCTGAAAGCTCATGATACTATTTTACCCGGTCTTCAATGAGAATTGAGATCGGAGGGGCTTTTGAATCTGACTCAATCCTTCTGTATACCCCTTTTGCTTTTCTATAGAACATAAAGTTTTTTTCACTCTTCAATTGAATAGCTCCTCTTCTTTATCAGGAAAAGAATTTTTATTAGTTCCTCTTCTTTTGCTTGTTATATTGAGGGTAGTGATGCATAGTAATTGGACATGGTACACTAACATAGGCATAGACCCAAAAGAGACGAAAAATCTAAAATAATAAATCAGCGAGACATGGAACAAACAAGACTACAATTTTTTTGGACAGGTAATTCATTGTACAATCACAGGGTGTGTTCAGTATGAAGGAAAACATTTTCTAGTTTTCCATAGAAAATGTTTTCTTGGAAAGCAAGTGGGTTTCTACTTATTTTCTAGTGTTTGGTACATAAGCAAAATAATATTATCCCAAGAGCATTTATATGTAATGTAGCAAAACATTATGGGGGTCGGATAGGGTTGGAAGTGGGGTCCGGGGTGGGGGTTGGGGGCGTCGGGTGGGTAGGAGAAAATGAACTTGGAAGTCACTCTTGTTTTCCCTATTTTTATTAGAGAAGTCATTAATGTTTTCCTCCGTACCGGACACTCATAATCTATTGAGAAGAGATCTTGGACCTTGTGATGAGCCGTGACCGAGGTGAAGGTCCTTCTACTGGCTGTCTTTCTCCCAGATAATGAACCATCTGAAACTTATTTTGCTTGATAAAAATGAACTCATTCCTGTCGATTTAAGATAGGTCGAAATAAGGCAGTAAAAGAAAGATATGCTGAACAAGGAATGAGAGGTTCTGTTGTATAATATCCTTTTCCCTTCTTTTTATTTATTTATTATAACAATAGTGTTCATACCAGTTTGCGCGAAGATAACCTAATCTACTTGGTATATGATATTTCCCACCAAGATAGATATTAGATAACTCTGACAAGAATAAGCTTAGAGGGCTCGTTTGGTACGTCGCACTGGACTGTATAATTTTGCATGGATTGTACTGTATTGTAATGGACTGGACTGTATTAATATATAATTGACGGTATTAGAGTGTTAATATATAATGAACTTTATTTTTTTAATTTTTAGTACAGTCCAGGGGAGACCTAGATGGGTCTAAAAAATGGCAGTTGGAGTGTACTATTTCTAAAAATAGTACAGTCCAGTCCGGCTGAAAACGCCCACCAAACACTGCAGTCCAGCGTAATACAACGTACCAAACGTGTCCAGACGGATAAAAAAATTCACCTAATGCCACATTTGCGAAGATTCGGACTTTGGTCCAAATGTTGTCCCTCCAACTCTTCACAAGTTGTGTCATCCCCGGAGCTGTAACAATTTTTCCTTTCTTGAAGGAGACCCTGTTTATCCCTCCCTCTTTCCCAAAAGAAGAGCTATTTCTAAGTGAGTGGGACAAATAATGTCTTGTAACAGTCTGAATCTTAAGGAAGTAATAAAAAAGTAAGACCTTTTTTGGCTGGAGCTGTCCAACATCACTTATAACCCATGGTTTACCATCGGGTGCTCTTTCAATGGCCCAAATATCACTATTGAACATGCCGGGAGTAAACAAGACCGATTTAATCGTATCTGATTCCTATCGAGTTGCCTAAAGGCTTCTCTTCTGACTGTGCTCGTCAGGGTTAAGCTATAGAACTAGATACGTAAGAGAAAGAGAGGAGAACAGAACTTTACTGAAACTAAAAAGAAGAACAAGAGCAATACTTCACAGGCTAAAGCAGGAACAAGGGGAGATCTTTTAGCGGGTTAGTGGGGTCCTTGGCTAAGATGGAATCTTCACCCTTGCTTTCAAGTTATCAAAACCGCCGAATCCGTTCCGTTCGGATATTGATTGGTCTTGGTTTGACATGGTTTACGCGTTACTGGTTCCCGGAAGAGGCCTTGAGTTGATATTTAAAAGAAGGAGTTCGTCCTGGTGTGTGACTCTAACTGCTATGGTTTACAGTTAGTAAGGAAGCAAGTCCTAGAAAAAAAGGGGGAAGAATCGACGAGACAAGTGTTCTCGAATACAAAATCCTGATGATGATGAAAAAAGCGTGAGGAGAATCGGTGTCCCGTCTGAATTTGACTCGAGTATGTCTGTACCACACAACCTAGTGTATGCACTTCCTAGCATATTAAAAAGGGCAGCCCGGTGCACTAAGCTCCCGCTATGCACTAAACTTCCAAGCATATTAGAGGTTTAAAAAATGTGTCTAGTTTAATTGACTTGTTCTTTTATTGTTCAAAAAAATTAACTTGTTCTTTTGAGCTGTATCCATGTGGATTTTGTAAGCGATTCAAAAGTGGTTTATAAAGGTCTTCAGCTACTTCTGGTTATAAAAGAGGTCTTTAGCTACTTCACCCTTGTCTTATGGTTTTGAATTGAATATTCAAATTCTTTGGATTTTACATATATTTAAGGTACAATATATAATTTTCCCTTTTGACGATGTCACACATCGTATTGGGGCAGGGTGGATGAAATCACGGCTCACATCTGGAGTCTTGTGCGACAAAAAAGTGCCACCAAAACTTAAAGACAAGTTTTATAGGGCGGTGGTTAGACCGACTATGTTGTATGGGGCGGAGTGTTGGCCAGTCAAGTCTTCACACATCCAAAATATGAAAGTTGCGGAGATGAGGATGTTGAGATGGATGTGCGGGCATACAAGGAGAGATATGATTAGAAATGATGATATCCGGGACAGAGCGGGAGTGGCCACGGTGGAGGATAAGATGCGGGAAGCGATGTTGAGATGGTTCGGGCATGTGTAGAGGAGAGACACAAATGCCCCAGTGCAGAGGTTGACTATGGACGGGTTCAGAAGAGGTAGAGGTAGGTCGAAGAAATATTGGGGAGAGGTGATTAGACGGGATATGATGCAAGTGCAACTTACTGAGGACATGACCTTAGATAGGGGGTTGTGGAGGACACAAATTAGGGTAGAAGGGTAGTAGGTAGTCGAGCGTAGTCCTACTTACGCTCACAAAATGATAGTTGTGGTGTTATTACTGTAGGCCCTATTAGTCCATCACACTTATAGGCGCATTATTGTTTTATAGTTCCTGTAGTTTTCTGCTGCTATGTGTTCCCTAGTGTGCTACCATGGCGTATTCGATTTTGTTATCAGCATGTTCATACAACTTTAATTTTTTGTCGACGATTTCTCTTGCTTTGTAATGCTTGCTTGATTGTGATTATGCTTTGTCTTGAGCCGAGGGTCGGTCCCTGTACACTCTACCCTTCCAGACCCACGTTGTGGGATTTCACTAGGTATGTTGTTGTTGTTGTCATCTCCCGCTAGTAGATGGAGCATTGCATGGTAACATTTTGGATTGCAGAAACATAATACCACTTAATCATGGAGATTTTCTTCTTAATCATTTGAATTGGTTTCCTTGCTGCCCGAGCATGTTTCTTCTGATTCTTACTAATGGCGTGCTGTTTTTTTTAACTTTTTGCAGGATTCACAGGACCCAAATCCTTTAATTCGTGCTTTGGCTGTACGTACTATGGGATGCATTCGGGTTGACAAAATCACAGAGTACTTATGTGATCCCCTCCAACGTTGCCTTAAGGTGAATTCACAAACTTTCTTGTCCCCTGTCTGCTCCTAGTATTAAAGTCGGATTTCTTGATTGATTGAAGTCGCTCTGGAACATAACAGCGACCAGTGTTTTCTAACTAAGCAATGCATTTTGTCTGCTCTTTTTCCATCAGGATGATGATCCTTATGTTCGTAAGACAGCAGCTATCTGTGTTGCTAAGCTCTATGACATAAATGCCGAGCTTGTGGAAGATAGGGGATTTCTGGATGCTCTCAAGGACTTAATATCTGACAACAATCCTATGGTTGTTGCAAATGCTGTTGCCGCTCTTGCAGAAATTCAAGAAAGCAGTAGCAGACCCATCTTTGAGATCACCAGCCATACACTTTCAAAGCTTCTAACTGCTCTGAATGAATGCACTGAGTAAGCCTGTGCAAAACTAATGTTGCTACGTTTTTCAACATAAAATGTGTTTGGGTTTGGCAAATAATCTAAATTGTGAACATTGTTGTAAACGTTAGTCGGCATGTCACAGGACATTACTTTCACTTCATGTTATTGTTTGATTTGCTTTGTTGTCTACTAGATGCTACTTTACGGGTTGTCTTCTACTACCTCCTCTTATTGCGCTTTTAAATCTTTTTGTTAAGACTTTATTTATGTTTGCTTCTTTTGTCTATTAATGAGATAATGATCTCTGGATATAGGTGGGGTCAAGTATTTATACTGGATGCTCTTTCCAAGTACAAAGCAGCTGATGCTCGTGAAGCTGAAAACATAATGGAGCGAGTCACTCCACGATTACAGCATGCAAATTGCGCTGTTGTTCTTTCAGCTGTAAAGGTGGGATTGTTTCCTTCTTTCTCACAAACTAACTTTTTCAAAAATATATGCTTCAGCATGATTATCATTGCCAGAATAAGACATTTCGCTATAGTCATTTTCCGGTGTTGCAGATGATACTCCAACAGATGGAACTCATCACTAGCACTGATGTAGTTCGGAACCTTTGTAAGAAGATGGCTCCTCCTCTTGTAACGTTGCTTTCAGCAGAGCCTGAAATTCAGTATGTTGCCTTAAGGAACATAAATCTCATTGTACAAAAGCGTCCGACAATCCTTGCACATGAAATCAAGGTATTTTTGTGGCGTTGCCTAGGCACTTGCAAGATTGGCAGCAAAACTTCTATTTCCTTTGGACCTATCTGTAACTAAAACCGGACTACTAAGCTTTTCTTCTAATATTGTCTGTTGCTAGGTATTCTTTTGCAAGTATAATGATCCTATATATGTGAAAATGGAGAAGTTAGAAATCATGATAAAGCTTGCTTCAGACAGAAACATAGACCAGGTAAATCCTTTCTGCTTTGACCCAGTTTAGTTCCTCTGATGTACGTTCGTGTTTGTTGCATCATTAAGTGTGGTTTATATGCTTGCAGGTGCTACTGGAATTCAAAGAGTATGCTACTGAAGTGGACGTTGACTTTGTCAGAAAAGCTGTCCGTGCTATTGGTCGCTGTGCCATCAAATTAGAGAGGGCTGCTGAGCGCTGTATCAGCGTCTTGCTTGAATTGATTAAGATAAAAGTTAATTATGTTGTTCAAGAAGCTATTATAGTAATCAAGGACATTTTCAGAAGATACCCTAACACGTAAGTTTCTTCGAAGTCTGATATGCTAAAGTTGAGTTTTTGCTTTTTATTTAATTTTTTCGTTCCGCCTTCTTTTTCAGCTATGAGTCCATAATTGCTACTCTCTGTGAAAGCTTAGATACACTGGATGAGCCTGAGGCAAAGGTAACAGAAGATCTTTCCAGGAGTTGGCTCTTGGAGGTTGTTGGGTCTACAATCTGTTCACTGATTTGTAACTGCTTCTATCTCTTCGTTGACAGGCATCAATGATCTGGATTATTGGTGAGTATGCTGAAAGAATTGATAATGCAGATGAGCTCCTTGAAAGCTTTTTAGAGAGTTTCCCCGAGGAACCTCCCCAAGTGCAATTGCAGTTGCTGACAGCAACAGTCAAACTCTTCCTTAAGAAACCAACTGAAGGACCTCAACAAATGATCCAGGTATTTCTTGTTGCCATATCATCAACTGATCTATTCTCTTGTTGTTTTATGCAATATGTTAATTTCCATTCTGCTTATCGACAATTGAAAGAATCCAATCTAGCTCTCTAATCAATTAGTTCTCCAATTTTTTTACTTCCGTTTCACTCATATTTCCTATTAGACCAAAAAGCGTCATAGATCATCCTCTTTATGTAGGAATTTTGATATCCTCCCTCGGTATAGAGCAGAAATAAGAGGAATCAATTTCCTTACTAAAAGGATGACATGTTGAGTTTTTCAGAATGTAAAGTAATGCGTGAAAAAGTTATGCATCTTGAAGCAATGTTTTTAGAAGTGAAAAGCGCAAAACAGTGACAAGATCCACAGGGCTTGAAGCGAAAAGCGACAAGTGAAGCGCACACTTCTTTGAAGTAAAGCGCACAAGTTACGGAGAAGAAAAAAATACCAAACATAGATGAATTAGCAGTATAATAATCAAATTGCTATTAAAGTAACTAATTTTCAACATCCAATACACATAATGTCAATATTGATCCAATTTGTCATAGTTAACATTTGAAGAATCGACTGCTTCTCTTTACGATCACTTTGTGTGTCAGTTTGAAGTACACAGTTTTTTTGTGTGTGTCGTTGTTTGAAGTGCACACTTTTCTGAAGCGCATGTCTTTACATGATGCGAGAACCATGAATCCCTTGCTTTGCTCGCTTTATCTCGTCATGACTTTTAATAACACTCCCTTGAAGCTGATATTGATAGTCGCGAAGTACTAAATAGTTGGATCATTTTAATTCGAAAATTTGAGGGTGTGAAGAAAAAGACATTGGCCCTAACTCAACGTCAAAAGCTAGCTCATGATGTGAGGATTGATGAAGACCATGTAAGGATACAACTCATTCCTTTACCAATGTGGGATACTTAACTCACTCTCCTTGCACACCCAGGATTAGACACATCTGGACGGTGAACAATATAACATGTGGGCCCAATGATGGGTAAACCAAAAAAGGGATGTGTCTGGTTATGCTGCCATGAGGAAGAAAATGGATCTTGAGCATAACTGGCCAACTTAACCCAAAAAGCTAGCTCATGAGGCGTTGTCGAAGACATTTGAGGTGGCAATAACCCATTCTCGTGACCAATGTGGAACACTTAATGGAGGGGAGGTTTATAGAATTATAAAAGTAAAAAGTGTGATCAATGCAATTTAACCAGGATATCGATTTATATTCATTTCTTTTGCTAACTTCATGTTCAAACGTTACTTTTGCCGAGTCCAAACAATAATTTGGAAGTTAGACTGGTTTGTTTCTTGCAGCAACCTTGGTCATTTATCTATCTTGTAGAACTGATGATAAGTATCTATTTGTTTATTTATTTTTTATTAAGTTGATAGTCAGTACATATGACCTTGCTCAATGCTCGTAGGTGGTCTTAAATAATGCCACTGTGGAAACTGACAATCCAGACTTGCGAGATCGTGCATACATCTATTGGCGTCTTCTCTCAACTGATCCTGAGGTATGTGCAAGCAGATGCTTGATTCAACTTTTGGCACTTCTCTTTGGGCTGTCTCAAGGACCTTTTTTATGACTTCAGTATGAAAAATATCTATCTTCCATGAAAAGAAAGACTTGCTGTCTTAGGGGTGATAGTTAATATAATTCATAACTATCCTTCGGCTGCTATTTCCGTTGCTCCTAGATATGTAAGTTTCAATACATGAGTATGTACATAGTTCTGGGATTAAGTTGATCTCTGGTGTCTAGTTATAGCAAGCTCCCTTGTATATTGCAGGCAGCTAAAGATGTTGTGCTAGCTGAAAAGCCTGTGATTAGTGATGATTCAAACCAACTTGATCCTTCTCTCCTTGACGAACTTCTTGCCAATATTGCTACTTTATCCTCTGTCTATCATAAGCCTCCAGAAGCATTTGTCACTCGTGTGAAGACCACACAGAAAACTGAGGAGGAAGAGTATACTGATGCAGCTGAGCAGGGCTATTCCGATTCTCCTGCTCGTGTTGCAGAAAGTGGTGCCTCACCGCCAGCTAGTACAGCTAATGCTCAGCATCCTGCAACAAGGCAACCAGCTGCACCTGCAGCCCTGCCTGATTTACTTGACCTTGGCATGGATAACAGCAATAGTGCTATTGTGTCAGTTGATGAGCCTGCAACCCCTGCCGGGTATGTACTGTTTGTCTGCATTAGTACTATAAAGAATGTCCTTGCGATCTCTTTTAAGGTCACAAACATATGATTAAAGGCTACCATTTCTCCAATACTGAGTCTAAAGTTATCTATGCCAAAGGAATTCCTTGATTTTTTGTCGTCAAAAAGATATGAGCTCCTTTTTGTTTGACAATTATGTTTCAAACTCTTTTGAGATTTCATCGTGAAAACACTTACAGAGTGCTGACTTTTATTGCAGCCCTCCTTTACCTGTTGTATTGCCAGCCTCTAGTGGTCAAGGTTTACAAATCAGTGCCCAACTGGTACGGAGAGACGGGCAGGTATTTTATAGCATGATGTTCGAGAACAATTCACAGGTTCCTCTTGATAGCTTCATGATTCAGTTTAATAAAAATACATTTGGTCTTGCTGCCGGTGGACAACTCCAAGTGAGTATTATATTGCCACTCTGTTCAGTCCTTTCACAAAGTATTTATGTTACTATCCACTATCCAGTATAAGAGGAAGATCTGACTATAGACCCCTCTGTGAATTCTACTTCTCTTTGATTGTTTACTTTGATGTCTTGTGCTCAATAGGTTCCTCAATTGCTACCTGGGACATCTGTAAGCACTCTCTTACCGATGGTTTTGTTCCAGAACATTGCCCCTGGTCCCCCAAATACCCTTTTACAGGTTGCGGTTAAAAATAATCAACAGCCAGTATGGTATTTCAATGATAAAATCTATTTCCACGTACTTTTCACGGAGGATGGGAGGATGGAGCGCTCCACTTTTCTCGAGGTAATATACATTGTTGAATTTCTATCTAGATCTATGTATTCAGCGCTGTTTGGGATTGAGGTGTAGATTGACGCCCTGTACTCAAGTTAATGGGCATAATAGGCGTGAGCCTCGGCTTTGTTTTTCTCAACTCAGAGTGATGGATTTATCATCTCACAGCTCCTGTCAATTAAATATCGCTTAGGCATTTACTCATTCCTTAGAGTTCCACGTCCAACAAATGACTGGGCTCCTCTCAACTCCATTCCTTTATAAAAAAAAAATTACTGCCCTCTTTTCTATATCTTTCATTCTATCTGCATTACTTCATTGCATTGCCAATTGTCTTGACAACCACATATGCGGCTTGGATGCTTAACACCATAGTCTTTGCTTCTTTGGCAGACTTGGAAGTCACTACCTGATTCAAATGAGGTATCAAGGGATTTCCCAGCATCTGTTATAAACAGTGTTGAAACAATCCTGGATCGACTAGCTGCATCAAACATGTTCTTTATCGCTAAACGCAAACATGCTAACCAGGAGGTGTTGTATCTTTCTGCCAAGATCCCTCAAGGAATTCCTTTCTTGGTCGAACTAACAGCAGTTATTGGAACCCCTGGTGTCAAGTGTGCCATCAAGACTCCAAGCCCTGAAATGGCTCACCTCTTCTTTGAAGCCGTCGAGACTTTGCTCAAGAGTTGATAGCTTGGTCGTCTTCCTCCTATTTATTTCTCTTGTGATTTTGTTTTGATTCTCTCTATTGGGATATACGTCTTATTTTTGTTCTGATTAATTAGCTTGAGTTTCCAGGTTGAACTGTTATTCATGCTTCATCCTATGTTCAGCTCTTGTTATTATAGGGGTTTTCCCCGCACGAATCTTTCAATCTATTCAGCTGTATATGAAATGTATCTTACATTTTTTTTTGTAGCTTCTTTATATTTGTTGACATTGGACGTTTAACTTTTGACAAGTACAAATACCAACGACCATAAAAGCAAGTATATGACACTATGTCACCATTATCGTCAAAGCATATATTTTGAAGGTCAAGATTCACTCTCATTTCAATAATGTCTTTACTTTTTATTTCATTTTTCTACGATTTTGTTTACTCAACTTAATGTGTTTACGGAGATTAACCAATTAATGAAGTCAATCCTTTCTAATTAATATTTTTTTTAAAGAATGTTTTGAGACGAAAGAAGTACTTGATTGTATCAGTTTTTGAGGCCCATTTCTTTTTGGGCTTTTTTCATTTTTATCTACTGTTTAGCCCGGGCCCAACACAAGAAAGTTACTAATATTTTCTTAATCAATTAAAGTGATGGAAACTTTCCCATAAAAATAAGCCCACTAACATATTCTGTTCTTAAAATTAAGCCCAAAATTGTGAGGCTGAGAAAGGGAGCCCAAATCTGTTATAAATTTTAAATTTTGCTATGTTTAGCAAAGGTAAAATACCCTATACTATATTGGAAGGTGGAGTTCATACTCCAACTAATCGGGCGACCTATGCTTATTTAAAGTGAAATTTATATCATTTATTATTCAAGTCCATATAAGAAGTCTAAATTCTCATTCAATTTCTGATGTGAGACTCTTAACATTTTCCCGCACGCTCAAACTCCGTTAACTGGAGCATGGATGACATAATTTGAAGACCCAACACCGGTGAACATAGTCTCACATTCCCCGCACGTTCAAACTCCGTTAACTGGAGCGTGAATGACATAATTTGGAGACCCAATACCGATACATAAATTTGGAATAAGTCTTGCTCTAATACCATGTAAAAAATGAATCTTGGGCCTAACTCAAATTCAAAAGCTAACTTATGAGGGGATTGTCCAAGTCCATATAAGAGGTTTAAATTCTCATTTTATTTCCGATTTGATATTCTTAACACCACTTACCACATATATAACTAGTCACAGGAGGTGTTTTACACTCACGCCACATATCATCATGTCATCGTCATGCCACATCAAATTTTTAAAAACATTCATTGATTCTTCTTCACAATACACCACCGTACCAAAGCCACATTGCCGCCATCATCACCCAATCAAAAAGCTGAGAAAAATCAAATCTCGATACTCAGAGAAAGACTCTTTCTCCCAATCAACTGAAGCAACGACTTGATATGGCTATTTTTTTTTTGTTTCGATCTTCACTGATTATTTCTATATTTTTGCTACTGTTAATTATTGCTGCTGACGAATTGATTTTGGGTCGATTCTAATTTTTCCGGCGACCCGTTCTGTTCGATTTTATGTGGTAGCACCATTTTTTCAGACGTTTGTTTGGTTTGTGGGAATGAAAACTTGTTGTATAAGATTGCAATTTATGCCACATCAGTTTTTGGGTGGTATAAGTTTCACTTTAAATAAACGGAGGCTAATAGGTCGATCGATTAGTTAGATTGTGAATTCGACTTTTCGGATATAGTTTAGGGTGTAATTTATGTATTTTGCCTTTATTGAGTAAGGATAAATGTTGATATATTTAGTAAATATAAGATTTTATTTAGTTATGCAAGTCAAAATAGGTTGAGTTACTAAATTGGGCGGGTTGATGACTCATCCAAACTTGAGTTGATCGTGTTTTATGGATTAATTTAGCCACCCTGAAATAAAAAAAACAATAATTTTTATTGTTTCAATTATTAGACTCCCTTATTAGTCCAACGTATGATACTAGAGGTCTATTATTATCACATCAACAGTGTTTTTAGGAGTTTCATTCAGATTATACTTTATAATTGTGATTAATGTTAGTGTCAAGTTTTAATGATGATTTATGCAGAAAATACTCAAAGGATGTGAGGTCATTGGATAAGTCCAATAACTGACTATACAGTCGGCCCAACTGATTAAAGAAGAGCCCACAAGACAAGTCTCAAGTCTCAACTCTCAACTCTCAACTCTCAACTCTCAACAATGCTACCGTTTTGCCTAAGGAAAGAAGAATGTATGCCGCACCTAAAAGAAAAGAAGAATATATGCAGCACAATCATTAATTACTCTATATCAAGAGATCTCTCAAATTAAGGAAGCATATACCATTCGTCTACATCAACAGGGAACTAATCAAGGAAGATTTACTTCAACAAGAGATTCAAGGAATCTATCAAGAAAGATACTCTATCAAATACCAATGGAATCTCTCACAAGGAAGGAGAATATTTGAAGACCAATAGGCCTAATGTTCTTGCCTTATTCTTGAAGATTATGATCCTCAATATTCCTATTTTTTTAGGATTAAATCTCTTGTTTTCTCTGCTTAGAGAGCCTAAACGACTATAAGAATGAAGTCTATATGAAGGCTCACGAGACGAACAAAACATACTCCGTCTCAACTTTTAAAGTTCTCTACTTTATTTTTAACAAACATTATAATTTTGAGTGTTTTATAGTGTAAACGAAAAAATGAGAAAAGATATAGTATAATTGGTGAGACATTGTATCAAAAGATTATGAATATTTGAGTGTAGATATAAGAACTCGATTCAAATAATCATTGTACCAAAACACCTTTAAAAGAGCCGTAGAGAACACCTTACAATCCAATGAGAGTGGACTAGGAATCACATTGACTCTAAATCAATATAAAAACATCTTATTACATTTACATTCAACATTTACTTTATGCACTTTATCTATTATAAGTCTCCTAACTAGTCATGACATTCAATATTTACTTTCCGTTCGTTTTATTATGCATTTTAGTTTGACTTGACATGAAGTTTAAGAATGTATTTTTTTTTAAATTTGACTAAAAGTGTGTATAACATGCCTAAATCTTCTTTGGATCTATAGTCTTAAACATGTACGCCATATCATTCCTATAAGCAAGTGTGTTTTTAGGCTAAAACAGAAAATATGATTAGAAACTTATTAAATATCAAGATGCATTTTTTATTAAATAGACTAAAAAAGAAGTGGGACACATAAATTCAAGTAGAAGAGTATTTAATATGACTCATATATATCTTTATATATTATTTGAGAATCTAACAAAAAACATAAGAAAAAATAAAAAAGAATATGTATTCAAATTATTTACTGCTCGTTTACACAATTTTTGTTTGAAGTTAAAAGATGAATAATTAAAATTGAAAACGAGTATTTGAATGTTGAAACTATGTTTGGACATTCACTTGAAAAAAAATTAAATTTTATGAGTTAAAAACATTATTTCACTTTATATAATTTATATTTTATAATATTACTAATTTTGGGGACTTAAAATGTTTTGGGGGTAGTGGATTTGAACAACTTGTATCACTTGTAAGAGCCGACAAATGAAATTTAATGATCTTAGGAGAAAAAGAGAGCTCAGATGCATATTTTATCATCTGACAATCAGATGTGTGACGACCCATCGTTCACAATTAGCGCAAAGTAAAGTCATTGCTCTCTATGCACCAGCCGGGAATCGAACCCGGGTCTGTACCGTGGCAGGGTACTATTCTACCACTAGACCACTGGTGCTTCTTGTTGTATTGTTGGTCCAATCTCAAATTGACGGAAGAAGAATTGCGGCTGCTATCTAGTTTGACAATCTATTATCTATGTCATTGTTTTTTTTGAGTGGGGGATCTTTACACAAATAACATTGATACGCGGAATTGGGATGTCAATAGGACTAGATTTTTCTAAGGAAACATCAATAACATTTGCCATGTTATCAATTGATATAGAACTATATTTTTTCATCATATTAATATGAGAATAATTGCAACTTATAGTATTTTTCGTATAGCTTTTGAATATCTAAATTTTAATTTTAAAATATTAAATTAATCTATTATAATTTAGCTTTAAAATTTAATCAAATTAATTTTAAAAAAAACATGACAATCAAACTTTTCAGATGGTATTTGGACTAGTCTACTGCAAATCTGTTGGCATAGTAAGCTATGGAAATGACACAAGCATAGCGGTGAATGACCTATCTTTATTGAAAGACATCTATTGTGATCTAGCGGACCATGAAATGCAAAGTTGGTATTGGGAACCAGCTTGAAACTTTCTAAATTTCATTAGCAATAGTCTAGAAATGACATAGCCTTCCTGTGCAATGGGTGTCTTAACGTACTAAGTAAGGTGGTTTTTTCTAAAGCGGTATTCTCTCTTCTATCTATCAACAATGGAATTATGGAACTTTCTCCCCGAGCTGCGGAACTAACGAGTCTGATCAATAGAGTCCGTCATTTTTGCTATTCCTTCCTACTTCTTCTTCCTCTAGCGCACTAGCGCGAAAGCCGTTGCGCAATAAATAAAACTCTTCTTTAGCCACATGGTTAGTCCTTAAACCAACTTCATCAAAGGAAGAACATGTGATAATGCAATAATTGTTCAAGAAATACTTCACTACCTCAACAGCAGTAAAAACTCTAAGTGCCCGTCTGAATTTGCCAAAAGTGCTTTTGGAAAGCCACTGCGGCTAGTCCATTTGGCAAGTATCTAGGTTTCCATATCCTTAACAAATCTCCTACGGCTACATATTTTCAATAAATCATTGACAATATGAAGACCAAACTTGCTAACTGGAATCCAATTTTCTTACACCAGCTGGTAGAATCACTTTGATCAAGTCAACTTTTAATGCTATCCCCTCTCATATAATGCAATACTTTTATCTTCCTAGTAAGTCTTGTAAGCAAATTGATAAAATTCAAAGAGACTTTCTTTGGGGATCCTCCAATCTTAAAAGAAAGCTTTACTATGTTAGCTGGAACATGGTTACTTCTCCTAGTGATCAGGGTGGTCCTGGTCTTCATAAAGCTAGGTAAAAAAATCTTTCCCTTTTAGCTAGTCTTTCCGGGAGGTTCTTCTCCAATCTTTCCACCAACTGGGCTAAAGTCCTTCTTCATAGACATAAGCATAAGAAGCTCACCTCTTAAACCACCTTCACCTGGAGAAACATCTTCAAAGGTGGGTATATCTATTCTAAAGCCATTGCCTGGGCTCCCCATCTATGGATCATTCCATAGACCTATGGAATTTCAAACGGATCCCTAATAACCCTCCTTTTAGGCATATAGTTCAGGGCCCTCTTACCCATAGAGAAAAGTGTCTAAAGGTGATTGATCTTTGGGATGACAATCAATGAGATTGGACTAAACTATCCTTTGAAATACCCTTCAATTATAGACCTGGCTGCTTCTATTCAACCTAGTATTAATACTAATAGGACTGAAACCCCTTATTGATCTATTAATTCTAATGACCTTTTTTCAACAAAATCTGTGTACACCATCCTCAGCTCCCCCAATTTGGAGCCTCCTTAATCTTTTGTTTGGATTTGGAAGCTTCCCACCTTACCAAAAATTTAATTCTTTCTTTGGTTATGTTCCCATACTAGAGTTCCCACCAGAAGTTATCTCCATCATATTGGCACTAATGTTGAAGCATTCTGCCCCATATGCAAGCACACCTCTGAAACCATAGATCACATCCTCTTATACTTCCACTTTGCTAAGAAACTCTGGCTAGAATTTGGTCTTAATCTACAACATATCCCTACCACAGGCTCTCAATGGCTTCAAGCTATCCATGACCTCAATATTTCATAAAACCATGAGGATCTCGATTGGCAAGAACTTTATCCATTTATCCTTTGACACCTCTAGTTAAATCGCAACCATAATGTTCACAACCATACTAATCTTTCCTTGGATAGAAACCTGGTAATCAACAGATCTAAGGAATACAAGCTTAACCTTAACCAATTGTGAACTCATTCTAACCATCATCATCAGGTTCTTATCAAATGGAACCATCCTCCGTCAGGTCACTTCAAACTCAACATTGATGGTGCCTATACTAAGGAAAATGCTATGGTGGAATAGGAGGTGTCATTCGTGATACCAAAGGAGACTGGATCGTCGGATTTGCCAAGCAAATTCCTGCTCGTGATAGCCTCTCAACTGAACTACATGCACTATTATTTGGCTTGAATTTGGCTCATGAAAAGCATCTTATGCCCATCATAGTGGAAACTGATTCCACCAATGTCCTACACATGCTAAAACATGATCATCATCCTATTTATAATAATCTCATTGCTTCTTGCAGGTCCCTCACTACAAAAAGAAAGGTAATTGCCAACAACATGTTTGTTGCCATATGTTGGTTGTTGTTGTCAAAAGTACTTCTCGCAACAACAAAAGTTTTTGCAATAATCTCCGATGCGAAAAATATTCGCAACTAAGATTTTTTTTTTCATTTACGTTTTTAGCAACAATATATTAATTAATATTCGCAACTAAGAAGTTTTTTTTTTCATTTACGTTTTTAGCAACAATATATTAATTTTTTGTTGCCATTTACATTTTTTAGCAACGACATATTTATTGTTGCTAAAGTTTTGTTGACAATTCTATACTTTCTTGTAGCGCCTATTGAGGAAGTTGGGGAATCCAGTGATCCAGCATAGCTTCAGACAGGGTAACAAGGTAGCGGACGTTTTGGCATCACTAGCAACTAAGCATATCTTGGCTCCAAGGACTCTTTTTGCTTATCCTCTTAATGAAGCAGCATATATAGCTATAGAAGCAGATAAAATAGGTGTAGCTACTAGTAGGAAGGTTTCTCTATCAGTATGTAATTCTTTAATGCAGTATGCTAATCCTAATGTACTTACCGGTTCCTGTAACACCGGAACTATTATCACTCCTGATGTAATGCCTTAGCCTATATAATATATCTTTGATTAACCAAAAAAAAAAAGAGAAGTAACATGTATTCGGCTAAATAGTCCCTAGACATTGCCAAATTAAGAGCTCTGCATTCACAGCTTCTACAATGACATTGCCAATTGGTGAAAATATATATTTTGGAATTTACCAAATTCGCATAAAAAAGTATATCAGTAAGTCCAACTCCAAACAACAACATCATTGTAATATCTAACAGAGATTTTCATTTTAGTAATTTGACTCAATGAAGGGACACTAAGTTTCTCAATAATGCTAAAACAAATCATGCAGACTTCAGAAAATTTGAACCTACTTGTGCCTGTATTAATTCAGTAGTAGGCCTGGCAGTATCTACACCTCAGCAATGGTGTTGTTACGAATTCTAGAATTCTAGAGGAGTATTTGATACGACTCATATATATCTTTATATATTATTTGAGAATCTAACAAAAAACATAAGAAAAAATAAAAAAGAATGTTCACAACCATATTTAGGTAGAGGATTATGATCAGAGTAGGATTATATAGGCTCTTAATGGCTTCAAGCTATCCATGACCTCAATATTTCAAGAAACCATGAGGATCTCGATTGGCAAGAACTTTATCCCTTTATCCTTTGGCACCTCTGGTTAAATCGCAACCATAATGTTCACAACCATACTAATCTTTCCTTGGACAGAAATCTGGTAATCAACAGAAATAAGGAATACAAGCTTAACCTTAACCAATTGTACTCAAATTATTTACTTGCAATAATTTGAACCTACTTGTAGTAATTCAGTAGTAGAAACCATCAGAGATTCTCTTGACAAGAACTTTATCCTTTGGCACCTCTGGTCTGGTTAAACCATAATGTTTGTAAACAATACTACTCTTTCTTGGACCAGAAATCTGGTAATCCAACAGAAATAAGGAATACAAGCAAGCACTTAATTGTACTCAAATATTTTATTGCAATAAAATTTTTGAACCTACTAAGTAATTCCAATTCAGTAGTAGGCCTGTATCTGTCTGTGTAATTAATTTTAATATAATAAAGATTATTGACTCATATATATATATTTATATATTATTTGAGAAATCTAAAAAAACATAAGAAAAATAAAAAGAATGTGCTATCCATGACCTCAATATTTCAAGAAACCATGAGGATCTCGATTGGCAAGAACTTTATCCCTTTATCCTTTGGCACCTCTGGTTAAATCGCAACCATAATGTTCACAACCATACTAATCTTTCCTTGGACAGAAATCTGGTAATCAACAGAAATAAGGAATACAAGCTTAACCTTAACCAATTGTACTCAAATTATTTACTTGCAATAATTTGAACCTACTTGTAGTAATTCAGTAGTAGGCCTGACAGTATCTGTGTAGTTACGAATTTTAGAATAATAGAGGAGTATTTGCGACTCATATATATATTTATATATTATTTGAGAATCTAACAAAAAACATAAGAAAAAATAAAAAGAATGTGTACTCAAATTATTTACTACTCGTTTACACAATATTTGTTTGAAGTTAAAAGATGAATAATTAAAATTGAAAACGAGTATTTGAATGTTGAAACTATGTTTGGACATTCACTTGAAAAAAAATTAAATTCTATGAGTTAAAAACATTATTTCACTTTATATAATTAATATTTTATAATATTACTAATTTTGGGGACTTAAAATGTTTTGGGGGTAGTGGATTTGAACAACTTGTACAAGCCGACAAATAAAATTTAATGATCTTATTAACTTTATAAAAAATTAATGAAAATATGAGAAAAAGAGAGCTCAGATGCACATTTTATCATCTGATAATCAGATGTGTGACGACCCATCGTTCACATTTAGCGCAAAGGAAAGTCATTGCTCTCTATGCAACAGCCGGGAATCGAACCCGGGTCTGTACCGTGGCAGGGTACTATTCTACCACTAGACCACTGGTGCTTCTTGTTGTATTGTTGGCCCAATCTCAATACAACGACGAACATCTGCATTTCGTCCATACAACGACGAACATCTGCATTTCGTCCATACAACGACGAATATCTGCATTTCGTCCATACAACGACGAACATCTGCATTTCGTTCATACAACGACGAACATCTGCATCTCGTCTATACAACGACGAACATCTGCATTTCGTCCATACAACGACGAACATCTGCATCTCGTCTATACAACGACGAACATCTGCATTTCGTCCATACAACGACGAGCATCTGTATCTCGTCGATACAACGACGAACATCTGCATTTCGTCCATACAACGCATTTAACATCTCGTCGTCATTCAACGATTTAACGCGATGCGTTACATCTGAGGAACCTTCTCACTCGAGTTGTCCGCTCGGAAATCTTGCGTCTAGTAAGCCAAATCTTAGAAAACTTAATATAGAGCTATACCACTTTTTTATTAAGTCATGCATGCATAAACCTTAGGTGGGTTAGTCCTTGGTATTAGCGCCACAATTAGAAATCCACCAAACTTGTCGACGGGTTTCACAACCCAACGACCCATTAGCATACTATATGTAGCGTGATAATGATAGACGGATCAAGCACGGTCGCGACACTGAAATTGGAAAAAGTGCACCGTCGTTTGGTCGCCATTTTCATCAAAACATTACGCTTTAACGGCTGACCTATTTATCATAATCTCGCATATCCGGCGTTAGCCGACCCGGCATAAGAGGTCCTACGTACATAGCGCACTTGATTTGCATTTTTTTGTTTACTATTGTTGTCGCTATCAATTACGTACATATTATTACCCTTTAACCCCGTATATCATGCTTATAATTAGCCACAAGTATTTGCATTTTTGCACTTTTGTTGTCACATTGCAATCGGGACTTCTGCGTAAATCGCTCTTGAACAACACGATTTGGACTTTGTGAAGCATCAACCACCATGCAGTCGAACAGCGAGAGTCTTTGACTATATTGTCACGCCCTTACATCTTACTATTTTTGTGGCTTGCCTACTCTCACCTATTTGTCATATTTTTTGCAGGAAAATCGCCCTCGCAAATAGTCGAGGCCGGACAACAACAAAAAGAGGAAGGAAAAGAAAAGAAAAAAAAAATCATCCCAAGAATGAGTTGAGTTATGTTGACGAAAAGAAGTCAGCTTATACCAGATTCAACAAAGCATCGCTCTGGGTCTTACATTTTGCATTTTTATACATATTTGCAAGTCTAATTGATATGTCTAGTATTGATTACATAATTCTTTATCATGCATTTTACAACATAATCATTCCGAACTACGCGTGTCTGATTCTCACCATACGGTGTGATACGTAGGCAACCCATCTAGGGTTCGACACCACCACATAAAAAATATAAAAATAATAAAAAGGGGGCATATTTGGTTCACCCATTCATTGCATTTATCCAATAACGGACATTCATTGTTGCATTTCAATCATTCTAGCACATACATTCATTCATGCATTTCATCACAGCCATTCATTTTTCCATTACATTCTTTTACTTTGCATTAGTCTTATAGTGAACAATCATTTGTTTTGTACAACTTTACTTTTGCATTTCTTTCATGAATAAATTCTTTTAAATCATAGTTTTATAACATATCTGAACGAACTACGCACACCTGATTCTCGTCAAAGACGAGATACGTAGGCATCCCTATTCGGGTTAGGTACCATTTATTCAAAAAATACAAAAAAAATATATCTTGTTCATAAATACAAAAAATGTTATCCAAAAATACAAAAAAAAAAACATTTTTTTTAGTATCATTGTTTGACTTGGTTGATACCAACACAGTTAGGAGTGTGCATAGGAAAGAACGAATAACAATCAGTATGAGTGGACTTCGTGGTAAACCATAGATTCTTTTGGTACCTCTCACGCACATATGTAATGACATTGTCTTGCATGCTTTCGAGATAAGAACGAAACCCGCCTCATTGTTTCATGTGCATTGTGTGGTGAGTTTTAGAATAAGTTCAATTGCATTGCATTGTGATCTAGAACTTGGCTTGAATGTTTGTTGAGGCGAAATCCTGTGTAACACTCGGTGTAAGAAATGATCGTAGGCTTTCTTTGACCCGTTTGAGCCTTTTCAGCCTACCAAACAACATTATCCGTAGTACACACCCTTTTGAGCCTAAAACCTATTCTTTTTAAAACCGCATATTACACCTATACCCTTTCTGAGTGCGTACGCACTATCCCTTTCTTGGCCCGACCTCCTTGAGCGCTTTGGAAATGTGCAAGTGGCTGACAAATTCTGCGTCGAAGGTGGCAAAGCCAAAAATTGTCAAAGTCCCAAAAGGGAAAAGAAAACACAAATGATGACTCACAAAAGAAGAAATCAAAAGCCGACATTATACAAAGAAAAAATGAATAAAATGAGAGAATAACTTTGAAAAAGCGGGCTCAAACGAAAGATTCAAAGGAAGTCGATCTGAAAAAGCGGGACAAAAAGAAAGCGGTCGATATTAAAGCACACAAATGTCAAGCACGGACGTAGTCCGACGCTCGAGAAAGGATTAGTCACTTTTTAACCAAATGATATCCATCCCTTCCCCCCAAACCTACATTACAAGCCCGTGACAAGCCCTACATGATCTTATGCTAAGGGTTCTCACATTAGTGGATACTTACATGACGGCCAAGCCTATGGTATCACAATTGCATCGTTGAACATCTTTTTAGTGTGAGCGCATTTCTAAACGCCCAAAATTCAAAATCTTGGAATATATGTGAGAAATGGGACTTTCTTTCGGTGAGGGCATTTGAAGCGAGATTACGTGTAGTTGAAACCTTGGTCGCCAGTGTGTCGATTTAGGTATCTGAGGTACCATTTGAAACTATAGGAATTACCCAGAAGTCAGCCTTGGTTAGACTGGAAGTGAATAACGGAATTCTTAAGCACAATACTAATTGTTGGTATCAACTGAAGTCAGAACGTGATACTGTCTTTCCACTTTTCAAAAAAAAAAATGCACATAAAATCCTCATTTTTTGCATCACGAACTACGTCTTGACCTGATTCCCTCAGCGGTATACGTAGGCGGCCACATTGGCTTCGGTCCACATTGGAAAAAAAAATCATTTTTTTTGCATCGTGAACTACGTCTTGACCTGATTCCCTCAGCGGGATACGTAGGCGGCCACATTGGCTTCGGTCCACATTGTTTGGAAAAAAAAATCCTCATTTTTGCATCGTGAACTACGTCTTGACCTGATTCCCTCAGCGGGATACGTAGGCGGCCACATTGGCTTCGGTCCACATTGTTTGAAAAAAAAAATCCTCATTTTTGCATCATGAACTACGTCTTGACCTGATTCCTCGGTAAGGATACGTGGCGCCACATTGGCCGGTCACATTGTTTGAAAAAAATCCTCATTTTGCATCATGAACTACGTCTTGACACGATTCCTCATAAGGATCGTAGGCGGCCTAAGTCGGCCGGTCACACCATTAGAAATCTTCTCGTTGGCTCGTGTGCGGCGGAATCGTTTGATTATTACGAAAGAGATATGAGTAATTTCGCGAGTTAAAGTCTTGCCCATGCGCGCATAACAAAGCGGGACAATTTTGGGAAATGCACCGTGAAGAGATCATAATAAGGATTCCAAAAGCAATCAAGATTGCGAGAAATTCGCCAAGTCCGACAGCGCATCGGACTCATGATCGGCAAGCACACTAACATTTAACACGTCCATTGCAGGGCGAAATCTCGGCATTAGCGGCGATCACATCAATACAACCGCCGCACCTTTACGGGATCTTCATATCGCAAAGGCGGAGCACAACAATAAGCCGTGCGGGTTACAAACGCACAACGTCTATGCGATAGCGTTGTCTCAACCTGGCGAGTCACAAAGCAGGTACGTCCATAAAATGACATCATTTCATTGCAAGCCTATGCAACGGCTTCATTCATGTTTCGTCTATCCAAAGACGAACATCTGCATCTCGTCTATCTGACGGCGAACATCTGCGTTTCTTACATCTGACGGCGAACATCTGCATTTCATCCATACAACGGCGAACATCTGCATCTCGTCCATACAACGGCGAACATCTGCGTCTAAATCCGTCTGACGGCGAACATCTGCGTCGCTCCATACAACGACGAACATCTGCGTCTCGTCCATACAACGAACATCTGCATCGTCCATCTGGCCGAACATCTGCGTCTGCGTCGATCGTCTGACGGCGAACATCTGCGTCGTCCATCTGACGGCGAACATCTGCATTTCGTCCATCTGGCAACGAACATCTGCATTTCGTCCATACAACGACGAACATCTGCATTTCGTCCATACAACGACGAGCATCTGTATCTCGTCGATACAACGACGAACATCTGCATTTCGTCCATTTTTGACATTTTGTAAATTTTTTACATAACATTCTATGTTGTTTATTCTTGTAAATTGACATCATGTTTTGTTTTTTTTACCTTTAATTAGGTATTAAACATTTTTTAGCATCTCTTTGAATAATTAACTGACACCCCGTCTTTACTTTTAATCAGGCATTAAATATTTGCTAAATATTGTATTTTATTATTATTGCATCAGGCATTGACGTTTTAATAATTTGTATCTTTAAATAATTTTTCTTTTAAATAATTAATCCATTTTGCATTTTTGTCAAACCAGTCCAGTCCAAGGCATAATCTGAATCAGTCAAATCCGCCAGAAATCGAAACAAAAAATGAAGCTCAATACACTTTCATCCAATACCCAAACCCAATACCCAATAACCAATACCCAATACCCTTCAGCCGCCCATATAACTCTCAGCCCAGACCTAACCTATTATTACCCCCAGCCGTCACCCCTAACTCCCTCACTTTAAACCTCCCCAGCCTACCCCTCATTCCTTCACCCACATACCCACACACCCACACGCCCACACATGCGCGCCACGCTGCTGTCAAACCCCACTCCGTGGTCACGCCGCCGGAGTTCATTGAGCCAGCGAACCATCAACACCCTGTCTTGTCCATCAATCCCGTCGCCGACCTACCTGTTACACCCCGTAATTTCAGGACATGTTTTAAGAACGTAAGTAAGAACTCACAATGTTAAGATTTGAGACTTGTAAAATTTTGTCGGAATTATGAAATTGTCGGAAAGCGTAGTGTTATGACGAATGGGAGGGCGACACGTGTCACCCCCCTTACTATGCCTTGGACGATTTTTTTTAGCAAGGGCATAAGGGTCATTTGACCTTTGTTGCAAGACAAGTCTTGCAACTTGAGGCTTGATATTATTGACTAAGGTCAAAGGTCCCACTTGGTCTTGATTTTAATGTAAGACTACATCTTAGCCATCCATGTGTTCTTATCATAACCCTCCTTTGCACTATATAATACTAGTAGTGCTAGTGTGAGCTTAACACTTAGAAAAATTCTTGAAAACTTTGAAGAGCTATAGAGGGGTCTCGGGTTTGCCACAAGGAAGAAGAGAATTTTTTTTGTTTCTTGTTCATTCCACTCCCCACTTTAAACCAAGGGTCTTAGGTGTATTGTAAGCCTTTCTCAATAGAAAAATCTTGGAAAAAGATTGTTTTCGGGTTAGTCGCAAATGAAAACCTAAAGGGTCTTTCTAGGTTTTGCTTGGAGTTTTGAAGGATAATTGTTGGTATTGTTCTAAGGGTCTCAACAATGGTTGGAGGTGTCTTGAAGAGGTTCTAATCTTCTAGGAAGCGACTTGATTTGGAGTTGGATTAAAAATCGTTAAGGTATAATCTTGTCTTTTAAAGGTGTACAAGATTGCATATTTATATTGTTGTTGATAGCTTTGTATGTTGCGAGCATGAAGTGTTATATAGAGGTTATAAGAATTATGGATCGGTAATAGCCTTGGAAATCCAAAATGTAATGTAAGCCATGACTAGTTGAATTACAATTTAATCGTTGTTAGAAAGTCGCGTATGTCATTGACTTAAGGATTATGGTTATTATAATCAAATGCGACTTGATATCTTGTTATGCTACTAAATTGGATTGAAATGGAAATTGGATAAGAATTGGATTTGTTGAATCAAGGTGGCCGAATTTGGAATGTAGTTTGTATTGGTTGGTTATTCAATTGTATTGAACTACTTTCTATATAATTGTGAGCCAATTGGGCTGTGTAGTTATTCAATTGTATTGAACTACTTTCTATATAATTGTGAGCCATTGGAAATTTTGTTTGGTTATTGTATTTTCGGCCTTGAAAAGGTGGCGAAGTGAGTAAATACAAAGGAGGTCTTGCCGATTTTCCGTAGCATTTAGAGACTTAACACTTATGATATTCTACGATTGTAGTAAGGCTTTAATAGGCGTATTGTGAATATTATAGGTTGACATACTACGGGCGGGACTTTGTACTTGGCAAGTGGTTTGACCCGACGAGGTATGTAGAACTTTTCCTATCTTTGAGCATGACTAGTTTCACGTATATAGTACGGTAGATGTTATACCCCGTAGTTCTGACCCTACGTATGGAAACGTACGAAAGTATGTAAGACTTAAAATTTCCGAAGGGCGAGGTTGTGAGTCGTTCGGACGGTTTTAGTCAACTTTGAGGCGGGTTATGACCCGATTCGTTGAGAGTTCCTAAGTATTTTAAAGGCCTAGGGCGTAGTTCGTTGAGTCTTGATTCAGCGCAACCAACCGTTATCGATAGGGCATCGGAGTAGAAAGTTATGAGAGTTACAAGTTCGTGTGATCGGGCGAAATGCGTTCGAGCAAAGCGACGAGGCGCGGCGCGCGTATGCGAGCGGCGCCTAAAAATCGAGAGGTCGCGAAGTTGCAGCGCCGTGGCTGAAGCAGGCGCGAAAGTTGAAGAACTGCGGAGGTTTTGACGCCCGGCTGTGGCGGCGCCGAGGCGAAATTTGGGCGGAAAAACTTAGAAAGTCTGATTTTTGTCTTAAAGAGACCATGGGAGGGTGACAAGTGTCCCCACATCTGATTTTCTGTTGCGTGCGATATATTGACCAAGACTTGGTCATTTTCTATCTTTCATCTTCTCTCTCTCTCTCAAATTGCTCCCCCTTCTCTCTAAAAACCCTTAGAAAAATCTGAAAGATAAGAGCAAGAAAAGGAAGCTTGTGGCTAGCTTGTTGGCATTGTTGTGGTGGTGTTCTTGGCAAGGAAGCTAGCAATATTTGGAATAAGTTTGGCTAAAACTTTAAGGTAACATTTCTTCCTTTAAACTTAGTTAAAGTGGCGTGCTTAGAAAGCAAGATCTCGTGGTAGTAAAATAATGCACTTAGAGTCTTTGCATGCAAGTAAATGTGGTTTGGATATGAAGAATGGGTTAAGAAGAAATTATGAGCATGTTGTAGCCTAAGAACCACCTTAGAATTGTTAAGTGATTTGTTGTAAACTTATGAGGCAGAAATTTTGGGTGTGAAATCCCCTTTGAAGTGTTGGATTGATTGAGCCTAAAATGTGGTGTTTTGATGATAATTTGGCCTTGAGAAAGGTGGCAAAGTGAGTAGAAACAAAGGAAATCTTTGCCGAATTTTCTTAGAATTTAGTGACTTTGAACTTGGATTGTTCTACATTAAGATTAGAGGTTAATAAACGTATCATGACTATTATAGGTTGAAATATTACTTGCGGTAGTTTGGACTTGGCAAGTGGATTGACCAAAGAGGTATGTGAAGTTTTCCTATCTCTTGAGCATGAATAGATAAAACTATGTAGTATGGTAGACGTACATGATTTAGTATTCTTACTTGTTTTGAGTATAAAATGACTTGTTTCGTGTTAAGAATGTATAAGTCCCTTGGTTAAGGGAAAAGTATGATTTTACTAAAATATAGAGTTAATATAACAACTTTATGGGAAGTTGGTTTATTAGCTTCATAAAAGGTTAATGAGAAGGGATTTACTCTAAGTAAGATAATTATATGAAGAGGCAAATTGATTTAAAGGCATCAATTGCCCAAAAGCTTTTATGTATAAAGAAGAGTAACTTTTGAAAGAGTTGAAGTATGTAGTACTTGGGTTAAATTCCCGGTGTTCTTTTATTAAAGATATGGTTAAGTGCCTTAAGTAAACTAAAATGAGAGAGTATGTGAAGCTTTCCTATCTCTTGAGCATGAATAGATGAAACTATGTAATGCGGTGAGCGTCTGAGATTTGGTGTTCTTACTTGTTTTGAGTATAAGATGACTTTCGTTTTAGGCGTATGAGTCCTTGGTTAAGGAAAAGTATGATTTTTACTAAATTATAGAGTTAATATAACAACTTTATGGGAAGTTGGTCTATTAGCTTCATAAAAGGTTAATGAGAAGGGATTTACTCTAAGTAAGATAATTATATGAAGAGGCAACTTGATTTAAAGGCATCGATTGCCCAAAGGCTTTATGTATAAAGAAGAGTCACTTTTGAAAGAGTTGAAGTATGTAGTACTTGGGTTAAATTCCCGGTGTTCTTTTATTAAAGATATGGTTAAGTGCCTTAAGTAAACTAAAATGAGAGAGTATGTGAACAAGACTAAAAAAGAAGTTATAAGTTTTCTTAACTTATTATTATTATGATATGATGTGATTTGAGATAGGGTAGAGTATGTAAGCGAGCAAGCCCCAGATCGTCATACCACTCTCGATGTAGAGTATGTACGAGGCGGCCAAGATCGTCATACCATACGCTTGATGTAAGAGTATATCGAGGCGGATCCAAGATCGTTATACCATTGCAGATATAAGAGTATATCGAGGCAAGCCCGAGATCGTTATACCATCTGCTCGGTGTAAGAGTATATCCGAGTGCACCAAGATCGTTATACCATACATTTCGGGGTAAGAGTATATCACGAGAAAGTCCCAGATCGTTATACCATTAAAGTGGATTTGCTACCAGTGATACGAGGAATACCTCATGCGAGTCCTTATGGGCTTATGCGGGTGAAATAGTCCCGTGCCAGTAGTGCGATCGGAGTACCAATGCGGTCGCGGGACCCGTGCGGGTGAAATAGTCCCGAGTAGGATGGTTTCTTTTTGATACTACGCGAGGTACACTGTTTGATCATGAGCCTCTATTTTATCGGTATTATATATGTATATATCTTGTCACTCTCGTTGTTAGTAAGGCCTGATGAAAAGGTATTTTATTGTCTTAGTATTGACCCAACTTGCTTTTAGACTTACGATATCATATTCTGATGTTTTCCCGACTTTACATACTTAGTACATATGCATGTGTGACCACCTCCTCTGCTGCGTTACGCGGTGCAGGTGTGCGATGAGGATCCTCGTTCAGGATCACTATTAGGTGTCGAGCTCCGTTCCTCGGAAGCTTATTTATTGGTATGGATATTCCACGATCTTATAGGTATTTTATCGTCCGAGGTATGGCGAACCGCATCATACGATTTTATCTTTAAGTGCAGTGGCCACACATATATTTTGGGCTATAAGAACCGGTTGTATTATAAATCTGTGTTTAAGTATGTTTATGGAAGCGGCCTTATCGGTGGCGATTATGTTTACCCTTTTGAAGTTATGTGTTGTGTTATGTTCATTCTTTATTCTCGACATATACGGCGAGGTACCCGATAGAGTACTAGTCGCGGCCGGTCAGTCGTGACAAAAGTGGTATCGAGCGATTAGTCCTCGGAAAGTGTCCATGAGGCCGTGTCTAGTAAGTCTTGATTATCGGTGTGTAAATGCACCACATCTATGTCGAGGAGTTGCGAGGATATTTAGGATTGGTTTCCATTCTTTCACTCTAAGATCGTGCAATAGAAGTGAGTTATAGGTTGAATCTCACGATGTTTTCCTTTATGTATCGATTATGCCTCGCGCAACCGCGGCCCGGAAGGGCAAAGCGGTGAGAGTCTTTGCTAGTGGGGCGCGGAGAATCACGAGGCCTGAGCCCAATCCTTACGAAGATGATGTTTAGGCGGCGAGTTCCACGTCGTCGCCGGCCTCAGCGAGTTCGGCGTGGGCGGCTCACGAGCCGCGATGCACGGAGCCTCGGCTCGATCGAGCACTGAGTATAGAGATTACGAGACGATTGATTCTTGGCAGCGTAGTGGCGGCGGCAAGCGAAGCGGCGGCGACCCTGGCCGACGATTCTGGATTCGGGATTTCTGGGTTGTCACCCCGAGTTCTATGGTTCGAGATTTGATGAGGATCCGCGAGGAGTTTGTCGGCGATTCTGGGACCATGCGAGTTCTTAGGGCATCGGTGATGCATTATCGGCTTCTTACGATTCTGCGATATTACGTTGAGCTGGTTTGAGTCATAGGTATTGTCGAGGGTGATGATGCTCTTCCGGTGATTGGAGGAGTTCACGAGGCGTTCTAGACCACTTCTTGCCTCACGAGGTGAGGAGAGCCCGCGTGAATAGGTTCTGACCTTGAGGCGGGGCGGGAGGACTATCGAAATCTGACACAGGTTTGACTCGCTTGGCGGATATCACACACCATTGTAGGCGATATGGCGACGGGGTTCATAGATACGTGATGGGGCTGGCCGTCGCACGATTCTGCTTGCCAGGAGTGGCACTTGGCGAGGATGGATATTGCGGAGATGCGAGCATCTGCGCGAGATCGAGGCGAGAGCGGGATCGGCTAGATTTGGGCGGCCAAGAGGCGAGACATCGGGTTCTGAGCGATTTAGCGGCGGCCTCGGCGGCGAACTAGGTCCGCTTCCGGCCGGCTCGAGTGCTCCTTCCGATTTTACGCGGGAGAGTCGATCAGCGAGGTTATTGAGGCGGTCGAGGGCTCGGGGCGTCGAGTTTCGAGGCGAGGCCGGCGCTGTCGAGACCACCTACCTGCCGGTGCGTTCGATGCGGTAGGTCTCATCCGGCGAGTGCGTATGGGTTCGAGATCATGTTACTCTTGTGGCGGCGGGGCCATCGAAGAAGATTGTCGTCGCCGCGGCGGGAGCGTGCAGTTCGGTAGCGAGTGCATTCTTTGAATCTTCATCTTCGATGGTTAGGCGCCGGAGGCGAGTACTTATGGGCCAGCGAGCGCGGCGGTCGTGGTAGGGGTTCGATTCTAGCGGTCCTCGAGCGCGTCTATCTTATGTCGGTCAGCGGGACCGGAGGCGTCGCCGGATAAATCGCGAGTACATTATTGGTTTCTTCTTTGTGATGTATATGCTTTGATAGATCCGAGTTCTACCTTGTCCTACATATCTCCTCATGTGCGATGAGAATAGGGATAGAGCAGGAGTCCATAAGACGCTTTTGAGGTGGCTACGCCCGATGGTGATTCGATGGTAGGTGGCGAGTGTATAAGGCTTGCCTGTGACTATAGATGGCCGTCGGACTCTGGCGAGCTTGATAGAGTTGGATATGATGAACTTTGATGTGATTATGGGTATGGATTGGCTAGCGTCTTGCTATGCCAGCGTGGGTATGAGAGAGATTAGTTCGGTTCGGTTTCGTGGCCGTTATCCAGTGGAAGGGAATCTGCGTGCCAGAGGGTAAGTTTATTTCTTACCTCAAGGCTAGGAAGATGGTGCGGAAAGGGTATATCTACCGTATGGTTGGGTATTACGACCGAGGTGAGGTACGGACCTTGATCGATTCGTCGTTAGAGAGTTTCGGGCGTATTCGGATGAGCTTGGGTATCCTCGAAAGGAGATTGAGTTTGCATTGATTTGGCGCGGATACTCGCCGATATCTATTCGCCATCTGAGGATGGCACTGTAGAAGTGAAGAGTTGAAGGACGGTGAAAGATTTCTTTGGAGAAAGGCTTTATTAGGCGAGTGTTTCTCCTTGGGAGCACGGTGTTATTTGTAAAGAAGAAGGATGGGGCCTTTGCGTATGTGTATTGATTCTGAGCGGTGAACAAGGTAACTATCAAGAATAGATATCCCTCCCGGGATTGTGATTTGTTTGACCGATTGCGGGGTGCAAGTGTTTTCAAGATAGACCTACAGTGCAGTTATCATCAGTACGAGTTAGAGAGGTAGATATCCCAAAGCGCATTCGGGACCGGTATGGGCACTATGAGTTGAGGTGATGTCTTTCCGGGTTGACAGCGCCCGGTATTCATGGATTTGATGAATAGGGTGTTCGAGCCATTCTTGGATATGTTCGTTATAGTGTTTATTGATGATATCTTGGTGTATTCGCGCGAGCGGGAGCATCTGAATCATTTGAGGGCGGTATTAGAGTCCTCAGAGGCCGCGATTGTATGCCAGTTCTCGAAGTGCGAGTTAATTGGCGTCGGTGGCTTTCTTAGGGCATGTTATGGGTAGATGGTATTCGGGTTGTCTGACAAAGATTGAAGCGATCGAGACTTGGCCTAGACCAGCTACAAGCAGTGCGTAGCTTTGGGCACTTGCGAGTTATTATCGGAGGTTTGTGGAAGTTTGCTTATTTAGCCTTTGACTAAGTGACTCGGAAAGCGGCTATGTTCGATGGGCGGATACTTGTGAGAAAGTTTTGATTGCTAAAGGAGAAGTTGACAACCGCCCAGTTCTTACTCTTCCGGAGGGCTTAGATGGATATGTGGTTTTTATTGTAGCGCGTCGGTGTCGGGCTTGGAGTGCGTCTTGATGCGGCACGGCAAGGTTATAACTTATGCGTCGGCGGCTTAGGAAACATGAGAAGAACTATCGCGCATGACTTGGAGTGGCGGCGATGATTACGTACCTTAAAGATGCAGACATTATTTATATGGAGTTCGTGTGGACATTTACACGGACGCGAAGTCTCGAGTATATCTTCACCAGAGGAGTGAACTTGCGGCGAGGCGGTGGTTGGAACTACTTAAGGATTACGATGTTGATATTCTATACCACCGGGGAAGGCGATGTGGTGGCGGATGCCCAGTCGCGGTCGATGGGTAGTGCATCGATGTTGACCGAGAGAAGAGGATATGGTCAGAGTTACATCGATTAAGCGAGCCTTGGGGTTCGTTTGGTTGATCGATAGTGAGAATTCGGGTTCGAGAGGTTGCGAGTCTTCTATCATCGAGGAGGTAAGGCGGCAGTATGAGGATCCGATTTTGGTGCGATCTGCGAGATGCGACTCTCGGAAGGAGAAGAGTCTATTTGAGTAGCGCTGATGGGGTGCTAAGATTCGAGGCGGTTGTGTGTTCCGATGTGGCAGGACTTCGTCGTGATGCAGGGAGGCACGCGGTGCTCGTTATTCTATTCATCAGGGTCGACTAAGATGTACCATGACCTCGAATCGTGTATTGGTGGGATGGCCTAAGAGGGGCGTTGCGGAGTTCGTAGCGCGATGCGAATTGTCGGCGAGTTAAGATTGAGCACGAAGCGGTGGGTCATTGCGAGCCATTGATATTCCGACTTGGAAGTGGGAGGTGATAAATATGGATTTTATTATAGGGCTACCTACCACTCGGAGAAGCGTGATTCCATTTGGGTGATTGTCGACGGTGTGAAATCGGCCCATTTCTTCGATCGAGCAGCGTTTCGGTGAGACTATGCGATTATATATTAGGGAGATTGTGAGGCGCACGGGGTCGGTGTCGATTATATCGAGATAGAGAGCGGTTCTCGGCTAACTTACGGAGGTTCTTTGAAGGGTTAGGGACACAGTGAGTCTCGATGCGGCGTTTCACCTCGGACGGACGGGCGGCGCACTATCGGACACTCGAGGATATCTTTGCGGGCTTGTGTTATTGATTTCGAGGGTAGTTGGGAGGATCATTTACCTCTCGTGGAGTTTGCTTATAACAATAGCTATCATTCCGGTATTGAGATGGCGCGCATGAGGCCTTATACGGGAGGAAGTGCAGTCACGATAATTTGGTTCGAGTGGGAGAAGTTGATTAGTCGGGCGGACTTAGTCCAATGACGATGGATAAGGTGAAGCTTATCCGGGAGGCGGTTGTTAGCGGCTGAGTCGGCAAAAGTCGTATCACGGATCATCGGCGTCGACAACTTGGAATTTGAGATAGATGATTGGGTTTTCCTAAAGGTATCGCCCGTGAAGGCGTGATGAGATTTGGAAAGAAAGGAAGCTTAGCCCAGGTACGTTGGGCGTATCAGTTGTCGTAGGGTAGGCAAGGTTACTATGAGTTAGATCTTCCGTCCGATTTGGGCGGTGCGTCGATTTTCATGTGTCCGTATTTGCGGAAATGTATTGGAGATCCATCTAGAGTGCACCGGTTCGGGATGTCCAAGTGAGGAGTTATCGTATGAAGAGAGTCCCATAGCGATACTCGATCGTCGAGTTAGACGACCGGACGAAAGAGCGTGGCTTCGTCGAGTCACATGGCGGAGCAACGAGGAGGAAATGGCGTGGGAGCGAGAGGATGACATGATGAAGAAGTATCCTCACTTATTCCCTATACCTCGGGTAACCTACTTTCTTGTTAGTTTTGATTTAGCATTTACGCTTACGTATGTTGTGGCTCGTGGAGCTTCTTTATTCTGAATGAATAGTTAAGAGGGTGCATGTCGATGTCGTGATTTGAGTAAGCCTAGAAGGAACATTCGGGACGAATGTTTCTAAGGGGAGAATGTTATACCAGTAGTTCTGACCTACGTATGGAAGCGTGAAAGTATGTAAGACTTAAAATTTCAGAAGGGCGAGGTTGAAGTCGTTCGGACGGTTTTAGTCAACTTTGAGGCGGGTTATGACCCGATTCGTTGAAGTTCCTAAGTATTTTAAAGGCCTAGGGCGTAGTTCGTTGAGTCTTGATTCAGCGCAACCAACCGTTAAATCGATAGGGCATCGGGTAGAAAGTTATGAGAGTTACAAGTTAGCGATCGCGAAATGCGTTCGAGCAAAGCGGCAGGGCGGCGCGTATGCGAGGGCATGGCGCCTAAAAATCGAGAGTCGCGAAGTTGCAGCCAGCGCCAGACAGCGAGCGGCGCGAAAGTTGAAGAACTGCGGAGGTTTAGTGCCATGGCCAGTGGCCAGCGAAAGGCGGAAATTGGGCGAAACTTAGAAAGTCGATTTTGTCTTAAAAGAGACCGTGGGAGGGTGACAAGTGTCCCCATCTGATTTTCTGTTGCATGCAATATATTGACCAAGACTTGGTCATTTTCTATCTTTCATCTTCTCTCTCTCTCTCAAATTGCTCCTTCTCTCTAAAACCCTTAGAAAAATCTGAAAGATAAGAGCAAGAAAAGGAAGCTTGTGGCTAGCTTGTTGGCATTGTTGTGGTGGTGTTCTTGGCAAGGAAGCTAGCAATATTTGGAATAAGTTTGGCTAAAACTTTAAGGTAACATTTCTTCCTTTAAACTTAGTTACAGTGGCATGCTTAGAAAGCAAGATCTCGTGGTAGTAAAATAATGCACTTAGAGTCTTTGCATGCAAGTAAATGTGGTTTGGATATGAAGAATGGGTTAAGAAGAAATTATGAGCATGTTGTAGCCTAAGAACCACCTTAGAATTGTTAAGTGATTTGTTGTAAACTTATGGCGAGAAATTTTGGGTGTGAAATCCTTTGAAGTGTTGGATTGATTGAGCCTAAAATGTGGTGTTTTGATGATAATTTGGCCTTGAGAAGGTGGCAAAGTGAGTAGAAACAAAGGAAATCTTGCGAATTTTCTTAGAATTTAGTGACTTTGAACTTGGATTGTTCTACATTAAGATTAGAGGTTAATAAGCGTATCATGACTATTATAGGTTGAAATATTACTTGCAGTAGTTTGGACTTGGCAAGTGGATTGACCAAAGAGGTATGTGAAGTTTTCCTATCTCTTGAGCATGAATAGATAAAACTATGTAGTATGGTAGACGTCGTGATTTAGTATTCTTACTTGTTTTGAGTATAAAATGACTTGTTTCGTGTTAAGAATGTATAAGTCCTTGGTTAAGGAAAAGTATGATTTTACTAAAATATAGAGTTAATATAACAACTTTATGGGAAGTTGGTTTATTAGCTTCATAAAAGGTTAATGAGAAGGATTTACTCTAAGTAAGATAATTATATGAAGAGGCAAATTGATTTAAAGGCATCAATTGCCCAAAGCTTTATGTATAAAGAAGAGTAACTTTTGAAAGAGTTGAAGTATGTAGTACTTGGGTTAAATTCAGTGTTCTTTTATTAAAGATATGGTTAAGTGCCTTAAGTAAACTAAAATGAGAGAGTATGTGAAGCTTTCTATCTCTTGAGCATGAATAGATGAAACTATGTAGTGCGGTGAGCGTCTGAGATTTGGTGTTCTTACTTGTTTTGAGTATAAGATGACTTTTCGTTTAGAGCATTATGAGTCCTTGGTTAAGGGAAAAGTATGATTTTTACTAAAGTATAGAGTTAATATAACAACTTTATGGGAAGTTGGTCTATTAGCTTCATAAAAGGTTAATGAGAAGGATTTACTCTAAGTAAGATAATTATATGAAGAGGACTTGATTTAAAGGCATCAATTGCCCAAAGGCTTTATGTATAAGAAGAGTCAACTTTTGAAAGAGTTGAAGTATGTAGTACTTGGGTTAAATTCCCGGTGTTCTTTTATTAAAGATATGGTTAAGTGCCTTAAGTAAACTAAAATGAGAGAGTATGTGAACAAGACTAAAAAAGAAGTTATAAGTTTTCTTAACTTATTATTATTATGATATGATGATTTGAGATAGGGTAAGAGTATGCGGCAAGCCCCAGATCGTCATACCACTCCTTGATGTAAGAGTATGCGAGGCGGCCAAGATCGTCATACCATCCGCTTGATGTAAGAGTATATCGAGGCGAGATCCAAGATCGTTATACCATTTGCAAAGTATAAGAGTATATCGAGCGGCAAGCCCAAGATCGTTATACCATCCGCTCAGGTGTAAGAGTATATCGAGGTCTGACCCCAAGATCGTTATACCATCTTTGGGGTAAGAGTATATCCGAGGAAAGTCCCAAGATCGTTATACCACTGTTAGTGGATTTGCTACCCGTGATGCGAGGAATACCTCATGCGAGTCCTTATGGGCTTACGCGGGTGAAATAGTCCCGTGCCGTGATGCCGATCACGAGTACCTCATGCGGGTCCACAGACCCGTGCGGGTGAAATAGTCCCGAGTAGGATGGTTTCTTTTTGATACTACGGGCGAGGTACCTGTTTTGATCATGAGCCTCTATTTTATGCGATATTATATATATGTATATATACTTGTCACTCTCATTGTTAGTAAGGCACGATAAAAGGTATTTTATTGTCTTCCAGACCCCTTGCTTTTAGACTTACGATATCATATTACTGTATTTTCCGGCTTTACATACTTGGTACATATTGTGTCTTGACCCCTCCAGGCTGCGTTAAATCTGCGGTAGTAAGCGATTGAGATCCTCGTTCTTAGGATCACTATTAGGTGTCGAAGCTCATTCCTCGGAAGCTTATTTATTGTATGGATATTCCACGATGCTATAGGTATTTTATACGTCGAGGTATGGCGAGGCCCTGTCATACGATTATTATCTTTAAGTGCAGCCACTATATATTTTGGGCTATAAGAACCGGTTGTATTATAAATCACGTGTTTAAGTATGTTTATGGAAGCGGCACTTATCGGTGGCGATTATGTTTACCACTTTTTGAAGTTATGTGTTGTGTTATGTTCATTGCTATTCTCGACATATACACGATGAGTACGATGAGGTACTAGTCGCGGCCGAGGTCGGTCGTGACGATGAGCGTCTGAACCGACATTCTTTACTTGTTTTATGAAATGCCAAGTCGGGTGAGTTAGAGATTAACTCACTTCTTTGAGAATATTAAAGATGTCTTAAGTCTTGTTAAAGATAAGGGACTTGAAGAATTTTAAAGTATGTAATACTTGTGTCGTTTAATCGTATAAGTCCCTTGGATAGGAAAATGTACTTGACTAAGGTATAAAGTGAATATAACGACTTTATGGGGAGTTGGTTGTATTGACTTTATGCAAAGGTAAATGGCTTGTGTTAATGAAAGGCAAATTGATTTTAAGGTATCAATTGCCCAAGGTTTAATAAGAAAATGAGTCAACGATTTAGAAACTGCTTTAAATTCTAAAGGTATTGTATTGGTCTTGAAATGTAATTTGGACTTGATACTATGGTTACTAGTGTCTTGGAAGCTTTCTACTAAAATGAGTCTTTTGTTTAAGGAGTAGAAGTACGTGGTACTTGGGGTTAAATTCCCGGATTCTTATAAAAGACATGATAGTGCCTTAAGTAAACTAAAATGAGAGTGTAGATGAATAAGACTAATAAGAAGTTAGGGGATTGCTAACTTGCTTAATTATTGTATGGCGGTTGTGAGATAGGGTAAGAGTATCGGTGAGGGCAAACCCCGAGGCGCTATACCACTTCTCCGGGATAAGAGTATAAATGAGGGTAAGCCCCAGGCGTTATACCACTGCGTTACTATCTTCTTGGGGTAAGAGTATAAATGAGGCAAACCCAGGCGTTATACCACCTTGGGGTAAGAGTGTAAATGAGGTAAGAACTCCAAGGCGTTATACCACACGCTTTTATGGGTTCGCTACCCATGATTTGATTGCGAGGCGCTATTATGATGTTGTAAGTATTCTCTTGATTTACTCTCATTGTTAGTAAGGCCTTTGTGTCTGTAATTTTGTTATCATACATGTCTCGGCTTTATAAACTTATGTTGTAATACAGTACTTTCGATTTTACATACTTAGTACATATTGTGTCGACCCCTTCCTCGGGGCTGCGTTAATCTGCGAGGAAAGGGTGGCGGTGGCGAGATCCACATTCTTAGGATCACTGTCGGGCGTCGGAGCTCCATTCTCGGAGGCTTGTCTTTCTTTTAGTCTGATCTTTCCACGATGTTGTAGATATATGTACATTCGGGGTATGGCGGGGCCTGTCACTTGTGATTGTTATTCTGAAGTGCGTATTCACGTATGTGGTTGGTAAGAACTAAGTTGTAAGTTGTACTTTTGACGTTTATATTATGGAAGCGACACTTATCGGTTAGCTTGTGTTGTATATTGTTTACATATGTGTTTATGTTGTGTATGTTCATTGCTATTCTCACGATGTATACGAGCAGGTGCCCGGGTAGGGCACGATCGCGGCCGAGGTCGGTCGTGACAAAAGTAATGATATCGAAGCGATTAGTCCTCGGAAAGTGTCTGAGCCGTGTCTAGTAAGTCTTGATTATCGGTGTGTTGTGCACCACATCTATAATCGAGGAGGCTGCGGAGACATTTAGGATTAGTTTCCATTCTTCTCTCTGCGAGATCGTGCATTAGAGGCTGTCTTATTAGGTTGAATCCTCTCGACCTCTTCTTCATATGAAACGGCTATGCCTCGCGGAAGGCTACGGGGCCCGAAGGGCAAGCGGCGGCGAGGCGCTAAGCGGTACTCGAGGGTTACGGGCTCGAGCGAGACTATGCACGAGGTAGTAAGCGGTCGGCGAGTTCGACACGCTGCGATTTTAGAAGGCCGAGGCGGCGGTAGCTCGAGGTTAGATACGGACCTCGGTTCCACGGCCAGTGCTTGAGTATAGAGACTACGAGGCAGTTCGATTGTTGACGATATAGTAGTCGAGCGGCAAAGCGAAGCGGCGACCACCTAGGCCGACGGTTGCGGATTAGGGATTTTACGGGATGTCATCCACCCGAGTTTTATGGTTAAGTCGATGAGGATCGCGGGAGTTCGTTCGGCGGCTCTGAGACCATGCAGGTTCTTAGGGCTTGAGAGGCAGTGCATTACACTAGCCTCTTCTGGGTTGCGCGATATTGCGTTGGTAGTTTGAGTCATGGTTGCTTCGAGAGGTGATCTGCTCTTCCACTGTTTGGGAGGAGTTTCTGAGGCTTTCATGGATCACTTTTGCCTCGAGATGAGAAGAGCCCGAGTAGACAGATTTTTGACCTTGCGGCGAGCAGGAGGGCGGTAGGGAGTCTGACTGAGTTTGACTCTTTGGCGGGCATGCTCGCACTATTGTAGCTAGCATGGCGGATAGAGTTCATCGTTATGTGATGGGGCTAGGCCGTCGTATGATTCTGACATGCTTGGGGTAGCTCTTGGCCGGTATGGACATCGCCGGATGCGAGCCTATCTGCGAGGATAGAGGATAGAGAGAGGAGGACGGTTAGCGAGCCGGCCCTAAGAGGCGGGGACATCGAGGTCTCGGGCGATTTCGAGGCGGGCGGCCTCGGCAGATGAGTCCACATTCCGGCCGGCCTGAGCGCTCGTCACGGTTTACGGCAAGAGGTCGACCCGGCCAGTCGATCGAGGCGGTCGAGCTCGGGGACTCTGAGATTCGAGGCAGCGAATCGCGTCGGGACCACCAGCCTCGGTGTGCTCGATCGTAGGTTCCACGGGCGAGTGTCGCGAGCCGGGAGCTTGTTACTCGTGTGGCGGCGGGGCCATTTGAAGAGGATTGTCCGTCTAGGCGGCATGGGTGGTGCAGCTGCGGTAAGCGGGATCGATTCTTTGGTCTTCTCCTTACGTGGTTATGCGCCGGAGGGCGGTACTCGCGGACGAGCGGGCGCGGTAGAGGTCGAGTGGTGGTTCTAGTTCTAGCGGTCCTCGAGCCGCATATACTCTATAGCCGGCCCGGGGATCGGGAGGCTTCACGGCGTCGTCGCGGTGCATTGCGATTTGTTTGTGATGTTTATCGTTGATAGATCCGAGTTCTACCTTGTCCTATGTGTCCCCTCTTGTGCGGGTAGAATCGGGATATAGCCGGTGTCGATAGAGCCGTTTGAGGTAGCTACACCTGTGGGTGATTCGGTGTTAGCTGAGCGGGTGTATAGAGGTTGTCCGGTATTTATTCTGATCGTCGGACCTTGCGGACTTGATAGAGTGGAGATGGCGATTTTGATGTCATTATGGGTATGGGTGGTTGGCTTCGTTACGCCAACGTGGGTGTAGGACGAGTTGGTTGGTTCGATTTCTGGCGAGCGATTATCAGTGGAGAGCGTAGCGGCGTCAGCCAGGGTAGGTTTATTTCTTACCTCAAGGCTAGGAAGATGGTGCAGAAGGGTTACATCTATCATCTGGTTCGGGTATTTGTCGAGGTGAGGTGCGATTCTTGATCGGTGCGGTGGTTAGGGAGTTTCGGATGTGTTCCCGGATGATCTTGGGTATCCTCTCACGAGAGGAGATCGAGTTTTGTATTGACACGTTGCGGACACTCGACCTATTTCCATTCCGCCCATCTGAGATGCTTTCTTGAGTTAAGGGAGTGAAAGACCAGTGAAAGATTTCTTTGGAGAAAGGCTTTATCGGGCCTAGTGTATCTCGCAGGGAAGCGCGGTGTTGTTTGTAAAGAAGAAGGATGGGGCAGCTGCGTATGTGTGTTGACTACGAGCGGTGAATAAGGTAACCATTAAGAATAGGTACCCTCCCGGGATTGATGATTTGTTTGACGATTGCGAGTGCGAGTTTTCTCAAAGATAGACTGCGATGCAGTTATCATCGAGTTCGAGTTCGAGGCGAATATCTCAAAAGCGCATTCGGGACGGTATGGGCACTATGAGTTGAGTTATGTCTTCCGGTTTGACAGCGCTCAGCGGTATTTATGGATTTAATGAGCGGGTGTTCAAGCAATTTTGGATACGTTTGTGATTGTATTCATCGATGACATCTGGTTTATTCACTGACGAGGCGAGAGCATCTTGACGGCGAGGGCGGTACTCGGGGTTCTCGAAATCGGCGATTATTCGCCAAGTTCTCAGTGTGAGTTTTGGTTGGCTTGATGGCATTTAGGGCATATTATTGGGGTTGATGGTGTTGGGTAGATCGACAAAGATTGGCGATCAGTCTTGGCGAGACCTCTTACTCCGGCCAAGTGCGCGATTTCTTAGGGCTGGCGAGTTATTATCGCGAGTTTGTGGAAGCGGTTAAGCCGATTTGGCAGATTGACTAGTGACTCGAGGCGGCCAAGTTCCGATGGGCCGAGAGGCTTGCGAGAAGGGTTTCGATTGTTGAAGGAAAGGTTGACTACGACTCGGTTCTTACTCTTAGGAGGTTAGATGATGCGTGATCTATTGTGATGCCTCGGGTATCGGGTTAGGGTGTGTTTTGATGCGGCCGCGGCAAGGTTATAGCCTATGCTTCCTGCGATTCTGAAGCATGAGAGAATTACCCTACCCATGACTTAGAGTTGGCGCGGTTATTCATGCCTTGAAGATTTGGAGACATTATTTATGCAGGGTTCGTGTGGATATTTATACGGACCACAGAGCCTCAGGTATATCTTGAGCGAGAGGAGTTGAACGAGGCGAGGCGGTGGTTAGAGTTGTTGAAAGATTATGATGTTGATATTCTCACCATCAGGGAAAGCCAGCGTAATTCTTGATGCCTTGAGTCGTAGGTCGATGGGAGCCTATCAGAATGCGGCAGAGGCGGGACATGGTCCGTCGAGATCCACCGATTAGCGAGCCTTGGGGTTCGATTGATCGTCTGAAGCGATAGTGAAGTGCGGGTTCGTGAGGTTGCGAGTCTTCCATCGTTGATGAGGTGAAGATCACGGCGATTTGAGGACCCGATGTTGATCTGATATCGGGATGCGACTCTTGGGAGGAGAAGAGTCTATTCGAGTAGCGCTGATAAGTCTTGAGATTTGAGGGCGGTTGTGTGTTCCGATGTGGCGGGACTCGACGGTCAGGGAGAGCGCGCGGTGCTCGATATTATTCATCCGGTCGACCAAGATGTACCATGACCTCGGATGTTTGTATTGGTGGGATGGCACGAAGAGGGGCGTGGCGAGTTTTGTTACCTGATGTCCTAATTGCCGCGAGTTAAGATCGAGCACGAGAGGCCGGTGGTTTATTGCGATCTATTGAGATTCCGACTTGGAAGTGGGAGATAATCAACATGGACTTTATTCTGAGGTTACCTCGTACTCGGAGAAATACGACTCTATTTGGGTTATTGTTGGTGTGAAATCAGCCCATTTCCTTCGATCGTGGCGTTTTGGTGAGACTATGCAGATTGTACATCGGGGAGATTGTGAGGCTGCGGTGTCCCGATGTCGATTATTTACGATAGGGAGCCCGGTTCGGCTAACCGGAGGTCTTTCGAGAAGGGTTTGGGGACCAGGTGAGTCTCGGTCTGACATTTCATCCTCGGTGGCGGGCGGCGAGCGCGCTATCGGACAACGAGGATATCTTTGCGAGCTGCGTGATTGATTTCGATGGTAGCGGGAGGATCATTGCCTCTTGTGGAGTTTGCTTACAACAACGGCTACTATTCCGGATACGGATGGCGCCATACGAGGCTTTATATGGCGGAAATGTAGATCGCCGATTGGTTGGTTCGGCGTGGGAGAAATACGATTGGTTGGCGGACTTGGTACGGCGGTGTGGATAAGGTGAAGCTTATCCGGGGAGGCTATTAGCGGCTCGAGTCGGCGAAGTCATATGCGGATAATCGGCGTCGGCATTTGGAGTTTGGGTGAGCGATTGGGTCTTCGAAGGTGTCACCCGTGAAGGGTGTGATGAGATTCGATGAAGAAACTCGGCCAGGTACATTGGGCCTACGGATCGTCCGTAGAGTGGGACGGGTTGCTTATGAGTTGGATCGCCCGTGAGTTAGAGGCGGTACATCCGGTCTTCCATGTTTCTATGTTGCGGAAGTGTATCGGTGATCGGCGAGTTTTCCCTACTAGTGAGGTCCGGTGTGAGAGGGTTATCGTGAGGAGAGTCCCAGCGATACTCGATCGCCAGTCGAGCGGCTGCGGACCAAGGATGTAGCTTCCGTCAAAGTCTGTGGAGAAATGATAGCAGGAGAGATGACTTGGGAAGCGGAGGAGGACATGTTGAGGAGGTATCCTCACTTATTTCCTATACCTCGGGTATTTCATTTTCCTTACTTATCGGGTTTTAGTTGAAGCGTTTCTTTTGCTTAAATGCTTTTAAGTGGCCATTAGTGGCATTTTTGGTATGTCGAGTGTGAAAGGAAACTATGTCGTTAATTTAGTTTGACTCAGAAAGAACATTCGGGGGCGAATGTTTCTAAGGGGAAAGAATGTTACACCAGTAATTTGGGACATGTTTTAGAACGTAAGTAAGAACTCACAATGTTAAGATTTGAGACTTGTAAAATTTTGTCGGAATTATGAAATTGTCGGAAAGCGTAGTGTTATGACGAATGGGAGGCGACACGTGTCACCCACTTACTATGCCTTGGGCGATTTTTTTTTAGCAAGGGCATAAGGTCATTTGACCTTTGTTGCAAGACAAGTCTTGCAACTTGAAACGATATTATTGACTAAGGTCAAAGGTCCCACTTGGTCTTGATTTTAATGTAAGACTACATCTTAGCCATCCATGTGTTCTTATCATAACCTCCTTTGCACTATATAATACTAGTAGTGCTAGTGTGAGCTTAACACTTAGAAAAATTCTTGAAAACTTTGAAGAGCTATAGAGGGTCTCGGGTTTGCCACAAGAAAGAAGAGAATTTTTTGTTTCTTGTTCATTCCACTCCCACTTTAAACCAAGGGTCTTAGGTGTATTGTAAGCCTTTCTCAATAGAAAATCTTGGAAAAGATTGTTTTGGGTTAGTCGCAAATGAAAACCTAAAGGGTCTTTCTAGGTTTTGCTTGGAGTTTTGAAGGATAATTGTTGGTATTGTTCTAAGGGTCTCAACAAGCGGTTGGAGGTGTCTTGAAGAGGTTCTAATCTTCTAAGGAAGCGACTTGATTTGGAGTTGGATTAAAAATCGTTAAGGTATAATCTTGTCTTTTAAAGGTGTACAAGATTGCATATTTATATTGTTGTTGATAGCTTTGTATGTTGCGAGCATGAAGTGTTATATAGAGGTTATAAGAATTATGGATTGGTTATAGCCTTGGAAATCCAAAATGTAATGTAAGCCATGACTAGTTGAATTACAATTTAATCGTTGTTAGAAACCGTCGCGTATCGTTGACTTCAGGATTATGGTTATTATAATCAAATGCGACTTGATATCTTGTTATGCTACTAAATTGGATTGAAATGGAAATTGGATAAGAATTGGATTTGTTGAATCAAGGTGGCCGAATTTGGAATGTAGTTTGTATTGGTTGGTTATTCAATTGTATTGAACTACTTTCTATATAATTGTGAGCCAATTGGTACATGTAGTTATTCAATTGTATTGAACTACTTTCTATATAATTGTGAGCCAATTGGGGCTGTTTGGTTATTGTATTTTCGGCCTTGAAAAGGTGGCGAAGTGAGTAAATACAAAGGAGGTCTTTGCAGATTTTAGTAGAATTTAGAGACTTAACACTTATGATATTCTACGATTGTAGTAAGGCTTTAATAGACGTATTGTGAATATTATAGGTTGACATACTACGGGCGGGACTTTGTACTTGGCAAGTGGTTTGACCCGACGAGGTATGTAGAACTTTTCCTATCTTTGAGCATGAATAGATTCACGTATATAGTACGGTGAGCGTCTGAAGACTTGACATTCTTTACTTGTTTTATGAAATGCCAAGTCGGGTGAGTTAGGAGATTAACTCACTTCTTTGAGAATATTAAAGATGTCTTAAGTCTTGTTAAAGATAAGGGACTTGAAGAATTTTAAAGTATGTAATACTTGTGTCGTTTTAATCGTATAAGTCCATTGGATAGGAAAATGTACTTGACTAAGGTATAAAGTGAATATAACGACTTTATGGGAGTTGGTTGTATTGACTTTATGCAAAGGTAAATGGCTTGTGTTAATGAAAGGCAAATTGATTTTAAGGTATCAATTGCCCAAGTTTAATAAGAAAATGAGTCACTTGATTTAGAAACTGCTTTAAATTCTAAAGGTATTGTATCGGTCTTGAAATGTAATTTGGACTTGATACTATGGTTACTAGTGTCTTGGAAGCTTTCTACTAAAATGAGTCTTTTGTTTAAGGGTAGAAGTCGTGGTACTTGGGGTTAAATTCGGATTCTTATAAAAGACATGATAGTGCCTTAAGTAAACTAAAATGAGAGTGTAGATGAATAAGACTAATAAGAAGTTAGGGATTGCTAACTTGCTTAATTATTGTATGTGTAGGTTGTGAGATAGGGTAAGAGTATCGGTGAGGGCAAACCCCAAGACGCTATACCACCTTCTCCGGGATAAGAGTATAAATGAGGGTAAGCCCCAAGACGTTATACCACTGCGTTACTATCTTCAGGGGTAAGAGTATAAATGAGGGCAAACCCCAAGACGTTATACCACCGCCTTGGTAAGAGTGTAAATGAGGGTAAGAACTCCAAGGCGTTATACCACCGCTTTTATGGGTTCGCTACCCATGATTTGATTCGAGATCGCTATTATGATGTTGTAAGTATTCTCTTGATTTACTCTCATTGTTAGTAAGGCAATTGTGTCTGTAATTTTGTTATCATACATGTCTCGCTTTCTATAAACTTATGTTGTAATTACAGTACTTTCGATTTTACATACTTAGTACATATTGTGATCGACCCCCTTCTCGGGGCTGCGTTAAATCCGCGAGGAAAGGGTAGCGGTGGCGATCCACATTCTTAGGATCACTATCGGGCGTCGGAAGCTCCATTCTCGGAGGCTTGTCTTTCTTTTAGTACGATCTTTCCCGATGTTGTAGATATATGTACATTCAGGGGTATGGCGGCCCCGTCCCGCCGATTGTTATTCCTGCAAGTCCGTATTCACGTATGTGGTTGGGTAAGAACTAAGTTGTAAGTTGTACTTTTGACTTTGTTTATATTATGGAAAGCGACCTTATCGGTTAGCTTGTGTTGTATATTGTTTACATATGTGTTTATGTTGTGTATGTTCATTGCTATTCTCGATGTATACGAGCAGGGTGCGGGTAGGGCACGATCGCGGCCGGGGTCGGGTCGTGACACTACCCTGCAACCCAAGCCTCGCCCAACGACGGCTGCGTGCTGCCGCCGCATGACCTCTCCCATCGAACCTCGGTAGTAGTGGCGTCATTTCCGGCGACCCGCGTGGAAGTGACGCCGCCACTCTCACAGCATGGTTTGGCTCTATTTTTAGATTTAATGGCATATTTTTATTTTGACTGATTTCCTTTATTTATTTATTTGAATCTCGCCGGAGTTTGAAGAACTCCGGCGACTATATCATGTTTCGTTTTTGGATGCATTACGTCTTTGTTGATGTTGGGTATTACGATTTTGAATTTTAGGTGACCTTGCGGATTTATTCTGTTCCAGATGGTTTTGTGCGACCATCGTTATTCCATTTAGGATCATTTCGTTGCTATGTTTGTTGTATCATCACGGATATTTTGCTCATTGGTTTTGCTATCGGTGTTAATCGTTTGTCGGGTCGGATGATTTAACGATCGCTCGCTTTATTTATTAAACTGTAGTTGATCATGATACTACACTGACGTTATTAAACTGATTTTGAACATGATACTACACTTTGGTATTAAACTGATTTTGAACATGATACTACAGTTTGGTATTAAACTGATTTTGAACATGATACTACACTGCAGCGATGAAAAAGTTATCCGTCGATTTTGAGGCCTCGCGATTATAAAGACGGAAAATAAAATAAATGAAGCTTTACGGGCAATGATGATTTCTTCCACTTACAGGATAACCAACGCGTGCAAGGCGAATTCTCGCAGCCGCACTTGTTTAGGCTGTCCTACTTTATATTTTTACATATCTGAGCCCTCCGTGTTTAAAACTATTACTGTTTTGGCGCGGATCCGAAGGTTTTATTTATTTTATTATTTTTAGCAATATTGGTCGATGAAGGAATCTCCGTCTGATTTCCAAGGCCTACCCTGTTCAAAAGACAGATTTATTTTTTGGCTTTATTTATTAATTATTGCTATTACTTCAAAATTATTTATTTTATTACTAACACTTTTACTAAGTACTTATGCAGGTACCCGGAGATCATCTTGTGCAGAAGGCCTAAAAAGGGCTAAAGATGTCCCAGAGTTTTATCTTAATGTCTCATTTAAATTTTAGTTTTACTATTTTTGCATTGCATTTTATTTTAATTGTAAATTATGTAGAAATGCTTAGAATAAGTAGAATAAAAGTCAACATATAATTAACCTAGGTTTGAACGGATAACCGCAAGTTAGCGGATCTTAAAGGATGCCTAACCCCTTCCCTTTAGGATAATAAAGAACTCTTATCCAAAATTTCACATAGCTTTCGCAGACCTTTAAATGGAGATTAATTGCAGTATTTTATTGCAATAAATCAAGTGTCCTAATTCACTTAAATAATTAGGTGGCGACTCCTTAAATACATTTAGGAATCAACCATATGTAGTACTCCCGTTTCGACTCCGGTTAAAATGGGGTGTTACACTAAGCAGCAGCAGGGACAATAGCAGACCAGCGCCACGACGACTCCCAAAGATCGATGCAACCGCGCGTACCTCTGCGAGCGCGACTCACGCCCCATTCGGTACAGCGATCCTTCAACCCCTTCCGCGCGAGTTGTTAGGTCGGCTCAAGACCACATCAAGCCCACTTCATATAGGGCGGTTCCGGACCTCTCCGACGGGGCACGGCTGAGTTGGGTCAGACTTTCAGCACCCTCAACATGCAACAGTCTGACAATAATTGGTACATGCACTACGGAGCCAAATCTCACCTTCACCAGGCCAGACATAACTTATGTTGTTCAGCAGGTGTGTTTATTCATGCATGCCCCCAGAGAGTCTCATTTCACTGCTCTTAAGCGTATCATTTGATACATTAAGGGCACTCTTGATCATTGTTTGCACTTATATCCATCTGCACCAAACAAGTTGCTTTCATATACGGATGCAGATTGGGCAGGGTGTCCGAACACGCGACGCTCCACCTCCGGTTTTTGTGTTTTTTAGGAGATAATATGATTTCTTGATACGCGGCGGACAGCTACCCTATCTCGCTCGATCGAGTGAAATCTGAGCGTTGCAAATGTAGTAGCTGAGATTTGTTGGTTCAAAAATTTTACTGTTAGAACTTCAGTGTCTTTTGCGTCAGACATCTATTGTGTACTGTGATAACAACTCTGTCATCTATCTGTCTCATAATTCGGTTCAACATCAGCGAATCAAGCACATTGAGATAGACCTACACTTTGTTCGTGAGAAAGTTGCACTAGGCCATGTCAGAGTGTTACATGTTCCATCATCCTATCAGTATGCAGATATATTTACCAAAGGACTTTCGCATGCTTATTTCGACTTCAGATCCAGCCTCTTGTCCGCCTCCCGCTCCGACTGAGGGGGTGTGTAAACGTGTATATTCTAGATACAATTTCATCCCTACCCCATAATTAGAATATTTTCATATATTGTGTAAATATAATTATGGTAAGACTAGGATTCCTCTTTTGTATAGGCTTAGGATTCTATTGATAATGGATGAATATTGTACTATATATATACTTTGATATTAATGAGAAGAATCCCGAGGGAGATTAATTTCATCTTACATTAAGAGTTGCATGGTTGGTGAACAAGTTATATCATGATTTTAGTACGAGAATTGAGAATTTAATAGTAACGGGATTAGTTAATGTATATTTTTTTATTGATAGATATTTGATTCATTGAATTAAAAATGGAATACTCGATATATAATATAAAATAAGAATTTTATTTTACGCTAAATAAATTAGGATAAACCCTTATTTTTAATTTAACCTTTACTTTTTAAAATTTGGAAGAAGAGCTTTGGAGACGGGCATACGTCTTTGTTATTTTAGCATTTATCCGCAAACTAATAATTTCGAAATTATTATCACATCTTGAGCGAGATGACTAATTCTACAATTGTGCTATAAAAAATATGAAATTGCTAATTTCGGGATAAAAAATTCAATCAAACGCGAAATAAAATAATTAATGTACATAATTTATCCTAAAATGATTAGCTATTATTCCGCCAACCCAACAACCCCTAAGGTTATTTAATACATCGTCCCCCCTTATTCAAGGATCTAATTTTAAACGGTTGTATATATACAACGACATCAGATCTTTGAGATGGATTGAAAATGACTTGCTATTTAATCATATTGGATATTTATTTATCGTATTAAAAGGCCATAATATTTCTTAATGTCACTCTTTTTTATTTGAAGTTTGGCTGAGCAATCAACTGACACCATTGTTATATACTCCTAGTATGTTGGTTAGTTTATTAATATTCAAGCCATATACAAAAATCCAAGTCTCTTCTCTAACTCCTTTTGGGACCATTTAGTAGGTGGTATTTCTACGAACGGGGCTGTCTTGGGACCCATGTGAGGTGTGCTACAGCACACGACTTCCGAGAAATAAAAATTTAGGGTTTTTTTTTTTCATTTTTATTAAATAGTATTTGTCAAATTTTTCTGTAAAGACCCATAATTCGCAGGTCTTAGCCCATTTAAAAAAAAAGATCAACTTTTACGAATTAAAACAGGACGTCCAAAATGTTTGAAACGGCCCTGTCTACCAATATCTACTTATTTTACACGCAAAAAGTAAGATTTTTTTAAAGTTTGCCAATCATTCAAAGTTTTTTCCCTCTCTAAGTTGAACTTTTGAAAGGAGGAATATAGCAAAAGCCAAATGAAATTTCCCTTCAAGTGAATTGAAATGTATTTGAACAAGTAGAAACTTGAAAATAAGTAGTACTAAAAGTTCCTTGATGTATTATAATACTGAATCTTCTAATATTATTATTAATATATCCATATATAATTTATTATTCATTTTTATTTGTTTTATATGATAAGACTTGAATTGAGCTTAAGTATGAATTTGTATAGTTGATCATAGCTTATTTGAGAATTGAGATTGACACATAGTTATTATAGTAGTATTACTTATTGAATATGCATGTCAAGGTAAATTGTTATATACCTTTTGCCTAATTTTTTTTTTTCACGTTTCCGATATGAAAAATCTTTATAAAGTGGATAATAATATTGATGAAATACCGGCTTATATTTAAAACAACTATATTATTTCCTATGTTATCTATCTCTAAAATTGTTACTAAATTTGGGTCAAATTCTTCAAAAATAGTATTTGTACGAAGAATTCGACATTCGCTCGACAATATCGTTGAAGAGTATGAGCAACGCAGTTTATTTTTTCTTTGATTCTTAGTTAGTTATATATTGGCTTGTGTTGTAGGGTTTTGAAGGGTAAGTGTACGCAACGAAATTTGAAAATTTTGTTTCAAACCCAACAAACGACGAATAGGATGATTATGTAATAATTTAAAACATGCAAATCACATAACATGTTTGTATAATCGTAATACATCGAAAGAATACTTACGATTTGATTAATCTGGAGTCTTTTAGTATAACTCGAGGGTGCACATGCAATTGATCATCGATTGCAAGTTCCTACAACTCCGATGTAATCCTCTTTCGAACAACTAGGAAATTCAGCAGAGGTTCGAGAGAATAATTTATTTTTAGGTCTCTAAGACTTAGAATGATATTAAATTCAAGTGTGTAAAATAATAAATTAAACCATGTATTTATAGTTACGTTTTAATCTAAAATACATATAGGATTACACGTGGTCTAGGCCCATAAAACGAGGCGCAGTGGATTAGTCAGACTGGCCCATTGGCTTGGCGGCGTCGCGACTCAAATAGGAGGTGCCGCAGCGCCGCGTCCCTAGTCCAGTACATGACGTATCGTTTTCATTTTAGTTAAATTAAAATCCAATCTCGACTTAATTAAATAATCATTATTCATTCAAATGTCTCGAACATTTATATTATCTCATTACATCCGTAGATCGAAGGAACAATTGACATAGTGTTACCCTACATGCCTTCACATATCGACACTAATCATATTAGGGTCTACACGGAACTCCTAGACGACGCCGGAAGATGAACTCAATATGTGAAGTATATTTACTCGAATCTGGTAATTTGAACCTCTATGTGGGAAGATAAAATTCTCTCATTCACGACACACTCGATCAAGCTTAAGATCAGCCAAGTGTCTATTCAAATGTCTTGATCATTATATCTCATCTATATTAGTTGACAACAAGACCATATCCTAGATATGTCTATTGCGTTAGCCAACAATTTATTCAACCTAATATAACTGAGACACTGAGTTTTCTCTCGAATATACATTCGAGGAATGAATCCTAATCTTAGCTCAACTAGTGCCTTTAATCCACATCGTAATGCACCCAATACAAGTCGTATCTCTATAAGGCATTTGAGCTTAGGACATGATCAAATTACATTATTTTGTAGACAAGGTGTGTATCGACCGCAAGTCTATCTCCCACACGCTGATCATACTTTAAACATATATAACAAACAGTATATCAACATGGTATATCAATACTTCTAAAGTATCCATGTGTCCATCACGAGTATCCATAACTCGTAGCAGGTGAGACATATAACAACCTCTAAGGATATGATGCAGACCACATATCGACATATCACATATCATCGATATTCCATTCTCGATGATCATTAGTCAAAGCTATTTTAAGAGTTACTTTATAATATTAATATCTCAAACTATTAATAACAACGTAACTTCTAGGGATGCATATTATAAACAATCAACTAATAATTCAATAATGGCAAATGCCAAATATTAATAATAATATGAATCTGTATAAAGTACACTTGTCATAATACAGATTGTCTCTGAGATATAAATATATATAAAAATTATGACCATTATTCTAGTCTATTTCCGCTTATAATAATTTTATAATGTTGAATTCTTTTCATTTTGTGTATGGGTTCTTGTGTAATTATTTACTTTTAGTCTAAAATCTGATTTGGATTCCAAAATCTATATTGAAAAATCTTTTTAGACATCTTTTGAAACAAACAAGTAGGGCCGTTAGTGGTTCGGATATACTCGAGAACCGGACCGAAACCTTAACGGTCCGGATACGAGTATCTAAAAAATACCCGGACCGACAGGAACCTGACCCAGAACCCTAAAATACCCAGAACCTGCCCCCACCCCCGGGCCCTCCACCACACCAAAGAAGCCCTCACCTCCCCTCACCTCTAATTAGTTGTAAATTGATCAAACTTTATATGGTCATAACTTTGCGCTCGGACGTCCGTTTTACCTAATTTTTTTTTGATTTCGCGTATTTTTTCGAGACGAATTATCCCAAACAGACTAATATAAGTTTTCTTCTGCCGACTTCTCCAAAAACGTCCATCTTGCCCCTCAATTTCACTTTTTCCCCAAATCGTTACGTTTTTTCCATTTTCAAATCTAAATATCTCGCGATGTACAATTGATTTCAATGTAAAAATTGCGTGGCACCGCGTCCGAGAATGTCAATTTCAGTAATGGAAATTCAATTTTAAAAAATAAATAAAATGCCCGATCCGGAAAATTCTTACCGGTCCGAGAATCTGCCAGACCGAAATCGATCGGCCTGGCCCGGTCCGGACCGTAGTTTTATCGGACCGGTTCCGGTAAGCTGATACCCGGACCGGACCGGTCCGATAACAACACTACAAACAACACAAAAAAATGTGGGCGTACGTAAATACTGTTGCTTTTCCCTTTTACTCTACTGTTTTCATTGTTTTGGTTATAGGAGTATGTTTTTTTGTCTTTACTACCAACGTATTGCATTATATGCAAAATTATTACTTACCTCACAACCATTAAAACTAATTCATTTTTGTTCAAAAGTAAATAATACTCCAAATTTCATTATGTATGATAGTGTATTCTTATAAACAATATTTAAAAAAACAAAGACTTTTCGGAAATAATGATAACGATATAAACAATAATAATAACACTTCAATATCAAATAAAATGGGATTGACTATATATCCTCACTTCTTCATTTATGTGAAACTTTTTTTTTCTTCCATGATGTCTTGTCTTTAGTTAGTCTGTATTGAATCAAATTATTTCAAGATAATATTTTTTTTTCATATTTTCCTTTTAACAATTAAGACTTTCATTCACTATAGTTCCATACCTATAATCCGGTGCATCTGCACGTTGAGGGAGGACATAACCAAACTACCTCAGTACGTGCTACATGCATGGCTGCATCTTCTAACCTTTATTATATTATCTAATTTTGTATACTCAGCACATTATACAATAGTATGGGTAGTGACTCCTATTATACCCAAAATTTCAAACATTATACAATATTCAAAGAAGATCAGCAAATTAAACTAGTATACAAAATAAAATGATACGAATCACTACCCATACTATGACTAAACGACAGAAAAAAGTAATTGCAGAGCATGTGGGTTGTGGTCCCCACCTTTTTTTTTACACTCAATGGGTTCCACTTTTCCACTTATGGACCCCACATAAGTGCCTTATTTCTTAAATAATTTGTGCGCTCCAGCTGCCTCGTAATTAGAGCGGATTCCAAATCTATATTCAAATTTAATTAATAAAAAGTTTGAAAATATTTACACACAGAGTACAAACAGTTGTGAATTAAGGTACATACGATATATACTGTACTTTAGGTCTTGTTAGGATAAGATCCGACAGCTGTAATTTTTACTGACAAGTATACGTTGAACTATGACTATTGTTTTTCCCTTCGGGTTATTTTTGAACCGGCTCAGCTCCGCTTATTTGCTTTGATTTGACTGTTGTGCCCTTGAATAGAGCTACGTTTTTAGGGGCTAAATGGGAAATAAGAGATGATTTGAGGGGTGAATCATGATCGTTGATGCAGTTGCCGGAGATGTACCAGACAAGGTAGTACCAAAGCTCAAAAATAAATATTTGGTAAGCTACTTGTACTCGTTTTGAAGTTTTATTAATTGGGGAGAGTTGGAGAGATAATTAAATGTTTAGGGTGTGTTTGATTCTGCGATGGATATAATTGATTTTGATAATAATTAATTTATGTTTGGATGCAATAATGATTGTTATCAATTCATATGTTTAGTTAATTTTGATCAAAATTGTTTTTAAATATAGAATTATCAAAATGGATATTTAGTCAAATACATATAAATAAAAATTACTAAAATAATAGTGAAATATGAAGTATGTAAATAAAAATTACAAATAGATAATAGAATTTAAAGTGCAATATAATACTTAAATATTAGTAGAATATTATTACAATACTAATTTAAAGTGCAATATAATACTTAAATATTATTACAATATTAATTTTATATGTACTATATTTTTATTAAATATAGTACTCTATTTACAATATTATTAAATATTATTACAATACTAAATTAAAGAGGGTAATGAAAGAAAATGTAAAAACTCAAATTGAAATAAATGTAGAATTGATTCTACTCACCTTAGAAGCTGGAAATTATAGTTTCTTCCGAAATTAATTTTGGAAAGGAGAATTGATTTTGTAGAGATAATCCAAACACCTCAATTTGCTTATTTTTACGAAAGTAGCAACCCATAATCACTTCTGGATTGCTAGAATTTAAACCAAACATGCAATTAGTCAAAGAACATAATTTAAATAAGAAAGTATGGAGATCGTGAATTAAGTAGAAGATTAACAAGTAATTTAAACATGCAATTACTATTTTTTTTCATATGCTCTGTAATGCATTCCTTATTAGTTGTCATGTTTTCTTCATTATTTTCTTTTCTTTTCATAACTGCTTTGATTTACTGCACATTTTTTTTGTCGACGGCGAACCCACCGCTACTCTTTCGAGCGCGCAGTGTAAACCCCTGATCGACGCAGAAATCGCAAACCACGCCACCATATAAACCACACTTGCAAGCCCACGCGATGCGCTCAACCAAGAATGTTTATGCAGGATCGAACTCGCGACTCATGGCCCCGCGCTCACTTCCATACTTCAACTGACTAATTTACTGCACTTGAGTGATGAATCTAGTGTTTTTGGTAAACAATCTCTCTAATTAGTTTTCATCTTAGCTAAACCTATAAAATTTCATTTTTTCCTTTTTCATTTTCCTTGCAATTTATAATGTTTTAAGGTACAAAAAAAAAAAAAACTCTTCCCTGAATGTGACTCATAAATGCAGTGAGGTATTTTAATTATATTTTCTCCATGAGATAGGAGTAAATTATACATGTTATACTTTCCCGACTCTACTTATAAAATTTACATTAAATATGCTATTATAAAAATTTGAATTCATGTCACTTTTGAAGTAAAACATTCCCGTAAAAGATGACTTTATATTCAAATGTCAAACTCAAATTTAAAGCTTTTAGTTAAAGATTGAAATAATATTTATCACTTTATCAAAAGCTTTGATAATTTTTAAATAATATAGTGCATATTCGTCGATAATGTGTCCTTTTCACATAATGCATGCAATAATATTATTATGATATTATCAATTCTTTAAACTCTGGTATAAATTATGTGGGGACCTACACATTGTTCAATACGAAATATAGTACTCCATTAAATAAGAATAAGCTTTATCATTCACATTTATAATAGTGTTTAGCATAGACAAACATTGTTATATCATAATAATTTTTACATTATCACACATTGCATAATTATTTTTCAATATTATTTAAGGTACACTAGTCCTTACATTATTAATCTTCGCAAAATAAGTCCCTGTGCCATAATTCATTCATAGCCTATCATCTTTAAAACTTTATCATCTGGTTTTCATTATTCATTTTGGATTGACTTATATAAAATTGCTATTATTATTTTCTCCATTATTATTGTATTTCCTTTTGATTCCTGATTTTATATGATTTACTTGAGCCGAATGTCTATAAAAAATAACCTATCAATCATAACAAAGTAAGTGTACGCATTATCCTTTCCAAACTCATTATACTTAATATATTATTATTAATATTTATCATAAGAACTTTAATTTGTTTAAAAAAGATTTTTAGATCATGATTAAAAAACCAACAAGTGGCAAAATTTATACACACTTTAAAGCTTGAGTAATTCAAATTTACTAAACAAAAACATAAGCGCTCCCGATCAGGAAGCAAAGAGGGTACAGTATACATAATTGTTTTCCAAACCCGTTGTACAGCAAAATTATTGGATAGAAATTCCAATGTATCGTATAGTCACTTTCAGAAAGCCTCGGATTCCTTATGTAGTACGTCACTGGTTCATATATCATCAACGCAAGCAGAAAAACTCGGTTCATCCCTCAACCGACCCGGCTCTACTAAGCCGCTCTCTAACTCTTCAAACCGGTTCCAATATATATACTAACAACACATCCAGAAAAATCTCACAATTTGGGGTTTAAAGACGGTAGAGTGTATGTATATTTTATTTTTACCTTGGTAAGTAGATTATTGTTTTCGACAGATCTTCGGCTCAAGACATAGTATAAGCACAAACAAAACAAGAGAAAATTAATCAGGTCCGAAAAATAAATTTAAAGCAATATAAAAGTGATGATATCAAAAGTGAATAAGTTATACTAGCACATTTTGAAAAAAATAAATAATAATTAATACAGTTACGTAAGATAAATAAAGTATATTAAAATGAAAATGAAAAAAACGAAAAGAAAGAAAGAGATAAGGAAGAAAAGCCAAGTGACCGTACAAGTGGGTCTCTCTTATTTTTGAGCAGGTCGTTTCCATTCCAATAGCAGTTGTGAAGCATTTACTGTATGCTCTTTTACTCTCTCTATATAGTCATAATCACTTTCTCTCTCTAACTTACTGCAAAATCGTGCATTTTGTGTTGTATCAGATTGCATTTCACTCCAATCCAATCTGACTAAAATAACTTCTTTTTTTGGGGCTCGGAATCCATTGTTTTGCTTTTGAGTTAGTGGTATTAGCATTCAAACTGAGGTACGTAATAACGTAAACTGTAACGGATTTGACGTCTTTGCTTTTTTGCTTGATTTTTCTACTTTTATTGTTATTTTGTTCTCTCTAATTTGTTGAATAAATACAGCATGATTGCTTGCTTGCTTGCTTGAGTGTTACTATTTTTTTTTAAGTTTTTATATTGAGAAATTGCAATTTTTTTCTTGTCACATCAACTGTTCTGACTGCAAATTTTTATTAAATTTTTTGGTTGACATGATGCTTGCTTGAGTTTTCTGATGTTTTATACATTGCGAACTTATTTTTTTAATTAAATCAACGATTTTGAGCTCTTTTTTAATTCACAGTTTTTTCATTTCCTTATTTTTTGGTTAACTTTAACTATTTGACATTATTGCTTGCTTGAGTTTCACTTTTTGATGCTTTATTTGAGTGGTAATGTGTAGAACGGGAAAATAACAACAACAACAAATTTTAATAAAACTTGAAATTGATCAAATAGAATGGCTTGCTGAGTCTATCAAATTTTTGATCTATTCTTAAAATAAAATTGCCCCGTATATCCTTTCAACGGTTGTAATTGCAACTTATCTCACAAGATAAAACAACAATCAAACAAATGAGCAAAGGAACTCAAGTGTTTGCTTTCGAAGAAAAATCTTTGAGTGTTTTGTGATTGCAAGAGAGTAAAAAGTATTTCAAATTTTTAAGTGTTTTGCAAATGAACCTAAGACCTCATTTTATAGTGTTGTGAAGATGACTCTCCAATTGTCCATGTAATGGCCTTGAATGACCATGTAATGACCTTGATTATGGAGTGTTAATTCAGCCATTTGAATTCATTTGGGATGTAATGGAGGTTTAATACCTCAAAAATCAGCCCAAGAGTCGTGTCTTTTCGTCTCTCGTCGCAGCCTCTGGACTACTGCAGGGCCGCGGCGCCACAACTTCAGAGAGTTGGCGCAGTGGCCCTGCAGTTTGGCGCCGCGGCCCATGAAAATTGTGAAATTTGAAAAAAAAAATGTTTTTTAAATTTTCAAAGTGAAAAACGGTATTTGAAAATTGGAGTTCTGTTTGGCCATGAATACAAATTGGAGTTGTTTTTGAGTGAAAAAAAGGTGAAAACAACTCTTTGGTGTTTTTCAAATTCCGGAATTTTATGACCAAACATGATTTTTGAAATTCAAATCTGGAAAAAAGTATAAAATATTCATGGCAAAATGGCCACTTATTATATCTAATTTTCATCTTACGTAAAAATGTTTTGTGATATACTTGGGCCCTGTTTTGCCATGAAAATTGTGAAATTTGAAAAAAAAAAGTGGAGTAGTTTTTGTTTTCAAAGTTAAAAATGGTAATTTGAAAATTGGAGTTGTGTTTGACCATGAATACAAATTGGAGTTGTTTGAATTTTTGTGAGTGATTTTGGAGTGAAATAAATAAATTTATACTGTCAACCAAACAAAATATAAATTTAATTTCAAGCTTAATCTTGGGATATTCCTCGCGTAGGTACCAAACGACCCCTAAGAGTTCTGCTAATAAGAGTGAATTTGAACCTTTAGTTAATAATTTTGATGGAATTAAAGAGGTCAAGATTAATTAATTGCCTTAATCTTAAATTGGATATGCTTTAGATTATATATATATATATATATATATATTATATTTTTTAATATGCAGTAGATTTTAGTGGATCATGCATTATTGCATTTATTAGTTATTACTCATGCTGAATCCGTGAACTTGCTGATTTTTAAATTGCTTGTTGGCTCATAGCATTCAACGTTCCATATGAAATTTCGTGTCAGTCTTATCAGATCTTAAAGATCACTCTCTTTTTGTGTCTCTCCTTCGAGTATATATATATGGCTATATGATGAAAATGCCTTATTTGGATAGTATTGTCATACTTTGCGGGGATTATATGGCTACCCTTTTGACATTCTTGATAGTTGCTTTTTTCACGATTTTCATTTGAGATTGGGGTTCTTGAAACATAAAAGATTTCCATTGTTAGGTGAATCGCGTTATTAGGCCTGGAGATTGAGATTCTTTAGAAGGGTATCTGAGCTGAGGTTCTTGGGATTTAGTTCTGTATTGGAAGTTGGTCTACATTACATAGAGTTGAAGTTTAATCTGCTACCAAGTTGGCTGTTATTGGTACTTTATAATATCATTGTGATTGGAATGAGGAGCAAAGGAGAAAGGATTTACCGTTATGTAGCGTTCCATAGTTTGGTTGCAGAGTACCAGTAGCTAATTTAGTTTGATCTCCATTGGGGTCACTAGTTAGTTGTTGCGACGTGCAAAATGCTGGAGACTCAACTATGTCCTGCTCGGGTGTTATCACCATTCCGCGAAGAGAGTGGTGATGAGGAACTGTCTGTACTTCCAAGGCATACAAAAGTTATTGTGACCGGAAACAACAGAACCAAGAGTGTTTTACTGGGGCTTCAGGGAGTTGTCAAGAAGGCTGTTGGGCTTGGTGGTTGGCATTGGCTGGTAACCTTCATTATTTTTAGACCTTGTGTATATTTATTTTTTCCTTTCACCCTAACAGTCCAAAACGACTTCTTCTCTTTGAGGCTCTTCTCTTTACCTTTATAACAAATTTCCTCTGGACTTTGATAGCAAGGTGAGTTTAACTTTACATGACTTCTATTTGTCAAATAGTTAAGCTTTAGACCTTGCTGTTGTGAAATATCCTCTTTAACATCCCTGTTTTCTTTATCTATTTTTATGATTCTGTTGTCTATTTGATTTTGGACTCAGTTATATTAAACTTCTTTCTCTCCCATCGAAGGTTTTGAAAAATGGGGTTGAAGTCAAGCTACAAAGAAATGCATTGAGTGTACTAGAACCTCCCACTGGAGATGAAGAAGACGATGATTACGAGTTTGATGACTCGAGCAGTGGTTCAGACATTGGTGAAAAAGTAAACCATCACTTTGGTTAGTCTCCATTATCTGAACTTTGTTTTATCAATTATTCTAATTTCTAAAAAGGTTTCTTATTGATTATAATTCTTGTATTTGTAGCTACTGGTGTCGAATACAGAAAAGTGAGCAAGCCTAGAGTTCGCTATACAAGGCCATGGGCCTTATCTGGACTACCAAAGACAGTGAGCCGTGGCAATTGCAGAGAAGTTGAACCTAACTATTTGCAATCGGTAAGGACATAAAGTAGATTATGGAGTAGATATATAGCCTCTGTCTGGTGTTTGATCTGGTTTTTGTTGATGTGGATGGCTTTGTGAAAATCACATTATTTGCTTTCTTTCCTTGTGATAAAAATCTTTAGTTGGTATTACAGAAACCCCCATAAAACATATAGACAACCATTCTGCATAGAGTTGGTAGTTTATTCTTTGTGAATTGTGATGGCCTTGCTTGAAAGGGAGTTTAAAGTGTAATCATGGTGCTTGATGTGATGCTTTTATATTAATCCTGCATTTGTCTCCATATGATGTGACATGCTTGTTTTACAATTGTTTCATTTGGACTTTCAGAGGTTGAACTTGGCAAAACTAGGAACTGGTTCATTATGGAGGTACTGGCGAAACTTCAACCTTGTAAGTGTCTCTCACTAATCATTTTCAATGATCAAATTTAACAACACGTCAGTTCAAGTTAGTAACTGGTTTTACATATATGCAGGCACATATTAGCCCTAACCCGACGAAGGAACAACTGCTTAATGCTGTGCAGCAGCACTTCTTGTCACAGGTCTGATTCTTTCTCTTGCTATTCTCAAGTTCATAAATCTTATTTAGCCTCAAGTTTTCTAATGGTGCTTCCAATCTTAATCCTTGCAGCGAGTCGATGAGGTACAAGTGGTGGTGGAATTTATCCGTGCGGCCAAGCGACTAAGACCAACTGACACACATTGAGATTTGTTGATCATAGGGGAAATTTGTGAAGGTTGGATTATTTTGTCATATAATGCATATATAGCGTAAATATTTCTGAACCTCTAACTTAGTTCAGCTAATTATAGAACTCTACTAATGGAGACTGTAGTGGGAGCTTCTTTGTTAGTTACTCCCCCAAATTGTCTCCCGGATCCCTAACCTTGTATTATGCGGCTGTGACCCTGTTGATATTTATAACCTTCAATTCTAGTGTGATTCCACGTTTACATGAGTATGTTATTTTTTCCTTCTTAGATCGCAATATTCTTCTTGGGGTATAGGTTCGTAAAATCAACCACTAATGCTTGTATTATGTTAGGTTGTCTGCATCACACTCATGCGGTCCTTCACTGGACTCTGCTAACGCGGGATGTTTTGTGCATCGGATGATCCTTGTTATTGCATTATTATTCTTGGCTAGTTAAATATGTATGATCACATTTCATCTGTCAGCTTTGGTGGATAGACTTATTCAATACACCTCTTGGTAGGAGGTAGCACGTATGTATAGAAAATGAAGTTTGGGATTCATAGAGGTATATTTTAAATGCCTCGAGTCATATATGAGGTCAAGTTTCATGCATTTTTACCCTTGAGCTATTCGTCTATTGACTAACGTGAATCTCAATGCAACCACATTAATAGTAATATGGATTTATATAGCCAATATGAAATATTTGAGATAATACAGTTTTCATTACATATTTGAGTCAAAATGTTCTGTTTCTATTTAAATTTAACATAAAAAAATAAGTTGTAGTCTTTTTCGAGGCTGAATTCGCACCTTGACTTGTAAAAAGCTGATCTGAATGCTCTTACATCATTAAAAAAAACATTAAGCTTCCGCTATGCGCATGGAGGAGGGATGCAACACGAGGACTTTCCGGGGTCACCCATTTTACATCATTCAATTTATTTTAATTTTTTCCTATCCTATAAGCTACAAGTACGTTCCAAATTTAAAGTACTTTAAAACATAAAAAATGATCGTTTGTACGGTACGAGAACAATAAATTTATCTGGCTAGTTTGGTTTTATCCTTCATTTCTTTTTTGCTATCCCTATTGGCAATCTAGAGGAAGAAAAATATCTCAAAATATAATATTAAATTCATTAATATATGAAAAAATATGTGGATATGGAAGCCAGGCTGTAACTAGGTGTCACGAGTCAACTATAAGTTGGCAGATGTAGACCCATTATGTGGGATATATTTTTATTAAAAATATGATATCGAAGAAATGCTATATTTGTGCAACCAAACCTAACATTGGCTTTCAAATTAATATTGAGAAGAGTCCCTTTCTCTTCACGTTATTAAAAGTTGGTACCAAAACAATTCTATCACTGGTCCCTACAAAAGATTAGGGAGGGCCTCTTTGGATTTGCTCTATTATTTCAGTTTTAGTGGACCCACTTTGTTCCCTCTACCCACATATACTAGGAATTTAAAATGGTAAAAATTCATTAATAATAACTTTACGATTGTTACATAAAAATAAGTCACAATTTTGAAATTAATCGATATTCAAGAATGTGATGTAGTGATTAATGCAGTGCAAGTTAAACTTGCGGCTCGTTTTGTATGTCGCATTGGACTGTATTGTAATAGATTGAATTGTATTAATATATAATGAACAGTATTAGAGTATTAATATATAATAGACTGTATTTTTTTTTAGTACAATCCAGGGTCCAGGGGAGATGAGTTTAAAAAATGACAGTTGGAGTGTATTATTTTTAAATAAGATCCAAGTCAAAACGCCCACCAAATATTGTATTCTTTTTGTCATCGATCATTTTAATACAGCATCAAACGTGCACTTGAGGTCCTTAAGTTCAAATTTTCAACAATTTTGCAATGCTGGCTATTTTTTATAGCTGTTTAGTAACAAAAATTTAGATAGTGAAAGTGTAAATGCATATTTATTTGTCACTCTCCTATTATCATATACCTCAATTTCGAAAATAGAAGTGGTTCGTGTTATTTCTATACATAATTTAAGATTTTGTTTATATTCATATTGGCGAGTTGTGGTGTGAATTTGATTGGTTATCCCCCATTCTACGGGTACCCCTCCCGACTTGGCCACACACCAATCTCGTCCCTTTTGATCAGTGATATAGCTACATAGACTGAAGGGTGGTCAGTTTAACACTTTAAAAAATTATATTGTGTATATAAAAATGATACTGCATATATAGGTTAAAAAATATTTCTTATAAATGTCTTGAATACCCTTAGAGCGAAATTCCTGATTTCACCAATACCCCTTTCTTTCTCCGATCATAAAGTCCATGATTCTTTTATTTGTCTTTTATCCCCTGAATATGTAATATCCCTATCTTTCTAAATATATGTCAACTACCTCTCATTCTCAAATTACTTGAGGTCATTTGTATGAATTTGTGCATTTAATTCGTGATATTTAAGGTTTATTTTATTTCTATAGTAAACAAATTGTTCTCCAAGGCAAATTACGGGTTCTTGTAAACTACAAGTTCCCCATATCTCACACTTATTCTTACACAAACATTAGTACAGACTGACTCCAAGTTAGAGGGAATTATGCTCACATGGATTAATCTCGATCACAACCTCAAGAATAAGAAATAATAGAGCGAATCTATAAAAGAATACTCCATCGGAGCAGCCAAAGCATGCTCAGTCAATAAACAATCTCCAATACAAAGCTGATTAGTATAACGGAAAGAATGAAAGAAATAATCTCCTGATTATTCTTATTAATGAAAGACATATATATACAAGTTACAATGGAAAAATCCTTTTCCCTTTCTACATCTAAATCTCTATTCTATAAGGAGACTAACTCTACAATTATGATAACACTACAATACCAATTATGGTAAAAGAATAATTACAAATATACAAAGGGGTTAAGTGGGCCCCATCATCCATACAAATTGTGTGGGACTGCTTAACACACCATGATGACATCGTGAGGTCTTCGTACGCTGAGACTGTCTCTAAAATCTTTAAAAAGGATTGAGAGAAGAACCTTCGTAAAGATATCTGCAATTGAAGGAACATGACAGACGCGTACTTGTCCTTTTGCTACCTTCTCTCGAACAAAGTGAATATTCATCTCTATGTGTTTAGTACGCTGGTGTTGAACTGGGTTACCAGAAAGGTAGATGACACTTATATTATCACAATACACCAAGGTAGCTTTCTCAATAGGACAATGAAGCTCTAACAGTAGATTTCGTAACCAACATGACTCAAAAACCATATTGGCTACCCCTCTATACTCGGCCTCTGCACTTGAACGTGAAAGTGTTGATTGACGCTTGGCAGACCATGAGGCCAAGTTATTACCTAAAAACGTGCAATAGCTAGACGTAGACCGTCTGGTGCCAGGACAACCACCCCAATCAACATCTGTGTAAGAGACAAGTGTAGACGTCGATGAGGGATACAAATGCAAACCATACTCAAGTGTTCCGTGAATGTACCTCAGAATGCGTTTTAGCGCATTCATATGTTCAACTCTGAGATCATGCATAAACAAACACATCTGTTGTACGACATATGTAATATCAGGTCGCGTGAACGCGACATCGGGCGACACTGCAAGATCGCGAGCGATGGCCTGGATCTCATATGGAGAGCCAACTGCAGCACCTAACTTGGGTTTTGTATCAACTGGAGTGGAAGTGGATTTACAAGATGACATCACAGCCCTCTCAAAGATCTCTGCTGCATACTTCCTCTGTGACAAGAACAATCAGCCCGCATGACGAGTGAGTGCAATCCCTAAAAAATAACTCAATGGGCCCAAGTTCTTCATGTCAAACTCAGAACTGATCATTGTCATCATCGACTTTCGCAAAGCATCTCAAGATAATATCATCAACATACAACAATATATAAGCCATGGAAGACCCTCGACGATATATGAATAATGAATTATCAGATCTGCTATGCGAAAAATCCATAGTCGAAACAAAATAAGCAAACCTCTTATACCAACCTCGTGGAGACTGCTTAAGCCCATACAAGGACTTCTTCAATAGACAAACATGATTAGGATATCTAGTATCCCGGAACCCCAAGGGCTGATACATATACATTGTCTCCTGAAGATCACCACGTAGGAAAGCATTCTTCACATCTAGCTGATGAATGGGCCATGATTTCGAAAGAACCAAGCTGAGCACAGTGCGAATGGTAGCCGGCTTGACCACCGGGCTAAATGTCTCACCACAATCCACACTTACCTGTTGAGTCTTACCATCACCTACAAGTCTAGCCTTATGCCTTGCAAATGAACCATCAGAATTTTTCTTATGAATAAAAATCCACATAGACCGAATAATATTAACACCAGATGGACGGGGTACCAACTCCCACGTCTTATTATCAATAAGAGCATTATATTCCTCGGTCATGGCAATTTTCTAATTACGGTCATTTAAGGCAGACACAGGATTACGGGGTAAGGGGGATTTAAGAACATTAGAATTTAAATTAAAATGTGTCTTTGATTTAAAAATACCCCATTGACTACGAGTGACTAGACCATGACTCTGGGCTGGATTGGATGAATTTTGGAAATTTTCGGAAATCACCGTTGAAGGCCATGGCCGTAAGAGTCGCAGGACTCATTGATATTAGGCGCCGCGACGGCCTTTAGGTCGCGGCACCGACTCGCGTGTGTTTGTGCCGCTACCGACTCGCAGGTGTTTTGGCGCCGCGATGCTTCAATGCAGGGTCGCGGCGCTGATGACGGGTTTAACGTATTTTCTGGGTTCAACGTATTTTCAGGCAAACCTGAAAAAAGACGAATAACATAGGGGGAGATAGCATATCCAAAAAATCATAAGAACTAGACACATATTTTTCTACTTTAGAAAAGGGAAATTGGGATTCATCAAAGAGAACATGACGACTAATGATGATTCATTTAGAGGACAAATCAAAACATTTATAACCACGCTGATTTAACGAAAAACCCAAAAATACACAAGGAGTAGAACGTGCCTAAAGTTTGTTAATTGTAGTGGATGGAAACAGTGGATAACATAAGCACCCTAAGATGAGTGTATGACGGAGTCTTATTATATAACACTTTTAGAGGGGATGAATATGTCAAACCTTTAGAGGAAAGAATATTTAGGAGATCGGTAGCCTTTTGTAGTGCATGATGCCAAAATAATGGAGGAACGGAAGAATGAACAATAAGTGCGGACAATATTATTAATGGTACGAATTTTTCGCTCAGTTTTCCCATTTTGTGAAGACGTATGGGAACAAGAAAAATGAAAATTTATCCATTTTGAGCACAAAACTCCCTAAATTCTCCATTATCATACTCTTTGTCATTATCACATTAAATGTTTTTGACTTTCCGTTCGAATTGTGTTCTTATGAAGGCTCTAAATTTTATGAAGATGGAAAAAACTTGAGATTTTTTCGCAATTGAAAACGTCCATAAATATTTAGTATAGTCATCTAAGAATAGAACATAATAACGATGATTCATAGAACTGAGAACCGGAGATGTCCATAAATCACTATGAATAATTTCAAATGGCATAGAAGTATTCGAATTTGAAGCTACAAATGGTAATTTAATAATCGTTTCCAAAGCACAGGATTGACAAATTGGAGTACTACGCGTACCCTTACAAGAAATAAATTTATGTCTATCTAACGAAGATAAAAAAGACGACCCCGAATGACCTAGGCGAGCATGCCACAAGGAATGAGCAAGAGCTGCAAAGGTGGATGCCATAGTTTTACGCGAGACGCTGGGACTTGGTGTGAATGGATAGATGTCCCCCCTCCCCCCCCCCCCACACTGTTACACCTCATGAGATGACTCCCCATCTTGAAATCTTTCACAGAAAATCCAAATGGATCAAAATTCATAGAAACCCAGTTATCAGTTATGAATTTTCTGACAGATACCAATTTTTTACTTAATTTTGGGGCATGAAAGGTATTTTTCAGGACAAGTGATGGATGAAGAAGAGATAAAGTTTTATGACCATAACCCTTAATTGGAATAGAATTGTCATTACCAACAGTTATACCACGATTAGTGCTCAAATTGGAATAAGACAATAGAGTACCTTGATCGGATGTCATGTGGGTAGTGACGTCGGTGTCCATGTATCAATTAGGATCCGATTGAGTTAAGCCAAGTGTGTGCATCGCTGCTTCATTGTCGGTCTGAATGTGTCCCATTGCGTGGTGGGCCTGATGGGGGCGAGGCCCAAGTATACTAGACTGCTGGGACTGCCCATACGCTGGTCTGAACCCTAGAGTCTGGACTGGGGAGAAGATGGTCGAGGCGCGTATACGGGTTGGTACTGAGGCGCCGCAACGTTGTAAGGTGGCGCGCGCCAGAAGTCCGGCCGCGGCACATAGCTTTGGGACCCACCGCCATCGACCAGTGGGACCCCGTGGGTTCCGTGATCGCGATGTTGATCGCCGACGGTTGCCCTCATTGATGCCGCCACGATTCTTGTCATTATTCTTCTGATTCTAGCCTTTCTTACCACCCCCGTTGTTGTGATTTTGGGTCACATTGGTTGGATTGAAAGGAGAAAAATTGGAAGCAGTCATCATGCGACAGGACTGGCCCCAATTGCTACTTTCTTAGCCAAACCGACTTCTTTCAAAGTAAGCATAGAACGGGCTTGATAAAATCCTGGCAGGGGGTTACTCTGACGAATAACTGAAGCAACACCGCTATAGGCCTCTGACAGACCTGCAACCATCTGAAGAACTAGACGGCTATTAGAAATAGGAGAACTCACATTGCTGAGTTGGTCTGCCAAGTCCTTGAGACGTTTGCAATAAGAAGAAACGTTTTGAAAATTCACCATAGCCACTTGTGAAAATTCCTGCTCAAGGATAACAATCCGAGAATGACTGTTATCTTAGAATATATCTTGCAATCGATCCCACACCGACATAGCTGTGGAGTTGGGTTCCATAATCGTCTGCAAAAGGTCCAAGGAAATAGTGGCATAAATCCACTGAAGAACCTTGGAATCAACATGTCCCATAATTCTGGGTCTGCTTCTTTAGTGAGCACAGTAGATGTAGACGCCTTATCAATCTCCTTTGAAGGAGTTGGAAGAATGATATGGTGAAGAACTTTATGTGCTTTAACATGAATCTTGAATAACTCCGCCCACGTCCCATATTGGACGTTTTCAAGATCAAGAACAATAGGGATGCCGCTCTTGATGTTAGAAACTGAGAGGGCTGGATGAAAATTGTTCTTACCAGCTATAGGGAATAGAACAACAAGATTCGGAGAAGGGAATTTGAGAGAGAGAAATTTGGAGGGGAAGATACTCAATTTTTGTTAAAAGGGAAGCACAAAAAATCGAGAACTTTAGTGCCAAAAATCCGAAAACTAGAGAAGAAGTTTGAGGAGCGGAAGCGAGGTAAAGAGAACCTAAACTCTTGATATCATGAAAGAATGTAAGAAATAATCCTCTGATTATTCTTATTAATGAAAGACATATATATACAAGTTACAATGGGAAAATTCTTTTCCCTTTCTACATCTAAATCTCTATTCTATAAGGAGACTAACTCTACAATTATGGTAATACTACAATATCAATTATGGTAAAAGAATAATTACAAATATACAAAGGGGTTGTCGTGGGCCCCACTGTCCATACAGTCCGTGTGGACTGTTTAACAATAACCATATATCACCTCACAGGTGTTTTCACTTTTTCTTCACGTAACTCTAATAGAATATTTTCACAATAATTAATTGTATATCTCTTATATTAGGTAGAATTATATTTCTCTTGTAATTATGATTGATTAGTTACCTAAACTGTAGCAAAGTAAATATTTATGTAACACTATATTTATTGTAAATCATTAATGAATAAAATCAAGAAATAATATTTTCTACATGATATCAGATTCTAGAGAAAGATCTAAAACGTTAAACTTTTCTCTCAATATCGCCCCCCCTCTTCCTCGCGCCGCCTGCCTCCTTTCTCCGTCCGACAACCATGTCTGGCTTGAACTCCAAATTTCACCCAACCCTGTAGTATCTCACATTCACGAGTTCCGACATCTCTTATGTTGTGCAACACGTTTGTCTTTTCATGCATAACCCGATGGAAGATCACATGCATGCTCTCAAACGCATTGTGTGTTATATTCAGGGTAGTCTAGATCATGGCTTGCATTTATATCCGTCTTCGACAACCACTCTTGTTTCATACATAGATGACGATTGGGGGTTGTCCGGATACCAGACGCTCAACGTCTGGTTATTGTGTATTTTTTTGTGTTAATTTGGTCTCTTGATCCTCAAAACGGCAAGCAACCTTGTCCAGATCCAGTGCCAAAGCGGAATAACAAGGAGTTGCCAATGTAGTGTCTGAATCTTGTTCGCTACAGAATCTTCTTTTAGAGCTCCATTGTCCGGTTACGAAGGCGATATTGATTTATTGTGATAATGTTAGTGCAGTTTATCTCTCAGGAAATTCGGTTCACCACCAACACACTAAACATATTGAACTGGATATTCACTTTGTTTGTGAAAAGGGTACTCGTGGAAAAGTAGTGTCTTACATGTTCCATCACGGTATCAGATTACCGATATTTTTACAAAAGGTCTTCCGCTGGTTTTATTTGAAGACTTTCGGGACAGTCTCAACATACGCCGACCTCCCGCTTCGTCTGCGGAGGTGTAATAGAATATTTTCACAATAATTAATTGTACATCTCCTTTATGGTAGAATTATATTTTTCTTGTAATTAAGATTGATTAGTTACCTAATTTATAGCAAAGTAAATATTTCTGCAATATTATATATATATTGTAAATCATTAATAAATAAATAAAGGAAAAATATTTCCTAGCCACTCGAACCTTCAACCTACCAGTTGATCTACGACTCCTTTTCCAAATATGTCTTTGCTTATTGGGAAAAAGATAATACATTTATGTCTTCGGAAAACATAACACAATAACTCATTGCCAATGGATCTTTCGCAAGGAACCAAGCAAAGCTCAAAATGGGTCTTAGCATCATAACAACATATTTGGGCTTATATGGAATACTTTATTGGGCTTAAGATAGGGCTTTCAACTTTTGGACAACAGCACAGCTTTGTTACCAGTCTTGCAAAAATATAATCCTTAGAAAATTATTCTTTAGAAAAAGGTTAGACTCATGTCCAAAGCTTGCTCATACATTTTTTCAATTTTACAGACAACCCATTAGGTTGTCGTTTAACATTTACTATACCTAAAAAAATTTGAACCGTGATCTAACGTTTTCTCGATTTTAGTAAACAACTTTCTCATAAAGGGACAAGTTATGAAATTTTGTGGAAAAAAGAAAATAAAAAATGGTACTACAACTCCATTATACATTATTAATTTGAATGATAACCCATTGACAGAGTCGTTTCAAATATTTTGAGGGTTCTGTTCTAATTCGTAAAAGTGGATCCTTAATTGACCTAAGACCTGCGAATTATGAGTATTTACTGTAAATTCTGGCTAATACACTTAATAAAAAATGAAAAAAATAGCCCTAAAATTTTTCATTTTTCGGAGGGCCTGTGCGGTAGCGCACCTCGCACGGGTCCAAAGATTAGCCACATTAACTATTTTTGTTTAATTAATATGTAAATTGGTCCTATTATTATACATCCTAAATAATTTGGAACTAATATATCTTGATTACTTTATTAACTGGATTACGTTAAGACTTTTTATGAACAGAATTTACTTCTAATACGAGATCTTTGTGTTGAATAACTCGCTTCAGTACTAATCTATGCCTTTTTTTTTGTCTTAATATGATAAGCACGTATCGTGTCTATGTATCGAAATGACTTTAAAAAATTTCATAAAATATATAGTACTTAATAGTGCAAATTGAAAATATACATTTCATGATTGCATAGAGATATTAAAAATTTCGTAGTTAGAGTTTAATATGATTAACTTCTAAGGAAGCAAAAAGAGACGACCCTTTTTTCTTTAAAAATGACAAGATCTTAAGGCGTTTGTATTTGACTTGCTATATAATTATTGTCAGAGCCGTCTCAAATATTTTGGGGGTCCTGTTCTAATTCGTAAAAGTTGACTCTTAATTGGGTTAGGACCTGCAAATTATGGACCTTTATAGTAAATTCTGACTAATACTACTTAATAAAAAATGAAAAAAAGGTCCTAAATTTTTTCATTTTTCGGGAATCCTTTGCAGTAGCACACCTCGCACGGATCCAAAGACGACCATGGTTATTGTAATGAAAGTTTGAAATGGTTTTTTGGAATATAATTTTGAAAAAGTTATAAGTTCTGACCTTTTACAAAATAACTTTTGATAATATTTATATTAACTTTTGTGAAGTTCTACCATTGGATTATCATATATAGAGACAAACTTTGAACTTCATAGGTTATGAATTCTTGGATAGCGACAAAATGTGACGATAACTGAAATCTGAATTTGCTTTTTATACATATTTAATAGTATTTTTTTTAATACAAATACAAAATTTACACTTAAAGTTACTGAGTTCGATCGAACCTGAACATCGACTTCTAGCTCTGTCCCTCATCAAATAACGCGTATATAAGAGCTGTTTGAATGGGCCATGTCAACTTTTTCCATGTATTGCAATTGACAGATCACAAAAGGCAAGCAAGACCATTTATCTTATCGTTGGATGTCCACTAGAGATCAAAAATTGTTGAAGAAACAACAAGATCTTTCTTTTTTCCCCTTCTTCCTTATCATGTCAAGTCTTTGTGAAATAACTCCGATGAGAAAAAAAAAGGTGTTAAGAGACCCTCCTGGCCCAACCCTAGACACTCTAAAATCCTTTTTCAAATATGCTCTCATTTCGAGTCAAGAAAAAACTGCTCGAATGGTACGAGGGACCTTCAAAGCGTAAAAAAAATTTCAAAAAATTTCTCGAATCACGTGTTTGTCTCTTCGTAAGACTGAGATTTTTTGTTCGAGGTTCAAGAAAAAGGAGAGGAACCACCGCCTAATGATGCTTTTACGAAAGTATGGTCATCAGTGGCTAATACCTTCTCGAGACTATCCGATGAATTGCATTTCCAATAGAAGTAATTTTCAATTTTATGAAAAATTAAAGTACATATAACAACAAATATGCTAGTTCAGATTTTATCCAACTTTTTTATTTTTTTGGCCCAATTTATATGTTATATGTTTCTTTTTAATCTATTTCAAGAGGAATATCAGACTTTAAAATAATTTATTTCTAAACTTTTGACTTCATCTTCGATGCAATGATTTATAATTACAGAATTATCTACGACTAATTTTAAATCACAAATCTATTTTTATTTTAAATCTATATTCAATCGAACACCATTACATAAATCATAGAAGATATAATTGTATTCTATCCAAACGAGTATGGTTTCAATTTCTTTTGTTTTTTCCCATGGACTTTCCCTTGATAAGTCAATTATGTGATAATATGTAAACAAGAAATAATAGAATACCACTAATATGTTCGGTAAACAAGGCAAGAAACGTGGCTATCTCAGTGATCGGCTAAAATTAGGAAACTTCCGCAAAATGTACATTGATATTTGACAATGACACACCCAGCAAAGCCATTATGGCTCATCTCGTCAGGCCACATCACCAAAAAAAACATTAGTTACGATAAAAATAAAAATTTATTCGTACTCGATATTTATAATTAATTAATACATATAAAATATATTTTTATGTAAGTGTTTTGATGATCAAGTTATTTATATTGTTAATTAAGTAAAGATTGTTTGATTCATGTAAACATTAAGTAGAAGTAAATATTTATTGAAGAGATGTTACTCCGTGAGATGGAGATGGAGCGAATATACCTTCTTACATATATTTTTCTATTATTATAACCATTTAGTTACCTCTGAATGATAAAATAAAGTAATATGATTTTAGTGTGAATTTTTTATAACAATGTGACCATTTATGAAATTTATTAAATGATTTTTTTTAATAATGAGAATTGAGAACTTGAATAAAATGAAATAATTACTACACATCAGTCACAAGTTATGATCATTACGTGAATCTTCCTCGTTCGTATCGTTTCATTAAGCTCGACTCAATATAATACTCCTTCTGTTTCAAATTAGTGATCATGTTTCCTTTTTCGAAAGTCAATTTAATTTACTTTCGAAGTTAAATTGAAGTAAATCAATTCAATATTTCATATTTGTAATTAGATAAAGTTATACGATAAGTATTATAAGTTATAATTTTTTTCATGTTAATTTGATGAGAAAATATACTATAAAATGATAGTCAAAATTCACATAATTTGACTATCGAGAAGCGAAACATGACAACTAATATGAGACGGAGGAAAGATTATAAAGAAATTATTGATTTAATACTAAAAGTTCTATGCATTACTTCTTAGTGGAATAGATATTGGCACGTAGGAAATATGGTTTCCACACACGTACATAAATTGTGCCAAGGATCGTAAATTTCCTAAGTGGAATAGATATTGGTACGTATACAAAATGTTTGAGACTTAAGTTGATGGACGATTATTGGTCAAACGACAAATGGTTTCACGTTGGTAAATGAAGGAAGAAGTGTATAATGTGTTAAAGATGAAACGAGTCATGAATCGTCGCGGCACTAGTAATCCAGAGGCTGCGACGAGAGACGAAAAGACATGACTCATGGACTGGTTTTGAGGCATTAAATCTCCATTACATCCCAAATGAATTCAACCATTATTTGGCTGAATTAACACTCCATAATTAAGGTCATTACATGGTCATTCAAGGCCATTACATGGGCAATTGAAAAGTCATCTTCTCAACACTATAAAATGAGGCCTTTGGCTCATTTGCAAAAACACACTGGACATTCACTAAACAATTCTGAAATTATCTTCCTCTCTTGCAATCACAAACACTCAAAGATCTTTCTTCCAAAGCAAACACTTGAGTTCCCTTTGCTCATTTGTTTGATTGCTGTTTTATCTTGGGAGATAAGTTGTCATTACAACCGTTGAAAGGATATACAGGGCAATATTATCTTAAGGATAGATCAAAAATTTGGTCGACTCAGCAAACCCTCATATTTGATCATTTCTAGATTTCTTACTCACTTGTTGTTGTTGTTGTATTCTCATTTCCTTGTCTGTACACATATTTCCCACAATCAATTGGTAAGATTGTATATGAGTTTGAAAGTTTTGATAATTTTCATAACTTTTAGGATTTTCATGTTTATGAGAAAAATATGACTTAAAAATTCAAATTGCATGTCAAACAAAATTTTAAGATCAAACGGAGTCTTAGTAACCATTAACGTCAAAAACCTTTATAAACATTAAGATATTAGAAAAAATAAGGAATTTTTACATTTATGGGTGAGTCCGAGTAGTTTCATAGTCTCACGCATTAGTCGTTACCCCGTAGTCTGTACTCTGTACTACAAATTCCAAAAGAAAGAACAAATGAAAGGCCTTTTCCGATCCCCACATTAATAATCAAAATAATATATGTACGATTCCTTTCAGATTATATAGTATAATAGTAATAATAACAATAATTGTTAAGAGTATCACATCGAAAATGAATGGAGAATATGATTTTTTTATATGGACTTGGACAATCATTACTGTGAAGAATGAATCTTTGGCCTAGCTCAACCCCAAAAGCTAGCTTGTAGAGTGAGGATTGTTCAAGTCCATACAAGAAATTCATGTTTCGGGCCTAACTTAACCCCAAAAGCTAACACTCCTCCGAACGTCCAAACCTCGTTAACTGGAGCGACACTCCTCCGATCGCCCAAAGCTCGTTAACTAGAGCGTGTACAATATAATTTGGGGTCCAACATCACTGAACAAATAATTAAAATTAACATGACTCTGATACATGTAAATAATGGATCTTGGGTCTTACTCAACGCTCAAACCTCGTTAACTGGAGCGTGTACAATATAATTTGGGGCCACCATCGTTGAACAAATAATTGAAATTAACCTGACTCTGATACATATAAATAATGGATATTGTGTCTGACTCAACCCAAAAGATAGTTTGTAGTTTATAATTGTACCAAAAGGTACCTTCCCATTCTATTTCCGATGTTGTACTAATAAACAAATAAATACACCAATATAGAATATAGAATATAGTATAATAATATAACTCGAAGTGGTGGGTTTTTGTCATGGTAGTAGTCATCTGACACAAAAGAAGCACAACTGCACAAACGCCTTTGCCTTATACCCCTAAAACCTCTTCGTTTTTCTACACTTTCTGACTCATCAACCAATTCAATCACACAAGTTGAGGATTTATCTGTAATTTTTACATAGGGATTGATTTACAATGAGCTTCTGTAAGTGTTTATTTCTTTGTTTTCAGCTCCAATTTGACTTGTATACTTAATTTATCATGTTTAATTATGTGCGGAATTTCAATTTGATGTGTTGGACTGGAAATAGGGCTTGTTGTGTTAGTTTAATGGAGACGAGTAGCTTTAATTTAGTTTATTATCATTTATGAGTGTTCTGTTTATTTTAGATTGAATTTTAGCTGTGTGAAGCAGTAGATTTGAGAATTCGAGTTCTCTGTATTATTAAAAATGCACCTTTTGTTTAATTGAGAAGCTTTAACAAGGAATTTGAGAAGCTGTGGATATTGAGTCTACTGAGTTTCACGTAATTCTTTAGTACAATTTTACTTGCTCACGAAAAAAACCTAATGTCGTTTAGGGTTAAAGGCACCTTAATAGATTAGTTTGAACTTGATGGATATTAGTTAGCAGTTAATGTTCAGGTTGTGGTTTCACTTGATTCATTTGTTTTCAACTATATACGAACAAAGTCCAAATGTCTTAGTTTCAGATGGCTTAGAGACCTACTCATATCAGTAAGATTATAACTTATCTTGGAGACATAGTTATCAGTAAGATTATAACTTATAAGGAATTGCTTTCCAGTATTAGTGATCTAGTGAAACCAGCTCACAGTAGTAAATACACTATTAAACTTGGTTTATAACAAAAGACTGTTAATTTGATCGAAGATCCTAGAAAGAGACGAGATAAACCTAAAATCACATGAAGGGAAGTGGTCAAAAAATGCTACAACCTCCCACAATCATGCAGACTTAGCTAAGAATAGAACGCACTATAAGCAATGTAACCATATGGGGGATTGGGTGTTACCAACTTGCTGATTAAGGTTTAATTGTTGTTGTTACACTTATATTCGATCTAGGAAGAGAAAACCTGTAATTTGCCTTAAATAACATGGACTCAGATAGAGCGGAATGCATATAGCGGATTCTTAATCCTAACTAATTTGGGATTGAGGCATGGTGGTAGTTGTTTGTTCATAAAAGAGATATTTTAGGACTAATTTGGCAGCTGGCGTAATCTGTTGTAACTTTTGCTTCTGAATTGAAAGTCAACCTCCTAATGTGTGAACTGTTTTTCCCTCTCATTAGAATACTCTTTTTTTTTTGTAAATGGTGAGATCTTATTTATAACAGCACTAAAGATAAAGGGCAGCCCAGTGCATAAAGCATCCTGTGTTAGCAGGGTTCGGGGAAGGGTCGCACCCCAACGGGTGTGATGTAGACAACCTACCCTAATGCAAGCATTAATGGTTGCTTTCACGGCTCGAACCCGTGACCTATACAACTATATCGTTGCTCCAATGCTCCCCTTCTATAACAACACTAAGATGGGGCTGGGGAAATTCTGTACAGCGGAGTAAGAGTATGAAAACAAAAATATATATCCCTTTCTAGCCTGTAAGGGTTCTAGCAGCTCTAGAAGTGACTCTGCTTCATTTACAAGTTCCATTCTAAACCAAAAAAATAAAACAGAAAGATGCTGCTGGCCTTTATCTTCTGGATGGAGATGTATTTATCTTTAAATCACCTCAGGCTCTTCTCTTTCCAAAATGCCCACCAGATACAAGTTGGTACTGTGTTCCACCACCCTTCTATCGGTTCCTAGTCTCTCCAGCTTCTAAAAGAAGCATTGCGGGGCATGGTCAATTTGATGCCCGAATAACTCAAAAAAAGCTGCCATAGAAGTATTGCGGGTCATGGTCCATTTATACTTAGTTGATTCAACATTGGTATCTCCACTTTAGTCCAATCACCTGAAAGTGTGGAATAAAGGTATCACTTGCATTTTGTTAGGCCATTACAAATATTATTCAACCGCGTGACTTCGATTTAATATCACCATCACATAAGCTGAAATGTTGAGATATAATTCCGTGACAATAGTATTAGTGGTTGTTCTTAGTGGTACATATTCTTTTGTCATGATCTGTTGCATCTTCCATAAATTCCCAAACTGTCACATATAAATAAAACGAACTGGTTTCTGGTAGTGAGTAATTTCCAGCAAACAATCAGAATTGCTGCTTCTTGCTCTCATAGCAGTGCTTTCTCCTGATCATTCTGTTAACGTGCACTATAGTGTGTGATGTACTATCCTTCTGCTTGCTATTATTTGGAAGCATTCCTTTGATTGGTACTTTTATGGTCAGTCTAGAGGCCAGGCCGTCTTCCTTTGGTTCTTAAATCTGCTGCATAGCATAGCTGATGATGATTTGTATTGGTGCAGAGAAAAAATGAGCAAGGTGTTAAACATTTCAGGCGGTTGACCTAGATAAATTATCAGAAATGGGTAATTGTTGCTGCTGCTGTTGTGCTTCAAAAGGAGTGGAATTGAACGGTTCACCCTCATTCTATCGTGTAAGTGATATGTCCTCATTCCAGATGCCATTTACCTTCTTTTAATTTCTGAATATTCTGAGTTCAGCATTCTGGTTTGAAGTTCCTTTGAAGATTGAAATTTATTGTTAAGAGGAAAAATTGAGTTCTAGCCCCTCTCTCTCTTGTTGTTTTTGCATAAAACCATGCCAACTCATCTTATCAGAACTTTTTAGTATGCTCCAAAAAAAAATTGAACAGGGAAGAACTAGTAAATTTGTGTATTTAGGGACTCTGTCTGAAAGTTGAAAGAATTAGGACACCAACTGATAGTGTCAGATTTCTGTCCAGTGAATGTCCACTCTCCGGGAAGCATTACTCAACATTGTATATGTTAATGCTTCATAGGTTGATAAACCTGGCTCCTGAACTCTTTCCTGTGTATGTTGCATGCTGTGACATAATATAACAACCTTGGATATAGTTAAATGGACTGTTGTTTTTTAATTTAAATGGACTGTTGTTTTTTAATATAGGGTTCTTATCCTTATTTTTTTCTTATTTTTCTACCTACCATTCTATGCTAGTTATGGACACTTTCCAGAAAGAACCTTTCGTTTTATATTGCTGTTTTATTCTTAGTATGTTTTGTTATCAGTTCATTCCTTTGGCAAAACCTTTTATCTTTTTTCTCTTTTTGTTTTTATGATTTTGCGAAAAATATGATTTCTTTTGAAGAAAATCCGCTATATGGTCCCAAATTCTTGCAAATGCTTCATTGTCTTGGATATAGAGTAGCACACAGGTCCTTGACAGAGAAGCTGGACATTTATCATAGTGCTGTCTGCCGTCTTTAAGTCAGGAAAGTAAGAGGATAAGGTAAAGAGAAAAGGAGTTGTAGACCAGCCTAGTAAACTAGGAAAGTAAGAGGATAAGGGGATGATGAATTAAACTTTTCAGCATTAGTAACCGAAGTTCCCTATTACGTGCTGAATGCACTCTATTAGTCGAATATTGTAGACCTTTCCATTCTGATGGGATTAACTGCTTTACAGTCTTCCTGTATTTGTGCTGTGCCCAAATGGATTTATTTAACTTTAAAAAATTTCTACAGTATCCTACAGTGCCGGAAGAGCGTGAACCCTTGTCATCTCATCATGTCACAGCTGCAGCATTCTCCACTACGGCACTTTTGGTTGATACAAATCTGGACACCTCAAGTCCTGACACTTACAGACCACCTCCAATGCCAATGCCTTATGAAACATATGTGGGAAGGCCTCGGACTCCACCAGCTAATCCAGATGGCATCAAGAATGAGGCAGCAGCTCAGGAAACTAACACTGAATCTGGTGGCGCACTAAACTCAGCAGATGAGGCCGAAGCTGTAGACAAGGATAATAAGGAGTCGGAAAGCAATAAGGAGTCTGAAGGCAATGTGCAAACAGATATCCAGCTTGATGCAATAAAGGAAGTGGAAGATGAACTTGAGAAGTCTGACGAACTCAAAAAATCCAATGTACCTGTACTTTTACCACCACAAGAAGAGTGTCCCATCTGTCTTGAAGGTGAGAAATAGCTCTTAGCACTGTTGCTCCCAACTCCCCACTTCTAGCTTCAACTAGAAACTGTACAATGACTACTCCTCGTTGCAGAATATGATGCTGAGAATCCAAAAATGAGCACAAAATGTGAGCATCATTTTCATCTTTCATGCATTCTTGAATGGATGGAGAGAAGTGACACTTGCCCCGTCTGTGATCAGGTTTGTTTTAAACTGTAATGACCTCGACTAGATTGCTGACTAGTAATATGAATTACTGCTATAATGACATCATAGTTACTGTCCTCTTCTCTTTGGTTGTAGGAAACGGTTTTTAACCCTGCAATTGATGAATAGCAGCGCGAATTCTGCTTATAGGCGGTTGGTTGCAGACGTGACTTTGTTGTATGCCAAGAAAGTGTTGTTAAATACTTTTGTGTCCATGCCAGTTTACAGCTTTAGCCGTAGTTTCTTCTCATGTTTCCTTTCCTTTCCTTTCCTTGTTAGCTTCAAATCATTCAGCTTTGATGTGGGAATAACTAGGGATAATGGTTGAAAATGTTAAAAAGAAAAAAAGAAGATGGAAAAAGAGAAGATTGGTTTCAATACATCGCATAGGTTCGTTCCATTGTGAATATAGTTTTTTAATCTACGAAATATAGGTTATTCATCACTTGTATTGCATTTCCCAATCTACAGATTTTTTTGTGCATTTCTGTATCTCCTACCCGAAGACAAGTCTTCTCTTTTTTCTTTTCCCTTTTTTTGGTCATTTGATTATGAATTGGTAGCTCTATTTTCTATGTTTGTAAATATGCAGTATAGGGACTCCATTATTTTTGTGTACAAGACCATAACATTGAAACTTTGTGCAATTCTGCTGTTGTTTTAAGTAGGTGTATATAAAGCATTCCTAGGGTGTTAGTTTTGTCCTCTTTGTTTCTTCTTCTTTGTCTTGATAATCGAGAATTTGCTTTTACAGCTTTGAGACTCGATGAATGATAATGTGTAGCTTCTCTACCCGTTTCCACTTAAATACTAGACTTGGTTCACATGATATTTTTTCTACTTGTCAAAATCGTGTGGGCTGCTAATATTTTGGAGTTTGAAATTTGAATTGGTCATTGCTGCTCGTCACTTTTAACTTTTAACCCATCTTCTTTTTTCCTTAACCAAGTTTTAAAAAGATATTGTAATTACTTGGTGACTGCTATGTATTTGTGCAATCGACAGTTAAGCAAAATATCTGAACATCAAAACATATTCATCGTTGCTAGAGAATGGATCATAGATAACTAAACGAATCATGGAAAAAATACTGACCATCAAAACATAGTCATATGATGTTTGCATTGAGATTTTATGAAGAACCTAAAATGGAGGATTTTATTGTTGCAAAAGATCTTTAATCATGGCAAACATTACCAGCCAATTCATAACTATAATGAAAAATGAATTAGACAAAAATCTAATGATGGCTCAACATGTGGCTTGTCGTGTAATTTGTCATTTAATAAATAGGTCTTAGATAATAGCTAAATAGGGAATTATAGTTCCAAAGACTTCTAAAATTAAATAACAAAATAAACATAGTGACCAATAACCTCAATTGATAGTGATCCTTTTTTGGGGGTAAACATTTGTAAGATTTAGCTTGGGTCTATGCGGAAAGAAAATTTTATCTTTAGTTTGACATATGAGTACTAAATATGGGATATAAATTAAATTCCCTATATAATTAAATATGAGAAATTAAATTTCTTCCCATATCTGATTCGTTATATCCAGATAATTAAGTTTCTAATTTAGGGGAAAGGTTTTCCTTTTTTAACAATCAATTTATTATAAGATTCGAGTGTAAAGAAATACTGAATACCCTAATTTCCAAGAATTCAGATTTCAAACAAGAATGGGCTCAAAGTATGGGGTCATATATACCCTCTCTTAGCTAAAATTTATCCTATATTAACGGATTGGACACGTGGCTGCCACGTGTCAGCCACGTCACCGCCGCATGAACATTAACCACACCGTTTTTTTGGCTTTTCCGGCCATCTCCGACAACCATTGGGGACGAGACCACCACCATTGGCTTCGTCTTGTCAAGCCCGTCATTTCCATACTAACCATTCCCAACGATTCAACCTACCATTCTTCCAATTTCAGATCGAAAAATTCACTGTGTTCCGATCGAAATTTTGCAAATTCCGATAACGTCTTGGTCCGGCGGTGGTACCAACATGTTCGCCTTCACCTCGCCGTTATTCCCATAGAAACCTTGCAACTCGAATCAATGCCTACTGCTACATTAACCAAATCAAAAAACCTACAAACCCTAGACGGCGCCAAACGATTTCCGATCACCTGAGCAAAAGTTGACGGTCGTGGGTGGTATCACTAGACTCACCGTCCTCACGCCAACATTTTGCACGCATCCACCACCTCCAGTTCACCACTAAATTTTAGAATTCATGAGATTGATGTTAGAAACACTTGGTGTCACTTGAAATAAGTTTACCTTTATAGAAGAAATTAATTTATACTCCCTCCATTCCAATATAAATGAATTTTTGACACTTTTTATGGTCCGAAATGAATGAAAATATTAAAGCCCAAGCATATTAATTAATTATTTTTCAAAATTATCATTCTCATTAATAAGTCTCCCAAAAATCCCAGTATTGACTATCTTTTATTTTTAGAAAAAAATAAAAAGAAGCAAAATGCTAATATTGAAAAAGTACCCTTTAATTAATGTCAAATCCATAAAATTATTTATTTTGAAATGGAGAGAGAGTAATAATGCATTGTTAGTTTTATATTGAATTAAGAAACTAATATCTTAATATTAAGACGAGAGTCACTAGGTTTATCTCTCCTCCATTAATCTTTTCAAAACAAATTATAAGATACCCGTCAAGTTGGTGTAGCAATAGAGTGCGGGACCGCAATGTCACGAGTTCGATCCCCTGCATAAACCTTCTTGGTTGAGTCTATCACACATGGCTTGTCAAGTGTGGTTTTGGCTAACGTGGTTTCTGCTATTGCGTCGATCAGGTTTACCACTGCGCACTCGAAAGAGTAGCATGCGGGTTCACAACAAAAAAAGATTATCCACAAATTATAAATATTATTATCCTTCATTCAATACGAGGTAGTAAATAATAATAATATTTTGGTCTAAAATTTTATCGATATTAGCTAAAATTCATAATAAAATACGACACAAATGTAATTCAATTTATATCAACATTAGAATTCTAATCTTGATAAAAGATCTCATAAAGTTAATTTATTTTGATAACCCTTATAATTAATGTTATTAAATAAATTTCTTAACGAGCGGGTTAAAACCCTAAATGACAATCGAAGAAAGTAATTTATAGCAATATTTTATATACGTAGTAATTATGTCTTTTTTACTTTGAAATAATTAAGAGATTGATATCCGAATTATAAGACGGGAATCACGAGGTTTAACTCCTCGTTTAATCTTTTCAAAATAAAAAATTATCCCGCATTCAATATGAGATAGTAAATAATAATGTCTAAAATTTTGTCGATATTAGCTAAATTTCATAGTCAAATACGGCATAAATGTATTTTTTAATTTTTTTTATCAACATCAGAATTCTAATCTCGATAACCATACGATCTCATAAAGTTAATTTATTCCGATAACCCTTAATATTAATGTTATTAAATAAATTTCTTAACGTGTAGGTTAAAACTCTGAATGACAGTAAAAAGAGTGAAGAAAGTAATTTATAGTAATATTTTATCTATTTAGTTACGCCAATTTTACTTTAAAATAATTAATAAATTAATATTCAAATTATATGACGAGAATCACAAGGTTTAACTTTCCTCTTCTTTTCAAAACATGTCTAGAGATTATAATAATTCTAGGATTATTAACCTGCAATTAATATGAGATAATAAGAGTTTGAAAAAAAAAACAGTATTGACTAATATTTGAATTATAAGATCAGAATCACAGAGTTTAACTCTCTCCTTTTAATCTTTTCAAATCATATCCCAAAATTATATAGAGACTATAATAATCCTAAGATTATAATTCTAGGATTATTATCCCGCATTCAATATAATAACAACAATAACATACTCAATATAATCCCACACCGTGGGGTATGAGGAGGATAGAGTGTACACATACCTTATCGTCACATTAATAGGTAGAACGATTGTTTTCGGGAGATCATCGGCTCAAGACAAAGCATTATCAGGGATTAACTAATATTTATATTCAAATAATTTGGCGAACTGAAGTTACTTTTGGAATCATACCTCCTACAATTAACATGTGTCCAGTTCAACTGAAACGCGCAATGCAAACAAACAAATTTAATCTCAAAGTTATATTAACATCATAATACTAATATGGCTAACCAAACGAGTTCATAGAGTTCTATTTTGCAAATTAATTAATTCAAGGGTGATAATCAAATCTCGTGACACAAAGGCATGGACCAAAAATGTTTTTTTCACCATTCTCATTAAACTTTATACCCTAATTTACCATTTTGTACAATATTTAAATATTATAATTTTCCCACAAAATGAACCCCTTTTATTTCTACTTTAATTTTCTTTCCCATAAATGTTTTGTGCAAATTCAGAAAATCTGAGACATCAAAAATCCTTTTATAAACAACAAGAACTTGACATTAATTAAGTCAATTTTACTTTAAATAATTAAGAAAGTAATATTTGAATTATAAGATGAGAATCACGAGGTTTAACATTCCTCGTTTAATCTTTTCAAAACATGTTAAAACTATTCATAGATTATAATAATCTTAAAATTATTATCTTGCATTCAATATGAGATAGTAAATAATAATAATATTTTAATCTAAAATTTTATCGGCATTAGCTAAAATTCATAATCAAATACGACATAAATGTAATTCAAGATTTTATATCAACATCATAATTCTAATCTTTGGTAATCAAATGACCCCATAGATTAATTTATTGAGATAACCCTTAAAATTAATGTTAATTAAATAAATTTCTTAACGAGTGGATTAAAACTCTAAATGACAATAAAAACATCGAAGAAAGTAATATATAGTAATATTTTAGCTACTTAGTAATTTTGTCAATTTTATTTTACAATAATTAAGAAACTGATATATGAATTATAAGATGAGAAACACGAGGTTTAACTCCTCCTCTTTGAATATTTTCAAAATACATCTAGAGATTATACTAATCATAGGATTATTATAATTCAAGTATTAGTCAATACCAACAAAATTTTAGATCAGACTCTTATTATTATTATTTACTATCTCATATTGAATGCGAGATAATAATTCTAGGATTATTATAATATCTAGATATATTTTGAAAAGATTAAAAGAGGAGGAGTTAAGCCTCGTGATTCTCATTTTATAATTTTTATATTTGTTTCTTAATTATTGTAAAATAAAACTAACAATAATTAAGAACCGATATAAGAATTATAACACGAGAATCACGAGGTTTAAATCCTCCTTTTAATCTTTTCAAAATATATCTAGAAATTATAATAATCATTATTCAACATGAGATAGTAAATAAATAAAATTTTGATTTAAAATTTTATCGATATTAGCTAATATTCATAATTAAATAAACTGGCGAACTGAAGTCACTTTTGAAATCATACTTCATACAATAACATGCGTCCAGTTCAACAAAAATACATAGCGCAAATAAACACATATAATCTTAAATTTTATATCAGCATCATAATACTAATCCCGATAACCAAACAAGCCCATAGAGTAAGTATTTTTCAATTGATTAATCCAAGGGTCATAATCAAATAGGGTTAAGACACAAATGGATGGACCAAAACTTTTTTCCCACCATTCTCATTAAAGTTTATATCCTATATTCTTCTACCATTTTGTAGAATATTTAAATAGTATCATTTTCCCCTATAAATGTTTTGTGCAAATTCACAAAATCTCATACATCAATAATCCCTTTATAAACAACAAGAACTTGACCAAAAGGTTGTTTAGCCTATTCTTACTAAGTTTTTTTCTTTCTATTTTCCTCATTTTTGCAAACTACTTTTCTCCAAGCAAAGGAAAACATTCAAAAATTGGTGGGTTTGAAGGAATTTATCAAACAACACTTGAAAAGGTAAATGAAAATTCTTTTGGTTCTTTTTATGTACATTGAATTAATATATGTTGTGATTGACAAAATAATTCTTTGTGTTTGAGGGGTAGATTTATATGTTTCTCTGAGTTTGTTAAAAATGAGAATTTTTTCTATCCATCAATTATTTAATAAACTCTGGCTATTAAATTTTATGAAAATTTTGAGATAGGACTAATTCAAAAATAGGTTACAAAATCATCCAGAGATTATAATAATTCTAAAATTATTATCCCGCATTCAATATGCGATAGTAAATAATAATAAGATTTTGGTCTAAGATATTATCAGCATTAGCAAAAATTCATAATAAAATACGGCATAAATGTAATTCCAAATTTATATCAACAACAACATCAGAATTCTAGTCTCAGTAATCAAACAATCCCATAAAGTTAATTTATCCAGATAACCTTTAAAATTAATGTTATTAAATAAATTTCTTAACGAGTGGGTTAAAACCCTAAATGATAATAAAAAGATCGAAGAAAGTAATTTATAATAATATTTTATCAACTTAGTAATTTTGTCAATTTTATTTTAAAAATAATTAAGAAATTGATATCTGGATTATAAGAATAGAATCACGAGGTTTGACTCCTCCTCTTCCAATATTTTCAAAATATATATAGATATTATAATAATCCTAGGAATAAGATAGTAAATAATAATAAGAGTCTGATCTAAAATTTTGTTAAATTATAAGACGGAAATCACGAGGTTTAACTCTCATTTTTTAATCTTTTCAAATCAAATTCCAAAGTTATTTAGATATCATAATAATTCTAAGATTATAATCTTTGGATTATTATCCCGCATTCAATATAAGATGTCAGTATTAATTAATATTCGTAATAAAATAAATTGGCGAACCGAAGTCACCTGTAGAATCATACTTTCTGCAATTAACATGTGTTTAATTCAATGAAAACGCGCCGTGCAAACAAATAAATGTAATCTCAAATTTTATATCAACATCATAATACTAATTCCGATAACCAAACGAGCTCATAGAAATAAATATCAATATTTATTTAAAATAATTAAAGAAATAAATATCCAAAAGAGTTGCACGATTTTATAAGACGAGAGTTATAAGGTTTAAATCTCATCTTTCAATATTTTCAAAATAAATTATAAAATCATTCAAAGATTATAATAATTCTAAAATTATAGTTTAAAATTATTATCTCGCATCCAAAAGGAGAATGCTTATAAAATTTTGGTCTAAATTTGCACCGGTATTAACTAATATTCATAACCTAATACAATATAAATATAATCCCAAATTTTATATCGACATCAGTATCCTAATCCGATAACCATACAACCCCATAAAATACTTATTTTCCAAATTGATTAATCCAACGGTGATAATCAAATCTCATAATGGGATTAAGACACAAAGGGATGGACCAAATAATATTTTTTTCATCACTCTTATTATAAATAAAACTTTATATATTCTTCTACCATTTTCCATACACTATTTAAATATTACGGTTCATTTGATATTTAGATTATGACTAGTACTTCCTATTATACTATCATTTCCCCAAAATATTAGTTCTAATCCATTTTCTTTCTTTAATTTGTTTTCTTCATGAATGTTATATACAAATTCACAAAATCTCAAACATCAAAAAACCCTTTAAACACACCTGTCAACTATATTTCTTTGAGCTGTCAAAAAACCAGGTGATTCTTGTTCATAATAATCTCAGCTTGGGGTTCTTGTTTTTTTCCTCATTTTCAAGAAAAGGGGAAAAAATAAAATAAAATTAGAAAATGAAAAGGTGGTGGTGGGCTTGAAGGAAATTTATAATACATCAATTGTAGAGGTAAATAATTCCAATTAAAAGAACCCCTTTTTAGCTTTTATCACAATTTATTTAGTCTTATCTTTTTTTATTATGTATATATAGAATTAGTGATTTCTTAATTAATGTATGTTGTGTTTGTAAACCCCAGAAAAAAGGTACAATCTTTTTGTGTTAATGGAAGCTTGGTTAATTATATCACTTCAATTTTTCCTGTTTTTATAAGTATTTATATAGCTTTTTTGTTTTGGGGTCTATGGATTTAGTCATTTCTTGATTAATTAATATATGTATGTTGTGCTTAAAAATCCCAGAAAAGGTACAATTATTTTGAGTAAATGGAAGCATGGTCAAGTTTTAATGGCGAGTCTCAGGTTTATAAAGGAAAAAATAGGCTAAAGAGCTTGTTTGAACAAGTTCTTGATGTTTTTCTAAGTGAAGTAACTGAGAAAAAAGGTGTAATAAGGTCTCTTCCAGTTTTGAGTGGTAATGGGAAGCCTCTAGATTTGTTAAAGCTCTATTGGATTGTGAGGGAAAAAGGAGGATATGGTCTAGTTTCGAGCAAGAACTTTTGGGGTAACGTTGCTGAGCATTGTGGATTGGATGTCACGACTGTTGCGTTTGTGAAGTTGGTTTATGTTAAGTATTTGACAGAATTTGATCATTGGCTAAGGGAACTACTTAAAGATGGAAACTTGGAGAATGGCGAGGGAGGTGTTATTCGACGACTTGATTTGTTGACGGAGGAGTTGGAGACGAGGTTTAGGAGGTTGTTGTCCCCTAGGGGTCAGAAAAAGAAAGACTCGAATGTTTCTCCTTCGAAAAATGGTTGCAAGGAAGAGCTTATTTGTAAGGACAATAGTCAGGTTGATTTCAAAATGTTTACTGCTGAAAGTGTTAACAAAACCAATGACTATGACACCGTCTTTTTGGTATCTACCAAGGGGATTGTTGAGAAGGTGCTTTGTAAAGCACCTGACATATCAAATAGGCAATATGATGACGACGAAAAATTCTTTGCTCGGGACGGTAAAATTAATACAACATATACCGGAGAGGTGATTCAGGGAGCTGTTGCTAAGATGAATGGCATGGCAGAAATAGAAAACGTTTCTGTTCTAGATGGTTATGATACTACTGTGGCGTCTGGCAGGAGCGTTATTGAGGATGTAACTGTTTCTCGCAAGAGAAAAAGAGAATCTTCAGGCTTCTCAGGAATGTTGAATTGGATTAACCACGCGGCAGAACATTCTAATGATCCTGAAATTGGACGAGTTCCTGATTCTTCGAAGTGGAAAGGTAATACAAGCAACGAGTTCTGGTTCCAGGCCTTGTTGGTTAGGGAAGCAATGCTGAAGAAAAGGCATATTGATACGAATGCAGAGGAATCTAATCCTCAGGTACTTATCTGCTTCATCCTTAGTCAACATAATTGGAGTGATTGACGGATGTTTTGCCTACTATTGCTTTATCTTCAATGATTTCTTGTAGCACTGTCTGATTGCTTGTTACATGCCAGGGACCTTTAAATATGATTTCTTTATATTATTTTCTCTGAAGTAATTTGATGAGAATCATTTATATGGCTTCATTTTACTTGTGGTCGACGAATTCCTTGAATCGGTGTTACATAATATTTAATATTATGTTACACGTGTTCTATTCAAGACTAGATAGGCGTTGTAGCTTTACAATAACCAAGAGCCAAAACGGTAAAGGGGTTCATTGCTTCATCATTTCTCGTAACAGATTTAATGTATCACAACTCCAACAACCAAAAATGATATTTTATTTTTGAAGTTACGACTGCGTCCCGTTCTGTTTTCTGTTTCTTGATCTTGTGAGTCTTTAGTTTTCAATCAGAAGTGCCATTAGTCTCTCATCTATTTCAATGTTCAAAAGGTACATACTGAAAGAAAAAGATAAATTACTAGATATTTTCTAGGTTTAGAGAGGTCATGTTTGAAATGCACACATTCTGAATTGAGTTGATCGAGTTACTTCGGTTTTCTGTTTCAAGTTTAACTCTATGGGAGAGGGAAGGAAATGGTCAATGAACTTCCCTTACGACACTATTTATGTGCTTGCAACTCTAGCAGAACACGATGACTGAGACATTTTACGGTCTTAGTACTTTTAGGGTGATTTGATTGAAAATGACATTTAACTCAGCATGCTCCCCTGTTATAGAATTTTCACCCCTCCCTTTTCCTGGTTCTCTCTCTCTCCATTTCTAAAAAAATAGTTACTCCTTTTTTCCCTCTTCTATTTGCTTCTTTGCTATTTGGGTGGGGAGTTGCTTTGTTGACAGAGTAAACAGAATGTTCTCATCTGCAAAATTGGCATGACTTACTATTTTGGCAACACTTTCAGTTTGCCGTCCTCTTGTTTGATGTGCATAGATTGTAATAAAAGACCGGCATTTCAATCATAACACTCATCTGACTTAAGTTAGCCATGATCAATACGCATATATCCGTGTGCGGGTGTATTTAATTGTTATAGAGATCCCCTAAAGTTTCTTGCAACAGCTTTAGAGCTATTTCAAAAGTTTTTATGAAACAAAATGGTACTGTTTTCCCAGATAAATCTATAAGAACGGGATATGAATTGCAGATCTTAGGTTGTAATAAAAGACCGGCATTTCAATCATAACACTCATCTGACTTAAGTTAGCCATGATCAATACGCATATATCCGTGTGCGGGTGTATTTAATTGTTATAGAGATCCCCTAAAGTTTCTTGCAACAGCTTTAGAGCTATTTCAAAAGTTTTTATGAAACAAAATGGTACTGTTTTCCCAGATAAATCTATAAGAACGGGATATGAATTGCAGATCTTAGATATCCCACATTGATTGAAGGAATGCATTGTTGTCACCTCATGAACTAGTTTTTGAGGATGAGTTAGGCTGCAAAGTTCATTTTTAACATGTTATCAGAACCGGACTCATCCTTGTTCTTGGTTTACCAAATGTTAGTGCCCTCATGTTATATTGTTCATGCACCAGATGTCCAGTCATGGGCATGTGGAGGAGTTTTAAGTGTTCCACATTGGTTGAAGGAATGACGTTTTGCCTCCTTATATGGTCTTTGACAATCCTCATCTCATGAGCTAGCTTTTGCGGTTAATTAAACCTAAGGACCATTTTCTCTACAGTAGTCACATGTCATTGCCTTGTTGAGATGATGTTCAACTATATGCCAATTTCTTGACTGTTTTATGCTTGTAAACCTTTCTTCTAGAATATACAGTATAAGGCAGAAATTTGACCTTGTACTATATGTCTTATATGACTTCTTATGTATCAATTTGTCGAGAGCGATTTGTAATCAATTTTGTCATGATGACCAGCAGAAGAAGCTGAGGATGCATCCGTCCATGTACGAAGAAGAAAAACTCAACAATCAACCTGCAGAAAAACTAAGATGCAGTAAAAGGGTGGTCTTCGCTTCAAACAAACAGAGTCTTTGTCCATGTTGCAACTCATCTTCGACCTCCCAAAACAAAGTTGAAACTCTTAAGAAGGAAGAAGAAGAAGAGTATTCTTGGCCAGATCTTACTAGTGTTTTTGCGGTATCAGTGGCAGAAAAAACCGAAGATTCCGTTGATCAGAAAATACGCCCTGAAGTTCCCGTGGGTCCCCGCTACCAAGCTGAAGTCCCTGAATGGACTGGCGTGATTTCTGAGAGCGATTCCAAGTGGTTAGGCACACGAATGTGGCCCCCGAAAGTGGAAAAAACAATATCTTTGGTTGAGTTAGATCCTATTGGGGAGGGAAGAAAAAGTTCATGTGGTTGTCTAGTTCCGCAATCTGTTGAATGCATCAGGTTCCATATTGCAGAGAAGAGGTTGAAGTTGAAGCTCGAGCTCGGTACTTTGTTCTTCCGGTGGAGGTTTGACCACATGGGGGAAGAAGTTTCGCTTTCATGGACAGCTGAAGAAGAAAAAAGATTCAAAGATATGGTAAGGTCAGGTGCTACTAATTTGAAAAACAAAAACTGGAAGAACTATAAGAAACTGTTTCCATCTAGGACTAGGAATATGTTGGTTAGCTATTACTTCAATGTATTCCTTATCAAGCGTCGGAGCTATCAAAACCGGGTTATTCCAAAAGACCTCGATAGTGATGATGACGAGATAGATTTTGGATGTCTTGGCGGCAGTTTTGGTTACATCAGAGTTCATGTACCAAGCCCAAAGTCTTCACTAACATGCATCCAGAATAAGGTATGCACTGATCTGGAGTAAAATGTGGTGAACTTTGTAGCTTCTGTTCTAGTTGATACCAAACGGATATGTTTTTCTTGAACTCAGCAGGCAGTTATTACAACTTGCTTGACAGTTTTGACAGACAAATTGAGTGCAGTTTATGGTAAGTTGGATAATACTAGTGGTAATTTGGTATTGAAGGCCTGATTTGGCTGAACATTAGGTGAGATGATGCAGCAAGGCCAAATACTAGTTAGTAAAAGGCACAGTGATGATCCTGTTATATAAATGCATTATCAAAGATTAAACTAGTTATATACAAGGATTCAAAGTTTTCTTTAATTTCGCTTGATGCTTAAGCGGAAATTGTTAATTATGCTATTACTCCCATTATCTTATTCTTCATGGTATTGCTATTGTTGTTTCTTTTAATTTGGTTTTCTTCACTATTGTCAGTACTTTCCTTTTATCAAAAACAACCTCTACCTTGTGCATAGACCTCATCCTCTTCGGACCCACTTATGGGATCACTATGTTGTTGTTGTTGTAGTACTACTTTTCTTTCTACATAATTTTCACCATAGCTTTTACTTGTAATTGTCAAACCTTTTCTTAAGCCGAGAGTCTTGGAAACAACCTCTCTACCTCTCACAAGGTAGGGGTAAGGTTTGCGTACACCTCACCTCTTCAAATCCCACTTGTGGGATTACACCTAGTATCTTATTGTGTTGTTGCTTAAGCGGATGTGCGATCATATAAGATTAGACAAGATCAGTTTTGATCATATTCGACGGAAGATTTAGGTGAGTAAACTACATTTCCTGAGGCACATCTTCATAGATTCACAAATTTTCTTCATGTTAGTGGCCTTCGTTCGTCATGAAATCTGCTCATTTGTTTTCCTCCCTCTAGATATGTGTAATCGTGGATTTATTCGCGATCTTCTATAATAATCCTAAGAAGGTGACATTGTATATCCTCCTTATAAACTTGAGACGTAAGCAATCAATTTCTACTTCTTAAATCTTTGTATCCCCTTCTTTGGCTAATGTTAGACCTTGTTTGATTTTTTATAGTTCTGTAGTTAAACTTGACGTGTGCGTAATTTACCTACATATTCTAATATCCATTTTCTTTGGTCATCCTTAAAGATCTCTCCAAAATAATATTTTCAGTATACGTCTTGTCACTGCCATCAGCATTAAACTTCATCTTCTATGCATAAGGAGGCGCGACCAAGCAATTAATTGTCTTGTTTAGATCAGAGTTTCGCAAAAGAAATACTTCATCAATTTTCTTAGCATAATCTCCAATTCACTTGCATATAAGCTCAATAGGTAGATATTTCTTTTCAATCAAACTTCTATGTCTCTTTTTTCTTCTTGTATGTAGGTGAAATGTTTACCTTCATTAGTTATTGCTTCTTTTTCAGAAGTCGCTACCATAGCTTAGTCGCTTTATGTCTTACTTTGCTTGTGCTTTGTTCTGAGCCGAGGGTCTCTCGGAAACAACCGCTCTACCTACCAAGGTAGGTAAAGTCCGCGTACACTCTACCCTCCACAGACCACACGTTGTGGGATTTCACTGAGTATGTTATTGTTGTTGTATATAGGTGATGATGCTTGAGAATGATAATGGTTAAAGATGAAAGGTAGACTAAAAAAATCACGGGGAAGGAAGTTGTTCTAAAAAACCATATAACCTTTGTGATTAATTGAGAACACATCATAATGGACGCAAAAGAACCATACTATATATAACTGGTTGGGATTGATACATTTACATTTATGTTTTGCTATTTGTTTGGGGCCTTTTTTTAATTTTGTTCTAGAGATTTTTATGTTTATAGGAAATATAGAGAATTTGTCGTGCTAAAGAGTGTAAACTATTTAGTATTGGAATGTAATGGTTTCAAATAGAACAAAATAAGTAGTGATGATTCATAGAGTCGACTTTAATTGGTTGAGACTTGAGATAGAACTTTCTTTCTAATTCTAGGTGACCTAATTGAACAAGTATTTACACCAAACCTTATGCAGGAAATATGACATTTCTTCATGGATGAGCCAAGTAAGAATTTAAGAGAACTGCAAATGGTAGAATGAAACATACTAGGATAATTTATATAGTCATCCTTAACTTGCTTGTATTGAGGATGGTTGTTATTGTTCATATGAATCATATCTATTAAGTTTGTCAAATAAATAAGGGATATTTTTTGTGTTTTACTTTTTTCCTTTTTAAATTTCGTCAAACTTCATCACCTTTTTTTGTTGACGAAGGAACCCGCAGCCGCTGCTCTTTCGAGTGCGCACAGGGTAAACTCCGGACTGACGCAATAGCCTGCAAACCACGTCAGCCAGTTAAACCACACTTGGCAAGCCAGGTGTGACAGACTCCCCCCAAGAGGCGAAGGCAGGCCAGGCGTTACCCTGGGGTTTCGAACTTGTGACCAAGCTTACGATATTGTGAGCAATGTTGTAAAATATAATGTATGTCCATATTGACTTAGTTTTAACCACGTGCTAAATGAGGATTGTGCTATACATTTGGTAGGTTTGATACTATACATTTGGTAGACTTGATAATATACATTTGGTAGGCATCAAGAGGTTCACCGTTCTTTATAAATAGATGACTAAATCCTCATTTGTAAGATACACACCAACAACAAGTGAAATACAATATGTTCATCCTCTCTATCAAGTTATTGGTTTACTTCTATTATATTTGCAATTATATAATTTCATAACACGTTATCAACACGAGTATGTAATTTCACTACCGCATTTTCAAGTTGTCTACTCTTTCATCTGTCAACAAAGATTGCTAATTATATCTTGAGGTTTCTTCTATCCGCGAGGTATGCTTACTAATAATTCTCTACCGTGAAATCACGTTTACATGCTATTAACCTAACACATATGCACTGTATGACTATTGGTATATATATTATTAGCATTCGTGTACTACCTAGATTAGGTTATTTATTTACCATATTTTGTATTGTATAATTATGGTAGAATTAGGATCCTTATATATATTTGTATTAATGAGAAAGACTCCCAAGAGAGATTAATACAATCTTACATGGTATAAGAGCCAAAATCCTAAAAACCTAGAATAACCTCTTACTGCTGCCGTTCCCCGTCCCCCCTGGAAAAAAAATTCCGGCGACCCCTCGGTTTCTCAATTTATTTTCTTCTTTTTCCGTTTATTCTTCTTTTTCTGTTTATTTCTAATACTCAAATGGATAAATCATTGGCTACTCCCACATCTTCTATGCTTCCGCTTCTTGTCCCGTGGTCGTCCAAACACCCCCATAACCCTCCCCTCACCATTCTTTCATCCGGCCCTTGCCGTTACTAATATCAAAAACTTTATTCATATAGTTCTTGATCAAGAAGACAGGCATTATTGATCATGGGTGGAACTATTTCGGATTCATGCATGTGTGTATCAGGTGCTCGACCACATAGACGACTCTGTCCCTCGTCCTCCATAAATTGACGACACGATATGGCATCATCTCGATGTCGTAGTAAAACAATGGATATATGGCACGATATCTAAGGAGTTACTCTACACAATTATGAAAAGAGGCGCCTCAGCCCGTAAATTGTGGACGCGCTTAGAGGAAACTTTCCAAGACAATAAGACCACTCGTGCAGTGTACTTGGAAGAACAATTTAATAATACACGTCTTGAAAAATTTTCTAACAAATTACTGCAAACAGTGAAACTAGTGGCGGATCAATTATCCAACGTAGGAACACCTGTTTCTGAAACAAAGATGGTCCTACAATTGGTTGCAGACTTGCAGGTCTACTGAAAGGTGAATACGACACTCTCGCCAAAGATGGTCCTACAATTGGTTGCAGACTTGCAGGTCTACTGAAAGGTGAATACGACACTCTCGCCACGATGATACAGGCTAATCCTCTACCAAGTTTCAATAAAGTCGTTCACAATTGGTGTTGGAAGAAACCGACGTGCTAAACATGAGAAATTATTTATCGGTATATTACAACGTCACTGAAACACTGGAAGTAATTTAACATCTCATCCCACGACAACCCTTGTTGACAAGCTTGCATTAGTAAAATCAAATAGGTACCCTTTATCATATTGCTTCTTATCTTAGATATATTTAGATAGAGAAAAGTGCAGAAATCCATTAGTCTAAATGTCCAAAGGATTTTTTAAGGAATCAGGACACAATAACAGTACAATTTAAATGACAGAAACAACAGAACTATTTCCTTCAAGTAAACCATGGGCAAGATAGGTTTATCATAAGAGAAGTTGATATCATGTACAGACATTGGGGTTTTATAATATTGACCAATCCCTTAGGGATCTGCTTTGCCAGCAATTTCGTCGTCGCTGGAGGCATCTTCTTCTTCACTCACCTCTTCATCACTAGATTTTTGTTCAGGTGCAGCCCCAGCATCTTCACTCTTTGCGTACTTCTCGCAATACTCTGGAAAAATATTTTAGGCCATAAGTAATGAGGTAACTTCAGCTGGTCTAAGAAGTTTGATACTAATATCACAGCACAAGGTTGAATACATAAAAAGCACATTATGAAAATTCAACGTTTTCAATCGATCCACCCAATCCAACTACTGTATATCTTTGACATGATAAAGCATTGAGATACGGAAATACCAAAATTTGTATCTAATGGAAAAATAGAGAAGCATCAGTAGACATAAAAGAAAACATAGCTGTTTTGTTCTGTTAAAGTGGACATCTGTCTTCTAATGATTCAAGAAATGTTCCGGTAAAGACACAGTCCCGTAACAACAAACTCCCCAACACGTCAAGGGAATAAGAGAGATAGTATATCTCGCGTAGTGGGAGAAATACTTCGAATTTTTCTAACTAATGCAAGTACTGTGTTAATGTTGTCATCCAGTTTTTGGTGTCACAATTTATGGCAGTGGTTTAACCATTGGGCCCAATAACTAATGGACCAAGTATCCTTAAAAGACAGCATTAGACCGTCTAAGCACCCGTCTTGGGCATTTCAAATTCAAAACACCCTCACATATTTGCTGGTAACAGGGTTGATTTCGCGGTCAAGATAGTGTGGTCACAAACATGCAAGAATTGTCCCGTTATCAGTATATTAGGTTCTTATATAACTTACAACTTAACTTTGTTTCACAAAGACTCTTGCTATGTAGAGACAAGTAATAGAAAGATTTCATTATAAATACCAGTGGCGGATTTATACTAGACATTGTAGGTCCAACAGGAACCGCAGCATCTACCTCGAACTATATATATATGTGAAAACAAAATTGATACATATACAAAGAGCACGACGATTTCGCCACTGGTAAGGACAGTATTATTCCACACTTTATATGCTAAAAAGGATGTAGTAAGTGGTTTTGTCTTGGTGGTTAGTTATTGGTGCATATACTTGCTTTCCCTAAATTGTTTTATGCCCTTTCCATCATAACCCTTTATAGTGTGTACACGTTGTAGAAACGATCCGCGAAGGTCGGAGAGTTAAGGATGGGAGTGGATAAGAAAAATGGTTCCTGACGGTAAGAAAGAGAGCCAAAAAACTAAGACTAGAAAAGTAGTTGTTATTCCCAAAGTAGGTCAAAGGCATAACATCAACATTGTAATAAAGTTGGACACATCATAAGTCAGAATATCGTCGATTGTACATTGGCAAAGATACCAAAATCATTCAGTTCAAGGATTTCTTTAGCTCTGGTATTGCAGGTCAAGCTCATGCAGAATGTACAGATTCAATCACCCTGACAAGCCATAGCCAAAACATCTAGGAATTTTCCAGAGTCAGCATTACAGTTTATTTGAAGTACCAGGAAATTGACAATTTCTTTACTCTGCTTAATATTCTTGTTCCTTCCACAAGTTTCTGTTCAACCATCATTTTTTCCCTTTCCTAAGTGAGATATAACATTAATATCATTTCCTTAATGTTAGCTACAATACATGGGAGTTGGAAAGTGCACCAAATAGACCAAAGAAAATTGTGAAACCAATATGTCAACAATCAGCCAAAAGGGGAAGAGTGCATCCATAATCAACAATCTTGTATACCATGTACAGGTAAAACGAAGGTTCAGATACTCGAATAGGAGTGGTTAGCAAAAGGGCTGGGGCTACTCCAACACTCTCCTTCCCTCAGCAAGATCCACTGATCCAGAGAGTTGGGATGTATCCATAATGCTGTCCTTACTGACCTTGGAGATGCTAAAATACAACACTTAACTCAGAGGTCAACCAAACTCCCCCCTCTCTCTGTTGCTTTACGTATAGCTTTGTTGCAGCCCACTCGGTCCATCACAAAATCCATGACAGTGGGTGCACTTATTTCTTACATCAAAAAGCAATTCATTGCAAAGAAAAGAAGATGCACCCTTGGAAGTGCATTGGACTAATTCAACAATAGTTTTCCCGCTATATATACGTGTTTCTGTATAGACAAACTGTCACTTGCGGACTCATCCATAGCGGTACCTCTTAGATGACCCAAGCAAGTCATTAAAAGCTATTGGATGGATCCTCTAACTGTAGTTACTTAAGGTCCAGTAGTGGACAGGTGAGACCCAAGGGCCATTTTTTAACAGTCTAACGAAATATATCAAACTGAATATTCTTTGGCCAAATATGAGCTTTAGTATTTGAGCTCACTGCTATGCAAGGGATTTTGCAACCAAGGACCATTTATCATCACAAGATTCTCCACTGAAGAAGACGATGTTATAGTCACAGGTCCCTATAAGAATACTTCACATTTATCTCTTTCAATTTGGGCTAATTACATTCCAATATTCACAACTAAGCTAGGAATACTAACGTATGTCTGTTACGGCAACCTACGGGTTCTCCAAATTCTCTATATCATACTTTTTGAAAAGGATTTTTTTTTAAAAGGCTCTATATCATACTTATCACTATAATAATATACAAGTTCTAATTAAAAAGAAAACATACAAGTCTCTAACTCAATTAAAAAGATTCCTGGCAAACATCAAATTTTCTACAAGAAGTTCTGGAAAAGCTTCCAAATATATCACAGCTCACTCAAGCAAATCATTACACCATATCCTAAGCAGCAAAAAAAAGTTAGTGATGAAAGTATATGTATGTCCTAGAAACAATCTGTATTAGGACACAATGTACTTTATACACATTCGTATTTATATTAATGATGATTAATATTATGGCATTTGCATTTGTTGAATTATTAGTTGACTGTTTATAATATTCTATAAATGCATCCCTAGAGGTTACGTGTTTATTAATGATGTGAGAATTAATGTTATAACGTCAAATTACCTCGACTAATGATCATCGAAATTGAGATATCGATGATATGCGATACGTCGACATGTGGTCTGCATCATATCCTTAGGGGATGTAGTATGTCTCACTTGCTACGAGTTATGGCAAACACATGGATACTTGTTGAAGTATTGGTATACCCTGCTGATGCACTATTTGTTTTATGTCTGTAATGTCATCAACATGTGGAAGATAAAAGTCCTTAGACTTGAAGTCAATATCATCTTGTTTACGGAGTAATGTACTTTGATCCTGTCCTAAGCTCAAATGCCTTATAGGTTGAGACGCGGCTTGTTTTGGGTGCATTACGAAGTAGATTAAAGGTGGTATGTGAGCCAAGAAAGGATTCATTCGTTGAATATATATATTCGAATATTCGAGTGAACACTCAGGTACTCATATGGTATTAGGTTGACTAAGTCATCGCCAACGATTGGACGTATGCGATATACGACCGCTTGTCAACTAATATAGATGAGTTATAATGATCAAGTCATTTGGATAGACACTTGACAGATCCTAAGCTTGATTGAATGTGTCAAGAATGAAGGGATTTTATCTTCTCACATATAGGTTCAGTTCACATATTTTGTGTAGCTAAACTTTACATATTGGGTTCGTCTTCCGCGCACTAGAGTTAGTGAAGATCCTAATGTAATTAGTGATGATATGTAAAGGCCTGAAGGGTAACACTAAGTCAAATGTTCCGTCGATTGAAGGATGTAATTAGAAGGAGATTATATATATATGTGTGATTGAAAACTGGGACATTGTAAATGGAAACAAGATGTAAAATCGGGACAGACCGCAGCGTTTGGCGATTCGACCATGGTGCCAAAACACGCGAGGCATCGCGGCCTACACGCGTCCGAAGGCCCGCCATTGGCGACTGGCTGGGCTGGCCCACAGGGAACCCTAGGTTGTTCTTTTACAACTATAAATAGAGGTCTTCCCCTTCCATTTCAATAACACAAAAACCTAAAAGAGGTCAATCTCTTCTAAAGCTCTGTCAGAATCCCTAACATTCCTGACTTAGCAAATTACATCACAGTTCTCTGAACTTACAAATCGAGGGACGTTTGCATGTGCACCCTCGGACTACACAAAGATTGAAGATTCAACTGTTTGGCTGACTGCTTTCAAAATGTAAGTCTTCGTTCGAAGTTTTACATTTACTTTGTGTTTATATTTTACATCACATCATACTGCAGTTCGATCGTCGTCGGGTTTGAAACATAAATTTTTAAATTCCGCTGCGTGTACGAACCCAACGTAAACACCTACAAGTGATAGGCAAGGCAACTAAAATATGGATATGTTACATACAGGGCATTACAAAGTCAAATCCACTGCAAGTGCTAGATTGATAATTTGAAGGTTTTTTACCTTTAACCTTTTGATCATAAGTAGTACGATCACGCATCATGAGAGCTGCAGCCTCTCCATTCAGGGGATCTGATGGGTTCGGATATAGAAGAAGTTGCGGAAGAAACACTTCAAAAACATTTACAAGATCTGCAAAAACATGAAAAAGATAAACATAAGCTGTTGAACCCAAAAGTATCACTCAAACAAGGAGTAAAAAAAAAACTTAGAAGCACAAAGATATGTAGAATGCCAACTACCAAACATGGGGCTCCAGGTCTGATTGATAACATCCAAGCAGACTGAACCTGACCTGTAAATTCAATGAACATGAAAATGTAGATTCAGAATGACCTCTTCACAGGTGTCAAATTCAATACCAAAATATGAACTACTCCCTCCATCCCAATTTATGTGACGCTCTTTCCTTTTTAGTTGGTTCCAAAAAGAATGACACATTTCTATATTTAATATAATTTAACTTTAAACTTTTCATTTTACCCTTAATGAGATGATTTATAGCCACACATATATCTAAGGCTTATTTTAGACCACAAATTTCAAAAAATCTTGTGTTCATTCTTAAGCTTTGTGGTCAGTCAAGTGCCTTCACATAAATTGGGACAGAGTGAGTAATAAGCAAGATAGGTTGCAGAACCACTCACATTTCATCAACATTTGGATGGTAAATCCTGTTAACAAAACCAATGGATGGTGACTTGTAAGGATAGGCATCTGGGAGCTCTACCCTCACTTTCCATACACCTCCTTGATAAGGACCTATTGTAACCATTAAGAAACAAGATTGTTAGAAACAACCAAAGATAACTAAACCTCAGCACGGATGATTTCACCGGGCATATCTCATATGCAATCACATGTCATGTATGGCATATCAATATCAATAAAAGTGAGCATCAGCTAAACATATCATTCGACATGCAATCAGCTCTAAATGAAGCCTAACATGGCAACAGTAATCATATCATATTTATAATCAAAAAAAATCATACAGTATTCTCTAGCATGGAAACCCTCTTGAGTTACAATCAAATCAAGCAATTGAAGCTATCAGCTGACAATAAATCCTCATTCCGAAAAATCAACAATTTTGCATGCTATCACCACAGGAGCAGTTAACTTATACTAAAATACATGAATCTTTACAAAGATTCAGACATTCTAACATAATCTAAATTAGCAGCAACAAAACAACAGTGAACATAGAATGTGATCAGTTCTCTACAACAGGAATGAAATGGCTAGTAGAGTAGACTAGAGTAGAGTGCATACAACAGATTCATATAGATGATCCCAAAGAGTTTGCAATTGAAGCAAATATGATGGATTCATAGTGCTCTACAACATGAACCAAACATTCACAAAAACAAGTTTTTGGGTGCAAATTGAACTTCACAACAACATGAGTTTTCTTCTTGTTAGTGAAAGTCTCAATCTTTTCTGTCATGTGATAAGGAGGTCACATGTTCAGCCACTCAGGCAGAAATGCAGGATAAGCTGCGTACAATAGACTCTTGTGTCCCGGCTCTTTCACGGCCCGGGCATAGCGGAACTTAGTGCACCGGCTGTCCTAGAGAAAGTCTCTATCTTTAGAGCTAAATCAGAAACATATAAGCTAAACACAGCTAACAAAGAAAGGATCAAACCCAAAAACAAGAAAATAAAACCTAGCTCAAAATTATTATTTAAAAAAAAAAAGTACACACATTTAGCACACGCAAAAAATCATAAAAAATGAGCAAAAAGATCAAGAAATGTGTAAAGAAACAGATTATTACTCTCTTTGGGTCCATGATATTGGACATAAAATTCTTGCATTCCATCATTGATCATCTCCACTTTGTAGTCACTCATCATCCTAACAAATTTCAAGAAAATAAATACCCACTTAAATATAAACAAAACTAAAACAACCCATCAATAAAAAAAAATTGAGTTTCAATTTTACAGTTTCATCAGGTCCATCTCTCTGCGTTTGGTAGGTGAAGACATGATTTCGATTACTTCCTTTTTTCGCTTTTTTTTTTTTATAGATTGAAATAATAGTGATGCACTGCAATTTGGATTTGGTTTTTGGGTATATATATATATATGTGTGTGAAGAACTGAGAACAAAATGTAAAGAGAAGTTCTATAGGGCGGTTTCGGACATGATGGGTAGGAAATAGGGACTCATTATGTTATTCTTTTCAATGGCTAATTTTCACTTTTGAGTCCTTATACTATCACGTATTTACACTTTTGACCCTATCTTTTTACAAGTTTTTATTTCAGTGTAGTAAGCCTCATAACTTTAAAGTTTTAATAATTTCTATTTTTAGAAGTGTAAAATATCAAAGGCATAAGGTATGGTGTCTAATGACTTGGGGAGAGTAATTATAAGAGATAATCTAGAATTTTATTACTACAAGGCAAATCCGGTTAAATTTAAACATGAAAGTTCTTTGAGAGATTTGGGTCGTTGGTTATAGTTATACATGTATTAGTAATGCATGAATTAGTTATGAGGAAATTTATGTTGTATTTTATTTAGAGATTAGTTATTTATATATTAGTTATTTCATCTTCTATCTTTCATAAAAGATATAGAAATTCTCTCATAATTTATACATATATTAATTATGCGAATTTCAAAATTACAAACCAAATACTATATTAAATGTGTTGAATTTTATACATAATGAAATAATGTTATCAAATATAATATTACTTATGCAGATTTCCATACATAAATAACATAGCTCCTAACCATCAACCAAACAACCCCTTAATTCTTGGACATTTTTATGCCAATGAATATTTAATTTCTTTGTTGTGATTTACTAGTGTCACGATCTGAATCCGGGCCCGTGACTGGTGCCTTACCCCGGGCACCCAAGTAGACATACATCAGAGTAATCAGCGGAACATAAAACAAGACATGAAATAATATGAAGTGTAAAACAGTTATCTGAGAAAAGTTGCCTTTCGGCATATATATATAAAACTTAACCGAACAGCATATCCCATTTACAAACTCGCCACAACAGCATTACTGCACTTAAGAATGATATAACGACAATGGCGGATGTGGTTCTCGCCATACCCCGAATGTAAGTACTACAACGACAGTGGACTATACCATCGATAAGCCTCCGAGAAACGGAGCTTCCCAAAACGTCAATCGTGATCCTAAGAGCGAGGATCGACGATCGCGTATTTCTACCGCGCAGATTTAACGCAGCTCGGGCGAGGTCAAGATAACAGTACCAAGTATGTGAAATCAAAATATCAGAAATGAAATCATAGTAGTCTATATAAAGCAGGAGACATGTATGATAACCAAACTACAGATCACAATAAATAAGCAGTCATGTCAAGTCAGGTACTCACGCCTCAAAGTCAACACTCAAATATAACTATGGGTCTCACGCCCACAAAATCAATCATGCCGTGGAATACCTTCCTCACCGCCAGCCTATGATATAAAAGCACCAAAGAATACACATGAACACCGTGTCCCACTGTGTCATACTAAAACCGTGACGGTAAGTACGGCGCATAGCCGACTACTAAAACCTACGCACTCAACAAGGTCATAAATCAGATTACGAGGTCCGCCTGCATCCGCCACATGATCGGGCCGCCACTCGCTCGCAAAGATCTAACGCGCGCCTAGTCCCGAACTTTCCGCAGCCCCGCATAAAGCCACTCACGCAGCCCGCACAGGTATTCCCGCATCGAGGTAGCTACTCCCAAGATCGCCCCGACTCGCAGTCCGCATGGGTCACATGCATCGCATGACCATAAAGGCCGCACACTAACCCGAACTCGTAGCTCGTGATAAAGCCACCGACCCGCACGAGGTATCTCGAATTATAGTCACACAGATCGCCTCGAGGCTACCCCGCGACGGAGGCGCCTTAACCTCCGGTATCATGTCAAGAGGTGAGTGATATAATACTAGCACAACGGCTTATCGTTAAACAACATAAGCACAATAAGAATAACCTCTTACACAAACATCACAAGACACTAACACACGTAGCATCCTAACACGTTTACTTATCAAATCAACAAGAAAGTATTACAAGGCTATCACAAACCAACACAATCAAGTTATTCACACAAGGCACTTCCTACTTTATGTCAACAAGTTCGGGTTTTTATCCCCAAAGTACTTCATACATTAATTCTTTAAAAGATCCGCTTCTTTCACAAAAGTCACACAATACCCGTAGTATAAAAATAGAGTGACTATCTTTTTAAGTAAACCAAAACACTTCCCTTTGTAAAATCAAGTAACAACATTATTTTCCAAACGTTCAAGTTTGCCTAATTTCAAATGCTCAAGTTTCTCATTTTCGAAAGGTTTCGTAGTTCATAGTCTTAATCACTTAATAATATAATTCTCTTTTAAAACAATTTGAGGAACATACGCCTTATGTGTGAGTAGGTTATTCTTGTTCATAACAATATTATTAAAACAACCATGATCTAGGAAATGTAATATCATTTTGTCTCATCTTAGCTTCTATGCAGATGGAGGTTTCTACTGGTTTTAATAATACTTTATTAGTCAATACATTTTCCTTTATTAGCGCTGCTGTGGTTTGTTCGATACTTATTCTCATTTCCGAAATCAGTAAAACATTATTCCTTTACAAACCAAGTACTCATTACTCACGAATGAGGTTTCACACTTTTTAACAAAATTCATATTAATTCAATTAAGTCAAGTCTCTTATCTTTTAAGATCAAGTCTCTTAACTTTTAAAATCAATAAACCATTCTTTTTATCTCTCTTAAGTCGTTATACCTAACTTCCCATAAAGCTAGTATAACTCTTTAAGCTTTTAAAACCAAGTATTACTCTTCTTTCAAAAAGGTTTCTTAATTCTTTTGAAATACTTCAAGATTCTTATTATTAGACTCAACTCAAAAGACATCGCAAAGAAACCACGCTCGCTTAACACACGACGCCTACCGCATACTATATATATTCTTTTAAAATATCATGCTCAAGAGGATAGGAAGAATCACATACCTCGCGACGATTATCGACTATAAGCAAAACGTCCACCGCTATAACCCGCCAAATTTTTGTCCACCTTTCAAGTAGTAACATGCTACTCGCAGAACATTCAACCTATAAAGGTCATATACGCCTATCAACGCCTAGACTACTCAGTAGAATATTCTAAGCGTAGGTTCTCTATTCTACTAAAAATCGGGCAAAGATTTCCTACCCGTTAAACTACACAAGTTTCATCAGAAATACAAATATACGTAAAGACAGTTCAAACTTCTTCTTTAATATTCTACTGATGTGATTTCAGTTCAATTCTTTTCTGTAATATCCTTCTATTACAGTTCAATTCTCTTCTATACTACTACAGTATGTAATTTCCAATTACAATATAAGGACAAGAGTATTTACCTCGATAAGCCCAAAATTATCCAAGTTTTAATGTCGATCCTGAGCAACGTTTAGCTCCTACTCTGGCGCTCCAACCCGCTCCAAACAACCCTTAGAAGTTCTACGCAACTTCTTCTTAATACTTCAACCAACTGTGAAGATTTTCCTTAGGGTTTCGTTTGAGACTAAAAGGACATAAGGTAGTATTTCCGGGCTCTACGTATAGAGGTAACTTTGGAATACTACAAGGTATAAGGCTAAGGTATTTTGGAATAGTAACAATACTTGGAGAATACTTTTCTACCAATGGGGGTATTTTTACGAGAACAACTCTCAAGAGGGGGTACTCGGCCTAGCACCACTAGAAAAAAGGGGGGGTACTCTCGGCCAAGGGCCTCACAAAGGGGGAGGGGGAGGCTTGGACGAAAACTTATCAAAGGGGGAGAGGGATTTCAAGACTTAGGAAATGTTTGAGGGATAAAGGAAGTCTTCAACTAAGGGGGGTATTTATAGGGAAACCAATGGACAAGATCAAGACAAGTGGGGGGCAAGTGGAGGGTGAGGATTTGCCCAAGTGCCCCCTAGCCATCTACTCCACAAATCACTCCAAACATTGACCCATGTTTTAGGCCCCAAAACAAGCCAAGAACGCAACCCTTCTAAACTCGATCGCCACTGGGTGACAAGTGTCGCCCTCTCGTTGGTCCAAAATATTTCATCTCTCGGAAAAATCCGCAAAAATTATAAATGACATAGCCGTAATTTTCCCTACGCAAGTTTTGGAAAACGTTTTGTCGGAAAACAAGTCGTTTTGGTAGTCAGGCACAAATATTTTCGCCCCTTGCCTAATCTTAAGGCTTAAACTTCGTGACGCACGCCCTCACGCATATACTCTAAAATACGGTATAACATTCTCCCCTCCTTAGAAACATTCGTCCCGAATGTTCCTTCTCGATACAGATAATGATAAGTTCCTCTTAACATAACAAGTTGCCAATGCCACACCTGGCCACAAAATAACACACGCGCAATTACTTACATCCAAGTCCACGAGGAATCACCTCTAACATCACAAAAGTTCCCACCCAAGGTCTAAAAGATACTCCCTTCGCACATTTTCTTTACAAACGAAATGATCACTCATATGTTCTTAACACATGCTCGTTTCTTCCCTTACTCGTCGTACCCTTCTTGTACACTCGAACTCTTTCTCATAACTTACCACATTTACATACCTTCGCTTCAAATCTACGGGTTACTATCTCCAACTTGGTCATCATTAACTGGGAACACTCTGGATGGATCTCCGATACCTTTCCGAACATAGCAACAATAAAGACCGGACGTACTGCCTCCTAATTCGGACGACAAATGCTAACATATAGACAACCTGGCCTATTCTTCACATGAGCTGAAAAGGCCCAAAGTAACTCGGGCTAAGTTTCCTCTGTTTTCCAAAACTCGTCACACCCTTTCCGGGGTGGTACCTTCAAGAAGACCCACCGTCAACCTGAACTCCAAGCGTCGTCGCCGATTATCCGCACGACTTTTGTTGACTCTGAGCTGCCAATAATCTCTTCTGGATAAGCTTCACCCTATCCACATCCTGCTGAACAAGTATGAACCATCATCGAACCAATCGACCGACATCCTACACTTCCGCCCATACGAGGCGTCATAAAGCGACATCCGAATACCGAAATGGTAGCTATAAAACACTCCCTCAACAGGAGGCAACCATCCTCACAGCTACCCCTGAAATCCAAACACCGCCCGAGTGGCGAACGCGACATCGAGACTCACCGAAGTTCCTAATCTCGCTCGTAAAAATCTAAAAAGAAATACCGTAACTGGCTCCATCGTCATAAGCGGCGTAGGCACCTCGCAGCCTTTTACAACCTTCCCGATATAACATCTCGCATAACCTCTCGCCGAGTAAACGGCCCCGACCGAAAGACAGATGGGTCGACCTCATCGCCCGACCATCGGTCGAACGATTCACGAACTCGCACGATGGTTAACTAAACTTGCATAACACCTCGTGACTTCACCACCGCGACCACCTCGAATCGACCCCACCACATTGCAGTCGTGGTTGACCCGCGACGGCCTCAACCCGACCGCTATCGCAAGAAAACTCTAGTTTCCGATCCGAACAATCTCACTAACCAAGTTACGAAAACCTTGGTCTTCTTAGCTCAACTACCCTCTTTCATTTCATACCACTCAGGGACTTATCACACAAACATATCTCACGTGTACTATGCACTCCGATAAGGGTCAAACATAAATGTAATCTTTTACTCGAGATGGCCTTGCCTCTAAGGTCTCCATGTACAACATTCTAAGGCTCACACTTTCCCTTATCCCCAATCTTACCCTTTTAACTAACCATGATTTCTAATCATAATTAACACCATGCTGTCTGAACACAACACTTATGATATACTCGTCTTACCATACATACAAATCTCTAGAGGGTTAAGGATGTACCTGTATCTACCGCTTCACTACCCTTTGTCGTTCTAATCAATCCTGCCCTATTGGGCGATACGGAAGATGATTTAACCAGCCACCGATCCCGGCGTCGAAGTCTCTACATCCGCGCCACCTGGCCTGGACAATTTCGCAAAATGGCCCGCTGGCCGCAAGCATAACAAGATGTCGAAGCACGACACTCCACAATGACATCTACCACAACGCCACACCGGCGGGGGTGGCTCTCCGCTAGCACCCTTCCTCTCCGAACCATCAATCCGGCCGAACCGACGTGTATTTGTGAATCGAAACCCCGAGCTCGACCAACTCTCGCATACCCGAACGCCCCGAATCTCGCGAGGACCATTCAGATCCGGGCGAGGCGCATATCGATCTCTCACGAGGCGATTCGCCTCGAAAGTTACCAGCGACCGCTGCTCGCCCTCTTCTCACGACTCGTTAACTGCCGATCTTACGCTTTCTACCGCTGCGCATAAGCCCGCACGCAGCATGCTCAAGCTCGATCAAGAGATACTTTGCACAACCTCTCTTAGATAGTCATCAAGACCGTGATAAATCGACGATAATATACTTTCTCGTTGCTAACATCCTAGCTAGTAATGTGTCCATTCCTTTGTAATCCATATTCTCGCTCTGTGTCGTGGAATCAAGGCTCATATATCATGGCCGCAGCAGGAATCGCCGCCGCTACGCTAGACTCGCTGATGGTGCCGCCGCAGAACTCCCGAATGAAGCACCACCTCGGTGATGATTGGGCTCGTGCTCTAGTAACCCTCTCAGGTTTCTACTCGCAGCCTCCGCCGCTTTGCCTTCGGGCCCGCCGCTTTTACGCGAGGCATAACGGTGAGGAAAGAAATACGTTAGAGGGTCCAACTTATAACACGACTCTAAGCACGATCTCAGTGAGAAGAATGGAAACCAATCCTAAATATCCTATAGCCTCCGACATTGCGCGTGCACAACACACCGATAATCAAGACTTACTAAATACCTGTCAGACACTTTTCGAGGATTAACTTCTCGATACCACTTTTGTCACGACCAACGCTCGTGATTGGTGCCTACCCCGCACCCAAGTAGACATACATCGAGTAATCACGAACATAAAACAAGACATGAAATAATATGAAGTAAAACAGCTTATTCGAGAAAAGTTTTCTAAGATATATATATAAAACTTAAATCAACAAGCGACGCCCCATTTACAAACTCGCCCACAACAAGATTATGCACTTCTAAGAATGATATAACGACAATGGCGGACAGGCCCCGCCATACCCCGAATGTAAGTACTACAACGACAGTGAGACTATACCACCGATAAGCCTCGTGAGAAACGGAGCTTCCCAAAACGCTGAATCGTGATCCTAAGAGAGGATCGACGATCGCGTACTTCTACCGCGCAGATGAACGCACTTCCGGGCGAGGTCGATAACAGTACCAAGTATGTGAAATCAAAATATCAGAATGAAATCATAGTAGTCTATATAAAGGAGACATGTATGATAACCAAACTACGCTCACAATAAATAAGCGATATGTCAAGTCGTGACTCACGCCTCAAAGTAAACACCGCCACGACCCAACCTCGGCCGCGATCGTACTTACCGGTACCCCGTGTATATGTCGAGAATAGAATGAACATACATAACACATAGCTTATAAAAGTGGTAACATCATCGCCACCGATAAGGCCGCTTTCCATAAAACATACTTAACAATGTATGGTACAACCGTTCTTAGAGCCCAAAACATAAATGTGACCACGCACTTAAAGATAACAATCGTAGTGACAGTGGCCCCGCCATACCCTGAATGTACAAAGTACCTATATCATCGTGGAATGTCCGTACTAATAAACAAGCTTCCGAGGAATGAGCTTCGACACCGAATAGTGATCCTAAGAACGAGGATCCGCACCGCTACCCTTACCGCGCAGATAACGCACTCGGCGGCGGGGTCAAGACACAACGTATCAAGTATGTAAATCGAAAATACCGTAGTAATATCATAAGTCAAAAATAAGCCGAGTCATAGAAAAATCAATTTTCTTACATCGTGCCTTACTAACAATGCAGAGTAACAAGTATAAAACTATAGCATAAAAAGAGGAGGCTCACGATCAAAACAGGTACCTCGCCTGTAGTATCATTAAGCAATCCTACTCGGGACTATTTCACCCGCACGGGTCCTGTGGACCCGCATGAGGTCATCCGCCTCGCCACGGGACTATTTCACCCGCACGGGACTATTTCACCCGCATGAATCCCGCGGACCCGCATGAGTACCATCGCCAGACTCGCGTGGAACTATTTCACCCGCATGGATCCCGCGTCCGATCCGCATGAGCGCAGCGCCGCGACTCGCATCATGGGTAGCAAATCCATGGCATAGTTAATAACCCGGGGTTTAACCCGTAATAATACAATTATATAACATAGCTCATCCGGCTATCATACATAACATAAGCACTACCTGCCTATCATATCATACATAAGCACTACCGGCCTATCATATCACAACATAAGCACTACCGGCCTATCATATCATAAGCAAGTTAAGAAATCCCCTAACTTCTTATTAACATTAATAATATATCCTCTCATCTTAGTATCCTAAGGCACTAACATGTCTTTTAATAGAAAATCCGGGAATTCAACCCAAGTACCATGTACTTCTAACTTTTTAAGAAAAACTTTTTTTATACAAAGATTCCATGATACTAATTACCATAGTATCAATTTACAATTTCTTTTCAAAACAAGTCACATTTCCTTTTAGAAATATAATAGGCTTCTAAATCAAGTGACTTCATTTCCTTTAAAACATAGGCAACCAATGCCTAAAAATTAATCCACCTTCCATAGTTTCAAATCTTTTACCCGTACTTGTTTTAATTAGAGTAAACCATTCTTTGTGAATCTTTCAAAAACTAATATAACCAACTTCCCATAAAGTCATTATATTAGCGTTATTCCTTCGTCAAATACATTTTCCCTAAATCCAAGGAACTTATACTTTTGAAATGGAACAAGTATCATATACTTTAAAACAAGTGTAGATTATCAACTCTTGCACGTATACCGTACTACATAGATACAACTATTCATGCTCAAGAGATAGGAAAGCTCTACATACCTCTTTGGTCAATCCACTTGCTAAGTCCAACTACCGCAAGTAATATGTCAACCTATAATAACCATAAGTGCTGATTAACCTCTAATTTCAATGTAGAAATTCCAAATTCAAGTTACCAATTCCTAAGGAAAACGGGCAAGATTTCCTTTGTTTCTACTCACTTTGCCACCTTTTTCAAAGGCCGATTTTTAACACTCAAACGCCTCATTAAGGCCCAACATCCAAACCAACACAAAGGGGATTACACACCTAATCTTGGGTGTGTAAAATTCTGCCCCATAAGTTATAGTAATACACTTAACAATTCTAAAGTAGTTTGTAGGCTTCAACATGCTCATAATATCTCTTTAGCCAAAACCTTCATACCCAACCCACATTTCTTGCATGCAATGACTCTAATAGCATAATCTACTACCACAAGTACTTCCTTCTTAACATGCAACAATAAAAACTAATAATAGAGGAAGAATCATTACCTTAGAGCTTTAGCCAAATTTATTCAACAATTTGCTAGCCTCTATTCCAAGAACACCACCACAACAACCTTCACAAGCTAGCCCCAAGCTTCCTTCTTGCCTTTTACTTTTCAGATTTTTCCTAAGGCTAGAATACCTCTTGGAGTTTTAGAGAGAAGGAGGAGCTTGAAATAATTTAAGAGAGAAGGATGAGCTTTTTCTAAGAGAGAGATGAAAGATGACCAAGTCTTTAAGACTTGGTCAATATAATGCATGCAAAATCAGATGGGGACACTTGTCCCCACCTGTGCCCTTTAAAAGAAAATCGACTTTTCCTAAGTTTTTCCGCTTTGATTTCCGGCGCGCAACTCTGCGGACTCGGATCTTTCGGCGCGGCCCGCTTTCCTGGCCGCTGAAACTTCACCGTCAGTTTTCCGGCCACGGCCGACTTTCGCCATGCGGCTACAATCACCTCGCTACGCGCTGCCTCAGCGCACAGCTGAGACTTCGATCATGTCCAGACCGAACCACTGGTATAACATTCTCCCTTAGAAACATTCGTCCGAATGTTCCTTCTAGGCTTACTCAAATTACAATATCGATAGACACTCAAATAAAGACGCCCACACGCCACAACAAAACTCAAGCATAAATACTAAATTTAAAGACCAACAATTTAGAACGTGGGTTACCCGGAGGTATAGGGAATAAGTGAGGATATTTCTTCATCATGTCATCCTCTCGCTTCCCACGCCATCTCCTCTCTGCTCGTTCCGCCATAAGACATCGACGATGCCACCTCCTTTGTCCGTAATCGCCTAACCCGACGATCGAGTATCGCTATGACTCTCCTCATACGATAACTCCTCATACTGAACCTCACGAACCGGTGCACTCTAGATGGATCTCCAATACATTTCCGCAACATGGACACATGGAAGATCGGATGTACCGCCCAAATCGGACGACAGATCTAACTCATAGCAACCCCGCCTACCCTACGACAATCCGACACGCCCAATGTACTCGGGCTAAGCTTCCTTCTTTTCAAATCTCATCACGCCTTCACGGGCGATACCTTTAGAAAACCCAATCATCTATCTAAAATTCCAAGTTGTCGACGCCGATGACCGTGATACGACTTCACGACTCGAGCCGCCAACAACCGCCTCCCGATAAGCTTCACCTTATCCATCGTCACGAACTAAGTCCGCCCGACTAACTGAACCTCTCCCACCTCGAACCAGCCTATCGGTGACCTGCACTTCCTCCCGTATAAGGCCTCATAAGTCGTCATCTGAATACTGGAATGGTAGCTGTTGTTGTAAGCAAACTCTACAAGAGGCAAATGATCCTCCCAGCTACCCCTGAAATCAATAACACAAGCCCGCATCATATCCTCGAGTGTCGATAGCGCTTCGCCCGTCCGCTTGGCCCGAGGTGAAATGCGATCGAGACTCACTGTGTCCCTAATCCCTTCTCAAAAGACCTCCGAGTTAGCCGAGAACCGGGCTCTATTCGATATAATCGACACCGACTCGCGCCTCACAATCTCTCTAATATATAATCCGCATAGTCCTCACTTAGAACGTCGCTCGACCGGAAGAAACGGGCCGATTTCGCCACCGTCGACAATCACCCAAATGAAATCACGCTTCCTCCGAGTGGTAGGTAGCCCCGTAATAAAATCCATATTTATCACCTCCCACTTCCAAGTCGAATATCAATACCGCAATGCTTCACCGGCTTCGTGCTCAATCTTAACTCGCCGACAATTCGCATCGCGCTACGAACTCCGCAACGCCCCTCTTTAGGCCATCCCACCAATACACGATTCGAGGTCATGATACATCTTATTCGACCGGATGAATAGAATAACGAGCACCGTGTGCCTTCCCTAACTGGCCGACGGTCCTCGCTACATCGGAACACACAACCGACCTCAAATCTTAGCACCCCATCGCGCTACTCAAATAGACTCTCTCTTCTCAACAATGCATCTCGATGCATCGTACAAAATCGATCCTCATATCGCCGCTTCTTCACCTCCTCGACGATGGAAGACTCGAACCTCTCGAACCCGACTCCACTAACAGAATCAACCAAACGAACCCGAGGCTCGCCAATGATGTAACTCTCTAACATATCCCTTTTCTGGTGAACAATGCATACTACCCATCGACCGCGACTAAGGCATCTGCAACTACATCGCCTTCCCGGTACGTAATATCAACATCGTAATCCTTAAGTAGCTCCAACCACCGCTCGCCGCAAGTTCATCTCCTCCGGTGAAGATGTATCGAGACTCTACGGTGCGTGGTAAATGTCCACATGAACTCCATATAAATAGTGTCTCCAGATCTTCAAGGCATGAATCACTGCTGCCAACTCCAAGTCATGTGTGGGATAGTTCTTCTCATGCTTCCTAAGCTGTCGAGATTCATAAGCTATAACATTGCCGTGTTGCATCAGCACGCACCCAAGCCCGACACTTGACGCGTCACAATAAACCACATATCCATCTAAGCCCTCTGGAAGAGTAAGAACTGGGGCGGTAGTCAACTTCTCCTTTAGCAACTGGAAACTTTCCTCACAAGTATCCGTCCACCGGAACATAGCTGCCTTCTGAGTCAGCTTAGTCAAATGTGCTGAAATAGAAGCAAACTTTTCTACAAACCTCCGATAATAGCCTGCAAGGCCCAAAAGTGCGCGCACTCGGTGTAGTGGAGTGCAGGCCAAGTCTTGACTGCTTCAATCTTCGTTGTATCAACCCGAATACCATCGGCCCCGATAACATGTCCTAAGAAAGCCACTGACGTGTTACACCCCGTAGTTCAGGTCATGCGTTTGAGTACGTACGAAAGGGGGTAAGACTTAAAATTTTCAAGGGATAGGTTGACGGATTATTCCGGGCGGGTCTTAGTCAACTTTGAGGCAGGTTATGACCCGGTAAATTGAGAGTTCCTAAGTGTTTCAAAGGCCTGGGGCGTAGTTCGTTGAGTCTAGATTCCAACGCAACCAACCGTTCGTCGATAGGACGTCGGAGTAGAAAGTTATGAGGGTTAAAAGTTCGGTCGTGATCGGACGAATGTGTTTGAGCGGCGGCAAGGCTGGCGCGGATGCGAGGGCCGCGGCGCTAAAGTTCGGAAGGTCGCTGAAGTTGCAGCGCGCGCGACGGAATAGCGGCGCGGCGCGAAATCTGAGAGGTTGCGGAGGTTTCATGGCCAGCGAGGCGGATTTTTTGGCGAAAAACTTAGAAAAGTCGATTTTTGTTTTAAAAGAGACCATGGGAGGTGACAAGTGTCCCCATCTGATTTTCTGTTGCATGCAATATATTGACCAAGACTTGGACATTTTCTATCTTTCATCTTCTCTCTCTCTCTCAAATTGCTCCTTCTCTAAAAACCCTTAGAAAAATCTGAATAGTTAAGAACCAAAAGGAAGCTTGTAGCTAGCTTGTTGGCATTGTTGTGGTGGTGTTCTTGGCAAGGAAGCTAGCAATACTTGGAATAAGTTTTGGCTAAAACTTTAAGGTAATGATTCTTCCTTTAGATTTAGTTTATAGTGTTGCATGTTAAGAAGAAAGAACTTGTGGTAGTAAATAATGCTCTTAGAGTCATTGCATGCTAGAAATGTGGTTTGGTTATGAAGAATGGGTTAAGAAGAGATTATGAGCATGTTGTAGCCTAAAAACTACCCTAGAATTGTTAAGTGAATTATTGTAAACTTATGGGACAAAATTTTGGGTGTGTAATCCTTTAAATTGTTGGATTGATTGAGCCTTACAATGTGGTGTTTTGATGGTAAATTCGGCCTTGAGAAAGCGGCAAAGTGAGTAGAAACAAAGGAAATGCCGCCAATTTTCCGTAGAATATATGGGCTTTGAACTTAGATAATTCATACATTGAAATTAGAGGTTAATAAACGTACTATGGTTATTATAGGTTGGCATATTACTTGCGGTAGTTTGAGCTTAGCAAGTGGATCGACCAAGAGGTATGTGGAACTTTCCTATCTTCGAGCATGAGTATTTGTATCTATGTAGTACGGTGAGCGACAAGATTTAGTATTTTTACTTGTTTAAGTATAAACAAAGACTTGTTTGTTTTAAGAAGTATAAGTCCTTGGTTAAGGAAAAGTATGATTTTACAAAAGTATAGAGTACTTGGTGTGAAAGTATTGAGTATTGAATTATTCTAAAGATAAGAGGCTTGAAGTATTTTTGAAAATTGTATGAATTTGTTGAAGTATAAGCCTCTTGGCTAGTAAAAGAACGAAATGGTTCATAAGGAGTTATAACGGCTTTATGGGAAGTTAGTTATAACGGCCTTATGAATGGATAAGGATGTCGTAAATTTCTAAAGCATAAAGTTAGTATAACGGCTTTATGGGAAGTTGGTTATAATAACTTTATGGAAGGTTATGAAAGTTGTCTATTTTGATTAATGAGCATAAGTTGTCTAGATTGTGAAAAATTGAAGTTACTTGGTTTCAAGCTTTGAAATGAGTTTTCTAAAGGTGTAGTAACTTACGTTGAAAAATAGACGCTCCTTGATGCTACGGGTGTTAGTATCTTGGATTTTGCATAAAAAGGAATCTCTTGAAAAGGATGACGACGTAGTACTTTGGCTTGTTAAAAGAGAATTATTCTGTTTGTGCCTTGATAGTGTTTTGGGCTTGTTCAATTGAGAATTATTCTATGTGTGCCTTGATAAGTACTTTGGCTTGCTTAAATAAGAATTCTCTTGGTTTATGTGAAAAGAAGGCATGGTAATTGTCTTGGTTTATGTAAAGACATGATATTGAAATTCGAATTAAAAGCGTGTTCAGTTATGAGTTACTTGGACGTACCGCCAGTGATGAAGGATTCCACGGGTATGCTTCCATTGTTCAGTTATGAGTCTATTTGGGCGTACCGTCAGTGATGGAGGATTCCACGGGTATGCGGCCATGATGAGGTTCGCTTCCTGTTGCGATATTTTGTTCCATGGATTAGCTCTCCACGAGGTCTCACGACGCGGTGGATCTAGTAGTTAGCCCTCGTACTTGCCGGTCGAGACGTGATGCAGGTGGATCCGTAGTTGGCTTTCGTACTTGCCCCGGTCAGGGTTAGGGCGAAGTGGTGTGATGCAGGGTGGATCTGGTGGTTAGCCTACGTACTTGCCCCGGTCAGCGATGTGACGCAGGGTGGATCTGGTAGAGGCTATCGCACTTGCCCCGGTCAGCTTCGTGATTCAGGTATTAGTATTGTTGGTACGGGTGGATCTGGTAGCTGGCTTTCGTACTTACCCGATCGATTGAGGACGCAGTGGATCTGGTAGCTATGCGCCGTCTTTGCCTCGTACGGTTCTTATGATGCAAGGTGGGATCTAGTATTCATATGTACTCCTTAGTGTTGTTATATCATGCATCGGCTGCAGCGGTGAGGAAGATTCCACGCACGATTGATATTATGGGCATGAGACCTACGGTTATATTTGAGTGATGACTTAGAGGGCGTGAGTCCCTGACTTGACATGGCTGCGTATATGTTGTGTACCGTAATTTGGCTATCATACATGTCTCCTGCTTTATATATATGCTATTATGAATTCATTCTGATATTTTCGATTTCACATACTTGGTACTGTTATCGACCTCCTTGGGTGCGTTCATCTTGATGTCACGACCATCGTCGAGAGAATAGCAATGGAACATACATGAAACAAAATCGTATAAGGTGAACATCACTGATAAGGCCGCCTTTCATAAAATAACTTAACCGAAGTGAAACATCTTATCATTACCCAAACCACAAACGTGACTATTTCCAGGAATAACACGCCATACCGATTGTACAAAAGTAAATAACCTCGGGAATCATACCAAAAGACAAAGCCTCGGAGGATGGAGCTTTCGGAAAATGATGATCCTAATAGTGCGGACCCGCATATCTCGACTGCGGCAGTACCAAGTATGGAGAAAATACGAAAATACCTCATAAGTCTAAAATAACATGTATAAAATCGGTTTACGAACATACCAACAATGAGAAAATCAGTCATATACTATCTCGCATGAAAATAGCTCATAATCAACACGCCCAAGTAAACTCGTATAGAGACCATGGAAGCATACGTGGAATCTTCATCACCGACGCGTCCAATAAACTCACTAAGACAATGGAAGCATACGTGGAATCGCCGTCATGCGTCCGCCCAATAAGCTCATACTAAAACAATGGAGCATACGTGGAATCCTTCATCGCGTCCAATAAACTCAGGTGGTATGGCGATCTTGGGGCTTGCTCATTCATACTCTTACCACGAGGTGGTATAACGATCTTGGGGCTTGCCGCCGTTTATACTCTTACCTTCATATGCATGCCTAATCCTTCATCGTAATGTCCAAGGTGCATACCGTGGAATCCTTCATCATGCGTCCAAGTAAACTCATAATCGAACAATGGAAGCATACGTGGAATCCTCCATCAGTAACAAGCATGCGTGGAATCTTCATCGGCGACACGCCCAAGTAAACTCATAATCGAACAATGGCATCTGTGGCGAGTGGAATCCTCCATCAAGCATGCGTGGAATCGCCCAAGTAAACTCATAATCGAACAATGGCACAGCGTCTGCGGAATCCTCCATCAAGCAGACGCCCAAGTAACTCATGGAAGCATGCGTGGTATTAGAATGACCAACCCACATTCCCTTTTCAAAATCAAGTAACAACATTCTTTTCCCGAGTTCGGTTTGCCTAGTTTCAATTACTCAAGCTTCTCATTTTCAAATGGTTTCATAGTTACCAAACTTAATCACCTGATTCCTTTTTAGAACAATTGAGTAATATATGTCTCACGTGAGAGTAGGTTATTCTTGTTTACAACATTCTTATTACGTGACCATGATCTAGAAAATGTATATCATTTTGTCTCATCTTAGTTTCTATGCAGATGGAGGTTTGTTTTAATACAATTCATCATTATTCAATACATTTCCCTTTATTAACGCCGATACACATTACGATTCAAATCGAAACCATTATCCCTTTAAATAAAACCAAGTACTCATTACTCACGAATGAGGTTTCACGCAAACATTCACATTAAAACAAATAAGTTAAGTCTCTTATCTTATAAGATCAAGTCTCTTAAAAACCCAATTACCCATTTCTCATGAATGCGGTTTCACAACTTTTTAACATTTCATAAAGTTATTATAACAGACTTCCCATAAAGCCGTTATACTAACTTTATGCTTTAGAAATTTAAGACATCCTTATCCATTCATAAGGCCGTTATAACTAACTTCCCCGTAAAAAGTTATAACTCTTATATAAACCATTTCGTTCTTTTACTAACCAAGAGACTCATACTTCAAACAAATTTACACAACTTTCAAAAATACTTCAAGCCTCTTATCTTTAGAAAAATACTCAATACTTCCACACCAAGTACTCTATACTTTTGTGAAATCATACTTTTTCCCTTAACCAAGGGACTTATACTTCATAAGACGAAACAAGTCTTTATATACTTAAAACAAGTAAGAATACTAAATCTTGTACGCTCACTACATAGATACAAATACTCATGCTCAAAGATAGGAAAGCTTCACATACCTCGCGACGATTATCGACAATAAGCAAAAAGCTCCAAGTACTACAACTCGCTAGCCCTTTCCACTCCGGTAGAATACGCTACTCCTAGTACTTTCACCTATAAAGGTTACAAACGTCTATTAACCCCGAAACACAAGTTTCTATCTTTCTACAGAAAATTCGGCAGCATTTCCTTTGTTTCTACATACTTTGCCACCTTTCTTCAAGGCCGAATTTACCATCAAAACACCACATTTTAAGGCTCAATCAATCCAACGATTCACTTAACAATCCTAAGGAAGTTTTTAGGCTACCACATGCTTAATATCTCCTCTTAACCCATTTTTCATAACCAAACTACATTTCTAGCATGCAATGATTCTATGAGCATTATCTACTACCACAAGTTCTTTCTTCTAAACATGCAACACTTAGAACTAATTCTAAAGGAAGAAATGTTACCTTAAAGCTCTTAGCCAATTTATTCCAACAATTGCTAGCCTCTACTCCAAGAATACCACCACAATAGTCTTCAAGCTTGTAATAACCTTTCCTTTCGCCACACCTTTTGATTTTTCTTGGGTTTTTAAGGGAGCAGATTTTAGAGAGAGGGAGAGAGAGTGTGAAGATGAAAGATGGGAAGAATGACCAAGTCTTGGTCAATATATTGCATGTCGGATGGGCACCCTCCCATGGCCTTTTAAAAGAGAAATCGACTTTTCTAAGTTTTCCGCCTAAAATTCCGCCTCGGCCGCTTCGGGGGCGGCCGCAACTCCCCGCGACCTCGGATCTTCCGCGCTTCCGGCAAACACATTTCGTCCGATCACGACCGAACTTGTAATTCTCATAACTACTCGACGTCCTATCGGCGACGGTGTTTGCGTTGGAATCTAGACTCAACGAACTACGCCTAGGCTTTTAAAATACTTAGGAATTCTCAATGAATCGGGTCATAACCCGCCTCAAAGTTGACTAAAACTCGCCTTAACAATCCAACCTATCCTTAAAAATTTTTAAGTCTTACATACTTACGCCTCCTACGTAGGTCTAACTACGGGTATAACATTCTCCCTTAGAAACATTCGTCCCGAATGTTCTTTTGGAGCCAATCTAATATTCCTGTACTTCCTCGTACTTTTACACTAATGGAACTTTACTATGCCACTTGACCCTAAGATATCGCACACGCTTAATCATTCCTTATAAGTCAAACGTAAAACGAACCCAAGATATGAACTGCTACCACTTACTCCCGCTCATGGCCCAAGTGCAGTCCGTAATTACGATTCTATCACGTACATAGTCTCAATATCCTGATACTAAATCTTACAACAATCCCATCACTTACTCCGCAATCTCATCTCAGACTATTCTCTTAAGCATACCACGAGCTTAATTTACAACCATAGTCTCCCATTAGGTCCCTTAATTAAACTTCGTCTATTACCTTCTCGCACAACTCATCATCTCCTAACTATCTCAAATCAAGACGTAAACTTGATGAGAGTTTATTAAACTGCTTCATACCTTCCTAAGGTATCTAATTAGTCCTTACCAATTCCCTAATCTAAAATCATTCTAGGCATATATGACCCTTATACATAAATCAGTATAGTCGACGTCACAAATACCAACTATACTACAAATATTACCAACCCGATACGCAATCCACATAATCTTTCTGGTCATCGGCCGCTTCAGAACAGAACACCATAACGTTAGGGAGAGACGACTAACCACACAACTCTATCGCACGATCTTAGAGTGAGAAGAAATGGAAACCAATCCTAAATATCCTGCAGACCTCACGATTATAGATGTGGTGCACAACACACCGATAATCAAGACTCTACTCAGACACTTTCCGAGGACTAATCGCTCGATACCACTTTTGTCACGACCCGATCTCGGGGCGTGACCAATGTAATTACCATCGTGCATGATCGAGAATAGCAAATGAACATACATGAAACAAAATCAGATAAGGTGAACATCACTGCCGATAAGGCCGCTTTCATAAAATAACTTAACCGAAAGTGAAACAAGACATCTTATCATTAAGCCCAAACCACAAACGTGACTACGCACTTAGGAATACGCCATACCCCGATTGTACAAAAGTAAATAACCTCGTGGAATCATACCAAAAGACAAAGCCTAGGACGGAGCTTTCGAAAATGAACAATGATCCTAATAGTGCGGACGTTACGATCTCGACAACGCCTTCAAGGAGGTCGATAACAGTACCAAGTATGTGAAACGAGAAAATATCAAAATACCTCATAAGTCTAAAATAATCGGGACATGTATAAAATCAGTTTACGTAACACCGCACCTTACCAACAATGAGAAAATCAGTCATATACTATACCGCATGAAAATAGGAAGCTCATAATCAACACGCCCAAGTAAACTCATATAGAGACTGGGAAGCATACCCGTGGAATCCTTCATCACCGACGCACGCCCAATAAACTCATACTAAGACAATGGAAGCATACGTGGAATCGCCTTCACAATAAGCTCATACTAAAACAATTAAGCATACCCGTGGAATCCTTCATCACGCCCAATAAACTCAACAGTGGTATGACGATCTTGGGGCTTGCCTCATTCATACTCTTACGAAGAAGGTGGTATAACGATCTGGGCTTGCCTCATTTATACTCTTACCCTTCATGCATGCCTCGAATCCTTCATCGTAAAGATGTCCAAGTGCATACGTGGAATCCTTCATCATCGACGCCCAAGTAAACTCATAATCGAACAATGGAAGCATACGTGGAATTAGAATGACCAACCCACATTCCTTTTCAAAATCAAGTAACAACATTCTTTTCCGAGTTCCGTTTGCCTAGTTTCAATTACTCAAGCTTCTCATTTTCAAATGGTTTCATAGTTTCCAAACTTAATCACTTGATTCCTTTTAGAACAATTGAGTAATATATGTCTCACGTGAGAGTAGGTTATTCTTGTTTACAACATTCTTATTACATGACCATGATCTAGAAAATGTATATCATTTTGTCTCATCTTAGTTTCTATGCAGATGGAGGTTTCTTTTGGTTTTAATACAATTCATCATTATTCAATACATTTCCCTTTATTAACGCCGCAGTCTGTCGATACACATTCTGATTTCCGAAATCAGTAAACCATTATCCCTTTAAATAAAACCAAGTACTCATTACTCACGAATGAGGTTTCACGCAAACATTCACATTAAAACAAATAAGTTAAGTCTCTTATCTTATAAGATCAAGTCTCTTAAAAACCCAATTACCCATTTCTCATGAATGCGGTTTCACAACTTTTTAACATTTCATAAAGTTATTATAACAGACTTCCCATAAAGCCGTTATACTAACTTTATGCTTTAGAAATTTAAGACATCCTTATCCATTCATAAGGCCGTTATAACTAACTTCCCATAAAGCCGTTATAACTCCTTATAAACCATTTCGTTCTTTTACTAACCAAGAGACTCATACTTCAAACAAATTTACACAACTTTCAAAAATACTTCAAGCCTCTTATCTTTAGAAAAATACTCAATACTTCCACACCAAGTACTCTATACTTTTGTGAAATCATACTTTTTCCCTTAACCAAGGGACTTATACTTCATAAGACGAAACAAGTCTTTATATACTTAAAACAAGTAAGAATACTAAATCTTGACGCTCACCGTACTACATAGATACAAATACTCATGCTCAAGAGATAGAAAGCTTCACATACCTCGCGACGATTATCGACAATAAGCAAAGCTCCAAGTACTACAACCTTGCTAGCCCTTTCCACTCTCGAGTAGAATACGCTACTCCTAGTACTTTCACCTATAAAGGTTACAAACGCCTATTAACCCCAAACACAAGTTTCTATCTTTCTACGTAAAATTCTACAAAGATTTCCTTTGTTTCTACATACTTTGCCACCTTTCTTCAAGGCCGAATTTACCATCAAAACACCACATTTTAAGGCTCAATCAATCCAACGATTCACTTAACAATCCTAAGGAAGTTTTTAGGCTACCACATGCTTAATATCTCCTCTTAACCCATTTTTCATAACCAAACTACATTTCTAGCATGCAATGATTCTATGAGCATTATCTACTACCACAAGTTCTTTCTTCTAAACATGCAACACTTAGAACTAATTCTAAAGGAAGAAATGTTACCTTAAAGCTCTTAGCCAATTTATTCCAACAATTGCTAGCCTCTACTCCAAGAATACCACCACAATAGTCTTCACAAGCTTGTAATAACCTTTCCTTTCTTGCCACACCTTTTCAGATTTTTCTTGGGTTTTTAGAGAGAAGGAGGAGCAGATTTTAGAGAGAGGGAGAGAGAGTGTGAAGATGAAAGATGGGAAGAATGACCAAGTCTTGGTCAATATATTGCATGTAGCAGAAAATCAGATGGGGACACCACCCTCCCACGGCCTTTTTAAAAGAGAAATCGACTTTTCTAAGTTTTTCCGCCTAAAATTCCGACCGCTTCGGCGCTGCAACTCCCGCGACTCGGATCTTCCGCGCCTCGCTTCGCCGCGCTTTTGCTCAAACACATTTCGTCCGATCAAGACCGAACTTGTAATTCTCATAACTTCCTACTCTGACGTCCTATCGACGAACGGTTGGTTGCGTTGGAATCTAGACTCAACGAACTACGCCCTAGGCTTTTAAAATACTTAGGAATTCTCAATGAATCGGGTCATAACCCGCCTCAAAGTTGACTAAAACTCGCCCGGAACAATCCGTCAACCTATCCTTAAAAAATTTTTAAGTCTTACATACTTTCGTACGCTCTCCTACGTAGGGTCGGAACTACGGGGTATAACACGCAGGTCGAGATACGTAGCTTGCTGGTCCGCACTCTTAGGATCACTGTTCATTTCTTGGGAAGCTCCATCTCTCCGGAGGCTTGTCTTTTTGGTATGATTCCCTGAGGTTATAGACTTTTGTACATTCAGGGGGTATGGCGGGGCCCTGTCCCGCCACAGTTGTTATTCCTAGAGGTCTGTAGTCACGTTGGTGTTTTGGGCTATAAGAACCAGTTGTATTACTATACTTTTGTTTAAGTATGTTTTATAGAAGGCAGCCTTATCGGCTGGCCAGTAATGGTTACCCTTTTTCCTAAGCAATGTGTTATGTATGTTCCGCTGCTATTCTCTGACATATACCTGACAGGGTACCCTGCAGGTACCGCCATGGCCCTGGCCGGGTCGTCATGACGCCAACTAACTCGTGACTTCGAGAACTTGGCATACAATCGCGGCCTCGGAGGACTCTCAATACCGCCTCAAATGACCAGATGCCCCGCTCGCGCGAATACACCAAGATATCATCAATAAACACTATAACGAACATATCCAAGAATGGCTCGAACACCCTATTCATCAAATCCATGAATATCGCTGGGCGTTGTCAACCCGAAAGACATCACCGAACTCATAGTGCCCATACCGGTCCCGAATGCGCTTTGGGATATCTATCTCTAACTCGCACTGATGATAACTGCATCGCAGTCTATCTTGAAAACACTTTGCACCTCGCAACCGTCAAACAAATCGCAATCCGGGAGAGGATACATGTTCTTGATAGTTACCTTGTTCACCGTCAGAATCAATACACATACGCAAAGGCCCCATCCTTCTTCTTTACAAATAACACCGGTGCTTCCTGTGGGAAACACTGGCCTAATAAAGCCCTTCTCCAACAAATCTTTCACCGGGTCCTTCAATTCCTTCAACTCGGCAGTGCCATCCTCGTATGGCGAATAGATATCGGCCGAAAGTGTCCGGCGCCAAATCGATGCAAAACTCAATCTCCTCTCGTGAGGATACCCAAGCTCTACCGGGAATACGCCTCAAACTCTCTAACAACCGGACCGATCAAGGTCCAGATCTCACCTCGATCGAATACCCAACCAAATGGTAAATATACCCCTTCCGCACCATCTTCCTAGCCTTGAGGTAAGAAATAAACCTACCCCTGGCACGCAAAGATTCCCTTCCACTAGATAACCGCTCACCAGAAACCGAACCGAACTAACCTCTCTCTCAGATTCCACATTGGCATAGCAAGACGCTAGCCAATCCATACCCATAATCACATCGAAGTTCGCCATATCCAACTCTATCAAGTCACCAGAGTATGACGACCATCTATAGTCACCGGGCAAGCCTTATATACCCGCCGCCTACCATCAAGCACCTACCGGCGAGACACCTCAAAAGATTCTATGGACTCGCTCTATCCCTATTCTACCAAAGAATATGAGGAGATATATAGGACAAGGTAGAACTCGGATCTATCAAAGCATATACATCACAAAGAAGAAACCAATAATGTACTCGTGACGACATCGGTGACGCCCCGGTCCCGACGATCGACATAGCATAGATGCGGTTCGAGGACCGCTGAACTAGAACCCCGCCACGACCGCCGCGCCGCTGCGTGAACACCACGCCCGGCGCATAACAATCAAGATGAAGACTCAAAGAATCGAATCGTGGCCGAGCCATAGCATTTCCGCCGCTCGCCTGACAATCTTCTTCGAATGGCCCCGCTGCCTACAAGAGTAATAAGCTCTCGGAGGAACACGACACTTCTATAATGGCAGCCACCACATCGACCACACCGAGGCATAGGTGGCCTCATCTCGACCGGAACTCGTCCTCCGAAACCCAAGCCTCGAACCCCGCCCCGCCTCAATACTCAGACGCCCCAAGATGGTGGAGGAGTGCTCGACCGGCCGTGGGTGCAAATTGGTTCGCCGGGGTTGTCTACCCTAAAACTACCAGAGGACCTCGCTGTCTAGCCTCTTCTCGCTGATACTGCCGATCCGCTACCGCTCTCACACCTGCGCGTATATGCTCGCACGCGGCAATGTCCATGCCCAGCTGAAGAGCCACTCCCGTGCAACTCTCGGCCAAGTGATCATCGAGTCTCGTGACATAGCGGTGCACTCGCCCTCCATGTCGCTACCAAAGCGGGCACATACAGAGCCAATGAGTCAAACTCCACATCAGTACTCCCGAACCGCCCACCCACTCGCTCTGTCAAAAATCTATCGCCGAGCCCTCTCATCCGCGGAGGCAAGAAATGGCCAAGTAGCGCTCGAGAACTCGCCCCAAACACTGGAAGTGCATGCTCCCGACAGCTTCCTATGAATCATACCACCAATCAGGCTGTCCCGCAATGACGCGAACCTAGTACCACCGACTCGATCTCAAGCCCCGATCACCCTACGATCCGTCAGAATCGCTTGATAAACTCTGGGGATCATCCTCGTGCCTCGACCCATAAAACTCGTGGGTCAACTCAAAAGTCCTCGCCTCTGCTAGCAGCTCAGGCCGAACTACGGTACAACCGAATCGCTGCTCCAACCTATCCTCACGTTCGCCACGATTACGCTAGTAATCGCCATCTCTCAGTAGCCCATATCCTCTCGCCTCGCTGGCCGAGGCTCGTGTACCGTGGTCTCGTGGCCGCCGCCGCCTCGACTCTTGGGGTTGGCGACGCCAGAGAACTCGCCGTCCAAACACCTCATCCGGTAAGGATCGGGCTCGTGCCTCGTAACCCTGCCCTACTAGTAGTTCCCATCCGCTTGCCTCTTCTCGGGCCGCGGTTGCCTTGCGGAGACATAATCGATACATAAAGGAAAACATCGAGGAGGTTCAACCTATAACTCACTTTCATTGCACGATCTTAGAGTGAAAGAATGGAAACCAATCCTAAATATCCTGCAGCCTCGACATAGATGTGCACGACACACCGATAATCAAGACTCTACTAGACACGGTCCGTGGACACTTTCCGAGGACTAATCGCTCGATACCACTTTTGTCACGACCAACCTCGGCCGCGATCGTACTTACCGGGTACTCGCCGTATATATCGAGAATAACAAATGAACATACATAACACATAGCTTATAAAAAGGGTAAACATCACTGGTCAGCCGATAAGGCTGCCTTCCATAAAACATACTTAACAATGTATAGTGGTACAACTGGTTCTTAGAGCCCAAAACATAAATGTGACCACGCACTTAAAGATAACAACTGTATGACGGGGCCCCGCCATACCCCGAATGTACAAAATACCTATAAGATCGTGGAATGTCCGCACTAATAAACAAGCTTCCGAGGAATGGAGCTTCGACACCTAATAGTGATCCTAAGAACGAGGATCCGCACCGCTACCCTTACCGCGCAGATTAACGCAGCTTCGGCGAAGGGGGTCGCACAACGCATCAAGTATGTAAATCGAAAATACCGTAGTAATATCATAAGTCAAAAATAAGTGAGTCATAGAAAAAAATCAATTTCCTTACACTGTGCCTTACTAACAATGAGAGTAACAAGTATAAAACTATAGCATAAAAATAGGAGGCTCACGATCAAAACAGGGTACCTCGCTCGTAGTATCATTAAGCAATCCTACTCCTGGGACTATTTCACCCGCATGGGTCATGTGGACCCGCATGAGGTCATCCGCCTCGTCATGGGACTATTTCACCCGCATGGGACTATTTCACCCGCATGGATCCTGTGGACCCGCATGAGTACCATCGTCGTACTCGCATGAGACTATTTCACCCGCATGGATCCTGTGGTCCGGATCCGGATGAGTGCAAGCGCCGCACTCGCATCATGGGTAGCAAATCCATGGCATAGATAATAACCCGTAATAATACAATTATATAACATAGCTCATCCGGCTATCATACATAACATAAACACTACCAGCCTATCATATCATACATAAGCACTACCGGCCTATCATATCACAACATAAGCACTACCGGCCTATCATATCATAAGCAAGTTAAGAAATCTCCTAACTTCTTATTAACATTAATAATATATCCTCTCATCTTAGTATCATAAGGCACTAACATGTCTTTTAATAGAAAATCCGGGAATTCAACCCAAGTACCATGTACTTCTAACTTTTAAAGAAAAACTCTTTTTATACAAAGATTCCAAGATACTAATCACCATAGTATCAAGTTACAATTTCTTTTCAAAACAAGTCACATTTCCTTTTAGAAATATAATAGGCTTCTAAATCAAGTGACTTCATTTCCTTTAAAACCATAGGCAACCAATGCCTAAAAATTAATCCATCTTCCATAGTTTCAAATCCTTTACCCGTACTAGTTTTAATTAGAGTAAACCATTCTTTGTGAATCTTTCAAAAACTAATATAACCAACTTCCCATAAAGTCATTATATTAGCGTTATTCCTTCGTCAAATACATTTTCCCTAAATCCAAGGGACTTATACTTTTGAAATGGAACAAGTATCATATACTTTAAAACAAGTGTAGATTATCAACTCTTGTACGTATACCGTACTACATAGATACAACTATTCATGCTCAAGAGATAGGAAATCTCTACATACCTCTTTGGTCAATCCACTTGCTAAGTCCAACTACCGCAAGTAATATGTCAACCTATAATAACCATAGTGCGTTGATTAACCTCTAATTTCAATGTAGAAATTCCAAATTCAAGTTACCAATTCCTAAGGAAAAATGGGCAACATTTCCTTTGTTTCTACTCACTTTGCCACCTTTTTCAAAGGCCGATTTTTAACACTCAAACGCCTCATTAAGGCCCAACATCCAAACCAACACAAAGGGGATTACACAACAACCTTCACAAGCTAGCCCCAAGCTTCCTTCTTGCCTTTTACTTTTCAGATTTTTCCTAAGGCTAGAATACCTCTTGGAGTTTTAGAGTGAAGGAGGAGCTTGAAATAATTTAAGAGAGAAGGAGGAGCTTTTTCTAAGAGAGAGATGAAAGATGACCAAGTCTTTAAGACTTGGTCAATATAATGCATGCAAAAATCAGATGGGGACACTTGTCCCCACCTGTGCCCTTTAAAATAAAAATCTGACTTTTCCTAAGTTTTTCCGCCTGATTTCCCGCCTCGGCGCGCGCTTTCAAGGCGCGGCGCAACTCTGCGACCGGATCTTTTCGGCCGCGCTGAAACTTCAGCGACCTCGAGTTTTCGGCCGCGACCACGACTGGCGCGGCCCTTACAATCATCCGTCTTCGCGCGCCACGCCTCGCTCAGCGCCGCGGCTGACCCTAACCGCGGTCGGCACTAACCACGGTATAACAAACACTCAAATATAACTATGGGTCTCACGCCCACAACATCAATCATGCCCGTGGAATACCTTCCTCACCGCTGCCGTGATCATGATATAAAAGCACCAAGGAATACACATGAACACCGTGTCCCACTGTGTCATACTAAACCGTGACGGTAAGTTCAAGACATAGCCGACTACTAAAACCCACGCATCAACAAGGTCATAAACTGTATCATGAGGTCTGTCTAGACCGCCACATGATCGAAGCTGGCCACTCGCCCGCAGTATCTAATGTGCGCGTCTAGTCCTGGAACTTCCCGCAGCTCCGCATAGGCCACTCACGTAGGCCCGCATGAGGTATTCCCCGCATCGAGGGTAGCTACTCCCCGGCATCGTCCTGGACTCGCAGTCCGCATGGCCACATAGACCGCATGACCATAAAGGCCGCACACTAACCTGGAACTCTCGTAGCTCCGTAAAGCCACCCGACCGCATGAGGTATCTCGAATTATAGTCACACAGACTGCCTGAGGCTACCCCGCATCGGAGGGCAGCTTAACCCCTGGTATCATGTCAAGAGGTGAGTGATATAATACTAGCACAACGGCTTATCGTTAAACAACATAAGCACAATAAGAATAACCTCTTACACAAACATCACAAGACACTAACACACGTAGCATCCTAACACGTTTACTTATCAAATCAACAAGAAAGTATTACAAGGCTATCACAAACCAACACAATCAAGTTATTCACACAAGACACTTCCTACTTTATGTCAACAAGTTCGGGTTTTTATCCCCAAAGTACTTCATACATTAATTCTTTAAAAGATCCGTTTCTTTCACAAAAGTCACACAATACCCGTAGTATAAAAATAGAGTGACTATCTTTTTAAGTAAACCAAAACACTTCCCTTTGTAAAATCAAGTAACAACATTATTTTCCAAACATTCAAGTTTGCCTAATTTCAAATGCTCAAGTTTCTCATTTTCGAAAGGTTTCGTAGTTCACAGTCTTAATCACTTAATAATATAATTCTCTTTTAAAACAATTTGAGGAACATACGCCTTATGTGTGAGTAGGTTATTCTTGTTCATAACAATATTATTAAAACATCCATGATCTAGGAAATGTAATATCATTTTGTCTCATCTTAGCTTCTATGCAGATGGAGGTTTCTACTGGTTTTAATAATACTTTATTAGTCAATACATTTCCCTTTATTAGCGCTGCTGTGGTTTGTTCGATACTTATTCTCATTTCCGAAATCAGTAAAACATTATTCCTTTACAAACCAAGTACTCATTACTCACAAATGAGGTTTCACACTTTTTAACAAAATTCATATTAATTCAATTAAGTCAAGTCTCTTATCTTTTAAGATCAAGTCTCTTAACTTTTAAAATCAATAAACCATTCTTTTTATCTCTCTTAAGTCGTTATACCTAACTTCCCATAAAGCTAGTATAACTCTTTAAGCTTTTAAAACCAAGTATTACTCTTCTTTCAAAAAGGTTTCTTAATTCTTTTGAAATACTTCAAGATTCTTATTATTAGACTCAACTCAAAAGACATCGCAGTAAAACCACGTTCAGTTAACACACGTACGTCTACCGTACTATATATATTCTTTTAAAATATCATGCTCAAGAGGATAGGAAGAATCACATACCTCGCGACGATTATCGACTATAAGCAAAACGCTCCACCGCTATAACTCGGCTAGCCTTGTCCACCTTTCAAGTAGAACATGCTACTCGCAGAACATTCAACCTATAAAGGTCATATACGTCTATCAACGTCTAGACTACTCTGTAGAATATTCTAAGCAGAAGGTTCTCTATTCTACGAAAAATCGGGCAGCATTTCCCTACCCGTTAAACTACACAAGTCTACTGTAAATACAGTCATATGTAAGTACAGTTCAAACTTCTTCTTTAATATTCTACTGATGTGATTTCAGTTCAATTCTTTTCTGTAATATCCTTCTATTACAGTTCAATTCTCTTCTATACTACTACAGTATGTAATTTCCAATTACAATATAAGGACAAGAGTATTTACCTCGATAAGCCCAAAATTATCCAAGTTTTAATGTCGATCCTGAGCAACGTTTAGCTCCTACTCTGGCGCTCCAACCCGCTCCAAACAACCCTTAGAAGTTCTACGCAACTTCTTCTTAATACTTCAACCAACTGTGAAGATTTTCCTTAGGGTTTCGTTTGAGACTAAAAGGACATAAGGTAGTATTTCCTGCTCTACGATAGAGGTAACTTTGGAATACTACAAGGTATAAGGCTAAGGTATTTTGGAATAAGAATACTTGGAGAATACTTTTCTACCAAGGGGGTATTTTTACGAGAACAACTCTCAAGAGGGGGTACTCGGCTAGCACCACTAGAAAAAATGGGGGGTACTCTCGGCCAAGGGCCTCACAAAGGGGAAGGGGGAGGCATGGACGAAAACTTATCAAAGGGGGAGAGGGATTTCAAGACTTAGGAAATATTTGAGGGATGAAGGAAGTCTTCAACTAAGGGGGGTATTTATAGGGAAATCAATGGACAAGATCAAGACAAGTGGGGGGCAAGTGGAGGGTGAGGATTTGCCCAAGTGCCCCCTAGCCATCTACTCCACAAATCACTCCAAACATTGACCCATGTTTTAGGACCCAAAACAAGCCAAGAACGTGCAACCCTTCGGTCAACTTGACCGCCCACTTGAGGGTGACAAGTGTCGCCCTCTCGTTGGTCCAAAATATTTCATCTCTCGGAAAAATCCGCAAAAATTATAAATGACATAGCCGTAATTTTCCCTACGCAAGTTTTGGAAAACGTTTCGTCGGAAAACAATTCGTTTTGGTAGTTGTGCACAAATATTTTCGTCCCTTGCCTAATCTTAAGGCTTAAACTTTCGTACGTACGTCCTCACGTACATACTCTGGAAATACGGGGTATAACAACTAGACCGAATTTACTTTGAAATTATTGAGTTTTGTAAGTTATCGGAATAACTATTATGGGCCGTGGAAGAAAACATATAAGAGATAATTATAAATTGTTAAATATACACATGATATACAAGTGTATCTCGTGTATATTATGTGTATATCACTGTATATTGACTCTCGGTTAATGTAGGAAGCCCAAAGGGAATTGGGCAGATTTGGTACCCACGGTAATTAGCAGATTTGGTACATAAATTGTTGTAATATTATAGTGTAACTAGTAGATCTGTCCAAAGCTCGGGTCGGGTGACTTTTTTTCCAACTTGCCCGACCCTGGCCCGGTCCTGACCCAATTTTTTTTAAATTTTCTGATCATGGCCCTGACCCTTCGGGTACCCTACGGGCCTCGGGTCGCCCTGACCCGCCCTAAAAAATAAAAAATGAACGTGGAATTTTGGACGGGTCGGGCTCGGGGTCCGACAATTTTTTTTTTTTTAAATTGAGTTCCAATACTGAAATTGACATTCTCAGAAATATTACTATGAAATTTGGACGTTGAAATCAATTATATATCGAGAGATATTTAGCGAATAAAAGGGAAAATTAGTAACGATTTGGGGGAAAAGTGAAATTGATTGGCAAGACGGACGTTTTTGGAGAAATCAGCTAGTCCAAAGTCCAAACTCCCTTTTGGCTGTTTGTCCGACCCCGTCTCAAAAAAATACGCAAAATTAAAAAAAATAGGTAAATCGGACATCCGATGACAAAGTTATGACCATATAAAGTTTGACAAATGCTTCACATTAAAAAATAAAGTCTACATCACATATGAATTATGATCGGACAGTGGCGGGTCGAGGTCGGTTCAGAGGTCGTGTCAACGTCGGGTCGAGGTCGGGTCGGGCCGGGTCATGAGGGTCAAAAATTCTGACCCTGGCCCGACCCTACATGTGATCGTCCCGCATTTTGGTCGGATGGCTCTCGTCGAAAAACACCGACTCGCCCCGATTTTGAGTCGAGTCGGGCCGGGTCCCCGACCCGATGGACATGTCTAAGTGTAAGTATTATCTTAATTAGTCTTGTACACTTACCATAATTATGTAAGTAGTAATGTGTAGAACGGGAATATAACAACAACAACTATTTGTTAGAAATCTTGAAATGATCAAGTATGAGGGCTTGCTGAGTCGACCAAATTCTTGATCTATCCTTAAGATAATATTGTCCCGTATATCCTTTCAACGGTTGTAATGGCAACTTATCTCCCAAGATAAAACAACAATCAAACAAATGAGCAAAGGGAACTCAAGTGTTTGCTTTGGAAGAAAGATATTTGAGTGTTTTGTGATTGCAAGAGAGGAAGACAATTTCAGAGAATTGTTGAGTGTAAGATGTCAAGTGTATTTCCAAATGAGCCTTGTGTCTCATTATAGTGTGTAGATGATGACCCTCTAAATTGCTAAGTAATGGCCATGAATGTCATGTTAATGCCTTGAATTTGGAGTTACAATTCAGCCAAGTAATGGCTGAATTCATGAGCAAAATAATGGAGAGTAAATACTCCAAAGTCACCAAGAATCGCTTTTAATTCACCTCCAACGATTGAAGCGATCGAGGCGCGGCCGCCGGTTCGAAGAAATCACCGAATCGACACGCCAATTAGAATCGCGGCCCTTCAATTGAAACGTCAATTAGAGTCGCGACCCTTCGGGGAGGCGCCGCGACCCTTACTTGGAGGAGCCGCGACCCTTCTCGATTTCGTGGTGATTTCTGATTCATTTCATCTTTACACATTATACACTTCTTCCTTCATTTACCAACGTGAAATCATTCGTCATTTGACCAATAACCGTCTATTACCTTACGTCTCAAACAATTCGTATACGTACCAATATCTCTTCCATTAAGGAAATTTTGATCATTGGCACTACGTGTGCACGTGTGTGGAAACAAGGTTTCCTACGTGCGTGCCCCCAATTGTTCGATTCATAATTAATATGATTTACTTTATTTTACGTTTAATAAATATTTCCAACAAGTTATAGGAGTCTTGTACTATTAGAATACAATTTTGGGTTTAGAATAGGAATATGTTTTCTATTATAGTAAATTGTAACGTGTATATATACATTTTTTATTAATGAGAATAATCAAGAAATTATTTCTTTCATAAATTAATAACAAGGCGCACAAAGTTGGACAAAATTTAATTTTGTTGAAAATTTAAATTTTTTTATTTTTATGTCGAGTAGATTTCATTCGTTGTCACTTATTAAAGACATTCGTGTGAATATCGAGTTTGAAAGTTATGATAATAATTATCAATACTACATAATAAGATATTGTAATTATTTCTAATGTCTGTTGGCATTACACTAAGTTTTACCATATATTATAAATGCAGACATAACAAATAAAATCAAAACAAAGAAGCATAAAATAGTTAGAGCATATCTTAGAATTTTGTGAAAATAAATTCTTTGGTGATCGAATTCTTATAGAAAAATTACAAATTAGTAGAAACATATTATATCTCCATGGAACAAAGTTAAAGTAACATGTTAAAGATTTTATAAGTAATATTTTTTTGTTAGAATGCATTTAAAAAGACTACAACTTATTAGATGTGATGCGTCGGTGAGAAGGTGTGAGAGGCAAGTGATGGAGACTGAAAGAGAGGTAGAGGAAGGCCGAAGAAGTATTGGGAGAGGTGATCATGCAGGCAACATGATATGAGTAGTCTTCAGCTTACCGATGACATAATTCTAGATAATAAGGTGTGGAGGTCGAAAATTAGGGTACAAGGCTAATAGTAGAATTAGTAGTACCTTCCTTTCTGGCTGGCCCAGTATTATTTTCATTATTTTCTTGTATTTTATTTTAACATTCACATATCTCTTATTCTTAATTTTCTATTGATACTTGTTGTCTTTTCGGCTTTAGTTATCTTACTATTATAATGTTGGTTCTCTGTTATCTGAACGAAGGATCTATCGAAAATAATTTTTTATCTGTTAATATAGAAATAAAATCTGCGTACACTTTATCCTTCTCAAATATAACGTTGTGTGATATTGGTGAGTATGTTGATGTTGTTACAATTTATTAGGTGGGTCACTGCCTTTAGCATCTAGACATGTGTCATTGCCACCATTACACAATCTTAAACAAATCCACTATAATAATCTTTCCCTATAACCTATGCACTCATAATTTATATGTTATTGTTCCCAATGTAGCGAGCATAATTGAGTGTTCCAACAAAAGAAGACATTGGACAAGTAGAAGAAAAAAAAAATAGCACATAAGTAGTAGTAATTATTAAGAGTTCCAAGTGAAAATGAAATGACAACATAAAATTCTTATATGGACTTGAGATTTGAGTTTGAGTGAATAGACAAAAAAAAAGTAAAAAAAATCATTCAAAAATATCAGATAATATTTGAAACCTATGTTGCTAATTATGAGAGATGTCCATAAATAAGCGTGAATAATATCAAAGAGAGAAAATAGTACTCATAGAAGTCGTAAATGATGTGTTTTCCTAACTAACAAGAGGAGCAACTATGAGAGATGTTCCCTTTGTTACACAAGATTAAATTTTGATTTCTAAAAGAATAAAAATGTGAGAACACGGATGACCAAGTCTATCATGCCATGTTGATAGAGGTATAGTTGTTAGAACGGTGGGAGGAGTGACACTAGCAGCGAATGTGGGTAGGAAGGGATATAGGTCCCCCTCACTATTGCATCTCGTAAGGAGTTTTCCGGTACGGAAATCCGTTATAGAAAATCCAAACGGGTCAAAGTTAATTGAGACAAAATTATCGGTGACAAATTTTCAAACATAAATTAATTTTTTGATGATGTTTGGGGCATAAAAGACGTTTTTGAGAGAGAAGTGGGGATGTGGTGGTGGGGTAAGGGTGTGGTCAAGTCCTTGAATTGGAATGTGATGACCATTACCGATCATAATAGACTGCGGAGTATTTAAATTTTGCAGTTGAGTGAGATTACAAGAATTGTTAGTGAGGTGAGATGTGGCGCATGTATCCATATAAGGAGTCCATGTTCTCATTCTTTTTTCATGTGTCTCCCCCCCTGACTTTTTGGGTATATGCACTAAAAATGATAAAACACATTCTCAACATTCTACCTACCCGTGCCATTCAAAACAGAACAACCACCAAAATTCTCTACCGTCGGATCCCTACCTCTGACCATCTTAGAATTTTTGGTTGTCTGTGTTACCCTAATCTGACATCCACGACCCCCACAAATTGGCACCAGATCTACTCTGTGCACCTTTCTAGGCTTTCCAATCGAACCATATGTACCTATGCTATGAACTATCCACCGACAAAATCATAATCTCACGCCACGTCACTTTTGTCGAGTATGTTTTCCCGTTTGACAATATTAAAAAAATATGAATCACTGATTACAACTTTTTTTATGATTCGGACACATCACCGCTTGTCCACCAAGATCTCCGACATGCTATCACTGTTCCGGCAGCAGTCAACAATCTGTCACCACCATCTCCCGTCACTACCGCTACCGACAGTCCGTCCTCGGCGACCACCTCCGCCCCATCTCTGCCACCCACTGCTACCAACCTAGCAAGCATTCCGACGCCTATGGCACATGTTCCACCTCTGTGACTGTCACCGTCGACTGCCACCACTATCGACAGTCGGCCCCCGTCTCGGAAAATACATCAGTTAGTACATTTCCTGTATCCATGTCGACTCCGCAGTATCACTACCACAACGCAGTCATTCCAACCACCGGCAAACACCCACATAACCCCATTCTCGGACCCCTCCCACCTCGGACATCGTACCCCACTTCATCATCCACAACTAACCTCGATATACCGAGACCGACGACTAAACCCAATCCATAAACTACACCTGACCTCGACCCACCCAAATCGACAACCACACCACCAATCGTCACTGTACCGATAAACCAGACCGCCTCCCCCACCCGCCACAATATTCCGACCTTTCGATCTGAACCAACCACGAGTTCGACCACCAACAGTGCACCAGATCTGACATCCAACACTCTCACACTGTATGGAAATTCGTGTCCAACACGAAATTTTTAAATCCAAAGTCTAATTTCCTATCTATCCAAATTCGTATACGGAATTTATATTTTCATTTCATTTACGATGTGAAACTCTTAACTGTGATAATACATAAGCATATGAAGAAGTGTGTAGACATTGGGAACTAAAAAAATTGTATACCTTTTTTTTTGTTGCTATGAAACCTACAAGTGTTGAGTGGCTTGAAATCCGATGAAAGTGCATTCAAATTTATCCCCCTACTTTTGACTTCTTTTTTCTCGATAACATAATTAAAGAACAGTTTGGTGCATTAAATTTTTGTTATGTGCGGAATGCGAAAAATAATCGGATCACAAGAATTTATTATACACAATTGATGGATAGATAGATAGTTTTTTCGGTTTTATTAAATCGAAACGAGGAAATTGATAAAAGAATCGATTAAAGTAACGAACATTTACATTCTAGAAGCAAGGTCTATTTATGATATCAAATACATAAATATAGACGTATTAAGTGGCTACATTAAGCGATGTGCTTAGTGTACCAAATTGATAAATTGATAAACGAAAACAACGAAGATTAATAAAACTGCTTGCTGTACAAATCTTCAAAACTAGTCTTTTATAATCAATTGCATTTATCTTGCATAAATTTTGCACTACAAATAAGCAAAACCCTGAACTTTAGTTAGACAATCTTGTTTTGTGGCTTAATCTTGATAACAATTTTGGTTGTTTGGCTGGCTGGCTGGCATTCTCTAGTCCATATCTTGGTAGAGATCAAATACATGATTTGGACCTAAGTTATTTAGCTCTATTGAAACTTGTATCTTCTATTTTACCTTTTAGCGCTGATTACTTTTATTGGCGGAGCCATACACACTGTCGGGGTTTCAACTGATTAATTTCTTTCGTTGAAAAATTATCATATTAACAAGATACTCAATATGATACCAAATCATGATATTAAAAGATTTCATCTTTTTTTACAAGAATGGAAAAAGGGATTAATGCAAAGTCAACTAATATAAAAAACTGGTAAATAAACCAAGCAATAGAAATGATGCATGAAATGAAAATAAATAAAAAAAGAGAAAACTAGTACTAGTATTTTCTTTTGGTTTCTCACCTTATGTCCGGTACTATTTTTTATATCCGATTAATTTGAATTCACATCGCGACTGAGTTTTTCTTTATTCTCATGGCTAAAACTCAAAATTCCTAATTAAAAATATAAAAATTATATCCATTCCACCCCAATCTTCACTAATAAAAAAAAACTATGATTATCAAGTGTAGAGCTCCCTTCAATCCAAACAAGGATCCCAGAAGGGTAAATGAAGCTCCTGATATATGCAAACCACAAACCTATCACCCAAACAATGATAGGACTGAGGGATCCATATATCAGCAGCTCAATCTTCCCACTTAGATCCTCTTTTGGACTTCAAAAGAGCTCCACCTTTAAAAACCCTAATAAATCTCTTCTTCACAAACATATAAACAAACTAGAGCTTAACAAGTTGCAGTTAACTCTCTCCTCTTGTATTCAAATTTGGAGCCGATGATATGAGCAAACTCACGCAGACATGAAAATTCACAAATATTAAAATAAATAAAGAAATAAAATTAAACTTATATATATGCCCAACTCTTGCCATCTCAACTCTAAGACGGACTAGAAGTATCCTCAAACCTTGTTTCTCGACCTTAGAAAGAAAGAAAAAGAGAAGGGAGCTCAAGAAACTATATATAAAGAAAAAAGAAAATAGCTGAAATTAAAGAATGAAAACTTGTGGACAAATTAAATGTAATCAAGAAAAAAATGTGTCCAAAATATATCAACCCCATGATAAATTCTTTCTAAATGAGAAAAATGGTAGAACACATTGAATGTTTAGATCCATTAACATGCAAAAGCAACAGAAAGAAGTAAGTCATATTCTAACAACTCTAGATGACTGTCTCTCTCTCTATATATAGTTGTTAATGTATGGCTGGTGAGGATGAGAATGAAGAAGAGGAATTTATATAGAGAAGAGTACTTGGGTGTGAAAGATCTCTTTGAAAATGCTCTCTTTCAATGGTTGGATTCCCTTTTTATCTTCTTTTAAAATCAATGCATGTGTCTCTCATTCCCCACCCCCACCCCACCCATAAATATTGAGGAGATTTAAAAATTCAAAGATCCTTCTTTTAATGGTCAAATTCACATGAAAAGCCTATATAACATTGTTGAGTTGAAAAGCCTAATTCATCGCCGAAACTATAAAGATTTTACGGAAAGTGTGGAACACTGATCGACTTGTAAGGTTATTTAGTAGAGAACATTTTGAAAATTCCGGACTTATATTATATCTGCCCGACCCGGTCCGCCCCAGTCCCGCCCAAAAATACCCACTTGCCAAAAATAATTGTTGTAATAACGACCATTTTACATTTTGGCCGTTAGACAAAGATCATTTTTTGCCTTCCCCACTCCCTCAACCCCCAACCCTCTTTATATTTATTTTTAACCCCTAAGTTATTATATTTACACTTTAACCCAATTTTCCAACTATAAATACCTCATTTTCTCTTCTTGTCTTTGTTTAATTATTTAGTTTATAAATATATATGAGTATAATACTATAATATGAGTATATGACTATCACTATATGACTATATGTTACTTTGTTATTATTTTTAATTTAGTGGAAATTTTTTTTAAAAAAATGTCCCTCCCGTCCCGTTCCGAGCCAGTCCGGCTTGACCGTCGTCCGACCAGCGCCCATCGGGCCGGTGTCGGGGCGGGACACTAATCGTTCGCTAATCTGGTCCCGCTCGCCCGCCCAGCCCGCCCTCCTCTCTGTCCCGACCCCGCCTATCCCGGTCCCAGTGGGCCCAACTCGGCCCACTGGCCAGCCCTATAATTATACAACACTCAAACCTCTCTATAACAATGTTATTTGTTCAGATATTTTTGACTGCTATAGCGAGATGATGACATAACACGAAAAAAAGGTCAAAAATACCCCGGGCTAATATAAAAATATTTAAAAATACCCTTCATCTATTTATTGGGCTAAAAATACAATTCATGCACCTATTTGGATCACTTATGCCCTTAAAACTAACCGTCTTTTTTTATTTATTATTTTACTATTATTTGTTACATAGCGCCACCCTATTGGTCCAAATTGAAACCGCACCCCTAGATTTTTTTCTTTCGCCCCGACCCAACGACTCATGACCAATGACTCAATCCACTAAAAAATCAATCAGCACATCGCAATCTTTTATAGCCAAACTTCGGTGGGTGAAATATTAATTTGTTTTGCAATTCTCACTTCATAAATTAGTTTTTCTGAGTAGAGTTAGACTCAATTTTATATTTCTTATGCTAGTTTGGAGGGTTAAAAGTCTCGAAAGAGTTTGGTAAATTTCTTGTATGCGTAATGTTAGTAAAAACACTTGCAACAGTGCTATTTCTTATCCAGCCTGAGTTGGAGGACTAAAAGTCTCGAATAGAGTTTGGAAATTTATATTACTCTTCGGTCTCAATTTAAGTGTATTAATTTGACTTGACACATAATTAAGAAAAAAATGAAGATGAGGACATAGAGCTTTAAAAGCTGCTTCTACAAATGGCAAATAGTATATTTTTTTAATTTTTTTTATTACATAAGGGGACGGGGAGGGAAAAACGGGAAGAAAATTACAACATGAGATTCGAGCCCTCACCAACAAGGTGAAAATTCACGTAATCAATCAACTTAGCTACTAGATCAATAACAAATTGCAGAGGAAATAGATGAAAAAAATTATTTTCTCCCATGTGGTAAAGGGACTATGTGCTGATGGTTTTCTTTAATGGGACTTGGGTCATGGGTCATGGGTCATGGATTAATGGGTCGTTGGGTCGGGGAAGGGAAAAGTTATAGTGGGAGTGGGGTTTTAATTTAGACCAATAAGTGTCACGTAATAAAAAATATAATAAAAAGAGAAGTTAATTTTAAGAGTACAAGTGAGCCAAAATAGGTGGAGGGAGAATATTTTAGCTCAATAAATGAATGAATTTACATTAAGCATGATTTATGTAGATTTTCTTTAATACGATGATATAATCAAGTTCACAAAACTCATCAGTCGAATCTACTGTGGGGTCAAATTTATAAAAATAAAAAATGTAGGGTAAATTTTGAAAAGTGAAAGATAAAAGCAATGACCAAAATAAAAAGTAAAAATTATAAAAATAAGTTTAGGTATTTTTCATATTCCAAATACAACTTCAAGTTGTATTTGAAATTTTCATGGCCAAACACTAATTTGCAAAAAAAGTGAAAAAAATTGAAATAAAAAAATAAAAAATATCTATGGCCAAACAAGTCCTTATATTCATAAAAATTGTAAAATAAAAATTAAATAAGTTTTAATATTAATGAATATGAGTGGCTCAATTGTGAGACTAGTAAAGTCTTAGCTTTAGACCCCCCAAACTTTTGAGGCCCAAAAAATTTTAAGGTTATTTTTATGATTTTATATTCTCTGAGACAATATTGAAGATTGTAAAAAGAAGAAAAAAATTATATAATAAAAGAAAAAACTATTTAAATAAATATTTTACAACAACATTAAAGGTAATGTATTTAAAACACATGTCTAACATCGTATTAACTTGAATTAGTCCTCACTACTATAAATATTAATGTTACTATGTAAAGTAAAAGGCAACAAGGTTAAAAAATAAAAACACAACTCTAATATTTTTTATGTATATACATATATACTTAAAGCATCGAACTAAAATTTAGCTTTAGGCCAATAATTTTATTAATACACCCCTGTTAATGAAAATAATATCAAACAATGTGAAGCATGCCAAAATGGAAATAGTATCGTCTAAATTGATATATAACATGTAGTATCTTTTTAGTCAAAATTACTTGAAACGTAGTGTACATTTCTTCGTCAAATAAAAGACAATTATTGTTATTAATAAAGCAATAAAAACAACTAGTCTTACACCCGTTACTTTGACTTGTAATAGTTTTTGTTTTTATTTTCCTCATATGTGTACCAGATTTTGGATCATTCATGTGAGACATGCTAATGTGCGATCCTCGTTTTTTTTAATGTTTTTTATGTAACAGATCATTGATGGCTAGTATCGATACGATCGAATGTATACCGCTTAAGCCAACAAGTAGCAATAGCACGGCCGAGCCACTTTGTAATTAATGTCACAAAGTTTTGATTTTACAAATTTCATGACAATTTATTGTTCAATTGCAGAAACTAAAAAGTTCTTCTGATCCAAACAATCACATCAGGCTAGTAGCATATTAGTTTAGTTTCTTGCTACAATTAATCTCTAGATATAGATGACTCAGAGACTTTGAGTATTCACCCCACTTAAGGGTGTCAAATTTAACACAAGATAGTGTAATCTGTCCAATCAGTTCAATTGTCCAAGTTGGAAAGATATACCATAATCATTATAAGACAACTTGATGCATAAAGTATTTCATGCTCATAGAGAGTGTTTTTGAAAAGGTTATACCCCAATTAAGTATAATAATATAGGTGACTTCCGCTAATGTGACCATTAGTAAAAAACGATTGATTACACAATTTAAACTTACGATCAAAAGATAACTTTATTTCTAGATATAGTAAAAATCAAATGACTATTGAGGGTGGCAGGTGACATTATGGCATAACAAGTCAATATGAACACTGATAAAAAATTTGGAAATGAGGTATGGTATTCTCAAAAGTGTTCGAGCTTTAATTTTTTTCCGTTGAACAAATTACTAAAAAATGACTTGAAATTAAAAAAATTTACTATTTTTTTAGTAGTCCATCAGACATAAGTTTTTAGTTTTTGCCTATAAATATCCTGAAGTTCTGTCTTATAGACAAAACTAATATATGTCCACAACTTATATTCAATAGACAACAAAAACTTTTATTAAGCGGAGGTTATTTTTAAAAAAAAATCATCAAGCGGGGCTAAAAAATCAAAATCACTTACTATAAAGGCCATTTGTGAACTTAACGTCTTAACCCGATAAAAAGAGGGGAAAAGCCAGAAATAACAGATAAAGACGTCGGCAGCAGGACTTGAACATGCGCGGGTGAAGCCCAACAGATTTCAAGTGTGTCTCCTTAACCACTCGGACATACTGACTTTGATGGCCCTGCTCCTAATATGACTCTTATTTATGTTCGAAGTGTTAAAACCGTCCGTAAAGTCCTATATTCTGTCAAAAATAGGCACATTCTTCATGCTTACAAGCTAAAGTTGTATATTTAATATTTTAGATGAGCATTGTGAATGTCAATTTTTTGAAAATATACAATTTGACTGTTCTTGAATTTGGAAAATACATTCATTTAATTATTGGATTCGAAAATCTATTTTCTAATCCAAGTGTTCTTTAATTATCTCTATAAAGTGAATGTTCGCAAATTCAGAAGTTCATTGATTTTCACTTTCCTTCCTGAAAATTACTTATTTTACGTGCAAGTTTAATCATTTATCCATCTCTATTTATAAAATATTATGATATTTCTTCTTTATTTTTTTAATCTATTTATGTCGATCATAATAATTCAATCAATTAGCTAGCATCATAAAATATAAATATATTCACATTTCAATCATTCTCAGTTGTATTTCAATTTCAAACTAGTCGAAATCGATTATATGATATTTCTCGATTTATTTAAACTTTTAAGTTTAATAGTAAACTAGATATGTTAATTTAAAGATAATTTTGAATTTTTACTAAATTAAAAGCCTTTGAATATGATACTTCTCCTACATACAAGTTCTTGACTAAATTACAAAGATATCTAGTTAAAAAATTGTCTACATTCGATGTTTATATTAATGTACTTGCTACATGTGACATTTCTTTCCACACATTCTTACTAAACTATAGTCACAATTTCATCTTAATTTGTGACTTAATCATGATAAATTAGTAGATAAATATTCATTTATTAACCGGCAACAAGACATAATGTAAGATAAATATATATTCATATTTCTTAATAAAAAAAAAAGAAATTGAAACAAAACATAAATATAACTTAATCACGATAAACGTTAAATTCTATTAACTGACAACAAGACCTAATTACTAACTGAGATGTTTCTTTCCATACTCTTATCTGAACTATAATCACAATCTCATCTTAATTTGTGATTTAATCATGATAAATATAAAATTTTACACCACGACAAATATATTAATTTCAAATCAAACAAAACATAAAAAAGAAAAAGAAATATAGAGTGAATGGAAATATCATGTAATTTAACACTTTGTTTTAAATTAAAGTGAAATAAAATGAAAAGAAATGAGGTAACGTTAACATATAGTCACCACCTATACGCTCCTATTCCTTTCCCTCCCTTTATTATACACTTCACTGAGACATTTTCACAAACACCTTGTAAGCAATTTCACAAATCCGATAAAACACCAATTACATAAACCTGTTACATCGTATGTCGAATATATATACACTCAATTAGCTAATACAATAGTTTTACATAAAGAAATAATGTTGGAAGTAGACAATTTATTGACTAAGAAAGTAGCAGATCGTTACCTTAAACGTGAAGTTCTTGGTGAAGGTACTTATGGTGTTGTTTATAAGGCTATTGATACGAAGGTAACTTTGTGCTACACTCTGTAATTTTTGATTTTATGAATTCTAGGGTTTTGGTTAATTAATATTGTGATTAGGTTAATTCTATGAATTTGTGATTTTTTTGGGTCATTTGCACTTTTGGCCCTATTTTGTTCTGGTCTTTAATTTTTGTCCCTTCAGGCAAAAAAACTTTATCACGGGGCATAAATTTATATTTTCGCATCCTAATATTCCACAAGTTATGTCCCACACCCTTAAAGAGATATGAGTTCGATTTGAAGGGCAAACATCGAAAACCAGACCATTTGAAGGGAAAAACTGCAATATGTTTATGTTTTTTTTGTTGAATTTTGATTATGTTATGTTGAATGGTTAGAGATTAAGGTTTGTAAGTTTTTGAATTATTAAACACAAAAAGGAAAAGCTGTTAGTGATGTCATTGTTAATTCGATGAATTCGTGATGTTTTTGGCTGAGTTTTGATTTTGTTATGTTGAATGGTTGAAAATCAAGGTTTGTAAGTTTTCGAATTAAACACGAAAAAAAAAAAGCTGTTATCTTGCTGTGATTGTTAATTCGATGAATTCGTGATGTTTTTTCGTTGAATTTTGATTTTGTTGCGTTAAACGGTTGGAGATTGAGGTTTGTAAGTTTTTTGAATTGAACACAAAAAGAAAAAAAAGCTGTTAGTGTCAGCTCGCGGGTGTGTGCGTTTTTCGTTTGCCATCTTTGGTTTTGATCATTTTAGGTTTTTTTATAATTAATGCCATGTTATCCAAGCTTCACATAGCCCATTTGAAGTTTGATTTTGCCATGTTGAATGGTTGAAGATTAAGCTCCTGTAAGTTTATAAATTACTCACCAAAAGGAAAAGTGGTTAGTGCTAGCTCGTTGGTGTGTGTGCGTTTTTCATTTGCTCTTTGGTTTCAATAATTCTAGAATTTTTATAATTAATGCCATGTTTGTCGGTTTTTATATCCAAGCTTCACAAACAGGGGTGTATCTAGGATTTCTAGAACATGTGTGCACCACTAAAAATGGAGATTTTTTTTTGTATTTAGTGGGATTTGATCCCTGTTCCTGGGGTAAATAACTAATCATTCAACCAAGTGCACCATTCATCCCTTTTGGAGCATAGGTGCCAGCAGATGGTTGTAGATCAATTCTATAAAATATGTACATAAATATGTAGTTTTACCGTGCGAGCATGGGTTCACGTGCCCCATATTTTAGGCTTATATTCGCTCATGTCACATAGCCCATTCGGAGCCGTGATAAAGAGAAGTCCAAAGTCCCTCCGTCCCCATAAAGGAGGAGGATTGTTGTAGGTTGAATTTCAGTGTAGAATTATTAGTCAAACCATTACGCCCCAACTAGTTTGGGAGTAATTGTAGTTGATTGACTGTTGTTTCGTTAATGTCTATGAATTCTGGAATGTGTTTTCATTTAAATTTTATTATGTTAAGTTGAATGGTAAGTTAATCTTCGCTTTTAAATTGAGTACAAAAAAGGAAAAAAGAAAATTCTGATAGTGCTAGATCTTAGATGGATTCTGATGATTTCTGGGGCCTCACTTTGTAACTAATCTCGACAAGGCATAATTCTCTAGCCTATATGGATAGTGTGAGATTTTGAGAACCTACCTAAAATTTAAGAGTGTTAGTTGCCTTGAAAGACCAACTATTTAGAAGTATTGGCGTGAAATGGGCTTGGATAAGGCTGATACAGAACCCATAAAAAATCGGAAGAAAATAGAAGAAAAATGTCGGAAGTAGACAATTTATTGACGAAGAAGTAGCAGACCGTTACCTGAACCGGGAAGTTCTTGGTGAAGGTACTCATGGTGTTGTCTACAAGGCCATTGATACGAAGGTACCCATAAAAAATCGGAAGAAAATAGAAGAAAAATGTCGGAAGTAGACAATTTATCGACGAAGAAGTAGCAGATCGTTACCTGAACCGGGAAGTTCTTGGTGAAGGTACTCATGGTGTTGTCTACAAGGCCATTGATACGAAGGTACTTTGTGTATACACTTGTGGGTGTTTCTCTGTTTTCCATTTGCGGTATTTGGTTTCGTGAATTTTAGGGGTTTGTTTATTTTGTTTTTTTATGACAAGGGAACCCGCATCCGCTACTAGGGTTTTGTTTAATTCATGCTGTGATTGATTTAATTCTATGAATTCGTGGTGTTTTTCTGTTGAATTTTGATTTTGTCATGTTGAAAATTAAGCTTTGTAAGTTTTTGAATTAAACGCAAAAATTGTTAATGCTAGCTCGGGGGGGGGGGGGGGGCGTCTTTTGTTTCAATAATTCTAGGGTTTCTATAATTAATGCCATGTTATTCAAGCTTCGGATAACCCATTTGAATTTTGATTTTGTCATGTTGAATGGTTGAAGATTAAACTCCTGTAAGTTTATAAATTACTCATTACAAGGAAAAGCGGTTAGTGCTAGCTCGTTCGTGTGTGCGCGTTTTCATTTGCCATCTTTGGTTTCATTAATTCTAGGATTTCTGTAATTAATGACATGTTTCTCGATTTCTATATCCTAGCTTCACATAGCCTATTCGGAGCCGTGATAAAGAGAAGTCCAAAGTCCCTCCCGTCACCATAAAGGAGGAGGATTGTTTTAGTTTGAAGTTCAGCATAAAATTAGTCAAACCACTACACCCCAACTAGTTTTTGGAGTAATCATAGTTGATTGCCTATTCTTTTGTAGATGTCTATGGATTCTGGAATGTGTTTTCATTTGAATTTTATCGTGCAAAGTTGAATGGTAAGTTAAGCTGTGTAAGCTTTTGAATTGAGTACATAAAAGGAAAAAAGAAAATTCTGTTAGTGCTAAATCTTGGATGGATTCTGGTGGTTTGTGGGCTCACGTGGTATCTAATCTCGACAAAGCATAATTCTCTAGGCTATATGGATAGTTTGAGATTTTGAGAACCTGTAATTTAACAGTTTAAAAAAAACTCTAAATTTAAGAAGCGTTAATTGCCTCGGAAAATAAACTATTTAGAAGTATTGGAGTGAAATGGGCTTGGATAATGCAGAATGGTTATAAAGGACTCATATAATGGACCCCAACTGGTTTTGGTTTTGGATTAAGGCATAGTAACTAACTGATTAAACATTTGGCTACATTTTGTTTTGAAATAATGATATATCTGATGTATGCTTTAATTTCATTTGCTGCAGAGTGGACAGATTGTTGCTATCAAGAAAATTCGTCTTGGGAAGCAGAAGGAAGGGGTGAATTTTACTGCCCTGAGGGAAATCAAATTATTGAAAGAGCTGAAGGATCCTAACATTATTGAATTGATTGATTGCTTCCCTCACAAAGGGAACTTGCATCTTGTATTTGAGTTCATGGAGACAGATCTTGAGGCCGTGATTCGTGATAGGAATATCTTCCTCTCACCTGCAGATATAAAATCTTATATCCAGATGACATTGAAAGGTCTTGCTTTTTGCCACAAGAAATGGGTCTTGCATAGGTATGTGTTTGTTATTCTCAATTTCACTAGATTCTGACTTGTGTTCAGCTTCCTTAATTTTTTGCCGTTTCTTCCTGACAGAGATATGAAACCAAACAATTTACTGATTGGACCTAATGGGCAGCTTAAACTTGCTGACTTTGGATTAGCACGTTTATTTGGTAGCCCTGATAGAAGATTCACTCATCAGGTATGTCGGGCTATTCTACTTGAATGATCAAATGTGAAGGTGAACCTTACAACTCTTGGAGCATATATCCTGTCAAAAATGGGTTTTCTATCTTGCTATATTGTCGTTTTTTTTTTGTTTTGGCTTCAAATTATGGTTCTTCTAGTCGAAATTCATGACACATCATCTTCACAAAAAGGGGGAAATTAGTTGATTTGCTTGCACCTCACCGGATGACCTGGAATGAGCCACATGCTAAAATTGCCTTTTATTTTTTCCTTATGGCAGTGGAGTTATCAGTTTCTCCATCTGTTCTAATAAAATATGGAGGTATCTTCTTTTTTATGAAATTTAGACTTTCTTTCGAGGATATCTACTTTTCCAAATAAGGGTGGTCTTTTGTTCTTTTATCTATATGTGTAAAAAAATGTGATCCAATGCTGCACCTTTTTTCATCTATGATGGTCAAAGTTGACATAGTTACTCCTATCTTTCTATAAACAGTTAGTGTGGACAGTACACAATTTCAATTCTTATGTTAATAATTATTAACAACAACAATAACATACCCAGTGAAATCCCACAATGTGGGGTCTGAGGAGGGTAGAGTGTACGCAGACCTTATCTCTACCTTGGTAGGTAGAGCGGCTGTTTCCGAGAATGTTAATAACTGTTCACAAAAAATTGTATGTATTTACTTATTTGGTATGTACATTTCATTCCACAGTGAAAAATACATGCAAATTATTGATGGTATGACCTTGTTTTTGGAGAGTTAGGAATTGCCATATTGTGGTGTGCGTACAAAGTTGAGCAGGATATTGTCAAAATAGTGCAGATATAGCAGTAGAATCCTGTTTCTTTATTCTTTCTTTATTTATTATTTTATTTGGGTGAGTTTCACAAATCATATTTTCCATTTTCATATCATGCTCTCTCTACTCCTGTTACTGTTGGAAATGTGTAAACAACATTTATCTTTTAATCTGGTTGGATACTTTTAGGTCTTTGCCCGGTGGTACAGAGCACCAGAGTTATTGTTTGGTGCAAAGCAATATGGACCTGGGGTAGATGTTTGGGCCGCTGCATGTATCTTTGCTGAGCTCCTCCTGCGGCGACCATTTTTGCAGGTGAATGTCTGTTATGATTATACTTGTCACAAGTTATCCTTGTCCTTTTATGTGAAATTGGTTGGTGCTATCACTAGTTTCCATGGCTCAAGCTGCCAGGTTCTACTTGATCTTTTGCATAGTGTTATGTAGGAGATTCTCTTTTCTAGAAGAGTTTTCATGTTAACTTCTGAACTCGGACAGTTCTAGTTGTTTCAATATTATATCCTTTGTTATAGACCCTTGTGGTCCGGCTCTTCTCCGGACCCCGCGCATAGCGGGAGCTTAATGCACCGGGCTGCTCTTTTTTTGTTATTGACTTTCTTCACTCTCAGGGAAGAAACACTCCTTTTGAATGCATCTTTTTTTTCTTTTCTTTTTTCTGAATGCATCTTTTAGACTTTTAGGACATGTACATATATTCTCTTCTTCTACTTATAAAATCTCTTCTTCTTCTTCTTCAATTACAATTGGGCAAATGTTGCATGAATATAGTTCTAATATAGGCTTTGAAGACATATCTCATTGAACCAACCAAGAAGAAATAGGATTTTTATGGAGATCCAGAGCCATGTTATACACTCCCGAAAAAACAGTCCTGAAGTCATAAGTTTCCTTGTCATATATACTTACCGTTTTCGAAAAAAAGTTTTCCTCATCATTTGAGCTGAAGTATATATGATTTTGGTAGGATAAGGTGGTCGGGTCTTTATGGGCGTGAAACTGCATGTGTCTTTTTGAGGTTAGATGTGATTTATGCATCCATGTGGTCTATTGCTAGTTTTGGTTAGTGGGTTTTGCTATGGAGGACATATCATCCAAATGTTCATGATCCGTCTTTCTGTTATTATTCTAAGAAGAACTTACCCTCTAATTTTCGTTACTTAGGCAATTTTGTGAGTTATGTTATCTTTCCTTATGTGTTCTCGTTAAATTTACGTGAAGTTTCACTAGAAGAATAAAAGCTGTGAACTAATTGTCCCTCTTAGTTCTGTTCTAGAAAGCTTCATGTGCAGTAGGGCAGTTGAAAATGAAGCCATATTGAAAAACAACTTACTTATCGAGCTTGACTGAACATTTTTTCCCTTCCTTGTTCCTACGATGATCCTTTTCTATGATAAATTCTTCCGATTCCCTGATAACTATTTGAGCTTCTGTTACACTTTATGTGCTACTTTCACTACTACTATCTCCCTGTTGTTTTAGCCAATAATTTGTTTTGAAATCTGTGACTGTATTAGGGGAACAGTGATATTGATCAGCTGGGGAAGATTTTTGCGGCCTTTGGGACCCCAAAGCCTTCACAGTGGCATGATATGGTCTACTTGCCGGATTATGTTGAGTACCAATTTGTCCCTGGGCAGCCATTCAAAACACTGTTTCCAACGGCTACTGAAGATTGCCTAGATCTTCTGTCAAAGATGTTTTCATACGACCCAAAAGCTAGAATTTCAGCAGAGCAAGCATTGGAGCATCGGTATGTTTGTTCTTCATCTTGTTTAGTTTGCACACTTGCGGTTGATGTGGGTACTGAAGTTTTCCTTTCTTTAGGTACTTCTCATCAGGACCTCCACCTACGGAACCAGCTCTGCTTCCAAGACCTCCCCCTAAGCGGGAACCCGCAAATCCTAGGGTTTCAGATCTCAATCCACATGATGGTCCTGTGGTATTGTCTCCGCCAAGAAAGTCAAGGAGAGTGATGCCAAATCGCGAAGGATTTGAGGCAAATGTGCGTCCAGAAAAGATGGATGACCATGGAAATGAATCCCGACAAGCTGCTGGTGAGAGGAGTGAACAGGTACCCATGTCACTGGATTTCTCAGTCTTTGGGATGAAACCACCTACTAGACCAACCATTAACAGGTATTAGCTGATACGTCTTGCAATAGCTTCTACTAACCATAGCTCTACATGTGTTGTTATTGATCTCATGTTGGAAATATACCATTGTTGTTATCCTGTTGGTCTAAATTTGTGGGTTTGGGGGGTGGGGGGTGAGGCCACATGGTTATGCATCAAAGACAGTCATGCATTGCCTTTGGACTCACACTCGGGGTGCTCAAGTAATCAAACTTTATTGATTCTCCCTTAATTGTGTGAAGCAACATACTAGCATAGTTGATTAGTAAATCAATTTTTTGTCTATTTTACTGCAAGTTCATTATAAATAGGGACTGTAGCATATTCTTCCAACTGTTTGTCACAGAATCCATGAAAGGAATAAGTGTAAGATACATATGAACACCTTGGTTTTTAGTTTGCACTATCTATACATTGCAAGGTTTTTTATCACAAGATACAGGACTTGTGCTATTCAAAACCACATGTGCAGAGCATAACAGGAAGAACAAAAAGGGGTGGGGTGTTCAACTAGCGGTCAAGTTACTGTAGTTCCCAAGGAAATAAGCTTTTCTGCAAAAATGGAGAACTAGGAACAGATGTTATTTTGGTGGATTGTTTTCTAGGAAATATCTTGAGTATGCTAATATTACTAAGATGGTTGCTTTCAAGAACCTGGATATGCAGCAAGTTGTTATTTAGTCATTGTATGGACCAGTAACTACTTTGATGTTGTATCATTATGAGTTTCCTAAACGTTTTTCCACCTGCAGCGCTGACAGATCGCACTTAAAGAGGAAATTAGATCTTGAATTCCAACCCGAAGAGGAATAAAATACCTGTCTGAATCTTTATTTCATATGGATGAGGGTTGCTACATTGTTAAAAAGGTGCGTGGTGAGTCCATCACTTGTATATTTACATTCTCTTGGAATATATTCATTCTTATATCCAGATTAATCTCAAGTTTCAGGTCTTAATTTTCCAGGTCATATGTTCCATAATTTTGGTGAACAGGGAGAAACAAATCTTTTTTTTCAAGCATATTGGGTACACCATGGGATCAAATGCCCCTCCTTTTCCCCCTTTTGGGTGGAAGTTTGCCAATTTAACGAGTGATCTTGTAGAAGTATATGGAACCAGGGTAATAAAGTTTTACCTAATTCATTCTTTATCGTTGAGAGGATATAATTGTAAGACGGCTATACCAATTCTAGCATTCGTATAAACTCAAATTTAATCTGCTGTTTGTAGTGTGACATGTTGATTTGTGTCGGTTCGAGAGAATATCTAATTTGACAAATGTGAGTTTGTGAAACACTTTATTGGAGTTGCTGATTTTTAACTTGGTGGATATTTGTCTGTTTAGAGAAATCATGATTTGGTTGAGCTTGGGGCTTTCATAACGGAGGTCTCGGGTTTGAAATCCCCTGCCTACGACAGCAGGGAGCCTTCTGGGTCGAGCTCATCGCACATGGCTTGCCTGGTGTGGGTTATCTCTCCTGTGTGGTTTGCATGGTTTGCAGGCTATTGCACAAGTACTCTGTACGCAACCCTTCACGAAGGATATCGGTTGTGGATTTCCTTGTCATAAGAAGAAAAAAAAAGAGATATCACGATCTATTCATCTCTGCCATGGCTGCACAACGTTGCATGTTGGTCATTTTTGGTAGGCCATGAATATAGAGTGCTTTGTGCACTAGGCTTGCAATAACATGAGACTACTCATGACAATCTCGAAATGATAACTTGGAAAAATAAAATAACAACATATTATAACCTAATAGAGTGCACTGTAAAAATTATTTACATTACTGTATATATATATAACCTAACTTAAAATCATTTATTAGATAGGACACAAATATATTTTGGTTTCTAACGCTATTCATTGGATAGGCCGCGTTTATGACATAGATCAGTCGATCTTAGCCCGAAACGATCCGCCTTGCTATTAACCGGGTCTTGGTTTATATGAAAAAATTACATTCCAATACTTTTGAGTGATCTAGTTTATAAAATCACCAACAAATATAGGTTTCGTATATTTAATAATACTTAAATATAATATACTATACATATATTATACGTATTATATAATGAATATCTTATTTCAAATAAGCCAATAATTGTTGACTATCTCTGAAAGATACTCAAGTCGTAATTTCTCATAGAGATAAGAGAATGGTGCCTTTAGAACCTAATTTCGGGCATTAATCTCAGGGGCTAAGTTATTTATCGCAGCGGGAAGGAGAGGGTAAGAATTCTTTATACTGAACAATAGTTTTTTTTTTCATTTTCACGGTAGACTTTTAACTCATACTCTCAAAAAGATTGTCTTAGTTACTATTTGGATAGAAATATTTTCTTTGACCATAATTGTTTTTAAATACTTTCTAAATATTTTTGAATTGTTAACTATTGTGACTTATATTGTTTTTTATGTAGTTTCTGAATATGTAAATTTTAAAAAAAGAAGATTATATGTCCTAATTCACACGGAACATTAGTTAGTTTGACCCTCGTACTCCGGAATAAGATAATTTTTTTGAGACCGGGAGTACATTTTATGCTTTCTCATCACCTTATTGTATAGCTGTTGTGTATTTGAGTTACTGCCTATAATTAAATTTTGCGATGATACATTTAGGTAAGTTTACTGATTTTTATTAAAGCGAAATCCGTGAAATGTTGGGTGTAACAAAACAATGAAAAGCTAGAAAGGGGATTGGAGTAGAAATGGACATTTTGGTGAAGGTTTAACTGATTTAGCTTTTGCAGGGAAAACTTAGCCATGGAATGAATTCTCTTCTGTGTAATTGAGGAAACATGAGACAAAATCTACCTATACGTTATCTGTTGGCTAAAGGCTAGAATCCAAAATACAGCTATTGTACTCCTCCCTCCGGATAACAAAAATGTTAGCCTACCTTTTTTTTATCAATGCCTATTTAATTATGTGTATTTATATACAGTTAATGTCTTTTTTCTTTGTATTTGATCAAATCTTTTGTATATTCACTCGCTCCTTTCGCCTTTCTTCTGTGAGCTTCATAGTAACAGGCATACTTTTCTCTGACACATTTTCGCAAACACCTAACAGGCATACAAGAAAAATGAACATTGAGCAAGTGAAGAGTTTACGTGAACTTACCGTATTTTTCTTTATAATAGGAAGTGCCACGGCACTTGGCTACACAACATGGCTTATCTGTACTACTACTTCCATTCTATTAGCTGAACTACTTTTAGTACTACACCGGAGCAGTTACATTGCTCGTCTTTATAATCACTTCAGGCTGGTGCATCACACCAGCCGTGATTGTGATATCTTAGGGTCATTAGTGGCGCTATTTATAGCGCCATTATTTAGCCACAAACTGTTTGACATAAACGTGTCTCCTAGTACGGTAGCACCAGTTATGTGTTATTTTCGCCTGTACCCTATTATGGTGATGGTAGGCCTAGAGATTTTCGAGTACTGAATGTACTCATTATGCTTAATGTTAATGTTGCTTATGGGGAGTTTGGATTTGGACCTAATACTTGTGCATTGGTCGCGTTTTTCATTTACATTGCTGTAATATTGAGAGATCAAACAGGTGCAGCTCATGATGATGATGATCAACAACAACATTTGACCTTGAATCAGATTAGGTCGAATTTAATCATAGGTACATTTTATAATAGTAATTCTGACAATTGTTATGTTATGGTAGTATATGGAGACGATTAAGGTAGCTAGACTGTGATTATGGAGTAGTAGTTAGGTCCATGAAATTAGTTGTTGGTTAATTGAAAAAGTATATGTTATTGTTTATTTGTAAATTTGTTAAGTCACTTCGTCGAATACAATTCAATGTGTATTACTATCTGTTGTTTTATTTGTTTGTATTATCTTGATATTCTATTGTTTTATTTTTTTGCCATCCTGCATCGATCACTTTTCTTTCGAGTTTTACCCTCCCTAGACCCCACTTGTGTGACTACATTGAGTATGTTGTTGTTTTACTTCATTAAAAATAATTGACGTGGAAGGTAAATCGTTTGTAAATGCTAGTAGTTGACCTGCTTCAACTCATTTAGTCATTTGGTTAATTATTTTATGGAATTGAGAAGGCCAACATAAGCAAATTTTAGTACCTTCTGTATGGTTTACTTGAAGAAAGTTGTTCTGTTTCTTCTGTCACTTAAATTGTACTGTTATGGTGATTAGATTGTGTCCTGATTCCTTAAAAGTTCATCTGGACCATGAACTTTAGAATTAATTGGATTTCTGCCCTTTTATCTATCTAGATAAGAAGCAATATGATAAAGGGTACCTATTTGATGCAAGTACTAATAGCTTAAAGAGCTACCACCAAGAATTGTGGTCCAATAGATAAGATTTCTCCCCCCTTAACCAAAGGTCTCAGGTTCGAGTTTTGGGTATGAAACTTGGAAGCGAACGCTTCTCCCTTTAATGGCCTTACGTGGCGAGAATTCGAATTAGTCAGGGCCTTGGTGCGGGTAACAGACACCGGGTGAAAAATTAAAAGAAAACTTAAAGAGTGTGAATTAGTTCGCTAAGGTGCAAAAATTGGAAGGATATGAGTAAGCTTCACAAGTCGCAACCAATTCATGAGGTGTTAATCAATTAAAGAGCTGCAAGTTAGTAAACTCAAGCACAATACATGATGGTACTATAGACATACCAATGAGATTAATGTTAAAGTGTATATGGGACCCTTTGGATTTTCTTTGTATATTTGGTGAATATTAGACTTAGGTTTATACCTTAATTAGTAGTGTAATATTACCATAATTGTAAAGTTAGTATTCTTATAGAATAGGAATTCCTAGGTAAAATAGGAAGAGGACCTTCCTTGTAACTTGTATATATATGTCTTTCATTAATAAGAATAATCAAGGAATTATTTCTTTCATGGTATCAAGAGTCTAAGTTCTCTTTACCGTGCTTTCGCTCCTCAAAATTTCTTCTTCTTTTCTCGAAATTTTGCTCTATATTCTCGATTTTTTTGTGTTCTTCCTCTTTCACAAAAACCGAGTATCTTCTCTTCCAAAAAAAATCTTTCTCACAAATTCCCTTCTCTAAATCTTGTTGTTCTATTCCCTATGGCTGATAAGAACACTTTTCACCCTGCCCTCACAGTTTCTAATATCAAGAGCGTTCTTCATCGTTCGGACCTGAAACGTTCAATATGGGACGTGAGCGGAATTATTTAAGATTCATTCTTTGGCACATAAAGTCATCCACCATATCATTCCTCCAACTCCTCCAGGGGGGGGTGATACGACATCTACTTCTACGACGATTGTGCCCAATAAAGCGGCAGATCCAGAATTATGGGTCATGCTGATGCCAAGGTTCTTCAATAGATTTATGTCTCTATCTCCTTGGACCTTTTACAGACGATTATGGAACCAAATTCCACAGCTATGGCGGCGTGGGATCGATTGCGCGACATATTCCAAGATAACAGTCATTCTCGAATTGTTATCCTTGAGCAGGAATTCTCCCAGGTGGCTATGGCGAGTTTTCCCAACGTTTCTTCTTATTGCAAACACCTCAAGGACTTGGCAGACCAACTCAGCAACGTGGGTTCTCCGATTTCTCAAAGTCGTCTAGTTATTCAGATGGTTGCAGGCTTGTCAGAGGCCTATAGCGGTGTTGCTTCGGTGATTCGTCAGAGTAACCCCCTGTTAGTATTTTATCAAGCTCGTTCTATGCTTACTTTGGAGGAAGTCGGATTGGCTAAGAAAGTGACGATTGGGGCCAGCCCTATCGTCATGATGATTTCTTCCAATTTTACTCCTTCCAATCCAGCCAACATGACTCAAAATCACAACAACGGGGTGGTAAGAAGGGCCAGAATCGGAAGAATAATGACAAGAATCATGGCAGCAACAACGGAGGCAACTATCGCCGGCATCGCGATCCTGGAGCCCATAGGACCCTCCGGGCGATGGCGATGGGTCCCAGCGCCTCACGGCAGTGGTTACACCTTACGGTCGTGACGCGACCTTACGCCCGCGGCTGGCCCTTCTGACTCGCGATGCCTCGATCGCGGCCCAACTTCCGATTCGGACTCGAGTTGGACCGGCTTATGGGCGACGGCGATCTAGTATACTTGGGCCTCGCCCCCATCAGGCCCACCACGCAGTGAGGCCCACCCAGACCGACATTGAAGCAGCGATGCATACGCTTGATTTGATTCAATCGGACCTAAATTGGTACATGGACACCGGCGCCACTACCCACATGACATCCGATCAAGGTACTCTCTCGTCTTATTTCAATTTGAGCACTAATCGTGGTATAACTGTTGGTAATGACAATTCTATTCCAATTAAGAGTTATGGTCATAAAACTTTGTCCACTCCTCATCCACCCCTTGTCCTGAAACATACCCTTCATGCCCCAAAATTGATTAAGAATTTGGTGTATGTGTTAGACATATTTTATATACACTTTTTGAGTCATTTTTAGTTAGTATTTTACTCATTTCGTTTGTGTTTAGTATAATATTAGGTCTATTTTTCTTTCTTTTGAGTCACAGCGGTCCCAAATGGAGAAATGGAAGAAAGAAGATGAGATGAGCTTAATTGATGTGTAAATTGCACAAGAAAAGGCCAAGAAATGAAGTCTAAGAAGTCCCAGAAAGTATATAAGAAATCAGACGAAGTCCGGACGAGAAAATGATGAAAAATCGCAAAAACCGAAAGTGGACGATTTACGCACGGTGCCGGCCAATGAGGACGCGGTGCCCAAGCTAACTGCGGCGGATTGGCTCTGAACTTAAACGCATTGTGCGGCCAGAGGCGCGGTGCCGAGGCACGTTTTTCCGATTCTGGGCCAAATTTGACACGTTTTCAGGGTCCGCAAAGGCAACTTTTCTCAGCTATAAAACCCTAAAACCCTGCTCATTACCTGACAACTTGGAATCTTTGTACATATTCTACAACACAACAGAACACAAGGCGGATTTGGAGCTACAATTGGAGACTTTGTTCTACGTAATTTTCTTTCTTTCGTTTTTAATTCAGTTTATGTATGGATATTCTGTTAGTTCTTAGCGTGACTATGGCTAGGAGCTAAACACTCTTTTAGGGCTTTTCTTATGAATCACTTGAAACTGTTATTCATGAATTAATGCAGTAGTTTGATTTCTTCTTCGCTTGATTAAGATTTAGTCAATATTTGGTATGAATGTTTGATAATTAATTGATCACTAATTATCATAACCTATATGATTTCGAATAAAAAATCTAGAGGAGAGATTTGGATATGCTGTAATTGACTAGACATATATTAAAATCGCGGACGAAAGTACCCCGATACTTGTGTAGCATTATATGTTACTGTTCTTAATCCTCCTATGTGGTAAATCATATCATAGAAATATAGAAGGGTTCTGCACTGGGGTTGAATGATTATATGTCCTAACCGGAATATAAGACAGTTTAGTTAACCGCTATCTTAACGTAGAAGAAGAAGTCATTCTAGTTGCATTAAGGATTGAATAGAGTGGATAGTCGAGGATTTTGGAAGCCCTAATTCATTCATAACTGATTAAAATTTTATTGGTTTAAATCTTGCAATTATTCTAGTAGTTAAATAAAAACCTCAACCAAATATCGATTGCCAAATAGATAACATAAAATAGATGATCGGTACTTAGAAATCAGTCTCTGTGGACGATATTCGGTCTTACAGACTATATTACTTATGAACGATGTGTACGCTTGTGTGAGCAGTCGAAATATCGCTGACTAGTTTTTGTTTCGTAAATTCACCACTGATAATTGAGTTTCTATTAATTTTGATCCGTTTGGGTTTTCTCTGAAGGATTTCAAAACGGGGAGTCATCTCATGAGGTGTAACAGTAGGGGTGATCTTTATTCAATCACTCTAAGTCTCAGCATCTCGCGTCAAGCTATGCCATCCATTTTTGCAGCTCTTGCTCCTTCCTTGTGGCATGCTCGTCTAGGTCATCCAGGGTCGTCTATTTGATCTTCTTTAGATAGACATAAGTTTATTTCTTGTAAGAGTACGCGTAGCACTCCACTTTGTCAATCCTGTGCTTTGGAAAAATTATTAAGTTGTCATTTGTAGCGTCGAATTTTACTACTTCAATGTCATTTGATATTATTCATAGTGATTTGTGGACATCTCCGGTTGTCAGTTCTATGGGTCATCGTTATTATGTTTTATTGTTAGATGACTATTCTAAATATTTATGGACGTTTCCAATTGCGAAAAAATCTCAAATTTTTTCCATTTTCATAAAATTTAGAGCTTTCATAAGAACACAATTTGAACGAGAAATAAAAAACATTTAATGTGATAATGGAAAAGAGTATGACAATGGGGAATTTAGCGAGTTTTGTGCTCAAAATGGGATAAATTTTTGTATCATTAATAATATTGTCCGCACTTTATTGGTTTATTCTTCTGCTCCTCCATTATTTTGGCATCATGCGCTACAAATGGCTACCGATCTACTCAATATTCTTCCTTCTAAAAGTTTGACATATTCATCCCCTCTCAAAGTCTTATATAATAAATCTCCGTCATATTCTCATCTTAGGGTCTTCGGATGCTTATGTTATCCACTGTTTCCATCCACTACAATCAACAAACTTCAGGCACGTTCTACTCCTTGTGTGTTTTTGGATTTTTCGTCAAATCACTGTGGTTATAAATGCTTTGATTTGTCCTCTAAACGAATCATCATTAGTCGTTATGTTCTCTTTGATGAATCCCAATTTCCATTTTCTAAAGTAGAAAAGCCCGTGCCTAGTTCTTATGATTTTTTGGATGAGGATATCTCCCCCTATATTCTACGTCATTTTTCAGATTTGCCCGAAAAATACCGTCAGCGCCGCGGCCCTGCACAGAGGCGCCACGATGCCAAAACTTCAGCGAGCTCTGCAGCTCTTCTGGCGCCGCGACGCCTTCGACGGTAATTCCAGAAATTCCCGAAAATTCCCAAAATTCACCCAATCCAGCCCAGAGTCTTGGTCCAGTCACTCGCAGCTAACGGGGTATTTTTAAATCAAAAAGACATTTCTGTTATACCCCGTGGTTCGTGCGGACATGATCGGTCTCAGCGCCATGGCCGGGCGAGGCGCGGCGCCGGCGAGTGATTGTAGGGCCGGAAGTCGTGGCGCGGTGCGAAATCTTGGTCGGTGAAGTTTCTGCGCCATGGCCGGAAGCAGGGCATGGCCGGAAGATCTGGTCCGCGGGAGTTGCAGCCGCGCCGGGAAGCGAACGCGAGGCGGGATTTTTGGGCGGAAAAACTTAGAAAAAGTCAGATTTTCTTTTAAAAGACCTTGGGAGGGTGACAAGTGTCCCCCCATCTGATTTTCTTGCATGCAATATATTGACCAAGCCTTGAAGACTTTGTCATCTTCCAATTTCTCTCTCTCTCTAAAGCTTAAGCTCCCACTTCTCTCTAAAATTCCAAGAGAAATTCAAGCCTAAAGAAAAAATCTGAAAAAGTAAAAGAAAGGGGGAAGCTTGTGGCTAGCTTGTGAAGGTTATTGTGGTGGTGTTCTTGGAAAGGAGGCTAGCAAAATTGTTGGAATAAATTTGGCTAAAGCTCTAAGGTAATGGTTCCTCCTTTATAATTAGTTTTTAGTGTTGCATGTTAAGAAGAAAGAACTTGTGGTAGTAAATAATGTTCTTAGTCTCATTGCATGTAAGAACTATGGTTTGAATGTGAAGGAATTGGTTAGGAAGATATTATGAGCATGTTGTAGCCTAAAAACTACCTTAGAATTGTTAAGTGAATTGTTGTACCTATTGGGGCAGAATTTTACACACCCAAGTTTAGGTGTGTAATCCCCTTTGAAGTGTTGGATTGTTGAGCCTTAAATGTGGCGTTTGGATGATAAATTCGGCCTTGTGAAAGGTGGCAAAGTATGTAGAAACAAAGAAAATGCTGCCCAATTTTCCATAGAATTTAGTGGCTTTGAGTTTAGATTATTCTACATTGAAATTAGAGGTTAATGAACGTATCATGGTTATTTTAGGTTGACATATTACTTGCAGTAGTTTGGACTTAGCAAGTGGATTGATCAAAAAGGTATGTAGAGCTTTCCTATCTCTTGAGCATGAATAGTTGTATCTATGTGATGCGGTATCGTCTGAGATTTGATAATCTACACTTGTTTTAAAGTATATGATACTTGTTTCATTTCAAAAGTATAAGTCTCTTTGGGTTTAGGGAAAATGTATTTGACAAAGGGATAACGCTAATATAAGGACTTTATGGGAAGTTGGTTATATTAGTTTTCTTGAAAGGTTCACAAAGAAAGGTTTACTCTAATTAAAACAAGTACGGGTAAAAGATTTGAAACTAAGAAAGGTGAATTGATTTTTAGGCATGGGTTGCCTAAAGGTTTTAAAGGAAATAAAGTCACTTGATTTAGAAGCCTATTATATTTCTAAAAGGAAATGTGACTCGTCTTGAAAAGAAATTGTAACTTGATACTATGGTGAATAGTATCTTGGAATCTTTGTATAAAAAGAGTTTTTCTTAAAAAGTTAGAAGTACATGGTACTTGGGTTGAATTCCCGAATTTTCTATTAAAAGACATGTTAGTGCCTTAGGATACTAAAATGAGAGGATATATTAATAATGTTAATAAGAAGTTAGGGGATTTCTTAACTTGCTTATGTTATGATAGGCCGGTAGTGCTTATGTTGTGATATGATAGTAGGTAGTGCTTATGTTGTGATATGATAGTGGTAGTGCTTATGTTATGTATGATAGTCGGATGAGCTATGTTATATATTTGTATTATTACGGTAAACCCGGGTTATTATCTATGCCATGGATTTGCTACCCGTGACGCGAGTCGCGCTTTGCACTTACGCGGATCGGACCACGGGATCCGTGCGGGTGAAATAGTCTCACGCGAAATACGGCGATGGTACTCATGCGGGTCCACAGGATCCGTGCGGGTGAAATAGTCTCACGCGGGTGAAATAGTCCCACGAGGCGGATGACCTCATGCGGGTCCACGGGACCCGTGCGGGTGAAATAGTCCCGAGTAGGATTGCTTAATGATACTACAGGCGAGGTACCACTGTTTTGATCGTGAGCCTCCTATTTTTATGCTATAAGATTTATACTTGTCACTCATTGTTAGTAAGGCACAATCTGAAAAATTGATTTTATCTATGACACGGCTTATTTTTGACTTATGCTATTACTACGATTTTCCAGTTTACATACTGTACGTTGTGTATCGACCCCCTTCGCCGAAGTGCGTTAATCGCGTGGTAAGTAAGCGGTGTGGATCCTCGTTCTTAGGATCACTATTCCGGTGTCAGAAGCTCCATTCCTCCGGAAGCTTGTTTTTTGGTACGGATATTCCCTGATGCTATAGGTATTTTGTACATTCAGGGGTATGGCGGGGCCCTGTCCCGCCACAGTTGTCATCTTTAGAGGTCTGTGGTCACATATATGTTTTGGGCTATAAGAACCAGTTGTACTACTATACCTTGTTTAAGTATGTTTTATGGAAGGCAGCCTTATCGGCTGGGTGATGTTTACCCTTTTTATAAGTTATGTGTTATGTATGTTCCGCTGCTATTCTCTGACATATACGGCGATGGTACCGGTAGGTACGATCGCGGCCCCGGGGTTGGGTCGTGACAATTTCAATTTGAATTATAATGTTCTGAAATCCCCTTACCCCGTAATCCTGTGTCTGCCTTAAATGACCCTAATTGGAAAATTGTCATGACCGAAGAATATAATGCTCTTATTGATAATAAGACGCGGAAGTTGGTACCCCGTTCATCTGGTGTTAATATTATTCGGTCTATGTGGATTTTTGTTCATAAGGAAAATTCTGATGGTCCATTTGCATGGCATAAGGCTATACTTGTAGGTGATGGCAAGACTCAGCAGGTTGGTGTGGATTGTGGTGAGACATTTAGCTCGGTGGTCAAGCCGACTACCATTCGCATTGTGCTCAGCTTGGCTCTTTCAAAATAATGGCCCATTCATCAGCTAGATGTATACATGATGATCTTCAGGAGACAGTGTATATGCATCAGCCGTCGGGGTTCAGGGATACTAGATATCCTAATCATGGTTGTCTATTGAAGAAGTCCTTGTATGGACTTAAGCAGTCTTCACGGGCTTGGTATAAGAGGTTTGCTGATTTTGTTTCGACTATGGATTTTTCTCACAGCAGGTCTGTGTCGCGCCCTTTTTCGACCGCGGCATTTTAAATAGCGAACCCTGCTCAAAAAATGCGAGTTAGAAAATAAATAATAAATGCTAAAGTGCAAAAAGAATACTAAAATTTAAAAGGGTTGCTAGGGAGTGCAAAAAGGGTGCTTAAATGCTAAAGGGTTGCTAGAATGCTAAGGGTTCGCGGAGTCGCCACCTAATTAATTTGGGTGAATTAGGACACCTAAATGTTTAACTAGTTTAAAGTAAAACATTAACTCCATTTTAATGGTCTGCTAAACTTAGTGAGATTAGGTAGGGTTCTTTATTAATCTAGAGGAAGGGGTTAGGCACCTCAAGATCCGCTAACTCAGTTGTCCTGCCAAACCTAGGGTAATTATTATATAAAATGCGTGTTTAAAAGCATTCAAGAAAAAAGAGATTTGTAAGTATAAGATATATTCTCTAAAATACTTTGCAAGATTTGTGTATAAAAGACAAAGTCAGTTTTGAAAATATGCGATTAAGGTACCTAAATACTATATTAGATAAAATATATATTGCAGGGGTATAGTGCGAAGGCAATAAATAGGCCTGACATAATTTATAAACATAGTATAAAGTTCAAAAATATGCATTCATGTTGTTTGTAAAATACTTATTTGGCAATGGGAAATAAAGGGAAAGTTAGTTACTTATGAATTTTGCTTTGTTAATCATGCAAAAGTATGGTTTAGGTTTTAATTACTGTTGGTTTTGTGATGCAAGCTAGATTATTTTTTGGCAAAATTAGACATGCATGACAATCCTAAAAGGCAAGTAAGTTAAGCGGTGAACTTTAAATTACCTTCCTAATTGCTAGAAATTCTCCTATTAATTACAAAATTAAATGATGAAATTACAATAAATAAATAAAGGCATAAAAATGAGATAAGCAAGTTAAGAGAGTGAAGGGATTGGAGCGGATGACCCGTATTTGTTTGTCTAGGAATGGCCAAGAGGACTCGATGGATGTATACGCATGCTCGTTTGCCACGACGAGTCTCGTTATGAGACTCTTTGTTGCTCCGGTGCGTGCCATGTAAAAAAAAGAAAGATAAGAATTAGTATATGCCTTAATTATTCGAATCACAAGGGAATCTGCACACACATGATCTAAGCACAACTAGCACATAAGATGTATAAATCAGTTACTAGACTGAGGTCACATTGAATAGCTTAGCAAACAGATGCCAAGTGAGATCTGATGAGGTTGGAGAATATTCTTATGGTTCACATAGTGATGTACTTGAGCATTAACAATCGATGCATATAGTAAGAGTAGATCAAATTCCTTATCGGCGTGTATTATAGCGGTGTAAAGAGTGATCGAGATAGTACACGATGGATAGTTTAGGCAAATAAAGCAAACATTTATTCTAGCAAGAGAATAGAGATTATAGGATAGATCATGCCTAAGTCGTACCTGACATCGCTTATGCAAACAAGACCGTGGTTCGGGACATATGAGCAGAGATGGATAAGAAATCGAATGCCAAACCTATATGTTCTTGGAGAACAGACTAAACAGTTTAGGATGGAATATAGACATATGTGCCCATTTTATGGTAGGAAATCAACGGTGATGGAAGAAGTATTCACTTTAGAAAACAATGGGTGATTTAGTGAGCATGCCGGATCCTTAACAATCAAATAGAACTTCCCATATAATATTTAGGCAGCCTAACTGCCAGCCTATAGTGAGACTCAACCATGTGTTGCAGGGGGGGGGGGAGCATGTTTACAGAAGGGACTTATCTAGGCTAATGCAGTTTTAAAGCGTTGACTAAGAATTGAGTTAAGTGCACGTATTGGCCATAAAACTCGATAATCTCATAGTAGTACATAAATCACGCCGAAACAAACAGGGACAAGTATCATACTGATTTTAAGTGTTTTGCAATGCTAGATTGTTTTGGTTTAACTGAGTCAAAGAAATGAATTTGAGAGGGAGAAAATCAGATATCAAACATGCACATTTCCAGCTTATCTAAAAAAAACAGTGGGTGAGCATTTTAGGATGGAATAGAAACATATGTGCCCCCCTTTTTTATGATTCAGATTTTTAAGTCAAGTTTAACAAGAAGTTAGAAATATAGGACCAATTTATACCCATAACAAGAAATCAAAGTCAATGCAATCTCATACAAACACTTTCATTCAACGTACATCATAGTGAATTTCGACAATAGCGATACAAACCAAACCAAGATTACTCCTAACATATCTTTCACTTAACAAACTATTTGACATAGATAAACATACACATGATTCAGATGCATACTAAGAAAGACAATACATACTCATAGATAGATAATGCATGACTCAAATGAGAATCAAGGGCCTTCATATCCCTAAGTTTAAACCATTTCTTAGACCCTTCTATTAACTTAGGTAGTTTCCAATATCAGACTGCCTTCCATACATGTCTACTATACGAGAACATGAGTATAAACCAAGATTGGATGCAAACAGGGCCATAACTCAAAAGATAGAAACAGAGATGGGTAGGAAATCCAATGTCAAACCTATATGTCATTTGGAAACAATGAGATAAGCAATTTTAATATGAACAAATTCAAAGAATTTGATGATGACGTTTCTAGCAAGCGACCTAATAACTAAACCAAGCATACATTATATCATATTTCGGACCTTCATTCGACGAATGCTTAGAAAGCGAATTACCTACATATTGAGACAACAAATACGAATATACCCGATACAACAAAGAATCGGATAAAACAAACTTCACATAATCGAATACGAAGTAATTTCACAAAGAGGATAGGATTTTTGACACGGACCGGGAGACGGCGTATCAAGTCGTCGACTCGCCGTTTCGGGTTTTGGGCTTGCAATGCGAATGAAAGGGCAAGGTTTTGTTTGGTTCTGGGACTAAAAGAAAGGGATTCGAACCTTATTCTTGCGATGCTAATTCTCTGCGACTTCCGATGCCTTCGTGTTCTCCGTCTCGCTCTGTCTCCTAAACTGGGTGGTTGCTAACTATTGCTAAGGTGTAAAATGATTGCTATCTCCGACTCTCGTGTCTTGCCCTAAATTGCTATGTAGTTGCCCAGGCCCGATTCCTCCTCTCGATGCCTATTGCATGTCGTTTAAATAGCCTAACTCTAGGTTCTACAATTGGTAAGTAAATAAAGGCTGAGATTGGGCTAATATTTCATAAGAGACTTGTGCTGATTGGTAAGTGATTAAGATCGATTCTTCTTGATTCGAATGGGTTCTGATTTTTGGAAGGATTTGTTTGGTTATGGAAAGGTATCGTTGGGTTCGTTTGTGTGATAGATATTGTAAGAAATGAGTTGTCTGTGTGCATGAGTAAAGGGAAAGCCCCGGATTCTCAGCGAGAACCGGCCGAGTCTTCGGTGCCTTGGCGCGGAGTCATGAGTGAGGAGTGCGAATGAGCTTTTAGGTTTAGGGCTTTTGTGAGACGATGAGTGAGGGTAAAGGAGTGGGCTGGAGGAAATAAAGGCGTGGAGTTGGGTCGCGTCGCGAGTTTGGGCAGGCGTGGTGGTGATTAATTAGGGTAGTTAGTTATTAATTAGTTTTAGGCTTTTAATTAATTAGTTTTAGGAGTTAATTAGTGATAAATTAAATTAACAAATGTGATCACATTATTTAGGTGCTTCATTAATCTAATTGTTATAATAAACGCTCGCGTGTTATTTAATTAATGTTTAATGCTTTAGAATGCGGCGCTATTAAAATCTTATTATTGCATTATTGTGAAGTTAAATTAAAATTGAATTGAGTTTAGATTAAATTATTTAAATGCTAAATGCGAGTATGATATTTAAGAATCGTTTAAAGCTTTATAAATGCGGTGCTATTAAATGCATATATCAGATTAAAATTGATTTTAAATTACAAATGATTACTAATAAATGCGGCTATGCTACCTGACACGACGTTATCGCTAAATTATTTATTTTATGCATTTATTAATTATTTAAGAATTACGACAAAGCTTAAAGTTAATAAATGCGGGCGCGGGACTCTAAGTGCTTAAAACTCTACGTAAGACGCGACGCCATTATTAAATTGTTTATTTATGCCTGTATTTATGTTTTATCGCTGCATTTATTGTAAAAAATCATAAAAATTATTTTACGAAATTAGTCTAATTTTATAGTTAATGGCTGGACGGGAGGGTCAAAATTGGGTGTCAACAGCTGTCCCTCTTTGTATGGAGATGATGGAAGAATCTTCGGACAAAGACGTTGACTACAGCCAATTTTGTCTCGATCTTCAAAATTGTGGCAAAAAGTAGCGCAAAAATCAAAATCGCCCAAAGGTCGAAGTTATGACGATACCGATACCATGGTAAAAAACGCACGCGGGCTAGCGGCCGATGTCGAGTTATAATGACTGAGCTATGGTGTAAAAGTAAAGAATATAAGCTTGAACACAGGGTGTCACTTTGTGGCTGGTTCCCGTCAGAAGAGAAAATCGTTGTCCTCGCCGCATGCTAAGACTTGAACAAGCGGTTAGTGCATATAATTTTAAAAGTAATGCAACCGTGAGTAAAAATGTTATCCCGCAAGTGTGATGCTTTGTGTTGATGCGATGTTCGCGACGCCGTGATTTTCGTCCCGCGCAGGCGTGTTGCGATTGGGAGCGCGGGTATGTTGTCACTTGCACTGCCCTCGAGACTAAAGCTCAAGAAAGAGTTAGTGCATAAATCGCTAAGACGAATAATAAAGCACGCGTAAGAAATGCAATTCGAGTATAGAAATCGCCTGCGTGGATGTGATATCATGATGGCTGCGTTTGGGGCTTGTTGTCCGATAAGCGTCGTTGCTGGACGTGTTCTTGCCGGCGTCGCTGCGTAGACTTGTTGTCGATAACGCCGTTCGGACGATTGCCGGGCGTCGCTGCGTGGTTGCGTGGCCGATAACGCCGCCGTCGACGTACGCCGTGTCGCCGTTGCGTGGACTTGCCGATCACGCCGTTGTCCGGACGCGTGTTGCCGCCGGGCGCTGCGTGGACTTGCCGATTACGTCGTTACGGGCGTGTTCGCCGGGCGCCGTTGCGGACTTGCCGATTACGTCGTTCGACGCGTGCTTCTTGGCGCCGTTGCATGGACTTGCCGACACGCCGTTCGGGCGACGTTGTTGGCGCCGTTGCGTGGACTTGCGATTACGTCGTTGCCGGACGTGTTGTTGTCGGCGTCGCTGCGTGGACTTGCCGACACGCCGTTATGACGGGCGATGTTCGCCGCGCCGTGGACTTGCCGATTACGCCGTGTCCGGGCGTGCCGCCGCCGGGCGCCGTTGCATGGACTTGCCGACACGTCGTTGTCCGGACATGTTCCTTTGGCGTCGTTGCGTGGACTTGCCGGGCGATAACGCCGTTGCGTATCTTGGCGCCGTTGCGTAGACATAATGTTGATCACGCCGTTATGCGGACGTGTCGCCGCCGCTTCCCGTAGAATAAATGCTCCCGCAAGCTAAGCTTGAGAAAAGACGTTAGTGTATACCGCTTAAATGAAATGATAAATACATATGAGAAGTGCAATTTTATGGGTAGAGATGTCATCCCCGATGTTGTCTTTGCGGACACGCCGAACGCTGCGTACCGAATTGCCATGCCGCCATGCGATCGTGGGTTGCCAATTTGACTTTATGTCAGGTTGATGCGCTAAGTTTTGTTAACTCGAACTTTGATTGCCTATTGTTGATGCTCTTTCACGCTGCTTCACGCGATTTTGAATTTTGGGATTTTTGTCATATCTTACGCATCTGCTTTCTTCGCGAAGAAACTTCGCCGTATTTTCGCTTCATTGCATTTCGCTTTTGTTAATATTAAAAGACCGCGCCAAAGAAAAATTTGTGAGTTTTGGGGGGTCGATTCATATTGACTTCCATTTCGCTCGATATCTGCGTGCGACTTGTTTGGACTTGCAACCCCTGTCAGTTTCCTACACCGCCCCTTTTGAAAAGTGTCCGCCTAAAATGGGTCTCAATGTAGTTGCTTGTAGGCTATGTGTATTCTTGTCATTTTCAAAGCAAAGGAAAGTTTCCTAATGGTGCGACCGGCCGATTTAGGCCGCCACGTATCCCTACGAGGAATCGTGTCAACGTAGTTCATTATGTTTAATATTGGGAAAATTAAAATTCTAGATGTGGGACCGAAGCCGAGACGGCCGCCTACGTATCCACTAGGGAATCAGGTCAAACGTAGTTCATTACAAGCAAAACGAAAGAAAACATTATTAAAGCTTAAATACGAGTTTTTAAATTATTCTCGCTAAACTAAATTGCTTCTTCTTATCCGGCTTTAGCGGACGGAACAAGGTGCGAATCCAACCAATACGCCTTCTTGCTCATCGTGGCTGGGTCTTCGTGCTCGCCAAGATCTCCTTCTTTGGCTTCGCGTGGTGCTGCTTGGATAAATAATCGATTCAGCGAGCGGTTCGCGCAAGGAACACCTCTTCCTGGGGTTCATTGTACTCGTTGGGGTAAGCCTCCTCCACCGAATGACTCTCCTCGATCGCCTCCCTTATTTTGTCTCTCGAGTGTATAACACCTTCCCATGTCGTGTCCGATGGCTCGGAATGGTATGCATGCCTTTGTTCCCATCATGAGCTTTGGACTTGGGATTGGGCACATTTCGGGATTGGGGAGTATCCTCGCAAACCTCAACCTCTCATTAACCGCGACAAAGGCTCGGCTAAATGGGTATATATTTTGGTGGCCTTTCGTGGTATTTAGGCGGGTGCGAAGATGTTTGGTGGGCGGGCTTTTGGCCGTGGCGTATACACATACGGGTATCGCAGCGGTTGCCATACGACGCGAAAATGGGTTTGTGGTGGCCTTTGGTTTGTGTTTAGCTGGAGTACGTTAGGCATTCGATTTTGTGTGGACTATATGGGTGCATTGTATATTGGTTGAATGGGATATGTAGTAGCTGCATCGTAATAATTTGGAGGTTTTTGATTTTGGTTATTTGCGGTGACGAGTGCTCGTGAGGTTCTTGAGCCTTTTGATTTCGCCGCAGGATTGCCATTTCTTTGTGGTAATTGTGGCGAGCCGCCGACCGATCTGTCGCTTTCTCTCGAGACCGCTTTGCCTATAGGAACCAAGACAGTTCCACTGCTCCGCCGGACGTGCCTTTGATCTTGTGAAGTATTGATGCTCGCCATTGCTAAGTCAAATACAAATCGACCTTTGGGGAAGATGATAAATCTTTCTAAAATGCAACAAACGGTGTTAGCATAAAGCACATAATTTGGTATGTAGCGTATATATTGCACATAGCACATTCAAACGTTTCCTAACATGCAGGACCTCTTCATGCCGAGTAAGCCTAAACGTCACTTATGCGAGATTATGACGGATTTGTCCAAGTCGTCCAACTATAATGCCTTTGTTGGAAATGGCGACCAAATGACGGTGCACTTTTTCCAATTTCAGCATGTCATGATTGGTCTTGGATTTGTCTGTCATTGTCACGCTACACATAATATGCTGGTTGGTCGTTGGGTTGAGAAATCCGTCGACAAGTTTGGTGTCTTCTTAATTGTGGTGTCAATGCCAAGGACCGACCCACCTAAGGTAAATGCATGCCCTAAAATAAGGGTGGTATAGCTCTATCTTAAGTTCTAAGATTTGGCTTTTTCTAGACGCAAGGTTCCCGAGCGGACAACTCGAGTGAGAAGGCTACGGTCGATCGTATTAACCGATCTAACTCGCGCAAGCGCCAACTCGCTAAAATTTGGATTTTTGAATGAAATTTGCGGTGCGCAAGCACACGTAGCGTGAGTGTGTGATAGTGTGAATTTTTCAGAATGGAAGAAATATGAGCGGAATGCCAGTTCAGGGAAAGCAGTAAAGCATGTAGCAAAAAATAAACAAAATACAATACACAAAAATTAAATGCAAAATAATTGCCAAATAATAACCCTAGGTCTGTTGTGGTTAAGAACCTAAAATCCCCAGCAGAGTCGCCATTCTGTCGCGCCCTTTTTCGACCGCGGCATTTTAAATAGCGAACCCTGCTCAAAAAATGCGAGTTAGAAAATAAATAATAAATGCTAAAGTGCAAAAAGAATACTAAAATTTAAAAGGGTTGCTAGGGAGTGCAAAAAGGGTGCTTAAATGCTAAAGGGTTGCTAGAATGCTAAGGGTTCGCGGAGTCGCCACCTAATTAATTTGGGTGAATTAGGACACCTAAATGTTTAACTAGTTTAAAGTAAAACATTAACTCCATTTTAATGGTCTGCTAAACTTAGTGAGATTCTGGGTAAGGGTTCTTTATTAATCTAGAGGGAAGGGGTTAGGCACCCTCTAAGATCCGCTAACTTGCGGTTGTCCTGCCAAACCTAGGGTAATTATTATATAAAATGCGTGTTTAAAAGCATTCAAGAAAAAAGAGATTTGTAAGTATAAGATATATTCTCTAAAATACTTTGCAAGATTTGTGTATAAAAGACAAAGTCAGTTTTGAAAATATGCGATTAAGGTACCTAAATACTATATTAGATAAAATATATATTGCAGGGGTATAGTGCGAAGGCAATAAATAGGCCTGACATAATTTATAAACATAGTATAAAGTTCAAAAATATGCATTCATGTTGTTTGTAAAATACTTATTTGGCAATGGGAAATAAAGGGAAAGTTAGTTACTTATGAATTTTGCTTTGTTAATCATGCAAAAGTATGGTTTAGGTTTTAATTACTGTTGGTTTTGTGATGCAAGCTAGATTATTTTTTGGCAAAATTAGACATGCATGACAATCCTAAAAGGCAAGTAAGTTAAGCGGTGAACTTTAAATTACCTTCCTAATTGCTAGAAATTCTCCTATTAATTACAAAATTAAATGATGAAATTACAATAAATAAATAAAGGCATAAAAATGAGATAAGCAAGTTAAGAGAGTGAAGGGATTGGAGCGGATGACCCCGTCCTATTTGTTTGTCTAGGAATGGCCGAAGAGGGACTCGATGGATGTATATGCATGCCTTGCGTTTGCCACGACGAGTCTCGTTATGAGACTCTTTGTTGCTCCGGTGCGTGCCATGTAAAAAAAAGAAAGATAAGAATTAGTATATGCCTTAATTATTCGAATCACAAGGGAATCTGCACACACATGATCTAAGCACAACTAGCACATAAGATGTATAACCGCCATTACTGATCGAGGTCACTCAGAATGCTTAGCAAACAGATGCCAACAGACAGTGAGATACAGTGAGGTTGGAGAATATTCTTATGGTTCACATAGTGATGTACTTGAGCATTAACAATCAGATGCATATAGTAAGAGTAGATCAAATTCCTTATCAGCATGTATTATAGCAGTGTAGGTGATCGAGATAGTACACAGTGGATAGTTTAGGCAAATAAAGCAAACATTTATTCTAGCAAGAGAATAGAGATTATAGGATAGATCATGCCTAAGTCGTACACTGCTACATGCTTATGCAAACAAGACCATGGTTCAGGACATATGAACAGAGATGGATAAGAAATCGAATGCCAAACCTATATGTTACTGGAGAACAGCAGCTAAACAGGTTTAGGATGGAATATAGACATATGTGCCCATTTTATGGTAGGAAATCAACGCAGACTGATGGAAGAAGTATTCACTTTAGAAAACAATGGACTGATTTAGTGAGCATGCCGGATCCTTAACAATCAAATAGAACTTCCCATATAATATTTAGCGACTAGCGCACCTATAGTGAGACTCAACCATGTGTTGCAGAGGGGGGGAGCATGTTTACAGAAGGGACTTATCTAGGCTAATGCAGTTTTAAAGCAGTGACTACAAGAATTGAGTTAAGTACATGTATTGGCCATAAAACTCAGATAATCTCATAGTAGTACATAAATCATGCTGGAAACAAACAGGGACAAGTATCATACTGATTTTAAGTGTTTTGCAATGCTAGATTGTTTTGGTTTAACTGAGTCAAAGAAATGAATTTGAGAGGGAGAAAATCAGATATCAAACATGCACATTTCCAGCTTATCTAAAAAAAAACAGTGGGTGAGCATTTTAGGATGGAATAGAAACATATGTGCCCCCCTTTTTTATGATTCAGATTTTTAAGTCAAGTTTAACAAGAAGTTAGAAATATAGGACCAATTTATACCCATAACAAGAAATCAAAGTCAATGCAATCTCATACAAACACTTTCATTCAACGTACATCATAGTGAATTTCGACAATAGCGATACAAACCAAACCAAGATTACTCCTAACATATCTTTCACTTAACAAACTATTTGACATAGATAAACATACACATGATTCAGATGCATACTAAGAAAGACAATACATACTCATAGATAGATAATGCATGACTCAAATGAGAATCAAGGGCCTTCATATCCCTAAGTTTAAACCATTTCTTAGACCCTTCTATTAACTTAGGTAGTTTCCAATATCAGACTGCCTTCCATACATGTCTACTATACGAGAACATGAGTATAAACCAAGATTGGATGCAAACAGGGCCATAACTCAAAAGATAGAAACAGAGATGGGTAGGAAATCCAATGTCAAACCTATATGTCATTTGGAAACAGCAGATAAGCAATTTTAATATGAACAAATTCAGCAACTGCACAGTGACATGTACTTCTAGCAAACAGCCTAATAACTAAACCAAGCATACATTATATCATATTTCGGACCTTCATTCGACGAATGCTTAGAAGGCAGAATTACCCACATATTGAGACAACAAATACGAATATACCCGATACAACAGCAATCAGGATAAAACAAACTTCACATAATCGAATACGAAGTCAGAATTTCACAAAGAGGATAGGATTTACCTTCTCCGGACAGCGACCCGGAGCAGCGTATCAAGTCGTCGACTCGCTCGGGTTTCGGGTTTTGGGCTTGCAATGCGAATGAAAGGGCAAGGTTTTGTTTGCTGGTTCTGGGCTGGGACTAAAAGAAAGGGATTCGAACCTTATTCTTGCGATGCTAATTCTCTGGGTGCTGACTTCCTGACTCCCGATGCCTTGCTGTGTTCTCCCCGTCTCTGCTCTGTCTCCTAAACTGCTGGTGGTTGCTAACTATTGCTAAGGTGTAAAATGATTGCTATCTCCCCGACTCTCAGTGTCTTGCCCTAAATTGCTATGTAGTTGCCCCCCGACTCCGCTCCGAATTCCTCCTCTCGATGCCTATTGCATGTCGTTTAAATAGCCTAACTCTAGGTTCTACAATTGGTAAGTAAATAAAGGCTGAGATTGGGCTAATATTTCATAAGAGACTTGTGCTGATTGGTAAGTGATTCGTATCGATTTGCTACTGATTCGAATGGGTTCTGATTTTTGGAAGGATTTGTTTGGTTATGGAAAGGTATCGTTGGGTTCGTTTGGGTGATAGATATGGTAAGAAATGAGCTGTCTGTGTGCATGAGTAAAGGGAAAGCCCCGGATTCTCAGAAATCCGGCCGAGAGTCTTGGTGCCTTAGCGTGGAGTCACGAGTGAGGAGGCGGCGAATGAGCTTTTAGGTTTAGGGCTTTTGTGAGGAGACGATGAGTGAGGGTAAAGCGGCTAAAGGGAGTGGGAGGAGGAAATAAAGTGGGCGTGGAGTTGGGCGGGTCGCGTCGCGGTTTGGGCGGGCGTGGGGCCGTGATTAATTAGGGTAGTTAGTTATTAATTAGTTTTAGGCTTTTAATTAATTAGTTTTAGGAGTTAATTAGTGATAAATTAAATTAACAAATGTGATCACATTATTTAGGTGCTTCATTAATCTAATTGTTATAATAAACGCGGGCGTGTTATTTAATTAATGCTTAATGCTTTAGAATGCGGCGCTATTAAAATCTTATTATTGCATTATTGTGAAGTTAAATTAAAATTGAATTGAGTTTAGATTAAATTATTTAAATGCTAAATGCGAGTATGATATTTAAGAATCGTTTAAAGCTTTATAAATGCGGTGCTATTAAATGCATATATCAGATTAAAATTGATTTTAAATTACAAATGATTACTAATAAATGCGGCTATGCTACCTGACACGACGTTATCGCTAAATTATTTATTTTATGCATTTATTAATTATTTAAGAATTACGACAAAGCTTAAAGTTAATAAATGCGGGCGCGGGACTCTAAGTGCTTAAAACTCTACGTAAGACGCGACGCCATTATTAAATTGTTTATTTATGCCTGTATTTATGTTTTATCGCTGCATTTATTGTAAAAAATCATAAAAATTATTTTACGAAATTAGTCTAATTTTATAGTTAATGGCTGGACGGGAGGGTCAAAATTGGGTGTCAACAGTCTGATAATTCATTGTTCATATATCGTCGGGGTTCTTCCATGACTTATATATTATTATATGTTGATGATATTATATTGACTGACTCTTCTGATGCTTTGAGAAAGTCTATTATGACAATGCTCAGTTCTGAGTTTGTCATGAAAGACTTGGGACCCTTGAGCTATTTTTTGGGAATTGCAGTCACTCGTTATGCAGGCGGATTGTTCTTAACATAGAGGAAGTATGCAGCAGAGATCATTGAGAGGGTTGGAATGTCATCATGCAAGTCCACTTCTACTCCAGTTGATACTAAACCCAAGTTGGGTACTGCAGCTGACTCTCCGTATGAGGATCCGACCCGCTATCGTAGTCTTGTAGGCGCCCTTCAGTATCTTACGTTCACAAGACCAGACATTACATATGCAGTCCAACAGGTGTGTTTGTTTATGCATGATCCCAGAGTTAAACATATGAATGCGCTCAAACGCATCCTTAGGTACATTCAGGGAACACTTGATTATGGTCTGCATTTGTACCTTTCATCGACGTCTACACTTGTCTCATATACAAATGCTGATTGGGGTGGTTGTTCTGACACCAGACGGTCTACGTCTGGCTATTGTATGTTTTTGGGTAATAACTTGGTCTCATGGTCTGCCAAGCGTCAATCTACGCTTTCACGTTCAAGTGCAGAGACCGAGTATCGAGGGGTAGACAATGTGGTTTCCGAGTCATGTTGGTTACGAAATCTACTTTTAGAGCTTCATTGTCCTATTGAGAAAGCTACCTTGGTGTATTTTGATAATATAAGTGTCATCTACCTTTCTGGTAATCGATTAAAGACCAGCACTAAACACATAGAGATGAATATTCATTTTTTTCGAGAGAAGGTAGCTAAAGGACAAGTACGCGCCTGTCATGTCCCTTTCAGATATCAGGACGCACATCTTTACAAAGCTTCTCTCCTCTTTTGAAGATTTTAGAGCGATCTCGTCAGACGAAGATCGTCCGCTATGACTGTGGGGGTGTGTTAAAGTGTATATGGGACCATTTGGGTTTCCTTTGTATATTTGGTGAATAGTAGACGTAGGTATATACCTTAATTAGTAGTGTAATATTACCATAATTGTAAAGTTAGTATTCTTGTAGAATAAGTAGAATAGGAAGAGGATCTTCTTTATAACTTGTATATATATGCCTTTTATAAAGTTAATTTGGAGTTCTCTAAATCGTTCACTTAGCACTAAACGAGTAACCAATTTAGTTCCAACTGGTTGACAATATGGATCTTTTGCTTCCATTGTGTTATCTTCTTAGTGCAGTTTGTATTAATTCTGAGAGATCTTTGGCAACGTCCTTTTCTTTCATTTTGTCACCTTGGATCATCACATTTATAAGCTAGTGTGTTTAGATGTCTAAGACATGGTCATGCAACTTTATCTTCTTTTAATCTTCATGCGCTAATACATCTTTTATCGGATGTGATCATTTACAATCTTGTCCATCTTAACATTTACTTGTAGAATATCCTCTCTTTTGGGGAATATATTAGAATGCCATTCATTCCCATGCAAAATTGTTGGTCACGTAATCGTCTATGGAACTTGAATTCTTTCAATTGTTAAGTGCCTTTCTAGCATAGTACTTCTCGTAACGCCTAAATTCCATGTGTTAACATCTCCGTTGTCATAACATTCTCTTGGATTTGGCTATTCTTCTGTCGTCAATCAATCCACCGCAATTCTCCTCTTTTATTCAGGATTAAGACTGACTATGGTCTACATATATAGGTGTAGTCTCGAGATTGGTATCAATCAAGCCGTATGCCTTTTGTAACTTGGTTATCGTTGATCCAAACTTGCAAGTACATACTGCTTAAATTTTTATTAATTAGAACTGCAGTAGTAGAAAATAGAAATTTATCCCTCATGTCACATGAGATATAATTTTAAAAAGCATATTTTTCTAATGTTTTAAGATCTTTTTATGATCTGCGGATAATCGCATGAGTAAACTAAATGTGAATCCATTCTATCTCGGGGAAATTTAAAAAATATACAATTTGTTCATTTACATTGCAAAAAAATAGCTCAAAGTTTACATTGTAAAACATTGGCCCCAAAACACTTTTATACACTTATAAACAAGTACAATATGTATATAGGTGTTTGAAGGTGTATACATATTTATACACCTATATACATAAACACCCATATACACTTTTATACATGCATATACACCCACTACCCCTGTCCCTCCCGATTTCTCCATCGCCAACATCAACCACCTACGACGACCCCCACCATCGTCACCTGCGCTCCACCACCGGCTATTCGTAGTGGTGTATAAATATGTATACACCTTCAAACACCTATATACATATTGTATCGCCGGATATGAGATTTGAGACGGAGCAACAATATCTACTAGCCATCGCCGGAGAACACGCCGGAGCTCCGGCTCACCACCATCACCAGATCTGAGAGCCCGCGGTGACGACGGCGTGATCTCTACAGCGACGGCTCACCACAACCAAAATCTGAGAGCTTGAGGCGACAACGGCAACGAGACGGCGATAGTGCTGAGAGAGAGACGACGGCAGAGAGGAGGCCAAGAGAGAGCAATAGAGTGAGAATGAGAAACATTTTGGTCATTTTTTGCAAGATTTTAAAAAGTGGGTTAATTTTAATAGCATTGTTACCCAAAATTTTATGCAACATAATTATCTCTTATATATATGTTACTATGTTACAAATGAGAGAAATGACAAAATGGTCCCTTATGTTTGGGGTAGGTTCAAACTTCAAAGTAAATCTTTTAAGTACACTCCTGAGCAATTTTTTGTCAAAAGTATGCATTTTTTATTTCCTACATATTTTAACAAACCGTCTGTCTGTTAGACATGAGGTGAACTATGGAAAAAAAAACAGAAATAATAGCATGTTACAAATGATAAGTTGCATGTCAATCGGAAAAACATAAAATCCAGACATACTTTTTATATACAGTATACACCCAAAAAAGCTGAAAGGAAGTAAAAGAAAAAGAAGAAGCGATCTTTCTTTTGGGAACAGATAATTGCAAAGCAAAAATATAAGGAAACAGGAATAAGAGAAGATTCACCAACTAATGCTCTTATGATTGATATATGGAATGCCTCATGTAAATCAAGAAAATCTGTCACATGGAGTTTCTTCTTCGCTGGGATAAAAAGAAGCAAAATGAACTGGTTATAACCCCATTTCAAGTGTTCTACTGACTTTGGAGAATCAACTAAAATAGTTGAGCATACCTTTTGAACATTGTCGGAAAGCCGCCTCAATGAAGATAGCCAGGGGGTAAAAGGAATAAGGAAAGTCCTTGGTACAGCCGCAGTTGCGGATCCAACAACAGGTTTGTCAATTCGGCAGAACCTAGTGATTATATATATATATATATTGCGCGAAGTTCGTCACGCGCCCCAAACCTGAGTGAGGCGGACAGGCACCTGGTGCCTTACCTAATCGAGCGAACCAACTTGTAAGACTCATGAACATGACGCATACAGAAACATCTGAGATTGGATAGGCTGAAGGCACGGGGAATATGACAATGACGATGTACTATCAACCCAATAGATGTATATACATAGGCCTACAAGGCCACAACAGATACGGATAATCTGTCGAAGAACAAGTATAGATATAGTTGAATATACATTTCTGATACCAATCTCTCAACGCAAAATCCACAACGTCTAAATTCTGAATCTGTCACTAGCTACCGGAGGTGCCTCTTTACTAAAATGGAGAGAAATAATAGTATTGAATTTCAACATTGTATTTGGACACAAACCATCGTCCAAAGCATTCACAACTCAGATGTACCGTAACAGGAATCTTCATGTTGTTTGCGCCATGCATTACTGCGGAAAAATGTTCACATGATACGCTAGCTTATCGTGTCTATTGAGTAATAATCTCCATGATTTCCGAATCCTTGACAGTTTCAACAAGTGTAGTAAAACTTCAATTCAATATTTGTACACCGAAACTTTGGAGAAGTTATCCATCTTGACGTAAGAATGAAGCAGCAGTGTTTTATCTTCAAACAGAAAGAAGAGGTTCAGATATAGAAGATGTTAAATGAACACAAAACAAGAATCCAGTACTCATTATAAAAGGAAAAAACAACAATTCGACATAACCACCTTCTAGATCGTGCATAAGAGCAGTTTGCTCGACTATGAGAGTCCTTTTCTAGTCTGCTTCCTAGACTTCATGATGTCCGGTTCAGACAGCATGAAATGTTGAAGCAATCTAGCGGGCTTGACTTAGCCAATATGTCCTATCAAAAAGTTCCTCACCCTAGCTTTGAAAAACTGCGCAGGTCTTGTTCTATTATCCAGAAAGAGCCTGAAATGACATCAAGGTAAAAGTATAATAGCTGGTACAAAACACGACACAAAGTCAAGGCACAAGACTTCTTTTATCTTGGACAAGTATAGACTTCAGAGTCAAAAGAGAATGATGGATGACAGCGTAAAAGCTTCCCCGTAGCCAAAGGAAAAAAGAGTACTGCAGAGGCCGGTGATGTATTAATTGTTTTGATAATGCAGCTACAATGATAAGCCTTCCCTCTTGGATAAGAAGACCTAAAACACCGGGCAACGGAAGTAACTCGGTAACAAAAGGGAATCTTTCCTTTTTAGCAAAGTCTGTGCATGAATAATGCAATTGGCGCCGGAGATTTCTCTGAAATCTAGTCTTGATCAAGATACAAGTGGGAAAGAACTTCACTGAAAGCTCGGTCCCACAAAATCTAAGAACCAGCTGATTTTCAAGATAAATGAAGCAAATGATAAATAGCATCTAATATCTTATCTGGAACTTTAGAGACATTTGACAGTAGTACTAAGATAATTAACTGTTTTTCACTCCAAGCTTCAAAAATCTTATAGAGCCAAGATTGAACTAGACAAGAATTTGGTTAACTAGCAAGACATCTCCAATTTGTGTGGTTATACTGCTGTCTTTTAGTGAGTCTTGGAAACACAGATGGCAAATCTCACAGATGCATAGATAATACTCAGCAGCAACAACTGTAAGGAATAGAAACATATTTGGAGCAAATGTTATGGCGTCGAAGTCTTACCTTGGCTCATTTTCAAGTGATAAGATTCTGACTACTTCTGACAGCTTTTGCCACTTTGAAATGTCTTGAAGTGCCGAATATCTTCTGCATACAATATATCTAAGCCAGCCAAGTACTCACAGTAATCAATCAGCAGCATGAGCTTCTTGAAGCAACTGAATTATACTATTTCCAAGATAGAAATAAGTATTTCTTCCTTCTGCAGGTAACAATCTAAGAAAGAAACGAGTAGTATGGAGATTGACATTTGCTTTCTATTAGTCATTTCTAGAAGGGGAACCTTTTCCTTTTTGTTTCTTCCCTTTTGAAGAGGATATAATCAAGCAAGCACACGTCCATGCCACAATGACAAATTGGCTGGATTGGCTATATTAGAGCTTTTTATAAGTCCTTTTTAGAAGGCAATCTTCCCTTTTGTTTTTTTCCTTTTCAAGAGGATAATGATAATAAAATCTTCTAACAATGGAATACTTAACCATTAAGAACTTTCAGTGGCCGAGTACACTATTTCAGCACATTGTTCATAGAAGAAATATCTAACAACCATCAATGATAAATAAGAAGCAGGATAAGAATAGCAACATCATAGACAAAAATAGAAATGAATTTTGCATACCTAAAAGCCATGGAAAGAATTTGAATAAGATGTATGGCTACTCTTTAATATCAAAAATTCTATCCTTTGAACTATTAAACCAGCTTATTCCAGTAACTTTCTATAAATTAAATCTAGCTGAACTATACTACCAACAATTAACTTCTATTTGATGTATGATTTTGAACACTAGCAAGGAGTCTTGTAAATTTACTGAGTGTTTCATGAGCAGATATGGTGTCTGGATGGTCCTGGCCGCTGATGGAAGTTCTAATGAAAATAGCCTTCCTGATTAAATCATCACCAATATCAAACTGTCCACCCCTTAACATTAGCTTTGCCCTGATTTCGAGCACCGTAGCTCTAGATAATGCAAGTTCCTGCCAAAGGCAAGGGTTTAATTGGGCAGTTGTTTGAACAGGTCTCCAACAAAGCGATTTATCCAACCACTTGTCAACAGGCGTAACAAAAGCTTGATCGGCCGCTTCTAACGCATCTGTACAACGCCTTAAAATTTCTATAGCAGCAGTACACCGTGAAAATGTAATAAATGTTCGAATGGCAAGTGGTAAAATCACTTCTTTCACGAGAAACAACAATTCAGAAACTTTAAGCTCAACTATCATGGGGTCACTCCCGAATCCGAAGAGCAAAAAGCATGCTGCCCATATGTGCTCGGAGTGCTGCGCTATTAAACCGCGACTAACAACAGCTTGTACTGTGGCTTGTGCAACTCCGTGGACCCCTCTTTTACGAGCATACATTTTGATAAGCTGGTGGAAGTGAATGTACCCCTCCTTTCTAGAAGTCCTTGCAATGTTGAATCTCAACAAAAGTGAAGATGCTTCTGCCTCTGATTTCTTAGCATATGATGATGTGAAACCACAAGTTAAAGAACATAAAACTTTCTTCAACATCCTCCGGCGTGGGTATTTCTCTGGTATCTTGTGTGCAGCCAGAGCTAATAGAGAAACTGGAATAGGTGATGGAGCAAACCAACCGCTTGCGAGAACCATTCTTGTTGCTAGACTTCTTGGTCCATCAGCATGGTCAAATATTGAGAAACAAACTTCAAAAAGTTGCAAAAGGAAATTGTTTCGCCTTAGTGGATGGTTTTCCCGACGAATAGAGATTATTTCCTTCAAAGACATACGATTGATGGTATCCAAGAGCCTATTAGGATTTATAGGAAGTTCAGAAAGAATTGCCCCAACTATAGCAAGGCCAAGCGTCAGTCTTTTAAGTTTTTCCTCAATAACTCGCAAGGCATCAACTTCAGCAATCGGGTAATCCTTCACAGCACCTTGCATCAAATACATTGCCTCAATCTCTGACAGATAATTGAGTTTGATAGGATCCATGTTCATCACCCTAGAGAGACGAGTGGATATGAGAACATGTGTTTCGCCTCCGAAACGAGGAAGCAAATCCATTATAAGTTTGTGATCCCACCAGTCCTTTTCACTCTCCAAGTTATCAATTACCAGTAAGAACGGAATGTCTCGCATGAGTTCTTTCCTAACCCTAGATACAGAAGCCTCCTCTTGCTCCTCAAAGCTCTTTATCCTGCTTTTATCAGGTGAGTTTTCTACCCCGACATCAACTTCTAAAAACGACCACAAGTTCAAGTAGTTTTGTCGAATGTATCTACTTTCGCCTCCAATCCAAAGGACCATTTTGTAGCGCTGATGGAACTGATAAGCATACTCAAGCAGTAGGTCTGTCTTCCCAATTCCTGGCTCCCCAGACACACAAGCGATCCCCTTTCCATAAACAACTTTCAAGGATTTGTTTCGCCTTCCATGCTTCACCTTCCTCGGCTTTGGTGTATGTTGTTGGGTATGAGAAACTTCAGCATTTAGCATTTCAATTTCTTTCTCAGATTTCTTCCATGTCACTGGCTCTTTCCCTTTCCTTTTGTTGTCACTAGGCCGCTCGAACCGTCTTTCATTGATCGAGTTACTCCGACTCCAACTAATTGTCAAATTCTTTCTCTTAGGTCTAGCCTTTAGTTCAATATAGTCTTTCTCTGCGTCCCTACTAATATCACCAAAAAGCCGAAACTCGAGCTCAGACAGCTCCTTCTTTCTGCCAACAAAATTCTCATTTCGAGGGAAAGGAAACTCTTCCTTTTCTGCCTTCTCCCTCCACTTGGACAGTCGGTCCACAACACTTCGCCTCCCTAACCTTAAAGCCAATAAAGTTACAGCCCTCAATATGCATTCTCTCCACTTGCCATCATGAGCCTCTAGCTTCCACTCATCGACACGCAAAAGACCGTTCACGGCATCTCTCCACTCCTTCTCCAACCCGCCATAAAGTAGCCAAAGTTCACCACCGTGTTTTTCCCAGTGCTCTCCTCTTCTCTCAATTATATCTCGAACAAGGCAATCCTCCGGACGCAAATCGAAGTAAACCGGCACCAAATTCTTTTTGCTAGAGAAGAACCGCAGCTCCTCTATGGTATACGGATTCCTGAACGATTTCTTGGTTAAGATCACAACTCCAAATGTACAAGCATCCATTACTCTCTCAACCATACTATGCTTTCTAGAGTTTCGACATCTTGCTCTGTCAGTAATAAAGCAACTTAACCCTTGGATTTCTAACTCAGCACGGAGCCAATTCATGAATCTGAGCAGTAAAGGCTTGCGACCATGAAAACCAATGTACACATCACAGCTCCTTACTCTATTGGATAGGGAGGAAGTTGATGTTGGAGTAACACAAGTTTCTTGTGTTCTTCCACTCTTTTTCTGCTTGCCTCTAGGTCGCAGATATTGATGTTCAGGGCCAACGTTATAACTCGCTACAGTACTCTTTGACGTCGAAGAAGACACAAAATCCAACTTCTGAAGATCATTTGAGACATTAGTTAATGCAACAGGATAAACATCCGACAATCTAGCATTTGCAAATGATTCCGGACCTAGAATGCCCAAACTAGCATCTAAGGCACCAGAAGTAACATCACTATCACGAAAGTGATTATCCGAGCATGCCGATACCAGTGACTTGGGTGATCTAGGAGAGAAGAAAGGCGACTGGTTCGCAGAAAAGAAAGCCGAAGATGAAGACGAAAGGTTTCTTGACGTCGTGGTTGGTAAAGAGCCAAATCTGGAACTTTCTTCCCGGAGATCCATATTTAAAGCTACTCACTCCCATACACAAGAAAATTTCATGCATTCCAGGAAAACAGATAAACTCTTGACACTGAAAAACAATCAAAATGTCAGTGAAGGGACAACCTCCATTCATAAGATAAACTTAGGGCTGCATAATTTGAACTAGGTTTTCCAAATGAAGATTATTTTAATTATTTTAATGAAGAATCTATATATATAACAAAAGGATACCATAACCAAAAGAAGTAATCAGTAAGAAGTGATGCCATATTTAAGATTAACATAAAAGCATTAATGACTTATACTAATTTGTCATTTGACTCCATAATCCACATTTAACAATCAAGGAAATATAATAATGCTGCATTAGAACAGAAAACCTAGAAGAGAAACAAAAAGCCTTCCTAAATCTGCAGCAATAGATCTGGATAAAAACTTAAAACCACAAATTGATTTCTTGAAAAGCTTAATTTGCTAATTCAATATTATACAAGCCTCTAGTTTTAGAAGAACTCAGATCCAATATACTTACTTGAAGAAAAATCATCAATGATGGTGTCCAAAGATTCAATCTTTTTCACTTCAATCACCACAAAATGCCCAAAAATTCTATCTTTTTCACTTCAATCAACACAAAATGTCCAAAGATTCAATCTTTTTCACTTCAATCACCACAAAATGTCCAAAGATTCAATTTTTTCCACTTCAATCAACACAAAATGCCCAAAAATTCAATCTTTTTCACTTCAATCAAAACAAATGCCCAAAGATGTTCCCCTTCAATCAACACAAAAGAGCATTCTTTTGAACCAATCTTAATCCAAATAAAATAGAAACCTAAGTGGCATCCACAACTAATATCTTCTTGAACTTGTCAAAACAAAATAAACAATGAATATTCAAAACACATCTACTAACCAAAATAAATATTTAAAAAATCTATATACATGTACACAAACATATATTATTACATACTTGGACATGGATCAAGAACTCACACAGAGGCAAATAAGTTCACTAGAGCATGGTAACTAAGAGAGAGAGAGAAAAAGACCCAAAATTTGAAAAAACAAAGACAAAAGAGTAAAGATTTGATTGATGGGAAAATGAATTTACCTTTTCAAGAATATAACTAAAAAGAGTTCAGTGTTGTTAAGATGACAATGAAGCTGTTTCTTTCCTTATATATATTCCTTCTTCCTCTCTCCCTTCTTGTTTTTTACCAACTTCAATAACTCAAAAATTTGTACAAAGCTCCCTCTTTTCACACTACCACCCTCATGTGGTTTTTATCACATTTTTGTTAGTTTTTTTTAAATTATCATATTATAGTATTTTTAATATAATTTTTAAATATATAAATTTTATTTTTACAAACTTAAAAAAACTATATTAAAATGTAATATTAAAATTATAAAACTTGACCCTCGAAAAGATTTACCTAAGTTGAAACAGGAAGTACTCCATATAGTACATAGTATGCGTAAAAATTACAAAAAAAATAAAATTAAAATCAAATCAAATCTTTATGTGTCTTATGTTTAAAAAAATATAATATTCAGAGGGTACTGAGAATATGGGCTGACAAGAAAAAGGAGCACCGTTAGAGACGGGGAAGGGTTCTTCTTCTCTGCTATGATAATCAATCCGTTCCAAAAAAGATAATTCTAATTTTTTATTAGTTTATTTTTAAAAAAAAGATTGATATATTTATAAATAATTTAATTTTATGAGATCATTATAACACTAATATTTAAGATTTATTTTAAATCACATATTTATTTATTTTTTTTTAAATTTCGTATTAATTCAAACTAGATCGACGGAAAAAATATGTTTGGTGGGATAGTGGTGATGTCAGGGGGTGGGGTTTAACAAAAAGTGGGACCCAACAAGAAAGGACGGATCTGACGAGGAATGGTGCTGCTGTCAAAAATCCTTCTTTGGATTTACAAAGTATGGTAGTAGTACTTCTCTAGTAGAATGTAGGGGTGAGCACGGATACAGGGTACCAGATATCCGATCGGAATCGATATTAACGGGTAGGTTCCGGGTAGATATATTAGAATAACGGGTAGGTTCCGGGTAGTAAAACTAGGAACCGATAAATGTCGGGTCCGGTTCCGGTTCCGAAAAATAGAGACCGGGTACCCGAACCCGGAACCGATACCCGGACCCTATGAACTCACCCATTTAAATTATTTAGTTTTGGTCTTTGAGGCATTTAATATATTATTTCTTTCCATTTATATATCTGAATGAGTGACACTTGTTTTATTTAAAAATTGACAACTAGTTCGGAACAGAAGTAGTATATTTACCTCAGGATTTGTCAAGAAAAAGCTCAGCAGTAGTACCACCATTAAGGTACTTGATATGGTGAATTGACCAACTAGGTTCATAGTTGTTCCAAAAGGCACATCAACTGCCTTCCTTGGCGCCCCACAACTTGCCAATATTAACAAATTAGTCAAAACAAAACCAACTAAAACTCCCTTCATAACTCTGTTTGTGTTTTACTATTGAATGAGATATTGGTCAAATGGATATGGTGCATTATTTATAGGGGATTTTGAATGTAACAGTGGTCATGTGTCAACAGAACATTGAAGGAAGTGAGATATTGTCATATATTTAGGTGCTAAATTTAGACTTCCAACTGTAGTGTAACTGTCCAATATAATTAAATGCAAGCCTTTTGTCTTGTGCACATTGGGGGAGCAATCCACGGAACACGGGTACCCGGAAACCTACCCGGAACCGCAGGGTCCGGGTAGGTTTCGGGTAATGATTGTTACGGATAGGTTCCGGATAGTAAATTTAGGAACCGATCTTTTACAGGGTAGGGTCCGGGTAGTTAAAAAACAGTAGGGTATCCGGACCCGCTCACCCCTAGTAGAATGTATCAATTCAACACTTGCTGTTGAATCGTAGCAAAATTAAAATTTTCACTAAATAAATGTATAATATAAAAAAAAAATTATATTAATTCAATATATACTACACATAAGAAATAATTCAACTTTATACGTACGAAATGTAAATTTTCAGTGAATCAGGGGTGTTCCAATTTCGCGTTAGCTAAGAAATAATGAGATAGTTGAAGTTGTTTTAATGTTAATCAAATGTAGAAAATGTTAAGAGAGCTCTATATACTCATTAGATAGTAATTTATACACGACAAAATTTTAAACTAGTCGAGTTAGTGAGCCTCAAATATGTACCAAATGATTAAACTGGAAAAAAAAAAGAGTCTGAATATCAATTTTGCTTTTACACAATGATAAGAAATAGTGGATTTCCTCTCTTTTTTCTGTCTCGTTTTTCTCTTTTATTTTGGGTCTTATGTAAGTAACGTAAGGTTTTAACATATGTAAAACGCATGTTGTGTTTGTTTTCTTATGAGCAATCTGCCACCCTGGAACCAACTGAGCTACTACATCCATGCGGGTTGTGTTTATTTTCTCTAATAGTATAAGAGAATGATCATGAAGTTCAATATTATGTATGATTTGTATATTGATCACTTTGACTTATTAAGATTAAGAATTTTTTATTTAATATCAGTTGGTGACATGATATTACGTTTCTCATCGCACTGTGTGGAATGTGATCAGAATGTGAGGGTTACTACTTGTTAAGTACTTAATAAGTTGTAAGGATTGTATATAATAGTTTTTTTTAACTTTAAAATGTCAAAAAAAGATAGTAATAAATTCGAGAAGGGTAAATATCAAAATATTTTGGAGTAGACAGGGTATTAATGTTTTGTGGGCTATACTTAGTATGGGATCAAAGACAATGGTACTTTATAATTTTAGTGTTAATATTGAAAGAAATAATCTCTTCATTATTTTTATTAATGAAAGACATATATATACAAGTTACAAGTAGATTTTCTTCCTATTCTATCTAGGAATTCTTATTCTATAAGAATACTAACTTTACAATTATGGTAATATTACACTACTAATTAAGGTACAAACTTAAATCTAATATTCACCAAATATACAAGGGAAAGGGAAAAGGGTCCCATGGCTGGGTTGCACTACCGAATGGCTCAATATACTTTAACACACACCCGCAGTCAGCGGACGGTCTTCGTACGCTGAGTTTGTCTCTAAAATCTTCAAAAAAGACCGAGGGAAGACCCTTTGTAAAGATGTCTGCAATCTGATATCTTGAAGGAACATGTCAGACGCGTACTTGTCCTTTGGCTACCTTCTCTCGAACAAAGTAAATATCCATCTCTATGTGTTTAGTACACTGATGCTGAACTGGATTACCAGAAAAGTAGATGACACTTATATTATCACAATATACCAAGGTAGCCTTCTCAATAGGACAATGAAGCTCTAAAAGTAGATTTCGTAACCAACATGACTCGGAAACCACATTGGCTACCTCTCGATACTCTGCGCTTGAGCGTGAAAGCGTAGATTACGCGACAAACTATGAGACCAAGTTATTACCCAAAACATCTGATAACGGGCGTAGGCAAATGCGGTGTCAGGACAATCACCCCAATCAGCATCTGTATATGAGACAAGTGTAGACGTCGACGAAGGGTACAAATGCAAACCATAATCAAGTGTTCCCTGAATGTACCTAAGGATGCGATTGAGCACATTCATATGTTCAACTCTGGGATCATGCATAAACAAACACACCTGGTGGACTGCATATGTAATGTCTGGTCGCGTGAACGTAAGATACTGAAGGGTGCCTGCAAGACTACAATATCGGGTCAGATCTTCATACGGAGAGCCAGCTGTAGCACCCAACTTGGGTTTAGTATCAACTGGAGTAGAAGTGGACTTACAGGATGACATCTCAATCCCCTCAATGATCTTTGCTGCATACTTTCTCTGTGTTAAGAATAATCCACCTGCATGACAAGTGACTACAATTTCCAAAAAATAGCTCAAGGGGCCCAAGTCTTTCATGGCAAACTCAGAACTGAGCATTGTCATAATAGACTTTTTCAAAGCATCAGAAGAGGCAGTCAATATAATATCATCCACATATAACAATATATAAGCCATGGAAGAACCCCGACGATATATGAACAATGCATTATCAGACCTGCTGTGAGAAAAATCCATAGTCGAAACAAAATCAGCAAACCTCTTATACCAAGCCCGTGGAGACTGCTTAAGTCCATATAAGGACTTCTTCAATAGACAGACATGATTAGGATATCTAGTATCCCTAAACTTCAAAGGCTGGTGCATATACACTGTCTCCTGAAGATCACCATGTAAGAAAACATTCTTCACATCTAGCTGATGAATGAGTCATGATTTTGAAAGAGTCAAGCTGAGCATAGTACGAATGGTAGCCGCCTTGACCACCGGGCTAAATGTCTCACCACAATCCACACCAACCTGCTGAGTCTTACCATCACCTACAAGTCTAGCCTTATGTCTTGCAAATGAACCATCAGAATTTTTCTTATGAACAAAAATCCACATAGACCGAATAATATTAACACCAGAAGGACGGGGTACCAACTCTCACGTCTTATTATCAATAAGAGCATTATATTCCTCGGTCATGGCAATTTACCAATTAGGGTCATTTAAGGCAGAAACAGGATTACAGGGATTTAAGAACATTATAATTCAAATTAAAATGTCTCTTTGGTTTAAAAATACTCTGTTTACTGTGAGTGACTGGACCATGAATCTAGGCTGGATTTGGTGAATTTTCGGGAATTTCTGGAAGTACCGTCGGAGGCACCGCAGCGCTATCTGTGTAAGGTCGCGGCGCTGACGGCGTTTTTTCGGACAAATCGGAAAAATGATGGAGAACATAGGGGGAGACATCCTCATCCAAAAAATCATAAGTACTAGGCACGAGTGTTTCTACTTTAGAAAAGGGAAATTGAGATTCATCAGAGAGAACATGACGACTAATGATGATTCTTTTATAGGACAAATCAAAGCATTTATAACCACGGTGATTTGACGGAAAACTCAAAAACACACAAGGAGTAGAACGTGTCTGAATTTTATTGATCGCAGTGTATGGAAACAGTGGATAACATAAGCATCCGAAAACTCTAAGATGAGAATATGACGGAGTCTTACTGTATAACACTTTGAGAGGGGATGAATATGGTCAAACCTTTAGAGGGAAAAATATTTAGGAGATCAGTAGTCATTTGTAGTGCATGATGCCAAAATAATGGAGGAACGGAAGAATGAACCAATAAAGTGCGGATAATATTATTAATGGTACGAATTTTTCGCTCGGCTTTCCCATTCTGTGAAGACGTATGAGGATAAAAAAAATGAAAATTTATCTCATTTTGAGCACAAACTCCCTAAGTTCCATTATCATACTCTTTGTCATTATCACATTGGATGTTTTTTATTTTCCGTTCGAATTGTATTCTTATGAAAGCTCTAAATTTTATGAAAATAGAAAAAACTTGAGATTTTTTCGCAATTAGAAACGTCCATAAATATTTAGAATAGTCATCTAAAAATAAAACATAATAACGATGACCCATAGAACTGAGAACCGGAGATGTCCATAAATCACTATGAATAATTTCAAATGGCATTGAAGTATTAGAATTCGAAGCTACAAATGGTAATTTAATAATTTTGCCCAAAGCACAGGATTGACAAAGTGGAGTACTACGCATACCCTTACAAGAAATAAACTTATGTATATCTAAGAAAGATAAAATAGATGACCCCGGATGACCTAGACGAGCATGCCACAAGTGGATGACATAGCTTGACGCGAGATGCTGAGACTCGGTGTGATTGGATAAAGATCCCCCCTACTGTCACACCTCATGAGATGACTCCCCGTTTTAAAATCCTTCACAGAAAACTCAAATGGATCAAAATTAATAGAAACCCAATTATCAGTGGTGAATTTACGGACAGACACCAAATTTTTAATCAATTTTGAGGCATGAAGGGTATGTTTCAGGACAAGTGGTGGATGAGAAGGGGACATCATTTTATGACCATAACCCTTAATTGGAATAGAATTGTCATTACCAATAGTTATACCACGATTAGTGCTCAAATTGGAATAAGACGAGATAGTACCTTGATCGTATGTCATGTGGGTAGTGGCGCCGGTATCCATGTACCAATTAGGGTCCGGTTGAGCCAAGAAAAGTGTATGCATCGCTGCTTCAATATCGGCCTGGGTGGGACCAACTGCGTGGTGGGCCTGATGGGGACGAGGCCCAAGTATCTGATCGGCTGGGCCGCCATACGCCTGGTTTGAAACACGGATTCGACACGGAAAGACGTTGGACCGCGGTGCTTGCGGCGAATCTTGGCGCGCGGTGATGTAAGACTGCGTTGCGGCATTGTAAGGGTGAGCGCGGCGTTGTAAGATCTTTGGGACCAGCGCCATCGGTGGGCCGCAGGCTCAGATTGCTTGGCGGTTGCCGTTATTCGCCGATTTTGCCATTATTTTTTTGATTTTGGCCCTTCTTACCACCCCCGTTGTTGTGATTTTGGGTCACGTTGGTTGTATTTGAAGGAGTAAAATTGGAAGATGTCATTATGACGACAAAGTTGGCCCCAATCACCATTTTCTTAGCCAATCCGACTTCTTCCAAAGTAAGCATAGAACGGGCTTGATAAAATCCTGGAAAGGGGTTACTCTGTCGAATAATTGAAGCAACACCGCTATAGGCCTTTGACAGGACTGCAACCATCTGAAGAACTGGACGACTATTATAAATAGGAGAACTCACGTTGCTGAGTTGGTCTGCCAAGTCCTTGAGGCGTTTGCAATATGAAGAAATATTTGGAAAATTCGCCATAGAAACCTGAGAAAAATCATGCTCAAGGATAACAATTCGAGAATGACTGTTATCTTGGAATATGCCTCGCAATCGATCTCACGCTTCCATAGATGTGGAGTTGGGTTCCATAATCGTCTGTAAAAGATCCAAGGAGATAGTGACATAAATCCACTACGCGTGTCTGATTCTCACTTTTACTAAGTGTCTGTGCAGGTTCCCGAAGATCATCTTGTGTAGAAAGCCTAAAAAGGGTTAAAGATGTCCCGGATTCTTATCTCATGTCGCATTTAATTTTAGTTTTACTTTTGTATTGCATTTTATTTTAATTGTAAATTATGTAAAAATGCTTAGAATAGGTAGAATAAAGTCAATATATAATTAACCTAGGTTTGAACGGATAACCGCAAGTTAGCGGATCCTATAGGATGCCCAACCCCTTCCCTTTAGGATAATAAAGAACTCTTACCTAGAATCTCACATAGCTTTCGCAGACCTTTAAATGGAGATCATTTATAGCATTTTTATGCTATTTAATAAGTGTCCTAATTCACTATAATAATTAGGTGGCGACTCCTTAAAATAAATTTAGGAACCGACCATACGTAGTACTCCCGTTTCGACTCCGGTTAAAATGGGGTGTTACAGATGGCGACTCTGCTGGGGAAAATCAAGTTCTTGACCATAGCAAACCTAGGTTTATTATTGTTTGGCTTTATTTGCTTTTATTTATGTTAAATGCCTTAAAATTGTTTGTTTTAATTGCTATTTGCTTTTATTGCTTTCCTTAAACTGACATTCCGCTCATATTTCTTCCATTCTGAAAAATCCACACTATCACACACTACATGCGAGGTGCGCTGGGTGCATCAGCAAAATTCTTTCTTCAAAACCCAAATTTAGGAGAGTTGGTAATATACGTGGAGTGTCCGGTCTAACCGGTGGCCGCGTAGCCTTCTCGCTCGAGTTGTCCGCTCGGGAACCTTGCGTCTAGTAAGCCAAATCTTAGAAAACTTAAGATAGAGCTATACCACCCTTTTATTAAGTCATGCATGCATAAACCTTAGGTGGGTTAATCCTTGGTATTAACGCCACAATTATATATCCACCAAAACTTGTCGACGGGTTTCACAACCTAACGACCCGTTAGCATACTATGTGTAGCGTGATAATGATAGACGGATCCAAGTCTGGTCATGATACACCGAAATTGGGAAAAGTGCACCGTCATTTGGTCGTCATTTCCAACAAAACATTGCAGTTTAACGGCTTGGACCTATTTATCATAATCTCGCATATCTGGCGTTTAGGCCGACCTCTGGCATAAGAGAGGTCTCATGCATATTAGGCGCGCACTTGATTTGCATGTTTTTGTTGACTATTGTTGTCACATTGCAATCAGGACTTCTACTGCGTAAATCGCTCTTGAACAACACGATTTGAACTTTGTGAAGCATCAACCACCAGTCCGGTCGAGCCAAGCAGGGGAGTCTTTGACTATATCGTCACGCTCTTACATTTTGCTATTTTATGGCTTGCCTACTCTCACTCATTTGTCATATTTTTGCAGGAAGGCCGTCCTCGCAAATAGTCGAGGGCGGAAAACAACAACAACAACAACAACAACAACAAAACAAAAAAAAATGAGTTGAGTTATGTTGACGGAGAGATGTCAGCTTATACCAGATTCAACAAAGCATCGCTCTGGGTCTTATATTTTGCATTTTTATACATATTTGCAAGTCTAATTGATAGGTCTAGTACTGATTACATAATTCTTTTTACATCATAATCATTCCGAACTACGCGTGTCTGATTCTCACCATACGGTGTGATACGTAGGCAACCCATCTAGGGTTCGACACCACTACAAAAAATAAAATTTAAAAAAAAAAAAAAAGAGAAAAAATGGAGACATATTTGGTTCACCCATTCACTGCATTTATCCAATCACGGACATTCATTATTGCATTTCAATCATTCTATCACATTCATGCATTTCATTCATTCATTTTTTCATTACATTCTTTTACTTTGCATTAGTCTTATAGTAAACAATCATTTGTTTTGCACAACTTTTTACTTTTGCATTTCTTTCTTGAATAAATTCTTTTAAATCATACGTTTTATAGCATATCTGAACGAACTACGCACACCTGATTCTCGTCAAAGATGAGATACGTAAGCAGCCCTACTCGGGTTCGGTACCATTTATCCAAAAAAAAAGAGAAAAAAAAGCTCTTTTAAGTGTCATTGTTTGATTTGGTTGATACCAACACAGTTAGGAGTGTGCATAGAAAATAACGAGTAATAATCAGTATGAGTGGACTTCGTGGTAAACCATAGGTTCTTTTGGTACCTCTTACGCACACCTGTAATGACATTTTTGCATGCTTCTAAGATAAGAACGAAACCAACCTCATCGTTTCATGTGCATTGTGTGGTGAGTTTTAGAATCAGTTCAATTGCATTGCATTGTGATCTAGAACTTGGCCCGAATGTTTGTTGAGGCGAAATCCTGAGTAACGCTCGGTGTGGGAAATGATCGTAGGCTTTCTTTGACCCGTTTGAGCCTTTTCAGCCTACCAAATAACATTATCCATAGTACACCCTTTGAGCCTAAAGCGTATTCTTTCGACAACCGTATTACACTATACCGCTGCAGTGCGTCACGCACTAACCTCTCTTGGCGACCTCGTAGCGCTTTGGAAATGTGCAAGTGGTGGCGAAATTCTGCGTCGAAGTTTGCAAAGACAAAAGTTGTCAAAGTCCCAAAGGGAAAAGAAAACACAAATGACGACTTCACAAAGAAGAAATCAAAAGCCGGCATTATAAACAAAATGAGCGAAATGAGAGAATAACTTTGGCGGGCTCCAAACGAAAGATTAAAAGAAGTCGATCTGAAAAAGCGGGACAAAAGAAAGCGGTCGGCATTAAAGCACACAAATATCAAGCACGGGCGTAGTCCAGCGCTCGAGGAAAGATTAGTCACTTTTACCCAAATGATATCCATCCCTATCCCCAAACCTACATTACAAGCGATGAGCCCTACGTGATCTTATCGGGGTTCGTATTAGTGGATACTTACATGACGGCCAAGCCTATGGTATCACAGTTGCATGCATTGAACATCCTTTTGAGTGTGAGTGTACTTTCTCTAAACGTCCCAAAAATTCAAAATACTGGAATATATGTGAGAAATGGGACTTTCTTTCAGTGAGGGCATTTGAAACGTGAGATTACGTGTAGTTCGAAACCTTGACTGCAAGCAAGTGTGTCGATACTTAGGTGTCTGAGGTACCATTTGAAACTATATGAATCATCCAGAAGTCAGTCTTGGTTAGACTGTAAGTGAATAACGGAATTCCTAAGCACAATACTAATTGTTGGTATCAACTGAAATCAGAGCGTGATGCTGTCTTTTCACCTTTTTAAAAAAAAACAAAAAAAAAAACAAAAAAAACAAAATGCATATAAAATCCTCATTTTTTGCATCACGAACTACGTCTTGACTGATTCCTCGGCGGGATCGTGGCGCCACATCGATTGGGTCCATCGCATTGTTTGAAAAACCCATAAATATCCTTATTTTTTGCATCACGAACTACGTCTTGACTGATTCCTCGGTAGGATACGTGGCGGCCACATTAACCGGTGCCATTTTTGAAAATTGTGCGATCATTTTGCATCACGAACTACGTCTTGACTGATTCCTCGGCGGGATACGTGGCGCCACATTGGCCAGTCGCATTGTTTGAAAAACCCATAAAAATCCTTATTTTTGCATCGCGAACTACGTCTTGACTGATTCCTCGGCGGGATCGTGGCGGCCATTAACCGATGCCATTTTGAAAATTGGCGATCATTTTGCATCACGAACTACGTCTTGACTGATTCCTCATAAGGATCGTGGCGGCCTAAGTCGGTTTCACACCATTAGAAATCTTCCCGTTGGCTCGTGTGCGGCGAAATCGTTGATTATTACGAAAGAGATATGAGCAATTTCCGCGAGTTAAGTCTTGCTCATGCGCCCGCATAAGCCAGGACAATTTTGGGAAATGCACCATGAAGAGATCATAATAAGGACTCCAAAGCAATCAAGAATCGCGTCGTTTAGCAAGCATTCGCAAGATCCAGAAGTCCGCACAGATCGACAAGACTCGCGGACTTTCGGATCTTCATATCGGCAAAGGCGGGAGCACAAAGCCCATGTGGTTACAAGCGCACAACGTCTATCTGATAGCGTTATCTCAACCCAGGCGAGTCACAAGCGGTGCGTCCGTAAAATGACATCATTTCATTGCAAGCCTGTCGCAACTTCATTCATGTTTCGCCTATACAGCGAATATTTGCATCTCGTCCATCTGAGCAGCGGCGCCCATCTGGCGTCATCTGCATTTCGTCCATACAAGGCGACAACGCCATACAAGGCGTCATCTGCATTTCGTCCATACAAGCGACAACGCCCATCTGGCGTCATCTGCATTCGTCCATACAAGCGACAACGCCCATACAAGGCGTCATCTGCATTCGTCCATACAAGCGACAACGCCCATCTGGCGTCATCTGCATTTCCCATACAAAGCAGCAACGCCCATACTGGCGTCATTGCGTCGTCTCCATACGGCAACGCCCATCTGGCGTCATCTGCATTCGTCCATACAGCGACAGCGCCCATACTGGCGTCATTTGCGTCGTCCATACAAGCGACGCGCATCTGGCGTCATGCGTTTTCGTCCATCTGAAGCAACGCCCATCTGGCGTCATTTGCATTCGTCCACAAGACGACAGCGCCATCTGGCGTCATCTGCATCGTCCATCTACAAGCGCAGCGCCCATCTGGCGTCATCGTATTTCGTCCATACAAGACAACGCGCCATCTGGCGTCATTTGCATCTCGTCCATACAAGCGACAACGCCCATCTGGCGTCATTTGCATCGTCCATACAAGCGACAACGCGCCCATCTGGCGTCATCTGCATTCGTCCATACAGCGACAATGCCCATACAAGCGTCATTTGCATCGTCGCCCATACAAGCGCCATACTGGCGTCATCTGCGTCTCGTCCATCTGGCGACAACGCCCATCTGGCGTCATCTGCGTTCGTCTATACATCTGGCGAGCATCTGCGTCGTCCATACTGAAGCGATAACGCCCATCTGATCGTCATCTGCGTCCATCCATCGACAACGCCCATACAAGGCGTCATCTCGTCTCGTCCATACAAGCGACAACGCCATCTGAGTCATGCGTTTCGTCCATACAAGCGATGCGTATGGCGTCATTTGCGATCTCGTCCATAAAGACGACAACGCCCACATGGCGTCATCTGCGTCTCGCTATCTGACGGCGTATCATCGCATCAACCATCAACACCTCTAAACACCATGTCTTTTCCAAAGACCACTGCAACCGGTGTCAATCATACGCCCGACGGGACAAATTTTGAGTTTGCGTCACTGCTTTATTTTCTAGCATTGCGGCAACCTGTCTCATAATTCGACATCGGGACAAATTTTAAACACTTTGTCTTTTACCTTGGCATCACGACCGGTGTCGGCTTTGCCCATTCTTTGCTTAATGCTTGTTTTAATTCGACGATGGGACAAAATTGGCCAATCAACGTCTTTGTCAGAAAACTCTTTCATCGTCTCGGTCAAAAGACAATGGCTGACACGATTTTTGACCCATCTTTTAGGCATTTCTTGCAATTTTAAGCATTTTAGGACACCGCATTTTATCATCATTTTTGACATTTTGTATATTTTTACATAACATTCTATGTTGTTTATTCTTGTAAATTGACATCATGTTTTGTTTTTTACCTTTAATTAGGTATTAAACATTTTTTAGCATCTCTTTGAATAATTAACTAACACCCCGTCTTTACTTTTAATCAGGCATTAAATATTTGTTAAATATTGTATTTTATTATTATTGCATCAGGCATTGACATTTTAATAATTTGTATCTTTAAATAATTTTCCTTTTAAATAATTAATCCATTTTGCATTTTTTGTCAAACCAGTCCAGTCCAAGGCATAATCTGAATCAGTCCAATCCGCCAGAAATCGAAACCAAAAATGAAGCCCAATACACTTTCATCCAATACCCAAACCCAATACCCAATAACCAATACCCAATACCCAATACCCAAAGCCCGATACCCCTAAACCCTAAACCTAATCTCACCCTATAAAACCTACCCAGCCGTCACTAGCCTTATTATCTACCCCAGCCGCCCACAACAAAGGATCAACAGTCGCACTCCCAATAATACCCCCCTACAGATTTTTACTCTCATCTCTCTCACCACAAGCGCCGCACCTCACCCAACTCCCATATCTCATCTTCTTCAACAAAGACAACACACATACACCTTCAGCAGCTTCACACCAAAACCCTCCAATCCCTCTCAACCCAACTCATCAACCACCGCACCACCACCACCGTTCTCCATTGCTGCCTTCTCCGCCACTGCTCCGGTGAACCGGAGCAACTAACCAAACCAATGTACAGCCACTAACCCGCAATCGCACATGCTCATTGTCAAGAGTTCAAACAGTTCATCCCCCCATATCTTTTCTATTATCTCCCTACTCATTTGATTTTATTGTTTCTTAGGGTTATTTTGCTTGTTTAAATTTGTTAACAACTAGTGTTCTTATCGATCTGGACGAAGTTTAGCTTTTGCAATAAGTTATGATTTTTTGCTTCCAAGTCAAATTCAAATAAATTGGTTCTTACATGGTTTTTCCATGTTTTTTGCATAACTGCTTGGCTCCAACATCATTTTTTAAATATTAGTTACAGTAATGAGTTTATTGATTTTTCATTTACATTTTCTCTAAAATATGTTTTCTTTCGCCTATTAAGTTTCCATTGTTTAGTTACTGGATTGTTTTGAGGTGGGTAGGGCACCTGTGTTGTTTGATGATATGCTTGGATCATCTTATTTGATGTAGTACTTATTTTGGGTTATATTAGTAGCTAAAATATTATACTTTAGATAGATAGGAACTGAACTATTTTGGTTTGGATTAACTTTGTTCTCTTGTTGGTTATTTTTGCTACTGTTATCTTAGATGTTTTTCGCGAGCTATTTGCTGTTTGTTTTCACTGTCCACAGGCCATTTTTTGGTCACTGTCTTGCTTTTGTCGTTCACCGTTCATTGGTGACTGATTTTGGCAACTTCGCTTTTATTTTTAAACTGAAAGAACAAATTTCTACACTTGAATATGGGTATATGTTGGTTTGTTTGACCGAAGAAGGAATCTCCGTCTGATTTCCAAGGCCTCCTCTGTACAAAAGACGGATTTATTTTTGGCTTTATTTATTAATTATTGCTATTACTTTAAAAATTATTTATTTTATTACTAACATTTTTACTAAGTGTCTGTGCAGGTTCCCGAAGATCATCTTGTGTAGAAAGCCTAAAAAGGGTTAAAGATGTCCCGGATTCTTATCTCATGTCGCATTTAATTTTAGTTTTACTTTTGTATTGCATTTTATTTTAATTGTAAATTATGTAAAAATGCTTAGAATAGGTAGAATAAAGTCAATATATAATTAACCTAGGTTTGAACGGATAACCGCAAGTTAGCGGATCCTATAGGATGCCCAACCCCTTCCCTTTAGGATAATAAAGAACTCTACTAGAATCTCACATACCTTTCATGCACTTTTAAATGGAGATCATTTATAACATTTTTATGCTATTTAATAAGTGTCCTAATTCACTATAATAATTAGGTGGCGACTCCTTAAAATAAATTTAGGAACCGACCATACGTAGTACTCCCGTTTCGACTCCGGTTAAAATGGGGTGTTACAGTGGTGGAGGACTTTATGTGTCAAAGCATGAATCTTAAATAATTCCGCTCACGTCCCATATTGAACGTTTTCTAGGTCAAGAATGATAGAAAGAACGCTCTTGATATTTGAAACTGTGAGGGCAGAGTGAAAAGTGTTCTTATTAGCCATAGGGAATAGAACAATAAGATTCAGAGAAGGGAATTTGTGAGAAAGGATTTTGGAAGAGAAGATACTCGATTTTTGTGAAAGAGGAAGAACACAAAAAAATCGAGAATTTAGGGTAAAATTTCGAATAGAATAGAGAGGAAATTTTGAAGAGCAAAAGCAAGGTAAATAGAACCTAGACTCTTGATACTATGAAAAAAATAATCTCTTGATTATTTTTATTAATGAAAGGCATATATATACAAGTTACAAGGAATATCTTCTTCTTATTCTACCTAGGAATCCCTATTCTATAAGAATACTAACTTTACAATTATAGTAATATTACACTACTAATTAAGGTACAAACTTAAGTCTAATATTCACCAAATATACAAAGGAAAGGGAAAGGGAAAAGGGTCCCACGACTGGGCTGCACTACCGAATGGCCATATATACTTTAACAGATATAAATGTAGTAATGATGTTTAAGTTGATGTGATTGTAGAACTAACTTTGCTCATAATTCTTGTTGTCGCGCCCTTTTTCAATCGCGACATATTATACAGCAAATTCTGCCCTGTTTTAAAATAACATAAAAAAGCTAATAGGGTGCTAAAAGTGTCAAAGAGTTCGCGGAGTCGCCACCTAATTAATTGGGTGAATTAGGACATCACAAGTGTTTTCCACTTTTCTTAACCTTAGAGCATTCATCCGAACTCAGTTTGAACGGGAGATTAAAAGTATTTAATGTGACAATGGGAGGGAATTTGACAATTAATAATTAGTTTTGGAATTTTTCAAAATAAAAGGTTTAAATTTTCGTTTATCCTGTCCTCATATATCTTCACAGAATGGGAAGGCGGAACGTAAAATTAGATTCATAAACAATATTGTTAGAACATCTCTTGCTCATGCATCCATATGTTACACCCTGTAATTCCAGGACATGTATACGAGAATAGGCGCGAGAACACATGACTTAAAATTTTGAACGAAAGGAAAATTTGTTATTCTTAAGGAAAAATCTTTCGAACCTCGGGAAAGAAAAATGTTTGTTAGTAAGAATTGGGTTTCCAGAATTGTTATTTGATATTGTGGAAATTTATTTACGAATTTGGTTACGTGGGGCCCACCCGGGAAATGTTATGTTTTGTGGGACCCACGAGGTTTTCGATATTTTGACGAATTATGAAAATTTCGTGAAAAAGAATATTTTAGACCAATAGGAGGGTGACACGTGTCACCCTCCACATGGCTTGGTTGAAAGTCTTGATCTAAGAAGACTAAGAAGAGAGTTTGACATTATTGACTAAGATCCTAGCCACCCATATGTATTAATCTTAGCCCTTGGATGCCTTATATAACTATACTACTAGCAAGACAAATCTCATACTTAGAAAATATCAAGAACTTTGTGCTAGCATAAGGGAGCTCTCGGTTTTGAGCTCACTTTGAGAAAGAAAATTCTTCAAAAGTTGATGATAAATCCCAATATTCAAACCTAAGATCCCTAGAGGTATTCTAAGGATAACCCAACACAAAAATTCTGAAAAAACTACGTTTTTACGTTAGTCGCAAGATGAAAACCTAAGGTGTTTTTCAACTTTGAAGTTGGAACTTGAAGAGGAGTTCTTCACAAGATTCTAATGGTTGCTTGGAGTGGATTGGAACGTCAAGAAGATGAGCTAAAGTTGCTAAGGATCGACTTTAAATCTTGGATTGGATTTGGGCTTATTGAGGTATACATCTTCGTCTTACTATTGTGATTGAAGATTCCATGTTATGATAAGTTAGAAGTGATCATGTGATATATATTATGAAGATTGATAAGTGTTATGAAATTATGGAAGGCTAAATCCGAAACTAGCATGTTTAGCCATAAGATTGTAATTCAATTTAATTGTTAGTTTTAGTCGTCGCATGTTATATAAAGAAGTGATTATAGTTGTTAAAATTGGTTGCGACTATATAACATGTTTGAATAACAACTTGGATTGAAAAGGAATTGGAAAAGGAAATGGAAAATGACTACTTGTTGTTATATTGTGAAATTGCCGAAATGGCCTAGAACTTTGGAATATTTTGGCGCAGTTTTGTGGCAGTTTTACAGGTTGTTTTAGACTTGTATATATGCAGAATGGGGTGGTTATATATATGATTAATGTGGTAGAATTGACTAGTGAAAGTCCTAGGGAATAAAGGTGAAAAAGGGTGCAAAGAGGCTTCATATCTTATCCTAAACATTGATGAAATTATGGACTGTTTTGTTACATTGTGGGGCAGAATTTTACACGTTCTGTTAAGGTGTGTAATCCCCTTTGGTTAGCTGAATTGTTGAGCCTTAAATGTGGCATGTTGGCTATTGATTTCGGGCCTTGAAAAAGGTGGAAAAGTACGTAGAAACAAAGGAAGTCTTGCCCGATTTTACGTAGAATTAAGTCTAGCACTTAGTATTATTCCACGTTGATAAGCTAGGAGTTGATAGACATGTTATGGTTAATATAGGTTGAAGTACTACGAGTAGCGTATTCTACTTGAATGGTGGAAAAGCTCTACTTGAATGGTGGAAAAGCTAGCAAGGATAAAGTACTTGGGAGCATTTTGCAACTTGTCGCTAGTCGTCGCGAAGTATGTGAACCTCTTCTTTCTTTGGCATGATCCTACGTATGAAATAGCCATGTGATATTATTTCATGATTCCTTCTACTCTTAGAAGTTAAGAAGTATTCACGTTATTGATTCTAAGTTAAAAGTATGTTTAAATTATCCTAAGTCCTTACCAAGTCCTATGAGAGATGTTGGTAAGAATGGTTAGGAAGTTATGAGATTTGATTTAAAACTATGTGTCTTGATTTATTTAAAGTAAGTAAGTGGATTTTATGTTTGAAAATGACTTGAATTTATATGTGAAAAGGGGATTGATTTTAAAAGTGGAAGTTATATGATTTTAAAGAGAATAAGCTACTTGGTTTTGGAAGTGTATGAAACTTTATTTTTCAAGTTATGGGACTTGATTTCTAAAGTATAGATGACATGATTTTATAGGTATAAGTAAATGGACTTTAAAGAATGTATGTTATGAAGTTTTAAGACTATGAACTTTGATTTTCTTTAAAGGATTATGAAACTTTATTTTTCAAGTTATGAGACTTGATTTCTAAAGTATAAGCGACATGATTTTAAAGAGTGTATGCTACGAGGTGTTAAGACTATAAGCCTTGATTTTATAAGTGGAAATGACTTAATTTTAAAAAGTATGGCTTCTTAATTTATTTCAAAAGTTAAGAAGATGGTTTCCAAAAGAGTATGTGACTTGAGCTTTAAAAAGAAAGGAGTTTTATGATTCTTTTTAAGTATGTATGTATGTAGTATTTTTGGGTTTAGTTTCCCTAATGTTGCAAGAATAAAAGTGTCTTAAGTTCTCCAAAAAAAAAAAGTTGTTATAATAGTTTTATGGGAAGTTGTTATGACGACTTAAGAAGAAGTGAAAAGATGGTTTTAAAATGTTATGTAAGGAAAAATCACACCGAGCCTACAAATAGGCCGGATTATGTTATGAGATACATTGAGCCTACAAATAGGCCGGATTATGTTATGAGATACAGAGCTACATGCTCTGGATACGCCATATTACCCCGAGCCTGCACATAGGCCAGTTACGTCATCTACACCGAGCCGCGGCGGGCGGATTATCTACATGATTCCACGAGACAAGGCCCACAGCGGGCAGTTATGCCACGATTCATGATGCACCGTGTCCGCAAATGGGCGGATTACGTTATCACGTATGGATAATCAAAGTAAGCTCCCGAATAAGAAGTCCTGTAAAGGGCCGGATTATGTTATGAAAGATATGTGGAAAAACTTGATTAAATTCTTAAGTATGTATGTAAGAATATGATGTTAATTCTTATTGAAAGAAGGAAAAGAACGATTAATATACGATTGATTGCAGGAGTTAAAATGGCACGGTAGGATCTAGTATTTCATTTTTATACTTGCCCCTGTCATTCTTTTATACAGTTATGATTTGGTTCTCATACCTTATTTACATTCCATACTCGGTACTGTTATGCGACCGCTTGAAGCTGCGTTAAATGCCGCAGGTGTTAGGTACACAGGTTGGTGATCCTTGCTCTTAGGATCTCGGTTCAGTTTTGGGGAAAAACTCCATTTACTTCGGAGGCTTATCTTTTGGCACGATTTCCCTGAGGTTGCAGATTTATGTACATTCAGGGGTATGGCGGGGCCCTGTCCCGTCACAGTTGTTATGTTAAAACTCTTAGAGGTCTGTAGTCATATCTTGTGGGTCGGTTTGTAAAGAAGAAGGATGTAATTGCGTTGGTTAAGTATATGTATATGTGTCCAGGGAGGTAGCCTTATCGGCTAACCTGTTGTTTATTTTCTTGTTGATTTTTTTTTTATATAAGTTTCATGTATGTTCGTGATTATCTCACGATGTATACTGTAAGGGTGCGGGTAGGCCACGTGTGGCGGGCTCAAAGTCGGTCGTGACACCATACCCCCATTTTTTGGCATCATGCACTGCAAATGGCTACCTGCATGTTGAATATCCTTCCACATAAAAACATGTCTTACCAAACTCCACTAATAATGTTTTACTTACGAGAGCCCTCATATCATCATTTAACAAATGTTATGACATTTCTTCCAAAAGAATGATTATATGTCGTCATGTAATTTTTGATGAAACATAATTTTGTTTTGCCAAGATACATGACACCAGGACTCTTACTTATGATTTTTTGGATTATGATAGACTTCTGTATCTAACTCATTTTTTCCACATCCCAGGACCCACCATCTATGCTGGAACACATGAACTGGGCCCACTGGACTAAGGGCAGACGGTCCAACTTATGGAAAATATAATCCAGCAACTTAGACCATCGGCTCCAAGGCCCATTGCCCGCCATTCCATCTCACCAATAGAGCGGTCGATCATTGGGCCGCCACATCTCGGGACCAATTTCTGAGTCACGAAATAATCAGTAGGCGATGGCGTCCGGCCATTGCCACTCGGCTTGATGGCGTCGATCCAAGTCATGTCACTCGATCGATCACCGCGATCTATATGTAATTGTCAAATCTAATACCAAATACAGTCTACACACTCAGGTCTCGAAATTACCTTTGTCTCGTAACCAAGTGTCTGCTCTAAAAGACTCGAATTGGAAAATGACCATGGATGATGAATATCATGCTCTAATTAAAAATAGGACATGGAAGTTAGTACCACATCCATATAATGCTAATATAATTCGGTCTATGTGGATTTTTAGTCATAAAGAAAAATTTGATGGTTCTTTTGAGCGGCATAAGACCCGTCTTGTAGGTGATGACAAAACCCAACAGGTTGGATTAGATTGCGGGAAGACGTTCAGTCCAGTGGTCAAACCAGCAAAAATCAGAACAATTCTCAGCCTCGCCCTCTCAAAAGGATGGTCTCTTCATCAATTGGACGTTAAAAATACCTTCCTCTATGAACACTTGAGTGAGACTGTCTACATACACCAACCGTTGGGATATAGAGATCCTCATTATCCAAATCATGTGTGTTTGCTGAAAAAATCCTTATATGGTCTCAAACAGGCCCCCGGGACTTGGTACAAGCGGTTTGCGGATTTTGTGTTCAACATGGAATTCTCACACAACCGTTCGGATAATTCTCTGTTTATTTATCAACAGGATAATCATACTGCTTATTTTCTTTTATATGTAGATGATATTATCCTGACAACATCTTCAGATTCTCTTCACAAGAGTATCATATCACAACTTAGTTCCGAATTTGCTATGAAGGACCTTGGCTCACTACACTACTTTTTAGGTATTGTTGTAACACGACATGCATGTGGATTATTTCTTTCCCAAAAAAAGTATGCCTCAGATATCGTGGAACGAGCTGAAATGTCTACTTGCAAACCTTCAGCAACTCCCGTAGACACCAAGTCCAAATTTAGTGCCATCTCTAGCAAACCATTTGTCAACCCAACATTGTACCGCAACTTAGCCAGAATTTTACAATATCTCACCTTCACCAGGCCGTATATTACCTATGCAGTGCAACAAATGTGTCTCTTCATGCATAATCCGATGGAAGAACATATGCATGCCCTAAAACGCATTGTGCGATATATTCAGGGCACTCTGGAATATGGATTACATCTTTACCCATCTTCCATTTCCAAACTTGTTACGTACACAGATGCAGACTGGGCAGGATGTCCGGATACAAGACACTCCACTTCCGGTTATTGCGTCTTCCTCGGTGACAATTTAATCTCATGGTCTTCCAAAAGGCAAGCCACATTATCACACTCAAGTGCTGAAGTTGAATACCGTGTTGTTGCCAATGTTGTGTATGACTCATGCTGGATTCGAAATCTGTTACTTGAGCTTCACTGCCCCATTCCGACAGCCACTATGATATATAGGGATGACAACGGATCGGATCTGGACCGGATCCTACTAGATCCATATCCAGATTCATTTTTATACCTGAATCCAGATTCGGATCCATCGGGTCCATTAAAATCAGATCCGAATTCGAATCCATCGGGTCCATTAAAACCATATCCAAATCCGGATCCATCGGATACACCGGGTCTATGGATCGGATCTGGATCCACATGTAATTTTTTTGCCTTAAATAATATTCTCATCATTTACTTCTAAAGGGATGTTAATTATATTCTAGCGCTTGAGACCTTGATGTAATATATATAATTCAGCTTCTTGTGCGATAATTATGGAGACAATTTTAGTGAATCCCTTTTGTCATTTTCTTTCCTTGCAAGAATTGGTTAGTAGAACTATTGCACGAAATTGCTTTTGTTTGTTTTCTTTGAGTCGAAGGTATATCAAAAATGAATTCTCTATCTTTTAAGGTAGGAATAATATCTGCGTTTCACTTATAAAATTACACTTAATATATTATTGTTATTGTTGTTAACTGTTGCGTGAAAGGATCCATTACTGTTATCTTTTTCTAAATAGCAAAAATATTTTACAATTGAACAATAAGGGGTCTAACGAAACTTGTCCCTTTCAAATCTTATAAATAGTATTTTAATAGATAAGAGTTGAGCTATCTGTGGAGAAAACTTTTAGTGAATTTTAGTGAGAATTGGTTAGTAGAAATATTGGGAGAAAGGGATATATTTAATCTGCTAGGGTATTTTTTTTCTTTCTAAATAACAAATTTATTTTACAATTGAACAATAAGGGACAAGTACCATTTAAAAAACATATCCAGTAACAATGTGAAATTATATTTTCATATCTGAAGTTGATTTTCATGTTATATTTATCAAGAGTCAGTTTTATTAATGATAGTAGTAAAATTGAAGAATAAAAGTTTATGCAGATTAGTGACCGACACAAATTTAGTTTATACGGTAGAATTCTCAAGCTTGTTCTTTATGTAACTAGAATTCTCACATTTATGAACACTGCCGATATGTCTTCTGCATGCAAAATATTTTTCGATATAATAAAAAACGGATCCACGTGTCGGATTTGGACCGGATACGGATCTCAAATACAAGATCCGATCCGGGTCCGATCCGGATTCGTCGGGTCCAAATTTTAAAGATCCATAACCTATAAAACGGATCTGGATCCACCGGATCCGGACCGGGTTCAGGATCCACTGCCTGTGATAACATTAGTGCAATCTATCTCTCAAGAAATTCGATCCATCATCAACGCACTAAACATATTGAGTTAGATATCCATTTTGTTCGTGAAAAGGTGGCTCGCGGACAAGTGTGAGTGTTACATGTTCCGACGCGACATCAGATCGCAGATATATTCACGAAAGGGCTTCCGCTGATATTATTTGAAGAATTTCGGAACAGTCTCAGCATTCGCCGTCCTCCAGCTATGACTGCAGGGGAGTGTTAGAATATTATTAATTATTAATAATAATATTATATTAATGTAGTGTCATATGTATATATGGTAGATAATGAATAGTATTAATGTAGTTAATAAAATAATAAAGTAAAGATTATTATAGGAGGATATTAGGGGATAGAATAGGAGAATATTAGGCAAGACTTAATCTTCCTAATAAATGTTATCTTGTGTATATAACTTTCAAAATTTCAAATTAAAACATTTCAAATTATTACAATAACTTTCAAAATTCAAGGTTAGATCATTCCTTCTTATTCTAAATTAAAGTTCTAAACAAAGTCTATAATTTGAAGGACATTGATAACGAAGATACCAAATTTAAAATAAAGGGGGGAAATGATAATTTTTGTGAAAAAGAACCTAAAAGTCCTTTGTCAAATGGTGTTAAGAGTTATCTAGGGACAACTGAATATGTTTTGCGTATTAACTGCTTCATGCATGTTAGAACTTAGAACTCGAGAAAATTTGTTAGTTAATTTTGGTATATGCTATTAAAGAAATTTATCGATAATTGTTGGCCGAATAATGAGTTGCTTCGTGGATGACTGCTACCGTTTATATCTTTATTTTGTTCTTGTTGGGTTTCACTTAATTTTAACGATGTACTTATTGTGGAAAAAAATCAATAAAGTAGACACTAAAGTAAGGACAATTCGATAAACATAATAAAATCTTTCTTTATTTTTTAAATTCTGTGTCTGATCAAATGATGTCAAATAAATTGAGACAGCACATGGACAAATAATTTTAGAAAATCCAGAACCAGCAGGGAATGAGCCAGAACATAATAAAGTCTTTGCCGTTGCATGATCGAGTATCTTAATTCTCATATACCTGTTATTGCTAAACAGATAAAAAATCTTTAAAAGTGAGCAAGTAATCAGGGATGCAGTATTGACAGCTAACTTAATGCATATTATGACATAGTAAGCTTGGATTTGTATCTGTCAAATGGTAATATAGAAATAGAGTCTGAATATTGGAATACTCAATATGCATTCTAGTCAAACCACCCCCTAGCTAGAAGGGTGAGTATATAATATTGAAAATTTGTATTTGGTGGAGGTTGGGTCCGCACATCTTCAATGACTTAAACATCATGGTTCCACCTGTTGGAGACCCTGATTCTTCACACATTCATAATCTATTAAGCGAGTAGATGACCGTAGAGTCAAGGATCGTCAAATTCCATTGAGAAATGGAAGAGATATTGGTCTGCAAAGTAAGGTGTTTGAGACATGAAAGAGTGGTGTGAAACAAATCTACCACATGGGTGAGAAAAAGAAGAATTGTTCATAATATAAGCCTCAAAATTGAATAAGGGATTGGGACCCCAAGGGGTAACCTATGTGTTTGAAGGAGGGAGGACTTAGGTGTGCTTGAGTTCGAGACTAGGCCCACACGCGCGCCACCACCCGCCCGGGTCGGGGGAGCTCCCAGGCAACGATAAAAATCAGAATTGATGGCCATTACTTGCTAAAACGTTTTGCACTTATGCCACAACGTTTATGGCCTTTATGGTGTCCATTAACAGCCTTCTTAACTCCCATTAACACCTCTCCTCATCCTTTAAACTAAATATAACATACCTTATTTTCATATCGTTGAGAGTACAAGAGATACAACATAAAACAGTGAGTAAAACCACTGCAGAAAATACAAAGAACAAGTTCTTCTTTTCATTCTTTAACAATCGTTTCGTGTTTGTTTTCTTCGCCAGGATCACTTCTGTTTGCTTTGCACAAGTAATATTTCTCTGCTGTTTTATCTTGAGAGACAAGTTGCAAATAATCCGTACAAAGCATGTATACATGCAATATTGTCTTAAGGAAAGATTGAAAAATCAATCGACTCAGCAACCCAGATTTAGTGTCTATTAGTTTCAGGTTAACAAGATTCAAGGAGCTTGCTGAAACTGGAACGAAGATCCAAGGCGGAAGATTCAAGAAGAATTCAAGTATAAAGATCAAGACCACAAAACATAATTGTTGTCACAACTCTTGTTGACATCAAGTTCATTATAACACATAATTGATTATCCTTTCCTAGCACTTGTAATAGTAGTTTACTATTCTCCGTACATCCAAATGAGTTTGATACTCACATATAAATCGACTTGCATGAGCGAGTTAAAACAATTCCAATTTTGAAATATTCAATATAATTAGGGTCTGTTTGGCCAAGCTTATGAAAATGTGTTTCTGTTTTTAAGAAGTAGTTCTGCATAAACTGTTTCTAAAGAATCAGTTAGGATGTTTGACCTATAATTATAGAAGTGCTTATGAGAAACATAAACAGTTTCCTGTTTGGCAAACATTTATGCAAATTTACTATAATATTCTTTTTAATAGATTTAAAACTATTTAAAATATTCTTTTCTATCATATGTTTCTAAAAATTAGTATATCTTACAATTTAATATTTTTTTTTTATTTAATTGCAACATTTAATCAAAAAATAATATTATATTGTACATAATAAATGTAACGACAATATGATAGTTAATGACTCAAATCTGTCCAAACCTACCCTCCGCCCTACCCACACCTACCCCCACCCCATCCTCAAATTTCTATGTCATATTCTTTGTACTTTTATAAAAAATATGATTTTTTTCTTCCCCCCTTACCACCCCGCCCTACCCCAACCCCACCCCATGGTTGTTACACCCCGTAGTTCCAGGACATGTATATAAGGACTTACGTGAGGAAATACGACTTTAAGTTTGAAACGAAAGAAAGATTTCTTTTTACTACGAAAAATATTCCGAACCTCGTGGGGGAAAAAGGATTAATAATTGAAATTTGGTTCTCAAATTTGGTATTTGATACTTATAGAATTTATTAGAATTTTGGAGAGATGAAATATTTTGGACCAATAGGAGGGTGACACGTGCCGCCACCCCCCCCCCCCCACATGACCCATGTTGGGCGAGAATGACATGGCCAAGTGGCCAAGTTGACTCTAGATATTTGTTCATCACAATCTTGGCCACACATTTGTTTTAATCTCCACCCTTAGTTTCATTATATATCCATCTACTAGTAGCAAGACTTGGACACTTAGAAAATTTCAAGAAAACTATTGTGCACACATAAGGGCTCTCGGCCAAGCTTCCATGAAGAACGAGAAATTCTTCAAATCTTTTTGATAAATCCCCATATTCAAACCAAAGATCCATAGTAGTATACTAAGCATAAACAACCTCTTAAACCCCGGAAATACTACATGGATCCGATAGTCGCATTATGAAAACCTAAGGTGTTCTTCAACTTTGATGTTGAAACTTAAAGAGAAGTTGATTATGAACTTCTAAGGGTTGCTTGGAGTGGATTGGAACGTAAAGAAAATGAGCTAAAGTTGCTAAGGATCGACTTTTAATCTTGGATTATATTTGGGCTTATTGAGGTAATGATCTTTGTCTTCCTAATGTAATTGAAGATTACATGTTATAGTAGTTGATAAATGAGCTTGTGATATAAGGAATAAAGATTTATAAGTGTTGGGGGATTTGGAGGGTGAATACCGAAATAGGGCATGCTAGCCATTGAAGTTGTTAATCAATTTGGTTGTTAGTTATAATCGTTACATGTTATACAAGAAAGGGAATATAGTTGTTATAGTTGTTATGACCTATATAACATGTTAGAGTAACGACTTGGATTAAAGAATTGAAAAAGGACCATATGTTGTATTGATTATTGATTGTGGCCGAGAACACCTAAGTGTGTTGATTAAAAATGGACTAGTTATATATATGAATTGTGGGGCAAAATTTTACACGTCCAGCTAGGTGTGTAATCCCCTTTGGTTAGCTGATTGGTTGTGCCTTAAATGTGGCGTGTTGGTTATTGATTTCGGGCCTTGAAAAATGTGAAAACGTACGTAGAAACAGGGGAAGTGTTGCCCAATTTTCTGTAGAATAAGAGACCTTATACTTAGTATTATTCTACCTTAAAAAGCTAGAAGTTGATGGAAGTGTTAATTGTCATTATAGGTTGAAGTAATACTCGTGACGTGTTCTACGGGGCGCGTGAATTAACCGAAGAGGTATGTGAAACTTCTTCTATCTCCTTTGTGCATGACTTTATAAAAACGAGCGTACGGTGAACGTACACGTTTTAAATGAACTCGAATTCCTCGTAGTATATAAGGGAGGTTACTTGATTGAAAGGAGACTTAGAAAATGCGAACCGAGTCGGGTTCTGGGCCGCGCCAAGTTGCGGCCGTGGCTCAAACGGTGGCGTAGAAGTTCGCGCCATAGTGCAGGTCGTCGCGGCCGCCGCATTGAAGGTGCCGATGATTAGTTAGGGAGAGGGGTGGTGTTTCGTGCCACGGTATCGACCTTAGATAGTATAAGTGACTTGATGTTTAAAGGCTAAGTTACTTCAATGATATAGGTACACTTGACTTGATTTTAAAAGTAGAAGTGTCTTGATACTACATGTGTTAGTATCTTGGGATATTACAAAGGAAAGAATGTACGGCAGACGTACATGATGCTATGGGGTTCAACTCCCCTATATTGCATGATGTGATTCCTTTTATATGAATAGATGTACATAGTACTTGGGTTAATTTCCGAGTTTTTACATGACATGATAATGCCTTGAGTTTAATAAAATAAGAGTACATCCTACTTATTCTAATAAGAAGTTAAGGGTTACTTAACTTGCATATGTTATTCAGGATAGCCTTTAATGCTAGAGTTAGATTATTTATTACGGGGTAAATCCCCGGGACATTATACATTTCCGTGAATTTGCTCCCCACAATGCGAGTATGACGTATATACTCATTGCGGGCCCACGTGGTCCATGCGGGTGAAATAGTCCTATGCGGGTGAAATAGTCCCATGAGTAGCAAATTGCCCTATGCGGATCCACAAGACCTATGCGGGTGAAATAGTCCAAGGAGTAGCTGTTGACACCCAAATTTGTCCCTCTCTTTCTATTATTCATCCAAAATTAAACTACTTTTAACACTGAAAAACAATCTTAAAATTTTAATAAATGCATACATATGTACATATATAAATAAGGAATTTAATATTCTCAAAATAATCACTATTCACTATTATTACTATCTTTATTCGTTTTTTTTTTTTTACTATCGTGGTGTTTTCATCACAATCATAACTTTTATTCGAATATTTTACGTTATTCATAAAAAGGCACCGCATTTTATATTAAGCACTAAAATATTTTTAAAAATATTATTGTATTATTTATTATCATATTAGTATTTTTTATATTTTTTCCTTTCCTACATTTAAATAAAACACTTTACCATTACTAAAATAAAACTACCCAATTTCCAGCCCACAACCGCATGGCCCAATCCTCTATTTCTTATTTTTCGTCCGACCCAACCCATAAACCCCTATCTCACCCATCTTCCCTAAATACCCTTAGACCTAAAAAGAAAAAGAAAAACGTTTCTTCTGATTCCAAAGAGAAGCAGCCACGCCTCTCCCCCATCTCTCTTCCATTTTGGGCAAGAAACAAGCTCCCTTCTCTTACACACAGTAGGATTGCATAATGATACTACAGGCGGGTGACCCTAATTTGATCATAAGCTTTCTATTTTTAAACGGTAATTTTACTCTTATTTACTCTCGTTATTAATAAGGCACAGTGTACTGTTAATTTTGTTATCATACATGTCTCCAGCTTTATTTTAGACTATATGATTTCATTCTGATCTTTCGGTTTGCATACTTGGTACATATTTTGTAATCGACCCCTTTCTCGTTAAATGCCGCAGGTAGAGGTAAACAGGCTGATGATCCTCACTCTTAGGATCACTGTTCAGCTTTTGGGAAACTCCATTACTCCGAAGGCTTATCTTTTGGTACGGATCTCTGATGTTGTAGATTTATGTACATTCAGGGGTATGGCGGGACCCTTTTCCGTCATAGATAGGGTCCAAACTCTTAGAAGTCTGTAGTCATGTATGTAGGTTGGACTTGTAATAGATGTAACTCTTTTGTTTATATATATATATATATATATACAGAAAGGTGGCTTATCGGCTGACATGTTTCTTATTTCATGTTGATGTATGTCTATGAGCTTTATTGATATTCCGCTGGTTATCTCTGATGTATACCTGTAAGGGTGCCCAGTTAGGGCATCAGTCGCGGGTCCGGAGTCGGGTCGTGATAATGATCTTATCCCATCCTCAAATTTCTATTTCATATTTTTTGTTACTTTTATAAAAAATGATTGAAAATATAAATTTTTTTCTTATCCCCTACCCCGCACCCCCACCCATTGCCCTACCCCATTCTCAAATTTCTATTTCATATTTTTTGTTACTTTTATAAAAAAAAAAAATTAAAAAATATGAATTTTTTTCTTACCCCCGCCCTACCCCTACCCCCACCATTGCCCTACCCATCCTCAAATTTCTATTTCATTTTTTTTGTTACTTTTTATTAAAAAAAAATTAAAAAATATGAATTTTTTTCTTACCCCCTACCCTACCCATCCTCGAATTTCTATTTTATATTTTTTGTTACTTTTATTAAAAAAATATGAATTTTTTCTTACCCCGCCTACCCCGACCTACACCTACCTCTATTCCTAAATTTCTATTTTATATAGGAATATTATATGAAATTAAAAGAAATTTTATGAAAAGAAAATGGTAAATGAGTCTAAAAAAATTCAATGAATGAGCAAAAATGACTTCTCCAGAAGCACCAAATTGATGTTTCTGTTTCTCTTCCTATCTAGACACATTTTTTTAATTCTGAAAAAAGTATTTCTATTTCTGTAAAAAGAGTGTTTGGACAAAAAAATGTTTCTGAAAAAGTTTGGTCAAACACCATAGGATCTCACCATAATATACTAATTAGTTGTAACACGTAAGGTAATCGAGTTACTAAAAGAGTAACATGTCTCGATTCAAGCATATATACTTTTTGTTTGTTAATATACTATTTGACAATTAATTTTTTAACAAAAAAAAAGCAATTAATTGCTCAATTGTGTGAAACAAATATTTCTACCAAAAGTTTATTTATTTATTTATTTTCTCATATATAAAATATAATTGCGAGAGACATTTATAACATATCCAAGAATTTCTTTATTTTAAGTCCTCTACCTGTTGCTCGTTCAGACATGAATATTTTCCATTTTTTCAAAACATCGTCGGATTATATATTTGATCTTCTTATTTTATTTTTATAATGAATTTCAAGTTTTAAAAAGTAATTTTGATAAGTTTTTCAAGTGAAATTTATTTTTCACTGAAAAAAGCTTTTTCTTTTTCAATTAATGCATATCCAAAAACAAGTTCAATTTTTAAATATTTTTTTCAATTTATTTTTAAATATTATTTTATTTGAAAATATCATATTTTTTACTTCCAAACGCCTATTTAGTGAGAAAAAAACAAACTGAAATCTAGAGGGATCAGCCTGTTGGCTGAAGATCGAGTTTGCAGCCTTCAGGTTGCAAGTTCGATCCCCTCCGATCGTTCTCAGGCGTATCGCCGTATTAAAGCGCAGCTTAACCGCACGGCGTGTTGCGGTGTGGGATGATCCTCCTCCCATGCGAGGTCGATCAGAAGCGTTGATCGTTGGTGACGATCGACATCGAATGTAAGTGCGTCGCGATTTACGGGTGATGGCGGTCAAGGCGGGTTCCATCGCTCAGGAGCCTAGGAAGTCTTGTGCGGTCTTAGCATATGCAGAATAAGCGCATTAAGGCACGGATTATATAAAAAAAAAAAAAAAAACTGAAGAATTTATGACTATTCTGATTTCTGACTAGACAAAGTCGTTGACTATAGTATAACCTGCGAGACTTGGCCACATTTTATCCACAAAATACTTCCATTTCCATACAAAAAGACTATCCATTGATTCTTCTCCTCCCATAGTGTGACACAGAAAAGAATCAAGAAAATGTCAGTAGCATCATCATCATCTACCTTCCCCTGCATTAAAATCCAAAATTACCCTTCTTCTTCTTCTTCTACTACTAGTACTTCTTGTTACATTTTGAGATTATGTACAACAAACTCCACCATACTTACCTTAAGGAATTCTCAAGCTGATGGTCCATATAGAAGACCTGTTGCTCCGTCACCACCTAAGCCTAATATTCCACCATCCTCACCCCCATCACCAAGTACTACTACTAGTGTTCCTCCTAAGCCTGTGGATGTGGCAACTTCTGAGGGTAAAAAAATAATTACTCTTGAATTTCAGAGGCAAAAGGCTAAGGAACTTCAAGGGTACTTCAAACAGAAGAAGCTTGAAGAAGCTAATCAAGGACCCTTCTTTGGTTTTATTGCCAAGAATGAAATTTCCAATGGCAGGTAATTAAAAAATTAATTCAAGAATTAATGTGTCAATTCTTTGGTTTTTGGTTTGTTTTCTTGTAGGTTTTAGTCTTAATTTAATGTGTCATTTTTGTGTGATGCTAAATTGTTTTTTGTTGAGGAAGATATTTGATAATGTTGGAAGAATAATAAACTAAATTTGTTTAGGATTCAGTATTTGTTAGTTTATTTAGTTCGTGTCTAAATATGATTTGTATTCAAATTCATATAGGAATATGTCAAAATAGGTTTCTACTATTATAAATAGAGGTGCTATTAACTATTTTCATGTCTGGGAGAATTGTAGAGCACATTCTAAGATTTATGAGGTTCTGAATAGATTATTTTTTCTTCAGATAATATTGAAATAATTCTCGCTGTAGGTTTCAAAAATCCAGCTCGAGGTTAGTATTAACTTACAAGAATGACATACGTACATAGCTCTGTTCAGTGGCGAACTCCGAAATTTCGCTAAGGGTGTTCAAGGTTTAATGTATCGTATAAAAAAGTAAATTTCGACCAGTATAATTTTCCGATGAGATGTTCAACCGACCACCCTTCTCTCTATGTAGCTACGCCACTGGCTCTGTTTAAGTACCTCCCTTGGCATGTGCAAGCCTAAAAATAGACCTTGGAAGTGGAATTTGAGTTGAGTTTATGCATTTTTATGGCACTTTGGCAATTCTTGATCAGTTATAGGTGTTCTTATTTATTGAATCAAACTGTGCCCCCTCCCCGATAAAATGCTGCTGAAAGTAAAAACTGGAAATGGAAAGGTCTGTTTGCTTGAAGCCCTGCAGTGTCTAACTATGAATAGTGTTTATTTGGCCATAAACTTAAATTGGTTGCATCTGAAGTGTGCGTAGCGGATTCAACAGAATGAGAAATATTTTTTGATTTTGTGTGTTATATATGGACTATCCACTGGTTTTAGAATACATATTTGTCTTTATCGCGTACAAGATAAATGATATCAATTATGAAACTAATATCATTTCATCTAACAGGCATGGCTGCATGATAGAACTCCGGCTAGATCATGATTCAAATGCAATCATTTAAGTAATAACTGGAATAACATAACAATGTTAACTTAAACAGTATGTAAATGATGAACAGTGAGTAGACTCTAGGAGGCAGGAGCTGTACATAAGTAGTGCAGAAATTAGTGTTGGTTCGTTTCCTACATAGGAGGAACTTAGGCCTGATCACCAATTAATATACCGTAGATATATTTAGTTATAACTATTCTTCGTACCCTTAGCACATACATATTCTTTTTACTTGATCTGACGGAGGTTAATCATTTTTTAGCAGTCTACAAAATTAGATGCTTTTAAGCCAGACGTGTTCAGTTACATGCTGCATAATCATTATCTCAAAGGGCTTGACTTTTCCTTAAGATTATGTCGCATAGCCATAACTTCGTTTGCACATTACTCATTCTGATACAAGATGTTGGTTCCACACTTAGGTTATGTAGACCTAGTTGGTGTTCCATGTTCATGATAGTGATGGTGCTTCAAATGTTGATATACAGGCTTCCAGGAGCGATCCTTGACTGCTACTATTTAAGTTTTCTTTTCTTGTTAGTGGATTCTATTTTTCCTGATTGTATTTGTAAAATGGAGATGATAAGATAGTAGATACACAAGATATTTTGAAAATTTCTTCAAATATTATCCAAACTTTCTGAAGATCATGATCTGTAGAAACAATTCTAAAGATTTCAATCTTGCCGTGCATAGTCTCCCTTCCTTATTTACTGATGAGGATCAAAGATGATGTTTCAAATTTCTCTTGCGACATATTCATATACCTATTAGTTTACTTTCTTAAGTAACCTTTGCTGGAACTATCTGCATCATTTGATCAATGAACCTTGGAAAAGCAAGAAATCCTAGACAGTCAAGCACTTTCTTTGTCACTCTTGGATGAATAGGCCATAAGTAGGTGAATTATTTCTGCATCATTTTGAAAAAACTTGTGTTTCGGTTGAGCAGATGGGCGATGTTTGGCTTTGCTGTCGGGATGTTAACAGAGTATGCAACCGGCTCTGACTTTGTCGACCAAGTTAAGATCCTTCTCTCGAATTTTGGGATAGTAGACCTTGAATGAGACTCTGCTGTATATGTATCATCATGAGAGCTTATAGATTCTCTCCTCTTGTAATTTTAACCTATAAAATCCATTTGTTTCTTGTAACTTCTTTGTCCGATTTTTCAAGTTTATTTGTTTGAGCCACAATTGGAGTACATTATACCTTACAACTCCTTTTATTTTTATGAATACAGAAAATTTGTAATTTTTGTGTAATACCTAATTTTCTCTCAATTTTTACATACAAAGATTCTTGTATTTGGATTATGACTTGCTTCTGCTTTTATCTCTATCTTTTTACCTTTATATTTGCTTTTCTCTCGGTCTTCAGCGACGAAAACATCGGAGTGTGAATGTAAACAAGACAAAGGCATGTATTTTCTTCTCACTTTTAACTCAAAACAGTACTCTTGACATACTTCATCGCCACCATACAACTTGAGAAAGTCAAAGAAACACGAAAAGGAAATAAGATTACCTCATATTCATCATCTGCTTTAGCAAGAACAACTTGTTATCGCACGTTTTTGAAGCATAAAGTGTCTCAAGTCCCACACATGATTCTATAGTTTATACTTATCTCTTAACTTGTTATCGTTGATTAGTGACCGATGCACCGACGTTGGAGAGTTGATCGACAATCATCTTAAGTTCTTGACAATAGGTTGACGCTTTAGTAAAATCGTCTTGTTGAATGGCCTGAAATTGATTTTATAGATGCAAGACACATTGTGTCTTGTTGTCATGAAAAATACTTTCCAAGCGCTCCGACATTTGTCATGCAGTGACATCAATTGCAATGATTGTATGCAATAGATCGTTCGAGATCGTGCCATAGATCTATTGTAGGACAACCGCATCTAAGCGGAACAAAATTCATCGTTAAAATCATCGTGAAAAGCTTATATTATGTTTTCTTTGTTTTTCTTCTTCCAAAAAATCACCTCTATGCTGACTAAATTATCGGAGTAATCGTGAAGCATCTTTAACCTCTTAATCTTTCATTGTATAATTTTTTTCAGTGAACATATTAAAATTTTGTTTATTATACAAATCTAGTCCAATAATTACAACTACCAAGGGAGGAATCAAATGAGAATGAAATTTATCCGAGGTGTTTGGCCAAGTGGTCATTACACTAAGGGTATTGCTGCCTTGGGTCTCGAGTTCGATTCCCATGACCAGCGAGACTAGAACTAAGCCTCATAAAAATCCTCCACCATTGCGCATAGTCTTGCATGTACTCCGTAGGGCCGGGATGGAGGTGGGGTTTCTTGTGTGTGGGCGCGATGATGCGGTGGGGATAGCTAGTATAAAAGTTTACCCTCAAAGTTTTTGACCCGCAGGTAGTGAGTTGGTGTAGCGATGGCGCGGCCAAGGTCACGAGTTCGATCCCCTGCATAAACCTTCTTGGTTGAGCCTGTCACACATGGCTTGCCAAGTGTGGTTAATCGGCTGATGTGGTTTGCAGGCTATTGCGTCAGCCCGGGGTTTACCCTGTGCGCACTCGAAAGAGTAGCGGGTGCGGGTTCCTTCGTCAAAAAAAAAAAAAAAAATGAGAATGAAATTTGAGCAACCTCCTAAAAGATATAGCTTGCCAAATATAAGTAAAAGCTATGCAACCTAACTGTGAGTAAAGGTTAGAGATAACAGTATCCAAAATTGGATGAGCCATACTGCCATACTGGTACTTAATGAGCCACTATGGCCGGGTTTTAGTTTAATTTAGGATTTAATTTGTGATGGTTTAATTAAATGACGTGAACCTTTAATGGAGGTCACATGTCATATTTGAAATTATAAAACCAGCGTTAATGAAAAATGACATGCATGAGTCATTTTGGTAACGACGATAACATAAATGAGTCAAACTATTAACGAGTGACATAAATGAGTTAAATTATTCTGACATAAATGAGTCATTTCCGATAATTCGATGACATATTTAAGACTTTTTCGTTATACATATGTCACGCCCCAAATTTCTTAGGTGATGGCACACTGACAATTATTTTCCACCGAGCACCCTTTAATTATCTTTATTTAGAAATTTAAACTTATATTCAAATAAGGATTTTCTAACCTTTTTGTTTGTGTATAAGTAATTGTAATAAATAACATATGGAGTATGACAACAAGAGAGAAAGGAAGATGAAAAGAGAAGGGAAATGAAAAGGGAAATGAAAGGAAAGTAGGTTGGTGTCGTGATCGTGATGTTTGTTTTTTTTTTTTTTTTTTTTTTTTCTTTTTTTTTTTGTTTTTTTCTTTTTTTTAATTTCATATCTATTTATCAAACTTAGTTGCTAACTTTATCCATACGAATTTATTCTTTTATACAAGGCTTGGGAAAAAACTATTGAGTTTACGTGAACTCACATATCACATTATGAATCAGCCATTGGTGGAGATATTACTATTACTAGACACTACATGTCTAAGCAGTGGCGGAGTCACAAGTATCCAAGGGGTGTCACATATACTTGTGTTAAATCCCCGTAATTTCTCCATATATTTAATTTTTCATAATTTGACAGCCCTTGCTAAAAGTTCTAGTTCCACCACTGAGTGTAAGATAGGTGGTGCCTAACCGATCAGTAGTAAGCCAATCCAAAGCAAAAGATAAGAGTAGCATAAGAAAGTGTGACAGAGCTGGAGGTAGACATAAGCGGTGACAAAATAAGATCAAACCCGAATAACCCGCCAAATCCGCTCAAGGTTTTATGGGTTTGGGCAAGAGTAATTTTGATGATGGATTGGTTTGGACTAGGCCAAATTGATCCATCATGAATCAGATGTCCAAACTTGACCCATGAAAGTGCTCAATCTTAACAATTAGAGTTCCACTCTAGATTAAGATTTTTATTTATAAATAATTGTTTTCATTTTTTATTATTATTTCGGAACAATAAAAATACACCAACACACCCCAACCATCCACCACACTATCCATCCACTCTACCCCTCCCTTACACCAACCCCCACCTAAGAACTGAACCACCCTCACATCTCTGCCTCTACCTTGATTACTCCACCCCACCCCTACCTCCCTACCACCCCTATCCACCTCTATCGCATCTACCCCCACCTCACACCCTACCCCCACTTGTCTTATCCCATTCTCAAATTTTTATTTCATTTTTTTTACTTTTATAAACAATTTATAAAAAATATGAAATTTTTTCTTACCTCCCTCCTACCGCCCTAAACCCCACCTACCCCCTCCATCCCACCTCATTCTCAAATTTCTATTTCATATTTTTGTTACTTTTATAAAAAAAAAAATATGAATGTTTTTCTTACCCCTCCACCTCAGGCTCTACCTCCATACTCAAATTTTTATTTCATATTCCATTTACTTTTATTAAAAAATATGATTTTTTTTCTTACATCCTCCCCCCCACCCCATGCCCTACCCCATCCTCAAATTTCTATTTCATATTTTTTTTACTTTTATAAGATAATTATTAAAAATATGAATTTTTTTCTAACCCTCCAACCCCTCTGCCCTACCACGCCATCCCGAAATTTTTATTTTATATATTTATTTTACTTATATATAAAAATGAGAATTTTTTTCGTACCCCATCACCCTATCCCGCCCTCCCACCCCACCCCAATTTTTTTTATTTTAGATATTTATTTTACTTTTATAAACTTTTATAAGAAATGCAAAAATTTTGCTTACCCAATCCCCATCCCCACCCGAAGTTTTTTACTTTATCTATTTATTTTACTTATACAAAAGTTTTATAAAAAATGAGAAATTTTTCTTACCCCACCCCCCACTACCCTCTGCCCTCCCATCCATTATTTTATATATTTATTTTGCTTTTATAAAAATGATTTTAAAAAAAATATAAAAAAATTAAATATCATACAAAATAAAATAACATCATAGAAGATAAGTTTGAAATTTGTAAAAGTAATGAGTCAAGTTGGTTATGACTCATCATTTAGTACATTTTGACCCGCTCATTTTAGCTCATGTAAGCTTTGGGCGGGTCTATTGATTCAATCTATCTTGACCCGTTCAACTTCAGCCCTAACAACCAATCTGTCACCCGTGCATGTCTATTATATTTTGTTGAGATATTATTGTAAAGTGTTGTAATTAGTGGTTAGAATTGTAACTAGTTAAAAAGTGGCTAGGAATGTAATAGGTTAGTTTAATATATACTTGTATGTAGAAGTAGATATTTTAGTCTTCTAACTGATTACATAACGTTCTGTACATTTCCTCTCTTAGTGATGAACCTTTTCCTCTAATGGAGTAAATTCATTTCTTCTCCACAACAGATCTTCAATCCTTGTTCTCCTTCCATTTTCGCACTTCATCTGCCTTTCGTCATGGTATCAGAGCCTGGTATGAGGATCGAGGAGTTGCACGAAGAATGAGTTTCGGGATCGGAAAAGGGATCGAAAAGAGAAGATCTCAGAGTGGACGAGGACATGCAGTGAAGGAACAACTAATTTCAAAACGGACGAGGACATGCAGTGAAGGAACGATCAACTTTTGAGGATTTTCAGATCGGAAATTGAGAAGACTCGAAGAATAGGGTTTCAGATCGAAGAAAAACTAGAGATCGAAACCGAAATCGAATTTATAGTTCGAAGGTTGAGAAATCCATGTCAATCGCAATGGGAACAGCAGAGGAGCCTGTATCGATCAACCACAACCATCCGCTGTATCTATTTCCTTCGGATTCGCATGGATCGTTGTCGATTGGGGTGATATTGACAGGGATGGACAATTATACGTTATGGAGCAGGGCAATGAGATTGGCTCTGTTAGGAAAGAACAAGATTGGGTTCATAGATGGAACAGTGAAGAAGGAGTCTTATCAAGGACCATTGGCAGGATTGTGGGAGAGATGCAATGTCATTGTAGTCTCTTGGCTAATGGGAAATGTAAGCAAATCACTGCTTACGGGATTGCTCTATAACTCAGACTCGCTTACGATTTGGAAGGAGTTAAAGGAAAGATTTTATAAGATTAACAGTTCTAGGGCTTTTCAACTACACAAAGAGATAGTTTCACAAAGGCAAGGAACACAATCTGTTTCAGTATATTACTCAAAACTGAAGGATTTGTGGGATGAGTACGACTCGATTATTCCATTACCAACTTGTTGTGACAAGTCGAAGGAATTCGTAGACCATATGCAGTATCAAAGATTGTTACAGTTTTTGATGGGGTTGAATGTGTCACGACCCGACCAAGCCGCGCATCGTGCCCTACACAGGCACCCTTACAGTAAACATCGAGATAATCACGAACATACAAGAAACTTATAAATAACACATGTAAGTAAAGCAACAAAGTTAGCCGATAGGCTACATTCTGGACATAAATATATACAACCAAGTAGTTGCCTCATTTCTTTACAACCGACCCACAAATGTGACTCTGCACCTCTAAGAGTTTTAACATAACAACGGTGGCGGTGGCCCGCCATACCACGAATATACGTGAATCTACTACATCGGGGAAGACCGTACAAGAGCTAAGCCTCCGAGCAAATGAAGCTTTCTCAAAATCAACCGAGATCCTAAGAGCAAGGATCACCAACACGTACCTAAAACTGCGGCATTTAACGCAGTTCCGGGTCGATAACAACAGTACCGAATATGGAATGAAATAACGTCTGATAAATGGATCATAATCGTACAAAAGAATGACAAGGACAAGTATAAAAATACATACGGATCTTGCCGTGTCATTACCACATGAACTTAATCGCACCTTATTATCTTTTCCCATTTTTCAATAAAAGTTATAGCCACATTCTTACACACATGATTAGGAAAAATCATTAAGTTCATTACTATATAACTTAACTTATCTTTCATAAGTATAATCCGCCCTTTAAGAAGGGCACATTTACTACCCTACCTAACTGACGCGATCAAGTCACGCTAATATCAAGCGTGTCCGTGGAATCCCCATCACCGCATACCTACAAGTGTAAAATATAATCATGTGTCGCGCGTGGCATCCCACCTCACATGCGACACATACACAACACATATATATATCTCCCGCGTGGAATCGCACATCATCGCCGATCCGAGATATAATAATCGCCAATAGCGTACATGAACACCAAGTCCCACTGGTATAAGCGTCTTGGGGTCTACCCTCACTTATACTCTTACCCGGAGAAGTTGGTAGCGGTGGTATAGCGTCTTGGGGTCTACCTCACTTATACTCTTACTCGGAGAAGGTGGTATAACGTCTTGGGGCTTGCCTCATTTATACTCTTACCCTATCTCAACCGACCATTATACAAAACAAGCGGGGTATAATGTCTTGGGGTTTACCCTCACTTATACTCTTACCCGGAGAAGGTGGTATAACATCTTGGGGTTTACCCTCATTTATACTCTTACCCTATCTCGTGGCCAGTCAAACAAGCGGAAGCACTACCATGTCTTCTATAAGAATCAGAATTTAACAGTACTACAAATAGCGAAGCATACGGTGAATCCCACATCACCGCTCGACGCCCAAGTACTTACAACAAGACAAATACCCTCCAACCGAGAGTCGCGGCATCGTAATAAAACATAATACTTGCACTCAAAGGCTATCACCAAAGACACATAGGCTAATTCTCAATTAATCAAGCCAAAGTACTAATCAAGGCATCACATAGAATTATTCTCGATTAACAAGCCAAAGTACTTATCAAGGCACATTTAGACTAATTCTCGATTAATCAAGCCAAAGTACTTATCGCACAAATAGAATAATTCTCATTTAACAAGCCAAAGTACTTATCGGCACAAATAGAATAATTCTCATTTAACAAGCCAAAGTACTTATCGGCACAAATAGAATAATTCTCATTTAACAAGCCAAAGTACTTATCGGCACAAATAGAATAATTCTCATTTAACAAGCCAAAGTACTTATCGGCACAAATAGAATAATTCTCATTTAACAAGCTAAAGTACTTATCAAGGCACACTTAGACTAATTCTCAATTAATCAAGCCAAAGTACTAATCAAGGCATCACGTAGAATTATTCTCAATTAAGCAAAGCAAAGTACTACGACGTACATTCTTTCAAAAGACTCCTTTCCAAATAAAACTTCTCCGATACTAACAACCGTAGTATCAAGTCCTATCCACCTTCAAGACAAGTCACGATACCTTTTTAGAAATACAATTACCGCTAAATCAAGTGACTTCTTTATTAAAACCTTAAGCAATTGGTACCTTTAAAACAATTTGCCCTTCCTTAACACAAGTTATTTCTTTGATTACTTTATTAGGAAAACCATTCTCTTAACCTTCCATAAAGCCGTTATAACCAACTTCCCATAAACCGTTATAACCCTTTTATGGTTGATGCGTTTAGATGCACACACTTTAAACGCAAGTGCACGTTATCGTATCGCGAGTATAGTCTTAGATAAGACCGAATATCGTCCTCAGGATTAGGGTTCAAGTACCAACTATCTATTTTATAGTATCTATTTGGCTAATTAATACTTGATTGGTTGTTTATAACTAAGAATTTCAAAAGCTATTTAAATGTAAAGAATTACTTGAGATGTGATGAGAATAGGGCTACATGTATCCTTACTATCCGCTTATGTTACTTGTTAATGCATTACTTATGGTGTTCTTCTTTTGGAGAAGCGGGTTTGAAATCGTTTTATACTCCGTTAGGTTATATAAACACTCAACCCAGTATTGTTCCTTACTAACTTTCGATAAGGGTAACTCTATAGGAGGATTAAGCACAAAACCTAGTTGGCCACACGCACAATGCGCAAAAATTAGGGTTGTTAAGCCTCTCATCAACGCTTACAAATCTAATTGAGGTATTTTCATCCCAATTCAAGACCGTCTACCCAACTTACAAAGATATTCACAATCCTCCTTTTAGAATCGATTAGAAATCATATAGTGATAACTAGTTGTCGATTAGCTACCAAGAATTCAACTCAATTATTGGATAGATCTCTCGATAAGAATAATAACCATAAGCATGCATTACTTTATAACATAAGGTTCAAGAATTCAACATAGAAATACTATAAGAGAATTAGTTCCTAGCCATGAATATGACAAGAACTAATTCAAAGTTCATCATCTGGCAAAATCAAATAAATAAAGGAAAGGAAAAGAAATTACTAAGCTAATGGTATCCAAACTCCAAGTCAAGAATCTTGAGTTGTGCAAGAAAGGGCCACCTCAAAAGCGCTAGGGTTCTCCTTATATAGTTTTAAACGCCTCCTTCTTTTCCTTCCAGTTCGCCCAAAAATCCAAAAGACCTAATTTTTCCGCGTCGGCGCACCTGTCGCGGCCGCGCGCTAAAGTTCTGCAATACCGGGTGTTTTGCGCGCCCCGATATCGCTGTTCGAGGCCGCGTACTGCAACTCTGTGGGCTTCCGGATGTTTAGCGCCGCGCTCGCTTTGTCTTCGAGCGCGCGTACCTCTGAATCTTCGCAGCTTCTCAATAATAGGCGCCGCGCCTGCTGTCGAAGTGCAGGAGGCGCCGCGCAGTCTGATTTCACCTCGTTTGCCACTTTCTCCGTTTTAGCTCTAATACTCTCCTCTTTTTCCTCTTTTCGCTCCTTTTCCGCCATTTGGCCACTTTAACCATTTTGACTCAAAAGAAAGAAAAGCTATCCTAATACGACACTTTGTATGTACAAAGCGGACAAAAGACTAACTAGATCGACTCAAAAGGTGTATATAAAATACAGATCAAATACCCAAACTTAACCTTTGCTCGCCTCGAGCAAAGATAGAAAGAAAGAAAGTAAAAGACTCAAAGAATGAAAGAATAACAGACTCACCGCCATTGATCACTTTTCTTTGCATAGATGTTAACTAGAAAACATGAAGGTTAGCGTAATAATACGCAGGAACATATAGCATGAAATTTTCGACACTAAACACATGAAGCTAAATATTTAGCAAACTCATATTCATCATGCTTAATGGAAGTCAATATACTAAATCATGCATATAAATTCATGAATTCCTATGGCATGCTTACTTGCTATTCTCCACTAATGCGGATATGCATAAAAGAGATCTTGGGACTTTGAGGTTGTAATGCAGGCTTAGGTAGGGTTGGTAAAGATGGGCATTTAGGCTCGTTTTTGTACCATACGCTCGTTGGCTTTTCAATTTTTCCTTTTTCTTTTGATTCTTTCCTTCACTTCAATTCTATCTTTCCTCTTTTGTTTTGGGAGAGTGAAGTTTATTATACTAACAGCACTGCAAACTTAGGCTTTTGCTTCTTTCTTATTACTTTTCCATTGGGTGCGTCAAACTTGTTCACTCTTTTTGTTTCTTCTTTTTAACACAATGTACTCCACTTTGAAACTTTTTACTTATGGCACAATTTATGGAATATAGGTGTCAAAGAAAAGTTTCAATTTTTAACTCAAATTGGGACTAGGGATATATTTTTAAAGTACAGGATAGAAAAGAGGTAAGAATTGGCTATCAAAGAAATGTCCGAGTCATCTCACTAGCGTCATATCCTAATTATTTACCAAATAGCAAACAATCGTACACATAGGTTTTCAATCATTTAGTATGCCTGATTCAAGCATGAAACTCCAAATAGATGATTTTGTGAGTTTTTGGCATATCTAACCTAGGTGTTTAAATAGTTGCTACAATTAAGATTACATTATTTTACCTTACTTCACTAGGTGTTTCTAGCAACTACAACATACATGATCTTTGTGAGCAATTATGACTCAAAAGCGAAAAATTTTGTGGTGACTCAAAATAAACAAAAAAATCAAAAAGAAGACTCGAATAAAACATAAAATGAAACACATAAAAAAACACCCGAACTTAAATTACACATTGTCCCAATGTGTAGACTCAAAGGAAAAACTAAAAGACAAAAAGACTTACGGTTTTTGGCTAAAATGAGTGAGTAGTGGCGGTGGATAGTGCTTCAATTTCGTGAGGAGGAGAACCCTTGGTGTTTGATTTGGCGGTAGGGCTTTTGGATCAAAGTATTTTCGAATTCTCTGAATCGACACCGCGGCGCTTAAACTTCCGCACTTCTTGAGATCTTTCAGGCCGCGCGCAAACTCTGCGCTCATCGGATTTCATGCGCGCGCCACATGGGAGCCGCGGCGCTATTGGCCCATTTTACGATTTACGCTGCTGCCTCGCTGGGCGCTTGGCTACCCGCTTTGAAATCCTCGCTTTTCTTGATTTATTTCGCACTACCAATCACATCACAAAACACAAGACTCCAAGACCAGTGAGATCGTTTCGAGACAAAATAAAATAAACTTAAAGCGAAATTAAAATAACATAATTGAAAACGTTGGGTTGCCTCCCAACAAGCGTTGTCTTTAACGTCTTTTAGCGACGCAAGTTCCTTAGACTTACTAGCCCCGGGTGGATTAAGTCCCCAACGAATCCATTTCCGCCACATTTGGCGTTTCCTTTTTCTCCTTTTCTTTTTAGCATTATCGGTAGTAGGAGTTCGGAACAATTACCTCATTTAGTGTCGTCTCAAAGAAACCATGCTTGCTTTCTTGGGCTCATCACTCTTTGGTTGCATTGCAATGGCTCGCGTGGGGTTTGGTGGTGTTGATTGCAAAACACCCACTTACGATTCTTGGCTCGATGGCGTGTTTAAAGACTTTAAACACCATCTCTTCGTTCTCCGCTCTTAGCGTTAGCTCTCATCTTCAACGTCAATCGAGGCTCTACCCGTTGCTAGGAATGGCCTCCAATATGATCGGGATTTCGCGATCTTCTTCCGTATCGAATGAGGAAATGCTGCGGGAAAGAAAAATTTCCTACGCCGCAATCACATCCTCGATCTTCGCCGTGGATGAACCAGCATCTGTCCGCTTGCAGTGCGGACTCACGGTGAGTGGGTCGCTTCTCCTAACTCCAATCTTTGAAAACCGAGCAGGGAATCAAATTTATACTCGCCCTAAATCACACGAGGCTCTGTTGCGAAGTCACCGCCCACAATGCATGGTAGTGTAAAGCTTCCAGGTCCTTTAGCTTTGGTGGCAATTTCTTTTGTAAGATAGCACTACACTCTTACATTAGTGCTACTATCTCATATTCGGACGATTCTCTTTTTCCCAAGATTTCTTTCATGAACTTGAAATAAGATGGCATCTGCTCCAAAGCCTCTATAAGCGGTATGTTGATGTGCAACTTCCGAATACCTCCAAGAATTTGGAAAATTATTTATCGACCGCCTTCCTTTGTAATCTCTGGGAAAGGAATCTTTTCAGATACTCCTTCTCCGAGTTTTCTATCAGCGGGCTAGAGTTCACCACCTTATCTTTTTCTAACTCGCTTCCTCTCAACTATTGGGTCGAAGTAGTGCTGCTCCAATTGTTTTCCACTTCTCAAGCGCATCGTTTACACATTGCTCCCTGATTTACCTCGATTGCTTCGCAATGTCCTCGTGGCACGATGTTTGCTCGCTTGCTAGGTGTCTACCTGTGTTTCCAAGTTTCAACGAGGATCTGGATTCATTATAAAGCGCGTCGGGCGTTGCGAAATCTTTGTCATGGCCGCTTAAGCTCATCCGTTTTTCACGACCGTGCATTGAGTGAAATTTGGCCGGGCTGAGTGAAGCGGCGTTGATTCGTATCTTCTGCATCGCCCCTATCATTCTCGCCACACGATATTGGTTCTGTTGGCTGCATTGATTTCTTGGCCTTGTACTGATTTTGTCGCCCCGATCTCCTTTCCACGAAGTTTGGGTGATTCCTCCACCGGATTATAAGTGTTTGAGTAGGGTTGTTCTGTTGCCTCTGGTAGTTACTCTTCGCTGACACTCTGCTGCTTCCATGGGATGTTGTTGGGATCATTTGAAGGACACCTATCAAATGTATGTGGGCGCCGCATATCTCACGATTTTTCGGCGGTGAAGATTCATCGGCTACATGATGTTGCCGCAATTGTTTCGCTAGAAGAGCCACTCATGCGTTCAGCAAAGAATAGCATCACTTCACGGACCCATGATTCTTCTCCCACTGGTTGCCTCTCTTCAACGACATGGTTGTTAGTGGCGTATCTTCTAATAACTCGTGGTCGTGGTGAACTTTCCTCATGAATGCTCCACTGCGGTGCATCTATGATGGTTACGTTTGTCTTACTCGGCCGTTGTAGAAAATATGAACCAAGTTCCACAACTCAACGAATGGTGTGGACACTTCCTCTGTAGATCATGAATCTCTCCCATGCTTCATATAAGGACTTCCATGACTTGATAGAGTTGTTCAACTCCTCTTAATTTTTTTTTGCTTACAGGTGGAAAGAACTTGGCTAGGAATTTCTCGCCACTTCGTGCCATGTAAATATCGAATCGGTGAATTCAACCATACTTTTGCTCTATCCACGAGTGAGAAGGAAAGAGCCTCGTCTGACAAGATCATCGCGAACGCCGTTATATACGAAAGGCACATAGCTCAAGAAATTTGCTATGTGCATATGTGATCCTCGATGGCAGCCTCCGAATCGTCTGTGTCTTTTGCACCATGCTCGAGAATTTGGTTTTATCTCGAAATTGTTGGCTCTATCAGAGGAGCCTAATGCAATCTGTGCTCCATTCACTCGTAGCACATAATCTCCCGAACTTCTTCGGTGGATTCGAACTCTATCCTCCATATCTATTGGCACTTGCCGAGGATCTCTGGGTTAAGTTGATTTTCACTAACCCTTCTCATCCTGTTATTGTTGGGAGCACCGTCCATTTCTATCAACGTTGTAATTATTTGATTCTTTCGTTACATTTGTGCTTTCTCAATTTCGATTGGAAGGAACAAGAGTGTCGACTCCTCTTCTCCTTCGCATAAACCGATATCACGAGAAAGATCAAAAACAAACAAAGAATCACGACTCGATTTTCGTAGAACTAAAAAATAAAAAATTAAATCCAAATTAGAAATTAAAAATAGATAATTTGATATTGAACTATTGCCTAATCCGCAATGCGCCAAAAACTTGATGCGGCGTTTAGATGCGCACACTTTAAACGCAAGTGCACGTTATCGTATCAAGTAGTATAGTCTTAGATAAGACCGAATATCGTCCTCTGTGATTAGGGTTCAAGTACCAACTATCTATTTTATAGTATCTATTTGGCGAATTAATACTTGATTGGTTGTTTATAACTAAGAATTTCAAAAGCTATTTAAATGTAAAGAATTACCGGATGTGATGAGAATAGTGGCTTCATGTATCCTTACTATCCGCTTATGTTACTTGTTAATGCATTACTTATGGTGTTCTTCTTTGGAGAAAGCAGTTTAAGAAATCGCTTTATACTCCGTTAGGTTATATAAACACTCAACCTGATTGTTCCTTACCTAACTTTCACGATAAGGGTAACTCTATGGGAGGATTAAGCACAAAAACCTAGTGGCCGCCACGCACAATGCGCAAAATTAGGGTTGTTAAGCCTCTCATCAACGCTACAAATCTAATTGAGGTATTTTCATCCCCAATTCAAGATGACCCAACTTACAAGATATTCACAATCCTCCTTTTCGAAACTGATTAGAAATCATATAGTGATAACTAGTTGTCAATTAGCTACCAAGAATTCAACTCAATTATTGGATAGATCTCTGATAAGAATAATAACCATAGCATGCATTACTTTATAACATAAGGTTCAAGAATTCAACATAGAAAGCCTTATAAGAGAATTAGTTCCTAGCATGAATATGACAAGAACTAATTCAAAGTTCATCATGCAAAACCGAAATAAATAAAGGAAAGGAAAAAGAAATTACTAAGCTAATGGTATCCAAACTCCAAGTCAAGAATCTTGAGTTGTGCGAGAAAAGGCCACCTCAAAACCGCTAGGGTTCTCCTTATATAGTTTTAAACGCGCCTTATTTTCCTTCGAGCTGGCCCAAAAATCCGTCAAAAGACCTAATTTTTCCGCGTCGCGCCGCTACTGTGTCATGCGCCTAAAGTTCTGCAATACCGGTGTTTTGCGCCGCCCGATATTCGCCGCGGGCGCGCGGCCTGCAACTCTGTGGCTTCGGATGTTTAGCGCCGCGCCTGCTTCGTCTTCGAGCGGCGGGCGCCGGAATCTTCTGCAGCTTCTTCAATAATAGCGCCGCGCCTCGCTGTCAGTGAGGCTAGTAGGCGCAGTCTGGATTTCACCTCGTTTGCCACTTTCTCCGTTTTAGCTCTGACTTCTCTTTTTCCCTCTTTTCGCTCCTTTTCCGCCATTTGGCCACTTTAACCATTTTGACTCAAAAGAAAGAAAAACTATCCTAATACGACACTTCGTATGTACAAAACGGGACAAAAGACTAACTAGACTGACTCAAAAGGTGTATATAAAATACACCGATCAATGGTTTAGACCAACACGTTCCTTTTATAACCAAGAGACTTCTACTTTTTGAAACCGAGTATTAAATACTTTCAAATCAATTCTCATAACTTTCAAAAATACAATTAGTCTCTTAACCTTTAGAAAACAAGTGACTCCTTTTATTATAAAACCTTAGGCAATTAATGCCTTAAAAACAAGTGGCCTTTTCACTAAAATCAAATCACTTATATTTCCATAAAGCAAATATAACTAACTTCCCATAAAGCCGTTATATTCACTTTATACCTTAGCCAAAAACAATTTCCTATCCAAGGGACTTATACGTTTAAAACGGAACAAGTATCACATACTTTAAAACTCTTGAGTCCCTTAACTTTAATAGAACTTAAGACATCCTTTATCTTTCAAAGAAGTGATTTAATCTCTGACTCACCCGACTTGGCTGTTAGCGAACTAGTAAAGGATATCGAGGTGTTGTCGTCTATCATCGCTACGTCGTGCGACTAGTCATACTCAAAGATAGGAAAAGTTCTTCAGAGTAGATCACACAACTACCTCTTAACTTCTAAGAGTAACGAGAGCATGAAATGATACCATTGGGTATATTCCATACATAGAATCATGCGAAGGAAGGAAGAGGTTCGCATACCTCGCGACGATTGTCGACAAGTAGCAAAATGCTCCAAGTACTTCAACCTTGAGCTATTCCATTCTTGAGTAGGATACGTTTATACTTAGTACTTCAACCTATAATGGTCACCATATGTCCATTAACCTCTTATTTCAAGCGTAGAATATTCTAGGTTACAAGTCGCTAAATTCTACGGAAAATCGGACAAGACCTCCTTTGTTTTACTTACTTTGCCACTTTTTCAAGGTCGAATACAATAACCAATACAGCCCGATTGGCTCGCACAATCTATAAGGTAGTCGAATATAAATAAATAACCATCTGACCCAATTGGCTCGCCACAATATAGAAGGTAGTCCAAAACAAATGAAAACCAACTATTACAAACTAGAAGTACAAATTCGCCACCCCGAGTTCAATGATACTAATTCTTATCCAATTTCCATTTCAATCCAAATTGGTAGCATAACATGATATCAAGTCGCGTTTGATTATAACAACCGTAATCTTTAAGTAAGTAACATGCGGCGATTTCTAATAAGCGACGAATTAGTAATCGAACTTAACACGGCTTACATTTCATTTCAATTTCCAAGGCTACAATCAATCCATAATCCTTATAAACTTTACATATCAACCGTACTATGCAATAGGAAAAGCTAACAACACAAAATAAATATATAACCTTAGTAACACTTTAAAAACAAGATTATACCTCAGCGACTCTTAATCGAACTCGATCCAAGTCGCCCTTAGTAGTTTAGAACCTCTCCAAGACACTTCAATCCGCATTTGAGACCGCAGAACCACGCCAACAACTTTCCTTGACTTACGATCGAAACCTAGAAAAGCCACTAGGTTTTCACTGCGACTAATACGAAAACTCTCTTTTTTAGGATTTTTCTATTGAGATACACTTACATAACACTCATGAACCTTGGTTTAAAGTGTGGGGCTTATAGACAAGAAACACAATTTTTTTTTCTTTTCATGGTCATGAAGTAGAAAGCTTCATTTGTTGCTCATCGAATTTTTTGTGCAAATATGGCTAAGTGTTAAGCTTGTCACTACTACTAGTATTAAATAGCACGCTTGGAGGTTATGATATAAACACACGGTGGTTTGGATGATCTCTTAACAAATATCGAGACTTGTGGACCTTGACTTAGTCAAACTTCTCGCTAAACAACTTGCAAGACTTGCCATTCAGGACTATGGTCAATGACCATATTGCCATGCCAATTTCGTCGAGCATACATAAGGGGTGGTGACACGTGTAGCCTCCCATTCGTCCTGATGTACGTTTCCGACAAATTCTAATATTTAGATAAATTTTTACAAGTCTGAAATCTTAACACTCGTGAGTTCTTTGCACGTCTAAAACATATCCTGTAATTACGGGTGTAGCAGAATGATGGTTTTAATCGGGCGAGTCGGTATTGATTATCACGACAAGTACTACTCTTGTCAGTATATCGATGATAAACGGGAAGAGAGTCAAAGAATCACGCGAGATATGATAGAACTGTTTATCCACGACGTTCGGGCGTGGTCGTGCCATCTGGGGCACCCAAGTAGTCATACATCGAGTAACCGGAATATAAAACAAGGCAGAAGCGATTTATAAAATAAGACACGATTTATCCAAGAAAAGCTTGCCTTTTCGGATAATATAAATAACTCGGTGTTTGCGATTCATCCCAGTACAATAGCTACTGACATCTGAGGAAGTAAACAACTATGGCGGGACAGTGGCCCGCCATACCATGCATAAAACTATCTACAATCTGAGGAGATCATACCCAAAAGTAGAGCCTCGGAAGATGGAGCTCACGACACCAACGCAAAGATCCACAGGATGTGGATCTAGCACTGCTTTTACCTGCTGCATGAACGCACCCGAAGGAGGTCGATAACAGTACTAAGTATGCGAAAGCGTAAAATACTTAAATGAAAACATATCATTTAAAACCGATTTACAAATATGTGTGAAACAACCAGGAAAACCGCGGCGTAATTACCATCATAAACAAGAGCAACAATAAGTAAGCGTAATAGGTCTTGTTTAGGTGCGAATGATCGATACAGGCCACTCGCCCCATCATCATTACGCAGCCTAATCCGAACTCGGAGTCGCGTAGGCCACTCGCGTGGGCCCGTGAGGTATAACCCGCGCATCGGTGGTAGCTACTCCTGGCGTAAATCGCCAGACTCGGCCGCAGCCCACGCATCGCATGAGGCATAACCGCGTATACTAACTCGAACTCTCGTAGCTCCGCATAGGCCCCCGACCCGCACGAGGTATTCGAATCATGGTCCTGCAGACCTGAGTCTACCCGCGTCGGCGGCTTAACGGATCGTCTCGAGGTGAGTGATAGTATACTAACATAACAAGCTTATCTTTAAAACAAATATAAGCATGCGCGAGGATACTTCCGCTGCAAGCGTTACAAGATACTAACTTAGCGCAGTAAGATCGTATCTCTACTTATCAAACCCATATATTATACTTTTCACAATACAAGTACGACCTTATAAACACGTAGGGCAAACTTGTTTCTTTTATAAATCTTAAGTGGTTATACTACGCTTCCCATAAAGCTAGTATAACTCTTAAGCTACATTTTAAAAACCAATTAGTTCTATTACATTAATATGATTCATAGTCTTTTGGAAATGTTTCCAGTTCTTTACTATTCGAGGCTTAATGTGAGGCATTCTTAGTAAGTATTATTCGAGCTTAAGTAGTGAGGCATTCGTAAGTATTGTTCGTAGCTTAAGTCGAAGACATTCACAGTGTGAATTATATTGTAAAAATATCAATATGCTTTAGGAAGAATCACATACATACCGTATTGAAAACCACCGCCAGAAGTTGAATATGTCGCCTAGCAGAGTCGGCTATAATAGTCACAGATATCTATTAAAGACTACTCTGAAAGGTGGAATTCTACAGCGAGGTTACGCCAATTACACTGCAGTAAAGTGGGCGTGACTTTACTATCCAGGTGAGCTATATAAGCTTGCATCAGAAAGCGGTCTATGTAAATCTGGTTTGATTATTCTTTCTTTGACAAGCCTCTACAAGTGATTAACTGCTTCAATTCTGATTCACATGATATACTTACAAGTATTTATACTCATTCTCACATTATATCAAGAAGTATTCTGCAATTGAAAGAGGTTAAGTTGATTATTACCCTCGGTAAATGATAATATCTAGAAAAGTCGCTGAGCAAGGTTTGCTCCTAAGTTGTATGCTCAACGAGAACCTTAGGCGTTTTTCTGAACCTCTTACTAAGTACTAAGGTATATGGGCTAGGGTATTTTAGGCATTATAACGATACAAAGAAGACAACTTTTCTACGAGGAGGGGTAGATTTCGGCTAGGCTAGGGGTAGGCTCGGCCATACCACGTTTAAGAGGAGGTGACTGTGTTTGGACTAGCTTAAGGAGAGGATTTTAGACTTGGAAGATAACTTTGTGGATGAATAACTCTTCGTCTAAGGGGTATTTATAGCTCAAGCCCAGCCACCCAGTGGCGAGATGAGAGACAAGGGCTAATGCAAGTGTAAAGGCCAAGATCCAAGCAAGTGCACCCTACTCCTACTCCACAAAACACTCCGCAAAACACTCGCGAAAACCTCACAAAACACTCGCAAAACAAGGCCTAAATAAGGACCCGATCGGCCCAGAGGCAGCGCCCTCTTTGGAGCGCCTTGATCGTCCAAAGCCACCCACTGCTTCCTAATGTGAGGTGACACATGTCACCCTCGTTGGGTCCAAAATGTTTACGTCTCTCGGAAAAATCTGCAAAAATAAGAAATGGCATAAATGAATTTACTCTGAAGTGTGGAAGCGTTTCGGTCGAAATTGATTCCTTTAGTGAGTTGTGTACAAAAATAAAACGTCGAAGGCTTATCTTTTAAGGCCAAGACTTTACGTCACGTATTCCGCTACGTGCGGCCACTATACTGCGGAAATCTGGGGTATTACTGGCACATTTACTGCAATGTTGTTCTGCGAGTAATGAGGTGGACGAGGGACGAAGCGAGAAAAAACCTTCCAATCCTAATGTGATGCCTTTGACAGCTTTCTTATGCATGAGAGGACATTTGCAATAAGTTGTGTAACAAGTTATTATAAACAAATGCGCTTTCACTTTGCCATAAAGATTTTGGACATCTGGAGGAAGGATGCTCACGGAGTTGATTGGATACCACAGAAGATTTGAAAGGAAAATACGGGAAAGGCGATCACGATGATGAGAGGTGAAGAATCCTAAATCGAAAATATTGGACAAAGGGAATAACATGAATTTTGTTCTAGACGGCGTACCTGTGACGAGGATAGGGGGCTGAAGACACTTCGTACTGCTGGGAAATTCAACTGTCACCGCAGAGGCAGCTTTGCTGAAGATTCTTCCGGGCCGGTCGAGGATGGACACAGGAACACCACGAGTTGCAGTATGCGACAAGCATGGCGTAGTCACGATGTATTTAATACGAAAGGGTTATAAAATGGATTATGGAACGTGAGCCTGAAATCGTATGATTAATGATAAGTTAGTTGTCAAGATTAAGAAATTGATAGGAGAATCACGGCAAAATGCCAGGTCTGCGAACAGGGACTCACCTTTATCACCGCATGGTATTGGAACTACAGAAACTTAGGAGGGGTGATGTGTTTAAGAATCGTCCGCTGCAAATACCTCACATTTAAATTTAACCTAATGTACGTGATCTAAGGTAGTGACAGCGAGTTGCATTGAGTTGTCACATTCCTTCCTAAGTATCAATATTCAGGATCTCTCAATGCAGGAAAGGTGAGAGCGATTGGTAATGAAAGAGAGGGGCATTGTATGTCTTGCTGAGCATAGATGACGCAGAGAGTAGAAAAATGATTACCGAGCAACGACGGCCACTCAAAATGTAGATGCCTGCACTTGGCTAACTAAGGATGGGACGTGTACGGTCACCCAGTCTGAAGAATACCATGCTTCAGCAATAACAATTCTTTTACATTGAATAATCTGTGAGATCCCTTCCCACTAGCTGCTATGTTCGAGTTCTTTTCCAACGATACTAAAGAGGGAAATTAAAGCACTGAGCACATTACATTATGGATGTATGGGGTCCTCTGAAAGTTGAGACTTTTAATAGAATTCGGGTATTTTTCTAACCATTGTAGATGATTATTCTAGATGGACTTAGGTATTCACATTGCCAAGATTGAAATCTGATGTTACAACCCATCTTTGAAAAATTTGCTTTGTAGCGATAAGAACCGCATAATAAATTTGAAATGATCATTAAGAGGTAAGATCAGGATAACTGAGTCGAGCTAAACGCTGCTAAGGATCGACATTTAACTTGGATAATTATGGGCTTATCGAGGTAATTATCTTGTCCTCTATTTGTAATCGAAATTACATGTTATTAGAATATATAGTTGAAGTATACTATATATAGAACTAAGCTTAATCGCTATAAATGTCTTTTGACTTAAGCCCTAAGAATAAAGAAAAGAATCGCATCAGATTTACATAGACTGTATTGGCAGACTTGCGGTAAGACAGTAGTAATTGTACACGCCCGTTAGACGTAAACCCTCGTTGGCTTGACGGCCTACCGATAGAGGAGATTTACGCTGCCATGTGAGCGTCACTAATTTTCTCAGAGAAACGGAACTTGTGTTTTGAAGTTAATAGACGCCATGACCTTTCTAGTGAAAGTACTAAGAGTATGATTCTACTTTCGGAGTGGGAAAGGGCCAGCGCGTTGTAGTACTTGGAGCATTTTGCTTATCGTCGATACTGCCGCGAGGTATGTGAACCTCTTCCTATCCGTTTCAGCACGTGATACGTACAGAATGGCGTATGTAAGACGCCGGACGTGTGCAAGTGTATTTGTTTGTTTAAACATGTGTTATAACGCTTTATGGGAAGTTGGTTATAACACTTTATGAGGTAAGAAAATGGTTTATCACGTTAGAAGTTAAGAGACTTGATCTTATAAGATAAGAGACTTAACTTATTTGTTTTAATGGACGTTACGTGAAACCTCATTCACAGTAATGAGTACTTTGGTTTTAAAGGATAATGTTTTACCGATTTCGAAATCGTAACGTGTATCGCACCACCGCAGATATAATAAAGGAAAATGTATTGAATAATGATGGTTGTATTAAAACCAGAGAAACTCCATCTCGCATGTTTAAGATGAGACAAATGATATTACATTTTCTAGATCACGGTCGCTGTAATAAGATCGTTATAAACAAGAATAAACTACTCACATATATGACATATGTTACTCAATTGTTTTAAAAGAGATTAAGACTATGAGTTATGAAACCTTTCTAAAATAAGTGACTTGGCATTTGAAAACGGTGTTTCGAGTAATCAAAACTAGCAACCGAACTTAGGAAAAGAATGTCATACTTGATTTTGAAAAGGAATGGTTGGTCATTCTAATACTACTGCATGGTGACTTTTATAAAAGTAATGGATCTCTTTAAAAGAACTTAACGATGTAGTACTTTGGTTAAAACCCGACTTTGGCATAAAATGAAAGTACTTCGAGTCAGGTGAAACTCGCTTATGCTTGTTGTCGGAAACTCGGCCTCGTTGTCAGGAAACTTGCCTACGCCGCGATGATAGCCTTTGTTGCGCGTGGTATTTAGGTTACCGCTGCCTCTCGTGGCAGGCCGCCGACTTGTCGAGAACTTACTCGACGCGGCCGCGACGAGAATTCCACGTATGTTTCCATTTTGATTATCGCTCGGTTGATGTCACACGGACACGCCTACACCGACGCAGATTCCGGCACGCGGCCACGCACGTCGGATTACCCGATATATTGTTATTGTGTTTGGCACGGATATGTCTACACCGAGGTAGAATTCGGCATGGGTTACGCGCAGGTCGATCACCCAAGATATTATCGTTGATGCCACACGGACGGTCACACCGAGGTAGAATTCCGGCACGCGCCACTGGCATCGTATTATTGTCAGATCACGACACGTCTACACCGATGCAGACCGGCACGCGCCGCGATGCGAATACGATTGATGATGGGCGCGAGACCCATAGTTATATTCGAGTGACGACTGAGGCGAGTCCTCGATCGACATGATCGCTTTATGTTGCGAATCAGAGTTTGTTATCATACATGTCTCCCCGCTATATAGACTAGTATGATTTCATTACGCATTTTTACGCCACATACTGTACTGCTTGCATCGACCTCGGCCTGTAATGCGCTCACGCCGCAGTAGGTACATCGGCCGTGGATCCTCGCCTAGATCTCGGGCCATTGCTGGAAGCTCCGCTTTCTCCGAGGCTTATCTTTTGCATACGGTTCTCGAGTCAGAGGTTCTCAGACATCTGTGGTATGGCCCGCCCCGCCATAGTTGTTAAATCTTGGCGTCCGTAAGATCTGCGCAAGGCTCAGAAAAGCGATTAAACTGCTCGCTTTGTAAAGAGTTGTATTTATATATGTTATTGAAGGTAACCGCTGGGTTTACCGCTTATGATCATATATCTTGTTTTGTTTAAAGTTTTATTTTCCGTTTTCTCTGATGTCAGGTCACTGTGCCCGATAAGGCATCAAGAATCGCCCCGGATCGTCGTTACAGATCTTCACCGACAAAGAAGTCACTTTACAGATAGAAATAATCCAATTTTCCACGAAAGAACGAAACATATTGACATTGATTGTCATTTCATTCGCGAGTGGATTCAAGATGGGCTAATACATACTACATACATACCTACCAGTGAGCAGCCTGCAGACATACTCACTAAAGCTCTTATGAAGCCTCAACATCGTCGATTGGTTTCCAAGCTAGGATTGAAGAACATCTTCAGGTCCCCTAGCTTGAGGGGATGTTGAGATATTATTGTAAAGTGTTGTAATTAGTGGTTAGAATTGTAACTAGTTAAAAAGTGGCTAGGAATGTAATAGGTTAGTTTAATATATACTTGTATGTAGAAGTAGTTTAATATTACATAACGTTCTGTACATTTCCTCTCTTAGTGATGAACCTTTTCCTCTAATGGAGTAAATTCATTTCTTCTCCACAACAGATTTCCTTGTTCCCCTTCCATTTTCGCACTTCATCTGCCTTTCGTCATATTTGCCTCCATATTTTGCTTCCTGTATATATGTATGAGTCTTGGAATCATCAAGCTGGCGGATTAATTACCTGCAATCACTAATAAGGTCAGATCAAGTTCCATTATTAGAGTTTGTAGTCTCTCAAACAGTGTTGTCAAAAGTCAAAAACACAAATTTTTTTTTTGCCAAGGTTGGTTTGGTAAGGCTTTAAAATTGAAGCACGATTGAGCGTGGCTTTAGATGAAAAAAGGAGATAATTTTAAGCTTCTTCTATAGTTTACTTACTAGGTTTAGTCTAGTTCTCTCCTTGTTCTATAAATTCATTCCTCTACAGGATTTGTATCATAACACACGACCATGGTGATAGACGAATTGCCCGAATGCCTTATTCATAAAATATGATCTAACCTTAGTTTTGAAGAAGCAGCCAAGTCGAGCATGCTGTCCAAAACATGGCTACAAGCATGGTTCACTTGTCTCAACTTGAAGTTCAAAGTTGAGTATAGCAAAGGTAATAATAATAATAGGAAAATAGTGGATAAAGTCATGGAGAGATATAGAGACAGAAAAATCCCTATAGAAAAGTTTGTTCTTTCAATTTCAGCTTCTAATTATCATCGTCCTCTGGTTATTCCTTGGATTGGTAAGTGGCTCGGCATTGCCCTTCAGAATGGTGTAAAAGATGTGGTAAATGTCCCCTCATACCCCTTCCCTATTTCCGCATTCTTGGCATCAAAGTCTTTAAGAGAATTGGATTTGACGGGTTGTGGTATTTCATTATCTACTAGTCAAGTCGCGAAATGTCATTCTTTGAGAAAACTTTCTCTAACTAATGTTCGTTTAGACGACAACTTGCTTACTTGTTGTCCCTTGATTGTCCATTTGATCATTGTGTGTTGTCCTTTATTGACAAAGATTGAGCTGAGGAATCTTCAAAATATTAAGTCAGTTTCTATTTCAGTAAGTTATAGTCATCAGATCCATTGTGTTAAAATCCAAGCACCAACTCTAGAACACTTGTCTTATTGTGGTTGGGGAGAGTCCCCCTGTATTGGTTATTATTGAATGTCAGAATCTAACATCTTTAAAGCTATCCCGTATGAAGATATTTGAAGGATTTCTCCGGCACCTTATTTCTACGTTCCAATTCCTTGAGAGTTTGATATTAGTTCGTGTTTCTGGAGAGTTCGGAAAGTTTAACATTTGCGGGAGTCAATCCCTAAAGATCTTGGGGATTTGTAGTTGTGGGGACATAGGGGAGATTGATGCTTCAAATTTGGTATCAGGGAACTGAAATTCCTGAGCTTAAAATTGCAAAAGAGTCAGGTCAATTGAAGAACTCAAAGACATATCTTTATTGCTCCAACGATTTAAATGCCGCATGGTTTTGTGAGTTTAGGAAATTCCTGTCAAATTTGACTTCTTGGTCCCAGGTTTCTCTTCATTTTAAAAAATGCAATGAGATCAACATGGAAGATTTGCAAGTGCACCATAGTATTACTACCCCTCAAGTGGATGTTTTAAATGTATCTACGTCTGAAGATAAAAGGTCATCTGAGGAGTGGCCAAGTTTTGTGGACGCTTTGCTATGGAGTTGTCATCCTAGGAGACTCAACCTATGCTCTACTAGTTAATTCTTCTCCTCATGGAAGAAAACCTTGACAGAGTCAATTGAATGAAGTAAAAGCCTACAAATTTGGCTCGACCGTGGAACTCAGAAGTGGAGAACTGGCAATGAAGATCCCTACAGAGAAGGAGGAAATTTATTTTCTATTAGATTGGTGATGTAGTTTATCCTAGCGTAAATTGAATGCACTTATTTATTTATAAAGTTTACAATAATTTTAAGGATAGATTCCAGATAATTAAGAACTTCAAAGTTAAGTTCGCCCATAGTCCCATTGAATTTCTCTTTAGAACAATGTTTTGATACTCAACCTGCTTTTGCATACTGGTAAAGTTGTACTGAACTTATTAGATGTAGTTGTAGCATGATATATTTCTTTTGAGATGATCACAAGCGCTTCGTATGGAATAGTTAATTTGTAGGCTTAATTACAAACTATGCCTTAATTACATATCGATTGGTATACAAATCTCTAAATCAACAAGCTACAAGACTCCTGCACTAACTTTGCATGACTCTTAATTTGCATAATGCATGGATAGTTTTCAGTCAAATGATATCATTTGAATACAACATAAATAAGTTGGTCTCTGTTGTATTACTAGCTAAAAGTGTGGGAACGATGATATTTTTAGGTATTTTAGTACCTTCCCAAATTGAACTGATAATGACGAAAAGTTTCAACCTTTGTAGCTCTTGAAAGTGGAAAAAGTTGGTATTTTTTATTCTAAGGAGAACTGATATACAAGAGATCTATTAAGATTTTGGAGCTTGAATTCTTTATGATTATGGAAATACAGGTTAGTTTCCAGGGAGCAACGATGGAAAAACAACAGAGTTTTCCAAATGCAGCGATGGAGAAGCAAATCGAAGAAGCTTTAGAGAAATAATGGAGAAATAGAAAAGTTTTCGGATACCAATGGACAGGCAAACGAGCTTTGGTGGTGAGAGGAAAAGTGGTAAGGATTCACCGGGGAAACGAGTGGATTCCCTGCTGCATATTGCAGCTAGAGCAGGGAATTTGGGAAAATAGTTAAGAAGTTTGATAACAAATTGCATAAATAAAGATTTGTTATGTAAGCAAAACCAAGAGGGTGAGACTGCTTTGTATGTTGCAGCTGAGAATTGAAATTGCTTCTATTGTGGCAAATAATGGCTAAGATACACTCGATATTGAAGTAAGGCAGGGTCATCATGGTGAGTCCTCTAAGTAGTTCATACGCGCACTCCTTTGATCCCTCCCCGGACCAAAAAAAAAAAGAATGCGGACTTCCATGGATGAGATGTATAATTGTGCTTTATATTTGGTATAATGTGGACTTGAACAGTTCGTACTTCACATGCAATTTGTTACTGCTAATATTGGTGACATATAGTCTGCAACTTCTATCCTGGATCTTAGTTTTCAAACCTTTAATTTTATATGTTGTAGTTCAGAATAGAATGTAAATAGAATCAATAAGAATGTTTGAACAATCCAATGTAGGAATTGAATAAGAATGTAAATAAAATCAATACACAAGTTTCCACAAGACTAAACATGAATAGAAGGGCGGCATTGCACCCTTCTTGATCAACAATTAATGGACAAGACCAACTGTGTTGAAGCCCTCAGCCAAATCTAACTTCCCTTGCATTTTACCAAAGAACAAGTAATTCTGAGAAGTGGAGACATTTTGTCACATACGTTCCTAGCAGATAGATACTTTTAAGTAAAATATTACTACACTGCTTCGTTGGGATTCTGATGGGTAGTAGCTGATGGAAATAATTTTTTGTAGGCCTCAGCTAAAGCCACATTTGTAGTGCTATACTACCATCAAGGACTAGATTTATACCACTCACATATTTGGAATCATCACTTGCTAAGTACATCACTGATTTTGCTACTTCTTCTTCATCTAGTAAAGCTCCTTCCAAATTTGCTCCTTCTTCAATCCATTCGTTTACTGTTTCTCTGTCAACTATTCCAAGCGCGTTTAATGTGAGTGGTGTGCTAATGTAATGAGGAGAAACACAGTTAAGTTTTATTCCGTATTTTCCTAATTCGACTCCGATGTTCTTGGAAAGCCCTAAAACTGCACTTTTTGATGCCGCATATGCGTGCGGAACAAGACCATAGACCACTCTCGCGGCACTTGTTGTGAAAATAATGGAACCTTTTATTTTGGCTGGTATCATCACTCTAACAGCATGTTTAGCGCAGAAGAACGAGCCAGCAACGTTTACATCGAACACGTTCTTAATTATGTCACAATCTACTTCTAAGATGCTGGAATTTTGCTTATCCGCTATACCAGCGTTACCAAACATTATGTCAAACTTACCAAATTTGGCAACCGTTGCATCTACAGCATTCTGAACGTCCGATTTAATCGCGACATTGCAATGGACAGAGGTTGTGTTTTCTGTGCCAATATCTTGTACTAAGGAAGTTCCAAGGTTGTCCTGAATATCTGCAATTGTAACCTTTGCACCATGTTGAACAAAAAGCCTAGCTGTGGCTGCTCCTATGCCGCTAGCTCCACCAGTTATTAGTGCTACTTTACCTTCAAGTCTGTCAAATATGAATTGAAACTTACTGAAAGAAATAATCCTTTGATTATTCTTATTAATGAAAGACATATATATACAAGTTACAAGGAAGATCCTCTTCCTATTCTACCTAGAAATCCCTATTCTATAAGAATACTAACTTTACAATTATGGTAATATTACACTACTAATTAAGGTACAATTCTAAGTCTAATATTTACCAAATATACAAGGAAAGGGCAAGGGCCCCACAATACACTTTGGACGTGTATTGTCATGTTTAACACTCCCCCGCAGTCATAGCGGGCGGTCTTCGTAAGCTGAGACTGTCTCTAAAATCTTCAAAAAGGACTGAGCGAAGACCCTTTATAAAGATGGCTTGCAGTCTTACCATGGCCAGGAAGAAGAATCCTCAGAACCCTGAGCTATGGCTTGCAGCTGTGCGGGCTGAAGCTAGGCATGGCTACAAAAGGGAAGCTGATGTTTCGATGGCTAAAGCATTGCAGGAGTGCCTCAACAGTGGCATTCTATGGGCTGCTTCAATTGAGATGGCGCCTCGGCCTCAAAGAAAAACCAAGAGCTCTGACGCTCTAAAGAAGTGTGATCATGATCCCCATGTTATTGCTGTTGTGGCTAAACTGTTTTGGCAGGAGAGGAAACTGTAGATAAAGCAAGAAATTGGTTCAACAGGGCAGTGACCCTTGCACCAGATATTGGTGATTTCTGGGCATTGTACTACAAATTTGAACAGCAGCATGGAGCAGAAGAGCAGAGGAGTGATGTGCTGAAGAGGTGTGTTGCTGCAGAGCCAAAGCATGGTGAAAAATGGCAGGCTACAGCAAAGCCGTAGAGAACTCTCATGAACCAACTGAAAGCATATTGAAGAAGGTGGTAGCCACACTAAAGAAGGAGGAGACTTTGGCTGAAAACAACCACAATTAATCTGCTGTATGTCTGAGTCTAGGTACTTGGTAATCTAGAGAGATTTATAGGTTAGACAGTAGTTAAAACATTCTTGTTTGAATTGTACTTCAAATGGTGGATCTTGGTTGTATTTGTCTCTTTATGTGAGCTTAATGTTGGGATTTTCGATTTCTCATATTGTTAGAAGTCTGAACGGAAATTTCTCATATAGTTCTCAATGTTTTGTTTCTTGGTCTTTTTAGTGCTATGATTCCCTTTAATAAAAGGTTCAACAAATGTTCTTGTTTGGTAACTAAAACTTACAGTGTAACTTCTTTTTTGTATGAGGTAATTCCAGGGTAACTTTAATGACAACATGAAACAAAAGACGATAATGGAAAAAGAGAAGCAATCAAAAGCTGAACTTCTGATGTAATGAGTGTTGATTGTTATAGTAGAACGGATCCTGTTCAAGTAGGGTCGTGAGCGTGGATTATTATACTAGTGCTTGAAAAACCTGCTAACTTTCAGGTTTCTAAATCAGATCACTTGATATGCTTTTAAATTCTACTGTTTCCCATCCTAATTTCATGTCCCTAAGGACCAATACAGTTTCTATCCAGTTCTTTGTATCAGTGGTTTTTTGAGATTCTATCAAGTGAACATTTTTCACATCTATTCAGCTTTAGCATAATTGGGGATGCAGAGTTTTGTTAGATTTATTCTAGCGACAGAAAGCTTTATCTGACATGTCGACGGTTAGAGTGAGATTCTGCCAGGACAGATTTTCTATCAGGTTGGTCTGTGTTCTACAGTCTTCTTATTACCGGATTTCCCGATGGACTTTTACAAAGAAAGACATCCACAATAACTCATCAAAGTACTCTGCTGCAATGTCCTCTAGTTGCTTTTCTTCATCTGCAAAGACTAAACCATGTGCAATCCACATATTTATTAGATTTTCCTTCTTGATCTCATAACCTTTGGGAAATGTAGAGCAGAATGAAAAGCAATGTTTGATGTTTGATGTTTGATGTTTGATGTTTGATGTTCGATGGCAAGTGCAGGAAACTAAGCAGTAGAACAGGTGCAATTGCTTTCTTAAAACATCCCAAATTCCAAATGCTGCTGTTTTTCACATGCAGCCATTCTTTCTCCTCTCTTTTGAAGCGCATCATGCTACCAATAACTTTGCTGCTAAGGGTACACCAACAAATTTCTTGCTGATTTCTTTCCCAATTGACAACAGGTTTTTGCCATCAGATTCTTTTACATTGTGAAGAGCATACCTTTTGAACAGAGCCCAAGTATCTTCTTCAGTCAACCTGTTCATTGAGTGTATCAGATTTGTGCTTTCCATCATGAACACAACTTTTTGCCGATGAGAGGTTATAAGGATCTTGCTTCCATCAAAGCCAGCGCTAAAGAGGGGCATTATCATATCCCAGTCTTCCTGGTCATCGCTCCACACATCATCAAGCACAAGTAGGTATCTTTTCCTGTGCAATATATTCCACAATTGGGATTGCAATGCATCCACATCCTTTTTTTCTTGCTCGTCTTGAGTTTACTGTATTTCCTCAGTAATCTTGTATATATATTTTTCTCATATGGTTTTTATGTTTTATCAATGATCTCATATACCTTTTATGTATGTTACTTTTTTCACTTCGCTAGTGAAGTTTGAGTTAATGAAGTTCATGGCAAATTCTAACGTTATGCGTGGATGTGGACTTACCTATTATATCTACATATGTTGTAGAGAGCTGATATGGAGACAGCTTATGTCTTGACAAAACACAAGGCTCTCTTCTTTTAGTCTGACCATTTAATTACCCCTTGTAATCTTACTTCTGACAATTGCAGTTTTCATATTCTTTTGATATTCCTTGTCCTTAATTTCTCATCAGGTAATGTCAAGCATGTAGGAAGTCATTTCAGTCTGTGCTAAGAAGTACTTTAGAAGCTTTTGCCAGTCCTTATAAAAAAAACATTAGAAGTTCTGCACATGGTCTGTACCAGTTTATGTTTTGACTTTGGATTTACAAGATCCATAACAGATTTCTATGTTTTTTGAGCATTTATGAATTGGTTTTGTATGTAGCTATAGGAAAATGCCACAGGTGCAGTGGTACTTGTGCTGTTGTGCGAATAAGAATTAGATTATGCAGCACTCTGTTGGTTGAAATATTTCTACAGAATTTATGCCCTTCCGCGCAGTTGACAGGTTAGTGACAAACCGAAAGCTGTAATGTTGGCAGATATGGCATGCATTACAATTTTATCACCATGCCTGATTAGCACAACTCAGTGACTCACAAGTCTGTGGACTTTGCAGTGACATGATTTTCTTGAGGAAAGTTGTCAAAGAGGTTAACAAGCATGCAATGAGGTTAGTTAAAGAGCTGGATTTGACTTAACTTACACCTCGACATCAGACGAAGCAACCTTCAAATCTCTCACTACCTTTTTTAGACCTCTCTTCATTTTGGCTAGCTAAATCTCAGAGACAAATAGCATTAAGTCGGCATACATCCTAACCTCCCCAGACCCACTTTGTGGGATTATATTGGGTATGTTGTTGTTGTTTCTTTTAACTATTTTGGTTGTTGGGTATTTGTTTGTTTACTTTGCTGGTGAGTAAAAGAATGTTCTTTACTTAATCAAGCCTTAATTATTGCTTCTTAAGCATGTTTATTAAGGAAAGTTTAGAGTCTTTATGCATCTTAATACAGTAATATACACGCAAAATATAAGGGTTAATTAAAGAAATGTATGTATCAGTAATGGAATTTTTGTTTCTAAATTTGGTAATGCATGTGGATATCTTCATATTTCTCGATTTGAAGACAGATGATAAGCTACTTTACCAAAATAAAAGAATTTTCACTCTCAAGAAAATATTAGTACAAATCAAGGGAAAGTGTATATTTTGATATTTCTCCAGTTTTAAAACTTTTACTACTACTTGATTCTACAAGTTCACTATTTTCTTCTCTATGTTGGCTGTCAAAAGAAAAAAATCCGAGGTTTGCCTTTTTCCCCTTTACTTTCTATGAAAATGGTCTTTAAATTATTAATTTTTCCATTCTCTTTTATGATATTTAAGATCAGAGCCGAGAGTCTATCGGAAACAACCTCTCTATCCCGCAAAGGTACATCCTACTCCCCCAGACCCCACTTGTGTGATTACACTGAGTATGTTGTTGATATTTAAGATCAGAATTGTTGGTTTTTATGTTTCTCCATTGTTGATGACGGATCTTCACTAGAAAGCTTTGGTAATACAATTATTACTAACTTCAACAGTTATCGTTATGTCTTTAACCCAAACATGCTTTGTTCCATCTTTGGCTGTATATTGCAGCCTTTTAACTTTATATTGCCTCTCCTTTCACCTACCAAAACTCCTAAATTACCTCCTTTTGGTATATATTTTTTTATTTTTCTGTGTAGAATTTTATATTCTAATAACACTATAATCTTGAAGTTTCTTTCTTATTTTCCTTTTCCTGTCAACTTAGTATTTCATTCCTCGATCAGCAGTAGTTCTGCTAATTTGTGAATACCCTTTTCCACTATTGTTACCAAGTTTTAGGCAATTACCCATTTATTTTGGGTTTATAGGACTATATTTGGTGAAATACCTATATTCAACATGTTATTCTAAAGCTTATGGTTAGTTTCCAAGATTGATTTTTTTTTTGGCATCAATGGCTTTTAATTATAGTCTATCACCTCAAGTTTTCTTAATTAAATGCAAAATGTGATCTTTGTTTAATATTGGGAAAGAAATGTTAATTCCCCTTTTTGAGGGTGTGAATGTGGGATGGTGTAGTTAGTAGGGGTGCACAAAGGGTCAAAACCGGACCGGACCGGACCGGACCGAAGACCGAATCTTCGGATTCTCCGGACCGAAGACCGGACCGAATTTCTCGGTCCGGTCCGGTCCGGGTCAATTTCGGTCCGGCCATCGGACCGAATCCCCCCCTCCCCAGGCAGTCCCGCCAGCCCCCCAGCCAGCCCCCCACCCCCAGCCAGCCCCCACCCCCCAGGCAGCCCCCCAGCCAGCCCCCGGACGTATTGACATATGAAATATAGGTTGTAAATTGATCAAACTTTATACGGTCATAACTTTGCGCTCGGACGTCCGTTTTACCTAATTTTTTTTTTGATTTCGCGTATTTTTTCGATACGGGGGTGGCCAAACTGCGTAAGCGGTTTGATTCCTCCGATTTCTCCAAAAACGTCCATCTTGCCCCTCAATTTCTCTTTTTCCCCAAATCGTTACGTTTTTCCCATTTTCAAATCTAAATATCTCGCGATGTACAATATATTTCAACGTAAAAATTGCGTGGCACCGCGTCCGAGAATGTCAATTTCAGTATTGGAAATTCAATTTAAAAAAAAAACGGGTCCCGGAACCCGACCCGGAATTATATATATATTATATATTAGGAATTTAGAAAATTAGGAATTATATATATTAGGAATTTAGAAAATTAGGAATTATATATATTAGGAAGGAATTTAGAAAATTAGGAATTATATATATTATATATATTAGGAATTATATATATTAAATATATTATATATATTAGGAATTATATAAATTATATATATTATAAAAAAAAAAATTAAAAAATTCGGTCCGGACCGGACCGACCCTGGACCGGACCGGACCGGACCGAAAACCGAAATAAGTTTTTTTAAGGACCGAAGACCGGACCGATAATCTCGGTCCGGTTCGGTCCGGTCCAAAGAGGGTCGGTCCGGTCCGATTTTTCGGTCCGGACCGAAAATTGTGCACCCCTAGTAGTTAGAGGCTTAGAGATGTTCCATGTAGGATGAAAGAAAGCATTATATTGTTTTTTTTAACAAATTAATGAAGGAGTTATTATCATTTAATTATGTTTTTTTTAAAATATCATAAAGGAACAAGGCTGCAATCTGTTTTATGGAACTTTCTTGTAGTTATTGTATCTTGCTGATGTCTGTTGGGATGCTAAATTTCATTTGCATACTGATGAACAGATAAAACTGGTCAAATGACAAAGGTTAGTCCAGAATTTGTAGATGAGCCTCAGATGCAGATAGTTCGGTTGGTATCAACAGATGTGAGCTTGATCAATAACCAGTTTCAACATATAAGCTAGGACCCAACTTTGAGGTTCTACAGGAAACAAAGGAGGATAAGAAAGGCCCACCTTTAAAGGAGGTAGTCGAGGAAGAAACAAATCGTTTGACAGAACAACACAACCACCTTTCTGTTCGTGACCTTGCTAGCAAATTTGACAAGAATTTGTCAGCTGCAGCTAAATTGTCTAATGAGGTAGGTACATTCATTTTTCTGCTTTCACATCAAGTTCCACCTGATTTCAAATTCTTTTAATTGTTTGTCACTACAGTCAAACCTCTCTATAACGGCGTCAGTTGTCCGAATATTTTTTTGGCTGATATAGCAAGATGTTGTAATAGAGAACATACAATGTAACATAATATGAAAGTCGATTAAAAAAACCTAAGCCGTTATAGTGAAATGATGTTATAGAGGATGACTATTATAGAGGGGTCCGACTTTATTTTCATTTTACATCACGTAGGACGATAGAGATGGAAAGAGTAAACAAAGACATGAAAATTTTCATGTGAAGCTAGACAGCATTTACTGTGTTTTGGTCTTTGAGATAGATATAATTTTTATGAAGATATGAATATAGGACTTGAATTATATACAAATTAAGCTTTTCTTTTGTTTTTTCCAGGCTAAAATTAGAGAAGCACCTTCCCTAGAGGGACATGTCCTTTTGAAGAAGCTCAGAGATTCTTTAGAATTTCTCAAAGGAAGATTGACAGGACTAAACAAGGACGACATTGAAAAAGCTATTTCATTGGTTAGTTTTCTTTGCTAATTGTCCCACATAATAGTGCTTCTGCTTCAATTCTATTGCCATGCCAGGTAGTAGTAAGCTATGCGGAACCCAATAATTGATTCTGAGTGGATTTTTGTAGTCTAATATTGCTTCTCCATATAAATGTAATTGACATATATTTCTCAGATATATACCTGGGAAGATTCTCTTGTTTACTTAACTAAATATATATTTTCCTAAAGCCTCGCGCATACTTTCTCCAGGTGGAAGCTTTGGCAGTAAAGTTGACGCAAAATGAGGGAGAGCTGATTCAAGAGAAGTTTGAAGTGAAAAAGTTAGTGAGTTTTCTCAAGCAGGTTAGTTATATATCATTTAAATTGTGGTTAAGCCTCGATCGCTAATTTCTGTGCTTTTCTGTATGTGAAAGAAACATGGAGAAAAGAAACTAAAAGACTAGTCTTTTTTCTTACAGGCCTTAGAATATGCTAAAAGATTGGTTAACCAGGAAAGATCTTTTGCTTGTGCTGAAATTGAGAGTGCGATCAGTCGTGGAAAGAATTGGAGAGGCCCTTGATGAAGAAGAAAGGAATTCCCCAACCTCAGCAAAGCAGGGAAGTGCCATGTGTATATTTAGTGTATCTGGCAAGAGACTGGACAATTATCTTATAAAGATGATATGCACGGTGCTATATTGACAAAGCTTAAGCGAGTAACCTCAGGTGAAAAATGTAATCAAACTGAATTTGGTGCCTTAAGGTGCATTTCTTACAGATTTCTGTCGTTATTTCTTGTTTTATCTTCTACTTCTTTATATGGTGCTGCCCAATAGTCTTAGTGTCCAACTCAGTCTTCCGCTTTCACTTCATTTATTTTGTCGTACATTTAATATAACGATCTCATTAAGGGAAAAAGTTATCTTCTGTGTTTGGCCTGCTCCAAAATTTTGATCATCAGCTTTGAAAGAAAATTCGTCATTGTTATTATTTCTTTTATCTTGTCACAAAATATAATATGTCAAATGCTTACATTTGACCCAACATTTTCTATACGATATCAAACTGGCAAAAAGAAGTCCTTGTATGCTTGCGTATCTAAACAATTTTCAGTCTCACCACTAATAATATCTGAAAAGAATATAGTGTCTATGAATGTAATGTAATCAATATAGGTTCTAAATTATCAATCATAGATGTCTTCTTTGACTTCTATGTGAGTTGAAGGTCAGCAAGACTAAGTTGCTCAAATTTCAACGTGTAGAGAACTATAAAAGCATCTGAATTCACCTTTCCGCTTTAGATATCCAAATTATGGCTTCCCTTTTCTTGATAATAGTTGATTATGGTAATTACATACAAAAACAATTCGACTTTCATGAAAGGAAGAATGTTTTATTTCCCAATGAAACTAACACTAATCCTTGCCAGGAAGTGGAAGGTCTGCTGGAAGAAGTTCAAGAAGCTAGAAGAATAAAACTGTTGCATCAGCCTAATAAGGTATGCTTTAAATATGCTTCACTTTACTTTCACATCTAATCCATGACATCACGTGAACTTTCATTAGAAGTTATATTTAGACTAAGATGGCCGGCTCTGACTCTTCGCTAGTTTTTCTTCTCATAGTGGTAGTGGATATTCAGCTTGGAAATAGTCGTTCTCCCTGTTCCAGTGAGACCACTAACTGTATATCTAGATAAATAGTTCTTCTGCCTGTTCTTTGTTATTTTAACCTTGACCTAATTTTTGTTATACGGTCCATAAGTTATAGAGAAACTTTTCTTATGACTGCATGGGGTAAACTCATTGTTCCTTCTTTTCCAGTATGATCCATCTGAAGATTGATCAATGGTCTTGTTCATACAACTTTCAACTTTTTTTATCTTTTTTTTTTTGTGCACTTGTGACAAACAACATTTCTGTAATTTTTTAGGTGATGGACATGGAACATGAACTGAGGGCTTTGAGAATTCAGATCAGGGAAAAGAGGTATCCTTTACTTTCTTCCCTTCTTGATGTAGACTCCACGGCGAGGTAACGATCAACAATGTTGATTGTGAGGGTAAAGAGTCTCTGGATTAAGTTCAAATTTGTGGTGGACTTCAATCAACCAATCAATCAGAATTGCTCTCATTTTTTCGCTTAGCTCAGGCTGTGAATCTATGTAGTCATGAACTCTTGTCTCATTCTGCAAAGTAGCACAAATATTCAAGTTGATTCCAGTACTAGTAAACAAGAAACAAAAACAGCAGCAATAGATACCTCAGCTAGTTTGTAGAAGCTATAAATGTCTTCAACATATTCAAGAACTGACAACTCATTGTTCACATCTGCAGCATCAATGTCCACAATCTGCTCTTAGCATTTCTTATTCAGACCACATGCAGCCTTTATAAAAAAGTTAACAAAAAATTAGACGTTCCTCTAGTTGTACACAAAACAACAAAAACTACACATCAATCCCAAACCAGTTGGGATGTTTAATAAAAGCGATATATATCGAACCTTGCTTCGAGCTGTGAGAGTTGAAGAGTTGATTTTTTCTTTGATACGTCTTCAGCAGCCTTCTTTTTCCTTTGCATCTTTTTCTCCAGTAGTTTTTCATGAGTGTCAGGACTAATTACAATAATATCCTCAGGGTTTGGCTTAACTGAGACTTTCTTCTGAGCTGGTTTCTTTCCTACAGGTATTTTAGCAACATTTGCTCCTTTTACATTAACAACCACACATTTCTGCAAAGAGATAAAAAAAACAACCAAAAATCAGTACTGATTGCAAAACTTGTAAATGTGAAAAAGATTATGACTTCAGCTGCTGCCTGAGCATAATTAGCCAACAATGGTGCAAAAAAGCTCCTTGTTATTGGGTGAGATACCTGAGGAAGTGGTTTTCCTTCGACTACACGACCTGTAGCCAGATTCCCTATATCGCCAAGCACCTTTCGGTTTCTCCCTTCTACTGCCATATTCTTTTTCTGTTTTATTGCACCAGGAACTACTACCTCACCTGAACAACATACAAGTATCTCCATTTAGTATCAAACAGAACACCATTAACATATTATGTAACATCATTTCTATTTAGTATCAAAGAAATGACCATTGACATTCAATAATAATTTAAAGGGCTGATTATGTAACATCATTTACATTCAATATAGTACTTAATGGGCTGATTATGTAACACCATTCCTATTTAGTATCAAACAAAACGCCATTAACATTCAGTACTAATTATTAGAGGACTAACTATGTAATATCATTTCTACTTATTTAGTATCAAACAGAACATCATTAACATTCAGTAATAGTAATATTTACAGGACTGATTTTATGTAACATCATTTCTATTTAGTATCAAACAAACACCATTATAACATTCAAATACAATATTTAAAAGGGTTCAATAATTATTAAAGGACTGACTATGTAATATCATTTCTACTTATTTACATTCAATAAGTTAACAACTAGTATCACTAAGGTATAGTGAGTCAACTATGTTGCGCAGACTCTCTAAAATATTGCCGCACTTGTGTTGGATCCTCAAAAAATGCACAATTTTTGGAGGATCTGACACCTGTCATCATTTTTAAAGCGTCCGATCAACATAGAGTGAGTGCAATGATATTCTGCTCTCACTAACTTAAAATCTTGAATCTGCAACTGGTCCCCTCACCTCAAGTTAGAATACTAAAGCAGAAAATTGTAAATTGCAGGTAATTCTTGCTGCTTTGCTTTAGACATTTATACTGATTTCCAAGTTATTTTCACTGATGAGAGAGTCACTTAATTAGGTTTTCTTTTATTTTTGGTGAGTATAATTAGTGATCAATTTCTTATTATATTTGTGTGTGCACCTAGTAATGAAACATGTCTTCTTCATTGTAATCCCCCCCCCCCCCACTAATTAGTTACATCCTTATTCCTAGGCAATTTTTCATGTTTGCCTGATTATTGGTTGTAACAATTTCTACTAATTGGTTGGTCCATTTGCATTTTAATGAAATTGCTTTTTACTATTATCTTTTTTCTTTTTCCTACTTTTCAAGTGTGGAGCTATTTGCATGTGTGTTTTTCACAAAATTGCTGACGGGGCAACGTTGTATAACATTGATAACGCCTGGGCAGTAACTGTCCGAGGTAGCAGCTGCAACGATTCATTGAATTCGCTGCAGCTGTAAAATTCTTACCACCTATGTTTCAAACGGCCCACGTTCTGAATTTACAAAATTCTTTTGTAACGAGCAACGTGTCCCTAAATTATTTACCTTTGATGCTTCTACTATAGCATTGCTCAAGGCTAAGGCCGTGAGCGATGATATCCCCGTGCCTACACAGGTTGAAGTTGTATCAGGGAAATGTGTTCTGGCTACTGGGACGTTGACTACGTCTACAAAATTGGCGAACCTAGTAAATATACGAAAGTGATTGTTAGGCGTATTTTGTATATGCCTTTTGAATTATTTTTAATTAGTATTTTACTTGTTTTTGTTGTGTTTAGTATAATATTAGGTTTGTTTTTCTTTCTTTTGAGTCAAAGCGGTTCCAAAAGGCAAAATGGCGAAAAGGTGCGAGAATTGGGCAGAAAAGGTGCTCCCGAGGCAAAAATGACGAAGGTTGGCACATCAGGACGAAGAATTTTTAGCACAGCCGTGTCAATATGCAGAACCGCGGTGCCATATTTACTGAGAAGCCACAAGACTTTCAGCACCGCGGTGCCACTATGCAGAACCGCAGTGCCATATTTGCTGAGAAGGTGCAGGAGTTTTAGCACTGCGGTGCCGTTATGCAGAATCGCGGTGCCAGTGCGAAAAATCTCAGTTCCGAAGAAGAATTGGCTAAGGGCAGATTGGTCCATAGGGCACGAAATTTGGAACATATTTAAGCCCTAGAGATTAATGCTATAGAGGGGAGTCGATTCTACAACACAAAAACATCACAAGGCAGGGATTGAAGGCTACCATTGGAGACTTAGTTCTACGTAATTTTTCTTTCTTTTCATTCAGTTTATGTATGGATTTTGTGTTAGTTCTTGGCGTGACTATGTCTAGGAGCTAAACACTTTATTATGACTTTCCTTTTTAATCGCTTGAAACTCTATTTTCATGAATTAATGCATTAGTTGATTTCTTATTCACTTGATTAAGATTCATTCAATATTTGGTACGAATGTTTGATAGTTAACTGACCATTAATTATCATAATCTATATGATTTCGAATCGAGAACCGAAAGGACAAATTTGGATATACTGTAATTGAATAGACATAAGTTAAAATCGCGGACGAAAGTACCCCGATACTTGTGTAGCATTATAGGTTACTGTTCTTAATCCTTCTATGTGGTAAATCCTATCATAGAAATATAGAAGGGTTCTGCACTGGGGTTGAGCGATTGTATATCCTAACCGGAATATAAGACATTCTAGTTAACCGCTATCTTAACATGGAAGAAGAAGTTATTCTAGTCGCATTAAGGATTGAGAGAGTGGATAGTCGAGGATTTTGGAAGCCCTAATTCCTTCGTAACTGACTACAACTTTAATAGTTTAGTTAATTCTTGCAATTATTCTCGTAATTAAACAAAAACCCAAATATCGATTTCCAAATAAATAACATAAAATAGATGCACGGTAATTAGAAATCAGTCTCTGAGGACAATATTCGGTCTTATCAGACTATATTACTTGTGAACGATACGTACACTTGCGTTAAGCACGTGGAAATCGGCTGACAAGTTTTTGACGCCGTTGCCGGGGACTGACGTACTTCTAATAGCGAATCATCTATTTTTATTTCTACTTTGATTTTTTTTTTTTACTTTTGCTCTTAAGAACCCTATTGCCTTGATTTGGTTGTTGATTTTGATCTATCTCAAGGACTCAGTTTATGCGAAGAAGGAGAGGGGCAAACACACTTGTTCCTTTTAATCCTGAAATTGAGAAAACCCGCAAACAAAACAGGCGAAATAAAAGGATATATGAGTCAGTAACCATGAACAACCAACAACCGAATCAGAATGGGGAGGACAATGAGGTTCCTGAGAATGCAGGGGAGCCAATACAGGTCCCAGCAGAGAGAAGTTTGGGGGATTATGTTCGCCATGGTTCTTGGTGCACGTATACGCATCGTGCTCCCGAATAGGCAAACAACTTTGAGATCAAGCCAGCCATCCTGAACATGGTCCAGAACACAGTATATTTTGGGGGATTGCCATCTGAAGACCCCCACATGCACATTGCCAACTTTCTGGAGTTGTGTGTCACTTTCAAGTACAATGGCGTTACTGACGACTCCATTAGATTGAGGCTCTTTCCGTTCTCACTTAGGGACAGAGCCAAAAGCTGATTGAACTCATTGCCTGCCAACTCCGTCGTCACCTGACAGGATTTAGCCCAAAAGTTTCTTGCAAAGTTCTTCCCTCCTTCAAAGGCTTCGAAGTTAAGGGGAGAGCTGAACAATTACAACCAAGTGGATGATGAGTCGCTCTATGATGCATGGGAGCGATTCAAGGATTTGCAAAGGAAGTGCCTACATCATGACATAGAGAAGTGGATGCTGGTCCACATTTTTTATAATGGATTGAGTGGTACTACTCGTACGATGCTGCAACAGGTGGAGCGTTCATGAGAAAGAGTGCCAATGAGGCACATGACTTACTAGAAGACATGGCTGCCAACAATCATCAAGGGGCAGATGACAGGTCAGTGAAGAACAGGAAGACTATGGGCATTCATGAAATAGATGTCATCACTGCCTTGAATGCACATGTGACCCTTCTGACGAAGCAACTGCAGCAGAACACCATGTCTGTGAATGTAGTCCAGATGCCAGTAAATTATGAGCTTTGTGGTGGCCCGCATTCTTTTGACAGATGCACAGCAGTGGACCCTAATAATGTGTCAATGGAGCAGGTTCATGCAGTTGGAAACTTTCAGCGGCCATATAATTCCAACACATACAATCCAGGGTGGAGAAATCACCCTAACTTTTCGTGGGGGAACGACCAGACCCAGAAGAAACCATATCAAAGTGGTTATCAGAACCAGCGATACGTAATCAAAGCTACTCATCCCAGATTTAGACCACCTATACACGCGAGGCTTTGATGAATCGAAGATGATTCACGACACTCAAGAATTCGCACTAGTTCATATCCAAACTGTGTCCGCTCGTGAACTCGAAACGCAGGTTGGACAACTGGCAAACATGGAAACCAACAGGTCGCAGGGTACTCTCCCAAGCAATACAGAGGTCAATCCAAGAGAGCAGTGTCAGGCAGTGTTGTTGAGAAGTGGAAAGTAGTTGGAGCAGGTTGCTCCCCAACCCAGAGTCGTTCATGAGAAAGAGAGTGAGAAAGTAATTGAGGTAGGAAAGAAGGGGGTCACTGAGGACAGCCCTACAGTTGAGAAAGCTCCCCCGGCACCTTTGAAGGATTACACTGATAGAATCCCTTACCCTCATAGGCTCCAAAAGAAGGCCATAGACAAGTAGTTCTCCAAGTTCTTGGAGGTATTTAAGAAGCTTCACATCAATATCTCCTTCATTGAGGTGTTAGAGCAAATGCCAGCATACTTCAAATTCATGAAAGAGATACTTGAGAAGAAAAGAAGGTTGGTGGATTATGAGACAGTAGCGCTGACAGAGGAGTGCAGTGCCATCCTACAAAAGAAACTGCCTCATAAGTTGAAAGATCCAGGAAGCTTCACCCTGCCCTGCACTATTGGCAACGTAACATGCAACCGGGCGCTGTGTGACTTAGGGGCTAGTATCAATATCATGCCTCTGTATTCAAGAGATTGGGTTTGGGGGAAGCCAAACCAACCACAGTTAATCTACAACTGGCTGACCGAACCGTGGTGCACCCTAGAGGCATAGTGAAAGATGTGCTTGTTAGGGTGAGAAAGTTCTTCTTCCCAGCAGACTTCCTCATTCTTGACATGGAGGAAGATGATGAAATACCCATCATTTTGAGGAGACCATTCCTAGCTACTGGTAGAGCCCTAATCGATGTGGAGAAAGGAGAATTGAGGCTAAAGGTCCAAGAAGAAGAGATGGTCTTCAAAGTGTTTAAATCCACCATCGAATCTCAGGCCAACAACAAGTGTTTCGCGAAGCACGGTGACACAAGAGTTCAACAAGACAAAGCCAAAGCTAGGGAAATCATTCCAACAGTTGTGAACCCACAGGTCAGCAAGAATGCTGAAACAAAAATTGATGCCATGGAAGCTGTCAAACAGGTAAGTCTTACTGAACCCCCTCTTGTGAAAAAGAAAAATATAGTGAGAAAGAGGAGAATGATTCTTAAGTGGATGGGTTGTGGGGTTAAGTTACCCCAATGATTTGATAAGGAACATGCGTCCGGCTAAAAGACGTTAAAGACAGCGCTACTTGGGAGGCAACCCAATGTTTAAATTATGCAAAATCTCACTTTTGGGTATTTTTATGGTGTTGTGATGACAGGTGAACGAAGTGGACAGGGAGCACAAAAAGACGTGGAAAATACGAAATCGAGTCGGCACCGCGGTGCCACTATGTAGGACCGCGGTGCCGAATGTTCAGAGAGGCCATAGTACTCTCGGCACCGCGGTGCCTGAGCGCGATTTCAGAAATAAAGCCCAATGGTCAATGCAGTATCCGTCGCTACCACCACTATTTTGAACCGCTGTATGTCTGTAAGTCGTCCCTTTATTATTTTTGAGTCTTTACACATTTGGGACAATGTGTTATTTAAGTTTGGGGGGGGGGGGGGAGAGTTCCTTATTTTATTTTTATTTTTATCGGTTTTTGAGTCTTTTTGATTAATTTTTTGTGTCTATACATTTTTTTTTATGATCATGCATGTTGTAGTTGTTTGAAACGCCTAGTGAATTAAGTGGGATAATGTAATGGAATTAGAGTTAAAAATATGTGTGCTTAAGTCAGATATGCCAAAAATTCATAAAAATCTAATGATTTGGGATATTTGTGCTTAGCATGTGTGTTGTCAATTGTGAAAAGCATCTATGAGTCTGCTTGTTTGCTATTTGAGGTGAAATAGTTAGGATGTACATGTTTATGGAGATGATTCAGGCATTTTTTTGTTTGCCCTTCTTACCATTCATTACCTACCTTGCAATAAATTGCATCCCTAGTCAGCCTCGTTGAACCTAAAATGAGTTATTTCTTTGATATCCTATGATTCCCTTGTGTGCCATAAGCAGTAATTGAAAAATTGGGATAAAGAAATGTGAAAAAGAAATACAAAAGAGAGTGAAAAATTGAGGCACCCCAATAAAAAATATGCAAAAGCTTAAGTTTTGGGGTGCCTATGTGAATGTGTTTCATGCTCTCAAAAAGAGAAGAGGGGAACGATAGGTATGAACGAAAAAAGAATACCAAAAAGAAGGACCAAATGGTTGAATAAGAACAACGCGTCTGATACATAATTTGTGCCTAAATGCCAACTTTTACCTACCCCTGCCTAAGCCTACATTATAACCCTGAAAAGTCCTGAAGATCTCTAGTATGTATGTCTGTGATTAGTGGAGAATAACAAGTAAACAGACTCATAGAACTAAATGTAATTGACATGCATATGTTAGTATTCATGCTTCCATTAATTATGAATGAAATGAATTTGCGAAATATCTGACTTGAAATTCTAGATTGATATATTCATGCTATATATATTCCAGCATATTATCTCAACTGACATTCATGTGTTTCTGAGTAACCATTTGCAGCTGCTTGATTTGAGTCTTTGAGTCTTTTGTTTTTGTTCTTTGTTTTTATCTTGATCTTTGCTCGAGAGCGAGCGAGCAAAGGTTAAGTTTGGGGTGTTTGTTAGGCGTATTTTGTATACGCCTTTTGAGTCATTTTTAGTTAGTATTTTACTCATTTTTGTTGTGTTTAGTATATTATTAGATTTATTTTTCTTTCTTTTGAGTCACAGCGGTTCCAAAAGGCAAAATGGCGAAAAAGAGCGAGAATTGGGCATAAAAGGTGCTCCCGAGGCAAAAATGACGAAAGTTGGCACATCAGGACGAAGAATTTTTAGCACCGCGGTGCCAATATGCAGAACCGCGGTGCCATATTTACTGAGAAGCCACAAGACTTCCAGCACCGCGATGCCACTATGCAGAATCGCGATGCCATATTTGCTGAGAAGGTGCAGGAGTTTCAAAGATCTGCGTTATGTAGAAACATGGCGCGCGGTAAAATCTCGATTCAGAAGAAGATGGCGATTGGTCCATAAGACACGAAATTTGGAACATATTTAAGCCTAGGGATTAATGCTATAGAGGGGAGTCGATTCTACAACACAAAAACATCACAAGGCAGGGATTGAAGGCTACCATTGGAGACTTAGTTCTACGTAATTTTTTCTTTTTTTCTTTTCATTCAGTTTATGTATCGATTTTGTGTTAGTTCTTAGCGTGACTATGTCTAGGAGCTAAACACTTTATTATGACTTTCCTTTTGAATCGCTTGAAACTCTATTTTCATGAATTAATGCATTAGTTGATTTCTTCTTCACTTGATTAAGATTCATTCAATATTTGGTACGAATGTTTGATAGTTAACTGACCATTAATTATCATAATCTATATGATTTCGAATCGAGAATCGAAAGGACAGATTTGGATATGTTATAATTGAATAGACATAAGTTAAAATCGCGGACGAAAGTACCCCGATACTTGTGTAGCATTATATGTTACTATTCTTAATCCTTCTATGTGGTAAATCCTATCATAGAAATATAGAAGAGTTATGCACTGGGGTTGAGCGATTGTATATCATAACCGGAATATAAGACAGTCTAGTTAACCGCTATCTTAACGTAGAAGAAGAAGTTATTCTAGTCGCATTAAGGATTGAGAGAGTGGATAGTCGAGGATTTTGGAAGCCCTAATTCCTTCGTAACTGATTACAACTTTAATAGTTTAGTTAATTCTTGCAATTATTCTCGTAATTAAACAAAAACTCAATTCAAATATCGATTGCCAAATAGATAACATAAAATAGATGAACGGTAATTAGAAATCAGTCTTTTAGGACGATATTCGGTCTTATCATATTATATTACTCGTGAACGATACGTACACTAGCGTTAAGCACGTAGAAATCGGCTAACAATGATTTGTCCTAATCATTGTGTAGGAAATGCTCTAGTGGCCACAGTTGAGAATATTGATGGTGACTACTTGGCAACAGGTATAGGAAAATCGTTATTGGAATTGAATTCTAAGTATGTCCCACCATCAAGTTAATTCTAATCGCCGCTTCAATTCCTTTGTATCTTTTAAGGTGCATTTGTATTTTCACTATGGCCTTTCTAATTATGTAGTGCATTTATGTGTATTTTCACAAGTGTGAGACGTGCTAATCGAAATTTATTAGTTGAAACATTCGTTTAAACTAACTTATTTTAAAAGACGAATATAGCTAAGAACATAACATGATAGTAATAAATGATTTATATATGTGAATACAAACTAAGATTTTAATTTTAGTCTCGACATTTGTCATCAATTCTTTTTTCGTTTGGTTAAGATACTCTCGTTTATCAAACTTGAGATACATATCAATATTTAAAAAGTTTTCCGTTTTATACAACTTAGCTTACCTTATTGATTACCATCATTGAAAAGAAAAGAACTCATACATAGAGAAATGTTATTAAAACATTTATATAGTTAAATCCAACTATTTGGATTGACGATACTGATTACGATACTGATTGATTGATGGTTTTAGAAGTACAATATTATTGTCAGTAATATTAATATCTCTATAATTATTACTAACACTAAGAAATATTTGAAAAGTTATTCGGTTGCTAATCCTGGGATAAGTTATCATAGAAATAAAAATAGTATTGTGATAACTTATATCTATCATAGGGTGGAATAAATTATTCCAATGGTAAATAAACTTTTTCTTTTTAAAAATTATCCAATGTATGTTACTTTTAATACAACATATCAAACAGTCAACAAAAATTATTCCAAAATATTAATCCCAACATAATTTATCCCAATATAATTTGTTTTCGAACCAAACGACCCTAAAGCTTATAATTTTAAATGATAATTTATCACAACACACAATCTCATATCAAAGGGTAATTTTAATATTTGATTCAATGCTAAAGGTAAGTTTTGAACGGTCCTTAATCGACTTTATTACAGACAGAGTATAAGAGAGCACACTAGGCCCAATTAGGGTTGTTATCGGTCCGGTCCGGATATCGACATACTCGGATCGAGATCGGACCGATAAAGTTTCGGTCCTGAGTCGAGATCCAGGACCGGATCGATAAACTTTTTTTCGTGTCGATCCGGGGCCCTGACTTTTTTTTTAAATTGAATTTCCAATACTGAAATTGACATTCTCGGACACATTACCACGGAATTTGAACGTTGAAATTTATTGTATATCGCGAGATATTTAGCGGAGAAAAAGAAAAATTAGTAATGATTTGAGAGAAAAGTGAAATTGATTGGCAAGACGGACGTTTTTGGAGAAATCGGCTGCGTCAAACCGCTTTCTGGCGTTTGTCCGACCCCCTTAAAGAAAAAATACGCGAAATCATTTTTTTTTTAGGTAAAACAGATGTCGGAGCGCAGATTTATGACCATTTAAAGTTGCGTCAATTTACAACTACTTTATTTTCTCTCCCTATATTTTATGTCAATGCTTCACATTAAAACATAGAGTCTAAATCATATATATTCTTAAAACAAGTAAAATAGTCCAACATTAGGAAATATTACAATTAAATATAATTAGGGTTGACTGAGGGGGATAATTACCAGGTTTTCGGACCGGATCCTTATAGGTTCGGGTAATTTTCTGATACTCGTATTCGTACCGTTAACTTTTCGATCCGGATTTATCGATCCGATTCTCGAATAATTACCGGAAGTATCCGAACCGATAACAGGCCTAGGCCCAACTATCTAAAACCCCAATCAGAACCGTTGGATCTACTACAACTTCATCTAAACGGCTTAGATTTAACGAAAAAAATAAGACCGTTGGAAGTGGAAGCGCCTATTATCCGCTTCAAATAGGGTGTCAAAATATCATTTTTTCCCCAAACCTTAAATGGCTTCAAGAATCGCTCTTCAACAACAGAATAAAGGTGAAATAGTTGCCTCTTTTTTTTTTTTCATTTTCATTTTGATTAGTTTTCTTCTTCTTTGCGTCTTTTAACAACAACATACCTTCTAACAACAATAACATACCTTCTAACAACAACAACATACCAGTGTATTCTCACACGAGAGAGTAGAGTTTACGCAGAATCTATGTTGTATTCTTGAAAAAAAAAAAAAGAGATTGTTAATACCTTCCATGTTTTAAATGTAACCTGGTGAAAAATGGGGCCTATTTGCTATTCTATAAATGGGTCTCGTAATATTCATGATACAAATTTGCATTGTTATAAAGTGAACGAAATCGACCTATTTTTATGACATGAATCTTTATGTGTTGTTAATGATTTGTGTTAATAAAGAGTAGTAACCTGATGAAAAATTTTGTAGCCTGTTGATTTTTCTATCATGTCATCATTTACTCAAAAATTATACTCACAAATACTCAAAATAGATCGATTTCGTTCACTTTATAACAATGCAAAGATGTATCCTGAATATTATGAGAAACTCATTTATAGAATAGCAAATAGGCCCCATTTTCCATCAAGTTACACTTAAAACATGGAAGGTATTAACAATCTCTTTTTTTTTCCTCCAAGAATACAACATAGATTCCGCGTACACTTATGTCCTTGAAGTTTAGTTTTCTTCTTCTTTGTGTCTTTTAACAACAACAACATACCAGTGTATTCTCACACAGGAGAGTAGTTAAAATATATATATATACACACACAGTTATTGGGTGAAACCTCTTGAAATGTTCATGATAGATGGTTTAGTAAATGATGTTATATAATCAGCCCTTTATCACATAAATGTTAACTAAGTAAAGTCAACACTAATTCAATTTAATGATCTGCAAAACTATGTGACATTATGGACAAAAATTCTTTATTATTCTAAAGGGAAAGGGTTAGGTATCCTTTAGGATCCGCTAACTCGCGGTTGTCCTGTCAAACCTAGGATAATGATTTATGTTAAAAAACAATGCATTGTTTTGAAAGTATTTAAGTCAAAAGATACTTGTGAGTAAAATGTATTTTGACTAACATAAAATTACAAGATTCGTTAAAATATATGTGTTACGACGTCTTCGACTCAAGATAACAGACAAGCAGGCCCCGAGTGCTATTTTTTATTTTTATTTTCATGCTAATGATATGCTGGACTTAAGTTACAGATTCTAGGAGGCAAATGGTTCAATGGGTTGAAGACAGATTCCAGGAGGCCAGTTCATATCAAGTTGCAACCGATTTCGCTCTTTCTTTTTTAGGAGATGTATTCCACATCTCTCTCTTTATCTATCTCTGATTTTTATTGCCAATATAATGAAGATTTTGTCCGTACTACATGTTGATATGATATTTTAACCATATTTTCAACATATCTGTTGCTGCATCTTTAAAAATAAAATAACATATTTTAAAGTTAATTTTAACCCATAATATTTTCAATCAATTTTTAATCATGACAAACAACAATGAATATGTGAAGAAGAAGAACCAAAATTATTTTGCCAGAAAATTCAGGTTAAGGGGAGATTTGTTAGGGTTTGCCATGAATTTTCTACCTTATTTGAATTTTAACATAATTGTGTTTTATTTCAAAAATGTTTAGGGGAAGATTTTTCTCTCGAAAGATTTTATGATTTTAAATTAGTTTTTTATATGTAGATCAGTTGATCTAATCATATTAAAATATTATGTTTCTTTTAGTATGTTTTTCTTTGTCGTCTCATTTATCATCATTCAAGATTTGTAATTGTTAGCTTCCGTATGATGCCCTGATTTTTTCGATCCCAACACAATTTTTTGTAAATTTTCACATATATTTTTATGTTCCGCATAAAAAATTAAATTCAGATCAACCTATCGCGAAAAAAAGTCAAGAACTACATCAGCCACTACAATTGAATATTCAAATCGATATATTTTTGGTTTACCTTGATATATGGAGTACATGATTAAAAGGATTCTTGTTTGATCCTTTTATGTGCAAACAATGGGCCTGAAGCCCAATGGTCCACATTCTGTAATCATGTTAGCCCATACTTTGTAAAGATTGGGCCGTGGTTATTGTCCAGTTATCATATTCATTTTGTCAAAACACAACTTTTTCCCTCTTTATAAATTTTAAATGTGACAATTTTGTGAGTACATATCACATAAAAATTGATTTCATTCAAGTACTTCTAATTTCTAGAATATGATTACGTTTGGTGAAATGGAAACGTTACAATTCAGTTTAATAGTTGCAACTTTAATTCGAACACAGAGATCTGAAGACTTCAATTACAATATTTATTTCGGTATCATGTTGACTTTTTTCCCGTGTAACTGTAGCTATCTTATACCAATCAAACATTCATTCAATTCTTAATCTTAACTATTGTTTAGCCCATTGAGATCTTGAAATTAACTTCATTTCACGAAATTGACAGTCTAATACATCGTACAAAAAGAATTTCGATTGATGAAGTATTTACACAGAAGCTGATTGCTATGCATTATATTGTCCTTCTATGACATCTCAGGATCTGACGTCGTCTTATAACAAATGCTCGACAATATAACATCTCACGATTCAACTAGACGAATTCAAATATGTTTGCATACTAATATACTTAAGGCCCATTACCTATAATGTGTTGTCAATTTTGTATTGAACAAAACAATATTTTAGCCCAATATTTACTTGTTTCCACTAAAAACCTAAAATATTTAGACTTGCTCACTAGTTTTCAGCCCCAAAAAAAAAGTTTTTAAATATTTTTAAAATAAAAAACAACCTCAAAAACGATCCAATCATATTATAAATGGGACCATTTTTCTTGAAAAACAAAAAAAACTGAATTTTACTGAAAAATACCTAGTACTGGACTATATATAATTAGCATATGTCACTTCACATATCACAAATATCATCTTTACAAATATATCTTTAACTGGGATTGCATTGTTGATTATAGCAGAAACAATTTCGTGTTCTTGTTGATCAACCCTTTTGCTTTCATCAACAAGAGGTAAACCAATAATACTAAATTTTGAATAATATTTTTTTGATTACTTTCTTGCAATTTTCATATTTTAGATGTCCTTTTAATTGATTTTTTTGTCCATATTCTTGGATTATCCATATATCTCCCACCCCTTTTAAGAGCCATTGCTTCTCTTATTTCACTTGGCTATTAGTAGTATTAGTAGTCTTTTATTGATTTGAGTGGTTTTTGGTTTGCTTTTCCAAAATTAAGCACTTGGGTTTGCCTTATATTTTGTAAAGATTGAATCTTTATAGGATTTTTATATACGGGGCTGGCTTATATGTTGTAAAGATTCAATCTATATAGGATTTTCTTACCTGGGGTTGGCTTATACTTTGTAAAGATTGAATCTTTATATGGTTGTCTTATATGTTGTAAAGATTGAATCTTTATAGGTTTTTTTAACATGGGGTTGGCTTATATTTTGTGAAGAATTATTTTTAGAATCTTAGATTAGTGAACTGTCTGGGTTTGGCTGTGAAGATTGAACCTAACTATTATTATCAACAGTAGATTACTTAGGCGTTGTGTGGTTTGCCGATGGCTCGGTTGATTCTGCCTTGCAAGGGTTCGAGTTTTTCGAAGACGTGTCTCTTGGGTTTGATCTCCAGTGCTCCTGTGATTATTCAACTCCCTTTTCTTCATTCTATAAGCAAATAATGCTAAGCAAATATAATGCAAAGCTTGAAAGTGGTGTTAGTTATTTGAGAGTCAAGTAGTGGTATAAGTCTTCTGATAAACTAGTGACTAGACAAGTGATATATTCGAGCTTTATTGATGTTGCTGTTACCGAATTTAAGTACTTAGAGAGGCACAATCTTGATTCATCTCTATCTCTAGCAATGGGAAAAGCTAATCCTTTTAGGTTTTGGCATTTATATGTAGTAGTACTTATAATTGGTTCTAGTCTTTCTCCCACACTTCTGTTTTGGTTCTTTTAGGTTTCATACTTTCTTTAGGTGTGTTAAAGGCACTTTTGAAGTATATATATTTAATTTAATCTAGCTTTTAATGACTTGATTTCGTCTAAATTGCTTTCCATTCTTTCTCTGTAGTTTCAGGCAAGTTGCCGTGTTACTTCAGTTGGACGCTCGAGGGATATCTGCAGATATAAACATTACCTCACTTCGGAGGTTTGTGAATATTTCTCGACTTTCTTCTCTAGACGCATTACTTATCTGCTATTGTCTTACTTTGTCGAGTGCATGCTTTTCTCTTCTCTTATATTCAGTCTTTCTGCTTTTACAACTAGGTTACACATTGGAGGAGGTGTCAAATCGCACGTTTTCCATTAGTTGTAAGCAATTATGTCCAGATTATAACATACTTGCATATTTTGTCAATAAAGCTTTTCTATGCTGACGTTTATTTTGTATCTTTGGATGTTTTGCAGAAACCTAGAAGAATTGACCGGAGATTAATCTGTTCAGTTGCAACTGAACCTCTGCCAAAAGAAGTAGAAGAATCCAAAATGGAAGCACCAAAGGAAATCTTTCTGAAGGATTACAAACAACCTGATTACTATTTTGACACGGTATATCCCTTGATTCTTCTTTAATCTAGGTGAAGGTTTGGATTATCTCCAAGTTTTATGAGTCTAAATCAAATTATACTATTTAGTTGGATCTGAAATTTACGCTGGGTGAGGAAAGTACCATTGTCGCTTCCAAAATTGCTGTCAACCCCAGAGTTGAAGGTAAATCTTGTTACCCCTTCGGATTTGCTTATTTTTCATCCATAATACACTTCTTAAAGAAAATTTCATCCATAATTCCTTTTACATTTCTTTGGGTTGGTATACTTGAACTAAGCGATACATACTTTTTTGGCTGATTGAAGCTTCTATTTTTTTTTTTGCAATAGCTGTATTTATTCCAGAACTCACAAGTTGTTGCTAATTTATCTGGAACAGGTCAGTCTTCCCCACTTGTCCTAGATGGACGAGATCTGAAGTTGCAATCAGTAAAGATCAATGGCAATGCGCTGAAGGTACTTATATCAAAGTCGAACATTAAATTTTACATAGAAATATGTCACATGATGTTACTTTTACTCATACATGATATACTTAATGTGTTTTAGGAGGAAGATTACCACGTGGACTCGCGCCACTTGACTCTGAAATCCCCTCCAAGCAGCAAATTCACCTTGGAGATTGTGACAGAAATATATCCTCAGAAGAACACATCCTTAGAGGTGAAATAGGAGGACATGATTTTGTCTTATTTGCAAATTCTTTCTTGCGTTTCAAGTTTTAGTAACACTGTGAAATGGGTTTGTGGTTACATTATCTATATTTACTTCAGGGGCTTTACAAGTCATCAGGGAATTTCTGTACCCAATGTGAGGCTGAGGGTTTCCGTAAAATTACGTTCTATCAGGTATGCCTTCTTCTTTTTTATTGGGCCTCTAGTATGTTATCGTCTTTCCTTGTAATGCTGGCTAATGGCTATCACTTTTTCCATTAGGATCGCCCTGACATTATGGCAAAATACATTTGTCGCATAGAGGCAGACAAATCCTTGTACCCTGTATTGTTGTCAAATGGAAACCTTATAGAGCAAGGGGATCTTGAGGTGCATTTGGATCTTCCTGTACTAGTTGTTGAAAGTTGCTTTATTGTAACTCTTATGCAACTGATCAAATTATTCTTCTCATTTTGTTTTGCAGGGGGGAAAACATTTTACCGTTTGGGAAGATCCTTTCAAGAAGCCCAGTTATCTTTTTGCATTGGTTGCGGGTCAGTTGGAGAGCAGAGACGACACATTTACAACCTGTTCAGGCCGTAAGGTCTCCCTTAGAATCTGGACCCCGCCACAAGATCTGCCTAAGACTGAACATGCCATGTATTCTCTCAAGGCAGCTATGAAGTGGGATGAAGATGTGAGATTTTTAATTTCTTTGATATACATCAAGTTTGTCTTGCAGTTACCAGTTCAAAAAAAAATATTCGTTGTCTTATCTATAGTCTTATGGCAATTTTCTTTGTTAAAATTTTCAAACAGGTTTTCGGGCGGGAGTATGACCTGGATCTTTTTAATATTGTTGCTGTTCCTGATTTTAACATGTTAGCTCTCTGCTTTCTTCACTTTGTCATTTTTTATTCTCTAACAATTTTCTTTTCTCCCTAATTTTTTCTATGGATCATAACCTGTTGTTCCATTTCATTGCCAGGGGAGCGATGGAAAACAAGAGCTTGAATGTATGATATTTGAGATGTTATTGCATTGTTGTTCTATTTATGACTTTTTCTTAACTATCACCTAATTGTTTTTGACTTTGTTTTCAACAGATATTCAATTCCAGGCTTGTCCTGGCGTCCCCAGAAACTGCAACAGATGCTGATTATGCGGCAATATTGGGTGTTATTGGACATGAGGTGTGTGATATGTTATCATAAGCTATTAAAATTCATGAACTTTATCTTGTGTACTGATTCTTGAATACCGAGTAAATCACTATTTCTTGTCCATGTTGCAGTACTTTCACAATTGGACAGGCAACAGGTTTGTCCCTTTCTCACAGAAAATAACAAGCTGGTTAATATAGTAGTTATGTTTTCCATTATATTACTGTTTGTATCTTCTAGATCTTTTGGTGTAAAATGGATGATGTATATAACATGGACATGTTAACCATTGATCCCAATGCAGAGTTACATGTCGTGACTGGTTCCAGCTCAGTTTAAAGGAAGGACTTACTGTTTTCCGTGATCAGGTTGGATGTATTTCCTATGGATGATGGATATGCGAACATTTTTCTGGTACTTTAGCTTATAAAGGTTCTTGAATGATTCATGCAGGAGTTTTCATCTGATTTGGGAAGCCGTCCTGTGAAAAGGATTGCTGATGTTTCAAAGCTTCGAATGTATCAGTTCCCGCAGGTTCAAAGAGTTCTTTCAAGTTCTTGTCATTATAAAATTCATGCTTCTTATATATACATGTGCTAACTATTATCCTGATTTTTAGGATACTGGTCCAATGGCTCATCCTGTCCGCCCTCATTCTTATATTAAGGTAACGATAATCTCTTTGAATACGGACCGATCCTTGTTTAGCAAGTGCTCCCCAACACACACCTTATTGGAAAGTTCTCTCATTCTTCTTTTTCCATCTTTTTATGTTTGACAGATGGATAACTTCTACACAGGCAAGTTTCAGTTAACTGTATGTTGAACAGTAGGTTTAATTTCTTTTGAGCCAATTTTGATGATAATGTTTGTTACTGATGTTTGGTTGTGACGGCTGGTCTGGCTTTGAATATTCATGAACATGCAGTTACGGTATATGAGAAGGTAATTCCCTTCCAGTCTTGGCCTCATGTGGCATTTCGTGCCCCCCCTCCTCCTCCTCCTACTCCTGTGCCTCCCATCCATGACCTTATGTTTGCTTATGTGCATATGTAAGGGAATGTTTTGGTTCACCATTAGTTTAATTCACTATTTTCATTATCAGGGAGCTGAAGTGGTCAGGATGTACAAAACCTTGTTAGGGAGCCAAGGATTTAGAAAAGTAAGAAAAAGATAATGTCCTGTCTATTTTTGTAGTACAGACAATTGATTTCCGCACTTGAGATTATCGAGAATCTGATATACCTCTTTTCCTCTCCAGGGCACAGATTTATATTTCCAGAGGCATGATGGTCAAGCAGTAACTTGTGAAGACTTTTTTGCTGCCATGCGAGATGCCAACAATGCAGATTGCGCTAATTTCTTGTTATGGTAACTGACTCTTCCTTCCTGCCATTCGAACTAGAATTCATGATTCCTCTCAAAGTTAAGCTTTCAAATTAAAACATAAATGCAGGTACTCGCAAGCTGGAACACCTGTAGTGAAGGTTACAACTAATTATAATGCTGAAGGGCGCACTTTCTCCCTCAAGTTTAGGTAAAAAGAAATGTATAGGTTTTGTATATCAAGTATAAATAGACGGATAATATTCATTTTGTAAACACAAAATATACATATAATATACATTATCAGTGTTAGTTTTGTATATTTGGCCAGCGCCGCCAAAAATGAAAAAAGCTCTTTTCTTTTTGATCTGCAAACCTTTATGGTTTAGGCTGACATACTTCATCTGATGTTTTTCCAGTCAAGAGGTGCCTCCAACTCCCGGCCAGCCTACAAAAGAACCTATGTTTATTCCTGTTGCAGTAGGTCTGCTAGATACAAGTGGAAAGGACATGCCTCTATCTTCTGTTTATCATGACGGGAAATTGGAGAGTTTTTCGAGCAGTGGTCAAAATGTATACACTACAGTTCTCCGTGTTACGAAGGTTAACCTAGAACTTTGATGGACTTGTTCTGTCCATTCCACTTGATTAAACTCTATATATGGTGTGTGGCTTTCTATATTCTTTCCATGGGAAAATAAGAAATACAGGAAAGGTTACTTCATGTCACTCATTGACTTAATTGCTGATGTACCAGTAAAACAACTAGCTTATGGATAAGTTGCCAATTGCCTTGAACAGCTTATTACAAATTACGTTATCCTAATTTTGGATATATTTAATTTTTGGGTAATAGCACTTTTAGTCCCCAAGTTATTGATAAATATTATTTTCTTGGTTCTTGTGATATATTACAAAACTTATTTAACCTTCAATTAATTAAAATATGTGTTTTTGGTCCGTTCAGGTAGAAACTATGTTGTATTTGACTATTTATAGAAATATCTTACTGTCAAACATAGAGTAACATTATAAATTTAACATAGCACATGAATAATCAAGTGGTGGAACAATTAATAATTATGATAAATATGGATCAAAAGTGCACAATTTAACTAACTGAAGGTGTAGCGTGCTTAGTCAGATACCATAGGGACTACAATAAGAATTTACCAATAACTGAGGGACCAAAAGTGCTATTAAACCTTAATTTTTTTACCGAGTAGAATCTAAATTTTCCTCTTGTTATTGTTCTTTGGAGAACTGAAATGAAATCTCAGACAGAAGTCTTGACTTATATCTTGTTAATTGTAGATTAGTCTCATTGCATCGCAAAATGAAAAGTTTGATAAAAAACAGATAATGCTAATGCAACATTTTGATCCTCCTATAACCTAATAAGGATATAATAAAAGACTTTTTGCTTGTAATGCAGAAGGAGGAGGAATTTGTGTTCAATGACGTATCTGAGGTGCCAACACCATCTATATTACGAGGCTTCAGTGCTCCCATCCGTCTTGAGTCTGATCTCACTGATAAGAATCTACTTTTCCTTCTTGCTCATGATTCTGATGAGTTTAACCGGTTCGTATTTTCTTTGGTCTCTCGTCCAATATCTTTTATCTAATCACAAATTTGAAATAATCAGAGACTAATATTATCTGTCCTTCAGTTGGGAGGCGGGACAAGTGTTGGCAAGGAAGCTGATGCTCAGCCTCGTAGCTGATTTCCAACAGAACAAGGCTTTGGTTCTTAACCCTCAGTTTTTGCAAGGAATCAAAAGTATACTCACCGACTCGAGCTTGGATAAGGTGCTTGCCCTCCTCTTTTTTTGTAGATAATTTGTGTTTTTAGTAGGAAACAGGTGTCAAATGGGCGGGTTTGATTGGCTTTAGGCGGGTCAAAATGAGCTAAGTTAATAATTTGACCGCCCAAAGTTTACTTGGGCTGAAATGGATTGGATTAAAAAGCGGGTCATAATCCAACACGCCCAATTCTTACCAAGTCTTAATTTTTTTATTTTTTTTTATAGTTTTTTAAGTACCTAATAAGTTATTTTTTTTCTTTTTATGGCTATATATACATAACATGTCTTTTTGAAATATTTGGAGAAGGTTTCTACGGGTCAATTTGGGCAACATAGCAGCCCAATTTTTAGATGGGCTGAAATGGGCGGGTCATTCTTGAGCGGGTTGGGCGGGTTATGTTTTCATGTGCTAATTTTGCTACACCTAGTCGGAAGAAAAAGGTTTGCTAATTGGTGTTGTATCCTTTCAGGAATTCATTGCGAAGGCAATAACCTTGCCTGGTGTAGGAGAAATCATGGACATGATGACAGTTGCTGACCCGGACGCCGTTCATGCAGTACGGACTTTCATCAGGAAGCAACTGGCTTCTGAATTGAAAGAGGAACTTCTTATCACTGTAATGACCTCTAAAACTCTACTAGTGTTACTTTTTCTTAATTCTGATTCTCAATATACTTGAAAATGTTCTTAATTAAAAAAATAATGACATAACTTGAAACATACTTTGCAGGCTAAAAACAACAGGAGCTCTGGTGCATATGAGTTTGATCATAATAATATGGCACGACGTGCTCTAAAAAATACTGCTCTCGGTCCGTTTTTCTTCTTATCTCTCTGGATAGTGTTTTTCAGAATTTGACAAATTACAATTCCACTGACCTATTTCATCTACAGCTTATCTTGGATCGCTTGAAGACCCAGAAATGACAGAACTTCTGTTGAATGAATACAGAACTGCCACAAACATGACAGATCAGTTTGCAGCTTTAGTGGCTATTGATCAGCAACGTGCAATTCGTGAAGAAATTTTGGCTGATTTCTATAGCAAGTGGCAGCATGATTACTTGGTACATCTCTATACCTCTCTAATACCTTCACTATTACTTGATGTCATCTTTCAGTCCCATAAAGAGAAAGTTAGGGCCCGTTTTCGACATAATTATTTTTTCAAGTTCTTTTTTTCGAAAAACCTGTTTGGTTATTCATTGTTTCGGTTTTTCACTCCAAACTTGAAAAAATGTAACTTCAATATTTTTTTCAGAAACTCCAATTTTTCACTCACAAGACTTCAAAACAAATTCAACTGAAATACACGTCCAAAACACAACAGCTTCCAATTACCCCTTTTCAACTTAACTTCAAATGTGACTTTTATTCAAATATCACTCAATTCATGTCCGAATGCCTACTTACTCTCTGGGTGAACATTGACCGTAATTCTTGTCCTCAGGACCCGTTCTTGCCTTCTAATTGTTGATTAACCTGTGTGACTTCAAATTATTCATAACTAAGACAAGCATAAAAATTATCTTTATCTCACTCTATTTTTCCTTAGGTTGTGAACAAGTGGCTTGCTCTTCAAGCTATGTCAGACATGCCTGGTAATGTTGAGAATGTCAAGAAGCTTCTAAGCCATACGTCCTTTGACCTGCGTAATCCGAATAAGGTATGTGCTTTCTCGTTTGATGTCTTGTCTAATTTATGTCAATTACAAGACGTGATATTTTATTCGGACAAATGCAGGTTTATTCATTGATTGGAGGATTTTGCGGGTCACCTGTCAACTTCCATTGCAAGGATGGCTCTGGCTACAAGTTCTTAGGGGAACTGGTGGTGCAGCTTGACAAGATAAATCCACAGGTCTCATAAAATACTATCCAATTGTTTTTAGTACAATTCACCAATGAATCACGAGATCTACGTATAGTTTCTAATTTATTCAAAAGTAATTCACGAGACATGCACACCTCTCTTTCTTAACTGTCGGGGAAAATGATACATCTTGTTGGTCCAGTATATTCTTGAAATAAACAACTCAAGAAATGCTTGAACAACTACTGGCATTGTCGATTTTCTATTTAGTCATGATCCACCTTGGTCAATTCAGGATGGTTTTCCAGTAGTATGAGAGGATGTTTTAATCTTTTTTTCTAATGGATGGCAGGTGGCTTCACGAATGGTTTCAGCGTTCTCTAGGTGGAAACGTTATGATGAAACACGACAAAGTCTCGCTAAGGTTAGTAGCTGCTTGCATAAACATTATACATCCATATATGTTGTTGTTGTTATCTCTTTAACTTTCTGAGGAACTTCCATTTTGTGTGTTGTGTTTCGCGTAGAAGTCAAAGGACTAAAGAAATATGTTATGTTTTACAGGAACAACTGGAGATGATCTTGTCTACTGAGGGACTTTCGGAGAACGTGTTCGAAATTGCATCCAAGAGCTTGGCAGCTTAAGTTTCCTTCTTTTTTTTTTTCATTTTCGGGTTATCTGAGTTGTTACTATGTATTTTGAACAGGCTATAATGATTTAATAGTTTCAGTGAAATCTAGAAACAGATAATAGAGATATTGACTTGGTTTAAGGTTCAGTGCTTATTGAATAAGCAAGTGGTTTATACCTGCACTTTTTGCATGTCTCTTCTCATTCACAGTTTCCAGTTCATGTCATTGCCATTTTTGGTCCTACATGCGTCATATGGGAAATCGAACAACCGAACCAAACTAAAAATTGAATCAAACAGAGAAAAGGCTGACATATTTTGGTTTGGTTTTGCCAACAAATTGTGGCTTGGTATTATTATGTTGGAAGATGTGCTTGGCAGCGTATGTCACATATTTTTTTTAAAAAACACTTGAATTATGATTTATTCCATTGTTATTAACACTTCTAACTCATATTTTTAAAAAAGTTATTGTGTGTGGTCACAAGTGTCCATTACGTAGATAAATTGATCACATAAAATAAGCATCCTTTTTTAATCATACTCATCAGTGCCAATTGAAACATGCATGAGGTTTTACAGCTTATTGAGGTTAATGTGTATAATTAAACGATATGACTTATTTTAATCATTAACTTATCTACGCGTTTACGAACACACGTAAAAGTTTTTCAAAAATTTGAATTGAAAGTGTCTAATAGAAACACTTAATCAATGCTACCGGGTATTCACTCGCTTATTGAAAATCTTGCCATACCATATTTTGTATCTAGTCTACACTCTTGTCCGTCGAATACTTTTTCTCTCTTTCTAATTCTAAGGATTAAGTCTTCCGCTGACATAACAAACAAGAAAGAAAACTTTCTCCTCCTGATACCAAAATGTACAGTTCAAACAATTGGCTGTTTGTTGCAGCATTGTTTTCTTTTATTCGTCCGGTCACCTCAAAAGGAGTATTTGGACGCTTTATACCCGATAAAATTTTTATAGTCATACTGGCAGTCAACATCCTTCTAATCATCGTACTTCCTCGAGCTATACAATATTGCATTCACCTCTTCGCTACTATTAGAGCTCGGACCCTTGCCCCTCGGGTGGTCGGGTCATTTCGTCGATTAAAGTACACATCATCAGGGGACACGAATTTCCACTACACGGAATGCCACATTTGCTTGGCAGATTTCAAAGAAAATGAATTCGTGAGATTGTTACCGTGTAATCACCTCTACCTCTACCTCTACCTCTACCATGACAAATGCATATTAGAGTGGATGCGCAGAAATATGACTTGTCCCTATTGTCGCCTGGATTACAACGGCGTCGTGCCTTAGCAGAGGCGGAGATAGTAAATAAAATAGTTCTTAATGTATATTTCTTTTGGCATAGAAATTGAATACCACAATTTACAAGACCTAGACTAATGCTTTCTCAGTTCTCACCAGGTCCTCCGTATAGTACAAAATGCTGAAACTTTCCACGTCTGGCATACGGTACGTCTATAATCTTGTATGAATTAGGATTGTCGACATGTGTGGTTGTTTTAACTACTTCTATGGTCTCGCCTTTATCATTTATAAGTTGAAGTCCCCTACAATAAGCATCATAATTAGTGAATCCAATGGGAAAATAGCTAGAACCCATTGGAGGTTCAGGTACACCTGGTGGACTATATACAACTCCTCCCCATTCAACATTCGTCGCAAAACTAGCCAAGCTAGTGAAGATCCTTTGAGGCCAAAAACCAATTTGTATATGATTTTCTTCCATAAAAAGCCACCAGTTTCCGTTGGCCAGATTCTTTTGAGAAACAAATGTCTAAGTTATTTTAAGTACTAAAAATTGAAACAAGTTCTGGAAAAGAAACATATATAGAATTTACCCGACTAATAGCCATTGTGTCTTCACATGAAGCTTGATCTCCACGGTGTGACACACATTTGAATGTCTTATCAACAGGTACCTCGGTATTTACTATAACAAAGCCAGGACATAATGTATTGAAACAATGATTATTACCAGCCTACAAAACATACAAAAATATTCCATATATAAGCTATATATGCAAATTGAGGTACTAGTTTCACAAAATTGAGATATAAATCGTTGAAGTAAATTATAAGAGTACTTACTTGAAAATGTATAAAGAGCCTAGGTTTAGTATCCCCGTAGAGTGTTGGGTCCACCTAGAGTTCGAAATAGAGATATCGTGATGATTGAGTTGATAGTTGAAGCTTTCGCAACTAAAAGAAAAAATAATCAGTTATTAAATTGTTGATGAATTTAGACTTACTCTCCAACCAACTTGTATAGTATCAGACCCTTTTTGAATTTTCAATCGACATGCACTATGTTGTCGACCTTTAACATTAATATCCCATATACTAGCTGCCATTCGGATTATTTTCAATCCGAGCTATTGCAACCTGTATGTAGTGAATGGATTTCTGTCAACTCATAATGTATATTTTCTCGTTAAATCTAAGTTTTTATATATTTATCTTTGGGTAAACAATAAAGGCCTGGTAAAAGGGGAAAAAGACAACATTTTGAACTTGAAAATGAGATAGTGAATTTTCATACTCATGTACCTTGTATCCTTGTGAAGATCTGTATATTCCTTTTGGCTCACTATTGTTGTTAGTCTGTGCAGAGGCAATAACATATATATGAGAATTAACACACAAACTCTTCATTTTTTTCTTATTGTAATTTTTGAGTTTTTTGCCGATTATATTATATAAATGGAATCATGGATTCCGTTATATCGAAGTGAGTTATTATAGCTAACAGTAAATGAAAGTATATATGTCCTAGAAACAATCATTTTAGGAGCACATGTACTTGAACACATTCATATTATTAATAAGATTAATATATACTTGGCATTTGCAATTATTGAATTATTATTTGATTGTTTATATTATTCATTAATGTGCATCCCTTGAACTTACATTGTCATTAATAGTATGTGAGATATTAATGATAGAGTGTAGTTCTTAAAATAGCCTAGACTAATGATCATTGAGAATGGGATATCAATGATATGTTATAAGTCGACATGTGGTCTGCATCACATTCTTAGAGAATTAGGGTTTCCTCACTATATATTTGGCACTTAACCCATAATTTCAGGAGAACCCATTTTTTCACTTTCTGAACTTAGAGTTCAGGAAATAAATTCTCTCAAACCTCTGCCAAGATTTCCTAGCTTTCTTGGGCAAAGGAATATACTGAAGCAAGGCTTGCACCGGATTAATGATCGTGCGCGCTTTTAGTAGACGCATTAAAAGCATAAACTGTAAGTTTTCATGTTTTTGCAGATTTGAATTATCGCATAATCATACCAGACGATCTTTGTTGGAGCAAGTAAGTAAACAAAATTTTAAACTTCCGCTGTGCCTTACTTGTGTATTTTACATCCAACAAATTCCAACAGTAAATTGATGTAACATTATCTTACCGCAACCAATTGAGTATCAAATGTGACATCTTCTGGTGGTGGCATACTTCTCTGTCTAATAAGATCTTCTTTTGTAATTCTTTTAATTGGAACTGTTCCAGATGGACAACCATATCGTTGACGATGGACTAGTCGATGTGTTACCTTTTTGTTTTGTTCTCAATAAAGTTGGTTTCATCTGTCCATCCGAAACTTAAATTATGTATCACAATTCATAATATTGTATATGCATTTCTAGAAAGCTTAACATAAGATGTACATTTAAGAGACATGCCTGGGGATGAAAATTATGATTCTTCAATAACGGATGATCGAATGCAGGTTGTTTATAGAAATTCACACAATCATATGTAGTCTGTGAACGAAAAACCATAAATAAGTAATCACGCAAGAGAATTATAAGCACAAAATTTAAATTGTTTCTGTATCTCTAAATCTTCCAGTTTGGACAACTTTATTTCTCCTTGAACCCCATCGTGACTCAGAAGAAAATATAGTGCTATCAGAAATCGTCCAAAAATTCTTTGATGCATCAACATTGCCTGTATATATATATCAGACTAATGTTAAAGCAGCCAAATTAATTAACATATAATGAATCACTAAAACAATGACTAACCTGATTTACTAGATGTACGAGAAGTGAATTAGTACATGAGCATAGATCATCTTTGATAATATTATGAAGATGTTATATAGAGAGGTGACGAATTTAATGTGATTTTCTAAGGTATGATTAACAGAATCCACAAAAACCATTATTGTTAATAAATATTGATTGCTCATTCCTAGTAAAATCCAAAAAACAATCTTGACTATAGATCCGATTACCATCAGAATTAATAACAAAATCTATAAAGACGGAATCACCAGTGGTCTAGTCGTAGAATAGTACCCTGAAACACCGGGTTCGATTCCGGGCTGGTACATATTGAATCCAAGAGCTAACTTTCGATCAAGGTTCATGTTTGTTGTAGTCGATTGAATGAATATATTATGCAAAACTCTATATAGTAACTGCTGCTTATTATGTATGTGATCATGATCAAACAAACAAGTTCATGACAATTAAATAGAGAAATAATCGGGAAAAATAAAAATGAGAGCTCATATGCACAATTTATTCAAGTACCTCGGGTTTATTATCCAAGAAAATAAGAAGATTGATGATTATGTCACACATCGTATTGGAGCAGGGTAGATGAAATGGAGGCTCGCATCTGGTGTCCTATGCGATAAAAAAATGCCACCAAAACTTAAAGGCAAGATCTATAGTGCGGTGGTTAGACCGACTATGTTGTATGGGACGAAATGTTGGTCAGTCAAGAATTCGCACACCCAAGAGATGAAAGTTGCGGAGATGAGGATGATAATATGGATGTGTGGGCATACAAGGAGGGATATGATTAGAAATGATGATATCCGCGACAGAGTGAGAGTGGTCTCGGTGGAGGATATATGCGGGAAATGAGGTTGAGATGGTTCGGGCAAGTGTAAGGAAGAGACACAAATGCCCCAGTGCGGATGTGAGAGAGGTTGGTAATGGACAAGTACATGAGGGGTAGATGTAGGCTGAGGCAGTATTGAGGAGAAGTGATTAGACGGGATATGGAGCAGATGTAACTCACTAAGGACATGATTTTAGATAGGGGGTATGGAGGACACATATTAGGATAGTAGATAGTCCAACGTAGTCCTACCTACGCTTACAACTAATAGTTGTAGTATTATTATTGTAGGCTCGCTTAGCCTATCATACTAGTAGACACATTATTGCATTATAGTCCCTTGTCGTTTGGTTTATACTGTTATGTGTATTTTGTTTGTCTTATTTACTTGCATTAGTTATTACTTCTTTTTCTTTTTCAGAATTCGCTATCATGACTTACTCACTTTGTTTGTTTGTGTTACTTTGCTTGGACTTGCACTTTATCTTGAGCCGAGGGTCTTTCGGAGCTTGATCGCTGTAGGCCAAGGTAGATGTAAGTGCATGTACTCTACTCTCTCACAGATCTTTGTATTGTGAGATTTCACTGAGTATGTTGTTATTGTATCGACTAAGAAAAGTAAATAGTAAAACAAATTGCGTAAAGATCCCCACTCAGAAAAACAATGACAGAGATAATAGATTGTTGGCACACTTCCGCTTCTGTCAATTTGGGCTTGGGACAATTATACAACAAGAAGCACTCGTGATCTAGTGGTGGAATAGTGCCCTGCCACGGTACAGGCCCGGGTTTGAGTCTCGGCTGGTGCATATGAGAGAAATGACTTTACTTTGCGCTAATTGTGAACGATGGGTCGTCACACACATCTGATTATGAGATGATAAAATGTGCATCTGAGCTCTCTTTTTTCTCCTATTTTCATTAAGTTTTCTTATTTTCGTCGGCTTGTACAAGTGATACAAGTTGTTGAAAACCAATACACCCCAAAACATTTTAAGGCCCCAAAATTAGTAATATTATAAAATATTAGTTACAATATATAGTATATTTAAAGTGAAATAATGATTTTAACTCATAAAATTTAACTTTTTTTCAAGTGAATGTACATAGTTTAACATTCAAATACTCTTTTTCAATTTTAACTATTCATCTTTTAACTTCAACCAAATATTGTGTAAACGAGCAGTAAATAATTTGAGTACACATTCTTTTTTATTCTTTCTTATGTTTTTTGTTAGATTCTCAAATAATATATAAAAATATATATGAGTCGTATCAAATAGATCCCAATTCCGAGTATCAATGATAGTTCCACAATACTATATCAAATTTTATTTGTGTAAAGATTCCCCACTCAGAAAAACAATGACATAGATAATAGATTGTCAAACTTGATAGCAGCCACACTTCCGTTTCCGTCAATTTGGGTTTGAGCCAACAATAGAACAAGAAGCACCAGTGGTCTAGTGGTAGAATAGTACCCTGCCACGGTACAGACCCGGGTTCGATTCCCGGCTGGTGCATAGAGAGCAATGACTTTACTTTGCGCTAATTGTGAACAATGGGTCGTCACACATCTGATTATCAGATGATAAAATCTGCATCTGAGCTCTCTTTTTCTCCTATTTTCATTAACTTTTTATAAAGTTACTAAGATCATTAAATTTCATTCGTCGGCTTGTAATACAAGTTGTTAAAATCCACTACCCCAAAAACATTTTAAGGTCCCAAAATTAGTAATATTATAAAATATTAATTATATAAAGTGAAATAATGATTTTAACTCATAAAATTTAACTTTTTTTCAAGTGAATGTCCAAACATAGTTTCAACATTCAAATACTCGTTTTCAATTTTAATTATTCATCTTTTAACTTCAAACAAATATTGTGTAAACGAGCAGTAAATAATTTGAGTACACATTCTTTTATTTTTTCTTATGTTTTTTGTTAGATTCTCAAATAATATATAAAGATATATATGAGTCGTATCAAATACTCCTCTAGAATTCTAGAATTCGTAACAACACCACTGCTGAGGTGTAGATACTGCCAGGCCTACTACTGAATTACTACAGGCAGAATTTGCAGTGACTTGCAAGTAGGTTCAAATTTTCTGAAGTCTGCATGATTTGTTTTAGCATTATTGAGAAACTTAGTGTCCCTTCATTGAGTCAAATTACTAAAATGAAAATCTCTGTTAGATATTACAATGATGTTGTTTGGAGTTGGACTTACTGATATACTTTTTTATGCGAATTTGATAAATTCCAAAATATATATTTTCACCAATTGGCAATGTCATTGTAGAAGCTGTGAATGCAGAGCTCTTAATTTGGCAATGTCTAGGGACTATTTAGCCGAATACATGTTACTTCTCTTTTTTTTTTTGGTTAATCAAAGATATATTATATAGGCTAAGGCATTACATCAGGAGTGATAATAGTTCCGGTGTTACAGGAACCGGTAAGTACATTAGGATTAGCATACTGCATTAGAGAATTACACACTGATAGAGAAACCTTCCTACTAGTAGCTACACCTATTTTATCTGCTTCTATAGCTATATATGCTGCTTCATTAAGAGGATAAGCAAAAAGAGTCCTTGGAGCCAAGATATGCTCAGTTGCTAGTGATGCCAAAACGTCCGCTACCTTGTTACCCTGTCTGAAGCTATGCTGGATTACTGGATTCCCCAACTTCCTCAATAGGCACTACAAGAAAGTATAGAATTGACAACAAAACTTTAGCAATAATAAATATGTTGTTGCTAAAAAATATAAATGACAACAAAAATTAATATATTGTTGCTAAAAATGTACATGAAAACTGTGAGTAAAATTGCGGTTACAAGGAAATATGCAAAGTAACAACAAAAACAAATAACAAATCTGGAATAGAAAAACAAGGAAAACGTTGGTTGAGTCGATTGATGATCAATTTGTCCTTAAGACAATATTGCCCCGTATTAATCCCTTAACGGCGATTGGCAATTCGTCTCCCAATTAAAACAACCACAAACACTTGAGCAAAGGATAACTCAAGAGTTTACTATAAAAGAAGAATCTGAGTGTATGACGGATTGCAAGAGAGGAAGATTTTCTGAAGTGTTGAGTGTGTTCTTGCAAATGAGCCTAAGGACTCATTTTATAGTGTTGAGAAGACGACTCTCCAATTGGCCAAGTAATGGCCTTGAATGACCATGTAATGGCCTTGATTATGAAGGTTTAATTCAGTCAAATAATGGAGGTTTAATGCCTCAAAACCAGCCCAAAAGTCATGTATTTTCGTCTTCCGTCGCAGCTTCAGGAGTTTCAGCGCCGCGGCGCCAAACTTCAGAGAGTCAGCGCCACGACCCTGCAGGGAGGCGCCATGGCGCCAAAATTTCAGAGAGTTTTGGCCTTCTGCAGCACCGTGGCCCTGCAGGGAGGCGCCGTGGCGCTAAGGCTCCGTGGCATTTTTGCGACTCGTTTCATCTTTTCAACACATTGTACACTTCTTCCTTCATTTACCAATGTGAAACCATTGTCATTTGGCCAATAACCGTCCATTAACTTACGTCTCAAACATTTTGTATACGTACCAATAGCTCTTCCACTTGGGAATTTTATGATCTTTGATACAACGTGTGCACGTGTGTGGAAACAGTACAGTTCTTCGCTCGGTATGCTTTCTTCCTATTCTTTAGCGCTCTAGCAGCTAAAGCCCCTGTCAAATAAAGTAGAGGGGGAGAACTGGAAGAGAGAAGGAAAAAGAGCAAAGGATTGACAAGTCTAATGGGGGAAGAATGGCTGACACGTTGACTGCCTTCGATAGACGAAAAAAAACCCAAGCGGTCTAACCTAACCCCCAGGGCGGACCCCAACCGAAAGGCGCTAGACGGACTAAGGGCAAGCGAGATAAAGAAAGCAGCTGGCCCTATGTGTAAAACCTTGCCGCGGGAGAGTCTTATACGTTTACTTAGTTTATTTATCACTTTCATTCTATTTTGCCAAAAAAAGGAGAGTAGATTGGCTGGTTTTTGACTTGGACTCATTGAAGAAAGCACTTGAGGTGAAGACCGGATGTTGGCACTCGAAGAGGAGATTAAGATGATAGTGGGGCGTGCGGCGGAAAGCAAAAAAGAAATTGATTCTAAGATCCAAACCGTCTAACCGGTAAAACCAGTGGAAAGAGTGCAAAACCCAGTCCCGACTATTGAACCCACACTCAAAGGAGGACCACAAGAAATGTTAGACCAATCTCAGGGCTGACACAACCGAGTCTCCGACGCGCGGGGCCCCAATTGTTCGAGTCATAATTAATAGGATTAATTATTTCACGTTTAATAAATTTCCAACAAAAAAACTTGTTGTTGCGAAAACTTATCGCATCGGAGGTTATTGCAACGACATGCAACAACTTTTGTTGTTGCGAAAAGTACTTTTGACAACAACATCAACATACGGCAACAAAAATGTTGTTGGCAATTGCCTTTCTGTTTGTAGTGAGGGACCTGCAAGAAGCAATGAGATTATTATAAATAGGATGATGATCATGTTTTAGCATGTGTAGGACATTGGTGAATCAGTTTCCACTATGATGGGCATAAGATGCTTTTCATGAGCCAAATTCAAGCCAAATAATAGGGCCTGTAGTTCAGTTGAGAGGGTATCACGAGCAGGAATTTGCTTGGCAAATCTGATGATCCAGTCTCCTTTGGTATCACGAATGACACCTCCTATTCCACCATAGCATTTTCCTTTAATATAGGCACCATCAATGTTGAGTTTGAAGTGACCTGACGGAGGATGGTTCCATTTGATAAGAACTGATGATGATGGTTAGAATGGGTTGACAATTGGTTAAGATAAGCTTGTATTCCTTAGCTCTATTGATTACCAGGTTTCTATCCAAGGAGAGATTAGTATGTTTGTGAACATTATGGATGCGATTTAACCAGAGGTGCCAAAGGATAAAGGGATAAAGTTCTTGCCAATCGAGATCCTCATGGTTTCTTGAAATATTGAGGTCATGGATAGCTTGAAGCCATTGAGAGCCTGTGGTAGGGATATGTTGTAGATTAAGACCAAATTCTAGCCAGTTTCTTAGCAAAGTGGAAGTATAAGAGGATGTGATCTATGGTTTCAGAGTTGTGCTTGCATATGGGGCAGAATTCTTAATGCCAATATGATGGAGATAACTTCTGGTGGGAACCCTAGTATGGGAACATAACCAAAGAAATAATTAAATTTTTGGTAAGGTGGGAAGCTTCCAAATCCAAACAAAAGATTAAGGAGGCTCCAAATTGGGGGAGCTGAGGATGGTGTACACAGATTTTGTTGAAAAAAGGTCATTATAAGAGATCAATAAGGGGTGTCAGTCCTATTAGTATTAATACTAGGTTGAATAGAAGCAGCCAGGTCTATAATTGAGAGGGGTATTTCAAAGGATAGTTTAGTCCAATCTCATTGATTGTCATCCCAAAGATCAATCACCTTTAGACATTTTTCTCTAAGGGTGAGAGGGCCCTGAACTATATGCCTAAAAGGAGGGTTATTAGGGATCCGTTTGAAATTCCATAGGTCTATCGAATGACCCATAGCTGGATCCCAGGCAATGGCTTTAGAACAGATATCCCCACCTTTGAAGATGTTTCTCCAGGTGAAGGTGGTTTGAGAGGTGAACTTCTTATGCTTATGTCTATGAAGAAGGACTTTAGCCCAGTTGGTGGAAAGATTGGAGAACCTCCAGGAAAGACTAGCTAAAAGGGCAAGATTTTTTTGCCTAGCTTTATGAAGACCTAGACCACCCTGATCAATAGGAGAAGTAACAATGTTCCAGCTAACATAGTGAAGCTTTCTTTAAGATTAGAGGATCCCCAAAGAAAGTCTCTTTGAATTTTATCAACTTGCTTACAAGACTTACTAGGAAGATAAAAGTATTGCATGATATGAGAGGGGATAGCATAGAATTGACTTGATCAAAGAGATTCTACTAGCAGGTGTAAGAAAATTGGATTTCAGTTAGCAAGTTTGGTCTTCATATTGTCAATGATATATTGAAAATCTGTAGCCGTAGGAGATTTGTTAAGGATAGAGAAACCTAGATACTTGCCAAATTGACTAGTGGAGTGGATGTTCATGGTGTGGTGAACATGGTTAATAATGGATCCAGAACAATGTTTGGAGTAAACAGCCTTAGACTTGGTACAGTTCACTTTTTATCCAGAGAGTTTGCAGAATAGATCTAGACTTTGCTGGATAGTCTGAATGGATTTAAGGCTGCCTTTAGCCATTAGGGTGCTGTCATCAGCAAAAAATAAATGGAAGGGGGGGGGGGGGGCAATCTTTATGGAGGATAATGGGAATCCCATGTTAAAAGATCAACCTGATGAGTGATTTAATTTGAAAGCAGTTCCATACACAAGATGAAGATGTAGGGCTACATAGGCTCACCTTGTCTTATGCCTCTTATAGGGGATAAATAACTAGTTTTAGATCCATTAACAAGAATGACAATTTGACTAGTAGTAATACAACTCATAATTAGTTTTTGGATCTTGGGAGGGAATTTAAAGAAAGATAGAGTACGCTTAATAAAAGACCATTCCATTCTATCAAATGCTTTTTTTCAAATCAAGCTTAAGAATTACACTACCTTTGGGTGCGTTTGGTTCGGGGTAATAAAATCAGGGTAAGGAAATGGAATCCCCTGATTCTCTTTGAAGTTGTTTGTTTGACCTATTTTTCCATTCTCTTTAAACTCTTTTCTTTTTCCATTCTCTTACATTGATTCCCCACCCCCCTAGGTATTTTCATTCCCTTTCCCAATTCATTACGGACCACCCGTTTCCATTCAGTTTAAATGCACTCCAAACATGTAGAGACAATCAGAATAATTCATTTCATTTTCATTCCTTTACTGGATTTCATTCCGTTTACCCTGCGCGAACCAAACACACCCTTTTACACCCTTTTACTGTTGTTGAGGTAGTGAAGCATCTCTTGAACAATTTATTGCATTATCACAAGTTCTTCCTTTGATGAAGCTGGTTTAAGGACTAACCATGTGGCTAAGGAAGGGTTTTATTTTGTTGACAATAATCTTGGTTATGAATTTATACATAGTGTTACATAAACTTATAGATCTGAAATTCTTGAGATTATTAGCATTATTGAACTTAGGAATCAGGCAGAGAAAGGTCTTGTTTAAATCTTGAGGAATGGAACTTATGAAAAATGTTATGGAAAATCTTAAGAACAGACCTACTAACTATACCCCAATGTTTTTGGTAAAGGTAAGGGTGAATGCCATCTGAACTAGATGCCTTATGGGGTTTGAAGGAGTATACAGCATCTATAATTTCTTGATCCTGAAGAGGCCTGTCTAGACTGGAAAGATCCACATTGTGGAAGGTGGTATGGGAATGGATAGTATTAAGCAGGGAAGAGGAGTGGTCAGTAGTGAAAAATTGTTGGAAGTACTGCAAGGTATGATCAACAATTTGAGAATGTCCTTGTTTAATACTTTAATGTTGGGTTTTATGTTATGACATTTTTCCAAACATAACATTTTCAGTATTAAGTTAAAAACTAAAATGTTGGAACAAATGTCTTTGACATTCGGAACAACATTCTGATAATAATTTTGCCCTTCTTCACGGACTGAAGCTTATCTCGTGGGTTTTTTACCACGACGGTAATTTTGACTTGGCAAGGAACTTTGGAGCAGAATAAAAATGTGGGAGAAAAAGTCAAAGCTTGGAGATCAAGACGAGTGAAGAACGAGTCAAAGTTGTTGAGAATTTCACTCCTCAAGCTACTGCCTCACGTGCCCTATTTTAGCTCAACCTATACAACCAATCGATGAGATTTTCTAGGACGACTCTCTACTATAAATAGAGAGGGCAGAAGAGTGAATCGATATACAGAAATTCCAAGAGAAAGAGATCAAGAGAGAGCTCTCAAAGAGATCACGATATAAGACTGGATCATTGTGTTGTCGGCGACATTACATTCAACATTATAATTGTTGCTTAGATTCTAAATTTGTTTTTCATTGAAGCAATTGTAATGAGATGTTGTGCACTTCTATTTAGATAGATTTTTCAGGTATAAGTCATCTGCGACTTAACTTTTTAATTCCTTTTGTATTCTATTGTAATATTGTAAGAGAAGGAATTTATTCAATTGTATATACATATATACAATAACTTTGGTCATTGAATGTAAATTAAACTTTTGTGTTTTTATTATTTCCGCTGCAATTTAACTCTTCAAAGGTTTTTCTATTTTTTATCTAAGTGTCGTCAGTTCTAGGGGTGTTATCGGTCCGGTTCTCGGTCCGGGGCCCAAAATACTTTTTTTTAAAAACAAAATTGAATTTTCAATACAGAAATTGACATTCTCAGACACATTACCACGAAATTTGTACGTTGAAATCTATTGTATATTGCGAGATATTTAGATTTGAAAAGGAGAAAAACGTAACGATTTGGGGGAAAAGTGAAATTGATTGGCAAGATGGACGTTTTTGGAGAAATCGACTGAATCAAATTACTTTAGCCGTTTGTCCGGTTGTATCGAAAAAATACGCGAAATCAATTTTTTTTAGGTGAAACGGACATCCGAGCGCAAAGTTATGATCATTTAAAGTTTCACTAATTTACAACTAATTTATATGCCAATGCTTCAAATTAAAATATAAAGTCTACCTCATATATTTAAAACATGTAAAATAGTGAACATTAGGGAATATTACAATTAAATATAATTAGGACATCTTTGGGGAGGAGTGCAGTGGGCGTCTGGCGGAAGTCCGTGGGCGCTGGCGAGTGGGTGCGGATGGGGTGGGGTGTTCTGGGATATTTCTGGGTTATAGGTCAGCCTCTTATCGGTTGGTAATTTTTGGTACTGTGTCCGGATCGTTGAGGTTTTGGTCGGTTTCTGGTCGGTTCTCGGGTAATTCTGGAAGTATCGACCTCTAACGACTAGTCGATTACGTGACGACATTATTAACGACATTTTGCAAACTGTTTCAGTAGCAAACAATTTTACTTACTGGTTGTGTTTGATTATTCCATATTATAACTCCCGGGACCCAACTGATCATCTTTGAAGAAATTAATTCTATTTCTTCTCCTCCTATTAATAACATATAAGTGAAAAAATCTAGTGTTGGCATCTCCATCTTTCAACCATTTAATTATAGATCTAGCTTTTCAATCATGTAAATATATAACCCCCCCTCCCCCCATTTAATCAGATTGATTTAAAATTTCATTAAAATCTCTTGCGAACCAATAGAAAGAAAAATAATCAAAGAGAAAAAAAAAAAGAGAGCTCAGAAGCACAGAATATCTCATCTTAAATCAGATGTGTGACGACCCATCGTTCACAATTAGTGCAAAGTAAAGTCATGCACCAGCCGGGAATCGAACCCGGGTCTGTACCGTGGCAGGATACTATTCTACCACTAGACCACTGGTGCTTCTTGCTATAGCATTTTATGGAAATCTATAATTAGAAATGCAGGCATCTGGACCTGATAAAAGAAAGACGAAGATCTTTTCAAAGATTATATATTCTCCATAAATCGATTTATTTGGCATACTTCACTTTCTATATTTAGAAATAATTTACGGTCACACATTTATATAAGACTTGTTTTGGACCACATATTTCAAAAGTCTTCATTTGTTTTTTAAATTCCGTATCAAGTCAAATGGTGTCATGTAAATTGGGACGGAGGAAGTAATTGATGAGGCATGTTGTAAATCAAAATCCCATGTGAAATGTTGTATTTGCCTTATTTGTTGCTGGCAAATTGTGTGGGGATATGTGGAAGAACCCAAAACCACAATTCTTGTGCATTATATTTGCATACTGATGCTTGTGTCATTTCCATAGCTTACTATGCCAACAGTTTTCTTGTACATATTTAATTCCGTAGTATGAAGTTGCTCACATTGACGAACCCAAGCAGCTTAAATAAAAGGAGGAGATTTGAATTAATCTGGAAAGTTTGAATTAATCTTCTTCAAATCTTCTTACAATAAGACTAAGACTGTGTTTGACTACTCTTACCCTCAGTCCCAAAAAAAAATTAAAAGTCAATTTGATTATATTTCAAAGCTAAATTATAATAAATTTTAATATTTTAAAATTTAAATTTAGATATTCGAAAACTATACGAAAAATACTATAAGTTGCAATTTTTCTCATCTCATATTAGTATGATAAAAAAATATAGCTTAAATTGCTGGTCAAAATTTAAATATTTTAACTTTTGAAAAACATAATGCGATAAGCATTTTAGGACAGAAGAACTGAGGGAGTAACACTTTTTAACGTATTTATGCATTTTGTAAACACTCAAAAGTATTTATTAGCGAAAGTCATAAGTTAGGAAGCGTTTTAGCTTTAGCACTTTTGGTTTGACGACCTATTTTATATTCAATCTCTTTATAATTCTCAAAATACTCTCTAGACCTAAGTCCTTCTCCATTTCATTTTCGTCCTTCGTTATTCTTCATATACACATAATTGTAAGGACATTTAGTTTCAATTAAGAAAAAGTACTTATCGGTATTTTTTATCAATCACATCAACTACTTATTGTCAGCTACTTAATCCAAACACATAATTATTTACTTATAAAATTAATTTCAACATCAAAAAGTACTTTACAACATTATATACTTATAATCTACTTTTCAAACGAGCCTTAAATCTGTTGAAAATATTTATTAAACGTGAAATAAAGTAAATTCTATTTAATTACGAATCGAACATTAGGGGCTCCACACGTCGGAAACGTTGTTTTCACACACGTGTACATACAATGTCAATGATCATATATTCCTTAAATAGAAGAGATATTGGTACGTATACGAATTGTTTGAGACGTAAGGTAATAGACGTTTATTGGCCAAATGAAGTAGGTTTCACGTTGGTAAATGAAGGAAGAAGTGTATAAATGTGTTTAGAGATCGGGCCGCGGCGCCAAACTGCAGGGCCACGACGCCAACTCTCTGAAGTTGTGGCGCCCAACTGCAGGGCCACGACGCAAACTCTCTGAAGTTGTGGCGCCGCGGCGCCGGTAGTCCAGAGGCTGCGGCGGGAGACGAAAAAACATGACTCTTGGGCTGGTTTTTGAGTCATTAAACCTCCATTACATCACAAATGAATTCAGCCATTAACACTCCATAATCTAGGCAATTACATGGTCATTCAAGGTCATTACATGGGCAATTGGAGAGTCATCTTCACAACATTATAAAATGAGGCATTAGGCTCATTTGCAAAACACTTGAAATCTGAAATATTTCTTCCTCTCTTGCAATCACAAAACACTCAAAGATCTTTCTTCCAAAGCAAACACTTGAGTTCCCTTTGCTCTTTTGTTTGATTGATGTTTTATCTTGAGAGATAAATTGTCATTACAAATGTTGAAAGGATATACGGAGCAATATTATCTTAAGGATAGATCAAGAATTTGGTCGACTCAGCAAGCCCTTCTATTTGATCATTTCCAAGTTTTATTACAATTTGTTGTTGTTGTTGTTATTTTCCCGTTCTACACATTATCACTCACAAGCTTAAGATAATATTCGTTATTTCAACAACAACAAAATGTCTGCTGAAGATCAATTCAACGCTTTGAACAACACCAATGCTCAAGGCAATCCCGCTGCCTTCAATCCCAACACTCAAGACAATGATACTGCCTACTCTCCCACTAATTCAGATATTCCAAATGTCTTCCAACCTGATGCGTTTGGCACAACCAGTGCCCCCACTACTCCTCAAGGCGTTCATAACTCTCAAGGTACTTACAATGCATTTGCTACTGGTCAAGGGAGTACTCCTGCTCCAACTCCCGCTGGTTTTCATCATGAACGTCCCGAAAAGCTCATGGGTACACATTTCAAGCGATGACAGCAAAAGATGTTGTTTTTCCTGAAGGTTATGGGACTAAAACGTTTCCTAACCGAAGACCCTCCACAAGTTGGGGATGACACGGACCCTCAGCCAAATAATTTGGCGGGAGGGGGCCAAGGTAACCATCTTTATGACGACATGAAGATGGTTCGTGAGGTCCATTAAGTTACAAACAGAGCACAACTTTTGTCTATAGAAAACATATGAACACAAAGTAGGCCCCAGACGCACAATTTTTATAATGTGGTCTCAAATACATGTTTCATAGCATATACTCCCCTTCACATCATTGCTTACGTGAGTAACCCAATAAATTATGACTCATCATTTAGTCTATCTTAACTCGTCCACCTTGACCCGTCTATATTAGTTCATGTAAACTTTGGATGAATTAGACATTAGCTCATTTATTGATTCAGCACATCTTAACCCGCCTACCTTTAGCTCAAACGGCTCATCTGACACTCTAGTTGAAACCCGTTATAACAATTTATTTTCTTTTTTCTTAATAAAACACAAAGGCATAAAGCTGCATAGCAGATTTCTTCTTAAAGCTTACAGTTTCTTATTTTTTACTGTTTCTTTCGCAACCATTCAAGCCCAAGTCCCAAAAAAAAATCAAATTTTCAATGAAAGTTAGGGTTAAACGTTTGTCGTGATCTGATTATTGCCTTCGCTATCGAACTCATAAACCTCAAATTTTGACCCCGCTCTCTCGGAAAAGTAGACTATTTTTAGTGCCTTAAGGGCACGTTTGGTACGATGTATTCTGTTTGGTGCCTTTGGACAAAAAAATAATCTGACGTTTGATGGCGTTTTGATCGGACTAGACTGTACTATTTCTAAAAATAGTATACTTCAACTGTCATTTTTGAGACTCCCTGAACTGTACCAAAAATAAAAAAATAAAAAAAATACAATCAATTATATACTAATATTCTAATACCGTCCATTATATACTAATAGTAATACAGTTCAGTCCATTACAATACAATACAGTCCATGCAAAATTATATAATCGAATGAGACTTAGCAAATGAGCCCTAAGCGTTCTTTTGTTGGAATCTTCGAATGTTTCCAGAAGATTTAGTCCATTAAGTTACAAGCGAGCACAACTTTGCATGTCGATACATTATTGAAAAGATGGTAAGCAAGCGTCCTCTCAATCGGGACAAGGTTCACATCTTTATTAGGACAAAGTCACAGTCAAATTAACCTATGGCGGGGAAGTTGTAGGCCACTAAATACGATAAACATAAAGATAGGAAGCCTTAGCAAAATTAGTTGTTGTGGAGGTTTGTCTTTTCATTTCACAGATAAATCTGGTTTTATTCATTATATGAGAGATGTGTATAATCATGCTTATAAAGGTTTTCCTAGATCAACGGTTAAGAGAGACGTGTTTAAATTTACACACGAATATCAATAATATTTGCGTTATTCATTATATCATTTAAATTGCAAAGTCGCTCTAACTTCTGATATAGGTCGTAGTATTAACGACCATGATTATTTAACGGTAACTTGTCATTGAATAGATTATAAATGATCTATGCAAAAACGTATTTTAGCATATAGATATATAGATAGTAGGCACACTGGTGAGTTTATTTCACAAAATATTTATTTAGTCTGCAATTATTACGGAATAACTGATAAAGTTATGAGTATTACATTAGATAATGCAGCTTCTAACAATTCTGCTATTTATGTTTTAAAAGAAGTTTTAACTCCGTCTTTTTCAAAATATTTTCATATCAAATGTGTGTGTCATATTTATAACTTAGTTGTAAAGGATGATCTTTCACTTTTTCAAGATATTCTTGAAAAAATACAATTTGCTATAAACTTTTTTTTTTAAAATAATAGAATTCAACAGAGAAAAGAATATAAAAAAACTTGTCACGACTGTGGACTATCTTACAGAAAAATTTCCGAAGAAGTACCAACTAGGTGGAATTCTTTATATGACCAACTAGTTGTTGCTTATGACTATAGAAAACCTATCACTTTATTTTTTAACGCTCATAATCAAAATCCAATTGATATGATTGTGGATAATGATTGGGACAAAATTAAAGATCTTATTGTATTTCTATAGAATTTTCAACGAGCAACAGAAGAATTTTCTACTTTATAGTATCCTACTATTTCAATTATGTTGTTTTATATAGCTATAATATTTTTACTTCTTAAAGAATATATGGAAAATTTGCTTATAAGGCAGCTATTAAAAAAATGTTTATGAAATTAAAGAAATATTTTATTCCTATTCCCCCTATTTATATTATTGGTGTTGTATTAAACCCGACTATTAAAGTAGACGGTTGTAAAAGTCTTATTGAAAATATTTATAACTGTATGGACGTACTACCACCTCCAACTCCCAAAAATTTAAATGTTGAGTCACCTATTGAACAAACGCTAGAAGAAGTGTTGGATAGCGTAGAAGATGAATGCATAAAAGTATATCGACATTACCAGCAAGAAAGTGCTAGTAACCAACCGACTTTCGTACCATCTTCTTCTGCTTCAACACATCCTAAAAAAAGACATGTTGTTTCTGCAGACAGTATTGAAAGCTCAGAAATAGAATGTGCGGTGGTAGCACTGCTAACCAAATTAGCGAATTCGATGTTTTTGTTTTGCAGGGCACTTTACCTTACCAAGCAGTTGTCAATGAAGACGGAAATGAAGACTTGCTGAAATATTGGATGCAGAATGAGAAGACATTTAGGCATTTTCAATGATGGCGAAATATTTTGAACATTCTGCGTCGTCAATCGTTTACGGCGCTTTTCTGCGGTGATTTCAAATAGGAGAGCACACATTCATTAGTCGGAACAACTTGGAGATGGCGGTACTATTCGGAGAGATTGGATCTGGCGAAGCGAAGAAGGTGCGATGCGTAGATTAACGAAGAAGAGCGAAAACTACAACGACATCTTATCGAAGGCATGAGTAGCGGCGTGGAACAATTTAACCAAGATATACCAATTCCAATAGAAGAACCACGAAATTATAAAACTAGAAAAATATTTTCAAATTGGTAATATATTTCATTGCAATTTTAATATTTTTTCTATGTCTTTAAAAAAATCAACAACGATACACTACTGATGTTGTAATTACGAATCTTGTATATTTCAATGAAATAATTAATAATATAAGAGACCAAAAGCGATATTTTTTACACTCTTCTTGTCTTTGTTTAATTATTTAGTTTATAAATTTATATGAGTATAATAATATAATATTATAATATGAGTATTTTAATATCAATATTATATGAATTTATGTTACTTTGTTATTAATTTAGTATTTTTAATTTAGTGGAATTTTTAAAAAAAATGTCACTTGATCAATCCAGGCCAGCGGGGCCAAGTGCGGGGGCGGGACAGTATCGTCCGTAATCTGGTCACTTTGTACTTGGCAGGCCCGCCCCTCTCCGTCCCGACCTGCGTCAGGCCACTTTATCCGTCGATGGGCGGCGATTAGGCGATACATAAAAAACATAGGAACAAAGTAAGCCCCGGTGCATGAATTTTATAATGTGGTCTCAAATACATGTTTCATAGCATATACTCCCTTTCACATCATTGCTTACGTGAGTAACCCAATAAATTATGACTCATCATTTAGTCCATCTTAATTCGTTCACCTTGACCCGTCTATTTTAATCTATGTAAGCTTTGGGCGGATTATGCATTAGCTCATCTATTGATTCAGCACATCTTAACCTGCCTAACTTTAGACCAAACGACTCATCTGACACTCTAGTTGAAACCTGTTATAACAATTTATTTTCTTTTTTCTTAATAAAACACAAAGGCATAAAGCTGCATAACAGATTTCTTCTTAAAGCTTACAGTTTCTTATCTTCTTTCACAACCACTCAAACCCAAGTCCCAAAAAAATCAATTTTTCAATGAAAGTTAGGGTTAAACTTTTCTTTGTGATCCGATTATTGCCTTCATTATCGAACTCATAAATCTCAAATTTTGTCTGCTCTCTCGAAAAGTAGACTATTTTTAGTGCCTTAAGGACAAGTTTGATCGATGTATTCTGTTTGAATTTGACTTGACAAAATAATATTGATGGGCGTTTTCAATCGGAATGGGTATCTTATTTAAAGTAGTATCTCATTTGCCATTTTGAGGCTCATGGGTATCAAAAATAAAATAATAGAAAAATACAATCAATTATATATTAATCTTTCTGTCTGTCAATTTATATCTTAATAATGTCTGATTCGATTCGTTCTGATACAATCTGATCAATACGAAATTATATAATCGAATGAGACTTAGCAAATGAGCCCTAAGCGTTCTTTTGTTGGAATCTTCGAATGTTTCCAGAAGATTTAGTCCATTAAGTTACAAACAGAGCACAATTTGACTATAAAAAACATATGAACACAAAGTAGGCCCCAGATGCACAATTTTTATAATGTGGTCTCAAATACGTTTCATAGCATATACTCCCCTTCACATCATTGCTTACGTGAGTAACCCAATAAATCAAATAATCTAGAAGATGAACCACAAATTGATAAAAGATCTTGACCGTCAATAAAAATTTCTGATTAACTAAGACCCCTTGAAATAGTTTGATCATGTTTGATCAAGATGCACCGGTTTATATGTGTGCGCAATAATGCATATTCTAACATTTTGCAGCAAGTGTAATTCTTCTAGGATCGCATCGTAGATTTTTACTGAATATGTTATTGTTGTTATAACATTTTATAGCAGGTAAAACATCATTCGACCTGAAACAATTTTTTTTTTTTCACTTTTTACTTTTGTCGAATTAATAACGATTAGCTAAGAAAAGAATACAATGAAGCAAAAATTTGTATAAGCAATCCGACTACCTTAGATTAAGTTATTGTTACACTTACATAGTTACATCTAAATTCAGTATTTTATTCTATTGATTTTAGTTTATTTAAAGACTTGTATGTCAGTGCAAGAATAAATGTGAGACTTTTAACAGTCCTAAACTCTCTTCTTACATCCAAAATAACAAACGTGTTCGTCTCATATTATGCCACGTTTCTCTTCCTACTCATGCCACGTGTAAACGCGTGTCCTCATCTCTAACTACAGTGTTCACACACGGATTTAAAGATATTATTATTGACCTTATAACAATATTTTCCAAAATATCACCTATATATATACGCTAATGCTTTGTTCTCCAAAAAATCTCAGTTTACTAAGGCGATTTTCTTCAATTCTAAGGTCGACCCATTTTAATTCAGTATCTAATCTTCCTATTTTACCTTTTTCAAAGCCAATCCATACAGTTTTTCACCGTTCTGTATCTCCTTTTCTTGTTAAACCTAAGAGTTTCGTGTTGTTGGTTTTAAGATCAGATTATACCATGGCTAGTCAATCCAATAAGCCTCAATCTGTTTATGACTTTACTGTTAAGGTTAGCACTTTGATTATTTTGATTTGGGTTTTTTTTCTTTTTAAATTGGTTAATATTGCTTATATATGTGTTTATGGTGGTGAAATTGACTAATTGTTTTGGATAAAGATTTGTTCTTTTTGTTTTATCGGTTTTGAATTAGGAAATTGAGTTATGTGGCGTGATTTTTACGGTCCCTCCGTCTTAATTTATGTCTCAATTTATGTGATTTAGTTTTAGTTTGATTCGGCCCGAAATTTAAGAAATAGTAAAAGTATACTTTTGAATTTTGTCTTCGTAATTAAGATATGTATCATGAATTGAAGTATCTTTTGAATATTGTGATTTTAAACTTGGTTCTTTTAAAAGCGACGCTCTTTTTGAACAGGATAAAAAGAAAAGTAAAGACACTTAAATTTGGACGGGGGAGTACAATTTTTGGGTTAATGGGTGATTGAACTTTGTTTTTGTATTGATATGAATCACAACCAACATAAGCAAATAATGTGAAAGATCGTTCATTTTTGTTTTTTTTGTGTAATGGTTGCTCATTTTTTGTTTTAATTTATGTTTTTGTTTATTTTCTTGTGGTCTGTTAATTGGGGCTTTGAGTCTTGAGGTATTGTTTTGAGTTTGTGGGTTGGTAAATGATTAAAAGACCTTGTTTTTTGTATAAATATGAATTACCAAGATAAGCTAACAATGTAAAATATCAGACATCTTTTATTCACTTATATTTTTTGTGTAAAGAGAGAAAGCCATGTTTGTAGATAGTTGGGATTACTTGTTAAATGAATGTGGTTGAACCACACACACATCTTATATGGTGTATACTTTTCAACCATCTAAGTGTTATTAGTACTAGTGATTTGACTTATCAGGGAGAAAATAAATAAATGAACAGAATGTGTAAACTTGTGATATATGGTATTAACTTAGTGCTAGCAGCAAACTAAGGCCTGTTGCAGTATTTGTTATCTGAACTTGGGGATTGTTTTCGTTTCTTTATTGTCAAAAATTCTGGTTTCAAGTCGCTTTTGATTTTAATAAACACGGCATTGATTGAGTATAGTTCTTTTTCAGGATTTATACTGTTTAAGCTGTAATCTTGATAAGATATTGGATGACTTAAAGCTCTTTTAATTTTTACAGGATGCTAAGGGCAATGACGTTGATCTCAGCATTTACAAGGGAAAGGTTCTTATCATTGTCAATGTTGCATCACAGTGGTATGTATTAAGTTGCATAGTTATTCTAATCATTATATGTTTGAGACCTCTTTCTCCGTATTCTGAGATTTCTGTTTTGGCAGAGAAATGACTCATCTGTTTTTCTTTCCTTGTAATTGGTTAAGTTTCTGTGTGTAGTCTATCGTAGAATTGACTGAAAAATCCCTGAGTAGACGTCCAACATTGACCAATGACCATTGGTCAGTGGAAGAAGTGATACTAATTATTCACTTCTGTTTATTTGCATTTGTGGTTTCATACTCAGATTTCTGCTGGTGTATGAATACAGTCTGCATTTTATGGATCTGTTATATTTCCATGTCTGCTGTAAGATCAAGTTAATGTGGTCTGTTTTTCCGTAGTTCACCGAACATAAAGTTGGCATCTCTCTTTCGTGAAATTGAACTTAAACCTTATAATCCTAATTATTCTCACATTGGATAAAACGTTCCTTTCCTCGAGCTCAAAATACATTGCAATTCTATATAAACTGATTGGGCCAAACCAATGTGATCATGTAGCATTACTAAAACCGGATCTGATCACAATGTTCTACTGAGTTATTGTTTGATTCTCTGGTACGTGGCCTGATGTAATCTTTCTTACTGTATCTTGATCCAAAGATACAGACTCAACCAAACATTTGCAAATATCAGTAATGACAAGTTAATGTCAACTTCAGATATAATGTTTTGTTTATTTCTTTGTACTTTTATCTCATTGCGAAGTTTACTCTGGAAGGTCAGAACATATATTGTTGTATTTATGATGTTATTCTGATATTGTTTTAACATTTGCTGATGAGTGTAAACTGATTTCATTTTATAATGCAGTGGCCTGACTAATTCAAACTACACCGACATGACTGAGCTATACAGGAAGTACAAGGATCAAGGTTCGACTCAGTTCTCTTAAATTTGTACCACTGATGAATCAAACTAATTAGAAAGAACGCTCTCTTTTATTAATTCCTCAGCAATGAAGGCACTTAACCTTAAAAACATTTACATTGCAAAGAGAACTCAAAACAATATTTGTTTGTTCCCAAGTCAGTTTGTTAATAATATCTCCTCCTTCCTGTTACACAGGTTTGGAGATTCTCGCATTCCCTTGCAACCAGTTTGGTGGACAGGAGCCAGGAAGCATTGAAGATATCCAGCAGATGGTTTGCACTCGCTTCAAGGCTGAGTACCCCATATTTGATAAGGTAGCAATAGCACAAAGACTCCTCTTCTAGTCCGTGCACATCATTCCATACTTGTGTAGCACATTGGCTCAATTCAAGAATGCTACAAGTCTCATTACATCTGAAAACAAAAGAAACGACTAGTATGTATTAACAGCTTCTCTCTCTTAATGATCTAGGTTGATGTGAATGGCAATAATGCTGCTCCACTGTATAAGTTCCTGAAATCAAGCAAAGGTGGGTTCTTTGGGGATGGTATCAAGTGGAATTTCTCCAAATTCCTTATTGACAAAGAAGGAAACGTTTTCGATCGCTACTCTCCCACCACTGCTCCTGCCAGCATGGAGGTAAGAATTCAGTCTCCTCTCCTATGGTTGTCTTTCCTTGCTCTAGACTTGCTCATGGACAATATGACAAAAAAAATCTCTTTGTATATCTCTGCAGAAGGACATCAAGAAACTCTTGGGGGTTGTTGCTTAAGCTCTGGATTGCACTGTTTCTGCATTTTGTGCCAGGAATAATGAGCGTATTATAGTGAATAAGCTCTATGTTTGATGTATTTTCTTTTTTCTTATTTAGCTACACTACGACATTGCTACATATTCAACTTCAATATTCAATATATTTCTATTCACAAGTATTAATACTTTATTCCATGCACTTGTAGACAGTGTTGGTACTGGGAAGAGATATTAATGTTAATGTGGATTGTAGAGTAAGACAACAAGTTGTAGGAAGGACTTTTGACATTCAAAATTTAGCCTTTATCTTAGTATTGGGAAGAAAGTAAGAATAACCACTAGGAAAAGTAATATTTGAGATGTATAGGATTTAAAACATATGATGACAAAAGAGCCCGTTGTTATAATAATGGCGGAATGAAGACTCATGGCAAACATGTTTTTCTGAAATGTATCGGTAGAAGAGGCACTGTTTCGTAAACTCTTGAATGGAAGGGCGATAGAAATATCGTGCCGGGTGATTTAGAGCACTTTGAGAGATTTTTGGGTATCGTAGGTATAAAGTTTGAGGGGGTTAAAGGAGGCTATCTGAGAAGGGTGAGGCATCTCAAAATCTTAAAACATGTGTTCACCCTTAGTTTTTAGAAGATTGCAAGTGAAGAGAAGAAAAGAAAACTTTTCATTTCAAACTGCATATACACATCCATAATTTCATAATCTTAAGAAGCAACAAAAGTAACAAGTACCATTAATGGAGCTTAACTTCGTCACACCCGACAGATAATATAAATAACTCATTCATAATTTCATAATCTTAGAGAAGCAACATAAGTAACAAGTACCATTAATGGAGCTTAACTTCGTCACACCGACAGATAATATAAATAACTCATCCATAATTTCATAATCTTAGAGAAGCAACATAAGTAACAATGGAGCTTAACTTCGTCACACCGACAGATAATATAAATAACTCATCCATAATTTCATTATCTTAGAGAAGCAACATAACTCATCCATAATTTCATAATCATAAGTAACAAGTACCATTAATGGAGCTTAACTTCGTCACACCGACCGACAGATAATAAAAATAACTACACTTTCGAGTTACTAGCATGATCAAGGCAAACTATGTAAGCCTTGCCATCAGAATATTTCATATTGTAATGATAGCCAACAAGGAAGTCTGTATCCTTCCAATATACCAAAAAAACAAGAGATTAGATCAAATTCATTAATCAGACCAAAATATGTCCATCAAACCATAGTCAGGGTCATTTTTAGAAACACCCAATTTTTTCCAAACAGCTTCAGAACCATCAACAATATTATTCTTACAACCTCTGCCTGTGGCACATTCATCAACAGCCATAGCTTTTGTACTCCCATGTTTTGCGTAAATTGTAATTTTTTTCGAAACATCGTTTCCTTTTACTGTACCATCCAGTTGATAAAGCCACAATTGGAATAGAATTATGGTAATATTTACCACTACATTCTGATGGACCACCTTCTGAGAAGTCATTAACTGTTAACATTGCCTTCATACGACCATTGTGCTTTTGAGCTTCAACAATTAATGTGTTACTAAAAGCCATTGAAATAAAAATCAAGAAAGCAACAAACTGAAATAGGCTGAAGTGAGTACTCTTCATATTTTTTAACTTGGTGGATTTTCTTTTTTTGTGGTGAAGAGTTGATATAACTGCTATGGTATTTACAGAACAATTTGCCACCCAACAATAAAAAGAACAGCCCGGTGCACTAAGCTCCCGCTATGCACGGAGTCGGGGGAAGGATCGGACCATAAGGATCTATTGTACGGAGCCTTACCTCACACTTCGAAGGTAAATAGAGTTGGTGATCTAAATCCAAACCATGGAGCATAACGAGGTAAAAATACCAAGAAAGTAACGGCACAAGAAAAGTTAACAATGTCTGAGAACTTCTAGGACAAGGATAGTCTTGGCTTTATTAGATTAAAAAAAAACTAATCATACAAGTGAAATATCTGTTCTTTGTTTTGTAGATGTGGCATCTTTGAAAATTTTAGTTTCGTTGTTTTATGTAATTAAATGAGTAGTTTTGGAGCTTCTTAAAAATTTGATCAGATGATATGTCTAAATTACACCTCCGAAAAAGGATGTAAAGCGGTCGAATAAGGATGTAAAGCGGTCGAATGCAAATATAGAACCCAATGAAAGTTGAGGTCGAATCTCACATAAAATATGACAAGAAGCATTACAATTTAAAAGTAAGTCTAAGCGCTTAATCAATATTTTAAAGGAAAGAAAATAATTATTTATTTTTGTAAACTAAGTTCTACAATTGAGTAACAAGTATTTGAATTAAAATCATTACCATCTTGGAAAGGATGCTTTTGATCTCTCTATTCGACACTTCCACTTGCCCACTCATTTGGGATGGTAAGGCGTAGCCACCTTAACTTCATACTTCTCAAGAAGAGCTTTGAACAATCGATTGCAAAAGTACGAACCCCATCGCTAATGATAGACCCAGAGTACCAAATCTCGAAGATGTATTTTTGCATGAATGCAGTGACACTCTTTCCTTCATTATTTGGAAGTGTCATGGCCTCCAGCCATTTTGACACGTAGTCAACCGCCACAAGGATATACTTATTGTGAGTTACAATGGATGTACGGAAATAATATACAACTATTACTAGTCTTGAAAGGGTAAACAGCGGAATTACAATATGATAAACTTGAAGCCAACAAGAGTTGTGGCAACAATAAGCTTTTGTTGTCTTGATCTTCATTCTTCAATCAATCTTGAAATCTTGGATCTTCGTTCAACTGCAGCAATCCCCTTGATCTTTATAACCCGAAACCAAAAGACACTAAATCTGGTAGCGTTACAGAGGCGTTGTTGAGTCGAGTGATATTGTCCTTAAGACATTATTGCCCCGTATATATCCTTTTACGACGATGGACAACTGTCTCCCAAGATAAGACAGCAACTAATAAATGAGAAAAGGAAACTCAAGTGTTTCTCAAGAAGAACCTTTGAGTGTATGAAATAATACTTAGAGAGGAAGAAGATTTTCAGAAAATCTGATTGAGTGTGTCTCCAATTGAGCCAAAGGGCTCAATATATAGTATGATGAAGATGACTTCCCAACTAGCCAAGTAATGATCTTCATTAGCCATATAATGACACTTATTGAGGGGTTATAACTTAGCCAAATAATGGCTGAATTCAAGTGCCAAGTAATGAAGGATCAATGCTCCAAAACGAGCCCAAAAGTCAGAATTTTTTTGTCTTCCGTCGAAGCATTCTGCCATCAAAGCGCTGCGGCCCTGCCTGGGAGGCGCCGCGGCACTTGACTTCTTGTGGCTACCAGACACCAAGTCACCGCAGCGCTTGGCTAGAGGAGTCGCGGCTCCGACGGTGGTTGCGTTGCGGCCCTTCACGGCTCCGCGGTGATTTCTGACTCGTTTCATCTTTTACACATCGTACACTTCTTCCTTCATTTACCAACGTGAAGCACTCGTCATTTGGCCAATAACTGTCTATCATTTCATGTCTCAAATATTTCGTTTACGTACCAATATCTCTTTCACTAAGGAAATTTACGATATTTGGTACAACGTATGCACGTGTGTGAAAATGACATTTTCGACGTGTGGGCCCCAATTATTCGAGTCATAAATAATAGGATAAACTTTACTTAATGTTAATAAATTTTCAACAATCCCCTCTTGAAAGAGGTTTTGCCGCACCCACATGGTGCCTTTCTAGCAATCTTTCGACGGATCGATGTTGCATCTAGTTAGGTAGCCGTGGCTTTGAACCTTCCATAATAGAATACAATCGGACTTACTTACTGCGCGGTGAACGTGATGTCTTGAACCGTCAGTGTTTAGTGTAAGTCAAGAAAACGGTACCAACACAACAACTTTCCTTACTGCATTCTTTTTAATGTTTTGTCAGATTTGTGGTCGCGACATACTTGGATTCTTAAGTGTGTTCATTTGAGGCGGTCAGTCCTCGCACTTAAATAGGTGATCTCCTACAAGGTATCCTGCTATACCCCACTTCACAAGTGTTAGACAACATTAAAGTGATATAAATTCTATGGTATTTACAGAACAATTTGTCACCCAACAATAAAAAGAACAGTCTGGTGCACTAAGCTTCCGCTATGCGCGAAATCGAAAAAAAGACTGAACTATAAGGATCTATTATACGGAGTCTTACCTCACACTTGGAAATGTAAATAGTGTTGGTGATATAAATCCAACCTTTGGAATATAACGAGGTAAAAATACCAAGAAAGTAACGGCACAAGAAGTTACAATGTCTTTGAACTTCTAGGACAAGGATAGTCTTGGCTTTATTAGACTAAAAAAACTAATCATACAAGTGAAATATGCTGAACTCTGTTCTTTGTTTTGTTGATGTGGCATCTTTGAAAATTTTAGTTTAGTTGTTTTATGTAATTAAATAAGTAGTTTCGGAGCTTCTTAAGAATTTGACCAGAAAATGATGTAAAGCGGTCGAATGCAAATATAAAACCCAATTATATTTCTACCCATAATTAGAATATATTTCATATATTATGTAAATATAATTATGGTAAGACTAGGATTCCTCATTTGTATAGGCTTAGAATTCCTATTGTATAAGGGATGAATATTGTACTCTATATATATTTTGATATTAATGAGAAAACTCCCCAATGGAGATTAATATCATCTTATATGGTATCAAGAGCCTAACACAAAACCCTAGAATTTTTAGGGAAGTTCATGTGATACCTCCTCTCCTTCCAAAATTCTTGGTTTTCTTCTTCATTCCTCTCTTCTCTAAATGGATACTCGAGATTCTTCCAATCTTCTAAGTTCTAACGCTTCTACCTCCACAAATTCCACCACGCGTTGTCATTCTCTTTTCATCCAACTAGCTGTTACAAACATCAAGAACTCTATTCCCGTTCTTCGATAAAAAAAGCGATCGATATTCTCAGGTTGAATTGTTTCGTAATCATGCATGTCTCTATAGCGTGCTTGATCACATCGATGACACTATTCCGCCTCGGAGGTTGATGAATCTCTTGGCGTCGTGCAGGCGTCGTCAACAGTGTATTTATGATAGTATTTCTCAGGATCTTCTTCTTACTACCATGAAATCTGGCGCCACAATCCTTGATTTATGGAACCGCTTAGAGGAAATCTTTCAAGATAACAAGCACACTCAATGCGGTGTATTTGGAGGAACAATTTAACAATACGACTTAAAAATTTCTCCAACATGACTAATTCTGCGAGCGATTGAAACTACTGCGGATCAACTCTCCAACGTCGACACGCCTGTCTCGGACACTAAAATGGTGTTGCAATTGATTGCGGGCCTTTCCAAAGACGGCTATGATACGCTAGCCACCATGATTCAACAGACAGATGCGCTACCCAGTTTTAACAAAGCTCGCTCGCAGTTGTTGCTCGAAGAGACTCAACGTGCTAAGTAGGATGAGCACAATCAGAAGGTGTTAGCTATCGAAACCCGCCCTCAAGATCCAACGCCTCCAGAAAATTCTCAGCTGCGGCGAGGGCGCGGTGGCACGAGCCGCGGCGAAGGAGGCCGTGGTCGTGGCAAAGTCGCGGACATCAGAATCAGCAGCAACAACAACAGGACCGCGAGAATCGGTTGGCGTCGCGGCGCCAACACCATTCTGACTTGGCGCGCGCGCGGTTCGATACCAGCAACCCTTCAACCAGTACTCCGCACGGGTTGTTGGGCCTGCTCGACCCGCCGGCAAGTTCGAGAATCATGAAAGCCCACTTCATACACGACTAGTTCCAGCAGCCCTCGCCCAACATGACACCCACTGAGTTGGGTCAGGCCTTAATATGCAACAGCCTGACAACAACTGGTACATGGACTCCGGTGCCACTTCTCACCTCACCCGGTCTGCAGGTAATATTCTCAAACTGTTTGGTTTAAAGCATCCTCGATTTGTGCGATTGGTAGTGGTCAGCATTCGATAAAGGGTTATGGTACATCCTACACACTACCTCCTAATCCATTCCCTCTTAAAAATACCCTATATGCCCCACATGTAATTAAGAATCTCATCTCTATCCGCAAATTTACTCGTAATAATTTTGTCTCTGTTGATTTTGACCCTTTTGGTTTCACTGTGAATGATCTTCATACGGGGACACTTCTTACGAGATGCAATAGCATGGGGGATCTATATCTATTCACTCCCACCTCCGCTGCCAGATCTAGCTCTCCCGTCTCTCTAGCGGTCATTTATTATTCCACATGGCATAATAGGCTTGGTCATCCAGGAGTCACAGTTTTCAATTTTCTTAGAAGCAATAATTTCATTACTTGTAATGAGAAACTTGCCCAAAACTTTGTTTATTGTTCTTTAGGCAAACATACTCGTCTTCCATTTAAATCATCTACTAGTGTCACTTTTGCACCTTTTGATATCATACATGCCGATTTATGGAAATCATCTGTTGCTAGTTCTCTCGGTCATAAAACTATGTTATCTTACTAGATGATTTTTCTCACTTTGTTTGGGTTGTATCCTCTCAAATTTAAATCGGAAGTGTTTGTCAAATTTCTTTTGTTTCGAACTTTCATTCAAACACAGTTTGAAAAAGGTATAAAATCTTTTCAGTACGATAATGGTCGTGAATTCAATAACTCTATATTTCACCATTTTTGTACTAATAATGGCATGGTATTTCGCTTCTCACCTTGCGCCTCTCTCAAAGCGGTAAAGTGAAAGAATCATCTGCACCATTAACAATATGATTCGCACTCTATTGATTCATGTCTCCCTACCACCGTCCTTCTGGGTCTATGCTGCTAAAATGTCAGAATACGTTCTCAATATTCTCCCAACTAACACCCTTCACAATATGACCCCTACCGAAATCCTCTATCATAGAGTCTCATCTTATGAGCATCTTCGGATATTCGGTTTTCTATGCTATCCTAACATTGCCTCTCGCCCTGCCAAACTAGCTCATCGGTCAAATTCATGAGTCTACCTAGGCTTCCCGCCGAATCATAGGGGTTATCTATGTTATGACTTGTCCACTCTTCAGATCTACATCTCTCATCACATCACATTCGACGAGACCCCATTCCCCTATTCGAATCTTAAAAAGTTTCAAAAATCGGATTATTCTTCTCTTGACGAGTCTGTCATATCTCCAATCATTATCAGTCAACTATATCATAGCACTGCCACAGAATCACCATCTTTTCCCAGTAGTTCTTCTTCGTCGATTGTCGTTGTCCCAGTCGTCGCGGCGCCCAAACTATAGAGGGCGATCGGTTGGTGTCGCGACCACGTGATTTGGCGCCACGACGCCTAAACTCCTGCGAGCAGATTTCCTCCAGCACCACGGCCCTTGATCACGGTGCCGCAGCGCCTCTGACGGCGTCTCTCCTCCTTCTCCCTATCCAATCAATCCCTCAGTCTCGGCTCTTTCCACTCGGTGACCACGACCTCTCACCGTCTCCTCACCAAATGGAAACTGCGTACAAACATGAAATCTTTAAACCCAAAGTCCAATTTAACTTGTCTGCCCAAACCACTTCTCCAATTCCCAAGAACCCTATATTGGCTAAACAAGACCCTAATTGTAATGCAGTTATGTCTGAGGAATTCAATGCTTAACTAAACAACACACATCTGATCTAGTACTTAGACCTAAGGGGGTGAATGTGATTCGTTGTCTGTGGCTATTTTATCACAAATTCAGAGACAGTGGAGATCTTGAGAGGTATAAGGCATGACTTGTGGCTAATGGCACAAATCAACAGGAGGGCATTGATTGTGGTGATACATTCAGCCCGATTGTCAAACCAGCTACCATTCGCACAGTTTTGAGCGTTGCCATGTGCAAACACTGGCCGATCCATCAGCTTGATGTGAAGAATGCATTCTTACATGGGCATCTGAGAGAGACAAGTCTACATGCATCAGCCGCCAGGGTTCACCCATCCAGCAGTTCCTCACTATGTGTGTCGTCTCCATAAGTCACTATATGGGCTGAAATAGGCCCCCGTGCGTGGTATGATTACTTTTCCAGGTATATCTTGCAGATTGGGTTTGTATGCAGCAAGACTGATACATCACTCTTCATTTTTCATCGAGATAGTAGCACTGCTTACTTATTACTTTATGTGGATGATATTGTTAAATCTTGCCTCCGACGGATTGAAAAATGAGATTATTGCCTTGCTTAAGTCCGAATTTGCAATGACTGATTTGGGGAAGCTGAGTTATGTTTTGGGGATATCAGGTCTGCCAACCACATGTTCTTGTGTCAGCGTAAGTATGCAGAGGAGATCGTGTACATGGCTAAGATGACGAATTGCAAAGTTTCACCTACTCCAGTTGATTCAAAATCTAAGCTCAGTGTTATGGATGGTGCTCCAGTCTCCGATCCTACTCTGTATAGGAGCCTTGCAGGTGCACTTCAGTATCTCACATTTACAAGGCCAGACATTGCTTATGTTGTTCAGCAGGTATGTCTATTCATGCATGCCCCCAGGGAGTCTCATTTCACTGCTCTTAAGCGTATCATCTGATACATTAAGGGCACACTTGATTATGGTTTGCACCTATACCCCTCTGCACCAAACAAGTTGCTCTCTTATACGGATGCAGATTGGGCAGGGTGTCCGGACACGCGACGCTCCACCTCCGGCTTTTGTGTATTTTTAGGGGATAATCTGATTTCTTGGTCTGCCAAGCGACAGGCTACCCTATCTCGTTCCAGTGTCGAGGCTGAGTACAGAGGCATTGCAAATGTGGTAGCTGAGATTTGTTGGCTCAGAAATTTACTGTTAGAACTTCAGTGTCCTTTGCGTCAGGCATCTATTGTGTACTGTGATAACATCTCTGCCATATATCTGTCTCATAATCCGGTTCAACATCAACGAACCAAGCACATTGAGATAGACCTACACTTTATTCGTGAGAAAATTGCACTAGGCCATGTCAGAGTGTTACATGTTTCATCATCCTATCAGTATGCAGATATATTTACCAAAGGACTTCCCAGACAGTTATTTCTTGACTTCAGATCCAGTCTCAGCGTCCGGCCTCCTCCCGCTCTGACTGAAGGAGTGTGTAAACGTGTATATTATAGAAACAATTGTATCCCTACCCATAATTAGAATATATTTCATATATTGTGTAAATATAATTATGGTAAAACTAGGATTCCTCTTCTGTATAGGCTTAGGATTCCTATTGTATAAGGGATGAATATTGTACTCTATATATACTTTGATATTAATGAGAAGACTCCCCAAGAGAGATTAATATCATCTTACAGTAAGTCTAAACGCTTAGTCAATATTTCAAAGGAAATGAAATAATTATTTATTTGTGTAAACTAAGATTCTACAATTGAGTAACAAGTATTTGAATTAAAGACTGCTAATCAATAAATTATCAAGTAATTAAGGTTTTAGTATCAACTGAGAAGACTAGGGTTATAGTGCTTTCGGGGTAAGTATGCAATCACAATATCAATTAATTCAAACAAGGCATAGTTTTGTTCTAATTCACTGGGTGCAAATGGGTATCAAGAGGTTTCCCAACTCAATTGATATATTTCATCCAAGGCTTTCCCAAGCACAATGATGTGTGATTAAGATCACCCAATTGGAATTCAAGTTAACTAGGCTATTCCTAGCCCTAGCTATTAGATGGGGGTTAAAGCCCCCAAATCTTTGTCAATAATATTTTTCCTAATCTCTACCCACTTTTCCAAGCTAGAGAGAGACTTTAGACACTATCAATGTTGGCCACCATTAATACACATTACAAAGCTAAAAATTATTGAAGAACAATCATACACCTAATAAATTAATTATAAACACAATTTCATGTTAAACCTATTTAGCCCCACAATCCTAGCTAAAGATTTAGCTACTCATGCTCAATGTAAAATAACAAAACAAAAAATTGAATTAAAGGTAAACATGTTCTTACAAAGATTAAAGAGAAAGAAGACAAAGGAATATCTTGAATTGTTTACTCCCAAGGCTCCTTTCCAATACAAAAATAGATATTATCCTCTGACTAAAGTTTGGAATGGAATATAATAGAATGTCCAGCTTAAAAATTTATGCCTAATATTTATACATAAGGGACAAAAAAGTACAACTAACTGTAAAAGGGTCGATATGCGACGCCAGAATATGGTCGCATACGAAGTTTGCGGTCGCATTCTGGTCGCATTCTCATGCCCAATTTTTCTCCTTGCTCGTTATGCGGCGTGTTTGTGATCGTATTCTGAAGTATGTGACGTCGCATTTGCATCGTGTTTCTTGGTTGATTTCCTCGAGAGTATGCGAGCGCATCTGAGAGTTTACGGCGTCACATACTCATCACATGCAGCTTGATTCTATCAACCTTTCTGCTTCAGTTTGTGGACCGCTATGCGGCCGCATATATAGTATGCAGTGTCGCATTCTCTTCGTATTCTATCCTGATTCATGCAAAGATGCTCCTTTGAAGCTGGAGGCTGACCGCTTGGTTGGGCCAGAAGAATCTTCCAGGGAAGTCTTAAGAATCTACGTACGCTATCAGATCGTCTGGGCCTTTTTCTACTCTTGTATTCCCTTTTATTCCTTGAGCTTTAAATACCTGAAAACACTATAAATAAAAAAGCAAAATCACTTAAAAGACATCTAAAAGTATAAGGAGTGAGTGTTAATAATCAAAAATCTCACGACTTATCACCAGACAAGTTAGTAGTAAGTTTTTTTTTCCTGAAATGATAGTAGATTCTTTCTCCTATGTCTTTGAAGGCTAGTTACATCTAATGTCTCATATGAGGTTTATCTCGAAGTTCTCTTTATTGGAGGTAAAAAAGGATTTCTTGGTGCAACCTCCGAAGTATTCTAGACCTAGAAGTCAACTTTTCTGTAAGAGCATTCGGTATATGTATCAGTTCATTGAAGAGCGAAAGGGTCACCCCACTAACAATTCTTAAGAGATAAAATTTTGAAGTGAATCTGATCGATGAATATGTGAGTGGTAATGTGTAGAACGGGAAAAATAACAACAACAACAAATTGTAATAAAATTTGGAAATGATCAAATAGAATGACTTGCTGAGTCGACCAAATTCTTGATCAATATTGCCCCGTATATCCTTTCAACAGTTGTAATGACAACTTATCTCCCAAGATAAAACAACAATCAAACAAATGAGCAAAGGAAACTCAAGTGTTTGTTTTGGAAGAAAGATCTTTGAGTGTTTTATGCTTGCAAGAGAAGAAGAAGTATTTCAGATTTCAAGTGTTTTGCAAATGAGCCTAAGGCCTCATTTTATAGTGTTGTGAAGATGATTTCCAATTGCCCAAGTAATGGTCTTGAATGACCATGTAATGGCCTTGATTATGGAGTGTTAATTCAGCCAAATAATGGTTGAATTCATTTGGGATGTTATGGAGGTTTAATGCCTAAAAAACCAGCCCAAGAGTCATGTCTTTTCGTCTCCCGTCGCAACCTCTGGACAACCAGAGCCGCGGCCCTGCAGGGAGGCGCCACGGCGCTCCAACTTCAGAGGGTTGGCGCCGTGGCCCTGCAAGGAGGCGCCGCGGAGCCACAACTTCAGAGAGTTGGTGTCGTGGCCCTGCGTGAAACCTACGTCATTTGACCAATAATCATCTATTACCTTACGTATCAAAACAATTCGTATACGTACCAATATCTCTTCTATTTAAGAAAATTATTATCCTTGACATTGTATGTACATGTGTGTGAAAACAACGTTTCCGACGTATGAAGTCCCTAATTATTCGATTCGTAATTAAATAGGATTAATTTTATTTCACGTTTAATAAATATTTCCAACAAAATATTTACTTCTTTCTTAAATGTAGAATCAGTTTACTATTTAACACTAATTCTTATGCACCTTTTGTTTTATTATATATGGCATTCTTTTTGTTATAGTTTATTCCAAACAGATGACACATTTCTAGACTTGAAAACTCATTCACTCTAAGCTTCATATATTATTCTTGTCGTTTGGTAGTGTGTACTAGGTGTAAATCTTAGTACAATGTTTAATTGTAAATTGAAGTTTGGTATAAGTGTACAACTAATACTAGTACTCCGTTATTTATACACATTATTTAGTATTATTCTTATGCATAGTAAATCATGGATTCAACAATATAATACCAATATTATTCTCATTCTAATACACCATATTTAATATTATTTAGAAATTATGCAATGCGTGTTATTTAATACAACAAAACAAATAATCGATAAAGAATATTGTAATTTTTGTTATGTGTGATCTTAGATATTTCATCATAACTAATCTCAATAATACTAATATACCTTATTCGGTACTCTCCTTATACATCCTACCAAGCAATTCCTAAGTGACTTGTTCTTATTCAACAACATAATTATCATGACATATCTAATATCACAAATTCAAAAAATACTTTTGGTATGTGTTAAACATTTTTCTTCTTTTCTTAAATTTCGTACTCAACTAAACACCACAATGCAAACACATGAAGTAATTTTTAATAAGCATTCTAGATGTGGCTTATTAGATAAAGTAATCGTACAAATAAAGATGTTGCAACTCTTGTATATATTGCTTTTGTAGATGTGACATTTTGGAAATTCTAGGTTGTTTTAAATATAATAGTGATTTTTTACAAGAGAAAATTGATGGTGTTTATTCACATTAGTTGTTTAAGGGTTCAATTTAAAATTGATGATGTTTATTTACATTAGTTGAAGATTTGTAAATTAAAATTTTCCGCATGACGCCATATTATTTCGATCCAAACATAAACATCCATTGCTCCAAGCAACAAAAAGAACAAGTATTATTATTATGAGATATACTGATAATGTAAAAGCTCTTTACACTGTTTGTCATAGTAAATAAGTCAAATCTTTTTATTTTATTTTAGTAGCACAACATGATTAAGGCAAGTGAGCCTTGCTATAAATTTATTGAAATGAAAGCCAAGGAGGAAGACTGATCATATTCATTAATCAGACCAGAAAATGTTCATCAAACCATAGTTAGGGTCATTTTTAGAAACACCCAATTTTTCCCACACAGCTTCAGAAGCATCAACTATATTATTCTTACACCCTTTACTTGTGTCACATTCATCAACAACCATAGCTTTAGTACTCCTCCCATTTTTTGCATAAATTGTAATTTTTTCGAAACATCGTCTCCCTTTATTGTACCATCCAGTTGATAAAGCCACAATTGGAATAGAATTATGGTAATATTTACCACTACATTCTGATTGACCACCTTTTGAGAAGTCATTAACTGTTAACATTGCCTTCATACGACCATTGTGCTTTTGAGCTTCAACAATTAATGTGTTACTAAAAGCCATTGAAATAAAAATCAAGAAAGCAACAAACTGAAATAGGCTGAAGTGAGTACTCTTCATATTTTTTAACTTGGTGGATTTTCTTTTTTTGTGGTGAAGAGTTGATATAACTGCTATGGTATTTATAGAAACAAATTGCCACCAAACAATACTTGGAATGTAAATAGAGTTGGTCATGTAAATCCAAACCATTGAACACAATGGGGTAAAAATACTAAGAAAGTAACGGCACAAGAAAAATCACGATGTCTAGGAACTTCTTTGGTTTTATTAGATAAACTAATTAGTATTATACGAGTAAAATATGTTGAAACTCTGTTGTTAGTTTTGTAGATGTGACATTTTTGAATATTTTACTTGTTTTAATATGTACTATATTTTTGTATAAATAAAAAAAAATAGTAGATTTTCACTCCTCCGTCGTGTAGTAATTCTTGACATATCTTGTTTATATTTGGAATTGAATTAGTGGTCGTTATGTAAATCCAAATCATGGCTCACAATGGGAGAAAGAAACCCAATGGACAAGAACAATAACAAGCTTATACTGAATTATTTGAGCCAAGAATCATGTGGATCTCTTTCAATATGAATTATACGCAGAAATCTGTGTCATGTATATAACGTTTCAAAGGCTTGATTGACTCTCGGTATAAATCTAGCTAGGGGGTGACCTTGTAATCCAAAAATAAGTAGGAATTTCTTGCCTGCTAAGGGATTAATTCATTTTATATTAGGGGCATGGTTGTTTTGCTTCAACACCCTGCCAAAAAGTTTAGATATCATGATATTATGGCTTAATTTCTTAATCAACCTTTTTTTCCTTGAAGGTAAAGAATTTGACAGGCTTCAATATAGCAGACAAAATGCAAAGATTTTTAGAAGGGAAAAGATAATTAGAATTCTTTAGGCCATGCAGGCAGCAAAAAAAACTCATGTTTGGCTAGTTGATTTGTCTCAGAATCAAAATATTCTAAGTTACAACATAAAAGAGACCAAAAGAACTTCCACCACTTTTCCTGATTAAATTTGGTCCATCAAAGTTAAACTAAAGAAGCAATAATGCATTTTACTTCCAAAAACCACTATCCTCTCTACCTTACCACTTATCAGTATCTAAAAGGAGAATTTTGTTACTAAGTTAGCATAATCCATCATCTACTGATGGGCAGACAGTTAAATCGTTGAGCTGATCCCCTGGCGCATTTAATTTACAACAGCACATATATACAAACTCCTCATGTGCACATCATTGCAGCAAATTGTGTTATCCACTCGTCAGGTCAATCTCGGTCTGGGAATTTCTTACATCTGGTCGGGAACTTGGAGGCCAAACACTCGTACCGGACCTTGAAGTAGGATCTTGACTCAGATTGGCACCAACTGGTGTAGATGATTTTTCAGCAGACTCTTTTTCATCTTTAGTGCTACTTTCTGGTTTGCCCTTTACCTTTGGATCATACACAAAGCTGCACACGACTACCTGCAGCAGAAAAAAGAAACTTCGCGTAAAAGGGTGCCCCAAAAACCTAAGGATAGATATTAAACAAATATTAAGCAAATACCTGAACAGGGCTGGCTGCTATGAGCCTACCCCCTATAGCACCTCCAATTACATGGCCATCAGGACTACAAACTGAGATACTTATACCACCGGTGCGATTGTGTGGGCCACCAGTTTCAGCAACCAAGTACGAACCAGACAGGCATAGTATATCAAAACGACCCTGTACGGAATAGGAAACATGCAGTTCTCATGATACATGTGGAAACTGTTTTCACAAAGGGAGCCAAAAACTTTTTGGGGGAAGAGAACACAAGGGGAACAAAGTTGTTACATAGTTATCAATGTCAAGTATCAACATCCATTTACATGATGTATAAGTGTACACGCGAAAAGATTGTCTAGGCATGGAGACAGATTTGAGTGACAAGAAAGACACATGGAAAGTGTTTCTACTCAAATAACAAAGTACTTGGCTAATTTCTCAATTTTGCACTTTGTCACTATCAAGTTGTATCAACTATTCAAATGGACTTGTAAAATTGCATGTATCACATTACAAATATGTGATGAAAAGAGAGGCTAGGAAAGACTAATTAACCTAAATTGGCGATTGCTATTATGTGCATGATAGTTAGTAAAGCCAAACAGCTTTCATTACAAAACTAACAAACCAGAAAAGGATGGGTTATTTTATGAAAGAATTTTTGGTCCTATAAAAAGCGGAATTTGTGTTTGTGGAAATTGAAGGTTGCTACCTCTTGAGTCATGGATGTAGGGGTGTACACCGGTCCAGAACCGGACCGGACCGGAACCGGAATCAGGGATTTTTCCGGACCGAGGACCGGACCGGAATATTCCAGTCTGGTCCGGGTTTTGGACCGGTTGGACCTGTTTTATTTTTTAAAAAATGCAATTTTTAATTGTAAATTTTTAATGTTCGTTTATCAATCTCATTAAATATGTTTGTTTTTTCACTTATCCTTCAATATATTTTATTTCATTAAATATGACTAACTTAAAGAAAACCAACAATGTACTTGGTTCGTGTACGAACTACTGAACTACTGAACTACTCATTAATTAAAGCTACACACCACATAACACATTTATATTTTCTATTTGGACATTCCTGAAGCATTGGCATAAAATATAGGTAGGGAGAGAAGAAAGTAAACTAGTTGTAAATTGGTGAAACTTTAAATGGTCATAACTCTGCGCACGGACGTCCGTTTCACCTAAAAAAAATTATTTCGCATATTTTTTCGAGACGAGGCCGGACAAACTGCCAAAGGCGGTTTGGAGCAGCCGATTTCTCAAAAAACGGCTGTCTTGCCAATCAATTTCACTTTTCCCCCAAATTGTTACGTTTTTCCATTTTCAAAGCTAAATATCTCGCGATATACAATAGATTTCAACGTTCAAATTTCGTGGTAATGTGTCCGAGAATGTCAATTTCAGTATTGGTAATTCAATTTTAAAAAATAAAATAAAATAAAACTGGTCCATTCAGGTCCGGACCGGAAAATTTCGATTTTTAACCTACCCGGACCGGAAAACCGGAATTCCACATTTTGAAGGACCGGGGACCGGACCGAAATCCACCGGTCCGGTCCGAAAATGTACACCCCTAGTCATGGGTACTCCATTAAGTTGCCAGGACTTGGTATATGAGTTTTACATTGATTATTATGTCAAAGTATTTGCTAAACTTGTGAGATTTGTAGCATCAAATGTTTATCTCATGTTCATATCCATGCTTTTCAGTTCTCCATTAAAGAATTAACGTATAATTTGATACAGAACTGACTTTAGTTGCAATTTTCTAACTTGTAAGGCATAACACCGTATCATTATAGTATTAAACAAGAACGTTGTTAGACAAGTGGAAGAATCACAAGCAATATTATGTACCAATAAAGAGTTATGGCCCTTCGATACAGGAGAATTTTTAGTACACTTTAAAGACTGGATTAGAAAAAAGGAAAAAAAATCAGACAGTCTGACAGATAAACATAGAACAAAAAGAAAAGCTTCACATACTTTTTGGAATCATTAAAATAAGTACAATTCAGGTCTTAAACATTAAAGCGAAATTAACTATTAAACATGTAGGTTACATGGCCAGGTAACATGTTAGTGTCACCTGAATTTGTTCTATTGAATGTTATAGAACCTACGTCGTTCTTAAACAGTTGAAAGGTCCCCGGACCCCAATCAAGTATCAACAACCCTATTTAGTGCTTTGTACAAGCTTTGAAAATGAATCTACCAATGTCATATTGCCCGTCACATTCAGACATAATCACCCTAATATTCCGAGAGAACCACCTGCTAATAAAACTTAAAATTGCAGTGCATTATCTGATCTCTCCTAATCGCAAAATCAGTTGATATTAACAGTTAGGTATTTTCAAAAGAAGCTCAAAGTTCCTACGTAACACCACAAAGCAAAGAGCCCCACCCACCTCCTTTCTCTATATTTCCCCTAAAATAAAATCCACTTGGCAATTAAGGGTCGGGACCAATCATCCAACTAAAGTTACCTCCTAAGATTTGTTAACAAGAAAATGTGTAGCACCTTCCACGGTTTCAATAAGTTTGATCAAGGCAAACATCATTTTATGTTTCACTATGTTTCAAATTCTCGATAACTCACCTACTGGTATTTATCAGCCCCTCACTTCCCATAATCTTGATTAAGATCTCTACGGGTGAATACCTTATGTAAAATCCCAGTCTAAGATCTCTCAAGAACTCGCTTACTGGTATTTATAGCTCTTCAAGTCTAAGTAAGTCACAAAATAATGAACAAAGTCTAACCTCATAAGTTACAGTGGAACCAGAACTGGCAGGGGGGCGTAATGTTATAGCTGAAACTACGCCATTAGCTGATAAGATGCATAAAGCCCTAGGCCTCTGCTGTGAAAATGCCAACAACTTTTCCGCAACATCCTGCTAAGTTTAAGGAGAGTGTGATTCCAAAATAAAATACAGGTTACAAAAGGTGGTGACATAGAATGTTGAGCATATGCATAGTTTAAGATCCAACATCAGTAAAATCACACTTTTCCACATCTGAAAAGCTCTTTCCTCTGGACAAACATTGTGGGACAACCTTCCCAACAATGTTAAACGCTATTCCTGTTTGGTTACCAAAGTGCTTCTTTGCATCACCTCGACTCAAGTTCCCGCCATAGGAATGAGTCAGAAAGAAAAACACAGCATTTACTTTAATTTGTTTGTCAGGTACAAAAATAACATATCATCATCACAGTTTGATTCCCTTTCATCCATGTGCCAGATTTTTTGTGAGAAAGACTTCATACACTCAGATAAAAAAAAACAAAAAAAAAACAAAAGGGACACGTAATCAAAATACTCTGGTTATATGCTAAAGACAGTTTTGTACAATTTCTCCAAATAAATATACATACAAAATGTGGTGAGAGCTATACCTCTCCTACACCAATGTGTATAACATGAGGAGTAAAAGCCAGTCCAGCCGAACTACTCATCCATTCACCTGCAGCAAGCAAATTAATCTTCAGAAACTACGACCAAATAAATAGGATATCTTTTGAGTTAAAACTCCAATTGAGAGATAAATTAACCAACATTATTGGAAATATTGAAAAGAACTTCCCCACCTCCCCAACACCTCCATCCTCCTATCGAGAATTGATGGGGCCTAACCTCGGGAAGGAGAAGTTCAATATTATTAATATGTGATATGCAACCAACAACATGATACAGTGTAAAACATCCAACCAATTCAAGCAAATCCAGTTATATCACAATAGAACAAGTTTGTCTAACTAAATGAGTAAGTGAATCTGCCCGAAAAATAGTCTGAGTTGCGTGAAGTTACGTTCTCTCTTCTCATTGAGAACAAGATGCATACTATTAGCCCTGATTCTCGATGACAGGAAACACCTCATAAATGTAACATCAACATAACATGTATAGCATGGAAATGCAACAAACAAATAAATCCCTTCAGTATGCGTTAACTATGAAGCATGATTTCACAGCAATACACTAACTTTTAGTTAGCCAATAACTTACAACCACCATTCAAATTACACATTGATGAAATACAATAACCCATTCACGTTCAAATATAACTCACCAACATTAGCTAATTGTTGCTTCCACCCACTTCCGGGAGGGCGGCCCCTGATTCGCTTTGGCCCGGGAGTGATGGACCCACCACTTGAAGGGTTACTAGACAAAGGGGACAATGCTAAAGACATATTGGTCCCATCAGGACCATATTTCCTAGGTCTACCTCTCTTCTTTTTCACTGGATCACCACTACCAGGTGAAACACTAGATCCCATACTAATGTTAACCGCATGACCAAAACTAGGTGATGGGTTCTCAACTTGATATGTTGAGTTCACATTACCAATACTACCACTCCCCACATTGGACTGAACTGTAATATTATCATTTGTTAGGGACTTAAAACCAGGTGGGGTAGGTGCCCCAGACCCACCAGCAGCACCTGAACCAGAACCACTAATCCCTCTGTTGAAATAGTAAGCTGAAGAACCAGATAGTGCCATCCCTTCCCTTATATCCATGCATTTACTTAGTAAAAATTGATTCTTGATAAGGTGGTAACTTTATGGAGTTAAATCAACCAATTTAACACGGAACATAAAGTACAACCAATATCACAAAACCCAACAAAAGAAACCTAATTAAACCAAGAAAATAACTTCCTTTTAAAAAAAAAATCCTAAGAAGGGTTTAACATGGGTCTTTCAAGAAGCTAAAAACAAGGGGAAAATGAAATCTTGAAGTGTTTGCTACAAACAGAACTACTAAAGATCATACATTTAAGCTATATTTTCAAGAATGCTCAAAATTTGTAGTTCTAAAACCCCACCAAGATAGTAAATTTGAGTGAAAAAAGTTGATAAAACTGTGCTAAAGGCACATCAAACAGGTAAAAGTGAAACCCTAGGTTTGAAATGAGAGAGGAACTGAGTTATTAGGAAAAGAGGAAGAGGAGAAGGAGGGTAAAGACAAAAGCAATAGTAGTAGAAAATTTTCAGCTTTTGAATTAAAGGAGAAGACTGCCTTTCTTTCACACAAGTAGAATAATAAATGTATTTTATTTTATTTTAGGGGGTTTGGCAAAGGGTTTAAGAAGTCTGTGTTGGTGCAAGGTCTTGTTAGATTTGTCCCATATGAAAAAGGCTTAATACATAATTAACCCTTAAACTTCTCAAATATTTCATATAAACACTCAAATTAAGTCATATTTCAATAGACATTCGGTTCAAAAAAAAAATTAAAAAACTTGTATTTTCATTCGTATATTAGGTAGTTAAGTTAATCACATAAAATGTGTTTCTCCTTTAATTATACACATTTGTCTCAATAAACAGGAAATCCTGATACATTTTCTACTGGAGGTTACAATAACAACAACATACCTAACATACCTAGTGAAATCTCACAATATGAGGTCTGGGGAGGGTAGAGTGTACGCAGACCTTATCTCTAATTTGGTAAGTAAATAGGATGTTTCTGAAAGACCTTCGGCATTTTTACTAATGAGATGACATATTTTATGTGATTAAAAGGTTGATGAGTATAATTAAATGAGATAACATATTTTTATGTGATTAACTTAATTACCTAATAGATGAATGAAATATGCTCTCTTTTTTCTTCAAAATTCGAACAAAAAGTATCGAATTGAGACACTTTATTAAGAGTTGAAGTATATAATTGGAACATGGCTTAGTTCGAATGTCTAAATGGAATATTCTACCAAGTTTAAGGGGTTGGCTATGTGTTAAGCCTATAAAAATAATATATTTTCTCCGTCCCAATTTATGTGACACCATTTGACTTGACATGAAGTTTAAGAAAGAAAATGTGACTTTTGACATGTGTTGTCCAAAATAAGTCTTGTATAAATGTATGATTGCAAATCATCTTATAAAGTTAAATTGTTTCTAAATATAGATAAGTGACATTCTTTTTTGACATATAAAAAAAATTGTGTCACATAAATTGGAACAGATAGAGTATTATCTTTAGCAATTTTGGTCCCTCTAATATTGCCAAAATTTGTTTTTAGTCTTTTTGATATTTAACTAAGTGTTTTAAATATTCAATTAATTAAAGCAATGCATTATCAATCCTTTTGGTACTGACAACAATAATAACATACCGAGTGTAATTCCATAATTAGGATTTGGGATGGTGTTGTGTGCGCAATCTTATTCCTACCTTGTGAAGGTAGATAGGTTGTTTTCGATAGACCATTGGCTCAAGTAAAGCATACCAAAATTAATTATGTAAAGAAAATACAACATCAACAATAATTTGAAGTAAAGGAAACAACAGATAATAAAATTGAAGAAAATGATAGTAGGAGAGTAAAATAAATTTATTATATTATCAATCGTTAGTTCGTGTTTCCTTTTTCTGAACGCGTTATTATGACTTATTCGCTTTTGTTATCATCATTTTCATACTACTTTAAAATTTGTGTCCGGTTAAATAGTTTCTCTTGCTTTGCTTGTGCTTATGCTTATGTTTTGTCTTGAGCCGAGGGTCTTTCGAAAATAGTCTCTCTACCTACCGACGCATAGGTAAGATCTGTGTACATTGTACCCCTTTCAGACCCCACATTGTGGATTTCAGTATGTTGTTGTTCTTGTATCAACGCTCCATTACTAAAATGAACCAGAACATGTCTTGTACTCCTCAGGATAAAAAAGAGTATTCACTAAGTAATTTGCACACCTTCAAGAAAATACTAACTTCTAGGTAAAATAAATCTTCAATAAATTTTTTGTTTGGCCATAAAAATTTAACAGATTTTGAAAATAAATCTTCAAATCCAAATTCTAGGTCAAACTTGTTTTTTGGGCCAAGATATGTATTTTGGCCTTTTAAAAAACTTTTAAAAATTATTCCAAACTTTTATATTTTATAAAAAAAAATCATATATTTATCACCCAACTAATTCTATTTCTAGTAGCTAGTAATTGTGTTATTGTTGAAAATATTTATTAAACGTGAAATAAAGTTAATCCTATTTAATTACGAATCAAACATTAGGGGCCCCACACGTCGGAAACGTTGTTTCCACACACGTGTACATACAATGCCAATGATAATAATTTTCTTAAATGGAAGAGATATTGAGTGCATTATCTGAATTGTTTGAGGCGTAAGGTAATAAACAGTTATTAGCGAAATAGCGTAGGTTTCACGTTGCTAAATGAAGGAAGAAGTGTATAAATATGTTTAAAGATGAAACGAGTCATGAATCCGCGGCGCCAAACTGCATGGCCACGGCGTCAACTCTCTGAAGTTTGGCGCGCGGTGCCGCTGTGAGCCCACGGCCTTGACTCTGCGAAGTTTGGGCGCGCTTCTCCTGCCGACATGGCCGGTAGTCGAGGCTGACGGGAGATGAAAAGACATGACTCTTGGGCTAGTTTTTGAGACATTAAATCCCAAATGAATTCAGTCATTATTTGGTTGAATTAACACTCCATAATCAAGGTCATTACATGGTCATTCAAGGCCATTACATGGGCAATTGGAGAGTCATCTTCACAACACTATAAAATGAGGCCTTAGGCTCATTTGCAAAACACATGAAATACTTCTTCCTCTCTTGCAATCACAAAACACTCAAAGATCTTTCTTCCAAAGCAAACACTTGAGTTCTCTTTGCTCATTTGTTTGATTGTTGTTTTATCTTGGGAGATAAGTTGTCATTACAACCGTTGAAAGGATATACGGGACAATATTATCTTAAGGATAGATCAAGAATTTGGTCGACTCAACAAGCCCTTCTATTTGATCATTTCCAAGTTTTATTACAATTTGTTGTTGTTGTTATTTTCACATATTACACATTAACATTCACAAGATTAAGATAATATTCGTTATTTCAACAACAACAACATATCTGCTGAAGATCAATTCAACGCTTTGAACAACGCCAATGCTCAAGGCAATCCGCGCTTGATCCCAACGCTCGAGCAATGACACGCTACTCTCTCACTAATCCGGGCATTCCAAATGCCTTCCAACTCTTCGTTTGACACAACTAGTGCCCTCTTTGCTCGCCGAGGCATTCCACGCTCATGCTCTCGCGCTCGAGGTACTTACAACGTCTTTGCTACTGGTCAAGGGAGTACTCCTGCTCCAACTCCCGTTGTTTTTCAACATGAACGTTCCGAAAAGTTCATGGGTACACATTTCAAGCGATGAGAGCAAAGATGTTGTTTTTCCTGACGGTTATGGGACTAAAACGTTTCCTAACCGAAGACCCTCCACAAGTTGGGAATGACACGGACCCTCAGCCAAATAATTTGGCGGGAGGGGGCCAAGGTAACCATGTTGATGACGACATGAAGATGGTTCGTAAGGCATGTAAACACAGTGATTTCATGTGCAGGAACTACATTCTAAACAGTTTGTCCGATCCTATCTACACGGTATATTGTACCGTTGAAACTGACAAGCAGTTATGAGACAAACTACAAAAGAAGTACAACACCCAAGATGCGGGTAGTAAGAAGTTCATCATTGAGAAATTTTTGAAATTTCAAATGGTGGATAACAAAAGTGTGTCAACCCAAGTCCGAGAATTTCAAATGATTCTACATCATCTAGACTTTGAAGGATTGAAGCCCAACGAGCAATTTTTGGTTGGGCATTAATCGAAAAGATGCCTCCCTCGTGGAATGAGTTTATGAATTACTTGAAACTCAAAACGAATGAGATGACTTTTGACGAACTTATTGTCAAACTCCAGATACAAGAGAACAATAAGAAGGTCATGTCAAAGGGGCAACAACCCGCTGAGGCTAAGGCAAATCTGACGGAAGTCAAAGTGAATCCAAGCAAAAAGCGGAAGTTCCAGAAGGATGGTCAGTCCCAAACAACTGAAAAGTTTAAGGGACATGTCACTATTGTGGTAAAGTTGGTCATATGGCCAAAGACTGCCGCAAGCAAAAACATGATAAAGGCAAGGATAAGGTAAACATCGTCGAGGAAACGCTCCTAGATGATATGATTGAAGAATTCTCGGTGGTGTTAGAATCAAACCTTGTTGAGAATCCGACGCAATGGTGGTTGGACACGGGTGCTACCTGTCACATTTGTTCCACTAAAGACGTTTTCTCCACGTATACACCAATCACAGATAAGAAGTTGTTCATGGGCAACAACTCCTCTTCAGAGGTGTTGGGGGAAGGAAAGATAATTCTTAAGATGATGTCCGGAAAGGAACTGATTCTCAAAGAAGTGATGCATGTCCCAGAAATTCGACGAAATCTAATTTTTGGAAATTTATTAGTGAATGCTGATTTTAGACTAGTGCTAGAGGCTAATAAGTTTGTAATCACTAAAAACGAAACATTTGTAGAAAGAGGTTTCGCATGTGAAGGCCTCCTTAAGGTTAATGCTACACCTATAATGTCGTCTACTTAGAAAGGGCTTTCGCATGTGAAGGCCTCTTTAAGGCAAATATTGTACTTGTACTGCCTTCTATTATAAATAAAACCGAGTCTTCCTTTTACATGTTTGTGTCTTCTAATTTATGGTGTCGTAGATTAGACGTGTTAACTATCAATTTATATTAAGATTGGTAAAATTGGAATCATTTCTCTCTATCGACATAAACCCTCAACATAAATGTGAGGTGGGCATGGAGGCAAAGACTCTCCAAAAAGTTCTCTTAGATTCGTCGAAATGGAAATCGCTTCTCTAGAACTCACATGTATCAATAGATGTGATTTAGAACTAGGGGGAACAAGTCCTTTGTGACTTTCTTAGATGATGACATAAGGTTTTGCCACTTTACTTACTTAAAGTAAAAATAGAGCCTCTGAAACATCTAAACGTCACAAAGCAAAGATGAGAACTACTGATGTCGATAGATGCATAGACAAGACATTCATACGTATGTTCATGACTATCGTCGCCTTGCGGGATCTTGAATTACATCAAATGAATGTCGAGATAGTCTTCCTAAATGATGATTTGGAAGGAGAAATATACATAGACCAACTAGAGGGGTATAAGGCTGTTAGTGGTTCGGATATACTCGAGAACCGGACCGAAACCGGACCGGTAAACCGGACAGCCGAAACCTTAACGGTCGGATCGAGTATCTAAAAATACCGGACCGTTAAAGGAACGGGCCGTAACGGTAAAATACGTGCCGGTCCCCGGCTGATCCTCCGGCCCCCCCGCCGGTCCACTCCGGCCGACCCTCCCGCCCGGCCTTTGGCCCACCCAGCCCGGCCTCACCGTATCGGCTCAAGTGGTTGTAAATTGATCAAACTTTATATGGTCATAACTGCGCTCGGACGTCCGTTTACCTAAAAAAATTTGATTTCGCGTATTTTTGAGACGAATAATCCCAAACGGAAAGTCAGTTTGCTTCACCAATTTCTCCAAACCGTCCATATTGCCCTCGATTTCTCTTTTCCCCCAAATCGTTACGTTTTCCAATTTACAAATCTAAATATCTCGCGATGTACAATTGATTTCAACGTAAAAATTGCGTAACCGCGTCAAAGAATGTCAATTTCGGTATTGGAAATTCAATTTAAAAAAAAATGGCGAGCAGGAAATTCTTACGGTCGGACGAGAACCGGGCGATAAGGTTTCGGTCGGGGCCGGATCGTCGGGACCAGAAACCTTACGGTCGGTCCGGTCGATGTGATACCGGACCGGACGGACGATGCTGACTAGAGGGTATGTGGTTTGAGCGGATGACAAAGTGCATGCCTTGTCAAATCATTATGCAGTGAAAGCGGGTCTAATTAATGGCACGGGAAATTTGATAGTACCCTACTATCGTAAGGAGTCTCTATTAACAAGTGTGATGAGTGTGTTTACATGAAGAGGAAATGACCGATTCATTAGGCATAAGTTATGACCGATTCATTAGGCATAACATTCCTCTATGTAAGCGAATTTTTGATCATCGGTATGATCTGAGGTAATCCTAGAGACTAAGATTGTGCTAAAAACAATGTTTTGACTTGAAAGATATGGGTGTCGTAGATGTTATCTTAGGGATCAAGGTCTCTAAGACAACTAACGGATTGGCCTCGTCTCAATCTCACTACATCAAGAATGGGCTGAAGAAATTTGAGATGTTCGACAATTCACCTGCAACGACACCATTGGTTAGAAGTCAATAAATTGGCAAGACTCACCCGTAAGCTGAATGGCTTCATGGTTTCTTATAAGATATTTCATGTTGGGATAAACTCGTGACTTTTGTAATGATCCACTGCAATAGTCAGTCGGCGAAGGGCACGGAGTTCTATTTACATTGGCAAGCCTCGTCATATTCGACGGAGACATGAGTCTGTTAGGCAGTTGATCACCTCGGGTATTATTTCCATTGATTATATAAAATCTAAGGAAAATATCACGAATCCGCGGCGAAGGAATTGTCACGACGCGTTCGGGCGTGGTAGTGCCTACCGGCACCCAAGTAGTCATACATCGAGTAACAATGAATATAAAACAAGGCGAAGCGATTTAAAACAATAAGACACGGTTTATCGATGAAAAGCTTGCCTTTCGGCATAATATAAATAACTCAAGTTTTGCGATTCATCCCAGCTGTACAATAGTACTACAGACCTCTGAAGTAAACTATGGCGGGACGGGGCCGCCATACCTGTATCTGAAAACTATCTACAATCTGGAGATCATACCCAAAGTAGAGCCTCGGAGAAGATGGAGCTCACACCAGCGCAAAGATCCTAAGGATGTGGATCTAGCACACCTTGCCACTGCGGCATGAGCGGCGAAGGAGTCGATCTGGTACCAAGTATGTGAAACTATAAAGTACTTTAAAATGAAATCAAAGTATTTAAAACCTTTTCACAAATACAATCGATTCAATTGCACATAGTGCCATCACAACAACAATGATAATAGAAAAGCGTAACAGTCTATTCTAGGCGCGAATGATCGAAGCAAGGCCAATCGCCCATGCGTCGTGCGTGCCTAGTCACGGACTTCGCGGCCGCATGGTCGCGCATAGACCCGCGTGAGGTAGCCCTCGCGTCGGGGCAGCCCGACCCCGGCGTCGCTGGGCTCACGCGGCCGCGTAGCCTCGAACCGCGTAGTCTCAGCGGACGCGCAGAATCCCGCGTCGGGCTAGGCGCCGGAATGATCAATCACGGAGCATACCGTGCTCGCGTAGTCTCACGACGCGTAGGCGTATAGACCGCGTCGAAGCAAGCCACCGGTATAATAGTCGAGGGTAGGTGATCTGATGTGATATAACGGACTTACCGGTTAGCAACGTAAGCGCAAGAATGACCCTTTACACATTACTAACACGGTAGCGTCGTGATATGTCTACTTATCAAACAATCTTACTACACTTGAGAGATCAATCTGAGGCCTTTATAAACAAACAAGTAAGCAGTTCCTTTTATCATTCTTAAGTTGTTATACCTAACTTCCGTAAAGCTAGCATAACTCTTAGCTTTTGTTTTAAAAACGGATATTTATCTTACGTAAAAAAATGATTGATATTCTTTTGAAATGTTTTGATTCTTATTATTGAGCTTAAGCGTGAGGCATTCCGTAAGTATTATTCGAGCTTAAGCGTGAGGCATTGCAGTAAGTATTATTCGATTAACAACATGCGTCTAGTACTATATATATATTGTAAAATATCATGCTTAGGCGAGAATCACATACATTCTCGTGAAAACCACTGCGAGTTGAATATGTCGCGCAGAGAGTCGACTATAATAGTCACGGATATCTATCAAAGACTACTCGAGTCATTCTAAGCGGAGGTTCACGATTACGGAAAGTGGGCGTATGACCTGCGGTGAGCTATATAAGTCTCTTTGTGAAAGCGATCTATGTGATCTGGTGTGATTATTCTTCTTTAAAACCTACTGTGGTAATAGTTCAATTCTTTTACGTGATATTCTTCAAGTATTTATACTTATCCTTATACTACAACATTAAGTATTCTACAATTCAAAGAGGTTAGGATTATTACCTCGGTAAGCCCGATAATATCCTAGATAAAGTCGCGCTGAGCAAGGTTTAGCTCACAAGTTTATGCGCCGTAGCTCGAAACCTTAGAAGTTCTTCACAACTTCTACCAAAGACTAAGGGATTTGGGCTAGGGTATTTTGGGCATTATAACGATACTAGAAGACAACTTTTCTACCAAGGGAGGGTAGATTTCGGCTAGGCTAGGGGTTAGGCCTCGGCCAAACTCATGAGGAGGAAGGGGTGTTGGATGAAAAGCTCACAAAGGGAGAGGAGGATTTTCAAGACTTGGAAGATTTGTGGATGAAGAACTCTTCATCTAAAGGGGGTATTTATAGGTCGAGTAGCGACCAATGGCGAAGATTAAGACAAGTGCAAGGCAAGTGTAGGGTGAGGATTAACTATACACAAATATCCTGCCAACTCCTTGACTTGTGCCTGAGGCACAAAAAGCGTGCGAGAGCTCTTCAATTCGTCAAATGGGCGATTGAGTCCACATAGGAGGTGCCAGTGTTGCCCTCGTTGGTCCAAAATGTTTCGTCTCGGAAAAATCCGCAAAAATTAGAAATGGCATAGCGGAATTTTCCTACGGTGTGGAAGCGTTGCGTCGGAAAGCGATTCTTTAAGCGAGTTGTGCACAAAAAGCGTCGAGCTAACTTTAAAGCCAAACTCTTTATGCGTATTCCACTTACGTACATACTGCAAATACGAGGTATAACATTCTCCTCTCCTTAGAAACATTCGTCGAATGTTCCTTCTCAAACGATTATCGAAGAAGCTTAAGCGATTAGCAAATGCCACACACACGCCACAAAACAACACTTAGGCATAAATGATAATGGAAATTTACAAGTAGGAAAGTGAATTACGGAGGTGTGGGGAATAGGTGAGGATACTTACGCCTCGTGTCCTCGCCGGCTTCCGCGTCATCTCCACTGAGCTCGTTCGCGCGAGACTTTGCGGAAGCCACGTCCGCCGTCGCGGGCGCTAACGGACGATCGACTATCGCTATGGGAATCTCCATACGATAACCCGCCGATCACTGGACATCGTCGTCGGGTGTACCACAGATGGATCCGATCGTCTCGCCGGCGTAGATCGTGAAACAGGATGCTGCTGCCTCCGGATCGGACGGCGGATCGGCTCGTAGGCAACGCTTGCCTACCTGCGGACAATCGAAGCGGCCCGATGTACGCGTGAGTTTCCTTCTTCCGAATCTCATCGCCGCCGTGGGTGGCGCTAGGAAAACCCAATCATGAACCTCGAACTCAAGATGCGGCGGCGATGATCTGCGTCGACTTACATGCGACTACGAGCTATCGATAGCGCTCTCGGATAAGCCGCTTATCCGGCACTGCTGCGCCGTCTGGTCCCACTTTGCACTCGCCCACGTCGAACCAACCTATAGGCGATCTGCGCACTTCCTCATCTACAAGGCCTCGTAGGCGTCGTCGAATCTTTGGAGTGGTAGCTATTATTATATGCGAACTCAACTAGAGGCAAATGATCCTCCCAACTACCGCTGAAGTCAATAACACGGGCTCGCGACGTATCCTCGAAGTGCGGATGGTGCGCTCTGCTGTCCGTGCATGCGTGGATGAAATGCGATGCTCGGGCTCGCTGCGTTCTAAACCCTGCGGAAGGACCTCAGGAAGTTAGCGTAAAGCGGGCTCCTGCATGCGATATGATCGAAGTGGGGACTCATGCGATCGGCGATCTCTCGGATGTAAAGTCGGCATAATCCTCGTAGAAAAAGTCGTCCGGACGGGAAGAAAGTGGGCTGATTTAGTCGACTGTCGGCGATAACCCATATAGAATCATGTCTCCTACGAGTGCGAGGTAATCCTGTGATGAAGTCCATGTTGATTACCTCACTTCCGGTCGGGATCTCGATAAATGCGTAACAAACCACGGGCCTGCGGTGCTCTACCTTCGCTGCGGCCGACAACACGGGCGAGCTACGAACTGCGGCGTCCTCTTGAAGCCATCCCACGATACACCGATCTAAGGTCGTGGTACATCTTAGTCGACCGGATGGATGAGTAATGCTTGCGTGTGCTTCCCGAGAACACCTGCGAAGTCACGAAACATCACGGAACACGATGCGCCTCGAACCTTAGCACCCAGTGGTCTACCCGAAAGGACCGCGCCTCGCGAAGAGGCGTATCGCGATATCGAATCAAAGTGGATCCTCGAGCTGTTGCCTCTTCGCCTCGCCGATGATGGAAGACTCGGCAACCTCGCGAACTCTAACCCATGCTATCGAGAATCAATCAAGCGGACACGAGGCTCGCTAAGCGATGCAAATCACGAACCATGTCCTCCTCTCTGCGCATCGTCGATAGGCTCGTCGTCCTACGACTAAGGCGTACGCCTGACGTTGGCCTTGGGTAGTGCGGGATATCAACATCGTAATCCTTAAGCAACTCTAACCACCGTCTTTGTCGTAAGTTGACTCATCTGGTGAAGATATCTTGGAGCTCTTGTAGTGCGTATAAATATCCACGTGAACCCCATACAAATAGTGCCTCGGATCTTGGCGTGAATCACGGTGCGACTCGAATCATGGGTGGGGTAGTTCCTGCGTGTTTCTTAATTTGTCGGGATGCGTATGCTATAACTCTGCCGTCTTTGCGTCAACACGCATCCCAACGATGCACGCGTCGCGATACACCGCATGTAGTCTGGACCTGCGGAAGAGTAAACGAGGCGGTCGTCAATCTCTTTCATTTGGAAACCACGCTCGCTGGCATCGATCCGGCGAAACTTGCGCCACGAGTCGGCCTAGTCGATAGTGCGAGAGATAAAGCAAACTTCTCCACGACGCGATAATAACATGAGCCCGAGCTGCGAACCTCACAGCCGGATGGTAGTGCAGGCAGATCTGGCGCCTCGATCTTGGCGTATCGACTCGAATGCCGTCGGCCAGGCAATATGCGAAAGCGCCCGCGAAGTCAGCGAAACTCACGTTTGGAAAACTTGGCGTCTGCTGCGATCTGGAGAAGCTATCGGCCACGATCGCCAAATGCTCGCGTACTCCTCTACGGCGAGAATAAACGAAGATATCATCGATGAACACTATCACAAGCGTGTCCAAAATGGTTTGAACACTCGGTTCATCAAATCCATGAATCTGGCGGGCGTTGGTCAACCAAAGACGCGACCACGAACTCATAATGCGTCTGGTCAGGAATGCGATCTGAGGGACATCGCCTCTCGACACGAACGATGATAGCGACGCGGTCAATCTTGGAGAAGCATCTCGCGCCTGCTGGTCGAACAAATCATCAATCACGGGAAGGGTATGCATTCTTAATGGTCACGCTTGTTGGTGCCGTAATCAACACGCGCGCGCGGCGTCGTCCTGCTAACGCGAACAATCTGGCGCCCCGGGAAAGCACTAGGCGATAAAACCGCTTCTCCGGCAAATCCCTGGTGGTCCTTGCTCCGGCTTCGGCGGTGCCGTTACGTATGGCGGAATGGAAATAGGCGAGTGTGCTGATATGTCGATACAAAACTCGATCTCCTCTCGGGAGGATGCGAAGGTCGTGCAGGAAACACGTGCGGGAACTCGTGACTCTGGGCGGCGAAAGTGCAGTGCGCGACTTGATATCAAACACGAGCGAGATGGTAGATATACCGTGCGCGTCTTCCTGGCCTTGAGGTAGGAAATAAACCTACCCGCCGGCGTCTGGTGCTCCTCCCGCTCGACAATGGCTCGCCGAGAGCGGAACGTACTCTCTCTGCGATCTACATTGGCGTAGCGAAGCTAGCCAATCCGTCCCAATAATCACGTCGAAGTCGATCATCTCGACTCTATCAAGTCGGCTGGTCAAGCGTGTAAATAGTCACGGACAAGCTACATATACGTAGAGCTACCGCGAATCACCTTGGCGTAGCTACCTCGAAAGGGTCTATGGACTCGGGCTGCATCCACATCCTACTAGCGAGGGAGATATATGGGGCCAGTAGAACCGGATCTATCAAAGCATACCACGTCAAACCAGCGATAAGGTACGTGGCGACATCGGTGAGGCCTCACGATCTGTCGGTTGGACAAAGCATATATGCGGTTACGAGGCCGCTAGAAGCTGGACTGCGCGCGACCTGCGCGACCGGCGATCCGTATGTACCTTGCCTCGGGGCGATGGCTGTCGGGGATGAAGAAGCGGCAGCAGACCACATGGTGAGCCTACCGCGGCGCCGCCGGTCGGACAAACTCGCAAAGTGACCTGCGGCCTGAAGTATAGCAAGCTCACGAGTCTGGCTCGAGAATGGTATCTGCCCTGCGGGCACTGGCGAACCTCGAGCAGTTGCGCATCACGCTACCGAAATCCAAGTCACGGGCACGACACGCGGCCGCTCTGGTGTCTTGAAAATGAGGTAGGGCGCTCTGCTTGGTGTAGTGCAAATCGGACTTACTGGCGATCGCCACCACGAGGACCACGAAAAGCCGGCCGTCTTGGCGCCTGCTGGCGATATCGCTCTGCCGGCGGTCTCTGCGCTCGCCGCGTCTGGTCGTGAGCTGCGTGCGGGTAATGTCCATACGGTGAAGAAACACCCGTGACTCGGCCGTATAATCATCTAGCCGGTGGCGTGGCGGTGTACCTATCCTCATCTCTGCTACGAATCTTTGGGACATATCTAGCCAAAGAATCAAACTCGACATTGTATTCCACGGCGGTGCGTCCCCTGTCTCGTGTGAGAATCTATCGGCTCGTGCCTCACCATGCGGAGGCAAGAAGTGTGTGAAAAAGCCTCGAAAACTCATCCCATCTGCTTTGGAGTGCATGCTCTCCCGGGAAAGCTCATGAATCAAACCAATCGGCTGCGGTGTCGCGCGGCCGTCACGAACCGAATATCACGGCCTCGATCTCGAAGCCACGATCACCGCGTAATCCTCTGCGGTGGCGGATGAACTCCTGCGGATCATCCTCGGCCTCGACGTAAAACTACGGCGGGCTCTGACTCGAAATCTCGCGACCTCAAACTATACGCCTCGGGTGCCTACTGGTGCGGCCCGGGTGAGGCTGGGCCATCGCGTCGGTCTCGCCGTATCGGGCCTGACTTTGCCAAAGGTGGGCCGTCTCGCTATACCCTAACTCGCCAGCGGTGTGGGGCGGGAGGTGTGGGTGCTGTGGTCTCTTTGGGGCCCGGTGGCGTCATAGAACTCGCCGTCTGCGGTATGGCGGGCACGAGCCTCGTGACTCTGGGTGTCTGCTAGCGACTCCGCCACTTGCCGCCACAGGCGGGTTGCGCTACGTGGGGCATAAGCTATACTGAAAGGAATACGTTAGAGGTCCGACTATAACACGACTCTCAAAGCACGATCTGGAATGAGAAGAATGGAAACCAATCCTAAATATCCTATAGCCTCACGATTATTGGTGTGGTGCCTGACGCGATAATCGAACTACTAGATACGGTGCGTAGACACTTTCAGAGGATTAAGCGCTCACGATACCACTTTTGTCACGACCCGTTCGGGGCGTGGTAGTGCCTTGCAAGGGCACCCAGTAGTCATACATCGAGTAACGGCGGAATATAAAACAAGGCGAAGCGATTTAAAACAATAAGACACGGTTTATCGATGAAAAGCTTGCCTTTCGGCATAATATAAATAACTCAAGTTTTGCGATTCATCCCAGTACAATAGTACTACAGACCTACAGGAAGTAAACAACTATGGCGGGGCGGGGCCCGCCATACCACTATCTGAAACTATCTACAATACGGGAGATCATACCCAAAAGTAGAGCCTCGGAGAAGATGGAGCTCACACGCGCTGAATCCTAAGGATGTGGATCTAGCACTCTTGCCACCTGCGGCATGAGCGCGGCCCAGAAGGAGGTCGATCTGGCAGTACAGTATGTGAAACTATAAAGTACTTTAAAATGAAATCAAAGTATTTAAAACCTTTTCACAAATACAATCGATTCGATTGCACATAGTGCCATCCTGAACAACAGCGATAATAGAAAAGGCGTAGCAGTCAATTCTGGGCGCGAATGATCGAAGCAAGGCGATCGCCCATAGCGTCATGCGTGCCTAGTCACGGACTTCGCGGCCAGCATGGGTCGCGCATAGACGCGTGAGGTAGCCCCCGCGTCGGGGCAGCGACCCCGGCGTCGCTGAGCTCGCGGCCGCGTAGCCTCGAGCCGCGTAGTCTCGGCGGACCGCGTGGGAATCCGCGTCGGGCTAGGCGCCGGAATGATCAATCCGGAGCATACCGTGCTCGCGTAGTCTCGCGACGCGTAGGCGTATAGACCGCGTCGAAGCGAGCCACCGGTATAATAGTCGAGGGTAGGTGATCTGATATGATATAGCAGACTTACAGGTTAGCAACGTAAGCCGCAAGAATGACCCTTTACGGCATTACTACTAACACGGTGGCGTCGTGATATGTCTACTTATCAAACAATCTTACTACACTTACCGAGATCAATCTGAGGCCTTTATAAACAAGCAAGTAAGATTCCTTTTTATCATTCTTAAGTTGTTATATCTAACTTCCCGTAAAGCTAGCGTAACTCTTAAGCTTTTGTTTTAAAAACCGGATATTTATCTTACGTAAAAAAATGATTGATATTCTTTTGAAATGTTTTGATTCTTGTGTCGAGCTTAAGCGTGAGGCATTCTGTAAGTATTATTCGAGCTTAAGCGTGAGGCATTCTAGTAAGTATTATTCGATTAACAACATGCGTCTACCGTACTATATATATATTGTAAATATCATGCTTAGGCGAATCACATACATACCAATGAAAACCACGCGAGTTGAATATGTCGCGAGAGAGTCGACCTATAATAGTCACGGATATCTATCAAAGACTACTGCGGTCATTCTAAGCAGAGGGTTCACGATTCTACGGAAAGTGGGCAGCACAACCCTGCAGGTGAGCTATATAAGTCTCTTGTGAAAGCAGTCTATGTAGTGCGATGTGATTATTCTTCTTTTAAAACCTACTGTGGTAATAGTTCAATTCTTTTACGTGATATTCTTCTAAGTATTTATACTTATCCTTATACTACAACGGTAAGTATTCTCAATTCAAAAGAGGTTAGGATTATTACCTCGGTAAGCCTGATAATATCCTAGATAAAGTCGCTGAGCAAGGTTTAGCTCACAAGTTATGCGCCGGTAGCTCGAAGAAACCTTAGAAGTTCTTCACAACTTCTACCAAGACTAAGGGATTTGGGCTAGGGTATTTTGGGCATTATAACGATACTAGAAGACAACTTTTCTACCAAGGGAGGGGTAGATTTCGGCTAGGCTAGGGGTTAGGCCTCGGCCAAACTCATGAGGAGGAAGGGGTGTTGGACGAAAAGCTCACAAAGGGAGAGGGAGGATTTTCAAGACTTGGAAGATTTGTGGATGAAGAACTCTTCATCTAAAGGGGGTATTTATAGGTCAGAAGTGGCCAACCAATGGCGAATTAAGACAAGTGCAAGGCAAGTGTAGGGTGAGGATTAACTATACACAAATATCCTACCAACTCAGCGACTTGTGCCTGAGCACAAAAGCGTGCCAAGGCTCTTGGTCGTCCAAATGGGCGATTGAGTCCACGATAGGAGGTGCCAAGTGTTGCCCTCCGTTGGTCCAAAATGTTCGTCTCCGGAAAAATCCGCCAAAAATTAGAAATGGCATAGCGGAATTTTCCTACGAAAGTCGTGAAGCGTTTAGTCGGAAAGCGATTCTTTAAGCGAGTTGTGCACAAAACGTCGAGGCTAACTTTAAGCCAAACTCTTTATCGTATTCCCACGCGTGCATACTACTGAAATACGAGTATAACAGGAATACCCGAAGATCGGTTGTTACGCACATGCGAGGAATGTGCTTAAAACGATTAATAAGAACGATTATAGTGGACACTGACCTTACTTTTGGAGATCCCAGGGATAAGGTTCAATGGGAAAACTAAATGTAAAGGTTCAGTTGAGCGCTTCGGTGGAAGCAAGAGCACTTCGGATAAGGATTTCTTCTTAAGAAACATAATCCAAGGTCATTCCCGTGATAGACATAAAGTGCTACCTGTAGAGGGGTAAAGGATAAGTTTCCAAAACCTTTAATGACTCTCAATAATTGAGGTTAGGTTGGAGAAACTTTTAATGATTTCTAACGCTTGTGTAGTGGGGTATTACAGGATACCTTGTAGGAGACCGCCTATTTAAGTACGAGGACAGGCCGCCTCAAATGAACGTACTTAAGAATCTAAGTGTGTCCACGGCCCACGACGGACAAAACACTAGAAAGATTGAGTAGGAAAGGCGTTGTGTTGGTACAATTGTCTTGGCATATACTAAACACTGACGGTTCAAGACATCACATTCACCGCGCAGTAAATATGTCCGATGGTATTCTACTATGGAAGGTTCAAAGCTCCGGCTACCTCTCCAGATACAACATCGTTCCGCCAAGTGATTGCTAGAACGACACCATACGCGTGCACCAGAATCTCTTCCAGGAGGGGATTGTTAGAAATATTTATTAAACGTGAAATAAAGTTAATCCTATTTAATTACGAATCAAACATTAGGGGCCCCACACGTCGGAAACGTTGTTTCCACACACGTGTACATACAATGCCAATGATCATAATTTTCTTAAATGGAAGAGATATTGGTACATATACGAATTGTTTGAGACGTAAGGTAATAGACGTTTATTGGCCAAATGACGTAAGTTTCACGTTGGTAAATGAAGGAAGAAGTGTATAAATGTGTTTAAAGATGAAACGAGTCATGAATCTGCGGCGCCAAACTGCAGGGTCACGACGTCAACTCTCTGAAGTTTGAGCGCCGCGGCGCCACCCAGCAGGGCCACGACGCCAACTCTCTGAAGTTTGGGCGCCGTGGCGCCTCCCTGCAGGGCCGCGACGCCGGTAGTCCAGAGGCTGCGACGGGAGACGAAAAGACATGACTCTTGGGCTGATTTTTGAGGCATTAAACCTCCATTAAATCCCAAATGAATTCAGTCATTATTTAGCTGAATTAACACTCCATAATCAAAGTCATTACATGGTCATTCAAGGCCATTACATGGGCAATTGGAGAGTCATCTTCACAACACTATAAAATGAGGCCTTAGGCTCATTTGCAAAACACCTGAAATACTTCTTCCTCTCTTGCAATCACAAAACACTCAAAGATCTTTCTTCCAAAGCAAACACTTGAGTTCCCTTTGCTCATTTGTTTGATTGTTGTTTTATTTTGGGAGATAAGTTGACATTACAACCGTTGAAAGGATATACGGGACAATATTATCTTAAGGATAGATCAAGAATTTGATCGACTCAATAAGCTATTATATTTGATCATTTCCAAGTTTTATTATAATTTATTATTGTTGTTATTTTCTCATTTTACATATTTAACACTCACAGTTATTAGCAATTATTTGAGCTGTTTTAGAGGATCGAAGAAAGCTTTATTCCTGAAAAGCAGAGTCAATTGCAAAGTGAGTTTCTGCATTTCTGGTGCAAAATAGGACCAGAAAATTCCCATTTTTCAATTGAGATTTCGTTTCATAGTCACTGTAATTGTGTTGATTTCTGATACTATCATGATTTTAATAAAGTTGTTTATTAAAATATTATTTTTATAAATTTGAAATTAACAAGTATGTTTATATGATTGGGTATTCTTGATAGTTTTTACAAGAGAAAATACATAAAATTTGTTGGAAATTAATTTATTAAACGTGAATATAGTTAATCATATTATTTATGACTCGAACATGTGGGGCCCCGCACGTCGGAAACCTTGTTTCCACACACGCGCACATATTGTGCCAAGGATCACAAATTTCCTTAGTGAAAGAGATATTGATACATATACGATATGTCCGGGACATGAAATGATAGACGGTTATTGGTCAAATGACGTTGGTTTCACGTTGATAAATGAAGGAAGAATTACACAAAGTGTGAATGTCGAAACTAGTCGGAAAAACCTTCTCGGCGCCGCGGCGCCACAACGCCAGCGACACGAAACTCTCGAGTTTCGTGCGCCAACTCGCCTGAGCCACGCGATCGCGGCGCTTTGAGAACATAGGAAGCGAATTTAAGGTGATTTTTGAGCTGACTTTGGAGTATTAATTCTCCATTATGTTGCTCATGAATTCAACAATTATTTGACTGAATTGTAACTCCACATTCAAGTCTAATTCAAGGCCATTATTTGGTATGTGGAGGGTCATCTTCCAACACTATAAAATGATGTCCTTGACTCATTTGCAAGACACACTTGACACTCAACATTTCAGAAAGTATTCTTTCATCTCTTGCAATTCTTCACAGACTCAAAGATTCTTCTTTTATAGTAAACTCTTGAGTTATCCTTTGCTCAAGAGTTTGTGGTTGTTTTATCTTGGGAGACGAATTGTCAATAGCCGTTAAAGAATTAATACGGGGCAATATTGTCTTAAGGATAGATTGAATATCAATCGACTCAACCAACCTTTCATTATTTTCCATTCCAGATTGTAATTTGTTGTTATTTTTCGATTTCCTTGTAATTCGCAATTTTACTCACAAAATCCCCCCCTAAACTTGTCCATAAAATTTACTCTAACACGGTAACTTTACGAGTGTTTCAATACCTCACATTCTTGTCGATAGTGTGATTAATATCCCCCTAAGAGGTGACATGGCAGAGATAGTGCATTCACCTTCCTAGAAGAAAGTGGAAGATAATTTTTTGAAAAGCTGATAAAATCTTACACATGTCATTTATTTAATGACCGACATATAATAAATACTTTTACTATTCTTTTCTTGATATAGTAATATATATTATTTGTAATTATACTATTTTTTTATTTTGAGGCAAATAAAATTTGTGAGTCCCACTTTTTTTTAGCTTTTTAAATTTTTCTTCTCTTTATTTATTGTCTTGTCTAGGGATGACAATTGGGACAGACATCGTGGTAATCCGATAATAGTGCAAGGGAAACAATAAACGGGGCGGAGTAGGGTAAAATCTAATTTTTGGAAATTTGTATTAGGGCAGGGCGGATCGAGTAAAATATAATTGATCCATTTATTTGATTCTCTTTCCCAATTCAAATTAACTGTTGTTGTTTTATGAATCTCAAGCAACCCGTTTCAGATTCTGAAGTACAGAGATTAATAGAATGAGATCCTTTAAGAGTTCAAAATATTATTATCTGAGTACTTTTGAAAAATGGATAAGATTAAGAAATTAAAGGAGGAAAAAGGTGATTATGCTCCATAAAATCAATTTTCTTTTAATAATGCATACAATCAATTTTTAATTGTTTATGTCTTATAGACTTCAATCAGTAGTTTACTGTGTAGTAAAATAAACAAAAATGTTAGGTACGCAAAAACAAAGTTTGAATGTACTGCATTTCCATATCTTGATAAATATGTCAAATGCAGGTAGGATCAAATCTAAACAGATCAAAGTTTATCCCACTCTAACTTGTCCTAACCCGCCTATTGACACTACTAGTCTTGTCCAATAATATCTTCTTCTCCATTACCACAACATCATCAATTCCATTTACATCATTATTGAATTAAATATAGAAGTTCATGAATTTAGTGAAGGAAAAAGTTAAACACAAATTTTATGCAAAGAAGCTTAGATATTATAAATGAGGAATTGTTAAAGCCAAAAAAGGGAGTAAGAAAGAGGAGATTTTAAAACAGAAAAGGAAGAACAAATAACAAAAAAGAGAGCTCATGTTCAGACAAGCTACTGGTCAAAACATGAGCTAAAATAAATGATGGAGAAGCCCAAGTGAAACTTTCTTTTTGGTCCGCATAAAATATTAATTAAAAGTTAATATGTTAAAAGTCATTTATCATAAAAACCAACTAAAATATATTTGTAATATACCAAATAAATTTGTATTAATTTCATAAGCAATTATTAAATTTTATTTATTGTGGAGAGTTTTGGGGTCATTGGAGGACAGTTGGTGCACCTAAAGTACAAAGATGTCTTTGTCAGATTACTATAATTAGTACATCTAATTCCTTAGGGCCATTTTCTTTCAATTTATGTCTCCCTTCAGGACTGTTTGTGTACTCTGATGAATTTAATGAGACTTTTGTGACCTTTGCTTTTTGATGCTTTTAAAGAGAGAGTCAAACTTCTTTGTAAAAAGACAAACATAATCAAACAAGGAGGGAAATTAAATTTTAGTGGGAGGAATATGTAAGAGTACAAATTCTCATTCATGCCCCTCAATTTTCTGCTAAATGACATATACGGTGTGTTTGGTATGAAGAAAAATGTTTTTTTTCCCAAGAAAATGTTGTCTTGGGAGCAAAAAAGGAGAAATCCTCGCCACAGGGGCACCCTCAGGCCAAAGACGATTGGTGGAGGAAGGTAAATCGTAGTCTTCGGCGCCACTGGGTGGGACACGATGTCTGGCCGCGAGTCATCCTCACAAGAGAAATGAACTCCCACACTGCGTTTGTCGAGTCGAGCACTTGTCTTTTTGGGATCATTCTGCTGGAACCAATCGAATACACCTGCGTGTAACAAAATATTTTAGTAAATGTTGTCTTAAAAATACTAAGTTGCTTGGCAGCATAGAAATTTTAAAAAAAACAAACTCATTTTTGATATTTTTGAAATTGAAGTTGGAGTTGTGGTTTACCATAGTTTTTGCAAATAACATTTTATTGTTGAAATGTACTCTTTCAACAAGATTTTAATTGTGAAAAAAATGAAAATAAAATTTTGGTTGTTTTTCAAATTTCAAATACAACTTAAATTGTATTTGAAATTTTCATGGTCAAACACTGACTTTTGAAAAAAGTGAATAATTCTTATGATCAAACGGGTTATAAGTGAGTTTTCTATATATCTTTTTAAAATTTGATAATTATTTATAATCTAAGAAAATACTATGGTGAGTGGATGTGGAGTGTAAGTGTGGGGTGGTGGGGTGGGATGATCGAGTAGAAGTGCAGGAATGTCGTGGGCGGGTAAATCAGGTGCGTCCTCGCACTCGATTGAAATTTGGTATGAGGATGGTTTGGTGCGTGATGGGGAGGGTATGTGTATCAAAAGTGCTACCCGACATGTGTAGTGGGGTGGAGTGGATTTCATATAAGACTCGCACCGCCTGCACTTGCGCCAGATTATCCGCCAGTATATGTTTGTGTTTGATTCTTTAATTATGTTGATTTTCTGGTATTCTTAATTAGACAAGGACTTGAAATCTCTTATTCTTGTCAAGACTCTCTGATTCTTGTCAAGTCATCAACCTATTATTATTATTATTATTGGGTCATAATTGCCCTCAACGTTTAGGAAAATGTTTGTATTTGTCCTCCGTTAATGTTTGAGATTAAATATGTCCTCCATTAGTCTAAACTTGTTGTATTTGCCCTTATTTAACTGTAACATGTCATTGGATAATCAGAATTGATCTATGCAAAAATGTATTTTAGCATATAGATATATTGATGATAGACACACTGAATCCTTTATTGCATGAAATATTCATGAAATTTGTGAATATTATGGAATAAATGATAAAATTATGAATGTTACATTAGATAATGTTGCTTCTAATGATTATGATGTAAACCTTTTAAAAACTCGATTAACTCCATCTTTTTCCGATAATTTTAATATAAGATGTGCATGTCATATTTATAACTTAGTTGTAAATGATGACCTAAATTTTTTCGAAAACATTATTGATAGAGTATAATTTGCTATAAACTTTATTTTTAAAAGAAGTAAAATACAAAGACGCAAAGAATATAATTTTTTTTATCATGATTATGAATTACCTTATAAAAAAATTCAAAAGAAATAGCGATTAGATGTAATTCTCCGTATGAACAACTAATTGTTGTTCATCCAAATTTGACTTTAGGCCACAAACTTGATTGAGCCGCCCCTTGACAAAATTTCTGTTACATCCTGTTTATGCATGCGGTAAACTTGGAAAGTGAAAGAGTTAGTAGGTACTTAATAAGAAGTGAATTATTTAAAATTAACATTTCAAGAGAAACCGAATCCGAAAGAGGAAAAATGGCTCAATTAATTTTGAATAATTTTCTTAGAATAATTTCCCTATTTTATTGACCTTTTAACTATTATTTTCTTGTATATTTAATATTAGCACTAATTATTCCTCGTATGGAAAGTGTGTTTCCATATGAGCCTTGTGTCTCTATAGTGTGTAGATGATGACCTTCCAAATGGCTAAGTAATGGCCATGAATGCCATGTTAATGCCTTGAATTTGGAGTTACAATTGACAAGTAATGGTAGATTCATGAGCAAAATAATGGAGAGTAAATACTCCAAAGTCAGCCAAAGAATTAGTTTTTAATTCACCTCTAACAGATTGAAACGATCGAGCGCGGCGCTGGAGAGGCGCGGCCGCCGGATTCGATAACTCAGGGTGGAACATCAATTAAGTCGCGGCCGCCGGGGCGCGCGCGCCAATTCGGTGAGTTCTGGAATTGAAACGTCGATGAAACGCGACCGCCGGAGGCGCGCGACTTTACTTGGAGGCGCGACCATCGATTCGTGGTGATTTTTGATTCATTTCATCTTTACACATTATACACTTCTTCCTTCATTTACCAACGTGAAATCATTCGTCATTTGACCAATAACCGTCTATTACCTTACGTCTCAAACAATTCGTATACGTACCAATATTTCTTCCATTAAAGTAATTTTGATCATTGACACTATGTGTGTGGAAACAAGGTTTCCTACGTGCGGGGCCCCAATTGTTCGATTCATAATTAATAAGATTTACTTTATTTCACGTTTAATAAATATTTCCAATAGCTGTAAATGATATCATAATATTAAATTGTTTCTAAATATAGAAAGAATCCAATCTTTTTGAGACAAAGTAATAAGGAAAGTATGTCAATCTTTTTGGGACAAATGAATTATTTTAATTAAAGACAAATACGTACTCAAACATCTATAAAGAAAAGCATATAATTACCTCGTAAAAATTAACAATTATGCATGAAAAATAAAAATTAAACTAATACACACTTTCAATCCCATCAACTCAAATACATAAATATTAAAATACAAGTTAATAAAAGGGAGAAGATTATATAATAATTATTGCGAAGCATAAAAAAGGAAATATAACTTAGCATAAGTACGTGAAAGTAAAGATGATGGGAGGAAGAACAGTTAACAAAATAGGAGGTTGTGAAGATTATATTATAACATATTATAACCCATAACAAACACAAATTAAAATTTTCAATACAATATAAATAATGAAATCAAGCTGTAAATTACGAATTAGTGGAAAGAAAGCAGAAACATGAGAGATATTTATACTAATTATGTATGGGAACTCACATGATTCTTTTTAGCATTAATAAAAATATGATTCTTTTAGACCTCTCATCATAAATAACGAAATAGTTTAAATTGTAGTAATAAAGGTGACTTTTAGACTCTTTCTAAGTATATAAGTTATCGAAATGATGAGCTTATTGATGGAAAAATCAACAAGGAGTATTTAGGTGTATTTGTTGGTTATGGTAATGTTCACAGTAGTTACAAAAGAAAAGAAAAACAATGTGGTTTTTCCCCTTTCTGATAAGTTATTTTGTCCAACAATGATAGTATTTCTAACTTGACCAACGTTGCTGTAACATATAACCTCTGCTTAGACATATAGCAAAAGATTGGAAAGAGTGGACACTAATAGCAAGTAGAATGCAAGGATCTGTATTACAAGCGTATATGTACATACATGTGTGTCTACTGAAGACCTATAGCCCTTAACCAAGAACTGTATCAGAAAATTTACCTTATAGTATTGAAGGATCATGGAGAGTATGCAACAGTACAGAGACTCAAGTTTGAGTTTTGAGTCCTATCATTTCCAGTAGAATGAAACGGCCAGCCATTTCGTTGGTTTCAACTAGGAGTATGTATAAACCGATCAGTTTTCCAGATTAACATCATAGAGAAAGGGAGAAGTGTATTTTTCACTACCATACATGTAGAAAACTAATCCAAAAAGCATACACATTCACTTTCGAATTAAACTCAAAGGGAAAAGGGAGAAGAACAAGGGAACTTGTTTAATGAGAATCAAAATCCGAAAACAATTCAAGATAGTCATGAGGACTTTCAGTTCATCTAGTAGGAGCTTGTTCAATGAGTTACCAAAACTTCAACTAATCAAGATCATCAAGAAATGTGGACTTCAGGCGTCGAGTGGAGGATTCAATTTCTCCGAGAGCTGCATTCTTGCGCTGCTCAATCTCACTTTGCTGTAGCTGCCTCCCACTGGGTGCGAAGTTCTTGCTCCTTGTCTTTTGCAACTTTATGGTCTTCTTTATATTTTATTTCATCATGTTCCAGGCTCTCTTCGTCATGTTCGATATGTGCTAGCTCTTGCTTCAGATTTTCTATTTGCCTCTTCAAAGTTTCCTTTTTCTCCTTGACCTTCTCCCTTTTTCCTCGAGTACCAACGATAATATCCTGAACACCGCTTGCACCATGTATAGCTTTTAGATAATTTTTCTCACATGCGGACAAAGACAACATGTTTTCTTCTCTCTCTGCATCTTGCAAACTGTAGCAGTGTTCAATGTATTCTGTGATGATTCTGTGAAAAGAGCCGTAATTAGCACCAAGCCCTTGCAAAAATGTAAATGTAGTATTGGCCTGATGGACCATGTAATCGTCGTCATTCATAGATGAAAGCAGCTTCCACACCAATAAAGACTTGACTCCAAAAAATACTTTCTTTGATTCTTCATCGAACATCTGGGGTGTATCATTTGTATTTGGGGGATGCATCAGTCTTGATAAAGGATTTAGGTTTAACTTTGTTTCTCTTTCTTCCTCCTTTACATTAAAGGGAACTTCCAAAGTCCTATCAATGCTAGATCCCAATGTGGCACAGGAGCATTTGTGGTCGCCGGAACTGCAATGGAGCATCTCCAGTCGACGCTGATGGTGGTGCAGGAGGTGAAGCTTCTGTAATTAATGGTGGCAGTCACATTAACAACACCAACAATTTAGAGGTAAAACTTACTGAGAAGTTACTAAGGCTTTAGTTTACAAGATGTATGCTTTAAATCTAGAACTTATTGAAAGCCTACTAAGATCTTTAGTTTAAAAAGATGTATACTTTGACATTGAAAATGAAAATCTACTTGATCTTTGGTTTAAGATATGTATATATGCTTAGAAAGATATGATAAAAGGAATGACTTTGTTTAACATGATGTACATGAAACATTGTGTGTCTTTTGTAAGTATACAGTTTACTAACCATCATGACGTACTAGAGAGGAATCCTCTCATGCAAACTGTAAAGTTTCACCTTTGTGACACAATTTGATTATATATTGGCAAAATGAAGTTTTATACGTAATGAAAACTTGCTAAACAGATAACAATCTCAGATTGTTGAAGATGACTTAAACTTAAAAAATAAATAAGAGCTAACAGTAAGTAATGTTCGCTGTTTCCTCCTAATGCAACTTCTGCCTCGCCCCTGGCCACGTTCTACAGGTTGAGGAATGTCGTCACACAAAACTCGGGTGAGATCTTGGGAAGCTCTATTTCTTAAACTATGCAGCCTTTTAACAGGAATTTCTAGATTGAGATTTTCTCTGCCATTGTTAAAGGGTGGAAAATATGACTATAAGGTCAGTGATTGAAGACAAAAGGATAACCGAAAGTTTGAAAATGATCTTTGGACTGCAAAGATGGTGAAAAGAGTTGATGGAAGACAAATGAAATAGAGGTGGCTGGTTTTCCTATCAGTGGTTTTGGTTGTGCGGTAAACAAAGAAATATCTTTATAGCACCAGTATGATGATATATATTATTGGACCATTACCATTTATATACAACAACAACACCTAATTCCTAAACAAGTTGGGGTCGGTTATATGAACCTCACTGATTATGTTTCTCCCTTTAAAAATTCATCTCATGCACTTTTATCATTTACACAGGAGTTTAAAAAAATAAGTGAACTACTTTATTAGTAACCTCACAGGAAAAAAAAAAAGGAAAAGAGACCTTGAACCAAAACAGAATGTTCATGAGGAAAAAGTACAGATTGGGGAAAGGAGGAGGCTCACCATCTGATTTCTGTTTTCGAGGGCGACTTGGGCCACGTCGTAAAGGAAGCGAGGCTGGAATTTCTATTATTTCCACAGATGGAACTTCAACATCAAAAGAGAAAGATATATGCTTAACAGTTAGAGCTTACTGAAGCTTTAGCTTAAGAAGGTTCAAGATGTTTTAAAGTAAGAACTTGAAAACTTATTTAGTTAAAAAGAGCAAGCTTTAAAGTTCAGATACTCTATACGAGACAGGGTATATAGTACTATCAATTAATTTTCAACCGTGTATACATATGTATCCTAAACTTTTTGAAACCTTTCTAGAGCTTTAGTAACAGATGTATGCTTTAAACTTAAAAGATGTATGCTTCAAAGTTAGAACGTAAATGAAAACATATGCTTTAATGTTAGAACTCACTGAAATCTTGCTAAAAGAAACTGGAGCTAACAGTGGAACACACTATTTCATACTCTCTTATTTCCACACTTGTTATTTTTCATATCAAAACTTTATAAATGGCAAAGCACTACGATGATATGTATGTAACTTTTATCATTTATATAGAACAACTATGCCTCATTCCTAAACAAGTTGGAGACGCGACTATATGTATGAACTCTCATGATCATGTTTCTCCCTTTTTTGGTGAAGAATTGGTCATGTTTCTATGTTTATATTCACCTCATTTATATAGGGATGAAAAATATAGTGAACTACTCAGGCACAGAGATAGGCTTTAACATACGGGTTCTCTCACGACCAGTAGATTTGGCTCAAACCTTATATATGTGTTGAGAAATCACTAAGTAGTCGTTTGGTTACCTGGATGGGATAGACAAGGATATCCATAGAATTAGCTAATTAATACCCATAACCAAAAGCGGAATAAAATAATCCAGCATTTTATCCCAGGATTGTTATCCCTTATTCCACCAACCAAACAACTTTAAATATGCATAAAAATTAAATTAAAAAAACAAGTTAATAACACTTGAGGTCGTTGTCGGAGAATCCTATGACTCCACCTCTAGAACTACTTTAATAGTAAGCCTCACAAATTAAGAGACCTTGAACCAAAAAAGAATGTTATTCATGTAGTACTAGATATAAAATCATTAAACAAAAGTAGGAGGCTAGATTTGCTTACCATCTGAGGTTTGTTTCCGAGGGCGACCTCAACCACATCGTAAACCTTGGCCGTGTGGTCGTGGAGAAGAGCGCAAATGGGAGGGGACAGAGAGATATGTGCGAGCCTTTTTTCTTGAATCGCGCCTCTTAATAGGAAAAGTAGCCCTTTCACCTTCAGTCTGATCATGATCATGCATGACTATAGGATCATCAATAATGCCTATAGGTGAATAATGGGGCAAAGGTGGAAATCCAGGTGGAGGTGGTATTTCATTTTTCTCTGCAGACATTCTTACTTCCTTATGCTTAAAAAAGGGGTTCTTTATAGCCAGAAAAACGAGGATGGAACTAAGGTGGAGACAATGACAGAGAAATGGTTGGGATTCTCTTCTAGTGGTGTTGGTTTCAGAAACATACGAGAAATAAGAAGTTGCAGGTGCAGAGGAAGTAATTAAAAGTGTGGGAAAAGAAATATTTGAAATAATTTCTTACAAAAATAAATTAAATAGGTGTTTGATTATCAGATAGATGGTTGTAGAGGACTCTGGAATATCCCGTAATTTTAATCGTGTCATTTATAAGGTAAGTATATAAAATAAAAATATATATAGTAACAAAAAATTTACTAAATATCGAACATCACATTCTTTTCAAACAACTTAAAAAGAAAAATAACATATAAATTAAACTGAATGAATCACGATGACGTTGATGATAATAATAGCTATGCCTCAATCCCAAATAAATTGAAATCGATTTCATGAATCTCACTAATCATGTTTCTTCATAAACACATGGAACGGCGTCATGAGCAATACATAATTATAATTTATTAATTGGCCAAAATTAAAATTTTATTTTCATTTCAAAACTAAGTTTTCATTCATTACTTTAATATATTCTTTTAGATTACTAACTACTATATATAATTATCCAACCTCCATACCCTTCAAACATTGAGAACATGGCCAAAAAAATCTAAGTGGTTACTTACTTACTTGTCTACAAAATGATTGCTTGAGAACACACGTAAATTTTTCAAATTTTGAGTCAGAAGTGTTTAATAGGAACTCTTTATCAGGTAAATGTATGTGAAATGAATTAACAATTAGTTCGAGTATGTGAAGAGTAAATTGTGACAAGTTTAGGGATCCTTATTATTTTCTGAATGCACTTCCAATACCAACAAACTTTCAAGGGGAAAGGATGAAGGAGTTTACGTCGGGTTCGTACACGCAACGAAATTTGAAATTTATGTTTTAAATCTGACGACGGTCGAACTGCAGTATGATATGTAATGTAAAATATAAACACAAAGTAAATGTAAAACTTCGAACGAAGACTTACATTTTGGAAGCAGTCAGCCAAGTAGTTGAATCTTCAATCTTTTTGTAGTCCGAGGGTGCACACGCAAACGTCTGTGATATAATTTGCTAAGTCAGGAATGCTAGGGATTCTGATAGAGCTTTAGAAGAGATTTACCTCTCTTAGGTTTTCAGTGTGTTTGGAATGGGAGGTAGTCCCTCTATTTATAGTTGTAAACAGAGGCTTAGGGTTTCCGTGGGTTGGGCCCAGCAGAAGACAAAAATTTGGATTCCAGAATCCGTACAGGCACCGCGATCCCACTAAAGAGGCACCGCGGTGCTGCCCAGTGTTCTTGGCACCACAGTCCTGTCCTATTTTTCAGTCTTTTCTCATTTTAATGTCCCGGTCATCAACCGAACATATAGGTATAATCTCCTTCTAATTACATCCTTCATTCGACGGAACATTTGACTTAGTGTTACCCTTCAGGCCTTTACATATCGTCACTAATTACATTAGGATTTTCACGAAACTCCTAGACTGCGCCGGAAGACGAACCTAATATGTAAAGTTTAGCTACACAAAATATGTGAACTGAACCTATATGTGGAAAGATAAAATCCCTTCATTCATGACACACTCAATCAAGCTTAGGATTTGTCGTCATTCATCCAAATGACTTGATTATTATAACTCATCTATATTAGTCGACAACGGGACCGTACGTCACAAACATGTCAATTGCATTGGTCAATGACTTAGTCAACCTAATACCATATGAGTACCTGAGTGTTCACTCGAATATAAATTCAATGAATGAATCCTTTCTTGGCTCACATACCACCTTTAATCTACTTCGTAATGCACCCAAAACAAGCAGCGTCTCAACCTGTAACACATTTGAGCTTAAGACATGATCAAAGTACATTACTCCGTAAACAAAATGATATTGACCTTAAGTCTAAGGACTTTTATCTCCCACACGCCGATGACATTATAGACATATAACAAAACAAAGACATCATAGAGGCATACCAATACTTCAACAAGTATCCATGTGTTCATCATGAGTTGTCATAACTCATAGCAAGTGAGACATACTACATCCCCTAAGGATATGATGCAGACCACATGTCGACATATCGCATATCATCGATATCCCAATTTCGATGATCATTAGTCGAGGTAATTCAACAAATGCAAATTGCCATAATATTAATCAGCATTAATATAAATACGAATGTGTATAAAGTACATTGTGTCCTAATAAAGATTGTCTCTAGGACATACCTATACTTTCAAAGGAAATCAGACATTAAATAAAGTAAAACACTGCTATTAGAGCATTCCTCAATAAACTTTTTAAACTTACTGAAATTTTCAGTATGCTAAGAAACTCTAAAGAAATATCCCATAAATAGACAAAGAGTATACATCATTAATAACTTTAAATTTTAAAAGGATTTTCGTTATAAAAGGCCTATCATCCAAATTTGGTTTTAGGCCACAAACATGGTTGAGCCCCCCCCTGAGTAGATTATAAACCCTGATAAAATTTGGTTCCTTCTAATTTGTTTTCTACATTGTCTGTTACATCCTCTTTATGCATGCGGTAAACTTGGGAAGTGAAAGAGTTAGTAAGCAGTTAATAAGAAGTGAAGTATTTAAAATTAATATTTAAAGAGAAACCGAATCTGAAAGAGTTAGTAAGCAGTTAATAACTATTATTTTCTTGTATATTTAATATTAGCACTAATTATTTGAACTAATATTTGAACTATTCTATCAAAAACGAAATAATTACGCTGTATATTAATTAGGGTAACAATGTTATCAAAATTAATCCATCTTTTTAAATCTTACGAAAAATGACTCACTCTCTCCTCCTCTCTCTATATCGTGCCTCCTCTCTCTCGACCACCGGTCCGTTCAGATATGGTAGTGGTGAGTGAGGTGGTTCTTTTTATCACTATTTTTTCTATTTTTGAAGTGAAAATTTTCTATAAATTCACATTTTCCGTCAAGAAAATGGCGACAGATGTGGAGGTGATCCAGCACGGTACAGTGGAGAATAATGGGTGTTGCAAAAAAGGACCTAGTTATGCTTCTCCAATTGAAGCTGTGGTGGTGTTGGAGTTCACCGGAGACTGATGCCCGGTAGTTGGTGGTGTTAGTTAATTTTTGTATAATATTGTATAAGTGCGTATTTTTGTGTATAATCCATACTGTACTCCCCACCAACCAATAGATCACCGCAGAATTCAACAAGCAACAAACCTTTTATGGGTGGAACTACCCAATTGAAGCTAAGCAAGTAAAATAATAGTTAATCCATCAGCCTTCTTTTTGGGATAAGTTACTTTGTACAAAAACGGATTTGCAGGTACACAACTTGTTCCAGATCAAATGAAACGGCTGATAAGTATCAATGAGCTAGAGGGAGGATTTATCCTAAAACTTCACCATGGACAAAGAGAAGGATAGAAAATTTAGACACAGTAAAACTATCTAAACGCTTCCATCAAAGGCATGTTTTGAAACTGCTGAATTTTGAGTGCCCGGTCATTAATCAAACTGTTCATATCTTCAATCAACAGCTTATCCAAGTAAAGCAGACCTTCCTTTCTTTCAATTTCAGACTTGAGTTTCTTCAATTCTGCTTTCATCGATTCCAGATCATTCTTCTCATTTTCAATCTGTTCCGCGAGTCTATTCTTCTCATCGTTGAGCTTTTTTGTCTCAACAATAGAATTTACCACATCTTTAATCTTATCAAGCCGAGTTCTTAACCAGTTGACGCTGACCTTCATTTTCTCAGCATCCTTGACTACCAAGTAATAGGAGCCCAAAAGATTACGATCAACTTCAGTCAAACTTTTCTTTTGGAGTTCTTGGACAACCTTACATATAACTTCTAGAACAGAAGTAAGCATGTAGCCCGACTCCATAGGGCAATCCTTTGTAATGTCTCCGTATTTTCGAGATGACTAGAAAAGTTGGCTCAAGACTTGGATTCATGCTAATCGATACTTTAGCTGATCTTGAGCTTTCTTCTTGATTTCCTTTCACTTCTTCAAAAGAAGCCACCACTTGTTGAAGGAAATTGACATCAATATTGCATGTTGGCTGATTACTTAGATCTGTCCCTTGAACGACAGTTTCACCAGTACCACCTTGAATAGTATCAAGTGCAACATCTTCAATTTCTGTCTTCACTTCTTTTAGTAATCTTGACTCTGGCTGCACAGCTGGTGAAGTATTGGTTTGGCCTAACTGACTTTTCGTCACAGCACTAATCCGACATCCTTTAGCTTTGTTTAATGCTTCACACTGATGAATTGATAGGTTTAATGATGCCACGTGATCTTGAAGACCAACTGCAGGAGTGTTACACATGTAAGGGACCAAATTAAAAGCGATCTAATCACCAAAACATTCAAGTTAAAACAGAACAATGGAGTTGTCATTTTCCATTAGTAAATAGACAAAATGAAATCCAACAAAGTGGCAAGAGTTATTAAGACATAAAGTTGATGAATACTTTCTATTAGACTAACTTTTTTATGACTGAAGAATCTGTCTGAGATCACAACCTTTAAAACTCGAGAATAATAGGCCTGCCCCTCTACCCTTCTTCATTTAAATACTTTGTAAGGCACAGGGCTCGAACTTGTAACCTAACTCACGTGTACAGTGTACTCAAATCCTTCAACCCTTGTCACTTGAACTAAACCCTGGGGCTCTATCAAGTTACCTTTTCAAGCACTAATTTTATGTTTTCTTCCTATTAAAGCATGCTATCCAGATATTTATGTCATTACTTTGCTAAAAAAAATTACCCAGCCTCCATTGATGTCAAACAAAATCAGACCAACAAGTCAAACTTTGACTAAAACATTCTTACTTTAAAAATAAGTTCTCTCTATAAACTGTATAAAGTGATGTTTGAGTGCGGTTTTTTATATGAATTTTGAGTTCGATTATTTTACCAAACACATGCTACCTCTCATCAGGTGATAACACCGTCCCTTGGACTAAATTATATGAAACCTTTAAATGGAGACAAAAGGTTGGAACAGGGGGGTGGGGTTGCTCACCTGATGGTCTCTGTTTCTGTGAAGAAGTCCGATGTTGATAATGGGTCGGGTCAAATGACTGTGCTGGAGCTCTTTTCCTTGACCCACAACCCGAAATACTCCCCACACCTTGACCCTTTGTTGTAATCGCTGGAGCAAAACCAGGTGGTATTTTTGAATCATGGTTTCCTTTGTCATTGTTACTCTCCTTTCCATATATGCAAAGATTGAATAAAGAAGTTCTTTTTTGAAGAAAGATTAGTGATTCTTGAAAAAAAATGAAGGACTAAGAATGACTCTTGGAATGCAAAGATGGTTAACAGTACTATAGGAAGAAATGGGAAAAAATGCTGAAAAAATGATGAGAGTATGGTAGGTGGCACACCTTAGCCAAAGTTTTTCATTTCACTATCGTCACAGGTTCCGTTTATAAATAGTTGCATTACTTTTTTTTAGTCTATTTAAAAAATAATGTTTTCTTTTTCTTTTTGATAACTTTTAAATTTTCAATTTCATATGATATTCCTGCTATTGCTGTTGAAACAGCCCCTGCCACGAGACACCTAATCAAAGAAGCGCCTTCCTATCTTCTTTTTTCTTGATAATTCAACATCAAGTTCATAGAGAACGCCTACTCCCACCTCGACCGAGAAAGAGATCTAAGACTTCTTTGAAGAAAGTCAAGCAGGAATAGATGGAGGATAGGAAAAAACTTGCATGACCTAAATTTCAGGTATGCCCTTTGCCCTGAAGGAACTCGCGTCCTTCTTTCAGGAGCTCAAGTTTGCGTCATTCATCCGATGCTAACGGGTCACGTCGTCCACAACCTCTTGCCCTACCCATGCTTTCCGCTTTCCTAGTATTACAACCCTTCGTGTAGGAAGGTGTAGGAGCGAAGCCACTCTTGCCCCTTCTTCCACTAGTCTTAGAGCTAGGAACTGGGAAAGAGTAATCGAGAAAAGGCAAGAAAGAAGGAAGCTCGACGCCCTCCTTTTGACTTTAGTTACGGGTTTAAGTTTATAACATTAAAGAACATTTTGATACATTTTATATATCTTTAATTTAAAATTATCAAATTTAAAAGTATTTTTTTACTTTTTAAATTTAGTGTTCAATTAAATCCAGTCAAACACTTTGAATGGGAAGAAGTATTTATAATATTATTCTTTAAAGAAAAGATGGTGGAAAGGTGGAGATAATGCCAAAACTGTTTTACTTTCAGTGATGTTTGTTGCAGAAACACAAATATACTCCAGAAAGCAGGTGCAGAGGAGAGGATGCATTAAGTGTGGGAAAAGGACACAGTCCAAGAAGACGAATAGAAATTTATCCTTACAAAACACATTAATAATAATTTGATCCAACACCTCAACTCTCTAAATACTTGATTTTGTGAGAAAATTTATGATACAATCAGACAATTCAGATATTTATGTGTAATCTTTTAGTATTTTGATTAGTAATCTAGTAAAATGATGAGTTACCACAGTTAAAATTAATTGATTGGGTAAAAATCTCTACACAATCAATGTAGATAACTTTATCCTATTCAGAAATAGTTCTAAAAGTAAAAACTAGTGTTCCAAATAATTTGCTGTTGCTGGTTAAAATTCATGATAATATTTTTTCCATTATCGTGTATATGACTTAATTCCTAAGAATTTAAGTTCTATAAATTAATTAAAATATTATTTATGCAACCAAATCACTATTAGGTAAATCGGAAAAGGGCCAAAATTACTCCTAAACTATTGAAATAGGCCACATATACCCCGGTTGATTTTAGTACCATTTGAGACCTCGCCATTATTGAAAGAGGCATCTAATACCTCATATTAACGGTGGCCTTTTAAACCGGCATGGTAAGCCCACACGTTAAAATAATTGACATGTGGTCTTCCATGTCATTAATATCAAACCCATCGTAACTCATCGCATAAATTAAAGTGGTAACTTATTTTACCCTCATTTCACCCATTACGATATCACACAATGTGTTTAGGGAGATTTCACACATCCGACGCGATTCTATTAGGTTTAGAAGAATCTTGAAGACGGCCACTAATATTCGTGTATTAGGTAATTGCCGAGAATCAAAGTCAAGACAGGATTTTTCTCAAACTAGGGTCTGATTGGGTGAATAGGGTGGGTCAACGGAATTAGGGTTAAACTTATTTTACCCTTTTGATTTGACGATGGGTCGGGTGGGACCTAGGGTATTAATGACGTGGACATACACATGTTAATTATTTAACGTGTGGCTTGCCATGTCAACCAAGTTAATATAAGGGTATTAGAGGCCTCTTTCAATATGGCGAGGCTCAAATGGTAATAGGAGGATATATATGGCCTATTTCGAATAGATAACGGGTGATTTTGGCCCTTTTCCGTAGGTAAATAGAAATAAGTCTCTTCATAAACATTTATTGGTAAAAAAGGAATAGCTTTAGCTTTAATTAATATATCAAACCAAATCGATAAATATGTATATATTTGGTTTGATATGATTTTAATAATTAAAAAACTAATTAATTTTGTTTGATTTTAATTTTAATAAAAAAAATCGACCAAATCGAACCATGAACATCCCTACTTGAACTAGTTCACTGATTGCATATATTGAAATTCACTAATACTTTCATTTAGTTCATTAATTGTGTTATGTTTTTTCGCCTTTTCCGTTGTTTGAAATGGGCGTTTTCATTTTTCTGACCTTTTTTTTAATCCAATATTTTTTCTACTTTTTTTATTGAAAAATTACTCCTATTTCTTTTGTTGAGCGAATAGCTACATCCGATGAATTTCTAATGTGGACAGTGTCACTCAACTTAGGTCCAATCGTTTGCGTTGGTCTAGACTCTAGACTATGGAAATGCCAGGTTCAGGGGTAATTAGTGTTGAGTTTTAATATTGATGAATGAGAAATGATGAGATAAAAAGTAAATGAAATGTAAAAGATCCTTTTTATTTTAGTTAAAACTTTTGTCTCAGCATGAAAGAGGAAAGAGAAAGTGTTTCTGGTTATGCTCTTGTGTTGAAAGCTTTATTTAAACTTATCTACGATTATTTTGGCAACAATATTAGGAAATTACATATAATATTATAATATGTATTATGTTTAGAGAGATTAAAATTTGTGTAGTTTTCTACTCCATATGAATATTAGTATGCAGATTTCACGGAAAATATAAAAACTTCGTAGTTGGAATACCAAAGTTCACTTAATTATAATGTGGCGATTTGAATGCGAGAATAAAATCTTAAATCATTTAGTGGAACCAAGCGATTGAGGGATATAACACTTAAATCCGGATCACTTAGGATCATTTTAAATTAAATCCATTAGTGATATATGTTTTTTCTTTAAGCCGGACTTGTGTGGAGGAGCGATCTTGGAAATCATCAAAGCGAGGCGTGCGTACATGCGTCGCGCCCGCTCTCTCTGATGAAATTTGAATTTATACTTTAAATGAGGCCAGAGGTGAAGTTGTTTAATGACTCGAAATTTCTTGAAGAAGATATTTTCATTACAGCTCACACAAAGCAGACCTTTGACTCCTCTATATATACATTGTGATCAGCGGTAGAGATCGGGCGGTGGAGGCGGGGGGCGTAATGTATAACGGAAAATCTCGTGCGCATACGACGCCGGAACCTGATGCGTTAGGTGCAAACAACTACTTCTCTGGGTGGCGTTATCACGATTTATGCATGTAAAGTCAAGAGATAACGTGGCGGATGCGCTACAAAATGTCTGCTCTAGAGAGAGTTAGTAGATCATCCATTCCGATGTGAATCTGGGTTAAGGCGATGGTCATCACGTGTTGATCAACTCTACCTAACTACTGATGGAATTCGAAGTGAGTTCGAGAGATCAAAAGTTGTTGTGGCTGACGGTTGAACATGCGGAATAACTTTCGACCGTTCTCGAGGATGATAACAATGTTAGAAATAAGGAATAAACTTTGTTATTAAATGTGAATTAATAAGCGTCGTTATTGTAATGATTTATCTATGACGGGCAAAGCAGAAGACCGCATAACGTGATAGGTTTTTAGCTGATTTCTTACGATTTTAAGTGTTTATGTTGAAACTTACTTAAATTTATACAGATTATTTTGGTAACAATTAGGACAAAATTAGTTCGAGTTCCACCCCAACCGTGATAAGTTGGGGGTCCCTAGATCAATCAATATTAGTAGGAGTATCAATTAATTCCCTAGACTTTATGGTAGGTTTACTCACCCAATTTGAGGAAGTTTGCCGCAGTTTAGGTCACTGTGGATAGACTTACCAAGTCCGCACATTTCATGGTCCATTCCAGGTTCACTCGGAACAATATTAGTAGGTATGATATACATGCGCTCATTCAAGAGGTGTAACACTTCTCTACTTGGTCTCATATTTCTCCTATATACCACTTAATGCACCAAACTTCTCATTCAAATGAGAAGCCAGAATCATATTCACATGAATTTGCAATAGCAGCTATTTTTTTAAATAGATTCAAGAGCAAACAAATTTTTAAGAGGAAAGGAAATCCTAAGTTAAAGAGAGCAAAAAACTACTAATAGAGCATTCCTCAACAAGCCATTCAAATTTGTGGACATTTCAGTTTGCTAAGAAGCTAAAAACCATAAATACGCTAAAATTAAGTTAAGATTGTTGGTACTTTAGGCGTTTGGTGGCGGACTCAATGCCATTGAGAGCTGCATTTTTGCGCTCATCAATCTTCGGAGTACATTATTAGCTGCCTCCACATGTGTACAAAGTTTTTGCACTCGTGATGTGCAATCTCATGAGCTATGACACTTTTTTGTTTCTCTTGTTTCAGAGCCTCTTCCTCCTGTTCAAGAACAACCACACATTCTTTTAGCTTACCAAGTAGTTCCATTGCATCCACTATCTGTCTTTCAAAAATTTCCTTCTTTTTCACGACCATTAGGATATGCCCTTGAGTTTGAACGATCTCATCTTTAAAATCATTTACGCAAATTTTAGCATCTTCGTATCTCGTCTTCAGCTCTGCAGGAAAAGATTGCATCTCTCTCTGTCTCTTTGCTATGAGCAAATAATTGTAGTGATAGGCGATGAAATCTCTAATGTCCTTGTAGAAAGAAGTATAATCTGCTTCAAGAAAATCCAAGGTGAAGAAGGCATTGTTCGCGCACTTAACCATGGCTTCCACATTTTTCGTGCTCCCAGAGGTGAGCTGGAACACCAGCACAGATTTGACATGAGAGATTATGGTCTTTGATTCTTCATTGATGTGGGAAGAACATTCATTAATCCGAGGGCGTGGATTTGGTGGTGGACTCAGTAATGACAACGGATTCAGATTTATCTTTTTGTCCATCTGTTCTTCATCTATAATTAGTACAGGCGCATTTCTGCTCGATCCTAGTGGTGGCATAGGAGGCAATGGAACTGCTGGAGTTTCTTTCGTTGCCATAGATGGCGCTTCAACATCAAAATATTTAGTTAAGGAAATCGGAAAAAGTAACGAAAAGATTGTTGGGTTTTGATATTGGTGAATGAAAAATGATGAGACGAAAAGTGAAGAAAATGTAAAAGTTCCCTCTTACTTTGGTTAAAACATTTGTCCCATATAGGAAAAAAAGAGAAAAAAAGAGGTGTATATATATTACATTACACCTTCTCTAGTCGCTAAAATGATTGAGGGGCAAAGACCCCTCGCGCTGTCGTCGCCGCTCGGCTTTGGCTTTGGATTTGTCATTGATTGATTGTCTTTTTGGACAAACTTTTCTTTAATTATTTAATTAATTATTTATAAATAACCAAAAACATTCGATGCGGATCGACCCTGACCCGCGACTTGTGACCGACCCGGTCCATTTTTCTCTTCTCGGATAATTTCGAATTGCCCTCCAAAAACCTGGTGACTGATCTGAATGGTTGCAAACATTCAGAATCAGTACCTCCAACTGCTATAAATTTTTGATTTGTTCCAGAATTCATAACGAATTTTCCCTACGCTAAAAAACAAAATAAAACCTTTCTCTCCAAAACTTTCGACACTGTCGTTGAGTGGTTCGCCGCTACCTGAATTTGGGATACTACTATTCTGGTAAGATAATCGTTCTATCCTGGAAGGAGATATTCCATCAACCTCGAGTATTGTGAGGGGAATAATTTCCTTAAGAACACACTTTGAACTAAGTGGACTCGATTATATTCTGAAAAATATTTTTATTCTTCCAACATTGATTCTGTTCATTTTCCGTTTCGCATCGGTTTTAAGTAATTTACTGTTAAGTATTTTATACTGTGTAATATGTATTTACTAAGTGTTTTACAGATTGTGTTGAAACGTTATTTAAACTTATACAGATTATTCTGCAAACAATCTTAAGGAAATTACATATAATATTATAATATGTATTCTGTTTAAGAAGATTAAAACTTGTGTAGTTTTCTACTCCATATGAATATTAGTATTCTGACTCGAAGATATAAAAACTTCGTTGAAATACCAAAGTTCATAATTATACTGCGATTTGAAGAAATAAAATTTTCATCGTTTAAGTTTGTGATTTAATTGCTATTCTGGTTTATTAACTAAAACAGTTTGTCGATTTGACAGTGACAAACAAATAATGGCAATTGAGACTGGAACTCCCTCTGCGACTGGAACTCCCTCTGCGAATATTGCATCGATTACTACAACTAACTCGCATCATTGTGCCACCGAGAAACTGCGAAGTTCATCTACGCTAACTTTAAGGGATGACAACAAAGAATGTTCTTTGGCTTACCACCTCGTATGCAAAAAGTTCACCAGTGAGACCTCTGCCTGCCACGACATGCCCGACAACCAAAAGTTCATGGTTACTGAGGCTTGGAAACAGTCTGATTTTTTGTGCAAATGCTACATTTTGAGTGCCTTAGAAGATGACTTCAGATAACGCCTACAAGCAGAAGAGACCTCCAAGAACTATGGAGTGCACTTGAAAAGAAGTACAAAATCAAGATGCTTGCTTGAAGAAGTTTGTGGTTGCCAAATTCCTAGACTATAAAATGGTGGATGGAAAACCGCTGGAACCCAAGTTCAAGATCTTCAACTCATCTTTCACGACCTTATCATTGAAGGTATGGTAGTGAATGAAGCGTTCCAAGTGGCTGCAATGATTGCGAAGTTGCCGCCCTCATGGAAAGATTTCAAGAATTATCTTAAGCACAAGAGAAAGGAAATGAAGTTGGAGGATTTTGTGATTCGTCTCAAGATCGAGGAAGATAACAAAACCAGAAGAGGTGCAGTAAGAGTTCACCGATTGAAGGGCAAATGTCGCCAAGATTGTTGACACCCAATTTTGACCCATCTTTTAGGCATTTCTTGCAATTTTAAGCATTTTAGGACACCGCATTTTATCATCATTTTTGACATTTTGTATATTTTTTACATAACGTTCTATGTTGTTTATTCTTGTAAATTGACACCATGTTTTGCTTTTTACCTTTAATTAGGTATTAAACATTTTTTAGCATCTCTTTGAATAATTAACTGACACCCCGTCTTTACTTTTAATCAGACATTAAATATTTGTTAAATATTGTATTTTATTATTATTGCATCAACATTTGCATTTTTATAATTTTGTATCTTTAAATAATTTTCTTTTAAATAATTAACCAATTTTGCATTTTTTATCAAAACTACCCACCCAGGCATAATCCGAATCACCCAACCGCGTAAACCGAAGCCCAAACTGAGGCCCAATACACCTGTCATCTTTTCCCTCCAAAACCCAATACCCAATACCCCAAACCCTAAACCTAATCCTAATCCTAATCCTAATCCCACACTATAAATAAAACCTTACACCCCTCATTTTAAAGCATCGAGGCACCACCATACTGTCACCCATACCTCAAACCCTTCATTCCCTCATTTCCCTAGCATCATCCCTCGGCCTCACTTTCTCCATTAACACATCCGTCGTCGCCGCCTCCCTTCGCCGGAGCTCCAAGCTCCGGCGAACATCCTCACAGTCAGCAGCCGCACGTCTCACCCTCCTCACCTCTCCCCCACCTCTTTCCCTGGGCCGTCGCCGCAGCCTCACGGCGAACCACCACACCACCGCACGTCTCACCTCACCTCTCTCCACCTTTCCCCAGGCCCGTCGCTGGCCTCACGGCGAACCACCACACCACCACCGCACGCCTCACCCTCCTCCCCATTCCTTCGACCTTCCATGCCAAATAACCCTACTACACATACCTCTGGCACACCCTCTCTAAAACCTCTTCACCCACTTATTTTACCACTAGCCGCGCCTCTCGGCCTCAACACCACCCAAATCGCTCACTCACCACTTGAACACCCATCTCCCGTCGACCACAACCACGCGAACCACCACTACACACCCATTGTTCGCTGCAGAACTCCGTCACCACCACCATCGCCGCTCGAGTTTGGTTCCATTTTTGATTTATCGCATATTTGTTATTCGATGGTTTCCTTTATTTTAATCTCGCCGAGTTCGAGGAACTCCGTGACGGTTAATTCTCATTCTATTGTTGGTTTGATTAGAATGATTTCTTGTTTTCACGAGTTTTTAAACTCGTGAGTCTCTCGTTTTCCATGAACCGCCTACCGCTTTGGCTATTCTGGTGATTTTTGATATTTTGGACTCACAAATTTACGGCCTTATTCTGTTGAATTTTCGTTTGATTGTTTTGATGTTTTCTCGTTTCTGGGATGATTTTGTGTTTGTGGATTTTGACCATTGTGCTCTTTGTTTTATTAAACTGATCGAACCATACTACACTTGGTATTAAACTGATTTAGAACAAAATTACACTGTTGGTATTTACTGATTTGAACAAGATACTATACTTGGTATTTTTACTGATTTTGAACAGATACTACACAGCGATGAAAAGTTATCCGTCGATTTTGAGGCCTCCGATTCAAAGACGGAAAATAAAATAAATGAAGCTTTCAGGCAATGATGATTTCTTCCACTTACACGGATAACCAACAGCTTGGCAAACGAATTTCGCAACGCACTTGTTTAGGCTGTCCCACTTTATATTTTTACATATCTGAGCCCTCCGTGTTCAAAACTACTACTGTTTTGGCGCGGATCTGAAAGTTCTATTTATTTTATTATTTTTAGCAATAGTGGCCGATGAAGGAATCTCCGTCTGATTTCCAAGGCCTACCCTGTGCAAAAGACGGATTTATTTTTTGGCTTTATTTATTAATTATTGCTATTTTTTTAAAATTGTTTTATTTTATTACTAACACTTTTACTAAGTGTTTATGCAGGTATCCGGAGATGCATTTCAAAAAGAATGTCCCGGAGTTTATTTCATGCCGCATTTAATTTAATTTTACTTTGTATTGCATTTTATTTTAATTGTAAATTGTGTAAAAATGCTTAGAATAGGTATGATAAAAGCCAATATATAATTAACCTAGGTTTGAACGGATAGCCGCAAGTTAGCGGATCCTATAGGATGCCTGACCCCTTCCCTTTAGGATAATAAAGAACCCTTACCTAGAATCTCACATTAATTTCGCAGACCATTAAATGGAGATTAATTGCAGTATTTTATTGCAATAAATCCAGTGTCCTAATTCACTTAAATAATTAGGTGGCGACTCCTTTAAATACATTTAGGAATCACCATAAGTAGTACTCCCGTTTTCGACTCCGATTAAAAAAGGTGTTACAAAGATGATGCTCCGAAAAAAAACAAGAAAAGGAAGAGGTCTTCTGGAAAGGAGAAGGATCCTAACAAGAAAAAATTCAAGGACAACTGCTATAATTGTGGGAAAGCTGGCCACAAAACCCCAGATTGTCGTCTCTCGAAAAAAGACAAGGGGAAAGGACAAGCCAATATGGTGGAAAAGAATGATGATATGAATGATTTGTGTGCAATGCTATCGGGGTGCGATTTGGTTGGAAACCCAAAGGAGTTGTGGCTTGATTCTGGTGTCACTCGACATGTTTGCGCTGTAAAAGAAGCATTTGCAACCTATATTCCCGGTGGACCCGGAGAGGAACTGTTTATGGGAAATACTGCAACAGCCAATATTGAAGGATATGAGAAGATACTTCTGAAAATGACTTCCGGAAAGGTGTTGACTCTCAACAATGTTCTGCATGTTCCGACAATTAGGAAGAACTTAGTTTCAGCCGCGGACTACTCGTCAAAAACGGGTTTAAGTGCGTGTTGGTTAGTGAAAAAATTGTAATAAGTAAGAATGATATGTTCATAAGAAAGGGCTACCTCACCGAGGGCCTTTTCAAACTCAATGTAATGGTTGTTGACAGTATTAATAAGAATTCAGTTTCGTCTTACTTATTGGAGTCAAATGATTTTATGTCATGTTCGTTTAAGACATGTCAACTACAAAACCTTGCGAAAATTGATTAACTTAGAAGTATTGTCTAAATTCGAGTGTAATAAATCAAAATGTGAAATCTATGTTGAATCTAAGTTTGTTAAACATCCATATAAGTCTATTGATAGGAGTTCAAATCCTTTGGACTTAATCCACACATATATATGTGATATGAAGTCAATACCATCTCGCGGTGGAAAAGAGTATTATATAACCTTTATTGACGATTGCTCTCGATATAGTTATGTGTATTTGCTTAATAGTAAGGATGAAACAATTGATGCATTTAAACAATACAAGAACGAAGTGGAAAATCAATTGAATAAAAAGATAAAAATGATTAGAAGTGATAGGGGTGGAGAATACGAATCTCCTTTTGCAGAGATATGTTTAGAATATGAAATTATTCATCAAACTACTGCCCCTTACACACCACAATCAAATGGAATTGCAGAAAGAAAAAATCGAACATTAAAGGAAATGATGATTGCTTTACAAATAAGTTCTGGTTTACCGCAGAACTTGTGGGGGAAGCTATCCTTACAACTAACCGAATAATCAACAGGGTGCCCCACAACAAAACACAATCTATTCCATATGAACTATGGAAAGAAAGAAAACTCAACTTGAAATATTTCAAAGTGTGTGAGTGTTTAGCAAAGGTCCAAGTTCCTTTGCCCAAAAGGGTAAAAATCGGACCAAAAACTGTGGATTATATTTTTATTGGCTATGCTACAAACAAAGAAAGCTTATCGGTTTTGGTTCACAAATCGGACAATCCCGAAATTCATGTTAATACGGTAATTGAATCAGATAATGCTGAATTCTTTGAAAACATTTATCCGTATAAAACTGAATGTGAGTCGTCAAGTGAAAGATCTAAACGACCGCGGGAAGAACCAAAAGAAAGTACACCAAGTAAAGAGAATCCAAGGCGTAACAAACGTCAAAGGACATCTACTTCCTTTGGACCAGATTTTGTGACATTTTTGCTTGAAAAAGAGCCTCAAACTGATTCATCATTTTTTAAAGAGGTAGTCAATAGTGAGATTGAATCAATTTTGAACAACCATACATGGGAATTAGTTGATCTTTCTCCTGGAAATAAACCTTTAGGATAAAAATGGATTTTTAAAAGGAAAATGAAAGCTGATGGCACTATTGACAAATATAAGGCAAGACTTGTGGTCAAAGGTTATAGACAAAAAGAAGGTTTTGATTATTTTCACACATACCGCGGTAACAAGAATAACATCTATTCGGATGTTGGTGGCCTTTGTCGTAGATACGGTCTTGAAATCCATCAAATGGATGTCAAGACAACTTTCTTAAATGGAGAATTGGAGGATGAAATTTACATAGAACAACCTGAGGGTTTTGTGGTTCCTGGTAAAGAAAGGAAAGTGTGCAAACTTGTTAAGTCACTTTATGGACTTAAATAAGCACCCAAACAATGACATGCGAAATTTGACCAAACAATGTTGGCAAATGAATTTAAGATTAATGAATGTGACCAATGTGTTTACATTAAAAATACTTCAAATCATGAAGTCATTGTTTGTTTATATGTTGATAATGAGTAGAGATATTGTCGATCTAAATGCTACGAAACGTATGCTCGCTAGCAAATTTGACATGAAAGACTTAGGGATTGCTGATTAGATCTTAGGAATTAGGATCCATAAAACTCCAAGGTCTAGCATTATCACGCATACATTATATTGAAAATGTACTTGACAAGTTCAAGTATTTAAATTTCAATGTTGCAAAAATTTCAATTGATGTAAGTTTTGCACTTCAAAAGAATGAAGGTGAAAGTGACTCACAATTGGACTATGCACGAGTTTTGAGAAGTTTGATGTATATTATGAATTGTACACGATTAGATATAGCATGTGCTATAAGCAAGCTGAGTCGATTCACGAGTAATCCCAATCAAACTCATTGGATGACAATGAAACGAGTCTTTGTGTATTTAAAACACACCCAAAACTATGTTTTGAATTATAATAAATATCCCGCAGTAATTGAGGGAGATAGTGATGCAAACTGGATCTCCGGATCATCTGAAGTTAAATCCATTAGTGGATATATTTTCACCGTTGGTGGAGGAGCAGTGTCTTGGAAATCATCAAAACAGACATGCATCGCCCGCTCTACAATGGAATTTGAATTTATAGCTTTAGACAAGGCCGGTGAAGAAGCTGAATGGCTCCGGAATTTCTTAGAAGATATTCCATTCTGGCCCAAACCTTTGGCTCCTATATGTATATATTGTGACAGTCAAACAACAATAGGTAGGGCAGGGAGCGTAATGTATAACAGAAAATCTCGTCACATACGACGGAGACACAATACCGTTAGACAACTCCTCTCTAGTGGCGTTATCACGATTGTCTATGTAAATTCAAGAGATAACGTGGCAGATGCGCTTACAAAAGGCCTATCTAGAGAGGGAGTTAGTAGATCATCAATGTGAATGGGGTTAAGGCCAAGGACAAGTCATCATGACGGTAACTCTACCTAGCAGACTAGAGATCCCAAGAGCTAGGTTCAAGGAGATCAAACAAAGTTGTGGATCGGTTGCTCAACATTGTCAAATAACTCAACCCATTCTCGGATGAAGACAATGTTCAGAAATAAGGATAAAACTTTGTGGCTTGTTAATGAGTTAATAAAGCATTAATATTTTTAATGATTATCTAAATCTGGCAGTGTATGACCAGATAATGTGGCTATAGGACCACATGTTTAGAAATCACCTATGTAAGTGTTAAGTGTAAGCCGCATTAAAGCGTTAATGGCGGTGAAGGTCCATTCTCTATGCACTCACGAAATCGGGCGGTGTTCATGATAAACGAAACACAACCGTGAGAATCATAAACGGTTGAGGATTGATTGTGTGACTTATGTTGTCTACGTATACAACAAAGTTCGACGGTTCAAAGATATCAAGTCTACCGATTGATCGAGTATATCTGATATAAGTTCACTACGGAAAGTTCAAAGGAAAACCTACTTATCCAGATGCAGTCAATCCTTGCTTATATATCACACTTGTCCGCACATTCTTTTATATTATGGCATTCTTCATTCATGTGGGGGATTGTTGGTTTTGATATTGGTGAATGAGAAATGATTGGATAAAAAGTGAAGGGAATGTAAAATGTCTCTCTTACTTTGGTTAAAACATTTGTCCCACATAGGAAAAAGAGAGCAAAGAGAGGTGTATATATTACATTACACCTTCTCTAGTCGCTAAAAGGGTTGAGGGGGCAAGGACCCATCGCGCCGTCGTCGTCGCTCGCTCGGCTCGACTTCGGCTTTCGGTTTGGCTTTGGCTTTGGATTTGGATTTGGATTTGGATTTGTCAAAGATTGATTGATTATCTTTTTGGACAAACTTTTCTTTAATTAATTAATTATTTAATTAATTAGTTAATTATATAATTAATTAACCAAAAACATCCAATGCGGATCGACCATGACCCGCGACTTGTGATCGACCCGATCCGTTTTTCTCTTCCCGAATATTTTTGAATTTCCCTCCAAAAACCTGGTGACTGATCTGAATGGTTGCAAACATTTAGAATCAGTACCTCCAACTGCTATACATTCTTGATTTGTTCTAGAATTCATTACTAATTTTTCCTGTGCTAAAAAACAAAATAAAATCTTTCTCTCCAAAACTCTCTTGTTTGATTCTGTGTGATACACTGCCGTTGAGTGATTCGTCGCTACCTGAATTTGGAGTACTACTATTCTGGTAAGAAAATCGTTCTATCCTAGGAGGGGATATTCCATCAATCTCGAGTATTGTGAGGAAATAATTTCTTTGGCACACTTTTGAACTAAGTGGACTCGATTATATTATGAAAAATATTTTTATTCTTCCAACACTGATTCTGTTCATTTTTCAGTTTCGTTTATTGGTTTTAAGTAATTTACTGTTAAGTATTTTATACTGTGTAATCTAATTTTACTAAGTGTTTTACAGATTGTGTTGAAACTTTATTTAAACTTATAAGATTATTCTGCAAACAAAGATGTGTGCTTAACAATTACTAGTATTGTATGAAACCTTACTTTAAGAAGATGCATAAACTCATCGGAAACTTAGTAAACCACTCTTTCGTGGTTTTATATGTTTCACTCTCTTATTTCGGTTTTATCCTTTTCATATCAAAGCTTTATAAATTGCAAACTAGTATGAGGATATTGGGCTTTTATCATTTATATAGGAATTAAAATATGTAATGTACTCTTATATCATCCCCGTAATTGAGGGCTAGCTCAGTTGGTGAGCTCCTTGCTTTCCACGGTTTAGGTCTAGGGTCTAAATATTATCGATTCGTTTCAATATTTTAAAGTCCCGTTACAATTGTAAATGGAAAGACAATCCGTTTTCCCTTTTCAATAAGTATCATTTTCCCTTCCTCTTGGTAAATGAAAAGACAACCTGTTCTACACTTCATCAAGACAAAATCATGCCTTGTCTATTCCTCCAAATATTATTTGCCTTTTCTCAGCCGACAAACAAAACATTGAATTCAACCGCATATAATCTTTATCTAGCACGTGCTACAAAGAACAAGTAAATAGTAAATACCCGTGATGTAATATAATAAAAATTGCAAGCCTTCTCCCTCCTCCACAAGAAAAGGAAAAAAAAAAAGAAATTTGAACCAAAAACAGAACGTAAACTACTAGTGATGATGAAGGCAAAAGTGGGGAAGAAGAAGCTCACCTTCTGGTGAAACTACTGTGTGTTGTTTCCGAGGGCGACCTTGTCCACGGCTTAAGTAATGATCCATGCATTTCTCACTTTGATGAGAAATTGTTGAAGCTTGAGTTTCGGAGCTAGGAGGATTAATGCTTCGAGACATAGTCTTGGTTAAACGTGTAGCAAAACCTGGTGGTATTTCTGAATCAAAGTTTTTCTCTGTCATTCTTGGGGAGGAAAAAAGATAGCTCAAAACTCAAAAGTACCCCCTCCCTCCGATTGCATTTACTTTGTCCGGGCGCTTTGCACACCTCTTAAAAAATAAAATAAAGAAAAAAGGCTTAAATATGTTATAAAATTATGAATCATTTATATCAATCTTTAATAGTTTGACTCATTTATATCATTGTCGTTATCAAATAGTTTATCCATACCTTTTTCATTAACGCATACATTAATGAAAAACGATATTGTAACTGGTGTTAATAAAAATTGACATGAATGAGTCATTTTGATAACGACGATGACATAAATGAATATTATTGACGAGTGCATAAATTAGTCATAACTATTGAAGTGTATAATTTATCATTATACACATTAATTAATGAATATAATTTTAATAAATTTATTTAAAATGAGTAATTAATGCTATGATTAATTTATTTCTTAGAAGAAAAGATGGTGGAAAGGTGGAGATAATGCCGAAACTGTTGGGGGTTTTCTTTCAACGATCTTTGTTGCAGAAGCACAAAAATAGAAAGCTCGTGTAGAGGAAAGCAATAAAGTGTTGAGGAAAGTACATAGAATGAGGAAGAGCAGCAGATTGTGATTGGTTAATCGATTTAAGATGATAACAGAGTAATAATATTTGCTTGATCAAAATTTTAAAAATATATCTGTAAAAAGAAATCAATTTTTGAAAAACAAGTTCTGCTCGAAATACTAATCCTTGCGTTTCAATTTATGTGATATAGTTTAACTAGATACGGAGTGTATGAAAGAAAGGAAAACTTTTAAAATTTGTGATCTAAAATAAATCATAAATATTTATGTGGCTGTAAATATTTTCATTAAGGGTAAAACAGAAAGTTTAAGGGTGTGTTTGGATTAACGGTGATCGAAATTGATTCGACATAATTGATTATGTAATTGATTATGGTAATTGTTTTACGTTTACGCAACAACGAAACTGATTGTTATAATTGATTTATGTTTGGATAGTTTTGATCAAAATTGTTTTTGAATGTAGAATTACCAAGATGAACATTTAGTCAATATATATAAATAAAAATTACTAAAAAATGGAAGTATGTAAATAAAAACTACTAAAAAATGGAAGTATGTAAATAAAAATTACAAATAGATAATAGAAATTAAAGTGCAATATAGTACTTAAATATTAGTAGAATATTATTACAATACTAATTTAAAGTGCAAATAGTATTTAAATATTATTACAATAATAATTTTGCATGTACTCTATAATTTGATTGCATATACTCTATAATTTAAAAATAACAATATAAAGTTAGTAGGTTCATTGCTCTTGTGCAATGCATATCTATTAAAAAAATTATTTCTCAACCACGTGATTTACTAAGATTGATATGAACTCACATTTTAACTCTAACTTTCATGAAGCTGTTTTTATTTGTAATTTAATCACTACATAAAATTATTGTTTATATATGACAATTTTATCTCTTCTATCTCGACTAAAATTACAAAAAGGTATCCTATAAATTAGTTATATCTTCACAACCATTAATGATAATACTTGATGAATTTAATCTACTTTGAATTTGAAAAATAAAAAGGATCTTCAAAAGTTTTTTGATATTCAAAATTAGAGAAGGCTTATTTCAATTATCTAATATGATTTTTTATTATTGCGCAAAGCGCGGTCAATTTTTTTTTAGTAATTATTTCTAGATATTTAAAGAGGATAATGAATGTTGTATATCTGAATTTTTTTAGTAATTATTTCTAGATATTTAAAGAGAGTAATGAAAGTGAATAGAGTTGTTGATGAAAATTAAAGAGGGTAATAAAGAAAAAGGTAAAATTCAAATTGAAATAAATGGCAAAATTGAAATGTATTATGTGACTTCTCTGTGAAAAGAGGCATAATCAATTCTAAACACTTCAAAAATTACCCTCTTTATTACCCTCAAAATTGATACTTGGCACTACGTGTGCATGTGTGTGGAAACGACGTTTACGACGTGCGAGACCTCAATTGTTCGAGTAATAAATAATGGGTTAAACTTAATTCCATATTAGTAAATTTCCAACAATCCCCTCTTGAAAGAGATTTTGACGCACCCACATGGTGCCTTTCTAGCAATCTTTCGGCGGATCAATGTCGCATCTGGATAGGTAGTCGTGGCTTTGAACCTTCCATAGTAGATTACCATCGGACTTAAGTGAACGTGATGTCTTGAACCGTCAGTGTTTAGTGTAAGCCAAGACAATGGCACCAACACAACAACTTTCCTTACTTTGTTCTTCTTAAGATTTTTTCTCATGCCGTGGACACGCCTCGGATCCTAATGCTCATTCGGCGCCATCCCGCGACTTAAATAGGTGATCTCCTACAAGGTATTCTGCTATACCCCACTACACGAGTGTTAAGACACCATTAAAAATTTCCTCAAACCTAACCTCGGATGTTGAGGATCATAAAAGGTTTTGGAAACTTAACTTTTATTCACTCTGCAGATAACACTTAATGTCTATCACGGAAACGGTCTTGGATTCATGTTTCTATGTAGAAATCATTATTCGAAGTGCTCTTGTTTCAACCGAAGCGCTCCACTAAACTTTTACGACTTAATTTTCCCATTGAACCTAATTCCTGGGATCTCCGCCAATAGGTCGGGTGTCCGCGTATCGCCTTGATCGATTTTAGGTCCATTCCCTGCATGCGCAGAACTCTTGATCTTTGGACAATCTCTTAATTAAGGAGTTCGTTATATCCTTTGATTTAGTAATCAAGAATGTGTCACCCGATCAACTGCCATACGGTCTTATGTCTGCGACAGATATGTCCAGACGCCGTCATCCGTGCCCTTTCAGTATTTAACTGACAAAGGCACGAGTTACTTCCGATAAGGGACATCCTCTAAGAGGTCGTGAAGTTACTCAACTTCTCATCATGCTTTGTACAAAGCGATAAACTCTGATTTCATCACGAATCGGCCGATGCAAAATTGCTTAGAGAATTTTCGATCTTACACTTCGTACACTTCTTCCTTCATTTACCAACGTGGAACACACGTCATTTGACCAATAACCGTTCATCATTCTATGTCTCAAACGTTTCACTTACGTACCAATATCTCTTTCACTAATGAAATTTACGATATTTGGCACTACGTGTGCACGTGTGTGGAAACGACGTTTCCGACGTGCGAGGTCTCAATTATTCGAGTCATAAATAATGGGTTAAACTTAATTTCACATTAGTAAATTTCCAACATATTGATAGTGTACAAAATTTATTACACAATCAGGACATTTAGGTATTTATGTGTAAAAATATAGTATAGCTATCAAAGGTTAAAATGAAAAGTAGGGTAAACAAATTTAGACGTTCAATGTAACTTTATCCTATTTAGAAATAGTTTTAAAAATTGGAAGTAATTTACTATCGCCGGTTAAAATTCACTAATAGTATAAAAATCTTTATATTATGTCACTCCTCCTAGAAAAAACAGGTTTAAGTTCTATATTTGACGGTGTAAAATATATCTACACAATCAATCATTTATTAGGTTATGCGGTACCTACGTGACAATTTTTTTTTAAACAATCTGAAAAATTGATTTTTCTAATTGAAACAAATGTTTGAAAAAAAATGACTTTTATAAAAATATGAAATTTTCTTGATTTTATAAAACTTGTCTTTTAAAAAAAAATCATGAAAATTAGATTTTTTTAATTTAAAAATCTGGAAAATATATATTTTTAAAATAAATTTTCAAATTTCTTTTTAAAATTAATCCAGATTTTTTGGATACTTTACTTTTTTTTTAAAATACTTTACAATTTCTAGATTAAAAAAATATTTTCCAATTTTCTAAATTAAAAAATCCAAATTTTCAGAATATTTTTAAAAAAAGGGTATTTTGAATACTTTGTTAACGGTGTATATTTGTCTCCAACTTGTAACGAGAGAGTATATTTGACTACTTTCGTTAACGGATGACAAAATTGACTAATAAATTAAAGTAAATTGGTATATTTGACCCTTTTCCCTTAGTTTGATACCACAAGATTTAAAAGTCTTTTTTATTTTGTTAAAGTTCGTGCCAAGAAACGGAGGAGCACTAAATAATTAATAATTTAAAATATTTAAAGACATAAAAATAAATCGCAGTCAAATATTTTCTTGTTTAACTCTTAAAAATCGAACTATATCACATAAATTGAGACATATGAGATAATTGTACTGTATACTATACGTGAGAAGGAAAAAAACAAAACTGAAAAAAGGTTAAATTAAGATTTTGGCAAATGATACAAATGGAAAGTTCAGAGTTTTCATCTCTATTTATCTTTAGCCTTGTGAGGAAAACGTTCAACGGCTGTGATCATAAGAAGGGATCAAGTTTTCATATTCCTCAAATGAGTTATGCAGAAAGCTGCAAGGACATTTGAACTGAAACTGGAAATAGTAGCTAATTTGCAAGTAGATAAAAATGTCATCAATACATCAAAAGATACTCCAAGAAAGACCCCAAAAGTTGTGGTCCATACTATTATATTCACACCGTTCGTATCGGTATGCAGATATTTTCACTATCGGACTTCCTGGATAGTTGTTCCTGGGTGATTCGATTCGGCGTCAGCTCTCATTTCCCATCCGATCGGAGTGTGATAGCGAATATATTTATCGTATATCCTGTAATTAATATTTGTGTGTAATTATAGTAAATAGAGATCCTCATTCAATTAAGATTCATCTTGTACACACTATATATATTTGTATTAATGAAAAAGACTCCGGAAGAGAGATTAATACAATTCTACAATAAAAATAACATGTTTAATAGAGATGACATCAGAATAGGATGTAGTCTTGCTCTTTAATACAGTGTTACTACAATTTATACAGAGATTAAATAGAGAGTCCTAAATATGTTTTAACAACACACTCGATGTCTAGTACAGTTACAATATAGATACACGTCCATCTTTTGAAGACATTAACATAATCGGATGAGGTAAACTACATTCATAACTCAACCGTGGCGACTAGGTAAGATCTTTTATTACCTGAAACGACAAATTTATCTAATGTAGTCTTTGGCAGGGCCGGGTGCAACTTTAAAGGTTGTAGTAATTTCTCGACATTCTGGAACCAAAACATTATACTCATATAACTGTTGGTCATTTCTCATTGCAATCAGGGCCGTTTTTTGCATGAGGCGCCTAAAAACTAAAAATTTGTAGCCTTTTTTCATTTTTATTAAGAGATAATAATTTATCAAAAGCATACATAATTCGCAGGTCTTAGCCCAATCAAAGTAGGGATTGATTAAATTGAAATTTGTGTTGTTATTTACAATTTAAAATAATTTTTAATTATTGAAATCGTATATTTACTTATATTAAGGATCACTTTTACGAATTGTAATGTAGCAAATTCCCAAAATGCTTGAGACACTACCGATCGCAATGTAACAGAGTCTCTGAGGACTTCCAGTTCATCTTGTAGGGAGCTCATTTAATGAGTTATCAAATATCCAACAAATCGAAACCAACATGATATGTGGACTTTAGGCGTCGGGTGGCAGATTTAATCCCTACGAGAGCTGCATCCTTGCGCTGCTGAATCTCACTTCGCTTTGCTTATATATTATCATGTTGGGTCTTTCTGTGTGATAGTTGGGCTTTCGAAATTGTACCAATGATTGTTATCTTGAATTAATTCTTTCACAATAGCTAAGGAAATATGAAAAGTACAATTGAATTTTGTAACGGACAGAGACATTAAATGATGATTTACTACAAAAAATGACATTAGCCTAAACACTCCACTGCCCGAGCAAAGAACAAGTACAATTGCCCCACAAACTTTCCTGTATCCTGATCCACCCTCAGTCCAACACCTTCCCCAAAATTCACCAAACAGACACACTGGCTCGCAACAGATGGACCCTCGCCCCATCAACCCACAAACCAACCTTCCACAAAACCCTACAAAAAACCCTCCATAAAACCATCCACAGAACAACCCTTCAACCTCATCAGCTCCATATATATATATATCAACCACCGCTTATCCAAACTAGCCTACCCAACCCAAATTACCGGGCTCTCGAGCATATACCGATGGCACACATCGCTAACCCTCATAAACAATATGTGCCACCGGTATATGCAGCGGAAGCTCAACATGTTATCGCCCAAATCCCAAACATACCCACTCAGGAGGTTGGCCAATACGAGGAGATGGAGAGACAAGCGAGGGCAAGAACGGATGAGAATATGGTTAAAGACATACACAACCTGAAGAAAGCATTCAGGAACATTCAGACAGGAAAGGGACATGATGGTTTGGAGTATGAAGACCTTTGCATGCACCCGGATGTAGAATTGTCGATCGGTTATAAAGTACCGAAGTTCGACTTGTTCGACGGGAAGGGCAACCCCCGTGCACATCTGAGAGCCTACTACGACAAATTGGTCGGAGTGGTAAGACTGTGCCATAATCATGAAGTTATTTATGGTTTCGATAGGGAATCGCTTGATTGGTATACGGGTCAAGACTCGCGAAAATGGTACAGTTGGAGCACGATGGCGCAAGATTTTGTAGACAGATTATGGTTCAACACTGACACTATCTTAGACCGATTTTATCTGATGAAGCTTGAGAAGAAAACAATCGAAACCTTTCGTGAATAAGCCAGACGGAGGCGGAAGAAGCAGCGTTCACTCACGGGCCGAAAGCCGATGACCACCATATTCACAAGAATCCTCAAGGACGCCACCTACTACGAAAGCGATGATCGTAATAGCCTGAGCTTCGTAAGTCGCGAGGACGGGAGATTTAGTGGCGAAGGGATAAACAGGTATGATCACTAACTCGCCGCATCAGCGCATAAGTAAAGCAATCCAATCAAACTCATTTGGGGGAGCCTCCCAGAAGAAGAAAGAGGTAATGTCATCTGTTGTGACCGCTTAGGAGCACATGCCGAACCAATTTTCAACCTACCAAAACCCTCCACCACAACCTTCTTATTTCAACCAAAACCACCAAAATCATCCTCATTACCATCAATATGCATAGGCTCCCTACCTTGTGTACCACACTCAACCAACCTATAACGCACCACGGGCACCCGTCTATCCCCAGCAATATCGACATACTTATACAATGCAGCAACAAAAATGAATGCCCGCCAAAAAGCTAGCCAAAACATACACCCATCTAGCTGAGCCTTTACCGCAGTTATACGAGAGGTTGAGTGCTGCGGGGATGCTCCAACCAATCCCAAGAAATATCCTCAATCCTACCCTCATAGGGTATGACGAAACCAAACATTGCGCATATTATTCAGGAGCCATCGACACAACATCGGGAATTGTTATTCTCTCAAATATAAAATTGAAGCATTAATCAAGGATGAGGTGATTCAATTGAAAGAGGTCACCCCCAAAACAGGTTGAGTATTCAGCTTGCTTCACCCCTGCCGAGGAATTGATGTATGTTGGTCTTGCAAAGTAAAGAGACATCCCCTTTGCCGAATCTCATTCCGCCCCTGATTCAGTCATTCGTCGGGGCCAATACTATCATATGTCAAAAGAAGACGACATCGATAACGCGAGCCGATGATCTCACAAGACTCAAACACCGACGCAGAACAACGAGACATTTTGAACGAGTGCACTGCACTTCGCCTCGGTCCTCTGAGATATATAATTAGTTTAACATATCTATTCCTCTTTTTGTAACCTGAACTATGTTATGACTTGATTCCTTCGGCGGGATACGTAGGCGGTCCACACGGGCCTCGGTCCCACTTTCAGAAAACTCTATCATTTCCTTTTGTAACCTGAACTACGTTATGACCTGATTTTCTCTGCGGGATACGTAGACGGCCACTTCGGCTTCGGTCCCACATTTTGAAAACTTTACAATTCCCCTTTTTGCTTGTAACGAACTACGTTATGACCCGATTCTCTCGTTGGGATACGTAGACGGCTTAAATCATCTTCGATCACACCATTAGAAAATTTCCTCTATTTTTAAATAAAACCCTTTTTACCTTGATAGGATAGAAAAACGACCTTACAAGACTCGCTTAGACCAAACGCCCTTGCACGCTTAAAACTGGAATAATTTTTTATTTTGGATAAGATGTTCATTTAGTTTCACGGCATGTCAATATTCGAAAATTCGACAAAAACTTTTATACATACTTTGTCATAAGCAATTATTTTATTAAACAACTAGCCTAAACCGGAAACCAGACAGGGGTTGCAGGTCCAAACAAACCAAGCGCCCGAGCATCAAGAATCAAAGTTGCAAAGTCAATACAGATCGATCGCCCCCCTCCAAAACTCACAATTTTTTCTTGTAAAATGTGTTAAGTTGTGTTCATGTAGCAGATGTGTGTCTATGTGCATATGTTACTTATTTTATTCACATTCGAGGACGAATGTTGTTTAAGGAGGGGAGAATGTAAAGTCCTGGAAATGTTTTATTTTTTAAAAAAAACAGAAAAAGAAAAGAAAATAAAACCTAAAACTACCCCACCTTCTACTCCCTCAAACCCTTCTTCCACTCCCTCAACTCCCTCCACTCTCACACCACACACCATGTGCTGCATATATATTTTTCATCATACATTGTTCTCATCACAAAGAACAAAAATATAAAGAACAAAGAAATCAGAAAATACCAAGAGCAAAAAGGGAGAGGCTTGGTTGAAGGATAAGTTGAAGTTGAGAATTTTATTCGTGATTACGAAGCAACAAAGGTGAGTTTTTCCTCACTCAACTTGTCACGCCCCGACTTTTCTTAAGAGTTATCATAGTTCAAACTTTCTGCCACAGATTTGGACGAAATCTGAGAGCAAGTAGAATTATGAACTGTTTTTCCCGAGTTTCACTTGTTAGAATTAGACAAAATTTGGTATGGTTGTAAATCAATTTGTTACGAACAGATTGAACTAAAGAAGAGGTATAATGGACTTACGATTTAGAAGTTATCGTATTTTAAAATTTCTGCGCCGGATCGGTTGAAAGTCCGTAAAGCAGTGGGTAAAATAGTAAAACTGTAGCAATTGGTACAGAATATGAAATGTTGATTCAAATGAAAGTCCTAGATTTGTCTTTTCTCTTCAGTTTGAGAATTTACGGGGCTTGTTCCGACGTACGGATAAGAAGTTATGACTGTTTTAAGATCGTGTATCGTTCTGATAATAAATTCGGCAAACAGTTCTTAATGTATTTGTTAAAACTGAAAAACTGAATGTTTCGGTGGGGAATTTAAAATTTTGTGTTGCACAAAATTTCTAGGTTATTCTGTTCTCGACAGTTTGAGACTTTGTGTACATAACCGACTTACGGTTTGAAAGTTGTAGCTCATACAAGTGAGAATGGCGAAATATTGAAAGAAGGAACTATTAATTGAGCATTTTGAACATATAATACATGCAAAACAAATATGTAAATGCATTTGTAAATTCATCGGATCGGGTTGCACGCCGCAACAAAACGTAAAGTGAATACGTGTTCACGAATACGTAAATATAATGGATCGGGTTGCACGCCGCAACAAAACGTAGTGAATCGCCGCGCTTTTTCGATCGCGACATTTTTTATCTAATAGCGAACCCTGCTCAAAAATGCAAAATGTTAGAAAATAAACAAATAATAAAATGCTAAATGGTTTAAGAGGCTTAAAGGTTTTAAAAATGCTAAAAGGATGCTAAAATTGCAAAAGATGCTAAAGTTTAAAAAGGTGCTAAAATGCTAAAGGGTTGCTAGAATGCTATGGTTCATGAGTCGCCACCTAATTAATTTGGGTGAATTAGACACCTAAATGTTTAACTAGTTTAAAGTAAAACATTAACTCCATTTTAATGGTCCGCTAAACTTAATGAGATTCTGGTGGGTTCTTTATTAATCTAGAGGAAGCGGTTAGGCACCCTCTAAGATCCGCTAACTCATGTTGTCCCGCCAAACCTAGGGTTAATTATTATGTTAGAGAAATGCATGTTTTAGAAAATATTTGAAAGAAAGTATTTAAAACATATAAGATGTATTTTGACCAAAAGAAAGTGTAAGATTTTGTTTTAATATATATAAAGTTAGTTTTGATGGAAAACATGCAATATAAGGTATTTATATGAATTTATTCGATTGTATAGCATAACATAGAAGTAGTAGTGCAAAATCAATTATGGCAAAATATGCATTATAAAATAGTCCTAGCATACAAAGTGTCCATTTAGTAAGCAAAATAATTTTCATATATGAATGATAATGCATTTTGAAAACGGGTTAGAATTTGATCACAAATAATATCCTAGCTACATGATTGATTATGCAAGTGAAGATTATTGGGTGGTTTATTAGAAATGCTAAACAATGTATGGCGTGCCTAAAGTAATTAACTTAAGGAAAGCAAAATTAAATTAATGCTAAGCTACTTTATAATTTATCGCTCGAGGTTTAACTATTTTGAGTATCCTACTAATTAATGTAGTGTTAGACATATAATTTACAACAAATAAATGAACGGGGCTGGTAGAAAATAATTAGAAGGATTCGATAATGGCGATGCCTTTCGCCGCGCTTTGGAATTCACGCGGATAGAGAAACGCACATAGACGGGTAGACATCGAACGCGCGAAGTCTCAGACGAGACTCTTCCTTTGCTCCAAGGCATCGCTTTCATGTAAAAAAATAAGAAAAGATAAGGATTAGTATATGCCCAAAATACCTAATCGTAGTCTAAAGCATATAATTCAACTTAGACAACCAACAAATAAGAGTAGTGCAAATCCATAAATAAAACTACGCAGCTACGTGAAAATGTTCTATTCAAAGTAGATCGAACGGGCCTAGCCATAAATGTAATAGCCAAATGAGTAACAATACCATAACTAAACGGGCTTAGCCCACACATGCAAAAACCGAGACTTACGGGTTCTGACAACTTACGTGTGACTTCAAACGAGCAATGGGCTTTGACAAACTCAACAACTAAAGCCAATTTATCAAGACATGCAGTATAGTAATCTAAAACGAAACGGCCGAATAGACCCAAAATACACACAATATACCCAAGACTCGCAAAGATACGGGTTCTCAAATATGTTGTAAATACACTAAAATTAGATCAGATACTCCTACAAAGGTGGTGGTTAAAGGCTTAAATGCTACATGTTGTCATTAAGGCATTACACTTTTAGGCAAGCAAAGGGAAATGTATGACCAATTTGAATACACACAGTGAGACAAACAATAAGATTAGTGACCATTTTAGGACATCATCTTAAGATGCAGTGGTCAGGATATGGAAGACATGAGCAACCCCGCTTAGCAATTTCTTTTAGAGTAATGCACTTTGAGTTAGGCATTCATATATTTCATATCCGTAAACAACACTCACAAATGTACAAGCTACCGATACATTTAATAGACGCAAATAGTCGCTTGCTAGATTTCGTGACACGTGCTTAGCTAATCGTGACACTTAAGAAGAATCAACTACATACAAATAATGTATTCAAATAAAGCACACACATGACTAAGTTTAAAACATACTGACCGAGACTGGTAATCTAGAGCAGTGCAATAAGAGGACAAAGGTAGATATTCATCACGCTGGTAAGGCGACGAAAGGTTTCAACAGCTTTGATTTCTTTTGCACGTAACCCGGCGTAAGGAAACATCCTTGAAGTAATTTAGCACTTCAACAAATATGAGACAATACCAACATTACTTAATTTACTGGCTTAATCCATTACTAGTGATACGATTTAACAATACATGACATTTAATCGACCAAATATAATCCTCGACAAATAAACACGCTGAGCATTCAAACGAAGTTTAGACAGATCACAACAACATACAATTATTCAATACAACACACAATACACCATCAGATCCTATACTAATCTCGACATGCGATCAAACTAAATCGCTACACGCTTAATACGTAAAATGCACGTAAATACCAAATGAACTGAAAAGAGTTTGGGTTTACCTTCTCCGCAATAACCGAGGCAGCGATCAAGTCGCCGGTCCCACTCGAAGTTTTGGTTTGCGATGCGAATGAAAGGGCAAGGTTTGTTTGTTGATTCCTGGCCGGATTTGAAAGCAGCGGTTTCAATTTCCTATTTGTATGACGCTAACGGTCCGCGCCGCGAATAACTTCCTCGATGCTTTCTTATCGCGCTTCGCCTTCTCGCTTCCTCTTCGAACGCTACCTCCCGGCTCGCCACGCTTCCGAATCTCTTTTGCATGCGCTTTATATAACCATCGCTTGGGTTCTAAGTTCAAAGCAGGTTTGCTTGATTTTGGCGATTCGCGGTAAAATCCATTAAGGTAAGGAAATGATCGAGGTGTTTAAAGAGAGATTTTGCTGCGATTTCTATGGTAAAGGCGGTGTCGATATGGTAGTTGATTCGACGGATTCTCCGCGAGAATTCCGCACGGACGGGCGCGAGCGCGCGACTATCCGCTTTTAGGTTTAGGTTTTGCTTTTCTTCCTTCGCTTTTTCTGGCGGCAATGGGTAAAGCGAGGTCGGCGCTGGCTTTGGCCCGATAACAGGCGATGCTCGCGTCGCGTTCAGCTGCAGAATTAGTCACGCGTCGCGAAAGGAAGGGAATGGTCACGGGTACGGACTAATTAATTAAGTCTCGCGACGCGTATCATCGCGGTCAGCCGGGCAACGGATCGTGGTAATTTAAATCGGGTATTAGTTTTAGGTGTATTATTAATGATTAGTGATAAATTAAATTAACAAACGTGATTAAATTATTTAGGTGCTTTATTAGTCTAAGTTTTAAAATTATTACAATAATAAATGCGAAGTGTGTTATTTAATTAGTGCTTAATATTTTAGAATATGGCGCTATTATTTAGAAACTTATTATTATGCATTATTGCGACGTTAAATTAAAATTGAATTGAGTTTAGATTAGATTAGTTAAATGCTAAATGCAAGTATGATATTTAAGAATTGTTTAAAGCTTTATAAATGCGACGCTATTAAAAGCGTATATCGATTAAAATTGATTTTAAATTACAAATGATTACTAATAAATGCGCTATGCTAATCGACACGACGTTATCGCTAAATTATTTATTTTATGCATTTATTAATTATTTAAGAATTACGACAAAGCTTAAAGTTAATTAATGTCTCTAAGTGCTTAAAACTCTACGTAAGACGCGATGTCATTATTAAAATATTTATTTATGCCAGATTTATGTTTTATTGTCGATTTTATTATAAAAATCCTAAAAATTATTTTACAAAATTAGTGTAATTTTATAGTTAATGGCCGACGAGGGTCAAAATCGTGTCAACAAATACGCTCACGAATACGTAAATATAATGGATCGGGTTGCACGCCGCAACAAAACGTAAAGTGAATACGCCGCTCACAAATACGTAAATATAATGGATCGGGTCAGACGCCGCAACAAAACGCAAAGTGAATACGCTCACAAATACGTAAATATAATGGATCGGCCGCACGCCGCAACAAAACGTAGCGAATACGCGTTCACGAACACGAAATATAATGGATCGGCAGACGCCACAACAAAACGTAGCGAATACGCTCACAAATACGTAAATATAATGGATCGGATTGACGCCGCAACAAAACGTAAAGTGAATACGCTCACAACGTAAATATAACGGATCGGGTCGCACGCCGCAACAAAACGTAAAGTGAATACGTGTTCACGAATACGTAAATATAATGGATCGGCCGCACGCCGCAACAAAACGTAGTGAATACGCCGCTCACAAATACGTAAACATAATGGATCGGCCGCACGCCGCAATAAAACATAAAGTAGATACGCCGCTCACAAATACGTAAATATAATGGATCGTCGCCGCAACAAAACGCAGTGAATACGCTGCTCACAAATACGCAAACATAATGGATCGCCGCACGCCGCAACAAAACGTAAAGTGAATACGCTGCTCACAAATACGTAAACATAACGGATCTGCCGCACGCCGCAACAAATATGTAAACGATCGGACGTTGCACGCCGCAACAAATATGTAAATACAAAGGAATACCTTAATATGTAATACGAGATAAAACATGATGTTGGTTAAGCCGAGTATGTTCTCAAACGAATCGAAAGAGAATATTATTGTGTGAATACTTGATTATGATACATTAAAAATGTTGAAGTTTATTTCATAACACGGTTATCGTGTCCTAATACGCTTGTACTTAAAATATCGTGAGATTACTTTGAATTATAAATGAGGTTCTCACTCAAATTTCCTGACGGTAGGTCGACTTTTATTTAACATATTTCAGAAAAGCGTGATAGAGGAAAAGCTCCGCAACAGGGATAGCGATCGTCCCGCAGCCTCCTTGACCCACCAATCCATTATTTCGGATTTGGTGAAAGTTATTCTCATAAAGTATGTTTAAAGAACTAGGTTCCATTATCTTGGGTAATGCCCCACACAAGATTGTTCTTTGTAAGCTTTGAATTGCTTATTATTATATATATATTATTTCCGCACTTAAATACATGTTTAATCTAGGAAGAAAAGAAGTTAACGGTTCGCCTGGAAAATAATAATTGTCCAGGTGCCATCACGCCTTAAGAAAAGACTTAAGAAAAGTCGGGGCGTGACATTTCTTTGAGCGCAGGTTCTTCATGTTAACAGAAGCAGAAAATACAACAACAAATAAAAAAAAGTTCTGCATAGCAGCTCAGCCCGCAAGGTCACAATCACACGCGTCTATCAAGACATCATTTGGTTCACAGGGCCACACTCTGATCCTCATTTCTCAAATCACTTTACGACTCTAACTATTTTACTCGGTTTATATTCTGCAGGTAATTTCATCATAGTAGCATGGCCCACCGTGTCGAAATCCTTTATCACGTCTATTCAAAGGCGTTCATCTTATTACGTCCGCACAATGACGTTCATCTTATTACGTTTATTCAACGACGTCCTATTACATCTATCAATGACGTTCTATTATTACATCTTTTCTATGACGTCCTCCCATTTCGGTTATCAATGACGTCCTTTATCAGGTCTATTCAACGACGTTCATCTTATTACGTCCTCACAATGACGTTCCTCTTATTACGTCTATCAGCGACGTTTCTTTTATTACGTATATTCAACGACGTTGTCTTATCATCTATCAATGACGTCTTTTATCACGTCTATTCAACGACGTTCATCTTATTACATCCGCACAACGACGTTCCTCTTATTACGACCATTAGCGACGTTTCTTTTATTACGTCTATTCAACGACGTTGTCTTATCATCTATCAATGACGTTCTCTTATTACGTCTATTCAACGACGTCTTATTAAATCTATCAACGACGTTCATCTTATTACGTCCGCACAACGATGCTCCTCCTATTACGGCTATCAATAACGTCCTTTATCATGTCTATTCAAACGACGTTCATCTTATTACGTTCGTGCAACGACGTCCTCCTATTACGACTATCAATGTCGTCTTTTATCACGTCTATTCAACGACGTTCATCTTATTACATCCTCACAATAATATTCCTCCTATCACGGCTATCAAATGACGTCTTTTATCACGTCTATTCAACGACGATCATCTTATTGCGTCCGCATGACGACGTTCCTCCTATTACGGCTATCAATTACATCTTTTATCACGTCTATTCGACGACATTCATTTTATTACGTCCGCGCAACGACGTATTCTTATTACGGCTATCAATGACGCCCTTTATCACGTATAGTCAACGACGTTCCTCCTATTACGTCTATCAATGACGTCCTTTATCACGTCTATTCAATGACGTTCCTCTTATTACGTCCGCACATGGACGTTCCTCCTATTACAGTTATCAATAATGTCATTATTTTGTCTGCGCAATGACGATATCTACAACACGTCTACCCAACGATGTCATTTTATTATATCTGCACAACAACCTCATATTTTGACGTCATCAACAACACGTCCATACAACGACGATATCAACATTCCGTCTATACCACGACGTCATCAATATCACGTCTATACCATGACGTCATCAACATTTTTTATCATGCATCTCAACATCTACAACTATGAGATTTTCAGCACATCCATTACATCTACACAAAGACGACATTCCGAGTCACAGGATCACATTTCTTATATTCATGTTGTATTTTTTTTTATATCATCTTAACAATTATGCACTAAATTTTCCATAAGATCTAGCCTACATGATCCTTAATTTACAGAAATACCAGCATCAACACAATGATGCCGCCAACATCAACACAATGATGTCATCAGCTTCAATACAATGACGCCATCAGCTTCAACACAATGACGCCGTCAGCATCACAATGACGCTAGCCAGCATCAACACAATGATGCCCTCATCTTCAACACAATGATGCCATCAGCTTCAATACAATGATGACGCCAGCATCAACACAATGACGTTATCATCTTCAACACAATGACGCCGTCAGCATCAACACAATGATGACGTCAGCATATGCAACTACGACAACTTCAATACATTACGACATTCCTACTCACATTTTCATATATTCATGCTTTATTATTTTTGTCTTAACAGTTATGCACTAATTTCTCTTAAGCTTTAGCCTGCAGGAGCCATAACTCACAAGAGTAGGAGCACAACGTGGAACTATCTCTTACGGCGAACTGAAGCAATTTGGACCTCGAACGTAGATCAGCTCTCCTCCGGCATCCCGCAGCACCAATGGCCCCAGTGTCATCATAATTCGATACTGGGATAAATTTTTGAATCTGCATCTGCATTGTCCTTAATTTTCTAGCATCACAGTAACTCAGTGTCATCATAATTCGATACTAGGACAAAATTTTGAATTCAGCGTCAACCCGTCTTTGATTTTTTAGCATCACAGCAACCAGTGTCATCATAATTTGACACTTGGACAAATTTTGAATTCGCGTCCACACCATCTTTGATTTTTTGCATCACAACAACCCAGTATCATCATAATTCGACACTGGAATAAATTTTAAATATGTTTCCACTCTCTGTCTTTAATTTTCTAGCATCACAAAAACTCAGTGTCATCATAATTTGACACTGAAATAAAATGTTAAATCTGCATTAGCCTTGCCTTTAATTTTCCAAACGCCACAGCAACCCAGTGTCATCATAATTCGACACTGGAACAAATTTTAAATATGTGTCAGCTTTGTTTTTAACTATGTCATCACAATCCGACACTGAGACAAAATTCTGAATCTGCATCAACTTTTCGCTCAAATTCCTAGCATCAGAGATCCCCTTTTATCTTGGAAAACTCCTTTTGCCCATGCATTTCCTAATCTTTGACAATCGGGACAAAATTGACTACAAGTCAACGTCTTTGTCCGAAAACTCTTTCATCATCTTCGATCAAAAAGGGACAAACTGTTGACACCCAATTTTGTCCTCTCTTTACTGAACATTTCATTCAGATCTTCATTTTATCTTTAATTAATTTCACTATGCTTCTCAGTCTTAAAAATTCTCCAAAATAAGTAATTTTAATATTTTCACTAATTACAACATAATTTTGAAAAAAATCGAGTATTATGTTTTATATTTAAAATATAAGCAAAATAATTTTAATATTCCGGCTTCGACATTAGTGATTGATTTTCTCTTAATATTTTCACCAATTACTAAATTAATCATTTTTTCGATGAGTGTTATATTTTTACTCAAAATTAAATACATATGTTAAATATTTTGTATCTTATTTTATGTGTGTGCACTTTTTAAATTAATTAAGATGAAAGAAGCATATTTTAATTAATTGAAAGATTTGGACTAATTACCTATTAATCTCCCAACATTTTTTAGAACCCTTAATTTTCTACCCAATTATCCTCCCTTTAAAATCAGCCCAAACAATTCCCCATGTCCGGCCCAATTTCCGCAACCCGGCCCAAAAACCCCTTCTCTTTATCCCCATCGACCAACAGCCATTCCAAAGAAAACAAGAAAATCAGAAAACCAGCGCCTACCCCAGAAAGCACTTGATCATATCATGATCTGATTTGTAAGCCTACTTGGGTCTTGAGTATTTACTTGTAAAAACGGAATTCTTTGTTTTGTAATGGATAGTTGAAACTCCGTAAAAAAGAATTCAGTAAAAAAATTCTTACATTGAACCATTCCTATATCATATATGTGTATGTGTAAATATGGGTACCATATGTATATTTTATATGGATATATGGATTCATTTGGTTCTTTTTATTCTTGCTCGAGCTGGATGATTAAAAATTATCATGTCCAGTTCCCTAGGGGGATGGATCTATAAGAATTCACCTATCCTAATAACAAAAAAACCTGACTTGAATGATCCTGTATTAAGAGCTAAATTGGTTAAAGGTATGGGTCATTCCATCATCTCCTCCAACGTATCTCATGCCCATACCTCTGCTCTTAACCACCCCTGACACTACCACACGCCTACATCACATCGCACATCTCACCATACCCTGTTCCCCCGAAAACCCGCTTCCAAATCTTGCCCTTCAATTCAAATTTCGAATTCAGTTTTTTTGAAGGGGTGAACGTTATGGGTAACCTATCTATAAAAGGACCTCATTATTCTTCATAAAAGAGGTCCGATTTCGAGTATTGATTTTTAATACCTTCCTTTGTTCTTCGTTTGAAAGTTTTTGTATTTCGGATCGAATTTCTGGGATTTGGTTGAAGATTGAGCACAGACTCATATCTTTAGAGGCTTAAACTCAGAAAACATACTATCCTTACTATAAAGACTCAAACACCCCTTTCTGATTTCGAGTATTGCTTCAACAAGAATCCAAAAATATTAAGTCTTACTTCACTTCAGTCGCACACACACCCATACTCTCCGAGAACGAGTCGAGACGACGCTTCGGTTCGTCACCCGGAGAAGGTAACCTACTTTCTCTTTCGAATTTCGACTCTTATGCAAACTTGTGTGTTGTTCTGTTATATATTTCTTGATAATATTTGTTAGCACTATTACATTAATGTTCAATATTCTTCAGTTTACTCAAACAGTTCTGTGTATTTAATAAATTCATGACGAACAAGATATTTGGTTTGGATGTCTAAATGTTATGTCTTGAAAATGAACACAGATATCGATTGGTTACTTTATTGTAGTTAAATTAAGTGTATGGACTGTCCCGCATGATATGTGGATAATAACTATGTTTTGACCATCATGATCACTGGTTTGAGTTAGTCTTATAAGGTTATATTTTTCAAAACTCATGCCTAGATATGACCAGTTAAAGAGTGGACTTTTACGTGTGTGTGTCTTCTGGCAAGTTGTGGTTTTAAAACCATATTGATCTATGCCCATCTCTGCATACTAAGTATGAGACAGATTATTAATTCTGAATTGGGTATAATGTAGTGAAAAATGATCATTATAATTTGTTACCTCTTTGCTTGAGATATCTTTTGTAATAGATGGTTTAGTTCATTTCTGTACAATTTTTTATGTTCCACTGAACTGCATGTAAGCTTATGATATATGTTTAAGTGTCAAGATGTCTTTCCCCTATGGACTTGAACCATGTTAAATGATTTGCATGTACCTTAGCCTAGGTTGCCTGACTGTTAGACTATTAAGAACCTTAATATGATGCGAAATTGTGTCATGGGGCCATATTAGATGTCTTGTCTGCATATACCTGCATATCCATGTTGAAACTGTTAGTTTTAAGCCTGAGTCACTTAGCCTAATATTTGTTTGAGATGGAGTCTTAAATCTGAATTACTATGATAAATATATGGGTTTGTGTTTCTAAAAAAATAGAGGTCGATTTGAATCATGTTTCACTTAGCAGCTACTTGAAATGGTTGGTCTTTATGTTATGTGAAGTTGTATATCTAAATGTGTATTAAATAGGAGACTTAAATGCTTCTCCTGTGAGTATGCATATTACTAGGCTCCCGATGAATTGGTCTTTGGTTTGCCTAATATTTTATGTTTAAAATGTTTGGGCCGATATTTACGTTTTAGGCCTGCCTCGTTTTGTTGTTGTTGTTGTTGTGCATTCTGTTTAATACACAAGGTTTAGTGCCCTCAGCTGATCCTGTCCCTTTCGATTAAAATAATCAAATGTGGGTCTGCCCCCTCTGCTTTATCCATGAATATATACCGTGAAGCCTAATTTGTCTATGAAATGTGTTCAAGTATTACTGTGGCCTGCTTATTCTGAGAACAATAAAAAAAATGAATTAATTGGTGAGTTTAAATTTCATCAAATGCTTATTTATCAATGATAAATATTCTACTAATCTTGTACTTTTCTTTTGCTTGCATGAAACGCATTGGGAGTGATGAGGAGTCTTATTATGAGACTCGTCACGCTTCTCGTCAAACGAAGACCAACGCTTTATGATCCTTGCATCTTATGGCCTCGGACTGAAACAAATAGGGTGATAATATCTTCACCGCCCTAGTCATTTTATCTCCTTCTTTAACTCCGTCACTTTATTTTTATTTATATCTTTATGTGATTACTGAAATATTTGGATTAGTTAGACTTAGAATTAATAAATCGGGAGGGTAGTTTGAAACTTGAAAGTCACCTTCAATTTATTTATTTATAGGCTTGTCATGCTTGTTTAAAGCTTTCAAATATTTTAATTACACTCTTTACTTCTTTTTCCCTAAGAAAATAAGGTTCCTTTGATAAAGATTATAAATAAAAAATGATTTTGTTCTCATAATTCACTTAACAATTCTTTTCCATAATGAACTTTGATTTTCTTAAAAAGCCAAAAACACATATATTATGCGCTATCTATACGAATTCTTACTTTCATAAAAGATTAAACTATACATATAATACATATCTTTCCAATAAACCATTTTTATATGTTTATAAGCAAACCTCATGCAAAAATTTATGAAAAATATATATTTCTCAAGTATTATTTGCAACATCTTTTAAACCTTATGTTTTCTAACATGCATTTTTTAATACAATAATTAACCTAAGTTTGATCGGATAACCGCAAGTTAGCGGATCTTAAAAGATGCCTAAACCCTTCCCTTTAGGATAATAAAAAACTCTTACCTAGAATCTCATTAAGTTTTGTAGACCTTTTAAATGGAGATCATTTGTAGCATTTTTATGCTATGTAAAAGTGTCCTAATTCACTTAGAACAATTAGGTGGCGACTCCTTAAATAAATTTAGAAATCAACCATACGTAGTACATCGTTTTGACTCCGGTCGAAAAACGGGTGCGACAAGAGGGTTTCTTCAACTGTTTAAAAGTATGCTTAGAAAGAAGTTCAAAAAATCTGAGTGTAGTGTAAGTCAAGTGTATCTCCAATTGAGCCAAAGGCCTCAATATATAGTAGTGTAAGAGGGTCTCTTCAAGTGCCCATGTAATGACCATTTAAATGACATGTAATGGACACTTAATTCACAAAGTAATGCAGCCAAATAATGGTTGGTTTATGGAAGAAAAAATGACATTTGAATGCTCCAAAACGTCCCCATAATCAGCCAAACTTTTGGATTTCGCCGCACGCATATCGCCTCGCTGGCGTCATGGAATTAGCGCCGCGCCGCAGCCTCTAGCGAGTTATCGCCACCTGCCGCGCTCGGCCATCGAGGTTTCATGTTCGACGGTGGTGGCACCACGGCGCCCCGGCTCCATGGTGTGTCGCGGCCCTTTTCCTACCCATTTCAATCTTACACTTCGCACACTTCTTCCTTCATTTACCAACGTGGAGCACTCGTCATCACTCTATGTCTCAAACATGTTACTTACGTACCAATATCTCTTTCACTAATGAAATTTACGATATTTGGCATTATGAATACAGGGGAAACGACGTTTCCGATGTGCGGGACCTCAATTGTTCGAGTAAAAAATAATGGGATAAACTTAATTCCACATTAGTAAATTTCCAACAAATTGAACGGCAACCCCCATAGCTAGCACAAAATGTTAAATATCCTCTTGAAGAAACTGAAAAACATGCAACAACAACATATACCCAGTGTAGTCCATAAGTGGGATCTAAATAGGGTAGGATGTACGAATCTTATTCCTACCTTCATGCAGAGAGAGGTTGTTTCCGATAAACTCTCTCAAAAGAAAAAAATGAAAAACATGCATGTAAAGGAAATTTGATTTTTAATTTGTTTCAAGTTTTGGTCTTTTTTTAATGAAAGTTTTGCTACATTCATTAATATATTAGAAGGGAAAAACTTACTGGAAATCCCACAGATTATTTTGTACTTCCTTTTTTCTGATTGGGATACCACCCTTGGGAGTGTTGAAGATAACATAGCTGGTTGTTGTCTTGGAGCTAAGCTTGACCTTGTTTCTACCATTTTTCTTTTAAAGTTGTGTTCTTTTCAATGGAGTTTTTAATATTTGGTCTTCGAGAATTCAAAAACCAGAATGAAGTGATATGAGATCTGTGACAAGTTTTTAAGCTAGTGACAGGAAAATGGTCTTTTTTTGCCAATTAAGGCAAGATTCCTATGAGAATTAAAAAATGCTAGCATACATTTTTTCCTTTTTATACTATTCTTTGAGAAGAATAGCTTTTGAATTACTAAAGACTAGTTTGGTATAAGAATTATATTGAATAGATTGTATTATTAATGTTGAAATTAGTTATGTTTGGAATTATTTACTGGTTGATTTGGTGTATTAAAATAACATGCATTTGCATAATTTCTAAAAATAATAAAACGGGTTATTTATAAAAATACCCTCCGTATTATACTATGTGTGGGACTTCATGGATAATTGTGTCTTTAAATGTAAGTATTAAAAATCCTTGTATTATCACAATTTTCTATGTATTTGTTATAGATAAAAGAAAATACTTATGTACTCGTCAATTCTATTGTTGGTGATGTTTATTTCTTGATAAACGATTTTCACTATATAAACTTAAATTAGTTAACTTGCAAATGTATGTGCAGGCAAAAAGCTCAAAAAATGAGAATCTATTGAATAAATAAAATAGAGGGCAACAGCGTATTTACACATCAATTAACTATTTTGCACAAAAATAAAAGGGGACAAGCTCTCAAAATGTTGTCGTTTACGAGCTACTCGTCTATAAGGTTTCCTATTTTTCCAGAACAAATGTTCAATATTACTAGTACTTCTTGATACATCACCAGCAGCATCCACTCTCTCCCATTTGGATTTTCTTGATGTCTTTGATTCTCTGTGTCGCGGAGAAGGTGTTTGAGGTACCTCGTGTTTGCCACCGACGACCCTGCATTTCAGAAAAGCACTCAGAAACATATATCGCGACGAATCTTAGCATTAATATGAGTTCGTTGACCATATAAGAACAATTCATCCCGATGAATACTTTGTCTATATTTGTTCTATTGTGGGAGGCATGCAGCGGTGGACCTTAACCCCTATAGGTTTGAATATGGATTTCTAAAAATTTCATCGGTGTGTATCGAATCCTTCAAAAATAGTGCATTTTCTTAGATCCACACAAAGTGCAGCATTTTGGAAAGTCTTGAGCAACATAGATGGATTCTAGCTGAACCCACCATTTCACTTACACCACATGGGTATATGCAGAAAATTTTGAAATATATTGAAAATATTAAATTTTGAACCCATAATTTCAAAGCACTCGGAACATTTGAACCTATTAGATTTAAATCCTAGATCCGCCCGTGGATGCATGATTTTCTTTCGCTCAAGAACACCAATGAATCATTTACTTACAATTACTCGTTAGCAACGAGAAAAGAGAAAATGCTCACTGTTCTTCGCCGCTTGTTGACACTGATGCAAAATCCTCTCCGTCCATGCAACAACATGCAGGGCAGATGTAGATCTTTGGCAGTGAGGATAACTTGATGCAATCAAAATGATACCATTCATCACATTTATCACAAGCAATCATCGGTCTCTTATCATAAGGTCTCCGACAAATGCAATAAAGCATACTCCGATCCCTTAATAACTGCATGTTTAAAAAATATAGCCTTATTAAATATGAATGACTACGCTTAACTTTCATCTTAACAAGAAAAGCTCTTTTAACATTTTACCTTAAGCTCCTTTTCACATGACACGGGTAAATTTTCACCCTCCGTGATGAGCTCAAAGACCTTATCCAATCCAAGTGTGCCACCATCTGTTGAAACCTGTTACAAGGAAGATGGTTAAGGTTAATGTCATATATCTAAGAATATAACCACTGAGATGAATATGTACAGTTTTTACCTTCTTTGCCATATCAGCCCACTGCAACCCGATGTTCTTCACCTCTGTCAGCCTCTGTCTAAAATAATCTTCTGAAGGAACGCCGACAGCTAGTCCCTGAAGTAGTATTGAACAATCAACATATTAAGCTATAATTCGTTAGGTTGCAAGCAATTTCCAATCAAAACCTCACACCAATGATAAACCAAAAAATATCAAGAAATGATCTACTAAGGTCAGTATTTTTTATCATAGCCAAAAGGGCAAGAAATGTATTCTATTAAGGTCAGCATACTCATGAACTAGATTCCTGATTCACAGAAAGCGCATATGAGAACGAAAGTTTCGGTAGTGGTGACAAGCTGCCGAGAATGGAGCCCACTCATTTCGACAGTGAACCTGATAAGAACACTCAAAGAGCCGAAGGTTTTTGAAGTCCGCAATTACTTTCTTAAGTTTATTCAGAAAGCAGTTAACTGACCATTTGAAACTTTATCAGGCCGATTAGTGACCCTAGTTCTCCATCTTTGCATCGACAAGAAAGAGAAAAAATGAATATAATTATACGAGCCTACATGGAAAGTGAGCTGGAGCACCCCAAGAGAAATGAATAGATCGACCAATATACAAATACAGGGCATGGGAAAGTACAGCATACCTCTTTTAAATGTCGCTGAAGCACTTGAATTGAGGGTTTATGTGAACCGTCTAATAATCTCTGAGCCCTAATTTTCCAAGAAGTTCTTGCTAATGCCAACTCGAGTTTGCTGTTTGCCTCGCAATCATATGCACCAACATGATGTACAGCCTATGCAGTCAACAGAAAGCAAAATTAAGTTCCAAGTGGCGAGTTTACGGCTAATATTCTGACATGTTCACAGAAAACTGGGAATTGATTGATTCCCAAATCAAGTCAAATGCCCCACAAGAGAAAACCATAAGCCCATAACAATGAAGATACCACCAAAGAAACACATAGGCAGGAGAAAAGATAAACATATCAGTGACTCAAACAGGTCACTACACTAATATTGTACTCCCTCCGTCCCAAAAAGATTGGCACTTTTCACTTTTCGAGAGTCAAACGAGTTGTTCTTTGACCATAATTTTTTCAAATGTCTTTTAAATTATTAATTATGGTGACTTATAGTACTTTTTACGGAGTTTCCAAATATGTAAATTTTAGTTCAAAAAATTTAAAGATTCTATGCTCTAACCCGGTCAAAATTAGGAAGTTTGACTCTCGAAAAGCGAAAAGTGTCAATCTTTTGGGACGGAGGGAGTAATTGAAAGTGAATGCTGAATAGACATTTGGTACCTTCAAAGCAGCACAGAATTTTGTAGCAATAATGCTAAGGTCTTTATCTGAATAAGCTAAAACAAACTTGACAATCTCTTCTATGTGAGCTTCGAAATCAAGAGCTTTGTCAACAATTTGATGTAGTACAGCTATTTCCTGAATCCTGCAAGGAGAATGCCAATGGTTAAGTGAAATACTTTAAAGAAAGTGAGGTGTCGGTGTAGACACAATCTATAAGAGCAAGGTTGTACACAATAGCAGAAAACAAAGTTCAAAGAAGCAAAAAGAAACCCCACCCCTCAACAAGTAAAAGATGGAAAGTTCTTCATTTTTTTTTTGGAGGGGGTGGGCAGAAGGAAACTAACACAAGCCATTTATTACAAACTAGTGATTCAAGTGCTTTAGAGAAAAACTCTGATTTCCCCTTCTTGCAGGAGTTCGAGTGACAGCTTGAGAGGAAATAAACTCTCTGAGGTAAACATGTTATCACCTCATACGTAGGAGAGACATTGAAGACAGCCTTCACTCTGTTAATTTTATTTTTAAAATTTGGAAAAGCTGATTGAATTTGTAACTGATTGATTCAGATTTCGACAATTTTAACTCGATCCCGTAATGTAGTACAGAGCTTTACATGAGATAAGCACCTCATAATGGTGCCTTTCATATATTAGCTCTAATGTTACTTTCACAGATGGAATATATACTAAAATACACACTTTTTTAAGAAAGGGACCCCATGAGATATATATCATTACTTCAGCTTCATTTACATATTTTATACCAACTTCATGCAAACTCCACCATATATCCAGATCAATTAGCAGAGCTTATTGACAATATTTCCACTGCATAAATTCCATTAATCCATTTACACTTGAAAACGTCAGGAAATTACTTGGTACCCCTTTTACAAACCTTAGTTGAAATAGTACACGAGGAAACAAATTGAAAATCCATATACACAAACTCATACACCTTTTTTAATCTCTAGTAGTAATTATTCTAGTTGTCGAGAATTTCTATCATATATTTCTCAAAATGAGCTACACACTACTAGTACAAGGAACCAAAAGCAGCCTAAAGCAACATCCACTCACTTCCAGAACTCCTCCTTACCCACATTGTCCTAACCAAAATGAGAAGTAAAAGAAAAAAGAGAAGACAATTGGTATCCTAGCATCCTACTCAGTTTTGTAACAGCAGTTCTGAGTCTTCTGACGACAGAATTTCAATTGAAACAGGCTATTTATCATTAGTCATTACCATAAACATAGATCTTCAGCATCTGATAAGATCTCAACGAGCTTGTGCAACTTGAGACTCTTCCTTCCAATATTCTACAATAAGTAAAACCAGAAATCAGACATCACTGCAAACTTTAAGTGCAAGCTCATTCAGAGAGCTACTTGGTCAAGCATACCAGAGGATCACTTCCATTTCTTGATATCTTTCCACTGTTCATAAAATGACAATAAGGACAAATAAATTTTTTTGAATCATTGGCATCTCCTGTTGACCATCCAATACACTGCAAGTGGAAGCTGTATAAAAGCATCACATTTTTTGTAAGTGAACAAAAGCAATTTTCATATGAAGATAATGACTAAATAGTTGTTCAACTAAAAAAATAGTCCAATTTTCCCTTGGTCGAAGGAAATTAATAGCCCGTTTGGCCAAGCTTCTTGGAAGATAAAACAACAACAACAACGGTATATCGCCAAAAAGGAAAAGTGTTTTTTTGAGCAGCAGCAGAAGCAGATTTTCTGTTGTGGGGAAGAAGCTATAAATTTCTGCTGCTTCCAGGAAATAGAAACAGAAGAAGAAAATTATATTTTTTCAAGACAAGCATATCCTTGCCAAAAATTTATATTCACCAAACTATTCGTCATCAATTTAACCCATCTTTCTCTCAAATATAAGTATAACCCTCTTCTCCTTTTCCTATTTTGTTCTACCGTTTCTTCTCCTTATTCCCATAATAAATATTTAAAATCACATCTCCATTTTAACAATACTAAATTGAAAAATGAACCTTGATACTGTCTTTTGTTGACACTCAAAAGTACTATGTGGAGAGTCTTAAACACAAAAAAATATCAGGAAAAACACTTCTCAACTGAATCGGCCAAACACAAACTGCTACTCTCCAAGAGTACTCCAAAAGCTATCTTGATGTAAGTGTTTTTGAAAATAAGAAGCTTTGGAAGCTTGGCCAAAAAGCCTCTAAGCATTATATCATCCTCTGGATAATTGGTAATAACAAATAGTCATTCAAAGTCCCCTCTCCCAAAAATCTATCTCAAATCCTTTTTAGAGACACAAAATAGCAAGTTAATTAGCCGGATAAAGTACCAGTCATTGCAAGTAGAACATGTCAACAGCTTCTGGTTCACACCATCAAGCGAGCAGCATATACATAAAGCCCTGGCATTGGTCTGGTTAGATGTCTCACAGATGCTGATTGATCTCTCAAGTATGTTTTCAGTCTGCAAATTCCATTAGATTGTATCACACATCTACCATATAATAGCTATAACAGATCAACAAGCTGAAAGGGAACAAAATATAAGGAGAAAAAAACTTTAAACCTGTAAAAGAGCAGTAGGCAGGTGAGCATCTCTAACTGAAGGGTGTAAGACCTCCTCACACCGGCCCTTCCACTCCTCTATCTTATGAACCTCAGACAAAACCATGTCCAATTCTGAGCAACTGAAGGCATCATTATTCCCTTTTTCCTGAATGTGTTCAAATTACTAGTTAAATAACCATAAAAATCAATGGATATCACAGGTAAATATCACTATATGGTAATGAGAAAATGTGTTTAAAGCTTCAAAGCATAAAAACCACGAAGTTGACTCAACATTAATTACTTAGGCAGGTAGAGAGAAATTATTGGGTCAGTTCAATGAATAAAAGTTCAGAATTGTGGACAACAAGCCAGTTGATAACCAATTACTAGTCACATCCACGAAACTTTCTCATTATCAATTCTCATTAAGTTTCTTCCTCAATTTCTACACATAGTAGTAGGACGGAAATTTCCAAACAAGCTGTCTGCCGAATCAATCTCCATACGGTTGACTGACAGCACGAATCTGAATCAGAAGTGAGAAAACAATAGTTCCAGTTCAAATGGGTTGTGAGACAGAGGAGGAGAATTTAGATTGCTTGTTATATCATGAGCCACGTGAGAAAGGATTACTTAGGAAAAGGAAAAATATACTGAAGACGAATCACATTGGTTATCCTCTCTTTCTAAAGAACAATGCATTGTGCTCTCATTTGGTGGAAAAATTCAAATACCCAAATTTAACAATCTATCGAAAAGTTACCAAGAGAACAGAGACGAAAGATGAGACATTAAACTACTTTTCCAACTTCCAGCATAATAAAAACTCATAAATTGGAAATCCAAAGCAACAAAAATACCCCAATAACATTGCCAGGAAAAAAAAAACAAAGCACACGAAGATATGTTACCTTAAGCTGCAGCAACAGATCCCATGATCGAGCCCTAAAGTTAAGGGCAAAAAATAAATGCACTTCATCCAGCCATGAGCTGTAAAAGTTTAAATTGTAATTGATAAAATCGTAAAACTAATTAAAAAAATTGACGAAAAGCAAACAAGATGAAAAATATGGATATGGCAAGTGTGTCTGCCAGAATTTTCGGGTGTCTATATGCCAAATAATTCCCTACCTAGACATAGTTTCATCTGCTATAGCAATTCCCCTTATTACTTTGGAACTCCGTACACGATTATCTTCTTAGTTTTTTTAATAAGGTGGGAGTGGCCTCGGTGGAGGACAAGATGCGGGAAGCGAGGCTGAGATGGTTCGGGCATGTACAAGGAGATGCATGAAGGCCCCATTGCGGAGGTGTGAGATGTTGGCTATGGATGGTTCCAGGAGAGGTAGGGGTAGGCCGAAGAAGTACTGAGAGAAGTGATTAGACAGGACATGGTGCAATTGCATATTACCGAGGACATGACCTAAGATAGGAGGTTGTAGAGGACGCGGAATACTAGAAGGTTAGTAAGCAGTATAGTGCTCTAGTGTATCCTGACATACTAGTAGAGTCGTATTTTTCTTTGTAGTTGGTCGTTTGATATCTATTACTGTTTGTTGTCTCTTATGCTTCGATTATCGTATTAGTTTGCTGCAGTTACTGTTACCTTTCTTCATAATGCTTTTCTATAGTATTTTTCCATGACTTTTTTACTTTTGTCAATTCTTAGACCTTCTTTGTCATGTGTTCTCTTGAGCCGTCTTTCAGAAACAGTCTCTCTACCTCCCAAGGTAATTAAGATCTGCATACACTCAACCCTCCCCATAACCCACTTGTGGGATTACACTGGGTATGTTGTTGTTGTTGTACCAAGAAGGTACTAAAAGGTTACAAAAACAACATAAAGCTCCAGAAAGAAAAACAGACTACTAGAAAATTATCTTCTTAGTTATCCTTTGACTCACTTGTCATTGCTTTCTGATACTATACTTTTCCCTATAGTTTCTTTTACCAGGCAGGATAGAAAGGGTTTGTACGGGGATGGTAGTGCAGTAGGTTCATGCCAAGTACCAACAGAATGGTCCTAGCTTTCCATAAATGCCAACTGGATTCCAAACCCAACCTTTCAGTAGATTGTAGAAGCAATAGACTAAATAAAATAATGGTTATTACTGTTTTAATTATAATTCTTAAATAAAAGTAACAACTACAACTTCAAAAAATAGTAAAAATTGTGGGAAGAATGTATAGAGTAGCATGGGACTACACAGCCTCTCAGATAGGGATAGGTTCCCAAAGGAACTAACTTGATATTTACATGCATTCACCAGATGAATCCAAGAAAAGAAAACCGCAGAAACATAAGATATTTGACCTACAGTATGAGATATTCTAAAAAGCATGAAGAAAATTTAGGTCTCCCCAATGCCACACTTGGTAGTAACTTATAGCTAAAGAAGCTATTTTTGGACATCATGAAAATGTGATGACAAACAGCTACACAGCACACCTAAAATCTGCATAAATGGGGAACTTACTTGTGTTTCTCAATAGCCTTCTGAAGCTGACTAATCATTGCAGGAGATGAGACACGAATGTTCTGCAGCACGGAGGCACCAAACACAGAATATAAATTTTTACATATAATGAGGACAGCTAGAATACAAGTTTAGATAATAGTAACATTGAAATACATAACACAAACTGGGAGGCGGGAATAAAGTACCTGATACTGTCTGAGAACTTCTTCAGCGTCACTTAAGTTGGATCTTCCAGCAGTAGATTGAATGGAGACTTCCAAAGCTCTATTAAGCCAATTCACCTAATCAACTAAGAACATGCATAAACTGCAAGTTGTATAAATGATAGGAAGGTGGCTTGCAATCTCCAAATTGCCTTGACTTCCTACAGCAATGTTAACAAATTAACTTAAGCACATGCACCATCATTCTGAGAGGGACAGATGAACCGTAACAAAAGTCTTAAACGAGGTGACACCATAAAAGGAAACAAAGTCATATAAAGGGAGGTAAGGCAAACTATGGTATTTAAAGGCTTAAGCCATAAAAGATCAAAAGACCGATGTGCCAAATTAGGGGTCAAAGAAAAAAACCCAACTGATAACCCATAAAAGATCAAAAGAAAAGGTCCTAAGCTCCTACTAACAAGGCAGTCGGCAAGCATATGAAAGAAGGAAAAACGGGAGAAGGGTGTAGAGTATCATAAGAGGTCACACTAGTGATACTCTTGAATGAGGTGTTGCTTCACTAAGTGACCTAACATCTTCAGTTCAGCAACATAGCATAATGTTTATGACTTTACAATAAGCCAACATAAAAGGATAGGGGAAGAATTAGGAATGGTGCTCCAAATATACCACGCCGCCTGCAGTTTCCAAACTTAGGTGGACTTACATGAACCAAAGAGATATACCATGTAACTTTGCAAACCGGCTAAAAGAAAATAGTGCTCCAAATGAATAACCATCAATAACTGTCACGCTGTAAGTTTTTCAAATCCATGGTAACGATAGACAAAAAGGTATTAGAGCTATTGATCCTTGAATATGGATGATACCAGAGACAGAATATGGGACCCGGAAAAAAATTTAGGCACGGGATACCAAAAGAAGCCAAACAAAACTGGTAAAGTCACATATATTTACCCCAATAGTAAGGAGTGCATGCACAGCCATATCAAGAAGAACCAAAACCACAAATCAATGTCCAGATCTATCTCTCTTTATGTAGAACATAAATCTTATGAGACAACGAATTACCTCAAGTGTTGGAATTGCAGTAGCAAAAGATAGAGCCCTAAAGCACCAACAAAGAGTAGAACAAGCATCTTGAAGTTTTGGAACCACATCAAAATTGAAACCAAGACCTTGACCTGCTTCTACAACTGAGTCTATGGCTTGAATTTGCTTTTCAATTTTACCAAGTCTGCTCAATATTTCATCATCTATCTTTTCGACATTCAACAGCCACTTTGTATCATGCAACACATAGCAGGCATCCTGCTCCCACCTGGTGCAAGTATCAAGCAATGTTTGAATCATCAGTTGTTCTCTCAGAGATATCTTCAGAAGCTTAGATTCTGATACCAATTCCTGCACAAATACAACAAAGTATGTAAGAGCTTCGTTATATTTCACAAAGGTAAAGTTTGCAAGTGATTAACCTTCAAAGTTTCAACTTCAAGAGAAGGACTTGAACCAAGTTCCATAGAATCACGTGATAAAAAGGGCCGTGACCTAGATAGCCATGATTTAGCCATCGATACCGCATCCTTGACTTCATCAAGTGAAGGAAGAATCACAAATATCTCCTCTGAAGCCCTAATTATTTTACAAATATAACTATTAGACGGGAAGTAGGATGAATTAGACAAGCACACACAAGAAATATGAAGCAATAACTAAATCAGGGAAGGAGGCAACACCTTACAACATCCTCAAATTCAGATATATCTGCCTTGTTGTTCAGGACGCGTCTGGCTCTTTCCTCTAAAGTTACAGCAATTGTTTTTACCTCAGAAACATCAGCAAACAACTTCTCTTTCGCAATCTGCAATCTGGAGATATATTCACATATGAAATGGGATGAACAATATGTTTTTCAAGACAATCATTATTAGTAAAGTGAAAATTGGAATACTACATGCTAGCCTCCACCAACAGCTGCTCAATATAGTCCATGGACATTTTGCAACGAAGTGCCTGTACAAAAGAAGAATCTCAGAAAATTCAGATAGCGGAAGGAACTAGAGATTTACGAGACCAAAACATCGTAATGAATGAAGAATTACTTTAGATAGCGTAAGTGATTAGATGTCTAAGCAGTCATGAACCATAAAAATAATCAAATGGCCAAGAAAGAAAAAACAAAAAGAGGAAAGGACATGATAAGAACGCGGAAAATGTAACTCAACGATCCGCAGAAAGTGATAGGAAAAGAATGACCAATCTACCTTCAGAACTTTTACCCTACACCAAGCTTTCTTCAGCTCAATATCCACACAAGGCAGCTCCTCAACTATGTCAGAAGCATGAGAAATATTATAGATGTTTGCATTACATCACAACTAGTAAACAAAAGATCGACTGAGATTTCAAACCTTCAACTCTAAGCAATGATGCATCCTTTTGAATGCAAGTTAACTCATGAGCTACAGTTTCTTGATCCTCCCTTTCGCTGATGCCCAGTAGAACGTTATTAGCACGCGCTATCCAAGACACAGCATCTTTATGATATTGTCTCAGAAGTTCAAGCTCTGGAATGTTAACCGCCAAACCATCCCATTTGTTGAGAAGTGATTCAAGTTCCTGTACAACATAAAATGTGGCATTTATGCAATGTTCTACTTCCATCAACACTTCTCAAAGTATGACAAGGTAGGTACCTTGACACCAAGAGAACCTTTCAACATCTCACGGCACTGAGATTGACAACATTCAACTTGTCTAATTAAGTCTAGGAGCATTTCACCTTCGGGAAGTTGCACTTGAAGGCTTAAATTCTAGAAACAAAAAAAAAGTAATAGAATAATCACAAAACAAATAATCCCAAAAAGAAATACAGCATCACAGAAAGCAAAGATAAACAGATCACCTCCTTCTCTAATTTGTAGAGAACATCTGCCTCAACTCTAGCAGAAGTCTCAGACACACATTTTCTTACTCTTTCAGCCCAAGCCTGAAAAAGCTCAATATATGAGATAATAAAGCAGAACCCGTTCTGTTTCGGAAGATTAATTTGCAGCAAATGACAATTCACCACAAACGAATAATCACATCACACAGAGCAACCCTTTGAATTAATCTTCAATCCTACCAGTAAGAAGACACAAAGTTGATAGAGATTCGAAACAGCAAAAAGTGGTTCAGATGGCAGTTGCCATACATCCAAAGCATCTCAAGTGAATGCACGTCACTTCCATTTGCATATGTAGATACAGAACATTTCATGCGTTGCAGAGGTAATTCTAAGTTGAATTTAAAATGTGTTCCTCAAGTACAATACAATTGTGCTAAAGTGAATCAATGTTGAAACCATGCCAAAAGGATACTTCACTTTTATATTTCTTTTGACGGGCGAAAAAACATAATGTTCTTACCAATTCCTTTTACTTGTATAGATATTTGAGAAAAATCTTTAGAAATTTAACTATCTGTGTTCTTCTAACATGCACTGTTGGAAAATGGTGACCATCTCAGGAGCTAATTGCCTCCTATGTGGATTATCCACTGAATCAGGACTCACTCATACGTCATCATACATTAAAAAAAAAAAAAGAGAAACCTAAAAGCTGCACTGACCAACCCCAGGTGGGTTTCTTCTCATTGCTTTACAATTTGTATAAGTAAACAAGTCTTTGCGGAAAAGAAAATATTTTCTGGTTCTTATGCCAATATAGTCAACATACAAAAGTCTCAAACTTTATTTTGTTTTTATTTTTTAAATCTCTCCATGTCATTAAAGCATTCATCTTCCTAATCGGGGTTTAAACTTCTTGTATCTCAACTACAGTAAAAGTCAGAAAACCTTTAACAAGCTTGTACATGCACTGAAACACTATAATTCCCAGTTCTTTGATAACAATACTACTATCTTCAAGAATGACCATTAACAGTACCACTGTCTTCACTGATAAGCATTTATCATCTCTTTCACCTCATAAGATCTTATAACTTCTCCAGTGGTAACTTCCATTTTATGCAAAAAACAACAAAGGCCAGATGGAACAAAAAGGACGATCATAAATATGCTGATCCTCTTTTCTACAGTCAATTGCATTTACGGAGAGACAAAAGGCTTCAGGAACTTCATGATATTTGAACATACCCTGCCAAAAATAACCAGAACCTTTTCTTTGACAAAAGAACCAAACTTCAGGGGTTTTGTCTTCTATTTAATGTATTATTATTTCTCTATACAAAAGATTTTGTTCACAAAAAAGGGTTGTCTTCTTATTTCCCTCTTATCCCAATTTTCTTTAACTCCTTTAATTTGACTCGATGTTTTATTCTCTAGGAGAAAATAAGGAGGCGTTACATGTGCCAATGATACTAAAACATAAAAATTGGCAATGTCAGCCTGATAACCTTTATCAACATTATATAAGATGTAAAACTTACAAAATAAGAAGGTATACCTTAGCTGAAGACAACTTGTGCAACAATTCCTCGCTACCTTTGATGCGGATGGGACAATCCACAGTCTTGGAGCAGAAGGTTTCCAAATCAGATAACTGAAAGGGAAATTAAACAATAATTAACAACAATGAGCAACACTTCCAAACCTCAAAGGAACGAAGAAGAAACATGTCCAAACGATCCAGAAATGTAAAGGTATCAAATGACCAGTGTCAAAGGCAGATAAAAGGTTTAATTAGACAACCTTCTATGGGTTTTTTGTTTTTTCCTTCTTTTTTTGAGGGTGGGAAGGGGGGAGAGAATAAAACTATATTAGCCACAAATGTCATAAGCCTGAAATTATACCCTAAAGCTGAACTACAATTCTCAAAGAATAGCTACTGTCATATTTTTTTTGCTAATGCAGCAGCAACAAAAAATACTAGGGTACATAGAATATCAAACCACACTATACTTAGACAACTATCAACAAGGTAAATGAACTAGCTTACAAGAATATTTGAGCATGATGAAAGAACAGAATCAATCTCCAGAGTCAGCTCGCTCGCTTCTTTCTGGATATCCTGTACACAAAGCATACTCGGATCATCAGACCCAGTGCATATAAAGGAGGTAAAATCAGAAGCAAAATGCATTTCACCTTCAATTTGAGATGCGCAGGTTCATTACAGGGTATGGGGTTTAAACTGAGCAAATTGTCAACAACTTCCATCTGCACCTTCGCTACATCACTATTGTGATCAGACATCCAAGAATTTATTTTGGAGAGAGAGTCCCTGACATTTTGAGCCCAACTCTGAGCATCAATCAACTTCTTCACCAAATCTCTTACCTAAACCCCATTTGACATAGATATTTAGTTGAAGCAGTAACAAATCTAAGGACTAATAAGTTATAGAAAAAGAGATGGCTGAAATTCTCACTGGATCCATTTCATGACCAGCCCACATAAACTGTTCGGCTTCCTTTATTGCACGACGATAAGCATCTGAAGAATAAGGATTCTGGAAAAGCTTACTGAACTTTATTCGCCATTCTTCAGCAAGCTGCATGTGTGTGATATAGCCACCTTTTATCTACATTTGGCCATTGATTTGAGTCATAACTGTTAGAAGCTATCACTTTATAAGTTTGTACAAGCCACATATTAAAAAGAACTATTACTTATCTTTTAGACTGTAACACACTATCACGAATATGCAAGAAACAGACTGCAGATATCACATCTCAAAGTATTAAATGACTCAGGAAGATGTGAATAGCTTACTGAGGTATCAGCCTATCAAAGACTAGAAACTTGACAGAGCAGAAAAGGTTCAAGAAGGAATGTCCCAAGACCATTAGTATCACTCAGATTGTTAAGCTTCTTGACCACTAGTATCATAAGATTGTTAAGCTTCTTGATTGACAACTCAGAGGATAGGGTGTGACGTCGCAAGAAAATTAGACAAGGGAAAAAGGGAAGTGAGAAAGAAATTTAAGAAAATCCTTACTAGTCTTTGACACAAAGTTGTAAACTCTCCAAAGATATTGTATTAGATGAACAGATGATGAAGGAAAATTGGGAGTATTAACATTTCAGATATATAAGATCGGAGTACAATTGATTAAACACTACTGTTACCAATCTCAAAAAAAATTGATTAAACACTGGTAGGGAGTGATTATTGATACCAAGATATATATTTGTGTTCTACTTCCTATAAATAATGCTAAGCAACAGAAAGAAAGAGCCTTTGTTCCCCACCACACCTCTTTTGAACTAAAAACTGATTACTACAGATATGCTGAAAACTAGAGTATAGAAATCTCTGCAACTTGAATGGTTAGACGGGAATCTACAGGTAATTTTTTTGAAATTGGGAATCTACAGGTAACTAGAAAAGCTAGCAACGACATGCAGAACGCTGTGGGGCCCAAGAGAGGGTCCAAAAGGCAATATTTATTATTCACTAGGCCATAAAACAAGGGAATCAAATGGAATAAGTAAAAAAAGACACTTGATGAAAAAAAGGTCCCATATTGAATGAAAGTGATGATCAGAACCTTTTTTGACAAAGCAGGTGGATCGTTGGATGACAGAAGTTGCCTTCTGATATTTTTTGCAGCCTCTTCATGATTACTCTTATCGGTTTCAAGCACCATATCATTCAATTCAGCCAGGGTATGACGAAAAAGGAGTCGACGCTTTTGTGGCTTACATTCACACAGATGTTCCCAGTGCTGCAAGTAACTCATAGTAAGTCAAAAAAAGTATAATCAAGCACCAAAATTGATGACAAACAGACTACGACTAAATATAGCATAAGTGCTCAAAGATTATACTCAATGCCGATTGCAATAAAGTAGAGCATTCAGCAGGTGTAATCACCAATTACCCCCACCCCCCGAAATAGCCCACCCCAAAGCAAAAAAAAACTGCATAATTCATTTTAGTTTGATAAATTAAAAAAAACGGTGTATAATGAGGTGAAAATCCAATCAGTTTTGCCAGGAGAAATTTGGAACTCTATATTTGATGTGTTTGAGCTAGGATAGCTACTTTGGAGGCTTAGAGGATGCTTGGAATGAAGACTTGAAGCTCGAGAATGTGCTAAAGTGGAATTACAAGACTTCACTTGGAAGAAAGAAGAAGGTGGTTATGTATGCAAAAGAGGCCATTCTATAAATACAAGCCATCATCCTTTAAGAAGACTAATGAAGGCCCTTATTTCATTAAGGGTATTTTTGTAATAAGTTATATTAGTCTTCTTAGCCTAGTTAGTATAAATACTACACTTGTTATTTCATTAGTGTAGCTTTTGATGAATTATGAATATTGTTGTTGTCCCTAGAGAGAAACTTGTGAGAGGCCTATGGAAGGCTCTTGTTGAATCTTGTTTTGTTGAGAGGATTGTTTGCTGGTGCATTAGTTCCCTTGAGTTCATCATAAGATAATTTGTGATTGATTGAATACTAATTTGGAGGTTTTATCTATTATAGAGCTTTAGTTGCCAAATTGTGTCTTCCTTTGTGTCATTCTATCTATCCTTTACTTTTCTTGTTGATTTCTCTGTTTTCCATATCCATTATTGTATCATTATTGCATGAGTTCACATTCAAAATACATTAATACAGGAGGAAACTGTTAATTATTAAAGCACAATGCTGAGAATGTGCTAGCCTTCTAGATGCTAAAATACACCACCTACAAGGACAGATGATTGTATGCTTCTACGGTCAACTAAGTTTAGCTTGAATTTGACCAAAGTAGCATTCTATAGACAGAACTCACAAAAGAATAAAACATATAGGTAGTGGAGAGGCGAGGAAAACAATGTAATGTTCGCATATATAAACAATGCTTACCTCAAGACAAACAAAAGATGATGGTGCACAGCTGCACGCTACAGCAGAAAGATACAAATATTGCTGGCATATGATGCATGTAGGATCCTTCAAAGAAGATCAGGTAAAATTTGCAAAAAATACTTCAAAACACATTCATAATAAAAAATTCAAGAAGCGACATCAAAGTTAAAGTACCTCTTCCATGCCCACATATTCAGGCTTCATACGAGGCGGCATGGGAGAAGAATTGACAATGCCATTTTTCCAAAGCCGCTCTCTCCAAGACTTTTCTCTAGAATAGACCCTGACCAATTCTGTTTTTAGGTAAGGTGCTGCCTTGCTGTCAAATCCACTCTGCAAGGTGATGAAAATTGTTAAATTGGCATGACTAAAATTTAAAGATGCATAGAAGCATGGAAAAGTTATCTACGAAAGTACAGAGCAATGAAAATATGAAAAGAAAACTTCATCAGAAAAAGCATCATAGCATAAGTATCGATAGAGAACTTAGAAAAGATTGTAAGCAATGGAAGCAGTCTAACAGATACGTCACAAAATTTAGTGCACAATCCATTGGTGATTTGGAATTAAAGTAACAAAGGGTAATCCCACCCACTTGGAAATTAATCAACAAATAACATTGATTATATAGTGGTAGTGTCTAGGCCAGCTTGCTTGCACCTTGACCATTCAACAGGGTACCAGCTACCTCCCACCAGCACATGTACCGGTTAACTTTGCCCACCAAGGCTTAGGCAAATGGGAAGAGATCACAATAGCACAAAAGCAAGAAAAAATACATGAGTAACTAGTCCTAGATAAAAAGCCCCCACATAAAGCATGTAAAAGAGAAGCCTTCTACATCTGTGGGCAAAAGACGAATGAGTATAGCATTGTCCACAGTGATCCGTGGATTTGGAGTGGTGTGGTTCCAAAGGAAGGGGCTCACCTATTGTATTTCTCCTAATTGGAACCTCCAACATTAAAATGGAAAAGGGGAATACAAACCCTGGCTACTGCACAGAGAAGCTCTTCATGAGACAAAACAGCAGCTTTGCGATAAAGTTGGTAAAGCTCTGCTCCAAAACCGCCATGAGGTAACCAGTCAGCAGGGGCAAAATTGACAGCCTCAGCACAATTTAAGCCTGCAATTTCAAGATGCGGGTAAGACTACAGGCGAGAGCTGCATCATGCATAACTAAGCATTTGAAGAAGAATGAATCCTTCGATTTTTTTGCAAATCAGAGATAAACTAGCAAAAAGTTGGGGCTCACCGCAGTTGAAGCCTCCATGATATGATCTGGGAAAGGTAATAATAAAGTCCCCAGGCTCCTGCAACAAAGTAAACAAGCAAATACAAGCTACATAAATGAAAAGTGCAAAATGGGAAAATTTTAAATTCAGTTACTCCTGGAATGGCTGCCTTGAAGGGGATCATAAGTACTATTCAGGGGATTGTTCGTCGAGTTACTACTTGCTAGGTGCTACTAAAGCCTAATCATAATCTATCCTTATAATTCGTTTAAGATCTTTGATCATTTGATTGCGAGCTTCATCAGAATTGTATTATTTTCTTTATTTAATTGACAAAAAATTTAAAAATCCTACTTCGCTTAAAACATTTCTCCCGCATTTTTTCAAAACCGAGAAATCTTGAAGGGCCACGGGCAAACACTTTAGTAACTCAGTGGATAATGTGTCTACCCCTATACCGTTATCCAATTACATACCAAGTTTTGGTCAGCAGCAGGGTTTGAACCCGTGACATACGCCTAACACACGTCACATGTTGCACTCTTACCACTAAACCAAAGCTCAGTGCACATTTCACCCATTTGTTAGGTACTATAGACCAGTAAGAAAAAAAACTTGTGTTACTTATAATTTATGGTCCTGAATGTATGAGCACGGTCGAGAATTAGGCTCCTACAGTATAGATCATGTAAATAGCATCTGTATCATATGACGTAGTATTTAGGCAGTCCCGAGATTCATGATAGACAAATCCTGATGGGTTTGAGCGATCACGTGCACCTTTGGCAATGAAGCTTGGAGGCCAAATGACAAAATACTAAACAATATGAAGAGAAAAAATGTGGAAGAATTCTACCAATAAAATGGAGGAATAAATAAAAAAGAAACAAGTATCAAAGAATATACCAAAAGTTGTTTTTGGAACTATACATTCTCAAAAAAGTATAATAAATGTAATAAGTAGTGTGAAGTAAAGACAAAATCCCAGCTGTTTATCACCTACTTATCCCTCACCATTTTTGCAATCTTCGGGTTCTATCCAACTAAACAGCTTTACCAGTAGATTCCTAAGAGTTCACCCCTCTTTGACATGTAGCCCTAGAAAAAGAATTTTTAAGTTCATTGGTACCCCTCAAAAATCCTGACATTGGCCTGCATCTATGGTGGGTGGCATAGGAGTGCTGACACAGTTAATTTTCTTATTTTGCTATTTTATACTGTAGTATATGGGCCATTGAAAGATAATTAAATTCTAACTTTCAATTGAATACGGAGTACCTATTTTCCTAGTTTCTCAACTAAACCCTAGGCTACAATATCTGTAGAAAATAAACCCCCCTACGCCCTACCCATATAATACAACATCAACAACATACCCAGTGAAATCCCACAACGTGGGGTCTGGGGAGGGTAGAGTGTACGCAGACCTTACCTCTACCTTGGTAGGTAGAGCGGTTGTTTCCGAGAAACCCTCGGCTCAAGATAGAGCATAATAGTTGAGCGTAAATTTGAAGCGAAGAGAGAGTTTTGCTCCGTAAAACAGAAGAAAACTCTTATGAGAAACTCTCCTTTTTTCCCACTTTCACGACAGTTTCTCCTTATTGACGACATGTTCGTCTATTTACAAAGAGGAAGACTCAAATACAGTATCATAAGATCGTCCATGAATTTGGGGGAGGAATTACCAGATAACTACAATGGAAAAAGAAGCAGGACAGAAGGAGCAAGATCTGAGTATTAAGTCCAGCAACAAACCTGTAATACAGTATAAACAGGAACCCTATTTTCTTGCAACACGCGTGGATTCAGCATGGTTACAAGCTGAAATAACAGATCTGGTTGCGCATCAAACAGATCGGGAAGGCTATTACGCATTACCTGCACAAAAACTGCTAGTTACAGAATAGCTAACAGCTGAGTAAATCAAAAGAAAATGTAGAAATTTACAAGGGAAATCTACACATAATAACCATTTATAAACATTGATCAAGTTAACTGACAACAGCAATCAAGTATTTTTATCACTTCTTTCACGGCTATAATAGAAAAACAACTTGCTATGACGTTATGTATCAAGGAACAAGGAAGTAATCTCTCTTGCCAAAATGTAATAAAAGAATATGCAACAGTTTTCTTAACACTAACCTAGACACTAAACTTATACCCTAATGAATAGAGATTATTAATATCTTCTGAAGCACCTTCTGGTAAAGCCTGAATGTTAGTTAATCGTATTATTGTATTTAGTCATCAGTTACCTGTGGGTTTAGTAGGACTCCAGCTATGCTCTACATCTATCAAGTTAACATGCTAGAATAACTGACCTTGAACTCATCCATATATACATGGAATTACAAGGTAAAATAGATAACATTTACTTCTTATATTAGATGATTCAATCCCTTAAAATTGAAGATTCAAACAGTATGAATAACGACAATACTTCCTAACACTTTGCCTTAGTTTTGTTCAACAGTCTCCCAAGAAGCCATTTAGAAAAAGGACAAAGCAATCATTACACTAAAATCTCCTAAAAGCCCAACATTCAAATATTAACAACTTGGGTCAACATGTATTTGCATCAAATTTTCATTCACAGTAGAGGAGATATGTTCTAAATTTACTAGCCCATAATTTGCACTAATACAGAGAAGCAAAAGCCATGAAACTAATACAAGATAGGAAGTATTCATTAAATGACCTTCTCAAAAGCTTGGGCTTCACTTCCGGGAACACTGTACCAACATTTTGGCTCCCCCCTAAACGGAAGCAAGAAGAACTCATTAACTGATAAATTTATCAGGAATCTTTCAATGAATATCAGGATATTGGTAATGCACAAGATAAAAAAAAACGTCAAAACAACAATATCATGAGCTCAATCAGGTGATTGCAGAAAAAGATATCAGAGGGAAATGCAAATGAATTCACGAGGACAAGATACACAAACGCACAGATGTCAACAAGACATTTCCAACTAGACTATCGATATGCCTAAAGGAAAACCCCAAGAAGTGCTGTCAAATGACTATTGCACTATGCTTTTTTTTGTTCAGTAATATTTTCTTTTACTACTGAATTCTACTTTATATTGTTCTCAACCTTTCAGCTCTCTAATCAGTTTAATTTAACTCTGTCAACATGAGCAACTTCATTACCCTCAGTTACTATTCAGATGTTTGACCCCCTTAGATGTTGATTGAAGTTGCTTGATGACAGACTTTGCTTTTTCTAGGGCCCTGAGAGAAAAAGGAGCAACAGTAAAGGAAAAAAGAAATAAGCTAGGCCACTATTTTCCCAAATACCCATTCATCCATTATGCAGAGAAACCAATTCCAGAAGTGGAGCTAAGCAAGTGAAACCTAACTCACACCTACATGTCATAATGTCAAATCTCTGCTTGGTTTAGCATCATTGCTGCCAATGTCAACAGTGAATTACAGAAGGATAAAATTGACAACAATATTTTTTGATAAGTAGACAACAATATTCATAACAGGGTTTGTCTACTTACCTCAGTTTAAGAAATTTCATTTGGTGTCATTAAATTTAATATATTTAGATTAATCTATGACAATACCAAGCTGTCAATCTTTTGGTATATATCCATCTCAGATAAACAAATTTCATTTAATACTAGCAGTAACATTTTCTTGCACCCAGAAGAAAAAGAAATGGATAACTCATAACCTGATCAATCCAAAGTATCCAGAAGACAAAAGGAGATCATATTCTGATCCTTAGCATCATGGACATACCTATCTCTGCTATACTAAGCCATGTATCCCGATCAACAATTATTTACTTCACAAATAAATAACTAAGCCTAGTGTACCCTCCACCAGGTATATTATTTTCTTTTTTCTTTGATGAAGTTGTATTAAAAGAATCAAGAAGATGCCCACTATATTTTTTTCTATATATTAGCACTGTAATTTTACTGATTCAAAAGTTACCCCATCCCTTGAGCACGAATACATCGTTCCAATTTCGATTCACAACCAAGACTGTCAGTGAGAGCAACGAACCCAAGGTGAATGATATTGCAAGTTTACGTCTGTTAATCAAAAGTTGATGCAGAGAAGAATCTATCAATCTGAATTCGCCATTATCTTGAACTTAATAATTACCACCATCGAAAAAAAGTTTTAAATCATCAACTTTCACCAAGCATCAAAAAAGATCACAAGCTGCTTGGGGATAAATATAAGGGTCTCCCCATCTTTATAAGTTGTAGACGCTTTTTCTTTGATCAGTTATAAGTGGTACAGACTTGAGAAGGAATTAGCATTGTTAGAAAGGCATGTCTTTCAAGAAGAAGATATTAGTCATAAGTCCAATCAGCTTGTTTATTTAAGGTCATTCTTCTTTTACGCATGTTAAGGACAATTAAGCTTGACCTGATGGTATTTGCATAAAGGTTTGGAAGTACCTTTAGAGGTTGGCGTTGGAGTGGCATGGATTACCATGCTATTCAATGTTATATTAAGGAGTAGATAGACGCAACTAAGAGAAAGAATACTCGGTTCCGATATATAAGAACAATGAAATATTCGAAGCTGTGGAGACTAGCATGGTATTAAACATGTGAAATACAATGGAAATTTTCGGAAAAGGTGATTGAGCGTATGGACATTATTAATGACCATTGAAGGGTACAAGAAAAGAAAAAGATCCAAAGAGATACATAAATGCCGAAAAGGAAAAGAAAATGAGCAACGGTTCACAAGTGTAGAAACAGTGGGAGAAATTGTAAAGAAGTTTCCCACAACTGTGGGCTATAAACCAAGAATCTACCTTGAAACCATATTTTTTTTAAAACAAGTTATGGATGAGCTGACTAATAATATACAATATGGGACATGGTGCATACCATTTCTAGACATATTAAGATAATTGACGAAAATAACAACGGAGCCAACCAAAAGCTTGAACTATAGGAGGGCGCCAATAAATCTGACATCTCTATGAGTGATTGTATGCCGTTTAATGAATTATGAATCGAACCTATCTTTTCTAAATCAATAGCAAATCTTCTAAGCAGATCTTATTATTTCATTTGTCTGGTATAAAGTCTAAAGATTCTGTTAAATTTATTCGTTTTACTATCATGTTGACTTTCAGAAGAAGTGGAACAAGAGTTCTTTTTTTGATAAAGTAAATTAGAAATAACTCTAATAATATTATACAAGCCGTATACAAAAAAGTAGAGAAATTACACAATAATATGGTTCACAATTAATCAAACTTAGCATGTAGTCATTTATTTTGTAGGAATAAAAAAAGGGACTTAAGTTAAAAGGATAGCCCGGTGCACTAAGTTCCCGCTATGCGCGGGGTCCAGGGAAAAAAGGGGACTTAAGTTTAAAAAATAATAATTAACATTTGTACCAGTGGTGATAATTCATGGAGTAAAAGCAGTGGTCTTCAAAATGCCAACAGAATGAAGAGAATAGCATTCCAATGTACAGCCAAGGCACCATAACACCAGCAATACTATGATGTACAGCTCGAAGCATCGAACCTGGCAACTTGGGTAAGTTATTGAGGTTCCATGGGCTAGCACAATATTCTTCCCATGTACCTGGTTCAACCGAAGATGGTTTTTCATCGGTTACACGTGGAAATCCACTACCATAGATGGAAGTATCCAAGTCACTGCCATACTTCACTTCAACCTCCCCGGCTGATCCCTCCACAATTTCCCAGAACTTCTTCTCTAATTGCACCTGTGAAATTGATGTGGAACCAAACCATTTTTTCTTGGCACGATCAGCAATCCGCCTAAATGTGTCCAATGATAATTCTCTGCCAGGTGCAAAACCGAAGCTATCCTTTTCAGAATTCAAGCATTGTAAGCAATACCAGTTGCCAGGTGGAATTTGTTTCAGAGGTGGTGATAAACAGTACATATGCCACCCTTTGTTGCACCGATCACATAGAAGCATCACCTCCCCGTGCAATCCACTTTTGCATTGTTCACATATTTGATCATGTTCTTCCTCCTCCTTCGCCTTACACATTTCAGTTCGATCACACTCACTGTTTTTTCTCCTTCTCTTAGAACTTGAGGAGAATTGGGAATCTGACACCCTTTTCCTCTCACTTTGGTTTCCTCTCATGCGACTTCTATTTCCCAGCTTATTTAACTTATAATAGTACTCTTCATAATCAAACAAATGTTCCAGGTACAATTGGAATAATACATGCTTGGCGCACTCCGAAATCTTCCCAGCAGGCCGAACGAACCTAAAAACCTCACCCCACTTCTTCTCCTTCACTACTTTATCGTACCCTCCAAACCGCTTAACAGAATTATAAAACTTACACAAATCTAGATCCTCCCCCTCAAACACAACACGTTTCTTCGCCATCTTCCCACAATGCTCCTCTAAGAACCTATTGTATTCCAATTCAAAGGTCTTCGGATCGCAAGACGCACACCGAGCCTGTAACTGATGAATCGCTTGTGTTTTCGTAGGAAACGTGAAGGAATTCAAATCCAATGCAAAAGGGGGCTTCCAACTCTTAGGTGGGATAATTTTACAAATACCATATTTCTCAGCCTCTGGCCTGATCTTGTAAATAAACTCTAAAGGGTCCTTAAATTCATCCTCAGTTGGATAATACGCTGGCCCTGGTGGTATATTCAATAACCCACTTGGGGATGCACTTATATTTTGCCCTAACACCCCTTTCTCTACAGCCCTAGGTCTACCTCTCCCCATTAATGTAACTACTATTTCATCAAGATGATCAATACCCAATTACAAAATCTGCATGAAAATTCATATAAACATTCATATATGTCTCAAATCCCTATAAATTCATGATTCTTGAAATGTAAATACACATAAACTATTAAATATGAAATCTTTAACATACCTTTGTGTTTGGTGGAATAAAGAAAACAATAAAAGTAGAGTCTTGATAGATTCTTGATTGTCCCTCAAAATATATGTACCTCCAACACTATCTCTCAACGTGTGTGTTGTTTAGTATTTAGATATCTCTTGTTTGGTCTTTAGTTGGAAACAGATAAAACGGTGTTCTATTCCTTTGAGGCCTGGGGGTGGTTAGTCTGTTCGTTTGCAGGTTTTGTGGGAACTGGGATTTATGTAAAGAGGTCTAGAATTCAGAAAATTTTACGACAATGCCAAAGTATCTCTTGGATTTGAGGAATCTAAAGACCGTGAGGTCACGCGATTTGATCGATTCTTCGTGAGAATTTGTTAAAAATATTTTCTTTTTTGTAAGGATAGTAAAGCATAGTCATGTCATATTTTTCTTGATAGGGTGCTTCAAAATTTTCTTTTCTTTTAAGTTGAGAATTTATACGGAAAACAATATTTTTATCCTATAAAAGTAGAAATAAGATATATATACATTTTATCCTTTTTATAATCCACTCGTCGGACTATACTAGATATTATATGTTGTTGTAGTAAAGGGTAGCCATAGGGTACATAGTTTCATTTAAGTAAATATTTTTAAAGAAAATACCAAACTAAGTATGTCGATTTGCTAATTCTTTTTCCCAACATAATGTTTGAGATATTATTAATTTTGACTAATTTAGATTTGAGTAAGACTCATTAACTTGCTAAGAATTTTTTTGGGACTCGAACCCCTAATTAAAGATAACAATAACAAAGATATCTAAAGAATCAGATAAGAGTGTGATATGAGTGATAGAACGACTTGGTACATGTCCTAATCCGGGTCTTGACATCCTCGTACATATCTTTAATTGCCATGATGTAGGTCACATGCACGTCTTTAGACTCTAAGCATCTCCAAATGACCTCCTGATGGACTTTATCATATGTCTTCTCTAGGTCAATGAACATCATGTGTAAGTCTTTTTTTTTGTCCCTGTACTGCTATAACAATCTCCTGACATGATGAACAACTTATGTAGTCGATTGTCCCGACACGAATCCGAACTAGTTCTCGAATATCGACGCATCCCTCTTCATCCTCATCTCGATACCCTCTCCCAGACTTTTGGCTAACCCTTAGATTAAGGATAGAATTTTTTTTTATCTAAGTTAACACAATCTTTCGTGATAAATCAAATCAAACTAATATAATAGCATTTTAAGTTTTTTCAAGTTTTTCTCCAATCATATCAGTACACAGCTAATGTGTATGTCAATGTGATGTTATCTATATAAAAATAAAAACATTTTCTCATAATATATGTTTTTTATATTATCTACATAAAAACATATTGATCAATTTCATGAATTTCATCTTTAGTAATTATGTTTTGAGTTTACGAAAAAATGAAAAGATAAAGTGCCAAAAATATATGAAAGTTTTGAGTTTATCAGTGACTTAAATAACATTCACATTTTAATTACTAAAATTTCCACATCGTGTTTTATATAAAAATATAGCTTGCTAAACTAACCATTTTTAGAAGTTTAAATTAAATATACTTTATATAATACGAAATAGCTTTTTCTTTGAGATATAGTCCCCCAATTTTTATAGGGTTATATTTGCCATCATCCACCTATAAAAATCTCTTAGCATTTCATTGGGTTATATGTTTCATTATCCACTTATTCATTTTTTATTCTCGCATTTACGCTGCGAATTTCACCCAGATGTCATTGTCAGATAGTTTTATATGTAATTCAATTTGCTTACAAATATAGCTATCTTCACTTTGCTAAAGAATGTCGGACTTACCTGCTATGTATGAACGTATTTTAATTTTTATTTGCGTGATCTTTTTTTCTCAAAATCCTTTGTCACTTTGTTTGTCTATGAAAGTGGAAGAGTTGAAACGTTGGATACAACTTCTATCTTCTTTATAAGAATTAAAATCACTTTATTATTTATAGTTTTCAATTATTCACCACTTTGTGTAATATGAAGTCTTATTGAAACTAAGATTTTGTTTTTACAAAGTTACTCCAATACATGAATTATTTAATAAACGTTTGATTGTTCTTTTCTATCTGAATAGAGGTTGTTAGAGCCAAATTCGTTGCTCTGAAAGAGTTTATATTTTTTCAACCGCGTGAAACGCGGTCATATTCACTAGTTGCTACATATGATCATTACTAGGGTTGTTATCGGTTCGGTTCGGGTATCGATATATCGGAACCGGACCGATAAGGTTATCGGTCTGGTCCGATAAGGTTACCGGTCCGATTTTGAATACTGTTTCTGGGCCGAAATCGGTCAAAAATATTAAAATCGCTGCTTTACTTATAATTTTTTTATAAAAATCTCTACTTTATTGTCTTTACTGTTTTACATAATACATATTAATAAACTTAAAGCAATATATAATAGCAATATTTCAATGATTGATAAGATAGTTATCTGCATCGACCGGATCGATAACATATAAGTTATCGCAATTAGACCGAATCCACGGCCCCGATCCTTATGTCATACTCGTATTCTGACCGCTAACTTTTCTCGCTCGAAAGATTTCACCGATTCTCGTGATTCTCAGTATTCGGACCGATAACAGCCCTAATCATTACACTTTTTTTTCATCTAACACCAAGTCAAGTCAATGTTTATTACGTCTTTACTTTGGTTTGACTTTATGTTTTAGATCAAGACTTCGGCGTGTTTTGCACGCTCTTGATGGGTGCGTGAAGTAATTATGGTTGCAGTGTAATTGTGGGAAAAACTGTCTAGGGCTTTTCGCTAATTGGCCAGTGGTTTTATTGACCTCCAAGGAGAAAACAGTGGGCTAGAAAAAGGTCAAGCTTCTTTAGAATATACTGCCCATATGAACTTTCTGGGCTTATGAGTTTTTTTGGCCCAAGTAAGCTGCAAGTCCACTAAGCTCTGAACAGTATTTGTCTATGCTGATTGTGGGAAGCACTTCAATGACATTATGCAACTTTCAATAAAAAAATTGAAGTAATCTTTCATAGTCCTCACTCTTCTTGGTGTTTCATGCCTCCCGCCTACTTTTTGAATAATGATGCGTATCTCGATTATTTCAGGGGATACCACCTATTATTTGTAAGAGCTTTTCAACTATTCCACTGATACCTATTACCTTCCACAACTTCACAATACATATTTATATTTAGTGATGTCGGATTAGCTTTCTCGTACCTCGACTATTCACTGAAAGACTTGTTACCTTACACCAACTTCGCAAGAGCCTAGTCATATTAATGGAGATGTTAAGTTAGCTTTCGTGTACCTCGACTATTCGCCTGCTACCGTCAACTTAACAAGAGCATACTTGTGTTTATGGTAGTGTCAGGCTAGCTTTTGTATACCTCTACTATTCCACTGAACATCTGGTAGACTACTACCTTTCACCAGCTTCACAAGAGCCCACTTATATGCATGGAGGTGTCAAGTTAGCTTCCACGTAACTCAACTACTCTATTGGATAATACTTACTGCCTCCCACCAGCTTCATAAGAGCCTACGTTATATTCAATGTTCATGTCAGCCGCTCATCTTAGTTCCTATTTTGTGATAAGCTTCTTAAAGATGCTAAGTTTGCAGTTCTTGCGATATAAAAATTTACCTGTTTGACTCGGAATAATATGGAAGTCACTACACTGAGAGAGCTAATAATCTTTTGTTTTTTATCAAAATCACCTCAGGTAAGTGTTTTAATCCACCTATTTAATCTTGACATAACAAAGACCTGCTACTTGCTCAAACAATGTGAATAAGACTGAATTGCATGCATCACACACTATTTTGCAACTAATCACTGCACTGTTGCAAATGAAGCTGCTACCTATGGGCTGGGGTAATAACATTGCAGTACCTTCCTGATAAAATTACAGTAAAATATGCCGTTAAATGCAGGTTATAGTCAGTCATATGGCAGGTATCACCATTACAAGAAATTGAACTCCGGGGAACTCGTCATAGTGCATGTGTAAGAGGAGGGAAACAAGTGATGGTGGTCAACCAAGGTTCATTTATTTCTTTAGCATGGCTATGTTACTCTTCTGGGGAAAATGTATGCCCCAAAGTATACAGATTGATCAGATCCAAGGGAAGAGCTACATATGACGATCGTACATAGATACATGCTACATATCTTAATCTAGCTAGCTAGATTATTTGTCTCACGATTTTGATACATGCTACATATCTTAATCTAGCTAGCTAGATTATTTGTCTCACGATTGGCAAAATCGGCTAATATAACTCTCAAAAAGAAATTGAGAAATCATTTACAACACAGGAAAAGGACTGAATTGAAATGCACTCTCAAACAACTTCAATAGAGAAGCTCCTCAAAGACAGGATCCACACTTTGTCCCCACTTCCCATGGTACAATTCCAGTAGCTTCTCAGCTGGTGTTACACCTAACCAGAAGTACAAAGAACAGTTCAATTGAAATTCTAAACAGCTCTAGCAGTTTAGATAATGTTGTTAATCATTTTGATAGTGTTGAATCCAGAGAACAAGCAAAGAGATGTTAACACGAGTTCAAAAAGACTATCAACCAAAATTTTAAGTAGTTACAAAAGTTACTTACCTGTTTTGACAACCTCGGTTACTTCGTTCAAAAATCCCGTTTCCTTAAAGCCTCTTCTTTCCAAGCCTTCCTGAAGATCAGAAAGCAACCAATAAGTTAGTGAACATGTATAGAAATATGCCAAGCCATGGAGCATTAGAAGCTTTAGCCCACCTTTGCCAACTTGACAACATCTTGAGCAACATGCTTAAGCAATCCGTCTCGGAATGGTGTCTTCAAACCACTTTTTGGCACCTACTAAAGGGGTGATATTAATCATCTCTAATATTCCGTACAAGTTATTAACGACGAATCTGAAGAACTGAAAATTATAAATTGATGAAATGCAACTGCTTTTTTTTAGATGAAGAGTCCAGGGTCACATTGCACCTATTTGTTTTCAATGATTTTGCTTGTCCACCCTCCACGAGTAAAAGAGCGAGCATATTTTATTACAGATAGGATTTCAGAGTTAAAAATAAAGGACTATATAATTCTCTCTCTCACTCACTCTCTCTTTTTTGTTTTATTTTGTTAAGTAAGGCCTATTACAGTTCTCTCTTTTCTCAAGCATAAACATTTGGACCATTTCAAACATTCATAAAACATTGAAACCACCAACAAGATTAAACAAAGATAATGGAAAGAAAAATGAATAATGAATCAAAAACAAAATTATTGATGTTTTCTTTTCTCAAAAGCACGAACATGTTGACAATTTCGGAAGTTCAAATTTGACGTCATGAGAAGGTAACAAACAAAAACAACAGAAACAAAAAGGAATTATTACTTGACAATAAGACAATTTGACGCTACCATTCCTTTCCAAGAGCATGATAGAGAATTGCACCACAAAATGCAGACTTATGAGCCTTGATATATTAGCTAATTGCAGATTAGGAAGGAAATGCATGATTATTTGTCTTCAATGAGTAAGGGATATATTACCTTATTCCTCAACATCTCTCTTTCTTCCGCAGTCCAATCAGACGTCATGTCCAAAACGCTTTGCAAAGACTCCTCATCGTAGAGTACACCCACCTGAAATTAACAAAAGAAAGAGTAACTAAGCTCTTTGGTTCTAAGTAGCCCATAATGAACGTTGGAGCAGTCTCAATACAAAGGAGAAAGAGAAAGAAGTTCCGTTCTGTGGGCGGGGGAGGTTAGCACAACCTTATTCCAATCTCCCTTTCCCTATTGCTTTTCCGATTGTGGAGGTGGTTTGGATTGGGCAAACGTTTGATGCAACTATGGGAGAAAAATATATTATTGAATTGGTATCTACATTATTACATTGAGCCTTATTTACAGACACTACATCTCAATCTTTTTTCATGTAGGATACTATATACAAATTATATTCCTATTCTTATTCTAAGACTCCCCTCAACTGGTGCATACAAGTTATATGTACCGAGTTTGTTACAAATGTATTTACTACGAGGATGACTGAGTGACTTCGTGAAAATATCCGCAAGTTGATCATTCGACTTCACAAATTTAGTAACAATATCTCCGAAGAGTATCTTTTTCCTGATAAATTGACAGTCAATCTCAATGTTCTATTAGAGGGTGATCCAGTATAATCAACGTGAGATAATTCAACTTACCAACAAGCCGCCTATATCTTCCAGAATAGTGACTCCCTCTGTCCTGGCAGGAGTTTAGCATTCGAATCTACAGGAGTGTCAATGGATTTACATCCCATCATTCATGTCTCCTCAAGAATGTGTAAAAGACATTCTTGTGTTGCGAAATAACAATACCTGACGTGGATTGGACAACCTCAATACCTAAAAAATACTTCAGTCTGTCGAGATCTTTAGTTTGGAAATGCTGAAAGAGATGTTGCTTTAAACTAGTGATACCATTGGATCATCGTTAGTTATAACGATACCGTCAACATAAACCACCAAATAAATACTCATTTTGGAGCAGAATGTCGGTGAAACACAAAATGATCTGCTTCACTGCGAATTATGCCAAACTCCTAAATTCATGTGCTTAATTTACCAAAACCAGGCTCAAGAAAACTGTTTCAAAACCATAAGTAACTGACGCAATCGACACACTAAATTAGACTCCCTCAAGCAACAAAACCAGGTGGTTGCTCCATATAAACTTCCTCCTCAAGATCACCATGACAAACAGATGCTATTTTAGCCACGAGAGAGAAGGTATCACTATAATCAAGCTCAAATATTTGTGTATACCCCTTCGAAACAAGATGAGCCTTAAGCCGATCAACTTGGCCGTCCGAACCAACTTTGACTGCATAAATCCAACGACAACCAACAGTAGATTTATACGGCGAAGAGGAACGAGCTCCCAAGTATCACTAGTGTAAAATGTATATCTCGCCAATCATAAGATATCACCATCCGTGATAAGCAGCGGCTTCACCAGATACTTAGAACGGGATGTATGACAACGATGATACAAAGGCATAATGGGATGACAATAGACGAGGATAGCTTAAAAAGGTATGATGTGGGTTAGTATTACGAGTGGATCATTTACCTTTTCGAAGTACAATCGACTGATCAGGAGAAGACAAGTCTGCAGTAGGTGCAGTGTCTGACGCAGGACATGAATCATTTGATCCTGATGTTGGGTCTGATGTTGAACGCGGTCAACGATGATGTCGGGCGATGATATCGCGACGAGACGGAAAGTAATCAGAGATCCTCAAAGGTCGATGAGGTAAAACCCGAGGATAGGTAAGACACTGAGATATATCTCTGAATTATCAAAAAGATACCTAAAGTAAGGTTGAGACTCAAAAAATGTGACATCGGCAGACATAATATATCGACGGAGATCAGATGAGAAGCAACGATACCCTTTTTTAACCCGAGAATAACCAAGAAAGACACATTTAAGAGAGCGATGGCTAATTTATGTCTCCGGAGCTAGGTTATGCACAAAACTTATGCTCCCAAAAACACGAGGAAGAATATAGAGATGACTGAGGATATACTATGGAATATGAAATCTGATTCTGAATAGAAGAATGCCCTTAGAAGATGAGAGCATTCGATTAATTAAATGGCAAGACGTGAGGACTACATCGCCCCAAAAATACAACGTAACATGGGATTCAATGAGAAAGGCGCGCGCCTCAATGACGATATTCTTCCTTTCGCTATCCTGCTCACGAGGTGTAGGGACAAGATGCTTGATAAATAATTCTCGTGAGTCATAAATCAATAAATCGAGAGGATTTGTATTCTAAGACATTATCACTACGAAAAGTAATAATAGAAACACCAAATTAATTTTGTATTTCAACACAAAAACTCTCAATATGTAGAATAACTCATAACGGTCTTTCATTAAGAATAGCTGGCATCCGGAAAATCGTTAATGAAACTGACAAAATGACGAAATCCTAAAGGTGAACCGAATCTACTATGACCCCAAATATCAGAATGAACTATTGAGAAAATAGACTCTGCACGACTCTCAACACTATGTGGAAAGATAGTGCGAGTGTGTTTCCCAAATTGGCATGACTCACAATCTAATTTGAACAAACTAGGCACCATTTTTCAGAGTCAATGCACTCGACGTCCCCAATCGCTTATGGATTAAGTCTGCAGGATCTCAGAACTGCACTCGCCATGGAGGATTTAGGAGTAGAGGTAAGGCAATAGAGGTCTTGTGATTCATATCCTACGCCAATCGTTTTTCCCGCACTGCGGTCCTACAGTGAATAACATACTTCATGAGTGTGTCCAAACCTATTGCAATAACTACATTTAGGTCGAGATATGCATACTTCATGAGTGTGTCTTGTCGATTCTCCATAGACTGTGAAGAATGGATCTTGAGCCTAACTCAAACCAAAAAACTAGCTCAAAGGAAGGAGGATTGCCCAAGCCATATAAGGAGATCAATGACCACTTAACCCATCAATGTGGGAGAACTCAACACACCGCCTCACGCCTGTGCCGACAACCGGGTGGACAATATAATGGGGGGTCAACATCGAAAACAATGAATTAGGACAGGCCTGGCTCTGATTTCATGTGAGAAATTATGAGAGAAAAATATATTATTGAATTGTATCTACATTATTACATTGAGCCCTATTTATAGACAGGACCGTCTTTGGACCCGTGCGAGATGTGCTACCGCACAGGGGGCCCGAAAATGATAAATTTTAAGATTTTTTATTAAGTAGTATTTGCCAGAATTTACCGTAAAGGTCCATAATTCGCAGGTGTTAGCCCAATTAAAGTAGGGGTTAATTAACTCAAGTTGTATCATTGTTATTTACACTTTAAAATAATTTCTAATTATTGAAATCGTATATTTACTTATATTAAGGATCCATTGTTACGAATTAGAAGTAGAATACTATATACAAATTTTATTCCTATTCTAACAATTTCTATCTCTAAGGTCAAAAAATAATACTAGCTATTTTTCTTTTTTACGAAAAAACAAAAATCAACATCATGACTCTAGAGAAACAGGTTTCATACCCAGAATGCAGGCAATGCACACAACCTTCTCCAAGGTCCTCCATCAGCACCCCTCATTTCCAGATATCTTTTGAGTCTGACCTGATAAAGTTATCGCGAGTTCAAACTTCCACAAACTATACATAGACAAACCAACAGTAAAGGATATTTTTCTTGGATGAAGCTCGCATACCTCAGGAAATATTGTTGTGAGGTGATTCTCCCAATCATTAAGAGTAGGATATTCGCCGGGAATAGGCGGGAGTTTTCCATTCATGAAGTCCTGCAGCAATGTTGTAAAATAAGCACAAGAGGATGACATTTTTAAATCTGTAATGTTGATAAATAACATACCCGGAAAGACAATCCAGCACAATCAACATACTTCTTCTTCCGATAGACAAAATACATAGGGACGTCCAGTGCATAATCCACATACTGCTCAAACCTACGCCATATTAGAAAAGAAAGTGTTTGCTGTGACAATGAAGTTTAACAATGAAAGTTTTGGAGATAACAAAGAATGAATTTGTTAACATTAGATACACATTTTCATTTGATTTCTAACCCATCACATAACTCTGGTGACAAACTTCAAAGCAGGTTAGGACAACCCATTCAACTAACAAATTTTATCCATTTCCCTAACCTAGCTCGAGTATATAATGTAGGACAAGGACATTCAACGTGAAATACATTTAACAAAAGGACACACGGGTTTAAGAGTACAAGGAAACATGCTTTCTTCTGACAAATCAAAACGCCTTTTCAAAGATCACTATCCTGCAGCAGCCTTAGGTAACAAAAAAAATGAATGCACAATTCCAGCTAAATCATAGTGTGAAGGCATAAATGCCTGTAATGAACCTCAACTCCGCATTCAAAAAAGTGAAGTCGATTGCTAGTAAACAGGAATGTCTCCTTCATGTGGTCACAAGTACTATATAATTATGCACCAGTGCGACATATGTGGTTTAATTTAACAAGGCTCACTTCCAAGAGGTACTGATTCAATCCCTGACCTCCATATGGAGCTATATTTTTAAATTTCAAGGGTGTCAAGTTCTTAGATGATTATCAGCTGAGAGGTAACTTTTATCAAGTCATTACCTGCATACACTTCTCAGAACTTACAAATTATTAAAATAGAGGCAGCTAAAAATTTGAGGCAAACCATTGAAAGAAACAATTAGAATCAGAACTGAACATACATATGAATAGGAAAGTAGAAGTGGAAGTACCAAGTTGAATTGCCCTTTTCTTTGTAAATCAAAAAGGTTGAATTGTTTCTTCCTTCTTTAAAACAACCAGGTTCGACATATAAGTAGTTTAAGGGATTCATCTTACAAGTACAAGTACCACAAGAAAAAAGAAAATGCTAATATGATTCCTAATGCCCCTATCATTTGCACTCCAGCTTTAGCAAACATAATCTCGACTGAAGATAGAAAGTACTATGGCATTACTTAAGAAATTTTAAGTATTTGCCAAAATAAGAGAAACTTACCCAAAAGAGTCATCAAAGACGAAGGGAAGCATCCCAGCACGGTTATTATCTGTATCAGTCCAAATGTGGCTGGTAAAACAAACAAAGATTTGTTATGTACAACTCTGATTATAGTCCTCAGAGAAACAAGAACTGTACTTTAATACACATACCTTCTCATGCTGAGATAACCATTAGGTCTTCCTTCAGTGAAAGGAGAATTTGCAAAGAGAGCTGTAGCAATCTGTTTCATTATATAGTTAGATACCTACATAACTTTCATGTAGAAAGAGAAAGGACAAAAGTTCCATACAGGCTGCAAGGCAAGACCAGCACGAAACTTTCTGATCATGTCAGCTTCAGAACTGAAGTCCAGATTTACCTGTCAACAACATATTCATATAAGTACTGGTTCAACCATTTTCTTTTGATAAGTACTGGTTCAACTTACTAATGCATGTTACCATGCAGGGCATGACTTGGAGCCCATACACAGATGGGCAAAAAGAAAAGAGTTAATATAGCTTTTGAATACGGCACAGAGGTATACAGTCCAATAGCCAAGGAGCAATGACATCCCATCAAAATGAAAGGAAAAAAAAAAGGAAAATAAAACCATTTAGCTTACCTGAACAGTGCATGTTCTAAACATCATATCCAGCCCAAGTGACCCAACTTTGGGCATGTAATTTTTCATAATCTCATATCTCCCCTGAGTCAAAGTACTTTGTCAGTGAAAATACCAGCTGATTACCGATCTAAAAGGTCAAATTATACTTGAAAAAAATAAAAACTAGATATATCTTTCAGAAATAGAAGACCATGACAACACGCATAATATTGAGGTATGAGAAGCACATGATGTTGTATATAGTATAGAGAATATGAATAGCAGTAGATGGTGGTGTAGATATTATTTTTAAATTACAGCTACAGATCAAAATTGCATACCATAATTCTGGTTTGGTTAAAAGTAAATAAGTAAAGAACATAAAGAAACTAGTGAGGGAAGACTATTTACGTTTCTAACTTGTGAAACTCTGCTACATAAAAAGGGTAGGCAAGATCTATTAATAATTTCCAATAATTGGAAAATACTTACTATTTCTGGTCCAAGGATCGGGTTTACTATTCACTTACAGGGATAAAAATCTTCAGCTTTTTTTTCGATCAGGAAAAAAAAAGAAAGCTAAGGATAATTATCTCTGAGTTGACAGTAAGTGAATAGCACTGTCAACTAAAAGATGAATCTTTAGCTTTCTTTTGTTGTTCTTCATGCTTTTTTTATCAAGTCCGAAGAGTAGAGTTGGGGAGTGGGGATTTCAGATGCACCCCAAATGCTGACAGCAATATATTCTTCATTTGCCCTATTGGTCAAAGGCAATATGGAAAGAGGAAACTTTGCCATTTTCCTAATTAATTGTAATGTGTGAAGCAGAATGGCCAATTGCTTTTGAAAATCCTCCTCCTAATGAATCGCTATTTCAACAAAATCTAACCACTATAAGATCATCAAGTTTCATTCCCTTCGTCCTTTTATTAAGTCTTTTGCTACTAATCCAAAAGTTGCCTAATGGAGATGATGATGATTAGCTCAAATGGAACTAATAAAAGTTTTACACCTTTATTTACTTGTCCTCTATGTCTTTTAGAGAAGGGAAGGGATAAGATGTGGACAAGCAACCTCTTAACCGTCAATCTGGATAAGTAATCATTGGAACAATATCTCATCTGTCATCTCTTTGCCTCCTAGAAATATCAATGATGATGAGACACACAAGAAAACTTATTCTCATTTTCATGATCGGAAGGGGGTTTAGAAAGAATTTCACTTCAAAATAACTATGCTATATAGGCATATCTGGTAGAGGTTGGTCGGTGAAAAGATGAGGTGTTGCAAAGCGATGGAATCAGAGAGTTTGAGAACCGGACTGCACTAGTTTCATCGAATAGTTAATGAACCATGAAATTGCAATAGAAACAGGCTTCTACTGCAGCTGACATGCTGAACCAATATGTGAAATATGTACAATTTTTCTAACATCTTTCCACTGTTAAAATAGCAGTCTCAAAGAGATAAGATGCTAGGGTACCAGCATGTCAAACAAATTTCTTTGGTTACAACATCGAACAGCATATCATTTTTACCTTCGGCATTACTGGTATATCTTTGAGCCCCCACTTTGGCTGGAATCCAGTTCCCAAGAACTGATTCCCATCTCCTCTGCAACAGCTTTAACCTGTGCCATTAAGCAAAAACTTATAAAAATCAGCAAAACTTAAATTTTCTCAGTGCAGCTTTTTCCTGGGGTTATGGGGGAGAATGGACGTTCGTCCAACAGCACGCATACTAGCAGGGCACATACTGTGAGAAAGTTCCATAAATTAGAGATCAAGGACAGAAGGAGTATGCAGGATCTTATTGATTTTCAAAAAGACCTCAAAAGGTAGTTAAGACAATCTAAGAAACCAGATTTGAGGAAAGTCTCTTGGTAGTTAAGACAATCTATTTTGTTGTATATGTGTTTTGGAACAAATATTTTTTCTGGTATATGTATGATATTTGGAGCCATGATCTTTGTACAGATGTCTGGGAGCTCACTAGTACTATAATACCTTGACGTATCAATAAAAAAACAAATGAACTTTCATGATCAAAGAAACACAATGTCAAATTCGCTTGAAGTTGACACCAAGCTCATTTGCATTTTCAGCAATGATCAACCAGCAGAAAGAATATGTTTATCAACATGTTAAAGTACAATACCCTTAACAAAGCGAGGAAAAGAAGAGATATGAGACCAAGAAGCTCCACGAGAATACGTGGAACCCTGCTTCAGGAGATAAGGTTGCTTGGGCAAGCTTGAGGTAGATAAAACAAAAGTCAGCTGAGATGATTAGCTTCTGTTATGCTGCCTCCAAATGTTCATTGATTAGGAAATCCTAACTTTACTTTCACCCCATCAATGTTCTTTTGCAGCAATATTTTCTTATAAAATTCAAGATTTGGCTTACATGTCCCTCCAGTGCAGATTATAGTTCAAAAGATCTTAATTGCCCAATATCTCATTAAAAAGAAAATTGATGGAGTTCCAAAAGTACAAACCTGGTAAAGATGTGAATTAACCTCTGCACAAGTTTGATGAAGTGTTTCAAGTGGTGCACCACTAAGCTCAAACTGACCACCAGGTTCCAATGATATACTTTGCTTTCCCTGTGCGAAGGCAATGCATATTTACCACCAATTAGGTTGAAGTAAAGTCAGAACAGTTGCTACAGACTTACACTAGAGAACAAAATGAATCATGAAATTATGCTTCTATTCATGCTAAGTTGCAGAATACATTGTATGGAGCCACGACAACTTCATCCAAGAAAATCTTACACCAAAGTTTGCATTCACCAAGTTCACATTCTACCTGTTTCAGGCCAATAATCTTGTCAACTTCCATTACTTTTTCCCAATCAAACCGCTCGGCAATACCATTTAGTAAGTCAGCTATTTGTTCATACTTCATGGGTCGCAGAGTTCCAAACTCGAAACCAAACTTTTCATGTTCAGTGCCTATCCTGCTCATCGAGTTTTCAGAGAACAAGAAAAGTTGAACTGATTAATGTAGTTTAAATCCAGATGCACGGTCAAGTAAATGAAACATCCAAATTATTTGGGCAGCAGAATCCTAGCTGCCAAATTTATGTAAAAGCACCTGAACCACGGAAAATGGCTCCCAAAACTCCATGTTCATATATTTTACCGCCGAAATTTCAATTATTAAATTTTGCAAGAAAATTACAAACAGCAGTATCCTAGGAAATAGATTAATGTTTCCAGTGATCGAGTTTTTCCCAAAAGGTACAACTTGTTAGTTCAATGAAAAAGACCTATGTCATGTCTTAATTACCTCATACCCACATTTTGAAATGCATGACAGTGACAACTTACCACAATATTTTTATTTTTGTTTTTTAAAAAAGAAAGTGAAAACTTACCCACAATAATGACATACAAAAAGTATATAATACAGTTACCATATCATACGCTAAAACAGAATCTGAAGATAAGAACAACTGCATAACAAATGAGCCGTATAACAAAAAAACACAAGTGAAGAAGATTGATACGTAAATTACTCAGCAAACATGAAAGACAATCAAGGCATATGTGGTGAATGAACAAACTACTTATTAAGGCCAAACGAAAAACTGAATATTCATCTTTCTAGTGAACTATATGCAACTTAAATTTAAGCACACTAAGAAAAGCTTAGCTTCGAACCTCCATTTTTCTTTGGATTTGCATCCAGAAGCAAGATATGCTACAAGGTCTTCTTTTGTTAATGGCTCTGCTGCAACAACGGCATCGTCTGTTGGAGGACTTGCAGCAACAATCGGCAAGCCTCCTCGTCTGCATTCCACTCCTATGTGATTCAAATAATTCCCTTGCACTTGTTTAGAGGGATTCCGTGAAGAAATGTCCACGCCACAGCATATCTCCTTTATGATGTTGCTATGTCCACCAATACATCTTATCTTTTCAGAGTAAATGCAATGTGAAGAACCTGCCTGAGACATCAAGGCCATGCTTTGTGCCTGAAAATTACAGGAGAAACTGATGTCAACCACTTTTGACAAGAATGTGATACCATTTGAGTGGACACAGAATTCAAATTGTTGTTTGACTTGTATATTACATTAGTAACAGACGAGGATACTACAATAATGATTGAAGAGTACTTTTGATGGGAAACATCATATGAAAATTTATTTGATTAGTTAAATAAATTTGAGTTATTGAAACCGGTAGAAGGTGTATAACATTAATATCAGTAAAATAATGGCAACCATTTCAGGATGTCTTGAGTGTTGTACCAATTAGAATGCCCGCCAAATTGAACTCAACATTTTCGTGCCTCATGTAGAAAAAGTACAGCATTTATTCTTAGACCAATTCTATGACACACACAGAGGATAAACCTCTCTCTTCTTGGTGAAGCATGAGCATAGTTGTATACAATTGGATAGGGCCAACCCAACTACCCAGCAGGCACAATCACCGATCAAGATGAATATTAAAGTTAGTTTATACTATAGAAGCAACATAAGATTTGACAGCGATCTATAATTATACATACTGTACACTCTCTCCTTATCATTCCATATCGACAACACGGATACAATAAAGAAAATGTGGCTTGATTTTACTATCCTGCATCTATTATACTTCCCAGATCGTCAAATGCAATCTTACACAATGCCATTTCACTTGACACCTAAAATTACTCGGAGGAACTATAAAAACTGAAACTTGTATAGCAGTCTAGTCTATGATACAAGTATTGTGCACATTATCTAAAGCACTTATCTTTCTCTTCTTTCTAGTTCAGAATCCATGTCATTCACATTTGAATCCAGTCAATCCACTCAGATTACCTCAAACCACAAGTATAAAGTTTGAACCTTTCATCAATATCATCAACCCCCATGTGGAAAATAACAAGAATTACTACAAAACTAACAAGACCATGAAACAAAAACCAAGAAAAAATCATGGGTTTTGCACAAAAATTTAATCTTGATTAGCCAAAACCAACTTAAATAGAAAAATACAAACAGAATTGCAAAAAATTGAATCTTGATTAATAAAACTAACTGAAACCAACACAAAGGTGACAAAAGGTGATACCTTGGCTCAGTAAACAGGGAAAAAATAATTTGTAGGGTTTGTTTGTTTGAAATAAGCCTTTCAAGATATATAATATATATATATATATATATATATATATATATAGTACTAAAATTGGGTATGAGCAAAATAATTTGGGTTGTTTTGTGGTGTGCTGGGGCGGCTACAGCTGCATCACTCCCATTTCTTTAATAATATATATTCGGTTGAGGTTTGGGGTGCCGGGTGAGTAGTGCAGCAAGATTGAATGAAAAAGAATGGCTAATGTGGCACGGGGTACTAAAAGGTGCCGCACTATCCTTAGTTTTTTATGTGGTCCCTGTGGCTTTGTCACGCTTTTTGCGGAACCGCATGTGTTTTTTTGATTCATTTCTTATGACAAGTAGCTCACCATAAATATTCTTGTATAATGTTGTATTTGATGACAATTTTCACTAATCAATATATATTGAGATATGTGTAATTGATTTTTGAGTGATACAAATATAAATGTTTGTTTATATCATGAGATGCTAGGAGGATATGGAGGTCGAGGGTTAAGGTAGAATATTAATAGATAATCGAGTGATATCTAGTTCTTCTTATCAGTTTTATTATTATTATATTATCTTAATTTTCATACTCCATGTTGTTTCTTTTTATGCAATTATCGTATTATTTATTGTTGTTAGTAAAAAAAATATTATTTTTAACATGGCTTCTTCACTATTATAATTTCTTTTCAAGCCTACTTTGAATTATTTTACTCAACCGGTAGCCTCTCGTAAATACTTTTTCTACCTTCATAGCAAGTTAATAAGGTTACAGACACACCACACTCCCCAAAGTCACTTATAAAATTATACTCGATATGTTATTTTTGTCGTTGATTTATCAAGTCGTTCGGTTTTTTGTCCAGATTGAAGATCGATAAAGTCGATAAATAAAGAATTACTATTATAATCGATAACTACTTAATAGTATTTGTTTTATTTACGTGAGTGATGACGATAATCGTTTATCTAAATTTAATACTTTCCATCCATGGATGAAGTTGTGATCCTTGTAATTTAAATTTAATATTTGTCATCAATTGACAAAGTTTATTATTGGCTTATCTTTCTATTGTTTACAAAATAGTGATATTTATTTTATTTCTTTGTACATTTTTTGGATTCCTAAATAATGATCCCACGCGTAATCTTGAACATGGAAGAAGAAAAGTAAAACACTTTTTCAAAGAAAAATAAAACCTTTTTCTCGATATAATTTTTTTCCTTTAAGAATTGTTCTATTTCATACATTTTAAAACTTAAAATATACATTGTTTATGAGTACTTCCTTGGTCCAATGTCAGATTTTCGTAATCTCACAAAATCATTTACCATAAATGTATAGGATTATTGTTTATTGTTTAATACAACACAATTTTTGTAACTAACAACAAAGAAAGTACAATTATTGAGTTGTGCCACGTTCAATTGGAATTGATTCCCACGTTCAATTTGCGTTCGATTAGAGTACACATTTTGTTCTCAACTACCTAAAGAATAAAAAGATTCTTGAATTGTACAGTATTATTAGTTAAGTGATTGAGCTTTGTAGGGTTTTGTTGGGTCTAAAACACATAAATAAGGTACAACGAAAGTTTAAAATTTTGTTCAACTTACTTATCCTAATAATTTTGTCTGGTATGATTACGTTACAATTGAAATCTGCAAAGACAGAAACATAAACTTAAGTTGATATTCTCTGGAGTCTTTACTAAAGAGAGCGCACACGAGTATCATTTCGACCGCAAGCTTTGTTATGGTATATTCATCTGTCAGGAAAGCTAGGAAATCTTGACAGAGGTTTGAGATGATTTTATTTTCTGAACTCTGAGTTCATAAAGTAAGAATTGAGTTATCAATACAGTAACCAAATAATGGGGTTAAGTGCTGAATATATAGGGGAGGCTAGGTTACAAATAAGATTAGGACTAGACTTAAAATCTGACCCAAATTCGAGACGCAGCGGGCACTGATGGGCCCATCACCAGACACGCAAATTTCACCTCTCGGGCGTCGCGGCGCTTGATGCGCGAAAAGATGCACACACTTTAACGCAAGTGCACGTTATCGTGACAAGTAATATAGTCTTGGTAAGACCGAATATCGTCCACAAGGATTAGTGTTCAAGTACCAATTATCTATCTTTTGGTATCTATTTGGTAACCGATATTGATTTTTGTTGTTTATGACTAACAATTATAAAGACTAATTAACTATAGGTTTACTTCTACCGTGATGGAATAGGCTTCCACGCCTCCTCAACTATCCGCTTATGTTACTTATTAACGCAATGAATTACGGTTCTTCTTCTCTGAGCTAGCAGGTTTACTTAAATCGCTTTATACTCCCGCTAAGGCTATATAAACACTCAACCCCAGATGTTCTTTCTACCTTTCTGATAAGGATGACTCTATGCGAGGATTAAGACCAAAACCTAGTTAATCGTCACGCACTACGCAGAAAATTGTGGTTGTTAAGCCTCTCATTAACGCTTACATAAGTAATCGAGGTATTTTCATCCTCAATCCAAAATATGTCTACCCAACTTACATCATATTCACAACCTCCTCCTTTCAAGTTTGATTAGAAATCATATAAGTAATGATAATTAGCGATCAATTAATTACCAAGCATTCAAAGCACCATCGGATAAATCTCAACAAGCAAGAAGAATTACCATAAACACGATCAATTCATAACATAAGTTTCTAGTGATTTAACATGGAAAGTTTATAAAGGAATTAGTTCCTAGTCATCGATATGACAAGAACTAATTCAAAGTTCATCATACAAAATCAAATAAAGGAAAGAAAAGAAAAGAAAATTACTAAGTTAAGGTCTTCAATCTTCAATCCAAGAATCTCATGTCAGGTAAGAAAGGGAACCCTTAAAACCGCTTAGGGTTCTCCTTTATGTGCTCCAAACCGCTAAACCTTTTCCTTCAGTGCCCGGCCTGCACTGCCATTAAACTCGATTTTTCGGCCGGCGCTAAGGCCAAGTCTTGTGACGCTGGACGATTTGGCTCGCGACCGATCTCTGCTGCTCGAAGCTCCGCGGCCGCAACTTCGTAGCCTCTCGATGATTAGCGCGCCGCGACTCGCACTGCTGGCGAGGCGTCGCACACGACTGCCGCTGCTGCTCGCCACTTTCTCGCTTAAGCTCGAACCTCCACTTTTGCCCTCTTTAGCTCCTTTTCCGCCATTTGGTCATTTTAACCATTTTGACTCAAAAGAAAGAAAATATATCCTAATACGACACTTATTTGTACAAAAAGTGACAAAAGACTAACTAAAACGACTAAAAGTTGTATATAAAATACACCGATCAAATACCCTACTCTAACACATTTTTGCTCGAGCAAAAAAAGAAAAAAAAAAAATTACACAAAAGAAACGAAAAATAAAAGACTCACCGACATCGATCACTTTTGTCGCATTGATGTTATCTAGAAATACACGGTTAGCGTAATAATACGCAGAACATATATCATGAAATTTTTAGCACACTAAACACATTAAGCTAGATATTTCGCAAACTCATTTTTATCATGCTTAATGGAAGTCAACATACTGAATCATGCTTGTAAAATTCAAAAATCATACGACATGTTTACTTGCTATTCTCCACTAACTCGATATGCATAAAAGAGATCTTCGTGACTTTAAGGGTTGTAATGTAGCTTAGGTATAGCCAGATAGTAGGTAAAAATAGGCATTTAGACTCATTTTGCACTATAAGCTCTTTAGCTTTTCTGTTTCTTTCTTTTGATTCTTTCTTCACTTCAAATCAATCTTTCCTCTTTGTTTTGGGAGAGTGAAGTGTATAATAATGACAAGACCCCCAAACTTAGGCTTTTGTCTATTTCTTATTACTTTTTTTATTTATCAAAGCATCAAAGTTGTTCACTCTTTTGTCTCTTTTTAACACAATTTATTTCACTATTTCACATTTTTACTTATGGCACAATTTGGGAATATAGGTGTCAAAGAAGAAGTTTCAATTTTTAGGCTCAAATACGACTAGGATACTTTTAAAGTCAGAATAGAAAAGAGTGGTAAGAATCGCTATCAAAGAAACGCCCGAGTCATCTCCCTAACACGATATCCTAACTATTTCGCCAAATAGCAAGCAATCATAACACATAGGTTTTCATCATTTAGCATGCATAATTTAAGCAAAGAGACTCCAAATAGACAGATTTTGTGAGTTTTGCATATCTAACCTAGGTGTTTAGATAGTTGCTTCTAATTCCATTACATTATTCCACCTTACTTCACTAGGTGTTTCTAGTAACTACAAAGATACATGATCTTTGGATGCATAATTATGACTAAAAGAAAAAAAATCGTGACTCAAAATATACACAAAACAATCAAAAACTTAAATAAAACTAATAAGACACAAATAAGACACCCCCAACTTAAATCACACATTGTCCCCAATGTGTGTAGACTCAAAGACAATAAAAGAAATAAGACACTTACTGCACTCGCTAAAATGCAAGTGGCGGTGGCGGGATAGTGCACGGACCACCGCTGAACAAGGAACTCATCTCATTAATTTGCCGCTTTTTGTCGTCCCTTGTATCATCAGGTCCAAACTTTGCATCATCCTCATCCGATTCTCAAGCAATTGCTCCATCACGGCACCGAGGGTTCTCAATCGCGGTAGGTGGCTAGGCTCGCCGCATATCGAGCCTCTATTTCGTGCTCATCTTCGCTCATCATGGCTTCGCACGCGCGCGGTGGCGGTTGCGCTCTTCTTCTTGTCACGGGGGCTTGGGTCCAAAAGGAGTGCAATATCCCATAAGACATGCGCTTGGTTTCTCTCTTTAGTGTCGCTGGTAGGATTGGGACCCCATCTACGTGGCATAACTCAATGATAAGTGAGCCATGTCACAATCCCACCGCTGCTACCAACTCGCTGACTTCTTCAATGCTCGCACTATCTCTTTCCCCACATCAATCGCTTTCCGCCATAATTCCATATATCAATTTAATCCTATCTTCGTACTCGTGAAGTGCGCTACACGGGATCGGGACGCATCGATGAAATATAGCCAACCCTTGGTCGCTTTGTTGAACCGCACCGCCGCCCTTCGACCCATTTCGCAATATCAAACGCAGCCGTGGTAGCTTCATCGTTCGCAACGCCCCGCTGACTGTGGCGCTTCGACTACGGTTCAAATAGCTTTGCCGTCACCCATTTCTTCAACATCCGTTGTTTTAGAGATATATTTATCACTCCCGCCACATGTGCATATATTTTCCCCGATAAAGCATTTGTTGTCCACCCTCTCCTGAAAGTTAACATAGAATTCACGCATCATCGCCGTGTTCATAGTGCTATCTTGTCCGGCTTACAAATCTCTCCACCCCATCATTCAATCATCGCTCGAACGGGCTCATGCATCCTCCTCGTGATGTCACCGGGCGGGCGGGGGAAGCGGTACCTGCACTGCACTCCAACACCTAAAACACACCCCCACTCGCCCCACCACCCATCACGTAGTAATTCCTCCACCCGCCCCCGCCCACTTACTCCACGCGGTACCCATTAATCTCATTCTCTTTTTCCGACGGTCCCAAAAATGATTAACTAGTTTCAGGATTTGCCTTGTCAAAAAGCATTTAACCCAACTATACACAGAGCTCTCTGTGTTGACTTTTCAATCTCTTAGTTAACCATTTTTCCATCGCAAGATCAAGGTTTTAACTTAGCCTAAATGTCACTAAAAGTTGGCAAACATTAAAACACAAATGATGGGCATTTCAAGGTTAGAGTTGTTTCATCCACACACGCAAGCCTAACCTAAGTACGATCCTATTAAACTTATTATTTTCATATACCGTAGATGCAAACGGACAATAAAAGAGATTAGCCTACTAATATTATTTTCAGTGGATTTCCATAATTAGGAGTACGAAACTCAAAAGGACAAAGGGAAAACTAAACAACAAGTAAATGGAAGAGGTACTTTCATGATTAGTACAAAGCCATTTTATAAACAGCGGACGAGGTACTTTCATGATTTTCGCCAGACACGCATGCTGGTCGGCTCAAGTCATATTTTAAATCAAAGGGCCAAATAAATTCATAAATTGCCTAATTAAACTAATAGACGATAGATACGGGCTGCGGTACACGATCGCTGGTACTGCAGATGTGGCGGGCGGGTCTTATATGAAATCCACCGCCCACTACCCATGGCATGTAGCACTTTGATACCCATACCCGCCCCACCACCCACCAAACTATCCCCATATCCGCCCAATCGAGCGCGGGCGGCACTGTGATTTACCCGCCCCACTGACATTCCTAATCCTCCTCTCCAAGCGACTCCCTCTGATAGTCCATTCCTCTTCAGTGATTATGGTCCGTACCAAGCTAGATCTTCATAAACTCGTAGCTCACGAACCTAGTATCGTCAGACATGGGTGATGTAGATGCGGAGGCTCTTCTTTTTCTGGCAGACATGTTAGATAACTTTTTGCAGCTTACAACTTAGTAGCACAAATGTTCCCCAACACAATCAACAATTAGCAGCTAAAACACTAACACCCCCAAACTTCAACTCTAATACCCAATACCCACACTCTCCTTGTCTGCTCCTTCTCTAAACTTCACAACCAATTTATTTATTTTTTTCAGCACCCCAACTACTTCAACAATGCAACCCTTCTCCAAACTACTACCTTCTTTGACTACTGAAAGCTTTTCAAGAAAAAAAATGAAGATTACCTTTTATGGCGTTCTTCGCGTTTCGCTTCTAATGGTGATTTGAGGCAATGGGATGAAGTTTTTTTGGTTGAGATAGCTAAGGGTTTTAGGAATTTAAGATTTTTTGTTGTAATTGGGTTTGATTTTTGGAGGATTTGTAGGTAACTCAGGATTTTCGGGTTTCATGGAGAATGGTTTAGGTTTTGGTTTTGAAATTGGGAAAACTGATTTTGGCGCTTTATCACCGTGATTTCCGCCGCCATGGCGCCATTCGCATTTACGCGCGCTACCAATGTTCTCAGACTCTTCGAATTTCCGCCGCGCTTTAAACTTCGCCGCTTTTTCGCTTCTTCGCGCCGCGCCGCTTCCCGTGCCGCGCGCTACCCGCTTTCTCCGAAATCCTCGTTCCTCGCCGCCGCCTTCAATTTATTGGCCTATACCGCCAATCACACACAAACACTACTCCGCGAGACCGCTCTAATAAAAACTATTATAGTAAAATAAATCAAAAATACCTGGGTCGCTTCCAAGTAGCGATGTCTTTAACGCCTTTTAGCCTGACGCAAGTTCCTTAATTCAATAAACGCGTGGATCAACCCCACAACTAATCCATTTTCCACATTTTTCGCTTTCTTTTTCTTCTTCTCCTCTTAGCATTATCGCAAGAGGAAGTTCAGAACACATACCGCCATGCGAGGTTCTAAGCCACGCCGCTGCGGCTCATCTCCTCGGTTTGACTTGTACGCTCACAGGAGGTTTGACGGTGCTGATCGCAGCACCGCCACGGTCATGGGTTTCAATGATGTGTTTAAATACTTTAAACACCATTTATTCCTTCTCCACCCTTAATGCCAGCTCTCCTCTTTCTACATCGATCAAGGCTCTCCCTATCGCTAGGAATGGTCTCCCCAATATGATAGGGATTTCTGCATCCTCTTCCATGTCAAGAATGGGGAAGTCCGCAGGAAAAAAGAATTTTCCTACTTTAACAATCACGTCCTCAATCTTTCCTCTCGATTTAACCATCGCCCCATCGCCAGTCAGAGCTCACCGTGGTTGGTTTTGCCGCCTAACTCCAATCGCTTAAATACCGATAAAGGCATCGATTTATACTTTCCTAAATCGCACAGCCCTCGGCTGCATGTTACTCGCCAATCGTGCGTAGTGTAAAGCTCCCGGTCTTTTAGTTTGTGGCAACTTCTTCAGAAGATAGCATTACACTCCTCCGTTGCTACTATCTCATACTCCGACGCTTTCTTCTTCTTCCAAGATCTCCTTCATGAATTTGAAATATGAGGCATCCGCTTCTAATGCTTCTATAAATGGTATGCTGATACGCTTTTCTCAATGTCTCCAAAATTTGGAGAATTATTTATCAACCGCCTTCCGCCGTAATCTCTGGGAACGGGATCTTCTCTCAGATACTCCTTCTCCGGAGTTTTCATCGCCGGGCGATTCAACCACCTTCTTTTTCTATCTCTCGCTTTTGCTCAACCATCGGCCGAGGTGATCACGCCGCTTCTAATCGCTGCCATTTCTCAATTGTATCGCTCGATATCGCTTCCCTGATTCACCTCTGTTGCTGGGCAAGGTACTACGCGCTCGTTGTTTGCTTGCTTCGCTACCGACCCACTTGTGTTTCCAAGTTCCGAACGAGATCTAGCTTCGTCACGAATCGAGTCTGGGCGTTGGTGAAAAGCAACAAAGCCGCTCACTGTTCGCTTTTCGCCAACAGGTGCATCAATCGCTGACTAGCGGGCTCGAGTAGCGGTCGCGATTCTGCTCACGGTTTTGCATCGCCCCTATATTGATTCTCACGCTCGGTCTCTCTCCATGAGAAATTTGGGTAATTCTCCACCGGATTATATGTGTTTGAGTATGGATTGTTTTGCCTCTCGATAATTACCCACTACCGACACTCGCCGCTTCAATCGTATATTATTAGATCACCAAGGACACCTATCGAACGATGTGGGCCACCACATATTTCACGCCTTTTAGGCATCCGCATCGCATTCATCGACATCAGATGCATGTTGCAATCGTTTCCAACAAGGCCACTGGGTATTCAAGGCAAAGAATGGCATCTATTTCGCGACTCATCGTTTTTCTCCCACTCATCGATCTCTTCCGTGATACGGTTGCTGGTGGCCATATATTCTAATAACTCGCAGCGCCTGGGTCGTTTTCCTCATGAATGTCCCACCGCCGTGATCTATAATGGTTCCGTTGTTCACTGAGCGTTATGTAAGATGTGACCAAGTTCCACAACTCAACGAATGGTGCGGCATTTTCTCCGCAAATCTGAACCTTTCCCACGCCGCATAACGACTCTCCATCCGCTGGTAAGTTATTCAACTCCCTCTCAATTTTGCTCACATGCATGGGGAAAGAATTTGGCTAGAAATTTTTGCGCCACTTTCTGCCATGTAAAAATCGACCTACCGGGCAGTGAATTCAACCATACTTTTGCTCTATCCTCGAGTGAGATGGAAAGAGTTCGATCCGACGGCATCATCGAACGCCAAGATATTCGAAAGTTGCACATAGCTCCAAGAAATTAGCTATGTGCATACGTGGATCCTCCACGGCGCCTCCTCCAAATTGCATTGCTCGCACTCATGCCGTAATCGCCGCTTTATCTCAAAGTTGTTTGCTCCTATTGCAGGGAGCCTAATACATGTCTGTGCTCCATTTACCCTCGGCAGCACATAGTCTCCCAAGCTTCTTTCTGCCTGGACTTGAACTCTTTCCTCGACATCCACAGGTACTCGCCGAAGCATTCCTGGGTTAGGTTGATTTTCACCTAACCCTTCTCTCATCATATTATTGTTCTGGATACCGTCCATCTCAATCAAGGTTGCAATCCGCTGATTCTTTCTCGCTCACATGTGTTTTCAATCTGGATTGAATGGAACAAGAGTGTCTTCCTCTTCTCCTTCGCATAAACCGATTTCCGAAATAGATCAAAAATGCATAACAGAGATCACAAGAATCGATTTTTACCGAAAAAAAAGGTAAAAAAACGTTAAAAAAAAAATTAAAAACCAAATTAGAAATTAAAAATAGATAACTTGATATTGAACTATGCTTAATCCCCGGCAACGGCGCCAAAAACTTGATGCGCGAAAAGATGCACACACTTTAACGCAAGTGCACGTTATCGTGACAAGTAATATAAGATCGTAAGACCAATATCGCCCACAAGGATTAGTGTTCAAGTACCAATTATCTATCTTTTGCATCTATTCGGTAACCGATATTGATTTTTGTTGTTTATGACTAACAATTATAAAGACTAATTAACTATAGGTTTACTTCACTGCGGATGAGAATAGTGGCTTCCACGCCTCCTCAACTATCCGCTTATGTTACTTATTAACGCAATGAATTACGGTTCTTCTTCTCTGAGCTAGCAGTTTATTTAAATCGCTTTATACTCCCTAAGGCTATATAAACACTCAACCCCAAGATTGTTCCTTTCTACCTTTCTGATAAGGATGACTCTATAGAGGATTAAGACCAAAACCTAGTTAATTGTCACGCACTACGCAGAAATTGTGTCATGCCTCTCATTAACGCTTACATAAGTAATCGAGGTATTTTCATCCTCAATCCAAAATATGTCTACCCAACTTACATCATATTCACAACCTCCTCCTTTCGAAGTTTGATTAAAAATCATATAAGTAATGACAATTAGTGATCAATTAATTACCAAACATTCAAAGCAATTATCGATAAATCTCAACAAGTAAGAATTACCATAAACACGCATCAATTCATAACATAAGTTTCTAGTGATTTAACATGAAAGTTCCTATAAAGGAATTAGTTCCTAGCTATCGACATGACAAGAACTAATTCAAAGTTCATCATACAAAATCAAAATAAAGGAAAGAAAAGAAAAGAAAATTACTAAGTTAAGGTCTCCAATCTTCAATCCAAGAATCTCAGGTGCAAGAAAGTGGAACCCTTAAAACTCGCTAGTGGTTTTCTTTTATAGCTCCAAACCGCCTCAACCTTTTCCCTTCGCCCCGCCCACTGGCCATTAAACTCGATGCCATACGCGCCGCTGCTCGCTATCGGCGACGGAAGTCCCGTGACGCGCCGATGATTTGGCGCAGCCCCGATCTTCGCTGCTCGAGGCCACGCGCCGCAACTTCAGAGCCTCTCGATGATTAGCGCCGCCCCGCACTGTTGGCGAGGCCGCGCCGACTGCTGCCGCTGCTCGCCACTTTCTCGCTTAAGCTCCTAACCTCCACTTTTGCCCTCTTTTAGCTCCTTTTCCGCCATTTGGCCATTTTAACCACTTTGACTCAAAAGAAAGAAAATTTATCCTAATACGACACTTATTTGTACAAAAGGGGACAAAAGACTAACTAAAAACGACTCGAAAAATGTATATAAAATACACGATCGCCTCCCGCCTGCTTTAATGTTTCAACACGTTTTGATTTAATTAAATCCAAAATCCAATTTTGACTTAATTAAATAATTTACATCAAATAGAAATTTAAATATCTTGATTCTAAATCAAATGTTTTACATTCTCTCAATATATCCTTAGACCGAAAAGACAATCGGTTTAGTGTGACCCTTTAGACTTTCACACATCGACATTAATCAATTCACACATCGACATTAATCAAATCAAGGCTCATACGAAACTCCTAGATCAAGGCCATACGATTTAACTCAAGACGTGAAGTACGCTTACATGACTCCGAACATAACTTCATGCGAGATGATAAATTCATTTCATTCGTGATACACCGATCAAGCTTAGGATTTGACACGTGTCTATCCAAACGGCTTGATCACTTTATCTCATCTATATTAGTCGTACCGATCATATCCTAAATATGTTTCTTGCATCGCCAATGACTGGTCGACCTAATATCACCGGAAGTCAATGTTCGCTTCCGAATATCCAATCGAAGAATGAATCTTATTCTTGGTTCAACTACCACCTTAGTTTACATCGCACTATACCCAATACAAGTAATGTCTTATCCTATACAGAATTTAAGCTTAGGACATGACCAAAGTACATTACTCTACAAATTAGGTACATATTGACCAAAGTCAAAGGACCTCTATCTCCCACATGCTGATAATACTCCAGACATGTATAACAAATAGTTTATCAGCAGGGCATATCAATACCCTCTAAGGGTATTCATGTGTCCATCACTAGTAGCAAGTGAGACATACTACATGCTCTAAGAATGTGATGTAGACCACATATCGACTTATAACATATCATTGATATCACATTCTCAATGATCATCAGTCGAGACCATTTTGAGAGTTACGCTCTATCATTAATATCTCACTTTATCAATGACAACGTAACCTCAAGGGATGCATATTAATGAATAGTCACAAACAATCAAAATCATAATTCAATAATTGCAAATACCAAAATATATTAATCTCATTAATAATATGAATCTCATTAATAATATGAATGTGTTCAAGTACATTTATCTCTAAAATAATTATTTCTAGGACATACATTGTAACGACTCGTAATTTTGAACAACAATTTGAGCATGTAAACGAAGAAAATGGTTTCGAGTGTTGGATTTTTTTAATTATATTTACGTATGCTAATAAGAAATTAGTATACAAGGAATGCGATTCCGAAATAATTTTGGATGTAACAAGTATGACGATGAGGATTAATAATAATAATTGTATATTTTCAAAAGAGGTGATGGATTAATGTCATATTACAAATTATGACATCAAGTATATGAAAATCTTATGAGTTTTTACGGAGGCATGACACTTGTTATTGAATTAGAGTGACGCGTGGGCGGTAGATGAAAAGCGGTGGTGACTAATCAATTTGAAGGAGATAAACTCCATTCTCTACTTAAAAACGTTTTTGCACGTTACATACCATTTCACACTTAAAATCCATTTTGACCAATTTGGTTAAAAAGGAATCTCACAGTTCATTATTAAAACCAACTTCTGCAAACCTTTAACACCTTAGTCTCTATTTCAAATTCTATAAACAATCAACACTTTAGCCCCTATTCTGAAACAACAACGATATTTTACTTCCGGTTTAGCGAAATGAAGGTATGTTAAAGCAATTTATTTCTTTCTTTTGGCATGTTCTACGTATAAACTGTAACTGTGGTATTGGTGTTGTAATTGGGCCGATTGGGAGTTGTTTAATTACATTGGGTTCAATTGTTGTTGTTGTTATTAACGTCACTAATTGCATGTTGAAATTGAAAAGAAATCTTGATATTTAAAGTTGTAATTGGTTATATGAAAGTGTCATGAAATTGGAGTTTAGAAAGTTATGAGAGTTATGGAATTTTGATTGTCGTGGCGAGGCCTTCCTAATCGTGGATATATGTTTTAAGGAATTAAGGTGTAGAAAGATGTTATTTTGCATTCTTGAACTCTCGATTTTTGCTAGAAGTATGAACTATTTTTAAGGGCCGCTTTAATGTGATTATGGGCTAGATTAACAAGAGGAATAGGTGTATTAATCACCTTGATTGTTGTAGTTGTTGTCTTCCATGAACGAAAGAGAAGGAATGTATTATGATGACGATATGGAGTATTTGGGATTGTTTTGATTATATCATTAAGTTATCTTGTTATCGTATTGTTGGCTTTGTTTGTAAGTTGCGGGTGTACATAAATAGGGAAGTGTTGCAATTTTTATAGAAAAGTGAGTCGCCATTCGATATAAAGTATGCTAGTAATCATAGAATCGATTTGACGATTACCATTATTATAGGTTGAAGTACTAGACGATACATATTCTAATATTGAGTTGGTTAGTTCGTCTAAAAGGTATATGAAACTATTCTTTCTTCTTTTGGTACGAGTTTCATAAATGAGTGTACGGTGGACGTACATAGTTTTGATTTAATCCTAATTTCTAATGATGATTTAAAATGATACATGTATATCAGGCCTTGATTTTTCAAATGATGATTTAAAATGATACATGATATATAGTGTCTTGATTTTCCAAAATGATGGTTTCAAAATGATACATGACATGAAGTGCTTTTTATTTATTTCATTGAGAGACAGATGATGATTTAAATTGCATATGATTTCTCATGATACTCTATTCGTGCTTTATGTGATTATATCATTTCACTGAATCCCGCCGATAGCCACGACAAGACAATATATGACATTACCGCCCCGTAACGGGCCGGCAAGATATGATTTCACCGCGCCCTTCACTGTAGGTCGGCAACAGATATATGACTCATTTCATAAGGCACAATTGTATTGATATTTGAATTATTATATATGTCTCCTGACATCTCTTGGCCAGTTATGATATTATTTACAGTAATTCATGTTTTACATACTCAGTACATTATTTCAGATTGAATTCCCTTTCCTCGGGTGTGGTTTCACGCCCGCAGTTCATTAAAGAGAGTGATGATTCACGCTGGTAGGTTGTCGGAGCACTCTATTTGTTCCAGAGTTGCAGTCTAATTTTGGTATGATGTTTTGTTGTCGTATACTCTTTAGAGGTCAGAGACATACGTGTCCCGCTCACGATGGTTTTGTATGGTCTCGCTTTGATACGGGTATGTATAGATGTATAAGTCAAATTTTTGATTAAAAGTTTTCAAAATCTTTTGGCTTAGTGCTTATTTATGGTTGATAATTGTGGTACCCAATGGTGAAATTGATTTCGCCACGACTTCTCCTGGTTGGGTCGTGACATACATACTTTCAAGCTTAACATATTTTGTGAAAGGACAACAATATCATGGCATTTCTTTTATTTTATATTATATTATCTAATTTTTAATAATTTGAAATTTATTCAATATAATAAAAAAATGAATTTGCCTCATTAATTCCATTCACAAAGAATAACAAAAGAAATGTATAATCATGAAACAGAAAGGTGATATGAGGTACCATTCATGGTTGAAATTTGCATCAATACTATTGATAATTGATAAATAATGCAATCATATTATATTTAAGATATCGAAATTTGGATATGATTTTGACATTTATTTTTTTGGAATGTTGGGAGTTTAAACTTTAAAATATAAAATAAGTAAAAATAATGATTAATTGTATTTGTGAATATATTTCTTGATTAAAATTTGAGTTTAGTTCCAAAGAAATACAGCAATGGTAATTACTGTTCGAGCTTTAAACCTATTGAATAATTAATTAAAGTAATTGTCATTAGAGTATAATCATTAATTATCGTTATGATATTATCTAATTCCCTCGTTACATGTCTTGCTTTACTAGTAAAATATTCATATAACAATATCTATGTTAAACTAATGCGACATGAGTTGCTAAGTTAAAGTTAAAATTTGACCGTCAGTTTTTACAATTCAAAAATAATATTTAAGTTTTAAAAAAGTTGAGTTATAATTGACCGATAAAATTATTAAATTATACATATATAAACTCCCCTGTTATTTACCTTTGCCTCTACTAGATTTGTAAAGATAAATTGTTAAGAAACAAACGTTTGAGTGAACAATGTAGACAGATCAGTTTGTATTACCTCACTGCATATGTAATATGTGTCTACCTAAAATAACAAGTGTAAGGAGACAACATCCGCATGAAACAGAAATTTCACTTGCCTGGGCCGATGACACTCCTGCATGCAGAGTTCGCTCTGTACCGCAGCCATGAGTTCATTTCTTCTTTGTGAGGATGACTCGCGCACCAGACACTACGCCCCACCCACCTAGCACTGAAGACTACGATTTACCTTCCTCCACCAATCTCTGCTTGGCCTATGTGACTTTTATGGCGAGGATTTCACTTTAGCTCTCATCAACATTGATCTGAATTTGGTAGACCAAAAGACACCAACTACATTATAAAGAAAAAGTTTGACCAACTACACTATTAAATTTGTTTAATCGGGGACCAACATAAATTTGTTTCTCCAAGAAATATTATCCAGATTTGGACTGTTCAAAACCATCTTAATGAAAAAATAATGAATTACTTACGTTGAGAACTTTTGTTTGACAAACCAACTCCATTACACATGGGAAATGAATATAATCATATTATTATTATGACGACTTACCAATTTAATCAAGATTTGGATGATTAATCTTATTATAATCATCGAAATAGATTGGAAAACTAAAATAATCGTACAATAGAAACTAGCATCTCATATTTTATGGTCAACGTGACGATAATTTTTTTTTTTATATATATATATATATATATTTTATCATTAAAATGTGAGTTATAATTGTGAATACAAGGAAATGAGAAGTAAGTGTTAAAGTACAACTCATTCGTGTATCCCCATCCGTGTATACCACCATGTATCCATATTAGTTTAGGACTTCTACTGTACACTTACCATATAATTAGTATTGTAGTCTTACCATAAATGTATAGTTAACTTTTATAGAATAGGGAATTAGATGTAAAGTAGGAATAAGATTTTCCTGTTGTAATTTGTATATATATGTCTTTCATCAATAAGAATAATCAAGGAATTAATACTTTTATGGTATCAAGAGTTTAAGTTCTTTTCCTTGCTTCCGCTTCTCCTTTCTTCTAAAAAATACAGTGATCTCCCTCAACAAAACCCCTCGGTTTTCTCCAGAAATTCGAGCCCTCCACCTTCCTATTTTTCTCCAAATTTTGTCCAAAGTTCGTTTTTTCACCATGACTGATAAGAATAATTTTCATCTTGCCCCCACAGTTTCTAATATCAAGAGCGTCCTTCCTATCGTTCTTGACCTAGAAAACGTCCAATATGGGACGTGGGCGGAGTTATTCAAGATTCATGTTATGGCACATAAAGTTTTTCACCACATCATCCCTCCAACTACTCCTACGGTGGGTGATACGACGCTCACGCTCTACAACTGCCAGGCCCACTCAAAGCAGATCCCGATTTATGGGTATGCTGATGCCAAGATTTTCCGTGGATTTATGCCACTATATCTTTGGATCTTTACGACGATTATGAAACCCAAATCCACGCCTACGGGCCGCGTGAATCGGTCATGCGTGACATCTTCCAAGATAACAATCATTCTCGCATTGTTATCCTCGAAAGGTGAATTTTCGTGTTTCTATGGCGAATTTTCCAAACGCTTTCTTCTTATTGCAAATGCCTCAAGGACTTGGCGACCAACTTCGCAACGCTGGTTCTCCCGCTTTCTAATAGTCGTCAGTTCTTCGGACGGTTGTCGGCCTATCCGAGGCCCGTATACGGGTTGTTTCTGCTATTCGCCAAAGTAACCCGTCGGTTCTATCAAGTCCGCTCCACGCCACTTTGGAAGAAGCGGATTTGACTGCGGCATCGACGGAGCAAATCCGTCGCCATGACGATCGCTTCCAATTTTCCCCTTCCCATCCAACCAACGTGAACCAAAATCACAACAACGAGGGTGGTAAAAAGGGCCAAAATCGGAAGAATAATGGCAAGAATCGCGGCGGAAAAAACGGGGGCAACCGTCAGCATCAACAGCAGTTCTGGGACCCACAGGGGGCCTATGGACAGTGCCCATGGGTCTCAGCGTCGCGACTCGCTTCTGTCGCGCGCCTCAAGATCGCCAGCAGCGCCGCGACCGGCCTTCTTCCTGTGTTAGACTGTGGTTCAAACCAGCAGATGGACAATCCTCGCAGCCCAAAGATACTGGGCCTCGCCCCCATCAGACCCACCACGTGGTGGGCCCCACTCAAACCGACAGTGAAGCAAAATGACGCGCGGCTTGACTCAACCGGACCCTAATAATTGGTACACGGACACCGTCACTACCCATATGACATCCGACCAACGATTTCTCGCCTTATTCCAATTTGAGCACTAATTGTGGTATAACTGTTGGTAATGGCAATTTTATTCCAATTAAGGGTTATGGTCATAAAACTTTGTCCCCTCATCATCCATCTCTTGTCCTGAAACATACCCTTCATGCCCCAAAATTAATTAAGAATTTAGTGTCTGTCTGTAAATTCAGAATTGATAATTGAGTTTTTATTAATTTTGATCCGATTGGGTTTTCGGTGAAGGATTTCAAGACGGAGAGTCATCTCATTAGGTGTAACAGTAGGGGTGATCTTTATCCAATCACTCCAAGTCTCAGCATCTCGCGTCAAATTATGCCATCCACTTTTGCAGCTCTTACTCTTTCCTTGTGACATGTTCGTCTAGGTCATTCAGGGTCGTCTATTTTATTTTCTTTAGATAGACACAAGTTTATTTCTTGTAAGAGTACGCGTAGTACTCCACTTTGTCAATCTTGTGCTATGGAAAAATTATTAAATTATCGTTTGTAGCTTCAAATTCTCATACTTCTATGTCATTTGACATTATTCATAGCGATTTATGGACATCTACCGTTCTCAGTTCTATGGGTCATCGATATTATGTCTTATTCTTGGATGATTATTCTAAATTTTTTGGACGTTTTCAATTGCGAAAAAATCCAATTTTTTTCCATATTCACAAAATTTAGAGCTTTCATCAGAACCCAATTCGAACGAGAAATAAAGAACATTCAATGTGATAATGGTAAAGAGTATGACAATGAAGAATTTAGGGAGTTTTGTGCACAAAATGAGATAAATTTTCATTTTTCTTGTCCTCATACGTCCTCACTAAACGGGAAAGCAGAACGCAAAATTGCACTCATTAATAACATTATTCGCACTTTATTGGTTCATTCTTCCATCCCTCCATTATTTTGGCATCATGCTCTACAAATAGTTACCGATCTACTTAATATTCTTCCCTCCAAAGGTTTGACATATTCATTCCCTCTCCAAGTGTTATACAATAAGACTCATTTGTATTCTCATCTTAGGGTCTTCGGATGCTTATGTTATCCATTGTTTCCATCCACTATAATCAATAAACTTCGTATACGTTCTACCTCGCAGTGTTTTTGGGTTATTCACAAATCACCGTGGTTATAAATGTTTTGATTTGTCCCGTAAACGAATCATCATTAGTCGCCATGTCCTCTTTGATGAATCCCACTTCCGCTTTCTAAAGTAGAACAACATGTGCCTAGTTCTTACGATTTTGACGATTTATATCTCCCGTATGTTCTCCGTCATTTTTCGATTCTTTCAAAAACGCTGTCGCCGCGCCCAGTGAGGCGCGCGCACGCTACCGATGACCAAACAGCTTAATCCCGTCATTAGTGCCACGATCGTTATACCGTATTTGCAGTATGTACGTAAGGGAATACGCATAAAAGTCTAGCCTTAAAGTTTAGGCAAAACGCTTTTTTAGGCACAACTCGCAAAACGAATAGTTTTCCGACGAAACGCTTCCACGCCTTTCGTAGGTAAATTCCGCCATGCCATTTCTAATTTTTGCGGATTTTTCCGAGAGACGAAACATTTTGGATCAACGGGAGGCGACACTTGTCACCCTCCAATCGATGGACTTGAAATCGCCCATTTGGACGATTTGGACGGTAGAGGAGCACGCTTTTTGTGCCTTGTGCACAAGCCGAGAGTTGGTAGGATATTTGTGTATAGTTAATCCTCACCCTACACTTGCCTTGCACTTGTCTAAATCTTCGCCATTGGTTGGCCACTTCGACCTATAAATACTTCTTAAGATGAAGAGTTCTTCATCCACAAATTACTTTCCAAGTCTTGAAAATCCTCCTTCTCCTTGTTAGCCATTTCGCCCAAGCCCTCTTCCCCTCTAGCCTAAGTGGCCTCGCCGAATACCCCCTAGCCTAGCCAAAAATCTACCCCCTCCCTTGGTAGAAAAGTTACCTTCAGATCGTTATAATGCCCAAAATACCCTAGCCCAAATACCTTAGTACTTAGTAGAAGTTGTGAAGAACTTCTAAGGTTCTGAGCATACAACTTAGAGCAAAACCTCGCTCAGCGCGACTTTTCTAGGATATTATCGGGCTTACCGAGGTAATAATCCTAACCCTCTTTTGAATTGTAGAATACTTATCGTTATAGTATAAGAATAAGTATAAATACTTGAAGGATATCACGTATCAGAATTGAATCATTACCACGTAGGCGGTTTGAAAGAAGAATAATCAAACTCATTTACATGGACTGTTTTCACAGAGACTTATATAGCTCACCGGGTAGGAGGTGCTGCCCAACTTTCCATGTAGAATTGTGAACCCTGCTTAGAATGACCTTCGAGTAGTCTTTGATAGATATCTCGTGACTATTATAGTCGACTCTGCGCGACATATTCAACTGGCAGTGGTTTTCACGGTATGTATGTGATTCTTCCTAAAGCATGATATTTTACAATATATATAGTACTAGACGCATACGTGTTAACTAAAATATAACTACGCAATGTCTTCGACTTAAGCCCTAATAATACTTATGGTAATGCCTCACGCTTAAGCCCAATAACACTTACAGAATGCCTCACGCTTAAGCCCGAATAATAAAGATCCAAAGCATTTTTAAAGAATATCAATCTTTTTTAATGTAGAAGACTAATTGGTTTTTAAACAAAAGTTTAAGAGTTATACTAACCTTATGGGAGGTTAAGTATAACCACTTAAGATTGATAAAAGAAACAAGTTTGCCTGTGTTTATAATGCACTTATATTGAATTGTGAAAAGAATAATAAGATGGTTTGATAAGTAGACATGATATGATGCTATGTGTTAGTGTCTTGTAACGCTTGTGAAAAAGAGTATGCTTGTTGTGATTATGTTGTTTAAAGATAAGCGTTATGTTAGTATACTATCACTCACCTCGAGACGATACCGGGGTTGTCGCCTCCGACGCGGGGTAGACTCAGCGTCCAGGACCATGATTCGAGAATACCTCACGCGTCCAGGGCCTATGCGAGCTACGAGTTCCGTGTTAGTACGCTGGGTTATACCTCACGCGGTCTACGCGCCACGCGACAACGAGTCCAGACGACGCCGAGGAGTAGCTACCTCGATGCGGGTTATACCTCACGCGCCCACGTGAAGTGGCCATGCGACTCGAGTTCAGATTAGGCTTGCAGATCGACGATACGGGCGAGTGGCCCTGCTTTCGATCATTCGCACCTCAGACAAGACCTATTACGCTACTCATTGTTCTTGTTTGGATGCCAGTACTACGTGCGGCTTTCTCGGTTGTTTCACACATATTTGTAAACCGGTTTTAAAATGATATGTTTTCATTTAAGTACTTTACGCTGCATACTTAGTACTGTCATCGACCTCCTTCGGGCCGCGTTCATGCCGCAGGTGGCAAAGCAGTGCTAGATCCGCATCCCAGGATCTCTACGTTGGCGTCTGAGCTCCATCTCTTCCGAGGCTCTACTTTTGGTATGATCTCCCGTCAGTAGATAGTTTTGTACACAGGTATGGCGGCCCCGCCCCGCCATAGTTGTATATTTCAGAGGTCTCAGTCATGTTGTACAAAGGTTGCGGATGTAATCGCTAAACCATGATTTTATATATATACGCCGAAAGGCGATGTTTTCTCACATAAATCTGGTCTTATTTTATAAATCGTTTATGTCTTGCTTTATATTTCCGCCGACATCGATGTATGACTACTGGGTGCCCTAGGCACCACCACGCCCCTAACGGTCGTGACAAAAGTGGTATCGCAGCGCTTAATCCTCTGAAAGTGTCTACGCATCGTATCTAGTAGTCTGATTATCTGTGTCGCGCACCACGCCAATAATCGTGAGGCTATAGGATATTTAGGATCGTTTCATTCTTCTCATTCCGAGATCGTGCTTGTAGCCGTGGTTATAGTCGACCTCTAACGATTCCTTTCCCGTAAGCTTATGCCTCCACGCAGTGCAACCCGGCCCGTGGCGGCAAGGCACTGAGGAGTCGCTAGCAGACACCCAGAGTCACGAGGGCTCGTGCCCACCTATACCAGACGGCGAGTTCTATGACGCCGCCAAATTTCAAAGAATGACCACGCACCCACACCTCCCGCCCCACACCGGGCGGAGGAGTTAGAGTACGCGAGACGGCCCGCCTTTTGGCTAAAGTCAGGCCCGACACGGAGAGGCTGACGCGCAGCCTGGCCCACCCACCCACTGCATCATTGCTCACCCGAGGCAGAGCCTGAGGCTACGAGACTTCGAGTCAGAGCTCACGGAGTTTTACGGGTCGAGGCCGAGGATGATCCGCAGGAGTTCATCCGCCGATTCGTGAGGATTTTGAGAGTGATCGTGGCGCGAGACCGAGTCCGTGATCTTTGGTTCACATAGGTCGCGTGATACCGCAAATGATCGGTTTGATTCACGGAGTTATCCCGGGAGAGCACGCGCCCCAGCCTATTCGGGATGAAGTTCTCGAGGCTTTCCTCACTCACTTCTTGCCTCCACAGACGGCGAGGGCGCGGCCGATAGATTTTTACCGCCGAGGCAGAGGACGACCGCCGTGGAGTACAATGTCGAGTTTGATTTTGGCTCGATATGTCCCAAAGATTGCAGCAGAGATATGAGGATAGGGTGCACCGCTATGTCACCGCCAGACGACTATACGGCCGAAGTCTTCAGGCGGTTTCTCTCCACCGGTATGGACATTACCCGCACGCAGCTCACGCCCTTGACGCGGCGAGCGCAGAGGTCGACGAGTGACACGCCAGCAGGTAAGGCCAGACGAGGGTCTTCCGTGGTTATCGTGCGGGCGCTCAAGAAGCCTAGATTCGCACCACACCACCAGAGCACTCCCGCACCGCCCTCAAGACCCAGAGTTTTCGAGGGCGCATCGGCCCTGTGGCTTCGCACGCCCGCAGTAGCAGAGATCGCCGACGGACCACCCCCAGGTGGCTGACGGGGATCCCATTACGGAAGCGTGGTACTACTTTTGAGCTTGTTACGCCAGGCTGCGCAGGTCCCTTTGCGGGATCGTCCGACCGGGGCAAGATCGTGGTGGGCTCACCTTCAGTTCTCTGCCGCTTCATCATCTCCTACGCTTATCGCCCGAGGCGTGGTGCTCACGGGTCGCAGGTCGCGCAGGTCGTGGCTCGTCCCAGCTTCTAGCGGTCCTCGTAACCGCATTTATGCTTTGTCCACCGACAGATCGTGAGGCCTCACCGATGTCGCCACTGTGTACCTTATCGGGCCTCGGTTTGACGTTTATGCCTCGATAGATCCGGTTCTACTGGCCCCATATATCTCCCTTGTTGCTAGTAGGATAGGATAGAGCCCGAGTCCATGCACCTTTCGAGGCAGCTACGCCAGTGGTGATTCGGTAGCTCGGCGGTATATAGTGGCTTGTCCCGTGACCATTTACGCCGCCGACCGCCGACTTGATAGAGTCGAGATGATTGACTTCGACGTGATTATGGGACGGATTGGCTAGCTTCGCTATGCCAATGTAGATCGCAGAGAGTAGCACGGTTCCGCTTTCCGGCGAGCTGTTGAGTGGGAGGAGCACCAGACGCCGGTGGTAGGTTTATTTCCTACCCAGGCCAGGAAGACGCAGGCGGGTATATCTACCATCTAGTTCGAGTGTTTGATATCGAGGTCGCGTACTCGATTTTCGCCGCTCAGAGTCACAGTTCCCAGACGTGTTCCCGATGACCTCCGTATCCTCCCGAGAGGAGATCGAAGTTTTGTATTGACATATTGCGATACTCTACTTATTTCCATTCCGCCATACGTAACGGCACCGCCGAAGCCGAGAGAGTGAAGGACCACCGAGGGATTTGGCCGGAGAAGCGGCTTCATTAGGCCTGTTTCCGGGGCGCCAGATTGTTCGTGAAGAAGAAGGACGGACGCCGCGCATGTGTTGATTAGCAAACAAGGTGACCATTAAGAATGTATACCCTTCCTGTGATTGATGATTTGTTCGACTGCAGTGGCGCGAGATGTTTCTCCAAGATTGACCGCGTCGCTATCATCGTTCGTGGTCGAGAGCTGGATGTCCTCAGATCGCATTCCGCATCTTGACGCATTACGAGTTCAGTGGTCATGTCTTGGGTTGACCAACGCCCGACAGATTCATGGATTTGATGAACCGAGTGTTCAAACCATTTTCGACACGCTTGTGATAGTGTTCATCGATGATATCTTGTTTATTCTCGCCAGAGCAGGAGCACGCGAGCATTCGGCGATCAGGCCGACGCTTCTCCAGATCAACAGCAGTACGCCAAGTTTTCCAAACGTGAGTTTTGCTGACTTCGGCGCTGGGCATATTGTCGGGCCGATGGCATTCGAGTGGATACGCCAAGATCGGCGCCAGACTTGGCCTAGACCTACTACTCCGGCTGCAGGTTCGCAGCTCGGGCCTCGCAGTTATTATCGGTTCGTGGAGAAGTTTGCTTCTATCTCTCGCACCATCGACCAGCCGACTCGTGGCGCCCAAGTTCCAGCGGATCGATGCCGTGAGCGTGGTTTCCATTCGAAAGAGATATTGACGACCGCCTCGCTTCTTACTCTTCCGCAGGTCCAGATGGTTATGTCAGGTATTGTGACGCGCCGCATCGGGTCGATGTGTGTTGACGCAAAGATGGCAGGTTATAGCATACGATCCCGACACCGAGGAAACACGAGGAACTACCCCACCCATGATTTGAGTCGTACCGTGATTCACGCCAAGATCCGGAGGCACTATTTGTACTGGTTCACGTGGATATTTATACGTACCACAAGAGCCTCCAAGATATCTTCAAAGAGGAGCCGAACTTACTTACGAGAGACGGTGGTTAGAGTTGCTTAAGAATTACGATGTTGATATCCCGTACTCACCCGGGAAGGCCAATGCCAGGGCGTATGCCTTAGTCGTAGGTCGACGGGAGCCTATCGACGATGCAGCAGAGAGGAGGACATGGTTCGTGATTTGCATCGCCAGCAAGCCTCGTGTCCGCTTGATTGATTCTCCGATAGCAGTGGGTTAGAGTTCGCGAGGTTGCCGAGTCTTCCATCGCCGGCGAGTGAAGAGGCAACAGCTCGAGGATCCACTTTGATTCGATATCGCGATACGCCTCTTCGCGAGGGCGCGGTCCTTTCGAGGTAGCACCACGGGTGCTAAGGTTCGAGGCGCATCGTGTGTTCCAGATGTTTCGTGACTTCGCAGCAGTTCTCGGGAAGCACATACAAGCATTTATCCATCCGGTCGACCAAGATGTACCACGACCTTAGATCCGTGGTATCGCGGACGGCCAAGAGGACGCTGCAGAGTTCGTAGCTCGCCGTCACGCAGCGGCAGGTAGAGCACCGAGGCCCGTGGTTCGTTACGCGATAGAGATCCCGACCGAAGTGGAGGTAATCAACACGGACTTCATCACAGGATTACCTCGCACTCGCAGGAGACATGATTCTATACGGGTTATCGCCGACAGTCGATTAAATCAGCCCACTTTCTTCCCGTCAGACGACTTTTTCTACCGAGGATTATGCCGCACTTTACATCCGAGAGATCGTCGATCGCATGGAGTCCCTACTCGATCATATCGCATGCAGGAGCCCGCCACGCTAACTTCGAGGTCCTTCCAGAGGGTTTAGGACGCAGTGAGCCCGAATCGCATTTCATCCACGCAGACGGACAGCAGAGCGCACTATCCGCACTTCGAGGATATGTCATGAGCCCGTGTTATTGACTTCGTGGTAGTTGGGAGGATCATTTGCCTCTAGTGAGTTCGCAGATAATAATAGCTACCACTCCAAAGATTCGGGATGGCGCCATGAGGCCTTGTATGGGAGGAAGTGCAGATCGCCTATAGGTTGGTTCGACGGGCGCAGGATGACTAATGGGACCAGATTTGGTACAAAGCAGTGGATAAGTGCGGTTTATCCGAGAGCGGATATCGACACCGAGTCGATGTAAGTCGATGCAGATCATCGCCGCCAGATCTTGAGTTCGAGGTACATGATTGGGTTTTCCTAGCGTGCCACCACGGCGGTGTGATGAGATTCGGAAGGGGAAACTCAAATTTCAGGTACATCGGGCCGCTTCGATTGTCCGCAGGTGGCGTCGTTTACGAGCTGGATCCGCCGTCCGATCCGGAGGCAATGCATCCGCTTTTCACGATCTACGCCGGCGAGACGATCGGATCCATCTAGGTACACCCGATCGACGATGTCCAGTGACCGGCGGGTTATCGATGGCGAGATTCCCATAGCGATAGTCGATCGTCGTTAGCGCTCATGACGGGGACGGGCTTCACAAAGTCTGCGCGAACGAGCTCGTGGGAGATGACGTGGAAGCCGGCGAGGACACGAGGCGTAAGTATCTCACCTATTCCCACACCTCCGTGTAATTCACTTTCCTACTTGTAAATTTTCGTTATCGCTTCGCCAAGTGTTGCCGTGGCGCGTGTGGTGGCATTTGCAATCGCCTAAGTTATGAAGAATCTTATCGTTAATCGTTTTGGGAAGGAACATTCGGACGAATGTTTCTGGGGGAGAATGTTATACCGTATTTCCGCAGTATGACGTAGTGGAATACGCATAAAAAGTCTAGCCTTAAAGTTTAGGCAAAACGCTTTTTTAGGCACAACTCGCAAAACGAATAGTTTTCCGACTAAACGCTTCCACCTTCGTAGGTAAATTCCGGCTATGCCATTTCTAATTTTTGGCGGATTTTTCCGAGAGACGAAACATTTTGGACCAACGAGGCGACACTTGTCACCCTCCAATCGATGGACTTGAAATCGCCCATTTGACGATTTGGACCAGGAGCACGCTTTTTGTGCCAGTGCACAAGTCAAGCGAGTTGGTAGGATATTTGTGTATAGTTAATCCTCACCCTACACTTGCCTTGCACTTGTCTAAATCTTGGCCATTGGTTGGCCACTTCTGACCTATAAATACCCCTTAAGATGAAGAGTTCTTCATCCACAAATTACTTTCCAAGTCTTGAAAATCCTCCCTTCTCCCTTGTTAGCCATTTCGCCCAAGCCCTCTTCCCCTCTAGCCTAAGTGGCCCTTGGCCGAATACTCCCTAGCCTAGCCAAAAATCTACCCCCTCCTGGTAGAAAAGTTACCTTCTTGTATCGTTATAATGCCCAAAATACCCTAGCCCAAATACCTTAGTACTTAGTAGAAGTTGTGAAGAACTTCTAAGGTTCTTGGAGCATACAACTTGTGAGCAAAACCTTGCTCAGCGCGACTTTTCTAGGATATTATCGGGCTTACCGAGGTAATAATCCTAACCTCTTTTGAATTGTAGAATACTTAATCGTTATAGTATAAGAATAAGTATAAATACTTGTAAGGATATCACGTATAGAATTGAACTGCTACTACAGTAGGGGTTTGAAAGAAGAATAATCAAATCAGATTTACATGGATGCTTTCACAGAGACTTATATAGCTCACCGCAGTGAGGCGCCCAACTTTCCATGTAATTGTGAACCCTCTGCTTAGAATGACCTTGAGTAGTCTTTGATAGATATCCGTGACTATTATAGGTCGACTCTCTGCAAGGCGACATATTCAACTCGGTGGTTTTTTGAGAATGTATGTGATTCTTCCTAAAGCATGATATTTTACAATATATATAGTACAGAGACGCATACGTGTTAACTAAAATATAACTACGCAATGTCTTTGACTTAAGCCCGAATAATACTTATGGTAACGCCTCACGCTTAAGCTCGAATAACACTTACAGAATGCCTCACCGCTTAAGCCCGAATAATAAAGATCCAAAGCATTTTTAAAGACATCGAATCTTTTTTAATGTAAGACTAATTGGTTTTTAAACAAAAGCTTAAGAGTTATACTAACCTTACGGAGGTTAAGTATAACCACTTAAGATCGATAAAAGAAACATTTGCCTATGTGTTTATAACAGACTTATATCAATCAGGAAAAGAATAATAAGACGGTTTGATAAGTAGACATGATATGATGCTATGTGTGTTAGTGCCTTGTAACGCTTGTGAAAAGAGTACGCTTGTTGGATTATGTTGTTTAAAGATGTCGTTATGTTAGTATACTATCACTCACCTCGAGATGATACCGGGTTGTCGCTCCGACGCGGGTAGACTCAGCGGTCCGGGACCATGATTCGAGAATACCTCACGCGGTCCAGTGGCCACGCGAGCTACGAGAGTTCCGTGTTAGTATGCTGGGTTATACCTCACGCGCATGCGCTACGCGACAACGAGTCCAGTGACGACGCCGGAGTAGCTACCTCGACGCGGGTTATACTCACGCGCCCACGCGAATGGCTCACGCGACTCGAGTTCAGATTAGGCTTGCAGAACGATGATACGGGCGAGTGGCCCTGCTTCGATCATTCGCAGCCTCAGACAAGACCTATTACGCTTACCTATTGTTGCTCTTGTTTGATGATGCACTACGCGCGGCTTCTCGTTGTTTCACACATATTTGTAAACCGGTTTTAAAATGATATGTTTTCATTTAAGTACTTTACGATTTCGCATACTTAGTACCTGCATCGACTCTCCTTCTGGCCGCGCTCATGCCGCAGGCAAAGGCGGAGTGCTAGATCCGCATCCGGATCTCTACGCTGCGCCGAGCTCCATCTCTTCCGAGGCTCTACTTTTGGTATGATCTCCTGCAGAGATAGTTTTGTAGCCAGGTACGTATGGCGGCCCGCCATAGTTGTATATTTCCTCAGAGTCATGTCAGTCATGTTGCCGTTGATGAATCGCTAAACCATGATTTTATATATATATGCCGAAAGGCGATGTTTTCACATAAATCGTGGTCTTATTTTATAAATCGTTTATGTCTTGCTTTATATTTCACGATTACTCGATGATGACTACTGGTGCCTAAGGCACCACCACGGTTCGAACGTCGTGACAACGACCTTCTGAGTGGCCACAAAACATCGTAAGAACCTCGCTTCTTCCACACGCGACTCGCTTCAGAAGGCGCTCACCATAATCTCCAACACTTCAGAAAATTCCCAAAATTCACCTACCCACCAAAGTCAGCGTGTTACACTCGTGGTTTTAAGACGATAATTAAGAACGCCATTAAGAATAAAGATTCGAATTTTGGAAATTAAGTATATTCTACATGTTAATACGGAATAATTTTGGCAACGACGAGTGTGACGTCAGAAATTTCCTTAATAATAGTAGTATATGTATATACATATTCCGTTATGAATTAATAATGTATATAAGTTACGACAACGAGAATACGAGGTGTATTGGAATTTTCGGGAATTAAAGGACGCGGGAGTTAAGATTTAAATGAAATGGGTTCAAGATTTATCGATTGGGGAATTTGGGGACAAAAGTGTAAATACCCCAAATCAGTTTTTTTTCCTTTAGTAACCAAAAAGACCCTTATTTGTTCATTCAAACTTCCAAGAACACAAAGAAAGAAAAATTTCTCCCTTCTCCTTCTCTAACCCAGCCGAGAATTCCCACCCCATTGCTTAGCATAGTTTAAGGTTTTCTTCTTTTCTTTCTCCTCTTCAGAGGCTACGCCACCACAAATTAGAGGCGAAAGTCGGAACTAAAACAAGGCCCAACCTGGACCGCTCGATCGAAAGTTGAGCAGTTTTTCTTCAAGTTTTGGACAAAATTGTTGGAAGGAAAACATGTATAAATGATGGTTTGACATTATGGAATGATTGCATGTTGAATTGGAGTTTAAAAAATGAAGAATTGGGCAAGTAAAGAACCAAAACAGTGGCATTTTTCGCTGGGACAATGAGCAGATTTTCGGGACTGCTGGACAGATTTTTAGTCAAATTTGGAAGGGAATATATCCTAGCATATTAGGAGTTTTTGGGTGTTTCAAAAGCCTAAAATTAAGTTCATCTAGTCTAGTTTTCAACGCAACAAACCTCTCGTCGATAGGACACTGGAGTAGAGAGTTATCGATGTTACAAGTTCAGCTGACGAAGCAGTGACTACAAATCGGGACTGTCTTGGGGATTAAATTAAGGTATGAAAATTCTTCTTTCTATGCTATAATCAAATTTGCATATTGTTGTAGTTGAAGTAATGGACTTGTGTTAGGAAAAATCTTGAATTTTGACAACGCATGTGGAATTTGGATGTTGAACCTAAATTGGACTATTTTGGACATGATTGATTCAGATATGTTGTGGTTATAAATTCCATTACTAATCATGTTAAAAATGGAATAACTTGTGAAGATTTAAGATGTGTTCATTATATGGAATTGTTGGAAAGGTACGGTAAGATTAAGAGTTAAGAAAAGAGTTAAAATGGTTGCATGTTAATGACCTAAAATTCATGGATAATTCTAGGACATTATGTGACCTTTACGGGTTGTTTTGGTGCAAGATTAATTGTTACTATTATTATTATTATCGTCGTAATTGTATGGTAAGATTGAAAGAAACATTGGTACTTTGGGTTGTAATTAGTTATATAAGGTGACACGAGATGAATTAGAATTTAAGGAACTAAGAAAAGAGTTTTGGAGTCTCATACATTGTTGTAACATTTTAAGGATCGAATGAATACATGGTAAATAAGTGCGATAGTCACTTTGATAGGTGAAATTGTTGTCTTTCATAAATAAGGAGAAATGAGATTGTATGATGACGCGTATATGCAATATATGAGGCCTAATTAGATTACATATCAAAATAGTTGTGATTGTTGGTTTGATTTGACTTGTTAATCGTGGATACGCATATAAACAGTGGAAGTATTGCCTAATTTTTATAGAAATAAGGAAGCCGTTATTCAAATAACTTACGCTAGGAGTCCTAGAATTAATGGTCTTATTATCATTATTATAGGCTAACGTGCTAGACGAGACACATCTTAGTTTTATATTGGTTGAACGACAAAGAGGTATGTAAAACTCTTCCTTCCTTCTTTTTGACATGATTTTAATGAAAGTACGACGGACGTACGTAATTCCTATAAGTTCAGTTTTAAAGGATAATTGTTGATTAGTGTCTACGATTTTCAGTAAAAGAGTTTATTATGATGAAATTATCGAGAGTCAAAGATGATTTTTAATTGCATATGGTTGCTCATGATATCTACTCGTGCTAAGTATTATTGTTTCACTCCACCGAGTCCCTGGCCGGATCATGTTCGTGCGCAGCTTTACAGAATTCATCGAGTCCCTCACTAGAGGGCTACAGATTTTATCGTGTCCCTCCATAGAGGGCCGAGACATGATATGCGCACATATACAGACTTCCATCGAGTCCCTCACTAGTGGGCCGAGACATGTTATACAGATTGATATACAGACATAGACATAGTGACAGTATGTCAGTATGAGTAAGCATTCATGATTTCTGATATGACTCTCATTTTTGTTAAGCTTGATGACTCTCTATCTTTACTTGACACAATTGTGATTTCATTTTCAGTATTTCATGTCTTATATACTCAGTATATTATTTCAGATCGACACCCTTCTTTCTGAGTCGCTGCCTACGCCGCAGTGTTCACGTGTGTTCAGATAGCGACCCTCCAATTTAGGACTTCAGACAAAGACTTGGAGAGCTCCTTTGTTCAGAGCCACTATTTTGGTACAGATCTTCATCTTTCGCACATGCATATTTTGGGCACGACGGCCCCGCCCCGCCATACGCCAAGATCGCACTCTTGCAGGCGTAGATACCGCGGGTTGGACGCTTGTACCTTGTTTTGGGTTGTAATGTTGTTGTACTGTGGGGGCGCTCCTGCTATTCCCGCTGGTATCTAGTGGTAGCTTGCCGCTTGCTTATTTTGACTATTCCTTTGTGTATATAATATTGGTCAGTGGCACTACTTAGCCTGCTTTGTTTGTTGTTCATATTGATTCGCATTCATTTACGCCATTTTGGGAGATGTTGTAAAGCCACAGGCCGCCAAAATTTCTATAGATTTCGGTATTAAATGGATTAAGAGGACAAGTCAAGAATGACGCCCAATTAGACGTTAGTCGCGCCCGTGCCCGTCGTGACACGCGTCTAATCACTCGCAAATAATCGGGTATTTTTAAACCAAAGGAGCATTTTAATTTAAATTCTAATGTTCTTAAATAACCCTTACCCTATAATCATGTGTCTGCCTTAAATGATCATAATTGAAAAATTACCATGACCGAGGAATATAATGCTCTTATTGATAATAAAACGTGGGAGTTGGTACCCCGTCCATCTGGTGTTAATATTATTGGGTCTATGTGGTGGATTTTTATTCATAAAAAAAATTCTGATGATTCTTTGCAAGACATAAGGCTAGACTTTGATGCGACGGTAAGACTCAACAGTCAGTGTAGATCAGGCGAGACATTTAGCCCGCTGGTCAAGTTTGATACCATTCGTGACGTGCTCACCACTCTTTCAAAATCACGGTCCATTCATCACCTAGACGTGAAAAATGCTTTCATACACGGTGATCTTCAGAGACATCAGATACGATCACCTCGGGGTTTAGGGATACTAGATATTCTAATCACGTCGCCTATCAAGAAGTCTTTGTACGAGCTTACAATCTCCACGGCTCGTATAAAAAGTTTGCTAATTTTGTTTCGACTATGCTTTTTCTCACAAAGCAGTCGGATAATTCATTATTCATATATCGTCGGGTTCTTCCATGGCTTATATATTGTTATACGTGGATGATATTATCTCGATCGCTTCTTCCGATGATTTGAGAAAGTCTATTATGACAATGCTCGGGCCTGAGTTTGCGAAAGACTGGGGCCTGAGCTATTTTTTGAAATTGTTGTAACTCATGCAAGCGAGTGTTCTTATCACGCAGGAAGATGCAGCAGAGATCATCGAAAGTGGTCGATGTCATCCCGTAAGCCCACTTCTACTCCAATGATACTAAACCCAAGTCAGCGCCGCACCGCTCTCCCATGAGGATCCGACCCGCCATCGTAGTCTTGCAGCGCGCCTTCAAGATCCGACGCTCACGCCGACCAAACATTACATACGACGACATCGTGTTTGTTTACGCATGACGATCCTAGAGTTGAACATATGACTGCGCTCAAACGCATTCTTAGGTACATTTATGGAACACTTTAGTATGGTTTGTATTTGTATCCTTCGTCGACGTCTACACTTGTCTCCTATACACGCTGATCGCGGTTGTTCTCGACACCGCATTCGCCCACGCCCGCTATTGTATGTTTTGGGTAATAACTTGGTCTCATGATCCGCCAAGCGTTAATCCACGCTTTCACGCCTGCCGCGTACGCCGAGTATCGAGGGTAGCCAATGTGGTTTTCGAGTCACGCTGTTACAAAATCTACTTTTAGAGCTTCATTGTCCGATCGGTAGGCTACCTTGGTATATTCTCGATAATATGTTGTCATCTACCTTTCTCGTAATCCTGCTCAAAGACCAAATGACTAAACACATAGAGACGGATATTCACTTTTTTAGAAAAGGTCGCAAAGCGACAAGTATGTGTTTTCCATGTCCCTTCCAGATATCAAATTGCGTACATCTTTACAAAAGCGGTCTTCTGGCCCTTTTTCAAGATTTGCATGGGCCTCACAGACGAAGATCGCCGCTATGATCATGGGTGTGTTAAAGTACATATGGGCTTCAACCCATCCGTTTATCCTCATCTGTGTATACCACCATGTATCCATATTAGTTTAGGACTTCTATCATACACTTACCATATAATTAGTATTGTAGTCTTACCATAAATGTATAGTTAATCTCCTTATAGAATAGAGATTTAAATGTAAAGTAGGAATGAGATTCTCCTCAGAATTGTATATATATATGTCTTTCATCAATAAGAATAATCAAGTGATTAATTCTTTCAAAGTAACAACAACAAAGATTACAATATGGAATTGTGAACAAAATGAACTACTACAAAGGATTTGTCGAGTCGTGTTAGCACTCGCCCTTAAGATAATATCGCTCGTATGTATCATTTCCTGATTGACAACTTGTCTCCCAAGATAAAACAACAACAAACAATCGAGCAAAGAGACTCAAATGTTTACTAAAAAGCAAGAGTCTTGAGTGTATGAAAGAAAGCTAGAGAAGAAGAAGTATTCAAAAATTCAAGTTCGGTGTGTTCTTCAATCGGAGCCAAGGGCCTCAATTTATAGCAAGGTAAGATAACCTCTCATAAAAAAATACTATAAATCTACTATGAGATAAATTTCACAATACTTGTGTTGATATGAAATCAACACTATTTATCAAATATGTTGAAAAACAACGGATGTACGGAATAGTAAACAAGTATTATGTTGTTTCAGTGGTAAATAATAAGGTTACAAAAGCAGAAACTCAGAGCCAACAAGAATTATGACCACAACATACTCTTGAGTTATTGAGTCTGTATTGAATCTTCGTTTCAATTGCATCAAGCTCATTGATCTTTATAACCTGAAACCAAGAGACACTAACCGTAGCAAGCATAACGCAGATCATGAGTCGAGTGATATTCACTATGTCCTTAAGACAAGATTGTCCCGTATATATCCTTTGACGTTAGTGGGCAATTATTTTCCAAGATAAAACAACAACTAACAACGAGCAAAGGAAACTCAAGTGTTTCTCGAAGAACCTCGAGTGTTCGAGAGTATGCAGAGATGAAGGTTCGTAAAATTTGAGTGTAGTATCAAGCGTGGTACATCTCCAATCGAGCCAAATGCCTCAATTTATGTAGGTGTAACGCCTCTTCAAGTTGCCATGTAACGCCATTTAAGTGTCATGTAATGACCACTTAATTACCCAAGTAATGCAGTCAAATAATGACTGATTTATGGAGGAAAAACATACATTTGAATGTTCCAAAACGTCCCCATAATCAACCAAACCTTTGAATTTCCTTCGCACAAACACTACACGGTAGCGCGGCTACCGGCGCGCCGCGCGCCGCAGATCCAGCTGGGCAAATAACCAACTAGCGCCGCGCTCGCACTACGGCCGCCGCGGCCCCGACGGCGTCGCTACCGCTCATGGTGGCGTCGCGACTCTTTTCCGACCTGTTTCAATCTTACACTTCTTCCTTCATTTAACAACGTGAAACATTCGTCATTTAGCCAACGACCATCCATCATTCTACGTCTCAAACATTTTACTTATGTATCAATATCTCTTTCACTAAGAAATTTAAGATTTTTGGTACAACGCGTGCACGTGTATGAAACTACGTTTCCGACGTGCGGGATCACAATTGTTCGAGTCACAAATAATGGGATAAACTTAATTTCTACATTAGTAAATTTCCAACAAAATCTGCACTTTATTCTCACTAAATGTTGCAAAGTATTCTTATTTTCAACAAGTTTATTGTATATGTATATGTTGGTGTATTTTTTTTTTAAATGAGGGATTAGGTACAAGGATATAGTGATCTATAATGGAGTTCTTACCGGTGAAAATGGAGAAAGCAATAATTTTGATTGTGAAGCATTTAGATAGAGTGGTGACTGCTAATTTAAAAAATGGAGTTTAAGCTGTGCATTTGTAGATTTTTGTTGGGTAGTGATGAACAATAACAACATATCTATTGAAATTTCACAATATGAGGTCTGTATAGTAATGAAGGGTGAACTTTAATGGAGTTAGAATTTTTTTCTTCTGATTTATGGGTCTTTATCTTTTGTTCTAGGTGGAGATGTGGTGTTGTTTAGACAGTAAATAGGGAAGAAAGAGCAAACTATCAACTATATTTTTGGATGGAGAGGGAGATGGTCACTAATTTTCAGGTTGAAGCTATGGTCTACCATAGTGTTTTTTCGTACTTCGCACATAGAATTTAGTACACCTAACTATTTTTTTAAAAGCTATGTTACACCATCTTTGATTTGGTGAAGAAGGTTAGGAAAAAGGGAAGAATGAAGCTATGGTCCACCATAGTTTTTTTCGTACTTCGCACATGGAACTTAATGCACCTAACTATCTTTTTAAAAGCTATGTTACACCATGTTTTATTTGGTGAAGGTTAGGAAAAAGGGAAGGAGGAGGTGGGTAAGGATCCAATTTTTAATTTATATAAAATAGTTGTTTCCTTTTATTTTAATATTTTTTTACACTTTGACACGTGACGTTCAGTAATTAGTGCGTGGAGGCTACTTTCTTTCTTCAAACTTTTTTTTATGCCCAGGTCTCGAGGCTTGCGCCTCCTATCGCTAATCAGCACAAGATCGATATTGCACTTCGTGTAATAACTGTGGTAGGTAAACTTTTAAAGTGACCTGCTCCACCGCACACGAACCCCATACCCCTAAAAATCCACCTCCGCCCCGGCCCTACTTGATTAGTATATGCTTGGCAGATGCGAACAACGGGGATTTTTTTATAACACGCCCACTCTCACCAGTGAATCGAACACGAGACTTACGCAGCAATACCCTAGTGAAATGATCACTGGGCCAAACACATTTGGATTTCTTCAAACTTTGATTGACTGAGAAAGGAGGTAGTACCATAAGTTCGAAGTTGTCCATAAAGAGATTCACGCAAAGTTTAAATGTCTTTTTGAAAATATGGTTCAAATTTAGAGTGATGGTGATGTATTTATTACAAAAAAATATATATATATTTAAACAATTCACATATTTTTAACATAAAAATTGATATATCAAAAGTAGCCAAAAATATTAACTTTCCATAGCTGAAAGAAACGTAACCCTCCCCCTTTTACCTCAACTAATCCCTAAACTAACTCTGGAAAATAGCTGGAATCATTTCCTTTCCCTCTCTAGAAACAGAGTTGTTTTATTTATTTATTTATTTATTTATATTATATTTTTTAGACCCACGTTGAGAAATTTCACTGGATATGTTGATGTTGTATTGTATTATATTATATTTATGCAATTCATTATTTGATACACACACTTGGGAAAGATATTCATATTATGCTAACAAATATAGAGTATTAAAAAAGATATTTGTATTAAGAGATTACATGTGATAACTCACGAAAGATACTTATATTATATCAAATATATAGCATTAAATAACAAGAAGAATTAAAATGAACAGATAAAATAAATATGCGAGAATATGAGATTTGTTAAAATGTCTAATCTAAGTTTTAAGGAAAGAAGGGCTAAACAAAATTATTACATGGATCGGAGTAGTTGTTTAATCCACTCAGACCAATAGGTTGAAAATTTACGGCACTTCTTCTAGGAAGAATTGAATGAAGACAATAAATCAACAAACACAATCACCAAAACATCTGCTTCTTCAAAATAGACCTCAGCACGAAACTGAAGAGTAATCGGTAGAGCACGTGATTTGAGTTCGTTCAATAATAGATCCTAGTAATTTAACTCTAGAGATATAGTAATATGGAAAAGACAAAATTGTTTCAAGTTTCTCCAACTTTTGATAGAAACTGAGGATCACGAGGAATCCACCTGCATGTAGCCCAGCACTGTTACAATTCAGTGAACCAGGCAAGGTGAAATGGAGAAGACGACGAGAATGAAGAAGAGAAGAGAGGAGAGTGCGTGAACTTTTCTTATTTTCTGAATGACCACTAACAATACAAAAGAGGGTATTTATACTATGGGTCATTTGCGCAAAATGCCCTTATGGAATAAAACTAGGCTAGGCTAAAAAAACGTAAGCAATGTGAATACTATAAAGGCTAAGTATATCAGAGTATATCAGTGTACCAACTAGAATAACAGTGAGTATATCAACTACATCTACTATGTATATCTTGAGTATCTTCATCAACTTTCTCAACGAACATTTAGATTAGAAATCCTCTATGCTCGTTCTGAAGTCATGCATAGGCAGGAACTCAGCCGTGCGTAGTAGGTCAACAAGCATGCATATGGATTTTTCTCCCTTTCTCTCACAGCTCGCTTTTTTCTTAACCTGGGGCTCCCCATTTTACTCCCTCAGTGACTTGAACCCAAGACGTCAAGGTTGGAGGTAGAGTGTATTGTTTGTTTCATGGTTTAGAGAAACAAGATTTCTATTCAGAAGGGTAGAGTTACCAACATCACTAAATTTGCAGGAAAAAGGTCTTATAAATCATTTATACTACCAGCTTATGATTTCAAGCACAATAGCCAACCCAGAAAAAAAGAAGTGCTATAAGAAAAGGGAAAAGCTGCCTCTTGATTTCCATTCATATAACCATAGCATGAGCAAAGGTAGGCTCAAAGCAGAATTGCTCTCCATCCAACGTTAGAGCAAATTCTGAACTATTCTGAGATTATCTTCTTCACTGTGCCGAGGCACCACTCCAACCCTGGTTAACCATTAAAACATATGTCTCTTTATCACTAACATCAATTCATGATATACTTGGGAGTGTGCAGGATACTTCTCAAGTATTGGATAGGAAGACAATAAAGTAGCAGGAGACTTTAATTAAAAAAAAACATAATTATTCTCGCAAACAATGGAATCAGGAGTAGAACACTAGTATGCAGCCCAATTGTCTTAAGATATTCATGGACGTAACTCACCAGGACTCAGAGGACCTCCACTAAGTTCGGTGCAGTAGAAATCACGTTGCTTGGCGAGAGAAAACCAGGAAATACTAAGGAGGTAATAAGCTAAGGAGAATATGCAGCACATTCACCGCTACAACTAAAGATAAATATGATTTCGAGAAGATAACTACACAGCAACGCTTGTGTTGCAAGTCCCTTTTTTTGCCGCGGAAAGCTTTCGACCATTCATATGCATCTTATTCTTGTTATTATTTATGTCCAACCTTTTAAAACTCTACAAGCTACATCTCAAAATCCAAAGCAAGTAGCAATCGTCAGAAGATATACATATAATACAAATATCACATACAAAGTCACATAAATGGCAGAGGCCCAATGTAGACCACCTTTTGATACACTTCTTGCCCTGCATTTTAGTTTACATTTTTCTATATCCTATTTGAATAATATTAAACGCAACTACTGTACATAATTGGGGAGATGTTATGTTACCAGAAACCATCATCAACGGCCACTGCAGATGGAGGATAGGGATCATCCTCTTCTTCCATCTCCAACTCTGGTTCAGGAGATCCAAATTCAGTCAGCTCAACAGCAGCAAGGTTCTTTAGGTCAACGATTGAGAGCTCATCAAGGTGCCTAACAACCAAGTCAGCAGCACCAAGCTCATACACGGGATGCTTGCTGGCAACAGCAACACACTTCATCTGAGCATCATGTGCAGCCTCAACAGTTTGATTTGAGTTCCCGAACACAATACACCTTTCAGGTATGTATTGTAGAAGCTGTGATGCGTAGACAAACATCTCTGGATCAGGCTTCCCTCGGTGAACATCCTCCGCAGCTACAATGACACTAAAAATCCCTTCGAAGCCAATGGTACCAATTGCATTCTCGACATATTTTCTCGGGCGTGTAGACACTAAAGCCATTGGAACCTTGTAGTGCATCAGGGTATTGACAAACTCCTGTGATCCAGGTCGGAAGCTATAAACTCCCCCTTGCAACGCTTGATAAATCTCCTCCTTCCGAGTAGCCATTCTCTTCAGTTGAACAGGATCTCTTGACCAGCAGAGAACTTCTGATATCGCTTGCTCATTCTTCATTCCTTCAATTCTCTTCAAAATGAAACCTGGAGGAGGTGATTTTCCTTCTTCTTGAGACAGAGCTAACCATGCCTGCTTCTCAAGATCCGGATTGTCTTCAGTTAACACACCTTCCCATTCAAATATAGCTGCTAACCATCCACAACCCATTCTTTCTTGTCTAAGCAATGGATTATGAAGAGCTGGATTGTCAGCCTTATTCTTTGGAACTGATGGCCATTTCCCTGGCTTTCTATCCACATCAGTCTCAATCCGAAACTGGAAATCTTTAGATATTCTCCCCTCCTCTCTATATGAATATGCCTCTTTGGTCAATTCCATAGCCTGTCCTCTTATCGACGAAATCCTTACACAATCAGCTCTTAATCTCAGTGAATAAGAACCACAAACAAGCTTTCTGCCAAGAAAATCAGCAGGAGGCAATCGACATACATCAATCGACTTCAGTCTACTCGACACATCTTTGCAACAATAACCTCCATAAACCGGTACCTGCCCTAAAAGTGAAGTTGCACCAATTGATTCAACCATGTTCACTAACTAATATTACACCCCACCAAATCTTTAACTTCGAAGACTCAAACTTTCCAACACAAAACTCTCAAATCAACCCTAGTTAACACAATCTTGAACTTTTAAACTTTCCCAAATCACCACACAAGTAAAGGGCACAAAGGGAACAAAGAAAACAACCCTTTTTACAATAAAGACTCAAACTTTCCACCACAAAACCTCTCAAATCAACACTAGTTAACACAATCTTGAACTTTTGAACTTCCCAAATCACCATACAAGTAAAGGGCACAAAGGGAACAAAGACCATAAAGATCCAAACTTTACTCAATACCCGTCATTTAATTACACAATACAACCCCAATTTCTTGCACAACACGCCAATTCAAGAATCAACTATCACGTCAACACCTCATAAGAGCCTAATAATTATAATACAAATAGGTATGTACAACATAAAATAAGAAAACCCCAAATGATTTTCAGACAAATAAAATTATTCAGACTTATCCTAATATATAAAATTTTGATATTTATGAGCAATATTATATTATACACTAATAAGCTATAGCAATTTCTTTTTTTTTTTAACAGAAATATATTTACAAAGAGATAAAGATAGGAAGGAACCTGAGGTGAATTGGAGAAGAAAGCAAAATACAATGAAAGATTTTTTTGTTATTTATGAATATTAATATTGGTATTTTGGAAGGTGTTGTGTATGCGTGGTTTATAGAGAAGGTGAACCGGGTGGTTGCCGGCCAAGATTGAACCGCGTCAATAAAAGTGACACGTGTTGGTTTAACCTTTATTTGTTTTCACTTTGGCCCTTATTTATTGAGTTAATTTCACTTTTGAACACTGATAATGTCGGTAAATCAATTTTTTGGTTTTTAGAAAATGGGTTGGGGTTTAATTGGTTGAGTTTAGTGAGTCACGACTCGGGTTAAAATGGGAAACGCTTAATTTCAATTACAATCAGGTTATTTGGGTGGATTTGTGGATTTTCATCAAATGAGGGTTATTTTTTATAACTTTAGCTAGTAACGGTAGGGGCAGAAATATCTCCAACTTGTAACAGAGGATAAAACTAACCAATAAATGAAGGTAGAGGGGTATTTTTGACCCTTTTCCCGATATTAAAGCTTGATTTTCTCACTTACATATTATTCATATTTTTCTCCCTAATGGGTCGTTTGGTAGCTGATTAATTTGGAGCTAAATTATTCATGTATTAAATTCTGCATAATTAATATTTTGTTTGGTAGCATTCTTTTGCTATGTATAAAATTCAACACATAATACATGTATAAGTTAATATGGAATCTATATATTAATTTCTGCATCATAAAAGATGGAATAATTAATACATGAATAATTAAATTCTTTATAACTAATTCATGCATAAAATAATACATAAATTTCCTCATAATGAATTTTTATATTACTAATAATCGCATAATTTAACTCACACCAAACGTCCCCGAGTTCAGCATCACCCTCGTGGACTTTTTGTGAATTGGTAGATATATATATAATTGAATTGAGAAATAAGTTCCTATATTAACATGGTTTGAATATGTGATTCTATATTTTTGTCTTGAGATCTATATCCAGACAAAAGTGTGATTTCACTACAACAAATCGGTTCAAAAAGGGCGATTGATGAACATAAAAAATGGCGACTAAAAAATATCTTATTAGTTAGTATAAAAAGGCTTACATATAGTCGCTCTTTTAATTTCACCAAATAGGGCGATTTTTCAAGTCGTCCTTTTTAATTTCACTAAATAGGGCGATTTTTCAAGTCGCCCTTTTTAATTTCACCAAATAAGACGATTTTTCAAGTCGCCCTTTTTGGTCCTCACCAAAGGGGGCGACTAGAAAAGTCATTTTTTTTTGTCCTCATAAAAAAGGGCGACTTGAAAAGTCGCCCCCTTTGATCTAAAATTTTAATTTAGTGAAATAACATAAATATTAAATTCTTATATCAAAGGGGGCGACTTGAAAAGTTGTCTTTTTTGGTCCTCACCAAAGAGGCGACTTGAAAAGTTGTCTTTTTTTATCCTCACCAAAGGGGACGACTAGAAAAGTCGCCTTTTTTTGTCCTCACCAAAGAGGGGTTCTAGTCACCCCTTTGGTGAGGATCATACTAATTGTTTACTCTAGCGATTATTTAGCATTTAGTATGATTTCATTAAATCACATACCCTCCATTAAGGTTTTAATTTTTCATAATTCATCCCGGAAATTTGTTGTAAATTATTTTAAATATTACTATTTAATTAGATATTTAAAATATTACTAATTTTCAATTAATTAGATGTTTACAGCCTTTATGATGTTTTTAATTCTTAGCGATATCGAGAAAGAAAACAATAAACTTAACTTAAAAAGAAAATGTTCTTCTAGGATTTTTGAATCCCAATAGATAAATATATTATAATTACTAATCTTACTATTAAACTAAATGAACTACGAATTAAAAATTAGTAATTAGCGCATCCATCGTGGTTTGTGGCTACTCCTTTTTATTTTCAATATTAAAAAAAATCATCCGTAAATGAAGTAAATTATTTTGCAACTACGTTAGTGGAGCAAATAGAATAGTTGTATTAGTAATGCGGTGTGTTATATTGGTCCCATTCATATCTTTCCTAACATTCATAGTTAACATTTAAATTCCCTATAGATATTTAATAAATTAGTAAAAGCTATTAAATTCATGTGAACTTATATATTATATGCTAGAAGCAATAACTAAAAGAATTAGCCATTCATGGACCTTTGAGACAAAATATTATTGATATTTTTAATCTTTAAAAGTAGATTTCAAATTGAACAAAAATTAAATTCTTAGATCAAAGGGGGCGACTTTTTAAATCGCCCTTTTTTGTCCTCACTAAAGGGGGCGACTAGAAAAGTCGCTCTTTTTGATCCTCACTAAAGAGGGCGACTAGAAAAATCGTCCTTTTTGATCCTCACTAAAAAAAGGCGACTTGACCTAAGAATTTAATTTAGTGAGATAACATAAATATTAAATTCTTAGATCAAAGGAAAAGTCGCCTTTTTTGGTCCTCACCAAGGGGGCGACTAGAAAAGTCGCCCTCTTTGGTCCTCACCAAAGGGGCGACTAGAAAAGTCGTCCTTTTTGGTGAGGACCAAAAAAAGCGAATTTTTAAGTTGTCCCCTTTGATCTAAGATGTATTTATTGATTTTGTATAAACACTTGATTATAATAAGTATTTACCGATATATATATAGATTGTAAATTATTTTCTTATATGTTTCAGCACATTAAATCTAATTGTTTCAACAAATTGCAACAACCATTTTACTTATATACTCAATGTACCGAATATATTTAATATTGTCTTATCTTTTAACGTCATTGTTATATTTCTTGACATGTTAATAACGGTAAACCTTAAAATGATTTCATGACAAAATCTGATTAATAGATATTGCTAAGAATTTTTTAATATTCTATATAGGTTTTTTGCCTGTTGCATAATTTTAATGCAAAAAATGTGTTAGGAGCCAAAAATACGTAAACTAATGACTTTGAATCTTTATAATGCAAATTCGTGCCCACGTGAATTTGAAAATCTTTTGTATGAACAGGATGTTAGGAATATCTTTTCTATGAAAAGGTTGTTAGGAATAAAAACCTCATTTTGGATCATTATACCTTTATTAAATTTTGTCCAGTTTCAACTTTCAACAAAAACATGAGATTGGTTAAAGTTGAAATTAATTCTCTTAATTAGAATATTCAATTTAGGATTCGAATCCAATCTGAAAATTTTGGATATCCGAAATATTCGGATTCGAATCCGATCCGAAATTATCCGAAAATTACGAATATCCGATTTTTTGAATATCCGAAATATTCGGATCCGAATCCTATTCGAAAATTTTGGATATTCGATTTTTTGGATATCCGAAATATTCGGATCCGAATCCGATCCGAAATTATTCGAAAATTGCAAATATCTGATTTTTTGGATATCCGAAATATTCGGATTTGAATCTGATCCGAAATTATCCAAAAATTACAAATATCCGATTAAGGGGTCAGAAGTTTCCTTGGGCATGCCGGTTTTTATAGAAGATTCATCAAGGACTTCTCAAAAGTTTCAAAACCTCTTTCCACCTTGCTAATGACTGAGGTTGCTTTTGAATTCAATAAGGAATGCATGACCGCTTTTCAGACACTCAAGGAGAGGTTTATCTCAGCACCCATAGTCATTGCACCAAACTGGGAGCTCCCATTTGAACTAATATGTGATGCAAGTAATTATGCAGTGGGAGCAGTGTTTGGGCAGAGGGTCGATAAGGTATTCAGATCCATTTACTATGCTAGTAAAACTCTTAATGATGCACAGTTGAATTATGTCACTACAGAAAAAGAATTGCTAGCAATAGTGTATGCATTCGAGAAATTCAGGTCATACTTAATTGGGAATAAGGTGATAGTATACACTTGGATATCCGAAATATTCGAAACCGAAATTATCCGAAAATTGCGGATATCCGATTTTTTAGATATCCGAAATATTCGGATCTGAATCCAAGGGATTTATGATTACGAGGAGCATAAATATAAAAAAATATTGATGATCGTTTAGCGAAAGTATGACATAATTCCAGAGGAGGCTCGAGTTTGATTCTCGCAAGAGGGTGTACTTGTGGCAATTTATATTGCATAATTTTCCTTTTTTTTGAACCAACCCAAAAAGGGCGCTATAATCGCCCTTTTTTATGGATCTCAATATGACCAAAGAGGGCGACTTTAAAAAATCGTCCTTCTTGATCTAAGACAACGTACGTAATAAGACGACTTGAAGGACGACTTAAAATCGCCCATTTGATCTAAGGGGGACGATATTTCACCCAAAGAGGACGAATATAGTCGCCCTCTTTGAACCGATTTGTTGTAGTGTTTGAACTCACATTTATCGTATAATAACCCTCACCATCGTCATTGGACTATAAACTTTGGTGATCAATGTTTTGTTTATCGTCTCTTAATACTCTTATTGATATAGATAATATAAAATATCATTTTATTAGAACTTTAGACATATGATCTCCATAATAATATATTTAAATTATACGTACGTATGCCATTTAGAAACCTATAAAATTGATTGAATATTAGCAAACAAATATCATACTTAAAAGCCGTGGTAAATCAACTCAATTTATGTCTCAAATTATAAATCAATCGCCAATATACTTATCAGATCAAGCACTTCATACAAGACTCGAAAGAAGAATAGCCATGATTCGCTCAACAAAAAAAACTGCTCAATATAGATAGTATATTAAAGAAAAATATCAATTAATCATAATAGCATTCACCCCTAGTTGTATTTATAGGTCTGACCATAATAATTGGAAGAATGAGGATGAAATAATAATTGGGTGATAGTGTGACAGACTTGAGTCTTGACTAGCACTAAGTCAAAAATAGAAAGTTCCAAAATTAGATATCGAAACTTCCAGTGAAATTGCATAGATTATTCCACGCTAATATAATAAATTTTGCATGTCTATTTCAATTTCCTCACAAAAATCAAACATTTTTCTATTTGGTTACTTGTTGCAACTTGCAAATGAATCCAAGTCGACAACAAATTCTTCGAACCACGTGGTGCCACCTCTACACATACGACGTATCAAACTTGTATTCCTCGTTAGACGTTCAATCAATACACATTTTATTAAGATATTATTTCTATATCTAAATATTACATAGTTAAGAGTTAAGACCGCTTGTTTCAACATCTAAATGAACATAATTTCTTTTTATTTTCAAATATTTATTACTCACTCTATTCCAACTTCCAGAGTGGAAGGCCTCACAGACACTCTACCTCCCCGCATCTCTACGCTGAGATTTCACTGAGTATGTTGTTGTTGTTGTTTGTTGTTGTCCCAATTTATTATTTATGTGATACGATTCGAATTTCGAGAGCCACATTTCTTTATTTTGATCGCAAATTCAAACATACAATCTCTAAAATTTTCATATTTAAAAACTACCTAAGAAATACCATACGTCACAATAATTAACAATTCAAAATATTTTAAAAACAGGTGAAAAAGTTGTAGTCAAACTACAAACATGAGAATCATTTAAATAGTTTTCCTGTTTTACTTGACACTATCTGATTAAACGTGAAATAGAAGATATTTGATTTACGTGAAACTACAGAGTAATAGTAGATGACAAAACTATAGTAATTGTTTGAAGAGATAATTAACTAAAACTAAACTCACATAATAATCTAAAATTGAGAATATTTTAATTATTGAAAATTATAAAAGCTATGTCCAATCCCATGTCCTCTGTCAATATTATTTCCAAATCATTTTATTAACATTTTGGCATGGTCTTTGTTGAGAGTAGTGATAAAGGTATTTTGTAAGATACTAGTGGTATAGGTATTTTGTAAGATACTAGTGGTATAGATATTTTGTAAGTATTCATTGGTATACTAGTATAGATATTTTGTATAGATATTTTGTAATTGCTTTTATACATGTATATGGACCTATACAAAATATTAATATAGATAGGGAAAAACAAAACAATTAATTCCCTAATCTTTTCTTTTCTCACATCGACCTCTGTTCTTCTCTCTCTCTCTCACCGCCTTCTTCTTCCTCTCTTCACCTCTGTTCTTCTCTTCTCTTTTCTTTTGCTTGTAAATAATAAATGTAATCGTCGATTCCTAGTATTTCAACATGGTATCAAAGCAAGGTTGTCTGTTGGTGAAGTCTCCGCAAAGAATCGGCGAGCCTTTGCACGAATCAAGAAATCTGATCGCAGAGTCCTAAATTGAAGAACGATGAAGATCGAGGGATTTTCTCAATACGTATCAAGAAATCCGAGGATCGACATATCAATAGTGGAAATCAGCAGCTGAAATAGCAAGATCAGGTGAGAAAATTCTAAATCAATATCAGCATCGATATTCGATTAGCGTGCTTTCTTAATGATAGATTCCGTCGCTTAATCGGTCTTGAGTTAACATTCGATAATCGTAATGGAAAATTTTGAAGAAGACTTGTCGAGTGAAATGACGACGACGACACTCAATATAGATCATAATCATCCACTATACCTATTTCCATCGACGCTCCAGGTCATCATTCAGAAAGCGTGACATCGAACGGGACGGATAACTACGTGTTATGGAGCAGAGCAATGAAATTGGCATTGCTAGGAAAAAATAAAATAGATTTGTGGACGGGACAAGAAGACGTGAAAATTTTCAGCGAGATTCGGCTAAATCGCTGGATGTGTAATGCAATCGCCGCCTCGTGGTTAATGGCTAACGTGAACAAAAATCGCCGCTGGAATGTTGTTCAACTCGACGCTAAGGTTATTCGGGATGAACCGCAAGAGCGCTTTGACAAAATAAAGCCATTCGCGTGCCTTTCAACTCCACAAAGAAATATTTTCTAAGCGTGAGTCCACGTCTGCTTTACCTACTACACTAGATCGAAAGATCTTCGGGACGAGTATGATTCAATAGCTGCCACCACCTTCACGTGCCCTAAGTCGAAGGAATTCATCGCCATCCGCATTACCAGAGGTTCTTCATTCTTAATGGGACCGACGAGAGTTATAATCGTGCCAGAGCCAAATTCTCACGATGCAAAAGACACCAAGCCTTAACCAGCGTATGCATGGTGAATCAAGAAGAGAGCCAAAGAATAATGGCAAATAGCAATGGAGCATTTCAGGATCAAATGAAGTCACAGAATGCTCACAAAAAAGTGGAATATGAAGGCGCGCCAGTGGAATTCCAAAGGCAGAAGCCATATAATCCAAATGCCAGATTGTGGATTTCTCGCCATGTGAAGGGACACTTCAAACAAGATTGCTACAAGTTGCCGAAATGTGATTATTGCCGTAAGACAGACATATACAAAGTGATTGTTATCTACCAACGGATATCCGTAAAATCGAAGCCTAAAGCGAAGAAGGCCTTCATTGCAGGAGCGCATATGTTCTTCAAGTCGACGGGAAAGAAAATGATCCCTATCTCAAGAATAAGTTGCCACCACCTTTGCTTAACTCCCACCAACAACAATACTTATCGCACGAATGAAAGAGCGTAATCTAGAGCTATGGCTAATATGGCGTAAAAGTTTTTTGATATAAAAGAGTTCAGCTGGGTTGTCGATTCGTGAGCAACCAATCATATGATCGGTGATCCAAGATACTTGCATAATAAACATAAACACACGTCGAGAATGCAGAAAGGTGCACCTACCTAGTGAGACTCACCATGTGACACATGTTGGCGATCATCATCTGGAGGAGGCGACACTCTTAGAAATGTCCTATGTGTGCCTACTTTCAAGTTCAACCTTACGTCGCTTTCTAAAGTAACTGTGGAACCGAATTGCAGTGTTAAATTCTTTCCCACTTGTTGTATATTTCAGATCTCTCATCCGGGAAGTAGGGGATCGCAAAGAAGAAAGGGCTATAATCGCAGGCTTAGATTCACTGCATAAAGCGAGAGGATCATCGAGAGACGACATGCCAGCTCAACCCGCTGACGCAGACTGGCACCGCAGGTTGCGCTACGTACCAACGGGTGTTTTAAAGAAGATACCATGTATCAAACTTACTTCTACATTACATACCGTGAGGTTTGTCCATTAGCTAGGCAAACGTAATTCCTTTCCTCGTTAGTGTTAGTAGAAGACCAAAAATTTTCAATTGCTGCACATTGATGTATGGGGCCCTTATAGATTGAATCACATAATGGAATGCGATATTTTCCGATGGTTGATGATTTTTCCAGATGGACACGGGTTTTTATTACGCTTGAAATCACGATTCACAACACTTAAAAATTTCTTTGTCAAGTTGCACACAATTTCAGTCAAGATACGTAGGTGAGATCCGATAATGGAATGAAGTTCTTCAAATACAATCGCAAGGAATTGTTTACACAATACGGGTATTATACGAGAGTTCTGCCCATACACTCCACAACAAAACGGAGTGGTGGAAAGAAAGCAGCACATCCTCGAGTTAGCTAGAGCTATAAAATTTCGGGGATCACTGATAGATTCGGAATTTCGCATAGAGGTGTCAGATACATTATCAATGTGGTGCCTTCCACAACTATTGGTAACAAGACTCTTACGAGCTGATGTACAACACACAACCATCACTCTCACCTAAGAGTGATAGGATGTTTGGCTTATGCTACGCTTTGGTTCGACAAGATAAATTTGGTTCTCGGCAATAAAAGTTGTTCATCTCGATACGGTGTCGCCTAAAAGGGATATAAGTTATATGACATTGAAAATTACACATATTTTATGAGTAGAGATGTATTTTTTCTAGAGAAAAGTTTTCCTCTCAAAGTGGAATATCGCCGACATCGCTTGTTCCCATTCACCACATGATATTTTCTGTTATGATGACTTAGTTCATTCTCAGTGACCGATCGCCACGCGAGTGCTCATCGTCCAATCTTCAGTTCCTGCAGATGCCTCACACAGGGACACACAAGAGGTGGATGTTGCACAGCAGGAGGTGGTTGCTAATCATGAGGAAGCTAAGCATATCACTGAGACCTTGCAGAAGGATGCTGAGAACAACTCTTCAGTGGAAAATGAGCCAAACCTTTCCACTCGGCGTCCGCGATCCAAAGAAACCTCCAACTGCATAAGGATTATGTTACACAACATGGGTCATCGAAATGTCTTTACTCTATTGCTGCTGGAATGGATTATGCTGGCTTGTCTCTTCCATATCAAAGATTTGTAGCTCAAGTTTCAGAAATTGTTGAACCTAGCTCTTACCTAGAGGCTGCCAAGGACACCAGATGGGTTGAAGCTATGAGGGCAGAAATAAAGGCTTTGGAGGATAATAGAACTCGACACCGTTCCTCTCCCGACGGCAAGAAAGCTATAGGTTGTCGATGGGTGTATAAAATCAAATACAAGCGCGATTGAGGTGGAAAGATATAAAACACGACTTGTCGCGAAAGGATACAATCGCCAGTTAAGGTTTAGACTATCGTGAGACATTCTCCCAAGAGTTAAAATGGCCACCGTGAGATCACCATCTCCATCGCAGCCTACTGGGTTGGCGATTCATCGACGGACGCCTATAATGCCTTCCTTCGGTGACTTATATGAGGAAGTGTATATGAAGGCGCTGACGGTTTTGTTGTAGACAAAGGCGTGAAGCAAGATGCAGACTATCAAGTCCCTTTATGGCTTGAAGCAGCTTCACGACGCGGAATATAAAACTCACCACCGCCTTAGTGGACGCCGGTTTTCAGCAGAGCCATGTGGGACTATTCCCTTTCACTAAGCATGTTAACGATAGTATTGCGCGATATTGGTGTACGCCGATGATCCGCTTATCACCGGGACAACTGGGATCGATTCACCCACAAAGGAGATTCTACGTAATGCATTCAAGATAAAAGACTTGGGAGAGCTTCGATATTTTCTCGAATTGAATTCGCAGCGAGTTCCACCGAATTGTTATGCACTGCAGAAGATACGCCTCGAGCTCATCTCGACATACGGGACTTTCGCGAGGTAAACCTGCGCCTTCACCCACGGAGGTAAATATAAAACTTACTACAACCGAATTTGATCTCACCGACAACCAAGATCGCCTCTTCTACTTCCACAAGACTTCCATATCCGTTGCCGCTTCACGTAACGACTATTGCACGATCCAACTATTTATCTGAGGTTGATCGCGGTGCATTGTCAGATCTCACCAACACACGACCAGATATAGCATTCTCAAGATAAAGCTTGAGTCAATTCACGCAGCTCCAAAACATCTCATTTAGAGCCGACTTCACTGTAAGGCGCATCAAGAACGAACCCGGTATAGAGTTCTTATGTCCGCTTCATCTTCACAACAACGCGAGCCTTCCGCGACGCAGATCGCATCATGTGGTCAATAGTAGGAGATCGCTGACAAAGTTATCTCATCTTCTGGAGACTCCTTGGTTTCGGAAATCCAAGCAACAAGATTCTGTGAGCTCACGAGGCGTAATATCGTGCCATGGCGGCAAATGACGGTGGCGTACATAATGTGGCTGCATCGCTTTTATATGGAGCTCGAGTTTTAATCTACACCGCCTCTTCAAGACACGCATAAATCCAAGACTTCGTATTGGCAAATCCAGTGTTCCATGAGCGAACGAAACATATCGACATTGACTGTCACTTCATTCGTGAGCAGATACACAAGGGTCTGATTTCCACCCTGTTTCTGGCATCCGGGGAACAACCTGCAGATTTATTGACAAAGGCTCTTGGTAGACCTCAGCATCATCATTTACTTTCCAAGCTAGGAATGATGAACATTTTCATTCCTACTTGGGGTGTTGAGTAGTGATAATACTAGTGGTATAGGTATTTTGTAAAGATACTAGTGGTATAGATATTTTGTAAGTATTCATTGGTATACTAGTATAGATATTTTGTATAGATATTTTGTAATTGCTTTTATACATGTATATGGACCTATACAAAATATTAATATAGATAGGGAAATACAAAATATTAATATAGATAGGGAAAAACAAAACAATTAATTCCCTAATCTTTTCTTTTCTCACATCGACCTCTGTTCTTCTCTCTCTCTCTCACCGCCTTCTTCTTCCTCTCTTCACCTCTGTTCTTCTCTTTTCTTTTCTTTTGCTTGTAAATAATAAATGTAATCGTCGATTCCTAGTATTTCAACAGTCTTGAGTGTTTGATGATGATGACATGAAATGAATGTTGCTAATATTGTGTCCAGGTGAATGAGAACCAACATGTGTTTACTAAAGTCTAAACCTATTTCAAATTGAAAAGAAAAAGGAAAGTGAGAAAATAACACTAACAAATTCAGCTTAATCACACAACTAAAATTTGAGAAAGATAGTATGTATGCAAATCTTATCCACCTTATAAAGATAGGGAGACTATTTCTGAAAACTTTCAGCTCAATGGAAGGTGAAAAAGAAGTTGTAACAACAAGTAGAAACGACAACGAGATAAAGAATAATCAAGCGAAAGAAACAATAAGTAGTAATAAAAATATAAGACTAAGAAAATACAAGAATTAATAATGCATACTCTTGGTATAGAAGAAGTACGCTCGAAGTGGGAAAATAAGCAGTAATAACAACAAGATAAAAGGATAACTGAAGCAAAAAAAAACTATTGGTAGTAATATAAATCTAAGACTAAGAAAATACAAGAGCATTACTAATACTCCTAGCATAGAAAATAAGCACGCTTTGTATCCTAATTTTCGCCCTCCATACCCTTCTATCAAGGTCATTGTATTCGTTAAACTACAACTGCACAATGTCCTGTCTAATATCTCTTGAAATTTTCAATTGTTCTTTGCTACTTTCCAAAAATAAAAAATATGAGATAATATTAAAATAATATCCAGTCAATATGACCATCGAAAAGGTTACACACTGATTTTTTTCGTCTCTCTTGCATTGGGTCATTTGCACTTCGGCCCGTATTTTGTGTTGGTCTTTAATTTTTGCCGCCATAACAAATAATTATTTTCACGGGACATAAATTTATATTTTTATAATATGAAACCCACAAATTTTGTCCCACACTACTAAGCATAAGTTTAATTAAGACCAGCCCATTTGAATGTCAATAGGTCTCAATAATTTTGGGCCAATAAGTTAACATGAGTTTGTTTGAATATGGGCTCTAGTAAAAACAACCCAATATAACTCCACCAGCTTCACATATCCAGAAGAGCAGGGCGGCAGTACTAGGATAATAATGGGTAAGAAATCATCATCAAGAAAGAAAGGATGTGGTTCGATTACATTAAGAGAAGAATTAGGTGGGATTGGGAAGAAGAAACAAACACATGTAAATGCCAAGTCAATGTTGAAATTGGAGCATATAAAGAATATTGCTACCTGGGCCATACCTCCACTTGGTGCATTTTTTGGACAAAGATTAGCTGCATCAGCTGAGTTATTGGGTGTTACTCCTGATCCCTCATTCTTTACTTGTCAAAGGTTTGAACTTTTTAAATTTTTTGGTTATATCTTTAAAGATAGGATATTGGTTCATTATGAATTGAGTTTTGCAGCTACATGTTCTTTATAAATGTGTTTTTTTTCTTCATATGTTGATGGTTGTGTGTGTATTTTTTCTTTGGTTTCTTCCATAGCTCACAATCTGAAGAAGATTAATTTTCATGCTGGGTAAAGTTTGTATTGCAAGAAACGGATTACTCTTGTTTGTAGCATTCTTTTTTTTATTACGTAGGGGTAGGGGTAGGGTTAGTGGATTACAATGTGGTGATTCGAATACTCACCAACAAGTTAAAAGTTGAGGTAGCCAACCAACTAAGCTACTAAATCCCTACTTGTAGCATTCTTTGTAAACTCTATTTAGCTGAAAAAGATAATCCTGCTATGTTAGGGGTAGGGGTTTACAATGTGGGGATTCGAATCCTCACTTGTTCAGGTAGCCAACCAACTAAGCTACTAAACCCCTACTTGTAGCATTCTTTGTAAACTCTATTTAGCTGAAAAAGATAATCCTGCTATGTTGACAAAACAACAACAACATAACCAGTGTGATCCCCCACAAAGTGGGGTCTGGAGAGGGTAGGATGTACGCAAACCTTACTTCTATCTTTGTTGGAGCAATCCTGCTATGTTGAAGTTTTGTTTATTTTTTTTGTCAACATTCTACATTGAAGCTTAGACTGTGAGACTTTTTTTTTTATCTATTCCTCTTGTTTGCAAGTGAATCTGAGCAGTCCAACCAGCATTATGAATCATTGTTAATGTGATTTTTTCTCTTTCATTTTGTAGTGGTACACTATATGGTTTTTTGCTTTCATCGTGATCTAAGCTTATCTAAATATCCACATGGATTTCTAGAGGTTGTACGAATAACTAAATAGAATTAGGGAAAACCAAAAAAAAAAAAAACTTGGTCTCATCTTATTTATACCTAGTTGGTATTATTATCTCTGGGATTCAGAAAGATCACTCATGTTTTTTTTAGTACAGTACTTTACATTTATGTGGTATATACTATCGTTCAGACATAGCATCCTGAATACTTCACATTTTCAGTGCTATTTTTTGAGCTTTGGTAAGTGGTATGGTAACAGCTATTTATGCCTGGAAAAGGCAGAATACATAAACCACGATCAAGACGTAGCTCACTCCTGGGCATGTAGAGTTGTTTTCATTTCTTCCTTCTGATTTCTCCACTTTTAAATCACAACATATGTGTGGAGTTGATTTATTCTGGTTAAAATTTTATAATTACTTTGAATCTTTGCCACTTTCATGTTGAATGAGCCATTGTCGACTTTTCATCCCTTTTTGTAGGCTTGCATACTAACTTATATTTAATATTTCACAGGTGTGAATCTATCCTTCAGGCTGGCTATAACTGTACCGCACGGATTGAGAAGAACAAAAGAAAGGCACGAAAGAAACGCAAGACATCTGGTGTTCCTCCTAAGAACTGTGTTGTATATGAGTGTCATTTTTGCTCACATCGGAATCTAAAGAGAGGAACCCCAAGAGACTATGTGAAAAAGCTATATCCTGCCAAACCAACAACTTCGAAAGTAGACCCTGCTAAATCAGCGACCCGAAAGTCTGAACAGTTGGATACATTAGTAGCTAGTATCGATAAGGCAAGAGTTGATCCTACTGAGTCAGCAATGCGGAAGTGTGAACAGCTGGATACGCTAGTGGCTAATATTTGTAAGGCACAAGTTGACCCTACTGAATCAGCAATACAAAAGTCTGAACAATTCAAAGCTTCAGTGGCTAGTACCAATAAAGATACTAAGACAGATGTAATAGTTTCATCTGAAATAGGTGGAGATGATCCTGTGGCTAGTCCTGCCACTCCGTTGCCAACAGTTCCAGTTACTTCTTTGTTGGACTCGAAGAGGAGGAAAAGAAATAGAACAGGTTCCAAGAAGAAAGCGGAACCTCAGGATGGTTCATTCACGACAGATGCTGAGAAAAATGTCGCAACATCCAGTAAGCGAAAGAAGAAGTCTTGGACTAGCTTGAAGGAAATTGCTGAAAGTCAGAGTAGCAATAGCAGGAAGTTCTCCAACATATCTGTCCCGTTTATTCTTTAATTGTATTATTGTCTGTTGAGAACCCTTTAGTATTGATACAATCATACTCCTGTAAGTTGTAACAGTAGTTTCTCTCCAATGTTATAGGAGTATGAAAATATTTATGTATACAAGGGTGACAATGAGCTGCCTTCCCATTTCACAACGGGCCAAAAAGGAAGAGCTAGAAACATTTTCTTAAGCTAGGAGTGTTTGGGGTCATTAGGTTCGAATGCTAGTTACGTGGGTATTGTAATGTAGAGATTGTCTGTGTGGATGATAATGAAGGCATTTTTTATACGTAAATGTTGAGATTTCACCGATATCATAAGATCCCTTCTGTTTTTTCTAGATTTTTCCAACGCCTCTCACTTCTGTTCCTCTGTGCACTGCTTCCCATCCCTCTCTTTGTTGTTTTATCTTTCTCATCCTTTACTAAATTTTTTTTCTGTGTTAATTCTTTTTGCTCTGGACACTTTTGTTTTATCTTCTTCATTTCGGTTGCTTTGAATCGGTTAAACCTTTTTCAGAGTGATTCGGTAAGTTCTCTTTCCTATATTTGTCTCTATGTTGATAACGATTTCCGTTTTCTTAAATAGGTCTTCTATCCAAAGTTTTTACGGGTTAATTCTGATAGTCAGAACGAGTTGGTACAAGAGAATAGTTTGTCTTCTTCCATGTCGATAATTAGTTTCCCCAATTGCATGATGTTTCTTGAACTTAATATATGTGAGGACTAGGAAACCGCTATTCAGTGTTAAAGCATGTGATTATTTTTCCAGTTTTGCTCATCTTTCGTTTGGATTGTTTCCTTTGAAGCTTTGAGAACCATGCAGTAGATTTTTGGTGCCTTTGTTTTCCTCAGTTTTTTTTTTCTGATTTTGAAAATTCAGCTATCTGATGCATCTTACATCACGCTATGCAACTATCTTTTCTTATTAATTACGGTTTGTGTTTTTGAACTTTATTGTTTTGTTTCCGGTTATGGGTAGCGGAGCTTTGTCTGCAGGTAAAATTTCTCCACCCAAACCCAATATCTACCATTTTTACACTTTAGTTTAAATGCTTTCCCAATTCCCCTGCTCATTAAAGAACTTTGCATTGATAGAAAGCATGCTTTAGTAGTAGTGTTGTGGTTTTTAGAAGTCCACTCATTATAAATCAGGTTGCTCTATCCCAGACTACTTAAAAATGGTGAGAGTACCTCGATTCTTATTGGAAGATAATTACTAGTATTTTCTCAAAATTCATTTCCAGTAGTCTTAGACAGTTCAGGATGAATTCAATTAATTATATCAGACATGGTTATCTGCAGAACAAGAATTACTGCAGTGTGCCCTGATTCCTTTATCCCACTAGTTAAGATTGGCATGTCTGGAAAGGCCCTCAGAACATTATCAACCTGTATTATGGAGGCTTGGATACATGTGGTTGACGTTTTAAAAGGTAGAATGCAGCTAAAGAATACTTAAAAGGGCCTTTTGTTGGCATGAAATGTAGATTTTTTGTTTCTATTTTTTTAATGTATTGAAAGAGCAAAGAGATTTTACACCATAAATGCTTGGATGCTTCAAAGAGGTTGTTCTTTCCAAAAAAATATATTCACATCTCTGTTTAATTCATGGATTCTTCAGATTTTCCTTTCGAGATCATACCAGATTCAAGCTATGACCCAGCTGATTTAGTCTTGCAATACTGAATAATTGGTTGAGCAATCCTATGGGTCTCTTAAAGTGTCAGATAAATTTTCTGTAGGTTTTCGCCTGGTTAAGCTACTGCTACTACAAATGCTTGAGAAACAAAAGTCACGTGTCTGACCTACGCTATAAAATGCAATAGGTAAAGATCTGGAGTTCTGCTGAGGATCAGTAGCATATAAAAGCTTCATCCCATCATCATGGTGATCAATCGATCAACTTTCTTGGTATAAAGAAAGAAATAAGAATTACAGATAAGACAGACGTAGAGAGGATGAGAGTAATCGCCTCTTACCTTTTACTGGTTTGTGCGATCACATATTAGAATTGCATTGTAAGTTTTACAAAAAGTGCACTGAATTCTGTGTTGTGGAGAATTATTTTAGAAATTGATTCAGTAGTAATTCCTTCTTGGTTTAGGAAGTAGTAGAGTCTGCTACAATTCTGGGTTGTTGAGCCATCTCAATGCATATGTGCTCGGTATAGGTGCGATTGATGTCTATCTTTTCCCTGATTTCTTACTTTTGAACTCAGTAGTGCATTGAAAGATTGGAAAGACTGTTAAATGGCTGATTTGGTCCATTTCAGTGCTACTTCTTTTGAGGAACCAAGAGGCAAGAAGAATGTCTAAAGCTACTTATTCAAGCAACACATACATATATTCATGGAGTGTTGTAAACTTATTCTTCCATGTTTCTCTGTGTTGTGTTTCTGCCTTGTCTCTTCTGATCATCATATTGTCTAATAAGGAAAGCCTTCCAAAATTTGATGCCTCAAGTTTGGTAGCTTGATATAAAGTGGCTTAGTGTTTTCATGAGAGCTTGAATATTGAAATAAAATTCTGGCAAATTGGTTGAATGGAATCCTAAATTGCATAAGATGCTAAGATGCCAATTCTAAATGGCACTGAAAAATTGCTTCCTTAAGCACTGAAGTAGTCATCTTAAGGAATAAACAGAGTCATATGAGCGAAAGTTCTTGTCAAGTGCCAGTTTGATATTTTGTCTTGGAGTAGCTGATAAAGTTGCTGCCATGTGATCAGGAGGTCATGTGTTCAAGCCGCGGAACAGCCACAAAAACAGTCTCTTGCATAAATGTGAGGTAAGGCTCCGTACAATAGACCCTCCGGCCCTTCCTCGAACCCCGCGTATAGCGGGAGCTTAGTGCACCATGCTGTTTTTTTTTTTGTTATGTTATGATTGCACTCTATTTTTTTATATGTGATGCTTTTTTTCTTCTTTTTTTGTGAATTGTGCAGCTTGCTACTCACCTTTCTTGATCCACGTAATTATGCCTAGGAAAAATTATACTATGTGGATAAGTAAATAGCTATTCAAGCTCAACTTTACTCCTTAGAAACTTAAAGCTAACTTATACCTGCTTTATGTTTATTTTTTGCTTTCAGTAGCTCATCTTGGTGGCGTTCCAAAGAACTAGAGTCTTCTTCAGGCTCTATCAGAAAATTTAAGCTCACAAGTGATATTTCAATCTCCGCCCTGTCACGAGATGAAGTCTCTGGGTCTGGAATGACAAGGCGGCTACTCATACTCCACCCAATCAAATATTAACTCCCAATAAGAAATGACTGTTTTGAGAAAAATACGTTCTCAAGATCAATGTGCTTCTTTTGGATCTGCTACATACTTGCAGATTATTAACCTTTCAACTCTTCAGTGAATTTTTTGGACTTCACAATTTTAGTGATATCCTTAATGTTTACTGTTTCAACCACTTTAATATGGAGTGAAACTTTCTGGCCCCTTTTGCTAGAATCTCAACTCAATTTGTTTAAAAGGTCCTTGCTTAATGTTACTTCACCAATAACATGATCTTTTTTGTAAGATAATAACTTCGTTGTACCGACGATGTCTGAATGCTATATGTAAATGTTATTTAGTGTAATACTGATGGCATTCTCGCAATATATAAGACCAACACTTCTATTATCAAAATGTGCTTCTAAACAAATTTTAACTCTATCTGGATGGTTTATTTACACTAAATAACATTTTGAAAGTCTTAGAAAGCTGAAAGTAAAGTTGAGCATGCGTAGAGTGAAGAAACGATGCTTTTGCAGAAATGTGAGGTAAGATCGCTGATAATAGACCTCGTGGTCCGCTCTTCCCGACCACGCCAGATATGAGCTTAGTGCACCGGACTACTCTTTTTAACATTTACCAGTGGTGTTTCTCACGGCTTGCTTTCATTCCCTCAGTTCATGATGAGAGCTACAAAAAACATAAGTAAAGCTCAAATGGAATATCCAACCAAATGTTAAGAAAGCGAAATGACCAATTCAAGTAAGTTCCTTCTATCGCAGAATCTCTTTAGCTTTTGTATAAAACCAATCTATCAAGTTTCATGTTGTAGAGTAACACTCCTTTTGATTACTCTGATCCCTATTTCAATGGTTTATATGCTTATGGACCTCATATTTTTGTGAGTAATGTGATTTCAGCTTTGCTCTTGTATTTCTTAGTTGTCTGTTTCTTTTCTCTCTCCCCCCCACCCCCACTAGATCACTTTTCACTTTGCATCACATGAATTATGAGTTTCATTGTCTGTTGACTGGCATATTCCTTGATCACAGGAGCACTTCTACTTGAAATCTTCTTTCAATATATGAGTTCATACCTATTATAAACAAAAACAAACAAAATATTCATATATTGTTTGTTTTGTTTTTTTGTCTATCACGTCATTAATACTCAATCAAAATATTCATATCTAATTTACATTCAACCTGAAGAAAATTGGATATGATAATTTTTTTGTCTTTTTTACAAAGAAAAAGTGGGATGGAGGAATTTTGTGCTTGTCTGGTTAGTGACTGTAGGGCTGGCCAGTGGGCCGGGCCGACCCGATCCCGTCCCGGTCCCGACCCGACCCCGACACGACCCCGCTATAAAAAAAAACGGACCGGGAACCGGGCGGGACAGTATGGTCCCGCCGATCCGACCTCGCCAGCCCCGATCCCGCCGACCCCGCCCCGCCCCGCCTGTTCGACCGCTGCGAGAAAATAGCCGTTGTCTAACGGCCATTTTACATTTTGGCCGTTGGACAACGGCCATTTTAGGCCTCCCCCCTACCCCCTTTATATTTATTTTTAACCCCTAAGTTATTATATTTACACTTTAACCCAATTTTTCAACTATAAATACCTCATTCCTCTTCTTATTATTTTCACAAATCTTTCTACTCTCTAATCTCTCAATCAATTATCAATCAATCTCTATACAACATTGTCTACATATTCAATCTATTTATTAATTTGAGAATTGGGAGTGAAGTTGGCAACTAGCTTGAGGATTATCTATCGAGCAAAGTTTCAATTTTCAACCTTCGATTACACGTCGTCGACTACGTGCGCTTGGTACATTCGTTCTCTCATTAAATTATTATTTTGTCTTTATTTCATTTAGCACATTTAATTTCATTATCTTTAACTATTTATTAGCATAATTAAAATGAAAGGACTAAGAGGCGTAGTAAGGTAAGGGTCGGCTTCTTCTAGTAGGGGTGTAACAAGGGCAAGGTACTCTTCTAGTATTCTGTTCCACTATTCCTAGACAAGATGATTTTATAGATCTGAAATATTTCGAAATACCATATGATTTTGACACAAATGATTATCCCGAAATCAAGAAGATTTTAATTTAGATGACACTCTAGTTGATGATACACCTACTAATGAAGATGATGATACACCCACTAGTGAAATGACTCATATCCCCCCTACTATGAGACGAGGTCCAAGAAGCGACCATTACAATCGGTTGTATGGAAATATTTTGACAGACGCATCGAATCAAGTAGTCAGATGTAAAACTTGTAAAAATGTTTATTCTTTTAAACCGACAAGGTCGTGGTGGGACGGGGTTTAGGAAGACACGTATTGCAAAAACACAAAGCCTTGCACGCCAATACATGATTGAAAAGAAGTGAGAAGGCGTCCTCTCAATCGGGACAAGGTTCACATACCATCGTCCCGAGAAAGTCTGGTCAAATTAACCCCATGACGGGAGTCAGAGTTCTAAATACGATAAACATAAAGATAGGAAGCACTAGCAAAATTAGTCTTTGTGGAGGTTTGCCTTTTCATTTCTGAATCTCTGGTTTATTCATTATATTAGAGATATGTATAATCCTCGCTTATAAAGGTTTTCCTAGATCAACTGTTAAAAGAGATGTATTTAAATTTGCATGAATATCAATGATTTACGTTATGCATTATATCATTTAAATTGCAAAGTCGCTTTAACTTCGATATATGTCGTAGTACTAACGCCATGATTATTTAACAGAACTTTGTCATTGGATAGATTATAAATGGTCTATGCAAAAACGTATTTTAGCATATAGATATATAGATAGTAGGCACACTGGTGAGTTTATTTCTGAAAATATTTATTCAGTCTGTGATTATTACGGAATAACCGATAAAGTTATGAGTATTACATTAGATAACGATCTTCTAACAATTACGCTATTAGTATTTTAAGAGATGTTTTAACTCGTTTTTTCCAAAACATTTTCATATCAAATGTGCGTGCCATATTTATAACTTAGTTGTAAAGGATGGTCTTTCACTTTTTCAAGATATTCTTGAAAAAATACAATTTGCTATACACTTTATTTTTAAAAATAATAGAATTCAACAGAGAAAAGAATATAAAAACTTGCCACGATTGTGGACTATCTTACGTAAAAATTCAGAAGAAGTACCAACTAGGTGGAATTCTTTATATGACCAACTAGTTGTTGCTTATGACTATAGAAAACCTATTACTTTATTTTTTAACGCCCATAATCAAAATCCAAATGATATGATTGTGGATACTGATTGGGAGAAAATTAGAGAACTTATTGTATTTTTAGAAAATTTTCAACGAGCAACAAAAAAAATTTCTACTTTATATTATCCTACTATTTCAACTATGTTGTTTTATATAGCTATAATATTTTTACTTCTTAAAGAATATATGGAAAAATCGCTTATATCATACTATTAAAAAATGTTTATGAAATTAAAGAAATATTTTATTCCTATTCCCCCTATTTATATTATTGGTGCTGTATTAAACCCGACTATTAAAGTAGAGGGTTGTAAAAGTCTTATTCAAAATATTTATATCTGTATGGACGTACTACCACCTCCAACTCCCAAAAATTTAAATGTTGAGCCACCTATTGAACTAACGCTAGAAGAAGTGTTGAATAGCGTAGATGATGAATGCAAAAACGTATATCGGCATTACCAGCAAGAAAGTGCTAGTAACCAACCGACTTTTGTACCATCTTCTTCTTCAACACAACCTAAAAAAAGACAAGCAGTTTCTGTGGCTAGACCTATTATTAATTCTATTGAAAGCCTCAGAAATAGAATGTGCGGTGGTAGCAGTGCTAACCAAATTAGTGAGTTCGATGTTTTTGTTTTGCAGGGTAATTTACCTTACCAAGCAGTTATCAATGAAGAAGGAAATGAAGACTTGTTGAAATATTGGAGCCAGAATGAGAAGACATTTCCGACACTTTCAATGATGGCCCGAGATATTTTGAACATTCTGCCATCAATCGCTTCGAAGCGCTTTCGCGCAGATTTCAAATAGAGAGCACGACACTCGTTAGCGAGCGGCTTGGAGATGGCGGTACTATTCAGAGATTGGATACGGCGAGGCGAGGTGAGGCACAACCGTAGATTAACGAAGATGATGGCGACAACTACAACGACATTTTATCTGAAGACATGAGTAGCGACGTGGAACAATTTGATCAAGATATACCAATTCCAACCGAAGAACCACAAGAAATTATAAAGAAATTAGAAAAAATATTTTCAAATTGGTAATTTATTTCATTGCAATTTTTAAATTTTTCTATGTCTTTCACTCTTTTACAATTTTTTTCAACAACAGTACACTACAATGTAATTTGAATCTTGTATATTTGATATTTCAATGAAATTAATAATATAAGAGGCACAAAAACAGCTTTGAGATATTTTTTTTACACTATTCTTGTCTTTGTTTAATTATTTAGTTTATAACTTTATACTTTATACTTTATAAATATATTATATATATGAGTATAATACTATAATACTATAATTATAAATTATAATACTATAAGTCTATAATATTATAGTATATGTATATGACATTATGACTATATGACAAGTATATGTTAATGTTACTTTGTTAGTACTTAGTAATTTAGTATTTTTAATTTAGTGAAAAAATTAAAAAAAAAAACACAAACCCGTCCCGCCCCGACCCCTACCCGATGGGATGGGACAAGACGGGACCTGTATGGTCCCGCCCGACCGACCCCTCCAGGCCCGCGGCTCGACCCGCCATTTTCCCCGCCCGACCTGCCTCGCTCCGCTAAACCCGACCGGTGGGCCCGCCCACTGACCAGCCCACTGAGTTCCTCTGATTTTGGGTATTCTCTACCATCCTTGCTCCTAATTTTTAGTGATAACTAGAGATTAGGATTTTAAATCAACATATGCATAGTATCAGTGCACCTATACATTATTCTTTTCTTTAGTTACTAATTGTGAAGAGCTATGATATACAAGTGTATGTAGTGGTGGAGCCAAAATTTTCATTAAGGGTTCAAAAATAAAAAAATAAATGAAGAAGTCAAGGAGTTCAATATATATATATATATATATATATAATAATTTTAACCCTGTATCACCCTAGCCACCATCTGACTCCGCCCCTGTGTATATATATATTAGTCCGAATCGAAAATAGTGGATTCAGATGTATTTGTTACTAAGCATGTACTCTGTGATAGAAGTAACATTTTATGCACCTAAGGGTGAGTTTTCCCCCATATGTGTATATTTTGATGAATAGAATTACATGATATCTATGTTAATGGAGAATAATTGAATATTTAATGTAATAATCCATTATATGCAAATTGACTCGAATATATCCACTAAAAATTAGGTAGATCTACATTTTATAAAGCTAACATTTCTCTTTGTTGCTCACTTCTCCTTGTACAGTAAAAAAACTTGAAGCCCGTCCATTTTTACATTCGAAATTCGTCTATTTTCTCCGCGGATCATCCTTCCTATAGATTGGTCCTTAAATTAATGGTTTTTAATTTTTGCTTCTACTTTTCATTTAGTGAAAATTTGTGGGTCAAAGAATCATTTATCCAGAGATTCTAGGTTCGAATCTCAGCAGAGGCAAAAAAAAAATCGTATAAGATTTTCATAAAAAGTATGTTTCGGCCAAAGTTATATAGAGATTATGCCGCTTGGGGCATAGTTTTTATGTAATTAGTCGGACAAGGCATAATCTTAATTTTTCAACGAAACTTTGCCTTCAAACATAATTACATAGAAACTATGCCCTTTAAGGCATAATCTTTATACAACTTTGGCCGGATATGCATAATTTCTATGAAATTTGGTTTTGCAAATCTTTTTTCTTTTTGACTCTGCAGGGATAACCCACAACCTCCCTCGTGGGTATTTTCGATCATTTTTCTAGGCAGAGGACAAAAATTAAAGACCACTAATTTGAGGGGGAAATTAAAGGGAAGCCCAGTGCATTAAACTCCGATATGTATGCGGTCAGAAAAGCGCCGACCATAAAAGACGCAGCCTTACTGTGATTTCTGCCAAAGTCTATTTCTCGACTTGAACCCATATCACCTAGTCATACGACAACAACTTTACCAGTTACTTCAAAGCTCCCCTTCAGGGTCAAAAATTAAAGACCATCCTAAAATAGGAGAAATCGTATGAATTACTCGAAATTCATTGACCAGATTAATTTAAATTCGCATCGAGTAGGCCCACTAACGGCCCTACCAAAAAATTATCTAATTGTGGCTGGTCTTTAAATGTTGTCTCCGTTTTTCATTTTGTTGCAGAAATAACCAAATAGGCTTCGCTTGCTTACTATACAAGGCAATAGACCCTTTTGCCCTTCGATTATAAGCCCATGCTCCTGTGTTTTTCATGCTAAATGATGCAAAGCATACCGCGCACCAGAGATGATATGAAGCTATTGGTACTTTGCTGCAGTAGGACTCATGGTGATGCTGCTGCTACGTTTATCTCAATGAGAATGATTTTTCATGTTTTGTGCAATAATATTTATAAGAAATATGTTATGTATAAAATAAAATATTAAAATATTTATGTTAAACTCACTTTTAAGGGAAATTTATTGAATTTTCTTTTGCTGAAAATTTGAACTTCGTCAATTCAAACATTATATTGTCACTAAAAGAATGGAATTTACGAAAGAAGCTACAATTGTAGAATTCTTACGACAAACTTTAAATATTTGAATTCTCAATTAATTTTAAATGGATATGTTACTTAGATTTTTATTATTTATCGGTATAGTACACTAGTTATGAATTTATTAGTAGTAATTTATTAGTCTTTCAATTTTTAATTAATTTGATATGAAAATCAATTGAGCTTTTAAAATTAACTACCAAGTATATTATATGTATTTATAATATAAAAAATATAGAAAAATAATTATTTGCGTACTTTTTTTTATAACAGATCTCAAATGCCAGTATACACACATAACAATACCTCATTATAACAATCATAAAATTATCGTACAAACATTGTCATTATAGAGAATTTTAATTGTACTCCTATTATTCAAGTATATGCAAGAAACACATTACATTAGGACACGTTTAGTACGATGTATTACACTGGACTGCACTGGACAAAAAATAATACAACGTTTGGTGAGCGTTTTCAGCCGGATTGGACTGTACTATTTTTAAAAATAATACACTTCAACTGCCATTTTTAGACTCATCTAGTAGATGAGTCTTTCATGAACTGTACTAAAAATAATAATAAAAAAAATACAATCCATTATATATTAATACTCTAATACCGTCCATTATATATTAAATACAATACAGTACAATCTATGCAAAATTATACTGTCCATTATGACGTACCAAACGAGCCTTAGTAAAATTGTCACATTCATATTATTTTAGAAAAAGAAAAGGGTTAAAATACCTTAAATTATTCTAAATATGTCTAACTTTATTTCTTTTATGTTTTGGCATAAATTAAGCGTAAAGCGTGAATCCGAATATAATTAGAATTAGATGCAACCGAGGACAAAATTAATGAATATATTTTTAGTACATTTTAAAAGGGGAGTGATGTGTCAAAATTCAAGTACTCCTAGGCCCTAGCAGAATCTTCCATTTTCTCTCATTCATCACACTCTCCGTGTTGGACACCTCGACTCACACATCAACATCAAAAAAATGGGAAACCGGCGGCTTGCGGTGGCGGTAAGCGACGACGACGACGACGATAACCTACCGTTATCGCGTGTAACACGCGCCTCTAGCAACGGCGAAGACAACAAATCATCGAATCAGAGAAAACTTAAGAAACTGAGACTCGGCGAAGAAGAAGAAGCGAATAAGAGGAGATTGAAGAGAAAAGTGCCGGAAAACGAGGAGAGCGTAGAGAGTGACGAGGAGGAAGAGAGAGGTAGGGGAAAGAGGATTAAGAAATTGAAGAAAGTTGATGAAGAAGAAGAAGAAGAGGAAGTTGAACCGGTTGAAGAGATGGAGGAGGAAGAAGAAGATCAACAGGAAGATGCTAAGCCTATTGGTGACGTAACTAGGGTTACCGGAAAAGGTAAAACGAAGAGAAACCACTACGATTCCTTCGAGTACGACGGAAATCGCTATGAACTTGTAAGTTTCATCGAAAAAATCTTCTGAATAACTAATTAATTGATAATTTGTTGCTGTTTTTGATAATTACAGTTCCTTTCCGTGATATTTAGCTGAATTAGGGTTTGAAAACATGTTATTGCAAAATAAGCTTCTGAATAACTATAGGAGATGAAATTAATTGATAATTTGTTGCTGTTTTTGATAATTACAGCTCATTTCGTGATATCTAGCTGAATTAGGGTTTGAAAACATGTTATTGCAAAATATACTTCTGAATACCTATAGGAGATTAAATTATTTGATAACTTTTTGAAATTACAGCTCATTTCCGTGATATCTAGCTGAACTAGGGTTCGAAAACACGTTATTGCAAAATATGCTTCTGAATAGCTATAGGAGATGAAATTAATTGATGATTTGTTGCTGTATTTGAAAATTACAGCTCATTTCCGTGACATCTAGCTGAATTAGGGCTTGAAAACATGTTATTGCACATTGGTAGCATTTGGTATGATGGAAAAAGTCATCAATATGTATCTCTGTTATGGAGATCGAATAAAAGAATTAGTAATGAAAAGATCATTTGCAGGCTGTTAAGCTCTTCAATTAAATCTTTGATCATTAACTTGTTGAGGATGTTTTCTCAACTGTCAAGTTTTCTCAAGTGTTGAGGATGTTAATATTTGAGGATGCATTTAAGTTTTTGGCTAAACTTAAGGGAAGTTTGGTTAAAAAATCATTTTCAATAGACATTGTTGGTTTTCCAACTGATATATATAGCCTTTTAAAAAAAGTTCCCCGAGTCCAGTACTAGCGCGCGGGATGGATCGTGCTTAGTAAAGTCTTTTATCTTCCATTCAAGAAAGCGAAGGGTGAGTGCCCTGGGACACGATGGGAGCATTGAGGACGGACTAAATTCGGATTTGCCCGGGAAGTTCTAATATGGGCAAAGCACTCCCTAACAAAGGCAACTCCATACCCATAGGGGACTTAAACCCGAGACTTGATATATATATATATATATATATATATATGTATATATATATAAATTTAGCCTCTACCAAAACTTATATACCTCTTTGTCATTGCAATTGTTGCTTAGATGTATGTTAGAAGTGGTAGTGCACACATCAATGCAAATGCATTAAACTCTCAAAAATTAATAATCTACAATATGAATCTCAGCACATGGAGGTTTTGATTTCTAACACCTTCTCTGTGCAAAAGAAAATGGTACACCAAGACACTATCCTCTTACTCTTTCTTTCACCTGGTAGAATTATCATGTCATCTACTTTTATACTTGAATAAACATTGAAAAATAATCCAGAAAATGATTTAAGAACAATTTCCATGAAAATTATTTTACTTGGTAAGCATTTCATCCATAATGTTTGAAGGAGGCGATTTCATGGGTCCACTTTGTTGTTGTTTGGTTTATTCATAAGGTTCAAGGTGTATCAGGATATAGGAAAAGGATTCCTGGTTTGCTCTTTACTTCAACATCATAAAATACCGAGAATAGCTAGTTCAGATATGGAGAATTCCTGGGTGACAGATGTGATACTGTTCAAGGTGTATCAGGATATAGGAAAAGGATTCCTGGATTGCTCTTTACTTCAACATCATAAAATACCGAGAATAGCTAGTTCAGATATGGAGAATTCCTGGGTGACAGATGTGATACTGAATCTCCACATATTTGGCCTGATAGCAGCGTAAAAAGTCAAAATGTGGATTCTCTTTGATTTAATGAGTATTGTTTGATATAGTCATACTTATTGTAAGGAGTTGGAGAAATGATACGGCTGGTTAAATCTGAATTAGTATCTCCGGTGTTTTAAAAGGCGGGGGCGTGAGGCAAGACATTTTACTTAGCACTGGGCGAGCCGTAAGCCCATGGATCTTTAAATTTTTAATTTATAGTGTAGTAAAATAGTATAATAATACAAAACATTATAAAAAATAAATTAATAGTTTAAAAAAATTAAATACATGATTAAAGAAACTCATAGAAAACAAAACTTCTAACGTGATTTTACAAGTATAAATATGCAATGGTATAAAGCTATTATGAGATGCAATCAAGACTTAAGGTAGAAGTGGTTAGACAGACGATGTTGTATGGGGCAGAGTCTTGCCCAACCAAGAAATCTCATGTCTAGGAGATGAAAGTTGCGGAAATGAGTGTTGAGATGGATGTGTGGGCTAACTAGGAGAGATATGGTCATTGAATGAAGAGATTCAGGATAGGGTGCGAGTTGCCTTCGTGGCGGATAAGATGTGGGAGGCGAGACTGAGATGGTTCGGACATGTCCAGAGGAGAGGCACAGACGCTCCAGTGAGGAGGTGTGAGAGGCCGGCGACGGAGGGTAAGAAAAGAGGTAAATGTCGGTCGAAGAGGTATTGAGAATGGGTGAACAGACGGAATATGACAAACTTTCAGTTTACCGAGGACATGACGCTAGATAGGAAAGTGTGGAGGTCGAGGATTAGGGCTAGTAGTAGGAGTAATATTATCTTATTTTCTTGTTGGATCAATAGTATTTTCATCATTCTTTTGTATTTTTATTTTAGTATTCACTTATTTCTTATCCTTAGTTTTCTATTATTACTTGTTGTCTCTTCTGTTTTAATTTTTCTGCTGCTTACTTGAGCCGAGGGTCTATCGAAAACAACCCCTCTACATGCCAAGGTAGAGGTAAGGTATACATACTCCTCCTCCTCAGACCCCACTCGTGGGATTACACTGTGTATGTTGTTGTTGTTGTTGTTGTTATGAGATCAACTCTAACAACTTAACTTTCAAATAATAAAATAATCACAATTTGTTGAAATATATTACTATCATACTATGTAATTTACATCTCTAAAAAAATAATTAATAAAATTTTATCAGTACTATAACTAAAACATTGCTCGTTCATGAATTAACAAAATTATTTTCAAATAGAGAATTAATAAAATATGATAATTTTGAGACATGGGACAAAAACACGAAGACCAATGACAAGTGAAGATGTAAAATCCGACTATGTATTTTTAAACAAAATGTTAAGTGATAATCACCCTCACAGTGTTCTCAAATAGTAAATATACAATACTATGACTTGTTATTTGAGTTCCTCTCAATCTTATTTCTATAGATAAAAAAATTATTGAGCATCATTAATTTCTTAAAGAATTACGAAGGTCAACAATTTTAATTAAGGATTTTGACACATAATTTGTGCAAGAACTATTAGGCTCTCGCCTAAGCGTTGGGCGTACGTCGGGCGCTTAATGCGTAAGCCTCAAAGAACTAAGCCCCACATGTAGGCCCCGAGGCGAAGTCCTAAAATTACCTTTTAAAACACTGAGTATCTCCCCTCATAGAACTATATCACTATGATTTGAATACTGTGGAAGAAGCTTGGTTTGGTGTGCTTGGATGTCAGTATGAGAGGAAGGAGATTTTGTGCAATCACTGCCAGCTCAAATTGTTTTCTTTCATGGAGTTTTACTTGGCTGCTTCATTCTCCCTTGAACAGTAATACTGTAATTGCGCTGGCTAGGAGTTTTCTTAAAGTGATATCGCTACTGATGACGTATGTTGCTCTTATTACTAATTTGTTCTTGTACAGGAGGATCCCGTGCTCTTGGTTCCAGAAGCAAAAAATCAGAAGCCTTATGTGGCAATCATCAAGGTAACTTTTTTTCCAGGAAGATGCAAAACTTTATTGGTAATTGTACCCAAGGGTATGACATGAAGTGGGTGCATATTTTCTGTTTTGCAATTGAAACACGTGGAAGTATTGTGGTGTCATGGTCTAGTCTCTCTCTCTTAGATCTAGTTGTTTGCTTCATCCCTGGATTTCTGTTTTGTTGAAGGTATGTTTGGAGTTTTGGACTGTAAAAATCCACGCGTTAGATATTTTCAATTGGCTTAGTTCATCCCGTGGAGAAAGTTTGCTTTGTGTCCAACATGCCATGTCATAGTTTTATGAGACCCTAATTGTTTGACATTTAGATTATGGGTCCCACCTTTTCCTACCATTTTGAAACATCTTTTTTCTTTTCTCGTTGTCTCTTTCTTCCTCGCCTATTTTCAGCGCTCATATGTTGGTTTGCAAAGCTTTTAATATGTAAATCCTATTCCTCTTTTGATTTTCCATTTCTTCTCCTTTTCAAATTCATTTAAAAAAATATTCTAACTATTTGTAAATATTTTTCGTATAGGCCTGTAGATTACTTTTTTTCTAGGGTTTTTGCAATGTCACTGTCGGAAAATTTGCCGAGAAAAAATCAAGATGAACAAAAGTAGTTAAATAAGGGGTGTGAATCTCTTAAGAATTATAATCAACATTAGTTATGTTATTCATAAACGAAATCTCAACTTCTAACTTTTTATTCTTATTTCAAATACTGAGAAATAATTGAAGGATATCAATTTTGTGGATAGAATTTTCAAATGTTATATGAAACAAGAAAAATTATTTGATTAAAAGCCATCACTTTTGCAGCATGCAACTCCTAGTATTGGAGGCTTTGATTTTCTCTCCTCAAAGCGAGTAAGAGGGATTGAGGGAGGAGAGTTTCAAAATGGTGGTGACAGTGGGACCCACTTGTACAAATGTCAAATAATGAGGAGCCTAATACAACTATGGTGTGGCATGTTGGACACAAAGTAAAATTTCTCCATCTTAACAAAGGAACCATTGTACTCCACCTCCATTCTTCGGGCATTCAGGCATTCTCGTTGTCTTAAGAATGACGTTCGACAACTCAGTCAGCCATTTCAAGCCTGCCCTGCCTACGCTCTTCCAAAATTCAAATGGGATCTCATCAGGCCCGGTCGCTCGTCCCCCGCGCATCCTGCGAACAACACCCTCAACTTCCTCAATCTTAATGCTTCTACAGTACCCAAAATACCAGTACCAACTAGATTGCTCCAGATCTCCCAGTACAATGTCTCTATCTCCTTTTTCGTTCCAGAGTTTATGGAAGTAAGTCTACCACCTCTTCCTAATGTGCTCGTCCTCCACCCTTACTTTGCCGTACTCGTCCTTGATGCACCTCATGTGTTCTAAGTCACGGGCCCTCTTTTCCCTCTCCTTGGCTAGTTTATATAACTTCTTATCCCCGTTTTTTCCCTCAAATTCCATGTATAAGCGTTTAAAAGCCGTCGTTGTCGACGTTTCTAATCATATCCCTCCTTGTATGCCCACACATCCATCCATCATTTGGCGTATTCGCGTTTGCTATCAGTATGCAAGCTTTAAATTTTTGACCGGGTCTGACTATTTTTTTCTGCTCTGCATGTCCTGGCCGAGGGTCTCTCGGAAACCGCCACTCTATCAACCAAGGTAGAGGTAAGGTCTGCGTATACTCTACCCTCCCCAGACCCCACGTTGTGAGATTTCACTGGGTATGTTGTTGTTGTTGTGTAGGAACAAATGTATGTTCCCCGACCCTTCATTGAATCCATTATAAATTTAGACATAGGGACATGCATGTACTTTTCTGTTTTTTGGGAGGAAATATTTGCTTGAGAATTTTTTATTCCTCTAGCCTTAGTTTTTTAGGGTTAGCAAGTAATTTAGGAATAGAGGGGACACAACACACGAGTCTCTATTGAGATTCTTCCCTCAGATAGTTCCAATGTTGAGCAATCTGTTTCTTGGAGAGTCGACTATCCTTTTTTTCCCGGTTTGGCCAAAATTTACCAGTAAATCTGCAGCCTCCTGAACTGTTGTTCTAGCTTTGGCATGAAATTATTGGTAACATTTGATTCTCTGGCTAAACATTTTAGTGTGGGTAATCATTATTAATATCTTTTTTGAATTCTCAATTAGATTTCCCCCTAATAGGACATTACTCAGACCAAGGATGGGAACATGATGGTCACAGGACAGTGGTTTTACCGACCTGAGGAAGCAGTAAAAAAAACTGGTGGAAGTTGGCAATCACGAGACACGAGGGAATTGTTCTATAGTTTTCACCGAGATGAGGTTCCGGCAGAGTCGGTCATGCACAAGTGTGTGGTGCACTTCATACCATTAAACAAGCAGATTCCAAGACGGAAAGAGCATCCTGGTTTTATTGTTCAGAAGGTATATGACACCGAGCTGATGAGGCTTTTCAAGTTAACAGATAAGGACTATGAAGATATCAAACAGCACGAGATTGATCTTCTTGTTCAGAAGACTATAGCACGAGTTGGCCATCTTCCGGACATTGAAACTGAGGATAATCTTGCAGCTCCTGTTAGTCAGGAAGACCAATTGAAGAGTAAGCGACTTTTGAGGAAGAAGAACATGATGTCTTTGGATGTCACCAAAGACGATGAAGCACCATCTAGATCGAGTCAGTCTAGAGCAGAAACTCCAGGCAGTTGTGCCAATAATGCATCAGAGTACTTCATCATCCTCTCAAACTTTAAAGTCCTAACGGGTGAAACACAGCGTGACAAATGGCTGGAAAAACTGCTGCAATCAATTCAGTATTTCTGCAATCCTGTGGATAATGTACAAAATGATGGCAAAGAAAAAGGGAGCTCAGATGCTGCTGATCTTACTGGTAACACTGATTCTGCTAAACATGTGAACGAGTCTCTAGACAACGGTGCTGATGTAAGAATTCTTCTTTCCAAAGATTTTGATGATTGACAGAATTTATGTATTGTTGCTAGGTATCTGCGCTGATTTTCATTGAAATATTTGTTCTGTTGGATTATTTTCAGAGTGACATGTTTCGATGGCCAGACAGTGCTGTCCCTGCTGTAGTCTCTCTAGAGAAAGCTGCACACGAGGCCCTGTCATCTGATTTTCAGAAGTACAATCAGAAGATGAGACAGTTATCATTCAATCTTAAGGTTAGTACCTTTTTAGGGGGTGGGAGGATGAGCCAATGAGTTTATTAATTTTCTTCTTCTGTTCTGTGTAGGGTATGTTCTACCTTCTAATTGTTCAGTTTTTCCATGTTAAATTTATTGCCAGAACACCTCACTCCTAGCACGCCGTCTTCTGAAAGGGGAGTTGGATTCCTCTCAGATACTGAACATGTCCCCAAATGAGCTAAAGGTATGGGTCCAGGGAAATAATTTACTGAATTTGAGGATCTTTTTATGCAGATATCCTAAGGGTCTGTTTGGCCAAGCTTCTGGAAAGCTGGAAAGGTGTTTCTGTTTCTCTACTTCTGCAGAAACTGTTTCTGGAGAATCAGTTAGGGTGTTTGGCCTATAATTATAGAAGTGCTTCGAGAAAGCAAAGCAGTTTCTGTTTGTAACATTTATGCAAATTTACTAGAATATATTTTTTAATAAATTTAAAACTATTTAAAATATTATTTTCTATCATATGTTTCTAAAAATTAGTATATCTTTACAATTTAATATTTTTTTTAAAATTATTTAATTGCAACATTTAATCAAAAAATAATATATTGTACATAAAAAATGTAACGAGATAGTCAATCACTCAAATATGTCCAAATCTACCCCGCCCTACCCACACCTACCTCCACCCCATCCTCAAATTTTTATGTCATATATTTTTTTATAAAAATATGAATTTTCTTTCCCTTACCCTACCCCAACCCCACCCGTTCTGTTGCCCATCCTCAAATTTCTATTTCATATTTTTGTTATTTTATAAAAATGATTGAAAATATGAAATTTTTCTTCCTCCCCCGCCTAACCCCAACCCCCACTCCCACCCCATTGCCATACCCCATCCTCACATTTCTATTACATATTTTTTGTTTATTGTATAAAAAAAATTATTAAAAAATATGAAATTTTTTCGTACCCGCCCTACCCCTACCCCACCCCACCCCATTGCCTACCCATCCTCAAATTTCTATTTCATATTTTTGTTACTTTTATAAAAAAATTATTAAAAAGATGAATTTTTCTTACCCTCCGCTCTACCCCTACCCCACTATTGCCTACCCATCCTCAAATTTCTATTTCATATTTTTGTTACTTTTATAAAAAAAAATTGAAGTTTTTCTTACCCTCCCTACCCATACCCCACCCACCCCATTGACCTACCCATCCTCAAATTTCTATTTCATATTTTTGTTACTTTTATAAAAAGATATGAATTTTTCTTCCCAGCCCTACCACCACCCTACCCCCATTCCCAAATTTCTATTTTATATGGGGATATTATATGAGATTAAAAGGAATTTTGTGAGAAGAAAATGGTAAATGGGTCCAAAAAAAATTCAATGAATGAGCAAAAAGGGCTTCTCCAGAAGCACCACTTCTGAAATGAGGGTGTTTGGCCAAAGAAGTGTTTCTGAGAAACAAAAACACTTCCAGAAGCTTGGCCAAACACCACCTAAAACGTTGACATAATAGTCTGTTCGTAGTTTCTTCTTTTGTGGAATCTGAAAATTGGTGTCAGCAGAATGCTTCCCTTTAGTTGATGTTATCCTCCCTTTCTATCTCAGGAAGGTCTAACAGCAGAAGAGTTAGCAAGCAGGGAGCCCGAGGAGCCAGAGCCCGTACAGGTTTATACTATAAGATTTTGCTCCTTACGCTCATTTGCTATATTAAGTACTCATCTTCATTTTTCTCTTTGTATGCTCTTCTTCCCTTTTCTCTTTGATGGAGGGAAGACGTTATAGCATATGTTAATGAAGTTTAAATTCCAACCGAGACAAAAACGCTAGGTGGTCTTTTCTCACCTGCCTAAATCTTGGTGGGAAAAATTAGCCAGTATCTGTGTTGGTGGGTGGTGGGAGGTAGCAGGTATGCGGTGGATAGTCGTGGTGTGTGTAAACTTGCATGGACAACATTATTATGATTTTTTTAAAGTCTAACTAGGGGTGTAAGTGACTCAAGCTATGAGCTCTGCTGGTCTCTAATACTAGATGAGTATCAACATGAAGCTGAGGTCGACTCAATAGATTAAATGAACTCCGACTTCATTTTAAGCTCAATTATATGGCTATTTGTGATTCTTTAAAAAATTAAACAAAACAAATGTGTGCTTATATACTGTCCTTACTGCTCGTCCGGTAGATACTGATGGTATTTGTGGACTTTGAAGAATTAGTCTCATGATGAACATGCAACATGCACACAGTTGAAATGTTACAAATAGCTTCAATGACATAATGTGTTCTATTGGAGATCCACAGTGCTGAAAATAGTCTTCCTTTTTATATAGGTCAAAGAACTGCATATGTCGATACAGATGGGGTCAACTTTTCTTGAAACTAGTAGGGGTTCCTTGGGGGTTTGACAGCATTGAACCAAATAACTTTTGACATCCAAGTCTTTAACCAGGTTTTACTTTAACAAACTAGGGCAAACTTTAGTTTGGTGTTAGAGTATGTTGCTTATTTCTCATTACCAGCTACATTTATCCTTTTTGAGATACCCTAAATGTGAATGAAAAATCTTAGTATAAGCAAGGAAGACATCTTTTCTCTGTCAGCTGAGCATGTTTTTGTCTTCTATAATGAAGTTGAATGTAGCTTCACAATGTTCTGATAGCCTCTTGAATTCTGCAGAATTATCTGTTCATGTGGAGAACTCAAAAGAGGAGGTTTAGAAATCTGGCCATCATTAGTTGGCAAAAATTGGATAATGTTATAAGAGGGATAGATTTCTTTTTTTTTCTATTCGGTTTGTGTGACAGATGACCGATGCTTGTTACAAAAACTTGGGACATGTTGATTTTATTGTTTCTTGTTGCTCACGTCTGATTGGTTTGTGGCACAGACGACTGATGCTCGCTGCAAAAGATGCACAGAGAAAAAAGTGAGGCTCATGGAGATTATTCAGGCTGGACATGGAGATCGTTACTCGGTTTGTCCTTGCAGCCTTTTTTGAGTGTTTGAGATAGACTTGCTTCATACATACATCGTGGTGTTTCTTTTTGGATATTTCTTCTAGCCTCTTATTACAACTAGTTTCAGCGTACGTGCAACTCACGTGTGTCGCGTCAATTAATAAGAAAATATACTATGAAAAAAGAATAAATAAAATAAATGCAATATTTATTTAAATGATGAAAATAAATACAACATGACATACCAATATATTATGTTGTATCGCACCTGACATTTTTTTATAAGCGATATTATTGGTATATTTTTTTCTGTCGCTTTGACTACTTTGTGTCTTAGTCTGAAACTCCTTTCTCACACTAAGACCAATAAAATATTAATAAAAAATTGTGTGAAAGAAGATAAAATTATATAAAATAACAATGGTGTTAAAACAAATTTAACACTCATTTAAATGGTAACAAAATTTACTACATAGATGCAATAGTTGGAAAAAATTGGAATGCTTCAGAATCCGCAAAGAAAAATAATTCAGTTAAGTCAGATATATAATATTTGTTGTTATACATATTTTATGGCATGAAATAATAATATGTTATTTAGTTGCACACTTGCACCTCACTTAATATCTCTTCATAGATGATGTTTTTGGTGTATCTTCCTTTCGTCGTCACTTCAATTAACCTATAATGACAAGCGTTCTTGTTGTGACATTAAACATTCATCTTAAAAGTTCTATGTACCGTAAGCCATGTAAGAAAATATATCTTTTGGTATCGAAAGTGTATAGAATTTATATAATTATGAATTATGATAAAGTAGTATGTATATATCAAATATTTTATAGTTAATACTGAAGGAAAAAAAATCCAATGTTCTAAAAGCGCTAGGTGTAGGCTTGGCGAGCGCCGCCTAGCGCCTAGACGGCTAGGCGGGCGCCTAGACGGATTCCTAGGCGGGGGCCTAGGCGGATGTATTTTTTTTTAATATTTTTAATATTTTTCATCAATTGTATATATATATCATATATGCATAAAATATGTGTGTGGGGGGATTACACCTCAACTTCAAAGCATGTCTTTAAAATTCTAAAGGATTTTGATTGATATAAATTTTCCAATTTCAAATTAGTGTAAAATTTTGTCTTAAATTAAAGCTTTTGACTCAATTTGGCTATAATTGAAATAAGTTTGATCATTTGTCGATTTAGGTGATGGATGCATTTGCAAAATGTGGCTACTTTCTATTTTAATTGAAACTAGGCTTCTTCAATTCCATTCAAACTGGCTGAGCCCAACTCAAGTTGACCTAGACCTGGCCCAACGCCTCAAATCTTAAGCATAAAGGTCAAGAATGACCCCATTTGGATTCTTTCCCAAAATGGGAAAACCCTAGTACGCTCTCCTTCAACTGCTATGCCAAAAACGGTAAGACCACAGAGGTATGAAGCTTTCCAGGCCGTGTGTTCATCCAAATAGGGAAAGAGCATTGATTGCCCCATTTGGATTCTTTCCCAAAATGGGAAAACCTTAGCACGCTCTCCTTTCTATGCCAAAAACGGCAAGACCACAGAGGTACGAAGCTTTCCAGGCCGTGTGTTCATCCAAATAGGGAAAGAGCATTGATTGCTCTTGCACAGTACCACCATACGGTCGCTAAGAGCTGGTAAGGGTCAACCCTCTGCGCGCCTAGGGCAAAATCGGAACGGTCTGGGTGTGTGTGACCACCTAGGGGGACCGCCTAGGGAAAAATCGGGACGGTCTGGGTGCGCCTAGCTCCTGGCGGCCGTCCCAACAGATTTTTAGAACACTGAAAAAATCAGCCGCCAACTGATAAGAGGCAAAATCTATAAACAATTAATAGTGCTAAGAAACTGAGGATACTGACCTCAATTAAGAGCGGAGGGAGACAATATAACTGAAAAAAAACAAAGAGAAAGCAACATAAGACTTGACGCTTGAATCACCTACCATAGATAAAAAAACAATTAATTCTACTTACCTTTGTCTCCATGTTATGTGACTGCAAAGTAAAACAAACATAATCAGAATTGAAGAAAAACGATAATAATTTATTTAACATAAACAATATATCAAGTAAAATCAATTTGTAGTGGAAGAAATCAAGAAGCAAGAAAAACGTGAGAACAGATGAAGACGACATAACATGTGAGGTATTTTAGTTGTGATATTTAATTCAAGTAAGGAATTTGTACAAAATATAATTCTAAATTGATTGAAATCTTAAAATTTAGAATTCGTTCAAATAAGGAAAACTTTAATAACTAAAATTTAATAGGTTTTAAAGGAGGTAGGTTTATTTAATGTATTTTAATTCGAACTCGTTACTCTAGTTTTAATTGTAATACAATTTTATCCAAGTTGCCATCCAACTAAATTTAGTTTTCAATGCAGCTAAATTTAGTTTTCTAGTTTAATAAGGAAATTATTAATATAAACTAAAATCTTCGTTGACTTTGTTAACAGTCCACATCGGAAATATAATGGGAACATGGACTTCTTATATGGATTTGGACAATCCTCACCCTACAAGCTAGGTTTTAGGGTTTAGGCCAAAAATTCATTCTTTACATGATATCAGAGACTCATTCCAATTCTTTGTTCACCAATGTTGGGCTGGACGTGCGTGGGAGTGTTAAGAGTCCCACATCGGAAATGGAATGAGAACATGAACTCTGAACTTGGACAATCCTCACCCTACAAGCTAACTTTTAAGGTTGAGTTAAGTCCAGGATCCATTCATTACAGGCTTTATATTTCTAAATATAAGACTTCTTACCTAGTTTAAATAAGAAAAATTTAATAACTAAATTTTAATTCATTTCGAAGTCCTAAATCTAAGGAAAATAATTAAATGATTAAAAATTTAGAAGTTCTAAATATTAGGAATATAGTAAATGGCAATTTTGTCTATTGTAGAGTCTTTTAATGAAGAGCAAAAAGTTCAATCAACATTTCTAAGGTTCTTCGTGCTTTTTAATATAATATATAGATTATATTATCATTCATTTTCTTTTTGGGAAAGGGGGTAGAAAACTGTTTACTATGATAGCACTTCCATGTTGCATCCGAAACTTTAAATAGTTGATTGAATCGTCTTTAATGCATCCCTTGAGTATAGAGTTCATATGTTGGTAATAGTGAGGAGGAGATTTGTACTTGAAACAGTTTCATGTTATGTTTAGATGTTGTGACAGTAATCGATCTCTTTAGAGTTATTTTCTGTTCTCGGGGTAAAGCTGATTCACCACCTTATTGGCATTATACTGGATCACCATCACCATGCAAGATGTTGAAGGGAGTTGCCTTGCATAGGGACCTTTTTGCCCGCTATGTATCTTAAACTTATGTAGGAGTTTTGCTTGTATTTAAAGGAAAAACAGGTTGAATATGGTGTAATCGCCATGGGAATTTTTATCTTGCTCAAATAATTCGATTGCTACAATGACTGCTTCTTGTTTTTGGTTTTTCTTTTTGTTATCTCAGCTGGAGTGTATTGCTTGTGGCAATACTTGGTATGCTTCTAGAGATGAAGCTGCTAGCCTCACAATCGGTGCACCAAATATTACAAAGAGCGTTGGAACAGAACCATTGGCCACTGCTAAGTTTGAAGATGTAGAGAAGAATTTAACTAGTCCACGAAGAGCTGATAAAGGAGCCAGTGATGTTCTAAAGAAAACAACTGAAGCTTACATGCCAGTTCTAGATAGCCAGAGATCATTTAATAAGACCAAGTGTGATGACAACACTACCCCTGGCAATGCTGACTGACTCTTCTGCTAGTTCCTTAGTCCACTTTAGATATGATCATCTCCTATAAATAATAGTAGATAGCACAGACTGTTTTTTTAACAGTTCTTTTTACTACTTACTGGCTACTTGGTATAGATATGGGGTAGTAGAAAAATCGTAGTCTAGATAGAAATTCAATAGTGAAGTCTGGTATTAAATATCTCTGAAGCGACAACTTGGTATGGATTGTTCTCTTTCCTAGGACTGTACAATTTGCACAGTTGTAAAGGTAGGGTAAGGTTGATGGGTGTAACCTTACGTAGTTCTGGATTATTTTCTTCTACCTAGTAGTGGTGATTTATGTTTGAGCAATGTGTTTCAGTTCACGTGGAGTAAGAGGCTGCATTTACGTGCCTTACTGACTTGGACCATTTATTTAACATGCATTCTACGAGGAAGTTCAATCAAGGAACGTGTTGAAAAAAATAGATGTATTGGGAAGGAATCTTTATTATCCATAGGTGAGGGCAACTCTGATGATTGTACAATATAGCCTACTAACCATGTTGAAAAATCCGACCTATCATTAATTTTCTTAAATCAACAAGTTGTGTAAACTGGAATTTTTCAAAAATAGTAAATACAGAAAGAAGTCTTAAGGAAGATTATTTTCTGATATGTGAAGGTTTAACTTGTGGTCCGTTAATCATTTGACAATCCGGGGGAGTCAAGAGTTTATTAATATCCTTTGTCGGAAAAATACGCTTACATAAGGTGACTTTGTAGTGTGTGAGTAGATAGTAATGACCATGAATTGAAATTATGACAAAATAATGGTAAGGGTTCGAATTTTCATGTTGTAATCTTCTCCCTATTTTTTTCTTCCCTATCCTTTATATATATTTTTTCTAAAGTTATGAGAAAAAAATTCTGGCGAGAGATGAGAAGTGCTACTACTATTTACTACATTTGTTTCAAATAACATGGCTTACACGAAGAGCCGTCTTTGTGCCCGTGCGAGGTATGCTACCGCACAGGGACTTCGAAAAATGAAAAAATTCAGGTGCTTTTTTTTATTTTTTTATTAAGTAGTATTAGCCATAATTTATTGTAAAGACTCATAATTTGCAGGTCTTAGCCCAATTAAAATAGGGGTTGATTAATTTAAAGTTGTATTGTGTTGTTATTTACAATTTAAAATAATTTCTAATTATTGAAATCATATATTTACTTATATTAATTAAGAGCTCACTTTTACGAATTAGAACAGAACCCCTAGAATGTTTGAGGCGAGTCTTGCTTACACGGAGTTTTAAAAAGAAAATATATCATAACATTTACCTGATTATATGCTTGTAATTGTAAACGTTTCATAAGAAAATTTATCATTAAGGATAAGATGAAAATTTTAAATTAAATTATTTAAAATTTAAAAAAATATTATTTTTTCAATTAATTAATAATGTCATATTTAGAGATGTCCATTAGGGAAAGAATAAAGAGTCGGCGGGTCATACGATAGTCTGATATCGATTTGACCGACCAATTACAGATCTGCTTCCTCCCGCCTGAAACTATTTCACAATCACATGCACCCCTCCTTATTTTACTCCTTTCTCCTCGCTCTTGGACCCTCTGTCTTGCTTTGACCAAAATACCCTTACAAAATAAATAAATAAATGGTTTAAAACTGAAAAACTGAACAAATGAGTCACACGGTACGCATCGATTTATGTTCTACGTACTCGTCTGTTTTATTTTATGTTATAATGTTTGAATGAACATAAGAATTACGAATGATAATTCTTTGAGAATTGTGTAAAACGAGCTATAAACATGCGTGTGAATATTTAAATAATCTCGTTAATGATAAATATAAAGTTTAAAATTAAATTATTTTAAATATAAAATAATACCATTATTTTTTGAAGAAAAAAGTATCACATAGATTCAACCACGGAGAGATTGCAATACTAAACTATTTTAGGCTACATTTTTCTTTTTACTTAGGGATATGAACATCAACTCGATATATGGGCGACAAGGCGAGTCTTTTTTTCTTTTAAATCACTAATCGTCTCAAAATAGGTATAGTTCTTGTTGGAAATTTATCTTTGGTGGAGGTTGGATCCGTCCATCTTCAATGACTTAAACATCATGGTTCTACATGTTGGAGACCCTGGTTCTTCACACATGCATAATCTACTAAGTAAGTAGATGACCGTAGGGCCAAGAATCGTCAAATTCCATTGAGAAATGGAAAAGATATTAGTCCGCGAAGTAAGGTGTTTGAGACATGAAAGAGTGGAGTGAGACAAATCTACCACATCGGTAGGAAAAGGAAAACTTGTTCATAATATAAGCCTCAAAACTGAATAAAAGATTGGGACCCCAAGGGGTAACCCATGTGTTTGAAGGAGGGAGAATCTAGGTGTGCTTAGGTTTAAGACTAGGCCCACACGCGCGCCACCACCCGCCCGATCTGGGTCGTGGGTTGTTGGGCTTCTGATATTATCTTTTTGGACCACAGACTGTATTATATTTACAGTTTGGTCCGAAGATTCGAAGGCGATTTGCGGATGTCATTATGACGGTAGTGACCGCCACGGCGCTAAATGTCGAGAGCTTCCGATGCGGAAAATCAGGGAATTGATGGCATTAACTTGCTGAACGTTTTGCACTTATGCCTAAACGTTTCTAGTCGTTATGGAGTCCATTAACAACCCTCTTAACCCCTTCTAATTGTCATTAACACCTCTTCTCTTCCTTTAAACTATAAAAGCATGCCTTATTTTCAGATTTGAGGGCACACAATATATGACAACAATACAGAACTGAAAATAGAGGAAGAACACAAACATAATACATAATTCTATAAGTTCTTTCTAGTTTATGAACATTCTTCTTTCCATTTGTTAGCAATCGTTTCGTGTTTGTTTTCTTCGCCAGGATCACTTCTGTTTGCTTTGCTCAAGTGATATTTCTCTGTTGTTTTACCTTAGGAGACAAGTTGCAATTCATCCGTACAAAGCATGCATACAAATAATATTGTCTTAAGGAAAGATTGAAAAATCAATCGACTCGTCAATCCAGATTTAGTGTCTATTTGTTGCAGGTTAACGTGATTCAAGGAGCTTGCTGAAACTAGAAAGAAGATCCAAGGCGAAAGATTCAAGACGAATTCAAGTATAAAGATCAAGATCACCAAACATAATTGTTGCCTCAACTCTTGTTGACATCAAGTCTATTGAAACACATAATTGATTATCCTTTTCTAGCACTTGTAATAGTAGTTTATTATTTTTCGTACATCAAAAGGAATTTAGACTCACAGTTCTTTTATATTTGTAAACAAGTATCTTAAAATTATTAAGTGTTCACATATTTTTGTTTTTTTTAGTGGGATCTTTAAACATCATTATATCTTCTATTATCGCACAACTACTATCCCCTGCCTCCATGGTACAACGACTAAATAAACACCATGATCATCAACTACCATTACACACACATCATCCACCTCATAAGTCATAACCATCACTGCCTACCATTACTAGCGTTAGTTACTAGCATTACTAGCTTTTAGAGTATTTAAATTTTAAAGAATAATCAATTATATATTCAAATTTAATCATTTTAACCTCCAAAAAATATATAGGGCCTTAGTTTATTCCGTCTTGATATATGGAAGACACATAATTGCCTCTTAAAAGAAGGAATTTTTACGGCAAGTTAAAGGAGCATTATTAAGATGATATTATTTTTTTGTTAGAAAGTCTTTTATTAATATTAAGGTATATATAGAGTACAATGTTTATCCCTTATACAATAGAAATTCTAAGCCTATACAAAAGATGAATTCTAGTCTTATCATAATTATATTTACACAATATATGAAAATATTCTAATTATGGGTAGAGAATATATTGTTTCCTATATTTACACGTTTATACATCCCCTCAGTCGGAGCGGAAGGAGGTCGGACGCTGAGATTGAATCTGAAGTCAAGAAACAACTGTCTGGGAAGTCCTTTGGTAAATATTTCTGCATACTGATAGGATGATGGAACATGTAACACTCTGACATGGCATAAAACAACTTTCTCACGAACAAAGTGTAGGACTATCTCATTGTGCTTGATTCGCTGATGCTGAATCGGATTATGAGACAAATAGATGGCAGAGATGTTATCACAGTACACAATAGATGTCTGACGCAAAGGACACTGAAGTTCTAACAATAAGTTTCTGAGCCAACAAATCTCAGCTACTACATTTGCAACGCCTTTGTACTCAGCCTCGACACTGGATCTAGATAGGGTAGTTTGTCGCTCGGCAGACCAAGAAATCAGATTATCCCCTAAGAAAATACAAAAGCCTGAGGTGGAGCGTTGCGTATCCGGACACCCTGCCTAATCTGCATCCGTATATGAGAGCAACCTGTTTGGCGCAGAGGGGTATAAGTGCAAACCATAATCAATAGTGACCTTAATGTATCAAATGATACGCTTAAGAGCAGTGAAGTGAGACTCCTTGGGGGCATGCATGAATAAATGATCGGTGTATTTTATATACACTTTTTGAGTCATTTTTAATTAGTATTTTACTCATTTTATTTATGTTTAGTATAGTATTAGGGTCGTTTTCCTTTCTTTTGTGTCACAGCGGTCAGAAATGGAGAAATGACGATAAGGTGATGAAATGAGCATAAATGAGATGGAATTGCACACAAAAAGGGCCAAGAAATGAAGTCTAAGAAATTTCGGGAATTATAGAGGAGATCCGACGAAGTCCGGACGAAAAAATAGCGGCAAAATCGCTGAAACGTCACGGAGCCGGGCGCGCGCTGGCGGCAGAATCTTGAAAAGTGCTGAAAGTCGAGAGTTGCTGAAATTCAGCGCCAAGCGCATGCGGCGCCGACGCGAATTATGAAGTCTTTGGCGAATTTGACATGTTTTCAGAATCCTAAAGAGATTATTTTTCCTACCTAAAGAGATTATTTTTCCTACCTAAAGGGATAACTTTTCCTACCTTAAAACCCTTACCTAAAAGGATTCTAATAACTTTTCTTTTCCTACAAATCTCTAACCCTTCACCAAAAGGATTCTTTGGCTATAAATACTCTACATCATTAGAAGAATTATTCATTCTCCATTCCACCATTCACCATTCTACATCCATCCTTCCACCAATCCATCTTGTAAATATTCCACAACACAACCATTGGATGCTTGGCTTGGAGACTCATTCTTAAGTAATTTTCTTTTCTTTTCTTTTCTTTATTTCAGTTTTTGTATGATGAACATGAGATTAGTTCTTGTCATGTCAATGGCTAGGAACTAATTCCTCTATAGGGCTTTCCATGTTGAATCTCTAGAAACTTATGTTATGATTTAATGCATGCTTATGATTATTCTTCTTCTTGTTGAGATCTATCCAATATTTGAGTTGAATTCTTGGTAATTAATTGACAACTAATTATCACTATATGATTTCTAATCGATTAGAAGGGGATTGTGAATATGCTGTAAGTTGGGTAGACATTCTTGGATTGGGGATGAAAATACCTCAATTATTTATGTAGCGTTAATGAGAGGCTTAAAAACCCTAATTTTGCGCATTGTGCGTGACGGTTAACTAGGTTCTTGTTCTTAATCCTCTATAGAGTTATCCTTATCACGAAAGGTAGGTAAGGTGCAATCTGAGGTTGAGTGTTTATATAACCTAGCGAGTATAAAGCGATTTAGTGAACTGCTTTCTCCAAAGAAGACCGTAAGTTATTGCATTAATAAGTAGCATAAGCGGATAGTGAGGAGGCGTGGAAGCCCTATTCTCATCATGAAGTAAACCCTTTTAGTAAAATAGCTTTTATAATCCTTAGTTATAAACAACAAATCTAAATATCAATTTACCAAATAGATACCAAAAAAATAGATAGTTGGTAATTGAACCCTAATCCTTGTGGACGATATTCGGTCTTATCAAGACTATACTACTTGTCACGATAACGTGCACTTGCGTTTAAAGTGTGTGCATCTTACCGCGCATCAATAAACATACCTGCTGAACAACATAAGCAATGTCTGGCCTGGTAAATGTGAGATACTGAAGTGCACCTGCAAGACTCCTATACAGAGTAGGATCGAGAGGCAAAGCGTCCATGTAATCGAGCTTAGATTTGAATCATTGGAATAGGCATAACTTTGTAATTTGCCATCTTAGCCCTGTACACTATCTCATCTGCATACTTACGCTGACACAAGAACATGTGATTGGCAGACCTAGTCACTGATATCCCCAGGAAATAACTCAGTTTTCCCAAATCAGTCATTGCAAATTCGGACTTAATCAAGACAATAATCTCATTTTTCAATCTATTTGGGGAGGAGTCAGAACAATATCATCCACGTATAGTAATAAGTAAGCAGTGCTACTACCTCGATGAAAAATGAAGAGTGATGTATCACTCTTGTTGCATACAAACTCAATCTGCAAGATATACCCGGTAAAGCGATCATACCACGCACGGGGGCCCTGTTTCAGGTCATATAGTGACTTACGGAGACGACACACATAGTGAGGAATTGCTGGATGGGTGAACTCATGCGGCTGATGCATGTACACTGTTTCTCGCAGGTCCTCATGTAAGAATGCATTCTTCACATCAAGTTGATGGATCGGCCAGTGTTTGCCCATGGCAATGCTCAAAACTGTGTGAATGGTAGCCGGTTTGACAACCGAGCTGAAGGTCTCTCCACAATCATTGCCCTCCTGTTGATTTGTGTCATTAGCCATAAGACGGGCCTTATACCTCTCAAGATCCCTATTATCTCGGAACTTATGACAAAAAAGCCACATACAATGAATTACATTCACCCCATCAGGTCTAGGTACTAGATCCCACGTGTGCTGTTTAGTCAAAGCATTAAATTCCTCATACATAGCTGCATTCCAATTAGGATCTTGTTTGGCCAATTTTGGGTTCTTTGGAAGTGGAGAGATGGTTTGGGCAGACAAGTTGAAAAAGAGCTTCGGTTTGAAGATTCCATGCTTTGAACGAGTTTCCATTGGATGAGTATGGACAGTGGGTGGCTGAGTGGGGTCTAAGACGGGGGGTAAAGTCGGACAAGGAGAGGGTGGGGGAGCCGCGGCGCTGGGCAGACAGTATTCTCTGGACATTTGGCGCCGCGGCGCCTCTGTGCAGGGCCGCGGCGCTGAGGACGGGACAGAAAAAATGAGTTGTTCGAGTAGGATGGGAGAGATGGCAGACTCGTCAAGGAATGAGTAATTCGGTTTTTAGAATTTTTGAAGATTCGAAAACGGGAATGTGGTCTCGTCGAATATGACGTGACGAGAGATGTGGATTTGACGAGTCGACAAGTCATAGCATATATAGCCCCTATGGTTCGGCGAGAATCCTAGGAAGACACATGGAGTGGACCTATGAGTGAACTTGTGAGGGGTGGTAGAGCTAAGGTTGGTATAACACAGACAACCGAAAATCTGTAGATAATCATAGGAGGGGACTCTATGGTAGAAGATTTCGGTAGGGGTCATATTGTGAAGAGTGCTAGTAGGGAGAATATTTAGAACGCATTCTGACATTTTAGCAGCATGACCCAGAATGATGGAGGGAGGGAGGCATGAATCAATAGGGTGCGAATCATGTTGTTAATGATGCGTATGATTCTTTTAGCTTTACCGTCTTGTGGTGAGGTGTGAGGGCAGGAGAAATGAAAAACAATGCCATTATTGGTACAAAAACAGTGAAACATAGATTTATTGAATTCACGACCATTATCGCACTGAAATAATTTTATGTCTTTTTCAAATTGTGTTTGAATAAACTTGCGAAACTCAAGAAATTTGGCAAACACTTTCGATTTAAATTTAAGAGGGTATAACCAAACATAGTGTGAAAAATTATCAAGCAACACAAGATAGTATTTATGACCGAGAGAACTAGAGATAGGAGACGTCCATAAATCGGCATGTATAATATCTGTTGACACCCAATTTTGACCCTCCCGGCCAGGCATTAACCATAAAATTACACTAATTTTGTAAAATAATTCCTTAGGATTTTTATAATAAAATGCAGCGAATAAAACATTAAATACAGGCATAAATAATTAATTTAATAATGGCATCGCGTCTTACGTAGAGTTTTAAACACTTAGAGTCCCGTGCCCGCATTAACTAACTTTAAGCTTTGTCGTAATTCTTAAATAATTAATAAATGCATAAAAATAAATAATTTAGCGATAACATCGTGTCAGGTAGCATAGCCGCATTTATTAGTAATCAGTTGTAATTTAAAATCAATTTTAATACATGCATTTAATAGCGTCGCGTCTATAAAGCTCTAAACAATTCCTAAATATCATACTTGCATTTAGCATTTAAATAATTTAATCTAAACTCAATTCAATTTTAATTTAACTTCGCAATAATGCATAACAATAAGATTTTAAATAATAGCGTCGCATTCTAAAGTATTAAGCATTAATTAAATAACGCGCCCGCATTTAGCACCTAAATAATTAGACTAATTTAGCGCCTAAATAATTAGACTAATGTAGCACCTAGATAATTATAATAAAGCACCTAATTAATTTAATCACATTTGTTAATTAATTAATAATACACTACCCAAATTAGTTTTACCTAAAATTAACTCTTAAAATTAATACCCAATACCTAATTAAAACTAAACTAACACTAACTACCCAGCCCAATTTCCCGTCGACCCGCGACCCGCGAGGCCCAACCCGCAAGCCCACGTTTTTCCCTTAACCAGCAGCCCACTATAGGGGGCCTCACTTCATCTTCAACGCAAACAAACCCTCCATTTCATTTTTACCTTCCTCAGCCTAAAAAAACGCAGAACCCTAGAGCTTCTTCACCTCACGCCTTCGTCGCCGTGATTCTCGCCTGAGAATCCGGCGACTTTCCTTTTCCTTTACCCTCGCACGATCACCGCACTTGCCATAACCAAACCAAAATCCCCCCCAAATCATCTCCTACAAAGCCTACCACATTAAGAACCAGAATCAGTACCAAAAACCCTCCAAAATCGTCCCAATAATAACACCCAAATCAGTACCAAAAATACACCATAAATCGTTCTAAAATCAGTACCGAATCAAGCACGAATCGTACTAAATCAGCATTGAAAGCCTTACCAAATTCAGAACACGATTTGGGGCTATAAATACAGAAGTTTTTTCACCATGCAAAGGGGGAACATCAAGAGAAGGAGAGCGAGGTGGCGGCCAATCGGACATCCTTTCCCTTTCAATTAACGAAAGCCGACCGACAGTCATGCAAGACAGGAGAAGAAGCAGCGTCGACTAACTCCTGGAATCGATCGAGAATCCAACAGTGAGGTTTCTTACCAGCAAAATCAGGAATCCGAAATACAAAGCCAAAACTTTTCTGCAATAATAGCCTAGAGTTCCCCCCCCCTCTAAACCACATTGCTTTCAATCACATCGCAATAACCTGTCGAGCGGACCGACGACTTGATACGCTGCCTCGGTTCGCTGCCCGGAGAAGGTAAATTCAAATCACCCTCAGTCTTCATTTTTATGTACGCTTGTTTGATTATCTGGTATTGATCTATGGTGGTTTGAATATGTAATTTGGATTTATTCTGTTCAGTAGACATAAGGTCCTGGAGTATATATGTTTGTTGGGCTCTCAATAAAAACTATATATAAATATGTATATGATGGAGACTTGAATTAGATTAGTTAGGTAGCTAATCTCGACATTTGAATCAGTCTGTTAGCAATTAACTTAAACAGTCTAGGGTCGCTAAGTTACTGATTGGGATATCAAAATATGGTATATTGCTAACTGATATGTTTAAAAAGGTTTGTGATCAAATCAGACGCTTTGTGTTTATTTCTGTTTGGTAGACTGACTATGTTTGGTATTTTCTTCTAGTTTTTGTATCGCTTAATTTCTTGTCAAGATGTTAAGATGCAGGACCATCAAAGTCGGGTTGTAGACATAGTCTAATCTTTTACATAATTAAGATAAATGCGGTGACAAAGCTCGATTTCAGTGAAGATTCAAATTATGTGGTTATACAACATGTTTACGTGTCCCTGTGATTTAGGAATATTTGTGAAGCTTAAATTCATTTTAAACAAATACCAAAGAATCGTGGTTCTATGTGTTAAATGCAGGCCAAAGTGGTCCTGCATAGCAAAGCAGTCTCTCTGAATAATTGTGTATCATCCTTGTTTGTCTAACATCCTACTGAATTAGTTCTGCCTCTGTCCTACCTGCTCAATTGTTGAAAGTCCCCCATAATCAACTTGTAAATTCTTCTAAGTCATCTTGTAACATGTCTAACTCCCATAATTATGACTAGTATCTGAAGAGATTCTATCATTTAATTAGACACGCATACGTGAAGAATGATCATGACAAGATATCATGTCTTGAGATTATTTGAAGTATAAATATTAGTTTGAGTTATTGTGTGCATTTCAAAGGTATTGGTTTAATTTCTGTGTTATTTGATTACAATTGTTGAATGAGATTTACGAAAAAAAAATCTTTCTTTTTTTATGCAAATCAGGGACACAAGGAAACTGTCAAATGCTTTTTTTTGTAGAGTAAAAATGTATAGTTGAGACTTTGAAATTGCCTAAATGTTTTGAATGTGATTAATCCGACTAAGCCTTTTGTTAAGCCAAAAGTCCATACCTTGATAGCATCTGTCTATGCCTAGATCACTTGTTTGAGCACTTAGCTGTACATGAGACCTTGAACCTGTTTGCATATGCCTATAATGTTTTGTTGTCATTTGGTTAAGGTATGTGTGTATCACATCTTGATAAGATGAGTTTGCTTGAGATTCTACTTTGTATCTATTGTGTTGGTTTGGTTTTGAACATGTTTGCATGCATTATGGGCTGCTATCATTTATCATTTTCTCATCGTTATTTTGGTGCGTATATTGGGACATCTGTTTAGGCCTATTCTGCGTATTTTAGGAAAGCTAATATAGCTGCATATAGACTCTGTTGAGACATGTCTTACGCTCTGGTTATCAGTGTATGTAAAGAATGTGTGTTCTCCTTTCTTACTTCAAATCCGCCATTCTGTTCGGACTAATAATTGTACCACAATTGAACCATATGCGTCTGTGATTGTATGTGCATCACATTTATATTACTTACTTATATTACTGATAAACATACTAACCCTTATACTTTTCTTATTTTTACATGAAACGCACCGGAGCAACAAAGAGTCTCATGGCGAGACTCATCGTGGCAAATTAACACCCGCATCTATGTGCATTTCCACTCCGCATCAGAAATTCCAAAGCTATAGGCGGAATTACATCGCTTTCTTCGAGTCGCCATTATTAATTCATATCCTCTCCCTATTCATTGATTGTAATTAATTGTCTAACGCTATACTAATTAATTAGCATTTATAATAGTTAAACCCTGAATCAATAGCTAGAAATCAGTTTGATTTACTTACTTTAGGCTTGCCTCGCCTTGTTTAATAGTTATAATAAATCATTTAGCATCCTACACTTGCATAATAAGCTGAAATATTATTTACCTAGATATCCTTAAAACCGTGGTATAATTTCCTATTAATACAGAATAAGAAATACTGCTTTTGCATAATAGACACGTCCTCCCTCTTATCACAAAATATTATATCCTCATGCTAAGCAATATATACCACTTAGGTAAAGGAATACTGGCATACATTTTACTTCTATTATATTCCTAACTAAGATAGTATTTAGGCATCCTAAGCTGCATAGCTTTAAAACTAACCTTGACTTTCCTACATAAACCTCATGACATATCTTTAGAAAGTATATCTTATACTTTTCCGCTTAAATGTTTTTAAATACACCTTTGCCCTTTTATACTTTAAGCACCTTTCAAACATTTTAACATTTTAGCATTTTTATTAAGCGGGAGGGTGTATTTTTGCACAATAATTACCCTAGGTTTGGCAGGACAACCGCAAGTTAGCGGATCTTAGAGGGTGCCTAACCCCTTCCCTCTAGATTAATAAAGAACCCTTACCCAGAATCTCATTAAGTTTAGCAGACCATAAAAATGGAGTTAATGTTTTACTTCAAACTAGTTAAACATTTAGGTGTCCTAATTCACCCAATTAATTAGGTGGCGACTCATGAACCATAGCATTCTAGCAACCCTTCAGCATTTTAGCACCCTTTTAAACTTTAGCATCTTTTTTGCAATTTTAGCATTCTTTTAAACATTTTAGCTTTTATTTTTATTTTCTAACCTTTTTATTTGAGCAGGAATTTAGTTTAGAAAATAAATGTCGCGGTCGAAAAAGGGCGCGACAATATCAAAGGGAGCAAAGGTAACACTAGTAGATGATTTAAACGGAAGACGAATATGTTTGCCTAAAGAACAAGAAACATAATTTTGGGCAAGCTTCCCATTACAAGTAATGAAATTGTTGCCTCTAAGAAAATTAAAGACTGGGACTCCTGGATGACCAAGCCTATTGTGCCATGTTGAAGAAGAAATAACCGCTAGAGTGACGGGAGAGCAAGATCTGGCAGCAGAGGTGGAGGTGAATGAATAAAGATCTCCCGTGCTATTGCATCTCGTAAGAGGTGTCCCTGTATGAAGATCCTTCACAGTAAAACCAAAAGGGTCAAAGTCCACAGAGACAAAATTATTACGAGTAAATTGACAGGCATATATGAGGTTCTTAATCATGTGTGAGGCATATAGGGTGTTTTTGAGGGAGAATGGTGGATGAGGAGGTTGTGTGTATGAGATACCATAACCTTTAACTGGAATGCGTTATCCACTACCAACTGTAACATATTAAGGATGCTTTAAACTAAACAGTGTAGGAATAGTACTTGCAGATTGGGTGACGTGAGATGTGGCGCCTGAGTCTATGTACCAAGTATTGTCAGGTTGCATGTAGAGGTCTGAGCGCTGACCCAACTCGGTGGGTGTCATGGGAGGATGGCCGGAGGACTGACCTGCGTGAAGTGGGCTCGCGAGGCTAGAGCAGAGCCCAACAAACCGGGGTAAGAATACGGATTGTAGGGCTGCTGGTACTGGAATGGACTTTGCGCCGCGGGTCCGATCGGGCGCCATGTCACGCCCGAACCCGGGCGGATGGTGCCCTACACAGGCACCCGCTACCTTAACAACACAAGTAAACCGCGAAATTTAATAACACCTCTTTTTTTAAAACCAACGACGTGCAAGGCAAAGCCGATGCGCCGCCATATAATATACATGTACCCAAAGACACAACATCGCATACGAGTCCAATCCTACATATGAATCTGCACTCAAGAGTTAAATCGAACTATGACGGACAAGGCCCCCGTGCATCCATAATCGCAAAAGCACTGCATCGAAAGAACTTATACCAAAAGATAACTCCCAACGAAGGAGCTATCCAAAACTCGGCGGTCCTACACTGCCGATCACCAAACAGCGTACCTAAACTCTGCAGATTTAACGCGGCCGGGAGGTCAAGACGAAGAATGTACCAAGTATGTGAGCGATGAAATCAGAATGAAATCATAACGATCTAAACAAAGCGGAGACATGTATGATAGCCAACCTACAATACATAACACATAAGCGATCATATCAAGTCGGGACGCACTTCAAAGTCACTACTCAAATATAACTATGGGTCTCACGCCCATAATATCAATCATGCCGTGGAATCCTTCCTCACCGGCGATCCATGATGTAATAACACCAACTAGGATACATGAACACCAAGTCCCACCCGTGTCCTAAATACCACGCGTCTCATGCCGGAATCCCACATCGTAAAAGCATGACTAGGGTGACACAAACAACCGGGACATATATGATAATCAAATTATAACACATCGTGGCCTTACTAACAATGAGAGTAAGCGTAGTATCCTTACAATATAAAATAGGAAGCTCACGATCAGCGGACCACCCGCGCGCGATATCATTTAGCAATCCTTCTCGGGACTATTTCACCCGCATAGGTCACGTGGACCGCGTGAGGTATTTCGCACGGGACTATTTCACCCGCATAAGCCCTTACGACTCGCGTGAGGTATTCTCGCATAGGTCGGACCCGCCCGCGTGGGACTATTTCACCGCATAAGTCCTTACGGACCCGCATGAGGTATTCCTCGCATCGTGGGTAGCAATTCCACGGAATCTTCAAATGCCACAAACCCGGGGAATGACCCCGAAACGACTGATATACCAATAGCACACAACCGGCTATTTCCAGCACACATAGGCAATTCTCAACTAATCAGGCCAAGTACTTATCAAGGCACACATGGAAATAATTCTCAATTAACCAAGCCAAAGTACTTATCAAGGCACACATAGAATAATTCTCATTTGACAAGCCAAAGTACTTATCAGGGCACAAATAGAATAATTCTCATTTAACAAGCCAAAGTACTTATCAGGGCACAAATAGAATAATTCTCATTTAACAAGCCAAAGTACTTATCCGGGCACAAATAGAATAATTCTCATTTAACAAGCCAAAGTACTTATCCGGGCACAAATAGAATAATTCTCATTTAACAAGCCAAAATACTTATCAAGGCACTCTTAGACAAATTCTCAATTTATCAAGCCAAAGTACTAATCAAGGCACACTTAGACAAATTCTCAATTTATCAAGCCAAAGTACTAATCAAGGCATCACATAGAATTATTCTCAATTAAATAGGCCAAAGTACTACGTACGTACATTCTTTTCAAAAGACTCCTTTTTATGTAAAATCCCAAGATACTAACACCCGTAGTATCAAGGCGTGTCTATTCTTCAAAGTAAGTTACTATACTTTTTGAAACTCATTTCGAAGCTTGAAACCAAGTAACTTCAAATTTTCACAAAATAGGCAACTTATGCCGATTAATCAAAATAGACAACTTTCTAAACCTTCCATAAAGCCGTTATAACCAACTTCCCATAAAGCCGTTATAACCCTTTATGGTTTTAGACATATCCATTCCTTTTTATAACCAAGAGACTTATACTTACAAATCAAGTTCTTAACTTTCAAAATACTTCAAGTCTCTTAACATTTAGAAAACAAGTTTCTTCTACTTTTAAACCTCAAGTAACTCACACCTTTAAAACAAGTTACTTCTCTTAAATCATGTCATTTCTCCTCTCTTAAAACAATTAAGTAAATCACTCCTTTAACTCCCTAAAGTCATTATAATGACCTTTAGGATTTTGGACTAAGGCACTAGCCCAAAAGATTTGGAAACCACTTCCTTTTCAAGACTCTATGTACTTTAAGTAAAATACTTTCACTTTTAAGAATCCAAACTTCACTAAGAAAATGGATTTTACAACTTACAATTTAAACATCAAAGTACAATCAAGTACATAGAACAAATTCTATTCTAGGCAATCCAAATACAACCAAGGAATGGATCGTTTAAGAGTAGAACATACTTTCTTAATCTTAAGGAATCATGCTAAGAAGAGATAGTTCACATACCTTTCGCTAAATCCACAAGCTAAGCCGAATACGCTGACGTAGAAGTTGTCAACCTATAATGGTCACAACAAGACTATCAACTTCTAGCCTCTAACGATAATAATACTAAGTATACGCCTCTAATTCTACGGAAAATCGGGCAAAGACTTCCTTTGTTTCTACTCACTTTGCCACCTTTTCAAGGTCGAATACAATAACCAAACACGCCACATTTAAGGCTCCAAACAACAACCAACCAGGGATTACACGCCTTACAATACGTGTAAAATTCCACCCCACAATTCATACCAAGTAGTTTAAAACTCCAAGCCATTCTACTAACTACAACTAACAATTCAAAGTCTTTTCCAATCCTTTTCCAATTCCAAGTTCTAAGGTCAACATGTTATATAGTTATAAACCACTTCAACAACTACAATTTCCTTCTTTTTTTACAACATGCGATGACTTTACTAATAATCGACTTGAATTGAAATCTTAGGGCTAACATGCTAGTTTTCGGATTAGGGTTCCAATAGCCAATATGATAATCAAACTTCGTAATATATAACTCATGCTTGCTAATAACCATAGCTACAATCAATAAGTAAACTTAATGCTAAAACGACAAAATTTATACCTTTCAAAGCCCTTAAAATTTCCAAGATTCCAAAGTCGCGCCTTAGCAATTCTTAGCTCCTTTCCTTAGGTTCCAATCCGCTCCAAGCACTCCTTAGAGGCCTATGAAGAACCCATCTTCAAAGTTGAAGAACTCCCTTAGTTTCCGCCTTGCGACTAACGTAAAAATGCGTTTTTTCCGAAATCTTTCTATTGAGATAACCTTACAATACCCTTGGGGACATTGGGTTAAAGTCTTGTGGCTAATGGATCAAAATCACAAAATTTTTGTGTGGGAGAGGGCACTAACCCGAGAGCTTTTATTGTAGAACAACAATGTTTCTAATTTTTCTAAGTGTAAAAGACATTGTCTTGCACTAACTTAGTATACTTATAACACAATGGAGGGCTTAGACTTAAACAAATGTGAGGTTAGGATGAGTTTCACTTGGATCAAGCCTAGGTGGACAAGTTGACTCACAACAATATCGCTTAGAAGACTTATCATCTACATAGGTCAAATGACCATAACACCCATGCAATATTTCGTCAAACATCATGGAGGGGGTGACACTTGTCGCCCTCTCATTCATCCATAAAAATCCGTAAACCTCGTGGGCCCCACAAAAATGTAAAATTCCTCGGGTGGGCCCCACGTGACCAAATCCGTAAAAATAAATTTCCATAGTGTTAATAAGTTCCATACTTTACAAATATTGTCTTTTGAGAATCCAATTCTCAACAACAAGCATTTTTCCTTTCCGACTTCCGGAAGATTTTCCGTCGGAAAAACAATTCTTCCTTTCGTACCGATTTCCAAGTCTTGATTCCTTACGTACATTCTCTTATACTGCACCGACTTACGGGGTGTAACATTCTTCCCCCCTTAGAAAAATTCGTCCCCGAATGTTCTTAGTCGGTCGTCACGCTATACAAACCCCGGCACAATCTCTATACTATGCCTATCAATCAATACTCCACAAGACTAACGATGCCACACCTGGCCATCGCCTAACATACGTAAACATATCAATGGACCTTCCGTCCGCTACCCCTTCTCATAAACTCGAAGGTTACAGTCTCCTAGAACACGGGATCCTTAGAGGTTCCTTTCTTTCCTTACTTGTCATACTTTCTCGTACTTTCAAACTCATCTAGTACACGTACAAAATCTCAAATTTTGTTTCGTTTCTCCAACTTGGAGTTACTAACCAAACTTGGCCATATTGTTACTTACATTCCGTGAAGGCTCTTCTCGGTCCTTACGACCTAGTTAGGTGGAACGCATCCACGAACTCGCATAACGATCAACTAGACTTGGGCCTAGCACCCTCGTGACCCTATCACATACGGACCATTTCTAATCGACATCACCCCATTCCATACTATCGGTGACCGAAATGAGTCCATAACCCGACTCATCGTCACACTTAACTTGTCATTCTTAGTCTGAAATAAATCTTTCTCTTATCTCAAGGTACTTCTTACCCTATCCCCTATTCACTAGAGGTTCGTCACATAAGACAAAGTATTTCTACTGCACAATCTTCCCTATTGGTCTTACATCACATTGCTGGTAATTACAACTTGTGAACTCTACACAACTATAGTCTCGGTTCACTTATCATTCTTGTCAACATTCATAACTTTTCACTTTACTAATCAAAGTATCCCTACCTGGGTACTATCACTTTACAACTCTAGCAACAAAGGGAAAACATATACGCTAAGGCAAAATCAATCTAACAACGCACGTATGATTCAAAAGAATCGAACTATACTGTAACCCGTGCGATGTCGCCTACGATCATCGCCCATGAGTCACGTCATCTCGCGGTCAAGGACCGCGAACTATAAACTCCACTCGACCTCACCACTACCGCTAACATCCGACACCCGCTCGGGAACGCATACCGCGAGGAAAGGGAATCAACCATCGGCCTCATAGCCGAGCCACCCCACCTGCTCTTTTCTAAAAGGACATACCGCAGAATATGGCCCGACGCCACAATAAAAACAAACACTGCCATAACGGCATTTCCCGAACGACGCTACTACATCCGAACATCGAGGAATAAGTGGCCTCGATCGAGAAAATCTTCTCGCTCTCGAGAACCTCGATCCTCGGAGCTTGACCGGCTCCTAAATACCTGGGTCAAATCTCCCACCGCGAGCCGCGGTATGTACTGGGTAGGCCGGGACGAATATCTCACCCGCCGAGGCACTCGTCCAAAAACTCACCGCAGATAACCAACCGGTCTAGCCTCTTACTCGGATCTCCGCGCCGCCCTCTACCCTCTCAGACACTGCTCTGCATCGCCGAATAACCTCTCCGACGAAACTGCAGACCGCTTATCTTGGTCAATAACATAATGGCTTCTTTCATGACCCTAAAGTCTTACCTTAACTGAGAAACTGGAGGCTCTGGTGCTGGGGCCTCAAAACCTGGCGAAGAAGAACTCGCCGACTGTGGAACCACATCCGATATACCCTGGGCATAGCCCTATCAACTCTCTGAGTCTGACTAGTAGCTCCTGCTACTCCTTTGCCCTTCTCGGGCGTTGCCTCTCCTCGAGGCATAATCAGAACACAACAACACGTCGAGAGGAATTATCTTACTAACACGACTCTAGTGGCACGATCTTAGAGTGAGAAGAATAGAAACCAACTCCTAAATGTCCCGTAGCCTCCTGTTTATGGGTGTGGCGCGCAACACACCGATAATCAAGACTCTACTAGACACGGTCGTAGACATTCCGAGGATCGATCGCTCGATACCACTGCCACGCCCGAACCGGGCGTGGATCGGTGCCCTACCCGGGCACCTCGCTACCTTAACAACACAAGTAAATCGCGAAATTTAATAACACCTCTTTTTTTAAAACCAACGACGCAAGGCAAAGCCGACAAGGTCGCCATATAATATACATAGACCAAAGACACAACATCGCATACGAGTCCAATCCTACATATGAATCTGCACTTAAGAGTTAAATCAACTATGACGGACAAGGCCCCGCCGTACCCATAATCGCATAAAAGCTCAGATCGAAAGAACTTATACCAAAAAGATAACTCAATGTAAGGAGCTATCCAAAACTCGAAAGGTGGTCCTACACTGCCGATCACCAAACAACAGACCTAAACTGCGGATGAACGCAGCTTCCGGCGAGGTCAAGACAAGAATGTACCAAGTATGTGAGCGATGAAATCAGAATGAAATCATAATGCCTAAACAAAGCAGAGACATGTATGATAGCCAACCTACAAGACATAACACATAAGCGATATATCAAGTCGGGACGCAGCCCTCAAAGTCACTACTCAAATATAACTATGGGTCTCACGCCCATAATATCAATCATGCGCCGTGGAATCCTTCCTCACCGCCGGCATCTACGATGTAATAACACCAACAAGGATACATGAACACCAAGTCCCACCGTGTCCTAAATACCACGCGTCTCATGCCTAATCCCACATCGTAAAAGCATGACCATAGGGTGACACAAACAACCGGGACATATATGATAATCAAATTATAACACATTGTGCCTTACTAACAATGAGAGTAAACAATAGTATCCTTACAATATAAAATAGGAAGCTCGCGATCAAAGCAGACCACCCGCCGCAGATCATTTAGCAATCCTTCTCGGGACTATTTCACCCGTGATAGTCACGTGGACCCGTGAGGTATTCATCGCGTGGGACTATTTCACCCGCATAAGCCCTTACGGACTCGCGAGGTATTCCTCGTGATAGGTCGGACCCGCCGCGTGGGACTATTTCACCGCGTAAGTCATTACGACCGCGTGAGGTATTCGCCTCGATCGTGGGTAGCAATTCCACGGAATCGCAATGCCACAAACCCGGAATGACCAAACGACCGATATACCAATAGCACACAACCGCTATTTCAAAGACACATAGGCAATTCTCAACTAATCGCCAAGTACTTATCAAGGCACACATGGAAATAATTCTCAATTAACCAAGCCAAAGTACTTATCAAGGCACACATAGAATAATTCTCATTTGACAAGCCAAAGTACTTATCGTGGCACAAATAGAATAATTCTCATTTAACAAGCCAAAGTACTTATCGGGCACAAATAGAATAATTCTCATTTAACAAGACAAAGTACTTATCGGCACAAATAGAATAATTCTCATTTAACAAGCCAAAGTACTTATCCGGGCACAAATAGAATAATTCTCATTTAACAAGCCATAGTACTTATCAAGGCACTCTTAGACAAATTCTCAATTTATCAAGCCAAAGTACTAATCAAGGCACACTTAGACAAATTCTCAATTTATCAAGCCAAAGTACTAATCAAGGCACACTTAGACAAATTCTCAATTTATCAAGCCCAAGTACTAATCAAGGCCTCACATAGACTTATTCTCAATTAAATAGGCCAAAGTACTAATGACGTACATTCTTTTCAAAAGACTCCTTTTATGTAAAATCTCAAGATACTAACACCCGTAGTATCAGCGTGTCTATTCTTCAAAGTAAGTTACTATACTTTTGAAACTCATTTCAAGCTCAAACCAAGTAACTTCAAATTTTCACAAAATAGGCAACTTATGCCGATTAATCAAAATAGACAACTTTCTAAACCTTCCATAAAGCCGTTATAACCAACTTCCCATAAAGCCGTTATAACCCTTTATGGTTTTAGACATATCCATTCCTTTTTATAACCAAGAGACTTATACTTACAAATCAAGTTCTTAACTTTCAAAATACTTCAAGTCTCTTAACATTTAGAAAACAAGTTTCTTCTACTTTTAAACCTCAAGTAACTCACACCTTTAAAACAAGTTACTTCTCTTAAATCATGTCATTTCTCCTCTCTTAAAACAATTAAGTAAATCACTCCTTTAACTCCCCTAAAGTCATTATAATGACCTTTAGGATTTTGGGACTAAGGCACTAGCCCAAAAGATTTGGAAACCACTTCCTTTTCAAGACTCTATGTACTTTAAGTAAAATACTTTCACTTTTAAGAATCCAAACTTCACTAAGAAAATGGATTTTACAACTTACAATTTAAACATCAAAGTGCAATCAAGTACATAACAAATTCTATTCTAGGCAATCCAAATACAACCAAGGAATGGATCATTTAGAGTAGAACATACTTTCTTAATCTTAAGGAATCATGCTAGAAGAAGAGATAGTTCACATACCTTTTCGGCTAAATCCACAAGCTAAGCCGAATACGCCGTACGTAGAAGTGTCAACCTATAATGGTCACAACAAGACTATCAACTTCTAGCCTCTAACGTATAATAATACTAAGTATACGGTCTCTAATTCTACGGAAAATCGGGCAAAGACTTCCTTTGTTTCTACTCACTTTGCCACCTTTTTCAAGGTCGAATACAATAACCAAACATGCCACATTTAAGGCTCCAAACAACAACCAACCAAAGGGGATTACACGCCTTACAATACGTGTAAAATTCCACCCCACAATTCATACCAAGTAGTTTAAAACTCCAAGCCATTCTCGGCCAACTACAACTAACAATTCAAAGTCTTTTCCAATCCTTTTCCAATTCCAAGTTCTAAGGTCAACATGTTATATAGTTATAAACCACTTCAACAACTACAATTTCTTCTTTTTTACAACATGCGATGACTTTACTAATAATCGACTTGAATTGAAATCTTAGGGCTAACATGCTAGTTTTCGGATTAGGGTTCCAATAGCCAATATGATAATCAAACTTCGTAATATATAACTCATGCTTGCTAATAACCATAGCTACAATCAATAAGTAAACTTAATGCTAAAACGACAAAATTTATACCTTTCAAAGCCCTTAAAATTTCCAAGATTCCAAAGTCGCGCCTTAGCAATTCTTAGCTCCTTTCCTTAGGTTCCAATCCGCCCAAGCACTCCTCAGAGGCCTATGAAGAACCCATTTTCAAAGTCAAGAACTCCTTAGTTTCCGCTGCGACTAACGTAAAAATGCGTTTTTCAAATCTTTCTATTGAGATAACCTTACAATACCCTTGGGGACATTGGGTTAAAGTCTTGTGGCTAATGGATCAAAATCACAAAATTTTTGTGTGGGAGATGCACTAACCCGAGAGCTTTTATCATAGAACAACAATGTTTCTAATTTTTCTAAGTGTAAAAGACCTTGTCTTGCACTAACTTAGTATACTTATAACACAATGGAGGCTTAGACTTAAACAAATGTGAGGTTAGGATGAGTTTCACTGGATCGCCTAGGTGGACAAGTTGACTTCAACAATATCGCTTAAGACTTATCATCTACATAGGTCAAATGACCATAACACCATTGCAATATTTCGTCCAACATCATGGAGGGTGCCACGTGTCGCTTCTCTCATTCGTCCATAAAATTCCAGAACCTCGTGGCCCCACAAAAATGTAAAATTCCTCGGGTGGGCCCCACGTGACCAAATCCGTAAAAATAAATTTCCATAGTGTTAATAAGTTCCATACTTTACAAATATTGTCTTTTGAGAATCCAATTCTCAACAACAAGCATTTTTCCTTTCCGACTTCCGGAAGATTTTCCGTCGGAAAAACAATTCTTCCTTTCGTACCGATTTTCAAGTCTTGATTCCTTACGTACATTCTCTTATACCGCCCCGACTTACGGGTGTAACAGCCGCGTCCTCAGATCGCCGCAGCGCACGGAGGCGCCAAGTTGTCAGACGAAGCCGGCGAGCCGCGCCCGCCGTTGTCGTGATCCCCGCTGATGCTGCTGGTTTTGTTGACCGCGACCCTTGCCACGACCACAGCCTCATCTACCGCCGCGACCTTTTCCACCCTTGCCGCCGCGGCCCTGCCGCTGTTGGGAGTTTTTCTGTGGCATCTGATCTTGGGGTTGCGAGTCGACAGTTAACACCTGCTGGGCGTGCTCATCCTGCTTAGCACGACGGGTTTCTTCGAGCAACAATTGTGAGCGAGCTTTGTTAAAACTTGGTAGTGGATATGCATGTTGGATCACGGTGGCCAAAATATCATATTCACCCTTAGGAAGGCCTGTAATCATTTGGAGCACCATTTTAGCGTCAGTAACAGGTGTGCCGACGTTGGAGAGTTGATCCGCTAGAAGTTTAAGCTGCTTGCAGTACTCAGAAACATTAGAGAAGTTTTTAAGACGTGTTTTGTTGAATTGTTCTTCCAAATACACGGCACGAGTGTGCTTGTTGTCCTGAAAAATTTCTTCCAAACAATTCCACAAGTCAAGGGATGTGGAGTCAGATTTCATGATAGTAAGGAGCAGATCCTGAGAGATACTACCATATATCCACTGTTTGACGCCAACGTCTAGACGCCGCCAAGTAGAATCATCAACCTCCTGAGGGCGCGAAATTTTGTCATCAATATGATCAAGCACGTTATAGAGACATGCATGATTGCGAAACAAGTCAACCCAGAGAGAATACTGACTATTTTCTTGATCAAGCAGGATAGAGATATGGTTCTTGATGTTGGAAACGGTTAGGGCGGGATGAAAAGAGGGTGATGACTTGGTGGTGGGATTTGTGGAGGAAGATGCGTCAAGGACATCGAAAGAATCCCGAGTATCCATTTAGAGAATGGAGGAATGGAGAAGAAAAACCAAGAATTTGGGTAGAGAGAGGGAGGCGCCGCGGCGAGATGCCCGGGGCGGTACGCTGATAGAAAAATTCTAGGGTTTTTCTTTCTAGGCTCTTGATACCATGTAAGATGATAATAATCTCTCTTAGAGAGTCTTTCATTAATATCAAGGTATATATAGAGTACAATGTTCATCCCTTATACAATAGGAATCTTAAGCCTATACAAAAGAGAAATCCTAATCTTACCATAATTATATTTACACAATATATGAGAATATTCTAATTATGAGTAGGAAATATATTGTTTCCTATATTTACGCGTTTACATTATTCATCACTCAATTACTTGGTTATAAAGTATGCTGGACCACACTACCACACTTATGATTTCTATTCAACAAATGAATTAAATTCCTCACCAAATACAGTAGACAAATTTGAAGCTTAAGATAACACCATCAAATAATTCAACTAAAAGAACCAAGTAGCAGATTATTTATACATTTTATTTAGTTGTTTTTAATGCCATAGTACATATAGACTATAGATATAGTAGATAACTTCCGTCTACATGAGCTTACTCATATTATCGATTTCGATTTCAAGCCCAAATAAAAGAGAAGGATTGTTTAGAAACCATCATAAAACTTACTAATTCATGATGAATCTTCATAATTCTCATTTTTTACTTTATTTGGTGTGAGTTATTTAATGTCATTTTAAAGACGAACGAGGATGTCCGATGAATGGAGGTAGGAGTACAATAATTCCTTTGTACAAGAACAAAGGTGATAGCTAGAGTTGCAACAACTATAGGGGTATCAAGTTACTAAGCCACACTATGAAAGTTTGAGAAAAAGTCGTGAAGATGAGGGTGAGAAGATGTGTGTCTATCTCTGATAATCAGTTTGGATTCATGTCGGTACATTCGACTATATAAGTCATTCATCTTATTAGGAGGTTGGTGGAGCAGTATAGAAAGCGAAAGAGAGATTTTACATATGATTTTCATCGACCTCGAGAAGACATACGACAAAGTCCCTAGGGAGGTTCTATTGAGATGTTTGGAGGTTAGAGGTGTACCTGTGGCATACACTATGACAATCGATGATATGTACGATGGAGCCAAGAACAGGGTACAGACAGTAGGAGGAGACTCAGAGCACTTTCCAATGATAATGGGGCTGCACTAGAGATCAACTCTTAGCACATTCCTATTCTCATTGGTGATGGATGGACTGACGCGACAAATTCAAGGGGAGGTGCCATGATGTATGTTATTCGCATACGACATAGTCCTGATTGTTGAGACTCGTAGTGGAGTGACGCTAAACTGGAGGTTTGGCGCCAGACTCTGGAGTCTAAAGGGTTCAGGCTGAGTAAGACCAATACAAAATACTTGGAATTCAAGTTCAGTAACGGGAGCGACCTTGAGACAGACGTGAATGTGATGCTTGGTACTCAGGTCATTCCAAAGAAAGGAAGCTTCAAGTACCTCAGGTCTATTATCCAAGGGAATTAAGAGATTGGGGCAGGGTGGATAAAATAGAGGATCGCAGCTGGAGTCTTGTGCGATAAAAAAGTGCCACCAAAACTTAAAGACAAGTTTTATAGGGTGGTGGTTATACCGACTATGTTATATGGGGCGGAGTGTTGGTCGGTCAAGACGTCACACACTCAAAAGATGAAAGTTGCGGAGACGAGGATGCTAAATGGATGTGTGGGCATACAAGGAGGGATAAAATTAGAAATGATGATATCCACGACAGAGTGGGAGTGACCTCGGTTTAGGATAAGATGCAAGAAATGAGGTTGCGATGGTTCGAGCATGTGCATAAGAGAGACACAAATGCCCCAATGCGGATGTGTGAGAGGTTGACTATGGACGGGTATATGAGTGGTGAAGGTAGGCCGATGAAGTATTGGGGAAATGTGATTAGATGGGATATGAAGCAGGTGCAACTCACTGAGCACATGACCTTCAATACAAGGTTATGGAGGACACATATTAGGGTAGAAGGGTAGTAGTTAATCCAGCGTAGTCCTACATACGCTTACAAATTGATAGTTGTAGTATTACTATTGTAGGCTCGCGTAGCCTATCATACTAGTAGACATAATATTGCCTTATAATCTCTTGTCGTTTGATTTATGCTATTATGTGTATTTTGTCCTATTTACTTGCATTAGCTATTGCTTCCTTATGTTTTCCCCCCAAAATTTGATATCATGACCTTACTCACTTTGTTTGTCGTATTTTTGCTTGGGCTTGTGCTTTGTCTTGAGTCGAGAGTCTCTCGGAAACAACCGCTCTACCTACCAAGGTAGATGTTAAGGTTGGCAATGGATCAGAGGTGGATCGGGTGGAGCTCAATCCGCCTCCACCCGCTAACTATCCATCCACCACCCGACCCATCCATCACCCTATTTTTTCTTCATCCACATCCGATCCACGGGTGAATCGGGTGCTTCGCGGATGAAAATTATAACACAATCAGTCAATCACCTAAAATCCTTGGTAAAACGAAAAAAAAGTACATCAAATAAATATCATCATTCTGTTTTTACAAGCCGTGTCTATGCTCCAAACATGCGACCAAAAAATGGAAAGGAACCAAAAGCCAATAATAATCCGAAGTAATTAAAGTTTAAATGACGAATTACATGCCACTTCTAATAATACTAATAATTGAGTTTCTAATTAGCGATAATCTTAATAAACTAAAACATTAAAATTCATTAGGTCTTCCATCTTCATATCACATCCTCGAAGATCCATTCATTTTCGAAATCACATATTCATGTCATCTCCATCATGCCATTAATGAAATAAAAGCATATAAAAAACAAAACGTATCAAAAACAAAATATTATTAAAGTAAACATTATCGTAGGAAATAAATGTGATTAGTTTACCGAACTTGAGCAAGCATATTACAGTGCGTGGACAAGGAATGTAAACAAACCTATTTTGAAAAATATATATCAATTTAGTTGTACATTAAAAAAACAATTAATTTATAAACGGATGGATGGGTCGGGTGGTAGGTTGGATGTATGTCCACCCGAATCTGATCCGATCTGTCACCCGATTAAAATTCGTGTTTTGTCAGATTTTCGTCCATATAATCAGGTCGGGTGGATCAGATATCAATCAGGTCGGGTGGATCAGATATCAATCGGGTCAGGGTGAAATTGCCAGCCATAGTAGAGATAAGGTCTGTGTACACTCTACACTCCTCAGACCCACATTATGAGATTTAACTGGGTATGTTATTGTTACTTTATTTGGTGTAAGTGTGACAATGCCATGAGTTGATCTTAAATGAAATAGTGAATATTTATATAATAGATCTAACTTATTTGCGGCTGAAGCATTTATTTTTATTGTTATTATTGTATATATAGTAGATCTAGAAATGATGCATTAAAGAAAATTCAACCTAATAATATATATTACTCCTTTATTATTATAATTATAAGTGAGTATTCATATAACAGTCAAGTCAATAAAATACTATTTAATTAATATAGTTTCTTCATTACATAAATACTTACTTAAATAATAATTATAAGTGAGTATTCATATAACAGTCAAGTCAATAAAATACTACCTAATTAATATAGTTTCTTCGTTACATAAATACTTACTTATCTAACTAGAGTAAATTTAAAAGAAAATAATTAATTTCCTTTTTATTATGTAAATAAATATTTATTTGAATCAAAATAAAAAAGTTAAGTGAATACTTATTTTGAATCGGAAGGAGTATGTAATGTAACAACACAATATGAAATGATAAATTTACTATATGTTATTTATGTTGCTTTATTTATTGAGGGGCAAATTTGTCAAATACCTTTCAAGAATCAAGGATCTTGATGTAATTGCCTCGAAATCTAGTACATTCAATTCACCATTAATAAAAAAAGATTATTGTAATTTGGGAATCACCTTCACTTCATCATAATTAAGAATCCTGTCCCGTATTTAAATTTGGACAAAATTATTAATTAGCTATAGAAAACAGTATCTGCTATTCCCAATAAAATATATTAATCCTTGTGCAGTGATTCCTCCAATTAATAATTGGCCTGTCCCCTCCTTGTTTTACAATATTACCCCTCAATCAAGTTTGATTAGTCCTTTCCTCAAGGTTAATTGGAAATTTCCCACCTAAAACAGTGTCCTAAAAAGTAACGTTGAAAGAAGGCAAGAAAGAAAGGCCACACTCTAAGGGTTCGTTTGATTGGAAACAAGTTATCCAGATTAATTATCCCGTTATGATTTATTTTCGAATTAGTTATTTCATCTTTTATAGGAATAAAATAAGATTACAATCTTATATCGAGATTTTATCTCAACAAAATATGGAATAACCTATCTCAAATTTATTCTAAAATTAAATATTCTTATCCCTCGTACCAAATGAGCTATAAGGGATCGATTAGGAACAAGTTATAACGTGATTAGTTATTCCACCCTTCTATACTATGATTTTTTCTTAATCAAATATGAAATAAATTCATCTCAAATTTAATTTTGAGATTAAGTATTCCTTATCCTCGTACCAAGCGTGTCCTAACAGAGAAAAAACTACTCCCTCATTTCAAAATATTTATCTTATTTTTCTTTTTAGTCCGTTTAAAAAATATATTTCTTTCCTTTTTTGATAATACTTTAACTTTCAATTTTCCAGGTAACATATTTAAGATTACTAACATTAATGACATTTTAATAACACAATATTCAAAAGTCATCTATTTTTCTTAAATTTGATGCAAGTCCGGACAAACATTTATGATTTAACCCTAGACTAGTAGAGGAACATAGAGCAAAGAAACACAGCATGAAAGCATATGATGATGAGTCAAAGATAGCTTTATTAGTGGACATATAGAGTAGCTTGGCAGCTCTTTTGTCCTCCTCGTGTGTGAGTGAGAGAGAGTGTTTCACACTTTCACTTAGTACATTTTGTTACTACCCCACTACCCCTTTTTTCTTCTCCCAGTCTCTATCTCTACAAGGCAGGCTTTCTCTTATTATTTTTGATTTTTTTCTTTCTTATTTGCTGTTATTAACTCATTATATGGTGTAACTTTTTGTGGGTTGGTGTTAATTTTGGTTATTCTTTTGACCATGTGCTTTTCTTGATTCTTGGAGAAATTTTAAGTAGTCAGAAACTGAATACTCTTTAAGCAATGGAGTTTGGTTCGGTATCTTTTCTTTTACACCTTTTGGAGAATATATGAGTATGAAATATGCTTTCTTGGATGAGACTTTGAGCTTAAGAGATTACATTACAATAAATGATTGCTTCTGCTAGCAGTTTGTTGATTTTTTCTTTGGCTTCACTTTTCTAATACGGGCATGTATGGTAATGGACTGTTTTTATAAGCAGTTGTGCCTTTCATTTCTTTGGATGCAATAAAATTTATTTTTTTCAGTCTTCTTGAGACACATTAGGGGGATTCAAAGTTTACTGTTGTGGGATTTCTTTGTTATGTTACATTGGTTGAAGTTAATTGGACCAAAGTTTGTTCTTTTGAGTTTTTTTTTCTAAACAATGGATATTTATCATTGAAGGTCCCTTTGAATTTGTGCATTTGCTAGGCCTTTAACTTTGCTCAGCTATCTTGTTTTTTAATTTGAAGATATGGGTATGCCCTTTCTATTTTTTGTTGTTGAATATTTTGCTGTTTTGCAACTGAAACACATGGCAGCAGTGTGGTTTCTTGGTCTAGAGTCTTTATCTTAGATCTAGTTGTTTGCTGTATTCCCGAACTTCTGTTATGTTGAAGGCATGTTTGGAGTCTTGGAGTTGTAAAAATCCAATCTTTAGATATTTTCAATTGGTTTAGTTCATAGAAATGTTGCCCTATAATATGTGATTAATTGTATCTCTCTGATGTTTGCTTTTAATTTTAATGCACTATGCTCAGTAGCTTGTTGATTCTACTGTGAATGACCTGTTATATTGTCCTTGATAGGTTGCAGGTCTATTGATATGACTAGATATGGAGTTGGAATTCGACAAGTATTGTGTAGTAGATGGAAGTCCTACAACTGTGCTTCCATCTCCGCGACACCGTCTAAAAGGTGAAAGGAGAAAAAGCAAAGGAAATTCTATAAATTCCAAATGCAGCAAAGAAGTATTGTCTGTAGATGATGACTTCACTGAGATAGGCTTCCATCGGTATCGTAGTGTTTCTTGTAAAGATGTTCCATCAAAGATATTGCATTTGGAGGGAAATGATATCCTAAAGAGAGGCTCTGTCTATCAAAGTTCTAAAGATGTCAGGCGCGTCAAGAAAACTGATACTGTTGAGGAAAGACGAAAAATCGAGTTCTCTAGAGGCAATGCCACTGCACTCTCATTTGGCATTGTTGATGCTTTATGTAGTTCACGTGCAGATAATTCACTCATAGAGAAAAATAGATCCTCCTTCAATCCTATTCCTGAGAGAGATGTACCATCAGATAGCTCTATAGGGAATTCTTTAAATTCTGATGATATAGAAAACAGAAGGGCTCAAATCCCACTAAGACATTCAGCTCAGGATTCAAACATAATGCCTCAATCAGTTGTTGAGAGAAATCCATCTGTGTCTTTACCCAAATCATTGTCTTTAAAATTAGCACTACCACATTCACCAGCTCGATCAGAAAGTGATAGCTCGAGGACCAGCAGCCAAAAATCCCGTTTCAGCCCTATCAGAAAGATGTTTGATCCATTTGGTAAATCAAAGTCTCTGAAAAGTCCATTGAGTTATACTTTCGAACCTGGCAGGGATATTAAGAATGAGCTCGTTAATGTCAGTAGAGGCAGAACAGTTCATAAATCTCTATTGCATGATTTCTCAAGCATAGAATGTGATCCTCAGACTATCAAGAAAGAGATCCATAATTCGAATGTGCAGAGTTTACCAGCTCATTTACATGGCTTTCTCAGATCGGATAAGAAAAATGGATTGCCTTTTTTTGAGTTCTCAGTAAAGTCTCCTGAAGATAGTTTTGTCGCAAAGTCGTGGAAAGTGGAGAATACCTTGAATTGGGTGTACACATTTCATTCTCTTCACCACAAAAGGAAGAGCAATGCTAGTGGATGGGGAATGAAAGATAGTGTTAGAGAACCCTTGTTGGTTGGGCAGATGCAAGTTTCCTGTTATTTATGTACAGACATTAAAAATGCGGAAAATTGTGACAACTCAATGGTGACAGAGTTTGTCTTGTATGATACGGCTCATTCAGGAAAAAGAGTATCTTCGCGAGACAGTTGTTGTTCTTCGCCTGATGTCACTAATGCACCTAAGGCCTCTGATGAAAAATCATCTGGAGCTAATTGTGAAACTGAAGCGGTACAACTGCAATCACAAGTTGAAATTGCAGCCATTGCTATAGAGGTACCGTTTGAAAAGAGAGAGAGTTTAAAATTCAGGAGTGGGGATGCAAAGGCTGATCAACCATTTCCAAACTTACTGGATCTCTCTGTGGTTGAGCGAAGAATTGGACCTTCTGATACTGTGGGACCCGCCAAGGTGAACGTTGTGATCCCTTCTGGACACCATGGTTTTCCGACTACTGAAAGTCCTGGTCCTTCCCCATTGTTGGGTAGATGGAGAATGGGTGGAGGTTGTGACTGTGGAGGCTGGGACATGGCATGTCCGCTTCACATATTTGGCAATCCAAATATTCATATTGATGACAACCGTCCTCTGATCGAGAATCAGCAGCCATTGGAACTCTTCATTCAGGTAAGATTCTGACATGTAGCCTAAACATATGTCTCGTAGGCATTCACATCGAAGAAAGTCTTTTAGACCTTGGGCAATCTTGGTAGACATAATTAGTCCTGCATGCTACTCGAGCATTCCTTGTGAAAAGGACATAATTAGTCCTGCATGCTACTCGAGCATTCCTTGTGAAAAGGTCTTCTGTTCAAGCAGTGTGAAGTAACTGCATATAATAATAGTTAAGAGTTCAAGTTTCTCATATTTAGTACTAACAATGATAACTTGTTAGAATTATTTCATCATTCACTAGCATTGAAGTTTATTTCATCATCCTCTCTCATGTTAATAGATTCATATATCTCTTGTTCTTTTTCTAGAATTGAGATGATACTTAGCTCATAAAATTGTTTTAGAAACCGAATCAATTGCTTTCAAGTTATACAAGCCAAATCAGTATCCACTTGATTATTACTGATAATGCTTGTCCCAAAGTGTTTTTTCCATATTCATGGTTTCAAACTGTATACAGGGAAGAAAAGATAAAGCTCCAGCATTGACCATGACGCTTAAGGAGGAGGGACAATATTCAGTTGATTTCCATGCTCAGTTATCTGCATTACAAGCGTTCTCTATTTGTGTCTCAATTTTGCATTCTATGGATACTTCGACTGCTGTGGGACGAGAGAACAACATAGAATCTTTGCAATCCAACATATTGAGGGTATTTGTTCAGGATGACGTTAAAGGCTTGATTAATGCAGTTAGAGAGGAAAAGAAACAGAATGTACACAAGAAAGTGGAGAAAGTATTCCCATCTTTTGTGCTGAATCCACCATTCTCTCCAATTAGTCGAGTATAGTCTTGAACGAAAACGACTCACTCAATATTTGGAGTTCAATTACAAAAACTGGCTGCTTAGTGAACTCGAGATCATCCGGATGCAACTTTTTTGTGCATGCAGTTTTTAGAGGAACCGAGTTGATGAATAGTGCACACGAGGCAGCATGCTCGAGCTTGTCAAAATCTGATTTTTCAGCAGGATGATCCATGTTTTTGTTCTTTTGGAATAGTGTTAAATTCTTAGAGATGCCACACCACACTGTTTATATTGTTAGTTGATAGGGAGGGCATAGGAATCTCAATTCAATTTTTTCAACTATAGAAAATTTCAAATATAAACTTAGCCTACTTGTAATTTATTTATGATTGCCACAAGGTGCTGAAGGAAAGAAAGTCATAAGTGAAATTTTGAACACTCTTTGTTGTATTAACCAAGTAGTACACTTTCCTTTGAGAGCTTCATGTAAGTATTACCATTTTGGATAATAAATAGCTCTTGGGTCACTTTAAAACAACTTGCATTCTTGGTTTGGACTTCAGGCAGTTGCATAATTTTTTTCTTTTACATAATCAAAAGTTTTAGCTTTTGATGAAATGCACATGATTGCCATTGGCCAGTATGAAACCAAAAGATTCACATTCTTGGAAAAGGATTTTGCTTTCTTTTATGTTTTTTTTTCATGAAAATACTGAGATCATACTATATTTTTATTTACAAACATGAGATTCAGACTCCAGGAGTAAGATGCTGAAAATAAAATCAAATTTAATTAATAAATGAGGGAAGAAAAATGAAAAACGCCGTTGCCGGGGATCGAACCCGGGTCACCCGCGTGACAGGCGGGAATACTTACCACTATACTACAACGACTTTATTGTGAAGAACTGTAAACATTACCATTAACATCCTGAATTTGAATCTATGTAAAAAACATTTGTGCAAAAATGAAAAAAAGTTGCTCAGTCGTTTACACTTTACTACCTTTGTTTTTGTGAGGGAAAACGGTTTACCTTGAGCCATTAATAATTCCATAGGGTTCTGTTCTATTTGACACTAGGCATCCCTACAGCCTCTCCAATCACCCCCCCCCCCCCCCCCGTTTTCTAGAACTTCAAAAAAAATGCTCCGCGTGTTCTTTCTTATAATCGAGAAATCGTCGAGGGCTAGCTGGTACACAGTTCGAAACTCGGGGAATAATTGGCCTGCATGTTTTAAGAGAACCATTTAGTGTTTAGCACTTCAGTTTCCTTCATCTTCTGTTTGGACCTCCAGCTCAAAGGAAAATATCCATGTTAATCTTGAAATCATATTTCCTTACTTGGAACATTGCTGTAAGATACACTACCTTGAACTGATCTTTCCTTTGTTAGCTTGGTGTAGGTAATGTTGCAGGATCATCTTCCATACGTTCATATGTAACTGTTTCTGTTTTAGGCTGCGGGGCCTCCAAAGAAAACATCCTCTTGAAAGATTCATAAGAGGCAAAGAAAAGTGCTCCTTGGGTCATATACACGATCAATCTAGGACTCAAGCCCCTGCCATGAAATCAAGGTTCATTATTACTAGAACAAATAAAATGGCTAGCGTAAACAACATGTTGACGAATAAATTGAGTATTGTCAGAAGGTATTATTCAATTAAATTACTTCAATGAGGTATCCAACCATTGCCTATAGAGACCCTTCAAACCTTCACGCTTTCCAATTTCTTGAAGTGTGCCAAATATACCAAACTGAGTCCTATATCCAGGAATCTGCATGACCGAGATTTCCTTAGCAGCTTTATAAATGAGTTGCTCATATAGTGTAAGGGGGAAGATGAGAAGTACAGAAGCTGAATGCTTTCCAAAGGCTTAGACTGATACCGGACTTAAATCAGTTGCTCAAATAGCATAACGGGATGCGAAACAAGCAACTGAACACTTTCAGAAAGCTTTAGATTTATCTCAGTTTCGAGCAAACTATATGGCATATTAACATCTTTCATAACTAGAGTGAACAAGAAAGGAAACACATAGGTTGAATAACCTGTGTTTGTAATCTTGTCTTGACAACATCGAAGGGAGTTGTGAATAGTGCAGCAGTAGATCCAGCTAATCCGCCACAGGCAAGCTGGTAGAAGGAGTAAACCATTGAGAAAAATCTTACTGTTTTTTACCAGACAATGAAACCAAGAAAACCAAGGCTTCATTGCCTCAACTCAAACTTTAATGACTAAAACGATAGCCTTGACCATCATTCCTTAAAGCCAAGAGTAGAACTGAAAATGTAAGTGCCAGAAAGAAAATTATTTATCCCGAGCCTGATAATGGCAAAGATGGAGGGTGGACAAAGGACTAACCGTCATTAGTGTGTCATTTTGGTTGCCCAGTTGAACTGATGACAACCTCAACTCCTTCAATTTTTCATATGTATAGAACTTCCAGTCAGAAAAGTACTTCCATGAAACAGAGAATATTAATATACAATAAAAGAGCAACACATTGCTAAAGTCAAATCTTATCTCAATGATTGAGTGTGGAATATGTTGGAAATTTACTAATGTGGAATTAAGTTTATCCCATTATTTACGACTCGAACAATTGGGGCCCCGTACGTCGAAAACGTCGTTTCCACACACGTGTAGTGCCAAGTATCGTAAATTTCATTAGTGAAAGAGATATTGATGCGTAATTAAAGTGTTTGAGACATAAAATGATGGACGGTTATTGGTCAAATGACAAGTATTCCACGTTGGTAAATGAAGGAAGAAGTGTGCGAAGTGTAAGATGAAACGAGTCGGAAAGGGCCGCGACGCCAACATGTCGGAGCCGCGACGTTAATTCTGCAGCACCGCGGATCTTCCGAGGCAGATTATGAGACGGGAAGCTGAAAATTTCTGACTCTTGGGCTGGTTTTGGAGCATTGAATCTCCATTACTTGACACATGAATTCAGCCATTTATTTGGTTGATTGTAACCCCTCAATAAGTGTCATTATATGGCTATTGAAAGTCATTAGTTGGCTAGTTGAGAGGTCATCTTACTTAGCACTATAAATTGAGGTTTTGGCTCAATTGAAAAACACTCAGAAATTTCTGAACTTCTTCCTCTTTAGCATACTTCAAAAATTCAAAGTTCTTCTGAAACACTTGAGTTTCTTTTGCTCATTTGTTAGTTGCTGTTTTATCTTGGGAGACTATTGCCCATAAACGTAAAAGGATATATGTTACACCCCGTAATTTCAGGACATGTTTAAGAGAACGTACGTAAGAAATTACGTATCAAGACGTTAAGATTTGAGACTCGTAAAATTTATCGGAATTATGAAAATGTCGGGAAACAAAATATTACGACGAATGGGAGGGAGACACGTGTCACCCCTCCTTTACATGATCTTGGTCGAAAATGGACCAAGGTTAAGTGGTCTAATGACCAAGATTATGTAGTCTAATGTGGATGATAAAAGCTTGAGAAAATTGACCAAGTCAACTAGTCAAGTTGACCCTTGATATTTTAACTTCTTCATCCAAGACCACACAAGTGTTTTAATCTTGACCCTCCATTTAATTATATATACTACACTAGTGCAAAACAAGTCTTACACTTAGAATAAAAATCAAGAACTTATGTTGCACTCTTAGGGGCTCTCGGCAATGAGCTATGGAGAACAAGAAAAAAATTCGTTTGTTGTTCATAATTCACAATATTTTAAACCAAGATTTCTAGAGGTATTGTAAGGTTATCTCAATAGAAAGCTCCCGGAAAAACTACGTTTTCACGTTAGTCGCGAGATGAAAACCTAAGGTGTTCTTCAACTTTGAAGTTGGAAATTGAAGAGAGTTGTTTATGAACCTCTAAGGATTCTTGGAGTGGATTGGAACGTAAGAAGAGGAGCTAAAAGTTGCTAAGGATCGACTTTTACGCTTGGATATTATTAGGGCTTATTGAGGTAAAATCTTCATCTTCTTAATGTGATTGAAGATTACATGTTTAGTAGTTGTTAAATGAGCATGTGGTATATATATTGAAGTTTGAAAAGATTTGGATCATGTCGACATGTTGAAAACCGAAAATGGGCATGTTAGCCTTTATTGTTGAAAACACCTTGGTTGATAGTTACAATCGTCGCATGTTAAGGAAGAAATGATTTATAGTTGTTGTAATTGTTATTATGTATATAACATGTTGGAATAACAACTTGGATTAAAAAGGAATTGAACGGAAATTGACATTGTTGTTGATATTGATAGTTGTCGAGAATGTGCCTTAAGGATATGGACAGTTTTATAAATTGTGGGGCAGAATTTTACACGTCATGTTAGGCGTGTAATCTCCTTTGGTTAGCTGAATTGTTGAGCCTTAAATGTGGCATTTGGTTATTGATTTTTGGGCCTTGAAAAAGGTGAAAAAGTACGTAGAAACAAAGGAAGTGCTGTCCGATTTTCCGTAGAATAAGAGTCCTTATACTTATAAATATTCTACGTTGAAAGCTAGAAGTTGATAGGCGTATTGTGGTCATTATAGGTTGACATTCTACGCGCGGCGTATTCAACTTGGCAAGTGGATTGAGCCGGAGAGGTATGTGGAACGTTTCTTATCTCTTGAGCATGAGTAGTTATAAATGTATAGTACGGTAGACGTACGAGATTTAAATGAATTCAGTTCATTTGATATCCTTGACTTGTTTTAAGAATGTCTAAGTTGGTTGAGTTAGAGAATTAACTCACTTGTTTTAAAAGAATAAAAATGCCTTAGTTTCAGAAACATAAAGTTAGTATAACGGCTTTATGGGAAGTTGGTTATAATAACTTTATGGGAAGTTAAAAGAATGGTTTATTCTAATAAGGTAAACAAAGATTTCTTGACTTGAAAATGTATAGAATACTTGATTTGGAAAGTATTGATTACTTGATATTCTAAAGTTAAGAAGCTTGATATTTTAAGGTTAAGAAACTTGATTTCTAAAGTTAAGAGACTTGAAGTGTTTTGAAAGTTATGTAACTTGATTTGAAAGTATATGATACTTTGTTTTTAAAAGTATAAGTCTCTTGGTTATAAAAAGAATGAATTTGTCTAAAACATAAAGAGTTATAACGGCTTTATGAAAGGTTAAGAGAGTGGTCTATTTGATTGATAGGCATGAGTTGCCTAGGTTATGAAATTAAAAGTTACTTGGTTTCAAAGCCTTGAAATGAATTTCTAAAGGTGTAGTAACTTGATTTGAAAGTTAGTTATGCCTTGATACTACGGGTGTTAGTATCTTGTGGTCTTTATGTAAAAAGAGTTATTTTAAAAGAGTTGAAGTACGTAGTACTTTGGGATTAAATTCCCGGATTTGACGTGACATGCTAGTGCCTTGAATGTTATAAAATGATAAGTGATTTATCTTGTTCCAATGAGAGTCCTAAATGATTTAACTTGCTTATGTTACTCATGATAGACATTCGTGCAAGTGTTATACTACGGGTTCAATTCCCTTGACATTGTTCGATCCGTGGGATTAGCTCCCCACGATGCGGGTATCCATATATACTCATTGCGGGTCCACATGACCTATGCGGGTTAAATTCCCATGACTATTCCGTGGGTTAGCTCTCGCGACGGGTATCCATATATACTCATCGGGTCCACATGACTATGCGGGTTCAATTCCTGAGGGTTAAATTCTCGAATAGGATGGTATCACGGTACTACGGCGGATAGCCCCGGTTATACTCTCATTATTAGTAAGGCCTGATATCGTTAGTTTGGTTATCATACTTGTCTCGACTTTATATATCTAGACTTTATGATTTAAATTACAGTGCTTTCAGTTTTACATACTGATACTGTTATCGACCTCGCCCGGGGTTGCGTTCATGCCGCAGGTTGAGGTACATAGCTTGTTGATCCTCACTCTTAGGATCACTGTTCAGTTCTTGGAAAGCTCCATTTCTCCGGAGGCTTTGTCTTTTAGTGCGATTCCTCGAGGTTGTAGATTTATGTACATTGAGGGTATGGCGAGCCCCGTCACGATTGTTAGGTCAAAACTCTTAGAGGTCTGTAGTCATATCTTGTGGGTCGGTTATTAAAAAAAAAGGTAACTGCTTTTGTATTTACGTATATATATATATATATATATATATATATATATATATATCCAGGGAGGTAGCCTCATCGGCTAACCTGTTATTTATTTCTTGTTGAGTTTATGTATGTTCCGCTGATTATCTCTGATGTATACCTGTAAGGGTGCCCAGATAGGGCACCAGTCGCGGGCCCGAGGTCGGGTCGTGACAATATATACGGGTCAATCTTGTCTTAAGGACAGAGTGTCATCACTCGACTCAGCAAACGTTCAGAAGCTTAGATTTGTTCTTGTTTTCTGTTTGTAAATCTTTGTAATATTTACTTACTTCCCGTTTCTTTCAATTATTGTACTTACAATCTTAAGGCAAGATTTGTTGCAAGTGCAAAGAAAGATGACTGGAAGAGAACAATTCGTTTCTGAATCTTCTGCTACTCAACGCAACCCATCTGCCGCTCCCACTGCTCAAGGCACTCTGAACGCCTTTCCTGGGGAACGTTACAGTTCCTCCACTCTCTAGAATCCACCATGAACGCCCAGAAAAGTTCATGGGCTCCAACTTCAAGAGATGGCAGCAGAAGATAGTAATCATGTAAAATTTATAGTGTATGAAAATATGACCTCTCATCTAGCCAACTAATGACATTCAATAGCTATGCAATGGCACTTATGTGCCAAGTAATGGAGAATCAGTGCCCCAAACCAATCCAAAAGTCAGAAACTTTTAAGCTTTCCGTCGACCATTCTGCCTCCGAAGCGTTGCGGCTCGGGAGGCGCCGCGGCGCCTGAACTCCAGTGTCTAAACCACCAATTAGCGCCGCGACTCTTGGCTGGAGGTGCCGCGGCCCTTCGCGGCTCTGCGGCGATTTCCGACTCGTTTAATCTTTTACACGTCGTACACTTCTTCCTTCATTTACCAACGTGAAACACTCGTCATTTGGCCAACAACCGTCTATCATTTCATGTCTCAAACATTTTGTTTACGTACCAATATCTCTTTCTCTAAGAAAATTTACGATCATTGGTACAACGTGTGCACGTGTGTAGAAACGATGTTTTCCGACGTGCGAAACCCCAATTGTTCGAGTCATAAATAATAGGATAAACTTTATTTCTCGTTAATAAATTTCCAACACTTTCTGTCTGGACATGTCAACAACTTTACTTTTAAAGGGTTTAACAATTATATTTCTTTTAAATTTAGGGAACGAAAGATAAATGTCAAAGAACCTCAGAACTTTTACCTTGTTAATTAAGTTCAAAATTTCTCTCATACTGCTGCTAGTGGCTATGTAAAAATCACAAGTTACAGCACAAATTATTCTGAAAACTATTACAGATCCTATCATTAGCTCTACCACATTAATCACTTCTATCATACATACAAGATCAACTTTACTATCATAATTACACTAACACTCCTGATCAAAATTTATCGTATCGCTAGGGATAATACTACAAAGCTTCATCTCTTTTCGATTTGAAAAACTTGAATAATTCAGGTGCATGATAATCCTATCCATTTCCTCGCAGCTGATTTTTGTTTTTGTTCCTTTTCCACCTCAGTCAAATTTCGAAATATTTGTATCCGTCATCAGAGTTGGTCATTCCCTCTACCCAATCACCCATCCGTTTACCACCAAAAACAACTTGTTGAATGCCGATGTATCTGTACAGTGAAGTATAGATGTTAGATTCTAAGCTTCAGAAGATGTCAAACACTCATAAAATTGACTGCTTACTCTGAGCTCAATACGGTCAAGCAATTGAGAAGTACGTCGATTGAGAAGAAATCAGATGTACCAATATCCACCCTGTTATGCAAATGATCAAGTTGAAATAAGCTAAGTTTTTCCACACACAAGAAGCATTACAGGAATCATTAATGAAATATGTTTACTTGAAGAAAGGAAACAAAGGAGCAAAGAAATGCATACCAAACTCTGGACCAATTGTCCTGGAATTCAACATTACTTATGTCATTCAAATGATGAAGGAATCACATCGAGCTGCATTCATATAACAAAAAACTTGAACCTTTGCGATGAATAATTTAAGAAAAGAAAAAGGGGAAGAATGAATGAATGAAATGATCACAAACAAAACCAACTTACTACAACTACGAAAAATTTATAAGGCAGATGATTGTAATTACTCGACTTAATGTTTAGTTATTTGCTGAATCAGAGTGACGGCAAGAACAACACTGAACAGCAGCAAAGAAAGAAAATTATAAATAAAATCCATATTGAGTGGTGAGTTCACCTGCAAATTAGATGAGTTAAATGCACCTAAACGGCCCATGACATACCATGCCTGGATAACCTGCCATTAGAAGCACAAGATATTCCTAGAGTTGTCAAACTCAAAATGATAAAAAAATGTGAAGTAATGTAACGTGAAAATAAAACAGTCAACATATACTACCGAAAAGGTAACGTCTCGATCAGATGGTGAGCCATAGAATTCAAACCATATGTATGAATCAAGAGGATTGAAACTGAAAATTCAAATTAGATGCAGTAAGTGATATGTATCTTAACAAAATAGAAAGAAATAAAAAGGAACATTGCAGTAATCTGCAGTTTTTTCTGTTTTATGATTATATTGTTAATCTGATAACTTAGGTCTTATCTGGTACAAGCATGAATTTCTAAACTCTAGTCCGTATTTAGAGCAGTTATGCTATCTTATAATCATCCACAAATTCAAAATTTGATATGGTTTTCGCTACCAGAATTTGCAACTGAAATAGATGCAGAAGTCATAAAAAACTTTAACCAGGGTGAAGGCAACTACTTCTCCAAAAGAAAAAAAGGCTATACATATGGAATTTGGTGTGTTTGGTATGAAGGATTTTTTCCTATTGTCCATGATAAAGTCATTTTCAGGTAAAGGATTTCATTCGTAATGCATCCAAAGGATGCAAATGAGTTACAAAAAATGGGATTAGCTCCTATAAAAAATATCACATTTCTCCGTGCAAAAGTTGAAGGAGCTTAGAAAATATGGGGGGGAAAATACTTCAGCAGCATTTACACCAGTCAGGTTACATCAAGCAAAAAGGTTAGTTAAACATCTAGCTTTCAAATTGTGATAGGGAGTTGAGCTCCCATCAAAGTAGCGTTGATTTCTCCACTTCCAAATGGTCCAAAACATACAGGCTGGATTCATTAGCCAAGTGTTTCTAATGGATTTTCCAACTCTCCATCTTCCCCAACCTTCAAAGGCCTCTTTGAAAATGTTTGATTACTGTAAACATTTTCCAATCAAATATGGGGAAGTGACTTCCCTGACTTACGGAAGAAAATAGTTTCCTTTACAAATATCTCAACTCTTACTCCATTTAATTTGTTCTAATACTGATTATCAATCATTTTTTTGAGAAAGACTTAATTATCAATTATTAACTGTCAAGATTTTCATCAACTCTCCAAAGCAAACACTATCCAATTGTTAAAACTATTATCAATCCTCAACAAATATTTACATAAAAGATATTTCATCACCAACCAAACATGGGAAACATTTCTCGAGGAAAACATCTTCCTTCATACAAAACACTTGTATTTTGCATGTTATCATTCAGAAAAGCACTCAACTAAAATTGCTGGACGATTTATTGCCTTCAGACCTATAAGAATCTGCAAACCACATGAAACTTACTGATAGCTGATGTATTTATGATGCACGAACAACAAATCGAAGGCCATGAATTTGAATTATAATCGAGTCAAACAAACAGGACAGACACATCCAGTGCATTTCCTTAACTGTTTTTTTAAGTTTTAGGATGTGTGCTACAATTACAGGGTATGTTGTTGTTGTTGCTATAACTGCACACCTGATAGTCTCAAATAGAGATTTCAAAGAAACTATTTACACGTCCAACAAAGAAAAGTTTGACAAGAACCCTCTATTGAAAAATAAAATAACCCTGGAAAAACTCCAACAGCTCAGTTACAAGTCTGACCACATAAGAAGTGAACTCTTGAAGAAGAATAAGACCTGAAGTAGTTACTGTTGTCCGCTTTTCTGCTTCAATTTTCTCTACTACAGTTAACAGAACGAACGCTACAGTCCAAATTGAAAACATGACATTGTACCAAGGAACTTTAAAAACTTTACTTAAGTATGTTTTAAGGAATTTGGTCACTGGATGCAATTCATATACCTAGGAGATTGTGATAGAAAAAGGAAAATTAGAGTAAGAAAACAGAAGAGGCATCAAGTATAGTCAGAATTGGATTACTCTCTAAAGCTGACTTTGAATGCAAGCACTGATCCTGTTTTAGACTTCTGAAAACTTTGGCCCTTTGTTCGAACTCTCTCTTCGATCTATCAAAATGGAGAAAAGGATACAAGCAGCTATCAATTGAAATCTATAAATCAAAAATTAAAGTGAACTGAAATCTATAAATCAAAAATTAAAGTGAACTGAAATCAATAAAAAGTGGAATATCTGCATATGGATGTATGTCAATCCTAAGTCAAAATCCCAACAAAAATTGCACCTACCCTTTTCCTCATAAGCTCTGGATTGCCAATACTATCACCAAGCACAGAATGAAGCTCTGTATCATGTTTACAAGCATCTTCTAACACCCTGAAATAACGTTTTAACATAAACAAGTCAATTTCAAGGACACATATGAAGTAAAAAAGAGAAGACCAGTTCAAAGTTGGCATGCTAATGGAAACAAGGTTACATGGACTATCTTGTGTACCTTCCAACTTCCATGCGACACCGGGTAAATTTATAGGACATACACGCACACATACTTCACAAGCAACACATTTATCAAATGAAAAGTGTATCAACCTCGGAAGAATTCCGATGTGATCAATTTTTCGTTGGGGTAATGAATAGTTACAGGTAAACCATTTGCGTGGGACAGGGTAATCATAAAAGTATTAAATACTCCCTCTGTTTCAATTTGTTTGTCTTACTTTTCTTTACTTTTCTTTTTTTCTGAAATCTTTTTAGCCTGTTTCAGAAAGAATGCCTTTTTCTTAATTGGACAACTCCTTAATTTCAACATCCCACATGGCATGTTTAAGACCACACGATTAAAAGACAAAGACATTTTGGTACATTATACATATCATAAGTTTAAGACAACAAGATTCAGAAGTTTCCTAAACTCAATGCCCAGTCAAACTAAGAAACTAAGACACATAAATTGAAACGGACGGGAGGGAGGGAGTACCATTTTAACACAACAAATACATATAACAAAGAATATGACATCAAATAAAGAGAGTAGTTAAAGATAGACTTGGCCCAAGCTGGGTAGTTATGAAGACGTTCATATTCACGTTTCCTCTTCTCTTCCCTGACCTTCAACAACCTCCGTCATCTGGCCGTGGTGCCCGACCCTTTGGCTGCTTTCCCACTGGTAACAATAGCAGCATAATCATCATTTCCTTTGCCAAAATCTGCACTTAAATCTCCAGAATTTGAAGCAGCCACGGTGGACCATTGAATAGGAGAAAGTTGTTTGTTACTCATTGGCATTACAATGAACTGGGTAGCTAACAGTGGACATGAGGGTTTCCACAGGGCCACTTGAGAATAAAGGTTGAGGAATTGTTGATGTCCAACAGACATCTTGCTTAGCGAGTTTATTATATCTGCATAAAATGGAACTGCATTAAGGGTGTGTTCAGTATGGAGGAAAACATCTTCTAGAAAATGTTTTCCAATTTTCTTCAGGTTTGGTTAGGCCAAAAATTTTGAAAAACATTTTCTCCACGAGTGACATTCCATATTGATTGTGTCCACCCCACCCTCCAACACACCTCAATCTTCACCCCCACCACGTAGCCCTCAATACCCACCACCCCACACCCCTACACCCCCTACCCACACTCACACTCACACCCACACCTCCTATAATATTTATCTAGATTATATATAAATGCTTTAAAGATAATATTTGTGTTTACATACCGAACACAAGAAAATAAGTATTAAACCCACTTATTTTCCTGAAAAACATTTTCCTTCATACCGTTTGGCACGAGGGATAAGGGATATTTAATCTAGGAATTAAATTTAAGATGAGTGTATCTGATGTTTGGTTGGGAAAAAATTGTGGTATAACTAATCTCGGATTGTAGTGTTATTCTTATCCCTGTGGGTAGGGTGGAATAACTAATCCGGGATAACTTGTTCTCAACCAAACGACGGTTTTAGCACACCATGAACCTTACATTTTTGGGTTTACACAGAATTGAGAGAAACAAGTGAATTTCAAGAAAATTCAACACAGAAGTCAAATAAGTACAACTGGAAATGTATTTAGATTGAAGAGAAGATGAATAAGAGCACTAACCTTCTTGGAGATGAGTTCTTGAACTGAAAATGAGAATAACTGAAGAGTTTCCACTGGAGATTCTTTGCAGGTAGGAACTCTGTTAAAAAGTACGTTAGCACTTACTGCGGGCCACCTATTTTAAGAAATAAATCAATTGTTGTGATTTAAAATAATTTAAAAATATTTGTGTAGTTATAAATTATCTTGTAAAATATAAAATGTAAAGTTTAAAATTAAATTATTATTAAATAAAGAAATGTGTCATTTTTTTGGATTGACTAAAAAGAAAAGTACAATAACAATAATATAAAATTGTAATTTCATAAGTGGGGTGTGGAGAAGGTATAGTGTACACAATTATTAACTCTATATCGAAAGCTAGAGAGGTTATTTCCGATAAACTCTCAGTTAAAAGGAAAGCAAATCAAATCAGTCGGAAAAAGAAAAAACATAACCAAAATAGTAATGGCAAAAATACAATATAAAGCATGCCAAAGTAGTATGAGAAAAAGATAATACTGTAACTACCACAAAATCATACGATAATCGAATTACAAGAAACACATATAATAATAGAAATCTAAGAACATAAGTAATATTATAACTACAAATAGGAAAGAAAAGTGTGTCATATAAATTAGGACACATGGAGTAATATTTTTGTTTATTGTGTCATTATATTACTTTTATATGTTTTATTTAACCCCTAATTATACGGATATGGTTTCAAAACTAAGCACGCGTTTGGCCATGAAAACTAAAATATTTTTCACTTTATTTGTAATTTTAAAGTTAGTGTTGAAGATGGATTTGTGTTTGTTTATAGTTTTTTGCAAAAATATTTGGTCGTTTGAATGTACTGAAACTAACGCTTTAAGTGTTTCTTCAAATTGAATTTTCATTATCAAACTCTGATTTTTAAATAAAGTAAAAAAGTGAAAAAAAAAATCATGGCCAAATGGGTTCTTAATATGACATGAATAGTAAAGTTGATGAAATGATCTTTCATATGATTACTTACAATTTGAGAAAAAAATGATAAAATAAATATATCGCGTGTTCTATTTATCGATAATTTTGTATTATTATTTATTTATGTATTTCATGTGTAAAATATTATATAATTAAAATAAAAAAATTCTATAAATTCTATAATAAATCACAAATTCAAGTTCCATCAATAATATATTCTTCTAACAATGACCTCAAAGCGCAATTCTATTAGAACTACTTATTTTTAATATATTGTCCCCATTTGTTGTGTAAGAGTTTGCAAATGTGTTTGTGTTTATAATAGCTGATATAAATATAAAATTAGAAGGAAATGTGAAAGCTATAACAACAACAAGTAAATAATAAATCTGGAAATTAAACAAGTAAATGATCTTGCTGAGTCGATTGAAGTTTCAATCTTTCCTTAAAATAATATTGCCCCGTATATTTCTTTCACGGTGGTATGACAACTTATCTCCCAAGATAAAACATCTATCAAACTAAGGAGTAAAGGAAAAACTCAAAAGTCCGCTTATGAAGAAAGATCTTAGAGTATTTGATTGCAAGAGAGGAAGAACAATTTTGAGTAAATTGTCAAGTATGGAGTATCAAGTGTGTAGGGTGTGTTTTCCAAATAACCCCAAGGCATCATTTTATAGTGTTGGAGAAGATGACCTTTCATTAGCCTAATAATGGTCTTGAATGTCCATGTAATGGTCTTGAATATGGAGTTACAATTCAGCCAAATAATGGCTGAATTCATAAGCAACAGAGAGTTAATACTCCAAAGTCAGCCCAAAAATCACCTTTAATTCACTTCCAACGTTCAAAGCGTCGCAGGTCGCGACCTGCGAGTTAGCGCGCCGCGGTTACATGGTGGTGGCGCCGCGGCGCCAAGATGGTTTTTCGGCGTCGCGGTCCTTTTTTCGACTCTTTTCGACATTCACACTTTGTACACTTCTTCCTTCATTTACCAACGTTATTTGGCCAATAACCGTCTATTACCTTACGTCTCAAACAATTCGTATACGTACCAATATCTCTTCCATTTAAGGAAATTATTATCCTTGACACTATATGTGCACGTGTGTGGAAACAATGTTTCCTACGTGTGGGGCCCCAATTGTTCGATTCGTAATTAAATAGGATTTACTTTATTTCACGTTTAATAAATATTTCCAACAATTTCCTCTTGGAAGAGATTTTGGCGACGACATAGTGTCTATCTAGCAATCATCCGGCGGATCGACGTTGCATCTAGAGAGGTAGTCGTAGCCTTGAACCTTCCATAGTAGAATACCATCGGACATATTTACTGCGCGGTGAACGTGATGTCTTAAACCGTCAGTGTTTAGTATATGCCAAGACAATGGTACCAACACAACACATTTCATACCCTATCTTTCTTGTATGTTCTGTCCTTCGTGGTCCGTGGACACACTTGGATTCTTACGTGCGTTAATTTGAAGAGGCCTGTCCTCGCACTTAAATAGGTGGCTCCTACAAGATATCCTGCAATACCCTGCTGCACCAGCGTTAGGAACCATTAAAAGTTTTCCCAACCTAACCTCAACTATTGAGGATCATTAAAGGTTTGGAAACTTATCATTTACCCCTCTACAGGTAGCACTTTATGTCTATCATGGGAACGATCTTAGATTATGTTTCTTAAGAAGAAATCATTATCCAAAGTGCTCTTGCTTCCACCGAGGCGCTCAACTGAACCTTTATAGTTTAGTTTTCCCATTGAACCTTATCCCTGGGATCTCCAGTCTGTAAGGTTGGGTGTCCACTATATTGATTCTTATTGATTGAGTTTTAGGCTCATTCCCCTAGACAGGCAGTTCATCTGATCTCTGGGTATTCCCTTCGTCAAGAAATCTGTTATGTTTTCCTTATTTTATGTAATCAATGGAAATAACACCCGAGTAGATCAGCTGCCTAACGGACTCATGTCTTCGTCAAATATGACGAGACTTGCCGTTGTAAATAGAACTTTCTTCCTAGAACCGACTGACTATTGCAGTGGTTCATTACAGAAGTCACGAGTTTGTCTCAACATGGAACATCTTCCAAGAAACCATGAAGTTATTCAGCATACAGATGAGTCTTGTCAACTTATTGACTGCATACGCAATATCAGGTTGAGTACAGTTTGTGATATACATCAGACTCCCAATCACCTATGTGTATTGCTCCTGGCGTACGGGCACACCAAGATGTTTGTCAATCTTTTGACTTATATACAATGGTGTCGTTACCGGTGAACTGTCGAACATCTCAAATTTCTTCAGCACATCCTTGATGTAGTGAGATTGAGACGAGACCAATCCGTTAGTTGTATTAGAGATCTTGATCTCTAAGATAACATCTACGACACTCATATCTTTCATGTCAAAATATTGGTTTTTAGCACATTCTTAGTCTCTAGGATTACCCTAGAACTGCACCCAGTGATCTACAAGTCGTTCACATAGAGAAATGTTATGCTTAATGAATCGGTCATTACATCTTCATGTAAACACACTTGTCACACTTGTTAATAGAGACCCCCTTCGATAATAGGGTACAATCAAATTTCTCGTGCTATTGTTTAGGGCTTGTTTCAGCCTGTACAATGATTTGACAAGTTGTTTCTTGTTCTGGAACCAATACCCCTCTAGTTGGTCTATGTATATTTCTCCTTCCAAATCATCATTTAGGAAGAATGTCTTGACATTCATTTGATGTATTTCAAGATCCTGCAATGCGGCGATGGATATGAACATATGTATGGATGTCATTCTTGACAGTGGAGCGTAGGTGTCGAAGTAGTCAAGGCCCTTCTTTTGGCGATAACCCTTGACTACCAACCTAGCTTTGTATTTATCAATAAACCCATTGGTATTGTTGGTTCTCAACTTTTTTTTGTGATGCTTAGATGATTTAGAAGCTTCGTGTCTACTTTTAAGTAAGTAAAGGCAGCACAACCTAGTGCCATCATTCAAGAAATTCACAAAGTATTTGTTCCCCCCTCTAGCTTGAGCGAACTTTACAACACATATGAAGATATGTGTGAGTTCTAAAGGAGCGGTTTCCCTTTTGACGGATCTAAGGGGACTTTTTTGGAGAGTTTTTGCCTCTATGACCACCTCACACTTATGTTGAGGATTTATGTCAATAGACAGCAATGATTCCAACTTTATCAATCTTAGTATAGATTGATAGTTAACACGTCTTATCTATGATGCCATAAATTAGAATACATAAACAGGTAAAAGGAAGGCTCAGTTTTATTGATATTAAAGAAAAACATTGTAAGTGCGGTGTTTGCCCTAAGGAGCCTTCACAGGCGAATTTCCTCAAGTAGAAGGCATTACATGAGTGGCATTAACTTTAAAGAGGTCTTCACAGACGAAGCCCCTACCTACAAAAGTTCCATTTTTCGTGATTACAAATTTGTTAGCCTCGAATACTTGCCTAAAACCAACATTGACCAACACAGGTCCAGAAATTAAATTCCTTCGAATTTCTGGGACATGCATCACTTCCTTTAGAGTCAGCTCCTTTTCGGACGTCATTTTGAGGACTACCTTTCCTACCCCAGCACATTGTAAGAAGAATTGTTGTCCATGAACAACTTCTTATTCGTAACTGGTGTATATATGGAGAATGCATCTTTGTTGGAACAAATGTGGCGCGTAGCACCTGTATCCAACAACCATTGTGTTGGATTCTCAACGAGGCTGGCCTCTAGCACAACTGCTGAGAATTCTTCAATCATATCGTCTAAGAGCGTGTCTTCAATGATGTTTACCTTATCCTTGCCTTTTGCCTTATCATATTTTTGCTTGCGGCAGTCTTTGGCTATGTGACCAACTTGACCACAATAGTTGCAAGTTCCCTTAAGCTTTTCAGTAGTTTGAGACTGGCCGACCTTCTGGAACTTCCGCTTCTTGCTTGGATTCCCTTTGAACTCCGCCAGATTTGCCTTAGCCTCAGCGGATAGTCTCCCCTTTGGAATGACCTTCTTATTGTCCTCTTGGATCTGGAGTTTGACAATAATTCGTCTAAGGTCATTTCCTTCGTTTTGAGTTTTAAGTAGTTCATAAACTCGATCCACGAAGGAGGCGGTTTTTCGATTAATGCCCCAACCAAGAATTGTTCGTTGGGCTTCAATCCTTCCAAGTCTAGGTGATGAAGAATCATTTGGAATTTCTGGACTTGGGTTGACACACTCTTGTTATCCACCATTTGAAATTTCAGAAATTTTTCAATGATGAACTTTTTACTACCCGCATCCTGGGTGTTGTATTTCTTTTGTAGTTTTTCTCACAACTGCTCGGCAGTTTCAACGGTACAGTATACCGTGTAGAGTGGATCCGACAAACTATTCAAAATGTAGTTTCTGCACATGAAATCACTATGTTTTCATGCATCATGAACCAACTTCATGTCGTCAACGACATGGATACCTTGGCCCCCTATGCCAAATTATTTGGCTGAGGGTCCTTGTCTTCCCCAACTTGTGGAGGATATAAAAGTCAGGAAAAACAACATATTTTGCTGCCATCATTTGAAGTGTGCACCCATGAACTTCTCAGGACGTTCATGGTGAAAGCCAGCCGGAGTTGAAGCAGTGGTGTTTCCTTGAGCAGGAGCAAAGACGTTTGGAACGCCTTGAGCAGTAGTTTTAACACTTGTGGTGCAAAAACAGTGGTGTTACCTTGAATAGTGGGATTGACACTAGTAGTGTCAAAACCAGTGAAGTTCAAAAAATTGGAATTGTCTTAAGTGGTGTCCGAATTTCTAGCGTTGATTTGATCTTCAGCAGACATTGTTTTTGTTGAAAGCAACGAATATTATCTTATAGCTTGTTGGATATAAATATAAAATTACAAGAAAATGGAAAAGCTATAACAACAACAAGTAAATAATAAATCTGGAAATTAAAAAAGTAAATGGTCTTGCTGAGTCGATTGAAGTTTCAATCTTTTCTTAAGATAATATTGCCCCGTATATTCCTTTCACGGTGGTATGACAACTTATCTCCCAAGATAAAACAACAATCAAACTAATGAGTAAAGGAAAAACTCAAGAGTTCGCTTATGAAGAAAGATCTTAGAGTGTTTGATTGCAAGAGAGGAAGAACAATTTTCAGTAAATTGTCAAGTATAGAGTGTCAAGTGTGTAGGGTGTGTTTTCCAAATGAGCCCAAGGCATCATTTTATAGTGTTGGAGAAAATGACCTTTCATTAGCCTAATAATGGTCTTGAATGACCATGTAATGGCCTTGAATATGGAGTTACAATTCAGCCAAATAATGAATGGATTCATGAGCAACATAATGGAGAGTTAATACTCCAAAGTCAACCCAAAAATCACCTTTAATTCACTTTCAACATTCTGAAACTGTCGCAGTGTCGCGGCCCTGCAGGTTGGCGCCGCGGCGCCGAGATGGTTTTTCGGCGTCGCGATCCTTTTTCCGACTCGTTTCGACATTCACACTTTATACACTTCTTCCTTCATTTACCAACGTGAAACCAACGTCATTTGGCCAATAATCGTCTATTACCTTATGTCTCAAACAATTCGTATACGTATCAATATCTCTTCTATTTAAGGAAATTATGATCCTTGGCACTATATGTGCACGTGTGTGGAAACAACGGTTTCTACGTGCGGAGCCCCAATTGTTCGATTCGTAATTAAATAGGATTTACTTTATTTAACGTTTAATAAATATTTTCAACACTCAGGTCATTCAGATTTTAGATTGGATGCTTAAGTTATTTCAAATAGCTTTAGATCCAACATGTGTGAGGTCCAGTGGGATCCAGCCCCATACTCATGATTTAAGAGAATGTAAAATCATTCACACTCAAATAAGAATTGATTGCAAATGGGTGTTGGTGACGGTCCAAATTTATGGTTCTTTGACAAATAAAGATTTATTTGGCGAAGTCATTAAAGCCAAATCTGATTTTGAGTTTGTAGATGTCATCTATGACATCAAGGAAAGAAATTCACCTCTATAAATAGGCATATCATTCTTCAGTTGAAATACACCAACAAAGAGAACAAAACATAGAGAGAGTATTGAGGTATTTCATAGACTGTGAGAAGATGGTATGTGAAGAAAAAAATAGAATGTGAACGATATTGTAGTAAGGTTGAAAAATCAAAGGAGGGTTATTTCTTTTGAGTGTGTAGTAGTTTTGGAGTATTTATACTCGTAACTACACAATGTAATTTTTTTTGTTATAGTGATATCAGTTGCTCCTCTTGAGCCGTGATTTTTCCTTTATTCAGAATTCAGAAGGCTTTTCACGTAAAAAATCTCATGTCATTATTGCTCTTTATTTTTGCTAATTAACCAAAACTTAGTATTTCGTGTTTATCACTAATAATGTGAATATTATTTTGCGGGTCTATTTTATTCCGAACAAATAGTATCAGAGCTAAAGTTCTGTCTGAGTATGCTCTGTGGTTCCAGTACAGTCTGAACTTTTACATCAGAAAAGAATTACTTTGATATCCTGCTAATAAATAATATTTGTATTTGTGATAAACGATGGAAGCCAACACTAGTAAAATCTTTATTTTGAATGGTGTCAATTATGTCATTGGAAGGGCAAAATGAAAGATTTTTTCTATGTCAAGAATTTTTATCAACCAGTCTTTGTCACTAAAACGCCTGATAATAAATCAGATGAAGAGTGAAATATGTTACACAGACAAGTCTGTGGCTTTATTAGACAATGAGTTGACGATAATGTGTTGAACTATATTTCTGGAGAGACATATATGCTCGGACCCTATGAGAGCATCTTGAAAGTTTGTATGCTTGGAAGACTGGAAATAACAAGATGTTCTTGATTAAGTAGATGCTGAGTTTAAAATACCTTGATGGTTCTCCGATGACAGATCATCTGAATATTTCAGGGGATCATGAACCAGTTATCTGCTATGGGCATTAAATTTGATGAAGAAATTCAAGGCTTGTTTCTACTTGATTCCCTATAAGATTCTTGAGAAATTTTTAGAACTTCATTGTCAAATTCTGCTCCGGATGGTGTTATCTCTATGAATCTTGCCAAGAATAGTGTTTTAAATGAAGAAAAACTCAAGGTTCCTCTTCGTCAGATGTCTTGGTGATTGACTACAGGAGAGAAGCAAGAATCGTGATTTTCAAAATAAAGAACATAATAGAAGTAAATCCAAAAGCAAACTTAAAGATATTGAGTGTTATCATTGCAGAAATCACACAAAGAAGTTATGCCGGATATTGAAGAAGGAGAACATAGACAAAAAGAAAAAGAAAGACGATGGCGATGACGATGAAAATTGCATAGCCACCGTCACTACTGAAGATTTTGTTATTGTCCTTGATATAAATCTCATAAATATTATTTGTGATGAGTCAAGATGAATTGTGGACAGTGATGTCGCATCTCGTGTGACATTAAGGAATGATTCTTTTTCTCATCCTATACTTCAGGTGATTTTTGAACCTTGAGTATGGGTAATGAGATTGTCTCTAGGGTGGATGGTATTGGAACAATTTGTTCTGAAACTAGTATTGGAATTAAACTAGTTTTAAACAATGTGAAGCATGCACCTGATATCCGTTTGCACTTGATATATGTTGGAGTTCTGGATGATGAAGGTTATGTTTGTATCAATGGTGCTGGAAAGTGGAAACTCACTAACGGTTCCTTGATTGTGGCTCGTAGAACAAAGCACCATGATCTATACTGGACTACAACTTCTACTTGTGCTAATATGATGAATGCAGTTGAGAGCGATAACTCTTCAACGTTATGGCACAAGAGGCTTAGTGCCCATTTGATTGAGCTTATTTTAAGCTCTTAAGTGTTTTTTTTTTAAATAAGCACTTATTAAAATTTTGAGAGGTATTTGGTTGAGCTTATTTTAAAATAAGAGTAGAGCTTATTTTAAAATAGGAGCAAAGCTTATTTTAAAAGCCTAAAATTTGGGCTTTTTGGAGTAGAGCTTCTTTTGGCTTTAAATTTTTTTTGTTTTTTGTACAAAAGTGTTTTTTTATTGGTAACCAAACACTTAACAACTTTTTGATAAAAGCTCTACTCCTGGCCAAAAAGAAATTATTGTCAAATTTTAAAAGTGCTAAAATAGAAAAGTGTGAGCACTGTTTGGCTGAAAAATAAAATAGAGTCTCTTTCAAGTCTCATTGTTGACACCCAATTTTGACCCTCCCGTCCAGCCATTAACTATAAAATTACACTAATTTTGTAAAAATAATTTTTTAGGATTTTTATAATAAAATGCAGCAATAAAACATTAAATACAGGCATAAATAATCAATTTAATAATGGCGTCGCGTCTTACGTAAAGTCTTAAGCATTTAGAGTCCCGCGCCCGCATTTATTAACTTTAAGCCCTGTCATGATTTCTTAATAATTAATAAATACATAAAATAAATAATTTAGCAACGACGTCGTGTCAAGTAGCATAGCCGCATTTAGTAATACGCAAGAGAATTTCATAATCATTTGTAATTTAAAATCAATTTTTATTTAATAGCGTCGCATTTATAAGGCTTTAAACAATTCTCAAATATCGTACTTGCATTCGGCATTTAAGTAATTTAATATAAACTCAATGCATTTTTAATTTAACTTCGCAATAATGCAATAATAAGTTTTTAATAGCGCCGCGTTCTAAAATATTAAGCATTAATTAAATAGCACGCCCGCATTTATTAGACTAATTTAACACCTAAATAATTATAATAAAGCACCTAATTAATTTAATCACATTCGTTAATTAATTAATTATAACACTAACCTTCAAATAAATTAATATCTAATACCCTAATTAATTAACTCTACCCAGCCCATAAAACGCAAATCAACCCGCTGCCCAATCCATTTTTTTCCCTTAACTGCACTTCGACCTCTCTCTTATCTCGTCGACACCCCTCAACAAAAAAACGAACCCTACACCTAGCAATCGCCGCCTTCACCTCACGCCTTCGTCGCCGCGATTCTCGCCTGAGAATCCGGCGACTTTCCTTCTCACCCATGCACGGCGCCTTTCCTTACCTGTGCACCTAACCAAACGAATCTTCCAGAAATCCCTTAAAATCAGAACCCATTCGAATCTACAAAATCAGTAGCAAATCAATCCAAAATAGGCAGCCAATATCACACAAAATCGCCCTTGTATGGTAAGAGCCTTCAACAAATCAAAGCTTACCATAAGAATCAGCCTCAAATCAGTCCAAGTCACCCACAAAATCATACCAGTAGCTTACCTAATTTAGAACCCGAATTAGGGCTATAAATACGTGCTATATGCACGATAAGGGAGGGACAGAGAGAAGTAGAAAAGAGAGAGGCGAGCTCACCAAGGATTTGTAAATCGATTCAGAGGGGGAGAGCATCAGTTAGAGAGGGTACCCATAGCATCGACGGGGAGAGCACAGTAGAGTCTAGTCGAAGAACACAGGGTAACTCAGCACCTGGACCACTAGCATAGCATAAATAAGTAGTTCGAACCCTTCTCTCAATTCTAGCCAAAAATCAGCAAGCAACTTTACCCTTCTATTCGCATCGCAAACCCAAAACCCGTCGATTGGACCGACGACTTGATACGCTGCCCCGGGTCGCTGTCCGGAGAAGGTAAATTCGACTCCCTCTCGATTTCAGTTCATTCTTGTATTTCTGTGCGTATTTGTATCAAATATGTGTTAAATGATGAAGATGTTGAAGATTGTAGGATGTGTACGCTGTCTCAATGCTACCTGAATTCGTTATTTTGATGGTTGTTTGATTTTCGATTAGCTGTGTTACGATAATGATTCAAATTTAAGACGCTGTTAACATTCATTATTATTGTTGAGCCTATTAAGTCACTGTGCAATATGTTTTAGATAGATAAATGACGATTGTGTCTTTGTCGTTGCTACTTGAGTCATTTGTATACAAGTCTGTAGCCTATGTGAATTTGTTTGGTATCTGTCGAAGTTGTTTTTGTTAGAACTAGTGTAGATCATCATTTCTTTCCTATTAACTTGATAGGTTGCATAAGATCCGATGTTATAAGCAAGTTTAGTTAATTGAATGTTGTATCCTCAAGGAATATTATGTATCTTAGCTTCTTTCTGTAGATGTTGAGTTTATTTGTATCCTGCATGTTTTCTCTTGAATATGTTGTACTCCCTGTTAGCATTCAGTGACCAGGTAGTATACTAGGAATGTTACCAATAAGCTTGAATTGTGTTGTATGATCATCTGTGGTTTAAGTGTGTCTTGTTAGTGTGAATTTAGTTAATTAAGTATGACCATAATAAGTCGGGATATTGGGGGTTAAACTGTCCAGGGATTAGTTTGACGTGTTAAAGTTGGTTGTAACCATTACTTGTTCAATATTTGGTTAAATAAAGGCTTGTTGTGTTTGTTTAGGACAGATTTTGCTCATATGCAAGCTATCTAGTTGACTTGAAATCTGGTTTGAGGCTTATTTAGCCATATGCAATCTGCCTATATGGTCTTATGTTTGTTTGGTATGAAGTTGTAATAGATTTGGTTTAATCTAGGCTGCACAACTTAGGCAATATCCTAAATCCATAAGTTTAAGCTAATAAAGGATACTGACTGTCTAGCATAATCTACGAATGATAATCATGTCCCTTTTACCAGTAACCATACTGGTTGAGCCAATCATAGGGCATCATATCTTCTTTAAACCTGTGCTTAGATATAACTAGTTAGGAAGTGGTCTTTCTGTATGCATCCTCTGGCAAGTTCAATTTCTTAAGAAGCATGTATTGAGCTATATCTATCCCCTGCATGTTTAAATACAAAACAGAGTACAATAAGAAACGGGTTCTATGTAATTGTTAGTTTTAAACTTAGTATGATGAATGGAACTAAAATGTTTCTTGTTCAGCATGCCATGAACTGTTTCACGAGATGTTCCATGTCCCAAGTCCTGTTTTGAATTCATTTAGTTCCTATATGTGTTCATATCATATTAGTTCACTTCCTAAGTTACTTTGTGTCAAAATCTGCTTGCTGAGTCATTTAGACAGCTTTTATACCAACATCTTGTATTTACACTGGACTGGTTTGTGCCATACTGGACCATCACTGGCTGCATCCCATTAGTTAGCATAGAGGAGGTATAAGTTAGTACTAATATAGTTCAAATTAAAATGAGTTTTGTTAAGACTTGCTGTTAGCATTCCATATTAGTTTGTAGACATGAATCTCAATGCCATGTATATTATCAAGCACCCTTCTCATTTTAGGAATCATGTCATATGTGTTTGAAGTTTGTCCACCTGATTTCCTACTCTGTTTTTTTTTGTTTCCCCCTGAATGCAAATCTGCCCCTTTTAATCTATATTCTGTTTACCTTGAGTTAAAGATGCAGTAAAGCATGTAAGGGTGTCCTCCCTTTTCTTTAGAGTAACTGAACAGAAGAATGTTATTCAGTCACCATATGCCCCTGTTTTTGCTTCTTACTCTTGTTTCTACCTACTGCTTGCATCTGACTGGTTATTTAGAGTATATCCGAGCACTTGCTGCAGCAGGAATACTGGCTGCATCCTATTAAAACTATATCTGGGAAGCTGCCTTCGTTCTTTTCTTTTAAAAAACCTGAAAATCTCTTTGTTTGGGTCGCTTGTGGTCCATTGCTATCGTTTATCTTTGCCCAAGTGAAAATTATATCGAATCTCACACGTAGTAGTTCTCTGTTTGTTCTTGGATAATTAAAGGACTTGTGTTAGTTTGCATTTTGAATATCTAGCATGTTCATACAACTCTAAGTACCCCTGCCTTGGCATCTGCAATTGTGAATTGGTATTAGGTGTGAAGTAAGCATACCTCTAAGTATATCGCACATATATATTCTGAATATCTTGCATATATATATATATCAATCTCCGCATACATCTGTTTGAGCTTATATGGAAATCTGGCCTATTTGTATGGATTAATAAATATTTGGACGGTTACTAATCCTTATCATTTTTCTTATTTTACATGAAACGCAATGCTTTGGAGCAAAGGGAAGAGTCTCAATACGAGACTCGCCGCAACTCATGAAGACTCGCATTTATGTGCATTCTCTATCCGTATCGGAAATTCCAACCTGCCGGCGAATGACATCGCCATTCCTTCGAGTCACCTCCTATCATTTTCTACCCCGCCCCCATTCATTTATTTATTGTAAATTATTTGTCTAACACTGATTAATTAGCATTTAGAATAGTCAAACCTTGAATAAATAGCTAGAAATGAGTTTGACTTATTTACCTTAAATTAATTATTTTTAGGTTTGCCTTGCCTTGTTATAGTTATAACAGACCACTTAATACCCCACATTTGCATAATAAGCTAGGATATTATTTGCCAAGACGTTCTTAAACATCGTGTTACAAATTTCTATTAATACAGAATAAGAAACGTGGTAGTTGCATAGTAGCCACATTGTCTTATTACAATAAAATATTACTCTCCCTCTTAAACGTTTTAATACACCCTTCCCTTAGCACCCTTTTAATATTTAAGCACCCTAGCACTACTTCGTTTACACTTAGCACTTTTAAATCGCTAGCACTTTTGTTAAGCGTCTTTAACCTTTAATATTTTAGCACCTCTTAGCATTCTTTCGCATATAGCACCTTTTGCCCTTTTACATTTTAAGCACCTTTTAAACATTTTAACATTTTAGCGTTTATTTTATTTCCCAACATTTTATTAAACAAGAAGAGCTTTATTTTGCATTTTTTTAAACATAATAATTACCCTAGGTTTGGCAGGATAACCGCAAGTTAGCGGATCTTAGAGGGTGCCTAACCCCTTCCCTCTAGATTAATAAAGAACCCTTACCCAGAATCTCATTAAGTTTAGCAGACCATTAAAATGGAGTTAATGTTTTACTTCAAACTAGTTAAACATTTAGGTGTCCTAATTCACCCAATTAATTAGGTGGCGACTCCGCGAACCCTTAGCATTCTAGCAACCCTTAGCATTTTAGCACCCTTTTAAACTTTAGCATCCTTTGCAATTTTAGCATCCTTTCAGCATTTTTAAAACATCTAAGCCTCTTAAACTATTGAGCATTATTTTTTATTTTCTAACCTTTTTATTTGAGCAGGAGTTTAAAAAATGCCGCGGCCGAAAAAGGGCGCGACAGAAATCGCTGCCCCGGTTCGCTGCCCGGAGAAGGAACCCCAATGCATGGGAGCAAATGAAGAGTCTCATGGCGAGACTCATTACAAGCTACAACAAATGAAGACCCGCATCTTATGTGCTTCATCCTCTCCGCGTCATAAACTCCAAACCATAGGCGGAATGACTTCGCCATTTCTTCAAGTCCTTGTTAATTCATATCCTCACCCCCATTTATTGTTGTAATTATTTGACCAACGCTACTCTAATTAGTAGGACACCTAGAATAGCTAAACCTTGAATCAATAATTAGAAGATAATTTGGTATTAGAAATTTGACCTTCCCCTAGTTGCTTATTTAGGATTGTCATGCATTTACCTTAGGTGGGTTGGTCCTTGGCATCGACACCACAATTAGGAAGACACCAAACTTGTCGACGGGTTTCTCAACCCAACGATCAACCAGCATATTATGTGTAGCGTGACAATGACAGACAAATCCAAGCCCAATCATGTCATGCTAAAATTGGGAAAAGTGCACCGTCATTTGGTCGCCATTTCCAACGAAAGCATTACAGCAAGGCTTGGACAAATTTATCATAATCTCGCATATCTGGCGTTTAGGCCTACCTCTGGCATAAAGAGGTCCCAAACATGTTAGAACACGCACTTGATTTGCAATTTGCTTATTAGTATATATTGGCTGCAACTTTTTGCATATTATACTAACTTGGTTTGCTTCATTTGTTAAAGGTTTATTTTTGTCTAGCTTATCCCCAAAAGGTTGATTCGCGTTGACTGGCAGAAGCACAATCATCCAATAAATGACTAATCCAGAAGCACCAGAACGAAACAACTTAGGACTCATCCCCGTTCATGTAGAGGATGCAGAGGCGTCAGAAAGCAGAAACACCAATGATCAACACCTCGCCACACTATTGCAGCAAATGGAAATCATGCAAGCCGAAATAGAAAGGCTCCGAAACATCACAAACCTGTCTATTAGCTTGAATGCACCACTCCCAGAGCAAGGGACAAATGCAATCGTATCACAAGCCCCTGAGCCTCCACTTCCCCAAAGCTCCCCGCAGAGGCCGCAACATACCAGCTCACACCAAAATGTCACTCGCCCGGTCAATTTGCAAGCCGACCTCCAAAATGATCCGTTCACTACATACACATCTCAACCTCCACCTACTTATATCTCCCGACTCAACCCAAATTGCCAAGCCACCCAATACGAGCAGATGGCACACAAACAATATGAGGATTAGCACATCCGATCAAAGCCAACCATTTATCAGGCATGCATCATCTCAAGAGACAGATCAATACAAGGAAATGGAGCGGCAGACCCGAGCTAGAGCTGATGAAAATGTGGCAAAAGAAATTCGTAGCTTGAAAGAGGCATTCAAAAGCATTCAGATGAACAAGGGGGAGGAAGGTTTAGAATATGAAGACTTATGCATACACCCCGACGTTGAATTACCTATGGGGTACAAGGTGCCCAAATTTGACATGTTTGATGGAAAGGGGAATCCTCGAGCTCATTTAAGGTCATATTGCGATAAATTGATTGGAGTTGGTAAAAATCAAGCAATCATCATGAAGCTATTCATCAGGAGTCTAACCGGCGAGGCGCTGGATTGGTACACATGCCAAGACCCTCGAAAATGGGACGGTTGGAACGCCATGGCACAAGATTTCATGGATAGATTCAGTTCAACATCGACATCGCCCCGACAGATTTTATCTTATGAAACTTGAAAAGAAATCTACGAAACTTTCGAGAATACGCCCGAGGTGGCGGTCGAAGCGCAGGTTCAACCCCAATGGCAGAAGCGAAATGACCACCTTGTTCGTGCGATCGTTAAAAAGACGCGACATATTATGAAAGAATGATCGGTGTAATTGGGCGAAGTTTCGCGAAGTCGTGAGAATGGCGACTTCGTGGAAGAAGGCATTAAGACAGCAGATTACAAACTTGACAGCCCTACGTGCAACTAGCAGCGATGCGATCAAATTCCATCGGAGGTACCTCCCAGAGGAGAAGAGATGCATCACCCTCCATCATGGTCATTCAGAAGCATAGGCCAGAACAACATCCAGTATATCAAAGCCCACCGCCTTCTTACCAAAACACTCAAAATCCACAAATATATTATCAAGATCAAGGCTACCCCATATCCTGTTTACCATACCCAACCAGCATACCCAAAATACTCACCACAATCACGAACCCGCGCTCCAAACGGACCCAAACCCCGCATAGATGCCGAAAGAAAACCGACAAAAACCTATACACCTTTAGCCGAACCCATAGCCCAAGTGTATGAGAAGCTGAAAGCCGCAGGAATACTCCATCCAATTCCCAGAAATACCCCCAGGCCTACCTCCCGAGGGCACGATAAAACTAAACATTGTGCATACCACTCCGGTGCAGAAGGACACGACATCGGAAATTGTTATACCCTCAAGGACAGAATAGAGGAGTTAATCGAGGAGGGAGTCATTCGGCTGAAAGATGGTCCTCTCAATGCAAACAATAACTTTCTGCCGGGTTATGAAGATGCCCATGTTAGCATGATAGCTGAAAATGAAGAAGACAGTCTGGAAGGGACTACTACGCCAGCCCGTAAAGGGAAGAAAGTTGAATCATCCACCAACCGCCAGAGAAAAGGAGTTGCTCCTTGCCGGAGATTGTTTAACTATTGAATAGGTCATTCGTCTAGTTGTGCGCTGCAAGAGATGGTCCTGCTGAAGACTCAGCCATCGAAGACACAAAGCAAGAAGAAGTGGACTCGTGCCCCTGCCTCGGCCCGCCGAGTCCTGAAATAGTTAGTTTAATGCATTTTGCCCTTTATATGTAATTGGAACTACGTTAGACCTGATTCCCTTGGCGGATACGTAGGCGGCCACATCGGCCTCGGTCCCACATTTAGAAATTTTTAATTTCACCCAATATTCGCTTGTAATGAACTACGTCATGACCTGATTCCCTCATGGGGATACGTAGGCGGCCTAAATCGGCTTCGGTCACACCATTAGGAAACTTTCCCTTCGTTCTAAAATAACAAGAATGCACATAACATACAAGCAACTCCATTGAGACCCCCTCAGGCCAAACACCCTTTTCAAAACTGGGACAAGGTAGGAAACCAGGCAGGGGTTATGAGTCCCAAACAAGGCAGACGTCCGACATCAAGAGTCAAAACTACAAAGTCAACGCGAATCAACCGCCCCCCCTCAAACTCACAAATTTTTCTTTGAGCGCAGGTCCTTCATATTAGCAGAAGGTACAACAAAGTTCTTCATACTAGTAGAAGCAGAAAATATGACAAAATTCTTCAGAAGCAGCAGAAACAGACAGACATCAACAATCAGAGTTCAAATCCCGCAACAAATTATAGCACATCGCCCTGCCTGAGTCAAATCAGAACTCACGCAAATGCACAAACGAACCACAAAGACATAATATCAATCCTTATGGTTCACAACCGCATAACAACCAATGCATCATGGCAATGGCGGCAGCATCTAGCATGTCCGCCCAAGGACAACACCTCAGCATTCACAACACCCCACATATCATACAGGGAAGACATCCTTATTCACGTAATTGCATTTCTCATATATTTATCATTTTGTTTTTACCAGTTATACACTAATTTTTCTCAAGCTTAGCTTGCAGGAGCATTTATTATACAGGAGCATCAACAACAAGTCCGAAAACGACACCACGTCCAAAAACGACGTCGAGTCCGAAAACGACTCAGTCCAAAACGACTCGAAGTCCGAAACGACTCGCCCAAAACGACGCTAAGTCCGAAAACGACACCACGTCCAAAAACGACGTCGAGTCCGAAAATGACTCCGAGTCCGAAAACGACTCCGCGTCCGAAAACGACGCCACGTCCGAAAACGACGCTAAGTCCGAAAACGACGCCACGTCCGAAAACGACGTCGAGTCCGAAAACGACTCCGAGTCCGAAAACGACTCCGCGTCCGAAAACGACGACCAGTCCGAAAACGACGCTAAGTCCGAAAACGACTCCCCGTCCGAAAACGACGCCACGTCCGAAAACGACGCTAAGTCCGAAAACGACGCTAAGTCTGAAAACGACGCCCAGTCCGAAAACGACGACCAGTCCGGAAACGACGCCAAGTCCGAAAACGACGCCATCATCAACATATCACATCTACGCAGGGACGATTTTCTCTGTTCTCAAAATTGCATTTTCTCATTTTTATGCTTTATTATTATTATGTCTTAGCAGTTATGCACTAACTCTTTCTTGAGCTTTAGTACACAGGGACAATTGCAGCAAGGACGACATACCCGCGTTCACAATCGCAACACGTATGTGCAAGGACGGAAATCACAGCATTCGCAACATCGCATCAACACAACAGGCATCGCGTTTTGCAGGATAACCTTTTCTATTCACAGTTACATTGTTTTTAAAATTATTTTGCCTTAGCAGTTATGCACTAACCGTTTGTTCAAGTCTTAGCATGCGGCAGTTAGGAGCACAACGTGGATTTTCTCTTACAAATAACCGGCAACTGTGGGGCCAACCTTCCCAACGACGCGTAAGCGCCTCAGCGTCGGCCCACTCGCTCACATCACCGTAGAACCCAAAGACCACAAGCCATAGCAAGACACCCGTGTTCAAGCCGTTTATTTTATTTTACTTTACATTATAGCCCAATGTCGCCATAACTCGACACCGACAAATTTTGAGCCGCGTTAGCGCGCAGTGTTTTGACCATGGTAACCCGGTGTCGCCATAACTCGACATCGACGGCTTTGAGTCCGCCTTTAGCCCGCAGTGTTTCGACCATGGTAACCCAAAGGTCGCCATAACTCGACATCGGGACGATTTTGATTTTTGCGCCACTTGTCCACTTGCCCGGCATTTTTGCAATCGAAGATCGAGACAAAATTGGCATGAGTCAACGTCTTTGTCCGAAGATTCTTCCATCATCTCCATACAAAGAGGGACAACTGTTGACACCCACTTTTGACCCTCTCGTCCAGTCATTAACTATAAAATTGCACTAATTTTGTAAAATACTTTTTAGGGATTTTTATAATAAAATGCGTGAATAAAACATAAATACAGCATAAATAAATAATTTAATAATGGCATCGCATCTTACGTAGAGTTTCAAGCACTTAGAGTCCCGCGTCCGCGTTAATTGATTTCAAGCTCTGTCGTAATTCTTAAGTAATTAATAAATACATAAAATAAATAATTTAGCAACGACGTCGTGTCAGGTAGCATAGCCGCATTTATTAATAATCATTTGTAATTTAAAATCAATTTTAATCTAATACATGCATTTAATAGCACCGCATTTATAAAAGCTTTAAACAATTCTTAAATATCATACTTGCATTTAGCATTTAAATAATTTAATCTAAACTCAATTCAATTTTAATTTAACTTCACAATAATGCAATAATAAGATTTTAATAGCCTTGCATTCTAAAGCATTAAGCACTAATTAAATAGCACACCCGCATTTATTATTATAATAATTTAAATTTAAACTTAGGCTAATAGAACACCTAAATAATCTAAGCACAATTTACTAATTTAATTCACCACTAAAATAATTAAACACTTAAAACTCTACCTATTTAAATACCTAATTAAAAGCCTAATTAAACTAACTAATTTAATACTAACCTATTTCTACCCAGCCCACTACCGCCTGGCCCAATCGTCCGCGACCCGCGACCCGTCGCCCCGGCCCACACCTTTTTTCTTATCATAAGCCCAATCGCCCAACCTTCTTCAACAAAGCCTACAACCCTTTAGGTATTATTATCCTTTCCAAAACAAAACGCAGAAAAAGAACCTAAAACCTAACGAAGCCCTAAAATCGCCGCACCCTCACCTCTTCACCAACGAGTTCGCAGGATCCCCACCGGATTTTTCGGTTGGGGAATACATAACCAGAATATTTCTTACCATAACCTGCTCAAATCGCACCAAATCTCCTTCAAATCAACCTAAAATCAGAACTTACCTTAATCGATTTTACACCCAAATCTCGTCCAAAATCAGCCTTTAAGTTGAACCAAAATTAGAACCCAGGGAAGGGCTATAAAAGAGCTAGTTCACACATGCAATGGCAGGGGATCCGGGAGAAGAAAAACTCTTACACAGTCTGAAACCGCTTCCTTCAAAAGTGGCATTTTGACAGTAAAACACTAACCAAGAGCACCCTCGAACAGTCGAAAGACACAAGCTTTCCTTTTTTTTATTCGCATCGCAAAACCAAAACCCGAGCGAGTCGACGACTTGATACGCTGCCCCGGTTCGCTGCCCGGAGAAGGTAAACTCACTTTCCTGTCGAATTTCGGTTCCCTATGCGAATTTATGTGCTTTCTGTTATATATTTCTTGATAAATTTGTTAACATCGTTATATAAGTGTTCGACATGTCTTAGTTTATCTTAGCAAGATTCTGATTTTCTAAGTTATCGATTAGAATTGATGTTTAATATACTAAGGCTTATTATCTCGCTTAAATATGTGTCGTGAAAGGATTGATGATAATCGGTTGGTTTGACGCGATCTATATGTTTAGTTAATCGTCATGCCCAACGTCATTGTGTCCATCATGGTAGTCCAAACTGAATATAAGTCTTGGCCTGTTTTATTAAGATTTGTTATTTCTGGGCAATTGGAGTGCTGCTTTCATATGCATTCATTTAGTAGGAAGCTAAATCTAAAGGTTATGTCGTGTCATTCCGAACCAATGAAGTGTTAATGCGACTGTCTTTTCATCTATTAAGTTTGTTCAGAGGAGGTGTGCACCCGGTTGCTATCATACAATCCCTGTTTGCATTTCATACCCAGATTGGGTCCTGTTTCCTTTAATGGGTGTGTATATTGACATAATATGATCTTAAATGCTTAGGTAGTCAGAGATGGTTTGGCATACGATTTGAATAGGTCTCACTCAGGAATGATATGTCCCCTGTCTGTCAGTTTCTCTATGTTTGTCTGAGATCCTCATGCCCAATATGTCTAAATGTCATTATATCAAGTGTATAGAATAAATTGGATCTTGTATGACTATCATATACTGAGTAATTCTGTACCCTTTAGAGTGTTTTTCCGTAAAAGGATCACATGTTCATTTCCTTAGCTCTCGTGTCTACAGGGTTATCTATTTGCCTATCTTGTATGTTTGGATGATAAAATACCTCCATATTAGCATGTGACATCTCTTAGGTTGTCTAGTTTATATCCTACTTGATTGATTTGTTTAAAATGGTATTGACATTAGTGGTAAGCTCTCAGGGAAGCTAGCCTATGCCATGTTAAGTTGTAGCCCTGTTACCTCCCACATTTACCTGTAACTACCCCCCTTGTAGTAAGCAGGTATATAAGATACAACTTGGTATTAAGACTTGTTTAAGTAAGGAATTCCTACAAGAGTATTTTTGTTCCCTGCTTAAAAGTGTACCTATGGACTACATATATTCAGGCTAAAACATGTCTAAAAGAATAAGAAGAAAAATCCCCTGCTGATTGTTGTTCATACCCAAAGGCCTGCTGCCTAGGATCGATAATATCCTTTCATTTCTGCCTAAAAAATGATAAATGATTTAGAATTTATTGGCCTGTTGAACCTTTGTTTGCCTGCTGCGTGCACCCCTAACCCACTGTTTGCTGGTTGTTGCAGCAGCTGCGCCATCTTATTCACTGATTTACACATTTTTATATGCTGATTACGTACAAATATAGATTATGTGTGTACAGATTTTATGATTCAAGTAATTAGGATATATACTAATCCTTATCTTCTTATTTTTTACATGAACCCCAATGCATGGGAGCAAATGAAGAGTCTCATGGCGAGACTCATTACAAGCTACAACAAATGAAGACCCGCATCTTATGTGCTTCATCCTCTCCGCGTCATAAACTCCAAACCATAGGCGGAATGACTTCGCCATTTCTTCAAGTCCTTGTTAATTCATATCCTCACCCCCATTTATTGTTGTAATTATTTGACCAACGCTACTCTAATTAGTAGGACACCTAGAATAGTTAAACCTTGAATCAATAATTAGAAGATAATTTGGTATTAGAAATTTGACCTTCCCCTAGTTGCTTATTTAGGATTGTCATGCATATTGGAATATTTTTTTTATCATTGCAAGAGTAACTAAAACCTAAACTATATTTTTGCATAATTAACAAAGCAAATCCATAAATAGCTATCTTTCCCTTTATTTTCCATTGCCAAAAAAAAAGTTTTTTATAAACAGCTTGAATGCATATTTTTGAACTTTATACTACGTCTTATAAATTATGTCATGCCTATTTATCTAGATACATTTTGTCAAAGAAACTGATTCCGGCATTATTACCTTTGCACTATACTATGCAATATATATTTTATCTAATATAGCAAATTCATATGTTCTTTAAGTATCTTATGAATGTATATTTTCATCCAAAAATTAATTCTACTTTATAAAATCATAAACCTTTTATGTCGTCAAAGAACACATTTTCCTTACTTTATATAAAACACTAGCAACGTTTTTTTTACTTCAAATATTCTTTCTTAAACATGCCTTTCTTAGCATAAATAATTAACCCTAGGTTTGAACGGACAACCGCAAATTAGCGGATCCTTTAGGGTGCCTAACCCCTTCCCTTTAGGATAATAAAGAACCCTTACCCAGAATCTCATTAAGTTTAGCAGACCATTAAATGGAGTTAATGTTTACTTTAAACTAGTTAACATTTAGGTGTCCTAATTCACCCAAATTAATTAGGTGGCGACTCCCTAGCAACCCTTTTACTTTTAAAAACGAACCTTTTTAATACTTTTAAAACCTTTAGCATTTTAGCACCCTTTAGCATTAGCATCTTTTGCAATTTTAGCATCCTTTTAGCATTTTTAAAACCCTTTTAAACCTTTTAGCATTTTTATTTTTTTTATTTCTCTAACATTTGCATTTTGAGCAGGGTTCGCTATTTAGAAAATGCCGCGGCCGAAAAAGGGCGCGACACTCATCCTCCTTCAAAAAGGACAGAGTTACTTGAGTTGGTGCATTCAAATTTATGTGATTCTATGAAGACAATGACTTTGGGTGGTGCACTTTACTTTGCTACGTTTATTGAAGATTGCTCAACAAAACTTTGGGTCTATGTCTTGAAGACTAAAGATAAGTGTTGGATGTCTTTAAGCAGTTTCTGGCTTCAGTTGAAAGAAAAACATCAAAAAAACTAAAGTGTATTCGTACTGATAACGGTGAAGAATATTGTGGATAGTTTGACGAATACTCAGACACCAGAAGACTCCGGATCTTATAGTCATTTTTCTGCCAGAAACATAGGGATTGGAGATTTCTAAGAACATAGAAGATAAAGAAAAAGAGGATAATGAACCACCTTATGTAATGAATGGAGTGTGAGGATTGATCTTGTTAATGTAGTGCTCATCCATCATGTATGAGTTTTGACTTAGAATTAGAATGTTAAGCTTATGTTATGCTCTTTTTTCGCGAAGTAGGTCAATAGCTTCGGATTAGAAATGCTTCTGATGGTCTTTTTCAACTTTGATCAATATAAGTTCACTTGGTACTAGGAGTAGCGGAATTTCTCATCTTAGTAGGAGCTTTGAGTGATAGTGCTTACATCAATCATCGGTGCGGTGTAGTGGTTGCAGTCCCTTTAGAAATAATAGATGAGGCAAGAGGAGAAAAGCCAAAAAATGAGCAACAAAAATTTGATGGATGGAGTTATAAGACTAATGATTTACATCATAGATATATATGAGATGTTATGAGGTTAGGCTTTACATTTAACTCATTCTCATCGAACTCTCATATAATTTGAGGCAAAAAGGTTAAAACTTTCTCCCAAATAAAAGAATGAAGATGGATAAGAAATTAAGAATGCAGCAAAGTGACAGAAAACTTATAAGTTTGCAAAATCAAGAAGTAGAAACAAAAATGGAACAAGAAGTGAAAAAAGTGTCTGAGCCCGGGTTCGAACCGGGGACCTCTAGTGTGTGAGACTAGCGTGATAACCAACTACACCACCCAGACTTGTATACTAGGATCAGCTATGTTGTTATATATTTCATTTCGACTCGCATTCAGCATTTTAATGGAGCGTCCTCTTAAGTTACTATTTTGTTCATGCTGATATAATAATGGGACAAGCTTAGATCGTGTTTCTGCAGGCATAAGAGTTTTTTCCTTTATGTTCGGTGAAAATCACATGTCATACTATATTCCAATAAATAGATATTCGTGTTATGGACTAGTTTCTTTTTGAATTATTAATTCTTGGTACTTCACTGTTCTATTTCAGCATTGTCCCAAACAAAAGGACCACTTCAAAATTAACAATATTGGACCCGTGCTTAGCATGGGCCGTTCCTAGCTGTTTTGCACAGATTTCCCTTCAAAGACACTGATCTATCGGAAACAAATTCTCTACCTCCAATATAAGGGTAAGGTCTGCGTACATTATATCCTCCCCAGACCCCCACTTTATGAGATTACACCTATGTTGATGTTGTTGCTAACTCTCACCAGCATAGGTACCGAGTAACTCTATCTATTAAACCTTAGGCAGAGAAGGAGAGATCACTTCACCCTTCTTTTTTTGAATTTTGGCAAGACAGTACCTTGAATTCGAAAATGAAAACGATCCAGTTACCTTGATATGAGTGGTTGTTTTCCTGCTTTAGCAAGTGCTCAAGCATGATCTTCCTTTCATAATAAGCACCATAATCAAACAGGAGTTACACAGCATTTAATAGCCTAAAAGTGCATCATTGAGTTCTTCAATAGAGCTACATGTATACACTACACAGTGTCAAACCCCACGCCGCCCTCCTTTCCTCCTCCACTTCGAGTAGGGGAGGCGGGAGTGAGTGTAGGAGCAAATATTCCTAAAGAAATTCACCTAATCACTGCAGCTTGCTAAAAGCTGAAGTTCCTACATATTTTCCACAACAACGGAAGACGACACAATAATCATGTCTACAGTCTATTCTACAAAGAAGTGCTGCAAGTATCCTCTTCCACAATTTTTCTTCTGTACTATTGCCATCTTTTGGAGGACCTAACTGCAGAACTGTTGCCGGAAGGGTTTTTTTTAGAACCTGTGAATCATAGAGAGGAAAAGGCAAAAGTTGGTACTGTTTATGGCCAAAATAATGCTTCAGAAGAAAGAAATAGTGAACCATTATTGTCATTTGTGTTCTATAATTTGGACAGCTTATCAAAGAAGGAAAATAAAGGTGAAAACCAAGAACATATGAGAATCACATACTCGGCACTTTAGGGGTGCTCTTCTTCATTGTTGACAACCGGGAAGATCCTGTTTCCACCTTCTTTTGTGTGGGCCGTGGAAGTTTAGCAGGTACAGAGGGCCTGAATCATTTACCAACAAAGAGAATAAGTCAGTTCTTTTAGATTTGATGAGTGCCTTGGAGGTCTTTAACAACGAGTTCAGTAGCAAAACTTAGCATTCTGCTTTTCCCAGAAAACTGTAAGCTGTTTTAGACAAATTCTGTACTAAGAAGAGATGTGATCTAAAAGTCATGAAGTACATTTAAACTTGGAAACGAGGATTTGTGACTTCAAACTATATAAAATGCTCATTCAGAATGTAACCTGATGCACACTCAAATCTTTCTTTGCAGTCAAAATATGGAACACGGAATGAGAAAAGGAAAAAGGAAAAAGGAAAAAGGAAAAAGGAAAAAGGAAAAAGGAAAAAGGAAAAAGGAAAAAGGAAAAAGGAAAGTTCTAATACAAAGTCAGGTAAAGCAAATTTTCAACACACAAAGATACAAGATATGCTGACATTACAACCTGAGGTCCTTACGGGGGACAGGAAGTAGAGATTCCACAAATGAATCAATATTCAAGAAAAAAGTCATCTAACTTTAAGGCAAGACCGAAAATTAGAATACTCACTTTTCTGGGATCTGTGAAGGTGGCTTTGCTGTTTCAGGGAAAAGAGTGTACTCTACGATACTATTGATTGAACCATCAGTCTCAGTTCCCATTGAAAGTACACCATCAGATATGTCACTTAATCTCTCTTCAGAATCTGCATCATCAAACCCGATGAGCACCACGTCTTCATTAGGATTTTGACCTCCTCTCACAGTGTCTTCACCCAAATTTAGACCAGCGTCTACTACAGCAAGCCTGGATTGTCTAAAGAAATCTCTGTGATGCCTAAAGTCATCCATTGATTGCTGAGAACCAGTATCAGATTGTCTATCACTGGATTCTGAACTATTGTCCACATCAGAAGTAGCCTTCTGAGTAGCTTTTGAGCTTCTCTCTCCAGAAAATATTTGGCCTGCTCGTGGACCACCTAAAGAATGCCTTCTTGGAGAGGCAGAGCCATGCCTAGTTGAGCTCACACGACACCTCTCACCATTGCCATTGGTTTCGATAACCCGTAGCCTTCTAATTTCCTCGTCTTTCTTTGCAACTGTGTCCTTTAAATTAGCTACCTGAAAATTTACTATTCTATTTCAATAACAAAGGAAATAAAAACATAGCGAGCATCATAAATCTAGTGTACTCTAGAGAAGAGCTAAGTGTACAAGATTACTATTAAGATGGAGACTTAATCGTAGATCCACAAATGTGATGTCGGATTCACAAAAAATTAGACAGTACAGTATCTGCATGCAATGAGAAATAGTAAGAGCAACTAGAATGACTTTATCTATAGAACTGCTGATAGAACATCCATGAGGTACCTGATCCATAAGCTCTTTAACACCCCGACCCTCTTTATTATTTCGTGCTGCACCCAACTCCACTCCAGACACCCTCTCAGCAAACTTCAGGGTGCTAATGGTTTCGGAGTAGGATTCTACGTCAGGATTGAGCTGTACAAACATAAGTGTCTTCGCCTGGCCTCCTGTAACATGAGATGAGCGAAAATAAAGTAAATAATGGTTTAATGGGAAAGAGAAGTAATACTCGTTTACAGAGTAAAATAATATATTTAAATTTGAATAAACACGGAAAAGGTGTTTAACTACCAAGGGAGCTTTGAAGAACTTGAGTAAGTTTGCTATTTCTGTATGGCACATGAGAACTTTTTTGTGCCAATGCAAAGATCACATCGCCAAGAGCAGATAAGGATTTGTTTATATGTTGTGCTTCCCGTAAACGATCCCCTGTGGCTTCAGAGCGATCTACTCTTTCACTGCCAGCCAGATCTACCAAATGTAGGCAACCTCGTAGAATATCATTTGTTTCCAAGTCTACGCCTCGTACATGAACAGTGAGGATACTGCATTGTAATGAGAAATAAATATGATGTACAGATAGACAAAAATTAGAATGCGATAAGAAGTGTTAGTATAAGGGATAACCTATGTGACCGGCTGCTTCTTTCATTTAAAGCAGTAGCACCAACAGCTCTATTCATTAAGCCAATATTCATTAATTCTAAGACATTTGCAGTTGATTTGACCGGATGCATGCTAGCATCAGGGACAGCTAATCCATTGGGTTGAGTAGTACTCCAAATCCCAAGTGTGCGCAAGTTAAAGAAAACATCAGGAAATATATGGCATACACATTTATGAGATCTTCACTAACTACTGAAAAGGAGGACTTGAAAATATTTATATAATTACATCGAAGCAATAGTGCTTCAAGGATATAAATGTGTAAAAAAACGAACAAAGAAAATGTAAATAGTCAATATATCAGAAACACTAACAGATCTTTTCAACAAGGATATCGTTTCTGAGAAGCATCACTGCAGAGCAAGTCACGCACTTGCTCATTGTATATCTCAACCATTTGAACACCAACTTCATATGCGAATGAACTTTTCCTACTCTGGGAGATGTTGAATAGATCATTCAAAGCTCGATAGTTAACCCCCCAATCCTCCACCGATGACATGTTGGGCCCACTCTGAAGGCAATTAAAATGGACTAGGATAAGTAGAAGTGAATAGCCATTGGTGTCTAGTATAAATTTTCGAAAGATGGGCATACCATGGTATATGTTTTTCCAGAACCAGTCTGACCATAAGCAAAGATGCAGACATTGTACCCATCCAAAACAGACCTGATTAATGGCTGAGTGTCCCGAAATACCTCCTCTGAAATATGCTAGAATTAGAAAGGAAAATGGCAAGCATTGGAAAAAGGTAGTCTTTATTTTGTTATCCTTCGTGATGAAAGCAGAGGATATTTCCATCTTAAGTACTTCTTTTAAATATCAAGCCGATAAACAAAATCATCAAACCTTGGGTTACTGCAGGCGCAAAGACCTTGTTGAATTTGAAAAGACGGTGACTATCTTTCCCCGGTTTGGAGGGATTAGTGACAACCAGCTCCCCATTCTCACCAATGTACTCTATGGTTGTTAGTTTTTGGCTTTGGCCCCGAAGGAATGGCCTTATTCGACAGTAAACTCTAATGTTACCTATCACAAATGACATTATGTTAGGGAAACGTCATGTTGCACTTCAATAACTATGCTTTTAACATTCCGTTTGACTAACCTTTCAAATCTTGAACTTCGTTGTACAACTTCCTATTTTCTTCAAGCACTGTGTGATAATTCTGAGCAGCATCAACCAATCCCTTGAGATTGAACCCTATTATTCAAGAATACATCCAAAAAGATCAGATTTCAGGATCAGGAAGTCCAAATGTAATCACAGCATTCGGCTCTCGTTCTGACCAAAGTGGTTAAGTTCTTCGACGTAAATCTCCTTGGTTCTCATCACCTCCTGCCTTATAGACTCAGATGATATCCTCAATTCCTGAGTTATTTAAGAATGTCATATTCCTAATAGCTTTTAGTATGAGCTGTTAAGAGTAAATTCAGATGCAAACCTGCAGAGATCCAAAATGAGAGTCTATGAAGTGTTTGTAGCCAAGCTCTCTCCTTTTCAATTTCACCAACTTGGATTCCGAAAATGCCTCAAGTTCTTGTACTTTCTTTGTTGATTCACTCAGCCGATTTTGAAGTTCCAGTATCTTGTTCTCTAACTCAACTCGAGTTTGCTCCACTTGTGCTTCCAGTTGTAACCGATCTTTTTCATGTGCATGTTTGGATGATTCAAGCTCAGCCATCAATGAGGATATTTGCATCTTGTAGTGATCATTATCTTCCATTAACCTGATTAAATCTTGCTCTTGCAGTTTTTCTTTCTCTTCCATTTTGGCCTTCTCTATCTATAAAAAAGAAGTTGGTTGGATGTACAGTAAAATAGAACCACAAAAGCAACATTGCTACATTATCATTCAACATGTTGTATCAGGCATACTAATCAACCATCACAACAAAATAAACAAGTGGAAACAAGGGAGAAAAGTTCTATCACAATGCATTCATCCGGATTTGGTCAGGCCCCAATGCGGGTACCGTACACGTCATACATTAAGCACACTGGAAAGTTTCTTAACCTCAAACCAATAAAAGAGTACATGAATACTACTAAATACTATAGCAAGGCTAACAGTAATGGTTAGACAAGCCAGCAACAGGGTAGCGTGATAGCTCAACTAGGTTTAATTTGATAATGCAGAAAATTTATTCCAGAATCTTGTCAAATGAATGGACCAAACTAATATGGCAAGGAATATCTGAAACAGTAGAGAAGCTCTCTAAGTGATCAAGAAAAGAGAATCAAGAGAACTTTGGCAAATTGAGCGAAGTCAATCTAGTCTACCTTCATCACCAACAACATCATACCCAATGAAATCCCACAACGTGGGGTTTGGGAGAGTAGAGTGTACGCAGACCTTACCTCTACCTTGGCAGGTAGAGCGGTTGTTTCCAAGAGACCTTCGGCTCAAGACAAACCACAAGCAAAGTAAGACAAACAAAGCGAATAAGTCATGATATCGCATTCTGAAAAGAAGCAATAACTAATGCAGGTAAATAAGACAAACAAGGTACACTAGAAAACACATATCAGCATAAATCAAACGACAGGGGACTATAAAGTAATATTGTGTCTACTAGTATGATAGGCTACTAAACGGACCCACAATAATAACACTACAACTATCAGTTTGTAAGCGTAGGTAGGACTAAGTTGGACTACCTACTACCTTAATATGTGTCCTCCATACCCCCGATCTAAGGTCATGCCTTCAGTGAGTTGCACTTGCGTCATATCTCGTCTAATCACTTCTCCCAGTCTACCTTCATCACCAGAGAATATAAATGAGTTCAAATCATTTATTTAGAGTACTAACATGACTTCAATGGAATCCTCCTATAGTCGTATATTCTCAATTACTCCCTTTGTTTCACTTTATTTGGAAATGGTCCAAATTTTTCCCACAGACCGAGAAACTAGTGTTAGGATGAAATTTTAATGGCCACATAGGGTCTAATGCAGGAGGATACGGTGACATGCATGGCGGGTTCGGTTTTGGGGATAGAAATTCGCTCTTAGACTTCGCGAATGCTTTTGAGTTGGTCATAGCTAGCTCGACCTTCCGGAAGAGGGAGGAGCACTGGTGACTTACCGTTGTGCAGTGGCTAAGACAGATAGATTATAAGCTCGTGGCTATGGACTTAGAGATCAAGTTAAAGAAGAAGAAGAAAAGGGTTGCTCCTGAACGGCCAAGAATTAGATGGGAAGGCCTGATTGAGGTTAAATATCAAGAGATGAGGGAGATGTTGGGGGCTATGGGGGCTTGGAGGGGTAGAGGGGAAGCTGATAACATATGGGCTAGGACAGTCGGATGCATAGGGAAGCAGCTAGAGAGGTACTTGGGGTTTCGAGAGGCAACTCAAGTGGACGTAAAGGGGATTGGTGGTGAAATGAAGAGGTCCAAGGAAAAGTGCAAGCCAAGAAGGTTGCGTATGCGGCACTAGTGGAAAGAATCAACGAGGACGACAAAAGGAGGAATAAGGAGAGGTATAAGGCATTGAATAAGGAAGCGAGCTAGAGGTCACGGCAGCTAAAACAACAACCTTTGAGTACTTGTATAGGGAGCTCGGGTGCAAAGGCGGGGATAGGAATTTGTATAGGCTCGCCAAAACGAGAGAGAATGTCTCGCGACCTGGACCAAGTGAAGTGCTTTAAAGGCGAGAATGGTGAAGTGTTGGTAGACGACACACATTAGACGGAGATGGCAGATGTACTTCCATAAGCTCTTGAATGAAGAATGGGACATGGATATTGTGTTGGGATTTAGAGCCTTCCGAGAGTCGTAGAGATTTTAGGTACTGTAGGCATCAAGGCGACATGCATCAAGGCGTCAGAGGTTAAAGAGGTTATCCCTAAGATGAGAAGGGGAAGAGCGATCGGGCCTGATGAGATCCCGGTAATCTTTTAGAAGAGCGCAGGGGTGGCAGGTATGGAGTGGCTGACTAGGTTGTTTTTTGTCATTTTTCGGACAGCTTAAGATGCCAGAGGATTGGAGGTGGAGTACAATGGTCCCGTCGTATAAGAACAAGGGCGATATTCAGAGTTGCAACAACTACAGGGGTATCTAAGCCACACTATGAAAGTCTGGGAGATGGTGGTCGAGTTGAGGATGAGAAGGGATGTATCGATATCCGGGAGCCAGTTCAGATTCATGCCAAGTCGATCGAGTACAAAAGTTATTCATCTTGTCATGAGATTGGCGGAGCAGTATAGAGACAAAAAGAGAGACCTTCATATGGTGTTCATTGATCTGGAGAAGGCATATGATAAAGTTCCTCGGGAGGTCCTTTGGAGAAGCTTGGAGTCTAGAGGTATGCGTGTGGCCTACATAAGGGCAATTAAGGACATGTATGAGGGTGTCAAGACTTAGGTTAGGGCAGTGGGAGGTGATTCCGAACACCTTCCGATCGTGATGGGGTTGCATCAGGGGTCAGCCCTTAGCCCGTTTCTATTTGCCTTAGTGATGGATGAATTGACGCGTCATATTCAGTAGGAGGTGTCGTGGTGTATATTATTTGCACATGACATAGTTTTGATTAACGAGATGTGTAGTGACGTTAACGATAGGCTGGAAGCTTGGAGGAAGACCTTAAAATCTAAAGGTTTCAGGTTAAGCAGGACTAAGATGGAGTACACGAAATGCAAGTTCAGTGGCGTGAGGCAAGAGACGAATATGGAAGTGAAGATCGAGACACAAGTTATACCCAAAAGATGGAGTTTCAAGTATCTTGAATCCATTATAAAAGAAAACGGGGAGATTGACGAGGATATCGCCCACCGTATTAGAGCAAAGTGGATGAAATGAAGGCTTGCCTTCGGGGTGCTTTGCGATAAGAAAGTGCCGCATAGGCTGAAAGGTAAGTTCTACAGAGTTGTGGTTAGACCAGCACTGTTTTATGGGACAGAGTGTTGGCCAGTCAAGAACGTCCACGTCCAGAAGATGAAAGTAGCAGAGATGCGGATGCTCAGATGGATGTGCGATCATACTAGAAGAGATATGATTAAAAATGAAGATATAGGGGACAAGATCGGAATGGCCCCTGTGGAGGACAAGATGAGGGAAGCGATACTGAGATAGTTTGAACATGTGAAAAGGAGGTGTGAGGATGCGTCAGTCAGGAGGTGAGAGATTGACGATCGTACGAGTATGGAGAGGTAGAGGTAGGCCGAAGAAGAACTGGGGGAGGTGATTAGACAAGATATGACTCTACTCCAGTCGAGAATTAAGATAAAAGGGTAGTAGGTATTCGAGTTTTGTCATGTTGTGTGAGATATGGGGGCTAGCCTTTCCACCTCCTTTTCTCCTTTTCTTAGATGTATTATTTTGGTATCGCGTTGATCATTATCTTTATGTGTGTATTACTATGTTGTACCATTTGTTTTGTATCTTGATATTTTGTTGCCTTACTTTACATGCAACCCTGTAATGATTACATTTTTTTAGTCGAGGGTCTATCGGAAACAACTAATCTACCCAACAAAGGTAGAGTTAATGTGTGTGTACATCCTACTCTACCCTCTCCAGATCCTACTTGTGGTATTACACTGGGTATGTTGTTGTTGTTTCACTTTATTTGTAAGTGTTTGACTGGGCACAGATGTAAGAAAGAAAGGAGGACGGTTGGAACTTGTGGTCTTAAACATATCATTGCATTTTTGTGGCTATAGAAACATGTCATTAAGGTAAAACGGCAAGTTTATAATTCAATTATTTTCAAATATAGAAAGGTGTCATTCCTTTTGGATAAGACTAAAAAGGAAAAAATGTCACATATAAAATGGAAGAAAGGGAGTATTAGTTTAAGGATTAGCAATTTTGTCAATTATGTCAATTATGTGTGTTGTGTGTGTAATATATTATAATATTGTTTAAATAACCAAGAAATCTACTGCTTTAAGCTTCGAAACTCACAGTATAATGGCCTGACCCTCTAACCCTCTCCTTGCATTAACACACTTGTTCGGAACCTGACCTAGAAAGTCCTTAATATTTATGGTATATGAATAATGTCCGCAATGTTTATGGCATTTAGCAGTATTTCTCCATCAAAATTATGACATCCACATATAGGTACTTTTTGGATCTACGAGTACTAGCTAAGCAATAAGGGGGATTTAAGAAATAATGACTATTGTACTGACAAATAACTAAGGTAGTTTTCATTGCCAAAAGTAATACAGGAGAATAAAACATTGTCAAAACCCCAAAAAGCTCTCCATAGTACCAGTGGTGATTTAGAAACACAACAGTAGACTTAGCATGAAATAGACTCAGAGTACATATTCAGTAAGAACATTCAATATACTCAGCACTCGAACCTAATTCAAGTCAGAAATTAGTAACTTCTTGATAAATTTAGTATATGCACCTTTATCTGTTGAAGCTTCTTCATAACAACCTGGAAATTTGAATGAAATGTGAAGTTCAATAAAAGAATAGATAGTACAAAAAGAAGAAAGAAACAATTTTTTTATCAATAGTGATACTTATAGTACCTCATGTTCCTCAGTGGTCCCCACTGCAAGGGTTTCTAGTGCTTTAACTCTTGATTGATATCTTTCCTCACGAGACTTGTACAAACCATTTTGCTGTAATACCCCAAGAGATCCACAATTCGTAAGTCCTTTGCATGAAGTTCAAAAATCAGTACTGATAATTGGAACACTTGTACCTTTCTCAAATCATCAGCTTGTTTTGAAACGCGTTCTTCAATCTCTTGTACTACTAACTTCACCAGGGAGGCCACACACTTAACAAGGAGTAAAAGGATATCAGTAAGTATCAAATAGGATCCAGCAAACAGATTTTTTTTCATTTTTCTGTCATCTTGTTCAGTTCATCTGCCATACCTGAGGTATATCCCCATTCTTTCTCTCAATGCTGTCATCCAAAATATTATTCACAACACTGAAAAGTGAATAAGTGGAGGCACTCTGAAGATAAAAGTCAGTTCAATAAAGGAAATCTGAAGAAGGCACAAACAGTATAAAAGAAAGTAATAAGTTAACAACAAGCAAAGACCCATTCCAGCTTTACCTCTAAGCTGTTTAGTTTCATCAATTCTGAGATCTTAGCAGCTGGAATATCAGCAAAACCGTGCTTTGATTGAATTCCATCAAGCAATTTACTCCCACCAAGATTATCTGAAAATTAAAGCTCTAAGTAAGTGAGAGAAGTAAATCTACAGCGGAAAAGATTATCACCAATGACTAATGCGCTTAAGATATTACATGAAATTGGTACATCTGACACAGATAAGAGGGAAAAGAATCCATAATTCCACACAAGAATTTTTCTGATGCACAATTATCTGCAAAACTAGTACAGTTTGTTTTACATGTCCAGTGTTCAGCCAACTAACTAAAGAGATAATCAGGGAAGGAAAAGAAAAGGAAAAACGGAAACAGGAGCAGAAGGAACATTATAAATCTTCTGGAACTAGGCTTTAGTTCCTCCCAATTGTCAAATTCTATATTACTACATTGTTAACACAGAGGAAAGAACTTTTCCACTTGTTGGATAACATAGGGAAAGGACAGAGAAGATAAAGACTTGAGATATTGAAAGTATGGAATAATTTACCTTCTGCAGACCCTTTGAAGTTAAGAATTTTGTTTAAACTGGCTGAGTCTCCATTTTCAGTTGCAGCTTCTGGATTCATGATAAACTTGATATATGCTTCTGCAGGATTACTGCAGAGAGCCCTACTAGTAAACAAATAAGAATATGTTACTATATAAGTCAGTTCCATTTTGGGTAATTGAAAAGGAGATGATCAAACTAACAGATCGAAATGCACTAGCATGACTACATTAACAGCTATTCTTCAGCCAAAAGCAAACGATATGCAAATAGGGTTGACACAACTACAATGAGATTAGACAAATGTTATTTTAGTCAAATTAAAACAATGCATGTGTATCTTTATTTGACTTTCAATCATATTGATATGACCAAACAATGCTTTGCACAAGAACTGTGTGATTGTACATATGTTCTATTAGAACAGGTGCCTTTATTTAAATGTCTGACATTTGCATCCGGCAGGAAAATCTTTTGTCTTGGATTAAGATTCCCAATGAGTTATGAGCACTATCAGGCATCATAATTTCTTTAATCGTGAGTGTCTATCTATCTTCATTAGAATCTTATTCTCTATTTCTTTTTAAAGGATCAAGAACTATAGATGTCAAGGATCTCATAATCCATCACATAAGTAAATCGACAATTCTCACTAATAAGAGAAGAAGTTCTTATTGTTGTTATACTAGCCCCAAACAAAAAATCTTTTGGTTATTGTACCTACCCCAAAAAGAAGTTCTTATGGTTATAATGAAGCTGCTAATTGTAGCAATGTGGGTTATAGTTTGAAAAAAACCCATCTTGGATCCACAATCAAAATATTCATGACACTTGTGGCCTTGTACGTAATGTCTAACTGAAGACTGAAAAAAACATTACATCATTGCCATCTTTGAATTAGTTTCTTATTTGGAGAAAGGTTAATATGGATTAAACCCCATTTAAAACCTACTATAGTAATATGATACCATCTCACCTCATATACGTTGTTTTAGTTTAATGAACAGGTCATTAGCTAAAAAGTGCAATTAAACTGATTAAACTACTTCCTTTTTTGAGCAAGTAAACTGATTAAACTACTTTATAGAAACCTTCCGCTTGAAATGCTGGATTCAGACCAACAAAGCTCACAAAATATGCACTCCTGCCAAAAGTTAGTCTTGATATCATTCCCGACTATTGTGGGAGCTAATTTAAAAAGTTCAATCAACTGGATTTTTTTAGTAAATTAACTACATAACCGAGTGGTAGAAAACAACCTAAACGAAACATCTTCCAAATCTTATAGTTATCCTTGTGTGGAAGAGGCAATATGTTAATTCGACATTTCACTATGCATAGAGTTAACTTTATCCTATTTGATTTCTCTTGTAAAAGACAACACAAGTAAGAAAAAAGATAACTTTAAACAGAAAATAGACAGTAATTCTGAATACAAGCAGATCTAGAGCTTCCAACTATTATAGACATTAAAAGCATAGAATGGAAAAGGAGAAGGAATAACAACAACTACTATTATGACTCAATCCCAAACAAGTTGGGGTCAGCTATAATCCTCAATATCCATTCCGCTCCATTTGAAGCGGTTTCAAGAAGAAGGAAACATTAAAAATACTACTCAGCTGTGTTTTTACACCAGAAAGAAACACTAAGCTAGAAAGGGCAGCTCCAAAAAAACTAAAACAAGGAAGATCTTTTATTAAAGAAGAACATTTGGTACCCCTAATCAAGAAACCTCACTTCACACACACTCTGCACAATAATACTGAAAAAGGAAGAAACTGTAAGAAACCTCACTTTCCCCTTTAAGAAAAAATTGCAGTGCATATATATAACTTGGTTAAAGAACAAAACTTTGTACCCCAAATCAAGAAACCTCACTCACACACACACACACAGCACAATAATGATCTGAAACAATCAACACCCATTTCGCTATTTCCCCCAATTATGAAAAGTTAAGTGTTTTATTCCACCCAAATGTGAAAAAGATAGAACTTCATGGCCAAAAGAAAAGAATTTACTCAGCTGACACCCAAAGTTAAAGTGCATTTTGAACAAACCCCACATCAAAGAAATGATAATAATGATACAAACCAGAATGTAAGAGATGTTGACAATTTGAAGCTAATTGGATCAAGGAATCATTTCAGTTGGTTTGTTAAAGTAAAGATTGAATCTTTGAAATTTGAACTTTTTTTTGTTTTTAGAAGCAAAGCGAGGATGATGCCTATTTCTTGGGAATTCTTTTGGGTTTGCTTTGGTCTTCCAATTACAGATTTCAGGTTTAACTTTACTATTTTTACAATTTCACAACAAAAATATAATCTAAAAGTAGACTTTTATTTTTTCTTCTCTTTACATTTTTACTTGATAATTCTAAATATTTTCGTATTCTTATTTGTTGATACTATGTTTCATGTTAACTCTTTTTTTTTGTTCAAACTAGATACTAATACTTATATATATAATAAAAATATATACAATTTTACGATGTTATAAGTTTTACTTTGTTTAAATTTTTGTAATAGTAATTTTTTAGTCAGTTCTAAAAAAAAAGACATGTTTTATAGTATATATTTAATACTCATAATTTAATTTTTAACTTCTCATTTCACTACTAGAAAAAAAATATCACCGACATTCATTGAGAAATTTATGCTATAAAATATGATTTTTCACTTTATTACCACCGAACAATTTCACTAGAACATGCTATTTTAAAGCTTATTTTCTAATGAATGCTCTTTAATTGAGTTTTCCTAAATCATAATAAGTTGAATTCTCTCTTTCCCGCCTTATATGTTATGTTTTGACATATTTAGAGTATTACACGTGGCAGTACACATCTTATTTTTTAAATTATTACTAATGTATTATAATAACGATCGAAAAGTAAAGTTGCAATCACGATCACTAAACGTGCATCCCAATTTTTGGTTTTGTTACATTCCATCAACCAAGCAACGAATCACTACAATTTTTTTTTACGAAGGCTCGCGGTTACTCTTCTTTCAGTGCAAGACAGTAAACATGTCCGGTGTATGATAGCGCAAATCACGTCGCCACCGATTAACCACACTTGGCAAGCCATGTGTGACAACCAAGAAGGTTTATGCAGGGATCAAACTCGTGGCCTTGCGGTCGTATTTCTCTTCTTCTTAAACTATTCATGCGGGTACGAATCACTACAATTGTATGATAGAAAACTTTATACAATTCACAATAAATCGCAAGTAAATCATTAGACAATCATAAATACTCATCTTTACTTTCGGAAATAATTATTGAAAGATTAATGGCAAGATTCTCTAAATTATTGTTACTCTCTTAATGTGGTAGAGAGGAAAATAATCTAGTAACAATTATATAATAGTGAAACATCTCTACATAAGAAACATAACTTTTTTTTCAGAAGAGTTAACTCTTCAAGAATTCATAAATTATAACTGAAAAGTTAATTAGATATCTGTGCATATAAATTCATATCTTATAACATAAGATTTATTTATAGCCTATAAAATAACACTTTTTTAGATATAAAAAAATGGCATCTTTAATTGATAACATATCTATGTATAATTATATTAATTATGTGAGTCCACTAAATAGATAATTATGTTAGTATTTTACTCATTTTATTTATGTTTAGTATAGTATTAGGGTCGTTTTCCTTTCTTTTGTATCACAGCGGTCAGAAATGGAGAAATGACGAAAAGAAGAGGAATTGAGCTTAATTGAGATGAAATTGCACATAAAAGGGGCCAATAAATGAAGTCTAAGAAGTCCTGAGAAGTATAGACAAGATCATACGAAGCCCAGATGAAAACTGGACGACGAAGCGAAGAACCGCCTAAAAAACGCCTCAGCCAAGCATGCGAATGTTCGTAAAGTTGATTTGTGAGTTCTTGTCGTGTGGCCGGATTGCGACTACCACGACGCGGGATTTCTGAGTTTTGGGCCGAATTTGACACATTTTCAGGGTCCAAAAGGGATAATTTTTTCTACCTACATAATCCTTAACCCTTTACCTAAAGGATTCCATAACTTTTCCTAAACCCTTTACCTAAAAGATTTCATAACTTTTTCTACCTACATAATCCTTAATCCTTTACCTAAAGGATTCTTGGGTTATAAATAGTCTCTACATCATTAGAAGAATTTATCCTACATTTCATCCCACACTTGACAAATTCTATTCTCCATCCATCATTCCATTCCAATTCATCTTGTAAATATTCCACAACACAGTCTTTGGAAGCTAGAAGGCTTGGAGACTTGTTCTCGAGTATTTTTCTTTTCTTTCTTTTTGCTTTATTTATTTCAGTTCATGTATGGAGATTGTATTAGTTCTTAGCATGACTATGGCTAGGAGTCAATTACTTTGTTAGGGATTTCCTTGTGATTCTCTTGAAACTCTTATTCATGAATTAATACATTAGTTGATTTCTTCTTCACTTGCTTAAGATTTATTCAATAATTGTTTTGATTGCTTGATAATTAATTGACCACTAGATATCATCACTTATATGAGTTCTAATCGAAATCCGAAAGGAGAGATTGTGAATATGCTATAGTTGAATAAACATAGGTTTAAATCGTGGACGAAAGTACTCCGATACTTATGTAGCTTAATAGGTTATTGCTCTTAATCCTCCTTTGTAGTCAATCTTGTCACCGAAAGGTAGAAGGGTTCTCCATTGGGGTTGAGTGTTTATATTACATTAACATGAGTATAAAACGGTCTAGTTAACCTGCTATCTTAACGTAGAAGAAGAAGCTAGTCTAATTGTATTAAGGATTGAATAGAGTGGATAGCTGATAATCTTGAAAGCCCTAATTCTCCGTCATAACTGATTTAAATCAAAGTATTTTCATAATTAGTTTATTTCCTGCATTATTAGTTTAGAATTCCAACTCAATTAACGTTAACCAAATAGAAATTAAAGCATAGATAATCGGTACTTGAAAATCAGTCTCTGAGGATGATATTCGGTCTTACCTAGACTATATTACTTGTAACGATACGGGCACTTGCGTTAAACGTGTGTATAAATCGCACATCAAGTTTTTGGCACCGTTGTCGGGGATTGGGGTACTTTCAATATCGATTTATCTATTCTTATTTCTAATTTGGTTGCTCCAAGAATTTTGCGAGCATCTTTTTTATCACCTTTTGTTGTTTTTCTGATTTTGCAGGTTAAATTCGGAAGAAAAAAAAATATGAAAAAAAAATACAGGTCCATGGACTACTACTTCTATCAGGGGCAGTGGAGTCATCAACAGCAGCTTAACCCACAGGTTCCAGAGAAAGATCTAGATGAGTTGCAGACATGCATACTCAGGCTCACCAAGTGTCAAGCTCAGTTTATGGATGAGACAAGAGTGTCCCTCAGAAATTTGGAGACACAAATAGGGCAACTAATGGATAGGATGAGCAGTACACTTCAAGAAAGTCTGCCTAGCGACACCGTTATGGAAAGTGATAAGCAAATTGAGGAACCTGAACCACACCCAGCTGTTGAGGAATCTGGCAAGATTTTTGGTGTAGAGAAGGAAAAGATTACTGAGATCCAATTATTCACCTTTTTGGATTCTTTGGAAATTCTTTTTCCTGTACCTATTGTAAAAGAAATACCACCAGCGGTCACTGTTGATCCCCAAATAGGAAGTCCATACCATCAAGGGCACCCCCTAGAGTTGAGATGTGTTGGGAATCTCATTGATCCCTACATTAGAGAGAGCTTAAAAGAAAAGCATGTCTTGTGTACTTGGGGGATAATCTTATATCTGAAGCCCTTAGTTGAAAAGAGTGTTGTAGGAAAAGTGAGACCTGCAACAATAACTATGCGGATTGCAAGCAGTTCGCAGAAGGATCCAAAGGGCACTCGTAAAGGTTAAATGCGTCCGGCTAAAAGACGTTAAAGACAATGCTTGTTGGGAGGCAACCCAATATTTTTAATTATGTTATTTTAATTTTTATTTTAGTTTGTTTTTATTTTGTCTTGAACAGTCTCACGGTCTTGGGTTCTTGTTTTGTGTTGTTGGATGTGAGTGGATGAAAGCTAAACTTTGAGGAAAAGGAGCAAAACGCTGAAAAAATGAAAAGTGCCGTCACGACGCCACTTGAATCGAGTCGTGCCGGAACTTCAGAGAGCCATATTCCGTGCAAATTTCAGAATTTTTCCTCCCAGACCTCCGTTATGACCGTTGTGTTGTGTCAGTAAGTTGTCCCTATTTTTTTTTGAATCTTGCACACATTGGGGACAATGTGTGATTTAAGTTTGGGGGGATGTTTTATTGTTTTTGAGTCTTTTTGATTTGTTTTGGTATTTTTGAGTATTTTTGTTGAGTCATAATTTTTTTTAAGATCATGCATGCTGTAGTTACTGGAAACGCCTAGTGAAGTAAAAGTTGAATAATGTAATGGAATTAGAAGCAACCATCTTAACACTTATGTTAGATATGTCAAAAATTCATGAAATCGAACTATTTGGGGTATCTTTCTTGATTTGTGCATTGTTAATGATGAAAATTTATGTGTCTGCTTGCTTGCTATTTGATGCGAAATAGTTAGGATATGCATGTTAGGGATGATTCAACCATTTCTTTGTTAGCCCTTTCTTACCATTTTTTTTGCCTATCCCTGACATTCAAATTATATCCCTAGTCAGCCCCTTTGAGCCTAAAAATAAGACATTTCTTTGACACCCTATAATTTCATATTTTTGTCATAAGTGAAAAAAATTGAGATATTGGAATACAAAGTGTTGAAAAAGAGAAAAAAAAGAGTGAATAATTTTTTATGCACCCCAATGAAAAAGAAATAATAAATAGGCAAAAACCTAAGTTTGGGGGTGTCGACTATTCATAATACACTTCATTCTCTCAAAACAAAAGAGGGGAAAGATAGGTATGAAGTGAAAAAGAAAATCAAAAGAAAAGAGAAGAGTTGAAGCAAAAGAGATTATGGTACGTAAATTGAGCATAAATGCCTATTTTTATCTACCCATGCTTAAGCCTACATTACAACCCTGAAAAGCCCTGAAGATCTCTAACATGTATATCAATGATTAGTGGAGAATAGCAAGTGAACAAGTCATAAGATTTTGAAATTGACGTGCATAGTTAGGTATTTTTACTTCCATTGAGCATGATTAAATTGAATTCGCGAAATATCTGACTTAAAGTGTTTAGAATGCTAAAAATCCATGCTATATGTTCATGCATATTATTTACTAACTTTCATGTTTTTCTAAGTAACAATGATGCAGTAATTTGATCAATGTCTTTGAGTCAATATTACACTCTAATATCATATTATTATAAATATGTTACCATAATTATACTAATATGAGATTATTCGTATTATTTATCAAATAGACTGAAGATTTTATAGATTTGTGTCGGGTAACATGTTTGGCCAAGTTTTTAAAATAAGTTTATTTTGAAATGTGTTTTTTATAAAAGTTCTTTTCAAAATATTACTTTTGGCGAAAAATAATTTTCTTTGATTAATTAGTTTAAAAATACTTTTGAGCAGCAATTAGTATTTGATCAAACTTTTAAAAAATGTTTCTAATTGTATTTTTCAAAAAAAATATTTTTGGGCAAAAATTATTTTTTTTGCCTTCTAAAAAACAAAAAAACTTGATCAAACACTTGAGAGCAATCTGCCACCCTGGAACCAACTGAGCTACATCCATGCGGGGACTTGATCAAACACTTCACTTTTAAAAAATAAGAACTTATTGAAAAAATAAACAGGCTATAAAATAACTAATATGGTATCAAGTGAATACGAATCATAAGTAAACACACGAGATGTAATCATGAAGAGTAGCATATGACAATGCAATAACTCTCTTTATCTTTTGCTTTAAGCATTCTCTTTACTACCCGCATGGGTGTAGCTCAGTTGGTTCCAGGGTGACAGATTGCTCTCAAGCATTCTCTTTACTCGACTTAGTAATTTTATTAGTACGTTACATCACATGCTCATTAGGAGAAAATTTGAGAATGCAAGTGGTTTTAATATTTGCTATAAAAATCTATTAAAACTCATGCTACATTTTAAATCTAATTTTCACAATTCTCGTCATATATAATAATTGAAGCTTGTTATCTAATGCAGATTACATGTGTTACTTTTTGTTGAAAAATTTCTTTACAATAATGATTTATTCTTCAAATCTGGTGTCTGGAATCTGAGGCTTGCAGACTGGTTATTGAGTAGAATCAGAAAGGATGAATGAAGCAAACACTAATAAGGAGGCTAGTTGTTTTTGTTTAGTCGAGTGATGACACCCTCTCTTTAAGACAAGATTGCCCACGTATATTGACTTTTACGGAGTGCAGGCAATAGTCTTCCAAGATGAAACAGAAACTCTTCAATAGTGCAAAGCCAACACTGTTGAAACCTTGAAGAAACCAAGAAGAAGATTGCTTGAAGAAATGAAAGCACTTAGAAAATTTGTTTGCTCACTGGCCACGTAGCGCCGCGGCGCCAAACTGTCAGAGAGCAAGACTTTTCTCTACTTATCACGATTCACGCACCACAGCGCACCAAGGAGGCGTCGTGGCCCTCTTCCGAGCCACGGTCTTGTCCTACCCGTTCCATTTTACAATTTGCACTATTTTATTCATTTACCGACGTGGAATATGCATTATATTTGGCCAATAATCGTCCATTAATTTATGTCTCAAACGTTTTACTTACGAACCAATATCCCTTTCACTAATAAGCGAAATTTACGATACTTGGCACTAAGTGTACACGTGTGTGGAAACGTAGTTTCTTACGTGTGGGGCCCCAATTATTCGAGTTTTACTTAACAGATAAACTTATTCACACGTTAGTAAATTTTCAACATTTTTATATTATTTAAACTATTGAAATTGCTTTAAAATGTATTTAAGACATTTTTAAGCATATCTCCAAATATTAAAAAAAATGTGAATTGCCCTCCATACGGGCTGGTCTTTAATTTTTGCCCCTCAATATGCCCGTCTTTATTTTTTCCTTACTTATTTAATGAAAATGTCGTACCCTGCCTACTCGTCCTTACTTATTTGTACCCAGCTACAATTTATTCTCTTAGGCCCAAGGCCCCTCGGCCGATCGTCACTCGTCCAATTTGTGGGTTAAAGTACCATTTATTTGCGGATCTACTAAATCAGAGATTCTGAGTTCGAATTTCAGCATAGGCAAAAAAAATCGCAAGACAATTTTTTTTATAGAAATTATGTCTATTCGACCAACGTTATATATAGAGATTATGCCTTAAGGGACATAGTTTTTATGTAACTAAACTTTTTCTCTTTAGCCATATTTACATAGAAACTATGTCCCTTAAGGCATAATCTCAAAATATGTCTATTCGGCCAAAGTTATATAGAGATTATGCCTTAAGGGGCATAGTTTTTATGTAACTAAACTCTGTCTTCAGACATAGTTACATAGAAATTATGCTCTTTAAAACTTAATCTTTATACAAATGTGGCATAATTTATATGAAATATTGCCTTATCATTTTTTTCCTTTTTGACTCTGTTGGAGTTCGAACTCACAACCTCAAAGGTATTTTTGGAGGTATAATTACATAAAAACTATGTTCATTAAGGCATAATTTTTATACAATTTTGGTCGGATATACATATTTTCTAATGTAATCTTGTCTTGCGATTTTTTTTTTCACTATGCTGAGATTCGAACCCACAACCTCAAGAATATTTTCGATCATTTTTTCAGGTGAAGGACAAAAATTAAAGACCACCAATTTGAGGGCAAAAACTAAAGACCACCATAAAATAGAACAATCGTGCGAATTGACCCCAAATATAAAGAACTGTTTTTGTCATTTTCTCCTCTCGAAACTATTGGGAAGAGGGAGTTATTTTTGGGCCTACTACAAAGTAGGCTTAGGTCCTGGGCTGAAGTTGAGCCCATTACTGTTCTGTACCGCTTTCAGAACACCAAAGCCCAAGATGTTGTTATCAGAAAACTAGAGAAATTACCAAAATCTGTGCACTGATTTCTCTTCAAAAGCACTGGTTATTATTTTTTGTCCATCATACATGTAGTATTTAATTTTTATATCTGTTGTTCATTTAATAAAAATATTCAGACATATTTTGCTCAACTTAAGTTTTGTAATATTTGTATCTTCCGAAACTGAATTTTTGCCTTGCTTGTCACAACTAGGGTCGTCTTTGGGACTGTGCAGTAGCACCCCTGAAAAATGAAAAAAATTAGAGGTTCTTTTTTTCCATTTTTTATTAAGTAGTATTAATCAGAATTTACCGTAAGGATCCATAATTCGCAGGTCTTAGCCCAATCAAAATAAAGTGATTCAGATTATTGAAATCGTATATTTACTTATATGAAGGGCCCACTTTTACGAATTAGAACAGGGCCCCCAAAATGTTTGAAACGACTCTGATCACAACTTCTGTAGGAATTAAAATATGCGGTATAATTTGTGTAGTAATTTTTAGATTATGTCGAGTGTTGAAAGTTTTACCTTGTCTGACATAACTTGTGTGGATGTTATTATACATATACCGAAGTTAAACGTAAAATTGTCGAACGAAATCTAAAATTATGTCATTTTTCAGACTATGTTGAAACTTGAAAGTTTTACCTTGTGCGATATAATTTGTGTAGACATTATATTACATATCGGGAAGTTAAATATAAATTACGCCTTATAAAATTTAAATTATACCGCGCCAAAAATAATTAAAGGCAAAAATTAAAAATTACAAATTTGATGGACAAAATTAAAGACCACCCCAAAATAACGGGGCATTTGTGCGAATGACCCGAAATTGGAGCAATTACAGCTTTGATCAAGTTTTCGACCCGGATTTGATAATCTGAAAATGGAATCGAACCAAACCCTAGTTTCAGACAAGGAGAGGAATCAGGTGAACTCCGACGATAACAAAGCTGATGAAGAAGAAGAACGAAGAGGGGAATGTGGTGATCACGGAAATGTGGAGTCTCAAACATCATCGTTAGTAAATGGCAAAGAAATTCTGAAAGCAATAGAAGTTGTAGAGAGAGATTCAATGGCGATTGCCAATAGCTACACTTGTCTTTTTGCTTCTCTACGGTCTACTCTATCTGAGGTATCTGCTCTCTGTACTTAATATATGTCAAACATGACACGTAATTGAATCTCGCCGCCACCTATTATCAAAAAGAGTTTCCATGTGTTTGGACCATGGAGAATATAATTAAATATTAAAAATATGCTATCTTTAACAGCTTAAGCTTTTAGATAACATGGTTACACACTTTAACATGACATCAGAAAGGTCTGAATCTCACTGCCACACATTATAAAAAAGAATTTACATGTTCTTGAACCATGAAAAAAAAAATTAAGCCAGGGGCGTGTTGAGAATATAATTAAATATTAAAAATGTGCTATCTCTAACGGCTTATACTTTTAGATGAGATCTATCACTTTAACACGGTGTTACAATCACTGCCGCAAATATTGCATATTAGAAAGTTGTAGTGCCTCTTGTTTACTCATTGGTCTTATAATAAGTGTTGTTTTTAGCCTGTGCACCTTGCCCTTAATAAAACTACTCACTTGAGAAGTATTTTTACTAACTTACCCGAAGAGTAGCTCTTTAATAATTTATTGGTTATGTAGAACTTCACTTATTTAAATAAGGGTAAAATTAGAAGAAGAAAATTAATGCCTTCTTGATTTTGTGAAACACCACTTATTTTGAAACAAAATGAAAAGGTAACAACACCACTTGTTATGAAATAGAGGTAGTAAGTTTTAGCTTCTTTCTTAAAGTAAGTTCCCTTTTTTATTTGATTGGTGGATTTGAAAAGTAAATATATATATAGGACATATCAAACTAGTTGGAATTGAGGTTGTCGTATATTATATCTTTTTAATATGGTTACTGTTTAAAAAAGGTATTTTTAATTTGGTTTGAGATATTATGTCAGTGGATTTGGATAGATGTGAGATTTAGAGAACCCGCAATTTTGTAAGTGTTGAATGGAACTGATCTAGATGAAGCAGAATGGATATTGATGATTCAGATAGCATAACTTCAGTTAGTTTGGGATTTAAGCGAAGTAGTACTAGTTGTTGTTTGATTAGAAAAGCATGCTTATGGTGATAACCGAGCTACATGGTATCTGGGCTCTTTGTGAAGTAGTATTTGTTGTTGTATTAGAAAAGCATACAACAACAACATTAACACATATCCTGTATATTCCCACAAGTGGGGGTATACAAGTGGGGTATGGGGAGGGTGGAGTGTACGCAAACCTTACCTCTACCTTTGTGGGGTACATAGGTTGTTTTCGATAGACCCTCGGCTCAAGAAAATCGTTCGTAAGAGTAAAAAGCTAACATGAAAATATTGTAGAAACAAAGTATTGACAATACAAATATTAGGGCTAACCAAAGTAAAAGAAACAACAATAGTAATAAAAAAGATTAGAAAAGCATGCTAGTAAATTTTCTCAACTGGAATCAGTTGTCATCTGGGTAGCCGGCAAGGGTTTTGCAACTCAGCATTTTATTGTGTATCTGAATTCACACTCTTTTTTATATTATCACTTCTGAGCATCACATTTGGCTCTTTGAGACTTTTTCAACTATATTTTAGATGGTTTGGCACTTTGTTATTTATTCTCCCCAGAGATGTACTTTGTTATCCGTCTTCTCCGTGGGATATTGCGCTTGGTTATCAGGTCATGTTCCTAACGTTAAGGGTAAAGAGGTCACATGACAATCTTTCAACTTCTGCTGAAAAGTTACCTTAGGGGAATCTAGATGGCATAATGCTATGTAATTATGAATGGCAAAGTGCCAAAAAACATTAAATTTTAGAAGAATTCATGCATTCTAGACTTGTTATTAGATTTTTTTCCGTGTGTGTGTGTGTTTGTGTACTGCCCATGTTTAAGGAGCTAGCATAATTTTGCAGGTTACTAGTACTTCTGTTGATCACATGAATTGCTTTGGTGATGCAGCAGGACGAGTTCAAGAATGTGGTATATATTTTAACCTCTTCATCTTCAGTTGTTGAAGCCTTAATGTTAATAGTTTTTCTTTCATTCTGCTTGTGTTCGTTTATTCTTTATTCAATGGGAGAATATTGTTTGAGATGGTTTGGTCATATCCTAGGTAGGCCTCTAAATGCTCTGATTTCAAGTGTGAAATCATGTGATTGAAGGTGTTAAAAAGGGACTAGGTAGATTGTCTTTTCTATGTTTGGTGTAAACAAGATATTTTTGGTGACATAGGAGATCTGTCAGAACTGATAGGCAACTGTTGATGCCTCGGCTTTTTAGTTTCTGATTGATCTCTGGCTTTGGCTCTTTTGAACTTGTAATTAAAACCTCACCAGCATCCTAGTATGTTGTTTTGGATATCTATACAAGTTGTTACCATCATCACAAAAAAAAAAAAAAAAGAGGGACTAGGTAGACTTAAAATCACTTGGAAGGAAGTGTTCTAGATATACTTGCAATATCTTGGAATTGATGCAGACTTAGCGAAAGATGGACCATCTTGTTGAAATTAGAGTCTTAGTCGTGTTGGTATGTTACAATTAGGTCCAATATTTTTTTGGAAGTCCTTTTAATATTGTGAAAGATTTGCGCGATACTAGAAATTGTGAAGAACTTCTAATGTCAGGGAACCTAAATTATTGAATTTGTGAATGAGAGAGATTAATAGTGAGGATTCATATAGCTAGGCCCTTCTATCTTGGGATTGAGGTGTAGTTGTTGGTTGTTGTCTCCTTTGTTGTGAATTGCCTTTTCCATCAGGATACTTGTCATTCGAGGTCCTTTTACATATATGCCTCTTGCAGTGTCCCAAGCATAAGATATTCAGTTAACAAAAATAGGTAATGCTTGTATATCGTCCCCCACTATAAAGAAAATCTGAAGCTTAATAGGAGTACCAATAATCGTGATTAATTGTTCTTGTTCTTGGAGTAATTTCTTAATAATATATAATTCCAAATCTCTTCTTTCTCGTTATATTTCACTAATGCATTCACCATTTCATTAATACCTGATTCACATGTTTTAAGTAATGTACTAAAATTGAACTGCTCATATTTATGTTTGCATGTTTATCGTGCAGCCCTTGATGCAGCAACTAAAGGAAACCGTTATATAAACTCTTGCCTAAGGTAGTGTCTTGTATTCCTTAGTCAATTCCCTATAGTATCTTCCTAAAAAAATTAAAAACCTACCAACCCCCCACCCAACCCCACCCCTAAAGAGAAGTTAAGCACCAAGTTAGTGTACCTATTATGATTAGATCACATGAATCTTCAGTATTTATGGTATTTCATTTGTGTGTGGTTGGCAAAGCCGCATTCTTCATGCCTCTAAAGGGAACATAGAACCTAGAACCTGCATGTTCTGATTCAGGTCTATTTTTGTATCAAACAGTAAAATTACATCTCTCTCTCACCCCCCCCCCCCTCTTCTCTCTTTCTACACTGCTCCAAAAAATCTTGCAAATAGTACTTCTGGCTTATCTTTCATAGCTAACTCTCATTTGCAGATTGAATGAGGAAATGAAAGGAATTGATAATCTTGCAACACAGCTGTATCCTTTCCTTGTGATTATGGTTTGACGTAAACATTGTTTCTCCTTTTGAGTCTCTATATGCACAACCACCAATTCTTTGTTTAAAATGTCACAATTGGATGCAATGGTGATTCTTGTCACGCAGTTGGTAATTAGCCAGTGAACTGACAGGTTTCGTTATTGCTTTTCTTTTTATAAATAGTTTTTCATTTATTGCACCCACAAAAAAAAATAACAGTTTTCCATTTATTGCTTTAAGCCAGAATCCCTGGGTTCCTTGCTCCATGTTAATTGTGATGAACTAGTATGACTGTTTAAAACCAATCCAGATATTGTGTGTGTAGTAATTTTCTTTGTGATTCCTTGATTCTTCGAAGAAAAATTATCCGGAGAAATGTAGATGCATTGGACTCGGCTGTAAGTAGGCTAGTTCGTTTCCCATAAGTGAATCAGTCTTGATGTACAATGTCGTCTAGGTGAGCTGCACATATTTTCTGGTGCCACCACTGGTGCTTTATTTACGAGTGAGATGCCAGTTGAAGCCTTGCTTCTTTGGAATGTTTCTAACCCATAGAAAGCTGTCGACATTGTTGTTTTCTTTTGCTTTTAAAGACATTTATATGATTTGTCCTGCTGTTGCTCCATTTACATAATCTTGTTTGGTAGAGTTGTTATGTGAAGAACTGTTGAACTAGTCTGATTTATTGTTGATCCAATAAATAAACTTATTTTTGGTACATGGGACTGCACTTATTATTTTCTTAAATTTAATTGGGAGTATGAAATATAATATTCAAACATTTAGAGGTCTCGGTTTGAGCCTGATAATGGGAAAATCCTAATAGGGAGCGCATTCCTCTCAAATGAACTTTATGCATCACAAATCTTAATTAGTCAGGTTAATGGAATTCTAATACTAGATGGTTAAAGGAAAAGAGTATCCAAAAACGTATAGCTTTGGTGAATAACAGAGAAATATAGGGTGAATATTTATACACACTCGTGTTTACATGCTTATTATGATTAAGTAGGCGATTGACCATGCGTTTTTAAATCATGGTATCATAATTTGATTTCAAATCACGTTTGTTTATGCAGTTTGGACATAACTTAAATTTCAACTTCATGTCATGGTTTGAAATCTCAAATCATCCGTGTGATTGGGATTTCAATCATGATTTCAAATTTTTAAATATAAAACTTGGCTCATAAGTTTATATTTTGTACAAAAAGATTCATAAATTAGTAAATATATATCAATTGATCGAGGGTCTTTCAGAAACAGTCGCTCTACCTACTAAGGTGGAGGTAAGGTCTGTGTACACTCTACCCTCCCCAGACCCCATAATGTGAGATTACACTGGGTATGTTGTTGTTGTTGTATATATACAAAGGTATGACTATGTCATGACTTAAAAGTGTACAATTTCGAGCTGCATATTAATTTTGTTATGAACTATGACTTGCTCATTTGGTAAAATTGCATAAGAATTAGGAAAGCTTTGATGATTTTCACAACTTACAGAGTTTTTACATCAATGAGAAAAAATACAACTTAAAAAATTCAAATTGCATGTCCAAACAAAATGTAACAGTCTAGGACTGCTACTCAGTGAAGAAGAAGGGGAAAGCGAGAGAGAGAGAGAGAGAGAATGGAGAAGTCGATATATTTCCGAATTGAGTAATAGGGTTCCCATTACATTGCCTTATATAGGTAAGGGTTTAAGCTGTAAATACTGAAAAGTACATAAATAAACTTAAAGGACTAAAAGTTAAAATGCTAATTCTTGTCACAATATTCATTTGTGACATTACACTCTCCTTGAAAATGTGCTTGATGTTTCAGAATTCAATAATTTTTGGAAATTGTGACTTAATGAACTGATAATCTTCCCAGATTGCTTCTTCCGGCAGCAGGTTAGCCCATTGAACCAGAATCTGAGTAGCAGCCTTGTTCCCTCTTTTGATCAGTCTCCTATCCAGGATTGCCACTGGTTCCACCAAAGGTTGTCCTTCATTTGAGCATAAGGGTGGGTCGACAGTAATGTTAATGTGATCTCTACTCTTTTCTTGAGTTGGGATACATGAAAAACTGAGTGTATTTTAGAGGTTGCTGGCAGTGCCATTTTATATGCTACAACTCCAATCTTCTGAACAATTTGATAGGGTCCATAGAACCTTGCAGCTAGTTTGAGACTCTTCCTTATTGATATGGAGGTTTGTCTGTAGGGTTGCAACTTCAGAAATACCCAATCTCCCACCCTGAAGCTTTTATCTGTTCTTCTCTTGTCAGCATTGTTCTTCATCCTGTACTGTGCCTTGGCCAAGTTCTCTTTCAACACCTTAGCTATTAATTGTATTTCCTTCAACATTTGATCCACAATATCAACCTTGGATTGTGAGATGAGTTCAAAAGTCAGTTAAAGGGGTTCATAACCATATAGAACCTTAAATGAGATCATCTTCAAGGAACTGTGGTAGTTACTGTTGTACCAAAATTCTGCTTGTGAGAGCCATTTGTGCCAGCCTTGTGGTTTATGACTTGTCATACATATCAAGTAATCTTCCAAGCACCTATTGAGTCTCTCAGTCTGGCCATCAATCTGTGGGTGATAAGCTGAGCTATAACACAACTGAGTCTGTAGCAGTCTAAAAATTTCCTTCCAAAGGTGACTAATGAATATTTTGTCTCTTTCGGACACTATGCTCTTAGACATACCATGTAGCTTGTAGATGTTATCAAAGAGGATTCTAGCTAGTTGTGTAGCATTAAAAGGGTGAGCACGACCTATGGAGTGTGCATACTTACTGTATCTGTCCACAATCACCCATATAGTATCATTCCCTTCTGATTTTGGCAATCCTTCAATAAAGTCCATAGAAATGTGCTCTCAAGTTTTTTCTGGAATAGGCACAGGTTGGAGTAGCCCAGGGTATGCAACTTGTTCTGTTTTGCACCTTTGACACACTTCACAAGCTTGAACTGTGCTTTTAATTTGTTCCATCATCCCAGGCCAATAGAACACTGCTTTAAGTCTCTGATATGTTGCCCAAGCTCCTGAATGTCCACCCAATCCAGAGTTATGTACTGTCTTGATTAACTATTGTCTTAATGTGCCATTTTGTCTCACCCAAGCCCTGCCTTTGTACCTCAATGCTCCTTGTTGTAGTGAAACATGATGCTCATTATTATGGTTGGAATTCAGGGTAGTCATGGCTTGTAACACATCTGTATCTCCAGTATAGCTTTCTACAATTTCCTCAATCCATTTGGGTTGTACCTGAGTGATCATTGTACACTGTATGACATCTGTTTCTCTGGGGGGAGTTTGTTCTTCATTATGTGGCCTTCTAGATAACCACATTTTCCATTCCCTTCTTGTACTGTATTTCAAAATTCATTCCCATCAGTTTGGTCATACCCTTGTGTTGCAGTGTAGTAGTAATTTTCTGACCTTGTAAGTATTTCAGACTGAAGTGGTCAGTCTTTATAATGAAAAGGTGAGGGTGCAGATAATGTCTCCATTTGTCCACAACTTGCAGCAGGGTTATCAACTCTTTTCCATAAGTTGATGATTCTTGATGTTTCTTGCTCAAGGTCTGACTCATGTAAGCAATTAGTCTTCTGTCTTGCATCAGTGATCCTATTACAGGAATAGCGTCAGGGACACATGTTACTATTTTCACTGCCCAATAACCAATTTGGTCCCGAGGTAAGGAATAACCCTGTCGAATTAAGGAACCATGGCATATATGTTTGGAATAGATTCCATTTTGAGAAAGTTGAAAAAACACTAACTCGTTGAAAGGTTCTATACATCTGGGGAACAATACCTAATCCCGAAGATGCTCCAGAATCTTTTCGATTGCTCGTTCGAGAACTACAATCTTTAGCTTTGGAACTGAATCATTTCCTTGTATTTGAGAAGAACTTCCAGATTAATAGGAAGGTGCGCTCATCCGCTGCTTGTTGCAAGAAAACCAATAATCTCTTTCTTGTCCTTCTACTTAAGGTTAAGGGGCAAAGAGAAGCGCTTTTGCTACTGAGAAAGCGAACGGTCAGCGCGAAGCATCGAGACGAGTTGATGAGCGGAGAAAAGAATTGCTGAGAGAGAGATTCTACCACAGACATCCACTTCTACCACAAATACCTTGGAATAATCTGGTAGTGTCAAAACTGGAGTGCTAGTCATGGCCCTTTTTAACTGGCAGAATGATGCCTCAACTTCTGGACTCCACTTAAACTCACCATTCTTCAATAAATTAGTTAGTGGTTTGCTCATATGGGCATAATTTTGTACAAACTTTCTATAATATCCTGTCAAACCCAAAAATTCCTTTAGTTCCTTAACATTTTTAGGAGACTGCCACTCCAACATAACCACCACCTTATTGGGGTCAGTACTCACTCATTTACTACTTATAACATGGCCTAGATACTCCACTTGGGGCCTTTCAAAGTCACACTTGCTCATCTTGGCATATAGTTGATTCTCTTCCAGTAGCTTCAAGACAATCTCTAGATGTATAAGATGATCCCCCAAACTTTTACTGTAGACTAAGATGTCATCAAAGAAAACTAAAATAAATTTTCTTAGTTGTTCTTTGAACACCTGATTCATAAGTAACTGAAAGATGGCTGGGGCATTTGTCAAGCCAAAAGGCATCACTCTAAACTCCCATAGGCCATGATGAGCTCTAAAGGTTGTCTTATGTTCATCCCTTCCTTCATCTTCACCTGATGGTATCCAACTCTTCAGTCAATTTTGGAAAACACAAGGGCTCCACACAACTCATCAAGCAAGTCATCAATCATAGGAATTGGATACTTGTTCTTAATAGTTAGACTGTTTAACTTCCTGTAATCAATACACAGTCTCCAGATTGAGTCTTTCTTTCTGACTAGTAAGGCAGAGGAGGCAAAGGAGGACTGACTTGGTACAACAGTGGAAGTTTTTAACATTTCAGCAACCATGGACTCTATGGTGTTCTTTTGATCATAAGAGTATCTATAGGGTCTTAGACTGAAAGGTTAGGTTTCAGGGAGTAGGTTTATTTTGTGGTCACAATCTCTTTTTTGGGGTAATTTTGTGGGCTCCTGGAAAAGGGTATGGTATTTTTGGAGGAGTTGTTTAATGTCTAGGTGTAGTTTCTGTGATTTCTCTTCACTTTCTTCTGTTTGTATCCATGACAACTCAGCCACCATTTCACAAGTCCCACAATGTAGCATTATTATCAACCCTTCAGACTCTATTGTATCTAACTTAGAGTCATTTTTTCTCCTTGTAATGTAATCATCCTTCCCTTGATCATAAAGTTGATACTAGGAGGTCTTGTGTGTAATGTCACTGGAGAAACTTGATCTATTCAGTCCATTTCCAAAATTATGTCACAACCTCCCACCTTCAGTAGCCTCATTCAAAATGTAAATGGTCCACCTTGCATTTTTCATTCATAAGCAGGGCTTTCTTTGTAGCATACCATCATTTGATCATTAGCTACCTTTACCTTCATAGGTTTACTCAACAGTTGAATGGTCCTTTTTATTCTCTTAACAATGAATGGATCCATGAATGAATGGGTGGATCCACTATCTATCAGTATTATCATAGGTACTTTTCCTGCATACCCATTAATTTTGATAGTAGACACTTGATTTTTTGATGAACTCAACCCCAATATTGCATTTAAGGACACCTCAGGCTCTTACTGACTTCCTCTAGTGTCTTAGCCACATCCACAAATACCTCAGTGTTATCTTCATCTCCTTCTACTTCTTGTCCCTTCATGGCATCCTGGAGTATACCTCTCCTTACATTTATAACATAACCCTGCTCTCTTAAGGCTTCCAAGTGTGGGGCAGGGTGTTAGGCTTATATGGATTTCTGACGGGTAGTTTCTGATTAGGATAAGTAATTTTATGGGGGGTAGGGAGGTTATACTGTGGTGTTAGTTTGTTGGTAATATGTGGTTGGTTCTTTTGGTAGATGTTGGTTATAGGTTTTGAGGTTTGATAATGGTATTTTGGGGTGATGAATGGGGTGAAAGCTTTGAAGGATTCTTCATATAGTTTGGTTACTTCATATGCATCTAGTATGGTGGAAGAATTTGCCAGCTTAACTAAAGGTTTAATTTCAGGTTTAAGCCCACCAATGAAACTAGCTACATAATGGGCTTCATTGAGTAAGGGGTTTAGGATAGCCATGTGACTCAACAACTCATCAAAATTATTCTGATAATGATCGACAATACTCTGTTGTGTGAGTTTGTTGAATTCTTCCAGAACATCATGAGACCTTAAACTTCCAAATCTCCTACATACTTCAACACAAAATTTCCCCCAGGTCATTTCACCTTTTAGATGCATCGTATACCCATCTAACCAAATATCAACCTTATCCCCAATGTGTACTGCATCATAGTTCAGTTTCTCCTAGTCTGGTATATTGTATAGCTCAAAAAACTTCTTGCATTTTCTCAACCAACTCCTCGGGTTACTACCATCAAACTCAGAAAAATTAATTTTGAGTTTAAGGGTTCGTGTGGTATTTGGGGTCTTGGGAGTGTGTACAATAGCACTGGTTAAAGTGGGTGGTGAATTGGAGTAGTTAGGGTTTCTCATAAAAATTGGGGGACTCGATAAAAGTGTTGCTGGAGGGAAGGTAAAACCTCTACCCACACTGTGACTCGATGAAACATACTGATTAGAGTAAGAAATAGGGATTTTGCTACCTGAAGTCTGTTCCAGTTCAGCTGCCGGAGGAATGAGCTGCACGTTGGTCGGAAATGACCCAATCGTGATGTTTGCCTGAGTCGTTATTGGGTTTGCTGCTGGAGTCGCCGGTGTTGATCCCCCCGACTGAAGTATGTCCAAGCTTGCCATAATGAGCTCGAACTTTCGATTTGCTTCACGATTCTCCTCCAGTTGCTTCTGTTCTATGTTTTCCAATCTTTTGCATGTATTCACTTCGATAGCTTCAAGTTTCTTACTAGTGTCATCAGCTAACACTGATAGTTGAGTCTTGAGCATCCGAATCTCGTCGCTGATATGTTGCATCTCCGGTGAGATGCTGATTCCCGTCGTCGGGCTGGCTTCTGATACCATTGTAACAGTTTAGGGCTGCTACTCAGTGAAGAAGAAGGGGAAAGGGAGAGATACAGAGAATGGAGAAGTCGATATATTTCCGAAATGAGTAATAGGGTTCCCATTACATTGCCTTATATAGGTAAGGACTTAAGCTGTAAATACTGAAAAGTACATAAATAAACTTAAAGGACTAAAAGTTAAAATGCTAATTCTTGTCACAATATTCATTTGTGACACAAAACTTTTAACTTCAAACCATATGATTTCAAACCACGATTTTAAATCATCGTTTCAAATTATGTCGAAACAGCTCTTAAGTGATTTAATGTAGTAAAAATATGCATTAATTAATCATAGTTAAGGGTAGATATGTATGTACAAGTGTAAACATTTCGTATGAATAAGTTTTTATGGAATTATAGTATGTCACACCAAATTTGTTTGTCATGTTACACGTCCAATGAATCTAGATATTTCAACTGTAATATGAAGTAATTTTTCTTTTGTCCCTTTTGGAAAGAAAAAAGAAGGGTCAAAATCTTAAATAAAATGTGAAAACGACATATCCGAGAAAGGTCGTTTTCACATTATATCATATGAATCCAACTTTATAGAATCTAATACAAAATTCACTTGGGTGATTCCAATACGTGGTTACTCGTTACCAAATCTAGTGATAATTCCTTATATCGACTTCCAATATTTTATTCCAACAAAAAAATAATTGTTGATTAACATTGGTTGGATCTTGTACTTAGGTTTGACAAATATATTTTGTATCAGGGGGCTAAATTTAAATTTTATAAGTTTAATCTTTTCTAGTATTGAATTCATTATATTTTTAAATACTTTCATAAATTTATGCTTTGCATTGAATATTCCGAGTTCAAATGAAACATTAACTGATACTCTACATACATGATGAAAACAATATGAACATTAACATTACAAGGAAAACATAAATGTGTGATTAATATATTATGATCTTCATCAGTGTGAACGAAATTCATAATGAACATGAAGCACTATTTTTGACATATATAATTATATTTGAGTTCACTCGAAGCACTATTTTTGACATATAGTAGTACTACTGTTGAGACATAAAAGGAAACTTAGAAAAATAATTAAGAAGTTAGGGAGTTAGTTAATAAAGAGGTTAAGAAGTTAACAAAGTGATTAGAAAGTTAGAAGGTTTGTTAAGAATAGTTACAAGACTAGTTGTTAATAACTTCTATCATTCAAATAGTATATATATCCTTGTATATTCACATAATTCAGTATTCAAACTAATGAGAATATGAAAGTAACCTACGCTCTTCTTCTTCATTCTCCATTTCTGAATATTTCTGTTTGTGAGATTACTTCATTTTGTCAACTTGTATCGGAGGTTATATTCAGTGAATATCACCATTTCTACAACTACAGAGTACAAATATGTATATAAAAAAATCTTTTAAAATGTATTGTAAGTACTAGGTTTGGACCTATAATTTGGCCGCTTAAGCATTTAGTCAAAATACATTAATTTTTTGAGTTGTCAAAAATACATTAGTGTGAGGAAAATGAATAGAACAAGTCCTAGTTTTTTTAATAAATGTTACTCACTCTGTCCCAAAATACAGGTTATATTTCGCTTTTTGAAAGTCAATCTTCATAGACTTTGATTAATATTTTAAGTTATATTTTTCATCATATTAATATGAAAAGAATTGCAACTTATATTATTTTTCGTGTAGTTTTTGAATAACTGAATTTTAATTTAAAATATTAAATTAATCTAATCTAATTTAGCTTTAAAAATTAGTCAAATTGACTTTTGAAAAGGAAAACATGACAAGTATTTTGGGACAGATGGAGTACTATATTAAATCTTTTAGGTAAATATTATTTTAGCATGAACCCGTACTTCCTCCGGATAAAAAAATGTTCACTTAACCTTTATTTTTTGAGTCAGAAAGAGTGTTCACTTACCAAATCAAGAAATAATTAATCTTACTTTTTTAAATTTGCCCTTATTAAGTATTAGGTGACAAAATCTCAATAACTATTCAATTAGGGATATTCTAATCAAATTATTTATTTTTACCTAAAAATTAGTATATTCATAAGGAGCGTGAAAATGACTAAGTAAACATTTTTTCTTGATACCGAGGAAGTAAATTTTTTTATGGCCCTCCTTATTAAGATGTGCTTTGTGTAAAATTGCACGTGACAACTCAAATTCACTGTAATTATTTTTGTTGGAAATTTATTAAACGTGAAATAAGTTAATCCTATTAATTATGACTTGAACAATTGAGGCCCCGCACGTAGGAAACATGGTTTCCACACACGTGTACAAGTTGTGCCAAGGATCGTAAATTTCTTATGTGGAATAGATATTGGTACGTATACAAAATGTTTGAGACTTAAGTTGATGGACGGTTATTGGTCAAATGACAAATGGTTTCACGTTGGTAAATGAAGGAAGAAGTGTATAATGTGTTAAAAATGAAGTTGGGCCGCGGCTGACTCTACGAAGTTGTGGCGCGCGGCTCTCCTGCGTAGTCGTGGTGCCTCCTGCGATGGCGTTAGTAGTCCGAAGGCTGCGACGGAAGACGAAAAGACATGACTCTTGGACTGGTTTTGAGTCATTACACCTCCATTACATCCCAAATGAATTCAACCATTATTGGTTTTGAGACATTAAACTTCCATTACATCTCAAATGAATTCAACCATTATTTGGCTGAATTAACACTCCATAATCAAAGTCATTACATGGGCAATTGAAAAGTCATCTTCTCAACACTATGAAATGAGGCCTTTGGCTCATTTGCAAAAAAACACTTGACATTCACTAAACAATTCTGAAATTGTTTTCCTCTCTTGCAATCACAAACACTCAAAGATCTTTCTTCCAAAGCAAACATTTGAGTTCTCTTTGCTCATTTGTTTGATTGATGTTTTATCTTGAGAGATAATTTGTCATTACAACCGTTGAAATGATATACAATGCAATATTATCTTAAGGATAGATCAAGAATTTGGTCGACTCAGCAAACCCTCATATTTGATCATTTCTAGATTTGTTACTCACTTGTTGTTGTTGTTGCATTCTCATTTTTTTGTCTCTACACATATTTCCCACCATTTTTAATCATGAATCTTGATGATACATGTCACAATGAATTTTCAAAATTGTCGTCTTTTATGGTTTCCCAATATTTTAAGTACTGTTATTAATGTGGAGACCCATAATACTAGGCAATTATAATGTCCACGTACAGCTTCACCCGAGAAAATTGTTTTAACACAGACTTATTACTCACTATCATTACTGTACTTATTTTAGAAAACAATTATTGGTGCTCTAAAAATACACATGATAAATGAATGTAATATGTCTTGTTTCTTTTTCCATTAATTTGTATAACTATTATGATTAATTGTAAAGAATTGATTTGAGCCTAACTAAATCCCAAAAGATAGCTTGTGGATGAGGATTGTTAAAGACTCTTTAACATTCCGCACGCTTATAACTAGTTAATTGGAGCGTAAATAGTATAATTTGAAGGTCCAACATCGACAAACAAAGAATTAGAATGAGTCTGACTCTGATACCATGTAAATAATGAATTTTGGGTCTAACTCAACCCTAAAAGCTAACTTGTAGGGTGAATATTGTGCATTCCATTTTGGATGTAGGACTCTTAACATTATTACTATGTTGTTGTAACTCTTATGATTCAATTACCTGATTCAGGGTATACATTAAGGATGAATAAGTATTTTTCATACCGTCATTATTTTATTTTTACTTTTCCATAATTGTGTTTGATGTTGTCTCGGTTCTTGAAATATTTTAGTACCTTTTTCACTTTCCTTGATAAAAGTCTAAAGGAGAGAGAATATTGTACACTTTTTGTTTCTCCCAAAGAGGAAACAAATTTGTTACTTGTTGAAAGATTGCAATTTTTGGTAGCTTGGTTATTATTAGGATTAAAAAATCTGAAAAGTGTTATGATAGAAATGAAAGTATTTGTCCAAAAATCATATATTTTTCTTAGAGAAATCAGAAATGTGACACTTAATCCATCGTGGCAAACTTTAATTTTATATTTAAAATGTAGTTGAATATTTTATTTTGTTAGAGAAATCATAAATGTGATACTTAGAGTCCATTTAGGTTAGCATATTGTAAGTAGCTGATAAACTTGAAGTGCTGAAACATATTTTATAAATAAGTAATTAAATTTTTGGACGAAGTGTTGAAATTAATAATAAGCAGTTAATGTACTCATAAATGGTTTTGCGGCGCAAATTCAAATATAATCGAGCTCGAATGCACGCCATGTGTATAAATTTTAGCTTTCTTTTCTTCCTCCCACAAGCCACAATAGCCATCACCAACCACCACCTTTGATTCTTCTGCTTCTTTTGTTTTCAAAATTAATGGTTTTTGGTTTTACTCTCTACTCTCTTTGTGGTGCAAATACATACACAAAAATGACTAATCACTTCTTGGTTTTCACTGTAGGCCTAAAGACTTGATTTTTATTGCTTTTTTCAACCCTTTTTAGCCCCTTTTCAGTACAATTCTTTAGCATAATTACTCCACCATTGAAACCCCACTTCAATATGTACACTTTCAACTTAAGTAGCTCAATATATGGCAAGTTGTGCATGTCTCTATCTTTATGATATTAGCTCAAAAGGGTACTTGGCCATTAACATTATCCTTATGAAAAAATGGGTATTTTAGCTCTAGTTTTCTTGAAATTTGGCATTGAAAAATTCTTAGTGTATGGACTAATATGGATGTGGTGTTGAGAATTAAGATCCCAATTGGAATCAAGATTCAAGATTTCTGTTTTCTTGGTGTATTCTGATTATAAAGCTTGAAACATTGAAATGGCTATGGGACACAAAGACCAAGATGGAGTCCCAGACAACTTGAGAAAGCAACTTGCTTTTGCTGTTAGAGGCATTCAATGGAGCTATGCAATTTTCTGGTCAACTCCAGTTACACAACCAGGGTAATAAGAGCTAATTTTCTCTTTCACTTTATTTTATTTTGCTTGAATTTCATAGTGTAGAAAGAATCTTTAAATTAGAAGGACCAGTAAATTTGGAATGGAAACGAATCTTGAGGTTAAGGTGAATAATGATGGTACATATAGCATATGTTATCCCCTTTATTGAATACATGGTGCCTAGTTCTTGCATTATTAGGAAATAGGATATGTCAATTTGATTTCAACTTTAGTATTTCTTTATAATGAAGAAGGGGAGCATAGGCGCAATAGCTAGACTTGCTGCCGAGTGACCAATAGACAGGTTCAAGCTGTGTAAACATTGCAGAAATGCAAGGTAAGGCTGCACACAATGGATCCAATGTGGTTATTCCCTTACTTGGACTCTGCGCATAGCGGGAGCTTGACTTTATTTGCTAAGGATTCTTGTGGATAAAAGTACTTATATACGGTCAAACTTCTTTATAACAATGTGGTTTGTTCGGATATTTTTTAGCTGCTAAGTGATATGCTGTTATAGAGAACATATAATATAACATAACATTGAAATCGTTCCAAAGAGAACATGGATGTTGTGGTGAAATGTTGTTATAGAGGACGGTTGTTTTAGAGAGATCTGACTATATCCCTTTAAAAAGCAAGTTTCATTGTAGATTTTGTTTTCAAGATATTTGTTCTAAAGTGTGGAATATTATCTTCTAGGGTGTTGGAATGGAGTGATGGGTACTATAATGGGGATATCAAGACCAGGAAGACTGTTCAGACGGGGGAAGTTAATGAAGACCAGCTGGGGTTGCAGAGAACTGAGCAACTGAGAGAACTTTATAGTTCCCTCTTAACAGGTGAAAGTGAAGAAGACCTACAACCACAGGCCAAAAGGCCGTCGGCTGCATTATCTCCGGAAGATCTCACTGATACAGAGTGGTATTTCTTGGTATGCATGTCATTCGTCTTCGATGTTGGCCAAGGGTAATTTCTTGAAACTCCAAATCTTGTGCATGCAGTTTGTTTTCTTATGTCTTAATTAGATTTTATAGTCCACCAAGACCACACTTGGTTTCTCTTGCAATACCAAAGATTATTGTTGCGATATTTCTAAGTGCTTACGCAAGTGTACGTATCGTTCAAGTAATAAAGATCTGTAAGACCGAGTTTATCGTCCGTTTATTAAGTACCAGTTATCTATTCTATGGTATCTATTTGGTTGACGTTCTTTAGTTTTAGATTGATGACTAAGAATTATGAACTAGGTGCAGAAAATAAACTAAAGATGATTATACTTTGGGTTTATAACAGTTATGAAGGAAATAGGGTTCCAATCTCCTCAACTATCCACTCTTTCACGTGTTAATGCAATGCTAATGATTCTTCTTCTTATTAAGATAGCAGGTTAACTAATCTGTCATTATATTCCGGTTAGGACATACAAGAGCTCAACCTAGTGCAGAAATCTTCTATATTTCTATGATAAGTTTTACCACATATGAGGATTAAGAACAATAACCTTTAATAACTACACAAGTATCGGGGTACTTTCGTTCACGATTTTAACATATGTCTAGACAATTACAGCATATTCAAATCTCACTTTTCAGACTTTTGATTCGAAATCATATAAGTGATGACAATTAATAGCTAGTTAATTATCAAGCAATCATAACAATATTGAATAGATCTTAATACGCTGAAGAAGAACTCAAAAACTAATGCATTAACTATATGAAAGAGCTTCAAGAAGATTCGATGGAAACCCTACTAAAGTAATTAGCTCCTAAACATTGTCATGTCAAGAACTAATACAAAATCCAACATAAACTGAAATAAAGTAAAGGAAAGAAAATAACTTGAACAATAAGATGTCTCCAATTGTCGCTTGTAGCCGTCGTTCTCCTCTCCAAAGTATGATAATCTAATAATGACAGGATTTAGGGTATTTATATCTGAGAAAAACCTTGCTTCGGACCCTTTTACCCTTGTAAAAAATCGACTCGGAATCTGATTTTTACGCGACGGCACCGCGGTTCCGCTGTCCGGCACCGCGGTGCTTATTCAGCCGAAATCACTGTAGCTTCTTGGAAATATGGCACCGCGGTTCCATGGCCAGGCACCGCGGTGCCTTCGATGGTGTTTCATTTTCGGACTTTCGGCAATTTTTACTCCTCGGTGCTAATTTTTCTGACCGCGATTCCATGGCACCGCGGTCTTCTTGGCGAACGCGCGATGCCTCTTTGATTTGTTGTCGGAATCGCGATTTCTTACATTCTTGGCACTTCTTAGGCTTCATTCCTTGGGCTGTGCTTGTGCAATTTTCATCCTCAGTTAAGTTCATTTCATCCTCAGAAGTAGTATATTCTCCTTTATGACCGCTGTGACACAAACGAAAGAGAAACACACCTAACACTATACTAAACGCAAAATAAAAGAGTAAAATACTAACTAAAAAGGACTCAAAAGTGTATACAAAATACACTTAACAATTATACAAAGCTCATAACCTCATATAATGTAAAATAACAATCTTCTAGGGTGTGTTTGGTAATGACGGAAAATGTTTTCCTCGAAAATAAGTGAGTTTCTTACTTATTTTTTAGTGCTTGGTAATTATTAAAAAAAAGATTATCCCAAGAGCATTTATATCTAATGTAGCAAAATATTATGGGGTGGGTAGTGAGGGTTCAGGGGTGGCGGGGGGTGGGATGGTCAAGAGGTGGGGGTTGGGGGCGTTGAGTTGGTTGGGAGGAGACAATGAACTTGGAATGGTCATTTTTCTTATTTTTAAGGAACTTGTTTTCTAACCAAACATTAAGGTATTCATTATATCCCAAGAGCATTTATATCTAATGTAGCAAAATATTATGGGGTGGGGAGTGAGGGTTCAGGGGTGGCGGGGGGTGGGATGGTCAAGGGGTGGGGGTTGGGGGCGTTGAGTTGGTGGGGTGGAGACAATGAACTTGGAATGTCACTTATGGAACTTATTTTCCTACTTTCATTAAGGTAGTCATTTTTCTTATTTTTAAGGAACTTGTTTTCTAACCAAACATGAGAAACAAGTTCCAAGTGAAAATGTTTTCCTTCATACAAAACACACCCCTAGTCTTCTCCTGAAATCATCTGTCTTCTTAATGTTCAAGTGGAGTGTTGCTCCCTTTCCAGTTTGAAGTTTATGAACGATTCTTTGTTTAGTTTTGGTCTAAGAGTAGATAGGAAAGTAAATGGTTGATATTTTTCTTCTTCTTAAAACAGTATGACAGAATGTGTTCACTATAATTAGCTATTGTAATTGCTCTAAATTATTACACAGGTTGCCACTATAATTAGCTATTGCAATTGCTCTAAATTATTACACAGGTTGCCACTATAATTAGCTATTGTAATTGCTCTAAATTATTACACAGGTTGCCAGGGAAGACCTCATCAACAAATCAAACAATCTGGCTATGCAATGCTCACCAAGCCGAGAGTAGAATGTTTTCTCGCTCTCTGCTCGCGAAGGCAAGTATATGGTTCATGTATCAGCTTTGCTCTAACTGCAACCTCAGTCTAAGTGGATATCCTTAAGGGTGTGCATTTGGTAAATTTTGGGTTAATTAAGTTCGGTTTCCTTGGTTTTTTGGTTTGTAGATTGGAAAATTGATCACTGAATTGGAATAGGTCCTTTTGAATCATTTTAGTTTGTGCCTCTTTTGAGTTTCTAACTGATACATGCAAATTACAAAATTGTTTTGTCTCAAGTGTTAAGAAAATAATTGATACTTTTGCCACTGTATCTTATAGGATTAATATTTAAAAGATAAACACAGTCTTGGTCAATCTTTTTTCTTCCGGAAAACAAATACTCCATATAAGAAAGATGTCATAGTTTCTTTTTAATTTCTTTTAAACTTAGAAAAGAAAACAAACATGAAAAATGAGACTGGCCGAAATACCGAAAGAGTCTAACCAAAAGAGCTGAAAATTTTGTTTGGTTAGTTATTTCGGTTAAAACCTTAAAACCGAACGATGCACACCCTTTGATATCAATTCAATTGAAAATTCTGACATCTCTTTCCTTTTTGGTTTCTCTATGTTACTGGTTAAATCCTCTTTGCCTCACCAGAGTGCATCTATCCAGGTACTACTACTCTCTCTCTCTTACAGACTTACACACACATACACGGGAGCGTTCAGAGAAGTGCAAGCATGCACCGACAAGAAATCAAATATTTACCCTTGCTCTAATGCTTGCAAATGAAAAATACCATTCTAGAGCCGTGGAAGCATGCATTAGGTTAGGTTGTCTACATCACACCCCTTGGGGTGCGGCCCTTCCCCGGACCCTGCTAACGTGGGGATGCTTTGTGCACCGGGCTGCCCTTTCTGTTTTTTTGCTCTAATATTTTTTGATTTGTTGTCCATCTCCTAAAGTTAGTCAAATGCATGAAACAACTCTATACTAACCGATAGGACTTGGACTTAGGAGCATGCATCAGTTCCTAATTTATGTTATTCATTCCTTTTCGATAGAGTATGTGGTTGATCACTGCATTTTCCTCTCTTCACAACTTGTAGACTGTTGTATGCTTTCCATATTTAGGAGGCGTAATTGAGCTGGGAGTCACCGAGCTTGTAAGTCAGTTTCAATTTGTCTCTTCAGTCGTCCTGATGTTTTGCAAGTTATCACTAATTACTTGTGATAATATTTTGCCTTTTGTAACATGTTTTTTGCAGGTCTTAGAAGATCCCAACCTCATTCAGCAAATAAAAAATTCCATTCTAGAGGTTGATCACTCCGTTATTTCGAAGAGGCCTAATTATGTCTCCAACGATGCAAAAAATGACACGAATGTTATTAGCCAAAAGCTTGATCATAATGTACTTGAAAGTGATGTTTATCCAGTTGAACTAAACAACAGTTCACCTCATGATAGTTCAAATGGTTTTGTTGCCAATCAAGAGACAGAAGATTCATTAATGGTGGTAGGCGTTATTGGGGAAACTGCACAAGCTCAAAGCTGGAAGTTCATGGATGATAATATGAATAATGGCGCGAATAATTCTTTAAATTCCAGTGACTGCATCTCTCAAAATAATGCAAATTGTGAAAAGTTGTCCCCTCTTTCGAGTGGAGAGAAGGAAACTAAGCCTTGCCCAGTAGACCGTCAAGAGCACGATCAGAAGAAACTGCATCTTTTAGATCATCAAGGAGATGATGCTCAATATCAAGCTGTCCTTTCTACCCTCCTAAAGAGCTCTGACCAATTAACTTTGGGACCACATTTTAGAAATATTAACAAACGGTCAAGCTTTGCTGGTTGGAAGAACGATATTCAGATTTCGAGACTAGGAACTGCACAAAAGTTATTGAAGAGGGTACTTCTTGAAGTTCCTAGAATGCATGGTGGTGTTATACATAAATTGAGCAGAGAAAATCGTAACAAGAACAGCCTTTGGAGACCAGAAGTTGATGACATCGACAGAAGCCGTGTTATTTCAGAGAGAAGGCGAAGAGAAAAAATAAATGAGAGATTTATGCATCTTGCATCAATGTTGCCAACTGGTAGCAAGGTACTGTAAGATAAGATCTACTCAAGTTTAAATAGCTGCTGGTATATGGTGCATTGATCAAGATTTGTGTTTTCCCTTGGTGTTTGCAGGTTGACAAAATATCACTACTTGATGAGACAATAGAATACATGAAAGAACTTGAAAGGAGAGTTCAAGAGCTGGAGGCTAGATCAGCAAGACGATCAAATGATACTGCAGAGCAGACATCTGATAATTGTGGCACTAGTAAATTCAATGACATCAAGGGATCACTACCGAACAAAAGGAAGGCATGTGATATGGATGAAATGGAACCTGAAAGCTGTAATGGATTACTAAAAGGTAGTTTAGCTGATAGTATTGTCATCAATATGATCGATAAGGACGTCTCGATTAAAATGAGGTGTCTTTGGAGTGAGGGCTTGTTGCTTAAAATTATGGAGACACTGACCGACCTACAAATGGATTGCCATACAGTTCAGTCTTCCAACATTGATGGGATTATATCCATTTCTATTGAATCCAAGGTTTGTCATGGAAGGGATTTTTTTAATGTCCAACACCAATTCAAAGAATTTGCACAACTTATGAAATACACTAACAGTCTCGTGTCTGCTTTTCCAAGCTTAATATGTTAGGTCTTTTGTTTATATTACAAGTAAAGATGCATACTCATTATTCTTTGATATTTTTCCCTTTGCAGTCAACTGGATCAAAAACAATAGCAGTTGGAACAATTAGAGAAGCACTTCAGAGAGTAGTCTGGAAATCTTGAAGATTAGTCACTCAAGGTTGGTCAATTATGTCTATCTGAAAAAGAGCTTGACCAGTTATTTCATTAAAGGATAGTTAGAGCTTGTGTATATTATTGTACTTCAAATGCTTTTTGCATAGATTTGGCAGTCTAGAGGGAAGTATCATTTGATTTTGGAGTAACTTTCTTCTAATGCATCATCCTTTTCTTGATCATTACTTGATTTGTGGTCCTCTGAAAAGTTCATGAAAGTAGAGTTGATGAATCTTGCTATTGATTTCTGTCAGTGAGTGCTTCCCCCCCCCCCCCCCCCACACACACACAACAAATAAAAAGAACAAAGTTGAAAGGTCACTTCAGGAATGGAAAAAGTTGGTGTTTGCTTTAAGTCATTCAACATTATTGAGACTTAAGATCCAGCAACAGGTAAATTCTTGTTAAATCATTTTACTATTCAGAACATGCTTAAGCTCTCTCATTAATATTTCAGACAAAAGGAGATTTTTATGCAACAAACCCCTCTAGCCGAAGACTAGTGGTAGGTGGTCCTGCAGAGCTTTCCGAAAAGGGGCCTTGTTTGTAATCATAACAATGAACCGCGGTGAACCATCAATATTAGGGGATCCTCAGTGGTGGTGACCCTTTCACTCTTCCACAGACTAATACCTGTACAAAATGCTCATTCGGGAAAGTTGACTACTGGAACCAAGGGGATTGTTCTGAGAAATCCTTTCTTTCTCGTCATAAATGAAGTGCTAGAATGAAACTCTCACATTGGGAACTACAATAGGGGCCTATTGAGTTTCTTCACACAATGCCAAGTTCATGACTGACGGTTGCTCAAAATAATTAGTGAAAAAGGATCATATTAGATAATACTAATTAATATTAGCAGTAAGATAAAGTTGGTAAACTTTCTAATGACCTGAAAAGTGAAGAGGGCCTCACATACTCCTTTTTCTTATAAATCTGAGAAAGAACCCAAGTGGAGAAGTAGCAGGACCACAAAACTACTTTTATTATGTAAATTAAAGAGAGAGGGAAAAGGGATGGCTACAGCTTTTCCAGTAAATGTTGGATTTGTTAAAAGAGGAAACAATAACAAATAGATATGGCTCCAGGAAAAGAAGAATAGTACCCCCGAAAACATATGTTGCAGCTTTCCTATACCAACTCAGCTAATCAGCACAATTCTTTCTTTAATAGCGGTGGGGTTCGGGCTAGTTTGAGCACACCTCAACCATTCAACGGGCACCTGCTACCTTCCACGAGCATAACTATTAGCATAACAACAGTTATACATAGCTTGACAAAACCTGATTCTGTTGTAACGTAGTTATCTCACCTCTTCCTTTATCACCAACGAGTAGATAGTAACCAAACTATTTCACAACGTTCTTAACCCAACATAGGTACTGCTTAAGTTAGCTAATAATCGAACCCTTGGGACATTCTTCAACTCTAGGTGTGATGAGGTCAATGAAGAAATAATTGAATTTCAACAGATGCATAATTTTGAAATGTAAAATGATTTTTCTTTTGTCTTGGTATATTAGTAATAAAGAATCAAAAATTTGGAACATAAATGAACTTATTGTTTTGGTTTGCAATAGTGTGAACCTTTTAACTTGATCCGTAGTAATATTTAACATACATTTAACTGTAAAACAATGTTAATGTTGAATGTCTAAAATGCAAAAACAAACTTTGTGGATAATGCGTTGACCATTTCGGAAAGAGGCACAAAAAATGTGACGTGATTTGTATACCTTTATTGATGAAAGGTAACAGGTATCTAGTAGAATAATCGAATCGAGATGCATGTAAAGTTGATCGGACACCAACATTATTAAAAAAAAAGGCAAGACCAAGATCTGAGTAAAATTTGGCACCAATATACCCATGAAGTATAAGCACTTTCTCATTGAAATGAATCAGTTCTACCACACAACAAAAAGACCTAACCTTTTTTCATGGACTTTTCCCCTTCTGTTTTGCGCCCTCACCATCCCCATAAACCCCACAGAAAAACCAAAAGAATCCTACTTTTGTCACCAAATATAGCATTCTTTGTAATAGATCATTCCCACTCGATTGTTGATGGAGGCTTTGATGTAATATCCAGAAGAACTCGATTTACACCACGAACGCTGTTGCAAATCTTTCTTGATACGTCGTCAAGGAACTTGAAATCAAAGTAGTACCTATGAAGAAATTACAATTTCAAATCAATACACAGATTTAGCACCCAACATATAATTATAACAGCACAAAGAGTGGAGTATTCTTTTGATTCTTTCACAAGAGAAGCTCCAAGATACATTACAAAGATTTTTACTACATAACAACAATTTCAGATATCATGTTATGGGATTATTTGGACTACAAGTAGTATTCGATTGATTCGTCCGAGGTTATTGACAAAAAAGATTTGTCTGAGCCACGCCATTTCTTTTTGTTAAAGTCACCCATATTTTTTAACCTTCTCCTGAAGTGTGAGGCAAATGGTACTACTAAAGGCGAAAAACCGGCATTGCAAGCAAACAGAAAACACAAGAGTTGCATAAACACATAGCATACATCCTTGATATCTATTAAAGTGCAAGACAAAACAGCAATAACGTTTAGGCCGATGATGTCCAATTGTAGAACTTGTACTTATAATTGAACAATGTGGAAAACATGAGCACAGAAAAATGGGTAGTAACTACAGCAATTTAAAGAAAAGCAGAAATATGTGGTAACGAATAAGTACCAGTCTGCGGTCATTCCATCTTGACTTGTGACTGCTCTAAGTGCAACAGCATGGGAATGTGTTCTTTGGTCTCCTTGTACTCCAACAGTTTTCACTGGTAAGAAGACGGCAAAAGCTTGCCAAATTTCATCATAGATTCCAGCATCTTTAATTGATTGAATGAAGATCTCATCAACCTAAACAAAAGAAGTCTTTAGAGGACAAGGAACCACAACAGAAAGGATAAAGAAATTACTACTAATACCTGACGAAGAATATCCAAGGAATTCCCTGCTGTGACATCTCCTGGAATTCGGACTGCGAGTCCAGGCCCAGGAAATGGATGGCGCTTGAGAAAAGCCACAGGTATATTCATAATCTTTCCCAATGCGCGAACCTGCGAGATAAGTGGAGTGTAATAGTTCAATGTATAATCAGTCTGGAATGAAAAGGAATATGATGTGGAGATGCATGCAAAAGTTGTAGAAGACAAAATGAAACCTCATCCTTGAATAGAAGTTTCAGTGGCTCGATGAGCTTCAGCTTCATGTCCTTCGGGAGCCCTCCAACATTATGATGACTCTTGATCGTATGAGAATGTGTTCTTCCACTTCCAGGTGGGGGGCAAGACTCTATTACATCAGGATACAAGGTTCCTTGGACTAGGTAAGTAGGTTTCTTTCCCACTTTTTTCTCCAAATCATGGGCGAAAATATCAAATATGTTGATGAACTCCTTCCCAATTATTTTCCTTTTCATTTCAGGTTCTGTAACACCTTTTAGTTTGCTGAGAAATTCTTCTGTGGCATCAATACAGGTAACAGGCAAATGGAGGTCACTCTCAAAGGTTGCCATCACCCTTTCTTGCTCCTTATACCTAAAAATTTGATGCAAAAACCCATGTCAACGCTGTCAAGGATACGAAGAAAGTGCTAATGGATTAACCCGGAAAACTCCAACTTTTGCAGTTTTTTTAATTTTATTTTTGAATTAGTTTGTGGTACTACTATTTGATGGGATAATTGGCAGCTTATAGAGAAGCGGCAGTACTCTAGAGACTTGCCTTAAAAGACCATTATCGACAAAAACACAGTGAAGCCTGTCTCCAATAGCCTTGTGTACCACAGTAGCTGCAACTGTGGAATCAACGCCACCAGATAAAGCACAAATCACATGATCTTCAGGTCCTACCATGGCTTTAATAACTTTTATTTCTTCCTCCAGAACATCTTCCATGTTCCAACCTGCTGTAACCCCACAAATATCAAATAGGAAGTGGCGTAATGTATCCATCCCTTCAATCGAGTGCGTCACCTGTACAGTATTCACGTGATCAGTGAGGATGAAATATTTGCTAGAACATATTCACAGATTCAAAAACCAGAAGAAGCATAACAAGTCAGTAATTAATATTCCAAATAATATGGCAATGCCGTAAATAACAAATAGAAAGATCTAATCTGGAGGTCCTGTGTATGTACCAACGAAGAGCAAATGAAATTGCATCTAAGAAATGATAAACCCTAATCTTGTAACAGCAAAAGGTAATATGTTTTTGGTTTATAACTTTTATTCTTCTCTTACTATCAGTTCTGTTCGTGTTCACTAATATAGAGAGAGAAGTAACAATCCTATGAGTATTCTACGTTCCACCTTTCCCTCCCACTTCTGTATTCTCCAAAAATTTATTGAAGAGCCCAACATCTGTATCTTTAACAAGTTATATAAAGTGCATCTGGTGTATCAGTCAATCAAACTTAATCAACTATCCCTCAAACCCGAACTATAAAGCGCCCTTGATGTACTATCACAAAATACCTATATATGTAAAGCAACCATTCAAGCATTAAGAGAAACACAAAGAATGATAAGCGGTGAGGGATGAGTCTAGTAATCAAAATTTTGCATATTAAGAAATGGTTCAACACATCATGCAAGCATTATGATCTGGTAATCACACATTGTGTCGAGTACTTCCCAATTGCATATAGCTCCTTAAAAAATGAAACAAAGACAGAATCACAAGCAGAGAGGGATATAAAGTCTAGTAGCCAAATTAAGCATATTAAAGGTGAAACATATGTTGGTGTATGTACCATCAAGAAGCAGTCAGAAGTTATGATAAAAAGAAATAATGGGGATATGTTTAATCACTGTATAAGAGACGCAAGAGGACAATGGATACAAAGAGACCATAAAACTTTCAAAAAATTTATGGACATCAATTTGAAACCAAAGGCCCATCTAAAGGACAAATAACAGCAAGCCCAATAATTTTCCCAGTCGCAATTTTACCCCGCATAGCTCCTAGTCATTGTTGCCAATTTGAATTAGCAAAAACAAAGTGAACACTTCAATCTGTAAGAAACACTCAGCCCTCTTACAGAAGGAAGACAAATATTATCCGACACATATTTACATTAGGCTAGATTAACTACCCATTTTAATGAGTTAGAAGGGACCTTTACATAACAACAACAACAACATACCCAGTGAAATCCCACAATGTGGGGTCTGGGGAGGGTAGAATGTACACACACCTCACCTCCACCTTGGTAGATAGAGCGGTTGTAGAAGGGACCTTTACATGCTATATTGAATTCATCAAAGACCCAAATAAAAGAGAAGTACGTAACAAATAATACAGGTAAACAATAACAAGAGGACCAAGTGAAGAGTGTTAAAGCTTCAAGATGACCTAAGTACCAAGCAATTTAATTCGATTCAACACAAAGGTGTGTTTGATATGGCAGAAAATAATTTCTACAAAAATGTTTCCCTGAAACATTTGAAAATGTTTACTAAAAGGAAAATATTTTCCACCGTATGGGGAAATTGCTTCCGACCTTACAAATATTACATTCCTACTCCAGATTACTTGTTTCAACAAAAACTTAAGACATTGTTGCCAACCTTTAGTACTCAAATATCATCAATATGCTATCTTTATATTATATCTGTATACTCAAGCATGCATTTTACAATTCCTACTCCATACTGTTTCAACTATAATTAAGACAATGTTGCTAACCTTAGTACTCAAAGTATCATCAAAATACTATCTTTATACTCAAGCATCCATACAACTACCTACTATATCCAACCAAACACCCAATAATAATTCAAATAATTTCATAAAGATAGTTTCTTTTCCCAAAAGAAATCATATTCCTCCATAACAATAGCACCCAAGGCACAAACATTTGAAAACATTTTCTCAAAGCAAAATATTTTCCACAGTATCACAAATATCCCAATCAGTACTCCATATTACTTGTTTCAACTGAAACTTAGACATTGTTGCCAACCATTAGTACTCAAAATATCATCATAACACCATCTTTATAATTTATCCCTATACTTTATCAACCATTTTATAATTTTACAGCTAACTACTTTTATATCCAATCAAACACCGAAAATGCTTCAACTAATTCTGCATAGATAACTTTTTCTCCAAAAAGATCATATTTTTTTACCTCAGGATGATACTGCAGGCCATAAAACCGCCTCTCCCGATTCTCAATAGCAGCAACAGCACCCTGACTACTCCTAGCGACAACCTCAAACCCTTCCGGCAACTTCACAGCCTCATCACCATGACTCATCCAAACAACCTGTTTATCCCCAATTTCTTTATTCCCAAACAACCCTTCATTCTTTTTCACCTCAATATCCATTCTCCCATACTCATGTTTCTCACCTATATTAACAACCCCACCAAGTTTCTGAACAAGCAATTGCAACCCATAACAAATACCCAACACAACAATCTTTTCTTTCTCAACATACTCAATAAACCCAGATGGGAAACAAGGTGCTCCGTCAGCATGGACACTGTGGGGTCCACCTGAGAGGATAATGACACGTGGGTTGTGTTCAGTTATGGAGTTTAATGAAGATGTGCCGTTGATACAAAGTGAGAAAATGGATAGGCTTCGGATACGACGAGTGATGAGGTGGGTGTATTGAGAACCGTAGTCTAGGATTAGTACGAGGTTTGGTTTGTTGGATTGTGTTTGAGGTTCCATTGTCGGAAAAAGAAGGATACAGAGAAAATGGGGGCTAGGGTTTATGGACAGGGTTTTTGGATGGCGGGAAGATGATATTTTATGTGGACCAATTTAAAAGTTTATATTTTCGCTGAGTGGCTCGGCATAACTTGCATATACTAGATTGACTATGAAATATATTTTGTCATTCCCACATAAGTTTGGTAACATTTCACAAGTTATGCTTATTCTTCGCGGCATAAATCGTATAATATTTATTGAGCTTTTTATATTTTGAAATTAAAATTTTATCCCTCTCAAATTTCAACACAAGTTATCTAGTATATGGGTATATGTGTTGCTTGTGAAATATATTATGTCTTTATTGACATAAACCGATTATAAGTATTAGCAACTTATGTCGTTAAAGGCATAAAATAAAAGGCATAAGTAAGTTATGTCTTTTCTGATATAACTTGTGAGTTATTATGATATGAACGTATAGTTTTGCATGGGAGTTTTTAGCCAAAATTGTCCCTTATCTACAAAATGATATTTTGGTTCTTTAAATATAGCTTTGAGAATTTTTAGTTCCTTAAGTTTATTAAAATGGAGCAATTTAGGTCCAAGTCCAACTAACATAATACACTTATAAATTAACGGTGACTATAACTGACTGAGTTTAATCGTTTTATTGTGCCAAAAATTGGAAAAATTAAATACATCTGATTCAATAAATATATCATAAAAACGGTGACATAATTATTTTTAACACAATACAACAATTCTAGAGCCGGAATTCAATATAAATTGACTAGTTTTACGCAAATCATTCAACCATTAAAATTTACATCCTTCATCCACACTTGAAATTGACGATTTACTTCTCAACGGAGTTTGAAGTTTATATAACAATGTCATTTTTAACACAATCTACTAGGGAAGTAACCATTTTTTTCCAGAAAATGTGAAAGTATTTGCTTCTAGCTTTATTTGTTAACATTTTATTTTGCTCCTGATAATATTATTTTTATTCTTTTAAAAGAATTGTAGCCAAATAAGGTTTGGAAAATCTTTTTCAATTGCCAACTTGCATGTGACAAAACTGTCAATTTCCAAATTGTCAACTTGCATGTGAATAGAGGTTATCAATGAATAAAGGCTACCAATTTAAGGCCTTTTATGAGGATATTGACTTGTAGACAACCTACTCCAAAAGTAAAGGTATCTATCTATTTCTCCATTATGAAAAAACAATAACATACCTCGTGAAATCACACAACTATAAGTGTGGACAATTGTCGGCTCTGATAGAATAACACTACACTATCATTTTGTAATCATTACCTACTACCCTGTACGTGTCCTCCACAACCCCTATCTAAGGGCATGCACTCATTAAGTTACGTTGCACCTGCACCATATCCATCATGAAAAAGAATCACCTAAATATTTATATTAAGCTAATACGATTTTCAGTTTATGATAAAGACAGTTAAAGAATTTGTTGAAAAATCTGTCTATTAAAAAAGATTTTTATTTTACTGTCCAAATATATTAAGCATTTCAAAAAGAGGCTCAATACATAATACATTCAGTAGAACCCAACCCAATAGCTTTAGTCCATACCCTATATTTGTGTTTAAAAATCGGCAAAATATGTATAAATAATTTATCAAAATTCCAAGTAAGCTGCCTTTCTCGAATTCATAATCCATATGCCAGTGAAAGGATACAATAAAATGAATTTTTGAAACAAACAAAATAAAGGAGAAAAGGCATATGTGCTTTTTCCCCCTTTCAACTCCTGCAGGTATTGAAAATCTTGAACTCACTCATAAAAAAACTAACTTTTGTACCTCAAAAAACACTGTTAATTGGTACCTCCATTCTAATATGTTCTTGCTTTTGATCCTAAGACAAAGGTATTTAACTACATCAACTATAATCACCATTACAACATTTTCATAAGAACTCTATATAAAATTTAAGAGAAATTGTATGTTCAGGTATAAATAAACAAGAATATACTAGCTAAGGTGTATAAATACTGTTCAAGAAAGAAGCAAAATCTATAGCCTGTTTGGCCAAGCTTTGAGAAGACAAAAGTGATTATTTTAGAGAGTTAGAGGTGCTTCGTTAAACTTTTAGGCCAAACATTAGTGCTTTTGAGAGCAAAAGCTATTTTTTAGCTGAAAAAGTTTTTCCTCAAAAGCACAAATAAGCAGATTTTGAAAGTTTGGCCAAACGAGCTATAAGCTACACAAGAAAGAGGTATGAAGTTGGAGAACAATATCCAGAATTGATTCTTCAAGAACATCATCTGTGATGTGAATCAGAATATCTTCAGCATCGTTTCGGATATCGAGCCATGAACAAGATTTTGCCAAATCAATTTCAAAATGGTCATTCAGTGTAGATTGTTCCAGCACTGGAATAAGGTGTTGTCTCACTTCTTTCATTACCTTTTCTACTAGATGTTTTTCCAGTGGAAAGGACCAAATCTTGGGTTGAACGAACGATAGCCACGGAGGAAATTTGAAGTGAAAATCATATGCTTCTATTAGAACTTCATTTGTGTAGTCCATCAAGAGTTTAGGCTCAGAATGGCATTGCAATGCTAATGTCTCCAGCTCATCAGATAACGTTGCATCGAGCATTTGTTCTGAAAGATGCCTATTTACCCAAAGTTCTTCCCAATTCAAGTGAAGAGTGTGCAAACTTGACTGAATATAAGTACCAAGGGCATCAGGTTCAGCGTGATTCAGTATGGGGTTTTCAGGGAATTCCTTGTTCAAACATCTGTCAAAGTTGATACGACGCGGTTGTAGTACAGTGTCAGCTGCAAATGATCATAGTTTTGTGACTTAGTTGTTATAGTGGATAAAGTTTAGTGACTATACATGAAATTAACTCGAAGACTTTGTGTTACTTACATGGTTGATTTCTTGAAGGGCTTGTTGGATCATCAGTGAAAACCGGTTCCAGGACTGACACTGGACTTGGGTGATCTCCTCTTAATTTGTAAATGCTATATGGACTCGACGACGAGACATCTGTTGAAGAACCAGGAGACCAAACTTCTGAAGGTGAAGCCTAAAGAGGATGGGGAAACAAGATTAAGGCTTCTATAGTTAGACTAAGTGAAAAGGTAGAAGTAAATAGATAACAAGAAACACACTTACCACCATTGAGCTATTAAGATGCTGGCAATCCTTGTGTCTTTGAGGACTTTGAAAACCAGTAACGGCTGTCTGTGGGGGCAATTCTTCTATACTTGTATCTGCAAGAAGTGAATATTAAAATTTTAAATACTAAAGGACAATGTTCATAAGCAGACCAAGAATTCTCCATAAATGGAAAAGAAACCTACCATTGTGCCTCATTTGTTCAGGATTACTTTTACGATCCTGTTTTGAACTATAGTTGAACAGACGATCATGCTCGGGTGAGGAAAGAATCCTTTCCAATGTTCTTGAGGGTTGTCTGCTCATCACAGCTTCATCTGTAGTATTGACATAGTTTAATCTTTGAGAAAGATGTCTCTTTGCCTCCATAGATATATCCAGTTCCATTTTCTTGGTGTAGCTTATGGCAGACACATCCAACTTTTTACACACTTTTTCGGTCAGGAAGGTGACTTTAGGTGCCTCATTCTTGGTGGTGGACACGGTGAATGAGTTAACGGATCCCCCAATTGAAAGGCATGAACTGCCCCCTTCATTACCAACTTCTAAGTTCTGACTATTGCTGATGCTATGAAGCTTATGTAAAGTACTTCCTACGGAAGTCAAATGCTTCTCTTTCCATTTTCTCCCACTGCATATTTCAATTTCCTCTTAATATCTTTGAGAGAAAAGTTCTTGCGCTTGACATTTTCCCCTTTACTAGTTGTGCTATGAAGAGACTGCATAGACGAGCAATGACAAGAAACATTTTCAGAACATCGAACAGTTCTAGGAATCGGCTTCAAAACAACTATTTTATTTGAAGGCCGATAGCTGGAACTTTCTTCGGATGCAGATACATGATGCTTCTGTTCACTCATGAAGCACTTGATTGAATCTCTTGCCATTTGCACGTTTTGCATGTTTCGGATTTGCTTTGCTAATAGTGAATTCGGATCTTGTAGGAGTTTCAGAAACAAATCTCCATTTGAATTTAACATCTCTAATGCATTGGAGAACTGTTCACACTCATAGCTCGCACTACCTTTACTGATATACTTCCTGTCTATGAACATCTGATCGATAAATGCTTTGGCACTCGTCTGAAGTACTTGTAAACTAATCTCATCAAGCTGATCATTCTTAAAGGCACTCCTCTGTGAATCTCCATTTTCTTGATGAATCTGACTGCAAATAGCTTCTAATATGGATGCCAATTTTAACTTATTGATAGATATTTCTGCTGAGCCTGAAGCCTGCTGAAAATCCCCCGTCTCAGTATCCTTCCAATCGTATAAAGGTGACTGATTCTTATAGGTCTTCTTTGATGATGGCTTGTATTTACTTATCATATGATCAAATAGTCCATAATCTACTTCTTTACGTTGCTCATTTCTAGCTATGATTTGAGTGTTCTTTTGCATGTCACCACATGTACGAACTCCTAAAGCTTCCACTTCAGCTCCATCCTGAAACAAACAACTCTAAAGTCATTACTATTTACTCCAAAGTACATCTTTTCTGAATATATGATAATGTATAAAACTATGGAGATGTCAACTAGAATAATTCCTACAAGCAGTGACAGAGTCAAAATTTGAACAAAGGAATTCAAAAAGGTCGAGAATGTCACAGCTTTACACTATTTGCACAGTCTACATTTCCGACAAATGGGATCCAATCGAAACCCCTTTATTACATGTAGCTACTTGTCTTATGACTACATTGCTATAAGAACTTTAGATGCACAAAACAAGAATTATACTACAAAGTTACATTCTTTTTTCTTGACCCTGTTATAGCAAGAACCTTAATAATAGAACTGGCTAAGTTATAGTACTGCATGTTTTGTGACAATTAAACAAATGGTGTACTAAAGTCAATTCTCTAAATACTGTCAAAAAGAAACTTGACATAAGAGCTGAGTCTAGACTCTAGAAAGTGACTTATTTTTGCTAGAAACTTACCTCAAAGCCATATAATTGGTCATTGAAGTAAGTTAAAGCATCCAGCTTTCTTGGACTTTTGCCTGCAAAAGGGTAAAACCAAAGATCAAAACCTCCAAGGTTGATTAATGTCACTGTTGAAATGAAATCCTAATGTAATTATTCAGACAAATTACAATAAGAAATCTTAAGAAAAATGGCTTCACTCTTTTGGATTATCCATAAAGGCACTTAGGGAAGAGTTAAAGTTCTATGTACTGGCGGTTTAAAAAGTATTTAAACAATCAAGTCACCTATATAGTAACTATAGGTAAATCTCTGTGGAAAACACAAATTGAAAACCTGATAAAACTGGTAACTAATATGCTATCATAGGTTAAAGTTAAACTACACTGATGGTGAAAAAAATAAGTTTACAATGTCAGTGTAACTTATATCAGTATCATTTGTGCATTTCTACTAGTGATAGAACAGAATGAACAGTGGAATTGAAGAATTGTTACCACTTACCTATAACATTCTTAGTTGCAGCTTTCCCATTTGAAAGCAGCTTTTGTTTCCTATGATTTTGACCAAAATAAAGGCTGCTAATCAATCCCCACATACAATTAAGCTGACTCTTCTCTATCTGTTGTGAATTTCTTGATGATCTCTTCTTCTCCATGACAAATGAAATTTTTCCAATCATCAGTTTTCTCTCACAATAGTCTGAAATTTAGGAATAAAAATCAAGAAACCACTTAGCTTTTGAAAGTGAATATAGCTTCTCTAAACTTGTTCACAAACAAACGAGTTATCTATTACTTGTGATGGTGCGAGATAACTGACATCATAGTAATCAGTTAAGGAGCATGCAAGTTGAACCGTACACCCTTAAAATATTCAAAAGAGAAAAAATGTGTTCATTCTTTCTTCTTTGTTATTCTAAATGTTCAAGAAAGTGTCTTAAAAGGACATTAACCCCTTGAAAGTTGAGTTCTTGGAGTATTTTTTTAGAGATGAAAAAGGAGAAGGAAATAAAAAAGAGAGAGAGAGAGACAAAAGTAGCATCAAATGAGGAAGAAAATGAGATTTTGTTTGTTTTGCATTAAGCAAAATGATGTTGACTTATGCTACCATATGCTACGGTTGTCTCAACCACTACTACCTCTCCCATTAATTCCTTTACAAAACTATCTTTTCATTAAATAAAAAGTTAACAGTATTTACATTATTGTTTAGTGTACAATTAATATTCTAATTACCTGTTCTTATTTTTTTATTGAGTGTCAGACTAAAATACAAAAGTTCATGTCTGTTTACTGTTGAAAACCACTGTTCAGTCAGCGCTCATAATCTGTGTTCTAAGTGAAAGTATATTTCAAGTTTTTTTTTAAACTTTCTGTTGTTTTTCTGCAGAATTTTAGAAAAACACTTGTCCTTATGCTAGCCACTGGTTGTTGACTCATGTAATAACTGAGGGTGCTCACAATATTTTAATTCAATCAAAATTGCTAAAAGTTAATCCTTTCTTTAACCTTTGTTTATAAGTTATAACAATGTATAATAAGACTAGTTTTTTCTTCTATAGTTATTATTTTTGTATTGAAGTAATTGATAAAGTTATTGTCATGTCAGGAAATTACATATTTAAGCCGTGAAAATAGTCTTCTGCAGAAATGCTGAATAAGGCTGCCTATAATAGATTTTTGTAATCCGATTCTTTTTCATATGCGAAAGCTTAGTACACGGGAGACTTTTTTTATTTATTTTTTATCTTTGATCTTGTCCAAATGACATTGTGTTGGAAAGTTTACTTTTCACAAAATAATCATCTTATAGAAGCAAGTGGGTATTTCTCATAGTTGTCCCATTTATGTCATTATGATATTTTAAGAGTCAAAAAGTGTAATCTCCTACTATGGTTTTTTTTCAAACTATAAATTTAGAATTTGATAATTTTAATTTGTGATTCTTTTTATATATTTTCTAACTATCTAAACTTTTTGTATCCCCTAAAAAAGAAAATACGTATGTACATATAATTTGTCATGGTTTAAGGACAGTCCGGTGCACTAAGCTCTCAATATGTATGTGCGGAATTCAAAAAAAAAAAAGGGGGCAAAAAAGATTTTCCAGCAATTTTAAATTATTGAGTGTGTAAATCTCTTATAATGAACTTTCTTTTTCAAATAACTTCCCATTATTGCAGGGCTTCCTCAAGATTCTCACGTTAAGAAAAAAAAAATATCAAGATTAGGCACATGTCGGTTATAGTGGGGATATCTAAAACTTTTTCTGGTAGGCATTCTTCTGAGTGTTTTTTATATGGTACAGGAATATCAGTATTCACTAATGTGCTCGATCTAATTATATGGCTAAATTTAAATTGTTAAATAATAAAAGCATATAAGTCGAGTAAAATTATAATAACTTTCTTGCGATAAGCAAATAAGTAAAAATTAACCTAATATTGGAGATGAGAATTATTCATGAGAAGGAGCAATTGTTGAGCAAAAATAACCCTCACTAACCATTTTTCTTGATAATAGATATGTGTGACAGTAGTCAATTAAGTATCGTTGTGATTCCATAAGATTTCAGTTTAAATTTCAACAAAAATAAAAATATTGATCTCATATGTTTAAATTTTAATGGATAGAGTTATATGCGATCGTGTTGGTGAAGGGTAAGTCGAGATTATGCACAAGTGATCCAATATATATCCTACTGTAATGTATGTTAAGGTAAATACAAGTTGGTTCAAACATTAACGTTATTAAAAAAATCGAACATGTGACTTTGTTAGTTTGTTGTTTTTAAGGAAGATTGTTATTTAGCAAAGTGTGCTCAAATAACATAAATGGAGACGCCATAGGATTCCAAAATACAAAAGGGCAAATTGACATTAAAAAGATGTCATTTCTAGACAATCTCTTACTGCGTCGGCACTCCAATCTCAAAACCCTAAGTTTTAAAGGTTCTTTATTTTATTTGTTTGACGAATTTGTTTTATTAGGAATCAAACAAACATTAAAGGGACCACATATTCCACTCTAATATATACCAACTGCTACATTATTGCTGTTCTTGACTCTTTCTTCTTATAGTCTATTCCAAGTTTTGATAATTGTGAACCTCTCTTACAACCACTACACCTTTTGTTGTATGTAGGTATTTATATGCATTCACTCCAAATTTGTATTTTTCTTTCTAGTGTTTTCTACTTCACTAATCATATAGTGATATTTCATGAAAAGCAAACAATCAAGAAGTTTAAGACTTCAATATTACGTTTTTACTGTAACGATGCGACTATTGTACGTTGGTTTTACTTGAAGGGTATATTTTGATGTAAGATATAATTGGTGTCTCGCATCATGTATGTAAGAGAATGAGTTGTTATCTTCATAAAATATTAGAATTGGTGCATAAATTTCTGTAGGTTATGCCTTTTGGTGATAGCTTAGTAAATGACTTTCCTTTTTAAAAAAAAAAAAAAAACTTATGGACCTTTTAAGTTTTAAAACAATGTCTAATTATTTTTTGAGTAAATTGAAAATTTTATGAGAAAACATTAGCTTGTAAATGCTAGGTGACATTCTAATATTCTATTGTTGAGTATTCTATGAGAAAATATATTCGAGTCTAACGTTATTCAGAATGATTTTTCAAGGATTATATTTGCATCAATTTTTAAAAATAGCGACAAATTTAAAAATTAACCGGAATTGGTACAGAAATTAAAGCTATTCGGCCTAAACATTCAAAACTGAAGTCCATAAAAGGGAACGAGCTATAGCCCAACCATTTATCTATGGGTCATTGGCACTTATGACTTCCTAGTTTGTGCTGGAATTTGATTTTTGCTTATAATAAATAATTTTCTTGCACGACATAAATTTATATTTTCGCATTATAATTTGTTCACATGTTATACCCCGCATGACGTTTTCCTTTAAAGAATTTATGTCCCGCTAAACATAAGTTCAATTGTTAAAGGAAAAATTAAAGACCAACCCATTTGATGGGAAAAAGTTTAAGGACCAGCCATTTGAAGAGCAAAACGTGCACTTTCTGTGTGATTATGTTTTATCATACGAGTGCTATTCCACGGTACTCATGTCCCTTTTTTCGGGATCTTTGCATTTGAGCGACGAGTTTCCGTGTTAGGCATCCTCTCGTATTGATTGTTGTTGGTGAGCCCACTTGTCATTCGGGTGTTGGTCATATCACATGTATATGTATATAGTCATTTTGGGTACTCGGGGCCTCTATATTTCAGGCCCAAATGCTTTTACTTACAAGCCCAATATGCTAAACAGGCCCAATCTCTAGAAGTTGCAAACTTGTAATTAGTTAATCTGATTAACATCGATGACATCGTTTTACACCTTAAAATTGTTGTCTTAGTTTAAACTTTAAACTTTAAACCACATCCTTTTACACTGACACACTTAAAACCCCTCCGACCAAACTCCGACAACCGGAAAAATGTCACAATACAATATTGTGACCATGTTTTCCTTTTATTTAAATTAGCAACTTAAGTTTTAATTTGCTCACTTTACTCAGGAAGTACTAATTCAGTTACTTAGTTATGTTTATTCTCATTTAGTCCTTTATGTTTTTAGTAAGTGATGGAAGACCCCATGTATTGCCATATAGGGTTTAACGATGTTCTGATGTTCTTATCGTTCAAATATACAAAATCTTAACCTTCGCCGATCTCTCTCCCCTTTTCCCCCGTATACCAGTGACAAAGCTTAGGCTCTTGTTACAAATGGTATTAAAGACGACGATTCTCGGCAGCAATTCCGTGACCATATTCAACGTATCATTGGGAAAGAAACATTTGTTCACTCTGTTGGACGTCCAGCAGTCGCTTGGTTCGTATGAAGCACAAGGATGGTGCGGTGATCAGCAATATGTTTATCATCATTCTTACGCCCATCAATTTTATAGTGTCAATCCCAAATTCAGTTCAAAATCGTATGGGTTGGGTATTACTATGTCGTTGCTTCCAGTCCAAATCCGTATGGGTTGAGTATTACTATGTCGCTGCTTCCAGTCCAAATCTGTATGGTTTGGGGTATTACTATGTCGCTGCTCCGGCTCTTGCATATGGAGATGAGCATACGATGACGATAAGATTTAAGAAGACCAACACGAAGAGAGGGTGTATCAAGGCTTGCCAGAGCCGTATCAGAAAACATCTTCGAGGCAGAGGAAACATCGACAGAAGGTACCATCGCAGAATCCGCTTTAACATATACCATCAAGGTTACTTTGGGAAAGTGGATATGATGTCGGTGACCCCACCAAAACTGTACAATGTTTACGACAACGTTAGAACTATCAAGAGGTTAGAGTCATTGAAACAAAATCAAATTCGATTTCAAATACAGTCGGACGAAACTCGAGAAATTAATAGGAAGCTCGATGTCATCTTATCGAGTTTGAAGTTGGCACAATCTGGAAATTCGACTCCAACCACACCTACGACGACATCGACGAACAACGTTACTGGCCTAAACACTACGGTAATACTACCAACATCATTATCGAAAATTGATTATGGGGACGATGATACTGGGAATGAGAATTCACCTTTAGAAATTGAATATATCAATGAGAAACATTCAGAAAATGATGTAGACAAGCTGTTTGATAAAAGCCCTAAAAGAAACAGGGATTTTTTTTTGAAGGAAGATAAAGTATTCGATAAAAGTGAAGAAGATGCAGCCAAGCCATTGAAAGAAAAGGTTGATGGTATTGAAGAGGTCTTGAAGACATGTGAATTTGAAGAAATTGATGAAAAGTCGAGAACCTTTACGTTGGATGTGGTTTCTGAAGAAACTGGTGAAAGTTTGGAGGTGAACTCCAAGAATGAAGAACTAGACAAAAGTGGTATTGATTTGAAAGCATTCAAGAGTTTGGACATCAATAATGATCCAGATACTATATTATGCCAAGATTCAAATACCAATATGAAAAGTGGAACAAATACTATAGCATATGCTCAACAAGATAGTGACAATGAACTGATAGTTGTTACTTTATATACAAAAAGCAGAAGAGGGCTCGGAGGAAGTAGCATTGAGGCACAATAATAGTGGATACAACAAGGTTGAAACTTTCAGGAAAAAACTTCGAATCGGGAGGGCGATCCTCCCGGTGAACTGACCGTCGATATGTATACGTCAAAAATTAAACAGTATCAGGTGTTTGATATAAGTTCTCTTAATGACGAAGATGAGGATCGAAATGACGAACAAGTGCAAGCAGTTGGAATTCTCACTCGTAAATCCAATCTCGATCTCTCAAAATATGGTTCCCAATGATTAAGAGGTTAAAAATATGGACTTTACTTTGAAAAATGAAATATGAAATGTAATGGAGCCTGTTCTAATTACCTTTGACTGCCAAAACTTTCGAGGGCTTAAGAAATTTATCCAGACCGAGAATTTCACCACTATTGATAGATATCGACATGGTGATTTTGTTGTAGCAGTTTCTGAACCAACATTTGGTACTGCTAGCGTAAAAGAGATCAAGAAACATCCTATCATTTGTCACTATGTAACTAATGATGTCTCTGGATATGAAACTCAAGCAGTTAAGAAGTTCCTAGAGAAGATCACAGTAAAATGAGATGTAATTGTTGGTTGTGCTCCCCATGCTTGTAGTAGTTCTAGTATGTTGCAGATTATTTCACCAATAAAAAATGTGAAAGAAGGGAATGATGTATTTGGTGGATTTTGCTGCCTCATTAGAACTGCGACTCGATGCGGAAGCTAGTGATTATATATACATGGTTGTGCTTACCGGGCTATTCTCACTAAATGGCTTGAAACTCATACTTTCCCTATGGTTTCTTGCGGCTGCACTTGGAGATGAGGACGCGATACAGTGTAAAGTGGTGGCGTTAGTGAGAACAGATAGTATAGAAAAACCATTGATTGCTATAAAAGAGAGTAATAAAAAGACTTATGTTAATCTCAACTTCTTTAAGGATATTGCTTACATCGGAAAAATAAATTGGATGAGGCTTTAGAGTCCTTGAAGGGGTTTGAATGAAGTACCAAGTCAATGTTGTTGGAGTTTCAGATTTTATATCGTTTAGGAAAGATGTGTGCATCGGTAGATATTTATCAAAAGCTCCCGAAGTCAGCAGTAGATTTCTTGGAGATAAATCTTGTTGTTGGGCTGGTGTCTGGAAGGACTTCTGAAGTTCAGGGGACCTTGAATGCACTGAGAGTTAAAACAACCAGCAGTTTTGAATTGGCTTACAACACTGCCTGCTCTTTAATTGAAAGGTAAAAGAAGTACAAAGATGCAGTACTGTTAGTATCAGCTCGAAGAATTGATCAGGAAACGCTAATGGAAGAGAATTTAGCTGATGATGATGTTGAAATTGAGTTAGCACATATAGCTGTTCAAATTACATATGTACAACAGATTCTAGGGAACACCCAAGAGGTTGTTGCATCTTATACTGATCTTGTCAAAAAAAATTTGGCTGAAGAGTCTTCATTTGCAGTGGCAGTAAATAATCTTATTGCTTTAAAGGGTCCTAAAGACGTCTCTGATGGCCTAAGGAAACTTGATAAGCTAATAGAGACAAGTGATAGACCACGTGGACTAGATTTGAAGCTCTCACAGAAGCAAATGGAATCAATATATACCAATATGATGTTGCTGCTATTTCACTACAATAAGATGGATTAGGATAGAGAACTTGTTGGTGCTCTACCTGGGCTATTCCCTGGTAGCTTGGTGCCTGTAGTTCTTCAAGATGTTGTACATGTGAGATAAAACAAGGCTGCTAAAGCTGAAGAAATACTTTGATAGTATGCAGAAAAGTTTTACAGCGAGTCGAGTTATCCTTTGCAAGAGCTCGAGTTCTTTGCATTCTTTGGTTATCATGAGTTGCGGTGATTCATGGCGAAAATACGACATTCAACCTGGCGTCTGGCCGTTGCCGCGCATTTACGTCGAGCAGTAGAGATGTTGATGGTGCGATGTTGTGTTTGATTACATTTTTAAACTTCTGATCATTTGTTGAAGCCTGCAGAGAATTGAATGAAATTCGGCCTATTCTTTCCCAGCTGCTCGATGAACTTTTCAAACTTATGAGTGAAGTCGAGAATGAAGACCTTGTGTTTATACTTGAGACCATAGTGGACCAGTTTGGTGAGGAGATGACTCTTTATGCTCTTGGGTTATGCCAGAATTTGGCTGCTGCATTTTGGAAATGCATTAACATGGCAGGAGCAGAGGAAGAATGAGAGGGTCCGGAAGCTCTTGCTGCAGTCGGCTGTTTACGAGTCGTAAGCTCAATACTTGAGTTAGCGAGCAGATTTCCACACCTTTTCACATATTTGTTTCCTCTTCCTGTGCACGCTCTAAGGCCTCCCCTGTCAACTAATTCATTGCCTTAATTCCAGTTTATCAAGTCTCAATTTCCAGAAATAGCTGAATTTTGAAGACAATAGTTGGATTTGAAGAGGATGGAGTGTCACAATATAATATTGTGACCATGTTTTTCTTTTATTTAAATTAGCAACTTAAGTTTCAATTAGCTCACTTTAGTCCTGAAGTATCAATTCAATTATTTAGTTATGTTTATTTTCATTTAGTCCTTTATGTTTTTAGTAAATGATAGAAGACCTCATGTATTGCCAGGGCTGAACGATGTTACAGTGTTGTTATCAATCAAATATACTCAATCTCTGCTTCTTCCTCAATCTCTATCCCCTTTTCCCCCCGTATACCAGTGACAGAGCTTAGGCTCTTGTTACAAAAAAACCCTCCGACCAAAATCCGGCGAACATGCCGTTCACCCTTCTCTCTCCTCCACCACCTTTCCCTTCACATATCCACCATACCCCACCCCCTAAACTTCAAACCCTTCATTTTCCTCCACTGCAAGAACTACCCCACCACCCTCACCACTGTCTCAGCCATTGGAGATGATGGAAAATACTACCCCACCCCCCAGATGATGACCCGCCTGAAGCACCTGAAGATTCAATGCATGGTGTAAATAAATTCCAACAAATACAAAGACAAGCAGCTAAAGCAAGAAAACAACAAGAAGAGCTTTTCAAGAATGAACAGTCCATTTTTGTAAATGCACCTGATAATCGTATTGCTAATGATAATGACAATGATGGGGATGATTTATTTGGTGAAATTGATAAAGCTATTGCCTTGAAAAGAAAATAGTTTGTTAAACAAGGCCTTTTAAAGCCTAATCCCAAGAAAGCATCTTTAGTTGAGGTTGAGGTTGAGGTTGAGAATGTTGATGAATTAGACCCTGAAGAAGTTGTTGATTTAGAGGAAATTAATGAGCTTAGTGGGTTGGTTGAAGGAGATGAAGAAAGTGAAGGAGAAAGGTCTGATTTTGAGGTAAGTGATGATATGGTTGTTGTTAAAGGTGAATTTACTGATCTATCTTCATTTGACATTTATTTTGATGAGTTTGGTAAAGCAAAACCAAGAATTGTTAAACCTAAGTTTAGGATGAGTTTAGCTGAGCTTTTAGATGAGAGTAGAGTAGTACCGTGTCGGTGTATGGAGATTTAGAGGTGGGAATTAGTGGTATACAACACGATTCACGGTTAGTTGAGAGTGGTGATTTGTTTGTGTGTTGTGTTTGGAGGAAAACTGATGGACATTTATATTTATCTGAGGCTGATAAGAGAGGAGCTGTTGCTGTTGTAGCTAGTAAAGAGATTGATATTGAGGAAACTTTGGGGTGTAAAGCTTTAGTCATTGTGGAGGACACGAATGCGGTTCTTGCTGTGTTAGCTGCTTCGTTTTATAGGCATCCGTCTAAAGTATGTCTGTCATTGGGATTACCGGAACTAATGGAAAGACTACGGCGTCTTACTTAATAAAGGCAATGTATGGAGCAATGGGGTTGAGGACAGGCATGTTGAGTACTGTAGGGTATTATAATTACGGGGATAACAAGTTAGAGTTCCCTCATACAACCCCTGATGCAGTTTTGGTTCAGAAACTGATGTCAAAGATGGTTCATAATGGCACTGAGGCTTCTCACGTATTGGCATTAGGTCGGTGTGATGAGGTTGATTTTGATATTGCAGTTTTTACTAACTTGACACGGGATCATTTAGATTTTCATGGGATTGAGGAGGAGTATAGGGATGAAAGCTAAGCTTTTTGCTAGGATGGTGGACCCCGCACGACACCGTAAGATTGTGAATATTGATGACCCTAATGCGGCTTTCTTTATAGCACAAGGAAATCCAGATGTGCCCGTTGTGACTTTTGCAATGGAGAATAAGAGTGCTGATGTTCATCCCTTAAAGTTTCAATTATCTCTCTTTGAGACCCAAGTGTTGGTCAACACCCCTCAAGGCATACTGGAAATATCTTCTGGCTTGCTAGGGAGGCATAACATCTATAACATTCTTGCAGCAGTCGCTGTTGGAATTGCGGTTGGGGCAACTTTGGAGGATATTGTCAAAGGTATTGAAGAGGTTGATGCAGTCCCTGGTTGATGTGAACTGATAGACGAGGAACAGGCTTTCGGAGTAATTGTAGACTATGATCATACCCCTGATGCTCTATCTAGACTACTTGATTACGTGAGAGAGCTTGACCCTAGGAGGATTATTACGGGTAAGCAGTCAGCAACTTGTTCTTCCTCCTCTATTCAGCAATGGTGCATTTAAATGCTCGTGTTAAAACAACAAGTCTCTGTGAAAGGAATAATCCCTTGGTTATTTCATTAATGAAAGAGAATACATACAATTTACAATTTCCATAATAGGAAAATTCTATTCCTATTCTAATACCAAAACCCTATTCTAGTAGTACAATAATCCTATAATTATAGTAAGTGTACAATACTAATTAATACAATATTTACACTAAAATATTTACACCAAATTGAGGACTAAACCGTGATATACACTTATGGTAAGTGTATATCACATCCTTACTTAACACCCCTGCTGTCATAGCGGGCGATCTTCGTACGCTGAGACTGTTCCGAAAATCTTAAAAAAGGATCGAAATAAGATGTTTAGTAAAGATGTTTGCAATTTGATACCTGGAAGGGACATGACAAACGCGTACTTGTCCACGAGCTACCTTTTCATAAACAAAGTGGATATCCATCTTTATATGTTTAGTCTTATTTGGTCTTTGAGCGGATTATCAGAAAGGTAGATGACACTAGCATTATCACAATAAACTAAGGTAGCTTTCTGAATAGGACAATGAAGCTCTAAAAGAAGATTACGTAACCAACAGGATTCAGAGAACACATTGGCTACCCCTCGATATTCGACCTCTGTACTAGAGCGGGACAGAGTCAATTGACGCTTTGCGGACCAAGAGACCAAGTTATTACCAAGCATCTGATAACGGATGTAGGCGTGCGGTGTCGGACGACCCCAATCAACATCTGTATACTAGACAAGTGTAGACGCCGATGATGTATATAAATGTAAGCCATAGTCAAGTGTCCCCTGGATGTATCGAATAATGCGTTTGAGCAAATTCATGTGCTCAACCTTGGGATCATGCATAAACAAACACACCTGCTGTACGACATACGTAATATCTGGTCTCGTGAATGTATACTGAAGGACCCCTATAAGACTGCGATAAAGGGTCAGATCCTCGTAAGGGGAGCCAGCCGCAGCCTATGGCTTGGGTTTAGTATCAATTGGAGTGGAAATGGGCTTACATGATGACATATCAACTCGCTCAATGATCTCAGCTGCATACTTCCGTTGTGACAAGAATAACCCACCTGCATGACGAGTGACAACAATCCCCAAAAATTAACTCAAGCCCCCCAAGTCTTTCATAACAAACTCAGAACTGAGCATTGTCATAATAGACTGGCGTAATGCATCAGAAGAGACAGTCAAAATAATATCACCCACATATAATAGTATAGAAGCCAGGGAAGAACCACGACGATATATGAACAATGAATTATCAAACATGATGTGAGAGAACCCAATAGTCGAAATATAGTCTGCAAACCTCTTATACCAAGCTTGTGGAATTTGTAAGCCCATCTGATGATTTCTTGACAAAGAAACATGATGAAGATATTTGGGATCCACAAACCCTGAGGTTGATCGTATATACTATCTCCTTGAGATCACCATGTAAGAAAACATTCTTCACATCTAATTTATGAATGGGTCATGCTTTCGAAAGAATCAAGTGAGCCGCAATCACGAATAGTGGCCGAAGCGACCACGGACTAAATGTCTCACCTGATCCACGCTTTGTGAGTCTTATCATCACTCTGAAGCGGCGCCTTATGCCTCGTAAAAGAACCGTCAGAATTGTCTTTATGAGAAAAAATCCACATTGACCGAATAATATTAACACCAGATGGATGAGGCACCAACTTCCACGTCTTATTATCAATAAGAGCATTATATTCGTCGGTCATAGCAATTTTCCAGCTTGGGTAATTTAAAGCAGACACAGGATTACGGGGTAGGGGTGATGATTTAAGAACATTAGAATTTAAATTAAAATATTTTTTGGTTTAAAAATACTCCGTTGACTACGAGTGACTGGTCTATAGCTCGGGGGAGAATTGGGTGAATTTTGGGAAACATCTAGACCAGGGACGGACTGGTCAGAGGCAGTGGCATTGTTGGCCCAACACGGAAACAATAACCAAGACAGGACCAAATTCTGTATTGGGATGGGCAACTGGCCCAATTACAGAAACTAGTCATTGGAACCAGTGGGTATCAGTGTAGCAGTGGGGCCAACGCTGGTGACGAATTTGGGGTGCGGGACATGTCCTAGAAATGGTGGATAATATACGGAGAGACATCGTCATCCAAAAAATTATACGAACTAGGCACGTGACTACTCACTTTAGCACACGGAAATTTGGATTCATAAAAAATATATGGCGATTAATGATAATTTTATTAGAGGATAAATCAAAATATTTGTAACCACGATGATTAGACGGATAACCCAAAAATACACAAGGGGATAACATATGCACCAAAAGACCCTAAAATGTGAATACGAAAGTGTTTTATTATATAATATTTGAAGAGAGGATGAATATGCCAAACCTTTGGTAGGAAGAATGTTAAGGAGATAAGTAGCCATTTGTAGAGTATGATGCCAAAAAGAAGGAGGGCGGAAGAATGGACCAATAAAGTGCGGACAATATTATTAATGGTATGAATTTTGCGTTCGATTTTACCATTTTGTGATGACGTATGAGGACAAGAGAAACAAAAATTGATACCATTATTATCACAAAAATCCCAAAATAAACCATTATCATATACTTTGTCATTATCACATTGAATATTCTTAATTTTTCGTTCGAATTGGGTACAAATGAAAGTTCTAAATTTTAAAAAGGTGGAAAAAACTTGAGATTTTTTCGCTAACGGAAAAGTCCATAAAAAAATTAGAATGATCATCCAAAAACAGAACATAATAGTGATGGCCTAAAGAACTGATAACAGGAGATGTCCATATATCGCTATGAATGATATCAAATGACATTAAAGTTCGAGAATTAGAGTCTACAAACGACAACCTAACAATTTTTCCTAAAGCACTAGATTGACAAATCAGGGTACATGTACACGAAATAAAATTATTTTTATGTAAGGAAGACAAAATTGACGACCCCGAATGACCTAGACGAGCATTCCACAATGAAGGATCAAGGGCCGCAAAAGTAGATGTCAAGACTGGACTCGAGGGACCGGAGGTGGGCGTGATAGGATAAAAATCTCCCCAACTATCACATCTCATGAGAGGAATCCTCGTCTTGAAATCCTTCACAAAAAACCCAAAATGATCAAATTCAATAGACACGAAATTATCAGTGGTGAATTTACGGACATACTCCCAAATTTTAATTAATTTAGGAGCATGGAGGGTATTTTTCAAGACAAGAGGTGGATGGGGGGAGACAATTTTATAACCATAACCACGAATCGGAATTGAATTACCATTACCAACAATTCTGCCACGCCTGTTGCTCAAATTGGAATAAGACGAAAGAGTACCTTGATCGGATGTCATGTGAGATGTTGCACCAGTGTCCATGTATCAATTTCTGTCTTGCGGATTTAATCCAAGAGCGTGCATTGCCGCTTCAATGACCACGGAACTAGCACTAGTACTAGTAGCCGCCTTTTTAGCCAAGTCGATTTCTTCCAAAGTAAGCATGGAGCGGGCTTGATAGAACTTCAGAAGAGGATTACTTTGACGAAGGAGAGTACCAACGCCACTGTAGGCCTCGGAGAGGCCAGCAACCATCCGGAGAACGAGACGATCGTCGCTAATAGGCGCACCAGCATTGCGGAGTTGATCCGCCAATTCTTTCAACCTTTTGCAATATGCTGAACGTTCGAGAAATTTTCCATATTGACGTGGGAAAATTCCTGCTCAAGGGTAACAACTCTGAAAATTTGATTATCTTGGAATATGTCACGCAACCTATCCCACGCAGCTATCGCCGTAGCGTCCGACTCAATAATCGTCTGCAAGAGGTCGGTTGAAATAGTGGAGTAAATACATTGATGGACAGTAGCATCAAGAGTCGTCCATAACTTAGGATCATCCTCGGGTTTGGGCACCTCCATATCCGTAGGAACCGCGGGGATAATAAGATCTTTGTAAGGCAAGGAACTTCTTGCTAGACTTCTTGGAAGTAGTGCTTTCTTCTATTGTCTCAAAAGGGTTTTCCATCCGAACTAGGAGAAGAAATAAAAGTAAGTCGTCAAGGAAGGCTTCTTTTGAAGAATTTGAGGAGAAAAGACTGAAGGAAGGGGAGTATTCATTATACAAGATGGAGAATCGATAGACCTCTTCCCTATTGTCGACCGGAGGACTTGATGCGAGCGTGCATGAACTTTGAATAGTTCGGCCCACGTCGCGTATTGGACGTTTTCTATTTTAAGAATGATAGGGATGTGATTATTGATGTTAGAAACAGTAAGGGCATGGTGAAACGTGTTCTTAGCCATAATAGCAACGAACAACGCGAGGAAGGGATTTGGAAGAAAATTTAGGAAGAGGAAAACAACAATTCGGCACGAGCCGAGACCGAGCTCGGAACGGACTGTTTGGACGGAAAAGTGGGGAGGAAAATAAGAGACCTAGACTTCTGATACCACCCTTGATTACTTTCATTAATGAAAGAGAATATATACAATTTACAATTTTCATAATAGGAAAATTCTATTCCTATTCTAATACCAAAACCCTATTCTAGTAGTACAAGAATCCTATAATTATGGTAAGTGTACAATATTAATTATACAATATTTACACCAAATTGAGGACTAAACCGTGATATACACTTATGGTAAGTGTATATCACGTCCTTACTTGACACTGCTTTTCTTATGCATGCTTCTCTTAGGTGGAGCAAATTTTCAAGCTTCACGTTAGATTACTAATTTCTATTGTGGGCTCGGAAAGTTCCCATTCTTAAACTGTGATTTGTATATAGACTTACACACTGCATGTTCTATTCCTGAATGAGAAGAAAATGCAGGTGAATAGAGCATCGACCTAGAAGTTATACACATAGTTTGTATTCCGTCTTTGAGAACAGAAGTCAATCAAGTCAAACTTAGTTATTTTGTCGAAGGATTTTGAAATATTTCAATATTAAAAGTATAAAGCAAGCTAGGCCATAAAGTTAGAGGTGTTGGCCCTGAGGCATGAACCAAATTTGATTTCACCATCGAATGTCATCCCTTTTTATCTTTATTAACATATCTCATTTATATTTTCAAATCTTCTTTTCTGTTATCTATTATTTTCTACTGAGGTAATACTTGTTTCATTGCTTGAAGTTTTTGGTTGTGCTGGAGAGAGCGACAGAGGAAAGAGGCCCATAATGGCAAATATAGCAACAAATAAAAGTAACGTGACAATTCTGACATCCGACAATCCAAAGACTGAGGATCCTTGTAAGTATCATAGCTTGAAGAAGATCTAACAGAGAAGGTTTCTGGAAATCATCATATTTGAGATTATTTGGCTGTGTTTCTCTTTTTCACGATAAGATCAATAGATCATTGAAATATGCACCGGTAGTTGCCAATCTGTTCTTAGAAAAATAGTCTGTTTTAGTGTCCTACCTGATACTACATATGTTACACTAGGCTGGATTCTGATCTCTCTTGTTCACTAGTTGTCCCTGGCACTGTTTATGCACCCAATTTCGGTTATATTAGTGTCAATTTCGCTTTCTTCACATGTTTGGGAGTTGAGACTGAAGCTATACCATAGTACTTCTCTCAGTGGACATCTTGGATGATATGTTGGCTGGTGTAGGATGGACTATGCAGGACTACTTGAAAGTTGAAACATGGAGAGAATGATTATTACCCCCCTCTCCCCAATGGCCATAGACTCTTCGTACATGATATCAGACGTGTGGCTGTCCGCTGTGCCGTTGCCATGGGTGAGGAAGTTGATATAGTTGTAAGTTCCTTGTCTCTATTCTTCTTCGTTTGTCCTTGTTATTTGTTTTCAAAAGCTAGCCAGTTCCGCTGGGGCCTCTCTTGGGAGAGTCCCTTCTCTTACCAAGCGAAGCCCCCAAGCCAGGAATAGAAAGAAGGTCCGCGGACCGGAGCTATAAAGCATACCATCGACAAGCATAACAACTTTTTTTCTATTAGAGAAGATATCAATCAATTACGAGGCATCTTGCAATGTTACTTGGTTCAACTCTATTTGTGACCTTTTCTCGTATGTGGGACTTAGTCTTTCTTTTAGGGTATTATCCGCTGGAGATCTGGTTCACCCTCTAAGCCTAAGTATTCCTCAATGACCGATAGCGTACAAGTACCATCATCTCCTCCGGACCCTCGATAACCAAATCCCACATGTACTATCACGAGGAACTGACTTTCACATCGGTATCCTATAGCCTCCTGATTATTGGTATGGTGCACAACATACCGATAATCAAGACTCTACTAGATACGGTCTGTAGACACTTTCTGAGGATTAACTGCTCTGATACCACTTTTGTCACGACGTGCGGGCGGTGATCGTGCTCACCGGCACCCAAGTAGAAATACATCAGAGTAATCAGCTGAATATATAAACAAGACATGAAACAAATGTAAATTGAGACACAGTTTATAGGATGAAAGTCGCCTTTCGATATATATATATAAAGAGTGAACGATTACATCCAACTTTACAACATGACTACTGACCTCAGAATGTAAGCAACTATGGCGGACAGGGCCCGCCATACCTGAACGCATACGTATCTACAACATCGGGAGAACCGTACCAAAAGTCGAGCCTCGGAGAAGATGGAGCTCACGACACCAAAGTAGATCCTAAGGATTTGGATCTAGCACTGTTTTCCTTACTGCGGCATGAACGCGGCCCAGAGGTCGATCAATACGTACCAAGTATGTGAAATCGTAAAGTACATTAAATGAAATCAAAGTATTTAAAACCATTTGCAAATACAATCGATTCAATTGCATAGTGCGTATCACAAACAAGAGCAATAATAGGTAAAGCAGAATGTGTCTTTTCTAGCGCGAATGATCGAAGCAAGGCGATCGCCCGTAGTATCATTATGCGTGCCTAATCACGACTCCGCGATAAAGTCACACATGCCGGACCCGCGTGGTATTCTCGACGGGGTAGCTAACCCCTGCATTCTCCGACTCGCGGCCGCATAGTCTCGATAGACGCGTAGGCATCCCCGTCGGGATAAAACACCGGAATGATCAATCTCGAACTCCGCACTCGCATAGTCACACGCACCGATAAAGCCGTATAGACCGCGTCGGGTGGCAAGCCCGGTATAACAAGTCGAGGGTATGTGATATAATATGATCTGCGGTCTTAACGTTTAACAACGTAAGCACAACAAGAATAACATCACAAGACACTAACCCACGTAGTATCATAACATGTTTACTTATCAAACCATCTTACTATACTTGCAGAAGTCAATACAAGATTTTCATAAACAAACAAGTAAAACCGTTCCTTTTATCTTTCTTAAGTCGTTATACCTAACTTCCCATAAAGCTAGTATAACTCTTAAGCTTTCTGTTTAAAAATCAAGTATTACTCTTTTTTTTTAAAAATGATTCATAATTCTTTTGAAATACTTGAGTTCTTATTATTCAGCTTAAGTCAAAAGACATTGCTAGTAAAACTACGTTCAGTTAACACACGTACGTCTACCGTACTATATATATATTTTAAAATATCATGCTTAAGAGTATAGGAAGAATCACATACCTTCTCGAAATCCACCGCCAAGTCGAATATGTGTGCAAGAATCAACCTATAATAGTCGAATCGCCTATCGATGTCTAGACTACTCTGTAGACTATTCTAAGCAGAGGTTCTCTATTCTTGGAAAATCAGGCAAAGACTTCCACCCGCCAAGCTACTCAAGTTCATCAGAATACAAACATGTAAGTCTGAGTTCAATTCTATTCTTTAATATCCTTCTATGTGTTTTATACTAATTTCTATACTTCTACGGTATGTATTCTCCAATTACAATAGAAGGATAAGATTATTTACCTCGATAAGCCCAATATTATCCAAGTTAAATATCGATCCTGAGCAAGGTTTAGCTCTTAATTTGTACGCTCCGATAGCTCCAAGAAACCCTTAGAAGTTTCTAACAATTTCTACTTAAATACTATAAGGGATTTGGGGCTAGGGTATTTAGGAATAGTAACTATACTTGGAAGACAACTTTTCTACCAAGGGAGGGGTAGTTTCTGCTAGGACTCGAGAGGGGAGAAGAGCTTGGGCGAAAAAGCTATAAGAGAGGAGGGATTTTTCAAGACTTGGAGAATTGATTTGTGGATGAAGAAAACCTTGAGTTAGGGGTATTTATAGCCAACCAATGGCGAAGATGAAGCAGTGGTAGGCAAGTGTAAGGTGGAGATTTAGGCGTGTCCTTATCCATCTACTACACAAAATATCCTACCTAACCTTGACTATCGCAAAGGCCACAAAAACGCCCAAGGTCGTCGAATGTCTCGCACTGAGGTGACAAGTGTCACCTCCCGTTGGTCCAAAATATTTCATCTCTCGGAAAAATCCGCAAAAATAATAAATGACATAGCGGAATTTTCCTACGCCAGTTTTGTAAAACGTTTCGTCGGAAACGATTCTTTCGTGTGTTGTACAATATTTTCGCCCCAATGCCTAACTAAGGCTTAACTTTTATACGCACGCCTCACGTACATACTGCGAAATACGGTATAACATTCTCCTCCTTAGAAACATTCGTCGAATGTTCCTTCCCAAAACGATTAATGATAAAGCTTAAGCGGTTTGCAAATGCTACATACGCCACAAAACAACACTTAAGCAAATATGACAATGAAAAATTTACAAGTAGAAAGTGAGTTACGGAGGTGTGGGAATAGGTGAGGATACTTCGCTCACGCCTCCTCGCCTTCCCACGCCATCTCCTCTCTCGAGCTCGCCACAAGACTTTGACGGAAGCCACGCCTCGTCCGCAGACGCTTAACTCGACGATCGATTATCGCTATGGGAATCTCCTCATACGATAACCCCTGGCCACTGGACATCGCCAATCGGTGCACTTGGGACGATCCCGACATCTCCTCAAAGATAGAAACATGAAACACGGATGCATCGCTTCCAGACGGACGGCAGATTCAACTCAGAAAGAACTCGCTTATCTCGCGGACAATCGACAGGGCCCAATGTACTGGCCGAAGCCTTTCTTCCCGAATCTCATCACACCCTTCATGGGCGACACTTCAGAAAACCCAATCATCAACCTCGAACTCAGATGCCGACGACGATGACCGCATATGACTTGCCGACTCAGCCAAGAATCGCCTCGATAAGCTTCACTTATCCATCGTCACAACTGTGTCCGGTCCTACTAATCGCACTCGCCATTATCAAACCAGCTATCGGCGACCGCATTTCTCCCATACAAGGCCTCATAAGGCGCCATCCGAATACCGGAGTGGTAGCTATTATTATACGCAAACTCAACTAGAGGCAAATGATCCTCCTACCACTCGAACTCACAACAGCTCGCAGCAGATATCCTCGCAGTCCGGATAAGGCGCCACCGTCCGTCTGTGGATGGAATGCAGATTGTGCTCACTCGCGCCCTAAACCCTTCGGAAGGACCTCAAGTTAGCCGTGAACCGGCCTCTCATCGATATGATCGAAATAGGGACTCACGCACCGATTTCGATCTCGGATGTAAGTCCGCATAATCCTCACCGAAAAAGTCGTCCCGACGGAAGAAAGTGGTGATTTCACACCGCCGACGATAACCCAAATAGAATCATGTTTCTGGAGTGCGAGGTAACCCCGTGATAAAGTCCATGTTGATCACCTCCCACTTCTGTGCGGGATCTCTATCGTCGCAACAAACCACGGTGCCTCCGGTGCTCTACCTTCACCGACAACACTGCATCGAGCCACAAACTCGCAACGCCCCTCTTCAAGCCATCCCACCAATACATAGATCTGCGTCGTGGTACATCTTGGTCGATCCGGATGGATAGTAACGCGCCGCAGGCTCTGTAACTCGCCAAGTCTCGCAATATCCGAACACACAACCCGCTCAACCTTAGCACCCTATCAAAGTACCAAAAGTGACCTTCCTCACGTAAGAGTCAGATCACGATACCGAATCAAAACCGGATCTCAAATCGCTCTTCACCTCGACGATGGAAGACTCGGCAACCTCTCGAACTCGAACCCCATCGCTATCGTAATCAATCAAACGACACTAAGGCTCGCTAATCGATGCAAATCACGAACCATGCCCCTCCTCTCTGGCTGCACATCTGATAGGCTACCCATCGACCAACGACTAAGGGCATCTGCCACAACATTGGCCTTTCCCGGGTGGTACATGATATCAACATCGTAATCCTTGAGTAACTCTAACCACCGCCTCGCCGTGAAGTTCGCCTCCGCCGAAGATATACCTGAGGCTCTTGGGTGTATAAATATCCACGAACCCCATACAAATAAGGCCTCCAGATCTTCAAGGCGTGAATCACCGCTAACTCCAAATCATGCGGGTAGTTCCTCATGCTTCTTAAGTCGCTTCGACGCTGACGCTTATAACCTTGCCTCACGATCAACACATCCCAACCCGACGCTCGACGATCACAATACACGACATAGCCGTTGGACCTCTCCGGAAGAGTAAGAACGGGCGCCGCCGCCTCCTTCGAATCGAAACCCCGCCACACGCATCACCCATCAAACTTACCGCTTCCGAGTCACCTTAGTCAACGGTGCGAGATAAGCAAACTTCTCACGAACCGCCGAGCAGAATCGCAAGTGCCTAAATCGCACTCTGCGAGTAGAGGGTTCAGGCCAAGTCCCGATCGCTTCGATCTTCGCCAGATCCACCCGAATACCATCACCCGACAATATGCCCAAGGAAAGCCACCGGCCAACCAAAACTCACATTTGAAAAACTTGGCGTATAATCGCTGGTCCCGAGAACTCTCAAGACAGCCTCAACGCTCCGATGCCCTCGCTTCCGAGCGAATAAACCAAGATGTCATCAATGAACACTATCACAAACGTGTCCAAAATGGCTTGAACACTCGGTTCATCAAATCCATAAAATCGCCGAGCATCGTCAAACCGAACGACATAACCTCGAACTCATAGCTGCACGTCCGACGCACCCTGTGGACATCCGCCTCTCGACTGTGACTGATGATAGCCCGATCGCAGATCAATCTTGAGAAACATCTCGCACTTCGCACCGTCGAACAAATCATCAATCCGGGAAGGGTATCTGTTTAATAGTCACCTTGTTCACCGTCAGAATCAACACATGCGCAGGCCCCATCCTTCTTCTTCAACAATACCGAAGGCTCCCAGTGGAGAAACACTAGCTCGATGAAGCCCTTCTCCAAGAAATCTCTCACTGTCCTTCAACTCTCAACTCGGCAGTGCCATTCTCAGACGTATGGCGGAATGGAAATAGCCGAGTGTCCGCAAAGACATCGATAAAACTCTATCTCCTCTCGTGAGGGATACCCAAAGCGGTCGCTCGAAACACATCCGGGAACTTCTCGACATCGAATCGATCAAAAATCGTACCACAAATTTCGACAAACACCCGAACGAGATGGTAGATGCACTTTCTTCGCACCATCTTCCTAAATTTCAGGTAGAAATAAACCTACCCTCGACACAAACGTTTCCTCCTACTCAATAACCGGCCTCAGAAACTGAACCGCACCACTTTCCCCGCAGCTTACATCGGGCGTAGCAGCTAACCAATCCATGCCCACGATCACATCGAAATCACCATGCCCAACTCTATTAAGTTTGGCCAGGTCCGACGATCGCATAAAGTCACCGGACAAGCCATGTATACCCGCCGAGCTACCACCGAATCTCCATCGCGTAGCTACCTCGAAAGCGGTCATGGACTCGTGCTCTATCCCTATCCTACCAGCACAAGGAGATATAGGATGCAGGTAACCCGATATATCAAGGCATAAACGCTATAACCGTAAATCGATAGAGTACTGCGACGACGCCAGCGACTCTCCGTCCCGCCGGCCGATAAGGCATAAATGCGCTCGAGGACCGCTAGAATCGGGACCCGCGCCACGACCGCCACTGGCCGGGTCCATTAGTACTCGCCCGGCGTGTAATCATAGGGACGTAAGACCGCGAACAGATCCCGGCGTCGACTTACCTTCACGCTCGCGGCTGACAGCTCGATAACGACCCCGCTACAAGTATAGCAAGCTCCCGGCGAGTACTACGCCGAACGGGAATCTACCACAACGACACACCGAAAGGCACTCGATCGGTTAGCACTTGCTACCCGAAGTCCAAGTCCCGGCCCCGACCGCTTCAATGCTCGTCAGACCAAACGACGAGGAGTGCTCGAGCCGGCCGGTGCACCCAGACGTCACGAGGCCGCCCACCCCGAGAACTACTAAAAGAACCTGGCAGCTTCGCCTTCTTCCCGCCGATATATGTCGACCGCTTGCCTCTACGCCTCGCATCCAAGCGCACGAGTCGCATACGTAATGTCCACGCACGTTCAAGAGCTACACCCGCACAAGACTCGCCATATAATCATCTAGCCCGCGACGTACGCACTCGGCCCTCCATATTCGCATTAGCGCAGAACATATCGAGCCGTTGAATCAACTCGACGCCAGACTCCTAATCAGGCGCCTCTGTCTCAAAGAATAAAAATTGCGGCTGCCTCCTCATCCGCGGAGGCAAGAATGCGAGAAAAGCCTCCAAAACTCGCCCCATATCACGGAGCACGCATGCTCTCGAAAGCTCCCACGAAGTCAAACTAGCCGATCGCAGATCACGCAAACATGCGAATCAAGATCACGACGGCCTCTCAAGCTCGATCACCCGCGATGATCTCTCAGAATCGACGGATTTAACTCCGCGGATCATCCTCGTGCCTCGACCAGTAATCGCGTTACAACTCGTAAAATCAGAGCCTCAAATCGTCGATCTCAAAGTAACTACGTGCATTACTGGCTGAACTGGACCGCCAGATCCGCCTATCCTCATGCTTGACCACAATTCGCCAATACCGCATCAGATTCAAATTTATCCTCCTTTGACTTAACCTCCGCCCCAGCCGCGAGACGGCCCGCCTATCGCCGTGATCAGGCGCATACGGGATAGCCGACGCAGCAGCCCCGCCTACCGCGCTCGTGGGTTCACCCGAGATCGCATAATTTGAGGCTACTGGATTTTCTCGAGTCAGAGCCCGCCAGAGTTCTACGTCGAGGCTCGAGGATGATCCGCGAGTTCATCCGCTGGCCACAGAGATCACGCGGTGATCAAGGCTTCAGAGACCGAGTCCGCGATCTTCGGTCAGACGGCCGCGTGATACCGCAAGCCGATCGTTTGACTCGCGAGCTTTCTGGAGAGCACGCGCCCAAAGCAGATGGGACGAAGTTTTCGAGGCTTTTTCACGCACTTCGCCTCCGCAGATGGCGAGGGCACGAGCCGCATGATTTTTGGCCGAGATGCAGAGGCGCACGCCAGTGAGTACAACGCCGAAGTTCGATTCCATCGCTCGGATATGTTCCTCGCGCTTAGTAGCAGATACGAGACCGAGCGCACCGACACGCCACCGCTAGACGATTATGGCCGAAGTCTTATGGCGCGTGGCTTCACCAGTACGGACATTACCCGTAGTACGGACATTACCCAGACGCAGCTCACGACTGATGCTATGAGCAGAGACCGACTTCGTCGACATATATCGCCAGCAGGTTAAGGCCAAGATCGCCGGCTCTTTTGGTAGTTCTCGGTGGACTACCGCAGACGCTCAGATTTGCACCACAACACCGCAGAGCACTCCTACATCGCAGACACCAGAGCATTCGGCGTGTCAGGCCCTGTGACTTCTGACTTCCGTGGTAGCGGTGCTAACCGATCGAGGTCCGCCGGTGTCCGCTGTGGTAGATTCCATTCAGTGGAGTCAGTACTACGGAGCTTGCTATACTTCAGGCAAGCAGGTTACATGCGAGAGCCCGTCCGACCACAGCGCCGCAGGCAGGTGGGCCGCCTTCAGATCTGCCGGCCTCATCCCCATACACACCCGAGGCGTGGTACTCATGGACCGCCAGGTCGCGCAGAGGTCGCGGGCGCGGTCCCAGCCTAGCGGTCCTCGTAATCAAGATGGCGCCTCGTCACCGGCAGACTGCGAGAGTCGCCGACGCCGCCACTGTACTCTATCGGGCCGTTATGACGCTTATGCCTTGATATATCCGGTTCTACATGCCCCTATATATCTCCCTTATCGCTAGTAGATGTGGATAGAGCCCGAGTCCATAGATCTTTCGAGGTAGCTACGCCAGCCGAGATCTTGGTAGCTCTACGGCATGTATACGGCTTGGTCTAAAGGATTTTATGCGCTGCCGACTCTAGCCGACTTAATAGTGGGCATGACCGATTTCACGCGATCACGGGTACGGATCGTTAGCTTCGCTACGCCAGCAGATCGCAGAGAGAGCCGCGGGTTCCGCCTCGGGAGCCGCTATCGAGCAGTGAGGGGAACACCGTACGGCCGAGGGCGGTAGGTTTATTTCCTACCTCGGCGTTGCAAGACGCGCAGGCGGGTACATCTACCATCTCATTCGGTGTTTGATAATCGAGGTCGCGTACCGTGATTTTCACCGGCCAGAGTCGAGAGTTCCTGCACGTTTCCTGCACGACCACCCGCATCCTCCCGAGAGGAGATAGAGTTTTGTATCGACAGTTGCGCACACTCTCACTTATTTCCATTCCGCCATACGTAACGGCACCGCCGAAGCCGAGAGAGTCAAGGACCACCGAGAGATTTGGCCGAGAAGCGGCTTCATCAGCCCAGTGTTTCTCCCCGAGCGCCAGATTGTTCGCGGAAGGTTAAGACGGGACGCCGCGCAAAAGGCTGACATGTGCAAACAACGCGTGACTATTAAGAATGTATACCTTCCTGTGATTGATGATTTGTTCGACCACCGCAGGTGCGTAGATGTTTTCCAAGATTGACCGCGACGCTATCATCGTGCACGAGTCGAGAGGCGATGTCCCTAGATCGCATTCCGACCAGACGCACCATGAGTTCGTGGTTGCGTCGCTCGGCTTGACCAACGCCCGGCGCTTTATGGATTTGACGAACCGAGTGTTCAAGCCATTTTTGACACGCTTGCGATAGTGTTCATCGATGACATCTTGGTTTATTCTCGCCAGAGCGAGTACGCGAGCATTCGGCGATCGTACGAGTTCTCCAGACCAGCAGCTATACGCCAAGTTTTTCAAACGCGAGTTTCGTCGCTTCTGGCTTTCCTCGCATATTGTCGGGCCGATGGTATTCGGTGGATACGCCAAGATCGAGGCAATGACTTGGCCTGCACCTACTACTCCGGCAGGCGCGCAGCTCGGGCCTCTGCAGTTACTATCTACGGTTCGCGGAGAAGTTTGCTTTATCTCTCGCACTATCGACCAGCCGACTGGCGCACTAAGTTTCAGCCGGATCACGCGCGGAGCGTGGTTTCCGCCATCGGGCGAGAGATCGACGCATCGCCTCGCTTACTCTTCCGCAGGTCCAAACGGCTATGTCGTGTATTGTGACGCATGCATCGTTGGTCGACGCGTGACGCAATGGCAAGGTTATAACAGACGATCCCGACAGCCTTAAGATGCAGAGAACTACCCCACCCATGATTCGAGTCGCGCGTGATTCACGCCAAGATCCGAGGCACTATTTGTACGGGTTCATGTGGATATTTATACGCACCACAAGAGCTCTCCAAGATATCTTCACCGTATGAGTCGAACTTACGGCTGCAGATCGTGGTTGAGTTACTCAAGCGATTACGATGCCGATATCCCGCACTCACCCGAAAGGCCAACGCCAGGCGTACGCCTTAGTCGCCGGGTCACGGGTAGCCTATCGACGCTACGCAGAGAGGGGTACGGTTCGTGGATTTGCATCGCCAGCGAGCCCAGTGTCCGCTGATTGATTCTCGACAGCAAATGGGTTCGAGTTCGAGAGGTTGCCAGTCTTCCATCGCCGGCGAGGCAAGAGGCAACAGCTGAGGATCCCGCTTTGATTCGCAGATCGTGATACCGCCTTCGCGGCGGGAAGCGGTCTCGGCGAGCACCACGGGGTGCTAAGGTTCGAGGGCGTGGCGTGTTCGGATATCGCAGACTTCCAGCAGTTCTGCGGAAGCACACGTCACTGCACTTATCCATCCGGTCGCATCAAGATGTACCACCACCCAGATCTATGTATCGCGGGATGGCTTCAAGAGGACGCTGCAGAGTGGCTCGCCCGTGGTTGTCGCAGCGAAGGCAGAGCACCGCAGGCCCGGTGGCTCAGACGCACAGAGATCCCACCTGTGCCGAGGTGATCAACACGGACTTTATCACGCGGTTACCTCGCACTCCGAGGAAACATGATTCTATTTGGGTTATCGCCGACAGTCGATCAAATCAGCCCACTTTCTTCCCGTCAGACGACTTTTTCTACCGAGGATTATGCCGACTTTACATCCGAGAGATCGCCGATCGCATTGAGTCCCTATTTCGATCATATCGCATGCAGTGAGCCCGGGCCACGCTAACTTCGAGGTCCTTCCGTATGGTTTAGTGGACGCAGCGAGCCCGAGTAATCGCATTCCATCCACAGACGGACAGTCGAATAAGACTATCCGCACTTCGGCGATATGTCATGAGCCCGGTTATCGAAGTTCGTGGTAGCCGAGGATCATTTGCCTCTAGCCGAGTTTATGATAATAATAGCTACCACTCCAAGATTCGACGACGCCTTACGAGGCCTCAGATGAGGAATGCAGACGCCGATAGTCGGGTCGACGCTGGCGATGCGCTAGCTGACCGCACTGTTCAAGCAGTGGATAAGCGCGGCTTATCCAGAGCTTACATCGATACCGTGAGTCGCATGTGGTCATACGCAGATCATCGCCGCGCAGATCCGGAGTTCGAGGTCGATGATCGGGTTTTCTCATGCCACCCATGGCGGTGCGATGAGATTCGGAAGAAGGGAAACTCACCCAAGGTACATCGGCCCTATCGATTGTCCGCAGATAGGCAAGGCGTTTACGAGCTGATCTCGCCGTCCGATCCGAGGCAAACAGATCCTGTTTCATGCTTTACGCCGGCGAGATGTATCGGATCCATCTAGAGTGCACCCGACGACGACGCCAGTGATCGGCGGGTTATCGTATGCGAGATTCCCATACGATAATCGATCGTCGTTAGGCGTCTGCGACCAAGGACGTGGCTTCCACAAAGTCTTGTGGCGAACGAGCTCGCAGAGAGATGACGTGGAAGTCGGCGAGGACACGAGGCGTATATCCTCACCTATTCCCCACACCTCCAGGTAACTCACTTTCCTACTTGTAAATTTTTTCATTGTCATATTTGCTTAAGTGTTGTTTTGTGGCCGTATGTAGCATTTGCAAACTGTTTAAGCTTTATCATTAATCGTTAGGGAAGGAACATTCGACGAATGTTTCGGGCGAGGGAGAGAATGTTATACCAGATTTCCGCAGTATGTACGCCGAGGCGACGATAAAAGTTAAGCCTTAGTTAGGCATTAAGACGAAAATATTGTGCACAACACACTAAAAGAATCGCTTTTCCGACGTAAACGCTTTACAAAACTTGCGTAGGGAAAATTCCGCTATGTCATTTATTATTTTTGCGGATTTTTCCGAGAGATGAAATATTTTGGATCAACGGAGGTGACACTTGTCACCCTCGTGGCGGACATCGACGACCTGGGCACGCTTTTTGTGGCCTTTGCAATAGTCAAGGTTAGGTAGGATATTTTGTGTAGTAGACGGATAAGACACTTGCCTAAATCTCCACCTTACACTTGCCTACCACTGGCTTCATCTCGCCATGGTTGGCCTATAAATACCCCTAACTCAAGGTTTTCTTCATCCACAAATCAATTCTCCAAGTCTTGAAAAATCCTCCCCTCTCTTATAGCTTTTTCGCCCAAGCTCTTCTCCCCTCCTCGAGTCCTAGCCTAAACCTACCCCCTCCCTTGGTAGAAAAGTTGTCTTCCAAGTATAGTTACTATTCCTAAATACCCTAGCCCCAACTCCCTTATACTATTTAAGTAGAAATTGTTAGAAACTTCTATGGTTTCTTGGAGCTATCTGAGCGCATAAATTGTGAGCTAAACCTTGCTCAGATCGACATTTAACTTGGATAATATTGGGCTTATCGAGGTAAATAATCTTATCCTTCTATTGTAATCGAGAATACATACCGTAGAAGTATAGAAATTAGTATAAAACACATGAAGGATATTAAAGAATAGAATTGAATGCATTTACATGAAATGTATTTACTGAGACTTGAGTAGCTTGGCGGGTAGGAAGTGTCGCCTAATTTTCCGAAGAATAGAGAACCTCTCGCTTAGAATAGTCTACAGAGTAGTCTAGACATCGATAGACGATCCGACTATTATAGGTTGATTCTCTGCGCGACATATTCGACTTGGCAGTGGATTTCGTAGAAGGTATGTGATTCTTCCTATACTCTTAAGCATGATATTTTAAAATATATATATAGTACTAGACGTGTGTTAACCGAACGTAGTTTTACGCAATGTCTTTTGACTTAAGCCCGAATAATAAGAACCTCAAGTATTTCAAAAGAATTATGAATCATTTTTAAAAGAAGAGTAATACTGGATTTTTAAACAGAAAGCTTAAGAGTTATACTAGCTTTATGGGAAGTTAGGTATAACGACTTAAGAAAGATAAAAAGAACGGTTTACTTGTTTATTTATGGAAATCTTGTATTGACTTCTGCAAGTATAGTAAGATGGTTTGATAAGTAAACATGTTATGATACTACGTGGGTTAGTGTCTTGTGATGTTATTCTTGTCAGGCTTACGTTGTTAAACGTTAAGACCGCCAGATCGTTATTATATCACATACCCTCGACTTGTTATACCGAGGGCTTGCCACCCTTGACGCGTCTATACGGCTACGCGGTCTGTGGTGACTACGCGAGTCGCGGAGTTCCGTGGATTGATCATTCGGTGTTTTATCCCGACGCGGGATGCCCTACGCGTCTATCGAGACTACGCGGCCGCGAGTCCGGAGGTACCGGTTAGCTACCCCGACGCGAGGAATACCTCACGCGGTCTGTGCGTGACTATGCGATGCGGAGTCCGTGATTAGGCACGCATAATGATACTACGGGCGATCGCCTTGCTTCGATCATTCGCGCCTAGAAAAGACACATGCTTTACCTATTATTGCTCTTGTTTGTGATATGACACTATGTGCAATTGAACTGATTGTATTTGCAAATGGTTTTAAATACTTTGATTTCATTTAATGTACTTTACAGTTTCACATACTTGGTACATGTTGTACTGACCTCCTTCGGGGGGCTGCGTTCATGCCGCAGGTAAGGGAAAACAGGTGCTAGATCCAAATCCTTAGGATCTCTACTTTGGTGTCAGGAGCTCCATCTTCTCCGGAGGCTCGACTTTTGGTATGGTTCTCCCTGATGTTGTAGATACATGTACGTTCAGGGTATGGCGGGGCCCTGTCCCGCCATAGTTGTTTACATTCCTAGAGGTCTGTAGTCATGTTGTAAAGTTGTGATGTAACTGTTCACTCTTTATATATATATGCCGAAAGGCGACTTTCATCCGATAAACTGTGTCTCAATTTACATTTGTTTCATGTCTTGTTTTTATATTCCGCTGATTACTCTGATGTATGTCTACTTGGGTGCCCCGGTAAGGCACGGGCCATCGCCCCGAACGGGTCGTGACAAAAGTGGTATCAGAGCAGTTAATCCTCGGAAAGTGTCTACAAACCGTATCTAGTAGAGTCTTGATTATCGGTATGTTGTGCACCATACCAATAATCAGGAGCTGCGGGTACTGTGGTCTCTGCTGGGTCCGGCGGCGTCATGGAACTCGCCGCACGTTTGGGAAGCATGAGCAACCCTTCGCCAATTGTACAGGCTACAACTTAGATGGGTAAAAACATATTCATATAGTAAGTGCTTACTAGGCGATTCAATTTTACTTGTGTTGTTTAATCCAGTACCTGTTAACCATGCTGCAGGTTGTTGCTGGCAAAGGCCATGAAACATACCAAATAGAAGGTGAGAAGAAGGAATTTTTTGATGATAGAGAGGAATGTATAGAAGCTTTACAGTATGTTGATGAACTTCACCAAGCTGGAATTGACACAAGTGAATTCCCATGGCGGTATGTACCTCTGTCTTCAGTCTCAAGTGTTATGGTGTAGTTGTCTTCAAACAATTATTATGCAATCATTTCTTTTTGAGGTCCTCATCTAATCATTATAGTTCTAATACTAGCAATTAGATGCAAGCTATAACTTTGTAGAGTTACTTGTCTGGACAAAAATAAAAGTATAACTTTTCTGTTTGCAAAAACAATATTTAGTTCTTCGTTGGTAGCTAAAGGATTATAAATTATCGGGTTAACAGGTTTCTCACTGCATTCAATAGAAAATAGAAGGATGTGTTGATGCTACACATACACAATTGTTTTTCGTCAACAATCTTTGTACTAAAATAAGTGCAAAGGTGCAAACATATCCCTCAACTTTGCGATTTGGAGCAGATATATCATTCGTTAAAAAAGTGGTGCATAATACTCATGCCGTTACACAAATAGTGCAAATATATCCATGCCGTTACACAAATGGTGCAAATATAACCCTTTCCGCTAACAATTTAAAAAAAATATATTTAGCTTGTTTTTAATTAAAAAAATGAGTAGACCTATTTTTTTTAAAGTCATGTGGTAATTTTTTTTCCTGGTGGGGTCTGGTTCATCTTTACGACTTAAAAAAAAATAAGTCTACCCATTTTTTTTAAACGAACCAGACCCGACCCAACTCACCTTGAAAAAAATTACCACATGCCTTTGCCACGTGACATTTTTTTAAATTAAAAAATAAGCTAAATGATATTTTAAATATATTCCGTCAGCAAAAGAGTATATTTGCACCATTTGTAACGACAAGGGTATATAGGCACCACTTTTTTAACGAGGGCTATATTGCTCTATATCGCAAAGTTGAGGGGTATATTTGGCTATTTGCACATTCCCCCCTAAAGTAAAGGAAAGGAAGGTTGGGGAATAGGAATATGAATGAAATTCTTAATTTGATAGGATGAGGCCAACTTTAATACTCTCTGTATAATTAACCCTCTAATTGTTATGCTTTTGTAGGTTACCAGAGAGTCACTGATACGATATAAAGTGCATGTTAAAAAATTGACAGTGTACTGACGGCAGATAGCCATTGTGGAGTGCCCACTAAACTTGAATCAACATTGTAAGTTTCTTTGCATCCCGCTCTTCTCCCTTTTGGCTTTTCACAATCTGGAAACACGAAAACTACTCCACTTCATTTCCTTTTAGTTTTGATCTTTTTTCCTGAAGTAAATAGGATTTAAGTGTTTTTTTTCCTTTTGGGAAGATTAACACTTTGCTGCCGTTATATGTTGGTGATTTTCTAGAGACACGGCAACACATCACCCAAAGCAAAAGTCCATTTTTGTAAGAACCTGTAGCCTGATTTTGATAGGGATCTCCATATCTAGAATGAGGCTCAGAAGGGCTTCTCGGCTCTCCCGTCACATTATGTTTTGTATAGGAAAGTACATAGAGATAAAGAGCAATTATTGAGTTGAGATACTGTTCTGTTGTTTCAGATTAGGATTTCCGGTAATAGTGGAAGATCTTTCTTCAACAACTGCTATATGATAAAAAAGTTACACCCTTGTATTAACTTGGCATGGTACTAGAGCATGGAGTTACAATTAGACATAGCCAAATACTGCCCTGATACATAAATGGCCATATACTCTAGGCTATATAGCACACCAACTGTCTGTTATCTATTAAGCCTTGATTGGATGAGTTATTTGGTACTTGTGCTGGTGGGAGGTAACAACCTAACATCTACTTGGTCGAATAGTCAACTTGCACACAAGCTAGTCCTCCAGTCACTGTTAAGTGTATTAGCTGTAACCTATAATCTACTTTCTAGTACACTAATTTGGCTACAAGAGCAAACACAATGATGTAGTAAATCTAGGCAGTGTCTGCCTCCTGCTCATTTTATTGCCTTTAGTCCATTGGTCTTCAAGTTTTCTGCTATCAGAATCCACAACAATGCATAGAGTTAAATTTTTGATCTTTTAAACATATCTAAAGCACTATATTTCACAATAATGTAAAACAAGTTAGGCTCTAGTTAGTTTGTTCACTGAAAAACATAAGAATCTTTTGGTATACAACCTACAAGTTACCCAACCTGCTGATCAGTAGGCCATTGATAGCTACTGAATGATTCTGACCATGACAGGAACCAACAACCTCAAGGACTTAATGAGGTGGCCATGCCAAGTTGTCGACATAAGCCTTATTCCTCGCCTGACGGCCACATGCTGCTTCATTATATATGACATCACAATCACACCAATGATGCGGTCTAATGGTCAATGAAATTGAAGGAGAAGCATAAGGTATTCAAAATAAGCAGAGACAAAAGACACCGGGGAACTTCTTCTCATCAGCTTAAGCTTTAGTAGACAGAGTTACTCGCGGTAACTATATTGGTGAGAGGTAGTAGGTTGTCAATGAAATAATCGAGGTGCGTTATAGTTGGTCCGGATATCACCATCGGTAAAAATATATGATATCACATTGAATTCCATATGCATGCTATAATTTCTATGCAAGACGCTAACATGAGCGTTATACGGAGAAAACAACATCGTTAGGTAAAATATTTGGGAATTCAATACCTACTATAACTCATTGAAACTCATGGTTGATTTAATCATGAGTTGGCGAGAATCTTGTATTTCAAATTTGAAGGATATGTGTGTGCGCATACGTAGTTAGATATACATTTCAAAACTCAATCTCGTAACTAAACTTCTGAACTCTATCTGTTTATCCCGTCCTCAACATAAACTAATAAAAATAAGAAATTCAAATTAGTGCTCAGTGCTCGCATTGGATGAACCAAATTGCCGTATGTTCCACTCAACTCAGCCCAAGTTGGGAACATATAGAAACATATTTTGCACTTCAACCAAATTTTTGTCACATCATGTTTTACCTCGTTTAACTTGATAGTGAAATATAACAGATGACGATAGAAACATAATAGAATGTCTTTAAATTATGTGAGGAATGTTATATACTAATTCTTCATCTATTTCTTCGTTGACATGGCTGTAGAGTGCAAAATTCTGTAACTATTGGGATTGCACATGCTTATTTTGCCCAACTTTTAAATGTTTTATTCATTTATTGACCCTTAAGATCATATAAGTATTAGATAATTTTACGCACTATTAAATCTTATAGAGTAATTTCTAGTACTTAATAAATTAGTAATTTCATCCAGAAAAGTCCGAACTTCTAGAACAAATTTACAAAACGATTAGAAAAGCCGTCACTCATCAGCAATCAAAATCACATGAAGCAGATTTTGAAAATCACTATGATCGGACAACTGAAAATGACAGAGGTAAGGAGTTGCATAAATAGTGTAGTATGTTCAAGAATTTTATATTCCCACGTAACATTCTGTGTTAAGATCCTAAAGGAAGTTTCTTTTTGTTTTTCCTTACATGAACAGGAAATTAAAGATGACATTTGTTAAGTGTGGCGTTTTTGAGTTTTGAGGCGGATTTGTGATTTAAATTTTATGAAAAATTGTATTTTAAAAGTTATGGATTCATATCTACTATTTATTATAATTTTACATAATATATACTCCGCGTCAAAAGCTAGGGGTTCAATTGAACCATCACCTTGAATGCTACATGTGCCCCTTTTTCCAAACTCATTTTTTCCCGAATACTTTTGAAAAAAAGATTTGTTTGTGTTACTCTAAAAGGGATTGTTTGGTTTGCGAGTCATATCGAGATTATAGTAATGCAAGGATTAATTATTAGTTACATTTAATCTTTTCTCATACATAAAATAATATATAAATTGTATTAATTATGCGGGATTGTATACTGATAATCAAATATTATACTTAATATGTTAAATTTTATACATTATAACTAAATTAGGCACTGGAGAAGGCACGATTAAAAGAGATGCTAATATCCTCTTTCCTTTCCACTCTTAATAGTCCATGGAAAGCACCAAGGACTCCACTAACCCAAAAGGGGTCGTCCTTGTCTCTAAAAATCTAAAATCTTTCTTAAGAACCTAGGCGAAACACATAAAACTTTTTGCTTTTCTTTCCCTCCCCCGCTTTTCATCTCGTAAAGCGGTATTCTTTCTTTTATCATCTCTTCAAGGACATAGAGTTTCGGTTCCCCGAAAATCGCGTTCAAAGCCTTAAGAGAGGCCTTAAAGAAGCAGAAATGACTCCCATCTTTTTTTTCCAGTCTTCCTCTAATCCCGTCTTGCGTAAAAAAGGCGTACTAGTTATACTGATTTTAATGCATGAATAAGTCATTTCCCATTCAGCAACCAAACGACCTAAGAGTATTTTTGAAAAAAGAGTTTATTTTCCTAATAGTAATGGTCTCATGAGAAGAAAAACAAAACAAACAAATAAATGAAAGAATGTTAACAATGAAAGCTGGCGTTATGCACGGGGTGGACAACTAAACGATGTCGTATAATTACCGCAAGAGTCAAGACTCATGCTTCGTGATGTCAGTCAGTAGCTCTTCTTGTAAACACACTTGTAAGCTGGCGTTATGCACGGGGTACACACACCTCACCTCCACCTTGGTAGATAGAGCGGTTGTAGAAGGGACCTTTACATGCTATATTGAATTCATCAAAGACCCAAATAAAAGAGAAGTACGTAACAAATAATACAGGTAAACAATAACAAGAGGACCAAGTGAAGAGTGTTAAAGCTTCAAGATGACCTAAGTACCAAGCAATTTAATTCGATTCAACACAAAGGTGTGTTTGATATGGCAGAAAATAATTTCTACAAAAATGTTTCCCTGAAACATTTGAAAATGTTTACTAAAAGGAAAATATTTTCCACCGTATGGGGAAAATTGCTTCCGCGGCCTTACAAATATTACATTCCTACTCCAGATTACTTGTTTCAACAAAAACTTAAGACATTGTTGCCAACCTTTAGTACTCAAATATCATCAATATGCTATCTTTATATTATATCTGTATACTCAAGCATGCATTTTACAATTCCTACTCCATACTGTTTCAACTATAATTAAGACAATGTTGCTAACCTTAGTACTCAAAGTATCATCAAAATACTATCTTTATACTCAAGCATCCATACAACTACCTACTATATCCAACCAAACACCCAATAATAATTCAAATAATTTCATAAAGATAGTTTCTTTTCCCAAAAGAAATCATATTCCTCCATAACAATAGCACCCAAGGCACAAACATTTGAAAACATTTTCTCAAAGCAAAATATTTTCCACAGTATCACAAATATCCCAATCAGTACTCCATATTACTTGTTTCAACTGAAACTTAGACATTGTTGCCAACCATTAGTACTCAAAATATCATCATAACACCATCTTTATAATTTATCCCTATACTTTATCAACCATTTTATAATTTTACAGCTAACTACTTTTATATCCAATCAAACACCGAAAATGCTTCAACTAATTCTGCATAGATAACTTTTTCTCCAAAAAGATCATATTTTTTTACCTCAGGATGATACTGCAGGCCATAAAACCGCCTCTCCCGATTCTCAATAGCAGCAACAGCACCTGACTACTCCTAGCGACAACCTCAAACCCTTCCGGCAACTTCACAGCCTCATCACCATGACTCATCCAAACAACCTGTTTATCCCCAATTTCTTTATTCCCAAACAACCCTTCATTCTTTTTCACCTCAATATCCATTCTCCCATACTCATGTTTCTCACCTATATTAACAACCCCACCAAGTTTCTGAACAAGCAATTGCAACCCATAACAAATACCCAACACAACAATCTTTTCTTTCTCAACATACTCAATAAACCCAGATGGGAAACAAGGTGCTCCGTCAGCATGGACACTGTGGGGTCCACCTGAGAGGATAATGACACGTGGGTTGTGTTCAGTTATGGAGTTTAATGAAGATGTGCCGTTGATACAAAGTGAGAAAATGGATAGGCTTCGGATACGACGAGTGATGAGGTGGGTGTATTGAGAACCGTAGTCTAGGATTAGTACGAGGTTTGGTTTGTTGGATTGTGTTTGAGGTTCCATTGTCGGAAAAAGAAGGATACAGAGAAAATGGGGGCTAGGGTTTATGGACAGGGTTTTTGGATGGCGGGAAGATGATATTTTATGTGGACCAATTTAAAAGTTTATATTTTCGCTGAGTGGCTCGGCATAACTTGCATATACTAGATTGACTATGAAATATATTTTGTCATTCCCACATAAGTTTGGTAACATTTCACAAGTTATGCTTATTCTTCGCGGCATAAATCGTATAATATTTATTGAGCTTTTTATATTTTGAAATTAAAATTTTATCCCTCTCAAATTTCAACACAAGTTATCTAGTATATGGGTATATGTGTTGCTGTGAAATATATTATGTCTTTATTGACATAAACTGATTATAAGTATTAGCAACTTATGTCGTTAAAGGCATAAAATAAAAGGCATAAGTAAGTTATGTCTTTTACGATATAACTTGTGGGTTATTATGATATGAACGTATAGTTTTGCATGGGAGTTTTTAGCCAAAATTGTCCCTTATCTACAAAATGATATTTTGGTTCTTTAAATATAGCTTTGAGAATTTTTAGTTCCTTAAGTTTATTAAAATGGAGCAATTTAGGTCCAAGTCCAACTAACATAATACACTTATAAATTAACGGTGACTATAACTGACTGAGTTTAATCGTTTTATTGTGCCAAAAATTGGAAAAATGAAATACATCCTGATTCAATAAATATATCATAAAAACGGTGACATAATTATTTTTAACACAATACAACAATTCTAGAGCCGGAATTCAATATAAATTGACTAGTTTTACGCAAATCATTCAACCATTAAAATTTACATCCTTCATCCACACTTGAAATTGACGATTTACTTCTCAACGGAGTTTGAAGTTTATATAACAATGTCATTTTTAACACAATCTACTAGGGAAGTAACCATTTTTTTCCAGAAAATGTGAAAGTATTTGCTTCTAGCTTTATTTGTTAACATTTTATTTTGCTCCTGATAATATTATTTTTATTCTTTTAAAAGAATTGTAGCCAAATAAGGTTTGGAAAATCTTTTTCAATTGCCAACTTGCATGTGACAAAAACTGTCAATTTCCAAATTGTCAACTTGCATGTGAATAGAGGTTATCAATGAATAAAGGCTACCAATTTAAGGCCTTTTATGAGGATATTGACTTGTAGACAACCTACTCCAAAAGTAAAGGTATCTATCTATTTCTCCATTATGAAAAAACAACAATAACATACCTCGTGAAATCACACAACACTATAAGTGTGACAGACTAATCGAGCCTACAGTAATAACACTACACTATCATTTTGTAATCGACTACCTACTACCCTAATACGTGTCCTCCACAACCCCTATCTAAGGGCATGCACTCATTAAGTTACGTTGCACCTGCACCATATCCATCATGAAAAAGAATCACCTAAATATTTATATTAAGCTAATACGATTTTCAGTTTATGATAAAGACAGTTAAAGAATTTGTTGAAAAATCTGTCTATTAAAAAAGATTTTTATTTTACTGTCCAAATATATTAAGCATTTCAAAAAGAGGCTCAATACATAATACATTCAGTAGAACCCAACCCAATAGCTTTAGTCCATACCCTATATTTGTGTTTAAAAATCGGCAAAATATGTATAAATAATTTATCAAAATTCCAAGTAAGCTGCCTTTCTCGAATTCATAATCCATATGCCAGTGAAAGGATACAATAAAATGAATTTTTGAAACAAACAAAATAAAGGAGAAAAGGCATATGTGCTTTTTCCCCCTTTCAACTCCTGCAGGTATTGAAAATCTTGAACTCACTCATAAAAAAACTAACTTTTGTACCTCAAAAAACACTGTTAATTGGTACCTCCATTCTAATATGTTCTTGCTTTTGATCCTAAGACAAAGGTATTTAACTACATCAACTATAATCACCATTACAACATTTTCATAAGAACTCTATATAAAATTTAAGAGAAATTGTATGTTCAGGTATAAATAAACAAGAATATACTAGCTAAGGTGTATAAATACTGTTCAAGAAAGAAGCAAAATCTATAGCCTGTTTGGCCAAGCTTTGAGAAGACAAAAGTGATTATTTTAGAGAGTTAGAGGTGCTTCGTTAAACTTTTAGGCCAAACATTAGTGCTTTTGAGAGCAAAAGCTATTTTTTAGCTGAAAAAGTTTTTCCTCAAAAGCACAAATAAGCAGATTTTGAAAGTTTGGCCAAACGAGCTATAAGCTACACAAGAAAGAGGTATGAAGTTGGAGAACAATATCCAGAATTGATTCTTCAAGAACATCATCTGTGATGTGAATCAGAATATCTTCAGCATCGTTTCGGATATCGAGCCATGAACAAGATTTTGCCAAATCAATTTCAAAATGGTCATTCAGTGTAGATTGTTCCAGCACTGGAATAAGGTGTTGTCTCACTTCTTTCATTACCTTTTCTACTAGATGTTTTTCCAGTGGAAAGGACCAAATCTTGGGTTGAACGAACGATAGCCACGGAGGAAATTTGAAGTGAAAATCATATGCTTCTATTAGAACTTCATTTGTGTAGTCCATCAAGAGTTTAGGCTCAGAATGGCATTGCAATGCTAATGTCTCCAGCTCATCAGATAACGTTGCATCGAGCATTTGTTCTGAAAGATGCCTATTTACCCAAAGTTCTTCCCAATTCAAGTGAAGAGTGTGCAAACTTGACTGAATATAAGTACCAAGGGCATCAGGTTCAGCGTGATTCAGTATGGGGTTTTCAGGGAATTCCTTGTTCAAACATCTGTCAAAGTTGATACGACGCGGTTGTAGTACAGTGTCAGCTGCAAATGATCATAGTTTTGTGACTTAGTTGTTATAGTGGATAAAGTTTAGTGACTATACATGAAATTAACTCGAAGACTTTGTGTTACTTACATGGTTGATTTCTTGAAGGGCTTGTTGGATCATCAGTGAAAACCGGTTCCAGGACTGACACTGGACTTGGGTGATCTCCTCTTAATTTGTAAATGCTATATGGACTCGACGAGACATCTGTTGAAGAACCAGGAGACCAAACTTCTGAAGGTGAAGCCTAAAGAGGATGGGGAAACAAGATTAAGGCTTCTATAGTTAGACTAAGTGAAAAGGTAGAAGTAAATAGATAACAAGAAACACACTTACCACCATTGAGCTATTAAGATGCTGGCAATCCTTGTGTCTTTGAGGACTTTGAAAACCAGTAACGGCTGTCTGTGGGGGCAATTCTTCTATACTTGTATCTGCAAGAAGTGAATATTAAAATTTTAAATACTAAAGGACAATGTTCATAAGCAGACCAAGAATTCTCCATAAATGGAAAAGAAACCTACCATTGTGCCTCATTTGTTCAGGATTACTTTTACGATCCTGTTTTGAACTATAGTTGAACAGACGATCATGCTCGGGTGAGGAAAGAATCCTTTCCAATGTTCTTGAGGGTTGTCTGCTCATCACAGCTTCATCTGTAGTATTGACATAGTTTAATCTTTGAGAAAGATGTCTCTTTGCCTCCATAGATATATCCAGTTCCATTTTCTTGGTGTAGCTTATGGCAGACACATCCAACTTTTTACACACTTTTTCGGTCAGGAAGGTGACTTTAGGTGCCTCATTCTTGGTGGTGGACACGGTGAATGAGTTAACGGATCCCCCAATTGAAAGGCATGAACTGCCCCCTTCATTACCAACTTCTAAGTTCTGACTATTGCTGATGCTATGAAGCTTATGTAAAGTACTTCCTACGGAAGTCAAATGCTTCTCTTTCCATTTTTCTCCCACTGCATATTTCAATTTCCTCTTAATATCTTTGAGAGAAAAGTTCTTGCGCTTGACATTTTCCCCTTTACTAGTTGTGCTATGAAGAGACTGCATAGACGAGCAATGACAAGAAACATTTTCAGAACATCGAACAGTTCTAGGAATCGGCTTCAAAACAACTATTTTATTTGAAGGCCGATAGCTGGAACTTTCTTCGGATGCAGATACATGATGCTTCTGTTCACTCATGAAGCACTTGATTGAATCTCTTGCCATTTGCACGTTTTGCATGTTTCGGATTTGCTTTGCTAATAGTGAATTCGGATCTTGTAGGAGTTTCAGAAACAAATCTCCATTTGAATTTAACATCTCTAATGCATTGGAGAACTGTTCACACTCATAGCTCGCACTACCTTTACTGATATACTTCCTGTCTATGAACATCTGATCGATAAATGCTTTGGCACTCGTCTGAAGTACTTGTAAACTAATCTCATCAAGCTGATCATTCTTAAAGGCACTCCTCTGTGAATCTCCATTTTCTTGATGAATCTGACTGCAAATAGCTTCTAATATGGATGCCAATTTTAACTTATTGATAGATATTTCTGCTGAGCCTGAAGCCTGCTGAAAATCCCCCGTCTCAGTATCCTTCCAATCGTATAAAGGTGACTGATTCTTATAGGTCTTCTTTGATGATGGCTTGTATTTACTTATCATATGATCAAATAGTCCATAATCTACTTCTTTACGTTGCTCATTTCTAGCTATGATTTGAGTGTTCTTTTGCATGTCACCACATGTACGAACTCCTAAAGCTTCCACTTCAGCTCCATCCTGAAACAAACAACTCTAAAGTCATTACTATTTACTCCAAAGTACATCTTTTCTGAATATATGATAATGTATAAAACTATGGAGATGTCAACTAGAATAATTCCTACAAGCAGTGACAGAGTCAAAATTTGAACAAAGGAATTCAAAAAGGTCGAGAATGTCACAGCTTTACACTATTTGCACAGTCTACATTTCCGACAAATGGGATCCAATCGAAACCCCTTTATTACATGTAGCTACTTGTCTTATGACTACATTGCTATAAGAACTTTAGATGCACAAAACAAGAATTATACTACAAAGTTACATTCTTTTTTCTTGACCCTGTTATAGCAAGAACCTTAATAATAGAACTGGCTAAGTTATAGTACTGCATGTTTTGTGACAATTAAACAAATGGTGTACTAAAGTCAATTCTCTAAATACTGTCAAAAAGAAACTTGACATAAGAGCTGAGTCTAGACTCTAGAAAGTGACTTATTTTTGCTAGAAACTTACCTCAAAGCCATATAATTGGTCATTGAAGTAAGTTAAAGCATCCAGCTTTCTTGGACTTTTGCCTGCAAAAGGGTAAAACCAAAGATCAAAACCTCCAAGGTTGATTAATGTCACTGTTGAAATGAAATCCTAATGTAATTATTCAGACAAATTACAATAAGAAATCTTAAGAAAAATGGCTTCACTCTTTTGGATTATCCATAAAGGCACTTAGGGAAGAGTTAAAGTTCTATGTACTGGCGGTTTAAAAAGTATTTAAACAATCAAGTCACCTATATAGTAACTATAGGTAAATCTCTGTGGAAAACACAAATTGAAAACCTGATAAAACTGGTAACTAATATGCTATCATAGGTTAAAGTTAAACTACACTGATGGTGAAAAAAATAAGTTTACAATGTCAGTGTAACTTATATCAGTATCATTTGTGCATTTCTACTAGTGATAGAACAGAATGAACAGTGGAATTGAAGAATTGTTACCACTTACCTATAACATTCTTAGTTGCAGCTTTCCCATTTGAAAGCAGCTTTTGTTTCCTATGATTTTGACCAAAATAAAGGCTGCTAATCAATCCCCACATACAATTAAGCTGACTCTTCTCTATCTGTTGTGAATTTCTTGATGATCTCTTCTTCTCCATGACAAATGAAATTTTTCCAATCATCAGTTTTCTCTCACAATAGTCTGAAATTTAGGAATAAAAATCAAGAAACCACTTAGCTTTTGAAAGTGAATATAGCTTCTCTAAACTTGTTCACAAACAAACGAGTTATCTATTACTTGTGATGGTGCGAGATAACTGACATCATAGTAATCAGTTAAGGAGCATGCAAGTTGAACCGTACACCCTTAAAATATTCAAAAGAGAAAAAATGTGTTCATTCTTTCTTCTTTGTTATTCTAAATGTTCAAGAAAGTGTCTTAAAAGGACATTAACCCCTTGAAAGTTGAGTTCTTGGAGTATTTTTTTAGAGATGAAAAAGGAGAAGGAAATAAAAAAGAGAGAGAGAGAGACAAAAGTAGCATCAAATGAGGAAGAAAATGAGATTTTGTTTGTTTTGCATTAAGCAAAATGATGTTGACTTATGCTACCATATGCTACGGTTGTCTCAACCACTACTACCTCTCCCATTAATTCCTTTACAAAACTATCTTTTCATTAAATAAAAAGTTAACAGTATTTACATTATTGTTTAGTGTACAATTAATATTCTAATTACCTGTTCTTATTTTTTTATTGAGTGTCAGACTAAAATACAAAAGTTCATGTCTGTTTACTGTTGAAAACCACTGTTCAGTCAGCGCTCATAATCTGTGTTCTAAGTGAAAGTATATTTCAAGTTTTTTTTTAAACTTTCTGTTGTTTTTCTGCAGAATTTTAGAAAAACACTTGTCCTTATGCTAGCCACTGGTTGTTGACTCATGTAATAACTGAGGGTGCTCACAATATTTTAATTCAATCAAAATTGCTAAAAGTTAATCCTTTCTTTAACCTTTGTTTATAAGTTATAACAATGTATAATAAGACTAGTTTTTTCTTCTATAGTTATTATTTTCAGACAAGAATTGATAAAGTTATCATTGTCAGAAATTACATATTTAAGCCGTGAAAATACTTACCAGAAATCTTTGAATAAGCACGCTATAATAGATTTAGAATCCGATTCTTTTTCATATGCGAAAGCTTAGTACACGGGAGACTTTTTTTATTTATTTTTTATCTTTGATCTTGTCCAAATGACATTGTGTTGGAAAGTTTACTTTTCACAAAATAATCATCTTATAGAAGCAAGTGGGTATTTCTCATAGTTGTCCCATTTATGTCATTATGATATTTTAAGAGTCAAAAAGTGTAATCTCCTACTATGGTTTTTTTTCAAACTATAAATTTAGAATTTGATAATTTTAATTTGTGATTCTTTTTATATATTTTCTAACTATCTAAACTTTTTGTATCCCCTAAAAAAGAAAATACGTATGTACATATAATTTGTCACATGACAAATTCACAGACTGCCTCTCACATGTATGTGCGAATTCAAAAAAAAGGGGGCAAAAAAGATTTTCCAGCAATTTTAAATTATTGAGTGTGTAAATCTCTTATAATGAACTTTCTTTTTCAAATAACTTCCCATTATTGCAGGGCTTCCTCAAGATTCTCACGTTAAGAAAAAAAAAATATCAAGATTAGGCACATGTCGGTTATAGTGGGGATATCTAAAACTTTTTCTGGTAGGCATTCTTCTGAGTGTTTTTTATATGGTACAGGAATATCAGTATTCACTAATGTGCTCGATCTAATTATATGGCTAAATTTAAATTGTTAAATAATAAAAGCATATAAGTCGAGTAAAATTATAATAACTTTCTTGCGATAAGCAAATAAGTAAAAATTAACCTAATATTGGAGATGAGAATTATTCATGAGAAGGAGCAATTGTTGAGCAAAAATAACCCTCACTAACCATTTTTCTTGATAATAGATATGTGTGACAGTAGTCAATTAAGTATCGTTGTGATTCCATAAGATTTCAGTTTAAATTTCAACAAAAATAAAAATATTGATCTCATATGTTTAAATTTTAATGGATAGAGTTATATGCGATCCCATGTTGGTGAAGGGTAAGTCGAGATTATGCACAAGTGATCCAATATATATCCTACTGTAATGTATGTTAAGGTAAATACAAGTTGGTTCAAACATTAACGTTATTAAAAAAATCGAACATGTGACTTTGTTAGTTTGTTGTTTTTAAGGAAGATTGTTATTTAGCAAAGTGTGCTCAAATAACATAAATGGAGACGCCATAGGATTCCAAAATACAAAAGGGCAAATTGACATTAAAAAGATGTCATTTCTAGACAATCTCTTACTGCGTCGGCACTCCAATCTCAAAACCCTAAGTTTTAAAGGTTCTTTATTTTATTTGTTTGACGAATTTGTTTTATTAGGAATCAAACAAACATTAAAGGGACCACATATTCCACTCTAATATATACCAACTGCTACATTATTGCTGTTCTTGACTCTTTCTTCTTATAGTCTATTCCAAGTTTTGATAATTGTGAACCTCTCTTACAACCACTACACCTTTTGTTGTATGTAGGTATTTATATGCATTCACTCCAAATTTGTATTTTTCTTTCTAGTGTTTTCTACTTCACTAATCATATAGTGATATTTCATGAAAAGCAAACAATCAAGAAGTTTAAGACTTCAATATTACGTTTTTACTGTAACGATGCGACTATTGTACGTTGGTTTTACTTGAAGGGTATATTTTGATGTAAGATATAATTGGTGTCTCGCATCATGTATGTAAGAGAATGAGTTGTTATCTTCATAAAATATTAGAATTGGTGCATAAATTTCTGTAGGTTATGCCTTTTGGTGATAGCTTAGTAAATGACTTTCCTTTTTAAAAAAAAAAAAAAAACTTATGGACCTTTTAAGTTTTAAAACAATGTCTAATTATTTTTTGAGTAAATTGAAAATTTTATGAGAAAACATTAGCTTGTAAATGCTAGGTGACATTCTAATATTCTATTGTTGAGTATTCTATGAGAAAATATATTCGAGTCTAACGTTATTCAGAATGATTTTTCAAGGATTATATTTGCATCAATTTTTAAAAATAGCGACAAATTTAAAAATTAACCGGAATTGGTACAGAAATTAAAGCTATTCGGCCTAAACATTCAAAACTGAAGTCCATAAAAGGGAACGAGCTATAGCCCAACCATTTATCTATGGGTCATTGGCACTTATGACTTCCTAGTTTGTGCTGGAATTTGATTTTTGCTTATAATAAATAATTTTCTTGCACGACATAAATTTATATTTTCGCATTATAATTTGTTCACATGTTATACCCCGCATGACGTTTTCCTTTAAAGAATTTATGTCCCGCTAAACATAAGTTCAATTGTTAAAGGAAAAATTAAAGACCAACCCATTTGATGGGAAAAAGTTTAAGGACCAGCCATTTGAAGAGCAAAACGTGCACTTTCTGTGTGATTATGTTTTATCATACGAGTGCTATTCCACGGTACTCATGTCCCTTTTTTCGGGATGCTGCATTTCAGGGCGACAGGTTTCCATGTTAGACATCCCTCTCATATTCAGTTGTTGTTGGTGAGCCCACTTGTCATTCGGGTGTTGGTCATATCACATGTATATGTATATAGTCATTTTGGGTACTCGGGGCCTCTATATTTCAGGCCCAAATGCTTTTACTTACAAGCCCAATATGCTAAACAGGCCCAATCTCTAGAAGTTGCAAACTTGTAATTAGTTGATACAGTTAACATCCAATGACATCGTTTTACACCTTCCAAAATTGTTGTCTTAGTTTAAACTTTAAACTTTAAACCCCTATCCTTTTACACTGACACACTTAAAACCCCTCCGACCAAACTCCGACAACCGGAAAAATGTCACAATACAATATTGTGACCATGTTTTCCTTTTATTTAAATTAGCAACTTAAGTTTTAATTTGCTCACTTTACTCAGGAAGTACTAATTCAGTTACTTAGTTATGTTTATTCTCATTTAGTCCTTTATGTTTTTAGTAAGTGATGGAAGACCCCATGTATTGCCATATAGGGTTGAACGATGTTACAGTGTTCTTATCATTCAAATATACAAAATCTTCGCTTCTTCCTCAATCTCTCTCTCCCCTTTTCCCCCGTATACCAGTGACAAAGCTTAGGCTCTTGTTACAAATGGTATTAAAGACGACGATTCTCGGCAGCAATTCCGTGACCATATTCAACGTATCATTGGGAAAGAAACATTTGTTCACTCTGTTGGACGTCCAGCAGTCGCTTGGTTCGTATGAAGCACAAGGATGGTGCGGTGATCAGCAATATGTTTATCATCATTCTTACGCCCATCAATTTTATAGTGTCAATCCCAAATTCAGTTCAAAATCGTATGGGTTGGGTATTACTACGCTGCCGCTGCCACCCAAACTGCATGGCCGAGTATTACTACGCCGCCTACCCAAATCAGATGGCTCGGGTATTACTATGTCGCTCCGGCTCTTGCATATGGAGATGAGCATACGATGACGATAAGATTTAAGAAGACCAACACGAAGAGAGGGTGTATCAAGGCTTGCCAGAGCCGTATCAGAAAACATCTTCGAGGCAGAGGAAACATCGACAGAAGGTACCATCGCAGAATCCGCTTTAACATATACCATCAAGGTTACTTTGGGAAAGTGGATATGATGTCGGTGACCCCACCAAAACTGTACAATGTTTACGACAACGTTAGAACTATCAAGAGGTTAGAGTCATTGAAACAAAATCAAATTCGATTTCAAATACAGTCGGACGAAACTCGAGAAATTAATAGGAAGCTCGATGTCATCTTATCGAGTTTGAAGTTGGCACAATCTGGAAATTCGACTCCAACCACACCTACGACGACATCGACGAACAACGTTACTGGCCTAAACACTACGGTAATACTACCAACATCATTATCGAAAATTGATTATGGGGACGATGATACTGGGAATGAGAATTCACCTTTAGAAATTGAATATATCAATGAGAAACATTCAGAAAATGATGTAGACAAGCTGTTTGATAAAAGCCCTAAAAGAAACAGGGATTTTTTTTTGAAGGAAGATAAAGTATTCGATAAAAGTGAAGAAGATGCAGCCAAGCCATTGAAAGAAAAGGTTGATGGTATTGAAGAGGTCTCAAGACACGTGAATTTGAAGAAATTGATGAAAAGTCGAGAACCTTTACGTTGGATGTGGTTTCTGAAGAAACTGGTGAAAGTTTGGAGGTGAACTCCAAGAATGAAGAACTAGACAAAAGTGGTATTGATTTGAAAGCATTCAAGAGTTTGGACATCAATAATGATCCAGATACTATATTATGCCAAGATTCAAATACCAATATGAAAAGTGGAACAAATACTATAGCATATGCTCAACAAGATAGTGACAATGAACTGATAGTTGTTACTTTATATACAAAAAGCAGAAGAGGGCTCGGAGGAAGTAGCATTGAGGCACAATAATAGTGGATACAACAAGGTTGAAACTTTCAGGAAAAAACTTCGAATCGGGAGGGCGATCCTCCCGGTGAACTGACCGTCGATATGTATACGTCAAAAATTAAACAGTATCAGGTGTTTGATATAAGTTCTCTTAATGACGAAGATGAGGATCGAAATGACGAACAAGTGCAAGCAGTTGGAATTCTCACTCGTAAATCCAATCTCGATCTCTCAAAATATGGTTCCCAATGATTAAGAGGTTAAAAATATGGACTTTACTTTGAAAAATGAAATATGAAATGTAATGGAGCCTGTTCTAATTACCTTTGACTGCCAAAACTTTCGAGGGCTTAAGAAATTTATCCAGACCGAGAATTTCACCACTATTGATAGATATCGACATGGTGATTTTGTCAGAGCGCTTCAACCAACATTTGCATCGCTAGCGTAAAAGAGATCAAGAAACATCCTATCATTTGTCACTATGTAACTAATGATGTCTCTCGGATACGAAACTCGCGCTTAAGAAGTTCCTAGAAGATCACAAGAAATGAGATGTAATTGCTGGTTGGCTCTACGCCAGAGTAGTTCTAGTATGTTGCGCAGATTATTTCACCAATAAAAATGTGAAAGAAGCGGAATGATGTATTTGGTGGATTTTACGCTTCATTAATCGCGACTGACGCTGTTAGTGATTATATATACACGGTCAGCACGCTATTCTCACTAAATGGCTTGAAACTCATACTTTCCCTATGGTTTCTTGCGGCTGCACTTGGAGATGAGGACGCGATACAGTGTAAAGTGGTGGCGTTAGTGAGAACAGATAGTATAGAAAAACCATTGATTGCTATAAAAGAGAGTAATAAAAAGACTTATGTTAATCTCAACTTCTTTAAGGATATTGCTTACATCTAAAAATAAATCGGATGAGGCTTTAGAGTCCTCGAAGGGTTTGAATGAAGTACCAAGTCAATGTTTGAGTTTGATTTTATATCGCTTAGGAAAGATGCAGACGGTAGATATTTATCAAAAGCTCCCGAAGTCGTGAGATTTCGAGATAAATCTTGTTGTTGGCCGTGTCCGAAGCGACTTCAAGTTCGTGGACCTCAACGACCGAGAGTTAAAACAACCAGCAGTTTTGAATTGGCTTACAACACTGCCTGCTCTTTAATTGAAAGGTAAAAGAAGTACAAAGATGCAGTACTGTTAGTATCAGCTCGAAGAATTGATCAGGAAACGCTAATGGAAGAGAATTTAGCTGATGATGATGTTGAAATTGATTTAGCACATATAGATGTTCAAATTACATATGTACAACAGATTCTAGGGAACAACCAAGAGGTTGTTGAAACTTATACTGAACTTGTCAAAAAAAATTTGGCTGAAGAGTCTTCATTCATAGCAAGGAAATAATCTTATTGCTTTAAAGGGTCCTAAAGACGTCTCTGATGGCCTAAGGAAACTTGATAAGCTAATAGAGACAAGTGATAGACCACGTGGACTAGATTTGAAGCTCTCACAGAAGCAAATGGAATCAATATATACCAATATGATGTTGCTGCTATTTCACTACAATAAGATGGATTAGGATAGAGAACTTGGCTGCGCTCTACCGGCTATTCCCCGGTAGCTCGTAGCTCTTCAAGACGTTGTACGCGTGAGATAAAACAAGGTCGCTAAAGTCAAGAAATACTTTGATAGTATGCAGAAAAGTTTTCCGACAGTCCAAGGTTATCCTTCGCAAGAGCTCAAGTTCGCCGCGTTATCCGCAGTCGCGGCCGATTCTCGCGAAAATACCGACATTCAACACAAGCACGCAACCGCCGCCACCTTGTTTCGCTGAACGAGCTGTAGACGCTGATGCCGATGCTGTGTTTGATTCTGCCGCTTTATACCATTTGTCAAGCTCGCAGAGAATTGAATGAAATTCGCCTATTCTTTCCCACCGCCGATGAACTTTTCAAACTTATGAGTGAAGTCGAGAATGAAGACACTGTGTTTATACTGAGACCATAGCCGACTGGGCAGTGAGAGACGACTCTTTACGCTCTCGGGTTACGCCAATTTGGTCACGATTTTGGAAATGATTAACACGGCGAGCAGAGGAAGAATGAGAGGTCCTAAGCTCTCACGCAATAAGCATTTACAGTCGTAAGCTCAATACTTGAGTTAGCGAGCAGATTTCCACACCTTTTCACATATTTGTTTCCTCTTCCGCACGCCTAAGGCCTCTCACAACTAATTCATTGCCTTAATTCCGCTTTATCAAGTCTCAATTTTAAATAGCTGAATTTTGAAGACAATAGTTGGATTTGAAGAGGATGGAGTGTCACAATATAATATTGTGACCATGTTTTTCTTTTATTTAAATTAGCAACTTAAGTTTCAATTAGCTCACTTTAGTCCTGAAGTATCAATTCAATTATTTAGTTATGTTTATTTTCATTTAGTCCTTTATGTTTTTAGTAAATGATAGAAGACCTCATGTATTGCCAGGGCTGAACGATGTTACAGTGTTGTTATCAATCAAATATACTCAATCTCTGCTTCTTCCTCAATCTCTATCCCCTTTTCCCCCCGTATACCAGTGACAGAGCTTAGGCTCTTGTTACAATAAAACCCTCCGACAAAAATCCGGCGAACATGCCGTTCACCCTTCTCTCTCCTCCACCACCTTTCCTTCACATATCCACCATACCCCACCCCCTAAACTTCAAACCCTTCATTTTCCTCCACTGCAAGAACTACCCCACCACCCTCACCACTGTCTCAGCCATTGGAGATGATGGAAAATACTACCCCACCCCCCAGATGATGACCCGCCTGAAGCACCTGAAGATTCAATGCATGGTGTAAATAAATTCCAACAAATACAAAGACAAGCAGCTAAAGCAAGAAAACAACAAGAAGAGCTTTTCAAGAATGAACAGTCCATTTTTGTAAATGCACCTGATAATCGTATTGCTAATGATAATGACAATGATGGGGATGATTTATTTGGTGAAATTGATAAAGCTATTGCCTTGAAAAGAAAATAGTTTGTTAAACAAGGCCTTTAAAGCCTAATCCCAAGAAAGCATCTTTAGTTGAGGTTGAGGTTGAGGTTGAGAATGTTGATGAATTAGACCCTGAAGAAGTTGTTGATTTAGAGGAAATTAATGAGCTTAGTGGGTTGGTTGAAGGAGATGAAGAAAGTGAAGGAGAAAGGTCTGATTTTGAGGTAAGTGATGATATGGTTGTTGTTAAAGGTGAATTTACTGATCTATCTTCATTTGACATTTATTTTGATGAGTTTGGTAAAGCAAAACCAAGAATTGTTAAACCTAAGTTTAGGATGAGTTTAGCTGAGCTTTTAGATGAGAGTAGAGTAGTACCGTGTCGGTGTATGGAGATTTAGAGGTGGGAATTAGTGGTATACAACACGATTCACGGTTAGTTGAGAGTGGTGATTTGTTTGTGTGTTGTGTTTGGAGGAAAACTGATGGACATTTATATTTATCTGAGGCTGATAAGAGAGGAGCTGTTGCTGTTGTAGCTAGTAAAGAGATTGATATTGAGGAAACTTTGGGGTGTAAAGCTTTAGTCATTGTGGAGGACACGAATGCGGTTCTTGCTGTGTTAGCTGCTTCGTTTTATAGGCATCCGTCTAAAGTATGTCTGTCATTGGGATTACTGAACTAATGGAAAGACTACGCGCCTTACTTAATAAAGGCAATGTATGGAGCAATGGGGTTGAGGACAGGCATGTTGAGTACTGTAGGGTATTATAATTACGGGGATAACAAGTTAGAGTTCCCTCATACAACCCCTGATGCAGTTTTGGTTCAGAAACTGATGTCAAAGATGGTTCATAATGGCACTGAGGCTTCTCACGTATTGGCATTAGGTCGGTGTGATGAGGTTGATTTTGATATTGCAGTTTTTACTAACTTGACACGGGATCATTTAGATTTTCATGGGATTGAGGAGGAGTATAGGGATGAAAGCTAAGCTTTTTGCTAGGATGGTGGACCCCGCACGACACCGTAAGATTGTGAATATTGATGACCCTAATGCGGCTTTCTTTATAGCACAAGGAAATCCAGATGTGCCCGTTGTGACTTTTGCAATGGAGAATAAGAGTGCTGATGTTCATCCCTTAAAGTTTCAATTATCTCTCTTTGAGACCCAAGTGTTGGTCAACACCCCTCAAGGCATACTGGAAATATCTTCTGGCTTGCTAGGGAGGCATAACATCTATAACATTCTTGCAGCAGTCGCTGTTGGAATTGCGGTTGGGGCAACTTTGGAGGATATTGTCAAAGGTATTGAAGAGGTTGATGCAGTCCCTGGTTGATGTGAACTGATAGACGAGGAACAGGCTTTCGGAGTAATTGTAGACTATGATCATACCCCTGATGCTCTATCTAGACTACTTGATTACGTGAGAGAGCTTGACCCTAGGAGGATTATTACGGGTAAGCAGTCAGCAACTTGTTCTTCCTCCTCTATTCAGCAATGGTGCATTTAAATGCTCGTGTTAAAACAACAAGTCTCTGTGAAAGGAATAATCCCTTGGTTATTTCATTAATGAAAGAGAATACATACAATTTACAATTTCCATAATAGGAAAATTCTATTCCTATTCTAATACCAAAACCCTATTCTAGTAGTACAATAATCCTATAATTATAGTAAGTGTACAATACTAATTAATACAATATTTACACTAAAATATTTACACCAAATTGAGGACTAAACCGTGATATACACTTATGGTAAGTGTATATCACATCCTTACTTAACACCCTCACGTTATACGCATCTTCAGACGAGGCATCGCTCCAAAATCTTAAAAAAGGATCGAAATAAGATGTTTAGTAAAGATGTTTGCAATTTGATACCTGGAAGGGACATGACAAACGCGTACTTGTCCACGAGCTACCTTTTCATAAACAAAGTGGATATCCATCTTTATATGTTTAGTGCGCTGGTGCTGAACCGGATTATCAGAAAGGTAGATGACACTAGCATTATCACAATAAACTAAGGTAGCTTTCTGAATAGGACAATGAAGCTCTAAAAGAAGATTACGTAACCAACAGGATTCAGAGAACACATTGGCTACCCCTCGATATTCGACCTCTGTACTAGAGCGGGACAGAGTCAATTGACGCTTTGCGGACCAAGAGACCAAGTTATTACCAAGAAACATACAATAACCAGATGTAGAGCGTCTGGTGTCCGGACAGCCACCCCAATCAACATCTGTATACTAGACAAGTGTAGACGCCGATGATGTATATAAATGTAAGCCATAGTCAAGTGTCCCCTGGATGTATCGAATAATGCGTTTGAGCAAATTCATGTGCTCAACTCGGGATCACGATAAACAAACACACTCGCTGCATTTACATACGTAATATCTCGGTCTCGTGAATGATACCGCGACCCCTATAAGATCGCGATAAAGCGGTCGATCCTCGTAAGTGAGCTACCGCACTTACGGCTTGGGTTTAGTATCAATTGGAGTGGAAATGGGCTTACATGATGACATATCAACTCGCTCAATGATCTCAGCTGCATACTTCCGTTGTGACAAGAATAACCCACCTGCATGACGAGTGACAACAATCCCCAAAAATTAACTCAAGCCCCCCAAGTCTTTCATAACAAACTCAGAACTGAGCATTGTCATAATAGACTGGCGTAATGCATCAGAAGAGACAGTCAAAATAATATCACCCACATATAATAGTATAGAAGCCAGGGAAGAACCACGACGATATATGAACAATGAATTATCAAACATGATGTGAGAGAACCCAATAGTCGAAATATAGTCTGCAAACCTCTTATACCAAGCTTGTGGGACTGCTTAAGCCCATACAATGATTTCTTCAACAAAGAAACATGATGAAGATATTTGGGATCCCTAAACCCTAAGGGTTGATGCATATATACTATCTCCTTGAGATCACCATGTAAGAAAACATTCTTCACATCTAATTTATGAATGGGTCATGCTTTCGAAAGAATCAAGCTGAGCACAATGCGAATGGTAGCCGGCTTGACCACCGGACTAAATGTCTCACCACAATCCACACCCACCCGCTGAGTCTTATCATCACCTACAAGACGAGCCTTATGCCTCGTAAAAGAACCGTCAGAATTGTCTTTATGAGAAAAAATCCACATTGACCGAATAATATTAACACCAGATGGATGAGGCACCAACTTCCACGTCTTATTATCAATAAGAGCATTATATTCGTCGGTCATAGCAATTTTCCAGCTTGGGTAATTTAAAGCGCATACGTGATTACTGGTAAAGGTGATGATTTAAGAACATTAGAATTTAAATTAAAATATTTTTTGGTTTAAAAATACTCCGTTGACTACGAGTGACTGGTCTATAGCTCGGGGGAGAATTGGGTGAATTTTGGGAAACATCTGCACTGTGGACTGATCGTCAGGCAAGGGTATCATGGCCCAACACTAAACAATAACCAAGACAGGACCAAATTCTCAGATTGACGGGCAATCGCCCAATTACGTAAACTAGTCATCGGAACCAGCTGGTATCACAGCAGTGGGCCAACGCCGTGACGACTAAAAGCGGACATGTCCTAGAAATGGTGGATAATATACGGAGAGACATCGTCATCCAAAAAATTATACGAACTAGGCACGTGACTACTCACTTTAGCACACGGAAATTTGGATTCATAAAAAATATATGGCGATTAATGATAATTTTATTAGAGGATAAATCAAAATATTTGTAACCACGATGATTAGACGGATAACCCAAAAATACACAAGGGGATAACATATGCACCAAAAGACCCTAAAATGTGAATACGAAAGTGTTTTATTATATAATATTTGAAGAGAGGATGAATATGCCAAACCTTTGGTAGAAGAATGTTAAGGAGATAAGTAGCCATTTGCAGAGTATGATGCCAAAAAGCATGAGGGCTAAGAATGGACCAATAAAGTGCGACAATATTATTAATGGTATGAATTTTATGCTCGATTTTACCATTTTATGATGACGCATGAGGACAAGAGAAACAAAATCGATACCATTATTATCACAAAATCCCAAAATAAACCATTATCATATACTTTGTCATTATCACATTGAATATTCTTAATTTTTCGCTCGAATCGGGTACAAATGAAAGTTCTAAATTTTAAAAAGTGGAAAACTTGAGATTTTTCGCTAACTAAAAGTCCATAAAAAATTAGAATGATCATCCAAAAATGTAACATAATAGTGATGGCCTAAAGAACTGATAACAGGAGATGTCCATATATCGCTATGAATGATATCAAATGACATTAAAGTTCGAGAATTGTAGTCTACAAACGATAACCTAACAATTTTTCCTAAAGCACTAGATTGACAAATCGTGGTACATGTACCTAAATAAAATTATTTTTATGTAAGGAAGACAAAATCGACGACTCGAACGACCTAGACGAGCATTCCACAACGGGATCAAGGGCCGCAAAAGTAGACGCCAAGATCGGACTCGAGGACGGAGCGGGCGTGATAGATAAAAATCTCCCCAACTATCACATCTCACAGAGGAATCCTCGCCTTGAAATCCTTCACAAAACCCAAAATGATCAAATTCAATAGACACGAAATTATCACAGGTGACGATTTGACATACTCCCAAATTTTAATTAATTTGTGAGTACTGAGGTATTTTTCAAGACAAGAGGTGGATGGGAGACAATTTTATAACCATAACCACGAATCTAATTGAATTACCATTACCAACAATCGCCACGCTGTTGCTCAAATTGAATAAGACGAAAGAGTACCTTGATCGATGTCATGAGATGTTGCACCAGTCCATGATCAATTCGCTCATGATTTAATCCAAGAGCGCATCGCCTTTCAACGATCACTTTAACTAGCACTAGTACTAGTAGCCGCCTTTTTAGCCAAGTCGATTTCTTCCAAAGTAAGCATGGAGCGGGCTTGATAGAACTTCAGAAGAGGATTACTTTGACGAAGGAGAGTACCAACGCCACTGTAGGCCTCGGAGAGGCCAAAGAACCATCCGAGAACGAGACGATCGCCGCTAATAAAGCATCAAAGACGTGAGTCGATCCGCCAATTCTTTCAACCTTTTGCAATATGCTGAACGTTCGAGAAATTTTCCATATTGACGTGGGAAAATTCCTGCTCAAGGGTAACAACTCTGAAAATTTGATTATCTTGGAATATGTCACGCAACCTATCCCACGCAGCTATCGCCAGAAGGCCCACTCAATAATCGCCCGCAAGAGGCCATTGAAATAATGGAGTAAATACATCACGGACAAGAGCATCAAGAGTCGCCCATAACTTCAGATCATCCTGCCTGGGCACCTCCATATCCGTAGGAACCGCGGGGATAATAAGATCTTTGTAAGGCAAGGAACTTCTTGCTAGACTTCTTGGAAGTAGTGCTTTCTTCTATTGTCTCAAAAGGGTTTTCCATCCGAACTAGGAGAAGAAATAAAAGTAAGTCGTCAAGGAAGGCTTCTTTTGAAGAATTTGAGGAGAAAAGACTGAAGGAAGGGGAGTATTCATTATACAAGATGGAGAATCGATAGACCTCTTCCCTATTGTCGACCGGAGGACTTGATGCGAGCGTGCATGAACTTTGAATAGTTCGGCCCACGTCGCGTATTGGACGTTTTCTATTTTAAGAATGATAGGGATGTGATTATTGATGTTAGAAACAGTAAGGGCATGGTGAAACGTGTTCTTAGCCATAATAGCAACGAACAACGCGAGGAAGGGATTTGGAAGAAAATTTAGGAAGAGGAAAACAACAATTCCGGGCACGGAAACCGAGACCGAGAGCTCGGAACCGGACTGTTTGGACGGAAAAGTGGGGAGGAAAATAAGAGACCTAGACTTCTGATACCACCCTTGATTACTTTCATTAATGAAAGAGAATATATACAATTTACAATTTTCATAATAGGAAAATTCTATTCCTATTCTAATACCAAAACCCTATTCTAGTAGTACAAGAATCCTATAATTATGGTAAGTGTACAATATTAATTATACAATATTTACACCAAATTGAGGACTAAACCGTGATATACACTTATGGTAAGTGTATATCACGTCCTTACTTGACACTGCTTTTCTTATGCATGCTTCTCTTAGGTGGAGCAAATTTTCAAGCTTCACGTTAGATTACTAATTTCTATTGTGGGCTCGGAAAGTTCCCATTCTTAAACTGTGATTTGTATATAGACTTACACACTGCATGTTCTATTCCTGAATGAGAAGAAAATGCAGGTGAATAGAGCATCGACCTAGAAGTTATACACATAGTTTGTATTCCGTCTTTGAGAACAGAAGTCAATCAAGTCAAACTTAGTTATTTTGTCGAAGGATTTTGAAATATTTCAATATTAAAAGTATAAAGCAAGCTAGGCCATAAAGTTAGAGGTGTTGGCCCTGAGGCATGAACCAAATTTGATTTCACCATCGAATGTCATCCCTTTTTATCTTTATTAACATATCTCATTTATATTTTCAAATCTTCTTTTCTGTTATCTATTATTTTCTACTGAGGTAATACTTGTTTCATTGCTTGAAGTTTTTGGTTGTGCTGGAGAGAGCGACAGAGGAAAGAGGCCCATAATGGCAAATATAGCAACAAATAAAAGTAACGTGACAATTCTGACATCCGACAATCCAAAGACTGAGGATCCTTGTAAGTATCATAGCTTGAAGAAGATCTAACAGAGAAGGTTTCTGGAAATCATCATATTTGAGATTATTTGGCTGTGTTTCTCTTTTTCACGATAAGATCAATAGATCATTGAAATATGCACCGGTAGTTGCCAATCTGTTCTTAGAAAAATAGTCTGTTTTAGTGTCCTACCTGATACTACATATGTTACACTAGGCTGGATTCTGATCTCTCTTGTTCACTAGTTGTCCCTGGCACTGTTTATGCACCCAATTTCGGTTATATTAGTGTCAATTTCGCTTTCTTCACATGTTTGGGAGTTGAGACTGAAGCTATACCATAGTACTTCTCTCAGTGGACATCTTGGATGATATGTTGGCTGGTGTAGGATGGACTATGCAGGACTACTTGAAAGTTGAAACATGGAGAGAATGATTATTACCCCCCTCTCCCCAATGGCCATAGACTCTTCGTACATGATATCAGACGCGTGGCTGTCCGTGCCGCTAAGCATGGGTGAGGAAGTTGATATAGTTGTAAGTTCCTTGTCTCTATTCTTCTTCGCTTGTCCTTGTTATTTGTTTTCAAAGCTAGCCGCTCATGGGCCTCTCGGGAGAGTCCCTTCTTACTGTCAAGCCCTGCCGTGAATAGAAAGAATGTCCATGGACCGAGCTATAAAGCATACCATCGATAAGCATAACAACTTTTTTCTATTAGAGAAGATATCAATCAATTACGCAGGCATCTTGCAATGTTACTCGGTTCAACTCTATTTGTGACCTTTTCGTGATGCTGGGACTTAGTCTTTCTTTTAGTGGTATTATCCGCCGGAGATCCGTTCACCCTCTAAGCCTAAGTATTCTCAACGACCGATAGCGCATAAGTACCATCATCTCTCCGACTCGATAACCAAATCCCACACGCACTATCACGAGGAATCGACTTTCACATCAGATCCTATAGCCTCCGACATTGGTACGGTGCACAACATACCGATAATCAAGACTTACTAGATACGGCCTCAGACACTTTCCGAGGATTAATCGCTCGATACCACTTTTGTCACGACTGCCCGGCTTGGATCGTGCCTTACCGGCACCCAAGTAGACATACATCGAGTAATCACGAATATAAAACAAGACATGAAACAAATGTAAATCGAGACACGCTTTATCGGATGAAAGTCGCTTTCTAGATATATATATATAAAGAGGAACAGCTATATCCAACTTTACAACACGACTACGCACTTAGAATGTAACAACTATGGCGGGACAGTGGCCCCGCCATACCCTCGAACGCATACGATCTACAACATCGTGAGAACCATACCAAAAGTCGAGCCTCCTATAAGACGGAGCTCCCGACACCAAAGCAGAGATCCTAAGGATTTGGATCTAGCACTGCTTTCCTTACTCGGCAGATTTAACGCACTTCGGGAGGTCAAGATAACACGCATCAAGTATGTGAAATCAGAAAGTACATTAAATGAAATCAAAGTATTTAAAACCATTTGCAAATACACCGCTCAATTGCACATGCCATATCACAAACAAGAGCAATAATAGTAAATCAGAATGTGTCTTTTCTAGGCCGCGAATGATCGGGCAAGGCCAATCGCCTATAGTATCATTATGCGCCTAATCCTCGACTTCGCACCGCATAGTCACACACTGCATCGCATTTGGTATTCTCGTGACGGTAGCTAACCCTGCATTCTCCTCGACTCCCGCACTCGCATAGTCTCAATAGATCGCGATAGGGCATCCTCAAGACGGATAAAACACCCTAATGATCAACTCGAACTCCCGCACCGCATAGTCACATTGCACCGCATACAGCCGTATAGACCAAGCATCGCGGTGGCAAGCCCTGTGATAACAAGTCAAGCGGGTATGTGATATAATAACAAGATAACGGCCTTAACGCTTAACAACGTAAGCACAACAAGAATAACATCACAAGACACTAACCCACGTAGATCATAACATGTTTACTTATCAAACCATCTTACTATACTTGCGTGTCAATACAAGATTTTCATAAACAAACAAGTAAAACTGCCTTTTATCTTTCTTAAGTCGTTATACCTAACTTCCCATAAAGCTAGTATAACTCTTAAGCTTTCGCTTAAAAATCAAGTATTACTCTTCTTTTAAAAATGATTCATAATTCTTTGAAATACTTCATGGTTCTTATTATTCAGCTTAAGTCAAAAGACATTGCAGTAAAAACTACGCTCGCTAACACACGACGCTCACCGCACTATATATATATTTTAAAATATCATGCCAAGAGTATAGAAGAATCACATACCTTCTCTAAATCCACCGCCAAGTCGAATATGTCGCGCAGAGAATCAACCTATAATAGTCGACACGCCTATCAATGTCTAGACTACTCAGACTATTCTAAGCGCAGGTTCTCTATTCTTCTAAAATCAAGCAAAGACTTCCCTACCCGCCAAGCTACTCAAGTTCATCAGAATAAATTTCATGTAAGTACAGCTCAATTCTATTCTTTAATATCCTTCTATGTGTTTTATACTAATTTCTATACTTCTACTGATGTATTCTCCAATTACAATGTAAGGATAAGATTATTTACCTCGATAAGCCCAATATTATCCAAGTTAAATATCGATCCCGAGCAAGGTTTAGCTCCTAATTTGTACGCCCGATAGCTCCAAGAAACCCTTAAGTTTCTAACAATTTCTACTTAAATACTATAAGGGATTTGGGGCTGTGGTATTTAGGAATAGTAACTATACTGGAAGACAACTTTTCTACCGCTTATGAGTGTAGCAGTTTCGCCAGACTCATGAGTGGGGAGAAGAGCTGACGAAAAAGCTATAAGAGAGGGAGGATTTTTCAAGACTGGAGAATTGATTTGTGGACGAAGAAAACCTTCTGCCAGTGGGTATTTATAGCCAACCAACGCCAAGACGGCCAAGTGGCAGGCAAGTGGAGATTTAGGCAAGTGTCCTTATCCATCTACTACACAAAATATCCTACCTAACTCGACTATCGCAAAGGCCACAAAACGCGCTCAAGGTCGCCCAATGTCTCGCCACTGAGGTGACAAGTGTCACCTCCCGCTGGTCCAAAATATTTCATCTCTAAAAATCCGCAAAAATAATAAATGACATAGTCGAATTTTCCCTACGCAAGTTTTGTAAAACGCTTCATTGAAAACGATTCTTTTCGTGTCAGGCACAATATTTTCGCCCTTAACGCCTAACTAAGGCTTAACTTTTATACGCACGCCTCACGCATATACTCCGAAATACGGTATAACATTCTCCTCCTTAGAAACATTCGTCCCAATGTTCCTTCCCAAAACAGCTTAATGATAAGCTTAAACAGCTTGCAAACGCTACATACGCCACAAAACAACACTTAAGCAAATATGACAATGAAAAAATTTACAAGTAAAGTGAGTTACCGAGGCGCTGGGAATAAAGCGAGGATATCGCCACGCCCTCTCGCTTCCCACGCCATCTCCTCTCGAGCTCGCCACAAGACTTCGACGGCCACGCCCCGTCCGCAGACGCTTAACTCGACGATCGATTATCGCCATGGAATCTCTCATACGATAACCCCTGGCCACCGACATCGCCAACGGGTGCACTTAGACGGATCCTCGATACATCTCTCAAAGATAGAAACATGAAACACGGACGCATCGCCCAGACGGACGCAGATTCAACTCGTAGTAACTCGCTTATCTCGCGACACCGACAGTGGCCCAATGTACTGGGCCGAAGTTTCTTCTTCCGAATCTCATCACACCTTCACGGGCGACACCTTCAGAAAACCCAATCATCAACTCAACCTGATGCCGACGACGATGACCGTGATATGACTTCGCCGACTCGAGCCGCCAAGAATCGCCTCGATAAGCTTCACCTTATCCATCGCCACAACCAAATCGTCCTACTAATCGCACTCGCCATTATCAAACCAGCCTTTATCGCGATCCGCATTTCTCCCATACAAGGCCTCATAAGGCGCCATTCAATACCGAGCCGTAGCTATTATTATACGCAAACTCAATTCAGAGGCAACGATCCTCCCACTACCTTCAACACAAAGCTCGCAAAGATATCTCAAGCAGTCCGATAAGGCGCCACCGTCCGCTCTGGATGGAATGCGCATCGTGCTCACCGTTCCCTAAACTCCTTCTCGGAAGCGACTCCGTTAGCCAGAACCGGGCCTTCGTCGATATGATCGAATAGGACTCACGCATCGACGATCTCTGATGTAAAGTTCGCATAATCCTCACCAAAAGTCGCCCCGACGGAAGAAAGCTCGATTTCACACGCCGACGATAACCCAAATAATCATGTTTCTGAGCGCGAGGTAACCCCGCGATAAAGTCCATGCTGATCACCTCCCACTTCTAGGCTCGGATCTCTATCGCTCGCAACAAACCACTGTGCCTCGTGCTCTACCTTCACCGCCGACAACACGCATCGAGCCACAAACTCGCAACGCCCTCTTCAAGCCATCCCACCAATACATGATCTGCGTCGCGGTACATCTCGTCGATCCCGACGGATAGTAACGCGCCGCGCTTCCCTAACTCCGCCAAGTCTCGCAATATCCGAACACAACTCGCCGTCAACCTTAGCACCCCATCATCGTGCTCAAAAGGACTCCTTCCTCACGTAAGAGTCAGACACGATACCGAATCAAAACCGATCTCAAATCGCTCTTCACTCGACGACGGAAGACTTCAACCTCGAACTCGAACCCCACCGCTATCGTAATCAATCAAACGACACCAAGGCTCGCTAATCGATGCAAAATCACGAACCATGCCCTCCTCTGGCCGCACATCCGATAGCTACCCATCACCAACGACTGGCGGCATCCGCCACAACATCGCCTTTCCCGTGGTACATGATATCAACATCGTAATCTCGAGTAACTCTAACCACCGCTCTCGCCGTAAGTTCGCCTCCGGCCGAAGATATACCGAGGCTCTCGGTCCAGATAAATATCCACACGAACCCCATACAAATAAGGCCTCCAGATCTTCGCGCGCGAATCACCGCCGCTAACCCAAATCACGCGGGTAGCTCCTCATGCTTAAGTCGTCGACGCGACGCTATAACCTTGCCCGCCGCCAGATCAACACACATCCCAACCCGACGCCGACGATCACAATACACCACATAGCCGTTGACCTCCGGAAGAGTAAGAACGGGCGCTGCCGCCTCCTTCAAGAATCGAAACCCCGCCACACGCATCACCATCAAACTTAGCGCTTTCCGAGCCACTTAATAACGGTGCAGATAAGCAAACTTTCCACGAACCGCCGATAGAATCGCAAGTGCCCGTAAAATCGCGCACTGCCGGAGTAAGAGTTCAGCCAAGTCCCGATCGCTTCGATTCGCCAGATTCACCAATACCATCACTCATAATATGCCCAAGGAAAGCCACCGGCCAACCAAAACTCACATTTGAAAACTTGGCGATAATCGCTGGTCTCGAGAACTTCAAGACAGCCTCAAATGCCCGTGACGCTTCCCGCTCGAGCGAATAAACCAAGATGTCATCACGAACACTATCACAAACGTGTTCAAAATGGCTTGAACACTTGCTCATCAAATCCATAAAATCGTCGAGCATCGTCAAACCGAACGACATAACTCAACTCATAGTGTTCGCATCGTCCGAATGCACCCTGTGGACATCCGCCTCGACTGCACTGATGATAGCCCGATCGCAGATCAATTCGAGAAACATCTCGCACTTCGCACCGGGTCGAACAAATCATCAATCTCGGAAGGGTATTCGTTTAATAGTCACCTTGTCACCGCTCAGAATCAACACACGCGCAGCTGGCCCCATCCTTCTTCTTCACGAACACACCGCGCTTCTGTGAGAAACACTAGCCGATGAAGCCCTTTCTCCAAAGAAATCTCTCACCGTCCTTCAACTCTCAACTGCAAAGTGCCATTCAGATGGGCGAACGGAAATAGCCGGTGTCCGCAAAGACATCGACATAAAACTCTATCTCTCTCGTGAGGATACCCGCGTCGTCGAAACACATCCGGGAACTCTCGACCATCGAATCGATCAAAATCGTACCACACCTCGTGATCAAACACCCGAACGAGACGGTAGACGCACTTCTTCGCACCATCTTCCTAGCTTCGAGGTAGAAATAAACCTACTACGACACGTTGCTCTCCTACTCAATAACCGCCCCAGAAATCGAACCGCACCACTCTCTCCCGCATTTACACCGGGCGTAGCAAAGAAGTTAACCAATCCATGCCTACATTTATCACATCGAAATCGCCATGCCCAACTCTATTAAGTTTCCGCCAGGTCCGACGATCGCATAAAGTCATCGACAAGCTATGATACCCGCCGAGCTACCACCGAATCTCCCATCGGCGTAGCTACCTCGAAAGCGGTTCATGACTCGTGCTCTATCCCTATCCTACTAGCACAAGGGGAGATATATGCAGTGGTAACCCGATATATCAAGGCATAAACGCTATAACCGTAAATCGACAGTACTGCGACGACGCCGCGACTTCCGTCCTCGCCGGCCGACAAGGCATAACGCGCTCGAGACCGCGAATCGACCCGACCCGCCACGACCGCCTGGCCGTCCAGTACCGCTTCTCCGGCGTAATCGTAGGGACGGGCACAGATCTCGGCGTCGACTTCCTACCTGACAGCTCGTGCCTGACAGCTCTCGCACAAGCATAGCAAGCTCCCGGCAGTACTACAGCACCGACCGGAATCTACCACAACGACACACCGAAAGGCACTCGACGGCTAGCACCTCATACCCCGAAGTCCAAGTCCGGCCCCGACTGCCGAATGCTCGCCGCACCAAAACGTAGAGTGCTCGAGCCGGTCGGTGCACCCAGACGTCACGAAAGCCGCCCACCCCGAGAACTACCAAAAGAACCTGGCAGCTTCGCCTTCTTCGCCGCCGATATATGTCGACCGCCGCCTCTACGCCTCGCATCCAAGCGTACGAGCTCGATACGTAATGTCCATGCACGTCAAGAGCCACACCGCACAAGACCGCCATATAATCATCTAGCCCGCGACGATCGCACTCGGCCCTCCATATTCGCGCATTAGCGCAGAACATATCGAGCCGCTGAATCAACTCGACGTCAGACTTCCTAATCGCGCCTTCTCGCCTCAAAGAATAAAAACTGCTTGGCCGTGCCTCCTCATCCGCGGAGGCAAGTTGCGCGAGAAAAGCCTCCAAAACTCGCCCCATATCACGGAGGCGCATGCTCTCCCGAAAGCTCCCACGAGTCAAACCGGGCCGATCGCAGATCACGCAGCCGATGCGAATCAAGATCACGGACGGCCTTCAAGCCTCGATCACCGTGACGATCCTTCAGAATCGACGGATGAACTCGCGATCATCCTCGTGCCTCACCCGCAGAACTCGCGCTACAACTCGTAAAATCCCGTAGCCTCAAACTCGCTCGATCTCGCGAACTACGTGCATCGCTGAACCGATCGCCGGATCCGGGCCTATCCTCATGTTTGACCACAACTCGCCAATACCGCATCGCATCCAAATTTATCCTCTCAGACTTAACCTCCGCCCCAGTCCGCGAGACGGCTCCCTATCGCCGTGATCAGGCTGCATACGAGGATAAGCCGACGCAGCAGCCCCGCCCACCAGGCTCGCGGTTCACCCGAGATCGCATACCTGAGGCTACGGATTTTCTCGAGTCAGAGCCCGCCAGAGTTCTACGTCGAGGCTCGGCGATGATCCGCAGGAGTTCATCCGCCGGCCATGAGATCACGCGGTGATCAAGGCTTCAGAGACCGAGTCCGCGATCTTCGTCAGACGGCCGCGTGATACCGCAATGATCGTTTGACTCGCGAGCTTTCCTGGAGAGTACGCGCCCAGCAGATGGGACGAAGTTGAGGCTTTTTCACGCACTTCGCCTCCGCATTGGCGAGGCACGAGCCGATGATTTTTACCGAGACGCAGGCGCACGCTAGTGAGTACAACGCCGAAGTTCGATTCATCGCTCGACATGTTCCTCGCGCTTAGTAGCAGATACGAGGACCGAGTGCACCGACACGCCACCGCTAGATGATTATACGGCCGAAGTCTTGCGCGTGGCTCTTCACCGTACGGACATTACCCGTAGTACGGACATTACCCAGATGCAGCTCACGACTGACGCGGCGAGCGTAGAGACCGACGGTCGACATATATCGCCAGCAGGTTAAGGCCAAGATCGCGGCTCTTTTGGTAGTTCTCGGTGGACGGCCACAGACGCCTAGATTTGCACCACACCACCAGAGCACTCCTACATCGCTTTGATGCAAACCAGAGCATTCGGGCGTGTCAGGCCCCGTGACTTTGACTTGTGGTAGCGGTGCTAACCGATCGAGGTCCGCCGGTGTCCGCTGTGGTAGATTCCATTCAGTGAGTCAGAGTACTTCGGAGCTTGCTATACTTCAGGCCGCAGGTCATTACGCGAGAGCCCGTCCACCACAGTGCCGCAGGCAGGGGTCGCCTTCAGATCGCTGTCGGCCTCATCCCCATAGCTACACGCCGAGGCGTGGTACTCATGACCAAAGGTCGCGCAGAGGTCGTGGGCGCGGTCTCAGCTTCTAGCGGTCCTCGTAATCGATTTATGCCTTGTCCGGGCAGACTGCGAGGAGTCGCCGACGCCGCCACGGCACTCTATCGGGCCGTTATGACGCTTATGCCTTGATATATCCGGTTCTATCATTCTATATATCTCCCTTATCGCTAGTAGATGTGGATGAGCCCGAGTCCATGCACTTTTCGAGGTAGCTACGCCAGCCGAGATCTTGGTAGCTCTACGTATACATGGCTTCAAAGGATTTTACGCAATGCCGACCAGCCGACTTAATGTAGTCGGGTACGACCGATTTCACGCGATCACGGGTACGGATCGTTAGCTTCGCTACGCCAGCAGATCGCAGGAGAGAGCGCGGTTCCAGCTTCCGGGAGCCGTATCGAAAGGTGAGGAACACCGTCGCCGGCGGTAGGTTTATTTCCTACCTCGCGTTGCGTAAGACGCGCAGGCGGGTACATCTACCATCTCATTCGTGTTTGATATCGAGGCCGCGTACCGCATTTTCACCGCCCAGAGAGTCGCAGTTCCCGACGTGTTTCCAGACGACCACCCGCATCCTCCCGAGAGGAGATGAGTTTTGTATCGACGCAGCCGCTGCACACTCTACTATTTCCATTCCGCCATACGTAACGGCACCGCCGAAGCCGAGAGAGTCAAGGACCACCGAGATTTACCGGAGAAGCGGCTTCATCAGCCTAGTGTTTCTCCCCGGGAGCGCCAGATTGTTCGCGGTTATGACGGGACGCCGCACGTGGTTGACATGTGCAAACAACAAGCGTGACTATTAAGAATGTATACCCTTCCTGTGATTGATGATTTGTTCGACCACCGCAGGTGCGAGATGCTTTCCAAGATTGACCGCGATCGCCATCATCGTGCACGAGTCGAGAGGCGATGTCCCTAGATCGCATTCGACCCAGACGCACTATGAGTTCGTGGTTACGTCGCTCGGCTTGACCAACGCCCGGCGCTTTTATGGATTTGACGAACCGAGTGTTCAAGCCATTTTTGGACACGCCGCGATAGTGTTCATCGATGACATCTTGGCTTATTCTCGCCAGAGCGAGCACGCGAGCATTCGGCGATCGTGGCCGAGTTCTCCAGACCCAGCTTATACGCCAAGTTTTTCAAACGTGAGTTTTGCTTTTGGCTTTCTCGCATATTGCTTGGGCCGACGGTATTCGCGGATACGCCAAGATCGAGGCCAGACTTGCCTGCACCTACTACTCCGGCAGAGGCGCAGCTCGGGCCTCGCAGTTACTATCGCGTCGCGGAGAAGTTTGCTTTATCTTCGCACTATCGACTCAGCCGACTCGTGGCGCACTAAGTTTCAGCCGGATCGACGCGCGCGAGCGTGGTTTCCGCCATCGGCGAGATCGACGACCGCCTTCGTTTACTTCTTCCGCAGGTCCAAACGGCTATGTCGTATCGTGACGCCACGCACGGCCGACGATGGTTACGCAATGGGCAAGGTTATAACAGACGATCCCGATACCTTTTAAGAAGACGAGAACTACCCCACCCATGATTCGAGTCGCGCGCGATTCACGCCAAGATCCGAGGCACTATTTGTACGGGTTCATGGATATTTATACGCACCACAAGAGCCTCCAAAGATATCTTCACCGTATGAGCCGAACTTACGGCAGACGCGGTTAGAGTTACTCAAGCGATTACGATGCCGATATCACGCATCACCCGAAAGGCCAACGTCAGGCGTACGCCTAGTCGCCGGTCACGGGTAGCTCATCGACGTGGCACTGCAGGCGAGGGGTACGGTTCGTGGATTTGCATCGCCAGCAGCCTCGTGTCCGCTTGATTGATTCTCGATAGCTGGGTTCGAGTTCGAGAGGTTGCCGAGTCTTCCATCGCCGGCGAGGCAAGAGGCAACTGAGGATCCCGCTTTGATTCAGATCGCGATACCGCCGCGGCGGGAAGCGGTCCTTTCGGCGAGCACCGGCGGGTGCTAAGGTTCGAGGCGTGCGTGTTCCGATATCGCAGACTTCGCAGCAGTTCTGTGGGAAGCACACAAGCTGCTACTCATCCATCCGGTCGCACCAAGATGTACCACGACCTTAGATCTATGTATCGCGGGATGGCTCAAGAGGACGCCAGAGCTCGCGCTCGCCCGTGGCCGCAGCGCAGCAGCACCGCAGGCCCGTGGTTCGTCGCATTTACAGACGAGATCCCGACCTGTCGGAGGCGATCAACACGGACTTTATCATGCGGTTACCTCGCACCGAGGAAACATGATTCTATTTGGGTTATCGCCGACAGTCGATTTAAATCAGCCCACTTTCTTCCCGTCAGACGACTTTTTCTACCGAGGATTATGCCGCACTTTACATCCGAGATCGCCGATCGCACGAGTCCCTATTTCGATCATATCGCATGCAGGAGCCCGCCACGCTAACTTCGGAGGTCCTTCCGTATGGTTTAGTGGACGCAGCGAGCTCGAGCATCGCATTCCATCCATTGACGACAAAGCCGAAGCGACCATCCGCACTTCGGCGATATGCCGCGAGCCCGTGTTATCGAGTTCGTGGTAGCCGGAGGATCATTTGCCTCAGTGAGTTTGGCGATAATAATAAATACCACCCAAGATTCGGGACGACGCCTTACGAGGCCTCAGATGAGGAAATGCAGACGCCGACAGTCGTTTGACGTGGGCGACGTGCAAGCTGGGACCGCACTGTTCACAGTGCCGGATGGCGCGGCTTATCCAGAGCTGCATCGATACCGTAGTCGCATGGTGTCATACGCAGATCATCGCCGCTTCGATCCGGAGTTCGAGGTCGATGATCGGGTTTTCTCGGCGCGTCACCCACGGCGGTGCGGATGAGATTCGGAAGAAAGGGAAACTCACCAAGGTACATCGGGCCCTATCGATTGTCCGCAGGATAGGCGCGTTGCTTACGAGCTGATCTCGCCGTCCGATCCGAGGCAAAGATCCGTGTTTCATGCTTCTATGCCGGCGAGATGATCGGATCCATCTGTAGTGCACCCGACGACGCCCAGTGATCGGCGGTTATCGATGGCGAGATTCCCATACGATAATCGATCGCCGTGTTAGGCGCTCATGACCAAGCGACGTGGCTTCCACAAAGTCTCGGGCGAACGAGCTCGCAGAGAGATGACGCGGAAGTCGGCGAGATACGAGGCGTAAGTATCCTCACCTATTCCCCACACCTCCGTAACTCACTTTCCTACTTGTAAATTTTTCATCACATATTTGCTTAAGTGTTGTTTTCGCGTCAGATGTAGCATTTGCAAACCGCTTAAGCTTTATCATTAATCGTTAGAAGGAACATTCGGACGAATGTTTCTAAGCGAGGAGAATGTTATACCTCGTATTTGCAGTATGTACGCGAGGCGCACGATAAAAGTTAAGCCTTAGTTAGGCATTAAGATTAAAATATTGTGCACAACACACTAAAAGAATCGCTTTCCGACTAAACGCTTTACAAAACTTCGCGTAGGGAAAATTCGCTATGTCATTTATTATTTTTATGGATTTTTCCGAGAGATGAAATATTTTGGATCAACGGGAGGTGACACTTGTCACCTCGTGGCGGACATCGACGACTGGGCACGCTTTTGTGGCCTTTGCAATAGTCAAGGTTAGGTAGGATATTTTGTAGTAGATGGATAAGGACACTTGCCTAAATCTCCACCTTACACTTGCCTACCACTGCTTCATCTTCGCCATCGTCGCCTATAAATACCCCTAACTCAAGGTTTTCTTCATCCACAAATCAATTCTCCAAGTCTTGAAAAATCCTCCTCTCTTATAGCTTTTTCGCCCAAGCTCTTCTCCCCTCCTCGAGTCCTAGCCTAAACCTACCCTCCCTTGGTAGAAAAGTTGTCTTCCAAGTATAGTTACTATTCCTAAATACCCTAGCCCCAAATCCCTTATAGTATTTAAGTAGAAATTGTTAGAAACTTCTAAGGGTTTCTCGAGCTATCTGAGCGCATAAATTAGAGCTAAACCTTGCTCAGATCGACATTTAACTTGGATAATATTGGGCTTATCGAGGTAAATAATCTTATCCTTCTATTGTAATCGAGAATACATACCGTAAGTATAGAAATTAGTATAAAACACATGTAAGGATATTAAAGATAGAATTGAATCAGCATTTACATAGAGTGATTTACAGAGACTCGAGTAGCTTGGCGTGCAGTGTCGCCAATTTTCCGGAATCAGAGAACCTCTCGCTTAGAATAGTCTACGCAGTAGTCTAGACATCGATAGACGATCCGACTATTATAAAGTTGATTCTTCACGCGACATATTCGACTCAAGCAGTGGATTTCATTGGTATGCATGTGATTCTTCCTATACTCTTAAGCATGATATTTTAAAATATATATATAGTACTGAGACGACGTGTGTTAATCGAACGTAGTTTTACGGCAATGTCTTTGACTTAAGCCCTAATAATAAGAACCTTGAAGATTTCAAAAGAATTATGAATCATTTTTAAAAGAAGAGTAATACTTGATTTTTAAATGAAAGCTTAAGAGTTATACTAGCTTTACGGGAAGTTAGGTATAACGACTTAAGAAAGATAAAAGGAACGCTTTACTTGCTTGTTTATGAAAATCTTGTATTGACTTCGCAAGTATAGTAAGACGGTTTGATAAGTAAACATGTTATGATACTACGCGGTTAGTGTCTTGTGATGTTATTCTTGTCAGGCTTACGTTGTTAAACGTTAAGACCACAGATCATTATTATATCACATACCCTCGACTTGTTATACCGAGGCTTGCCACCCTTGACGCGTCTATACGCCTACGCGGTTCGCGTGTGACTACGCGAGTCGCGAGTTCCAGGATTGATCATTCCGGTGTTTTATCCCGACGCGGATGCCCTACGCGTCTATCGAGACTACGCGGCCGCGGAGTCCGCGAGGGTACCGGTTAGCTACCCCGACGCGAGGAATACCTACGCGTCTGTGGACTACGCGATCAGCGGAGTCCGTGATTAGGCACGATAATGATACTACGGGCGATCGCCTTGCTTCGATCATTCGCGCCAGAAAAGACTACGGCTTTACCTATTATTGCTCTTGTTGTGATACGACACTATGTGCAATTGAACCGATTGTATTTGCAAATGGTTTTAAATACTTTGATTTCATTTAATGTACTTTACGCTTCACATACTTGGTACATGTCAGATCGACCTCCTTCGGGCCGCTCATGCCGCAGTAAGGGAAAACAAAAGCTAGATCCAAATCCTCAGGATCTCTACTTTGGTGTCGTGAGCTCCATCTTCTCCTGAGGCTCGACTTTTGTACGGTTCTCCCGATGTTGTAGATACACGACGCCAGTGGGTATGGCGGCCCCGCCCCGCCATAGTTGTTTACATTCCTGAGGTCCAGAGTCATGTTGTAAAGTTGTGATGTAACTGTTCACTCTTTATATATATATGCCGAAAGGCGACTTTCATCCGATAAACTGTGTCTCAATTTACATTTGTTTCATGTCTTGTTTTTATATTCCGCTGATTACTCTGATGTATGTCTACTTGGGTGCCCTGCATACCACGCCATCGCCCCGGAACGGGTCGTGACAAAAGTGGTATCAGAGCAGTTAATCCTCGGAAAGTGTCTACAAACCGTATCTAGTAGAGTCTTGATTATCGGTATGTTGTGCACCATACCAATAATCAGGAGCTGCGGGTACTGTGGTCTCTGCTGGGTCCGGCGGCGTCATGGAACTCGCCGCACGTTTGGGAAGCATGAGCAACCCTTCGCCAATTGTACAGGCTACAACTTAGATGGGTAAAAACATATTCATATAGTAAGTGCTTACTAGGCGATTCAATTTTACTTGTGTTGTTTAATCCAGTACCTGTTAACCATGCTGCAGGTTGTTGCTGGCAAAGGCCATGAAACATACCAAATAGAAGGTGAGAAGAAGGAATTTTTTGATGATAGAGAGGAATGTATAGAAGCTTTACAGTATGTTGATGAACTTCACCAAGCTGGAATTGACACAAGTGAATTCCCATGGCGGTATGTACCTCTGTCTTCAGTCTCAAGTGTTATGGTGTAGTTGTCTTCAAACAATTATTATGCAATCATTTCTTTTTGAGGTCCTCATCTAATCATTATAGTTCTAATACTAGCAATTAGATGCAAGCTATAACTTTGTAGAGTTACTTGTCTGGACAAAAATAAAAGTATAACTTTTCTGTTTGCAAAACAATATTTAGTTCTTCGTTGGTAGCTAAAGGATTATAAATTATCGGGTTAACAGGTTTCTCACTGCATTCAATAGAAAATAGAAGGATGTGTTGATGCTACACATACACAATTGTTTTTCGTCAACAATCTTTGTACTAAAATAAGTGCAAAGGTGCAAACATATCCTCAACTTTGCGATTTGGAGCAGATATATCATTCGCTAAAAAGTGGTGCATAATACTCATGCCGTTACACAAATAGTGCAAATATATCCATGTGTTACACAAATGGTGCAAATATAACCCTTTCCGCTAACAATTTAAAAAAATATATTTAGCTTGTTTTTAATTAAAAAATGAGTAGACCTATTTTTTTAAAGTCATGTGGTAATTTTTTCCTGGTGGGGTCTGGTTCATCTTTACGACTTAAAAAAAAAAGTCTACCCATTTTTTTAAACGAACTGACCGACCCAACTCACCTTGAAAATTACCACATGCCTTTGCCACGTGACATTTTTTAAATTAAAAATAAGCTAAATGATATTTTAAATATATTCACAAGAAAAGAGTATATTTGCACCATTTGTAACGACAAGGGTATATAGGCACCACTTTTTAACGAGGGCTATATTGCTCTATATCGCAGTTGAGGGGTATATTTGGCTATTTGCACATTCCCCCCTAAAGTAAAGGAAAGGAAGGTTGGGGAATAGGAATATGAATGAAATTCTTAATTTGATAGGATGAGGCCAACTTTAATACTCTCTGTATAATTAACCCTCTAATTGTTATGCTTTTGTAGGTTACCAGAGAGTCACTGATACGATATAAAGTGCATGTTAAAAAATTGACAGTGTACTGACGGCAGATAGCCATTGTGGAGTGCCCACTAAACTTGAATCAACATTGTAAGTTTCTTTGCATCCCGCTCTTCTCCCTTTTGGCTTTTCACAATCTGGAAACACGAAAACTACTCCACTTCATTTCCTTTTAGTTTTGATCTTTTTTCCTGAAGTAAATAGGATTTAAGTGTTTTTTTTCCTTTTGGGAAGATTAACACTTTGCTGCCGTTATATGTTGGTGATTTTCTAGAGACACGGCAACACATCACCCAAAGCAAAAGTCCATTTTTGTAAGAACCTGTAGCCTGATTTTGATAGGGATCTCCATATCTAGAATGAGGCTCAGAAGGGCTTCTCGGCTCTCCCGTCACATTATGTTTTGTATAGGAAAGTACATAGAGATAAAGAGCAATTATTGAGTTGAGATACTGTTCTGTTGTTTCAGATTAGGATTTCCGGTAATAGTGGAAGATCTTTCTTCAACAACTGCTATATGATAAAAAAGTTACACCCTTGTATTAACTTGGCATGGTACTAGAGCATGGAGTTACAATTAGACATAGCCAAATACTGCCCTGATACATAAATGGCCATATACTCTAGGCTATATAGCACACCAACTGTCTGTTATCTATTAAGCCTTGATTGGATGAGTTATTTGGTACTTGTGCTGGTGGGAGGTAACAACCTAACATCTACTTGGTCGAATAGTCAACTTGCACACAAGCTAGTCCTCCAGTCACTGTTAAGTGTATTAGCTGTAACCTATAATCTACTTTCTAGTACACTAATTTGGCTACAAGAGCAAACACAATGATGTAGTAAATCTAGGCAGTGTCTGCCTCCTGCTCATTTTATTGCCTTTAGTCCATTGGTCTTCAAGTTTTCTGCTATCAGAATCCACAACAATGCATAGAGTTAAATTTTTGATCTTTTAAACATATCTAAAGCACTATATTTCACAATAATGTAAAACAAGTTAGGCTCTAGTTAGTTTGTTCACTGAAAAACATAAGAATCTTTTGGTATACAACCTACAAGTTACCCAACCTGCTGATCAGTAGGCCATTGATAGCTACTGAATGATTCTGACCATGACAGGAACCAACAACCTCAAGGACTTAATGAGGTGGCCATGCCAAGTTGTCGACATAAGCCTTATTCCTCGCCTGACGGCCACATGCTGCTTCATTATATATGACATCACAATCACACCAATGATGCGGTCTAATGGTCAATGAAATTGAAGGAGAAGCATAAGGTATTCAAAATAAGCAGAGACAAAAGACACCGGGGAACTTCTTCTCATCAGCTTAAGCTTTAGTAGACAGAGTTACTCGCGGTAACTATATTGGTGAGAGGTAGTAGGTTGTCAATGAAATAATCGAGGTGCGTTATAGTTGGTCCGGATATCACCATCGGTAAAAATATATGATATCACATTGAATTCCATATGCATGCTATAATTTCTATGCAAGACGCTAACATGAGCGTTATACGGAGAAAACAACATCGTTAGGTAAAATATTTGGGAATTCAATACCTACTATAACTCATTGAAACTCATGGTTGATTTAATCATGAGTTGGCGAGAATCTTGTATTTCAAATTTGAAGGATATGTGTGTGCGCATACGTAGTTAGATATACATTTCAAAACTCAATCTCGTAACTAAACTTCTGAACTCTATCTGTTTATCCCGTCCTCAACATAAACTAATAAAAATAAGAAATTCAAATTTGTGCTCAGTGCTCGCATTGATGAACCAAATTGCCGTATGTTCCACTCAACTCAGCCCAAGTTGGGAACATATAGAAACATATTTTGCACTTCAACCAAATTTTTGTCACATCATGTTTTACCTCGTTTAACTTGATAGTGAAATATAACAGATGACGATAGAAACATAATAGAATGTCTTTAAATTATGTGAGGAATGTTATATACTAATTCTTCATCTATTTCTTCGTTGACATGGCTGTAGAGTGCAAAATTCTGTAACTATTGGGATTGCACATGCTTATTTTGCCCAACTTTTAAATGTTTTATTCATTTATTGACCCTTAAGATCATATAAGTATTAGATAATTTTACGCACTATTAAATCTTATAGAGTAATTTCTAGTACTTAATAAATTAGTAATTTCATCCAGAAAAGTCCGAACTTCTAGAACAAATTTACAAAACGATTAGAAAAGCTGTCACTCATCAGCAATCAAAATCACATGAAGCAGATTTTGAAAATCACTATGATCGGACAACTGAAAATGACAGAGGTAAGGAGTTGCATAAATAGTGTAGTATGTTCAAGAATTTTATATTCCCACGTAACATTCTGTGTTAAGATCCTAAAGGAAGTTTCTTTTTGTTTTTCCTTACATGAACAGGAAATTAAAGATGACATTTGTTAAGTGTGGCGTTTTTGAGATTTGAGGCGGATTTGTGATTTAAATTTTATGAAAAATTGTATTTTAAAAGTTATGATTCATATCTACTATTTATTATAATTTTACATAATATATACTCACAAAAGTTTGAGTGTTCAATTGAACCATCACCTTGAATGCTACATGTGCCCCTTTTTCCAAACTCATTTTTTCCCGAATACTTTTGAAAAAAAGATTTGTTTGTGTTACTCTAAAAGGGATTGTTTGGTTTATAGTCATATCGAGATTATAGTAATGCAAGGATTAATTATTAGTTACATTTAATCTTTTCTCATACATAAAATAATATATAAATTGTATTAATTATGCGATTGTATAATCGATAATCAAATATTATACTTAATATGTTAAATTTTATACATTATAACTAAATTAGGCAATCGGAGAAGGCACGATTAAAAGAGATGCTAATATCCTCTTTCCTTTCCACTCTTAATAGTCCATGGAAAGCACCAAGGACTCCACTAACCCAAAAGGGGTCGTCCTTGTCTCTAAAAATCTAAAATCTTTCTTAAGAACCTAGGCGAAACACATAAAACTTTTTGCTTTTCTTTCCCTCCCCCGCTTTTCATCTCGTAAAGCGGTATTCTTTCTTTTATCATCTCTTCAAGGACATAGAGTTTTGCCTCAAAATCGCTCAAAGCCTTAAGAGAGGCCTTAAAGAAGCAGAAATGACTCCCATCTTTTTTTTCCAGTCTTCCTCTAATCCCGTCTTGCGTAAAAAAGGCGTACTAGTTATACTGATTTTAATGCATGAATAAGTCATTTCCCATTCAGCAACCAAACGACCTAAGAGTATTTTTGAAAAAAGAGTTTATTTTCCTAATAGTAATGGTCTCATGAGAAGAAAAACAAAACAAACAAATAAATGAAAGAATGTTAACAATGAAAGCTGGCGTTATGCACGGGGTGGACAACTAAACGATGTCGTATAATTACCGCAAGAGTCAAGACTCATGCTTCGTGATGTCAGTCAGTAGCTCTTCTTGTAAACACAGTAAATCCAAGTCCACTGTTCAACTGATAATTCCCTCCCCTTTGAATTCTACTCAATTCAATATTCTAATAATTTATCACAAGAATTCCCCTTTTATATTACTCCTATTAAAAAAACAATAGTAGTTGCCTTTTCTTCTCTAATAATTCTTCACATTTTCAAGAACCAAACTTGTGTAAATACATTGTATGGATTTCCAGAGGATTAACTTTGTTTTTTTCATTTGTGGAGTTGTACTACTCTTACTCAGCTTTCCTGCTAAAGTTACAGCTGGTGATATTGTTCATGATGATGACGTGTCACCCAAGAAGCCTGGTTGTGAGAATGATTTTGTGCTGGTAATTTTTTTTCTGAGTTTCTAATGCTCAATTTCTCTTCGACCCAGTTCGTTTTTAGTGATTATCTTATATGGGTTTTGTACAATTTTGTGTGCTTTTGCGTTCTTGTACTTGGACTAGTGAAAATTTCATTGTAAAAGGTGCTGTTTTTTGCCCCCAAGAAGCCTGGTTGCGAGAACAATTTGTAGTTGTTAACTTTTTTCTTAATTTCTGTTCGACCCAGTATGTTATTGGTGATTATCTTATCTGGGGTTTGTTCAATTTTGTCTGTTTTGGGTTCTTGTGCTGGGACTAGTGAAAATTTAGCTGTAAATGTGCTGTTTTTAGCTTGATGCTTTTTGTTAGTTTTATTTTCTATACTGGGTTTCTTCCATTTTGTTCCTTTTTGTGTTCTTGTACTCGAATTAGTGAAAATTATGTTGTAAAAGTTGCTATCTTTAGCTTGATGCTTTGTTACTTTTATTTTCTTTATTAGGTTTACTCTATTTTGTTCGATTTTTGCGTTCTTGTGCTGGGACTTATGAACATTTAGCTATGGAAAAGTGTAGATTTTAGTTTGATTCCATGTTACTTGTAATTTTTTCAAGTGGGTTTCCTGTACTTTTTATGTTGTGCTTGGACTAGTGAAGATTTAGTACTGAAAGGTGCTATTTTTAGCTTGATGGCTATATTTTTTTGGGATAAGGTTAAGTATTTTATTACTTTTTTTTTTGGTTACATTTTATGGTAGTAAGTGGGCTACCACTCCGAGCCGGGTCGCTGTTTACGGAAAGTTCTCCCCAAGGAATTCTTTACGGTGGAGGGGGTCGAACCCTTGACCTCCCTGTGGTTCTAGCCAACTTTTATCCACTAGACCAAACCCCATTTGGTAGTATTTTATTGCTGAATAGTACCAAGAAGGTACTGTACTTTAAAAGTACAGCTTGATCCTATTTTACTTCTATTTTCTCAACTAGGTGTTCTCTATTTACTTTGGTTTCATGTTGTTGCTCGGAGCCTCGGACTAATTAAACTTTAGCTGTGGAAGGTGCTGAATTTAACTTTGATCATATGTTAATTTAATTTTCTCAAGTGGATTTTTTCTCTAGTTTGTTTGGTTTTGCTTATAGTGCTTGCTAATATGAATACTGTTAGCTGGATCATGTGTTACTTTTATTTTTCAACGGGGTTTCCTCTATTTTGTTCGGTTTTGCTCTATTGTGCTTGGACTATTGAAAATTTAGCTGGGAGAGGTGCTATTCTTAGCGTGATCCTACGTTAATTAATCTTTGTCTATTAAGTTATGTCCACTTTGTAAAAAAATTAGGTCCGTCCCAATTCCATTTTCTTTTCTCTTCCTTTTGATGTATTTAAGTTTTGATTTGATTTTCTTATTAGGTGGTAATCTAGTTGTTTCAGAACATTATAGACCTTGATGCAAAACTTGAAGATAAGAACATATTTTCTGAAAGTTCATGTAGTATTGATTGCAGATGCTACATTATGGACATAATGCTACATATTCTGTTAAGCTGCTAGTGTGCAGAACTATTCATTGTCTAAATGAACATCTTTATTTAACATGGTTACCAAAGAAGTTAACTTTTGATGTAGCTTGCTGGTGCTTAACACTTCAATGGTTTATTCATGTTATCCTTTAATTGCCTTTTGTTGATGCTTTGGTTAGGTGAAAGTTCAAACTTGGATTGATGGTAAAGAGGGTGCAGAATTTGTTGGTGTTGGTGCTAGATTTGGCACTACTATTGTGTCAAAGGAGAAAAATGCACTGCAAACTCCGCTTACTCTTTCTGACCCTCGGGATTGTTGCAAGCCTCCAAGGAAAAAGGTAATTTTCTCCTTATAAATGGTTACTATGTATAGCTCAAGGGCCTTTTGCTTTATGCTTCTAATAATGCTTTTATTTTTCAATTCATTTTGGTAGCTTGCTGGAGAGGTCATCATGGTAGATCGCGGCCATTGCAAATTCACAAAGAAGGCTAATAATGCTGAAGCGGCAGGGGCTTCGGCAATCCTGATTGTAAATAATCAAAAAGGTAATTGATGATTGATGAATATCCACAGATGGTTATAAGTTATCTATAATATGTGATGTACTCAGGTTGATGCCAGTAATTGGATGTCTTGTGCAGCAATAATAAGTTTTGGAAAAATAAAGTCTAAAAATAAAAAAAAATCTTATTTCTTCTCATTGTTCTCTATCTGAGGGGGTTGTGTGTAGCTCTTGCTTTTTGTTGTTGATCGAACGGTGCCGTAACTCACCGCTTGCAGTTGTTTTACGGGTGTCATTTGTCTTGCAGAACTCTACAAGATGGTTTGTGATCCTGAAGAAACCGACCTAGATATACACATACCCGCTGTTATGCTACCTCAGGATGCTGGGACAACGCTGAATAAAATGCTTTTAAATGGCTCATCATCAGGTAAAATTCTGAGTTTAGATGCAGCTTAGATGAGAAAGCACTTTAAATCAACATGTTCTAGGCACTGTTAAAAGCTCAATGCAAGGATAATGCTGTTAAATAATATACTCGATCAAGCCCCTAGGGCTTTGGTTCTATGATAAGGAAGCGGAACTCTTTGTGTAGATTGGGCACACGTCACCGTTCAAACCCTGCAACTGCCACGAAGCCTGGTGTTTAAGTAGGATCAGGGTAGACAGGTGCAGACCCATACTCCTCTGAGTTTCAGACCTGATGGACCAAGTTGGGCCAACTAATCCGCAATGGATTTCTCGGTTATAAAAAAATAACAATAATGTGCTTGATCAGAAAAGTGTCGTTAAATGATATCAGCATGTGCTGATATCATAATTAATTTGGCCTGCAGTCATATGATAGGAAAAGTACTATTTTTCACAGTTAATCACCTTGTGCTCCTGCAACTTCATGATTGTTAACTTTGGGCTACATGTAGTGTTTGTACTTTCAAATAGGGGTGGCCAGTGGGCCAGGCCGGGACGAGGCGGGTTTGGCAGGATCGGGTTGGGGCGGGACGGGAGCGGGCGGGACGGGAGCAGGACGAGGCGTTTTTTTTTTTGCACTTAATTAAAAAAATAACATATATAAACAACTCAATAATTGAACAAGAGAGTGTAATAAAAACATCCCAAGACTGTTTTTGTGCCTCTTCTATTATTTAATAGAAATATGATTTTTTTTCTAATACATTATACATATACAATTGTCAAAATTACAACTTTGTAGTGTCGTTCAAAAGTTGCAAATGACATAGTAAAATTGCAATTAAAGAAATTACATTTTCAAAAAAACATGTTCTATTTTCCTTATAATTTCATGTGGTTCTTCCGTTGGAATTGTATTTGTTGATAAAATTGCTCCACGTCGCTTCCACCACCTTCGGATAAGATGTCGTTGTAGTTTTCGTCTTCTTCTTCGTTCATCTCCGGTTGATCGCACCTTCTCCGCTCCGCTCGTATCCAATATCTGAATAATAATGCAATGTCCAAACTGTCTCCGACATTAGTGGGTGTAGTACTGCTATACAATCATAAATAGTTTCAATAAGTGATTTACATCCGTCTATTTTAATAGTCAGATTTAATACAACACCAATAATATAAATAGTGGAATATGAATAAAATATTTTTTTATTTTGATAAACATTTTTTTAATAGTTGTCTTATAAGCTAGTTTAGCTATATATTCATTAAGTAATAAATATATGAGAGCTATATAAAACAACATAGTTGAATTAGAACTCCTTAAAGAGAAAATTCTTTTGTTGCTTGAAATTTTTTATCTAAAAATACAATAAGTTCGACAATTTTATCCCAATCGCTATCTACAACCATATAAGCTGGATTTTGATTATGAGCGTTAAAAAATAAAGTTATAGGTCTTCTATAGTCACAAGCAACAAGTAGTTGTTGGTACAAAAAATCCACCTAGTGGGTACTTCTTCGGGAATTTTTCTATAAGGTAGTTGGCAATCGTGATAAGTTTTTTTATATTTCTTTTTTCGTTGTATTCTATTATTTTAAAAAATATAGTTTATAGCAAATTGTATTTTATCAAGAATGTCTGCAAAAAGTGATAGACCATCTTTTACAACTAAATTATATATATGACACGCACATCTTATATGAAAATGATCTGAAAAAGATGGAGTTAAACTATTTTTTAAAATTGTAATAGCATAATTATTAGATGAAACGTTATCTAATGTAATAGTCATAATTTTATCAGTTATGCCATAATAATGACAAACAAAATAAATATTTTCTGCAATAAAATTACTAGTGTGCCTATCATCTATATATCTGTACGCTAAAATACGTTTTTGCATAGGCCATTTATAATCTATCCAATGACAGATTACCGTTAAATAATCATGATCGTTAGTACTACGACCTATATCAGAAGTGATAGCCACTTTGCCATTTAAATGATATAATGAGTAACGTAAATACTGTTGATATTCATGTGCAAATTTAAATACATCTCTCTTAACAGTTGATCTAGGAAAACCTTTAAAAGCAGGATTATACATTTCTCTAATGTAATGAATAAAATCAGGAGATTCAGGAAATGAAAAAGGCAAACCCTCCACATCAACTAATTTTGCTAGTGCTTCCCTATCTCTATGTTTATCGTATTTAGGGCCTACAATTCCCCCGTCATAGGGTTAATTTGACCCTGTACTTGGTCCGGGACAATATGTGAACCTTGTCTCGATGGAGAGGGCGCTTGCGCACCCCATTTTTGAGCATCGTATTAGGCATACCTAGCTGAGTGTTTTTGTGCTATGTGTCTCATTAAACTCCGTCCCACCATGACCTTTTCCAGTTTTTAAACTATAAATTCCTTTACAAATTTTACATATAGCTACTTGATTCTCTACGTCCCTAATAAAAAAGTGTCGTGCATCGATTTTAATGGTCGTTTTGCTGGACCTCGTGCTCGTCTCATACTATGAGGAATAGGATGGATGATCCTCAAGCTAGTTGTCAACTTCACTCCCAAATGAATAAATAAAATTGAATATTTAGTAGACAATGTAGACTTGTAGAGAGATTGTAGGAAGATTTGTGAGAAAGATGAAGAGAAAATGAGGTATTTATAGTTGGAAAATTGGGTTAAAGTGTAAATATAATAATTTAGGGGTTAAAAATAAATATTAAGGGGTAGGGAGGTTGGGGAAGGGGAGGTTAAAATGGCCGCCAGACAACTACCAAAATGTAAAATGGTTGTCGCGCAAAGAACAATTTTTGCAAAGAGGGTTTCAAGTGGATCATGATCGGTTCTTGGCGGGTCGCGGGACGAGACCATGTCCCGCCCCGCTCGAGTCCCGCATCGTATTTTTTAATAATGGGTCGCCGGATCGGGCAGATCGGTCGCCCACCCACCGGTCGTGCCTACTTTCAACCTGAACTTTTGTCACAAGCACAAGTGATAAAAATAGGAAGTACTAAAAAGGTTTTACTACATGTAATGTTGTGCTATTTTATGTTCACATTTTTTCCTAATTACATGCTTATTATAGTACAAACACAATCTTAAAAGGAAAAATAAGCTTGGACTTTTCAGGTTCCAATAGAGATATTATTTAAGGGAATGGAGAGATTGATGACGGTGTCACACATCGTATTGGGGCAGAGTGAATGAAATTAAGGCTTGCATCTGGAGTCTTGTGCGCCAAAAAGGTGTCATCAAAACTAAAAGGGAAGTTTTATAGAGGGGTGGTTAGACCGACTACGTTGTATGGGGCGGAGTGTTGGCCAGTCAAGACATCACACACCCAAAGGATGAGAGTGGCGGAGATGAGGATGCTGAGATGAATGTATGGGCATATAAGGAGGGATATGATTAGAAATGATATATTCGAGCCAGAGTGGGAGTGACCTCGATGGATGATAAGATGTGTGAAGCGAGGTTGAGATGATTTGTACATGTGCAGAGGAGAGACACAAATTCTCCAGTGCGGAGGTGTGAGAGGTTGACTATAGACGGATTCAAGAGGGGTAGAGGTAGGGCGAAAAAATATTGGGGAGAGGTGATTAGACGGGATATGGAGCAGACACAACTTACTGAGGACATGACCTTAGATAGGGGTTGTGGAGGACACATATTAGGGTAGAGGGGTAGTAGGTAGTCGAGCATAGTCTTACGCTTACAAACTTGTAGTTGTAGTGTTATTACTGTAGGCCCGCTTAACATATCATACGAATAGACGTAGTATTGATTTATAGTCTTCTGTAGTTGTATTTCTTCTGCTATGCATTCTTTGATGTACTTGATTTATCTCATTTATTTGCATTAGTTACGGTTTCTTCCTTCTTTTTCAGAATGCGCTATTATGGTGTATTCACATTTGCTATCAGCATTTGCATACTGTTTTAAATTTTTAAATTTTTGATCGGGTCTGACTGTTTTTTTGCTTTGCATGTCCTGAACCGAGGGTCTCTCAGAAACAGTCGCTCTACCTACCAAGGTAGAAGTAATGTCTGCGTACACTCTACCCTCCCAGACCCACGTTGTGAGATTTCACTGGGTATGTTGTTGTTGTTGAATAGAGATATGAGCTTGTCAGGTAGATAGACTACTATTGCAATGACTAACCAATCACATGTTAGAGTGCCTTGCGTAAACCAATGAATTGTGGAGGAACCATAATAGTTGAGAGGTGAAGTGATTTTCTAATTTGATCGTGCTCCATATAGACATAGAATGTGAGGGATTCCGCCCGTAGCTTGTCTATACACAAAGCAAGGTAATCCTAAGTTGCGCGGACTCTCCGTTTTGGGTGTCGTACCCGTTCGGATAGAGGGGATACAGGTGCGGGTGTGGGATACGTCTCGGATACGGTCAGCCAACTTCAGATACTTTGACCCGAGTACATCGAAAATTTGGGAGGAAAATTGAGGATAAACGGATTTAAGACAAGGGAAATGACATACCTTCAATATTATAGTATTTTTGTCTCATTTTTGCTGCTTCGTGTTTCAAAGAAACCAAAAATTCAAGGTCACATTCTGAGTTTGGATGGTAGACAGTAGCAACGATATATCTTTATAGCTCTATTTTTTATAATTTTGAATTTTCTTAGCTGAATCCCGCACCCGTATCCATACCTGGATATGCACCCTCGAATCTTAAAATTTAGATTTTGCCGAATCTGACACTATACATACCCGTATCGGATACCCGCACCCGAGTAACTTAGAGGTAAACAGACATGCAGAAGTGAGCAAGATAATACACTTCTCGAGATCGTACATGCATGCATGTTTGTTGAGAGAGAGATTCTGATGTTCTTTTTAAAATGCAAATTTTTAAATAATTTTTTACCATCAATTTCTTTAATTGTTTTTTCCAATTGATAATATAGCTAATCCAATTGATTGTTGATCTTAGGTGAGATGTTATCAATTTTAATTTAGGCAAACGTCTTTCCCCATATGCAAAGGCTACAGAAACTGTTAACATTTTCTATAAGCAATATAGACATTAAGAATAAAGTACTTTTATCTGATCGAGCATATCACTTAAAATATTGCCTTCTAATTGTAATATTTCCCTTAACACTTTTTATTTGGAAAGTAAGTTTATATCATCAATATCGAAGTAACTATTACTATGTTTTAAATTTTGAGGTTGTAGAAATGTTTTTTTCAGAGATTCTCATCATTTAATGATTTCAAATTTTATTATCAAATAGAAAACCAAATATATTCTCATATGTCCGCTGTGCAACTGGTATTTTAATTGAAAAAATATAATTCTTATACACGGTTATCACCAATAACAAATCAATTAAAAATTATACTTTTTTACTTTTAAGATACTTATTTTTTTAAATGTAATAATTCATAAGATAGTTAAAACTGGCCCCCCCAAAATTTGGAGGCCTAAAGCCGTTGCTTCACTCGCCTTATGGTTGAGGATAAATTTAGCTTAGACTCTTAGAGCAAGCAATATACCCCCCCCCCTCTCCCCCCTTTTTTTTTTTGCAATGCTTATATAATTTTTTAGGCATCTTAGAAAAGCATTCAACTAAGTTCATTGCTTTCGTAACTTTATGAATTTGAAAGTGTGGCGATACTTTAACTTGGACACTAACCACTTTTTTGCTCTTTCATTTAGTTACTGTGCAACTCTACTCTCCAAAACGACCTGTAGTGGACAGTGCAGAAGTATTTTTGTGGCTGATGGCTGTTGGTACAATCTTGTGTGGTTCTTATTGGTCTGCTTGGAGTGCTAAAGAAACAGCTATAGAGAAGGACAAGCTGTTGAAGGTCATCCATCCTTAATTTAGTAGCGATCTTTGCTAGAGTATGGTGAAGATAATTGCACTTGAGTTTTGCATTGAGTTTCCTATTTGTCTCTTCTTGTAGGATGCTTCAGAGGAAGAGCTTTCGAATTTTGGAACTGGTGGTTCAAGCACCGTGATGGATATAAACGTGATATCAGCATTCTTATTTGTTGTTGTTGCTTCCTGTGCCTTGATTGTATTTTATAAGTTGATGAGGTTCACGTGGTTCTTTGAAATCTTGGTGGTTCTCTTTTGCGTCGGTGGTGTAGAGGTGCGTGTTGTTACTATGACATGTTATTTATACTTTAGTCCATAGACTTGTCTTGACAAATGATATACTTGTCCAAGTTTGACTGCTTTAGATGGTTATAGTGGGATAACATTTCAGGTAGGATACTGGTGCACCTTGGGTACATATGTGACAGGGATTAGGAGGAGCTATGTTGAAAATGTTATAACTTCTATAATACACATACAGGATATGATTAGCAACATTATCGTCCTATTCTAATCTATGCGATAGTGCATCCTCGAAATTTGTACCCATATATAAGAATACCATTAGATATGGTTCATTCATGATTTGCATTAGCTCTTCAGGTAAAAAAAACTTATGATTAGTTAGTGCTCAGTGAGTTTCCATATTATTATAAATTTGTTATTTATAAACCTTTCAAAAAATAAATAAATAAAAGAGATTAAGCAGAGGATAGAAGTAGTTAGAGGCTCTAAAAGGGCGAGAAGATGTCAATATTGGATTCAACAGATTTGTACTTGGTAGTTCTGGTAGTTGCTGTTTTCTGAGGTCTAGCTGGATCACTATACCCTTCCGGCAAGGTGGTAGGTGACCTCTAGATGCTCTTTAAGGTGTGTTTTGTATGAAGAAAAATGTTTTCCATGAAAAATGTTTTATTGGAAAACAAGTGAGTTTCATACTTGTGGTCCGGGCCTTCCCCGGACCCCGCGCATAGCGGGAGCTTAGTGCACCAGGTTGCCCCTTTTTTTAAGTGGGTTTCATACTTATTTCTAGTGTTTGGTAAATAAGCAAAGAAATATTGTCCCAAGAGCATTTATATGTAATCTAGCAAAACACCATGGGGTGGGATGGGGTGGGTAGTAGGGGTTAGGGGGCGGTGGGGATGGGATGGTCAAGGGGTGGGGGTTGGGGAGGTGGGAGGAGGCAATGAACTTGGTATGTCACTTGTGGAACTTGTTTTCCCTACTTCCATTAGGGAAGTCATTTTCCTCATCTTTTAAGCAACTTGTTTTCCTAGAGAAAATGTTTTCTAAAAACTTGACCAACCAAACATGGGAAAATTGGAAAACATCTCCCGGAAAATGTTTTCCTCCATAGCAAACACACCCTTAGTTTGTATTCATTTTGTTAGTAATGGTAATATTTCACAGTTTATTACCAAAAAAATTATAATCAGTTATTCATATATTTATAATGTATAAGTTGTATGTTGCATATGAATGTATTGCCAATTTTTTTTTTAAAAAAGGTAACATGTATGTATATTAGTAGTAAGAATGACTCTACTGAGAACTGTGGCAGTCTCCCATAATCACAAAAGGGTGTGAATAAAATCAACTTCCTTTAGAGAAGCAGATATCTAATTCTACTATATTTGTTTTGTTATCTGTTCCTCTCTTTCTATGACCTTATTCTGGCTTCTGCAATCTGTTAATGGTGTTGTTTCGGTTCCTTTCATGTGCAGGGGCTACAAACTTGCTTAGTTGCCTTGCTAGCAAGGTATGGTTAGTTCACTTTAGTTGCGTTATACATAGTGTAATCTGCTGTCTCTTAACTTAGAATCATGCTTTTTGCAATTCTACATTTTTACTGCAGAATTAGGATGGATAAATGCACTTTTCAGCTGTTAAGGAATCCAGCTTTAAGTTGTGTGATGAGCAAAATTGCTAGCATTTTCTTAACTAGTAAATCCTTTTGTTATATGAAAAAAAAACTTTTAGATATGATCATTCAATTCAAGCATAACCATATCAGAAGTGAAAAGTTTTTTATTTTTCCAGCATTCCAGGTACTGAATGACTTGGTGAAAGCTTGAAAATCAATTTGAATTAGCTGTCTTTACATTCTGATTGTACTTGTTATGCTGTCTGTTTTGGTCTTTCTAGTGTTGAATGCATTTTGTTCAAATTACATAGTTAAAGATTCATGAGTTAACTGATAAAGTTGTTGCCATGTGACCAGGAGGTTATGGGTTCAAGACGTGGAAACAGCCTCTTGCAGAAATGTGAGGTAAGGCTGCATACAATAGACCCTTGTGGTCTGGCCCTTCCCCGGACCCTGCGTATAGCGGGAGCTTAGTGCACCGGGCTGCCCCTTTACATAGTTAACCAGATTTATCTCACGGGTGGTTTTGGTGGAAAATGTGATATCACGGGACTACTTTATCCCCTTTCCACATTGGATGGTAGTGATGAGGGATTATATGCAAGACTATAATACTTTATCATGTGATTAAGATTAACCTTATTGATGATATCCATGAATAAAGTGCAGTATGTAGTTTGGTTTTGTAGCATTCACCTTTAAGTTCTAGAATGTCCTTCTAAGATGCCCTTCAAATGAGATTTTTTTTTCTTTTTTTTCGGGCAAAAAGGCAAATAAGTCAAATGAGATTTATCTTTTTCATCTTCAAGTTTAGTATTTCCTCCATCTCATTTAAAATGGCCTAATATGACTTCAATGATCAATCAATCAACTTTTTAGGTGAAATTCATTTGATTTTTCAACCTTATAAAATATTAGATGTACCAATTAAAGTGAGAAAAGAAATACTATCAAATGATAGAAAATTAGTTCCAAAATATTATACAGTACTTCAAAAACAAAAAGTAATACAGATTATATATCAAAAAAACAAAACGGCAGCCCGATGCACCAAGCTCCCGCTACGCACGGGGTCCCCTGAAAGGCCGGACCAATTGGGTCTTATATATGCAGTCTTACATAATTTGCTAGTAATATTGTAGAAGTTAACTAGGACATTTGATATGAGACACAGAGTAATTACAAAAACTTCTCATCATCATTGATTCCCTTGCCGAAAACTCATCTCTACACACCGATATGTCTTTTCTCCATCTAATTTGAAGCAAATACTTAAACTGAAATTAGGAATATAGAGAAAATTACAGCAACATCAATATTTTATTGTTTTATCCAGTGATGCAAATAAAGAACAGAAAAACTTGTAAAAGTTTTTCGGAGAAGATTATTGGCTTCTCCATATATATATATGAATATTGCAAAAAGTTCATTGTAATAATGTGCAAAGATCATGTGCTTTTCTTGCCCTGATCCAATTACAATTTAGATATGGTATTGGAAGTTCTGCTTTTAATAAGGATATTATAAGTTCTGTTACACAATGATTATCTAAGTTTCAGGTGTTTTTTTCTTTTCAGGTGGTTTAAGCGTACGGGAGAGTCATTCATTAAAGTACCCATCTTTGGTGCAGTCTCTTGTCTTACTTTGGCTGTTTTCCCATTCTGCATAACTTTTGCAGTGGTTTGGGCAGTGTACAGAAATTCTTCTTTTGGCTGGATAGGTCAAGACATACTTGTAAGGATTCATTTCTTTTTGTTTCCTTACATACTTGTAAGGATCATTTCTTTTTCTTTTAAGCAATATTTTTGTATTTCTTTAAATGCTAGTTGTTTGTTTGATATCATGTGCAAACTTTTTTTTTCTTTTCGAAAGTCTGTTGAAATTTTTGTGCCCTGCATTATGAAGTCTATCAAAAAAATTGACAGTTGTTATTGCTATAAACAAAAGATTCTATTAGATTGTTGTCCTTTGACTTAGTTGTTTGCTGCCCAAAGTTGGATTTTGACATCCTAAGAAGTTTGACACCATTGCATTTACTGTTTTATTCCATACAACTTTCACATATTTCATATTCAAATATATTTAACAATTCAAAGTCGTAATAATAATGTTTTTCTTTATCAAACTAACTCTGAACAACTGTTTTAAAATTTTCTTCCTTTACAACTAAATATAATACACAAGTCGGTATTAACTTCTTAAACTTCGTAACTTGTTAAGCATGTCACATAAAGTAACATAAAGGGAGTAGTAAATATAATGACCTGATCCATATACCTCTATATCCAAAAAAAAGGACCAAATCATGTCCTTTAGCCTCAGCTGGAATGAGGGATGAGACATGGTGAGTTATTTCAACCAGGTACTAGCATGCTGTATTTGTACCCCAATAGTACTAGTTTTCACAGTGCCCCCCTCTCCTTCCCCTTGTGCCATATTATGTGAAACTACGCTGAGTTTTCTCATTTGTAGGCTATGTTTATTTTACTGTTTGAGATATATCGATTGATGACGTGTGGCCATGAGAAAATTTTCACCTTTTTCCGGAAAACTTTTTCACTTTATTTGAAATTCAGCGTTTGGCCATGAAAATTTCAAATATGATTTGACACTTTATTTTCACTTTATTTGAAGTTGTATTTGACATTTGGAAAACACCTAAAACCCTGTTTGCACTATTTTTCACCTTCAGTACATTCAAACAACCAAATATTCTTTGCAAAAACTATAACCAAACACAACTCCATTTTCAACTCCAACTTCAAAATTCCAATTAAAGTGAAAAATATTTGATTTCTATGGCCAAACGCCTTTAAATTCCGTAGCTGTTACATGTGAAACTGTAGCCTATGTTTATTTTACTGTTTGACGTATATCAACTAATGATCACTCTTTTTGCTTTTGGATAGGGTATCACACTAATAATTACAGTTCTGCAAATTGTACGGATACCTAATCTCAAGGTAAACAATTCTACCCTTGTAAGCATTAAATGGAACGAGCTTGCGCGAACATTTAGTTAATCTCATCTTGCAATTATCTTATAGCCATGCCATGTTTTATGTTGGTGACTTCTTTTTACTTGTTTTCCTAAGTTGTATATTCTTTCTAGTGCCATAAAGAACATACACATGCAGAAGTAAGCATTGTTATTACATTAACAAGATGTTTGTTTTTTACCCGCATTTTGAGGATTGCTGCTAGAAATGGTGGCCAAGTTTGCTTAAAAAATCAACAAAATCTTTTTGAGATTTTCTTTTTGGTTGTGAAGGTCACTGCTTCGGGTGTTTACTATCTTAAATGCTGTCTTTGACTGACATCAGTTAAACTTAACTTTACATGGTTCTCAAGAGGAAGTGTTAACCAATTGAATCTCTGAGTGCTATATACTATGTTAATGCTCAATCTACTGGCATTTCTATTTTACAGCACAGTTTATGATGATGTTATTATTCTTGAAATTTTAACTAGTATTAAATATCAGGTCGGTACAGTTCTTTTGGGTTGTGCCTTCATCTACGACATATTTTGGGTATTTGCTTCTAAGAGGCTCTTCCATGAAAGTGTGATGATTGTGGTAGGTAAATCGCTTAATTTCAATTTGATGCTAATGGGAGTTGCTTCTAGATATAAGTTGGCAATTTGAATTTTCCACGTCTTTGAAGGTAGCTCGTGGTGATAAAAGCGGGGAGGATGGTATTCCAATGCTGCTAAAGATTCCACGATTATTTGATCCATGGGGTGGTTACAGCATTATTGGCTTTGGTGACATCCTATTGCCTGGCCTGCTAGTGGCATTTTCACTTAGGTCCGGAAATGAGACAACCGTTTTCCCCTTTCGTAATTTAGTTTTCTTTCTGTTGTGATATTGAGTTAATACTTTGACATCATACAATGTTTATCATATCCGCCCCAATATACACACATCCAATATTTTGATAAAATAGAGAATATAGAGATCTCGGACCCTTTCTTCACCCTGTTCACACCCCAATACACATGCAATATTTCGTTAAGACAGACCGTAGCGATCTCGGACACTGATTCCAGAATTATTTTATTTTTGTTAAAATTTGTTCCTTTGCAGGTATGATTGGCTTGCAAAGAAGACTCTTCGAGCTGGCTACTTCTTGTGGGCAATGATTGCATATGGATTAGGTACTTAATGACATCTACTTTAGAATGAGCCTATCACTTAGGTTGGAGTTTTTTCTGTTTATTTGACATGTGCTCTGGAATACATTGCAGGTCTTCTTATTACATATGTAGCATTGAATTTAATGGATGGTCATGGCCAACCTGCACTTCTTTACATCGTCCCATTTACCCTCGGTAATTCTCATCAAATACTTTTTAAGTCGTAATGAAAAAATGTTTTTGGTAACCAAACACCGTATATGACTTTCCCATGATAACATTTTCTTGAAAAAAGACTTATGTCATACCAAATACGTTCTAAATCTTCATGAAACAACAAGCTCCGAGTTTCACAATCACCGGACCAATACATACTTTTTGTGCAGGGACATTTTTTATGCTTGGGAGGAAGAGAGGTGACCTGAAAATTCTTTGGACTAAGGGTGAACCAGAGAGGGTGTGTCCACATGTTCGTCTCGAATCAATGGAAGAATAAGGCAATCTTCCTCCTGTAATTATATTATACTGACCTTAAGTATTATCTGCTATCAATCATTAACATTCTGGTATCATCTATCTGTTTTAAAACTTAGCAAAATCTTCAGTTGTTAAGTACACATATGCCAGTTAATGTACAGCTGATTGATCAGCATTTGTCCCTTTGGTGAAAATAGTGTAGTTGCTGTTTGATTATTGTCTTCCATTATTTCCTCCGCAGCCTCACTCCCTCTTTTTATATATATATATTTGTTTAACAACACTGGCCGGACTAATTAAGATTTGCATCAGGTAGGCCTACTAGGGGAGTAAAGCGGTCGCTTACCAAAAAGTTTTTCATACCCAAAGCTTGATCCGAGACCTTTGATTAAGCATGAGTGGATTTCAACCATTCCACCATACCTTTTGGTAGTGATACACAATATACTCTTTACATTATTTTGTCTTCCAAATTTTTAGGGACTAAGAAAATTTGAGCCTTTCGAATTTTTAATTTATCATTCCACCAAATCTGGTAATCCATTAAATTCTTGTGCTTGCTATAAGTAAACAACAAATTTCGAGTCAAGAAAAATAATAATTCAAGATAGGAAAATTGAGTAACAAAATGTAGTATATTTGATTTCAAATGTGTTAAAGAGTGTTACTGTTAAACAATGTACACGTCCAGTGGGACGTCCAAGCAGTGGAGGCCAGCAATGAGCTGATTTCAATTGTATATTTGGTAAATATTAGACTTAGTGATGTACCTTAATTAGTAGTGTAATATTATCATAATTGTAAAGTTAGTCTCTAAATAGAACAGGGATTTAGAGGTAGAATAGGAAAAAGATTTTTTTATGTAACTTGTATATATATGTCATTCATCAATAATAATAATCAAGGGATTAATTCTTTCATGGTATCAAGAGTCTAGGTTCTTTTCCTTGCTTCCGCTTCTCAATTCTTTCTCAAAATAATGTGACAAATCCCGCCCCCCCTCGGTTTCTCTGAAAATCCGAGACACATTCCCCCTCCTACAAATCTTGTCTAAAGTTTGTTCTATTCACTATAACTGATAAGAACACTTTTCATCCTGCCCTCACCGTTTCTAACATCAAGAGTGTTCTTCCTATTGTTCTTGATCTAGAGAACGTCCAATATGGGACGTGAACAAAATTATTCAAGATTCATACTATGACACATAAAGTTTTTCACCACATCACCCACTACTCATACTGGGGTGATATGACGTTTACTTCTACAACGGTTGTGCCTACCAAAACAGCAGATCCAGACTTATGGGTCATGCTTGATGCCAAGGTTCTCCAGTGGATTTATGCCACTATCTCCTTGGATATTTTATAGACGATTATGGAACCCAACTCCACAGCTATGACAGTGTGGAATCGATTGCGTGACATCTTCCAAGATAACAATCATTCTTGCATTGTCATTCTTGAGTAGGAGTTTTCTCAAGTTGCTATGACGAATTTTCCAAACTTTTCTTCTTATTTCAAACGCCTCAAGGACTTGGCAGACCAACTTCGCAACGTGGGTTCTCCTGTTTCTAATAGTCGTCTAGTTCTTCAGATGATTGCCGGTCTATCCGAGGCCTATACAGGGGTTGCTTCGGTTATTCGTCAAAGTAACCCCCTGTCAGAGTTCTATCAAACCCGCTCCATGCTCACTTTGGAAGAAGCGGGTTTGGTTAAAAGGGCATCGATCGGAGCAAGCCTCGTCGTCATGATGACTGCTTCAAATTTTCCCCCTTTCAATCACGCCAACGTGACCCAAAATCACAACAACGGTGGTGGTAAGAAGGGCCAAAATAGGAAAAATAATGGCAAAAGTCGTGGCGACAACCGGAACGGTGGCGGGTCAGCCACCACGGGCAGTCATCAACAACAGCAGTTCGGGGCCCACAATGGACCCCTGGACGATGGCAGTGGGTCCCAAAGAATGGCCGCGCCACGCGCCGCCGCGGCCAGTCGTCGCGAACTTTCTTTTTCGTGGGCTTCTCGACGCTCGGGGTTTCGAGCGACTTATGGGCGAGCGTGATCGGAATACTTGGGCATCATTCCCCTCAGGCTCATCACACAACAGGACCCATACAAACCGACATTGAAGTCGTGATGCACACGCTTGACTTGACTCAACCGGACCATAATTGGTACATGGACACATGCGCCACTACCCACATGACATCTGACCAAGGTACTCTCTCTTCTTATTCCAATTTGAGCAGTAATCGTGGTATAATTGTTGGTAATGACAACTCTATTCCAATTAAGGGTTAGGGTAATAAAACTTTGTCCCCTCCTCATCCATCACTTGTCTTGAAAAATATCCTTCACGCCCCGAAACTAATTAAAAATTTGGTGTATGTCCGTAAATTCACCACTATAATTGAGTTTCTATTGATTTTGATCCATTTGGATTTTCTGTGAAGGATTTCAAGACGGGGTTTCCTCTCATGAGGTGTGACAATATGGGGATCTTTATCCAATCACACCGAGTCTCAGCATCTCGCGTCAAGCTATGTCATCCACTTTTGCATCTCTTGCTCCTTCATTGTGGTATGCTCGTCTAGATCATCCAGGGTCGTCAATTTTATCTGTTTTAGATAAGAATAAGTTTATTTCTTGTTGTCAATCTTGTTCTTTAGGGAAAATTATTAAGTTACCGTTTGTAGCTTCGAATTCTCATACTTCAATGTCATTTGATATTATTTATAGTGATTTATGGACATCTCCAGTTCTCAGTTCTATGGGTCATCGATATTATGTTTTATTCTTGGATGACTATTCTAAATTTTTATGGACGTTTCCAATTGCGAAAAAATCCCAAGTTTTTTTCATCTTCGTCAAATTTAGAGCTTTTATAAGAACTCAATTCAAACGGAAAATAAAGAACATTCAATGTGATAATGACAAAGAATATGACAATGGTGAGTTTAGAGAGTTGTGTGCTAAAAATGAGATAAATTTTCGTTTTTCTAGTCCTCATACGTCTTCACAAAATGGAAAAGCTGAATGAAAAATTCGTACCATTAATAACATTATCCGCACCTTATTGGTTCATTCTTCCGTCCCTCCATGACACCATGCCCTACATATGGCTACAGATCTACTTAATATTCTTTCCTCTAAAGGTTTGACATATTCTTCTCATCTTCAGGTTTTGTACAATAAGACTCCTTCATATTCTCATCTAAGGGTCTTTGGATGCTTATGTTATCCACTTTTTCCATCCACCACAATCAACAAACTTCATGCACGTTCTACTCCGTGTGTGTTTTTTGGGTTATCCGTCAAATCACCGTGGTTATAAATGCTTTGATTTGTTCTCTAAAGCTAAAAGGAGAAAGAGAGATGACTCTAGTTGTTGAGTACCCTGAGGAAGGTACCAGATCGACTTCTAGTTGTAGCGGATCTTACTTACATCGGTTCTAGCGCTTTCTCTTGATTAAACGAATCATCATTAGTCTTCATGTTCTCTTTGATGAATCCCAATTTTCATTTTCTAAAGTAGAAAAACACGTGCCTAGTTCTTATGATTTTTTGGATGATGATATCTCCCCCTATGTTCTCCGTCATTTTTTAGATTTTTCAGAAAATACGTCGTCAGCGCCGCGACCCATAAGGGAGGCGTCGCGGCGCCTGCCTTCCAGTGAACAGTCAAATTCAATCCCGTTGACAGCACCGCGACCCTTCAGAGAGCTCTGTAGTTCATCAGGCGCCGCGACCCTAGACCATGGCGTCGCGACGCCTTCGACGAATTTTTTTTGCAAATTCTCAAAATTCACCCAATCCAGCCTAGAGTCATGGTCCAATCACTCGCAGTCAACAGAGTATTTTTAAACTAAAAAGATATTTTAATTTGAATTCTAATGTTCTTAAATCACTCTTACCCCGTAATCATGTGTCTGTCTTAAATGACACTAATTGAAAAATTGTCATGACCGATGAATATAATGCTCTTATTGATAATAAGACGTGGGAGTTGGTACCCCGTCCATCTGATGTTAATATTATTAGGTCTATGTGAATTTTTGCTCATAAGAAAAATTTTGATGGTTCATTTGCAAGGCATAAGACTCGTCTTGTAGGTGATGGTAAGACTCAGTAGGTTGGTGTGGATTGTGGTGAAACATTTAGCCCGGTGATCAAGCCGGCTACCATTCGCATTGTGCTCAGCTTGGCTCTTTCAAAATCATGGCCCATTTATCAACTAGATGTGAAGAATGCTTTCCTACATGATGATCTCAAAGAGACAATATATATGCATCAGCCCTTAGGATTTAAGGATACTAGATATCCTAATCATGTTTGTTTGTTGAAGAAGTCCTTGTATGAGCTTAAACAGTCTCCACGAGCTTGATATAAGAGGTTTGCTGATTATGTTTCGACTATGGATTTTTCCCACAGCAGGTCTGATAATTTATTATTCATATATCGTCGCGGTTCTTCGATGGCTTATATACTATTATATGTGAATGATATTATCTTGACTGCCTCTTCTGATGTTTTGCGAAAGTCTATCATGACAATGCTCAGTTCTGAGTTTGTCATGAAGGACTTGGGTCCATTGAGTTATTTCTTGGGGATTGTTGTTACTCGTCATGCAGGTGGATTATTCTTATCACAGAGGAAGTATGCAGCAGAGATCATTGAGAGGGATGAGATGTCATCCTGTAAGTCCACTTCTACTCCAGTTGATACTAAACTCAAGTTGGGTGCTGCAGCTGACTCTTCCTATAAGGATCTGACCCGCTATCGTAGTCTTGCAGACGCCCTTCAGTAGCTTACGTTCACGCGACCTGATATTACATATGCCGTACAGCAGGTGTGTTTATTTATGCATGATCCCATAGTTGAACATTTGAATGCGCTCAAACACATTCTTAGGTATACTCAGGGAACACTTGATTATGGCTTGCATTTGTATCCTTCGTCGACGTCTACACTTGTCTCCTATACAGATGCTGATTGGGGTGGTTGTTCTGACACCAGACGATCTACGTTTGGTTATTGCATGTTTTTAGGTAATAACTTGATCTCATGGTCTGTCAAGCGTCATGCCACACTTTCACGTTCAAGTGTAGAGGCCGAATATCGAGGGGTAGCCAATGTGGTTTCTGAGTTATGTTGGTTACACAATCTACTTTTAGAACTTCAGTGTCCTATTGAGAAAGCTACCTTAGTATATTGTGATAATATAAGTGTCATCTACCTTTCTGGTAATCCAGTTCAGCACCAGCGTACTAAACACATAGAGATGAATATTCACTTTGTTCGAGAGAATGTAGCTAAAGGACAAGTATGCGTCTGTCATGTCCCTTCCAGATATCAGATTGCAGACATCTTTACAGAAGGGTCTTCCCTAGATCCTTTTTGAGGATTTTAGAGATCTCGTCAGACGTATCATGGGGCGTGTTAAATAATGTACACGTCCAGTGGGACGTCCAAGCAGTGGGGCCCAACAATGGGCTGATTTCAATTGTATATTTGGTAAATATTTGACTTAGTGATGTACCTTAATTAGTAGTGTAATATTATCATAATTGTAAAGTTAGTCTCTAAATAGAATAGGATTTAGAGGTAGAATAAGAAAATGATTTTCCTATGTAACTTGTATATATATGTCATTCATCAATAAGAATAATCAAGAGATTAATTCTTTTAGTTACAACTCTATATAATCCTCTGATTCTCCAATAATAATATGAACTATGTTGAATTTGAATTTGATTTAGATTCAAGGGCTTGAGTAACTTGATCTTGAATCTTCGTTTTTGAATTTAAATTTAAATTATTTGTCACGAACAAGTAACTTGATCTTGAATGCCTGGATATATGTATTCATTCTTAATCTTGAACTTGAACTTGATTGCTTGAATTTGTAGCTTGCAGAGAAATATGGGGCTTTTGATGTACGAGCTCTTTCTTGCTTCTTGTTCCTAATTCCTCCTCTTTATGAGTTATGAGGACTCGTATTATAGTTTTAGGGAAGGTGTAGCTCTGTGATTTGATTGATCGGTACTTTGAACTGACCAATCGTATTCATCTGACGACAAGCTCTAATTTGATTGGTCGAAAGCTCACTTGACATGATTTCATTGACTCATTTATTTGATTTGAATTGCCACATTATTTAATATGTGGCATGGGCCTGAATTTTAAGATGGACTTGGACCTTGTGCTATTAAAGTGAGCTCATCATTTGGAGCTCAATCAAATGAACTAGCTCAAATTAATTCAATCATTTTAACCATATTATTCGGACTACTTTTTTGAATTCAATATAGCCCAACTAATTTATGATTTTAGATTCAATAAAATTAAATGATTACACTATCAAACAAGAGGAAACAGAGAAATCTAGTCACTTGTGAATATTTCTTCCACGGAGACAATCTACTCTAGAATGTTAGCGTGAGTACGACGTTTGTGAATATTTTTCAAGGAAAGTGTTTGGTGTTTGAAGGAATGAGAAGTTTGGATAAGGACAAAATGAAAAGAAATAAATAAAGCAAAGAAATTAAGAAAAAGGGATAGTGGAGTAGTATTTTTGAGTAATTTATTTCATTTTATTTTTTTTAGTACCTCTTTCTTTGATTTTCTATTCGTGATTAATTTGAATTTGTATCGCGTAGGGCTCATTCGGGGAAGAGCTCCCTCCCAAAGATATGTCTATACCCCAGGGCTCGAAATCGAAAAGAGTAGTCACGTCTTCTGCACAACATTCTTTGATGGGTGTTTTTTTAACACCAAATCATAAAAAATATTATGATTTTTCAAGAATTCATATCGAATCACACCATGTTGAAGAGCAAATAGTTTTTTTTTACGTCGAGTCATCTTTTTTCAACAACTTCATGTGTTTATCGTTTTTTTAGTGAACGCTTACCTAGAACTAGTAGTCTATAACATTTAATCATACCATGCGTTTATACTAAATCAATAAATGCATGCCATGTATTTGAATGTACATAATTATTACTATATTTAATAATGATTAGTTAATTATATATTCATTTCATTATATTACTTAATCACAGTAACTTGAACTGATTTGATGTAAATATTCATTGCACATAAGTATTTTCACAAAATGTAATAATCCGACTTATTATTTAAGCACTTAATATTTATAACAAATTAGGAATTTTACCTCAAGATAAAAGAAACATTTTGACCCCCTAAGGTAATGGCAACCTTTTAACGCATAGTAACAATTTGCTTACCTTCTATAACTCGCTTCAATACCAAATTTATAAGGTCACCTCGATAATAGTTACATGTAATCATTTTAAAATATGATGTTAATAACCTGAATAATGAGATGGTTACTAGCTGTATATATTTCGTTGATACAACAACAATATATTCAGTGAAATCTCATAATATGGGGTTTGGAGATATATTTCACTAATAGTGTAATTTTTTTTTGTATTATTATTATTATTGTATAAAATTAAATCCTTATCAAATATATATAACTATTATACAGTGAACATTTCATTTTCTTAACGTTGCTTCAACAATCAAAAAGGGCCAAAATGTATATTAATACCTAACATGATAAGTACCTCATATGTGTCGTGTGCGATGAGAATATATCACAATTATTAGCACGACTTTTCTATTTTATTTTATTTTGTTGACGAAGGAACCATGAATTCTTCTTTCTTTCGAAATACAAGCAGAAACCCTGATCGATAGCACAAACCACGCCGCTTAAATCACACTTGCAGCAGTCGGTGTTAGCTCCCTGCAGAGGCGCAGACGTTACTGCTGCGATAAAGACGGATACTCCTCGCCTTCAAGCACTAACCTGGCTTGCGCTGATGACTTTTCTATTTTTTTGAACCAAAAATTGAAGTAAAAAACTCGTTTTTATGTAATGGCGATTAATACATGAACTAGTATTATATACACCTTAAGTGTTGACAAGTAAATAATATACATATCAAAGATGCTTCTATTCCCTTATCTTCAACATAATTAATTACATCTCACAATTTTTTGTTTTTGAAAAATATGCATTTTTCCATTTCACCTTAATCATTTTTCTTAAATTGGTACTCCCTTCGTCCCAAAAAGTTTGTTCCACTTTTATTATTTGTTTATTCATAAAAAATTGACACATTTTTATATTTAAAAATAATTTAACTTTATGAAATAATTTACAGTCATATAAATATCTAAAATTTATTTTGGACCACATATTTCAAAAGTCTTTATTTATTTCTTAAATTTTGTGTTAAGTCAGATTAAGACAATCTTTTTGGAACGGAGGGAGTATACTGTAGTCTTATCAAAGCATCTAATTCAGATAAGCCACGTCTTTAGCGTTATAATATGATTGTTTTTTTTCAATTTTTCTATTCTTAATAAAGTTGGACCACAAATGAATGAAAATAAATGGGTCGGTTTGTTTAGGCGGCTGTGCTGACCCATGATAATAGGAATTTTACTACTATTATTTGTGACAATTGTTGATGACAAGTGGCTACTTGATAAGGTTTGGACGGCTTATTATATGAGTACAACTTATAATGGTATAACATTTTAATGTCTTTTACTTGTTTTCATTTTATCTTTTAGCCAATTACACTAGAGATTTTGAAGCTGTAATTTAGTAGTTGTAAACTTTTTGATATAGTAATAACTTGAGATAAAATAGTATAGACAAATAAATACGATTTTGTTAACAGTCTCACATCGAAAATAAAATGAAAACATGGACTCTTTATATGGACTTGGACAATCCTCACCCTATAAGCTAGCTTTTGAGGTTGAGTTAGACCCAAGATCTATTATTTACATGGTATCAGAGCCAGACTAATTTCAACTCTTTATTGAACATTGACTAGTTTTTTTCTAAATTTACTTTTTATTTATTACCCCTTAAAAATATTTTAGCCTTTCTTTTATTTGTTTGTTTTTGGAGGCCGGCGGAGAAAATCAAAAGAGAATATATGAATGACCAAATATCACAAGATAATCATCTTATGAGTATGAGTTGTATAGACCATGATGTGCACTTCTCTTTTTGTGTGAGCAACATATATATAAAGCTAACTCAATTCAATTTAAGTAGAAAATTTTCGGTTTTCCTCCGTTCACGTATTTTATATATTCCAGATATGGAGTTGGGTAAAATTTCATGTGATTCGGTAAACAAAATAGAAATGCCATCACTTTGTTGAAAAATCCAAATTAAAGTTTGGAAACAAAGACAATTTAGAATTGCCCCACAAGTGTCACAAATGTTATTGGTAAGTGTATATTCAAGATGAACCATATAATAGCAAATAATAATTATACTTACAACCAATTCAAACTTATCATTTGGTGGATTATGTTTGCATATGTATTTGCATGTCCATATCTCCACCTAAAAAAAGTTTTTTTTTTCGAAAAAATGAAAATCTATAAAACAAAACCTTCATTTAAATAAAATTGATTAGTTTTTATGTCATTTGTATAAGCACTTCCATAATATTCTACCTTGATCCTTTTCCCCCCATTTTATAAGTGCATTGTGTAGAGCAATTAGACAACATTTTCAAATAGATGGGCCCCAATTTGATATCACAGCAAGGAATGACATTGATGGATGACGCCCTAAAGCTCAGCCCATCCTATCTGTTGGGCCTTGGTCCATGTGCTTATTGAAATGTTCTGTCCCTTTCCATAACGGTCACATAAATTTTTCCACAATTAAAACGGCTACCTTTTTTTAGCCACTCGATTAGTAGCTCATATCGTTTTTCTTCTCTTTTTTGTTCAATAAAAAAAGAACAAATCAAAGAATAGTAAATTTGGATTTAGAAATTTTAATTTTATTGTATGAGCGTAATACATGATGTGTGGACTTGGTACATGTCACGTGTTTGAACATTAATGGCAGACATAAGTCTAATATTTAAATGAAGGATAAAATGGACAAATTTATTATCCACTGAATTTCGAAGGTTCCGTCACTCTAAAATTTCTTATAAGAAAATAAGTTTGATAAAAAAATTTATTTTGTGGAATTTTCTCTGTGGCAAGAATATGAGGGGCATTTTTCTTTATTTTTATAAAAGATAAGTAACAGGTTTTCACTCTATTATGACTATTAAGTTTTGAAAAAAATTGCTTAGCTGGCCACATTCTTACAACTATGGCAAGATTAGGTGAATAAGTTGGCCTGAACCAGCTAATCAAGTTCACAACATTTTCAAATAATTAACACTGACACTCTGTTGAGGATAAGAACAACAAATAAACCATACAAAGAATCTGTCAACATCCTCTCCACCCTGGGTCTTTCCAGAACACTATATTCTTTATCTGTTCAAGAAACAAATTATACTCATTTAGTACAGTACACAATATGTCTTTAACAAAATAATTATAATCTGATGTAATTTGGAAGTGTCAATCTTATTGACTATGACAATAATAACGACTATAAACATACTCGTGACAGGGTGGTACGCTTGTTGAGGCTTCATGAAGACGTCTCTATGTCATTGGGATGACGCTATACTCATTAGCAAGCGTTTGGTGACCAACAATTCTGGAATGGGATCGAGTGTTTTCACGTCTTACGATAGTGTTCGGTTTGTCTGCAAGCCTTTATCATCGTCAGTTAACTAAGTAGGGCCCTACACGAAGGGCTTTAATACTAGGAAAGCGGTGGGCGTAGCCTTTTCTCCCTTAGGCTCCTGTAGGGGCAAATATGAGAAGGGGTAGGGGAGATTTCCGCCTTAGAAAGAAGCCTCCGTACCAGCGATCGATTCCCTGGTTTTTATGGCTTCCCTTTCCCTCCAATCAACCACTCTTTTAGTTCCCAAAATATCTACAATCCAGAATATAAGTGATGTATAGGAAAGGTAGAGTGTACACAATCTTTTTCCTACCTTATAAAATAAAGAAGTTATTTTCGATAGACCCTCAATTCAAAATGAAGCAATAATAAAACAGGTCAAAATAGAATAACTACACTAAACATTATGCTAAGTGAAAACAAGAGATAGAAAGTAAATTTAAGTAATAAGCATAAATTGAAGGGAAAGAAACTACTCCATCTGTTTACTTTTATTTATCCACTATTAATTTTACATACTTTCTATGAAATAATAAATGAAGTGCATAATTTATCATGATATTTATATTAATTTATTCATAGTTTTAATGAATTTGAAAAATAATTTAAAATAAGTAATTAATATTATGAATAAAAAATAAAAAATATCATCTTCTTTTATTAAGAGTGAAAATCTATTTTTAGTATAATGAACAAAAATGAACTAATGGAGTAAATGAGAAATACTATTTCTACTATTTTCTCCTTCTCAATTTAAGTGTCTTATTTTGACTTGATATTAAATTTAAGAAATAAAAGGAATTTTTTTAATTTTGTAATTTTAAATTAAAGATGTGTGAAATCTTTTAAATCTTGTGTTCTTAACCTTATTTAAGAAATTGTAAAACTTATTAAATATAAAAAGACACTCTTTTAAGACAGAAAGTAAGAAAATTAAATTGAGAGGTAAGTGAATAAAAAGGAATGATAGGTAAGAGCATGCTACTGCCGTACTGCGTACACAACCTCTTATCTAATTTTAAAATAATTAATACTTGAATAAGTTTGTCCCCACATTCAATTTATTTTGTGTTAATAATGAGTTCTCCACTATAAAACAACCACAACCCTATCGTTTCTCAGTACCAAACTTGGTTCTTGAACTGTTGTCCACTTAGCACAAAGAGAGTTACAAAAAAAGAAGGTAAAACCTTTGTTTGGGTGTGTGAGAAAATGGCAGAAAACAAAGAAGAAGATGTTAAGCTTGGAGCTAACAAGTTTAGGGAAACTCAACCATTGGGTACAGCTGCTCAAACTGATAAGGATTATAAGGAGCCACCACCAGCTCCATTGTTTGAACCAGGAGAGTTGTCATCATGGTCTTTTTACAGAGCTGGAATAGCAGAGTTCATGGCAACTTTCTTGTTCTTGTATATCACTATCTTGACTGTTATGGGTCTTAAGAGATCTGATAGTTTGTGTAGTTCAGTGGGTATTCAAGGAGTTGCTTGGGCTTTTGGTGGTATGATCTTTGCTTTGGTCTACTGTACTGCTGGTATCTCAGGTTGGTTTTTTAAACTTTTTCTTGATGGTTCTTTTAGTTATTATCTTGCTAAAGTTTGTTCCTTTACCAGTTTTACTAAAAGCTTGTACTATATGTTTGAGTTTGTGTTTATTTATTGTGTATATTATATTATTGTCAACTAGTCTTTACCTGTTTTACTAAACATATGACATTTTCTTTGAGGTGATTCTCTTTATTTTTCCCTTCCCTTGCTCTATATGTTTGAGCTTGTGTTTACATACTTTGTTGACCACATAGTTTTATCAACTAATTTTATGGATTCTTGATTATAGTCAACTAAAAGATTCAATCTTTCCCTGTTTTAGAGGTCAAAAGATGTTATTGGTTTACTTTCTCTGTCTAAATTACAAAAATATGGAGTTTTCCATACCATTCTTGTTGGTTCTTATTCCTTACTGAAAGCTTGTTCCTTTACCCTTTTTATACTAAAAGTATAACTGTTTGTGGCTAATTCTCTTTGTTTCCTTTCTTTTGACACCATATTTGAGCTTTTAGTTACTTGCTTTGTACATCATACTTTTGTCAAGTAAATTTATGAATTCTTGAGTATACTCACAAAAAGGTTCAATTATTCCCCGTTTTGAAGTTCAAGACATGTTATTGGTTTACTTTCACTGTCAAAATTACAAAAGTAGAGTCTGTTCTTTCTTTGATATGGCTTTTGCACAGATGGATTTATTTAATATTTCTCTAAAACCGAGTTCTGTGTGTTTTGATATCAAACAGGAGGACACATCAACCCAGCTGTGACCTTTGGACTATTCTTGGCAAGGAAACTGTCCTTGACCAGGGCTATTTTCTACATAGTGATGCAGTGCCTTGGTGCAATCTGTGGTGCTGGTGTTGTGAAGGGATTCATGGTGGGACCATACCAGAGACTTGGTGGTGGTGCTAATGAAGTTCAGCCTGGCTACACCAAAGGTGATGGCCTTGGTGCTGAAATTATTGGCACCTTTGTCCTTGTTTACACTGTTTTCTCTGCTACTGATGCCAAGAGAAATGCCAGAGACTCACATGTTCCTGTAAGTTTTCTATTGTAATTTCAAGTTTGCTTGTCCTTGAAATGTACATGTTATTTCTAAGTTTCATTTGACCTTGTACTTGTAGACTTTGTGTTGTAGTGGGAGGTTGATAATTTGGATGTAGATTCAGCTAGATCTCTTTTTCCACTTTCTTTTCTGAATGATAACTTTTTATGTAAAGGTTCTTTGGGGAAGGAGAAGCAGTTGGGATGGGTGGGGGAATTGATTCTAGGATAGAGTTTTACTTTTTACACTTAACAGTGGAAGGTTTGTTTTACACTATCAGGATAATTGTAGGTGAATGCTCATACCAAGTGAAAAATAAGAGTTTATACAATAACAGTGTAAATCTTTTTTTGAAGCTGGTAGGTCACCTAGAAGATGACTCAGTAGTCAGTAACTATCTATAATGTTGACAAAAAGACTTATCCATAGAAAATGGGAAATGGGATTAATAACTTTGAAAGAAAAAAGATTCATACCTAATATAACATATTTCATAATTTATATTGTCAGGGTATATAAGTTGAATTTTGAAAATGAATAATTATAGTGTAAAAGTTAATTATATTGTTAGTATATGTAAAAGTTAAATCATTTAGGCCAAGTGGACTTACTTTTTGATATAGCTAGTAGTGTTATATCATGGGGGGGGGGGACCCCATGTCATTGACAAATATGGTGTGGGCCTAATTGAGTTAGGCTAGAGATAGTGATGTTCACGTGATAAGCTACTGTAAGTTTGGCTTGTGTTGTCATGCAGTGATTCACCATGTCAGAATGTTGTGGTCCTAATTGTGTGTGCGTTAAAGGATATCTCATTTACTTTCAGAAAGATTTAAAATTTATTGTCTTTCTATTAGAATAGGTGAGATCTTGGACAAGAGTCTCGAGTGTTCATGATTGTAAAACGAAACAAATGAGTCTTCAGCTACAATCTTAACCAAATGGATTTGAGAGGCTAAAAGGGACTAGAGGGAAGTTGAGATATCTATAATAACATTAAAGTTGTAGCTTTATATTCACTTGTGAAGATTAATTGGAACTTTCTGATAAAGTAAATATCTTTACATGGTTAATGTGTATAAGTTAAGTTCTTGAAGAAGTTGTTCTGAAAATTTGCATGGTATTGCAGATTTTGGCACCACTTCCTATTGGATTCGCGGTGTTCTTAGTTCATTTGGCCACCATTCCCATCACTGGAACTGGCATCAACCCAGCCAGGAGTCTTGGAGCTGCTATCATCTACAACACCGATGCAGCATGGGATGACCACGTAAGAAACATTTCTTTCAAATTGACTCGAGCACCACCGTTATTTAAACAAACAAAAAAAGAACATTTGTTTCTTGTGCCATGGTAAAGAGGCAAAACTAACAAGTTTTTGTTTTTGTTGATTGTCAACAGTGGATCTTCTGGGTTGGACCATTCATTGGAGCTGCTCTTGCTGCAGTTTACCATCAAATAATCATCAGAGCAATGCCATTCCACAAATCTTGAAGTTTCCTCAAGAAACATCTTTCTGGATTCTCAAGAGTGTACCTTTTTTTGTTAAATTTTTAATTCTCCCTTTCTGATGTATTTGTAATGTGGATTTTCTTCTGTTAAGATGTCTATTATGTGTGTAAATTATCAGGTTATGTTGTACTTTTGTACCCTTATCAATCAAGGTTCTTTATTTTATCCTTCTAGTACTCTTCTTCCCCCCTCCCCCCACCCCAACCCACGAAGGGTTTAGCCCATTATGTACTCCCAAGTCCCAACCCACAAAGGGTTTAGCCCATTATGTGCTATAGAGTAGGTAGAGATAGCAAAGTTGACAATGATCTTGTTTTTCAGCATTCTAATCTAATTGTCCCCATGACATTTGATTGCTCATTGTCGCGCCCTTTTTCGGCCGCGGCATTTTTTCTAAAATAGCGAACCCTGCTGAAAATGCAAATGTTAGAAAATAAATAAAGTGCTAAAAAGTGCAAAAGGAATGCTAAAATGTTAAAGATGTTGCTAAATATTAAAAGGTGCTAAAAGGTGCAAAAAGATGCTAAAGTTTAAAAGGGTGCTAAAATGCTGAAGTGCCTAAAGGCTAAAGGGTTCTTTAGAATCTTGAGGTTCATGAGTCGCCACCTAATTAGTTTGGTGAATTAGACACCAAATGTTTAACTAGGTTAAAGTAAACATTAACTCCATTTTAATGGTCGCTAAACTTAGTGAGGTTCCGGTAAGGGTTCTTATTAATCTGAGGAAGGGTTAGCACTTCTAAGATCCGCTAACTGCGGTTGTCCCGCCAAACTTAGGGTAATTATTATATTAAGATGCAATACCTACCTTTGAAATCTATTTAAGTAAAAATATAGGAAGTTTCCATAAAACGTGAGATTAAAAATATATAAAGCTAGTTCTAATTAAACATATATTATTATAGGGGGCTTTTATGTGAAAGTTAATGATGGTCTATAACAAAATTGGTTGGAAATCTGGTAATAAACGCTAGCGGCGAACAATTACGAGGATAAATGAAATTTAATAGTTTAGTATGACTTAAGCAATATATAGTGAATTTAGAATAATTAACCTAAAGAGAATTGCTTTCTAATCTAGAGGTTCAGGGTTTAGATATTCTAATTATTCTATTAATTAATGTAGCGTTAGACAAATAATTTACAATAAATGAATGAATGAGGAGGGGGGCGGGGTAGAAAATAATAGAAGGACTCGAGGAATGGCGATGTCTTTTGCCTGCGGCTTGGAATTTCTGAGGCAATGATAAATGCACATAGATGTGGATCTTTGTCTGTTATAATTCATGGGGGAGTCTCGCATTGAGACTCTTTGTTTAGCTCCGGGCATGCCATGAAAAGAGAGGAAATAAAGATTAGTATATGTCTAAATTTATTTAACTAAAAAAAAACAGCACTTGGCACATAATTTTGTATTTAAGCACACACATATGTTAAGGCCAAACAGAGGATAAAATCGAATGGGGAACTGAAGACTAATGTGCTAAGTTAAGAAAGAAGATTACTGATTTAAGTATATTTCAAATATTCAGGTCGTTGAAGTTAAAGCACACATAGTAAAAATTTGATACTCCACAACACACAGTGGTCCAGAAGTTATCACAGGCAAGTATAAATTTTCAATCCAACTTCTACCCCTATGCCCTTTATGGATATGAGCTCATAATACTTACTGACCAGGACCATCTTACCATTTGTCATCTTTAGGCAAAGTAGGGGTCAAATAATAAATTCCAAATTACACTCCTAAACATGGTCTTGAACCCAAATCTTCCTTCATTCTTAATGACAGGGGTATATTAAACAGCAGGCTTCAAACAGGGTGACAAGACTGATGTCTAGGTATATCACACATTAGACACATATAACACATTACACAATAAACAGGTGTATGGGAGAACACTTAGAAATAAAAGCCAGACAAGCATTATTCTTAGCCAACTAACATGCCTGACAACTCAATGACCTTATCACTTGGCATACTGGATTTGTTTTCTGTTTACTAACATTAGCATATGAAAACTGACACCCAAATGGAAATCTACTTTCATTCTTACTTAAGCCCTGTATTAACGCTAAATGAATGTTTCAACAGGGAAACCATGTCAATAAAAAACTAAAGGAAGTGCCATACTGTACTCAAAACATCCTTAACACTGGTTTGGCATGGACAAGAATATAATGGAACCATTACCTAAATAAAATCTCAGATAGCAGAACACATACGACATCTATTCATGGTTCAGGGATACTCATATGTTATTCCTATAATTTATACAATAATTAATTCTATTTGGCTACGCCCGCCAACACAATAAGTGTTAGTGTGATTCGAACACATTAATGACCACACAATCGCGAATATCAATGACAATTAACTTTTACTGGGGTTCAACAAATATTAACCAAATGACAAACAGCTTAACACATGCATAATCATCATACCAAAGACATATATCACACTGATTCCAGTAAGTAAACATGTCAACTTGACCCAGCAACAAATTAACCTAACATGTATTAACCAAGCTGGAGATCTAATACTATATAACATATGGCTTTTAGAACTACGCTTACTAATCATATTTCGGTTACTTTACCAAATACTCCTACATTTTGTCTAAACAGAATTACACATGCTCGAAAACGTGGCAACAGGTTACAATCAAGCATACAGATATATGAACAACACGAAGCGATACAAGGAACTGAGAAGAGTTTTGGTTTTACCTTCTCCGAGCAAATACCTGGGCGTATCAAGTCGTCGGTTCGCTCGGAGGGTTTTATTGCGGTTATGCGAAAGGATGAGACTTCTCAGAAAGCTCGAGAGTTCTGCTTATCTGCCCTAGAATGCTAATTCCGAATAAATCTTGTCTGTTTTCTCTCTATTTCTCAATTTCGATGCTATGGGTATCCTCCCCTTTTTTGAATCCCCCGTCGATGCCTATTGCATGCATATGACTTCCGTATTTATAGCCCTAATTCGGGTTCTAAATTAGGGTCATTTTTGGGCTGATATCAACGTAATTTTAGTACTGATTTGGTGCGATTTTGTGGACTGATATGGAAAGTTGATGGTTGTCTTCGTGACTGATTTCTTAGGGAATCTATTTTGGAAGGTAAGTTTATTCGGGGTATATGTTGGTACTGGTTCTTGTTATGGTAGGTCTGTATGATAGCATGGGTGTAAGATTTTGGACGATAATTGGAAGATTTGGCATGGTTATGGTAAGTTTGGGCGATGGGAAGAGAAGGTGCGGCGATTTTTAGGTTTAGGTTTCTTTTAGGTTTTTTTTTCTTTTGTTGAGGGGTCTGGGGAAGACGAGGGGAATGGGGCTGGGTCGAGGGAAATAAGGTGTGGGGCGGGTTGGGCTCATGTCGCGGTGTTGTAATGGTAATGTGGGGTATTATTTAGGTATTGGGTATTAGGTATTAGGTTAGTTTTAATTAGGTAGAGTTTTAAGTTAGTGTTATAATTATTAGTTTTAGGCTCTTAATTAGTGACAAAGTAATTAATTAATTGTGATTAAATTATCTAATTGTTATAAAATAAATGCGGGTGTGTTATTTAATTAATGCTTAATGCTCTAGAATGCTACATTATTAAAATCTTATTATTGCATTATTGCGGTTAAATTAAAATTAAAATTGAGTCTAGATTAAATTACTTAAATGCTAAATGCGAGTATGATATTTAAGAATCGTTTAAAGCTTTATAAATGCGGTGCTATTAAATGCATATATCAGATAAAAAATTGATTTTTAAATTACAAATGATTTTTTAATAAATGCGGCTATGCTACCTGACACGACGTTATCGCTAAATTATTTATTTTATGCATTTATTAATTATTTAAGAATTATGACAAAGCTTAAAGTTAATTAATGCGGGCGCGAGACTCTAAGTGCTTAAAACTCTACGTAAGACGCGATGCCATTATTAAATTATTTATTTATGCATGTATTTATGTTTTATCGCTGCATTTTATTATAAAAATCCCTAAAAATTATTTTACAAAAATTAGTGCAATTTTATAGTTAATGACTGGGCGAGAGGTCAAAATTGGGTGTCAACACTCATAATCTCGTCACCAGTATGGACCATTCCTACCTCTTATTAGATATAAGTTTATATAATTAATTGCATTCTAGGGTGAGGTCTAGTGGTGAAAATTATGAGTTCAAATTTCAGGAGCAAACAAACTTAAAAGTTATCAGAGGTAATATGTTCGTGTAAACTGTAAAGTAGTACTGTTAAGTGTTGTGAGAAATGATATTCAACCCCCTTTTTAGCAAAAAGTACTAGAAGGTTATGGTGCACTAAGATGACCATTCAAGATGATAACATGTCTACTTTATTTGGTTTTACCATTCAATATTCGGAGTTCAATGTTTCTACTAATTCAAATTGCGCTGGGTAAATTTATTATGGTTAGGAAATCACTTCCTAATAATAATTCATTAAAGCTATCATATTCTAAGACTGCTATGTCTATTTTATATTCTAAATTTTTGATTTTGAATTTTAAATTGATACTTTTAGTTACTATCATTTCTCTGTCATTTTCAGGGTAATGGAAAGCTTCTGGTTGTATCGGCTGACAGTCTTTCTCATTTATTTTACTGATATGTTTATAGCTTTTTACAGCTCCTGTATTAATTTCGGTTATACAATCAATTGTTGTAGCCCCATTGAATATTATTACTATAATGCTTAATATGTTTGCTATTGTGTTTATTAAGTCTAATGTCCTTGGTGTCTCCAAACTTTGTTGTTTTGTTATTAATTCTCTTTCAATACTTAATCTGGATCCTTCTATATAGGGTTTTATTTTATGTAAGACCTTTGTACTTCTATTGCTAAAATCTATATGTATTTCTTCTGGGATTGTTATCTTTGAACTTTCTTTATGTTCTATAGTTTCTAAGATGTCTTGGTACATTTTTGGTACTCGGGTATTTGTTTCGTATTGCTTTTTTACATGATGATTTCCCGTTAAGGCATATATCATTTTTGTCTCTATACTTATTATTTTACTTCCTGACGGCATTTTTATTCCATCCGGTTTATAATATAGCGTTAGTGCTAATTCTTTGTGTTCATCTTTTAGTGAGATACTAAAATTTGGTTGTATGGTAAATTTTAATTTTTTATATATTAAATTTTCTTTTACTACTGATATTAATGCATCTTGTATATTTTCTAATATTCTGTCATCTAGTATATACATTTGTATAGGCGTATCTATGTTCTTTTGAAAATATGCTTTTATAGTAAATTTTATTCCTCCGAAATATATATTTCTATATTTCTTGGCTTCTTTTGCTGATAATTTTGATAACTCTCGTTTTATTATCTCGTTAGTTATTAAATTTATCCTGGCTTTTCCATTTACACTTGTAGTGTCTATTATATTTTCGTGTTTTTGTATTATATATCTTATTTCTTTATTCCTATCAAACCACTTTGTCTTAAATATCTTGTTTACTGATAATTCTTCCTTTTCATCCTGTATTTTCTGATATACTTCGGGTTTGAAACTTAAAGTTTGTGTTGTTCCTCCTTCATATTCATCCATTTGATAATTTGTTGTGTATAGATCTGTCGCTTTTTCTTTTCCTTTATCCATGAGTTAATTGATTGATCAGTTTGTATTGTTCTTTTACGACATCGTTCAAGTCTCTTATCTCACGATTTTGTTTAATTATTTGGCCTACTTTTTCTTCTGTTATTTTTCTGATCTCTTCATCTTTCTGTCTTAATTGTTCTTCTTTTATAAGTGAACTGAATTTTAAGTTTTTCATAATAAGTTCTTGTTCAGCTATTTGCTTAGATTGTTCTTCTATAGTCTTATCTCTTTCCGTTATTAGATCAATACTCATTTTACAACTTATTATGTGTTCATTTATGTCCTTACTATATATTAATCTTTTTCCTGCCATATATTCTAATTGTCTTACCATATTCTGTCGTCTTCTTAACGTTTCTTCATCCATAAGAACTAGTAGTTACAGATAACTCTTCATTTATATCTTTTATGAATCCATCTTGTAGCCTTATTTGTGCTTGTATTTGTATTAACTCTATATACAACCTTGTTAATTCTTCCGAACTTATGGTTTGTTGAGTTTGGTCTAGTTCCTTTTCCATAATAAATATCCTTAACTTATATTTTCTTTCTAGTTCTTTATGTTTCTTGGTAAGTTTTAGTAAATCTTTTGCTTGTTGACATAACCACTTTGCTTGATTTAACTTCTTAATAGGTGCAAACGATGAGTTCATCTTTTTAATACTGATTTGTTTCAAAGAAACGTATTTCCATTATTAAACTCTTTATCATACTTGTTTGTACATTAATTTCTATATTTATGTCTTCTATCCTTCTTCTCATTTCTCCAGCATCGGAGTATATTTTAAATATTTCTCGTAATTCTTCATCGTTATAGAAATTATTACCTGCTCTTTTCTGGTCTAACCATTCATTTTGTGATTTTAATAATTCTTCAGCTTTTCTTTTTGTTTCTATTAAAAGGTGTTTCATTTCTCTACATCTCCAAATCATTTTGTTATACCTTATTATCCTTCTGAAAGATGAAATAGTTCTCATTCTGAATTCCAATTTTCGGTGTCAAATTGCTCTAGGTTGTTTTCAGATCTGTCAGATTCATATTCATATTCATTTAATCTGTTGTTAGAATCACATCTGTGAAATTTATACCAATTGATCTTATTTGTATTTTCAGCAGTTTTAACATCCATTATGGTTTTTGTCCTATATATGGCTCTGATACCAATTTCACTTTCAAATTTCAACTCGATTTTCTATATTAGCTACTGAATTTTGTCATGTTTGATTCATGTATTCAAAGTCAAGTCTATTTATGTGTCATCTTTTTTATCGAGAAATCAAAAGCAAGTGACGTAAAGGTAGAAGCTCGTACATAATAGTCCCATTTTTTACCTTTCTACACTTGATGATTATGATTTTGCCTACCACAGATCTAATTCAAAACTGTGATGTGTGTGCTCTTATCACTAGATAAAAAATCTGGTGATTATTTTATATCTCACTATAAATTGTATGAAATAAATTTAAGACCCACCTTGGTCCGACTTAACCGGCTCGTAAGAATGAATGGAAAGATCGGTTGGGGCCCAACGTCTTGGGGCTAATGTGGGATCCGCTCAAGGGCCTACTGGTTTAGGTAAATATCTAATGCGTTCTCCGATCGAAGAAGTCATTTTTGGAGGAAAAACTAAGAATGTGAGGGTCGCTTGATTACGAACGATCTCTTGTTCACGTCCCAAGGGACACATATAAGCAGTCTATTATGACACAAGTAGCTGATTTCACGATTCAAATCCGTGACCTATAAATTACACGAAAATAATTTTAATGTTGCTCCATGCTCTCCAGGTTCAAGAATCAAGAATTCGACATTGAAATAAAATTTAGTTTGCATATATATGATGAACAAATGTAACAATTCAATCTCAATAGTTCATCTAAAAAGAATCGAATCATATTGACATACCAACTACTGAAAGGCTAAGTGGCTGATCATAATCATACTATGGACCAGACACTTCAATTTGTAATTTAAGACGATGCAAATCTTTTACTCCACTAGCCACCATAAATGTATCAAAGTATTAATAGCACAATTAGTATAACAATATATCATTGTACAGGATCTTAAAATGACAACTGTATCTTATTGCACAAAAATGTACATTATCTATATATACCCATATATAATGTATTGAAACAGAAAATAAAAAGGTGATAAAGGGAAAAAAAGTTAAGCTGTAACATCCAACTTTGGCAAAGTCATATATCAGGTATACTGGAAATAAAAACCTGATAGACATTATTGGTGATCCAATGAGGAAGGCACTAAACTTTGGTCTTATAAGCCATGCATATAAACAAATACCATCTAATTTCAGCCCAGCCCACATTTAATATGATCAACTAGTCATGAAAATAACTGTTACTCCACTATATATAAACTGTTACTAGTGTATCATAAACAATTTAATTTCACTTGCAAGATTAAAAAATCATCAAGCTGCAATCCCATTTACTGCAATGGCTCCTGGTTGATGAATACCATTATTGATCACACATGCTTGGTCAATTTTGCCAAATTTTCCAATTTTGGCCAAAATTGGAGTCAAGTCCCTAGGGTTCACATTCATAACTAGGCCATACTTCATGAATAATGTCAGTGACATTTTTTGTTCCACCTTGTGGCCCGGTGCCACCGCGAGCCGGTGGCGGAGCAACACTGCTGCTGCTATTGATTTCATTTGCAAATATGCCAAATCTTTGCCTAGGCAAATTCTTGGTCCGGCATTGAATGCGACAAATCTGAAAGCATCTTGAACTTGGAACTTGTTACCGTCTTGTGACATCCACCTTTCTGGCTTGAATTCTAAACAATCTTCGCCCCATATGAATTTCATTCGACCAGTAGAGTATATGGAATATGTGATGTTAGAACCTGCAGGTACAAATGTGCCATCAGGCAAATAATCATCACATATGACATGTTTTGAGTCCTCTGGCACTGATGGGTAAAGTCTTAGGGTCTCCGATAATGCTGCCTTGAGATATGTCAATTGGTCAACTTCTTCAAACACTAGGGGCTCTTCTAACCACTTAGACGTGTCGTTGCCACGTGTCTCCAATAGGACTGTGCAGAGCTCGACCAGTATTTTCTCCTCCACCCTCGGGTTCAAGCTGACAAGCCAGAAGAACCAGCTCAGCGCGACGGATGATGTGTCACGTCCAGCTAGGATGAAATTGAGCGCCACGTGTTGCAGGAATTTGTCGGTATAGGATTCCTTTTTCTTCATGAACCTCGAGAGGAGGTCGTCGTGCTGGGCTCCCCCATTCTGATGAATCAAGAGCTCTATCTTACGTGTATTGATCACGTCAGTCATGTAATTGTCCAATTGTTTCAAGCTACGGCTCAAGCTCACCTCCATTCCAAGTCCGAGCATTTTCTTCAACTTCCAAATGAATTCGGGTATAATGAACCGATGCAACGTGGCTTCGGTGGCACGATCAAATGACGTGGCAAAAATATTTTCAGGTAACCCTGGAGAGAGTGTCTCTGGATCTTTGCCAAAAGTCAAACCACAAATGTTATCAAAAGTGAGCCGAAGGAGAAGATCTTGAAGTTCAATCGGCTTGCCCTCAAGCTGAGCCATTTCAAGAATCGGGCAAAACCGGTTTTTGATAGCTCGGTTGACCCACCGAGCCATGGCTTGTCTCAAGGTCCGGGTGGTAAATTCCAGCGCGGCGGTCTTACGCTGGAATAGCCACGTGTCACCATCTGAATTGAAGATACCCTCACCTAGCAAATCATGAAACACAGCTTGCCAAGTAGGACCCTTGGGGTAATTGTCAAACTTAACCTTCAAAATATGCTCTAAATTCTTTGGATCGCACGTGACTGTCACGAGACCTTGCTTCCGGGCTAAAAATGGAATTGCACATATGCAGGTTTGGTACGTACCGGTGCAGACCCGAAGATTTTCAGCGATCCATTCATGCATCCGGTTTCCGTTCTCAAGCAGGCCGGGTAAACTTCCCACTATAGGCCACATTTTTGGGCCTTTGGGCCCTTTCATGGATTTCGTTATGGATTTGAACCACAGTAAGTAGGCCGCTACAATTGCTACAATCATCATGCCCGTTGATACCTCCATTTCACTCACACTACCTTACCTACCTGTCCAAAAATAAATAAATAAATTAAGTAACAAAAAAGCACATTAATTTTGAAAATTTCTCACAAAAATATAGTGAAAAAGTTGGATTATTTGCATTGTATGGCCTCACGTTAGGCCAACCTTGAATTCTAAATTATGTCCCCGTTAGCCAAATAAGCTAAGTATCTCCTTTAAAAATGAACCGATGTTTTTCAAATAAATTTAGCATAACGAAGACAATTTATCTAGTGGCCTCAAAAATAATCTGCAAATTTCTATACACGATGTTTGTGTTACTTTTTGCACAAGATAGAGTTTGCCTTTATCTTAGTTCAGGGCCGTCTTTGGATCTGTGTGTTCGAGGTGTGCTACTGCACAGGGGACTCATAAAAACGAAAATTTTTAGGGCCTATTTTTTCATTTTTTATTAAGTAGTATTAGCCATAATTTACTGTAAAGACTCAAAATTCACAGGTCTTAGCCCAATTAAGGGTCCACTTTTACGAATTGAAAACATCACCCCAAAATGTTTGAGACGACATTGTCTTAGTTTTCAAAAAAATAATTGAGTTGATTTTCAAGAATCTATTTTTATTAAACGTCCCTTAAAAAATAGCATAAAACTAGAAAATTTCATACTTACTTGCAAGAATGGCTATCTAACTTGAAAGATCCCAACAGTGAAGCTTCAACAAGATCAAAAAAAATATAACAACTTTATAAAGGAAATTAAATAAAGCAGAAAATAATGTGAACAAAAAAGTGGGGTGAAGGAAGAGAAGAAAGGAAAGAACTTGTGAGTGATAGAGAAGAAAGAAAATAAAGTGATTTTATAGAAGAAGTTAAGGGGAGGAGGATGTTATAAATGAAGGGGCCAGTCTATAGTTGAAAAAACTAAACTCAACAATACACAAACATATCACAGTACAAAAAGAAAAGATATAGATTCATATGCATGATACATGTAAATGCAAGAGTCATAAATACTTCTTTCATTTTTAATCAGACGTCTCGTGTTTGAATCATGAATGTGGAATCGTATTTGTTAGAGAATGTTTTACCTCTTAATATGAGATTTCCCGTCGGGAATTCAGATTTACTCGAATCCTAACACAGATATCGAATATCGGACACTAGAAAAAAAAGTAAAAAGAAGTTGTGAGAGAGTTAGTGTGTGTACTGTGTGTATATGTATTTTTCTGAATTTTAACATATAAAAACTCTTATTGTATAGATGAACATAATTCATATGGTGTATGAAAAAACAGCTTTAATAGCTAAGAACAATAAATGCCAACAGAGGTCGTTGGAGAGTATAAGTGTATATAACTAATAAAAAAGATAGAAGAAATAGACTTAGGGTCCTTATTAAAAAAAGCTTTTAGGAGTAGAGCTTTTTATTAAAAATTGGTTAAGTATTTGATTGTCAATAAAAAAAAAATTATATAAAAAATAAAAAAGTTGAAGGCTAAAATAAGCTCTATTCAAGAAGCCCAAATTTTGAGCTTCTTTCAAAAGTGCTTTTGGAACTCAAAAATGACTTCCATAACCAAACACTCCAATTAAAAGCCAAAAATGCTTTTAACTCTCCAAAAACACTTTTGGTCTTTAAAAAACTCATACCAAACTCCAAACACGCACTCACTAACTAAAGCAGCTATCTACACACCATTAACTGAGAATCACATGCACATATAACAATTTTTATGATGCAAATTTCTCCAACATGCTATTGATTTCTCTAATGGCCATTAATTTCTTGAAGTTCCTTCATTTAATAGTCTCCATTATAGGAAACTGATAAAGATACCTTCTAAGACTTTGCCACTGATCAGTGATCACATGATTAAAATACAAAGTAAATTGTCAAAATACTACTATCTAAAAAAAGTAATTCTCAAAATATTATTGTTTCAAAACTAATTCTCATTTTACTAGTATATTATTACGTAGATTGCCACATGAATTTACTATCAAAATTAATTCCCAAAATCTTATTTTCAAAATTAATTCCCAGAACAAGTAGAGGAAGAGGGGGTAATGTACAGGTTATCTCCAAATTTAGGATTCATATATCATATACCAAGAAGGAGAAAGAAGAAGAACTGTCATATACCAAGAAGGAGAAAGAAGAAGAACTGAAGAAAGCAATTTTTTTTTTGATGTTTTTAGTTAATGGATGAATACATGTATTGTTTATTCAAGTTTGTGTCACAATATCTTTTGTTGAAATCGTATTATGATTTTTCATAATAAAACTATATTGATTTGATCATTTCATTATAATGAAATTATATTGACTAGTTGTAAATTGGTTCAACTTCATATGGCCATTTCTCAAAACGTCAGTATTGATAATTAATTTCACTTTTTCTCCAAATCGTTATTAATTTTTTCTTTTCAAAGCTAAATATCTCGCGAAATACAATGGATTTCAACGTCCAAATTTCGTGGTAATGTGTTCGAGAATGTCAATTTCAATATTAGAAATTTAATTTCAAAAAAAAAAAAAAACGGGTCGTCCTGACCCGAGATAAATAAGATTATGGAAATTAATTTTGAAAAATAAGATTCTGAAAATTAATTTTGATAGTAAATTCATGTGGCAATCTACGTGGCAATATAATAGTAAAATGAGAATTAGTTTTTAAAAAAAAAGTATTTTTTAAAATTATTTTTTTAGATAGTAGTATTTTGACAATTTGATCCGAAACACACACTTTTTTTCTTCCTTTGTAACTTTCACTTGTTTTATATTCCGGATTTGATGTGTTCTTTTTGCTTTTAGTCTTCTCTTAGGTTCAAAATAAGTGTCGTTCTAATCGTGATGGAGTCACCCTTATTCCAATATAAGTGTATTTGTTGAAAATTACATTGTATTATTCAAAAGAATAATGCATATAAAAAGAATATTTTTATATGCTAAATTAAAAATATTTTTATCTTATTAGAGCTGAAACATAGTCCAATAATAAAAAAAATATAAAATGCTAAATTATTTTTTATTTTCTTAAAATATTCAAATAAAATTGAATAACTATTTTTAATAGTAGATAAATCTAAAATTTAATAAATGTTTTAAATATATTAATTTCATTAAAAATATTTAATACAATATCCCTTTCAGAAAATTTAATTAATACAATAACATTCTATTTATAATTTTTATTTTTATATTAAAAGATTAAGGACACAAAAGAAAAAACAAAAAATTAAAAAAAGACAAAATAATGAAAAGAAGAAGAAAAAGAAAACGTATGCAAAGGGAAACAAAAAAAAAAAAGACAAAACAATGAAAAGAAGAAGAAAGAAAACACGTTAGTTATCTGGGATTGTCATTTGACAACTTTTTGGGAAGTGATTGAGGAGATAGCAACACCCCCGATCCCGTTAACATGCCCCATTCATAAGAGGTATTTGACTTAGGTTATTCGTCCTATCCCTAAATGAGTTATACTAAGTAATAACTATATGCTTTATTAGAGTAGTAAGGTGGAACTTGAACAAAAATAATTAATGCTTTCTTATTGCTAAAGTGATAAATTAATAATTTGGACTAATGTTTTTTTGACTAAAAAGCAAGTAAGATATGACAATTATATTGATCATTATATATTTATATGTAGAAGCAAGAATAGTTTTTAAGCACTCACCTAATTTGGCAGGAAAGAGGTTCCTTCCTTAAATTCTAGCATTAAATGAAGAAAGAAGAAAAAGTTAATGAGATTAGTTGAGAAAACTATACTTAAATTAGAAAAAAATTATTTGAGGTAGTTTTCTTTCTTATTTCGTGGGGGAAAAAGACATGGACCACCGGCATATGTTAAGGAGAAAAACAAATAAAATCAGTTAGGTTTCAGTGAAGAATCCTCCAATATATATATATACTCTTGATCCCATGGAGTGTTCACATATTGCATTCTTCATCACACATATATATATACTCTTGATCCCATGCACTGTTCACATATTGCATTCTTCATCACACATATATATATATATACTCTTGATCCCATGCACTGTTCACATATTGCATTCTTCATCACACATATATATATACTCTTGATCCCATGCACTGTTCACATATTGTATTCTTCATCACACATATATATATACTCTTGATCCCATGCACTGTTCACGTATTGCATTCTTCATCACACATATATATATACTCTTGATCTCATGCACTGTTCACATATTGCATTCTTCATCACACACATATATATATACTCTAGATCTCATGCACTGTTCACATATTGCATTCTTCATCACACACATATATATATATACTCTTGATCCCATGCACTGTTCACATATTGTATTCTTCATCACACATATATATATACTCTTGATCCCATGCACTGTTCACATATTGCATTCTTCATCACACACATATATATATACTCTAGATCTCATGCACTGTTCACATATTGCATTCTTCATCACACACATATATATATATACTCTTGATCCCATGCACTGTTCACATATTGTATTCTTCATCACACATATATATATACTCTTGATCCCATGCACTGTTCACATATTGCATTCTTCATCACACATATATATATACTCTTGATCCCATGCACTGTTCACGTATTGCATTCTTCATCACACATATATATATATACTCTTGATCCCATGCACTGTTCACGTATTGCATTCTTCATCACACACATATATATACTCTAGATCTCATGCACTGTTCACATATTGCATTCTTCATCACACATATATATATATACTCTTGATCCCATGCACTGTTCACATATTGCATTCTTCATCACACACACTTTAAATAGAACAACTTGGATTCCATTTATTCTTTTTTCCTAACGCAAAAGATTGCATCTTGTTGAATTTTTATTGAATTTAACTTTTATGCACCGTCAGTAAAATGGATTTTCACACTTTTTTTTTATAGGACAGGTTTTTAGGCTTGCGCCTAACTATTTCACTGATATTACCCAGACGTCCCAGAGATAATAGCACCGGTCCTTCAACACTATTACCAGTAAATCGCGGGATGGCTCCGATGGCCAGTTTCTGGGAGCGTACAACTGATCAATGAAACAAAGTCCAATTCCCAACATGCAGAGTTACTTCGTGCTTGCAGGGAATCGAACTCACGCTGTCCATGCCAGAGCGCCTTATAGCGCCCAGTCTTTGCCACTGGACTATGCCCCGGAGGACAGAATTTTCAGGTTACCTAAAAGATAACTATAAATATTCGTTCATAATAAGTGAGATTAATAACCTGAAAAATATGATAGAAATAGCGCTTACTAATCACTTATCCGTTTTCGGCCTTATCTTGAAAAATCACCATTGTTATGAAGTTTCAAATCACAATTAAAACTGTGTGACAATGATTATTTTTCAATTAGATGGACAGAAAAGTTGCTATTTGTTAATTTTACCTAAAACTAAATATAAGGTCGATTATCTACTACAACATATTAAAATGTAAGGATATAGGGCAAAAATCGTTACATGTATATATATATATATCAGATCCATCTTGCTTAGCTTCTATTAAGTAGTCAATATTTTTTGGAAATATATAAGGTCCGCCAACAGTCTTTTTCCGTTTTTTTCTAAATAAAAAAGAATAACATAATTCTGGAAAAAATTGAGATGCTCCTCTTAAACTCAAACTTAAATTGCTTATCCAACTATTTGAATATGGAAAGTTGAAGTGCACAAAACTTCGTACTAATACCACCATTAGTGTTAAGAGAAGGCGCTTAATTTGGGAATTAAACTAAATTAGACTACGCTTCTTGTTTAAGTGATTAATTATCACTGATGCATCAGGGGAAAGTCATTATTTATAAGGATTTTATTATTTGACCTGATTAGGATATGATCAGGTTTGAAGATGTAAGAAAGCCAAAAGTAATCTAATTTTAATATGAAAAACTTCTATGTTTTAGCAATCTCAAATAATCTTTTATAAGATCACATTTAATGGCAAATGAACAACCTTTGTCGCACCAAATAAAATATTAATCTCTGTGTCCCACTTTTTATGATATAAGTTGGAAACTTGGAATACCAGAGTCAAATTATCTAATTTTTTATGTGATTTCAGAAATAAAAATCTTCAAAAAAGTTTAATAAAATTTTTATATTTAAAAATTACATAAAAAATATATTAGGTCACAATAATTATCAACTCAATTTTTTTAAAAGTTACATGAACTTTGTCACATTAATTAGTACATAAACTATCAATGTGTGTTTCTATGAGGGCGTTTGGATTAGAGATGTCAAAATGGGCTGGCCCAGTTCATCCGGGATAACCCACGCGGATTTTGGAATTTGACGGGCTAGATCGGGATGACCCATCATTTTGACGGGCCTTTAAACAACAAGATCAATCCATCACTACGTGGATTGCGGGCCTGGCCGGGCCAGCCTAACTTTTTAAAAAAATATTTTTCATAATTATTTAATTTAAATTCTAATTTAAAATGCTAACATAAATATTTACAAGATAATATTACATCGTATTACCACTACCAAGTCTCAAATCAACAAATAAAATTATTCTAATAATACTTATTAAATTTGGCTTTAAGTAAAAATTTAATTGTATGACTTCGATATAAAATTTCTACCATTATATGTAATTATTTGAGGTATAACTGAAGAAAACGATCTTACAGGACCAAACATTTTCTTTGATTTATACACTTCTCGTACCTGATATTTTTCTTTAAAATATATTATTCTCCACATTTGCTTTTTCCACATATAAATATTAATTAAAGACTTAAAAACATCACTATTTTAGGAGCGTATAGTGTTAGCTTGACTTATAAAAATATTTATTCTTGATTTTAAAATAAGATTTACATTCATACAATGTATATGAATATACATTGATGATCTGATATCATAAATTAAAATAAATTTATCTAATAAAGTTAGAACTTTAAATAAATTGAACCATAAATAAACTTGTACTAAAATTAATTTAGAATTGTAAAGATTCAACTATTAATTCATTTTCAATGTTAATTAGTCGTTCAAAGAGAATATAATGATTTTCAGTACATTTTCACCAAACATATCAACTGCTTATTTTCAGCCAAATACATAATTGTTTCTTTTTAAATTAAGCCCCAACACTTTAAAAGTGTTTTTAATTCAAGTGTTTTGTAAACATGTGTATTATAGAAACAATTGTATCCCTACCCATAATTAAAATATTTCTATATATTGTGTAAATATAATTATAGTAAGATTGTGATTCCTCTTTTGTATAGGCTTAGAATTCCTATTGTATAAGAGATGAATAATGTACTCTATATATACTTTGATATTAATGAGAAGACTCCCTAAGGTAGATTAATATCATTTTACATGGTATCAAAAGCCTACCAAATAAAACCCTAGAAATTCCCTCTCCCGCCGCCGGCCCTCCCACACTGCACTGCCGCGGCCCTTCATCAAATATCTCGGTTTTTGTGCTTCTTTTCTTCCCTTTTCATCTCTTCTCCAAATGGAAACTCGTGCAAAGCATGAAATCTTCAAACCCAAAGTTCAATTTAACTTGTCTGTCCAGACCATTCACCAATTTCCAAGAACCCTATATTGGTCAAACGAGACCCTAATAGGAATGCGGCTATGTCTGAGGAATTTAATGCTTTAACTAAACAACACATATGAGATCTAGTACCTAGACCTGAGGGGGTGAATGTGATTCGTTGTCTGTGTCTATTTCGTCACAAATTCAGAGACAGTGGAGATCTTGAGAGGTATAAGGCGCGACTTGTAGCTAATGACACAAATCAGCAGGAGGGCATTGATTGTGGTGAGACCTTCAGCCCGGATGTCAAACCGGCTATCATCCGCACAGTTTTGAACATTGCCATGGGAAAACACTGGCCGATACATCATCTTGATGTGAAGAATGCAATTTTACATGGGGATTTGAGAGAGACAGTCTACATGCATCAGCCGTCAGGGTTCAGCCGTCAGGGTTCCTCACTATGTGTGTCATCTCCGTAAGTCACTATATGGCCTGAAACAGGCCCCCCGTGTGTGGTATGATCGCTTTGCCAGATATATCTTGCAGATTGGGTTTGTATGCAGCAAGAGTGATACATCACTCTTCATTTTTCATCGAGGTAGTAGCACTGCTTACTTATTACTTTACGTGGATGATATAGTTCTTACTGCCTCCTCCGACGGATTGAAAAATGAGATTATTGTCTTGCTTAAGTCCGAATTTACAATGATTGATTTGGAGAAGCTAAATTACTTTTTGCGGATATCGGTGACCAAGTCTGTCAATCACATGTTCTTGTGTCAGCGTAAGTATGCAGATGAGATTGTGTACATGGCTAAGATGGCGAATTTCAAAGTTTCACCTACTCTAGTTGATTCGAAATCTAAGCTTAGTGCTATGGATGGTGCTACAGTCTCCGATCCTACTATGTATAGGACCTTGCAGGTGCACTTCAGTATCTCACATTCACAAGTCCTGACATTGCTTATGTTGTTCAGCAGGTATGCCTATTCATGCATGCCCACAGTGAGTCTCATTTCACTGCTCTTAAGCGTATCATTCGATACATTAAGGGAACACTTGATTATGGTTTGCACATATACCCCTCTGCACCAAAAATGTTGCTCTCTTATATGGATGCAGTTAGGCGGTGTCGAGACACGCGACGCCCACCTCCGCTTTTGTGTATTTTTAGAGATAATCGATTTCTTGTACGCGGCGGCAAGCTACCCTATCTCGATCGATCCAGAAATTTGAGTACAGAGGCGTTGCAAATGTGGTAGCTGAGACTTGTTGGCTCTAAAATTTACGGTTAGAACTTCAGTGTCCTTTGTGTCAGACATCTATTGTGTATTGTGATAACATCTCTGCCATCTATCTTTCTCATAATCCGGTACAACATCAGCGAACCAAACATATTGAGATAGAACTACACTTCGTTCGTGAGAAAGTTGCACTAGGCCATGTCAGAGTGTTACATGTTCCATCATCCTATCAGTATGCAGACATATTTACCAAAAGACTTTTCAGACAGTTATTTCTTGACTTCAGATCCAGTCTCAGCATCCGGCTTCCTCCCGCTCTGACTGAGGGGGTGTGTAAATATGTATATTATAGAAACAATTGTATCTCTACCCATAATTAGAATATTTCCTTATATTGTGTAAATATAATTATGGTAAGACTAGTGTCACAACCCGAACCGACGGACCGCCACTGGTGCCCTACCCGAGCACCCTTTTACCCACACATCACATATAACCAGCGGAAGCTTAAGAGAAAATCATAATCTCATAACAAAGGGATCATGTCTCCTGAACTGTCATATAACATCATAGGCAAGCCGACAAGGCTGCCATTATATACACAATAACCAAAATGAACTACAACTGTACATGTCCAACCCACACATGACTACAGACCTCTAAGAGTAACCTCTAAGAGTAAGATAGTGAACTATGACGGGATAAGGCCCCGCCGTAACCCTGAATATACATAAGACTATAACAAAGATCTGTACCAAAATGACAGGCTCCGGAACAGTGGAGCTATCTCAAAAAGCTGGGCAAGGATCCTAAGCTCGAGGATCACCAAACTGAGTACCTATACCTGCGGACATGAATGCAACCCTCGGAAAAGGGGGTCAGTACAACAATGTACCAAGTATGTAAACATAAAGTACAGTAAATAAGATCATAACTGGCCAAAAGATGACAGAGGACAAGTATGATAATAAAAATACCAGATCCACCCGTGCCATATAAAATAAGAGTCAACTGTACCTTGTACAAACAGAGTCAACTGTACCTTTTAAAAATAGAGAGTCAATTGTGCATTTTTTTTAAAGTGAGAGTCATATACTGTCATGAGTATCTATACCCGCATCATGGAAGCATGCCTATGGAATCATATACTGTCATGAATATCTATACTCGCATCATGAATACATGTCCATGGAATCATATACATATAAACATTGCGGGCCCTCTAGCGAGGGACTCAGTGAACAAGGGCTAGGATCTGCGCACGACTGTCATGAGTATCTATACTCGCATCATGGATACATGTCCATGAAATCATAATAAATATAACATTGCCGGCCCTCTAGTGAGGAACTCAGTGAACATTGTCGGCCCATTATGAGACTCGTTGAATGGAATAATAACACTTGCACGAATAGCTATCATGAGCAACCATGTGCAATTTAAATCATCCTTTGACTCTCAATAAAATCTTTAAAGTGAACTTTCATTTTAGAAAAACCAAGACACTATCATATCATAATCATTAAGGATTAGGATTCAAAAGAACTATGTACGTCCGTCGTACACTTAATTCATATAAATCATGCCAAAAGAAGAAATGATAGTTTCACATACCTTATCGGCTATACCAACACGATAAGTAGAATACGTCCCAATTAGTACTTCAACCTATAACAACAATAACACGTCTATCAACTTCATGAATACTATTATACGCTATACCACATAATGACTCTCATTTTATTTAAAAATTTGGGCGGCACTTCCCCTATATATACTCACATCCACAACTTTCAAACAAGATCAATAACATCAATAACCAAGTACAATTAAGGGTAGTTCAAAATAGCAATCAAGGTGATTCACACACCTAATTCTTATGTTAATCCGGCCTCTTAATTCATATAAAAACAGTCCACTAAAACAGTCCATACTTCCACAACAACGAGGGTAAAATGTGAAGCTTTCTACACATTTTATACCTTTATTCCTTTAGGACATACGTTAGCAATTTACCGTATTAAACATGCATAATTGTAACTAAATTTCCAGCATTATATCTCCACAAAACAATCCCTAAAACGACACAACAATATCCAACAGTTTCATGAAGTTCTCGGCCAACAACCAATACCAAAGTCCTTTTCATAATTCCTTAAAATCCAATTCATATTTCAACACTTCATATAAACCATATCAACTTTCAATAACAATATTTCCTTCATTTTAACATACAATAAGTGACGATAATAACAACAATAACAACCATCGAATCCAATATAAAAACTATCCAGAATCGACTAACTTTTCAAACTGTGACATGCACTTCTTATTCACCATTTCTCTTAACACAAGTTCATCTATTTACTATAACATCATGCAACTTTCAATTACTTCAAAAGGAAGAAGAAATCTTACCTTAACTTTAGCCCAAAACAGTCCCAAGTTCTCGGCCAAACTGCTTCACTTGTGCACCAATTCTTCAAGTTACAACAACATGCACGTATCCTTCATAAGCTTGTAACCATCTTGCTTTCTTGTTTCTCTTCCAAAAAGTTCATCTCCAAGCTTAGGGTTTTTGTGTGTTATGTCTCGGCCAACACGTGACCCACTGTTTTGGAGTAACAACTTTGCTTAGAACTTAATTAAGGAGCTTAATCTTGAAAAATAAGTTGATATTGTTCTTCACTTGGCTATGGAATTTTCGAAACTTGAAGGAGAAGGGAGAGAGAAAAGAGTTTAAGGATGAAGATATTTGTGAGCTAAAGTCTTGCAAAGCTTGTATATAATTGGTGTATGTAGGACAAGTGGAGGGTGGGACCCATGAACCCCACTTGTCCACTTGTTTTTCCCTTCACAAAATATCTCCCACACTTAGCCAAATTTTCATTTTTTTCGATGGACTTCATATTCACATTGCCAAGATTTAATAATTCAACACTAAGTCCATAACTCTATTAGAAATGATTCAACTACTAGTATTAGTTCCCGTCGTCATATTTGTTGCATTCAAAATTATTTCATATAGAAAGGTAAATATATTTTCCTTCCAACATTCAAATCTTATTTCCTTAATTACGTTCTCAATTATATGCCCTGTAATTACGAGGTGTAACAACTAGGATTTCTCTTTTGTATAGGACTAGGATTCCTATTGTACTCTATATATACTTTGATATTAATGAGAAAACTTTCTAAGGGAGATTAATATCATCTTACATGTTTAAAAGTTACTTTTATTCAACTAATCGGGCTCTATATATTGAGAGGAAGATAAGAGAGTTAAACAAGCTGCAATTAATAAGTATAGTACATAACTTGAAACTAATAAACACTCAATTTAATCATTTGAAGTAATTGATTCCGTGACGTGATGTATATATCAGTTTGCATGTACCTACAAAACTAGCATATCTTAATTACTAAAAAATGTTTTTCGTGTGCGGAAAACTTGGGATAAGAAAGAAATTTAAAAACACTGGTGGTGAAGGAATTTGTGTGTAGAATTTAGAAAATTTGAAGAATGGATGTGTTAGGTGGCAAGTCATTCAAGTCCAAAAAGGAATTTTGCTTGCAGAGATTTATATGCCAAAACTTGTGCACATGATGATAAATAAAGAGAATCTGCAAATGGTATAAAAGTCACCATCAACTCCATGATTTTATTCTTTAGGGAGGAAATACAACATGTTGTGAATGAAACTAGAGTATTATTTCATTATTCCGTTCAAAAGGGAGCATTTGAGCAAAGATAAAGTTGATTTGGTTTGAGCCGTGAAAGTAGTCATTAATAGTTGCATTATGTTAGACTCTTTATATCACACTCCTTAAGGTATGACCCTAATGCATGGTGCACCAGACTGTTTTTTTATTTTCTTATTCGATCCGTCTCAAAAAGAATGTATTGTGATATTATATTATTCTAAAAGTAGTATTTTGAAAAATCATAGTTGTTCGTTTCAATCATTTGCTAACATCGATTCTTGAAATGTACAAGTACAATCAAAATAAAAATTAGAATGACCTCGAAATGTAGTGTGGACTATGGTCCATGTGCAAGCAATATTTATAGCCATACAAGTGATTGCAAAGTTGAAATTGGAGAGGAGACCGAGTAAACGATCGAGGTGCAAGCAATTTCACATAATTTTTAGAAAACAATTAATAGATCAATAATGTCTATTATTGCAAGAGATAAAAGTAAATGACTTGTGAGACATGGTTAATTTATTAATTTGAACTACCAATGATTTTGTTAAGAGTTCACATCCAATATGGAATAGGAACATGAATTCCTTATATGGACTTGGACAAACATCACCCTACAAACTAGCTTTTGGGGTTGAGTTAGACCCAAGAGAGTCCACATCGGATATGAAATGGGAACATGAACTCCACTGAGCAATCATCACCCTACAAGCTAGCTTTTGGGGTTGAGTTAGACCCAAAATCCATTCTTTACAGATTTAGTGAGATGAATATGATCTCAACTCTTTTTTTTGATAACTAATCTTTTTTATTAATTATCAGTATCAACGTTACAAAACTTGAGCAAGGCAAACACAGCCTGCTCTTCCATTACGGTTCAGCAATAACAAAACCTTACTCTATGCTAGCTAATTAGTAATCTAAGGACTTGACATATTCCCGTATGCCTAGTAGTGCTCGCACATTGCATAGGTAGGCTATCTCTTTGGCCACAACTTTCACAGTTCTGCTTCTTTTCTCAAAGACTCTAGTGTTTCTTTCAATCCATATTGCATAAATGCACTCAGCATAAATCATCATGAGCTAAAGAAAATATTGTACACCAAAAAGGTGAAAATGAGGGGGTGGGGGAATAGTTCAAATTTGGGGCCACAACCATAAGTAATTAGACGGCAATGGGTGCAAAAAGACAGATGACAGACACCCTGGAAGCTTTAATAGTTGTTCTGGTTGGACAACCTTTCACAACACATAACATTAAACATTAAACATGGACTTGTCTGACTTCTACTAGCTCATCAATATTCAGTATTCAATATTCTGGATTTTCTTTTGCATGCTTTTTCTCTGCCATCAGCTGCATAATTCTTTCATGTCCAGTCTTTTATTTATTGAGTGCAACCTTCAAAGAATTTATTTTATCTTCTCCCTCATGAATTTATAGTTTATGTACCTTATAGCTACCTAAGTTAACCACGACTAGATAAGAATTGGAACAAATTCTTAAACGGTCTAGTTTAGTAGTTAAAAAAATAAGTGAAAATTATAAGAACGATTAGGGACAAAATTTCAATCGGTGATGGAACCAAAAAGTTTAGTAATGGGATTCTAAAAATTCGAACTTATGACCTTAAACCTTAACCAATTTTTGAACTACCTTTGTTACTACAAGAGATTCAAAAGTTTGTATATATAGAAAAACTGTTGTTGTAATACTTGAGCATGCAATACATTTTTCAATGAAGAATATCTATTTGAACCTCTTCCTTGGTTCTGGCTTCCATTTATCCCAACAAAGACAAAAAACGCTCTTTCGGTAGAATTATTCGATACTTACTAATGAGAGACAACAAATATCCAATAAAATAGTCGAGATGGACACAAATTATACCGAGTACCATATCATCTAAAAAGAAAAAGAAAAAGAAAAGAATTGGAATAACCCTTCGTTAATTAGTATTTTTTTTTTTTTGTGATATGTCACTTTCAAAAGTCGCCAAGACCTTTTCCACACGTAACATTATTGTTGTAGTTTTAAATTTTTAATTCAACCACTAGGCTATACACTCTAGACATAACACTTTGACAATGGACTAAGGTAGTAAGGTATTACTACCAACCTCCAATATGTTTATAATTATTTGCACCCTCGAGACATGAAGACCTATTAGTATAGTAATTGGCCGTCAAATATGGTTGTCCTCAAATTTACATTATACTCCCTAGCTCTGTATCTTATGTGGTACTATTTGAATTTTAAGAGTTAGACAACGTTTTCTTTGATCCCAATTTTTTTATGTTTTTTAAATATTTAATTTATTAATTATTGTGAGTTTATGTATTTTTTAAATATATATAAATTTTATTTTAAAATAAATTAGGACAGAAGAAGTAGTACAATAACATCATTGTTCATGCATGGGCCGTATTAACTTAATTCATAGGAGTAACAAATTTGGTTGTCGCAAACCGTGTATATGTGTAATATTCATATACTTGCAGAAAACTCAATAAAAACATCACTTTATGGATCCTTATTCCCTAACTCTTTGTAATATAAATTTATCATATTCTTAATGAAACAATAGAGGTACGGATGGCAACCGGGCGTGACAGGATTTTTTTTTTTTGATGAAGGCGCATTGCTACTTTTTCGAAATACGCGGCAGAAACCCATGACGCACAAATGCAGAAACCACGCCACCGATTAGCCACACTTGGCAAGCCATGTGTGTGCGATCAACCGAAGATTTATGCAGGATCGAACTCGCGACCATGATCCGTGGCGCCATCGCATACACTCCATTCTGCGCACTATGCGGGTAAAGGCATGACAGGATTGATGTCATATTAGTAGGGTTGGGGCGAACAAGATGGAGCATTACTTATTTATTAAAAATAATTATTGAGTGTACGAATAAAATTTTACATTAATAGGTAGACGAAATGAAACATAAGCTACATAGAAGGTAGATAGGTCATTTTGGTCCAACTCATTAGCTCTCTAGTGAGTGATCCAACCTATTCAAGCTTGGGGGATTCGGCAAGTTACTCATTTTTGGGCTAATATTACAATATCTAACAACAAGTGTCAAGTGTTGATAAATTTTTTCTATTGTTGGATGATATGTACATAAAAGTAACTGAAATATGAAAGTTAACACTTGAAGATATGGAATTAAAGGTCGATACTACTACTACTATTATATTTGTGCAATAGGTACAAGTCAACCATAGTATTCCTACCTATATTTCACTTAATGAACCAATACAATATTTTGACTTATTCAAAACAAATTTTGAGGACGCTATAGATTGAAACAAGATCTTCATATGTAGGCCACATGTTGATATATATACCACGTAATCTGCACGCAACAATAATCACACCATTAAACTTATAAATAATCCTTTCCTAATGTATGATATTACAAATAACGTTTTTTTTTTGTTTGTAAAAGCTAAAGATGGCAAGATCATTCCAACAGAAATTAGAAAATTTGACATCGTTACATATCTCAAGAACCTGTAATTAATGATTACAAAAGTCTTACTATTTGATCACTTATCTTCTAAGTTCTATCGATCTTAATATTTTATTCTACTTCTCAATTGAAAGATCTTGATTATTTTTATTAATGAATGGGTATATATACAAGTTACGTATAGAAAAATCATTTTTCTACTATATATCTAAATTCTTATTCTATTTGGATATTAACTATACAATTATGGAAAGACTACAAGACTAATTCTACTATAATACATAATTGTACATATTCTTGGTCACGGTACATATTCTCGGATTGGGCCTCAGGCCAGTGGGCTTCGACTGTGACAATGTAATATACATACAATATACTTGTATATTGTATGTATATTTAACACACACCCACAGTCATACGCGTTTCTTCGACGAGATCGCTCTAAAATCTTCAAAAAGGACCGAGGGAAGACCCTTTGTAAAGATGTCTGCAATTTGATATCTGGAAGGAACATGACAGACGCGTACTTATCCACGAGCTTCATTCTCTCGAACAAAATGAATGTCCATCTCAATATGTTTAATGCGCGGGTGCTGAACCAAATTCTCAGAAAGGTAGATGACACTAACATTATCAAAATAAATCAAGATAGCTTTCTCAATATGACAATGAAGTTCTAATAGAAGATTATGTAACCAACATTACTCGGAGACCACATTGGCTACACCTCGATACTCGACCTCTGCACTAGAACGGGATAACGTTGACTGACGTTTTGCAGACCATGAGACCAAGTTATTCCCAAGAAACATACAATAGCCAGACGTAGACCGGCTGGTTTCAGGACAGTCACCCCAATCAACATCTGTATATGAGACAAGTGTAGACGTCGACGAAAGATATAAATGCAGGGCATAATCAAGTGTCCCCTGGATGTACCTAATAATGCGTTTGAGCGCATTCATGTGCTCAATCCTGGGATCATGCATAAACAAATACACTTGTTGTACAACATATGTAATATCCAGTCACGTGAACCTAAGATATCGGGCGTCCCCGCAAGATCGAGATAATGGGTCGATCCTCATACGAGCTACCGCAAAGACCCAACTTGGGTTTAGTATCAACTAGAGTGGAAGTGGACTTACATGATGACATCCCCGCCCTCTCAATGATCTCAGCAACATACTTCCTCTGTGATAAGAACAATCCACATGCATGACCAGTGACAACAATACCCAAAAAATAACTCAAGGGTCCCAAGTCCTTCATATCAAACTCAGAACTGAGCATAGTCATGATAGATTGGTGTAATGCATCAGATGAAGCAATCAAGATAATGTCATCTACATATAAGAGTATATAAGCCAATGACGAACTACGACGATATATGAATAACGAATTATCAGACATACTGTGAGAGAAACCAACAGTCGATACAAAATCTGCAAACCTTTTATACCAAGCCCTCGGGGACTACTTAAGCCCATATAATGACTTCTTCAATAAACAGACATGATGAGGATGTTTGAGATCCCTAAACCCCAAATGTTGATGCATATAGACTTTCTCCTTGAGATCACCATGTAAGAAAACATTTTTCACATCTAGCTGATGAATGAGTCATGCTTTCGAAAGAGCCAAGCTGAGCGCAGTGCGAATGGTAGCCGTTTTGACCACCGGGCTAAATGTCTCACCACAATCTACACCAACCTGCTGAGTCTTACCATCACCTACAAGACGAGTCTTATGCCTCGCAAAAGAACCTTCAGAATTGTCTTTTTATGAGCAAAAATCCATATAGATCGAATAATATTAACACCATATGGACGGGGCACTAACTCCCACGTTTTATTATCAATGAGAGCATTATATTCATCGGTCATAGCAATTTTTCAATTCGGGTCATTCAAAACAGACACATGATTATGGTGTAGTGGCGATTTAAGAACATCATAATTTAAATTAAAATGTCTTTTTGGTTTTACAATACCATGTTGACTTCGGGTGACTGGACTATGGCTCGGGGCGGAATTGAGTGAATTTTGAGAATTTTTGGGACACGGGACATGCTGGCCAGCAGGCAGTGGGCCTACTGGCCCAGAATTAGACACGATACCTGCTGTAGTTGGGCCAGAAAGGCCACTAGAAACCGAGGAATTAACTGGGCCGTAACTAGACGGTAAGAGGCCTAGTTGCCGGATCGATGACAGCGGTAGCGTAGGACCACGCAGCCGGGTCCACCGCGCATTCGGACGCGGAAGTATTCGATAAATGGTAAATAATATACGGGGATATATCATCATCTAAAGAATTATACGAACTAGGCACGTGACTATTGATCTTAGCAAACGGAAATTGGGATTCATAAAAAATAACATGACGATTAATGATGATTTTATTAGATGATAAATCAAAATATTTATAACTACGGTGATTTGACGGATAATCCAAAAACATACAAGGAGTAGAACGAGAATGAAGTTTATGAATTGTGGTGGACAGAAAAAGTGGATTATACAAGGACTCAAAGCCCTAAGTTGTGAATTCGAAGGAGTCTTATTATATAAAATCTGAAGAGGGGGCAGACACGTCAAACCTTTGGAAGGAAGAATATTAAGAATATTTGTAGCCTTTTGTAGAGCATGATGTCAAAAAAATGGGGGTACGGAAGCATGGATCAATAAAGTGCGGATAATGTTGTTAATGGTACGAATTTTACGTTCGGCTTTTCCATTTTGTGAAGACGTATGAGGACAAGAAAAATGAAAATTGATCCAATTTTTAGCACAAAACTCCTGAAACTCCCTATTGTCATATTCCTTGCCATTGTCACATTGAATATTTTTTATTTCCCTTTCGAATTGGGTTCTAATGAATGCTCTAAATTTTAAGAAGATGGAAAAAACTTGAGATTTCTTCGCTATTGGAAAAGTCCATAAAATTTAGAATAATCATAAAAAATAGAACATAATACCGATGACTCATAGAACTAAGAACATGAGACGCTCATAAATCACTATGAATAATATCAAATGTCATTAAAGTATGAAAAGTAGAGTCTACAAAGAGTAACTTAACAATTTTTCCCAAGGAACAAGATTGACAATTCGGAGTACTACGCGTACCCTTACAAGATATAATTTTATTTTTATCTAAGACAAACAAAATAGACGACCCCGGATGACTTAGACGAGCATGCCACAAGAAAAGAGAAATGGCTGCAAAGTTGAAGGCATGGCTTGACGCGAGAAATCTAGACTTGGTGTGATTGGATAAAGATTCCCCGACTATCACACCTCATGATAGGACTCCCCGTCTTGAAATCCTTCACAAAAAATCCAAAAAGATCAAAATTAACAGAAACTCAATTATCAGTTGTGAATTTTTCGCCGGTTGTTTCCTTTTGGGACAACTATTTAGTAAACTTTTTTTTTGCAATTTATGAGTCTTTTAGACTACAATATTCTAACGACTACTTCTGAGAAAACATTAGATTAGGGTCTAAAAAATTTAACGCTTTCACAAACATTAAATGATAGTGTAAATTTCGTCAGTAAGGTTGAATAATATATGAAAAAATATTAGATTCAAGTCTAATACATTATGCGGAAAGATGATTTTCCAAGGGCTATATATATTTGAACAATGTTTTAAAAATAAGAACAAAATCTAAATAACAGCTAAAAGGAGACAATTGTGTAAATCAGTGTTCAACTCAGCCAAAGAGCCCAACGCTTTAAATGGCCCAAATCAAATAACGGGTTCCTAGGTAATGGACTTGTTCCTTCATCATTCTTCATGTAAATATGAGTCATTTGCACTTTTTTCCTATTTTATACGGGTCTTTAACTTTTGACCCTCAAATGGAACTTATATCTTTTGGACATAAGTTCTTTACGTGATACGACACAAGTTATATCTGATCTCATAAAGAACTTATGCATGCATAAATTTCATTTGAGGGGCAAAAGTTAAAGACCAGCTCATTTGAAGGAAAACCGTCTTGTTGAGTTGATTGAACTTTGAAATCATTGACCAAGGTATGTCAATCTCCTCTCTGTTCCGTTAAATCTGAGATTATCAAACATTATTGTATATCGAGTATTGAAATTAATTTTTTAATTCCGATAAATATCACAATATATCATGGCCATTTCTGTACGAGTGTTCCGATCTTTCTGATTTTGATCAGCCACTAAATATAAATGTGTTACTACATATGGAACTCATAATTTCTACATTTTTGAAAACTCTAATGGCAGCTCAACATCACATGCCATTTCTGTTTTAGCCACTTAGATAGTCACCAACTCACCATCAACCTTTTGAATTTGAGGGATCATAGTATATAGTACTAGTATATCATTGTATAAATCATATTATTTGGCTTATGTATAGATGTATTCAAGTGGTAAGGACGCAACGTGGGATATACGTATTAAACACAATCTAGTATTTGAGTAGAAGGAGGTACTGGAGCGAGCCAACACTCCTGAGTTTCAGACCTGGCCTAATACCAGTTATAAAAAAAAACATATATATAGTAGAGTACGAAAGATCTATTATAAGTGATGCCGACATTTAACGAAGTGAACAAGTAAACAAAAAATTATATAACAACGTCATAGTAAGGAAAAAACTATTCAAATTGTATTAATAAAACATCATTCAGGTAAATTACCACAACTCCTGTCGATGAGTATTCATATTTTGAATAGGATCCATGGATTGATTAGCTGGGGAAAACAGAAAAGACTGAGGTGTTATAACACGAATTCTTCCTCCAGTTTCGTTCAAGGAGATGAAAGTCCAAAGTCAACAATGGAGGTGGAGGAAGTAGGTAGCGAAGAATCAAGAATTGAAACCGGTGATAATGAATTAGCAATAAAGCAAGGAGATGAAGAAGCAAAAGAAGACGGTGATGATGAAGAAGCAAAAGAAGACGGTGATGATGAGGCCGACATGAACAAATAGCTTAAGAAATACTTGTACTAGTACTAGCAAAAAGACAAGGCTCGTGTTGTGTCAAAGATAGTATAGGAAAATATCGATCTCACGAGGATTTGGTTCTAGTAAAACAATTAATGCTTTATTGCTATGTGAGAAATAAAAGTAGCTGGAAAGCTAAATTTTCCAGAACCTTTTTGCCATATCCTTTCATCTTTGTGCATAGCACCCAAAAGTGAGGAAGAATAACATGGAAAACAAATAATAAATTAAATTTTGATATTCCACTCAGCTTCATATACATACAATTTGTGCAATGAAATAAAGTATTTACAGATAATTTAATAATAATGAACACCAAGAATCAGAGATTGAAATTACTAGAAAAAAACATCAGGCTAATCTGATAGTTGCTCGGACCCTTCAAAAGTATCGACCGGTGCGTGTGTCAAATCCCTCCAAAAGTCAATGTTTAAGGATCCAACACAGATGATGCAGAATTTTTTAAAACAAGGTTGCAGAAACTAGAATCCCCTTACTGAACTCTGCCAAACTTCAACAAATTGTTGATCTTTCCTTGTAACAAACATTTTGTTGCCTCCAAAGCTGAAATGAGTTATCTTATTTCCACAACTATCTTTTGCTCTCCCCATTGAGTTCTTCCTAAAGACTCTATCTTTAATAGAAGAACCAATCAAAACTTCTGACCACAACTCCAAATTTCCATCTTTACTACAAAACACTTGATTTCCATGACTCTCAATCTTACTCCCAATACCTTCCTTCTTACCATTTGTTACTACTTTTCTTTGATCACCAAGACAAGTCCAAGAATTTTCTTTACCAATATTCCTCAAATCCGAAATGAAAACTTCGCCTGAATGCACACCGACTTTCAGTATAGCTGAAAGATCATCCGAAACTGTGCAATCAGAGAAGCAATCGACGTTTTCCTTAATCTCCCACACTGCATTCCCGGACCTTAAATCCCAAAACCTAATGTTCCCGCGAACACCAGAAGGTCCACTATGTGATCCAGCAGCCATTAACAAGTTATGACTAGGAATCCAACTTAGTTTAGTGGCTGGAATTGCTGAATCCAATTCAGCACCAAAGATTTCATAGTGACCAATCTCAGTAACAGGCCTAAAACCATCGTTCAAATCGTATATCATAATGCAGTTGGAATTTCTCCTAGCTGATTCAAAACTAGTAAACAAGTACTCTTTTGAGGCACCAATTGCTTGTACTGTTGAACCAGATTTAGTCACATTTTCCCAGTTTAAAGTCTCCTTAACAAACCCTTTACTAACATCAATAATTTGTAAACCTGAAAAGTCAGTAGCACCAGCAGCAACAACATTTGGTGATAAAGATAACATAGAATCAATACCAGCAAATTGTGTTAAAATGGTTGATTTTCTCTTAAGTGACCAATCAAATGAAGTGATTTTACAACCATGAGCAACTTGAACTGAACCTAATTGAGTTGTGGAAATGGCAGTAGGTGAATCCCTACCACTTAAAGGTAAAATAACTGATTTTTCAAGATCAAAAGGCTCAAATTGAGAAGGGTTTGATTGGGAATTCAATAAAAGGTGTTCAACACCATAGTACTGGGATTCAAAAACCAAATCTTGAATATCAAAGGTTTTAGCTTTTGAGGGTAAATTTCCAGTTCTTAAAAGGGAAAGCAAGATTGAAAATATTTCAGGGTCTCTATCAATGAATGGAATGGTACCATCAAGATTTGAAATTTCAGAAAGAATGGATTTTGAACCTGATTGCTTTAAGGTCTGTTTGGTTGTTTGAAAAAGCTGACCACCAACATCAATGGTAACAATATTTGAACATGAATCAACATGGTTTCTTGAAAACCCATGAGAAAGAGGATGAGATCCAGCAAAAGGTGGCATAATTCAAGAATGTTATGTCAATCTTTGGGAATTCTTGAAATTCAATGTAAAGACTCAATTTTTATTTGTTTTTGGGATATTTTGTGATTTGGGTAGGGTTCAATGTATATATATAGAGTTGATTTTCTAGAAAGATAAAAGTTGGGATCTTGATATTCAATGCTAATAATATAAAAGACTATTATTATTAGAAGTTTCGTGGTTGGATGAATGACAAATTGGTTAGAAAAATATGGGGAAATTGAGTCCATAAAAAAATGGGAAATTTGCTAACTCTAGAAAGTCAAAAGAGACTACAAGTTGGTCAATAATGGCATTTTGTTTCTAGTTGTTTGACTTAATGGCACGTGGGTTAATATAGCATTCCAACATAGACCACATTTTCTTTTTATTTGGGAATAGGAAATAGAATACGAAAAAAGAATAACAATATAACTACTTTGGGATTTAAAAGTAATTACTATTCATTCAAGTACTTCAAAAATATTTTAAATTATTAATTATTGTAGTAACTTATAGTATTTTATACATAATTTTTAAATATATAAATATTAATTCAAAATAGATTGAAGAGTGTATATTTGTATTTATAATTAAATTATGTTGCTTGATTTGGCTACTCTAAATCTCATCACATAAAAATGAGATGAAGGGAGTATATGTGCAAATGTCTCTACAAATCAAAATGTAGATTAGGGCTCTTTGTTGATTAGAGTTAATCCAAAAGAGATGTCCTAGAAATTACATACCTCGCTCAGTCGAATTAAATTTAGCAGATGTTCGTTCCACAATATTTATTCTTTAAAATAAACATTATATGTAAAAAATAAAAATAAAACATGAAAAATGTGCATATTAATATTGTGGCTGTTTAGGGGAAGATGGAACTGCAATTTTAAAATCCATAACAATGTCAACCCTATAATGAACTTTTAATTTAATTTAATAAATATTTAGGTACTCACCACCCTCGTAATTCGGCCAACACATGTTAATTATCAATTGAAAGTCGCAACTAATATTTGCATATCTTGGGGACCAAACAATCTTGGCGGCGCCCGCTCATGTGCTTAGCTCCTCTACTCGGCCTCCAAATTTTAATGCACTCATTTATTTTCAGTATATTTCGGCAGCTACATTTCCTAATCACCCTACTTCCTTACAATTTCAGAAATTTGTTTTCATAAAATCTTTTAGGACAATAAGAAAATATTTAACTATACAACAATGGTTTAATAAGAACGATTATTACGCCTCAATCCCAAATAAAGTAAGGTCAAATGTATGGATCCTAACTCCTCGTGTTCTATGTCACTCTATTCAAACTCGTCTTAATCGAACTTGTGAAATATGATTAGAATGCTTATGAACACATGGAATTCACTCTCATTACATATTTCAGTAGCAGCCAAGGCAAGTATCTCCAGATAAGGTCATACAAGAGACAGAACAAAATGAACATTATCATCATCATCATATTCTACACTGTTTTAACAATTATTTATGTTATACATAGAAGAGCTGCAAGGCGAAAAAGTAGACTATTAGTTAAATGTAAAACTCTCACTGAGGGGAGAGCAAAACTAGTTTATCAAATGGTAATTCCTAAAATACATCCCTATATATCTTTTCCTAGTTCAGGAAGTGCCCAAAAAACAGCCTTCGTTAGTATCAATTTCTATATTAGTCCTGCTGCACATCATTCCCTTCAATGCCTTGTCCTTGTACATCTTGATATCAAGAGTTCCGGTATTTGCTGCTGGTTGTATTGAAATTTTAGGGCAGCTTATTAGTATGGTGTGGATTTACCAAAGCGATATAACCAGTTAGTTGACACCTGGTTGTATCACAGGGAAGATCCAATTATTGCATGGCCCACCCTCCTTTCCGAGAACCTTCTCGTTGGCCCACCAGTCAGGGCCAACAGTAGCTTTATCAGGATATCCTCCATCCACATTGTCAAAGTTAAATTCCTTTGAGGATCCGAGAGTGATGGATCTGTGCTTCTGATGCCTCTGTCCGTCCTCTCCGTCAGTAGATGATCCCTCGCGTATTTTACTGGAAGGCTCATGCCCGTACAACTCCTGTCCATTTGACATTTCAGCCAGGTTTTCCTCTCGCTTGTTGTGAGATATTGATCCAGTTTTCATCAACATTGATGGTTTCTTTTCTACACACCTCACAATGTCTTCTGCAGTTATCTCAAAAGAAACTCTCTGATCAACCACTGTTAGATCATTTTTCCATCCATTAAATGGTTTAGGAAGACGTGGAATACCAGAGTTCTGATGATTGAGAAGGAAACTATCGTGATATTTGGAGTATACTGTATCAGGGGTCAAAGTCCCAGATCCTTGCCGAGATCCCCATTCGTGAGGGGCTATTTTCTCCAGGTTCAGGAACTGAGGGCGAGTAGACTCACGGTCAAGAAACGGAGATGAGGTTCCAGATACAGAGATGGCTGACCCAGGCGAGATCAAATTGCTCACTGGACTCCCTGGTTGAAGTTGATATGATTGAAATTCATACTGGGCAAAAGGAAATCTCTGACCAGCATCATTTTGGTGGTTGGGGTCAAGAAGCTTAGCAAATGGTACCTCAGGTGATGAAGGTGTAGTCAAGTGGACTGACTCAGGAGGAGGGGTAAACGGAGCAGTAGATGGTTCTGTAGTGAATGTAGAGAACACAGGTGGAGACACCAGTTGAGGTTCATGAGCATATGGCCCAATAGCAAAAATTGAGGCAGGTCCACTGGGAGAATATGTAGACATAGAAATGCATTTCGAGCCAACTGGTGAATGGGTTGCTGAAGGGGGTTCTGATGGTAAGAAAGATGCAGGAGATGAGGGTGGTGCACTGAAGGGAAGCACTATCGAAGGAGCTTGAGATGAACTGTTAGCAGCAGCTCTATCTGACCCACGGGCTGTTGTTTCAGGAACAAAAACTGCATGTCCGATTCGCGTTGTCTGTTTCTGAGACCCAAAACACCAATACATGCTCCAGCAGCTTCCCCATCTTCGTTTCTGTTGAACCAATTTAAAGTGCAAGAGATGATGAGATCTCATAAAATGAACAAGAAAATCCCAGCTAAGTTAGAGAAAATAAAACAACATTGTTTCTGGATGCTGTTCTCAAACAAGGATGCGAGGAATTTAATTGTTTCTTCGAATCAAGCAGTCAAGGTAATAAAAGCAAAGAATGGACACAAGCAACCTTGGAGATGGTAGTCCATATAATTGAACAGTTGAAGAAAATTGGAGGACGAATGATCTAATCCAGAGAGCTGAGAGAAATTACGTCTGTTCATACAAACCAATTAATGTTCTGAGGCTGGATAAAAACAGGCCTTTTTGGTCCAGCAAGATGGGGGTTCTATGACAGGAGAAAGCACCACAGAGCAATGCGGGAATAAAGTTCGCAAATGTCAAAAATGTGTCAATCAAAATGAATGGGATGCAGGAAGGAGTCCCTGGTGGCTTTCTATCTTGCGTCCTTAAGGTAAAAGGTTCAATTCTCACCCACCTCCTCCCAATTTTTCCCCCCTTCCCCTACCCAATATATTAAGAAAAAGAAGGGGGGAAACTCTGTTAAAGTATCATACACATTCTTACATAATAAGATCAATTATAAACATTAAGAAAATTGTGAACACCAGAAAATAAGAAAATCCAAATAAAACAACAACGAAGAAGAGGAGGGAGGCACCAGATAGCAAAGTAACAAATATTTGTACAATTTGTCCAGAACTGACTGGAGAGCATGACAACATATCAACCTCCATCCGTTTCAAGCAGAGGCCATTTACTTAAGTGCTTGCATGTTTTGACCTCTTCACTTAGCCTAGGAGGTTATATCAAATCGGTCCTCGATTTCGACTGAAACAGGAAATCGGCTTTCACTTACAGCCTCATTTAGTGAAGATCTACAGTTGATTTATTGAATTCACGGGAAGAGTTTTGATATCACAAAATGTACACATTTAGCCTTTTGGAACATATTTGGACATGTGAATGAAGCAACTTATGGTATCATTACGACACTCTATAGTAGGGATCTGAGACCAATTGCAGTGAGCACTCCGACGGCTTAAATTCAGGATCTTTTTTATAGGTAATTTTTTTTACTACAATAACAGTACCAAGAAGGTACTGAAAATGTATAATGAATCTGGATTTGACTCCTTCCAGTGTAGTGAGTCCAAAAGATCCAGAATGTCTTCTAATTCACTTACAACACACTTTTTGTACCAAAAGCATAAACCACACAAGCATCCACATTTTAAATGAGAGATATTTTCTTTCTCCTTCAAACATAGAACTTCAGGTTTGTTATATTAGCAGCTGAGTGGTGTAAATTCAATTGTGGCAAAATATGATATCTGCATCTGTTGAATCTGGAACTTCTAAAAATTTGATTCTGCTTACTTGAAAAGGATAAATAACTCGACCCTCTGAAATGCATAACTGAGAATCGCATTACTGCATCGCTTTACGAACGAAAGAATCACTTCTACTAACACTTTTGGCTAGATAGCTTTTGGGAACAAGATTAAGAAAGATTACTCCAGTTACACGTGGCTGCAGATGCTACTTATGGATGATAAGGCAAGTGGTGCCACTAAGAAGAAAAAGAGTTCATAAAGTGACAGATTTTCTTGATTTTGGATTGATTAAGAAAAGAAAGAAAGCAAATGATTTATGTATATATTACATCACTATCTTTACTAGAATCTTGTTTCTCATACCAGCGAGTCGCCTTTACCTATCGGCTTCAGACCGAAAGAGAGTGAGATGGAATCCAGAAGAGATCTAGCATTAGGCAATCTTTCGTTGAAAGTCATTTCCCATTGAAAGATGTTAAAAACATCCATTGGATCTCCTTTTCCCTTTCCTCCTCTTCCTCTCCTCAGACATATTTCAAGCATTTGCAACCATATCTCTCCGAGTTCCTCCTCTCACTCAGTCAAACAAGTTTTAAGTACACTTGTTGACTGCACACATATCATGAGCAGTGACACATATTATCCAACTTCCTGGTAATTACTTGTCTTACCCACGGGCGGGGCCAGGATTTCCACTAAGGAGGTTCAAATATGAAGAAGTAAACACACGAAGAAGAAAAGGGGATTCAACATCTACTATATATACATAAAAACAGTTTTAACCTAATATACAGTGTAACTTTTTGCCAAGGGGGTTCGGATCTTGCTCCTACCTGGCTCCGCCCCTGGTCTTACCGTCACCAATTTCCAATAGGAAACCAAGAAAAACTCAACTTTCTATATGATGATACTTTTCTTTTAATGAAGTCATTGTGAAATTTTCTGCACAATTCTCGAAAAGTTCCACTATTTGCTATACAGGATGAAAAGTGCAGATGTATCCCAAATTCAGACAGAGGATACAGCATTTATAACAATTAAAATCTCAGACCACGATGATACCAAGCAATTTCCAATCAGAAGATCAAATATGCAACATCTTTCTTTCTTTGTTCAATTTAACACACATATAAGTTCTTAATGCAAAGAACAGAAAGTATACCAAAAGTTCCGTGATGTATAAATCTCCCTTGCAATTCTAGAAAAAGCTTCAATTTTTAACAATCTTAGACGCAATCAAAACGCCTCAATTAAGTTAACTCTGAGCTCAAAAATACTAATCAGGATATATAAATTCTAAAAAGGGAAAATAGACCATCACCGGATTCAAATCAAAGTGAAAACAACAAACGATCTACAAATTCCAATCGGAGTGAAACACAAAAAATGAAAAAGACTGTAACCGGATTTCGATCAAAGTGAAACACAAAATGATTTTTAATTTACAAACAAAATAATGTAACTGGATTCAAATCGAAGTGAAACATAAAACGATCTATATATTCCAATATACGACTTTAACCGAATTCAAATCCAAGTGAAACATATAAATACTTTAAACTCCAATAGTAAAAAGCTGTAATCGGATTTAGATCAAACTAAAAAAAATGACTTTTAAACTCTTAAAAAATGTAACTTGATTCAAATCGAAGTGAAACACAAAGGGATCTATATATTGAAAATATACAGCTTTAATCAAATTCAAATCGAAGTAAATTAACTGAACCGACACGAAACAAAAAATGATATTTAATTCCTTCAAATTGAAGTGAACCACAAAACGATCTATATATTCAATTATAAGGCTTTAAACGAATTCAAATGGTAGTGAAACACAAAGCGATCTATATATTCAAATATACAGCTTTAACCGAGTTCATATCGAAGTGAAACACAAAGCGATCTATATATACATATATATTACCTGAACGGAAGGTTGAGGAACACGATATTCATTAACCGAAGCGATCGCAGTAGCAGCAGCGTTTATAGTCTCCAAAGTGCTATCAACTCTGCTCATCTTCAAATTTCTTAACTCCGACGATTCCTCAGCTCTATAGCATCGCCGGAGCTCACTTTTCCGATCGAAAATCACAAACTTTCCGATTCGCACAAAAAATTGGAGAAGAAAATATTCATCAATACAAATGCATATATGTATTTTTTATATGTATAGGCCATGGGAGATGGTGGCTTTGTTGGAGGTCAAACACGGCAATGACTTGTGTGATTTTTCTATAATAATGGGGTTATTATTATTGCTAAAAGGTAATTAAAAGGTACTTTATTAAAGGTTAGAATTTTAATTAATGGTTTTGTTAAGGATGAAGTTTTGGTATTGTGAAATTACGATAATGGGCTTTCTTTGGAATTGAATACGGGTAGGATGAATTGGGTGGTGTTTCACCTGAATTTTGCTAGCCACATTTAATCTAACAAGACAACGACAACAACATACACATAAAATGAGTTTAAAGAATATACGCAAATTTTATCCTAACTTAATTGAGATTGTTTCCGGTAGACCATCGACACAAAAACATGAATAATGTTATATTAATATTACTAACAATTACTTTTTATTTTATCCGAATGAATTACTTCCTCCATTCCAATTTATGTGATATAATTTGACTAGGCGCAATTGCAGCTTATGATGATATAGACTTAGATAGGAGGTTGTGGATGACACATATTAGAGTAGAAGGTTAGTAGATAGTAAAACATTGTCTCATTTTTCCTTTCTTACTAATAGTTGTAGTATTTCTCATGTAATTTCTTCTCCTTTGTATCTGATACTATCTATTATTTCTTGTTTTTTACTTAGTGCACTGTTGTGTTGTTACTTTTTCTTTTTTGACATGCTTTGTATTTATTTATTTATTTTGAGCTTAGGGCTCGTTTGATACGTTGCACTGGACTGTACTGTATTGTAATGGACTGCACTGTATTAATATATAATGGACGGTATTGGAGTATTAATATATAATAGACTGTATTTTTCTTTTTTCTTTTTTATTTTTAGTACAGTCCAGAGGCTCAAAAATATCAGTTGGAGTGTACTATTTTTAGAAATAGTACAGTCAAATCCGCTGAAAACGCCCACCAAAACGTTGTATTATTTTTAAGTGTGCAAGTAGATTAAGAGATAAATATTTTATACACTCCATTCAAAATTTGATTTCTTCAATTTGAAATGAATGAGATGCATGATAAAAATAAATTCCATCTTATACTTGAATTAGACAACCCCCACAATTTTGACATGAACTTATTAAATAATAAATGACTCATCCCATGAGATCCACATGACATTAATAGCAAAATTACTTCAACACAATAAAATCTTAAACTACAAAGGATAAGAAGAAAATAAAACCATTGATGGTGACAATTCAAGAATTAAATAAACCTAAACAAACAAATTTAGTCAATATTGGTACTACTAAAATATGCTATCCTAAATTTAAACTATTATTCAATAAAAGCCAATCTATATACTATTGAGGGTAATTTCGTCTTATTAGCACCACAAATTATTGTTATTATAAATAAGTAATTTAAGTTACCGATGATACATTTTGTTAGGCCAATGAGTGCGCACGTGTGCACATCTATTTGCTTTTTCTTGTGCGCACCCTCCTTGTTCCTTCCGGCGTAGGTTAGGCCCCATCTTGAAAGTTCCTACTCTTTTACTCGCCCACTTCAACTAACGTGCACACTTGGCTCATCGTTTTCTGCATTTTATTATAATTATACATATTCAATAATTATACACTCATATTTAAACTTTTTATTTTATTTCAAAATAAGTTGTGTTTTAAAATTTCAAGAATAAATTAATTTCTCTTTTAAAATTATTCTTATTTACATAATCAAAATTATTCTATATTTAAACAAAGGCATTAACGAAAGTTACTTGAAGTAAATTACAGATAGAGGAATAATATTATTTTTTTTAAGAGAGGGCATTAATTGCTTGAAAAAATATTAAACGAACAGCGAAATCATAATTTGAAGTTTAAGGGTTCGAAATTTTAGTTATACATATTTAATATTTTTTTTAAAAATAAATACGTAATTTGAATCAAACTACTAGATTTGATTATATTTTAGCTCTATTTATGAGTTATTAGTCAAAATTGACGAAATAAAAAATTCAATTTTATATTTTAAATAAAATGAGTGGACTAGAATCGATAATATTCTAATAGATCGATAGTATGGTAGAAATTTTTATCTAATTCTTTCTACCATACTATTTATTTGTTCAATGGAGCGACGGAGTGCGGAGGTTGTTCCCATCATTGAAGTCAGGGTGTGTGATTGAGCCTTCTGAATGAGATGGAAGAAAAGTGCTTAGTTTCGTTGGAAAAAATAACCCCTAAAAGTGCTTAGAGGTTGAAATGATACCTCTGATTAAAGATAAATATATCTCATTAATGTTATTACCTTTTTTGGTGGTTTTATTTGTTGTCTTACAGACTTATAATTCAATAATTAAGGTAAATTATAAAAAGTCAATTGGAACACCATACAGATTTTATCATTTAAAAAAAGGTGAAGTTACACTTGTTACAAAAAATAAAATTACTGTAATATTTCAAAACAGAAAGCAAATTAATATTGTGGAAGTAAAATGAGAGTGGTTTCTAAAATTCTACCTTTTATAAATCTAAATGTTTTCTTACTTCACTTTTTGGAGCTCTTGTGAAGTTAAAATCCTAACCCCAAAATGTTTTAATCTTAAATTTTTTTTTGGTCTCCCGTCCGATTTCCGGTATTCGTATTGGAGCTCGATTAATTCAAATTCGTGTTAGATAATTTCACATTGTGAACAAAGCACTCCGTGATACTTTGTACCCAAGGAAACTCTGAACTCGATTTTAATCTTAAATTGGAAATAGAAAAACAAGCTCCTTGTGATGAATGATGATAATTATGACAACCTTAAAAAGCACTTGGAAATAATAAAGAACCTTTTCAAAACTATACTTGCCTTTTTGACCTTTTCAATATGATTTTGTCCAAGACTTATAAAGATTTAGGGCTACTTTTCAAGATCATTACATCTTTATCTACTAAAAAGCTTTTAGATGTGCTAGGAAGGAAAAACAACTTTATTATTTCCAGTGGCGGAGCTTAAGCCCCCTGGGGTGGCCACGGCCCTCCAACTATTTTTTATTTTTTATTTTTTAATATAATTTTTTTATAAACAAATCCTCTAATATCTAGTATCAACCAAACCCTTTACCCTCTAATTTTATTTCAATTCAAGAACCTCTTTCTCTATCCAGTATCACCAAAAATCTTCTCCTTTCCTTTCTCTATCAATTAAATTCAAGAGTCATCATCAATCTCGTAATAACATCACAGGGTAAGTCGTCATCATTGTTAAGCTGAAAATACTAATAAAAATATAATAAAGAAGCTCAACTATTATTTTATTCTTTTATGTTTGTTTCTTTGATAATTGATTTATGTATTTTTTAGGAGTGATAGTTGGTACGATGGTACAACTCAAGAAAATTGATAGGGGCATCACAGGTGTTGAGTCTTTCGTGGTGGATTATTGTGTTGATGTTATTTTGAATTTTTGATAAAATTAAATTTTGTTCTTATAAATTTCAATTATAACATTTTTGTTAGTAGTTACCGCCACTGGCGGATCTACATGAAGCATGGTGGTGCAGTTGCACCACCAGAATTTTTAATTTTTTTTTGCTTTTTAGATATGTTTTTTTTTCCTACGCAAAAAATTATTATTTCGTATGTTTGCACCATTAGATTTCAGAGTCTGGATCCGTCACTAGTTACGACCCCCTTAATATTTTGGGCAAGATCCGCTACTGATTATGTCATAGAAGGATATTTCGTCCTACTAGAAAGAGACAATATAATTAATATTCTAAGTATCACAAATTTTAATTTTTTTGATATATTATTCATATTTTGACTTTACTTTCTTAAATTTTGTGCAATTAAACAAAAATACATAAATAAAACGAAAAAAAATTAAGACAAGTGTGACTTTCTTATATTATTAAAAAAACAATCGAGATATTATGTAAAGTTGGTCTGGACCTAAATTTAGGCAACTGATTATGACGTTACTCCATATTTTATTCATGCAGACTCAGTAAACCATAAAAGTCTTCAAAGCTATAAGTGAATCCTTATTACTCAATATATTATTAAACCAAAATCTTTTGAGCATGGAGTAACTCGGAAATACTCGTGCTCGTGACAAATAACATTTTGAAAGACTATACATGATAGTCTTGTATATCGGCCGTATATGGCCCAAGTAAATTTATATATGTACTTATCATAATTATTAGAATTCTTGTACATATATAATTATGATAGTAATCTTATATTAGAAAAAGATAGTAGTCTTGTAGTAGAAAATGTAGTTTTATTTTCCATAATTACATATTGTATATCATGTATATAATCATTTTCATTAATGAAAAATAATCAAGGGATTATTCTCTTTCATGGAAGAAAATTTGATAATTGTTATTTCGAGAATTTTGTGACGCTAATAGCATATTTTTTCAGTTTTATTGTCCTCATACGTCCTCACAAAATGGGAAAGTCGAAAGAAAAATTCGTACCATTAATAATATTGTTCGGAATTTACTAGCACATGATTCATTACCACCTTACTTTTGACATCATGCATTACAAATGACTACTTACCTTCTTAACATATTCCCTATCAAAGAATTAGCATACCAATCTCCACTAAAAATTCTTTATCATAAAGATCCTTCGTATTCCCATCTTAAGGTGTTTGTGATATCCTCTATTCCCATCATCTACAATTAACAAACTTCAAGTTCATTCGCTTGTGTGTTTTTGTTCATCTAATCATCATGATTACAAATATTTTGATTTATCGTCTAATAAAATCATAATTAGTAACCATGTTATTTTTTATGAAACCCACTGCCTGCTGGCCCAGTTTCTACATATTTGTTGAAGAAATCCTTGTATGGGCTAAAACAGGCCCTTCGTGCTTGTTATAAAAGGTTTATAGATTATCTGTCTTCTATTGGGTTTTCTCACAGCAGGTCTGATCATTCTATGTTCATATATCGTCGTGGTACTTCTCTGGTATACATTATGTTATATGTGGATGATACTATATTGATTGCCTCTTCTGATAAACTGCGCAAGTATATCATGTCTCTTCTCAGTTCTGAATTTTCCAAGTCATCGATTTTCTCCCTTTTTCTGCCTCGGGACCTCCTTTTATGTCCACTTTTCACTCCTTTCTGCCATTTTGCCTTTTTGAACCGTTGTGACTCAAAAGAAAGAAAAACAACCCTAAAATTGTACTAGACGCAACGAAAATGGGTAAAATACTAATCGAAAATGACTCAAAATAGGTATATGAAATATGCCTAACAATACCAAATTGCTGACATATTTACTAACAGTCTTCCCTTAGTTCTGTTTGAAGATTTTAGGGACAATCTCAGCGTACGACACCCGCCGCTATGACTGCGGGGGTGTGAAAGACTAATACACGATAGTCTTGTATGTCGATCGTATATGGCCCATTTAAATTTGTATATTTACTTACCATAATTTTTTTTTTTTGTATATGTATAATTATGATAGTAATATTATATTAGGAAAATGTAGTACTCTTGTATGAGGAAAAACTAAATTTATTTTTCATAATTACATATTATATATCATGTATACTCTTTCACATTTATCCGATGAAATAATCGATATGTGAACAAATTAGCTCAGAGACCACAATTCAGAGGTAGGTCTTCACAAAAAGTAACAAATATATTTTCGAAAAGCTAATTTCTAAAAAGATGAGTAATATAAACACACGACTCTTTTCCCCAAAGTTAAATGTATTTTTGTAAAAGATTTTATAAAATTAAAAATTTGAAGTCCTTAAATTTTTGTGACAAATAATACCAGTGTTAGGATCCAAGAATTTGTTTCCTAGGATGCCCACTATTTGCAGTTTGCTGTCATTTTTGTAAACTGATAAGAAAATAGTTGAACTTTCTTGTCAAATTGTTAACTGTCAAGGAGGAAATTTCTTGTATCATTCTGCAATCACTAGATGCCTTTTTTGCCCTTTTTCAAAAGACAATTATGACTTGTTCAAACTTTAAACAGATGTCAATTTCCACACTTTTTGTTGTGAAGACGGCGAACTCTTTCAGTCTTTCGTCTTCGGGTAGTGTGAAATTCGATGACGCAATAGCGCAAACCACGCCACGCTTAAACTTAAACCAGCAAGCCAGCATGCGTGTTATGCCGGCGGCCAAAAGCGGTCGTTCTGCGAGGTTTGAACTTGCGACTGCCTCTCACACCACCATCGATGATACTCCTCGCCTTCAAGCATCAACCTGCAGGGCGGATAATTTCCACACTTAAATCACATCTAATTTCGAATTGAACGAGTTTAATTAAAACTCATTGTCCGTTCATCTTAATACAAAGCAAATTTCAACTAAATTGAATCATATGACTCACTTATTAGCTCAACCTCTTATTCCTTAGAACTTAGAAGGTCAATTATGTCGCGACACTCATACTAAGGTAATAAATTTGGATGTAATAAATTTTTTTATTGATTCAATAGTAACTTTTTTTTTTAAAAAAAAACGGCAATGTCTAAGTCAATGTGTAGACCTAGCTAGATTATTTTATTAGTATTTGCTACTATCTCCGAATAAAAAAAAGTGTTCACTTACCAAATCAAGAAATGATAAAACTTACTTTTCAAAATTTGCTCTTATTAAGTGTTAGATGACCAAATACCAATACCTATTTAATTAGGGACATTTTAATCAAATTACCTATTTTTGCCTAAGAGTTAGTACTCCGGATAAAAAAGTGTCACTACAAGAAAGTATAGAATTGAAAACAAAACTTTAGCAACAATAAATATATTGTTTCTAAAAAACATAAATGGTAACAAAAATTTAATATATTGTTGCTAAAAAATGTAAACGACAAAAAAAAAAATAACAACATATTGTTGAAAAACGTTTTGCATCAGAAGTAATTATAACGACATGCAACAACTTTTGTTGTTACTAAAACTACTTTTGACAACAATATCTAACATATGACAACATAAATGTTGTTGGCAAATGCTTTTGTTCTTGTAGTCAGTGTTCACTTAGTCTTTATTTTTGGGTAAAAAAGAGTGTTGACTTATCAAATCAAGAAATAATTAACCTTATTTTTTTAGATTTGTCCCTATTAAGTGTTATGTGACCAAATCCCAATAACTATTTAGTTAGGAGCAGTTTAGCCAAATTACCTATTTTGTCTAGGAGTTAATATTTTCTTAAGGGGTGTGCAAATGACTAAATGAACATTCATTTTGATTTGAAAGGGCTCTTAATGAGTGTGAAAATGACTAAAAGTGAACACTTTTTGATTAGGAGGGAGTATTTAATTCCATCATCACATACATTAAGGGTGTGTTTGGTATCAAGATTTTGTTTTCCAGAAAATGTTTTTCAATTTTTCAATGTTTGGTTGATCAAAAGTTTTGGAAAACATTTTCTCTGGGAAATAAATCCCTCAATTAATGAGAAAAATGACTTCCATAATGAAAGTAGGAAAAATAAGTTACATAACTGACATTTCAAATCCATTATCTCCTCTTCGCTCACTCAACGCCCAACGCCCACTCCTTGACTATCCCACACCCACTGCCACCCCTTAACCCCCACTCCCACCCCATCCCACGGTCCCACCCCTTTAATGTTTTATTAGATTACATATAAATGCTCTTGGAATAATATTTTTTTCTTCCTTATCAAACATTAAAAAATGAGTAAGAAACTCACTTATTTTTGAAGAAAACATTTTTCATCAAAAATATTTTCCTTCCTCCCAAACACACCCAAGTAACTTTAGTTTCTGGTTAGGCTGCTCGTGCATTGACATTGACTTGCCTTATCAAGAAGTGCCATTATGTCAACTGATAATAAAGTAGTAGATTGAGGTCCAGACTCTAGCACTGTTTTTTTTCTTCAATTATCCAAATTCGTATTAAGGTAATTACTAGTCAATTGGAAAAGATACATAGCAATTAAGAAGAATTTTGAAATCTATGATTCAAAACAAACCTTAGATATTTATGCGGTTGTAAATTATTTGGACAAACTAATAAAGAAAGTAGAACAATCTTTTTGGGACAAAGAGAGTAATATCTAAAGTTCAGTGGTATCATAATACTACGAAATTCATACCTAGCTCGTAGCTGAAACGTAACCCATCTCAATAAAAAATGAGTGCTAACCAGTATTGCCCATCGAATTTTATATAAGTATTAAGTGGTGTCTTTCTATTTTCACTATTCCACTTGTGAGTCTTGATCGAAGACTATATTGCTTAATTTTAACACTTCCATGTTTCAAATTGATATTTACATTTTTCAGAGCCGTGTTACTACAATGATACTAAAAAGGAGGGATTGTCATCCATATGTTGTCTCATGTGGTGGAGCGGATGAGGTTTTTTGTTTCGGGTTTGAGTTCTGGATATAATTTATTTTTTATAGGGAGCACTTTCCCTCAAATGGGTCCATACACGGGCTGAATCCAGATATAATCAGGCTCCAATGCGGATACCGGTTGAGACCAAAAAAAATATTTGGATAATATCTCATGGATTTGTTATACAATTGTTTTGGAGTCGTATATCGACATTTAGATTGTATGACAAGAAGCACCAGTGGTCTAGTGGTAGAATAGTACCCTGCCACAGTACAGACCCGGGTTCGATTCCCGGCTGGTGCATTTTCTGAGAGCAGTGTGATGCCACTTGCACAAGTTGTGAACGATGTGCCTCTGGCTGGCTTATTTCATAGATTTTTTAATTCTTCTTATTTTTTCGTAAATTTATAAACTCTAAATTAAGCGTCTTTGCGGATATTTGAATCTGCATTATAACCAACTTCTCTAGTGCCACATGGCAGTTTCCACCATGTTCTTTCCTATTTTCGGTTAATAACGTGAAAGACGAACACAAAAAAAATACACATATTGTGACCCAAAAACAGCTACATCAACATTCCCCATCACACATTTGTTTGTTCATGATCATGATCACATACATAATTAAGCAGCAGTTACTATATAGAGTTGCATAATATTCTCATTCAATCGACTACAATGAACATGAACCTTGACTGAAAGTTAGCTCTTGGATACAAACACGACAATAGGGAGGTGAAGAACTTAGAAGAAAAATAAACACAACTGGCGTATGCTAAGTTCCAGGTCCTGAATTTCAACGATTCCTATCACTTGTACAAACCAATGAATGAAAATTAATGGTCTCTGGATTACGCCATATTGCTGCCACCTGATTGTGACCGCGACTCGTAGAAGAGTCTTACAGTTGAGAAGATGAGAGAAGGTTCAGCCATTGCTCCATTTCCATAATCTCCACAAGCTAGTCTCTTTGATACTGGTGGTATAAGAGAGATGCCAAGCTCATCAATTATCATAAGATGTCGTTCTGTGAATGGATTATTCCACATCAATGTATTCATGGCTGGTGCCACAAAAAGGGGTTTATTGTAGTCCCATGCTCGTACGATGCAGGTTAACAAGTTATCACATAGTCCGCCAGCAATCTACAGCAAAGAAGACATATATTAGCTTACTAGCAAAGTCGAAAACAATGTAAACTAGTAAAATCAAACGACATATAAACCATGAATGTAAACTAGTAACATCAAACGACTTATAAACCATGACATCACAAATCCTTCTTCTAAGACTATTTATGATGTGGGGAGATTAATTGGTGTCTGTCTTAATGTTAACCTTCCAGCATGGACATGTTCACTTAGCATATCTGACAATGTTGGTAGTCCGTTTTTATGAAGAATTCCACCACTCATTCTACCAAAATCTTTCAGGAAAAGTCAATTTTATCATACTTTAGTAAATTATCTTTTCACTGCCTATTTTGAGCTTTCAAGACTATGCGATACTACTGTAATCTACTAGGATAAGGGAATAAATTGTGTTTTGGAGGCAGAATGGGTGTTATCATGAAAGAAAATTTCAAGAATAAAACTGTGGAATGATACATCACCTTCCCAAGTGTGTTTGCCGACAAAGGTGCAATAACTATAATATCAGCCCACCTGCGGAGCTCAATGTGTAGCACGCTATCACCAATCTTCTTCCAAGTGGACCATTCCTCCTCATCAGTATAGAGAATGACATCGTTCGGAAGTGAAGCTTTGTCTATGAAATGAAGAGAAGGTTTTGTTGCAACTGCTTTAACTTCTGCCCATTCAGAAAAACAACGACATAGATTGGCAAACTTAATAGCAGCCACACTTCCACTTGCTGCAAGCAGAATACGAGGTCTCCTACGTGCACTGTTAATCTGAGCCGGTTCCATCTCTGAAGTCATAGGCTCCATATATACCCTAACCTGTGAAACAAAAAAAGGATTATTTACTGCACCAATACAAAGATACAAGCAAATAAGCAATTGACATGCGTGCATCTAAAGGAGAATGGCAGCAGTAGATTAGAAAGAGATCTCCCCTGGTAACTTGCTTCACAATCACAACTCTTTGGACTTAGCTCACCCTAGGTGTGGTCAAATCCATGCTATCTGAATTTCTTAAACCCATTTTAACCCTAACCCATCCTCACAAACATCAAAAACAGTTGGCCACCAGCTGATGTAGATTCATCAATTTGAACTTTGACTTGCTTACCGGTCATGTTGCTCACCTGAACTGGTCAATTGGTCCTTAATTCGGCAAAATTGGTTTGCTGGTCTTTCATTCAGCTGAAACTATCCTTCAGCTCGAGTAAACTAACCTCAGCTCGGCTAATCTTTTTTTGCCTAGGGTCACATCGGTTAATAATTTTTTACTGGACGTTCCAACTGATGTCCATCCATTCATATTCTTGTAGAAAACTAGTTGTTGACCGAGTCATTGACCGTAAAAAGCTTCTTTAGACTTGATCAACCGTTGTAACTTTCCTTCCATCATGGTAATTCTGGACTTCACAGTCTTTGAAGGTGAGCTTCAAACTTGTTTTGGGGTTTAATGGGTTGGATCGAAGTATCACCATCAGTTTATTTCTCAAGTGTATGGGCTTGGCCAATACTTTGTGATAGCTCAACAGGCCAACTCTAGTAGCCGCAGTTGACTTTTGGGGCCCAAGCCCTTCTAATCCAAGGCCATAATAAAATTCTGGCATTAACAGTAGGTTATCAATTCAAAGTTTTTCATTTTATGACTGAAATTTGCAAACTTTATTTAGAAAGGGACAAGGTTTCAAGAACTACCACCCCAAAAACATTAGGATATCATATGAGGAGACAAAAGGACAGGACCCGTTGGACAAAAAAAGGACGGACCCTTCCATAATATGTAGAGAGACAAATCAAATAGTCATTCAGAAAGAGAAACATTAATGCAACTCTGCATACTAAGTAACCATTCTTTTTCACAATCGAGGGAAGATTGAGAAGGCACACGGGCAAACCTCCCTGCATATGTACTCAAAATTTGATTTTTCAAAGAATCTGCTCAGTAATCAACAATACCTCAATTCCAACATATTTTGCTTCGGCTATATTAATCATCCATATCCTTCTTTGGTTGCTTATTTTTTTTTTTTTTTATCAAGATAAGGTATTTTATAAGGTGGATCAACACTAGGGCTGTTATCGGTCCGGATACTCCCATTAATTACCCGAGAACCGGACCGATACTCGGACCGAATGGGTCCAGATACGAGTACCAGAAAATTACCCGGACCGATAAGGATCCGGTCCGGTAATTACCCGATAATTACTAACCCCCAGCCCCCACCCTAATTATATTTAATTACAATATTCCCTAATGTTGGATTATTTTACATGTTTTAAGAATATATGTGATGTAGACTTTATGTTTTAATGTGAAGCATTGACATAAAATATAGGGAGAGAGAAGAAAGTAGTTGTAAATTCGTGCAACTTTAAATGGTCATAACTCTGCGCTCGGACGTCTGTTTCACCTAATTTTTTTTTTGATTTTGCGTATTTTTTCGAGAGGGGGCCTGCGGCAGTTTGGCGCAGCCGATTTCTCCAAAAACGTCTGTCTTGCCAATTAATTTCACTTTCCCCCCAAATCGTTACTAAATTTTCCTTTTCTTCACTAAAGATCCCGCGATTTACAATAGATTTCAACGTTCAAATTTCGTGGTAATTGTCCGAGAATGTCAATTTCAGTATTGAAAATTCATTTTTAAAAAAAATAATCCTAGCCCCGGACCGACCCGGACTAAACCTTATCGGTCCGGACCGGGTACCCGCCCGATAAGGTATCGGTCCAGTCCCGGATCTCGACTCAGGACCGAAACCTTATCGGTCCGGACCGGTAACCTTATCGGTCCGGATCTGTCGATACCCGGACCGGACCGATAACAACCCTAATCAACACTAAGCTAGTGCATCAAAGACATAGTCACAAGTCATGCAAATCCCCGATCACATCTAACATGGGATCTACATCAAGTACAAATATCAGGTTGCACCATAAAACCAACTAAGAAAAAGTTCTAAAGACTAATATTGCTTCTCCGGGTTGCCTTCAAGAATTCTGCTATTCCTTTCTATTCAAATTGTCCACCAAATAGCATGTGGTATTATTGCTTCTGTTTTGTTTATATGTTGTTTCAAAACACCTTAGTAATTTCATCAGTTTCTCTCTCTCTCACACACATACACACAACAGTCACACACTCGCTCATTTCTTTAGTTCTACATACATCAGAATTCGTTCTAAACAGAATTTTTTACTTCCTTTTCTTAAATTTAGAAAGGAGGTGACGAGAAGAGATAACTCATAACCCCCTCTCCTAAAAACAGAAACAGAAAAAAGAGGATTAACCAATCAATAATCAGCTGGATCTCAATACCAAACTAGTGGGATAGGCTATATGAATCCTCTATATCCATTGTGCTCTATTTGAAACAGTCTCATTTTGACACTAAAATAATTTATCACTTAGCAGAAACTAGTTGTTCTCTAAATCCCATATATATACGTACACAATACAAGTTCGAAACCAAATCACATCACTTTTTTTTTGGATAACCATGCTGTTCAGGCCAGCTTGCACGCACCTCGACTAATTCCGCGGTGTACCTGCTACCTCCCACCAGCACATGTATGAAACCATATCGCATCACTTAGCACAATTCAATGAGATCTAATAGATATACACATATAGGGTATAAGGGTGTGATTGGTATCACGAAATATGTTTTACTATTTTCTCTTGTTTGGTTGCACTAAATATCTTGGAAAACGTTTTCCTTAAAAATTTGAGAAAAACATTTTCCGAAACAATAAAAGCAGACCAACACATCCCCGACCCACCCACGCCTCTACCCCCCACCTAATCACCCCTACCCACCACTAGGGGCGAATTTAGGCATAAAAAATGTGTTACGTGAAGCATGGTCACTCTACTAGGTAGATGTAACTCTACCTCTTGCTACACTTTTGTATCTTTTAAAAAAAAAGGTGCACCCATCCCCTTGAAATCATGGATTCGCCTCAGCCCACCACCACTAAAAATTGCACTCCGTACTCTTAAAATGACATTTTCCAACTTGTGTACCAAACACAAGAAAATGAGTAGTAAAATCACTTATATTCTGAGAAAATCTGTCATACCAAACACACCATATCAACTGTTTCATTCTCCAAAAGGATATTAACAACAACAATTTCAAAACAGATAACATTTCACTAAAGAATGAGCTTTTGCCAAATCTTAAAAGACACAGTTATCACCATTGCATAATTAAACATAACAATTACACGAGAGAAAAAAATATAGCTCCTATGAAATTGAGCAACAGCAACTAAAAAGAAAAGCTAAAAAAGTGAAGCATAAGAGAGTAAGATATTTAGTACTCCCTTAAGAAATAAAGGGAAGTTTTGAATTTTGTGGTCTAAAACAAGTCAAAATATTTACGTCATTATAATCAATTTCTTCAAGTAAAAGGTAAAGTTAATTGTTTCTTTTTTGACGGACTAAAATGAAAAGTGTGTCATATAAATTGAGAAAATTTACCTAATTGAGCAAAGAAGAAATGCTTAGCTCACTTGATTGAGATCTGTAATAGAGTTAAACAGTAGCAATTGCAAAAAATGTGAAGAATGTAGTTGCTAAGTGGAAGAACAAAAGTTTTCTGAGGACTTGAGATTAAATATTTTGAAACCCAACTAGTATACTTTGTTTACTTTCTCCGGCATAGTCCGGTGACGGATTAGGAACACCGACGAAATCGGTGTCCGGCGCCGATCAAATTTGGGAGTTTTAAAGCGCGGGATAAACAGAGTCCTAAAATTTAATAGTTCAGAATTATCCAAAATTTAGTTATTTTTAATATAAAAATAAAATTTCGATAAAATTCAAGACATTATCCTATCCGCACTACTAATTCATGTATTATTAATACTTACATTACTATTTTGCATTGTAATTTCTATATAACTTGTATTCCAACTAAACAATTCCTTTATATCATGAGATATCATAAATGAAAATAATCAAACTAATCATTGTCATTAGATACGATAATCGTTTAATGTTATTCCATTTATGATATCTATTTTAAAATTTGCATATTTTACAAACAAGGTGGCACTAATAAAATAGAGTCTTATTGTTATTTTACTCATAATATTTTTTCACGATATTTAAAAACATAATATAAAATAAGCCTTCAAATTTTATCCCGACTTTAAATGTATATAAATAGACACCTCAATTTATCTCAACTTTATAAATTGAACACTTTAACTTACAAAATAATCATCTAGACATTTTTACAATTTATGTATCACGTCAGTATTTGTGTTTACGTATTCAATTTTTTATGTTTGCTTATGCATAATATTTTAAATAAAACGAGGTCAAGTTTGAGGGCTATCTAAAATGATTATTTGGTATGAATTTACTCATAATTATTGAGGAAAATATCATTTTACTCTAATTTTAAAACATGACAAATTTCTAGAGTTTACACCTTTATCATCAAAGTTCAAACTCCACCAAAAATAACGAAATCTGAATTATTAAAATGTGATTAACCCCCCACCCAATTAAGCTCCCGTTGACTGCCTCAGCATAGCGCTAAATAAATCCATTCTCAAAATTAGAAAACGAAACCAAATTGTAGTAGATCGAAAGAGATGACGTTGAAATTATACGTAGATCGTATGTCCCAATCTTGTCGTGAAGTTATCATCTTCTGCAAGTAAGCTATTTTTTCTACTAGGATCCAACTCTTGTTAGATGGTGTAAAAAATAGATATTGGGTCTAACTCAACCCAAAAGTCAACTTATAGGGTGAGTATTGTTCAAATTCGGTCCATGTTACTATTACATATTCCATGTGGACTCTTACCGAATTTGTGTGAACATCTTAATTACTTATATTTAAGAAGTACTCGCTCCGTTCATTTTTATTTGTCCACTTTTTACTTTGCACGCCCCTTAAAAACTAATAAATGAAGTGTATATTTTACCATAACAGCCATATTAATTAGTGTATGATTTCAATAGACTTGATTTCTTTTTTGGAAACGAGTAATTAATGTTAGGGGTAAAAGAAGATTTTTTTTGTCTTTCTTATATACTAAAGTGGATAATTAAAGTGGAAATCTATTTTTAGTATATAGTGCACAACTAAAAGTGAACGGAGGGAGTAGTTTTTTAGCTCAAAATGGAGTTATATATTACTTCCATATTTCAAATTATTTGTCGTTGTTATTAAAAATAGTTGTCTCAAATTATTTATCGTTTTATAAGTTCAAGGTATAATTAATTATTTTTTCTAACATTTTACTCCTGGTAGAATTTTCTCATTAATTGACATGACACATAGGTAAACATTTAATGGGGAGAGATTATAACTTAGTCATAAATAATGATAAAGTAGGTCAAATACCCTCCTAATAAACATTTTTAAGGAGCATGTAAGAGGGGGCCATTTTCATTGTTCCGACTGTTAAAATTAGATCCCCTTGTCTAGGACTCGATCTTAGTACTAGTCCATAACGATCAAAGTGGAAGCGTGAGCCTATTAGTGAAGAAATTTGAGACGAGTGAGTAGTGTATTTTTTCAAAGGTTGACTTGGACATGATTTTTTTTTGTTTCTTTGAATACTCTTAATTTGTTCTAATTTCAAAGCTCAAATGGAGTTTTTAATGACTAAATTTCTAAATAGTTAGGTGATGAGAAAGTTTCCTTGTAGTTTTGTTTGAATACCCTTCATTTTTCTCTAGTTTGAAAGCTCATCATCCAGGTTTCAATGATTAATTTTCCAAAAAGATTAAACCCATTGGCAGATGCAGTACTTAGAAAACTAAATCTTGGATCCGACTCTGGTTAAATGGGATATAATTTTTTAACACCCTAATTACCACTGCTTAACTTTTAATTCGCCTTTGACCATCAATGAAATGTGAATAACTTGTTCTCTCTTTGAAAGAAGAGGTGCTTCCGCAATCCAGAGATCATTTGGATTCGGAATATCACACATTGATTAATCAAAGAGATTCAACAACGAAAAGAAAGATCCATCCTTTGGAATCCTTCATTTCTTCAAAAGGAACGAATTATTGTAGAACTAGTTTTGAAGCTCAAAATGGAGTTTTATATTATTTCTTCCATTTCAATTTAAGTGTCTTACTTTACTCTTTAGTCTTGTTTAAACAAAGAATACTATCTTTTCCAATATTTGGCAATCTTTAGTTCCAACATTCTTTGTGGCATGTTTAAGACCAGGATATTTTGGTACACTACACTCATCTATAACATGATTTAAGAGTTTCCTAAATTTCATACCTAGTCGAACTAAGATACTTAAATTGAAAGGATGGAGTAGTATTTTTCCAAAAGTTTAAATGGGATAGAAAGATTTTTTTGTTTGTTTTCTTTGAATACTCTTAATTCTGTGATGAGCCGGGGGTCTATCGGAAACAACCTTTCTATCCGTAAAAGGTAGGGATAAGTTCTGCGTACACTCTACCCTCCACAGACCTGGTGGGATTATACTGGGTATGTTGTTGTTGTACTCTTAATTTTGTTCTAATTTCAAAGATCAAGATGGAGTTTTAAATGACTAAATTTCCAAATAGTTAAGTGGTGAGAAAGTTTCCTTGTTTATTTGAATTCCCATAATTCTGTTTCTAGATTTGAAGTTGGTAAGGGGGTTTTTAATGCTTAATTTTATCAAAAGTTAAATGGGAAGAAAGTTTTCTTGTTCTTCTGGATATCCTTGATACTGTTTGTAGCTTTTAAGTTCAAAATGGAGTTTTTAATGATTATTTTCCCAAAAGGTTAAATGGGATAGAGTTTGAGGAGGTCACCATAAGTCTCTCCAAACGCCAACATTTGTCTCCTGAATTTCAAGGTTTGTCTAATAGACTATACTTTTCCCATGAAAAAATTAAAGGGGTTGATTTGTTACTTGTTTCTTAAATTTCAAGATAATTTTAATAGTTTCCTGTGTATGCATCTACAGAAGTTAACCCCATCAAGCAAATACCAGCTGTAATGGATGGAAGATTTAAGCTTTCCGAAAGGTAATTTCAGCTTGAACTGAAAATTTTAGCATTTTCCTATATTGCAACTTTGTGAATGTGTTTTTTCGCTATCCTAAGCTTAATATTTAGTCTTGTGTTCCCGTAAACATTCATAGTTTTTGAAAATACTCATGCTGTTAAGTTTAAAATGTTTATAAAGCTCATATGTACTAACTGTGGACAATTCCTATGGAAACAAGGCTATGTTAAATAATTTTTTCCTGGTGATGTAAAGTTGGGCTTTTTCCTTTTGGTCTTTTACTGAGTTTTCAGATAGAGTAATTTATGACTTGGATAACATGTAAATGCTAGCTAACTAATTTTATGTGTTTACAGTCATGCAATTCTTAGATACCTGGCTTGGGCATTTCCAGGAATTGCAGATCATTGGTAAGTTCATCAACTTCAGGTTTTCAGTAAATACCTCAATTGAATTTTACTTTTAATCATGGAAATGACAATGAGTACTCTTTAAAGCTCTTGTGCTTGACGTGAACATGAGTACACGGCAATAGGCATTATGAATGGATCTTTTCTGCACTTGGCATCTCTGTGAAGTTAATTCCATATGCAGTAGCCTAGCTAAGTGTATTAAAGTGGGTTCAATTGAGCCCCCTTCGTCGGAAAGTTACACAGTGCAAATTGAGCAAGAACATTTTTGTATATTTATAAATTTTTAAATCTCCTTCATATAATGGAAGCTATGTTGCTTGGACTCGGGTGCGGGTGTCGGACGTGTACGGATCTAGAGGTCGGATTCGTCATGATCTAAATTTTAAGATTCGTGGGTACGGATCCAGGTACGGATACGGGTGCGGGGATTCAACAAACAATAAGTCAAAATTCTAAAATAGAGTTATAAAAACTAAATTATGAGATATTATGTCGAAAACTTGAGGAGAATATATTGATCAAGAGAAGAATATCGAAAGGAGGTAAAGGAAAAAGGTGTGACATAGAAATTTCTAGATACAAGCTATTCCATTTTCTTCAATTTCACCATAGCTTTTGTTTTGATTACACAAATCATTGAAGCTATCCAAAATTTCTCCCTCGATTTTGTTCAAAGTACCCAAAATTGGTTGACCAGATCGGGTACGGATCCCACACCCACACTCATGTCGCGTCGACACGGGTGTGTCACCGAAAGTGAAGAGTTCGAGCAACACAGAAGGGAAGTGTATAAGTCTTAGTGGTAAAAGTGTCTCAAAAATAGTACTATTAGGTTACAGGTTCAAATTTCAAGTATGGCATTTCAGAATGTTCCTTTTTGCTATTACCTCTTGTTTCTTATACCATCCTATTGAAGGTATCCAGCTGACTTATACAAAAGAGCAAAGGTCGAATCTGTGTTGGATTGGCATCGTACTACCTTCCCTCGCGGTCCAGGTGCTTATATCAGAGAGATTGTGATTATTTTAGTTTCTAGTTGGACTGCGATTTCTCTGCCTTGGCCTTGCTTGAGTTAACTTAGTGGTGAATCTTTGGATTTTGCGAGAACTTGGACAACAAAATTCTTAAGGTTACGTCAGCATCTGAGTTTAATTTTTATCATAAAATGAGATTTTAACCAGGGAAATTTGTTTGTATGATCACTTCGAAGGAAGAGCAACAGGAATGTTATAATGCTCTTTATTAAGATTCTGGCTACTACCTAATCAACACTGTTTGCTGCAAGTCTGCAAGTTAAGTCAACAAAATTCTTAAGTCTAGTTGACCTTTGTCAAAACTCTATTTGTAAGTGTAGTTGGTTATGATGGTGACTTTTTTTCCAACAATGACTGTGACTAAAAACACTATTATAAAAGTGGTTTTTGTCTGCGGCATTCTGTGATTACTACTTGTTGATATGCATCTCCTTTTAGCTGTTTCCAACAGTTTTCTCAAGCACCGCTTCTGTTTTCAGCTTCGTATGTGTTTTATTCTGTTTTGGCTCCCGCGGTTGGGTTGCCTTTGAATACAAAAGCAGCAGCAAGCACTGAGATGAACCTTATAGCATCTCTTGCGACGATCGAGTCTGTTTGGCTCCGGAAAAAAGGACGGTTTTTGCTTGGGAGTGACAAACCTTCAATTGCAGATCTTAGCTTAGCATGTGAGATTATGACACTTGAGGTAAAGAGATTCCCCCACCCGCACCCCCCTTTTATATCTGTTGCTTTACAATCTTTTGGTCCAAGGCATAAATTATCAAGAGGAGTCTGTTTGTTCATTATTTGAAACAAGCTTGTCTCGATGCATGTCACTTGTCCCTTGGGGGGAGGTGGTAGAAATGATGCAGACATGCAAAACCAGGTCTAATTATGCTCAGGATGTAGTCATTGACGTTCAGCACTGTGCTAACTGTTACTTTCCGGTTTCCCCTCCATTTGGTTGTATAAACTTCTGTCACAGTTGAATAGTAATCCACATGGTAGAATGATGGATGCCCTTAAAAGTTCCTATTCAAAAAGACTAAGAGGTAAATAGTAATTCTATTCTCTTCTCCAAGTTGGTTTAAGGGGTTACAGATACTGGCAGTGTGTCTGACCACCAATTGTTCCCTCCCCTTATCTTTACGTGGTTCTCTACTTGTCCTCTCCTCTTCCCCTATGAGTAGTTTCAGTCAGCCGGTCATTTTTATTTGAAAAGGCTAAATCGTTTTATCTAACAAAGTGCCTTATAGATGCTTCTTGGTTGTGGTTCTATCTTAGGATAGAAGTCTATCCGTGAATGCAATTGATTCTGAGGGCTTGTAGTAAGCCTTTTTTTCTGCTGAGTTTAGGTTGTGGATGAGAAGGATCATGAGCGGATATTAGGCCCATTCAAGAGAGTTCTGAAGTGGCTTGATGACACGAAGAATGCCATGGCACCTCATTTTGAAGAAGTACATTCAACCCTCTCCGAAGTTAAAGAGAAGTTGCAAAAGCAAAGAAATGCCGTAGGAAGTAAAATTACTCAATCGGGCAGAAAACCTGACCCGCACTCGAAGATGTGACAAAGCAATTAAAAACCTTGACGCTGCATTATGTTCAGCATCCCGAGCTTTCCTTTTTCATTTTTCTCTATGTATTTGTATTCATAAGATAAGTGCATATATGTAATCAGACAAGCTAAGAGTCCCTTAATCTTGGCAATGGATTTGTTATTTCCTTACTGTATCGAATATATGAGTTGAGAATTTTATCGAAGAATGTCAGACAAGTTTTGTATTTTTTAATGTATTACTCAAATACTGTGTCCTCTTCTAATTCATGTAGTCTTAGGCTTAAGACACTTTGGTTTGGTGGTAGAATTCTTGAAAATTTGCGATTGTTAAATCATTAGCTATATGAAGAAAGCTGCCTGTCAAGTGATGAAGTATTCAACCAATGTTAATAGAATGTAATTTTACCGTTAGTTAGATTGACATGGTCAAAGTCCAGAATTTCTTAATAATGATCTCCCCTTCTCTTATACGTACTATTTCTTTGCGGCGAGGTGTACTACCGCACGGGGCTCCCGAAAAACGACAATTTTATGGCTCATTTTTTTTATTAAGTAGTATTCAAAATTTACTCTTAACTCAATTAAGGGTCCACTTTTACGAATTAGAACATGGTCCCCAAAATGTTTGAGACGACTCTATTTTTTTGCTAGCTGTGTATGGTTTCAATAAATTGTAAGGTTCTCATCCACTTTCACTGTTTTACAGAATGATATATTCTGAATTTGATGTCGAATATGATCAAATCATCTCAAGAAACAATAATTTCATTGTCTGTGTGTGATACTGTTTTTTTTTTTTTTTTGACGGCGAACTCGCACCGCTACTTTTCGAGTACAAGACAGTAAACCCGGCCGACGCAATACCGCAGAAACCACGCCACCGCTAACCACACTTTCAGTTCGCGACAGCCAAAGGTTTATGCAGCAGATCGAACTCGACTCGCGACCTTCTTTCAAATGTAATCATTTTAACCTTATCTAATCTTATACTCGTATGATACCTACACCTTCTTTCGTTTTCTTTTATAAAATCATTTAGTATTTAAAATCTTTTAGTTTGATTAATGTAGATTCACATTGACAATGACTTATTTAAAGGAACCCCTCCCCACAAAAACTTATTCAGGACTTGAATTTGAGAATAATCCCGCTAGCGGAACTTTCCCAAGTCCTCCTTGGCAACGCCCAACTACTTCTGGACTCTAATTGGGGCCCAACTTTATCCAACCCGTCAAAGTGGACCCCACCTTATCTACCAATGCCCAACCGAGCCAAATTTAGCAGTGGCGTTAATTCAATTCTCCATTTTTTTTTAATTTCAGCACACGTCGCTGGCGGTGAGTTCGTCGGAGTTATTTTCCGGTGAAAGAGATGACGCTAAAATTATACGTAGATCGTATGTCCCAACCTTCTCGTGCACTTATCATCTTCTGCAAGTAAGCTCTTTTTTTTTTATTCTATTTGTACCCTTGAAGATCAAAATGGATTTTCCGTCCCATTTTATACGAAGGTGTTTGATTAAAACAAAGGAAAATACTTTTGAAATTTGTGCCGCAAAATAAGTCTTAGATATTTAATTTTTTGTGTCGTCTCATAAAGTTAAATTGTTTCTGATTTACGGATTAAAAAGAATAAAATGGTGGGAGGGAGGGAGTATTTGTTGGATTTTGATATTGGTGAATGAGAAATGATGAGATGAAAATTAAAGGTAGTAAAAGACTTTTTTGTCCCACATCGAAAAAAGTGAAGGAAAGAGAGGTGTATATATTACATTACACCTTCTCTAGTTGCTAAAAGGGTTGAGAGGTCAAGGACCCCTCGCGCCGTCGTTGTCGCTCGGCTTCGGCTTTGAATTTGGATTTGGCAAAAGATTGATTGATAATCTTTTTGGACAAATTTTTCTTTAATTAATTAATTAATTATTTATTTAATTAAAATAAATCCAAACGGATCGACCCAAGACCCGCGACCGACCCGTCCGGTTTAAGTCCTTTTTCTTTTCGAATTTTCCTCCAAATTTTGGTGACTATTCTGAATGGTTGCAAACATTCAGAAATGGTACCTCCAAAACCTATAAATTCTTGATTTGTTCCAAGAATTTATACACTCATTCTAATACGAATTTCTCTACAATTCGAAAATTCATTCTGTGTGATATACTGCCGTTGAGTGGTTCGCTGCTACCGGAATTTGGAGTACTACTATTCTGGTAAGATAATCGTTTTATCCTGGGAGGCGATATTCCATTAACCTCGAGTGCTGTGAGGGGAATAATTTTCTTAAGGACACACTTTGAACTAAGTGGACTCGATTATATTCTGAAATTATTTTCCAAAACAGATTATGTTTCGTCTACTGTTTTTCTTGATTAATTTACTGTTAAGTAATTTCTATACTGTGTAATTTGCTTTTTACTAAGTGTTTAAACAGATTGTGTTGAAATATTATTTTGGCCATATACAGATTATTATACCAACAATCTTAAGGAAATTATGTTTATTTTATTTTAATCTGTATCCTGGTTTGGAGATTAAAACCTGTGTGGTTTTCTACTCCGTATGAAATTTCATATTCTAACTTGAAGACATAAAAACTTCGTTGGAATATTAAAGTCCAGGAAAAAGTGTTTTCCAAAAGAGAAAAAAAAGTGTTTTCTAGAGGAAAAAAAAAGTGTTTTTCTTGTATGTTGTTTGGAGACTAAAATCTTCGGATTTTCTACTCCGGTTGAGATTAAAGTTTTCATAACTTTCTACTCATTTGGGTACTTGATTTGAAGATATAAAAACTTCATCAAGTACACAACATACAATCCCATCGCACTTCGTTTCAAGCATAATTGATTCGGTTTGAAGAAATAAAATCTTCACCGTTGTGTATTATATTTGTTGCATGAAATGCGTGAAGATTATTTTCAAGGTAGTAAGAATGAATTTGACTTACTCATGTGATACTTGTACAACGATTTGAAGAACATAAAATCTTCGCTGCTCGCTTAAGGAGATTAAAACTTGTGTAGTTTTCTACTCCATGTGAATATTAGTATTCTGACTCGAAGATATAAAAACTTCGTTGGAATACTAAAGTTTCATAATTATACTGCGATTTGAAGAAATAAAATCTTCATCGTTTAAGTTTATAATTCAACTGCGATTTGAAGAAATCTTCATCGTTGAAGTCTGTGAATTAATTGTTATTTTTGTTTTATTAACTAAAACAGTTTGTCGATTTGACTGTGACAAACAATTAATGGCAAGAAAATTATTTACTGGATGGATGATAGACATACAAGGTTGGAAGCGAAAGTTCTATAAAGAAAAATTACGAAATTGCTTCAATTTAGTATCCGTGTTGATTCCAAATAGTCATGGGACGAATGGTCTTGGTTGTTGAGTTAGAGAATTGGGAGTCATAATTTTCAATTATGAGATTCTGGAAAATGCCAAAGACATTACATGTGAAGAGTCTCGTTCACATTACATGTGAAGAGTCAATATTAATAAGAATTCAGCTTCGTCTTACTTATTGGAGTCAAATGACTTATGGCATGTTCGTTTAGAACATGTCAATTACAAAACCTTGCGGAAATTGATTAATCTAGAAGTATTGCCTAGATTCGAGTGCAATAAATCAAAATGTGAAATCTGTGTTGAATCTAAGTTTGTTAAACATTCATATAAGTCTATTGATAGTAATTCAAATCCTTTAGACTTAATTCACACAGATATATGTGATATGAAGTCAATACCATCTCGTGGTGGGAAAAAGTATTTTATAACTTTCATTGACGATTGCACTCGATACTGTTATGTGTATTTGCTTAATAGTAAGGATGAAGCAATTAATGCATTTAAGCAATACAAGAACGAAGTGGAAAATCAATTGAATAAAAAGATCAAAATGATTAGAAGTGATAGGAGTGGAGAGTACGAATCTCCTTTTGCAGAGACATGTTTGGAATATGAAATTATTCATCAAACTACTGCCCTTTACACACCACAATCAAATGGAATTGCGGAAAGGAAAAACCGAACATTAAAGGAAATGATGAATGTCTTACTAATTAGTTCCGGTTTACCGCAGAGCTTGTGGGGGGGAAGCTATCCTTACAGCTAATCGAATATTCAACAGAGTACCCCACAGCAAAACACAATCTATTCCATATGATCTATGGAAAGGAAGAAAACCCTACTTGAAATATTTCAAAGTGTGGGGTGTTTTGCGAAGGTCCAAGTTCCTTTGCCCAAAAGGGTAAAAATGCGACCAAAAACTGTGGATTGTGTTTTTATTGGCTATGCTACAAACAACAAAGCTTGTCGATTTTTGGTTCACAAATCGGACAATCCCGAAATTCATGTTAATACGGAAATTGAATCAGATAATGCTGAATTCTTTGAAAACATCTATCCGTATAAAACTGAATGTGAGTCGTCAAGTGAAAGATCTAAACGACCGCAGAAAGAATCAAAGGAAAGTATACCAAGCAAAGAGGATCCAAGGCGTAGCAAACGTCAAAAGACATCTACTTCCTTTGAACCAGATTTTATAACATTCTTGCTTGAAAATGAGCCTCAAAGATTTAAAGCAGCAATGTCATCTTCTGATTCAACATTTTGGAAAGAAGCAGTCAATAGTGAGATTGAATCAATTTTAAACAACCATACATGAGAATTAGTTGATCTTCCTCCTGGAAATAAACCTTTAGGATCAAAATGGATTTTTAAAAGGAAAATAAAAGCTGATGACACTATTGACAAATATAAGGCAAAACTTGTGGTCAAAGGTTATAGACAAAAAGAAGACCTTGATTACTTTGACACATACTCGCCGGTAACACGAATAACATCTATTCGGGTGTTAGTGGCATTGACGGCCGTATATAGTCTTGAAATCCATCAAATGGATGTCAAGACAACTTTCTTAAATGGAGAATTGGACGAAGAAATTTACATGGAACAACCTGAGGGTTTTGTGGTTCCTGGTAAAGAAAGGAAAGTGTGCAGACTTGCTAAGTCACTTTATGGACTTAAACAAGCACCCAACAATGACATGCGAAATTTGACCAAACAATGTTGGCAAATGGATTTAAGATTAATGAGTGTGACAAATGTGTTTACATTAAAAATACTCCAAATCATGAAGTCATTGTTTGTTTGTATGTTGATGACATGTTGATAATGAGTAAAAATATTGTCGATGTAAATGCTACGAAGCGTATGCTCGCTAGCAAATTTGACATAAAAGACTTGGGAGTTGCTGATTTGATCTTAGGAATTAGGATCCATAAAACTCCACAAGATCTAGCATTATCACTGTCACATTATATTGAAAAATACTTGACAAGTTCAAGTATTTAAATTTCAATGTTGCAAAGACTCCAATTGATGTAAGTTTTGCACTTCAAAAGAATGAAAGTGAAAGTGACTCACAATTGGACTTTGCACGAGTTTTGAGAAGTTTGATGTATATTATGAATTGCACACGACCAGATATAGCATGTGCTATAAGCAAGCTGAGTCGATTCACGAGTAATCCCAATCAAACTCATTGGATGGCAATGAAACGAGTCTTGGGATATTTACAACACACCCAAAACTATGTTTTGCCTTATAATAAATATCCCGCAGTACTTGAGGGATATAGTGATGCAAATTGGATCACCGGATCGTTTGAAGTTAAATCCACAAGTGGATATGTTTTCACCGTTGGTGGAGGAGCAGTGTCTTGGAAATCATCAAAACAGACATGCATCGCCCTCTACAATGGAATCAGAATTTATAGTTTTAGACAAGGCCAGTGAAGAAGCTGAATGGCTCCGGAATTTCTTAGAAGATATTCCATTCTGGCCCAAACCTTTGGCTCCTATATGTATACATTGTGACAGTCAAGCAGCAATAGGTAGGACAGGGAACGTAATGTATAACGGAAAATCTCGTCACATACGACGGAGACACAATACCGTTAGACAACTCCTCTCTAGTGGCGTTATCACAATTGATTATGTAAAGTCAAGAGATAACGTGACGGATCCGCTTACAAAAGGCTTATCTAGAGAGGGAGTTAGTAGATCATCAATGGGAAATGGGGTTAAGGTCAAGGACAAGTCATCATGGCGGTAACTCTACCTAGCAGACTGGAGATCTCAAGAGCTAGGTTCAAGGAGATCAAACAAAGTTGTGACTGACGGTTCAACATTATCAAATAACTCAACCCATTCTCGGATGAAGACAATGTTCAGAAATAAGGATAAGACTTTATGGCTTGTTAATGAGTTAATAAAGCATTAAGGTTTTTTAATGGTTATCTAAATCTGGCAATGTATGACCAGATAATGTGGCTATAGGACCACATGTTTAGAAATCACCTATGTGAGTGTTAAGTGTAAGCCGCTTTAAAGGGAATGTGGTAAAGGCCCATTCTCTATGCACTCATGAGACCAGGCGGTGTTCATGGCTGAAACGAACACAACCGTGAGAACCATAAACGGTTGAGGGTTGATTGTGTGTCTTATATTGTCTAGGTATACAACAAAGTTCGACGGTTCAAAGATATCAAATCTACCGATGGATCGAGTATATCCGATATAAGTTCACTACGGAAAGTTCAAAGGGAAGCCTACTTATCCAGATGCAGTCAATTCTCGCTTGTATATCACACTCGTCCGTACATTCTTTTATCTTATAGCCATTCCCCATTCATGTGGGGGATTGTTGGGTTTTGATATTGGTGAATGGGAAATGATGGGATGAAAATTAAAGGGAGTAAAAGGCTCTTTTGTCCCACATAGAAAAAAGATAAGGAAAGAGAGGTGTATATATTACATTACACCTTCTCTAGTTGCTAAAAGGGTTGAGAGGGCAAGGACCCCTCGCGCCGTCGTCGTCGCTCGCTCGGCTTCGGCTTTGAATTTGGATTTGTCAAAAGATTGATTGATAATATTTTTTGACAAACTTTTCTTTAATTAATTAATTAATTAAAATAAATCCAAACGGATCGACCCAAGACCCGCGACCGATCCGTCCGGTTTAAGTCCTTTTTCTTTTCGAATTTCCCTCCAAATTTTGGTGACTATTCTGAATGGTTGCAAACATTCAGAAATGGTACCTCCAAAACCTATAAATTCTTGATTTGTTCCAAGAATTTATTCACTCATTCTAATACGAATTTCTCTACAATTCGAAAATTCCTTCTTATTCATTCTGTGTGATATACCGTCGTTGAGTGGTTCACTGCTACCGGAATTTGGAGTACTACTATTCTGGTAAGATAATCGTTCTATCCTGGGAGGCGATATTCCATTAACCTCGAGTACTGTGAGGGGAATAATTTTCTTAAGGACACACTTTGAACTAAATGGGCTCGATTATATTCTGAAATTATTTTCCAAAACAGATTATGTTTCGTCTACTGTTTTTCTTGATTAATTTACTGTGTAATCTGCTTTTTACTAAGTGTTTAAACAGATTGTGTTGAAACATTATTTTGGCCATATACAGATTATTATACCAACAATATTAACAAATGATTAATTTATTATAAAGTTGTTTTTTATACCCTTGAATCTTGATGTGTTTCTTTTTTAGACCGACAAAAAAATGGAGTTTGTAATGATTATTTTCTAAAAGGTTAAATGGAATAGACTTTGAGGAGGTTCGCATAGATCTTTCCAAGCGCCAGCAATTGTCTCCTGAATTTAAAGGTTTGTCTTTATATTAAGTATTAACTATACTTTTCTTTAGAAAAATGGTTTAGAATGATTATTTGTTTCTTAATTTCAAGATAATTTCAACGGTTTCCTATGAATTCATCTTCAGATGTTAACCCCATGAAGCAAGTACCAGCTATAATGGATGGAAGATTTAAGCTTTTCGAAAGGTAATATTAAGCTTGAACTAAAAATATAGCATTTTTCAAGTATCACAAATTTGTCAATGTCTATTGTTTGATGTATATGTTGCACACATCCTTAAGCTTTATATTTAGTTATTTATTCTTGTAGAAGTTCATAGTTTGATGTGTTCACCTCTGCGTATATACTGCAAGAAGAAAAATTAGAAGATACTCATTTTGTTAAGATTTGTATGTAGTGTGCTAGCACCATGCGGGCACAAGTAACTATTGAGGATACAGGACTTTGTTATCTTTCCCTGAGTTTCACGTATAGTATTTTATGACTTGGATAACGTTTAAAAGCTAGCTAACTGATTTTATGTGCTTGCAGTCATGCAATTCTTAGATATCTGGCTTGTGCATTTCCAAGAATTGCAGATCATTGGTAAGTTCATCAACTTATTTTCAGTATATACCTTAATGGGATGCTTTTTTATCATGGAAATGAGTACTCTTTAAATCTCTTGTTCTTGACATGGAACACTGCCTCATCCAAGATTTAATCTTGATGGGTTCATTTTTTATATTTTCACCACTGGACCCATTGCACTTTTGAAATTATAGAAGAATTTAATAGTTATACTCTGGTTATTGTATAATTGCTTATTCTGGTTAGTGTTTGCTTTCTGCTTTAACTCTTGTGTCTTATACCCTCCTATTGAAGGTACCCAGCTGACTTATACAAAAGAGCAAAAATAGACTCTGTGTTGGATTGGCATCACTCTAACTTGCGTCGCGGTGCAGGTGCTTATATCGAATATTGAAATATTTCAGTTTCCAGTTGGAATATGATTACTTTACCTTGCACTGCTTGAGTTCATTTAGTGGTGAATGCTGGGATTTGCGAGAACTTGGGCAAAGAGATGCTTAAGGTTAAGGCAATGTCTGAATTAAATCTTTATCACAAAATGAGATAAATTGGAGAAATTTGTTTGTATGATCACTTTAAAGAAGAGTGTTATAATGCTCTTTGCTAAGATTCTTGCTACTAACCTAATGCAAGACAGTTGCTGCAAGCCTGCAAGTTTCTTAGTCTATCTTCAGTGGTTGATTCCTTTAATTGAAATAATTGACATTTCTCAAACCCCTAATTGTGAGTCTAGCCTCTTAATGATGGTGAAGTTTTTGTTCAACAATGACGGTGACTAAAAACACTATGATAAGTAGTTTTTTCCCCAGCATTCTCTGATTGCTACTTGTTGATAACTTGATATGCCACTCTTTTAGCTGTATCCAACAGTTTTCTAAAGCGGTGCTTATGTTTTCAGCTGGATATGTCTTTAATACTGTTCTTGCTCCTGCTTTTGGGTTGACTTTGAATCCACAAGCAGCAGCAGAAGCTGAGAAAGTCCTTAAGGCATCTCTTGCAAAGATCGAGTCTGTTTGGCTCCAGAAGAAAGGACGATTTTTGCTTGGGAGTGGCCAGCCTTCAATAGCAGATCTTAGCTTAGTGTGTGAGATTATGCAACTTGAGGTAAAAAAAAAATCTCCCCTTTCCTGCTGTTGCTTTACATCTTTTATTCCAAAGCATAAATTATCAAGAGGAGTCTTATTGCTTAGGACATTATTTGAGCACTCTATAAGTAGATAATTTCAATAAACTCTATCATCTCAAAACAAGCTTGTCTAAATGCATGTCACTTGCCCCCGGAGGGAAATGATGCATACATGTGAAACCATGACTTAATTGTTTTTGCTCAAAATGTAGTCAGTGGCATTCAGAACTGTGTAGAGGAAAGAGAACAGTTGGTAGAATTATTAGGATCTCTGCAAGTATTTCTTTCTCTGTCTTTCTTCTTTTGAAGGTCCATAATGCTGAAGAATACAAATTTACCATTTTCCCAAAAAAAAAAAAAACATTCAGAACTGTGTTAACTGTTGTTTTCCTCTCCATCAGCTTATATAAACTTCCATTAAAATTAAATATTAATGCGCATAGTGGTATGAGGCATGCCCTTTTAAGTCCCTATGCTGTAATACTAAGAGGTAAGGGTGTGACCTAGTGGTCAATGAAGTTCTTAGGATAGAAGTCTATCCACTTGAGTTGACTTGGAGAGATTTACTTGTTTCTGAGGTCTTGTAGAAACTTTTTTCTGCTGAATTTAGGTTTTGGATGAGAAGGACCGTGAGCGGATAATAGGCCCATACAAGAGAGTTTTGAAGTGGATTGATGACACAAAGAATGCCATGGAACCTCATTTCGAAGAGGTACATTTGATCCTCTTCAAAGCTAAAGAGAATTTCCAAAAGCAAAGATATGCTGTAGGAAGTAGCATTCCTCAATCGAGCAGAAAACCAGAGTTGCATTCGAAGATGTGACAAAGCAATTAGGAGCCAGGCGGTGCATTGTGCTCACAGTATCACTGTGCACCACGGTGGATAACGGGATAAACAGTGTGTATGTGAAAGCTGATGCAGGAAGGAGAATTCTGATCCAAGCTTTCCTTATTCATTTTCTTTATGTATTTTTACTTATAAAATAAGTGTAAAATTGATAATCCTAGTCCACAAAGTATGTAACCAGACAAGTTGAGAGTCCCTTAATCTTGGGTATACATCTGTTATTTCTTTTCTGTATCAAATATATGAGTTTTTAATATTATCTAAGAATATCACTTGCAAGGTGAATAATTTCTAGCTCTCGGGTGCATTTTCCTTATTTTGTTAACTTCAGGTACTTTCTAACGCGTTACTTGAAGAACACCAATTAACACCAAACACTTGGCTGCCCAGATTTATTTCTCCCCCTAGGCTGAAAATCCTGAGAGCTTGGCTGGCTACTTGATACTGTTTCCTCTTCTTTTCCTTATGTCATTTTTGCTTTTCTTTCCTCTGGCTATTAAGATGTTTTAGTTCGCTAGGTGGTCTCTTGTGTGTCCATGGATTCAACAACAATATGTAAAGTTGCCCTATTCGAGACTCTCTGAATCTGTACTTATTTTTAACTCCTTGAAGTATTTCATTGATTATTACGCACTTTCTCATCTCTGTCCTCTGGGTGCCAAAGTATCCATCAAAAGTCTTTCCTCGTTTTAACATCGGCCTTCACTTTTAAGAATTTGAGAAGGATCGTAACAGGAGATTGGGTCCAGAAAATAGTGTTGAGAGACCTGACTCTTGTCAATATACTTTGTTATCACTTTACTATATCAAATGTATTGAGTTTGGAATTCCATTCAAGAATGTCTATGGTGATATAAGGCATTCTTCTAAGAAGAGCCTAACCAGTTATCTCAAGTGTCCTTATTTGCTTAAAGTGAACTTTTAATTCTTGTGTATCCGTGGTTGAACATAGTACATGAAGAACATGATTTAACAGCAAATAATCCACTGGCTGTATCTTTTTTCCCAGTGGCAAAGAATCTACAGTTTGTCTAGCTACTAAGTTAGCAGCAGGCAAGAATTACTCAACAATGATCCCTTGTAAATCATGAGTATTCAGCTTCTTAGGTTTCCTGTAGTTTTTCAGCAGAAGAGAGCTGCAGACAACACTCACTGAAGATGCAGCCATTGCAGCCCCAGCAATCCATGGTGGTAAGCGAAAATGAGTAGATGGGAACAGAACGCCAGCTGCAATTGGGATACCGAGCAGATTATATCCCAAAGCCCAGAAGTAGTTGAGATGGATTCTCTGGAAGGTTTTCTTCGAAAGATCGATTGCAGTTATCACATCTTTCAAGCTGCTCTTCATAAGAACAATGTCAGCTGCCTCGATTGCTATATCTGTGCCTGCACCAATTGCCATTCCTACATCAGCAGTCACAAGTGCTGGTGAGTCATTAACTCCATCTCCTACCATTGCCACAACTTTGCCTAAATCCTGTGTACTAAAATGAAACAGTTGAATAATGTGAAGAAAATGTTGGAACAAAAATTTTAAGATTAAAACCATAATTTTTCAGGATTTATCATGTCAAATCATTAAGGGGTCGTACGGTTAGCAAACAAGTTATACCGGAATCATAATGTGTGGATTATAATATGGGAGTTAAATAATAACATTATTTAGTGGATATACTTTTTTAGTAGATGTTTGGTTTGTTGGATTAAATATATGGAGTATAACACAGGACATGTGTTTGGTTTTACAATAGATAAACGAACAAACTTTTAATAATAGCAAACAACATACAATTATTATTATAAATATGTATGTATGTCGCGTGCACAAATTCATAAAATTCTAACAGAAGATGGATGTTTGAATGATGAAAATCTGAGTAATTGAACAAGTGTCTACCTGTAGTTCCTTCACTTTTTCAGCTTTCTGTCCAGGTTTGGCTTCTGCAACAACATATTTTCTCTCAATTCCAACTTGCTTTGCTATGGCATTTGCTGTTCCCCAGTTGTCACCTGTGACTATCATACTCTGAACGTTCATTGATTTGAGAATTGATACGACTTCTGGAGCCTCTGGCTTCAATGGATCAGAAACGGAAAGAACGCCAATCAGCTCCTTATCGATAGCTACAAGTATGCTGGTTTGAGCCTGTCCTTCTGTTTCCGCTAATGCTTCTTCAGCTTCAACTGGAATAGGAATGCCCTGCTCCATCATCAAGCATTTGTTCCCTAAAATCACTTCTTTGTTACAGATGATAGCCCTCACACCATGGCCAGTTATGGACTCGAAGTCCGAAGCTTCAGGCCAGGCTAGGTTCTCCTCACTTCCTCTTAATTTTTTCGCATACTCAACAATTGCCTTGGCTAAGGGGTGATCACTATTTACCTGTCGAAAATGCAGTACAACATAAATTGATGTCATTTTGGTTACTAAAAGTGCTAACGACTTTCTTGGCATTGAAGCCTTGTCAAATGTTAGTTTTACTGAAAAGAGGTCAAGTTTTATTAAGGGTATGAATTGACCTTTCCGATGAAGAGTCGTAAGCAAGATAATATCCTACCTCAGCAGCAGCAATAAGTTCATAGAATTCTTGAGGTACCATAGTTTTGAAAAGCCTAGTGTTGACAACCATAGGCTTGCCAATAGTAAGAGTACCAGTCTTGTCAAAAACTATACAGTTTATCTGTAGAATGAAACAGTTCACCATCAGTTCATTAACAAAATTTGAATTGTTATAAAGAAGAATGAGTTTGAATTCAGACCTCTTGTGCACTTTCCAATGCCTGACCACCTTTAATAAGGATACCGAGGGAAGCGCCGACTCCAGTACCGACCATAACAGCCGTGGGAGTAGCTAGGCCGAGTGCACAGGGGCAAGCTACCACCATGACAGAAATGCCAAACTGCAGAGCAAGCTCAAAGCTATCCATGGAAGAAGGAATCCAACTTCTTGGATAAGAATTAAACATTCCAGCTAAAAACCAAGAAGCCCAAGTACAAAATGAGAGAGCAATGACCTGAGAAATCAGAATTAATCACTTATTTTCAGCCAAACCAAGATATAGTTGGTTAGTTATAGTATATACATATTGACAGCAATGACATGTAAGGGGTGCTTAATCTCACAAGAGGCACAAAGTACTTGGAAATATGGTCAGCAAATCTCTGGACAGGAGCTTTGGCCATTTGTGCTGATTCAACCAACCGAACAATCTGTGATAGAGCAGTTTCTGACCCAACCTTTGTTGCCTTGATATGTAACACCCCGTTCTCATTCAAAGTCCCTCCGATCACCATGTCACCCGTATTTTTAGTGACCGGACAAGATTCTCCTGTTATCATGCTTTCATTTATATGGCTTTGTCCCCAGACGACAAGACCATCACAAGCTACTTTTGAACCTGGAATGGTTTTAATCACATCATTCTTTTGTATCAGTCTGCTATCAACTTCTTCCTCATTCACCACTTTGCCTTTATCGTCCTTTGTTAACAGTGTTGCAGTCTTTGGGGCTAAATCCATGAGTTTGGAAATGGCCTCAGATGTCTTTCCTCTAGCCAAAACTTCCAGATATTTTCCAAGCAGAATGAACGAGATAAGCATCGAGCTAGTCTCGAAAAAGTCACTGGCTTTGAAAGTTGGAGACGTAGCAGCTCTTAGTACCGAATAGACTGAATAAAAATAAGCTGCATTTGTTCCTAATGCAATAAGAACATCCATATTTGCATAACCATGGCTTAAGGCAATATAGGCACCAATATAGAATTTTCGACCAATGATGAACTGCACCGGTGTAGATAATGCCCATCTCAGAACCTGTCCAACGGTTAGCATGTTGGCAACCTTAGTTTCCAACACATTTTTCAAACCAGGAATATACATAAACACCATGGAAGTAAAAAACACAGGAACTGTAAATACTAAACTCCAAAAAAAAGCTCTGTGATATTGCCTAATTTCTTGATGTCTATGTTCTTCTCTTTCTCTTCCCTCAGGAAAAATAGATGCCTTATAACATCCTGATCCAGTTGATTCGATTACGTGAATAAATTCTCTAGGTCCTGTTACATCTGCTGTATAAGAGATTGATAACTTTTTCAGCTGCAGGTCAAAGTCTATTTCTTGAACTCCTTGGAGTGCAAGAAGGGAATTCTTTATCAGCTTAATACAATTCTCGGTGTTAACTCCATCGACTTTTAGCAGTATTTGACTGCTATCTCCTCCTGTACTAATCAATATGCCTCCAAATCCTGTATTTCCGATAACTTCTAACAGCTGATTGCAATCGACTATTTTTGGATCATAACAGATTTCAGCTTCTTGAGTAGCTAACGCGACTCGTGCTTTTTGTACACCTGGGATTACCTGCAATGCTGATTCAAGAGTTGTGGAGCAAGAAGTACAAGTCATTCCATTTACTTGAATCCTGCATACTTGAGAGGACTTCTGATTCATTTCTTCTTCAATCAACTTAGCCTGAAATCCGACATCCTCTATGGTTTCGCGGATCATCTCCTCCTAGTCATATTAACATAAAGCATTTCAACTATGTAAAAATGATTCCTGGAGAATTTTTATTCTCACAAGATTGTAAAGCTGTAAAGGCAGAGTGCCTAGTAGAAGAGACCCCTTTTGGAGAAACCACATACTAAACAAGCATAGAGATTGAACTAGTTTTTATATCAAGAAACTTACTGTGTGAGTGTTATATATGTGATACATTTTCATTTCCTTAAAGATGTATCATATGACAGCTTAATCACAAAATCTAGCAAATTCAATTTCATATTGAAGGGAAGCTCGATGCACGAAGAATCTCGTGTTCACGCAGGGTCCGAGAAAGGACCGCACCCAAGAAGGTGTGATGTAAGCAACCTACCATGAGTCCATGACGCAAGCATTGGTGACTGATTACACTGCTCTAACACATGACCTATAAATCACGCAAGACAACTTTATCCTTACTCCGAAGCTCCCTTTCATATTTTCAGCTTCATATTAAAGTTTCTAAATAGTAGAGGCATTTAGAATAAGTACAATTTTAATATATTAGGAGGTCCATTAGTCGTTGTCTAATTAATAAAGTGGCATTTGTGGATAATTTTGTATACTGATCAAAACACATATCCACTTATGAAAAAGAAAGTGTTTTTTTTTTCAGCATGCACTCAGAAGCACTTCAAAGTTTCTTAACTTGTGTATGAAGAATAAAAAAGACAGCACAAAACACTAAAAAGGAAAAAGGTAAAAGTATCTTCTTCAGAAAAAAGATAGGAGAGTATTTTCCCACTAGAGAGCATATATTTGATTAGTGCTTTACAGTCAGCATCTTCCAATTGTATATCAAATTCACATTCTTTATGGTAGCTCAAGTTGGAATTTAAATGGATAATGAATTAAGTTTTGCATATTCAAGCTTTAATAAGAACAGTACTAGTGAAATATTTCGATAACATCAAGAATTTTTTCAAAAAAACTACTGAAGTGTAGTGCAATACGTTCATGAAATTCAGAACTAATAGTCCTACTAATATAGAAATTAGAAAACATGCACCAAACACACTCCAGAAAACTTTAATTGAGTTTGAACACCAGGATTTTTAGTTATTCGGGAGTTCGAAACTTTGAACTGTTGAGGAGGCAAATTTATAGAGAGTGATTAAATCATACCTACTATATCTAAAGACAACTAATAAATAATAATTGAGACAACAATAAAAAAAATAACACGGCTTGTTTCAACTTCAGAAAAGTGTCATGGAGTTGTAGAGGTACCATGAATAAAATAATCATTTAATATTGTTTCACTTATGATATTTATTTCATGCTCCATAAAAAATTATGGAGCTTGAACCTTTATTATATAATTTTTAAAAGTAAGAAGCAGATACAGTAGAGTAAAATTCCAATAAAAATCACAAAAATAGTGACAGAAGAAGTTGCAATAAGCTTACATTGACAATACTTGGGCAGAAAATAACTTGAACTCTATTATACAAAACATCAACAACAGCCAATTTAACTCGATCAAGTTTCTTGATGGCTTTCTCCACAGAAGTTGCACATGAAGAACAAGTCATTCCAATGACTGAAAACAAAGCCTTTGCTTCATTTTCTTCTTCATATTCAGAGTAAATTGAATTCCCTAGAGAACACATAGCAACATAAATACAGAGAGCTATAAAACAATATTGCATCTACTAGTATGATAGGCTAAGCGAACCTACAATAATAACACTATAACTATCAGTTTGTAAGCGTAAGTAGGACTACGTTGAACTATCTACTACCTTTCTACCCTAATCCGTGTCATCCATAACTCCCTATCTGAGGTCATGTCCTCACTGATATAATTTGGAGTTTGGCTTTCTAACAGCACCCTATATACTTAGAAAATCAGCCAATGAATAATTATATCGATTTCAAGCCTAAACCTAGCAAGATTAGGCCTTAAATTTTTGCTTATCTACAATACTATACCGCAAGCAAAAATTTAAGGCCTAATCTTGCTAGGGTTAGGCTTGAAATCGATATAATTACACATTGGCTGATTTTCTAAGTATATAGGTACCGTTAGAAAGCCAAACTCTAAATTATATCGATGATTATCTCAACCATTTAGAGGCACCAGTCTCGGCATATTCAAAAGCCAAACTCCACATTATCTTTTTAATGGGACACATAATATAACGTATCATAAAGTTTAGACAGAATACATCGATAATTTTTTAAATTTATTAGTAAATTTTATTTAAACATTCAAACTACAATATTTGTTTTGATTGAGTACCTGAACATACATAACATATTCATATTAGATACTTAATTCGGCACAATTTTGAAAAAGTTTTTGTGTGTTATCAAGCACTATTTACGTAAATAAGTTAACTACTTAAAATATGTCATCTTATTCTTAATTATACGTATTAGCCTCAATAAGATGTAAAACCTCAGAAAAGTTCGAATTGACGTTGATGTATATAATTAAAGGAGGTGACATATTTTAAGTGGTTAACTTATCTACGAAATATGTGCTTGAGAAGACGTGCAAAATCTTTTCCAAAATTTGAACAAAAAAATGTCCAATAAGAACATTTTTATCATGTGTTTATGTTCCCAATTGAAACATGTTGTAGTTTAAATATTTAAATGAAATTCGCTAACAAATTTAAGAGCTTTCAATGTATTCCATCTAAAGTTTAATTTCTTCAAGCGCCTTTTATTTCAATAATTATTACTATAAAATTTTATATCTACAAAAGTGAAAAGTTAACAAAGTGGTACAGTTCTGCAGAATGAATTGTTTTTTAATTAATAGATAAAACTTAGGTTTATAAGTACTTCACTACACACAGTACTATATTATTTTAAAAAAGAAAAATAATGCTCCCGTACTATATTATTCATATAGTATGTCACACACCCGCAAGGGTTGTCAAGTTGGTGTAGCACGTACAAGATTTTCATTTATTTTCTACTTCGAGAAATTTGTGAGTCATACTTAGCTTCCTCCATCTCATTTTATGAGACATAATTGTTTGGTTGAGTTAGGAAATATATGTTTTACGTATTTAAATCGGTAATACTTCAACAAAAGCAATACGATTTACTAAAAATACAACAAATGCTTTAACATTTAATTAGTAATTTCAAAAATGCTTGTTCTGGACCACTAGCGCCATTGAGACTGCCACCTTCATATTTGAGTAAGGAATGAATATCGGACCCTATTGACGTTCAATAAAAAAAATCAACAGTATCAATTATTAAATAAATTTATGTATCTTATCTTAAAGTAATGATGAACTCATCATTTTGAAATTCTAAATTTGCCTGACAATAAATATTGAGGTACAAAATTCGCTAAGTTCAAAAACATAAAAATAAAGAAAGAGCGAAATTATATCAACTTTTCATTTTGGGAGTTGAATGATTTATACTTTACGTGGATGTGTTAGACCGTTTGATGAATAATAGAAATGAGTGCCAAACTAGTCCCCGAGGCACAGTCCAATAACAAAGGAGGAAGACTTAAAACGTTCTGGACACTTGCAGCGTGAGATCGATTCTGAGTGGAAGCCGAACATTTAATTATTAAACGAAGAGTCTAAGGACTACTATTTTTGTGTTTGTTTCATTTTATAGGATAGGCTCACCGCCTTATGTGGGTCATAAAAAAGAATGCATAAACCTAACAAGAAGCCATATTTTCTTGAAAATTTGCCAAAGCTATCATCATCTTTATATACGGTTAATTAGAAAAATAGAATAATAAAAAAGAGACCTGTTTCACTTTTTAGTTTTTTATTCAAGAATATACGCAACTATTTTTTTACGTCATTGATGAATTTTAACTTGTAATAATAGGTTAATTCTTATTTTTACTAGATTAATAACTAATGCTTATTACCTCTAATTAACTAATATTTTTACGCGAATTTCCCTTCAAAGGCATTGGTTTTTAATTTCCCCCCTCAAATTGTTAGTCTTTAATTTTCGTCCTTCATTTAAATAAGTAGCCAAAAATATCTCGAGGTTAACCCCGCTCAGTCAAAATTTAAAAAAAAAAAAATCGCAAGCCAGAGAGTTTGCAGACTCTCACAGTTTACCTTAAGACACAAGACAAACTCTGTCTTAAGGTAGAATTTGTCGTATGCCCGAAGGCAAACTTTGAGAGTTTGCAGACGAACTCTGTCTTTCTATATTTTTGATTGAGCTGGGTTCGAACTCAGAAACCCAAGAGTTTTAAGCGAAGAGCAAAGTTAGACATTTTCAATTTGATGAACAAAAATTAAAAACCACCCCAAAATAAGGGCATTTATGTGAATTGTCCATTAACTAATACGTAACATAATTTATAAACATTTTTTTACATCACAGTCAATAAGTATCAGTTAAATTCTTCACTCAGATTTGATTGTGACAAATATCTATTTATGTTACTGAACTGATGATGACTCGTATCGTTTGTCACTATTAAAAAAACGTTATTTTCGACATACAAATATTGATCACAATTGCGGTCGGAAAACAATCGACCGCTGAGATCGAAATTAACAATATTTGTTTTGTTTTTTTAAATATTTCGACCGCACAATCGATTAATTATCCGGAAAATATAATTTCGATCTCGTGAGGTTAACAAAAACATAGACATGTTAGAAGTTAACAAAACCATAGACCAGTTGGTTTACACTAGCTTCCATAAAGACCTGCGACAAGAAAATATTTGATAGGATGGGTAATGCTGCTTATTGTGTGTTATTTTTTAAATATGATATTATAGCGTTTATTTATTTGTTCTCATTTTAAAATGTGATACCGCTTATAAAAACTTTTGCGTACGTCACTGACATCGAGCTACCATGTGCCGTACTCCTACTGCTACTCCCAGCCCGACTATGTCACATCCATCGACATCATCTGCCCCACTAGTTGGGACGTTGGGGCGTGAAGAAAGTGTTGGTATAATAATCTGTATTTGGCTAAATAATATTTCAAAACAATCTGTTAATCACTTAGTGAAACATATAACATTAATGAAACAATAAACGAAAACAGAATCTGTTTTGGAAAAAATAATTTCAGAATGTAATCGTAAGCTTAGTTCAAGTGTGTCCCAGGAAATTATTCCTTCAAGATGCTGAGGTTAACTAATATCGCCTCCCAGGATAGAACGGTTATCTTACCAGAATAGTAGTACTCCAAATTCCGCTAGCAGCGAACCACTCAACGACAGTATATCAGACAGAATGAAAAATATTTTCGAGTTGGATATGAAATTCAGAATGAAAAGTGAATGAATAAATTCTTGGAATAATCAAGAATTTATAGGGTTGGAGGTACTGACCATTCAGAATAGTCACCTAATTTTGGAGGGAAATTCGAAAAAGAGAGGGAGCGACGATGACGACGCGAGGAGTCTTTGCCCTCTCAACCCTTTTAGCAGCTAGAGAAGGTGTAATGTAATATATACACCTCTCTTTCCTTCTCCTTTTTCGATGTGGGACAAAAGAACATTTTCCCTTTAATTTGCATCCCATCATTTTCATTCACTAATATCAAAACTCAACAGAAAGTAGCTCTGACGAAGAACCTCCCTAACGAGGCGGCCCTCCACAACTTGAGACTTATGATAAGTATGGTCGTCTCATAATCGAGCCAGTTGGATTCACGTATGTATATTCAATTTGCATAAGTTATTTATTTTCTTTTAAAAATCTAATCATTTCATTGTTTTGATGCAACTTCTTTCCGGGCAAAACAACTAAAAGGATTTCAAAGATAATCAAAGGACTATATAGAGGCGCCATTGTATCTTGGGGCAGGTGCTAGTGAATCTGAAGAGGCACATATTATTAGAGTTCAGGGTATTTATTACTTGTAGTAAAATAATATAATTATTTCTCCATTGTTTATGGAATATCCCTTATATATTAATGATATCATGTTAGTTTCTTTGCAGACAAAGTGTTGGTGAAAGCCGAAACATGAGGCGTTGGTAGCGCATAATTTTGAGAAAGAGATAGGGCATATACTTAAGCATGCGTTACGTAGAGCTCGTTTGCTTAACCTTCATCCTAGGTGGATCGTAGATGACAACTGGAAAAAGCTACTATACTATTGGACGACTGATCCGAAGTTTTTGAAACATTCTGCTAATGTGAAGGCCGCTAGAACCTCAGAAAACGGTGGATCACTACACACTAGTGGGGCCATGAGCCAAGTGGATGTGAAGAAGAAGCTGGTATGTCGACTTCTTTTTTATGCTTTATCTGTTCTTAGAAGTATTTTTGATAATTAAGTTGGTCTTTTCTTTTTGCTTACTTTTTAAATTCTTAATATTGATTTGTTTGAAGGAGCTCGTGAGGGGTCAGGTAGTATCTCAAGATGAGATCTTCAAGATTACTCACACGAGGAAGGAGAAGAACATCGATGGGTTGAGCCCAGGGCTGAGCAAAACTATGTAAGTCACTATTTAACAATAATAACTATTTTCTTTTACTAAAATTTAGCTATTAACATTGTATCCTTCAACTTCAGAACGTAATTCAAGAACACATTAAGGAGTTGTTGGGTTTTGATATTGGTGAATGGAAAATGATGGGATGAAAATTAAAGGGGGTATAAGGCTCTTTGGTCCCACATCGAAAAAAGAGAAGGAAAGAGAGGTGTATATATTACATTACATCTCCTCTAGCTGATAAAAGGGTTGAGAGGGCAAGGACCCCTCGCGCCGTTGTCGTCGCTCGGCTTCGGCTTCGGCTTCGGCTTGATTGATAATCTTTTTGGACCCGTCCGGCTCTCCCTCTTTTTTTCGAATTTCCCTCCAACAATGGAATCAGAATTTATAGCTTTAGACAAGTAGGTGAAGAAAATTTGAATGGCTCGGAATTTCTTAGAAGATATTCCATTCAGCCCAAACCTTTGGCTCTATATGTATACATTGTGATCAGCGTGATAGGTAGGGCGGGGCGTAATGTATAGCGGAAAATCTCGTCACATCTGACGGAACCACAATCTGTTAGACAACTCCTCTCAGTGGCGTTATCACGATTGATTATGTAAAGTCAAGAGATAACGTGGCGGATCCGCTACAAAAGGCTTATCTGAGAGAGTTAGTAGATCATCAATGGGAATGGGGTTAAGGCGAGACAAGTCATCGTGGCGGTAACTACTGTGACGGAGATCCCAATAGCTAGGTTCAAGGAGATCAAACAAAGTTGTGACTGACGGTTCAACATTGTCAAATAACTCAACCCATTCTCGGATGAAGACAATGTTCAGAAATAAGGATAAGACTGTATGGCTTGTTAATGAGTTAATAAAACATTAAGGTTTTTTAATGGTTATCTAAATCTGGCGATGTATGACCAGATAATGTGGCTATAGGACCACATATTTAGAAATCACCTATGTGAGTGTTAAGTGTAAGCCGATTTAAAGGGGAATGACAGTAAAGGCCCATTCTTTATGCACTCATGAGACCAGGCGGTGTTCATTGCTGAAACGAACACAACCGTGAGAACCATAAACGGTTGAGGGTTGATTGTGTGTCTTATGTTGTCTAGGTATACAACAAAGTTCGACGGTTCAAAGATATCAAATCTACCGATTGATCGAGTATATAATATATAAGTTCACTAAAGAAAGTTAAAATGGAAACCTAATTATCGGATCACGATCGATTCTCGCTTGTATATCACACTCGTCCGTACATTATTTTATCTTATAACCATTCCCCATTCATGTGGGGGATTGTTGGGTTTTGATATTGGTGAATGAGAAATGATGGGATGAAAATTAAAGGGGGTATAAGGCTCTTTTGTCCCACATCGAAAAAAGAGAAGGAAAGAGAGGTGTATATATTACATTACACGCCTACAGTGATAAAAGGGTTGAGAGGACAAGGACCTCGCGTAGTCGTAAATCATTCGCTCGGCTTGGATTTGGATTTGGATTTGGATTTGTCAAAAGATTGATTGATAATCTTTTTGGACAAGCGTTTTTAATTAAATTAATTAATTATTTAATTAAAAATAAATCCAACGGATCGACCATGACAGGCGACCGTCCGACTCTCCTCTTTCCTCCAAATATTAGGGTGACTATGCGAATGGTTGCAAACATTGAATCGATCTCGACCTATAAATTCTTGATTATTCCAAGAATTATTCATTCATTTTAATTGATTCATTTTCATTACGAATCAAAGTCTTAAAGTCGAAAATATTTTTGTCTTCATTACGTGATATCTTTAGTTGAGTGGTTATTGCTCTGAATTTGGAGTACTACTATTCCGGTAAGATAATCGTTCTATCCTGGACGACGATATTCCATTAACCTCGAGTACTGTGAGGGGAATAATTTTCTTAAGGACACACTTTGAACTAAGTGGGCTCGATTACATTCTGAAATTATTTTCCAAAAACATATTCTGTTTTCGTTTATTGTTTCATTAATGTTATCTGTTTCACTAAGTCATTAACAGATTGTGTTGAAACACTATTTAGCCAAATACAGATTATTTTACCAACAGGAGTTTCGTGCCACTCAACCAACCAACACGCCGATAATCCGAGAGATAATAGAGCAGTAGTGGATGGAGAATGTTGCTCCACCGACAAGGTATGAGATGGTTTATGAGATGGCTAATCGGTCCTTTCGTCAATTCCCATCTTTTCTTCAAGGCATAGGTGCTACTAATGAGAGTGCAGTGGTTCCTAAGGAATACCAAGCGATGAGGTGACAAATTTCTCAATTGACAACCGCACTTAATGTCCAGCGGGCCCAAATAAACAACTTATTCAATTCGGGAGTGTTTTCGATTCTCCCATATCCCAGGGATGCTCGTAGGTCACAACCCTCCCACCCCCCCACTCCAACCTTTACAAGGTAGACACGGTAGGTCACCAAATAACATAGAACATGCTCTTGTCGATGAGTCTAGTGGGTAGGATACATATTATGTGTCTAACACCCAACGACGAACTTTTTGATTCGTATGCTTTTGGATTCTAATTTTGCTATGTTTTGTTGAACATGTTTATGATATTTAAGTATTTGAATGTAGTTTTATTTCGAATTAGAAGTACTTTGAAGGTGAATTTGATTGTAGAATATAGTGTATGTTTAAGTTTTTTGTTGTACTTTTAATTCGATTTTGAAGTACAATTTAAGGTGAAATTTAATTGTAGAATATTGTAGTTTATGGTTGTGTTGCGTTATTGATGAATTGGATTTGGTGCATTGTTGAATTGGATTGTTGATTTGACATGTGGGATGTTCTAGAAGTTTTCGACCGCATGTGGTCGAAAATTATCCCAAAAAAATAATAAAAGTCGAATGCATGTGGTCGAAATTTAGCAATATTCTTGTCAGATTTCGACCACATGAGGTCGAAATTCTGGGCAACATTTACCGTTTCAACCACATGTGGTTGAAATAAAGCAACAATATTGCTAAAGTACGACCACATACGGTTGAAATCAAGAAATAATATTGCTAAATTTTGACCACATGCGCTCGAAATTTTAATTTTTTTAATATATAAAAAATTGTTTCTTATTAGGTTAAAATTATTTTTCGACATGAGGTTGAAAATTTATATCGGCCAAGGTATTAACTACCCAGGCCTGTGGTCGAAAAATTGATCAAAATAATCTTCTTCTTTTTTTACCGCATGTGGTCGAAATTTATGATCGGAAAACACAGTTTTTTAGTATTGTGTCTTGCACCTACTCAAAACGTGGTCTATATTGCGGTATTTAAGTGAACATTAAGTCGAGGAAATAAATTTGTTTTATATAGAAGGAAAATATTAGAACGGCGACTGAAATATAAATTTAAAAGAGAAAACATCATATCAAGGTTAAAAATTAAATAAACATGAATTCAAAATCTTGAAATTTTGTTTAAGTAATAGGAATAATATTAGTAGTGTGGTTATCGAATATCTTGTATTCCACAATTTAAGAAAGGGCTAAATTATGTGGTAATAAGGTTTTGTCAAGGCAGTTATATGCTTTAATTTAATCTCTTGACTTATCAATAAGGACTACATCTTAAACAACAACAACAATAACGTATCTAGTGTCAGGGTCGTCTCAAACATTTTGAGAGCATTGTTCTAATTCGTAAAAGTGGGCCCTTAATTGGGCTAAGACCTGTGAATTATGAGTCTTTACAGTAAATTCTGGCTAATACTACTTAATAAAAAATGAAAAAGGGCCCTAAAATTTTTCGTTTTTCGGGGCCCTGTGCGGTAGCACACCTCGCACGGGTTCAAAAACGGTCATGCCTAGTGTAATCTCACAAAGTGGAGTCTAAGGAGGGTAGAATATACGCAAATTTTAGTGGTAGTGGCCAGTGGGCTGAGTGTCCCTCAGAATTGGGCCTGGAGCCGAGAGGTGGCCCAAGTTTCCTATGGGTTGTGGCTGTGTGGATTGTGAGATTGAGAGAAGGTGACTGACCTCAGAACCGAAGGTCCAAGCTGCTGGCCTGAAATTGTCAAGCGGTTGGACCATCGTTCTTTGGTCCAGTGGGCCCAAACTCGTATCTCCAATGTAAACAGTGGGTCCCAAGTTATGGAAAAAATGTGTTAGATACAGAAGCTTATCATCATCCAAAAAAATTATAAGTGTGAGTCCCAGATTCACGTATCTTGGCAAACAGAAAAATTGTTTCATCGAAAATTACGTGACAACTTATAATCATTCTTTTGGAAGAAATGTCGTAACATTTGTAACCATGATGATTAGTAGGATATTCCAAGAAGACACATCGGTGAGACCGACAACCAATTGTAAGACTAACATGTTATTAGTAACCGGTGAACCAACATTTCTTAATTGATCTGTGAACACATTGAGGCGTTGACAATATGCAGAAACATTAGGGAATCCGGCATGCCAATGGTTAAGAATTCTTGCTCCAATGTAACAGCGCGAGAGTTTTGGTTATCTTGAAAGATATCTCGCAAACGTTCTCAAGCCGCTATGGATGTTGAATCCGGTTTCATTATTGTATGCAACAAGTCAGTGAAGATTGTTGCATAAATCCAACCAAAGATTGTGGCATCAAGTGTATCACACATTTCCTTGTCCACATCGGTTGTTAATTCCTGTCATTTTCCATCTTTTGGAGGAATTATATGATGAAGAACCTTGTGAGCCCGACAACATATTTTGAATAATTTCGCCCAAGTTGCATAATGAACGGTTTTCATTTCTAATTTAACTGAAACATGTGTTTTGATATTTGAGACAATAAGGGCAGGATGAAAAGATGATTTGGACTCAGACATAGTTGGTTGGGATGGATGATGACCACCAGTGGAGACACGAAAAAAACTAAAAAAAAATGAAGAAATTTTTTCCCGGCCAAGGTAGGGTTTTGGGAGGAAGATGATCGAAAATGGGTATTCTAACAGTGATATCCTTTACTGTTTTTGTTGAGATATAAGGATACACGGATATACACATATATGTACTCAGTATACATATCACATATGTATACTGAAATGTTGGGCTATTGGTAACATTTAGAGTTAGCAATATTGGGTTGTTAGCAGTGTTGGGCTGTTAGCAGTGTTGGGCTCTTAGTCTATAAATTAGGATTATTCTTGTAATAGTTAGTTTGAGCAAAATAAAAGAGAAACGCATAAGAGCTTTTGCTCTCATCTCTCCTCTACGATTTCCTTCTCTTCCTTTTTCTTCAGCCGTTTTTACGCTTCTCTCCATATCCGAGAAATTAGCATGGTATCGAACTCTTGATTCGTAAGTGCGATTGAAATCGAAATCACAGAGAAAACGAAGAAGAACTGGATTCAGTCAGTTGAGATCCTCGATTTGTAGAGTCGAGGCAATTGACGAAGAATACAGGCGTGTGATCGAGGAATCAGAAAATCAGATAACAACATGCATCGAAGATCGGCGAAAAAGCAATTGTGGAGAAAAGAATCGCGATTTTCAGAAAAAAATGAAATCGCGATTTTCGACTAAAATCAGAAAATCGAAATCGAAGAAACTGAAACTGCTGTTAATCGATTGATATTAAGGTATTGATTCAAATCGATTCAAATCGAATGGAGAGATCGAGAAAACGAAGGAGTTTCTTCTGAAAATTCTGAAAAATCGAAATTGCGAAGGAGTTGAGGAATTTCTTCTGAAAATCCGAATTGAAATCAAGGAAGATTGAGGTAATCTCTGTAGATTATCAAAAAAATGGAAAATCGAAGAACTGAAATTCGAAATTGCGATTGAAAATCGAAATTGCTATTTTTTCTAAAAATCAGAGAATCGAAGATCGATTCATCTTATTTGTTCCGCTATGGAGATGTTATCATTTTCTGCGGATACATTCAGCCTTTGGCTATCATTGCGACGTCGAAGATCGCCAAAAATATTCCTGAAAGTCATTTTCGTATTGTTTTTGTTGTTGGTTTCCATATCTGTATTGGTATTATTGTCGCGCTGCTGTTGTTTCTAGTAGTGAAGCAACATTAGTTGTTGTTGGAGATGCAAGTTATATCTGTGTTGGTGAATTCGCGAATTGGAGAAAAATGTCTAGTTCGTCGTTGTTGTGTTGGCTTTGTTGTTGATAGTTGTTGTTGTGTTAGTTCCTATTATGTGTTAGTGTTGTGTTGGTACTGCTAATGTTGTTCTGCGATTGGTGTTCTTTGGTGTTACTTTCTGCATTGTTGTTCTTTGCAATAGTCGAGTGATTATCTTTGCATTCTTGTTTGTTAAAAGAAGTCGATATTGTTAAAACACGAAATAAAAGATATTGTTTTGGATCAATGGAATTTCATTTCAAAGAAAGCGTAGTTACATTGCGTATTGATAGATCGATTGAAGGATCGAAGAGTTCTTAGCGACAAGCGGACTAAGAGCAGGGATACTTCGTCGGCGATAATATGGATTGAGTTGAAGCTCGATTCAAAGAATAACTGCGTGATGAGAATCGAGATTCTCTAGTCAGAATGACTAGAGAGCGAAGAGGTTCTTGCATTATCAAATTCTCTTGGTCTTTGGTTGAGTTGTAGTCTGCTGGTTCTGGTTCAGAACAAATTCATAGAGAGAATCGAGAGATTCTCTAGTCCGAGAGAGACTAGAGAACGAGGGGTTCTCCGTCAAGATGAATCCAGTGGCTGCTGAAATGATGGCTGCTGGTTCAGAATCGAATCATAGTGTCACTGTTCAGAATCAAAATTATAGTGTTACTGATATTGTTGCTCATTTGTGCATATCGTTCTCACGATATTCTTCTTTCTTGCTGCTGGTGCTATTCTTATTCGCTAGATATTCTTGGTCATTGGTATTATGTTGTTGGTCACTGCTGGAAAATGCAAGTTCATGGACTGATTTCTGTTAGATGTTGCTAATTGGATCATGATATTCAAGTGCATATAACAAGTACTCTAAGGAATTTGTAAATGTTGTGTCTGATGTCGTCGATGTTGTGGTGATGCATTTCTTATTATTCTTTGAATTTGTTGACTTGTCATTGTTGTTTAATTCTTTGGATATTTGGAATTGGAGTGGTTATCGAGAGGGCACAAAGTGTTGCTCTATTCAATTTCTTGAACTCTTCTGCTTTGAAATTTGTCCAAGTGGTTCAGTGGTTCAGAGGTTTTGTTTCATTTTTGATTGATGTTCTTCTTTGGACAACATTTGTTCTTCTTGGTGGAAAAATGCAGTCTTCTGCGATGAGGTTGATCTTTGTGCTCTGTGATCTTTGCGGGGTTATTGCACGATCTTTGGACCTACTCTTTGGTTTGTTGGTATTGTGGAATGGCTTGAAAGTGATTAATGCCACAACTGGTTTTTGCTGAATTTGTTGCTGCTGGAATTTATCCAGATGATGCAGAAGATGTTGCTATGTGTGGCTACTGCTGTTGCTAAGGCTAAAATGCAGAAACACCTAATCTTTGGTCTTTGGTGCAAATTCTTTGTATTCTTTGGAAAGATGTTACTGAGATGTTGGAATTACGGTTTTTACCATTTTACATTGCGGCCGGTGGTGTTCTTGACTTTGGTGGATGTTGGCGGTGGTAAACCGGGAAAGATTGAATGAAAGAGCACGATAAATAGAATCACACAAGTACCGACCAGCGCTTTATTGTCGGTGGCTTCTCCCAGTTGGTGAAGTGCCAAGTTGATTAAATAACAAGTGCTTTGGAGCTGCAGATAAAGTAGTGGTCCTCGATATGCTGGCCGGACAATGATGCTTGATATGCAAGCCAGATTGTTGCTAGATATGCTTGGCAAAGGGATCTACTTGTTGCTTGTTTTGTTTTGCTATTATCTTCAAGCTAGGACTGAAACCTCTGTTTTCAGGGCCTAGCTTGAGGGGATGTTGAGATATAAGGATACATGGATATACACATATATGTACTCAGTATACATATCACATATGTATACTGAAATGTTGGGCTATTGGTAACATTTAGAGTTAGCAATATTGAGTTGTTAGCAGTGTTGGGCTCTTAGTCTATAAATTAGGATTATTCTTGTAATAGTTAGTTTGAGCAAAATAAAAGAGAAACACAGAAGAGCTTTTGCTCTCATCTCCTCTGCTTCACAGTTTCCTTCTCTTCCTCTTTCTTCATCGTTTTTCGCTGCTTCTCCTCTCCATATCCAGAAATTAACAGTTTTTTTTTACTTCATCTTTTTGAGATGAGTATTACTAATATATGTTCTCTGAGATCTCTGTGTTTGACTAATTATATTCATCATCTATAAATGTTTATCACATATTTCTAGCATATTTGTGATGCAAAAGTGGTTTAAGTTGGACATGGCCTTGTGAAATTGCAGAGCCATAAATAACTCATTATTTTCAAGTTATATGATTACAGGACTTTACCATCCTATCATTTTATTTAAACTTATAGATGTATAATTCATGAATAAGAAAACTAATGCCCATGGCAAACAGTGAAGTAATTAATTTGAATTTTTTGTTTGTCTTATTGGTTTATTTTTTCTTGATCTTGAGTGTTTGTTACTGTCACTTCATTTATTACACTTTTATTTTTGGACGAAGGAATCCGCAGTCGCTATTTGAGTGCATTTTGGGTAAACTCCGGACTGACGCAATAGCCTGCAAACCACGTCAGCCGTTTAACCACACTTGGCAAGCCATGTGTGACAGACTCAACCAAGAAGATTTATGCAGGAGGTCGAACTCGTGACCTTGCGGTCCCGCGCTCTACTGTTACATTCTTGGCTACCCTTGCGGTTTTTTTTACACTGTGTTTTTTTTTTTTTTTGTTTCACGAAGAAACGCGGCGCTACTCTTTCGAGTGCGCATGGTAAACCCGGTGACGCAATAGCACGCAAACCACGTCACCGATTAACCATACTTGTGGCAGCCATGTGTGATTTCCAAGAAAGGTTTATGCAGGGGATCGAACTCGTGACCTTGTGGTCCCGCGCTCTACTGCTACACCAACTTGGCTACCCTTGCGGGTCTATTATCACACTGTTCTATTTTATAACAGGGGAGGAATTGTCATCCAAATGTTGTCTTAAAAGTTAAAACTCGACAAAATATCATAGATATTAGCCTAACTTAATTAATATACTAAAACGCTTCAACAAGAAGCACCAGTGGTCTAGTGGTAGAATAGTACCCTGCCACGGTACAGACCCGGGTTCGATTCCCGGCTGGTGCAGTTGCTGTGTGGGAGCAATGATGATGCTTTTTTAACACAGATTGTACTCATCTGATATTCAGATGAAATATTGTTGCATATGAGCTCTCTTTTTCCTTCTTCTTCTTCTTCTTCTTCTTCTTCTCACTTTGTTTATTTTTTATAAACTTGCTAACACACTATCTGTTGGACTTTCTCAATTGCCAAAATGGTGCAAAGTTATCACAGTTTATTCCCTAGTGACAGTTCAACCACTAAGATATCACAATTTAAATATCAGTGTCTACTTGGATCTTCCCTATTCTTTGTTAACATTGTACTCCTTCCGTTTCAATTTTTTTTGTCTTACTTTCCTTTTTAGTCCGTTTATGTCTCTTTACTTTTTTGACAATTCTTTCATTCCAACTTTCCGCATAGCATGTTTAAGAACACAAATTCAAAAAATCCGGTGTTTAAAACCCTTTCTTTTCCTCCCAACACTTGAAACATTTAATTGCACGATTTTCCCTTCAAATTGGTTGATCTTTAATTTTCGCTCCTTAAATGAAATTTATGTCTATTGAGCCATAAGTTCTTAAGAAATCAGATAACTCATGTCGAATTATTTAAAAACTTATTCCAATAAACATAAATATCATTTGAGGAGCAAAACTTAAAAATCAGCACAAAATAAGGACCAAAAGTGCAAATATTATACCCGGCCCAAAATGATAACATCCTAAAGGGCCCCAATTCGGACCCATTAAACCTCGAAAGAAAAAATAATTAGTACTCTCTTCCTTAAACTTGAGTGTTGGCTGTATATTGCAGCGCCACCAACTACAACAACCTCAAAGCCACCAAAATATTTCAAGAAAACAACAATGGTAGAACTTTGTATAAAATTAGAGGAGCCCCACAAAGCTAAAGATGAGAAAAAAGAAGTAATTAATGAAGAATCATTGGAAGAAGATGAAGAGGAAGAGTTATTATGGTCAGATATTGGTGAAGCTTTAGATTATTTGGACACAAAAGATAATTCTGATACGATTAATGGTGCTTTTAGTCTATAAACTAGACGCCCAAATGCTCATGGAGGGTTTCATTCTAGGCCCAATTCTTCTGCTTTACAACCCCTTTCTAATCGTACTCAGAAGTTTGCTAATCATATTAGAGCTCAACCCTTAGAGGTATTCTTCAAACTTTAGTTACACAAGAATAGTTTGAACCTTATTTATTTGTTCAAAGTTTGAATCTTTATTTTGCTGAGTTCAAATGAGATATTGTTAGGGATTAGGTTTAATCATATCAGAGCTTCATCTGTAGAGGTAATTTTAAAGCTAGTTAAACAGATAGAGGGTGTGTTCGGTCGGAAAATGTTTTCCAATTTTCTCACGTTCGTTTGTCAAAAAAATTTGGAAAATATTTTCTTCCATACCGAACACACCCAGAGTGAAACTTTTTTGTTTTCTTTGAATACAAAAGTAATGTTGTTTGTGACTTAGGCTTAATCATATTAAAGTTTTCACATTTGGAGGTATTTAGAAGCTTAGTTGAACAAGAAAAGTGAGTTAGTGAGTTATGTTATCTGTGTTTCTTGTACTTTGATCATCGCATTCGTTTGTGGTTTTTTTAGACTGTTTTATCCGGCTTTTTATAGTATTTTTTGTCACGACTTTTTATACTGCTTTGGATTGCGTGTGCCGAGAGTCTACCGGAAACAATCTCTCTACTACTTCCCAAGGTAGGGGTAAAGTCCGCCTACACTCTACCCTCTACCCTCCCCAGACCCCACTTTGTGGGATTTCACTGGGTATGTTGTTGTTGTTAGTGGGTTATGCTTTGTCATATCTAAGCTTTATCATTAGAGGTAAAATCTGAAGCTTAAGTAAGACAGGAAAAGATTGGATTTTTTCAATTTACTTTTTCTCTTTGAATTCTTATGTTATACTGCTAGGGCTCGTTTGGAATGAAGGATAAGGGATAATTAATTTCGGGATTAAATTTGAGATGATGGGATAAAGTCGCGGTATAACTAATCCCGGGATTATAGTGTTATTTTTATCCCTATGGGGGGGTGGGATAACTAATCCCGGGATAATTAATCATGGGATAACTTGTTCCCAACCAAACGACCCCTTAGTGTTTTAAGCTTAATTATATCAGAGCTTCACCTGTAGAGGTAATTTAAAGCTTAGTTAAACAAGAGCAGAGTAAATATTTTTTATTTTCTTCGAATACGAAAGTGATATTGTTAGTGACTTAAGCATAATCATCTCAAAGTTTTCACATTTGGAGGTATTTAGAAGCTTAGTTGAACAAGAAAAGTATGAATCTTTTTTTTATTATTATTTTCCTTGAATTCAAATGTAACATTGTTAATGAGTTTAGCATAATCACATCAGAGCTTCACCTTTAGAGGTAATCTGTTGGTTTTTCTCAATTGAGGCAAAAACTTGAACCCCTTTGTCCATAGGATTGAACTGAATGAGCAGGTTGAGATACAAAAGGGAAGACCTTAAACACATGAGCAAAACGGACACTAGCTACCAAATTGTCCGTTTTTCAAGAAATGTTCTTAAATAAGCTAATATCCCCAGGACAGATGAAAAATACAAACTTTTCCACCCTTTTAATTCAACTTTTTTTTTTTTACTTTTGTTAGGATATGTCTCTAGTAAATTTAGAAACTGAAGGAATATAGTTTGCTACTTCGCTTAAGGAAGCGTGTCGCGTAAAATGAGTCTGAGCAAGTGTAAGATTATATGAAATTTTTTATTGCCTAGTTTGGGCAGTTGAGAAAGCAAAAGTTTCCCATTAAGATGTTATCAGGCTTGAGTTATTTTCATATAGCTTCTAGACTGAATTGACATTTTGCAGGAATGGGAAGGGAGGATCAGTGGCATGTCAAACTCTGTGACTACTGCAATACGTGGAAGTGTTCGGGATATGGCTATTGGTAAAACTAAAACTACTGAGAAAACAGACCGTGCCACTGTTGAACAGGTAAGACTGATAACTGACAACTCACAGCAATATCTGAAGGTTAAAGTTCTTTTTGGTTGACTTCTATGAAAGGAAAGTGATTAGAACTAATTATTTTTCTGCTGATCAATTTTATTTGTAAGTAATAATTACACAACTGTTAATTTTATTTGAAATGCGCTGGTGGTCTAGTTCTTATTTCATCAGCCTACTGATTGGCATTCAAAAGTGAGATCTCTATGAGAGCTATCAATATTTGTGAGCTTATATGTCTCCTTGTTAAGGGGCCAAACATTCTCGACAAAGTGTATCAAATCTGTATTGGTTTAGTATATTTTGCCATCAACATCTTCTTTTCATCTTATGATCATGCAGACTTGTAATTTTCTGTCTAAATGATTTTGTCTCAACTGTTGAATTGCTTAATGTAGCTTATGATATTTCTGAATTCAGCCAGTTCCTCTTGTTTGTCAGTTGAAGTACTCAATAACTTCCCTTCTGTGTACCACCTAAAAATTTCTCATCCTTTGGGTGCTGCCCCTCTCCTTTTTCTCCGGAAACTTCGAATGTTGAGTCTCAAAACTGAATTTTGCCCCTCATAAGACTTATAAAGCCAATAACTTGACTGTGACTTGATTCTTGTGCACTTGTTCTCTCTGGTTGTTTTTGTGTTTGCCATATCACATGCCGATGCAATCAATTGCTAAATGCTTATAGAAGGACCTGATGATATTAATTCTGGGAAAGTTCTATCTTTTTTTCTCCAGGAAATTGATCCAAGAACACGAATGGTTTTGTTTAAAATGTTAAACCGCGGTGTGTTTCATGATATCAATGGCTGTATTTCAACTGGGAAAGAGGTAAACTATAACTTTGCTACCTGTTTCTCTTGGGTGGTTTGTTTGTTTTCTCTTTTTCACTAATAATACTACAGTTGAACTTTTCTATTCCTACTGTCTAACAGGCCAATGTTTATCATGCAACAAAAGCTGATGGTCAGGAACTGGCAATCAAAGTATACAAAACTTCAGTCCTCGTGTTCAAGTATGCCCTGTAGCCTTTTCTTTTCTAATTAAATTTTTTCATGGTGCTTATAATCATTTTCCATAAAACATTTATTTGTATTTGTCTTTTTTGTGTGTGTGTGTGCTAGAACTTGTAATAGGATGGAAATGAGTAAATTAAGAATTTGCAACTTTCTGAATGATCAAAAAAGAAAATAAAACAATTGCAACTTTCTGTTGGTCACAAGCAATTTGAGGTGAAAAGGTTTGTAGAACAAGAAAGATAAAGATCTTGCAACTTTTTAAGATCCATATTGTACTCATCCATAAAAATGTTAAATACTTAAGTTAGATGCCAATAATGTCGCATATTCTTAGTTCATTTGTGTGGTGCGATATTTATGTCTTCATGTTTTACTTCCTTGCTTCTTGCATTACAGTTTTGGGTCTTCTGTGTTTCAACTTAACTGTTGTTTAATCCTCTCGTATAACCCCTGCATCTGTTCCTCGCAACTTCAGGGATAGATATCGCTATGTACAGGGTGACTATCGCTTCAGATATGGATACTGCAAGCGCAATCCTAGGAAAATGGTTAAAACATGGGCTGAGAAAGAAATGAGGAATCTAATGAGGTATGTCAATTCTCAATTTCAAATGTTTGATCTTGTAGCCTTTGGCCCTTACAGGCGGCTCTTTCTTTCTCCTCCTGCCCTTGTGTCTCCTGCTTCTCCATTAACTTCTGTTTTTCTGGCGTGGTGGAAGAGCAAGACAAGGTGGACACATTTTAAAAGTAGAAGTTCTATAGTGTAATCAGTAATGTCTGCCACTTGCTCCCCAATATGTTAAGCAGCTATCTTAACCTGCTAAAGTGGTTTCGTTAAACAGTTTCTGAGTGCAATTCATCCTTTTACTTAAAAAGAAAAAAGTAGTGCAATCTCTCGTCGTATTCGGCCCAATGCTTGTCCTTGTTTCTGGACATGTGTTAACTTTCGAAGTTCCATCCTTATGTTTGTTCAGGAGAACTCTCTTCCTTTTGATCACTTTTGAAGAAGCAATCACATTTAATACAGAAAGTTTTCATTTCCAGTTGCGGTTGACCTTCTAGTTTATCTCATGTGTGAAAACTGGGGTTGTACAGCAAAACATCATTTGAGCTGAGCAACTTATGTTTTTCGTTATTCATATTCTATAGTGGTTCCGGAACTGTAGGCTGAGAGCAGCTGGAATCAGGTGTCCAGCTCCAATTCTCTTGAGGCTTCATGTTCTTGTTATGGAATTCATAGGTAATGTGCACGATGCGTGTCTTGACATTTTTCTTTTGATAAGTACTATATATTCTTAGTAATATAAAGATAAAATAAGTACTTACTCTATATCTTCTTCAACTTGTCGATGTATTATTCGATGGGTCACAAACATAAAATTCTAACCAAAAGGCTTAGTGTCGAAGTATCAACATGTTCCTGGAGGATTGTGTTCTTATTAGTCACAGATGGATGGTGTCCTTATGCCCAGAATGCAACAAATAAAGGAACAAAGTACCTCTTGTAGAATTCCCATCGATAGGTCTTTGTTTTGGTAGTCCTGCTACAAATAGCCTGGGCATTGCCTCTCAACATTTAACAATCCATCTGGAAGGAATTATGTTGAATGGATTTTTAAGCCAAATCTGAGGTCCCAACAAGCTCAAAGCAATTGAGTATTAGGTATGTGCCCTGGCTGGAATCCATGGCATTTAGTGAGGAGAATCAAGTTTAAGCTGCTGAAACCATAGCACGAGCAGTATAATGATTCTTTCTGTGTCTGCAAAAGAGTCAACTGGGAATTCATTGTTGTGTCCCACTATAATGCACAAAGCAGTTTCAGGGGAATGATTCTTGTTGTTTCTGATACATGAAATCTTTATCAGTGAAAAATACCTGTAGTTCAACTTGCTGCCTACCTGTATATTTTGTTTTAAAAAAGAAAATGCATTATTGGAGAGTGAGCAGCAGCAGCTGCTGCTGTAGGGGCCAGTTCTCCTCAGGATTTAAGAAATAAAGTGCTTTTGAGTTCTTACGATTATGCCACCAAGAGTACATGATTTTAGTTAGTTATTTATGCTGTTGCATATACCATGTACAATCCATAGAAAACATGATTTCCGGAAGCCTTAAATCTTATCCTAACGGCAGGACAATATGTTTTGAGTCACTTAGAAGTTAACAAACAAAAATTGTGTTACTGACTTTTTCTTGCTTTGTGCTTCCATTTTACATTCATTACTCCCTGTAAAATGGTAAAGTTTTTGTTTGATAGGGAAAGGAGGCTGGGCAGCACCTCGACTAAAGGATGCTGCTTTATCTCTTGACAAGTTCCGTGAATGTTATGTGGAGGTTTGTTTTCTTCTCCTAATATTAAAATTATTAGCTTTAAGATGAAACTTGGGACTTCCTCCGCAACTTCTTTGATCTATTGAGAGATATTGATCCCAGTATAGTCAAGTCTATAAATAGTTGCGCTCCCTAAGATGATATTGAGGTAGAGGTCTTTGGCTGACTGCTATTTGGTGGGTAGTGTTTTATGCATTAAATTTTCAGCCTTTTCAGTTATCCCTTTACTTCCCCCTACATCTTTGTGCTCATGGTGTAAAGCGGTCTTTAGATGATTCTCTTGCTCAGATACTATATCATGCTGTATTCTAGCCATTAGTTATTGATTATATTCCTCCACATTGGATCTCATCTCCAGCCTTACCATCCATCCTGACTTTTTGTTGGGTGCTCGAGGTAGAAATTGTCATACCTTAGAAACATCCCATTGCCACTAATAAATCTACATGTAAGTAGATAGAACATGGGCAAATATCAGACATCTTGTAATCTTGCTAAGATCACTTGATCAGTATCACGAGAGTGATCTTCTACATATTATATTGACCGCCTTGTAGAAATTTTTAAATTTTGAGTTATTACTTATGAAGGGGAGCCTTGAAGTAACTGGTAAAATTGTTGTCATGTGACCAGGAGGTCATGGGTTCAAGCCGTGGAAACAGCCTCTGGCAGAAATGCAGGGAAGGCTGCGTACAACAGACCCTCGGCCCTTCCCCGTACCCCGCGCATAGCGGGAGCTTAGTGCAACGGGCTACCCCTTTTTTAGAGTTATTACTTATTAGTGGTTTATTTAGACAATGGAGTTCCTTTGTGTGGTCTGTTTGTATTAAATTAATGATTTCCTTAAAATTTTGGAGAGAGAAGATAAGATAGACCTAACCAAAAGTACTTGTACCATTTGGACTTCTTTAGATATGAGTTATGGACCATATGGTACTCATGTTCGCATGATTAAGGAACTTTGTATCAACTGCAAATACAACTGCCTAATCATGTTAGATGCATATTTTAACATGCGGCTGAGGCTTTTAGAATGGGCATTGCACTGTGTGATTCCACATAATTTTGATAAATTAAATATTTGGGTTTTTACCAGATCATTATGACAATGCGAACTCTATATCAGAAATGCAAGCTAGTGCATGGTGACTTGAGTGAGTATAATATCCTATATTTCGAGGTAAGCCTTTATCCCTATAATTATTATCTAAACTGAAAGTTGTAGGCACTAACTTGTAATTGTTTCACACTTTACAGGGTCACTTGCACTATGTGATTCCACATAATTTTGATAAATTAAATATTTGGTTTTTTACCAGATCATTATGACAATGCGAACTCTATATCAGAAATGCAAGCTAGTGCATGGTGACTTGAGTGAGTATAATATCCTATATTTCGAGGTAAGCCTTTATCCCTATAATTATTATCTAAACTGAAAGTTGTAGGCACTAACTTGTAATTGTTTCACACTTTACAGGGTCACTTGTATGTTATTGATGGTTCACAATCAGTTGATCTTGACCATCCTCATGCACTTGATTTCCTCCGAGAGGATTGTGTACATGTTTCTGTGAGTTCTCAGTTTAAAGATTATATGTTAGTTTCAGATTAAAACTAGCTTATAGCTAGGTACCAGCTATATGAGTATATTAATTGGAGCTGGTGGTGGCTGCATGCAGGACTTCCTTAAAAAACATGGTGTGGCTGTTATGACGACTCGGGAGTTGTTTGATTTTATAGTTGATCCTTCTATTAATGATGATTCAGTGGATAGCTATTTGGAGAAGGTATGTCTCAACACACCTTCCTTTATCCCTTGACAATCAACACACGGTTCCTTTATGATAGATTGGCTAAACTCATAAAAAACAACAAAAAATAGCATTGAAATCAATTTTTATTGACCAATCAGAATTGCCTTCAAAATGTCCAATATATATATACATTATTGGACCTTTTGAATAACAACCAAGAAGATCTTATGAAAATTGAACATTTTCGTAGCGAAGATATAAAACATATATTGGGCATTTTAGAAAAATATTTCTTATTTGATTTAGACATGCATCGGATGGTCAAATGCTTGCAAAATGATGATTCTAATTCTTTTATGTTCAAATGACTTGAAATCTTTTAATATTGCTGTTTCCCCACAATATACTAGGTTCAAGAGAGAATTTTGGCTAGAGGTGATATGACTGCAGAAGAAGAAATTGCTGACTCTGTGTTTATGACTTTATTCAGGTATGATTTCTGCTAGTTATTTGAACTTCTTCGTTTCCATCATAGCAAGTTACGGAAAACTATTCAACGCGTGATAGAGTTATACTTGCAATTTTTATAGAAGTCCCTAAATTGGGAAGGGATGTTCAGATAGGAATGTTGAAAATTTAGTGTTGTGTTATCTCTTCTCCAAATAAAATGGGAAAACATTGGTCATTTCTAGGGAGTTGCAGTCATATCGGTAACATTATGTTTGGCGTTTGCACAAATTCGTTCGTGGACATGGCTTGTTTATACAAATTGTTTTAAACTATTTTGCTCATCAACAACAAAAACAACAACATATTCAGTGTAATGCCATAAGTGGGATCTGGGGAGGGTACAATATATGCAGACCTTACTCCTATGTTGCTCGGACTCTTCAAAATGCCGCTAGGTGCGTGTTTAAGTAGTGTTTTTTTAGGGTATGACACGAGTTTGGCAACATTTTTGGAGAGTCCGAGCAACATAGGAGTTAAACACCTCAATTGATTTTCTTAAATCTCTGTCTAAGGGATAAGTCAACATTGCCCTTTCCCTAGGATGTATTAGTCTGGTTAATCCTCTTACTATCGTTTTGTATTGCAGTCATTTATTCCCAAGACTCTTGATCATGTGAAAGACGCTGAAGCAGACGTTCAACGAATTATTAGTGGCGAGGACACAGGAGACATGTACTACAAAACTATTACAGGTCTTACACAGACTCTCTCTGGGACAAACCTTTCAGCAGAAAATCAGCAGCACCAACAAAACGGTGAACGGGGAGGAGAAGAGGCTGCTGCTGCAGCTGATATCGACAAACCATCTGATGGTGAATCAGAGACCGAGCCAGATGATGACGGTGGGAGTCGCGGAAACATAAAGTACCAAAAGATGTGAAGAAGAAGAAGAAAAAGTTGGCCAAGGCCAAGAAGTATAGGTAATCAGCTAGTAAAAGAGGTTTAAATTGTGTAGAAAGGATGTTGAAGTTATTAGGTTTTAGAGGTTATAATATAATTATAGAAAGCTTGGTGCAGGGTGCTGCAAAGATGAACAGTTTTCACGGATAATATTCTGTTTGTCGCGTAAAGTTGCAACTTTCAACAATTTTGGCCAATCAGTGTAACTTATTTCCCCTGTATTCTAACCAATCATGGATTAAATCATCCAATATTCAAAGTCTATTGGTGTTTCAAGAGAGAACAAACTTTTACTCTTGAGTATATACAGAACTAGTACTCCCTCTGTCTCAATTCACTAGACACTTATTTTTTAATCTGTTTAAAAAAGAATGTAATATTTTCTTATTTAAATTTCTTATTACAACCCTAATGAAATGATTTACATCTCAAACGTGTATGACTTGTTTTAATCGGCAGGTTTTAAAAGTCCATCTTTCTTTTTTTTCTTAAATTTCCTTCCCAATCAAACATTGCCATATAAATTGGAATGGAGTGTAGAATTACTCCGTTTTAACCACTAAACTATCATATTAGTCATGTAGATTATGGTTAGATAAATCATGCTGAAACTGTTGCAAGAGTCGAATCAGGACGAAAATTGTCCCTTCAAGAAAAGTGGGACAAAAAGGAAATTATTCTGGACATCAACTTTTATGGTTGTCCTAGACTTTTTTGTTTTATGCTACAACTCAATGTCGTGTGTTAGCATTCCTTTTTGTCACATGGATCACTTTTATGACAATAACCAAGTATATTGTCACATGGATCGCTTGGCTTCATCTTGACAATTGTTTTTCCTGCAATTTTTGAAGTAGAATAGGGCAATGTTGACAAGTCAAACTTAGATCTGTTCTAACAAATGCATCCATCTATGAAGGAAAAGCGGAAGAAACGAAAAGAACAAAGTCATCGATGAAATTGCCGAGTAAATATATTAGATCTGAACACAATTGTTGCCTTGGGTTTAATACAGAGATGAATTGTCGAGTAAATAAATCATATCTGAATGTCGCATAGCTTCATAATAATTCTGCAAAGCTTCCGCGTAATTTCCTTCGGATTAATGCAGTCATCGCCTCAGGGTACCATAGCATGTCAGAAAATAAGCTAAGCCATACTGGACGTGACTCGTGACCACTCCCTTTCAAGGGAAACGACTCCAACAAACCAAAAGAATTTCTAGCGCACATATGAAATCAAAAGCAACTGAACTCGAGGACCTCGAACATTGATACATTATATTATGAAGAATTGGACATGACATTCATCAGAGAGAATTAGTTTAAATTGAAAAGCAATATATTGGAATATCCTATTCTTGTTGCAGCCATGACCAAGAATTGTACAATGATACATTGCAAAACTCTTCTGCAGTAAATCTAAAAGTATAACATAAGAATTATTATCAAATATCTTTACAGGATTTTTTGTCAAGTATATATGATTTACAGGTCTCTAACCAAAGAAGAGAGGCATATTTGGTTTTCTTCACTCTGCTGATTTGATTTTACTAAAGCATGATCTTGACCAGAAAATGGTCAAAAATCCTTTCTTTTTCCTGCATTAAACAACAGAATAATATAATATTTAGCTTGGAGAAAACAGCAGACATATGCTTAATTATATATACTTGAAAAACTATTTATACATAGTAAGTAGAAAGGAAATTTCCATTATCAATCTTATGAGTGCCAAGAAAGACATATCTAAATGTATAATTTATTGTTCTAATTCAAGGGTTTATACATTCTTTGATTTCCAAATAAAATTGAAATGCATAAAATCAGAATCTGAATAAGTAATCTCTCTTATTAAATTCTTTTCTATAACTGCAGTCTACAACTTTACAAGGCTTCCAACTTTGTTCTAATGATATCTAATTCATAAGTGAAAAATATTTAATAGCTTTCCATTAGAAGCACAACTGATCTTATTGAATGCCAAAAAAGAAAAGTCTATTATTTGTTCTGTTCTGTTTGTCTTTGTCCTAATATGGGAACTCCAAAGTTTTTTTTTTCCTGAATCCCGCGCATAGCGGGAACTTAGTGCACCGGGATCTTTAAAGAAGAATTAACATAAATAACCGTCCAAAAAACCCCTTAAATTAAAAATAGCCGGGATATGTATAAATCTATATATAATCTATGTATAATATGTATATAACAGTATATAATCAATGTATACCAATTAGGAAAAGTACACAGTAAGTCCGTATAGCTATTTGTGTAAAGATCCCATCTTTAATGTACCCTCAATTGTGTTTGCTCATAAAAATTGCACATTAATGATCTCATAGTAACAAAAATAGCATTCCGCGGAGGTACCGGAAGGGTAGCAACCCAAGGGAGTGTAATGTAATCAGCCTATCCTGATGCAAAACATCAAGGGCTGATTCCACAGCTGGAACTCATAACCGATAGGTCATGCAATAGACAACTTTACTGTTGCTCCGACGCGTCTTTCTAAATTTTCAAAAGTAACAATATGAAGAACTCAGGAGCTGAGAAATTTAGAATTTGAAGATACCTGTTAGTATTTCTTCTGCCATCAGTATTATTGCTACCACTTCTGCCAGTACTTTCACTATTACTGCTGCCTGTTTTGCTACTATCACTCTCACTTGAACAAGAAAATCTCCTCTTCCACCACTCTTTCTCCACACTTTTTGATGATTTATCTGAACTTTCTACTGGCTTGGGTGAAACTTTAGTTGTTGTTTTTGGTGAATTCTTCATCTGTTGTTTCTTCTTTGATTCCAAAGATATTGGAAAAAACATCTTCAGAAATAGCCTCTTATCTTCAAAACTTTCACTTCTAATCATTTTCCCCTTCTTTTGATGATCATTTTTTCTACTACTCTCTTGTCTTTTTATGCTTTTAACCCTTTGTTGCACAACTTCTTGTTCTTGATCAGTAGTAGTACTAGTAATCTTTTCCTCCTCTTTATTGATCAAACATTCTTCTTGATCAGATTCCAAGACTTCATTTTTTTCAACAAGATCTTTAAGGGACAACTCATAGCAAGATTCAGGCATGTTCTTGACCATTTCCATGATTTCCCGTTGGCCTTTAGCTATTGCTAATGCTCTAGAGTTAGGTGAAATTGACCGATAATTCGTAGAATTTTGGAGGAGGTGATTAGGGCTTCCTGGTGGTCTATTTTTCCATAAGGGTGGTGAAGAAACACCAGATTCATCACTATAATCAACATGGTGTGACATTTCTTGAACTCTAAATTGGACACTATCAACATCATTTTTAGGCCTATTTTTGGCAAGTTGGTAAGTGTAATTTGAGGTTGTAACTGGATCAAGAATAGGTATATGATCATTGGGTTTTTGGTTTCTTGATTCATACATAGTTGTTAGATGAAGGAAGTTGAGAGGATATTTTAGGTGGGGGGAGGGGAAGAATGAGGAAAGATTTTGTGGTGTGATGTGTGTATGTAGAATAGGAAGGTTTAGTGCCCGTTTGGTTGAGCTTTTCCAAAGTTTGGCCCTTTAAATTGAATGTTTGGTTGATAAATGGATAAGTGTTTTTGGGTTCCAAAAGCACTTTTGAAAAAGCTCAAAATTTGGGCTTCTTGAGTATAACTTATTTTTGTTTTCTACTTTTTTGTTTTTTATACAAAAATATTTTTTTATTGGTAATAAAACACATAACAATTTTTTCATAAAAACTCTATTTAAAAAAGATTCTACTCCTAAAAGCTCTACTCCTAAAAGCTTTATTCCTATAAGCTCTTTTTAATAAGTTGTACCAAACGAGTCCTTAGTGGTATTGCCATAAATGCATTTATTTGTTTTGGGTCCATTACTAACTTACTTTTCAATAATAACAAAGTTGGTTTTTTTAATTGTGCCTTGCTTTTTGTATGTTAGGTACCAAGTTATAAATATTACTTTCTTCTACTTTTTATTATCAGTCTTCTAGGGTTTTCATATTGAGAAAAATATTTTCAACTTTTTTATATTTGATATTAAAAATAATGTCTTTAGAAATGAAAAAATGATTTTTTTGAGTGAAAATATAGAAAGTAAGTCCGTGACATGTCAATTGTCTCCTCCCTACCCTCCATTTTTTTCATAATAGTTGTCTAAATTTTATATAAATATTTTTGATAGAATATTTTCTGCTTATTACTAAAAAAAAAAGAAAAAAGAAAACCACATATTTTCGACTTGAAAAATATTTCCCTTCATATCAGACACACCTTTAAGGTTTCTGCTCACATCTTTAGAAAATATTTAAAAGCTTTAATTATAAAAATAATTGGGTAAGTTTTTTATGTTTCACTTAATTAATACATTATTAATTTAAACGATAATGAAAGAAATAATTCCTTGATTATTCTTATTAATGAAAAACATATATATACAAGTTACAAGGAAGATCTTCTTCCTATTCTACCTAGAAATTCCTATTCTATTTGAAGACTAACTTTACAATTATAGTAATATTACACTACTAATTAAGGTACAAACCTAAGTAATATTTACCAAATACACAAGGAAAGGGGAAGGGCCCCCCACACGGTACATGGGCATGGGCCACACGACCGACCTCTTGTTTAACACACTGCGATCATAGCGGCCGATGCGTCTGTTGAGGCGTATCTAAAATCTTCAAAAGGTGAGGAAGACGCTGTAAAGATGTCTGCAATTTGATATCTCGAAGGAACATGACAGACGCGTACTTGTCCTTTTGCTATCTTTTTTTGAACAAAGTGAATATCCATCTCTATGTGTTTAGTACGCTGGTGCTGAATTGGATGACTAGAAAGGTAGATGACACTTATATTATCACAATACACCAAGATAACTTTCTCAATTGGACAATGAAGCTCTAAAAGAAGATTTCGTAACCAACATGATTAGGAGACCACATTAGATACCCCTCGATACTCGGCCTCTGCGCGAGCGTGGCGTAGATTGGCGCTTGGCGGACCGTGAGACGGTTGTTACCCAAAACATCTGATATCGGGCGTGGACCGTGCGGTGACAACCACCCCAATCAACATCTGTATAGGAGACCAATGTAGACGTCGACGAAGGATACAAATGCAACCATACTCAAGTGTTCCCTGAATGTACTTAAGAACGCGTTTGAGTGCATTCATATGTTCCACTCTGGATCATGCATAAATAAACACACATGTTCTACGACATATGTAATGTCTGGTCGCGTGAACGTCAGATACTGAAGGGCGCCTGCAAGACTATTGTTACAATTCTAGAATGACTGTTATCTTGAAATATGTCACGCAAACGGTTCCACGCCGTCATAGCTGTAGAGTTGGGTTCCATAATCGTCTGTAAGAGATCCAAGGAGATTGTGACATAAATTCACTGAAGAACCTTGGAATCAAGCATGTCCCATAATTCTGGGCCTGCTTCTTGAGTGTGCACATTAGATGTAGACGCCTCATCACCCTCATTTGAAGGAGGAGGAGGGATGATGTGGTGAAGAACTTTATGTGTTTTAGCATGAATCTTGAATAATTTCGCTCACGTCCCATATTGGACGTTTTCAAGATCAAGAACAATATGGATGACGCTCTTAATGTTAGAAACCGAGAGGGCAGGATGAAAAATGTTCTTATCAGCCATAGGAAATAACAAGATTCAGGGAATGGAATTTGTGAGAAAGATTTTTGGAAGAGAAGATACTCGAGATTGGTGAAGGAGGAAGAACCCACAAAACTCGAGAAGAAATTTTGAGAAGCGGAAGCTGGGTAAAGAGAACCTAGACTCTTGATACCGTGAAAGAAATAATCTCTTGATTATTCTTATTAATGTAAGACATTTATATACAAGTTACAAGAAAGATCCTCTTCCTATTCTACTTAGAAATTCCTATTCTATTTGAAGACTAACTTTACAATTATAGTAATATTACACTACTAATTAATGTATAAACCTAAGTCTAATATTTATCAAATACACAAGAAAATGGGAAGGGCTCCACACGGTACATGAGCATGAGCCACACGGCTGGACCCACTATTTAACAGATAAGAATAGATTGGAAAATAATAATAAAATAATAATAAGTTCCTTTTTTTAAATGTCAATTTTTAAAAAATAAATGACAAAACGATTAATATTTGGGATCGAAGGCAGTGACGCATTATGTAGCATTGAAAATGGAAAGAAAAAATTGTAACAGAAAAAGAAAGTCAAGAATTTCTAGATGGGTGAGCGTAGGGGCATATCTATTTCCTTTATTTTTGTCTCATTTGAGTCATTGATATGATATTGAGCTTTTGCTTTGTCACATTTTCCTATTGAATCAAAAGACTCTGTTTGTCCCTTTTCATACTCCAATTGACTATACATTAACATATTTAGTAATCAAAGCGCAAGGCCAGGTTAGTCGGAAAGCTAAGAGTATCTCGATGGGTGGTGTGGGAGAACAGTGCCGAGTTCGAAATGCGAGAACGACGGCGAGTGCATCGGCCTCTTGGGGCGCATCGCGCTGGCTCATGCGTGTGGTTAATCGGTAGCGTGTTTGCGGTATGTGTCGATTCGGGGTTTACCTAGCGCCGAATAGCGGCTAGATTCATGTCAAAAAAAGAAGACATTTAGTAAAATAATGACCAAAAAAATATTTTCGGAAAAAACAAACAAATGAAAGAAGCAATTCCATTTCCACATAATTACAAATTTATGATGGATAAGTGATAAATAAGAAAATATAATTTCTTCCTCTGTCTCAATTTATATGATTTTTTTTTACTCAGTCAGAAAAAACATTACATTTTTTATATTTAACAATTATTTAACTTTACTGACCACACCTATATTATGATTTATTTTAGATCATAAATCAAATATCACCTCCTGAATTGGAACAGTCGGAGTAATGGAATTGTTCATTGCTTTCCTTTAAAAAAAAAGTTTTTGCTCCTTTTTTTTTTCTAAACTTTATTCAATACAAAAATTGTCTGTTTTTGTATTCTTGCCAAATGAAACCGAAATTACAACCACATTGCACATATCAGCAAAAATTGTGCACCTTAAGAACACGAGGTAACAATTTTATCACTTATATACAATTGTTAAAGTGTCAGTTTAAGATGGCGATTTGGCAGTTGGAGATATTGAAAACTATTCAAGATAAACATTTTTAGTGAATATTGTTTATTTCACCATCTTAACAATTTTAGCTTTCATATGTTGCTTCATAGTCCTGATTGATGAAATTCGCAACGGAGTAAATGCTAAACTGAATGTTTGTAGACAAACTCTGAAGTCTAAAGGGTTCAGGCTGAGTAGGACCAAGACATAATACTTGGAGTGTAAGTTCAGTAACGGGAGCGACCACGAGACATACATGGAGGTGATTCTTGGTAATCAGGTCATTTCAAAGAAAAGAAGCTTCAATTATCTCGGGTCTATTATCCAAGAGAATTGAGAGATTGATGACGATGTCACGCATCGTATTGGTGCAGGGTGGATGAAATAGAGGCTCGCATCTGGAGTCTTGTGCGATAAAAATGTGCCACCAAAACTTAAAGACAAGTTCTATAGGGTGGTGGTTAGACCGACTATGTTGTATGGGGCAGAGTGTTGGTCAGTCAAGACTTCGCACATCCAAAAGATGAAAGTTGCGGAGATGAGAATGCTGAGATGGATGTGCGGACATACAAGGAGGGATATGATTAGAAATGATGATATCCGGGATAGAATGGGAGTGACATCGGTGGAGGATAAGATTTGGAAAGCGAGGTTGAGATGGTTCGAACATGTACAGAGGAGAGACACAAATGACCCAGTGTGGAGATGTGAGAGATTGACTATAAACGGGTTCAGGAGGGGTAGAGATAGGCCGACGAAGTATTGGGGAGAGGTGATTAACGGGATATGTCGTAGATGAAACTTACTGAGGACATGCTCTTAGATAGGGGGTTGTAGAGGACACAAATTAGGGTAGAAGGGTAGTATGTAGTTGAGTGTAGTCCTACTTACGCTTATATACTGGTAGTTGTAGTGTTATTATTGTAGCCCTGCTTAGCCTATCATACTAGTAGACGCAGTATTGTTGTATAGTCCCATGTCATTTGATTTCTGATGTTGAATGTTCTTTCGTGTACTTTGTTTATCTTATTTATCTGCGTTAGTTACCGCTTCTTTTTTCAGAATGCTTTATCATGACTTATTCGCTTTTGTTACCATCATTTTCATACTGCTTTAAATTTCTTGTCTGAGTCTGATCTGACCGTTTTTCTTGCTCTGCTTGTGCTTATGTTTTGTCTTAAGCCGAGGGTCTTTCGAAAACAATGTTGTGAGACTTCACTGAATATGTTGTTGTTGTATATGTTGCTTCGTAGCTATCATTAATATTTAAAAATGGAATTTTAGATTACACTAATGATGTATGAATTGGTACATCTCTTCGTTATGCTACCAACCTATATAGATATATGATAATGACAATGAAAGTAGTATAAACAGTTAGAATATTTATGGCAATTTTATATCATTAAATAACAAATGATATTATATCTTGCTAAACCTTACGACACAGCAAATATTAATTAGTGGAATGCCATTCTCAGGTTAATTTTATCGCGAAACAAATACTTTTAAAAATTCAAATTATGACTTTTTAATTAGGTCTTTGAAGATATAAGGTACGAAATGTAACTATCAAAATCTTTACATTTACTTTTTGACGTACGTATCTTGAAGTCTTGCATATACAAGGAAAAATAAAAAAACGTATATATAATTTTAATGAGTTTGAATATCAGTCTTTGATTTTATTTGACTTTTTGACATATAACACAAGGAAGACGGATTTGTGCTAAAGGAACACGTATTAAATGCACAATATATTTTTAAGTATATAGTCCTAAAAACGAAGTTAAGGTCATTACTCATTAATGTTGTTGGTTTTTCATCCTTTTCAAGCCCATGTTTATTCTTTCTTTTTTTTTTGTTTTAGTCAGGGCGAAATCAGAATTTCGGGCTAAGAAAATCTATTTTGATCTAGGGGGAGTGAAAAATTTGAGGACTCTATTGTAATATCATGAATATTACTAGTAGTATACTAGAAAAAAATTAAATTTGAGGGGGAGCCCGGACCCCATGGCCACCATGTAGCTCCGCCCCTGATTTTAGTAATACAAATGCCCTTTAATTTGTTTTATTTTAACACCAACATTTATTATTTTATTATATAATATTCTTACAAAACTTTATCATAGTTTCCAACATAACTTTTCTCATTTTTATCTTCAAGACTTTGGTCTAGTGGCAAGAGTGCAACGCGTGATGTGTGCGTTAGGGGCACATCGTGAGTTTAAAGTTTAAACCCCGTCCTAGACAGAAGTTTGGTATTTAAGTGGAGAAGGGAAGAGGGGGGCGCCCATTATCCCATTTTTTGTTTATAAATAGCGATGCAACTCACTTGGTGAGGCGCTTAAGTTTTTCATGACCCTTGGTCCGGCCCTTCTTCGAACCCCCACATAGCGAGAACTTAATGCATGGACTGCCTTCTTTTATCTTCAAGAAACGAATTTTTTAAATCCTTTTTTCTGAGGAGGATAATACGAATGGAATCCACATTTATTGTGCGGGAGACTGCCGGTAATAGCACTAAATTATAAGCCTGGTAAAATTTCTTCGACTTAGATTTATTTATGGCTATCATTGAAATTATAATCAGAGGAAATTACTTAGAGCAAGGATCGACTTTGATACTAAAATATTAACAATGAACAACATTTTGGCCACCACATCTCAAATCCTATTTACAATTTGACACTCCTACTCCTAGGCACTATACGATAAACTAAACTATCTTCCTTGTAAGAAATTACACATGCTAATTAGTATTACTAGCCACGTACGTAATTCCCTTAATTGCTTTCTATCTCTGCTTCATCAGTATCTTGCAGTTTAATTTACTTCAATTATGAAAAGGATAGTACAGCGAATGTTGCCATTTTCAAATGGTCATTAGTGTAAAACCAATCATTAAGATTCTTAAATTATTTGGCCATTAGACGAGAATAAAAAGATAAACTAAAAAATAGTGGTCTGTTGGATAATTAATCTATGCTTTTATTTGAGTTTATGATGTCCTGTGGCACATGAGACACAACAAAAACAGGTCATTATTTTTAATAACTCTGCACTTGCATGAGGTCAACCAGGATTTCCCTACTATCATACCCCTTTCGGTGAAATTTCCTTATCTGCCTATGAACTATTGGGGTTATGATTCATTTGCAAGTGGTATATGTATTCCTATGTATGTTGATGAGTGTACAACTAAACAAACTAGGGTGTATTTTACAAGGATGCTCATTGAAGTGGATATTACCAAACCTTTGCCTGAGGAGGTGAAGGTAAGGGATCCTAATGACTCCACTGTCAGTCAAGAATGGTTTTGGTTTACTGAGTAAAGTGTGTGCTATGGGTGATGCCATTCCTCTTGATAATGGAGGACAATCCCAAAGCTGTCAATGACTTGGTTATTCTGAAATGTCAGGGTGCTAATAAGAGATATAAGCAGAAGGAGATTAATACTTTGCTCAAGAATAAACATGTCACCCTGACCAGTTTAATAGAGACTAGAGTTAAACTAAAGAATGCACCAAGAAATTGCTCCTCATTGGAGGTTTCTACACAACTATAACATTTCTATAAATGGAAGATTATGGGTGTTATGTGATACCAGGAAGTTTAATGTTTTGAAGTTATCAGAAGATGCCCAGCTACTCCACTACAAGGTTCAAGGTATTGGGGATAATTTTCAGTGCATCCTCACAGCTGTTTATGGTTTTAATACAGTGGAACAAAGGAAAGCATTATGGAGTAAACTCAGAGATTTGGCTGTGGGCACCACTGAACCATGGATGATATGTGGGGATTTCAATGCCTTACTCTACTCTCAAGATAGACTTCATGGTAATCATGTCCAAAGTGCTGAGATCAAAGATTTCTCTAAATGTGTACAAGATTTAGGACTGCATGAACTCTTATGGAAAGGCAACTACTATACTTGGTCAAATAGACAACAAGATGCTGATAGGATATGTAGTAGAATTGATAGAGCTCTAGGTAACTTTGAATGGATGATGAAATGAGGTATGTGGTTATGGAATATGATGTCCCTAGCATTTATGACCATGCCCCCATGCTTCTCACTGTGTTTGATCATCCTAAGTGCACTCTATCCCCCTTTAGATTTGGTCAGATCATCCTACCTTTATTCCACTTGTTAAACATAAATATAGTAACAGAAAGGCTCCTGGACCTATGAAGAATGTCTGGCTGCAGTTGAAGGCTCTCAAACCTGGTCTTAGGAATAATAAGGAATTTAAAGGAGTATCACACAAAATTTCTCAAGCTAGGTCTGAACTGCTTGCAGTTCAGGAGCTTATGATTTCAAAGTAGACTTTAACCTTGCAAGAACAGTAGAAATCATTAATGTAGAGTCTTGAGAAATGATCTATGATTGAAGAGAGTATTATGCAACAAAATTCTAGAGCTACCTGGATGAAACTTGGTGACTCCAATACAAAGTACTTCTCAGCAGTTATAAAAGAGAGGACTCATAGGAAGAAAATTTCTGAGCTGATCTCTATCTCTGGTACAAGGTTAACTACTCCTACAGCAATAAGGGAGGTGGTGGTGCAATTCTATAAGGGCTTAATGGGTTCATCCTCCAGCAACCTTACTGCAGTCAATAGGCTCACAATTACCGTAAGAGCTATTTATGGTCACCAAGCAACACCATTACCAATAAAAGCATTGGTGGCCTGGTCTAGAGTGTGTTCTCCTTTTTGATTTGGTGGTTTGAACTTCACCAATATTTGTCTATGGAATAAAGCTGCTATAGCCAAAATTTATTAGGCTCTAGCTAACAAAGAAGATAGAATGTGGATCAAATGGGTACACACATACTACATAAAGGAGCAGACACTTCTGAGTCTCAGAGTACCTCAACAAGCTTGCTGAATGATTAGAAAATCATAGAAGCTAGAAGATCTCTCCAGCAATTTCAATACAACAGTACCAAGGGAAAAATTCTGATCAGATAAGGTTACCTGAGTTTTTTGGAACAAGAACCTAGAGTTACATGAAAAAAATCTGATGTACCTAAATGCTGCAAGACCTAAGGCTAGATTCACTCTTTGGCTCCACATTCAAAATAGATTGCTCACTACAGATAGATTACACAAATGGGGACTTCCTGGTGATCTACATTGTCCTTTGTGTCATGTGCATTATGAATCAAGGGATCATTTATTTTTGTATTGTGACTATGCTAGGAAACTTTGGTATATGCTTCAGTACTGGATGCAGCTCACACCTATACAATTTCACACTTGTGATCATCATCTGGCTGGCATGATCAAGAGAGTGAAGGGGAAGACAAGAACAATCCAAATTTTAATGATGGTTTATACTGAATTTGTGCAATGCCTGTGGATTGAGAGAAACGTGTGCATTTTTGAGAAGGTTGCTAGAGACTATCCTAGTATTGCTAGAGAAATAACTTATGTTTGTTGTGTTAGAGCCCCTCCCAGAATTAGCTCAGTCATGTCTCAATTTTTGTTCTAGATTTCTGGACAGGGACTTTTGTGATTGTTTGGATAGTTGACTGTGTTGGTCGACTATGATGCTTGTAATTATTCTCATTGGTGATAATAAAAATTGTTAGTTACAAAAAAAAATACAAAATTTAGAGGCAAGACAAGATTTGAAATTTATGAATGGGATATTCTAGCTTTTTTAAATTACTAAGTTCTAAATTAATAATTATATATATTAAATGATTTCTTAGACAAATATGAAATTTGAACCAAAGTGACTGAGTTTATTTTGTTAGAGTTTGTTATTAGCGAATAGTCTTCAAATATTCACAATATATATTGTATTTATTAGTATCATGTATTTAAGGTAACTTAGAATTCTTAATTTATTAGGAATCATCATTGTACAACTGTATATATTGTGATTAATGAAAGAAATTTCTAAGGGAAATTATTTCACATTCTTACATGATATGAGAGCCTAAACTCTCTAAAACCTAGAAATTCTCTCTACTTTTCGCCTCCCCCCCCCCCTCCCCATTCTTCTCGGCAGTGGCGAATTTCCCCCCTTGAATTTCTAACCCTGTGGCTATCATGTCTCCTCCTACCTCTCCTAAATCCACTGGTTCTACCTCCTGATTAATTGACACCCTCCCTTCATCAAAATTTTCTTTTCATCCAGCCTTTGTTGTCACAAACATCAAGAATTTTGTCTCTATTATTCTTGATCAAGAAGAATGTAAATATTCTATGTGGGTAGAACTATTTTATATCCATGTCTGCGCGTATAACGTGCTTGACCACATTGATGATTAAATTCCTCGCGCCTATGAGATTGATGACTCAACATGAGTCGTCTTGACGTCATTGTTAAACAATGGATCTATGGTACCATCTCAAAAGACTTGTTGTGTACTATCTTGAAAACGGGTGCTTCGGCATGCGAACTTTGGGTACGCTTGGAAGACATATTTCAGGATAATAAAAATACTCGGGCGGTGTATTTAGAGGAGCAGTTCAACAACACTCGTCTTGAGAATTTTAATAACATGTCTGACTATTGCAAACAACTGAAACTTGTCGCTGACCAACTCTCTCATGTTGGGACAACGATGTCTGAGACTAAAATGGTATTACAACTCATTGCAGGATTACCAAAAGGACAATATGATACTCTTGCAACACTGATTCAACAAGCTGATCCACTTCCAACCTTCAACAAGGCGCGTTTACAATTGTTGTTGGAAGAAACACGACGTGCTAAACAGGATGAGCACAACCAAAACGCATTAACCGTTGAAAACTTGCAGTCGCCGACCATCACCACTGCTCCACCACCGCTGGACAACCAGCAGCAGCAGAGCCGCGGTGGAGGCAGAGACAGCAGAGGACGAGGGCAAAGAAATAAGGGAAAGGATCGCGAAAAAGGCAAGGCATAGCAAAGAATGCGCACGCCATCGCCAAGAAGACCAGCCGGCCGATCGCACAACAAAGAAGAATAACGGCGTCATCGCCTCAAGAAGACCATCGCCGATCGCGACAAAGGCAGCAGGAGCAACAGTTCGATGGCGCAGCAGTTAGCCAGAAGAGTGGCGGCCAAGATTTCTGGCCCATCTCCTCAACAGACCCATTTGATGTCGGCTCAACAGATGCAACCCACTGATTTGGGCCAAGCTTTCAACACTCTCACTCTGCAACGCCCGACAATAATTGGTATATGGACTCCGGAGCCACATCACACCTGACCAACTCTTCAGGTATTTTTTCCCAACTGCTTCGGTTAAAGTATCCTCAATACATTACTGTTGGCAATGGTCACAGCATTCCAATTGCAGGTTATGGCAATACAAACATTAAAAATCCTTATCCACCCTTCTCACTTAACCATGTCCTCTACCCCCCTCAAATTATTAAAAAGTTGATATATGTTAGGAAATTCACTCGTAATAATTGGGTGTGTGTAGATTTTGACCCTTTTGGTTTCTCTGTGAAGGATCTCAATACGGGGAGAATTTTTACGCGATGCAATAGTGTGGGAGACCTCTACCCTTTCACAAACTCTTCCGCTATCAGAACTCAACAACCAGTCTCCCTTACTGCATAGTCTCCATCCACCTGGCATAATAGGCTCGGACATCCAGGAGATCATGTTTTTTCTTTTCTTAGAAATAATCAGCGTATTAGATGTAATAATGAGAAACTAGCCCAAAACTGTTTTTCTTGCCCGTTTGGCAAGCATACTCGTCTTCCTTTTCTGTCTTCCATGAGTATTACAGTTTCACTATTTGACATTGTTCATGCTGACTTGTGGACCTCTCCCGTTGTCAGCTCTCTAGGTCACAAATTCTATCTTGTTTTATTAGATGATTTTTCACATTTTGTATGGATTTATCCACTCAAATTCAAATTTGAGGTTTTTGCTAAATTTTTTGAGTTTCACAAATTTATTAAAACCCAGTTTGAAAAATCAATAAAATCATTTCAATGTGATAACGAACGTGAATTTAATAATCCGAATTTTCATAATTTTTGCTCCCAACAAGGCATAATGTTCCGATTCTCCTGTCCTCACACCTCCCCTCAAAATGGTAAAGCCGAACGAATCATTCACACTGTTAATAACATGGTATGTACTCTCCTCTTTCATGCATGTCTGTTATCATCTTTCTGGGTCTATGCTGTCAAAATGGTAGAATACCTCCTAAATATTTTACCTACTAGCACCTTACAAAACAAGACCCCCACATACATTCTATATCGTAGGACTCCATCCTATGACCACCTACGAATATTTGGTTGCCTGTGCTATCTCAATTTTACCTCCACCACCCCTCATAAGTTGGCTCCTAGAACTACACCATGTGTATTCCTCAGTTTCCCATCCAATCATAGGAGTTATCTGTGTTATGACTTGTCCACCCGTCAGATCCACATTTCTCGTCATGTCACGTTCAACGAGATGATATTTCCATTTTCGGACCCTCAGAAATACCAAAAACCTGACTACTCATTTCTTGATGAACCAGTCATATCTCCTAGCATTCTGAGTCAGCTCACTCATATCCCTCCTTCGGCACCGCGGCCCCTAGGGGATGCACCGCAACGTCAGTCTTCCAGTGAGCAAGTTGATCTTTCACCGTCACCAATCCCCTCTAGTCCTCTGATGAAAAACCATCCATCTCCCTCTGTCTCGGACCCTACTACTCAATCAATGCAGCCACCTACTGTACCCAGTCACCAAATGGAAACTCGTTCCAAACACGGGATTTTCAAATCCAAAGTCCAGTTTAATCTGTATGTCCAAACCATTTCTCCACTTCCAAAGAACCCCAAATTGGCTAAGATCTAGTACCTAGACCAGAGGGGGTGAATGTGATCAGATGCTTGTGGCTTTTTGGTCACAAATTCAGAGACAGTGGTGTTTGGAACACTATAAGGCTAGACTTGTAGCAAATGGTACTAATCACCAGGAGGGCATTAACTGTGGTGATATTATCCCGGTTGTTAAACTGGCTACAATTCGTACTGTTCTTAGTATTGCTATGGATAAAAAATGGTCGATTCATCAACTGGATGTCAAGAACGCATTTCTTCATGAGGATTTGAAAGAAACTGTGTACATGCATCAGCCACCTGGTTTTGTTCATCCAGTCGTTCCTCAGTATGTCTGTCGTCTCAGGAAGTCACTCTATGGTCTAAAACAGGCACCTCGTGCTTGGTAGGACCGTTTTGTCAGGTATATTATGCAGATTGGGTTTATTTGCAGCAGGTGTGACACCTCTCTGTTCATTTTTCATCATGGTAGTGATATTGCCTACTTGTTATTATATGTGGATGACATTGTTCTCACTGCCTTATCTGACAAATTGAAAAATGACATTATTGCTCTTCTCAAAACTAAATTTGATATGACTGATTTGGGCAAGCTGAGTTACTTTTTGGGTATATCAGTTACTAGATCTGCGGATACTATATTCCTGAGTCAGCGTAAGTATGCAGAATAAATTGTGTTCAGAGCTATGATGTAGAATTTCAAGGCTGTGCCTACTCCTGTTGATTCGAAATCCAAGCTCGGTCTTCGAGGTGATCCATTATTCGATCCTACTCTATAGAAGTCTTCAGGTGCTCTTCAAGACTACATTTACTGTGCCCGACATTACATATGTCGCTCAAGAAGTGTCTGCTCACGCACGCCCGATGGAACCCCATTTTGCTGCTCTTAAGCGTATTATCAGATACATTAAGGGCACTCCTGACTATGGGTTGCATCTCTACCCCTCCGCTCCGAACATGTTGCTCTCTTACACAAATGATGATTGAGCAGGGTGTCCGGACACGCGACGCTATAATTCAGGCTATTGTGTGTTTTTAGGAGATAATCTTATCTCTTGGTCTGCCAAGCGACAAGCCACGTTATCCTGCTTCAGTGCTGAAGCAGAGTATAGGGGTGTTGCTAATGTAGTTGCTGCTGAGATCTGTTGGCTCCAAAATATTCTATTGGAGCTCAGTTGTCCATTGTGCAAGACATCTATAGTATATTGTGATAACATATCTGCTATTTATATGTCTCATAATCCGGTCCAGCATCAGCGGACCAAACATATTGAGATGTATATTCATTTTATCTGTGAGAAGGTCGCGCGTGGTCTAGTCAAAATTATACATGTACCATCCTCATATCAGTATGCAGACATCTTCATAAAGGGACTACCCAGACAACTGTTCACAGACTTCAGATCCAGCCTGAGCATTCGGCCTCCTTCCACTCCGTCTGAGGGGAGTATTAGCGAATATTTTTCAAATATTCACAATATATATTGTATTTATTAGTATCATTTATTTAAGATAACTTAGGATTTTTAATGTATTATGAATCACCTTTGTACAACTATATATATTATGATTAATGAAAGAATCCTAAGGAATTTTTTCTACTTTATTTGAATTTTTAACATTTTATGAAGGAATGACAAATAGTTTACCATGATTGATTTTTACTTTTATCAAAATTAAAGGAAAATACAAATCTTTCATATTTGGGTAACCTTTGAAAGAAAAGGATTTGAATTTCTATAAATTGAAGATTCTTCCTTCATATTCGAACATAATAACATCCACAATATAGTCATTAAAAGAGTCCTGTTTAGGGAGAGATTATTCTTTCAATAATTTTTCTATCAATTATAAATATACTTTCTTTTATATTTATTTTTTATATTTGGTTAACTGACAAAATCATATAAAAATATTCTGCTTTTTTTAGTATAGTTTTTTTTTTGTTATCTAATTTACGTCGGTCAACATTTATAATCATTAACTTCAGCATTACGCCCTATTATTTCGATTCCTAATATCTTTAAACACTAGGTAGAAGCAAAAAACCCTTTTGTAAAAACCAATTTGTCTCGTGTATAATATCATTTTTTTTTATCTATCACTAACAGATTGATAAATTATCTGCCATAAATATAAACCAAAATGGTTGTTAATCCTATTGCTTTTACTTTTCTCTTTTTTATTTCTCTTTTTAATGTGCGCACCAACATGTTATACCATATACAAGTTGAAGAAGGTTACAACAAACTTGAAGTACAATCAAAATAATGAAAAGTGTGGTTTACCTGACCGACGTGGTTTGCAGGTAATTTCACTCTGAGGATTTACTCAATGCGCACTTATTAAAAAGTAGTCCGTCATAAAAATAATAATAATAATAATGACGACTTTGTAATGTATTGCTTGGAACTTGGAAGTACTGTCATTGAGGACCCTTCATGTTTAAACTATCTTGTTGTCTTTTCTGTCACTGCTACGATATTTTAATTTGAATATCATTTCACATGTATCAAAAATTAAACAGGGCTGACATTTTTTTTATCAAATAAGTAGCAGTAATAATAAAGTGATATTTTTATTTGAAGAGTAAGATAGTGTTTGGTCAAGCTTCTCGAAGTGTTTTTGTTTTTCAGAAACACTTCTTTGGCCAAACACCCTTTCCGTAAGTAAACATTTTTTCGAGTCAAAAAGTGTTTACAGATGGTACAGCGAAACACCAATTTAGTGCTTAGAAGTCCTTTTTGCTCATTCATTGATTTTTTTTGGATCCATTTATCATTTTCTTTTCACAAAATTTCTTTTAATCTCATATAATATCCCCATATAAAATAAAAATTTGGGAATAAGGGTAGGGTGGGGTAGGGCGAGGAGCCGAGGAGGGTAGGGCGGGGGTAAGAAAAAAATTCATATTTTTTTTATAAAAGTAACAAAAATGAAATAAAAATTTGAGGATGGGTAGAGAAATGGGGTGGGGTGGGGTGTCGTGGTCTGTGGGTTAGAATTTTTTTTATATTTTTTATAAAAGTAACAAAAAATACGAAATAGAAATTTGAGAATGAGTAGGGCAATAGGGTGGGGTGGGGGTAAGAAAAAAATTAATATTTTTCTTTTATAAAAGTAACAAAAAATATGAAATATAAATTTGAGGGTGGGGTTGGGGGTTGGGTGGGAGGTAAGAAAAAAATTCATATTTTCAATCATTTTTTATAAAAGTAATAAAAAATATGAAATAGAAATTTGAGGATAGAGTAGGGCAATGAGGTGGGGTTGGAGGTAGGGGGGGGTAAGGGGGGAAGAAAATATTCATATTTTTTATAAAAGTAAAAAAAATATGTCATAAAAATTTGAGGATAAAGTGAGGATATGTGTGGATAGAGCGGGGTAGGTTTGGACATATTTGAGTCATTGACTATCATATTATCGTTACATTTCTTATGTACAATATAATATTATTATTTGATTAAATATTGCAATTAAATAATTTTTTTAAAATTATTAAATTGTAAAGATATACTAATTTTTAGAAACATATGATAGAAAAGAATATTTTAAATAGTTTTAAATCTATTAAAAAAAATATTCTAGTAAATTTGCATAAATGTTTGCCAAATAGGAAACTGTTTCTGTTTTTCAGAAGCACTTCTGTAATTATAGGCCAAACACCTAACTGATTCTCCATAAACAGTTTCTGCAGAACTACTTCTGAGAAACAGAAATAACTTTCCAGAAGTTTGATCAAACAGATCCTAAATAAAAATAATTTCTGTCTTTACTTTTGAATTATTTGAGTATTGGAGCAGGTAAGTTGATATTGGCTTTTTGACTACTTTATTGACATTTGGTAAACTCGTAGTCATAGCAAAAAAAAGTCCTCGCTATAACACTTTTTTTGCATAAAAAATTGTGGGAAAAGTTTGAATATCAATGACAATTAAAATAGATATCAGAGTTGAAAATTCAACAAAATTGCATTTTAAAAATGTAAAAATTTGAGCTTTCTATTGTGTATAGTAATAATTGGCCAAAACTTAGCATGACATTATCCATGATTTTAAATAGAAATGGCAAATAGGCGGGTTAAGATGAGTCAAGCTTTTACTTATTCAGATTTTGACATGTCCTGCCATGTCCCGTTTAGTTTTGTCAAAAAAAAATGTCTTATCCTGCCCCGTCCCGCTAAGCCCTGTCCTGCCCCGCATCGTTTGTATTTTTCATTCCTTTTAATATCTTAATATTACAACACTGAGTAACATCACCATGGAAGCAGATTCTTCTCAACTCCATCAACTCTAATTCCCATGCTAAGCATTCCACCTACTTTCAGCTAGTATGAAATCCCTGAATTAATAGTTTCTATTATTTAATTTTATTTTTACAAAATTACAAAAAAAAAAAAGAATCTGTTCTTTATGATCTATTTTTACTTGTTGCATTAGGCAACTATTGAATCGAATGGAAGACCCTCTAATTGAACTGTCGACTTCAGGTCCGTTTGCACCTTTAACTTTAGAGATATCTTCGTTTTCATTGTTCGGTAATTTTATTTAATTTTTTTTTATCATGTATTAATATTACAACAGTAGTATTTGATGTAAATATAATAATAGTGTAAATAGAACTTTTCATCCAAAATTTTCTTCAAAACCCACCAGTCCACCACCTGCCCTGTCCTATTTCAATTTTTAACAAAATTAATTTTGTCTTGCCCTTCCCCGCCCTGGCCTACCCCGTTTAAGTCTTTCTCTGCCCCGCCCTATCATGTCCCGCCCCAATTGTCATCCCTAATTTTAAAGATTTGAACCTTCATCAATTTTCATATTACTCTCTTGCGAACATGAATTTCAACGCGCAGTATTATTGCAGTTTTTTAGATTTATATTTTATTAATACTCAATATATCTCATATTAATTGTCACATTTCTCTTTTACACGCTATTTAAAAATCATAAATAAAAAGTACATACTTATTGTTTTACCCTTATTTCTCTCCTAAATTACACTCTAATTAATATTGTATTAGTTATTATTTTCAAGAATACTTAATATTAAGGATAAAATAAAATATTTTAAGTAACCTAGACAACTAATATGGAATGGTGTATATTGTACATTTATCAATTTTTTATTTATTTTACAATAAAAAGTACTTATGAACTGCAGGCTACTCTTAACAATTGTATATTTTTTTTAAACAATTGAAAATGTAGAAGGAAATATATATATATATATATATATATATTTGTTTAAACTTTGGTATAAAATATTCTTGAAAACATTTTCGTGCAACTCAAATAATTGTTCAGAAAAATAGTACTAATATATTTATTTAATGCACTGAAAAACAAAAACATAAACCATGCAAGTCTGTGCTTCTACTGATTGATTAAGCGTGTGTTGTTTGTTTCTAACATGCGCTGAGAATGAGGCACGTGATTACTTGCGCAAAGATTCGAAGAGCCTTCATCTTCTTCATAACTCTTACACTCGATTTTCCTTTTTTACCCCTTAATACTTTTAACCCCCACCCCCCACCCCACCCCCACCCCATGTTTGATACCCCCGTCTTGAGCCCGATAAATCTCAATTCTCGCCGGAAAGTCCCTTTTTGAGGTAAATGTTTTATATTAAAAGTGATTCCACCCCGGATAAAGTTAGAAACAGACGATCATTATGTCACACATTTTTATGACCAAAGATCTTTTTTTTTATAGCTTTTTATATAATTTTTCATTATTTTATTTTAATTTAAAGAGTCATTTCATAACTCACACCTCTTCATCTCCATAATTAACTTCTACTCTTAATTAGTATTAGTAATTAATTCTATAATTTCTAATTTAATATATAATTTCATACATACATACACATATATAAATAGAATACATACATATAACAACAACATACCCAGTAAAATTCTAACATGTGAGGTTTGGAGAGGGTAGAGTGTACACAGACCTTACCTCTACCTTGGTAGGTAGAGAGGCTGTTTCCGGGAGACCCTCGGCTCAAGACCTGCGTAATCACAATCAAAACAAACGTTGCATAGCAAGATAAACGTTCACAGACAAGAAATTAAAGCTATGAGAACATACTGGTAACAAAAATCGAATACGTCATGGTAGCACATTCTATATAAAAAAAAACAGTAGCTAACACAAATAAATAATATGAACAAAGTACACTAGAGAACACATAGCTGCAGAAATCAACTACAGGGAATATAAAGCAATACTGCTTCTATAATTGTGATGAGCTAATTATAGAACTATCTTTTTGTGAGCGTGAGTGGGACTACGCTCGACTATCTACTACCCTTCAATCCTAATCTGTGTCCTCCACAAACCCCTATCTAAGGTCATGTCCTCAGTAAGTCGCACATGCGTCATATCAGTTACTCCTCCATTCATCCATGTTCTTTAATCTAAAAATTTAATGGTCTTTATTTCTATTACTACCACAACTTCTTATTATCATAACCTCTAAATAATTAATCCTTATTTTCATTACTCCCACAACTTTTTATTACCATAACTTCTAAATAATAATAATCATGTTCATGACATTATTTAATATTCCATATTGTAATCCTACAAATAGAGGCATTGTAAAATTTTGTTGCAAAGAAAATGATCACTTTAGTCAAGAATGTCACCCTTTTATAGCATCACATATCGTACATTCATATTTTTTGTTTCGTGAGATCCTACCTAAGGTTATCCTTTCATTCCATATTTGAAGTACATAATAATGTTGTTATTTTTACTACATTATTATATTCATGCTTTAGTTTGAGACTTGAGAGGAAGAAAAAGGAGAAGAGACTCATGAATGGTGATTGACTTGCCGGAGTAGATAATATCAACAAAAGCTCGGCAAATTATACATTAATTTCGTATTTTTTTTTTATGATTAAGGTTGTAAGAATAATGTGTATTGTATTATTCTCTTCTATATTTTTTTCGTATGTTCTTTTTATAATCCTTTTTAGTTTGATTTTTATATGAATTTACGATTGTTGTTAGTATAATTTCTTTTGGTTCAAAACAGCAACTTATGACTTTGTAAGAAGTCTGCTACTAATAACTAAATATTTTTCTCTATGAAATCAATTGTACTTCTGGTATTTATATAGAAACGACCAAGCGAGTGTATTTATTTTCTTCATTTGTTTAAGGAGAAACTCTCGAAATATATATATATATATATATATATATATATATATATTAAAGCCATATGAAATGAAATATTGATTTCAATTCATGAATTTTAACTTTCATCATTTTTTGACAAATAAAATTTATGTGTAAACACAATTAAATACTCTTACGCGTGATTCTTCTCACAAATATTTAGATTCTACGACTATTTGTTTTCAATCAACTTCAAATACTCTTTTTACTCGCACTTTCAACTAAGATACTGTCCACTCACTTATTAATTACACTTGCATGCTCTAAAGTTTTACCATCTAACACATACCACTCACATAAACTACTAACATTTTTTCAAATGGAGTATAACAAATTTACATTTCACTGACTATACAAATTATTCCTTTGTGTATTAGCTTTATTTTTTTCCCTTGAAAATTCTTTCTTTTACATGTATAATTAAGAATAAAAAAGGCATAACTCTGATGAATGGATAATCACTCATTTATTATTAATTAGAGATTTTAAGTGCGAGTGTTTGATATGCATTTCCACTTTATGGGATTACACTGAATATGTTGTTGATATACATTAATTTTGTTAAGGAGCGCTTTATTTCAATGTATTATAATACTGGATTTAATCGGATCTTAATGCGGGTAACAAATGCCTAATACGTAATCGCCTTTGTTAGAGAGCACTTTACTTAATGTATAATTTTTTTGACGCAAATCTAAATTTTATCGGGAGAACTGTATCTATAGTGAGGTGTTGTTATAGAGAGATCTAATTGTATTATTTGTTGTAGTTTTACTTGATATTTACCAATCACTTTATGTTCTATACTAAAAATATTGGGTTCAGATATACGCGGTATCAGAAGGGCACATCCAGCTCTGTTCTCTCAGTATAAAGTCTCTTTTATTAAGAAAGCTTACTCCCAATAAGAAGACTTTGAGATACGAATTTGAATTTAATCAAGTCTCAATGATCTTTACACATAAATTTATGTTTTGTACTAAATATATTGTGTTCAGATAAACACAATATCAGAAGGGTACCTCCGCGTCTGTCTTAGGTATGAAATTATCTTTGATAGGAAACGCTTCACCTCAATATAAAAACTTTTAGATTCAAATTTAAATTTAGTCAGAGTCCAATATGTGATACCGGACCCCCGGACGAAAAACTAAACAAATAATATTACGTACAATAGAGAAAATTGTATTTATGAGAAAATATTCAAAGCTGATCCATTAAAGCCACGCTTGTAAAGGCCCACACTTTCCTTTGGTCCGCCGCTCCTTCTCTCTCTCATACTCTATTATCTAATATCTAATATCTAATATCTACTATCTACTATCTACTTCTCCATTTTCTCTTTGATTTTTTTTTTCAAATTTAACATATAGTTTTAATTATTTCTTCACGTCATAAACTATCTCCCTTTCTAGCACCAAACCTCTCTTTGAACCCAAGTTCTTTTTTAACTAAGTTGGTGACACTTAATAGTAGTAGTTTCCTTTCAAGTTTCCACTTAAAGGGCTGTTAGATTCTTGAATTCACTCTTAAGCTTTGTTCTAAAAAAGACTTCTTTATCACTTTTCTTTTTCTTTATTTTTCCAGCTTTTCTTTGTTTATTTCCATCTGTTATTAAAGCCACCGTCTTGGGTCTTTTCCTATTTTCTTGAATCTTTTACTTTTTAGGTCCTTGAAGTTCTTGGAATTGTTTTCTTGACATGGGTTCTTTCAGTTCTGGGCTATTGTAGAAAAACTAGTGTGTTCTTGGAAAAAAAGATGAGAACATGTGCTTTATTGCAAGTTTTATTTACTGTTTTTGGACTGTTTCTTGTGATCTGTGATGCTTTTCCATCAAATGAAGGTATATATTATGATATTATCAATTCAAGTTTAGATCTTGATGTTGTTTCAATGTTTCAAATTTAGTCTTTTAATTGATCATTTAGTGTATTGTAGAAAAATTAGTGTGCTCTTGAGTGTTTCTTGGTGTCGTGTGGAGTTATTGATAAAAAAAGATGAGAACTTGTGTTATATTGCAAGTTTTAGTTACTGTTTTTGGCTGTTTCTTGTGATCTGTGATGCTTTTCCATCAAATGAAGGTTTGTATTATGATATTATCAGTTCAAGCTTAGATCTTGATGTAGTTATTGTTTCATAGTTTCAAACATTTGTGTTTTAATTGATCATTTAGTGTTATAATCGGAATCAACCTCTCTATCTTGCAAAGGATAGAGGTAAGACCTGCGTACATCCTAAACTTCCCAGACCCCACTACACGGGTATGTTGTTGTTGTAGTGTTATAATGCACGGTGTTATGTAATGTTGTTTAGGAAAGATCTTGAATTTTTTTGTACAGTGTATGCTCTGAATACATTCAAGGAAGCTATATATGAAGACCCTCTTTTGGTTTTGTCAAATTGGAATGCTTTAGATTCAGATCCTTGTGATTGGGCTGGAGTCTTTTGTTCTTTGGCTCAAGATCATGTCATAAAAATGTAAGCTAGTGTCTTCAATTTTATGTGATATGCATAGATAGGTTGTTTTGGTTATTGAATTTTCTCAAGTAAAATGCAATCTAGGGTGTGTTTGGTATGAAGGGAAATGTTTTCCGAGAAATAAGTGTGTTTCTTACTCATTTTCTAGTGTTTGTTAACTAAGCAATTTTTTTATCTCGAGAGCATTTATATGTAATCTAGTAATACTCGATGAGGGTGGGATGGAGTGGGGGTTCAGGGGGGATGGTCGAGAGGTGGGGAGGAGACAATGAACTTGGAACGTCACTTATGGAACTTGATTTCCTAACTCTCATTGGGGAAGTCATTTTCCTCATTTTTAAGGAACTTGTTTTCCTAGAGAAAATATTTTTCAAATCCATACCAAACACACCCCTAGTGGATCTTTTCTGGACTCAAATTTAGTGCAAATGAGCCTCTAATCCGCATTTCCACTGCCTCGTGTTGACAGTAACATTTCTGGTGCTTCGTTGAAGGGTTTTCTTTCACCCAACTTGCATCTACTCTCTTCTTTGCAAGAACTGTAAGTTATTACCTAATAGACTTTACTTACAAGAATTACATAGTTTTGCAAAAGCTTATGTCATGCACTGGTAATATGCAGAATTTTGCATGGAAATGTACTGATTGGTGCAATTCCTAAGGAGATTGGGCTGTTAAAAAAACTGAAGTTCTTGGATTTGGGTGCTAACCAGCTAACAGGACCGATTCCTCCCGAGTTTGGCAATTTGTCAAACATTATGAAAATGTTAGTCTAACTTGAATTTTGTAGGTTTATTTGTACTTGACTTTATCTATCTTCGTTGAAGTTCCCTTAATTTTCTAGCTTGCATGCATCTTTGCAGAAACCTTCAATCTAATGGATTAACCGGGAAATTGCCTGCTGAGCTTGGTAATTTGAAATACCTTGAGGAACTTCGGTTGGACAGGAATAAACTTCAAGGAATAGTGCCGGCTAATAATGGATCAGATTTTACATCCGGTGTACATGGAATGTGAGTGGATTAACTACACCGCGTACTTTTTCGTGTTTCTTTTGAAATCTTTGGTATGTGGATAAGGAGTAATACATGATTCTTTGTTTATTTACAAGATATAGTTGTTTGTCCTTAGAGAATTTCCCGTCTGTGAAGAAAAATGAGTAAAATTTTTTGGTGTCGCATTTTGTCCATCACATTTATCTTTATTTAACTGTTGGTTTCTTATTTTTTTTCCTGTTATTTCTTATTAGGTATGCCTCTGGTGCCAGCCCTACAGGTTTTTGTCGCTCATCCCAGCTTAAAGTGGCTGATTTCTCATTCAACTTTCTAATTGGAAGCATACCGAAGTGTTTGGGTTACCTTCCAAAGTCGGTTCTTAATTCTGCGCCATAATTCTTGTTTTACATGAATGCCTGTTCTTTTCATTGCTGTAAATCTATATTTCTAGTAAATTATTTCTATTACAAGTGTTGTTTCTATTACCTTTTCTGTTTCTCAATGCTTGTTATTTTGTGTTGCCGTAGATCTAGCTTTCAAGGGAATTGCCTTCAGCACAAAGATCCGAAGCAGCGCTCTGCTGCTCTATGTGGTACGTATTGCTACTCGGGCTTTTTTTCCGTAACAGTTACAGTAAAATAGATTTATTGTAATACTGTAAGACTGAACTGGTTGTTTTGACATCGCATTATAGGTGGCACTCCACCTCCCACTTACCATGCATCAACAGTCGGTAGTAATAAGCAGCACCGGCCTGTTGAACAACCGAGACATCAGGCTTCTTCCAAGCTCACTTGGCTTTTGGCTTTAGAAGTGGTAACTGGAGTTATGGTGGGTTCTCTCTTCATTGTGGCTCTTGTGACTGGCCTTCAGAAGTTTAAGAACAAATCCTCCATCATACCTTGGAAGAAATCAGGAAGTGAGAGAGATCATATGACAATTTATGTAGGTTAGTACTATCATGCACTTGAACTCAGGTACCTCGTGCTTTCTCAAATGGGATTTTATACTTCAGAAGCATTGAGCCTATTCTTCGTTTCTATTTACCGCTAATGTTTCTTTTTAGATACTGGTATGCTGAAAGATGTCGTAAGATACAGCAGACAAGAACTTGAGGTAGCTTGTGAAGATTTCAGCAACATCATCGGATCCTCACCGGACAGCTTAGTTTACAAGGGAACCATGAAAGGTGGACCTGAAATAGCTGTGATATCACTTTGTGTCAAAGAAGAACACTGGACAGCCTATCTCGAGCTTTATTTTCAGAAAGAGGTAAGACTCATTCTTTCGTCATGACCAAAAAGTTTGCATCTCAAGTTCCATGTTCTAACTTCTGTTAATTTAAGTTAGGTGGCAGAATTGGCCAGAATAAATCACGAGAACGCTGGGAAACTTCTAGGCTATTGCAGAGAGAGTAGTCCTTTTACGAGGATGTTGGTGTTTGAATATGCATCTAACGGGACATTATATGAACACCTTCATTGTGAGTAAAGTGAATTAGTTTTTGCATGCGCTTTTTCAGTATGTCTTCGAGGCGATTTCTTAACTCTATCAATTTATCATAGATGGAGAAGGATGCCAACTATCTTGGACACGCCGGATGAAAATAGTTATTGGCATTGCTAAGGGACTGACATATTTCCATTCAGAACTTAACCCTCCATTTACTATATCAGAACTGAATTCAAATTCTGTATATCTCACAGAAGATTTTTCTCCGAAGGTAAATGAAAGACCATCATCTATCATTGACTAATAAAACAGTGCTAATCATCTGTTCATTTTATCTCTTAAGCAGTCACAAAAACACTGCCATTCCCTACTTAGCCTTCTCTAAGTTTGCTTTATTTGGTGCAGCTTGTTGATTTTGAAAGCTGGAAGTCGATAATTTCCAGATCAGAAAAGAACTCGGGTGCTATCAGTAGTGAAGGAGCAATATGTGTCCTTCCAAATTCTCTAGAGAGCCGTCATCTCGACGTCCAGGGTAACATTTATGCATTTGGAGTACTGCTACTGGAAATAATCAGTGGAAGACCTCCATATTGCAAAGACAAAGGGTGTTTAGTAGATTGGGTAAGCATTTCTTTTCGAGCAAAATGTTTCTGATATGATACACTTTCCCGGTAGAACAAGTTTCGCAAATGTGTTGGCAGGACCTGAATTCGACCTTTTATGTGCAGGCTAAGGAATTTCTTGAAGTGCCAGAGGTACTATCATATGTTGTGGATCCCGAGTTGAAGCATTTCAAAGTGGAAGACCTTAAAGTGATTTGTGAAGTGATCAACCTTTGCATCCACCCGAGTACGAGTAGGAGGACTTCCATGAAGGACTTGTGTGCTATCTTGGAGAGCAACATTGACACTTCGATCACTGCAGAGCTCAAGGCATCTTCTTTGGCATGGGCCGAGCTTGCACTTTCATCCTAACTGACAGAAGGCTAACAGTATATATATCGGAAATATGTAATTGTCTACCACTTTCTCCTCTTTTTTTTGACCTCTCAAATGTTCTGGAGTGATAGTTGAGTTCATGTAAATTTTGAGTTTGTAGGAAAAATAGTGTTGAAGTGATGCTACTCTGTTGATTCTTTGTAAACAACTGGTTCTTTACTAAAATGAATGGTGTTCGTAGTGAATGTAAAGGCACGGTGGCTAGATTTTACATATCTACTTCTTGAGCTTTCTGTACTGTTGAACAAGTTATATTTTAAACTTTGATTTAAAAATAATGAATCATCTTTAACACTCAAAAATGTAATTGGAATTCAAAATTACTGTTCTTAGGTCACTATTTAGATTTTGTTCCTATTTTTAAAAGTTGCGAGAAATATATAGTCATTGGAAGGACAATATTAGACTCGAGTCTAATATTTGTTCATATACCGCACAATTTCACAGACTAAATATTTAAATTGTCGTCTAATGTTTATAATAACTATAATAATTTATGAAAATTTTAGACCGTGATCTAAAAAGTTCATAAATTACAAGATAATTAAAAAGAAAATCATTTACGCAAGCAAAAACTTGCACAATATTTCTTTGAACATGGAAACTTACAATAATTACACCATGTCTCGACCTCACCAGGTACTCCACAAAATACATAATGATGGTCTTTCCAAATTTACCATATCTCCAATGTGGTTCATCTAGAACATCATATTCTTCGAGGCCAAAAACCGACTTCATGTATTTTCGCCGATCAAAAGCCACCGGCTTCAGTGATTAGATCCTTTTCACAAGATAACTGTAAAACTTACTCTCCAACCAACTTGTAATATATGTGATCCTTTTGAGATTCTCACTCGACATGCACTGTGTTGTTGACCTTCAACCTTAGGATTGTATAGGCTAGCTAACATTTCAGCTCCAGAAAACTTATTTTTTGGATTATTTGGAACTCGAACTATTGCTGAATATAGTAAATGAATATTTATGTTAATAAATGACAGTATATATCAAAGTTATCCTATTTATATAGCCTAAATCAATTAGTTACAATAAAAGAGATAACCATTCTGAACGTTGGTCCTTTGCTTGTTCTTCGGTTTGTCATAATTTAAAGGAAAACTCAAAATTACAAAATAAAGAAATCATACTTAAATACCTTGTATCGCTGCGAGGATATGTTACTTCTTTTTGTCTCACTATTATTGTTAATCTGTATAGAAACAGTAAAATATATGAGATTTGTCGTAATGATGGAAAAGTAAACATTTTTATTGTTTTACATCTATTATTTTTTCTTATTATAATTCTATTGATGCTTAAACTATTAGATTCTACAAACGAAATCAGTTATTTTATTTTTTGAAATGAATTATTCAAGATAAGCGATTATTAGGGTAACATTATCTTACATTAGTCCATTGATCTCCAAATGTGATAGCTTCTGGTGGCGCAATATGTTTTTGTCTAATAAGATCTTTTTTCGTAACTCTTTTAATTGGAACTGCTCCAAAAGAACAACCTTTTTATGTGAACAATTACTATCTAAGCTAATTCTAGACTGCATGTGCAATCCACGGCAGAAGCAAGCATCGGATGCAACGAGAAAAAATTTGTGAAAGCTTTTCTTCTCATATATTTTTGCCTCTACTATTACAAGGCTAATGAAACAATATTTATAGAAATGAAAAAACACCCCAGCTCACTTAATTCAAAATAAACTCAACAACTCTAACTAACTCAACACTAACTATCTTGTGTACTATTGACCATGTGAGCCTTGCTCTCTGCATTCATCTTAACACTCCCTGCAAGTTAGGTGCTAAGAATAAATTCTTCAGACCTAGCTTGGTCAACAAATAAGTATGTGTTCGTTTTGGACCGGTTGGACCGTTTTTTTTTTTTTTTTTTTTTTTTTATAAATTATAAATTTTTAAGAATGTGTTCGTTTATCAATCTCATTAAATATGTTTGTTTTTTTTCCTTATCCTTCAATAAATTTTATTTCATTAATATGACTAACTTAAAGAAAATCACCAAATGTACTTGGTTCGTATACGAACTACTGAACTACTCATTAATTAAAGTTACACACCACATTTATATTTTCTATTTTCTATTTGGAATTTGGACATTCTGAAACTAGGTGCACAAAGGTTAAACCGGACCGACCAAGACCGAAATTACAGACTTGACCGAATGATTTGCCCCATCCCACCACACCCCGCCAGCCCCCACCAGCCGCCCGGCCCATCCACCTAGCTACCGCCGGCCGGACGTATTGACATAGCTAATATAGGTTGTAAATTGATCGACTTTATACGGCCATAACTTTGCGCTCGGACGTCCGCTTTACCTAAAAATTGATTTCGTATTTTTTGATACGGGCGCCAAACGGCTAAAGCGGTTTGATTCGCGATTTCTCCAAAAACGTCCATCTTGCCCCTCAATTTCACTTTTCCCCAAATCGTTACGTTTTCCCTTTTCAAATCTAAATATCTCGCGATGTACAATTTATTTCAACGTAAAAATGCGTGACACCGCATCGAAGAATGTCAATTCGATTGAAAATTCAATTTAAAAAAATCGGCCGGAACCCCAAATTGTACGTTTTCTATTTTCAAAGCTAAATATCTCGCGATATACAATAGATTTCAACGTTCCAATTTCCTGGTAATGTGTCCGGAAATGTCAATTTCAATCTTGGAAATTCAATTTATTAAAAAAAAACTTGGCCCATTCCGGCCCGACGAAAATTCCGGTTTTTACCCGGATCGGAAAACCGGAATCCACCATTTTGACGGACCGAGGACTGGATCGGAATCCACCGGTCCGGACCGGTCCGGTCCATTCCGGTCCGGTCCTGTTTTGTACACCCTTAGCCACGCCAAAGATGCGGCCGCAGCTACTGCCGATCGTATTCTCAAGATTGCCATCGGAAATCAGCGCCGCGCTCCGACGATTTTAACAGCAGGACGGAATCGCTCGAGGATGAGAGGAGAGATGGTAGGCTCGTCAAGAAATGTGTAGTCCGGTTTTTGGAATTTTGGAAGATTCAAAAACGGGAATGTGGTCTCGTCGAATGTGACGTGACGAGATATGTGGATTTGACGAATCGACAAGTCATAGCATAGATAGCCCCTATGATTTTGCGGGAATCCTAGGAAGACACAGGGAGTAGACCTAGGAGCAAGCTTGTGAGGGACGGTAGAACTGAGGTTGAGATAACACAGACAACCGAAAATTCATAGATGATCATAGGAGGGGACTCTATGGTAGAGGATTTCGTTAGGGGTCATATTGTGAAGAGTGCTAGTAGGGAGAATATTTAGAATGTATTGTGACATTTTAGCAGCATATACCCAGAAGGAAGGAGGGAGAGAGGCATGAATCAATAGGGTGCGAATCAATTATTAATGGTACGTATGATTCTTTCAGTTTTACCGTTTTGTGGTGAGGTGTGAGGGCAGGAGAATCGAAAAACCATGCCATTATTTGTACAAAACCGGTGAAACATAGAGTTATTGAATTCACGACCATTATCGCACTGAAATGATTTTATACTTTTTCCAAATTATGTGTGGATAAGCTTGCGAAACTCAAGAAATTTGACAAACACTTCCGATTTAAATTTAAGAGGATATAACCAAACATAGTGTGGAAAATCATCAAGCAACACAAGATAATATTTATGACCGAGAGAACTAGAGATAGAAGATGTCCATAAATCGGCATGTATAATATCAAAATGAGCAAGTGTAACACTAGTAGATGATTTAAACGGAAGACGAATATGTTTGCCTAAAGAGCAAGAAACACAATTTTGGGCAAATTTTCCATTACAAGCAATGAAATTGTTGCCTTTAAGAAAATTAAAAACTGGGACTCCTGGATGACCAAGCCTGTTATGCCAAGTTGAAGAAGAAACAACCGCTAGAGTGACGGGAGAGCAAGATCTGGCAGCGGAGGTGGAAGTGAATGGATAGAGATCCCCGTGCTATTGCATCTCGTAAGAGGTGTCCCCGTATGAAGATCCTTCACAGTAAAACCAAAAGGGTCAAAATCCATGAAGACAAAATTATTATGAGTAAATTGACGGAAATATATGAGGTTCTTAATCATGTGTGGGGCATATAGGGTGTTTTTGAGGGAGAAGGGTGGATGCGGAGGTTGTGTGTATGAGGTACCATACCCTTTAACTGGAATGCGTTGTCCACTACCAACTGTAACATATTGAAGTTGCTTTAAACTAAACAGTTTAGGGATAGTACCTGCAGATTGGGTGACGTGAGATGTGGCGCCTGAGTCCATGTACCAAGTATTGTCAGGCTGTTGCATAGAGAGGGTGCTGAATGTCTGTCCCAACTCAGTGGGTGTCATGCCGGATGAGGGCTGCAAAACCTGACCTTGCATGAAGTGGATCTGCTGCGAGGTTGGAGCGGGGCCCAACAAACCAGGGTAAGAATACGAATCAGTAGAGCCGCTGCATCGAATGGACTCGCGCCGCGCTCGACTCGGGCGCCGCGGTCGCGCGACCGGCCGGCGAGCCGCGCCGCTTGTTCTGCGATCGATTCCAAAGATCCGACCCATCTCTTCTCGCCGATTCCCGGGTTGTCGAAATGTTGTTGCCGCCGGCCGTTACGCTGACCGCACTTTGCCACGACCACGACCTCCCCTGCCGCGGCCCCTGCCACCCTTTCTACCGCGTCCCTGCAGCGGTTGAGAGTTTTCTGGCAGCGTTGGATCTTGAGGGCGCGTTTCGACCGCTAATGCCTTCTGACTGTGCTTATCCTGCGTAGCACGTCGAGTCTCTTCGAGCAACAACTGCGAGCGAGCTTTGTTAAAGCTGGGTAACAAATCTGCCTGTTGAATCATGGTGGCCAAAGTATCATATTCGCCTTTAGAAAGGCCAACAATCAATTGTAACACCAATTTGGTGTCAGTAACAGGCTCGCCGACAACAGCAAGTTGAGCCGTCAGTAGCTTTAACTGTTTGCAGTACTCAGTCACATTAGAAAAGTTTTCAAGACGTGTATTGTTAAATTGCTCCTCTAAATACACAGCACGGGTGTGCTTATTGTCCTGAAATTTTTTCTCCAAATGATTCCATAACTCAAGGGCTGTGACGCCAGATTTCGTGATAGTAAGAATAAGGTCCTGAGAAATACTACCATAAATCCACTGTTTGACGAATGCGTCTAGACGACGCCAAGTAGACTCATCAACCTCCGGAGGGCGCGAAATGGTGTCATCGATGTGATCAAGCACGTTATACAGACATTCATGATTACAAAACAGTTCAACCCAGGGAGAATACTGACTGTTTTCTTGATCAAGAAGAATGGAAATAGAGTTCTTGATGTTTGTAACAGTTAGGGATGGATGAAAAGAGGATGACAACGTTGTGGTGGGATTTGTGAAGGTAGAAGATTCAGAAAGTGTGGAAGATTCAGGGATAGTCATTTAAAGAAGAGAGGAATGAAGAAGAAAACCTAGAATTTTTACGGGGCATGGCGAGTTAGATGGGGGTGGGGTTCTGGCGGTAGGAAGAACGAGTTCTAGGGTTTTGGGTGTTTGACTCTTGATACCATGTTAGATGATATTAATCTCCCTTGAGGAGTCTTTCATTAATATCAAAGTATATATAGAGTACAATATTCATCCCTTATACAATAGGAATCCTAAGCCTATACAAAAAAGGAATCCTAGTCTTACCGTAATTATATTTACACAATATATGAAAATATTCTAATTATGGGTAGGGAATATATTATTTCCTATATTTACATGTTTACCATCAACAAATTAAGTAGTACATTATAACGTTGCTTTGAGTTGGAAAAAAAGAACAGAACGTACGAATACAGTAGCAAAATGGAGCAAGAAGTCGTGCAAATACAATAATAATATTTTACTTCCGGTTTAGCGAAACGAATGTATGTTAAGGCAAATTATTTCTTCCTTTTGGCATGCTCCATGTAATGAAATATAACCGTGGTATGTTTCATAATTTATTTTACTCCTAGAAGTTAAGAATAATCATGTTATTGATTTCTATGCTAAAAACATGTCTAAATATATTTCTAAGTCCTTATTGAAGCATACAAGAAAGATGTTGACATTCACGGTGTTAGTTAAGGTAAAAGGATATTATGTCACTGAGAGTATTTTATTGTCATTCATGAATTTTCATTTGCATCATACTCATATATTACTCTGGACTCACTTGTGCTACACACATTAATATGTGGTATATATGTAGGGAATATGGGAAAGGAAAAGCGTTATATACGCACTGCCGCACCCGTTTTTGACCTCGGAGTCTGAACAGTATCCGCAACGTTGCTCTTTGACGCGGTTCCCTGGATGGAGCAAAAATGCTTGTTTTGAGGAGTTGCCACCTAATTATTAAAATGAATTAGGACACTTGAACTATTGCAATAAAAATACTGCAATTGATCTTCATTTAAAGGTCTGCGAAATTAATGAAATTCTAGTTCAGAGTTCTTTATTATCCTAAAGGGAAGGGGTTAGTCATCCTTTAAAATCCGCTAACTTGCGGCTATCCGATCAAACCAAGGTTAATTACATATTGACTTTTTAATCTACCTATTCTAAGTATTTTTTATAATTTACAATTAAAATAAAATGCAATACAGAATAATAAAACTAAAATTAAATGCAACGACATAAAATAAAACTGCGGGACATCTTTTTTAGCCCTTTCTAGGTATTTTGCACAAGATGCATCTCCGGGTACCTGTATAAACACTTAGTAAAAGTGTTAGTATTAGAGTGAATAATTCTAAAGCAATGACAAAAATTAATAAGTAAAGTAAAAAATAAATCCGTCTTTTGTACAGGGAAGGCCTTGAAAATCAGACGGAGATTCCTTCATCGGCCAATAAGTGTAGTATCATGTTCAAATCAATAAACAAAAAGTATAGCATTCTGTTCTTAAAATAAAATGTAAAACAACAACCATTCAGCAACATGAAAGAGTAATAGTAATTGCCTACAAGTGACAACAAAGATGGCATTAAAGCTTCAGGACATTACAACTCCAAGGGCCATTTGAACCGTGTCACAGACAATGAGTATTCTTTAACAAGCCAGTAGATATTTTGCCCTAAAATGCAATAATAGGCTAAATATAGCAAATGTTTATCTCTAGTTCAGTAGCTCAAGATTAAACATCAAAGTGCAGTTGTGAAATCCGGAAAAAAATAATAATAATATATAGTTGTGGTTGGGTTAATAAAAATATATATATATATATAAGAAAACAAAGAATAAATTGCATGAGATAGAGTTAGTGTTAAAGTTGGATAAATAGATAGATAAAATGAAAATAAGAAAACAAAAAAACAACAAAAGAAAAGAAAAGAAAAAAAAAAAAAATGCATGCATCAAAGTGCAGCAAAGTGCACGTCCCACATCCCTTCCCTTCCCCCTTCCCCCCTTTTCATTTCCCTTCAATCTTTTGGTTTTTCACCTCCCATAAGTTATAGAAAACTCCTTCATTTATACATTGTATTTACACACAAACAAAGGACATAACATAAGGGTTAGAAAATCAGAAAAAAACAAGTGAACAAGAAGGAAAAAAATCAAGAAAATATCAAGGGAGGAAGGAGAACAAGAAAATTAGGGAACACTGGGAAGCGAGGACCACTTGGAGCCACCGAACCACAATCATGTTCACACTCACAAGGTGAGTTGTCTCACTCAGAAATTCTTGGTAACATCCTTTATTTTTAGTTCAATACATGTTAGAATAAGAATTGAGTGTTGAAAAGAAATATTGAACTTTTGATTGTTTAGACAACTAGTTGCGTCATGAACTTTACGAACTGTTCTCACTGAGTTATAATTGTTAGAATTTGATGAAATTCGGAGGAGTTGTACACCTCTCTAATATGATCATATAGAACCAAAAATGAGGTAAAATGGACGTACGGTTTGAAAGTTATCATAGTTCAAAGTTCCTGCCTTAGATTTGGTCGAAATTCGGAAAGGCATAATTACGGACTGTTTTTATTGAGTTTTACTTATTAGAATTATATGAAAATTTACATGGATGTAAGTCTCTCTGTTACGGACAGATATATATAAAGATTTATTAAAACGGACTTACGAGTTGAGAGTTATTGTAGTTTGAAGTTGCTGCCTCGGATTCGTCGGAATCCAGAAGGGCAGGACGTTGAAACGTAAAACTGTACTAATCTGTGGGGAATATGAAAATTGTTTCTAAATGAAAGTTCTAGATCTCTTTGTTGTGGACATTTTTAGACCTTACGGGGGTCTATCCGACTTACGGATTGAGAGTTATCGCTGTTTAAAGTTTCTGCCTCGGATCTATCGAGATTCAGAAAGGGCAGCGAATAAAAGTGTAAAACTGTACCAAATGGTACATAATATGAAAGGATGGTTCACATGGAGACGTGTAGTTCTCTGTTCTCGTCGTTTTGAGATTTTATGGGGCTTGAACGGGTTTACAGATTAGGAGTTATGACTATTCTAAGATTGGGTGTTGTTTAATAAATATTCTGCCGAAATAAATTTCATGTGGCTGTTTTGAGGATAAATTTGTGTTAGTTACCCAAAGTAGTTTTAAATGAAATTTGGTACAGTGAAAGATCCCCGTCTTACCTTAGTTTCCGCTTGAGAAACACCTTAGTTGGAGTTATGGTTAAAAAGTTATAATCGTTACAAGTATGAATGACAGAATGTTAGAAAAGAGAATAGTATTTAGTTGATATTCTGAAAAATATGAAAAGTGAATACGTGTTCACATAAATATATAAATATATAATGGATCGGGTTGCACGCAACAAAACGTAAAGTGAATACGAGTTCACAAATACGTAAACATAATGGATCGGGTTGCACGCCGCAACAAAACGTAAAGTGAATATATGTTCACAAATACGTAAATATAATGGATCGGGTTGCACGCCGCAACAAAACGTAAAGTGAATACACATTCACAAATACGTAAACATAATGGATCGGGTTGCACGCCGCAACAAAACGTAAAGTGAATACGTGTTCACAAATACGTAAATATAATGGATCGGGTTGCACGCCGCAACAAATATGAAAGATGAACACATGTTCACCTATATATAAATATGAAAAGTGAATACGCGTTCACAAATATACAAATGTAATAAACATGTGGAAATGCAGGGGAATGTCTTAACGTATAATACGAGATAAAATGAAGTGTTAGTTAAACCAAGAATTTCTATGAGGAGTTGTTGCATATTTAAAGATGTTGTAACTTTGATATGTTTTGCAATATGCTTATTACGTTATAATGTGATTGCACTTGGAATATTGTGGTGTTACTTTGAATTGCATAGTAGTTCTCACCAAATTGGATGGTAGGGTGACTCTTTATTTAACATGTTTCAGAAAGGGTGATAGAGGAAAGGCTCCACGTCAAGGCTAGCGATCGTCCATGACCTCTTTTCATACCAAGTCCATTGTTTGGGCTTGGTACTCGTCGAGTTCGTAATGTCGCCCAATGTCTCGATATGCCCGTGGAACGATCTCCCTTCCAACTTAGAATAATCTTTGTCAGCATGTCTATGTAGAAACAATATTTGCACGAACATGGGCTCGCGTTATGTTTTTTTTATATAAAGTCATAAACATATTTCTTTATTGCTATTTTTATTAATCGCTCCGTATTTGAATATAAGTTCAAATTTCTAAATAAAGAGAATTAAATGGTGCTCCTGGTGGAAAATAATTGTCCAGGTGCCATCACGCCCTAAGTAAAGACTTAGGAAAAGTCTGGCGATGCAGATCCGCTTAAAATCGGTTTCAAGAAAGACAACAAAGGGAAAATCACCAAACAAATGGAAAATGGCAAAATTAATAGCGGTTCAATGGCAAACAGTCCGTCAAAAATGGCCCAAAAAATCAGTCTCACAAACAGCAAAAATAGCATGCGTACCCAGCAAAACTCGCCAAAACATCACCCAAAACCAAACAAAAATACCCAATAAACAACAATATACAAAATATCAACAAAGCCGAAGACATCATTAGTGTCGCCGAAAAATAACGTGATAAAGAAATTAAATGGGTGCATTAAACAATAACAATGTAATAGCCACAAAATAGAAGAAACAAGCGATGGCGTCATCGCCGGAGTTCAACTCGGCGGTTCGACAAAGACGAAACTCGAAGGGAGGCGTCGCTTCCACGGCGAGGTCGCCGGAGCGACGCCAACATGGTGTTGTCGACGGCGAGCAGTGGGGGTGGTTCAGGGACAGTGGCGGTTTGTGTGTGTATAGAGTGAGGAAGATGATTTTTTTTTTTGGGGAAAATGGAGGATATATGGAAATGGGACTTGGGGTGTATGGCTGAAGTGTGAGTTCGACGGGGTGTGGTTTTTGGAGTTGACAAAAATGGGGAAATAAATCAAAGAGGAGTGTAGCTGTTGATGTTTAAATGGAGCAGATGAGAGAAATGAGAAAAAGCTGCTGCTTGTGTCTTTTTTTGGAACGAAAATGGAGAAATGCTTGTAAAGGTAAGGGCGACTGCTTTTTTTTTTTTTAGAAATGGGGAGAAGTGTTTATTTTATAGTTGGTTTTAGGTTTAGGGTTTGGGGGAAATGAAAAGCGGTGTTTGGAAGAAATTAAAAATGGTGTTGGATTAGACTGATCCAAATTGGGCCTCAGACTGAACTGATTTAACGAACTTGACTTGAGTAAAAAATACAACAGTCTTTATTATTTAAGAATAAAAATATTTAAAATATGCAAAACTATTAAAATAAAATAACAGAGTAATAATAATAAAACATGTTATTAACAAAGACCTAATGCTTAATAAAAGATGCAATGTCATTTCGTGAAAAATAAAACACAGAATATTAGGTAAAAATATGCAAAATAACGATTAAAATGCGGTGTGCTAAAATACTTAAAATTGTAAGAAATGACCGAAAATGGGGTATCAACACACACTACCTGCAGCTGGTACATACTATCACAAAAGAGCCCGAAGAGGCCAACATAAATCGATGCCCATGTGTGGCCGATATAACTAGATGCCCTTGTGTGGCCAATATATATGTATACCGCATCTGCGTCATACATATATTCATTAACCATTACATGGTATGATGCCCACAGAGACTGTCATGGTAAGAAAGATTCTGAGGTATGCGGATGCTGCATTGTGCATAACATTTAGGCATATGTATTAGGACCCTCAGAGGTGTTTACTGCTGGTCTACTGTTTCTGTCTCAGATATTGTTATATCCATGTTATGTTATTATTTATGCCTTACATACTCAGTACATCAGTCGTACTGACGTCCCTTTTGTCAGGGAACGCTGCGTATCATGCCCGCATGTTCATTTAAAGAGAGTAACAGTTCACGCTGGTAGGTTGCTGGTTCAGTTGATGTTGGAGCACTCTATTTGTTCCAGAGTTTCATTCTAGTTTTGGTATGATATTTTGATGTCGTATACTCTTTAGAGGCTTGTAGACAGATGTCATGTGGATAATGGTTTTGTATGGCCTTGTCGGCCTTGACGTGAGTATGTACATATATGAGTTAGTTTTCTAGTTAAGAGTTTCATAATTTTTTTCGACTTAGTCCGTGCTTATTTGTGATTATACGTTGATGGTGTGATTTGAGGTACCTGGCGGGTGGGATCCGGGTGCCCGTCGCGGTCCTCCGGTTTAGGTCATGACAAACTTGGTATCAAAGCATGTCTGTCATAGGGAGTCTACAAGTCGTGTCTAGTAGTGTCTTATTTATGAGTATGTTGTGCACTATACTTATAAACAGGAGACTATCTGACATTTAAGGATGGTTTCTATTCTTTTATCTCATAAATTGTGCAGTAGACGAGTCTTAAGGATTCGAGTTCAACTCATTCCTTATACCGTTTCGTTAATGCCTGTTATCGAAAAGGCTTCGATTAGTCTAAATTCGTATCCGGTAAATGAGTGACTTTTACCGGAAAATGATACGTCAGAAGGGGCAGTACTATTGTAAAAAAAAAGTCTTGAGATTATGAGAAGTTGTCTCATGTATATACGGAAGCAATAATACAAGCCTGAGAAGCAAAAGAGTTTAGATAGCCATGTGAGTAAAAAAAAAGAAATTGTTATCGCACAAGTAAAAAGTGATCTCATAAAGAGTGCAGTAGAAGTTTTTGGTTCTGGGCATGCAACAGTTAAGTCAATTGTACAATGTCGTATGGCCGAGCCATACTGCCCATGGAGACAGAGAGAGCTAATTAATTTAGATTGTGAAAATCAAGTTGAGAAGGTTAATCCTTCTTGGCGCAAAAAAGTCAAAAGCAGTCGCCAGAAAAAATAATCCCCCTAGTAGTAAGAAAAAAAAACCAGCTTCTGTTGGTAAAGCTACTGATGGATTTTCAAGTTCATTAGTCATGTTCGATGACAAAGGATATGAAATTTACAGAATATTGAAGTAGAACATGAAGATTCTCCTGTTCGACAAGGTCAACGTGAATTTGATGTGACTCTACCACCTCACCTTTGATCAAAACAGTACCAGTCATGGTGATGCCCGTACCAAAGTTAGAGAGACTCTTCGTCTGTTTCAGGCTATCCGTAGAAAGCTCTTGCAAAGTAAAGAATCAAAGTCAAAACCTGAAGAGCAAAACCGAAGCAGGGGCCAAACAGGATTGACCTTCAAGCAACAAAAATCATCAAGGAAAAAGGAAAAGAAGTTAACACGGGTCGGCACAAGACATTTGTGAAAGATATTGGCGGTGTGACTGATGGGACAAGTCTGGTTAATGAAATCAAAAAGTTATCGCCTCCTCAGAAGCTAATTAGTGTTATGAAACATACCTCCTCCTCGCCAAAGAATAAATACTGCGAGAGAAGGGTATCTGGTGTTAGAGACTTCCCTCCATTTTATGGAACAAATGCTCCCAAGTCAACTAAACAGAATTACGTTGATGTTACTGAAAAAAGCAAGGGTGTGTCCGAGTTCGATAAGAAAGCTATAACGAATAAAGTAATTGAGACATTGAGAGATGTTACCAACACTGAGGCATCGCAAAAGAAATTGATTGTAAGTGAGGATGCTGATCGTATAAAAGAGAGAGACGTTATATTGTATAAAGACATATTTGAGACCATAGTTAAAATAAGAGAAAATTTATTCTATTTCTCATAATTGAAGGGCATCTTTTACCCTTTTCCCTTAAATCTATATTCAGATTGTTATAATGTATAATACTTAAAAATGGACAGTCAACATTTATTAAATAACATTTTTTTTGTAGATTCTGTTAACCATGCTTAAGAAGATTACGTTAACTTAATATCTTGTACAGTAGTTACTGAAATATCTTCTACACCTTTATAAACATCTTCCTCGTAGTAGCAAAATTCTCATACACCTAGTAAATCAAGTTCTATATTGTTTTAATTCGTTCGACTTTTTGAAAAGACCTTACATTAGTGCCAACAAAAAATGAATAAATTTATGATGCATCAAAAAATAGTTCAACAAATTTTGCTGGTGCTATATTTTCTTTTGAGTTATAATGGGGCACAAGGAGAAATAAAGCAATTCAAATTAGAGGACGTGGAGTTAGAGAAACAACTAAAACTTTTGAACAAGCCACCAATCAAAACCATTAAGGTATTTGTTTTGGGTTCATAGTATTTGTAAGTCTCACGAGACATTATTATTCTTATTTGATATAATATCACCTTTACCTGGGACAGGACGTCTCAAACATTTTGAGGCTCTGTTCTAATTCGTATGTTTTTAATTGGGTTAAGATCTGCGAATTATAGACTTTTACGGTAAATTGTAACTAATACTATTCAATAAAAAATGAAAAAATGAACCCTAAAATTTTTTATTTTTCGAAGACCCTTTACGGTAGCACACCTCACACGGGTCCAAAAATCACATGTTTTTTTGGTAAATCAACCTTATGTTCTATCTCCTTGTTTTTGTAAATTCTTGTTGTATTCGAAAATTCTTTACATATTATTATTATTTTCCTGCATTTTATCTTGCAAATTTGCAGACAAAAGGCATCTTAATGGCGTAGATGAAAACCTATTTTGACATTTCAAAGTCGAATGTCAATAATTTTTACAAAGATAGTTGTATACCCATGATTTCCTAACAATTGTTTATGTGATATTGTTTTGTATTTAAAAGGTACATATTGAATAGCAAGATGTAGAATTACTGTAACTTTGGTAATTTACTTATGATTTTTTTTGCTTTACAGACTAAATATGGGGATATATATGATTGTGTAGATTTCTACCAACAACATGCGTTTGATCACCCGTTATTGAAGGACCATAATTTTCATCCTAATGTATATCTCTATTCTCTTTTTACTTTTATTTTTTTGTACAAAGATTTTTTTTTTGGTCAAGGTACAAGGATATGATATTTTGACATACAATTAAATATTTGGTTGAACAGATGAAACCTACTTTATCTAGGATAAAGAAAAACTCAGATGCATCAACAACTAGTAGGTCATCGACAATATGGTCAAAGGATGGAGGTTGTCCTTCTGGAACGGTTCCTATTAAGAGAATTACCAAGGATGATCTTCTAAGACATAGACGTATGCCACCGCCAGAAAATGTCAAATTCGATGCTCAATTTGTTGGTGTAAGATAATTTATGAAACTTGAATAGTTCATACCAAACATGAGAATTCATTGTTCTAATTTTATATATATTTTAACAATTTAAGATTTCGTTAAGTTATAGACAAGTGTTAAGAGTCCCACATCAAATATGAAATGAGAACTTGGACTCCTTATGTGGGTTGGACAATCCTCCCCCTTTAAGCTAGCTTTTGAGATTGAGTTAGACCCAAGATCCATTCTTTACATGGTATCAGAGCTAGACCAATTTCAATTCTTTGTTCACCGATGTTGGATCCCCAAATTATATTATTCACGCTCCAGTTAACAAGGTCTGGTCTGCGGGGAGTGTTAAGAGTCTCACATCTGATATGAAATGGGAACATGGACTCCTTATATGGACTTGGACAATCCTCACCATACAAGTTAACTTTTGGGATTGAGTTAGACCCAAGTTCCATTCTTTACCATAAGAAAAACAATTCATGCAAACATAAACAAGTTTAGTTTTCAATTATTGTGGCAACACTCCTATATTGCAATACATTTGTGCAGAGCAATAACAATAGTGAGCAAAAAGGAAGTTACAAATCTTCACAAGGCCGATATAAGGTACATGACTATGGAAATATTGTCATGATTTCATTTTTCAGTTTTGTGATTGCTTTTCTAATCTGTTTCTTTTTATTTGAAGTAACAATGCAATAAGTTGTCCTTATAGTTTAATTAACAATTAGGAGTTTTTATCAAAATATCAAATTGTGATGTCTAGGTCTATGTATTTGCCTTTTTGAGATAGCAATACTTGATGTAAAAATAGTTAAATAAGTTTTGGAACTTATGGATTTGCCTTTGGAACCTCAGGAACCTCACGTTGTACTCCGAAAGAAAGAAAAAAAATTACGATTTCAGTGTTTATAACTTTATATAGGGGTTAATTCGGATAACATGCATGTAGGAGTTAATTTTTTTTTTTTTAATATTCAGCGTGCAATAGTTCAAACTTTAAAAGATCCAAATAACAAGTTTTCGGGAGCTGGAATGGCACCTAGTTTGTACAATCCTCGCGTTGAAGGCGAACAACATAGTGCTTGTCGACTAAAAATTTACAAAGGATCGGATGTCTTACAAGTTGGTTGGAGAGTAAGTGTATAACTGATGTAATTTAATTGTTTGATAGAAAGAATATCTCTAAGATGTCAACTAGACACTTTATTATAAATTCACATTCGCTCATTATAATGACGTTATTTCGTATTTTAGGTGGATCCAACATTATATGGGGATAATAAAACTAGGCTTTTCATACATTTTCAGGTAACTTGTCTTAGTACTTTGATGATTCAATTTAGAAATCATGAAACTACTATATCTTTCGGTTTTGTTATTTTCTTTCATATGGAAGAGTTCAAGTATAAGATATGTTTTTATGTTTTATAGGCCGGAAAAATTCATTGTTTCAATACATTATGCCCTGGCTTCATAATAGTAAACACTGAAATACCTCTTGATATGTCATTAGAGGACAGCATTTCACAACGTGGAGGGATGATATGGGAGACCACAATGTACATTGACAGGGTACTTTTATACTTTTTTTTAATTGTGTAAATTTTTTATTATGTCTATACAAATATAAGGATTACAATTTGAGAGGCACATAAATACTGACATTGATTTTTTTTTAAAAAAATAAGGATGTAGTCGGAAACTGGTGGCTTTTAATAGGAAGCAACTATGAGCAAATTGGTTTTTGGCCACACAGGATCTTCACTGACTTGGCAGGTTTTGCAACGAATGTTGAGTGGGGAGGAGTTGTATATTGTCCACCAAATGTACCTAAACCTCCCATGGGCTCAGGCTTTTTCCCCAGTGAACACTTTGATTATGATGCTTATTGTAGGAGCATTGAAGTTTCAGACGTGAAAGGAGAGACAGTTGCCATACATAGAGTAATCACACATACTGATAATTTTAATGAGTACAAGGTTTTATTCAAACGACTTACGGTTGGTAAAAAGTCTTATAGCTTTGTGCTTTATGGTGGACATGGTGGCTGGTGAAAGTGCACCCGGCTAAGTCTTGTTAGTTTCTATTATAATGATATTTATGTTCAATATCTACTGAAATATCGAGCTTTATTGATGAGTTTATAATTTGATACCTCTTTTAGTGGTCCTTAACTAGCAATTTCTTTTGCTTTACCTGCTTAATCTAAACAAAGTGGGAGTGAATTAAAGATCGTTTATTTTTTCTTTCTATTTTGGAAATTTGAAGAGTAGTGCGCGCATGTGAAGACAGATTCATTATTGAAGAAAAAAGAAAACTAAGTTTACTTAAGCCAAGATAAATGGGTTAAAATTCACTAAACAATGAATTATAACCCAATCTTACAAGGCAGAGAAAATCTTACAAGGCCTCCTGAAGTAAGGCCTCTTGCAACCTCAATATGACTTGGGTATGTTGGAATGTGAGGGGTATGAATAAAAGATTCAAACAAAAGGATCCAAGGCACTATATCAATAGTAAGAAGCTCAAATTTATTTGTATTGTAGAAACTAGAGTTAAAATTCATAGAGTTGCTAGAGTTATGAATAATGTAGTTCCTGGATGGGGTAGTTTACATAACTATAATCAAGCTAGTAATGGGAGAGTTTGAATTCTGTGGGACCCAAACTGTTATGATGTGCATATGATGGAAGAAGATGCTCAATTTATTCATAGCCATGTGAAGAGGAGATTAGATAGTGTTGAGGCAGATGTCACTGTGGTGTATGACTACAATAGTATGGAATAAAGGAAAAGCTTATGGCAAGGGCTTAAAAGAGTAGCTCAAAGGATTACAACTCCTTGGTTGGTGTGGTGTGATTTTAATGCTGTGCTATCTCCTATTGATAGGCTTATGGGAAATCCTATCACATTGGCTGAAACTCAAGAGTTCTCTGAATCCATTCCGGACTCACACCTGAATGAGCTAGCATGGAAAGGTGAGTTCTATACATGGCCCAACAAGCAAACTGGTATTAATAGAATATGGAGCAGATTGACGGTCTTTGGCAATGCTAACTTGGATGATGAAATAGGGGCATGTTCAGACTGAGTATGGTTTGCCACACATTTTTTATCACTCCCCAATGAAACTACACCTGTATAGTGCCCCTCAAGCTGGTAAAACTCTTTTTTGATTCTTTAATATATGGGCTGATCATTATGAGTTTGTTCACATGGTAAAGAAGATATGGGTGCAACAAACAAAACAAAAAGGTATGAGGAAAATATGGGCTACTCACATGGAGAGCTCTCTTTCAAATATTTAGGTATCCCTTTGTCTACAAAAAAGTTAACTCTGATCCAATGACAACCACTGATTGAGAAGATTGTTAAGAGAGTGTCATCATGGACTACTAAGAAGTTGTCCTATGCAGGAAGGGTCCAGCTAATTCAAAGTGTTTTATTTGGCATTCAATCATACTGGGCTCAGCTGTTTATTTTGTATGTCAAGGTGGTAAAAATCATTGAAGCCCATTGTAGAAGTTATGTGTGGTCTAGGGTCAATATAATCACCAAAAAAATCCTTGTATCATGGGAAATAGTCTGTTTTGCTAAAGCATCTTGGGGGCTTAATCTGATTAATCTATAATTGTGGAACCAAGCTGCTATAGCTAAGATGTGTTGAGATTTGGCTAGTAAACATGATAGTCTCTGGAGCAAGTGGATTCATGTTATTTATATCAAAAATCAAGACATGACCAATGTAGCTATCCCTGGACAAGCCTGTTGGATGGTGAGGCAATTAATTGGGGCATGGAGGATACTTGAACAAGTGAATACTGAGAGGCAGCCTGTCAAGAGTATGATGATATGATCATGGGCATATATTTACAGCTCTTGGGGGACATTGAAAGAGTAAACTGAAAATGCCTAATGTTTCAAAATGCAGCTCACCCTAAATCTACTTTTATTTTATGGCTCTGTCTGCATGGAAGGTTATTGACTGCTGACAGACTCATTAGTTGGGGAATGAGCATCGATTCAAGTTGTGTGTTGTGTCAAAGATTCAATGAAAATAGAGAACACCTCTTTACTCAATGTTGTTTTGTGCAGCAGGTGTGGATGAGAGTCTTAGCATGGATACAGCAGCCTGTCCCTAATGCACAGTCATGAAATCACCAACTTGACTGGTGGATCAAGTGTGAAAAAGGAAAATCACACAAGGCGATAATATTTCGAATGGTGTGTGCTGAGGTTGTAAATTCAGTCTGGTCTGAAAGGAATATGAAGATATTAAAAAGAGAAGCCGTGAAGCTGAGTCTTACTCGTGAAATAGCCTATGTTTGTAATGTTAGAGTTACCCCAGACATCCAAGCACTTGTCCAGAATTACATATTTTGATTCCTTTTGCAGTGATGTGTTATGTTATAGCGGAAGCAATTAAACATAAGAAAGAATAATAATGAATGTAAAGGACACAAACGATTTAACGTGGTTCACTAACAATGTGTTAGCTACGTCTACGGGCAGAAGAGAGAAAAACTTTATTGATCTTGAGGATTGCAATTTTCAGAATGCTTATTAGGTTATGACCTATGTTGTTTATATAGAATACCCCTTACACAGACTAAGGAAATGTTTTTCAAACAGGCAAGAAAAATGATTTCTAAACATGCAAGAAAAACGATTCCTAAACATGGTATAAACCTAATATGCCCGGATTCAAGACATATTTCAACAAATCTCCACCTTGGCTTGAATCCTCTCACAAATAACAGATGTGCCAGATGCACCATTATAGTGCCATATGTACTAGACTCCTTCTGCCCCAGATTTTGCCCTCAAGGGGCAATCAGCAACTCTTAACATTGAGCAAGTCCAAACGGTGTTGGAACTTGTTGTGTGGAACCGGCTTTGTGAACATATCAGTTGGGTTATCAGCAGTACCCACTTTGTTCACCTTGATTCTCTTCTCACTTCTCAAAAAATGATACCTCACATCAATGTGCTTAGTCCTCTCATGATTGACTTGATCCTTTGCTAAATAGATTGCACTGAGACTGTCACAGTACAATGTGGTCTGATCCTGATGTAGACCCAAATCACTGATCAATCCTTTCAATCAGATTCCCTCCTTGGCTGCTTCTGTTAATGCCATGTACTCTGCTTCTGTAGTCGACAAAGTCATTGTAGGCTGCAAAGTAGCTTTCCAACTGACAACTGAACCACCAAGAGTGAAAACATAATCAGTCATAGATCTTCTACTGTCAACATCTCCAGCATAGTCAGAGTGTCACGACCCGACCCCGGGGCCGCGACTGGTGCCCTACCTGGGCACCCCATTCAGGTATACATCAGAGAATAGCAGCGGAACATACACAACATACAACATTTAGACAATAAAAACACAGGCTAGCCGATAAGGTCGCCTTTCATAAAATATGCAATATCTAAGAAAACTGTACAACTCTGTTCTTACAGCCCCAAACCACAAATACGTGACTACTGCACTTAGGAATAACAGCGGTGGCGGACGGGCCGCCATACGTACCGAATGTACATAAATCTACAACATCAGGGAAAGACTGTACCCAAAAAGTCAAGCCTCCGGAGAAATGGAGCTTCAGACGTCTGATAAGTGATCCTATGAATGAGGATCCACCACCGCTACCTTTCTGCGGCATGAACGGCCTCGAGGAAGGGGTCGACACAATATGTACTAAGTATGTAAAGCGGCAAAATCGTAATTACATCATAGGTTTAAAACAAAGCCGGAGACATGTATGATAATCAAATTACAGTACACTGTGCCTTACTAACAATGAGAGTAAATAGTAGTATATTTACGATATAAAATAGGAGGCTCACGATCAAAGCAGGACCACCCGCCCGCAGTATCATTAAGCAATCCTAGTCCTGGGACTTTTTCACCCGCATAGGTCGCGTGGACCCGCATGAGGTATTCCTCGCATGGGACTATTTCACCCGCATAAGCCCTTACGGACTCGCATGAGGTATTCCTCGCGATAGTCGTATCCGTCCGCACGGGACTATTTCACCCGCATAAGCCCTCGCGGACTCGCACGAGGTATTCCTCGATCGTGGTAGCAAATCCACGGAATATGCAAATGCCACGTGGAATGACCGTGAATGAATAATATACCACTAGCACAAAACCGGCTATCATACAATATATAAGCAAGTTAAGAATCCCCCTAACTTCTTATTATTCTTGTTCACATACACTCTCATTTTAGTTTACTTAAGGCACTAACATGTCTTTTATAAAGATCCGGGAATTTAACCCAAAGTACTGCATACTTCCACTCTTTTAAAAATGACTCTCCTTCATATAAAACTTCCAAGATACTATTAACCGTAGTATCAAGTCAAAATTACTTTTCAAGACAAGTCACAATACCTTTAGAAATAAAGTTAGGTTTCTAAATCAAGTGACTCCTTTTTTTATAAAACCTTAGGCAATTGATGCCTTAAAATCAAATTGCCTTTTCATTACAATCAAGTCATTTATCTTTCCATAAAGCAAATATAACCAACTTCCCATAAAGTCGTTATATTCACTTTATACTTTAGCCAAATACAATTTCCTATCCAAGAGACTTATACGTTTAAAACGGAACAAGTATCACATACTTTAAAACTCTTCAAGTCCCTTAACTTTAATAAGACATCCTTAATACTTTCAGAGAAGCGAGTTAATCTCCTAACTCACCCGACTTGGCCATTCATAAAACTAGTGAAGGATATCAAGATCTTGTACGTCTACCGTACTATATACGTGTAACTAGTCATGCTCAAAAGATAGGAAAAGTTCTACATACCTCTTCGGGTCAAACCACTTGCCAAGTACAATGTCCCGCCCGTAGTATGTCAACCTATAATATCCACAATACGTCTATTAACGCCTTACTTCAAACGTAGGATATTATAAGTGTAAAGTCTCTAAATTCTACGGAAAATCGGACAGCACCTCCTTTGTTTCTACTTACTTTGCCACCTTTTTCAAGGCCGAATACAATAACCAACATGCCACATTTAAGGCTCAACATATCATTAGTCAAAAAGGGGATTATACGCCTTACAAGACGTATAAAATTCCGCCCCACAATTCATATACAATCAATCCAATATTAACGGCCATTTTGACTACATATATAACCACAACAAGTCTTTTTCACCCATAATGTCGCCTTCACATGTTATATAGCCACAACCAACTTTGACAACCTTAACCTTCCATTTATATAACATGCGACAACTATAACTATCGATTTCCTTTGTATTTCACATTTCAAATGGATATCAAAACCTATAATACATATCAATCTAAAACATGATTCACGTGGTCAATAACAACTATAACAATGATTATTATCAATTCCAAGAGAAGAGGAAATCTTTTACCTTTTGGATTAGCCCACTAAAGCCCTTTTTCTTCAACTCCTTTTCCCGTCAAACTCGTCCTCGTGAGCTTCCCACAAGCTTATCAACACTTTGCCTTCTTACCGCCGCTCCAACAAAACCCACTAAGCAGGTTTTTTCTTAAATCTCTAGAGAGAAAGGGAGAGGAGTTTTTTTTTAGGAAGGCTCTAAGATGAAATGACCAAGTTTTTCAAGACTTGGTCCTAAAATAGGACCCTTTTCTTGGTCAACAAGATGGGAGGGACACTTGTCACCCGTCCATAAGTCTTTTTCGAAAATATCCCCTGTTTTCAGCCCTTACCGCGGAAAAATTCCCGCCTCGGCCCCGCGGCGCTGTAACCTCAGAGAATTTTCAGGATTAGTGGCGCCGCGGCCCTGCTTACGGCGCCGCGGCGCTGCGACGCCTGATTCTTAAATCTTTCCTCCACGCCTGTCCACTGAACTTCTAACGCCCATACCTCTCCGCTCCGATGTCCTATTGACGAGCGGTTTGTTGCGTTGGAAACTAGACTCATCCAACTTTATACTAGGCTTGCTAAACACCCCTCAATTCTTAAAACTGGGGTACAACACTCCAAAGTAGACTCAAAATCCGTTCAACACATGTTTGTCAACTTATCTTATATTTGAATTTACGGGGTGTAACACAGAGTCTGAAAACCCTGTCACCAAACACTCTGTATCACCTCCATAAATGAGACCAACATCAGACGTACCTTTGAGGTACCGAAAAATCCTCTTCACAGCTTGCCAGACTCACTCATAAACCTGCTAACAACACTAACAGACTGTGCAAGATCAGGTCTAGTGCAAACCATTGCATACATCAAACTTCCTACTGCACTAGCATAGGGAACTCGAGACATGTACTCCTTCTCCTCAGCTGATTTAGGTGCAAAGGCAACATACGACGCAGCGTTTGCAAAGATCGGGAGTATCTATACGCTTTGCTGTAGACATGCCAAACCTTGACAAAATCTTCTGAATGTAGCCCTTCTGTGACAAGAAGAGTTTCCCTCTGCTTAGATCCCTATAGATCTCCATTTCCAGAATTTTTCGGGCTGCACCCAAATCCTTCATATCAATCCCAGTGCAATATGCCAAACCTCGGACAATTGATGCATCAAACTGAAGCCACTCTAAATAGCCATACTTCTCAGCACGTGAGAATAGTTGCTTCAGATCAGATAATGCTTCTCCTGAGGCCCTAAGTTTCTCTTCTAACCTTTCCTTCAAAACAACAACACAACAAAGACCTCTAATAGTAGATGGGTGCACAAATTCTGCGAATACTTTCCAAAATTCAAAACCCGTAACATCTGGTCATAGCTTCCCACTGCTAAAAACTGGCTGCAAGGTGACCATAAAACACCTTTTACTCCTAGTCAACTCTCATATGCTTGATACTTAGCTAGGCACCTCCCACTCAGAGGAGGATCCCAGATGATTATAACACTATCATCTGGAGACCACTGACAGCAAAAACACCCATTATCTCCCATGTATGGCAAGATAGCAGATTAACATAATCCTTGCAATCACGTCTGGTGCAAACAACAACAAACTTTCCATTCTTGGTAAATGATACCCCCTTAGACCCATGCTTTGGCCATTGGACATGTATGCATGCAGTGTTAACCAGTGACCAAACATTTAACTGTAGCTGAAACTCAGATGTGGTGAGTATGTGACAACTGTCCTGACTCCACCTAGCGTAAACAACTCCTGCAGGACCTTCATCTATTTTACATGTCCACTCAAGTTGTGTCAAAGACCATGCTTGTATCATAGGTTTCTTGTAAAGACCACAAAATATATATTCGGAATCAGGGGCCCATTCAATGTAAGTAATCTTGTCTAGACATGAAAACAACTGCACCACCATTACTGTACTAGACGAAATCATCACCCAGCGATAATTCTGGCATATCAAGTTTCTCATCCACTTCTAATATAAAGAGCCTCTGACTCTAGCACAGGAAAATCAACCTCTTCAAACCCGAATTGCTGTGATACCTCTCTGAAGTTACTGAAGAGCCAATTGCGGAGGCGCATATCTTCAGGAGGAAAATCTCGGGTACCTTTAGGAGGATTAACATCGATTTTCTGAGAAGGATCGTGTTCAACTGGAGGCGCAGTCGCTGAACCGGACCGGCCTGTTCGAACATTCTAATTCGCCGATGATTATGTTGAAAGAGTCTTAACATTGACCATACCTTTTTCCCATTCAACCTCTGAGGATGTAACAGCAACAGAACCTGATAACGTAGAACCTTGAAGGAAATACAAGGTACCACTTTTTATGCCCTTCAGAACAACATTCGAATCCTTGCAGACATATAAAACTCCACCTCAACCTCGAAATCTGAACCCCTTGCTATCTAACATGCTCAATGATATCAGATTCTTTGTCATGGATGGAACATGACTGACGTCATTCAATGTGCAGAATTTATCATCATGTGTCCGAATTTTAATAGAGTCTATCCCAATCGTTTTGCAAACAGAACTGTCAGCCATAGAAACACTGCCACAATCCACTTGCTCATAGGTTGTAAATCACTCCATGCGCGGACATATATGGTAAGATGTTGTTGAATCGGGGATCCACACATCATTGTGATGCGTGTACTCATTAGCAACTAGAGAAACATCATCTTCAGAGTTGGTATCACATTCTGCAAGCACTGTCGGATTATTCTGCTGCCTCTTCTTCTTGGGACAATCAGATTTTCAGTGTCCCTTCTCCTTACAGTAATTACAGACATCGTTTGGTTTTGGACCTTTAGAAAACGATTTCTTGGACTTCTTCTCCCTCGAATTTCTATGTCCATGACTTCCACTGGCTACTAACTCTGCAGCCTGATTATTCGCACTGCACTCACCGCTTTACGGGCGCAGCCTCCCTAGTATGGAGAGACGATCTCACCTCCTCAGAGACACAATATCTTTTCAACACGAACGATCAGATTTGGAAATTTTCGTACGATAATGATAAAGATACTAACAGAATCAATGCAGCATCCTCAACTTTCACATCAATATTACGCAACTCTAAAAAGATTGTGTTTAGTTGATCTAAGTGATCTCGAAGAGGCATACCTCCATGCATTCGTAGACTGAACAACTGTTGCTTCAGAAGCAACTTGTTGGTTAAGGACTTCGTCATATAAAGACTCTCGAGCTTTACCCATAGACCCTGCGCGGTTTTCTCCTCCGCGACCTCAGTGATAATATCATCAGCAAGGCTCAACATAATTGTTGAATGAGCCTTCTCTTCCAGAACGATATCTCAGCGTTAATGGGTTCTGCCGGCTTCCTAGCAAGCGGCACCCAAAGTCCTTGTTGTTTTAACAAGGCTCGCATCTTGATCTGCCATAGACTAAAACTGTTTCTCCCCGTAAATTTGGCGATTTTCACATTCATTCGAGACATCTTTCAAACAAACAAATCCGGCTCTGATACCAATTTGTCATAGCGGAAGCAATTAAATAGAAGAAAGAATAATAATGAATGTAAAAGACACAAACGATTTAACGTGGTTCACTAATAATGTGTTAGCTACGCCCACGGGCAGAAGAGAGAAAAACTTTATTGATCTTGAGGATTACAATTTTCAGAGCGGGATGAGACCGAGTCGAGTCGAGCCCGATCCAGTGGCTAGGGCTCAAGTGGGCAATTTTTTCTCGTTGCACTTAATAACATATATATATATATATATATATATATATAAAAACAACTCAATAATTGAACAAGAAGGTAATAAAAACATCCCAAGACTATTTTTGTGCCTCTTATATTATTTAATAGAAATATGATTTTTTTAATACAGTATACAGATACAATTATCAAAATTTACAACTTTGTAGTGTCGTTCAAAAGTTGCCAATGACATAGTAAAATTGCAATTAAAGAAATTACATTTAAAAAAAAAACTGTTCTATTTTCCTTATAATTTCATGTGGTTCTTCGGTTTGGTATATCTTGGTCAAATTGATCCACGTCGCTACTCATACCTCAGATAAGATGTCGTTGTAGTTTACGTTTCTTCTTCATTGATCTCCGGTTGGAAATGTTTTCTCATTCTCCCTTCAGTATTTCAGCAAGTCTTCATGTCTTTCTTCATTGACAACTGCTTGGTACAGTAAAACACTCTGTAAAACAAAAATATCAAACTCGCTAATTTGGTTAGTATATTGTTAGCACCGCACATTTTATTTCTGAGGCTTTCAATACTAGCCGCTGAAATAACATGTTTTTTTTTAGGTTGTGTTGAAGAAGAAGATGGTACAGAAGTTGTTTGGTTGCTAGCACTTTCTTGTTGGTAATACTTATATACTTTTTTGCATTCATCTTGTATGCTAGACAACACTTCTTCTTTAGTCTGTTCAATAGGTAGTGAATCATTTGGATTTTTGGGAGTTTGAGGTGGTAGTACTACTATACAATCATAAATAGTTTCAATAAGTGATTTACATTCATCTATTTTAATAGACAGATGAAATACATCACTAATAATATAAATAGTGGGAATAAGAATTTTTTATTTTGATAAATATTTTTTTAATAGTTGCCTTATAAGTTGGGTTAGCCATATATTCATTAAGTAATAAAAATATGAGAGCTATATAAAACAACATAGTTGAAATGGTAAGATAATATATACCGGAAAATTCTTTTGTTGCTTGATAAAATTTCTCTAAAAATACAATAAGTTCTTTAATTTTGTCCCAATCGCTATCTATAAGCATATAAGCTGGATTTTGATTATGAGCGTTAAAAAATAAAGTTATAGGTCTTCTATAGTCATAAGCAACAAGTAGTTGCTGGTACAAAGAATTACACCTAGTGGGTACTTCAGAAGAAATTTTTCTATAAGGTAGTTCGCAATCGTGACAAATTTTTTTATATTCTTTTTTTTGTTGTATTCTATTATTTTAAAAAAATAGTGTATAACAAATTGTATTTTTTCAAGAATGTCTGTAAAAGTGATAGACCATCATTTACAACTAAATTATATATAAGGCAGACACATCTTATATGAAAATGATCTGAAAAAGATGGAGTTAAACTATTTTTTAAAATATTAATAGCATAATTATTAGAAGAAGCGTTATCTAATGTAATAGTAATAATTTTATCAGTTATGCCATAATAATGGCAAACAGAATAAATATTTTATGCAATAAAATTACCGGTGTGCCTATCATCTATATATCTATACGCTAAAATAAGTTTTTGCATAAACCATTTTTAATTGAAAAATTAGGTTAAAGTGTAAATATAATAACTCATGGGTTAAAAATAAATAAAAAGAGGGTTGGGGGAGGTCAAAAATGACCGTTGCACAATGGCCAAAATGTAAAATGGTCGTTGGTGCAACGGTTATTTTTGCAAAGGGAGGTTTTCGAGCGGGACCGAGGGCGGGGTCGGGGCGGGACTTGGCGGGCCTGGGCCGGGACGGGCCTGGCGGAACGAGGCCATGTCCCCTCCCGGGTTCGAGTCCTGGTACCAAAATTATTTTATTCTTTAAAGGGATTCGTGACCGCCGCCCCAACAGATCGCCCAAATTATCGACCTTAGACTTGTCTCAAAAAAATTGACTCCTTTCTATATTTAGAAACAATTTAAGGTTATGAGATCATTTACAACCCACAAATATCTAAGATTTATTTTGGATCAGCCATTTCAAAAGTCTTGGCCAATCTTTTCGGGACGAAAGGAGTAACATTGATCTTAAATCTTATCTACAAGTACTTTCCCATTTGGAATTTTCATTTTTCTTTTTTTTTTTAGTTTAATTACTGCAGAGTTGAGTCGATTTTTCAGTTTGAAATTCATAAACTTACTAAAGAATCAGCAAAGAAGATATATACAATAAATAAGGAAATACTATCAATGTACATCAAGAGAGAGATATTATGATTATTTATAGAGTAAGTAATAAAGCATTACAGTGGAATATTTGCAGAATAGGAATATGGTAATAATATTCCTGATAATACGACCCCTCCCATTTTCACCGCATTTTTATTCTCCTTTCATGTCCGTTACTTAATTTTAATTTGATCAGTATCCAATTATTAAATGTTTATCAAAACAAATTCCAGAAACTAAGCTCCTTTCTTTTTTTAGTTTAATTACTGTGGAGTTGAGTCGATTTTTCAGTTTGAAATTCATAAACTTACTAAAGAATCAGCAAAGAAGATATATACAATAAATAAGGAAATACTATCAATGTACATCAAGAGAGAGATATTATGATTATTTATAGAGTAAGTAATAAAGCATTACAGTGGAATATTTGCAGAATAGGAATATGGTAATAATATTCACGATAATACGAATTCTCCCATTTTCACGCATTTTTATTCTCCTTTCATGTCCGTTACTTAATTTTAATTTGATCAGTATCCAATTATTAAATGTTTATCAAAACAAATTCCAGAAACTAAGCTCCTTTCTTTTTTTAGTTTAATTACTGTGGAGTTGAGTCGATTTTTCAGTTTGAAATTCATAAACTTACTAAAGAATCAGCAAAGAAGATATATACAATAAATAAGGAAATACTATCAATGTACATCAAGAGTGAGATATTATGATTATTTATAGAGTAAGTAATAAAGCATTACAGTGGAATATTTGCAGAATAGGAATATGGTAATAATATTCACGATAATACGACCCTCCCATTTTCACCGCATTTTTATTCTCCTTTCATGTCAGTTACTTAATTTTAATTTGATCGATATCAATTATTAAATGTTTATCAAAACAAATTCGTAAACTAAGCTCCTTTCTTTTTAGTTTAATTCTTGTGGAGTTAGTCGATTTTTCAGTTTGAAATTCATAAACTTACTAAAGAATCAGCAAAGAAGATATATACAATAAATAAGGAAATACTATCAATGTACATCAAGAGAGAGATATTATGATTATTTATAGAGTAAGTAATAAAGCATTACAGTGGAATATTTGCAGAATAGGAATATGGTAATAATATTCCTGATAATACTACCCCTCCCATTTTCACAGCATTTTTATTCTCCTTTCATGTCCGTTACTTAATTTTAATTTGATCAGTATCCAATTATTAAATGTTTATCAAAATAAATTCCAGAAACTAAGCTCCTTTCTTTTTTTAGTTTAATTACTGTGGAGTTGAGTCGATTTTTCAGTTTGAAATTCATAAACTTACTAAAGAATCAGCAAAGAAGATATATACAATAAATAAGGAAATACTATCAATGTACATCAAGAGAGAGATATTATGATTATTTATAGAGTAAGTAATAAAGCATTACAGTGGAATATTTGCAGAATAGGAATATGGTAATAATATTCCTGATAATACGACCCCTCCCATTTTCACCGCATTTTTATTCTCCTTTCATGTCCGTTACTTAATTTTAATTTGATCAAGATTCCAATTATTAAATGTTTATCAAAACAAATTCGTAAACTAAGCTCCTTTCTTTTTAGTTTAATTACTGTGGAGTTGAGTCGATTTTTCAGTTTGAAATTCATAAACTTACTAAAGAATCAAAGAAAGAAGATATATACAATAAATAAGGAAATACTATCAATGTACATCAAGAGTGAGATATTATGATTATTTATAGTAAGTAATAAAGCATTACTGATGGAATATTTGCAGAATAGGAATATGGTAATAATATTCACGATAATACGACCCTCCCATTTTCACCGCATTTTTGTTCTCCTTTCATGTCAGTTACTTAATTTTAATTTGATCGATATCAATTATTAAATGTTTATCAAAACAAATTCGTAAACTAAGCTCCTTTCTTTTTTAGTTTAATTCTCGTGGAGTTAGTCGATTTTTCAGGTTTGAAATTCATAAACTTACTAAAGAATCAAGAAAGAAGATATATACAATAAATAAGGAAATACTATCAATGTATCAAGAGAGAGATATTATGATTATTTATAGAGTAAGTAATAAAGCATTACGATGGAATATTTGCGAATAGGAATATGGTAATAATATTCACGATAATACGACCCTCCCATTTTCACGCATTTTTATTCTCCTTTCATGTCCGTTACTTAATTTTAATTTGATCAGTATTCAATTATTAAATGTTTATCAAAACAAATTCCAGAAACTAAGCTCCTTTCTTTTTTTAGTTTAATTACTGTGGAGTTGAGTCGATTTTTCAGTTTGAAATTCATAAACTTACTAAAGAATCAGCAAAGAAGATATATACAATAAATAAGGAAATACTATCAATGTATCAAGAGTGAGATATTATGATTATTTATAGAGTAAGTAATAAAGCATTACATGGAATATTTGCAGAATAGGAATATGGTAATAATATTCACGATAATACGACTCCCATTTTCACCGCATTTTTATTCTCCTTTCATGTCAGTTACTTAATTTTAATTTGATCAAGATTCAATTATTAAATGTTTATCAAAACAAATTCGAAACTAAGTTCCTTTCTTTTTAGTTTAATTCTTGTGGAGTTAGTCGATTTTTATTTGAAATTCATAAACTTACTAAAGAATCAAAGAAGATATATACAATAAATAAGGAAATACTATCAATGTACATCAAGAGTGAGATATTATGATTATTTATAGTAAGTAATAAAGCATTACGATGGAATATTTGCGAGAATAGGAATATGGTAATAATATTCACGATAATACGACCCTCCCATTTTCACCGCATTTTTGTTCTCCTTTCATGTCCGTTACTTAATTTTAATTTGATCAGTATCCAATTATTAAATGTTTATCAAAACAAATTCGAAAACTAAGCTCCTTTCTTTTTAGTTTAATTCTTGTGGAGTTAGTCGATTTTTCATTTGAAATTCATAAACTTACTAAAGAATCACAAAGAAGATATATACAATAAATAAGGAAATACTATCAATGTACATCAAGAGAGATATTATGATTATTTATAGAGTAAGTAATAAAGCATTACGATGGAATATTTGCGAGAATAGGAATATGGTAATAATATTCACGATAATACGACCCCTCCCATTTTCACCGCATTTTTATTCTCCTTTCATGTCCGTTACTTAATTTTAATTTGATCAGTATTCAATTATTAAATGTTTATCAAAACAAATTCCAGAAACTAAGCTCCTTTCTTTTTTTAGTTTAATTACTGTGGAGTTGAGTCGATTTTTCAGTTTGAAATTCATAAACTTACTAAAGAATCAGCAAAGAAGATATATACAATAAATAAGGAAATACTATCAATGTACATCAAGAGTGAGATATTATGATTATTTATAGAGTAAGTAATAAAGCATTACAGTGGAATATTTGCAGAATAGGAATATGGTAATAATATTCCTGATAATACGACCCCTCCCATTTTCACCGCATTTTTATTCTCCTTTCATGTCCGTTACTTAATTTTAATTTGATCAGTATCCAATTATTAAATGTTTATCAAAACAAATTCCAGAAACTAAGTTCCTTTCTTTTTTTAGTTTAATTACTGTGGAGTTGAGTCGATTTTTCAGTTTGAAATTCATAAACTTACTAAAGAATCAGCAAAGAAGATATATACAATAAATAAGGAAATACTATCAATGTACATCAAGAGTGAGATATTATGATTATTTATAGAGTAAGTAATAAAGCATTCTGATGGAATATTTGCGAGAATAGGAATATGGTAATAATATTCACGATAATACGACCTCCCATTTTCACGCATTTTTATTCTCCTTTCATGTCAGTTACTTAATTTTAATTTGATCGATTCAATTATTAAATGTTTATCAAAACAAATTCCAGAAACTAAGCTCCTTTCTTTTTTTAGTTTAATTACTGTGGAGTTGAGTCGATTTTTCAGTTTGAAATTCATAAACTTACTAAAGAATCAGCAAAGAAGATATATACAATAAATAAGGAAATACTATCAATGTACATCAAGAGTGAGATATTATGATTATTTATAGAGTAAGTAATAAAGCATTACAGTGGAATATTTGCAGAATAGGAATATGGTAATAATATTCCTGATAATACGACCCCTCCCATTTTCACCGCATTTTTATTCTCCTTTCATGTCCGTTACTTAATTTTAATTTGATCAGTATCCAATTATTAAATGTTTATCAAAACAAATTCCAGAAACTAAGTTCCTTTCTTTTTTTAGTTTAATTACTGTGGAGTTGAGTCGATTTTTCAGTTTGAAATTCATAAACTTACTAAAGAATCAGCAAAGAAGATATATACAATAAATAAGGAAATACTATCAATGTACATCAAGAGTGAGATATTATGATTATTTATAGAGTAAGTAATAAAGCATTACAGTGGAATATTTGCAGAATAGGAATATGGTAATAATATTCCTGATAATACGACCCCTCCCATTTTCACCGCATTTTTATTCTCCTTTCATGTCCGTTACTTAATTTTAATTTGATCAGTATCCAATTATTAAATGTTTATCAAAACAAATTCCAGAAACTAAGCTCCTTTCTTTTTATGGTTCAAACTTACCATTTGGAACTCTAATCGTTTTCCTATAAATTCATTTAAGAATTAGTCACCAAATTAAAACACAGCTCATACATACTTCCAATATTCAAAGGTGCCTATTTGACACTTCTTTTTATTCTTTCTCAATAATCCTTTTCTGGGTATTTGGGATTTGGTAGTGTCCATTTATTTACATTATGTAATGAAATGTGATTAAATCTTTGTTTTGTTTTTGGTTCCTTAATATTAGTTTTTTGTATATTAAATATATATTTATGTATACTGATCAAAAGTCGCCCAAAATTTTTTGTGATGAATTCAGAGTATGTTGATTCATCAAAGAAATGTTCTACAAACTTTGCTGGTATTATATTTCCTCTTGAGTTATGATGGGGTTCAAGGAGAAATGAAGATGTCCAAACTAGAGGAACTAGCACTAGAGAAGCAACTCAATGTTTTGAACAAATCATCGATATCGGTCAAGACAATTAAGGTATGTGTTTTGGGTTATTTGTATTACAAGTTCTTGACGGATTCACAAGTAATTAGCATTAGTTTGATAGCATGATATTGAATAGTGAAACAAAGATTACTAATAGGTTTATGAAATTTTTGGTTCGCAGACTAAATGGGGAGATACATATGATTGTGTAGATTTCTACAAACAACCTGCATTTGATCATCCAGCGCTGAAGAATCACAATTTTTATCCCGAGGCATGTATTTGCACTATCTTTTTGTGTATTGAACTTATAAGGATGCAATATTTTAGATAAATAAATTAAAGCAAGTTTTGGATTTGCAGATGAAACCCACTTTAACAAGGATTAAGCAAATTCCAAGCAACTCAACATTTGATGCATCTTCGAAGGCATGGTTAGGGAATGAAGGTTGTCCGTCTGGAACCGTTCCCATTAAAAGAGTTACCAAAAATGACCTTATTAGGCAAAGACGTATGCCACCACCAGAAGATTTCACAGAAGAAGTATGACCTAATTTATTTCATTATACACAATATAATAGTTTAAGACTTATTCCTTCTTTATGTAAAAATCTGATATATTTTTATTATTGTTGTGCAGACTAACAACATTCTTGATGCAGATCGCACAGATGCTGTAGGATACACGGTACATGAATATAAAATTGAATCTTTTTTTTTGTGTGTGTTATATTCCGTTTTTTTGGTTAAAATTGAAGTAATAACATGAGAATAAGTTGGTTACGGATTTATTATTTGACCAATTCTTCTCAGTTCCACTTAAGATTTCAAGTGAATGAACATAAAGATAATTTGGATAATCTATGTAATGAATTAATGAAAAAAATTATCTTTTATATTCAGCGTGCAATAGTTAAAACTCCGGATGATCCAAATAACAAGTTTGCTGGAGCTGGAATGATAGCTAGTGTATGGAATCCCGGTGTTTCCCCTACACAACATAGTGCGAGCAGAATGAAGATTCAAAAAGGATCAGATAGTATTCAAGCTGGTTGGAGAGTAAGTTTAACAAATTATTTATTACAATAATTTAGTTATGTTCTTATTTGCAATATTTCCAATAGTTATGGTCGATCTATTTCTTATTTTAGGTGGATCCAACATTATATGGAGACACTAAAACTAGGTTTTTTGTACATTTCCAAGTAAGTTTTCTTAGGTACTTCATTAAATGATTTCTAACTTGTGTTCATATAATTTGGATCTTTCAATCTAGCCATTCACCCCAATATATCATTGTTCATTATGTTTGTAGGCTGGAAATACACAATGCTTCAACACACTATGCTCTGGCTTTGTAATAGTAAACAGTGATATATCTCTTGATTACGTATTCGACCCAATTACTCACCGAGGGGGGAGGACAATATGGGAGTTGATTGTGTACATAGATCGGGTACAATTTATGTTTAATTTATTAAGTTTTTCAATGATTACTTATTATTAGAATTTTGAAAATGCTAACCTACATCTTCTGAAAATTAAAGGATCTAGCAAATGGAAATTGGTGGCTTTTGTTAGGAAAAAGTCAAATACAAGTTGGTTTTTGGCCAGCAGGAATTTTCACGGAATTAGCCAACGATTTTGCTACGAATGTGGAGTGGGGAGGAGTAATATATAATTCACCAGGTGGATCTTATCCTCAAATGGGTGCTGGCGTTTTCCCACTTCCGCACCCTGCACTTGATGCTTATTGTAGGGGGCTTATAGTTTTAAATGATAAGGGTGAGACCATAAATGCAAAAAACACAATCATGGTTGTTGACAGGCAAAAATACTACAGGGTCGATGATAGACCATATTGGGCTCATGGAAAAAAGTTTCCACATTATATGTTTTTTGGGGGAACTTATGATCCACGTGGATAAACATATGTAGAATTGTTGTAATTAAGATATATCTTTTGCATTATTAAATTCAATGTCATGCACGTTCATAAATTTGTGGTTGATAAAATCACATTTTTCCAACCTCTTTATCAAAGTTTCATGCTTCAACTCTTAATCTAGTGTGTGTGTATATATATATACTTTCTTTTAGTTCTTCCAAACTACGAGTACATAATTCCAATATCAAATTATTGTAACCTGATGGGCCAAATGCAACTCAAATTCAAATATACAACAAACCTGGTGAGAACATAACCCTTAATTAATCTCCTTAGCTTGTTTATATATTGCCACGGCACCATTTACAATCTATGTCCAAAGATATATATCTAGAGATTTTTAGGTGGTCATACTTGAAATTATTAACATCACCTCTCTAGAAATAATTAATTAAGGAATCATCCAAACTACATACGATAAATTACTTCAAACGTAGCCATCGATCTTATTTTAGGTTCATGATTATCAATGAGCTCATTTTTCTTGTTTTAAGTTAAGCATCAGCAACTTAATTCTTGTATATATCTCAAGTTGAAACTTTATGTAATAAAAACCGTATTATGTGGCTCAGTCGTTCTTTGGACTATGAAGGGGTGTTTTCAATCGACTCTTAGGGGCGTTCAGGGGGATTGGCGTTGTTTTGGAAGGGGAGTGATGATGTTGAGCTGATTGGGTATTCACAAAATCACATTGATATTATTGCTAAAGTGGGTGGGATGGAATCGTGGAGGTTAACAGGAGTTTATGGGGAACCAAATAGGAGTCTAAGGAGAAACACGTGGGAATTGATGTGTTCGCTGAGAGAACAGTCGAGTCTTCCTTGGTGCTTGATAGGAGACTTTAATAATATTGTTTCTCAAGGGGACAAGCGTGGGGGTCCTCCATACCCGACCTGGCTTTTGGAAGGATTTCAACAAGCAATTTTTGATTGTCAGTTGATTGAAATTGAGTTGACTGACCATCAATTTACATGGGAGAGAGGAAGGGGCTCGAGTAGATGGGTGGAAATAAAGCTTGATCGGAATTTTGCATCTTCGGCTTGGTTGGAGATGTTCTCATTGATCGGTGTATTTTATATACATTTTTTGAGTCATTTTTGTTAACTGGAGCGTGGATAATATAATTTGAGGGCCCAACATCGGTGAACAAAGAATTGGAATGAGACTGACTCTGATATCATGTAAAGAATGGATCTTGAGTCTAACTCAACCCCAAAAGCTAGCTTGTAGGGCGAGGATTGTCCAAATCCATATAAGGAGTCCATGTTCTCATTACATATCTGATGTGAGACTCTTAACAGTTACAAACTTATGGACCAAGATTTATATTTAAATCATGATTTGAAATCCCAAATCACACCTTTTTGGGTGATTTGGGATTTCAAACTATGACATGAAGTTGAAGTTCAAGTTATGTCCAATTTGAATAAACAAACGTGATTTGAATCAAATTATGAAATTATGATTTGAAAACGCATGGCCAAACACCTACTTAGTAGGACAGAATGACTATTGTTTTTTTAAAAACTTAAATCTGTAATTAAAAAACATTTTAAAAATTATTTCCAACGTAAGTTTACCAGTTTCATCATGCACGTGAATACATTATCAAGACTTAGTTAAAAGACAACCTAAATTTCTTCAATAGATGCAGGCACCAGTTCTAATGTTTTTCCAAAAAAACAGTAACATAAGTGGATATTTATAATTATACCTAATCATGCTGATGAATTAGAAAAATGCAAATGGTCTGTCAAACTCAAACTTTCAAGAACTTGTGTGTGCATGCATCAACCTGCACTTAGAATTTATTTATAAAATTATCCTAAACTTTTAAATTTATTTTTACTCATTCTGTCTTACTATCCAATCATATTTTAAAGATGTGGATGAACTTTTTAAAAGTAAACATGTGATAAGCTTTAGTTCCACAACATGCCACGTCCAACTTCTGACGGTCATTCTGTCTTATTATGAGGAACTATATAAAGTCTGTTTAAGTTAGTTGATTAAAAGTAATCCATAAGTAGAAAGAGCTGAAAATTAATTTTAGATATAGAAATTAATTTTATAAATAAAATAGTTATGTTTTACAATAGAAGGGTTGAAAGATAATTATAAATCGTTAGTGTGTTTGGTAAAAAAAATGTTGATAAGCATTTCTCTGTAAAATAGCTGAAATGTCTTTAAAGACATTTACAAAAATATGGATTTGAAAGTAAATTACTTAAAGGAGAAAGAATGAAGAAAATGAAATAGGAGTAGAAAGATAGTTTAGGGGTGAATGATACGGTTCGAGAGGTTATTTTATAAAATTTATAACATATTGATTTTTCGGTTATTTTATTTTATATAATCAAAATTAGACTTTTTGAAACCATCTCATCATCTTCGATACGGTACGATTCAGTTATTTTTTGATATTTCAAAATATATATATATATATATATATATATATATATATATATATATATATATATATATAAGTCACTAGTAAAAGTTAGAACACACTACCATGTATACTTGTGCAGGACTTTGGCAAAAGAGGTCAAATGCAGAAGAGAGACTTCGTATTGTCTAGAGGAAATCTTTCAAGACAATAAATATACACGTGTCGTGTATCTGGAGGAACAATTTAACAACACCCGTCTTGAAAACTTTGCTAACATGTCATACTATTATAACAACTGAAATTAGTTGCAGATCAATTGTCTAATGTTGGAAATCCGATTTTCGAAACAAAAATGATTTTGCAACTCATTAATTAATGGTTTGCCGAAGGGTGAGTAAGATACACTTGCGATGATGATCCAACAAGTTGATCTCATCCCTATCTTCAACAAAGCCCGGTCACAATTGCTATTGGAGGAGACTAGACAAGTCAAGCAAGATGAGTATAGTCAACAAGCATTGGAGGTTGACGTACCACCAATCACCACCGCACCAGCCGGACCACCATAACACATATACCACCAATATCAACGTGGTGGTTGAGGTGGCATCAGGAGAGGAGGCTGTAACAGAGGAAAAGGGCGTGGAGGAAAGTCCAATTCCGGTGGACAGACACAGCTAACCCAATACCCCTATTAGTGGGTTGGCATGGCCCATGCCCATAACCAACAACCCCGACCCAACATACCGGCTAGTGTCCGCAGTCGAGCATCATAGGCCCTCCTCCAAGCCCACACAGGCCAACAATATCAGGCCTACCTATCTCCGACCCAACAACAACAACAATATCTGTATAGCCTTATGACCCCTACCGAATTAAGTCAGTCCTACTACACTATGAATCTACAACATCCTGACGACGCCTGGTATATGGATATGGTTGCCACATCACACCTCACTCGTAACTCCAGTAATCTCCCTTAACTATTTAATTTGAACAATCCTCAATTTATTTTGGTCGAAAATGGCAATCACATTCCAATTCAAGGCTATGACACCACTCAAACACCATCACCTCACCCTCCCTTTACCCTAAAAAAATGTCCTATATGCTCCTAACATCATTAAAAACATAATTTCTATTAGGAAACTTACTAGTGACAATTATGTATCTATTAAGTTTGTCCCTTTTGGTTTTTCTATGAATGACCTACGTACGGGGACAACTCTTACGAGATATAATAGTGTGGGGGACCTATATCCTTTCTCATCCAATGTCGTTGCAAGTGTCAACCCACAAACCTCTCTAGCTACAATCTCTTCATCTATTTGGCATTGTAGACTTGGGCATCCGGGAGCATCAATTTTTTTATTTTTTTAGAATCAAAATTTAATACAATGTAAGAAAGGGAAATTTACCCATAACTGCTACTCTTGTCCTTTAGGGTAGCACGTTTGTCGCGCCCTTTTTCGGCCGCGGCATTCTAAAATATAGCGAGCCCTGCTTAAAAATGCAAAAATTAGAAAATAAACAAATAATAAAATGCTAATAAAGTTTAAAAAAGGCTTAAAGGTTTTCAAAAATGCTTAAAGGATGCTAAAATTGCAAAAAAGATGCTAAAGTTTAAAAGAGTGCTAAAATACTAAAGGGTTGCTAGAATGCTAAGGGTTCGCGGAGTCGCCACCTAATTAGTTGAGTGAATTAGGACACCTAAATGTTTAACTAGTTTAAAGTCAACACTAACTCCATTTTTATGGTCTGCTAAACTTAATGAGATTCCGGGTAAGGGTTCTTTATTAATCTAGAGGGAAGGGGTTAGGCACCCTCTAAGATCCGCTAACTTGCGGTTATCCTGCCAAACCTAGGGTAATTAGATTCAAATGCATGCTTTAAAAGTACTTAAGCAAAAGATATTTGTGAGTATAAAAGAAGTGTTTTTGACCAACATAAGAATATAAGACTTTGTTTAAAATATATGTAAAGTTAGTTCTAATTGAAAACGGGCATTTATGAAGTAATTAGGAAACCTACGAAATTATCTTATAAGGTACAATATGGAGGTGATAATGCAAAATCTACTATGACAAAATATATGCTTATAGGGTGTGTATTATGCGAAGGCCAATAATCTTGTGATTTAAATAATTTTTCCTATGTGAATGCTAATGGAATTCATAAAAAAGCGATTTTTCCTCATGTTAGAATTCAAGAACAAATAATGTCTAGATTACCTAAATAATTATGTGAGTGGACTACTAAATGATCTAATTATAATGTAAGCATGCTAAATGATTAACTAAATGGGGAAGCAGGTTTCATAACGTCAAACTACTTTCTGAACTATAGATTCAAGGTTTACCTATTATAAATATTCTATTAATAGCGTAATGTTAGATAAATTAATTTACAACAAATTAAATGAATGGGGGCGGGGTAGAAAAATGATAAGAGGTGACTCGAAGGAATGGCGGTGTCATTCGCCGGTGGCTTGGAATTTTCGAGGCGGAGATGAAGATGCATATAGATGTAGGTCTTCGTTGTTTGTAACTCATGAGAAGTCTCGCAATGAGACTTTTCGTTTGGCTCCGACGCGTGCCATGCAAAAGAAAGGAAATAAGATTAGTATATATCTTAATTATTTGAATCATAAAAATCTACACACACATGATCCATGCTTATACGCAACCAGTACACAAAGGTATAGATCGACAAGAATGGCGAGGCCATCTCAGAATAACAAGAAATGAAGGAATTTAATTGCAGATTTATATTCAGAAATATTGCGCTGGGCAGTCCAAGTACAAGAGCTTCTTCAACTTAAACTAGCAGAATGGATCCAAAGGCTCCTGGCAGCAAAGCATATATCACAGATCACACAATTTAATTGCCAATTTAGATATGCATAATAAGCCAACAGAAGAGCTTAGTCAACTTAAGCTAACAGAATGGATCCAAAGGCTCCTGGCAGCAAAGCATATATCACAGACCACACACAATTTTAGGCCTAACATATGGTAACATGTAGAGAAAGATAAAGAAAATAGGCCTGCGCAACAGTCTGTGTTTATTAAAGGCAGTCTAGGCTAATACAGTTTTAAAGCAGTGACTACAAGAATTGAGTTAAGTACATGTATTGGCCATAAAACTCAGATAATCTCATAGTAGTACATAAATCATGCTGGAAACAAACAGGGACTAAAATCATACTGATTTTAAGTGTTTTGCAATGCTAGATTGTTTTGGTTTAACTGAGTCAAAGAAATGAATTTGAGAGGGAGAAAATCAGATATCAAACATGCACATTTCCAGCTTATCTAAAAAAAAACAGTGGGTGAGCATTTTAGGATGGAATAGAAACATATGTGCCCCCTTTTTTATGATTCAGATTTTTAAGTCAAGTTTAATAAGTTAGAAATATAGGACCAATTTATACCCATAACAAGAAATCAAAGTCAATGCAATCTCATACAAACACTTTCGTACATCATAGTGAATTTCGACAATAGCGATACAAACCAAACCAAGATTACTCCTAACATATCTTTCACTTAACAAGCTATTTGACATAAACATACACATGATTCAGATGCATACTAAGAAAGACAATACACACTCATAGATAGATAATGCAGGACTCAATGAGAATCAAGGGCCTTCATATCCCTAAGTTTAAACCATTTCTTAGACCCTTCTATTAACTTAGGTAGTTTCCAATATCAGACTGCCTTCCATACATGTCTACTATACGAGAACATGAGTATAAACCAAGATTGGATGCAAACAGGGCCATAACTCAAAAGATAGAAACAGAGATGGGTAGGAAATCCAATGTCAAACCTATATGTCATTTGGAAACAGCAGATAAGCAATTTTAATATGAACAAATTCAAAGAAACAAAGGATACGTACTTCTAGCAACAACCTAATAACTAAACCCAGCATACATTATATCATATTTCGGACCTTCATTCGACGAATGCTTAGAAAGCGTAATTACCTACATATTGAGACAACAAATATGAATATACCCGATACAACAGCAATCAGGATAAAACAAACTTCACATAATCGAATACGAAGTCAGAATTTCACAAAGAGGATAGGATTTACCTTCTCCGGACAGCGACCCGGAGCAGCGTATCAAGTCGTCGGTCCAATCGACGGGTTTTGGGTTTGCGATGCGAATAAGGGCAAGGTTTGTTTGCTGATTTTTGATTGGAATTGAAAGAAGAAGATTTGAACTACCTATTCGTGCTTGCGGTGATGCTCGTTCCGCCTCGCCTATCGTCCGCTTCCTTGAACTCGCTGCTCTTGCACTCGAATCGCTTCTCTTCCCTGAGCTCTGCTTTTTTGTCTCTTCCCCCCTATTTCTATGCTATGGGTATGCTCTGGTGGTTCTTAACTGCTGCTAAGGGTTCGATGCTATCCCCCCTAAAACCACTCTACTGTGCTATCGGTTTCGATGCTATCTATGCTGACTGAGCCCCCCAGAATTCGACCCTGAGCTCTCTCTTATATGCTCTCCTATGCTCTGCTCTCCTCTCTGCTCATCGTCGATGCTCTCCCCTGACTAAGCTCTGAATTCGATCGATTTCTGAATCCCTCTGTCGATCCCCCCCGATCCTATGCCTATTGCATGTGCTTTATATAGGGTATATATGAGGTGGCGTTTATGGTAAGAAGATGGAAGATTTGGGTACATTCTTAGCCGCGATTCGGGGTGCGATTTGGGTGAGATTTACTGATCTGGTTGAATTGATTTTGGAAGGTAAATATTGTATGTTGATTTCGAAGGGGTTATGGTAAGGTTATGCCGGATTTTCCTCCCTGAAAGTCCGTGAGCCATGCAGTGGAGGAAGATACGCGCGATTGAGGGCTTAGGGTTCCGCCAGGTTTTGTTGCGTTTTTGTGAGCTCTTTCAGACGGACGATGACCGGCGGTTATAGGATAGAAGGCTCGGGTTTGGGCGAGGAAAGAGGCGTCATGGTGCGGAGTCGACGGTTTGGGCTGGGTAGGTTTTTAATTCTAGGAGTTTAATTAGTTTTAGGATTAGTTAATTAGTGATAAATTAATTAATTAATTGTGCTTAAATTATTTAGGTGCTTTTATTAAAATTATTACAAGAATAAGATGGGCGTGCTATTTAATTAATGCTTAATATTTTAGAATGCGGCGCTATTATTTAAAAAACTTATTATTATGCATTATTGCGAAGTTAAATTAAAATTGAATTGAGTTTAGATTAAATTATTTAAATGCTAACTGCAAGTATGATATTTAGGAATTGTTTAAAGCTTTATAAATGCGGTGCTATTAAATGCATATATCAGATTAAAATTGATTTTAAATTACAAATGATTACTAATAAATGCGGCTATGCTACCTGACACGACGTTATCGCTAAATTATTTATTTTATGCATTTATTAATTATTACAAAGCTTAAAGTTAATGCGGGCGCGGGACTCTAAGTGTTTAAAACTCTACGTAAGACGCGATGCCATTAGTAAATTGTTTATTTATGCCTGTATTTATGTTTTATCGCTGCATTTTATTATAAAAATCATAAAAAATTATTTTACAAAATTAGTCTAATTTTATGGTTAATGGCTGGACGGGAGGGTCAAAATTGGGTGTCAACAACGTTCTACTTCCTTTTAAGTCATCACTAAGTGTAATCTTTTCTCCTTTTGATATCATTCATGCAGATTTATGGACAACTCTCATTACTAGCAAACTGGGTCACAAACATTATTTGGTGCTTTTGGATGATTTCTCTCATTTCATTGGATTTATCCTCTAAAATATAAGTCCCAAGTGTATTACATTTTTCTTGAATTTCAAGCATATGTTAAAACCCAATTTGAGAAGAACATCAAAACGCTTCAACGTGACAATGGTCATGAGTTTGACAATTCTCCCTTTCATAAATTTTGTGCGGACAATAACATGGTGTTTCGATTCTCTTGCCCCCATACCTCACATCAAAATGATAAAGTCGAAAGAATCATGCGCACCATCAACAATATGATCCGTACTTTGCTCTTTCATGCTTCTTCCCCCCTTCCTTTTGGTGCTTCGCATTGCACATGGTAGCATACATTCTTAATATATTACCAACGCGTACTCTTCAAAATAAAACTCCAACCGAAATTCTCTTCCACCGAATCCCTTCCTATGGTCACCTTCGAATTTTGGTTGTCTATGCTACCCGAATTTCGCCTCCACGGCTCATCACAAATTAGCACTTAGGACTACTCCTTGCATTTGTTTTGATTTCCCGTCGAATTATAGGGGATACTTATGCTATGATTTGTCCACAAATAAAATCTTACCCGTGCCTCCGACGCCTGCCTCTACTTCCACCCAGGTCCAACCACACTGCCTGCCTACGGGCAGTGTGTCGTCCTCGCCATCCCCTTCTCCGTCACTGCCAGCAGCCCACCCCGCCTGGCCCGCTGCCCACATACATTAACTAGTGAAAGCGCGTTTCGTTAATATGATGATTATATTTTACTACTTACATTTCAGGCTTTACGTAAAATTTTAGACAAGAGAAACAAATAATAATGGTAATGGTTGAAAACCATGATGATTTACATCTATGAACTTCACCTTAGTCCAGCTTCTGAGTTATCAAATACAGTAAGTAATATATACCAACAAAGTCAAATTCATCATAATTCCCAACCAAAATAATTGAGTCTGCCGCCCAAAAGGTAGAAAAATCACTAAATATTATATTTTTCTTCATATAATTATTACTAAATATTATATTTTTCTTCCACTAAAAAAGAATATGGATGCCAATTTACCGAACTCCAACTTTTCATGGAAGTGTGAAATTTAAATGTTCATTTCGTGCGTTTACTCGTTTTGATAACAACTACTACCATGTAGTATGAGTAATTGATGTAGAAAATATATATTTATAAATATCTGATGTTTATACTAAACGAATGAGTACGTGACACGTTACATATTCATTACTTTATTATGGTTAATTCATATACAATACTTTCATCTTACTTAGACCATAGTTAATTAATCTGATTTGATGTAAACACTGATGTAGCTATTTAGCTGTGACTTCCAGGTTCATCTAAATCAAATATTTTTAATGTGTAAAATAAATTTATGAGTAAAATCATTGCACTAAGCGTGTAAAAGTTCTTTTTTATATGTTCGCGCTGATATATGTATATAGTTTGAATAATTTATAAAAAGTTATCTTGATATTAAATTTACGTTTCTTTACTGTCTCGAAATAATGTAGAATAAACAGTTGGTCACTGTCGGTACCTAATAATTCATCGTCAAGTGATAAGAACGAAAAATAATGCACTCAAGCAATAAACAATGACATCTTTTTTTTCATAATAAGTGGAATTTAGAACCTCTAATTGCGTCCCTCTTTACTTCCAACAGTTCTTTGCACTCCCTCTTTGTTTTATGTTTTTGAAAAAAATTATAGTGGTCGTTACACAAACGTAAGTGGAACCTCACTGAATTAGAAAATTATTAATCTCAAAAAGTCTTAATGATTATTCAAATCAATAAATTCTGACTAAAAGAAATTTTCATGTTTAAAAGAAAACACAGAAACAAAGGAAAACTAAGAAATGAACATTTGAAACGTAGTCCACGTATCTTGGAGACCAACATTTTAATCTTATGTCCCACCCTTTTAAACTCCGAACACTTCATGAGGCCTCGTATTCATAATTCTAAATTAAATAATAAGGATTGATCTTAATATGAAGCTTGAGTCTAACTTAAATAAAAAAATTAATTCATGATGTGAGGTTGTCAGAAATCATACTCCTATAAGATAACATGTATTCTCAATTAATACGGGACTCTAACAACACGTGCACACCTAGAATTGTACATATGAGGCCTGAACTTATATATATATATATATTGAAGGCTAATATAATGTAAATCAAAAGGTAACTACGAATGTGATTCTGCTGCTATGTTACGACAAAATAAATTTTAGATTTAATTCAAATTCAAAAACTAACTTATAAAATGTGAAAATCCAAGTATCCTTCCTTTTTTATTATTATTATTTGATATTCAAAATTTGCTAGTTCGATTAATTTAAATTTACATCACGTAAGACCTATCGAGAAAGCGCTTTCTACCGGAGTCCTCGTTACCATCCATCTCACTGCATTCTACAATGATGAACCTCCAAGTTTTCGACATATTGTCAAGTGAGTTATAGACCACATATTTGGAACTTCTTAAAAATCATTTGACCCCAAATTTAAAAAAGAATCTTTAGTTCCGAGGTAAAGGAGAAGGATAAAGGGGGAAAATATATCTATATCCTGGTTTGTGGTTCTCCACAAGGCTACCTTCAGGCTCAGTGGCACAAAAATCATATTATATAAGGTGTACAAAAATAAACTAAATGAACAGTCATCTTCTACTTTATTGCAAAAGACAGACTGGAAGAATAAATAAAGACAATAAATCCTACCATCAACTGGTGGGGTTTACATTACATACACAAATTAACTGAAGATAATTTTTATATTATAAGAATTGTATTCGTTACAGTAGATTACTCTTCTATTGTCTAGGTTACTTTATAACGGATGTAGTCTATGAATAAAATGTCTTTTGTACTTAATAAAAGGTTTCGAATTCAAACCCTAAAAAAAATCAGGTACAAAGTATTTTTCAATTTAGTAAATTTAAAATTGTTTAAATTTGAATTAATCGAACTAGTAGGGATCCACCATATTTTAGTCGCATGTTCGTAGAACTCAATATCTTTGGCTGAAACTTTAAAAAGATTATAATTCAAAATTCACAAATTAATTTTTTTTGACGCATCCTATACACTGAAAATATTAGTATATGGTTATAAAAATAAAAAATCGTTGTCAACATTACAATTTACACGTAAACGTGGGCAAAATGTTACTACTATCTAAAGTCAAATGTTTCTACTTTCTTGATTGTTTCTTCAGCAATTATTTTTAGTGGTTGCTTGTTCAACTTCTATTTATAGCCTTTCAACTTCTCTATTACTCATCAGAAAGAATCCAAAATCTTCTCTCAAGCTCTTTTATCTTCTTCCTCTTCGATATTCCAAAGTTTTATTTAATTTTCTCTAATGGGTAAAATTCATCCAGAAAATATATCTTCTCCTCCTCCTCCTTCTCCTTCTTCATCTCCATATGTAACATCCATAAGAGAAACTTTTACTATATGGATGAAATCACTAGTTTTTCATGGGAATGGATGTACTGTTTTTAATTCCAAAGGTGAACTTGCTTTCAGAGTTGATAATTATCAAGAAAAATGTAGCAATGAAGTATTTCTCATGGATCTCAATGGACAAGTTCTCTTCTCCATAAAAAAAGAGGTAATTTTAAAACAATGATTTTTTTTTTGCACTTTGAACTATTCCTTGTCCTAATTTATATGGCATCGTTCGAATTTCAGGAGTCAAACTTCTTGACCGAATAACTAGTTTGATTTGAAATTCGAACGTTGCTGCATAAATTGGGATAACGGGAGTAATTTTTTTTTGGTATATTTCATGTTATGGATGTTGAAATTTATATTATTTTGTCCTTGTTATTGCAGAAATTGAGAGTTTTTGGTCGATGGAGTGGATATTTACGTGGTGGACTTAAAGGGAAGCCATGGTTTCAAGTGAGAAAGAATTGCACATTTTCAAGAGGAAATGTCATATGTAATGTCAATTTGGGGCATGAAAAATCAATTGAAAGATGCTACAAGATACAAAAATTGGACAGAAAATCATCATTTAAAGTTACAAATAATACTGGAGAAATTGTTGCAGAGGTAGGTCCTTTGAAATCTTGGATTTCACATAACTTGTATAATTTTTTTTTGAATTAAGTTATATATATTGTCAGTATAAATATTTTAATTTATAAATCACTTTTTTTTTCCTGTTGCAGTTAAAACAAAAGCAATCATCAAGAGGATTTGCATATGGAGATGATGTGTTAACTCTAGAAGTGGAACCCCAAGTGGATCAGTCACTAATTATGGCATTAGTGACAGTTTGTGGCTTAATTAGTCGCAAATTATGATCAAGAAATTATATGAAGAATTCAAGAAATATACAATGGGGCGAACCACCATTTTTGGGAGCAATCTGCCACCCTGGAACCAACTGAGCTACACCCATGCGGGTTGCGAACCACCATTCTAACTTTAGAATGTGTTGTGTGCATTTATTTTCTCTTTTTAAATAGGAGATCAAATTTGTATATGCAATTTACAAGAAACTTTTTTTGCCTCGTCATTCGGCCCCTCTGTAAAAACATCACGAGCATCATTCAACAACCCTGTTATGTCATTATTGCAATCATCCATATTTGATTGTTCATCATGATCCAAATTAGTTCTTTCTCTTTCAATTTCGATCCCTAATTCAGATAACTTATCTGTTCTTGGCACAAATCCATTACATATTACGTGATCTCTCACAATATTCTCATGCTTCCCATAACGATAATGACAACTATCACATGGACAACAAATTTGGTTTCCTTGAGATTTTGTGGCAAAAGCCTTTTTAATATACTCGTCTACTCCTCGTTCATATTCATCACTCCATTTGGCAGCCATCCACCACTCCTTAGTTCCACAATCCATTTTCTCAATGTAATATTTAGGAGATTAATAAATAAAATCTGGAAAAACATACAGTAAACAAAATGTAAAACGACGACGCAACGATGATAAATTACGTACAAACATTCTCTGTAATTTAATTTGGAAATATAATTTACAAATAAACAAAATGTTGGAAGAACAATGAATAAAATCTGAGAAATTCAATTTGAGCAGTTCGACGACGCAACGACTGTAAAATCTGAGAAAATCTATACACATACATTAATCTAACCTTGAATTAATAATGGTAACACATGAAATGGGAAGGTAAAACGACGCTAAAACATAATCTAACCTTGGAGAAGAGGGAAGAGCAGTTCGACGATGGAGTAGCTGCTGCTGAACGCGACGACGAGCAGTGGTAAGGCGACGGCGACGAGAGGTAGGGTAAGGCGACGGCGACGAGAGGTAGGGTAAGGCGACGATGAGGTAGGGTAATGCGACGTCGAGCTGGGGGAAGAGGATGTGACGGCTAGGGATTAGGAATTGAAGAAGAGAGAAGGGCTGAATCGCGGGTGAAATGAAATCAAAGTCGTCTAATTTGGGGATATTAAAACGAATGTGCCGTTGCATTAGCCTTTCCGTGCCGTCGCATTAGCCTAGCTAATGCGACGGCCATATTGGGACGTTGCATTAGACCATACAGTCGTTGCATTAGCTTATCTAATGCAACGACTACAAATTTTAGCGTGTACCCATCGCATTAGCCACATCTAATGCGACGGCACTACAATACCCGTCGCATTAGACCTACCTGGAGCGTCGCATTAGGTCAGAAATGTAGTAGTGGGTGGTGCAGTTACAGTAGTTCCGTCCCTGAGGGCATCCTTCTGACTGATTTACGCAAATGGCCTTTTTTAAGTCATCATTTATATGTTATCCCTACTTATTTGGGAAATTATTCTTTTGTACAATGTTAGATTTAGGTCTAATATTTGTTCGATCATACACAAAAATATTAAACTATCGTCTAACATTTATAATAGAGTAACTGACAACATTTTAGTCCATGATCTAATATTATCTTATGAGATTTTTAATTTGTTCAAACGAAATTTACAGATATATATATATATATGTGAAAGATAAGTCGTTTTCATAGAGTTTCAACTCGAGTGGACTCTCATCTCATGCTAGAGACAATAAGACGACAGTGATCAACAAATGCAGGCAGTCCATGTACTATTTTATTAAATTCGTCAATATCGTTTGGCCCAAATGCATGTGTGTAGACGACAAAATTTGGCTGGCAACTTGCTTGTTTTTTAGGCTTCTTGTGTCCCTACAAATGCCCAACATGCTTAAAGATATCGTGAGAATTGTCATCCACACACTCACTCGATTCTATCTTGTATTCAGTATTCACTAATTCAAATTTGTATCGCATATTCCATTAAAGGAAAATCGTTCTCACAAAAATACTATTAACAATGAATTTATTGAAGACATTTTTGTCGAAATGCCGTTGAAAATATGGATTTTCAATGAGTTCTCGTAAAACATTTGTATTATTTTAATCATAATTTTTTTTCATTCACAAAGTTCGAACCAAAGATCTATGATTAAGAGTGATGGGTCCAAAATCTCCCCAAATGATCCCTTACTCCAACAATTTGTTGTTTTGTATAACACCACCCTTTCATAATCGGCTTGAGCTTTTTGAACTTTTTCAAGACAAATTAGTACTAGTTGGACTTGAATGTTTCACTTTTAATGTGTGAAAATTGAAATTTGTATCAGCGAGCTAGTGCTTTTGTTTCTCTTATTCTTGTAACATCATTAGAACTCACATCATATTTTGACTTCCTCCACATTTTCACACACAAAAAAAGATAGCCCGATGCATTAAGCTCCCCCTATGTTAGGGGTCCGGGGAAGGACCGGATCATCAAGATCTATAGTACGCAGACTTATGTGAGGTAAAGACGCGCATGATAGATCCTCGTGCGATCCCTTCCCGAATGTCGCACACATCGGAGTTTAGCAGACCTGACCGCCTTTTTGTGTGAAAATGAGGAGGAAGTCAAAATATGATGTGAGTTCTAATGATGTTACAAGAATAAGAGAAATAAAAGTACTAGCTCACTGATACAAATTTCGATATTTTAATTGTAAAGAGTCTAACATCGGATATGGACTGTGAACATGAGTTTCTTATATTGACTTGGATATAAGCTAGCTTTTGGGGTTGAAATATGCCAAAATTCATTCTTTACATGGTATCAGAGCCAGACTCAATCCAATGCTTTGTTCACCGATGTTGGGCCCCAAATTATATTGTTCACGCTCCAGTTAACGAGGTCTGGGCGTGCGGGGGAGTGTTAAGAGTCTCACATCAGATATGGAATGAGAACATGGACTCCTTATATAGACTTGGACAATCCTTACTCTATAAGCTAGTTTGAGATTAAATTAACCCAAAATTCATTCTTTAGCCTAATGAAGCTTTCTCAATCGAAGGAAGTTACCTTGATAGTTACAACTTGCCAATTACAGCAATTTAAAACCTTAGAAAAAAATCAGAATTTTATACACAATTATTGACTGATACTGAAGTGTTAGAAAACTATTTGTTCATTAGTAATTCAAAGACTGACTTAGAGTCAGCAAGTTTTTTTTTTTGTTGTGAAGGCGCACCGCTACTCTTTCGAAATACAAGACAGAAACCCTGACCGACGCATAGCGCAAACCACGCCACCATGTAAAACCACACTTGGCAAGCCATGTGTGCGCCAACCAAGAAGGTTTATGCAGGATCGAACTCGCGACCATGCGCCCCGCTATTCTTCATCAAGCTTAACTGCTTCTCGGTAATTAGAGTCAGCAAGTTGAGCTAAATTTGAAGGGTCAAAATGAATTAACTTAATAAATGGACCATAGTATATCAAGTACGTACGTCTCATAGGTTACGGTTGGTGTGTGATGGATTAAACAATGAATTTTAACTTAATTCGTCTAACTCTTATCAATTTTTTTTTTAATATTTGTTTAATTGACAAACTGAACTAAGAAATCTCTTCCCTTTACGCTATATATAACATATCATATAAACATATTTAATTATTTTGATAAAAACTTTATGGATCAATTTAGACTATATACTTAGCCAAACGACCGAACTATGACTGAGTTTAGACCAACCGAGTTGATGGGTTAATAAATGTGTAGATCTTTAATCCGCCCAAACTTGGACTGCTTGAACGAGTCATACTTTTATGGGCCAATTTTGTCATTCTTAATTTAACAATTGTGATTAATTGGTAAATCCTTTATTGTGTATTTCACGAATTCTTTTTCCTTTTTTTTTTTATACTTTACTTTGTTTACTTTTATGACCAAATACCAATCACATGTCTCTCGATCTACACTACCTTATATTACAAAAGCTGACGATTCAAAAGAGTTGTAACATATTCCAAACCCCAGTTTTCTTTCAAAAAAATAAAAACTACACGGGTATATTCAATTAAGATTTTAAAAGACTATTTGGGATAAATAAGTCTTGTGGTATTTAATTAAGACTTTTAAATAATCTAAACAAGTCGTGTGATATTTAATCAAGACTATTATAATTTTTTAAAAGGATATCCAAATCTAGTGATATTCAATCAGAATTTAAACAAATAATAAAAGTCTTTTGATATTCAAAAACTTGTTAAACAATTAGAATTTTAAACAATCAAGATTTTGTGACTTTTTAGCGGGAGATATAAATACCAAACTCTATAAACAATCTCACTCTTGTAGACATGATTTTTTTCCTCAAGATTTCTTATTGCTTTCTCTCTTCTCTCTATGTATATTCTTTCATTTCCATTTTCTACGCCCACCATTTCACTTTCATCTCATCCTCCACTTTCTACACTCACTTCCGACTCTGAACAATAGGTTAAAAATAACAATTTAAAAATGAATTCCCTTACAATTCATTAGCTTTCCGATAAATCAAAAACTAGTAAATATAAATTCTCGGCAAAGCCCAAATCAAATGATTTCCCCCAAAATATTATTAAAATCAATAGCCATAACATCAACATTCAAATGCACCAATACTGTGAAAATGTGGCTCATAACATATGCATATTCATTTTGGAGATAAGGTCGTATTCAGAAGCAGAAAGGCGTTAATGTGAAAATGTGATATATCACCTCTCACGATGACTGATTCTTGCAAGTAAGGGTGAATCTCCTGGCCCAATTTTGCTCTAATATTTGTATTCTATGCTTCAAATTGTTCTTCGTATTCAGTCACTTCACAATGACTCAAATAGATTTTAGGGAAAACAATTTCTATGTGAATTATGATGCCACAAAATTGGAAACGACAATAAAACATATCATGTTTTTAGTGTTTCTTTTTAATAGTAGTAAAAGGCCCATGTATTTAATATATGGGGTTATGCTGACCCCAAAAACCAGCAATATTCGAATTGGCAAAAGCATTGAAGAAGAGGACGTATATCACCTTCAAATAATTTTTGATAGTGAGTGAAGATTCCCTTTTTAACAAAGATTATCTAGTATTTATGTGAACCGAAAGAGCTAGGGATATTAGATTTTATTTAGTGGAGAAAAGAAAAATGCTCCAATATTGTTATTTTATTTTGTTTATGGGGACCAGTCAACAAATCTCCATATGTTTTTATTTTAAACGAATATAGAATATAACAACTTAAAGAAAATCGAATGATTTCCCCCCAAACAAACTAGCTTTAATATCTTAGGGAATATTTAAAACATCTTATTTATCTAATGTATTGATTTCAAAATTATAGCCGAGATATAATGGTCAAAAACACATCTGAAGTATCATTTTTTTGCGAGTTTCCTACCTCAACATGTATTTGATGATGCATGGTGTACACTCTCTTTTTGTTTAAAAATTGTGCCAAACAGAACTCCACGCGGATAATCAAAGGAATTAACTGGAATTAAAAAAAAAAAAAAAGATAATGGCCAAAAACACACCTGAAGTATCAATTTTTTCCAATTTTCTTACTTGAATTAGGTGTTTGTCTTTCCTACCTGAACTATCACAAACTATTTATCAAAATACACCTCAAAATAATGAGGTAAGAAACGCAAACACCTGAATTAAGTCTTGTAAACATGTATATAATATTACATTCAAGAAATGAAATGATTACGAAAAATATTTTCTTCATGATATCAAGAGCAAAAAATTAACCCTAGCCTAAAACCCTAAACTCGGTCGTCACCCAACCTCGTCGAAACACTAAGTTCTGCTGCCACCCTCCCCCATTCAAATCCTACCTGCTCTTCCTTTCGTTTTTTCTAATTTCTCTAGGGTAACAATGGCCGACCAACACAAATTTTATCTCGCTCTTGTCGTAAACAACGTCAAGAACTTCATTCCGGTAATTCTTGAGATGGAAAAAAGGAAATATTCATCTTGGGCGGATATTCAAAACCCATTACCGCACATATCAAGTCATTGACCATAATCTTCCTCCAAAGCCTCAATCTGGTGTCATGGAAAAATCCACTAATATTGACATGGCTCTTTGGTCTCGCTTGGATGCTATAGTCCTTCAATGGATTTATGACACCATATCAATGACCTTTTGCACACCATATAGAAATCAGATTCGATGGCTCAACAGGCATGAGAGCGTTTGCAACATATTTTTCAAGATAACATGATTTCTCGTGCGGTTTATCTTGAAAATCAATTCACCAATGTCAAGATGGATGAATATCCAAATGTCTCTGCATATTGTCAAGAATTAAAATGATTGTCGATCAACTATCTAATGTTGGTGCTCCGGTGATGAATCAAAGGTTAGTTCTCCAATTAATTGCGGATTTTAATGAACAATATGATGGTGTTGCTACGTTCATTCAATAAAGTAATATGTTGCCACCATTTTATGAGTCTCGTTCGAGATTGATTCTTAAAAAACTCAAAAACTAAAATAGGCGGCGATGGCGACAAATAATGCCGACACAACCCTCTTTTTCACCAACATGTATATCGATGAGTTTGACCCTCAAAATTATGATTCGGGCAGTGGAAAAAACCGCAACAACAATGGACCAAAACGGAGACAAAATCGCAACAATAACAAAAGAAAAAATAATGGTAGAAGGGCACGAGGTCGAGACGGCGGAAATCAGGCCGGCGGCGACAGCAACAACCGGCAGCAGGGGTAGAAAGAGCTCGACCAGTGGCAGCCGCAAGCCCAGTCGTGGAGAAAGTACCCACCGTGGGGTTGGGCACCGCAATAGTGGCTGCCTCTCCCTACCCGTACCCCACGACATCTTGTGCCAGGCCACCACTACACACATGGCAGTCTGGGGTTCTTGGCAGCCGTCATTAGTAGGCATTTGCAGCTCATGGACCATCTTCTCAAATTAAGATCCAACGGACATCGAGCAAGCCATGCACACCATGACTCCCAATGTTCTCGACGACACATAGTACATGGACATGTGGGCGACCTCTCACATGACGACATTTCAAGGTAATCTCTCACCGGGAAGGTATGCAACTTAATATCTTATTTTATGTGAATGACTTGATTATCTCTGAAAACAATCATAGTGTCATTAAACGATTCAAAGATTATCACAACTATTTTCACATGAAAGATTTGGGCCCACCGAAGTATTTTTTGATAGTTGAAGTTGCACGTAGACCAACTGGGTTATTTGTCTGTCAATGAAAATATGCCTTGGATATAATATCTGAGTCCATATTATTGGGAGTTAAACTAATCAATATTCCCATGAAACAGAATCATGGTTTGGCGTTGGTTGGAGGATCCGATTTGGGTGATCCTAAACTATACAGGCGTTTGGTCGATCAATTGATATACCTCAGTTTTATGTGACCCGAGTTGTCATATTGTGTGCATGTTCTATCTCAATTTATGCAACAATCGAAGAAAGCACACTGAAATGTGGCAATCCGTGTGGTGTGTTACTTGAAGAAGAACCCAGGACAAGGCATAATGATGAGAAAAAATTATGATCTTCAGTTGTATGGATGGTGTGCATTGGACTGGGCCTCCGTTGACTCGAAAATAACTGGCAGGTTGGTTTAACTCCCTCATAAATTCTCCTGTGTCATGAAAAATTAAGAAGCAGCATATTGTCTCCCGCTCGTCAGTGGAGATTGAATATAGATCTATTGCTGTCGCGACCATTTTTTACCGCAGGGTCGGAACGGTACCGCAACGTATTGCTTTGGCACGGTTCCCTGAATTGAGCAAAAAATGCTATGTTGAGGAGTCGCCACCTAATTCAGTGTTCTTTATTATCCTAAAGGAAAGGTGTTATACATCCTTTAAGATCCGCTAACTTGTGGTTATCCGATCAAATCTAGTTTAATTATTTATCCAATTAAAAAATATGCTTTGTGTTAGGCGTATTTTATATACGCTTTTTGAGTAATTTTTAGTTAGTATTTTTCCCATTTTCGTTTAAATAAGTGTCTTGTTAGGGTTGTTTTTCTTTCTTTTGAGTCACAGCGGTTCTAAATGGCAAAATGGCAAAAAGAAGCTAAAAGTAGGCAGAAAAGGAGCTCCCGAAGCAAAAAGGACGAAAGTTGGCAGATCAGGACGAAAGACCGCAGGACAGCGGTGTCGGACTGCAGGACTGCGGTGCCACAATTACTGAGAAGCCGCAGTAATTTCGGCACTACGGTGCCATTCTACAGGACCGCGATGCCGATGCGGAAATTTCCAATCCGAAATAGAATTGAAAAGGGGCAAAATGGTCCAAGGCACATGTTTTTTACAACATAAATAAATCCTTGGGACATATTTTGGGATATAACCTATCACATATCTCATAACACAGAAGACATCACAACGCTTGAAGGCTACCATTGGAGACCTAGTTCTAAGTAATTTTTCTTTTCTTTATTTCAATTCAATTCATGTTGGATTTTGTATTAGTTCTTAGCATGTCTATGACTAGGAGCTAAACACTTTATTAGGGCTTTCTATTGAATCGCTTGAAACTCTCTTTCATGAATTAATGCATTAGTTTGATTTATTCTTCACTTGATTAAGATTTATTCAATATTGGTATGAATATTTGATAGTTAATTGATCACTAATTATCATAATCTATATGATTTCGAATCAAGAACCGAGAGGAGAGATAGACATAGGTTAAAATCGCGGACGAAAGTATCCCGATACTTGTGTAGCATTATAGGTTATTGTTCTTAATTCTCCTATGTGGTAAATCATATCATAGAAATATGTATGGTTCTCAGGTTGAGCGATTATATATCCTAACCTGAATATAAGACAGTCTAGTAAACCGCTATCTTAACGTAGAAGAAAAAGTCATTCTAGTTGCATTAAGGATTGAAAGGAGTTGATAATCTGATCGGTGTATTTTATATACACCTTTTGAGTCAGTTTTAGTTAGTCTTTTGTCCCGTTTTGCACATATAAGTGTCGTATTATGATAGTTTTCCTTTCTATTGAGTCAAAGTGGTTAAAATGGTCATGTAACGCCCCATTTTCGACCGGAGCCGGAAACGGGATTACCGCTACGCATGGTTGGTTCCTGAAATGCTATTTAAAGGAGTCGCCACCTAATTATTATAGTGAATTAGGACACTGAAAATGTAGCATAAAATACTACGAATGATCTCCATTTTAAAGGTCTGTGAAACTATGTGAGATTCTAGGTAAGGGTTCTTTATTATCCTAAAGGGAAGGGGTTAGGCACCCTAAAGGATCCGCTAACTTGCGGTTGTCCGTTCAAACTTAGGTTTAAAAAAATTGTGCTAACATGCAATTTACCATTCTAAAAGTGTTCTAATTATTAAACTAACCAAGATATATTTAAACTAGGCATGCAAATATTTAATATAGATATGTATTTAACAAGATAGTAATGAAAGCAAATAAACATAAAAGATGTAATGAAGATAAATTAACAACATTTTGCTTTTATTTCATTTTATGCGAATGATTTAACTTTAAAGTGCCCCGTACTGCAAAAGACACTTAGTAGAAGAGTTAGTAAATGATAAATAAATTACCAAACAAACACAATATATGTATATATATAGATATATATGTAAAATATATTGTAAAAGATATATTTTTATAGTGTGGGCTCAGCTAGTGTTATGCCAAGAATACTAAGACATGAGAAGCCAATATCGTCACGGTGGCGGTCGACTCGCCTCCTGGTGAACGATACAATGCATTCTCGTCTAATCTTTTTCACTTTCCTCCTCGCCCACATATTCCGTCTCGCTTACCACGGGGGCCTCCAGATCGACGGATAAATCCTTCGTAGGCTAGTGTAATATCATGTTCAAAAATCAGTAAAATACCAATATTTAAATGTAGCAACTGTTCATTCGGAATAAGAATCTTTTCCAATCAGTTTAATAAAAACAGAAGGGGTAAAATCGTCAAAAACCGATCCAAGAAACAGCCAAAAACCATGAGCAGTATCCAACCAACGTCGCCGAAAAACCAGAACAAGACAAACTCCAGCCAAATACCCAAACAAAATCGTAAAATCACCCATCGACAATGTAATGAATATCAACCAAACAAATAAAAGCAAACAAAGGTCACCGGAGATATAACTTCCGACAGATATCAAAACCACAAAATGCAACGGAGCTTAAATAGAATCGAGCCCAGTCCGCCGGAGTTTCAAAACTCCGGCTAGTCCAACAGTCGAAATAATCAGTCCAAAATAAACAGGATATGCAACGGATTAAAAGCAGAATCGACCGGTCACGGAGTTTTTTAAACTCCGGCAAGTAACCAAAAATCACAAAAATCGGTCCAATAAACCCAAATCGACAAATGGCTCAAGATAAACAGCCAACAGAGGTCGCCGACGTATGGGGAGTGCGTGTGCGACCCCGCCGGTCATCACCTCCGGCGGGCAGTGGTGTGGAGGTGTTGCGAGGTCGGCGGCGACTGGAGTTTGGAGGGTGACAGGGACGAGTTGGTGAGGAGTTGAGGGTGGCTTTGTGCGGTGTGAGTGTTCGCGGAGTGGCGGTGAAGGCGGCAGCTGGCGAAGAGCGCGGCAAGGCGGCGAAGAAGCGGCAAGGAAGGCGAGGAGAAATGATTCTCCCTTCCTTTTAAAAAAAATGAACGTTGGGCCCTCTTTTTTTGAACGTTGGCTGCCCCCTCCTTTAATAAAGGGGGGGTAAAAATTAATAAATAGGGGGATAGATTAGGGTTTGGTATTTTAGGGGGGAAATGAAAAGTGGGTTTGAAATTTAAAAATGGGGGGGGGGGGGAAATAAAAGGGGGTGTTTGGATGAAATAGAAATGGTGTTGAATTGGAATGATTCGGATTGGGTTCCGTACTGGACTGGTTTGACAAAATGCGACGCGAGTTAATTATTTAAAAGAAAAATTATTTAACAAGATGCAAAATTATAAAAATGCAAATGCCGACGCAAAAATGCAATATTTAAAACATGTTTAATGTCTGATTAAAATTAAAGCAGGATGTCAATTAATTATTTAAAGAGATGCAAAATATTATTATAATAGAAACATAATATTAACAAAAACATAATGCTTAAATAAAAATAAAAAGATGCAATGTCATTTTGTGAATAAATAAACATAAAATATTATATAAAATATGCAAAAATAACGATTAAAATGCGGTGTGCTAAAATACTTAAAATTGCACGAAATATACAAAAAACGGGTCAAAATTGACTGTCAACAGGCCAAATGGCGGAAAAGGAGCTAAAAGAGGGCAAAAGATGAGATGCCAGAGCTGAAAACAGAGAAAGTGGCGAACGAGGGTGAAATCTGAACTCATGCGCGCCTCGCAGCCAAAGCGGCTGCGCGCCACTATTCAGAGGTCAGAAGACCAGTACATGCGGCGCTTCAACAAATGCAGGCGCGGCACCTAAACATCCGAGAAGCCACAGAGTTGCTGGCGCTCTCGCATGCCAGATATCGTGCCGCGCGCTGATGCAGGCCGGCGCCGACGCGGAAAAAATAGGTTTTGGACGAAATGCGGTCGCCCGAAGGAAAAGAGGAGGCGGTTTGGCTATAAAAGCGAGAACTCAGCGCTTTTAAGGGTTCCTTTGTTGCACAACACAAGGCTTCGCTGAGATCGAGACTATAGTTTAGTAATTTCTTTTCCTTTTCTTTACTTTATTTCGCTTTTTGTATGATGAACATGAGATTAGTTCTTATGTCAATGGCAGAACTAATTCCTCTATAGGCTTTTCATGTTGAATCTCTAGAAACTTATGTTATGATTTAATGACGCTTATGGTTATTCTTCTTCTTGTTGAGATCTATCCAATATTTGAGTTGAATTCTTGGTAATTAATTGACAACTAATTATCACTATATGATTTCTAATCAGTTAGAAAGGAGATTGTGAATATCTTTGTAAGTTGGGTAGACATTCTTGGATTGGGGATGAAAATACCTCAATTATTTATGTAAGCGTTAATGAGGCTTAAAACCCTAATTTTGGCGCATTGTGCGTGACGGTTAACTAGGTTCTTGTTCTTAATCCTCCTATGTAGTTATCCTTATCACCGAAAGGTAGGTAAGGTGCAATCTGGGTTAGTGTTTATATAACTTAACGGAGTATAAAACGATTTAATAACTCCGCTTTCCAAAAGAAGACACTATAAGTTATTGATTAATAAGTAGCATAAGCGGATAGTGAGGAAACGTGGAAGCCCTATTCTCATCATCACTGAAGTAAACCTTTATAGTTAAAATAGCTTTTATAATTCTTAGTTATAAACAACAAATCCACATATCAATTTACCAAATAGATACCAAAAAATAGATAGTTGGTAATTGAACCCTAATCCTTGAGGACGATATTCGGTCTTATCAAGACTATACTATTTGTCACGATAACGTGCACTTGCGTTTAAAGTGTGTGCATCTTACCGCGCATCATAGTCGAGGATATTGGAAGTCCTAATTCCTTCATAACTGATTAAACATCAACAATTTAGTTTAATTCTTGCAATTATTCTAGTAGTTAGATAAAAACCCAAATTAATCATCGTTTGCCAAATAGATAACCTAGAATAAATGTTCGGTAATTAGAAATCAGTCTCTGAGGAAGATATTCGGTCTTACCAGACCATATTACTTGTAACGATACGTACACTTACGTGAGCAATTAAAAATCGGCCTAACACTTTGTTAAAAATATACAATTTTAAAAAGAATGTCGTAAAAAGGATTATTCTTTGAAAAAAAAAAGGATATGTATTTATATAGCATCGTTCATGAAATATAATGTAGAACTGATTTCTATCAAAAGATATACATTTGTGTGACATTGTACAAAAATAAAAAAAATTATGTATTTATTTATAAAGAATGCAATTTATTGACAATTTTAATAATAAGAACAAGATAATTTATTTGTGATTAAAAGAATGATTTATACCATTACTATAAAGTGGATAAAAATAACCAATTTATTTGAAAAGTTCCGAAGTTTGAATGATCCTAAAACAAATAAAAATAGGATCAGATTTTAATCTAGCGGTTTCCGATTTTAATCTATTCTTTTTAATTATTAATTCTAAGTTTACCTATTCTAAATATTTCAATAATTACAATTACAATACATTAAATTACAATACATAATAAAAATAAAAACTGAATTTAAATACAACAACAAAAATAAATCTCCGAAGAGTAGAAATATATCTCCGGGTAGTTGTATAACACTTAGTAAAAGTGTTAGTAAGAGAGTAAATAATTCTCAATAATGACGAGAACTAATAAGTAAACTAAAAGTAAAACCCGTCTTTTATACAGAAAAGACCTTGAAAATCAGACGAAAATTCCTTCATCGGTCATTCAAGTATCGTATCCGTTGAAAATCAGTAACTTTTTTCAAGTAAAGCAGTGCAAGTAATGCATCAAAAAATGAAAACAACCGTCAAGTGTAGCATCTATTCAAAAATCAGTTCTTGCGCGAAAAGAAAATGAATTCAGTCCAATAGTTTGCGAAACAAACAGCAGCCGACACAAATGGTGAAATAGTGGCAAAACAGCCCAAAAGGAACAAAATCCATCAGCTAAACACGCCAACTGAGCAGGATATCCAACAGCTAGAACTATGAAAATCATCACGAACTAAATCATAACAATAGGCGCAGTAACAGTCGAGAAATAGCAGCAAAACAAGAATAAAACAAAACCCGAATGGAAAAGAACAGAGTATAATCCATAGCACAACTAGAGAAGTAAGAAACAACGTCGAGATCACCCGGATCCAAAAATGTCAAAAATCAGTCCGGAAACAGCTAGAAATAGTAGAAGCAGTAGCCAATCGCCGGAGGCCAACACAAAATCAGTACATTAACGACAAAAATCGAGGAATCCGATTCGCCTAAAAACAACAAGGCTCAATATAATCACAATAGCGAAAATAACCAACAAGAGAACAAATTTAGTCCAACAAACAAAAAATATACCGAAATGGAAAGAGAACAATACAGCGTCGCCGGAGTTTTTACTCCGGCCGGTTTCAATCAGCACAAAGGGAGAGCGGCGGCGTGGTGGTTCGACGTCGGTGTTAATGGGAGTCGCTGTGGGACTGCTCCAGTTCATCGGAGCAGTGGCGGCGACAGGAGCAGTGAGAGGTGAGGTCGACGGGAGAAGGGACAAAGGGGGAGGTTCCGAAAATATGAATGAAATGGGAGAAGGGAGGTGTTGTGCCTGGGAATGGAACAAAAATGGGAGAGAAGGGTAGATATTTCAAAGGGATGTTGTGCTGCTGACGGTTGTGAAAGAGTAAAGGGAATGATTCCAAAACTAAGAGTGGGAGAAGGTATCCGCCGCTGAGTGTTTTTTTTTTCTGAAAAAGATTGAAAAGGGGGTGGTGTATATGTAAAGACTAAAGAGGGAGGGTGCAGCTGCCTCTTCTCGTTTGACAAAGGAGGGGTAGCAATTCAAAAAAATGATACGATGGAAATAGGGATTGGACATGAAGGAAAAGAAAAAAAAGTAAATATTGATTTTAATATTTGGTGGTATATGGTATGTGTTTTGAAAATGGGTAATGAAATTGATGAATTGATGAATTGATGGATAGGTGTAAGATATAAAAGATTTTATTATTTAAAGAGATATAAAATTATTAAAATTATTAAAATTATTAAAATTATTAAAATTATTAAAATTATTAAAAATAAAATGACGGTGTAATAATAATAAAACATAATATTAAGAAAGATTTAGTGCTTAATTAAATATAAGAAATACGATGTCATTTTGCGAAAATAAAACATAAAATATTAGGGTAAAGCCATGGTTATGATAAAAATACAGTTTCAAAAACATTTAAAATTACGATAAATAATCGAAAAAATGGGTCAAAATTGGGTGTTAACAATGACGATGACCGTTTGTGAATTGAAATGATTAAAGGGAATTTTGCATAGTTTGAGCGTTGAACACAAGTCTCCGGTTAAAAAGGGAATTTTGCATAATTAACTTGTTGTAAAATCCGAAAAATATAATTAACATACTTATTTTATTAGTTACTAACTCTTCTACTGAGTGTCTTTGCATGTACCCAGAGGCGCATCCAAAGTTAAAGCATTCGCATAAAAGGAAAATAAAACGAAATACCGCTAAGTTTTCTTCACCTCCTCTTTATATGATTATTTGCTTTCATTACAGTCTTGTTAAATATATATCTATTTTTAATGTTTGCATAGTTTCTTAGTTAGAACACCCTTAGAATTGCATGATACGTTTAGCACAATAATACCAACTTAAGTTTGATCAGATAACCGTAAGTTAGCGGATCTTAGAGGGTGTCTAACCCCTTCCCTTTAGGATAATAAAGAACTCTTACCTAGAATCTCACATAGCTTTCGCAGACCTTTAAATGGAGATCATTTGTAGCATTTTATGTTACATTTAAAGTGTCTTAATTCACTATAATAATTAGGTGGTGACTCCTTAAATAAATTTAGGAATCAACCATACGCAGTATCCCATTTTCGACTCCGTTTGAAATGGGGTGTTACAGCACGTACCGCAACAAATATATAATATGTTATATGAGATAAACCAGGGGTACTGATTAAACTAAGTATTTTCTATGACGAGTGGGGAGAAGATTTCACACGTGAATATTTATTGGCTTATATAAAGAAAGTGTTGTAATCTGTTTTTCACAACATGCTTATTATTTTTATAATATGATTGTAATTAAAATATTATGAGGTTACTTTGGATTGTAAGACGAGGTTTTCACTCAGCCCCAGATGGTATGACTGACTCTTTTATTTAACATATTTCAGAAAAGCGCGATAGAGGAAAAACTCCGCAACAGGGCTAGCGATCGTCCCGCAACCTTATTGTCCCACCAATTCATTACTTCGAATTTGGTGAAAGTTATTCTAGATTAAGTATGTTTGAAGAACCAAGTTTCGTTATCTTGGGGAATGTCCCACATGAGATTATTTTCTTTTAAGATTCAGATATTTTTATTTTGTATTTGAACTTCCATCGAGACTAGAAAAATTGTGGATGCTCGAGTATGGGCTCGTGCTTTCATTAAAGTACATGATTATATTATTTCCGCACCTAGATGTATGTATAATATAGAAAGAAAAGAAATTAAATGGTTCGCCTGGAAATTGATAGTTGTTCAGGTGTCATTACGCCCTAAGGGAAGACTTGAGAAAAGTCGGGGTGTGACACTTGTGCTGAAAAAAGTGAATAAACTTGTATGTGACACTAGGAAAATCTCACATCGGTAAAATATGAGAGTTGCTGAGTATATATGAACCCTAGTGATGCGTTCTAAAACCGTGCATATCTAAGCCTAGGCCCAAAACGAATAATATCACTAGTGGATTGGACTGTTATAGATGGAATCAACCTTGAGCGATGGTGGGATAAACCGTAGCGTTAAATTAAGTTTAGGCGAATCTTACACATATGATGACGTTAAGAATATTAAGTTTCTAAGGGGATGTATGTGGTTGGCAAACTTCTGCAAAGACACTGAGTTTGTAAGGAGGATGTATGTGGTTGATACCTATAGGAAAATCCAACATGGGCAAAACATGTTGAACCTTAACAACACATTCATCCTTGATAGAGATCACCACTTGACTCTTGAGCGGACAATATCAGTCGTAGGTTAGGTTGGTATGTTTTACAGTAAATTAAACATAAAACTATCCGTCCTCGACTAGAACAATTTGACCTATGTACGTATGTACAGCTAGAAGATGCGGATATAACGCTTATTAGAACGTAACTCTAACACTAAAGAAAGGAATTAGTTCTTAGCGCGGTTTGTATATTAAGTTAGCATAAAGGAAACCATGCACTACCTCAAGTGCAACACAGCAATAGTACTATGTCCACTGTCAATCCCCATAAATATATCTAGCTGTTCAGAAATTGTCTTTTGCATATATTCCCTCTTTCTTTCCTTTACATCCTTTTCTACTTTTTCATAGGGAATTAAAAAGGGATAATATTAATTACTAGCATTCAAGATGTGGCCTAACTTTTGTTAGAACTTCGTCGGAAATATGAATGTCGAAAACGTCTTTGACATGCCAATTTTCAAGTTAAACCTATATCGTCGAAAATTTGATCTGTATCCAATGCAATATAATTGAGGAGTGCGGAAATGGACCCTTACGACTATTATTATAAAAATAATAAAAATCAAAGTAAGTTAATATTGGCACGTTTCTTGCCATTAGCCAGAAGAAAGTGACTAAGAAAGTGGAAAACATTAGTAGACAGTAGTACATATTTTGCAAGGTTCTTTTCCCTTTGTTGGATCCCTTTCTTTCTATTCCTTTGGAAGTGTATATCTACCCCTTTCTAGTGTCTTCTTCCCCTCAAAATATTTCCAATTCACTCTCTAAATTAAGTATATTATGTCAATGGCTAAAGTTTACCCTAACAAGTCATCAAACCTAAGTACTAGTATTTCCTCTTCTTCTATTTCCTCTAACACTTACGTGAGCCCAAGAAGAGAAATATTCACTTTGTGGATGAAATCCTTAGTCTACCATGGAAATGGATGTACTGTTTATGACTCAAAAGGCCAAATTGTTTATCGAATTGACAACTACAACATAAAACGTAGCAAGGAAGTCCATCTCATGGATTCCAATGGCAGAGTTCTCTTTTCTATTCGTAATAGGGTAAGCCGGCACTAGTGAAATTGTGACCACTTCATCTACAAGTTTAAACGATTAGAGAAGTTACGTTTTTATGTACTTAATTATATCTTCAAAGTTCGATATTTACATATTTTCTTCTTCTTCTTTTTTCCCTCAGAAAGTTCCAGTTTTTGGACATTGGGATGGCTATAAATGGAGTTATGATGGAGTGATTAGTAAGGAGATACCATGGTTTCAAGTGAAGAAAATTATCAATGTGCGTAGAGGAGATAATATGAGCTATTATAATGTTATATTGGGATGTAATTCTGAAGCAAGCTGCTATAACATTATCCTTGGCACAACATCAATTAAGATTATGAACCAACATGGCAGACTTGTTGCAGAGGTTAGTCATTAATTAGCCTTTTTGGTTATTTACTTAATTTTAAGTGTAGAAAGATAATTATATATAATCGTCTATAAGAAGTTGAATTAGTAACTTAGAAAAATAAGACGGCATGTTATAGTCGAATCTTTTTATATCAGTCATTCACTATAACAACATTTCATTAAATGATCAAGTTTTCTTTGCATTGATTTTCCATGTTATATTATATTGTATGTTCTCTATGATATCATTTCGCTATAAAAATAAAAATCTATTAAGACAAATGGCACCATTATAGAAAAGTTTAATTGTATAACTAGTTAAGATACACTAATCGTGTTCAAAAATTTACATTGGCTGTGTTTATAAGTTTTATTTCTTCACTAATAGTGTTAGTGAATTTGTGTTTATCAGGTAAAACAAAAACAAGCAAGTTCAGGAGTGCTATTTGGAAATGATGTATTAACATTGGTGGTGGAACCTCATGTTGATCACTCATTAGTTATGGCTCTTGTCACTGTTTGTTGTCTCATCCATCACAGAATTTGATTATTAGTATTAAGAGTAACAAGTTTAATGTCTTCCTAGTCACTTTTTTTCTGTTTAATAATTGTAATCTCTATCTTCCCTTTGTTCTTGGAAATTAAACAGGGAAAAGACTAAAGAGAACTTAGTTATAGTTTGTACCTTGAGGAATGAGTTGTATTTAGATGTAATAGTTTGATGAAAGCAAGGTACTCTGTTAAAAGGCATACAGAGTTCAATATGTCCAAATGTTGGCCAACTCCTGATATATAAATGAGTATGACACAAAAATTGGAACAAAATCTTAGTAATGTGAGATTATTTAGCCATTTCACAGACATTCTCTAGGCCTTGCTCCAATTTATGGAGTCCCAAACTTTTAGGATAGTGAATCCTATTTAACTAAACAATCAAACTCAACTTTTAACATCGACGGTAGAATTCGGATCAACTTGCGTGCACTTTCATGATTTTATTGAGTACATGCTATATCTCCCGCCGATTATATATAGTTGTGTTCTTAAATGCAATTTAGATCACGCTTTTGGAATGCAATTGTATTAACAATTATTGCTTGTACTTTCAGTTAAAATTTGTACTCTTCTAACAGATAAAGGTTCCTGAAAGAAGAACAAGCTATATTTACAACCCAATTTGGAAATATGTAAAGAGAGAAAAGAAAATTAGCTAAATAAAATAACTCCACAGCTATTTATAGCCGTCACACCAATATTAATTCTCTTCGATTTCGTGTGTAACTACATATGTGAAAACCATCGATCATTTCCTTTTAGGAAAAAGGGTCAAATATACCCCCATCTATTTTCTTTTATTAGCTAATTTTATGCTCCGTTAGAAATAGTAAACAAAATACTCCTACCGTTACCAAAGTTTACACATATACCCCTATTTAAATGGAAATCTCCAAATAAAACCCAATTTCTAATTTCACTTAAAATTATCGTTGACCCGCCCCGACCCATCAATTAAACACAGTCCCCATCACCACCCCCACCTAGGGATGGCAACGGGTAGGATCTGGACCGGATCCTACTAGATCCAGATCCGTTTTACATACATGTATCCATATCCAGATCCAGATCCATAGGGTCCATAAAATCATATCCAAATCCAGATCCATCGGATCCACCGGATCCACGAATCGGATCTGGATCCAAATCAAAGTGACTGATTATTAAGTTATACCTTCTAATCAGTCCAAATTTTCTAGAAAAATAGTCAATTTAATTTAACGGAATCATGGGGAATGCATCCGTAAATTAGGACTAAATGACATTATTGACAATTGTTATGCCTATTGGCTATTGCTGTAGTGAAAACAATCATCTCAATACCTAAGCTACTACATAAGTACCACATAAATGATTAATATAATGATTAAAGAATAACACGCAAAACGTGTCTCAATTAAAAAAATAATGGCATTCGGCCCTTTGAATATAAAATAAAATTACGATTACAAAGGATTCGGTGTCATGATGTATAAATAATAAATGTATAATTAATTTAATAAAAAACGGATTCACGGGTCGGATCTGGACCGGATACGGATCTCAAAGACAAGATCCAGATCCATAAGTCGCGCGGGTCGGGATCGGGTCACTCATCCATCACAGAATTTGATCATAGACCGTCCATTTTTGTGGAATTGGGTTGCTGATCGTTGGATATAATTGCTGGCAAGGAATTTTACCTTTTAATTATTCCATGATGGTGTCAGTGTTTGAGAAAAATTCCCTCTTCAGCCTTATTAAGTTTCTTCCTAGTCACTTGTCTCCTCTGTATCTTTTTCTTTTCCCCATTTTGTGGCAACTCCTTGTTTTATTTAATCATGTTAGGAATATTGAAGTGTACAATTTATGATAAAATATAACTAGACTTATTGGATCCTTACCAGTGAAACCAAGGTAGTACTTGTTTACAAGGTCTTATACAGTTCAATATTTCTCAGAGGTTGGTCCACCCTGATATATATGTATGACACATATTTATTTATTTTTAGAAAGGTAACAATCTTATGGATGTGATAAATTATTTAACTATTTTGCACATATTCTCTAGGCCTTACTCCAGTTTATGGAGTCCCCAACTTTTAGGATAGTGAATCCTATTTAACTAAACCATCAAACTTTACTTTTAAGGAGGGTATTGTTCGGAACAACTTGCACGCACATCAACTATTTCATCATGTATCGGCTACTACTTTCCACTGACATGGATATCATTACTTCTGACGATAATAATATTCGAACCAGCTTGAACGAACCTTGACTATTTCATTAGATGCCTTCTACCCCACCGGTATAAATATCGAAAACTCTACCTAAGCTTTATACCTCTGCCCGCAAAAGCTTAGGCAGCATCAAACTTTACTGTATTTCAGAATAATGTTTATTTTTCTGCAGTTGTATATCAAACAGTAGAGAATAGTTGCATAGTTTCACCTATTATTATTATTCTGGTAGATGTCCGGTGTCCCCACATTCACCTTCACCAGATACAATCATGAAAATTTGCCCCAAGACTGTCATACATTGATGTTAAATTCTAATTTTGAAATGTAAAAGTTTCAAGTCAAACTGATGCCAAAATAAATTCATTGGTAAAGATATTTTACTGCCATTGATCAAGTAGCTAGTACAAATTTTCTTGTTTAACAGATCAAAGAATGAAATATGAAACCAAAAAAGAAAAGAAAAAATCTCTTCATAAACAAAAGACATTACCAGTCACTACACAAGACTCACAGAAACAGCTGAAAGTACTCTTACACAACTTGTAAGTGAGACATATAACCTACTTGGTAAACTACTTTACATTCTTGTATAATATCTAAAGGCTAAAGTCAAACACTATATGCTAGAAACAAATATAAAAAACATGAGAAAAGAGAAAAACTCCCTCACCAATATACATTTATTTTAAATTTTCTTTTTCATTTTTTTGGACAATTCACATTTAATATTCTGGCAGAAAGAACCTGGTTTCATCATCTCCCTGGAACTGCCTTATGTATTCTATTTAGCGTCTTCGCAATTTCATTACTAGCTGTTGTCTTTCTCCTTCTACCTCAGCAAACTTGAGGCTTATTTCTGAATATCTCTCTTGTATTTCCTTCAATTCATCTTCCATTAACTTGTTCCTCTCCCTCAGGAGTTCAATTTCGCTCGACAATTCCTCGAGATGTCTTGTATTAGATGCTGAGGCTTCTATTTCCTTGTCAAGTGAACAGCTGCAAGTACAAAGGTATTCCAATAAGAAAAATAATAAAGAAAGGACACATTTAATATTCCTGGTAAGCTATCCAAGCAGGATTTGAAAGAAAAAGCTAGAAAGATCATCAACTAGAATATGAGAACTCGTACCTCTTCCTTGTCAACATTTGGCAGGGACTTTCATCTTCTATGCATGTCGTTTCAACCACCTGTATCGTATATGAAACAAACACTTACAATGCTATTTCATAAACGATACGTGCTAAAATCGTATGAGTGTCAATGCAAACTTGAACGAGTTAATTTTGCTCGGTGCTTAAGCCATAATCATGCAATAGTACTAGTATGCTCAATTTGTTTTCCTTGTGGACCAATTAATAAGTGACATTTGCTAAAGTAACTCAAGAAATGAGTTAGATGGCTTGCAGCAGCTGACCTTTCGGGACTCCTGTTCAGAGAACCTTTCTGCATTCTGACTGAGTTCTTCTAATCTTCTGTCTAACTCCTCTATTTTGTCTTGAAGATCTATCTCCTTCTCCAAAAATGAATTTGTTGAGCTCTCAAGTGCACTTTCCTTAAGCTTGATCTGACCCTGTTGGACATGGAACATAATACGGAATTAAGAACAGTTACTATTTCAAGTAGCAACTCACATTATATCTTGAGCAAAACTAGGAAACACTAAAGTCCAGTAATGAAAGAATACACAGACAGTTTATTTCCTAGTAAGATCATATAGACAACCTATATTTTTTATTATTAAAGGTATTAATAAAGATAATCTATCTATATCGTTCTCATACTTTGTTTTGCTTTGTTTGGTTTGCCTGATTATTCTTTGTCTTGAGCCGAGGGTCTCTCGGAAACAGCCGCTCTACCTACCAAGGTGGAGGTGAGGTCTGTGTACATTCTACCCTCCCCAGATCCCACATTGTGTGATTTTCACTGGGTATGTTGTTGTAATCTATCTATATCGTAAAACTAGAAATGATGTAAAATAAGACACACCTAGCAACTCATATGGAGGTTAGAACAACATTCAGGTAAAGTAAATGCGGGTAAATATTCACCTCAAGCAAATTTATTTTCTCTTTAAGACCTGCAACCTCTCTCGAGCCAACAGATGTGGCGGGCATGGATTTGTTGTTCTTCGACGTTGTTTTCATTCCATTAGAAGCTATTACTCGACCATTAGCATCCTTGAGCTTTTTATCTAAACCGCTCAACGCTTCCTCTTTCTTCTTCAAATCACCTTTTAATTGAGACACCTGTTTTTTCAATTTTTCTTTCTCCACCTCATCCTCAAACAACATCCTTTTCATTTCGTTGCACCTAGATTTAAGGTTATCTACTTCTGAATGCACTTTCCCAGCTAATGCCTCCTTCTCATCTTTAAGAGACCTCATATTGTTTAATTCCTTCAGAGACTCCTCGGCTTCTTTTCTCACCAATGAAAGCTTAGTCTCCAGTTCACTTCTTTCATTCAGACCTTGTTCTACAAGCAATTCCATGTCTTTAAATGATTTCCTCATCTTATCTAATTCTGCTATCAGAATATTCTTCTGCTCTACATGATCAGAAGATATTTTCTTGTCTGCTAGAAGACTTTCAATCTCGGCTTCAAGGATTATAATTTTCTGGGACAGATGCTGCTGACTTTCATTGGCAAGGTCTTCTTGTCTCTGTATTTGTGTAGAATTTTCCTCAATTTCTGTCTGCAACTTTTCTATTTGACCTGACATTTTACTCACCTGTCTGGAAAGCTCGAAAACCATTACTTCATAATGGTCTTTGATTGACTGAAGCTCCTCGGACGATTTCCGGAGCATATTTTCAAGATACATTTTCTGTAAGCGGAATTCATTAGCTTCATTCAATGCTTTGCTAGCCAACTTTTCATTACCCTCAAAAGTGGACGCCATTTGGACAGAGAGCCGTTTAAATTCCTCCTGAAGCCGCTCTGCTGTGCTAGCATTTTGCCATCTTGTTTTCCTCAATGCTTCTTCAGCTTTTATCGCTCTCTTCTCTTGTTCAACTTTATCACGAGTAAGCGCTCCTAAATCAGCTTCGAATCCCTGGGCTTGCTTTTCAAGTTCTTCCTCCAAGTTCCTCACTTGAGCTTCGAGTTCACTAATCGTGACCAAAGAGTGGGAGAATTCCTCAAATTGCTTCTTCAGTTCATTCTCCAAGCTGTCAATCTGGGATTCCAGTTGACTTACAGTGGCATATGAAGAAGAACATTCATATTGCATCTTCAATTGTTCCTGTAGCTCGCTTTGCTCCATTTTGTACGACATGTCATGGTTTTCTTGCTTCAGTATCTCATAGTCAAGCGCGAGTTGCTCCATCTGCATCTCTAACTCATCTCTGTCTCTTCTGTAGATCTCGATTTCTCCTTGTAGGTCCATGATTTTTTGCTCTAGCAAATGTGTTCCCTTGGCATCGGTATGATCTCGCACAAGCAGCTCAAGTTCTTTTTGCTCTTCATCATCTTCATCTGTCATTTCATGCTTTTCAGCATCATCAAGGGTCATCGATTTGCTGGGTAGGCTAGCGATTTCGTGGTTTTTCTGTTCCAACATCTCGTCTAGATAACGGACAGCAAGAATTAGTTCAGAATTTGATTCTTGTATTTTCTGAAGTTGTATCTGAAGATTGGCGTTAAGGTCCTTCTGGTAATTCAACTCTTGTCTAAGCTCATCTACAAGAGCCTGAATATCTCCATTGTCATAAAGCAACTTGTCTTTGGACCTTGTCTCATCCATACGTCTCTGGGAGGCTTTAAGTTTATCGCATTCTTCCTTGAAAGCATCTCGTTCCTCTTTCAGGCTAGATACCTCTTTTGAAAGGTTGATTCCCTTTTTGCTCTCCTTGACTATCTGTTTCCGAAGAGTCTGTAGTTCCAAATCTGTCATGTCCGCCTGCCTAGTCATAGCTACGAGCTCTGTTTTGAGCTTTTCAACAACATCTGAGGCCTCTTGTCCCATCCACTCCCATTGTACGTCCGGACTTTCTTCAGTAACCGTTGTTGAGACATTGCTATTTTGTTTCTGAGGAACCAAAGCACGATTCAGAGAGGATGGAAAGTTTATCTGCTCGTGATGGCCCGTGTTGTTCTTCGATGGGACTTCACAAGGTGTATCAAGACCTGAGCTGCTTCCAGAACTGGACAGGGTAATATCAGATTCGCTTGATGTCCGGCAGTTGCCGTTCTTTCCACCGTTTTGTGATGCAGGTTTATTGGCAAGATCATCCTGTCAAATAAACAACAAGTAATGACACAATCTTGTCAGTCAAGAATCAGAAAACCAAGAACGATGCATAATAGAATTGTGTGTGTGCGGGTGTGTGCAATAGCAAGCTTTATTGGTCAAGAACAAAGTTATATTGGCAAGCTTCAAAATTATGATACTCGGATCTTTTTCTCTCTTACAATCAGACTTACCTCAATAGAATTGTCTTTAAGTATATCTTCCAAATCACCATTGCTTAATTGTGACCTCAAGCTTCTATCCTGAGTATTAAGTTTCGCATTTTCAATTTCTTCGACAACACTGTAAAAACACCCAAAAAATGGAAATTTTTGTTTAGTCATTAGATTCAACTTGCAATCAAAAACTAAAGACACACGCACACAAAAAGAATCATAAAACCCTTCTAGAAATTGGATAGCACCTTCGATCAGCAGAATCTTGATTCCTCTGTATTGAAACCTATAATTTAAAAATAGCAAACAGAAACCAATTACACCATTGTAAAGAATTTACAAATTACCAGTCTTAAAACATTTCTTTCAAAAAGGGTTAAAAGACTTACATGCAACACAGCTTCAGATTTAGAATTTCTGAGAGGAAGAGACACCAAGGAAACCTTAATTGCATCTGCATAACTCGAAAAATCAATCGAAGCTTCGCCAACGAATCCAGCTTTTGAAGAACCCTACAAAGCACAAATCCAAATAATCCATCTATATCTCTAAATAAGAAAGCAATGCAGCATAACAAAACCATGAAGTAGAGTATGTTGTTGCTTACAGTTCCCACGACAAATTTATAGATCCTCTCATGAATCTTCCCGGACTTTGGCTCTCGAACAAATTTCACAGTTTCGAAAACTGCATTCTCCCAGTAGCAGCTCCCATCACGAACCGTTGCCTTCTCTGATATTACCGCTGGCTTTCCAACATCAGCAGGGACCACAGATACCATCAATGCATCTCCTACTACTTGTGACACCTATACAAAATTTACCCATTATACTTTCATTCAATGCATAACAGTCCATCATTCAACCACCCATTGTGCCCCCCCCCACCCAACACACATATTCAACCAAAAAAAAAACAACTTAAAATAGGAAAATGCATAATCATATGATGTCCAAGGGTGTGTTTGCCTGTTTGATAATAAGGAAATGTTTGGAAAATATGAACCTCCATACCAAACACACTCTACATCAAAGATCTTCACAATGTAAGAGCTGAATCTACATTTTGACAAATCAACCATTTACCCCACAAATTAAATTGTATAGCAATCAAGAATCTTCCTTGCAATCCTGCATCTATTACTTTCCTTTTGAGTCGAGGGTCTATCGGAAACACCCTCTCTCTCCCATAAAAGTTGAGGTAAGGTATGCGTTCATCCTATCCTCCCCAGACCCCACTAGGTAGGATTACACTGGGTATGTTGTTGTTGTAATCAAGGATCTGGACATCAAAATTACATTACACACCAAAAAAATTGTTTTTTCCACCCTTTTTTTTTCCTTCACTACTGTATAATCTAGAAAAAAGGTGCAACTAATCACTCAGTTGCACATTGTTATTTCCAATGCATTCAACACTAATTTCCAAGAAAACAGCTACTCACAAGCACAACAAACAAAATAAATAAATAAAAAAGATAACAAAAATCCAATCTTTTACTACACATTTGCTTTCAAGAATGTAAAATGACAGTAACAGTACCTGAGTTGCATGAAATTGCAACTTGAATACAGCTTTGATCTTGTTCTTTTCACTCCTCCATCTCGCAGACTTAAACATTTTTTCCACTTTAACCCCTCAATTAACACATTCTCCAGAAACCACCCCAAAATTCTCGCCGGAGCTCAGTTATGACCCTTACCGGATCTCCGGCTAACCTTGCCGGAAAATGACCATGCAACTGAAAAAAACTCTCAAATTCACAAAATTTAAAATACCCAGATTGAGTTTTTGCAGTGTAGACTGTAGACACGTGGCAGTGAGTTAAACACAATGGATGTAATGTGAACTAAAATAGAGCCATTGTTATGATTACTACATGAAAATAATCAAGAATGTGTTAAGAAGACAGATATCAGTAGATCTGAAGTGTGTTTTTTTCACACACACACAGTGATTCTCTCTCTCTCTCTGATTCTTTCTCTCTCTGTATCTAGTTTTGTGTATATATATAAATAGTTCAGTTTGAAAAAGAGTTGTACTCATATAGTGACAATTTACTTATATTATGTTAGTTTAGAGGTAGTATTACCGGTCCTTCAACACTATCAACCCAGAAAAAAGTGCTCTCACTGAGAATCGATCTCACACTTCAAGTGTCTAGAGCGTCTTATGTTCCCTCATTGGCCATTGGACTGTGCCCGGGGGACATGTTTCTTTTTTTTTCTTACTCTTAATCTATGTGATTGTGTTTGATTTAACATATGATATTTAAAAATAAAAAAAATAGAATTTATAATCTAACATAGCTTTTTTAGAACCGATGATTTATTGGAAACAATTTTTTTTTCTCTTTGACAGAATTAAGGTCTGCGTACACTTTATCTTACCGGACTTATGAGATTGCACTAAGTATGTTGTTGTTGTTAACATAGACTATAAATATTTATATGACTATAATTAAAATAAAAAGTTAGAATTATCCTTCGATCCATTTTAATTGTCTTGCTTACTAAAAATAAACTGGTCTAAAATAGTTACTATTATTTTATTATTTTACTTCTTTTTTGTTTCTTTTATTTTTTTTCTTTTTATTTTGGCAAAGTATTTGGCTTTGTTTTTTTGTTTCTTTTTAAATAATTAGCTTTATTGGTTTTATTTGTCCACGATTGGGGAAAGAGAAAGAAGAAAATAAATTATTGAAGGGCAGCTTCTTTGTCTTGATTCAAGAATCTGACTGATCAGATATTAGGTGAAATCTTCTAGTAAAATTATTATATTAATTGCATGATGGAGTATATAGTTTATAAAATGAACTAGTAATATTATGTTCTGAATTGACAGTATTGACCTTCAAATTATTCTAAGATGATCTTGCTTAATGGCTAATTGAATATGTCAATCAAAAAGAAAATGGTGTGACTTTCTTCATTTGGATAAATTTCAAAATCTCAAGAATTTTTGGCTCAAAATTGTTTGTGTTAGTTTTCTTATTCAAACACTTTTTCTTGGTGAGGTTTCAAATTCATTTACAGCCTAAATTGTTCCTAGGCATAGGATTCTAATGCAAAAATCCTTATTTTTCCTATTTTGGTTTCTAAAATGTTTGTTGCTACATCATCAATTCAACAATTATTTTTGGTAATATTCAGTTTTCATTAAATCACAATCACGTTATATAGATCATAGTTACTATTTGAAGAAAAATAGATAATTACTTACATAAGTGAACTTTCTTATCTCTATTTCTTAAAAAAAATATTGGTACCATATCAAAAGTTATTTTGACAAAAACAAGCAGGGTCGTTTGGTAGGAGGGATTGGATTATTAGTCTGATTAGATTGAATTAATTTCATATTTGGTTGGTGGAATAAATTCTTTGTATCCCACTCAATTCTATCTATATGGATAAAGGTGGGATAAGTTATTCCACATAGAAGATTGGAAGGTTGCATTCGGTCATGTCAAGGTATTGCATGTGTTCTCCTCTTATCAGTATGCGGATATATTCACAAAAGATCTTCTTAAACAGTTATTCCTTGACTTCAGATCCAGTCTTAGCATCCGGTCTCCTCCCAGTCAGACTGAGGGGGTGTATTAGAATGTGTACAATATTATTTAGTCATATTTAGTCTTATATAATTATGGTAAATATAGGATCCCTATTGTATAAGGATTTCACATTATATACCTTATATATATTTTGTATTAATGAGAAATGCTCTCCAAGAAAGAGTAATACAATTCTACAGTTTTTAATTAAGGCTTTACTTCGTGTTCCAAATTTACGTTATCTTAACATTATTGAAGATGTTCCAATGGGCACCCGAAAGTCAACTGACACCTTCAACAAGCATATTTTGCCCGACTTCAGGTCACTCACGAAGGCAACAAAGCTTAGGGCTCAAAGAACCTCTCATCCTGATGTTAGGGTGGGATGCCTATCGAAATAAGAGAAGGCAATCTCTCTCGGGAAAGACGATCCAATTTCTCTTCTTAACAGAGCTTTTTTTTCATATACAACTTAAACTTGAAACCTCTAGTTAAAGGTGGAGGGATCCTATATATCCATCCCTAACACAATTTTTAGTGATTCTTGAAATTCTACTAAATGTGTTCCACTTTTATACTCTGAGTATATGGGTAAAACTATTTAATTTTACGTCTGAAATCGAACATAGAATAAAATCTTCAATTTTTTTGAAATAAAATTTAATATTTAGAAATTATATTAAAAAGGTATAAAAACAGTAATTACCAATACAAATTAAAAGCTCTTAAAATATATGTTGACACTAAGTTCACCCATTTATCATGGTAATGTGACCCGCATGGACGTAGCTTAGTTGATTTCAGGGTGGTAGATTGCCACTTAGTAGGCAGGTTCGAGTCTGGCAGTCGTAGTGTGGGAGTTTCATTCCTCCTTTGTGGAGATGGCTCTTTGTGGGCACCAGACACTGTGCCTCTCCCCTGGTGGGCCGCTGAGTCACCATGATTTACCTCCTCCACCAATCTCTGTTGTGTCGGGGGTGGGGTCCCTGTGGGCGAGGGATTTCGCCTTTTGCCCCCAAGAATTGTGGACGCGACCGTCAACTCATCGTGCCTACGGCACAAGATCGCAGGTTTGAATCCTGCCTCTAGGTCGCACGGCCCGATACTCCCGGTAATTACTCGAGAACCGGACCGGTAAACCCGAACCGATACTGATGTGCGATTTATACACACGTTAAACGCAAGTGCACGTATCGTGACAAGTAATATAGTCTAGGTAAGACCGAATATCGTCCTTAGAGACTGGTTTTCAAGTACCGATTATCTATCCTTTAGTTTCTATTTGGTCAACGTTAAGTTGTTGAGAATTATAACTAAGAATTAAAGCTAATGCAGGAAATAAACTAATTAAGAAAATACTTTGAATTAAATCAGTTATGATGGAGAATTAGGGTTTCCAAGATCATCAACTATCCACTCTATTCAATCCTTAAAACAATTAGACTGACTTCTTCTTCTACGTTAAGATAGCAGGTTAACTAAGCTGTTTTATACTCCTATTAAGGTAATATAAACACTCAACCCCAATGGAGAATCCTTCTATCTTTCGATGACAAGATTGACTACAAAGGAGGATTAAGAGCAACAACCTATTAAGCTACACAAGTATCGGGGTACTTTCGTCCACGATTTAAACCTATGTTTATTCAACTATAGCATATTCACAATCTCCCCTTTCGGATTTCGATTAGAACTCATGTAAGTGATGATAACTAGTGATCAATTAATTATCAAGAAATCAAAACAATTATTGAATAAATCTTAAGCAAGTGAAAAAGAAATTAACTAATGTATTAATTCATGAATAAGAGTTTCAAGAGAATCACAAGGAAATCCCTAACAAAGTAATTAGCTCCTAGTCATAGTCACACTAAGAACTAATATAATCTCCATACATGAACTGAAATAAACAAACCAAAATAAAGTAAAGGAAATACTTGAAAAGCCTCCAATCTTAGCCTCCTAAGTTGTGTTGTATGTACAATGGATTGAATGAATCCTCTAATGATGTAGAGACTATTTATAGCCCAAGAATCCTTTAGGTCAAAGGTTAGGGATTATGTAGGTAGGAAAATTTATCCCTTTTGGACTCTGAAAACGTGTCAAATTCGGCCCAAAACGTCAAAAATACCGCGTTGGCGCCGTGGCCCTGAGATTGGGCGCCACGACTAAAAACTGCAATAAATCAACTTTCGAACATTCGTCGCGGTGCTCGAGGCGTTTTCATGATTTTCGTTTCGTCGTCCTTTTTTCGTCCGGACTTTGTCTGATCTCCTCTATACTTCCCGAAACTTCTTAGACTTCATTTCTTGGCCCTTTTGTGTGCAATTCCATCTCATTTATGCTCATTTCATCTCCTTTTTGTCATTTCTCCATTTCTGACCGCTGTGACACAAAAGAAAGGAAAACGACCCTAATACTATACTAAACATAAATGAAATGAGTAAAATATTAACTATAAATGACTCAAAAGGTGTATATAAAATACACCGATCAGATACTCGGACCCAAAAATTAACGGTCTGGATACGAGTACCAAAAAATTACCCGGATCAGTAACACCCCCTCCCCAGCAAGCCCTAATTATATTTAATTGCAATATTCCATAATGTTGGATTATTTTACATATTTTAAATATATGTGATATAGACTTTATGTTTTAATTTGAAGTATTGACATATAAAATATAGATTGTAAATTAGTAAAACTTTAAATGGTCATAACTTTGCGCTCGGACGTCGGTTTGACCTGATTTTTTTTTTGAATTCGCGTATTTTTTCGAGATGAATCCGAAGCCGATTTCTCCAAAAACGTCCTTCTTGGCAATCAATTTCACTTTTCCCCCAAATCATTACGTTTTTTCCCTTTTCAAAGCTAAATATCTCACGATATACAATAGATTTCAATGTTCAAATTTCGTAGTAATGTGTCCGAGAATGTCAATTTCAATATTGAAAATTTAATTTTTTTTAAAAAAAAACCGGGCCCGGAACCCGACCCGGAAAATTCTTATCGGTCCGGACCGATAAGGTTTCGGTCCGATCCCGGATCTGGGTCCGGGACCGGTAAGCTTATCGGTCCGATCCGAGTGTCCAGATACCAGGACCGGACCGATAACACCCGTAGATGCAATGTTACTTTGCACAATAAAATGAAAAATTATGTGGCAAACCACTGTCATCTGACTCAAAAAGGTTCTCTGGTTTCTTGCTATATTCTTTTCTGAGAGAAACTCAGTGAGTACCAATAACTACCAGCTTAACTGCAACTGTCTTTATAAAAGGGGCGGGGTGGAGGAGGGTCCTAAAGATTATCTTGTAAGGGTCATTTTTAACCGCTCATAATGCCTTGGTGGGTGGGTACAGTCACACATGGTGGCGACCACATTTTATTAATTCACCAGTTGTCCTATAGATATACAATGACGAATTTAACTTATATATATGGTGACTGGTGAGTATAAAAATTCTGTTTATATTACTTGGTAAATTTTAACTTGAAATAGTAGGTCAGTTACCGCATTTACTAAATTACCAGTTATTAATGCATATGAAAGATTCACATGTAACCCGCGCAGAATAGCCACAGAAGAAGAGAAATACGACCGCAAGGCCACGAGTTCGATTCCTCGCATAAACCTTCTTTGGTTGAATCGCCACACAGTTAATCGCGTGGTTACTGCGACGGCTTGCGTGCTTATCATACCGATTTACCCTCACAAGACTGAGAAAGAATGCACGCATGCCTTCACAACAAAAAAAGAAAGATTCACATGTAATTATAGTCAGACCTCTTTGTAACGGTAAATATGTGCTTCATGGTGTGACTTGTGAGCTTTGTTGTAGGACAAATGAGAGTGGAGCTGGCATTTATTTTGTATATAATCATAAAATTATCTGCTGGCATTTTAGCCCACTATATATATGGAATGATGGAACACACAAGAGGGCTCGAAGTACTCCATCAGCTCAGTGACTTTAATTTAAAGTTTTTATGTATGTATGTATGTGATCTTACGGTAACTAAAGCCTCTGTATAAAAGAAGGCATATTACAAGAATAACGTATACGCATTTCTGTAAAAGGTGTTGGTATAATAATCTGTATTTGGCTAAATAATGTTTCAAAATAATATGTTAATCACTTAGTGAAACATATAACATTAATGAAACAATAAACGAAAACAGAATCTGTTTTGGAAAAATAATTTCAGAATGTAATCGAGCCCACTTAGTTCAAAATGTGTCCTTAAGGAAATTATTCCCCTCACAGTACTCGAGGTTAACGGAATATCGCCTCCCAGAATAGAACGATTATCTTACCAGAATAGTAGTACTCCAAATTCCGGTAGCAACGAACCACTCAACGACAGTATATCACACAGAATGAAATTTTCAAGTTGAAGAGCAACTTCAGAATTTCAGAATTGATTAGAATATGAATTAGTGAATAAATTCTTGAAATAATCAAGAATTTATAGGGTTAGAGGTACTGATTCTGAATGGTTGCAACCATTCAGAATAGTCACCTAATTTTGGAGGGAAATTCGAAAAAGAGAGGGAGAGCCGGACGGATCGGGTCGGGTCGCGGGTCGATCTGTTTGAATTTGTTTTTAATTAAATAATTAATTAATTAATTTAATTAAAGAAACGTTTGTCCAAAAAGATTATCAATCAATCGATCTTTTGACAAATCCAAATCTAAATCCAAAGCCAAAGCCGAAGCCGAAGCGAGCTGATTAACGACGCGAGGGTCCTCGCCTCTCAACCCTTTTAGCAGCTCGAGAAGGTGTAATGTAATATATACACCTCTCTTTCCTTCTCTTTTTTTTCGATGTGGGACAAAAGAGCCTTTTACGCTCTTTAATTTTCATCCCATCATTTCTCATTCACCAATATCAAAACCCAACAATCCCCCACATGAATGGAGAATGGTTATAAGATAAAAGAATGTACGGACGAGTGTGATATACAAACGAGAATTGACTGCATCTGGATAAGTAGGTTTCCCTTTGAACTTTCTGTAGTGAACTTATATCGGATATACTCGATCAATCGGTAGGTTTGATATCTTTGAACCGTCGAACTTTGTTGTATACCTAGACAACATAAGACACACAATCAACCCTCAACCGTTTATGGTTCTCACGGTTGTGTTCGTTTCAGCCATGAACACCGCCTGGTCTCATGAGTGCATAAAGAATGAGCCTTTACTGTCATTCCCCTTTAAAGCGGCTTACACTTAACACTCACATAGGTGATTTCTAAACATGTGGTCCTATAGCCACATTATCTGGTCATACATCGCCAGATTTAGATAACCATTAAAAAACTTTAATGCTTTATTAACTCATTAACAAGCCATAAAGTCTTATCCTTATTTATGAACATTGTCTTCATCCGAGAATGGGTTGAGTTATTTGACAATGTTGAACCGTCAGTCACAACTTTGTTTGATCTCCTTGAACCTAGCTCTTAGGATCTCCAGTCTGCTAGGTAGAGTTACCGCCATACGACTTGTCATTCTCGCCTTAACCCCATTCCCATTGATGATCTACCAACTCCTCTAGATAAGCCTTTTGTAAGCGGATCCGCCACGTTATCTCTTGACTTTACATAATCAATTGTGATAACGCCACTAGAGAGAAGTTGTCTAATCAGATTGTGTCTCCGTCGTATGTGGCGACGAGATTTTCCGTTATACATTACGCCCCGCCTACCTATTGATGCTTGATCATCGCGGTATACATATAGGAGCCAAAGGTTTGGGTCGAATGGAATATCTTCTAAGAAATTGAGTCATTCAATTTTCTTCATCTACTGTTTAAAGCTATAAATTTCGATTCCATCAGAATGGCGATGATGTCTGCTTTGATGATTTCCAAGACACCGCTCCGCCAACAAGGAAAACATATCCACTGTGGATTTAACTTCAAACGATCCTGATCCAATTTCAGATCACTATATCCCCAAGCATCGCGGATATTTATTATAATGCAAAGCATAGTTTTGGGTGTGTTGTAAATATCTCAAGACTCGTTTCATTGTCATCCAATGAGTTTGATTGGGATTACTCGTGAATCGACTCAGCTTGCTTATAGCACATGCTATATCCGGTCGGTGTACAATTCATAATGTACATCGACTTCAAAACTCGCAAAGTCCATTGTGAGTCACTTTCACCTTCATTCTTTTGAAGCAAAACTTACATCAATCGGAGTCTTTGCAACATTGAAATTTAAATACTTGAACTTGTCAAGTACTTTTTCAATATAATGCGATCGTGATAATGCTAGACCTTGTGGAGTTTTATGGATCCTAATTCCTAAGATCAAATCAAGAACCCTAAGTCTTTCATGTCAAATTTGCTAATGAGCATACGCCGTAGCATCGACATCGACAATATCTTTACTCATTATCAACATGTCATCAACATACAAACAAACAATGATTTCATGATTTGGAGTATTTTTAATGTAAACACATTTGTCACACTCATTAATCTTAAATCCATTTGTCAACATTATTTGGTCAAATTTTGCATGTCATTGTTTGGGTGCTTGTTTAAGTCCATAAAGTGACTTAACAAGTCTGCACACTTTCCTTTCTTTACCAGAACCACAAAACCTCAGTTGTTCCATGTAAATTTCTTCCTCCAATTCTCCATTTAAGAAAGTCGTCTTGACATCCATTTGATGGATTTCAAGACCATATCTGCCGCCGCCACTAACACCGAATAGATGTTATTCTTGTTATTGCAGTAGTATGTGTCAAAGTAATCATGACCTTCTTTTTGTCTATAACCTTTGACCACAAGTCTTGTCTTATATTTGTCAATAGTACCATCAGCTTTCATTTTCCTTTTAAAGATCCATTTTGATCCTAAAGGTTTATTTCCAGGAGGAAGATCAATAACTCCATGTATGGTTGTTTAAAATTGATTCAATCTCACTATTGATCGCTTCTTTCCAAAATGTTGAATCGTAAGATGACATTCTCGCTTTAAATGTCGAGGCTCATTTTCAAGCAAGAATGCTACAAAGTCCGGTCCAAAGAAGTAGATGTCTTTTGACGTTTGCTACGCCTTAGATCCTCTTTGCTTGGTATACTTTCCTTCGTTCTTCCCGCGGTCGTTTAGATCTTTCACTGACGACTCATATTCAGCTTTATACGGATAGATGTTTTCAAAGAATTCAAAGATTATCCGATTCAACTACCGTATTAACATGAATTTCGAGATTGTCCGATTTGTGAACCAAAACCGACAAGCTTTGCTTGCAAAGATAGCCAATAAAAACACAATCCACAGTTTTTGGTCCGATTTTTACCCTTTTGGGCAAAGGAACTTGGACCTTCGCTAAACACCCCCACACTTTGAAATATTTCAAGTTGGGTTTTCTTCCTTTCCATAGATCATATGGAATATATTGTATTTTGTTGTGGGGTACTCTGTTGAGTATTCGATTAGCTGTAAGGATAGCTTCCCCCCACAAGCTCTGCGATAAACCGGAACTAATTAGTAAGGCATTCATCATTTCCTTTAATGTTCGGTTTTTCCTTTCCGCAATTCCATTTGATTGTGGTGTGTAAGGGGCAGTAGTTTGATGAATAATTCCATATTCCAAACATGTCTCTGCAAAAGGAGATTCGTACTCTCTACCCCTATCACTTCTAATCATTTTGATCTTTTTATTCAATTAATTTTCCACTTCGTTCTTGTATTGCTTAAATGCATTAATTGTTTCATCCTTACTATTAAGCAAATACACATAACAGTATCGAGTGCAATCGTCAATGAAAGTTATAAAATATTTTTTCCCACCACGAGATGGTATTGACTTCATATCACATATATCTGTATGAATTAAGTCTAAAGGATTTGAATTCCTATCAATAGACTTATATGGATGTTTAACAAACTTAGATTCAACACAAATTTCACATTTTGATTTGTTACACTCGAATTTAGGCAATACTTCTAAATTGATCAATTTCGCAAGGTTTGTAATCGATATGTCCTAAACGAACACGCCATAAATCATTTGACTCCAATAAGTAAGCATTTGAATTTTTATTAATCACAACAACCATTACATTGAGTTTGAAAAGGCCTCGGTGAGGTAGCCCTTTCCTATGAACATATCATTCTTACTTATTACAATTTTCTCACCACTAACACACACTTAAACCCGCTTTTTGACGAGTAGTCCAATAAACTAAATTCTTCCGAATTGTTGGAACGTGCGAACATTGTTGAGAGTCGACCTTGCTAAGTCATCTTGAAGTATCTTCCCATATCCTTCAACCTGGTCATTGCAAAGATTTCCCATAAACAAGACTCTTGGGTCCAATGAGCATAGGTTGCAAATGCTTCTTTCAGCAAGAAACACGCCGAGTGGCACGAATCCACCACCACTCCTTCGGGTTTCCAACCAAATTGCACTCGACAAAGATTGCATACGCATCATTTAGATCATCATTCATTTCCACCATATTGACTTGTCTTTTCCTTGTCCTTTTCCGAGACGCATAACTGGGCTTTCAGGCCCTTTCCCACAATTAAAGCGGTTGCCTTGAACTTTTTCTTGTTAGAACCCTTCTCTTTTCGTAAGGCCTCTTTCTTTTCTTGTTCATTTTGAGCAAAGATCTTCAACGATGTTGACCCCTTCAATTAGTGAACTCTTACGATACCTCTTTTCAGCGGTTTTGTTATCTCCCTCGATCTTGAGACGAATCACAAGATCCTCCAACTTCATTTCCTTTCTTTTGTGCTTAAGATAATTCTTGAAATCTTTCCACGAAGACGACAATTTATCAATCATCAGCCCACTGAATGCTTCATTCACTACCATACCTTCAACAATGAGGTCATGGAAGATAAGTTGAAGCTCTTGAACTGGTTCCAAATAGCTTTTCCATCAACCATTTTATAGTCTAGGAATTTGGCAACCACAAACTTCTTCAAGCAAAGATCTTCTGCCTTGTACTTCTTTCAAGTGCACTCCATAGTTCTTTGGAAGTTTCATCAGACCGTAGACATTGTACAAGTCATCTTCTAAGGCACTTAAAATGTAGCCTTGCACAAAAATCACTGCTTTCAAGCCTCGGAACTATGAACTGGTTGTCGGGCATGTCGGCAGCAGTGAGGTCCTCACTGGTGAACTTTTGCAAACCAAGGGTGGTAAGCCAAAAGAACATTCTTTGCTGTCATCCTTTAAAGTTGGCACCGGTGAACCTCGCAGGTTTCTCAGCCGGTGGTACTGCGATACGGGTTGTAGTAGTAACCGCTGGTGCAGTATTTGCAGAGGTAGTTTCAATTTCAATTGTCATTGTTTGTCACTGTCAAATAGACAAACTGTTTTAATTAATAAAACCAAAATAGCAATTAATTCACAGACTTCAACGATGAAGATTTTATTTCTTCAAATCGTAGTCGAATTATAAACTTAAACGATGAAGATTTTATTTCTTCAAATCGTAGTATAATTATGAAACTTTAGTATTCCAACGAAGTTTTTATATCTTCGAGTCAGAATACTAATATTCATATGGAGTAGAAAACTACACAAGTTTTAATCTCCTTAAACAGAACGATGAAGTTTTTATGTTCTTCAAATCGTTATACACAACGGTGAAGATTTTATTTCTTCAAACCGAATCAATTTTGATAGCAACAAATATAATACACAATGGTGAAAATTTTATTTCTTCAAACCGAATCAAAATTGATAGAAACGAAGTGCAATAGATTGTATGTTATGTACTTGATGAAGTTTTTATATCTTCAAATCAAGTATCCAAATGAGTAGAAAGTTATGAAAACTTTAATCTCAACCGGAGTAGAAAATCCGAAGATTTTAATCTCCAAACAACATACAAAAAAAAAACTTTTTTTTTCTTTTGGAAAACACTTTTTCCTGGACTTTAATATTCCAACGAAGTTTTTATATCTTCAAGTTAGAATATGAAATTCCATACGGAGTAGAAAACCACACAGGTTTTAATCTCCAAACCAGGATACAGATTAAAATACAATAAACACTAATTTCCTTAAGATTGTTGGTATAATAATCTGTATTTGGCTAAATAATATTTCAAAATAATATGTTAATCACTTAGTGAAACATATAACATTAATGAAACAATAAACGAAAACAGAATCTGTTTTGGAAAAATAATTTCAGAATGTAATCGAGCCCACTTAGTTCAAAGTGTGTCCTTAAGGAAATTATTCCTCACGACTCGAGGTTAACGGAATATCGCCTCCCAGGATAGAACGATTATCTTACCAGAATAGTAGTACTCCAAATTCCGGTAGCAACGAACCACTCAACGACAGTATATCACACAGAATGAAATTTTCAAATTGAAGAGCAACTTCAGAATTTCAGAATTGATTAGAATATGAATTAGTGAATAAATTCTTGAAATAATCAAGAATTTATAGGGTTAGAAAATCGATTACGAATGGTTGCAACCATTCGAATAGTCACCTAATTTTGGAGGAAATTCGAAAAAGAGAGGAGAGCGGACGGGTCGGTCGGTCGCGGTCGATCTGTTTGGATTTGTTTTAATTAAATAATTAATTAATTAATTTAATTAAAGAAACGCTTGTCCAAAAAGATTATCAATCAATCTTTTGACAAATCCAAATCCAAATCAAAGCCGAGCGAGCTTAGCGGCGAGAAGCGACGGCGAGTCCTTGCCCTCTCAACCCTTTTAGCAGCTCGAGAAGGTGTAATGTAATATATACACCTCTCTTTCCTTCTCTTTTTTTTCGATGTGGGACAAAAGAGCCTTTTACCCTCTTTAATTTTCATCCCATCATTTCTCATTCACCAATATCAAAACCCAACAAAAGGTACAATGACTAGTAACATGATGTCCAATTCATGAGCTACTGTCACTCTATCAGTTTTAGATACTCCCCTCAGGATTTGCCTACAATATTGCTCTGAAATGCCCTCTCGTATAGTTTTTGAAATCATGTATAATACGTATATACTGGCAACCTTGGATCAATTTGAATTGGTTACGACTAAAGAATAAAAACTTCACTTGGGAGTAGGAGAAGGCATATAACAAGCTAGAAGATTGTGGCACCGCAACTTGGATGAACTTCCATCATGTCAGAAATTATTATTGACCAATTCGCCAGTAAAGCTTCCTATAATGCCAAACCCAATATCAATTGGTGGTTTCTTAATGTCCCTCACCAACTATCCGAGGTTGAAGCATGATTGATTTTGAATCTAATATGTTGTTGGATAAATATCTTTGACAACTAATTTTCTCTAGATAGTACAATATCGTAGCAGGAGTAGGATCGGCCAAATAGTCTGTAGGTATAAACTGCATAAGTAGATGTTATGAATTAATTCTTCTTTGATAAAAGCAATTCTTTTTTGTAAAGAATACATTTCAGTACTCAAAGTTGATTGATAACCCATAACGGAAGACATCCTATCCGATAAATATAAGATCTTTTAAGTTATTACTTCACCTAAAAAAAATTGCAGGTGACTATCGATAATTTTCAATACTTTTCCGTTGTATTATGAATATTTACTATTCCTTTGAAATAAAATAATTAAGGAAGATATTTGTTATGCCCTCGTAACTGCCACCAACAAAGATCAAGGATAAAAGAAAAAGAGAAGCAGAGAAAAAGTAATATACCAATTCAGGATAGGTATAAGTATAACCCATCCCTCAAATTTCAATTATGTTTAATATTCGAATTATACTGGAAAAGAACAATAAAAATAACTTGTCATAGTAGTTTACAATATATATCACGCTCGACAAAGGCTAATTAATTAGTCAATAGATGATCTCACTTTTGGTCACGAGGGGGATAGATATATATAATGATGTTTTAACTTGTCTTCTTTTTTTGGGAGTAATCTGCCACCCTGGAACCAACTGAGCTACACGCATGCGGGTTTGATTTTCATTTACTTGTACAGGAGGAGGAGGCTACCCTAAAGTGAAAAGATCAAAGAAGATAATTACACAAAAGTAAATATTCATCAATGGATTTTCTTAAAAAGAAAAAGGAGAAGAGAAGGTGAAATTAATCATTAGATAATGTGCACACAAAGGAGACAACACAAGGTGCTCATGTGATGGTTCCCTACCTTCAACCCCCACCCTCACCCTCTACCCTATTACGACAAAATCAGAATTTTCACAAAAAAAATCAAAATATACAAGATACAAACAAAAAAAAATAAGAAGACTCAACATTCTAAGCTCCTCCTATTATGTGTGGAATTCGAAAAAGGGTCGGATCACGGTTCATTGTACGCAACCTTATCTTACATTTTTGCAAAAGGTTATTTTCCCAGCTTTGGATATGTGACCTCCTGATCATGACAGTAACTTTACTAGTTACTCCAAGACTCCCTTTTTCAATATCTATTATATATAAATAAAAAATAATTTTAATCTTATACTCATATATAGTACTGTCTCTATCCCAAAATATTTGTCACATTACGTTTTTCAAAAATAAAAGTATATGAATTTTGATCAACATTTTGAGCTATATTTTTTCATCATATTAATATGAGAAGACTTGCAATTTATAGTATTTTTCGTATATTTTCTGAGTATTTAAATTTAAATTTTAAAATAATAAATTAATATAATTTAATTTAATTTTGAAATTTAGTCAATTAATAAAAATAAGAATATGACAAGTATTTTGGGAGGGAGGAAGTAAAATTTTCAGGCGATGGTAGTCTGGAAATTCCTTACACCCTTAGCTCTACCTATTTTCCACCCACCCACCCCATCCAAAGACAAAGAGACGCACAGTATCACATACTAAATGGTGTTGGGATAAGAATTAAGAAGAGGAGGGGGTCCATTGGTTTTCAAGAAGACAGCATTAGATTCACACACATGACTTGCTTTTGCCTTAATTTCTTGTCTCGTGATGAAAAATGGCTCCTCTCTCTCCTCTCGTGTCATATGTTCTTTAACAGAAGCTCTGGAAAAGGGGGAAAAAGAGTAGAAATATAAATGTAAAGAGATGCAAATATAATGGTAGGATTTAGTAACTTATGTAATAATATTTTTAAAAGATGCAAACATAAGGTACTTGTCAAAAATAAAGTTATGTGTACGTACTATTTACATCAAATCAAATTAGTTTATCATGAACCAAGTTATGAATCATGGCGAAATAGTGTCTTCTCTAATAGTTTAACATTATTAGAAAATCTTAATTTTCAATTGAATTCCTCAAAATTTAGCTTATGATAGATAAAGTTTTCTTCAAAAATCTCTTATCGACGAGTCAAATTATGATAAAATGTCAATTGAAAATTATTGTTTTTCTGGTAATGATATAGCTATTCTTAAGCGCGAGATGTATATACCTTATGAGGTGGACGGGTGAGTCGTCCCCTGGACATAGTCCTTTTAGGCATTTGGCCATTTAGTCTATAATTTATTAGATGATCGGTGCAAGGTCAGAAATTACTATTTTACTTAATCATGATATCAATAAAGGTACATATAAAAAATACAAGTCATGCATGTATTCGTAAATTAGGTGTAAAATAAACATCGGATTTGAAAATGACAATATGTTTTGACAGTAAATTTAGTGAAGATTTATCAAGTGGTGTAGCATTTTATCACGTGCTGGACAACTTCAAAGGTGGAAATTAATCTCACATGACAAAATTGTGTGTCCAACTTCTAGACTAAAGTTATGCAAGTGGAGGTTTTACAGGTTGGCCACATCCTATAAGTCTAGTTGCATGTCCTCTAAACATATGATATTTTGATCCTAATAATGAAATATTTGTGACTTTTCCACAGAGTAAACTTGAGAATTTAATAACGGTTTAAACAAATATTAATATCAATACGTAAATGGTTAGTAAATTCATTTCTACGTATGGATCTTAGACTCAGGAGCTTCTAACTCGTAACAAGTCTTTATTTTTCAATGTTCAACCCTTTTCATATCCCTTACTTGTTGCTCTTCCTAATGAATATAAAGTTAAAGTGACTGAGATTGGTAGCATAACGATTGCACCTCAAATTACCTTGCATAGAGTGTTGTTTGTGCCTTCTTTCAAGTTCAATCTTATCTCCATTTCTTCATTAATTGCTCAATTAAGATCCCTCATTATTTTCTCTGTCACTTCATGTCTACTGCAGGCCCCTTAAATGAAGAGGCCTCTTAAAATTGGTGAGGCGTCTTTTTTCTATTTTAGGGCTGCTTGCATAAAAAGGTGAAGAAAGAAAAGATTGGATTGGAATATCGATGACATCGTTATTATTGATTTGCCAGAGATGGTCTATACCTGTTGTGCACACATTGCCTCAATTCTATCAATGACAGTACTGTTTCTGCTACTTTGTCTCATAGTGGTAATGTTGCAAGTTCAATAAGTCACTCCCCTTGTCCTTCCACGGTAAGATGTCCCACAAATCATGCTTGTAGAGGTTCACCAGGTACGCAGTGTCAAGTTCCTTCCAATGTAAAAAAATTCATCGCTAATAAAACACAGTCTGTTGCTTTGCATTCAACTTTTACTTTATCTCATGGTGGTATATTGATGTTAATGTTCTATGGCACAATAGATTTGGCCATGTACCCTTTATCAATATGAGAGGGATATACTTTCTCACATAAACAATCTTTATTTTGTCCCATATGTCCCATGGTCAGTCAAAACAGGCTACCCTTTCCTACTAGAACAAGCACATCACATAGGATGCACATCCATAGGATCTCTGACATGGTACATGCAGATCTTTGGGGCACGTATCATATATCAACATATGACAATCACAAGTATTTTCTTACACTTATGGATGATTTTAGCAGATCCATATGAAACAGTCTATATGCTGAGCTGCAAAAGTAATATTCTGCAAATACTCATATCTTTCATTCCCATGATTGAAACTCAATTTCAAACCATTATTAAAATCCTAAGATCAGACAATGGACTAGAATTAACCAGTGCAGAAGCCACTTCCTTCTTTCAATCCAACGGCATCATTCACTAAAAATCTTATCCATACACAACTCAACAGAATAATGTGGTGGAAAGGAAGCACAAATACCTCCTTGAAACAGTCGGAGCATTACTTTTTCAGTCCAAGTTACTCTTAAAATACTGAGTTGAGTGTGTATTAACAACCACATACTAATAAGAGACTTCCTACAACCTATCTACATAACAAATGTCCATTTGAATTGCATTACAAAAAGAAACCATTGTACTCATCTGAGAAGATTTGGATGCTGGTGTTATCCCACAATACCTAAAGTCCACAAAGACAAATTCCAACCCAAAACTGTCCCTCATGTAATATGGATATCACCCTGATAGTAAAGGGTACAAAATGCTCAATCTATAGTCTACGAAAATTTCCATCTCTAGAGATTAGTTTTTCATGAATATATTTTTCCTTTCATTAATTCTAAAACACATGTATTATCTTTTCTAGTTTTCCAGTCCTAATTTCATCACCTGGTTATGAAAAATCAGACTTTACTCATGTCACACACAACACAATAATGCTAGCAATATGAGTGGAAATGGTTATGCTACTGATGTGTCTCTTGACTCATCCATGACTAGTTCACCACACTTTTACAATAATATAAATGGATCACCTTCTTTTGCTAATGACACAACTGTTCCTACACCTGAACCTACACCTAACCAACCCTTAGCTGAACCAAGGAGATCATCTAGGACAAATAAAATGCCTACTCACCTGCAAGACTTTACATGCTCCATTTCTTCTCTAATTCAACTGTTCCTTTCATTAATTCTAATGTTGTTCATACCACTTCTTCTCTTGCTTCTGATTCTTTGATCCGTGATAGTCAATCTTTTGTGATGAATGTTTGTGATAGCAATAAACCATCCTCTTATGAAGAAGCAGCTGTTATATCTGCTTGGAAAGTTTCCATGAATCAGAAGTTTGATGATTTGCATATTAATCACACATGGGACATAGTCCCTTTACCCAAAGACAAAAAGTCTATTAGTTGCAGGTGGATATATAAGGTGAAACATAGAGCAGATGGTAGTGTGAAAAGGTTCAAGACTAAGGCTGGTTGTGAAAGGATACACTCAACAAACGTGTGTGAATTATACAAAAACCTTTTCACCTGTTGTCAATATAAAAACTGTGAGGGCACTGATAGCTACTATCATTAAAAGAAAATGGACCATCTCAAAGTTGGATTGCCAATAATGCTTTCCTCCATGTAGACCTTAGTGAAGAAGTGTATGGATTTACCTCCTGGACTTGTTGTGAAAACACCAGGATCTGTTTGTAAGATAAACAAGTCCCTATATGGGCTAAAGCAAGCTAGTAGAGACTGAAGCTCTGCAGTCTAGAGGGTACAAACACTCATAAAAGTAAAAAATATAAAATAGAAATTTGAGAATAGGGCGTGGAAGGTAAGAAAAATATCATATTTTTTTTATAAAAATATCATATTTTTTTATAAAAATATCATATTTATAAAACAGCAATCATATGGACTTCTGCTGTAGTCAATCTCTATCATATAGCTGTCGAACCTTTTGTACCGCTGCCTCGGAGACTGCTTTAGCCCATATAAGGACTTCTTCAACTTGCAAACATAGTCCTCCTTACCAGGAACCTGAAACCTATCTGGCTGAGTCATGTATATTTCCTCCTCCAACTCTCCATGTAGGAAAGCTGTCTTCACATCTAGTTGTTCAAGTTTCAGATTCTGATGTGCAACTATTACTAGTAGCAACCTGATGGAAGTGTGTCTGACCACTGGCGAGAAAATCTCATTGTAGTCTACCCCCTCTCTCTGAGTGAACCCCCTAGCTACCACTCGAGTTTTATACTTGATACCCTCAACATGTGTTCCTCCTTCATTCTTCTTGTAGATCCTCTTCCAAGTGACAACTTCTCTGTCTCGCGGTCGCTTGGCTAACTCCCAAGTCTGATTCTTATGGAGTGACTCCATCTCCTCTCTCATAGCAGCAAGCCATTGGGAAGATTCAGTACATGTAACTGCTTATTTGTAAGTGGATGACTCATGTGAGTCAGGATCCACTTCTTCAGCAACCTGCAATGCATAAGCTACCATGTCTTCAAAACCATACCTTCTGGGAGGTATTCCATAATTTGCTCTCTTTGATCGATCAAGAGCCAAATTGTGTTTGCTGCTGATAATGAAGATCCTGATGATTCTGCTTCTGACTGTGGTTGTTGGACTTCATATGATGGTTCACCCTCATCTGGAGTGACTTGCTGCTCCACCTGTTTCCCAACACTGTCACCAACAATAGACTTCATAGTAGGGTTAAACATAGAATTTTCATCAAAAACTACATTCCTGCTCAGTATAACCTTTTTCTCAGACGGGGATCATATTCTGTAACCTTTAACACCATCCCCTAACCCACAAACACTCCCCTTTTAGCTCGTGGTTCTAATTTACCCTCATTCACATGATAATAAACATTGCAACCAAAAGCTCTCAAGCGGTAATCGTGAGCTTACTAGACCACATCTCAAAATGAGTTTTGAGATGTATACTGTGCGAGGTCCACGATTTATCGGATAGCAATTTGTACTAACCGCGCCGCCTGAATGTCTGAGTTAGTCCAAAGTTAGAGAGCGTCATCTAGCTCTCTTCAGAAGTGTCTGATTCATGCGTTCTGCTACACCGTTTTGTTGTGGCGTCTCCTTGACTGTATGATGCCTAGCAATCCCTTCTTTTCTACAAAACTCATTAAACTCAGAACAACAAAATTTTAGACCATTATCAGTTCGCAGTCTTTTGATCTTCTTCCCTGTTTGATTTTCCATTAATGTCTTCCACTGCTTGAAGTTTTTGAAAGCTTCACTTTTATGCTTCATAAAGAACACCCAAGTCATCCTTGAGAAATCATCAATAATTGTCATAAAATATCTGTGACCTCCTAGAGACTCCATCCGGGAAGGACCCCAACAATCAAAATGGATGTAATCAAGTGTGCCTTTTGTTCTGTGTATTGCTTTGAGAAACTTGTTGCGATGTAATTTCCCGAATACATAGTGTTCACAAAATTTAAGGTCCTCGACCTTGTGACCACAAAGAAGATCTCTTTTTGACAGAATTTGCATCTCTCTCTCGCTCATATGGCCAAGCCTCATATGCCATAACTTGGTCAAGTTTTCTTTATCAACCTCTGAGGATGCAATGAAGAACGATAACGTAGAACCTTGAAGGAAATACAAGGTATCACGTTTTATGCCCTTCAGAACCACATTCGAATCTTTGCAGACATATAGAACTCCACCTCCACCTCGAAATCTGAACCCCTTGCTATCTAACATGCTCAATGATATCAGATTCTTTGTCATGAATGGAACATGCCTGACGTCATTTAATGTACATAATTTATCATCATGTGTCCGAATTTTAATAGAGTTTATCTCAACCGTTTTGCAAACAGAACTGTCAGCCATAGAAACACTGCCACCATCCACTTGATCATAGGTTGTAAACCACTCCCTGCGCGGACATATATGGTAAGATGCTGCTGCATCGAGGATCCACACATCATTGTGATGTGTGTACTCATTAGCAACTAGAGCAATATCATCTTCAGAGTTGGTATCTGCTCTGTGATACTGTCGGATTGATTATTGCCTCTTCTTCTTAGACAATCGTTTTTGGTGTCCCTTCTCCTACGATAATTACGCATATGATGATTGGTTTTGGACCTTTAGAAAATGGTTTCTTGGACTTCTTCTTCCCCGAATTTCTATGTCCATGACTTCCACTGACTACTAACCTCAGCCTTTGATTATCTCAAGACTTGTACCGGCGCTTATGGCGCAACTCCCTAGTATGGAGAGACGATCTCACCTCCTCTAGAGACATAGTATCTTTTCCAACAATGAATGACTGTACGAAATTTTCGTACGATAATGGTAAAGATACTAACAGAATCAATGCAGCATCCTCATCCTCAACTTTCACATCAACATTACGCAACTCTAACAAGATTGTGTTTAGTTGATCTAAGTGATCTCGAAGAGGCATACCTTCCTGCTTTCGTAGACTGAACAGATGTTGCTTCATAATCAACTTGTTGGTTAAGGACTTCGTCATATAAAGACTCTCGAGCTTGACCCATAGACCCTGCGCGATTTCCTCCACCGCGACCTCAGTGATAATATCATCAGCAAGGCTCAACATAATTGTTGAATGAGCCTTCTCTTCCAGAACGGCCATCTCAGCGTTAATGGGTTCTGCCGGCTTCCTAGAAAGCGGCGCCCAAAGTCCTTGTTGATTTAACAAGACTCACATCTTGATCTGCCACAGACTAAAATTGTTTCTCCCCGTAAATTTGTCAATTTTCACATTCATTCCAGACATCTTTCAAATAAACAAATCCGGCTCTGATACCAATTTGTTATAGCGGAAGCAATTAAACAGAAGAAAGAATAATAATGAATGTAAAGAACACAAACGATTTAACGTGGTTCACTAACAATGTGTTAGCTACGTCCACGGGCAGAAGAGAGAAAAACTTTATTGATCTTGATAAATACAATTTTTGGGATTTCTCTTGATTGTATTTCAGATTGCTTATTAGGTTATGACCTATGGGGTTTATATAGAGTGCCTCTTACACAGACTAAGGAAAGGTTTTCCAAACAGAAAAGGAAAAAGTTTTCCAAACAGAAAAAAAAAGGATTTCTAAACATTATATAAACTTAATACGCCTGGATTCAATGCATATTTTAACTAATATCATATCTATTGGAAAATTAATATATATATATATATATATATATATATAATAAAGTTAGTCATAGATAAGGTGATGTGAAACCTCTCTAGGGTCACCATTCGTATTTATCTTTTTTCTCAATTTTTTGTTATTTTCTCCATTTTTGTGCATTTCTTTGTTCATTTCTACACACAATCTACTAATTAATGGATTAACAAAAGTAGCATAAATACATGTATCAATCAAGCTCACGTAGCATGGTAGCAGTAACCAAGGAACCTTTGAAATAAAGTCAATTAACCGTTTCCCCATTCCTATTTAAGGACTTTTTAGCAGTTAGGAATTAGTATTATGTATTCATCACAAATTTTATTATGAAATCAATCGATTCATATTAATGTGCGCAATATGCTGCATTAAGAACTTGAAATGGCAACAGCATGGACAGCAAACGATTTGCCTTACTTAAGGTCTATTGACAATACATTAACTGTTAATGTTATTTTTAGAAGATAGGCAATTAGTATGTACTTATTGCAACTTTTTTTTATGAAATAATTAATTCACCTATATAATGTATTGAGAACTTGAAAAGGCAAAAGTATGGACATGCAACTCTTTGTACTTAAATTCTTAAACATACGGTGGCCGGATAGAGATCCTCTGTAGTGCATTTTACGTAAAGTGCACTACAGAAATTATTAGATCTTATTTTTTCAAATTATCTAATGGTTTCTAATAACGCCAACACATTAAAATTGTGCACTTTACGTAAAGTGCACTACAGGGGAGCTGGATCTGTCGTGACCTTATGAAGCTGCCGCAATTGCTTTTGAAGCTATACCACATACTTTGGCTCAAGATCAGTGGTAAGGGTGATTTGCAATGGCTATGCTAGAAGAAAGGTGCAAGAATTATGCAATGAGAAGGCAACATTAGCTTTGAAGTACTTTTTTGCTTTATCTTCTCTACCATTATAATCTTATTTCGAGCTTCTGGCATTTATTTAATTTGTTTTATAGATTCTGCCTTTGCGAAGGTTCAATCAGAGAAAAGATTGGCTTTGATCAAGGCATGGGAAGACAATGAAAAAGCAAAGGCTGAAAACAAGTATGATTTTAATTTCTATTCCTTTTAGCGATTAATATCAACAGAAGGATGAAAAGTAAAGGGAAAAAAAAGAAGAGAAAATAGGGTGTACTTTTAAATCTTTTATATGAACATAAAGTGAAACAATGTGTCTTCAATGGTGTTACAACTAGCTTTCATGTTGTGAATGGAAGAGTATAATATTAATTACTTACATACCGCTTATTTTCAACTGTGGATTGACTCTATATTGCTCAGATCCTTCAAAAATGTTATCACAATACACTCCTTTAAAAACGTATAGCTTTACCCGACAATATATTTGAAGAGTCCGAGCAGATTTGCATATGCTTAATTTCGCGCATAAGGTTTTCCCCTATAATTTGTTGATTATAATTTAACACATGAACAAAATATCAGGGCATTTAAAAAATTGTCGGCAGTTGGATCTTGGGAGAACACAAAGAAGGTAGCTGTAGTCTGTAGAAGCTGAACTGAGACAAATTCAGGTGAAATTATGGTTACTTACTTCTAAGTTGTACATACTATAATTTAACTGCCGTCACTTTTGAGCTTTTTCCGCTGGTGTTACTTTTTGTTGATAGTATGATGATGATATGAAATGAGTTTAAATGAAGAAGTCGAGATTCATACCGTCGATCCCAACTTGTTCGTGACTGAGGTGTAGTTATTGTTGTTGTTGTGTCACTTTTTACTGATCAAACATTGTGCCACCTTAATAACTATCATTGCACTTGCTAGTTTAGTTTCAAGGAAATGTAATGCCTTAACTGAAAAGCAATACCTAGCATTCTTTCCAGATCAAGCATTTGATGATGTTAAATTTCTTATAATACAATATTAATGATAGGCCTCGCGTCTATATTGCTAGATCGAAAGTAATTGGACAGGAGCTGTCATATGTCTCAGTTGTGAAAATCTGCATACAGGGTCCTACCAGTATAAAGGATGATGTTTTTCAACCTCAAATGTCAAAAGCACGAACATTAACATTACTAGCTAGCTCACTCGTCGTTGTGCCTTGTGTGAAATTCCTCCGAATACCTTAAAATGTAAATGCAGAGAAGTTCCACAATTTAATCAGGCCAAATTGTACTAGTATGGCCATAGAGCTCTCTGTCTATCACTCTTAACTCTCTTTTATCTCCATATTCGCCGTGCTTCCTAATTTCATGAACCATACTCCATCGACCGGGCCAATTCCACACATTTAAACAAAACATTTAGATCGGAGGACTCGTTTCTTGATTTTGATCTGTTTGAGCCTCATGATTTCCAGCTCTTTAGTAGAATTACAAATTCTAGGCTCATCTCCTAATCTCTACTTTTTAGATTTTTATGTTTTTCAAGATTTCATTTTTATGATTTCATAGACTAATGTTCATATTAATGAATATGAAAGAGGATGTATAAGCAGAGTTCAGAGGACTCTGTGACACCATGTATACCACTTTTTTCTTATATCTTGTTAGTCCAACGCTACATTACTATTAGTATCTTTTTTACACCATGGTCCATATAATAGGTTGAGAGTTTTTTTCACCCTAAATCTATCATGCAACTCTCAACTACATCATTAATCAACCATTAAACACACTCAACTCTCTTGTCACAATCTCTTAACTATGTCTCTAGCATATATATATGTATACGTCCTCACGTACGTACCTTTGATCCGAGCAGGAAGAATTAGAGAAGAAGAAGGCGGAATACGCAGAGAAGATGAAGAACAAGATGGCTGAAATTCATAGAGAAGCAGAAGAAAAGAGGGCTATGATTGAAGCGAAAAAAGGCGAAGATATTCTCAAGGTTGAGGAAACTGCTGCTAAATTTCGTGCTACTGGAAATTTACCCAAAAAGTTCTTGGCATGCTTTGTCTACTAATTTCTTTTTCCTCAAGAAAAATACTATGCATACTCTATTATATTCGTTTGATGATCACTTTGTGTATAGAGGAAGTTCTTGTTTATAGTTTTGATAGAACAATCATGTGTTATGAACAAAACAATCAGAATTATTACGAAGTTTGGTTCAATTTTTGGTGTTACTGTTGTGGTAAAGAGTACAGAGAATAGATAATGAGATTAAGGGCCTGGTGAACAAGCACCCCGCCTGTGTTCAGTAGGGTCCATGGAAGGACCGCACCTCAGGGTGTAATGTATAATGGCGGAGACAGGATTTTCATTACAAGAGTTCATCATCTACTAAATATATGCACATACAAAAGATTTTAACCTTATATATGCTGAAAGATTTTCCGGATGAAGTGTCATTGGTAATGTAGGCAACACACCCTGACGCAAGCATGATTTCACGGCTCGAATTTATAATCTATAAGTCACAAGAAAATGACTTTTACAGGAAGCCAACAGAAATGTAAAGTTTGTGAAAAAACTGTTTATATTGCAGAGATGATATCTACAAATGGTGTTGCTTATCATAATACATGTTTTAGATGCAATCATTGCAATGGAAGGCTTGCAGTAAGATCTTGTGATTATATATATAATTTTTTATGGAAAAAGCTCAAATATGTCATCGAACTATCGACTTATTTATGTCATTCGTTAATAGTTTGGCTCATTTATGTCATTATTGTTACCAAAATGGCTCATCCATGTCATTTTTCATTAACGTCGGCGTTAATGAAAACCGTATTGTAAAACCGGCGTTAATGAAAAATGGATGGATGAGTCATTTGGTAATGGCGATGGCATAAATGAGTTAAACTATTGACTAGTGGCATAAATGAGTCATTTTCAATAGTTAGATAGCATATTTGAGCTTTTCCTCTTCTTTTTTTTATCTTGTAACTAATTTTTTTCTTGTATAATAACATAACTATATGGAACTCCTTCAAAGTAATTACGAAATAGTTTATATTGACAACATATTTTTTGTCATCTCGAGTAGATTAAAAAGGAAAGTCCGGTGCATTTAGGTTATGTCATGAGCGCAGGGTTCGAAAAAATATTTGTTGTCATCTCAAGTAGATAAAAAAGGCCAGGTGCATTTAGGTTCTACAACGTGTGGAATTCAAGAAGGACCAGACCACAACCATCTAATAGATGCAACAACAATCTTACCTTGCATTATCCGTAAGAGATTGTTTCTATTACTTAAATCAGTGACCCTAATCAAACGACGATAGCTCTTATCCTTACGTCTCTTCAATTAAATCAATACGTTTATTGATTCAGGGGTCATCCCCTTCTTAATTAGAATTAGAACCAATAAAAGGGGCATCTCTGCCATTGCTAAAATTTGTGTACACTCTACCCTCATAAACCTTGCTTGATGAGATTATACTGGTATGTTATTGTTATTGTAGTTGTAAAATGGGCCACAGTGGTAAAAACAACAAAATGTAAATTTATTGAAGTTTTTCTAAGGAGACTCCTCTTTTCATCTCAAGTAAAATAGATGCAATAGAAAAAAGGAGAAATGTCAAATAGTTCCTTTTCCCCCCACTCAAATAGGTCCTTTTCCCATAAATAGAAAATATTTAACGTACTACCTTATCATAAGTGTTTTTTTTATGCAAGTTCACTAGGCTTTTTACGGCCTTGGGCTAATTTTTATTAATTTTATCAAAGCAAAGCACAAATAGTTCTTTACAATGTAGCCAAAATGCTAAGAAATGCAAAAATTAATCTAAAGAGTAACTTAGGATTTAATATCCTAAAATACTATTACAAATTGCTAGATACTGAAATAATGAGGAAACTATAGTAACATAAACCTTAAGTGTATCCAAATGTTGCTGACAAAAGCCTGCAAATCTGTAGATAGCATGTGTGATGCAATAACAAGGAGTTTGATTCCTTGGGGCAAAAACGCGAAATTCCTCGCCCATAGGGCTTCACCCCCGGCCCGACAGATATTGATGGAGCAGGTAAATTATGGTATTTCGGCGCTCAGGTGGGAGGCGCGATGTCTGAGTGCCCATGAGCCATCCCCACAAAGCAGAATGAAACTCCATTGTGGTATGTCGCTCGAGCACTACTTGGAGAATTCTACCACGAAAATAACTGAGTTACGCCCATGCGGGCAGGAGTCTGATTCCTAAGTAGATGCATTTTGAACTGCGTCTAGCTTAGGCCAAAAATCAACTTTTGATTCCTGGAAATTGTTCCTGCCCTGTAGTGATGAATATGAGTCCATATGAGATGCATTGCTGACTAGTATACATTGAAACTGCAAAAGTAGTTTCTGTCCCCAAGAAATGAGGAAAAAAGAACATTTTCAACGTTAATCTATTTGCAGGATTGTCTATATCCATATAAAGAATTCATATTCTCATTCTATTTTTTATGTGAGACTCTTAATATTCCCCGCACAATATAATTTGAGGATCCAATATCGGTGAACAGTAAGGAACAGGGGCGGACGCACAACCTCCATTATGGGTGCAAGTGCACCCACTTTCGTCAGAAAATTATACGGTTTAGCTAGGTTAAAATTTTAAATTTATGTATATATAATGTATGGTGATCCACCTATCCCTTATTTATTAAATGTGTGTACCCAATTGAAAATATTCCTACGTCCGCTACTGGTAAGGAATAGATCTTGTGCCTAACTCAATCCCAAAAGCTAGTTTGTACGGTTATTATTATCAAAGTTCATATAAGAAGTTCATGTTCTCATTTCATTTCCGACGTGGTACTCTTAACAGTATTAAATACAACTTATACCCTTTATGTTCGAAATTTGAATCAAATACTTTATCATCTACAGTCATAACGATTTTATTTCATGAACTTTAAGCTTTTTATAATTAAACATTATGTTAAATTGTTGAATTACAGTTGAGCACATATTCAACCCTTGATGGAGTATTATATTGCAAACCCCATTTTGAACAAATCTACAAGGAAAAAGGAGGCGCTCCCTTGAAGCATTCTGCATCATGTAATTAGTTTTAATTAATGCATTTTAAACAAATAAATCCTACAATTTTCATTAATCATTTCTTTGTCTAATTATTTGTTTTTCTTATTTCTTGAGCAGTGGGGAAGCAAAATGAACTGGTATGTTAATTAATCGTATACCAATTGAATACTTGTACTTATCTTATTAATTTGATTTTGTTTTACTAGTCGTATACAACATTTTTTTTTTTGTATTCTTTATGTTATTACAGAACAGATTCCCTAGCAAAGTTTCAGCTCTGTTTTCTGGTACTCAAGATAAATGTGCCGCTTGTAAGAAGACTGTTTACCCATTGGAGAAGGTTAGTACTTTTACTTTTTTTCTTCTTCTTAGAACTAATTAATGTATATTTTTGTACCTTCCTTCCTTTTCTTGAAAATTAGTTTTAAAAGACAGGGAGACAATATATGATCTTACTAAAGTATATTTAAATAAAAATTGTTTCAATTTTACTAATCTATTACACGGTTAAGAGTCTCACATCGAATATGCAATGGTAATATGAACTCCTTATATGGATTTAAACAATCATCACCTTACAACCTAGCTTTTGGGGTTGAGTTAGACCCGTGATCAATTCTTTACATGGTATCAGACATATTCCAATCCTATGTTCACCGATGTTGAATTCCAATTCTATGTTCACCAATGTTGGGTCTCCAAATTATATTATCTATATTTCAGTTAACAAGGTCTGAGTGTGCGGGGAATGTGAATTTTTTACCTACACAAATTTCTTAATTAACTTTTTAGTCATTCATATCCGTGTCGACTGCCATTGGCAAATCATTTTGTATTTATTTTTTACTCTAACAAAGCTCCAACATGATTAATTGGGTGCGTTTCACGTGTCACTTTACTCTGGGAATGAAAGGCCAAATTTATCCCTCTACTTTTTCATATGGGTTAGAATTACCTTTCATAATACTTCAGATTGGAGCTCTGCTTGGGCCAAGGATAAATTCAAGACGAGTTACTAATAATAGAGATATGAACAACCCAAAAATATAAAGAAGGGCAAAATTAATACATGCAGGTAACAGTGGATGGTGAAATGTACCACCAGTTATGCTTCAGGTGTGTTCATGGAAGTTGCAAACTTACAACATCATCATATGCTGCATTTGATGGACGTCTCTATTGCAAACCTCACTTCTCTCAATTGTTCAAAGAAAAAGGTTCCTATAATCATCTCACCAAAACTGCTTCAATGAAGAAATTAAATGAAGGCCAAAGCAACAATGAACAAGAGAGTTCTAGTACTGCTGAAGAACCAAAACCAGAGGAAAAACAAGATGATCAATCATAAGAATATGATATAAACTTAGTTTATTTGCAACATTTCATTTTTTATCCATTTATCGACACAATTGTTTCTTTCATTCTATGTTTTTTTCTAAAGTTTTACTTAAACGACATGTCTATAGACGCATCACTCAATTGTAAATGGCTATGTTCACCCGTTTCCTTATTATAATATTGTAATTTTTTTTACAAGGCCACGCTTATTCTTTCGAGTCTTGTGGGATACCCGGTGTATGATAGCGCGCAAACCATCACCGATTAACTTGTGGCCCGTGTATTGTGATGAATGTGTAAACATGATGAGAGAGAATTGATTGGTAGTTCACTCATGTATATAAATTATTACTCTCTTTGTTTCATCTTATATTACTTGTTTGATTGGATATAAAACTTAAAGCCAAAAAATTGGAGTTAGTAGCCTTGAATCATGTTTGTGTGACTAAAAAGTTTAAAGTTAATTAAATTGATTTTAAATATAAAAAGATGTTATTTTAAAAAAAATATGCTAATAAGGAAATAGTGTCAGAAAAATATTTTTGAAACTAATAGCCTTAAACATGATATGATATTTGTGAGGCTATGTTGAGGGAGAACAATAAAATCTGAAGCTATAAGCAATCAGATATATGCAATGTAATTGTAAACATACCTTTGAATGAATAAAAGAATCAGATATTAATACTTCATCTTTTTCTTCTTCCTTCTCTTTTCTTTATTGCTTTCATTACTGTTTTCTTATGATCACAGGCTGGAAAATTAGGTTGTTATAATACTCGATGTCCTGGTTTTGTACATATAAACACTAAAATACCTTTAGATATGGAACTTCCAAGCTCTTCCTATGGTGGAACTACTTATGAATTACGAATGTAACTTTTTTAAGTACTCAAATGTTATTTAAACTCATCATATGTTATTGTCTCTTGTTCATTGCTTAGCTAAGCGTATTATTCTGTTGTAGTTATTGTTCTTTTTTCTTATTTGACATGCACTATAACAAATCGCCTCAAACTTGGCGATTTTTTTAAACAAAAAAGGGCGACTTCAAAATGCCCTGTTAATTTGTACCAAAAAGGGCGACAGTCGCCCTTTTAATTTCATCAAAGGGGACGACGTTTTGAAGTCGCCCCTTTTGGTCCGAATCAAAAGAGGTGACTTGAAAGAGTCGCCCTCTTTGGTTAGGACAAGTCGCCTTTTTTTATTCGAACCAAAAAGGACGACTTCAAGTACCCCAAGATTATAAAAAAATTCTAGAAAATGCATATTTTAGGAAGTGCACTTTTATATATGTTGTGGATGATAAAATTGTAACATACTCTTTAGATCACATAGGCACAAATACATTTGAGAGCAACACAGACTTATACAGAGTCCAATATTTTATAGAACAAGGAGATGTATTTGGTCATTTGATACTTTATGTAGGACCTGGTGATAGCCATTAAATTATTTTGTTTTCTTTTTACTTGTTTTCGATATCTTATCAATGTGTGTAGATGACATACTTATAGCCGCTAGTGATATCGAGTGTGTAAAAGAAAAAGAAGAATGGTTATAGTCATATTTGAGATGATAAATATGAGTGAAGCCTCATTTGTTGTTGGAGTTACATTTCAATAGGTTGATTGAATAATTAGTTATTGACTCTTTCCGCAAGAACCTTATATTAGGAAAGTTCTTGAATGTTTTAGCAATGCTGCAAACTCATGGGTACTCATATTTCTAGAGAACAGGTTTTAAGTCATAGGATGTGTCCTTATAATCCACGAGAGAAGAAACAAATAAGAAGTAGGGTTCTTTATATAGGTCAATGCAATTTATAGTCTAATGTATATGTACTAGACCTGATATATGTTATGACGTTGGGTTAATCAATTAATTAGCATTTTGTCCCAAGATAATAACACTGGAAAGCAATTAAAAGGATATTGAAGTATCTCAAAGACACAAGCAGCTATTCTTTATGTTTCCACGAAAATGATCTACAACTCAAAGGCTACAATATTAATCCTGATTGCGGAGGAGATTTACATGAGAGAAATTAAATTCACCTTTGGATATGTATTATTGATTAAGAATGGCACTATATCATAGAGAAGCACGAAACAATCATGTGTAGCCTATACTTTCCGTATTTGTGCAAAAAGTTGTTTGGTTCAATACATTTTTTGTTATATGCACTCACTACAACAAATCGGTTCAAAGAGTGCGATTATAATCGCCTTCTTTGGGTGGAATATCGCCCCCTTAGATCAAAGAGGGAGATTTTTAGTCGCCCTTCAAATCGTCTTATTACGGTCTTAGATCAAGAAGGGTGATTTTTCAAGTCGCCCTCTTTGGTGAGGACCAAATAGGGCGACAGACTGTAGTCGCCTTTTTTGATATGGTTCAAAAAAGAGAAAAAATTAAATGCACCAACTGGGATATTCGAACCCTGGTCTGAATTGTGACACTGTACTATTCTAGCACTACACCACCACTTATGTAATATATTAATTGCCACAAATACACCCCCCCCCCCGCTAAGGATCGAACCCGGGCCTCCTCTGTGGAACTTTGTCATTCTACCACCAAATCAGTCATCAATACTTGTTATATTTATGCTCCTCATAATCATAAATCCCTTGATCGGTTCTAACAAGATGCCTATTTTTTACACTTATGATTTATAATTTCGGATCGAATTCGGATCCGAATATTTTGGATATTCAAAAAAATCGGATATCCGCAATTTTCGGATAATTTTGGATCGGATTCGGATCCGAATATTTCGGATATTCAAAAAAATCGGATATTCGCAATTTTCGGATCAGAATATATGATGTTATAATGTAAAAAGTAAGTAATTAACTCTCTTAGTAATAATATATATATATATATATATATATATATATATATATATATATATATATATATAGATATATATTAAAAATCGGATATTCGCAATTTTCGGATCAGAATATATGCTGTTATAATGTAAAAAGTAAGTAATTAACTCTCTTAGTAATAATATATATATATATATATATATATATATATATATATATATATATATATATTTAAATTGACTTATTCTTAACCTTATATTACGTCTATGATTGGTTTTAATTTTTCTTTTTATTCTACTTATTTTTGTTTATCTTTAATAGTCCAATAAACTGATATATACAATTGTATTAGTATATTCTTTTATGTTACCAAATTTATTACTACATTATTCTTCTAATTAAATTAATTAAAAATATAATCTTTGTGGGATTTTTATAAACTATTGTATTTTGAATGCTTGAATTAGTCATTCATTGACCTTTGAGACAAAATATTAATTGATGGATTTAATCTTTAAAGATAGAATTCAAATTAAATTCTCGGACCAAAAAGGGCGACTTTAAAAATCGCCCTATTTAGTGTGGCTCAAAAAGGGTTATTTTTAGAGTCGCCCCTTTGGTGAGGACCAAAAAAGGCGATTTTTCAAGTCGCATCCTTGGTGAGGACCAAAAAAGACGACTTTTTGAGTCGCCACATTTGATGAGGACCAAAAAAGACGATTTTTAAAGTCGCCCCTTTGATGAGGACTAAAAAGGGCGACTTTTAATGTTGTCTCCTTTGGTTATACCAAAAGGGCGACTTGAAAAATCGTTTCCTTTGGTGAAATTAAAAAGGGCGGCTTTAAAATCGCCCTCTTTGAGCCGATTTGTTGTAGTGACTTGGTGTGTGTATCTATATATATATTTAGTTTTGTTAGAGTTAAACATAGTTATATATACATAAAGAAATAAACATGAAATATATATCTATGCACCATATGGTAGTAGATCTCTTAACGGAATTCACAGCATGTAATTGAACAATTAATTAATTAAACATTACAATTTCTTAATGTCAATTAATGAATATGGAGATTGGATTCCCAAAGGAAAAGATTTTCCTGGTCAAGATAAGCAGCTCTGATTTGTTCTTTTTTTTCTTAATACAAATGTTATACCACCCCACTTGGGAATTTAAAAATAGTCAAATTCTATTGTATTTATTTAAGAAAAGGGCCGAAATTGCCTAGAACTATTCGAAATAGCCTTATTTGGTCCTCACCAAAGGGGGCGACTTGAAAAATTGCCCTTCTTGATCTAAGACAACGGACGTAAAAAGACGACTTGAAGGGAAATAAAAAATCGTCCCCTTTAATCTAAGGGGGCGATATTCCACCTTTGAGCCGATTTTGTTGTAGTGAACCCACTTACATGTTTATTACACCCAACCCGTAGTTTAATTAAAGGGGTAAAATAAATTATCCCTCGTTTCTCACTTAGCGCTCATAACTTCACAACATCAACTCAAACAATCCCCAGTAAGATTCTGATCAAACTAATCATAGATTCACAAAACTCATTTTAGATTTCAAGCTTTTAAGAATTCTTCCGTGGAGGTTTTTTTTAAAAAAGTCCTTTCTTCTTCCAACTTTTCGTAAGACTTCTTGATAGATCACGTTCGTGGAAATGCAGGAGCCCGCAGCGATAGATTCTCCCCCTGAAGTCGAGAAAGGCAGACAAATTGTGAATTTATGCAATCTTCCCTGCGTTTATACTTATTGGCTTCAATCATGTATTTTCCTTGTAGATTAACTTCTCTTTTTAAGGCTTCAGCAAGTTTGAGTATAAAGGATTCATAACGCCTAGCTGACCTGATTTACCCCTTCTCGTTGGATGACCGGCCCTTTCTTAGACTTAGTGAACTCCTGTCGCGAGAATGCGAGTATATCAATTCATCTTCATCAAAGGACAAGATCTCCATGAATTATATTACTTCAACATTCGTTGTTCGTCTTTGAAAGCACTCTCCTATCTATTTATCTATCTCGTGTCAGTAAAGTGAATCAGAATACGTGGTTGACATTCAATTAGAATAACCGATGTTGTCTCTTTCCTGCTCTCCAGAATTGAACTAAGAAATAGACCCTAGAAGCTAAAAAAGGCTATCCTGAACAAAATTGATTTCAAAATCCAGACAGCAACTCAAACAAGAACCATGGAAGAACTATTTTTTTTAATTAGGGTTCAACAAACAAGAACAAAGCATTGATTTAAAGGGAGGGGATTTTTGCCATGTTGGACTGTCATATCTTCAAATTTATCCCTGTTGGACTGTCATGTCAGCTCTAGTGGCAAGACTAACGTTTTAAGGACATTTGTGATAAAAAAAATATAGACGACGAAGGTAATTTTGATATAAAAAACAAACGGAGCGTAAATATAAACAATTTCGAATAGTTCGAGAGCAATTTTGGCCCTTTCCGTATTTATTTCCATACAAGCTCCACGTTGAAGTTTTCATGGGAACTTTGCATGATATTTCGTGACATTAATTGTTAAATGATTCAAATTTTATTATTTCAATGAATTTATGTGCCTCTAGAAACCACATCTTTTATTATTAGTTGATTAGTAGTACTTAGTAATTATGAACAAAATCCAAGAGGGCCCAAAGCCCTACGTCATGTTAGAAACAAAAGTCTCTTGAAAATAAATAATTAGGACGAGTAGTTTATTAACTTATACACGTAGAATTAACTTATAACCAAACGTTGTTTTCTTAATAATTTCTAGCACTTTATTGCACATTCACTCTTATCTAATATATATTGTGTGTTTTAAGAAAATATATCATATTTTTAGTCTAAAATTTAGTTAGCACATAGGTTTACAACTCCAAAAACATAAATATGTCTTTCTATATTCCTCTCTACTTAAATATCAAACTTTATCAACAACATTTCATTCTTTAAATATAAATACAAATAAAACTCATATTTTTACAAATAAATAATTAGGGCGAGTAGTTTATTAACTTATACACGTAGAATTAACTTATAACCAAACGTCATTTTTAATAATTTATAACGCTTTATTGCACATTTATTCTTATCTATTATATTGTGTGTTTTAAGAAAAAATATCTTTTTTGTAGTCTAAAATTTAGTTAGCGCATAGGTTTACAATTTCGGAAAATATAAATTTGTCTTTTTATATTTATCTCTACTTAAATACCAAACTTTATCGACAAAAATTTATTATATTCGAAGTCAACTTGCGTGCATCTAGACTAATTTAAGCAGGGTATACGCTATCATCATCTCGTGTTTTTATCTATATTGAAATTTGAACTCGAGATCTCATAATTCTCAATCTATTTTGTAGATCACTATATCACATACTTAGACGCTTAATCACGAACCGATATTATATATAATGCATGTTATATTTTTTGTATTTTTTAAATTCACTGAGAACTAAATTAGATTCACGCTAAGATTTTTTTTATTCTTTATTTATATTTAGGACGGCAAAGAACATGAGACAGTTGGTGGCTTTGCACTTGCACCACGTGCCTCTAAGATGGGTTCCTGAAAGACCTCTTAAAGTCTAACCTAGCAATTAATATTATTTATTCAAATATATAACACTGTTTATTTTCACTATTAATTTAATGAATGGGCAAATGAAGGGCTACACAAACCCACTAAATTCTTGTCAGCCCTTCGTCCTCCAAGCAACATCTTTATTCACACTTCTATTTCCATCTTCCTTAAATGACTATTTTAGCCTTCAAACTTTTCATATATCAAAATTATTGGCATAACCAAGCATGGCTAATTAGCCACTTAACCCATTATTAGTTTGTTCTTAGGATGATTGAAATCATACTCCCTTAATAGAAAGTCTTGGATAGAGCTAATGGGTCGGGTCTAGGCGGATGCTAATTAGCGAGTTAGTCCATTATTAACTTGTCCTCCTCCTTAATTCTATCTATAACGTATAAATATATCATGTTAAAAAACAAAATCCAAACATAATATAACGATTAGGGTTAGCTATACAACAGAAAATACGCCTGCATCACTTTGGATATCTAAGTCGTGGACAAAGAAAATTTATCCGCTTCGTGAGTACTATTGATGATCGATGACACAAGTCATGATTGATGTAGATTTCGGCCAAACTCTTATAAAGTGTTGGGTTCAAGAAGAAGTTTTTAATAGGAAGCGATATAACATACAGTGAGCATATCTATACGAATCCAAATTAATCGGCTAGTTGGCTCCGAAAAATGAATGGTTAAAAAATAATCTTAGATTAGTCGATAATTGAAAAAAGAAATTATTAAGGGAAAATTTCATAAATGTACACTTGACTGATTTACATTGCAAAAATATAGTCCAAAACTTACATTGCAAAAATATAGCTCAAAAACACTTTTATACAATGTTATATACACACACACACATATATATATATATATAAAGACATGTACATTATGTATATAGGTGTATAGAAATGTATCATTAATAGTGTATATGAGGTGTGTATACAGTATACACCCATAAATTATGGTTCGGCCCTTCCTCGGACTCCGCGCATAGCGGGAACTTAGTGCACCGGGCTGTCCCTTTTTAGTGTATAAGAGGTGTGTATACACTCATATACACTATTATACGATCTTATACACTATTACACAAAAACTAACTCGAGCAGCAACAACCATCACCGGAGTTCTGTTCTCCGGTGAACTCCAATACCACTAACAAATGACGACGACGAATCACAGCCCTATAACTCCGGTTAACTCCAACACCATCAATGAAGGTGAGTCACGGCTCCACAACTCTAGCGAACTTTAACACCACAAACGACGGTGAATCGCTTGTCGCAGTCGTCACCTCTCCCTCCACGGCGATGCACCACCACCGAGGACCCCAACCACCACTCTTTCTCCCTCTTCGTTCACCTTCGACGAGATCACGCTGGAGCTCTGGCAAAAATCACTAGCCACCCCACCTCGCTCACCACCATCAAAATATAAGAGAGAGAGAGAAAAGAGAGGATGCATGAGAGAGAGAACGAGAGAGAGGAGGAGGAGGAGGAGGACGGAATGAGTCATTTTTTGTAAGATTTATAAAGGTGAGTTAATTTTAATAGCATTGTTACCCTAAATAACACACTAACATAATTATTCCAATATTCTGAGGGTATATGTGTCATTTTATACTAGACAATGTTAGTATTTTTCTGGTTCTTATCTGCACCACTGGTTCTTTAACATCCATATTAATAGAGAGACTTCAGACTTGTCACCACTCTACAAAAGTGAAAAAACTCAAAATCAGATCAACCTGCCTGCTTCCCTCTGTCATTTCCTAATATTTCTTCTTCTCCTCCTCCTTTTTATCATCATAGTCATGAAAATTCACTACCCTTCTTTCCAATTTCTTCTAATCATGGTAATACTCTCAACTATTCAATTATCAAGTTGTAGAAAAATCCAAGAAATCACCCCAACAAACACACAACAAAGATTCAATACAAGATTTTCATGGCACAATTCTGCACCAACTCCAAAAAAATCAAGAAATGAAGATGATATTGGTCAGAGTTATAGAGTTTCACATCGAACCGTTCCCGGAGGACCAAATCCTCTGCACAATTAATTTTCTTTTTATTGTTGTGTTCTGATCAGCTTGTGTACACCTTCACTAACACAACTCAATTCACCAAAATTTATCGGATACGAAAGAAAATTCCAATATATTTTTTGTCTCTACTGAAATTTAAACATTTGTAGAATTTCATCTCCATGTGTCTCCAAATTCCCAAGTTTTGCAGCTAAGTTTGATATTATACATTTCTTTTTTTTTATTAATCTTTGTATTGTACATGGAAATCAAAGATGTATACTAGGAAAGCTTTATAGTACTACAAATTGATTGAATTATATTTTCTTTCCTTCTCCTTCTGTCCTATCTCCTTTTTAAGGTTTCATTTGCAGAGAAAACATACATTTTGTTTTTCTTTTTTACTTTTTCCAGTTATCAAGTAGTAGTTGAGGAGCTACATCATTGCTCATTAAATTTCAATAAATTTATGATGCAAACAAATAGAAGATAATAGTATAAGGACGGAGATAATGAGAAAGTGTGAAAACATGCCAAAATTAGACCAGTTTTCGAATAGAGCTACCGACTTAAAATTAAGAGTACTGTTTCAATATTATTATTTTTTGTTTTAAAGTAAAAGTGTGTTTTTATTCAATAAGAAAAATATTGCAGCTGATGTAAATGAATTAATGAAGTCAGGTAGACCGTGGACAAATAGCAAATTCATGTTTATTAGTCTCTATTCTAAGCATAGTGCTTAAATAATGTTTAAGCAGTACAAGCCATATGATAGTGGGCAAGACCAGCTAGCTTTCTCATGCGTAAAGACTACAAAGAGCATTACAAAAATTAAAAAAGGTAATCGGTATACAAAGTATCCCGAGTTAGAAGGGTCGGGGGAAGGGCTACACTTTAGGGATGTGATTTAAGCATTTTCTGCTGTCGTGAATTAGTGATTCTTTACGCCGAACACAGCATAATATAAGTCACATAGAGATAATTTCACCAGTGCATGTACGTACCCACGTTCCATTCTAGCTATCAATGAAATAAGTAAAATTAATGAAAATCAAAGTTCAAAATTTGAATATATATATATATATTTATTTATTTTAAATAAAAAAAAAGATATTGTACCGACAAAATAGCTGAGGGCATGCAAATTGACCGAATATGACTTATATTTTTTTAAAAGGTTGTATATGATTTGTTTCCTATATATAATTTCCCTGGACGGTCAAAAAAAATTAAAAAGCATTTGGAGGTAACTCTAATGACAGATGACAGTTATCTGAATCTATGCTAGTGGAAAGTTATGGAAATTAGTTGAGTTGTATGAAAATTAATTCGGATAATATTATTACAGAAAAGAAAAAAACATCATTAGTGCATCTACATAAATAGTTAATTATCACACTTTTGAAGGACGTAACAGAAGTCTCGGGTTCGAGTCCTAGGTATGGAAAAATCCATGGTAGGGAGCGCTTCTTTCAGAAATAAACTCTACGCAACGCGAATCTGGATATAGTCGGAATTCAATGCGGATACCAGACATCGGGTGGAAAATAAAAAAAATACTTAAATTATTAATTTCCTATATATAATTCCTCCGGATAGTCAAACAACTCTTCTTGGAAGTATTAGGAGGCGACTCCAATGATATGACAATTAATTAATTGTGATGTGAAATGATTAATAGTTTAATATATTGTCAAGCAACACTAATTAGTGAAAAGGGATAAGAACTTAGTCTGCCACAGGAGACGCAAACAATACAAATATACAATATGATCATCATGCGTATGCAAAAGGACTTCCTTCAACCCTCTGATATTAAAAGTCAGCTAAATTTTTATATACTCTATCAGTTTGATTTGACTGATTATAACAAATTATTACTTTTTTTTTATAGTCAGGTTCGTGACTTACGCCAGACTATTTTTGAAAATAGTAGTACCGGTCCCTCAACATTACAGTTTGAAAACAGAGCACTGCTCTGATATCACATATCCTATCAGAGTTGATATGAAGAGTTGTCTACTCTTATAGACCAATTTACCGGATAATATTAACAATCTATACCATCAGTGCACAAATTTTAAACTCCATAATTTTTATGTAAACATCTTGCACATTTGCTACAAAGTTTTTTTTTGCGCGTGTAAGATGTGAGTTTCCATCGAGTCTTGGCCCTATTATAGTTCGGTAGAGAAGATTAGGTAGAATATCAGACTATAGTATCTCATTTTGCTTTCCACAAGAAACTGAAGTTTAAAGTCCATATAATTAAGCTCATTATTATTGACCTTTATATATACATACAGAATACAGTTCTTCAAAGATAGACCTAATTACACGTAATCAACCAAAAGTCATGTTTGCAGTGCAACTAATTTGCTGACTGGATCAAAATAATGATGCATCTTCAAGGTGATGCAACAAGCAAAATAAAATACTACTAATCAGTAAATAATGCACCTAATGTGGCAAACTGAACAGATACAGCGATCAAGTTAGTGGAAAAATGAAAGCGGGGATTAGATCTTAGACTTGGAAAAATACTTATTGTGGTATTTATACCAAATCAAACAATTTAACCGTAGCAGTTAAATGTTAAGTGACAAATATACGTATACGAATGACACATTGGATAAATTTTTACCTCTTGATGTGTTTGTTTCTTAGGAAAATAACTCGGGTAAGACAGCCACCTCCTGAATACCCTTTTAATTCGTCAATATCCAAATTAGAGTGCCTCAAGAAGAGGAGATGGGATGTTAATTTTTAAGGCCTGTTTGTTGCAAGCAGAAGTAAACGAAAAATGGATGATTTTCTTGTGACAACAAAAATGTTAAGTGTTAAACAATGGGTCCAGCCGTGTGGCCTATGCCCATGTATCGTACGGAGTCCTTCTCCTTTCCTTGTGTATTTGGTAAATATTAGACTTATGTTTGTACCTTAATTAGTAGTGTAATATTAACATAATGGTAAAGTTAGTCTTCAAATAGAATAGAGATTTCTAGGTAGAATAAGAAGAGTATCTTCCTTGTAACTTGTATATATATGCATTTCATTAATAAGAATAATCAAGGAATTATTCGTCTAAAAACCTGACTAGGAATAGTCAAACTTTATTCCAACTATTTCACATTTCTACTTATGGCACAATTGTGGAATATAGGGTGTCAAAGAAAAAGTTCAATTTTTTAAGGCTCAATAGGGCTGACTAGGGATATTTTTAAAGTCAGGGATAGAAAAGAGTTGTAAGAATTGGCTAACAAAGAAACGTCTGAGTCATCTCCCTAAACATGCATATCCTAACTATTTCGCCTCAAATAGCAAGTAATCATAACACATAGGTTTTAATCATTTATCATGCACAATCTAAGCAAGAAACTCCAAATAGACAGATTTTTTTTTTGAGTTTTTGGCATATTTAACCTAAGTGTTTAGATAGTTGCTTTTAATTCCATTACATTATTCCACCTTACTTCACTAGGTGTTTCTAGTAACTACAAACGTCATGATCTTTGTGGACAAATTATGACTCAAAAAGAAAAAAAATTGTGACTCAAAAATACATAAAAACAACAAAAAGACTTAAACATACTATAACAATAAGAACAAAATATAAGACCCCACAATTTAAATCACACATTGTCCCCAATGTGTGTAGACTCAAAGACAATAAAAGAAACAAGACACTTACAGACTTGGTTTTAAAATGGTGGCGGTGGCAGTGGATAGTGCATTGAATTTCGTGAGGGGCGGAGAGCTCTGGATTTTTGATTTGGCGACAGGGCCTTCGGATTAAGGCGTCTTTTACAATTCAGATTTCTCCGTTGTGGCGCCGCGGCGCCCAAATTCCTGCGTTTCTTCTGGATTTTATGCGTCGCGGCTCTCTGGCGATTTTCTGGAAATCCTTGGCTTCTCTTTAGTTTTCGCCTTCCAAGTTCTTGGCTTACACCTGTCAACACAACACAGACACTACCTCCGTGAGACTGTTCTAAATAAGGACTAATTGCATTAAAATAAATAAACTGAAATACCTTGGGTTGCCTCAGAAATGGCCTTTGTCTTTAACGTCTTTTAGCCAGACGCAAGTTCCTTATTATTCTAGGGTGTGAAAGGTTACTAAGTTCATGTATTCCATTTCATTGATCAGATAGGGTTTTAACCTCTGTTTGTTTACCTTGAAGGAAGCTCCCTCTCTCCCTTTTATTTCAATTGCACCATATGGGAATACTCTTACCATCGTGTATGGTCCTGTCCAACGTGATTTTAACTTGCACGAAATAATTTCAACCTTGAGTTGAATAAAAGCACTTGTTGTCCTTCGAAGTCTTTGGTATCAACCTCTTGTCTTGCCATACTTTCGTTCGTTCGCTCCTTGTAGATCTTTGCATTCTCATGGCATTGTGCTCGAATTCATCCAACTCGACATTGTAGTAGCCTCCTCTGTCTGCGCCTTGGCGTCCATGTTTAACTTCTTCACGCCCAATACGCTCGTGTTCCAACTCTCTTGGCGGATGACATGCTTTACAAAAACTAACTTATAAGGTGACATACCAATTGGTGTTTTGAATGTTGTCGGTATGCCCACGTCGTCATCGGTTTGATAGATCGATCCTTCGAGTCGTTCACCGTCTTTTCTAATATGCTTTTCACTTCCTGTTCGACACACGCGCCCATTCGCGAGGTGGTAGCGGTTGTTATCTTGATGGTAGACTCATATCGGAAAAAGCAATGAATTCACCGCTTGTTGCAAAAGTGACTTCGCCGTCGATGATGGCTCTCAGTCTAGGAACCTTGTGAAAATATTCTTTTGAAGAAATTTTTGAAACGATCTTCTGTCGTTTTCTTTTGTACACTTCTACCCATTTGGACACATAGTCCACTGCCAGAAGGATATATTGATTTCCAAAGGATGGCGGGAATGGTCCCATGAAATCGATTCCCCACACATCAAATAGTTCCACTTCCAATATCCCTTGCGAAGGCATTTCGTTTCGTCTTGAGATGTTCCATGTTCTCTGACAACTATCACATCTCTTCACAAAGGCATGGGCATCCTTAAAAAGTTTTGGCCAATAAAATCCGCATTGCAGTACATTTGCCGTTGTTCTTGATGCCCCAAAGTGTCCACCACATGATAGGGTGTGGCAATGAGTGGCCATTCTCGTTTCGTCCATGAACTGATTTTGATACCTAGTGAAACTGAGTATGGCTTCTCGTAATTCCTCCCTCTCTTCCTCTATGGTTGGAGCTCTATCATATTGACAGTAGAAATCCATGTCTTAAGGATCCCTGAGATGAATCAAAACCAACAACGAATCACGGCACACTTGTTTTTTTCAAAAGAAATTAAAATAAAATAAAAAATTTAAAGAAATAAAAATAAAAACCAAATTAGAAATTAAAAATAGATAACTTGATATTGAACTATGCCTAATCCCCGGCAACGGCGCCAAAAACTTGATGCGCGAAAAGATGCACACACTTTAACGCAAGTGTATGTTATCGTGACAAGTAATATAGTCTTGGTAAGGCGAATATCGCCGCGAGATTAGTGTTCAAGTACCAATTATCTATCTTTTGGTATTTATTTGGTAACTGATATTTGATTTTGTTGTTTATAACTAACAATTATAAATACTAATTTAACTAATGTGTTTACTTCAGTAGTGATGGAAATAGGGCTTCCATGTCTCCTCAACTATCCGCTTATATTACTTATTAATGCAATGAATTATGGTTCCTCTTCTTTTGGAGCTAGCAGGTTTACTAAATCGTTTTATATTCCCGTTAAGGCTATATAAACACTCAACCTCAGTATCGCTCCTTTCTACCTTTCGGTGATAAGGATGACTCTATAGGAGGATTAAGACCAAAAACCTAGTTAACCGTCACGCGCCATGCGTAAAATTAGGTGTTTAAACCTCTCATTAACGCTACATAAGTAATTGAGGTATTTTCATCCCCAATCCAAAATATGTCTACCCAACTTACAGCATATTCACAACCTCCTCCTTTCGAAGTTTGATTAGAAATCATATAAATAATGATAATTAGTGATCAATTAATTACCAAGCATTCAAAGCAATTATTGGGTAAATCTCAACAATAAGAAGAATAACCATAAACATGCATCAATTCATAATATAAGGTTCTAGTGATTTAACATGGAAAGCCCTATAAAGGAATTAGTTCATATCCATTGACATGACAATAACTAATTCAATATCCAACATGAAAACTGAAATAAATAAAGAAAGAAAGAAAAGAAAATTACTAAATTAAGGTCTCCAATCTTCAATCCAAGAATCTTGTGTTTGTGCAAGAAAGGGAACCCTTGAAAACTGCCTAGGGTTCTCCTTTTATAGGCTCAAAACCGCCTCAAACTTTTCCTTCAGCCCGGCCGAAATTGCCTAAAAACTCGATTTTCCGCGTCGTCGCGTCATATCGGCCAGTAACCTGCGATGTTTGGATGATTTGGCCGCGCTGCGCACTGCAGTATAGAGCGCCGCACGCCGCAACTATGCGCTTACGGATATTGGCGTCGCGCACAGTTCGACCGCGAGGCGCGGCGTTGGTCCGTGTCCGTGCCTCGTTCGCCACTTTCTCTGCTTTTCTGGAACCTCCACTTTTGCCCTTTTTTCGCTCCTTTTCCGCCATTGGGCCATTTTAACCACTTTGACTCAAAAGAAAGAAAATATATCATAATACGACACGTATTTGTACAAAAATGGACAAAAGACTAACTAAAAACGACTCAAAAAGTGTATATAAAATACACCGATCAACACTAATCGTGGTATAACTGTTGGTAATGACAATTCTATTCCAATTAAGGATTATGGTCATAAAACCTTGTCCCATCTTCATGCACCACTTGTCCTAAAAAATACCCTTCATACCTCAAAATTAATTAAAATTTTAGTATTTGTCAGTAAATTCACAACTGATAACTGGGTTTCTATTAATTTTGATCCATTTGAATTTTCTGTGAAGAATTTCAAGACGGGGAGTCATCTCATGAGGTGTAACAGTGGGGGGGGACCTATATCCAATCACACCAAGTCCAAGTGTCTCGCGTCAAGCTATGTCATCCACTTTTGCAGCTCTTGCTCCTTCCTTGTGGCATGCTCATCTAGGTCATCCAGGGCCGTTTATTTTATCTTCTTTAGATAGACATAAGTTTATTTCTTGTAAGGGTACGCGTAGTACTCCAATTTGTCAATCCTGTGCTTTGGGAAAGATTATTAAATTACCATTTGTAACTTCAAATTCGAATACTTCTATGCCATTTGAAATTATTCATAGTGATTTATGGACATATCCGGTTCTTAGTTCTATGGGTCGTCGTTATTATGTTCTATTCATAGATGACTATTCTAAATATTTATGAACGTTTCCAATTGCGAAAAAATCTCAAGTTTTTTCCATCTTCATAAAATTTAGAGTCTTCATAAGAACGCAATTCGAACGGAAAATAAAAAACATTCAATGTGATAATGACAAAGAATATGATAATGGAGAATTTAGGGAGATTTGTGCTCAAAATGGGATAAATTTTCATTTTTTTTGTCCTCATACGTCTTCACAAAATGGGAAAGCTGAGTGAAAAATTCGTACCATTAATAATATTGTCCGCACTTTATTGGTTCATTCTTCCGTTCCTCCATTCTTTTGGCATCATGCACTACAAATGGCTACCGATCTCCTAAATATTCTTCTCTCTAAAGGCTTGACATATTCATCAACTCTAAAAGTGTTATACAATAAGACTCCATCATATACTCATCTTAGGGTCTTCGGATGCTTATGTTGTCCACTGTTTCCATCCACTACAATCAACAAACTTCAGGCACGTTCTACTCCTTGTGTATTTTTGGGTTTTTCGTCAAATCACCATGGTTATAAATATTTTGATTTGTCCTCTAAACGAATCATCATTGGTCTTCATGTTCTCTTTGATGAATCCTAATTTCCCTTCTCTAAAATAGAAAAACTCGTGTCTAGTTCCTATGATTTTTTGGATGATGGTATTTCCCCCTATGTTCTCCGATATTTTTTTAGGTTTGCCAGAAAATACGCAGGTTTCCCAAAATCCGCCCTCAGCACCGCGGCGCCAAAAATCCTGCGAGCCTTGCAGTACTTCTGGCGCCGCGGCGCCTTCCACGGTACTTCCAGTCCCAGATATTTTTGAAAATTCCTAAAATTCACCAAATCCAGTCCAGAGTCATGGTCCAGTCACTCGTATTCAAATGAGTGTTTTTAAACCAAAAAGACATTTAAATTTAAATTCAAATGTTTTTAAATCTCCATTACCCCCTAATCCTGTGTCTGCTTTAAATGACCTTAATTGGAAATTTGCCATGACCGATAAATATAATGCTCTTATTGATAATAAGATGTGTGAGTTGGTACCCCGTCCATCTGATGTTAATATTATTCGGTCTATGTGGATTTTTGTTCATACGAAAAATTCTGATGGTTTATTTGCAAGGCATAAGGCTAGACTTGTAGGTGATGGTAAGACTCAGCAGATTGGTGTAGATTGTGGTGATACATTTAGCCCAGTGATCAAGCCGGCTGCCATTCGTAATGTGCTCAGCTTGGCTCTTTCGAAATCATGGCTCATTCATCAGCTAGATGTGAAGAATATTTTCCTACATGGTGATCTTCAGGAGACAGTGTATATGATTCAGCCTTTGGGATTTAGAGATACTAGATATTCTAATCATGTTTGTCTATTGAAGAAGTCCTTGTATGAGCTTAAGCAGTCTCCACGAGCTTGGTATAAGAGGTTTGCTGATTTTGTTTCGACTATGGTTTTTTCTCATAGCAGGTCTGATAATTCATTATTCTTATATCGTCGAGGATCTTCTATGGCTTATATTCTATTATATGTTGATGATATTATCTTGACTGCCTCTTCTGATACTTTGCGCAAGTCTATTATGACAATGCTCAGTTCGGAGTTTGTCATGAAGGACTTGGGTCATTTGAGTTATTTTTTGGAGATTGTTGTAACTCGTTATGCAGGTGGATTGTTCTTATCATTGAGAAAGTATGCAGCAGAGATCATTGATAGGGTTGGGATTGTTGACACCCAATTTTGTCCCATCTTTACTGAACATTTCATTTAGATCGTCCTTTTTATCTCCAATTAATTTTACTATGCTTCTCAGTCTTAAATCGTCAAAAATAAGTAGTTTTAATATTCTTCATTAATTATCGCATAATTTTACAATATCGAGTATTACATTTTTATAATTAAAATATAAGCAAAACAATTTTAATATCCCGTCGTCAGTATTGATGATCGATTTTCTCTTAATATGTTCTTCAATTACTAAATTAATCATTTTTATGAATCTTATATTCAAAATTAATTACATATATTAAATCTTTTGTATCGTATTTTATGCGTGTGCATTTTTAAATTAATTAAGTTGAAGGAAGCATATTTTAATTAATTGGGAGATTTGGACTAATTATCTATTAATCTCCCAACAATAAAACACCTAATTTTCTACCCAATTTCCCCTTAAGTTCGTCCAGCCCATACTCCCCATTTTAATTTCACTAATGCCCAATATAATACCTAATCAGCCCACCTAAATAACTACCCAGCCCACACCCGCGCAGCCCACAAACCTTTTCAGCCCACAACATTACCTTCAGCCTTTAATCCCAACTCCTCTCTAACTAAATACACCCTAACTAAACATTCTTCATCTTTTTCCAACCAAACCAACAGAACCCTATACCCACCAGTCCATCGCCATCAACGAACTCACCAGCAACCACCAGTCCGCCGCCACATCTCCCTTTTACCCGCCGGATAAACCACATCGCCACTGCCACCAGTCACCTTTCTCACATCACCCATCACCACTGCTGCAACGTCTCACCCCCTCTGTCGACCCACATCCATTTATTCATCAAATAAATACCAATCGCCTTCACACCTCCCCTTTGCCCACCAAATAAACATGCATCTCTGTCTCAATGACTCCCACCCTTTCAAATCCCTTTGAAAAATGTTAAATTCAGACCCATTCCGTCTTTTTTCTCGATCCTCAAGTCCGTCAATTCATTGCTCTTTTTTTTGAATTCAAATTTCGAATTGTAGCTGTTGGAACCCTCAAATCCCAACTATAAATTCAACCCTTCTGGGTTGTGTAAGGGGATCGAACTTTTCATTTTTAAAAAAAGCTTAGAACCAATATCCAGTTCGTTCATTATCGTAAAATCGATCTAAAAGTCCAAGAACAAAACCCAAAAGAAAAATCTTCCTTTACTCTCAATCCCGACTCGAAAAGGTCATAAAATATTCAAGCTTGCATTCTCCTTCAATCGCATAGCATAAAATTACCTTCCAGCGGAATCGACGAGTCGAAACACGCCTCGGTTCGCTACCCGGAGAAGGTAACCTACTTCCCTTAAAATTTTGCTATTTAATTCGCAATGATATTTTCTGTATGATGTGATTGTGTGCCTTTATCAAATATGTTTAGCCTACTGTGTTCTTTGTTCGAATTCGTTAGTTTAAATTATATCGCGTTAAATATGGATTATTACAGTATGTTGGTGTCGATTCGTTTCTCGAATGGTAAACATGTTTAGTATGCATTAATGATTACTTTAGAGCATTAAATTTGTAAAGCTCGACTTCGACTAGTTTCATGTTTAGATGGTTGCATTCTTTTTTTCCAGTTTGTTGTCATGCCGTAATCTGCCTCCCTTATGGTTTGTTGCTGTTGACAATGATTCATTGAGGAATAGTTATGTGCTTTAAGTAAAATCAGGAAATTCAAGCTTGCGCCTAACTGAACCTGCTTAAGTTTCTTGGTATATGTTCCAACCTTATGCGAATTTGTGCATTAGCTTAGCAATTCGGGTAACATATTTTCTTATAAGCTAAAGGGTTAGTAACATGTCTATGTGTTTGATAAAGATAGGTTTACTTTCAGGTTTCTCAAATCAGTTTGTTCTTAATGTCGACGAAAGGCTATGTCCCGTTTAGTTCTAAAATCTAACCATCACTGTTTCTGTATAGATACTCTTTTAAGAAGAGAATTGGGTATGTTGTTCTGTTTTAGTTGTTAAGCTCCACTAAATTCAACCTTTCCTAAAAAAAAATCTGTGCTATTGTTTATCTCCACTTAAGAACGGATAGAAGACGCAATCCATTGTATTCTCTTAATTGGTCTTTTAGACCACAATTTAGTTTCACCTAAAGTCACTTTTCTTGAAGAATAATGGTTGTTCTTCCGGTATATGTAACCTGCAAACTTGTTTTACTTTCAAATTTGATTTCTATTAATATTAAGCATGCTGAACCAAACAATTTGCTTTAAGAATCTTTTCTTTATTGAGATTACATATGATTACCCTGTAGTCAACTTAAATTAGTAAAATCTAGATTTGTATTCATGCATGGATCTGGTGTGGGTTAAGGCAAATAATACTAACCCTCTTATAATCTAATATGATTAGTTTATTAAGTTATCTACGTTAAGGTAGGATTTTGGATCAGTACTGCAGTTTTGAGATTAACTTCATGTATGTTTTGTTTAAGGATTATGTTCGAGGTATAGATTTATGCTTAGAATTTTAATAATCAAAATGTGATATTTAGAAATTGGTTGTTTTCAATCTCGGTATATCCCCCTTTAAGGGTTCAGAATAAGTTTAATATGAATCTTATAATGTTTGTCTTGTTTGGCTAATTGTATATGCTCCAGACCTATCGTGTTTGAATTCATATTTGATATTATGTGACGTGTGTTATTTTTGGTATTTGTTTGGTAAAGGCTCATGTTCCATACGTATGAAATTCTGTAAGTAAAAGACAAGAAATCGTGTCTTATTTAATCTGGAATTGCCTATATTCATTTGCCTTTACCATAGATATTGAATGATAGGTTAGTTTAGTTTCGAATCTCTATCAGCTAGCCCACGAATATGTATGAATTAAACCTGAGCTACAATGTAAATCTTGTGTGTGTTTGAACTTCCTGAACATGATTAATTAAGCTACATTAAGTAATGTTGGGATACGATTATTGTTATCTCGACCTTATGCTTGGATTGTCTTGGTTGGAACCTGCTTTGCTTTAGTTTGGATGATTCTCAACATGTTTTCTAAATGTTATGCCAATCATAAAAAGTGTTTAATACCGAGTGTCATGTGTGGAATTTAGTTTTATGTCAGTTTTCATTTCATGTATATTTGATAAGTTTGGAGTATTTTCTAATCCCTATCTTTTCCTTCTTTTACATGAAATACATTGGGGAGCAACAAGAGTCTCGCTACGAGACTCACCACATCCGTATCAACATTCCCTGCATTTTTGGTCCCGGGATTTCCAAACAAATAGGACGGAATGATATCGTCATCCGTTCTAGAGTCGTTGCTTTTAATTCTTTAATTACGCTTATTTTATACTGTTGTAATTTAATTTATTGCACTTGTATAATTATTGAATTGCTTAGAATAGTTAGTCCTAGAATTAATAGATTGGAAAGGGTAGAATTAAAATCGGAAATCTCTAGTTTAACTTATTCTAGGCACGTTATCCATATTTCTAAAACATTTAGTTTTATTTATTTTAGGCTCGTCGCCTATCTTTTCAAAACACTGGTTTATTTTATGCTATATCTACTTTGGCATAAAACAAAATCATGTTCTATCAAAACTCAAACTCATAATCATTTTGTCATGCTTTATCAAAAACTAAATATATGTCATTTTATACAAAACTGCTTCGTGTATATTTCTAAACATATTTTAAAATTAACTCTTTACAACACCCTTTTATTAAAACCGCATATATATTCGAAACATATGTTTTCTAAAAGCATGATATTAAGCCTAAGTTTGAACGGATAACCGCAAGTTAGCGGATCTTAGAGGGTGCCTAACCCCTTCCCTTTAGGATAATAAAGAACTCTTACCTAGAATCTCACATAACTTTCGCAGACCTTTAAAAATGGAGATCATTTGTAGTATTTTATGCTACATTTTCAGTGTCCTAATTCACTATAATAATTAGGTGGCGACTCCTTTAAAATAATTTCAGGAATCCAACCATGTAGCAGTAATCCCGTTTCCGACTCCGGTTGAAATGGGGCGTTACAGGGATGTCATCTTGTAAGTCCACTTCTACTCCAGTTGATACTAAACCCAAGTTGGGTGCTGCATCTGACTCTCTGTATGAGGATCCGACAAGCTATCGTAGTCTTGCAGGCGCCCTTCAGTATCTGACGTTCACGCGACCAGAAATTACATATGTCGTACATCAGGTGTGTTTGTTTATGCATGATCCCAGAGTTGAACATATGAATGCACTCAAACGCATTCTTAGGTACATTCAGGGAACACTTGAGTATGATTTGCATTTGTATCCTTCGTCAACGTCTACATTGGTCTCCTATACAAATGCTGATTGAAGTGGTTGTCCTGACACCAGACCGTCTACGTCTGGATATTGTATGTTTTTGGGTAACAACTTGGTCTCATGGTCTATGAATCATATTAGTTACGAAATCTTCTTTTAGAGCTTCATTGTCCCATTGAGAAATCTACATTGGTGTATTGTGATAATACAAGTGCAATCTACATTTCTGGTAATCCAGTTCAACACCAGCGTACTAAACACATAGAGATGGATATTCACTTTGTTCGAGAAAATGTAGCAAAAGGACAAGTACGTGTCTACCATGTTCCTTCGAGATATCAAATTGCAGACATCTTTACAAAGGGTCTTCCCTTAGTCCTTTTTGAAGATTTTAGAGGCCTCACAGACGAAGACCGCCTGCCATGATCAAGTGTGTTAAGCAGTGATCCATTGTGGCCCATGCCCATGTACCGTGTGGGCCCTTTCTCATTTTCTTGTGTATTAGGTAAATATTAGACTTAGGTTTGTACCTTAATTAGTAGTGTAATATTACCATAATTGTAAAGTTAGTCTTCAAATAGAATAGGAATTTCTAAGTAGAATAGGAAGAGGATTTTCCTTGTAACTTGTATATATATGCATTTCATTAATAAAAATAATGAAGAGATTATTTCTTTCATTAAGCTCAATCATTGATGAATTGGAAAAAAGAGATGATGGAAGTCTTTGAAATGACAGACATGTGCCTTGCTTCCTTTAACATGGAAATTATAAGTTGGCCCAGAAATGAGGTAGTATTATTTGTCATAAAAAGTACGCAAAGGAAATTACGAAGAATTTCAAAATGAGAACTGTAAAGTCATGAGCACTCTTGTGGATCAAAAGGAGGTGCAGATATTGTTGGAAATTTACTAATGTAGAATTAAGTTTAACTCATTATTTATGACTCGAACAATTAAAATCTTGCACGTCTAAAACGTCGTTTCCACACACGTGCACTCGAAATGCCAAATATTATAAATTTCATTAGTGAAAGATATATTGGTACGTGAGTAAACGTTTGTGACATAAAATGATGGACGGTTGTTGATTAAATGACGTGTGTTCCACGTTGGTAAATGAAGGAAGAAGTGTATGGAATGTAAGATCGAAACGGGTTGAAAAATGCTTGCGGCGCCACGGCGCACAAGGGCTGAGCCGCGGCGATTGGTTGGCAGTAGCTGACTTGAGCCGCGGCTCTTGGTTGACAGTAGATGACTTGAGCCGCGGCGCTTCCGAGGCATTGTCTTTGTGTGGCGGAAGTCCAAAAATTTGGCTGATTATGAGGACGTTTTGGAGCATTAAAATGTCAGTTTTCTTTCATAAATCAGTCATTATTTGGCTGCATTACTTGGTGAATTAAGTGGCCATTACATGACACTTAAATGGTCATTACATGGGCACTTGAAGATGCATTCTTACACTACTATATATTGAGGCATTTGGCTCAATTGGAGACACACCCACAATCAGATTTTCTGAAATTCTTCCTCTCTAAGCATACTTTCAAACACTCAAATCAAGGTTTTTCTTTAGTAAACACTTGAGTTTTCTTTGTTCATTTATTTGATGTTGTTTTATCTTGGGAGACAGTTGTCCCTAAACGTAAAAGGATATATACGGACAATAATGTCTTAAGGACAGAGAGCTAACACTCGACTCAGCAAAGTTATAACAAGTAGGGATTTAGTGTCTCTTAGTTTCAGGTTATCGAGATCAAGGAGCTTGTTGCAATTGAAAAGAAGATACAAGACGGAAGATTCAAGACGAATTGAAGAACTTAAGACGTGTTGCGGCCATAACTCTTGTTGGCCACAATTATGTTGCTATTGTAACTCTTATTGTTTAACCTTTTGAAGCACTTGTATTACTATTCTCGTACATTCACCATTATACTCACAAATATAGTAGCTCACAGCAACAAGATCAAATATTTCGTGTGTTGCAACGTTGTTGCCAAATTGTAATACATTTGTACAAGTGAAATACATTTGACTACTGCGAAGATATTGCAGTGGCGGAGCGAGAATTTGCTGACGAATTTGAAACCTTCTTGCACCCTTATATGTCAAAGGGTCATTGAGTTATGGTGTAAGGTTCAACGAGGGTTAAAATTTGTAGCTTCGCGGTTATAATAAACAGTGATTAGATAAAACAAGCCTAATGGCTAAGAAAACTCATGCTTGATCTGCACATTGTGCAAAACAATAGAATTGAGTTGTTTGTGTACGACCAAACAACTACTGTGATTTTCGTCACAATCTTGTTTCTTCCCGTAAAAAAAAGGTACTTCAACGAGAAGTTGTACTTAGGAGGTGCAAACGGATGATAATGTGAGAAAACAAAGGATCAATCTTCTAATATGTACTGCTGTGTCTTTACATTATATAGTATTTTCTTCTGCTAAACTCTGTAATCGAACCAGCAAAAACTTATAGTGGAATGTAGAGGATTTGTAAGATTAATTAAGACAACTGTAAAATGAGTACATTATTCTTGTTAGGATAATTAGGGAAACAATCCCTAATTATCTCCATCATATTCCATCATATCAATCATGTTGTAATTAGATCATATAATTAGGATGATTAGATCAATTATATTGATTAGCATATCATTAGAGATTATGGTATCAAGAACCACAAATTAATCTCCCTCCACCCTTACCCTCTCCCGAATTTTTCTATCTTCCTTCTTTCTTCCGGAGGAACCCTAAGTTTTTTCTCCAAAAACCCTAAAACCTAAACAACACCAAACACTAATATCCCTTTCGTCTAACCTAATTAAACAAACCCGAAAACCGTTCTTCCTTCCCTTCTTCCTTAGCTGCAAACCACTTAAGGGTTAGGATTAATCCTCCACCACCCACAATTTTTTTTTCTTATTCTCTTACCTTTAGTCGAGTATTTTCATGGGTATCAATGACAAACAAAAATTTCATCTCGCTCTTGCCGTAAATAACGCCAAGAAATTTATTTCAATTACACATGAGATGGAAAAAGGGCAATACTCCTCGTGGGCGGAGTTATACAAAATCCATTGCCGAACATACGAAGTAATATACCATATCATCCCTTCCGAGTCTTCATCGGACACCGCCGGTGTTGACAAATAGTTATGGTCCCGCTTAGATGACATAGTCCTTCAACGGATTTATAGCACCATCTCCAACGATATTTTGCATATTATTTTGGAGCCGGACTCTACGACACAACAAGCGTGGGAACAATTACAAAATATATTTCAAGATAATAAACTTTCTAGGGCGGTCTATCTTGAAACACAATTCACCAACGTCAAGTAGGATGATTTTTCAAACGTTTCCACCTATTGCCAAGAGTTGAAAATGTTTGCCGACCAACTATCTAACGTTGGTGCGCCGATGATGAATCAACAGTTGGTTCTTCAAATAATTGTGGGGTTGAATGAACATTATGATGGGGTTGCTACGTTCATTCAACAAAGTAATTTGTTGCCTCCATTTTATGACACTCGTTCGCGATTAATTCTTGAAAGACCCGCAAGGCAAAACAAACAGCCTCGGGGGCAGCCACTGCCGGAACTGCTCTCATCTCCACCAATTCATTTTCCGCAGATTTTCCGACCCAAAATTCTGGTTTGGGTGGAGCTAGAAACCACAACAACAATAATAAAAATGGTGGTCAAATCATAACAATAACAAAGGAAAAATAATGGTGGAAAGGGACGGGGTAGGGGAGACGGCCAACCAGCTGGTGGCAGCAACAACCACCACCAGCAAGGGTAGTTGCGGCCAACAGCCGATGCAGAAGCCTGGCCCAGCCAGCAGGGCGAGACTGCCGCGGGCTTAGGCCCCACAATGGGATGCCCCTCCGTGCCCATACCCAACCTCATCGTGCCAAACCATCATCTTCAAACCGACAGTCCAGAGTTCTAAGCTCTCATCCGCAATAAGCTTTTTCAGCCCATGGATCATCTTCCGCAAGTTATGGTCCCACCGATATCAAACAGGTCATGAACAACATGAATTTGAATATTCTTGATGATTCGTGGTACATGGATACAGGGGCTGCGTCACACATGACGACATCTCAAGGTAATCTTTCATCTTATTTTAATATGAGCAGTAATAAAAATATTATTGTCGGGAATGGGCAAGAAATTCCAATTCGTGGTATTGGTCAAGTAAAATTTCTCCACCCTCACCCATCGTTATATTTTAAAAACGTCTTACATGTACCAAAACTAATTAAGAACTTGATATATGTATGACATTTTATAACTGACAATAATATTTTTGTGAATTTTGATTCATTTGGATTTTCTATGAAGAATTTTCAGACGGAGATGTCACTAATGAAATGTAATAGCATGGGGACTTGTATACCATCACTACCACTACCAACAACCAAGTGACCAAACCATCAACCTATGCAACTATTTTCCCTATCGTGTGGCATAATCGATTGGGACACTCGGGCGCACCGATGTTCAATACTCTTAGAAAAAATATTTTGTTGCTTTTAATAAACTTATGGACTCTTTTATTTGCCAGGCTTGTGTTCTTGGGAAGCATGTTAAACTTTCTTTTTCATTATCTACTTCACAAACGCTTATGTCATTTGATCTTATGCATTGTGATTTATGTACTTCTCCGGTTTTGAGTTCTGCATGTCATAAATATTATATGCTTATTCTGGATGATTATCCAAATTTTCTATGGATATTTTCCTTATGGAAGAAATCGTAAGTCTTCACCGTTTTAAAATAATTTAGTGTTTTTACCAAAACTCAATTTGACAAATCCATTACATATTTTCAATGTGACAATGTGAGGAAATTTATAAATGTCCAATTGTGAATTTTGTCACCAAAATGAGATGTCTTTGTGTCTTTCATGTCCATACACATTACCTCAAAATGGGAAAGCCGAAAGAAAAATTTGAACTATTAACAATATAATTCACGCACTTCTTGTGCATTCGTCCACACCACCAGTTTTATTGGCATCATGCACTTCAAATGACCATATATCTTCTAAACATTCTTCCTAGCAAACTACTCTCCAGCATATCACCTACACAAATGTTGTACAATCGTCTCCCGTCCTTTACACATTTGAGGTTTTTTTAGTGTTTGTGTTATCCCTTGTTTCCGTCCATAACATTAATAAACTTCAGACTTGTTTCACTCTTTGTATGTTTTTGGGATACCCGCAAAATCATAGGGAATATAAATATTATGATATGACGAATGGGAAAATCATAATTTCTCGTCACGTAGTTTTTGATGAGTCTACATTCACGTTTGCTAAATCTCATGTGACATCCCTACTTTCATATGATTTTTTGGACGACGAAATATATCCAATTTTGAAGCACCATCTACATACCCAAAACCATGTGGGACCAGCCCACACTACCCCACACACCGTTCTAGCCCAATCGAGAAATGTGACTGGACCAGTCCGATGAGAGGAGGCCCCTCCCTCTTTTCTTTCGGCCTCGGCCCAGTCCACATCTCGTGGCCGGCAGGCCCAAGAGAGAGAGCCCACTGTTCCCTTACATGTCTCACCACCCAGGTCTTTAGGCCCATTTGTTCAGGCTCAAAACACTAACCCATGTAGGGCCAATAACCAAACTGAAACACATAGCAATCATCCATCAATTTTGGCCCAAGTTCGGTCATCCACTCGACCCACTAGCCAATCTGAAAGCCTAAATTCCCAACCTCGGACTATTGAAACACATGTCATGCACGAGATTTTCCGGCCCAAGCGTCATTTTAATATAACATCTTCAATCCAACCATCATCACTTTCAATGAATCCCAAAGCAGCCTATCAGACCCGAATTGGAAAGCTGACATGTTAGATGAAATTGATGCTCTTATTAAAAATAAGACACGAGAGTTAGGGCCCCATCCATCTAATGTGAACATTAAGGTCTATGTGGATTTTCTATCATAAAAAAACTCGGATGGATCCTTTGCGGGATACAAAGCTCGTCTTGTTGTTGATGACAAGTCTCAGCAGGTTGGAGTGGATTGTGCTGAAACATTCAGTCTGGTAGTTAAGCCAACAACTATCAGGACTATCCTTAACCTAGCACTGTCGAAATCATAGTCCATTAATCAGTTGGATGTCAAAAATGCATTCTTACATGACTATCTACATAAGACAATTTACATGCACCAACTTTTGGGTTTCCAAGATCCTACACATCTAGATTATGTTTGTGTGTTAAAAAAATTCTTATATTATTTGAAACAGGCTCCCGGACATGGTATAACAGGTTTGTAGGTTTTGTATCCACACCGAGTTTCTCACACAGCAAGTCCGACCAATCCTTGTTCATTTATAAGAAGGGACACGACACGACATACATACCTATATATATATCGATGATATCATTCTCACAACATCATCTGCATCACTTCGCCAGTCTATCATGTCCCTCCCTGCATCAGAATTTGCAACGAAGGATTTGAGTCCCTTAAATTATTTTTTGGGAATTGATGTAACTCAATATGTCAGTAGTCTGTGTTTCTCAGTAAAAAATAATATGCCGAATAGATCATTGACAAAGCCGGGATGTTCTCCTGCAAACTGTCACATACACCGACTAATACTAAAGCAAAATTGAGTAACTCTATCGGTACTCCATACAATGATCCAACACATTACCACATCTTAGTAAAGGCATTGCATTATCTTACCTTCACGGGACCTGATATCTCATATGCAATTTAACAGGTGTGTTTACATATGCATGATCAGAAAGAAGAACATATGAGGGCTCTCAAGCGAATTTTGTGGTATCCTAAATGTACTATTCATTTTGGGTTGTACTTGTATAAGTCCTCCATTTCGAGTCTCTCATCCTATACAGATCTTGAGCGATTTGTCCGGCCACACGCTGTTCCACCTCGTTATCAGGTGTTTTGAGGTAATCTCATTTCACGGTCATCAAAGCGACAATCACGATGTCTCGGTCAAGTTGTCGAATAATGGCGGGTAGCTAATGTGGTCGCTGAATCATGTTGGCTCCATAATCTACTTTTAACACTACATTATCCGATTGAAAAAGCAATTGTGGTTTATTGTGATAATGTGAGTGCGATTTACTTATCCGGTAACCCTGTCCAGTATCAACGCACAAAACACATAGAAATGAATATCTTATTTGTCCGAGAAAAGATTGCAGTGGACAAGTCTGTGTTTTTCATGTACCGTCCCGTTATCAGATCACCGACATTTATAGAGAGAAAAGGTTGGTGAAATTGTTTATTTCGAATAACACAGTTGGTGGATGGTAATGGCATTTTTTATTATTATTTAAATAGCTTAATTCCCACCTTGTTAACATATACTATTAAATTTAATATTTTATGGTGCATAAAATAAGATATAAATTCATACGTAACTTAATACAAATATTTAAAATACTCCCAATGAAACACTGCATTAATTACATGACCATTATTTTGTTTTTCTTATATGACCACCAGACACTGCATTATCTTATGCAATATTTTATACATTATAATACTTCCAATACCACAATAGTTCGAGTTTGAGTCTTAATTCATAAAATTATGTGCATTTTTTTGTTTGTAAACATAATATGTATTTGAAATCACAAAAAAACAATACTTTAAATTACAACTTTTACAAACGTATAAAATAACAAGGAAATAAAGCTGGATTCTCCGAATAATAATAGTGTTTTCAGATAGGACTAGGAGTAAAGACTTTTGTCATCTGAATCTAGTATTGAAACATATCTTTTCTTTCCTTATTTCTTCATTTTCCTTTCTTGTTTAACGAACATGCATAAGAGTGTTAATTTCCTATCTAAAATATCGCTAACTAATTAGTAAAATACACTTAAATTATCATTTATTATATTTTTCTACTTAATAATTGAAGTAGAAAAAGCGAACAATTGATAGTTGATTTGTGTTTTGCCTAACTAGTTGAGGTAAGAAAAGTGAATATAGTTAAAGTGTGTTTTGTTAATTAATTGGTGATAACTAATTAAGATAGGAAAAAATAAATAACTGATGGAATTATATTTTGCTAATTAGTTAACGATAATTTAAATAGAAAACTCTCAACACATAGTTCAGGTGAAAAGCTAATGAAAAAGTGATAGTTTTTAATCCGTAAATGAATTTTAAAGAAATTATTTTTTACACGTGTTTCTCCACTCACAAATAGTCTACTAGTTGCCTAACATAATCTCTTTCCATATTATTATAGTAGTGTTTTACAGAAACAACCTATTTGACCCCCAAACCCCAAGTGTGCAGTTTCAGCTGAAATCGCGATATTCCGGCGAGATGGACGTTGGAGATTCGCCGGATTGGCCTCCACCTGGATTTACAGAGGATGTTAAACTATCAAACGGTAGAAAAATCAAGGTGAAAATTTGAACTTTATTGACCTAAATTTTACTCATCAAGTTTGAATCTTTAAAGTATGTAATCAGTCAATTTTGTGGTTAATTACAGATGGGGTCTATTGGATTTTGCATGGTTTGATTAAAAAGATTGGGGTATTTTTGATGTTATTGTTTTCAAATCTAAATGGATTTGTGGTAATTTTATCAAGGTTAAAATTGGACTTATTTAGCTAAATTTTACTCATCATTTATCCAAGTTTGAATCTTTGGAGTATGTAATCAGTCAATTTTGTGGTTAATTACAAATGGGTTTACTAATTTTCTTGGATGGTTAAAAAAATTAGGATATTGTGTTAAAATCCAAATAGGTTAGCTGTAATTTTATGGGGTTATCCAAAATTCAGATATTATTGCTGTTATTTTGGGGCATCGAACATATATGCTAGGCCAGATTTTTAGCTCAATTGCACTGTCATTTCTTCAGTTTCGATCTAAAGTTCATTTTTTTTCTTAGGAAAAGTTAAGGAAATTCAATTAAAGTTCACTTTTTGATAGAGTTATTCAAAATGGGGATATTAGCATTGTTATTGTTATTTTGGGCGTGATCAACTTGGTAAACCCACTTGCATGTGAACTTTTTAGCTATATTTTACTCATCATTTCTTCAAGTTTGAATCTTTTAAGTATGTACTTAGTGTATTTAGTGGTTAATTACAAATGTGTTTAGTGGTTAATAGACCCTTGGGGTCCGGCCCTTCCCTGGACCCGCGAATAGCAGGAGCTTAGTGCACCGGGCTGCCCTTATTTATTGGATTTTACAGGGGATGATTACAAAAATTAGGATATTGTTGCTGTTATTGTGTTCTCTTTGGAGTACCTCATGTAATTGTGTCCTGTCTTGTCTTGGCTAATCTTGATGTAAGCAGTGATGTTGCAACATTAGAATCTGCATTATGAAAAGTTGTTACATGTACCCTCTGCTTATATGGCTTGCATCTCATGTTGTTGTCATTTCTCTTTTCAGTACTATACAGATGTGGGGACTGGGAAAAAGTTTTATTCCAAGAAGGAAGTCACTCGGTACATGAACACAAGAGATACTTGCAATGATGTAACTCGAGCAATGAATAATCAAGATAAGAGCTGCTCCGAGAACAATGCTAGTCAAATGAATAATCAAGATAAGAGCTTCCCCGAGAACAATGTTAGTCAAATGAATTGTCAAGATAAGAGTTGCTCTGCGAACAATGTTAGTCAGGTGAGTTTTGAAGGTAAAGTAACTCTTACGTTCTACTTTTTGCTACGTGGTTCTTATCTTCTAAGGTCTGTCATGCTATTATCAGATTGTTGAGGGAACACAGAATTCTCATGAATGGTTACCTCCAGGGTGGACAGTTGAGTTGAAGACTCGTAAGTCTGGCATAGATGCTGGTACGACTTACAAGGTATGAAAATGGAAATATACCGACCCCTAAAATACTTGTGGCGATGATTTGTTATAATATGCATCTCTTAATCTGACCTTTTAGTGTGACCTCTGGGAATATTAGCAATGTGTCAATTTTGGTGATGTATCAGCACATCTTTTTGCAAGATTTCATGCTTTAAACAAACAGATAACTGTTTTAATTCGAATTCCATGTAGATGACAAAGTCTATGGCATACAAATGGTCATGCTGCTTTTGTTTCTGCTGGTAGTTTGTCTGAATCCCAAAATGTCAAATAGTATTTGTTAGTTGAGGTAATGATGAGAATGCAGATTCGAGGCAATATCTGCTTCTGTTGAATATTTTATTAAGGTCAAAAGTCTTCCATTAAGGGGTTGAGTGGTGCACGGACTAGTTATATATTATATAATATAAAGAAAAAAGTCCAAATTTACTCCTCTACTATATGGAATACCTTAATCTTACTCCCGGTTATACTTTGGGGAAATTCAATACCCTTACTGTTAGCAAAATGTCTCCTTCTGTCCTTAATTTAAGGACACTCCAGCATGGCCGGGTGAATTCCACATGTTAAAATACTTTTGGAAAATGGTCAAATTTGCCCTCTGTTTTTGACTAGGGTTAAAATTACCCTTCGTTATACCTATCAAGGTGTCTGTGTACACTCTACCCTCCCCAGACCCCACGTTGTGGGATTTCACTGGGTATGTTGTTGTTGTTGTAGTATACTTTAGATTGGAGCTGCGTTGCGGTCAAGGGCAAACATGAGGATTTGCTCACAAAGGGGGTAAATGGCCCCAAAGTATAGCAGGGGGTAAAATACCCTGTGAGCTTCATAATTAATGCTACTCCCTCCGTTCGCTTTTACTTGTCCACTATACTAAAAATAGATTTTCACTTTTACTTTTACTTTTTAGCATATCAAGAGAAGACAATTTCTTTTTTCCTGTTTTACCCATAATATTAATTACTCATTTCAAATCATTTTTCAAGTCCAATAATACTATGCACCAATTAATATGGATATCATGGTAAATTATGCACTTCATTTATTATTTCTTAAGGGGTGTGTAAAGTCAATAATGGACAAGTAAAAGTGAACGGAGGGTGTACTATTTTAGAACATTGTTTATAATAATATGACATGTTTTAGCAAAATCAAATTTGGACCTGTTTATGTATCAAAACCTCAGACCAGTTTATTCATTAAGCTAACTCCTGAAACAGTGATCTGCTGCATCTAGGCGGGGTTTGATAATAAGGGAATGCTTTAGAGAAAACTGAAATTGAAGAAGCTTCATGATTTAATTTAACTCTAATTATACAGATTTTGAGTTCTGTTTACCATAGAAACTTCAGCCAAGTATTCATAGAAACTTCTTTAGGGGCTTCTGGTGGCTTGGCTGTAGCCTCCTTTTCTTTTTTAACAGTTTTTTTTTGCGGCAACACTAAGCGGCGGTTGTCCTGCTTTACGACTTCTTTGAAAGACCATGGCATTTAGAGCAGGAGCGATGCTACTTTGCAGATAAAATGCTCCAATCATATCTCATCTTTAGTTTACATTCTATTTTTTTGCTGTTCTTCCAGGTTTACATTGATCCATCAACTGGAAGCAAATTCTATTCAAAGCCTGAAGTATCTAGATATCTCAAAACTATGAAGAAGAACGACATCGCAGGAGAAGGACAGATAGTAGGCTCTCTCCCTTTTTAAAAAAGATTTATGCACATACTTCTATTGGACTTGAACATTTCTTTTCTCAAGATACCAAATTTCATTCTTCTCTAGTCACAATTATCTTAATGAAACTAATCCATAAAAGGTTTTTAAGAAACTTGTTCAGCTTTGACTGTTTGGAGAAGTCATACGAAGACACATAATAAAGATGGTGCATTCAAAACAAAAATAAAGAAAAGAAGTACCTTGGATGAGATTTGATCTCCTTATTGGTATCTTGATCTGCATAATTCTATGAATGAATACTCTGTTTCTAAGGCTCTTTGAGAAAAAGGAAGTTTCTCGTATTTATTTCGGCAGTGGCCCGCTGGAAATGAGTAAAGTACTCTAAAGAGTTGCACCATGCATTTGTAACTAGTTTGAAATGTAAAAATCTGTCTTTGGGCAATGGGCAGCCTGACTCGTATTTTGGATGATGGGAAAAAGTAGGTAAAAGTTTGATGGAGGAAGCAAGTTCCAGAGATGTGATGGTATCTTTTGTAGCCTTGGGTTATTACAACGTCTTCATGTGTAATTATGTTTTTGTTTCAACATGCAAATGGTCAGGTATCCTCTTCAAATCAGAAAGCATCTGAGGATTCCAAAAATATCGGGGGCCAGAGTCGCATATCCAAAATGCAGAAATCTGACACCGACCAGCCCACAGTAAAGACTATTTGTTCTGTAATATACTCATGAGATCGCTTAATAATTTGATTTTTAGCTGTGTAGTTCACTATGGTTTACCGATCTAGTAACATATAGGTGGCAGTTGAAAGATAGCATTTAGGTACTACTACTACTTATTCTCATTAGTTTTTTTTCTCAGCATGTCATTGAGGAGGGGTCATTTACCAAGCAGAAAGCATCTCAGGATTCTGAAGAAGATGGGGAACTGAGTTGCATATCCAAAAGGAAGAAATCTGGCATTAAGAGGCCCTCTACAAAGACTTCTCCTTCGGTAATATACTCAGGATACCTCTGAAAAGATTTGATTGTTTAATTCACTATGGATTTACTGATTCTCAAGTAACTATCTAAGTTGCTGCTGATAGCCTTGGGATATTGCAAGTATTCTCATGTAATTATGTTCTTGTTTCAGCATGGTACTGGAGAGGACTTTCCTTTAAATGAGAAAACACCTCTGGGTTCCAAAGAAAACGGGCCCCATAGTCCCCTATCCAAAAGGCAGAAGCCTGGCAGTGACAGTCCGTCTGCAAAGAGTGTTTGTTCTGTAATACCTCAGATGCTTCTGATAGATATGATTTATAGCTGCTCTATTCACCATGGGTTACTGAATTTCATCGTAACATTTAGGTTGCAGTTGACTGCAATTCAGCGGATGAATTACCCCCTGGCTGGAAAAAAGAAGTCATAATTCGACAAAATGATCGTGGGACAAGGAAAGACCCGGTATTTCTCTTTTTCCTCAGCCTCCTCTTTCTCTTTCTCTCTCAACTTGCATGTCCTTTTTCCCCATTCCATTGCACGAGCAGATCCCCAGAATCAAAATATGCTGATCTAGGTTGAGTGTTAAAGACACCCTTGTTGAGTAGAACTTATGAACAATATGTGTGAGTAAATTTTATTTTTTTCATCATTAAGAAAGAGGAAGTTAAAAAGGATTGGTTACCATACAAATCTAGAAAATGTGCATGTTTTCACAACAAAGCTAAAAAAAATTGAAATATTGTCTGCGAGGGTGTTTTTTGTTCATCTTCAACTCCAATAGACCTTTCCCAATTGAAAGCAAACCCCCATATGTCCAACACTGCTTTCTCATTCATTCATTTTCTTCTCCACAAAGACCACCTCAGTTGGTTCTAAAATGGGTTCATTATCCCTTCCATGATCAATCTTGGATGTACGAATTAGAAGGCTTGGAAATTATCGAAGCCGTAGCAGGAATTCCATTGAAGGAGCTGGGATTTTCGGAAGGAAAGATCTCGGGTGGGGGTGGAGGGTACAGAGAGAAACTTCAATTTTTTTGGTTCAAAGACAGAAAAGTCCCCTTTTGATAATGAGATAGTATAGACATTCTGGGTAAATTAAAAGTGTATGGTGCTAACCTACCACACTCATGTAGTAGGTTTGCAAAACCCATATTTATATGCATGCATAATCTACTTAAGGGGGTCATTCTATTTTACACCTTTATGCAGTATTTTAGCATGTGTGAGAAAGGGTGATATGGGAACAGGGTTAGGTGGCTCCTTGTGTGATAGACATGGAATGCCGTGACAGTAGATATATATTCGAAGTTGAGAATTTTATGTCGACTTTGTCATTGCAGCTTTACATTGATCCAGTGCATGGACATAAATTTCGCTCCAAAAAGCAAGTTTTCCGCTATCTACAAACTGGAGAGGCTAGTAGGTCTTCTAGAACACCTGCGAAAGGGAATGTAGTGTCACCAAAGAAGGATAACTCTGTAAGGCTACACCTTTCTGTATTTCCCTCTCCCTTCCCTCTACCCATCACCAATGTTATTTAGATTGATAACACCTTTTTCATGTTACTGTTCAGCTTGCATACAGAACCTTGTTGATCATATTTGTAATGTTGCCTCCAGTGAGATGCACCAGTCTCAACCCTTTAGTAGGAAAATGTATTACATCCTGTAAGAGTGGTGTAGTTGCATCCTTCTGTAACACATTGTTTGTGTATTGGAGGTACTAAGAAGCTCTTCTAAAGCAGGGCAGGGTCATTGAATTTGTGAAATTTTAGTTACACTAGAAAACTCCAAGTTTAAAGAGAAAAACTCAGACATCTTACTATGCAAGTTGAGGAGGGGAATTCCACTATGTTCAATATACTATGTCAAAACAGGCTCAATAACTTACAACAAATTTAGCTAATGACGGTTTAGTGGGACGGCAAAAGGATGGCTCAATACCTTATGATTCTATATCTGAAGTCTGAACCACCATCTAAATGTTATTTATGCCCTTTTCCTTGTAAGTCCTTTAAATGAGGAGGAATCTTGTCTGATATTGCATATCAAATATAATCAGTAAGTTTAAAATCAAAGATTGAATGTCTTTTCACGATATTAACATTTTGTAGAATGGGTATATTCTCTCTAACTAATTGATCTTGAAATTCCTCCACCTTGTTCTTGACTAGCCTTATTTGGGTATCATGAAGGATTCAGCCTTATCCTTTGTAGACATGATTTTGAAAAATTTGAAGTTTGCAAGCTCAATTTGTTTATTATCAAGACTAGTGGATGTTGATTACCTAGAATGGGAGGGATCTCTGATGGTCAGAAATTTATTTCTTTTGATAGCCTACAACAGAAGATGCCATCTTGAAGAAATTAAGGTGCTTTGAGACAGGAAGACCGCTTTTTTCCACTGATGAGTCGAAAGGTGATAATCTGTAGTTGGAAATATTGCTCCATTGTCCAAATCTGAGAGGACGTGTATCGTTTATTCAGTATCTGGTCATCTGTTCTAGTCATTTCAATTCCCTTCATTTTATTTTTCTTCATTAATATGTTTACCTGCTCTCTCTCTCTCTCTAGATGTTGGTAATTATTTCTCAATTGTGAAACTGGAATTACTGATGTAGGGGGAAAAAGTTTTGGTACTTGCTCACCTGCACAGCAAGTTGAGAGTTCTAAGAAACAGCTTGACTGCAGTGTGTCTGATCCTAACACCATCATCACATCCATTTTAGCTGAGATAAATGAGAACCATTTCCTTGAAAATGTAATTGAAGATGCTGAAATAGAAACTGTAAGTGTTGATGTTAAACAGCCATCAGCTGTTTCCACTCAGTCAGATCTCCTCCCAGAGAAGCAACTACCAGAAAATGAGCAGGAAAAGCAAAGTGATAAAGCAGCGACACAGCATTCAAGCAAATCCAAAAATAAAGAGTCACTTAACCTTGGTCGTCGGGCGTCCAAAAGACTTGCAGGTCAAAATCCAGAAGCAGCAGCCAATTTGGATCTGGGTGAACATGCTCTTCCAGCTGAAATTGACAAATCTGCCTCCCCGAGCCTCTCCCCTGATGCCTGCGGTCAGGAATTGCTCCAACACTCTCATCCTACACCGGAAACTGGCAACTCTGATCAGGCTTCTTTGAGCGGAAAAGCTTCATTGGACGAATTACCCCAAGGCTGGAAAAAAGAATTCAAAATAACAAAAAAAGCTAGTGGGATAAGAAAAGATCCGGTACTCTCTCTCTCTCTCTCCTCACATACACATCATCTTATTCAAGCAGTCTATTTTGCACAATTAACCTGTGATGGGTTATGAATGAGAAAGGCTGTTTTACCTTAGCAGAGGGCTGCTTATGGGAAGAATGCTGCATAAATAGATTTATATTCGAAGTTTCAGTGCGGATCTTAAGTTGACTTTTATTGCAGTTATACATTGATCCACTGCATGGATATGCATTCTACTCCAAGAAGGATGTTTTTCGCTATCTACAAACTGGAGACATCAAGAGCTGTGCTATAAAACCCATCAAACGAGATCTACATACTAGAATGAAAGAGAGTTCCGTAAGTCATAACATTTCTGGTTTTCTTCTCTCTCCCCCAAATCCCGTCCGGCTCTCCTGTCTCCCCTGTTGTTTTTCCATGTTACTGCTAAACCTTGTTGGTCCTATTAGAATGATAGTGCCTCCGGTGAGATGAAGTGAGATGAAGCTGTTTCCACCCTTTAGTAGTAAAACATATTAGATCCAGTAAGAACTTTGGTGAAGTTAGTGTCTTATGTAAAAATCTGTTTCAGGTACTGGAGATCAGGAAGAACCTCTTTTAAGATAGGTATGCTTTATTTGAGACAGAGAGGCTGCATTAGCGGAATACCATGTCAAAGGAATCCAAAAAAACTTTAAGTCACACTACAACTTGTCAAGATAAGTGATAGCCTAATTGTAAAGACACTCCACCTCCAACCAGGTTGGGTTCTAGTCATGAAGGAAGCAAAGTGGGGAAGGTCCACTGTTGGATTCCGGGTGTAGGGGGATTTGGGTAGTGTTGCTAAAGGCTATCTTTAAGTGCACTTAAACCCTGAATTGGTTCTTTAGTGTAGGTGTCAAGGTGCTAAGGCGTGGGCACCTTCACCAATGTGTTTTGTCTTTAAGGGCAGAGCAACATTTATAGAGATTAATTATAGTTTTTTCCATTCTTTTGTCCAAATGTTTGTAATTATATTTATTAGCTCCATTTTAAACGTGTCTATTTTCGAGAACCAGTTTGGATTCATGCCGGGACGTTCGACTACCGAAGTCATTCATCTTATTAGGAGGTTGGTGGAACAATATAGGGAGAGGAAGAAAGATTTACATATGGTTTTCATCGACCTCGAGAAGGCATATGACAAAGTCCCTAGGGAGGTTCTATGGAGATATTTGGAGGTTAGAGGTGTACCTGTGGCGTACACTAGGGCTATCAAGGATATGTATGATGGAGCCAAGACTAGGATACGATCAGTAGGAGGAGACTCGGAGCACTTCCCAGTGATGATTGGGCTGCACCAGGGACCAACTCTTAGCCCATTCCTATTTGCCTTGGTCATGGACGGACTGACGCAACAAATCCAAGGGCAGGTACCAATACCATGGTGTATGTTATTCGCGGACGACATAGTCCTGATTGATGAGACTCGCAGCGGAGTGAACACCAAGCTGGAGATTTGGAGTTTGACAAACTATGGAGTCTTAAAGGGTTCAAGTTGAATAGGACCAAGACAGAATATTTGGAGTGCAAGTTCAGCAACGGGAGCGATCCTGAGACAGACGTGGAGGTCATTTCGAAGAACGAAGAAAGGAAGCTTCAAATACCTAGGGTCTATTATCCAGGGGAATGGAGAGATTGATGACGATGTCACACATCGTATTAGGACAGGGTGGATGAAATGAAGGCTCACATCTGAAGTCTTGTGCGACAAAAATGTGCCAACTAAACTTAAAGGCAAGTTATATAGGGCGGTGGTTAGACCAACTATGTTATATGGGGCAGAGTGTTGGCCAGTCAAGACTTCACACATACAAAATATGAGACTTGCGGAGATGAGGATGCTGAGATGGATGTGTGGGCATACGAGGAGGGATAGAATTAGAAATGATGATATCCGGGACAGACTGGGAGTGGCCTCGGTGGAGGATAAGATGTGGGAAGTGAGGTTGAGATTGTTCGGGTATGTGCAGAGGATAGACACAGATGCCCCAGTGCGGAGGTGTGAGAGGTTGGCTATGGACGGGTTCAGGAGGGGTAGAGGTAGGCCAAAGAAGTAGGTGATCGTGATTAGACGGGATATGACGCAAGTGCAACTTACTGAGGACATGACCTTAGATAAGGAGTTGTGGAAAACACAGATTAGGGTAGAAGGGTAGTAGGTAGTCGAGCGTAGTCCTCTTTACGCTTACAGAATGATAGTGTAGTGTTATTACTGTAGGTTCGATAAGCCTGTCACACTTACACACTTATAGGCGCATTATTGCTCTTTAGTACTCTGTAGTTTGATTCCTGCTGCTATGTGTTCTTTAGTATAATTTAGTTGTGTTAGCTTCCTGTTAGCTACTGCTTCCTGTTGTTCGAATGCGCTACCATTGCGTATTTGATTTTTTGACTTTGCTTGCTTTGCCTGATTATGCTTTGTCTTGAGCCGAGGGTCTCCCGGAAACAGCCGCTCTACCTACCAAGGTGGAGGTGGTCTGTGTACATTTTGCCCTCCCCAGACCCCGCATTGTGGGATTTCACTGGGTATGTTGTTGTTGTTGTTGTAATTATGTTTTCCTGCATTACATTTCTATTCTTTGTTTTGCTTCATAGTGCTTTTCTCCGCTAAAGCCCACACTTGAATTGCACTTTGCTGTTAAAGCTCCGACAGACTGGCACTTTTTTGTGCTTTTCGCTTTTGACTACTCTGGATTTGCACTCTCTCTCCCTGTCTGAAGTTGCAGATGTTTCCTAAGTTTGAAGATAATAACTCCACATCATACCATCTGAATTTAAATATGTGGACAGTAGTGTATATGACATATAGCCAACTATGCTATAAGAAGGTTAAAAGGATTGACTCTGTACCTTCTGTTTCCAGATTGAACCATGAACGTAATCAATGACCTTTCCGTGTAAGTTCTTTAAATGAGGAAAATCATTAAAAAATCTAGCTACCATTGTCATTAATTTCTTTAATGATGAAGTTCTTTAATTTCTAGCTAATGCTGTAGAAGGTTAAAAAGGAATGACTCCATACCTCATGGTTTCCAGATATGAACCACCATCCTGGGCATTACCATTGTCATTTTCTCTTGCAAGTTTTTAAAATGAGGAAAATCTTTATATCTAGTATTTAGCACATTGAATATAACATTGTATTAACATTTCACTGCATGTCTCAACTCTATATATAATAGAATAATCTTGATTTTTCTTTTCTTTTGATGAAGTAGTTTCATTGATGCATCAAGAAGCAAAGTGTACAAAAGATAGTGATTACAAAAGAGAGTTTGTTGGCTCCATCACATGAAGTTCTATGCTAAGGATAAGGTGCTAACAAAGTCCAAAAAATTGTCAGAGGTGTAGGGGTCTACAGGAGATGGATCGCACCAACTAAATAAACACAAGACATCTAGCCTTAAGGGAGTGTTTGGAGTTGTTAATCCATCAAAACATTTGTGGTTCCTTTCTGACCAAACAGAATAAGAAATGCTTGTTTACCCTACCTTATCAAAAAAAAAAATGCTCGTGGGGATAATTTTCGAGATTTTCCTGATTGATTTACCAACTTTCCGAGAGCTCCAGTATTTATAGGCATACTGAATATTCTCTGGCATGACCCTGAAATTTCTGCATCTTGTTTTTGACTAGTCGTTTTATTGTCGTGGACTATAATCATGAATTCCCTATGTTTTTCACTGTTTGTGATGAGTTCTAATTTTTGCAAGCCTAATTCCTTTATTCTCAGGACTACTGGATGTTGATTTACTTTGAAAATTCTAACCTTCTCTCTTTTGGTAGCCCACAGCACCTAACACCAATTCGAAGAAATTAGAGTTCCCTGAGACCAAAAGGCAATCTGTTGGTGCTATGGAATCCAAAGGTGATACTTCTTTAGTTAATATTCCCTTGCACTCCAACTTTGAGTGGTGATATATACTTGACTAAGTGTTGGGCCATCAATAGCAGTCATTTCAATTCTTCCATTCTACTCATTCTCATTTATTTTGTGTCTCACCAACTTTTTAAATATACATTTATTTCTCAATTCTGAAACTGGGATTGCTGATGTAGGTCGAAAACGTTCAGTTAGTTGTTCACCGAAAGTACAAGCCGAGAGTTCCAAGAAACAGCCTGAAAGTGGTGCGTCCAATACGAACACTATTATTACATCATCTGCAGCTGATACAAATGCAAAGCATTCAAATGAAAATGTAATTGAAACTGCTGAAATAAATTTAGACAGAGAGCCAGAAATAAGAGACTCAGGTGCAGACACAAAAGTCGTAGCTGCTGAAAGTGACGCTATTAAAAGATTATCAGCTGTCACAACTCCTCTGTCAGATCTATCCCCGGAACAGCATTTACCAGAAAATGAGCATGAAAAACATAGTAATAAAGAAAAACTGGAGAATTCAAGAAGATCCAAAACTAAGAAGCCAGTTGCACCTGGTCGTCGGATCTCAAAAAGACTTGTGGGCCACAGCCCAGAACCGGTGGCTGATTTGGATCTTGGTGAACGTGCTTTTCGAGCTGTGGTTAAGAAATCTGCCTCTTCAGGCCTTCCCCTGAATGTCTCTGGTCGGGAATTGCCCCAGCAAACTGATCTAGCAACTGGCAGTTCTGATCAGCCCCCTCTAAGCAATAAAGCTTCATCAGGAGATGATCCATTGGAAGTTGTGAAGGGTCTCTCAGAGGGCCAAGTCTTGAAAGAGCAAAAAGTTGCAAACGATTTGATAAGTGAGAAGCAAGATGATGAGAGAATATTACAAGATTCTCAGCCAGCTGGAATATCACATGAAAGCGGAAAAGTTCAGTTGGAGCACCAGGCAGTTAAAGAAAGACCTACAGGAAGCCTGGTGAAAGAAGAACAAGTCAGTCAGAAGAGATTATTTAACAATTCTCAACCAGCTGAATCAGCATCAGTAAGTAGGGTACTCCATGCGGAGGACCGGTCTGTTTCAGAAAGGTCTACCAAGAAACAAACTGGCAACTCTGATCAGGCTTCTCTGAGCAGAGAAGCTTCAAGGGATAAATTATCACCAGGCTCGGGAAATGAAATACTTGCCCAGAACAAAGATCCAACAGTAGCAACTGGCAATTCTGATCACGCTTATCCGAGCAGAGAAGTTTCAGGGGATAAATTATCACCAGGCTTGGAAAAGGAAATACTTACCCTGAACAAAGATTCGACAGTAGGAACTGGCAATTCTCATCAGGCTTTTCTGAGCGTAGAAGCTTCACTAGATGAAATACCACCAGGTCGGGAAAAGGAAATACTTGGACAGAACAACTATCCTACAGTAGGAACTGGCAATTCTGATCAGGCTTCTCTGAACAGAAAATTTTCACTGGATGAAATACCCCCAGGCTGGGAGAATGTAATAGCTGCCCAGAACAAAGATCCTTTTGTAGGAACTGGCAATTCTAATCAGGCTTCTCTGAGCAGAAAATTCTCACTGGATGAAATACCCCCAGGCTGGGAGAATGAAATACTTGCCTACAACAAAGATCCTATAATAGGAACTGGCAATTCTAATCAGGCTTCTCTGAGAATAGAAGCTTTAGCAGATGAATTACCACCAGGGTGGGAAAAAGAAATGCTTACCCGGAACAAAGATCTGACAGTAGGAACTGGCAATTCTGAGTCACTGGATGATATACCTCCTGGCTGGGAAAAGGAAATACTTGCCAGGAACAAAAATCCTACAGTAGGAATTGGCAATTCTGATCGGTCTTTTCTGAGCAGAGAAGCTTCAGTGGATGAATTACCACCAGGCTGGATAACAGAATTCAGAATGAGGAAAACCACTCGTGGGATAAAAAAGGACCCGGTATTCTCTTTCTTCCTCGGCATTTCTGTCTTCCCTCTCCCCCTGCACGCTTCTCTGTCCCTCTTTTTCTCATGCACATCATCCTATTCAACCATAATCTGTTTACACCTACTAATTCATAAAAAAAAGAAGTCTGTTTTACATCATTATGCAGATATGGGATATATGCATGAGAAAGGGTGCTTCTGGAGAAGGGTTATATCGCTACTTATGTGGCAGACACGGAATGGTGCATTAGTATTTTGTACTGAGAATTTTAGGTTAACTTTGTCCTTGCAGTTTTACACGGATCCAGTGCATGGATATGTATTTCGCTCCAAAAAGGATGTTATGCGCTATCTGCAAACTGGAGACATCAGAAGTTGTGCTATGAGACCTATTAAAAGGGATCCAGATTCAACAATAAAGGATAATTCTGTAAGTCTGCACATTCTGGATCTCCCACCTGTGTTTCCCATCAAATCTATTCGTGCTACATGTTTGATAACTCCTGTTCTCCATGTTACTGCTTTTCAGCTTGCGTATAAATCTTGTTGGTCGTACTAGGAAGATATATTCGATCCTGTAAGAACAGTGGTAAAGTTTGTGTCTTCTGTGAAACTTTGTTTTATGTATTGAAGGTGCTGAAGCACCTCTTCTTAAACAGGCGTGCTTCGTCTGAGACTGAGTGGGCTGCTTTAGAAGGGAAGATAAATAGGAAAGCGATGACCTTATCCAAGTTCAAGGAGAATAATTCCACATCATACTATTCGTATTGGAATATGTGGAGAGAATAGTTTATATGAAACTATAGGTAAAGGCGATGTCTTATAGGGTTAGAATGAATAACTCAGTCCTTACAGTTCCCAGACTGGACCACCATTCTGAGCTTTATCCCTGTCCTCGTAAGTTCTTTAAATGAGGAAAATATTTATAAACTATAGCTGAAAACAATTCTATAGGAAGTTGGAGGAATGACTTAGTTACCTTAATGATTTCCGGATTTCAACCACCATTCCAAGCATTATATAAGCTCTTTTTTCCCCCTGCGGGTTCCTAAACGAGGAGGAAAATCTTTATGTCTAGCGTTTTGCATATACAAATATAATCATTCACGTGGAAATTTCAAGTAGAGCGTCCTTCCATTGAATTAACATTTTGCAGCATGTCTTTACTTTCTGTTTCTATCTGACAAAAGAATCTGGGAATTCCTTCACTTCATTCTTGATTACTCCTTATTTGGTTTAATGGAGGTCTGTTATCAGAAAAATCCTTTAGGCATTCAATGTTCATGACAAGATTCAAGTTCGGCAAGCTCATTTTTAATTTCTCAATACAAGTGTATGTTGATTCCCATTGGAAGGGAGAAATCTCTGATAGTTGAAAGCTTCTTTCTTTTGACAGCCCTCAACACACGACACCAGTTCCAAGAAATTAGGATGCTCTGTGACCAGAAGACAACTTTCTGCCACCGAGGAATCAAAAGGTGATACATTTTAGTTGGGAATTTTGCTCAAACTCCAATTCTGATAGGAGATACAACAGTATTCAGTATCGGCAGTCATTTCATTTCCTCCAATTTGTAGCCTATTTGGCAAGCTTCTCCAAGGCCAAAAGTTTTTTTCAGTATCGGATTTTTTTTTCATTTCTTCCAACTGGTAAAGTTGCCTCCATGTGACCAGGACATGGGATCAAGCCGTGGAAACCTCTTGCAGAAATGTGAGGTAAGGCTGCGTACAATAGACCCTTGTGGTCCGGCCCTTCCCCGGACCCCGCGCATAGCAGAGGCTTAGTGCACCGGGCTGCCCCTTTTTTTATTTATAAAAAGAACTTTTCAAAGTTGAGGCGTTTGGCCAAGCTTTTAGGAGAAAAAAGTGCTTTTGAGTAAAAGACTATTTGTGTTTGAGAAGCTGGAAAAGTAGCTTTTCCCGAAAAGCACTTTTGAGAAAATACACTTACAAGCACTTTTTAAAAACTTGGCCAAACACTAATTGTTGTTCAAAAGCGCTTTTAAGATTGATTAGCCAAACACAAACTGCTTCTCACCAAAAGTATCTTTTTTGAAAAGCACTTTTTAAAACAAGTTGATTTTAGAAGCTTGGCCAAACAGGCTATTAGTCTTGTCATTGATATATGTCCTGCCGAATTCTCTAAATGTTGATAGTTGTTTCTCAATTCTGAAAACGGTAGTTGCTGATGTAGGTATGAAGTGTTCTGTGACTTGTTCACTGGCACTACAAGCTGAGAGTTCCAATGAACATGAACATCCTGAAAGCAGTGTGTTCAACCCCAATAACAGTACTTCATCTATTGTAGCTGGTATAACAGAAATAAGAGACTCAAAAGCTATAGCTGCGGAAAATGTTGATGTTAGAAGGTCATTAGCTGTTTCTCCCCAGTCGAACTTCCTCCCAGGGCAGCAATTACCAGAATATGAGAAGGAAGAACATAGTAATAAAGGAGTGCCAGCTCGGTCGAGAAAATTCAGAAATAGTAAGTCATCTACTCCAGTTCGTCGGGTTTCAAAGAGACTTTCACACCACAATCCAGAAATGGTGGCTGATTTAGATCTAGGTGAACATGCTCTTCGAGCTGTGGTTAACAGTTCAGCCTTTTCAGGCCTTCCCCTGAATGTCTCTGGTCGGGAATTGCCCCAGAAAACTGATCTAGCAACTGGCGATTCTGGTCAGCCCTCTCTGAGCAAAAAAGCTTCATCACGAGATGATCCATTGGAAGTTCTGAAGTTTCTGTCACTCTCAGAGGGCCAAGTTTTTAAAGAGCAAAAAGTTACGAACGGATTGACAAGTGAGAAGCAAAATGATGAGAGAATATTGCAATATTCTCGGCCAGCTGGAATATCACATGAAAGTGGAAAGGTTCACTTGGAGCACAAGGCGGTTAAAGAAGAACAAGACAGTCAGAAGAGATTATTGAACAATTCTCAACCAGCTGAATTAGCATCGATAAGTAGGGTATTCCCTGTGGAGGACCAGTTTGTTTCAGAAAGGTCTACCATAGAACATGTAAGTGAGAAACGTGATTATGAGAACAAGCAATGGCCAAATTCACAACTAGCTTGGAGAAGTGTGGTGGATCTTAATGTGGAGAACAAGCAATGGCAAGATTCACAACTACTAGCTGAACCATCATGGAGAAGTGTGGTGGATCTTAATGTGGAGAACAAGCATTGGCAAGACTCACAACTACTAGCTGAACCATCGTGGAGAAGTACTGTGGATCTTAATGTGGAGAACCAGCAATGGCAAGATACACAACTAGCTGAACCATCACACAGATTTGTGGATCTTAATGTGGAAAACCAGCAATGGCAAGATCCACGACTAGCTGAACCATCAGAGAGAAGTATGGATCTTAATGTGGAAAGCCAGCCTGTTAGAGAAAAGCAAACAGGAGGGCAGCTGGTAACTGAGAATCAAGATGAACAGAACAGAAGATTGCACACACAACTAGCTTCTTATCCATTTGGGGACTATTGGTCAGACCCATGCATGGAATTTGCATTCAAGACCCTTACAGGCGCAATACCAGTAGAAGATACCTTGCCCTTTCAGGGACCTGCTCATCAAGATTTCAATCCTTCCTCCTACTCTCAGGCTGATGATGGTTGCTTTGAACTGCCATTATTCAACACTTCCAGCTTTTACATGAATGATGTTCCAAACCATTGTACTCCACCGGAGGAGTACGTCGTCAAGGATCAACCGCCAATAAATCAGACCTTTTTGTCCGCTGGAAATAATAGCATACCAGGTTGCAGTAGTGTTGTTTCTCAAAATGCAGGTTTGGACACCCAGGCTAAGGACTACAACTACAAACAACATTCCCAGTATAATCCCACAAGTGGGATTTGGGGAACCCAGGCCAAGGACTACAACAACAAACAACAACATTCCCAGTATAATCCCACAAGTGGGATATGGGGAACCCAGGCTAAGGAGTACAACAACAAACAACAACATTCCCAGTATAATCCCCCAAGTGGGATTTGGGGAACCCAGGCTAAGGACTATCAATCCAAATTTAAATCTCAAAGGTGAATGCCTTGTGAGAGAGAAGTGTTAGGTGTATTGATGGATCAACTAATAACACGGTGCTGCTCTTCTGTGAATGCATTTTTGTGCAGCTGTTACCCTCTAGCTGTTTAACATTTTTAATGCACTTTCCAGAGTTGGCGTGTCTATAATTGGTTGAAGATTTACCACAGGTGATGCTTCATCAAATGTATGTGGAGGTGACAGATAAATTAGATTTGTTCGAACTAGGATAGCTGGTCGAAATGTAGATGTAACTTTTTGAATGCTTAGATCCCGTGATCTATTGCAGTTTAGACAATCTTATTCACATTTCAAAAGGCGTTATAGACAAATGTTTGCTAAATGTATTCTGTATAAGGTTGGATCTCTAAGCTTTTGTAACACCTAAATTTGTCTCTGTTTTCTATTTGTCCCTCTTATCACTGGATTGTTAAGGCATATAGAGTTGGTGGATGCATCCAAAATGCCTCTTCAAAAAGGCTACTTATTTATGAAAGGATCACAAATGCACTCAGAAGGACTGGTATAGTGGTCCGAAACTATGAGAGACCAAGGTTCATATTTTAGTAGAAGCAAAGAATGTTAGTTGATTTTTTCTCATCTGTCTAATCCTTCTGGTATCTGCGTTGGTGGAAATTAGTAGATATTAGGTGAAATAGTCGAGGAGCGCATAAGTTAGTTACAGCATTATTTTATTTTAAAAAAAAAAAGGTCTTCGCAAGTTAAGGGTGATTTCTTCCCTGGAAATTTCAGGATATTTTACCAGGTGGTCTCTGAACTTGACATTTTTGGAAGCAATGGTGAAATCATTCTGCATAATAAACCTTTTTTTTTTTATCAATCTGCATAATAAACCTTAAATTGCAGTGTATGATACAATAAATTGAAAATCATGGGAACCAGCATCATCAAATGTAACTTCTTCTCTCTCCCACCCCCTCCCCTAAACCACAAAAAAATGAAAAGAAAATCTCAAGGTTTTTCATTCAACTACATGTTGGAACACACCATCTAGAATCAATTTCACAATCACACTGAGGAACAGGAAACTGATCAATGGACTGATGCTTCACATCAATAAGAAGACTGTTTCCATCCGCCAAAGCTTTCTTCTTCACAATCCCTCTCAGAATATTCCTACAACATAGAAAAAACATATCAGGCACCTAGCATACCAATAATACTTGCATGTCTAGATATGCTAAAATATAGAGTTCCTTATCCGGGGTTGTTTTATAATAGTCCTTTGAGATGGGTTTAAATGAACGGACACAGATAGTGATGATTCATATAGTCGCTTTCAACTTGCTTGGCATTGAGGCACATTTGCTGTTTATCCGGGGTTACCAAACGTCATGGACGCAAACACACACTCCATCTCTATTTTACTCACAATATTTTCCTTTTAGAGAATCTACTCAATGTGAAGCATATAAATAAAATTTGAGAAAGTAACTTGCCTCAGGAGTAAAGGTAAGACCAACTCTAATTTCTCCACAGTATTCTTCATCTTTAACCACATTATAACACGTTGTCGGGATTCTCCCTTCTGACAAAACTGGCTCAATTGCTATCCTGCGAATATCATACCATTGAGTAGCTCAAAAACAAATATCAACCAATCAACTTCTTTAACAAAACTGCAGTAATAATATCTGACCCTTCAGGAAACACTGTGTAACATGACTAGAAAGTAGACATATATTGTCTCAACATATCAGCAGTGGGTGCACATATAACTACACTATCGTACTTAGACTATGTTTTACATGTATAGAAAATACATATATATATATATATATATATCATAAATTCGCCTCTGATGAGATAAATACTTACTTAGCTTCCCCCACAAAATCGTCCTCACCAACAGAATCACTGTCCATTATCTTCAAGAACAATTCTTCAACACCCTCAGAAATGGAGAAAACAAATGTTTCATTCCATTCTGGTTCAGATCCCTTCCCTATGGAAAACCAATATAAATAGGATTATAAATCTTATTGATCAAGCTTCATATTCTTTTCTTAAGAAATATATGAAATTAATTAAGACAAGACAAATTAACCAAAGATTATTAAGACATTGTACCTGATGCAACACTGCTCTTTTTCTCCTGTGATCTACATGTTAGGATCACATATGGATCCATATTATCTGTATCACCAAGATTACATTTTGAACAGGCAAATACAGAGGAATGAAAATTTTGAACACAGCAAAGGCAATAGGTGAGTATGATTGGTGGATCCATGATTTGACGTTTATGGTTTTCTAAAATGATCTGTAGTTAATACTATAATAATAATAATTATGTTCATAATAAAATACAACAACAACATACCCAGTAAAATCCCACCACGTGGGGTCTGGGGAGGGTAGAGCGTAGACAGACCTAACCTCTACCTTGGTGGGTAGAGCGGCTGCTTCCGTGAGACCCTCGGCTCAAGACCTGCGTAATCACAGTCAAGCAAACGTTGCATAGCAAAATAAACGGTCAGAGACAATAAATTAAAGCTATATGAACATGCCGGTAACAAAAATAGAAATACGACATGGTAGCGCATTCTGTCAAAAGAAAGCAGTAGCTAACGCAAATAAATAATATAAACAAAGTACATTAGCGAAACACATAGCCGCAGAAAACAACTACTTGGAATATAAAACAACACTTCTTCTATAAGTGTGATGAGCTAGTTGGGCCTACCTTGGTCACACTACAACTATCTATTTGTGGGCGTGAGTAGGACTACGCTCGACTATCTACTACCCTTCAACCCTAATCCGTGTCCTCCACAAACCCCCATCTAAAGTCATGTCCTCAGTAAGTCGCACATGCGCCATATCCCATCTAATCACCTCTCCCCAATACTTCTTCGGCCTACCTCTACCCCTTTTGAATCCGTCCATTACCAACCTCTCACACCTCCGCACTGGGGCATTTGTGTCTACCTCTGCACATGCCCGAACCATCTCAACCTCACTTCCCGCATCTTATCCTCCACCGAGGCCACTCCCAGTCTGTCCCGGATATCATCATTTCTAATTCTATCCCTCCTCGTATGCCCACACATCCATCTCAGCATCCGAAATCTTTACTGGCCAATACTCCGTCCCATACAACATAGTCGGTCTGACGACCACCCTATAAAACATGCCTTTAAGCTTTGGTGACACTTTTTTATCGCACAAGGCTTCAGATGCGAGCCTCCATTTCAACCACCCTGCCCCAATACGATGTGTGACATCGTCATCAATCTCTCCATTGAGTGGATCTCTTAATATATACATACACACACGATCAAGGCAAACAGTAATGAATTCACATGAACTTATAACAAAACCTCTAGATTGAATTGAATAAGTATTTTTTTGAAGAACATTTTTAATAATTCATTTTTTTAGTCAATATAGATCCACAATATACCTCAGTAATGAGACACAATGCTCTTACCAAATTGAAGTCAAATGGCCAAGATAATTGTTGATTATTTCCCTCGATTCCATTTTATTTGACTAGACACGAAGCTACATGCTAATGTCACAAGTATATCACATAAGTAACAATCGGAAATTAGTTTGATTAATTAAGAAAGCATCAATTCAAACTTTCTACTAATTGAATTGTTATATTATTCTTAATATTTTAAAATTATTAGCAGCAAATAAACAGATCCAAGATACAAAATCTTGTGCTTATGGATCAATATGATCATGATCACTTTTCATTTTTTTATAATTCATGGTGAATTAAACTTGATTTTTCCCCAACAAAATTCTAATTATTTTAAAATTGATCAGATCAGGAAAATAGGAAGAAGAATTTAATAAAACTTACTGAGAAAATCAGTGTTGTCAAGGCCTTTAGCCCCAACAAGAACTACTTCAAGTTTTCCTCGTGTCATTTTCAATGTAAGTATCACAGATCCCGAGAAAAAATAAAGTTTAGATGCAGGAATTTTCCAACTGAGATTGGAACTTCTTTTCGATGAGAATATGTTATGTTAAGCCGGTGTTTATATATGAGCGAATAGGTGACCAGTTTAGGTTAGACCGGACGTAGGTTGTGTTTGGTATGAATGGAAAACAAAGTGTTTCATACTTATTTTTTAATATTTGGTAAGTGAGCAAATCAAATATTATCTCAAAAATATTTAAAAACAAACACTATGAGGGGTTTGGAATGGGGTGGGGTGGTGGGAGGTGAGATGGTAAAGAGATGGAGGTTGAGGTATTGGTGGGATGCAGAGCCGCCCCTGTCGCACATGAGCCCCCGGCTGGCGGGGCTTCCGTTCCATAATTTTTTTTTATTGATTTTAAATATTTAGATATGTATTAAAAATGTCTTCAATTTTATCAATGAGAGTTGTAGTCTAGCAGTTGAGGGCTCCCTTCAAAAGTCTTTTCCTAGTGAGGGGTTCCCGTGTTCAAATTCAATGAGCAGCGAAAAACTTTTTTTAACATAAAATCAGATTTGCCCAAGTCCCAACCAGTCAACCCAAGTCCCAAACAGTCCCCCTCTTTAAATAATTAGTTAATTTTAATTTTGTATGTGAATAAAAAAGACATCTTTTTATTTCTTGCACCGGACCCTTAAAAGTATAGAAACGGCCCTGGTGGAATGGGAGGAACAATGAACTTTAAATGTCACTTGTTGTTTCTTTTACGTTCATGGGAAAAGTCATTTTTAAGAAATTTGCTTTTCTAAAAAATATTTTCCAAAATATTTTGGATAACCAATCATGAAAAGTTAGAAAAATCTTTTCCTACTGACCAAGCACACAATTGGTGTAACTTGAACAACTCTGAAGTATGGATCTGGTGTGGTAAGTAGTTACTAAATCTATATCATGTGTGAGTTGTTGATCTATCATGTGGAAAATCACATGGTGTCTCTTTTTATTTATGAATTTAAGTCCAACGGTGGGAAAACAATTATGTAATAAAATTACTTATAAGAGAATTACATGTAAATATTTGTAATAAATATTATTCGATCTGACTCAATTTATGTGATATAGTTTAACTAGACACAAAGTTTAAGAAAGAAATAAAAACTTTTAAAACTTATGGTCCAAAACAAATAATAAATATTTGTGTGACTATAAATCATTTCATTAAGAGTAAAAGGAAAATTTTCAAATTAAATTATTTCTAAATATAGAAATATATCATTCGTTTTGAGATAGACTAAAAAGGAAAGTGTATCACATAAATTGAAACAAAAAAATATTAATTTGATAATCTTATGAAAATAATAACTTAGTTTATTACTAGGTTAAACTAGTACGAAAAATTAACTTGTGATCTTAATAAATTTCTTAACTACCTTAACCCTTCAAAAGTTAATATATGCATACGAAAAAGTTATTTTTGAACTGTGCGTAGTAAACTTGAACATCCGAGACTCAAATTTTTTATTTTTTTAGAAACCGCAATTTAACTAAATGTAATAAAGGGCACATCCCGGAGCTCATATATATATGCTTTGAATTAGTGGTGGGACTTGGGAGGAAAAAAAAAGTCCTCTTAACTAAGAGATCTGCTATAAATTATTAAACATATAAAAAGCCACTAGATATATAAGAAAAAAAACAAAATGAAGAGCACATAATTACGCTAAATAATTATTTGCATTTGTTATTTACATCAAATCAAATAATTTAATAGTAAACACATAATAGATATCACTAAGGCATGATTAAGCAGTAAATATATGTATAAAGGGATAAATGTCATAGATTTAGTAATCAATCAATATATATTAAAGCTAGGAATAGAAAAAGTGATGTGACAAAGATCCTATTTATCTATTTTTTCGTTTCTTTTGACAGCTTTTCTCATTTTTTCCCTTTTTAATATCAAAAAGTTATTTTCGTAATTTACATTGTAACTTCTACTCTTAATTAATATTAATAATTAGTAATATCAAAAAGTTATTTTCTTTGAAATCAATTGAACTCATATTTCTTGGGAGCAATGAGCAATCTGCCACCCTGGAACCAACTGAGCTACACCCATGCGGGTAAATTGAACTCATATTTCTTAACTAACTTAGATGAGATTATTTTATACTCCCTCAGTTTCAATTCACGTGAACCTATTATTATTTAGGGAGTCGGTTCTTTAATCACGTTTTTCTTATATTTTTTTCTATTTGAATTATAAATTATCATGACTTACAATACTATAGTTTCTAAATATATAAATTCTATTTTTACAAACTTTAAAAATCTATGTCAAAATTTACTATCAAAGTTATAAAGTTTGACCCTCGTACTTTGAAAATGTTCACATAAATTGAAACGAAAGTAGTAAATATAATTTAATCAATTTATAGAACTAATGTTTGTCTGAAATTGTTAAATTTGTATCTCGATTATCTTGATTACAACAACAACAACATATCCACTGCTATCCCACAAAGTGGTGTCCGAAGAAGATAAGATGTACACATAGATTTGCAAGGATTTTATTTATTGCAAAGATTTGATGGTAAGAAATCACGTTTTTGCTTTTGTTAAAATTTGAACCGGAGAGTCTCCATTGAGAATATATAATACATTTTTATGTCGAACATGTTGGAATCAATTGAATTCCATCAGTCATTGAACAAATATGCAAAATTTTATTCTAATTTTTACCTATCATTGAATATCATTTCCTCCATTTCGTTTAGCTAATTAAACCTAGATAGATTCATTTTTTGCTAGCTAACTCCTCAATTATCTAAAGGAGAAATCATATTTCTAAGTTCTAACAAGGAGCAACAACAACAACAATAACATACCCATTATAATCTCACACAGTGGGATCTGGAGCGAATAAAATATTTTTTGATAGGCCCTCTACTCAAAAGAACGCAGTCGTAGAATTCAAAAAAAATAAGATATCAAGACATCATAATACAAAATAAATAAAGCAATACATTAGAATACATAATAAAAGAATGGATCTATGCAAATCATAATTCAACAAATATTATGACTTATAGTACTTTTTAGATAATTTTTAAATATGAAAATTTTATTTTTTTAAAAAATAAAAATTCATACCCAAATATAGAGTCAAAATTAAACCGTTTGGCTATATGACGAACAAAACATGTTGTTTATAGGCTGTGTATTATTGGCGGCTTTAGTTTCAAGTGGAGATCTTTTCGCAACAAAGTTTGCTCGTGAGCATTATCACCAAATAAACAAATTATTTAGCTATGTACATTTCGACATAATAATATTGTCAGGCTCTTTCATTCAGCCGCCTAGCTCTACCTTTGCCAAAGCATCTTTTAAGTTTTTTTTTTAATAATATACCAAGTGCCAATATATATATATATATATACTATTAATGTCCATGGTGCAAAAAGCCGCCATACCTCTATATAAACCCCTAACTCATTGTCAATATATCCAACATCCAATCATCTTACTAAAATGTCCACTAAAATGAGTCAGTTGACAACTTGTTTAGTGTTCTTCCTCCTTGCCTTGGTGACTTATACTTGTGCTTCTGGCGTATTTGAGGTCCATAACAACTGTCCATACACCGTTTGGGCGGCGGCAACCCCTGTAGGTGGTGGCCGACGCCTCGAGCGAGGTCAGAGTTGGTGGTTTTGGGCCCCACCAGGCACTAAAATGGCACGTATATGGGGTCGTACTAATTGTCACTTCGATGGTGCTGGTAGAGGTGTGTGTCAGACCGGTGATTGCGGTGGGGTCCTAGAATGCAAAGGGTGGGGTAAACCACCAAACACTTTGGCCGAATACGCATTGAACCAATTCAGCAACCTAGATTTCTGGGACATTTCTGTAATTGATGGATTCAACATTCCCATGTCTTTCGGCCCAACAAAGCCAGGGCCTGGGAAATGTCATGGAATCCAATGCACAGCCAATATAAATGGTGAATGCCCTGGTCAACTTAGGGTACCCGGAGGATGTAACAACCCTTGTACCACATTTGGAGGACAACAATATTGTTGCACCCAGGGTCCATGTGGTCCTACAGAGCTGTCAAGATGGTTCAAACAAAGATGTCCTGATGCCTACAGCTACCCTCAGGACGACCCAACAAGTACATTTACTTGCCAGAGCTGGACTACAGACTACAAGGTTATGTTCTGTCCTTACGGCGCTGCTCACAATGAAACAACAAATTTCCCATTGGAGATGCCAACAAGTACTCATGAAGTGGCTTAAGTAGATTCATGAGTGGAGCCATCTCTTTCTTGGTCAATTTGGTTTAGTTTTGGTCATTAATTGTATTTGTATTACCCATATTTTTCTTTTAATTTGTTTTCTTGAGGTCGCTAAGATCTAAATAACGATCGATCACATATTGTACTTTGTCTTGCACATGATGTTTTAAATTTTCACTCGAGTGCATTTGGAGTATTGTTTAATTTTGTCTGTTAAATTCTAATTATTAAAGTTCTAAACCTTAGATCAAAAAGAGGAATGAAAAAAAATAGTCTTGATAACATTCCACATTACCCAGATCTGAAAATTTAAAATTGTAGGTAGGGACAAGATAAAACTATTACTTTAGGAGATCTTATGACCGGTCATAATAAGTCAAGAAATGGAAATCATTTTTTTATAGGCGACTTTTAGAACATTTTCGAGCCATTGATGTGCGGTATTAGTTTTGGGATCAACTAATTTGAACATATTCTACATCTAAAACCCTATTCTATTTAGAGATTCTATTTGGAGACTAACTATATAATTATGTTAATAGAACAAGTCTAATTATATTACAATATACTTTCCTAATATACAATATATTTGGACATATATGGAATGTCCCCAAAGTCACGGACTATCTTGGATTTGGGCCAGTGGGCTGCTCACGGACTGACTTGGACGTGGGCCAGTGGGCTGCTTTGTCCGTGATTTATACATACAATATACATAGTAATATATTTAACATGAATAAAGCAAAACTTGCACCTTCTAAACATTAAATCATGCTTAAATTTGCTCACACTTAAAAGCAAATAAAGACTGCCATTCTTAAGGGCTACGAATCCTAACACTTAAGGACTACAAATCCTAAGGACTACAAATCCTAAGGACTACGAATCCTAACAATTGTGCTAAGATGAAAATGAGACGTCCTCTTCCTAAACATAAGGAGTTTAGGCCCAAAACTTCACCCAATAATCGGATGATTAATTTTCGATGAAAATTAAAGGAGTTAAAGTTTCAGTAAAGCCACAGATAAAAAGGCTTCATACCGGAGGAATTATTCCTAGTTAGAACTAAGTTAAAACTCTGATTAAATATAATGGCTAAAGGTCAAATGTTTATTTCCAATCGTAAAGTTAAGCAAATGTATTTAATTCCCGGACTTTATCAAAACCAGAAATAGAAAATTCATGATCATTAACATCCCCGGTCTCAAAGGCTGTGAGGTAATAAAAGTTTCAGGTGCACTAAAAACACACGAGAAGTTTCTGGTACAACTAAAAACTCAAGAGTCGAAACTCAAAGATTAAAAGTCCAGATGAACACTAAAAATCTAAGATCAAGCTTTTTACGGTAGTGATACTTTTTCAACACTGGCAGAGATGTCATTTGCATCTCTAAGGTTCTACACTCTTTTTCCATTTGCCCGATTTTTATCATCAAGAGGATTTTTCCGGCAATGATTTTAATGAGGCAGTAGCAGCGAGGGTGATTACATGACTTTCCGTCAAGAAGAAGGAAATCTTCCACTTCCCGATCACATCTCAGCGAGTAACAGGAAAGTGGGGGGACTATCTGTTTACGGTGAAATCCGGCATGACATATGGAAAAATTAGAGCGAGAGTTTTGAGGAAATGGATAGACTTGGATCCGGGTACGACTCATGACCGAGACAGGGAAGCAGTTAAGGCGAGTCCGGGTACGACCGAGTCAGTTGACACCGGAGGAAGATCCGAAGACACTCAGCTTGTAATCAAACCAGACATGATGACAATCATTACTCAGCTGTTACAACAGTTATTCTTCAGTCATTAAGAGGCCATCAACGTCCATAATTAGCATTGATGACATTTAAGTGGAGATGAAATTTAAGTTTGTACCGTTTGTAATTCATAACTATAAAATGAGCACAACCTTCATATTAGGAGGACATCCAATTCTCATTACTTATACTTGTATGCTCAATTTTATTAAGAATATAGCCAGTTAGCCACTAGCTCTTATTTTTGACTCATAACCGAAGAAATTTAGCTGAAGTCCAAACCAATTTTGCTAAGAAGATTCATTCAAGTTTACCGCACTTCCAATCTACTTTTCTTGTTTGTTATTACTTATTATCAATTAATTATCATCAACTATTACAAATTAATCCACATATTTTTAAAATCACTTACAAATTCAACTACACCTTTTTGGAGTAAACATTCCACTTTTAGTATAATATTATGATTATTTCCTAATCGTCTATAGGAAAAAAGATTGTACTTTCGGCCTTATAAACTCGTGGCTTTCTATGTATGATTATTGATATCCATGAGGCTTTTTTCGGTCAAATGGAGGTATGATATAAAGAATTTGCTTATTTTTCAGGAGTTGCTGCATAGAGTTCAAGTAGCACGTGGAATCATTCCGTTACGTACGTACTTGAAAATATTCTTAAAGCCGCCTATAAATAAATATTTTCATCTCATAAATTAATGAGCTCCTAATAGTTTATCTTATTCCTACCATTTTATATTCTCCACATCCGGGTCCTGCTCTAGAATGTATCTGTGGCACCGCAAGTGCAATGATTGATGTGATGAAGAGAAATACGACCGCATAGCGCCACGAGTTTGATCCCCGCATAAACTTTCTTGGTTGGCGCATCACGCATGGGCCACAATGTAGTTAATCGGTTGGCGTGGTTTTGCGCTATCATACACCGGGGTTTCTGTCGCACTCGAAAGAAAAAAGATTATGATTTACGCTGATTCGCCGTCAACAAAAAAAAAAGAAAAAAGAAGAAAGAATGTATCTGTGGGCTGTGGCTACGGCTATTTTATGGATCCTGTCTATTTCTAATAATTAATTCTCGTTGATCACTTCTTATAAAGATCATCAAATCAATAGTAGTAATACTTTTTTGTTTGTTTATTGGTCTAATGCGTAAAGTTTACTAAAAGTTAAAAACAAAAACAAAACAATGATTAATCCAAATGCACTATTGATTTATAAATCAAGACAAAAGTACATGTGTAATGTGACTCTTCATTCTTATTCAGGTTTTAGGTTTATTACAGCAAATATCACTTGACCACTTTCAAGCAATTTAAACAAAGTATAGAAACTCAAATTTACTTAGCCACATCATCACTTCCAGGCATCTCCAAAGGGAAATTTGGGCCAGCAAGACCATTAGGACAAAAGACAACCCTATAATTTGTACTACCACTAGGACAAGTAAAAGTACTTGTAGGATCATCTTGTGGGTAGCTATAGGCATCAGGGCATCTTTGTTTGAAAAATCTTGACAAATCTGTAGGACCACATGGACCTTGTGTGCAACAATATTGTTGTCCTCCGAACGTGGTACAAGGGTTGTTGCATCCTCCAGGTACCCTAAGTGCACTAGGGCATTCACCGTTTATATTGGCCGTGCAATGAATTGCATGACATTTCCCTCCACTAGGGTTGGTTGGGGCGAAAGTCATCGGTATGTTAAATCCGTCTACTAAAGAAATGTCCCAGAAATCTAGGTTGCTAAACTGGTCCAGGGCGTATTCGGCCAGTGTGTTTGGCGGTTTTCCCCACCCGGTGCACTGTAGGACTCCACCACAATCACCGGTCTGACACGAACCTCTGCCTGCAGCATTGAAGTTACAATTGGTACGACCCCATATCCGTGCCATCTTAGTGCCCCTGGGCGCATTGATAACCCAGGTCTGGCCCCGATCGAGACGTTGGCCACCGCCTATCGGGGTCGATGCAGCCCACACGGTGTATGGGCAGTTGTTACGGACCTCGATAGTAGCAGCATAAGTATAAGTCACAAAGGCAAGGAGGATGAAAACAAAAGAAGATCTCAAATAGCCCATGTTTGTGGACATTTTTTTAAAACAAGTTGTTGGATATAGTGACAAATTATTTGGTGGTTTATATAGGGGTATGGCGGCTTTTGGAACCAGGTACATTAATCAAACATATCAATATCACACTTGACTAGTAAACGAAAAATATTGAAATATGCTTTGGTAAAGGTTGAGGTGGCTAAATGTATAAGAGCCGCCTGATATTTAAATATGGAAGTCAATATAATTTGGTGATAACGCTGGACTATAAACTCTGTAACGTAACAGGACTTTTATCTTAAAACTACTAAATAAAAAGAAGCAACCATTTTTCATTAATGGCTAAAGTCTCTTTCATACTTGTATGCCAGATTCGTGTGTTCAATAGGTTACTACCAAAGTGTAGGTTTTTAAATAAAAATTAATGTCACTTTTTTACTGAACTCCACGATAGAGACTTGGAGTTTCAATTGTATATATTTGAACTTTATCAAATTCTATCTGTTAGGATTTGAGGATTACTGTAAAAAATATTAAATTAAAAATACAAGAAAAGTTTCATTAAATCTTAATAACCGCAACACAAAATACTTCATTAGACACCAAAAATGACAGTTCACCTCAAAAAAACAAAGCTAAACTCTAGAAAATAGACTAGAAATTAAATAGCATAAACAGAAAAAAAAAATCAAATGTCTAATCTGAGTTGCCGCTAAATCTTTTTTTGTCTCTCACAAATTCTGTCAAATCTAGTAAGTTATATCATATATCTATCATAATTATACAACACTAAATATTATAAAATATATGAAGTATATTTTATTAATAAACGTTAATAACTTAGTTAACATACCCTAAATATAAGGGGCCATTTTGTTATTCATTTTCTCCATTTACTTCTTTGATAATTTTCTTTGCCTGCTAGCTAGATCCACGTAATATAATACAAAGCAATTCAATCGTGAAACGGAACTTTTTATTATAGTGCTACTACACGTCTACAAAATAAGGGGGGAGGGGGCAAATCGACAAGCCATCAAGCTTATAATAAACATTAAATTATTATGGCTGCTTTTAGAGAAACAAGTGGCTCACACGTAGTTGAGGCAAAAATAACTCCCATAAATATCCCTGTAAAACCAAATGAATATATAAGTTATAACACATAAAAAAGAGCTTAGTTTCATCATCAGTTTCGATTCTTTAAAGCAAAGCAGAATTAAATGGAGGCAAAGAAGTCTATGGTGAAGTTAGCTCACGTGGTTGCTTTCTTGCTTATTGCATCATGTAAGCCATTTCTCACTCTCATTTCTTGTGTTTGTTTCACATATACTTTCATCTATTAAAAAGAAACTAATTATGCAAATTTATTCTATGAACAGTCTTTCAATCTCTGAGTGCTCGCGATTTTGAAATCGAAGTGAGTGATGAGTTAAATATCCTGCAACTTGATGTGTCTCAATCCATTTGCCCAGGTTTGTTTATACTTTTCATTGGTTAATTTTACGATTATTCATATTATATCAAATATTGAATTTCCTTATAAGCGAAATAATGCATCTAAGTTCGAGTTTTATGTTTGACATCAAGATCGAATTATTATTTTTAAACAGGAAATGGGGAAAAATAAGAATAAGATCACAGTAGTGTGAGAGTAAAATCATTAAAACTATTCTAGATCAAGAGATGAAAGTAAGACTCTTGGAGAAAGAATCTCCCACTACTAACTAAGAGCAACAACAATATACCCAGTTAAATTTCACAATGTGAGGTCTGGGGAGGGTAGAGTGTACGCATGTCTTATCTCTACTTTGGTAGGTAGAGCGACTGTTTCCGAAAGACCCTCGGCTCAAAACAAATCATAAGCACAAACAAAGCAAGAGAGGAAAAAGAAACAGTAACTAACGCCGGTAAATAAGATAAACAAAGTACACTACAAAACATATAGCAGCAGAAATCAAACGATCGGGGCCTATAAAGCAATACTGCGTCTACTAGTATGATAGGCTAAGCAGACATACAATACTAACACTGTTGGTATAATAATCTGTATTTGACCAAATAATGTTTCAACACAATCTGTTAATCACTTAGTGAAACAGATTACACGATATAAACATTACTTAACAGTAAATTGATAATGAAACAATAAACGAAAACAGAATTTGTTTTGAAAAATAATTTCAGAATATAATCGAGCCCATTTAGTTCAAAGTGTGTCCTTAAGGAAATTATTCCCCTCACAGTACTCGAGGTTAACGGAATATCGCCTACCAGGATAGAACGATTATCTTACCAGAATAGTAGTACTCCAAATTTCTAGAAATAACCACTCAACAAAGAAGATATCACACGAATGAAGACAAAATATTTTTGAGTTCAAGAATTCGTGATTAAAAATTGATTGAATGAATAAATTCTTGGAATAATCAAGAATTTATAGGTTCGAGAAATCGATTACGAATGTTTGCAACCATTCAGAATAGTCACCTAATATTTGGAGGGAAATTCGAAAAAGAGAACGAGAGCCGGACGGGTCGGGTCGGTCGCGGGTCGATCTGTTTGGATTTATTTTTTTAATTAAATAATTAATTAATTAAAGAAACGTTTGTCCAAAAAGATTATCAATCAAAAATCCGAAGCCGGAGCCGAGCGAGCGACGACGACGGCGCGAGGGGTCCTTGCCCTCTCAACCCTTTTAGCAGCTACAGAAGGTGTAATGTAATATATACACCTCTCTTTCCTTCTCTTTTTTCGATGTGGGACAAAAGAGCCTTTTACCCCCTTTAATTTTTATCCCATCATTTCTCATTCACCAATATCAAAACCCAACAAACACTACCCAACAACTAAAAGTGTCTCTTCTTCTCGCCCGCCTGCGGCGCATAAGCGCTAATAATGTTCATAATGACCCCTCCAACTATCAATTTAGTCGTCATCATCAAGTCATTGACCCTCCTAATCTCTACCACCTAACCTCGCTGTCTACCAACTACTAACTAAGAGCATCTATATATTTGCAGTAGTAAATTTTATTTAATATAATATACTTCACATTCTGATAATTTAGAATAAAACATTTTTGAATGAAATATATATTTTTTTCTACAATGATCAAAAGTGTAATTATTTAGTTTCCATTAATTATGTTTATATAATTGTGCATATTAATGTTTTTTCTTCATAATGATATCTCTCTCCGTCTCTCATTATATGTATAAATTATAGGAGTGACAAAGGAACAATGGCCAGAACTTCTTGGGACACCAGCTAAGTTTGCTATGCAAATAATTCAGAAGGAAAATCCAAAATTAACCAATGTTCTAACTATACTGAATGGTGATTCAGTGACAGAAGATTTAAGATGTAATCGAGTTCGTCTTTTCGTTAATGTGTTGGACTTTGTAGTACAAACTCCCCAAGTTGGTTAAGGGAGAAATTATTCACAAGGTATGTTGTGCTTTAGACTAGTCAGACCAGTGAATATTTTTATGTATTAATAAGTGATGCAGCCCAGAAAATAAATTGGAGTCGTATGGTTAATGCCTCTATGTACTCTACCATTTGGTGATAAATAAATGTGGCTTTTAATATCAGTGTATCATCTCGCCCCTTTTTTTGCCCTTTTAAGAAGTAAATCATATAAGGTGTGTTTGGATTAGCTTCTTGCAGAATTGATTCTGACAGAAGTGATTTATGTTTGGATAACAATGTAAAAGTGATTCTTATAATTGATTTTTGTTTGGATAATTTTGATCAAAATTATTTTTGAATGTAGAATTACCAAAATGAGCATACATATAAATAAAAATATACATATAAATAGATGGAAGTATGTAAATAAAAATTACAAATAGATAATAGAATTTAAAGTGCAATATAGTACTTAAATATTAGTAGAATATTATTACAATACTAATTTAAAGTGCAAATAGTATTTAAATATTATTACAATACTAATTTAAAGTGCAAATAGTAATTAAATATTATTACAATATTAATTTTGCATGTACTCTATAATTTGATTGCGGACTAAGTTTCGAACGTGATACATCTCTGATGAAGAAGCTACATCAAAAACTTGTGATTGATCCAAGTTAAATGATCTATGATAATCATCATGGTGAATGATTGTGCTTTCATCTTCATAAAGATCAAAATCAATATCCCTTTCTACATTCCCTCTGATAAAGTTGTATATAGCCATTGTTGCGACGACTGTTTGAACCTGTGTTTCAAAATTGAACTTGGACATGCGACGTAAAATTGCAAATCTGTTCTTCCATACCCCAAAAGTTCTTTCTATTGTGGACCTTAAACTTGAGTGGTAATAATTGAATACTTCATTATGATTTGCAAACTCGTTAGAACGCCTAAAATTAGGAAGGTGATAGTGTTCACATCTGTAGAGACCAATGTACCCAATTGGTGTTGGATAACCAGAATCTACCAAATAATACTTACTTGAATGAGGGTGTGGAAAATTAAGTTTTGCATTTTTGAGAGCCTGCTAAAAAACATGAGCATCATGGGCAGTACCTTCCCAACCAGCTAATACAAAAGTGAAACACATATTCCAATCACATACAACCATTATTTTTTGTGTTGGATATCCCTTTCTTCCAATAAACCTAGGTTGCTCGCTGACACTAACTACACATGAAACATGTGTACCATCAATTGCTCCTATAGCATTCTTAAAAAATGGCCAATATCGTTGATCATTTTTAATTTTGGAATGACAATCATGAAACATAGGATCTTCGGGTTTAATATATTTCGTTGACAACTTAAGGCAAGCATGAAGTACCCGATGAAAATGTCTACTTACAGTCTCACCCGAGTTTTGAAACTTTTCTTGAAATCATTCTATTACCTACCCCGTGGCCAACAATAACCAAAAATATTGCAACCATTTCTTCAACCATCCGAAACATTGCAACCATTTCTGCAACCATCTGAAACATCTCATAACAAGTAATTAACAAACAACCAACTTTAATAGCAAAATTTGTAGGTTAATAAATCAACATGACCCAACACGTAGCTTAGTAAAAAAAAACTACTAGTGTTTATTAGATTACCCTTAGACCTTATAAAACCATAAACCATGTGCTTAGAAAATTAGATATCACCTTAAGCCTCGTGAACACATTAAACACATTATGAAGGATAAAAGAAAAAAGTCATTATGAAAGATACATCAATCACATTTTTGCAACACATTATGAAGGATATAACTATCACATTTTTGCAATAAACACATTATGAAGGATAAAAAAAAGTTTAGATATTGACCTTTTGAAGATGAACTAGCGAAGAAGGAAATGTGTAAATTGTGCTTCAGATTGGTGAGAGAAAATAATGGGGTGTAAATGTAAGAGTAGAGGAAATGTTGGTGCACCAACCGCATTGAATTGCTCCTATTAATTACGGAAGGAGTATATTTGAACAATTGTTCCAAACTGCAATTACACATGAACAAATGTCAACTTTAATAGTATACTTGATTTTTTTAATTAAAACAGAACATGAGTAGTATATTTGATTTTTTTAGTAATTATTTCTAGATATTTAAAGTGGGTAATGAAAGTTGTATTTATGAACTTTTTTTAGTAATTATCTCTATATATTTATAAGAGGGTAATAAAAATTGTATATTTGAATTTTTTTAATTAATTATTTCTAGATATTTAAAGAGAGTAATGAAGTGGATAGAGTTGTTGATGAAAATTAAAGAAGGTAATAAAGGAAAGAGTAAAATTCAAATTGAAATAAATGGCAAAATTGATTCTGCCAGAATCAATTCTGGAGCCCAGAATTGATTTTGACCAGTCAAACATGTCAATTTTCTGATTTTCACGAAAGTAGGTACCCAGAATCAATTCTGGATACCCAAAAGTCAATCCAAACATGCACATAATTTTTTGTTTTCTTTTCATTCTCCCGAGGACATAGTGCGGACGTACATATCCTAATTAGGAGCTAGCTGCCGGTCGGGACCACGAGGATCGGACCGCGGGATCGGACGGGTCGGGGTGGAGAGGAGGGCGGGTCGGATCGAGACTAGCGGACGATATCGTGTCCCGCCCCTGCACTGGCCCCGTCGGGCAAGTGGCCTGGAAGTGACGGTCGCGAGTTTTTTTTTTTAATTTTTCCACTAAATTAAAAATACTAAATTACTAACAAAGTAACATTAACATATAGTCATATAGTGATAGTCATAGACTCATATACTCATATTATATTATTTATTATTATAATATTATAGTATTATACTCATATATATAATATATTTATAAAGTATAAACTAAATAATTAAAGTATTAAACAAAGACAAGAAGAGTGTAAAAAAAACATCTCAAGACTGTTTTTGTGCCTCTTATATTATTAATTATTTCATTGAAATATACAAGATTCAGAATTACAACATTGTAGTGTACTGTTGTTGAAATTTTTTGCAAAAGACATAGAAAAATTAAAAAATTGCAATGAAATAAATTACCAATTTGAAAATACTTTTTCTAGTTTCTTTATAATTTCGTGTGGTTCTTCGGTTGAAATTGGTATATCTTGGTCAAATTGTTCCACGTCGCTACTCATGTCTTCAGATAAAATGTCGTTGTAGTTTTCGTCTTCTTCTTCGTTAATCTCTGGTTGACCGCACCTCCTTCGCTCCGCTCGTATCCAATCTCTGAATAGTACCGCCATCTCCAAGCTGTCTCCGGCTAATGAGTGTATGTGCTCTCCTATTTGAAATCTGCCTGCAGAAAAAGCGCTTTCAGAAGCGATTGATGACGCTTGAATGTTCAAAATATCTCGGGCCATCATTGAAAGTGTCGGAAATGTCTTCTCATTCTGCATCCAATATTTCAGCAAGTCGTCCTTTCCGTCTTCATTGATAACTGCTTGGTAAGGTAAATTACCCTACAAAACAAAAACATCAAACTCGCTAATTTGGTTAGCACTGCTACCACCGCACATTCTATTTCTGAGGCTTTCAATAGAATCAATACTAGCCGTAGAAACAGCATGTCTTTTTTAGGCTGTGTTGAAGCAGAAGAAGATGGTACGAAAGCCGGTTGGTTACTAGCACTTTCTTGCTGGTAATGCCGATATACTTTTTTGCATTCATCTTCTACGTTATTCAACACTTCTTCTAGCGTTTGTTCAATAGGTGGCTCAACATTTAAATTTTTGAGAGTTGGAGGTGGTAGTACGTCCATACAGTTATAAATATTTTCAATAAGACTTTTACAACTCTCTACTTTAATAGTCGGGTTTAATACAGCACCAATAATATAAATAGAGGGAATAGGAATAAAATATTTCTTTAATTTCATAAACATTTTTTTAATAGCTGCCTTATAAGCAGATTTTTCCATATATTCTTTAAGAAGTAAAAATATTATAGCTATATAAAACAACATAGTTGAAATAGTAGGATAATATAAAGTAGAAAATTCTTTTGTTGCTCGTTGAAAATTCTCTAGAAATACAATAAGTTTTTAAATTTTGTCCCAATCATTATCCACAATCATATCATTTGAATTTTGATTATGGGCGTTAAAAAATAAAGTGATAGGTTTTCTATAGTCATAAGCAACAACTAGTTGGTCATATAAAGAATTACACCTAGTAGGTACTTCTTCGGGAATTTTTCTGTAAGATAGTCCACAATCGTGACAAGTTTTTTTATATTCTTTTCTCTGTTGAATTCTATTATTTTTAAAAATAAAGTGTATAGCAAATTGTATTTTTTCAAGAATATCTTGAAAAAGTGAAAGACCATCTTTTACAACTAAGTTATAAATATGGCACGCACATTTGATATGAAAATGTTTTGGAAAAGACGGGGTTAAAACTTCTTTTAAAATATAAATAGCAGCATTGTTAGAAGATGCATTATCTAATGTAATACTCATAACTTTATCAGTTATTCCGTAATAATCGCAGACTGAATAAATATTTTTTGAAATAAACTCATCAGCGTGCCTACTATCTATATATCTATATGCTAAAATACGTTTTTGCATAGACCATTTATAATCTATCCAATGACAGGTTACCGTTAAATAATCATGGTCGTTAGTACTACGACCTATATCAGAAGTTAGAGCGACTTTGCAATTTAAATGATATAATGAATAACGCAAATATTGTTGATATTCGTGTGCAAATTTAAACACGTCTCTCTTAACCGTTGATCTAGGAAAACCTTTATAAGCAGGATTATACATATCTCTAATATAATGAATAAAACCAGGCGATTCAGGAAATGAAAAAGTCAAACCCTCCACAACAACTAATTTTGTTAGTGCTTCCCTATCTTTATGTTTATCGTATTTAGGGCTCTGACTCCCCGTCATAGGGTTAATTTGACCCTGTACTTTGTCCGGGACAGTATGTGAACCTTGTCCCGATTGAGAGGACGTCTGCTCACCATCTTTTTCAATAATGTATTGGGCATGCAAGGCTTTGTGTTTTTGCAATAGGTGTCTTCCTAAACCCCCCGTCCCACCATGACCTTGTCCAGTTTTAAAAGAATAAACAGATTTACAAGTTTTACATATAGCTACTTGATTGATGCGTCCTCACAAAATATTTTCATACAACTGATTTTAATGGTCGTTTTGCCGGACCTCGTCTCATACTAGGGGGGATAGGAGACATTTCACTAGTGGGTGTATCATCATCTTCATTAGTAGGTGTATCATCATCTAGAGTGTCATCTAAATTAAAATCTTCTTCATTTTGAGGATAAACATTTGTGTCAAGATCATATGGTATTTCAGGAAACAGTTCAGGATCTATAAAAAATCATCTTGTCTAGGAATAGCTGGAATACTAGAAGAAATACACTTGCCCTTGTTACCCGCCCTACTAGAAGAAGTACCCTTGCCGAAAAGACTTTTTGTTCTTTTCATTTTAATTATGATAATAAATAGTTAAAGACTTAAAGATAATGAAATTAAATGTGCTAAATGAAATAAAAACAAAATAATAATTTAATGAGAGAACGAATGTACCAAACGCCGACGTAGAGTCGATGTGTAATCGAGAGAGGTTGAAAATTGAAACTTTGCTCGATAGATTAATCCTCAAGCTAGTTGCCAACTTCACTCCCAATTCTCAAATTAATAAATAGAGTGAATATGTAGTAGACAATGTTGTATAGAATAATAGAAATTAGAGAAAATGTAGGAAGATTTGTGAGAAATAAGAAGAGAAAATGAGGTATTTATAGTTGGAAAATTGGGTTAAAGTGTAAATATAATAACTTAGGGGTTAAAAATAAATATAAAGGGGGTAGGGGGGTTGGGGGAGTGGGAGAATGCAAAAATGGTCGTTGTCTAACGGCCAAAATGTAAAATGGCCGTTAGACAACGGCTATTTTTGACAAATGGCGGGACTGGGGCGGGATCGGGACGGGTCGGGTCCTGGCGGGACCGGGGCGGGCGGGACCATACCCTGTCCCGCCCCGGTTCGAGCCCCGATCCCGCTTTTTTTTTTCACGGGGTCGGGGTCGGGTCGGGACCGGGACGGTGTCGGATCGGTCCGGCCCACTGGCCAGTCCTATCCTAAATGGTGTCACGGAACAATATTTCGTTGATTCTTTTTACTAGATATGTATATATAAATTATAAACAAATTAAAATATTGTGTATAAATATAAAAATGACATTGTTATCATTATAGTGATTTATTAGTTTGTTCATTTTTCTCGTATACTGGCACTGCTTATCAAAAATCCTTCATACTACACAAGAGTTTTTTTGGAGTATTAAGATTTTGAGACAATTACCAAAACTGGATTTTGAATCAATTATGTGCTCATATATTGCAACAAATAAATTTAGAATTAGTTACATATCCCAGACATAGCTCTGATTTTTTTTCCATATATATATCTTAATTAACTAATTTCTGTCCAACATTTTTCATCTTCTGCCTTTAGTAGTATTCAAGTTCATATGGGTTCCTCCAGGAAGTAAAGGTAATTCACTAGTTTGAAATTCCATTGAAAAAAGTAAGTAAATGCAGTAAAAAGGCCAAAATATAAATAACAGTGCAAATCAGGAAACGTCGAAAGCTAAAAATGTCACATGATATATAGTATGCAGTAAATTAAAGGAAATGACACACGATAAACTATATATATTATTTTTCATTATGATACATACACGTTGAAGGGTGTGTATACATTATTACACTCATAGGAACATATTATCACATTAAGAGTTTAACCAGACTTATTGTAAGATGATATTAATCTTCCTTAAAGAGTATTCTCATTAAAATCAAAGTATATATACAGTACAATATCATCCCTTATATAATAGGAATCCTAAGCCTATACAAAAGAGGAATCATAGTCTTACCATAATTATATTTACATAATATATGAAAATATTCTAATTATGGGTAGGGATACAATTGTTTCTATAATATACATGTTTACATACCCCCTCAGTCGGAGCGGGAGGAGGCCGGACGCTGAGACTGGATCTGAAGTCAAGAAATAACTGTCTGGGAAATCCTTTTGTAAATATATCTGCATACTGATTGGATGATGGAACATGTAACACTCTGACATGGCCTAGTGCAACTTTCTCACGAACAAAGTGTAGGTCTATCTCAATGTGCTTGGTTCGCCGATGTTGAACCGGTTTATGAGACAAATAGATGGCAGAGATGTTATTACAGTACACAATTGATGCCTGACGCAAAGGACACTGAAGTTCTAACAGTAAATTTTTGAGCCAACAAATCTCAGCTACTACATTTGCAACGCCTCTGTACTTAGCCTCGGCACTGGAGCGAGATAGGGTAGCATGTCGCTTGGCAGACCAAGAAATCAGATTATCCCCTAAAAAAATACAAAGCCGGAGGTGGAGCGTCGTGTGTCCGGACATCCTGCCCAATCTGCATCCGTATAAGAAATCAACTTGTTTGGTGCAGAGGGGTATAGGTGCAAACCATAATCAAGAGTGTCATTAATGTATCGAATGATACACTTAAGAGCAGTGAAATGAAACTCCCTGGGGGCATGCATGAATAAGCACACATGCTGAACAACATAAGCTATGTCTGGTCTGGTGAAGGTGAGATACTGGAGTGCACCTGCAAGGCTCCTATACAGAGTAGGATCAGAAACTAGAGCACCATCCATGACACTGAGCTTAGATTTTGAATCAACTGGAGTAGGTGAAACTTTGCAATTCGCCATCGTAGACCTGTACACGATCTCATCTGCATACTTACGCTGACACAAGAACATGTGATTGACAGACCTGGTCACTGATATCCCCAAAAAGTAACTCAGTTTCCCCAAATCAGTCATTGCAAATCCGGACTTAAGCAAGGCAATAATCTCATTTTTCAATCTGTCGGAGGAGGCAATAAGAATAATATCATCCACGTAAAGTAATAAGTAAGCAGTACTACTACCTCGAGGAAAAATGAAGAGTGATGTATCACTCTTGCTGCATACAAACCCAATCTGCAAGATATACCTGGCAAAACGATCATACCACGCACGGGGGCCTGTTTCAGGCCATATAGTGAATTACGGAGACAGCACACATAGTGAGGAACTGCTAGATGGGTGAACCCGGGCGACTTATTGCATTTTTAGAGAATGCAATAAGTTCCGAATTTTTCCCCAATCATCATCTACCAGCATATCTGTTGGACTTTGATTATAGGCATTAAATAATAAAGTTATAGGTCTTTTATACTTGTGAGCAACAAGTAGTTGTTCATATAAAGAATTTCACCTAGTCGGAACTTCTTCTGGAATTTTTTTATAAAGTAGTCCACAATCAGGACAATTTTTTTATACTCTTTGAGTCTTTGTATTTTATTACCTTTAAAAATAAAGTTTATAGCAAATTGTACTTTATCAAAAATGTTTTTAAAAAGTTTTAGGCAATCCTTTACGACTAAGTTTTAAATATGGTGACACATCTAATATGAAAAATATCTGGAAAAGATGGAATAAATCGAGTTTTTAAAAGCTTTACAACATAATCATTAGAAGCGGCATTATCTAATGTAACACATAATTTTATCAGTTATATCATAATTTTATCTTTGTACATGTCTCAATAAACCTCCCGTCGCTCCCTGACCTTTTTCAGTTTTAAATTTATAAACTTCTTGACAAATTTTACATCTAGCTAGTTGATTCTCACTTCTCTATCAAAAATATCTCATGCATGTGATTTTAATTTTTGTTGTTTGGGGTCTCGACTCATACTATGGAGAATATGAGGCATTCCAGTTTCAGGATGAGACTCAGTCTGAGCCTGAGATGGATGTGCATTAGTGGGTGTGTTATCTGCATTATCGTCTAATTCATTTTCAAAATTAAAGTCTGGTTCAGATGCAAAATATACCTCATGATCTAATGGTATATTAATATTAACATCAAAAAAATCAGTTTCATCTATATGAGTGAAATCATTGGGACTAGAAATATGAGTACTAGAAGATGCACCTTTACCTATGTTACCCCAGTACCTCTACCAGAAATAAAACGCCCAATTTATTGAATTATAATTATGCAAATAAATAATTATAAATAATGAAATTAAGTATGATAATTAAAATTAAGTAACAATAATAATTTAAAGAATGAATGAATGTATCAAACGCCGACGTAACGTCGACGTGTAATCGATGTTGAACATTGAAACTTTGTTCGATGAATGCTCCTCAAGCTAGCTAGTTGTCAACTTCACTCTCAATTTTTGAACTTTTATACAAATAAGCAAATAAATATAATATTTAGTAGGCAATGTAAACTTGTAGAGAGATAGATTGAGAGACTAGAGAGATGGTAGGAAGATTTGTGAGAAAAATGAAGAGGAAAATGAGGTATTTATAGTTGAGAAATAAAGTTAAAGTGTAATATACTAACTTAGAGGTTAAAAGTAAATATTAAGGGGCTAGAGGAGTTTATGGGATAGGGGCCAAAAATGACCATTATAGCTGTTGCACAGCGGTCAAAATCGAAATTTGATCGTTGTTGCAACAGTTATTTTTGCAAAGGGGGCGGTCGGGATGGGGCGGGACGAGCTCTAGTCCCGTCCCGAGATCGAACTCCGCTACGTACTATTTCGCTCTGATCTTATTGGAGGGCCAGGCCGAAACAGTAATCGGAACAGAGTGGGTCAGAATCGGGCTGATCCGGCCCAATGGACAGCCCTAAATAATAGTACTAGACTTACGGTTAGATAACAGCAGCCAGACACTGCCAATGAAGACTAGACTTACTGTTGATAGGTTGGAAAAGTCTGCGTAAGGATAACAGAAACGAATTATTCGAGGTATAACCCTTATATTTTCTCAATCAGAGGAAATAATCTCTTATAACCTGTTACAATTTGAATTTGAAAAAATGACCTTGCAAATATTATATACCTCTTGTATTATCATCTTGTGTTATATTTATCGACCGACTATAAAAAGGGTCAATTAATTAAAAATATATTTATAAATCAATGGTCCATAAAACTGATATCCCCCGACATTCTAGCTTGTTGCTAGTTGCATACGAATGAATAAATTAGGTTGGCAAGACATTGTTATAGTATAAGAAAGATTTTTCTCCTATCCTACTTTTACTTATATGTCTGACTTTTTCTCGACATGTAAGGCTGGCTTATATATTGACAACTAAACGAAACAAAAACACAATTACTGCCGTCTACCGACACTAAATTAAAAGATTAATATCAAAAGCTAAGTCTTTGGCAATAAATATGGTGCTATGAGATTGTTAGCGTTATTAGAATTTAATGTTATAAAGAATTGGTCCACTAGATTTATAGAGGAGAGTTTGGGTAGGTTGTGGTGAAAATTTTAGAAATTGGACCGGAAATATATGATCATAATACAAGTTACAATATTTATTTGATTGCAAAGATATGACCAGAAATAGATTTGACTGTATAGCTAAGTCTTGTGTCAATATTGAAAGTATATGTCGTAGAAACAATCTGTATTAGGACACAATGTATTTTATACATATTCGTATTTATATTAATGATGATTAATATTATCGCAATTTGCATTTGTTAAATTATTAGTTGATTGTTTATAATATTCTATAAATGCATCCCTAGAGGTTACGTGTTTATTAATGATGTAAATTAATGTTATAACGTAACTCTTAAATTACCTCGACTAATGATCATTGAAATTGGAATATCGATGATATGCGATATGTCGACATGTGGTCTGCATCATATCCTTAAGGGATGTAATATGTCTCACTTGCTATGAGTTATGACAACTCGTGATGGACACATGGATACTTGTTGAAGTATTGGTACGCCCTGCTGATGTATTGTTTTGTTATATGTCTATAATGTCATCGGTGTGTGGGAGATAAAAGTCCTTAGACTTGAGGTCAATATCATCTTGTTTACGGAGTAATGTATTTTGATCTTGTCCTAAGCTCAAATGCCTTATAGGTTGAGACGTGGCTTGTTTTGAGTGCATTACGAAGTAGATTAAAGGTGGTATGCGAGCCAAGAAAGGATTCATTCTTTGAATTTATATTCAAGTGAACACTCAGGTACTCATATGGTATTAGGTTGACTAAGTCATTGGCCAATGCAATGGACATGTCTGTGACATGATCCTGTTGTCAACTAATATAGATGAGTTATAATAATCAAGCCATTTGGATATATGTCGCGCGCCCGTTTTTGACCTCGGGGTCTGAACGGTATCCACAACGTTGCTCTTTGGCATGGTTCCCTGGATGGAGCAAAATGCTTGTTTTGAGGAGTCACCACCTAATTATTAAAGTGAATTAGGACACTTGAACTATCGCAATAAAAATACTGCAATTGATCTCCATTTAAAGGTCTGCGAAATTAATGAGATTCTGAATCAGGGTTCTTTATTGTCCTAAAGGGAAGAGGTTAAACATCTTTTAAGATCCACTAACTTGCGGCTATCCGATCAAACTTAGGTTAATTATATATTGACTTTTTACTCTACCTATTCTAAGCATTTTCCCTAATTTACAATAAAATGCAATACAAAATAATAAAACTAAAATCAAATGCAACGACATAAAATAAGACTCTGGGACATCTTTTTTAGCCCTTTTTAGGCATTCTGCACAAGATGCATCTCCGGATACCTGTATAAACACTTAGTAAAAGTGTTAGTAATAGAATGAATAATTCTAAAGTAATGACAAGAATTAATAAGTAAAGCAAAAAATAAACCCGTCTTTTGTACAGGGGAAGCCTTGAAAATCAGACGGAGATTCCTTCATCGGCCATTGTTATAAACAAAACAATAAAATAAATAAAACCTTCAGATCCGCGTAAAACAATAATAGTTTTAACTACGGAGGGCTCAGATATATAAAATAAAGTAGGACATCCTAAACAAGTTTGGCTGCGAAAATTCGCCCTACCAGCTGTTGACACCCAATTTTGACCCTCCCGTCCAGCCATTAACCATAAAATTAGACTAATTTTGTAAAATAATTTTTATGATTTTTTTATAATAAAATGCAGCGATAAAACATAAATACATGCATAAATAAATAATTTAATAATGGCATCGCGTCTTACGTAGAGTTTTAAACACTTAGAGTCCCGCGCCCGCATTAACTAATTGTAAGCTCTGTCGTAATTCTTAAATAATTAATGAATGCATAAAATAAATAATTTAGCAATAACGTCGTGTCAGGTAGCATAGCCGCATTTATTAATACACAAGAGAATTTCATAATCATTCGTAATTCAAAATTTTTTAATCTAATACATGCATTTAATAGCGTCGCATTTATAAAAAAAGCTTTAAACAATTCTTAAAATCATACTTGCATTTGGCATTTAAATAATTTAATCTAAACTCAATTCAATTTTAATTTAACTTCGCAATAATGCACAATAATAAGATTCTAAATAATAGCGCCGCATTCTAGAGCATTAAGCATTAATTAAATAGCACGCCCGCATTTATAAACAATTAGATTAATAAAGCGCCTAAATAATCTAAGCACAATTATTGTTTTAATTTACCACTAATTAACTAATTAATACACCTAAAATTAACTAACCTATTTAACTCCCCCTAATTAAGTACTAACTACCCACTTTTAATTCGCCCTGTCTATTACATGCACCCAATACCGACCAGCGTCGACCCGCAAGCCCAAGCCCCAGCCCTTCTTTTATTTCCCTAAAGCCCACGCCTAAAGCCAGCAGCCCTCAGCCTTTCCTTTACCCTCACATCGTCCCTTCCCTGTCGACTAAGCAACGAAACGCAGTCCTAGAAAACTTCATTCGTCGCCGCCCGGATTTCTCACGAGAGAATCACGCTTTCCTTACCCATGCACCTTCTCGAACGATTTCCTTACCATAACCGAACCAAATCCCTTCAAATCAGAACCCATTCGAATCTACAAAATCAGTAGCAAATCAATCCAAAATAGGCAGCCAATATCGCACAAAATCGTCCCTTAACTACTGAGATTAATACCAAGATTTCGCATTAAATGGTATTAAACCTTACCTAACTTGGAACCCAAATGGGGGCTATATAAGGACATGCAATGGCATCAATCGAGTCAGGGGCAGATACGGGGAAACCACATCCGAAAATAGGGAGGAAACCCATAGCATCGATTCAGGGCATATACGAGAGCGAAGCGAGGAGAGCGGAACGCTTAAGACACCCTTAGCAGCAGTTAAGAACCACCACAATAGAGCACAAGATGGCGTGACCGGATAGCATCGAAACAGGGAGATGAGTCGAACATAGAGCATATCTGAGGAGTTAGGGCTCAAGGCGCTAGGCTATAGCATCATAGGAGCCGAAAGTTCGAATCCCTTTCTTTTTCCAGCCAAAACCAGCAAACCAAAACCTTGCCCCTCTCCATCACATCGCAACAACCCGTCGATTGAACCGACGACTTGATACGCTGCCTCGGTTCGCCGCCGGAGAAGGTAAACTTAACTCACACCTGATTTTAGTTTATTCGTATTCTGTTGTTTGCCATCTGTTTTGTATCTGTGTTAAATGTGTTAGTTTAGATTACTGTGTTCGTCGTCGATGCGTGAATATGAGGTCTGTTGATCGGTGTATTTTATATACACCTTTTGAGTCAGTCTAGTTAGTCTTTTGTCCCGTTTTGTACATACAAAGTGTCGTATTAGGATAGATTTTCTTTCTTTTGAGTCAAAGTGGCTAAAGTGGCCAAATGGCGGAAAAGGAGCGAAAAGGGGGAAAAAGAGAATCTTAGAGTGAAAGCGGAGAAAGTGGCAAACGAGTGAAATCAGACAGTGCATGGCCTCCTGCAATCGAAGCGAGCGCGCGCTATTATTGAAGAAGGCTGCAGAAGATTGTGCGCGCGCTCGAAGACGAGAAATAGGGCGCGGCGCTAAACATCAGAAGCCACAGAGTTGCAGCGCCGCGCCCTCGAACAGCCAGATATCAGTCGCGCCAAAACACCAAGTATTGCAGAACTTTAGGCGCCGCTGGCCAATGGCCGCGCGACGCGGAAAAATTAGGTCTTTTGACGGATTTTTGGGCGAACTGGAAGGAAAAGAAGGAGACGTTTTAAACCTATAAAAGGAGAACCCTAGCGGTTTTCAAGGTTCCCTTTCTTGCCAAACACAAGGTTTTCTTGCCTAGGAGATTGGAGACCCAAACATTAGTAATTTCTTTTCTTTTTCTTTTCTTTAATTCAGTTTTGCATGATGAACTTTGAATTAGTTCTTGTCATATTCATGGCTAGGAACTAATTCTCTTATAGAACTTTCTATGTTGAATTCTTGAACCTTATGTTATAAAGTAATGCATGCTTATGGTTATTATTCTTATTGAGAGATCTATCCAATAATTGAGTTGAATTCTTGGTAGCTAATTGACAACTAGTTATCACTATATGATTTCTAATCAGTTACGAAAAGGAGGATTGTGAATATCTTTGTAAGTTGGGTACGGTCTTGAATTGGGGATGAAAATACCTCAATTAGATTTGTAAGCGTTGATGAGAGGCTTAACAACCCTAATTTTGCGCATTGTGCGTGTGGTCAACTAGGTTTTGTGCTTAATCCTCCTATAGAGTTACCCTTATCGTGAAAGTTAGGTAAGGAACAATCTGGGTTGAGTGTTTATATAACCTAACGGGAGTATAAAGCGATTTAAATAAACCGCTTTCTCCAAAGAAGAACACCATAAGTAATGCATTAGTAAGTAACATAAGCGGATAGTAAGGATACATGAAGCCCTATTCTCATCACATCCGAATTAAATCGTTATAATTAATTAGCTTTTATAATTCTTAGTCATAAACAACCAATCACTCATTAATTCACCAAATAGATACTAGAAAATAGACAATTGGTACTTGAACCCTAATCCCGGAGGGGCGATATTCGGTCTTATCTAAGACTATACTACTTGATACGATAACGTGCACTTGCGTTTAAAAGTGTGTGCATCTAATCGCGCATCAAGTTTTAGGCGCAGTTGCCGGGGATTATGAAATAGATCAATATAAAATTATCTATTTTTAATTTCAAATTTGGATTTAATTTTCATTTTTTATTATTTATTTATTTTTAGTTTCTACGAAAATCGAGTCCGTGATTCTTTGTTTGTTTTGATCTTTCTCGTGATATCGGTTTATGCGAAGGAGAAGAGGAGGCGACACTCTTGTTCCCTTCAATCCGGAAATTGAGAAAGCACAAAAGCGAGCGAAAGAATCGGCCAATTGCAACGTTGATAGAAATGGGCGGTGCTCCCAACATTATCAGTATGAGAGTAGGGTTAGGTGAAAATCATCTTAACCAAGGAGATCGTCAGCAAGTGCCACTAGATATGGAGGCGGGGTTCGAATCGGCCGAGAAAGAAGTGCAGGAGATTATGTGCTACCAAGAGTGAATGGAGCACGAGACTTGCATTAGGCTCCTGATAGAGCCAACAATTTGAAAATAAAACCGGCGATTACGAGCATGGTGCGCCTGCAGATGCGATTCGGAGGCCGTGGAGGATCCACGTATACGCATAGCAAATTTCTTGGAGCTATGTGCCACTTTCGAATATAACGGCGTTCGATGATCCGTCAGTTGAGGCTCTTTCCTTCACTCGAGGATAGAGCAAAAGTATGGTTGAATTCCTGCCGGTGATTCGATATTTACATGGCACGGTGGCACAGAAATTCCTAGCCAAGTTCTTTCCACCCTGTAAAGCAGCAAAATTAAGAGGGGAGTTGAACAACTTCTATCAAGCTGATGGAGAGTCCTTATATGAAGCATGGGAGAGATTCAAGGATCTACAGAGGAAGTGTCCACACCATTGCATTGAGTTGTGGAACTTGGTTCATATTTTCTACAACGGGCTGAGCTGTACAACCAGAACCATCATAGATGCATTGCGGTGGGGCATTCATGAGAAAGCGACCACGCGCCACGAGTTATTAGAAGATATGGCCACTAACAACCATGTCACTGAAGAGAGGGCAACCAGTGGGAGAAGAACTGTGGGGGTCCATGAAGTAGATGCTATTGCTGCTTTGAACGCACAAGTGGCTCTTCTAGCGAAACAATTGCAGCAACATACTGTGTCAGTGAATGCTGTGCAACTGCCGAAAAACTGTGAGATATGTGGCGGCCCACATACATTTGATAGGTGTCCTTCAGCGGATACCAACAACATCCCAATGGAGCAGGCAGAGTGTCAAGCAGTAGGTAACTACCAGAGGCAACCCCTACTCAAACACTTATAATCCGGTGGAGGAATCACCCAAACTTCCATGGAGAGAGATCGGGGCCAGCAAAATCGGTACGGGGCGTGAAAACCAATATCGTGGCGGCGAGAATCGGTATAGGGCGATGCAGGCAGCGATGCAGAATCGCGACCGCTTCACTCAAGCCCCGGCCTCAGCGGCTCGTGCGGTCGTGAAAAACCAGATGAGCTTAGCGGCCATGGCGGCGCTAACGCCCGGGCGCGATTTATAACGAATCTAGATCCTCGTTCGTAAACTTGGAAACACAGTAGGGCGTAGCAAAGCAGCAAACATCAAGCCACGGGGCATTGCCAAGCAATGCGAGGTAAATCAGGAGCAATGTAAGCGATGCGGTTGAGAAGTGGAAAACAATTGAGCAACAAGCGCCGACGATAGTTGAGAGGAAGCGAGTTAGAAAAGATAAGGTGGTGAACCTAGCCGGTGATAGAAAACTCGGAGAAGGAGTATCTGAAAAGATTCCTTTCCCGGAGATTACAAAGGAAGGCGGTCGATAAACAATTTTCCAAATTCTTGGAGGTATTCGAGGAAGTTGCACATCAACATACCGTTTATAGAGGCTTTGGAGCAGATGCCATCTTACTTCAAGTTCATGAAAGAAATCTTGGGAAAAAGAGGAAAGCGGCGAATATGAGATAGTAGCACTATGAGAAGAGTGTAGTGCTATCTTACAAAAGAAATTGCCACCAAAGCTAAAGGACCTGGAAGCTTTACACTACCATGCTGTGATGGGCGGGGTGACTGCAATGAGCCTTGTGTGATCTAGGGCGAGTATAAATTTGATGCCCTATCGGTTTTCAAAAGATTGGAGTTAGGAGAAGCAAACCACCTGTGAGTCCGCAACTAGCCGAGCGGGACGGTGGTTCATCCACGAGGAAGATCGAGGATGTGATTGTGAAGGTAGGAAAATTTTTCTTTCTGCAGACTTCCTCATTCCGGATATGGAAGAAGATCAGAAATCCGATCATATTGGGAGGCCATTCCTAGCAACGGGTAGAGCCTTGATTGGCGTTGAAAGAGGAGAGCTAACGCTAAGAGTGGAGAACGAAGAGATGGTGTTTAAAGTCTTTAAACACGTCATTGAGCCAAGCGTAAGTGGGTGTTTTGCAATCAACACCACCAAACCCCATGCGAGCCATTGCAATGCAACCAAAGAATGATGAGCCCGAAAGCAAGCATGGTTTCTTTGAGATGACACTAAATGAGGTAATTGTTAGGAACTCCTACTCTAGATAATGCTAAAAAGAAAAGGAGAAAAAGGAAACGCCAAATGTGGCGGAAATGGATTAGTTGGGGACTTAATCCACCCGGGGCTAGTAAGTCTAAGGAACTTGCGTCCGGCTAAAAAGCGTTAAAAACAGCTTGTTGGGAGGCAACCCAACGGTTTTTTTAATTATGTTATTTTAATTTACGCCGTTATTTTATTTTAGTTTGTCTAAGAAACGATCTCACGGTATTGGATCTTGTTGTTTTGTGATTGTGGTCAAGAAATTAAACCGGGGCGAAATAAATCAAGAAAAGCAAGGATTTCGAGAAGCGGGTAGCGCATGGCTCAGGGAAGCGAGGCGCGGCCAAAAGATCTGAGCGAGTTCGGAAGTTTAAGCGCGGCTCGGGAAGCAGGCGCGCGGTGGAATTCGAGAAAGTTGGCGGGATTTAGCGCGCGGCTCCGGGAAGCGGGGCGCGCGCAGAAAATCGAAGGCCTTGATGATTAGGCGCGCGGCTAAAGCGGCATGGCGCGGCGGAAAATCGAGAACCGCGCCCAATCGGATCTTTCCCAATTCCAACTTCAAAAAAAAAAAAACTAACGCCTCTCCAAAACCCACGAAATTTCAGAAACTCCCACAAATCCTCCAAATCCAACCCAACCACAACCTAAACTCTTAAATTCCCAAAACCCCCACTATCTCAAACAACAAAGCTCCATTCCATAGCCTCAACCACCAATTGAAACAAGAACAAGCTCGAGTCTTACCATCAAAAGGTAATCCCTATCCTTGTTCTTGAATCCTTACTAAAAGTCATAGGAGGTAGTAGTTTGGAGAAGTATTGTAGTTGGAGTAGTTCGGAGGTGAAAAGTGATTGTGAAGTTGGAGAAAGGAGTAGAAAAGAAGGTTGTGGGTATTGAGTAGAAAGATTGAAGTTTGGGGTGTTGTTTTTATTGCTAGTTGTTGAGTGTGTAGGAGACGTTGTGCCACTAAGTTAAAAGCTCCAGCTGTTTTAACCATGGCCACGGGAAGAGAAGAGGCTCCACATCCACCCCAACACCCCAATACGATGAAAATAGGTTCGTGAGTTACGGGCCTACCAAAGATACAAAAGACTTGATCTAGACAGTAATTCGAGAAGGGAATGGATTACCAAAGGGGATCTATGGGGATGAAGGCGTTTATGAGCCCATCAGGCGATGATTGAAACTAAGGGTGGAAGAGATTTGTCAATCGGAGAAGATAACACGATGAATACAACAATAGTGCGGGAATTTTATGCAAACTTTAGGAGAAGGCAGAAAGGGTGCTTTGTAAGGGGAAATTATATGCTGTATCGCGAAGCAATAAATACAACGCTAAAAGCAGTTGATGTTGAAGAAAGTAGCGATTGGAACCATTTTAGAACACGGTCTAGAGCAAGAACAACATTGATCGAATAATATCGCATACGATGAGCTACCCAGGGTCGCTTTTGAGATCGGAAGGAATGGATCTAGAGCACCGAGCGATGCAACAAAGCGCAAGGCTTGGTCAGATTTCGTCGATGCGCGTGATTCCATCTACGACTTCACGAGTGCGAAAGCGATTAAGTTGATTTATGGAATTATGAGGGTCGATAATTGATGGGAAAAGAGATAGTGCGAGCATCGAAGAAATCAGCAGTTGGTGACAACAGTGGATTGGGACACGGTTCACTTATTACCGCCTATGCCACATGAGTGCGATCCCACAACTACCCACGATACTCATGAAAGAAACCAACCGCAGGTGTCCCATGGGATAGTGCACTCTTTTCCGCACCCTAGCCCCAGCCAAGACGAAGAGTACAACCCAAAGAAGAAAGAACAACAGCAGCAGAGGCAACCATGGATGAAGATGAGCACAAATAGGGGCTCAATATGAGGCGGGGACCGAGCCACCGCCAACCACAAGAGCAGAACCTTGAGCCCACAATAGGCAATTGTACCAACACGAAGGAGATGATGCAGACGCTTGCAAGCGATGAGTACAAGGACGGCAAGAAACAAGGCAACAAATCGACGAGCCGAGTGCCTTGTTCAACCAACGGTCGATCATTATCCACCGCCACCACCACCATTTTAGCCAAAGTTTGTAAGTGTCGTTTTCTTTTCTTGTCTTTGAGTCTACACACATTGGGGCAATGTGTGATTTAAGTTTGGGGTGTGTTTTTGTGTTTTAGTTTTATTTGTGTGTCATGTTATGTTTTATTTAAGTCTTTTTATTTGTTTCATGTTTATTTTGAGTCACCAAAATTTTTTTTTTTTTTGAGTCATAATTGCCTGTCAAAGATCATGTATGCTGTAGTTGCTAGAAACACCTAGTGAAGTAAGGTGGAATAATGTAAAGGAATGGAAGCAGCTATCTAAACACTTAGGTTAGAGATGCCAAAACTCACAGAATCTGCATTTGGAGTCTCTTGCTTGAGTTATGTATGCTAAATGATAAATGCTTATGTGTTATGATGCTTGCTATTTGAGGCGAAATAGTTAGGATATGCGTGTTAGGGAGATGACTCGTGCATTTCTTTGATAGCCAATTCTTACCACTCTTTTCTATCCCGTACTTTAAAAATATCACTAGTTAGCCCCATTGAGCCTAAATTTGCCTAAATTTGAAACTTCTTCATTGACACCCCATATTCCCACAAAATTGTGCCATAAGTGAAAATATGAAATAGTGGAGTACATTGTGTTAAAAAGAAGAAACAAAAAGAGTGAACAAGTTTGAGGCACCCTAATGGAAAAGTAATAAGAAAAGAGGCAAAAGCCTAAGTTTGGGGTGCCTATTTGTATAATACACTTCACTCTCCCAAAACAAAAGAGGAATGATAGAATTGAAGTGAAGGAAAGAATCAAAAGAAAAAGGGAAAAATTGAAAAGCCAAAGAGCTTCTGGTACAGAAAAATGAGCCTAAATGCCTATCTTTACCAACCCCTACCTAAGCCTACATTACAACCCCCAAAGTCACAAGATCTCTTCTATGTATATCCGAATTAGTGGAGAATAGCAAGTAAGCATGCCATAGGAATTTTTGAATTTATATGCATACTTGAGTACACCGACTTCCATTTAAGCATGATAAGTATGAGTTTGCGAAATATCTAGCTCGATGTGTTGAAATTCCATGCTATATGTTCCTGCGTATTATTCTCGCTAACCTTCATGTTTTTCTAGTTAACATTAAATGCGACAAAAGTGATCGATGGCGAAGTCTGTTTATTTTCTTTGTTGATTTTCTTATTTATTAGTCTGTCATGTTATTGTATTTCTTTCTATCTTTGCTCGAGGGCGAGCAAAGGTTAAGTTTGGGGGTCTTTGATCGGTGTATTTTATATACACCTTTTGAGTCAGTCTAGTTAGTCTTGTGTTCCGTTTTGTACATACAAAGTGTCGTATTAGGATAGATTTTCTTTCTTTTGAGTCAAAGTGGCTAAAGTGGCCAAATGGCGGAAAAGGAGCGAAAAGGGGAAAAAGAGGAGTACTAGAGTGAAACGGAGAAAGTGGCAAACGAGGCTGAAATTCAGACCAGCCGCGCGCCTCCTGCGATCGAAGCGAGCGCGGCGCTATTATTGAAGAAGCTGCAGAAGATTCAGGCTACGCCTCGAAGAGACCAGAAATAGGCGCGGCGCCTCGACAGAGATATCGGCCGCGCGCCAAAACACCAGTATTGCAGAACTTTAGGCCGCGCGCCGACAGCAGCCGCGCCGACGCGGAAAATTAGGTCTTTTGACGGATTTTGGGCCACTGGAAGGAAAAGAAGGAGACGTTTAAACCTATAAAAGGAGAACCCAGGCGGTTTTCACGGGTTCCCATTCTTGCCCAACACCAGGTTTTCTTGCCTACGAGATTGGAGACCCAAACATTAGTAATTTCTTTTCTTTTCTTTTCTTTAATTCGGTTTTGCATGATGAACTTTGAATTAGTTCTTGTCATATTCATGGCTAGGAACTAATTCTCTTATAGGCTTTCTATGTTGAATTCTTGAACCTTATGTTATAAAGTAATGCATGCTTATGGTTATTATTCTTATTGAGAGATCTATCCAATAATTGAGTTGAATTCTTGGTAGCTAATTGACAACTAGTTATCACTATATGATTTCTAATCAGTTACGAAAAGGAGGATTGTGAATATCTTTGTAAGTTGGGTAGGCGGTCTTGAATTGGGGATGAAAATACCTCAATTAGATTTGTAAGCGTTGATGAGAGGCTTAACAACCCTAATTTTGCGCATTGTGCGTGACGGCCAACTAGGTTTTGTGCTTAATCCTCCTATAGAGTTACCCTTATCGTGAAAGTTAGGTAAGGAACAATACTGGGTTGAGTGTTTATATAACCCTAACGGGAGTATAAAACGATTTCAGAACCCGCTTTCTCCAAAAGAAGAACACCATAAGTAATGCATTAGTAAGTAACATAAGCGGATAGTAAGGATACATAGAAGCCCTATTCTCATCACATCTGAATTAAATCGTTATAATTAATTAGCTTTTATAATTCTTAGTCATAAACAACCAATCACTCATTAATTCACCAAATAGATACTAGAAAATAGACAATTGGTACTTGAACCCTAATTCCAGAGGACGATATTCGGTCTTATCTAAGACTATACTACTTGATACGATAACGTGCACTTGCGTTTAAAAGTGTGTGCATCTAATCGCGCATCATCTGTTTAAATTGATCTGGATGCCTCCCTGCTTTAAATTATCGTTTAGAGTTATATTCATTGCAGTGAGTGGAGATGATGACTGTGTGGGTCTTACTGGAAGTATGTCGGCAATCTGTATCGATATGAAGTTAAAACATGATATATGATTCGGTTAATTGAGATGCGAGTTTATTGTTTGAATTCTTAATGTATATGTAAAACCAGTTAAGAACAAAGATTAGAAGCCGAAATGCTCTGTTTGGAGGACTATATATATGTTCGTTGGCATCAAGGAAAAATACAATTTTAGTTGAGTAACTACTGTGTTTGCTGAAAATATATCTTCCAAAGCATGTTTGGATCCTTATTGAATTAATAATTAAGGATGAACTTATGTATGCTTTTCTGTCAACTGCCCATGTCATAACACTGGTCTCGACTAAAAAAGGGATTGAATAGCTTAAGGGACGTGAAGTCGACGCTTAGGAAACTTCGAATAATGTGCGACTTAATGACGTTTCTTGCGTGGTCAAGTTTGAAACATATTAAGCTGGAACTCTCATCTCGGTTTAATGCCTGTTTCGGACAAAATTTGAGAGTCGTAATGTCATGATTCATGTTAAGTCAACAAGGCATATTGATCCTCTGAAACTTTTGGGTAGAATTTAAGGGATTGTCAAGGCTGCTCCTTTTGCCTAATCCTCGCCCGTTTTGAATCTGGTTTCTAGCATAATCATTCGATTGTTTGAAGCCATCATATATATCTTGTGAAATCTGAAAATTCAAGTATTGGGCATGTCATTTCCTTGTTATTTGTTATCCGCTTCTTTGGTTTGTTGCCTCGAATTAAAATACGTAGGTATATGCGAAATGTGTAGATAATATCTGATATATGAGGCTTTTGGGTAGAATTTAAAGGGATTGTCAAAATTTGCTCCTTTCTCTGTTAGCACTTTGCCTAATCCACGCCCGTTTTGAATCTGGTTTCTAGCATAATCATTCGATTGTTTGAAGCCATCATATATATCTTGTGAAATCTGAAAATTCAAGTATTGGGCATGTCATTTCCCTTGTTATTTGTTATCTGGCTTGCTGGTTTGTTGCCTCAAATTAAAATACAGTAGGTATATGCAGAAATGTGTAGATACTATACAGTATATGAGGCTTTTGGGTAGAACTTAAGGGATTGTCAAGGCTGCTCCTTTCTCTGTTAGCACTTTGCCTAATCCTCTGCCCATTTTTGAATCTGGTTTCTAGTATAATCATTCGATTGTTTGAAGCCATCATATATATCTTGTGAAATCTGAAAATTCAAGTATTGGGCATGTCATTTCCTTGTTATTTGTTATCCGCTTCTTTGGTTTGTTGCCTCGAATTAAAATACTGAGGTATATGCAGAAATGTAGATAATATACAGTATATGAGGCTTGGATACGTAGCATGCCATCATACATTCGTGGCAGGTAGTGAATCAAAATCGTACAATGAATGTAATGTCGGTTAAGGGTCATATCTAGTTGAGATTCCTTGTGGAGGCCATTATGCCCTGTTTGTCTGTTAGTTGTTCCGCTTATTATGCACTTAAGCACATGATATGCCCATTATATGTATTGGGAAAAATGTGCAGCATATTGTTTATTCTTCTTGTTTAATCCTATATGCTTAAATCCATGTTTATTTATCATGATTCAAGTATTCGGAGTGCATACTAATCCTTATCTTTTCTTTATTTACATGGCACGCACCGGAGCAAAAATAAAGAGTCTCACGGCGAGACTCATCGCAAGCCATTTCAAATGGCAACCCGCACCTGCATCCATCGAGTTCCATCTTCAGCAACTCTTAGGAAAAACAAATAGGACAAGATGTCGTGGTCATCCGTCTCGACTCCCCTTACTCTCTAAAATTAATTGCCTAATTATGCCTTTATTTGTTTATTCGCAATTCTATTTATTTTGTAATAATAAGAGACATAGAACAATTATTGTCGAAATAAATAAATTGGGCGGGTAGTTTAAAATCGGCAAGGCACTTCTAATTATCTATTTTAGGTTTGTCACTTCATATCTAATCCTTTGCCTGAATTATTAAAATCGCATATCTAAAACTAACGCCTCACTTCTTTAATTGCGCAGATAAATCTATGGCCCATAAAGCACCGCATCTTAGCATTTCTAGCACCTTTTAAGCACTCTTTAACATTTAGCATTCTTTTGCACTTTTAGCACCATTTACTTTTAAAATTAATCTTTAGCACTCTTAAGCACCTTTAGCCTTTTAGCCCCTCTTAGCACTTTTAGCACCTTTAATATGCTAGCACTCCTTTTGCACCTTTGACCCCTTTCTTTTTAAGCTTTCTAGGCATTTTTAAAACTTTAGCATTTTTTAGCATTTTTAACCTTTTAGCACTTTTAATATTCTAGCACCCTTTTAAATACTTTTAAGCCTTCCTTTAAACAATTAGCATCTTATTTATTTTTCTAACACTTTTTCTAAGCAGGAGCCCTTCTAGCATTTAATACCTTTAGCAACCTTTTACTTTAAGGCACCTTTTAAACATTTTAACATTTTAACATCTTAGCATTTTATTAAGCAGGTGGAGCTTTTATTTTGCATTTTTAAAAAATATAATAATTACCCTAGGTTTGGCAGGACAACCGCAAGTTAGCGGATCTTAGAGGGTGTCTAACCCCTTCCCTCTAGATTAATAAAGAACCCTTATCCAGAATCTCATTAAGTTTAGCAGACCATTAAAATGGAGTTAATGTTTTACTTCAAACTAGTTAAACATTTAGGTGTCCTAATTCACCCAATTAATTAGGTGGCGACTCCGCGAACCCTTTAGCATTTTAGCACCCTTTTAAACTTTAGCATCTTTTGCAATTTTAGCATCCTTTTAGCATTTTTAAAAACCTTTAAGCCTCTTAAACTATTTTAGCACTTTATTTTCCTAACATTTGCATTTTGAGCAGGATTCGCTTTTTAGAATGCCGCGGTCGAAAAAGGGCGCGACAGCAGCACATGTTGGTTATCCGGTGTAAGTGGAAGAAATCATCATTTGCCCAGAAAGCCTCATTTTATTTTTATTTTTCGTCTTTGCAACTGTGGAGGCCTAAAAAATCGACGGATAACTTTTTCATTGGCCAAAGTATAGTATCATGTTCAAATCAGTCAATACCACCAAAATAATAAGAAGGCCAAACAGTCCAAATAAATGGCACTACAGTAGCGGGGCAATGGCCAAAACAAAATCCTAAACCTCAAGCACTAAAACAAAACAAAAAAAATCTCTCCATTCCAGAGCCTCCCAAAGAACAAACATGCAGTTTTCACTATTACCAATATTAACTAAGCTCTCAAGAATTAAACATACGTTAGTCACCATTACCAATATCAACTAAATACACCATTATAAAGATTTGCAAACTTGATTTCCACCAGCACCCATATGTGAAACAGTACCAATATTAACTAAGCTCTCAAGAATTAAACATACGTTAGTCACCATTACCAATATCAACTAAATACACCATTATAAAGATTTGCAAACTTGATTTCCACCAGCACCCATATGTGAAACAGTAAAGTACCATCCTTTGGATTCTAAAACAAGATTAGACATGGGTATCTTATCTACCAAAAGATGCAATCTTTAAGCCTTGTAAAGCAAAAATAAGCAAAATCCACAAATAAATAGAACAATACCAACACGAAAATTAAACAGCGAGTCTACAAAAGCCAACTGGAACAGTGTTCAACCCGTCGGTGGTCAAATCCGGCGGAACAATGGCAAAACAGAAGATAAATCCAAAAACCAAAGTCGCCGGAGTTTCGAGCTCCGATTAGTGTTAACAACAAAATGAGCGGCGACGTCACTTCCACGGCAAAACACCGGAGCGACGCCGCCAGTGATTTGAGTGCGGGACAGTGGTGAGCAGTGGGTTCGATGGGATGGTGGTTCGCGACGGGAATGTTCACCGACGCTGGGGTGACGGGTTCACTTGAGGGGTGTGTGGTGAAGATGGTGTGATCGCCGGAGCTCAAAGCTCCGGCGGTGGGGGGAGGTGACGGGAGACAGGACCAAATGAGGAGAGGGTTTTGAGAGTTTTAAAAGAACTATAAAGGGGAGGGTGTTATATGCGGCTCGAGATGTTTGATGGGTGAGTGTTGATATTAATAATAGTGAGGTGAGATTGAAGTGATGGGAAAGTATGAGTTGAAGTGATGTTGGAGTGTAAGAATAGGAAAAAGAGTATGAGGTGGAGTGTGATAATGATAAAAGAGGTACGGGGGTGGAGTGTGGTAATGATAAAAGAGGTATTGAATTGAATTGTGTTTCGGATTGGACTGATTTGACTAAAATACAAGACATATTAATTATTTAAAAGAAAATTTATTTAAAGAGACGTAAAATTATCAAAATGAAAATGTCGATGTAATAATAATAAAACATAATATTTAAGAAATGTTTAATGCCTAATTAAAAGTATAAAATGCGATGTCATTTAATTCTTTAAAAAGATGCAAAAATTATTAAAATAAAATGGTGGCGCGATAATAATAACATAATATTTGAAAATATTTAATGCCTAATTTAAAAAAATGAGGTGTCATTTTGCAAAGAATAAAATAACATAGAATATTAGGTAAAATATACAAAAATGCCAAAAATAGTGATTAAAATGTGATGTCCAAAAACACTTAAAATTGCAAGAAATAACCAAAAGATGGTTCAAAATTGGGTGTCAACAATAAACACTTGACAAATCCTAAGCTTGATTGAGTGTGTCATGAATGAAGAGATTTTATCTTTTCACATATAGGTTCAGTTCACATATTTTGTGTAGCTAAACTTTACATATTGGGTTCGTCTTCTGGCGCAGTCTAGGAGTTCCGTGAAGATCCTAATGTAATTAGTGACGATATGTAAAGGCCTGAAAGGTAACACTAAGTCAAATGTTATGTCGATTGAAAGATGTAATTAGAAGGAGATACCTAAATGTTTGGTTGATGACCGGGACATTAAAATGGGAAAGTCCGCTGAAAATAGAACGGAACCGCGGTGCCTTGATTAAGGACCGCGGTGTCAGGACGTGGCCTGGCAGTCCGAATTCTGCCCAGTTCGTTTCTGTTGGCCCTACTGAAACCTTTGAGCTCTTATTTTATCCTATAAATATGAGACTCTTCTTCTCATTTCAATACACCAAAAACCTAAGAGAGGACAATCATTTCTAAAGCTCTGTCAGAATCTCTAACATTCATGACTTAGCAAATTACATCACAGTTCTCTTACTTACAAATCGAGGGACGTTTGCGTGTGCACCCTCGGACTGCACAAAGATTGAAGATTCAACTGCTTGGCTGACTGCTTCCAAAATGTAAGTCTTCGTTCGAAGTTTTACATTTACTTTGTGTTTATATTTTACATTACATATCATACTGCAATTCGACCGTCGTCGGATTTGAAACATAAAATTTCAAATTCCGCTGCGTGTACGAACCCGACATAAACACCTACTGTGGTATCAGAGCCTGGGTTGTTTGGTGTGATTTGTAATGATATTAATGATAATATGGGTTATGATTTGTTTAGATCTATATTTTATGTTGTTAAAAGCTTTAAACCCTAAACATTTAGAACACATAGTCCTTGTGACCAGATCTGTTAATGCAATTATGTATTCGAACAAGTCAATCCAATATATAACTCTTCTAAGTTGAAATGTGTTATCCGACGCATGGTGCATTGAAACGAAGAACGAGAAGAAAATTGGATTTGATGATCGATGAACATGTTGTTTAAATGGTGATGGTAATACAAGGGATATATCTGAAAGATCTAGCCCTAAACCAGTTTTAGGGGTTCGAAAATTTCGGATTTTGTGATTCTGGAGGAGAGGCACCGCGTTTTCATGATGGAGCACCGCGATGCCTGCTAGGGTTTTGTGGCGGCGCCGGGATTCCACAATTGGAACACCGCGGTGCAGCCCAGATAAAGCCAGAGGCACCGCGGTCCTGTTCATGGGAGTCGCGGTGATGTTCATCCAGAGGCTTAAAATTAATTTTTCGGACTCACTGCCTTCGAGGCACCGCGGTGCCACCTGTTAGAATCGTGGTGCCTGTGACGGTAATTACAGAATCGCGGTGCCTTATATTAGGAAATGCGATGCAAATTGGTTTTGCAGAATCAGTGACTTACTGCCTCGAAGGCACCGCGGTGCCACGAGTTGGAACCGCGGTGCCATCGACGACTAATTTTAATAATAAAAAAGAAATCGAAATCAGAAACGTAGACTTAAAAGTTTCAGATTCTGAATCTGAAGTTTAGAAGTTTCAGTTTCTGAAAATAAAGTTTTAAAACGAACGGATTTGATCCTTTCGGGCAAATATGAAATTAAAGAAAGTTTTCTGAAAGTTGATTTTAGGTTCTGGAAATTGCAAATAGGTCCCAAAAACTTGAAAATATTTTATGAGTTTTGAAATTGTATTTTCTGAATTATTTGGGATTCAGAATTGAACTTTTAAATTCTTAAAGGACTAAACTGTAAATTTTAAAAGTTCGCAGAAAATCTAAAATCAATTTGAATCGAAAATGTTTGGGGACTGTTTGACATTTACATAGATTGTAGAGTTTAGACAAATAGACACATAGTTATCATTAATAGTATATTATTGTATAATATACAAATGTGTTAAGTGATTGAATGTGATGCATTTAAATTATTAGCATAGCGTCCGCAATTATTGTCTGGGTAGGCGGCGCCCAGTAATTATTTAAATTCAAATGACCGCTATAACTGTCTGGGTAGACGACACCCAGTATGTTATTAAAATCATCTTTTATCATGTCTATTGGGTTTGATAGTTTCACATCTAATTGTGTTTAGAAATTGCATGATAGGATGTCATATGATGTATGACTCGATTGTTGATCTTGAAAGAATCCCCAAAAACTAAAAATGTTCCCCAAACATTAAATACAAGTCTAATTATAACGCGTCGTCCATTATAATTGTAAGAGTGCTAAGTCCTTTTCGGCGATAAAGGTATTTATGCCAAAGCATTTGCTCTAAGTCTAAGAGGACCAAGGTCTTTTCATAGAAATGTTAAAATGAAAGTAGATAATAAACTTTTGTAAGTATTTACACCAAAGTGTTTGCTTGCAAAGGCTAAATTTACTTAGGCATTTAAACACAGTCGTGTAATGAGGTTGACGTATTTAGATAAATCTTGGCGTCAAAGTGTCGAACTAGTCTAAAGACGTAAGATTAAAATAAAAGATATTTAATCAAACCAAGAGTTGTAGAGTTGTTTTACAATTGGTTGAGGACCTACCAAAATGTGATATTGAAGTTATCGGCCAAAGCAAACGCGGATATAGCATATGTTTGGATCTTGGCCCATTATGACCTTATGTTGATTTAGGTCCGTATTCTACCTTGGGGTCGTAGAAATATGCAAAATAGTGGGAGCTAATTAAACAAAAGGTCATGTTAAATTAGTTTATTATGAATGTGTATAATTTAGGAGAGTGGATTTTGATTGCATTTTCCTGTTTTGTCTATTATCTTCAGATCTTCAGAAATGTCAAACTTTTCTTTGAAAATGCCCATAGAGTCAAACAGACTCACCGGACCCAACTTCATTGACTGGCTAAGAAATGTTAGAATTGTTCTAAGACAGGAAGAAATTGAGTATACATTACACAAGGTATTCTCAATCGCTCCAGCGGAGGACTCTCCAGAGTATGCAACTTTTGACCAGGTTGCTTACACGAAATATTATAAGGATGCCACCTCTGCTCAATGCTTGATGTTGTCTTCTATGTCTCCTACATTGCAAAGACAGCATGAAACTATGGTGCCAACGAAATGTTAGTCCATTTGAAGAGTCGTTATGATTCGCAGAGTCAGACAATGGAATATGACCTGCTCATAGAACTTTTCAAGTGTAGGCTAAATGAAGGGGGTCAAGTTTCACCTCATGTGTTGAGGATGATTGAGTTGATTGAGAGATTAGCTTCTATAGACATAAGGTTTCATGACAGAGTCGCCACCACCCTCATCCTGCACTCACTTCCTAAGTCATTTGAGAGTTTCATTGTTAATTATTATATGAATGGGACTAAAGCGACATTGCCAGAGTTACATAATATGTTGAAACTTTTGAATCTTCGACTTCTAAGACCAAGCCTATTTTAATGGTTGACTCCTCTAGTCGCCCCAAACCGAAAGGTAAGGGACAACGGAAGGGGAATGGCAAAGCTGTTGCTCCGGCAGCAACAATAAAGCCCAGGGGAGGGGCGAAGAAGAAGAAGAAACTGCCGACATCAGATGTTTGCATGAATTGCAACAGGAATGGGCATTGGAGAAAGGATTGCAATGCACCAGGCGGAGTAATGGCACCAGGTGCTAATGTGCAAGGTATGTTTGTAATTGAAATTAATTTCTATCTATAAATATTCTCATTCCTTGGTACTTGATACCGCTTGCGGCTCACACATTTGTACAAATGCGCAAGGGCTAACTGATAGCAGGAAGGTCGGGCCTCGCGAGGTGGATCTGCGCATCGGAAATGGAGCACGAGTTGCTGCTGAGCGCGTGAGAACTTATAGGAAAATTTTTCCTTTTGGCAAAGTTTTAATGTTGAACAATTGTTTTTATGTTCCTTCTTTGACAAGGAATATTATTTCTATTTATGTACTTGATTCAGAGGGTTTTTCCTCAAACACGTCTAATGGCAATATGATTTTGACTTTAGATAATGTTGTGTATGGAATTGCGCCTCTTGTGAATGGATTGTATACATTAAACTGCCACAGGAAAATTTTCAATGTACACAATAAAAGGGCTAAGTTAAATGAAAGAAATTCTACCTACTTATGACATTACAGACATGGTCATATCAATCAAACAAGGATAGAACGGTTGAGGAAATTAAATTACCTCGAACCATTTGACTTACAATCTTATGGTAACTGTGAATCCTGTTTGAAGGGTAATTGTTACACCCCGTAAATTCAAGAGGATAAGTTAAGAGCGTACGAAATGAAATAAGATTTGAATTTGAAAAGTTAGGGTGGAAAAAGGTTGTAGGCAGACTTTCAGTCAACTTTGGAGCGGTATATCTCCTAGTTCCTTAGGAGTTTTGAGGAGTTTTAAAAGACTAGTATGAAGGTTGTTGAGTCTAGTTTCCAACGCAACAAACCACTCGTCGATTGGACATCGGGGTAGGAAGTTACGGGCGTTAGAAGTTCTGTGGGCTGACGCAGAGGACAGGCTTCCCAGCAGGCGTCGCAGCGCCGCGGCGCCGTCGGCAGGGCCGCGGCGCCGATATTTCCGAAAGTCCTCTGAGGTTGCAGCGCCGCGGCGCCGGAATGCAGGAAATTCTCAGAAGTGGAAGCGCCGCGGCGCCAAGGCGGGATTTTTGACGCGGTAAGGGGCGAAAAACAGGGGATATTTTGATAAAAGGCCTATGGGAGGGTGACAAGTGTCCCTCCCATCTTTTTGACCAAAGGAGGGTCTTATTTTAGGGCCAAGCCTTCAAGATTTGGCCATTTGCAAGGGTTTCCCCTAAGAAAAATTCCTCTCCTCTCTCTCTCAAATTGATGAACCCCGGTGAGATTTTTGGAAGGGCTTCGAGAAGGAAAAGTGTTGGCAAGCTTGTAGAGGGTTCGTGTGGGTAATTTTAAAGTGAAGAAGATTTCGGAAAGAGGGCTTCTTGAGGTAAAATCTTCTCCTTCTTGTGTAAATGAAGTTTTCAAGTTTTAGTAGTCAAGAAATGAGCCTGAGGCTGTTATATTAAAGTTTGAAAAGATTTGGATCTTGTTGTCTTGTTGAAACCGAAAAGGGGGCATGTTAGCCACTCATGTTGTAATCAATTCATCGTTAGCTAAAAATCGTTGCATGTTATAAATAGGAGGGTATATAATTGGTTATGACTTATATAACATGTTGGAATAACGAGATTGGATTAGAAAGGAAATTGAAAGGAAAGTGATATTGTAGCCGAATGAGGCTTGGAATTATTGGGTTGTTTTGTATTATTGTGGGACAGAATTTTACGCGTCCTGTAAAGGCGTGTAATCCCCTTTTGGTTAGCTGAATTGTTGTGACTTAAATGCGGCGTTTGGTTATTGAATTCGGACCTTGAAAAAGGTGGAAAAGTAAGTAGAAACAAATGAAGTGCTGTCCAATTTTTTCCCGTAAAACAAGGGACTTTACATTAGAATATTCTACTTAGAAGCTAGAAGCTAATAGACGAATTATGGTCATTATAGGTTGACATCTACGGACGGTATACTGGACTTGGCAAGTGGATTAAACACAAGAGGTATGTAGAAACTTTCTTATTTCTTGAGCATGAGTAGTTGTGGCTGTAGTGCACGGTGAGCGTCGTGATTTAAATAAGGTCTGATCATTTGATATACTTGACTTGTTTTAAAGATGCCTAGTCGGTTGAGTTAGAGGATTAACTCACTTGTCCTTGAGAAAAGGTTATAGGAATGGGTTATGCTAATGGGGTAGACAAGGACTTCTTGATGTGAAAGGTATGGAATACTTGATTTGAAAGTATTGATTCTGGAACTATTATAAAGATAAGAACTTGTTGTCTAAGTTAAGAATTCTTGTCTTCTAAGTAAAGAGACTTGAAGCATTTTGAAAGTTGTGTAACTTGATTTGAAGTACAAGTCTCTTGGTCATAAAAAGAACGGAGTTGTCTAAGACATAAAGAGTTATAACAGCTTTATGGGAGGCTAGTTATGACGGCCTTATGAAAGGAAAAGATTGTCTTAGTTTCTAAAGCATAAGGTTAGTATAACGGCTTTATGGGAAGTTGGTTATAATAACTTTATGGAAGGTTAAAAAAGTGGTTTTTCTCGAATAAGGTAAACCTAGATAAAAGAATGGAAGCTAAGAAATGCAATTTGATTTAGAGGCATCATTTGCTTAAAGTTTTAAATAAGGGTCACTTTATTTAGAAGCCGAAGCATATTTCTAATAGTATAGTGACTTGTTTGAAAGATGAATAAGCCTTGATACTACGGGTGTTAGTATCTTGGGGTCTTATGTGAAAAAGAGATCTTGGAAAGAATAGAAATACATAGTACTTTGGGTTGAATTTCCAGGACTTGTTAAGTGATATGTAAAGTGCCTTAAGGTCATAAAATGAGATCCATTTTGTATGTTAATGAAAGTCTAAAGAAGTTAGGAGTTTACTTGGACATACCGTCAGTGATGGAGGATTCCACGGGTATGCCTCAATTGCCTCCTTATGAGTCTACCGGGACGTACCGGCAGTGATGTGGGATTCCACGGGTATGCTTCCCTGGTCATAGTATGAGTTTACTTGGACGTACCGACAGTGATGTGGGATTCCACGGGTATGCTTCCATGGTCTTAGTATGAGTTTACCGGGACATACCGTCAGTGATGTGGGATTCCACGGGTATGCAGCGGAGACATGCTTACGATGAGGGATTCCGAGGCATGTAGTTTGAGGGGTAAGAGTATAAATGAGGGGTACACCCCAAGATCGTTATACCACCTTCTTCAGGGTAAGAGTATAAATGAGGGGTAAATCCCCAAGATCGTTACACCACCTGGTTCCGTGGATTTGCTACCCACGATGTGAGGACCTCATGAAGTCATGTACAGAGATGAGGTATTCCACGAGCATGATATATATATATATATATATATATATATATATATATATATATATATATATATATATATATATATATATATATATATATATATATATATATATATATATATATGTGTTGTGTATGTGTCTGTAAACGGTGAGGTAGGATGCCACGGGCGCGTCATATGGTTGTATTTTACTCTTACGGCTGTCGGCCGTGACGGGGGATTCCACGGGCAGAGGATATAGGTATATACGTGTTGTATGTGTGTCTGGCGGTGGTGGGATACCAGCGCGACACGTGGTTAGATGTACACTGTGTCGGCGGTGATGGGAATCCAGCGGTAGCTATGATATTTGAGGGCTGGTGTTCATAGCCCTGGTGTGGCTATGGTTCATATGTTGAAATAGGTTGTACAAGGTAAGACTGACTTTCATTACTTTCACTTCAGTAAGGTACAATGTACTGTTAAATTGTGTTATCATATATGTCTTCAGCTGTATTTTTGATTATTATGATTTAAATTACAGTACTTTCAGTTTTGCATACTTGGTACATATTTTGTACTGACCTCCTTCGGGGGGCTGCGTTCATGCCGCAGGTTGAGGTACATAGCTTGTTGATCCGCACTCCTAGGATCACGGTTCAGTTCTCGGAAAGCTCCATTTCTCCGGGGGCTTTGTCTTTGGTAGGGTTCCCTGAAGTTGTTGACTTTTGTACATTCAAGGGTATGGCGGGGCCCTGTCCCGTCACAGTTGTTATGTAAACTCTTAGAGGTCTGTAGTCATATCTTGTGGGTCACTTTATAAAAAAAAAATTGAGGTAACTGCTTTTGGATTTGTTTATATCCAGGAAGGCAGCCTTATCGGCTAACCTATTTTTTATTTCATCGTTAAGTTTATGTATGTTCCGCTGATTATCTCTGATGTATACCTGTAAGGGTGCCCAGGTAAGCCACCAGTCGCGGGCCCGGGGTCGGGTCGTGACAGTAATATGACCATTAAACCCCTTTCTAGAAAAAGGATCCGTGTCAAGGAGGTGCTTGAGTTGGTACATACGAACGTATGTGGACCATTTTCGACTCAAGCTAGAGAGGGGTTCTCTTACTTCATCACTTTCACAGAAGACTTATCAATGTTTGAATATGTGTATCTTATGAGACACAAATCCGAGGCTTTTGAGAAGTTTAAGGAGTTTAAATGTGAAGTTGAGAAACAACTCTCAAAGAGTATCAAGACTCTCCGATCTGATCGTGAGGGTGAATACTTAAGCAAAGAATTTATTGACTACTTAAAGTTTCATGGAGTTCATTCCGAATGGACACCTCCTGGAACACCACAGATGAATGGTGTTGCCGAGAGGAGAAACCGAACCTTACTTGATATGGTTCGTTCCATGATGAGCTTTTCAGCTCTTCCAACATACCTTTGGGGATATGTTATTTTGACCTCAACATATGTTCTAAACTAGAATGAATTTATTGCCTCAAGGCCAGAATATGTTTGACCTCGTTGAGTGCTTGTTTTGTCATCATCAATAATATTATCAAGAACCAAACATGTAGTATTGTACATCTTAATCAAACTTGACACTAATCTCAAGTAGGAGCCCCAGCGAGTATTTCCAGCCCTTTGTAGGGTTCCAATCTGATTAAGTCCCCCCCGGTTTCAATTTCATCATTTTCAATCATTTGAGCAATTTGTTTAGTTTGAGCAACTTGTAGTTCATCATTGCGCTTGGTTGAACCGATAGCAAAATTAATAATGAATCTCAATTTCTCAAAAAAAATCAACATAGATTACCTTTGTGGAAGCCGCATTTAATGTCAACTGAAGGCGGTGAGCTAAACAATGAACATAATATGCATATGGACATTCTTTTGCAATCAAAGATTGCAATCCGTTGAGATGACCCCACATATTGTTCGCACCATCATATCCTTGTCCACGTATTTTTCTAATGTCAAGATTGTTTCGAGAAAGGACCAAAAGAATTTCGTTCATCAATGTAAGTGATGAAGTGTTCTTCACATGTACTAGATAAAAAATCGCTCCCTTAATGTTCCTTATTTATCAACGAATCTCATCACAATTACCATCTGCTCTTTGTGTGAAACATCTTCAGATTCATCCACTAAAATAGAAAAGAAATAGTCACCAATTTCATCTCTCATATTTTTTGTCTAACTTTTTTCGCAAAGATTTCTATTATCTCTTTTTGAATCTTCCCTGATGTATAAGAGACATTCTCAGTACCAGAAGTTTGTTAAACGCTATATCGGTCTTCTTGTCATAAGAATCCAAAAGTTCAATCAATTCAAGAAAAATTTCCCGATTCAAAGAGTCATGTTTTTCATTATGCCCCCTGAATGTCAATCCTTGAATTGTCAAATATTTTGTCGCAATCAATCGACATTTTCAACCGCAACCTATTATCTTCTCTTTCTTGTGTACTTTATTTCTCAAATGAGTGAACTATATGTCGAGGTTGGTTTAGTAAATCCAACCTAGATTGCACAACTTTGTCATGGGTTGAATTCACATCTCCCATATGAGTCAAGAAAACACAATTTTTCCACCTACCATTTTCCAATTCTGAAATTCATCAACTGTGAACACTTTTGAATTGTCCGGACTATTAAACAAAAAATATGGATGACAAAAGAGTTTGTCCCTTGACTTTGAATAATTCAACCATGAAAAAGTTATAAACCAATGATGTTGATAACTTCTTTGATGACCAACAGGACCTGAATACGGGAAAAGATATTTTTCATCCGGGTGACAGGGACCTTCATTGATATAAGCACGTCTAACTTCATCACGTTGGCCAAAATAATATTCCCAAATTTGATCTCGCTCAGCGGGATCATAATTAATAGAATTGATACTAAGCTCTCTCGGCCTAGCGCGCTTTGAAGTTTCTCGTTCACTTGAAACCCCGACATTTGTAACATGTTCATTTACCACATGTGCATCATTTTCCAAAGGTTTAGTAGGTTCTTTTGTTTTAAAGAACGAACTAATCTCTTTTTGTGATTTTGACATTTGTATAATATTCCCAAATCTGACAAAAAAAAATCAAACATTTAAAATAACCAATCGTCTAACTAAAATTGAATTGGGACCACAATATTACTATCATAAATTAAATATTTCTAACAATTCATCAAACTCAATCAATAAAAGAATTGATTTAAAATTAATTATTTCCCTAATTTGCAATCATAATTAACAATCCAAATTAAACCCAAAAATTATATTTATAAAACCTTCAAATAACCTAATAAAATAATAGAGAGAATACAACACACCTGAAGAAAACTTTCGTTGTCGTTTTACTTGTTGTCGCCACGTGGTTTAGAATAGTGACTTCATGATTTTTCAGTAGGTTAAATCTTTTTTTTTTTTGGAAAGGCAGTGGGTCAATACTAGTAGTCAATTATTTTTTAAAATGGGGGTGAGCCAGGGCCCAGGCTGGCCCAAGGTATGGTCTGCCCCTGGCCCCGGGTGAACGTTGGGATCCATGGAGGTTTTATATATTTACAAACAATGTTTAAATTATTCATTATCCTATAATATTAATTATCTAATCCTTTATCGATAAATTATATTAACTAACTTATCCTTTATCGAAAAATTATACCAACTAACTAATTCTTTATCGAAGAATTATATTAACTGTCTAGTTTTTCAGAAAATTATAATAATGATATTTAATAATAAACTAATAGTTTAGTTTATCATTAGTTGTTCATTTTATGATAAGTTTGAAGTTTATCTTTTATTCTAAATTTGCGACTTCGAATAATTATATTGTATTATATTTTTATGAATAATTATAAATTATTTACTTAAATAATTAATTACTTAATTAACTAATAATTAATTACTTAACTAACTAATTAATTAAAATTACTTAACTAACTAATTAATTAAAATTACCTAATTAATTAATTACCTAACTAAACTATTTAACGAGAAGACTAACTAATCTTTTATTATGAAATTATATTAACTAACTAATTGCGAACTGATTATTCTTCTAACTAAAATTAAAGTAATAACAAGCTAATTCATTTTACTTTGAAAATTAGATTAACTAACTAATTAATAATTAAATAAATAATTAACACAAAAAATTAGCACATTAAAAATTAACATACAATAAACAATTTCACTAATTGTATAAATTAACAATTACATAATTAACAAATAACAATAGATTAATAAATAGTTTATAATTAAACAATTAACATAGAACAAACAATAAATAGATAAATAAATAAATAACAAATAAAGAAATAAATAACTAATAATTAACAACTAACAAATTTCTTTTTTTAAAAAGGGCTGGCAGAACGCCTGCCATTGAAAACGCAACACTAAAAAAGTAAGTTAACACGGGAACACGATAAATATTTTGAAAATTGAGATTAATAAACAATACTCATGCTTATGATTATCATTTATTAAAAGCTATAATTGAAAATTTCATAGTAAAATATCTCGATTGAAGGTCGTTATTGAGTTTTGAAATCGAATTCTACGTGTTTTATTCTTAAATTTAAGTTTCGAATCTTATTTTTTGACTTGAATATATCGAGAATCTTAACTTTCGGGATAAAATTTAAACCAAAATTGACCTTTTTCAAATGTGGGACCTCAATTTTTATTTGTTAATGACGATTCGTAATTAAAAAGGGGTTGTGGGAACAGATCGGGAGAAAACAATGGGGCGTTATGATTACCCCTATTGCAGGAATTTCATGGGCCAAAGGACACTGCTCCATTATGGTTAAGTCCTTTTGTGTAATAAATTTCTGCCCAAAAGGTACTTTGTTATATATATATATATATATATATATATATATAAATATTTTTGTTGCTTTGTGCTTTCTTTGGGTCATTTAAGTTCCGAACTCTTTTTTTTTTAATTGTTTTTTTAACCCCTCTCCTCGTGAGTTCTCTCTTTGTTGTACTCGAACCACAAGTTGACCTTCAGGTTAGAAGTTGAGGGTGTTTGCCATATGAACCTTCACTTATAAGTTTCAGACTCATATATTTTTCCAAAAAGGTGGATCTCTCACCCCAGGAGCCCCCATACCCCGGTCCGACAGGACTGTAAATGAGTTAATCATGGTAACTCAACTGATTTCAAAAGTTAGACCACTATCACGCTGCGTACAAGGGGCACTCCTTTATTTCAAGAAGTAACCTCCACTCTGTCGCTGACGGGATTCGATCTTGGCCATTTTTTCAATTACCCCCTTGAGAATCAATTGAGCTGCCCATGCGGACTGTACTCATATATATATATATAGAGAGAGAAAAGTAATAGTGTAGCGTCATAATCCAACGATTAAAGAGCTTAAAGCGAATGAAAAACAAAAATATTCTCCCACTTCTTAATCCTCTATTCCTTCTCAAACACTTTTAGCTTTACAAAAATATTCAAACAACAAATCCGCCAGTTACAAAAATTCTTTCTCTTTATTATCTATATACGCCATTTTATTAATCGATTTCTTTGAATAATACTTTTGATAGTAACATAGTCAATCCATCTAATCTTTTTTCAGACCTTATTAATCTTAGGTAAGATTCTATTAATTTTAATCTTGAAAAATATATTTTCGATGAGGCATATGTTACATGAACTTTGGACATTATTCTATAAGCAATATAAGTATTTCGAATAGAATCAAGTCACTTTATCTAATTGAGTATAAAAGTTGAGTCTCGGGGCTACATAATACAGATTAGTAAAAAGCGTAAGATTAAAATCGCAAAAGCTGGAACAACAAAAACAGTCACTGGATGTTGCCTTCAATGATGTGTCAACATCTGAGGCAATATTGTGATAAAATAGTATAAACCTTTGTAGAATATTTGCAGCGAAAAAAGTAAAGAGACACAAGGTTTATATTTTCAAGGGTATATATAAATATATCCCTTGATGGTCGATGACCAAAAGAATTGTATAAATTATATACAATTACAAATGATTTTTTTTTTTACAAATTGAGCGTTACAAACGAAAAAAAATTACAAACAAAATGAAGTCGCAGATGACTTCGCCTAAAGTACAAAAGTCTAAAAGATAAAATACAACATCTTCATTACAATCGATTGAACATTAAGCTTAATCTGGATTAAAGATAGCAATTGTAATGTGGGACTAGATGTTGTTAAACAACTTTAGGCTAGGTGTGTTGATCCAGTTTTCTAAGGTAAAATCCGAGAGCTTTCTTGGAAATTCTTCTTGCTTAAATCTGGATATCGATAATGTGAAGCTTCCCTCTATTTATAGTGTTGAGCCTCCCTTAAAATCCTCACTGATTGATTGAGGAGGTTGAGTAAAAGAAGCCAACTGCTTGGACTGATTCTTCCTCCTGAAATATCTCAGCGTCTTGGACTTGGTCTTCACGTTGCTTCTTCTCCAAGTCTTTGATTATTTCTTTTACCACATTTTAAACACACCAACATTGTAAGCTTGCCTAGGTCATTTTTACTCACAGTAACACGTCCTATTTTGATCGGAAGAATAGGCAAAATCGTTACAGAGATGTTGTCAGGAATGTTGTCACAACATCGCAGGCAACATCCTGAAAATGTTGTCCTGAGCTTTCACGGATGTTGTCACAACATCCTATCCAACATCAACAATAACGATTACAATATTATATTCTTGTATTATTTTAATTAACACTTTTAATTCAAAAAATAAGTCTAGACTATCAATATCAGAATGACGATTATGTTTTAAGGTACATTAAGGTTATGCTATATTTGTTTTTTTAAAAAATCTCATCATTCAATAATCTTAATATTTTACTACTAAATAAAAAATTAAAAATATTTTCATATTCCTCAAATTTGTATATTTCCTTTTGTATGAAAAAGAAAATCAATTTTCTACTAAAAAGTACTTAATGTAATTGAAAGAATTAATCCCTTGATTATTCTTATTGATGAAAGACATATATATACAAGTTAATAGGAGAATCATATTCCTACTTTACATCTAAATCCCTATTCTATAAGGAGACTAACTATATAATTATGGTAAGATTACAAGACTAATTATATGGTAAGTGTACAATGAAATATTTACACTAAAATAATTCCTAGACTAAATAGGGATTTACACGGTCAAAGTAACACCAAATATACCAACTATATTTGATATATCTAACACATGATGATCATGTGAATTGTCTTCGTCTGTTGAGACTGTCTCTGAAATCTTCAAAAGGGACCGAGGGAAGACCCTTGTAAATATGACTGCAATTTGATATCTGGAAGAGACATGACAGACGCGTACTTGTCCTTTAGCTTCTTTCTCTCAAACAAAGTGAATATCCATCTCTATGTGTTTAGTACGCTGGTGCTGAATTGGATTACCAGAAAGGTAGATGACACTTATATTATCACAATACACCAAGGTAGCCTTCTGAATAGGATAATGGAGCTCCAAAAGAAAATTGTGTAACCAACATGACTCAGAAACCACATTGCCTACCCCTCGATACTCGACTTCTGCACTTGAACGTGAAAGCACGGATTGACGCTTGGCAGACCATGAGACCAAGTTATTACCCAAAAATATACAATAGGTAGACCATCTGGTGTCAGGACAACTACCCCAATCAGCATCTGTATAAGAGACAAGTGTAGACGTCGATTAAGGATACAAATGCAAACCATAATCAAGTGTTTCCTAAATGTACCTAAGAATGCGTCTGAGCGCATTCATATGTTAAATCCTGGGATCATGTATAAACAAACACACCTGTTGTACGACATATGTAATATCAGGTCGTGTGAACGTAAGATACTGAATGACGCCTGCAAGACTACGATAGCGAGTCAGATCCTCATAGGGAGAGCCAGCTGTAGCACCCAACTTGGGTTTAGTATCAACTGGAGTAGAAGTAGACTTACAGGATGACATCCCAACCCTCTCAATGATCTCTGCTGCATACTTATGTATGTATTCTAATTTTCTAAAAAGATTTTGACATATATATGTAGGTATGTATTCTAATTTTCTAGCTTTTGAGATGCAAAGTTGTTAATAATTTTCTTAATCGGTTTCTTTGAATAATACATTTTAGCTTTTGAGATGCAAAGCTGTTAACAATTTTTTTGATCAATTTCTTTGAATAATACTTTTGAAAGTTACCTAGTCGATCCATCTAATCTTTTTTGAGACCTTATTAATATTAGGCAAGATTCTATTAATTTTAATCTTGAAAAAAATATTTTCTATGAGACATATGTTGCATGAACTTTGGACATTATTCTATAAGCAATATAAGTATTTCGAATAGAATCAAGTCACTTTATCTAATTGAGTATATCGATTAGAATATTCTATTCTTGTATTATTTCAATTAACACTTTTAATTCAAAAAATAAGTCTAGACTATCAATATCAGAATGATTATGTTTTAAGGAACATTAAGGTTAATGCTATATTTTTTTAAAAATTCTCATCATTCAATAATCTTAATATTTTACTACTTATAAATAGAAAATTAATTTTTTTTTCATATTCCTCAAATTCGTATATTTCGTTTTGTTTGAAAAAATCAATTTTCTACTAAAACAGTAAAAAGTACTCAATGTAATTTTTAAGAAAATATATAAGTTAATTATTGCTAAACAAAAAGATGGGGCCCTAAATTTGGGGCCTGCTTTAGTTGCTTCACGGTAGAGTCGGTATTGCTTTGCTATAAATAATAAGATAGGAACGCTCATGTTTTTCCATTTTTTTTTGTATTAGATTATGTTCCTAAATTATGTCTTTTGCCGTTATATCGGATGATCGAATCGGAAGACAAATTAATTCCATAACTTAAGCAATTCGGGATGGAAACATAACTCTAATTTTCAGCAATTGGTTCTCCAACTACTACAGAAAGCGTTAGGACGGTGATATTAGTAAACTAAGAGGTAAGAAACATGAATGCAACTGAGTACAATAAAGATAAAAGATAAAGTAAAGAATATAGTAAGGATAGATAAAAGATTTGATTTGTTTAATTGATTGTGGGTATATACAAAAGAATGTTACTATTTATAATACAAAAAGGAAGAAAAATTGTACAAATGTGCCTCCATGTGAGCCATCAAGTAACCCACTAAGTTCAATGGACGATCATGGGGGAGGTGGTGCCGATTTTCTCGCCCTCTTCTCCTCTTGCTCGGGTAATGGTCATTGCTTTCAACTGTTGTTGGTTGTTACTGCTTTTAGGGGTCTAGAAACCCTTTTAACTTGGTTGTTGAGGCGTCTGGATCTGAGTGAGTCTCAGTCGTACCTCTAACCAACGACTTCAGCCAATATGCCTTAGTATTCGATGAAGTTCTTATAGTTGAGGGCTAGAAGTAAATTCGACTCCATAATAGTTCGGTTGTCACTGAATTTCGGCTAAACACTTAAATTATTTTTGAGTGTTAACAAATTCACATTTTGTTAGCTTCCCTTCCTAATGTTGAATTTGATGATTGTAATTATTCGGAACAGGACCCATTATTTAAATAAGTTGTTGAAAATGTTTAATATATCACAATTAGAGGTGTCAATGGGCGGGTGAAATTGAATTTGGGTGAATCAAAATGGACTGAGTTAATAAACGAGTCATTTATTGACCCGCTCAAAGTTACTTGGGCTGAAATGAACTAAAATGTGGGTCATAACCCAACCCGCCCAACTCATACTAATGTTTAATTGCTTTATTTTAATTTTTATAAATTTTTAATACCTTATAACATTATTATTTTTGTTTATTATGACTAAAATAACATATCAAATCAAAAATATTATTTTTGAAAATATTTTGATAAGATTTCTCATGAGTCAATTTGGACTTCATATCAACCCATTTTTTATGGGCTGAAATGAATTGGACTGAAATGGATTGAATTATTAAATGACATGTCATTGACCCGCTCAAACTTAAGCAGATTGGGCGAATGATATTTTTATGAGCTCAATTTGTCACCTTTAATCATGACAATTGAATCCACCCATCGATTCTTATCGGAGAAGTTAGGTAAGTTAAAGTGAAACTTACATAAATGACTATAGTTTAGGGGTTTAAAATTTGTCATAGTCATAATTTCAATATTTACAGGACGTAGCTACTTGTTAACCCGATGTATTCATAAAATAGCTCGTTGTATTCATAAAACGGTCTCGATGTATTCATGAATACACCGAGTAAAAATATATTCAAAATTTTGTTTGTTGTAAAGTTAGATGTATTCAACTCATCTGTATTCACGTCAAAATGTATTCAACTCAGCTGTATTCGTTTGTAGCTACTTTAAATTGTATTCAATTTATTGTATTTAAAAATCAGTTGTATTCAAACAACATAAAATACAAAAAAAATATTGTATACAACTTATTGTATTATAAATTCGGTTGTATTCAAATAACATAAATATAAAAAATAGATTCATCTGTAATAGATACACTAAAATATTGAATACACTGCATACAATCTAAAAAATTAACAAATATAAACTCAAAATACTGAATACAAAAAAATAATAAATACGATGAATACAATAAACGTGACCGGAAGAAGACGACTCAAATCTGAGCTCCAGCGGGTAGTGACCGGAAGTTTGATCCCTCAACCGCACCACTTGTCATCTAATGGGTCAGCCGTTCCCTCCGCCGCCACACTTGTCATCAAGGCGTTGAAGGAACCGGAACGTGATCGAAAAAAGACGGCTCAGATCTAAACGTGACCGGAAGGAACATGAGTGGAAAGCTCATATCGCCAGTGCTGGAGAGAAAAGGGACGGCGGTGGGAAAGGCAGATGAAAAGGGATGGCAGTGTGGCGGGCAAATCTGGAGAGAAAAGGGACGGCGACATCGGTGGTGCCGGCAGATATGGAGGGAGGCATGTCGTCACTGCTTTTCCGGCGAGCAGTAGTGTCCGACAGAAACAACCTGAAAAGAGAAGAGGGACGGCGGCGATGTTTCGACGAGCAGTGTTGTTCGGCGAAAATGACCGAAAAAGAGAAGAGGTTCGGCGGCGGCGAAGAGCTGGGGAGGGAGAGGTGAGGGAGAAGACCATAAACCTAATGTATTTTGGTATACATATGGATGATAATTAACATATAAATTTTAGCTTGCAATGTAATTACAATAAACAATAGTTACTAAATATAATTAGGTACTAATAATTAGTTATGATATGTAATTTTTCTTAGTTAAATGACTTTTAGGGAGTATTAGTTTCGAGCATTTACGATAATAACAACATATCAAGTGTAGTCTCACGAGTAAGGTCTGGAGAGGATGAAATGTACATATATTTTATCTCTACCTTTATGGGGTAGAGAAATTGTTTTCGGTAGACCTTGGCTCGGAAGAAAAGATAGGGAGGTGGCAACAACTAGCATGATAAAAGAAAGTTTTGAGCATTTACGTAAAATTAAGCTTATTTTTGCAAGATATATTAGAATGACAACAAAAATTAAATAGTTAATGATTAAAAAACATATTTAAATTATCATTTTATCGCGAGTTTTACATTCAAACTATCCGTTAACTTTTTTTATTTAAATTATCATCTTCTATATATTAAAAATGATTAGCCTAACTACTGGTTGGTCCTTTTCCTACCTAAAATTCTCAAGTCTTTAGGGGGTGTATTCAATTAGGATTTTAAAAGACTTTTTTTGGAATAAATAAGTCTTATGAATTTTAAAAGACTATTTAGGATTGTTATGATTTTAAAAGCCTGTTTTGACAATCAAGATTTCTTATGTTTGGATTTTAAAAGATTTATCATAAGATTTATAAAAATTTGAAAGGACCGCATGAATTTTTTCTCCAATCCTTTTGCTCTCATCATCACCACTTTTTTATATTTTTTCATCATTAGTTTTCAATGTAAAATATATCAAAAGCCGTTATTGTACTTCTGAAATAACAATATATAGTATTCCAAATTTCATTAACTATTCTTTCTCATTAATTGTCTAAAATATTACTTAATTCTATAAATAACAATAAAAAGTTTAACCAAATTACAATAACAATAGTTCAACAAAATTATAACCCAAATAGTTTAACCAAAGTAAAATAAAATAGCACAAACAAATGTAAGGATCTCCTGCTTTCTCCTATTATAATTAAATTGTTCACATGGCTTGAGGGCTACAGATAGGGGTGACAGATGAGCCGTTTGGGCGGAAGTTGAGCGGGTCAAGATGAATTGAAGTTGATGGGTCAATGCTCAACCTACCCAAAATTTATATGGACTAAGATGGACGGATCAAGATGAGTTAAATGATGGGGGTGCGGGTAGAGAGAAGAAGTGTGGGTAGAGTGAAGGGGGTAGGGTAGGTGTGGGTATGAGACTATGGGGTAAGAAAAAAATTCATATTTTTATAAATTATTTATAAAAGTAAAAAAAATATAAAATAAAAATTTGAGATTGGGGTAGGGCGGGGTAGGGGTAGGTAAGATACAATTTCATATATATATATTTTTTATAAAAGTAACAAAAAATATGAAATATAAATTTGAGGATGGGTGGGGGTGGGGTCGACGGAGTTAGGGCGGTAGGGGGAGGTAAGAAAAAATTCCATATTTTTTATAAATGTAAAAAAAAATATGAAATAGAAATTTGAGGATGAGGTGGGGGTGGAGGGGGTAAGTGTGGGTAGGGTGGAGGGGTAGGGGTAGGTTGTGGGTATGGGGGTAAGAAAAAAATCATATTTTTATAAATTATTTATAAAAGTAAAAAGAATAAAAAATAAAAAATTGAGATTGGGATAGGGGGGTGTAGGGCGTAGGGGAGGTAAGATAAAATTTCATATTTTTAATAATTTTTTTTATAAAAGTAACAAAAATATGAAATAGAAATTTGAGAATGGGGTGGGGGGTCGGGTAGGTGGGGTTAGGGCGGTAGGGGGTAAGAAAAAAATCCATATTTTTATAAAAGTAAAAAAAATGAAATAGAAATTTGAGAATGAGAAAAAATATTATAGGTTAGACTGAGATTGTTTATAGGATTTGTTATTTATATGTTCCACTAAAAAGTCCTCCAAAATTCATATTTTTAAAAAATCATTCGAAATCTCAAAATTTTGAATATCAAAATACTTTTTGTTAGTCTTTTAAAATCTTAATTGAATACCACTAGATTTGAACATTCTGTTTAAAAAATTCTAATAGTCTTGATTGAATATCACACGACTTTTTTAGACTGTTTAAATTTTTTAATTGAATACCACATGACTTTTTTATCCCAAAAAAATTCTTTTAAATTTTTAATTTAATACACCCCCTACTGTACATCACATACATAAATTGAGACTGAGGGTAGGGAGTACGACACTTACCCCCCCCCCCCCCTCCTCGTAACCAGTACTTGTTGATATTCAAAACCCGACAGTTACACACTAGTATTCTTCTTCAGTTTCCCGCTAGTATCTCTACAAAAATCTTATTAAACCCTAGTTCTCTCAAAAGGTCACTTGCATTCAATTCTACTACTACTATCTCTACATTTTTTATGTATCTATAGCTTTGTCTTGTCTCCTTTACTATTTATTTGACAATTTTTCACCGCATCTGTTAATCAATGTATGTTTTTTTCTTATCCTTGTTGTTTCTTCAGGTGATGATTCCGTTTGTTCTGAAAATCTGATCATGTTCGATTGCTGATAAAATCTGGTGCAAAGTTTTCATCTTTGTGTTCAATTTTGCTTAAAAACTGAATTTTTGTGTGTTTTATTAGTTCTTGAGGAGATCCTTTAGGGATATCCATGAAATTGGATTATACAAAGTATATTCGTTTGTCCACTACAAAAAATGATATGCACAAATTGATTTGTATTGACGATTTCGGAGCAATTCAAGTGTTTTTCAGCGCATCTTGTTCATCATTGTATCTCTTTGTTTTCTTATGGAATCTTCTTATGATCTGTTTGAAAATGAAGGGTTTTTTTTCCATTTTAATTTTTCATGTGTAATTATAGTGCTTGCCACTTCCAAGTCTAGATAAAAGAAGAGGGTTGTAAGTTGACGATTAGTATAAAGATAGTCTAATAGATAAAAGAAGAGGGTTGTAAGTTGACTACTAGTGTAAAGATAGTCTAACATTATAATGATTGTTGGAACCAACATGCCACAGACATTGTTGATTCTCCCACATCGGTTGTGGGATGAGAATTTGGACTCCTTATATGGACCTAGACAATCCTCCCATCATAAGCTAGCTTTTGGGGTCGAGTTAGGCTCAAGATCCATTTTTTATATAGTATCAGTGCCAGACCCATCCCAATCCATTAACTACCCGATGTTGGCCCCTATCATATATTATCCACGCTCTAGATTTCCGGTCCTAGGCGTCCTCGAGGGTGTTGATTCTCCCACATCGGTTGTGGGATGAGAATTTAGACTCCTTATATGGACTTAGACAGTCCTCCCCTCATAAACTAGCTTTTGGGGTTGAGTTAGGTCCAAGATCCATTCTTTACGGACATGAATAGAGCGAAATATGGTTTTTGATTTGTATTACTATTCTCTTATTCCTTAATTAGCTTGTGCGTTCGAGAATTTGTTCTAACTTCTTGGTAATTGTTTTGCAGTTTAAGGATATTCCTTGACCGTAAGATCATGATACAAGTTAAGGAGGAAGCTCCGATTCTGGACTTTGGTGGATTCACTTCTTGTTCATCTTTCTCTGATAGTAGTTATGAGGCTAGCACTCCGAGATGCTCCTCCGAACCTGGGTAAGCTGAAAATTTTGATTTGTTTTGGTGGCATGAAGTTGGGTCAAATCAGGTCTTTAAAAAAGATGGTTGATTGATGCAATTTTAGTTTTCACTTCAATTTTTCTAAATCCTATTTCAGTTCCAGTTGCCGAAGGAGCTCAGGTCCAATTAAACGTTCTTCTCAGGCAGGCTGGACAGAAGAAGAGGTAATAGGCTATTCGCTGGGGCTCTTGTTATACCTATTATATGGTTGAATTTCAAGTGGTTTAGTTCTCTATCCAAGCTTTCTGTGTACTTTTATGATGATTTTTACAACCTTGTGAGAGTGTGTCTCCATAATAGCTAGGTACTGACAGAATTATCAATATGAGTTGTCATGTCCTTTTTCCTTTTGTTTCTATGCATGTGGATGCTTAGGATGTATAATTGATCAAAGGAAACGATAAAGATAACTTTTGTTAGTCATAATTCCAATTTTGTTGCTTTCGGAAACAACCTCTCTACCCTCCAAGGTAGGGGTAAGGTCTGCGTACACTCTACCCTTCTCAGACCGCACTTGTGAGATTATACTGGGTATGTTGTATAGTTCCAGTTTCATTTGCTCATTTTACTATTTCCATAGGCTCATTTCTTTTGATCTAGAAATTTCTGACTTCTTTATTCCTTTCACAGGATAATCTGTTGACTGAAGTGGTGAAAAGGTTCAAAGGGAGAAACTGGAAAAGAATAGGTAAGACACAATTTATTTTATTTGATCAGGTCACTTTTCAGCTAGGTTAACCGCAAAGACCTTTAGTTTTTGCTCCTAGTCGCTTTATGACTTGGGTCCTGCTCTAGGAGAAGGTAGTTGGGGCAAACATAGAGAAATGGCTACATGGAAAACTGTGTATGAGTGGAATTTAGTACCTTAGAACATAGCACTTCCTTTGCAGGCTTTTGCTGCCTCTTAAGCTGCCTTTTACCATGAAAGTAACAACAAGACACGTTGACACTGGTTTGGAATTGATATAACCAACTATACTGTAGTATGAAAGTTACATACACGAAACCACTTCATTATCTTCCATTACTCAGTAGGTGAAAAGTTTTAAGAAGCCTGTGTGATCTACCTTTCTTTTAATCCTTTTCAGTACAATAAAAATGTTTAACATCTTTTGAATACCTGGCTATTTCATGGAGTAACTTCTACTGTTGTCTCTATGAGCAAAATTTGTCTGCTGAACGTTGCGTGTGGTTGTATTGTGTTCTCTTTTGTTCTACAGCTGAGTGCATGAATGGAAGGACCGATGTGCAGTGCTTGCATCGCTGGCAGAAGGTTCTGAATCCTGAGCTTGTAAAGGGTCCTTGGACAAAGGAGGTACAGAACGATCTTACAACCAATGGTTTGCTACGAGTTAAATTCCTATATCAAGACTGATTATTAAACAATTATTTTGTCCCTTTTGAAATTTCAGGAGGATGACCAGATTATTGAGTTAGTTGAGAAATATGGCAGTAAGAAGTGGTCCCTTATCACGCAGTCTTTGCCTGGTCGCATTGGCAAGCAATGTCGGGAAAGGTCAGTTTCCAACTCTGCCTAAATCCGTTGATATGCAACAGTTTGTATTTATACCTCCGGTTAATTTACATGCTCATAAACCCAGAACTTTTTAAAGGCTTCCTGGAACATCTGTAGTTGGTCTGTGTACAGAGTTTTTCCTTGCCTTGAGAACTCATTTTGTCTCAATTTTCTCGTGTTATGCAGGTATCTTATTTTCACTTAGCCCTATTATTTTTTATGTCCTGTGTAGATCCTTGTTTAAAGGATTATTACTTCCTGTTATCTATTGTTTGATGTTGTATTGTATCTTTTCAAAGCAATCAATCAATCTCAGACTGCACATGGGAAGAATTTTTTAAGTGAATAAGAAAAGTGTGACAACCAGGAGCAGCTAAATATTTGATTACTGCAATTTATTGGTGAATTCTTTGTTAAATTTTGCAGTTAAAGCCTTAAAGGAGATCCACATCTCCATGTTCTGTTCCAATTGAAAAAAAAATGACATTGGTTGATTATTGCAAGTTATTATACTTGTTGCAGTCTGCTATGTACATTAATGTTGTGAGATAATGTCACAGGTGGCACAACCATCTTGACCCAACAATTAAAAAAGATGCCTGGACTGACCAAGAAGAATCGGTCCTCTGGCACTATCACCATATATACGGGAACAAGTGGGCTGAAATAGCGAGGTTTCTGCCCGGAAGGTATGCTAAAAATCTATTTTTAAAATTATGTATATGGGTATCTGATTTAGAGATTCTTTGGGCATTCCCAAAATGTTGGTCAAGTAATTTGCAAAATCTACTCCTCTTAAATACAAATGGCAGTCATTTAAAGTGCATGATGCTGAAAAGTCATCATTAGTATAAGTGTGATGTAACTCGTATGCCAAATCAAACACACACCTTTTGACTGTTAGGATGTCTAGGCACATTGCTTACAGTGTATCAAAATCCTGTACACTGCTCGAGCTTACGATATTTAGTAACAATTTTAAACTTACCATTTTACCCTTATGAAATGCTTTCTAGCCACACAAATAATTATGGTTTATTTTGGACTACAAGTTTCAAAAGTCTTCCTTTCATTCTTAAACTCCGTGTCAGAGTCAAACACCCTCACATAAATTGGGACAGAGGGAGTAATTCTAATAATGGAGAGACGGCCAAGGCATAAGTAGCTTTCCTTTCACTTTTACTTCTCTCCATCTTATTCTCCAGTTTCACTTCCATCTGGACTTCGCAATCCCTTTCCCCCAATATGGTTTCTTATTTTACTTCTGGAGGAACAAAACTATCCATGACTAGAACTCTTTTAGCATTTCATTTTGTCAATTTGAAATTTCATTTTGTCAATTTGAAATGGGAAAAGTTTACAACTTGTAGTAATAAGTTAAAGTTTTATTTTCCAAAAGATCAATTAATCTGAGTCCAATCTGACTTTGAAAATTAGTCAGGTTGACCCTCGGCAAGCAAGTTAGGAGAACCAAATGGGGAGAGAGTTTGTAATAGTGTGATAGCTTCTTGCCTGAGTAGTCTGGATATTCTAAGTTATGTAACTCTACTTTTAAGGACTCAATGTGCACCCTGTTTAATCCAGAGGATCAACGTTCTTTTGTACTATTAGCTGGAGGTACATGTGTCAATTTGTTTCTAACAAGCCAAGGTCTTACTTTGTCATGATTACTCTAAAATGAATTTCTTGCCTAAGCTTGATGCATTCTGTTTGATTTTCACTAAAGTACCATATATGCACATATCTTTGATAATCTATTTTAAATTTTGGAGCTCTCGCAGGACTGATAATGCAATTAAAAATCATTGGAATTCCACAACGAAGAAAAGATCAAGTTTGAATTTACTAAGTAGGTTGGATATCCAAAGTGAGGGATCTCCGGATTTCTTGACTCACAAGAAAAAACTAGAGATCAAGAAGCATCCAACACAGGCTCATAATGCAGAAACAATCTTTTTGAGCGAGCAGACAGGAGTACATAATGCTGCTGATGCTTGCTCAACTGATCTGAGAATTGGATATGCTTATTCTCCGCGAAATGTTTTACATAAGGATACTTCTTTATTTGGAGCCTGTAAATCATCAGAAGACAATGTGAGAGATCTGATAAAGCCACTTGGTGGAATACAATTTGCCAAGGCAGGGCTTATTCCAAGTGGTGAGACAGATAAACAATGCCAATCCAATTTAAGTCGCACTAAAATATCATATCCTCTCTTGGCCTCTTCTTTAGATTTTCCTTTGGATCCGTTGCACCACACCAGATGGAGTAGTTCTCAGGTTGAGGCTGTTCATCCTACTACTTTTGGGAGAGTGTGTGAGTCTCCCAAAAGGTCTAGGCACGACACTGTTAATGATCCTGACCATGATTTTTTGCGTTTGTCATTGGCTGGCTTCACCGAGGTTCATTCCCAAGGTAACAAGAAGAATAAAGCATATGATACACAATCTTCTTTGCCTCTCAAGCAGCCTGGCTGCCTGTATTATGAACCACCAAAATTAAAGGACTTGTTGTTCCCTTTAACGGATGAAAACCTTAGTAGTGACAACCTTATCAGGCAACAAAACAGCCATCCACTTTGCTCTACACCTCCTAGTCTTAAATATACAGTCTCTGCTAATGGTAGCAGTCCAGAATCTGTGTTAAGAAATTCTGCAATGAGCTACACAAAAACTCCTTCAATCATAAGAAAGAAGACTTCAAGAATTCCAGAAGCTGCTGGGCATTCTTGTTGCACAGGCACCACCACTCCCGTGTATATTCTTCGTAGTGCTCCTGACAGAGAAGACACCTCAAACCTGAAGGACAGGATTTCTGGATGTAAAACGTCAGTTTCAGGAAAATCTCTTGGAAGACGGTTGGAATATGCATTTGATATGGAATGGGATTCCTCTAGATGTTGCACACCAGTTTCTGCAGCTCCACCTTGTGGACTTACTCTTGATGCTATTGGTGCTAATACAATGTTGACACCATGAAAACAGGTAAGTAATGTAGCAGTTCGTTTAGTTTGTCTTTAACTTCAGCTTTTTCTTGCTCAGTTTGAGAAGATTTTATTTTTGGGGAGCTTGAAATCTACAAAAGCATCTTTATTGCGCTAGTTCAGTTAAAAAGAACTTGAACTGATCTGACAAGTCTACTAAAGATCTTAACGTAACCACATATTTGTGGATGTGTGTAATTACATTGATTTCCCGAGTTGGTTACTCTCTCCGGTCCAAAATAAGTGTCGTTTAATGTTTTGGTATACCCATTAAGAAATCATTAAAAGCATTAATCACAAAGGGTTATTTGACTAAAACACCCTTCATCTCTCCTTAAATTACCTTTTATCTCTACTTAGACTTTTAAGGATCATTTATTGGAGCTAAGGTAGAGTTGGGAAAGAATAATTAATGCCTTCTTCGTTTTCTAGAGTGACACTTATTATATGGACCAAATTGATTTGGCTACAGAGACTTATTTTGGACCGGAGGGAGTAGTGCATTTTGAGCGGTTACACTTCCGAATTAGTTGTAGTGTTATTATTGTAGCCCTGCTTAGCCTATCATACTAGTAGGCGCAATATTGTTTTATAGTTCCATGTCCTTTGATTTCTGCTGCTGTATATTCTTTTGTGTACTTTGTTTATCTTATTTACCCACGTTAGTTACCGCTTCTTTTTTCAAGAATGCTTTATCATGGCCTGTTCACTTTTGTTACTCTCATTTTTCCTTTAAATTTCTTATCCGGGTCTGACCGTTTCCCTTGCTTTTGCTTGTGCTTATGCTTTTCTTGAGCCGAGGTCTTTCGGAAACAACCTCTCTACTTACCAAACCTCTCTACTTACCAAGGTAGAGGTAAGGTCTGCGTACATTGTACCCTCCCCAGACCCCACGTTGTGGGATTGCACTTGGTATGTTGTTGTTGTACACTTCCGAATTAGCAGGATGCAGATATTGGCATTTTCTCCAAATAGCAAGGTGATCTATGTTTCAGTTATTTGCAAACCTTATCTGATGCCTCTTAGGTATTAGAATAGAGGGAACTTCAAATAGATGTTGGACCATTCTTTTAGTTAAATCAATGTATAAAACAAGTGAACTCTTCTAGCTTTTTTGTCTCAAAGAACTGTTGAGCGGAGCCTGCTGGTTTTCATGACTTCAACTGCTTTCCATATTCCTTAGTCAATCACTCATTTGTAAAGCTGAGAAGATGATAATGAGGAGGGGAGAAATGACATTCCTTAGTCATTCACTCATTTGTAAAGCTGAGAAGATGGTTATGAGGAGGGGAGAAATGGTATTGTATGCATAGATACTATACATGCCATATAATATGTGACCACTCTGCAAAGAGCGACGTTATATGTTCCAGCCTAAATGTTTATCTGTCCTCCTTCTGAACTATTTTGATCTAATCTTGCATTCTACTATGGATTTCTCTCGTGTTATTTCTCTTATGATTTTCTTTTTTGATTTTATGAATCAGCAGTAGAGGATTAGTCTGGAGAAGCTTTTATTGTAGATTACAAGCAGGTAAAAAAGTTTAATCTTTCTCGCAGTTGCTTCAAAATTGTTGCAAGTACTCCTATTTCTATTAGTGTAGCGCATATCAATTGATCAGTTTTGAATTGCACAGTCAAATCATACTAATGGATGGATCAATCGGAGAATTATCAACGCATGTCAATTTTCGAGCTAACAAAGACCAGTGAAGCATTGACATGCTGAGATACTTGAGGAAGGCGAAGTTGAAGCTGACGAATTAGTTGGAGACTGGCATACTCACATAAACCCTGTGAACCTATTGACTAATAAGAAAATATCGCAAAAAGGTGCAGCTACATGACCAATTTTTTGGAGTAATTCTTGTTTTGGGAGTTGCACAGTTCCTTATGGATGTACTCTTAAAAAATTGTTTTTCCCCTGTCCTACATCAGAAGTCTAGTGGAAGGAGAGGGGGTTGTTTGTAAATATGCATTTAGAGTCAATTGCCTGCGGCTGTGGGATTTTACATTGTTGGGAAAATGTGCTCCTAGTGCTTTGTCTTGTTCTATGCCATTGTTAAACAAACAATTATATTATCCTGAACCATTGGAGAGTAAAAGGTGGTAAATGTTGGTGGGTTATACTAAACAACCCTATCATATCTCAGTTATACACTCCCTGTATATTTAAATCGAACACTATGAAAATGCTAAACTTAAACTAGGTCTATCTTTAATTAAGTAGAAGTCCTTGAGCTCTTTATCCTCAAGGCACTCATCCTCTTGGCTAGGAGCTCTCTCGAAACTTCTTCAATATTTCTTCAAACTTGAGCTCAAATCCGATTTTTTTTATGTTTTCATTTGTATCTTTTGAAAAATTTATATAGGAAATGAACACAAGTTACTCTTATCTAGCGGGAAAATAAGGTGAAAAAAATTGTAGTAACTAGTGTTTTTCTAAAGTTCCAAAATCTACTCTCAACTTGGAATTTAGGGCTGTGGAAAAATCAGTTTAATCGATGAGAGAGAACGGAATCACTTTGTTTCAGTGACATATCTAATCAGGCTGAATAGGATTTGAAGAGATGTCACGATCATTCACATAAATTTCAGTGAATTATTGAAGCTATGAATCAATAAAAATGTTATTGGTATCGGGTTAATGGATTAATCGTTTTTAAATGGTTATGTTGATTTTTTTATTGGACTTACGGCTCGGTTTTTAAATTTTAGTTAATAGTCCACCGATAACCCAATAAGATCAAATTAAATTACCTTTTTATCTATAATTATATAAAAGTGCCTTCAAATAGAAATCATATTCCTAATTTTCTACTAGTATTTTCTAAATTCTACTTTTAGTACAGGGCCTTTTGCAAGTTGCAACGTTATTGAATTTGCTTCTGCCTGGACTTTTATGCTTGAAAAGGGCCCTGCTTCTGCCTCGTCCCTTGCAAATATCAGTCTTTTAATTCAACTGAGCACCTCTTTAGTTTATTAATCACTGCACAAGTGTCATATATGGTTTGATCATTCATCTAGATTTCATGTCACGTTAACATACATGACAGTGTCATGTGTAATGAATTAAAGAAGAGAATTTTCTTATCGGTTAAACTGAAAATTGAATTGTTAAGAAGCATTAACCGATTAATCGAAAACCGATAACGAATTTGGTCATCAGTTTAATATATTTACAAATTAATAACCGATAAACCAAACTATTAACCTACCGAAATGGATTCGAATCGACCGATAAGTACTCCTACCTTGGATGCTTTAATAGTGATTTTAGGATATGGACGTATATCGTCGTCAGCATTTCTGGTAGACATCATTTCGCCAATAACAGGAATGCAATTTGCATCCTTAGCAGTGTTTTCGGATAAAATGATAAGAACCAATTATTGCTTTGTCTATCAATTATTAACTAATATATTATATATCCTCAATATATATAGTACTCATTTTTCTTTATTGATGGAGACTTTTTTCTTCGTGATAAGCTTAAAATTATTATAATTGTTGGTATATTAATATAATAGTTTTTATTTATTACATATCGTTCCTGATTACGGTTTGATTAGTTAAATGAAAAATGGCAAACAAGTTTTTTTTTTCATTTTTTATTATTTCTTGACAAACTGACCTATCTGTTTCAGTTAAGGAGCTATGAGTCCGCTTGAACATCTCAATTGGTTTCAAAGGAATATTTTGAGCAATGATCAAGGATCGAATTCCATTAACGGCAGAGTGAAAGTTTAAATAAAGGAGAGTCTTTGTGCGCAACGTGATACTGATCTAACATTTGAAATCAATTGAGTCATCATGATTTATCTTCTTCACAAACTTGTCGGACCTGAATGAGGCTACCGGAGGGGGAGATTCCACCTTTAGGAGCACTCAAGGAGCTATGAAAGAAATCTTGGAAACCCAAATTTTCCAAAGATGATAATTCCACGTCAGCCTTGACGTCTGAAAATGACTCAACGAGTAATTTCTTTTCACAAAAAGAAAAAATCTTTTCACATTTTTTTTTATCATTACAATATAATTTACATGGTATAAAACATACGATTTTTACTCCAAATAAATAGATGTCTGACATGGTGTTTGTGTATCCACTTATATTATTTAATCATAATTAATTAATTTATATATTTATTACATTAAATCATTTAACTATAATAAAAGTCTACATTCGCACGCGTAAGTATTTACTATATGAAAGTGTTTTTTTTGTGAAGGCATGTGCATTCTTCTTTCAGTCTTGAATGCTTGGATATGAAAGTGTTGTTAGGGTTCATAGAAGTCTCTATCCGCTTCATATATGTTATAATATGTATGTCCATCAAAACAAAACAGAAAGAAAGTTCCAGCAGACAGTGATAGTAATAATAATTCAAAATAAACTTGTTTGAATAAAATAGATTCTACAACTTCAAAATGTTCTTGCTTCATGGTGAAAGAGATATTTGATACGATGAAAGAGATATAAATGCATGATTCAACTGACCAGATTATGAAGATAACTTCTTCATAATTTTTTTCTGTTTTAAGGTTAAATTTGACTGGGATGAAGATTTTTTCGAGGAAGAGTTCTTCGTTTGAACACTTATGTTGAGTTCTCCCATATCGGTAGGATAAGTGGTTATTTGTCTCTTTATTTGGCTTGGACAATCCTCCGAAATTGAGTTAGGCTCAAGATTCATTCTTTACATGGTATCAGAGAGTCAGACTCATTCTAATTCTTCTCCAATTAACAAGATTTGGGCGTGCGTGAGAGTATTAAGAGTCCCAATTCATTGTTTCCGTTGAGTTCTTCCACATCGATGTGATAAGTGGTCATTGGTCTCCTTATATGGCTTGAACAATTCTCACCCTACAGGTTAATTCCAATTCTATGTTCACCGATGTTGAGTTTCCAAATTATGTCATCCACCGCTCGGGGTCTGGACATCCATCCTTTACAGAACTAGTAAGAATATGTGAACAAAAACACTTTTTTCACAAGAAAAGTAATTTATTTTTGTTATTTTATTCAGAAAATCATTCAAGCCGAGAATACACACAATCACATTTTAATAACGTGACACCTGATATTTTAAGCCGAAAAATAAAAAGCATTAACCCCAACCAAAAATCTCTTAGTTGACCCAATACTCGACCTGTAAAATCTGTTAATATGCTAAACAATTGCCAAGATATCCCCTTTATTTGCTTGAGTTAGGCGACTTTTTGAGATAGTAAAATATAAATGCCTTTTTCTGAAAACAGATATTCTTTTTAGTAGGAATACGTAACAAAACTTTCGGTGTGGGACCAACAAAAAAAACTAACTCTCGTTGATTTTATCGACCATGAGAATTATAAGACAAACAATATGGCGTAACAATATGAGGTGGGAGATTCCACCTTTTGAAGCAACAATATGACGTAAAGAATAAGGCTCAATTTGCAACAAACGCATTGTTCTTCTCAACTTGGATAACGTACGTAACTGATTACTACTGTTTTCTTTCTTTCTTTCTAATGTAACCATTATAATACCATAGTGAGGCATGCGTAACAAATAACTCAAAGCATAAAAAGCAAATAAAATATACCTTTTAAGATATTTGATTGTTATATTTATTGGGGTTAGAATCAAAATTCTTAGTAACAACAACAATAAAATATTCAGTGAAATTTCACAATGTGGGGTCTGGGGAGGACTTACCTCTACCTTGATAGGTAAAACGGTTATTTTCGAGAGTCCCTCGGCTCAAAATATAAAAAAGTAAATACATAAAAAATTAAAAAAATCAATATAATATATATATAAATTATCTTTTACTCATTTACCCCATATAATTTTTCAATGAATAGGTAGATATCCATGGACACAAATATGGCTCGGCCACTACTGATGAAGACATTAATTTTCGTGAGACTTTTAACCTTCTAAAATCATTCTTAAAACATTTAAAAGCTTCCTATCACCAAAACAGGTTGTGCAGTGACTCCCAACTTTATCATTTAAAACATTAGTTTATGCTAAATGTGTACATTATGCAATAATGGTAACTCCACATATTAGCAAGGGCGAATTTTGGGTAACGTGAATACATGATTACTCGATTAAACTCAATATATTATGTGTATAATTCTAAAAATATAACTAATATTAACTGAAGGAACACATGCTCAAACCAGACTGAGTGGAGCACTGGTTAGTGATTGTATTTATTTTTCCAAAGTCTCGAGATAAAATTACAGCTTCTGCACATTTTTTTCTTTTATTTCTAAACTCTAAAAGCATTTGTGAACCGTAGTCTTACTTTTTCTTCTTTATTAGTAGTAGTATTTTTCATGTAGTTTCTTAGCTTTCAATTTCTGTTATTATCTACCGTAACTTGTTATTCGATTAACGTACTATTTTACTGTAGTTACTGTGCTTTTCCTTGTTGACCTACTTTATTTTATTTTATTTTATTTTATTTTACTTTGAGTCGAGTGTCTCTCAAAAACAGTCTCTCTATCTCCAAGGTAGGAGTAACATCTGCCTACATTCAATCCTCTCTAGATATCACTTGTGAGATTACATTGAGTATGTTGTTGTTGTTGTTGTCCCACCCGGTGTCCCTACCAAAGATTTTTCCATACCTAAACTCAAACGAGACCTTTAATTAAAAGAGGAGCAACTCCATCGTTTGCACCACATCCTTTAGTCATATGGTAAAGAAGGTGCTTATCGATCGGTTCGATTTTGTGTATTATCAGTTCGGTTTATCAGTTTTCGATTTATAAATACTCACAATCGATAACCAAACAGATAAGATATTCGATATCGATTTTCAATTTATTAGTATTTTGTCCTCAATGGTTCGATTTTCAGTTTAACCAATAAATAAATATTCTCCTAGCTTTTTTTGCTTTCTCTTATTTTCTTCGTTCGATGTATACATTGCATTCATGCCTAACAAGGAAAATCCACTCTACTGTCAATTCAAAAAATTAAAGCCAAAATAAAATACACAAATTAAAGCATAGTACACTACTAATAATGCAACAACGTAAGAAACCAATAATTTAATAAAAAAATACAAACCGTTAACTCAATAACTCAACACCAATAAATCAATAATATTTTTATTAATTCAATTTATCGATTAAATCAATTTTTGCCCCTCCTAAATTGATAACTCTCTACTTCAAATATTGGAAATCCGTTTACTATAATTTCTTTGCCTTTTGTGGGCGCGCGCACAAATAGATATTCGACTCATCAGCGCCGTAAATAGATTCCAAACTTCCATTAAATTCTCTTCTCATCCCAATAACCCCACCACCCACCCCTTCATAATTTCTCTCACTTTTCTTTTTCCTTATTTAACATCCTTTGCATATCCACTTTCAAAACAGTCCTTGATTTGCTAAAACTCTTTTCCTTTATATCTTCCATTTTTTCTAAATACACACCCTTTTCATTTTACACTTTGTAAAAAACAACCCCTTTTTCTCTTTCTCAATAAAAATTGAATCTTTTTGATTTTTTGTTGAAATGGGTGTGGAACATCAAGAAAACATTTTGGTAACTGGTGGTGCTGGTTTTATTGGAACACACACTGTGGTACAGCTTTTAAATGAAGGGTTTAAGGTTACAATTATTGATAACTTTCATAATTCTGTTGAAGAAGCTGTTCATTGTGTCAGAGAATTAGTTGGTCCTCAACTCTCACACAATCTTGAATTCATTTTGGTATGTTTCCCCCCCTATTATTTTGAATATTCTTTTGATCAAAGCCAACACCCTTTTATGTGGTGGTGGGGGAAGGGGCGGAGGCAGTAAGGGTCAAGGGGTTCATTCGGGCAAAAAGTATATAAAATAGATGTTGAACCACAGATGTTTACTTTTTTATATTTTTAATTCTCTTAGTAAAAATTCTGGACGGGGGAGTTCCGTATGTTTATATGTTTGTTATCCAAAAGGGTTTGATTTAAGTTCGCAAGAATTATGAGTCTTAGGCTCCTTTTATTTTGACATGTTTAAGGCTTTTGTAGTCATGAAATGTTTAAGGTTTCATTATTTAATGCTTTGCTTTTACTTTTTTGTATGTTTTATTGCCCTGTTTTATGTTGTTATCATCTTATAATCTAAAAGGGTTTGATATGGTCATAAGAATTGTACTCCCTCCATCTCAAATTATTTTTCTTGGAATAGTTTTCTTAAATTATTTATAGTTTTAGAAGTTCAAGTCATAATTAATTAAATTTTCTCGATTTTACCCTTTGTCATTAATGAAGATCACATAATTAGTGTAAATATTTAATGGAGAGATATTATAATTTAGACATAAATAAGGTTAATGTAGGTTTTGACCCTCCTACCCTCCATGTAGGGACATAGGTAACAATAAATAAAGTAATCTTGATAAGTGGTTACTGATATTTGCTCTGTGATTATGCCACTAGGTCTATTTAATCATCTGCTATAGAAAAAGGGTAATTTTGGTTGTGTCCTGATACTGATCTTACATACCTTAAATATACAATACTAAATTGCTTTTGGATTTCATCTTATTTTACTTCTTGGTGGCAGGGTGATATTAGAAACAAAGATGACTTGGAGAAGTTATTTGCTAAAAGAAAGTATGCATATCTCTTGCTTCAAGATTATCTCCAGCTATTATAATTTCCTTTTGAATGCATCATTTCTATGGTAGTATTTTCAGTGATTGTTTTGCAATATATATCGAAATAGGTTTGCTGCTGTTGTACATTTTGCTGGACTTAAGGCTGTTGGAGAGAGTGTTGCTCATCCCTTTCTTTATTTTGAAAACAATTTGATTGGTTCAATAACTTTGTATTCAGTCATGGCCAAGTATAATTGTAAGAAGGTATGTCTTTCGATATATTTTTGGTTTCTCGTAAATATATTTTGAAATACGTTACGCATTCAGCACAAGCTGGAATCCGTTATGTTCATGACTGTTGCTACCATATACTTATAATTTTAGTAGAATTTGAAGGAGATTACTTCCTCCGTTCCAATTTATGTGTACCTTTCGTATTTCGAGAGTGAAATGAGTTTTTCTTTGACCATGATCTTTTCATTGCATGTTTAAATATTTTAAATTATCACTAATTACTTTGACTTATAATACTTTTTACGTAGTTTTCAAATTGTAAATTTTATTTCAAGAAACTTAGATTCCATGTTCGAGTTCATGGTCAAAATTAAAGAGTTTTGACTCTCGAAATCCGAACTTTGCCACATAAATTGTCACAGAGGGAGAAGTACAACAACAACATACCCAGTGAAATCTCACAACGTGGGTCTGGGGAGGGTAGAGTGTATGCAGACCTTACCTCTACGTTGATAGGTAGAACGACGGTTTTCGAGAGACCCTCCGCTCAAGACAAAACACAAGTACAAGAAAAGCAATAGAAACGGTCAGACTTGGACATGAAATTTATAGCAGTATGAAAATGCTAGTATCAAAAGCGAGTAAGCCATGATAGCACATTCTGAAAAAGAAGCAGTAGCTAACGTAGGTAAATAAGATAAACAAAGTACACTAGAGAACACATAGCAACAGAAATCAAACGACAGGTGACTATAAAGCAATATTGCGCCTGCTAGTATGATAGGCTAAGTGGACCTACAATAATAACACTACAACTACCAGTTTGTAAGCGTAAGTAGGACTACGCTCAACTATCTACTACCATTCTACCTTAATCTGTGTCCTCCATAACTCCCTATCTAAGGTCATGTCCTCAGTAAGTTGCATCTGCGTCATATCCCGTCTAATCACCTCTCCCCAATACTTTTTCGGCCTACCTCTACCCCTCCTGAACCCGTCCATAGCCAACCTCTCACACCTCCGCACTGGGGCATTTGTGTCTCTCCTCTGCACGTGCCCGAACCATCTCAAGCTTCACGGGGGGAGAAGTAAATATGAGTTTCTTTTAAGAACTCATTTAGTCTCTTGCGAACATGGGTGGAGCTAGGGGGCGAAAGGGGGTTCGATTGGTCGGCAAGTGGCAAATTGTTGAATCTGTAGGATGGTAAAGAGGTTGATAACTTCTAAATTTTGATGGTGTGAAATTGCAGTTGGTTTTCTCATCATCCGCGACAGTTTACGGTCAGCCTGAAAAGATTCCCTGTGTGGAGGATTTTGAATTGAAGGCTATGAATCCATATGGTCGAACGAAGGTTTGTACTGTCAATATTTGTATCTTTAGTTTGTAGCAATTAAAGACCGTTGATATATGTATATTGTATAACTAACCTGTGTTTTCGTCAATGTAATTAGCTATTTCTTGAAGATATTGCTCGGGATATCCAGAAGGCAGATCAAGAATGGAATATCATTCTGTTGAGATATTTCAACCCGGTAGGAGCTCATGAAAGTGGCAAACTTGGGGAAGATCCAAAGGGCATTCCCAACAATCTTATGCCTTACATTCAGCAAGTAGCCGTTGGTAGATTGCGTGAGTTGAACGTATATGGAAACGACTACCCTACACCTGATGGTACCGCGGTAGGTTATGTTTGGCTGATTGTTTGTGACTATAGCTTCTTTGTATGAGAACAAAAAAGAAAAAAATTGAACTGTTATTTATATTGAAGAAAAAAGACAGAAATAATGAAATATAGTAGAATATCCAAGTAGATTCATGGCATGAATTTGCTACCTTCAACATATTTTGCTCGTATTTGGACTGATAAACGACTTCTAATCTATTGCTCACTAGATACGAGATTATATCCATGTTATGGATTTGGCGGACGGTCATGTTGTTGCACTACAGAGACTTCTAAGGCAAAATGATATAGGTAAGTAATCTTTTTCAAAGCAATTTGTCGAATGCTTTTGCCTTTTTAGTATTTTGCTATTGTGACATTTGTTCTTCTATTTAATGGTTTGCATTAGGTTGTGTTGCCTACAATTTGGGCACTGGGAAAGGCAAATCTGTCCTGGAGATGGTTGCTGCCTTCGAAAAAGCGTCTGGAAAGGTTTCTTAACGAATATATAGAACTCACTAACATTCTAAACCATATTTGAACAAGGCAACAATCTCATCATATGCTGTACTAATATTTTGTTTTCTTTCAGAAAATCCCACTCAAAATGTGTCCAAGAAGACCAGGTGATGCCACTGCTGTTTATGCATCAACAGAGAAAGCTGAGGAGGAACTTGGTTGGAAGTAAGTAATGAATGGTTCTTTTTCCTTTTGCTATTAGGTTATCTTTACACAAATAGCCGGCTGGATTCACGGTTTATCTTTTCTAGCTGGTATGCATAGATTATACACATGTTATACACGTTTAAACACATATTAATACTTGAAGTGCACGTATATTATATATGTCTGTCGGCTATTTAGATTAATTCTTCAATCGTCTATGTTGACTCTTTTCATTTCACCAGTTGAAAGAGGTATACTAATGCTGATCATTTTTTTTTCTTTTTTCTCAGGGCAAAATATGGTATAAATGAGATGTGCAGGGACCAGTGGAAATGGGCAAGCCAAAATCCATGGGGATACCAATCAAAACCCTGAATTGTTAAATAATACTAGTAGCACTTGGAGGACTCAATCAAGATTGCAACATGCTCTTCTGAGCTTTATATAATTACGTTTCTTAAGAGTTGGATCTGTTGTCAACCTACTACTTTACATTTTCTGTAAACATAAATGTATCCGACAAAACAGTTCAATATGCAGTAATTGCTGTTGATGATCATGTACCTGATGGATCTTGTTCTTCGTTTCACTTAATGGTTTTATGGGGGCTTAAATTGTGCCTCCTATTTAGGACCCCCTACAACCAAACTTAACTATTGTAATTCATTCAAAAAGAGTAAAGCATCTGGTCTATTATGTCATTGAAGGTGATAGTAGTCGCCCCACTTGTGGGATCTATTTTCATTCCTTGTCTACTCTTTTCTTTATCGAAAACAACCTTTCTATCTCACAAAGTGGAGGTAAGATATCCGAAGCCCTAGACCAGTTGGTCTTGAAGGCAGAGGGTATCCTCATTGGGTGGTGTGAGAGAGCTTGGTCACAAGTTCGAAACCCAGGATAACGCTCGACCGCCGCCTCTTGGGAGCTCACACACGCTGGCTTGCCAAGTGTGGTTTAAGCGGGCGACGTGGTTTGCGCTATTGCGTCGACCGGTTTACCACGTGAGCACTCGAAAGAAGAATGCCGGGTTCCTTCGTCAACAAAAAAAAAAAATGGAGGTAAGATCTGCGTACATCCGACCTTCACCTTGTGGGACCACACTGGGTTGTTGTTGTCTACTCTTTTCTTTTCAGTATTTTTCTCAGCCACATGGATAGTTCAGTGTGCTCAATGGTGTCTAGCCCTGAGATGTGGAAAAACTGAGTAATCGGATGAGAATAAAGATAGAGTTCTGTTCTACATGTGTCAATACCGGCAACAATGAAATTTATAGTAATATTACACTGGGTATGTTTTCTTTTCTTCTATAAGGTGATATTAGTCACACAGAAATTAAACCTAGGTCAAGATTGGATGTCTTGGCTGGAATTGCAACTGTTGTGTTAACGTGAACATGAACTAAATTCTATTCATCTTGACGGAACCATTCTTAAGACCATCAAACTTTCTCAAATGAGTTCTAATTTATTTTGCTTACCATATGTGCACTCAGTATTTTGAGCTACATTAAGGGTTATCTTAGCATAGGTATTGCTTGAACTTTGAAGATAGAAATCCTATATCCTCTTTGTCAATGGCTTACAAACTATTGGGGGATAGATACAGATGTCTGGTTACGGATTCACATGAACCCTATAGCTTTTGCCCAAACCTATATATATATTAAGAAATTTACAAAATATTTATAAATATTTAATTAGTATTGTAGTATTAACTTGTCGTAGGAGTTCATAAAATCTTCAATCTTCAAATCCTAGATCCGTGTTAGCTTTAGATGTGTGCCATTCTTTCCATCATTGTTGGTGAAATTATGGTCTGTAGTTGACTTAATAATATCACTTAGCGCAGTGTAAACAATTGAGAAATGTCTTTCACTCTGGTGAAGCAATGGTTTATATAGTTGACTTACATATAAATTTAAGTCACCTGCTTCCTTTTAAATTTAGTAGTGGGTAACCAATTATTCTGTACTTGAGACGACTTGTCACGAGCCAATTATCAGTGTGTAACATATGCACTTCTGCTCAATTGGCTGCATAACAATCCCAGACTTGGTTCTTTCCTGTTATTGAAACAAATTTGTTCTTTACAGTAACCTTAATGGCTACAAGTTGGAAAAAGGAGAGAACTATGAAAGAAGAAAGTAATGTGATGGTGATTGCGCAGAGAATGATATCTGGTGCATCTCCTTCTCCTTCATCAACTCCAAACTCTCCAGCTACACAACCACCTTTGCCAACGCCATCACCATATTCGTTCTCAGTGGCATCAACAAGGTTGAGATCAAGGCCTACTATATATGCATACGATCTTACCCTAAGGTCGATGTCACTCCTGTTCTCCTTCATCTCTGCTCTTTCGCTAGCTGCACCATCACCAACAAGGACCAAACGAGGAGAGATTTCCAGATTCTATGATAACCCACAATTAACGTAAGGATCAATACCAAGCCGGTTGAACCCTTATCCATTTACATTTATTAGTTTTCCCTCATGAAATCTCGCAATCAGTCCAATGGTTTTGAGAGCTGTTTTACACCACTGCAGGTACTGCTTCACAGTAAGCATATTAGCTTTTGTCTACTCCGCCTTTCAACTCTTCAAAAGAGTTTGTGACATTGCTTATAGAGGTGTCTTGATCTCGGACATGACCTCTGACTACCTCAGTTTCACACTCGATCAGGTACTTATTAACTTCAGTTAGCTAGATATTTCTTCCGAGACCAAAACCAAAAGGAAGCTGGCCCACTGCCTCACATATAACTATGATCATAGAAATAGTTGCACCCATTCCTTTAGTTAAAACTAGGACCAGGAATTTAGTCTCTGGATGTCACCCGAAGTGTCATCAAGAATCTATGCTCTATTAACCACTAATAGTAAAACTTCATGTCAAACAATAATGGCAACAAGCAGCAGATAGTAACAATAAGCAGACATCATCTTTATCTTTATCCATGAAAGAAAGAAACAGGAGTCGAAGCATCTTATTTGATATCAAGCAGCCTAAATTTCAACTATTCTAAATGTTTTTTTTTCTAGTTCTCTTCTTCATTCACTGCAGATAAATCTTTTCAAACATATGAATTCTCATAAGCAGAATGTTGTACAGTTGGCAGGTTACCTCCTTGTGTCCTCTTCTTCAGTAACAATACCGGTCATTCAACAGATGGATAGCCAAACCTCTCTCTGGAAGGCGGCTATTATTGCTGTTTGCATGTCATTTACTGCTTTCGTGGTCCTTGCAGTCTCTGCACTCTTATCAGGCTATAAGCTATGCAAAAGGATCATCTGGTGATGAAATCCAGGATTGACAAAGCGAGCATAGCGTAAAATGCGGGACATATAATTTCTTCTCCACCTTTTTGTTTCCGTCAAAAACGTTTTGATCTGCTTGAAGCATCACAAGTAGCAATTGGGTGGCATATACCAACTATCATCGACTATGCTAATGGTCTAGTAGATGTGATAACAATAAGAAGAGGAGTTCAGAGGTTAATAGCAAAGAAGAATCTTGGTAGAAAATATCCACATACACTATTAATTGTTGTGTCATTGTCATGGTGAATAAATAGTATAAGTAGTAACAAAACTAGTTTGAACTTCCTTGCTTGAAAGTAACAACTTACAATTTTCTTTCTACAGAAAATGTTTTCCTGTTGCATATTGTGAACTGTATGGAATGAAAGAAATGATAAGTGCTTTGAATACGACTTATGCTCTATGCAGAAAATCAAGATGAAGTGTTTTTTGTCCTTTCTCTTCTGGTGTAAAGAATATTATGTAAAGGATGCAGATAGTATTTTTGAATTTTTTGAATCCTTGTGAGATAAACAAGGCCTTTTGTAATTGTAAATATTGGACACCAATATCACCTTGATGCTGATGAATATACATGTTACCTTTCTCAAAAGAAAATAGAAAATGTTTTCCTGTTTCCACTTATGCCATGAAGATAATAATTGAACAGGAATATATTCACTTCTCTGCATCTGGAACGAAATAATAAATACTATAAAACACTAGCCATTCCATATAACCAAAATACTCAACCTTTCTTGAAAAACAAAGAAGTAGGTTCAGTTAAAAACCTACAGTTGTCGCCAGTTCAACATTAGGAACATTAATTCACATAGTATTTTTCAACTATTTATTTATATCCAGCAAATATTGAATACGGAGTAACATTTTTCTCAGATGACTTACATATATGATTCCAAATAACTAGAGGTTGAAGCAACTCGATCACAATACCATCATATTCAATGTAGACAGCCACGGCACATTCTTTAGAAGGCAAATTTTCATCTGCATTGGCATGTTAAAGGCAAGCAACTGCATTTTCAGCTCACCATTAGTTGACAACTTCCAGTAGTCTTTAGTGATTTGTCTTGTAAAAATTTGACAGAAGCATGTTCTACGTAGTTTAATCTTCTATAATGACAAGATTTCCCTCAGAAAATTCACAAGCCTGGATGGAGAGGGAAAGCTGCTTCTCTAGCTTTTTTACAACAAAGACTTCTGGCTGTTCACATATGGTTACTACTGTGCCCTTGCGGCCAAGCCTGCCCGTACGACCAGCTCGATGTGCATAATGAACTGAGTCAGTAGGTAACCCCAGATTAACTACAAGATCACATTCGGGTAAATCCAAGCCTCTAGCTGAAAGCTCATTTGTTAGCAGCACCCTGATCTCCCCATTTCTGAACTTCTTTAAGATTGTTGACCTTACAAATTTGCTGAGATCACCATGTAACTCTGCAGCGTTCATACCACGAGCTTCTAGTTTGTAGACAGCATCTTTCAGTTGTTTTGTGTGGTTCATAAAAGCAATTACACACTTGGCATCCATAGCATGCACACACCTTCTCAACATATCAACTTTGTGCTGTATCCTAGTAATAGTGTAATAATGCTGCAAATTAGGGGGTAAGCTCTGAACACTAGGCATAGCTTGTACATCTGAGCTTGAACCAGTAGTAGAAGGTGTTCCTGATATATTAACCGGTCCAGAAGGAGTGAGATACTCAAGTGGAACAACTTTATTGGCTTGGATGAGAAGTGGATCACAACCCCAACTTCTTGCTGCTCTTATAACTGAAAAAGGCACTGTTGCAGACACCATGATCGTCTGACGCGCAGCTCGCTTGACAAGTGGACTATTTGACTCTCCCCTGTGTGCACCAGGTCTTCTCCCCACATGGTCTAATATCCGCTTCATGTCCTCCCGAAAACTGAAAGCAAGGAGCTGATCAACTTCATCCAATACCAAGTAACGACAACCATGGGTAGGAAGCTTTCCAGCTGCACTAATCTCTGCTATCCGCCCAGGTGTCCCCACTACGATGGAAGGCTTGTTTTTCCTCAGAGCTTCCTCCTGTCTCGATCGGTTGGCACCCCCTACAAGCTGCTGGACTAGTTTCTTATTCGCTGGTCCTAATAGCTTTTCAACTTCCCTGACAATCTGCATGCCAAGTTCCCTCGAAGGAGCTACTATAACTGCTTCGATGTCTACTTTGTTCCCAGTTTCATAGCCATTTAAAGTTTCTCCCCTCAACGGGCCGACTCGAGACAATATGGGCAGGAGATAAGCTAATGTTTTTCCTGAACCTGTGTAGGACTGAATCACAACATCGTGATTTTTAAGAACAGTTGGAACTGCAGCAGCCTGAACATCAGTAGGAACCGTAAATCCTTCCTTCTCTAGCCTTTCGACCAACAAAGGTGGAAGGCCAAGCTCTGAAAATGACTCCACAGCAAATGGGGCAGTCTTTATATCTACTGGGTTTTTCGACTTGACAAATCCTGTTTTATTGCCACCAACTCTTTTCTGCTGCTCTCTTCTCTTGGGGACCTCAATTGTTGAAACACCCTGCTGGAGCTTATTTTTCTCATTTGCACTCACTGTCTTAATTTCACTCTTCAATCCAAGGCTAGCTAGAGTGAGGGATCCACTACCACTTAAAAAGCGAACATTGCCTTGAAATGGCGCTATCCGTGTAAACTGTGAAAATTTTCTCAAAGCTAAAGAATCCCCAACTAACAAGAGGGTCCTTGTTAGCACTAATACAGGCATGGTTTTTATAGCACTTGTTTTCCCCGTTGCTATCTCATGGAACAACTCAAATTTGATATAACTATTTACAATGCCAAAATCCTTTTAAGAAGCTTCCTATCATCAACGATCAGACTGCAACAAGAATGTTAAAATATCAAATATATATAACAATGTAGGATCTATAAAGAAAAAAAACAGGCGCCCGGTCTAAGTTTCCGCTATGCGCGGGGGAAGGGGAAGGGCTGGACCAAAAGGTCTAATGTACACAGACTTACCCATCATTTATGCAAGAGGCTGTTTAATACAATAAGTAAAATTAAGATTTAGCATATCAGCATTCTTTTTACTAGAAATTGAGATGTAGTGACAGAAGTATGCCACTTTGTGTTGTAAATAACCCTCTACGAGAAAAAGAAAAAAATCAAACTAATATAGAAAGCAAATAGAATTAGCACAGAAGGCATGTCAAACATAACAAAATTAATCAATCAATCAACTATGTCTCAATCACAACTAGTTCAGGGGCGTATTTATAGGGGAGATTATGGGGCACGTGAATCCGTGGTCTCTCCGTAAAATTAAATATTTTATGTACATATTTACTAAAATTGGTATAATATTAACGGCCGACACCCATGCTCCAAGAAGGCTGAATGGTGCGGTTGAGTTATTTACCAAGAGGAATAGGGATCAATTCTCACTTAATACATGTTTTCCTCCCTTTTTTTAGTAGTGCATCCATCTACTAGAAATCCTGAATCCGCCTCTGAACTAGTTGGTGTCTGTTACTATATCCATTCCGTTCCCATCAGCCATAAATCCTATTTTTCTTTTTTCCCCATTAAGCTTGAACCCCACCTTAGGTGCCGAGTGATGTCCTCTACTCCCTAAATAAACATAGTTCTTCCGGCCCATATCATTCCAATACTAACAAATTTGTCTTTTCATTTCAATACTAAAAATGTCTTTTAGGGTAAGGTTTGTGCTACCCTCCCCAGACTCCATTTGTGGATTCCTAAAACTTCTTATATTTTATTTTTATATTTCATAATTATAAGATAATATTACATATAAAATTTTCATAATATATATGATATTTTACAACATATTAAATTATAAAAAATAGGGTTCACTGGTTATGTTGTTGTTAAGGCCATAAGCAGAAAAAATGATTTAAAAAGAATTATTTGTGCACTCTTGAAGAGCAATAACAGGGAAGATTAACTGGCATTTACTGCATAACCAGAAACTCTTCTAATTAATCATTCAATACAAATTATGCCATTTCTTGAACACCAAGAGCAGAAACCACTAAAGCTGACATTTTATCAAACACATGGTGACCAAGTACATGAAAACCTATCATAACTAAAATTAACTCTCATTTCTATACACCTACACATTTCCACAAACACATTCAACATATAAGGCTAAACAAGAACTAAAACAGATAGAAAATATGAAACTAACAAAAGTATATGTAGTGGAACTCTCAGCAACCATTGAACTTTGTTCTCCACCTTAGCTGCCTGCTACCAATCTGTTCATAGCGAAATATAAGAGAGAGAGAAGGATATCCTTATAGATAACCTCAAGGCCCAATATTTTCTGGGCTATAGCCCAATTTTGCTTTAAAACTACCCGGCCCAGTAGATATAGCCCATATTCGACCTTCAAGATATGGCTTTTTGTTCAATCTTCCACTTTTTTGCTTAAAATTTTCAGAAAACAAATTTATGATGCTTGAACTAGAAAACACTTATGGCCTTTGTTTTTGTTTGATGTTTGAATTTGGTTAGTATACCGGGCTGTTTTTTTTTTTTTTTAGTTTCATGAATATGCAAAATATTTCTTAATACTTGAACATGTAAACTTGGTAGAAAAATCCATGCAAATTTTTCTATTACTTGGGAAAACCCATTTATTCTAGGCAAAAATACCTAAATACCTCTTAAATTTGATGTGTTTTATTCCGATTCTTCTTAAACTATATTTGATTCAAATTAATTTTTGTACTATAGTTGATTCTAATTACACTCTATATTTGGCTTGTCTACAATACCCCATCAAAAGTAATTGATAAAAGAAGGAAAAATTGGATGTATTCTAGGAATGGTAATTAGGTTGGTTAGGGCGGGGCAATTTGATCTGCTAAGATGTTAACACGCTCTGCCCTGCCCTGTTTAGTATTTTTTAAAAATTTATCTTGTTCCGCCCTGCCCTGTTTGGACATTTATATCAACATGGATCATCTTTTGATAATTTCCATTTTTCATTCATGTACAAGCTTTTGAAGGCTGCTCTTGACGAGAAGGATGATTCCTGCAAGGTTCTTCTGATTCATGACTTGAGAGAAAACGACATGTTAGGTGTTAAAGCCGTCTTAGTAGTTCCATAACGATGATTACTGAAGGCTTTTAAGTTTTAACTGGTCGAAGATGACTTCTGAACTGCTCCAGTTCCCCACTTTATCCAAAATAGCAACATTGGTTTCTGATCTATACGTCCTCATTAGAGCTACATTATCAAACTGCTACTAATTTTTTTAACAAAATCTACCATCTGCCCCGCTCCAATTGCAATATCCCTAATATATTCTAATGGAGGAACATAGAAGATATATGGAAGGGGATAAACAAATAGACGTTGGAATGACTATATATTACAAAAGAATATAATATTTTAGATATCTTTTACATAAAAGATTAACATGATATGGCTACTATTTTACACTCTCACGAGTCAAGCGTCATCTGAAATTACTTAAATTGTAGAAAAGGCAAGTACATGTAGGTAATTAGGATCATTTATTGTTTGAGAGGGTAACCATTATTATAAAAGTTAAATATATAAAGGTAATTAGGACAATGCATAAATTAAGAAGGGATTTAAATACAACGCGTTAAGTTTAGAATATCTTTAGGTATTCTATCTTTATTTTACCCAAGAAGAAGAAAAGTCGTAAAGAGGATCTACAAAATCAAAGGCGGATTAAATTTAAACCCAAGGAAAGACAAATACAACTTTATAAGACTTATTTAATTCTTAACCATTTCACTCTCATGTTTCTTCTTTGGAAAATATAAGTGAAAATTAGTATGTAACAAATGAACAGACAGCTTTCTTAATAGACGGTTGGCCAAAATTTTGATAAGACAAATATAGAGTTTATAAGAGATTACCCTAAACCTATGACTTGCAAAAATTAATAAAACTAAATTACATAAATAAATACCCCAATGACAAGAAAGAGAATGTGTTATAACCGCAGATTGCAACTCCGCATTACATTAAAAAATTATCAAAACTAGGCCACTTAAGTACATGATATTACACCCCCCATCGAATGGCTTCTCTGCGTAAGAATGGATCTTGAGTCTAACTCAACCTCAAAAGTTAGTTTGTAGAATAAGTATTGTCGAAGTCCATATAAGGAGTTCATGTTCCCATTTCATATCCGATGTGGGATTGAGTTAGGCCCATGATCCATTCTGGTATCAGAGTCAGACTCATGTCAATTCTTTGTTCACCGATGTTGGGCCCTCAAATTATATTATTCACGCTTCAGTTAACAATGCCTGATCGTGCGGGGAAGTGTTAAGAGTCACACATCGGATATGAAATGAGAACATGGACTCCTTATATGGACTTGGACAATCACTACAACAAATCGCCCCAAAAAGGGCGATTTTTTTAAACCAAAGAGGGCGACTAAAAAATGCCCTTTTAGTTCGGACCAAAAAGGGCGACATACAGTCGCCCTTTTTAATTTCACCAAAGGGGGCGACTTTTTCAAGTCGCCCTTTTTGGGCCTAAATCTAAATCACACTTTACTTGATCCCTCTAATTATGAACTTTTACAAATTTAACGAATTATTAAGTGTTGGATCATTCAATTAGCGATGTCCTTCAAATATATACGGATAGTGTGAGCAATATAATGATTAGGATAGTTATTAGGTAGTTATTGTTAAATGTTTTAATAAATATAAATTAGTAATCTAGTAAAAAAATCAACTCATAATTTTTACGCTTCCAATATGTATAACTCAAGAATGGACATATATGTGGTAAAATTAGCTCACAAAAATATGACATGTTCAAGTTATTTATTTATTAATTTGATACATTTGGTCCGATTCAAATTCAGTCATCTAAAAGATAGGTTGATTTAAGCTAAATATGTAGCTTAAATGAAAATTGCACGTTTTGCCTTTCAATTCAAGTGGGTTGATCTCTAATTTTTGGCGTTCAAATGGGTTCGTTTTTAATTTTTACCCTTTAGCAAGAAGGGCGACTTCTCCAAGTCGATCTTTTTTATCCGAATTTATTAAAATAAGTAATAAAGCAAGAAGTGAGACTATTTGTAGTCGCCCCTTTTGGTTCGGAACAAAAAGGGCGACTTAAAGTCGCCCTTTTTGGTCCGAATTTATTAAAAATAAATAATAAAGCAAGAAGGGCGACTATTTGAAGTCGCCCCCTTTGGTTAGGACCAAAAAGGGCGACTTGAAGAAGTCGCCCTTTTTTGTCCGAATTTATTAAAAATAAATAATAAAGCAAGAAGGGCGACTATTTGAAATCACCCCTTTTGGTTCGGACCAAAAAAGACGACTTGGAAAAGTCGCCTTTGTCCGACCGTGCGCGCGCTTCAAGTCGCCTCTGGTGTCGACCAAAAGGGCGACTTGGAGAAGTCGCCCCTTTTGGTCCGATTAAAAAGTGTTGATACTAAAAATTAAGTGTTTCACAAATTTTATTTTTAACTATTTACACGTACCAATTCGTATTAATATTCTTTCAAATATTATATTAATATTAAGTATTTTCATATTACTACTCTTTATACAAAAAAATATGAACTTTTTTCTTGGAATGCTAATAAATAATTTTCATCGTTCTTCCCTCCTCATTCCTTATTTGTACTCCTTCCTAATTTTGTAATTTGTCATTCGTTTTCAAATATCGTCGTGCTTTTTCTGTTTTCTGCAAATCAAAATAGTAACAAGCTAAATAAGTCACCAGAAAGTAAATAACAGAAAATAACTTTCAATAAATATATATGCATAAAAATGAAAGGGTTATTTTAAAATTTGAGTTAGCTCTTCAGCTATATCTAAGAAATAAAATGAGATGCAAGAAAGAGAAAATAAATTCGATTTTTTGTATATCCGAAATATTCGGATCCAAAATTATTCAAAAATTTACGAATATCCGATTTTTTGTATATCTGAAATATTCGGATCCGAATCCGATTAAAATATTCGGATCCGAATCCGACCCGAAATATTCGGATCCGAAATTATCCAAAAATTACGGATATTCGGTTTTTTGTATACCGAAATATTCGGATCCGAAATTATCCGAAAAATATGGATATCCAATTTTTTGTATATCTGAAATATTCGGATCCGAATCCAATCCGAATTTTATCCGAAATATTCGAATCCGAATTCGATCCGAAATTATCCGAAAATTATGGATATCCGATTTTTTGTATATCTGAAATATTCGGATCCGAATTCAATCCGAATTTTATCCGAAATATTCGGATCCGAATCCGATCCGAAATTATTCAAAAATTATGGATATTCGAGTTTTTGTATATCTGAAATATTCGAATTCGAATCCGATCCGAAATTATCCGAAAATTGCGAATATTCGATTTTTTGGATATCCAAAATATTCAAAAATTACGAATATCTGATTTTTTGGATATCCGAAATATTTAAATCCGAATCCGATTCAAAATTATCTGAAAATTGCGGATATTCGATTTTTTGGATATCCAAAATATTCGGATCCGGTATTATCCGAAAATTATGAATATCTGATTTTTTGGATATCCGAAATATTCAAATCCGAATCGAAATTATCCGAAAATTGCGGATATCCGATTTTTTGGATATCCAAAATATTCGGTTCCGAAATTACGAATATCCAATTTTTTGGATATCTAAAATATTCAGATCCGAATCCAAGGGATTTATGATTATGAAGAGTATAAATATAACAAGTATTGATTGTTGATTTAGTGGTAGAATGACACAAATTCACAGAGGATGCTCAGATTCGATTCTTGGCAGAGGGTTGTATTTGTGGTGATTAATGTTGCATAACTAGTAATCTAGTGGTAAAATAGTACAATGTCACAGGTCAGACCAGGGTTCGAATCCCAGTTGATGCATTTAATTTTTCTCTTTTTTGAACCAACCCAAAAAGGGCGACTAGAGTCACCCTCTTTGATAAATCTCAAAGAGGGCGACTGTAGTCACTCTTTTTGAACCAGAACCAAAGGGGGCGACTATAGTCGCCCTTCTTAATAAATCTCAAAAAGGGCGACTGGAGTCGCCCTCTTTGGTCCTTACCAAAGGGGGCGACTTGAAAAATCGTCCTTCTTGATCTAAGACAACGCGACTAATTAGGTGAGTTGAAGGGCGACTAAAAATCGTCTCATTTGATCTAAGGGGCGATATTTCACCCAAAGAGTGTGATTACAGTCGCCCTCTTAGAACCAATTTCTTGTAGTGAATCATCACTCTACAAGCTAGCTTTTGGGGTGGAGTTAGGCCCAAGATTCATTCTTACCCTCTCTTCTACATTCTTGGGGACAAAAAGGCGAAATTCCTCGCCCACAGGGCCCCCACTCCCAACCCGACAGAGATTGGTGAAGGAGGTAAATTATGGTGACTCAACGGCCCACTAAGTGGGAGGTACAGTGTCTGGTGCCCACAAGGAGTTATCCCCCACAAAGAAGGAATGAAACTCTTACACTGCGGCTACCAGGACTCGAACCTGCCTATTTGGAGACAATCTACCACCCTAAAACCAACTTAGCTACGCCCATGCAGACTCTTTTTTACATTCTTCTTTCCAATGAGTTTCGTAATAAAGCAAATATGGCATGATTATAATATTTAAAAGTTGCATGGACAGGATACTCTAATTTTTAAGCTAGAAAAAGCATAGAGACACACCCATCAACTGGCATTTTAATTTCTAACATAGTGGTAGTCGATGTTGAGTATCATTTTAAAAATATATTTTATGAGTTATTTTCTCATATTTAGTTACTAAAAATATTTTTTAAGAAAAAACTATTTTCAATTAAATTGGACAAAAATAACATATTTCACTTATGATTGAAAGTCATTTTCTTTACAACTTTTAACTTCATATTATTTGTTCCGACTAATACTTAAATATTATTATTAATATTTTGAACACAAAAATTCCATCAATGTATTATACAATATGCTAACATCATTATTAACTTTTAATGTATACTGTTTTTTTAGAAAATGTTATCCACCACCAACCAAGTACCACAAAAAGATTTCAAAAATAATTTCAATAGAGAATATTTTCCATGAAAATGACTTTGTTCCTACCAATATATAAATATCACTCAATAAGTTGCAGATAGATTTAGTGAAACAGTAATGTAAGATTTAGCACTATATCGGCATATGAGATAGCTTGTAGTGACCATTATACTAGGCCAGTAAATGGACCGAAAGAGAATAATTTCTTTCATTATTTTCATTAGCTAATTAACTTATATACATATTATATAATAATAATTCTAGACTATAATTATAGAAATTAAATATACGCCTAACTAATACAAAATTTCTAACAATCTTTATCAAATTACTAAATATATTTACATATAATCTATCACGCCCCGCAATGGGAGTGGACTGTCCCGAAAATCTTCAAACAGAACCAAGGAAAGACCTTTGGTAAAGATTTAATCTGATAACGTGAAGGGACATGCAAGACACGTACTTGTTCACGAATAATCTTTTCGCGAACAAAGTGAATATCCATCTCGATATGTTTAGTGCACTAATGTTGTACAGGATTCCCCAAGAGATATCTCACTAACATTATCGCAGTAGACCAATGTAGTTTTTTGAATAGGAGAATGAAGTTCTAAGAGGAGGTTACACAATCAACATGACTCGCATAATTACATCGACCACCGATATTCGCCTCGCACAGAGCGACAGTGGCATGACGTTTAGCCGATCAAAAGACCAAGTTATCACCGAGAAACACATAATAACCAGATGTCGAACGTATGATGTCTGGACATCTACTCCAATCAACATACGTATATGAAATGAGAGTAGATACTGATGATGGATATACGTGTAAGTCATGATCAAGAGTACCCTGAATGTAACACACAATGCGTTTGAGAGTGTGCAAATGTTCTTCCCTCGGATCATGCATGGATAAACACACATGTTGCACTGCATAAGTAATATCGGGTCTCGTAAACATGATATATTGAAGAGCCCCCGCAAGACTACGATAGTGGGAATGATCTACATATGGTGTGCTAGAAGTAGCATTCAACTTCGGTTTAGTATCAACCGAAGTAGGAGATGATTTACAGGCTGACATGTCAGCCCGTTCAATGATCTCTGTAGCATACTTCCTCTGAGATAGAAATAGACCACATGCATGAAGAGTGACAACTATACTCAGAAAATAACTCAAATGACCCCAAATCTTTCATAGTAAATTATGAGCTGAGAAGTGATATGATAGACTGGCGAAGTACATTAGAAGAATCGGTCAATATAATATCATGTGAGTGGTAATGTGTAGAACGGAAAAATAACAACAACAACTATTTGTCAGAAATATGGAAATGATCAAATATGAGGGCTTGCTGAGTCGACCAAATTCTTGATTTATCCTTAAGATAATATTGCTCCGTATATCCTTTCAACGGTTGTAATGACAACTTATCTCCCAAGATAAAGCAACAATCAAACAAATGAGCAAAGGGAACTCAAGTGTTTGCTTTGAAAGAAAGATCTTTGAGTGTTTCGTGATTGCAAGAGAGGATGAAGTGTTTCAGATTTCAAGTGTTTTTTCAAATGAGCCTTGTGTCACCTTTTATAGTGTGCAGATGATGACCCTCCAAAAAGCTAAGTAATGGTCATGAATGTCATGTTAATGCCTTGAATTTAGAGTTACAATTCAGTCAAGTAATGGTTGAATTCATGAGCAAAATAATGGAGAGTAAATACTCCAAAGTCAGTCCAAGAATAAGTTTTTAATTCATCTCCAACGGATTGAAGCGATCGAGAGCGCGGCCGCCGATTCGGTAACTCACCGAACTGAACGATTAGGCGCGACCGCTTCAATTCGGTGAGTTACTGGAATTGAAACGTCAATTAGAGTTGTGATCCTTCAGAGGAGGAGTCGCGGCCCTTCAAGCGCCGCGACCCTTACTTGGAGGAGCCGCGACCCTTCTCGGTTTCGTGGTGATTTCTGATTCATTTCATATTTACACATTATACACTTCTTCATTCATTACCAACGTGAAATCATTCGTCATTTGACCAATAACCGTCTATTACCTTATGTCTCAAATAATTCGTATACGTACCAATGTCTCTTCCATTAAGGAAATTTTGATTTTTGGCACTACGTGTGTGGAAACAAGATTTCCTACGTGCGGGGCCCCAATTGTTCGATTCATAATTAATAGGATTTATTTTATTTCACGTTTAATAAATATTTCTAACAAACCCCTCTTGGAAGAGATTTTGGTGCACACACATGGTGCATTTCTAGCAATCACTTGGCGGAACGTTGTTGCATCCGGAGAGGTAGTCGGAGCTTTGAAACTTTCATAGTAGAATACCATCGGACATATTTACTGCGCGGTGAATGTGATGTCTTGAACCGTCAGTGTTTAGTATATGTCAATACAATGGTACCAACACAACACCTTTCCTACTCAATCTTTCTAGTGTTTTGTCCATCGTGGGTCGTGAACACCCTTGAATTCTTAAGTGCGTTCATTTGAGGCGGTCTGTCCTCGCACTTAAATAAGTGGTTTCCTACAAGGTATCCTGTAATACCCCGCTACACAAGCGTTAGGAACCATTAAAAATTTCACCAACTTAACCTCAACTTTTGAGGATCATTAAAGGTTTGAAAACTTATCATTTACCCCTCTTACAGGTAGAACTTTTTGTCTATCACGGGAACGGTCTTGGATTATGTTTCTTAAGAAAGACACATTATCCGAAGTGCTATTGCTTCCATCGAAGCGCTCACGGAACATTTACAGTTTAGTTTTCCCATTGAACCTTATTCCTAGGATCTCCAGTCTGTAAGGTTGGGTGTCCACTATATCGGTTCTTATTGTTTGAGTTTTAAGCCTATTCCCCTATACAGGCAGAACAACTGATCTTTGGGTATTCCCTTCGTCAAGGGTTCTGTGATATTTTCCTTAGATTTTATGTAATCAATGGAAATAATACCTGAGGTGGTCAACTGCCTAACATACTCATGTCTCCGTCGAATATGACGAGACTTACTGTTGTATATTGAACTTCGTACCCTTCCTAGAGCCGACTGACTATCGCAGTGGATCATTACAGAAGACACGGGTTTATCCCAACATGGGACATCCTCTAGAAAACCATGAAGCCATTCAGTTTCCTCTCCCGCTTTAACTAAAGCGATAAATTCTGACTCCATCGTAGATCGGGCAATAAGAGTTTGCCTAGAGTATTTCCAAGACATAGTTCCACCACCGATTGTAAAAATATATCCGCCGGTGGACTTGATGTCATCGCTATCTGATATCGAGTTTTCATCGATGTACCCCTCTAGTACCGTTGGATATCTTGAATAGTGTAACCCGAAATGTATCGTGAACTTTAGGAACCGTAGTATCATGTTCAACGCTTTCCAGTGATCCTCACTTGGATTTCGAGTGAACCTAGCCAATTTATTGACTACATGAGCGATATCACGTCGAGTGCAGTTTGTGATATACATCAGACTACCAATCACCTGCGCATATCGCTCATGGCGTACGGGCTCACCCAGATATTTGTCAAGCTTTTGACTTATATCCAATGGTGTTGATACTGGTGAACTGTCGAACATCTCAAATTTCTTCAGTACATTCTTAATGTAGTGAGATTGAGATAAGACCAGTCCATTAGATGTCTTAGAGATCTTGATCCCTAAGATGACATCTGCAATGTCCATATCTTTCATGTCAAAACACTATTTTAACATGTTCTTAGTCTCTAGGATTATTCCAGGACTGCTTCCAGTGATCAACAAGTCATCTACATATAGACATATCATGATGAAGGATTTGACATTTCCTTTCATGTAGACACATTTGTCACCTCCATTAATGGTGTATCCTTTTGATAGTAGAGTACTATCAAATTTCTCGTGTCATTGTTTAAGGGCTTGTTTTAGTCCGTACAACGATTTAACAAGCCTACATACTTTCGTCTCTTGTCCTGGAACCACATACCCCTCAGGTTGATCCATACATATTTCTTCTTCCAAATCACCATTTAGGAAGACAATCTTAACATTCATTTAATGTATTTCAAGATCCCGCAAGGCGGCGATAACTATGAACATACGTATGGATGTCATTTTTGACACCGGAGCGTAGGTGTCGAAGTAATCAAGACCCTCCTTTTGGCGATAACCCTTGACTACTAACCTAGCTTTGTACTTGTCGATAGAACCATCTGCCTTTAACTTCCATTTAAGGATTACAACCCAACGGTTTGTGTCCTGGGGGAAGTTCTGCCAACTCCCATGTGTGGTTATGCAGAATGGATTCTATCTCACTTTCTAAAGCTTCCTTCCAGAGCGGTGCTTCTGGAGTTGACAATGCTTCGGCGATTGTCTGTGGTTCATCCTGAACCAAATAAGCTACAAAGTCTGATCCGAAGGACTTGTCCTTCCGTGCCCTTTTGCTTTGCCTTGGTTCCATCTCTGAATCTTTCAAGTCCTGAGAATATGGAATACTAAATTCTGGATCATCAGCTACTTTAGAATTTACTAGATCTGAACCGTTTCGATATAGATAGTCGCGACTCCTAGTTCATCAGAGGTTTGCTCATAACTTCGTTTGTGAGAGGTTATATTATTTTCCTTATATGGAAATGTGTCTTCAAAGAACCATGCGTTCCTTGATTCCATTATCGTATCTTCATAAATGTCTGGATGATCCGACTTGTGCACTATGAAGCGATAAACACTACTGTTATTGGCATATCCGATGAATATGCAATCCACAGTCTTAGGTCCAATCTTGACCTGCTTTGGCATAAGTACTTTTACCTTGGCCAGACAATCACATACCTTTCAAATACTTGTAGGTAGGTTTCTTTTCTTTTCATAGCTCATGTGTGTCACGACCCGACCCCGGGGCCGCGACTGGTGCCCTACCGGCACTCGCCGTATACATCGAGAATAGCAATGAACATACATACACATAAACCTGAATAAGGTAAACATCACTGGCAAGCCGACAAGGCCGCCTTCCATAAAATAAACTTAATCGAAAGTGAAACAGTACAACTTATTCTTACAGCCCAAACCACAAACGTGACTACAAACCTATAGGAATAACAACTGTGGCGGGACAGGGCCCCGCCATACCCCCTGAATGTACAAAAGTCTATAACCTCGTGGAACGATGACTAAAAGACAAAGCCTCCGAGAAATGAGCCTTCCTAATCAACGGTGATCACGAGAGTGTGGATCGCCAGTTACGAACCTCAACTGCGGATTGAACGCAGCTCGGGCGAGGTCGCATAACAGTACAGTATGCGAATCGGGAAAAATACCGAAAATACCTCATAAGTCTAAAATAATCGAGACATGTATAAAATCGCTTTACGTAACACCGTGCCTTACCAACAATGAGAATATCAATCATATACTATACCGCATGAAAATACGGCTCATAATCAAAGCAAGGTCATCCGCCTCACAAGATCATTAAGCACTCCTACTCTCGGGACTATTTCACCCGCACGGGTCATGTGGACCCGCATGAGGTATTCCTCGTGATAGTCAGATCACCCGCACGGGACTATTTCACCCGCATAAGCCCAACGGACTCGCATGAGGTATTCCTCGCATCGTGGGTAGCAAATCCACTAACAGTGGTATAACGATCTTGGGATTTACCCTCATTTATACTCTTACCCCGGTGGTATGACGATCTTGGGGCTTGCCCCTCATTCATACTCTTACCCTGGAGAAGGTGGTATAACGATCTTGGGGCTTGCCCCTCATTTATACTCTTACCCCTCATACTGCATGCCTCGAAATCTCTCATCGTAAGCATGTCCATGGAAGCATACCCGTGGAATCCTTCATCGCTGACGGTACGTTCAAGTAAACTCATATAAAGACCATGGAAGCATACCCATGGAATCCTTCATCACTGACGGTACGTCCAAGTAAACTCATATAAAGACCATGGAAGCATATCCGTGGAATCCTTCATCACTGACGGTACGTCCAAGTAAACTCATATAAAGACCATGGAAGCATACCCGTGGAATCCTTCATCACTGACGGTACGTCCAAGTAAACTCATATAAAGACCATGGAAGCATACCCGTGGAATCCTTCATCACCGACGGTACGTCCAAGTAAACTCATAACTTCTTTAGACTTTCATTTCTTTCATCTATGTTTACCTTATTCAAGAAAAACCGACTCTTTATGCTTTAAAACTTTAGACATTCTTACTCTTTTCATAAGGCCGTTATAACTCCTTATGTTTCAAAAGATTTCGTTCTTTTATTAACCAAGAGGCTTATACTTCAAATCAAATTTACACAATTTTCAAAATACTTCTTCATGTCAAAAAATCCTTGTCTACCTTATTTAGATAAACCGTTCATCAAGAACAAGTGGGTTAACTCCTTAACCCAACCAACTTAGACATTTTCTTAAAACAAGTCAAGTATAACAAATGGATTTACTTCATTTAAAACACGCACGTCTACCGTACTATATAGTTATAACTACTCATGCTCAAGAGATAAGAAAGTTTCCACATACCTCTCCGGTTAATCCACTTGCTAAGTCCAATACACCACACGTAGTACGTCAACCTAAAATGACCATAGTACGTTTATTAACCTCTAGTTCAATGAAGAATAATCCAAGTTCAAGTCACTAAATTCTATGGAAAATTAGGCAGTATTTCCTTTGTTTCTACATACTTTGCCACCTTTTTCAATGCCGAATTCAACATCCAAATGCCACATTTAAGGCCCAACAAATGTGCAGATTTTTTAAGAACGAAGGCTGTAATCATGCAAACATATTTACTAATGTTGGAAGACGCACTCAAGAAAATGAAATGTATTCTAGTAAAAGACTTTAAATCATGTAGCTTATGAACGATATTAAAAGCTTTATATAGTTTTCCAATGCACCAAAAAAAGTTGCATGAATTTCACCCTTATCCTAAATATATATTTCCTCCCTCTCAAGTCTTTCTTTGATTGTAATTTTTTTATATATAATTTAAATTATCAATTATTGTGACATATAATACATTTTACGTTATATTGGAGGACTATTCTGTTATATTTGGGGACTATCCTGTAAGGATTCTAGAAATATTTTAATTGAATTCTAATTACAACATTGGAACTGTGAACTTATGAGTAATCTGATTTTATAATTTAATTCTGAATTTGACTATCTAATATAAATTCTATATTGAGGGAAATATTTTTAAACTTTATATATACCTATTTTTTGCACTTAATAAATTTTGTACTTTGTCCATTCATAGTTGTATCAGCCACTGTTTCCTTATCTCCAACGTAAGAATAAGCAATTCCATAATTCCTACGACACGTACTCTTTCTTTCAGTTAGTACATTTTAGAAGTGGGAACTGGGAACTAAAGACAACACACACAACATTAATGATGTTGGAAACTCAACGAAACACAGAACCTTCTGGAATAACAAAACAACTTTTTAGATTTTAATTTAGCTAGCCCAACAAAATTATCAAAGGTACCTTCTCGCATCTTCCTAACTTTAAAAAAAAAAAATAGTTACTGGGTCCCACATAACCCCTAAAAACAATTTGCCCATTTTACCCTCTACTATTATTATGCCCATCAATCCATCATATTCTCTTCTTTAACCATTTCTTTATCTTGTCTACTAACCTCCTAAGAAACTTCTAGAAACCTAACACAACTTGTTTGGATCTGTATTAGTATAAGCAGTGGATATCATGGTGCCGTCGCCGGTTGAACATACCGGCGAATCTATCTCCGGGTGTGAGAATCAAAGATCTCCTCCGACGCCATTTTTGACGAAAACTTATCAACTCGTCGATGATCCTGTCATCGATGAGTTGATCTCGTGGAATGAAGATGGAACAACATTCATTGTTTGGAAACCTGCTGAATTTGCTAGAGATTTGCTTCCTAAATATTTTAAGCATAATAATTTCTCCAGTTTTGTTCGCCAGCTTAATACTTACGTAAGATTCTTATTTTCATGATTTTAAAAGTATTTTTTGATCATTTTTTTATTACTCTCTCCGTTTTCAATTTATGTGTTCACATGTAATTTTAATAAACTTAAATGTTTATCACATAATTAGTATTTTTCTTATTGATTTAACTATTTTGTGAAATTATTGTTTAGGGATTCAGGAAAGTTGTACCTGATCGATGGGAATTCGCGAATGAATGTTTTCGGAGAGGTGAGAAAGGACTACTTCGTGATATTCAACGCAGGAAAATCTCACCGGCAGGAACCGCCGTGACTGGAGTTTCACCAGTAGTAACAGTGAATGCAGCACAAACGGTGACGGTAGCGGTGGCGCCGGCGATGCGGATGATATCTCCGTCAAACTCCGGTGACGAGCAGGTGTTATCGTCCAACTCATCACAGACAGCTGCGGCGGTGCTAAGGACCATCACGTGTACGACGACGCCGGAGCTTTTAGAGGAAAACGAGCGATTGAGAAAAGAAAACGCGCAATTGAGTCAGGAATTAAATCGGTTGAGGAGTTTATGCAATAACGTATATAATTTGATGTCCATTTATTCACTGGCCAGAATACCGGAAGGACGAGCTCTTGGATTGCTTCCGACGGGACAGGTAACACCGCTCAATCAAATTAGTGGCCTAAAACCAAAATAAATAAATGCTTAAACATTTGAAAGAAATTAGTAACATATTCTTTTACGAAAATTTTCTAGCTCTTTAATTATGCAAAGTAGTCAATAATTTTTTATTATTGATTTCTTCTAAGAAAAATCAATTTGATAATTTAGCCGATTATTTAATCTTTCTTGAGATATAATCGGCTAAATATTTTTTTTTGTAAAATAAATAAATTATCACCTTAATAGAATATTTTTCGAATAATCTTTGATTAATTATATTTATCTTATTTTAGGTATAATTGTATTCTTATTGTAATTAGATCATTGATTAGTTACCTAATTTAAATATCCGTGTACAGTATATATTGTACATTATTGATGAATACAATCAAGTAAAAACATATTATTTTATGATATCAGTAACCTAAAAATACCTCTACTGCCACCGACCATAACTCTCGGCCACCACCCCACGGAAGCCTAATGTTTTTTTCAGTCATTCTCTTGCCCTTCTCCTCCTAAATTTCATCTTCCAGACAAAATCAAATTCCGCATCTACAGTAAACAACATTAAAAAATTCATTACTATCACAAAGAAAATGGTCAATACTCCTAGTGGGCAGAGCTTTTTAAGATCAATTGCGTGTTTATGAAATTATCGACTACATCATCCCTCCTACACCTACACCGAAGTCTACATACCTACCCTCAATTTCGACTTATGATGATGCACTTTAGTCTCGTTTGGACGCAGCCATCCTCCAGTGGATATACAACACAATCTCTAATGATATGTTGCACACCATCATTGAGATCGATGCCACTAACCGCCAAAGGAACGTTTGGAAAGTATTTTCCACGACAATAAAACTCAACGAGTGTTATACCTTGAACCTCTCGCTTTGACGGTAGGAGTGTAATATAATATTTTTTTGAATATTCTTTTATTAATTGTATATCTCTCATTTCAGGTAGAATTATATTTTTATTGTAATTAAGTCTATTTTAATTGTAATTAGATTGATTAATTATCTAATTTAAATATTTTTATACTACTATATATATTGTATATTATTGACGAATACAATCGAGAGAACATATTCTTTTACCCCTATTATCCTAAAAAAAAAAAACGACTCAAATTTGGATCCTAAAACAGATGCTTTAGATAGAATTATATTTTATATTCTAATGGTAATTAGATTGATTAATTTAAATATTTTTGTACTACTATATATATGGTATATTATTGATGAATAGAATATATTATTTTACCCCTATTATCCTTAAAAAAAAAAAGACTCAAATTTGGACCCTAAAGCAGATGCATTTAATTAACATTTTGGAGCCGGCACTGGGCAGGTTGACGGTGGCGCCACCTTCACGACTGCGGAAAGTTGCGGCGTGAAGACGGAGGAAGATACAAGCCCAAGGTTGTTTGGAGTACCGATTGGGGTAAAGCGCGTGAAGAGAAGCAACGAAGAAGAAGTGTAGGATCAACATCAAGTACGCCAGCACGGATCAAATGTGAAATCAGAGCTATTAGATTCAGGAAGCGGACATCATGATGGTGATCATCAACCGTGGATAGATCGATTAGGCTGATAATTTTGACAAGAACTCAAAAAAGACAAGCCCCGAAAGAGGTGGGGCCCATAAAAGCACTTACTTGAGCAACGAGGGATGTTGATTAAGAAGACGTGTACAATGAAGGTAATTATCAATGTTGGTTCTGGAAGAAGAGAGAAAGTGGGTCAATGGTATTAAAAAAAAAGGTCACTATAATAGTAAAAAAATATTTGCTTATAAAAAGGCCCCAAAAGAAGAAGAAAATCTTGCCTTTTCAATGATCCATAATTGGATTTGGAAAAATAGGGGAGCTGGGTTGGCCTGGCCTAGTTGAAAAAGATGACAAATGTGTGAGAATATAGTCAATGTTTTAGTTGGGAACTTGGGATGTTATAAGGTGCGACCAGAGAATTTTCGGCTACGAAGTTGTTTGTACATAATTGAAAAAAATAATGTTGTAATTGTAACTTAAACTTGTTAGTAAATTTTACTCCTTAGTCCTTTCTCATTTTCCTCGTCCGTTCTAGCTGGTTGTTTTGTTTTGGTTTTTTCTTATGGCTTTTAGAGCTCTTTGGGCAAGGGTATAGTTGGAAAGTTTAGCCCTTAGTATACAAGGGTATATTTGGATCAGTGATATAACTTAACCTCAATTATTGACGATTGACAAACTTGGATTAATGTTTTATAAAGTCCATGACATATTTATACTTTTTTCTCTATTTTTGTTCCAAATTTAAGATACTTCCAACTTTAGCATCGCTAGAGCCAAGGTCGCACGGCAACCATTTAAAAATGTGGTTTTTATGGATATAAACTAATTGGGATGATGAGAAATTGATAAGCAATACTTGCGGACTAGTTGCATATAAAAGAAAAAAATTCACTAACTTATGACACTGGTATTATTATTGATTGAGTCCCTTATATATTGTGTTGGTATTAAATCAAGATGTGATGTGAGACTTGAGTTCAGAGAAGTTTCGTATACTAACTTTATTGGAATATGACAATCTCGATGAATTTGAATTACTTGAGATTTTTATTTTATTTCTTGATGCAGTCGAAATTTATGGATTTTGAGTACTTGAAAAATGGCTGGGAGGACACCCTAAATAATAAGGGAATAGGTTTTTTGGAAGCTTATATATACAAGATTTTCCACATAATTATATATCTTGTAATCATGATCTTTCATTAAAAATAATAAGAATTGGTGATGACAGCCCTCCAGGATTTTCAAGAAAAAATTGTGTGTTCTTCCTTTTAGTTGTTATTGCTTCCATAATTGTGGTCTCATAACATGTACTTGATCCAAAAACCACTCTTATCGTAAAAGGAAAGAAAATCACATAGAAATGACTTGAATCATCTTTAAAAATTTCTTAACTTGATGTAGGACTCAATTAATGTTCTAAAAGGTGCAAGGTTAAGATACATAAAGTCCACATATTTTGCATAATGATTTAAAAAAGAGTTTATAACGATTTTGGTCTATATCATCCATTATCTTCAGATTTTGGATTAAAATGTACAAATTCTTTCGTAATGTACACATGCAAATTTATAACACCCCTTAGGTTTCACTAGAGGATGATGAATTGCAAATATAGAAAAAAAAAATAGTTTTGTAGTTTAATACAGCATGAAGTAAAATATTTCATCAATTAATAAGCATTTAATGGAACATGTGATGTATCGATTAGAGAAATTTAACGGAACGTAACTTCAATGTGGATTGAGTGAATCCCATGTATCGATTAGAGAAAAATATCTTGATTTATCCATCTACTTTTGATTATGATTTAAAAATACCCTTCTTTATAATAAATAATGAAAAAATATCAGATTTATCAATTGGTTCGTACTTGTATAAGTATAGTGTTATACTAACGGACAACTAACTTTCTCTTTTTTCTCTAACCTTTTTCTTTGAGAAATTGAAAGGTAATTGCATGGAAGATCCTTGTAATGGGCTATGCAAATCTTAGGACAATTATTATCTTGTTTTTTTTCCCACTTTGTCCCCCTTGATAAATAAATAAATAAATAGAAAAAAAATACGCTTCTACTTTTTAAATATCCACATAATATATAAGATATAAAAATTAAATAAATAACGAAGCAAGAAAAGGAAAATTGTCTAATCCTATCATTTATATATGCCTGATTTGTACTAGAGACGGATATTGACATATAATACTATAGTGAATCTATTAAAAGTGGGAGAAAAAGAGACGATAAAACAGACGTGCAACTCTATGTTTTTTTATTGTGGAATTTAAACATGACCTTTAAATTTGCTTATTTTATACAGTGAGTACTGACTCACATCCGGCAAGTATGCCATTAACGACGACCTTTGAGGATGCATTCCCAAAATAAAAGAAGCTTCCAATTTAACAGCAACATTAACAACCCCATGACCTCTTGAACCATCTTTATTTCTTAGCCGATAACTAAATTGCCGTATAAATCCCACCGGAAGTAACCCGTCAAAAACGTCGGCCGCCGGAATCATACACCACCCGAGTTCACTCCGACCCTTGAGGAAATTTCTGGAATATATTTGAATGTATATGCATAAATGTCCATGTAAAAATAGACTAGCATCAATAGAGAGGTGAAATTTATTGCCCCACGTAGGATTATTATTGTTGTTGTTGCTACATCCTTTTTCATCAACACTAGTTGTGTGAACTTCGATAGCGGAGGCGGATGCGATAGCAACAGTGGACACGGTGGCAAAAGGGCGGAGCCACCACGGCCAGGTGGTGATGTTCTTGAGGCCTTGAGCTGACATGATAGTAATTTCCATGGACAAAAACAAAAAGAAACAAAAAAAGAAGAAGAAAGTTATATGTATGATGCAATTTGAATTTTTATGGCTCTTATAATAAGTAATAACGACGGACGAGGCACCCATGCAACTTCCCTTGTGGAAAAAGTTTGGTGGACTCGAAATGTAAACGGTGAAAAATGAAAGACTTGAAATGTAAATGTTAATCACAACATTTTAAATATATTGTCTAAAATAAACGTTAGATATTTGTGCTACTATAATTAAAAGATGAACTCAACATAGCAAAAGATATATCAACTCAATTACTTGAAAGATGGATACTGAGTAGGAAAAATTCTTTAGAAAGAGAGAGAAAAGATTATACAATATATTCATGGACAAGTTATTATATTATCTAAAATCATGGTTAAGGTATCAAAGCCCTGCACTGGTTAGTGCGCAGTGATCTCATCGCCGAGAAATGGTCCACAAGTTCAAACCCCGCGTAACGCCCGACCGCCGCCTGAGCTCACACCCTGGGCTTGCCATGGCGAATCACTGACGTGGTTTGCGCGCTTATCGCTGGCCCTGTACTTCGCACTGAAAGAAGAATGCGCTGCCTTCACCGTCAACAAAAAAAAAATAAAAAAAAAATTAAAAAAATCATGGTTAAGGTCTTGCTTTTGTCAATTATACCTTAGACATTAATTCTAATCAATTTCATGTGTTCCTAATCCAAGTTAGAATTTACACTAAATTGAGATGGATGGAGTAAAAAGGTATTTGTCTGGATTTAATGTAAATCGAGGAAAATTCTTGATATATATATATATATATATACTGGCCAACATTTGAATATTAATCAGTGAAAAAAATGAGGCCCACGGCATTTTTTTCTTTCTCAATTCTTTCTCGGAGGTAACTAGCTGATGCACTTGCAATAAGGATGAGCATTGAGAAAAATGAAGAGAAGTATTTCACGATATTCGTGATTATAAAAATCAAAAAAATATCATTAAATTAGGTAAATGAGCTCAGTCCGTTTAAAAGGCAAAATATGCACTATTTGTGTAGCGGTAAGGATAAATATACATCACTTTTTAACGTGGATAAATTCGCTTTATATCACAAAGTTCAGAGGTATATTTGCACCCCTTTTTTCTTAGTTTTTGTTTTTGTTTTTTGCCTTGAGTTTAAGTTATATAGTTCGTTAATATAAGAAATTTTTAATAATTATATTCCGTTTATCTATTGCATCAGTAACCTATTTAATTTTTAAAATTATATATCACACATTTTAAGAAGATTTAATTATAGATATTTGTTGCATGACATGATAAAGTAAAAAGTTCTTTATATTGATACGTAACTTAAACCCGCCTTGCCTTTTAATAGACCTTTCTAATTCCATGAAACTTAAACCTACACGGTCATAAGGTGTTAATTAGGACGTGACTTTTCTTAATTCCCTTAATTTTGCCTTTTATAACATCCGCTTGAAACTAAAACAAACTCCTCAATTTTCATTATTTTAAGGATATAACTTATATACTCCTATGTATATATAATCGTTGGTAGACTGGAATGTGAGATTGCTCTTCCTATATGGTTTTGAATACTCACATCTCAAGCTAACTTTTTGGAGTTCCGTAGATTAATTTTCTTATTATGATATCACTGTTAGATTCAACACAATTCTTGATCACCATATTGAATCCCAATATTTTGTTATCTATGCTATAGGTGACAAACCTGAACAGGCGTGTTGAGTTGTCCCACGTCAAGGATGAAAGATTGATCTACTTACTGAACAAGTGTGCAAATTACAGTTTTATCTTCTTGATTATAGTCCAATCCAGATTAATTAACTCACTATTATTATATCATGCTAACCAGCCTCCCTCACCCCACTGGAAGCTATAGACCCCAATAATTTTTTATTATTATTACTATTATATTAACATTGTCAAAAAGCCTCCACCCACAAATTTATATAATATAGCACTAGCTCCCTCGAAAAAAACTGACTTCGCCGCTTCGTTTCCTTTTCTCTTCGAATGATCGAAATCGCTCAGGTCAGTGAAGACTCACTCACTCACCCTCCTTCTTTAGTATGAGATATCCTCCCACATCTAGAAGTTGAAACATTCTCTTCTGGAACTCCCACATCCGATTATGGACCATCTACTTCTTCCTCTATTGATTCATGTGCTATATGCTTAACGCGGGGCAGCTGATGCTAACATACTTTAACTTCAAACTTGCATGAAAATGATATATATAGTTCAAGCTGTTTCATTAGTAATTAAAGATCGAATTAATTATTTGCGTTGAGTAGATCATTCTGTCCTAGCTAGAGAGTGGGATAAGATGGAAATTTTCTCTCTCCCACACAAGAAGAAAATTTTGAAACAAATATCTGTCCTCTAGTATTTATCCGATAAGGTCATATCATGTTATATCCAACCATCATACAATATGTTATTTTAATATTCTTGGTCATATATGAAGTGCAAAAAGTTATAAATAAATAAAATGTGGTCGAGACAGAGACATGAAAGCATTGAGACAAAAACAGTACCTCTTTTGGACGTAATGTTTTTCCGAAATTTTCTATCTTCTTCCTTTTTTTCCTTTATTAGATATCGTCTCCTCTTGGCTAAATTCTAAGAAGGTTCATTTCTTTGCTTTTTTTTCTTCTTCTTCTTTCTTCTAGAAGCCCCCTTGCTTATAATATACTAGGGCTTGCCAGTGGACCGGGTCGTCCCGCTCCCGACCCGACCCCGTGAAAAAAAAAAAAACGGGATCGGAGCTCGAACCGGCAAGTGACAGCAGTATCGCTCGACTGGCCCCGCCAGACCCGATCCCGCCTGATCCCCGCCATTTGCCAAAAATAGCCGTTGTCTAACATCCATTTTACATTTTGGCCGTTAGACAACGGCCATTTTTGGCTTCCCACTCCCAACCCCTACCCCTTTATATTTATTTTTAACCCCTAAGTTATTATATTTACACTTTAACCCAATTTTCCAACTATAAATACCTCATTTTCTCTTCTTATTTCTCACAAATCTTCCTACATTTTCTCTAATTTCTATATACAACATTGTCTACTACATATTCACTCTATTATCTACAACATTGCCCACTGGCCAGCCCTATAATATACTACTATGTTATGATTTTTGTAAGAATATATGGACTTGCACATATATGAATATATAAATAATTATATGTTAATCGCTATCTTAAAGGGTTGATCCAGATTAAACGTGATTTGATAAGGTTAAAGTTATATGGGGCTAATTAGACATCTTGTGAAGTATGAAATTGTATGTGTAGATAATCGGATGTAATTTTAATTTAATGATGGCTAAACTAAAATGATATAAATTATATTTAATTATAATAAGGGGGTTATGGTCCCCAAATCAGGTGTAGGGTTTCTTTTCTGATATCCCATCATTGAAAAAGTTGAGTCGCCTACGTCTTGTTTTGGAAGACCGATAACTGTAAGACGGAGAATCGCTACGACACTTATGAATTCAGGTACACTTTCGCATTTAGTTTTACATTCTCGATTGTAAACGTGTAGGTGTAGTAAAATAAGATCCCCACCCATAATTAGAATATTTGTGTAAATATAATTATGGTAAGACTATAATTCTTCTTGTATATGAGACTAAGATTCCTATTGTAATTGGGATGAACATTGTACACCTATATATATTTGATATTAATGAGAAGACTCCCCAAGGGAGATTAATATCATCTCACATGGTATCAAGAACCAAAACCCTAAAAACCTAGAATTTCTTCTTCTCTCTCACGCCGCCGCCGAGACCCCCTCCCCCCCACCCTCTCTCGGATCTCCGCCGCGGCACTACCCCAAAAATTCTTCGTTCATCTTTCTCCCTCTCTTCTCTAAATGGATACTCAGGATTCTTCCAATACTTCTGACGCTTCTACCTCCACAAATCTCACCACCACGTTCCATAATTATGCATGTCTCTATAACGTGCTAGATCATATCGATGACACTATTCCCCGCCCTCCGGAGGTTGATGATTCTACTTGGCGCCGTCTAGACGTCGGCGTCAAACAGTGGATTTATGGTAATATTTCTCAGGATCTTATTCTTATTATCATGAAATCTGGCGCCACAATCCTTGACTTATGGAACCGTTTGGAGGAAATCTTTCAAGATAACAAGCACACTCGTGTTGTGTATTTGGAGAAATAATTTAAAAATACACGCCTTGAAAATTTCTCCAACATGACTGAGTACTACAGACATTTGAAACTACTGGCGGATCAACTCTCCAACATCGACACGTCTGTCTCGGACACTAAAATGGTGTTGCAATTGATTACAGGTCTTCCCAAAGGCGACTATGATACGTTAGCCACCATAATTCAACAGTGCACTGCTACCCGCTTCAACAAAGCTCGCCATTGTTGCCAAGAGACGTATTGCAAGGTGATGATCACCATCGACGTTAGCCATCGGCACGCAACCCAAAGACCAGACGCTACGTAAAACTCAACCACGGCAGCCGCGCGCAGGCGTCGCGTCATAGCAGCGTCGCGTCACAGAACCAACAGCAGAAGAATAGCAGGTACGCAGAACAATCGGTCGCTTCCACCGCCTTCAAGATAGCCGGCGCTGGGCCCAGAGTCGTGGTCGCCCCTTCCAGCACTGAAGCCCTTCAACCTATATTCACAATACGGGTTGTTAGGCCCAGCCACTCGGCAAGCCCAAGACCGCAATGTGCCCACTTCACGAAAGGACGCTCAAAGATCCCGCCGCATTTAATTCTCTCGAGTTGGGTCAGCCAGCTTTCAATCTGCAACAGCCTGACAACAATTGGTACATAGACTCCGGAGTCACATCTCACCTCACTCAGTCTGCATGTATTATTCTCAAACTGTTCAGTTTAAAACATCCTCAATATGTTACAGTTGGTAGTGACCACCGCATTCCAGTAAATGGTTATGGTACATCCTACACACCACCTTCTCATCCATTCCCCCTTTAAAATACCCTATATGCCCCATATATAGTTAAGAACCTAATCTCTATCCACAAATTTACTCGTAATAATTATGTCTCTGTTGATTTTGACCCTTTTGGTTTCACTGTGAAAGATCTTCATACGGAGACACCTCTTACGAGATGCAATAGCACGGGGGATCTCTATCAATTCACTCCCACCTCCGCTATCAGATCTTGCTCTCCCGTCTCTCTAGCGGCTATTTCTTCTTCAACATGACACAATAGGAGCCCCAGTTTTTAATTTTCTTAGAGGCAATAATCTTATTACTTGTAATGGGAAGCTTGCTCAAATATGTGTTTCTTCTTCTTTAGGCAAACATACTCGTCTTCCATTTCAATCATCTACTAGTGTTACATTTGCACCTTTTGATATTATACATACCAATTTATGAACATCACTTGTTGCTAGTTCTCTCGGCCATAAATACTATCTTATCTTACTAGATGATTTTTCTCACTTTGTTTGGTTGTATCCTCTCAAATTTAAATCGGAAGTGTTTGCCAAATTTCTTGAGTTTTGAACATTCATTCAAACACAGTTTGAAAAAGGTATAAAAAAAAATTAGTGCGATAATGGTCGTGAATTCAACAACTCTATGTTTCACCGTTTTTGTACTAATAATGGCATGATCTTTCGCTTCTCCTGCCCCCACACCTCCCCACAAAACCGTAAAGCTGAAAGAATCATCCGCACCATTAACAATATGATTCGCACTCTATTGATTCATGTCTCCCTTCCTCCGTTCTTCTGGGTATATGCTGTTAAAATGTCAGAATACATTCTAAATATTCTCCCTACTAACACCCTTCACAATATGACCCCTACCGAAATCCTATATCATAGAGTCCTTTCTTATGACCATCTACGGATATTCAGCTGTCTATGCTATCCTAACATTGCCTCTACTGTCCCACACAAGCTAGCTCCCCGATCCACTCCTTGTGTCTACCTTGGCTTCCCGCCAAATTATAGGGGTTATCTATGCTACGACTTGTCCACTCGTCAAATCCATATCTCTCGGCACGTCACATTCGATGAGACTACATTCCTGTTTTTGAATCTCCAGAAATTCTAAAAACCGGACTACTCCTTTCTTGACGAGCCTTCCATCTCTATCATTATCCTTAATCAGCTCACTAATTCATCCCAGACTTAGTGTCGCGGTTCATCGAGCAAGCGCCGCGGCTCCCCTCTTCCAGTGAGCAACCAGATTCTTCCAGTGAATTAGCGTCGCGGCCCCTCGGGGATACGCCACAGCGCCTCTCTTCCATTGAACACCCAGTTCTCGAAACACATTTAAAGTCGCGACCCCTCGATAGTGGAGCCGCGGCGCCTTCGATGGGCTGTCTACCTCTATCACCTTACCCGATAATGCCTTCTGCTCCGGCCACTCAGACTCCACAACCACTAAATGTCCCCACTCACCAAATGAAAACTCATGCCAAACATGGGATATTTAAACCTAAAGTCCAATTTAACCTGTCTGCCCAAACCATTTCTCCACTTCCCAAAAACCACAAATTGGCCAAACAAGACCCTAATTGGAATGCAACTATGTATGAGGAATTCAATGCTTTAACTAAACAACACACATGAGATCTAATACCTAGACCTGAGGGGGTGAATGTGATCCAGTGTATGTGGCTTTTTCGTCATCCGAGACAATGGAGATCTTGAGAGATATAAGGCATGACTTGTGGCTAATGTCACAAATCAGCAGGAGGGCATTGATTGTGGTGAGACCTTCAGCCCGGTTGTCAAACCGGCTACTATTCGCACAGTTCTGAGCATTGCCTAGGAAAACACTGGCCGATTCATCAGCTTGATGTGAAGAATGCATTCTTATATGGGGATCTGAGAGAGACAGTCTACATGCATCAGCCGCCGGGGTTCACCCATCCAGCAGTTCCTCACTATGTGTGCCGTCTCCGTAAGTCACTATATGGCACAAACAGCCCGTACATGGTATGTTGCTTTTGCCAGGTATATCTTGCAGATTGGGTTTGTATGCAGCAAGAGTGATACATCACTCTTCATTTTTCATCGAGGTAGTAGCACTGCTTACTTATTACTTTACGTGGATGATATTGTTCTTACTGCCCCATCCGACGGGTTGAAAAATGAGATTATTTCCCTGCTTAAGTCAGAATTTGCAATGACTGATTTGGGGAAGCTGAGTTATTTTTGGGGGATATCAGTGACCAGGTTTTCCAATCACATGTTTTTGTGTCAGCGTAAGTATGCAGAGGCGATCGTGTACATGGCTAAGATGGCGAATTGCAAAGTTTCACCTACTCCAGTTGATTCGAAATCTAAGCTCAGTGCTATAGATGGTGCTCCAGTCTCCGATCCTACTCTGTATAGGAGCCTTGCAGGTGCACTTCAGTATCTCACATTTACAAGGCCAGACATTGCTTATATTGTTCAGCAGGTATGCATATTCATGCATGCCCCCATGAAGTCTCATTTCACTGCTCTTAAGCGTATAATCTGATACATTAAGGGCACACTTGATTATGATTTGCACCTATACCCCTCTGCACCAGACAGGTTGCTCTCTTATACGGATGTAGATTGGGCAGGGTGTCCGGATACGCGACGCTCCACCTCCGGCTTTTGTGTATTTTTAGGGGATAATCTGATTTCTTGGTCTGTCAAGCGACAGGCTACCCTATCTCGTTCCAGTGCCGAGACTTAGTACAGAGGCGTTGCGAATATGGTAGCTGAGATTTATTGGCTCAGAAATTTACTGTTAGAACTTCAGTGTCCTTTGCGTCAGGCATCTATTGTGTACTCTGATAACATCTCTGTCATCTATCTTTCTCATAATTCGGTTCAACATCAGCGAACCAAGCACATTGAGATAGACCTACACTTCGTTCATGAGAAAGTTGTGTTAGGTCATGTCATAGTGTTACATGTTCCATCATCCTATCAGTATGCATATATATTAACCAAAGGACTTCCCAGACAGAAAAAAAATCATTTTTTTTTATAAAAGTAACAAAAAATATGAAATAGAAATTTGAGGATGGGTAAGGCAATGGGGTGGGGGTGGGGGTAGGGCCGGGGGTAAGAAAAAAATTATATTTTAATAATTTTTTATAAAAGTAACAAAAAATATGAAATAGAAATATGAGGATGGGTAGGGCAATGGGGTGGGATGGGGTGGGGGGTAAGAAAAAAATTATATTTTTTAATATATTTTTTTATAAAAGTAACAAAAAATAAGAAATAGAAATTTGAGGATGGGGTAGGGCAATGGGGTGTGGGGGGGTTAGAAAATTTTTCATATTTACAATCTCTTTTTATAAAAATAACAAAAATATATGAAATAGAAATTTGAGGATGGGGTAGGGCAATGGGGTGGGGTTGGGGGTAGGTCGGGGGAAGAAAAAAAATTCATTTTTTTTTATAAAAGTAAAAAATATGACATAGAAATTTGAGGATGTGGTGATGATAGGTGTGGGTAGGTCGGGGGGTAGATTTGGACATATTTGAGTCATTGACTAGCATATTGTCGTTACATTTCTTATGTACAATATAATATTATTTTTTGATTAAATGTTGCAATTAAATAATTTTAAAAAAAATTATTAAATTTTAAAGATATACTAATTTTAGAAATATATGATGGAAAATAATATTTTAAATAGTTTAAATCTATTAAAAAGAATATTCTAGTAAATTTGCATAAATGTTGGCGAAACAGGAAACTGTTTCTGTTTCTCAGAAGCACTTCTATAATTATAGGCCATAAACAGTTTCTGCAGAACTACTTCTGAGAAACAGAAACACCTTTCCAGAAGTTTGGCCAAACAGACCCTAGGATTCCTATTGTAATTGGGATGAACATTGTACACCTATATATATTTGATATTAATGAGAAGACTCCTGTTGTTGAAGTTGAGAAGAGCATTCACTGCCACTATCAATAAGGTCGACAAGTTCGAGACAGTGGGAACCTACAACACTTTGCCTTCGATACAACCGAGAGAGAGAGAGAGAGAGAGAGAGAGTAGTTAAGGCTATTGATATCCTCGAGAATAAGGTGATGCGCGATTTATGCACACACTAACGCAAGTGCACGTGTCGTGACAAGTAATATAGTCTAGAAGACCGAGTTATCGTCCTCAGGGATTAGTGTCCAATTATCAAATTCTATTCTATGATATCTATTTGGTAACCGATGATTGATGAATTGTTTATAACTATAATTATGGATGCTAACTAAATTACTTTATTTTACTTTAGATATGATGGAAATAGGGCTTCCAAATCTCCTCAACTATCTGTCCATCTTACTTGTTAATGCAATTAATTATGGCTCTTCTTCTATTTTGAGATAGCAGGTTAACTAAGCCATTTTATACTCATGTTAAGGTAATATAAACACTCAACCCCAATATAGAACCCTTCTACCTTTCGGTGATAAGATTGACTACAAAGGAGGATTAAGAACAATAATCTATTAAGCTACACAAGTATCGGGGTACTTTCTTCCACGATTTAATCTATGTTTATTCAACTATAGCATATTCACAATCTCCCCTTTCGGCTTTCGATTAGAAATCATATAGATTATGATAATTAGTGATCAATTAATTGTCAAGCATTCAAGACAAATATTGAATAAATCTCAACAATGATAAGAAGAAACCAAAACATGCATTAATTCATAAGAATGAGTTTCAAGTGATTTGATATGGAAAGCCCTAAATTAAGTTAGTTCCTAGCCATAGACATGCCAAGAACTAAACTAATATCCAACATAAACTACAAAGAACAAAGAAATTACACAAAAGTAGTCTTCAATCTTGATCTCCAAGTTTGTGATGAATTGGAAAAGGTTGGAACCCTTAATCTGACCTAGAAAGGTCCTTTTTATAGCCTCAAAAATGTTCTCCAACTTTTCCTTCTAGGCCTTGGCCTATTCCCATTCAGATTTGGCAGAATTCCCGCCTACGCACCAGAACTGGTGCCGCGCCAAACTCATGCAACTCTCAGATTTGGCGTCGGCGCTCGATGTTGTTGGTTGGAGCGCATGGCGCCGCTGTTCTTGCCGGACGCTAACGTTCTAGCTTTTGAGCTCGACCTCTGCTTCGCTGTCTTTTCGCTCATTTTCGCCAATATGCCACTTTAAACCATTATGACTCAAAAGAAAGAAAATCTATCCTAAGACGACACGTATTTGTACAAAAATGGGCAAAAGACTAACTAAAAATGACTCAAAAGGTGTATATAAAATACACCGATCAAACACCCCCAAACTTAACCTTTGCTCGCCCTCGAGCAAAGATAAAAAATATAAACAAAGACACAAAAGAAAATAAAATAAAATGACTCAAAGACATTGATCAAGTTGCTGCATCATTGTTACTTAGAAAGGCACGAAGGTTAGCAGAATAATATGCAGGAACATATAACATGGATTTTTAGCATTCCAAACACATCAAGTTAGATATTTCGTAAATTCACTTTATTCATGCTCAATGGAAGTAAGAATACCTAACTATGCATGTCAATTTCAAAATCATATGGCATGTTTACTTGCTATTCTCCACTAATCATGGATACACATATAAGAGATCTTCAGGGCTTTTCAGGGTTGTAATGTAAGCTTAGGCATGGGTAGGTAAAAATAGGCATTTAGGCTCAATTTACGTACCATAAGCTCTTTTGCTTTAAATTCTTCCATTTTCTTGTGATTCTCTTTTTCACTTCATACCTATCTTTCTCCTCTTTTGTTTTGAGAGAATAAAGTGTATTATGAATAGCCGGCACCCCCAAACTTAGGCTTTTGCCTATTTATTATTACTTTTTCATTGGGGTGCATCAAAATTGTTCAATCTCTTTTTGTTTCTTTTTCAACACTTTATATTCCAAACAACTCAACTTTTCCACTTATGGCACAAATATGGAATTATAGGGTGTCAAAGAAAGGTCTTATTTTTAGGCTCAAAAGGGGCTGACTAGGGATATAATTTGAATGTCAGGGATAGGCAAAAAATGGTACGAAAGGGCTAACAAAGAAATGTCTGAGTCATCTCCCTAACATGCATATCCTAACTATTTCGCCTCAAATAGCAAGCAAGCAGACACATATGTTTAATCATTAACAATGCACAAATCAAGCAACATACCCCAAATAGTCTGATTTCATGAATTTTTGGCATATCTAACCTAAGTGTTTAGATGGTTGCTTCTAATTCCATTACATTATTCAACCTTACTTCACTAGACGTTTTCAGTAACTACAGCATGCATGATCTTAAAAAAAAAATATGACTCAAAAATTACTCAAAATTACACAAAACAAATAAAAAAACTCAAAAACAATAAGACACCCCCAAACTTAAATCACACATTGTCCCCAATGTGTAAGACTAAAAAAAGTATGAAAACATGACAACTTACAGACTTGGTTTAAAGTGGTGGCGGCGGATAATGCATGACAGATAACGTCAGGAATCCTGTCAGAGTGGAAGAGGGAATTCGTTTCTAGGGCTCTTTTAATTTATTTATTTTTTCCCGATTTTTCGTTGCAGCGCCGCGGCCATGCTATTGGCGCCGCGACGCCCAAACTTCTGCGACCCACTGAACTTCCAACAGTGCGGGCTCGATTTAGCGGCATACCAAACTTCAGAGATCTTCTAGACTTTTAGCGCCGCGGCCCTGCAACTAGCGCCCTTCCATACTTCCGGCGCCACGGCCCTCTGCTGGGCGCCGTGGCGCTGAGCTGATTTTTTTTCTTTTGATTTTTCCGTTTTCGTCCTCCAAATTTTTTGCCCTGTACCTGTCATCACAACATGCAAACGATACCTTCCGTGAGACTGTTCTAAGTAAAACTAAATTGCAAAAACTAAAATAAAATAACCTTGGGTTGCCTCCCAAGTAGCGTTGTCTTTAACGTCTTTTAGCCGGACGCAAGTTCCTTATCAAGGGGCATGGGGTAGATTGAACCCCCAGCCTATCCATTTCGTCAACATTTTTCGCTTCCACCTTCTGTTTTTCTTTCTCTCTTTTTTCTCAAGAGGAGGTTTATCGTTGCTTACCTGTTTTGGCGGACTTATTTCCCTTGCTTTGGCTTGTGCTGGCTCAACCGTCTTGTGACAAGCTAATCGCAGCGATTGCTCATCTGGGGTTCAATGATGTGTTTGAACACTTTGAACACCATCTCTTCATTCTCCACTCTGAGTGTCAGCTCACCCTTCTCCACATCAATCAGGGCTCTCCCGGTTGCCAAGAATGGTCTTCCCAATATGATGGGGATCTCATCATCTTCCTCCATATCAAGGATGAGGAAGTACGCAGGAAAGAAGAATTTTTCCACCTTAACTAAGACATCTTCAATCGTTCCCCTGGGATGAACCACTGTCCTATCTGCTAATTGCAAGCTCACAGTGGTTGGTTTGGCCTCACCCAACCCCAACCTCTTAAAAACGGACAAGGGCATAAGGTTTATGCTAGCCCCCAAATCACAAAGAGCCCTATTACATGTCACCCTGCCAACTGTGCAAGACAATGTGAAGCTCCCTGGATCCTTGAGTTTGGGGGGCAATTTCTTCTGCAAGATGGCACTGCACTCCTCTGTCAGTGCCACTGTCTCATACTCCTCCAACTTCTTCTTCTTCCCAAGAATTTCCTTCATGAATTTAAAATAAGTAGGCATTTGCTCCAATGCCTCAATGAACGAATGTTAATGTGTAGCTTTCTGAATACCTCCAAGAACTTGAAGAATTGCTTATCAACAATTTTCCTTTGCAACCTCTGCGGGTAAGGAATCCTCTCAGTGTATTCCCTCACTGGGACTGTTGGAACTTTCTCTAACATAGGCGGTCTTGATGAACTCTCCATCTCTCGCATCTACTCTCGCTCAGCTACAGTGAGGTGTCGTCTAGCTACTTTCCATTTCTCACCGCACCGCTGCAATCGTTCTCTGGGTTCATCTCTCAGACTAGGCAAGGTGCCCTGTGGCATGTTGTTTTCCATCTTCTCTAGTTGTCCCACCTGCGTCTCCAAATTCCTGATAGAGGATCTGGTCTCTGCCATGAACTGGGTCTGTGAGTTGGTGAGTGTCAACAGGGCTGCTCTCAACTCATCTGGCTTCTCTTGTTGAGAAGGTGCACTGAATTGTTGTGAAGATGAGGCCTGAGTGAATGGTTGTTGATTTTGGTAGTGGCTTCGAAATTGGTTCTGCTGCCCTTGATCACCCCTTCATGAAAAGTTAGTGTGATTCCTCCACCCTGGATTGTAGGTATTTGAATAGGGGTTGTTCTGGAGCCTTTGGTAATTCCCTACTGCTTGGCATTCTGCTTGCTCGATAGAGATGTTGTTGGGGTCTGCTGATGGGCACCTATCAAAGGTATGTGGACCTCCACACATCTCACAACTCAACGACATTTGAACTGCATTCACTGACACTGTGTTCTGTTGCAGTTGCTTGGTCAAGAGAGCAACTTGTGCATTTAATGTTGTGATGGCATTAATCTCATGAACTCCTATTGCTCTTCTTACACTCACCCCTCTTTCCTCTGTTACATGATTATTGGTGGCCATGTCTTCTAGCAAATCATGGGCTTCGTGTGCTGTCTTCCTCATGAAAGTTCCACCTGCGGTTGCGTCAATGATAGTTCTTGTGGTCCCGCTTAGCCCATTGTAGAAAATATGGACCAAATTCCACAACTCAATGCTATGATGTGGACACTTCCTTTGCAAATCTTTAAATCTCTCCCAACGTGACTCTCCATCAGCCTGATAAAAATTGTTCAACTCCCCTCTCAGCTTAGCGGCTTTGGACGGTGGAAAGAACTTTGCTAAAAACTTTTGTGCCAACTCCTGCCATGTGAATATAGAATCTGTAGGCAGGGAATTCAACCAAACTTTCGCTCTATCCCTGAGTGAGAAGGGAAAAAGCCTCAGTCGGATGGCGTCGTCAGTATCGCCATTGTACTTGAAAGTTGCACACAATTCCAAGAAGTTCGCTATGTGCATGTGAGGATCTTCTGATGGCAACCCTCCGAATTGAACAGTATTCTGCACCATACTCAGGATCGCAGACTTGATTTCAAAATTATTTGCTCCTATTACTGGGAGCCTGATGCAAGTTTGTGCTTCATTCACCCTTGGCAGCACATAATCTCCCAAGCTTCTCTCAGCTTGGACCTGGACCCTCTCTTCCACATCCATTGGTAACCTCCGGGGCATCCTTTGGTTAGCAAGCCCCCCATTGCTATTAAGGCCAAAACTTGTTTGTTTCTCCTGTTCTGTTTGCAAGTCTTTTCAATCTCCGGGTTGAAGGGAACAAGTGTATCTGCTCCTCTTCTCCTTCGCATAAACTAAATGCCTGCAACAGATCAAAATCAACAAACGGATCACGGCGCACGGGTTTCACGAATAAAAGAGAAAAATATAGTAATAAATAAAAACAAAAATAAAAACCAAATTAGAAATTAAGAATAGATAAAATGATATTGAACTACGTCAATCCCTGGCAACGGCGCCAAAAACTTGTTGCGCGATTTATGCACACACTAACGCAAGTGTACGTGTCGTGACAAGTAATATAGTCTAGAAGACCGAGTTATCGTCCTCAGGGATTAGTGTCCAATTATCAAATTCTATTCTATGGTATCTATTTGGTAACCGATGATTGATGAATTGTTTATAACTATAATTATGGATGCTAACTAAATTACTTTATTTTACTTCAGATATGATGGAAATAGGGCTTCCAAATCTCCTCAACTATCCTCTCATCTTACTTGTTAATGCAATTAATTATGACTCTTCTTCTATTTTGAGATAGCAGGTTAACTAAGCCATTTTATACTCCTGTTAAGGTAATATAAACACTCAACCCCAATATAGAACCCTTCTACCTTTCAGTGATAAGATTGACTACAAAGGAGGATTAAGAACAATAACCTATTAAGCTACACAAGTATCGGGGTACTTTCGTCCACGATTTAACCTATTTTTATTCAACTATAGCATATTCATAATCTCCCCTTTCGGCTTTCGATTAGAAATCATATAGATTATGATAATTAGTGATCAATTAATTGTCGAGCATTCAAGACAAATATTGAATAAATCTCAACAATGATAAGAAGAAACCAAAACATGCATTAATTCATAAGAATGAGTTTCAAGTGATTTGATATGGAAAGCCCTAAATTAAGTTAGTTCCTAGCCATAGACATGTCAAGAACTAAACTAATATCCAACATAAACTACAAAGAAATAAAGCAAAGAACAAAGAAATTACACAAAAGTAGTCTCCAATCTTGATCTCCAAGTTTGTGATGAATTGACAAAGGTTGGAACCCTTAATATGACCTAGAAAGGTCCTTTTTATAGCCTCCAAAACGTTCTCCAACTTTTCCTTCTAGGCCTTGGCCCATTCCCATTCGGATTTGGCAGAATTCCCGCCGGCGCATGGCTGATTCTGGGCATGGCGTCGAAACTCCTGCAGCTCTCTGTACTTTGGGCTCCGTGGCGCTCTGATGCTTCTGGTTGGAGGCGCCGCGGCGCCGCCCTGTTTCTTGCTCGGATCGCCAACTTTCTAGCTTTTTGAGCTCTGGACCCTCTGTTTCTGCCCTCTTTCCGCTCCTTTTCGCCAATATGCCACTTTAAACCATTATGACTCAAAAGAAAGAAAATCTATCCTAAGACGACATGTATTTATACAAAAATGGGCAAAATACTAACTAAAAATGACTCAAAAGGTGTATATAAAATACACCGATCACAAGACTCTTGGGAAGAGCTTCGTTGTTCTTGTCGAGAAGAAGACCTGTATAGTAATCAATCGACGCAATTACTGCGTTGCTGTAATTGAGGGATGATTCCTCGATAACACTGTGACAACACAGTTTCACAAGAAGCAACAGACATAGATAAAGAAGAAGAGAACTCTATAAAAGAGAGATTAAGAAGAAGAAGAAGACTCAATGGTCTATATTATTTATTATATTTTCTTTACAATTCTCAGAGAAGTATATATAGATGTAATCATAAGAGGCTCCTCTAACACTCCTCTTGTAACTACCAAAGGATTCTGTTGTAACCACCAGAGGCTCCTTTCGTAATTAATCACTGAGCCTAACTTGTAACTTTTATTCTTAACAGGCCCCCTCAAGCTGGATGCTGGAAAATATTCAGCAAACCAAGCTTGGAGCAAAGATGAAGATGCTGCACTCTGGTTAGACCCTTGGTAAGTATATCTGCTGGCTGTTCTGCAGTATTAACATACTCTGTCTGCACCACTCATTTTTGAATCTTTTATCTTATGAAATGTAGATCAATCTCAATGTGTTTGGTTCTTTCATGAAACACTGGATTTGCTGCCATTTGTATGGCCTATCTGCTATCTATGAATATTGTTACTGGTTGTCTGATATCAATGCCAATGTCCTTTAGTAGCCCTATCAACCAAGTGAGTTCAGCAATTGTACTGGCTAGGCTTCTGTATTCAACTTCAGCAGAACTCCTTGAGATTGTGCTGTGCTTCTTAGACTTCCAAGATATGAGTGAATCACCAAATTTGACCAAATAACCTGTAATGGATTTTCTTGTATGTGGACATGAAGCCCAATCTGCATCACAATAACTTGTTAATATTACTTGTTTATTACTAGACAACAGTACCCCTTGTCCTGGATGACCTTTTACATATCTTACTATTCTGATTGCATCATTAAAATGTGATTTTTTTGGGTTTTGTAAAAACTGGCTCAGTGTTTGTACACTATAGGAAATATCTGGCCTGATAAGGGTAAGGTATAACAGTTTACCAATTAGTCTCTGATATGAACTAATGTCATTAACTGGTTCATCCTCTGTGATTGATTTTTCTTTATCTGTTATCTGCTGATTCTTATATTCATCATACTCCTTTGTGGTAAGTTTCATATTACAGTCAGTAGGTGTATTATTGATAGGTTTGGCTGCAGCTAATCCTAACTCAGAAATGATTTCAAAGGCATACTTTCTTTGGTGCATAAGTATCCCTTTACTGGACCTATCAAATTATATTCCTAGAAAATATCTTAGTTCCCCTAGGTATTTCATCTTAAATACTCTCTGCAGAGAATTTTTAGTTTCTTTTATGAGTCTTACATTGTCTCTTGTAATTAACATGTCATCCACATAAACAAGTATAACAATCATACCTTGAGTAGTTTGCTTTAGAAATAATGAATGACCAAACTGAGACTGCCTTAATTGCATCTGAACTAGTGCCTCTGTGAGTTTAAAATTCCATTGTCTTGGTGCTTGCTTGAGCCCATACAAGGACTTCATTAGTCTACATATTTGTCTGCCCCCTGGACTACCGAATTCTTGTGGTGGTGTCATATATATCTCATCATATAAATCTCCTTGTATGAAGGAATTATATACATCCATTTGATGGATGTACCATCCTCTAGATGTTGCAATAGATAATATAGTCCTTACAGTTATCCTTTTTACGACTGGGGAGAAGGTCTCTTGATAATCTATCCCTTCTTGTTGACTATACCCTTTTGCCACTAACCTAGCCTTCAGTCTTTCTATCTCACCAGTGTCTTTATATTTGATCTTATAAATTCACTTACAGCCTATTGGTTTTTTTCCTTCTGGAAGATTAACAATTTCCCAGGTGTGGTTTTCTTGTAAAGCTTCTATTTCTGCTTTCATAGCTTTTACCCATCTTGAATCTTTTGATGCTTCATTATAACCTCTAGGTTCTGTTATTTATGAGAATGAATTTAAAAGGGCTTGATATTTAGTTTTTATGTGATCATAAGATATATAGTTAGCTATAGGATAAAGTACATTATTGGCATTTGTTGTGACAAAATCTTTAAGCCATATTGGGGGTTGTTTGGGTCTGCTAGATCTCCTAACTGCTAGACTGTCACCAGGTTCTTCAGTGATAGGACTTAAGGGTTGTAATTCCACTGAGTCATCTTTATCTTTATTATTTTCATTATTATTAGTGACCTCAATTGTCTCTGGGCTAGTAGTCTCTACACAGTCCTTGTTTGATTCAGCTGAGTTGTTCTGTGTGCTAAGCTGAGGTACAACCTGATTATTCTCATTACTTTGTAGATTCTTAAATATAGGCACATTAGACATACTTTATTTAAAAGGATATTCTGATTCTCTAAACTTAACATCTCTACTGACTATAAGAGCATTAGACTGGAGATCATACAGAATGTACCCTTTTTGTGTTTTTGAGTATCCCATCAGAGCACACCTTCTAACTCTAGATTGAAGCTCAGTGACTGTTAGATCATTGGCAAAGCATAGACACCCTATAGTTCTAATATGACTTAAGGAAGGTTTTTTGTGGTGTAAGCTTTCATAAGGTGTAGTATCAGTAATGGATGATGGTAGTCTATTGATTAGATAAACTGCAGCTTGTACACACAGACCCCAGAATTTAAGTGGAATGTTAGCCTGCAGGCTTTTAGCCCTGGTGATTTCTAGTATGTGTCTATGTTTTCTCTCAGCTACATCATTCTGTTGTGGTGTATAGACACAACTTCTTTGATGAATAATCCCTAAATTCTGAAATAAGGTACTGCAGATGTCATTAACAAATTCTGTCTCATTATCAGTTCTAATCACCTTAATCTTTTGATTAAATTGAGTAGATACATAAGTAAGAAACTGGTTAATGATCACACAAACTTCTGAGTTGAGTTTAAGTAGATATATCCAAGTCATTCTAGTGTAGTCATCCACAATAGTAAGGAAGTATTTCTTGCCATTATGAGTTTCAACCTTATAGGGACCACATACATCCATATGCAAAATATCAAATGCTTTATCACTGTAAGTACTACTATTAGGAAAAGGTAGTCTACATTGTTTTGCACAAGGACACACATTACAAGTCTTTATTGTCTTAGCTATCTCATCAGTACTAGCACTAATCAGTTTGCTTAGTACCTTACTAGAGGTGTGACCCAATCTTCTATGCCACAGATTAATATCTTCTTTGCAACAATATCCTTCTGTTTTGCTTGAACATTTAAACCTATCTTCCCTGGATCTTGTATATTATTTGAATGATTAACTAACACATAGAGTCCATCTTGGAGACTACCAATCTCATTCACCCTCCTACTGTAGAGATCCTGAAATAGACAGAAATCAGGGTAAAATGTAGTTTCACACTTCAGTTCTCTTGTAAGTTGAGACACATACAATAGATTACATCTGAACTGAGGTAAAAAGAAGACATTTTTCAGTGTACTTCTGTTAGAAAGATCACTAGTGCCAGTGTTAGTAACTTTGACTGATTCTCCGTTAGGTAGAAACACCTTCTTTGATATATCAGACTCTTCTATCTTGGCTATTTTATCTAACATGTTTAAATCAGATACCATATGATTTGCAGCACCTGTATCTACTATACATTTCTTGAATATATTAAAGACATGTAAAGCTTTGAGTTCTGATATACCTGCTAAATTTGTAGATGATTGAGTACCTTGAGGGACTGAGTTATGAGAGGTTTCTGTCTGCACCTGATTTTTGTTCAACAATTTACAATCTGCTCATATTGATCTTGAGAAAATCTTGGTGCTCCTTCAACTAGCCAGTTGGTCTTTGTACTTCCAGAAGTAATATCAGTGTCAGAACCTCTATTGTAGACATTATGAGCAGCATATTCCTTTCTCTTTGACTTAAAACCAGGAGGGTAACCAACAATTCTATAGCAAAACTCTTTTGTGTGACCCCTCATCTTACATTCATCACAGTATAAGTTGGTATTTCTTTTAGACTTCTGATTTCCTGTTGTGCCAGACTTAGAGTACATAGCTGTAGAGTTCAAATTTCCATTGTGTCCACCAATACTTGGACCATCCCCAAGCAGGCCTGCAGACTTAGCACTTATTCCTTTCTTATTTTCATCACTGACTATCATAGAATAGGCTTTATTTATTGTGGGAAGGGGTGTCATGAGTAGGATTTGGCTTCTGGACTGCATGTAACTTTCATTCAGACCCATAAGAAACTGGTATAACTTCTGTCTCTGCAGATAGTCTGCAAAATCTTTGGATGTAGGGCATGCACAGTTAGGAGGTGGCACTATGGCCTGAAATTCCACCCACAGTTTTTTTTAGCTTAGTGTAGTATTCAGCAACACTAGCATTCCCTTGTGAAAGGGTAGCAATTTCCCTATGAAGATCGTAGGTTCTTGATTCATCCACTTTATCAAACCTTTCCCTTAGATCTTCCCATACTTCATAGGCTGATTCTGCATATAGGACTCCACACAGTAGGCTATTAGACACAGAATTCATTAGCCATGCTTGTACTACTGCATTGACCCTATCCCACCATTCTATCCCATACTGTTTCTTTGTACAATTTTTATTTACAAATTCCAGTTTATTCCTTCCTAGCAGAGCAATTTTCATGGACTTGCTCCAGACAGCATAGTTTTCTGACCCAGCCAGTTGAAAGAAGATTAATGAAGCTCCACTCACATCTGAAGCTTGTAAGTATAGGGGATGGTTATGATCAAATACAGTGGTGACTGAGGTAATTCCTGCAGTTTCTCTTGTTATTGAGGGCATGAGAGTTTTAGATTATTCAGGAGAGTTTGTGATGATACCAGGTATGTCATTAATCTCAATTGGTAGATTTGTGCCCATTTTTCAACTAATAAGACTGAATACCAGATTTAAGAAGTGCAGAACAACAAGAATAAGAAATATCTGATCAAGATCAACAAAGAATTTAAAAAACTTTCAAGAATGGATAGTAAGTACTAATTGTTTCTTGAGTTTCACAGATTCTTGTGCAGGTTTCTTGATATTGTTTTAAGAATACTATAGCAATTGCAAATATGTAGTTGGATAACAAAAGCAGGAAGTGGATGGATGTACGAAGATGTAAGAATATCAGGAAGATAGAAAAATATCAGATTTTTCAAGAAAGTTAACTAGATCTTGTATTTTCCTTACAGATCCATGTAGCAGCAGATCAAGTTGATGTGGATAAGAACCTGCTCTGATACCATGTTGATGAAGTCGAGAAGAGCATTCACTGCCACTATCAATAAGGTCGAAAAGTTCGAGACAATGGGAACCTACAACACTTTGCCTTCGATACAACCGAGAGAGATAGTAGTTAAGGCTATTGATATCCTCGAGAACAAGGCTCTTGGGAAGAGCTTCGTTGTTCTTGTCGAGAAGAAGACCTATATAGTAATCAATCGACGCAATTACTGCGTTGCTGTAATTGAGGGATGATTCCTCGATAACACTGTGACAACACAGTTTTCCAAGAAGCAACAAACATAGATGATGAAGAAGAGAACTCTATAAAAAAGAGATTAAGAAGGAAGAATAAGACTCAATGATCTATATTATTTATTATATTTTCTTTACAATTCTCAGAGAAGTATATATAGATGTAATCATAAGAGGCTCTTCTAACGCTCTTCTTGTAACTACTAAAGGATTCTGTTGTAACCACCAGAGGCTCCTTTCGTAACTAATCACTAAGCCTAACTTGTAACTTTTATTCTTAACAACTACTCAAGAAAGATTAATATCATCTTACATCGATGTTTTGACATGATAATTTTTGAGAAACGGTGATGGATTTCATTTTAAAGTTTGATTCTAACAGCTTTATCATATATTTAATCTTTTTTAAAAAAATAATAATTATGGTCCAGGGCCAGCTTATGAATGCACATCTTAATTAATTGTATGAGTCATTCTCTCATCAATATAGTTACCTGGTAATCTGACCGGCCAAAGTTCGAACATATTAGAAGAAATCAACTAATAGTCTTTGAGTGCTGAAAATTGAACCTCATATATCTAAAGAGGGAAATTGATGAAATGTCCAGCCCAATAGTCCAGTCCAACATTGTCAAGCCCAACAGATTACAAGCAGAGTCCACAAGCCCACCACCAAATCCACATTCTCCTAATTAAACGTTTCTAGAACTTTCTTTACTTGTAGTGCTATTTGCCTTTATTTTGTTATGTAGTAAATAGTGAGTTGACTGACTACAAAAATATACATACAGAAAATGAAATAGAAAAGCTTCTCCAAAATGTTCTCTCTCTGTTCCTTTACTTCGTCTTCTTCGCAAAGCTCATCACAAGCAAATTGACTGCTGTTTGATCCATAAGCTGGATCAAACATGCAAGTTGTGAATTGCTTACTTCAACATGGTATCAGAGCAAGGTTACTGAATTAGAATCCACGCGATTAATTTTTTTTTTGACGCTATCGATCTCATTAACTTCTGGTTCTACAATTTTTTTTATCAACAAATTTTTTTTCACTCTTATCTTCATATGGCCCCTGTCATGCCAGTGAATGCGGAGGAAACTCCAAATTTTTCTTCAATTCCATTCGATCATAATCACCCACTGTTTTTGAGCGGATCCGACTCAGCCGGTGGTTTGCAAATCGAAATACAGTTAATAGGCATGGAGAATTACACCTTGTGGAGTAGAATGATGCGGTTGAACTTGCTGACTAAGAACAAAATAGGATTTATTGACGGTTCAGTTAAACGAGGTACCTATGGCGCTGATTTGACTCAGCAATGGGATCGATGTGATGCGATGGTCATGTCTTGGATAATACGAAATGTAAACAAAAATCTACTTAGCGGAATTTTGTACAAATCCTCTGCCTCTGCTGTTTGGAAAGACTTACGGGAGCGATTTGATAAGATAAACCTATCTCGTGTTTATCAGCTCCGAAAAGAATTAGCAATGCTTCATCAAGGTGTATCTCCTGTGGCGACCTATTATTCTAGACTGCAGGACATATGGGATGAAGTTGATTCAATAGTTCCAGTTCTAATTTGTGATTGCTCGAGCCCTAAGGAATATGTTCTCCACCTAGGGCATCAGAGACTGCTTGAGTTTTTAATGGGGTTAAACGACGGATATAATCAGGTTAGGAGTCATATTCTTCTCATGGCACCTGTTCCAACTGTGAACCAGGCTTATGCGATGGTTGCACAAGATGAAAGTCAGAGGCTACTCAATGGGAAATATACAGGGAATGAATTTTCTGAACATTCAGCTATGCTCAGTAGAGCTTCCAATTCACAGAATTACAAATCGAAGTCATATTGTGATTTCTGTAAAGTAAAGGGACATCATCGGGAGATATGTTACAAGTTACTTTACTTCTGTGACTATTGCAAAAAGAATGGTCATGTTAAAGAGAAATGTTTCAAACTCAATGGTTATCCCGATGACAACAATAATAGGAACAGGAAGACAGCAAATGTAGCCATGGCTGGGGAACAACAGGACAAAGGTTTTCAGCTATCTCAGGAGCAGTATGAACAGCTGCAGAACATGCTGAGATCCTGTCCAGAGAAGTATCAGCAAGTCACTCTACTTAACCATCAAGATGGTCGACCTTATGGTAATACTTCAAATCCTAAAGCTCACATGGCAGGTATTCCTACTACTAAGGATACTTTTAGTTGGATTGTTGATTCTGGAGCAACTAACCATATGGTTACTGATAAAAAGTTGATTGATCAACCTGAGATTACAGACAATACAGGTTATGTACAGCTGCCTACAGGTGATAAGGCAACAATCACACAGACTGGTAGTAGCAAGTTAAATGGAGGTGATACAATTAAGAATGTTCTCTGTATACCCAGTTTCAACTTCAACTTACTGTCTGTTTCGAAGTTGACCAGAGAACTACATTGCAGTGTCAAGTTCTTTCCTGATTTCTTTGTTTTACAGGATCTCCTCACTGGGAAGGTGAAGGAGATTGGTAGAGAAATAGATGGCCTCTACATCCGCGATGCGGAAGAGGGTCACGGGGCAGTCCATTCGGCCTGATGGAGGAAATACAAGCAGATCTTTGGCACAAGAGGATGGGCCATGTTCCAATGTCCATGCTTAGGAAGATAGATGAGTTTCATAATAAGTCCATGTTTACATTAAAACACTGTGACATATGTCCTAGGGCTAGACAGACTAGGAAACCTTTCCCTACTAGCATAAGCAGAACTGAATGTCCTTTTCAACTTATGCACCTTGATGTATGGGGGCCTTATAAGGTTCCTACTCATAGTGGCATGAGATATTTCTTAACAGTTGTAGATGATTTCTCCAGATGGACTTGGTTTTTTTTACTATGTGTCAAATCTGATGTGTCTACTATCCTCAAGCACCTGTTTGCAGAAATAAAAACTCAATTCAACAAGTTTATTAAGTGTGTAAGGACTGATAATGGGACAGAATTCTTTAACTCTGCCTGTTCTGAGTTGTTTAGTCAACTAGGTATCATCCATCAAAGTTCTTGTGTCTATACCCCTCAGCAGAATGGGGTGGTTGAAAGAAAGCACAGACACATTTTAGAGATTGCTAGAGCAATCAAGTTCCAAGGGCACTTACCAGCACATTTCTGGGGGGAATGCATCAAGGCAGCAGTGTATATCATTAACAGAGTACCTTCTGTGGTGATTGAAAATATATCACCTTATGAGAAATTATTCAACAAACCCTCATCCTTGGCTCACATGAGAGTTATAGGGTGTCTATGTTATGACACACATCCAATGAGGAAGGACAAGTTTGATAGTAGAGTGACCAAGGCAGTTCTGCTTGGATATGCCACTAATCAGAAAGGCTATAGGTTACTGGCATTGGATAGCATGAGTGTCTTTGTATGCAGAGATGTCAACTTTCATGAAGATATCTTTCCATTTGAGACAGCCAAGGTAGCTGAAAAGAGTGGTGGTTCATTACCAGACAGTCTTACAGAAGGGAGACCTGATGCAGATGAAGTTCTTGGGGACATTTCAAGGCAGTCTGACACAATTGTTACTACTGAAGAGTTTGTTGATATTGATGCAGGTATTACAGAAGGGGCACCTGATGCAGATGACAGTATTCAGACATCAGGAGGACCTCCTAGTCCCTCCTCCTACTCAGATGTCATTGCACAGAACACAGATGTGCAGGAGAATACTGAGGAATCACAGATTACAGCTTGGAGATCATCCAGACTGAGGAGACCACCAACATGGATGAAAGACTTTGTCTCACATTCAGACACTGTCAAGTACCCTTTGTCCAATTACATCAGTTATGCAGGCCTATCCTTGTCTTACCAAAGTTGTGTAGCAAAGCTATCTGAGGATCATGAACCACAAAGCTATTCTGAGGCAGCAGGAGACAGGAGGTGGACAGATGCCATGAAGGCAGAGATTAAAGCCCTGGAGGATAATAATACTTGGAACATAGTAGATTTGCCTCCTGGGAAGAAGGCTATTGGCTGCAAATGGGTATACAAGATCAAGTATAGAGCCAATGGTGAGATAGAGAGGTTCAAGGCAAGACTGGTTGCCAAAGGTTATAACCAAAGGGAAGGCATAGACTATCAAGACACATTTTCACCTGTGGTGAAAATGGTCACTGTGAGAGCTGTTGTCTCAATTGCTGCAGCAAAGGGCTGGAATATACAACAGATGGATGTCTTCAATGCATTTTTGCAAGGATATTTACATGAGGAAGTTTACATGTGTATCCCACAGGGGATGGTGCATAAACAGGGAAAGGTTTGCAAGCTGGCCCGATCACTCTATGGCCTGAAACAGGCCTCAAGACAATGGAACATCAAACTTATCACTGCATTAGTGTCTGCTGGCTTTCATCAGAGTCCTCTGGACCATTCTCTTCTCACAAAGAAAGTGGATGGCAAGATAGTGGTAATATTAGTGTATGTGGATGATTTGCTTATCACAGGAGATGATGATCTGTTGATTATAGAGACCAAGACTACACTGCAGAAACACTTCAAAATCAAAGACCTGGGTGACTTGAGGTATTTCCTGGGCTTTGAGTTTGCTAGAAACAAGAGTGGGATAGTAATGCATCAACGTAAGTATTCTATGGAATTGGTGGCTGACATGGGGCTGGCAGCAGCCAAACCAGCAGGATCTCCTATGGAGTGGAATTCCAAACTAACATCTCACATGTATGATAAGCAACTGCAGGACAAGGCAGAGGATTCAGGTGGTTCTCCTGATCTTCTTCTAATCAATCCTTCTGAGTATCGACGACTGATTGGAAGGCTATTATACTTGACCAACACGAGACCAGATATAGCATTCACAGTTCAGAATCTCAGCCAATTTATGCAAACACCCAAGACTTCTCATATGATAGCAGCTGAAAGGGTGGTCGAATCGCCAAACAGCGTGGATTGGGCATTTTTATGCCAGCTGTTGATTCTGGAACCTTGACTGCTTATTGCGATGCAGATTGGGCATCATGTCTTCACACAAGGAGGTCAGTTACAGGGTATATGGTATTCTTTGGTGCCTCCCTTATCTCTTGGAAGTCAAAGAAGCAACATACCATTTCGAAGCTGGTACCGAGGCGAATATAGAAGCATGGCATCTGTGGTTTCTGAGATTATTTGGATCTCTGGGCTATTTGATGAACTGAATACAACAGTCCAACTGCCTGTTCCTATATATAGTGATAGCAAGCCGGCTATCCAAATTGCATCAAATCCTGTTTTCCACGAGCGCACAAAACACATCGACATAGATTGTCATTTCATTCGGGAAAAAGTCCAACGAGGTTTGGTCTCTCCGCTGTATATTCACACAGAAAATCAGCCTGCAGACCTGCTTACTAAAGGCCTGTTGCAGGGGCAACATGCTCATTTGTTGTCCAAGCTAGGCGTCAAAAATTTGTTCTTAGCACCTAGCTTGCGGGGAGATGATGAAATGTCCAGCCCAATAGTCCAGTCCAACATTGTCAAGCCCAACAGATTACAAGCAGAGTCCACAAGCCCACCACCAAATCCACATTCTCCTAATTAAACGTTTCTAGAACTTTCTTTACTTGTAGTGCTATTTGCCTTTATTTTGTTATGTAGTAAATAGTGAGTTGACTGACTACAAAAATATACATACAGAAAATGAAATAGAAAAGCTTCTCCAAAATGTTCTCTCTCTGTTCCTTTACTTCGTCTTCTTCGCAAAGCTCATCACAAGCAAATTGACTGCTGTTTGATCCATAAGCTGGATCAAACATGCAAGTTGTGAATTGCTTACTTCAACAGAAATCCATTCCATCTAACTTATTATGGCCTCCAATATCTCTATTCTCTACGCAACTCTTACTTTCAGAATGAATTTAAAATTTGAATTTTACATGTTTGAGTTTGATTATTTATCATATTCATTTCTATTGGGTCTAAAATTATTTATTTATATTTATTTAATAAATATTTAAATTTATATATATAATTTGAGTTAAAATTATTAAACTCGGATGAAGTCATACCTGACCCTCAACAAGGGTCCTGCCTAATTTATGTACATGTTCTTGCATTATGTTTCAGTGAACGTGTTGCCTTTCCAAAAGAGTCATACTTTGAGACATTTTGATGACTCAAAATTTTAATTTATCCTTCGAACGGATTTTATTAAGTAAGCAGTTTAACACATAAAAATAGTGATAAGGTATACTCATTAAGCTATATATGTGGAATTACGCCTCTCAAATATTGAAAGCCAATAATCACTTGCTAATTTCATTAATGTAAATGGTTTATATACATGATATACAATAGTCATCTTAGGCTATAATTATGAAAATCAAACATACACTTACCTAATAAAAAAGATTACCACCATAATTATTGATGTACATGATCATTAATAATATCAAAAGAATATACTGTGTATATTCTAGAACACACCCGCAGTAATAGTTGGCGGTTGTCATACGATGAGACTGTCCCTAAAAATCTTCAAACAGAACTAAGGGAGGACCTTTAGTAAATATGTCAGCAGTTTGATAACGCGAGGGGACATGCAAGACACGTACTTGTCCACGAGCTACCTTTTCGCGAACAAAGCGAATATCTATCTCGATATGTTTAGTGTGCTGATGTTGAACAAGATTCCCCGAGAGATATATCGCACTAACATTATCGCAGTAGACCAAGATAGCTTTCCGAATAGGAAAATGAAGCTATAAGAGGAGGTTACGCAACTAACACGATTCAGACACTACATAGGCAACCCCCTGATATTTGGCCTCCACGCTTGAGCGTGACAAAGTAGCCTGGCATTTAGCCGATCAAGAAACCAAGTTATCACCAAGAAACATACAATAGTCAGACGTCGAACGCCTGATATATGTACATCCACCTCAATCAACATATGTATAAGATATGAGAGTAGATACCGATGATGAATATAAGTGTAAACCATAATCAAGAGTGTCATGAATGTACGCACAATCTGTTTGAGAGTGTGCATGTGTTCTTCACTCGGACCATGCATGAATAAACACACATACTGCACTGCATAAGTAATATCAGGCCTAGTAAACGTGAGATATTGAAGAGCTCTCGCAGGACTACGTTAGTGGAAGGGATCCTCGTATGGTATGCTAGAAGTAACACTCACCTTTGATTTAGTGTCAACTGGAGTAGGAGACGACTTACATGATGATATGTCGGCCCGTTCAATAATCTCTGCTGCATACTTCCTCTGAGAGAGAAATAGACCACCTGCATAATGAGTGACATTTATATCCAAAAAATAACTTAAAGGCCCCAAGTCTTTCATAGCAAATTCGGAGCTGAGAAGGGATATGATAGACTTGCGTAGTTTGTCAGATGAAACAGTCAATATAATATCATCCACATATAACAGAATGTATGCCATAGAATTACCATGACGGTAGATGAACAGAGAATGATCAGACCTGCTGTGAGAAAACCCAAGAATAGACACATAATCTGCAAACATTTTGTACCATGCCCGATGAGCCTGTTTTAGCCCATACAAGGACTTCTTCAGCAAGCACACATGGTTAGGATGAGCGGGGTCCCTGAAACCCAAGAGCTGATGCATATATACATTTTCCTTGAGTTCGCCTTGTAAGAACGTATTTTTCACGTCCAGCTGATGAATGTGTCATGCTTTGGAGAGAGTTAGATTGAGAACAGTGTGAATAGTTGTCGGTTTGACCACCAGACTAAATGTCTCTCCACAATTCACGCCAACATGTTGTATTTTGCCATCACTTACAATATGGGCCTTATGTCTCTCAAAAGAACCATCAGATTTTTCCTTATGAGTAAAAATTCACATAGAACGAATCACATGTATACCAGGAGGACAGGGAATAAACTTCACATCTTATTTTTAATAGGAGCATTATATTCATCATCCATGGCCATTTTCCAATTCAGGTCACGAAGTACAGACACGAGATTATATGGTAGGGTGTTTAGTGCTAGTAGAGTTGAGATTAAATTATCATTTTAGTCTAAAATACCCCATTGGTTACGGATAACGGGCCCTTAACTCAGAATAGAGGTGGGCTGGACCTGGATCGGTGTAGCGATGTCGGTATCGATCCGAGTTGGGAGGAACTGGGCCGGATGAAGGCTGGAATTTAGGCGGCCAGCGGACCGCTCACAGCGTAAATTGGTGACCGAGGGACATGATGGTTTGGGCCAGCAGGCAGTGGGCAAGCTGGAAAGGGATTATGACCGTGACCAATTGGGCCAGCAGGCCTAGAAAATTCGAACAAGAAAGTGTTGGGCCAGCATGAATTGGGATGGACCATGCATGCTGGTTCAGGTCCCAATGAGTGGGTTGGACCACATATAGTTATAGCCCATCGTCCAAAAATTCATAAGACTTGGACTCGAAATTATGCAACTTAGCAAACGAAAATTAGGTTTCATAAAAAATGACATGACGACTAATTATGATTTTATTAGAGGATAAATCAAAACATTTTGTAACCACGATGATTAGATGGGTAACCCAAAAACACACAAGCGGTTGAGCGGGCTTGAAGTTTATTAATGACAGATGAGGGGAATAAATGATAACATAAACACCCAAACGCCCTAAGATGAGAATACGAATGATATTTTTTATAAAGAATTTTGAGTGATGATTGATATGCTAATCATTTGCTAGGGAGTATGTTAAGAATGTAAGTTGACATTTATAATGCATGATGCCAAAATGAAGGTGGTAATGATGCATGGGCTAGTAATGTACACATAATATTATTAACGGTGCGAAATTTTTTTCGGCTTTCCAATTTTATGATGACGTATGTGGACATGAAAACCGAAAAGATATACCATTAACCTTACAAAATTTTCTAATAGCTCATTATCAAATTCCCTTCCATTATCACATTGAATTTTCTTAATGTCCCGTTCAAATTGAGTACAGATGAATGCTCTAAATGATAGAAAAAGTGGAATATACCTGAGACTTTTTAGATAACGAAAATGTCCATAAAAAATTAGAATAATCATCCAATAATAACACATAATAACGGTGGCCTGAAGAGCTCAAAACGGGATATGTCCAAAGAGCACTATGAATAATATCAAATGGCAACAAAGTACTAGAATTTGAGGCAACAAACGACAATTTAACATGTTTTTCAAGCGGACAAGAAGGACAAACATTTGTACTATGAGCACTATTACACTCAATAAATTTATTTTTGTAAGGGAGGAAAAATCAGACTCTCCCGGATGACTTAAACGCGCATGACATAAGGAAGGTGCTAAAGCGGCAAATGTTGACGTTGTGGTTTGTTTAATGGTGATGGGATACAGCTCACCCCGACTATCACATATCATTAGATGAATCCCCGTTCAGAATCCTTTACAGAAAATCTAAAAGGGTCAAATTCAATAGAAACCGAGTTATTAGTTGTAAATTTCCGAACATACACCAAATTTTTAATTAATTGAGGAGCATGAAGGACATTTTTCAAGGCTAAAGGTGAGTTCGGAGGAGACAAATTTGTGTGACCATAACCGCGAATTAAAATTGAATTACCATTATCAATAATTATGTCATAATTTTTGCTCAAATTAAAATACGACGATAGATTACCAGGCGCGGATTTCATATGAGAAGTAGCATCGGTGTCTATGTATCAATTTAAATCTGAAGGATTAACCCAAGTGTATGCATTGCTGCCTCGATATCCATGTGTATTGGAGATACATATGGGCCCGCAACAATGAAAGACTGTTGTGGCTGAGGCCCAAGAAGACCATGTTGCTGCCAGGCCGAGTGATTGCGAGACCCAGGCCCATTCTAGGCTTTCTGCTATTGTTGTCGTCTACTGGGTCTGGCCCAGTTTTGAAATGGGTAAGGGCAGGGCTGTATGGGCCACTGCACACTGGCCCAAGAGATATTAATATCATCTTACAGGGTATCAAGAGCCTAACACAAAACCCTAGAATTTTTCTTTGTGTGAGCCGCCGCATCAGGCGATTCATGCGGTTCCTCCCCTATCTCCTCCCAAAATTCTTGGTTTTCTTCTTCTTTTCTCTCTTCTCTAAATGGATACTCAGGATTACGCTTCTGATTTTGACGCATCTAACTCCACAAATCCCACCACCACATCGTCATCTTCTTTTCATCCTGCCCTCACTGTTACCATTATCAAGAATTATATTCCCATTCTTCTTGATAAAAAAAATAGTCAGTATTCTCCTTGGGTTGAACTGTTCCATAATTATGCATGTCTCTATAACGTGCTCGACCACATTGACGACACTATTTCGCGCCCTCCGAAGGTTGATGAGTCTACTTGGCGTCGTCAAGACGCTGGCGTCAAACAATGGATTTATGGTAGTATTTCTCAGGATCTTCTTCTTACTATCATGAAATATGGTGCCACAACCCGTGATTTATGGAACCGCTTGGAGGAGATCTTTCAAGATAATAAGCACACTCGTGCGGTGTATTTGGAGGAACAATTTAACAATACATGCCTTGAAAATTTCTCCAACATGACTGAATACTGCAAACAATTGAAATTACTGGCGGATCAACTCTCCAACGTCGACACGCCTGTCTCGGACACTAAGATGGTGTTGCAATTGATTGCAGGCCTTCCCAAAGGCGACTATGATACATTAGCCGCCATAATTCAACAGGCAGATCCGCTTCCCAGTTTTAACAAAGCTCGTTCGCAGTTGTTGCTCGAAGAGACTCGCCGTGCTAAGCAGGATGAGCACACTCAGAAGGCGTTAGCTGTCGAAACACGCCCTCAAGATCCAACGCCGCCAGAAAACTCTCAACCGCAGCAGGGACGCGGTGGCAAGGGTCGCGGCAGAGGAGGCCGTGGTCGTGGTAGGGGTCGCGAACAGACCAAGCAGAATAACAACAACAGGGCACACAGATTTAGTTCAGCGACGCGCGCCTAACAAGAATCAGATAAAGCGGCGCGCCGCCAGTTCCAGATCAAGAACCCTCGCCCAAAGATGACACCCATCGAAGTTGGTCAGGCCTTCAGTTGTCTCAAAATGCAACAACCTGACAACAACTGATACATGGATTCCGGAGCCACTTCTCACCTCACTCGGTCTGCAGGTAATATTCTCAAACTGTTTGGTTTAAAGCATCCTCAATTTGTAACAGTTGGTAGTGGCCACCGCATTCGAGTAAAGGGCTATGGTACATTTTACACACCACCACCTCATCCATTCCCCCTTCAAAATACCCTATATGCCCTACATATGATTAAAAATCTAATTTCTATCCGCAAATTCACTCGTAATAACTCTGTCTCCGTTGATTTTGACCCTTATGGTTTCATTATGAAGGATATTCATACGGGGACACCTCTTACGAGATGCAATAGCACGGGGATCTCTATCCATTCACTCCCACCTCTGCTGCCAGATCTAGCTCTCCCGTCTCTCTACCGGTCATTTCTTCTTCCACATGACATAATAGACTTTGTCATCCAGGAGCCCCAGTTTTTAATTTTCTTAGAGGCAATAATTTCATTACTTATAATGAGAAGCTTGCCCAAAACTGTGTTTCTTGTTCTTTAGGCAAACATACTCGTCTTCCGTTTAAGTTATCCACTAGTGTTACTTTTGCACCCTTTGATATTATACATGCTGATTTATGGACATCACTTGTTGCTAGTTCTCTCGGTCATAAATACTATCTTATCCTACTAGATGACTTTTCTCACTTTATTTGGTTGTATACTCTCAAATTTAAATCGGAAGTGTTTATCAAATTTCTTGAGTTTCGAACATTCATTCAAACACAATTTGAAAAAGGTATAAAATATTTTCAGTGCGATAATGGTCGTGAATTCAACAACTCTATGTTTCATCGTTTTTGTACTAATAATGGGATAGTTTTTCGCTTCTCCTGCCCTCACACCTCCCCTCAAAACGGTAAAGCTGAAAGAATCATCTGCACCATTAACAATATGATTCACACTCTATTGATTCATGCCTCCCTACCTCCATCCTTCTGGGTCTATGCTGCTAAAATGTCAGAATACGTTCTCAATATCCTCCCAACTAGCACCCTTCACAATATGCCTTTACTGCCACTCACAAACTAGCCCTCCGGTCCACTCCTTGTGTCTACCTAGGATTCCGTCAAACCATATGGGTTATCTATGCTATGACTTGTCCACTCATCAGATCCACATCTCTCGTCACGTCACATTCGACGAGACCACATTCCCGTTTTTTAATCTTAAACAGTTCCAAAAACCAGATTACTCTTTTCTTGACGAGTCTGCCATCTCTCCCATCATCCTAAGCCAACTAGAGCACAACTCTTCTTCACAGCACATGGCGCTCCAACTCCCGCGATGTGTTCTTTCCTCACCGTCGGCAGCCAGCCTGTTACGGCGCGCCAAATCATCAGAGAGGTATGTCAGTCCTCCAGCGCCGCGGCCCTTGATCACGGCGCCACGGCGCCTCCGACGGCTCCTTCCAGCATCGCGGTTCTTAATCTAGGCACCACGGTGCCTCCTATGGTGTCAGCCCCTCCTTCTCTATATCCAACAAATCCCTCCGCCTTGGAGCCTCCCACTATCCCCACTCACCATATGGAAATATGTGCAAAACATAGAATCTTCAAACCCAAAGTCCAATTTAACTTGTCTGCCCATACCATTTCACTAATTTCTAAGAACCCTATATTGGCTAAACAAGACCCTAATTGGAATGCGGCTATGTCTGAGGAATTCAATGCTTTAACTAAACAACACACATGGGAATCTAGTACCTAGACCTGAGGGGGTGAATGTGATTCGTTGTCTGTGGCTATTTCATCACAAATTCAGAGACAGTGGAGATCTTGAGAGGTATAAGGCACGACTTGTGGCTAATGGCACAAATCAGCATGAGGGTATTGATTGTGGTGAGACCTTCAGCCCGGTTGTCAAATCGGCTACCATCCGCACAGTTTTGAGCATTGCCATAGGCAAACACTGGCCGATCCATCAATTTGATGTGAAGAATGCATTCTTACATGGGGATCTGAGAGAGACAGTCTACATGCATCAGCCGCCAGGGTTCACCCATCCAGCAGTTTCTCACTATGTGTGATGTCTCCGTAAGTCACTATATGGCCTGAAACAGGCCCCCCGTGCGTGGTATGATCGTTTTGCCACGTATATCTTGCAGATTGAGTTTGTATGCAGCAAGAGATTTTTCATCGAGGTAGTAGTACTGCTTACTTATTACTTTACGTGGATGATATTGTTCTTACTGCCTCCTCCGACGGATTGAAAAATGAGATTATTGCCTTGCTTAAGTCCGAATTTGCAATGACTGATTTGGGGAAGCTGAGTTACTTTTTGGGGATATCAGTGATCAGGTCTGCCAATCACATGTTCTTGTGTCAGCGTAAGTATTCAAAGGAGATCGTGTACAGGGCTAAGATGGCGAATTGCAATGTTTCACCTACTTCAGTTGATTCGAAATCTAAGCTCAGGTCATGGATGGTGCTCCAGTCTCTGATACTACTCTGTATAGGAGCCTTGCAGGTGCACTCTAGTATCTCACCTTCACCAGGCCAGACATAGCTTATGTTATTCAGCATGTGTGCTTATTCATGCATGCCCCAAGGGAGTCGCATTTCACTGCTAGCGTATCATTCGATACATTAAGGCACTCTTGATTATGGTTTGCACCTATACCCCTCTGTATCAAACAAGTTGCTTTCATATACGGATGCAGATTGGGCAGAGTGTCCGGACACGCGACGCTCCACCTCCGGCTTTTGTGTTTTTTTAGGGGATAATTTGATTTCTTGGTCTGCCAAACGACAGGCTACCCTATCTCGCTCCAATGTCGGGGCTGAGTACAGAGGCGTTGCAAATGTAGTAGTTGAGATTTGTTGGCTCAGAAATTTATTGTTAGAACTTCAGTGTCCTTTGCGTCAGACATCAATTAACACTGTGATAACATCTCTGTCATCTATATGTCTCATAATCCGGTTCAACATCAGCGCAAACACATTGAGATAGACCTACACTTTGTTCGTGAGAAAGTTGCACTAGGCTATGTCAGAGTGTTACATGTTCCATCATCCTATCAGTATGCAAATATATTTACAAAAGGACTTCCCAGACAATTATTTCTTGACTTCAGATCCAGTCTCAGCGTCCGGCCTCCTCCCGCTTCGACTGAGGGGGTGTGTAAACATGTATATTATAGAAACAATTATATCCCTACCCATAATTAGAATATTTTCATATATTGTGTAAATATAATTATGGTAAGACTATGATTCTTCTTTTGTATAGGCTTAGGATTCCTATTGTATAAGGGATGAATATTGTACTATATATTTACTTTGATATTAATGAGAAGACTCCCTAAGGAAAATTAATATCATCTTATAGATCATGGACTCCAACCGGGAACTTTTTACTACCTACTGGGCTTCCTCTCCTTTTCCTCTTTCACCTTGTTAATTTTCTTTGTTTAGTTTAGTTGTGTTTCATTTCCCTCGTAACCAAAAAAAAAAAACATCCTTGAGTGAAACACAGTGGCGAATAATAATTTATGTTGTAATCTATAATCTTCATTCACTAATTACCTACTTAATTTTAAAGCCATAAGTCCATCAGGCAACTCATTCCATTGTATTATAGTACCATTTTTTTTGTAAAAAACAATTAAGTTAATCATGACAAACATGCTTCATGGCTAAACATTTCCCTCGAGCTCGATGTTTCACTCAAATAATAAACTTGCGATAATTGACTGGTTTAACATATTGCACTTTGATGACAATAAACATTTTCCCACACCCGATATACATGTTTGCGAATAAATGTATGAGATAGTGTTTGCATGTTAAAGATTGATAACAAATTAATTAAAAAGGAAAAATATCTATTTTTAATTCTAACTGCGGATAGAATTTGACATTTAAAATGACTATAAGTGCAACGTTTTATATCAAAAACACTAATAATATAATTTAAACGTAATATGAATTTTTGTGTTGGAGCGTGGTTGACCAGTACAATTTTTTTTTTATAGAACAGTTAGAACTCATATTCCTTTTAATTTCCAAATTATTGTTTTGGTCAAAATTCCAAATTATTGTATGTATTAGAAAGAGTATTATATTTATTGCAATAAACTGAAAGAGTTCATGATAATAGTTTCACATTAATAAACTATAGACAATCCTCTCACTTTTGTGATTAAAATAATGAATAGTTACTCAAAGGTGTTTGGCCTAGTGGCCATTTCACTAAGGGTATGCTGGGAGGGGTTCCGTGTTCGAGTCCCCTCTCAGCGAATTGTTCCCGGGACATATTTCAGTGGCAAAGGATGGGCGCTAAGACGCGCTGGCATGCGCAGTGTGGGATCGATTCCCGATAGGGGTTGAACCTTGTGTCATTGATCAGTTGTCCGCTCTCAGACTCTGACTAATGGAGCACATCCCGCGATTTACCTTGGTAATAGCGATGAGGAACCGGATCTATCATCTCCAGAACGTCTAGATAATACTAGTGAAATAGTTAGGCGCAAACTTGGATACCTGGATTATAAAAAAGAATGAATAGTAGGGGCAGGTATAGAAGTTTGTTACGGAGTGCACATTATATTCTATTATTTGAGCAAGTGTCTTTTCATGATGTACTTTTCCATTCCCATGACCCTATAACAAATAAATATGCACCCACAACCCTCTATCCACTCATGTCCGCAATCTAATATTATTGACAATTGATATCTTCAAAGAAAATAAACCATCTTAAGATCTTGAATGTCCATCCTGCCAATTAATTAGAAGCTACAATAAGGCAACCAATGTGAGAACTTGGTCCATATCTTTACTTATGAGTTATCTATCGATCGATCACCTTCTCTCCCGTTACATTAAAATTTGTATGATAATGTCTGGAAAACTATTTTTCCAACTACCAGATGTCATCCTCATAGACATTCTATCAACACTACCCTTGAGATCAATTTGCAAATTCAAGTGTGTTTGCAAATCCTTGCTTTATCTTATAACCTCAAAAAATCAAGAATTATGCAAGTTACACTTTTCAAGATCACACCCTCAATAACTCATTTCCCAATTCCATGACAAATTTAAAGCTTCTAACACCCTCCACCTCTTTAACGACCAAAAACTCCTCGTCCCAACAATTCAAGATTTACAAATTAGGACTAATTTTTTTGTTTATTCTAATCATATTGTTAAGAATTCTTGTTGTGGATTGCTTTATTTGATCGACATCTTAGGTATAAAGTCTAGCATTGTTAACAAATTCCATCACTGGTGAGTATATTGTTCTTCCTAGAGAGAAAAAACATGTTAGTAACTTATCTTCTTGGTTAGGATGTTGTTCAAAAACTAATCAATTCAAAGTGTTGAAAATTTTCCACCCTTCAATTGGTGTTGAATGTTATATATATGAACTTGGTTCCAATTCTTGGAGAGAAAATGAGGCTGCATCATTTTATCCTCAAACTCAAGTTGCACGTTCCCTAAATGGAGCTCTTTATTGGGGAAGCTATGATCACATATAATTCTTTTGTTATGAAAAAGAAAAATTTGGAAATATACTATTTCCAATTGGATATGGAAAGTACCAAAATGGTACGTTGGAATGATGAAAGATCGTTGTGTGATATAACGAGCGATCGACATGTGTTTAGTGTATGTATGGGTAATGAAGGAAAATGGTGTTGATAAATATTGGAATAAATAATATGTTGTTAATCTTGGTTACATTGCCAAGAATTTGGGACCTAAGGGCAAGTTTCGAATGGTTAAGTACGGGGGGATTATTGATGATGCCAGAAAATGAATCCGAGTTGGTGTGTTTTGATCCAATGCACAAGACCATTAGATGCTTAAATCTTGAGCATACTAATGTATTGTTGAAGGAAAAATGTCGTGTAATTGTCTATAGCCCAAGCCTCGTTTCACTCAAGCATGCTATCAAGTATGGCAACGTCAATGTCCTAAATTTCAAGTCTAGGTACGTATAAGCATTTCCATTATGAGTTTAACTTATATATACACTGACAATATAAAGAAAAAATTAAATGCATGCAGGAATGGCATTCAATCACCAGCCCCAAGTGAGTCTGAAAGTGTCAGGATTGTGGAATATCGACCATTTGTATCATCAAGCTAGAAGGAGATTCCCCCTCTACAAAATTGTTAGGGTAGAAAATTTAGTAGATTTTTTTCTTGAATCATCTTTCATTATAAGTGTACGTACTGATAATTCTGTTCTCCTACTAAAGTAGGAGCAATCCTGCAACAATTCGAGAAAAATTGAAGCATGGAAAGTGGCGAAGAGAGACTACCCGAGCGAGTTGTGGTGGAACAGAAAAGAACATGTCAAATTTCAATAATGAGCAGAGTTAAGATGATTTGTCACAATGTTCATATCTTACGCATGAGATGTAAGACCTAATATAATCTGGGAATGTTTCTTTCACTTTTAATTTTGAGCCCCCGAGTTCATAACATTGATCTACAACTTCACAGTTAGAAACAAAGCAAACATGACAAAATTTTCTGACCATGCTCCCAAATGGAGTGCTCTCTCAGCTCTCATTTGAATGCAATTTGCATTAATGCAACTTTGCGCTCAGCAATTTGCATTTATGCAACTTTGCGCTCAGCGTATCGAGAGCTTTGTGTGTAGAAGCAGTCATCAGATGAACCTTCAATAAGGAAATCAGAAAGGATTTGGGGTCAAATGCCTACAAACAACTAACAAGTACCTCCGACAGGCACCGATATTAGGAAGCCGACCATCATCACCACCCCACATGCCTGAAATCTGATGTTGCTTCCTGGAGTTTCTTCTTGAAAGATCTGAAACTGCTACTGCCTTTGTCAGACCAACGAAATGAAGCACTCCTTTTGATCAGATCTGCCATAAGTGGCGACTTCATAGAGACGTCCTCTGCTGCAGCTTCATCGTACACTGCACTCCAAAAAAATTGGACTTCAGCAGCAGGAAATACTTAACCACCCATATCTGTGTCTATTATCCATGAAAAGCATGTCTCACAAGAACACTATAGAGCACAAATGAACCTATAGTTTCAAATAGTTGTCAACTGAAATACAAAACGGAAGTCTGAGCTGATTTCATTAGCTTTCAGTAGGCTTCGGACAATATTTGATTGAAGTCGAAAAAAAGTGTATTTGGTTCGTTTGTGTTTGTACATGAATTTCACTTGGAAAAAGAGTTGAAAATTTGTGAATGAAAACCATTATTCACTTGAAATACTACTAAATGAGGTTTTCAACATATAATCTATATTTGAAATAAGAAGTTCAATATCTAAAAATAGTGAAGGTTAAACCAGTATTTGCAAATAACTAAACTTCAGTAACTGCAAACCGGAGTCTCAATATTTCACTTGAAGTTCAAATAGTCAAGTTTAGTTTGCAAATACTTACAGCCAAACTAGTATGCAAATATTGAAGTAAATATTGCAAGTACTGAAATAGTATTTGATACCCAAACGTGCTATTTTCAAGGAACCAAAGGATAAGATAGACTGTTTAGGAATTAACTTAAAAGTTCCCACATTTTCAAAAGTTATGAAATAAACATTGAACGTGGTTAGGGAAGTGAGATAAATGGCATTTCAAACACACTTATTACTACTCTCAGTCCTCGGTTTGACTGCAGTATGTTAACCAAGTCCATAATCCATCAATTGACAATAATAATACAGATTTTCAATCGCCCAAAGCCTCATATCGGCATTTTGATAAACCATAACAAACTGGTAGGATTAGAAAGGGCACCTGATGATGCTGGGAGGTGATAATGCCGCTTCAAGAATTTTGAAGCTTCTCTCTCCTCCTTGTGACATAAAACGCGTATCAAGGTGTGTGCATCTCCCAGATGTCTGTGGCCATATTTATGTGCTCCAAGTCCTATTGAACTGTGTTCACTAGAAGTCATCAATAATTGGATCACAGATTCAGCCTGCTATGAAAACCAAAGAATTAAATAGGTCCCACAGTGTGCATCTGCATGCATACACACACACATAAACAGGCCAAAAGCATTAATCAGTTCTTAACAAACCCGGAGTGAAAATAAACTGAGGATTTGATGAGCGAATCTTGCTTCTTCTTCAACTAGAGGTCGGGGAAGCCCTTCTCCGTCAGCAACAAACAAATCCTAGAAAGTGAAAGAACATAATTTTTGTTTCTCAAAGTCACTGAATATCTGTCATAACTAATACATATTTACCTAAATAACTGAACATAATGGAAGCAAAAGATCCATATAAGCAATGGAGAGGATACTTACTTTTAATATATTGAGGTCATCTTCCATCATGACAACATCAAACTCAGAAAATGCACGTGAAGGACCTCCATCTAGTAACACCCAAGCATAACCTTCCTATCCAGTGAAATCAGAGAGTCAGAACTGGCCAAATGGAATCATAATAGAAAAATTCAGGAGAATGAAATTGTGAGATTGTACCAGAGATGCCTTAAAAATACTTTTCACTACAATGTCTCTCAGGGTGTCATCAATCAGAGCACAAACATTATTGAGGACCTAAGAAACAAAAAATGTAATCAATAAAGTTATCCTGGAGATATCCAACTTTTAAACCAGGCATTGAATGAGAATATGCAATCCCTTTTTATATTTTCTTTCTGTGTTTAGGGATACAAAGGAGGGACTAGGAGAAGATTGAAAATATTGAATGTCTTACTCTATCAAACTGTGGAAGTATAGTTTCCAGTCGTGCACCTTCAACACCACCGTGATATAAATTAAATATGAATGGTTCTCTCATGTCCCAAAATACAACTCTAGCTCCTATAAATCACATAAGAATGGCTTAGGATGTAATTTTGCAAAAGAGCCAAAAAAAACATGTTTTGCCTTCAAAACACAGAAAGAAAATTATACACTACCATCGAATCCAAGAAAAGAATAACAGGTCAAAAAGTTGCAAAGCGTTTATTAAGTAATATGATAAAAGAAAGTGGGGAAAAGCCATTAAAGAGCTTTACAGGATACCAAGAACGTCTATCTAGCAAACTAAGTAAACAGTGAGAGAGGCCAGTTCTATTGATTGTTCAAGTTGAATGCACGCATGAAACTATCTCGTTTTAAAAAAGCTTTCACGAATTTAAGTTGATGCACCAAACATAGAGTTTGAGTGATTCCACATGTTTGCAAGATGCCCATTTTACCGTTTTTATAAACAAATGACCATTCGAACATACTAATAGTGGCATTAAAGACTTAACAGAACAGCAGTACCCTATAATGAAAGAAAAACAAAGAGAATGGTAAACAAAAAACTAAGCACAATCAACAAGCAAATTGTGACAATCACTTATGTAGCAATTGGGTCGTTTGACGTTTTCAACTACCCGAAGTCACCAAACCATCAAGGACATCCCTTCAATTCAATTTGTGCAAGCACTTATAAAGCAATGCCCAAAAGAAAGCCTTCCAACAGCACCAATAGAAGCTTTCGGTTGCCAGCAGAATATTAAGAAGACAACAGCATTTTCTTGAGAGGAAAATATAAATACATGGATAAATTAAAAAAGATACATAGCTATATTAAAAAACGGTTTATGCACTAGCATGATAAATGCTTTGGAGAACTTTGAGAAGGTCCATTCCCTAATACTGCAAGAGGCTCCCACATTCAAAAATTCAACACCAATTGACTTAACTTTAGGGGTAAATACCCTCCTCAGGATGTTCTCAATGTCTTGCTGCCTACCTTTGCTTTGGCTAGGCTATTGTATGCCCAGGGATATTTCCTAAATATTAGACATCTTGTTAGGCTCGGGCAGCCTTATTCCTAGTTTTCACAGATTCATAGTAAAAATTGATGAAAAGCAAGCATGAATACTTCTCATAGGTCCCACTTGTATGCGAAAGTTATTCGTCAATAAAACCAAGAAGATTGCGCCATAACTACCCAGGCTTCAACTGAAAGGTCTTCATGACTTGAAAGAGATATATAATAGCCTCCTTATAACCATGTTCTGGAGAATACTCCTGTTAGGTCAGCATGGGAGTATGTCTCTGATGGTCCCCAGAAGGAAGAGATTTCCCTAAACCCCAGATCAAAATAGAAGCAAGCGAATACATAATACGATGACATTTAATCAACAATATTTAATCAGCGTCTTCCATTACAGAAATCAAATGCTAAGAAAGGATAACTTTTGTTACAAAATAACAAACCCAATTGGTATTCTTTGAACAGAGACCAAAATAGGAATTATATCATCATATTTATTATGAGATGCCAATATGCTGTTCCACACTGTATACCAAGTGTAATTCCACCCCCACTAAATAAAACCAGGATAGTTTACTTACCCACTAACTCACAAGTTCTCCTGATAGCATCAGCAGCGCTATCAAGGATGCAGTCAAAGGTGGCAACAAAAAGCTCATCAACTGACTCACTACACATTTCCAAAATCCCATTCGAAGTCCAATGAGAATCCTCATCAGCTGTGAAGGTAACAAGAATGGACATCAGTAAAATTACTATTCAGAGGTAAATAATCTTCAGATGAAACCCCTGAAAGGTTGAGGTAACTTTCTAAATCACTCTTGTTAATCTGCATGGTTAATTTTCAAATGACTCGGTATAAGATATCCTCCAATAAAATAGTAATCAACTAACAACAATGTCTTCGTAGAATATGGCTGAGAGAATAGGACTACCTTCAAATAATAGTAAACTATACTTTGTAAAAGTGAATATGCAGGACTTACGGCGTGTCTGATCTTTAAAAACTCTAACAGCTGACCACGACTCCCTAATACCATCCTCAAGGGTGGAAATTTTTTTCTGCATATACTGCATGAAGAAGGTATCACTGTCATCAGGAAAAATTGTAGTTTCTGTGACTAAATAGAGTTGCAGTGAACCAACCAAAAGCAAGCAAAAGAAGCAGGGAACATGATATCTCAAGTAAATTTCGAGAAATGGGTCTTCCACAGTTATAAATTGAAAGAGAAAAGGTAAGCACTCAAACCAGGGAATCAATGACAACATGGGAACTGAGAAGGAAAAAAGATTCCACAAAAGGAGTGTCTCACAATATGTGACACGCTCTAAAAGAAAAATATAAACATCAGATGCATAACACAATAAAATGAATACAGCAACATTAGTCATCGTCGTAAATAAACTAACTGAAAGTTAGAAAACCATCAAATGAAAAGAAGCCTGCACTCACTTGAAGGGTGTTCATTCTGACACAAAGTTTGGAAGTGGTCAAGGCGTCCAACTTCTTATTCACCGCATTATCAAGAACCACAGATTCAACCAACTTTTTCTTGGCACTCGGAAATGCTGTCTCCTTGTAACGAGTCAAGGGAGGAGCAGGAGGATAAAGATTATGCTTGTCAACTGCACCATTCAAAAATTTATAATTGATATCAAATAAGAACTGTGGAAAATAATATGCAGATATGCTGATCAGAAGATCTATTAGAAAAACAAGTTTTTCTTTGAAAGTGCCAGAAAGCTCTGGTGCTTAGAAGTGTAATATCTCCTACTGTGTGCATAACAAGACAAAAGACGTTCCTTACTGGCCAAGCTCCAAATCCATGTAATGTAGCAATTACGTAACCGATCTTCTCTAAAATGTCCTTCTAGAAATCATTAAATTGTTAAAGTCACTCAACTACTGCACAATATCCTTGTGTAACAGGAAAGAAAATTCACAAATCCAGAACAAAGAGGCATTGTTTTGGGACATAACATAAGTCCCTGCATAACCAAATAGAAGACTTCTCATAAAGGATTTAAAAAGATTGTATACATGTCTAGAAGACCAGAGAATCAACTCTTTTCAAGTCAGTTATAAATTCAACCACATACACCAACATCAGATGACCACCAACACTCACATATCTGCCACATGCAATTACTCAAGAAGACCCCAAAAATTTAGATTATCCTCAGGAACACCAAAAACTTTTGGGTAAAACAATTTTGGAAGCACGAAAAAAAGAGATTCATCTAGATACATGTTATCCTCGCATTGTACACAAGAATGGTTATATAACTCAAAGCACAAAGGGAAACTAAATACAAAAACTTATTGGATTTCAAGAATCACGCTACCTAACTGGTTAACCACTTTCTGCAAGTAGGCATCCAATGTGTGAAAGATTATGGAAAGTAAAGCCTGCAAGTGCGTGATATCCACTGGAAGCCTCAGCTCAAAAAATTGATCAACAGTCTGCAAATCAACTCGGAGATGAAATCCAGAGAAAATAAATGAACAAGCAGTATAGCAACCAAGAAACAGGATCTACTTTAAATAACTTCAAAGATAGAGGAGAGCAGAAAGTACATCATAGAGCATAGTAAAAAACATATACAGACTCTGCAAACACAGAGACCTAGTAATTTCTTGAAGATAGAGATGCATGAAGTTTTACGGACTAGCATGCATGCATGTGCTAAAAGGTGGCATGACACGTGGCATCTACCTCATCAAAATGTAGGTGCCATGTGAATTGGGTGTCCACCTTGGCAGCCCTAATGGAGGAGGGGTTATTGAACCATTTAGGCAACGGCGGGGGTACAAATAGTATAATGGAGGGTAAAATCCATCATGTTCGCATAGTAGAGGGGTAAATTTGACCCTTTTCCCATAAATAAAGGGTAAAGTCAAAATATATCAAAAGAAAAGGACAACATCAATAGTTAAGAGACACACCTCCTCTATGATTCTAAATACTTCTACAGCTGAAGCTGCTTGTTTTTGCTGATGTGAAAGGGGTTCCCAGTCCTGTGATTAAGACGAGACATTTTTTAGTTCAAACAATATCGCAGAATTGCTAGCAAGAAAAAAATTGTCAAAAACATCAAAATTGTAATCTATTTCCAACCAGAAGATAGCAGCAAGATATTTACTTAAGGAGAGATATATGAGCACAATGACTAAGCATAAGTTCAGATGAAAGATACACCTATGTTCAGTTTAAGCCCTAAATACATATTTGCTTATGGGATGAATATTTTGCATAATTACTAAAGGACCTAAGATTAAGAAAGAAAGAAAAAACTGATGTACAGTTTAACCACCAAGTAGATTATTCTGACCAAGGGCAGGAACCAAACACCATTATCATTACTCTATATGCCTTTAGCATTAGGCTAGACTATTACCATGTGACAACCAACTAGAAGTTTTTAAAAAGATAACCTCGAGATCAGCAGCACGTCCAGTCCATTCAAGTATCCTCGCATGCTGAGCAATCACCCAATCAAGAATAATTGGCCTTGCGATTTCTCCAATCTGCAAACCAAGAAAACGGAAGCAACAGAATACCTCTTATTAGAGTTTCATAAAGTGAACAACATACCCAGAGTAATCCCAACAAGTGGGGTCTGGGGAGGGTAGAGTGTACGCATACCTTACCCCTACCTTGGCAGGTAGAGAGGTTGTTTCGGATAGACCCTCGGCTCAAGTAAAGCAGAAACCACATCATGATAGCAAGAAAACTACAACAGAAGAGACAACAAATAGTAATTGAAAATTAAGAACAAGAAACATGCCAAAACTAAAATAAAGTTTCATAAAGTGAAAAATATTAAAAATGAAATCTACTTAAAAGACAGCTGGAGATTTATAATTGCTTATCGATACTATCCATGCTCTTAAACATTTGTGTGCAAAACTTTATTTTGTATCTTCAAATCATTTAACCATTTCATGTAGGACAGCAGAAAATTCAAGTTCTGCTGTAACACATGTAAGATAAGTAGAAAAAGTTACCCCACAAAAATTACCAGTATAGTTGAACACAAAGAAAAGCGCCAAGTTTTGCTAGGGAAGTGAGTGCTTCAATTTAAGCACAAAATTCCAGTAAAAGTGCGAGCTTTAATGAACTAAGGCACTCATGAAGCATAAAATAACTATGTAATGCAAAATAAGAAACACAAGCAAAATTATATAGTCAATGGAATTGAAAACACTGCAATAAATTGAAATATTAAGTAAAACCGGTATCAATCACGTTCAGAGACCATTTTATAGTTTTTCCCCTTTAGATACAAAGGTATAGTTTAACATTGTTTCTTTAGATTTGGTGACTAACCATTAATATATTCATCCATAATATTTCCTTCGCAATTAATATATCAGTTTGTCAAAATTCCTTTTCTAGTGACAGACCACATAGACACCAAGGCGCAAGTCTTAGTGCCTAGGTGTCTGACCTCTTAAGCAAGGCAAAGTGCATAGCCTGCATGCCTAGCTTCTTATCCTTTGCAACACTGCATACTACTTTCCACTAATATTATGGACTGAAAAATATTCACCTACACGTGATCAGAAAAACTCAAGCAAGTGGTAGAAATAAATTACACGTATACCATTTCATTTTAAAGGAATTTTCAGGAAAGAGTAGGGGGAAAATCTATCTACTTTAAGGACATTCTCAAGAAAAGAAGGTAAGCATAAGAAAAGGAATTAATGTGTGGCATCCATAGCCAGAAAAGCTCCAAAAGAGGAATAAGCTCATTACACAATTTCAGCAATATGATAGCTTTCCAGTGCAAACATACCTCACGCTCAAAATCAAACATTAATGGAGAATGCACGCCATTTTCTACTTGTTCTGATGAATGGAGCTCAATTAGATAATTCTCCAACAGGATAGCTGCAGCAAGCACCTGCTTCACATCTTCGGAAAGGCAAGATACATTCTTGAGAAATGGCTCCTACACAGCAGCAAGAGAAATTTTGACTCAAAGGAACAACAAAGGGGTGTGCAAAAAGGTGCTGGAGATTATTATCTATCACTGAAAGCTAACCAGTCTATCACCATAAAATCTGTGCAATTTCGAAGCTGAAACTACTCCAGCTTCAGCACACCAATGCCTGAGGACTGGATGGTACACAGTCAGCTGTCTCTCAGCAATCGACTTCAATTCACTTGCAAGCAAGGCCAAAGGATGTCTCTTATCTACTTTAGATCCAATATTTATTCCATCAGTAACCTGAGATCAAGTTAATATGTCAATATTTTAAAAAATCAGGTATTCCTGTACGGTATTTGCAGAGCCATTAGAAACCATACCCTCTTGCAAGCAGCTTCTGCAGACCTGTCAACATACATTCTGACTTTGCTATCAATGATCTCATTTGAAGCATTAAGAATCAGCTGCAACAGTGTGAAGAAAAACATTTTAACAATTCCAAGGAAACATTAAGAATTAAGCCCAATTTATTCTTGAGAGCATCAAAAGGAGTTACAAAGAAAATAAAAGCTAAATGATTTTTTTCACAACTAAACTTCTAATCTAAGATAAGATGCCAAGCCTAGGGGCACTAAGAAACTCCTTTCTATCCTGCTTAAAATTATTAAGTTAACAGAAAAGGAATCTTCGACACACAGTTGATCACCAAAATACTGAATTATGGTTCTTACGGACGGTGTTAATATGCTTGAACAGGATCAGCAGATACTGTTATTTTACTCAAGGGCCACCAAATGTCAAGGAAAGCAGAGGATTCTGCACTATAGCAACAAATGGAAGTGATGCAGGAACAGATGAAGAAACTGGCACTAAAGTAGCTTGTTTTGGACGCATTGCAATTCTAGATTCTTGTCTAACTCAAATGTCCAATTACATAAAGAAACAGATACCAACAAAAAGGATGTCAAGTCATGTCTTTTTTGGTTGTACACTTTGAGACTAGTGCTAGAGAATTATTACACATACTGGCCTCATGCCTTTCTAGATTTTGTCTTTTCCCTTTTATGTTATCATTTAAGCTTCTGGCATTCTCAGATATATATGCAGTGTGTTTACAGAAACATCTAGAGGGGAGGAAGGCAGAAAGAGAAAGAGACCAACAGGCAAAGAGGTTCCCCAAAAAGAGCAAGTGGCTATTAGCATTTAGTTGCCCAGCAAAATATTGTCCATGGTTATCTTAATTCTGCTACCAGAAAAGGCACTTAATAGAAATAAATTGTCTCAAATACCTCCATATTTCCAGATGCATCGAACTTCTGATTTCCTGCCGCCAATGCCATTGATAACACCTTCTTGAAAAGAAAAGGTTTCTGACAAATGGAGAAAATTCTCATCAGATCGGAGAAAGAAGATAAGAAGAAAATACAAGCATAGAAAACAACCTGACAAAAATGCCAATGATAATCCTGCAACTTATTGTCACACCATAAACCAATTGACCAAAGGATAGACTGCACCAAATTTAGCCTAATCTCAGAGCCACTGCAGCAATTATAACAAACTAGGCTCTCCAAATACTTCTCTTCATTCTTTCCAACGTCTTCAGATGACGGAATATTCTGCATTTTACGAACTGCATACTCCAAAAGCATTGCCTCCTCTGTCCCAACAAACTTCAATTAGGAAGAAAATACATTAGATATCTTATCAAGGTCTACAGATAATAACAATGACTTTACAAGGAAATTAATCTTGCACTGTGTAAATGCTAAATGCATCAAAATATCCACCAAAGCACAGAAAGTGAAACTCCTCTTTTACAAAATGCAAGCAGCTGAATCATCACAAAGTAAGGGGCGATGCTAGATATAAATGTGCAAAATAAGAAGAGGCTAATACTCAGATTCTTTGAAAAGATGAAACTAAGAAAGTGCAAGAAAATCAGCAAGAACATAATCTTAAATGAAGGAGCATGTATCATATAGACAAAGTAGGCTCCCTATTAGTGATGGTTCATTCGCGGCTTTGAGACTAGCTCAGCTCCAGCAGTTTCTTTTCTAGTGTGTTCCCTCTACTAATTAGTGTGGACGAATTTAAGTTTTAATGCTCGGACCAATTCCTCAAAGAGTAGAGGCTTGAAGGAGAGCTTCTCTCAGCCCTATATTCTTTTTCCCGACCAAATTTTTCCAAATCAATTGATTAAAGACTTAAACAGAAAGACTAAAAAGAAAGCTTTACAACTATTCTATAATTAAATAGAGAATATTCTAAGATATCTTTTTTCTTATCAGGATATATCCTAAGTTATCATATATAATATTCCATGAACTCAAAGTGCACAAAGTGCTCAAACCAACTTGAGTTTTCTTATTTTACAAAACAAAAGAAGTTGCCGACGGAATTTTGCTGGAATGATGCACAAATCACCAAAAGAAGTATGGCGCTGAAGTTTTTTCTTTGGAAAATCACTGGTACTTGCCAGCGAAAGAAAGTGTTTCTTGCACTATAGGTAAAAACAGATCTATGCTCAATTACCAAAAAAAAACTATGGTGTGAGGAGGAGCAATGATGCTGAAAAGAGGAGTAAGCAGCATAAGGCCGACTTGTAGGCAGAAGCTGCTTAAGTTTCCACCTAAATTGTAAGCTTTACCAGTTCCCAAAAAAAACATATTCCACCTAAATTGTAAAGGCTATGATACCATGCGAAAATAAAAGAGAGATTTTTATGATTGATTAGAAATTTACAAGAGAGACTCCTTATATAAAAGTAGTAGGCTATATACAGTTCAGTATATATTCATTCCTATGCTGATAAGTTCAGCAAATATTCTATAGTTAGACGCCGCATATGAGTTACCCTAGAGGATATTTAAAGACATTCTTGCTCGTGTTCAATGAATCTAGAATGTGTACTCACATTCTCTATCTCTCTCTCTTCTTCATTTTTTTCTGAGAACATTTAACTCCCCTAGAAACACTTTCTCAATATTCGACAATGGCAACTGGTTAATTTGTCATCATTGTTTAAAAAAAATCAATTCTTTCATAAAACGGGGAGAGAACAGTGCAACCAAGCCAGTATAAGTATCCTCACCCATTGGAAAAATCTCGCGAAATTTCTTTAGCCAGAAAAAAATGATAGGTCTTATAAAGCAACACTGCGCCTACTAGTATGATAGGCTAAGCGGGCCTACAATAATAACACTACAACTACCAGTTTGTAAGCGTAGGTAGGACTACAATGGACTACCTACTACCCATCTACCCTAATATGTGTCCTCCATAACCCCCTATCTAAGGTCATGTCCTCGGTGAGAAGAGAAACAGTAAAGAATTAAAAGAGTCACTATCATCATATGAATCATTACTTTTCAATCAGAACCTTGGTCACATTGTCAAAACAAAACATATCATATGGGAGGTGGGGCACCAAAGCAGCAAGGTACAAGCCATAAAAGAAGGTTACACATGTAAAAATTTGAGAGCCTGAATCCTATTGTGTCACAAACAGGGGAACAGGGAACAAAAAAAGTTATTAAAGGTAGTTTAAACACATAAGTAGCCAGCTTACTTCACGTTTCAGTGTAGCATATAACTCCACACTTTCACAACAAACTTTTTAACATAACAAGCAGACATTCGAGTGGACACACAGGTGCCACTCTAGGTATCACATTTTTGTGCAAACAGTGGGTGCAATTGAATAATCTAGGGCTAAAATTATGCATTGGTAGAAAATCAGTATATCTTGGCCCATGAGTTATCTGGCACGAAATAAAACACTATATCCTAGGTACGGCATACGTTCATATATTTTGTGCCTAACAAATGCATCAGAGACTGAAAGAGATGGTACAAGATTTGCTCAATAACATGGTTAAGCTCAGTTACCTGCTGAAAAAACACCCATGCATATAATACATCATGTAACTTCTGGGTAATGCCCAACAAAGGCCATGTTGATTTGATGAGCTTTAGGATTTCATCAGCTTCCTGATGACGAGAAGGATTAAGTACACTACACTCAGAATAACCAACATAAAAGGTTAAAAGATATAACAGAAACCTCTATAAGCTTGCCATCTTCCAGAATGTCAAATACACCAAGGAGTAGCTTCTCATACAGCCTCATGTTAAAGGGATAACCAGCACTCCAGTAATATGTCTCACCTTGTACACCACAATTCCCAGGCATAGATGACAATGTCGAAGCAATATTTCTAATGGGAAATAGCACCTCTCTGCATTCAGAGGGAGACATCTTAATGTCCCATTCCTACAGAAGAAAAATATATCTTCTCAATCTGCAACTGAAGAACATATTTGATAAGCAATAGAAAGGTGCGCTGCAGATAGACAGACATACCTCAAAATTCCTAATTTTTGCAAGAAAAACTCCAACTGATTGCTCAGCAGATAAAAGTTCTTCAAGAATATTAGCCTACAAGAAAATCATCTAGAAGTTGGAATAACTAAGAGGCAGAGGGTCGTAAAACTTATTTACAATAGTTGGAAGTCCAACGAGTTTATAAGCAACAAATATCTCAGTAATGAGATTAGGAATACTCTCACTTCAGATTTAAGTTCCTGTATAAAAAAAGATGCATCCCCAACCAACTGTTTGTTCAGCTTATTAATTTGATCTTGCTCAGTCATTTTTTCTTATATTTTGAATTTCACTCAAACAAAATGTACTTGTTTGTCTCGGCAATATTTCAATCGAAAAACAGGTTTGACCTAAATTATTTCAAGAAAAACTTCTGATTTGAAGATTGCAAAAACCAAGCCACGTCAAGAGATCAGCCACATGCAATACGTACCTTGTGGCAGGGGTGGATGCAGCTTACTGTTTACTTCTGATGCGGAGCATGGATTCATGTGTAAAATTTCACTAAAAATGCAACAAATAGTAGATATGAACTCGTAACTTTAAAAATAGGATGATTTCAATACTAAGAACCTTATGATCCTTCATGCTAAAAATAATCATTTTTCCAGATCCTTGCTTTATTGATGTTCATATATTATCAGATTAACTATTGAGTTACTCCTTTAGCTTAAAAGTAGATTCAATTAAGAATTACCACCACAAACCAAAACTCCAATTTGTAGCGTAATGGAACATGTCATCCGATAACCAACACAATATGGACCCACCAAATCAAAAAAAAATTATAACCAAATGTGGGTAAAAAGAATACAGAAAGACGACTTTCACTGAAGCTAAAATTACGAGACTCCGAATCTTTTAAGAAGGAAACTTTTAAGTGAAAAAAACTTAAAACCCAAGAATTAATATTACTTGTCTGTTCTTCCATTGGATATATGACTTCTCATTCTGAAATTCAGACTTTATTGTGCCATTCAAAAGCCCCAGCGCGATTTGAGGAACATCGATTTGTCCAAATGATTTCTCAGAAGCCAAACGCACCAACTTTCGCCGAGTGAGAGCATCCATTGCTTCTGAGATCTAGTGAATATTATATGTTAGTCATGAAACAATTTAGTGGAGCAAGAAGTTTAAAGGCATAGTGAACAACAAACAGTGGGAAAAGAAAGGAAAAAAATAGTGTACTGTCAATCAATCAGATGAAACTTCACGTAAGGCTATTTAGACAACTTACAAATAGGTGCAATTAGGTAAAGCACCTCGTAGGACAGATTTAACTGGAGGGCGTTAACAGAAGAGAATCCAAAAAGTAGATAAGTCTATTTGCAGAAATACTGGATAGATTTAAGCTATCAACCATCAGATTCTGTAACATTCCCATTGCTAGTCTGAAGCTTAATTCATTACCTTTAAATATGATTGCTTTTTAAAATCCTCTGTCCCTACCCGCTCACTACTGAAAATCCTCTGCTGACACGGCAGATACTAAAAGTTCATCTGTGGCCGGGAGCAAGATTTTGATGCCTTGCTTTCCCCTTCCACTATCATTTTTCAAATCAACTCCTTGTCGTAGCATGAAATTGCCGCACCTGCTACCAAGACTACATAAATAGAAGTAAAATCAATACTTCAGCCGTCCTGTATTTTTGACCTACTACCTAATTTAATCTTTCCTAAATGGTGACCTATCTCAAAATGCCAAACCTATCTCAAAATGCCAAACTTTTGCTCTCTCAAACCATTGTGGTGTCTTCTCAACCATCGTAGAAAATTTTCACATTTTCAATTTTTTTTCTTAACTGTATGTCTAAGATGTGATATAATAATCCATTCTTGATCAAATTAAAAGGGACAAAACTTCAACCGTACTTCTCTCCTCAGTAGTTGTTCTTATCAAAAAAAAACTAACCATGCATTTATAGATATCCATGAGTCGGATGACAATTGCCATTCCTAATTTAGATTAATTATAGCTTTTCGAGTATTTATGGAATTTCTAAACTTGATTTCAGTGGTGATCGCCGTGCTTAGATCTTGTTAACTAAATTTTGACTTAACACGTGAACATCGCCCTCCCATTTCACTACCTCAAACTCATCAATGCATACTAGCAATCAACTCTTTATACCCGAGATATCCGCAGTCAAACCACTAGATTTCAGTTCTGACAAGAGAAAAAACTAAACTACTTGACTTCAGGAATCATCGATGATTCTTTTATAAATGAAGCATGCCATCCCTCTAGCATATCCATATTTATATTCATGTACAGTTATGAGTCTAGTAAAACTGGTCTCTAATAGTTGGGGGCAAAAGCGCTGGCACATGGTGGTTGCACAAACTGCAAGATTTTTTGTGAAATGCACAATATTGCAGCTTGTTTATAGTTCTTCACGCATGCATACAACACACAATAAAGAGCAAATATGTCTTGGTGGAACGGGAACTAAAGATAACTTATTTCCCAGGCGTCAGCATCTTCCAGACCATCCTTCCAAAAAAAACAAAATCCTTCAAGAGCACCAAGGGGTGCACCAACTTGCATGCAACTATATCATTCACACCTAAGCATCCTGTGTAATAGAAAATTTCCATTTTCCCTTTTTTTGGGTGAGTTCGAAAATTTTCACCAAAAAAATCACCCACAAAGTTTTTTAACTGGATTCAAATTGCAAAGGTGTATATCAGCAGCAAAATATGTAAGCTTTAAGAACAAAGACAGTAATAACTTGCCTGCATTTGTGTCCTGAAAGTTTCAATGAGCTCCGAATTTCTATCAAAAGACAGGGATCCAGATATGGACCGTGAATGTCTTTTGTCTCTTCTCTTCAGTCCAGCCAGAAATCTGGGACTCTTCTCTTTCTTTTTGCTCTCAACCAAGCGAACCTCAAGCCTAAATGTTAGAATTTAAGTTTTACAAGAGTGAAAGAAAATGTAGTGCTAAGAAGTAAAAGAAATGAATGGCCATCACAATGAAAAATAAGTAATTAGTGCATTTTCATTAGTGCCTTCAAATCATAAATTGACGCTCAAATACAAATACATGAAGAGAAGCATAGTTAATATTTTTTACCCAGAGCACACCATGCAAGCAAGGAATACTTCATAGGCAGATTCACGCAAATCATCGTCCAGTAGTCCTTCAGGAAACCTAAAACTTTGTATCACTTTACTCCAAAGGTGAAGACATATAAAGATAGGATACAGACCAATGATTCTTCCACACGCTACAGGAGCAACACAGTATCATACGTCATTTTTCTTTTTTGTATCATGATAATAACCATACAGTACCTGTTTTCAGTGCTGGTATTCCTATTGATGGAAGATCAGCTTGATTAATGTTAAATGACCCTGCAGTTCCTGCGGCTTTACTCTTTACCCCAAAGTCATCACCGTAAAGAGAGAAATCTCCCAAATCAGAATGGCATGATCCATTATTATTGGAATGGTTCTTCATAATAGGAGGTGGCACACGCTGAGGGTGGGAGCCAGCTGATTCTGGATCTGTAACAAGAAAATATGCATCGCCAGTGTGCAATTGCATCTGCAGAGAGCATTACAAGAGTAACATTTAGTCCATTTCAAAGGTAGAAACATCAAAAATGCAACTTCTCCATGAGATAAGGCAAATATTTTGCAGTTTCTTTCCCAAACGGTGATTTATTCTTTAATTCAATAGAAAAGACAAATGAAATATATTTTCACATCTAGAATAAACATAAATAGAACATATCAGAGTCAGCAGGAGCTTCATAAAGTTAGGTTAGTTAAGCATTCAATCCGACAAAAGGTTAAAAAAAAAAGGAAAGGTGACACTGTTACTAGATCAAGTATCAATATATTTCTCTTAGGAGTCATACCCTAATACACAATTCTTTCAAAACCAAACAAAGTAAAAGGGAAAGAAGGTCGATCATGCAAACGGTGGCATCAGAAAGAGTATATTGTGCTTGGTGTACATTAATTTGCTCTGTTTTTCCTTTGATGATTTAATCATTAATTTGATCATTTTAGTATGGCTATCTTCAAAGATGAATGTAGCTCACCCATAAGTCAACTAGCAGCTTAATATCTGATCTAACAAATTTGCCTATTGTGACAGGTATACTAAATGGAAGAAAGAACAAATGAAAATAAAAAAGTTGAGGGATCATAAGTAGGTAAATTGGCTGTATATAGAACAGGTAGTTAATAAAATTCTTATTCTTACATGCATAATTCAAAATTCGAAAGCAGGAGGTAATTGCAACTCCAATAATGGTGCAGGGATAAACTTTTCAACTTCTAATAGGTCTTCTCGCGCCCAAAAAATAAAAGCTTTGAAATAACAAAAGAAGCAACTATTATAGCAAATACTTCGATTTACTTCCCTCTACAAAATGAAGGGAAATCCACATGACATAATTTCGTCCGCGGATATGCACACTAGTGTATTATAACTTCATCACCCCACTGTAGCTGTGTCAATTGAAGACAACAAAAATAAAGAATAAAACATAAATTCCTTACCCTTTTTGGATGTCGACGTTCATCGTGATACTTCTTCGCTGCTAAAGAAACATTGAGCACCCCACCTAATCATTCAAAACAATGACAGTGAAACCAAAAGCTTCAACCTTTGAATGTATACAAACAACACAGACCATTTAGCTAAACCATTCCATAAAGAAGAACAATGAAAACCATCAACACAAAAGTTCACAAGTTAATTAATTCTCCTCCTTCAGCAGCCTTTTTGGCATTATTATTATTTGACGAGTCAAACAGATTCTCTTTGTTACCATTTATTTATTATATTCAAAGACTTGCATAATATTTTTAACTATACGAAAAAAGTTGTGATTTTTAGTAGTACCTTTCACGTAGTTCTACAATATGTGAAATTCAATAAAGCTAAGAAATCAATATCGAAATTAATACAAGAATCAAAAAACCGACATAAAATATTACGCCATGTAGCCCAATATTCAATATTATACAACATCATACCTGAGGGAAAGCATTATACATCATGTATCAATTATGAAAGCATATAATACTGTATAAAAGGTGTTTATACACAAATATGAGCTAACCCGGGAACAAACACAAAATATGGGCTACGTGGCGTAAATATTTTCTCCTAGTAGACATTGAGTACTAAAAATCACAACTTTTTCCTATTAGTCAAGGGAAAATTACGCTCTATGTCTACTAGGAGAAAATATTTACACCACGTAGCCCATTTATTTGTGTATAAGCACCTTTTATACACTATCATATAGTTATATACTTTTATACATGGTTGATACATTATTTATAGTGCTTTCCCTCTGGTATGATGTTGTATACTCCACTTTCCTTTTTAGTCAGTCCAAAAAAGAACGAGACGTTTTCATATTTGGCAACAATTTAATTTTAAACTTAAGGAGATGATCTATAAACGCACAAATATATTTGGCTTGTTTTAGACCACAAGATTAAAAAGTTTTCCATTATTTATTAAACTCTGTGATGATTCAAACTACATCATATAAATTTAAACTCCGTGCCGAGTCAAACTACATACTATCAATTGAGACGGAGGGAGTAATATCGTATATTGGACTACGTGGCCGAATATTCCATTCAATATGTAAATTTCAATAAAGCTAAGAAATCAATATCGAAATTAAATACAAGAATAACATATTTATGCTTTTATTCTTAAAAGACTTTATAAAATGAAAAAAAAATTACCAGATTGTATACAATCAAGGACATAATCAGCACTAATAACATCGAGATTGATGTTAGATAGGGAGACGGTGGGACCAGAAGGAGTTCGAATTTCTTTAATTAAACCACATGATAATAGAAATTCTAGAAGCTTCCTACGATCGTTACGATACCGTTGTAAAAGTGAATTTGTCTCCATCACCGTTAATTAAATTATCCTCTTGAGAATCACCGAGCTCCGGCCGGTGAATATAGGCGCCGTGTACGGCGTTTTCCGGCGAGGAAGGTGGCGAAAGAAATGGCACCAAAGCTGGAAAACAATAGACTCCTGCTTTTGATCAGTTTTATTATGTCTCTTTTTTCCCTTTTTCCTTTTTCTCTTTATTACTGCTTGTTTGGGTCCCTCAATTGGTGGTAAATTCTACTTGTGATCCCTCCCTCCCAAAATATTTGTTGTCTTTTTGATTGACTATTTTATCCTCTTAATATATTTCATCACGTATATCTCTTCAATAAATATTTACTCCTTTAATGATAGAAAATACTGCTAACTAATGCAAGGGTAAATGATAAAAAAAACTTAAATTTACCTTGGTCAAGGCTGGCCATCCGCTTAGTGCGCCATCCGCCGCTTTAAGAATCCGCTCTTCTATTCTAGTCTTCCAAGGATCATGTGACAAAGACGCACAATTAGGTCTTCCTGCTCCGCCCGCAGCGCTTGCTGCCTCTCCTCCTACTATCCTTTTCGCAGTCGTAATCTCTTAGCGAACTCCAACCGGTCTTAGAAATCGATTACTTATCAAGAGAGAGAGTGAGTCTTTTTATTGATTTTGACGATTGGATCTCTCTATGAATGAAAAAGTCCTTTATTTTCATTGTTGAAATAGGCGGCCACTCTCTCCCTTACTTTCTTTCATTTAGTTAGGCGTGGTAGGGAAATGGTAGACAGTTGTTCAGAGGTTGCGCTTTTATGTGTTAGCCCCAGTACTATAGGGAAGGCCTATGCGAAGAAAAGGCCTGCCCATCATCAAAGCAAGCCAAACAAAATAATAAATATTTTTAGTAAGGACGACAAGTATTTTGAAACGGATGAAGTATAACTCAAATATTTAACATCTAATTCATCGAAATATCCATTTTTTTCTTTCAGGTAGAAAGCATGTTATATTTGACTATTTATAATATTATTTTATCGTCAAATGTGGAGTATTAATACATATTTTACATTACGCATGAGTAATTAAGTAGTAAAATGATTAATAATTATGAGAAGTTTGTGAATATTCACAATCAAAGAGATCAAAAGGACAATCTAGTAAAATATTCTACATTAGCAAGGTTCGGAGAATGATCACATTCCAAGAAGTGTGAAGTAGATAATTTATCAAGCATTAGTGGATATTTCCACGACGAAGTTGGGAGATCACATAGAGACGACCTTTTGATCCAAGACTCCCCTTTAAAGAAATTAAAATTATATAATTCAAAAAGTTGAATGTCTAATATGCTTAATTAAATATTTGCAATGACTAGAAATACAAATTTATTAATAATTGAAGGACCAAAATGTTATTAACCCTTTTGTTTATTTTATTTTTTCTTATTTATTTACCAGGTCAAAGTTTGTTTTTGTTTTAAGGGGGAAATAAAAAAGAGAGAAAATAACCAGGTCAAAGGAATCGAAACTGAGTAGCTCATTAAACGAGGCAGCTGTCCGATTTTCTAACTTCTAGTAAAACTTGTAAATTTCTTGAAAATTATGATCAAGTAATTGTTTTTGTGTGTTTTAGAAATTCCAGGTAACTCCTCGGATTTGCAAAATTTTAACTGTATTTATTTTGTTTTTAAATTAAAAAATTAGTTGTATGTTACGCTAACTTTTGGGTTAAGTTAGGTCTATGATACATTTTTTTACATGGTATCACAGTCAGAGACATTCCAATTATACGTTCACTGATGTTTGGTTCCCAAATTATGTCATCCACGCTTCATTAACGGGATTTGGGCGTGAGGGAGTGATAAGAATCCACATCGAAAATGAAATGGGAATATGGATTGGATCTGGACGTGAGGACGTGATAGGGAGTGATAAGAGTCCACATCGAAAATGAAATGGGAATATGGACTGGATCTGGGCGTGAGGGAGTGATAAGAGTCCACATCGAAAATGAAATGGGAATATGGACTCATTATATGGACTTGGACAATACTCACCGTACAAGCTAGCTTTTGAGATTGAGTTATGCCAAAAATTCATTCTTTACAACCCAATGCACCAAAGAAACACTAAGGTAAATGGTGCTTTAGAATTTTTTTTAAAAAATGATCTTACTATTTCAAAATTACCCTTATTTACACAATCAAAAATCATTAACTTTTTTTTACACATTAATTAAGGGTAAGTTATTAAAAGCACTCATAATTATTTTAGAGTGAACAATTTCTTAGAAGGTTTGTATAAGCTAAAACCACCCTTTATTATGGAACAGCCGGAGAAATAGGAAAAAAAATCAATTTCTCTCTTAAACTTTTTTTCCAGAAAACCAGTAGTTTTAAAGCGGTATTACCTCCATCTCAAATTATTTATCTCTTTTTTTATTTATACGTCCCTCAAGAAATATAAATTAGGTGGGGTATTTGATCTTTTATCATTATTTATGTCTAAATTATAATCTCTTTACATTAAATATTTACTCTATTTATGTATCATCTTCATTATTGATAAAGGATAAAATGGAGAAAAAGTAATTAATTATGCCTAAATTTTTAAAACGATTAATAATTTGAGATAACTATTTTTAATAACCACGATAAATAATTTGAAATGGATGGAGTATAAGGAACTAATGGGAAAAGAATTCAATTCCCCTATAACTTTTTTTTCAGAAAACCAGTAGTATTGAACCGTTAATATTCTATTGATTATAGCAAGTTTTCTATTTTCCAAGTTCTTGTTATGAAGAGTTTTTCTTTTTTGGGTATGTCGTTAATGTAAGATTTTGATATTATTTTCCTCAAATTATATTATTTCATTAGGTAAAAATATATACATCTATTATAATTAGTGTTGTTATCGGACCGGTCCGGTCCGTATCACCACGAATCGGTCCGATAAGCACGGCCCAGATCGACCGACTTGAAGGTTTCTGGCCCGAACGAGATCCGGCCCCGACCAAACCTTATTTGCCCGGTTCGTCCGACCGTAAGAATTTTCCTGTCGCCATTTTTTTTTAAATTGAATTTCCAATACTGAAATTGACATTCTCGGACGCGGTGCCACGAAATTTTTACGTTGAAATCTATTGTACATCGCGAGATATTTAGATTTGAAAAGGGGAAAACGTAACGATTTGGGGGAAAAGAGAAATTGAGGGGCAAGATGGACGTTTTTGGAGAAATCGGCGGAATCAAACCGCTTTATCTGTTTGGCCACCCCCCGTATCAAAAAAATACGCTAAATAAAAAAAAAATAGGTAAAACGGACGTCCGAGCGCAAAGTTATGACCATATAAAGTTTGATCAATTTACAACCATTAGAGCCGATGAGGACGCTGGGGGCTTCACTGGGGCCGAATGTGGAGTGGATTGGGGTGGGGACCTACACGTATTTTGGGTTACGGTCCTGTTCTTATCGGTCCGGTATTTTTTGATACTCGTATCCCGACCGTTAAGGTTTCGGTCCTGCTGATCCGGGTTTCTGGTCGGTTCGAGTATATCCGAACCACTAACAGCCCTAAAATTACAATGACTAGGAAGAGTAAGTCTTGCCTAGTATAATCCTAAAAATATTCTTATACAATAATTATCTACCATATAGGATGAGATATTACATTAATACAAGATATTACATAATATTATATTAATGATATTATTCTAGAATATTCTAACACTAATATTCTAATACTCTCCCACAATGGTTTGAGGGCGAACGCCGAGATCGTTCAAATTCTTCAAATAATATCGTGAAAGTCCTTTTGTGAAGATATCGCAACTGATGTCGCTATTTAACACGTAACACTCGTGACTTATCCGCGAGTCACTTTTTCACGGACAAAATGAATATCTAACTCAATATGTTTAGTGCGTTGATGATGGATTGGATTCTCTGATAGATAGATCGCACTAATGTTATCACAGTATACCATAGTAGCCGTCGGAATAGGGCAATGAAGCTCAAGTAAAAGATTCTGAATCTAGGATGAGTCAGATACAACATTGGCAACCGCACGGTACTCAGCTTCAACACACGAGCGTGATATTGTGGGTTGCCTTTTAGAAGATCAGGAGATCAAATTATCACCAAAAAAGACGGAATAATAACCGTTTGGAGCGCGTCCGTGTCCAAAACCCGCCTAGTCCGTGATCTCAGCAGTAGTGACAAGTTTGGTGATGGAAGAAGGATAAAGATGTAATCCATAATCCAGAGTGCCCTGAATATACCGCACAATGTGTTTGAGGGCATGCATATATTCTTCCATCGGATTATGCATAAATAGACACACTTGTTATAATCGCAGGTAATATCCTACCGTGAACGCGAGGTAATCGCAAAGCTCCAACAGCCGCGCTTATAATGTAGGATCAGCAAAGGGTTTGCTAGAGATAGCACTCAACTTCGACTTTGTGTCAACCGGAGTTGTCGAAGGTTTGCATGAGGACATACCAGTTTGTTCCACAATCTCAGATGCATACTTCTTTTAGGAGAGAAATAACCCACCTGCATGTTTTGTCACAACAATGCCTAGAAAATAGTGCAGTGGACCAAGATCTTTCATAGCAAATTCGGAACCAAGCTGAGACATGATACTCTTGTGGAGGGTGTCTGAAGATGTTGTAAGAATGATATCATACACATATAAAAGAAGATAAGCAATATTATTACCCTGACGATAAATAAACAGAGAATTGTCAGAACGACTGTGAGTAAAACCCATGTGTGACACAAAATCTGCAAACCGCTTGTACCAAGCCCTGAGGGCTTGTTTGAGGCCATATAATGGTTTGTTCAGCAAACACACATGATTTGGATATGCAGGATCTTTGTATCCCAAAGGTTGGTGTCACGCCCTATTTCGACCGCGACATTATTTTAGTGAATCCTGCTACTTGTTAGAAATAAAATAAAATGCTAAAAAGGTGCTAAAGGGTTCGCGGAGTCGCCACCTAATTAGTTTGGGTGAATTAGGACACCTAAATGTTAACTAAATCAAGTCAACATTAACTCCATTTAATGGTCTGCAAAAACTATGTGAGGTTCTGGGTAATGGTTCTTTATTAATCTAGAGGGAAGGGATTAAGCATCCTCTAAGATCCGCTAACTTGTGGTTGTCCTGCCAAACCTAGGTTGATTATTATGTTAGAGAAAATACGTGTTTAAAAGGATGCTGCAAGAACTTTGTAAAAGAATGCATTTTTTGATAAAAGATTTATAAGACTAATGCTACAAAAATATACGTGCAGTTTAAAGTGTGCATTTATAAAATGATACAAAATTGATGTATTTACTAAAGATATGCATTTCATTTGCAAAATCAATTTTGATTAACATATGCAAGGTATAATATAAAAGATACTATTTTTCACCATTGATAATAAGAAGATAATTTTTATTATGAAATGAATTATAATGTCATTGAGTGATTTATGAGAAAATCAATTTCTTTGTTATGCATTAACTTCATGATTGGATATGCAATTTTAATTATTAGGCGAGAATAGACATGCATGACAAGCCTAAGATAAATAACTAGAAGTGTATTTCTAACTCTAAATTACCTTTCCACCTTATATGTTCAAAGACTAATTGCTTTGGATCTCCTGTTAATTACAAAGTTAGATAATAAAATTACAATAAACAAATAAAGACATAAAAATGAGGCAAGCGGATTAAGAGGGTAAAGGAATTGAAGTGGGTGACTCCGTCCTATTTTGTTTTCTAGAAATTGCCGATGAGGGAACACGATGGATGTAGATGCAGACCTTCATTGACGAAAGTCGTGATGAGTCTCGCCGTGAGACTCTTCATTTTGCTCTGATGCGTTTCATGTAAAAAAAAAAAAGATTAGTATCAACCCAAAATTTTATCAAGAATAATAAATGAGCATTTAGCATAGAAGTCATTCAACATAATATGCGCTTGAATTCGTGTACCGTGATTAAGCAGTCAAGATCAACAAATCAGGGAATACAAAAAAAAACAATAGGCAAAGGATTTAGCCCAAACGTGAACTCATAGGCCAAACAGGTAATGTAAAAGGCATAATGAATACTTATGAGCTTAGAACAAACTATTATGACTATATAGAGGCAATATGATAACCTATATGACATGGCTGAGCCTAATGGACATGCCTAAGATAGCCAAATGTGAATGTTGCAATGATGTACTTAAATATGCACGCGATAAATACAAACTGGGCAGGTATATCAGTGTATATTAAGAACAAAAGTTGTTGACACTCAGAACAAGTCACACTATCAGGCATACGGTGAACAATTTATGATTTCAAATTCATTTTATTCCAAATTCATATTATCACATTAACATATTTAAAAGGGCAGATGATACTAGCACTTAACTAAGATAGGTTGTTTCGGTCCATGCAATCTCAAGCTGAAGTAGAGACAGGTTTGCCTACCCTTAAGCAATTTAGGTGGTCGAAACAGATAGTTTCATCGAGACAGGCTAATGGCTATGCAAAAACAGATATAGGGTAAAACAGGTCGCGTACTGCTACATTATGATTAATAGACAACCTTCACAATGCTCTAAATGAATTCTATGTTCGCATATAAGATACACTGACTTGATTCACATGTCGGCAGTAGTTCTATGTTGTCATGTTAGGGTACTACAGTTGCATTGGTGAACATGACGGACATATGAATAGGCAGGAAGACGAGCTCAAGTAGTATTTTCAGATAGACAGGATCACTTGACCTCAACTACACATACAATCATGTTTAAGCGTAATGACACTTTTAGACAAAGAATAACATAGTTAGCATGACTTCCTGGCAAATCCCAAATCAGCAAGTATCACACATTGATTAACTAAGATCTAAAACATACTGATCCAAAATACAGAGGCTCAGCAGAACAACTTATATCAGCATTCTGGTTAAAAAAAATGTACACAAAAGTTTTCTATTTTTTACTATTCTCAGATTCGTGCCTATATGCTTACAGACAGGGGTTCAAGCGATCTTCAACACATATAAACATGCTTGAATGTGAAACTAACGGATCTAAAACTCAATCTAAATTCTTTTAACATATAATTAATCCACAAGAAACACACATCAACGATTAAAGAGTTGAACTGAGAGGAAATTAATTTACCTTCTCCGGACAGCGAATCGAGGCAGCGTATCAAGTCGTCGACCCACTCAGATGATTTATTGCGATGCGATTGAAAGCGCGAGGTCATGGTTTCGATTTGTGTTCCCGCCTCTGCACTCTAATTATCGGATGTTTTCCTATTGGTTTTCGATTTTTTCTGCTCCTTGAATGCTGCCTCCCTCCCCCTATTGCATGTATAGAGATTCTGTATTTATAGCTAGGATTTGTAGGTTCTAAGTTTGGTAAAGTTCTTAGGGCTGATTTATTGCGTTTTAGGTACGATTTTTGGACTGATTTTATTGTAATTCTATGTTTATTAGGATGATTTTTATGGACTGATTTGGTTATGGTATGGTAAGTTTGAAAACGATTTTGGGAGATTTGAGAGAATCTCGGAGATTATTGGTAGGGAAAGGTCGTCGGATTCTCAGGCGAGAATCTCGGCTGGGGAAGGTGGTGTGAGGGCAAAGGAGCGGCTAGGGTTATTTTTCTTTTGTGTTTGGACGATGGGGGGAGATAAAGGGATGAGGGGAGTGGGCCGCGGGTCTTGGGTAGTTGGGCTGGGCGAAATAATAGGTTTTGGGCTTGTGGGTTATTAGATTTAGGAGTTAAACTTATTAATGTTAGTTTTAGATGTCTTATTAGTGTATTAATTTTAATGTTAGATTTTAATTGGTGGTAAAAAAAATGGGGTTTGGGTTAGCATTATAATATGACTTTAGGTGCTTTGTTAGTTTTGGCTCGGGTTTAAATTATTAAAATAATAATAAATGCGGACGTGCTATTAGTGCTTAATGTTTTATAATGCGATGTCGTTATTAAAATCTTATTGAATGAAATTGCTTTGGATATTAATAAATGTGAATATAATTTTAAGGAATGTTTGATGCGACGTCATTGTTAAATTATTTATTTATTTACGTATTTATTATTATTTAATTTATTAAGAATTAATGGAAATAGAATAGGGCTTAAGTTATGAATAATATTTAGGCAAATAACAAATGCGGACGTGAGACTCAAAGTGCTCAATACTCTACGTAAAACGCAGTGTCATTATTAAGTAACTTATTTATGCATGTATTAATATTTTATTGGTGCATTTTATTATTATAAAATTGTTAACATTATTTTGGAAAATTAGTGTAATTTTATAGTTAATGATTGGACGAGAGGGTCAAAATTGGGTGTCAACAGTTGGTGCATGTAAATTATCTCATTCAGATGACCATGAAGAAAGACATTGTTGTGATCCAGTTGATGAAGTGACCATCCTTTTGAGAGTGACAGACTTAGAACTGCTCTGATGGTAGCTGGTTTGACCACTGGACTGAACGACGCCCTAAAATAGATACCAACCTGGTGGGTCTTCCCATCACATACAAGACGGGCCTTCTGCCGCTCAAAAGAACCATCAGATTTTTCTTTATGGCTAAAAATCCATATAGACCGAATAATATTAGCATTAGATGGACGAGGTACTAAATCCCATGTCATATTTTTAATTAGAGCATGATATTCATCATCCACGACCATTTTCCAATTCGGGTCTTTGAGAGCAGACACTGGGTTACTAGGTAAAGGTGATTTGGAAATCTGTGTGTGAAGGATGTATTTGGTATTGGGTTTAACAATACCATGTTGACTACGAGTGACCGGACGAGTACGGCCGGATCGACGCCATCGCCGAGAGGAATCGATGGATCAACGCCACCGGTATGCCCGCGAGCGTGATCGGGCCGAGACAATGATTGACTGGGTATTGGGCCGGGAGAAGGAGTGTGGCCCAACTATCGGAGCAAAGGTCCCACCGACGGTGGATCGCGTGGGATCGGCCGAGAATCAAGAGCCCACCTGGACGCTTTGATCCATGGTTGGGTCGGCCGGTTCGCGGTCTAGTGGGGCCACTGTTTGTGTACCTGCTGGTCCCGGGCTATGAAGAAAATGTGTTAGATACGAAAGCTTATCATCATCCAAAAAATCATAGGTATGAGTCCCGGTTTCATGTATTTTAGCTAAGGGAAAAATTATTTCATCAAAAATGACGTGGCGACTTACAAACATTCTTTTGGAAGAAATATCATAACATAGGTAACCACGATGATTAGTAGAATATCTCAAGAAAACACATGGAGTAGACCGGGCTTGGAGTTTTGTGATTGTGGTGGATGGAAAGAGAGGGTAGCAAAGACAACCAAACACTCTTAGATGATGATATGATGGCTCTCGTAAGTAAAGTATTTTTAGTGGAGCTTGGTAAGACATGTTTTTATGAGGAAAAATATTCAACATGTAAGTAGTCATTTGAAGTGCATAATGCCAAAAGATGGGGGTATGGATGCATGAGCAAGAGATGTTCTAACAATATTATTGATGGTTCTAATTTTGCGTTCTGCCTTCCCATTCTGTGAATAAGTGTGAGGACAAGATAGACGAAAATTTAAACCATTTGTTTTAAAAAAAATCCCAAAACTGATTATTGTCAACCCCCCCCCCCATTGTCACATTGCATACTTTTAATCTCCCGTTCAAATTGAGTTTGATGAATACCCTAAAAGTGAGAAATGTGGAAAACACTTGCGATTTCTTTGATAAAGGAAATGTCCACAGATAATTAGAATAATCATCAAGGATAAACAAATAATATCTATGACCAGAAGAACTCAAAACGGGAGAAGTCTAAATATCACAATGTAAAATATCGAAAGACATAAGAGTGCAAGAAGTAGAAGCAATAAATGGCAATTTCACATGTTTACCGAGTGCACAAGAATGACACTTATTCAAAATCTAGTCTGGGTATAAAAAATAAATTTATTTTGTTTAAGAGAAGCTAAAACAGTCTCCCCCGGATGTCCCAAACGTTGGTGTCATAAAAATAGTGTCAAAGCTGCAAAAGTAGAATGAAACTTGGATTGATGATTAGGTAAGTTTATTGGATAGAGCTCCCTCTTGCTATCACATTTAATGAGAAGCCTCCCCGTCTGAAAATCACGCACGAAAAATCCAAACGGGTCAAAATTAACAGATACTCAATTATCAATTGTAAACTTCCTAACATATACCAAATTTTTGATTATTTTTTAAGCACGTAGGACATTATTTAAAGACAGTGGTGGGTTAGGTGGTGACAATGTAGTAGAATCATACCCTTTGATTGGAATTGAATGGCTACTATACCACTATTATTGCTCAAATTAAAATAGGACGTGAGATTACCTTGGGAGGACGTCATGTGTGACGTTGCCCCGAAGTCCATGTAACAATTTGAATCGGTGGGTTGAGTCCAAGAGTGTGCATGGCGGACTCAATATATGTTGGGTTGACAATGGTTGAGTGGGCCTCATGCCACTGGGTCGGCTGAGGCCCAAAACCGCTGCTGCGAGACGAGCAAAGAACATGCTCGCTGGGCCGGCTCGACCGAGGCCTGTGTTGAGACGTCACGCCATCGCTGGATCGCCGCTGGCCGCCAGACCGCCGCCCGCTTCGCTGGGATGGGTGGTGCAGTCCAAGGCCATTGTCAGGCCCAGTTCACCGGACCACCACCCTAATGTCATTGTCCGCCACCGCCACCGATTCTGCCACCGCCCTGCTGCCATTATCCACCATCGGAGTTGGTGGTGCCGTCATTTCCACCGCCACCGGAATTTCGGTGTCCTCCAACTTTGTTATTTTCGCAATTTTCACCCTTATTTTTATTATTACGTCATTTTTGTCCCTTATTTTGATGAGAAGGATCAAAAGAAGTACCATCATTTGAAGGAGTGACAATGAAAGCGGAATTTGAAGTAGTTGAGACCTTTTTTTATCAAGCCCGACTCTTCAAGTACAAGCATGGATCTTGCTTGATAGAATTGTGGTAAAGGGTTACTTTGATGGATTAGAGTTCCCACTCCGTTGTATGCATCAGTGAGACCAACGACCAATTGCAAGACCAACCGGTTATTAGTAACCGGTGAACCGACGTTTCTTAACTGATCTGCCAACACTTTGAGGCATTGACAATATGCCGAAACATTGGGAAAATCTGACATTTCAATGGTAGAGAATTTTTGTTCCAGTGTAACAGCGCGAGAGTTTTAATTATCTTGAAAGATATCTCTCAATCGTTCCCACGCAGCCATGGCTGTTGAATCCGACTCCATTATGGTGTGCAACAAGTCCATGGAAATTGTTGCATAAATCCAACCGAGGACTGTGGCATCAAACGTATCCCACAAGTCCTTGTCTGCATCAGTGGGTAATTTTTTTCCCTTTCCATCTTTTGGTGGAATGATATGATGAAGGACTTTGTGAGCCCTACAACATATTTAAACAATTCTGCCCATGAAGCATAATGCACGGTTTCCATCTCCAGTTTAACAAAAACATGTGTCTTAATATTTGAAATGACTAGAGCGGGGTGAAAAAATGATTTAGATTCAGACATATTTTGGCTGAGATGAAGGTTGTTCAACAATGGAGGGATAAAGCACAAAATTTAAAAAAAAAATACAAGGCAATTCGTCCAAGATGAAGACTTGGTCAAAAGATGGGAGAAAATATTGATCTTTCCTTAAGCTCTTGATATCATGTAAGACTTTGAGATTATTTTCCTCAAATTACCTTGTTACATTAGGTAAAAATATATACACCTATTACAATGACTAGGAAGAGTAAGTTTTGCCTAGTATAATCCTAAAAATATTTCTATACAATAATTACCTATCATATAAGATAAAATATTACATTAATACAAGATATTACACAATATTATATTAATGATATTACTCTAGAATATTCTAACACTAATATTATAACAGTTAAGAAGACTCGTAGGTCACATGAATTTGATAGCATAAAAAATATGTATCATCTGTGAACATAATTTAAATTTCTTCTCTTAATAGTTATTTGATAAACTAAATTAAAATTTTAAACTAGTTTGCCTAATATCAGACTTCAAACAAGCACAAGAGATAAGGAGCCAATCTTCATGCCTACCTTAATTGTTGTATTTGAATTCATTGGTCACTTTTATTCTTTATTTATTTATTTATTTATTTATTTCATTCATTCATTTCCATCTATTCATTTTGCTATACACAAGCTTCCGTTTTATCCAATCTATAGCAATGGAGCAAAAATGCAAACATTTTGCTATACATGATGTCATAACCTAACAATTAACAATGTTTTTTGAAACCCATATAACCATATTCAACATCTCGTGCGACTATAATATTTGCATTATTTTCATAGTTTACAGCCTGCTTCTTGCGTCAAATTCGAATCGAGCATTATATAAAGCACGAATATGATAGAAAGTTGTTGTTTGTGCTGACGTCTCACGTTGATTGTTAGAGGAAAAATTGATCTTTTAATATTTCAATGTAGATATAGTCCCAATTCTTGATGATATTAAGCGTATATGTAATATTGTTCATGTCAGATAACCAATTATGAGTACTCGAGAGGTATTGAATTATGTTGAGATATACCACATATATACATATAATGTATATATGTGGTTAGTTGGATATAACACATATATACATACAATGTATATATGTGGTTAGTTGGATATTAGTTTGTTATAAGCTAATTAGATATTTTGATTAATCTAGATTAGATATTTTGTATTGGTGGATATTATAAATATACCCCACATATCTTGTAATTAGTTTAGAGAGTTATAATTGAAAATACTGAAGCTCATTTGAGCCCAAACACTCTCTCTCTCATTCTCTGTTTTCCCTATCTACTTTCTCTTCCGTAAACAACTTCTTCTTTCATTCTTCTTCTGGTTTCCTTCTCTATCTTCAGCGCCGATTATCTCAATGTTCTTGCAAATTCTAACATGGTATCAAAGCCTACTGATTCGTAGGACCTTCATATCGCGCAATCGAGATTGAGATCGAAGAATTTTCTGAAATTCAGAAAATCAAAAACGAAGAAGGAACTCTGCAATTGGAGATCAATCGATCGAACATAAACAACTTCGAAAACATAGAATTGAAAAAAAAAAATCGATTGCGAATCGAAGGAATCGAAAACAGAGAACCTCGGAAAACCACAGAATCGAAGGAATTTTCTTCTGAAAATTCAGAATTAAAATCGAGTAAGATTGAGGTAATCTCTGTAAAACATACTTTCCTTCTGTAAAATAAAAAAATGGAGAATTGTAGAACAGAAAATCGAAGTTGCGATTGAAAAATCAAAATCACTATTTTTTCTGAAAATCAGAGAATCGAAGATCGATTCGTCTTATTTGTTCCGCTATGGAGATGTTATCATTTTCTGCGGATACATTCAGCCTTTGGCTATCATTGCGACGTCGAAGATCGCCGAAAACATTCCTAAAAATCATTTTCGTATTGTTTGTTGTTGGTTTCCATATCTGTATTGGTATTATTGTCGCCGCCGCTTGTTTCCGAAAGTGAAGATTAGTTGTGGTTGGAAATGCAAGTTTGTTGCTGTTTTGGTCAGTGACTGAAATCGTCACTGATTTTGTGTTAGTTTCTAGTCGCATCTGTTGGTAAATTGGAGAATTGGAGAAAAATGTTGTTTGTTGTCGTTGTTGTTGATAGCTGTTGTTCTCGGCTTTTGTTGTGAATCGCGCGTCGTAGTTCTTCCGCGTGGCTCATAAATCGTAAACCGCAGAACCAGAGTTGCTATTTTGCGAGTTTTGTGTTGGCGAGTCAGACAATGATCGACGTTGTCGCGCGCCGCCGCTAGTATTATTGATGTGGTTGTTGCTGGAAATGCAACCATGAAATCAAAGAGTAGGAAATGTCTATCGATAGAAGGATCGAGGAGTTCTTAGCGACAAATAGACTAAGAATTGAGGGATACTTCGTCGAAGACAATCCGGATTGTGTGAGATTGCGTGATGAGAATCGAGGGATTCTCTAGTCCAAGCGAGGCTAGAGAACGAGGGGTTCTTGCCGCTTATTAAAATAGTTGTCGTGATGAGAATCGAGAGATTCTCTAGTCCGAATGAGACTAGAGAACGAGGGATTTTTGCCGTCGTTTTTTTACATAAAGAGAATCGAGGGATTCTCTAGTCCGAGTGAGATTAGAGAACGAGGGGTTCTTCATAGCATTGATATAGGGAGAATCGAGGGATTCTCTAGTCCGAGCGAGACTAGGGAACGAGGGGTTCTTCGTGGCTTGCGGCATAATGTCGCACCTATTGATGTTGCTGCTAAGAATGCAAATGATGCACTAGAAATTTCAGGAATGTGGCCAAATAAAAACAGTATTGGTAAGGAAGATGTTGCAAAACTCATTGACGTGGTTTCGCAACTTTGCGTAAACGAATACTTTGCGTAAAATGAATTATGACACTGAAGCTGCTGCTACTATTTTTTAGTTGTGTTGCTGATCATTGCTTGATATTATTGCTGATGTTTGGAGCTGCTGTTGTTAAAATTGGTGTTGTTCTGCTGCTGCTGGTGTTTGCATCTGTTGTGCTCTGCTGCTTGCTATTTGCAGAGGACAAGAAGTTGACCGGCTGCTGTTGGTAAAGTTGTTGTTGTGTATTGCAGAATGTTGTGACTTTATTAATCAGTCCTTGGCCATAGAGTTCTTTCAAAATGGATGAGTAGCTAACGGCGGAGCAGATCACTGAGTTCAAGGAAGCTTTTAACCTCTTTGACAAGACACTGATTATTAGTGATGCTTCTGCTAAATCGGTTTTGCGATCAAGAGTACTGAAGGTAACTGGAAGGCTGATGGCAGGGGAGAATGCTTTCGTGTTCATAAATGAATCTGGTTGTAGAAATCAGAATGTGGATGTGAATGTGAATGTGAATGTATAAATCTAATTTCTGCCATTGATAGAAAATTTCGATTTGTTAGAAAGTCAAAATGCAGATGAATGTGAATGTGCTCTTGAAGCATTGGAACAAATTGGATTGTCCAAAAGCGGCAAAGATCGCCTCTCGCATAAGGTCGCTCTTTCACTGTGCCTTCACAGAGGCTTCATATTCAACGTATTCCCGCCGCGTGGTTGTTTCATTGCCGGCAATTGCTTTAGTTGTTACCGCTGTTGTCTCTACAATCGTTAATGTAGCAACCGAGTCTTCACGTTATAGCCACTGATAATGGAGATGTTGTAGTTGTTAGTGGTCTTGCTAGTATGGACATTATTGCAGGGTTGAAATCTGAGTTACCTAAGTTGTTGTGCTTTGCCGCCACGCTCCACATATTGTCGCTACGACATGAAGCTACGATCACGAAGTTTTCGAATAAGGACATTGCATAAGCTGTGACCAAACCGATATTTTCAGTGCCTAGCTTGAGGGGGGGTGTTGAGATATACCACATATATACATACAATGTATATATGTGGCTAGTTGGATATAACACATATATACATACAATGTATATATGTGGTTAGTTGGATATTAGTTTGTTATAAGCTAATTAGATATTTTGATTAATCTAGATTAGATATTTTGTATTGGTGGATATTATAAATATACCCCACATATCTTGTAATTAGTTTAGAGAGTTATAATTGAAAATACTGAAGCTCATTTGATCCCAAACACTCTCTCTCTCATTCTCTGTTTTCCCTATCTACTTTCTCTTCCGTAAACAACTTCTTCTTTCATTCTTCTTCTGGTTTCTTCTCAATCTTCAACGCCGATTATCTCACTGTTCTTGCAAATTCTAACAAATTCCCACACCGACTTGAAGGAAAAATTAATCCAGTGTCGATTTTCTTAACCTAGAACAAACAATCACATCATGTCAATACCCCTATTTTCAATGTCAAATGATATAAGATATTGGACTGAAGGTGTATTTCAACTGAAAAATTATTATTCTATTCATTCACAATTTTTTTCGACTCTTTTTAACCAAAGAAATTATGTCCAAACAAAAGATTAACTCAAAAGAATTTTCAGACTCCTTACTAGGTTTCATTTTCTGATCTTGACATCAAATACATGAGTCACTATAATCGTAAAAGAAAAGAAAAAAAAAATCGGCAACTCAATTAAATTACATTATGCATTGGGGTGGGGTGGGGGGGGGGGGAATATTAAAAATTGTCCCTTATGTTTGGAGTAGGTTCAAAGTAGTAACCATACATTTATAATTTATTTTTATCTTTTGGTTTGCTTGTAGTGATTTAAAAAGTAATTCTGTTGGATGAGGGAATGTAAGGAATTAAGGACTACTTGTGTTCACAATTATATTTCAGGGACATGTGGTAAATCTCTCTAAAATCCCATTCCCCAACAAACTAATATACGACTCCTAGTTCTTCCTAATTCCTAGTGGAATAAACAAATAAATATAAACTTCGAATTCACTTCAATTTATCTGGAGTTTGTGTGTTTATCCATCTAAATCCCTGGCGTTGGAGGGTGGAGATGTGAAAGATCAAGGCAAACAAGATTGGTCCAAATTGTCGAAAGATTTGAGAGTTGAGATTTTGTGTCATTATTCATTGAGTATTGATTATTTGTTTTCGTTATTTAAATTGCTTGTCGATGGTCTTTCAAAAATTACATATCTACCTTTCAAGGTAAAGATAAAATTTGTGTATACTTTAGAGTACACTCAATAAAATTTATTTTATGAAATTATACCGGTTATGTTATTGTATTCATTGAGTATTGAACCATGTGGCCGCTAGCCCACCGGGAATTCATTAAATAAGCGTGTAATGATAATACCAAGACCACTAAGAAAGAGCAAAACATGTGTCCCTTGGAACTAATCGTTTATATGAACAAAATAGTTGAAGAAGTATAATTGACAAAAATAGATAAAATAAAAAAACATGCAAGTTCATGTTGAACACATAATTAAGTAAATAAAGTTATGCTCTTATTAACAACTTAAGCTTTTAAAATGGCCGTACACTTTAACATGTTATCAGAACATACATAGATCATGAGATCGAGTCTCACTAAGTATCCATTGTCAACAACAAAAAAATCACGTGCTTGGATCTTAAAAAAGAATCAAACGCGCACATGAGGGGGCGTAATGAAAACATAATTAAGTAAATGAAAGTGTGTTCTCTCTAATAGCCTAAGCTTTTTAATGAGATGATCGTACAAAATTAATTTGAAATTTCGATTTAGTTTCTTGTTCGGATTAATTTACAAGGTATCTTATATTAAATTTGTAAATACCTTTTGCTGACCAAGTAATAAGCTAATTCATACCATCTTTTTAAAATTAATATATTCTTTTTCGATAATATTTAATGTTTATTATCGCCCTCTTCAAGATAGAGTCTATGAGCAAAGAGACATGTGCCTTAATACCTTCATACTAGCATTGAAGTGCCTCTTCTCGTATACTGCTGCTTTCAGATCAAACATGATTAGGAAGTTTAAGACCGTAATTTGACATAAGTATCTTTTTAGTAATAGTGGAAGAAAATAATTAAGTAATGACTGAAAAGTTTGTTTGACAGAAAAATATCATATTGAAGTTTTCAATTTTGGATAAGTGAAATGAATTTAGATTCGTGAAAGTTGTTGGAAATTTATTAACGTAAAATAAAATTAATTCTATTATTTATGACTCGAATAATTGAGGGTCCGCACGTCGGAAACGTCGTTTTCACACACATGCACACGTGTATCAAGGATCGTAAATTTCCTTAGTGAAAGAGATATTGGTACATAAACTAAACGTTTGAGACATGAAATGATAGACAGTTATTGGCCAAATAACAAGTGGTTTCACGTTGGTAAATGAAGGAAGAAATATACAATGTGTGAAAGATGAAACGAGTCAGAAATCACCGCGGAACCGTGAAGGGCCGCGGCGCCTGTGACGATAAATCACTAGGAAGCTACTGGAGTTGAAGCGTCGCGGCACCTCGGCTCCAGTGAGTTACTAGACGAGAAGTGTCGCGACACCCTCCCGAAGGGCCGCGGCGCCTCAGCACCAGTGTGACCGTTGTGAACGATAATTGACTGTTTCTTGGGCTGAATTTGGAGCATTGATTCTCCATTATGTGCCTCATGAATTCAACCATTATTTGGTTGAATTGTAACCTCAAATTAAAGGTCATTACAAGGCATTGAAGGTCATTACTTGGCTATTTGGGAAGACATTTTGATCACACTATAAATTGATGTCATTTGCACAATTGAAGAAAACACAATCTCAGAATTTCTAAGTTCTTCTTCCTCTCTAAGCAATTTTCCATACACTCAAAGACCCTTCTTTTAGTAAACACTTGAGTCATCATTTACTCAATTGTTTGTTGTTGTTTTATCTTGAGAGACGAATTGCAATAGGCGTTAAAAGATTAATACGGGGCAATATTGTCTTAATAATATATTGAATATCAATCGACTCAGCAAACCACTTTTCCTTCATTTCCAAATTTGTTACCTTTTGTTGTTGTTACTTACCCATTTCCTAGTATTTTTTCCAACAAAAGTTTTATAAAATAACATTATTGGTGAAATGATTTGATATATATATATATATATATATATATATATATATATATATATATATATATATATATATATGTGATGAAGTCCCACAATGTGGGGTTTGAAGAGGATAGAATATACACATACCTTACCTCTACCTTAGTAAGTATAGAGGCCGTTTTCAAAAGACCCTCGGCTCAAGAAAAAATACAAGCAAAACAAGAGAAACGGTCAGACTCGGACAAGAAATTTAAAGTAGTATGAAAATGAGAGTAACAAAAAAGAATAAGTCATGATAAATCATTCTGAAAAAAGAAACAGTAACTAATGCATGTAAATAAGATAAACAAAGTACACGAAAGAACATACAATAACAGAAATTAAAGGATATGAGACTATAAAATAATAATGCACCTACTAGTATGATAGGTTAAGCAGGGATACAATTATAATACTACAACTACCAATATGTAAGCGTAAGTAGGACTACGCTCAACTACCTACTACTCTAATCCGTGTCATCCACACCCTCTATATAAGGTCATGTCCTCAGTAAATTGCACATGCGCCATAACCCATCTAATCACTTTTCCACAATACTTATTCGGCCTACCTCTACCCCTCGTGAACCCGTCCATTGCCAATCTCGCACACCTCCGCACTGGGCATTTGTGCATCTCCTCTGCACATGCCCGAACCATCTCAACCTCACTTCCCGCTTCTTATCATCTACCGAGGTCACTCTCACTCTATCTTGGATATCATCATTTCTAATCATATCCCTCATTGTATGCTCACACGTCCATCTCAGCATCATCATCTCCGCAACTTTCATTTTTTGGTTATGCAAAGTCTTGACTGGCCAAGACTCCGCCTCATACAACATAGTCGGTCTAACCACCACACTATATAACTTGCCTTTAAGTTTTAGTGACATTTTTTCAGCGAACAAGACTCCAGATGTGAGCCTTCATGTCATCCACCATGCACCAATACGATGTGTGACATCGTCATCAATCTCTCTATTTCCTTGGATAATATACTCGAGAAACTTGAAGATTCCTTTATTTGGAATTACCTGAGTATCAAGTCTCACCTTCACGCCTGTCTCATGGTCACTCCCGTTACTGAACTTGTACTCCAAGTATTTTGTCTTGGTCCTACTCAACCTAAACCATTTAGACTCCAGAGTCTGTCTCCAAACCTCCTGTCACGCCCTTTTTCGACCGCGACATTATGAATAAACTCCTGCTTAATGAAATGTTAGAAAATAAATAACAAAAATGCTAAAGTGTTAAAAATGCTTTAAAATATTAAGAGATGCTTAAAAGGTGTTAAAATGCATTAAAAGTGCAAAAGGGTGCTTAAAAAGTGCTAACAATTTAAAAGTGCTAAAGTTTTAAAAAGGTGCTAAGGTGCTAAAAAGGGGCTAGAATGCTAAGGGGTTCGCGGAGTCGCCACCTAATTAATTGGGTGAATTAGGACACCTAAATGTCAACTTAGGTTAAAGTCAACACTAACTCCATTTAATGGTCTGCTAAACTTAGTGAGATTCTGGGTAAGGGTTCTTTATTAATCTAGAGGGAAGGGGTTAGGCACCCTCTAAGATCCGCTAACTTGCGGTTGTCCTGCCAAACCCAGGGTAATTATTATGTTTAAAAATGCAAAATAAAAGCTCCTCCTGCTTAAGTAAAATGTTAGGAAATAAAATAAATGCTAAAATATTAAAATGTTAAAATGGTGCTTAAAGTATGTTAAGGCAAAAGGTGCTATATGCTAAAGTATAAAAGATCACAGAGGTGCTAAAATGTTAAAGACAAAATGTGCTAAAGGTATTAAACGCCAAGGGGTGATTAAAAGTGCTAAAAGGGTTAGAAATGCTAAAGAATGCTAAGATGGTGCTTTATGGACTAATTATGTGTTCATGCAAAGGTTATTTACGGACTAGTTATGTATACTGCTAGCTAAATTAATCCTGCTTAACCTGCGTATAATATTATATGAAAAATGCTTAAGATGATTTTTTGAGAGTTTAGGAGGAAATTTGTTATGGGTTAAATGAGAAACAAATTGTTGATTTTATGATGCAAGTTAAATCATTTAGATCATTTTTGCAGAATTTAGACATGCCTAACAGTCCTAAAAGACAAATAAAGAAGAAATGCGTTTCTAAGTTTAAATTACCTTCCCATCTCATATGTTCAAAGGCTAATTGCTAGAAGTCCTCCTATTAATTACAAAATTAAATAATAAAATTACAATAAACAAATAAATGCATAAAATGAGATAAAGAGGTTAAGAGAGTGAAGGATTGGAGCGGATGACTGGCCCTATTTGTTTTTCTAGGAATTTTTAGGCGGAACGCGAATGCGGATGCACATAGACGCGGGTTGCCATTTGAAGTAGCTCGTGATGAGTCTCGCCGGGAGACTCTTCGTTTTTGCTCCGGTGCATTTCATGTAAAATAACGAAAGATAAGGATTAGTACGAGCCCAAATAATAATTGATACAAATAATTTGGACGAACACATATGTTTCTTTGCATAGACATATCACAATGAAAAAGGCTAAAAGGGAAAGAAAGCGCCCAAAGACATTACCTGGCCCGACGCAAGGCTAGGCGTAAATGCAACACTGCCTTATATGCGTAATCAGATACACAAGAATAATAACCATGTCAAGGCTGAGTATTTTCCTTTTCTCACCTCTATACGCACTACTTAGATCGATACAATTCAATCACACCACCAAGATGCAAACTAAGATGCAGAATTCCAAAGAAAGAGAAGTCACTGTGCTTAGATTTCAAAGCAATACGCAAATGCACCATCGAGAGCAACGGGCTTCCTTTAAGTAGATATTAAACTAGGTGTTGGGAGGTCGCTAATGCTTTCATATAGATACAAAAAGGCATTAACACCACCCAACGAGTCAAATATATGCACGTGTCATATGGAGAAAAACTCGGAAGACATAACATCTTGATACTTAGGCAAATGTAATAAACACACATAATCCGCTTTAAGAGATAGAGCAAAACAAGCTACCGACTCACACGTGTTAAGTAGGTGTATCCTAACAGATCTATATGCGGACCATTTTGTTCATTAGCTAACAATATTAAGCAAGCAAGACATAGCATTTTAGCCATGTACCCAATACATGTTTGCGTAAATGATTAGCACCGATGCAAATAAGATTAACTAGATAACATGTTTGGCAAGTACGCGTGAGACAAATCGTAGTGGCATAATTTAGCAGGATATTCGATTCGTAGATGCCAAAATACTACCGCTAATACATTTGGGAAGGAAAGCAACTTCAACGATTGTGATTCGAACGACATTCGACACGTATTAATCATGCTTGAATACTTAAATCGATGCTTCTAAATCAAATCTACTCGCCATTTAGTATCCAAGCAAAGACCAAAAGCATCAAACTTTCCCAGATTCCTATAGACATTACTCTAATTCTCCATGACAACACATTTTCGACTGTAGGGCCTAACTGAGCATCTGTACTAATTGATATACATAATCATAGCAAAAAAAACAAACACCTGAAACAACACATATATATCATATAACATGCACTTGATCGATCACATAAAACACATCACACACATTAATATTCAACAAAATCAAAGATGAAAGCGGCGATAAATTTACCTTTCTCCGCAAATAACCGAGGCGCGTATCAAGTCGTCGGTCCGTTCGGGTTATGGGTTTGCGATGCGACTAAAAGGGCAAGATTTGTTTGCTGATTTTTGCTGGAATTAAAAGAAAGGTTTTCTAATTTTCGGTTCCTGTGATGCTATTGTCTGCAATCGAGCCCCTAACTTCCTATGCTCGCCGATTCTTGCTATCGATCGCTTCTCCTAATCGAGCTCTGATCGCTTTGTGCTCTTCCCATTGCTATATTGTACTCTATTGTTCCGGATGTTCGCCTCTAAATTGCTATGTGACTACTCTCATCCCCGAGTTCTCGCCTTGTGCCCTAAATTGTTTATTGCCATGAATGCTCTCCCTACTGAGCTCTGCTTTCGATGTTCTCCTCTAAATTGCTATGTCACTGCCCTCCCCCCTGAGCTCTCTCGCCTTGTTGCTATTGGACTCCTTTGAGCCCTGCCCTGCTATGCCCTCAATCGATCTGCCTTTGCATGTGCTTATATAGCCATGGTTTGGGTTCCCTATTAGGTAAACCTTAGGGCTGATTATGGACGAGATTTTGTGCTGCTAATTTTTATGGTAAGACTTGATTTCGAAGCAATTTATGGAAGATTTGGCAATAGGAAGGAAAGTAGATAATGGGTTTATGGTAAGAAATCGCTGGTCGTGGTGTACGTGGGTAAGGAAAGCCGGATTCTCGTGAGAATCCGCACGGGCGCGACGGTGAAACTATTGTGGTTTCGCCGCTTTTTAGGAGACGAGGGAAAGGGGCTGAGGGAAAAATAAAGGGTAATGGGGCTGGGTCGAGAGATAAGGGGCTGTGAAGAACTGGGCCTCGCGGGTAGTGGGCTGACGAGTGGGCTGCGGGTTATTAAAAGGTGGGTAATGGGGAGTGGGCTGGTAGTTTAAATTAGTTAAATGGGTATTAGTTTTAGGTTAGTGTTATAATTGTTAGGCCTTTAATTAGTTTTAAGCTTAGTTAATTAGTGATAAATTAATTAATTAATTGTGATTAAATTATTTAGGTGATTTATTATAACAAATGAGGGCGTGTTATTTAAATAGTGCTTGAGTTTGAATTATTATAAAGAATAAAGACGGACGTGCTATTTAATTGATGCTTAATATTTTAGAATGCGGTGCTATTATTTAAAATCTTATTTATTGTGCATTATTATTTAATTAAGTTATGAAATTGTTTTTTGCGTATTAATAAATGCGGCTATGCTATTTGACACGACGTCATTGCTAAATTATTTATTTTATGTATTTATTAATTAATTATTAAGAATTGTTTGACAGGGCTTAAATTTAATCAATGCGGGCGCGGGACTCTAAGTACTTAATACTCTACGTAAGACACGGTGCCATTATTAAATTGCTTATTTATGTTTGTATTTAATGTTTTATCGCTGTATTTATTATAAAAAATCATAAAAATTATTTTACAAAATTAGTCTAATTTTATAGCTAATGACTGGACGGGAGGGTCAAAATTGGGTGTCAACACCTCCAGCTTAGCGTTCACTCCGCTGCGAGTCTCATCAATCAAGACTGTGACATCTACGAATAACATACACCATGACACCTCCCATTGAATTTATCGTGTCAGTCCATCCTTGACCAATGTAAATAAGAATGGGCTAAGAGTTGATCTCTGGTGCAACCCCATCATCACTGAAAAGTGCTCCGAGTCTCCTCATACTATCCAGACTTTGGTCTTGGCTCCATCATACATATCTTTGATCGCCCTTGTGTACGTCACATGTACACCTTTAACCTCCAAACATCTCCATAGAATCTCCATAGGGACTTTGTCTTATGTTTTTTCGAGGTCGATGAATAGGTCCCGATCCCGCACGTCCCGACCCCTCCCAACCCCTCATAAGTTAGTATATTTACACTTTAACCCTATTTCTCAACTATAAATACCTCATTTTCCTCTTTATTTTTCTCATAAATCTTCCTACCATCTCAGAACCTGTAAATTGTGAATAAGCTATCATTTATATAATGTACATAATTATTCGTAGAGCTTACGTGGACTCGGAAAACTTGAATAACATGTAAGAATTGTTTACAGAACACCATGCAATAATCATATTATGAACAAATAAAGTAGCAACATGAGATGTGTTATGAACGCCAATTCATGAAGCCTTATTGACATAAAATGGTACATTTGTCTTTAAGTGGCTAGATTGAAGCCAATCTATGAAGCTTTTATGGAAGTCGAATGCGGCATGGACTTAATTAACATATCACGGGAGTATTGAGTTGATAAAAATCTAATTCAATTGACATTTAGTTGTAAATTAGTGCAACTTTAAATGGTCATAACTCTACGCTCGATGTCCATTTTACCTGATTTTTTTATTTTGCGCATTTTTTCGAGACGTAGCCGGTCAAACAGCCGCAACGCGGTTTGGCGCTGCTAACTTTTAGGAAAACATTCCTTTTCCCAATCAATTTCAATTTCTCCCCAAATTGGTTTCTAATTTCCCCTTTTCTTTAGTAAAGATCTGACGATATAGAATAGATTTCAACGTTAAAATTTCGTGATAATATATGTGTGAATGTCAATTTCAGTGTTGAAAATTCATTTTTTTTAAATCCCCCAAATCCCGCCCCCCTTAATGTGGGACGGGACGGGAATCCCAAATCCCGCCCCCTTCTGGCGGGATGTGGGATGGGGCGAGACCTATTCCCGTCCCGCCAATCTAAGCCGCTAATTTCGTCGGAGCCCGCATCCCGACTCTCCCCGTCCCTCCCCGCCCCGGTCCACTGGCCACCCTATTATATACTAGTTAGGGACGTCGTACAATCTCTACTATGCCAGGGACATCGTACAATCTCTACTTTCTATATATAGAAGGAGTATAATGGTATCTTACTATATTTTTCCAATACTTTCTCCGAATATCCTTCTTCTTTACTCAATTTTTTTCGTTACAATCTCTTCATAAAGCAATTGTTTGCCCCCGATTATTCAGTTTATTACTTTATTTGTCTTTTTTACTTTTTGGTAAATACAACTAGACATGTTCAAAGCTCGGATCGAGTCGGGTCATGTGACTTTTTTCTCCCTGCTATCTCGATCCTGTCCCGATCCTGACCCTGTTTTATTTTATAATTTTCAGACCCTGGCCCTGATCCTACGGGTCACGGGTTGGCCCTGACTCGCTCTACAAAATAAAATAAAATAATAAGCAAACACTGCAATTCTACCCAATCCGTTATCCGATATAATTTGTCACCAATTAAAAATTACAACAAACAGATGCATGAAATCATTAAAAAATACATAAAAAAGAACTGAAGCAGATTATTTTAAAAACATGAATATAAATATTGATTGACCAAAATATCCTTCAAATATTGAACGACTTTTATACCCTTTTAAGTTAAAATTTTCTCTAGAAAATAATAACATATTGGATAAAATTATAATGTTAACTTTTTGCCTAATATCTAGCACTTTGTACTGAACTAAAACTAAAATCTTAAAACTAATGTAATTATATTAGGATTTTGTTAAATATCTTGGACTTTGATTCCTACTAAAGAATTATTGTTTGACTACAATTTTAAAACTATAATCATAAATCGATACACTATTAGAAGTGAAAATAATGTTTTTACTATCTTAAAAATCTAAACAACAGATACAAAAATTAAATACTAAGACTTAGTAGTGAAATGATTTTATATATTAACATAAACGACTAAAGATATAAATATATTATTAATAATCAGCTACAATTTTTATTTTATTTTATGTCGAGCTCAATGTAGATTAGAGCAATACATATATTATAAAAACATGCATTATATCACTTAATGACAAAAATATATAAGTACAAAATAAATATTAACAAGTACAAAATAAATATTAATAAAAAAAATAAAATAAATTATATTAAAAAGACACGCGATTGGTGATCGAACCAGATCAGACGAATAAAAAATTATGATCCTGACCTGACCCTACGTATGAACGAATCCCACTTTTTTGGGTCAAGTGGATCAGATCAGATATAAACTAACTCTAGTCCTGGTTTTTCAGGTCGGGTCGGGTTGGGCCCGCGGTCCCGACCGATGGACATATCTAAATACAACGAAGTTCAAAGAACTTTTATAAGCCCCCAATGATCATGATGTCAAGTGACGTTCAAGCTTAAAGGACAAAAACTCTGTAGAGCATACTTTAGCGACTATTTTCTTTTGGTCATTTGAAGTAGCAATAGAAGGGTGGGGTGGGCTTTGAGTTCAGAAATGGCGTATTCATCATCTGGGCCAGAGATCCCATGGGTAGAGAAGTTCCGACCCACCAAGGTATCCGACATAGTTGGCAACGAAGATGCTGTCGCTAGGCTCCAAGTTATTGCTCGTGATGGAAACATGCCCAATCTCATTTTAGCCGTAAGCAATTTAATTTCCTATTTTGCTACTGCTTTTTGGTTTATGAAAAATAAGAAACTTTGCCTTCTGGGGGGGAGGTCTTTTGGAGATATACAAGAACATACCCACTGAAATAACACAACGTGTGGGGTCGGGTAGAGTGTACACAAAAATTACCTGTAAAACAGCTGTTTCCGGGATATAGCATTGTTAAATATTTCTGTTACAAAAGAAAGACTATCTTTTTGCTCAATTTTGTGGACAATAAGGAACTTTATTTTATGGGTTTGAGGTTTAGGGTTGAGATATTTTGCTCCATTTGTGAAAATTAACTTTATTTTGCTCCATTGCCGATAGACCTATTTGTGATGGTTCTTGATTTGGCTGACAAAAAAAATGTTTTTTTTTGATAAATATGTTTAAAAAAATTAACCTTTTCTCCATTTATGGATAATATGAAACTTTATTTTCTTGGTTTGAGGTTTAGTGTTTGGACGGTCAAAACAGAAAATGAAAGAAAGTACTAATAAGAACTTTCATGCGTTGTTCTTCACAAACTTGAACTATGTTAGATGTTATTACTATATCTAAATTCATGCAACATGAAGAGAAAATACTAATTTGCTCCATGTATGGTTAATAAAAAAACTATTGTTAGGGTTTGTGATTTACTGCAGAGAGTAGTACAGACTACAGTGATAGACTTCTTTTATAATGGGTTCTAGATTTGGGTTGTCAAAAAAGTAAAGAGAAACACATCGCTAAAATTTATGTTGCAGCGTTATTCACAAGCTTGAACAATGTCAGAAGCTATTAATGTATCAAAATTTATTTAAAATGAAGAAATGTCCTAATTGTCTGCTTTACTGTGCATGTTAAGAAACTTTATTTTATGGGTTTGAGGGCTAATAAGTTTTGTTAATCTGAAACTCCATAATCAAGGTCTGATAGTGAAATGGTTATGGAGATATTCAAAAGAAGAACAGAGGCTTTGAAGAAAGTTGGTACACGCAAAGTATGGAGAGTTGGCTTTCTGGTGCACAAATCCAATAAGTTCCACTTATGGTGTAGGAGTCTCAATGGCGAAGTTAGGAATTTGGAGAAGAGTGTGCATATTTTCTTCTCACTTGTGTTAAGGGTATGCAAAATTAAATACATACTCATAATAGCTAACATTTAACCTATGAACACCGCGTAATTTTCCGACGAAGGGGCCTCCGTCCATGAGGAGGAGTCTGGAAGTGCATAACGAATCATTGTCTTGATTTCTATAAACAACAACAACATACCCAGGGAAATCCCACAATGTGGGGTCTGGGGAGGGTAGAATGTACACTGACCTCACCTCCACTTTGATTTCTATAAAATGGTACAAATAAAAGTGAGAAATAGTGGAAAGATTAAATTTTTGCATGTCACTTGGATTGGGCACACCCCTCCAAGAAGCAGATATCCTGAAATTTTTATTCTTACTGCAAACAAAGAAGCCATTATTTTACAATGTATCTGGTAATGAATAAATTTTAAGCCTCAGACGAAGTTGTTCTGATTGGGGTCAAAGATAGACAGTGGTGCAAAACAGTTGGAGGTGCAACAAGGTTATAAGGCACCTGACAGGGAGGACTCTATTGTTTGAGAACCTGGTGGGAAGGATGTTTTTTTCTGGTAGATCATGATATCAAAAAAAGTATGAGGGAAGTTCAGTGTTTCAGAAGTGGCCATTAAAGCTCATATGGGGCTCAAAAGCTCCATACACTATGTCTTGCTAGATTATTGTTGTTGTATAGATCTGCTACTACGACCTCAGTTTTATTCTCTTGTGGTCAATGGGTCCTGACACCTGACTATGGACCATCCTTGATTCCTTTTCTTGTGTAAATCTTAAGACTTCCACAGTTGCATGGACATACATTTGCAAAGAACTATGCACTTTATATATGAGCTTATACCAGATGTTGGATGTGGATTCTTTTACCTCTTGTGCGTGATGTATTTTGTGGGAGAGTAGACTTTTGGTTTCAAATACAATCTTGTTACAATGAATTATGAATTGGACCCTTCAGTAATATTGATTGGTTAGTTTCAATGTGTTGGTTGATGAGAAGGTGTAAAAATGTAGTTAGTGCTAGTTTTCCTGGGAGTTGACCATTTTTACTCAAATGTAAATCTTATTTAGGACTTTGAGACTCTGAAGTGTTGTCCATTTGGTGTCGCATTGAATTGGCAAAAGCAGTTTGCTCATAGCAGCAGTTGAGCTTAATTCAGAACTTGGTTCTTGAAGTATATTAGGATAAACATAAAGGTGGACAGCACCTTAGTGATGTTATTCGCTGTAAAGTTCATGAAAATCATGTCAAACAAAAGTTACTTTTCACGCGTTTATCCAGTCCGATCCATGATAGAGAAGAAAAAGTTACATCCCTAAAAGATTTTGTCCATAGTTTCTTCATGCTGGATATTCAATTCTATATAAAATTTTCTGCAGGGTCCTCCCGGTACTGGCAAAACCACTAGTATATTGGCTCTTGCTCATGAGCTTTTGGGACCAAACTATAAGGAGGCCGTCTTGGAGCTAAATGCATCAGATGATAGGTATATTAAGCGCTTGATTAGCTCTAAAAACTCTTTGTTTCACATGTTTACTTTTGCTTCTATAAAATGCTTAGAAGCTTTAATGTTTCTTGTGCAGAGGCATTGATGTTGTCAGAAACAAAATCAAGATGTTTGCTCAGAAGAAAGTTACTCTACCCCCGGGTCGCCACAAAATAATTATTTTGGACGAGGCTGATAGGTTAGAAATGTTATTCTGTAAATTTTAGATATCATTTTTGTGCTCAGAAGTTAAAGTCAAATGAAAAAAAATGTTTACTTTTCTATCTCTTCTGCACCATCGCTATCAATATCGATTCTTGATTCTCAGGGGTAGTAGACAATCTGTCTCTGTGGTGTTGATCTGCATTTTCTGCAGTGAGCTCAATCATTTTACTTTTCAATTTTTGGTATGAGAATTTTATTTCTGTTCAATGAATTTTTAGCATGACATCTGGAGCTCAGCAAGCACTGAGGAGGACAATGGAAATATATTCAAACTCCACTCGCTTTGCTCTTGCCTGCAACACTTCTTCTAAGATTATCGAGCCTATTCAAAGTAGATGTGCCCTGGTCCGATTTGCAAGATTATCTGACCAAGAGATCCTTGGACGCCTTATGGCTGTAGTTGCAGCGGAAAAGGTACTAGCAATCTTAATCCTCGACACACATGCTATTTTTCTTCTAGTGTTCCTCTTGCTGCTTTTAAATGGTTTCTTTTGAATTTTGATCCTTGTGCTTAATCAGCATCCTGGTATTTATGTCCTTGGTCTAAAAAATTGTCTAACCAAGATTATAAATTGTAAATATCCTTGCATTGCATATTTAGGCTTTAAGGAAATATTCGAATGCTAGAGGGGCTATCAAGACTTCACAGTTACCTTCTACTACAAATCAAAATTTTCTATTATTAATGATGAACTAAAGGGTAGGAGATTTTCTAAATCCCTTCAGCCTCGTGGGGCATTGTGAAAGTTCCATCTAATCACTTCAATATGTGATCATCTTTGCTTTTCATCGAATATTTTATCGGTGGAAGAGATTCATGAGCTATAGAGATGTTAACTCTTGCAGGTTGCTTATGTACCTGAAGGTCTCGAAGCCATTATATTTACTGCTGATGGAGATATGAGACAGGCCTTAAATAACTTACAAGCAACACACAGTGGATTTGGTTTTGTCAACCAAGAGAATGTTTTCAAGGTTATAAGGCTCTCGCACATCTCTTTGATATAATAATTCATCTTTTTGACAGAAACCCTCTGATGACTCCATTCTCTCTTGCTGAATGCTAGGTTTGTGACCAACCTCATCCATTGCATGTGAAGAATATGGTGCGGAATGTCCTCGAAGGGAAATTTGATGATGCATGTGCCGGTCTAAAGGCACTGTATGACCTGGGCTATTCCCCCACTGACATTATCACAACCCTTTTCCGAATTATAAAGAACTATGATATGGCAGAATATGTAAAGCTGGAATTCTTGAAGGTTTGCCTGTTCTAGTTCTGAAAACTTTCATCTTTATAACCAATCTTTTGTTTAGCACCATTTATTTCTTTTCTGCTGCGATAACAGGAAACTGGTTTTGCCCACATGAGGATCTGCGATGGGGTCGGTTCATATCTCCAGATGTGTGGTCTGCTGGCTAAACTATCATTGGTTCGAGAAACGGCTAAGGCTGCATGATGAAACCGGGATTGAAGTTCATGGTCAACTGAGACGAGTCCTCGATGGTTTTCCATTTTATCGCGTACTCCTAGCTTTTCTTGAAAATAGCTAGCATTTTGTGCCAAGTGTTAGCCTGTCGAATTACGAAGTTGTTACTGCAATGAGGAAAATGATTTCTGAACCATTATGCATTTCAGTTCTACAAATGTAAAGGAAGCCTTTTCAGTATCTTTCAATGCTCTCTTAGCAAAACATGATTAAGAAAATAATCAGTGTTTAGTAGTTTCAGTATCCTCGTTGAGATTTGCTCCCTGGGCTTTTTTGACTTAGTGGTACATTTACTTCTAGTTTTTCATATTTCAATTACCTAGTTGCGGTGCTCCGTGTGGAAGTATCATCACAATAATTGCTTTTACAAGAGGTCCCTGTCATAATATGTTTTAATAAGATATATTCATAAACTTGTACTGGTTAATAAGTAGTCAGTGGTTTGTGACATTTACCGTACGTTGTTACACATTTCTCGTTGACTGAGAATAAATATATCAAATTAATGATATTTTCTTGACTTCAGTTTGCTTTCTGTTTAAATAATTGAAATCTATTATTAATAAATTCACGGTGTTACCATTCTTGATCACCTAATTATCGCCCTTAGAATTTGTAATATTTCGATAAAAATATTTTTAAAAAATGATTAGGTTACTGGTGATTAATCGTGTCTGATTTAGCCTCTCACACTAACAATTTTAAACCAGTTCTTTGTTTTTTCTTTAATTTTTTATTGTGAGGGTGGGTGGACCATGAATAATTAGACAGAGTTAGAATTTACAGTTTATAAGTTTTGGATTTATCACCAAATTCATAACGCATTTAATTACTGATTTTATAATTAAGTGTTTATATACATTTAATAGATATATAATATTTAAGCGAAAGTTAATTGATTCATCCAAATCCGCACCTAATATATTATAGCTATGCTTCCAAGTACTATAGAAGAGACAAGAGTCTTTATCGATTCAACCTTGTATATAAATGATGCAGAAGCTATAGTTTTAATTCCGACTTTTTAGTCAGAAGAAAAGAAAATTAATGATTTCTTGTTGTGCCATTTTACTTTCCATTGTTTTTCTTCTTCATAGACTAGAAGAAGTTTGTGTATAAAGCTAGTAGTTCAACAATTAATTTTTTGTAATTTATTTTTAAATTGTCAACTTTTATAACATTATAAAAGAAATGTTGATTCATATATAATAGAACGAGTAATCTAACTCTTTGGCCTCAGATTTCGATTCTTAAGCTTTACGTAATCGTTTTTATTTCTTCCAAAAAATATACTTAGTATAGGGCAGCACAACAACAAACGACAAATCAACAATAATCATATTTTCCGCCATGAAATTAGTGAAAATTGCACTTATAATTCTACATCTTTAAAGAACAAAAAAAAAATTGTCATTATTTTATATAAAAAAATTAATTATCAAAAAATCAAACAGTGTGATTGTAAATAAAATATGATTCGAAATATGATTATGTAGGAGGGAGAATATAAGATTAGGTTTGATTAAATATCATAAAATATAAAGGGGGAAAAAAGGAAGAAGAGTAGGTTGAGAAGAAAAACTAAACAAATATAGTTGAGATCGGAGAAGAAATGCATAATCTCAAATTCTAAACACAAAACATAAATAACGTGTAATGTTTTTGCTTTAGAGTGGTAGTGTGGTTTTCATATTACTTGTAATCCACACAAAAGCCCAAGGCCTAAAGTAAAAAAATTAATATTTTGTAAATTGTAATTTTAAACTTAACATATATTCGGTATTTTTTCTAAAATAAAAAACTAACCTAATTATTCGGTACGGTTATAAGTTATATTAGGAACCTCAATTTTATTTTTAAAAAATCTGCAAATCGGTTAGGTTCGGTTTAGTTTGTTTTTGAAATACATATTACATCCCTACTTGTATTGTTACGTGTTCAAGATTTTAAGTTAGTAGATGTCAAGTGATGAGCACAATTTTTATTTTATTTTTAAATTATGAAACCTGCAATTGTTATTCTTTGGATGTCATACTAGGCAAGTCTCGTGAGATAAGCTTGACCGAAAAAACATACACCCTTCCGAGTAATGAGCACGAATTTATTCGACTACATATAGGACATTCTTAATTTATGAAAACGTTTTTCTTCATTCCCATTATAACTAGAAGTTAGAACTTAGGAGCGAATATGTTCAAATTCAAAAGCACAATATGTTATGACATGACATATGCCGTGAAAGCAAATTATCAACTAGTCTTCCGAGGCATAGTCCAGTGACAAAGTCTGGGCGCTATAAGACGCTTTGGCATGGACAACGTGAGTTCGATTTCGCAAAGAAACTGCGTGTTGGGAATTCGGCATTTAGTTGATCGGTTATCATTTCCATGGCCCAGCGGAGCACATCCCGCGATTTACTGGTAATAGTGTTGAAGGATCGATGCTATTACCTCCAGGATGTCTGGGTAATACCAGTGAAGTAGTGAGGCGACTCGAAAAAAAATTTATCAACCATCTTAGGTAGAACTTAGCTATCAAAGCCTACCCCAAATCTTGAAATTGTCGGAATATGTATTCTTATTTAGGTATTTATCTTTATCTTTACATTTTCACAAACTAAAAAACAATGTGGTTGTGTTTGCATATACAAAGTAAAATGTCAAGAGAAAGAAATGTCCACTAAATGCAGAATACGACCATTTTTTAAATATGAAAATCGAGAGATTAAGTCAAAATCGTACTTTAATAATTAATACAACCAAAAAGTACAACTATCTTTGTCAAATTTCTAAGTAAACCTTTTTATTTTATTTTCCAACTAACTTGTATTTTGGTAAAGGGGGTAATGACTTGTTGACATATAGGTTTGCACCCATTTTTATATATCTTTATGAAATTTTATCTCAATAAAATAAAAACATGCATGAAATTAAAACTTAATCTAAATTCTATACTTCAACCTCTCCTTATTTTCTTTTTCGAAAACAAACCCATTATTATTTCTTTAAAGGAGGGTTGGAGTGTACAAAAACCCAATTTGGAATCATCATTTAAGTTATATTCGTAATGCATAAAAATTAGCAAGTCTAACTTTAGACATGCAAAAATGAAGTTTCTGATTGAAGTTCATGCACATATAGTTAAAAGCTCAGTTATTTTTTCATGAACTTCAATTAAATAAAGCTAAAATTAAATCATTTTATCTTAACTTTATCAATATAATACTGAATCTAATTATTTTTATATTAACTTTAACCATATGTTGCTTAATTAAGTCATATTTTTTTTTTAACTTAGCTTCAATCAGAAATACATGAACTTCAAAAAATTTATTTGATGTTTTTTTCAATGAATAGACGTGCAATTCTTTTTTTTTTATAAATAAATATAATTAAATAGTGATGTCCAAATAAAATAACTCATATATTTTATTCTTTTTTACTTAAAGGAGCATTCTGAAAAGGGAACTTAAAAACCCTATCCTTTTTTTGGTTGTTGAAAAGGAAAAAGTGAAAAGAAAAATTCATAAACTTATTACTAACCTTTTTGTGATATATCCAATAATAACCCACATAAGTTTCTCCTACATTCTACCAAACTTAAATAAGCCAACAACAACCATAATAACATACCCATTGAAATTTTGTAGGATCGGTAGAAAATAAAGTGTACACACCTCACTCTTTGATGAGGGGAAAGTATCGAACACGTAATCTTCATCGTAATCTTCATCTGCAGAGGCCCCTTGGCCAGGTGAGTTGTAAATCGAGAAATATGCACGAAGCAGACGGACACAAACCCAGCAACGGCCTTTATAATATTTCAGTAAAGACTATCACCATACGAATTCAAACCCGTGATATCGGAATATATCCAATAATCTTGCCTCTTGCCAACTCGGCTGCCCCTTACTCATCAAGTAGAACGGTTGTTTGCAAAAACAAATCCTTATATAATATATGCTCTACACCGCGTCTTCCTGTCTGATAGATACTTCCCAGCTGTTAAAAATCCTCACAACCCCTAAAATTCTTGAAATTCAATTCTAAAGCCTTCTTCATCTCTGCTTCCAAGCTACTCTTCCACCTGTACACGCACACACACACACAATATATATATATAATACCCAATTCTTGAAATTCAGTTTAAAGGGTAATTCTTGAACTTGTTCATTTTTTTTTTCAAGAAATCAAGAATGATGGGTAACAGAGATCTAGAGAGGGGTGGAGGTGGAACAAAATCAAGAAATGGGACTTACCCACCACCACCACCACAACCTGCCACGTCATCTGCTTACTATGTGGATAATAATTCTGAATCACAGTGGACTTCTTGGCTTGTACCTATGATTGTTGTGGCTAATGTAGCTATGTTTATTGTTATCATGTTTGTTAACAATTGTCCTAATAATATCAACAATTTTGGGAGAGGGAGACAGTGTGTTGCTAGGTTTCTTGGAAGGCTTTCTTTTCAACCCTTACAAGATAATCCACTATTTGGACCCTCTTCTTCCACGTAAGATTATTTTTTTGGCTTAATTTTTGTAATGATTTTGATGTTTGTGATTTTTAATTGAAGGTGTTTATTGGTCTGTCTGATTTAATTGTATTATCTTGTACTCCCTTCGTCCCAATTTATGTGATACTTCTCGTTTTTCGAGAGTCAATCTCACTAATCTTTGAAGCTAAATTGGATTAGATTGACTCAATATTTTAATATTACAACTTAGATGTTAAAATATTATACGAAAAATACTATAAGTTGCAATTCTTGATAAAAGTTCACATAGTTTGGATCTCGGGAATCGACATAAATTGGAACAGAGGGAGTATACAATTTTGACTTACGGAGGATGAAGGTTCTTGCTTATTTGATGTAGTTCTAGTGTGGTAATATGGACTCTTGATTTTTGTGGTTTTATAAGTTAGCCCGTACTCCCATGATAAGGAAAAAAGATTGGATTTTTCGTTTGTTTTTTAGTTGATCACATAAATTCCTAAAGGGAAATATTGTAACTTCAGTGTGGTGATATGGACTTTTGATTTTATGTGGTTTTTATAAGTCAGTCAATAATCCCAAGAAAAGGAAAAAAAGATTGAATTTTTCTTTTACTTTTAAAATTGATCACATCAATTCCTAAAATGAAATATTGTTGGTTTATAGTATAAACAGTAACTTTCTTTAATTTGTGCCTGATTCGTGATTCAATCCCTTTCGTCGTATTTCTTGTTTGTTTAAACTAAGGCATTTCAGCTAGCAAATGCGGATCTAGGATTTGAACTTTGTGTCATAGCTCATTTGATTTACTGGGTGTTGAATCTATTAAATGAACTTACTTTGTAGACCTTTTTAACACATATGTGGTCTGAGCTATAGTTGCTGGATTCAGACGAATTTTTAACTCCTACAATACATTCGCCCGTCTGATGGCAGTTTCTAATATTTCTCGCGGCCCTTTCATTCATCTGATAGTGTTATAAGGTTTTAAAATTTAGGAGGTCAAGAATAGTTTGAAGAGTGCAATATTGCCAGCTTTGAGGTGATGAAAGTTGCAGAAATGAGGATGGTGTGATGAATGTGTGGGCATACTAGGAGATATAGAAGAATTAGAAATGAAGATATGCCGGACAAGGTGGGAGTGGCCTCGGTGGATGATAAGATGCGGGAAGCGAGACTGAGATGGTTCAGACATGTACAGAGGAAATGCATGGATGCCTTAGTACGGAGGTGTGAACGGTTGACTATGGATGGTTTCAGGAGGGGTAGAGGTAGGTCGAAGATGTATTGGGGAGAGGTGGTTATACAGGACATGACGCAGGTCTAGCTTACCGATGATATGACCTTAGATAGGAGGTTATGGAGGACACATATTAGGGTAGAAGGTTAGTAGATAGGTGAACGTTTGTCCTACTTATCCTTTCATACTAGTTGTTGTAGCATTACTATTGTAGTTTATTGTCCTTCAATTTCTGTGATTATCTGTTTCCTGTGTGCTTCAATTATCGTATTCATTTGTAGTAGTTACAACTTGCGACTACTTTTTTTTTTCCAGACAGCTTTATCATGCTTTTTATAGTATTTTGCATTGACCTTTTATATTGCTTTAAATTGCTTGTCTTTGTGCCGAGGGTCTACCGAAAACAACCTCTCTACCTCCCAAGGTAGGGTAAGGTCTCACTGTACCCTCCCCAGACCTCACTTTGTTTGTGGGATTTCACTAGATATGTTGCTTTTGTAATATTGCCAGCTTTAATTGCTTATCAATTCTGGTAATGTTTAAAGCATGCTTTTTGACATCTAAAATTTGGTTCCTGGCTCCTTATGGAGTTTATTTGGAGCCTTTTAGTATTATTCTAGGATTATTTCGTTTGTAATGTTGCAATGATGCTATTGCTGGATCAACGATAATTTGATTGCTTACCCTTTTAATGATAATGCTTGTTCGATCATGTCAAGTTGCATATTTGGGCCGTAACTTTAAAGATTGCTTTGGTTAATGAATCCTCATTATTACTATGCTGTTTGGACCTCTGTTTACATAATGAATCCTCCCCTATGTGGAAATCTGGGCAAGGTATGCTGGAGGTATTAGGTAATATATGTAGTCAAAAGTTCATCTCATATGATGGCAATGAATATGACAGTATCACAGGAATGGACTGTAAGCTGTATATTGCTGTAAAATTTTCAACAAAAGTGAGGCATCTATATATTCGCACAGCAAGAAGAAGAAAAAATGCTATTGTGAATAACACGATAGGTTTCGATTAGGTTTGTCTGATTTGCTTACAATTGTAATTTGTCATGTCAGTGGTAAACAGGTTTGGAATGCTTTTGAGTTTTGGATTTCAATCACCGCATTAAAATGGGATTTGCATTTGGGCAATGGCTAGTTCTTTAAACATCAGAAAAATGAAATAGTAGAAAATCTGTTAAATGGGTGAATGTGCTAGTGCAAGCGTACTTGCTGCTATTCCACGCTCTGATGTCACTCATATTGGAAAGATGAAATAAAATGAAATAGAAACCGAAAGAAACAAATGGAAGACGGATAAATGAAATACTCTATATTGATTCTTCCCTGTACTTGTGTAGACTGGAGAAATTGGGAGCTCTAGAATGGGATAAAGTAGTGCACGAGCATCAGGGCTGGAGGCTTTTCACTTGTATCTGGTTACATGCTGGTGTTGTTCATCTGCTTGCCAACATGTTGAGTTTGGTTTTCATTGGAATTCGCCTTGAGCAGCAGTTTGGATTTGGTACCTTCTATTTTCTTAACCTTGAGCTGACAAGTGTCCTAATTCACTTTTTGTTCTTATATTTATCTTTCCTGTTACTTACCATTCTCTAATGTTACTTGCAGTCCGTGTAGGGATTATCTACCTTTTGTCAGGAATTGGTGGGAGTGTTCTTTCTTGCCTTTTCATTCAAAGCAGCATCTCTGTTGGAGCTTCTGGTGCTCTATTTGGACTTCTTGGAGCAATGTTATCGGAGCTGCTTACTAACTGGACTATATATACGAATAAGGTATAAACTTTGCTATTCTGTTGTTCTTTTCTTTTACTCCCTCCTCAATTTATGTGGTGTTTGACTGGGCACGGAGTTTAAGAATGAAAGTAAGCCTTTTGAAACTTGTGGTCTAAAACAAGCCATAGATTTGTGGCTGTAAATCATTTCAGGTAAAATAGGAAGTTTAATGTTAAAATGTTATTATATATAAAAAGGTGTGATTCTTTTTGGGACTGGCTAAAAAGAAAAGAGTGTCACATAAATTGAGACTGAAGGAGTATTGTTTTGGTTGGGGGGTTGCAAGAGCTGCTTTAATCCATTTTTTATTTGCTTTCTTCTTCCATTTTTCCTAATCAAACATACAAGTCTGTAGCAGTGATTGCAAAACTAAGTCATTCATATTGGCTCTTTAAGCATCTCTTATGTTCTTTCCCCTGTTGAGTAGGTTATTCGTTCCATTTATAACAAGTTCTAAGTACTTAATTCCACTACTTTATCCTCATTTTGTACAGGCTGCAGCTCTTTTCACTCTTATTATCATCATTGCAATTAACTTAGCTGTTGGTCTTCTTCCTCACGTCGATAACTATGCCCATATTGGAGGTTTCATGAGTGGTTTTCTTCTTGGCTTTGTTCTGCTACTACGACCTCAATTTGGTTGGCTCGAAAGACAACATCTTCCAGCTGAAGCTCGCCTCAAGTCCAAGTTCAAAGTTTACCAATATGTTCTCATGTTGATTGCCTCCATTTTATTGATTGTCGGGTAAGCTCTAGCACTGCTACTCCTAATCCTACATTTTCCTTATATTAGCGTCTAAACTAATAAGCTTGCTGTTTTCCTATGTAATCTTTCATTCATAAGAAAAGTTAGAAAGATTGGTAATGTTTTTAGCTTAGCTAAATTATTTGTTGATCAGGATCTATTGTTGAGTACACTAAAATATGGTCTGCATACAGAGACGGATTTAGAATTCTAAGTCAATGAGTGCTAAGAACATGTCACCCACTACTCCTTTGCAACTATTTTTGTTGACTTGCTATATATATATATATAAACTAGTTGGGAATTGGGATCAAGCTATAGAAATCTTGTATATCTGTTTCGCTCTATTTAGGTTAATATATATTAGAAGGATTTAAGTCATATACATTGGAAGTTTAAAGAGTGTTGTTTAACTGATTATACCAGGTTATTTATTGTTTATAAAATTGTATCATTCAAGACTTATTATAGAGTATTGCTGCTTCTAATAGTTTGGAAGTAGTTTTTTAATGATTTTGCTTTCCGTTTCCTCGAAAATTCTACAGATTCACAGTGGGACTGGTGATGCTATTTAGAGGTGTGAAGGCAAATGAGCATTGCAGTTGGTGTCGTTATTTAAGCTGTTTGCGTACATCAAGATGGAGATGTGATAATAACTAATCTTCCGGCTATGATTTTATTAATTCTGTCTTTCTTTTTACATAGACTAAAACATATTGTTCATATGTTATTACTTTTATATGTATAGTGACCGTTGGTTTTGTTTGCATGGATATATTATATAGCGTTGGAGATCTATACATTCTTTATGTAAGAAAGACAGCAAGAATATATATATTTTACCTTGTTATTGTTTGTGCAAATAACTATGAATGGGGATGAAATGAAGAAATCTCCAATTTTGTCATATAACTATGAATGGGGATGCAATGAAGGGAAATGGTCAAATTTTTCTTTATATTATGTGGAAAAGATTAATTTTGTCTTCAATTATATATATATATTACTACACGAAAAAGATCAAGTTTATCCTCTTAGTATATTTTCCATATAAAAATATTCCGATATTACTTAGGGTCTGTTTGGCCAAATTTTTTTAAAAGTGTTTCTGTTTCTTAGTAGTAGTTTTGCAGAATCTGTTAGGGTGTTTGACCTATAATTATAGAAGCTTCTGAGAAACAGAAACACTTCCCTGTTTGGCCCACATTTATACAAAGAAACTAGAATATTCTTTTTAATAGATTTAAAATAATTTAAAATATTCGTTTCTATCATATGTTTCTAAAAATTAGTATATCTTTACAATTTAATACTTTTTTTAAAATTATTTAATTGTAATATTTAATAAAAAAATAATATTATATTGTACATAAAAAATGTAACGACAGTATAATAGTCAATGACTCAAATATGTTCAAACATACCCACTCCCGCCCTACACACACCTACCCCTCCACCCCCACTCCATCCTCAAATTTCTATTTCATATTTTTTTACTTTTACAAAAATATGATTTTTTTACCCCCCACCGCCTTAACCCCACATACCCCCTCCACCTTCACCCCATCCTCAAATTTCTATTTCATATTTTTTTGTACTTTTATAAAAAAATATTTAAAACATGAATTTTTTTCTTACCTCCCCCTATCCCCATGCCCGCCTACCCCATTCTCAAATTTCTATTTATTTTTTTCTTTTATAAACAATTTATAAAAAAATATGATTTTTTCTTACCCCCTCGTCCTACCCACACCTACTCCATCCACCTCCATCCATCCTCAAATTTCTATTTCATATTTTTTGTTACTATTATAAAAAAATTAAAAATATGATATTTTTTCTTACCTCCCCCTGCCCCCTCCCCACCCACCTACTCCATTCTCAAATTTCTATTTTATATTTTTTTTTACCTTTATAAACAATTTATATAAAATATGATTTTTTTCTTACCTCGCCTGCCCGCCCTACCTCATTCTCAAATTTCTATTTTATATGGAGATATTATATGAGATTAAAAGAAATTTTGTGAAAAGAAAATAGTAAATGGATCTAAAAAAATTCATTTAATGGGCAAAAATAGCTTCTTGAGAAGCACTTTGGAGAAACACCATCTATTCAATGTAGAAACATTTTTTGACTTTTTAAAAAAATATTTCTACTTCTTAATAAGTATGTGTTTAGCTCAAAAAATGTTTCTCTTGAGAAACACTCTAAAAGATTGGTCAAACACATATTTAAGCGGCTTTAATATACCCCTCCTTTGTGCATTTCAATTTTGATGACAGATTTGTCCAAGATGGACACCACGTGACATTTCAATTTTGGGGGGATGAAAACCATATGCCACATGATACTTTTATTTCCATGCCACCTCACCCTATCAACCATTTTACCCCACCCTCCACCCCGTTTTTTTCTTTTCTTGCACCACTAACCTACTGTTTTGTGGATATCTTGCAAATTCAAGGAAATAAGTGCAAATTTTTCCGATTTAAAAGTCCAACTGTGCCAGCTTGCTTAATGGTATAATTATGCATAGTTTAGAAATAGCATACCCAGTGAAATTACACATCGTATGATCTGAAAAGGATAGAATATACACAGACATTACCTCTACTTTGATAGATAGAGCGACTGTTTTCGAAAGACATTCGGCTCAAGACAAAACATAATTACAAGCAAAGCAATCAAAACAAAACACGACTAAAGCAAGAGTAGAGAGTAAAACATGAGAAACGGTCAGACTCAGATAAGAAATTAAAGCAGTATAAAGTGCATTCGAATTAAAGAGAACAGTAGCTAACACAACTAAATAAGCTAAACAAAATACACTAAAGAACACATATCAGCATAAATCAAACTACAATGGATTATAAAGCAATAATGTGTCTATAAGTGTGATAGGCTAATCTGGCCTACGCACTACAACTATTAATTTGTAAGCATGAGTAGAACTACGCTCGAGTACCTAGTACTCTTCTACTCTAATCCGTGTCCTCTACAACCAGTGGTGGATCTACATCGTTTGAAGTGGTTGTTCGAAATATATAGAAAAAAAATTCACAGAGTTGTATAAGGAAATAAGGATGTTGTGCTTGTTCAAAAGTGAAAAATAGCTTTGCAAAAAAAAAATCACATGAACAAGCGTGAACACAAGAGGTCCGCTACTGTCCACAACCCCTTATCTAAAGTCATGTACGCAATAAGTTGCACCTGCGTCATCCCGTCTAATCACCTTCCCCAATACTTTTTCGGCCTACATTTACTCCTCTTGAACCCATCCATAGCCAACCTCTCACACCTCCACACTCCTCCGCATAACCGGGGAAATTGCCAATGGGATCAACATTTGTTATAGGACCATTTTTTTGGGAAAGAATTTCCTTTTAATTTTTTCGTGTTTGGCAGGTTTAATGTAGAAAAAAAGGGAAAACAGCAGGGTAATCTCCATAAGCCAAATTCGGCAGCGAGTTCACAAATATGTGATCAGGCTCTGCCATAAGTATGTATCTGCCACAATAGAGAAGAGAACCGCGAACATGCTTCAACAAAGTAAGTAAGGAGCCAGTCGTCAGAAGAGGGAGAATTCGGAGCTAGGTAGAGTTGCACAGTCAACCAAATTCACATAAACATTGGACAACTCACTCCTCTTCAATTGTAGCCTTCTCCAGCCACTGGACGAACACCCAAGTTTAGAAATACATAACAGAGTCCATATTTCTGTTGGATTGCAAACAACGATATTAGGATAATATTTAAACTATTGAGGTTACTCGAAGTTAATTAGTTAAGAATAGTAAGTTATATTAGTTAGTTATTAAGTTTACTTGTTTTGTAATGTTGTCCTTGCAGTTTCATTATGTACACTTTAGTCGTACACTCCCACTATATAAGTGGTGAGATATTTTGTATTTGTCTTTAGAAGAAAATTGAAGAGAAAAGCTTCCGCAAGTTCTGTGTTCTTCTTCTCTGCATCAACAGATCATTGATGCATGCAAAACTTATCATGGTATCAAAGCCTACAATCACTAGGTATTGAATTTCTTTACCATTTTATCTTGTTGCATGTTCGATCTATAGATCAGATCGAATTATTGTTTTTGAAATCGTCGATTGCGAATCGTTTCTGCAAATCTGTGCATACTTAGATATACAATTGAATGTGATGGAGATTAATTGTGTTGTGGTTGATGAACATCGAAGAGCCTAATTCTCTCTGTTTTTTTTTTGGATCTCTTTTCTCAATGGTTTTGGATCGGTTGATCTGGATCAATTATTGAACTGAATATTGAACTGTAATGGAGAATACGTGATCGGTGTATTTTATATACACCTTTTGAGTCTGTTTTAGTTAGTCTTTTGTCCCATTTTGCACATATAAGTGTCGTATTAGGATAGTTTTTCTTTCTATTGAGTCAAAATGGTTGAAATGGCCAAATGGCGGAAAAGGAGCAAAAAGAGGGCAAAAGAGAAGATGCGAGTGAAAGCAGAAAGTGGCGAACGAGGCTAAAATCCGCACAGCGCATGGCCTCCTGCAGCCTAAAAGGCGCGGCGCCATTATTCGAAGAGTACAGCCGCGGGCGCCTAAGACAAGGATGCGCGGCGCCTAAACATCCGGAGAGCTACAGAAGATCTGTACGCGCGCCTAAGACAGCAGATATCGTGTCGCGGCGCCAAAACACCCGACGGATCGCAACTCCGGCGCTGCTCGCAGGGCGCGCACGACGTAAAAATTAGGTCTTTTGACGGATTTTGGGCCAACTGCCGGAAAAGAAGGAGGCGTTTAAACCTATAAAAGGAGAGAACCCTAGGCGGTTTTGAGGTTCCCTTCGCACAACTCAAGATTCTTGCTTGAGATTGGATACCATTTATTTTAGTAATTTCTTTTCCTTTCTTTACTTTAATTCAGTTTTTGTATGATGAACATGGAATTAGTTCTTGTCATATTTATGGCTAGGAACTAATTCTTTTATAGGGCTTTCTATGTTGAATTTCTTGAACCTTATGTTATAAATTAATGCATGCTTATGGTAATTATTATTATTGAGAGATCTATCCAATAATTGAGTTGAATTCTTGGTAGCTAATTGACAACTAGTTATCACTATATGATTTCTAATCGATTAAAAAGGGGATTGTGAATATCTTGTAAGTTGGATGTAGGTCTTGAATTGGGGATGAAAATACCTTAATTAGATTTGTAAGCGTTGATGAGGCTTAACAACCCTAATTTTGCGCATTGCGTGACGGCCAACTAGGTTTTTGTGCTTAATCCTCCTATAGCGTTACCCTTATCGTGAAAGTTAGGTAAGGAACAATCTGGGTTGAGTGTTTATATAACCTAACGGAGTATAAAACGATTTCAGAACCTGCTTTCTCCAAAAGAAGAATACCATAAGTAATGCATTAGTAAGTAACATAAGCGGATAGTAAGGATACATAGAAGCCCTATTCTCATCACATCTGAAGTAATTCTTTATATTTACTTATCTTTAATAATTCTTAGTTATAAACAACCAATCAATTATTAATTCGCCAAATAGATACTAGAAAATAGATAACTGATACTTGGACCCTAATCCTAGATGACGATATTCGGTATTATCCAAGACTATACTACTTGATACGATAACGTGCACTTGCGTTTAAAAGTGTGTGCATCTTAACGCGCATCAAGTTTTTGGCGCCGTTGCCGGGGATTAGGCAATAGTTCAATATCAAATTATCTATTTTTAATTTCTAATTTGGTATTTAATTTTTATTATTATTTTTTATTTTTTTATTTGTAATTTTTTAATTTTTACGTTTTTCGCTATTTTTCGAAAAATCAGGGTGCCGTGATTTGTTTTCTGTTTTTGATCTATTTCAGGCAGTCAGTTTATGCGAAGGAGAAGAGGAGCTGACACTCTCGTCCCCTTCAATCCAGAGATTGAGAAAACCTGCAAACAGAACAGAAAGAATCAACGAATTGCAACTTTGATAGAGATGGACGGTAATCTAAACAATAACAGGATGAGAGAAGGGTTAGGTGAAAATCAATTTAACCCAGGAGATCCTCAGCAAGTGCCAATAGATGTGGAGGATAGAGTCCGAATCCAGCCAGAAAGAAGTTTGAGAGATTATGTGCTACCAAGAGTGAATGGAGCACAGACTTGCATTAGGCTTCCCGCACAGAGCCAACAATTTTGAGATAAAGCGCACATTACGGTACAAAGACACCGTGCAATTCGAGGATCGCCGTGGAGGATTCACACATGCACATAGCTAATTTCTTGGAGCTATGTGCCACTTTCGGATATAACGGCGTTGCGATGATGATGCCGAGTTGATGCTCTTTCCTTTCTCACTCAGGGATAGAGCAAAAGTATGGTTGAATTCCCTGCCAGCCGATTCGATATTCACATGGCACGAGCTGGCACAGAAATTTCTAGCTAAGTTCTTTCCGCCTTGTAAAGCAGCAAAATTGAGAGGGGAATTGAATAACTTCTACCAAGCTGATGGAGAGTCCTTATATGAAGCATGGGAAATGTTCAAGGATCTACAGAGGAAGTGTCCACACCATTGCATTGAGTTGTGGAACTTGGTCCACATCTTCTACAACGGCCGAGCAAAGACAACCAGAACCATCATAGATGCAGCAGCAGGTGGAGCATTCATGAGGAAAACAGCCCACGACGCTCATGAGTTATTAGAAGATATGGCCACTAACAACCATGTCACTGAGGAGAGGGCGACTAGTGGAAGAAGAACTGTGGGGGTCCACGAAGTAGATGCTATTGCTGCCTTGAATGCCCAGTAGCTCTTCTAGCGAAAGCGATTGCAGAAAGATCTGATGTCGATGAATCTCTGCAGATGCCCAAAAGCTGTGAGATATGTGGCGGCCCACATACATTTGATAGGTGTCCTTCAGCGGATCCCAACAACGTATCAATGGAGCAGGCAGAGTGTCAGGCAGTAGGTAATTATCAGAGGCAACAGAACAACCCCTACTCCAACACTTATAATCCAGGGTGGAGGAATCACCCAAATTTCTCATGGAGAGAGGAGAGTGGGGCCAGCAGAATGCAGGGGGCAGAGCATCAGACGAGGACAACAGAACCAATATCGTGGCGCAGACCGTGATAGGGGCGATCAAAACCAGCGATGCAGAATCAACAGCCATTCACTCAAGCCCCACAGCCTCAACAGCGCAATGCGCCAGTTCAGCAAGAACGCAGTGACGATACGAAGTAGTCAGAATAAAGATTGGCCAACGCCAGACGAGCTTTTTGGAAGGCTAGAGCCTCGTTCAGAAATTTGGACACACAAGCACGACAGCTAGCAAAGCAGCCAAACAGCAGGCCACCGGCGACATGGCCCACCAATCCAGAGGTAAATCAGGAGCGGTGTAAAGCGGTTGAGAAGTGGAAAGCGATTGGAAGCGGCACTTCAGCCAAAGAGTTGAGAGAAAGCGAGAATTAGGAAAAGAGAAGGTGCCGCCTAGCGGTGATAGAAAAATCCGAGAAGGAGTATACGTAAAAGATTCCTTTTCCCGGAGATTCTGAGGAAGGTGGTGGATAAACAATTCTCCAAATTTTTGGAAGTATTCAAGAAGGCTGACATCAACATACCCTTCATGAAGCATTAGAGCAGATGCCATCCTATTTCAAGTTTATGAAGGAGATATTGGGGAAAAAAGAAGGTCGACGGAATATGAGGTAGTAGCACTAGGAGGAGTGTAGTGCTATTCGCAAAAGTTGCCACCAAAGCTTAAGGACCTCGGAAGTTTCACACTACCTTGCACATGGCGGGTGACTTGCAACAGAGCTCTATGCGATTTGGGGGCGAGTATAAATCTGATGCCCCTATCAGTTTTTAAAAGGTTGGAGTTGGGAGAGGCCAAACCAACCACTGTGAGTCTGCAACTAGCCGACAGGACAGTGGTTCACCCGCGGGGCAAGATTGAGGACGTGATTGTGAAAGTAGGAAAGTTCTTCTTCCCTGCAGATTTCCTCATCCTTGATATGGAAGAAGACGCGGAAATCCCTATCATATTGGGAGACCATTCCTAGCAACTGCAGAGCCTTGATTGACGTTGAAAGAGGAGAGTTAACGCTAAGGGTGGAGAATGAAGAAATGGTGTTTAAAGTTTTTAAACACGTCATTGAGCCAAGAACTGTAAGTGGGTGTTTTGCAATCAACACCATCAAACCCCCATGCGAGCCCTTACAGTGCAACCAAAGAGTGATGAGCCCAAGAAAGGTGCATGGTTTCTTGAAATGACACCGAATGAGGTAAATGTTAGGAACTCCTACTACCGATAATGCTAAAAAGAAAAGAAGAAAAGGAAACACCAAATGTGGCGGAAATGGATTGGTTGGGGACTTAATCCACCCCAGGGCTATTAAGTCTAAGGAACTTGCGTCCGGCTAAAAGACGTTAAAGACAGCGCTACTTGGGAGGCAACCCAATGTTTTCAATTATGTTATTTTAATTTCTATCATTAGTTTAATTTTATTTTGTCTAAGAACAGTCTCACGGTATTGGATCTTGTTGTTTGTGTGAATGGCAGTAAAAAAAATTAAGCGAATGAAAAGCGAAGCAGCGGAGTAGCGCCTTGGCGAAGCCAGAGCGCGCGCGCCAAAAGATCTGAACATGCTCGGAAGTTGGCAGAGCCGCGCGCTGCGAGCAGGCCGCGGCGGTAGAATTCAGAAAGTTGGCGAGTTTAGCCGCGCCTGGGAGAGGCCGCGCAGAAAATCGAAGGAGCGCAGATGATTAGCCGCGCGCTAAAGCGAGCCGCGGCAAGCCGGGAAATCGAACTTAAAACGCCCAACAAGCAGATCTTTCCCAATTCCAACTTCAAAAACCTAACCTTCCCTCTCCAAAAACCCACGAAATTTCAGAAATTCTCCCACAAATCCTCCACAAATCCAACCCAACCACAACCTAAACTCTTAAATTCCCAAAACCCCCCCAACTATCTCAAACAACAAAGCTCCATTCCATAGCCTCAACCCACCAATTGAAACAAGAACAAGCTTGAATCTTCTCATCAAAAGGTAATCCCTATCCTTGTTATTGAATCCTTTTACTAAAGTCATAGGAGGTAGTAGTTTGGAGAAGTATTGTAGTTGGAGTAGTTCGGAGGCTGAAAAGTGATTGTGAAGTTGGAGAAAGGAGTAGAAAAGAAGGTTGTGGGTATTGAGTAGAAAGATTGAAGTTTGGGGTGTTGTTTTTCGCTAGTTGTTGAGTGTGTAGGAGACGTTGTGCCACTAAGTTAAAAGCTCCAGAAACTGTTTTAACCATGGCCACCAGGAAGAGAAGAGGCTCCACATCCACCCCAACACCCCAATACGATGAAAATAGGTTTGTGAGTTACCAGGCCTACCAAAGATACAAAAGACTTGATACTAGACCAGTAATTCGAAAGGGAATGGATTACCAAAGGGGATCCTATGGGAGGAAGGCGTTTATGAGCCCATCCGCGATGATTGAGCTAAGGGTGGAAGAGATTTGTCAATCCGGAGAAGATAACACGATGAATACAACATAGTGCGGGAATTTTATGCAAACTTTCCGGAGAAGGCGAGAAAGGGGTGCTTTGTGGGAAATTATATGCTGTGCGATCAGCAATAAATACAATGCTAAAAAGATTGATGTTGAAGAAAGTAGTGATTGGAACCATTTTAGAACATGGTCAGGAGCAGAACAACATCGATCGGAATAACATTGCATAATGCGAGCTACCCTGGGCCGCTTTTGAGATTGGAAGAAATGGATCTAGAGCACCGGCGGTGCGATTCAACAAAGCGACCAAGGCGTGGCTATACTTCATCGGCCGCATGATCCCATCCACGCACTTCACCAGAGTGCGGAAGACGAATTAAGCTAGTATATGGAATCATGGCGGAAAAACAATTGATGTGGGAAAGAGATAGTGCGAGCATAGAAGAAATCAGCGAGTTGGTGACAGCGGATTGGGACACGTTCACTTATTACCGCCTATGCCACACGAGCGGTCCCACAACTACCCACAGATACTCATGAAAGAAACCAACTGCCAGTGTCCTATGGGATAGTGCACTCTTTCCCAGACCCCAGCCCCCCAGCAGCCAGACGGAGAGCACCACCAGCAGCAGCAGCAGCAGCAGAGGCAACCATGGATGAAGATGAGCCTGAAATAGGGGCTCAATATGAAGCAGGACCCAGCCACCGGCCAACCACAAGAGCAGAACCTTCAGAGCCCACAATGGGGCAATTATACCAACACCAGAAGGAGATGATGCAGACCTTGCAAGCAGTAGTACAAGGACAGCAAGAAACAAGGCAACAAATCGACGAGCTGAGTGCCTTGTTCAACCAATGGTCAATGCATTATCCGCCGCCACCACCACCATTTTAGCCAAAGTCTGTAAGTGTCTTTTTCTTTTATTTTCTTTGAGTCTTACACACATTGGGGACAATGTGTGATTTAAGTTTGGGGGTGTTTTATTTGTGTGTCATGTTATGTTTTAATTAAGTCTTTTTCTTTGTTTTATGTTTATTTTGAGTCACCAATTTTTTTTTTCTTTTTGAGTCATAATTGCCTGTCAAAGATCATATATGCTGTAGTTGCTAGAAACACCTAGTGAAGTAAGGTGGAATAATGTAAAGGAATTGAAGCAACTATCTAAACACTTAGGTTAGATATGCCAAAACTCATGAGAATCGGTCTATTTGGAGTTTCTTACTTGAGTTATGCATGCTAAATGATAAATGCTTATGTGTTATGATTGCTTGCTATTTGAGGCGAAATAGTTAGGATATGTATGTTAGGGAGATGACTCAGACATTTCTTTGATAGCCAATTCTTACCATTCTTTTCTATCTGTACTTTAAAAATATCCCTAGTCACCCAATTGAGCCTAAATTTGAAACTTCTTCTTTGACACTATGTTCCACAAATTGTACCATAAGTGCAAATATGAAATAGTGGAATCAATTGTGTTAAAAAGAGACAAAAAGAGTGAATGAGTTTGTTGCTTTGATAAAAAGTAATAAGAAAGAGGCAAAAGCCTAAGTTTGGGGGTGCTATTAGTATAATACACTTCACTCTCCCAAAACAAAGAGGAAGGATAGAATTGAAGTGAAGGAAAGAATCAAAAGAAAAAGGGAAAAATTGAAAAGCCAAAGAGCTTATGGTGCAGAAAAATGAGCCTAAATGCCTATCTTTACCAACCCCTACCTAAGCCAACATTACAACCTCAAAGTCACGAAGATCTCTTTTATGCATATCGAATTAGTGGAGAATAACAAGTAAGCATGCCATAGGAATTCTTGAATTTATATGCATGATTTGGTATATGGACTTCCATTTAAGCATGATAAGTATGAGTTTGCGAAATATCTAGCTCAATGTGTTGAAATTCCATGCTAGATGTTCCTGCATATTATTCTGCTAACCTTCATGTTTTTCTAGTTAACATCTATGCAGCAAAAGTGATTAATGACAGGGAGTCCTTTATTTTTCATTCTTTTGAGTCTTTTATTGTATTTCTTTCTATCTTTGCTCGAGGGTGAGCAAAGGTTAAGTTTGGGGGTATTTGATCGGTGTAATTTATATACACCTTTTTAGTCTGTTTTAGTTAGTCTTTTGTCCCATTTTGCACATATAAATGTCGTATTAGGATAGTTTTTCTTTCTTTTGAGTCAAAGTGGTTAAAGTGGCCAAATGGCGGAAAAGGAGCTAAAAGAGGCAAAGAGAAGATGCGGTAGCAGAGAAAGTGGCGAACGAGGCTAAAATCCGGACCAGTAGCCGCGGCCTCCTGCGACAGCGAGGGCATGGCGCCGATGTCGAAAGCGAAGACACAGCGCGCGGCTAAGACGGCAGAATCACGGGCGCGGCGCTAAACATCGAGAGCTACAGAAGATCTGTGCGGCTACAAAACAGCGAATATCGGCGCGGCGCCAAAACACCGACGGATCGCGAGAACTTGGCCGTGGCTGTCTGCGAGGCGGCGCCGTGCGTAAAAATTAGGTCTTTGACGGATTTTTGGGTCGAACTGCGAGGAAAAGAAGGAGGCGTTTAAACTATAAAAGGAGAACCTGGCGGTTTTGAGGTTCCCTTCGCACAACTCAAGATTCTTGCTTGGATATTGGATACCATTTATTTTAGTAATTTCTTTTCCCTTTCTTTACTTTAATTCAGTTTTGTATGATGAACATGGAATTAGTTCTTGTCATATTTATGGCTAGAACTAATTCTTTTATAGGCTTTCATGTTGAATTTCTTGAACCTTATGTTATAAATTAATGCACGCTTATGGTAATTATTCTTATTGAGAGATCTATCCAATAATTGAGTTGAATTCTTGGTAGCTAATTGACAACTAGTTATCACTATATGATTTCTAATCAGTTACGAAAAAGGGGATTGTGAATATCTTGTAAGTTGGATAGACGATCTTGAATTGGGGATGAAAATACCTCGATTAGATTTGTAAGCGTTGATGAGAGGCTTAACAACCCTAATTTTGCGCATTGTGCGTGGCGGTCAACTAGGTTTTGTGCTTAATCCTCCTATAGCGTTACCACTTATCGTGAAAGTTAGGTAAGAAACAATCTTGGGGTTGAGTGTTTATATAACCTAACGGAGTATAAAGCGATTTAAATAAACCGCTTTCTCGAAAGAAGAATACCATAAGTAATGCATTAGTAAGTAACATAAGCGGATAGTAAGGATACTGTTACACCCCGTAAGTCCAGGACATGTATAAGAGAATGTACGAAAGGAAACAGGACTTGGAAATTAGTACGAAAGGAAGAATTGTTTTTCCGACGGAAAATCTTCCGAAGGTCGGAAAGGAAAAATGTTCGTTATTGAGAATTGGATTCTCAAAATGCATATTTGTAAAGTATGGAACTTATTAACACTATGGAAATTTATTTTTTACGGATTTGGTCACGTGGGGCCCACCCGAGAAATTTTACATTTTTGTGGGGCCCACGAGAGTTACGGAATTTTATGGACGAATGAGAGGGCGACACGTGGCACCCCCCACATGGCTTGGTCGAAATTTGTACAAGGGTAAAATGGTCCTTGACCACCTTGGAAGATTAGTCTTGCTAGCTTGATTTTGTTGACTAGTCAACTTGTCCACTTGGCTTTTCATTAATTGTCTTTCATCCTAGACCACAAGTGTATTAATCCAAGCCCTTCATTGTGTTGTATATGCTTCACTAGTGCAATACAAGCTTATCTAACACTTAGGAAAATATCACAAAAACCTTGTTCTTCACTAAGAGACCTCTCGGGTTTGTGACCCTCCCACACAAAATATTTTGCAAATGTTGTCCTTTAGCCACAAGACTTTAACCCAATGTTCCTAAGGGTGTTGTAAGGTTATCTCAATAGAAAGATTTCGGAAAAAACGTATTTTTACGTTAGTCGCAAGGCGGAAACTATTGGAGTTCTTCAACTTTGAAGTTGGAACTTGAAGATGGGTTCTTCATAGGCCTCTAAGGAGTGCTTGGAGCGGATTGGAACCTAAGGAAAGGAGCTAAGAATTGCTAAGGCGCGACTTTGGAATCTCGGAAATTTTAAGGGCTTATAAAGGTATAATCTTGTCGTTTTAGTAGTTAAGATTGCTTATTGATTGTAGCTATGGTCTTAGCAAGCATGAGTTATTTAGTCTGAAGTTTGATATGTTTATTGGCTATTGGAACCCTAATCCGGAAACTAGCATGTTTAGCCTTAAGATTTCAATTCAAGTCGATTATTAGTTTAAGCGTCGCATGTTGTATAAAGAAGGAAAGTGTAGTTGTTGAAGTTGTTTAGACTTTATAACATGTTAGACCTAAGAACTTGAAATTGGAAAAGGTTTGGAAAAGACGTAGTGTTATTGGTTATATGTTGGCCGAGAATGGCTAGTGTAATATTATACTATTTGGTATGAATTGTGGGGCGGAATATTACACGTATTGTAAGGCGTGTAATCCCCTTTGTTTGGTTGTTGTTGGAGCCTTAAATGTGGCTTGTTGGTTATTGTATTCGGCCTTGAAAAAGGTGGCAAAGTGAGTAGAAACAAAGGAAGTCTTTGCAGATTTTCCGTAGAATTAGAGACTAAATACTTAGTATTATTCTACATAGAGACTAGAAGTTGATAGTCTTGTTGTGACCATTTTAGGTTGACACTTCTACGTACGGCGTATTCGTCTTAGCTTGAGGATTTAGCCGAAAAGGTATGTGAACTATCTCCTATTCTAGCATGATTCCTTAGAATAAAGAAAGTAAGTTCTACTCCTTGAATGATCCATTCCTTGCTTGTATTTGGATTGCCTAAATTAGAATTTGTTCTATGTACTTCCTTGAGTGTACTTTGATGTTTAAATTGTAAGTAGTATAATCCATTTCCTTAGGGAAGTTTGGATTCTTAAAAGTGAAGGTATTTTTCTTAAAGTACATAGAGACTTGAAAAGGAAGTGGTTTCCAAATCTTTTGGCTAGTGCCTTAGTTCTAAAACCTAAAGGTCATTATAATGACTTTAGGGGAGTCAAAGGAGTGATTTACTTATTTGATTTAAAAGAGGAGAAATGACATGATTTAAGAGAAGTAACTTGCGTTAAGGGTGAAGTTACTTGAAGTTTAAAAAGTAGAAGAAAACTTGTTTTCTAACTATTAAGAGACTTGAAGTATTTTGAAAGTTAAGAACTTGATTTGTAAGTATGTGAAACTTGGTTTTAATAGTATAAGTCTCTTGGTTATTGAAGGAATGGATACGTCTAAAACCATAAAGGGTTATAACGGCTTTATGGGAAGTTGGTTATAACGGCTTTATGGAAGGTTTAGAAAGTTGTCTATTTTGATTAAATCGGCATAAGTTGCCTAGATTGTGAAAATTTGGAGTTACTTGATTTCAAGCTTTGAAATGAGTTTTCTAAAAGTGTAGTAACTTACTTTGAAAAATAGACACGCCTTGATACTACGGGTGTTAGTATCTTGGGGCTTTACATAGAAAGGAGTCTTTTATAAAGGAATGTCGTCATTAGTACTTTGGCTTGATAAATTGAGAATTTGTCTAAGTGTGCCTTGATAAGTACTTTGACTTGTTAAAGAGAATTATTCTATGTATGCCTTGATTAGTATTTTGGCTTGATAAATTGAGAATTTGTCTAAGTGTGCCTTGATAAGTACTTTGACTTGTTAAAAGAGAATTATTCTATGTATGCCTTGATTAGTACTTTGGCTTGATAAATTGAGAATTTGTCTAAGTGTGCCTTGATAAGTACTTTGACTTGTTAAAGACAATTATTCTATGTATGCCTTGATTAGTACTTTGGCTTGATAAATTGAGAATTTGTCTAAGTGTGCCTTGATAAGTACTTTGACTTGTTAAAAGAGAATTATTCTATGTATGCCTTGATTAGTACTTTGGCTTGATAAATTGAGAATTTGTCTAAGTGTGCCTTGATAAGTACTTTGACTTGCTAAAAGAGAATTATTCTATGTATGCCTTGATTAGTACTTTGGCTTGATAAATTGAGAATTTGTCTAAGTGTGCCTTGATAAGTACTTGGGCTTGTTAAAAGAGAATTATTCTATGTATGCCTTGATTAGTACTTTGGCTTGATAAATTGAGAATTTGTCTAAGTGTGCCTTGATAAGTACTTTGGCTTGTTAAAGAGAATTATTCTAAGTGTGCCTTGGTAAGGACTTTGGCTTGTAATTAAGGATTTGCCTATGTGTCTTTGAAATAGCGGTTGTGTGCTATTGTTATATCGGTCGTTCGGTCATTCCGGGTTTGTGCATTGCATCATTCCGTGGATTTGCTACCCGATCACGAGGAATACCTCATGCGAGTCCGTAGGGCTTATGCGGGTGAAATAGTCCCGTGCGGCGGGTCCGGCTATCACGAGAATACCTCATGCGAGTCCGTAAGTAGGGTGCACAATTTCGGTCGGACCGAAAAATCGGACGGACCGAACCTCTTTGGGCCGGACCGAACGGACCAAGATTTTGGTCCGGTCTTGATCTTCAAAACCACTTGTTTTGGTTTCGGTCGGTCGGTCCGGTCGAGTCGATCGGTCGGACGATTTTTTAATTTTATTTAATTATTTTATAATATATTATATATATAATTATATCTTGAGAAGTGAGACCTGACCCATCCGCCCTCCCTACGATTACGAATACATATACATGATACATTTATACTAAATCTAATACTTATAAATTATAATAACTAATTCTAATTTTCTAAATCTAAATTATCTAATACTTTAAAGTTTAAACCCCCCCTCCCCCGATTCTCTCGTCTTCCCTCTTCCTCTTCCCAATCCCCCGACCCTCTCTCTCTCCCTAAATCCCTAAATCCCTAAATCCCTAAATCCCAATCGCCGACTCGCAGACCAGTCACTCGACTCACTCAGTCAGCAGACTCAGCACTCGCCAGTCACCACTCACCACTCAGCACTCAGCACTGCAGTAGCACTCGTTGCACTCCACTCACTCACTCGCCAGTCACCGTCGACGAGTGACGACTCCTCAGTCTTCACTCGTCCAGTCGTCCGTCAACGTCAGTCTTCACTCGTCCAGTTCCAAACTCGATCGATCACTAAGACTCGAGACTCGGACTTCGATCGCTACTCACTCGATCACTCGCTCGATCGCTCGAGCGCGCCGATCGCCTACTCGCCTCAGTCGCTCAATCTATCGACAAGGTATAGTTCATTAGTTTGTCATTTAAAGTTGTGCAACCAACGTTTGTATTCATTTGTATTGTTAAATGATATTAAATGTTTGTATTAACATGTAGATGATTTCTAGTACCTCTGAATCTCATATCCAATCCAAAAGGAAAAGAGACGATGAAATGACTCGTCAAATCGACTAGCTTGTACGGAATTTAAGCGGCTGTCACGACCACGAGTTTGTATTTACTTCTCAAACACCAACAAATACACTCCACACAGAGACAAGTCAGGCAACTCAGACAAGTATTATGCCAACGGAGGAACGACAGTATATTACTTGCAACAAACAAAGGGCTGAATATTGGAAGGAATACAAGCTTTATTTGACTAATGGCGAGGGCAAGCGTCGAGCTGAATGTAAGTATTGCCATAAAACTTTTGCGTGTGACTCTGCTATTAATGGTAACAAAATGTGAAAAATCATGCAACTCGATGCCTACTAAACCGGAGAATGTGATTAAACAAAATCAAAGTAAATTGACTTTGGAGGTATTGCGGATAAAAGGAGAAGGAAAGTTGAAATTGGGTTTTAAATGTAAATGAAGTTAGGGAAGCGTTGTGCTATATGGTGATAGTTAATGAACTTCCTTTTCGTTGTGTTGAAAAACCGGTTTTAAGCATTTCATATCATTTGCTTGCCACGAGTTTATAGTACCTCCCGTATGGTATGGCGCGTGATTGCTTTAAACTTTATTTGAAGGAAAAAGAAAAGTTGAAAGAATTTCTCAAATTGTCATGCCAACGAGTCTGTGTGACAACTGATTCATGGACATCTAATCAAAGAATCAACTATATGTGCCTTACCGCTCATTTTATAGACAATGATTGGAATTTGCAAAAACGAATTCTAAACTTTTGTCCAATTATAAGTCATAAGGGTGAGTCAATTGCAAAAGCTATAGAATCTTGTTTAGAGAGTTGGGATTTACATATGAAACTTTCTGTATTTGTTGATAATGCCTCTTCAATGATGTTGCTTGTAGTCACTTGATGAGAATAGTTCAAAGCAATGGTAGTGCAATAAGTAAGGAAAGTATTTGCATATGAGTGTCTCATATTGTTAATCTTATTGTTTGGGATGGTTTGAAAATAAAAGATTCTCTTAAAGCAATTGAAAGAATTCGAGCTATTGTGAAATTTGTGAGGAATTCTCCTGCCAGGCTTCTTAAATTTAAAGAAATTGCAACATTCTTGAAAATAGAGAGCAAATCTTTGTTGTCACTTGATGTGCCCACTCGTTGGAACTCAACTTATACTATGTTGATGGCAGCTATAAAATTTGAGCGAGTTTTTAGTATGTTTGAACTTCATAAAGAAAACGATCTTAAAGAGCCTAATGATGTAGGGCCTCCTAATGAGAATGATTGGTTGTTGGCGAGACTTGTTATCTTTCTAGAAAAGTTTTATATTTTAACTAATAATGTTTCGCTTCTTGAGTGTCACGTGCAATAGTGCATTGTTTGATATTAGTACGACTCTTGGAACATTAAAAGATCTAGAAATCTTGTGATGTAGAATTGCGTGCGATAATTTGGTAAGATGAAAGAAAAGTTTGATAAGTATTGGGGTAGTTTAGAAAGGTTTAACATGTTGATTTATGTGGCTGCCATTCTTGATCCTTCGATGAAAAAGGTTGGTTTACAATTGACTCTACATGAGATGTATGGGGAAGTGAAGGGTGATAGTTTGCTTGAGAATGTTCAACAAGTCCTAAATGATTTGTTCGATGAATATAAGGCTATGTATTTCCCTACTGTTGCTTTGAGTGGGAGTGATGTATCTAAATCAAGTGACATGGGATTAGATCTCAAGACTAAAGTTAGGAAGCTCAAATCATCGTTAGAAGCAAAGGGTAAATATAGTGCGAGGCGAGCTTGATCGATATTTGAATGAAGAGGCGGATGAAGAAGATATTGAAATCTTAACTTGGTGGAAGCTCAATTCACTAAGATTTCCGTTGTTTCACGCATGGCTCGTGATATATTAGCTATTCGGTATCTCTGATTTATACGAAATTGCATTTAGTGGGAGGGCGAACACGATCAATTCAGAGTTCTTTGACACCTAAGGTAATACATTTTCTTTTGTATTTTTTGTAAACCAAATTTAATTTTTATTATATTAATTGGTAAGTTCTATTTCTTAACTTTTATTTTATGTTAAAGATGGTGCAAGGACTCATTTGTGGTCAAGATTGGCCGTTCAACTTTGATGAAGAAATCCAAACTAATTAATGTGGAAGAATCATTAGAAGACTTGCAGATTTGGAGAATGGTATGATATATTGATATGAATATGATGATATCTCATTGCAAGCATAAGAAGAGTTACAATTCTTATTAGTTATTACTAACTTTATTATTTTCTTTCATCTGATTTTCAAAAGTGTGGAATTGATGAATCTACCATCTATGTTTGATGGTTTGAGTGTTTGTATATGTATAATGTATGTCATTCTCTTCCCTACGACTATTGTTGTTTACTTGTTTTTAGTTTTGGCATGTTTGTCATTGTCTCTGGAAGTGGAATAAGAGGCATTAGGAATTTAGGATTAGAAATTTTCAAGAATAAATTGTGGACTATGCCTAATTGCCTATTACTAATCTAATGTGGACCTTTGGGTGGGCGAGCGGTGAGGCGAGAGTGAAGAAGGCGACAAGCGGCGACTACTGCTGAAGAAGCGGCGGCGACCCGGCGGCAGTGAGCGGCAATGACGGCCAGCGGCGCGAGCGACCCAGCGGCCAGCGGCCGAGCGAGCCAGCGGCGGGCAAGGCTGCGAGCGACAAGCTGCGGCCAGCGACAAACACTAGTTGGTTTTTTTAGTATTAAAGCTTACTTTGTGTAATAATAATAAATCATGTAAAAAATTTATTGCAATTTGGATTTGGAGTGTGGAGTGTGGAGTGTGGACTGTGGATGTGGAGTGTAGTGGAATTGGAATTGGATTTTGAATTTACATTGTTACTGTTGCTTGGCTATACGTGTTACGTGTGAAATTCGGTCCTCTCGGTCCATTCGGTCCAAATGACCGGACCGGACCGAACCTGGACCGGACCGAAAAATTCGGTCGGTCTTGATCGGACATTTTCTTGTTCGGTCTCGGTCGGTCCGGTCGGTCGGTCGATTTTGACCACTGTGCACCCTATCCGTAAGGGCTTATGCGGGTGAAATAGTCTATCACGAGAATACCTAATGCGGGTCAGAAAGGGCTTATGCGGGTGAAATAGTCCCGTGCGGGCGGGTCCGACCTATGCGAGGAATACCACGCGGGTCCACGCGACCTATGCGGGTGAAATAGTCGGGAATAGGATTGCTAAATGATCTGCGGCGGATGGTCTGCTTGATCATGAGCTTCTAGTTTATATTGTAAGGATACTCTCTGTTTACTCTCATTGTTAGTAAGGCCTGATGTGTTGTATTTTGATTATCATATATGTCCCGGTTGTTTGTGTTACCCTATGGTCATGCTTTACGAGGTGGGATTAGGGGCATGGGACCACGAGGTATTGAGGACACGGTGGGACTTGGTGTTCATGTATCCTTATTGGTGTTGTTACATCATGGATTAGGCGGTGAGGAAGAATTCCACGGGCGTGATTGATATTATGGGCGTGAGACCCGGGGTTCTAGTGAGTACGGACTTTGAGGGCTGCGTCACGACTTGATATGGCCGCTTATGTGTTATATCTTGTAGGTGGGATATCATACATGTCTCTGTGTTATTTAGCTGCTATGATTTTATTACGTACTTTCATTCTCACATACTTGTACATTCCCGTCTTGACCTCGCCCGGAAATGCGTTCATCTGCAGTGTAGAGTCGTTGTTTGGTGATCGGCGGTGTAGGATCTGCTCGGGGTTTTGGATAGCTCTCTTTGTTCAGAGTTTATCATTTTGGTATAGTTCCTTGATCTGAGCTTTTGTACATTTACAGTGCAGTGGGGCCTTGTCCGTCATAGTTCGATTTAACTCCTAGAAGTGCGTATTCATATGTGGGATTGGACTCGTATGCGGTGTAGTGTCTTTTGTTTATGTATATTATATGGCGGCCTAGTCGGCTTTGCCTTTATGCGTCGTTGGTTTTAAAGAAAAGAAAAATTGGTTTGTTATTAATTTCATGATGTACTTAGTTGTTAAGGTAGAAGGGTGCGGGTAGGGCACGATCCACGGCTTAGGTCAGGCGTGTGAATACATAAAGCCTATTCTCATCACATCTGAAGTAATTCTTTATATTTACTTATCTTTAATAATTCTTAGTTATAAACAACCAATCAATTATTAATTCGCCAAATAGATACTAGAAAATAGATAACTGATACTTGGACCCTAATCCTAGAGGACGATATTCGGTCTTATCCAAGACTATACTACTTGATACGATAACGTGCACTTGCGTTTAAAAGTGTGTGCATCTTAACGCGCATCAATACGACACCGCAAACAGGATCGAGTATGGAAGAGAGTTCAGTGCAAATCTCAATATCGTCGATCATAATAATCCTCTTTTTTTGAGTGCTTCCGATACACCTGAATCTGTTCAAGTAGAGATTCAGCTATCCGGAATGGAAAATTACACATTATGGAGTCGTGCGATGAGGTTGACATTTCTAACCAAAAATAAGATTGGTTTTATCGATGGTTCTGTTAGGAGGGACACTTTTGGACCTAATCAGACGAAGCAATGGGACAGGTGTAATGCGATGGTGATATTCTGGATTATGAAGAATGTAAGCAAGAGTCTGTTGAGTGGTGTACTATACAGATCCATTGCCTTTGCTGTTTGGAAGGATTTAAAGGAGAAATTCAACAAAATCAACCTATCGAGAGTGTATCAGCTCAAGAAGGAACTGACAATGCTTAACCAGAGGACACTGCCTGTGTCCATCTACTACTCCAGTATGAAGGATCTCTGGGATGAGATTGATTTGATAGTACCACCATCAACTTGTGACTGTGAAAGTCCTCGAGAGTATATACAACATTTATCAAACCAGAGACTGCTCGAGTTCTTTATGGGACTTAATGATGGGTATAATCAAGCAAGGAGCCACATTCTATTGATGTACCCCATACCAAGCGTTAATCAAACATATGCAATGGTAGCTCAAGATGAAAGCCAAAAACTGATTTCAGGTGGTTCTCTGGAGGTGAAGTCAGTGATCCAATGGCTTTAGTGAGTAGGTTTCATTAAAATAAACCAAGGAGTAAGTATATTCCAGGTGTTGTTTGTGACTATTGCAAAATGAAAGGTCACACCAAGGCAGGTTGATATAAATTGATGTTATGTGACTATTGTAAGAATACGGGACATGTGAGAGAAGGCTGCTACAAACTGATAGGATACCCTGAGGATTGAAAAGGCAGAAAGAAAGTAAATATGGTGATCTCCGGCAATGCAGTGGCAGGAGATGGTACTTCAGGACAACAGATGATGCATACAGGGTACTTGACACCTTATCAGAATGAACATTTGAATTCGATCTTGAGGTCTTGCACACCATCACAGTATGAAAAGGTGCTGGGAGCTTTAGCATCAACATCAGAGGCTGTTAATTTCCACACCAGTACCACATCAGTTTCAAAAGTGCACATGACAGGTAAGATGAAGACCACTAGTGATAATGATAATGATGCTAGTTGAATTGTGGACTCAGAAGCCACAAATCATATGGTGAGTAATACAAAAATGATCGAAAATCATAACTTGATAGAAAATGCAGGTCAGGTTCAGTTACCAACTGGGGATACTGCCTTAATCACCCAGACTGGGAACTGCAGGCTGACATGAGGTGATGTTATACAAGATGTTTTGTGTGTGCCTAATTTTAAGTTCAATCTCTTGTCAGTATCCAAACTAACAAGAGAGTTGAACTGTTGTGCTAGGTTCTTCCCTGACTTCTTTGTCTTACAGGATCTCTTCACCGGGAAGGTGAAGGAGATTGGTAGAGAGGTAGACGGGCTGACTTCTTTGTCTTACAAAATCTCTTCACTGGGAAGGTGAAGGAGATTGGTAGAGAGGTAGATGGGGTGTACATGCTGGATTTGGATTCTGGAAGGAGTTATAGAGAGATAGTTTTTGCACATGCTAACACAACCAATGTTTCAGTTTCATCTGTACGGCAGAAGTATGGCACAGGAGAATGGGTCATGTCACTATGAATGTGCTAAGGAAAATAGGTGAATGGATCATGTCCCTATGAGTATGCTAAGGAAAATGGATCACGTTCCTATGAGTATGCTAAGGAAAATAGATGAATTTGTTAATAAAAATAATTTTACAAACAATGACTGTGAAGTATGTCCTAAAGCTAGGCAAGTGAGATTACCCTTTCCTAGAAGTAATAGTAGGGTTAGTTATATTAGTTAGTTATTAAATTTACTTGTTTTGTAATGTTGTCTTGCAGTTTCATTATGTACACTTTAATCCTACACTCACACTATATAAGTGGTGAGATATTTTATTTTGTATTTATCTTTAGAAGAAAATTGAAGAGAAAAGCTTGCGCAAGTTCGGTGTTGTTCTTCTCTGCATCAAGAGATCAATGATGCATGCAAAACTTATCATAAGCTTCAATGGCCTTGGTTATTCCTAAGTCATTAAAATTCATTAGTAACATTTTTTCAACAATTAATGTATCAATTTCCACCCACTTATAGTTCATAGCTTCAATTCCCACTTTCTCTTCGCCACTTCCCCCTTTATCTGCTGCTCTCCGTCCCGGTCCGATTTATGCGATTTGGCAAAAACTTTATTTTAAAAATAAAAAAACTACTTTTAAATTTTATGATTTAAAATAAATTAAAAATATTTATGTGATTATAAATTATCTTATTTAGTAATAATAAAATTTAAAGTTAAATTATTATTAATAAATAAGGAAATGTGTTGCTATTCCTTTTGAGAATGAATAAAAAAGAAAAGTATGTCATAGCAAATTTACTGATTTAATTTGCTTAAGAAAAATAAAGGCAAAATGACTTACTCAACATAAAAAGAAGAAACAGATGCCAGGAAAATCATACAACAAGGTGCGATTATTTTATTACTACTACGAGTTGAGTTTACAACAACTCTTTTATTACAAGACTTACAAACATAAAGGCTACATTGCATATTTGTGCATTGCCCTAGATGCCTTATACTTAAAACAAGCTGCGAGTTTGGATCTCACATCGCTGAGGGCTAAGTTGGCATAAACCTGGCAAATTCTGTGCAGTCCTAATCATTTGTTGCCTTTCTCTTCCCTGCAATTCGCCTTGCTGCTGCGCCTGTTGCACCACTTGACTTAGTCCCTCGCATCGGCACTGCGGTTCTTGAATCTGTCGCAGCTGATCGCAGCACTGTTGTTGGTCACGGCTAACATGGTCCTCTTCTTCCTGAAACTGGGTTTGTTGCCTAAGATATTGCTGGCACGAACGTAGCTGCTGTGCCTGTTGCATGTTAGTCATGAAGAATTAACAAATATTAGAAGACTTTTAGACGTCACATAATTAACTGTTAAAAAAGTTAATATTTCTGTGGCTTTATAAAATCGTGTCATCAGTTACAGGTTAAATGTAATTTTCGCTAAAGTTAATTTATTTTATTTTACAAATATAGACAATGTCATGTTTAATAAACTAAAAGGGGGAAAATCATTTGACAAAATAAACTCGAAACTATTTAAATACCTGCTGGATTTGCTGCTGGCAGCGTTGAGACTGAGGGTTCTCAGCATCTTCAGCAATGGTGATAGTCATGATACGAGAGCTAGAAACTGTGACTGCCATAAAAAGTATGGCTAAAGAAATGGCTCCAAGGATCATAACTCTAGCCATGTTGAAAGCTCAAGATGATTAAAATACTCTTTTTTTGATGATTAATGAAGATGTGAGATGATGATATTGTTCTATGGAAAGCACTGAATTTATAAGGGATCAAAAGGGTTGCATGTTAAGTACGTGGCTGAAGAAATTTTATAGGTTTTGGCAGGTGGATATATGTTGTCTTTTTTTGCATGGTGTTATGGTTTTATCTTCCTTGTTTCCACGTATGTGAAGTGAATAACACTCTTATTACAAACAAAAATTTAATTTTTTTGTTTGGAAATTATTCGTAACTGATTTTGGAGCTGATAGAAAAGTTGCTTGTATTTGCTTACTTTTTCCACTGAAACATATTTGGTTTCCTCATCAAATTGAACTTAAGGAGCACTATCTAATGCATTTTCCGTTTTAATTTGCGTTACTTATTTGATTGAGCATAAAATTTAAGCTTTCGTAGCTTAGTTTTAAATGTATTAACTTTCATATATAGTTTCAAACTTCCAATGCATTAGCTAAGTTCTTTGTAATATTTCTTGATGGTCAAACTTAACTCCTTTATGAGATGACTCTTTGTGGGCATCAGATATTGTTCCTCTCACCTAATGGGCCGCTGAGTTACCATGATTTATCTTCTCCCTCAATTTCTTTCGGACCGGGATGCGACCTTATAGATGAAGAATTTCGCCTTTTTGCACCAAATTTTCTTCTCATAAAAATTCTAAGGAGGTTCGGCTTTATGTCCCCCTCTATTTGGTTGTAAGCTTTTTGAATTTCCATAGACGCGGTAGGGGTCTTGTCAAATCCCCCATCAACACGGGAGATGAAAGTCTGGATGAATGGATTTTGGTAAAAGAAAAAGTAAGAAATAACATTTAAGATTTGTATTTTAAAACAAGTCATGAATATTTGGGATGATAAATACAATAATCTCATTAAAGGTAAAATTATATAATATTTAAAATTAAATTATTTTAGATATAAAATTTAATTTCCTTTTTTCCAAACAAATTAAGAAAATGTGTCACATATATAAATTGGAAATATATTTTAAATATAAAACGTGACACACTTTTTTAGATAGCTTGAAAAAAGGGTGTCATAACTCATATATATAATTGAGATAAATAAACATGGATTTATTTTATTATATTTGTTTTACATTTGACATGTAAAACCCTCTGGCTCGAAGCTCACAAATTCGAATTTATTTTGGATAGGATTTTTTTGTTTTGGTAAATTTTTGGATAGGAATTTCCCTTTATTTTCTTGTCCACATATTCTCTGTTTTATCTTGAGCCGAAAATCTTCCGAAAATAATCTATCTATCTATCAAAATAGAAATAAATTATGGGTACATTCTATCTTCTTCAGATTCATATTATATGTTATATTCTCTCTTTTGTACATTTTCACTTTTGAGACAATCCACCGGATTGCATGTTAAGTACGTGGCTAAAGAAATTTTATGGGTTTTGGCAGGTGGATATATGTTGTCTTTTTTTGCATGGTGTTATGTCTTTATCATCCTTGCTTCCACGTACGTGAAGAGAATAACATTCTTACAAAAATGTTAATTTGTTTGTTTGGAAATTAGAAACTGGTTTTTTAGCTGTATAGAAAAAAGTTGTTTGTATTTGTTACTTCTAAGACAGAAGCATTTGGTTTCCTTATCAAATTGATTATAATTAAGTAGTATTGTCTTATACCCCATCCGTATTAATTTATGGGATATTATTTAATTGGACATAAAATATTAAAAAAAAGAAGATGATTTATGCTGACCTGCTTATTATATTAAAAAAGAAAAGATGATTTATGTTTGACATGCTTATTATATTCAAATTTAATTCAATTCAACCCCCCCAAAAAAAAACAAATTCATCCGTGGATTCTACTTTTAATTGTTATCCGTCTTAATTTATGTGATATTTTTTCGCTCGACACAAAAATTTAAAAAGAAAGGATAGATTCTGACACACTTATTACTCAAATTTAATTTAATTCAACCATTTTTCCTTGTATCAAACATATTCATTATTCGTCGATTTTACTTTAGTTTCGTCTACTTATACCCCTTTTTAATACCTCAGGATCATAATATTATCGTGATATATAAATATACTGAGATGGTATCATAAAAGACTACTTCAACCCTTTTCTTGGTCTTTCATGATACCATCTTTATATATAAATATATTGCAATAGTATCACAAAAGGGGTTAGGACGAGGGGGTATGTCGGGTAAATAGTTTTTGGCGAGCGGGTACAAGCTATATCGGGTTATTAGTTTTAAAGGAAAGGGGCATGGGGCATGTAATTAGTTTGTTTTTATGGGGTATTTCAGTTAGTTAGTATGTTGTATTTCATCTCTTCAATAAATTTAGTAATGGGTATATCCAATGGAGGGAAGAACTTATTATTAACTTTTAAATAAAAATTCAAACAAATAATTTCAACTAAATATTTTAATTTCTTAGTTTGTTATTATATTCAACTCGTGTCTTCCTCTATTCACATAGTTTTTCTATCCCATTTCATATGACACTCTTTCTGTTTTAGTTAGATAAAAAAAGTATGACATTTTTATATATTTAAAAATAATTTAACATTTACAACCATAAAAATATCTAAGGCTTATTTAGGACCACACATTTCAACAATCGTTTTGTCATTGACCCTCCTAACATCTACCACCTGATCCCTTAGCTCGTTGTCTACCAAAATGCCTACCCCATTCCTATATCTCAACCTACCCGAGAACTATAACTTATACCCGTCCATATTCATTGTCTTAGGTCCTACTCATTTAGTCTTCTGGACATAGGCTATATTAATTTTCCTCTTCTTAAGAATCTTAACTGGCTCTATCGACCTTTTACCGTTAAGTCCCAATACAGGGGGGAAAAGATAAGAGTGAGAGAAATATTTTATTTTGAGTAAAGAGAAAAAAAAAAGAATGGTTTCTCAGTTACATTTCTTTCAGATCTTATAAAAGTCGCTTATGAAATGCACATATAAGTAAAATTGTGTTCCACAAAGAAAATGGCATCGCTCAAACTCGAACCGGAGAGACCTTAGTATGTTAGACTGATGTGATAACCAACTACACCACAACACCTTGTACTTCCTTTATTAATATTATAATTGTCGTATATCCTTATGATTATAGGTCGGCACCCTTTGTCATTCTTGATAAATACACTAAAAGGCCGTTTGATAGGAGGGACGGGATTGGAATTAACTATCTCATGTTTGATTGGTGGAATAATTCCGCTGGTATCCCTCCCAATTTCGTATCCCATATAGAGAATTGAATAAATTATCCTATAGAGGGTGAAATAAGTTATCACATCCTATCCACCGGTCCCATAGATAATTTTTCCCTCCTACGAAACGACTCAGACCCCCAAGTTATTAGTGCAGAGAGGGTTCTTCATCACTAAAACAAATTTGCTCAAGAAACCAATAGAATTCAAAAAGATGAGTAATAGACAAGAATGAAGAAAGAAATAGTATAATTTAGGAGGTGTGAGTATGACTTTTTAGCACAACTATTCATCATTGTTTTGTTTTGAATTGTGATTTTACAAGTCAAATGGACATGTTGGTCCTCAATAGAAGACAAAATCAGAATATGTCAAGATTAGGTTCCCTACTAATGTTCTTTGCAAGCAATCCCAATTTGAGAGCATACATCTAAAAGACTTCAAGAGTCAACTCAAAAGTTCTAATGCATATAGTACATAAAATTCAAAATTTTAAAATTTATAGTAGTTGGTTGAAAGATTGAAGGATAAGTAGTTAAGAGAGGCTGAAAACTGAAGACAGAGTTAAGAGCAAAGTAGCGTAAGCAGACCGGCAAATGAATTTTTGCCCCACTGTTAACTACAACTAGGACTTTCTCCAACTTTTTGTTATAGTATGTTGATAGATTTTTTCTAGTATCAATACAATTTAATTGGATTAAGTATATCGTTATTCTAGTTTTCAACCTATCATATTAGATTAATATGAAGTTATTTGTTGTTGTCGGTCAATTTAACTTGATAATATGAAAGATTTAGTCACTACCAATGTACACCACTTAAACTCAATGCAAAAACATAACAAAAATTTCAGTGTGGTAGTTCAAGATCATTAGAGCCCGGAAGATATGGTTTTTGGCCTTATTAAGCCCAAAAAAAACTAGTTTATATCTTTTTATAATATGATAGTCAGATTCATCGACCCTGATTGTTGTGCTTCTTAGTGTTGAGCCGCTGTAATTAGGAGTGACAAAATTAGCTCATGCAAATCTAATCTTTGGACAGATTAATGATTCAATAATTTATTAATTCAGTCATCGTGACTCACCCAAATTCAATCATCTAAAAATTAAGCCGATTTGGGCTAACTATGAAGCACAAATTGCCTATGAAAAAAAAATTATTTGATATGTAATATGTAATAATATTGTAAAAAAGAAATATTTTAATTTTATTTAGTAATTATACAAATTACAAGAACACAAACAGAGAAACCAACTATTTTAGGAAGTTGGACTATGACTCATTATTAAGTCCATCTCGACTCAGTCCAATTAACTTTCTTTAAGCAAAGTTGCCAATGATTCATTTCTTGATTCAATCCATTTTGATCCGTTTAAATTTAGATGAAATCACTCATCGAAGCTCCAATTTAGTTCCAGTGTGTGAGGTAGTGTTATGTCCTACATTAGCTGACATAGTGAGTTGGGATATCCTTATAAGTTATCTCATCCGTTTTAATTTCAATGTTTTACTTTTTTTCTGTCTCAAAATGAGTATTTCTTTTTATATTTAGTAAGTTGACGATTCAAACATTTTACATATCAAATTCAAAAAATATTTTAGCACATTACATATATTTTTAATTTAGGACCATAAGATTCAAAAATATCAATTTATTTCTCAAATATTATGCTCATACAAATTAAGATACTTAAATTAGGATGAAAAGTATATATATATATATATATATATATATGATTTTAAACAATCTTTCTTTGATAAACTAATTTTAAAGTTGAGTTAGATACAAAAATGACGATCTTAACCAAAGCTGGAATGTACACAGCGTAGACTGAAAAAGAGATTCTGTCAAAAAATCCAATGATGACACTTTTATCTTTGCCCACTTTTAATATATCCAACTACTCCTTACTTTTTGTTACTATATTACTTCAAAATCTACAGCTCTGCAAAGTAAATAAATAAGAAGTCTCGATCAAGATTGGAACAAGTCCACCCCATAAAAATACTTGGGAGGGGTTCCGTGTTCGAGTCCCCTCTCAGCGAATTATTTTCCGGGGTATGTTTCAGTGGCAAAGAATAGGCGCTAAGACACGTCGGCATGCGTAGTGTGGGATCGATCTTCGGCAGGGATTGAGCCTTGTGTCATTGATCAATTGCCCACTCTCAGACCCTGGCTAATGAAACACATCCCGCGGTTTACCTTGGTGATAGCGATGAGGGACCGGGTCTATCATCTCCAGGACGTCTAGATAATACTAGTGAAATAGTCAGACGCAAGTCTGAATACCTGAATTATCAAAAAAAAAAACTTTCATGGTCCTAAAAGCCACACCTTATCTATTCAAAACTGTTATTATAGTGGACCCATAAATCTCATGTTTTAAATTACAATGACAAAGATCTTGTTAGAATTACACAGCCGGCGCAGTAATTGAATTGCATGTATGATCCATTGTTCATGGATTAATGAAACAGTGAAGAGAAGAGGAAGAAAGTGAGAAGAGAAGAAACGAGAGAGAGAGATATTTGTGAGATCTTTCCAATTTTCCATAATACCAAAATGAGGCCCAAAGTCTTATTTATACAAGGTTCATAATGTGTCTTAGCCCACTAACTCATTGTCTAATTGTATCCTATAATATAACCATACTAATAAAATGACTACAACAATTACTAACAATGCTAATAATAAAGTGGCTTAATTATCTCAACATCCCCCCCCCCCCTCCGCAAGCTAGGTGCTAAAAAAAGATTTTTGACACCTAGCTTGGATAACAGATAATGATGTTGGCCTTGAAGAAACCCTTTCGTAAGCAAATCAGCAGGCTGCTCAACTGTAGTAACATATAGAGTAGACGCCAGTCCCTGCTACACCTTCTCACGTATAAAATGGCAATCGATATCAATGTGTTTTGTCCTCTCATGGAAGACTGGATTTGCTGCGATTTGGATGGCTGATTTGCTATCACTGAATATAGGAATAGGTTGCTTCACTTGTATGTTGAGCTCAGAAAATATCCCAGAAATTCACACGACTTCAGCCCAGAAGCAAGACTCTTATACCCTGCTTCTGCTGAACTCCTCGAAATGGTATGCTGCTTCTTGGACTTCCAAGAGATTAGGGAAGATCCACAGAACACTAAATAACCTATGACAAACCTCCTGGTGTTCACACATGATGCCCAATTTGCATCACAATAAGCGATGAATGAGAATCTTGTGACGTGAAAATCCCAGGACACAGTGCTTGCTTAACATATTTGATCACCCTCTCTGCTGCTGTCATGTGAGATACCTTTGGTGCTTGCATATACTGACTGAGACATTGGACTGCAAAGGCTATGTCAGGTCTTGTGTTTGTCAAGTATAATAATCTCCCAATAAGTCTTTGATACGCAGAAGGATCAGGAAGAAGATTGTCTATGACTGTCTCTCTAGGACTGGTTGTTGTGTCCTTCAGATGCTGGTCATATGTATGGGATGTTATTTTGCATTCCACTCCGTTGGAGAGCCTGCTGGCTTGGCTCCAGTCATTCCCATATCAGCAATTAATTCCATCGAATACTTTCTTTGATGCATCACAATTTCACTCTTATTTCTGGCAAACTCAAAGCCCAAAAACTATCTTAGTTCACCCAAGTATTTAATCTTGAAGTGTTGCTGCAATGAGGTCTTTGTCTCAGAAATGAGTTTCTCATCATCTCCTATAATCAACAAGTCATCCACATACACCCACTATTTTGCCATTGATCTTCTTTGTGAGAAGTCAGTAGTCCCTGTGACTTTGAGTGAAGCCATCAGACAGTAAAGCAATGATCAATTTAATATTTCACTGTCTTAATGCTTGTTTCAAGCCATACAAAGATCTTCTGAGTTTGCAAACCTTCCCTTGCTTGTGATCCACCCCCTGTGGTATACACATATACACTTCTTCATTTAAATCTCCTTGCAAAAAGGCATTAAACACATCAATTTGATGTATGTATCATCCCTTAGATGCAGCTATAGAAATGACTGCTCTTACAGAGACCATCTCGACAACTGTTAACGATATTTCGACTGTACGCATCGTTCACAAGTAATATAGTCTGGTAAGACCGAATATCGTCATCAGAGACTGGTTATCAAGTACCGATTAACTATTTTATGTTATCTATTTGGCAATCGATATTTGATTGAGGTTTTTGTTTAACTACTAGAATATTTGCAAGATTTAAACTAATAAAGTTGTAATCAGTTATGAATGAATTAGAGCTTTCAAAATCCTCGACTATCCACTTTATTCAATCCTTAATGCAACTAGAATGATTCTTCTTCTTTGTTAATATAGCGGTTAACTAAACTGTCTTATATTCCGGTTAGGGCAATATAATCACTCAACCCCAGTGCAGAACTCTTCTATATTTCTATGATAGGATTTACCACATAAGAGGATTAAGAACAATAACATATAATACTACACAAGTATCGGGGTACTTTCGTTCGTGATTTTAACCTATGTCTATTCAATTACAGCATATCCAAATCTCTCCTCTCGACTTTTGATTCGAAATCATATAGATTATGATAATTAATGGTCAATTAACTATCAAACATTCATACCAAATATTAAATAGATCTTAATCAAGCGAAGAAGAAATCAAACTACTGCATTAATTCATGAATAAAACTTCAATCGATTCATAAGGAAAGCCCTAATAAAGTGTTTAGCTCCTAGCTATAGTCACGCTAAGAATTAACACAAAATCCATACATAAACTGAATTAAAAAGAATGAAAGAGAAAAGAAAATACTAGAACTAGGTCTCCAATCTTGTGGCCTCCAAGAGTTGTGTTGTGGAATATGTACAAAGATTCCAAGCTAGAATGAATAATATGACCTAGGGTATAGGGTTTTATACTTATAAACTATATTGCTTTGGACCCTTATACCCCTGTCCAATTTCGGCTCGGATCTATAAAATTCCACGTTGGCAATGCGGTCCTGCAGAATGGCACTGCGGTGCCGGAAGTCCTGTAGCCAACCTGACCTCGCGGATCTTTTGGCACCGCGGTGCCAAAAGTACTGCAACAAATATTTTCCGAAACCTTATCATTTTCTCGTCCGAACTTCGTCTGATTTCTTCTATACTTCCCGGGACTTCTTAGGCTTCATTTCTTGGCCCTTTTAGTGTGCAATTCCATCTCAAATAAGCTCATTTCATCTTCTTTTTGACGTTTCTCCATTTATGACCGTTGTGACTCAAAAGAAAGAAAAACAACCACAATACTATACTAAACACAAATAAAATGAGTAAAATACTAACTAAAAATGACCCAAAAAGTGTATACAAAATACACCTAACAAATACCCCCAAACTTAAACTTTACTCTCCCTCGAGTAAAGCTCAAGATAAAAATAAAAACAAAACAAACGAAGACTCTATGAAATAGATCAAGTAACTATAGCAATGTTTCTTCAAAATCATGGATGAAAGATGGGATAATATGTTAGAACATATATAGCATAAATAATCAACAATCTAGAATAATAAGTTAGATATTTCATAAATTCACTTAGATCATAATCAATGGAACATAAACACCTAACCTATGCATGTCAATTTCATTGCATCTTTTTCAAAATGCTATAGACCTGTTTACTTGTTATTCTCCACTAATCATAGACATACACATTAAAGATCATCAGGACTTTCAAGGGTGGTAATATAGGCTTAGGCAGGGGTAGGTAAAAATAGGCATTTAGGCTCAATTACTTATCATAAACATTTTTCAATCAACTCTTTTTCCTTCTTTTTGATTCCTTTTTTAATCTCATACCTATTTTTCCCCTCTTTTATTTTGAGAGAATGAGATACATTATAAATAACAAGCACCCCCAAACTTAGGCTTTTGCATATTTTTCATTGGGGTGCATCAAATTTTCCAATTCTCTTTTTATTTCTTTTTCAACACTTTTCATCCCACTAACTTTCAATTATCACTTATGGCACAAACAGAGAATCATAGGGTGTCAAACAAAGATCTTATTCTAAGCTCAAAGGGGTTGACTATTGATACAATTAATGTCAAGGTAGGTAATGAATGGTCTGAAGAGCTATCAAAGAAATGTCTGAATCGTCTCCCTAAACATGTACATCTTAACTATTTCGCCTCAAATAACAAGCAAACAGACTTTCTAGACATTTTCAACTTTTCTTTCCATAACTGACACACATAAGCTAGCACAAATATCCCAAAGAATTAGATGTCATGAATTTTTGGCATATCTAACTTAAACACACAGAATATTGTTTTCAATTACATAACATTATCCCACTTTATCCATTCAATGTCTTTAGCAATTACAACATGTTTGATCCATAATAAAAAAAATTGACTCACAAAACACATAGAACAAACAACAAGACAATAAAAAAGACTAAAAAACAGACACACAAAATAAACTAAGATCCCCCCAAACGTAAACGACACATTGCCCCTCATGTATGAAGACTAAAATAAGGGACAACTTACTGACACAACACATCGATCATAACGGAGATCTGGGATGAGATTCTGAAAATTGCATATCTTTTGGGCTCTCTGAAGTTTCAGCGCTTTTGATTTTTTCCCCCTTAGGGTCAGTCCCTAGTCCACATGTCATCAAAACATAAGACAAAACCAAAGACCGTGAGACTGTTCAAGACAAAATAAACCAAACTAGAACAGAAATTGAAATAACATAATTAAATATTGGGTTGCCTCCCAACAAGCGCTATCTTTAACGTCTTTTAGCCGGACGCAGTTAACCTTTACTAGTGCCCAGTGGATCCTTCTGCGAACGGATTGCAATCCGAACAGTTATTTTTGCCGGCCTCACTTCACCTACACCATTTCTATAGAATACATAAAAGGGTAGTACTTTTGTGCTTGCCCCCAAATCGCCCAATACTTGCTTGCATTCAAAATTCCCTAAAGTGCAGGGATTAATGAAACTCCATGGATCTCTAGACTTTTGGGGGTTCCCTTGAGGGTATGAACCTTCTGGTTGAGGGTCAGCAAAGACATCTGGTGGTGTTTCTTCTGCAATGGGTTCAACAAAAAGGAACTCCAAAAAATCCAAAAAAGTGAAAAATTGGATTCCAGTAACCCCTTATTTCTCTACAACAACCACCTTTCTCAATTCCTCAACAACTTGGTGTGGTTCAGGTTCCTCATTCTGCTTACCACTTTCCACAATGGTATCGCAAGGCAGATTTTCTTGAGGTGTATTGATTATCATATCCATCAGCTGCCCTATTTGTGTCTCCAAATTTTTTACGGACACCCTTGTCTCAGCCATAAACTGAGTCAGACACTTAGTGAGCTTAAGTATGGCTGCATGCGACCCATTTTGATCTTCCGATGGAACATGTGGGTTAGGCTGTTGCTGCTGAATCTGCTGCCCCTGATAGTTGTAATAGTCCATGTGTCCTGTTTTTTTTTTTACACACGAATTTTACATACAAAATAAGAAAAATAACAAAAAGTGATAAAAATATGCTCGCAGAACAAGTTTCTCTCCTAGAGCAACCAAATTAGAAATAAGAATCGATAAATCGATATTGAAAGTACGTCAGTCACCAGCAACGGCGCCAAAAACTTGTTAGCGATATTTCGACTGCTCACGCAAGTGTACGCATCGTTCACAAGTAATATAGTCTGATAATACCGAAGATTGTCCTCAGAGACTGGTTATCAAGTACCGATTAACTATTTTATGTTATCTATTTGGCAATCGATATTTGATTGGGGTTTTTGTTTAACTACTAGAATATTTGCAAGATTTAAATTAATAAAGTTGTAATCAGTTATGAATGAATTAGGGCTTCCAAAATCCTCGACTATCCACTTTATTCAATCTTTAATGCAACTAGAATGATTCTTCTTCTTTGTTAAGATATCGGTTAACTAGACTGTCTTATATTACAGTTAGGGCAATATAATTACTCAACCCCAGTGCAGAACCCTTCTATATTTCTATGATAGGATTTATCACATAAGAGGATTAAGAACAATAACTTATAATGCTATACAAGTATCGGGGTACTTTCGTCCGCGATTTTAATCTATGTCTATTCAATTACAACATATCCAAATCTCTCCTCTCGACTTTTGATTCGAAATCATATAGATTATGATAATTAATGGTCAGTTAACTATCAAACATTCATACCAAATATTAAATAGATCTTAATCAAGCGAAGCAGAAATCAAACTACTGCATTAATTCATGAATAAAACTTCAAGCGATTCATAAGAAAAACCCTAATAAAGTGTTTAGCTCCTAGCTATAGTCACGCTAAGAACTAACACAAAATTCATACATAAACTGAATTAAAAAGAAAGAGAAAAGAAAATACTAGAACTAGGTCTCCAATCTTGTGGCCTCCAAAAGTTGTGTTGTGGAATATGTACAAGGATTCCAAGCTAGAATGAATAATATGACCTAGGGTATATGGTTTTATACTTATAAACAATGTTGCTTTGGACCATTATACCCCTGTCCAATTTCGGCTCGGATCTGCAAAATTACGCGTTGGCACTACGATCCTGCAGAATGGCACCGCGGTGCCGGAAGTCCTGTAGCCAACCTGACCTCGCGGATCTTTTGGCACCACAGTGCTGCTTAATGGCACCGCGTTGCTGAAAGTACTGCAACAAATATTTTTCGAAACCTTGTCATTTTCTCGTCCGGACTTCGTCTAATTTCTTCTATACTTCCCGGGACTTCTTAGGCTTCATTTCTTGGCTCTTTTAGTATGCAATTCCATCTCAAATAAGCTTATTTCATCTTCTTTTTGACGTTTCTCCATTTATGACCGCTGTGACTCAAAAGAAAGGAAAACAACCACAATACTATACTAAACACAAATGAAATGAGTAAAATACTAACTAAAAATGAATCAAAAAGTGTATACAAAATACACCTAACAACAACAGGTGAGAATGTGTCTTGATAGTCTATACCTCCCCTTTGGTTATATCCTTTGACAACAAGCCTTTCCTTAAATCTTTCTATCTCTCCAGAAGCTTTGTATTTTATTTTTTAGACCCACTTAGATCCAGTGGCCTTTTTTCCAGTAGGCAGGTCTACTTTCTCCCAAGTATTGTTGTCCTCCAATGCTTTAATCTCTGTCCTCATAGCCTCAACCCATTTGTTGTTTCTTGCTTCTTCATAGTAAGTCTGTGGTTCACAATCTTCAGACATTTTAGCCACATAACTTTGATGTGACAATGATAAACCAGCATAGTTGAGATATTTTGACATTGGATATCTGGCAGTGTCTGAGTGAGATATAAAGTCTTTCATCCAGGTAGGAGGTATCCTTGACCTGAAATATCTTTTTGTTACATCACCTGAATGGTCACTGGCATGTTGTATACCTCCATTTTGAACATCATTTGTACATGAATGAAGTCTTTGAGGCACTTCTGGTGAGATAGCCTCCCCTGGGTAAGATGTATGATCTGCACTTGCATCAACATTAGATAGCACTTCAACATGGTCAGTATTGTTAGTGACTCGTACTGTATCCCTGGAATTAGGAATGATCGTGGCGGCGCCTTCATCATCTGATCCGAACAAGAATCGATGAGAATCTGATTCTTGTCATGTGAAACACCATCTCCAGCAGCTTCAATCTCCCCAAAAGGGAACATATCTTCATAAAAATTGACATCTCTACTTACAAAGATGCTCATGCTATCCAAGTCTAGTAACTTGCATCCTTTCTGTTTAGTGGCATACCCCAACATTACTGCCTTAATTGCCCTACTTTCAAACTTATCCTTTTTTACCAAATTGGTTGCATAATATAGGCAGCCTATGACTCTCATATGAGCTAGGGTGGGTGACTTGTTGAACAACCTCTCATAGGGTGATACATTTCCAATCACAATGGATAGTATTCTATTAATCACATACATTGCAGCATTCACACATTCACCCCAGTATCTTGTTGGTAAATGTCACGACCCGATCCCGGGCCCGTGACTGGTGCCTTACCCGGGCACCCAAGTAGATATACATCAGAGTAACCAGCGGAATATAAAAACAAAGACATGAGATAAAGAGTAAAATGAGAAACAGTATATCCCAGAAAAAGTTGTCTTTCGGCATGTATATACATATCAAGTCTGACAGTTACATCCCAAAATTTACAACAGGACTACAGACCTCTAAGAAAGTAAACAACTATGGCGGGGCCCCCGCCATACCTGAATGTACATAAAGCTACAATGACGGGAGATCATACCCAAAAGATAAGCCTCGGAGAAGCGGGGCTTTCCCAGCAGCGGTGATCCTGGAGGCGGAGATCAACAGGGAGTACCTCTACTGCGGCGTGAGCGGCCCGAAGGAGGTCGATCTGTGGTACCAAGTATGTGAAGCGTAAAATCGAAATGAAATCATAGCATTTTAAAACCAATTACAAATACGTATGAACAACCAATTTAACCGCATAGTGCGCGCATAAACAAGAGCAAAATAGATATAATGTAACCGGTCTTTTCTAGGCGCTAATGATCGAAGCAAGGCGATCGCCCATAGTATCATTATGAGCCTAATCCGAACTTCCGCGATCGCATAGACCGCCCAGTCGCGTGAGGTATTCTCGCATCGGCGTAACACACGGAGTGATCATCCCGAACTCCGCGACTCGCGATAGTCGCGCGGACCGCGTAAGGTATTTCGCATCGGGGTGGCTAGCCCTCGGCTCGTAACAAGTCGGGGGTAAGTGATATAATATCAGCTGGCGCTTATCGTTAAACAACATAAGCACAAAGGAAACCCCTTTACAAACGCGTTTACAAGACACTAACACACGTAGCATCATAATATGTCTACTTATCAAACCAACCTACCACACCTTCAGAAATCATTTATAAGGCTTTTATAACAAATAAGTAAACCGTTTCCTCTTATCTTTCTTAAGTCGGTATACCTAACTTCCCATAAAGTTAGTATAACACTTAAGCTTTTTGAAAAACCAAGTATTACTTTTCTTTCAAAAATGATTCATAACTCTTTTGAAATACTTCAAGATTCTTATTATTTAAAACTCAAGTCAAAAGACATCAGAGTAAAACCAAATTTAGTTAACACACGTACGTCTACCGTACTATATATATTTCAAAAATATCATGCTCAAGATGATAGGAAGAATCACATACCTCCTCGGCTAAATCCACCTGCCAAGTCGAATATGTCGCGCGCAGAGTATCAACCTATAATAGTCAAATACGTCTATCAACGTCTAGACTACTTCGTAGAATATTCTAAGCAGAAGGTTCTCTATTCTAAGGAAAATTGGGCATGATTCCTACGAGTCAAACTACACAAGTCTTTGTAAATACGGTCATATAAATCTGATTCAATTCTCTTCTTTAACATCCTTCTATATAACTTATACTCAATTCTAAACTACTACCATATGTAATCTCCAATTACAATAGAAGGACAAAGATTATTACCTCGATAAGCCCAAAATTATCCAAGATTATATGTCGATCCTGAACAACGTTTAGCTCCTATTCTGTACGCTCCAATAGCTCCAAGAAACCCTTAGAAGTTTCTAAACAACTTCTCCTAATAATTCATCCAACTATGAAGATTTTCCTAGGGTTTCGTTTTGTGACTAAAGGAAATAAAGTAGTATTTCCGGGCTTTTAGTATAGAGGTAACTTTGGAATACTACAAGAAATTTTGGTTAAGGTATTTGGGATAGTAACAATACTTGAAGAAATTTTCTACCAAGGGGGGGGGGTGTTTCAGACGAGAGCTACTTCAAAGGGGGGGAGGGAGTTTTGGACGAGAGACTACAACAAGGGGGAAGGATTTTGGAGACTTTGAAATTGTTTAAGTGGATGAAGAAGTCTTGCACTTAAGGGGGGTATTTATAGGACATTCAATGGTCAAGATTCAAACATGTGTAAGGTGAAGATTTGGTTGCTTGTGTGCGTGGAGTCTTCCAACCAAGTGTCCACCACAACTTTGGGACATATGTCCACCACAACAATGAGACATGTGGCTAGCCACTTGCTCCAAAAACCGTCCAAGGCTCCTCCCACTTGCCCACAAAAATATCTTCCAAGACTTGACTAATTGACTTGGCCACTTGCCCACAATTTTCGTCCAAACATGCCACCTAAGGGTGACACATGTCGCCCTCCTATTGGTCCAACATATTTCATCACTCGGAAAAATCCGTAATTGGTTAAAATATTAAAAACGTAAAATTTCCTTCACAAGGTTCGGAATCTTTTCCGTTGGAAGTTCACAATTTCATCCTTAACCTAATTAGGGCTTATACAATTGTACGTACGTCCTCACATACATACTCTGGAACTACGGGGTATAACAGTAAATACCCTTGAAACTTGATAGCTTTTGCAATTTCCAAAATGTGTTTGTGCCTCCTCTCGACAACACCATTCTACTGAGGAGTATACACACAAGAGCTCTGATGAATAATACCAAGTTGTCTAAATAACTCAGCACAACTATGATTAAAGAACTCTGTCCCATTATCAGTTCTTACACTTTTAATATTCTCATCAAAATGATTTTTTATTTCTGTAAACAAATTCTTGAGGACAGTTACCACATCAGATTTAACATTCAGCAAATACACCCAAGTACATCTACTATAGTCATCTACTATGGTTAAGAAATATCTCATACCACTATGAGTGGGAGCCCTTTAAGTCCCCCATACATCAAGATGCAAAATCTGAAAGACATGTTCAGTTCTACTCATACTATAGGAAATGGTTTCCTAGTTTGCCGAGCCATAGGGCAAACATCACAATGTCTTATTGTCAAGCTGGATTTACTTCCAAGTTCACTTATCTTCCTGAGCATGGTCATTGGAACATGCCCCATTCTTTTATGCCACAACTCTGCCTGTAATTCATCTTTTGTCAGTCTGATAGCTGAGGAACTTGTCCTCTCAGCATCCTCTTAGATTGTAGCATATATAGTTTATCTACCTCTTTACCAATCTCCTTCACCTTCCCAGAGAAGAGATCCTGTAAAACAAAGAAATCAGGGAAGAATCGAGCACTACAATTCAGTTCCATGGTCAGCTTTGATACTGACAACAAGTTGAAGTGAAAACTTGGCACACAAAAAACATTCTTAATGAGATCACCTCCATTTAATCTATAGTTGCCAGTCTGTGTTATTGTTGCTCTATCACCAGTAGGCAACTGCACATGACATGCATTATCTGTAAGTTCATATGTGTCAATTAACCTCTTATCAGTAACCATGTGATTGGTTACCCCAGAATCAACAATCCAACTGTGGCTATTCTCAGTTACATGAATACATGCCATGTGAACTTTAGGAACATGAATATTACCATGAGATCCATCAGCCTGTCGACTGAGCATTGTAACCACCTATTGATATCTCTCAGGAGAACATGATCTCATCATGTTGTTAAGCTGATCATGCTGCTCTTGAGATAGATGTGTCATCCTTGCCTGATATTGTCCTTGCCCTGCCTGTTTGACATGTTGAAAATCTCTATCCTGTGTCTGCCCATCCACAAATGTGTTAACCTTTTTCCTATTTTTGTTGTTGTCATCTTGATAACCATTAAATTTTTTGCATTTTTCTCTTATATGGTCATTCTTCTTACAGTAGTCACAGTACATCAGTTTATAGAATATCTCTCGATTGTGCCTTCTCATATTGCAAAAATCACAATATAGTCTCGATCTGTTCTGTGTACCATAGGTTGAGGTTTTACTGAAAATAACTGAGTGCTCCATGACTTCTCCTCCTGCATACTTTCCAGTAATCAGCCGCTGACTCTCATCTTAGGCCACCATGGCATATGCCTGATTCACATTTGGAATAGGTGCCATTAGGAGAATATGACTCCTAACCTGATTGTAACTATCGTTTAATCCCATTAAGAATTTCAGTAGTTATTGATGTCCTAAATGTGCCACATATTCCTTAGGACTAGTGCAATCACATACTGGAACTGGAACAATAGATTCGATCTCATCCCATATGTCTTGCATTCTAGAGTAGTAACTAGATACAGGAGATACACCTTGATGAAGCATAGCCAATTCCTTTCGAAATTGATAAACTCTAGATAGATTTATTTTGTCAAATCTCTCACGTAAATCCTTCCATAAATCATAAGCAGAAGATTTATATAGAATTCCACTAAGCAAGTTTTTGTTTACATTCCTAATGATCCACGCAATGACCATCGCATCACATCGTTCCCACTGTTTAACCAAATTAGCACTATACGTATCTCGTTTAATTGATCCATCGACGAATCCAATTTTATTTTTCGTCAACAAATTCAATCTCATCATTCTACTCCATAAAGTATAATTCTCCATTCCAAACAATTGTATTTAGATTTGAAAACCAGCAGCAGAGTCAGATCCACTCAGAAAAAGTGGATGACTATGATCTACTAGCATCGATGTTGAATTCGAACCTTCAGTCACATTTATTGATGCGGCTGGAATGCTGGATCCATAATTCATGCAATGTATATATCGAGCGAAAAAAATATAGAATGTCACGATAGAACTTGAAATTAGCAGAATCGGGAACACAACCCACTGTAGAAATCGATCGCAGAATAGCGATGAACAGAATATCGCACAGATCGCAAATCACTGGAATTTCGAATGAAAATCTCTCAATTTGCTACACCGAGCTTTGATACCATGTTAGAATTACACAGCCAACGCAGTAATTGAATTGCATGTATGATCCATTGTTCATGGATTCATGGATTAATGAAACAGTGAAGAGAAGAGAAAGAAAAGGAGAAGAGAAGAACGAGAGAGAGTGGTTTGTGAGATCTTTCTAATTTTTCATAATACCAAAATGAGGCCCAAAGCCTTATTTATACAAGGTCCATAATGTGACTTAGCCCACCAACTCATTGTCAAATTGTATCCTCTAATATAACCATACTAATAAAATGACTACAACAATTACTAACAATGCTAATACTAAGGTGGCTTAATTATCTCAACAGATCTTCCTGAGAAATTGTAAGATATGCTTAAATGGGCTGGTGACAGACTGCTCAAAGTGAATCTTTTTTTTTTCAGTGCTGAATTCAGTTCACGTTTAAGGGTAGAATCAATCAAAAAAATTAAAAAGGAAAAAGTTGAAATGTGAGTATATCTACACAATTTTTTCCATATTTTCTCCGGGTTGTTAGTACTCGGCTTTTAAGTGCAGCTACTACTGGTCCTAGTTACTCTTAAGGGAAGAGTGGACTAGTTACTATTTAGGGCAGAGTGAAAGAAAGGTGAGATTCTTGAACACTGGAAAAATCCAATGAATTCAAAAAAAATCGAACGAGAAGCCGCTCTTTGTTCAATTTAATAGAACGTCGGTCTCCAAAACTCGATGTATAGGTTATCCTTTGTAATTGGGAGTTGAAATATAGTTCAATTTAATAGAATGTCGGTCTCCAAAACTCAATGTATATGTTATCATTTGTAATTGGGAGTTGAAAGACAAAGGGGCTATGCTTTTATGTAAGATTCAGTTTGCTTTACACTAATTTATTATTAGAAATAGCGTCTACTATGTATTTTTTGATCCTGTAGTGGAAAAAATAATCACTCATTTCAACTTCAAACATGTGAAACTCCATGATAATAGTTTCGGTTGTGGTTATTTCTCAATTATAGCGGCTGAAAATGACTATATGTGAATTGTTGGCAAAATAATCTGTATAAGTTTAAATAAAATTTCTATACAATCTGTAAAACAGATTACACAGTATAAAATACTTAATAGTAAAATACTTAAAACCATTAAACTACAGAAGAATAAAAATATTTTTCTCAGAATATAATCGAGCTCACTTAGTTCAAAGTGTGTCCTTAAGGAAATTATTCTCCTCACAGTACTCGAGGTTGATGGAATATCCCCTCCCAGGATAGAACGATTATCTTACCAGAATAGTAGTACTCCAAATTATGGTAGCGGCGAACCACTCAACAAGAGAGTTTTTGAAGAGAAGGAAAGGAAAAAATTCGTTGTTGAATTCTGGAACAAATCAAGAATTTATAGCAGTTGGAGGTACTGATTCTGAATGTTTGCAACAATTCAGATCAGTCACCAAGTTTTTGGAGGAAAATTCAAAAATATCCGGAAAGAGAAAAACGGATCGGGTCGGTCACAAGTCGTGGGTCAGGGTCGATCCGTATTGGATGTTTTTGGTTATTTAATTAATTAATTAATTAATTAAATAAATAAATAATTAAATAATTAAATAATTAAAGAAAAGTTTGTCCAAAAAGATAATCAATCAATCTTTGACAAATCTGAATCCGAAGCCGCTGCGACGATTTACGCGAGGTCCTCGCTCAACCATTTTAGCAACTAGAGAAGGTGTAATGTAATATATACACCTCCCTTTTTTTCTCTTTTTCCGATGTGGGACAAAAAGTTTTAACCAAAGCAAAAGGGACATTTTACATTCTCTTCACTTTTTATCCCATCATTTTTCATTCACCAATATCAAAACTCAACAATCCCCCACATGAATGGGGAATGGCCATAATATAAAAGAATGCGCGGACAAGTGTGATATACAAGCGAGAATTGACTGCATCTGGATAAGTAAGTTTCCCTTTGAACTTTTCGTAGTAAACTTATATCGGATATACTCGATCAATCGGTAGATTTGATATCTTTGAACCGTCGAACTTTGTTGTATATCTAGACAACATAAGTCACACAATCAACTCTCAACCGTTTATGGTTCTCACGGTTGTGTTCGTTCCAGCCATGAACACCGCCTGATTTCATGAGTGCATAGAGAATGGGCATTCACTGTCATTCCCCTTTAAAGCGGCTTACACTTAACACTCACATAGGTGATTTCTAAATATGTGGTCCTATAGCCATATTATCTGGTCATACACTGTCAGATTCAGATAATCATTAAAAATCTTAATGCTTTATTAACTCATTAACAAATCATAAAGTTTTATCCTTATTTCTGAACATTGTCTTCATCCGAGAATGGGTTGAGTTATTTGACAATGTTGAACCGTCAGTCACAACTTTGTTTGATCTCCTTGAACCAAGCTCTTGGGATCTCCAGTCTGCTAGGTAGAGTTACTGCCATGATGACTTGTCTTCGGCCTTAACCCCATTTCCATTGATGATCTACTAACTCCCTCTCTAGATAAGCATTTTGTAAGCGGATCCGTCACGTTATCTCTTGACTTTACATAGACAATCGTGATAACGCCACTAGAGAGGAGTTGTCTAACGGTATTGTGTCTCCGTCGTATGTGACGAGATTTTCCGTTATACATTACGCTCCCTGCCCTACCTATTGTTGCTTGACTATCACAATGTATACATATAGGAGCCAAAGGTTTGGGCCATAATGGAATATCTTATAAGAAATTTCGGAGCCATTAAGCTTCTTCACCGGCCTTGTCTAAAGCTATAAATTCAGATTCCATTGTAGAGCGGACGATGCATGTCTGTTTTGATGATTTCCAAGACACTGCTCTTCCACCAACGGTGAAAATATATTCACTCGTGGATTTAACTTCAGATGATCCGGCGATCCAGTTTGCATCACTATATTCCTCAAGTACTGCGGGATATTTATTATAATGCAAAGCATAGTTTTGGGTGTTTTAAATACCCCAAGACTCGTTTCATTGCCATCCAATGAGTTTAATTGAGATTACTCGTGAACCGACTCAGCTTGCTTATAACACATGTTATATCTGGTCGTGTACAATTCATAATATACATCAAACTTTTCAAAACTCGTGCATAGTTCAATTGTGAGTTACTTTCACATTTATTTTTTTGAAGTGCAAAACTTACATCAATTGGAGTCTTTGCAATATTGAAATTTAAATACTTGAACTTGTCAAGTACCTTTTCAATATAATGTGACTGTGATAATGCTAGACCTTGTGGAGTTTTATGGATCATAATTTCTAAGTTCAAATCAGCAACCCCTAAGTCTTTCATGTCAAATTTGCTAGCGAGCATACGCTTCGTAGCATTTACATCGGCAATATCTCTACTCATTATCAACATGTCATCAACATATAAACAAACAATGACTTCATGATTTTGAGTATTTTTAATGTAAACACATTTGTCATACTCATTAATTTTAAATTCATTTGCCAACATAGTTTGGTCAAATTTCGCATGCCATTGTTTGAGTGTTTGTTTAAGTCCATAAAGTGACTTAACAAGTTTGCACACTTTCCATTCTTTACCAGGACCACAAAACCTTCAGGTTGTTCCATGTAAATTTCATCCTCCAATTATCCATTTAAGAAAGCTGTCTTGACATCCATTTGATGGATTTCAAGACCATATACGGCCGCCAGTGCCACTAACACCCGAATAGATGTTATTTTTGTTACCGACGAGTATGTGTCAAAGTAATCAAGACCTTCTTTTGTCTATAATCTTTGACCACAAGTCTTCCCTTATATTTGTCAATAGTGCCATCAACTTTCATTTTCCTTTTAAAAATCTATTTTGATCCTAAAGGTTTATTCAAGGAGGAAGATCAACCAATTCTCATGTATGGTTGTTCAAAATTGATTCAATCTCACAATTGACTGCCTCTTTAAAAAATACTGAATCAGAAGATGACATCACTGATTTGAATGTTTGAGGCTCATTTTCAAGCAAGAATGTCACAAAAACTGGTCCAAAGGAAGTAGATGTCATTTGACGTTTGCTACGCCTTGGATCCTCTTTACTTGGTGTACTTTCTTTTGGTTCTTCCCGCGGTCGTTTAGATCTTTCACTTGACGACTCACATTTGATAAATATTTTCAAAGAATTCAGCATTATCTGATTCAATTACCGTATTAACATGAATTTCGAGATTGTTCGATTTGTGAACCAAAAACCGACAAGCTTTGTTATTTGTAGCATAGCCAATAAAAACACAATCCGCAGTTTTTGGTCCAATTTTTACCCTTTTGGGCAAAGGAACTTGGACCTTTGCTAAACAACCCCACACTTTGAAATATTTCAAGTTGAGTTTTCTTCTTTTTCATAGTTCATATGGAATAGATTGTGTTTTGTTGTGGGGCACCCTGTTGAGTATACGATTAGTTGTAAGGATAACTTCCCTCATAAGCTCTGCGGTAAATCGGAACTTATTAGTAAGGCATTCATCATTTCCTTTAATGTTCAGTCTTTCCTTTCCGCAATCCATTTGATTGTGGTGTGTAAGGGGCAATAGTTTGATGAATAATTCCATACTCTAAGCATATCTCTGCAAAAGGAGATTCGTATTCTCCACCCCTATCACTTCTAATCATTTTTATCTTTTTATTCAATTGATTTTCCACTTCGTTATTGTATTGCTTAAATGCATCATTGCTTCATCTTTACTATTAAGCAAATACACATAAAATATCGAGTGCAATAGTCAATAAAGGTTATAAAATATTTTTTCCCACCGCGAGATGTTATTGACTTCATATCACATATATTTGTGTGGATTATGTCTAAAGGATTTGAACTCCTATCAATAGACTTATATGGATGTTTCACAAATTTAGATTCAACATAGATTTCACATTTTGATTTATTACACTCGAATTTAGGCAATACTTCAAAATTAATCAATTTTCGCAAGGTTTTATAGTTGACATGTCCTAAACGAACATTTCATAAATCATTTGACTTCAATAAGTAAGACGAAGCTGAATTCTTATTAATACTGTCAACAACCATTACATTGAGTTTGAAAAGGCCCTCGGTGAGGTAGCTCTTTCCTATGAACATATCATTCTTACTTATTATAATTTTCTCATTAATCAGCACGCACTTAAACCCGTTTTTGACGAATAGTCCGGCTGAAATTAAATTCTTCCTTATTGTTGGAACGTGCAGAACATTGTTGAGAGTCAGCACCTTGCCGGAAGTCATCTTCAGAAGTATCTTCCCATATCCTTCAATTTCGGCTGTTGCAGTATTTTCCATAAACATTTATTCTTCTGGTCCCGCGGGAGCATAGGTTGCAAATGCTTCTTTTACAGCGCAAACATGTCGAGTGGCACAAGAATCAATCCACAACTCATTTGGGTTTCCAACCAAATTGCACTTTGATAGCATTGCACCCAGATCATCCATATCATCATTCATTTCCAACATATTGGTTTGTCATTTTCCCTTGTCCTTTTTCGGGAGACGACAATCTGAGGCTTTGTGGCCAGCTTTTCCCACAATTATAGCAGTTGCCTTTGAACTTTTTCTTGTTAGGACTCTTCTCCTTTTTCCAGAAAGCCTATTCCTTTTCTTGTTCTTTTTCGGAGCATCATCTTCAACGACGTTTTCCCCTTCAATCGGTGAACTCTTACGGTACCTATTCTCAGTGGTTTTGTTATCTTCCTCGATCTTGAGACGAATCACAAGATCCTCCAACTTTATTTCCTTTCTTTTGTGCTTCAGATAATTCTTGAAGTCTTTCCATGAGGGCGATAACTTTTCAATCATTGCGGCCACTTGGACTGTTCATTCACTACCATACCTTCAACAATAAGGTCATGGAAGATAAGTTGAAGCTCTTGAACTTGGGTTCTAACGATTTTTCCATCCACCATTTTGTAGTCTAGGAATTTAGCAACCACAAACTTCTTCAAGCAAGCATCTTCGGTTTTGTACTTCTTTTCAAGTGCACTCCATAGTTATTTGGAGGACTTGTTACACCCCGTAATTCAAGGACATGTTTAAGAGAATGTAAGTAAGGAACATAAGACTTGAAAAGGGTTCGAAAGGAAGAATTGTTTTTCCGACGGAAAATCTTTCGAACGTCGGAAAGGAAAAATGTTCGTTGGTGAGAATTATATTCTCAAAATGCATTATTTGAAGAGTATGGAACTTATTAACATTATGGAGATTTATTTTTTACAAATTTGGTCACGTGGGGCCCACCCGAGGAATTTTACATTTTTTGTGGGGCCCACGAGGGTTACGGAATTTTATGGACGAATGAGAGGGAGACACGTGGCACCCCTCATATGGTATTGGACGAAATATTGCAAGGTTAGAATGGTCATTTGACCATTGTGGATGATAAGTCTTGCTAGCTTGATAATATTGACCAAGTCAACTTGTCCACTTGGCTATTTAATTAATGATCTTCATCCAAGCCACACATTTGTTATAATCTTGACCCTTCATTGTGTTATATATACCACACTAGTGCAAGACTAGCTCTTCAACACTTAGAAAAAAATCACAACACTCTTGTTCTTCAAAGATTGCTCACGGGTTCATCATGTTCCACACAAAAAATTTTGCAATTGTGTTCCATTATTGACAAGACTTTAACCCTAGGTCCCTAAGGGTATTGTAAGGATATCTCAATAGAAAGATTTCGGAAAACCCGCATTTTTACGTTAGTCGCAAGGCGGAAACTCAAGGTGTTCTTCAACTTTGAAGTTGGAAATAGAAGAGGAGTTTTTCACAAGCTTCTAAGGGTTGCAAATAGCGGATTGGAACGTCAAGAAAAGGAGTTGGAGTTGCTAAGGATCGACTTAGGGTTTTAGATCATTTTGAGCTTAAGGAGGTAATAATCTCCGTCTTTCTATTATAATTCAAGATTTCATGTTGTAGTAGTTAGAAATGATCATGTGGATTATATTATGAAGAATGATATGTGTTATGAAATATTTGGATGGAATCCGAAAGTTGCATGATTTAGCCTTTAAGTTTGTAATTCAATTTAGTTTCTAGTTTAGTCGTCACATGTTATCTAAAGAGTTGATTAAGGTGGTTATAATTGCTAAGTTGTTTATGACTATATAACATGTTAGACCTAAGAAGTTAGATTGAAAAAGAATTGGAAAGAACTTTGTGTTATTGAATAAGTTAGCCGAGAATGACCTTGATTAAGGGCTTAGTTGGTATTAATTGTGGGGCGAAATTTTACACGTATTGTAAGGCGTGTAATCCCCTTTGATTTAGTTGTTGTATTGAGCCTTAAATGTGACGTGTTTGGTTATTGAATTCGGCCTTGCAAAAGGTGGCAAAGTATGTAGAAACAAATGAAGTGCTGTCCGATTTTCCGTAGAATTTAGTGACTTTGCACTTAGAATATTCTACGTTCGAAGCTAGAGGTTAATGAACGTATTATGGCCATTATAGGTTGAAGTACTAAGTATAGCGTATTCTACTTGAAGGATGGAATAGCTATCAAGGTTGAAGTACTTTGGAGCATTTTGCTATTTGACGATAATCGTCGCGAGGTATGTGAACCTCTTCCTTCTTTTGACATGATTCTATGTATGGAATATACATGTGGTACTATTTCATGATTCCTTCTACTCTTAGAAGTTAAGAGGTATGTATGTTGATTTACTCTACGTAAAAGTTATGTCTAAGTTATCCTAAGTTCTTACCAAGTCTTATGGGGGATGTTGGTAAGAGTCGTTAGGAGATATTTGGAGCCAAGTTGACTTGGCTAAGTTACGGCACAAATGAGAATAAGTATCGAACAAGCCACTGCAGCGTTAATAAAGGAAAATGTAATGACAATCAATTAAGTTAAAATGAGTAGAATTCTCCATCTGCATAGAAGCTAAGATAAGACAAAATTGTATTACATTTTCTAGATCATGGCTACTTTAATAAGATCGTTATAAACAGGTATGACCTATTCACAACGCACCAAAGTATATGTTACTTAATTTAAAAGAGTTTACGTATGAAGTTTTTAAGACTTTGAACCTTGAATTCTTAAAAGGTTAAGAAACTTTATTTTCAAGTTATGGGACTTGATTTCTAAAGGAAGAAATTACTTGATTTAAATGTATAGAATACTTGATTTGGAAAGCATGGATTTCTTGATATTCTAAAGATAAGAGATTTTAAATTCTAAGTTAAGAAACTTGATTTCTAAAGTTAAGAGACTTGAAGTATTTTAAAAGTTATGTAACTTGATTTGAAAGTATAAGTCTCTTGGTTATAAAAAGAATGAATTAGTCTAAGGCATAAAGTTAGTATAACGGCTTTATGGGAAGTTGGTTATAATAACTTTATGGAAGGTTAAGAGAATGGTTTTCTCTAGTAATATAAACAAAGAATGACTTGAAACAAAGAAGGGCAAATTGTTTTAAAGGTATCAATTGCTTAAAGTTTTTAAGAAAGAAGTCACTTGATTTAGAAGCCGGTAAATGTATTTCTAAAAGGTATTGTGACTTGTCTTGAAAAGTAGATATGACTTGATACTATGGTTGTTAGTATCTTGGAAGTTTTATTTGAAAAAGAGTCATTTTTAAAAGGAGTAGAGGTACGTAGTACGTTGAGTTAAATTTCCGGATTTTATATGATCTTATCGCGTCCCAGAAATGGGCCGGGCAGTATACCTTTATGGGCAGACTATATGACATTATCGCGTCCCAGAAATGGGCCGGGCAGTATACCTTTATGGGCAGACTATATGACATTATCGCGTCCCAGAAATGGGTCGGACAGTATACCTTTATGGGCAGACTATATGACATTATCGCGTCGAAATGGTAGGCAGTATACCTTTATGGGCAGACTATATGACATTATCGCGTCCCAGGAATGGGCCGGACAGTATACCTCTATGGGCAGACTTATGTGACTTTATCGTGTCCCAGATTGGGCCGGGCAGTATAGGCGTCCCTCCATAAAGGGCCGGATTATGTTATGCAAGGTAAGTAAGTTATATGGTAATGAACTTGACGGTTTTTTCTAAGCATGTACGTAAGAATGTGACTATAACTTTTATGTAAAAATGGAAAAAGATAATAAGGTACGATTAAGTTCACGAGATAGTAATGACACGGTAGGATCTGGTATTTAGTTTATATACTTGCCCCTGTCATTCTTTTGTACAGTTATGATTTGTTTACTGTACCTTATTTTTGGTTTCATATTAAATTTTTGTTATCGACACCTTTCGAGGCTGCGTTCATGTCCGCAGTTTAGGTATTGATTGAGGATCCGCGAGCTTAGGATCTGATTCAAAGATTTTGAGATGGCTCCAATGTTCCGGAGCTTGTCGTCATGGTTATGTATATTCAGGGGTACGACGGGGCCTTGTCCCGTCATAGCATTGGTCCAAATCTTAGAGGTCTGTATTCATCTGTGGGTTGGACTGGCTAGAGTTGTTTTTACATTGTTAAACAGTGTAGACACTTTCGGGTAATTTTTATGTTATGGCAGCCTTATCGGCTTGGACTTAGTTTTTTTTTTAAAAAATAAGTGTTATTTATCTTCCGCAATTTATTATGTTGTATGAATATAAGGGTGCCCAGGTAGGGCACCGCCGCGTCGGTCGTTCTGAGGACTCTACCTTGTAGACGTTGTACAAGTCATCTTCTAAGGCACTCAAAATGTAGCCTTTGCATAAAAAATCAGCTTGTTTCCAAGCCTCAGTAATCATGAACTTTTGGTTGTCAGGCATGTCGGCGTCAGGCAGGGGAGGGTCCTCACTGGTGAACGTTTGCATACCAAGGGTGGTAAGCCAAAAGAACATTATTTGTTGTCATCCTTTAAAGTTTGCACCGATGAACTTCGCAGGTTTCTCAGCCGGTGGTACTGGTTGTACGAGTAACCGTTGGTGCAATATTCGCAGAGGTAGTTCCAGTCTCAATTGTCATTATTTGTTTGTCACTGTCAAATCGACAAACTGTTTTAGTTAATAAAATCAGAATAGCAATTAAATCACAAACTTAAACGATGAAGATTTTATTTCTTCAAATCGCAGTATAATTATGAACTTTGGTATTCCAACGAAGTTTTTATGTCTTCAAGTCAGAATACTTTTACAACAACAACGATGAAGTTTTTATGTTCTTCAAATCGTTGTACAAGTATGAACTTTAATATTCCAACGAAGTCAAGTCAGAATACGAAATTTCATACGGAGTAGAAAACCACACATGTTTTAGTCTCCAAAACAGAATACAGATTAATAAAAAAAAATCTTTAAGATTGTTGGCAAAATAATCTGTATAAGTTTAAATAAAATTTTTACACAATCTGTAAAATACTTGGTAAAACAGATTACACAGTTACTTAACAGTAAAATACTTAAAATCAGTAAACTACAGAAGAATAAAAATATTTTTCTCAGAATATAATCGAGTCCACTTAATTCAAAGTGTGTCCTTAAAAAAATTATTCCGCTCACAGTACTCGAAGTTGATGGAATATCCCTTCCAGAATAGAACGATTATCTTACCAGAATAGTAGTACTCCATTCAGGTAGCGACGAACCACTCAAATGTTTGCAGCCATTCAGATCAGTCACCAGGTTTTGGAGGAAAATTCAAAAATATCCAGAAAGAGAAAAACGGACCGTGTCGATCACAAATCGCGGGTCAAGATCGATCCGTATTGGATGTTTTTTTTATTTAATTAAATTATTAATTAATTAAATAAATAATTAATTAAATAATTAAAGAAAAATTTGTCCAAAAAGATAATCAATCAATCTTTGACAAATCCAAATCCGAATCGAGCAAGAGATCCTTGCCTCCTCAACCATTTTAAAAACTAAAGAAGGTGTAATGTAATATATACACCTCTTTTTCTTTCTTTTTCCGACGTGGACAAAAAGTTTTAACAAAATCAAAAGGGACCTTTTACATTCCCTTCACTTTTTATCCCATCATTTTTCAATCACCAATATCAAAACCCAACATGAATAATACCCAATTTATAACCATTGATATACACAAGTGAAATGATATCAAACAATTTTCATCAACAAGCAGACAAGAAAATGTAGATGCATTAAAAAACTTATGACCAAGAGATTGCATTCTCTTTCCAATTAAACATTAAAACTAGACATGAAATGCTTCACATTAGCACCGTGGTTCAAACACAGGACATTAGATATTCATAATTAGCTACATCCGGTTAGCATAATCAGTTATATAAACTCAAACTGAAAAGTTCAACTACAATCTGATTAATATCTGTGTCGAAGACCGCCACTGAATCTAGATGGATCTGCCCTAATAACCGGCATTCCAAGCCGGTCCAATCGACCAGATCCCGGATAAGCTTTACCAGTGAACCCGGCGTAAAACGAGCCCTTTTGTGAGTTAGTTCTCGACTCACCGTAACCGTGAATCGAGTACCTTTTTATTGAGCTCGATTTCTCGTAGTTAGGCCTTTGTTTTGGTGCACTCATCGAACGTACCTTAGCCTTCACTGATTCGGTGTAGGACATGTAGTTTGGATGATCAGAGTAACCGCTCAACCAGCTTCTTGAACCGTCGCTTTTAGTTGGTGTAAACGGGCCCCTCTTTGAACTACCACCCTTTGATGAAGCCCAGTATGACTGAGGGCTATTGTCAGCAGTGCAGAAACAGGGTTCCTCAAGATCTTCCTTGAACTTCAGGGGGCTAAGGGGTTGATTTCCACAGGACGACGGACTGGGAACCGTTTGATGAGCTGTCGATTCCTTCGATGTTGTTAAGCTATAGCTGTATTGGTCGGAATTCAAGCTAAGATGTGAGGAGTGGAAGAGGTTCCGTTGTTTAGGCGTGACATATGGTTTCCCATTATCTATCTCGAGGATCTTGTCACAACTCTTTCCGTCATCAATAGAACTTGTTCTTGCAGAAGATCCTTGCGGTCTAATTCGTGCCTTTTCCGAATCAATCACCTTCGAATTTGATTGTGAGGTATTCCTCTGCATTATTAACAGTCCGTGTTAGTTATTACTTATTAGTACTAGTAATTAAAATAATTGCTGGCATTAAACAAGCAGAGCATAAAATATCCCAGCCAATACTTTGAGCATAAAGGTTTCATCGTGCTTCAAGCTCCTTGCGCGGATAACATGCTCGAATTTCTCAGGAGTTGTAGGATCCTACACATAAAGAACACATTTTCGGTTAAGAAAAAATTAATTGTGTTAATTACATATATATATATACTATAATTAACTCATTTTAAAAAAGAACACCACGTGACATGCTTGAAGCTTTCCCCCAACATGTTAAAGAATTTGTGTCACATGGCATGTTTATCCACTTACAAAAGAGTGAATAAGAAGAATAAAAGAGTGGCATCTTTACAATAGATGGAAAAAAGGTGTGGGGACTATAGTGAATGTTTAAAGTAAGCATCTTTATTCTAGAAGAATAGTCTTTATCAAAAAAGTATGGAACTTCTATTAAAGACTGCAACTTTAGTATAGCAGCCTTTAAGAAAATTAGGATTCTCTTCAAATTTGTACAATTGGAGGGAAGGAAGACTAGTTTTGTGCATACAGCATGAAGAAATTGAACAGACTTAGTGCATGAATGGGGGGATCCTGAGACCCGAGACCTCCCAGCACGAGCCCTCGACTGAGCTCTGGCTATTGCTTGCATTTGCCGTAGATAATCAGCAGTTTGTTGCCTCACATTGTTACCTCTCACCAGTGCTTGAAGCTTCACCAGCCCCTTCAACGCTCTTAAAGCTCGCCTAGACTTCAATTACATACAAAAAGATCAACATTAGTACAATAATGCCACTAAATGTAATTAATTGGCAATCAAATAGTATAACAATAACTAGTTTGTGATGATGTGTCACAGATAAGCATGAAATTTTTCAAAGGTGTTGGCGCCTTAAAACTTCATTTTCACACCCCTGAAGTCTTCTTCTAAAGTGAGGTCTGACATTTTCAGAAGATTAGGACATATGACAATTCACCAACCTTCCATTAAAGAAATGAAAAGTATCATAAAAGCTTCTGACTTCAACTCTCTAAAGACAAAGCAATTGTACTAGAGAAAAGTTCTCTCCTCTTTTCCTTCTATAATAATCCTCTTGGAAATGGAGGGAAAAAATAAGGAGCTATGTTGCTCTGACTTCAAAAATGAAGTCACGTGAGTGCTGGATAGTAGTGCACATATTATAGGATCAGACACGGGGATTCACAAAACGATCAAGAATACTACTACATTCATTAGACCTTAAAAAGGAATCAAGAACTCCAAGACTAGCACTAATTTACCAAGTGGTCCAAAAGAACAGCTGAACTCTCATAATAAAACCTTTGCCCTCAAGGCACAGAAATTATGATGTTTGCATATACTGAACTAAGTTACCTAACACTTGGCAATATTAGTTAGAGATATTAATATGAAATTCCTCAGTGCCTAACATAGAGTTTCAGGTTCCAGTCATCATCTATGACACTCAAAATACCCAAAAACAGAACGCAAACAAAAAATTCTAAAATTTCTCCACTAATTCTCTACCTTTTACCTTAGTTTTGTTTTCATTTTTGAGATGTGATTCAAATTTCTCAATCATATAAGAAATTAAAGAGTACCACATTACCAAATACATGCAACTTTAACATCATCAAACAGTGCTTGTGACTTTGCTTGCTTGCTGGCTGTAATAGTAACACTACAGTGCACAAATGTACAAAAACACAATCAAAGTAAAACAACAAAACAAGAGAAAGACAGAATAGGAAACTACCCATCTTGGAATTCACTTTAGCACATTTCTCAAAAAATTATAAAAAAGTACACTTTAGCCCATTTCTTTAAATTAATTATATGAATCTTGAAAACTCCAACCTAACCTACTATATTTCCATTTTTTTTTTTGTTGTGAAGGCACCGTATTCTTTCTTTCAGACAGCAGGTAAACCCCGACCGACGTGATGCGCAAACACGTCGCCACCATGTAAACCACACTGTGGCCCAAGTGTGTGCGCCAACTCAAGAAGGTTTATGCAGAGGATCGAACTCGTGGCCTTGCGGTCATTTCTCTTCTTCTGTGCATTTCTGCCAGTCTATATTTCCATTTTTAGATCTTCAGGTCCACAGTTCCTACATTGCCCCATAACTCCTCTCTACATTCCCCCACTCACCATGTTCCAACACTTAAACCACCCACCCCCTTAACCCCCATACCACCACAAAACAAAACAAAAAATCATTTTCTTACAAAGGGAAACAATATGCATAGTAATATTTTACCCACCCAACCCCTTAACCTCCCCCCCCCCCCCTCTGACACACACACACAAAACCAAAAAAAAACATTTTTTCTTGAAGAAGGTAAATCAAATATGCATAGAACACACTGAAAACTATTACTACTACTAAAACAATATAAGCTACTACGTCGGTTTGCTTATAACGAAAAACAAGCAAAAAATGACATCGAAAAACAACTTTATATACTATAACAGAACTTTCGGCACCCACTACATAGTTGTTTTTTCTCAATAATCTAATGAAATCAATGTAAGAAACTAACTTTACACTACCAATTCACATAAAAAAGTTGTTTTTTCTCAATAATATAATGTAACCAATGTAAAAAAATGACTTTTTATCAACTCACATTAAAAAATGAATATTAGCAATAACTACTAATAAACCAAGTTAGCTGCAACATGTTAAAGACTATTTTTTTACATTACCACTGTATATAAGTTAAAACCAACATATTATTTATATTACTAATAACTAACCAGATAAGCAATCAATAATATAATGAGATAAATATAAAAATATCAATTCACATAAAAAAAAATATTACTTTTTGAAATAGTAACTAATAAGGCAGGTAAAAAGTAATTTTTTTTACATTATCGATCATATTATAACAAGTTAACAACTAACCAAATAAGTTCGGAAATGTGATTGTATGATAACAGCAGCCCAATCTTCACGGTTGCCGTCAAGGACGCCGTTTCTTTTAACGGCCACCGTAGAGGAGCCAAGAGAAACACCATTCCACGTCGTCACAGCAGGGGCCCCACCACCACCACCAGTATTACTATTATTATTACAACTACTAGTAGTGATAGTGTTAGCTATGCCACTACTAGTGAGTTTCACCAGCGCCGCCGCAGCTTGTGCGGCGGCGATAGTTGCTTCCACCACTACGGCGGTTGCTTCCGCCACTGCCATAGCACGTTTTGTTGGATCAACACAAATGGTGCCATTTTGAAGTGAATTTGACACGTGTCCACCACCATAGTCTTTTTCTCTATATGATTTAACAAAGCTCCATTTTTTCTTTGGTTGCTTAGTGGGGTTTGGAGTTTGGTTATTTGGAGTTGATGGGTCGTGTTTTTTTAGGCCAAGAAGACCTCTAAACCATTTGGATGCTTTGCCCATGAAGAAAAATATAACAATTTAGGAACACATAGTTTTACGTAAAATTCTTCAATATTTGTTTCACTAATCGATAGTTTAATTATAAGTTAAAGAACACGAACTACACCATAAATTTTATTCAGAACATAGAAATGGGATTAAAAAGAACATTTTATTATTTTGTAGAGAAAATGGAAGTGAAGTGAGAGGAAGAAGGAGAAGGAGACGTGGGGAAAAATGAGAGATATGTGAGAAATATAGGAGAGAAGTAAAAAATAATGTGCTACGTATGGATGTCAGGGGCGGGTAAATGCGGGTACCGCCCCGCACTCGCTCTAATTGGGGCGGGTATGGGGATGGTTTGGTGGGTGGTGGCAGATGGGTATCAAAGAGTCTTCTGCCATGTGGATAGTGGCGAGGTGTATTTCATATAAGACCACTTACCCGCCCGCCCATCGCTACCCGCACCGACTGCAGTACCATCGCCATATCCGTATCATCTATTAGTTTAATTTAGCTATTTACGAATTTATTTGACCCTTTCTTGATTTAAAATGTTACTTGAGCTAATCCGCACCGTGTCCTGCTTGTTAAACACAAATGCACCACGTTTCTTTTTCTCATTCTCTTTGTTCTCCTTTTTTTTGTTAAATATTTTCATCTTTATTGTTTTTTAATATTCATAATATTTTGACAAGGTTTTAGACTTGATATTCGATACACCATAGTGGAAAGACTCCTTTTTTCCCTTTTTCTTATATAACTTTCATTTTGGTAACTAAAATAATTGCTAGACATTATTTGAGCATTTTATTAATGGGTACTCGCCGGGTAAGTGGGTATCCGCATGAAGTAAGTGGGGCGGGGGCGGGTGGAGGAAATACTACCCGTGATGGATGATGGGGCGGAGGTGGGGATGTGTTTTAGGTGGTGAGTACGGATATGGGATACCCTTCCCCACCCCGCCCCGCCCCGCCCCGCCCCATTGACATCCCTAGTGCTACGTCTTATTTTTCTACTATATTTGCTACTAGTGGACGGCTTCTTCTAGTATACTTGGATTATCAACTCTTTTTCCAATTTATTATGAACAGTGAGTGGGGAAGGAATATTTACTCCAATGCTGGGAACTGTATCAATATGAAATGACATATTTGCCCTGGCCAAAACTACCCCAATATAGAAGTTTGGAAAATAGTTTTCTACTATTGTCAAAAATAAAAATAAATAGTAGTTAAAAGAACGTCTAATAGTACTTCCTTGGTTCACTATATTAAAAAATAAATTTTTATTCTTTTTTGTCTACTTTAATATATTAAGTTACAGCTAAACTTTTCTGCTTATTTACCCTTAATATTAATTATTCATTTTTAGATCATTTTCTAAATCTATTAAAAATATACATCAATTAATATGAATATTATGATAAAATATATAATTCATTTATTAATTTTTAAAAGGCGTGTGAAGTGTGGACAAGTAAAAATGAACAAATAAAGTAATATATAGATATGAATTATGATTTAGAACTTAAACTCGTACGATTGAACGGTAGCTGACTTGGCGAGTTCCGATCTACAAGGTAAAACATAGTTATATCTGTGCAATAACTTGATTGGTTGCAACAAATAAATTTATGAGTTTGAAATTTTTTTAAAATATTTATATGATCAAGTCGAGAATAGATTTAAAGTAGTTTCATAAATATATTTTTGAATACTTTTGATTTTATAAGTTTGTCAATACTAAACACTTTGATATCTGTCAAATATGATTTTATAAGAATTTTGAAAAAAGAATTTAACATAAACTCATATTTGAGTCAATTTCTATTAATTTTAGTCTATTCTATAACCTGATATAAAAAAATTGGAGCAACTTTTAATATTTTGGTCTAACTTTTGTGTAAGTATAATTTCTAGAATTTGATGACTTTTTTTATTATTATTTATGGCTTGTTTTAACAATTCTCTTCGAATCTAATAAACAAAGTTTGTTATAAAAATTTTGATGAAAATCATAAATGTCCGCTTATGTCATACGTAAAGGTTCAAAAATATACTTAGGACATATTTGGTACGTTGTATTACGCTCGACTGCATTAAACAAAAAAATAATACAGTGTTTAGTGGTCGTTTTCAGCCGAACTGGATTGTACTATTTCTAAAAATAGTACACTTCAGTCTCCAACTATCATTTTTTAGACCCATCTGATAGATGGGTCTCCCCCGACTGTACTAAAAATAAAAGTAATAAAAAATACAGTTCATTATATATTAATACTCTAATATCGTTCATTATATATTAATATAATTCAGTCAATTACAATATAGTACAGTCCATGCAAAATTATATAGTCCAGTCCGACGTACCAAACAAGCCCTTAAGGTCTATTTTGAACCTACACCAAACATTTTATTATTATTGGATTCCCTTTTTTCCTTGTAAATTTATCCGTACTTAATATTTTACATCAATTTAATGAATACATAACGTATGAGTTAACATATATTTTTTTGTTACATCATTAGTAGTTAACTAAGTGTAAGATTTAACTTAATTGTATACTTAATTATAATAAATTATATTATTTGATGTAAATATCAAATACTCATAAATTTTTAACCATCCCAACTATTAACGAAATTTTAGTGAAACTTTAGTTACCCTTCTGAAGCATTAGTATAATTATAATTATCGTCTAAACAATGCTGGCGGTGGAGTGGAATGGTGATAAGCAAGGCTGGCCAGTGGGCCGGGACGGGCCCACCGGGATCGGGTTTGGCGGGTCGGGCGGCCTGGGCCGAGAAAAGGGCGGGTCGAGTGGCGGGCTGGGAGGGTCGGGTCGGGCGGGACCATACCATGTCCCGTCCCGATCCCGGTCCCGCTGGCCTGGGGTCGGGCCGGACGACTGGCGGGTTTTTTTTTTTTAAATTTTTCACTAAATTAAAAATAATAAATTACTAAGTACTAACAAAGTAACATTAACATATACTTGTCATATTATAGACTTATAGTATTATAATTTATAATATATTTATAAAGTATAAAGTATAAACTATAAACTATAAAGTATAAACTATAAAGTATAAAGTATAAAGTTATAAACTAAATAATTAAACAAAGACAAGAATAGTGTAAAAAAAACATATCAAGTATGTTTTTGTGACTTTTATATTATTAATTTCATTGAAATATCAAATATACAAGATTCAAAATTACATTGTAGTGTACTGTTGTTGAAAAAAATTGCAAAAGAGTGAAAGAAATAGAAAAATTTAAAAATTGCAATGAAATAAATTAAAAATTTGAAAATATTTTTCTAATTTCTTTATAATTTCTTGTGGTTCTTGGTTGGAATTGGTATATCTTGATCAAATTGTTCCACGCCGCTACTCATGCCTTGGATAAAATGTCGTTGTAGTTGTCGCCATCTTAACGTTAATCTCTGGTTGTGCGACCTCGCCGCTCGCTCGTATCCAATCTCGAATAGTACCGCCATCTCCAGCCGTCTCGGCTAATGAGTGTCTATGCTCTCCTATTTGAAATCTGTCTGCAAAAAGCGCTTTCGAAGCGTGATGACGCGAATGTTCAAAATATCTCGCCATCATTGAAAGTGTCGAAATGTCTTCTCATTCGGCTCCAATATTTCAAAGAAGTCTTCCTTTCCTTCTTCATTGATAATCGCTTGGTAAGGTAAATTACCTGCAAAACAAAAACATCGAACTCACTAATTTGGTTAGCACTCTACACCGCATTTTATTTCTGAGGCTTTCAATAGAATTAATATTAGGCCTAGCCACAGAAACTGCTTGTCGTTTTTTAGGTTGTGTTGAAGAAGAAGATGATACAAAAGTCGGTTGGTTACTAGCACTTTCTTGCTGGTAATGTCGATATACTTTTTTGCATTCATCTTCTACGCTATTCAACACTTCTTCTAGCGTTAGTTCAATAGGTGGTTCAACATTTAAATTTTTGGGAGTTGGAGGTGGTAGTACGTCCATACAGGTATATATTTTCAATAAGACTTTTACAACCCTCTACTTTAATAGTCGGGTTTAATACAAGACCAATAATATAAATAGGGAATAGGAATAAAATATTTTTTAATTTCATAAACATTTTTAATAATATGCAGATAAGCGTGTTTTTCCATATATTCTTTAAGTAAAAATATTATAGCTATATAAAACAACATAGTTGAAATAGTAGGATAATATAAAGTAGAAAATTCTTTTGTTTCGTTGAAAATTTTCTAAAAATACAATAAGTTCTCTAATTTTCTCCCAATCAAGGTATCACAATCATATCATTTGGATTTTGATTATGGGCGTTAAAAAATAAAGTAATAGGTTTTCTATAGTCATAAGCAACAACTAGTTGGTCATATAAAGAATTCCACCTAGTTGGTACTTCTTCGGGAATTTTTCTGTAAGATAGTCCACAATCGTGGCAAGTTTGTTTATATTCTTTTCTCTGTTGAATTCTATTATTTTTAAAAATAAAGTGTATAGCAAATTGTATTTTTTAAAGAATATCTTGAAAAAGTGAAAGACCATCCTTTACAACTAAGTTATAAATATGGCACGCACATTTGATATGAAAATGTTTTGGAAAAGACGGAGTTAAAACATTTCTTAAAATACTAATAGCAGAATTGTTAGAAGATGCATTATCTAATGTAATACTCATAACTTTATCGGTTATTCCGTAATAATCGGCGACTGAATAAATATTTTCTGAAATAAACTCACCAGTGTGCCTACTATCTATATATCTATATGCTAAAATACGTTTTTGCATAGACCATTTATAATATATCCAATGACAGGTTACCGTTAAATAATCATGGTCGTTAGTACTACGACCTATATCAGAAGTTAAAGCAACTTTGCAATTTAAATGATATAATGCATAACGTAAATATTGTTGATATTCATGTGCAAATTTAAAATTAAGTGATAACCCCTTCAAAAGTTACGGGGTACTTCCTCCGTACTATAATAAGTGTCACTTTAAGAATAAAAAATTATCTCAAAATAAGTGTTATCTTAGAAATTCAAGACATATATTAATTATATTTTTCTACTATACCCTTAGATATAAAATGACAAGCTTTCTTTTCAAAATATTTATTGTCAAGTTTTCAATTCAAGACATAAATGATAATTATTTATGCATGGTTTAATGAAAGTGGGAAAATAATCTATTTTTATTAAATAGAGATAGTTTAGTAAACTTTTTATTGCATTATTGATTTTTTAATATTTGTATTTTTTATTAATATGACATTTATTATGAAACGGAGGGAGTAATTAAGAATATAGTTGCCTCGTGAAACGGTAAAAGTATTTTGTGTTAGGTAAACCTCCTTGACTTAAGGTTGATCAAATTAGATAAGTACTTCATAGCCCGCATGTTCCAGACTCCAGAGTGGTAGATAAAGTACTTCAGTGGTCCTTTGATAAAGTTGCTTTCCTTCTGATCTTGGGAGCAAAAAAGGCGAAATCTCTCGCCCACAGGGCCCCCACCGAAGCAGACGGTGGAGGAGGAATCACAGATTCTACCACTGGTGGAGAAAGCGATGTCAGTGCGAAAGGAGTCATTCCTTCTAATCTAAACTATTTTTGAGTTTATCTTCTTTCTGTATTAATTTATGTGATCTTTTTTTTTTGTATAAAATTAAAGAAATATATTTAAATTAAATATATAATTTTAAAATAAATCATAAATATTTGTATAATTTTTTTTTCTTAAGAGAACTGAAAATGTTAAAATTAAATTATTTATAAATATATAAAGATATCATTTTTTGGAACAAACTATAAAAATATGCATCACATCAGGGCTGTTCATTTCGGATTATCCGAATCCGATCCGAAAAAATTGAATATCCGAAATTTTCGAATCAGATAATCGGATATTCAAAATTTATCATACATTCATCATTCTAGCAACTGCCACACAAATATTCTTGCCTCTTCAGCAAATTTGTTCAACAGAAACTTCACATACCACTTAAAGTAAACAGAATTAAATACTGAAATAACCTCAACCCAACATGTGATCGACCAATACACAGCAATATAGTCTTCATTTTTTCAAGGATATAAACCTGTAATTCCTAACAAATAGTACAACTCCAAAATGGAAAGTAGAACTTTATATGTGAAATGTCCAATACATTAACTACTAGCTAAAACATTAAATGCCCAACATCCAAATTAATACACCAATACAAATAAAGTTCACAAATTAAAATCTCATAAAGTTTCACCACCATGCAAAATAGCCCATAAGTCTAGTAGACTACTACATCATTCAAAAGTATTCAATGACTCATCAATATCAATTGTTAGTTGATCCGTAGTCAATCTTTCATACCTACAAAACAAATATCACAAGAAAAAAGATAGTATTAGCATTAAATAAATAAAAATACAAATGTAATAATATATTTTAAAAATAATTGAGATAAAACTAACCATCTTCCATATTCTCCAACTCAACTTAACTTTCCTCTAACTATTAGGAAAAATCAAAAGAAAATAAAAAATAAAAAAATCGAATATTTCGGATATCCGATTTTTCGGATCGGATCGCAGATAGGATCGATCGGATCGGATTATTATGAACAATCCTACATCACATGGGAGAGTTTTTATTTTAGACTATTGTTTATCCGTAAAATAATAGACTTGAATTTATATACATGGTCAAAGACACGTTAAATATGAATACTAGATGAACTATACTAAAAATAAATAATAACAAGATAAAGTAAGCAATGATTAGTCTGAGCCTTATGATAACGGCTGAGCAAAGTGACGAGAACTTGTATGAAAACACAAAAGTTAAGAGAATATCAGTAAGTATATTTGTAATAGTTAGAATCTAGTGGGTTACAATGGAATGACATATTTATACATGAGCTACACGGATACACAACTCATGAAATATGATTTCATTAATACAGGAGAATGAATGTTGTTATAATTGGATAATCAATATCTCAATAAATGTCATTAAAGCTCCATTGAAAGACGTGTGAACGGTTTGGTAACGACTGTCCGTTACAATTTTCAAACGGCTTTCAATCTTTTGTATTATCGGTACCGGTTACGTTTGTGTCAATCCTGATACCACTTGAATGCTACTGTTAATGTCCAAACTGACTTAAGCTCGACTCAACATCGATTGCTACGTGTCGCCTCATAATTCGTATAACTATTATACATAAAATTTACCCTATACAACTATCTAGTTAAATGAGCTATATTTTATTAAAATACATTAGTAATTATTCTCCTTATCACCGTATAAGTAAAATTTGATGAGTGGATTTAGGGAGGAGAGATTTTTCTCATGTCCATATCACATTCTTTTCTTTTCTAGTAAATCACGTTTTCGATATTTGGGACACATGTTAGCAATCCAAATTCGAATGTGACATTTGATATTACTAAATGCATGTTTGGATTAATTTTTGGGTATTCAAAATTAATTTCGAATATCTATTTTTGTGAAAATCAAAAAATTAACATGTTTGGCTGACCAAAATCAATTCTGTCAGAATCAATTTTGCAATTAATTTCAATTTGAATTTTACCCATTTCTTTATTACCTTTTTAAATTTTCATCAACAACTCTATCCACTTTCATTACTCTCTTTAAATATCTAGAAATAATTAATAAAATAAAATATACAACTTTCATTATCCTCTTTAAATATCTAGAAATAATTACTAAAAAAAAACATTCAAATATACAACTTTCATTACCCTCTTTAAATATCTAGAAATAAATACAAAAAAATCAAATATACTATTCATGTTCTGTTTTGAGTTTGTTATTGTTAATTTTAGGACCTTTCTCGTACTTAGGAATGCGAATAGTGCTAACTCATTTGGATTATCCTTCTCATTTTTCTATTGTCTTTTTTCAAATACTCTGAATATTATTAATATTTTAAATGTGGTAAAATGTGCTCTACAATTTTAACTGAAAATCGATTCCAATGCACTTTTTAATATAACTATTAAGTATAATATTATTCTTTTTCTATAATGTATTATTAATATAAATGAAGTTAGTCCAAGAATTTTAAATGAAGCTAGTCCCAAGAAATGCGGCAAAATATGCTCTACATTTTATACTGAAAACCGATTCCAAAGTACTTTTTAAAATAACTATTAAGTATAACATTATTCCTTTTTCTATAATGTATTATTAATATAATACATTATAATTATTAATATAATACATTATAGAGTACATGCAAAATTAGTATTGTAATAATATTTAAATATTATTTGCACTTTAAATTAGTATTGTAATAATATTCTACTAATATTTTAAGTACTATATTACACTTTAAATTCTATTATCTATTTGTAATTTTTATTTACATACTTCCATCTATTTATATGTATATTTTTATTTATATGTATGTCCATTTTGGTAATTCTATATTCAAAAGCAATTTTGATCAAAATTATCCAAACATAAATCAATTATAAGAATCACTTTTACATTATTGTTGACACCCAATTTTGACCCTCTCGTCCAGACAGTAGCTATAAAATTACACTAATTTTGCAAAATAATTTTTTATGATTTCTTATAATGAAATGCAACAATAAAATATTAATACATGCATAAATAGATTATTTAGTAATAACTTCGCATTTTCTACATAGAGTATTAAGCATTTAGAGTCTCGCGCCAGCATTAATTAATTTCAAGCTCTGTCGTAATTCTTCAATAATTAATAAATACATAAAATACATAATTTAGCAATAACGTCGTGTCAAATAGCATAGCCGCATTTATTAATACGCAAGAGAATTGCATAATCATTTGTAATTTAAAATCAATTTTAATCTAATACATGCATTGTAACGCCCCATTTCGACCGTAGTCGGAAACGGGATTACCGCTACGCATGGTTGGATTCCTAAATGCAATTTAAAGGAGTCGCCACCTAATTATTATAGTGAATTAGGACACTGAAAATGTAGCATAAAATACTACGAATGATCTCCATTTTAAAGGTCTGCGAAAGCTATGTGAGATTCTAGGTAAGGGTTCTTTATTATCCTAAAGGGAAGGGGTTAGGCATCCTAAAGGATCCGCTAACTTGCGGTTGTCCGTTCAAACTTAGGTTTAATATTATTGTGCTAGCATGCAATCTATAATTCTAAAAGTATTCTAATTATTAAACTAACTAAGAAATATTAAAACTAAGCATGCAAACATTTAAAATAGATATATATTTGACAAGATAGTAATAAAAGCAAATAATCATAAAAAAGATGCAATGAAGAGAAATTAGCAACATTTCGCTTTTATTTTATTCTATGCGAATGATTTAACTTTGGGGTGCGCCTCCGAGTACCTGCAAAAGACACTTAGTAGAAGAGTTAGTAAATAATAAATAAATTATAAAACAAACACAATGTATGCATATATATATAGATATATATATATATATAAGATATTGTGAAAAATATATTTTTATATAGTGTGGGCTCAGCTAGTGTTATGTCAATGATACTAAGACATGAGAAGTCAATATCGCCACGGCGGCGGTCGACTCGCCTCCTGGTGAACGATACTATGCATTCTCGTCTAATCTTTTCACTTTCCTCCGCCACATATTAGTCTCGCTTACCACGGAGGCCTCCAGATCGACGGATAAATCCTTCTTTGGCTAGTGTAGTATCAAATTCAAAATCAGTAAAATATCAAGTGTAGTAACTTGTTCAAATCAGTAAATACCCAATATTCAAATGTAGCAATTTGTTCAACCAGTTCATGGAAAAGAGTCAAGGAGATCAGTCTGATAATTTTGCGAGAAAACAAAACAACACCCGACATAACCACGGTAAAACAGTGGCAAAAACAATCAAAAGCAGAGCAAACAGAGGCAACGCCGACAACAACCGACAGAGTCACGGTAAGACCGTGGCAAAAACAGCCGCAAACAAAACAAACCCCCAGAACAAATGAGTAGACACCGGAGTAATTATCCGGATATAAGTTATCACAAATTAGCAAAAATATTAGGGCCAATCTGAAAAGCAAGCTTGAAATATGTTAGGAGCAGTCAAAAATCAGCCAGCGATATTCAGCATATAGAAAATAGTGCATAAGTAGAACCCCAAAATCAGAGAAATGTTTATCAACCAAATGGGACAATGACCGAGTCACCCCCGGAGACGGAGCTACGGTGAGCATGGCATCAAATGAGGGTGGCGGCGTCACTTCGACGGTAAGAATACCGGAGCGACGCCGCCATGGTGTAAAAGCGACAGTGGTGGTCCACTGGTGACAGGAGCAGCGAGATTCACCGATAGGGTTGGGGCGACAGTGTGGTTATGGTGGTGGTTCGCCGGAGCTAGTGGCGGTCGGCAGTGGGTGGTGACGGGAATGCAAAGGTTGAGGCGGCGGCGGCGAGATGGTGAGAGAGGGTGAGAGAGGGGACGTGTGGCTGCAGGTGTTTCAAGAGGTTTCGCCGGAGTTTTTAGAACTCCGGCAAAAGGCGGCAGAGGGCGGCGACGGGAAGGCTGAGGGCTGCTGAGGTCCCTTGAAAAAAAAATCAAAAGTGGGCTGATCTTTTAAAAAAAATGTTGAACTCGCGACTTGGGTGCCCTTTTAAAAAATGAGCATTACGCCTCTTTTTAATAAAGGGGTAAGATTAATAAAGAGAGGGATAGCTGAGGGTTGGATATTTTAGGGGGCAAATGAAAAGTGGGTTTGAAATTTAAAAATGAGGGCGACATAAAAGGGGGTGTTTGAATGAAATAGAAATGGTGTTGAATTGGAATGATTCGGATTGGATTCCGTACTGGACTGGTTTGACAAAATGTAAAGCGGGTTAATTATTTTAAAAGAAAAAATTATTTAACAAGATGCAAAATTATAAAAATGTAAATGCCGATGCAATAATAATAGAATACAATATTTAGACACATGTTTAATGTCTAATTAAAATAAAGCCGGATGTCAATTAATTATTTAAAGAGATGCAAAATATTATTATAATAGAAACATAATATTAACAAAAACATAATGCTCAAATAAAAATAAAAAGATGCAATGTCATTTTGTGAATAAATAAACATAGAATATTATATAAAATATGCAAAAATAACGATTAAAAAGCGGTGTGCTAAAATACTTAAAATTGCACGAAATATACAAAAAACGGGTCAAAATTGACTGTCAACATGCATTTAATAATGGCGTCGCGTTTATAAAAGCTTTAAACAATTCTTAAATATCATACTTGCATTTAGCATTTAAATAATTTAATCTAAACTCAATTCAATTCTAATTTAACTTCGCAATAATAATAAGATTTTAAATGATAGCGCCGCATTCTAAAATATTAAGCACTAATTAAATGGCACACCCGCATTTATAACAATTAAATTAATAAAGCATCTAATTAATTTAAGCACAATTTATTAATATCTATTTAAACAATTTACCCCTAATTAACTAATTAAACACCTAATACACTAATACCTAATTAATTAACTCCTAAATTCTACCCAGCCCACCTATTAACACAGCCCAAACCCGCGACCCGCCAGCCCAATTCTAACTACCCGCGACCCAGCCCCATCGGCCCAAAGCCCCTCAGCCCCTCTCTACTTTCGCCCATCACCCTCACTTCACCTTCACAAAAACAATAAGAAGCCCTGAACCCCTTACCCGACGCCCAAGCCCACTATCCCATCTTCAGCAGCCTACATACATTAATACCCAGACCTTATCTCATTTTCCCTTCCACGCCTCACCTTCACAAAAGAACCAGCAACCCTAAAAAACAAACTGTCGCACCTTCCTTACCCTCGCACCCCATCGCCGCCAAGACCCCAGTCGAGATTCTCGCCGGAGAATCCGGGACTTTCCTTACCCATACACACAGCCAGCTCGTCCCTTACCATAAGTCGTCCAGTAAGAATCAACACAGAATCATACACAAAATCGCACGAATCAGCACCAATATTCTCAGCCTTCATTTACTTACCATTTTTAGAACCTAGAGTGAGGCTATATAAACGATACGCACAGCGTCGGAGAGGAGGATAGCATAGAAAGCAGGCGGGAACCCGAGCATCGATTCAAGGATCGAGGGGACACCAGCAGCAGTTAAGAAACACAATCAGGGGAAGCAGAGCATAGGAGAGCATATAAGAGAGCTCAGATTCGAAAATCAGAGGAGTCGAATAGCACAGTAGCACAGTAGGGCATCGATGCAGGGCCCAGTCGAGAGGGGGATCAGTAGAGCCCAGTAGGCAGGGGATCGGGGGTATGCAAAAACCTTTACATATTCTGAAATCTCTGCCCTCAAAAATGGCATTTTTGCAGTAAATCAGCAAGCAAAACCTTCCCTTCTATTCGCATCGCAAAACCCAAAGCCCGTCGAGTGGACCGACGACTTGAAGGTAAATTCAAGCTCTTCTCAGTCTTTCTTTTACTTTATGTGCCCATAGAACTGTTGTAAATTCAACTAGTTATTCGCATTGTTTATAAATGTCTAAATTAGGTCAATTCTGTTTGAATAAGTCAATATGATCTAAATATATTTGCTCCAGTCATTTTGTGTTAAAATTCATATGTAACATTATGTGATAATCTGTATGTTTTAGACAAATATTATATATAGATAGCTGGAATGAAGGACTAGCTAAAACCTGTAACTGAAGCTATATCCATGTCTACGTAAAATAATGAAGAGCTAAAGTTTTGTTTAAGATGATCCAGTACATGTTTAAATGGATTGTGATGTGGATCGATCAAGAACCGCATGATGTAGAGTTAGTTTCATGATCTCGCTCGTCATATCATATTATGGTTGTATCTAGCATTATATGATGTACGCAATCCATGATTATGGTGGTTATATAGGCGAAGCGGTTGTCTGTAGTTGGTCATTCGCCCATATCTATCTGTCTTATATATCTATTAGGCTAGTTATATGCTTACTCTATCTGTTTAAGGGTATCTTGTTCTTAATGCATAGTTTAAATGGGAGTATACATGCATAACATTACGTTTAAAGGGTCATGCATTTCAGAAAACCATTTCATGTGTGGTCACTAGACATATATTACGCGGTGCAAGCTTTACTTGTCTAAATGTAAAGTTGCTCCCTTGAAAATGTGTAGCCTTCTAAGCTATTATACATCCTGCCTGTTTATTGTTTTGCCTAGATGGAATCTGTGCTTACAGAGGGCATTTGTTTAAACCAACTTGTGCACCTTGCTGAATTATGATCTTGTTTCATGTAGCGGCATATGCATACCATATGATAGTCTTGTGTGTCTAAAATTGAATAGAAGCGAAAATGAATCTTGACACGAAAGAAATATCTATTGCCTATCCCAACGATGTCCGTATCATGTCGTATTAAATTATGTCCCCGCTGCGTGTATAGCCGAAGCATGTATAGGCAGCTCGACCCATTAGGATTACCTTTCATTTATTTTTGTTACTGCGATCTTGCAATCTAATCATGACATACATGTTTAAGTGTAAATCATAGGTGCTAACTTTTATGTCAAATGCTTGTTTATTATTTTGATAAAGATATAAAACATATACTAATCCTTATCTTCTTCTTTATCTACATGAAATGCATCGGAGCAAAAGGAGGAGTCTCATAGCGAGACTCATTGTGCCTTCCATCAATTGAAGATCTGCATTCACCCGCATTTGTGTATCCCGCTATCCGTCGAAATTCCAAACCACAGGCGGAATCACATCGCCACTCCTTCGAGTCGCCTTTTATTGGTTTTCTATCCCGCCCTCATTCATTTGTTGTAATTAATTGTCTAACGCTACATTAATTAATTAGCACTTAGAATAACTAAACCTTGAATCAATAGCTAATTTGATTTGCTTACCTTAAGTCAATTACTTCAAGCTTGCCCCGCCTTGTTTAATAGTTATAATAAACCACTTAATAATCTACACTTACGCCTGCATAATAAGTTGGAATATTATTTAGGACATTCTTAAAACCATGCCCTTGTCAGTACGCATACAAAATAAGAAACGTTGTTGTTGTCCCTTGCATGATAGACACTTCCTTATGCAAAACGGTCAGTGCATAAAATACGCATTTCCTTAAATTATAGTTTTATATTTAACAGCTTTCAAACATGCATTCTTAGCAATAAATAACCCTATGTTTGGCAGGATAACCGAAAGTTAGCGGATCTTAGAGGGTGCCTAACCCCTTCCCTCTGGATTAATAAAGAACCCTTGACCAGAATCTCATTAAGTTTCGCAGACCATTAAAATGGAGTTAATGTTCACTTTAACCTAAGTTGACATTTAGGTGTCCTAATTCACCAAATTAATTAGGTGGCGACTCCGCGAACCCTTGACATTCTAGCAACCCTTTAGCCTTTAGGCACTTTTAGCATTTTAGTACTCCCTAGCAACCTTTTGCATTTTAGCACCTTTTAAGCATTTTAAACTATTTAGCATTTGTTATTTATTTTCTAACTTTGTTATTTAAGCAGGAGTTTAGAGCAATTATTGCATTCAAATATAAATCACTGCTAATCCAAACACACCCTAAAAAACAATGTTCTTTAGTCTTTACCAACACTTGAAGGTTAAAAAGGTAAATATTGCCCTGCACTCTACTCAAAATGCAATTACCATAAATTTGTAGTTAAAGCCTATTAAACTTGCATAGTTGTCCAAGTAATCATTGAGGATTTTCAGCTACGTAGGGTTAATGGAATGTTTCAACAAAATAGCTATTTTAGATAGAATGACATGTATAGTTCATTGATAAATCATAAAGTAAGATACACTCTTCGGATAAAAAGAGTGTTCACTTAGTCATTTTCACACCCCTTAAAAATATTAATTTTTAAATAAAAATAAATAATTTGACTAAAATATCTCTAATTAATTAGGTATTGAGATTTAATTATTTAACAATTAATAAGATAAATATAGAAAAATAAGATTAATTTTTTCTTGATTTAATAAGTGATTTTTTTTTTGATTTGATAAGTGTATACTCTTTCTTGATTATTATTATATATATACTCTCTCCTTCCCATTTAATGTCTTTTTAGTCAACAAAAATTGTTTCTGTCGTTTTAAAAAATTAAGATAAATCAATTACTTATTTTTAGTTTCACCCTCACTATTACAAGGGTAAAAATATTTTAATAGTACTTATTTTTTAATTGCAAACACTTTCCAATAATAAATAAATCAGACTAGTTTTGGTAAATCATACCTTTTTTTAATAAACGTGTTAGAATCTTAAGACACTTCAAATGGGAGAGTAAAATTATATTAGTGGAATTTTACTAATATAAATCGAGAGAATATTATTGTCACTGAAGCCGGAATACATAAAGAAACACATTAATAAAATACTTTCAATCCCAATAATAGATGTTAAATTACCAAAAGTGAAACTGCTATAATAAATACTCTGACACGATGTAAAGAATTGATTTTAAATCTAACTCAATCCCAAAAGTTATTCTTTATACGGTATAATTCATAAATCTAGCAACTACGTTACAACATCTCAGTTTTGTAGGCTCTATAGAGTGCTGACTAGAGATGGCAATGGATCCTGGATCCGATCCGGATCCGGTGGATCCAGATCCGTTTTATAGGATATGGATATTCAAAGTTTGGGCCCGACGGATCCGGATCGGACCCGGATCCGTTTATGATGGATCGGATCTGGATCTGGATCTTGTCTTTGAGATCCGTATCCGGTCCAGATCCGACCCGTGAATCCGTTTTTTATTAAATTAATTATACATTTATTATTTATACATCATGGCACCGAATCCTTTGTAATCTTAATTTTATTTTATATTCAAAGGGCCGAAGGCCATTATTTTTTTAATTGAGACACGTTTTGCGTGTTATTCTTTAATCATTATATTAATCATTTATGTGGTACTTATGTAGTAGCTTAGGTATTGAGAGGATTGTTTCTCACTACAGCAATAGCCAATAGGCATAACAATTGTCAACAATGTCATTTAGTCCTAACTTACAAATGCATTCCCCATGATTCCGTTAAATTAAATTGACTCTTTTTCTAGAAAATTTGGACTAATTAGAAGGTATAACTTAATAATCAGTCACTTTGATTTGGATCCAGATCCGATCCGTAGATCCGGTGTATCCGATGGATCTGGATTTGGATATGATTTTATGGACCCTATGGATCTGGATATGGATATGGATACATGTATGTAAAACGGATCTGGATCTGGATCTAGTAGGATCCGGTCCAAATCCTACCCGTTGCCATCCCTAGTGCTGACATAATCACAACATCGGTCTTGACAAATTTCTAGTATAGTTCTGACGTGCTATTTTTGAACATTTGTCCATTTTCATTAAAGAATGAATCTTGATCCGTCAAATATCAATGAATAAATAATTAGAATAGATTATACCATATAAATAACTTTTGGGATTGAGTTAGATTTAAAATCAATTCTTTACATGGTGTCAGACTCATTTTAATTATTTGTTATTAATGTTGGTCCTCAAATTATATTATTCATGTTTCAGTTAATAAAATTTAGGCGTGCAGACAAATATTAAGAATTACGTCAAATATGAAATGAAAATATAAATTCATTATTGGGTTCAGTTAAGTTTAAATTCATTATTCCTTCTTTCACCAACTTCAAAGTATAGCTTTGTAGGCTCAGATTTGTAGGCTCTACAGAGTACTGATAATATTCCACCCCTAATTTCCCCCTACTTTATCTCACAACATCTGTCATTACTTGACAAATTTCTAGTATTTGTCCATTATTTCACCAACTTCAAAGTATAACTTTTTTGTTCTGTTTAATCTAATTCGTGGGAGGTTTCAATTAATTTTAATTTGTGAATCCTCCAAGTCTATATAATATTTTTATTCCTTACATTTTAATTGAGTTCGAGCAAAACAAATCTACATATTACTTAAGGGAGTAGAAGTACTTTTTGTCTATAAAATGATTGTTATATCCCTTTAGATATTACTAGATTCTTTTGGCTCCGAGTCCGAGGTCAAGAAACAGTAATCTTGCTTCTACAAAATCTGGTCAAATTTTATAGATGACCCTTAGTTAGTGTTTGGCTATATGTTTTGGATTAAATTTTGAAAAGTTTTCTTCAAATAATTGTTTGGTTTCTTATGATCCGGCTCTTCTTCAAATTCCGCGCATAGCAAAATCTTAGTACATCGAACTGCCCTTTTTATTTATTTGGTTATAAAGTTTGAATCAAATTTTAAAAATCTATCTTAAAAAAATTCAAATTTCAAAAAATGATTGAGATTTTCACTCACAAAACTTTAAATTTTTTCAACACTTTAAAATCTATGTCAAACTGGAACTTAAAGTTGATTTCAGCTTTCATTAAGCTCAGTATCTAGTACACACTTCAATTCTATTAAAAATATCCTTATTGAACATTTCAGGTATGATACAAGTTACAACAACAACATACTCAGTGTAAACTTATAAGTGGGTCGATAGAAAATAAAATATACATAGATCTTATATTTATCTTAGGAGGTAGAGAGGTTGTTTCCGATAGACTTTTGACTTAAGATAAAATAAAAACAAAATCAATAAGGAAAAAGAACAATAACTACAACAAAACACTATGCTAAGTTAATAACAAGCGACAATATATAGTAACATAAATCGAATGATAAGAAACTGTCTCAAAAATACTACGGTTATTAGTAAGAGAAGAAAAGCGGGACACTCTACTACCTACTAATCTTCTATCCTAGTCCGTATCATTTACAACCTCCTATCTAAGATCATGATCTCGGTAAGCTGTAAATGTGTCATGTCCTGTCTAATCACCTCCCCAAACACTTTTTCAATCTACTTCTACCTCTCTAGAAGTCATTCATAGTCAACCACTCACACCTCCGTATTGGGACATCCGCACACCTCCTCTTCAAATAGAGTGTGATATAGCTAAAATATTATAACTATAGTTAAACAATCTGAAACAACTAATCTCCGATTAAAAAATTACCAAAAATAAAATAATATGATCCTATAATTTATTCCAAAATTATAATCCCTCACCCTTGCCGACGACCCGTAGGCCGTAACAGTAGAGAAATTTCGGTAGGGACCAAAATTTCATACTCACAAATCACGAAATTGAAGGGAACAATTTGGTAACATGTCAAAGTTGAGGGACACGAGTCACACATGTAAGAACTTGGTCAACAAAGATGGCCTTAAGTTATGGCCGTCAATTATTGTTCCCTTTTCAAATAAGAGTCAAGTGTATGCATTGACTCTGTGGTCAATTTTAGCAACAAGGCTTTGGAAATTCTTCTACGTGCACGGTGAACCTATTCAGAAGTCGTTTGGGTAATTTGAAATTATGAACTGAAATTGTGATAATTTAAAATTAAAGTTTTATTTGGATATATAATTTAGATTTCTTAAGTTATATTTTGTTTATAAACATAAAAATCTACGAATGGTGAAAATTATTAAAATTTTCTCAATTCTTATAAAACTTATCAAATGAGCAAGTCATAGTTCATAACAAAATTAATACACTACAAGAAAACCTTTCTAAAAAACACAACATCAATTGATCAAACTTTAATTCAATAAAATGGAAAATTAAACATGAGTTGTAGTGTAAATACTTTGCAATATAATCTTCCCACATGGTTGGTAAGAGTAAATGTTGGAAATTTATTATATGTGGATTAAGTTTATCCATTATTTATGACTCGAATAATTTGAAGCCCCGCACGTCGAAAACGTCGTTTCCACACACGTGCACACGTAGTGTCAAGTATCGTAAATTTCGTTAATGAAAGAGATATTGGTACGTAAGTAAAGTGTTTGAGACATAGAATGATGGACGGTTATTGGCCAATGACAAGTATTCCACGTTGGTGAACGAAGGAAGAAATGTGTGAAGTGTAAGATGAAACGAGTTGGAAATCGCCGCGGCGCAGCCCCGTCGGAGAAGCGACGCTGGAGCGCTACGTTAATTGGGAGTTCAGCTACTGGAGATCAGGCGGCGCCGTGTCTCTCATGCAGCGAAGGCGACGGAAAATGGAGAATTTTTTACTCTTGGGCTGGTTTTGGTCTTTTGGAGCATTGAATCTCCATTACATGGCACATGAATTCAGTCATTATTTGGCTGATTGTAACCTCTCGATAAATGTCATTACATGGCTATTGAAGACCATTAGTTGGCTAGTTGAGAGATCATCTTCCTTGCACTATAAATTGAGGCCTTTGGCTCAATTAGAAGAACACACCACATTCAAATTTTCTGAGCTTCTTTTCTAAGCATTCTTTCAAACACTCAAAATGTTCTTCTTTTAGTAAACATTTGAGTTTCCTTTTCTAATTTGTTAGTTGCTATTTTATATTGGAAGACAGTTGCCCATTGTCACGATCCGACCCGACGGGCCGTGAACTTGACGCCATAATTGGACGACATTATACTGACCTGTCACACATAATCCAACTGACACCAAGGACAAATGGGGAAAACTGTATCACACGCTATATAGCAAAATAGGCAAGCCGACAAGGCTGCCTTTACACACGAATGTACATGTCTCCTGGGGAGTCATAACTAGCCAACATAATAAAATAGGCAAGCCGACAAGGCTGTCACCATATAGTATCACTTATATGCGGGAACATCCCAAAACAAAGTACACCAACGTAGATGACCAAAACAGGTTGACAATCCGCATACGTACAACCCACAACTGTCTACAGACCTCTAAAAATACAATAATGAAATATGACGGGACAAGACCCCGTCGTGCCCCTAAATATACCTGAGTAAAAAATAAGGTTCTATACCAAAACGATTAAGCTCCGAAACAATGGAGCTTTCCAACTAGCTGAGTAGAAGTCCTAGGCCTGAGGATCACCAAACTGAGAACATGTACCTGCGGGCATGAAACGCAGCCCCCCGAGGAAAGGGGGTCAGTACGAAATAATGTACTGAGTATGTAAAACATGAAGTATTGTAAATAAGATCATAACTGGCCTAGAGGTAACATGAGACAAGTATAATAATCAAATATCAAATCCAACTGTGCCATATAAAAATGAGAGTCAACTGTGTCTTATAAAAAAATGAGAGTCATATCAAAATCATGGATGTCTGTCCATATAATCATGCATATATATATATATATATATATATATATATATATATATATATATATATACTATCATGGGTGTCAGGTCCTTTTTTGACCGCGACATAATTCAGCGAATCCTGCCACTATGTTAGAAATAAAATAAAAATGCTAAAAGGTTGCTAAGATGCTAAAGGGTTCGCGGAGTCGCCACCTAATTAGTTTGGGTGAATTAGGACACCTAAATGTCAACTAGGTCAAGTTAACTCCATTTAAATGGTCTACAAAACTATGTGAGATTCTGGGTAAGAGTTCTTTATTAATCTAGAGGGAAAGAGTTAGACATCCTTCAAGATCGGTTAACTTGCGGTTGTCCGTTCAAACCTAGATTAATTATCATGCTAAGGAAAAATGCATGTTTGAAAAGTATTTAAGTAAAACATATTTACAAGTGTATAAAAAATGCATTTTTTGACAAACATAAAGAGTTGTGAGATTGACTTAAAATATATGACAAGTTAGTTTTTTGGATGAAAATATACGTTCGTAAGATACTTAAAGAACATATAAAATTGCTATATTAGATAAAATATATATTGCATAGCATAGTGCAAAAGTAATAATGCAAGAATCAGTTTCTTTGATGAAAATGTATTTAAACAAGTAGGCATGACATAATTTATAAAACCTAGTATAAAGTTCCAAAATATGCATTTATGTTGTTAATACCCTTTTTTTGGCAATGAGAAGTAAAGAGAAAGTTAGTTATTTATGAATTTGCTTTATTAATTATGCAAAAATATAGTTTAGTTTTAATTACCCTCTTTGCAATGATAAAAATATTCCGACATTTAAACATGCATGACAATCCTAAAAAAATAACTAGGGTAAGGGTCAATTTTTAATACCCAATTACTTTCTAATTTATTGATTCAATGTCTAACTATTCTAAGTGTTCTGCTAATTAATGTAGCGTTAGACAATTAATTTACAATAAATAAATGGGGCAGAATATGAATCAATCAAGATGACTCGAAGGATGACGATGCCATTTCGCCGGTAGTTCTAGAATGGCTTTGAAATTTCCTATGCAAGATGCAGCGATGAACATGGATGCAAGTCTTCATTTGAAGTAGCTCATGATGAGTCCCACCGTGAGACTCTTCATTTTTGCTCCGATGCATTTCATATAAAAAAAATGATAAGGATTAGTACGAACCCAAATTTCATTAAACATAATGAATATGCATTTGGCATAAAAATTAACACACACGATTCATACTTAAATATGTAGACTGTGATTGAACATGCAGGATCAACAAACAACACACAGAGAAATAAACAAAATGGGCTTAGGCCTACTTACTTAAAATTAACACACACGATTCATACTTAAATATGTATAACTAAGAAGTTCAGATTAAATAAAAAGTAAAATAAGAAGTTCAGATTCAATAAAAAGTTAGAAATTTGTCATAAAAAGTAAATAAGAAGTTCAAATTAAATATTTATATTTGAAAAGAACTAAGTAATTTTCTTACTTATTTTATGAAATCTGATAAGTAAATTTATGAAAGATATTGTTCCAAAATTATTGATATATAACTTACTCCCTCCGTCTCATATTACTTGATCACTTTATCTTTTACACACTCCTTAAGAAATCATAAATATGAGTTATATTTTTTACTATATTATCCTTAACCCTTATCTCTTTAATTAATTGCATTCTAACCAATATTGGTTACTTTAAAAATAATTAATGTTAAGGACAAAATAGGAAAAACTTAATTAATTATCTCTTATTTTAGAGTGGCCAAGTAATTTGGGATGAATATTGTTAGTAATGTGGTCACGTAATAACCCAGTGAATTTTTTGCAGCCATAATTCAGACCTAATTAAGAGGGCTTGAAAGAATAAAATACGTAGAGCGTGAACCAAAGTTCATAGGCGGATCAACGTCGAAAGGAAAAGTTGTTGGTTAGACGTAGATGAAGTCAAAGTATAGTTAGACGAAACTGTGGGAACTCTTGCAACGTAATCCCAGCTATGGGACAAAGAGTATCGTTTTAAAATTTCAAGGCACAATGAATTTATTTTTCTTCATTTTATCCTTAGTAGAATTTTGTTATTAATATAGATGACACATAAATATAGTAAACAATTAATGGAGAGAGATTATAATGTAGACATAAATAAAGGCAAAGTATGTCAAATATCTCTCCTAATTAATATTTTTTAACGGACGTGTAAAATAAAAAAATGATAAATAATTTGAGAAGGAGAGAATAGCATTAATAATCCCTTCACCCTTCACCCTTTAACATTTTGGAGCGACATAAGCTAAATTTCGATGAGCATAGTTAGTGTTTAGCTTCGGCATATGTATCATAACATCTCACAAGTTATGTCGAACAAGACAAAACTTTTAACATTCAACATAACCTGAAAAAATGCATAAGTTTAGATTTCGTTCGGCGTAGTTAGTGTTTAGCTTCAACATATATGTATCCTCACATCCACACAAGTTATCTCAGAAAAGATAAAATTTTCAATACTCAACATAATTTGAAAAATAGTACACAATATATACCGAGTAATTTAATTTTCACAAAACTTATGCCGAGCTAGGCAAAAGTTCAGTTTCCGAAAATAAAAATATTATAGAACTTATGTATTTTTTATTAAATACCACATATATGAGGTGCAAAAATTAAAGATCAATGTATTTGAAGGACAATTCGTACAAAAATTTGTAACATATCACTTTTTTTTAAACTTCGTGAAATTGAAGCAAAAATTTGTGTGGATTGCCTTTCATACGGGCTGCTCATTAATTTTTGTCCCTATTTTTCATTTAATAAAAATTTATAGGCTAAAATATCCTTTATTTATGGGTTTATTAAATCAAAGATTCTGGGTTCGAATCCCGCAGAGGCAAAAAAAGAAAAACAAATCGCGAGATAAAATTTTCATAGAAATTTTATCTATTTGACCAAAGTTATATAGAGACTATGCCCTTTGGGCATAGTTTCTATGTAACCAGTCGGACAAGACATGGTCTTAATTTTTCAACGAAACTTTGCCTTCAGACATAGTTACATAGAAACTATCCTCCTCTACGCATAATTTCTATACAACTGCCGAATAAGCATAATTTTTATAAAATCTTGCCTTGTGATGTTTTTTCCTTTTTTGATTCTGCTAGAATTCGAACCCACAACCTCATAGGTTTTTTCGGAGGCATAATTACATAGAAACTATGCCTCTTAAGGCATAATTTTTTATACAACTTTGATCGAATAAACATTTTTCTAATGAAATCTTGCTTTGCGATTTTTTTCTTTTTGAATCTGCTGAGATTCGAACCCGCAATCTCCAAAATATTTTTAATCTTTTTTTAGGTGAGTGACAAAAATTAAAGATCACCCATTTGAAAGGCAAAAATTAAAGACCACCCTAAAATTGGAGAAATCGTGTGAATTGTCCAAATTGAAGGTTAAGATCATTGTTTGGGCCCCCGCTTTAATTCTCCAAGCCCATCCTTCCTATAAATTCACAGCTCCGTCCTTTTTGTGCTCCCTTCGTCCCATTTCATTTTTTAAAATTCTTTGATTTTAATTTAATATTAATTCTTGTTTACCTTATTAATTTCCCTTCACGTTAATAAAGAAAAGTAAACATTGAAAAAATTAGTTTATTTTTAAAATGACAAATATTTGAAACAATTATATTTAGTAAACGAAGACAAGTAAATGGAACGAGTATATATATATTTTATCAATCTCTTCCATCTCCATTGAAGCATGGAAGCCATATATTATTGATTGATCATTATAGTACAAAATTTTGAGGATAAACCTCGTCACAAAAATAATATTCACGATAATTAATGTGGAGTAATAACGTAACTACGAGATATGATAATTAACAACACAAAGATTTTTACATGAAAATCCTCCTGAATAAGAAAAAAAAATGGGCTCTATAAAAGCAAAGAAATACATTATAATGAGAAATTTTACACTGGTAATCTCGAGTACAATACTCCGAAAACCATTGCACACTCAAAAGAAATAAACCTCTTTTAATTTTCACACCTCAGTCCAATATTGCCCACTCTCTTTTCCTTACATACTATTCTTTATCTTTGAAACTCCCTCACTTTTCTCTCTTTCTGTTGGTATGTTTGAATGAGAAACTGAAGGCTCCTTTTATAGGCGAGAGCACCACTTTTTTTGGCAATCAGAATTGTTAAGAGTCCCACATCGATAATGGAACGAGACATGAACTTCTTATATGAACTTGGACAATCCTTACCCTATAAGCTGACGTTTTGGGTTGAGTTAGGCCCAAGATCCATTCTTTACATGGTATCAAAGTCAGACCCATTCCAATTATTTATTCACCGATGTTGAGCCCCCAAATTATATTGTTCTTGGGTCTTCCATCATCAACCTTATCGAAAGGGATTAAAAACTTTACCTCCGGAGGTACTTTATGACTTTATTTATTAAATTATGAAAATTGAATATTTCGGACGATTTCGTAGAAAATTATGTCTTAGCTCGGTCGTATGAGAAATTCGAGTGCGCGAGCAAGTTTGTGGAACCGTTTACCTTGGGGTAGCATATTTGATTTGTATTTGGGGAGGTCTCGGGTGTTTGGTAGAGAATTGACCAATTTGCTAAGTTCTGGTTTCTGGTGAGCCGCGCCAGCGGGGTTATAGCCGCTTCTGCGTGGCCGCCTCTACAGAGGTTGCGAGACTTCGGACTCCATATATCTTTTGACTCTATATATGTGGGCACCTGATATCTATGAGGGTTCACCCACCAACCTCGCAGATGTGGACTTGAATATTTGTGATGTCTCTACTTCTGCGGGCATTCCCTCATAGAGGCGATCCACCTCCGCGGAGTCAGTTCCGCTCTTGCGCCTATCTGGAACTTAAGTCGGACCACTTCATCGGTGGATTTGCCGCCGGTGCGATCCGCCCTGGCGGTGTCAATTTTCTGAGACGGAATCGTTGTTTTTCAGAACATAATTTAATGTCCAAGCGATTTCACTTTCCCCAAAATATTCTCTTAGGATTAGAGCTAGATAGAGAGGGGTTTCTTGGGTCTTCCATCATCTACCTTTCTTGAGGTAAAGTTTTTAATCCCTTTTCATTATTAATCATTATTTGGGTCTTCTCGACTTAGTAGAATTCATGATTTTAGGGAAGAATACAACCTGTGTTTATATGATAAATAAGAGTCTATAAATCATGATTTGGAGATTGATTAGTGATTGTATTGTGATAATATTGTAACCTAGTGTTTAATAATTATTGTGTTAGATTGGCTAATTTGATGTTGGGAAATTAGGGGAAAATCTAGGATTTAAATTGAGGCTTTTGTCAACTCATGAAATTGAGGGTACAAAGGTGATTAATTTTTAAATTAATTTAAGGATATGATTCTTTAGTATGTTTTCTTGCTTTTAAAGTAATTAAGTTTCGATTTCGCAACCGTGTGCCCGAGGTCGATTTGGGATTGATCTTGGATTGCTTTTAAGGACTAAGTCCTTGTGTATGTATTGGAATTACTTATTAACGTATAATCTATTTGTTAGACTATGAGTATTACGAGACGCTTCGAAAGGGCAAGAATGTGTCAAAGATTGAGGTTTGTGGCACCTACTCGGCTTCGAGGTAGGCTACGGTTTATCTTTTATACTCCGATAGAAGTACGTAGTCGTTATAAAAATTGAGGGGTATTGAGCGTGTTTGGGAGTCTCACCTTAGCGGTTGTGATGAACGCTTGAGTGGTTATTAGTGTTGAATTGTGTTGATAGACTGTTTCCGACTGCTGTTATTTGGGCTTGTCGCCATTATTGATAATTATTGTGTTTATACATCACATTGCTTCTAATATGAAAGAATGATTACATGGAACTATGTGTTATTGGGTTTCTAAAGCATGTGATATTCATCTCTTATACTTGATTGCATCTCATACATTTTAATTACTTGCCTTGATATTGTTATTGCATTCATACACTCTTGTTCTGATAATATTGAAAGTGGAGTGGTATGGAAATATTGTGGGTTTAATGAGACCGAAAAGGTAAGGATATACTTATAAGATGCTTGGAAATATTGAGATGACGGAAATGATTGATATGGCTTCAAAGGAGTCTTGGCTTTAGTCATATACATGTCTTGAATCCCGACTGGCTAGGAGTGGTATATGAACGACGTAGGTCCATCATGGATCACAATTCATAGACTTTGAACGTGTGTATACTGATTTGTGAAAGGTACTTTGCGTTTGCATTCATATCATACATTCACATATACATTGACTACTTGATAAGTGGTATCGTGATTTGGACTGATTATTGAGATTTGGTTATTATCATGAGAATCGGGTCTTGTTGATTTAACTTCATACTATCTGAATTATTGATTATTGAACTCTTATGTGAATAAAATGACTTATATGATACAATGGATTGTTAGAATAGGATATACTTGAGAGTCAACTTGGTGTTTATTTCTAAGAAAAAAGGTCAATATACCCTTCTACTTTAGTTTATTAGTCAATTTTGTCATTATGTTAGCGAAAATAGTTAAATATACCTCTAATGTTATAAGTTGGGGACAAATATATCCCTACCATTAGCAAAGTATTCAAAAACTTCCTTTAAAAAAAATTATTCTGGAAAATTGAAAATTTTAATTAAAAAAATCTGAGAATAATTTTTTAATGTAGAAAACAGTAAAATATTTTTTTAATAAAAAATAAAGTGTCCAAAAAATCTTTTTTTAATCTGGATTAATTTTAAAAATAAATTTGAAAAAGCTGATTTAAAAAGAATTCCAGATTTTTAATAAAAAATATTCAATTTTCCATAATATTTTTTTTACAACAACAACATACACAGTATAATCCCACAATGTGGGGTCTGAGAATGATATAGTGTACACAAACCTCAACTTCACCTTGGTAGGTAGAGCGACTGTTTTCGGGAGACCCTCGGCTCAAGATAAAACATAATCACAAGCAGGACAATCAAAACAAAGCAAGAGTAAATCAAGAATAAAGAGTAAAGACAAAACATATTTTTTTTCCAGAATATTTTTTTAAAAATGAATTTAATAAAATTAAGAAATTTTCATATTTTTAATAAAAGCCATTTTCCAGATTTATTTTAATTTAAAAAAAAATAATTTTCCAGATTATTTTAAAAAAAAAATTGTCACGCAGACACCACATAGAATAAGTTAAATGTTATATAAAATAAGCTAAATACCTATTATAATATGTTAAAAATGAGGCGTATTAGTGTATATTTCCCTATATTAGTGTATAATTTGAGTAACATGTAGCTTTTAACTTATTCTATGTGGTGACTACGTGACAATTTTAAAAAAATAATTTGGAAAAATAATTTTTCTAATTAAAAAAAATCTGAAAAATGGCTTTTATTAAAAATATGAATTTTTCTTGATTTTATAAAACTCATTTTTTTAAAAAATATTTTGGATATTAGATTTTTATTGACAAATATGGAAAATATTTTTTTAAAATCATTTTTTTTCAGATTTCTTTTTAAAATTAATGTATATTTTAAAAATATATAATTAGGACACTTTAATTTTTTTAGAAATACTTTACAGATTTTTTAATTAAAAATCCAAATTTCCAGATTAAAAAAAAGAAGGTATTTTTGAATACGTTGCTAATAGTAGGAATATATTTGGCCCCAACTTATTACGGGAGGGGTATTTTTTATTACTTTCGCTAACGGAGGGAAAAGTTGACTAATAAACTAAAGTAGAGACGTATATTTGACCCTTTTCCCTTATTTCTATTATATATCTTTCATCGTTGTCGGCCTATGATGCTGTTAGGTGTATTTTGTATACACATTTTGTGTCATTTTTAGTTAGTATTTTCCCATTTTTCGTTCAAATAAGTGTCGTGTTAGGTTGTTTTTCTTTCTTTTGAGTCACATCGGTCCTAAATGGAGAAAATGGCAAAAATAAGAGGAAACGAGCTTGATTTAGATGGAATTGCACACTAAAAGGGCCAAGGAATGAAGCCTAAGAAGTCCCGGGAAGTGTAGAAGAAATCAGACGAAGTCCGGGCGAGAAAAGGACAAGGTTTCAAAAAATCTTTGATTACTTTGCACCGGTGCAAAAGATCCATGAAGTTCGGGTGGCACATAGACTTGACCAGTGGTGCCATTCTGCAGACAGCGGTCGGCACGAATTTTGCAGATCCGAGCCGGGTATAAGAGTCCAAAGCAATATAGTCTATAAGTATAAAACCCTATACCCTATGTCATATTAAAGGAGGCTAGCTTTAAATCCTTGTACATATTCCACAACACAACTCTTGGAGGCCACAAGATTGGAGACCTGGTTCTAGTATTTTCTTTTCTCTTTCTTTCTTTTTAATTCAGTTTATGTATGGATTTTGTGTTAGTTCTTAGCGTGACTATGACTAGGAGCTAAACACTTTATTAGGACTTTCCTTATGATCGCTTGAAACTTTTATTCATGAATTAATGCAGTAGTTTGATCTCTCCTTCACTTGATTAAGATTTAGTCAATATTTGGTATGAATGTTTTATAATTAATTGATCACTAATTATCATAACCTATATGAGTTCGAATCAAAATTCTGAAAGGTGAGATTTGAATATGCTGTAATTGACTAGACATAGGTTAAAATCGCTGACGAAAGTACCCCGATACTTGTGTAGCATTATATGTTACCGTTCTTAATTCTCCTATGTGGTAAATCCTATCATAGAAATATAGAAGGGTTCTGCACTGGGGTTGAGTGATTATATGTCCTAACCCGAATATAAGACAGTCTAGTTAACCGATATCTTAACGAAGAAGAAGAATCATTCTAGTCGCATTAAGGATTGAATAAAGTGGATAGTTGAGGAGTTCGGAAGCCCTAATTCCTTCGTAACTGATTTAAACCAAAGTATTATCATAATTAGTTTATTTTCTGCAATTACTTAGTCTTAGTTATTAGATAAAAATACAAACAAATTAACGTTCACCAAATATAAACTAAAGCTTAGATAATCAGTACTTGATAACCAGTCTCTGAGGACGATATTCGATCTTACCAGACTATATTACTTGTGAACGATACGTACGCTTGCGTGAGCAATCGAAATATCGCTAACAGATGCCTAGAGGAGTACGTTATGTACTCATACTACACTTGATGTATTTTTTTTGGGTGTAGATACAACGCCATTTTCTAGCTCCGGACCACGTGGCTGAGTCCAGCTTGGAAATCTAGTGTTCGGGATGAGCCTGCATCCTTCTAGCATGCCTTGGACACTTTTCTTCACTCTGCTCTTATATATGTTTATGAGTCAGTTTTAGACTTTCAGACTATATTACTCGTGTATTAATTCTCTTGTATTACAGACCAGATCTTTTTGGAGATGTAATAACTAGATATTCAGACTTGTTCTTTTTACCTATGATTATGATCATACAACTTTATAATTGATTATCTTACTTCTACTTATTTGTTTATTGTATGTTATAACTGGAAAAATAGTTCACCTACCAGTAAAAAAAGTGCATGTACCATCACGATGTCCGAAAGTAGTAGTGACAAAAGTATTTATTTTTAAAAAAGAGGTGTTTGACCAATTTTTTGGGAGAAAATACGAGTTTTTCGACAGTAGCAGAAGTTACTTTTCAGAAGCAACAAAACTAGTTTTTTCTCAAAAATATTTTTGAAAAAATCACTTAGAAACACTTTTTAAAAGCTTGACCAAACATTAATTATTGCTCAAAAGTATTTTTTTTAAGTTGAATAACCAAACACAAAATATTTCCCACTAAAAGTACTTTTTCGAAAAACACTTCTTAAAATAATTAGAAGCTTGACCAAACAGACTATTGGATAGAAGCATACAAAAGAGACTTTTCAGGGCACTTATAGTATTACTGAAATCTTAGAGGACTTAACTGCAAAAACCAACCGTTATTAGGTGCAGTTACAGGCGCGCCAAAACCGTGCCCACTACACTATATATATCCACAATATTGACACTCAAAAATTTAAGTTTCCACAATGAAACCGCTCCTTCTTATACTCTTTCTTCTTCAATACGCTTCCGCAGTACAAATTCTCTCCAAATCGAAGCTTCAAAAATGCGAGAAAGTTTCCGATTCGAATAGCCTCAATTGCACCAACAAGATCATCATCAACTTGGCCGTTCCCAGTGAATCGGTAATAATCTCTCAATCTTCTTCTAGAAACTTATGAATTTATCAATCGATTGATGTAACGAACGAATTGTGTGTAAATGTGCGTTTGATGTTTGATGTAGAGTGGAAACGAGGCTTCATTGGTGGCAGAGATAGTTGAAGTGGAAGAGAACTCAAGCAGTAATATGCGAACACTTCGAGTTCCACCGGTGGTTACAATTAACAAATCCGCTGCGTATGCTTTGTATGAATTGACATATATACGAGTACGTCTTCAAAAAATTTATGTTTGACTGGAGACCGGATTATTATACTAGTTTGGTCTTTGTACTTTTTTGGTGATTGTTGAAATATTGAACTCATAGGTGAAAAGTTAAGCTTGATTGAGAAAACATTGCATCAAAGGTTAAAATTTGAATGTTTAAATGAATTGAATTCTTGAAAGCTGTAAAAAAATACTCTCAATTTATGTGACACAATTTGAATTTCAAAAGTCAAACAATTTAAATTTGATTGTGAAGAGTTTAAAAAAAATAAAGTTTATGTAATATAAGTTACAAAAATTGACAATTCAAAATATTTAAAAGATATATATGAAAAACATTACGTCAAAGAAAGAATATTCAAATCTCGAAATCTGAAAGTTGCCCCACATAAATTGGGACGGAGGGAGTAGTATTTTTATGTTATTAATGGATTTTTGGCTAAAATTTTGCAACATTCCTGAAAGAAATAATCTCTTGATTATTTTCATTAATGAAAGACTATATATACAATTTACAATTTCTATAATAGGAAAATCCTATTCATATTCTACTTTCAAAACCTTATTCTACTTGTACAATAATTATACAATTATGGTAAGTGAATAATTCTAATTTAATACAAAATATATGTTACCTAATATACATCAAACCGTGATATACAAGTTATGTATATCACGTCACAGATTGCTCCTATTTTCACACCCCACAATCATAGCGGGCGGTCTTCGTACGCTGAGACTGTCCCTAAAATCTTCAAAAAAGACCGAGGAAAGACCTTTGGTAAATATGTCTGCAATTTGATACCTGGAAGGGACATGTCAGATGCGTACTTGTCCACGAGCTACCTTTTCGCGAATAAAGTGGATATCCATCTCTATATGTTTAGTGAGCTGGTGTTGAACCGGATTACCAGAAAGGTAGACAACACTAATATTATCACAATAAACCAAGGTAGCTTTCTTAATAGGACAATGAAGCTCTAAAAGAAGACAACGTAACCAACATGATTCAGAGACCACATTTGCTACCCCTTCGATACTTGGCCTCTACACTAGAGTGTGATAACGTCGACTGACGCTTTGTAGACCATGAGACCAAGTTATTATCAAGAAACATACAATAGGCAGACGTAGAGCGTATGGTGTCTGGACATCCATCCCAATCAGCATCTGTATACGAGACAAATGTAGATGTCGATGAAGGATATAAGTGCAAGCCATAGTCAAGTGTCCCATGGATATACCGAATAATACGTTTGAGCGCATTCATGTGCTCAATCCCGGGATCATGCATAAACAAACACATATGCTGTACGGTATAAGTGATGTATGGTCTTGTGAAAGTAAGATACTGAAGGGCCCCTGCGAGACTGCGATAGCGTGTCAGATCCTTATAAGGTGACCGGAGTGGAAGTGGACTTACAATACTCTCAATGATCTCAGCTGCATACTTTTGTTGTGACAAGAATAACTCACCTGCATGACGAGTGACATCAATCCCCAAAAAGTAACTCAAGGGCCCTAAGTCTTTCATAGCAAATTCAGAACTGAGCTTTGTCATGATAGACTAACATCAGAAGAACCAGTCAAGAAAATATCATCCACATATAGGAGTATATAAGCCAGGTAAGTACCACGACGATATATAAATAACGAATTATCAGACATGCTGTGTGAAAACCCAATAGAGGAAACATAGTCTTCAAATCTCTTATACCAAGCCCGTGGGACCTGCTTAAGCCCATACAAGGACTTCTTTAATAAACAAACATGAGGATATTTGGGGTCACGAAAACCCAAGGGCTGATGCATGTAAACGGTCTCCTTAAGATCACCATGTAAGAAATCATTCTTCACATCTAATTGATGAATGAACCAAGCTTTTGAAAGAGCGAGAACAGTACGAATGGTAGCCCGTTTGACCACCAGACTAAATGTCTCACCACAATCCATGTCAACCTGCTGAGTCTTACCATCACCTACAAGACGAGACTTATGCCTCGCAAAATAACCATCAAAATTATCCTGGTAACAGAAAATCCACATAGACCGAATAATATTATCACCAGAAGGACGGGGTACCAACTCACACGTCTTATTATCAATAAGATCATTATATTCGTCGGCCATAGAAATTTTCTAATTCGGGTGATTTAAAGCTGAAACTGGGTTACGGGTGATTTAAGAGCATTAGAATTGAGATTAAAATATCTTTTTGGTTTAAAAATACCCTGCTGACTACGAGTAACAGGTCTATGACTCGGGGGAAATTTTTATGGATTTTGGAAAAAACAAGACTGGCTGGCCAGCATGTAGTGGGCCTGCTGGCCCAACATAAAAAACAATAGCCGACACAGGAACTGTAGCAGGAACAATTTCCGTATTAGGCTGGGCAACCGGCCCAACAGCCAAAACTAGGGCAGAAACAACACTGGAAACAATAGGATGTGGCGGAACAGTGGGCCCGCTGGCCGATTTAGGGTGCGGGACAAGTCCGATAAATAGTGGATAATATATGGGGAGACATCGTTATCCAAATAATTATACGAACTAGGCACGGGACTATTCACTTTAGCAAACGGAAATTGGGTTTCATCGAAAATAACATGGCGAGTAATGATGATTTTATTAGATGATAAATCAAAATATTTAAGACCACGATGATTAGACGGATAACTCAAAAACACACAAGGGTAGAACGGACCTGAAGTTTGTTAATTGTGGTTGACGGAAAAAGTGGATAACACAAGCACCCAAAGACCCTAAGATGGGAATATCTTATTATATAAGAATTAAAGAGGGGATGAATATGTCAAATCATTGGTAGGAAGTATGTTAAGAAGATAAGTAGTCATTTGTAGAGCGTTATGCCAAAAGGAAGAGGGTACAGAAGCTTGTACCATTAAAGTTCGGACAATATTATTAATGGTGCGAATTTTCGTTCAACTTTCCCATTTTGTGAGGACGTATACAAGAGAAACGAAAATTTATTCCATTAGTATCACAAAAATCCCGAAATAACCTATTATCATATTCTTTGTCATTATCACATTGAATAGTTTTGATTTTCTGTTCGAACTGGGTATGGATGAATGCTCTAAATTTTAAAAAAATGGAAAATACTTTAGATTTTTTCGCTAACGGAAAAGTCCATAAAAAAAAAAAAAATAATCATCCAAAAAAGAGAGCATAATAACGATGACCCAAGGAACTGAGAACAGGAGATGCCCATAAATCGCTATGAATAATATCAAATGACATTAAAGTATGAGAAGTAGAGTCTACAAACGGTAATCTAACAAGTTTTCCTAGACGACAAGATTGACAAATTGGAGTACTACGCGTACCCTTACAAGAAATAAAATTGTTTTTATGCAAGGAAGAAACACCCCACATTGTGAGATTTTCACTGGGTATGTTGTTGTTGTTGTATGTAAGGAAGAAACAATAGATGACCCAGGATGACCCAAACGTGCATGCCATAAGGAAGGAGCGAGAGCCACAAAAGTAAATGACAATGCTTGACTCGAGAGACTGGATGTGGGAGTGATAGGATAAAGATCTCTACTACTATCACATATCACATCTCATGAGAGGAATCCCATCTTGAAATCCTTTACAGGGAACCCAAAAGGATCAAATTCAACAGAAACCCAATTATCAGTGGTGAATTTACGGACAAACACCAAATATTTAATTAAGTTAGGGGCATGAAGATCATTTTCAAGACAAGAGGATGACGGGGGGACAAAGTTTTATGACAGTAACCACGATTGAAATTAAATTGCCATTATCGACAATTATGCCATGATTGTTGCTCAAATTGGAATAAGACGAGAGAGTACCTTGGTCTGACGTCATGTGAGAAGTGGCTCCGGTGTCCATATACCAATTCAGGTCTGGGGAATTTAATCCAAGTGTATGCATAACAACCTCAATATCTGTAAGAGTTGGACTCGGAGTGAAGAATGCAACATGATGGGATTGTGGGGGCCGAGGCCCAAGCACCCCGGCTTGCTGCCCCGGTCCAACAGAATGACGGAAGCCACTGTTCTGGGAAAAATTGGGTGTGACTGATTGCTGGGAGGTTCACTGTCCAGGGGCTGAAAGACCGGAAAAATAGGGTCCATTGGGCCCCTGGTCACCAGCCCCGACCCACTGCCATGGAGCCCATGGCTGGGACCAGTTGGCCTGAGGCCCACTGCCACCATATCGGGGTCCAACGCCACTGTTCTGGCCGCCCCCACCACCGCTGTAACCACCACGGTTGCCACTGTGATTTTTGCCATTATTGTTCCGATTTTTCTTGCCTCCACCGTGAGCATGGTTTTGGCTCGAATTATTATTAAAACCTTGAGAATTAGCGGAGGACGTCATCATGACCACAGGACTAGCGCCGGTAGCCGCCTTTTTGGCCTTCTTCGAGTGTGAGCATGGAAACAAGCCTGATAGAAATGCGGAAGAGAATTGCTCTAACGAAGAATTGTACCAACCCCACGATAGGCCTCAAATATGTCCTCAACCATTTGAAGGACCAAACGATCATTAGTAATGGGCGCGCCAACGTTGCGGAGTTGGTCCGCCTATTCTTTCAACCTTTTGCAATAAGGTGAAATATTCGGAAAATCTTCCATGTTGACGTGAGAGAATTCCTGCTCAAGTGTAACAACTCTAGAATTTTGATTATCTTGGAACATATCACGTGCTCTATCCCAAGTACCCATAGTCGTAGCGCCTGGTTAAATAATCGTTTGCAACAGGTCGGTAGAGATAGTGGAGTAAATCTATCGAAGAACGATAACATCAAGTGTCATCCACAACTTAGGATCATCCTCGAGTTTTGGCACCTCCGTATCCGCATGAGCCGCGGGGATAATATGATGGAGGACTTGATGCGAGCGTGCATGAACTTTGTGAACAGTTCGGCACACGCTGCATATTTAACGTTTTTTATTTCTAGAATAATAGGGATGTGATTCTTGATGTTAGAAACCGTAAGGCAAGGTGAAACGTGTTCTTAGCCATAATAGCAACACAAGACGTGATGAAGAGATTTTGGAAGATAATTTGAGAAGAGAGAAGACACCGCCGGGCACGAAAATCGAGAAAAGGGGGCTCAGATTCCGATGCGAAATGGAAAATTGTCATATAAATTGGAGCCTATGGACTATTTTCTTTTACCTTATTTTGTCTCCTTTCCTTTCTTATGTATAATATTTGGGGAAGTGTGTTTTTGCTACTAGAAGAAGTGAGTGGAAATTTTGTGTCATTCAGTAATGATGCTGATTGTATCTTAGAAATATTTAGTTCTTCTGAGAACTTGCTGGAATTTTTGGCATAATTTATTTTGCTTCTACAAAGTAATTGTTTGAAGCCGGAGGCCCTTAGATTACATCTTTAAGCAAACTTGATTGTAGTATGTATATTACAATCCATTGTATAGATTTTGTTTAGCAATGTCTATTTCCAAGCAATCCTTCCATCGATCCATGTAATTCCTTCAAATACATGTCACATGTTTTCTGGCCTTGTTCCCGAGGAAGTACACTTCCATTTCTCTTATGGCAAATAATCAACTCGTCTGATTCACTTAGAATGGTGGAAAAATGCTTGTTGATGGACATTGGAGTCACTGTTACATAAGGCTTGTTAAGGCTTCGTCTTAAAGATTATAGTCTTGTCTCGTACAAAAACTTGTTTAGTAGACAGGTCTATAAGCACAACAAAAGAAAAGATAACTTGTCTGTGTCTTGCTTGAATTAATTCCATTGTATTACTTTCTCTGAGTTCAATTGACTTTTTTTGTGTAGGATGTTGCTTATAAACCTCAAGAATTCTATGTCAATACACGCAAGTGTGAGCCAGATGCTGGGGCAAATGTTGTGCAGACATGTGAGAGGTAATTCATTTTGATAATGTTCATCTCCATATTGGACTTATCTTAGGCGATTTTGCTTTTTCATCAACGATGTTTGTTTCTGTTGTAATGATATCTGATTTTGATTAAGTATCAGCTTTGACTTCTCTATCTTATGGGAAAGCTCGAATTTCCCTCCAATTTTTGGCTTTCCAAAAAATCTTGTGGCAATATGAAAGAGATAACCAAAAAAATAAAAATAATCATTAGGGAATCTAGGCGGATAGTGCTCAAAGTTTCGGACTCTTGAACTGGTTTTGAAGCATTGAATCTCCATTACTTGACACATGAATTCAACCATTATTTGGCTTATTGTAACCTCTCAATAAGTGTCATTACATGACTATTGAAGGCCATTAGTTGGCTAGTTGATAGGTCATCTTCCTTACACTATAAATTGAAGTTTTGGCTCAATTGGAGAGACACACCACACTCAACACTTGACACTAAGTTCAGATTTTCTGAACTTCTTCCTCTCTAGCATACTTTCATACACTCAAGGTTCTTCTTGAGAAACACTTGAGTTTCCTTAGCGCATTTGTTAGTTGTTGTTTTATCTTGGGAGACAATTGTCCACTAACGTAAAAAAATATATACGGGGCAATCTTGTCTTTAGGACAGAGTGAATATCACTCGACTCAGCAGCGCCCTTGTAACGCTACCAGATTTAGTGTCTCTTGGTTTTAGGTTATCAAGATCAATGAGCTTGTTGCTATTGGAAGAAGATTCAAGAACGGAGACCAAGAACTCAAAACTTATTGTTGCCACAGCTCTAGTTGACTACACGATTGTTAACTATTGTAATTCCTGTTGTTTACCATTTTGAATCACTTGTAATAGTTGTTTACTATTCCCGTACATCCATTATTTTCCAATAATCTTAAGAAAAGATTTGTACTAGTGCTCCGAAAGATGTTTGCCAGCAGATATGATCCCAAATCCGTTTTCTTGCTGCATCCGTTTTCTTGCTGTCACGCGCATCCGTTTTCTTGCTGCATCCCTTTTCTTGCTCGTTAGCGCTCTTTGTTGATTTTTGAAAGAAGGGGCGGAGCTTGAAGAAGCGAAGCGAGCCTAGAGTAGCAGCCTATTACGTTTTTTCAGGCCCCTTTGATATCTTATTAGTCAAGCGCTAGCGCCCCTTTAGAGTCGGTATTTTCTGTTATCAATGAAACCGAAAGAAAGAAAAAACCCAGTGCGTTTCGTATAGATCGAGACTTGTAGCTTGATTCTTTACTCATTCCATACTGGGAAGAATTGCAGGAAATCGTTCGATAACACTTCTTCCTATTTCTTTCTCAATGATATCCGACGATCAAGACAATTCCCGTGAAACTCTTTCACTTCTATGAGAACAGTTCAATTAGTTGCTACGCTGTTCTAAGAAAACTATTAGTTGCAGTTCTTCTTATTCCCCTCTCCTCCCTATTCGTTGCGTAGCTGTTCTAAGTTTATAGTCTCGTTGCTTCAGCACTTAAAGTTAAGTAATTGATTATTCTTAATCGACAAAAGTGAAATGAGAATAGGCCTTAACAAAAGTTCAATTCGAATAGGCTAATTGCGTAGCTGTTCTTCTTTCCACTCCTGTTTGAACTCTCCTTACAGTAAAAGCTTGTCGAAACCAGTTCTGTAAACAGTTCAACCAATGTCTCTGTCAACAAATCTGGTCCTAGTTATGAGTCTCTCTTTGACGATAGCTACATATCTGTTTTCGTAAAAGGTGGGATCTCTGGATCTGATGCCGAACTTCAAGATACTGCTAATAGTCATGCGAGTGTGGCTAAGGATTAAGAAAGAGTTGCGATCATCATTCCCAAGAGTGGTGGAAACAAGCGGCCACGAGAGGTTGAGGATGTCAACTGGGACAAGAAGAGAAGGTTGAAGATGCTGTTCTACCTTGTAGAAGAATGCCTACATCTGTCCCAGACAAAGGATTCGAACCATGGTAAAGAGGATTTGGATATGTGACTGACGTGGGCCAGAATCTAAAAGGTCTAAGTTAAATTTCTTCCTTGTCAATAATGAGATTAAATGGCTTGAAGTAAAGTTAGGAATATGAAAAGGTTTTCCTGAAAAATTATATTCCTTATGCTTTTAAAACCAGAAGTTTAATCTCACCTTCCTTCCCGTTTAAGATTGGACTATTGTAAACAACAACTTAAAAGATATGATCTTAAGTTGTAATAAAATTGACAATTCTAAGTAAGCGCCAGGAATTTCCCTGGGCACCAATCACAAGGGAAGAGGACTAAAGACAAACCTGTCACCGTTTCCGGCAGAAGATCCTTCATTTGATAGGATGATGTTGGACACTCAGTCATACAAATCCTACGGGCGACTGGAGTGGGCCAGAGTATCTAGATCACATATGATCCGGTTACGCCCTAACCACTCTATAGTAGAGGAGTTGGAGAAGATGTCCTCAAAAGGAATTAAGGGAATGAGATCACTCTAAAAAGAGGTGATACATGTCCCAAACTTGGTTTAAGGGACGTTGTTGGTCAACCTGACTTGAGTCTAGTCCAACAGGTCTGTAATAACTAAGAATGGTACAGTACGTCTGTAGCCAGATGAATGATATATTTGTAATCCGTGCATCTATGTCATCATAGATTAAGACATGTTAAATAGAAAGTCATTCAACAGCTAACGAAGTTGAGATTGTTGTCGTCTGTTGACATAAACCCTCAAAATGAATGAGAGGTGGGCGAAGAGGTAAAATCACCTTTCCATTCTGTCGAAGGAATATCGAAAGAAGCATCGCTCCTCTAGATCTTAGTCACAACTACATGGGTGATTTGAGGCGTGTACAAAATAGAGGGGGGAGACAAGTACTTTGTGACCTTTATTGATGATGGTAGAAGTTGAAAATCAACTAAGCCTACGGATTGAGGAATTCGTAGTGATAGAGGGGGAGAATGTGAAACATCGTTCATCAAACACGACTTCTCCTTACTCACCTGAGTCTAACGGTGTTAGCCAAGCGCAGAGATAAACACCCAAGATATGTGGGGCAAGACAATCCTTACCGCTAATGCGATTCTCAACAGAATTCTGCATAAGGATAAGGATAACTCTCTATGTGAAACATGGATAGGATCCCATATACAAATGTTGTGATGTGGGGTGGCTTGGTAGAGGTTGGAATACCGAAACAGGTCAAGTTGGACCTAAGAATGTAGATTGCATATCCACTGGATCTGCAAATAACAGTAGTGCTTATTGCATCTTGGTGTAAAAAAAAATGCTGAATTCTTTGAAGATAACTTTCCTTGAGAAGGAAAAATAAGTAAATTGCTCTAGGTTAACTAGAACCCGTGAGTGCCTGATTGTCCGGAACTAGACGTTCCAGATCTATAAGACGCGGAAGTTGTTGACTATCCGGAACTTAATGTTCCAGATCTACATAACTCAGGAATTCTAGATGTTGAACCAAGACGGAGCAAAGAGGGAACAAAGACTTGTTCCAGACCTTCTAGCTTGTATGGTTGAAAAGTGAACCATGGACAATTAACAAAGAATTGTCATCACCATAAGCGCTGCTTTGGAAGGAAGCTACAAAGAGAGAAATAGACTCCATCAGATAAAATCACACTTGTGTGATGGTTGTTCTTACTCTGAAAAAAACCTTTGGGTTGTAAAAGTGGATACTCGAATTGAGTACAAAGTAGATGGATCTATTGACGAGTATAAGGCCTCGGTTACTTGGACACATGCTCCCCTGTGAATAGCTTAACATCCGGGGCCACTGCGGTTTTGCGTGACATGGATGTTGAGACAACCTTCCTAACCGGAAAGTTGGTTTGGTGGACTGTTGGGCTTCTTCCTGAACTTCCGTTTGGTCCTTGAAATGTTTACATTTTGGTCCTAAAAGGTTCAGATAAAACAAAAACAATGAATCTGACAACAGAAACATTGACTCTGAAGTTAGAAAGCCAACAATTAGAAAACCAACCGTATGAAGTGGAAGAGGAAATCTATATGAAACAACCCGAGAGGTATGTGGTTCTAAGGCAAGAGAAGAAAGTGTGCTGACTTGTCAAATCTCTATACGGGCTGAAACAATCCCCGAAGCAATGATACGAAAACTTTGATAATACTCTACCATTGAAAAGGGTTTCTCCATTAATGAGTGTGAAAAATGTGTCTACATGAAAGGTAATTCTGACTCGTTCGTCATAATATGCTTTTACGTAGACGACTTGTTGATCACAGGAAGTAGCCCTAGTTTGATCCTAGAGACTAAGAACATGTTGAAACGATGTTTCAATGTGGATGATGTGGGTATTGCAGATGGCATCTTAGGAATTGGGATTTCTAAGACATCTTACGGACTGGTCTGATTCCAAACTCATTAGTGAAGTGTTTGATAGTCTCGTTGAAGTCATCAATGGATATGAACCAAAGAAGTGATTGGAATCATGGTGCACTCATATACCAGGAGTGATATGCGCATGTCACATGTAGTTCAATGTATTTTACACACTACAACTGACCTGATATCGACTTACAAAGTAGATCGGTTGAACTAAGATTCATTCGTGATTCTGGAAATGAGCGATAAAAGGTGTTAAATCGGATATGCTGATATCTGAAATATTCGCTTGTCTACAAATTATGGTATTTTGGATGTCCAGCAGTTCTGGAAGAACACAGTGATGCAAACTGGACATCGGACTTGAAGAACACCAAAGCAACACGTGGATGTATATGGTGGTGTGTCATTGAAAATTCTCTAAGCAAATTTGCATCGGCCGGTTCGTGATGAAATCAGAGTTTATCGCTTTGGACAAAACATGATGAGAAGTTGAGTAACTTCACGACCTCTTAGAGGATGTCCCTTGATTGGGAGAAACTCGTGCCTTCATCAGTTCTACACTGTAGGGCACGGATGACGGCGTCTGGACATATCTGTCAGAGATATAAGACTATATGGCAGTTGATCATCACGGGTGACACTTCCTTGATTACTAATCAAAGGATATAGCGAACCCTTTAACTAAAGGGCTACCCGAAAGTCAAGAGTTTTGTCGGTCTAGGGGAATAGGCGTAAAACCCAAACAATAAGGACTGATATGGTGGAAACCCAACCTTACTGACTGGAGATCTAAGAAATTAGGTTCAATGGGAAAACTAAATCGTAAAGGTTCAGTTGAGCGCTTCTGTTGAAGCAAGAGCACTTCAGATGATGATTTCTGTAAAGAAATATGAATCCAAAGCCATTCCCGCGATAGACCTTAAAGTGCTACATGCATGGTGGGTAGAGGTTAAGTTTCCAAAACCTTTAATGATCTTCAACGGTTGAGGTTAGGTTTGAGAATTTTTTTAATAGTGCCTAACTCTTGTGAAATGGGGTATAGCAGGATACATTGTAGGAGACCACCTATTTAAGTGCGAGGACAGACCGCCTCAAATGAGTGCACTTAAGAATCCAAGTGTGTCCACGACCACAACGGACAAAACATTAAGAAGAACAGAGTAAGAAAAGTTGTTACGTTGGTACCGTTGTTGTCACGACCCGAACCGACGGGCCGCAACTGGTGCCCTACCTGGGCACCCTTCTACCCAAACATCTCATATAACCAGCGAAAGCTTAAGAACAACTCATCATCTCATAACGAAGGGATCCTGTCCCCTGAACTGTAATAGTAAACTCATTCTATAAAAATAGGCAAGCCGACAAGGCTGCCACTATATACAGAATATGTCCAAAATGAACTACAACACATACACGCCCAAATACACATTTACCACCCACACCTGTCTACAGACCTCTAAGAGTTTGATAATGAAATGTGACGGGACAAGATCCCGCCGTACCCCTGAATATACAAAAGTCTATAATGGCAGATCTGTACCAAAATGACAAGCTCCGGAACAATGAAGCTATCCCAAAAGCTGAGCGAAGATCCTAAGCTCGCGGATCACCAAACTGAGTACCTATACTGCGGCGATTTAACGCAGCTTCCGGCGGTCGATTATAACAAGGTACCAAGTATGTAAACATAAAGTACAATAAATAAGATCATAACTGGCCAAAAGATGACAGGGACAAGCATGAAAATCAAATACCAGATCCAACCGTGCCATATAAAATAGAGCCAACTGTACCTTTTAAAAATAGAGAGTCAACTGTGCCTTATAAAAGTGAGAATCAACTGTGCCTTTTTAAAATATGAGAGTCACATCAAAATCATGAATGTCTGTTCATATAATCATATACTGTCATAGGTATCTGTACCCGCCTCATGGATACATGTCCATGGAATCATCGTATCTATTTACATATAACGTATCCCGGCCCATTCTGGGACTCAGTGTCTTTTACACATAACGTATCCCGGCCCATTTTGGGACTCAGTGTCTTACACATATAACGTATCCCGGCCCATTCTGGGACTCAGTGTCTTACACATATAACGTATCCCGGCTCATTCTGGGACTCAGTGTCTTTTACACATAACATATCCCGACCCATTCTGGGAATCGGTGTCTTTTACACATATAACGTATCCCGGCCCATTCTGGGACTCGGTGTCTTCTACACATAACGTATCCCGGCCCATTCTGGGACTCTGTGACATGGAATAATAACATTTACACGAATAGCTATCATGAGCAACCATGTGCAATTTAAATCATATTTTGACTCTCAATAAAACCTTTAAAATGAACTTTCATTTTAGAAAAACCAAGGCACTATCATATGTATCACTTTGAAATCATCTTTTGAAAACTCAGAGGCACTATCGTATCATGTATCGTTTTGAAACCATCATTTGAAAACTCAGAGGCACTATCATATCATGTATCATTTTGGATTAAGATCCAATAGAACTATGTACGTACGCCTTACACTCACTTCATATAAATCATGCCAAAAGAAGAAAGGATAGTTTCACATACCGCTTGTCGTCTGTACCAACTCGATAATCTAAATTCGTCTCGCCCCTGGCTAACATTATGGAAACATCTGAATGGCGATAACAGATCCGAATTTGCCTAATTAATTCTTATAAGGCCCGTGAGTAATTTATCTTTTTTATAAAGATCTTAGTGAACTAGCAAATGTAAAATAAATTAGTTATATCTTAGTTTCTATGCAGATGACATTCTAATCATTTTACTATAATAATTGTTTGTCGATACCTTTTTCACTTAACGCTGCAATGACTTGTTTTAACACGTCTACTAATAACATACTTACTTATTTATTAAATCAGTTTCAGCACTTAATACTTAACAATTCCTTTAAATAAACAGAGTCAACTCGGCACCCCTGCTTACTAAAAACTCTTATCAACATCTGTCTCATATGCCTTAATAAGGACTTAGGAACACTTTAGACATGTCCAACTACAGTGAGAATGTGTCCGCTCGCCTCGGTTAGATACAACATTAATTCTTTTAGCATAGAATCAATAACATGAATATTCCTTAACCTCTAAGAGTAGAGTAAACTATGGAGCAATACCACAGTTATAGTTCACATGTAGAACATGCCAAAAGAAGAAAGGATAGTTCACATACCTTATCGGCTATATCAACACGATAAGTAGAATACGTCTCAATTAGTACTTCAACCTATAACAACAATAACACGTCTATCAACTTCATGAATACTAGTATACGCTATACCACATAATGACTCTCCTTTCATATAAAAATTTGGGCGGCACTTCCCCTATATATACTCACATCCACAACTTACAAACAAGGCCAATAACATCAATAACCAAGTACCAATTAAGGGTAGTTCAAAACAACAACCAAGGTGATGCACACACCTACTTCTTATGTTAATCCGGCCACTTAACCCACATTAAAACAGTCCATATTCCAACAACAACGAGGGTAAAATGTGAAGCCTTTCTACACCTTTATATACCCTTATTCCTTTAGGACATACGTTAGCAATTACCACATTAAACATGCATAATTGTAACTGAATTTCCAGCATTATAACTTCACTTCACAGTCCCTAAAACAGCACAACAATACCCAACAGTTTCATGCAGTTTCGGCCAACAACCAAAACCAAAGCCCTTTCCATAACTCCTTAAAATCCAATTCATATTTCAACGCTTCATATAAACCATATCAACTTTCAATAAAAAGATTTCCTTCATTTTAACATGCAGTTAGTGACGATAACAACAACAATAACCAACGAATCCAATATACTAAAAACAGTCCAAAATCGGCTAATATACCAAAATCGCTCTACGACTTCTTATTATCCATTTCACTTAACACAAGTTCATCCCTTAACTACAACATCACTTAACTTCCATTATTCATTAAGAGGAAGAAGAAATCTTACCTCCACTTTAGCTCAATCCTTAACACACGACACCACTGCACTGTTTTCTTCACGTTACAATAATACACACGTATCCTCTACAAGCTTGTAACCATCTTACTTTCTTGTTTATCTTCCAAAAAGTTCATTTTCAAGCTTAGGGTTTCAAGACAATTTTCTTGGCCAAAACCGTGACCCACTGTTTTGGAGTATAACCTTGGCTTAGAACTTAGTTAAGGAACTTAATCTTGGAAAATAAGTTGCTCTTGTTCTTCACTTGGCTATGGGATTTCGAAAACTTGAAGGAGAAGGAAAGAGATAAGAGTTGAAGGATGAAGATATTTTTGTGAGCTAATCTTGCAAAGCCTTGTATAATATATGTGTATATAGCACAAGTGGAGGGGGACCCATGAACCCCACTTGTCCACTTGTCTTTCCCTTCTCAAAATATCTGACTTGGAAATTTCCCGCATCGGCACCGCGGTACTGCAGAATGGCACCGCGGTTCCGGAATTCCTGTAGCTCTCTGAAGTTTCAGCACCGCGATGCTGTGCCTGAAATTCACAGCACGCATTTTTCTCACTTATGCCCTAGAATTACGGGGTGTAACAATTGTCTTGGCTTACACTAAACACTGACGGTTCAAGACATCACGTTCACCGCGCAGTAAGTAAGTCCGATGGTATTCAACTATGGAAGGTTCAAAGCTACGACTACCTATCCAGATGCAACATCGGTCCGCCGAAAGATTGCTAGAAAGACACCTTGTGAGTGCGCCAAAATTTCTTTCAAGAGGGGATTGTTGGAAATTTACTAATGTGGAATTAATGTTAACCCATTATTTATGACTCGAACAATTGAGGCCTCGCACATCGGAAACGTCGTTTCCACACACGTGCACTTGTAATGCCAAGTATCATAAATTTCATTAGTGAAAGAGATATTGGTACGTGAGTAAACGTTTGAGACATAAAATGATGGACGGTTGTTGGTTAAATGACGCGTGTTCCACGTTTGTAAATAAAGGAAGAAGTGTGCGACGTGTAAGATGAAACGAGTCGGAAAGGGCCGCGGAGCCAACCTGTCGGAGCCGCGGCGCCGGAGTGCCTCCAGGCCAGAGTCGCGGCGCAAGTTGGACAGTAGACTACTGGAGCCGCGACGCTAATTCAGAAGAGCTGCGACGCTTCTGAGGCAGAATCGTCGACATGAAGCGGAATTTTTTTGACTCTTGGACTGGTTTTGGAGCATTGAATCTCCATTACTTGGCACATGAATTCAGCCATTATTTGGCTGATTGTAACCTTTCAATAAGTGTCATTACATGGCTATTGAAGGCCATTAGTTGGCTAGTTGAGAGGTCATCTTCCTTACACTATAAATTGAAGCTTTGGCTCAATTGGAGAGACACACCACACTCAACACTTGACACTAAGTTCAGATTTTCTGAACTTCTTCCTCTCTAGCATACTTTCATACACTCAAGGTTCTTCTTGAGAAACACTTGAGTTTCCTTAGCTTATTTGTTAGTTGCTGTTTTATCTTGGTTTCAATCAAGGAGCTTATTGCTATTGGAGGAAGATTCGAGAACGAAGATCAAGAACTCAAAACTTATTGTTGCCACAACTCTAGTTGGCTACACGATTGTTAACTATTGTAATTCCTGTTGTTTACCCTTTCGAAGCACTTGTAATAGTTGTTACTGTTCCCGTACATCTATTGTTTTCCAACAACTAATGCTATGATACCCTTCCCCTGTTAAAGAGAAAGCGAGGACTTAGTCCTTGACTGCCTCAAAACGGTATTCTTAGCTTCCCTTGTTCAAATGTGTTATGTGGTATAAGCTGCACAATTTGTTTTCAAGCCAGCTATGCCTTATAGGTTCCTTTTTGGATATATTTGATAAGAAAATGGAATTGGTAGACTATTAACAAAAGACAGATCTCCCTAAATCAGATGGATTTTAACATCATTTGATGATTGTGAATTGATGTTTGACATAAACCTGCATTTCTTTTATATTCTATGTATTGACATTTGACAATGCACAAAATGCAGCACATATTTATAGTGTGCAGGAATTTTTATTTTTATAGACTTCCCATCATATCATAACATAATCTATAATCAAGATTCAGAAGGCACCTAGTATGTTAAGTTTAAGTAGCTGAAGTATCAAGGATGTGTTTCCAGACTTGAAGCTGCAAAGACTGCCCTATGTGTGTGAGATATAGTTCTGCAATATGGATCTCAAAAATTTACTGACAGAACATAGTGTTCCACATACATACCTTTTCCATATAATGTGACCAGACTTACACTGTCAAGTGAGTAACACTCTACAACTATCTTATTAGTTGCCAGAAAGACTCATACAAAAAGAGAATACATCCATCTAAGTATCTTCATCTTACTTTTTAGTTTTTTGAATTTCCTCCAACTGTACAGGAAAATAATCTAGTAATGATGAGTTTAATTTGCCTCCGGTTTGTGTGGTGCTAGGATACTAAGTTTAGACTGCATATTCCTGTCTTCCTGTCTTTATTGTGGTTTAGATCTAATATTTCTGATTGATATTTCATCTTTAAACTATCTCTTTTTTGAAAGTGGTTTCTGTGTCAGCTGAGTAATTTTTTGATCTGTTTCCATAGGCTGAGGGATGAGAATGGACACATTATTGAGAACACTCAGGTAACATTTGAGATTCTTAATTGTTTTTTCATCCTAGTAGAATGTAGAATAGTTGTTGCTGGTTGTCGATGACAAGTTCATCAACTTGTAAGTTTATCTGATATCTAGGCTGGGCGAGATATATACCATTTCTTAATGACAACTATAATTATAGGGCTAAGGAAATTTGTTGGCTATCATGATACCTAAGAGATGTCTTTCAAATTGAATTGTAAGTTATAGTGGTGAATGAAGATTTGTCTACTTATAACCTGCAGATTGTCTTCACTTCATAGTATTTTCTCACATCGAAGATTTTCCTTTACTGATTTCTCCTAGTGCAGGATATAATCCTTCTTCTATTTTTTCTTCTCAGCCTACCTGTTGTCCTTGTGGGGATCAGCGAAGGGTTCCTTCGTCATGTGGAAACTTTTGTAAGTTTACCTTCCAGTTCTCAAAGATTTTTTTTTCTTCATTACAGATTACAGAGTTTTCAAGAAATTGCTTTCTACCTCATATAGTTTCTTGATCTAGTTGACAAGATGACGAAAGGGAAGAAAAACACTGCTCACTGTCTTCGGTTTCCAGGTGACTGGTAAGGCCTTTATAGTTGTGTATTGTTTGTGTCAATGAGATCTCTATGGAAATTCCCGTTTTATGGTTTGAGATGCATTACTTTTGAAGGTCATGTAGTGTTTTTTGTATAATAAGTTAAAGCTGCAACAGTTCTCTCTACATTTAGGTTCCATGTATATGGCATTGGACAGCGCTCAGTTGGATTTAGCATCCGAATTGACGTTAAGAAACAATCTCAGAATTCGGTATTTGCTTTGGAAATCTTTTCCAGTATCTATTGTATTTATGTTCCTTGTTGCATACTTGGTGCCTGTCAGTATACCGCCGTTATTTCCTTTTTATGTTGTTTTTCTTGTCTATTGTATGGTGGCGTCTTGAATGCCAGATTACGTCTTTAAAATATGATTAGTAAATACCCCAACTTTGTTTCATATTGAGTCATAGCTTATTGATTGATGTATGTTAACTAGTAGACAAGGAGGCCAGCAGCATGAAATTTGATAAAGTCCATTGTCGCAAAACAGTGTTCCTTTGCTAGTCTCCAGTGCTGCGTTTTATCCCCTTTACACATCTTCATGTACAAGTGGTTATTGGTTCATCTGTCGTTCTGGGCATTAGCTCTAAAAAATCATCTACACACATGGCATTTTCCTCAAATTCACCTTTCACCATTTCTTCTCCATGTTAATATCTACTAATTCATACTCTCCATCTCATTTGTGTGACACTATCTATTTTTTTGGGATGGTGAGTTGTTTTATTCCAGCATTTTACAAAATCATGAATTCAAAACTAGTATAATATGAATGAGAATATGCTCTCAAGCCAACTACTTTTGGTGATTTTCGTGATGACTGATTATGAGTGCAAGGATGAATATAGCAGAACCTATGTTAAAATCAACAGTGCCTTTTTTTTGTGGAACAATGATATTCCATTCACATTTGCGTGTGAAGAGTAAGAGTATCATATTTTCATTGTGAATATTTGCTGGCAGGAAGTGATTGTCGGTCCAGACAATAGAACTGCTATATCCAGTGATAATTTTCTGCGGGTGAATCTGGTTGGAGACTATGTTGGATACACTGATATTCCGTCTTTTGATGACCTATACCTTGTCATACCTAGACAGGTAACTCTTGTCACTCATTCGGCCATGTGTCTTTTCATTGATCATGCAAGCATATCTATATACTCACTGCAATTAGTTTCTTGTTTCTGATGGAATTCTTTGATTGTCTTCTTGGGTAGTCATGTCATTTGTGATACTAAGAGGTTTTGTATCCCTTGTGCTGAAGGGTGGCCCAGATCAAACACCGAATCTGGGGAGCAATTTTTCCATGTGGATGCTACTTGAGAGAGTGAGGTTTACATTAGATGGTGTTGACTGTAACAAAATTGGTGTAGGTTACGATGCTTTCAATGCACAGCCAGATTTTTGCTCAGCACCATTTTGGAGTTGCCTGCACAACCAGCTATGGAATTTTTGGGATGTCAGTAAAAATTAAACGCCTGATACTTAAACTACGCTCTTTTTCTATTATAAGATCTTACATATCTCGTATTTTCACAGCATTTGGTCCATCTTTGTTTCCTTTTTAAGTAATTTCTGTTCCATATTTCTTACCACAACAACATTTGCACTACAATGAAGGTCTTTTCTAATTCTCATATATCTGTCTTAACTGCATGAAGAGACATCTTGTTTTCAGATTTCTGTAATGGCTTGTCATCTGTTCATATATATATGGGGGCTTGTGCTGCCCATGTTTTCCGTTTTCTTTTGTTGCTAGTATTTGAAGACTCTTTGTCTGTACATCTCTACATTTCCATTGGCTTGTACGAAATTGTCCTTCTTAAGGAAAAATACCTATTGAGAATCAGCACTTAAAGGTAAAGCGGGTCAAGTGTTTATGTGGCTGTTTCTTCAATAATTTATTACTAAAAAGTAGATATATATAACATGGAAAACCTGTGGTTTTACTGTGGTTGAAGTGCAAATGGACCTTCAAAGCAATTTTACAATGTTTCAGACTTGAACTGTGAGTAATTTTATCTCGCAGGCTGACCAGAATAGAATCAGTAGAAATCAGGTGCCGCTATATTGTGTGCAAGGAAGGTTTGAAAGAATTAACCAGCATCCAGTTACGTTTCAGGTTTAGATTTTGTGTCTGCACGGATGTCTTTTTCTTTTGCTTGTAATTTACAAGTGTCTGCAGAATGCAGGAAGCCATGCATTCTCTATTGGAATTACAGAAGTCCTGAACACAAATCTCTTGATAGAACTGAATGCAGATGATATAGAATATGTGTATCAAAGGTCAGTCATGTTATTTGGTATTAGTGCTTTGTCTCTTGTGGTTCTCCTTGGCATATCATTTGTCCATGTTCCCCTTTATCTAAAGAATGCTCATACTGTCTGTCCACATAATTTGGGCCTTTTTTTCATGCAGGAGCCCTGGGAAAATTCTCAGTATTACAATCCCTACTTTTGAAGCTCTAACTCAATTTGGAACAGCAACAATTACAACAAAGAATATAGGAGAAGTGGAAGCGTCCTACAGCCTCACGGTAGACAACTACTTTATGTTTAGACAGTTAAAATTTGTGTTTTATCTGTTCACCAGTTTAATGTTCTGCTATGCACTTAAAGGGATGAACTTTCATATTCATATCCCAGAATTAAGTCGCCAAAAGGAGTTGACTCAGTTGGTAAGGATTGAATCTTGAAAGATCTTTGTTATCCCCTGCGGTGGAAAACCTGTACGTCCAAAGTACTTTGAGGCATGCAGCATGCTTTGGCCCTGGACAAGTCCTCTCACTGACACTATAGACCATGCCCACCCCCTATCTACAAAAAATAAAAATAAAAATAAAAAAGAAGTCCCAGAGTAAGTGCTACATCATTGCAGCATTATCTTGGTTTATGTTTGCTTTGATATACCAACTTAATAATTTTCTTTGTGCTACCACCAAATCTAATCTTAACAAGTTTCACCAATGAAGAATTGTTAAATATCTGAAAGGTCCTTCATGTATCATTTCTTATTTTGTTTCATTCTGAAAGTTCACAATGTGTTATGGAATTCTAGAAATGAACATGGATGTGTTAGAACAGAAACTTGATTAAAGCATCACGTTAATATACCTCATTCATCTGCTTGAATAATTTGTGAACCTTTTATAATGCAGTTCGATTGCTCAGCCGGTGTCAGCCAAATGGAGGTTATCATTACTTAATTTCTTATATATGATACAAAGTCATGAATTTTAGAAGAAATAACTTTAGTAAACCTTATGGTGCTGCAGGAACAGTTTTATATAATGAAGCCAAATGAAGTCAAGACTCGAGCATTCAAGTTGTACCCATCAAGTGATCAAGCTGCAAAGTATGTCTGTTCAGGTAATATATTAATGAGGAGGACTTGAAATGTAGTGGATGATTCCGAAGATTCCAGATTTTCTATGTTTACTCTTTATTGCAGCCATACTGAAGGACTCAGATTTTAATGAAGTTGACCGGGCAGAGTGTCAATTTACAACCAAAGCTACTGTTTTTGATAATGGATCACAGGTCAGCTGTAGTTTATGCTGGAAATCTCGGTACACACTATGTGTATATATTGTTTTCTAGCAATATTGAAAAGCAAACGTAGGAATGATATAATGGGCTAAATGATGCGGAGAATGCAGCGGAGAGACCAAAAATGTTTCTCTCATTATGCATAGTTTACAAACTTAGACCTATGATAGTTGAAGTTAGTAGTCTGACATGGGACCCAATCTGAGTTTATGCCTTTAAGCTAGAAGGCACTTCATTTTCGAAGTTTGGAGTCTATGCACAAGTTTGTAGTTGAGCCAGCGATGGTGTTGAAATCTTAGCAACTTGGATGACTAGTTTGAGGGGCCAGAAACTTGCTAACAGATAAGAGAGTGGCATATGTGTTTCTTTCTGATAGGACTATAACAAATATGTGTGGAGCTGGATGCATTTGTTTAGCATCCTGTCATACTTCTTTCCATTTGTAATGATCTTTGCATTGTTCCGTAATTCATATAGGCGTCAGCCTGGAAAGAGTTTTGGTTTCTGCTGTCATTGGTCGAAATTTAGTGTGCTGAAGTTCGCAAAAGGGTAGAGCGAATGGAATGGAAAAGCTTTATTTCTTTTTCTCTTTTTGCCTGATAACTGCACTTTCAAAAACTGCTACTACCCCATCAGTTTTACCTTACCAGGGCTGCAACGAAGTTTTAGTTTAACTTCCCAGTAAGAATATCTTTGTTTGGGTTCCAATTAGTCTATTGTAAAACTAGCTTTTGAAAATATGCATTCCTTTTCTCCTCCTACCCATCCTTTTTTCCATTATTATCCTAAGATTGATCTATCTAGGATCTAAGTTTCTCAACATTGTTGGTAGGTCTGTCAGTAAACATGTAATGTCTTGTACCACTCTTATTTGTTTCACTGATCACATGTCTTCTTAATGCAGATTCCGTTTCAACCTCCTAAGACAAGCATCAATGGTTTCTTTGAGAGTATTGAGGATCTATGGAAAAGAATTTGGGAGAATTTGACAGATTTTCTAACTGGGAAAAGCTGCAGGTACTTAATCTTTTATGTCTTTGATGTCAAATGATCACCAGTGAAGCATATTATAGATATGAACTCTTGGAAGACTTGTATGTCAATTGCGGTGTTTCAATCGAGTTCACTGAAGTTACATGCTCCTAATTGAGTTTCAGTAAGGTTATACACTCACTTGAGTGCTCTAGGAAGGAGTTTGATATATCCTCATTGTTAGGAGTGTTGGCATGTCAAGAACGCCCATGTTCAGAAGATGAAGGTAGCGAAGATGAGGATGCTCAGATGGATGTGTGAGCATACTCGAAGAGATATGATTAGGAACAAAGTTATATGGGAAAGGTGGGAGTGACATCAGTGGAGGACAAGATGAGGGAAGCGAGACTGAGATGGTTCGGGCATGTGAAGAGGAGGTGTGAGGATGCGGAGTGGTAGAGGTAGGCTGAAGAAGTATTGGGGAGGGGTGATTAGATAGGACATGACACAACTTCAGTTGACTGAGGATGACTTTAGATAGGAAGATATGAGGTCGAGGATTAGGGTAAAACGTTAGTAGGTAGTTGACTGATGTCACACTCTGTGTGGGAGAGGGAGGGGGCTAGCCTCCTGCTATCCTCTTTTCCTTTTAGTAGTAGTATTCAGTTATCATGTAGTTTCTTTTTCTCCGATGTGTATTACTATCTGTTGCTGCATTTATTCTGGATCTTGCTATTTTGGTGTCCCTTTCTTACAATGTGTGTCAGATACTTTTCTTTTGAGTTGAGGGTCTATCGGAAACAACTCCTCTACTTCACAAAAATATGGGTAAGATCTGCGTACATCCTACCCTCCCCAGACACCATTTGTGGGATTACATTGGGTATGTTGTTGTTTATAATTTTATATCCTCAATGTTAAGTTTGTGGCTGTTTACATCGGTCTCTGCTTAACCATGTTAAACTATGGGGAATCTAAGGATTTATCACATCCACTTAATGTTTTTGAATAATGCTTATTGATTCCTATCAAATATTCAATTTTCGTGTTAATTGTCCTGAATAACTTTTCTTTTGACAAATAGTTTCCTGATTAGCTTTCGTCAACAAATGTTAACTAAAGATTTGTTAGTCTTATACAAATATTAACTAGAAAGATTGGTGATAGTGTATAAATTTGAATTAAGGAGACCAATATCTTTTTGTTGCCAAACTGAACTAAAATAGCTACTTAGGTTCAGTTATCAGTTCTTTCTACATTATGAATTATGGTGTGGCACGTGCTTCAGATATTGCCTCTGCTCTCTGGACCAAAAGTGATATAATTTTAGATTTATTCCTGAGCAATGTGTCTCTTATAACTCATAAGCATAGCTGGACTAATTGAAGTTTTATTATTTGAGAAATTGATGCATCTCTTTTTCTAGACTTCCAATTCTCTCTTGCAAATTTGTCATGCCGGTTGAAGGAGGAAATACAATTGCACGAATTTTTATATTAATTTGTTATTTATATTAATTTGCTGATGTCTTATGTGGATGTTATATTTCGCTGGAAGTAAGAGTAATTCCTGTCTCTTCCCTGAGAGACAGTAGTTGTGTCTAAGTTTTAGATGGGATTATGCAACTCTGAATCTTTCTATGGACAGAATGAAGTGCTATGGGTTCTTCGACTTCAGCTGCCATATACAATACATCTGCATCAGTTGGGTAGTGATGTTTGGTCTGTTCTTGGCAATTCTTCCAACAGGTTTCTTGCTTACATAACGTTTGTAGGAAGTTGAAACCAGAAATATATTTGATGGTGTGTTACTATTGTGACTTGCAGTGATTGTACTACTCTGGCTTCTTCACCAGAAAGGTCTTTTTGATCCTCTGTATGACTGGTGGGAGGATCATTTTTCAATTACTGAAGATAAACATACCAGTCGTTGGAAGCACAGTTACGATGCTGACCCGTTAGGAATTCATCATAAGAGATGTCATAAGAATGAGCCGAGGCATCATAAGCATCATGCGCATAGAAGACACACAAGGTTTCACAATGATCCAAGGCGCGAGAATCTTTTGGGAGAAACTGATTATCATTACTACCTTCATCATGTGCACAAGGATAAGCATAAACATGGAAAAACCAAGAGCTCAGGCATCACAAAGCCACTTCGTTTAAGGAAGGGGGAGGACGACTATGAGACATCACAGACGAATAAACGAGAGAGAAGCTTTGGGAGGACCTATCATAAACAAGAAGTGATGTGCTGAAAATCAAGAGGAATATCTAAGGCCCAAACATCCCATCTTAAATGACACACATCATAAGAGGCAAAACAAGTGGAAAGAATGACTAAAGCTGGTTGAGAGTGATTGTCAGAGCCTTGCAGCTATATCATGTACAGAAGATGTTAAATTTGTTTTTTCTTCTTTATAATGTGCTTTTGACCTCTCTTAACTTACAAACTAAAAATCCTAGGGATATTTGCGGGCCAGAGCAGGGTTTGAAATGTGGAGGAGACCAAAACTGTACCAAAATATTTGCAAATCAACTCAGTGACTCAAAATCATGCCATCTCCTAATGTGGAGGGATATTAGGGATAGTGATATTTGCAAATTAAATTGCTCTCTGATTCTAGTAGGACTTCTTCATTCAAAACTGTACCATGTATTGAATTTATACACACTTTTGCTCTTTTCTTCTTCAATAACTACACTTCGTGTTGAAATCATAAAAAAAAAAATGTATATATATATATATATATATATATATATATAGCCATTGATTCAGTAAATGTTTTGCAAAATTTTCAGACGAATGATTTGCCGAGTTCTTTCTTTGTCCCAGCACTCTGTCAGCGACATTATATTTTGGTGCTTTGAGGATGTCCTGGTAAGTTTGGATTCCTGGTCTTTAGCCACTTTACTGACTATCCCATCTATTGTGTGTTGGCTATTGTATCTTCTCATCTTTTTTCCGAGATTTTAACGTGGTAACCGTTGGGAAACTGTAAACCAGGAGTCCGCACTGTGTCTCCTCCTTCGGTTGTTTGCCATCTGACAGTATTCACCATTTATAATTGATTAGTTCCCTGTCTTTTTTTTTTCTTAAAGATATTAATGCGAGTTATGTTCTTACCTGTATTTGGTCACAAGGGAGTGGAGAAAGACAGCCATCTGCACCTTAGTGAATTCTGTACCAACACAGAATCTCATACCACCTCCAAAAGCCATGAAATTTCGAGATGCTCCATTTATTTCTACTCCCTGTATTCCATGAATATATCATTGTAGAGTTGAGAAAATCACTCTATGATAACATGCTCCCATTTCATTTTCTCTAACCTTCAGTATCGTGCAAATGCAGTAATAATAAATAAAATATGAAAGGCTCACCTCCCATCTCCATGGATTGAAGTCAAGGGGATCTTGATATTTGTCAGGGTTTAAGTGTACAGCTGGAGGACAAACCATAACCGCCCAACCAGCTGGAATGGTATGCCCTGCAATCAGATAAGTATTATGTTAAGGTATGTTCCTATCAGTAAATTGGAGCTTTATTCACAAAATGATGGTGGTAAAGAATTTTAATCATATACCTTTGAAGTTGATATCTCTTAGTGCTTTTCGGAAAATAGCAGGAACAATATTTGCCAGTCTGACTGTTTCATTAATAACCTACAAATCCAGTATTCATATTATGAAGAATGTTCTTAGTGCTGGTTACTAAGAATTTTGAAAATGGAAAATCAGTTTTAATCGAAATACCTGAAATGTAAATTTCATTGATTTATACTCTTTCCATGTAAGTCTAGAAGCTGGATTTTCCCTTGCTCTAATTATTGCCTCATGTTCCTCCTGAAAGCATTATATACACGTTAGTTCTGGCATGTAAAAATGAGGTTGATTAGCTGAAGAAGATTAGTCACACTTACTGTTAATTCTCTTAAAGCCAAAGGATGGTCGTGCAGAAGTTTAACAGCTAAAGTTATAGCCAGAGAGGTGGTCTCGAAGCTGGCAAAGAGCAGCACAAACATCAAATCCAGAGCTATTGCCTCTGTGAGGATTGTGTCCTTCCTTTGAAGTTCTTCTACGACATAATCAAAGAAATCACTTTGTTCCTTCCTAGGATTTGCCCTTCTTTCATGTAGCAGAGTCTTTAGCATCTTCATTGCCTTCTTTCTTCCCTGGTGATCACCTCCAGAGTCAGTTAATCACTTCAACAAGTATATGGGCACCATTCTAACACCAAGTTTGCAGAACAGCGTTCTTGTACCAGATGGCTAAGTCTAAATATGTAGTGTTAATACCTGTAAGCACTTGTGATAGGCAGTTCCGGGGATGTCTATAGGAAAGGAAATCAAACCCTGTATAAAAGCTACAAAACTTTCCCGCAAATTCTCCGATGAGTTCTCAGAATCATAGCTGATCAGCTTTTTTGCAGTTAGATCAAATATCATCTGCAGAAACACCAAGAGATAAGCTGATTAAAATTGAGAACGTTTTAATATAACACTAAGGGAAAACTTTGAAGGGGAGCCTTGGTGCAACTGTAAAAGTTGATGCCATGTGACAGGAGGTCACGAGTTCAAGTCGCGGAATTACCACTTGCAGAAAGGCAAATTAAGGCGGCAAAAAAAATATATACCCAATGCGGTCTGGTCCTTTCCCAGCTCTCACGCATAGGGGGAGTTTAGTGCACCAGCCCATTTTTTTTTACTGAAGGGGAAGTTTTGGACAACTTACAGTGGCAGTTGCTTCCTTCATCTCTACACTTGTCTGACCTGACCACCTCTTCAATTTAGTTTGTGCTGCCTCTTCAACCTCAGAGATCATCTTTTTCAGACTTTCAGGACCAAAAAGGTTTAGTACCATGTTCTTCAAGTACTTGTACATGAATCCGTGCAAGGAACCTACATTTTGCCTTCCAAATATCTCTGTGAATGTATCTGGATACCAGCTCTGAAACAACTGTCCCTCTTGCTGAAAGATGAAGTAATTAAGGTCTGGGTCTGTAGATACTATAACAGGACGTCCCACCACACTCGTTTTAAAAATCGGTCCATACCTGAAAGAAATTGCCAAAGACTTGTTTAGTAGGATGGTAAGTCTGGTAAATGTCAATTTGCATTATTACTATTACTATATATAAAATCAAAGAGAGTGGATTGCAGCAACCACCTTTGCATCCTCTCCTTCACAAAGGGAGCAATATCTGATGTCGTATTGGGGGCAAAGAACTGAATGGTCTCGCCGAGTAACGGCCATCCCATTGAACCTGGTGGGAGTTTTCCATTGCATCTGGGATTCCTCCAGTTGTAAACCCAATGTATAATGATCAAAACAAGAAAAGCTCCAATGCACATACCAACTGATATCATCTTAGTAGATATGTAATATCTGCCTCTATATCTTTATAGATAAGACAAGTCGAAGTTGAAGATTTAGTGAAAGAACTTGCCAATAAAAGGAAGTGGAAATGTAGTTGCGGGCAGGTATACAAGAGCTTGAGAAGAGACTGAGAAAAAATGGAAAAGATTGTTCAAGGAAAAAGATTTTTTTGGTTTTTATTATCAGTAGGAAGTGGGAGAGTAATGGTAGGACATGTGAGAAAAGGACTTGTAGAATGAGAAGAAACTGCTGTCATGTACTCCATATCCACGAGGAGGGGTTCTTAAATAGGCAGGCTAGAATTACAACTAATTAGAATAATAATTTTATTGTTGGTTGCTCAAAAAAAGCTGTACAAGTAGTTGGAGATAAGAATAGTATAGCCAGAATTATTTTGCGTTGAGAACACCCTCATTCTTTTGTCAACGGCCACATTTAAAAATTTGTAAAACAAAAAACCTAGCATAACGATGAAGCTTACACGATGCTTCCTCTTTTCTCTCTCTCTGTGTTCATCTTTGAAAGGTCTTAAACACACAACTGAGGGAGCACTTGCCAGAAATGTTGCATAACTTTAGGAGCTTTATAAGGAAAGAAAAGTTCCCCTTTTCACTGATTTAATAAGGTGAAAATTGGATTTTAAGATATCTATTGCTTACATTTGGAAGTATGAAATCAATCATCAATATGGATTACACCAACTACAAAATCTAATGGTTGCATCAGCTGCATAAAAAATCTTCTCAATATCTAAGTTAAATACTGTCTTTCAAACAAACTTAATGTAAAGCATCAAGAGTCAATTTAGTTTTTTTCAAGATTCAGATCTCATCTTAGATCTTATTCTTTAGCTGTAGTTGGTTATACCATGTCAAATTCTGAATCTTAATTACATAAGCAGTGATTCTAATTGGAGTATTCTAGATATTGAAGCAACTACTGTATCAGGTTCTCTACTAATTATCTTATCTGACAAATGAAAAAATGAACTATTCCTTTGCCTTATAGTAAACTCTTTTTTTCATTTCAACACATAGAGCACCACCCCACCGTCGAGCCGCGGGCTTAATCCCACTAAACAATGAAAGATAGGTAGGTTTACTGTGAATAATGACCAACCATTATATGCAGAGTTAGTATGCTTCTTCATACTAATCCTGCATTAGTTTGTATTTTAGTATTATAATAATATACTCAAGATTCATGTATTAGACAAAAACAGGAAGGGGATAATGAGTTTATCAAACTGTTTTAAGTCATAAACTAAAACAAGCGCGGGAATCAAAATCTTTGTCTGGTTCTTGGGATTTTGTGACTAAAATAAACTAAACTCGTGTGCAGACTGAACTGTTTGGGTCAAAGGGGGTCCATCTATTTTGTGTTAACGTTTCATTTTCTTGGCTTTGAAGTGTTCCTTTTTGGTCACTATTACAGAGAAATTTGTTGTTTTCTCTGTTAAAGGAACATTAGGAAAAATCCTAGTTATTGCTGGAATGGTATGTCACTGGTGCTGTACCATTGTACCAATCTATCGGTGATTTGTTTTAAAGGTTTTTAAGTGGAAAAGTTTTAAGTGAATACAGAGAAAAAGACCAATTCTGAATGGATTGCTTAAGAGGATGACACAGATAGCTCAACTGCATTAGGCTTATATGGAGGTGCAGAATAATGACAGCTCAGTTTGACTCTTAGTTTAAAATAAAGAATTAATTAGTACTAACTCTATGGATTAAAAGAGATAATGAAGTGCTTAGTGAAGTCAAATTCTCTGGACCCTGTTAAGTACTTAATTTTTTAATAGCTTAAGAGTAAGCGACTTTTTCTTATCTTTTTTCCTTTTTTTTTTCTCGTTTTGGGGCTTCTAAGAACCGACACAAAAAGGTCCTACTTGTCTTGATGGTGTAAAGCACAGATCTGATATTGGGGACCCACCAATTTTTAAGCCAAAATCTCTCCACCTGGTGTCATTTTAAAAAAAACTTGCTGTTTTACATTTCCCATAAAAATAGTTTTCTTTAGTTTTGCCTCTGAGCAACGGTAGAAGATGTTTTCATCTTATAAATAAGTCACAAGTTCAAACCGCAGAAGTAGTTTTGTAAAAGTAATCACTAATGCTTGCATTATGTTAGACTATTTACATTACACCGCTTAGGGGTGCGACTCTTCTTCGTACTCTGCTAACGCGGGATGTTTTGTGCATCGACTATTCTTTCAGCCTTTTTTACCCGTGAAATCCATAGTAAATGGTTTTATTTTTATTAGTGTAACCATTTGATATTCGAAATTTACGATGTTGTTCAATTAATTCAATTTTTTGCCGAGTAAATTCAATAAGGGGTGTGAAGATATGATACTTAAGCTTGACTTACAAAAACTAACTCATAATGAGATGATTATCTAAGATCATATAAGAATATGATAAACTCATTCCTTAGCCAATATGGAACTTAACATTTTCCTATATGCTCAGGATTCAACTGGAGCATGGATTATGGCATTCCCATATTAAGAAACATAACAATAAATATCAATGTATGATTCTGACACCATATGATGGTATGATTTTGGGTCTAACTTTAATCCGAAACAGTTCAAACGGAAGAATTACTACAATTTATAAAGAAACCACACCTCATTCCTTCAACAAATATGGGACTTAACAGGGGGGGAAATATTTCCTACTATAGTCCTATTAGATAAAAATCCATTTCCAGGACTCAAACTTATCACGGTGTGAACTTTTTTGGTCATCTCATTCTTATCACAACCCTCAATGATACTAGTAAATGGCTAAATACTCACCTTTCTTTCTCAAAATGAGAGGTTAAGAGTAGCATTTGACTTTTAAACTTTTTACATCGACCGGTCAAAGACACTAACTGTGAAATAGTGTGGTAAGATTTGAAGTGTCTCTCTCTTTTTGGTGTTTAAAATACTTTTTACCCCTAATCTTGTAAAGCATGGTGCTTACAAGTTACAACTTCTGAACTTATTAAACAATTTTCCATACACTGCCTACTGTTTGTCTCCCTGTGTCGAGCGTCCCCTGTTTAGTTGTCTTTTCGATCACTCGATGGGCTTAGTCTCCTCCAAGCAAACCAACTCATGTAAGTATTAATAAAACATCGTTGAAGTACAATACTTGATCCTCACTGGACCCTCCTCCTTCAAATTGTAACTCCGACTCATTCTAATCAGAGATGAATTCAAGGTTTAAAGTTTGTGAGTTTTATAGAATTTCAAGTTAATATATAATAATAATTCTTTTTTAGTAGTTTGATTTTTTTTTTTTTTTATTACATAGGGTGTAGGGGAAGGAGATTACAACGTGACGATTTGAACCCACAAATAAAGTGAAAGTTCAGATAGCGAACCAATTGAGCTACTAGATCTCTACATATAATATAATTAGATTTATAATCAAATATGAAATATTAAAGACATTTAGTAGATTTGTTAATATATGGGGTATATATACATATAGTTTGAATAAAAGCGACTGATTCATATGAACACATAAATTACATGTAGACCCGCCTATGATCTAATCAACCACTTAAAGGGAAAATTAGAGAGGGAGCCTAGCTCTATGATGTGCATGTTTATTTTATGCATGTGATCCTACTTAACCACTTAAAAGGAAAATGAGACGGGTATGATGGGCATGTTTTTCTTTATTTGTGAAGTTGAAAAAGATGCGACTTCCGTGTAAGTCATCTTCTAATGAATCTAAGTTATCCTTGAGCAAGGTAATTAATTTTATCTCATGTTCTATAAATGCAAGATAAAGTTTTAGAACTTCACACCGACGTGCTAGAGCTTAAGTTAAAGGATATGTAGAAAATTTGTTGGGATGGAGGATTTGACCTTATGTTCGTTTGTGAAAACATGATTCTGAGCTATATGCAGTGCATATTTATCGTCATAAAATAAAGTTATAGCACGAGGATGATCCACCCCGAGACTGCCTAATAGTGCTTTCAGCCACTTTAACTCCGAAGTGATCGCCGCCATCAAGCGATACTCGGCTTCCGCGATGATTTGGAAACTGTGTGTTGCTTCTTGGTTTTCCAGGAAATGGGGGAACAACCTAGGAAAACCAGACATCCTGTAATAGAGCGCCTAGTCAATGGACAACTCGCTCAATCAGAATAATACCAACTTGTTAATAACATATCACTAGCAGCCCGTAGCAAAATACATTGACCCAGACTTCCTTTCAAGTATCGAACAATTCGGATAGCTGCATCCCAGTGTTCCTGATGCGACTCTTGCATAAACTGAGCTAGAATATGAACTGCATAGGCTAAGTCAGGACGAGTGAATGAAAGATAAATCAGACAACCAACTAATCGATGATAGCGCTCCGGATCAGCAAGTAACACCCCATTAGCTAAGACCAGAGTATGATTCTGCTCGATAGGGAAGCCGACATGCTTTTAACCCAAAAGTCTGGCATCGGCTATGATGTCGAGGGTGTACTTTCGCTGGCAAAAAAAATCCCCTCAGCATTAATTCCATTTCCGAGGGTTAAATGTACAGATGATGCAGCCCTAGATTCAGATGCATTTAGCTCCATCTGGTCTCGTGGCTTTGTCAAAAAATTTACATTTGAGATGCCCCAAGTAATGTTGAAAGATGCACCATTATAAATCTGACTTTGAAGGTTGTCTGGCTCCGTGCTACTTCAATACCCAGAAAATATTTTAATAGATCCAAATCCTTCATATGAACGCACACACTCAAATTTTTCTTAAATGCAGCTACAGCGGAAGAATCATTTCCAGAGATAATCAAGTCGTTCACATAGACGAGTACATTAAGTTGTATTGTTCCCTGGCGCAGAGTAAATAGCGAATAATCATAGTAAAACTGTTGGAAACCGTACCTCTTTAAAGAAGATGCCAACATAGCAAACCAACATCTCAAGACATATTTTAAACCATAGAGGGACTTCTTCAGGCGACAAACCATGTTGGGTTTGTCAACTATAAAACCAAGAGGTAATTTCATGTAAGTTTCCTCATCTAAATCGTTGTAAAAACGACATTATACACATTCATCTGATGGAATTTCCAATTCTTAGCAGCCGCAACCGCAAGAAAGGCACGAACAGTCACCATTTTAACCACCGGAGCAAAGGTTTCGTTGTAATCAATCCCCTTAACCTGATGATTATAAAAAATGACGAGTCGAGCTTTCAATGACTCAATTTTCCCACTTGCATTGCATGATATTTGATTTTATACACCCATTAGCATCCGAGTGTCTTTTTTCCATGAGGTAACTCCTTCGTCACCCAAGTCTCATTATCTTCTAGTGCGCTAATTTCTTTTTGCATAGCTTCTCTCCAACCAACATCTTTCATTGCCTTGTCAAAATTACGGGGCTCAAGTCCTGCAATCACAACTGCAAGAAATATACGGTGTCATAAAGAAAAATTATCAGAATTCACAAAATGTGCTATAGGATAAAGAGTACCTGAAGAACCATGTGAAGCCGATGAACCTCGGGAAGGACTCTTTTTCAGTACAGTGAGATCAATAAAATCACACAACAAGACCGAAAAGTGTTTATCGCTCAACCATCGGCCCAATTCATTCTCTACATCAGTAATTAATGGGTCTGCTCGTGGACTGGTCGGATGAGGGGATGGGTGCCGCTGGGCTGGGTCGCAGGCACAACGGGGACCCGAGTGGGATGGGCAGTAACGTCCCTCACTGGGGCTGGGAAACAACGTCCCCCACTACCCCGTTGACCCCCCTTACTGCCCCGTCCGTCGTCTCATCGTCATTATCCCTCGATGGTTCCGGCAACAACCCCTTCGTCTACGACCGACTCTAAACTACCCAAAAAATCCACATCTACGCCTACATTTGCTGTAGCATTATGCGATGACGAACTATCATTTTTGGGTTCAAATGGGAACTCATTCTCATGGAATTTAACATCACGTGACACAAATATATCCCCATTATTCAGATCATACAACTTCCACCCCCTTTTCCAAAGATAGCCGACAAACACACATTTCTACTACGCAGAGAAAAATTATTTCCTTTCGCCTTCTGATCGTGAACAAAGCACAAACACTCCAAAACTCTTAATTCAACAAAGGTAGGTGGTTTTCCAAAAAGATCTTCATAAGGATTCTTATTTTCAAGCAAGAATGAAGGGGTTCGGTTAATTAAATACACATCCATAAGCACACATTCCCTCCAAATAGTAATTGGTAAATTAACCTGAAGCATCAATGCTCGACCCATATTTAGTATATGTTGATGTTTCCTTTCCACCCGTCCATTTTGTTGAGGGGTATCCACACATGATGTTTGAAAGAGAATTTCATTTGTATTGAAATAATTTAATATGAATTTAAATTATGTTCCATAATCACTCCGCATAATTTTAATTGTTGTATCAAATTGGCGCTCAACCATTGCAATAAAAGAATAAAAAGTTGTATAAACTTCAGTCTTATTACGCAATAAATATCCCCAAACTGCTCTTGAATAATTATCAACTAATGTCAAGAAGTAGATTGCATCACGCAAAGAGTGTGTATCATTTGGCCCTCACAAATCACAATGTATTAACTCAAATATTCTACTTGCTTTATTCTCACTAACAGGAAAGATATCACATGTTTGTTTTGATTGAGGGAAAATACACATGCTTTATTCAAATATTTTCTAGCACTACTAGAGCTAATTGCATGAACTAACTTGATAACTTTTTCTGAAGGGTGACCCAACCGTTGATGCCACAACTCAAATTCTGTCAAACCAATAACTGACAATGCTTGCACTGTAAGAGACCATCAGAAAAAGTAAAGTACGTCACGACATTCACCTGCTCCAATCAGGTTCCCTGAATGTTGGTCCTGTATAGCACACAAATAATTAGTGAATCGGACATTACAATTAGAATCATCAATCAATTTTGACACCGATATTAAATTGCAGTTAAGTTTGGGAACAAATAAAATATTTTCAAGAGTCAAATCCCTTGAAAGAACCACACAATCCATCATCGTTGCAATGACATGTTCGCCATCAGGAAGGCCTACTGGCCACTCAGAAATCCATTATGCATTAATGAGGCATGACAAACTCCCGATTATATGATGTGATGCCCCTGTATCAATAATCCAAGGCATACTAAGAGACTTACTCGTCCTGCGATCATTCGATTGCCCCTTAGTATTTATCAAATTCAAAAGTATTTAAACCTGATCATGGTTCAAATCAGCCAAGGCCGAATATCCGGCACTAATCGATGCGCCAAGTGGTCCGGTCACCACATTAGCACGAGTTGTCGGCCCATTACCATGGCCAGCGACAGATGAGGAAGCCAGCGTTTCTGCTACCACCGGAACAATCCTAGACGAGGCAATAGCAACGTCGCAACCAAAATTTCTCTGAGGGCCATGATTTCGGTCCTCCCACCAGTCCGGGTAGTCGTGTAACTTGAAACGCGTTCCATTGTCATGCCCTTTGTTCTTGCAGTGAGAACAATAGAGCTTCGATTTGTTCGGCCTGTCATACCCACCTCTAGGATGATCAGGTGGTTGAAGAGCAAAAATATGAGTCTCTTCCGTAAAAGTCTTTCCCCTGACAATATTTCTCAATCTCTCCTTCTAAATAAAAATTTAATAGGCTAAATTAAGAGACGGACGAGGATTCTGAGAAAGAATATTTTTCCCGGATAGTGGCATAAAAGTCATCATCAACGCCAATTTGGAATTGGTGGAATGTTTCCTCCTCACGATCCATAGAAAAAAATGCAGTCACATCGCACGTGCACTTCTCACAATTATAGTAATGCATCAGTTTTAGGCGTGCAAGCTCGTCAAAGTAACACATCAACAGAGTATAGTACTCTTCGATGGTCATTAATTTCGATTGTTTGAACGCAGTGATGTTGGCGTGAATCTGCTGGATGCGTGGACCATTAGCGACGGCGAATCACTTTTTCAAGTAGTCTCATAAACATTTGGCTTCGTCATGATAAGGAATAGACACAATCAGTTTAGGATCCATGCTTCGTAATATCCATGAGACGAGCATGTAATTAACTGTCTCAATCAAGGAACTTCTTCTTGTCCATCAGTTTAGTGACTGTGCCGTCAATAAACATGAATTTCTGGCGAGATTTCAAGGCCAACGTCATGGCTCGAGACCAAGCAATATAGTTGTCGCCGGTAAGAATGATGTGGGTAATCACATTACCTGATTGATCCCCAGAACTGAGAAAGAAGGGAGAGCTTGGGTCAATCTTGCCTTCAATATCCGACATGATAATGTCGACAAGCTAGGGATGTCGGACTTCGAAGAGGCTACCGAAAAAGCAGTTCCGACTTCCGATGGCGGCCAAATTTTTTTTATTAGGGTTTGCTAGTCGGCTAATGCTATACCATGATAAGATTTGAGAAATAGGTTTTCGTTGATTTTATTCATCATTACAATATATATAGCAGTACAAGAATATTTACTTTGTTACAAACTAGATAACTAATCAACCTAATTACAATAGGAATATAATTTTACCTAAAATAGGATATATACAAAGATAATCCTAATAGAACACTTTGGGGCAATATATAGACAGCACCCCCAAAAATTAGAAATTGAGTTCAGGACAGTATTTATAATCTGCAACCTCCCAGCCTAAGAAATATTCTTTGAATAAGCAGCAGTAATTCTATGTGTGATCTTATCAAACTATTTATTAAAAAATAAAAATATGAAGTGATATTTTTTTCTATCAAATTAACTTTTCAACCACATATTAGATAGTATATATTCTTCCAATAATATAACTATATTACATCAATAGACATCGTCTCAAACTATTTGTTTCTAGTCTCAATATGTAGGAGAGCATATACACCTTACCTCGGCCCTTATTTCAAATTCATTTCAAATGATCCTATTTGAAATCATAAAAGAAATAAATAAAGTTGAAATTCTGATTTCAAATGTTACCGCCCAAAAAAGCATAGATGAAGGTTGAACCTAGTTTATCATGAGCATCGTGTAATATATATGTGAAAATTCATTAGAAGTAGTTCATATTTTTTAAGAAAAAAAAAATGAATCCATTGCTTCAAGTGTGCAATTGATATAATGGCAAAGTCGGAAATCTTGCTAGATGTGTTCAATATTTTATATATATGTATAGAAAGTAATATCTAACGCACATGACACATTAGTAATGGAGAATGTGAATATGAATTCCTGAAGATTCATTCTTTATACTATAATTTTTCAGTATACTAACCATTCTTGAGTCTATAACTCCCATCACTATTTTTGGACTATCTAGTGTTAAAGTATATTGTGTGACCAAGCGCCGCGGCCCAGAGTTCAGAGCGCCGCGGCCTAGCTTCGGCGTCCAGTAGTCCAGTTTTCAGAATGTATATTCATTTATAGTAGTTTTATATATTAGTCTTGTACATTAATTAGTAGTGTACTATTATTATAATTGTATAGTTATTCTCCGTATAGAATAAAGTTTTAGATGTAAAGTAGGAATAAGATTTTTCTATTGTAACTTGTATATATATGTCTTTCATTAATAAAAATAATTAAGGGATTAATTCTTTCATCGAGAAACCCCCTTTACTCGCATCCCTGGAACAATTGATTGGATGCACTGGCGTTTGCTCTTCAAGCTAGTTAAAACTTATGAATTCACTAACTGGTCATCCTAGATCCACCCTCCAAAACGGATCCTAAAGTAAATTGGTATCCAAATAATAATTCAAAAAATAGTCTGCAAGACATGGCCCTTCTGGAAAATAGCCTGAGCACGCCAGTGTGGGTAAAGAGCACATGCTTTGGAATTTGGAAGCACTCAACTACCACCTGTAATATGCTCACATACAGTATTAAGTGTGTATGCATATTGGTGTCTTCTTTACTTACAACATGTATGTAAATGTATGGAAGAAATTAAAATAAAATTATATACAGGAGCTGGAGAAGATTGAGGAAAAATTTGTACCTTCTGTCTGTGCCGTGCGCATGGGAAAAGTATTATTTGAATGAAACTTACGACAATGATCCTGGTCAACAGCCTTCAAACTAGTTGTCCCTCTTCCTAATTCAACTTCACACCTACGATTTCTGAGCTAGCTTTCACATGCTCATGCATAGTAGGATTCAAGATTTAAATTAACTAGTGAATATAAAGCATCATTATAAGATTTATACCTAGTAACCAGGCCCACTATATATACATTAGGATATACATACATATCCCTCGAGGTACGACCCTTTCTTGGATTTTATATGAACACGAGATACTTCATGCACCGAATTGTTCTTTACATACAAAAAAAAAAATATATCATCAGTTCAACAACTTAGTCGATTTTAGCAGGTTATTATTCTTTTTTTCAGATTATTAAGAAACATCATTGGTTGTTGTAGGTAGGTACACTTAACCGAACAAAGTGGAAAGTTTATATACTGCTAGCTAGTGTACAAAATTTAAAATATATAAATATATACTCAACTACATTACTACTGAAATCATGCAACTACTCTCAGGTGTTAAAGGATAAGTTTAAAAAAGCAGTCAAATTATTTGCTGAATTTATGTACCTACGTTGACAAAATAAAGAATTGAACTTGGCTAGAGCCTAGCTAATAGGTTCATCGAAGCAAAAGCAAATTGAACAAAATGAGAAATCTGAAATTTTTTGCATCCTCAATATTAGGATTCCATAACCAGCATTAGGTTGTAAAAATAGCACTAAACTATGACTTTTTAGTCATATCTTTGAAAAATACTCCCTTCATTCCAATTTAAGTGTTTTATATTCTTTTTTACTCTGTCCCAAAATGAGTGTCTTTCTATATATATTTAGCAAGTTTTCTAATTCCAAGACAAGTTTAAGATCACAAGATTTAAAAGATTTCGCACATCTTTAATTTAAAATCACAAGATTCAAAATTAGTCTTTGCTTCTTAACCTTCGTGTTCAGTCAAACTAAGACACTTAAATTGAGACGGATGGAGTAATCACTGTTTTAGAGTTTCAACTTTCACAAGTGAAACTACATGACAGTATTTATTTTAATTACAGAACATGAGCTGAAAAGTGGTTATGTGTGACTTTTACCCCATTAGGCTAGGGGTCTTGAAAAGGAAATTCCATTTAAAAGCGACCAGCATTCAAATATGCTACATTTTCCTGGAAATAATAATAATAATAATAATAATAATAATAATAAAAATAATAGAACTATGAACATGTGCATCAAGCTTTTCACATTTTGATGGACAAATTTCGAAGCAAAATGAAGAAAAGAGAACAAAAAAAATATTTGCATGTGGTCTGTGGATCCATGGGTGATCTCGGAAATGGTATTCCATACAAGTAAATCGTAGTAATTAAATTTTGCTCACATGGTTATCGTAGAATAGTATAAATCTCATTGATGGAATTCTCTTATTAATGTAATATATATAGAGTATATAATTGTAAAATCTCTATTTAACATTAATTACACTAAATATTAATTTATGAATATATATGGAATATATTCACTATCACACCCTCAGTCGGAGCGGGAGGAGGTCGGACGCTGAGACTGAATTTGAAGTCAAGGAACAGTTGCCGAGACCCCCTTTGTGAAGATATCTACGTACTGATACGAAGAAGGAACATGCAACACTCTAACGTGACCCATTGCAACCTTCTCGCGAATAAAGTGAATATTCATCTCAATATGCTTGGTTCGATGATGTTGATCCGGGTTATGAGACAAGTAGACATCAGATATGTTATCACAGTAGAGCAAAGATGCATTATGTATGGGACAATGAAGCTCAAGAAGAAGATTTCGGAGCCAACATCGGGAACAACGTCGCAACGCTTCCATATTCTGCTTATGCACTCGAACGGAAAAGCGTGACTTGCCGCATGGCAGACCACGATATAATATTATCCCCAAAAAAATACACAATAGTCGGACGTAGAGCGACAGATGTCCGGACAACCTGTCCAATCCGCGTCTGCATAAGAGAGCAATCTAGTCGGTGTGGAGGGATATAAATGAAGTCTATATTCAAGAGTGCCCTTAACGTACCGAATGATACGCTTAAAAGTTGTAAAGTGAGGCTCCCTATGAGCGTGCATGAACAAGTACACCTGTTGAACCGCATATGCAATATCTGGTCGAGTAAAGGTGAGATACCGAAGTGCACCTGCGAGACTCCTATAAAAGAGGGATCGATACGGGATCCCCGTCATCTACACTGAGTTTGGACTTGGAGTCAACGGGAGTTGGCATGATCTTGCAATTTTTTATTTTAGCCATGTAGATGATATCCTCTACATACTTACGCTGACACAAGAACATGACATGTGCGGATCTAGTCACTGATATCCCCAAAAAATAACTCAACTTACACAAGTTAGTCATAGCAAATTCGGACTTGAGTAGAGCAATGATCTCGTGCTTCAGTCAATCTGAAGAAGTTGTCGGTACAATATCATCCACATATAACAGAAGGTAAGTTGTTTCAGTACCTCAATGAAAAATGTAACAATGAATGATCACGCTTGCTGCACATGAAGCCGATTTTTATGATGTAAGTGGCAAACCACTCATACCAAGCCCTGGGGGCTTGTTTCAGCCCATATAACGACTTACGAAGATGACAAACATGATGAGGATCCTTCAGATGCAAAAAAACTGGCAGTTGATGCATATAAACGGGTTTTTACAAATCCCAATGTAAGAAAGCATTATTTACATCAAGCTTGTGAATAGGCCAATCTTCCCCATTGCGATGCTCAAAACCGTGCGGATGGTAGCTGACTTAACCACTGGACTGAAAGTCTCACCACTATAAGCACCATCTTGTTGCCCTATGCTATTTGCCACAAGTTTGGCCTTGTGACGTTCAAGGGCACAATTATCTTTAAATTTATGATAAAATAACCACATACAACGGATTACATTCACTCCCTCAGGTCGTGGAACAAGATCCCAAGTGCGTTGTGAAGTAAGTGCATTAAACTCCTCACACATGACCGCATTCCAATTCGGATCAAGTTTGACTAAGGTTGGATTTTTAGGTAGCGGGGAGATGGTTTGAGTGGACAAATTAAAGTGGACTTTTGGTTTGAAAATCTCGTGATGTGCACGAGTTTTCATACGGTGGGTTGGGCCTGGATCGGGTGAAGTGGAGCGGTAGGTGAGGACTGGGGATTGTGTTGGATGGTTGCTGGACTGGGCCGGGAGGAAGTGGGTTGGGTGATGGGACTGGGCCGTGGGGTAATTGGGTTGTGCAGTGGGTCACTGTTCTGGGACAAAATTAAACTCTTCATTATTCTCAATCTTTACCGATAAACTGGCACAAAATTATAATGGAGGGCATATTTGACCCCAAACGTTAACGGAGGACAAATACAAACTTTTTTCTAAACATTGAGGGCAAATATGATCCTTTTCCCAAGTAATAAATATATAAAGAACAAGGAGTTCGAATCGGGGCATATAGCATTTTACGATTTTTACCCCTAATACGAGGATTTCATCGGGTTCCCGTACGAGTATTGGACATCGGTGGGGAAAATCGTAAAAAGAACTCTAATTTCTACTTTATACGTAGAAAAACGGCGAAAATAATAATTATATATAAATCAAAAACAATTACTACACATTCATATTTTTTACAATTTGAAAAAGAAATTAAACTAAACTATGAAACAGTACGATGATCATAGGAACTTAATTTACCAATAGCTAAAAAAAAAGCCAAAGAAAATAGAGAGAGATCGAGAGAAGAACTAAAGCACATTGTTGGAGATTCTTGATATAAAAAATTTCCTCCTTCCATTAAAATAAGGTAAACGATAAGGTAGAGATTGGAATCAGTACACTAAAAGAGAAAAAAAAAACATATAATCCAATAGGTACTAGGCATAAATTGTCCTACTGTCACTAATATTTGAGTTTGACAATTTGTTCTGCTCTGCACGTTTAATGATAGGAAATATAATATAAGTTCCTGCTCTCCTCATAATTGCATAGATTATTCACCAAAATTATAAAAAGTTGTTAGGTTCGCAGAAAAAATTATGCGAAAATTATGATGTAAGAATTGCACAAAATTCAGGGATTAAAAAAATAGTACTTATACGATCTACCAAGGTAGAGGTAATGTATGTGTACACTCTACCCTCCTCAGACCCCACAGTGTGAGATTTAACTGGGTATGTTGTTGTTGTTGTTGTTGTTGTTGTTGTTGTTGTAGTATTTAGTACTTATACTATTTGGACGAATGTTTGATTCATTGCATTAATTGTAGGTTTTTACGTCGGGATCGTACACGCAGCGAAATTTGAAAATTTATGTTTCAAATCCGACGACGGTCGAACTGTAGTATGATATGTAATGAAAAATACAAAGCACATAGTATAATGTAATACCTCGACAAAATACTTACATTATTGTAGCAATCAGCCAAACAGTTGATTCTCGATGCTTTGTGTAGTCCTAGAGTGCACACGCAAACGTTCCTCGATTTGTAAGTTCTGAAACTGTGTTGTAATTTGCTAAGTCAGGAATGCTAGGGATTCTGACAGAGCTTTAGAAGAGATTTATCTCTCTTAGGTTTGGTGTGTCGAAATGGGAGGGTAAGCCCTCTATTTATAGTTGTAAACAGAGGCTTTAGGGTTTCTGTGGGCCAGGCCCAGCTAAAACTCGGACTGACTAAAATTCGGATCGCCCGAAATCGGTTAGGCATCGCGGTGCCTGTGCATGTTTTCGGAACCGCGGTCCTAAATCAAAGGCACCACGGTCCTGTCCCAATTTTCAGCCCTTTTTCCATTTCTAATGTTTCGGTCATCAACCAAACATTTAGGTATAATTTCCTTCTAATTACATCCTTCAATCGACGGAACATTTGATTTAGTGTTACCCTTCAGGCCTTTACATATCGTCACTAATAACATTAGGACCTTTACGGAACTCCTAGACTGCGCTGGAAGACGAACCCAATATGTAAAGTTTAGCTACACAAAATATGTGAACTGAACCTATATGTAAGAAGATAAAATCATTTCATTCATGACACACTCAATCAAGCTTAGGATCTGTCAAGTGTCTATCCAAATGACTTGATCATTATAACTCATCTATATTAGTTGACAACAAGACCATATCACAGACATGTCCATTGCATTGGCCAATGACTTAGTCAACCTAATACCATATGAGTATCTGAGTGTTGACTCGAATATACATTCAAAGAATGAATCATAATCTTGGCTCACATACCACCTTTAATCTACATCGTAATGCACCCAAAACAAGCCGCGTCTCAACCTATAAGGCATTTGAGCTTATGACAAAATCAAAGTAGTTTACTCCGTAAGCAATGTGATATTGACCTCAAGTCTAAGGACTTCTATCTCCAACATGCTAATGACATTATAGACATATAACAAATAATGCATCAGCAGGGTATACCAATACTCCAACAAGTATATGTGTGTCCATCACAAGTTGTCATAACTCGTAGCAAGTGAGACATACTACATCCCCTAAGGATATGATGCAGACCACATGTCGACGTATCACATATCATCGATATCCCAATTTCGATGATCATTAGTCGAGGTAATTTAAAAGTTACATTATAACATTAATTCTCACATCATTAATAAACACGTAAACTCTAGGAAAGCATTCATAGAATATTATAAATAATCAACTAATAATTCAACAAATGCAAATGTCATAATATTAATCATCATTAATATAAATACGAATGTGTATAAAGTACATTGTGTCCTAATACCGATTGTCTATAGGACATACATATACTTGCAATCTCCCACTTGGTCTAGAGTCAATCACCAACATATCTAATACCCATGTTCTCAAAATGACCATTATGTTTCACCAAGCTTAATGGTTTAGTAAACGGGTCTGCTAGATTATTGTCTGTGGGAATATAATCTATCTTGATATCTTCAGCTTCCACCATCTCTCTCAGGATGTGGTACTTCCTCGGTACATGATTGTTTCTGTTTGTTGATCTTGGTTCTTTTGCCTGTGCAATGGCACCAGTGTTGTCACAATAAAATGTTATTGGACGGCTAGCACTCGGAACAACCCCTAGTTCCTTCAGGAACTCATAAATCACGACAGCTTCTTTAGCAGTTTCCGATCCAGCAATTTACTCCGCTTCAGTAGTCAAGTCTGCAGTAGTAGCATGTTTGGAACTCTTCCAGCTCACTGCTCATCCATTGAAAATGAACGTGTAACCAGACTGAGATTTGAAATCATCAACATCTGTCTGGAAACTAGCATCGGTATACCCAGCGGCAACCAGCTCATCAACTCCACCATAACTAAGAAGTAATCTTTAGTACGCCTAAGGTACTTGAGAATACTCTTGACTGCTTTCCAGTGTTCCTCGTCAGGATTCTGCTGGAACTTGCAAGTCATACTAAGTGCAATGGCCACATCTGGCCTAGTACAGGTCATGACATACATGATTGATCCTATAGCCGAAGCATATGAGATCTTCTTCATGCGATCAAGTTCAATAGCATTAGAAGGGTAGCCCTTCTTTGATAACTTGATGTCTTGACCCATCGAAGACCGCCTTTCTTGGAATTCTCCATTGAAAAGGGTCTAAGCACTTTGTCTATGTAGACTGACTGTGACAACTCCAACAATATATTAGGTCTATCTCTATAGATCCTAATTTACAGAATGTAGCAGGCTTCACCTAAATCCTTCATCATGAAGGTCTTGGACAACCAATCCTTAACTGACTGCATGAGGGTCTTATTATCTCTCATTATCAATATGTCATCAACATATATAATAATGAAGACAATACCCTCATCCTTGCGTTTGAAATAAACACAAGGATCCTTTTTGCTTCTGACAAAATCAAAAGATTTGATTGCATTGTCAAAGCAAATATTCCAACTCCTAGAGGCTTGCTTAAGTCCATAAATGGACTTATGTAGCCTGCACACATCATTTGGTCTAGACTCACATGAAAAACCCTCGGGTTATTTCATATACACTTCCTCAATTAGATTACCATTGAGGAATGCAGTTTTGACGTCCATCTGTCAAATGTCATAATCATAATGTGCAACTATTGCAAGCAAAATCCAAACAGACTTTATCTTAGCCAGCGGTGAAAAAGTTTCATCATAATCCACACCAGGACGCTGAGTAAAACCTTTAGTCATTAGTCTAGCTTTATAAGTCTGAACCTTGCCAAATGCATCAATCTTCTTCTTGAAGACCCATTTGCATCCTATGGGTTTAATCCCATTTGGCAAATCAACCAAGTTCCACACCTGGTTGATATACATAGATTCTATTTCGAATTTCATGATTTCTTGCCATTTCTTCGAATTAATGTCTAGCATTGCTTCGTTATAGGTTCTAGGCTCGTCATCAACTGGAATATCTAGCTCATTTTGTGTTTCCACAAGTAGATTTAGTCTTTCCGGAGGACGATGAGATCTAGTAGACCTACGGAGTTGATTGTCTTGCAGTTCAGTTACAGGTATGTTCTGACTGTGAGTAGGTTCTTGTGCGCTGGTCGAACCACCAACATTAGAGCTTTCAGGAATATCATTTTCATGTCTTTCCTGAATGGGAGGGAATGTAACAAGTGCACTTGCTCCCAAGGTCTGTGCCGGAAGATCTTGCATTTCTGCATTATTCCTCGTAGCAATCCCACTGGCCGAAGGGGGTACCTTAAATACCCAATCTTCGCCAATAGCTCCCACTGAATTCTTGCCTTCATCATCGAGCAAGGATTCAACCTCTTTGTTACCTTGTTCTTGAATTTCTTCAAGTTTTATCCCCGTGCAACTCTCATCCTTATAGACATATTTATCTTCAATGAAAGTTGTGTTCCTAGAAACAAATATCTTATGTTCTCCAGGAAGATAGAAATAGTATCCTTACTTTCCTTCGGATACCCAACAAAGTAACACTTCTCACTTTTAGATTCCAACTTATCAGTGATCAACTTCTTGACATATGCAGGACACCCCCAGGGCCTCATGTGTCTAAGTGATGGCTTCCTGCCACATCATACCTCATATGGTGTCTTTTCGACTGATTTAGATGGAACTCTGTTCAGAACATATATTGAGGTCAATATAGCGTATCCCCAAAGGTATGTAGGAAGAGCTGAAAAGCTCATCATGGAACGAACCATATCAAGTAAGGTTTGGTTTCTCCTCTCGGCAACACCATTTATCTGTGGTGTTCCAGGAGGTGTCCATTCGGAATGAACTCCATGAAGCTTTAAGTAGTCAAAAAATTCTTTACTTAAGTATTCACCCCCACGATCAGATCGGAGAGTCTTGATACTCTTTGAGAGTTATTTCTCAGCTTCACACTTAAACTCCTTAAACTTCTCAAAAGCCTCGAATTTGTGTTTCATAAGATACACATATCCATACCTTGATAAGTCGTCTGTGAAAGTGATGAAGTAAGAGAAACCTTCTCTAGCTTGAGTCGAAAATGGCCCACATACATTCGTATGTACCAACTCAAGCACCTCCTTGGCACAGATCCCTTTCCAGAAAGAGGTTTAATAGTCATCTTGCATTTCAACGTGATTCACAGTTACCATAAGATTGTAAGTCAAATGGTTCGAGGTAATTTAATTTCCTCAACTGTTCTATCCTCGTTTTATTGATATGACCAAGTCTGCAATGCCACAAGTAGGTAGAATTTTTTTCATTTAACTTAGCCCTTTTATTTTGTACATTGAAAATTTTCCTGCGGCAGTTTAATGTATACAATTCATTCACAAGAGGCGCAATTCCATACACAACATTATCTAAAGTCAAAACCATATTGACATTAGACGTGTTTGAGGAAATACCCTCTGAATCAAGTACATGAATGAAAATAATATTCCTTGTCAAAGAAGGAACATAAAAACAATTGTTCAACATTAAAACTTTTCCAAAAGGTAAATCTATCCTATAAGTTCTCACGCGCTCAGCAGCAACTCGTGCTCCATTTCTGACGCGCAGGTCCACCTTGCGAGGCCCAACCTTCCTGCTATCAGTTAGCCCCTGCACATTTGTACTATAGGTGTCTAACGGCCGACCGGGCCGACCAGAGCCCTCACGGCTTTAACCTGCTCGGATCGTTACGGTCCGGTTCACCTGACTACCAACCGGTCCGGTCGTACTGATTCTGTCGGCCCGTGTTTTTTTTTTTTTTTTTAATTTCTAGTATTTATTTTCTATAATATAAACTAACTTCAATTTTAATATGTAATATAATAATATAATATATAATTTAGTTGTAGATTTTAATTTTGAAACTTTAATGTTAACTTTTTATTTTATAGTTTATAAGTTTATAGTTTATACGGTTGATCGTTTATAAGGTTATATTGTAAATTTGTTCTTATAGTTTTATTAATTTATTAGATTAGTAGATATAAGTTAACAAATAAGTAATATGATTAACAACTAAATAGATAGTAAAATTAAAATTAATGATAAGATGTAAACTTTTGAACTTTCATAACGTTAATAAGAGTACATAATGAAGTAATAATAATTTTATTTACATATTATGCATCCTTTTTGCAAGTTCTTCGTAATCTATAGATTGATTGAATTGGTTATGCTCCATAGCCTCTAAATCTGGAGTATTAATTCCAGTTCCGCCTCCGCTCCCGCCTTCCAAAATATTGCCTATTTCTTCATCTTCCGGAGAATTAACGTCTCCACATCCTTGATTTCTTCTCTCTGATCTGATCCAATCCCTTAAGCAGACTAACACTTCTAATGTGTTTCCACCCAATGAGTGACGTGTGTCTCCTATTTGATCTCGTGCTTGGCTAAATGCACTTTCAGAAGCCACTGTTGAGATCGACACATTAAGAACATCCCGGGCCATCGCTGCAAGTACCGGGAATTGCCTTTTGTTATCCTGCCACCATTGTAAAGGGTCAAAATTTTTCTTCGGCTCCGCTGGCTTTTGCAAATAAAATTGCATCTCATCGCAAGATCGGCTTGTGGTTGGTTGTGTTGTAAAAGTGCTCCATATGTCTAAAGATTCTTCTTCATCGTCATCATCATTGAATCCTGCAGGTGTAGACACAGAACCAGAACTAGAAGGAATATTAGTAGCAGAGTTGGTGTTATCATGTAATGTAGCATAATATTCATATAATGTAGTTAAATTAGTATCAAGTTTACTTATGCAATCAAATGAAGATGGAGTTTCTGTTTGACCTATTTCCATATAAGTATATAAACTAAATATTAAATTATGACAGTCTACTTTTTTAATAGAAGGATTTAAGACTGCACCAATACAATAAACATCAGGAATAGGAAAAAATATTTTTAAACTTTTCAAACATAATCAGAATCGCATCTTTATATTTCACATTTGATTTTAAACCATAAAGTAAATATGAAATTTCAGCTATATGAGCTAAAGCATTACAAACTGTTGGGTAATAAGATCCTGAAAATTCAACAGTTGCAGTGTAAAAATTACGTAAATTTTTTAAAAGTTCACCAATTGATTTCTAATGCTCGTCGGTTAACATATACATCACGTTCTTACAATGCGCATTTGCAACATGTGTTATGTGGTCTTTATACTTATAACATTCTTTTAAAAATAAATAAGTATAATTCCACCGTGTAATAATCTCTTCTGGCATGAATTTAGGTCTCAAATTAAATTGTTTACATTTTTCTTTAAATTCTATAATTCTATTTTTCCTATTATTACCCTGAATAACTCCAACAGCTCTTTTGACAAGTTTTATTTCAGGTGAAAATAAATCAAGACCACTTTTAACAATTAAATTATAAATATGACAAGCACAACGAACATGAAATATATCAGGAAGTGGTGGTTGTACTTCCGCTTTTAAAAGATCTACAGCAGCAGTATTATTAGATGCATTATCGAATGATACACAAAGTATTTTATTATAAAGATTATATTTTTGGGCATAAAAACAAATAGTTTCGCTTATATATTTTCCAGTATGACTTTGATCCTCGTCATACGCAAAAGCAATAATACGTTTTTCCATTCTAAAATTTTCATCAATCCAATGACAAGTAATTGTTAAATAATCATAACCGCTCAACGATGTCCAATGTCCAAGTAAAACTAATGGCATGGAAGGTTAGCAAACAAATATTGCAAGAAAATAACATAATCATTATGAAGTCTAAAAATATCGGCTCTAGTAGTACTACGAGGAACACCTTTAAAAAAAGATTATATACTCTTTGAATATATGTAATTAAATATGAAGAAGAAGCAAAAGAAAAAGGCAAACAACCTCCGACAATCATTTTTGCTAATTCAATGCGATCTTTTTTTGGATCGTACTTAGTCAACCCCGCTTAATGGATTAAGTTGTTGTTGACCGGGTTCTAAATCAGGGACAGCATTCCATTGTGCCGTATGATCGAATTTTATATGTCTAGCTATAGTGCCCGTCCCCCGTCACCACCCCCTGTCTTATGTTTATAAGTTTTCCCACAAATATTACATTTAACTCTATCAGTACCCACAACTTTATCATAAAAGAGCCACACTTTACTCCTTTTTTTTCTTGCTACTGGTTCTGGTAAAGGAGGTCTACGACTACGACTACCACTAGCAGTACCAACATTGACAGAAGGAACACTAGTAGGTGTAGGAGGTTCTTGTTCTTCAAGTTCAACAATATTATCTAATTGAACGTTATCACATTCATTATCTTCTATTCCAAAATCTTCTTGCATTTGATCATAATCTATATTTTGATTAGATGATGAAGAACCTACATATTTTTTTACCCCTTGAACTAGATTTACTACGATCCGACGCAATTCCTTAGTAAAGACATTATAAAATATTTAAATAATCAACAAATAAATATGACAATTTAATAAAATAATTAGAGAATGAAACGAGTGTACCAAACTTCGGGATTCAGAATTCAATAGAAACTCGAAGTCTTGCGTCTTGCTACTTTGAATTTGAAAACTAATAATAATAATAACTTGAAAATTGATAATAAAGATGATTAAGAGAGTATGAGAATAAGAGAATTGAGAGAAATGTTGTGTGATAAAAATGAAGAAAATGTAGAGAATTTATAGATTTTTTAAAGGGTAAAAATGAAATTAAAATAAATAAATAAACAAAACAAAAAACAAAAAACAAAAAAAAAAAATAGGGCCAACGGTCGAAATGACCGTTGGCCATGCCCCTGCCCCCCCTCCAGCCCCCCCTCCCAAGCCCAACGGTAACAATACCGTTTGGGCAAAATTTTTAATTTTTTTTTTTTTTGTTACCGGTCCTGCAGTAATGAAAGCCGTTTTTCTAACTGTCGGTCCGCCTTATCGGGTTTTTATAACCGTGCGGGTTGAGGTTGGGGCCAATCCAACCCCAACCCAGATGCCCTACCGGCGTCCGGCCGGTCGGCGAACCTACCGGTCAACTGGGTCAACCGGTTGACAGGTATAATTTGTACAAATATGTGAGCCACAAGCGGTATCAAGTACCCAAAAATGAGAATCATTTATAGATAGATTAATTTCAATTACAAATATACCTTGCACATTAGCCCATGATGTCATTCCTCCGCCTGGAGCAGTGCAATCATTTCTCCAATGCCCCTTCATTTTTGCAATTCATGCAAACATCTGATGTCGGCAGTTTCTTCTTCTTCGCCCTTCCCTTGGGCTTCATTGCTGCTGCCGGAGCAACAGTTTTGCCCTTCCCATTCTATTGTCCCTTACCTTTCGGTTTGGGACGACTAGAGGAGCCAACCATCAAAATAGGCTTGGTCTTGGAGATCGAAGATTAAAAAGTTTTCAACATATTATGTAACTCCGGCAATGTCGCTTTAATCCCATTCATATTATAATTAACAATGAAACTCTCAAACGACCTAGGAAGTGAGTGCAGGATGAGTGCGGTGGAGACTCTGTCATGAAATTTTATGTCAATGGCGGCCAACCTCTCAATTAATTCAATCATCCTCAACACATGAGGTGAAACTTGACCCCCTTCATTTAGCCTACACTTGAAGAGTTCTATTAGCAGGTCATGCTCCATTGTCTGAGACTGCGAATCATAGAGACTCCTCAAATGGGCTAACATTTCGTTGGGCCCCATATCATGATGTCTTTGCAATGGCTGTGACATAGAAGACAACATTAGGCATTGAACTGAGGTAGCATCCTTATAATGTTTCTGGTAAGCAGCCTTGTCGAAGGTTGCATACTCATCAGAATCCTCCGCCGGAGTAGTGGGGAATACTTTGTCCAATGTATACTCAATTTCTTCTTGTCTCAGGACAATTCTGACATTCCTTAGCCAGTCTATGAAGTTGGGTCCAGTAAGTTTGTTGGACTTCATAAGCATTTTCAACGAAAAGTTTGACATTTCTGAAGATCTGAAGATATAGATAGAATAGGAAAAATGCAATCAATAATTCATTCTTCCAATAATTTATACATATTCATAATTTGCTAATTTTAACATGGTCTTTTGTTTTTTAAATTAGCTCCCACTATTTTGCATACTTCTACGACCCCAAGGTAGAATACAGACCCAAATCAATATAAAGGTTATAATGGGCCAAGATCCAAACACATCGGTAGGTCCTCAACCAATTGTAAAACAACTCTACAACTATTGGTTTGATTAAATATCTTTCATTTTAATCTAACGTCTTTAGACTAGTCCGACACTTTGGCGCCAAGATTCATCTAAACAAGCCAACCCCATTACACGACTGTGTTTAAATGCCTAAGTAAATTTTAGCCTTTGTAAGCAAACACTTTGGTATAAATACCTAGAAAAGTTTATTATCTACTTTCATTTTAACACATCTATGAAAAGGCCTCGGTCCTCTTAGACTTAGAGCAAATGCTTTGACATAAATACCTTTATCGCCGAAAAGGACTTAGCACCCTAACAATTGTAATGGATGACGCGTTATAATTAGATTTGTATTTAATGTTTAGGGAACATTTTTAGTTTTCGGGGATTCATTCAAGATCAACAATCAAGTCATACATCATATGACATCCTATCATGTAATTTCTAAACACAATTAGATGGGAAACCATCAAACCCAATAGACATGATAAAAGATGGTTTTGATCACATACTGGGCGCCGTCTACCCAGACAGTTATAGCGGTCATTTGAAATTAAACAATTACTGGGCGCCGCCTACCCAGACAATAATTGCGGACGCTATGCTAATAATTTAAATGCATCACATTTAACACTTAGCACATTTGTATATTATTCAATAATATACTATTAGTGATAATTATGAGTCTATTTGTCTAAACTCTATAATCTATGTAAATGCCAAACAATCCCTAAACATTTTTTGATTTTTAAAATTCTGATTTTCGGGAATTCTGTAAACTTTCAGAATTTACACTTTAGTCCCTTAAGAATTTAAAATTCAATTCTGAACCCTTATAAATTCATAAAAATGCAATTCTAAACTTCAAAAAATATTTTCAAACTTCTGGGACCTGTTTGCAATTTCCAGAACCTAAAATTAACTTTCAAAAAACTTTCTTTAATTACATATTTGCCCAAAAGGACCAAATCTGTTTGATTCAAAACTTTATTTTCAGAAACTGAAACCTTTAAAACTTCAGATTCAGAATCTGAAACTTTTAAGTCTCTGTTTCTGACTTTCAATTTTTTTTAAAATTGTCGTCGGCACCGCGATTCCGACAGGTGGCACCGCGGCTCCTCTGGGACAGTAAGCTACTAGAATCTGCAAATTAATTAGCACCGCGGTCCTAACTGGTAAAAATATGAAATCCAAGTTATTATGATCTTTTAAGTGTATCTTCGTGTAAATTATTACACGTGGGAGATCCGGTAAATAATATGGAAATTATGGTATAAGAATTTATGAGTATTACTTTTGTATACCGAAACATGTTGAGCAAAGCCGGCGACCTGAAAAGTGAGGTTAACCCGTAATATTAACCGTAGATGAATGAGGTTCGAGTTGATGAACAGGAGAAGACCGTAATACATCTCCATCATCGTTCTTCCTAGAGTTGATTAACTAGGTTAAAGAAAGTAAGAGACTCTCTTGAATGACCATAGATGTAGCCCGATTGAGCATATCCAAGAAAGAGTACACAGGTGGTTGCCTTGAGACATCTTTTTCTCTCAATTATGTAGGAATATGAACAAAACGCGTGCATCCAAATACTCGCAAATGACTATTACTATTCCAGTAAAAAGTTCATGAGGTATCGTTGCAACTTGGACTATCATATAATAAGAGAAACCATCCTAAGAAATGACTTAGCTTTAAAAGGCTGATGCCGCCGCGGCCCCAAACGAGGGTATAAAATTATACCAGTATTATTATTTTCCTAATCTCTCGATAACCAAACGGAGTATTTAAGTTGGATCCACATTAACTTATGCATGACCATTTGCTTGCTGTATTAGTAAAAATAATTTACTATGAACGTACGGTATTGGATCGTTTGCCCCAATTATAGCCTCTTTGATCTCATTCGTATTTAAAGTCCCTTAGTAATCGTTTACGGTAGATGGGTAAGTTGACGGGACCCCGTAACTGATCTTTCTATGTTAATTTAAATTTATGCTATTAGAATACTATAACTACACCATGTACTGAAGATGCATGAATGAAGTGAGTTTGTGGTCAACTTATCGTATAGACGACTTCTCGTTAATTAATTACTACCGGCTATATATTATGTCATTAGTGGAGTCTTTTAGTGCCCCGTTCGCTTATCCACAGCCATAGTTTCTGGGGCGAATATAATACGGAGTATGTAATTTATAAATTCATCCTAACTTAATAGTTTTGATCGGCCGTGTATATGTGCTAAAAAATTATTAAATAAGTATATGTTATGAAATTAATAATGTGGTTGTTCACTACTCAAATTTAATTATTCACTATTCCTCACTATTATGTGTAGTAATGACTATGTATTCCACTGTAGTAAATAGTGAATGAAGTAATGACTATGTATCTCACTATAGTAAATAATTGATGATCATTATTATAGAGGTTCATTCTTCCATTATGTATTCCCTACTTTTGCAAGATACCTCATTTAATATGCCTATAAAAGGCTTAGCATATGAGAAGTGAAATACACACTTGAAAAAAAGAAAGTTATCCTATATTGATGTTATTGTGTTCATCTTTTTTACATTGTTATTTTGAGCTTGGTTTTACAACACGTTATCGGCACTAGTCTCTAATTCTTATATCTAAGTAGAGAAATTAGATATGACGTTGAAGTCATAGCATTTTTCCTGCAATCTCCTGACGTTTAAGTCTATTCCTCGTGTATTATTTCATGGTTTGACTAGTAAGAGGTCTACTATTGTGCTCCAACTTTACTCATTCACTACTCTTACTTTGGATTCTATAAAACATGAACTCAGTTGTCAATATGCTCCATGAAAAAAAATGAAAACAACAAGGTAATGTACGGAAGCAAGGACATGTTAAAAAAAAATTGTGTGTTGAATGTAAATGTCTTCACTGATCATTATTTTTATCATATGATGATTACTATTATTAGGTAGCAGTATAGTTCATATCATATGGTTGCATATTTTTCTTAATGATTTGGTGAAAAAGATTTCGGCACTGTATCTTTCGAAATTATAATATACTAGTAATTAAGTACGTTCACTAAATTGGTTTCCAGAACTATATATATATATATATATATATATACTTTTATACGTTCAAAATTCAGAAATACAATTCCAACCTTAGCTGGCATAATAATCAAATTATCATCACGAGAACATGCAACACAAGAAATTCTTGAAGAATATTTTATTTCTTCAATATTTATAATCACATAAATTCTCAATTATTTTTACATCACATTTGTATGGGAATGGCCAATCAGTCATGCCAACTGATAAAATCAGTAAACTTTTGATTTCTTATAGCATGTGATTCCAATCCATCATCATACTTACATTTATGTAGTTAAAACAGATGAAAAGACATGTAACCTTTCAAATAAATATTTATAACCTGTTTTGATTGTAATAATATGAAGATATTAAATCTTTTCATTATTTGTAGTTTCAATATAATTCATTTTTGATCAATTTCTTAGAAACTTAATAAGTTTCTTTTGAGACTTAGCTTATTACAACACAAATATTATGAAAAATGTTCTTCCTCCGAATAGTAACAAATTAGCTCGTTTGGAGCTCCCAATTAATTTTGTAGTATAAAATATTTCATAACACCATCCGTACAGTGAACACCTCCTTCAAGGAGAAAATCATATAATTACAGTCATGATAAAAAGATTGTTATAGGCAATACTTATTTCTTGCTTTTATTCTTTGGTAATCCATGATAAGACATACCACAATACGACGTCATTTTTTTTTTATTTCTCTCAAATATCCTGTAGAGGTGAGTTGTGGTATATATATATATATATTCAATCATACATGAGCATGTCCTTATCCATAATTTTATCACATCTTAACACATTTACTTTCAAGAATGGTCTAGCATTCACAATGCTCATTTGTATGTGCTTCATAATTTTTTCTTATAAGCTCATTATCTTTATCATATTCATAGACCCACCTCGACATCACTTTGAGATTGTATTCCTTTCTTTTGATGGAAGATTTATAAAACCTATCAAATCAGGTTGCACGACAACCTCATGCCCAATGACCTTTCATACCACGTTGAGGCAAAAATTACCTTCACCTTTTGAAGGACTATTTGAAGAACTAATAGTGTTCTTCCTTTTTATATTACCACAATGGTGATTAACATTATTTTATCCTTTGCTAACACCCATGTTCATTCGTTTAACCACTTGTCTTCTTTCAATCTTATTATTTATTGCTATCACATTTCCCTCATGGAATGGAGCATATCCAGTGGTACAGACTTCATGATTTTTCATCAAAAATACATTATTTTGCCATAGTCATTATTATATCATTAATATAGTGCATCAGGACTTAAACCCAACGTCTTATCCATATAAAGACATGTTAGACCATAAATCAAGGGGACTTAAACCCAACATTTTATCATCAAGGTGCACCAGGACTCAAACCCATTGTCTTATCCTCTTCATGCGATGGGACTCGAATCTACCATCTTACCGTCAATCAATGGCATAATAGGCCAGAGCAATATAATTTTCCAGATTATATATAAAATATCATGGATGATTAGTAAGTTGCATTTCTGTTAGTCAAGCAATATGCTAATATTTTAAAAGGGGAGGAAATACAGTCATGTAACATAAATTAAAAATATTGACGTAACTCTGCTTTCATGTTTATGATATATATATATATATGAGTCCAGTCACCTGTCATATGGACCGATTTACTATTATATGATTTTAATAGATGCATCTATGGTATGGTTATTTACATTTGGTATCAACTTGCAATTTGATTTTTGTAAAGTTGTTTGCTCAAATTATTAAAGTAAGAGCATGGTTTCAAATGATGAAAATCATGTTGGTATGCTGGTTTGTATCCAAGTTGATTTAGCAGAAATTGTATGCCTCCAATCATAGAATTTGGGATGAGATATGTTATTTGACATGTAGCAACACTTGTATGCATCAAGCCAACAATGTTCTTGTTGAAGATATCGATATACATTAGTTATACTACATTAGTTATACATTCATGGATTGGGCCTATGTTGGGATTTACATTTACGTTTCTGTCATGTTTAGTTTCTGTCCTTATTAGTTAATTGTGGGCAATAACTATATTTGTAATAAGGGGTTTATAGTGCAAAGCTTGCACTATAAATACATTTTGGCCACTTCAGAAAACATAACGAAAAGCTTTCACAAAACATTCTGTTCTTTCATTTCTCGTCTCCTTCATCTTCGTTCCCTGCAATTCGTTCACCTCCATCCATGGAGGAAACTGAGAGATTCGTCTTGCGAGGTTTGACGATTCAGCGATTGTTTGTCGATTGAGATTGTTTCTTATATTTCTACATCTATAGATTACTTTTCAGTTAAATGTACGGTTTACAATCAACCTATTGATTTCGATTTGTGTATTTGCTGTCGCGATTGGAATTGTTTGGAATTGTCTGCCTCGACTGGGGGTTTTCTACTGCTTTAAGCTACGACTGTGAAATTTGAGTAACACTCATGGAGAATACCACGACAATTCCTTCTGTTATGCTAGAAGAAAGTTCGATCTCTGACTCAGAGGTCATTGACCATAATCATCCTCTATTCCTGAGTGCATCTGATACAGTAGGTGCTATACAAGTTGAGATTCAACTGACTGGAATGGAAAACTACACGTTGTGGAGTAGGGCTATGCAACTGACATTGCTCACGAAGAATAAAATTGGATTCGTGGATGGATCTATAAGACGGGATACGTATGGACCAAATCACACAAGGCAATGGGACAGATGTAATGCCTTAGTGATGTCATGGATAATGAGAAATGTAGACAAAAGTTTGTTAAGTGGAATTTTGTATCGGACTAATGCAGCAGCTGTTTGGAAGGACCTTAAGGAGAGATTTGATAAGATCAATCTCTCAAGAGTATATCAACTTAAGAAAGAGTTAACGATGCTAAACCAAGGAACCTCACCAGTTTCTCAGTACTACTCTAGAATGAAGGACTTATGGGACGAGATAGATTCGATCATTCCACCTCCCACATGTGAATGCTCGAATCCTAGGGAATATATAGCACATCTGGGGAATCAAAGGTTGTTAGAGTTCCTTATGGGATTGAATGATGGATACAACCAAGCAAGGAGTCACATTCTATTGATGTCACCCACACCTAGTGTAAATCAAGCTTATGCCATGATAGCACAAGATGAGAGCCAAAAACAGATCTCTTCACTGGGGAACTTCATGGATAATATAGCATTAACTAGCAGGGTTACAACCAACAAAAGTAGGAGATTCAGCACACCTGCATTTTGTGATTATTGCCATATGAAAGGTCACAATAGAGAAGGTTGTCATAAGTTGATGTATTACTGCGACTACTGCAAAAAGCAGGGACACATACAAGAAAAATGTTACAAGCTAATAGGATATCCATCAGACTACAAGGGAAAAAATAGAGCCAATGCAGTTGTGGGACCACAGTCAGAAGGATATAGCTCAACTCAGAAATCTATGCAAGAGTATGGAGCACATTATGGTGAGTATGCAAGTGGAGAAGGCAATCATCAACTCTCTGCACAACAGCAGGATCAACTCCAGCAGATAATGAGGACCTGCACACCAGAAAAATTGGAGAGGATGGTGTCTGTCATGAACCAAAACAAAGGAAAAGGTACTGATCATACCATTGCTGCCAAAGTATGTATGGCGGTAGCTACCTGATGAAGGTAATAGTAGTCCATGGATAGTTGATTCTGGAGCCACTAATCATATGGTAAAAGATAAGAATATGATTGAGACTCCTAATTGGTCAGAAAATCCAGGTCATGTGCAGCTGCCTAATGGAGGTGTTGTTCCAATCACACAGACTGGAGAATGTAGATTGAAAGGAGGTGAATTCATAAAACATGTGTTGTGTGTGCCTAGTTTTCAGTTTAATTTGCTTTCAGTGTCAAAATTGACTAAGGAACTGAACTGTAGTGCAAAGTTCTTTCCTGATTTCTTTGTGCTGCAGGATCTCCTCACTGGGAAGGTGAAGGAGATTGGTAGGGAAGTAGATGGTCTGTATGTGCTGGATTCTACAAGGAAGCAGGACAGATGGTTGGGAGCACAGTCACACATGTCAAAGTACATCACAGGAGAGTTGAAGGCTGCTCTGTGGCACAAAAGGCTGGGACATGCACCAATGAGTGTTCTTAGGAAAATAAATACATTCAGGAACAATTCTGAATTTACAATTCATCATTGTGATATATGCCCTATGGCAAGACAAACTAGATTACCTTTCCCCACTAGTCAGAGTATGACTATTTCTCCATTTGATTTGCTACATCTTGATGTTTGGGGACCATATAAGACTCCTACATATAATGGTATGAATTTTTTTCTTATTGTGGTTGATGACTTCACTCGATGGACATGGGTATTTCTTTTACATATTAAATCAGATGTGGCTACTATGATTAAAGAGTTATGCATAATGATTAAAACACAGTTTGGTGGCAAGGTTAAGTGCATCAGATCTGACAATGGTTCAGAGTTCATCAATAGTTCTTGTAGAGATTTATTTGCACAATTAGGAGTAATCCATCAGACATCCTGCCCCTACAGCCCACAGCAAAATGGTATAGTTGAAAGGAGACATAGACATATATTAGAACTTGCTAGAGCCATCAAGTTCCAGGGTTGTTTACCATCCAGGTTTTGGGGAGATTGTATAGAAGTTGCAGTGTACATTTTGAATAGACTACCTTCTGTAGTGCTGGGCAACATTTCTCCTTATGAAAAATTACACAGGAAGGCACCTGTTCTGTCTCACTTAAGAATTGTTGGCTGTCTGTGCTATGCAACTAATCTGGTCAAGCTTGATAAGTTTGACACAAGGGCCATTAAAGCAGTGCTACTTGGATACTCTTCTAGACAGAAGGATTACAAGCTATTAAATCTGTCTAACAATGTTCTGTTTATAAGCAGGGATGTGACATTCTATGAGGACATCTTCCGCACTGTGAGAAGAAGTCCTTTGAAGGGCTCGGGTTGACTTCGATCAAACACGCAGAAGCCTTGGCGGATGATCCGATATATTTCAACATATTCCTACATGGTGGAGCGGATACTACACTGATGAAGCCGATTACCAACCTCGAAGCTTTGGTAGTGCAGAAGGCATCGTGAGAGACCATCCTTCACTCACAATGCGAGCGGATGAAAGTTTGATCGACTACGAGCCACCATTGAGAAGGTCCGCGGACACATAAAACAACTGCACGGATGAAGGACTTCATCCAAGCTTCACATGAGGGCACAGAGTAGCCAAGCGCACGTATCCCATGGCTAATCACTTAAGCTATGCTGGATTACATGCAAGGTACAAGAGTTACATTGCTAAAATTGAAGTTGAGCATGAACCAACTTCTTATTCTGAGGCTGTGAAGGACACTAGATGGGTAGAAGCCATGAACCTTGAGATGCAAGCTTTGGAAAATAACAACACCTGGGAGGTCATAGATCTTCCTAGAAACAAGAAGGCCATTGGATGTAAATGGGTTTATAAGATCAAGTATAAAGCGAATGGTGAAGTCGAAAGGTTTAAGGCAAGGCTAGTGGCAAAGGGCTACAATCAAAAGGAGGGAGTTGATTATCAAGAAACTTTCTCTCCGGTGGCAAAGATGGTTACTGTAAGGGCAGTAGTGTCAGTAGCAGCTTCTAAAAACTGGCATATATATCAGATGGATGTCTATAATGCATTTTTACAGGGTGACCTTATAGAGGAGGTATACATGAACATGCCTCAAGGTTTTGACAACAGGCAAGGGAAGGTGTGCAAGTTAATCAAATCACTCTATGGCCTAAAACAAGCTTCTCGGCAGTGGAATATCAAATTGACCACTGCTTTGCAAGGCTCGGGATTTGTTCAAAGTCAGCTTGACCATTCCCTACTTACTAAGAAGTGTGGTGACCAAATAGTAGTGGTACTCATTTATGTGGATGATTTACTTATTACGGGGAATGATGAGAGTCTTATTCAGGAGACAAAGTCGAATCTACAACAGAATTTTAAGATCAAGGACTTGGGGATTCTGAGGTACTTTCTTGGTTTTGAGTTTGCTAGGAACAGCAGTGGCATAGTGATGCACCAGAGGAAGTATGCAATGGAGTTGATCTCTGACCTTGGCCTTTCTGTTGGGAAACCTGCCAAGTCCCCTGTGGAGCTCAACACCAAGCTCACCTCTGTGGTATACGACCAATATGTGGGCACAGATTCTACAACAACCAAGGATCCAGTGCTAGAGGATCCAGCAGGCTATCAGAGACTCATTGGCGAGTTCTTTGTATTTGTGAATACCGGACGGATATTTCTTTTCTTTGTACAAAGATTGAGCCGCTTTTTACGATGTCAGAAGGCTTCCCATTTTCTAGCACATCGAGTGGTTCGATATTTAAAACAGCTCCGTGTTTAGGTCTTTTTATGCTGTTGGTGACACCGATCATCTCACCACCCATCGCGATCTGATTGGGCTTCATGTCTCCTTACGAGGAGATCTATCACCGGGTATTTGGTCTTCTGGGTCTTCTCATCTCACGGAAGTCGAAGAAGCAGACGATGTGTCTTCAAGCTCAACCGAGGTGAATATCGAAGCCTAGCCGCCGCGATTGCAGTAGTCCGCTCTCGGTCTTTTTGCTACACCGATCGCCTCTGCCCATCTTCCGGTTCTATACGGCGATAGCAAGTCCTCATTGCAGATTGCAGCCAATCCCGTATTTCACGAGAGGACGAAGCATATCGATATCGATTGCCATTTTATTCGGGAGAAGTTGCAACAAGGGCTAATCAGCCCACTCTATATAAATACTGCTGAGCAGTCTGCCGACATCCTTACGAAGGGCTTGACAGTTGGGCGACATGATTATCTATTGTCCAAGCTAGGACTAAAGAATCTCTTTTTAGTTCCTAGCTTGAGGGGGCGTGTTGAAGATATCGATATACATTAGTTATACTACATTAGTTATACATTCATGGATTGGGCCTATGTTGGGATTTACATTTACGTTTCTGTCATGTTTAGTTTATGTCCTTATTAGTTAATTGTGGGCAATGGCTATATTTGTAATAAGGTGCTTATAGTGCAAAGCTTGCACTATAAATACATTTTGGCCACTTCAGAAAACATAACGAAAAGCTTTCACATAACATTCTGTTCTTTCATTTCTCGTCTCCTTCATCTTCGTTCCCTACAATTCGTTCACCTCCATCCATGGAGGATTCACACAGGGAATTACAATTTCGACATCGTATTTAGGATCTTAACAGTTCTCTCTATCACAATTGGTTCAGGGTTATGAACTAAATAATTTCTATCTAAAAATTTGAATGTGTGGTATATGTTTAAATGCTCCACCACAATGTACAAAGATGGATTCCCAAATAAGATTGGGAGGTAAATGTTAGATTTTCTAATATTAGGGAGAGGTATGATAAGCTGCTGGAAAATAAGTTATGTGTAATGAATTACCACTAGTATGATCCTTGTTAAAAAGATAATTCAAGTTAAAAGTTAGCCAAGTTCTCCTGCCTAGTTTAACGACTTTGCTGACCCAAAAGTGAATATATATTTTAGATACAAATGCTCCAATTAGAATTAAAGTCCTTGAAGGACAAAGTCTATGGAGATAGACCAATCAGTTCCAAAAATAAAATTCTTTGAAGAAAGAGAGGAGCAAATGATCAAGATGGTCATGAAAATGAGACAGGTGCTTTAAAATAACACCATAACATAACAATTCATAAAACCTTAAGAAAGGTTCAGGTACCTGAAAATAATAAAAATGAAGAGATCTCAATAAGTTATGTATCCTCAAGAAAAATATGAAATCGAAATGATATAATTATCGATAATATTTTTACCTATAATATTGCTGATGAAATAATGAAACAAAATAAGGATCTTGAGCCAAAATCTATCGAGGAATGTAGACAGAGAAATGATTGACCAAAATAAAAAGATGCAAGTCAAATTGAATTAGCTTCGCTTGAAAAACGTGAAATTTTCGAACCTATAGTTCGAACACCTGAAGGTGTAAAGCCAGTGGGATACAAATGAGTTTTTGTGTGAAAATGAAATGAGAAAAATAAAGTCGTAAGATATAAAACACGACTTGTGGCACAAAAACTTTCGCAAAGACCTTCCATTGATTATATGAAGTCATATTCTCCTGTGGTTAATGCAATCATCTTCAGATATCTTATAAGTCTGCCAAATCATGAAAAACTTGATGTGCATCTAATGAATGTTGTCACAATCTATTTGTATGGCTCACTGGACAATGACATTTTTATGAAAATTCTTGAAGGATTCAAAATGCATAAAGCATATAATGATTTTCAAGAAGCTTGTTCAATAAAGATTCAAAAAAATCTTTATATGAATTAAAACAATTAGGACGTGTGTGGTATAATCGCCTAAGTGAATACCTCTTAAATAAGGTTACAAAAATGATCCAATTTGTCCTTGTGTCTTTATAAAGAGGTATGGATCTAAATTTGTCATAATAGCTATATATGTATGTTGATGACTTGAATATAATTGGAACTCTTGAAGAGCTTTCAAAAACAATAGAATTTTTGAAAAAGAAATTTGAAATGAAAAATCTTGGAAAGACAAATTATGTCTTGGTCTATAAATTTGAGCATTTTACAAATGAAATATTTGTCCATCAATCAACATATACTGAAAATATCTTAAAGAGATTTTACATGGATAAAACACATTCATTATGTACCCCAATAGTTGTGAGATCACTTGATATTAATAAAGATCCATTTCGACCTTCTGAAAATTATGAAAAGCTTGTTGTTACTGAAATACCATATCTTAGTGTAATTGGGGAATTAATATATCTTGCTAGTAATTCTCGACCAGATATAGCTTTCTCTGTAAGCTTATTAGCAAGATTTAATTCTTTCCCAAATGGTATTAAACATATATCCAGATAACTCTGTGGAACCCTTGATATGGAATTATTTTATTCAAATGAGTTAAGACTCACAACTAATTGGTTATGCAGATGCAGGATATTTGCCTGACCCCATAAAGGTCAATCTCAAATTAGCTTTAATTAGCTTGGTCCTAAATGTTTTTTTAAGAAATAGAATTATGGAGAAGAAATTGGTAGGATTTAGTATGAAATTGAGGAGCATGGTAAAATCATTCTGAGCAAGTTTAGCAAATGGGAATGACATTTCCAAGAATGTGGAGGAGCAAAAGAAGCTACCTCGAATTAAGATTCTTGACATCGAACAGTTCCTAAGTAGCAAGGCAGGTGAATGAAGGTGTTGTAAGCAGTAGTGAATACTTTTTTTCTGTAGAGACAAACCTATCTTATCCTAAAATGTATTTTTAAGAAGAAAAATTATGGACAAGAAATTGGTAGGATTAGTATGAGCTTAAGCTTAAACATTAGACTCTTTATGTCTACGAAAGGACTCTAGGGGACTAGGAATATCATAGCAAGGTGCATGAAACATTTCTTGCTAACGATCTCTTTTTCATCAACTGCCTTCTTATTTTGTTCTTTGCCCCTTACGACAATATGTCAACAGAGTATTGGTCTAGGCAATAAGCAGGGCCACCCACCAAGCTTGTTATCAAGCCATGTATCGATTGATGATAATATAACCAAGCACATTGTAAATTGTAGGGACAAAGCTGGGGATGGCAAGGTTCTTTATCAACGATGTGGCATTACCGCAGTTGTATGTACTTGCATTTTTGAAGGGCTCTTGGTCAAGCGAAAAAGATTGCCGACTGGATGCTCCTACGCCACCATGCTTGGCCCTTATCTTATTACCTTAAGAAGAAAGAGGATGTATGAAGCGTGGGACAGAATATTGACAGAGAGAGATTACATTAGTATACAACTTGCGTGTAATAACCAGAATTCAATGATTTGGTATGAGTTTTCGCGTGTACACCAGTAAAGAATATGACACATCCATTAAATGGCCATTCCATGGGCCATCAGCAGAAACTCCCGTCATGGATGAAAACTCGGATCTAGCAAGAGAGTTGATCTAAAGAAACTGCAACCTGCAGCAATATGGATCTGTCTGGCCCCAAATGCTCACATCTGATCGGGCTGCACTCTTATATAGTGTTTAGATCTCAAGCTTATGTAGCTGCAACCAACTTTCTGATCTTTCTGTCATGGTTCAACATAGCACTCACACTCTCAACAACCAATACAATCTGCACAGGTAAGAATATACATCAAAATAAACAAATATAGATGAAGAGCAGCGTCCCAAAAGTTAGGGTGCGTAATTGTGCAATTTGAATGATCTGAGATTACATAGAACACAAGTGCTTAAGCCCTGTCCAGCTAACCTCAGAAGAAATTCGTCAATTTATCAACTTAAACAATAGGATTTAACCTCAGCAATGATGTTACAACATGAAATTGTAATGTATTATGTACATGTTTAATGCTTAGCCATTTTTTAGTAGTTCATTTACATTTGCAAACAAAACAATGATTACACAGCCTTGTTTTCTCTGAAGAAGCCATATCACTCTACAAGAAACCATTAGCTGTCTAGCATGGTATTCTATGACAAAGAAAGAATACAAAATAAGACCAACAGGTTGTGCACAATTAATTCAGATCTCAACAAGACAATAAGACACCAGATACCAATTGATTTGACCGGAACTCTCTTAATACATGACATGTTTCACAGGCCATGCCAAGAAATATACCAGTAAAGATACAAAAGCAAACCTGGATGCAAGCATAAGCCATTCCTGTTGCAAAGTAAAAGTTGGCATTTCCAGTACCCTGCAAAGGTAGCATGTTTACATAAGCACCTAATGCTGATATCTCGAATTACCTTAATGTTTATAATACATTAGGAGAAATAATGTATAAGCATAGAAATGAAGCAGATACATACCCTCCATATCCACAAGTTGTGCATCACTGGACTAAGAAGGGAAATACCAACATATCCACACAAGAGAAAGAACGAAAACTGCATTTCTGCAATGAGTATAATGGTCAGATATAATCCAATTAGGACCTTAATCAAGCGAAAAGTATATGCTTAGTACCTGCTAACTCATTGAAAAACAGAGCTAACAAAGCCAAGTACAGAGCTGAGTCCCCAACCTGATAATTTTTTAACCAGGTTAAGCAGGAGTCAAGAACTTATCATAATGTATTGCAAAAGATGCAATACAAATACCGAGCAATTTACTCTTGATATGATGAAAGCTAGCACTAGTAAAACTGAAGCAACCATTTATAACTTTTAGAAATTTGAGCATGGCTACAAGAGATAGTATCTGATAGTTAACCAATCATGCTAAGCATTCGTAAAAGCAGTTTATGTTTTGTCATACAAGGTAAACCCCAGAAACATAATTTCAGAATCGGCCTAACATAGAAATTAGAAAGATACATGTACAAGTACAACAGCATCATGACTGAACCAAAAGTGCCAGACAAAGGCTTCACAACTAGATAGGGTACTAGATGATAAATTCAGCATCCTACCGACAATGGAGAAATCAAGAAACTACCAACTATACATCCTCTAGAAATGGACTATAAAATGCTTTGTACCAATGACCCCCCCCCCCCCCCCCAAAAAAAAAGAAACAAAGCCAGCAAAAAAACAAAACACAGGCACACCATTATTCTAGTTATCCTGCAGAGGTTTTAATTTCGCATTTCGACAATTAGCTCACGATGTAAAAGGTTGAAGAGTGCTCAATCTTCAAACATCAAATTTAGGACTTTAATATTAATGGGTGATGTGAAATTCACGAAAAAGAGATCTGTAATGGATAGGATTTAGGCATTAGAGATTCACATAGGAAAAAGAGTACTCACTGAAGGATAGGGTTTAAGCATTGAACAGATTTCCATGTAAACAAAAGCCAAGAAGCACGGTCGGTGTTTTAGCCTTATGGCTAGTGGCAGTTTCATGAAAAGGATATTCACATGAAAAACAAACAGAAAAAAGTCTCTGAAAAATTCAAAGACCTCAGCAAAGAAGTACCTGCAGCCAAGATGCACAAAGAGGTTATTGAAAGGAGAGACAACTCATGGAGAAAACAATTTTATAGTCACTTACCATAAGACACCAATGTTTGGAGACAAATCTTTGACAGTAAGTATAAACCCATAGGTCCTGCAAGTCAATAAATGATACATTGTTATCAACAAGTCTCAATACAGATAAGCAAATAAAAAGATAATTTCCAATAATGTACAGGAATATTTGCTGACAAGCACAAAATTATAGCATTGCAAAGATATAGATAACTATGCAGATAATTAACTTGTTATTATATACTTGGTCAAATTTACTTAGCTTAAAAAAAGACCTATAATCTTGGCCAAATGTAGTGTTCAACAACGAAATCAATCAATGACATCGAGTTGATTCGGCAATAGAGCATAAGGAAAAGCCCAAGTGTTGAAACTAGATAGCAACAAGGTGATAAATGAGAAAAGTGATGGGTCATCACCCATGATAGGCATGATCTGAAGAAGCACAATAGAATAGCAGCTGCTTTACTCATACCACAAGGCGAGCACACAAGAGTACCATTTACCAGAGAAAACTAAGCTAATAGCTCCTGAAGGCCTGGGGCAATGAACACTTAATCTATAATTAAAGTTCTATTCACATTCAAGAACTAAAAAAGTAAGAAGTCCTTTCTTTCTATGTCAAGTAAATTTTATAAAACAAAAAGGCTGTGGAATTTGTCCTATCAATAGTACAAAGTTCAAGTTAAGGAAATACCAACAACATGAATTGCAACAACTACACTACATTCCTGAGCTAGTGAGTCTCGGCTACATGAATCCTTCCTATCACTCTCGCTCCATTTAAACCCAGCTCAATCGAACATTTAAAAGTTAAGGTTGTCTAGGCAATGATAAGCACAATAAAATAACTAGTACCTGCTAAACATTTCTGAAAGGCCGCCATAGTTTCTCATAAAGATGCCGCACATAACCAATGTATATAAGGTCCAAATAAAAACCCAGACAAAGAAGAGTCCAACCGGTTTCCATGAGAAACTCTTTTGTTCTGTCAAGCCATTATGTTCCACTCGGCCTTTACTTGAGCTGTCATCTTCATCTTTTTTATACATCAGGAACAATTTCCTTGGGGTTGCATCTGGACCATTACCTAACAGTAAGATTACCTGGAACGAGAAGAACCTAATAGAAATTAGAAGAACTCATAGACATTGATGTTCACAAACTAAAAAAGACCGACTCCAATAGGTATTTCCACTCTCTCTATTTAAACATATGCAATATTTCAGCTCTTTATGACATTAGGGGTGAAAATACTTACAGGTATAATCAGAATTGTCGGATAGAGAGACAAATGAGATGCTATAACCCACCCAAATGCTGCCAATGGGGCTACTCCTGTATACGAACGAGCACATTAATCAGTTCATGTATTACCTGGAAAATGCTTCTGTACAAGCACCATATATTCTTTTTGGAAAAGACAGTTTTTCTTTTTGAAAAGGAAAAAAAATATATTCCTTACAAAAAGATGAATATAATAGAATATGTTTAAACAGGTAAAAGGAGGGGTGAGGAAACTATATATAAAAGGAAGAAAGGAAAAAAATCACTAACATATAAAAAGGATTATTGACTTCTTACGGATGCAGGCTCCATAAAGTGACAAGATAATAAAAAGATTTTCCACAGGGGTTGTATTGAAACCCACGCATGTGACTATGGTGAAAGGGTTCCACAAGTACACAAGAGCAGCAATGTCCCCAGATGGTAGAATCTCTGAAACAAAAGAATGGTGGTTATTGCATCATTAACTAGGGAAGAAGAAAATAAATTTCAGCGTTAAAGTGGAATATTCACCAGATATTTCAAAGAGCTTTCCCAAACCCAGCAATTGTAATCTCTCACAATATGCCATGCGAAGATTAAGGCCAGTTGCCCGGATTAGCATGGCAGAGATAAAATCTGCAATCACAGAAACCAAACTATATCCAAAAATGGGTTGAATGTTCATGTGACTTCAGAATTTCGAAAGATCTACTGTGAAAAATGTTGCATGAGGAAGTAACAGATAAACTCAACAAGAGATCTTTTCTGTCTGCTAATTTTATAGTCTCAGACAAGATTAACAAGACAAAATATTATTCAGCACTGAAGGAACGCAAAAATGGAAACATGTTACATGCAGGTAACTTGTTTCAAGCTGTATGACCCCTCTCATGTTAAGTGTCCTCTCTGTTTTTGTTTGTCCAAATGAGTCTAATTTCTCCAAAGGAAAACTTTCTCTGTACACTCTAAGAAACTTATTTTTTTGACAATCGTACTCTATTATAAACTTCAATACTTCTCCATTATCATACTACTAAAAAGGTACATTCAGACTAGACCCCTCATTTATCCTCTGGATCTACGTCTGTATTTTAAACAAATATATGTAGGTAAAGAAAGAAAAATCAAGTGCTATAAAGTGATGATGATGGAAGCAGATAATACAGTAACCAACTTTTGTGTTTTAAACAGTTCTCCTGAGGAAATAACAAGAACTATCATAGTAAACAAGCTTTTTTGTTATAACTACAAACAACTCCCAGAAGCTTCATGGAGTGAACCAACCAACCTTCTTGAGAGTGCAGATGTATAAAACTACTCAGATTCATTACTCTTATTTGGATCTTCTGGAAAGATTTTAAGTGTTTACCAAAAATGCTTTTGTTAGTTAATAATATAGTAAAATAGAGTAATGCTCATCACTCATCCATATCCATGCGCTTCTTGTATGCTCCTCAAAACAGTCAATTGATACAATGACAGCTAAGGGCAATGAATATGGAAACAACAATGACAGAAAATGTCATTTAGTAAAGTTCCTTTAGTAAACCATTTACGAACCAATTCAGACAATAATCACTGAAGTCTGTATGACCTTTACGAATGCAGCGGTTGAAATTTCTATAGTAATAACCAACCTTTTCTTTCCATAAAGGAGTTAGTAAGAAGTTCTCTTAAATGTCATTTCCAAATTACATGATGTATAAAGTTATCATTGAACAAATGCAAGTCTTAATTATATATCCAAACTGATATGTACAACTCAAAAGAGTATTTCTATGTTGTTGTGGAAAGCAAGAAAGAGATAATACCTGCATAGAAGATGATAAGGCTGTCCTTCAATTCTACAAATGACATTGAGAAGAAAAACAAAGTTACAATATGAGAAAAAAATCAACAAAATGTTTAGCTGAAGCTAAATATATTACTTTTTCAATGTAAGCGGACCGAGAATCGACAGCAAGAGCGGAGAACCATGATACATAGAACCTTCCAGAACATTCAAAATCAAAAGCATCAAACAAGTGAAACTCTAACCACATCGAATTAAACAATAAAAAAAATACTCCCTCCGTTCACTTTTACTTGTCATGTTTCGCTTCTCTAGAGTCAATTTGACTAATCTTCGAAGCTAAATTGAATTAGATTAATTCAGTATTTTAAAATTAAAATTTAGATATTCAAAAACTATAAGTTGCAATTCTTCTCATATTAATATGATGAATAAGTATATCTTAAACTGTTGGTCAAAGTTCATATAGTACGAAACTTAACAAGTAAAAGTGAACCGAGCTAGTATTAAACACATCATTTTTACTTGTCACATTTCGCTTCTCGAAAGTCAATTTCACTAATCTTCGAAGTTAAACTGAATTAGATTAATTCAATATTTTAAAATTAAAATTTAGATATCATTCGAAAACTATACAAAAACTACTACGTGTAAGTTGCAATTCTTCTACTGCATCTTAAAATTTGTAGTTTGACTCTCGAGAAACAGAACACATGACTAGTAAAAGTGAAGGGAGGAGCGCGAGTATTAAATACATCACTTGAAAGTAGATAAATAAACGAAACGAACCGGTATATGGCGACATCGATGACTGCGTTAACCAGTAACCTTCTGCCACTGTAAAAGAGTAAAAAAATCAATGAAAATACTAATAGTGATACAATTGATGTTTGTATGTATAAATATTGAATGAACGGAAAAGTGAATACGGCGTCGTAGACTGGTGACGGGAGTGGAAACTTCAGGACGAGTAGCTAAGTTAAGGTTTTTAGGGAAGTAAATTAGAATTAATCTGAAGATCACTGATGCTATTGCCCATTTCCAAAAGTGTGGCTTCATTGTTGTATTATTATTCTTCTTATTCTCGTCCTTCATTGTTGTTACTGCACCGCAGTTTGTAGATCCACCTATAATGGCACCGGAGAAATGCCCGAATTGTAACGACGTCGTGGAGTGCTTTTAGATGGGCTTGGTTACTTAATTGGGCCTGGTTAAGTGCACATAAGACCATTTTGGGGTCCTTATTTATGGGCACTTCGCAGGAATGTCCTATATTTGGAGTGCTCTTTAATTTTTGACTCTCAAATTCCTGGTCTTATTTTTGTCCTTTACTTTTTAAGTAATAAAAATACAGTTAAAAATACCCCTATATCGAAAAAACAAAAAAAATTGAAAATCTGGATTCAAACATCAGCAGAGTTAGAAAAAAAAATCGCAAGATAAGATTTCATAATAAATATGTCTATTTCATCAAAATTTTATAGAAACTATGCCACTAGAAAATTAAGATAATGCATTGTCCGGCTAGTTACATAAAAACTATGACTGAATAGGCATATTCTTTATGAAAATCTTGCCTTGTGAATTATTATTTTTACTCTGCAATGGTTTGTGTAAAGAATGGATCTTGGCCCTAACTCAACCCAAAAGCTAGCCTGTAGAGTGAGGATCCGAACTCTTAACACTCTCCCGCACGACCAGATTAACTGGAGCGTGGATAATATAATTTGGGGGCCCAACATCGGTGAACAAAGAATTGGAATGAGTCTGGCTCTGATACCATGTAAAAAATGGATCTTGGCCCTAACTCAACCTCAAAACCTAGCTTGTAGAGTGAGTATTGTCCAAGTCCATATAAAGAGTTCATGTTCTCATTCTTGGGACTCTTAACAGTTTGAACCCAGAATCGCTAATTTCATATCAGCGAATAAATAATGTTTTAGGCCATAAATTTTCATTAAATGGGGACAAAATTAAAGAAGTGATTTGAGCAGCAAAAATTAAAGATCAATCCATACGAAGGAAATCCACACACAAAAATACTTATTTAAACCTTGGCCTTTGAATTTTTGAAAGTAACTGAAGTTGCAAAATTTGCTCCGAAGTTACAAATATTTCTAAAGTTTAGCGTATTGTTTGTACAAATAAACAACTGAAACAAGCCAAACATGAGATGTTTAAAGCCTAACTTCATACACTGTTAAATTACTACCTAAATATTAAATTCTTTATTTGTCTGATATGACTTTTTTATATTTATTGTAGTGCATTCTAGTCAAAATCTATTATTCATTTAAAATTAGAAAAAGTGATTTGTGATATAATTTTGACTTTAAATATTTATTTTTATAATATGCTCGTTAGATTCGTAATACTAATGAAGAAGTAGGAGAAGGAAGACGAGGCTAGACAAAATAATAATAATAATAATAATAATAATAATAATAATAATATTAATAATAATAAGTTGATGATGATGAAGAAAAGATGACTGAGGCTAGATGAGACTTTTGTATTTGAAGTGATTATCAATTAAAAAAATTATAAAAATTAAACATAACTGAAATAGTATGGTGAAACTTGGTCACAGAGTGCAATTCCTACCAAAATATGTGGCCATTGAAGGATGGGATGGGATGGGATACTGAATTGGGCCTAATGCATGATATATGCGGCACTGGCGTTTGTTTGAAGTTTTCCATTTGAAAAAACCTCAAACAATCTTGGTGTTTGGATTGAGAAAGTGTGGAAAAAACAATTTCTAAACCAAACATAGTTAAACATCGTTAGAGAAGATTGAAACACTTCTCTTTATTGGTGCTTGATTTTTTTAGTAGTAATGGGGAGATTGACGAGGATGTCACACACTATATTGGAGCATGGTGGTTAAGATGGAGGCTCGCTTCTGGTGTCTTGTGTGATAAGAAGGTGGTATCAAGATTTAAATATAAGTTTTACAAAGTAATGATTAGAACGGCTGTTGTATGGGGCAACATAAATTTGAGACAAGGTGAGAGTGGCCTCCGTAGCCGACAAGATGCGAGAGGCGGAGCTGAGATGGTTCAAACATGTACAGAGGAGAGGCACAGACGCTCCGTTGCGGAGGTGTGCGAGGCTGGTGATGTAAGGTTGGAAGAGAGGTAGAGGTAGGCCGAAGAGTATTGGGAGAGGTGATCAGGCAGAATATGTCAAATCTTCAGCTTACCAAGTACATGACACTAGATAGGAGGGCGTGGAGGTCAAGAATTAGGGTAAAAGGACTGTAGTAAGATTAGTATTATTTTTCTTTCTTGTCGGATCAGTATTATTTCCGTCATTTGCTTGTATTTATTTTAATATTCACATATTTCTTATTCTTAGTTTTCTATTACTACTTGTTGTCTCTTCTGCTTTAATTTTCTTTCTATCCTGATTTTTTTAGCGGAAGGTCTATCGAAAACAACATTTTTACTTGTCAAGGTAAATGTAAGGTCTTTGTACATTCTATTCTCCATAAACCCACTTATGGGATTACAGTGGGTATGCTATACCCTTTTCAGACCCTCTTGTGAACTTACACCGGATATGTTGTTATTATTGTTGTTGGTGGAGTAAAAGTTCAACCCTTTTTCACAAACACGTATGAGCGTTTTTTTTTTTCCCATTATGAACCCATAAGGGTGAAATTCTGTTTCGTAAGAATTATAACTTTGCCAAATTCACTAAGAGCACATTTGGATATTTCTCCTGAAATTTTACACGAAGTGATGAAAATAGCTCCTAATCTCATTGATACACATATAGCTATTAAAAGTTATTTTATATTGAAAACATTATGACTTAGCTTACACAATTTGGTTGATATTATTAGTTAATTGTTATCGAAACTACAACCCATTCAAAATTATCGTGCTGGGTATTGCCAAAAGAAAGTCAAGTTATAAAATTAAATTATCCGAAGCGCTGCCAGGTTAGTGCTTGACGCAGATATCCTCGATGGGTGGTGTGAGAGGCAGTACAAGTTCGAAATCTCAAGATAACGCTGGCCGCCATCTTGGGGGCGCATGGCACGAACTGCCAGTGTGGTTTAAGCGGGCGGCGTGGTTTGTCATATGCGTCGATCGGGATTTACCTGCTGTCTTGTATTTCGAAAGAAGCGATGGATTCCTTCGTCAACAAAAAAAAAAGTTATAAAATTAAATTGACCAAACAAGTTACTATAAAATTGAAGCTCACCTAACTTTTATTCTTACGTTCTAATGGGGACAAAAGAAATTACAAAAGAAATTTATTCCATGCTTCTCTTTAATCATTTACAATGGAATATGAACACATCCAATGTGTTAAAAAAAGGAGACTGATATAACTAGTCAACTGTATAATATACATATCTTATACATAATTAATATAATATATATAACTAACGACTATAATTATTTTCAGTTGAGCGGACAAATGGGTTAAAAGCACAAAAAAAGATTCATTATTAGGATTATTTTCAACTGAACGGACAAATGGGTTAAAAGCACAAAAAAAACATTATTGGGAGATCTAGAAAGGAGATAGAGAGAATTGGAGTCGCGTGAGTGATTATTATCGATATTACTAGATTATATGTTATGATGACCGGGTTTGATTTCGCTCCATTAGTTTTTGCTCCGTTAATCGTCAATACACCCCTTGATGAATGACAAGTGTCCTAGTTATTATGAAAGATTGAGATTGATTTTTATCTTGTTCTCTATTTTTAGTCAAGCTCTATTAATGATATTAATTTTTAAAAAAGCTAATAATTAAGTATTATTTAATTAAACAATTACCAAGAAAGCATTCAAATGTAAGAATGAAAAAACAAATATGTAACATGTTTTATCAATGTCGAATAACTTATTGAGTTTCAATTAAATAATTAGTAAAAATTCTCTACTTTTGATTAAGCTCTATTAATGATAATAGTTGGAAAAAAAGGGAACTAAAAAATACGTCTATGGACAAAACCGAAGGATGCCATTGCTAGGTTTATTTTTGTATTTAACTATACATTTTACTACTTGTTTAATGAATTGTTTCATCTGTCAAATATAATTTTATAATGATTTAATTTTAAATTCAACAAGTTATTTGACGTTAACAAAAAATATGCTATAGATTTGTTTTTTTATTCTTACATTTGAATACTTTTTTAGTAATTATTTAATTAAGTAATACTTAATTATTAGCTCTTTTTAAAATAAATAAATTATGTAGTATAGTTAGTAGAGCTTAATTTTTACTAATATATTATATTCGGACTATATTATCTATATTCGAATATTTTAATATCAATAATAGTGGTATACTTTGTTAAAATAGGGATTCCTTCGATTGGGAGCATAGGTTATTGTATTTCCTCCCTTCGAGCTTTTTGGTCCCACATTTATACCAAATCACACATTAAGCCTCCAAATCGACTTATGCTCCAAGATATCCAAATTTACAGTCAAGACCTATAAACTTTTTCCAAGCAAAGGGGTGGAAGTTAAATTAAAGAAGAAGGGTCCAGTCAGCCGCTCTATACCTATACTCCTCAAATCACCTCACGTTATTGAATTTCACTGAGTATGTTTTTGTTGTATAAAATTATCTAGCAATTTCACTTTATTTACTTCCAAACCCCTCAAACTCCACCCTAATTTCTACTCAACCCCTCTTTAATATATTCCTTTTTACTATTTCTCAGTTTCCCCCAAATATCTATATCTATTTCACTCTCTCACGTTTCCTTCACAAATCAGTTGTATAACAAAGATCGCAATAATCTCTGTTTATTATAGCAGAATTTTTGGAATATGGCGAGACCTAATCAAGATGAAATCGAAACATTCATGAACATTACTGGTGTTTCTCAAGCCACCGCTATTCAGAAACTCGAGGTAAAATTGATTTTCACTTTTGATTTACTGCGATTGTTACCGTAAAGGTTTCGGATTTTGTTTTATTTGGAATTTAATATCTGATTACTCATTGTAGTACTTTAATGCGTAGGATCAATTGCTGTTTACTTAATTTTAATGAGCTACTTTAACTAGTAAAAACAATATAATTAGCTACTCACGTGTTCCTGATTTAAACTAATAGAACTTTGATCAACATTTTGAAATGTATCTCTTTTACTATTGTTGGTACTAGGAGAATAGTAACTTGAAGTATATTTGCGTAGTTTTCGGATATCTAAATATTAATTTTGTGAAAATGAATTAAGAAAAAAAAATTATTTAGTGTTTGATTGAATTAATTTTGCTATTTGAAGGCTTTCTGATTGTTTATAGCTCATGATATTAGCTTCATCTAGTGTTTTAATGCTTAGATTTTGTATTTGTTTGCTGTTATCGGACACTTTCTGCAGTCGCAAAGCGTTTTGACACATTTGTGTCTACTAGTTGCAAACTAAGTGAATTCGATCTAAATTTATAAATGTATTCTTTCACGATTTTGATGTGGAGAGTTATACTTTTTAGTAGCGTTTGTGTAATTTGTGAATATCTAACTCTAGTTATAAGAATCTTAGTAAATCAACTCCAATTAAGCTCCAAAAGTTTGTCAAATTGTATCCCTACAAGCTAAAAGTGCCAAAAGAATCGCGGGAGTTATTTTTGCTGCTCGTACCATGATGTTTACAACAACAACATACCCGGTGTAATCCCATGAGTGGGGTCAGAGGAGGGTAGGATAGGATGTACGCAAACCGAGTTTGTTTCTGAAAGACCCTCGGCTCGTACAATGATGTTTATTTGGATGAATTGTATATTAACTTGACGAAGTTGTGGTAACACATTTGTGCTGATTGTGAGGCTTGTTGCTGCAATCCTAATGGGAAAACTTGGGTTTTGACTGGCTGAATGTAGTTTATTCTTCAGGTTCTGGAGATAGTCTCTATTTGGTTATGCTGTTCAATTTTGCTGGTTTGTGTTATTTAGAATGGAGCTATTTCGTTTATTGTTGTGCAATAGAGTTTTGTGCACCTGGATATTTTTTTTATAAGGTAAATAATTTTATTAATGTGGGAAAACTCTCGAACACAAGACCACATACTAAAAACTAGAGAACCTATGCAATTGTATTGTTGTCTACAAATGTCACCCAGCTTTACTATACAAGTAGGAATCTCAAGGATGTGCCCGAGGAACTATGAGTAAGAATATACTCCTTCCCTTATGTGTGTAAGGGCTCGGGTGAAGACGTGGATCACCTTCTTCTACATTGTCGGCTAGCTCATTGCTTATGGTGGGAAATTCTAGGATGGTTTGGTTTATCTTGTGTGATGCTGGTATTGTGAAAGAAATGCCGTGTAGCTGGGAATATGGAAGATGGAGGAGAAGATGCTGAGCCTGGAGGGTTTCTCCATTGGCACTTGTGGAGGTTGTTGGAGAGAGAAGCAGGAGAGCTTTTGAAGGGGTTGAGAACTGAGATTGATTTTGACAGTCTAGGGAATATCCTCTTATCCCTTATTTCCTTTTGGTGCACCCATGAGGTTATTCTTTGTATAAGATATTGGATGACATTCGTAGAAAACCATATCTCTTTGTCGGTATTTTTTTGGGTATACTACAAGTGTACGGGTTTTTGCCCAAACACTTCAATAAAATTATTTACCTTATTCAAAGAAAGGAGGTTATCCTCAAATGTATAATCATTTCTGATGATCTAATCCCTCGAGAGTTCCTTTTATTTGTCTCTTTCCACAAGACCCACAAGTGGGTAGCCGGAAACGTCTCGTGCAGCCAGACGTTCAATGTACTTACATTTGAATACTAGCTGATATATGTGTATTGGAGGAGCGCTTTTGATTTTGTGGGCTCGCGCTTTACAAGGCATTCCTATATTTATCATCTGGAAAGAATCCTTGAGAATCCCAAAGCCCTGACTTTGAAAAGAAAATCCCACTGTTTTATATAGATAATAGATCACTGATATTCCATAAAATCATGTCCCCTCCTATTTCATCCCTACCTTCCAAAAAAAGGGCATACCTGGCTATGGATGAGCGCTACTGAATGTTCCTTTTCAGTCCCGTTTTACTGGCACAAGAGGGAGAGTAATGTAGACTGATCTAGTCAAAACATACAAGTGATGTATCAAATTGGAGTAAAAAATTGATAGAATTTCTGGAGAATCTAAGCAATGCCGTCTCGTCTTTTTGTCTTATCTATATAATTTTGAGACAAAAGTTTCTTATATAATGAACTTAATGCTCGTAGGCTCTTGGTTTCCGCCTCCCTTTGCCAGATCTAAAATCTACTGCAAGGAATTGATGGCGATCAAAATTTTCATTTTATCCCCACCATTAATATTCACACCATATTATCCTTCCAATACATGACCCATCTTTTGCTTAATCACTCCCCACCAACTGGAAGAAAGATAGCCCTAGGGTCTTGTAGTGGCAGCTTAAATGCAAGCATGAAAGAAAACTTGTGACACGGTAGTTTTGGGTCGAGTGCTTTCTTTTATCAAGTGTGTTTTATCTTCTTGGAGTTTTGTATTCTATTAGCATCACACAAAAGTGACTAGAAAATCTTTTGATTGATATAAGGTTGGAGATGCACTGTAGCGTCTTTTGCATCTTTAGGGAATTTTTGCAAATGTTCAGCCATTATCATTGCTCTATCCTTGACATAAACCATAACATTTGATATGGGAGTTCCATAAATCCGTTCTTTTTCTCTTTGAATGAAATAGCTTTATTATTGTCTTACATGGTGTGTTGATAGGAGCATGGTGGGAATCTGAATGAAGCTGTGAATGCACATTTCAATCAGGGAGACAGCAACAGGTTAGTAATACAGTACTTGGTCTCATTAGTACATCCCCCAAACTGTCAGTTGCTGATTTGTTGTTTCTAATTATATGCAGAGTACATGCAGCACCTGTTGCTGCTGCTCCACATGAGGATGATATGGAAATAGATGATCCGATTACAGAGGAATTTCACAGACCTCCCTTTTCAGTTCTTTCCTCTTCTAGGATTCCAAATGCTTTCTCCCTTCTTGATCCTAGATTTAGTAGAAGTGTGTTTGACACCGATTTTACAAGCCGTGCTCCATTTGTCTCACATCCAAGACAAGTAAGAGAGATCCCTATTGAGGTGAAGGATGGGGATGGGGATGGACAATCTGGTCATTCTAGAAATGCTCCTGTCATTGAGGATGTTACAGACACTGACCACATCCTTGTCCCAGAAACTCGTGGAACTGTCATAATTGATGACGATGATGACGAAGTAGTTCCAGGTCCTCTGCCAATACATGCTGCCAGGCGTGATGGAACAAATGATCATATCTTTGACGGAGACTCTACAGCAGTGTTCTCAGGACCAAGTGCTCCTGGTGTTGATGTCTTACCGGACTATACCAATGATATTGAGGAGGAAATGGTCCGTGCTGCGATTGAAGCTTCCAAACGCGACGCTGAAATGTCGACCCAACAACTTGACGTCAGCAGTGTATGTAATGATATTGCTAGTTGTGACGTCTTTAGAGCTTCTTCACTTTCAGTCATTGATATTCCCTTGTCATGCCACAGGATCTAAGTGATCCAAGGCCTCAACCAAGGCAGTCTCATCTAGAGGATGCTCAACTTGCACATGCAGTCTCTTTGTCTTTAAAGGTATATCATTTTTACTATTGCTGTACCTTTTTCTTAGCTGGTATTTCTCATGCTAACATGGATGAAATTTAGACTGCTGAGCAGGAGAAAGCGATGCCTGATTCTGGTAGAGGTATACCAGAATCAGCAGGTTATAAGCCAATTGAGGAGAATGAGCATGGAAAATCTACACTCTCTAATGGAAGGTACTGGTTATTGTCCTAAATGTTGATTTATGAAGATAAATTTCCCTATTTATCTTCTTTTATACATCGCTTATCCGTCTCGCACTTGCAAGCGGGACATCCCTGCTTCAACCTACGCCTACCCTGCATGTGTATTATGTACTTGTGAGAGTAAAGACAGCATGTTTCTGCATTTTTGGATTATCTAACTAGTCTCTCCAGGCAATTTAGATCAGAGGTGGGGAGTTCATCCGTCCAAGATGAAGCTGAAGATTTAGAAGAGGAATCACTGGTTTGGCGCAGAAGAAAACCTATGTCTTCAGGTTCTGAAACAGCCCAAGATATCGAAGAACGTGTTGTTAGCCCATTATTACCGCATGATAATCTTAATCACTCCCCGAGAAACGGTGCTGACTTCCAGTCTGATGAGGTATTTTGCTCCCTGTTTTAGTGGTGGATGTCATCATACATACTCATCTTGGTTTTGGACTATGCATGTGCTTACCCTCTTACTTCCATATTCTTTCTTTGAAGTGGGGTGGCATGTCATCCCTGGAACATGATGAAGCTGTTATGCTTGAGGCTGCACTATTTGGTGGAATACCTGAGGGTACTGGATATCGTTTGCCTTATGCACCTCATCAGCCTATGCAGAATGGTGCTGATGTACCTACGGGTCCTTATCAATGGAACACGCCTCGTCCTCCATCTCCCTCTCTTGTGGCCCAGCGTTTACTTCGGGAACAGCAGGTTAGCATTTTAAGCCATCAGCTGCAATTAAATTGGCTATTTTTCACCTGATCCTGCTTCCAACATTTGTACGTAGGATGATGAATATCATGCTGCATTGCAAGCTGATAGAGAAAAGGAATTGAAGGCCAAGCAAGAAGCTGAAGCTGCACTTGAAGAAAAGAGGCAGGAGGAGGAGGAATCACGAAGGAAAGCAGAGGAGGAAAAGGTATAAAGTACCACATCTCTGGCCTAATCAAAGGGTGAAACAAGGGTTTATTGGTAGTGTAGATTTTTTGTCATCCAATCTTCTTTCCACCATCTGATTTTACTTCATTATTGTTTTTCAATGAGATTTTCATTTTAGTTAGTTGGGTGATACACTCCCAGCCTCTCTTTCTGCTTGTCTGTGTCGTAGGGTGTGTGTGCATGCATGCACAAATGTGGCTTTATCCTTTAGGTGATAAAAGTTGATTTTTCCTTCTCTATGATTGTTATCTAAATTGAAAATCGAAGGAATTGGCGAAAGCCATATCTTAACTCTAGTAGTAGGTTGAGTATAGATAATTTACTGGCTTTAGAATCTCAGACTCAGTTATTGATCAGGAAATGGAGAGACAATTAGCAGCAAAAGAAGCTTCTCTTCCTCAGGAGCCAACAGCAGATAACGAGAATGCTGTGAATCTTGTTGTGCGTATGCCGGATGGCAGCCGCAGAGGGCGGCGCTTTCTCAAATCTGATAGATTACAGGTATATTGGTGTTAGGGAGACATGATTTTTGCAGTTTTTATGGTATGATTTCACGATGATTTAACTGGATCGATGTGTGATTTGCAGTCTCTTTTCGATTACATTGACGTTGGAAGAGTGGTCAAGCCCGGCACATATAGATTGGTAACTCTTTTTTAACTTGAGTGGTATTTTCCTATTTGTTGGGGGTTTGGTTATTGTATTTGTACAAATGTTTCTTAGTTTGTTGCTCAGAGTTGTTTCAAAATGGTTGGGAGCTTCCACTTTGACAGTAATTGTCTTGTGAAATAGTGTATTGCAAAATGTTCATACACGTTTTAGATGTGGTAGTGTACTTCGTGTTTTCTTGGTTTAGTGTGTGCGTGTAATGTGTGCGTGCTTTCCTTGTTCTTAATTTCGTAAATTAGTAGTTCCATTTTCTTTGTTTTCTAACAGCTAAAATTGATATCGAATACCTGCTAAATACAGTGTCTTACATGCAGGTTAGACCATATCCTAGGCGTGCTTTCAGTGATGGAGAAAGTACCCTGTCTCTGGATGACCTGGGGTTGACCAGCAAACAAGAAGCCCTGTTTCTGGAGTCGATATAAGTTATTCATGTTGTAAAGTAGTTTCAGATCTCTTCCTAAATACATAAATTATAGATACATGGGTAAAAATGGTGTTCATGGGTTGGTTTGTTTTGGTTGGTAAACGTGGCTGCAAATTATCTGGCTGCTAGGGTAAACGCCATATGATGATTACGGTGAGGGGATATTACAACGATTTATGGTGCTTTATATGTGGAGTTATTTGCTTCTTGAAAATTGAAAAAAAATTATACAGTTTGCCAAACAGTCATGTTGAGTAGCTAACTTAATGCACATCGGGCTTTAGAGAAATATGAGCATATAAAGTAAAGCCATATATTTCTAATAGAGAAACTAAGAGAATGATAAGTCGTCCTTCCTAATGGAGCACTTTAAGGTGGGTTATTTTTTTTCATAATCGAGAACCTCCTAGAGCTTGTGGTGCATGGTTCGAAATTCAGTTGAGGATGAGTACGTCCTTTTATTTTTCTACATGTAAATGTTTGTTTTTATGTGTGTAAAAAGTTTGAACTCGTCTCTTACCATTAGGTCAAAGTCCTTGAGCTTTTTAGGTGGTCTTTTACTCATAGTCCATTCGAAAGAACTAACATTTTATTTATTTTATCGCAAAACTAACAATTGCAATTGCGTAAATATTAAACCAACGAAAATCTTGGTTAACGGTTGTTATGTCCCACATCGGTGGGCATATTATACTTATGTGGGTTTAATTTAAATATTCTTGGGTTCTCTCACTTAGCTTTTGGGGTGAGTTAAGTCCGAGGTTGTTATAAATGATATCAGAGCGACTCACCGCCTTTCGTGGGGCTAATAATGCCTAGCACACAACCGTCGAGGATGACGAATGTGTAGCGTGGTGGTTTGTTAAGTCCCACATCGGTGGGCATAGTGTGCTTATGTGAGTTTAATTTGTCTTTGGTTTTCTCATCTTAATAGCCATCTTTTAGGGTGTGAGTTAGGTCCAAGGTTGTTGTCACGGTCCCAATGTAGTAAATGTATCTAGTCACAGAATGAACTAAACAAGAAAATCAATCTGATGCTACTACACTCTGACACTACTGAGCTCCACGACTCTTGGATTTCACATGTTCTACTGAAATTATGTAGATCAGAACTTATCTGCCTACTACGGCAAAAAAGAGTTGTCGACAATTTTTATTTTTTTTATAATTGTGATGTTTTGGTAAGCTTTTACGCGACTAGCGACTGGTTCCCTGGGACATCCGCTACCTCTCATCTTAGGTATCAGATAACTTTTGTCCATCAAGAGCCGGACAGATGAGAAGAAATCATTGAAAATTGAACTTGAACCATGGTTTTTAACCTATTTCATTGACTACTACGCCACACTCTTGGGAGCGCGTTTATGAAACGTATTTATTTATTTATTGGCATGTCTACATTTCAGTTTTCTTCTTTAATCAAGCACATCAGAAATACTTTTTAAACAGATGATGGCAAGACTCCAATTCAAAGCCATTTGCTTTCTCCATTATCGTTTTATCTAAAACTTTAAATGGTTAGAAGGAAAATATAAATTTATATATTTTAGTTTCCAATAAAGGTAATTTAGTGTGCTTCTATCATAAGTATTAGTCATTTTGACGAAGTCTCTAATATTTGAAGTTTAAGAAAAATAAGAGGTCATTTATTTCCGTTTTTTGTTATGTGATGGAAACACTCGCATGCTATTATGATTAAAGATATTAAATAATTTCTTAAAATGTGTGCAAAAATCTTAAAATACACATAATTTATGGAATTACTACATCCGTTCACTTTTACTGTCCACTATATTAAAATAGATTTTCACTTTTACTTGTCACATTTAGCATATCAAGAGAAGATAATTTTTTTCCTGTTTTATCCATAGTATTAATTAGTTATTTCAAATTATTTTTAAGTTCACTAATATTATGCACCAATTAATGAGTATCATGATAAATTATGTACTTTATTTATTATTTTTTAAAGTAAAAGTGAACGGAGTGAATATTAAACAAAAATCACTTCAACATTGGTACGAATCTTTTTTGTAACTGGCCCTTCTTTGTCCTCATTGATATGGTCATCATTAAAGCAATCTATTTAAATTAAGCTAAAATAAATCAATTACTTCCACTGTTGTCTGTCCCTTGTGTACTGTAATTACCTGAGTGATTAATCAGTTATTAATGGTAATCTCCCAGAAACTTCACTAATAAAAAGGTTGAAAAAGAGCAAAGCATTGACAAGTCTAATGGGGAAGAATGACTGACACGTTGACCTTTGATAGACGAAAAAAAAACCAAGCGGTCCTTTCTTCGTACAAATGCTCGTAGGCCTTTGCTCCTGTCGGCGGGATCAGCCAGTGTCCCCGTGTGTAAGGCCCTTTCCTGAAAGAGGTCGAATAGTTTTTGTCCCATTCATACTACTGTTGGCTTATGTGCTATGTCTAGCGGCTGGTGAATCCTACCCAGTATCGGAATTGGATTGGATATTTCCTCGGCTTCCGAGAAGGGTAAGGAGAGGCGTGAAAAGTCATTTTCACTCGCTTGACTATAAGGAAGGAGAGGCGCGCCGTTCTTTTCCGGTGCACTCGCTTTATCTCCGACACAACTTGAGTAAGGGAGCAAGAAAACGGCTACTCTAAGAAAGAAAACTGGTAGTTGAGACTTCGCCCCTTCTTCTTCAGTAAAGTCGAGCCCAACTATTATATTGATAGCTTTTGATTAATTAGCTAACGACTTGCTCCCCTTTTTTTGGAGGGGATAAAGTTGAGCCAAAAGATCTCGATTCAAGAGAAATGCACGAAAAAATGGTAGCTCTTTTTATACAAACAGCAACGGTCAAGTAAAAAAACGGGTATCATAACACATGCACGTGCATTGGACGTGACTTTAACTGCACCCTCTAAAAGAAACAAAAGAATAAAATAATTTCTCATACAAATAATACCAACTCCCTCCCAACGGTTATATTCCTCTGACAAATCCAACAACGGTCATATTTCTTGTCTCATCTCTACCGTTAGATCTTCATCAAACGGTCATAGATCAACGTTCCCCACCTCCCCTTTTCCAACATCATCTTTACCGAAGCCATCATTTAGTGAAGTAAAAAACTAGTGAAGGGTTGTGTTCTTTCACTCTCAATATATAAAAGACACAGTTGTATATGGGGTTTAGCTTTTTTGGGTAGTGGGGTTAGCTTTGGGAAGTTAATTAATCTTTTTTCTTCAGTTTCTTGATGATGATGACAGTTGATGATAATTTGTCTGTTTCCATGCATGTTTGAAGGCTGAAGGGGTTGTTTCTTGGGGGGTTCTTGGGGTGTTGGTGTTGATTTTGGTTAAGTTTTAGTTCAAGATTTTCTTGTGGGGTTCTTTAAAATCTTGTTTGGTGAAAAGGATTGCTCAAAGATTCAATTTTTATGGTGTTGATTGTTTCAAATTGAGGGTGGCGTGTGATTCTTGAAAGTGTTGTGCTCAAAGATTCAATTTTTATGGTGCTGATTGGTTCATATTGAGGTGGCATGGGATTCTTGGAAGTGTTGTGCTCAAAGTTTCAGTTTTTCTGGCATGGGAAACAACGTGTTCAGAGTTTCTTCATTCATGGTGTGAGTTCTTCATTTTATTTGAGTACTTTGGAGAATCTAATTGCTAGACAATGAGTTTTATTCTACTCTGAAAGTTTTGGAATCCGATGGTTTTTTGTTTGTGTAGGTGTTAAAAGTTGTTGATAATAGGAGAATTCTTTCAAATTCTTTAATTCTATACATTGGTGTGTGTATTTGTTGCTGATTCCATTGTTTGTTGCATATAGAAATATTATATATACAGATTATAAGTCATCATCACATAGGATAGGACACACAGATATCACATTTTGTTTTTTTGGCATCGGATTCCAGTTTTTGTTTTTTCTTGGAACTTCAACACACACTCACACATATAGACACTGTTGTTCTGTTTCTCTTGGATCATCTATAAAAAATTTAGCATTTAACAAATTGTATATTTCATAGTGAAATTATATATATACATAGATAGATAAGAGAGACAGATACATAGAGAAGAAAAAAGGGTGGGTGAGTTGGAGTTGAAAAGAAAGAAAAAAAATTGGTAAGGGTGGTGAAGAATGTTGGCTGGTTGTTCTTCTACATTGTTGTCACCTAGGCATAGATTAAGGAGTGAAGCATCTGCACAATTTCAAGCTTGTAATTTCCCTTCAATGAGCACACAAAGATTGGACTTGCCATGTAATTTTACTAGAAAAGATACCTCAAGGTCCCAGTCTATTAGACCAGTAGGCAGCCTTTCTGTTGAGAAGCCAATTGAATCTAAGAACACTAGTTGTTCTCTCAAACAAAACATTCGTCTACCGCCATCCTCAACCAGTGTTCAGAGAGAAAGCAAAGATGAATTTTGGGAAAAAGGTAGGAGCTTGAAGAGGCATGCTGATGATGATGAGACCTGTATGAGTAGAGCTAATAAGAGGAAAAGGGGAAATAGGAAGTCAAGTGATTGTTCAGAAGGAGGATATGGTTTGAGTTTGAGCCAATTAGGTGGTGGCGACTTCTGGTTACAATCCAGTTTCAATGTGGCCCGATCAGTTCCTCAAGCAGCACCATTCTCCTTTTCTTGTTCAGGAGAAGAAGAGAGTGTATCTTATGTGCCAAACAATCCTTGGATTGAATCTATAGTGACTGAGATTACTAATTTTGGCGACAAGAATAATGTCTCAAAAAGTCAAGATCCTCCTGCCAAAGAGGCCTCAGTATCAAGTGCTTCTTTAGACAGTCATGGTTTGGTTCATAGGGTTAACGAGAATCCGGGTGAACATGAAATAGGCAATGGTTCTTCTAGGCTACCTAATCCAAATGGCAGGGGTGAAGTTGTAATAGCACATAATGAGCATAATAACCGTCGGGAGGATGATGCAGCTGAGCTGATCAGTTTACTTGTGAGTTGCGTTGAAGCAATTGGCTCGAGAAATGTTACTGGTGTTAATCAACTGATAGCTAGGATAGGGCAGCTTGCTTCTCCAAGAGGGTCACCAATAAGCCGGCTAACTGCTTACTTCACTGAGGGTTTAGCTTTGCGTGTTGCTAGGCTTTGGCCTCACATCTTTCACATTATACCCCCTCGGGACCTTGATCGTTTAGATGATGATAGCGGTATGGCATTGAGGTTGTTGAATCAGGTTAGTCCAATTCCGAAATTCATCCATTTCACATCAAATGAGATTCTGCTTAGAGCTTTTGAAGGGAAAGACCGGGTTCACATTATTGATATCGACATTAAGCAAGGGTTGCAGTGGCCTAGTCTGTTTCAGAGTTTGGCTTCTAGGCCAAACCCTCCGAGTCACGTTAGAATTACTGGTATAGGAGAATCAAAGCAGGATCTTGTTGAAACAGGAGATAGACTTTCCGAGTTTGCTGAGGCGTTGAATCTGGCATTCGATTTCCATCCAGTTGTCGACAGGTTAGAAGATGTAAGGCTATGGATGCTTCATGTAAAAGAAGGAGAAAGTGTTGCAGTGAATTGTGTGTTACAGATGCATAGGCTTTTGTATGACAGTTCTGGTGGGATTTTAAGGGACTTTCTCGGGTTGATTAGAAGCACAAATCCCGATATTATTCTGATGGCAGAGCAAGAAGCTGAGCATAACGAGCCTAGGTTGGAAGCGAGACTCGTTAACTCACTAAAATATTATGCTGCTGTTTTTGATTCTATTGGTTTTAGCCTTCCGTTAGACAGTCCTGCCAGGATTAAGATTGAGGAGTTGTTTGCTCGCGAGATTAGAAATGTCATTGCGTGCGAAGGACGAGATAGGACTGAAAGGCATGAAGTTTTTGGGACATGGCGGAAGCTGATGGAACAAGGGGGATTTCGATGCACTGGAATTACAGAAAGGGAACTGATTCAGAGTCAAATGCTGTTGCAGATGTATTCATGTGAGGATTACAGGATCACGAAGCAAGGGAACGACGACGCTGCACTTACTCTGAGTTGGTTAGATCAGCCTCTATGCACGGTCTCAGCTTGGGGGCCCCTCGATGCTGCTGGAAGTTCATCCTCTTATTATCAGCCAAGTTGATTGATTGTTCTTTTGGTACACAGAGAAAAGGTTAACAAATTCTTTGTAGGTAGAGTCATTCTTTCATTCTTTATTGCAGATAGATTTGCCAATCTGGTAAGAAAAGAAAATCTTTTAGATAAAAATGCATAGGGTCATTTTGTTTTTGTACCTTTGTATTCATTCTTTATTCTTCTTGTAAGCTTAGGTATTCTTTCTTAGTTCAGTATATTCAGTCAATTTCATTAATGTATTCTTTCTTTGGTTGTAATGATTTGTTATTGTTATTCATTCTGTTGTAGCAAGAAGATATATCAGATGTTGTTTTCAATGAAGTGATTCTTTTAGTAATTTCTCTAGTGAGTCACAAATCCTTTGCCTTTATTTAATATATTAGTATGTTTGAATACTATCTTGTAAATTTTCTTTTTGCCACAAATATGCAGAAATTGCCACAATAAATTTCTTAACTTCAGAAGCAAATATACAGTAGTTTAAAGCTTGAAGAAACTCTTCTCATAGTCCCAAGTGAAACAATATCACCTCGAAAATTTATGTACTTGCACGTGAGATTTTATCTTAATAGGACTATAACTTGCTTCTTATCACCACAAAAACTTCTGTTTTTAACAACCACACGAGATTACAACAAGACAAAAAATACTTATATCTAATGCCCAATGGTCATTTTTTTGGCCTTGGGAATCAGAAGATGTGGTTCTTTCTTTTGCAGTGTTACTCCAAACTTTTCATGCATGTCTAGCTAAGCGGGACATGGACAGGCCTGGGCATATTCTCCTTCCAGCACTGAAAGGTAAGAACTCAAAGTCATTCCCTTTTGATGTCATCATTTGATGTGGTAGCTGGAGATGGAGCAGCTAAGCCATACACAGTTCTTGCTCTCCAGACAATTTCCCGTCACTTCCGTTTCTTGCGCGATGCAATCTGCTATCAGATTTGAGCATCACGAAGAAGTCTTGGAGAGCAAGATGGTTGTTCAGAAAACAGCAAAGCAATTGGAATATCACGCCTGAGTTTTGTGGATCAGCATATTAGACAGCAGAGAGCCCCCTCCAGCAGCTTGGTATGATGCAACAACATGCCTGCAGGCCCTCAAAGGGGTTTGCCTGAAAGCTCTGTTTCGATTTTGCGTGCTTGGCTCTTTGAGCATTTTCTTCATCCGTAAGTTGATTAATGCATACAGCATTTCATAGGCGCTATTAAACTTTCTCTGTATAATTTATCCCCAAAAGAGAACTTTGGCAGTCTAATTTGTAATTGTTTCTCTTTTCCAGCTACCCGAACAAACTGGCTTAACAAAAAGTCAGGTATAAGATCTTTCTATCTGTAAATGCTAGTAAGATATATTAGCATTTCATGAAGCCAACAGATGGCTGTTTATGTTTTTTCGAAAGAATTATTCTATAACTATAACAATGTGCAAAATCAATTTGTGAAGACTCTCAAAGACAGTGCCACTAGGCTTTATTAGTGATCTTCAGATACTGAAATCTGGCATGGTAGATATCGATTATTCACAGGATGACATTTTCCTTCAGCGCGTGTATTTTTGTTTCTGGAACATTAATCATGTGCATTTTGTTCATTTGTGTTATTTGGACGTTTGATTCTGGCTCAATATTATGTTGATGAATTGATGTCATGTCTCAGGTATCAAATTGGTTCATAAATGCACGTGTGCGTTTCTTTGGAAACCCATGGTTGAGGAAATGTACAAAGAAGATGCTGATGATGCTGAAATAGACTCAAATTCTTCTTCAGAGGTTGCTTACAGACTCACAACAAAAGACTCAAAAGTTGAAGAAAGAGTAGAGTTTGCACCACACTGCAGCCTAAGAATTTGAGCAGCACAATACTGGCCAAATGTTGGAGTCAAAATCTAACCATGTAGCTGATGTAGAAATGGAGGGAGCAAATAATGCAGAAACTCAAAGTCAATCTGGAATGGAAAATCAAAGAGACGAAGGCCTGCTATGGATAATAATTGCACCCTTTTTCAGGACACATTTGTTCAAAGCAATACTAGATTCTCAGATTTTGGTAGTGTTGGAAGTGGAAATGTACTTCCCAATGGAGTTTCACTTACATTGAGGTTGCAGCAAGGTGAAGGAACCAACATACCGATGTCCATCTGACACTCACGTTAGTTATGTACCATTAAGGGCAGATGACATATATATTCCAAACCTACTACTATCTCCAACTCGTGAACTTAGCTGATACAAAGATTAAGGGCAAGGTGAAGGAACCAAGGCGTGAACTTAGCTGATACAAAGATTTATGATAGCACCCAATTTTTCCGATTCGGCGGTTCAATCTATAATTTATCATTCATGGACGTTGATAAGATCGAGGTTCAAACGAGGAAAGGCTTACGGTGGATACCTAGGCACCTAGAGACGAGGAAGGGCGTAGTAATCGACGAAATGCTTTGGGGAGTTGAAAATAAGCATAGATCCGAAGATTCCCGAATAGGGCAACCTTTCGAACTGCTGCTGAATCTATGGGCAGGCAAGAGACAACCTAACGAACTGAAACATCTTAGTCGCCAGAGAAAAAGAAAGCAAAAGCGATTCCCGCAGTAGCGGCGAGCGAAATGGGAGCAGCCTAAACCGTGAAAACGGGGTTGTGGGATATGCGGATCCAATCACGATCTTACTATATAAGAACAAAAGATCTTTCTTGATCAATCCCTTTGCCCATCATTCTTCAAGAATAAGGAAGATCCTTTTCAAGTTTGTTGTGGCTTTGCCGGCTTTTGAGGTAGTTGTGGCCTTGTCGGCATTATAATATATGTACACATGTTGGTTTTGTTGTTACTTGTTCATGTTGCTATTTTCAGTCTCTCTTTTGATTGTCATTCTGACGCCTTGTCGGCCCAGTATATATTTGCGCTATGATATGCAGGTGGTACGCTCGGATTGTTCAGGCGCTGAGTACCGGCTACACACCCCGAAGCTAGGGTGTGACAATTCGTTCCAAGTGGGAACCGTTTCTTGAAGAAAGAAGGACCAGTAAAAAGAGAGTGGTTCTTCTAGCCAACAAGATTTCTGGGAAACTCTCCTTGATAATGGTTTTACCAATGATCGTATCCACCAGCTATTTGTGGTTTGTTCCCCCCCTCTCTCTCTCAAAATTTGCTTTGTCAGATTCATTTTTGGGTATAAACCAAGTTAGTCTGTAATAGCATAAGAAAAATGAAAATCAAAGTAATCATGTTAGTTTTGTGCATATATCTACACAACTGATACCTATGCATTGAGCCTTAGCACATCAAGAAAGTTAGAGTTCTCTATTGGGATGTAGTATATACTCACAAGTTTCCTTCTAACCCTGTGAAGGAGTTATTCTCTGCTGGTACAGACACCATTACCTCAACAATTGAGAACTTATTAAAAATGTGTCAAGCCATGAGAGTTCAAGGCATTGGATGTCAGCCACACACATACTTATTTTTGGGGCATGAGAGATGGTGGTGTGTTTGAATGATCTTAATTTGTATATATTGAGTAAACCTTGGTGGAGAGTTACCTGGAATTTATATTGGTTACAAACACTATCGTTATTAAAAATATATGTTGGTTTATTTTAAGCAAGGTTTCAATCTCGTAAGGGCATATAGGCGTACTGTCCCTGGAATCCTACACCTGATCTTTGATTTGGCTACAAGAAAAAAAAACAGCCTAGTGCATTAAGCTTCCACTATGCGCGAGGTCCGGAAAGAGCCGGACCATAAATTGTACTAAACTCACTTATGGGAATATGGCGAAGAATGGTTCACTGAAAAAAAGAACTATTAAGCTCCTCTTGCCAATGATTTTCTCAGATTCCCTTTCTATTGCTCGGGGGCAAAAGGCGAAATTCCTCGTCCACAGGGCCCCACCCCGGCCCGACAGAGATTGGTGGAGGGGGTAAATCATAATGACTCAGCGGCCCACTAGGTGGGAGGCACAGTGCCTGGTGCCCACAAGGAGCCATCCCCCACAAAGGAATAATGAAACTCCCACATCACGCTGTGGCTCGAACTCGCCTTACTTGAATCTACCACCAAACCATGAAACTGAGCTACGCCATGCGCGCTTTCTATTGCTGCACATTACCAAATTGAAATCATCTTAAAGGACCCCAACTTTTTTGAGTTGGTCTGTAAGGCATTGATGCAAATGACTTTAGTAGGTTGCTTTTTAAAATTGTACCCCCACTACTGCAGTGAAATTGGAAATTACTATATATGGTGGGGTCTCTAGTCAAAAGAGTAAAAACAAAAATCCTTTGATTACGGACTCAAATTCATGATAGGAACATAACATTGATATACTACTAGTCCAAGAGTAACAAAGGGTTGAAAAGGCAACTTGAATTACATTTATCTCACAGTACCCCTTTCTTATTCCGTATCACTGCTGTGAATAGAAGCATCTTCCATAACCTGATTAATGAGAAAAGAATTAATGATCAAAAACACACGCATTATCATTTTTTCGCGAGTTTCACACCTCAATTATTAGAAGTTTCCTTTTCCTACCTATGTATTAAAACACACACTTGAATAGATGGTGTAGTTCAGGTAGGAAAAAATAACTGCGGATAGTTGGCCTAATCAGCAGCTTTGGTTAACTAACTATTGATCGAAATCAACAACTAAATATGTGGATATGTATACAATAAGAAATGCAATGTCAAATATCTTTGAATACTTACTTGGATCACTGAAGGTTACAAGGCCAGTGCCTTTGAAGTCACAGTTCCAATAATTCCTTCCATGCATCTGGTAATAAGCGTTCATCGCGTAGGATGCATGGGCATGAATTCTATCAGGCTGATAGCAGTTCCCACTTTCATAGATCTCCCTACAGTCGACGCCTCCAGGTCCACAACAGAAATCCACCACCGCCTGTATCACCTTCTCATCTGCATGTGGCTTAGCCACACACCAAACTGAAGGTCCCCTTAATGACAGTTTCTCTCCAAAACCTCCCATTTTTTCAGAATTTCCGCTGCAGAACTGACAACTCAAATCCACGTCATATACCTTCGATCCATCCCCGTTGAAAATCCCAAAGTTCCTCTCACTAGTTCCTCCTTGTTTCTTGTTTTCGTTGAACAAGGCAAACACAAAAATATCAATGCCATCTTTTGGGCTCATGGGTGTACCTGTTGGTTTTTTAAAAGATGGTGCATCAAGAAAGTTGAAAGTATTGATTTAAAATGTCCCTCAAATTTTTTATTTAGCATAGAAAACTTTAAACAGCCAACTTGAAATCATAATCTGCAGAAAATCTACATAACAAAAATTCAAAATAACTAAGATATCTCAACAAACTAATCTATCCAATAGAAATTTAAAATTTTAAAAAAAATAGATTCATCCTAGACCTAAGCAACTTATTATGCTAAAAAAGTTACTGCAGAGACTGAAAGCAAATTCCAACAGTACCTTTATTTGACTGAGCACGTTCAACTAATCGGGTATTATAGGTTCTAGCATTTTGAGTGGTTGCAGCGGTTTCTCCTACATCTCCTTTTGATGGCCATCCAGATTCTGACACCATAATCTGAATCGTCCGGTTTCCAAAACCAAGTGCATTGATTGCTGATCTAATCGCATCAATTTGTGCATCTAGCATGTTATTGTACACGTAACCTTTAGGGTCACGTACCCCGGTTGCATTTCCGAGTAATGCATACTCTAAATTGACCGTACTGGGATTGTCCCGGTAAGCAAAATATGGGTACGCATTAACCATGAAGGCGGAACTTGTATCAGCTAAAAGCGCAACGATGGAAGTCATGGTAGGAAGGAGAGTGGTGGCAAATGTGGAAGATGAAGGTGGAAAAGAAGAAGCAAGAACAGCCATGCTATGTGGCGTGGACACTTTGATTTTGCGGTCTAGCCCGCGTGATAGTAAAACTGAGTGAAGATTTTGCATGGCTTGGACCAAGGCATTATGGTCTAATTTATCATCCGTTAAATACTCATTTCCTACAGCAATGGCGACGACGGAAGTTGAAGGAATGAAGGGCAAGATACGAGTGGCAAACCACTCATCGGCAGCAGATTGGGTAGCACTTAAGTTCACGATGTGAGAATTTTCAACACCAACAATGAGGTCAATGCCGGTGTTGGAAAAGGCTTCGAGGATTTCAGGGTTGGTATCGTAGATTTTAACCTTGTCAATGATGGTGGACTGAAGTAGCTGAGCTACTTTCTTTGGTGAGGGAAGGTTGCTTCCAATAGTCCCATAGTTTATTCCAACACCGCAAACATTAATGCAGCAAAGAGGGAGAAGAATGAGGAGTATTGGCAACACAAGATTACTAAGGAGAGACATCTAGCCAGCCCACAAATGGCGCTGTAAAGGTAAACTGTTACCTTAATTCTCACTCTTAATTCTCAGTATAGTTTATGCATCCACAACTGATATGTGGGAAATCTTATATGATTATCTATACTGTGTCGTGTGCACTAGGGCAATTCTAGTCAAAGTGGTGGGTCATTTGGTATCCAAAAGTACTTGCACAATTATGAGTCTCATAGGAGCTAAGCCGGATGGATGTGAACCCTGCACCTGCAAAGACAAAAATGTCAAAAAAAGGAGCTGCATAAAGTCCAACTGACATTGAAACCCGTGCAGCATTCTGCATCCAGCTAGCTAGTTGAAGTCACTGAGTCTGTATTTACAAGGCTTGTCCCAGCTAAAAATAAATAAATAGTCCAGTGCACAAATCATAGCCGTTACAAATAGAAAGTAATTAGGAACCGCTATTCATTATTGGAATAATGTTAACCAGTACCACTCTAAAACTTTCAACCAGGAGAGCAAGAGCTGTTATGCCCTGTGTTCAAAATTAGAAAACGGAAAGCAATTACTGAAAACGGAAAACCAGAAACTGAAAAAATAATATAAAAAGTGAGAAAATATCTGAGATTACAGAATTCACTGTGTGTCCTTAAGGAATTTAATCCCCTCAATGTATCCGAGGTTATGGATTACTTCCTCCCAAGATAAAACGGATATACTTGTCGCAGGAGTAGCGGTACGTCAAACGTCTACGACTTCGACGAACTCAAATTTGGCAACGAAACACAGTAAGACTCGATAGTTTTATTTCTGGAAAAAGAATGCAGAATTTGCAATGCAGAAAAAAATTCAGTGATTGAAAATGAGGCATTGCCTCAGTTTATATAGTCTCGAAAGTGCATGTTCAGAATAGGCAGGTTGGTGACTGTTCGAAAAGGCCTTTGCCTTTTCAGAAAAAAAATAAGAACGTTGGGAGTTTTAATTTATTCCGCGAAAATTTAATTAATTACCAATTAATATTTTTCCGCGGAAATAAAAAAAAAATCAGAAAATGAAGATTGAAATTAAATAAATTTGGTCCAAAAAGATTATCAATCAATCAGATCATTTGACCAAATCCGAATCCGAGCGACGACGACGGCGCGAGGGGAGTCCTCTTCTCAACCCTTTAAGAGCTAGAGGAAGTGCTTTCTAATATAAGCACATAACTTTCCATTTCTACCACCAATGTGGTACAAAGCTCATTTTCAAAGGAACTTTGCTTTGAACTTCATTTTCCTTCCATTGTCTTTTTTTATTTTTTCCATTCATTTCTCATTCACACCAACTTAGCTAGCTTCAATCATTAACTAGCTTTAACAATCCCCCACATGAATGGGGAATGGCTATATGATGAAAAACATGCATGACAAAAAACTTTATGATTCGTAAGCAAGGATTAATCGCATCTGGATAAGTAGATTTCTCTTTGAACTTTCCGTAGTGAACATATGTCGGATATACTCGGTCAATCGGTAGATTTGATATCTTTGAACCGTCGAGATTTGATGTATACCTAGACAACCACATGTCACACAATTAACCATTTACCTGTCTTTGGTTCTCATTGTTTTGTTCGTTTCAGTCATGAACACTGCTCGTTCGTAAGTGCGTGAGAATCGCCTTACAATTCTCCTTGAAGCGGCTTACACTTCACACTTACATAGGTGATTCCTAAATGTGTCATTCCGTAGATACACTATTTGATATACCCCGTACCAAACTTAGAAATCATTAAAAAATTGTAATGCTTTATCCTGGTATTGAACATTGTCTCATCACGAGAATGGATCAAAAAGTTATTGTGACAATGTTGAATCGTCATCAATGACTTTGTTTGATCTCTTTGAACCTAGATCTGGGATCTCCAGTCTTCTAGGTAGAGTTACCGTCACGACGACTTGTCCTCGGCCATAGTTCATTCCCTTCGATGATCTTTCAACCACCTCTCTAGTTAGGCCTTTAGTTAGTGGATCCGACACATTATCTCTTGACTTAACATAGTCAATTGTGATAATTCTACTAGAGAGTAGTTGTCTAACGGTATTATGTCTTCGTCGTATGTGACGAGACTTTCCGTTGTACATAACGCTCCCGGCTCTTCCTATTGCCGCTTGGCTATCGCAATGTATGCATATAGGAGCCAACGGTTTGGGCCAAAATGGAATATTTTCTAAGAAATTCCGGAGTCATTCAACTTCTTCACCGGCTTTGTCTAAAGCTATGAACTCAGATTCCATTGTAGAGCGGGCGATACATGTCTGTTTGGATGACTTCCAAGACACTGCTCCTCCACCTATGGTAAAAACATATCCACTGGTGGATTTAGTTTCAGTTGAACCGGTGATCCAATTTGCATCACTGTTGTAACACCTCGTATTCCCAGGTTATGATTTGAGCACATAAACGTGGGCGAGCAGATCCGAACCCTGGAATAATTTTTGATGTAACGAGTGTGACGACGGGAGCGAGAATAAATTTGATATGTGTTTAAGGAAGTTATGGACTAGTGTCATATTACAAGAATTATGACATCGGGTATACGAATGTCTTATGAGTTTTTAGGATTTAAATGAAGTGGGATCTAGAATTAATTGTGTGTATAATTAATTAATTGTGGGATCGATTAATTATTAACAGAGGAAGGTATGTACGTGTAGCCTTGGGATTAATTCCTAAATGACTAAGGACCAATATGGGTTGGTGGCAGTTCATGGGAGAATACATTATCACAATTATATTCTTAAATATCAACAATCCTTCACGGTTGCCTCAGCCCTTTAATTCTTTTCTCCGTATACTTCAATTTTTTTTCTTTCCCAGCCTTTATAGCAATTATATATTTTCCCTTTAAGAGTGGTAGTAATTTCATATGTGAAAGGAGTTGTAGATTAAAGAAAGTGTTTCTTAGTTTTAAAAAATAGCTTGGTTAAAAAAAAACGTGAGCGGTGAAGTTGAGTTCTTCACTTTGGATTTTCGTACTGAATCATTTCCAGCTAGTTCAATATTCAAGGTATGTTAAGACAAATTCTTCTTTCTTTTGACATGTTCTTACGTATAAAATATAATTGTGGTATTTCTCCATAGTTTACTCTATTCTTAGAAATTAAGGAATATTCATGTTATTGATTATATGCTAAAAGCATGTCTAAATTGTTCCTAAGTCCTGATTAGGGCATATGGGAGAGATGTTGATAAAAGTTTTTAGTAAGTATTGGAGCCGATTTGACTTTACTAATCTAAAGTAACTAATAAGTATTAAGTGCTGGAACTGATTTAATAAATAAGTAGGTATATTTTTAGTAGATGTGTTAAAATAAGTCATTGCAGCGTTAAGTGAATAAGGTATCGACAAACAATTATATTAAAATGATTTAGAATGTCATCTGCATAGAAATTAAGATATAATCAATTTGTTTTACATTTTCTAGTTCACAGCTGATTAGATAAGATCATTATAAAAATATAACCTACTAACGGCTCACATAATTAATTAATTAGGCAATTCGAATCTGTTATCACAAATCAGATATTTCCATAATGTTAGCCAGAAGAGCAAGGATATTATTGTCATCCAATAAATTCAGGGAATGTTTATTGGCATTCATGCATTCATATTTTACCCAAGACGATATGATATGAGTTGGTACAGACGACAAGCGGTATGTAAAACTTTTGTCACGACCCGAACCCCAGGCCCGCGACCGGTGCCCTATCTAAACACCCCCTCTTATACCCTCACATCCCATACAAGACACAAATCAAATAATAAATGAAAAATGTATATGTAGCAACAAGGCAAGTCGATGAGACTGCCGCTATATATAAAGGGGAATAACCCGACAATACAGTAGTACAAATGACCAACAATATATACAACTCCCGCAAGTCCAACCCACATATGAATACAAGCCTTTAAGAGTTTGGACAGTAAACTATGACGGGACAGGGTCCCGCCGTACTCCTGAATGTACATAAGTCTACAATATAAGGGTCCGTACCAAAATGACAAGCCTCCAAAATAATGGAGCTTCCCAAAAACTGAGTAGAGATCCTAAGAGCGAGGATCACCAAACTGGGTACCTACACCTGTGGCATGAAACGCAGCCCCCCGAGGAAAGAGGGTCAGTACGAAAGATGTACCAAGTATGCGAAACAATAAGTACTGTAAATGAGATCATAACAATTCAAAAGATAACAGGAGGCAAGTATGATAATCAAACTATCAGTACAACTGTGCCTTTTAAAAGTACCATTTCAAAAGATTAAATCAACTGTACCATTTTAACATATGAAAGTCATGTCAAAATCAGGGACACCTGCCCTCAGAATCATTATGCATTTCCTATTCATGGGACGCGAACCCGCATCATGGAGAGCTAGTCCATGGAATAATATAATATCATGGGACTTGAATCTGCATCATGGAAACATGTCCATGGAATAATATAATATCATGGGACTTGAACCCGCCCGGGACTCGAACCCGAGTCGATATATATATAATGTTGCCGGCCCTCTAGTGAGGGACGTGGTGATGTGGAAATATACAATTTGCACGAATAGCTATCATGAGCAATCATATGCAAGTTAAATTATTTTTGACTCTCATTAAAACAAAAGGAATGAACTATCATTTTAGAGAACTCAAGGCACTATCATGTCATGTAATACGAGGGACTTGAACCCAATAGCACCATGTACGTCCGCCGTACATCCTTTCATTTATAAAAATCTCCAGACACTAACACTTGTAGGATCAAAGCACTTTCACTTTTAAAATCAAGTCAAGTATACTTTTAAAATCAAATCACTACCACCTCATGTACCACATGAAATCTAGATTCATTTAAAACACGTACGTCCACCGTACACTCATTTTATAAAGTTCATGCTCAAAGAAGAAAGAAAGAGTTCCACATACCTTATAGGCTATACCAACTTGGTCACTAGAATACGTCTCAAGTAGTACTTCAACCTATATCAATAATAAGACGTCTATCAACTTCATGATACTAGTATACACTATATCACATAATGACTCTCCGTTCATATAAGAATTCGGGCAGCACTTCCCCTATTTATACATACTTTTCCACCTTACAACTAAGGCCAATTTTAACAATAATCAAGACACCAATTAAGGGCACAACAAAATAGCAACCAAGGTGAATTACACACCTAATTCTCATGTTAATCCGGCCTCTTAATCCATATAAAACAGTCCTTATTCCAACAATCAATACTAAAGTCCTTTTCATAATTTATTATATCTAATTCTCATTTCAACACTTATATATAAATAGTTTCAACTTGTAATAACAGGATTTTCTTCAATTTGTCATCATGCAATCGGCGACGATAACAACAACAACAACAACAACAACCAACATACTAAAAACTGTCCACAATCGGCTAACATGCCAAAACTGTGACACACACTTTTTATTATCCATTTTACTTAACACAAGTTCATCTATTAATTACTACTACATGTAATATCCAATTACTCCAAGAGGAGGGGGAATCCTTACCTTAAATTTGCCCAAAAACAGTCCACTTAAAGTCGGTCCATAGTTTTGTCTTAGTGTCACGACCCAACTCCCGAGTCGTGATGACACCTACCCTATTCCCCCGAGTAGGCGAACCACGTTCTCATTAACAAGGTAAATCAACGGAAAAATAAATAAGAAAAAAGAAATTATAAATCTTAACCACTTAATTTCTAAAAATCTGGTCAAAAGGGTACAAGAGCACTAACAAGTCTGAAAAATAGAAGTCTGAAGGAATGCCCGAAGGCTACATATTGTCTGTCAATAACCAAGGTGTTGACACCCAATTTTGACCCTCCCGTCCAGCCATTAACTATAAAATTACACTAATTTTGTAAAAATAATTTTTTAGGATTTTTATAATAAAATACCACAATAAAACATAAATACATGCATTAATAAATATTTTAATAATGACATCGCGTCTTACGTAGGGTTTTAAACACTTGGAGTCCTGCGCCCGCATAAACTAACTTTAAGTTTTGTCTTAATTCTTAAATAATTAATAAATGCATAAAATAAATAATTTAGCGATAACGTCGTGTCAAGTAGCATCGCCGCATTTAATAATACGCAAGAGAATTTCATAATCATTGTAATTTAAAATCGATTTTTAATAGCGTCGCATTTATAAAAGCCTTAAACAATTCTTAAATATCATACTTGCATTTAGCATTTAATCTAAACTCAATTCAATTTTAACGTCGCAATAATGCATAATAATAAGTTTTTAAATAATAGCGCCGCATTCTAAAGTATTAAGCATTAATAGCACGTCCGTCTTTATTCTTTATAATAATTTAAACTCAAGCACTAATTAAATAGCACGCCCATTTTATTCTTGTAATAATTTTAATAAAGCACTTAAATAATTTGAGCACAATTCATTAATTATTAATACACTTGCCTAGAATTAATTAGCTAATTAATTAACTAGCCTAAAAAAACTAACTAAACTAATTAAATGCCTCAACTAATACTACCCAGCCCGTCAGCCCAGTTCCTTATTTCCCCGACCCGCAAAGCCCAACCCGCCCCACACCTTAAATCTATTACAACGCTCAGCCCAAAAGCCCCTCAGCCCTTTTACCTTATTCCCCTCATCGTCCTCCACTTAAAGAAAACGCTAAGAACCCTAAAAACGAAGAGCCGACTTCACCTCACGCTGCCGTCGCGTGATTCGCCGAGAATCCGCGACTTTCCTTTTCTTCACCTGCACACACGTCTTCAGTGATTTCTTACCATAAACACACCCCAAATCTCGTCAACAAAATGGAAGAATCAATATGAAATCAGTAGCATATCAAGTGCGAATCGTGCGAATTCAGAGCAAGAATAGGCATAGAAATCTCAGCCTTAAATGCATACCAAACATAGAACCCGAAGGGGGGCTACATAAACACATGCAATAGAACTCAGTCAAGGCATCGACGGAGAGGGGTCGAGCACAGTAGGTCAGTAACCATCATCGATGGGAGTGAGGGAGCACCTTCTGAATCCAGAAAACTCACTCGAATGTTATAGAACATAGAGGAGATAGCATAGCGACATTTGAAACACAGAGTATCGAGCAGGTCGTGGTCGGAAATCGTTTTCTTTACACGCATGATGAGAGCATCGATTAGGGGCTCAGTCAGGGCGTTCTTTTCATCAGTCAGCATAGATAGCATCAAAACCGATAGCACAGTCGAACCCCTCTCTCAGTTCTAGCCAAAATCAGCAAGCATTTTACCCCTTCTATTCGCATCGCAAACCCAAAACCCGTCGATTGGACCGACGACTTGATACGCTGCCCCGGGTCGCTGTCCGGAGAAGGTAAATTCGACTCCCTCTCGATTTCAGTTCATTCTTGTATTTCTGTGCGTATTTGTATCAAATATGTGTTAAATGATATTTGTTGAGCCTAAAGGTTACTGTGCAATATGTTTTAGATAGATAAATGGCGTATTGTGTGCTGTCGTTGCTACTTGAGTCATTTGTATACAAGTCTGTAGCCTATGTGAATTTGTTTGGTATCTGTCGAAGTTGTTTTGTTAGAACTAGTGTAGATCATTATTTCCTTCCTATTAACTTGATAGGTTGCATAAGATCCGATGTTATAAGCAAGTTTGGTTAATTGAATGTTGTATCCTCAAGGAATATTATGTATCTTAGCTTCTTTCTGTAGATGTTGAGTCTATTTGTATCCTGCATGTTTTCTCTTGAATATGTTGTACTCCCTGTTAGCATTCAGTGATCAGGTAGTATACTAGGAATGCAGCCTTGTCTCAGAAAGCATTAAGCAAATAGAATTGGCCTCATAAATGATTGGAAAATATTTCATTTGAACTAATAAATGTCTTGGTATTTAGTATTCTTGTCAAGAATTGGTGGTGCCAGAACTGGGCATCCCACTGTTCTGCAGGCACAGTCCTATTCCCTCCGCCTTGATCTTAATCTGGTTTTCGTTAGTGTAATTCTGCCTCGCCTACATCGTATGCCATATTTCTTGTCTAATTAGGATTATCTTGCATTCCCAAAATCCATGCTTGATATAAAGATGTACGTGCCAATTAGGACATTCATACCATTGTTTTAACTACTTGAATTGCACGCCAGATGTGCCTGCTTGCCTTACTTGAATTTCTGAAAATGCATACCTAGAAAGCCCCATAGGCCATAGAAATAGTTGGTTAGCATTAGCGTTGCATTTACTGTTTTGCTGGCATTAGTGCTACTGCCGTCACTGTTTTGACTATCTGCATTACCTGCCAGTAACATATGCTTAAAGGAATTATGATTACGCCATATGCATTTGGGTATTGATGATTCCAAATCGAGTGTGAGTCTGTCCCTTGCTCCTATTTCGTCGTGTTCCGGACTGATTTGTGTGCCTTAAGTCTGTATCTTACCTTCTATATTCTGGACTGATTTGCGTGACATGGGAATTGTCCTTTGCTGTTTGCATTCGGTTGGCATACTCATTGCAGACCTTAACTGTTGAATGGTCTATTTGTGCTTTGACTTTAGCATTTAGCATATGGGGTAATGGGTGTTGGCCTGGGTCTGTCATAGCATCCTTTTCCTCTCCTCTGTTTGTCGCTGTGTACTGCCCTGCTCATCGCTATTACTTCTACCATCCGCTGGCTGCCTATTCCATCTCCTGTTATCATATATGTGCATAATTGCTCAAATACACTATATGTCAAGTGCTCGTTTATTATTTAATTCTTAGGACATATACTAATCCTTATCTTTTCTTATTTTACATGAAACACATGCTTTGGAGCAAAGGGAAGAGTCTCAATACGAGACTCATCGCTATTTTTCCCAAATGAAGATCCGTGCCTACATTCCTCGTTGCATCTCACATCTGATATCCTAAAGCCACAAGCGAAATGCTCCCGCTACCATTCCTTAGGGTCATTTTATTTTCTGCTTCCCCGCCCCATTCATTTATTGTAATATAATTGTCTAACATTACGCTATTAGTAAAACATTTGGAGTAGTTAAACATTAACGCAATAAATTAGAAGGTAGTTTGCCCCCTCTTAAGTTAATTGCCTAAATTATTAAACCATTTAATCACATAATTACTCGGGTAGTCTAGACATTATTTCCGTCATTAAATCTTAACTTGCATAATTAATCATATGTAGCTGTGATATTATTTTCAAGATTCCTAACCCATTTGCTATAACATCCCTATAGAAATCTTATTTTTATATACTAAGAAACCCCCTTAAGCATGTGATATACTAATCTAAGCAGGCAAATGTACACATTTAGTCAATTAATCTATTTTTGCATTACATATTTTTAATACAAATAATATAAAGCATGCTTTGAACTTTACATGTGTTTTATAGCACTAATCTTATTAATCTTTGACTAAAAAATACTTTCTATTAAATGTCTTTCAAACATGCATTTTTTTAGTATAAATAATTAACCCTAGGTTTGAACGGACAACCGCAAGTTAGCGGATCCTTTAGGATGCCTAACCCCTTCCCTTTAGGATAATAAAGAACCCTTACCTCGGAATCTCACTAAGTTTAGCAGACCATAAAATGGAGTTAATGTTTTACTTTAAACTAGTTAAACATTTAGGTGTCCTAATTCACCCCAATTAATTAGGTGGCGACTCCGCGAACCCTTAGCATTCTAGCAACCCTTTAACATTTTTCTTTTTCTTTTAGCACCCTTTTAGCACTTTTAGCACCCTTTACTTTAAAATTAATTCTTTAGCATTCTAGCACTACCTTTAGCATTTTAATATTTTAATACTCTTTACTCTTTTAACATTTTAGCATTTAGCATTTTTTATTTATTTTTCTAACACTTTTTTTAAGCAGGAGTTTAGAAACTAAATGTCGCGGTCGAAAAAGGGCGCGACAGAAATGGCGACTCTGCTGGGGATTTTAGGTTCTTAACCACAACAGACCTAGGATAATTATTTGGCAATTGTTTTGCATTTAATTTTTGTGTATTGTATTTTGTTTGCTACCTGCTTTACTGCTTTCCTTAAACTGGCATTCCGCTCATATTTCTTCCACTCTGGAAAATTCACACAATCACACACTCACGCGCTGGTGTGCTTCGCGCACCCGCAAATTTCTTCAAATACCCAAATTTTAAGAGAGTTGGCGCCTGCGCGGAGTTAGATCGGTTCGTCTGATCAGCCGCGTAGCCTTCTCACTCGAGTTGTCCGCTCGGGAACCTTGCGTCTAGAAAAACCAAATCTTAGAAACTTAAGATAGAGCTATACCACCCTTTATTTTAGGGCATGCACGCATTTACCTTAGGTAGGTCAATCCTTGGCATTGATACCACAATTAGGAAGACACCAAACTTGTCGACGGGTTTCTCAACCCAACGACCAACCAGCATATTATGTGTAGCGTGACAATGACAGACAAATCCAAGCCCAATCATGACATGCTGAAATTGGGAAAAGTGCACCGTCATTTGGTCGCCATTTCCAACAAAGGCATTATAGTTGGACGACTTGGACAAATCCGTCATAATCTCGCATAAGTGACGTTTAGGCTTACCTCTGGCATAAAGAGGTCCCCCTGCATGTTAGGAAACGTTTGAATGTACTATGTGTGGTATATCTGCTACATGCCTGCAAATTATGTGTTTTATGCTAACACCGTTTGTTGCATTTTTTAGAAGAAAATTTATCATTCTCCCAAAGGGTCGGTTCGTATTTGACTCAACAATGTCGGAGCATCCACACTTCACCAGGTCCAAGGCAAGAAATGATGATATGACTGGCTCGGGGGCGTCTGAGCCAAATGGTTTGGGAATTATTCTGTCGGTAGCAGAACCTTCGAAGGAGGAATATCACCACCAGAAGAATGTATTGCATACCGCGACAAATTGGCGATATGCAGTTGAGATGGAGAGGCTAAGGAATCGACCAACCTATCCATTAGCTTTGAATACCCTATGCCGATCAAAGGGCCACTACTTCACAAACCATCCTGCATCGACCTCCACCACCACATATCTCCCGAACTTCCCAAGGCCACCAACACCGAACAAACCGCCGCGCCTACCAACCCTCAACCCCACCTTCAAAATGACCCTCCTACTACCCATATACCTCGGCCCCGCTGCACTTCACCATAATCAGCCCCATCGCTGACAATCAATACCCACGCACCACACCCATTACCGGCCCAAGAACAACCTGCATGACTTATGCAGCGAAACCCGACCTTTTACCGTCCGTGCTTCACCGAAGGGATCATTACGAAGAGATGGAGAGAAGTCCGAGCCAAAATGGGCGAGGCGTGGCCAAGAAATTCATAGTCGAAAGAAGCGGTTCGGGGCATGCGATCGGACAAAGGTCACGAAGGACTAGACTACGAGGATCTTTGTACGCATCCAGGCGATGGAACCGCACGTAGGGTACAAGGTGCCGAAGTTTGAACCATTTGATGGAAAAGGGAACCCCCGTGCACACCTGAGGTCATATTGCGACAAACTAATCGGGGTAGGGAAGAACCCAGCGGTCGTTATGAAGTTGTTCATTCGGAGTTTGACCGGCGAGGCACTAGATTGGTATACCAGCCAAGATCCGCGGAAATGGCATAGCTGGAATGCATTGGCCCAAGATTTTGTGAGCGGTTCAGTTCAACACGTAAACCGCTGGATAGGTTCTACTTAATGAAGTTGGAGAAGAAGACTACAGAAACATTCAGAGAATACGCCATGAGGTGGCGTTCAGAGGCAGCGAAAGTGCAACCACCCATGGTGGAGAGTGAGATGACCACATTATTTGTACAATCTTTGAAGGACGCAACCTACTATGAGCGGATGATAAGTGTCATCGGGCGGAATTTTGCGGAAGTTATTAGAATGGGCGACTTCGTAGAAGAAGGTATTAAACCGGTAGGATTACAAATCGCGGCATTACAGCAACTAATAAGGCGATTCGATCGGGGACACTGGGAGTACTTCACGAGGAAGAAAGAGCGCTTTCCCTTCCATGTTTGTACAAGAACGCAAACCCAAGCATTCATAACATACCAAACCCATCATACTACCACAACTACCACACACCTATATATAACACTTCACAAGCACCCGCTTATCCCGCCCGCATAGATCCACCCATCAAGCCCGCCAACGAATAGAGCACCCAATGCACTCCAGAGCAAATAAGAATTTTGAAGGAAAACCACCCAAAGTGCGCACTCCACTTCTGAACCCATACCAAATATATGAAAGGTCATGCGGTGCAGCCTAATCCACCGATTCGGGAAGGATCCCGACCTATCCCAAGATGGTATGATGTGAACAAGCGCTGCGCGTATCACCCAATAGCCCAGACATGACATCGAAGGTTGCCACTCCTCGGGACGTAATCGAGGCACCGATCGAGAAGGGTAATTCCTAAAGGATCCCGCCCCAAATGTGCATGATAATCCCTTGCCAAACCACGGCCACGCCAATGTGCACTGATAACCTTAGATGAGAATACACTCGCCACGCGTTCCGCCTCGAATCGCCATTTATCCGAGCACGCAGAGGCCGAGAGAGGAGATAGCGAGCGTGAAGACCCGACCACCCACGGCGAGCATGAAGGCATATTGATTGGATTTGCACCCCTGTCTTGGTCCGCCTAGAGCCTGGATAGGAAAAACAATTTATTTTAGCAGAATAATTTATAAACTCATTTTTAAGCTTTAATAATGTTTTCTTTCGTTTTGCTTGTAATGAACTACGTTTGACCTGATTCCCTTAGTGGATACGTAGGCGGCCGTCTCGAGCCGGTCCCACACCTAGAATTTTAATTTTATCCAATATTCGCTTGTAATGAACTACGTTCGACCTGATTCCCTCATGGGGATACGTAGGCGGCCTAAATCGGCTTCGGTCACACCATTAGGAAACTTTCCCTTTGCTTTGAAAATGACAAGAATATACATAACCTACAAGCAACTACATTGAGACCCATGTTAGGCCAGACACCCTTTTCAAAACTGGGACAGTGTAGGAAACCAGACAGGGGTTGCAAGTCCAAACAAGCCAGGCACGCAGATATCAAGGAACAAGGCAGCAAAGTCAAATATGAATCGACCCCCCCCCCCAAAAAACTCACAAATTTTCTTTGAGCGCAGGTCTTTTCATATTTACAAAAGCAGAAAATGCAATAGCCGAAGCAGAAAATACGGCAAGAAGTTTCTTCGCAAGAAAGCAGCAGCGTAAGATATGACAAAATCCAAAAATTCAAAATCCGCATCGTAAGCAGCAGTGAAAGCGGCATCAACAATCGGCAATCAAAGTTGAGTTCCGCAACAAAACCTAGCGTCGGCTTCGGGCATAAAGTCAAACTTGCAACGGTGCATCGCACACAACAAAGGCATCATAACAAATCGTCGATTGCGGTGCGGCAACATCTCAGATTAAATCGGGCATATCGTGGACGACATTTCTATGCATAAAATTGCGCTTCTCGTATATATTTATCATTTTGTTTAAACAGTATACACTAACGCTTTCTCAAGCTTAGCTTGCAGAGCATTTATTCTACGGGAGCGGAAGAACACGCCCAGCGACGTTATCGGCGACAACAAGTCTACGGCGACGCCCAAAGAACATCGCCCGTGCAACGACGTTATCAGCACAACAAGTCTACGCAACGACGCCAGCAGCAACACGTCCAGACAACGACGTAATCAGCAAGTCCACGCACGCGCGGCGCGAAGAACACGCCCGCATAACGACGTAATCAGCAAGTCCATGCAACGACGCCAGCAGCAACACGTCCAGACAACGACGTAATCAGCAAGTCCATGCAACGACGCCAGCAGCAACACGTCCAGACAACGACGTAATCAGCAAGTCCATGCAACGACGCCAGCAGCAACACGTCCAGACAACGACGTAATCAGCAAGTCCACGCAACGACGCCAGCAGCAACACGTCCAGACAACGACGTAATCAGCAAGTCCATGCAACGACGCCAGCAGCAACACGTCCAAACAACGACGTAATCAACAAGTCTACGCAACGATGCCAGCAGCAACACGTCCAGACAACGACGTGATCAGCAAGTCCACGCAACGACGCCGGAAAGAACGTCGCCCAGTAACGACGTTATCGGCCTGGCGAGTCCGCAACGACGCCCGGCGAACACGCCGTCAACACGCGGCGTTATCAGCACAGCAAGTCCGAAAACGACGCCATCATCAGCATATTACATCTACACAAGGAAGATTTTCTCTGTTCTCAAAATTGCATTTTTATCATTCATGCTTTATTATTCTGTCTTAGCAGTTATGCACTAACTCTTCCTTGAGCTTTAGTCTACAGGAGCAGCAGCAACAAGTCCAAAAACGACGCCAAGTCCGAAAACGACGCCAAGTCCAAAAACGACGCCAAGTCCGAAAACGACGCCAAGTCCGAAAACGACGACAAGTCCGAAAACGACGCCAAGTCCGAAAACGACGCCAAGTCCGAAAACGACGACAAGTCCGAAAACGACGCCAGGTCCGAAAACGACGCCAAGTCCGAAAACGACGCCAAGTCCGAAAACGACGACAAGTCCGAAAACGACGACGAGTCCGAAAACGACGACAAGTCCGAAAACGACGACAAGTCAGCATATCACATCTACGCAGGGACGATTTCTCTATTCTCATAATTGCATTTTGTTTCTCATATATTATTCTGTCTTAGCAGTTATGCACTAACTCTTTCTTGAGCTTTAGTATACAGGGACAATTGCAGCAAGGACAACGTATCCGCATTCACAATCGCAACACGTCCGTGCAAGGGCGAAATCACAGCATTTGCAGCATTGCATCAACACAGCAGGCATCATATTTTTGCAGGATAACCTTTTCTACTCACAGTTGCATTACTTTTAAAATTATACATCATCATTTTGTGCCTTAACAGTTATGCACTAACCGTTTGTTTAAGTCTTAGCATGCAGGAGCAGGAGCACAACGTGGATTTTCTCTTACAGCGAACCGGGGCAATCTGTTGGGGGGCCAACCTTCCCAACGATTGGCAGAAGCGGCCTCAAGCGTCGGTCCACTCGCTCCACATCACCATAGAACCCAGCACCACAAGCCATAGCGGCACCCTGTGTTCAAGCCAGTTATATTCTTTTACTTTTTGCACCATAGCCCAGTGTCACCATAACTCGACACTGGGACAAATTTTGAGTCCGCGTTAGCCCGCCTTGGTGTTTAGACCATGGTAACCCAGTGTCGTCATAACTCGACACTGGGACATCTTTAAGCCCGCATTAGCCCGCCTTGGTGTTTTGACCATGGTAGCCCAGTGTCGTCATAACTCGACACTGGGCGGCTGAGTCCGCGTTAGCCCGCCGTGGTGTTTAGACCATGGTAACCCAGTGTCGTCATAACTCGACACTGGGACAGTTTTTTGATTTTTGCGTCAGCCTTATCTACCTGCCCAGCATTTTTGCAACTCTGAAGATCGAGACAAAATTGGCTATGAGTCAACGTCTTTGTCCGAAGATTCTTCCATCATCTCCATACAAAGAGGGACATCTGTTGACACCCAATTTTGACCCTCCCGTCCAGCCATTAACTATAAAATTACACTAATTTTGTAAAAATAATTTTTTAGGATTTTTATAATAAAATACCACAATAAAACATAAATACAGGCATTAATAAATATTTTAATAATGACATCGCGTCTTACGTAGGGTTTTAAACACTTGGAGTCCTGCGCCCGCATAAACTAACTTTAAGCTTTGTCTTAATTCTTAAATAATTAATAAATGCATAAAATAAATAATTTAGCGATAACGTCGTGTCAAGTAGCATCGCCGCATTTAATAATACGCAAGAGAATTTCATAATCATTGTAATTTAAAATCGATTTTTAATAGCGTCGCATTTATAAAAGCCTTAAACAATTCTTAAATATCATACTTGCATTTAGCATTTAATCTAAACTCAATTCAATTTTAACGTCGCAATAATGCATAATAATAAGTTTTTAAATAATAGCGCCGCATTCTAAAGTATTAAGCATTAATAGCACGTCCGTCTTTATTCTTTATAATAATTTAAACTCAAGCACTAATTAAATAGCACGCCCATTTTATTCTTGTAATAATTTTAATAAAGCACTTAAATAATTTGAGCACAATTCATTAATTATTAATACACTTGCCTAGAATTAATTAGCTAATTAATTAACTAGCCTAAAAAAACTAACTAAACTAATTAAATGCCTCAACTAATACTACCCAGCCCGTCATTGATTCCTTATTTCCCCGACCCGCAAAGCCCAACCCGCCCCACACCTTAAATCTATTACAACGCTCAGCCCAAAAGCCCCTCAGCCCTTTTACCTTATTCCCCTCATCGTCCTCCACTTAAAGAAAACGCTAAGAACCCTAAAAAAAACGAAGTAGCCGCACCTTCACCTCACGCCGTCGTCGTGATTCTACCGAGAATCCGCGACTTTCCTTTCCTTCACTGCACACACGTCTTGGTGATTTCTTACCATAAACACACCCCAAATCTCACAACAAAATGGAAGAATCAATATGAAATCGATGGCATATCAAGTGCGAATCTTGCGATTTCAGAGCAATAATAGGCAGAGACATCTCAGCCTTAAATGCATACCAAACATAGAACCCGAAGGGGGGCTACATAAACACATGCAATAGAACTCAGTCAAGGCATCGACGGAGAGGGGTCGAGCACAGTAGGTCAGTAACCATCATCGATGGGAGTGATGGAGCACCTTCTGAATCCAGAAAACTCACTCGAATGTTATAGAACATAGAGGGAGATAGCATAGCAGCATTTGAGAAACACGATGAGTATCGAGTGAGGTCGTGGTCGGAAATCGTTTTCTTTACAGACGATGAGAGAGCATCGATTAGGGGCTCAGTCAGGGCGTTCTTTTCATCAGTCAGCATAGATAGCATCAAAACCGATAGCACAGTCGAACCCCTCTCTCAGTTCTAGCCAAAATCAGCAAGCATTTTACCCCTTCTATTCGCATCGCAAACCCAAAACCCGTCGATTGGACCGACGACTTGATACGCTGCCCCGGGTCGCTGTCCGGAGAAGGTAAATTCGACTCCCTCTCGATTTCAGTTCATTCTTGTATTTCTGTGCGTATTTGTATCAAATATGTGTTAAATGATATTTGTTGAGCCTAAAGGTTACTGTGCAATATGTTTTAGATAGATAAATGGCGTATTGTGTGCTGTCGTTGCTACTTGAGTCATTTGTATACAAGTCTGTAGCCTATGTGAATTTGTTTGGTATCTGTCGAAGTTGTTTTGTTAGAACTAGTGTAGATCATTATTTCCTTCCTATTAACTTGATAGGTTGCATAAGATCCGATGTTATAAGCAAGTTTGGTTAATTGAATGCTGTATCCTCAAGGAATATTAGGTATCTTAGCTTCTTTCTGTAGATGTTGAGTCTATTTGTATCCTGCATGTTTTCTCTTGAATATGTTGTACTCCCTGTTAGCATTCAGTGATCAGGTAGTATACTAGGAATGCAGCCTTGTCTCAGAAAGCATTAAGCAAATAGAATTGGCCTCATAAATGATTGGAAAATATTTCATTTGAACTAATAAATGTCTTGGTATTTAGTATTCTTGTCAAGAATTGGTGGTGCCAGAACTGGGCATCCCATCGCTGCGAGCACGATCTATTCCCTCCGCCTTGATCTTAATCTGGTTTTCGTTAGTGTAATTCTGCCTCGCCTACATCGTATGCCATATTTCTTGTCTAATTAGGATTATCTTGCATTCCCAAAATCCATGCTTGATATAAAGATGTACAGGCCAATTAGGACATTCATACCCAGCTGTTTTAACTACTTGAATTGCCTGCCAAGATGTGCCTGCTTGCCTTACTTGAATTTCTGAAAAATGCATACCTAGAAAGCCCCATAGGCCATAGAAATAGTTGGTTAGCATTAGCGTTGCATTTACTGTTTTGCTGGCATTAGTGCTACTGCCGTCACTGTTTTGACTATCTGCATTGCACTGCTGCCGTAACATATGCTTAAAAGGGAATTATGATTCTGCCATATGCATTTGGACTGTTGATGATTCCAAATCTGAGTGTGAGTCTGTCCCCTGCTCCTATTTCGTCGTGTTCCGGACTGATTTGTGTGCCTTAAGTCTGTATCTTACCTTCTATATTCTGGACTGATTTGCGTGACATGGGAATTGTCCTTTGCTGTTTGCATTCGGTTGGCATACTCATTGCAGACCTTAACTGTTGAATGGTCTATTTGTGCTTTGACTTGAGCATTTAGCATATGGGGTAATGGGTGTTGGCCTGGGTCTGTCATAGCATCCTTTTCCTCTCCTCTGCTTGTCGCTGTGTACTGCCCTGCTCATCGCTATTACTTCTACCATCCGCTGGCTGCCTATTCCATCTCCTGTTATCATATATGTGCATAATTGCTCAAATACACTATATGTCAAGTGCTCGTTTATTATTTAATTCTTAGGACATATACTAATCCTTATCTTTTCTTATTTTACATGAAACACATGCTTTGGAGCAAAGGGAAGAGTCTCAATACGAGACTCATCGCTATTTTTCCCAAATGAAGATCCGTGCCTACATTCCTCGTTGCATCTCACATCTGATATCCTAAAGCCACAAGCGAAATGCTCCCGCTACCATTCCTTAGGGTCATTTTATTTTCTGCTTCCCCGCCCCATTCATTTATTGTAATATAATTGTCTAACATTACGCTATTAGTAAAACATTTGGAGTAGTTAAACATTAACGCAATAAATTAGAAGGTAGTTTGCCCCCTCTTAAGTTAATTGCCTAAATTATTAAACCATTTAATCACATAATTACTCGGGTAGTCTAGACATTATTTCCGTCATTAAATCTTAACTTGCATAATTAATCATATGTAGCTGTGATATTATTTTCAAGATTCCTAACCCATTTGCTATAACATCCCTATAGAAATCTTATTTTTATATACTAAGAAACCCCCTTAAGCATGTGATATACTAATCTAAGCAGGCAAATGTACACATTTAGTCAATTAATCTATTTTTGCATTACATATTTTTAATACAAATAATATAAAGCATGCTTTGAACTTTACATGTGTTTTATAGCACTAATCTTATTAATCTTTGACTAAAAAATACTTTCTATTAAATGTCTTTCAAACATGCATTTTTTTAGTATAAATAATTAACCCTAGGTTTGAACGGACAACCGCAAGTTAGCGGATCCTTTAGGATGCCTAACCCCTTCCCTTTAGGATAATAAAGAACCCTTACCTCGGAATCTCACTAAGTTTAGCAGAACATAAAATGGAGTTAATGTTTTACTTTAAACTAGTTAAACATTTAGGTGTCCTAATTCACCCCAATTAATTAGGTGGCGACTCCGCGAACCCTTAGCATTCTAGCAACCCTTTAACATTTTTCTTTTTCTTTTAGCACCCTTTTAGCACTTTTAGCACCCTTTACTTTAAAATTAATTCTTTAGCATTCTAGCACTACCTTTAGCATTTTAATATTTTAATACTCTTTACTCTTTTAACATTTTAGCATTTAGCATTTTTTATTTATTTTTCTAACACTTTTTTTAAGCAGGAGTTTAGAAAATAAATGTCGCGGTCGAAAAAGGGCGCGACATAAGGAAAATGGAATTAACTAAGAAGCCCTTCAGGGGCCACGGACGACCAAGTAGCTCACCCTGAATGACTAGAAGGTGTCCACCTCGCGAATCAGCTACGGGGCATAGAACTGGAACCTGGATCGTACTCTGCACTCAGCAAAAGTGCAGCAAGAGTAGTATCAGTACAACACTAGTACTGGTAAGCATCATAGGCCAACAATGATTAGATAACGCATGAAGAAGTTGAAACCAACAAGTAGCACATAGAACAATCAGGCATGGTCACGTATCATATACAAGTAAAGCGTAAAGAAATCATGAAATCTACCAAGACAGACATAATTCACCAAATGATCAGTCAAAATATGAATGGATGAATGCAATGTCACCTTTCTCACTCCCGCTCTCCGGCAGAAACCTCGGAGGCTATCACTCCCGCTCTCCGACAGAAACCTCGGAGGCTATCACTCCCGCTCTCCAGTAGAAACCTCGGAGGCAATCACTCCCGCTCTCCGGCAGAAACCTCGGAGGTAATCACTCCCGCTCTCCGGCAGAAACCTCGGAGGCAATCACTCCCGCTCTCCGGCAGAAACCTCGGAGGCAATCACTCCTTCTCTCCGGCTGAAACATCGGAGGCAATCACTCCCGTTCTCCGGCATAAACCTCGGAGGCTATCACTCCCGATCTCCGGCAGAAACCTCGATGGCAATCACTCCCGCTCTCCGGCAGAAACCTCGGAGGCAATCACTCCCATATAACAGCTAACGGAACCAACGTAATAGTAATTTCATCTCCACTTCCTGTCCGAAGGCCTATCATGCTATCCCCGTCACTTCCTACGACTATATACGATTCTCTAATCAGAGTCTAACTAAAGTAAACCGTAACTTACCTCAATGTCGAGCGGGTGCCACGAAAAATCAAACTAATGTCTTCCCCTTGCGTAGAGCCTCTGAACGATTAAAATATAGAAAATATGTGAACTACATTATAATACGAATCTAAGGACACCCATATTGCTATCTTTATATTAACAAAATATTTACCATTTTCATTGTATGACTAAACTCATACCCCTATAAAAATATTAGCATAACTTCATGACAAACAAATAATATTCCTTTCTTTTAACTTTCTTGTATCTCATGCTTGTAAAGGATATAACATTAAATTCATAACTCCAAATAAGGTGTTTATTATACCACATCGAAGGCAACACTAGGATCTATTATTAAGCCGAATCCCACCTGAAAATACTTAGTGTAGATGGTGAAAAATTTACAAAGAAACAACCCTATGAAATCTGTATCGCCTGAATTTTTGTAAAACAAGGCAGAAACTTCAAACAGTCATAACATCCAAACCGTAATATGGATTTATCATCGTAGGATATCAAACTTACGGGAACAGAGTAATCTACAACTTTAATTCAGCCCATATTTTCATATTCCTTACGGATTTGTACAGTTTTCACGTTTTATATACTGTGTCGCCTGAGTTTCGGTAAAACGAGGCAAAAACTTTAAACAGTCATAACTTTCAAATCATAAGTCGGATTTATCTCCGTAAGATATCAAACTGACGAGAACAGAGTAATCTACAACTTTCTTCATCCCATACTTTTATATATTAAAAATCATATAATTAAAAGTCCTATAGTCTCATACCCTTTTCGTAGTTTAAAGTGCTTAAACGACCAAACGGGTCGTTACACTTAGCTCCTATTCTTCAAGTTTCAATCACACTCATGCATCCTCTACAAGCTTATAACCATCTTCCCTTCTTATTTTACTCCCAAAAAGTTAATAAACAAGCTAGGGTTTTCAATACCCTTTCTCGGCCCAAAATTTATTTGGAGGATCTTGGAGAGTTAACTTGATTTAGGACATGACTAGGGTTCTAAATCTTGGATAATACTCAATTCTTGTTCTTGGAATTTTTCTTGGGATTTTCGAAATTCAAGGCAAGAGAATAGAGAAGAGTGCTTTGGAAGAGATGAAGATTTTTATAAAAAATGAGCAAGTCTTGCATCTATATCTCTATATAAATATTTTCTTTCAAGACAAGTGGGTGAGACATATGTCACTTTCCTATTGGCTCTTCACAAACAAATATCTTCCACACTTAGCCAAATTTTTAGAATTCCCGCATAGGCACCATGATCGCGCCGGCATCATGATGCGAAAGTCCCGCTCTCGATAGTTGTGGCGCTGCGATCTGCATGACCCGCGGTGCCGAAAGTACTATTGCTACTCGGTCGTTATGGCACCGCGGTCCTGCACACCGGCACCGCGGTGCTGCAGTCTTTCGACCTGAACTTCCAACTTTCAAATCTTATTTCCTTAATTACGTTCTCACTTATATATTCTGGAATTACGGGTGTAACATTCTTCCCCCCTTAGAAACATTCGTCCCGAATGTTCATAATAGGTTTCAAGCTAAAAACAATTCGGCATAGTCTCCTCTAACTATACCCAACAAACCAAAAATGTCACACATTGCCACAATATATCACACATGCATATACACCAATTAAAATAGGCAAGTAGGGAATCGAATTACCTGTAGGCGTAGAGAACAAGTGAGGATATTTCCTCTTCATTTCCTCTTCTGTTTCCCAAGTCATCTCATCTCTATTTTTATTCCGCCACAAGACTTTGACGGGAGCCACATCTTTAGTCTGTAACCTTCTGATCTGGCGATCAAGTACGACTATAAGACTCTCCTCATAAGATAACTCCTCCTTCACTTGGACATCATCTACTGGAAAGACTCTGGAAGGATCACCAATACACTTACGTAACATCGCTACGTGAAAGACTGGATGTACCGTTTTCAAATCAAATGGTAGATTCAATTCATAGGCAACCTTGCCTACCCTACGAACAATCTGGTAAGGCCCAATGTACATCGGGCTAAGCTTTCCTTTCTTACCAAACCTCATCACACCCTTCATGGGTGATACCTTCAAGAATACCCAATCATCAAGATGAAACTCCAAGTGTCGACGTCGATTATCTGTATAAGACTTCTGTCGACTCTGGGCTTCTAATAATCTCTCCTGAATAAGCTTCACCTTATCTACAACTTGTTGAATCAAGTCTGGGCCAAGTAACCTAGTCTCGCCCATTTAAAATCGACCAATCGGTGACCTGCATTTCCTTCCATATAAGACCTCATACGGGGCCATCTGAATACTAGAATGGTAGTTGTTGTTATAGGCAAACTCCACGAGTAGCAAATGATCCTCCTAGCTACCCCTGAAAATCAATGATATAGGCCCTTAGCATATCCTCAAGTGTATGAATAGTGCTCTATGTCTGCCCGTCGGTCTGAGGATGAAATATTGTACTGAGACTCACCTGTGTCCCCAATTCCTTCTGGAATGACCTCCAGAAGTTAGCCATAAACTGGGATCCTCTGTCTGATATAATGGATGTGGGAACTCCGTGCAGTCTCAATATCTCCCTAATGTATAGCCTAGCGTAGTCCTCAACCGAGTAAGTGGTCATGACTGGAAGAAAATAGGATGATTCGTCAGCCTATCCACAACAACCCAAATGGAGTCACACTTCTTCTGAGTACGAGGTAAACCTGTAACGAAATCTATATTAATCACCTCCCACTTCCAAGTCGGGATCTCTATCGCCTGTAATAACCCACCAGGCTTCTGGTGCTCAACCTTGACCTACTGACAATTCGGGCACTGAGAAACAAACCCTGCTACGTTTTTTTTCAGGCCATCCCACCAATACACACATCCGAGGTCATGGTACATCTTTGTCGACCCCGGATGAATAGAATAACGAGCATTGTGTGTCTCTCCCATAACCTGCTATTGAAGCTGTTACACCCCAGAATTCCCAGGATATGTTTATAAGAACGTACGTAAGAACTCAAAGATGTTAAGGTTTGAGACGAGTAAAAATTTATCGGAATTATGGAATTGTCGGAAAACGAAATATTGCGACGAACGGGAGGGCGACACGTGTCACCCCCCCTTAATGGTCTTGGATGAAAATGACGGAGGAAATGATCTTTTGACCACAAATTAAAAGATCAAGTCTTGCAAAGACATTTTAGCATGACATTGTTGACTAGGTCAATGCCACTTGGCTTGATCCATGTGAAAAACATCCAAACCACCCATTTGTTCTAATCTTGACCCTCCATTTATTTATATAAGCTCCCTAGTGCAAGACAAGGCTTAACACTTAGCAATTTTTCAAGAAAAATTGATGAAAAACGTTGGGAAGCTCTCGGCCATAGGCTAGGGTTTGAAGAATTTTTTTTTCAATTGTTGTCCAATAATTCCCCCACTTTAAACCAAGGTACCTAAGGGTATTGTAAGTGTTTCTCAATAGAAAGATCCCGGAAATGTGGTGTTTTCGTATTAGTCGCAAGGCGAAAACCTAAAGGGTTATTCAACTTTGAAGTTGAAACTTGAAGATGAGTTTTTCATAAGCTTCTGAGGGTGGCTTGGAGTGGATTGGAATGTCTAAAGGAGGAGCTAAAGGTGCTAGGGATCGACTTGTACTCTTGGATCATATTTTGGGCTAATTGAGCTATAATCTTCGTTTTACTTTTGTAATCAAGATTTCATGTTGTTATAAGTTAGAAATGATCATGTGATATGTGTTATGAAGTTTGATAAGTGTTATGGAATTTAGGAGCCCAAACCGAAATGGCATGATTAGCCTTTTGAAATTGAAATGCAATTGTCGTTAATTAGAATCGCCGATGTTTACCTACTTGAGGATTGTAGTAGTTGTAATCGATTGCGCTTGATATCATATTATGCTACCAATTTGTATCGAAATGGAATTGAATAAGAATTGGTATTATTATAAACATCGTGGCGAATTTGGAGTAGTAGTTGTATTAGTTGTTATTCATTTGTATTGACTACCTTATAAATTGTGGTGAGCCAATCGAGGCTGTTTGGTTATTGTATTCGCCTTGAAAAAGGTGGCAAAGTTAGTAGAAACAAAGGAGGTGTTGTCCGATTTTTCGTAAAAAATTAGCGACTTAGCACTTAGAATACTCTACGTTTGAAGTAAGAGGATTAATGGACGTATTGTGACCATTATAGGTTGAAGATTTAGTATAGCGTATTCTACTTGAAGGATGGAATAGCTATCAAGGTTGAAGTACGTTGGAGCATTTTGCTACTTGTCGATAAGCGTCGCGAGGTATGTGAACCTCTTCCTTCTTTAGACATGGTTCTATGTATGGAATATACATGTGGTATTATTTCATGATTCCTTCTACTCTTAGAAGTTAAGAAGTATGTATGTTGATTTACTCACGTAAGGGTTATGTCTAAGTTATCCTAAGTTAAAAGTATGTTAAATTGTCCTAAGTCCTTACCAAGTCTTATGGGAGATGTTGGTAAGAATGGTTAGGAAATTATGAGATTTGATTTAAAGGCTATGTGTCTTGATTTATTTAAAGTAAGTAAGTGGATTTTACGTTCAAGAATGACTTGAATTTATATGCGAAAAGGGGATTGATTTTAAAAGTGAAAGTTATATGGTTTTAAGAGAATAAGTTACTTGGTTTTGGAAGTGTATGGAACTTTATATTTTTTTTGTATAATATAAGTAAGTGGACTTTAAAGAATGTATGATATAAGGTTTTAAGACTATGAACTTTGGTTGTCTTCTAAGGATTATGAAACTTTATTTTTCAAGTTGTGGACTTGATTTCTAAAGAGTATGTGACTTGAGTTTTAAAAAAGAAGAAGTTTATGATTATTTTAAATGCGTATGTACGTAGTATTTTAGTCTAGTTTCCTAATGTTGTAAGAATAAAAGTGCCTTAAGTTCTCTAAAATGAAAGGTTGTTATAATAGCTTTATGGGAAGTTGTTATAACGACTTAAGAAGTGGTAACAATACGTTTTAAAATGTTATGTAAGGAAAAATACACCGAGCCTACAAATAGGCCGGATTACGTTATGAAATACACCGAGCCTACAAATAGGGCGGACACGTTATGAAATACACGAGCCTACAAATAGGCGGACACGTTATGAAATACACCGAGCCTACAAATAGGCGGATTACGTTATGAAATACACCGAGCCTACAAATAGGCGGATTACGTTATGAGATACACCGAGCCTACACATAGGCGGATTACGCCATATTACCCCGAGCCTACACATAGGCGGGTTACGCCACAAGACAATCGAGCTCCACGGGAGGCGGATTATGCTACATGATTCCACAAGACACCGAGCTCGCGGGAGGCGGATTATGCTACGTGATTCCACAAGACACCGAGCTCCACGGAGGCGGATTATGCTACATGATTCCACGATGCACCGAGCTCCACGGGAGGCGGATTATGCTACATGATTCCACAAGACACCGAGCCCCAGGCGGGCGGATTATGTCACATGATTCGTCGATGCGTGTCATAAATGGGCGGATTATGTTATGTAAGATAAGTAAGTTATGTGGAAAAACTTGATTAACCTCTTAAGTATGTATGTAAGAATATGATGTTAAATCTTATGGAAAGAAGGAATGGAGCGGTTAATATACGAGTGATTTCGGGGAGTTAAAATGGCATTCTTTTGTACGATTATGATTTGATTCTTGCACGTTATTTCGCTCCATATTAAATTTTTGTTATCGACCCCGGCCGGCTGCGTTAAATGTCCGCAGTTTAGGTACGATGTGGATCCGCGAGCTTAGGATCTGGTTCAAGATTTTTAGATGGCTCGATGTTAGGAGTTGTCATGGCTATGTATGTTGGGGTATGGCGGGGCCTGTCATGCGATTGTAATTCTTAAGTGCAGTAGTCACATATTGTGGGTGCATTTGTAAAGAAAGGCAACCGCCGTTTATGTATGACGTCCGGGAAGGTAGCCTATCGGTGACTGTTGTTTACTTCCGTTGTTTTATTTATAAGTTTCATGTATGTTCGATTATCTCGATGTTTACTGTAAGGGTGCGGGTAGGGCACGATCGCGATCGGCTGGTCGTGTGCGAAGCCCTGCAACATTGGGTACACACAATCTACCTTCATACCTTAGCACCCCATCAGGTGCTACCTCAAATAGAGTCTCCCCCTTACGAAGAGTCGCATCTCTATACCATTCTAGAACTGGATCCTCATACTGATGCCTCTTCACCTCTTCTATAATAGAAGACTCGACAACCTCTCGAACCTGAACTCCACTGTCACCGGAATCAACAAATCGGATCCCAAGGCTCGCTAGCTGATGTATCTCACGAACCATTTTCCTTCTGTCTGGCTGCACATCTGTCAGGCTACCCATAGATCTACGACTAAGAGCATCTGCAACCACATTGGCTTTCCCTGGGTGGTATAGAATATCAACATCATAGTCCTTAAGTAACTCTAACCACTGTCTCTGTCGTAAGTTCAGCTCCCTCTGTCTGAAGATATACTGGAGACTCTTGTGATCTGTATAAATATCCACATGAACTCCGTATAAGTAATGTCTCCATATCTTCAAGGCATGTATCACGACCGTCAATTCCAAATCATGGGTAGGGTAATTCTTCTCATGCTTTCGGAGCTGTCGGGACGCATAGGCTATAACCTTACCGTGCTGCATCAACACACAACCTAGCCCAACACCTGAAGCATCACAATACACAACATAACCCTCTAGTCCCTCAGGAAGAGTTAGAACTGGAGTTGTGGTCAACTTGTCCTTCAATAACTGGAAGCCATGCTCGCAAGCATCCGTCCATTGGAACTTAGCCGCCTTCTGAGTTAGCCTAGTTAAAGGCGCTGAGATTGAGGCAAATTTCTCCACAAACCTCCGATAATATCCTGCAAGCCCCTGAAAACTGTGCACCTCAGTAGGTGTAGTAGGTCTGGGCTATATCTTTACCGCCTCAATCTTTTGAGTATCCACTCGAATACCATCAGTCCCGATAACATGCCCCAAGAATGCACTGAGGCCAACCAGAACTCACACTTAGAAAACTTAGCGTACAACTGTCGGTGCTGGAGGACCCTAAGTACTGTCCTCAAATGGTCTGCATGCTCCTGCTCTGAACGAGAGTAAACCAGGATGTCATCAATGAATACTATAACAAATGTATCCAGAAATGGCTTGAACATCCGGTTCATCAGATCCATAAACACGGCTGGAGCATTAGTTAACCCAAAAGACATCACCCTAAACTTATAATGCCCTTATCGGGTCCTGAATGTTGTCTTCGGGATATCTGCCTCTCTAACCCGTACCTGATGATAACCGAACCGCAGGTCTATCTTCGAGAATTATTGAGCACCCTGCAACTGGTCAAAGAAATCATCAATTCTGGGGAGGGGATACCTATTCTTGATGGTTACCTTATTCAGCTGCCTATAATCAATACACATACGCAGCGATCCATCTTTCTTCTTCACAAATAATACTGGTGCCCCCAAGGAGATGTGCTAGGCTTAATGAAGCCTTTTTCCAGCAAGTCTCTCAGTTGGTCCTTCAACTCCCTCAATTCTGCAGGTGTCATTCTATACGGAGGAATGAATATCGGTTGGGTATCTCGCAGAACATCTATACAGAACTCTATCTCCCGCTCTGGAGGAATACCTGGAAGGTCATCAGAGAAAACATCCGGGAACTTACTAAAAACCGGAACTAACTGAAGAGTTGGTACCTCAGCTTCTGTATCATGCACCCGGACCAAGTGATAAATATAACCCTTTTGGACCATCTTCATTGGCTTGAGGTATGAAATAAACTTACCCTTCGTCGATGCTGTATTCCCTTTCCACTCTATAATCGGCTCACCAGGAAATTGGAATCGAACCAACTTCCCTCTACAATCGACATTGGAAAAACAGGAAGCCAACAAGTCCATACCCATAATGACATCAAAGTCGGTCATCTCTAACTCTATCAAGTCTACTAGGGTCTCACGACTGTATATAATCACCGAACAATTCTTATATACCCGACAGCTACCAGATCTCCTAGGTGTAGCTACCTCAAAAGGTTCTATCGACTCAGGTTATATCCCAATTCTACTAGCAACAAGGGGAGATATATAGGATAAAGTAGAACCTGGATCTATCAAAGCATATACGTCACAGAAAAAGATTAATAATATACATGTGACGACATCCGGCGAAGCCTCCTGATCGTGTCTACTGACCAAGGCATAAATACGATTCGAAGGACCACCAGAACTAGACCTCTACCACGTCCTGCTGGCCCGTAAACACCCTGCCCTGCGGGGTGCATAACTATAGAAAATGATGACCAATAGTTGATCCTGTAGGCTGAGCCATACTACCCGTGCCACCTCTATACGGACACTCCCTTTGTAAATGGCCCTGACGACCGCAAGAATAACAAGCTCTCGGAGCAGAATGACACTCCCCAAAATGGGACCTACCACAACGAACACATCGAGAGGAAGGCGGTCTCATCTGGCTAGAACCCCTGAACATCTGCGAACCTGTAGCCCTGGAGCCTTTACTAGCTCCTGAATACCTGGGACGGTCAAACCTCCCGCCTGAAGACTTGGGAGGAGCACTATGTGCTGGCTGAGATGCATACCTCACCTGCTGATGAGGCTGCCCGCCTCGAAACTCACCCGAAAACCCCACCGTCTTGGACCTCTTAGGTTGGTCCCTATCATAACCTCTATCTGGCTGTCTCCCTCTATGTCGCTCCTTGACTCCCTGTGCATACGCCTGGATACGAGCAATATTCATGCCCGGCTGAAGAGCTACAGCCATGCACCCATCAATCAGATAGTGATCTAGCCCCATCATGTAGAGGTGCACTCTTCATGTCATGTCCGCTACTATAGTGGGTGCGTACCGAGCCAATGAGTCAAACTCCAGGCTATACTCTCTAATCGTCCTTCCACTCTACCTCAAAGTCAAAAACCTGTCAACCCTGGCTCTCCTCATCTCAGGAGGCAACAAGTGGTCAAGAAAGGCCTCTGTGAACTCGTCCACACAGCTGGAGGAGCACTCTCGCCCCTGGACAGCTCCCACGACTCAAACCAGTTAACTGCTATATCGCGCAACCGGTATGAAGCCAATACGACCGACTCGATCTCCAAAGCCTTAATCACCCTCATCGTCCACTGTATCTGGCGGATGAACTCCTGAGGATCATCCTTGGGCCTCGGCCCGGAAAACTCTGGCGAACTACAACTCAAGAAGTCCCGGACCCTCAAACTATCTGCTCTGGGGTTAACTACCGGCTCATGTCTGTAAGTCTATCTTGCTACTATCCTAGCCAGCAGCTGGACTGTATCCCTCAGGTCCCTATCTTCTGCCCCTGGCTGAGGAACTGAAGGCTCAAGTATCGAAGCCTCTGGAGCTGCTGCTGCTCTAATACCCTCTGGTGATGGCGGTGTAACAGAACTAGCCGACTGGGCGCACATTCTCAGGCATAGACTAGGTATGTGCCCTAGTAACTCTCTGAGTCCGACTAGCAGCTCCTGCTGCTGATTTGCCCTTCTGGACCACTGTAGCTTTCCGTGGAGGCATAGCTGAAAGCACAATAATACGCCAGAGAGGAATCATCCTAATAACACAGATCTATTGCACGATCTCAGAGTGAGAAGAATAGAAACCAATTCTAAGTGTCATGTAGCCTCATCTTTATAGGTGTGGTGCACAACACACCGATAATCAAGACTCTACTAGACATGGTCTGTAGACTTCGTGAGGACTAATCGCTCACGTCTGACTTTGTCACGACCGAACCGGGCGCGGCCAGGTGCCCTACCTGAGCACCCCCTCTTATACCCTCACATCCCATACAAGACACAGGCCAAATAATAAATAAAAATTGTATATGTAGCAACATGTCCTTTTAAAAGTACCATTTCAAAGATTAAATCAATCGTACCATTTTAACATATGAAAGTCATGTCAAAATCAGAGACACCTACCCTCAGAATCATTATGCATTTCCAATTCATGGGACGCGAACCCGCATCATGGAGAGCTAGTCCATGGAATAATATAATATCATGGGACTTGAATCCGCATCATGGAAACATGTTCATGGAATAATATAATATCATGGGACTTGAACCCGCCCGGGACTCGAACCCGAGTCTATATATATATAATGTTGTCGGCCCTCTAGTGAGGGACGTGGTGATATGGAAATATACAATTTGCACGAATAGCTATCATGAGCAATCATATGCAAGTTAAATTATTTTTGACTCTCATTAGAACAAAGGGAATGAACTATCATTTTAGAAAACTCAAGGCACTATCATGTCATGTAATACGAGGGACTTGAACCCGATAGCACCATGTACGTCCGCCGTACATCCTTTCATTTATAAAAAGCCCCAGACACTAACACTTGTAGGATCAAAGCACTTTCACTTTTAAAATCAAGTCAAGTATACTTTTAAAATCAAATCACTTCCACCTCATGTACCACATGAAATCTAGATTCATTTAAAACACGTACGTCCACCGTACACTCATTTTATAAAGTTCATGCTCAAAGAAGAAATGAAGAGTTCCACATACCTTATATGCTATACCAACTTGGTCACTAGAATACGTCTCAAGTAGTATTTCAACCTATATCAATAATAAGACGTCTATCAACTTCATAATACTAGTATACACTATACCACATAATGACTCTCCTTTCATATAAGAATTCGGGCAGCACTTCTCATATTTATACATACTTTTCCACCTTACAACTAAGGCCAATTTTAACAATAATCAAGGCACCAATTAAGGGCACAACAAAATAGCAACCAAGGTGAATTACACACCTAATTCTCATGTTAATCCGGCCTCTTAATCCATATAAAACAGTCCTTATTCCAACAATCAATACTAAAGTCCTTTTTATAATTTCTTATATCCAATTCTCATTTTAACACTTATATATAAACAGTTTTAACTTGTAATAACAGGATTTCCTTCAATTTGTCATCATGCAATCAGCGACGATAACAACAATAACAACCAACATACTAAAAACTGTCCACAATCGGCTAACATGCCAAAACTGTGACACACACTTCTTATTATCCATTTTACTTAACACAAGTTCATCTATTAATTACTACAACATGTAATAATCCAATTACTCCAAGAGGAGGAGGAATCCTTACCTTAAAATTGCCCAAAAACAGTCCACTTAAAGTCGGTCCATAGTTTTGTCTTAGTGTCACGACCCAACTCCCGAGTTGTGATGGAACCTACCCTATTCCTCCGAGTAGGCGAACCACGTTCTCATTAACAAGGTAAATCAGCGAAAAAATAAATAAGGAAAAAGAAATTATAAGTCTTAACCACTTAATTTCTAAAAATCTGGTCAAAAGGGTACAAAGCACTAACAAGTCTGAAAAATAGAAGTCTGAAGGAATGCCCGAAGGCTACATATTGTCTGTCAATAACCAAGGAAAATGGAATTAACTAAGAAGCCCTCAGGGGCCACGGACGGCCAAGTAGCTCACCCTGAATGACTAGAAGATGTCCACCTCGCGAATCAGCCACGGGGCGTAGAATTGGAACCTGGATCGTACTCTACACTCAGCAAAAGTGCAGCAAGAGTAGTATGTGTTGTACTGGTAAGCATCATAGGCCAACAGTGATTAGATAACGCATGAAGAAGTTGAAACCAACAAGTAACACATAGAGCAATCAGGCATGGTCACGTATCATATACAAATAAAGCGTAAAGAAATCATGAAATCAACCAAGACAGACATAATTCACCAAATGATCAGTCAAAATATGAATGGATGAATGCAATGCAATGCAATGTCACCTCTCCCACTCCCGCTCTTCGGCAGAAACCTCGGAGGCTATCACTCCCGCTCTCCGGCAGAAACCTCGGAGGCTATCACTCCCGTTCTCCAGTAGAAATCTCATAGGCAATCACTCCCGCTCTCTGGCAGAAACCTCGGAGGTAATCACTCCCGCTCTCCGACAGAAACCTCGGAGGTAATCACTCCCGCTCTCCGGCAGAAACCTCGGAGGTAATCACTCCCGCTCTCCGGCAGAAACCTCGGAGGCAATCACCCCCGCTCTCCGGCAGAAACCTCGGAGGCAATCACTCCCGCTCTCCGGCAGAAACCTCAGAGGCAATCACTCCCGCTCTCTGGAAGAAACCTCGGAGGCTATCACTCCCGCTCTCCGGCAGAAACCTCGGAGGCTAAGAGCGAGGATCATCAAACTGGGTACCTACACATGCGGCATTAAACGCAGCCCCCTAGGAAAGGGGGTCAGTACGAAAGATGTACCGAAAATGCGAAACAATATGTACTGTAAATGAGATAATAGTCCAAAAGATAACATGAGGCAAATATGATAATCAAACTACCAGTACAACTGTGCCTTTTAAAACATGCCCTTTTAAAAGTACCTTTTCAAAAGATGAAATCAATCGTACCATTTTAACATATGAAAGTCATGTCAAAATCAGGGACACCTACCCTTAGATTCATTATGCATTTCCTATTCATGGGACTCGAACCCGCATCATGGAGAGCTAGTCCATGGAATAATATAATATCATGGGACTTGAACCCGCCAGGGACTCGAATCCGAGTCTATATATATATATAATGTTGCCGACCCTCTAGTGAGGGACGCGGTGATGTGGAAATATATCATTTGCACGAATAGCTATCATGAGCAATCATATGCAAGTTAAATCATCTTTGACTCTCATTAGAACAAAAGGAATGAACTATCATTTTAGAAAACTCAAGGCACTATCATGTCATGTAATACGAGGGACTTGAACCCAATAGCACCATGTACGTCCGTCGTACATCCTTTCATTTATAAAACCCCAAGACACTAACACTTGTAGGATCAAAACACTTTCACTTTTAAAATCAAGTCAAGTATACTTTTAAAATTAAATCACTACCACCTCATGTACCACATGAAATCTAGATTCATTTAAAACACGTACGTCTACCGTATCCTAAACCCTAAACCCTAAACCCACTCATTTTATAAAGTTCATGCTCAAAGAAGAAATGAAGAGTTCCACATACCTTATAGGCTATACCAACTTGGTCACTAGAATACGTCTCAAGTAGTACTTCAACCTATATCAATAATAAGACGTCTATCAACTTCATTATACTAGTATACACTATACCACATAATGATTCTCCTTTCATATAAGAATTCGGGCAACACTTCCCCTATTTATACATACTTTTCCACCTTATAACTAAGGCCAATTTCAATAATAATCAAGGCATCAATTAAGGGCACAACAAAATAGCAACCAAGGTGAATTACACACCTAATTCTCATGTTAATCCGGACTCTTAATCAATATAAAACAGTCCATATTCCAACAATCAATACTAAAGTCCTTTTCATAATTCCTTATATCAAATTCTCATTTCAACACTTATATTTAAACATTTTCAACTTGTAATAACAGGATTTCCTTCAATTTGTCATCATGAAATCGGCGACAATAACAACAACAACAGCCAATGTTGACACCCAATTTTGACTCTCTCGTCCAATCATTAACTATAAAATTACACTAATTTTCCAAAATAATGTTACCAATTTTATAATAATAAAATGTAACATTAATACATGCATAAATAATGGCACCGCATTTTACGTGGAGTATTAAGCACTTTGAGTCTCACGTCCGCATTTGTTATTTGCCTAAATAACATTCATAATTTAAGCCTTATTCTATTTCTATTAATTCTTAATTTAAATAATAATAAATACGTAAATAAATAAAGAATTTAATAATGGCGCCGCATCAAGTATTCCTTAAATTACATCCACATTTATTAATACCCCAAAGCAATTTCATAATTATCATAAGCAATTGAAACCCCCATTAAACCAGTATTATTTTAACATCGCAAAGCATGCATAATAAATAAGATTTTAATAACGGTCTCGCATTATAAAATATTAAGCACTAATTAAATAGCACGTCCGCATTTGTTATCGTAATAATTTAAACCCCCATTAATAATCAACAAATAAAACTAATTTACTTAACACCGCAAAATAATTTTAAATAATGATAAAGTATGCACTATAAATAAGATTTTAAATAATAGCGTCACATTTATAAAAGCATTAGGCAATCCTTAAATATCATATCCGCATTTATCTTTTTAATAATATTTAAAGCAATTTTATAAATAACTTAAACCCCATTAATTCCCACTAAATTAAAACTAACACCTAAAACTAATACCCAAGTAAAATCCCTCAAAGTTGCATCCCAGTATACATCAGCCCACACCTGAAGCCTAAACCCGCTGGTCCTAACACCCCACAGGCCTTATCTTCATCTTTCCCACACCCTTAACCGAAAAAACTCTAAACCTAAATCTAAATGCAGCAGCCGACACACACATACCCATCTATAATCTTACACCATAAATCAAAATTACCATACCCAAAATCATCCTTAAATAATACCAAATCATACCATAATAAGAACAGTACCGAAAACAATATCGAATTCGCACCCAATCAGTCAAAACTCTTCCCTAATATTCATACTCCAAAAGAATGAAAAAATCATGCAAATACAACTAACAAATCATACCCAAAATCTTCAAAATCAAAGCTTACCATAATCCGAATATTACACCAAGAATTTAGTCAAAATTGTACCAAAAGCTTACCAAGTTTAGAACCCAAAAATTGTGCTAAATAGGACCAAGTTCAGAACCAAAATGATGACTATATAAACGGGTCGATGTGCACAAGCAGAGGCATCGGCAATCAGTCTAAAAACTCAGGAAAACATCGAAAATTTAGCATTCTAGGATGAGAACAAGCATTCGAAAATCCCTTTTCTCCTAACAATACCAGTTTAAGAACCAACAATAATTCTCCAAGCCAAAGCTCCGCCCTTTTCATTTCGCATAGCAATACAATCATGGTGGATCGACGACTTGATACGCTGACTCGGTTCGCTGCCCGGAGAAGGTAAATTTCAAATTCCTTTCGATTCTATTTTATTTCCATGTTTTTATGGCTTGCTGTATTCTGTGTTGGTTAATCATTCTTAGTTAAGATTGTTATGCTACTGTCCCGCTCTTATATGTCTTTGTGTTGTCCTATGGTTCACTGCATGATTAATCTGCCTCCCTTTTTTAAAGTCTGAAAACTTCATGTTGGGTCATTTGCTCTTTTCTATCTGGGTTTGATTCATATCTTATGTGTTGGTTGTTTCCCTTTGTTCTTCTCCTTACAATGACGGAATGGAACTGAAGTGAAATTGTTTGGGCATGTATTACTTTTCTAAAACCCAATCCGTCAATTGAAAATTGATTGAGTGTTGTTATGGGCCTTTTATATATAGATTTGACTGGTTTATGTTAGAACTCAGGGGCTCGTTGGATTGTTTATTTATCTGTTGTTGTCACTCAAGGTCCATTGCCTGGACCAACCTGCTTTCATTCTTATTTAAAATTGTTGATTGCTGAGATCGACACAATTAAATAGCAGCTGAATCATGGATTTATGTTTGGAGTTTAACATGATTATGACTGATTTGGGCATATACTAATCCTTATCTTTTCTTTTTTTTACATGAAATGCATCGGAACAAAATGAAGAGTCTCATGGCGAGACTCATCACGACTTTCGTCAATGAAGGCCCACATCTACATCCATCGCGATTCCTAGATAAACAAAATATGACGGAGTCACCCACTTCAATTCTTTTACTCTCTTAACCTCCTTGCCTCATTTTTATGTCTTTATTTGTTTATTGTAATTTTATTATCTAACTTTGTAATTAACAGGAGATATAGTTCAATTAGTCTTTAAACATATAAAGGGGAAGGTAATTCAGAATTAGAAATGCACTTCTAGTTATAGGCTTGTCATGCATGTCTAATCTTTTGCCTAACAATTAAAATTGCATATCTAATCATGAAGCTAATGGATAACAAAAGAAATTAATTTTCTCATAAATCACTTAATGACATTGTAATTCATTTCATAATAAAATTATTCTCAATTGTAAAAAAATAGCATCTTTTATATCATACCTTGCATATGTTAATCAAAATCGATTCTGCAAATGAAATGCATATCTTTAGTAAATACATCAATTTTGCATCATTTTATAAATGCATACTGTACATATATTTTTGTAGCATTAGTCTTATAAATCTTTTATCAAAAATGCATTCTTTTATAAAAACACTTGCAACATCCTTTTAAACACGCATTTTCTCTAACGTAATAATAACCTAGGTTTGATCGGACAACCGCAAGTTAACGGATCTTAGAGGATGTATAATCCCTTCCCTCTAGATTGATAAAGAATTCTTGTCCGTAATCTCACGTATTTTAGCAGACCATTAAATGGAGTTAGTGTCGACTTTACTTAGTTGACATTTAGGTATCCTAATTCTCCACAAACTAATTAGGTGGCTACTCCGCGAATCCTTTAGCACCCTTTAGCATTTTAGCACCCTTTAGCATTTTAGCACCTCTTTAGCACATTTTAGCATCTTTTAGCACTTTTAGCATTTTATTTCTAACACTTTTTAAGCAGGAGTTAGTGAATGTCGCGGTCGAAAAGGGGCGTGACAACCAACATACTAAAAATTGTCCATAATCGGCTAACATGCCAAAACTGTGACACACACTTCTTATTTTCCATTTTACATAACACAAGTTCATCTATTAATTACTACAACATGTAATATCCAATTACTTCAAGAGGAGGAGGAATCCTTACCTTAAAATTGCCCAAAAATAGTCCACTTAAAGTCGGTCCATAGTTTTGTCTTAGCTCATATTCTTCATGTTCCAATCACACTCATGCATCCTCTACAAGCTTATAACCATCTTCCTTTCTTGTTTTACTCCTAAAAAATTAATAAACAAGCTAGGGTTTTCAATACCCTTTCTCGGTCCAAAATGTATTTGAAGGATCTTGGAGAGTTAACTTGGTTTAGGACTTGACTAGGGTTCTAAATCTTGGATAATACTCAACTCTTGTTCTTGGAATTTTTCTTGGGATTTTCGAAATTCAAGGCAAGAGAATAGAGAAGAGGGCTTTGGAAGAGATGAAGATTTTTGTAAAAATGAGCAAGTCTTGCACCTATATCTCTATATAGATATTTTCTTTCAAGACAAATGGGTGAGACACATGTCACTTTCCTATTGATTCTTCACAAACAAATATCTTTCACACTTAGCCAAATTTTTAAAATTCCCACATAGGCACCGCGGTCGTGCACTCCGGTACCTCGGTGCCGAAAGTCATGCTGATCTCAGTAGATGTGGCACCGCTGATCCAGACCGGCAGCGGTGCTGAAAGCATCGCTACTCAGAGTTATGGCACCGCGATCTCACACGGCAAGACCGCGTGGTCTTTCGACGTGAACTTCTAACTTTCAAATCTTATTTCCTTAGTTACGTTCTCACTTATATGTCCTGAAATTACGGGGTGTAACAGTAAAAATCTTCCTTCTTTCTTTTTGGCATGATTTAATGAATGTACGGCGGACGTACATGATTTCTATATAGTCTAATTCCTAGCAATATGAGTTATGAGAAATGTCTTTGATTTTCTAATAAAAGCTCATTTTAAGAATTTTATCGAGAGTCAAATGATTATTTAAATAACATATAGTTGCTCATGATATCTACTCGTGCAAGTGTTACTATTCCACTCCATCGCGTCCCTCACCAGGGGGTCAGACATATACGCGCGCAAATACCTTATATGACTTTATCGCGTCCCAGAATGGATCGGGCAGTATACCTTATATGATTGTACCGCATCCCAGAATGGGCTGGGCAGTATACCTTACACGAATTTATCGCGTCCCAAAATGGGTCGGGCAGTATACCTTATATGTTCACCGCGTCCTTCACTAGAGGGTCGGACAGTATATGTATATGATTCCATGGACATGCATCCATGATGCGGGTATAAATACCCATGAAAGTATATGATTCCATGAACATGCATCCATGATGCGGGTATAGATACCCATGATAGTATATGATTATAGCGACATACATTCATGATTTTGATATGACTCATTTTTATAAGGCATAGTCGACTCTCATATTTTTATAAGGCACAACTGACTCTCATTTTTAGATGGCACAGTTGTATTGGTATTTTTGACTATTACATTGTCTCATGTTATCTTTTAGTCAGTTATGATCTTTTTTACAATACTTCATGTTTTATATACTCACTATATTTTTTGTACTGACCCCCTTTTTCGGGGGCTGCGTTTCATGTCCGCATGTTCAGTTAGAAAGAGTGATGGTTCACGCTGGTAAGTTGTTGGTTCAGCTGATGTTGGAGAACTCTATTTGTTCTAGAGTTTCAGTCTAGTCCTGATATGATATTTTGTTGTCAGATACTCTTTAGAGGCTTGTAGACAGGTATCATGTGGATGGTGGTAATGTATGGCCTCGTCGGCCTTGATATGGGTATGTATATATGCATAAGTCACTTTTCTGGTCAAGAGCTTTCATAATTCTTTTCGACTTAGTTCATGCTTATTGTGATTATACAGTGATAGTGTGATTTGGGGTACCCGGCGGGTGAGATCCGGGCGCCCGTCACGTCCCTCCGGTTTGGGTCGTGACAACTGTATCCTTCAATAACTGCAGGATATCTGTAATAATGCAAAGCAAAGTTTTGAGTATGTTTCAAATACTTCAAAACTCGTTTCATTGACAATCAATGATTTTGGTCGGGATTACTAGTGTAGCGACTTAGTTTACTTATAGCACACGCAATATCAGGTCACATACAGTTCATGATATACATCAAACTTTCCAACACTCTGGCATAATCCAATTGAGAATGACTTTCACCTTTATTCTTTGCAAGGGCAAGGTTCATATCAATTGGCGTCTTTGCAACTTTAAAGTCCAAATACTTGAACTTTTCAAGTACCTTTTCAATATAATGAGATTGAGACAATGCTAGACCTTGAAGAGTCTTATTGATTTTAATTTCCAGAATTAAATCGGCAACTCCTAAGTCTTTCATATCAAACTTACTAGCAAGCATGCGCTTAGTAGCATTTATGTTAGCAATGTCGTTACTCATTAACAACACCTCATCCACGTACAAACAAACAATGACGACGTGGTTCAGAGTGTTCTTAATGTAGACACATTTATCACACTCATTTATCTTGAATCTATTTGACAGCATCGTATGGTCAAATTTTGCATGCCACTGTTTGGGTGCTTGTTTTAGTCCGTAAAGAGACTTAACAAGTCGACACACCTTTTTCTCTTTCCCTGGAACTACAAACCCTTCAGGTTGTTCCATGTAAATTTCTTCCTCTAACTCTCCATTTAAGAAGGTTATTTTCACAACCATTTGATTGATTTCAAGACCGTACACGGCGACTAACGCTACTAACACCCGAATAGATGTAATCCTCGTTACCAGCGAGTATGTATCAAAGTAATCAAGACCTTCTCGTTGTCTAAACCCTTTAACAACTAGTCTTGTCTTATATTTATCAATAGTACCATCAGCTTTCATTTTCCGCTTGAAAATCCATTTGGAACCTAAAGGTTTATTCCCTGGAGGAAGATCAACCAATTTCCAAGTATGGTTGTTCAATATGGATTCTATCTCACTATTGATTGCCTCTTTCCAAATTGAGCTTCCGATGAAGAAATAGCTTCGTTGAAAGTTCGAGGCTCATTTTCCAACAAAAATGTTAGAAATTCTGGTCCAAAGGAAGTAGACGTCCTTTGACGTTTGCTGCGTCTTGGATTTTCCTCATCAGGAACATTTTCCTTTGTTTCTTCTCGAGGTCGTTTAGATTCTTTGCTAGATGACTCACATTCCTATTTATAAGGATATATGGTTTCAAAGAAGTCAGCAGTATCTGATTCAATTACCGTATTCACCTGAATGTCGAGATTTTCTGATTTGTGAACCAAAAATCGATATGTCTTACTATTTGTGGCATATCCTATGAAAACACAATCAGTGGTTTTAGGTCCTATTTTTACCCTTTTGAGTTTAGGAACTTGCACCTTGGTCAAACACCCCCACACTTTGAAGTATTCCAAATTGGGTTTTCTTCCTTTCCACTTTTCGTATGGAATAGATTTTGTTTTGTTTTGGGGGCACTCGATTGAGTATTCGGCTAGTTTTTAGAATATCTTCCCCCCACAAGTTCTGGGGTAAACCAGAACTTATTAACAGGGCATTCATCATTTCTTTCAGTGTTCTATTTTTCCTTTTCGCAATTCCGTTTGATTGTGGCGAGTAAGGGGCAGTTGTTTGATGAATAATGTCATATTCCAAACATATTTGTTCAAAAGGAGATTCATATTCACCGCCCCTATCACTCCTTATCATTTTAATCTTTTTGTTAAGTTGAGTCTCAACTTCAATTTTGTACTGCCTGAATGCTTCAATTGCTTCATCTTTACTATTAAGTAAATAAACGTAGCAATACCACGTATCATCGTCAATAAAAGTTATGAAGTACTTCTTTCCACCGCGATATAGGATTGACTTCATGTCACAAATATCTGTATGGATTAAGTCTAAAGGACTTGAATTCCTTTCAACTGACTTATAAGGATGTTTAACATACTTAGATTCAACACATATTTGACATTTTGATTAATTGCATTCAAACTTAGGCGATACTTCCAAACTAATCATTTTTCGCAAGGTTCTATAATTGGCATGTCCTAAACGTGAATGCCATAAATCATTTGACTCAAGCAAATAAGACGAAGCAGAAACTTTATTATTATTAGCAACGACTATTACATTCAGTTTAAAAAGGTCCTCTATGAGGTAACCTTTTCATATGTACATCTCGTTCTTACTTATTACAATCTTGTCAGAAACATAAACACACTTAAAACCGTTCTTCACTAGAAGTCCGGTAGATACTAGATCTTTCCTAATTTCAGCAACATGACAGACGTTGTTGAGAGTCACCACCTTGCCAGAGGTCATCTTCAGCAGTATTTTCCATAACATTCAATCTTGGCCGTTGCAGAATTTCTCATATATATGGTCTCGTCGGGCCCTGCGGGAGCATATGAAGCAAAGGCTTCTCTAACCGCACAAATGTGGCGAGTGGCGCCAGAGTCAATTCACCACTCTTTCGGATTTCTCACTAGGTTGCACTCAGACAACATAGCGCACAAGTCATCAACCTCCTCGTTTGTTTCAACCATATTAGCCTGACCCTTATTCTTTTCCTTTTTCGGAGCACGACAGTCTGCAACTTTGTGTCCGATTTTTCCACAATTGTGGCAGTTTCCCTTGAATTTCTTCTTATTGGGATAGTTCTTTGGTCCCGATGTCTTTTTCCTCGTTTTCAGATTAATTGGGGCAGTTTCAACAATATGTGCCCCCCTATGGTTGATCTCCCATTTGCCTTCCTCTCCGCTGCCTTGTTATCTTACTCGATTCTCAACCGGATGATGAGATATTCCAGTGTCATCTCCTTTCGCTTGTGTTTCAAGTAATTTTTGAAGTCCTTCCATGAAGGAGGCAATTTCTCTATCACTGCCGCAACATGAAACGCCCCACTAATCACCAAACCTTCAGTGAGGAGATCGTGGATGATAACCCGCAACTCTTGAACTTGAGTAACAACAGACTTGCCATCTACCATTTTGTAGTCCAGAAACTTGGCAGCGATAAACTTCTTTAGTCCAGCATCTTCTGTTTTATATTTCTTTTCTAACGCATCTCATGTTTCCACATTATTATAGACGTTGTAAATATCATCCTCCAGTCCGCAAAGAATATAATTCTTGCACAAAAAATCTGAGTGCTTCCACGCCTCAGTTACAACAAAACGTTCATTCTCAGGTGTTGATTCCGGCAAAACCGGAACGACCTCCTTAATAAACTTTTGGAGGCTTAAAGTAGTTAAATAGAAGAACATCTTTTGTTGCCATCGTTTGAAATCAATTCCGGTGAATTTTCCAAGCTTCTCTGCCGGAGCCGGTGCTGGTGCAGTACGACTGGAGGACGCAGCATTGCTCGTAGAACCAACCATGGGGGCTGGTGTGGCAGTAGCAGTAGCATTCAAATTTGGAGTCATGTCTCCCATTTCTGTCGCAGGAAATAACAGAAAAATTCAATAAATGGTGAAGACTTCGAACCGAATATGTTTTGACAACAACAAATATAATACACAACAGTGAAGATTTTATTTCTTCAAACTGAATCAAGGTTACACAAACAGATTTAAAAATACTTGAAACGGAATACAGTAAATTATATGTTGTATACTTGATGAAGTTATTATATCTTCAAATCAAGTACCCAAATGAGTAGAAAGTTATGAAAACTTTAATCTCAACCGGAGTAGAAAATTAGAAGATTTTAGTCTCCAAACAACATACAAGTTCGTTACACCAAAACAGAAAACATACACGTTTCCTTTTCTTGTTTTTCTGGAAAGCACTGTTTTATGTTAAAGAAAAACAAAAACAAAATCTGACAACGTTCTGTAATCGTTAAATAAGAACAAATGAACACAGAAATAATTAATAAATTCCTTAAGCTTGTTATGCCCTGTGTTCAAAATCATAAATCGGAAACCAACTACTGAAAACGAAAAAACCATAAACTGAAAAAATAATGCAGAAAGTGAGAAAATATCTGAGACCACAGAATTCACTGTGTGTCCTTAAGGAATTTAATCCCCTCATTGTACCCGAGGTTATGGATTACTTCCTCCCAGGATAAATCGGATATACCTGTCGCAGGAGTAGCGGTACGTCAAACGCCTACGACTTCGACGAACTCAAATTTGACAACGAAACACAATAAGACTCGATAGTTTTATTTCTAGAAAAAGAATGCAGAATTTGAAATGCAGAAAAAAAAATCAGTGATTGAAAAATGAGGTATTGTCTCAGTTTATATAGCTTCGAAAGTGCCTGTTCAGAATAAACAAATAATTTCAGAAAATGAAGATTGAAATTAAATAAATTTGGTCCAAAAAGATTATCAATCAATCAGATCATTTGACTGAATCCGAGGCCGAGCCGAGCGACGACGACGGCGCAAGGGGAGTCTCTGTTCTCAACCCTTTAAGAGCTAGAGGAAGTGTTTTCTAATATAAGCACATAACTTTTTCTTTCTACCACCAATGTGGTACAAAGCTCATTTTCAAAGGAACTTTGCTTTGAACTTCATTTTCTTTCCATTGTCTTTTATTTATTTTTTCCCTCCATTTTTCATTCACACCAACTTACCTAGCTTCAATTATTAACTAGCTTTAACAATCCCCCACATGAATGGGGAATGGCTATATGATGAAAAACATGTATGACAAAAAACTGTGTGATTCGTAGCGATTAATCGTGATCCGATAAGTAGATTTCTCTTTGAACTTTCCGTAGTGAACATATGTCGGATATACTCGGTCAATCGGTAGATTTGATATCTTTGAACCGTCGAGCTTTGGTGTATACCTAGACAACCACATGTCACACAATTAACCCTTTAACCGTTTTTGGTTCTCATTGTTTTGTTCGTTTCAGCCATGAACACCGCCCGTTCATAAGACGCAGAGAATCGCCTTGCACAATTCTCCTCGCCGCTTACACTTCACACTTACATAAGTGATTCCTAAATGTGTCATCCCGTAGATACACTATTTGATATACCCCGTACCAAACTTAGAAACCATTAAAAAGCTGTAATGCTTTATCATGTTACTGAACATTGTCTCATCACGAGAATGGACCAAAAAGTTAATATTGAATCGTCATCAATGACTTTGTTTGATCTCTTTGAACCTAGATCTTGGGATCTCCAGTCTTCTAGGTAGAGTTACCGTCACGACGACTTGTCCTCGGCCATAGTCCCATTCCCCTCGATGATCTTTCAACCACCTCTCTAGTTAGGCCTTTAGTTAGTGGATCCGACACATTATCTCTTGACTTAACATAGTCAATTGTGATAATTCCACTAGAGAGTAGTTGTCTAACGGTATTATGTCTTCGTTGTATGTGATGAGACTTTCCGTTGTACATAAAGTCTTGAACATAGGACATCTGCAGCAATTGAGATTCTTTTGGGTAATCACTTTCACTGAGTTTTGTCTCGAGCTCATCTTGAATTTTCTTCATTGACTCTACATTTTTAATCAGTTCTGCCATCGCCCATTCGATGTTGAGGTACTGGTGTCTGTACCAGCAAAGAGTAACTCCTTCACATGGTTAAAAGGAAACTTGTTATATAATTACTACATTAACTCCAATTTTCTTGGCTATAAGAACTTCAAAGAGAGAAGTGCTAGAGGCTCAATGCGTCGATATCAGTTGTGTAACAATATACAATTAAACCTCTTTATAACATCATCGTTTGTTCCGATATTTCTTGGCTGCTATAGTGAAATGTTGTTGAAGAGAACATATAATAAAACATAACATGAAAGATTGATTCCACATAAAACATAGCTATTATAATAAAACATTGTTATAAAGGATGACTATTATAGAGAGGTATATGCATAAAGACTAACATGATTACTTTGATTTTCATTTTTCAGTTACTATTAAAGACTAACTTGGTTTATACCAGAAAATTAACCTGACAAAGCAAATTCTGAGAGAAGGAGAGGGAACAACCCATAAATAACTGGTGGATACGATCGTTGGTAAGGGTGGCAAAATTAGCCCAAACCCAAATGACCCGCCCAAGATTTTATGGATTTGGGCAAGAGTGATTTTGATGATGGGTTGGTTTGGGCTAGCCCAAGGTGACTCATCATAAATCAACAGCCCAAATGAGCTTATGATGATGCCCAAACTTGACCCATCAAAATACTTAATTTTAATGATTAAAGTTTCACTCTAGATTAAGATTTTTATTTATAAATAATACTATTATCCATAACTAAGTATATTAAATATAATTAGAGGTGGCAGATGGGCCATTTATAAAATAATTATTTATAAATATGAAAAAAATTCGTGCCTCTCCCCCCGCCCCTACCCCCACCTCCCACCCTACCCCCTCCACATTCTCAAATTTCTATTTTATATTTCTTTACTTTTATAAACAATTTATAAAAAATATGAAATTTTTCTTACCCCTCTCGCCTCTACCCCACATCCCCTCTTACCGCACCGCCTCCCGCTGCACCCACATCCCCTCTTACCGCACCGCCCCTCCTCCCGCACTCCCACATCCCCTCTTACCGCACCGCCTCCCGCCTGCACTCCCGCACTACCATATTCTCAAATTTCAATTTTATATTTGTTTTTACTTTTATAAATAATTTATAAATAAATATGAAATTTTTTCTTACCCTCCCACCGCCTCTACCACATTCTAAAAATTTTAATTTATATATTTTTACTTTTATAAACAATTTATAAAAAATATGATTTTTTTCTTACATCAACCCTCCCCTTTTTTTCTTAACTCCACCCTCCCCGCCATACCCTCCTACTGCCCTACCACATTCTAAAATTTATATTTTATATTTTTTAACTTTTATAAACAAGTTATAAAAAATATGATTTTTTTACCTCCGCCTCCCGCCCTACCCTCCTGTCACGGCCCGAATCCCGGGCCCGCGACTGGTGCCCTACCTGGGCACCCTTCTACCATTCATCCCAAGTAACCCGCGGAAGATAAAGAACTCATCATTTTTTTTAAAAACAAGCAAAGACAAAGCCGGCAAGGCCGCCGCTATATATATAAGCCAAAACGAAACTACACTGTACACGAGTCCAATCTCACATATGAATACAGACCTCTAAGAGTTTGATAGAGAACTATGACGGGACAAGGCCCCGCCGTACCTATAAATGTACAAAAGCCTGTATCGAAATATTAGTACCAAAATGATAAGCCCCAGAACAATGGAGTTATCCCAAAAACTCTGAGCAAGGATCCTACACTTGCAAATGACCAAACTGCGTACCTAAACATGCTGCATGAACACAGCCCCCCGGAGAAAGGGTGTCAGTACGAAAAATGTATCAAGTATGTGAAACAATAAGTACTGTAAATGAGATTATAACATGCCAATATAATAATCAAATACCAGTACACTGTGCCTTTTCAAAGTAAGAGTCAACTGTATCCTTTTTAAACTGAGAGTAATGAAAATCAACTATACCTTTTTCAAATTATGAAAGTCTGTCCAAATAAATAAATACTGTCATGGGAGTTGAACCCAAAACATGGATACTCAGTCCATGGAATAATACACACAAATATTGTCATGTCACAATAAGGGACACCTACCCTCAGAATATCACATCACGAGACTCGAACCCGCATATATATCATGTATGTATATAGCATCATGGGACACAAACCCACATATGCATATATGGTAAAATGGAATTTAAACCCAAATCATAGAAAGCTAGTCCATGGAATAAGATAGTGTCATGGGACTCTAACCCACATACATCTATATATAATGTCGCTGTGAGAGTAATATAGTGTCATGGGACTCTAACCCACATACATTTATATATAATGTCGCCGGGAGAGTAATATAGTGTCATGGGACTCTAACCCACATACATCTATATATAATGTCGCCGGGAGAATAATATAGTGTCATGAAACTCTAACCCACATACATCTATATATAATGTCGCCGGGAGAGTAATATAGTGTCATGGGACTCTAACCCACATACATCTATATATAATGTCGTCGGGAGAATAATATAGTGTCATGGGACTCTAACCCACATACATCTATATATAATATCATCGAGAGAATAATATAGTATCATGGGACTCTAACCCACATACATCTATATATAATGTTGTCGGTCCTCTAGTGAGGGACGCGGTCCAGATATCAAGAACTGTACATATATAGCTATCACAAGCAACTATGTACAATTTAAATCATCTCCGACTCTCATTAGCACAAATAGAATGAACTATCATTTTAGAAGAACTCAAGGCATTCTCATGTCATGTAATAATAGGGAATTGAACCCAAATTACTATGTACATCCATACACACCAAGTAATATTAGGGAATTGAACCCAAAAGTACTATGTACATTCACCGTACATTCCTTTCCTTTATAATAAATCCTTTGGCTCTCAATGAACTAAAATAAAATAACTTTCATTTAGACAACCCAAAGTACTATCAAGAGAATATACATAACAATCTTTCATTTTAGAAACCCCAAGTACTATCAATGAAGTAGTTAGAACAACTTTCTTTTTGGAACTCAAAGTACTATTAATGAAATAGATATAACAATCTTTCGTTTTTAAAAACTCGAAGTACTATCAAAGGAATAGATATAACAATCTCCATTTTATAAACCCAAGTACTATCAAGAGAATGGATTATAAAAACTTCCATTTTATAAAAATCCAAGTACTATCAAGAGAATGGATTATAACAACTTCCATTTTATAAAATTCAAGTACTATCAAAAGAATTACATCATTAAGGAGTAGGATCCACTCACTTTATAAAAAGGAATCATGCTAGAAGAAGAAAAGATAGTTCACATACCTTATTGACGACTAACCAACTCTACAATCTAGGATACGTCTCAATGTACTTCAACCTATAACAACAATAACACGTATATTAACATGTGCTTACTAAAGTAGGTTAATACCAAGTAAAGGTTCTCCTTTTTCTATGAAAATTTGGGCAGCACTTCCCCTATAAATACGCACTTTTCCACCTTTTCCAAGGCCCAAATTCAACAACAATCAAGCCTCATTTAAGGCACAATCAAAACAGCAACCAAAGGGGATTACACGCCTACTTGACGTGTAAAATTCGGCCCCTTAATCTATACAAAACAGTCAACAATTCTATCAACGATAAGGGTAAAATGTGAAGCCTTTAACACCCTTTTACCCCCTTATTCCTTAGGACTTTCATTAGAAATTTTACCACATTAATCATGCATGTTGGTGGCTGATTTTTCAGCATAATCGCACCACGAAACAGTCCATAAAACGACACAACAACGTCTAACAGTTTTGGGCAATTTCTCGGCCACAACAACTACAATAATCCAAAATCCTTTTCCACCATTCCTTATAATCCAATTCACATTACAACACGTTATTTAATCATATCAACTACCAACAACAACATTTCCTTCATTTAATAACATGTAACAAGTGAAAATAACAACAATAATGACCAACGAATCCAAGACACCAAATCTGTCCCATTCTCGGCCAACTTCACAAAAATTGTCCAAACACTTTTTATTCTTCATTATTTTTAGCACAAGCTCATTTATACATTATAACAATATGTAATATCCAATTACTTCAAGAGGGAGAAGAATTTTTTACCTTAAAAGTAGCTCAAATCCGCCAAAACAATCCACTCGTTTTTTGTCCACATTTTTCGTTTTGCTCCACTTCTTCAAGTTCCAATCACACACATGTATCCTCTACAAGCTTATAACCAACTTCCCTTCTTGTTTTACTTCCAAAAAGTCGACGAACAAGCTAGGGTTTTAATGGCCATTCTCGGCCCAAATAGATTTTTGGAGGGTTTTGGAGAGTTAACTTAGTTTAGCACTTGATTAGGGTTCTTAATCTTGGAGGAGGAAGTTAACTAATCTTGTTATTCTTGGCTAAATGATTTTCGAAATTGAGAGTTTAAGGGAGAGAAGAGAGCTTTTTGGAAAGATGAAGTTTTGTGTAAATGAAATAAGTCTTCCCAGACTTATCCTATATAGAAAATATCTTGTAATGACAAGTGGAGAGGGACACATGTCGCCCTCTCATTGATCAATAATTTCCTCTTCAAAGTCACAAGATATGTAGCCCAAAATATCTTAAAATCGAAGGGCCCCGCGAAATTGTGAAATTCTCGACGGACCTCATATTATCAATTCCAATTCTTCGTAATTCAATACTAATTCCATAAATCCAATTAGAAGTATTAAACTCCAAGTTAATAATTTTTCCGTCGTCACATTTTTCCAAAAAAATTCCGGAGGAAAATGTAAATATTCTTTCCTTTCAACCTTCAAATCTTGATTCCTGAATCACGTTCTCAATTAGTAGTTCTGGTATTACGGGGTGTAACACCTCCCTCCTGCCCTACCACATTCTCAAATTTCTATTTTATATTTGTTTTTACTTTTATAAATAATTTATAAATAAATGAATTTTTTCTTACCTCCACGGCTCCACCCCACCCCACCCCACCCCCCTACCACATTTTCAAATTTCTATTTTATATTTTTTTACTTTTATAATCAATTTATAAAAATATGAAAAAATTTCTTACCCTCCCCGCCCTAACCCCACCTCACCCTCTTACCTCCACCCCCTTACCACATTCTCAAATTTCTAATTTATATATTTTTACTTTTATAAATAATTTATAAAAAATATAATTTTTTCTCACCTCAACCCTCCTCCCCCCGTCCTACCCCCTCTTCCTTACCATATTCTCAAATTTCTATTTTATATTTTTTTACTTTCATAAATAATTTATAAAAAATATGAATTTTTTTCTTACCCCGCCCCTATCCACACCTACCCCTTCCGCCCCCACTCCATCATCAAATTTCTATTTCATAATTTTTTTGCTTTTATAAAAAAAAAAAAAAACTTTAAAATATTATTCTTGTTTTAAAAATAATGATATGAAAAAATCAAATATCATACAAAATAAAATAACATCATAGAAGGTAAGTTTGAATTTTGTAAAAGTAATGGATCAAGTTGGGCAATATGAGTTATGACCCATCATTTTAGCTCATCTTGACCCGCTCATCTTAGCCCGGGTAAGTTTTAGGCGGGTTGGGCATTGATCCATCTATAGCTTCAGTCCATCTTGACCCGACCAACTTCAGCCCAAATGACTCATCTGTCACCCCTAATCGTTGGTAAAACCATCATCAAGGAGAGTTTCGAAGAAATCATGTTGGCTAGAAGAACCACTCTCTATAGTGTTCCTTCTTTCTTCAAGAATGTCTTCCCACTTAGAACGAATCTTCGTCATTAAATCTATATATTTTTTTGCGCAGAACTTGAAGATCAAATTTACCTAAAATTGGATAAAAATCAGATAAATTTGGAGCAGAGGCCACTTCCACTATTCCCCTTACTAGACTTGTCATCCCACCATCATCTTCTGTTTCTTTCTCCAAATTAACCATATCTTTAGATATCACAACATTACTCAGCATGTTAAACACAGTTGCAAAGACTAGCTCTCCAAGATTCACCACTCGACCTTCTTTTGACCTCAAGAATTCTACCAATTCCATCATTTTTTTCTCCCTCAAACATGCTTGAGACTCCAATACTTTTCCAGAGAAAAGCTCAGTTTTGCATAAAGTCCTCAAGTATCTCCATTCATTGTTGCACTCTGAAGTCCAGCCTATCGATATCTTATCAAGTTCTGATCTTTTTGATGGAATAATATTTGGAACGTGTCTACCAAACAGGATTCTATCATGGGTTTTGAGGATTTCTATAGCAGCCAAGGCGATGATCCAACAACTAGCCATTGAGTTCCAAGCTTGAGGGACACAAGGGGGCCATAAGTTTTTGCATAATTTGTTAGAGTTATGTGAGGCATTTTTCCCATATGAAAAATGTTTCCTATGACTGGCCATGGTGTTGGTCCTGGTGGAAGTTGTGGGATTTTGGATGATCTGAAAACTTTGAAGAGAAAATAAATTAAGGGTGAGAGGAAAAATGGAAGCAGGAAAAGAATTTCAGATGCCTGAGCCATGACCTGCAAATGAACAAGCTTTTTTGTCCTTCCAAATATATTTTAGTGTAGAATTTTCTAGTAGACTTATTGACGTAACCTTATAAGCTAGAACCTGTAGTTATATATCCTTATCTACTAGTTGTGGAGCAAGTATTCTTGGACTAACTTGTACTATTCTTGTGAATTGAAAGTGATTGGTTCTAGAAGAGGGTGATATAGGGGAAGTATTTAAGTAGTCAATTTTCTCTGTTTATCATCAAACAGAAATCTTACTAACAACTATGGGAGGTCATTTGGAGCATTTCTTTTTTATGTAGGTGAGCTTTCAATCTTTATTTCTTCTCTTTTTAAAAAAAATAAATTAATAGGTTCAAAAATTTCTTGTACAATAAATAGGCAATTATTATCTAGGTTTTGAGATGCTCGTGACATGCTTAAAGCTATTACACGTTCTGCTTAAATGTTCTTCCACTATTTTAGGACATCCATCTTAGCATCAACATATCTGCAACACTTAGCTTGTGGATACTTAGTTTGTGGATACTGTTCCATCGTCATTGAGGGGAGGGAGAGTAGATCCAAGTGAAACAATCACTTGAAAATTTATGCACTTGGGAACGTGATCTTAATAAGACTATAACTTGCCTCTGTACCATCAAAAGAACTTCCGTTTCTAACCACACGAGATTACAGCAGGAACAAAATACGTGTATCTAATGCACAATGCCAAAGTACATCACAGAATGATACACAAGTTTCTATGGATATAATCTTATTAAAGAGGACACCATCTACCAGCTTTGATTCAGCTGGTGAAATTGACGATACATCTAAAACTTGAACTGACTGTTCACTTCTACAGGAAAAGACTACATAAAATCAGCTGTATTTCTGATAACCAATTTGCTCCTAAATGAATCTTCAGCCAACAGAATGACACAATCAGGTACAGCAAGAGCTTCATAGAAGGCCATACCTATAATATTACATACAAATACACTTCCTTACTTCTCAATTCTCATGAAAGTGAACTACATCAGCAATGCTTACGATCCTGTGAAGCTCCACATAAAAGTGAGCATGCAAGAAAACCCATCATTTAAGCCTAGTTCTTGACGGTCTTGTCTAGTACAGGCAAACAATTGAATAAGATCTCAGCTGCATGATCCAATTCTTGCTCCGTGATGGTCAATGGTGGTACAAGCCTCACAACATTTCCTTTTCCTGCCGTCAATACAAGAAGGCCAGATTGTTGACATGCCTCAACCAGCAGAGATGCTGGTACATCAAGGTCTACCCCAATAATAAGCCCCACACCTCGTACTTCTCTCACGTGCGAGTTTCCTCCTAATTTCTTAACAAGCAATTCCTTGAAATATTGGCCTTTCTTTGTGACACTGGCAAGGAAACCTGGTCCGGAGATCTTGTCCAGCACAGCCACTGCAGCGTTGCAAACAAGAGGACCGCCAGCGAAGGTGCTACCATGATCCCCATAATTGATGGCAGCAGCAACTCTTTCAGTTACTAACACTGCCCCAATAGGTAGACCTCCTGCAAGAGGCTTTGCAAGAGTCATTATATCTGGGTATATGCCATAAGCTTCGTGTGCCCAAAGATGACCAGTTCTTCCTAGGCCGCATTGAACCTAATAAAAGAAAATACAAGTTAAAGCTTCAGTATAGTGTTGTGCGTCGACACATTCCACCCAAATTAATTCCAGAACGGTCGATGTTACAGTAGGAAGGAGAGCGTTAACGACAAGAAGTCAATCATTACACTAAACTTTGAAATGACATTTATATTTCTAACTCTTTTTGACAGGTGGATGGTGTTCATATTTCTGTAATTAGCTATTTGTCAACACAATAAATACTCCTATAAACCAATCCTAGGCAATATATTGCTCATAGAGAACTTAATTCTATGTACCAGCTTATGGTGGATTGAGTATACGTAAATGATAAAACAAGAAGAGGTAAAAAAATTCCTTATGAAGTAATTAGCACCACTATTCATTATTGAATGATGTTAGCACCAGTACAATCCCTGCACAACTTATTTCTCAACCAAATGACCCCTAAGCGCAAAATGCTGAGCTTTTCTATCCATTTCACTAAGCAAAACTTCTGGCGAACACTTTCATATGTTTTCTTTTGATGAATTCTAGAGAATTACCTTACGAAAATAATACAATATATTACTGCTTTCCAAAGACATGCATATGTTTTCTGGTCAAGGTAACTGCTTGTATGTTTATATAATTTTCTTCAATATAAGGGTCAATCATGCTTGTTAGATGAGACATAAACTTCATGGACTAAAGTGGTAGCAATGTAATCTGGAAAGTTTCTTACCTCATCAAAGACAAGAAGAGAACCTGCACTATCACAGGCAGTCCTCAGTGCTTGTAAAAATTCTTGTGTTGCACTGTATATGCCACCTTCACCTTGGATTGGTTCGACAAATACGGCAGCTATTTTACCACTCTCAATTAGTTCTTTTGCTACTTGAATATTTCCATACTCCAGGAAAGTTACTCCTGGCATTACAGGTTCAAAAGGTGACCTGTAATGCTCTTTGCTTGTCAAAGCAACAGCACCCATGGTCCTTCCATGGAAGCAATTGGAAAAAGCAATGAACTCCACAGGAGGTTGCTTCTCATCGGGATGTGAGAATCTCTGAAACTTCCTTGCGAATTTAATTGCAGCTTCAGTTGCTTCCGTTCCAGAGTTTGAAAAGAAAACACGGTCTGCAAAAGAACTACCAACAAGGCATTTTGCAAGCTCCAGCTGTAAGAGATAATAGTACACTATGTTAGTGTTATATACAAAGATCCTTTCGCAAGCTCCTTGTCTCCTCCTCACCCCCAATGACTCCCAACCCCCAGCCCTTGACCATCCCCAAACTCCAACTTACATTTTTCATCGTTACCGAACACACCCTTACACTCTACTAGTAAGTTTTAATTATCACTTCATACGATTCAGTTGCACAAAATGAATCCACAAAAAAGATACTGCTACTTCTTTTTAATCCAGAACCATATATATTTTGACTCTATTCAAAGAATGCACATTCTTCCCTAAGCACACCAAAACAAACCAGAAAACTTGAACATAATAGAATGGGGTAATATTCATTTTTCTCATTCTGACTATTTAAGAATCCTAAACAACAACAATTTCCACTACACCTCAATCTCAAACTAGTAGGCTTGTCTATATAATCATCAGGGGTGGAGCTAAAGCTTCGTCTATGGATTCGGCAGAACCCAGTAGAGCTTTGACTCAAACTCTATATTTGATTTAAAAATCCACTTAATATGTATAAAAAAAAATTATCAAGAACCAAGTAAGCTGGATTTCCTAGAATTCAGAACCCATAAACTCAAAATCCGAGCTCTGTCGCTAATGATCATTTATATCCATCACAATCTATTTCAGCCTGTTTTTTCTCAATCCTTATGCACTATAATAAAAAGGGCAGCCCGGTGCACTAAGCTCCCGCTATGCGCGAGGTCCGGAGAAGGGCTGGACCACAAGGGATTTTCTTTGCAGTTTTCTTGTGGGCTGGACCACAAGGGTATTATATGTAGTCTTATCTCACACTTATTCCAAAAAAAAAAAAGGAAAAGAGAAATTGTATCCAGTAAAGAAACTGCAAAGAAAATCCCTGTGAACTATAAAAGCGATTAAATTCTGTAATCAATGTAAAGCTACTAACAGACTATAACGGAAAATATCCTAACTAACCGACTAAGCTAGTCTTAACTAACTCTAAGCTAGGCATCCTCATTACAATTAAATATATATATACAACAACAACATACCCAGTGAAATCCAACAACGTGGGGTCTGGGAAGGGTATGTACACAGACCTTACCTCCACCTTGGTAGGTAGAGAGATTGTTTCCATATATATATATATATACAAAATACATAATCTCAACACATTCCAAGACTCCTTTTTTATCCCCGTGCACTATAAAATTGCCAAAAACAGAGGAAGAAAAATTGTATCCAGTAACCCCTGTTTGGATGGTGTTTCCCGTGGTTCATTATTGTATTATTTTCACTGATACCATGTTTGTTTCCATTGTCCCTAAAATAATATTGTATGGTGTTGTAATCGCGTTGTTATATAACCCTTAAAAAGCTCAATTTTTGTAACCACATATTTGGTGGGTTTTGCGTGGTTAGTTATTTCATTTACCCATTAAACCACAACAAACGATACAGTCGATACAGTCTATCCGAACATTGTATGAATACAGTATACAATACAATACATTATGAAACGATGAGTAACGACCATCCAAATAGAGTATTAGAGCCCAAAAAGTGTACCTGAGGGAGAGTATAGTAAAGATTGCTAACATGGGTAAGTATATGAGCTTGTTGAGTAACAGCTTTAATCCAATCAGGATCACCATGTCCAAGTGCATTCACAGCAATACCAGATGTCAAGTCTAAATACTCTCGCCCTTCAATATCATACAATTTACACCCTTTGCCACTCGACAAAACTAATGGTGCCCTAGCATACGTACCCACGAATACCTTGTTAGATTCTTCCATTACCGAGGTGGAATCCAGTGCTTGCACTTCGATGTTAAGGCAAGATGTGATTCTAATGCCGTTGGATCTTGCATTGTTGAATGAACGGTGGAGATGGGTTGAAGATGGACAAGAAAGGGTGTTGTTGAGGAAAATTGATGATAAATAGCTCATTCTTGATAAAGGAAGAAGATTGGCAACAACTTTTTCTGATAAATTAGAGTTAATTAAAATTTGGAGTATTATGTAAGAACACAAAATCAAATCAATGAACACATCTCATATTGCCCAGTTTCCGGCACGTTGTTGTATATGGAGATCATCACGGTAGACTTTAATAAAAAGAGAAAAGTAGGTCAAAAATATCCTCTTAAATTTCAAAATGTTTTTCTTAATTTCTTTTATAATTCATTTAAAAAATAATATATTTTTTTTTATCAATTCTTTCGTTCAAACTTTTCACATAATCATATTTAAGACTACAAGATTAAAAATACATTCTATTAATTTTTAATTTAAGACCACAAAATTAAAAAATATTCTATATTTTCTTAAATTATTGCCAAATTAAAACCAGGCGATCCTTTTGAAACAGGTGGATATTTTTTATGGGACATGTAAATAAAAAAAGCAACAGATAATTTGAGCGGAAGGAGTATTTCTCTCCAAGTCAAATTAGAATTTTTTTTGTTCCACTCGATGTTTGATATCACATTGAAGTCTGATTTCATGTCAGGTAGAGCTTATTTCTGGGAAAAGCATCATCCAATGATTTTTCTAACTTTATAGTTTAAGCCTGAAATCTCTAATTAAGAAAGAGTAGTCGCATACACATCACCAAGTTAGTTAAGGACCTCATTAAGAAAAATTAATTGAGGACCTAATAACTTTTTATAATCTAAGACCATCTTCAGTAAGCATGAGATAATTCTCTGCCACATCAGATGAATAATCTGTCACATCATCAATTATCTTTATTTATCACATACACTCCACAGCATGAGATATTTTTAAAAATAATTCATTTTCTCTTTCTTCAACATCAATACATACACCTCACCATATATATTCAATCTATCTCATTTTCTATTTTGTATATGATATTATTCTTGTAATTCATATTATTACACATATAATAATAAAATTATAAATTACTTATATTCATTTAATTTTGACACTTATTAAATATTAAAATACAACAATACATGATTTTATTAATGAAGATAAATTAATCGTACAATTTATCAAAAACACACTAAAATATTGATAATATTAAAATCACAAATTGAAAATTAATTTCCGATTGTTCCAAACTTTTGCCAAAGGTGCTCGACGAAATCCTCCTTCAATTGAAGATTGGATTGCATATTTTGAGAATTTTGTGGACGTTGAATATTGGAATTTTGTAGTTGGTTAGTAAATATAAAATTTGGAGGAAGATTAAAATTTTGATTAGGATCCATATTAAAAACAATAGCAAATACTTTGGAAGAAGATAGAAATTTGGAGAAAATAGCCAAAATATTTTGGTGTCCAAATGAAGTAAACTTAGTCTCTATTAAAATAATGGTGGAAAATGAATTTCTGACAGTCAATTGCAGGCTGTCACATGGCACTGTCTCCTGCATCTTCTGCAGCAGGAGACATTGTCTCCACGTGACAAGATTATTTTTAAGTTATGGTTATTCGTTTGGATTTGTGAATATTTTTACTTAATTAACTAGCATGTTAATTTAATATATCCCACTTACAACAACATGTCCAGTAAAATCTCACACCGTGGTTTCAGGAGATGGTAGATTAATAGATACTTCTTCCGTACCCAAAAACAAAAAGACAGAACAACTTATTATTTTCTGAAGTTTCTTTCATACTGCCACGTTTATGGCATGTAGCTAAGCCAATTAATGGGCCAGATAGGGCCCAATACATTGTTTAACTGGGCTGATTTCTCTAACAATAGCTGGTCTCGTCTTTTACAACTTAATAAATGGTCAATGTGGCTTGCTGGCATAAGAATTTGCAAAAATATACATTTCTCAGATCACAATTTAAACTATGTTCCGTTCTTACTTTACTCTTTACTATTGCTTTACTCGTGTTTTTTTTATTGTCTTGCTTGTGACAATTATTTTTTAATTACAAAAACTAAAAAATGGCTACTTGTGAATTTTATCGGATGCGCTAATCGCTATAACAAGCGAAAGGTCCATTTCTCGTCTAAAGCTTCTTTCTTTTCCTCGTGTTATTTGGTACATATGTTAAGAATATATACTCCATAAAGAAATGGAATTTGATACTTCTTTTTTTTCGTGAAGGAATCATGGCATTCTTTCTTTCGAGTCTTGTAGGGTAAATCCGAGTGTATGATACCGCAAACCACATCACCGATTAACTACACTCGATGCCTACGCCAAGTATGCTTCAACCAAGGTTCGGTGATTAGAGGAGTAGACTAAATGGTTTTAAACAAATTTCAGAAAAATAGTTTATAAATTATTGTTATAAAGAAGACCACGTTTTTCATCTCCTAAATGATTCAATCAGCTGCCAACAGCATGTAGTGGAAAAAAGGAAGAGATTTTCCACTCATAAATCATTAATTCTGTTGTCGTAATCGTTGAGCATGGAATATCTTTAAACATAAATTGCGTGGAAAGTGTTCGAATCACAAATTAAAAGAATATAAAATTAGCCACTATTACTAAGTTTTGCCATCAAGCCAGTGTGTATGACAACGAATATTTCAGTCGAATATAACTTTTTTTTACATGCCTCTTCCTTTTTTAGGTTCGGTAACTTCGTGTTTGTACCAAAAAGTCCCATGCATATTGGAGATAGATCACTCCTTAATATAAATGTTAAATGAAGCTCACATTGCCGCGGCCCAAGGTCTATAGCGCCGCGGCCCAGTCTCAAGCACTGTTCACGGAACAGTGTTATACTTTATGTAGGAATTTGATATATATTAGAATTAGTCTGGTACCTTAATTACTATTGTAATATTACCAAAATTGTATAGTTAGTCTCCTTATAGAATATGGAGTTTTAGATGTAAAGTAGGAATAAGATTCTCCTATTGTAATTTGTATATATATGTATTTCATCAATAAAAATAATCAAAGGATTAATTCTTTCATGGTATCAAGAGTCTAGGTTCTTTTACTTGCTTCCGCTTCCCACTTTGCTTCTTGAAAACCGTGACCTCCATCTCGGATTTCCACACAAAATCCGAGCCTCTTTTTCTTCCAACAACATCCCTTCTCACAAATTTCCTTCTCCGAATCTTGTTATTCTATTCACCATGACCGATAAGAACACTTTTCATCCTGCCCTCACCGTTTTTAACATCAAGAGCATTCTTCCTATTGTCTTGATCTAGAGAACGTCCAATATGAGACGTGGGAAAAATTATTCAAGATTCATGTTATGGCACATAAAGTTCTTCACCACATCATCCTTCCCACTACTCCTACGGAGGGGTGATATGACGTCTACGTCTACAACGGTTGTGCCCACCAAAGCAGCAGATTCAGACTTATGGGTCATGCTTGATGTCAAGGTTCTCCAGTGGATTTATGTCACTATCTCCTTGGATCTTTTACAGACGATAATGGAACCCAACACCACAGCTATGGCGGCGTGGAATCGATTGTGTGACATCTTCCAAGATAACAGTTATTCTCGCATTGTTATTCTTGAGCAGGAATTTTCTCAAGTTGCTATGGCGAATTTTCCAAACGTTTCTTCTTATTGCAAATGCCTCAAGGACTTGGCAGACCAACTTCTCAACGTTGGTTCTCCTGTTTCTAATAGTCCTCTAGTTCTTCAGATGGTTGTCGGTCTATCCAAGGCCTATACAGGGGTTGCTTCGATTATTCGTCAAAGTAACCCCCTGTCGGAGTTCTATCAAGCCTGATCCATGCTCACTTTGGAAGAAGCGGGTTTGGCTAAAAGTGCATCGATCGGAGCAAGCCCCGTCGTCATGATGACTGCTTCAAATTTCCCCCCTTCCAATCCAGCCAACGTGACCCAAAATCAAAACAACGGGGGTGGTAAGAAGGGTCAAAATAAGAAGAATAATGACAAGAATCGCGCGGCAAGTCGTGGCGATTAGAGCCACGATGGGCCGCAGGCGATGTGATGGGTCCCAGCCATGGCGCTCAATCTAAGCCGTCTGGCCGCGACCGCCTTCTTCCTGTGTCGGACTCGTGGTTGGACCGAACATGGCGACCCAAGATCGGATACTTGAACCTCGACCCCCTCAGGCCCACCACGCAATGGGCCCCACTCAGACCGATATTGAAGCAGTGATGCACACGATTGGCTTGACTCAACCGGACCCTAATTGGTATATGGACACAAGTGTCACTACCCACATGACATCCGACCAAGGTACTCTCTCGTCTTATTCCAATTTGAGCAATAATCGTGGTATAATTATTGGTCATGGTAATTATATTCCAATTAAGGGTTATGGTAATAAAACTTTGTCCCCTCCTCATCCATCACTTGTCCTGAAAAATATCCTTCATGCCTCAAAATTGATTAAAAATTTGGTGTATGTCCGTAAATTCACAATTGATAATTGGGTTTTTATTGATTTTGATATGTTAGGATTTTTTGTGAAGGATTTCAAGACGGGTAGTCCTCTCATGAGGTGTGACAGTAGGAGGATCTTTATTCAATCACGTCAAATCTCAGCATCTCGCATCAAGTCATGTCTTCCACTTTTGCAGCTCTTGCTCCTTCATTGTGGCATGCTCGTATAAGCCATCCGGAGTCGTCTATTTTATCTTATTTAGATAGACATAAGTTTACTTCATGTAAGAATACGCGTAGTACTCCACTTTGTCAATCATGTGCTTTAGGAAAAATTATTAAGTTACCATTTGTAGCTTCGAATTCTAATACTTCAATGCCATTTTACATTATTCATAGCGATTTATGAACATCTCTGATTCTCAGTTTTATGGGTCATCGATATTATGTTTTATTCTTGAATGATTACTCTAATTTTTTATGAACGTTTTCAATTGCGAAAAAATCACAAGTTTTTTCTATCTTCGTAAAATTTAGAGTTTTCATAAGAACTCAATTCGAACGGAAAATAAAGAACATCCAATGTGATAATGGTAAAGAGTATGACAATGGGGAGTTTAGAGAGTTTTGTGCTCAAAATGGGATAAATTTTCATTTTTCTTGTCCTCATACGTCTTCACCAAATGAGAAAGCTGAATGAAAAATTCATACCATTAATAACATTATCCGTACTTTATTGGTTCATTCTTCCGTCACTCCATTGTTTTAACATCATGCGCTACAAATGGCTACCGATCTACTTAATATTCTTATCTCTAAAGGTTTGACATATTCTTCCCCTCTTCAGGTTTACATAATAAGACTCCTACGTATTCTCATCTTAGGGTCTTTGGATGCTTATGTTATACGTTGTTTCCATCGACCACAATCAATAAAATTCAGGCACGTTCTACCCCGTGTGTGTTTTTGGGTTATCCGTCAAATCATCGTGGTTATAAATGCTTTGATTTGTCCTCTAAACGAATCATCATTAGTCTTCATGTTCTATTTGATGAGTCCCAATTTCTATTTTCTAAAGTAGAAAAACTTGTGTCTAATTCTTATGATTTTTTGGATGATGCTATCTCCCCCTATGTTCTCCGTTATTTTTCAGATTTTTCAAAAAATACGTCATCAGCGTCACGACCCTTAGGGAAGGCGCCGCGAAGCCAAAACTTTAGAGAGTTGTCAGGTGATTTCCACGCGCTTAACGCAAGTGTACGTATCGTCTCAAGTAGTATAGTCTGTAAGATCGAATATCGTCCTCAGAGACTGGTTTCTAATTACCGTTCATCTATTTTTTTTTGTATCTATTTGGCGATCGATAATTGAGTTTGGTTTTTGGTTAACTACTAGAATAATTGCAAGAATTAATTAAACTATTTAAGTTGTAATCAGATTATGAAGGGATTAGGGCTTCCAATATCCTCGACTATCCACTCTATTCAATCTTTAATGCGACTAGAATGATTCTTCTTCTTCGTTAAGATAGCGGTTAACTAGACTGTCTTATATTCCGGTTAGGATATATAATCACTCAACCCCAGTGCAGAACCCTTATATATTTCTATGATATGATTTACTACATAGAAGAGTTAAGAACAGTAACCTATTATGCTACACAAGTATCGGGGTACTTTCGTCCGCGATTTTAACCTATGTCTATTCAATTACAGCATATTCAAATTTCTCCTCTCGGTTCTTGATTGGAAATCATTTGAGTTATGATAATTATTGATCAATTAACTATCAAGCATTCAAACCAATTATTGAATAGATCTTAATCTAAGTGAAGAAGAAATCAACTTGTGCATTAATTCATAAATAAGAGTTTCAAGTGATTTCAAAGGAAAACTCTAATAAAGTGTTTAGCTCCTAGTCATTGTCACGCTAAGAACTAACACAAAATCCATACATAAACTGAATTAAAAACGAAAGAAAAGAAAAGAAATTACTGCGAACTAAGTCTCCAATTGTAGTCTCCCTTGTTGTCTTGTGTTGTGTTATGTTGCAGAATGACCCACCTCCACTCAAAGAATAATCTCTAGGGCTTTTGTATCTATCAAATTGTATTTCCTATGGACCAATTTGTCCTTTGCCAATTAAAACTCGGAACTGGATTTTCCGTACCGGCGTCGCGACCTGGCTGGTAGCCGCGGCTGATCTTCATGGGTATTCGTTAGATTTGTCGCTGCTGACTGGCGTCGCGGCGCTTCCTGGCTTTTTTTCGGATCTTCATTTTCTGTCCTTTCCTGCCTCGAATTCCTCTTTTTATGCCTTTTTTTCATTCTTTTTCGCCATTTTGGACCGTTGTGACTCAAAAGAAAGAAAAACAAGCCTAATATTATACTAAACACAACAAAAACGAGTAAAATACTAATTAAAAATGACTCAAAAAGGGTATATAAAATATGTCTAACAAACCCCCAAACTTGAACTTTGCTCGCCCTCGAGCAAAGAACAAAACAAAACAAAGAAACAAAAATCAAAAGACTCAAAGACTCAGGTCAAGCAGCTGCACAATGTCACTTAGAAACACATGAACATTAGTTAGGATAATATGCATGAATAGATGTAGCATGCATTTAACAATCTAGAATTTCAAGTTAGATATTTCGCTGATTCATTTCAGTCACAATCACTGGAAGCATGAATACCTAACCTATGCATGTCAATTTCATTTCATTTTTCTCAAAGTAATATAGTTTGTTCACTTGTTATTCTCCACTAATCATGGACATACATACTTGGAATCATCAGGACTTTTCAGGGTTGTAATGTAGACTTAGACAGGGGTAGGTAAGATTAGACATTTAGGCTCAATTACGTACCATAAACGTTTTTCATTCAACTCTTTTATCCTTCTTTGCGGTATTCTTTTTAGTTCATACCCATTAATCTCCTTTCACTTTTTGTTGAGATCATAAACACACATTCACATCGGCACCCCCAAACTTAAGTTTTTCCATATTTTAATTGGGGTGCACAATTTTCACTCTCTATTTGTATTTCTTTTTCACTCTTTTTTCATCTCTATCATCAATTATTGCTTATGTCACATAAGGGAATCTGGGGTGTCAAAGAAATAGCTTTTTATTTTAGGCTCAACGGGGCTGACTAGGGATACATTTAAGTGCAAAGTGGGAAATGACTGGTAAGAAGGGCTATCAAAGAAATGTCTGAATCCTCCCCCTAACATGTACGTCCTAATTATTTCGCCTCAAATAACAAGCACGCAGGACATTTTTCGCAATTGACATACACCGGCCAAGTACAAAATATTCCAACTAATCAGATTTTCATGAATCTTTGACATATTTAACTTAAGCACGCAATTTTTTTCCATATCATTCCATTACATTATCCTACTTAATTCACTAGGCGTTTCAAGCAACTACAACATGCATGATTATAAAAAAAATGACTCATATAAACACAAAAACATAATAAAAAAGACTCTAAAACACAAATAGAATAAAAACTCTTCCCCCCACCAAACTTAAACTACACATTATCCCAAATGTGTAAGACTCAATAAATAAAAGGGACGACTTACAGACATTAGCGGTTCAAAATGGTGGTAGAGGCGGCGGATACTGCATTTCGGGGAAATTTATCATTGGCGTTGCGACCCTGCTTTTCGGCGCCGCGGCGCCCAATTTCCTGCACTCCATCTGATTAATTGGCGTCGCGACCCTCTATTTTAGTGTCGCAGAACTGCAACTTATGCACGTGTCTGGACTTTCGCGGCGCTGCACCGATTTTCTTCCTTTCATATTTTTCTGTGCTTCGTGTCTTATTCCTTCACCTGTCATCACAACACCACAAAAATACCACAGGTGAGACTGTCCAAACAAAACTAAATTGCATAAATTAAACCTTGGGTTGCCTCCCAAGTAGCGCTGTCATTAACGTCTTGTAGACGGACACAAGTTCCTTATAAAAAATCATTGGGGTAATTTAACCCCATAACCTATCCATTTCAAAATCATCCTCCTATTTCATACTCTATATTTCTTTTTCACAAGAGGGGGCTTAGTAAGACTACCTGTTCGACGGCTTCCATGGCATCAATTTTTGTTTCAAAGATTCTTGCGACACTGGGTTCACCATTGGAGAATGATCTCCTAGCTTTGGCTGTCTTGGTGAATTGATGTGTCGATTGTCCGATGCGAAACACTTGTTGATGGCTTGGGATTCAATGGTAGATTTGAACACTTTGAATATCATCTCCTCTTCCTGAACCCTTAGTATCAGTTCTCTATTTTCTACATCAATTAGGGCTCTCCCGGTTGCAAGAAATGGTCTCCCCAAAATGATGGGTATTACATCATCTTCTTCCATGTCAAGGATGAGGAAGTCTGCTGGGAAGAAGAACTTTTCCACCTTGACAAACACATCTTCAATTATGTCTCTGGGGTGCACCACGGTTCGATCGGCCAACTACAAATTTATTGTGATTCGTTTGGCTTTTCCCAAACTCAATCTCTTAAATACAGACAGAGGCATAAGATTGATACTAGCCCCTAAGTCACACAGGGCCCTGCTGCATGTTACATTGCCAATAGTGTAGGGCAAGGTGAAGCTTCCTGGATCCTTCAGCTTAGGAGACGGTTTCTTTTGCAGAATGGCGCTGCACTCCTCTGTCAAAGATATTGTCTCATAATCCGACAGCCTTATCTTTTTTTCAAGTATCTCCTTCATGAACTTAAAGTATGCTGGCATCTGTTCTAGTGCTTCAATGAAAGAGATATTTATGTGAAGTTTCTTAAATACCTCTAAGAACTTGGAGAACTGTTTGTCTATTGCCTTCTTTTGTAACCTCTGAGGGTAAGGGATTCTATCAACGTATTCCCTCAAAGGTGCTGATGGAGCTTTCTCCACTGTAGGGTGATCCTCAGTGACCCCCTCCTTCTCTATCTCAACTGTTTTCTCACACTCCTTCTCACTTACCACTGCGGGCTGGGGAGCACCCTGCTCCAACTGTTTTCCACTCCTCAACAACACTGCCTGACATTGCTCTCTAGGATTTACCTCTGTATTGCTTGGGAGAGTGCCCTGTGGCCTGTTGGTTACCATCTTTGCAAGTTGCCCAGCCTGTGTTTCCAAGCTCCTGAGGTCGGACCTTGGTTCAGACATGAACTGATTCTGCGAATTGGTGAGTGTAAGCAATGCACTCTCGATTCATCAAAGCCTCGTTGTATAGGTGGCCTAAACTGTTGGGATGAAGTGGCCTGATTTTGTACCTGCTGGTTCTGGTAACCACCTTGATATGGTTGCTGCTGGGGTTGATCGTTCCTCCACGAAAAGTTAGGGTTATTTCTCCACCCTGAGTTGTATGTATTGGAGTTATACGGCCGCTGAAAATTCCCAATTGTCTGCATCTGCTCCATTGACACATTATTGGGATCCACAACTGTGCATCTGTCAAAGGAGTGCGGCCCACCACAAATCTCACAATTAACCGATATCTGGACTGCATTCACAGACACGGTGTTCTGCTGCAGTTGCTTCGTCAAAAGGGCCACCCGTGCATTCAGGGCAGTGATGGCATTTAGTTCATGTATGCCCATAGTCTTCCTGTTGGTCACTGACCTGTCGTCTGCCCCTTGATGATAGTTAGCAGCCATATCTTCCAGTAACTCATGTGCCTCATTGGCATTTTTTCTCATGAAAGCACCCTCTGCTGCCGCATCAATGATGGTACGCGTAGTACCACTCAGCCCATTATAAAAAATGTGGACCAACAGCCACTTCTCTATGACATGATATGTGTATTTCCTTTGTAGATCCTTAAATCGCTCCCACGCATCATAGATTGACTCACCATCCACCTGGTAATAATTGTTTAACTCTCCTCTTAACTTTGTAGGTTTTGAAGGAGGGAAGATGTCACGACCCAGCCCCGGGGCCATGCCTGGTACCCTACCGGGGTACCCTGTCAGGTATATGTCAGAGAATAGCAGCGGAACTTACATAACACATTACTTTAAAAAAAAGGGTAATCATTCTTGGCGGTAGATAAAGTGTATTCTATAAAACATACTTAAACAAAAGTATAGTAATACAATGGTTCTTATAGCCCAAAACACCAACGTGACTACACTCTAGGAATAACTGTGGCGGGACGGGCCCCGCCATACCCGTGAATGTACAAAAGTCTATAACCTCGAGAATCATACCAAAAGACAAAGCCTCGGAGATGAAGCTTTCAGAAATGAACGGTGATCACAGAGTGCGGACCAAGTTACATATCTCGACTGCGGCGTGAACGCGGCTCAGGAGGTCGATAACAGTACCAAGTATGTGGCGAAAATCGTAATGAAATCATATAGCATATATAAAGCATGAGACATGTATGACAAACTACGATTACACAACATATACGCGATCGTATGCCAAGTCGTGGACTCACGCCTCTAAGTCATCACTCAAATATAACCATAGGTCTACGCGTAACATCAATCATGCGTGGAATTCGCCTCGCCGGCTGCGATGATATAACAACACTAAGGAGTACACATGAACACTAGATCCCATGTGTCATCGTAACCGTCTGAGGCAAATGCGAAGGCATAGCTACGGATCCACCTGCGTCCTCAACCGATCGGAAAACGAAGCGCTACGGATCCACCGTGCAACAATACTATACGAATCACGGTCGATCGGCAAGTGCGATAGCCTCTACCAGATCCACCGCGCCACATCGGCCAAGGCAAGACGCAGCTAACCACCGATCCACCCAGCACACCACTTCGCCTAACCCGACCGGCAAGTACGAAAGCCAACTACCGGATCCACTGCATCACGTCTCGGCCGGCAATCACGAGGCTAACTACTAGATCCACCGCATCGATGAGACCTCGGAGAGCTAATCCATGGAATAATATCGTCAGCGAAACGAACCCTCATCATGGCGCATTCCCGTGGAATCCTCCATCACCGATGCAGACGCCCAAACAGACTCATAATTACATGCTTTTAATTCGAATTGCAATACCATGCCTTTACATAAACCAAGACAATTACCATGCCTTCTTTTCACAAAAACCAAGAGAATTCTTATTTAAGCAAGCCAAAGTACTTACAAAGGCACACATAGAATAATTCTCAATTAAACAAGCCAAAGTACTATGTACGTACATTCTTTTCGAAAGCCTCATTTTTTATATAAAATCCAAGATACTAACACTCGTAGTATCGAGGCGTGTCTATTTTTCAAAGTAAGTTACTACACCTTTAGAAAACTCGTTTCAAAGCTTGAAACCAAGTAACTTCAATTTTTCACAATCTAAACAACTTATGCTCATTAATCAACATAGACAACTTTCATAACCTTCCATAAAGTTATTATAACCAACTTCCCATAAAGCCGTTATACAAACTTTATGCTTTAGAAATTTACGACATCCTTATCCATTCATAAGGTCGTTATAACTAACTTCCCATAAAGCCGTTATAACTCCTTATAAACCATTTCGTTCTTTTACTAACCAAGAGACTTATACTTCAAACAAATTCATACAATTTTCAAAATACTCCAAGCCTCTTATCCTTTAGAAAACAAGTTTCTTACCTCAAAACTTTAAGTCCCTTATCTTTTAGAATAATTCAATATTCAATACTTTCACACCAAAAGTACTCTATACTTCATTATGTCAAGAAATCCTTGTCTACCTAATTTAGGATAAACCATTCCTTAAGAACAAGCGGGTTAACTTCTTAACCCAACCAACTTAGACATTTCCTTAAAACAAGTCAAGTATAACAAAAGGATTTACTTCATTCAAAACACGTACGCTCAGTGCTATATAGTTATAACTACTCATGCTCAAGAGATAAGAAAGTTTCCACATACCTCTTCGGTCAATCCACTTGCTAAGCTCAAACTACCGCAAGTAATATGCCAACCTATAATAACCATAATACGTTTATTAACCTCTAATTTCAATGTAGGAATAATCTAAGTTCAAAGCCCCTAATTTCTATGGAAAATTGCAAGATTTCCTTTGTTTCTACATACTTTGCCACCTTTTTAAGGTCCGAATTCAACATCCAAACGCCACTTCTTAGGCCCAACAATCCAAACATCTCAAGGGGATTACACACCTAAACTTGGGTGTGTAAAATTCAGGTAAAACAAAAACAATTAACTTAACAAGTCTAAGGTAGTTTTAGGCTACAACATGCTCACATAATTTTCTTAACCAATTCTTTCACATCCAAACCATATTTCTTACATGCAATGACTCTAAGAGCATTATTCACTACCACAAGTTCTTTCTTCTTAACATGCAACACTAGAAACTAATTCTAAAGGAAGAAATGTTACCTTAAAGTTTTAGTCAAACTTATTCCAAATATTTTGCTATCTTCCTGCCAAGAACACCAACAAGCTAGCCACAAGCTTCCTTCTTGTTCTTAACTTTTGATTTTTCCTAAGGCTAGAATTTCTCTTGGGATTTTAGAGAGAAGGAGGAGCTTGAAATTTTAAGAGAGAAGGAAGAGCTTTTGTCTAAGAGAGATGAAGTATGACCAAGTCTTCAAGACTTGGTCAATATAATGCATGCAAAATCAGATGGGGACACTTGTCACCGCCAAGGTCTTTTAAAAGAAAAATCGACTTTTCTAAGTTTTTCCCGAGAATCCGCCTCGCGCGCCCGCTTCCGGCGGCGCTGCAACTCCTGCGGGCCTCAGATCTTCAGCGCGGCCTCGCTTCCGGCGCCGCGGCTGAAACTTCAGCGACCCTCCGATACATTCGCGCGCGACCTGCATCCGGCCGCGGCACCCGCCTCTGTCCGAAACACATTTTTGTCCGACTGCGCACTGAACTTGTAATTCTCATAACTTTCTACTCCGACGTCCTATCGACGAACGGTTGGTAGCGTTGGAATCTAGACTCAACGAACTACGCCCTGGGCCTTTGAAACACTTAGGAATTCTCAATGTACCGGGTCATAACCCGCCTCAAAGTCTACTAAAACCCGTCCGGAACAATCCGTCAACCTATCCTTAGAAAATTTTAAGTCTTACCCCCTTTCGTACGCTCTCAAACGCATGACCTGAACTACGGGGTGTAACAGAAGAACTTTGCAAGAAACTTTTGGGCTAGGTCCTGCCAGGTGGTGACGGAGTTGGCAGGCAGTGAGTTCAACCAGCTCTTGGCCCTGTCCCTAAGTGAATACGGGAAGAGCCTCAGTCTAATGGCATCGTCAGTAACGGCGTTGTACTTGAAAGTGGCACACAGCTCCAGAAAGTTGGCAATGTGCATGTGGGGGTCTTCAGATGGCAATCCCCCAAACTGTATTGTGTTCTGGACCATGCTCAGGATGGCTGTCTTGATCTCAAAGTTGTTCGCCCCTATTGATGGGAGCCTGATGCATGTCTGTGCACCAGTAACCGTTGTCAAAACATAATCTCCCAAGCTCATTTCTGCAGGTGGTGGGACTTGTCCCAAGGCAGCCGGTACCTCATTATTCAATCCCTCGTCAGGTACCCCGTTGTTGTTCTGCTGATTTTCCATGGCTAGTAAATCAGCAATTCTTTTCTCACGCTTGTTTTGCTTGCTCAATTTTTTGATTTCAGGGTTGCAGAGAACAAGTGTATATGCTCCTCTCCTTCTTCGCATACACTAGATTCCTGAAATAGACCAAAATCAACAAATAAAATCAAGGCAACAAGGTTCTAATAGTAAAAAAAATAAGGTCAAATTAGAAATAAAAATAGATGGTTCGATATTAGAAGTACGTCAGTCCCTGATAACGGCGCCAAAAACTTGTCAGGCGATTTCCACACGCTTAACGCAAGTGTACGTATCGTCTCAAGTAGTATAGTCTGTAAGACCGAATATCGTCCTCAGAGACTGGTTTCTAATTACCGTTCATCTATTTTTTTGGTATCTATTTGACGATCGATAATTGAGTTTGGTTTTTGGTTAACTACTAGAATAATTGTAAGAATTAATTAAACTATTTAAGTTATAATCATATTATGAAGGGATTAGAGCTTCCAATTTCCTCGACTATCCACTATATTTAATCCTTAATGCGACTAGAATGATTCTTATTCTTCGTTAAGATAGCGGTTAACTAGACTGTCTTATATTCCGGTTAGGATATATAATCACCCAACCCCAGTTCAGAACCCTTCTATATTTCTATGATAGGATTTACTACATAGGAGGATTAAGAACAGTAACTTATTATGCTACACAAGTATCGGGTACTTTCGTCCGTGATTTTAACCTATGTCTATTCAATTACATCATATACAAATTTCTCCTCTCGTTTCTTGATTCGAAATTATATGAGTTATGATAATTAGTGATCAATTAACTATCAAGCATTCAAACCAATTATTGAATAGATCTTAATCTAAGTGAAGAAGAAAGCAACTAATGCATTAATTTATGAATAAGAGTTTCAAGTGATTCCAAAGGAAAGCCCTAATAAAGTGTTTAGCTCTTAGCCATCGTCACGCTAAGAACTAACACAAAATTCATACATAAACTGAATTAAAAACGAAAGAAAAGAAAAGAAATTACTGCGAACTAAGTCTCCAATTGTAGTCTCCCTTGGTGTCTTGTGTTGTGCTATGTTGCAGAATGACCCACCTCCCCTCAAAGAATAATCCCTAGGGCTTTTGTATCTATCAAATTTTGTGTCTTATGGACCAATTTGTCCTTTGCCAATTAAAACTCGGAACTGGATTTTCCGTCTGCGCGTCGCGACCATAACGGGCGTCAGCGGCTGCTCGACTTTGTCCGGGTCTTCATTTTATGTCCTTTTCTGTCTCAGATTCCTCCTTTTATGCCCCTTTTTCATTCTTTTTCGTCATTTTGCCATTTTGGACCGTTGTGACTCAAAAGAAAGAAAAACAAGCCTAATACTATACTAAACACAATAAAAATGAGTAAAATACTAATTAAAATGACTCAAAAAGTGTATATAAAATATGCCTAACAAGAGCTCTGCAGTTCATCCGGCGCCGTGGCCCTAGACCACGGCACCGCGGTGCCTTCGACGGTAATTTCCAAAATTCAGTCAGCAGGCAGTGCGTCTCCCGAAAATTCTCAAAATTCACATCATCCATCCCCAAGTCATGGTCCAATCACTCACAGTCAACGGGGTATTGTTAAACCAAAAAGACATTTTAATTTAAATTCTAATGTTCTTAAGTCTCGCTTACCCCGTAATCATGTGTCTGCCCTAAATGACCCTAATTGAAAAATTATCATGACCGATGAATATAATGCTCTTATTGATAATAAGACGTGGGAGTTGGTGTCCCGTCCATTTGGTGTTAATATTATTCGATCTATGTGAATTTTTGTTCATAAAGAGATTTATGATGTTTCGTTTGCAAGGCATAAGGCTCGTCTTGTAGGTGATGGTAATACTCAGCAGATTGGTGTGGATTGTGGTGAGACTTTTAGCCCGGTGGTCAAGCCGCCGACTATTCGTACTGTGCTCAACTTGGCTCTTTCGAAATCATGGTTCATTCATCAGCTAGATGTGAAGAATATTTTCCTACATGGTGATCTTCATGAGACAATGTATATGCATTAGTCCTTGGGGTTTAGGGATACTAGATATCTTAATCATGTCTGTTTATTGAGGAAGTCCTTGTATGTGCTTAAGCAGTCTCCACGGACATGGTATAACAAGTTTGCTGACTATGTTTCGATTATGAGTTTCTCTCATATCAAGTGTAATTACTCATTATTCATATACCGTCATGGAAAATCACACTAAGAGTTCGAGCCCTAAATTTCTAATTAAGAATGGAGAATACTAACGGATTCACCGCAACCCTTTTCGGTGCCTCCTCATGTTTTGTAATATGGCACCATAATTATCAAACGGTCAAAGTTGAATGATAAATAATGAATTACCTCTCCTTTTTAGGAAATTGATCACCAAAAATAGCTATTTATACTTTATAACCAACATCTTTTTACCTGCATTAATTTTTTATTTAATTAATAATTAGCTATAATTATTTTTTGGTTTATATTAAACACATAGGTCATGTATTATCAGTGCAATTTAATCAGTTAAATAAGCTGATCATTACTTTATTTTTCATGTTATCATATTAACTTATAAGTCAACTTATATTTGATAGTGTATTTTTTTTATGTTATCGATATACATAACATAATCGTATCTATTATTTATAACAAAGTGATACCTACCTATAGTGTTAGTTCACGTACTTATACATTATCAATGTATCACAATAATTATAAGGAGTCTAGAACTCTATAAAATGTATATATTGTGCTCTTTTGACTATAATTAGCTATCAAATTTCTAGCTTTACGCCTTTACCTAATTATGATTTTGTGGGCCTAAATGTTCGCACTACAATTTGTGGTCATGCATGCTACTCTATACTTGGGCATATGTTAGTTGGGATTCAGAAGATATTAGGTGATGTGACAAATACACGGTCCTTAGACTTTTAAAGCAACATCTATATATCTTTTTTCTCATCTTAATTCCCAACTGTTTATATATTTATGGTCCTTGGTAAAGAGTATGCAACTTGCTAAAGTTCGTGCTTTTTGTTGAGTGACTAATGTTCATATCTTGCATAATTAATGCAGGTTTGGATTAGCTTTTAGGTATTTTGAATTAATTATGAGTATTTATTTTCGTGAAAATTAGAAAATTGACATGTTTGGCTGACCAAAATTAACTATGCTAGAATTGATTCTGACAGAATCAATTTTGCCATTAATTTCAATTTGAATTTTACTCTTTCCTTTATTACCCTCTTTAATTTTCATCAACAACTCTATTCACTTTCATTACCTTCTTTAAATATCTAGAAATAATTAATAAAAAAATCCAAATATACAACTTTCATTATCCTCTTTAAATATCTAGAAATAATTACTAAAAAAACATTCAATTATACAACTTCAGTACCCTCTTTAAATATCTATAATAATTACTAAAAAAAATTAAATATACTACTCATTTTCTGTTTTGAGTATGCTATTGTTAATTTTAGGACCTTTCTCGTACTTAGGAATGAGAATAGTGCAACTCATTTGAATTATCCTTCTCCTTTTTCTATTGTCTTCTTTCAAATACTTCGAATATTATTAATATTTTAAATGCGGCAAAATGTGATCTACAATTTTAACTGAAAACCGATTCCAATGTACTTTTTAAAATAACTATTAAGTATAATATTATTCCTTTTTCTATAATGTATTATTAATATAATACATTATAGAGTACATGCAAAATTAGTATTGTAATAATATTTAAATACTATTTGCACTTTAAATTAGTAATGTAATAATATTCTACTAATATTTAAGTACTATATTGCACTTTAAATTCTATTATTTATTTGTAATTTTTATTTACATACTTTCATCTATTTATATGTATATTTTTATTTATATGTATGTCAATTTTGATAATTCTACATTCAAAAACAATTTTGATCAAAATTATTCAAACATAAATCAATTATAAGAATCACTTTTACATTGTTGCATCCAAACATAAATCACTTCCGTCAGAATCAATTATGTCCCCCGTTAATCCAAACACACCCTAATTGCTTTGTTATCCACAATTTATTTCCTAAATTTTCAATATTCACTTGCAAGAATATAGGGATTTAGTGCAATGCGCAATCTATCTAGCTTAACCACAAGTATTTATGTAAAATGAATATGATTTGGAGCCAGGACCATCTTTAAATCCGTGCGAGGTGTGTTATCGCACAAGTCTTCGGAAAATGAAAATTTTAGGATCCATTTCTTCATTTTTTCTTAAGTAGTATTAATAAAGACCCATAATTCGCAGGTCTTAGTCCAATTAAGGGCTCATTTTTACGAATTAGAACATGACCCACTTTTACGAATTAGAACATGACCTCCAAAATATTTGAGACGACCCTGTTCGGAGCTTTTAAGATAAAATTTGAAGATTGTTTTAAATAAGTGTTCTATTTCAAGTTTTTGTAAGTTTTTAATCGCAAACCTTAACTTCTTTTTTCCTTCAATTTCGACTTCAAATAGTCTAGATTAGATTTATCATCAATTCCATGTATACCCCCCCCCCCCCCCCTAATTTCGACATAAATAAGCATCCCATAACTTCTACAATTGTGAATAGTTTTTACTTTTAACCATAAGGTCAGTGACGAATCCAATATATTTATGTCGTTGATATACACACACTTCCTTTAAATTAATAAAGTTGCTACCCAATACATAATATAAGTGCATAATTATTTATATACGATTTATTAAGTTAATTAATTTAGCATACGTATGTTGCACGTGTATATTATGTTGATAAATAAAAAAATATAAAAATATGAAAAATAGTAATTGGCATTAAAATAAATGCAATATTTATTTAAATAATGAAAAAATGTTATTACATTGACACAATAGCTAAGTGTGTGTTCGATTCTGCGGTAGACAGAATTGATTCTGAGGAGAATTGATTCTGTCAGAATTGATTTTGATAGAATTGATTCTGGTAGAATTGATTTTGATAGAATTGATTCTGGTAGAATTGATTTATGTTTGGATGCAACAACGTAAAAGTGATTGTTATCAATTTATGATGTTTGGATAATTTGGATCAAAATTGCTTTTAAACGTAGAATTACCAAAATGGACATAGTTAAATAGATAATAGAATTAAAAAAAAAATTACATTTAGTTTTCTTAATTAAATATTTTCCTTCTATATTTTGATTAACTGAAGTAAAATGATATCACATTGATTAAATTCGAACAGACAATATATATTTTCAAATGATTCTACAAAGTTGAATCAAGATATTGTCCAAATCAAATACCATTATTTTGAAGTTATGCATTATATATTAAAAATATTATATTTAAATATAAAATTATACAGTGATTGCTTTACTACATGTGTGAGGCATATACTCTAAAACTAGCACGAAGTCTCCTTAACGAAATGCCGTTCTAATTTTACTCTTTTAATAAAGTGCAATATATAATACTTAAATATTAGAATTTAAAGTATGTAAATAAAAATTACAAACAAATAATAAAACTGCAATATAGTACTTAAATATTAGAATATAAAGTATGCAAATTTCAATCGTTCATTTTATTCCTTCAACAATTGCACAAGCCGCAAAAATAACAAAACTTGCAATGAAGGTGGATATTTGATTTTTTCTAGTAATTATTTTTAGATATTTAAAGAGGATAATGAAAGTTGTATATTTAAATTATTTTAGTAATTATTTCTAGATATTTAAAAAAAGGGTAATGAAGGTGGATATAGTTGTTGATGAAAATTAAAGAGGGTAATAAAAGAAAATGTAAAATTAAAATTGAAATAAATGACAAAATTGATTCTGGCTGAAGCTATTGCCAGAATCAATTCTGGAGAGCAGAATTGATTCTAAAACGTGGAAACAAACATCTCAATTTTACCTATTTTCACGAAAGTGAGTATCCAGAAATGAACCAAACATAGCCTAAATTTTGTATATTCGGTACATGCAAAGGATGAAGAATTAGTTAAATTAATTTCACCAATACATATTTTATTATATGAGATGCCAATATGCTAATATTTTATAAATTAGTGCCATATTAGGTGGCAGTTCAGATATCCAATTGGTATGTAATAAGTAACACAGTGAAATACAACTATTTTGTTTATAGTGTTAAGTGGAATTCAAATTCCCATATAAATTTTTAAAAATCTACATTTGGTTGATTAAGTCTCTAAAGTCCCAGAACATTAATTGACCTGCAACTATTCAAATCCTTCTAGAGAAATGATCTTGTTTCCTCGGGGTAAAAAGGAGAAATTCCTCGCCAACAGGATTTATATTCCCCCAGTCCGACAGAAATTGATGGAGAAGATAAATCATGATGACTCAGCGGTCCATTAGATGGAAGGTAAAGTGTTGATGCCCACATCTTGTTTCCTGTTTTGACATTCGGAAGTTTCTTTATAAGGAATGCTTATCCAAATTCATAAACTTTTTGAATATTATTTGTATAATAATAGTCATAGTTGACTTTCAAAACCCTAGTGCCTGCCTTAGTTTTTGAAAGTTGAAACTATTCATATATTCCCATTCAAGACACTGAATTCTTTTTTCATACATCTAATTTATGGAATAGTGTAATCTAATCATGTCCTACTAGAATACAATGAGGTATAACATTAAATATTGTATAATATATAGTCACATTGGCATTCCATACTATTTCAGGAAATTGGTTTCCGACCAAACAAATCATCTAAAAAGTAGCAACGAAGTGTCATCACATGTAAAAAGAAAAGGGATGGCAGTTTCCTAACTAGTATTTTAAATGATACACTACAATGTATTGCGTTTTCTTTATAACTTGTTTTACTATTTCTAAAGGAAAATAAAACTCTCATATTTGGTTGGATTTCTATAGAATGAGGTTGATCTTCTCACTTTATAGCATTCACTATGTAAATTTTTTAGGGTTAGAGAGTCTTGTTTAACACATATATACCATCAAAAGGCCCGCGCTACTCGGTATTGGACTACCATTTTCGATAAACTTGTTATCAAGACTTAGAAGTTTTTTAAATCCAAACTATCTTAATTGAAAGTGAATTGGAGTTTGAAATGTATTAGAATTAATTATATGTGTATTTAAATAGATCCATTCTAATCACTCGACATATTGATAGTATCTTCATGGGCAAATTCTACCACAAGAAAGTCGCCCCTATCTCTAAAGGGTCGTGTTCTTTGATTCATTTCGTGGAAACTGCTCCTTGAGTCATGTTATGAGTTGAGTTAAGGTGTTGGTGTTAGAGAAAGACCTCCTCCCTCTTTGCGGAATATCCAGGATTGCTAAACGCAAAGTTAATAAGTGGAGGAAGGAAGAGGTTACTGACTTAACCGGTGATTTCGTCTTGCTTGTTGGGAGAGAGGAAGCTTTCGGACCATCTTTTCCGTTGTGCTCAAAGGCTCAAATATAATATTACTAATTGGAATTGGAAAGAACGAGATTTCATTACTATTTTCTGCATATTGACTGCCCCTCTTCTTATAGTTTCTAGTCGGGAAGTTTGTCTTTGGCATACGCCTTCTTGCGCTTAGAATGACTGATCTGAGTATGCCTTTGTCTAGTCGATAGTCTGGTAATACTCCCCCCAATCTTCACTTTACGCCACGTCTTTCACTCACAGAACGGTGTGTGTCCTCTCCCCTTTTGGATCTGGTTAAGGTAGAAAAAATGAGTTACGTGAATCCATGATCAACAAACTAAATTCGGTTTATTATGTGTATAATTTTTAAATAGATCTAATATCAACTAAAACACTTCTACCATTAAGTAAGACTATGTATTTACCCAAAAAATATACAGTTGAATTTATAAGTGGTTTTAAGAATACGTGGATAGATTTGCAGATAATTATGATAAACAAATTAACAATAAACAAGTAAATGAAAACAGTAAGCAAGTAATTAGTTTGGAATGACGCGATCTCGATTGTAATTGAACTGAAAGTTTGGTCCGAGTCTTAGCTAAATTGCTTCAGATCTGAGCCAACAACAAGAGCAAACAAGAACACTTTTGAATGCAATTGTACGAGTTTTTGCAATGAGAATGAAATGTCCTTCCAACATGAAGGTTGTGCTCTATATATAGCTAACAATACAAGATATTTATGCCCAAAAATCACTCCCTCATTAAATAAATGATAAAAATGGTCACTTCATGAGCAAATAGTAACAACTGGTGCCATATCCGGAACGGGTAGGCGCTGAACTCCTTCAGTTTTTCACCCGATATTACCAGATTCGATCACTACCCGGTGTCATCTGGTTCAACCACCGCCTGGTCTTGCTACAACACCTGAACGTACCACCGGTGCAAATTGTTACTTCCTTCGACTTCCATTCCCAAACTATGCCACGTGTCGTACCGATTTTCACCGTATACACTACGATTCAATGGATTTCACTAATTTTGATAGAATTATGTATTTAATTAAGAATTTAATATGTATAAATAATTTAATAAGCAAAGAAATTAAAGTTGGTGTCATGTGACCATGAGGTTATAAGTTCAAGCCGTAGAAACAACATCTTGCAGAAATATGAGATAAAAATACGTATAATAAACCTTTGTGGTCCGGTTTTTTTCCGGACCCCGCGCATAGCCGAAGCTTAATGCACCGGACTGTCTTTTTTTTAATAAACAAAGAAATTATACTTTAAAACTCATAAATCAAAATTTCTGACCCTGAATAAAAGTTTATTACTTAATAGATTAAAGATTGGAGTCACGTAAAAAGTAACTAAATACACTGTTTATCCACTCAGCTGGCTTAATAAAAAGCTAGTGGCAACATGTAATCCTTTAATAGATCATTGAGTTAGTAGCAGGGGAAAAAATATTTTTCTCTCTCAATAATTTACAATTCGACGCACACTGACTATGAGCTACGTGGTGCAAAATAGGTTGAGCTGTTATCTAGTTTGCTGACTCATACACACGTAGAGGTTAACTAGATACATATCACATATTATTGGTTTGCCACTTATTACTTTCAAATTTAAAAATAATAAATAAACATATAGAATACTCCCCCACACAAATCATCTAATTTTTTAATTTGTCAATGAAACCTAGGTGTTGTTTGGCTAAGCTACTGAAAGCGTTTATATTTTTCAGAAATATTTTTTTGGCCAAACACCATTTTTTCAGAAATATAAATATTTTTTTCAGAAGCCAAAAAGTGTTTTTAGATGGAAAGAGAAGTAGAAATTTCAATTTGGTGCTTCTCGAAAAGTGTTTCTCCATAAGCCCTTTTTGCTCATTAAATAATTTTTTTGACCCATTTACCCTTTTCTTTTCACAAAATTCCTTTTAATCTCATATAATATCCTCATATAAAATAGAAATTTTGGAATGAGGTAGAGTGTGGGGATAGGGCGGGGGATAAGAAAAAAATTCATATATATATATATTTTTAATAAAAGTAACAAAAAATATGAAATAGAAATTGAAGGATGTGTAGGGCAATGGGGGTGGGGGGGGGGTAGCGGTAGGTCGGGGTAAAAAAAAAATTAGTATTTTTTAATATATTTTTTATAAAAGTAACAAAAAATATGAAATAGAAATTTGAGGATGGGTAGGGCAATGGGGTAGGGTGGGGATAGGGGGTCGGGGCTAAGAAAAAAATTCATTTTTTTTTTATAAAAGTAACAAAAAATATGAAATAGAAATTTGAGGATGGGGTAGGGCAATGGGGTGGGGGTGGAGGTGGAGGTAGGGTAGGGCGGGGTGTAAGAAAAAAATTCATATTTTTTTTATAAAAGTAATAAAAAATCTGAAATAGAAATTTGAGGATGGGGTAGGGGGTAGGGCGGGGATGTAAGAAAAAAATTCATATTTTTTATAAATTGTTTATAAAAGTAAAAAAAAATATAAAATAAAAATTTGAGAATGTGGTAGATGGACTGGGAGGTAAGAAAAAATTTCATATTTTCAATCATTTTTTATAAAAGTAACAAAAAATATGAAATAGAAATTTGAGGATGGGATAGGGGTATGGGGTGTTGTGGGCAGTAGGGCGGGGGTAGGTGTGGGTAGGGAGGGGGTAAGTTTGGACATATTTGAGTCATTGACTATCATATTTTCGATACATTTCTTATGTACAATATAATATTATTTTTTGATTAAATGTTGCAATTAAATAATTTAAAAAAAATTTATTAATTGTAAAGATATACTAATTTTTAGAAACATATGATAGAAAAGAATATTGTTAATAGTTTAAATCTATTAAAAAGAATATTCTAGTAAATTTGCATAAATGTGAGTCAAACAGGAAACTATTTCTGTTTCTGAGAAGTACTTCTATAACTACAAGCCAAACACCCTAACAGATTTTTCAGAAACAGTTTCTGTAGAACTATTTATAAGAAACAAAAATATTTTTTCAGAAGATTGGCTAAACAGATCCCAGTATATTATTTTAATTTCCCTGTTAGACTTTTACACGTAAACGGAACATTGATTTGTAATTTAGGCTATTTTTGTATTTATAAATAAAATATTCGTTAGTGGTTTTCAACTGGATCACGGTTTCATACTAGTTGAATGGGAAAGTCGAATGTAGTGATGGAGATTTCGAACCGTTTGGATCGGATATACAAACTTCGATTTAGATTATTAATTTTAAAACTCTAAAAATTATAATCCAAATATGTTTGAATATATCGATTTTAAATTTATCAATTTTATTAAATTGAGTTTTTTGCTTTAAGCTTATAAATTTAGCTGCTTCGTTTTCCACATTTGTTGAGCTTATGAGATGAAGAGATGATCAATTGGCACAAATCGATATTGATGAAAGGTGTAGAAAGTGAAGAATACAGTTGTAAACTCAAAGTGTTGGTCGAATAAGAAAATCATTATCATGTAATCCTAAAATGCAGACCAAATTTTAAAAAAGAAAAACGAATTTCGATTGGAATTTTGATTATGGCCACACTATGCCTACCCTTAGCCGAAAGTGCACATAAAATAAAAAATGACAAAAACAACTAATATTGTGGATATTTTAAAAGCTAGTTCGGTACAAAGGGATAATGCAAAATGATTGTGTTATGTTTGCATTTTGGTTAATATTATAGGATTAATACATATGTTTATCAACTAACATCTTTATCAAAGTGACAAATTAGTGACCGACCATAACCTAAGTTTTAAATAAGACAAAGCAATGAACTTGATAATGCAATTTATAGACGTGTGATACGCAATATATGTGATGGAAAGTGTACTAATACGATCAATTATTATATCATTAGCAGAAATCACTTGCTTAATGATTTCTTAACCAATATATTATAGCGGAAGCAATTAAACAGAAGAAAGAATAATAATGAATGTAAAGGACACAAACGATTTAATGTGGTTCACTAACAATGTGTCAGCTACGTCCACGGGCAGAAGAGAGAAAAACTTTATTGATCTTGAGGAATACAATTTTTGAGATTTCTCTGAATTGTATTTCTGATTGCTTATTAGGTTATGACTTATGAGGTTTATATAAAGTACCCCTTACACAGACTAAGAAAATGTTAGCCAAACAGAAAAGAAAAAGATTTTCCAAACAGAAAAGGAAAAGGATTCCTAAACATGGTAAAAATCTAATATGCCCGGATTCAAGGCATATTTCAACAAATTTCCACCTTGACTTGAATCCTCTCACAAATAATAGATGTACCAGATGCACCATTATAGTGTCATATGTACTAGACTCCTTTTGCCCCAGATTTTGCCCTCAAGGGGCAATCAACAACTCCTAACACTACAACAAATCGCCCCAAAGAGGGCGATTTTTTTAAACCAAAGAGGACGACTAAAAAATGTCCTTTTAGTTAGGACCAAAAAGGAAGACTACAGTCGCCCTTTTTAATTTCACCAAAGGGGGCGATTTGAAAAAATCGCCCTTTTTGGTCATCACTAAAGGGGGCGACTTCAAGTCGCCCCTTTTGGTCCGAATCAAAAGGGGCGACTTGAAAAAATCGCCCTTTTTTGTCCTAAAATCTAAAACATAATTTACTTGATGCTCAATGACTAAATGTTGTTCGCCTACATTTTTTTATATAAATATGTTATATTATATAAATCAAAGAAAATATTTTGTATAAAAATAAAAAGTTCTCATAGTCCGGACAATAACAAAAGAAGATTCGAGGTAGAAATTAAATTTATCTTCAAATGTTTTATGTTTCTAGTGTCTATTGTTATTCTCTAATTAAAACGATAGAAACTTGCATGGCTAGCTTTGTGTTTTAATCAACTATTTCGAGATTGATTGATGTATAACCCAAAAAAATTAAATAGACAATTAAAAAATTTAGGTAAATTATTTTGTTGCATCGTTTTTTAACATAAGTTGTTGGAAAAAATGGATGTAGTATCTTATCTCATGAATATTACAACTTAAGTAAGCATGTTATATACTATATAGAATCTTAGAAAAAAAGTAACAACCTTATATATATTGGAATTGACCATTTGTTATATCACATAAATGAGAAACTTTTTCATCATTTGTGATACCATTGCCTCTGTTTATGGAATTAATTAACATAACGACTTGCTTTTATTATTTATTTTTAATAAGATATAAATAAATATTATATTTCTTTCTTTTATTCTACATTTTTATTTCACAGAGGAGCCCGAGTTCGATTCTTGGCTTGGGTTGTATTTGTGGTGATTAAATTGCATAGCTAGTGGTCTAGTGGTAGAATAGTACAGTGTCACAGTTCAGACCAGAGTTCGAATCTCAGTTGGTACATTTAATTTTTTCTCTTTTTTGAACCACATAAAAAACGGTGACTACAATCGCCCTTTTTGGATATCGATCAACAAGGGCGACTTTAGTATATCGCCCTCCTTGAGTACAACAAAAAATGGGATTAAATAATTTTTATTTGTTAAATAATTACATGTCTTCTTAGAGTAGTAAAAGTTGAATTGAAATATGAAATTAATGTTTTTTTATTTTCCAAAGTGACAAATATTATAGACCAAATTTGAGATAAATTTATTTAAAGATTAATCCGGAATTAATTATTTCTTATCTCTCACACCAAACGAGTCCTACAATTTTTTTAAATGTCTTTCTTAACTATCACATTCATTGACTCATATCAATGTTATAAGAAGTTCGAATCTCAATTGGTGCATTTAATTTTTTCTCTATTTTTAATCACATAAAAAAGGGTGACCATAGTCGCCCTTTTTGGATATCGATCAAAAAGGGCGACTACATTCGCCCTTTCAATATAAATCAATTAGGGAGACTATAGTCGCCCTTTTTGAGAGATATCCAAAATGGGCGGCTTTAGTATGCCACCCTCTTTGAGTACAACAAAAAATGAGATTAAATAACTTTTATTTGTTATTCAATTAGTGATTAATAATTACATGTCTTCTTAGAGTAGTAAAAGTACAATTGAAATATGAAATTAATGTTTTTTTATTTTTCAAAGTGACAAATATTATAGTCTGAAATATACGTATCTGAATCCGATTCGAAGTTATTAAAAAATTACGAATATCCAAATCCGATCAGAAATTATCCGAAAAATGCGGATATCCAATTATTTCGATATCTGAAATATTCGGATTCGAATCCGATCCGAAATTATTCGAAAATTTTGAATATCCGATTTTTTCGATATCCGAAATATTCGGATCCGAATCCGATCCGAAAATTGCAGATATCCGATTATTTCGATATCCGAAATATTCGGATCCGAAATTATCCGAAAATTTTGAATATCCGATTTTTTCGATATCCGAAATATTCGGATCCGATCCGAAATTATTCGAAACTTGCGTATATTCGATTATTTCGATATCCGAAATATTCGGATCCAAATCCGATTCGAAATTATCAGAAAATTTTGAATATCCAATTTTTTCGATATCCGAAATATTCCTTTCAGAATCCGATCCGAAATTATTCAAAAATTATGGATATCTGATTATTTCGATATCCAAAATATTCTGATCCGAAATTATCCGAAAATTTTGAATATTCGATTTTTTCGATATCCGAAATATTCGGATCCGATCCGAAATTATCAGAAGATTGCGTATATCCGATTATTTCGATATCCGAAATATTCAGATCCAAATCTGATCCGAAATATTCTGAAAATTTGAATATTCGATTTTTTGGATATCCGAAATATTCGGATCCGAATAAGATCCGAAATTATCCAAAAATTTCAGATATCCGAAATATTCGAATCCGAGTTCGATCCGAAAATTATCCAAAATTTTTGAATATTCGATTTTTTCGATATCCGAAATATTCGGATCCGATCCGAAATTATTCAAAAATTGCGGATATCCGATTCTTTTGGATATCCGAAATATTCGGATCCGAATTATCCGAAAATTGCGGATATTCAATTTTTTGGCTATCTGAAATATTCAGATCCGAATCCGATCAGAAATTATTCGAAAATTGCGTATATTCGATTTTTTGAATATCCAAAATATTCGAATCTGAATATTCAAAATTTTCATCTTTTAAATCATATTCTAATTTATCTTAAAGTATTTTAAATTCTATTTTAATTATGAGGAGCATAAATATAACAAATGACTGATTTAGTGGTAGAATGACACAGTTTCACAAAGGAGATCCGGGTTCGATTCCTGGCAGGGAGGTATTTGTGGTGATTAATATTGCATATCTGGTGGTCTAGTGGTAGAATGACACAGTTCCACAGAGGAGACCCAGGTTCGATTCTTGGCAGGGAGATATTTGTGGTGATTAATATTGCATAACTAGTGGTCGAGTGGTAGAATGGTACAGTGTCACAGTTGAGACCAAGGTTCAAATCTCAGTTGGTGCATTTAATTTTTCTCTTTTTTGAACCAACCCAAAAAGAGCGACTACAATCAGTCGCCCTTTTTGATGTATCTCAAAAAGTCGCCCTCTTTGGTCCTTATCAAAGGGGGCGACTTGAAAAATCACCATGTTTGATCTACGACATAATAAGACGACTTGAAGGGCGACTAAAAATCGTCCCATTTGATCTAAGGGGACGATATTTAACCCAAAGTCGCCCTCTCTGGGTCGATTTGTTGTAGTGTAACATTGAGCAACTCCAACTAGTGTTGGATTTGTTGTGTGGAACCGGCTTTGTGAACATATCAGCTGGGTTATCAGCAGTACCCACTTTGTTCACCTTGATTCTCTTCTCACTTCTCAGAAAATGATACCTCACATCAATGTGCTTAGTCCTCTCATGATGGACTTGATTCTTGGCTAAACAGAGTGCACTGAGACTGTCACAATACGCTATGGCCTGATCCTGATGTAGATTCAGATCGCTGATCAATCCTTTCAACCAGATTCCCTCATTGGTTGGTTCTGTTAATGTCATGTACTTTGCTTCTGTAGTCGACAAAGTCAGTGTAGGCTGCAAAGTAGCTTTCCAACTGAGAACTGAACCACCAAGAGTGAAAACATAACCAGTCATAGATCTTCTACTGTCAACATCTCCATCTCCAGCATAGTCAGAGTCTGAAAACCCTGTCACCAAACACTCTGTATCACCTCCATAAATGAGACCAACATCAGACATACCTTTGATGTACCGAAAAATCCTCTTCGACTTGCGATGCTCTTGTCAGGCTCACTCATAAACCTGCTAACAACACTAACAGACTGTGCAAGATCATGTCTAGTGCAAACCATTGCATACATCAAGCTTTCTACTACACTAGCATAGAAAAATTGAGACATGTACTCCTTCGAAGAGGCATACCTTCATGCATTCGTAGACTGAACAGACGTTGCTTCAGAAGTAACTTGTTGGTTAAAGACTTCGTCATATAAAGACTCTCGAGCTTGACCCATAGACCCTGCGCGATTTCCTCTTCCGCGACCTCAGTGATAATATCATCAACAAGGCTCAACATAATTGTTGAATGAGCCTTCTCTTCCAGAACGACCATCTCAACGTTAATGGGTTCTGCCTGTTTCCTAGCAAGCGGCGCCCAAAGTCCTTGTTGTTTTACGAGGCTCGCATCTTGATCTGCCACTGACTAAAACTGTTTCTTCCCGTAAATTTGTCGATTTTCACATTCATTCAAGACATCTTTCAAACAAACAAATCCGGCTCTGATGTCAATTTGTTATAGCGAAAGCAATTAAACAGAAGAAAGAATAATAATAATGAATGTAAATGACACAAACGATTTAACGTGGTTCACTAACAATGTGTTAGCTACGTCCACGGGCAGAAGAGAGAAAAACTTTATTGATCTTGAGGAATATAATTTTTTAGATTTATCTGAATTATATTTCAGATCGCTTATTAGGTTATGACCTATGAGGTTTATATAGAGTACCTCTTACACAGACTAAGAAAAAAAAATTCAAACAGAAAAGGAAAAGATTTTTCAAATATGATATAAATTTAATATGCTCGGATTCAAGACATATTTCAACACAATAATTTATAGCCGCAACTATATAGAGAATATTTTTGTTTAGTACTCCTTACGTATATTCTTAACAAATTTAGAATTATAGAATAGAAAACTTTAAAACAACGGAATACCTCCCTTTATTTGGGGTAAAATGGCGAAATCCCTCGCCCACAACCTCCCCGGTCCGACAGAAATTGATGGAGGAGGTAAATCATGGTGACTCAGCGGTCCACTAAGTGGAGACACAATGTTTGATGCCCATAAGGAGTCATCTCCCACAAAGAAGAAATGAAATTCTCACACTACGGCTGTCAGGGCTCGAACCTGTATAATTGGGGGCAATCTATCACCCTAAAACCAACTGAGTTACGCCCATTCGGGCAATACCTCCCTTTATTTGTGGCTTAAAAGAAAACGAAATGTTGTTTATTACCAATCTGTACATAATATGCAAAGAAAAGACAACAAATAGAATCTTATTGGTGTTAAGCCCCTTAAAACAATAATATTGACGTTAGAGATGGATTACTAATTATTAAACAATATTAATCTAGTGTAAGAAGCGGATTATGTAGAACTGTTTCTAAATATGGCCATTGGTTAATTGAAATGGTAAAATCAATCTTGGTGCCTTATTTCGTTAATTATTTATTACTAGTAATTACTAATTGGTTGTATAATTACCGTAGGGATGTTGCTCTAATGTTCATGTGACATGTCAAAAACACCGAATTTAGTGCATCTAACAGCTTATCCAAAGTACTTAATTACATATGTTTCCATTTTGGTCATGCAAATAAAGATATGCCTTATCGACAAAAAAATAATTGCCATAATAACGTGTCTTCCAGAAAATTCTATGAATTTTATACTTATTTTTCGAGTTCAATAAAATAAAGACGATTAGATTTACCTTTAGGGCAAGTTTAAATACGGTGTATTACGCTGGACTGTATTGGACAAAAAAATAATAAAATATAGCGTTTGTGGACGTTTTCAGATTGTACTGTATTATTTCTAAAAATAGTACCCTTCAACTGTCATTTTTTAGACTCATCTAGTATATGAGTCTCCCTACTACTAAACCTAAAAAAAATCCAGTCAATTATATATTAATACTCTAATATCGTTCATTACAATATATTACAATTTAATATAAAAATATACCGTCAAGTGCGACGTACCAAACGAGCCCTTAATCACCTAAAGAATAAAAAGAAGAGGATAATTAAGATTACGCATGCTAAGGTAAAAGCAAAAACGATAAAAATGAGAAACTTAATTAGGATAAATAAGATTACGCAAGCTGGTATAAAAAATAAAAAAAAGTATGATTATTTTTTCTTCATATTTCGACTTTATTTCCTCCTATTTTTGCTTCTCAATTTTTTTTTTTAAAACTGACTTTAAACAAAAGTAGAAGATTACTCCTCTAAATAATGATTTATTAATTAGAAATTTCTCTATACAAAATTATTCATCAATTTTTTTTGGTTAAATATTTTAAATTTATTTTTCAGATAAATTAAACTTGTTCTAAAAATATCATTTGACAAAAAAGGAAGAAAGAATCTTATTCATATTTTTTTCTTGCAAATTAACTCTTATTGTTCTTATATATTAAAGAGTGTTAATTAATACACCTAATAAAAATGTATTTTTTTTAATTAAGTAGGCGTTTGGTTATAGAAATCAAATATTTTTTATTTTATTTGAATTTTTTGAAGTTAGAATTGAAAATCAAGTTCTGCTTGGTTATATTTTTTTACAAAGGAGATAAAATAATATTTTATTTGAAAATATAATGAAGTTGAAAAGCAGGTTATAAATTGTTTTTCAAATTTAAAATCCAAATACAAGTATAATTTAAAAATTTCTGATTCTCAAATAAAATAAAATAATATCCGAAAAAAGTGAATAATTTGTACGGCTAAACGAATCCTAAACACACAAAATTGGGTTTTTAAGAATAGTCCAAAAATCTTAAACAGATAATTTTCTTACTTATCCAAATTAGTCAAATTTTATCGTGATTATCCAATCAACCCCTTTGTTTTAATTATCCATTTCATTTTTCAAATTACCAACTTATTCAATCTAATCCAACAACTAAACCTTACCCCTTACCCCTTTTATCCCTACTTATTCAATCTAATCCAACAACTAAACCTTACCCCTTTTATCCCTACTTCATCGATATATGACACATTTGATACGCTGAATTGTACTGAATACATTATTATTTTATATAATTTACTTTAAGTTCACAAAATTTTAAACAATTCAGTACTTTCTTAAATTCTTTTACAAATTGAACCGGATATAGGAAAAAAAGAAAAAAAAACACAACAAAAAATAGTCACCGTCCAATTTATTCTACATATATATCACCCACTCTCCATATCCAGCTGTATTTATTTGTCTTTAAAACCCATATCACAAATTTCAACTTTGAACCAATTTTCAAGAATTGAACATTTCTCTAAATTTAAACACAAACCCAACATGGGTTCTTCATTATCCTTATTAATTCAACAGTTTTCATCCAATACTGTTACTATTAATCAGCAAATTAATCATGGTCTTGGTGATTTACCAGAGAGTTGTGTAGCATTAGTTCTTGTATATATGGACCCACCTCAGATCTGTAAATTATCTATGCTTAATAAGGCATTTAGAGGTGCTAGTTCTGCTGATTTTGTTTGGGAATCTAAGTTGCCAATGAATTATAACTCTATTATTCAAAGGGTCCAAAATTTTCCTGCTAATTTGTGTAAAAGAGATATTTATGCTAAGCTTTGTCGACCTAATTCTTTTGATGGTGGCACAAAGGTACAATTTTTACTCCCCTTTTATGTTAAATTAAATCTTTCTTTTTAAGATATTAATTTTTATGCCCAGTTTATTCATAAGTTTCAATCTTTTTTATTTTTTTTAATTCTATGTGGATTTGTTTTCTTGAAAATGAAAATTATATTAACTAGGAAGTCAATTGTACTAGTTTGGTTGTAGTTGTTGTATGAAAATTTAATAGGTAATCTAAAGGCTCATAATTTTTGTACCCAATTTACCAAAAAAAAAAATGGTAATATACATCCTGGAAATAAAGATTACTATACCATTTACTTGTAAATCTATACTATTTGTTGTTGAAGTGGTAGTATTGAATTTGAGTAGTAGTAATCTATAGGCTGTAGTAGTAGTAGTATTAAAATTTGAAAAGGCTCATAATTTAAGAGTGGAAATAATTTGTGTATTCAATTTAGCAAAAATAAGGTTACTCTTTTTTCAAGTTAAAAATTTCTATACCATTTACTAGTAAATCTGTACTAGCTTGGTATGGAGGTTTTGATGTTAAAGTGGTAGTATTGAATTTGAGTAGTAGTAATTTAAAGGCTGTAGTAGTAGTAGTATTAAAATTTGAGAAGTGATCTAAAGGCTCATAATTTTAGGAGTGGAAACAATTTGTGTACCCAATTTAGCCAAAAAAAAAAGGTTAATTTTTTTCCTGAAAATAAAAGTTACTACCATTTACTGGAAAATCTGTAGTAGTTTGGTATTGAGGAGTTGTTGAAGTGGTAGTATTAGATTTGAGTAGTAACGTTAAGGCTGTAGTAGTAGTCGTAGCAGTAGTAAAATTTCAGAAGTAATTTAAAGGATATAATTTGTTTGAGGGTGGAAAATGAGTTTGATGGTTTTATTGCTTTGTGGGATATGTGCAGAGAGTATGGCTAGATAAGAGTACTGGAAGAGTTTGTATGTCTATATCTTCAAGTGGCTTGGCGATAACGGGCATTGATGATAGGAGATATTGGAGTCGGATTGAAACAGATGAATCAAGGTGAGGCCTACTATTGTTTTTGCTTCTTATATGTATAGTAATGGTAGACATTTTTGTATTTGCGCATTGTTGATGTGTGTGTATTTAGATTGGCTGATCAACACCAAATGTTCGCCTGTTTGGGGCATCATTTATCTTATCCACATATGAATTCTTATTTAAAATGTTTGATTTCAAGTGTGTGAATTGAAGTTGTTTAAGGGGGTCTTGTATTTGTGATTGCAAAATCTATGATTAATTAGTCTTTTAGAAACCAGTATGGTATCTGCATACTCCTATTCTCCTAGTAATGACCAACAGTAGTGGAACAGCATTGAATAGCGTGTCTCCTACCCTTTTATTTGTTTTAAGTAATCCTTGAAAGATTTGGTGCTTGAGATATTTGAGGGGCATTCGTGTTGTCTTTCTCAGTAGTATTACCCTTTCAATCTAAAGGTGACGAGATAAGAGTTTCAACATTGTCATCATGGTTAAACATTGCTTGTTAGCTGGTTATTTGCTGATTCTGATGAGGCTTATGTATAATTTTCAAGTCTCACTTTCCGCTAATTGTTAGTCCACATGATTTACCTAGCAATTCCTATCAGGAACAATTTAGCATACATGTTTTACCTAGCAAATCAGATCAGGAACGATCTTTAACATTTAGTCACACACTGTACATGGCCTAAAGCTTGGTGTGGGGTGGGAGCCAGAGACTTATACCCATTACCTCATACAACCTTGTAGAAGCCTATTTGTTGTTTCAGATTGATATGATGTAAGATTCCACGTGCAAAAATAGTTAGCTTTAGGGGGATATATTGTGAAATTTCATTCTCAACATAGGTTATGGTGGGTAGAGTTACTCGATACCCGTGCACCTAAGCTGGTTCTACATAGGGGAAGCAGTCAATACCTTTTTGAGATTTCTTACTACCTGAATGATTGCTTTAAGCATACCTCTGCTGCTCATTCTTGAAAGTAAAACTAGATGAAAAAAGAATAGATATCGGTGTTTCATGCACATTTTCATGTTCTAATGCTGGTATAGACACTGATATGCTTATAAAGGCACCACACATTTTGATTTTATTGCTATAATCTTTTATGAAAAGCTAGTACATCTTAGACAGAAACACAAAATAACTTATTTTCCTTTCTATCCACACAGATTCAAGTCTGTTGCATATCTCCAACAAATCTGGTGGTTCGAAGTTGATGGAGAGGTCGATTTCCCATTCCCCGTCGGGTCCTATAGCATATTCTTCAGACTACAAGTAGGACGTGCCTCTCGGAGATTCGGACGCCGAGTCTGCAACTCCGAGCACGTCCACGGATGGGATAAAAAACCAGTGCGGTTTCAGCTCACGACATCAGACGGTCAACAAGCTACAACCCAATGTTACTTAAGCGAACCTGGAATATGGAAGTACCACCATGTAGGTGATTTTGTCGTCACGGGTTCGGTAAAAGAAATGAAAGTTAAATATTCCATGACTCAGATCGATTGTACACACACTAAAGGTGGACTATGTGTAGATTCTGTACTGATATGTCCAGTAGAGTTTACAGAGAGGTTGAAGCAGAGTTTTTGATTTGCTGATTACCTGTGTCTCTAGAGAAAGTGTTTTAAGAGTATGAGTTCTAGTGCTATCCAAGTTTTTTGAGTGGTTAGTGTTAAGGGATAATCATATTAGACTCAGGCAATTTGTGTAAAAATGTGAACGGACTTTTTATTCGTTCATTGTATGAGTTGTTAGCATCAGTTAGATTAGATAAACGTATTTTTGTGCACTTCCAATTCTATCAAGTGTCGAGAACCAATATTTGCATCTTGCTGCACTGAAATGTAGCGATGTATATCTTGATTCTTTTACTTTTTGTTGAGATGGTTTGGACGTATTTTCTGTTGATCTATAGATGCATTAGGCCACAAGTGTCAAATTATGGCAAGTGAATGTGTTAAAAAGAGCCACGGGGTAGGCCTAAAATTACTTGGAAAGGTCTCTCGAAACTTTTTTATATCAATGCAGATGTAGCTAAAGATAAAGTACAATAAAAATAAAAAGATCCATAGGTGATATTCTCTAGTGAGAAAAGAATTCAAACTTGTTAAGAGATTTTTTATTATTATTCATTATTATTATTTGTATCTTATATAGTATTATTGTGATAACTGATATGAAATGAGCTTTCTGGAGATTCATATAGTCGATGCGTCTTGTCTTCTATTATGTTTGTTCATTTTGCTCAATGTCTCAAGATAATTGGTAAGGTAGTTCTGGATGTGGATGTAGGCTCTAACATATGGATTAGAAAAAATTCAGTAGTTTGGTCCAAAACTTATAGGGCATTTGCTACTTTTCACCAGTACAAATACTGATTAACTCCGTCTATCAAGACTTGGACCGCTAGAAAGAAATCACAGAGAAATTTGATCTTAAAAATTAAACTTGAGACCTTGTGATTTTCCAACTAACCACACCTTGGGTGTCTGAAAGTTACTTTTCTTCTCAATGGACTTATTATTTTAGCATCTGTAGTTTAATATTGTGCCTTCACAGGGCTAAGTTGTAGGTGTGGAACAAAGAACGTTAAGTAACATTTATAGAATAGTCCAATGGAGAAAGAATGACTCAATGGACAAAGTTTAGGTTACACAGGACTAGAGCTGTATATTTTATTGGGCCATAGAGGAGAAACTTGCTGCAACTGTAAGAATGGATTTATGCTGGAAAAAAACAGGAAATTACACCAATGACTTTGAAAGTAGATGGTCTTAAATTTTTTACGCTTGCTTGTCCATGGGAAAATTCTCAAGGAAGTAAAAGGTATTGTCCATGGAACAAAACTTGCTAAATTTGAAATTTTGCCGATTGGACAAAGCAAGTCAAAAGTTAAAGAAAACTCACCTCTAAGCACCCGAACTTATGAATTAACCTTCACTATCTTTTTCTTATGATTAAGCAACCATTTGGAGTATTACTTATGCAAAATTACATGCTGAGATAATTTTTATTAATGCTTTAAACTGTACGAAATAAATGATAACAATTTTAAGGTATCCTACTTGGATACCGTTATTTAATGTGTACCCGGTTTTAAAACTTTTTGTACTCTATTCACTTTGGAATAACTTTAGTATACAAACACCACATATTTGAAGTTGTTATGAATTGGTTAAGCTTGCAAATTTTTATCATTACGAGTATGATTTAAATAATGATCTCAAAAATCGAATATATGTGTACTTCGATCGAAATAATGAGAGCTACTCTTTAGGACCCATTCAGGTTGTAACGGGGAAAATCAAATTTCCGTTGGAAATTTACCTAGTGGGAAATTTATCCCATCCTTAATGACTTGAATATATGGGGTCCCGCATGTCGGAAACATTATTTCCACACACATGCATACGTCGTACAACGTCGCTAAATTTCAAGTAGTGAAAGAGATGTTGGTAGACATATTAAGTGTTCTTAAGTTATGTAAGGATGAACGATTAATTGGCCAAATTTTATGATCTCCCACGACGGTATGAGAAAAGAAGAAATGTGCAAAATACGGAAAATTGGGGAAGAGCCGCGACACCGAGCCACGACGAGCCAGCGCCGCAGCGCTGATCGTCCAGTAACTCGAAGTTTGGTTTTGCCCATTTTGCGCAACGGCGCTACGCGTACAGTGAACCCCGAAAAATCAAAGGATTTTCTGAATATGAATCAGCCAACTATTAACATGATCAAGATGACCATTGATGAGTTCTATGCAACCCCATTTGGTGCATTCACATGGCATGTGAATGACCACCTTTGCGCCTATAAATAGAGGTCTCAAAACACTTATGAAATCATCCAAAACAGATCCAAAAATTTGGAGATTATTTGAGAGCCTCTTCTTATTCTTCTAGCAATCTTGAGTTCTTAATTCTTCTAGAGATTTACAAGTATTTGCTTGTACTTGTGAAAGTTGTTGCTGTTTTTTTATTTTAAGAGGCTATTACCCACTTTCCGTAAGCCATTATATACAGGATAATCTTGCCTTAAAGAGAGAATGTCATCACTCGACTCAACAAACGTTGTTATCATTGTCTCTTATCTAACCTTCTTCCATCCCTGTTCACACTCAAAACTTCCAACAATTTCATCCTCTCTTTATTGTTTGCCTGGCGTTGTAAGGGAAATAATTAATGTATACAGAATTTCTACTCCAAAAATCGGTAGTTCATAGTGATTGCTCATATATACGTGGTCTAAATAAAAACCTATTGGGTCCCTGAATCATTAGGTTGTGCTCTAGCTCCACCACTGAATAAGGATTAAGAATTTGAAGTGCATGGATATCCGATGTTGATACCACTATTTAACTTATATTCGCTTTTATAATTTTTGCACGTGTACCTCACTTTCAGACATACGATGGCTGAAGTTATAGCAAAAATGCATGAACTTCACTCAGATGTAACTTCAAACATTTTTTATGAAGCTTGATTATGTGAGGACTAATTTCAAACACTGCATGTACGAAGTGGTTATACGTGCAAAACAAAAATTAAAAATTAGTACAAATTAGACAACAATGTCACTTTTTCATCAAAATATATTGGGAAAATAAAAAAAGGAAAGTTAGACATTTTGCCGCTCCACGAACAATATAATCATCAGCCAATATACATATATTATACACTAATTTACGTATATATATATATTTGTCGGTTTTTTTTTTTAAGAACGAAAAACTATTTAAGTTAATTTCTAATAAAAAATGCCCGAGGAATTTGTCCCTCTATAAAGTTACAAAGAGCATATTTTCCCTCAGGCCTCACCTCATACTCTCATAGGTTGCGTAGGAGTAGTTCTTAGCTTTTAGGTAATAAAGTGAATTAATCATCATTCACAAATGGTTAATTAAAAATTAATAAATAAATGAGGGAGTGACGGCTTTAGCGTTCATCCTAATTCCTACATGCTCTTTGCATTCATATGAGTTTCTAATTGCTTGCTGCTATCTAAAATCGAGTAAATTGTCACAATAGTAACCTCAAAAAAGTAATTTTCAGAACACTATATTGAAATATATTGATAATAATAAGGAACGAGAAAGTCACAACAACAACCAATGTGAACAAAGAAATTTGTCTCGCTGATCAATCTTTCTTTAAGATAATATTGCCCCGTATATTCCTTTCAACGGAGTAATGGAAATTTATCTCTCAAGATAAAACAACAACCAAACTAATGAGCAAATGAGACTCAAGAGTTCGCTATAGGAAGAAAGATCTTAGAGTGTTTGGTTGATAAAGAGGAAGAACAATTTCAGGAAATTGTCTAGAGAATGTGTTAAGTGTGTTTTGCAAATGAGTCAAAGGCCTCATTTTATAGTGTTGAGAAGATGACTTTTCAATTGCCCATGTAATGGCCTTGATTATGGAGTGTTAATTCAGCCAAATAATGGTTGAATTCATTTGGAATGTAATGGAGGTTTAATTCCTCAAAACCAACCCAAGAGTCATGTTTTTCGCCTCCGTCGCACCTACGGACTACCAGCGTGCGCAGGAGGCACCGCGACGCCCAACTTCGAGAGTTGGCGCCATGCCGCAGGAGGCACCGCGGCGCCACAACTTGAGAGTTGCCGCGCCGCAGCTGATTTGATCTGCGCCATATCGGGCCGCATCGATTCATGACTCGTTTCATCTTTAAACTTATTGTACACTTCTTCCTTCATTTACCAACGTGAAATAAACGTCATTTGGCTGATAACCGTCTATTACCTTATGTCTCAAACAATTCATATTTGTACCAATATCTCTTCCATTGAGGAAATATGATCCTTGACATTACGTGTGCACGTGTGTGGAAACAAGGTTTTCCACGTGCGGGGCCCCAATTGTTCGAGTCATAATTAAATAAGATTAACTTTATTTCACGTTTAGTAAATATTTTCAACAATCCCCTCTTGGAAGAAATTTTGGTGCACGCAACTGGTGTCTTTCTAGCAATCAACTGGCGGATTGATGTTGCATCTGGAGAGGTAGTCGTAGCTTTGAACCTTCCATAGTAGAATACCATCGGACATATTTACTGCGCGGTGAACGTGATGTCTAGAACCGTCAGTGTTTAGTATATGCCAAGACAATGGTATCAACACAACACCTTTCATACTATATCTTTCTTGTATGTTTTGTCCGTCGTGGGCCGTGGACACACTTAGATTCTTAAGTAAGTTCATTTGAGGCGACCTGTCCTCATACTTAAATAGGTGGTCTCCGACTCCAACTATGTATCCTGTAATACCCCACTGCGCAAGCGTTAGGAACCATTAAAAGTTTCCCCAATCTAACCTCAAAATATTGAGGATCATTACAGATTTGGAAACTTATCCTCTACCCCTCTACATGTAGAACTTTTTGTCTATCACGGGATTGACCTTGGATTATGTTTATTAAGAAGAAATCATTATCCGAAGTGTTCTTGCTTCCACCGAAGCGCTCAACTGAACCTTTACAGTTTAGTTTTCCCATTGAACCTTATCCCTGGGATCTCCAGTCCGTAAGGTTGGGTGTCCACTATATCGATTCTTATTGATTGGGTTTTAAGTCCATTCCACTGCAGACGATACATTTGATCTCTCTCGTCATTCCGCCGTCGAGGATCGGCGATATTTTCCTTAGATTTCACGTAATCAATGGAAATAATTCCCGAGGTGATCAACTGCCTAACAGACTCGTGTCTCCGTCGAATATGACGAGACTTTCCGTTACATAGAACTCTGTGCTCTTCCAGAGCCGACTAACTATCACAATGGATCATTATAGAAGATACGGTTTTTTCCAACACGGGACATCCTCTAGAAACTCATAAAGTCATTCAGCTTCATCTTCCACTTTGTCTAAAAGGATGAATTCCGACTCCATCGTGGATCGGGAAATCAATGTTTGTCTAGAGGACTTCCAAGACACAGCTTCACCACCGATTGTAAAAATATATCCGCTGGTGGACTTGATGTCGTCACTATCAGATATCCTGTTTGCGTCACTGTACCCTTCTAGTACCGCTGGATATCTCGAATAGTGTAACCCGAACTTTAGTATGAACTTCAGGAACCGTAGTACCCTATTCAACGCTTTCCAGTGATCCTCACTTGGATTACGGGTGTACCTAGCCAATTTATTGACTTCATAAGCGATATATGGTCGAGTGCAGTTTGTGACATACATCAAACTCCCAATCACCTGTGTGTATCGCTCCTGGCGTATGGGTACACCAAGACGCTTGTCAATCTTTTGACTTCTATCCAATGGTGTCGTAACCGGTGAACTGTCGAACATCTTAAACTTTTTCAGCACATCTTCGATGTAGTGAGATTGGGACAAGACCAGTCCATTAGATGTCTTAGAGATCTTGATCCCTAATATGACATCTGCGACACCCATATCTTTCATGTCAAAACATTGTTTTAACATGTTCTTAGTCTCTAGGATTATCTTAGGACTGCTACCGGTGATCAACAAGTCGTCTACATAGAGGCATATCATGACGAATGAATTGACATTTCCTTTCATGTAAACATATTTGTCACATTTATTAATGGCGAACCCTTTTGATAGTAGAGTACTATCAAATTTCTCGTGCCATTGTTTATGGGCTTATTTCAGCCCATACAAAGATTTGACAAGCCGACACACTTTTGTCTCTTGTCTTGAAACCACATACCCCTCGGGTTGGTCCATATATATTTCTTCTTCCAAATTGCCATTTAGAAAGGCTGTCTTGACATCCATTTATTGTATTTCATGATCCCACAAGGCGGCGATAACTATGAACATACGTATGGATGTCATTCTGAATATCGGAGCGTAGGTGTCGAAGTAATCAAGACCCTATTTCTGACGATAGCTCTTGACCACCAACCTAGCCTTGTGTTTGTCGATAGAGCCATCTGCTTTTAACTTCTGTTTGAGGATCCACTTACAACCCAAAGGTTTGTGTCCTGGAGGAAGATCTACTAACTCCCATGTGTGGTTTTGCAGGATGGATTCTATCTCGCTTTCTATATCTTCCTTCCAGAGTGATGCTTCTGGAGTTGACAACGCTTCGACGATTGTCCATGGTTCATCCTGAACCAAATAAGCTACAAATTCTGGACCGAAGGATTTGTCCTTCCGTGCCCTTTTGCTTTGCCTTGGTTCCATATCTGAATCTTCTAAGTCCTGAGAATCTGGAACACTAAATTCCGGATCGTCAACTACTTCAGAATTTACTAGATCTGAACCGTTTTGATTTAGGTAGTCAGTGACTCCCAGTTCATCAAAAGTTTGCTCATAACTATGTTTGCGAGAGGTTATGTTGTTTTCCTTATATGGAAATGTGTCTTCAAAGAACCACACGTTCCTTGATTCCAGGATCGTATCTTCATATATGTTTGGTACATCCGACTTATGCACTATGAAGCGATAAGCACTACTGTTATCAGCATATCCGATGAATATACAATCCACAGACTTAGGTCTAATCTTGACCTGCTTTAGCATATGTAATTTTACCTTTGCCAGACAACCCCATACCTTCAAATATTTTTAGGTAGGTTTCTTTCCTTTCCATAGTTCGTATGAGGTCTTGTCCTTACCTTTGTGTGGAACTCTATTAAGAATCTTATTTGCGGTAAGGACAGTTTCTCCCCACATGTGTTGGGGAAGGCCAGATTTGATGTGTAAGACATTCATCATTTCCTTTAATGTTCGGTTCTTGCGTTCAGCAACACCGTTCGATTGAGGTGAGTAAGGAGCCGTCGTTTGATGAACTATACCCGATTGGGTACAAAATTCTTCAAAAGGCGCTACATATTCTCCCTCTCTATCACTACGGATCATTTTAATCCGTCCGCTTAGTTGGTTCTCAACTTCTGCTTTGTAGTGTTTGAAGGCTTCAAAAGCTTCATCTTTACTTTTAAGTAAAGGTAGAAAAACCTTGTGCTATCATCTATGAACGTCACAAAATACTTGTTTCCCCCTCTAGTTTGAGCGAACTTCAAGTCACATATGTCTGTATGTATGAGTTCTAAAGGGTCGGTTTCCCTTTCGACGGATCTAAATGGACTCTTGGAAAGTTTTGCCTCTACGCACACCTCACACTTATGTTGAGGGTTTATGTCGATAGCCGGCAGTAATTCCAACTTACTAATCTTTGAATAGATTGATAGTTAACATGTCCTAATCTATGATGACATAAGTTAGATGACTCAATCAAGTAAGTAAAAGGTTCTATTTTATTGATCGATGAGGTAGAAGACACTACAGGTGTACCATTAACCTTAAATAGGCCTTCACATTAGAAGCCCATTTATACAAACGTTCCGTTCTTAGTGATTACAAATTTATTAGCCTCTATACTATACTGAAGCCAACAATTACTAATATAGTTCCAGAAATTAAATTTCTTCGAATTTCTGGTACATGCATCACTTCCTTGAGAATCAGCTCCTTCCCGGACGTCATCTTGATGATTACCTTTCCTACCCCCAGCATTTGAAGAAGAGTTGTTGCCCATGAACAACTTCTTATTTGTAACTGGTGTATATGTGGAGAAAGTTTTTTTATTGGAACAAATATGACGGGTAGAACCCGTGTCCAACCACCATTGTGTCGAATTCTCAACAAGGTTGGATTCTATCACCATTGCTGAGAATTCTTCAACCATATCGTCTAGGAGCGTGTCTTCGACGATGTTTGGCTCACTAGCCAATTTCATATCATCAGTGACATGGATACCTCGGTCCCCTCCCGCCATATCATTTGGCTGAGGGTCCGCGTCTTCCCTAACTTGTGGAGGGTCTTCGGTCAGGAAACGTGAAATTCCCATAACCGTCGAGAAAGCCAACATCTTTTGCTGCCATCGCTTGAAGTATGCACCCATGAATTTCTCTCGACGTTCATGGTGAGAATCAACAGCAGTTGGATCATTAGCGCTTGCTTGAGAAGGAGCAAGGACGTTTGGAACGCCTTGAGCAGTTCGGTTCATCTTACCTTGAGCAGCAACGTTGATGTCCATAGCTTTGACTTGATCTTCAGCAGACATGTTGTTGTTGAAACAACGAATATTATCTTAAACTTGTTGGAGTATATTGATAATAACAAGGAACGGGAAGGTCACAACAACAACCAATGTGAACAAGGAAACTTGTCTCGCTGATCAATCTTTCTTTAAGATAATATTGCCACGTATATTCCTTTCAACGGAGTAATGGAAACTTATCTCCCAAGATAAAACAACAACCAAACTAATGAGCAAATGAGACTCAAGAGTTCGCTATAAGAAGAAATATCTTAGAGTGTTTGGTTGCTAAAGAGGAAGAACAATTTCAGGAAATTGTCTAGAGAATGTGTTAAGCGTGTTTTGCAAATGAGTCAAAGGCCTCATTTTATAGTGTTGAGAAGATGACTTTTCAATTGCCCATATAATGACCTTGATTATGGAGTGTTAATTCAGCCAAATAATGGTTGAATTCATTTGGGATGTAATGGAGGTTTAATTCCTCAAAACCAGCCCAAGAGTCATGTTTTTTCGTCTCCCGTCGCAGCCTCTGGACTACCAGCGCCGCGGCGCCACAACTTCAGAGAGTTGGCACCTTGCGTGCTTTTAATATTAATTGTCAAGTGAATAATAACATATTAGTTAGTATTTAATCAATATTCCACATGACATATATTGTAGGAATGTATTTTATAAGTTTATATTGTATATTTATTCTATTAGAATTTTTTTTTTTTTTTTGCTTGCCCGATCCTGGTCATGTTTTTTTTTTAATTTCAGGCCAGACCCTACGGGTCACGGGTCGGTCCTGACCAGTTCTACAAACAAAATGAAACGGGGGAATTTGAATGGGTCGGGTCACAGGATCCGACGATTTTTTTTGTTATTTCTAAAATTGAATTTCCAACATTGAAATTGACATTCACACCTACATTACCACGAAGTTTAGATGTTGAAATCTATTGTATATCGGGAGATCCTACTAAAGAAAAGAGAAAATTATAAATCAATTTGGGGGAACTGTCAAATCGATTGAAAAGACGGACGTTTTTTTCCAGAAATTGGCGTCGCCAAATTTGACCGGCCCCATCTCAAAAAAAACGTGAAATCAAAAAAAAAGAAGTAAAACATACATCTCTTATAATTCTTTAAAAAATTATTGATTTCTTTGCTATCTTCGCTCGTAAATGTGAGATTATTAAATCGGGTAAATTCATGCCTCCAATATGAATCCAATAATTCACTAGTTTTAGCTATCCAATGTTAATATTGCATGGCTGATGTTTTTAGTATTTCATTAATAGATTTCTTACTCATAATATCCTTCTCTAATACTCTCCGTTCCATTTTTGACGGGATATAAAATTAAAAAATATGAAAATATATTAAATATTATAATTTAAAATTATATATATATATACTAAATTAAATATATTAATTTTAAATTCTCTCTCTTTATATATATAAAAAATTAAAAACCTTTAATGAGTCTCCTTTATTAGATTGACATAACACATTTAAGACCTACATGTATAGAAGATATTTTTTTATTTATTATATATTGATTAAATGTTAACTAATATGTTATTATCCACTTGATAATTTATGTGATAAGATAATTATAAAATAAGAATTAATATTGAAAGAGTAGTATTATAATAATTAGTTTTTTAATGAGTACTATTCTGACAATTTGCTCTCTCAAATCTAGTAGTAAATTGAACAACTTAATCTACTATCAACAGTCTCGTACCAATCAAATCTGCATGACTTTAAAGCTTCAACTATATGAAATATTTATTTAAAGACTACTAATTAATTAAATAAACGCGAAACTCTAGTAATAAAAGTTTAGCAGTTGAACAACTTAATCTACTATCAACAGTCTTGTACCAATCAAATCTGCATGACTTTAAAGCTTAAACTATATGAAATATTCATTTAAAGACTACTAATTAATTAAATAAACGCGAAACCTTTTTGTTGTTAAATGGTAGTTAGTTACCAATAATCAATAGTGGGAAGCTTATTAGGTTTGGTTATAGTAGTAAGCAGTACTCCTATGTTATTTTAACGGACGATTTAGCTCTTTTCATGCTTATTAAAAAAATATAAAATATCATTTATTAAGTTATTTTTATTTAATAAAATTAGATTAAAATTTTCTTTTAAATACAGTATAATTAAGAATTTTTGGAAATTTGCCTTTGGTGGAGGTTGAGTCCGCCCATCTTCAATGACTTAAACATCATGGTTCTACATGTTGGAGAACCTGATTCTTTACACGTGCTTAATCTACTAAGTGAGTAGATGACCGTAGGGCCAAGAATCATCAAATTCCGTTGAGAAATGGAAGAGATCCACGAAGTAAGGTGTTTGAGACATGGAAGAGTGGCGTGTGACAAATCTACCACATCGGTAGGAAAGGGAAGAATTGTACATGTTATAAGTCTCTAAACTGAATAAAGGATTGGGACCCCAAGGGGTAACCCATGTGTTTGAAGGAGGGAGGACCTACGTGTGCTTGGGTTCAAGACTAGGCCCACTCACCCAGTCCGGATCGGGTCGTGGGCTTTGGGATGTTCTGACATTATCTTTTTGGACCCCAGACTTTATTATAATTACAGTTTGGTTCCTGAAGTTTCTGGAAAGCACCGGGCGCCACGGCCCTGCAGGCTGGCGCCACGACATTTTAAAAGTTTAATGTCACATTAAGTGGTGGAACGTTGGGCTATTACTCCTTAACGTTTTGACTCTTCATTGAGCCTCTTAACAACCCTCTTAATAGTCATTAACACCCACTCTCTTCCTTACACTATATAATCAAACCTTACTTTCAGTTTTGAGGAGAACAATATAAGACATATTGTACACAATGAACATAAGAGAAACATTCTCTACACTTGGATGATTTCAGACTTGATGAAATCTCTTCCTTTCTTGCAATCTTACACACTCAAAGATCCTTCTATTCTAGCGAACACTTGAGTTCCCTTTGCTCATTTGTTTGATTGTTGTTTTATCTTGGGAGATAAATTGCTATCACAACCGTTGAAAGGATATACGGGGCAATATTATCTTAAGGATAGATTGAGAATTCAATCGATTCAACAAGTCAATTATCTTGTCATATTTTCAGATTTCTAAACATATTGTTGTTGTTGTTCTCAAGGGGCTTACTGCAGTTTTAACAAGGATTTCAAGATTTGAAGGAGGATCAAACATCAAAGATCAAGGTCATCAACACTTATTCATATTGTGACAGCTGATGTTAGGCTTCAAGCCTATTATATAGAAATTGTAATTGATTATCCTTTCTAAGCACTAGTGATAGTTGTATACTATTCTCATACATCCACTGTAATATCCAACAAAAATATAATTAAAAATAATTATAACTTTAATCTTGAATTTCTAAAGTGACAAAGCTAACTCATAATTGGAATGAATGAAGTAACTAATAAAATTGAAAAAGTAAGCAATTGGTATGAACAAAAAAAGAGAGAATAAGATGGATTGACAAAGAAAAATAATTGATAATTCAGTCGTCTTTGATAAAGAAATTTACTAGATTGTTTTGAATTTGAGTCGTAAGAGTAAAATTATCTTTAATAAATAACACTTTACTCTTAAATGAAAATATTAGCGAATATTCTTCAAATATTTACAGTATATATTGTATTTATTATTATCATGTATTTAAGGTAACTTATGATTCTTACTATATTAGGAATCACATTTGTACAACTATATTTATTGTGATTAATGAAAGAAATCTCTAAGGGAAATTATTCCACATTCTTACAACCCACTGATTTGGGCCAAGCTTTCAACCCTCTCACTCTGCAATCGTCCGCCAATAATTGGTATATGGACTCCGGAGCCACATCACACCTGACCAACTCTTCAGGTAATTTTTTCCAACCGCTTCGGTTAAAGTATCCTCAATACATTACTGTTGGCAATAGTCACCGCATTCCAATTGCAGGTTATGACAATCCCCATCCACCCTTCTCACTTAACCATGTCCTCTACGCCCCTCAAATTATTAAAAAGTTGATATCTGTTAGGAAATTCACTTGTAATAATTGAGTGTCTGTAGATTTTGACCCTTTTGGTTTCTCTGTGAAGGATCTCAATACGGGGAGAATTCTTACGCGATGCAATAGTGTGGGAGATTTATACCCTTTCACAAACTCTTCCGCTGTCAGAACTCAACAACCAGTCTCCTTTGATGCATTGTCTCTATCCACCTGGCATAATAGGCTCGGACATCTAGGAGATCATGTTTTTTCTTTTCTTAGAAGTAATCAGCGTATTAAATGTAATAATGGAAAACTAGCCCAAAACTGTTTTTCTTGCCCGCTTGACAATCATACTCGTCTTCATGTTCTGTCTTCAATGAGTATTACAGTTTCACCATTTGACATTGTTCATGCTGATTTTTGTGGGTCTCTCCTGTTGTTAGCTCTCTAGGTCACAAATTCTATCTTGTTTTATTAGATGATTTTTCACATTTTGTATGAATTTATCCACTCAAATTCAAATCTGAGGTTTTTGCTAAATTTCTTTAGTTTCACAAATTTATTAAAATCCGGTTTGAAAAATTAATAAAATCCTTTCAATGTGATAACGGACGTGAATTTAATAATTTGGCTTTCCATAATTTTTGCTCCCAACAAGGCATGGTGTTCCGATTCTCTTGTCATCACACCTCCCCTCAAAATGGTAAAGTTGAACGAATTATTCTCACTGTTAATAACATGGTCCGTACTCTCCTCTTTCATGCATGTCTGCCATAATCTTTCTGGGTCTATGCTGTCAAAATGGTAGAATACCTCCTAAATATTTTACCTACTAGCACCTTACAAAACAAGATCCCCACAGACATTTTATATCGTAGGACTTCATCTTAAGACCACCTACGAATCTTCGGCTGTCTCTGTTATCCCAATATTACCTCCACCACCCCTCATAAGTTGGCTCCTAGAACTACACCATGTGTATTCCTCCGTTTTCCACCCAATCATAGGGGTTATCTGTGCTATGACTTGTCCACTCGTCAGATTCACATTTCTCGTCACGTCATGTTCAACGAGACGATATTTCCATGTTCGGACCCTTAGAAATATCGAAAACCTGACTACTCATTTCTTGATGAACCAGTCATATCTCCTAGCATTCTGAGTCAGCTCACTCATATCCCTCCTTCGGCACCGCGGTCCCTAGGGGATGCACCGCAGCGCCAGTCTTCCAGTGAGCAAGTTCATCTTTCACCGTCACCAATCCCCTCTAGTCCTCTGTCGAAAACCCATCCATCTTCTCCATATCCATCTGTCTCGGGCCCTACTACTCAACCAATATAGCCACCCACTGTACCAGTCACCAAATGGAAACTCGTTCCAAACACGAGATTTTCAAACTCAAAGTCCAGTTTAACATGTTTGCCCAAACCATTTCTCCACTTTCAAAGAACCCCAAATTGACTAAACTTGACCCTAATTGGAATGCAGTCATGTATGAGGAATATAATGCTTTAACTAAGCAGTATACTTGGGATCTAGTACCTAGACCAGAGGGGGTAAATGTGATCAGATGTTTATGACTTTTTCGTCACAAATTCAGAGATAGTGGTGTTTTGGAATGCTACAAGGCTAGACTTGTGACAAATGATACCAATCAGCAGGAGGGCATTGACTGTGGTGATACTTTTAGCCCGATTGTTAAACCAACTACGATTCATACTGTTTTTAGTATTGTTATGGGTAAAAAATGGTCGATTCATCAGCTGGATGTCAAGAACACATTTCTTCATGGGGATTTGAAAGAAACTGTGTACATGCATCAACCACCTAGTTTTGTTCATCCAGCCGTTCCCCAATATGTCTGTCGTCTGAGGAAGTCACTCTATGGTCTAAAACAGACACCTCGTGCTTGGTATGATCGTTTTGTCAGGTATATTATGCATATTGAGTTTATTTGCAGCAGGTGTGACACCTCTCTGTTCATTTTTTATCATGGTAGTGATATTGTTTACTTGTTATTATATGTGGATGACATTGTTCTCACTGCCTCATCTGACAAATTGAAAAATGATATTATTGCTCTTCTCAAAACTGAATTACTAGATCTGCATGTACTATGTTCCTGAGTCAGCATAAGTATGCAGAGGAAATTGTGTTGAGAGCTAAGATGTCGAATTGCAAGGCTGTGCCTACTCCTGTTGATTCGAAATCCAAGCTCAGTGTTTCTGAGGGTGATCCAATGTTTGATCCTACTCTCTATAGAAGTCTTGCAGGTGCTCTTTAGTACCTCACATTTATCAGGCCCGACATTGCATATGTCGTTCAGCAGGTGTTTCTATTCATACATGCCCCGAGGGAACCCATTTTGCTGCTCTTAAGCATATTATCAGATACATTAAGGGCACTCATGACTATGAGTTGTATCTCTACCCCTCCGCTCCGAACAGATTGCTCTCTTACACAGATGCTGATTGGATAGGGTGCCCGGACACGCGACACTTTACTTCAGGCTATTGTGTGTTTTTAGGGGATAATTGTATCTCTTGATCTGCCAAATGACAAGCCACATTATCCCGCTCCAGTGCTGAAGCAGAGTATATGGGTGTTGCTAATTTAGTTGCTGAGATCTGTTGGCTCCGGAATCTTCTCTTGGAGCTCAGTTGTCCATTGCGCAAGGCATCTATAGTCTATTGTGATAACATATCTGCTATTTATATGCCTCATAATCCGGTCCAGCATCAGCGGACCAAACATTTTGAGATGTATATTCATTTTGTCTGTGAGAAGGTAGCACGTGGTCTAGTCAAAATTCTACATGTACCCTCCTCCTATCAGTATACAGACATCTCCACAAAAGGACTACCCAGACAACTGTTCACAGACTTCAGATTCAGCCTGAGCATTCGGCCGCCTCCCGCTCCGTCTGAGGGGGAGTATTAGCGAATATTCTTCAAATATTCACAGTATATATTGTATTTATTAGTATCATGTATTTAAGGTAACTTAAAATTCTTACTGTATTAGAAATCATCTTTGTACAACTATATATATTGTGATTAATGAAAGAAATCCCTAAGGGAGATTATTCCACATTCTTACAGAAAATATTTCGGAATTTGAATTAATCTAGATCTTCTAGGGGTTGTTTGGTTAAGGTAATAAGGTGGGATACCTAATAGTTTAGTTTAGGATTAAATATATATTTTATTTAGTTGAAGGTATAATTAATCTCAGTAAAGTTATTTTTATTTAATAAAATTAGATTACAATTTTCTTTTTAAATATGGTATAATTAAGATATAGTTAAAAAATAATTGTCAACTTTAATCTTAAATTTCTAAAGTGACAATTATTTTAGAATATTTTTTAGAGCTAACTCATAATTGGAACGAATGGAGTAACTACAAATATCAAAAAAGTAAGCAATTGGTAGGTACAAAAAAAAGAGAGAATAAGATGGAAGTGATAAAGAAAAATAATTGATAATTCAGTCGTCTTTGATAAAGAAACTTTACTAGATTGTTTTGAATTTAAGTCCTAAGAGTAAAGTTATCTTTAATAAAAAACTACTTACTCTTAAAATGAAAATATTTTCGGGATTTGAATTAATCAAGATCTTCTAGGGGTTGTTTGGTTAATGTAATAACGTGGGATACCTCATAGTTTAGTTTAGAATTAAATATAAATTTTATTTGGTTGAAGGTATAATTAATCTCAGTGAAGTTATTTTTATTTAATAAAATTAGATTAAAATTTTATTTGGTTTGTTTTCTCATGTTATCTCTCCTTCTCAAAGTGCGTTTATCCCTTGAAGATTAATTTCAGATAACGTGTTGGTTTCATTTGAGATTCTCCACTATCTTAAAAGGAAGCAACAAGGGCGAGATGGTTTCATGGCTTTAAAATTAGACATGAGGGTGAAAATGGGCTTTCATTATGATCGAATAGAGTGGTGTTTTCTGGAGGCTATTTTGTTGAAAATAGACTTTCATTACCAGTGACTGAATTTGGTGTTGGGGAGTGTTGTCTCGGTCCGTTACAAAATTATTCATGGTGGAGATTCTATGAGCCCTATTTCTCAAACGAGAGGTATTCTCCAAGGGGATCCTTTGTCACCATATTTATTCATCATTTGTGCTGAGGTTTTTTTTCTCTCTTATTAAAAAATACGAAATAAATCGGTGGCTTCATAGATGCAAGGTTGCTAGAGGTGCTCCAATAGTTTCTCACATGCTGTTTGCGGATGACAATTATCTCTATTGTAAGTCCACTGAGGGAGAGGATTTTAGGGTGTTGGAGCTGCTGAATAAGTTTGAGAAGGCTTCGGGGCAAAAGATAAATTTGGCGAAGTCTTCTATCTTTTTCAGTACTAATACTGCTACTATTGTTCGGGACCGAGTTCAAGAGTTGTTGGGAATGCAAGAGGCGGATGAGCATAGTAAATATTTGGGTCTGCCTAGTACTATGGGTAGAAATAAAATTGATGTGTTGAGCTTTTTGAAGGATAAGATCCAGAAGAGAGTGGAGAGTTGGGCAGGACGTTTTCTTTCAAGAGCAGGAAAAGAAGTCTTAATTAAATCTATAGCTCAGAGCTTACCAAGTTATGCTATGAATGTCTTTCTTCTGCCTCTTAATCTTTGTCATGATATGGAACAACTAATGTGCAATTTTTGGTGGAGGTCTTCTTCTCAAGGCCGAGGTATCTCATGGATGTCGTGGGATAGATTCTCGGTTCATAAAAATAATGGTGGCATGAATTTTCGCTGCTTGAGAGATTTTAATCTAGCTATGCTAGGGAAGCAGGCTTGGAGATTGTTAACGCATGAGGAGTCTCTTGTGGGGAGTATTTTTAAGGCTCGGTACTATCCTCGAGGTTCTTTTTTTAATGCTGAATTGGGGAGTAATCCTAGCTTTGTTTGGTGGAGTATTGTTTAGGCTCAATCTCTCTTGCGAGCAGGGTGCCGTTAGAGTATTGTGGATGGTACTTTCGTTGATGTTTTAAGGCAGCTGTGGCTTCCTAGTGATGATTATTCGATGGTTAATTCTTCTCATCCAGGTTTGATCGGAGCTAAAGTTTGTCAGCTGATGATCCCGGGGTCACGAAGTGGGATGTTGAGGTGCTTGATGAACTTTTCCCTTCTCACGAGAAAGAGCTTATTCAAGGTATTGTCCTCTCAGATCATGATGGTCGAGATAGTTGGCATTGGTCTAAGGAGATGTCGGGAATTTATAGTGTGAAAGTGCTTATAAGCTTCTCCAATCGATACATGACCGGTGGAATGTAGATAATAATTCCGGTTTTTGGCGCTCTTTATGGAACTTTAAGATCCCTCCGAAGGTGCAGAATTTTTTATGGCGTGCTTGTTCGGGGAGTTTGCCGACTATGACTCAACTCATGGGTCGTCATGTGGAGGTTGCCATCAGCTGTCCGGTCTGTAGGGGGACCTGAATCTATCCTTCATAGTTTAGTGGAGTGTCCTCTTGCAACGCAATGTTGTCAGCGGTTTGATGCAGCTATTTTGAGATTGCATAAATCAATTTTTTTCTGCTAGTTTCAAGCAGTTCTGGCCGATTTGTCGAAGACTAAAGTCTGTCAAATTGCTCTTATTTGTTGGTCGTTGTGGAGAGTCCGAAATGGACTGGTTTGACAAAGTAAGAATGCGGTTGCTAACGGGATTGTGTCATCTGCTTTAGCATACTTTAATCAATGGAATGATGCTCAAGTTAATTCAACTAATGCAGGGGAAGTTTCTGGTTCCCCTAGTTTTAGTATGGAGCATTGAAAGTTATCAGTTGCTAATACGATTAAAGTCAATGTGGATGCGTCCGTTGTTAGTTCAAATGATTACTTTGGTATTGGGTGGATCGCTCGGGACCATTTGGAAGATGTTATTGATGCTTTCTCGAATGCCTTTTCGGGCTAAGTTCAGCCGAACCATGTTGAGGTTGTGGGGTTGAAAGAAGTGCTTAGTTGGATCAAACAACAATCATTTTGAAGAGTTATTGTTGAATCGGATTGTCAGGTATTGTCAATGCAATTTCTAGCTCTTTTGAAATGCTTTCTCCATTTGATTTGTTTGTTTCTGATTGTCGTTCTATTTGTATTTCTTTAAACAATATTTCCATTGTCTTTGTTAAACGATCTGCGAACAAGGCCGCCAATTTCTTGGCTAAGACTGTTTGTTCTTATGCAGATTGTCGCTACGATATGGGGCATGTCCCTACTGAACTTCAAGCCATTTTATTGGCTTATTAATAATACCGCAAATTTCATTAAAGAAGGAACAAAATCCGAGAATACACACACTTACTCCTTAATAAAATAAATTAATATAAGAGGGAGGGAAGGAGAAAAGATTGGATCGTGTGTACATTAATAGCAGGTAGTTGCAAATAAATGTCCTTCCACGTAATCCCACATGTCACAACAAAGGCTATATACTCTAATTCTCTAATAATTTTTTTTCTATATTTAATAAATTGATAATTCAAATATTCTACCTAAAAAGTTTATAATTATAAAATTATTTTAATACATTATATATATTCTTAAGTTATATCCATAAAATTTTAAAATCAATTTCTTAAAGTTGGTGACTAATCAAACAAACACAATTTAAGTATAAATTGGGACTGAGGGAGTATTTCTATTTAATTTGTTTGGTTGTCACTTGTCTTTTGTAGTTCAATTTCTTCTTTCAGTACATCATTTGGCCCTGAAGCCAAGATTCAGAATAACTTGTACAACAAGTGTACTTAGTCAAACAACCCGTATTCTAATCCAATATGGGCTTACCGGAGATGGACTCAGTGGCATCGGCGATCGGAGTATCCGTACCGGTGCTCCGTTTTTTACTATGTTTCATCGCAACTATTCCGGTGAGCTTCCTCCACCGGTTTATCCCAACCACCGTCGGTAAACACCTCTACGCCGCCGTCACCGGTGCTGTTCTATCGTCCTTGTCATTTGGATTCTTGTCAAATCTTCACTTCTTTGGACCTATGCTTTTGGGTTATGCTTCTATGGTTCTATGTCGCCGTTATTGCGGGATCATCACTTATATAGCTGCGTTTGGTTACCTTATTGGATGGTATGTTTACATTTTCGCTTTATTGTAATTTCTTTGATTTTTAGATCCCTGATTTATATAGGAAATCATAAAGCTCTTTTTTTTTTGAGAAAGGTTATACTCTCTCCGTCCCAATTTAAATGTCGTAGGCCCGTTTGGACATGATTTGAAATTATGATATGAAATCAGTGATTTGAAATTGAATGATTTGTAGTTGAAGTTTTGTTTGGACACGCAAGTTGTGAAAACCATCAAATCTTTCCTAATTCTTATACAATCTTACTGAGCAAATCATAGTTTATAACAAAGTTAATACACTACGAGAAGACATTTCTAAAAATATAACCTCTATTGATTGAAATTTAGTTCAATAAAAATAAAAATTGAATGTGTTGTAGAAGTAAATTTAGTTGGTAAGAGAAAATTTTGTTATAAATATAATCTTGTGATTTTTAATCTTATGGTTCTAAATTAAAGAGGTGTATAATGTACTAAAATATTTTTTAAATCTTGTGATTATAAACGTTGCAGGTAGGATATTTGAATTGCAACTTACTAAATATAAAAGGAGACTCTTTTTGGGACAACCGAAAACTTAAATGGGATGGAGGGAGTATATATAAGTTTCTTTTCTTTTCCGGTATAAGCTCCTACCATCACAGTTGGAGAAAATCAGTAGATCTCAGTTGGAATTCCCACTATATTGGGGGTTAAATGGTTCACAACTTCACATACTAGTTATGCAAGATTATTTTTTTCTTGATAAGTTACTATAAGTTTCTACGAAAGGTGTAGGCTAGCAGTCAAAAGTGGATCGAAAACTATGAGCTCTCGGGGTCAAATTTTAACGATGACAAAAATACTAGGTGATTTTTTCTATCCATCCATGCCTTGATGGATAGAGTTATCCGTACCTGTGTTGTGCTGGTGGTAGATAGCAAGTACCCGGTGGGATTAGTTGAGGTGTACACAAGTTGATTCAGAAACCATGATTATTTACAAAAAGTAGTTAATACTTACTAGTTACGCTAATGTATGGATTGTTAATACAAAGATTAAGGTATCAAATTATTCCAGGTTGTATTCAGTATAATACTTAGATTAAGGTATAAGTCATACTAGAAAATGCCAACCAAACACAGGATAAATATTACAGATTGTGTACTGGGATGACCCTTTAGTGTGAGTCCATCTTTCCTAAACTAGGCAGAGACATTGGAGACAGTCGACCGGTTTACCCAGCAATTGTGTTAATAGGTTGCAATGTGATGGTCGACGAATTAGTCTAGGTGCATACTAGACCGTTAATAATAGGAAAAAAAGATCCTAATTCCTACCATGGATGTTCTTTGTTCGGGTTAGTATCATTGGTTGGTAAACTTGAAACAGCATGATTTAAAATCTGGCAAGTGTGAAATTTTGGGATTTGTGTGTTAAAAGTTCGACGTTAATTTGAGTTAAAGTGTTAGGTTCTGTACCCTGGTTATATTTTACCTAGTTGTTTTAGTACTCATCTAGGATTTGCATATTCTTGAGATTCGGATTTTATTGCAAGTTCATGTAAATGTGAGGGACGACTCTTTGTAAATTGATTCAAATCATACAATTTTCAAAGAAGATATGCTAATATGCAAAGCTACTGATAAAAAGTGCACATTGTCATAGGTTTCTCCACTGGGTTAGATGCTTTTGATGGTTCTTTATTGTTTTGTGATTCCAGTGCCGGAAGACTCTTAAAACCTGAACACCCAGTCCCCCCCCCCCCCCCCCCACACACACACACACACAAAAAAAATTGCATTTTATTAGTCACTCTCTGATGGAAAACTCTCAATTTCTGTTAAGATATTTCAAAGTTTTTGGTAAAAATTGCAGCCATGTATACTACATGAGTGGGGATGCATGGAAGGAAGGAGGAATCGATGCTACAGGTAAGCAGTGGCTCGATCTTTGGCCTTGCCTCTTTGTCTATTGAATGTAATGATGTACAAGAATCATTCTCTTGATCCTATTTCATTGATGTGTTCAATCCATTTATTTCATACAGACCAACAAATGTACTCGGAATCAGCTGTAAATTTACTTATTAAGAGAACCAACATAGATTTATGGGTCAATCACTACACCCGCCCTCCAGTTTTTAGAAATAAAGTCGACCTTTTATCAAACATTTGAGTACCTCTCATATCAAATGTTTGATTTGGACGATGTCAAAATTTGCAACTTTGACGTAGATGTTGTTGATTCAATAAGAGGGAAAATAATTAGAAAGATAGATAACTTTAGCAGGTAAAAGTGGAAATTTTGGTGATGACATGTTAAGCTAGAATGGAGGTCACCTATATTTTTTTTAAATAGAGGAGGTTCACTTAGTTTCACTAAACTAGAGGGGAGGTCTAAGTAATTTACCTTGAATCTTCTGTGAAGAGTTCAGGACTTTGGTTGGTTTCCATCATTAGGATCTACTGATTCTAAAGTTCAAACAATCTATGACCGTCATTTGGTGGCAAGATGATAGACACAAATTAAGAGTGGCAGTCAGCTGATTTATTGCAAGATTGGACGAAAAAATTAGATCATCCTAGGAGCAATGGCAATTTTGTTATATGATTCCATTTCAGAATGGTGTATTGTTATATTGTCCACGTACGTTCTTATTGGTAGACTAATCCAAGATTAATGTTATTTTCTCCAAATTTGTAGGAGCTTTAATGGTGATAACACTGAAAATAATTTCATCTGTGATTAATTACCAAGACGGATTGTTGAAGGAGGAAGATTTGCGTGAGGCTCAGAAGAAAAATCGTTTGCTCGAGTTGCCATCATTACTTGAGTATGTTGGTTTCTGTCTCTGTTGTGGAAGTCATTTTGCAGGTCCAGTGTATGAAATGAAAGATTATCTTGAATGGACAGAGAGAAAAGGAGTAAGCTAATATCATCATTATATTGTTTCACGCACTTTGAATTTCGTTGCAACTAATAAGCTCGATTTTTCTCCTTTCAGATATGGAAACATTCAGAAAAAGGAAACCCTTCACCTTTTGGGTCAACTTTAAGGGCTCTTCTTCAAGCTGCTATATGTATGGGGTTGTATCTCTATCTGGTGCCTCATTTCCCACTTACCAGGTTCACTGATCCAGTATACCATGAATGGGGTTTCTTCAAACGATTGGGTTACCAATATATGGCTGGCTTTACTGCCCGGTGGAAATATTATTTTATCTGGTCAATCTCTGAAGCTGCCGTAATCATATCTGGACTGGGTTTCAGTGGTTGGACAGACTCTTCTCAGCCAAAACCACGTTGGGATCGTGCAAAAAATGTTGACGTATTGGGGGTTGAGTTAGCAAAGAGCTCAGTTCAGTTACCACTTGTTTGGAACATTCAAGTCAGCACGTGGCTGCGGCGTTGTAAGTGAATCTCTCTTCTACTCATTTGCAAGTCGATCTCAAGCTTCAATTTTTTAAAGCTGTCAGACTAGTAGAACCATTTTGGCTAATGGTAAGAATGTAAATACTTGTGAGCAAGATGTTCTTTAGTTACATTCTATTCACCGTTGTGGTAGAGTAGGCAAGCTATTCATTACTTACATGACAAAACTTTAGATTACCTAGAAGGGAGGTTGTTCTTGTTTTGTGTGTATTTCATTTCGATGATGAAGCATTATTTTGAGGACAAATTAGTTGCTCTACAAGGAAAACATAGAATTTTAGTAGTTTATCTCGTGGAAACAACCTCTTGAAGAAATGCAGGGTAAGACTGCGTATAATAGACCCTTGTGGTCCGGCCCTTCCCCTGACCCGACGCATAGCGGGAGCTTAGTGTACCGGGCTGCCTTTTCTTTTATCTCGAGATACTAATTTTATACTGTTGGAAGTATAATAGGTTTTTAGGTATCAACACTTGTAACTAGTCTGGTTCACTGTCCGCGTCAATGTGAATTCAATCTGATTTTTATTCAATTCACATTTTTGCTCTGCAGATGTATATGAGAGGCTCATACAAAAGGGAAGGAAGCCTGGTTTCTTACAGTTGCTGGCTACCCAAACTGTCAGTGCCGTATGGCATGTAAGTGGATACTTTAGCACCATTCAGCATGCAAATATACATATTATGTTGTGAAAGGTTAATCATAATATATAAGCAACCTCTTACTGATGTATTTCCTTCTAACTTTATTTTACTTGCACAAACATTTAGTCATGGCAGTAGTTGATTTTGTCAATGGAGACAAAAGACCCTTGTGGTCCGGCCCTTCTCCGGACCCCGTGCATAGCGGGAGCTTAGTGCACCGGGTTGCCCAGACATGACAATGTTCTAGGAGGGTGTTTCACATATAACAACATATCCAGTGAAATCCCACAACGTGGGGTCTTGGGAGGGTAGAGTGTATACAGACCTTATCTCTACCTTGGTAGGTAGAATGACTGTTTCCGAAAGACCCTTGGCTCAAGACAAAACATAAGCACAAGCAAAGTAAGAGAAACGATCAGACCCGAACGAGAAATTTAAAGCAGTATGAAAATGATGGTAACAAATGCGAATAAGCCATGATGACACATTTTGAAAAAGGAAGCAGTAACTAACACAGGTAAATAAGATAAACAAAGTACACTAAAGAACACATAGCAGCAGAGGACAGGGGGTTGTAAAGCAATACTGCGCCTACTAGTATGATAGGCTAAGCAGTCCTACAATAATAACACTACAACTACCAGTTTGTAAGCGTAAGTAGGAATACACTCACTATCTACTACCCTAATTCGTGCCCTCCACAACCCCCTATCTAAGGTCATGTCCTCAGTAAGTTGCATATGCGACATATCCCGTTTAATCACCTCTCCAATACTTCTTCGGCTTATCTCTACCCCTTCCGAACCCGTCCATAGCCAACCTCTCACACCTCCGTACTGAGGCATTTATGTCTCTCCTCTGCACATGCCCGAACTATCTTATCCTCTACCGAGGTCTCTCCCCCTCTGTCCCGAATATCCTCATTTCTAATCATATCCCTCTTTGTATGCCCACACATCCATCTCAGCATCCTCATCTCCGCAACTTTCATCTTTTGGATGTGCGGAGTCTTGACTGGACAACACTCCGTCATACAACATAGTCGGTCTAACCACCACCCTATAGAACTTACTTTTAAGTTTTGGCGGCACCTTTTTATCGCACAAGACTCCAGATGCGAGCCTCCATTTCATCGATCCTATCCCAATACGATGTTTGACACCGTCATCAATCTCTTTGTTCCCTTGAATAATAGACCCGAGATACTTGAAATTTTTTTTTTTGGAATGACCTGAGTACCAAGCCTCACCTCTACGCGTGTCTCATGGTCTCTCCCGTTACTGAACTTGCACTCCAAGTATTCTGTCTTGATCCTACTCAGCTTGAACCCTTTAGACTCCAGAGTCTATCTCCATACCTCCAGCTTAGCGTTCACTCCGTTACGAGTTTCATCAATTCGTCTGCGAATAACATACATCATGACACCTCCCCTTGTATTTGTCTCGTCAGTCCATCCATCACCGTGACAAATAAGAATGGGCCAAGAGCTGATCCCTGATGCAACCCCATCAACACTGAAAAGTGCTCCGAGTCTCATCCTATTGTCTGTACCCTAGTCTTGACTCCATCGTACATATCCACATATCCATGATCGCTCTAGTGTACGCCACAGGTACACCTCTAATCTCCAAACATCTCCATAGAACCTCCCTAGGGACTTTGTCGTATGCCTTCTCGAGATCGATGAAAATCATATGTAAGTTTCTCTTCCTCTCCTTATACTGCTCCACCAACCTCCTAATAAGATGAATGACTTCTGTAGTCGAACATCCCGACATGAATCCAAACTGATTCTCGAAAATCCTTGATCTTTGCAATAGTAGATTCAAGCTTAGCTTCACTGTGTGTGTTATCATCCCCATGGTTGCTCCTGCCATTGGAAAAGTGGTTTATGAACAAGTTGCGTGTATTCTTTACCCTCATATATATCAATACATATCTATATTTTAGCTTGTTGAAAACAAAATTAAGAAATAAAAGTGTGCTCTCTAATAGCTTAAGCTTTTAGATGAGATGGTTACACACTTTAATATAGTATTAGAGTCAGATTCATCCCGGTTCGTCATTTGCCCAATGTTGGGTCCTCATGTTATATTATCGACACTCTAGATGTCCAATGCATCCCAATTGGTTGAGGGATGTGTTATTTTCCTCCTTTTATGATTTGGGCAATCTTCACCTCATGAGCTAGCTTTTGGGCTGAGGAGACACAAGTTATGAGTTCGCACCCATTATCAAAAAAATAAAAAATAAAAGAATTTCCACGTGCTTGGCCCATAAAAAAGTATTAGGCCTGAATGTGAGGGCGTGTTGAAAACAAAAATAAGTAAATAAAAGTATACTCTCTCCAACAGTTTGAGCTTTTAAATGAGACGTCCACACATTTTAACATATCTAATATATGGCAAGAAACATGATTTCAAAGTTTACTACCCCTACTTACAGGACACTCTTTATTCGGCACGCTAAAATTTCAGCTGGGAATATGGGTCTGCAAAGTGCCAACAAGGGAAAGCTATGAAGCATTAGATTGGGCTAGGGGAGTATGATCTTGTTCTGTTGAGAATCTTTCTCTACATCAATTTGATGGTTATAAGAAACTTCTACATTTTTTCAGCCATCATTTAGGTCTGTCTGTATAAAACCAGTCAGAGTTGGGGTCCGTAGTGTATCATTCACAACCTCTAGTTAAATGGATTGAACATTCTCATAGCCTATATTGAATTTGTCTTTCCTCTGTTCTCTTTTCGCTGATAAGTTATTCCTTATGGCACTCAAGGGTGTGACCTAGTGGTCAATAAAGTGGGAGTAGAACCATAAGGTTTCATGTTCAAGTTCTAAAATAGACCAAAAAAACATTAAGTGGTTTTTGCCCATCCGCATAAGCTTTAGTGGACAGAGTTACCCGGTACTTGTGTTGATAGGAGATAGCAGGTACCCGGTGGAATAGTTGAGGTGCGCGTAAGATGGTATGAACACCACCACTATCTTAAAAAGGGTTATCTTCCTTGTGAGTTGACATCTGTTTTTTGTTTTTGTTTTGTAGTCTTGTCAACCTCTAATTAAGTACTCGTCTTCCCTTTTTCGGTGTCTCAAAATAGTTATTTGCCTTTTGAAAAGGACATTTTTATATTTCTGAGATAAGATACATGCCGTTGCATTTTTATCACGTACTGCTAGTCATTATAAAACCTATTGATGCTGACCAGATTATGTACATCCCTCCTTGTCTTTCTAAGCAACTGGTACTTCTTTCAATTCTTAACCTCCACAATGGTAAGCTAACATGCTTATTGTCCATTTTATCTTAGGACTAGTTTTTCAGTTCCCAAACTTAGTAATTTCAAAACTAAAGTTGTGGAACCTTTTTTTTAAAAATCTTTAATAGTGGCAGTCTAAGTTGCGGGGACTCTTCATTTCTAAATTAATTATTAGCATGTTGACTTTTTGACAATTAATTTATGTTTTTAATGCCCATCTTGGAGAATGAAAGATTAAATTCTACAATATACATGTAATTTTTCCACAGAATATCTCTCAAAATTTAAACCATCTTTATAGCTCATTTTTATAATTTTGAATATTTTTAGCCGAATCGCAATACCCGTATCCATACCTGGATCCGAACCCCCGAACCTTAAAATTTAGATTTTGCCTAATCCGACCTCGGATCCGCATCCGTGTTGGTACCTGCACCTGAATTCAAGTAACTTAGGTGGCAGTGTCTGGCCAACTTACTCACCTCTATTAATCCACCGGCACCTGTTATCTCAGAATTTTTTTCTTATACACCATCCTCATTGATTGATATTTTGAATTCTCATGTTTATCTACAGATCTGATTATCGTCCATTAGTTTGTCTGGCTGTCGGAATTAATGGTATACTTCGCTGTGTTTTACAGGGATTATATCCTGGGTACATCATATTCTTTGTACAATCTGCTTTGATGATTGCTGGATCAAGAGGTATTTAACTGGCATACCTACTCGATCAGACACATTTAGCTGGAATTTTCTTTCCCTAATCTTGTTTTGTATATGAGAAGTCATTTACAGATGGCAGCAAGCTACAAAAGGTACTCTATTTGAGAAGATACTGGTATTGATGAACTTTGCATACACGCTGCTGGTTCTAAACTACTCCGCTGTTGGTTTCATGGTTAGTCACATATTTGTTGGAATGATGTTTACTCTAAAGCCAATTGTCTTCGACAGACGCTGATCATAGTTTTCTTTTATGTTTTACAGGTACTAAGCCTGCATGAAACTATTACTGCTTATGGAAGTGTATACTATATTGGAACAATTATACCAATTGTACTCATCCTGCTTAGTAAAGTAATTAAGCCTCCCAGACCTGCGACATCTAAAGCTAGGAAAGTTGAGTGAGTCCAAGCCAATTTCTTGAGATTTCTGTTTCGATGGCTGGATAGCACTTAGTTTGAGCAGAATAGGAGAAGTAGCATTTTTCCTCCAATTAACTGGCCACTAAAGTCATGTAGCCAACTGTATAATTATTGGGAGAATCTTGACCACAAGAATTGATAAATGATTGTTGTTACTACTTTCTATTCAAGTCCTGTTCTTGCATTCAATGTTCATAGCCACTTTTGTGTGTGTTGGTTGTGTACCTTTTCTGGTTAAAGGCTTCACAAGAAACAATAATGCTACTATTTATCCCACAAGAAAAAAGAAAAAGAAGCAGCATACTCTTTGCCCCTGTTTCCCTTTCTTGCAGCAGGAGGTGTGGGGTTGAAGCAGTGGGAAAATAGACAGGAAAGGGCTGCTATGTTGCCTCTTTTTTCGTGTGATAAAATGTGACATCTCCTATCTAGGTGGCTGGATATAATGAACCGATTCACTGTAACCTAAACATATGTTCACTGGCAAAAACAGGTTAAAGCTTACCTCTTATGGTTAGTGTAAGAAATCGAAGGTGTGAATTTAGGGGTCGTTTGGTTGTTGGTTGAAGTTATGCAGGTGTTAGTAATGCATGGCTTGGTGGTTAGTGTAAGATATCGAAGGTGTGAATTTAGGGGTCGTTTGGTTGCTGGTCGAAGTTATGTATGCGTGGTTTAGTTATTCTATCTTCTACCCTACATAAAATAATACATAGATTCTCTCATAATTTAAACATGTATGCGGTACTATTAATTGGTAACCGAATACCGTACTTGATGTGCTGAATTTTATATATAGCGACAAATGCTACCAAACATGGTATTAGTTATGCTGGTTTTAATACATGAATAATTCACTTCCTAACCAATCAAACAATCCCTTAGGGCGAAGGGGCAGCATTCTGCAGTCATCAATTTGAAATTTCATGCTGAAATGCTTTAACAATTGCGTCAATGTTACCCTGACTCCTCGATACTCAATCAAATCCTCTTTTTTGATGACTGAATGCGTTTCTATAGTCCCATTTAGTCACATTTTTGCTATATTTTCCTACCTTAGGTTCAAGCCTTGCTTGCAGCCTGTAGCGTTCGTAGTACTGAACCTTCGATAGAGTGTCAAAGGGAAAGAGGATCCGATGCATTATGCTTCAATCCAAAATGCTACATCCCTTTGGTTTCTACATCACTTGTTTTACAATCTACTTAGTCATGTTACATTCTTGCATAGTGAGGTGGAATAGAAATTAGTACCACTATAACATAGAAGCTAGTACTCTAGTAAACTTATTCTTCTGTTGATTTCAATTCTTTTGTTGCTGTTCAAAACTCTAGTGATTCATCAACTTTGACATATTTCTTGAACTACATAATCACTTTTAATATCATTGATGAGTGGAACATTGTAGGACCTTAAGCTCCAGTAAGTTGCTTGAGTTGTGTTTAAAAAAAAATAAAAAAAAATAATGTCTCAATGCAGCTGGATTCTTGACTTTGTGGCCATTTCTCTTCTGATGTAATGCCAGAAGGCATGTTATCCTGGACCACATGTGTGAGTGAAACTATAAAGATTCATACTTAGAATTTCTTGAATATCATGCATTATTTCTCCTCTATTTTGTTATCTGAAACTGTAGAGAAAATGAACTGGCTTTAGCCCCACTTCTCTTTGATAATCCTTTTTGGAAACATGGACTGCTTCTTCAAAGGATAAGGCTTGAAAAGGCCTAAACAGTGTTTTTTCTTTTCTCTGTATTCTTCTCCTGGAATTATTTGTATGTCACTCTTATGCCACCACTTTGTAGCCCCCACTTCATTATGTTTATCCCTACAGGCCCTATCATACTGTAGATTTTGATCACACCCTCAAAGATAACATTTCTCATATATTGTTTTTTTAAAAGAAAATATAACTTACTTATGATCCGGAGGGGCGTGACGGGATGATTGAATTGTTTCACCCTTAAGCAGAAGTTTTAGATTTGAGTCTTGAGAATGAAGAATCTTTTATTAAGGAGCGGTTTACTCTCCTTAATGGACCCACCAGATGCAAAATTCGAATTAATCGGATTAGTGAATTTCGTTAAGGAAACACTCTAGGATCGTGTGACTCAACTTGATGACAAGGTCGACTATTTGGACGGACAATTATAGCCTACGGAAAAAAGGCAGGAGAATCCCAATGAAATAAAGTCGTCTTCGTGTGGCCTCAAATAGTGGATGGTTAAATAGGAAAACAAAAGTTGTTTTTGAGAGCTGTCTTCAGCTTTATAAGTTTTACCTCATCTCCAATTGATAACTATGGTGTATTGCATACCTCGGGTTAAGAAAAACAGATTCAAGATTGTAAATTTGGTCTCATGTCTTGTTTGATAAGTCTTGGCCTTCTATGTGTTAGTTGAGATGTTAATTCTGAACAAACATCTAATATCTCGAAATTGTGAGATGTTGGTAATAACATGAACAAATATACATTCTTCGGTTTGGGAATTTGTCCAATCAATTGTTAGCAAAAATGCTATCAAATGCCATACATATACATGTTTTATTCTTCCAAAGTTATTTTTCTTAGTGTATTCGATGAGACGAGGAATAATATGCAACCGCAAATTCAAAATTAGAGTGGTCATGCTCTTTATATATGTGCCAAGTATATTTTGAGTAAGCAATGGACTGTGCCTCTAGTTTAGGTCCGCTACTGATGACATGACTAATATACATGTAGATTATTACACACTGATACAAGCTTTTACAAAATTAAAATCATCCTTAACCAGAAACATATGTTAGTTTGTTTTCACTTATTGTGACATCAACACTCTTTATCTTGTCCACATTTGATGGAGCAAGAGGATTGACATTATTATCAAACTACAGTAATTATTACACACTAATTCAAGCTTTCACAATCATATGACCGAAAACATGTCATAATGGCTTGTTTTCTTTTAATTGTGACATTGAATGTCACACAATACACTCTTTATCTGCCGAGTTATCCGGTGCATTCTATGAAGTAAGAGGAATGTCATGACTAACAAACATATTACAATATTAGATTATTACACATTAACTCAAGCTTTCACAAAAGTACAGTCATTGTTTACCAAAACATGTCATGATGGTTTGTTTTCACTTATTTTGACATCAAATGTCATATAATACACTCTATATTATGTCAGATTATTATTTTTCAGTGCATTCGATGAAACAAGAGGAATTACGTGAATAACACACTATTATATTATTACACAAATTGTTGATCAAAAACATATTATTATTGTTTCTTTTCACTTATTATGACATCAAATATCACACGATACACTCTTTAATCAGTGCATTCGATGAAACACGAGAAATAACATGACTAACAAACATGTTGATTATTACACTTTAATTCAGACTCTTACAAAAATACAGTTATTATTGACAAAATACATGTCATAATTTAGTTGTCTTTAACTTATTATTGGGCCAATGAACCAAAAGATGCATGCCATCTGGGGAAGAATCAAGACATTAATGTAGGCACCAGGGAAGATGGTACTTGACCAAGTAGTTCACTTGCCGTGTTTTTTGATGAAACAAAGTGATGTGCACCCTTTGAACTGACTAATAACAAACTCTGGATGGACAAAATGAGCTCTGATTGGACATAGAGATGCATTCAGAATTTAAATATGATGAGTTTTTTTATTTTAAAATTTTTAACATTAAACTCGTTGCGATAATAAAATTATAGGTTCAAATCTAATATTTATTGAGATTTTAGTGAATTTTAACATATATATATTTATATTATGTATAAAAAATTATAAGTTCAGATGAAACCGTAACAGAAAGGCTACGTCCGCGCTGATTGGATGAATATTTTTCAAAGGACTAAATGACCCAAGAAAGCTGGCCATTTTTGTTTTCCTTTTTTCATTTGGCTTTTTGCCTGATAAGGGACATTCGGGCTAGCACCACATTCTGCCAATGCAGCCAATTCATACCCCCATTAGTTAATTTTTCTTGTGCTTAAATTTTGGGTACTCAATTATTTCCTTCAACCTTTCTTGGTTCATATGAAAGTTTTCCTAGTTTAGATAAATGTCTATTCCTTTTATTTATTTTTTCTGAACAAAAAAGGCATGATCATAAATAGGCTTTTAAATTTGGCCTAAACTGACAAATATGCATTTTAACTTTGGATGTGCATAAGTAGGCACTTCAACTTGTATAAAGTTGAACACATAAACACAAATGCTGACATGCACTGACGTAGCACATAAATTTTGAAGGTGTCTAGATGATCTTTTTGTAAGTTGGAGTGTTCAACTGACAAAGTGGAAACAAGTTGAGGTGCCAACTTATGTACACCCAAAGTTGGAGGGCATTCTTGTTTGTTCGTATAACAAGATGTAGCTCTGCCTATCTTTTTTTAACAATTGTTTTCTTAACTCATATAACAAGATCATTTAGTTTAAAATTGTTGTTTCTTATAAAGCCCAAGAAACACCTTTTTCTAATTTTGGTTGTTTACTCCATATATAATATAGCAACACCTTTTTCTAATAATCCTTTTTTGATTCACTACTTTTTATCTTCTAAAACTTGGTAGTTCTGCAAAAGATTAACGGTTTCCTTTGCTCATGAAAGTAAACATTCACATGCCTCACCTAGAAGAGATCATTCCAACATCCCTTGCATGTTTGTAGGAGAAAAAGGGATTGTTGACTATTTACTATTGCTTCAAGGGATTGTTTTCCTTACTATTGGTCTACACTTTTCCTTTCCCAACAAATCAACCAAGTGGGTCAAATTTATATTTAATCTAGGAAAGGAAAAAAAAAACATTTACCCTCCAATATTGTAAATTATACAAAAAGATGATGGTCGTTTCAAAAGTTTTAGTACTTCACCATGTTGAATTTAGTTGTGTTTGTCTTTCTAAGTCCTTAGAGCATGAGCGGATTCAGAGAGTCGGTTATCACGTAAATATATATATATATATATATATATACTAAATATTTAAAAATATTATAATGTGAATCAAGTCATTATTGTAGTATTAATTTGAAGTTGTGGAAACTCATAATTTTAAATTCTGGATCCATCTCTGCCCAAGATTTTTTCAAATTCAAATAGTAGAGAAAAGTTTGGCTAATATCGTGAAATTATATATTTGGTAACAAATTTTACTAACTCTTTAATGTAATGATACATTTTTTTAATTATTCCCCTTGAGAATCAGTTGAGCTGCTCATGCGGACTTAATGTAATGATACATAATATTATTAGAAGGTGTCCTACAATTATCTAATACAAAATAAGTTGAATAGCTTAGCCAATCACAAATTGGTTGAGTTACTTGTGGTATTGACTTTTAGATTTATTGCCTACAAAACATGGCAAAAATTGTACTAGTATTAATTAGGGACATATGCATGGACAAGAAAAAATTACATGGATGATGAAAATTTCTACAAGCAAAGAATCAATCACTATCAAAAGCCGAAGCTATTCTTCTCAAGTCCCTTTCCATGATAACAGTTGGCCTTTTGACCCCCTTATTATAATTAATTAACATATTTTTTAATATGGACACTAAGATACCAATCTCTTTTTTATAAATCAAAATCCACCTTCCTATTTTGTTTGCCCATAAGAAAATAAAGTTAATCTTGCACCACCAAACCCATAATTCTTTTGTTGAATAGGGGTCTTTCAATCCTTATTTGGGTTAATAGTTATTTTAATCCCTTAATAATTGATAAATTTTTATTTTGATCATTATAATATCTTGACTAAACACCTTTAGTCTTCAACTAATTGAAATATGTACTTTTAATCTCTTTGCTTATGAATTTCATAAATTTATCAGAATATTAACAGTTACACCATTTAATTACCAATGTGTTATACTAAACTTATATTATCAATCCATATTTTAGGGTAATTCAGTGTTAATTATAGTCAAAGTACAACATATTTTATAGAGATCAAAAATATATTTTAATTAATTGAAGATTAAATGTGCTTAATCATATATCACAAGGACCAAAATAAGAATTTATAAGTAATCGAGGAACCAAAATCAGAATTTATAAGTAACTAAGGGACCAAATGTGCTATTATCTTTTCTATTTTTTTTTAAAAGAAATTAATATTGATTTCTTTAATATCAAGTCGTAACACCCGTATATTCTCTTCTCACTTCTCACCCACCCCAATAGCCATTCATTATTATTAGGGTTTGTTTGACCAAACTTTTTAAAAACAGTTTATGTTTCTTAGAAGTAGTTTTGAAGAATCGCTTTAGAGAATGCATTAGTGTTTGACATATAATTATGTAAGATTTATGAAAGCGAAAACAATTTCCTGTTTGTCCCACATTTATGCAAAGAAACTAGAATATTCTTTTTAATATATTTAAAACTCCTATATTTCTAAAAATTAGTATATCTTTACAATTTAATAAAAAAAAATTAAAATTATTTAATTGCAATATTTAATCAAAAATAATATTATATTGTTATAAGAAATGTAACGACATTATGATAGTCAATGACTCAATATGTTCAGAAGTTGAATATATTATATCATTACACAACTAATAAACTAGGATATAGATATATTATTACGACCCGCGACTCATTAAGGAAGTGACAATGTTGTGGCGAACAGATTCCATACTAACATCATCATCGATCCATCATGATCACAAAGTCCTTGATGTTCCTCCAATATCTTCATCTCCTTCAACTTCAAGACCATAATTAAGGTCTGCATCACATTTATCAAATTTCAAATCTTCAAGTGCATGCCTTCTAAAGTAGTTATGCATAGTCATAGTTGCCGCAACAAATTTTTTTTTGTGTCTAATAAAAAACTTGACATTATTGATAATACCCTCCATCTTTTTTTTTCCACACACCAAATGTTCGCTCAATTACATTTCTCAATGAGGAATGGACAGAACAAACTAATACTTAATATATGAGGAAAATAAACTCATATAAACTACATCCATGGTTTGTATATATATATATATATATGACAAAAAGAAAATCTATTTTTTTAATACTGCTACAATTTGTTTTTAACAATTACGCATCAGTTCCAAATAATTTGTTTCGGTAAAAAAAACATATCGAGTAGTTACCAAAACCCCCCTAAAGAATTAAACCCAATTGAATTAAACATTTTAAAACAGATAACATATTAACTACTTATTGAAAACCCAGTGAATAATTAAACTCAGTTGAATTAAGTCTATAAACAAAGTTTTGAAAAAAAACAAATAACATATCAACTAATTATCAAAAACCCATTAAATAATTAAAACCAATTGAATAAAAAAAAGAGTGAATAATTAAACCCAATTGAAATAAGTCTATAAAAAAATCAACATATCAACTAGTTATAAAAACATAGTAAATAATTAAACCCAGTTGATTTTTTTTAAAAAAAGTGAATAATTAAATCAAATTAAAAAAGGTCGATCAACAATTTTATTCAAAAAATAAAATTTAAAAAATATTTGGAGAAGCACCAAATAAGTGTTTCTCATTCTCTTCCATTTTAAAAACATTTTTTGGCTTTTAAAAAAAATATTTTTACTTCTCGATAAGTATGTATTTGGCCTAAAAAATATTTCTCAAGTTGATAAACAATTATAAAAGTTTGGCCAAACGCATAATTACTATCCCTTCTTATCACCCCACATTTAAGTTTCTATATAATCATTATTATGAAGTTATTTATGATATAACAAACTTAGAAAAGTCCCTGAACTTTCTTTTTTCCCCTTTAAGACTCAAACACAAAGATATATAGCCTACTAGTCATTAGCAAATAAAAACCAATTTGGTGCTTCTTGATTAGTTACAAGAATTTTATGTCATAGGAACATGACATTGTTGTTGTTGTGTTTCTGACATTGTGGGTCAGAATCTTTGTGGTTATTTCTTTTCTTCGTTCATGGGGTTGTTCTTAGCTTAGCAGACAAGCACTTAAAGAAAAAAAAACAATTTTACATCAATTTTTTACATTCTTGACACTGTAGTAAAGTTGTCATCATAAATTCCCTTCAAAATTTCTAAGTATGAGCAAAGAGTTGTTGAGAATGAAGACTAATAATAAGAAGGCAAATGGGAATGGACTTTCATCTTCAGCATGGGAGATGAGGCCTGGTGGAATGTTAGTGCAAAAGAGAAATTCTGATTCAAATCAAAGTTCGGTTACAGTTCCAATAATTAGACTCAATGTCAAATATGGTTCATCTTATCATGAAGTCAAAATCAGTTCACAATCAACTTTTGGTAATTTTGTAATTTCATACTTTTGTTATGCATTTTTTCATTCATATCACAAAAGGGTTGTCATAAAATGAAGAATCTTGAAATGTAATTGCACATTCATACTTTGATAGCATTTTTCATTCATCTCTCAAGAGGGTTGTCATAAAATGAGAAATCTTGAAATGAAATTGCATGATTCGTACTCTTTTTTTTTTTTTTTGCATTTTTTCCATTCATGATTTGCTTGTCCTTATGTCGAGTATCTACCGGAAATCTCTCTACCTCCCAAAGGGAGATGTAAAGTGTGCGTACACTCTAGCCTCCTCAGACCCCATTTTCTGAGATTTTTGTTGGTGTTGCATTTTTTCCCTTCACCTGTCAAAAAGGGTGTTCATAAAATGAGAAATCATGAAATAAAATTGCACATTTTAGTATGCATTTTTTTTTTCATTCATCTCTCAAAAGGTGTTCATAAAATGAGTAATCTTGAAATGGAATTGCATGTTCATACTTTTGCTATTCATTTTTTCCATTGATCTCTCAAAAGGGTTGTCATAAAATGAGGAATCTTGAATTTTTACAGGAGAATTGAAGAAAATGCTAGCAGGACCAACTGGATTACATACTGAATACCAGAAAATATTTTACAAGGAGAAAGAGAGAGATTCAAGAGGTTTTCTTGATGTTGCTGGTTTAAAAGATGGATCAAAACTTGTACTAATTGAGGATGAAATAAGCAAAGAAAAAAGGTATCTTGAATCAAGAAGAAATGCAAAAATGGAGAATGCATCAAAGGAAATCACAGCAATTAGACTTGAAATTGATAAGCTTGCTAAACAGGTGACAATAATTTTTTCTTCTAACAACAACATATCCATTGTAATTCTGAGGAGGGTAGAGTAACATATCCATTGTAATCTTACAAGTGAGATCTGAGGAGAGTAGAGTGTACCCCTATCTTGGAAGGTAGAGAGACTGTTTCTAAAAGACTTCAACTCAAGAGAAAGCACAATAATTCTACTATCTTCTAAATTACAAATTTTTTTCTCTAGATTTTCATTTGAAAGAATTTGATCATTGGTTTTTTATGTTTTTGGTGTAGGTTGCCAATGTTGAAATGGACATTTATGGTGGCAAGAAAGTCACAGAGACTTTGCAATTGAGTTTGATTGAATTGTTGATGACACAATTGATTAAATTGGATGGAATTACTGCTGATGGTGATCTCAAATTGCAGAGAAGAATGCAGGTATACATTCATTCAACTCAATTTCAACTTTTTTTGTGTCTCTTTTTTACTTTTGGATGTAATTAAATACATCTCCGTTGGATGAATTTTCCCAAAGATTCGTATTTTGAGATTTATTTTGTAGTTTACTAAGAAGTGTCTTTAGTTAGCTATGCAAAATTAGCTAGTTGTTGTTAGTTCTTCCTTAATCTTTCTCTATAACAACAACACGACAACAATAACAACGCCTTAATTGTAAATAATTTGGGATCAACTATACGCAGGGGCGGACCCACCTTTGTCCAAGGGGTAACACACCTTTGCTGAAAAAGTACATTGTGTAGACATAAAGTTTTTCTTATGTATATATATTATAGGATCAAGACATACTTATTGTGTTGAACCTCCTTACCATTTACTTTGATTTTTTCTCAGTGAAATTCCAGACTCTGCCACTAACTATATGAGTTCTTACGATCCGTATCGCTTCATTTACGTCCATCTTGGGAAATTACTAATTGTTTTTGTTGATGAATGGTAGGTGAAAAGGGTGCAAAAATATATTGAGACTCTAGACATGTTGAAAATAAGAAATTCAGCTCTTGGGAATCACAATGGCAATGCACCACAAAAACAGAATAATCACAGGGCAGATGCCAAAATCAATTTATTATCAGCAAGAACAAACGAAGATGGGAAATTTTGCTGATCAGAGAAATCCAGGGCTTTGGTGGAAAGGATATAAAGTTAGTGGGTACAGAAATAAATTTTGGTTTGTGGATTCATTTGCCTTCATTGTTTCTCTAATTAAATTTTGACCCCAGTTTATTCTTGGGTTAAAAGATAATGTGGTGATCTATTATGTGGCATTTGAATTCCAAGTTGTATAAATGTATATATAATGCCAGCACCTGGTGAATAGATTAAATTATGGTTCTACTTGAATTTCTTGTTTCATAAATGGATTACCAAATTAGCATCTATAACAATTACTTTTAAAAAATAAGTGTTCTTGAATAAGTTGAACAAGTAGCTTCTCTAATTATTTTTAGATATTTTTGTTTTTTGAGGACAAGATTACCTACATAAAAAATTAAAATTAATAGTAACTTCCCCTTTAATAATTTGACGTGTAAAAACAGTGTTTAAAGATATTGGTCAAAATAAACCACTAACAAAAGCACTTCTCAAATTCAGCTAAAGTGCCCGTTTGGTTGAGTTTCTCAAAAGGTTAAAAGTTTTTTTTTTTTTTTTCAAAACAACTTCAAAATGGAGTGTTTAATGGTTTTTGATACTTTTGCCGAAAGTGCTTTTGCCAAAAAAAAAAAACACACTTTTGGCATCTATCGGGAGAAGCCAAAATTTTGGGCTTTGTCCAGTATAGGTAAAATAGCTTTTGGATTTGCCCATTTTTAATCTAAAAATACGTTTTTTATTGACAGTCAAACATCTAACAATTTTTTTATAAAAAGCTCTACTTCTAAAAACTCTTTTTAATAAGTTGTATCAAACGGGCCATTAAATTCAAACGAATACTCATATAGCAAGAACAAACCACAACACTTTTTAAAAATGCACTACTGATAAATATTTCTCAAAATAAGCTGATTTTGAAAACTTGATCAAATTGACTTAGTTTTATGGGTTCACTATGCGTGTTTTACCATATTGACAAGTTTATTTTATGCAAATTTAACTTAGTCGATTCAGTAAATTTGAGATACAAAATATTAAAAAGGGTCTAACTGGTGCAATTATTTTCCTTTTCTTTTTGTCTTGCAAATTAAATGTGATTTGGGACCATTTTGCCAACAAACAACTTTTCTTTTTGGTGGATGTGGAAAACTTTTTCTAATTAGATGCCATTTAATGAAGATATGATTATAAGTTAGTTGGAGGCATATAGATCTAAAATGTTGGTTGTGAGGTTGCAAAAGGTAATTAATTAAAATTAACGTTGGGCCGAAAGAATAACATTTTGGTAATATTCAATTATTATAGCAAACTAATCACTCCAAAATGATAAAAAGTATAGGGTTAACTTTATAGGACGTGGTAATGATCATTATATATTGATTAAGGGTGTGTTTGGATTAACTGTGGGCAGAATTGATTTATATTTGGATGCAACAATGTAAAAGTGATTGTTATAATTGATTTATGTTTGGATGGTTCCATTCAAATTGCTTTTGAATGTAGAATTACCAAAATGAACATTTAGTCAATATATATAAATAAAAATTACTAAAAAATGAAAGTATGTAAATAAAAATTACAAGATAATAAAATTTAAAGTGCAATATAGTACTTAAATCTAAATATTAAATATTAAATATTAGAATACCATAATTATTTTGAAACACATAATAAGAATTCATTATTAACATGCTAAATTTAACATAACAATAAAAACTACCCCTCAATTCTAAATAAATAGGGATCAACTATATTAATCCTCACTTATAAATAAAAGAAATGAATTAATATTATCATAAAAATATATATGAACTAATGTTGATTCATTGATTACGGTAATATTTTTCATTATTTAAAGTATAACTTATATAAAAGTTGATATTTAATAATTTAATGTTGATTCCTGTAATTATATTTTATTAAAATGAAGATAAGTTATATATTTTTTTAAAGAAGGTGTATTACCAAACGAGGGAAGTAGATTAAGGAGAATTATTTAGTTTTCCACCATCACGGACCACCTTCAAGAACCATGTCCCGATGTTTTTCCCCTGATGACTATTAATTCCTAATGATGAATTGTGGCGCTAATTCTATGATTCATGTTGCTTGTCCCAAACATCGTCGAGGTAATTGCAACTCCGAATGGGTTATATTTCATTTTTTAGTAATTATTTATAGATATTTATAGAGGGTAATAAAAGTTGTATATTTGATTTTTTTTTTATATTTCTAGATATTTAAAGAGAGTAATGAAAGTGGATATAGTTGTTGATGAAAATTAAATAGGGTAATAAAGGAAAGAGTAAAATTTAAATTGAAATAAATGACAAAATTGATTCTGGCAAAGCTACAAATTTTAGCTTCTGCCAGAATTGATTTTGGTCAGCCAAACATGTCAATTTTCTGATTTTCACGAAAGTAGGTACCCAGAATTGACCCAAAAGCTAATCCAAATATGCACTAATAGGTTGGATTCCATTTTGTTAATTATTTTATTTTTCCAACTATATTTTTTGTTAATTATTTTATTTTATCAACTATTTTTTGTTTAGAAGTCTCAGAGCTTAAACAAACAAAATAACAATACTAGTAAATAAACTAAGAAACAAAATAAAAGAGAGCTTTCTAAGTTAGCCGGCCCATGTCAATGTGATTTTTTTTGGAGAAAATTTCATAATTATAGTTTAGAGAGTATTTATAAAATGTAGCTTATTTATGAAACATTGCTATAGTTGTTAATTTTGTATCCAACAGAAGAGCTATATCAGATCAACATAAAAGTTGTATCAGTGTGAAATTGGCCAGAAGAAGAGTATGACCGCAAAGGCCACGAGTTCGATCCTGCATAAACCTTTCTCATTGAAAAGCGCATAGAATAAAGAGAACTTTGTTTTGTCTATCTTACAATAATTGTTACAGCAAATGCAGATATGTGGAGTTATTGCCATATCCGAAACTTTATCATTGGCAAGAACATGTACTCCTATGTGTTATTTTTTCAATGTGACCAAGGTGAAAGTACAAATTTTCAATTGTTTTTTTCTGGTACACAATTTTATAGATGGCACAAGGCATTATTTTGTGTTGCTCAATGTTTACCGGCCTTATTATTAAAAAAACAATATTGGCGTATGTCAAATGGATTAAATGATTAATTATATATAATAAAAGCATTATTCTTACCTTATTAGTTTAGTATAACTTTTTAAAGAAGTGAATTCTGTTGGGTTTTGATATTGGTGAATGAGAAATGATGGGATGAAAATTAAAGGGAGTAAAAAATTCTTTTGTCCCACATCGAAAAAGGAGAAGGAAAGGGAGGTGTATATATTACATTACACCTTTTCTAGTTGCTAAAAGGGTTGAGAGGGCAAGGACCCCTCGCGCCGTCATCGCCGCTCGGCTTCGGATTGATTGACAATCTTTTTGGACAAACTTTTCTTTAATTAATTATTTAATTAAAATAAATCCAAACGGATCGACCCAAGACCCGCGGCCGACCCGTCCGGTTTAAGTCCTTTTTCTTTTCGAATTTCCCTCCAAATTTTGATGACTATTCTGAATGGTTGCAAACATTCAGAAATGGTACCTCCAAAACCTATAAATTCTTGATTTGTTCCAAGAATTTATTCACTCATTCTAATACGAATTTCTCTACAATTCGAAAATTCATTCTTATTCATTCTGTGTGATATATTGTCGTGGAGTGGTTCGCTGCTACCGGAATTTGGAGTACTACTATTCTGGTAAGATAATCGTTCTATCCTGGGAGGCGATATTCCATTACCCTCGAGTACTGTGAGGGGGATAATTTCCTTAAGGACACACTTTGAACTAAGTGAGCTCGATTATATTATGAAATTATTTTCCAAAATAGATTATATTTCGTCTACTATTTTTCTTGATTAATTTACTGTTAAGTAATTTCTATACTGTGTAATCTGCTTTTTACTAAGTGTTTAAACAAATTGTGTTGAAACATTATTTTGGCCATATACAGATTATTATACCAACAAATTCAATTGAACATCCCCTTATCACAACTTAGCTCCTCTTGGAGAAGGCATAACTCATATATTTTTACACTAAAGTATAAATTAAGGATTACTTGGGGCTGCAAGGCTCAACTAAATTATTTACTCTGTTCGCATAAAACCTATGACCTTCTAAATTAAACGAAGGTCGAAAGACAATTCGATTCAATAGGAATCACAACGATACTTTCCCATTGAGAAATTTCCTAACCTAGCCGCAGAGGTTGAATTTGTTATGCAAAATCTTGGATTCGTACATGGAAAAAGAAACAATATTTGGTAATTGGACCCCTTCTCTTACACCAAAATAAAAATCAATTAAGACAAAAGCTAAATCATATCAATTATTAATTTACCTAAACATAAAGAAAACTAAATTGGTGTTCCTCGTAGTTTCACAATAGACCAGTGTATAATATTCTTGATATAGGTGCAAGTTAGGCATTTTTCTGGTCTCCATAGACAATCAATATTTATTTAATGAGATTAGCTATCTGAATCTTCATACAATTTTCTCTAAAATATATTGGTTTAGAGTCTTCAAGCATGCTACACAAATTTTAAAATCTCTGTTAGTAATTTAAGTATAATTTGTTTTAGGTAAGTGTGGTTATATTTGACTAGAGCAACTAAATATTTGTTTTTATTTTATATCAAACAAAAAAGGAAACACGCCTCCTAAGCTACCTTGACATTTTCTGATATATAATTGATAAATAGTATACCGTGACATCTTTCAGTAATAAAGTAAGAATTGTCGAATCTTATTGCACAACCAGTTCTGATTTTCTAGTAATAAATTAATAATCAATCCAAATAAATGTTTTTGTTTACTTTGTGCTTTTCTACTACTATTTCATTTCATTTAGTTTAAAGGTTGTTCAATATTAATAAGTGGCATTTTTTACTCAGTATATTTGGATTTTTCGATGGGACCATAGTCATAGTGCCCTCAATCAAATTCATTTAATTTGTTGAAAAATGCATTCACGGCTGTCTCGATATGTTCGAGAAAGAAGAAAATCTGCATTCAATGTCTTGGAGAAGCTCAAGGAACTGACTCTTCGATACAACCGAAAGGGAAACCTTACCAAGAATACCTTGAGACTAACAAGATTTAATTGTGTGGCTGTAATCGAGAGATGACTCTTCGATTCAGTTTAGAAGTAGTAGATTCATATGCAACACATTGAAGACAAAGAAAGAGAGGAAGTATAAAACCGAGAGAAGGAGAAGAAGGAGAAGAAGGAGACTCAATTATGGATCTTGAGTCTAACTCAATCCCAAAAGCTAGCTTGTAGGGCGAGGTGACATGAGTAAGATTTGGCTCCTAGCCTGCATATAGTTTTCATTTAAGCCCATGAGAAATTGATACATCTTTTGTCTCTGCATGTAATCTGCAAATTCCTTGGATGTAGGGCATGCACAGTTGGGAGGTGACACTATGGCCTAAAATTCTACCCACAAATTCTTAAGCTTAGTGTAGTATTCAGCAACACTAGCATTTCCTTGTGATAGAGTAGCAATTTCCCTATGTAGATCATAGGTTCTTGATTCATCTACTCTGACAAACCTTTCCCTTAGGTCTTCCCACACTTCATAGGCTGTTTCTGCATATAGGACTCCACACAGTAGGCTACTAGATACATCATTAATTAGCCATGCTTGGACTACTGCATTGACCCTATCCCACTGATCTCCAATTCCATCCCATACTAATTCTTTGTACAGTTTCCATTTATAAATCCTAATTTGTTTCTTCCTAGCAGGACAATCTTCATGGACTTTCTCCAGACAACATAGTTTTCAGAACCCAGCAGTTGAAAGGAGATCAGTGAAGCTCCACTGACATCTGAAGCTTGTAAGTATAGGGGATGGTTATGATCAAACACAGTGGTGACAGATGTGATACCTGCAGTTTCTCTTGGTATTGAGGGTATGGGTGTTGCAGATGACATAAGAGTGTCATTACTCTCAGTGGGTAAGTCTGTGCCCATTTTTTTAAAAGATTCAAGACTGGATATCAGCTTAAGAGGTACATGATAATAGGCAAAGAATTTTATCAAGAATTTCTGGCTCTAATTACTTGAGACCATAAGAAAGGAAAAATTTGCAATATCAAAATAACCAAGATTTAAGAAATTTCAGTTTCTGGAGAAGTAAGAAATAAATGGCTGAAGAGAAATTTTAATTGCAATATCAAGATAACCAAGATTTAAGAATTCCACCGGAATTTTCCGTATAAGAAATGAATAAACAAGCAAGATCTTGAATTTTCCTTCTGATCTTTGCAGAAGAATGAATTGATGTGTATAACAACCCTCTCTGATACCATGTTGAAAACGGCATTCACTGCTGCCTCGATATGTTCGAGAAAGAAGAAAATTTGCATTCAATGTCTTGGAGAAGCTCAAGGAACTGACTCTTCGATACAACCGAGAGGAAAGCCTTACCAAGAACACCTTGAGACTAACAAGATTTAATTGTGTGGTTGTAATCGAGAGATGAATCCTCGATTCAGTTTAGAAGTAGCAGATTCACATGCAACACATTGAAGACAAAGAAAGAGAGGAAGTATAAAACCGAGAGAAGGAGAAGAAGGAGAAGAAGGAGACTCAATTATGGATCTTGGGTCTAACTCAACCCCAAAAGCTAGCTTGTAGGGCGGGGATTGTACATGTCATAAGGAGTCCATGTTTCCATTCTATTTCCGATGTGGGACTCTTGACATAAATGACTAATATATATAAAGGTAAAATAATTTTTCTTCTATACTCTAAAAGTATATTGTGATATCTCAATTACATGAGTTCGGTCTCCTCACTATCGTGTGCATATTCTTTTAGGAGTAATTAAGTATGTAAATAATAGTCTCTAAGTGGACTATCTAGTGGCCAAAAATCAATATTTGAACCGTAATGTTATGAGTTTGAATCATATGATTTCACGGTCACTATTACTAATTGGATCTTGTTTATTTTCATTAATGTTTAGAAAAGAAAAAAGATTAAATTTGCAGTGACGAATGCAGAATTTTCACCAAAAAAATTCAATTTAATATTTATATGTACAATCACTATTTTTAGATACTGGAATTTGGAAGATCAACTTCTAAATGCAAGTCAAACATTGAAATGTTTGAAGGCATGTTATTGATCTGGACCCCCCTACAAGGCCCAACAACTGCTTAAACTCTGTAAACTATTTGACCTCAATTGAAATGGACTGGTCTTGCAAGATCTATGGGCTCGTAACTGGGGCAGCCACACCATAATGTTCATAAGGGCTATGACGCCTCTACTTTTTACTTCTATTTATCTTACTGCATGAAAAATTTAGAGGAAATAACTCATATATACAACCGACACATCTAATTTACGCCCACTGTATCATTGGTGTATAGATAATGTATCTGTTGTGTATAACTATATATAAGTTGTTCAACTTCTTTTGTAACTTTACATATACATCTTTATACACTATTAAACATTACTCCATGCCTTAATTGATTCCAAATTATAGGGAAGTTTCATCTTCAAGTTAATTATTTAAACCGAAAAATATTTAGAATCAAATAGATTTTTTACTTAAAAACATTTTTTTTCACATAGTTAATAAGGAAGAACGAAATACTTTAAGTGGACAATTGTGATTATAAAATCATCAAACTTGAAACTTGTGACATTATGATTCAAATTGTGACATCATGACCATTAAACTGTTACCTTTAAAATTCAGCCATCCAATAAACTATTTTCATGTAGATTTTCAATTCTATCTTCTATCAACTTGAACACTATGATGGGCTTGAAGGTCTAGAAACCATAGATATAAGTTCGAGGATAGGCATATATATGGTTGATATACAAATTATATTTTTCGCGACAACTAGGTTAATTTCTTAATAAATAAGCAAAAATTCAACCTTTGTCTAATGGAAGTATATTGTTTTTTTATACTATTAAGTCAAAATAGCTTAGAACAACATGTAATATTTGGTAACCTAATCGGTAAAATATACACCGATAGTGAAGAAATTATTTACACAGTGAGTGTATAATAAGTCAATAATAATAATGCCATGATTAATTAGGATAAACATGCTCCTTGGTGCATAAAACAAACAATAGAGGTTATCCATAATGTCTAGAGGTCGTGAATGATATATATTATGGTTGAAGAAATTCGTTAGAGCAATTATTTTTACGGAAACAGTACATCAATATTATTGCTTAAACAAAGTTTGGATAAGGATGCATCATTTTCTTCCAAATAATAATGATGATAAGAATACGTCTGGATGGCAAATTTGTCATAGTTTTTTAAGGAGAAAAATAATAACAACATATCCGGTAGATAAAATTTGAAGAGGGTAGAGTATACGCTGATCTTACTCCTACCTTATGAAGTATGAAGTATGGAGGTTGTTTACGATAGACCCTCGGCTTAAGAAAAGATGCAAAGACAACAATAATAATAGACAGTAATAGAAACAATATAATAAGATAAATGAGGTAAAGAAACAATCAAGTCGTAATAGAGATCTAAAATAAATAAATGTACAAAGATAATAATACTTCTAGTACGGAAAAGAAATCCGCGCGGCAACCTGCTAGCCCTCTACCCTGATACTCGACCTCGACACTCTCCTATCAAGGGTCATGTTCGTGGTAAGCTGAAGCTGAGTCATACTCTGTCTAATCACCTCTCCCCGGAACTTCTTTGCCTACCCCTCCCTCTCCTCAGGTCCATCACTGCCAACCTCTCACACCTCCTCACTAGAGCATCTGCGCATCTCCTCTGCACATAACCGAACCATCTCAATCTTTCTTTCAGCATCTTGTTCATCACGGGGCTACTCCCACCTTGTTTCGAATCACTTCATTCTGAATCATACCGCACATCCATCTCAGCATCTGCATCTCTGCTATCTTCATCTTATGGACGTGAGTTTTATTAACTGATCAACACTCCGCCTCATACTGAGTCAGTCTAACCACTACTTTGTAGAACTTTCCCTTAAGTATAGACAACATATTCTTATCGCATAGCACAGAAAAACATTTTACATAAAATCAAATCCGTTTATTATACTCAAATTTTGTTACGTGAACGTTTTATTCACTTAGTTAACCATCAAATTTAGAACTTGTGATATTATGATTTAAATTGCGACATCTTGACCACTGAACTGTTCCTTTAAAGAATTAGCTACCCAATCAAACACTTTCCTGTTGATTTTCATTTCTCTCTTCTATCACCTTGAACACTAGCTAGTACGACGTAGCAATTAATTTTGGACTTTAATTTATGCTCTTATATATATTCTGGGGAAAGAAACTGATTAATGCAATAAAAATAAGCAAATTGGCATATTTTCTAGGAAAATATTTTTTTAAAAGCATACATCTTGCAACATGCTTGCCATTACTAGCCATATTGCATGTCATGTATTTTGTGATTATTATCCCATTAAGAGACAACTTTGTATTAACAATTAGTATAAACTGGTAACTGAAACAAATCAAGGATTTTTTATTTTGGTAATCGACATAAATTAATGGGTACTATAGATGAGGCATTAAAGTTAAAATATTTTGAAATCCCAACAAGAAACAGATATTACAAATTTAATGCTAGTCAATTTATTAATTAAGTTCGTAAATGTCAATTAAGTTGAGAACGGAGAATAGTCATGGCTGATTAATACAACTTTGTTTGTATTTTACAAACAACTTGCTTTTTTGTCAAACAGTATTTTATGTTATTCCTTATCCAATCTAATGCATACCACTTAATTGGGGATTAAAGAACAATAAGTACTAATTAAGTTTTATTTTGTTTATTTTTTCCCTTTATCCTTTGTTTTAAAGAACAAATATATATAAGAGGATTTAAGCTTAGTATTTTTTGACTTCATTGTCGTACATGATATCTTTTCTCAAGAAGAGAAATAAGTAGTATACTTCCTCTACTAAGTCTTTTCTTTTTTGGTTTCTAGTCTCGACTAAATTTGAATTTGTGCCGGGAAAAACTAATAAGTCTTGTCCGAACATTATATAGAACACAAATATAAAGGGACAAGAGTAATGTTTGGACAAAAAAATGGACTAAAAGTTCAATTGGTGCAACAGGTTTTGAAGAATGAGTGATCAAATGAAAGAATAGAGGAAGACAAAATGTGTATTTGGTGAGGCACCATAATGTTCGAAATTCTTTCCTATGAGCTAAATTTTCACTACTACTCCAAATTTGGATAGGGACTCTAATGCATTAAAAGTTTTTTTAGGAAAAAAAAAATAGGCGGATTCAAGATTATAATTTTATGGGTTAAAAGTTAGGTTCCAACAATTGAACCTATTAACGTATGTGAGTTCTGAGTTCATAATTCAATATTTTTAGCAATTTCATAGAAAGATATATCACGTTCTCATTGAAAACTCACTTTAGCAACTTAACTTTACAAGTACTTGTTTACCTCATTATGAAGAAGAATTAAAAACAATGGTATAACGTGGCACACGTGTACTACACCTCATATTCTGAGACTGGTTTTATATTCTCAGGGTGATATTTATTTTATTTCAAACAAGTATAGGGGGTAAATAAATGAATGTAAAGTTAAGTTATTAAAGTGAGTTTTCGGAACAAATTTAAAAGAGAGATATCATGGAGTATTTATTAATTTAATGTATACTCAGAGTGCAGATACATTTTTTTCTTCAAAGGAAGCCTCCCCAATAGATTCCAAATATATGCTAACCCGTGCGTAAACTATTCAAAGATTCAATGAACAAATACCATGGACGTTTGCTTGGTTACATATAGCCGGCGGTTGCAAATATTGAACGGTCTTTCCATTTCATACACGTTTCATCTTCACATATATACGAAAAGATATTTGGCACTACTCGATTTTGAACAAAATTTAACAATTTAATCTTAAAAATTACAAATAAAAAAAAGAAGAGAATATGTTAATCATATAATTACGGTTAGATAATTCAAGTTTATATAAAAACATTAATTAGTTGTAAACACCGAATATATATATATATATATATATATATATATATACATACCGAACTTGTGAGCTTAATATGTCATCGAACATGCGTCGATCAGGAGTTTCATGCTGTATTTCGAAAGAAGCGGCATGCGGGTTCGCCGTCAACAAAAAAACAAAAAAAATTGATCTAGTACTACTTAATTTATCCCATCATAAACAGCATGATTGACTTTTTAAAGTCAAACAACTGAACTTTTATTTTTTAATTCAAATAGATAGATATGGAATACAACTCAACATGCCTAATTTGAAATAGTCTTTTAAAAACGAAAAAAATAATTTGACTTTAGAAGTCAAATATTTGTGTTTGAAAGGGAGAGAAGACCTCAAATTAAAGCATGCTGCACAGCTACAATGGCATAAAAATGCCGGCTTTCATAAATTAATGTGAGAGGGTTTAAAAAAGAAAATATATATAAGTTGAGTTTAAATACGCACGTTCGCTGATTCGAACACTATTATCATTAAAAAATCAGTTGACTTTAGAAAGTCAAATATTTATATTTGAAAGGAGAGAACACAAAGAATTTTGTTAAGAGTCTCACATCGGTAATGGAATGAGAACATGAACTCCTTATATGGACTTAGATAATCTTCACCCTACAAGCTAGCTTTTGTGGGTTGAGTTAAACCCAAAATCCATTCTTTACAAATTTGATAATTTTGAGCAATCTATTGACAACTAGAATGGAATAAACAATGCCTACTTTCATCAATTAATTATGTCACAAAAAGTACAAAATCTTCATTCTAATGACCTAAAAAAAAGGAAAAATAAATTTCTACCCTTAATTACTGTAAACATGTATATTATAGAAATAATTGTATTCCTATCCATAATTAGTGTAAGATGATATTAATCTCCCTTAGGGAGTCTTCTCATTAAAATCAAAGTATATATAGAGTACAATATTCATCCCTTATAGAATCCTAAGCATATACAAAAAAAGAATCCTAGTTTTATCATAATTATATTTACACAATATATGGAAATATTCTAATATGGGTAGGGATACAATTGTTTCTATAATATACATGTTTACACACCCCCTCAGTCGGAGCGGGAGGAGGCCGGACGCGGAGACTGGATCTGAAGTCAAGAAATAACTGTCTCGGAAGTCCTTTGGTAAATATGTCTGCATAATGATATGATGATGGAACATGTAACACTCTGACATGACCTAGCACAACTTTCTCACGAACGAAGTGTAGGTCTATCTCAATATGCTTGGTTCGCTGATGTTGAACCGGATTATGAGAAAGATAGATGACAGAGATGTTATCACAATACACAATAGATGTCTGACGCAAAGGACACTGAAGTTCTAACAGTAAATTTCTGAGCCAACAAATCTCAACTACCACATTTGCAACGCCTCTGTACTCAGCCTCGACATTGGATCGAGATAGGGTAGAATGTCGCTTGGCAGACCAAGAAATCAGATTATCTCCTAAAAAATACAAAAGTCAGAGGTGGAGCGTCGCGTGTCCGGACACCCTGCCCAATCTGCATCCGTATATGAAAGCAACTTGTTTGGTGCAGAGGGGTATAGGTGCAAACCATAATCAAGAGTGTCCTTAATGTATCGAATGATACGCTTAAGTGCAGTGAAATGAGACTCTCTGGGGGCATGCATGAATAAGCACACCTGCTGAACATCATAAGCTATGTCTGGCCTGGTGAAGGTGAGATACTGAAGTGCACCTGCAAGGCTCCTATATAGAGTAGGATCAGAGACTGGAGCACCATCCATGACACTGAGTTTAGATTTAGAATCAACTGGAGTAGGCACATCTTTGTAGTTCGTCATCTTAACCCTGTACACAATCTCCTCTGCATACTTACGCTGACATAAGAATATATGATTGACAGACCTGGTCACTGTGCTTAATTACATTTGAACAAAGAAAAAGAACTAATTTAATTTGAGCCACGTCGAAGCTAAGTTCTACTAGTATACAAAAAGAAGAAATGTAATACAAAATAAAAATAAAAATCAAACAGCTTAATTTTCTAACTTTTGATAATCTGATGAATCCAAAAAATCCTCTGTTTTTTCATCAATGGTCTTTTCCTCTTGATTATCATAATCACCATTGATAATATCAGTAAGTTCTTTAGCTCTTCTTGCTTGATCTTCCCAATTAGTCTTAACCAATATAATTAGCATCATAGTCACAGCACATGAACCCTGTGCAGCTAATAATCCAAGCCATAATCCTTTAAAATTAAACCCCATAAAAAATCCTAACCAAACAGCAACTGGCATTCCAACAAGATAAAAACATCCTAAATTAACATTAGCACCTAACTTTGGCCTCGCTGTTCCTCTTAATACGCCACAACCTGTTGTTTGTGGACAGTTCCCAAGCTCACAGAGTCCTATAATCGGTAAAACCATCGCGGTTAATTTAATAATTTCTTGGTCCTGAGTGAACATTTTTGCCCAAATATTCCTTACCATAGTAGCAAAAAATAATGCTGAAATTCCCAAAATGAAACTTGTACATAGTCCAATTATTGCTGCTAATTTCGCGCGATTAGGACGATTAGCACCTAATTCATTTCCAACTCTCGTTGATACACCAAAGCTTAAGGATGATGGAAAAATGTATATCAAAGCTGTTGTTTGAATTAAAATCCCCATAGATGCAACTGTTGCTTGAGGATTAATCAAAAGGCCACATAATAAAATCATAATTTCATACCACCACCACTCTAAACAAACACTAATACAACTTGGAATTGCTAAATTAAGAAGTGATTTCCATCCCTTGAAACACTCTAAAGAAATTCCACTCCAAGTTTTCTTGTAAATCTTAGAAAAAATAATGTAAACAATTAATGAACCAACAAGATTGAAATTTGTCCAAACCCCACTTAAGGCAACACCTTTAATCCCAAGATTAAGTATTTTGATTAGGAAATAATTAATTGGGATATGAAGAAGAATTGCAAAAATGGCACAATAAGTTAGAGGCAATGTGATGGATTGTGAACGAAGATAAATCCTTAGGGGGTGTAAAAATGACTGAGCAAGAAGATCAGGGAGTGTAAAAAGAATGTAATTTTGTGCTTTTGATGCAATTTCATGATCCTGGCCACAAAATATCAAGAGTCTTTGCATGTATAACCACAAAAATGAAATGGGAATTGAGGTTAAAAGTAGCAAAAGAATTGTCCTCTGTAATGTAAGGCCTAAAATCTTGAACCTTTTTGCACCAAATGCTTGTCCACAAATTGGTTCCATTCCCATGGCTAAGCCTGAAAGAATCGAATAACCGGTTATATTTGCAAATCCAATTGCAAGTGAACCACCAGCTAAAGAAAGTTCCCCTATATGACCAAGAAAAATCATGGAAATAATTGAACGTGAGTAAAGAATTAGGCCTGTAAATATCATTGGAAATGCAATATTGGCTATGCATTTTGCTTCTGAAATTGCAAGTGTCAGATGATTTTTTTGCCTTGAAATACTTTTGTTCTGTTCCTTTTGATCTTCAATTCTTGAATTTTCACAAATCAATGGAGTCAACATATTTATGTATGAATTTCCAAAGGGTTTTCAGGGATTTATATGTCTTGTGTTGGCTTTTATAAGGGTGGAGAAATTACATATTTATGTCTTTCTAATATGGTCGGCTTTGAGGAAAAAATATATTTTGGTTGACTAATAATATTCAAAGCTTTTGAATGTTTCTACTTTCTACTAGAAAGTGCCGACCATTTATAATTATGTCACTATTTGGCCTGCATGCATCAAAGATCACACAACAAAATGATAATGGTTGTTTGAGGTTCACTTACAAAAAACAAAATTAAAAATGTGGGAGGCTCATTAATTTAATTAAAAGTAGCCTTGACTGTGAAAAGAGGCAGGGGCAATTCATGCCTGCCGTTTCAGTGTGTGAATTAATACATCCCTTGAATATTGCAAATACCAGTTACTCTTGTCTTGATAGCAAAATAGACACCCTTGAATACAACATAAATTGTGTTACTCGTGCGGAAACACTTTACAGTTATTTGTTCTTTGTGTTTTGGGGAATGAACATCACAACAAGTGTATCATTGTAATCTGAAGCCCTAGATCAGTTGATCTTGAATGCAGAGGGTATCCTCATTGGGTGGTGTGGGAGAGCTTGGTCACAAGTTTAAAATCAGGAGAACGCCTGAGTGCCGCCTCTTGAGTCTGTTACACTGCCAAGTGTGGTTTAAGCGGTGGCGTGGTTTGCGCTATTGCGTCGGTCAGGGTTTACTGCTTCGACTCGAAAGAAGCGTGCACGCGGGTTCACAACAAAAAGTGTGTATCATTGTAAACATGTATATTATAAAAACAGTAGTATCTCTATCCATAATTAGAATATTTTCATATATTGTGTAAATATAATTATAGTAAGACTAGGATTTCTACTTTGTATAGGCTTATGATTCCTATTGTATAAGAGATGAATATTGTACTCTATATATACTTTGATATTAATGAGAAGACTCTCCAAGGAAGATTAATATCATCTTACAGTTATGACGATAAAGAATGTTGTAGTGAAGTGACAAGTACTCTTTTATGTTTAATCATTAGTCTCGGGCCGGCTTCGAATTCTAAGAATGAAGTCATATTTGATAGTTAGAAAGTGTTTTACCGAGTTTTAATTTTTCATATGGTCACTCAACTAATAGTTATTTATCTCAGAAAGTTATATTATTTTGTTGAAGGAAATTGAAATCAAGAAGAAAAATGACTTTTTGAAATTATAACTATAAATTAAGTGACCATATGAGAAATTAACTATTGTTTTACCCTTTTAAATGAGACTTCCTGAATCTAATCAGAATTAGTCGATCCATAAAATGGGAACTAGACATCGAATGAAAAACAAAAACAAATGTGTATCATGACATGTTCTTATACTGTACATAGTACTGATCTAGCTAGACACACATTCTTGTTCATAGGTTTCTTCAAAAATCATGTAAAACGTTGCTTAATTATTTTAACCACTAGTAATGTTACTATGACTATCATATATATATATATATATATATATTTCATTCTGTCCAAAATTGATTTTACGGTATATATGCTTATGACCATCCCTTTATGCCTTGTGATAATGATTTTTCCAGCATTATGACCTTTACCACGACGAAGTTGTCCATAAACAAATTATTTGGTGAATTGAATTTCACTTGACTATCTACTAACTCTAAACTCTAAAGGAACCAACCAAAGATAAAGACGTTTCCTATCCTCGTGTCAAGAAATAAACCTAACAGCATTTGATGAAATAACATTCTTAATTCGGATTATGTCCCAAAATCAAAAACAATTCTTATTGCGTGAAACTTATTACAATTAGATACGGTTACTTTTATTCATCATACCCTCAAGTTCAATTAAGACCTTTTTCCTATAAATGAAAGGTGATTTTTTTAAAAAAAATCTTCATCATTGTATCTTCTTTGTCAATGGATTAAATTTAAGGTCTAGGTCTTTCACATGATTGCAACAAAAATAGCCAATCAAGAGTCACTCACTATATGTTTGGTTTAAATAATTAATTAGAACCAATTATTTATACTTTTTCTCTAAACAAGTGAAAATATATCCGATTTTAGTACAATCATTTAAACCATAGTCGTAGTATAATTTTTTTTACAAATTTAACCAGTTCGAAACGAATTTCAGACGTACGGGTGTCTGAAGTTGCCATTTACTTGTGCAACCTAACTTCAGACATATTTTCTTGAAGTTTGATTAGGCCAGTCCCAATTCGGACATTTGTGTTTGAAGTTTGCCTTTGTTGCAATCCCAAACTTCGAACAAATTTTCTAAAGCTTGACTTGATAATCCTAGACTTCAAATATTCTTGTCTGTACTTTCTAATTTATTCATTTTTTCAATCCATAATTGCTTTATTCATCTATTTTATTTCACTTATGATATCTCATCTATTTCATCCATGATGTCTCGATGTATAAATCTTTGTTAGCCAAAATCGAGCAAAGCTTTTAAAGGAGGAGGAAGAACAGTTTAGTCTGAAGTTTGCATGCAAAACAATGGCTGTTATTGCTTAAATGACAGCGTCCAAATAAGTTGCGCCATGATTTTTTTACAAATCAAATAAGGCTGCGCTACTAATTTCAAAGTTTAGAACAATATTATTTCTCCTCCTTTTGGCAGCTCGTTATGTGATAACAAAAAATATACAGAAAGGACATGTGATACATAGGTTTTTTAGCTTTAAACTTAGCATAGATAAGAGACTGGGCATAGTCTTTATCTTACAATATTTAACTGTAGTTGAGTGTAAATAGAGGTAAGGAACCCTCTGGTCATTAGAAGATTGCTATGCCTACAAGTAAAAATCTTTTAAAAGGATTTGATGCAAGATAAAAAAATAGAAAAAAGTAAGTAAAATAAAATATAACGCAATGGAGAAATATAATGGCAACAATAACTAAAACCAAGATTCGAAAATTCATTTAATAACCACAAAACTAGAAACAAAAACATAGACATAACAAAAACTTGATTAAATAGACATGTCTAATGTTCATCAAATTATAAACTAAAAACTCTAAACTTGTTTGTCATCCATCTGAATGTGCTCTTTAGTTGGTGATATTGGAATATCTTCTTGATTAACATATTTTTTCCAATACCAATGTTCACTCCAAATTTTGCTCATATCATCAATTGGAATCCCTTTAGTCTCGGGAAGGAACTTGTAGATGAATATTGTCATGATGAAGACGAAAACAGCGAAGAATATGAAGAGTCCGAACTTGAAAACACACAACATTTCTGTGAAGACTTCGGCAATGAAGAAGGTGAAAATCATGTTGAACGACACGTTCACGGCTTGACCGGCTGGCCGGACCTCGAGGGGGAAAATTTCACTAGGAACTAACCATCCTAGTGGTCCCCATGAATACGCAAAACCAGCAACATATATGCAGATGAACACCACAACAAATGACGCGTACCATATAGGCAATGCCCCTGGATCGCCACTTATTCCAAACTTCAGTGCAACCGCAATCGCTATAATAATCTGTACCAAGAAACAAAAAACAAGAACACCAAAATTAATCTTCGAGTTCATTATAACATGCAACTGAAACAGATTCTTATTAAAGAAAAGAACAAAGACACTAAATAAAAACTATTTTCCAACATAAAGTTAATTGAAAGAAAAATACCTGAGAAATCAACATCTGAATACCACCTGCAAGAAACAAATTTCTTCTTCCAACTCTATCAGCAGTAAGAAGAGAAACAAAAGTAGCAACAAAGTTGACAATACCAGTAATCACAGCAGACATAAGTGAAGCAGTGTCACCAAAACCAATTGTCTTAAACAAAACAGGTGCATAAAACATAATCACATTCATCCCAGTTAACTGTTGAAATGTTGGAATCAACACAGCAAATGCTAACTGTGGCCTATATTTTGGATCTCGCAACAATTTTTTCCAAGGATGTTGCACTTGATTGGATGTTTTACTTGCTTCAACCATATCATTAAACTCAGCATCAACATTGTCAGTTCCTCTGATTTTTGATAGCCTTGATTTCGCTTCAGCCTCTTTGCCACGTTCAATTAGAGAATTTGGTGTATCGGGAAGGCAAAGCGAACCAACAATGAATATCAATGCTGGCACAACTGCTCCTCCTAAACTCAAACGCCAGCCATATCCGCCTTTTATTTTTGCGAAGAAATAATTGAGCAGATTTGCTGTCATGATTCCGATTGTTATGGAGAGTTGGAAAACAATGTTTAAGGAGCCACGGTACCTGTAGGGTGCCATCTCCGAGAGGTACACTGGCACAGACTGCAAAAATTATGTAGATAGAACTTAAAAGAGTTAATGTGTCTTAGCACATAAATAAAGGATAACATAGTATTTGATAATGTAAAATGACAAACAGAAAGCATCAGGTATGTATAAAATATGCTTTATATGAAACATATGAATTCCGAGATGGGAATGTCTAAATTATATGCTTCTTTTATTAGTTTATCTATACAGTTTTCTATATGATTTGTGTATTGGTACACTAATTGATCAAATCTTATTAAAAAGAGGTTGGAAATATGCAAAGGCAATTATCACAAATCAGAAAAAAAAGACATAAAATTAATATCCATAAAAAGAATGATGTTCTCTGTTGACTAGTATCATTATTTCTCATCCTTTTTTATACATAAAATCCTTTGGGTAGAAAAGAAATTAATTGAAATAAAAAAACAAAAAAAACATAAAGAATCCAATACTTGTAAATTTATGGTTACACATTCCATTTAGATGCAACAAAATACCTCGAAAGGTTTAATGACACGAGAACAACAATTTAAATACATAAAATGAAAAACTTGAATTCAAACTTGGAGTAGAAAAAGATTTATTTGATCAATTGTAACATCTTGATTTCAATATTAAACTATTTTTAGGAAGAAAAAAAAACATACCTGATTTGCAAAACCAATACCAAAACCAAGAAGGACTCTACCAATAATGAGCATAGCCACATTTCTGGCACATCCATTGATAATAGCACCACATAGAAAAAGAAGTCCTCCAGAAAGCATAGACAATTTACGTCCCATAATTCTAGTTACACTTGAAGCAGCCCATGAAGCAACAAGTGCAGCCAAATATAGAGATGATGTAAACATTGTCAATTTTGGGCTGTTGAATTTGCAGTACTGATTTGTTGACACTGTGTGCAGTACTTCCTTTGCATACACATCTGGGAAAAATTTCTCCAAGAATGCAGGCATTGATGTTACTCCCCCTAGTCACAAAAATAAAATCACACTATGTTAGTATTATTCGTAAACGACGTAAAAAATATTTATACAATCAGATCAGTAATAAGTAAATCACTTTGAATATACCTTGGATAAAGATACTAGGTATAATATAGTGATTAAAAATCCCACGTATGCCACTAACAACTTACTTGCTTTAATATCAATGCGTATAACTTAAATCATATGTAAAACATAAGTATATGAACTATAAAAAAATAAACTTTAAACAAATACTAACCTGAAATTCCAATGTCATAACCAAAGATTAAACCACCCATAGCAGCAACAATACAAGTAACTAAAACTTTAGCGGTGAGTTCTCCAGGATATGTCTTGCCATTTGATGGCCCTATTCCACCACCTCCAGCCATCGTTTTTTTTTTGTTCTGTGTAATACGTTTGATGTATGAAGCAACAAAAATATATAAACTCGCTTTATATAGACTTGAGATTACCTGCTTAGGTTAAAATTTTGTAATATCTATCTACTCTTATGCTTATCATAAAGAGTTTGTTACTTCTCAAATACTTCATTATAAGATTTTATCTGAATTAGGATAGCTGTGAATCGAAAAAAGAGTTTTAATTGGAACAGGATGCGATTTTAAAAAAAAATTAAGTTATTTTGAATATTTAAACAGTGCAATTAAAAACAAGAGTTTGTATCAGTAAATAATTCTATCAGTACTACTAGATCTACTATTTTGAAAAATGATTACTTAAAATAACTGTAGAGTTTGGTTCGGTTATATATGATCTCTAGATATAATGTTTAATATGATCTCTAGAGAGACACTAAAATGCATCCAAATTTCTAGGGCAAGTTTAGATCAAATCTGCATTAAAAAAGATTACATTATAATTTAATTATCTAGTCGATCTCAGATTAGCAAATCGGTTATTATCCACCAAATTTACATGACCGTGTAAAAAAGGTCTACACCGTCTGTGGAAATTAGTTAAATTCTTTATCTATTTGCAATTATATTTTCGCAAGTTGAATCAATTCCTGATATATATTCAGTGGCGAATCCAGGAGATAAAATTTGGTCTCGACTTTTGTGGATATACAACCCACGGGTTGGGCATAGTTTTGGTAATGTTTGTTGTAATAGTTTAAGATAAATATTACATTAATTAGTCTTATACACTTATCATAATTATAGGATTATTGTACTACTAGAATAGGATTTTGGGATTGGAATAGGAATATGTTTTCTATTATGAAAAATTATAAATTGTATATATATATTCTTTCATTAATAAAAATAATTAAGAAATTATTTCTTTCGGTTAATATGTAGATTAGATAGTTATTTGTTTAAGATATATTGATAGAGTAGAGAATTTTAAAATTAACCTATAATTTTACCTCTTTTCTAATAGATAGTAATTAAATAAATATTATAATTAATAACATCTTAATGTATCGATTCTTCACTTCATTATTAGGTTTCTTGACCTGATAGTAACGATAAACTTTAAAATATTTTAAGCTTCATAAAATATTCTACCCAAATTTCTTTTGTACACATAATGTCTTGTTGGGTCTCGGAGGTTATGTTATGGAATAATAAAAACAAACTGAAAGTAAAATCAATTCGAATGCTGGAACAGTTTGCGAATGTCGGCAGAAATGTCGTCTGGCACAACTGACCACATTTCGATAAAAACATAATAAAACCTTTGAAGAGTTAAAGTGCAGCGGAAATAAATAAAGAACACAAAGGTTTAATTTTCATAGGTTATATATTGATATAACTCATGATGGTCAATGACCAAAAGTATTGTATATTGATGCGCGATTTATGCACACACTTAAACGCAAGTGCACGTGTCGTGTCAAGTAATATAGTTTTATAAGACCGAGTTATCGTCCTCAGGGATTAGTGTTCAAGTACCAAATTCTATTCTATGTTATTTATTTGGTGACCGATAATTGAGTTGTTGTTTATGATTCTAATTATGAAAACTAATTAAACTAATGTGTTTTACTTCAGTAATGTGGAAATAGGGCTTCCAAATCTCCTCAACTATCCACTTAACTTACTTATTAATGCAATTTACTATGGTTCTTCTTCTATTGGAGATAGCAGGTTTAATAAGCCGTTTTATACTCCTGTTAAGGTTATATAAACACTCAACCCCAGTACAACACCTTTCTACCTTTCGGTGATAAGGTTGACTCTAGAGGAGGATTAAGAACAAAAACCTTATTAATGAAACACAAGTAATCGGGGTATTTTCATCCACGATTCAACCTATGTCTATCCAACTACAACATATTCACAACCTCCCCTTTCGGATTTCGGTTAGAAATCAAAAGAATTATGATAATTAATGATCAGGTAATTACCAAGCAATCAAAATATATATTGAATAAATCTCAACAATAAGAAGAACCAAGAATACGTCATTAATTCATAAAGAAAAGGTTCAAGTGAATTGACATGGAAAGCCCTATATTAAAGTTAGTTCCTAGCCATAGACATGACAAGAACTAGTTTAACATCCAACATAAACTGAAAATAAATAAATAAGAACAAGAAAATTACTAAGAGATTGGTCTCCAATCTTGATTCCAAGAGTGTGTGAATTGCCAAGAAAGGAAACCCTTAAAACTGCTCTAGGTTTCTCTTTTTATAGTTTCAAAACGAGGTGCATGTTTTCCCTCAGGCCTGGCCCATGATTCATTCAAAATCGATTTTTCCGCGTCGTGGCCAGAACTAGTGGCCGCGGCCGAATCTCGCAAGCCTCGAAATTAAGCGCGTGCGCCTGCCCCTTGGTGGGTAGCGCATGTGCTTGACTGTGTATGTGCCGGGTTCGCCACTTTCTCGCATTTCGAGCTCTGGAACCTCCGTTTTTGCCCTCTTTTTGCTCCTTTTCCGCCAATGAGCCACTTTAACCAATATGACTCAAAAGAAAGAAAATTTATCCTAATACGACACGTATTTGTACAAAAATGGATAAAAGACTAACTAAAAATGACTCGAAAAGTGTATATAAAATACACCGATCATCCATCTGGTGTTAATATTATTCGATCTATGTGGATTTTTTCTCATAAGGATAATTCTGACGGTTCTTTTGCAAGACATAATGCTCGACTTGTAGGTGATGGTAAGACTCAGCAGGTTGGTGTGGATTGTGGTGAGACTTTTAGCCCGGTGGTCAAGTCGGCTACCATTTGCACTGTGCTCAATTTGGTTCTTTCGAAATTATGGCCAATTCATCAGCTAGACGTGAATAATGCATTCCTAAGTGGTGATCTCAAGGAGACAATCTATATGCATCAACCCTTGGGGTTTAGAGATACTAAATATCCTCATCATGTATGTTTGTTGAATAAGTCCTTGTATGGACTTAAGAAGTCTCCACGAGCTTGGTATAAGAGATTTGCGGACTATGTTTCGACCATTGAGTTCTCTCACAACATGTCTGATAATTCATTATTCATATATCATCGGGGTTCTTCCATGGCTTATATACTATTATTTGTGGATGATTGTCACGCCCTTTTTCGACCGCGACTTTTATTTTCTAAACTCCTGCTTAAAATGCAATGTTAGAAAATAAATAATAACTAAATGTTAAAAGTGCAAACAAATATTAAAGTGCTAAAAATGCAAAAGTGCTAGAAATGCAAAAGTGCTAAGGGTTCGCGGAGTCGCCACCTAATTAGTTTGAGTGAATTAGGACACCTAAATGTTTAACTAGTTTAAAATAAAACATTAACTCTATTTTAATGGTCTGCTAAACTTAATGAGGTTCTGGATAAGGGTTCTTTATTAATCTAGAGGGAAGGGGTTAGGCACCCTCTAAGATCCGCTAACTTGCGGTTGTCCTGCCAAACCTAGGGTAATTATTATATTTAAGAAAAATGCAAAAATAAAGCTCCTCTTGCTTAATAAAATGTTAGGAGATAAAATAAATGCGAAAATGTTAAAATGTTTAAAGGTGCTTAAGTCTAAAAGGGCAAAAGGTAATATATGCGAAAGAATGTTAAGAGATGCTTAAATATTAAAAGGGTGCTAAGGGATTAACTTTAAAAGTAAAGGGTGCTAAAGTAAAGGGTGCTAAAAGTGCAAAATGCTAAAAGAGGTGCTAAAAATGCTAAAGGATGCTAAATGCTAAAATGCTAAAGGTATTAAACGTCAAGGGGTGATTTAAAGTGCTAAAAGGGGCTAGGAATGCTAAAGAATGCTAAGAGAGCGCTTTATGGACTAATTATGTGTATACTGCTAGCTAAATTAATCTTGCCTAGCCTGCGTACAATATTATATAAGAGATGCTTTAAGATGATTTTTGAGAGTTTAGGAAGAAATCTGTTATGAATTTTAATACGCTAAATGTTGGTTTTATAATGCAAGTTAAATCATTTTGGCAAAAATTAGACATGCATGACAATCTTAAAAGGCAAGTAAATTAAGCGATGAACTTTAAATTACCTTCCCCACTTATATGTTTAAAGGCTAATTATTCTAGATATCCTATTAATTACAAAGTTATAAATTACAATAACAAATAAAGTAAGATAAGGATGAGATGAGAGACTGAGGATTGAGGCGGATGACCGTCTGTATTTGTTTTCTAGGAGTCAGAAGAGGGAATGCGAACGCGGATGCGGATGCACGTAGGCGGGTGAATGCAAATCTTGGCGATGGAAGGCCTGATGAGTCTCATTATGAGACTCCTCCTTTTTCTCCGTCGTGTCATGCAAAAGATAAGAATGTAAAGATTAGCATACACTCCAATTAGTTAAATAGAATACACTATAAGATGACTCAAGGGACTTCACATGCTAATTGCTATCATATGGACACCTTTTACATTCGAACAGGCAGGATTGAGTGCAAAATCAACTTAACAGGTAGCTGACATACTGAGACGATTAGATTCTTCTTTAGGAACCACAACTTGGATTATACACATTCCTAGTAGTCTAACTAGGCACATCTGCTACTGTTCACGCTGCAGACCAATTAATAAGATACCCCAGGACTGGAAATAACTCAGTTAAGATGACATATATGTAGATACACCGGACAAGACACAAAATGGTACAAGTGGTATCATAGACAGAATGCTGGAATAGTTTCAAAAAAACTAAACTTGGATATTATAACAATTTAAAACCAGTAAGATGGACACATGAGCATATATCAGCATATTAGCACCACTTATAAGGCATGTGTAACTTCATACCAAGCTTAACATATAACTTAGAACTTAAGGATATATACTCCGGATCAATGAAACAAATAAACCAAATCCACAGACTTGTGTAATTCATACATTAAGCTAACACAAACTTAAGGATTGGATTTTAACCAAATTCTAAGTCTAGACACCCTTTAGTTTACACTAACATACATCTAAAATAGGTTTAAATCCTACCCTTTAGGACACTATGTCACCCCAAACTATTCTGAATGCATTTACCAGTGATCTATAGCTATTAAACCAGTAACGTCAAGCATTTACCAATCAGATAACCCACTGATCGACACTGATCTGCTGAGGGTCCATTTAGTGAATACAAAGAAATACAACTTCAAGCATTAGCTACATGTAAATTAGCTAAACCTATACAATATCAATTCGACCGTCGCAAACAACCTCTGAATTTTACTTGGACCTTCACAGTGACCAACTGGGCAGTTACAAAGTAGACGAGATATAACTAACAGACAGGGGACCAATCGATCTTCAATATATTAAACATGCTTAAATGCGAAACTAACTGATCTAAAATTGAAACTGAAACTTGAACTGAAATCTTTTAACACATAATTAATCCGCAAGACAATCACAACAGAAATTACAGAGTAGACCGGTAGGACGAATTTACCTTCCGGCGACGGCGGCGTATCAAGTCGTCGGTCCACTCGACGGGTTTCGGGTTTTGGAATTTGCAATGCGAATGAAAGGGCGGGGTTTTGTTTGCTGGTTTTTGGCTGGAACTAAGAAAGGGATTCGAACCTTTATTCTTGCGATGCTAATTCTGCGGATCTCGACTCAGGACTGCTCTGTGCGATGTCTCTCCGTATTGTGCTTCCTCGTATCCGCCTCTCTGTTTCTACTCGTTCTTTGCTTTCTTCCGAGCCCTCTCTTGTCATGCATCTGAAGTCGATGCCATCCCCTTTAAACCGATGTCTTTGCGTGTTCTTATATAACCTCACCCAGGTTCTAATAATGGTAAGTAAATAAAGGTTGATTCTAGGCTTGATATGTGCTGATTCGTATTGAAAATCCCTCCTGATTTCGTGTGATTTGGTTCGATTTTAAATGTAACGATTTGAAGGAAAATCTGGTTTTATGGTAAGAAATCGTTGAAATTTGGGTTAGTAGGGGTAAGGAAGGTAAGTGCTTTGGTTAAGGAAGGCGAGATTTTAGGTTAGGTATGGGCGAGGGAGGTGTGTCGGCTGCGTTTAGATTGTTAGTTTTTTTTTTTTTTTGTTTTTTTTTTTGTGTCGATGAGGAGAGAGAGGTCTTGGTTTTGTATATCGACGAGCAAAGAAAAGGCTGGGAAATAAAGGGTAGAAGGGACTGGCTGCGGGTGTTGTCATGACGTAATTCAAGTGGGAGTCAATTTGGGTTAGTTAATTAATTTTAGGCTAGTTGTTTAATTAGTTAATTAATTAATTAATGATAAATTAAACAAATGTGATCAAATTATTTAGGTGCTTCATTAATCTAATTGTTATAATAAATGCGGGCGTGTTATTTAATTAATGCTTAATACTTTAGAATGCGACGCTATTATTTAAAAATCTTATTATTATGCATTATTGTGCAGTTAAAATTAAAATTAAAATTGAGTTTAGATTAAATTACTTAAATGCTAAATGCAAGTACGATGTTTAAGAATTGTTTAAAGCCTTATAAATGCGACGCTATTAAATAAAAAATTGATTTTAAATTACAAATGATTATGACATTCTCTTGCGTATTAATAAATGCGGCTATGCTACTTGACACGACGTCATTGCTAAATTATTTATTTATGTATTTATTCTCTACGTAAGATGCGATGTCATTATTAAATTGTTTATTTATGCCTGTATTTATGTTTTATTCGCTGCATTTTATTATAAAAATCCCTAAAAAATTATTTTACAAAATTAGTGTAATTTTATAGCTACTGTCTGGACGAGAGGGTCAAAATTGGGTGTCAACAATGATATTATCTTGACTACCTCTTCTGATGCTTTGCAGAAGTATATCATGATGATGCTCAGTTCTGAGTTTGTCATGAAAGACTTGGGGTCATTGAGTTATTTTTTTGGGATTGCTGTCACTCGTCATGCTAGTGGATTGTTATTCTTATCACAGAGGAAATATGCAACAGAGATCATTGAGAGGGGTGGGATGTCATCTTGTAAGTCCACTTCTATGTCAGTTGATACTAAATTCAAGTTGGGTGCTGCAACTGGTTCTCCGCTCTCCGAATGAGGATCCGACCCGCTATCGTAGTCCTGCAGGCGCCCTTCAATATCTTACGTTCACGCGACCAGATATTACATATAATGTACATCAGATGTGTTTGTTTATGCATGATCCCAGAATTGAACATATGAATGCGCTCAAACGCATTCTTAGGTACATTTAGGGAACACTTGATTATGGCTTACATTTGTATCCTTCGTCGACGTCTACACTTGTCTCCTATACATATGCTGATTGAGGAGGTTGTCCTGACACCAGACGGTCTACGTCTAGCTATTGTATGTTTTTAGGTAATAACTTGGTCTCATGGTCTACCAAGTGTCAATCCACGCTTTCACGTTCAAGTGCAGATGCCGAGTATCGAGGGATAGCCTGGTATCTGAGTCATGTTGGTTACGTAATCTTCTTTTAGAGCTCCATTGTCCTATTCAGAAGGTTACCTTGGTGTATTGTGATAATATAAGTGTCATCTACCTTTCTGGTAATCCAGTTCAGCACCAACGCACTAAACACATAGAGATGAATATTCACTTTGTTCGAGAAAAGGTAGTTCGAGGACAAGTACGTGTCTATCATGTCCCTTCCAGATATCAAATTGCAGACATCTTTACAAATGGTCTTCCCTCGATCATTTTTGAAGATTTTAGAGACAGTCTCAGAGTACGAAGACCACCCGTTATGACTGCGGGGTGTGTTAAATATAGGCATTGGGCCAACAAGTGTCACGGCCAGCCCAGCCCAATTCCAGCATCACGGAATTGGTTACAGATTTGCTATATATATTTCTACGGTATATTTAGTGTATATTAGACTTAGTCTTGCACCTTAATTAGGATTGTAACATTACCATAATTGTATAGTTAGTCTCCATATAAAATAGGGATTTAGATGTAGAATAGGAAAATGATTTTCCTATTATAATGTGCATATATATATATATATGCACATCCGTAAGAATAATCAAGAGATTAATTATTTCACTAACTTATTCATTAGTATAAATTATTTTTAAAATTGTATAAATATTTTAATGTTATTGTAAAGTTTAAATTGAAAAGGGCAAAATATGTACCTCCTATACTATATAGTACTCCTTTTGTTCCATAATAAGTGGTGTTTTAAATTTTTATTTTGTTTCAAAATAAGTGGTGTTCCTTCTGTTCCATAATAAGTGTGTTTTAAGTTTTTTATTTTGTTTCAAAATAAGTAATGTTTTAGGATTTTAAAAAGAAATTGATCTTATTCTTTCAAAATTATAGATATTAATTAAAGATAAATTAATAAAAACACTCATGATTTTCTAGAAATGAGTAATTTATTAAGGGAATATATAAGCTAAACAAGGATCGATCAACTTTTTTCTCCATCAATAGCAAATTTCCTCCATGTTCTCAAAACACAATGTAGTGCAACAATTTCAGTAGACATTTAATGCCATGCAGAATAGTCGCTGCACGCGCAGGACAATAAGAAGCGCGTGTAAGAAATCACACAAATATTTAAATCTAACAAGGTCAACCAATGGTCAGTTCCAAGTCTTAACAACCCGAGATTTGTAATCAAATCACACAGCTAATCCCATTAATTAAACTAAATTCAAACACTCTTTTAAACCAATTAATTTAATCAAACTTGAGATTCAAAATACCTCTACAAGAAGCATCCATGCTTCTTCTTCTACTTCTACTACTACTTCCATTTCTGTGCTAAAAATATCCTTAATTTGCCAGTTATAACCAACTGTTTTATCTTTAATTTCCTTGAGATCTTCAAATTATAACCCCTTTTTAAATTTTAGTGTTTCACTATTTAGCACTGTTATCAATCAGTAAAAGCTGCACCAATACTAAAAGCTTTTTCCATATACATTCTGTCCTTCCTAATTCAATGCTCTCCTCTCTCTAATTTAGCCCCTATTATTTCCTTAGCACTTTTGTCTGTTAAATTTCAAATTTTAGCCATATTTGTTAGTACTGTTTGATTATGGATTCGAAATTGATGAAACCATTGCCGAAAGAATTGATGTTGAAAGATTACCTGTTAGATGACTTGAGTTCCTGCTCATCGAGCGGTTTCCGATCATATCCTCGCCGGCAATGCTGCACTACAGTTCGATTTCTTCTCGAAATCGACTTGAAGAACAAGTATCAACCAGCACCGCCGCCGCCGTACAGGAAAAATGTTAAACCTATACTTCCGTCGGCGTCGGTGAAGGCTTCTGCATTTCAGAAAGCTTCTGTGGCGGTTATCAACGCCGTGAAACACCTGCCGTTCGCCGGAGCTAGGTCGAATAAGAAAAAGAAACCGATGATTAGGGCGATTTTTCCGAGAAGTATTTCGAGGAGACTGAAACGAAGCTTCTGGAAGAAAAGCGATCATAAGGAGATCTATTGGTGGACGTCTTTCAACCGGTTAGATAAAGAGGAAGTAAAATCGGCAGTTTTTTCTCCGGTTATTATTAGAGAATTGGAAAGTAAGAGTGAATGTAACAGTAACAGCTGGACAGATAGTGATTTCACTGCTTCAAGTAGTAATAATTCACTACAAACTTCAACTGGTAATTCGACGGAGACTGTAAACGACGTCGTAGGAAAGGAGAATGTGGTGAGCAGCAAAAGAGTTGACGTAACTACCGGTGATGATTCTCCAGACTCAACTATAAGCAGTCACGGTAGCACTACCAACTCTCATAACACTAAGGTCAGTTTGTTTTGGCTTATTTTTTCATTAATTTCATGTTTTCTTTCTTTTACTTTGGTAAAGTTGAGCCCAATTATTAATTGATTACGTTAAACATGTAACCTCTACATACACTCTATCTTTTTCAGACTCCACATTGTGTTATTTCAGCTTCAGAGTCTCTAACTAAAACATGACAGCAGAATAAAGTTCAATTACTAGCTTTTAATCTTAAGCAAGGAGTTGCGATTAGGAATAAATGTTATACAAAACGTTAGTAGTTTAACACAAATTTTGCAGCACAATAATTTTTTTCTTATACATACTCCTGGTAAGTTTTGCTTGGTTTCAAGTTTGAATTTACATGTAGCCGTAAATTCGGTTTAAATTTTTGAACATGATGTGTGGATTAAAATAGTGTAAAAAGGTTAAAATGATAGACAACCTTAGTGTAATAATTAGAGGTATAATTACTTGTTCAACTTATAAATATTAAATAAAAGTTCGATTCTCAAGATATAATTAAAGGCTTGTTGAATTCAAAATTTGAAATGTTGTTTTTTTTTCAAAAAAGGTTGTGTAAGAAATTTGAACTAATATTTGTAAAATGAGAATTTTCTGGAGAAATGAATTTTCACAGCGACAAGGAAGGAGCAAAAACAGGTGGAACTACTGGGGTAACTCTGGAGAGTACACGTGCGGGGTATTTCTGGGGGTCTTATCACATGCTTCTCGATACTGACATCTAAGTACAGTTGGGTGATCCAACGGCGTAGATCCCGCTACGTGTTTGTCGACTAGCGGAATCTACGGCCTTGTATGTTAGACTGGCATTATTTTCGTCGTAGTCGAGACAGCAGATCACTACTGCATTTACTTTATTTCCTAAAATACCCGGGGACCCCCTTTCTTTGACGCTCACCATGATTATAGCAATTAGTTGATGGCATTAAATCAGTACAAACTAATATCATAATTTTAAGACATATTATTGTCTGAAAAAATTATTCTCGAAATAATATTCTCTCAAAATTAATTTTATTTTACAACAAATTGTCAAAATAGTACTCTCTAAAAAATTTATTTCTAAAATATTATTTTTCCAAAATTAATTCTCATTTTACTACTAATTTTGACACATGAATTGTCAAGTGGATAAAAACATATTAGTTAGTATTTAATCAATATTCCACATGTCACAATTGTGCACGTGTGTGAAAACAAAGGTTTCTACGTGCGGAGTTTCAATTGTTCGAGTCATAATTAATAGGATTAATTTTATTTCACGTTTAATAAATATTTTCAACAAAACTTTCCTTAGTTAATGTTTTTTTAATGTCATAAAAAAGAGAAACACGACAGATAATTTGAGACGGAAAAGTATAAATAAGAAATAAAATTCACAAATAGTCTTTTCCCGCTCTGTCATTAAAAAAATAACTACTGCATGAAATTTTATCCTGAAATATAAAATTCTACGATAATAATTATTTTTCAAAAATAAAGTCAAAGAATTAACAGTAAACATTATTTCTACTAAAGTAGTAATTTATATATCTAGTGATCCACACACTCTTTAGACGATGTTGAAGATAAGTTTTTAAGTTTTTGCATGATGGAGTACGTAATAGTCAAGAGATAACAATCTTTTTGTAGTATTAGGTGTTCGAATGACAACTAAACTCTTCAAAAGAAAATAGATTTTTCTGTATACAAATTTCTTTAATATATTGTGCAAAATAATACTTTTTAGATTTCTTTTTATTTGTGGCAATCTAAAATTGAGAAGATATGATTTCCATCACATTGAACTTGTGTCGGTCGTGCGTTCACGTAAAAGGAAAGAAGAAAAAGGTGATAGTTTGGTTGTTTGGACATATAACTGCTAACAAACAATTTAATAGCATGTGGGAACATTAATATTTCAATTTGTCTTGGTAGTTCAGTTTAAGCCTTTAAGGTAGTATTCCATCCGTCTTAAATTATTTATTGTAATTACTAAAAATAATTATTTCAAATTATTTATTATTTTAGAAGTTTAAGGTATAATTAATTATTTTTTCTCTATTTTATTCTTTATCATTAATGAAGATGACACATAAATAGAGTAAACATTTAATTGAGAGATATTATAATTTAGACATAAACAAGGATAAAATATGTCAAATAATGCTCTTACTTAATATTTCTTAAGGGCGTGTAAGTAAAAAATAACAAATAATTTGAGAAGTTATATTTTCTCGAAAACCGAAGATAAGACTATGTATATACCATGAAAACTCTTTTCATATTTCAGTTGTGAGATTAGATTGTATTATTGTTGTTGTAAGAGAAGGGTCTTATTTTAATTGGAGACCATATTATTTGGAAATAGATCGGGCTTGGGCTTAACTCTGTGGGGCCGTCCAAGTCAGATTCCGGTGGAAAAAATCATTTCCCGGTAAGAATTCATTTAAAAAAATAAAGTATAAGTTGAGTTATATTATTGCTATAAAAATAAGATAAGTAATGTTACTAGTTAATTTCACTAAGCTGAGTGACTGATCATACGTGAAATTTACCCCCCTTTCTTCTTTATTTTCGTGATTTAAAGATGGATCCTTTATTTCGGAAAAAACAAAAAAGTGAAACTCCCCATTGTCAACATCCCATTGAAGTGGAACTAACAAATAAATTCAAGTGTCTAACTCTAAACTCTAAAGTATATTGACACTAACATTTATGAAACTTTATTGACACTCTGGCTACGGTAGGGGCCATACTGATTACTGATTAGTAGTATCTTGAGAGCAATTGAACAAAATCCATTGTACAGTACTACAGTATAGAGATATGCTGGATCTGTAGCCCCCTATGTTTGCTCATTTTTTTTCTTTAATTATAAAAAAAAAAACTCATTAGTAAAAATTTGCACTCAATATTTGGTTTTGTACTTGTCTAATGTTGGCAATAATCCTCAAATATTTCTTCATTTTCCTTGTTATTTATAGAAACCTTGGCCAAATGAAGAGAAAGAACAGTTTAGTCCAGTGTCTACATTGGATTGTCCATTTGATGATGAAGACGATGTTTCTTCACCCTTCCAACATAGATTACCTCGTGTCGAAGGTAAATCACTAATCAATCGAAAGTTTGTTAGTTCGTACATGTAGTGTGATTTTGGGATCTTATATTTGTTCCGCGAGGCCAGCCAGTTTTTCATTAAACGTTATAGGGGAATGCAAATTTGATTTCCTTTAAAGTTTTTTTTTTTAAACAAAAGATCTAAATATATTTGTATCAGGAACTTCCAAGAAGATCAAACGATTCGAGTGTCTCACTGTACTGGAACCACTAAACTTAGATAAACGAATCGCATCATTAGAATCGGAGAGCGAATCCCCTCTCACCAATTCCTCGGAAACTCAAGCTGATCAGGAAGAAGAAAAAGAAGAGAGCAAACAGACAGTTGATAGCAAAGCATTAGATTTGGTTCAAGAATTGAAAGCCTCAATGCCATCTTACAGCTTAAAATTAAAAGCAGAGAAACTACTCTTTGATTTCTTTAAGGACAAGATTCTCAATGCCTGCGAAGATTCGACAGACGAATTCAAGAAGAAGCTGTTGCAATTAGCAGAAGACTGGATAAATGGGAAACCAATTGATGTACTGTTAGATTGGAAGGTGCAAGAAAACAGGATGGCTTACATTCGGGCCATTGAAAGCCGAGGCGAGTGGAAGAACACAGAATTAGAGAAGCAAGAGGTGATTTTGGAATTGGAAGTTGAAGTCTTTTCATCTTTGATGAATGAGCTCTTGGTTGATATAATCTTCAGCTAGCAAATGTGTAAGTGCAGGGAAGTGGAATGGTAATAATATCATAGTTAAGGGGGAAATAGTGAAGCATGATGTTAAGGGGGAAATAGGGAAGCATGATGTTCAATTTCTCAAGGTTGTTTTTGTCATTCAGTTGCTGACAGAAGAACAATATGGCTAGAATGACTAGGACCACCTTGTGGAAATGGCTTATGAATTTTGAATTGGAGTGAAGTGTTGAACTCATTCCTGTTTTCTCTTCCTTGGAGAAATAAGATTGGTGAAATGTTGAATTAGAAGAGTGTTAGGATTTGAGACCCAAATCCAACTAATCAGAAAATAATAAATAATCGAAAAATAAATAACATACAAAGATTTATAGTGGTTCATCCTCAATGCGAGAGCTACATCTACTTTGCCGATGCAGATTTCACTATAATCAAATGGAATTTTTAGTTTACAATTCTCTCTGCCTCACTTTTCTCTCGTGATGGTTCAAAGAAGAATGACGCCCCTAATTTTATAGGAAAAATTAGAGCGACCTTAATATCAGTGTTCCACACTCTGCGTAGGATCTTTTCGACAATGAATTAAGCTCCACAACTCAACAAAGAGAACTTTGGTTGTACTCCATTTCTGGATCTAAGTTACTCTAAATTCTAGTACCTAATGTCTAATTTCTTTATCCATTAACTAAACAGATGGTGGTTTAGATAGTGAAAATTAACCACCTCATTTGCACTCAAAAAATAATAATGTAAATTAGGAAAGAATTGTACGATCTTTCTCTACGGGGTTAAGCAATGAATCTTTACATGATCGATATAATATAATTTGTTACAACACGTTACTTGGCAAATATGTTTTTCGCTTTAGATCTACTTTGAATACCAGAGTCTAAGGGAGTGATCACATTTTGAAGTAGATGAGATATCTTGTGCTTTCAGTTGGATACTTAAACTACAAGAACGGAAGGACTAGGTTCTTCTATGTTGGATCCATCATTGATATCAACAAAAGCATGACTTTCACTTCCTTGTTTAACTTTCGGAGTGCTTGATACAACATCTGCTACTCTATGTTAAACTTTAAGTGGAGTAATGGCAGGACCATGTTCCTACCTTCTAAAGACTCTGCTGCATCTTTTTTATTACTCTGCTTGATTTGACTCATCAGTTTAGTCTTTTCATTTGAGATTTTTATGGCTTCATCGGAAACCTATGGGAATACCCCATTTTAGCTTCATCATTTTGTGACCCTTTATTGCCTAATATATTTAATTCATCAAAGATCACATGCACACTTTCTTCTATACATTGAGTTTTTTTGTTGTAGACCTTGTATGCTTTGTTGTGAGATGAGTAACTAAGAAAGATTCCTTCATCACCTTTTGCATCAAATTTCCCCAAAGCTTCCTTACCATTGTTGAGAACAACGCATTTACATTCAAATTAATGCTCTTAGATAAGTTAGCTTGTGCTTTCTCACATTGAGAAATTCATAAGGAGTCTTCTCAAGCAAGGACATGATCATGCATCTGTTTATCAAATGACAAGAAGTATTGATAGCTTCAGCCCAAAAACTTTTAGACACACCACTTGCTATCAACATTGTTCTAGCCATATCTTTAAGTGTCCTGTTTTCTCTCTCCATAATACCATTTTCTGAGGTATTCTAAGAGCAGAAAAGATGTGACTTATATCATTTTCAGCATAAAATTCTTCTAACATAGCATTTTAAAACTCAGTACCATGATAAGATCTAATACTCACAAAATGATTCCCAAGTTTTACTTGAATTTGTTTCACAAAAGCAAATAACACAGGAAATGTTTCATCAATGCTTCTTAAAAATAGAGTCCAAGTGAATTTGAAATAGTCATCAACAATCACAAAAATATACTTCTTTCCTCATCTGTTTGGGATCCTCATAGGTCCACAAAGATCCATGTGAAGAAGATCAAGTGGTCTTGAGGTACTCACTTGTTTGTTTGGTTGAAGAGGGATCTTACTTGCTTTTCTTTTATGCAAGCATCACACGTCTTGTGATATTTGAACTTGGCATTTGGTAACCCACTGACCAGGTCCTTGCAGCAAGTTTATTCAATAATGAAAAGCTTATATATTCCAGTCGTCTGTGTCAAAGCTCAGCATTATCATCCATAACACTTAGACATGTCAAGTCACTACGATTCAAAGAATCAAAATCTGTAACATATATATTCTTGAACCTTTTTGTTAATTTCACTAAATTTAAGATTGGTGACTGTGCAAGTGTATGACAAGAATTTCACTTTATTTCCTTTATCACAAATTTGAGGCATACTTAACAAGCTATATTTTAACTCATTTACATAATACACATCTCAATTGCATGTGAAAATGTCTTCCCAATCTTGTCAACACTAAGAATGTATCCTTTCTTGTCATTACCAAATGACACAGTCCCACCTTGAAAGGTCTTGAGTGAGAGAAATTCATCTATTCTACTAGTCATATGCTTTGAGCAACCACTATCCATATACCATCTTTGACGGCCTCCTCTCACCCCAACCTCTTTGACTACCTCCTCTCACCCCAGTCTCTTCTTGTTCATCATCATCAGTATTAGATTTGGCCATGAGTGCAAAGATTGACTCATATTCAAAAGGTTCATTGGTGTGAACATGTATATTATAGAAATAATTATATCCCTACCCATAATTAGAATATTTTCATATATTGTGTAAATATAATTATGGTAAGACTAGAATTCCTCAATTGTAAACATGTATATTATACAAAAAAGAAATCCTAGCCTTATCATAATTATATTTACACAATATATGAAAATATTCTAATTATGTGTATGAATACAATTGTTTTTATAATATACATGTTTACAATTAGCAATGGTCATCATCGATGTATCACCTGGTCATCATCATCTTCAGATTCACTGGAGGAGCTCCCCAAGCACCAAGAGCTTGCTTCACCAGGTCATCTTTATCCGGGACCTGATTCCTCTTAACAGTCCTTTGACTCCTTTCGAACCAATATATTGATAATAGTCTTCCTCTTAGTGAACTGGTTGAAATTCTTTTCGTCTGGCTGCTACAAAGTTAAATTAGACTTTATTTGTTGGGTAACTTGCAGCATTCATATGTTTATGGGGTCTTGGTATTCGAAGCAATGGCCACATTCATCGGTCAAATTTCAGTTTTATCACTCATTGCTATTTTTGGGGCTGCTGCTACTGCTATGGTAAATCTTTTAATTGTCTAATCCTCTAAACGTTGGTCTTCTTGTTGTTCGTTTCTCTAACTCTAGTTTTTTAAAATGAAAGAAACATTTAAATATCGGTTCGCCATACAGGTAACAACAGCAAGAAAGGCAGTGACATTGTTGTCGTCATACTTGATCTTTACTAAGCCACTAACCGAACAACATTGCTCCTGATTGCTGTTAATATCAATGGGAATTGTTTAGCCGCTCTTGCCTGATAGTAAACCTCTGTGAAATCGGATAACACAACTAGGCGAAGTCATCACAAAGATGCAAACCAAAATATTGCAGATGAAGAAAAGAGACCACTAGTGTGAGCTTGAAAAAGCAAATAAGTTTTAGTTAGTTGCTGAGTGCTAACCACTTCTTTTGTTTTTGTTTTTTGTTAAGCCTCTTTGCTTTCTCTTAAAAGATTTAAATATTCTTTTCTTTTTGTTGTAAAAAACAGGGTTATAACAAAAGCTCTATTAAGGTGAAATTTTTGTTCAACTTTAGAACTCCCAAAGAAGATATGTATTTGTCTGTATGTGGAATGGAAGTAAGTATATTCCTTACCTTGATCCCCATTTGTTTGTCAATCAGAGATTGACAAAACTTTGTATATTCGATAAGTAATGCTCTATTAAATCGAAACCCAATTTATAGATCACAAAAAGATGATTTTACCATTGATTTAATTGTAGAGGTTGGATTCAAAATTTGAAGTTTATGAATTACTACAACAATCTTAAATTAAATTATAATAATAATTGAATTACTAGTCAAATATTTATAAATATATTGGGTTAGTATTTCTTAATAACTAAAAAATAGGGCAGAGAAGGGCCGGATCACAAGAGTTTATTATACGCAACTTTATCCTGCATTTTTTTAAGAGGTTATTTCCACAGCTTGAACTCATTAACTCCTGATCATATAGAGACAACTTTACCCGTTACGCTAAAGTCACCTTCAATTTCTTAATAACTCTTGTCCAATTAAAATGAAACCAAGGAAGTATATTACTCTCTCCGTCTCAAATTATTTATCGTGGTTATTAAAAATAATTATCTCAGATTATTTATTGTTTTAGAAGTTCAAGACATAATTACTTTTTTTTTACTTTATCATTTGTCATTAATGAGGATGACACATAAAAAAATTAAATATTTAATGAAGACATATTATAATTTAGACATAACTAAAGATAAAATAGATCAAATATTCCTTATAATTAATAATTTTAAGAGGCTTATAATTAGGGTTGTTATCGGTCCGATCCGGATATCGACGTCCGGATCCGATAAGCTTACCGGTCCGGACCGAGAACCGGATCGATAAAGTTTCGGTCCTGAGTCAAGATCCGGGACCGGACCGAAACCTTATCGGTCCGGACCGGTAAGATTTTTCATCGGCCACTTATAAAAGTCGTAGCTCCACTTATTTTAGTCCTTCCTCTTTTCTCCCAAGCAAACAGCGTAAAGAAGAGATGATGTTAGTTACATCAACTCTGTCATTATCTATTAACTTGGCTTTCTAGAGATATGTTATATTTCTTTCCCGGTTGAAGAAATAGAACACTCTTTCGATTTGTTCAGTTCAAGAATGGTAAGTTGTACGATTCTACGAGGAAGGTAAAGAAGAGAATCGGATTTCTTGGCGTGAAATTCGATGTAAAGAGCGGCTAAAGGGGGATTTCTTTTGGATTATGGTAACAACGGCGGCAAGAAGTAAAGGGAAATAAGGTTTCGTTGGTTTTGTTTTGGATTTAGTATATGGGGTGGGGTAAGGGATTGTTGGACATAAAATAAAAAAGGATAATGGGCACGCGTTTGAAATTTGTAGGGTGCACAGTACAGAGTGCAGAGAAAGCTTGATCTTTGTTCGGTTAAGAAGAAGCCGAGGGGGTTTGGGCTGAAGAAAATGACTGGGGAATTAAAATGGGCTGGGGGGGGCTGGGGGTTATTAATTATCGGGTAATTACCGAGTTTATCGGATCAGATCCTTATCGGTCCGGATAATTTTTTAGTACTCGTATCCGGACCGATAAAGATTCAGTCCGGGTTTATCAATTCAGTTCTCGGATAATTACCGGGAGTATTCGAACCGATAACAACCCTACTTATAATAACTAAAAATAAAGACACATAATTTGAGACGGAGCTAAAATAAAATTAAAAATCAAATCTCTTTTTAAGTTCTGAGATATTTACAAGTACTGGGTCCCACTGATGTGCAGCTGGGGAGTGAGGGGTCTGTCAAATTAGACTGCTAAAAAGACAACGCCACATGTCCCACGTGAAAATTACACCTCTTTTAGGTGCCCGTTAAATGATTGCCGAACAGCTGCACTTAAACGTTATATGACCCCCCAACTTGCAATACCCATCAGCCCTAACTAACCCAATCTAACGATCCAAATCAAATTATTACGGGCAATTCGCATGAATGTCCTTATTGAGGTGGTCTTTATTTTTTGCCGATCAATTTAAGAATTTTTAATTTTTACTTTTTATTTAAAATTTTTAAATTTTGAATTCAAATCCTTATTCAAACAAAAATTAAAAAAATCGCAAAATCTAATTTGAAGTTCACAAGACAGAATTACATTAAAACTCTGTCGTCAGATATGCCTTATTTGACAAAATTTGCCTTAAAATAGCAAACTCTACCTCAAGTGATGTTTTAATGCAGATAGAGTTTGCACCTTAAAGGCGGAGTTTGATTCAAACTAGGGCTGTCCAACGGGGCGGGGCGGGCGGGGTGGGCGGGATCGGAATCTGGCGGGGTTGGGGGTAGGTCGGGGTCGGGGCTGGCGGGGTGTGCCTCCGCCCATCCCGATTCACAGGGAGTCGGGGTTGGTGTCGGGTGGGGTCATTTTTTTATTTATCTTTAAATTAAATAAATAAATAACACACATACACAACAAGATAGTTTAATAAAGACATCTCAAGACTGTTTTTGTACCTCTTATATTATTCGACTAGAAGTATGATTTTTTTTTTGTAATACAATTTCAAAATTGCAACTTCGTGATATTGAAAGTTGCAAATAAATAGCATAGTAAAATTACAATTAAAAGAATTACATTTTAAGAAACACATTTTCTAGTTTCTTTATAATGTATTGTGGTTCTTCAGTTGGAATTGGTATATATTGGTCAAATTGGACGACGTCGCTTGCACATCCGTCGGATAAGATTTCGTTGTAGTTGTAGTCTTCTTTTTCGTCGATCTCTGGTTGGCCGCACCACCTACGCTCCGCACGAATCCAGTCTCTGGTCTTCCTATTTTGAATTTATAAATATTTTTACAAATTATGCATCTAGCAACTTCATTTTGTACGTCTCTATCAAAACAAGCCCATATACATGATGTTAATTTTCGTTCTGGTGGACCTCGTCTCATACTAGGGGGAATATGAGGCGTTTCAGTTTGAGGTGCAGTAGTTGACGTGTCATCTAGATTAGTTCGTGTGTCATCTAGATGTTCTAAATTAAACTCTTGTTGATTTTCAGAAAATAGCTCATCGTCTAAATCTACCGGTACTTCAGGAAAATTTTAAGTATCAATAAAATCATCCTGTATAGGAGGAATAGGATGACTAGAAGAAGCACCCTTGCCCTTGTCACCCCTACTAGAACCAGACATACCCAACATACCTCTTAATCCTTTCATTATAATTTATGCTAATAAATAGTTAAAGATAATTAAATTAAGTGCGTTAATTAAAATAAAGAAACAATAATAATTTAATAAAGGACGAATGTACCAAACGCCGACGTAACGCCGACGTGTAATCGAGAGATGTTGAAAATTGAAACTTTGCTCAACGGATGATCCTTAAGCTAGTTGCCAATTCCCAAATGAATAAATTAAAATGAATATTTAGAAGACAATGTAAAGAGAATGAGAGATTATTAGAGAGATTGTAATTGTAGGAAGATTTGTGAGAAAGAATGAAGAAAAATGAAGTATTTATAGTTGAAAATTGAGTTAAAATGTAAATATAATAACTTAAGGATTAAAAATAAATATTAGGGGATAGGAGGGGATGGGGGAGGGGTATTTGGCTTTGCACAACGGCTAGTTAGGGGTCGGATGAGGTGGGGAAGGGTCGAGGTCGGTTTTTCTCATCGGCCCCGTACCAGTACTAATAGCGAGTACCGATAAACCGGTACCGGTACAATGCGGTATACCCCACCCCATTGGACAGCCTTAATTCAAACTCAACCTTGCAATTATTTTTTAATTTTTAACTGAATTAAGAGTTCAAATTCGGAAGTTGGGATATATAGAGCAAGGATAAATATTAAAGATTGTGCCTTGGAAGGACAATCCGTGGCTCCGTGCAAAAGAATTATTAGTTTATTACTGCCCCAAAACCCAGTTACACGGCCCAGATACCTATTCCCCTCTTCCACCTCTGTTCATTGACAGACAAGAAGAACAAAAAACCCTAATTTTCAAAAAAATTGAACCAAAATCCCTAAAATCAAAATTGATTGAACGTATTTTATTGTCTCAATGATGAGAGGAACCAAACGATTCGCACCGTCCGATTCAAAATCATTCACAAGTGACTCAGTAAGTTTTTTTTACATCTTTTTTTACTCTCGACACTCGTATGCTTTATATAATGCTTTATATAGCTCTTAAAGCTGCTACCTTTATGCTAATTTATTAGTTTTCAAGTCTGTTAAGTAGTGAATGTAGTTAAATTTGTGTAATGGAGCCTTTTTTAGTTAATTTTATGAGGTTTGATTGAATAGTTAAATGATGAGTTATTTAGTTTTGGAATGAATTGGAGTTGAACAAATTGGAAGGTGTATATGAATATTCATAGTTGATTTATTGATTAGAGCTGCCTTGTTGTTCTAAATTATTAGTTTTCAAGTCTGTTAAGTAGGGAATGTAGTTAAATTTGTTTAAAGGAGCCCTTTTAGTTAATTTTATGATGTTTGAATTAATACTCCCTCCGTTCTGTCCCAATTTATGTGATACTTCTTGCTTTTCGAGAGTTGATTTACTAAACTTTAAAGCTAAATTGGATTAGATTAAATCAATATTTGAGAATTTATATATTTGAAAACTACATACTATATAAGTTGCGACTTTTCTCACATCAATTTGGTGAAAAAATACATCTTAAAATGTTGGTTAAGTTCATGCAGTTTGAATCTCGGGAAGCGAAAAGTATCACATAAATTGGGAAAGGGGGAGTAGTTAAAAGATGAGTTTTTGAGTTTCGGAATGAATTGAATTTGAACAAAGTGGAGGGTACATATGAATATTCATAGTTGATTTATTGATTACAGCTGCCTTGTTGTTCTAAATTATTAGTTTTAAATTGTTTAAAAGAGGAAAGTTCATCAAATTTGTGTGATGCTAGCATATTATGTGTGAAGTTTCTATAAATTTGTAGTTTTCAAGTCTTTTAAGTAGCGAATGCAGTCAAATTTGTGTAAAGGATATTTCTTTTGTTAATATTCTGAGTGATTTTTTCGATACTAGAGTTGTTTATTCTGTTAAAAGATGAGTTATTTAGTTTTGGAGTGAATTGGATGTGAACAAAATGGAAGGTGTATAGGAATACTCATACATCTGAGAGTAACTAATTTGGAATGGAAACTGTAGTTGATTGATTGATTAGAGATGCCTGTGGTTCTAAAATTTCCTAGTATTAAGCTGAGGAAAGTTGGTCAAATTTGTGGTAAAGCTAGCATTTTTTTGTGTGAAGTTTCTAAAGGTTTGAGCTTTAAGTAGATATTTGGAGTTGTTGGCTATTTGTCTTGAACTGCAAATTATTTAGTATCCGAATGAATTGGCTGAAAAGAGCAGAATGGGTACATATTATTCATATTGCTTACCCCAATTACTTGGGATTGAGGGGTTTGATTTGTTAGAGTTGTTGTCACTAGTTTGGATTGGAGAATAAACAAAGTTTTGATTTTGCTATCGGAAGAGATTGTATAAATTCTTGCAACGCATCAAGGGAAATGATGTTGATCTTTCATCTTGAGAAATTTGCTAATTGAGGGCATCCTGGTTATTTGATCTTAGTAAAATTTTTGTGGATAGTTGCCCTGACCTTTTTATGATCTCTTGTTTGCTTGTTCCAAAGCAGATTCAGGGCAAAAAAATAACGGCTGGATCAATTTTTGATTCACAAAAGGCTGAACAATCCCAGCCGCAAACAATGAAGACTCCACAGTTAGATATGCAAAGAGCCGAATCATCTAGACAGCATGTGAGAGCTCTCAATACTCAGTTCGCAAGGTCTCTCATCTTTCTGTTTACTTAGCTTCTCAAGAAGTAATTTTGACTTGGGGTGTGTTTGGTATGGAGGAAAACATTTTCCGGAAAATGTTTTTCGATTTTCCTATGTTTGGTTGGTCAAAAACTCAAAATTATTGGAAAACAAGTTGCTTAAAAATGAGGAAAATGACTAATGGAGGTACACAAATGACATACCAAGTTAATTGTCTCCTCCCACCTCCCCAACACCCACCCCTTGACCATCTCATCCCCCACCACCCCCACCCCCACCCCTTGACCATCTCATCCCTCACCACCCCCTAACCCCACTCTCCACCCCATAGTGTTTTTCTAGACCACATGTAAATGTTCTTGGGACAATATTTCTTGGCTTATTTACCAAACACTAAAAAATAAGTAAGAAACCCACTTGTTTTCCAGGAAAACATTTTCCATCGTACCAACCCCCCACCACCAGCACCACCAAAAAAAAATGTAAGAATACAGAACCAAAAGTTTAAACAAATAAATAAAAAAACAAAAAGGGAAAAATGCTGTCACAGAATGGATTGTGGAAGCTTGATCTAATTGAAAGTCATGCTTTCTTTCCCTAGAGTCTTTCTCTATTCTGCCAAATATAGTACCGGCATGTCAAGCTATGTTTTCCTTGATGTTGTTAACTCACTGGTCCTTCTCTTTTATGAGAGTTCTGTTTTATTGTTTATCTCCGTTGAAGTTGCTAGACCCATTGGAGGATAAAAAGATTCCGCAGATGTCGAGTCTGTATTGAACTAGTGGATACTACTTGTTTTTGTGAGCAGTTGGGTCCAAACGCAGTTACAGAACTACCCTGATGAACTTTGGGAAGATGGAACTCAAGACTACTTAAACCACTCTTCGATTATCAAGGTATCTTCGGCATCTCTCAGATTTCACTCTGTAATTTTTTCAAAGACAATTAGTATGAGTATATCTCCAGTAAAATGTATTATATGAACACACACCCTAAAGATTCTTCTATAAGCTGGTGAGGATGTGTTGCTTATTCTATTTCACCATGTTGATACAATTCTGTCTGCTAATTCATTGATGATAGGGTAGGTCAACCTATTTCTTCAAGGTTTTGTTGGAAGAGCATATCATCTATTGAATACCAAACATGCTCCTTATTTTTTAAATCACATATTACATTGCTAGTTGAGTAAAAGGTTTTTCATGTGAAAATGAATGTGCAAAGGACTTATATCTGTTTCTTCATATGCTGGTGGTTTTTCAATTGCAGGAGAAGTTTAGTGACATTGTGAATTGGCTAAAAGCTAATTCTTCCAATGGAGAGAATAAATCTGCACTGGGATTCCAAGCTGCTTCAAAGACCCTAGGGTCAGAAAATAAGGAGAGTGATGGTAAACTATCTTTTCTCAAACCTGCTGTTCCTGTGGCTAACTCGTCTTCAAGTTTCGGTGCATCATGGAGCTCAGGAGGTCTCTTTAACAACACATCTCCCTTTTCATTTGGTGAGTCTTCTTTACCCTGGATGCTTTATTGTTCTTCTCTTCTAATTCTTACTTTTTTTTAATATTCTGGTATCTTTATTATTTTAACAGTGTAGGCACAGAAAATAAATGAATCCCTTTGTAGTGTTAGCTTGTTCTTCGACCAATTTAGCTCATTGCTGCTATGTAGCAGAAGCTATGTGAAGAAAAAAATTGAACCGTGGTTTCATATCTTATGGAATTTTTAGTTTAATACACAGTTCTTCACTTCTCTGATGTCAGTTTTTAGCTCTGGAATCAGTCATGTGGATATGTTAGTCCTCATTACATCTTGGAAAGTGGGCTATTATAATATCATAAACTTTTCCAAAGATTGAAACAGAAGATCGACCTTGCACCCGATTCATTATTGCCTAATTCAGCTGCTAAGAAGGGTTGTGATGGACTAATTTATTTTCTATTTTACGAAATGTTATAACCTTTCCAGCTATGAGAAAACAAAAACTCTAATCTTTTGCTTGACCAAAAGTAATTGTGTTGTGTGGTGGAAAACATAATTGGGGAAAACAGAAGTGACTGCATCATCAACTACTTTTCTGATTAATTATGTTTTCTTCCACTCCAGTCTTTTCCATGCTCATATAGTCTTTCGATTTTGTCAAATTGCTTTTAATCACATTACATAGTCTTATCTGAATGTATACATGACCGTAAAACTTCACCTTACAGATTTATTTGATTGCTGAACTTGCTAATCCTTTTCAGGGCTTCAATCTTCAGTACAAACCCAAAATCCGGTACCTGCGAAAATTGATGCTGCAAATGATGTCCAAGATGCTGGTATGATTTGGAGCTTTCATGTTTCTGTTGATTTTTGCTGGGTCAAATTATTTGTTACCACTTTATCTCTCGTGCTTCTTGAAACTCATCAAAAAAAGGGCAACCCGGTGCACTAAGCTCCCGCTATACATGGGGTCCGGAGAAGGGCCGGACCACAAGGGTCTATTGTACGCAACTTTATCTTGCAGGAGATTGTTTCCACGGACCTCCATGTCACATGACAACAACTTTACCAGTTACTCCAAGACTCCCTTCTTGAAACTCATCAAGTGTTCATTATTTTATTTTGCTTATAAGTCCTCTAGAGAATGGTCTCTTTTCCTGTTTGACATATATCAATGAAGATTAGTCCTGGGTTTTTCCTTTCATCATATGAGAGCTATGTTCACCTTATTTTCATATCATATACAAGATTGTTGATAATTTATTAGTCAATTCCTTTGGGTAATGAGTAATGAGTAATGACACAGTCATGTGGCCATATGACTGGTTAACCTTTTTTTTTTTCTTTTTAGGCATTTTTTTTTAGTTTGAATAGTTATATATCTGAACTGTAAGGTGAGGTTAAATGCCTTTTTATTTGAGAGTATAACATTTTTTATGACTGTATGCCCAAGCTAGTTTGCACGCACCACGTCTATTCCACTCAGTGTCTGCTACCTCCCACTAGCACAGGTGCCAGATAACTGTTCACCAAGGCTTGGACAGATGGAAGAAATCACTTAGTGTTTTTTGCCATTAGACATTGACCACTAGGCCACACCCTCAATTCCACCCTTCTCTATAAGGAAGACACTATTTTCTTGGTGCACCTATTGGAGAAGCCTTCGACGGTAGAAGGGAAATACCATTGTCTTATTTCCTTGAGGAATACACGAGCTTTGGAATTGAGACAAGCGTCTGTTCCTTTTTTCTCCAATTCAATTCTTTTTTAATCTCCAATTCAATTTTCAGAATTTTGTCACTTAAGGTCACATCTTGATGTAACTGATATTGGTAGGAACTACTGACTAGTGAGTGATTACAGAACGAATGCAAGAACAATGTTGTTTAAGCATAGTGGTATCTATTTCTAAAGCTGAAAACAAGTCAATCTGAGACTAACTAAGCCAAGGCATACCTAGTGTCAACCATTTAAAACGGATAGGGTTTTGTTTTCCCATTTTTTATAGCATGGCAAAAGAAGTGCAGCCGGAAGAAAAAAGAATACCTTCATATACACAGTATAAACGCTTAGTCGCTCACTGACCCTGTATGCAATCAAAGGATTTTATCTTAAAAAGTTTTTTGGAGACTGTTACAACAACAACAACATACCCAGTAAAATCCCACCACGTGGGGTCTGGGGAGGGTAGAGTGTACACAGACCTTACCTCTACATTTGGTAGGTAGAGTGGCTGCTTCCGGGAGACCCTCGGCTCAAGACCTGCGTTTTTTTTTGGAGACTGTTCTTTTACTTTTTTCACTATTGACCTCAGGAGATTGTGACTTTTTTTTGGCTTGCTCCTTAACTGGTGGAGGTTAATTTTTGACAATGCAGAAGATGAAGTGGAGCAGCCAAGCAGCCCATCTGTGAAGAAGACTGAAGAAAAGGGAGTCACGGTAGTCCATGAAGTCAAATGTAAACTTTATGTAAAGGTAACATAGTACAAGTGCCTACTCCTGTTCAGAAAGAAATATATCATGCATAGTTCTTGTTGGCGCTGTAGTCATATTACTGGATGGTTACTAACCATTTTTCAAGTCTTTGAACTGAAGTTATGTTTAGTCTTTGATACTATCTTTTAACACTTCTGATTTTTATTAAACTGCATCTCTCTCATCAATATTTGTATGATTAGTAACTTAGGCATGTTTCATGTTCACAACGAGTGACCGAGGGACTGAACTGTAATGGTCAATTATGTCTGAGGCATGTAATAGCTGATACTCTTTTCGTCTGCCAACTTTCTGTATGATAATAGTTGTAATGCTCTACGACATGTGCAACTGCAAGGGTAGCTTTTCAGCAGGTGAAGCACACTGAGGTGTCATTGAGTCATGTCCGATTTGTTGTATTCTTTTGTGTTTTGCATGTATGGATAAAGTCTCATATAACAATTATCTCTATTTTTTCACTGTGTCATTTAACCTTTTCACTTTTTTTACTGCCATCAGCCTTTTGTGATCAAGGCACTATAGTTTCATGCTTCTAGTGGATTATACTATAAGTTTGACCATGAACATTCTTTTCCATATCCAAATTCATGCTATTGACTTATTTTACATCTATCAAAATTGTGTTGAACTGTCTAGCTTGATCTGTTATCTGCTCCGGTTATGACATTTGTTTTTCTTACTTCCATTTGCTCAGTCAACTGATCCAGCGGATAAAGATGCATGGAAAGACAGAGGCACTGGTCAGCTTTCTATTAAGTGTAAAGAAGGTGTTAGCAAGGGTACCCGCGAATCCAAACCAATTATTTTGATACGAAATGACGTAAGTTCCATACCACTTGTTCCTTCGGGTGCACCCCCCACGCCATCCAAAACAAAAGAAATTATAATATACCCTAGTCCCAGCAAGGAAATAACATCCTTCTATACTGCTTTTATTTCATTGTCACTTGTCAGTTGATCTATAAAGCCAGAATTGTAAAATGGGGAATGAAACCATTGAATTCTTATTTGATATATCTTGCAAAATGACAAATGATCATCAACTAAACACTTGAAAAAAATGCATTAATATATTCCTCTTTGAGGACTTATTCCAATTAATTAACACGTGTAATTAAAAAAAATGTGTACTTTATGTCTGCTCTTTTGCTGTCAAGTTGAGGAGGATTAGGTGTTTGTAAATTTTGTTGCTGCCCATTTTAGGAGGGCCTCTCTTAAAGTAATGAATTTTCCTCATTGGGGCAGGTGGTGAACAAAGGATATTACAGTAATGTAATGAACTTAGCTTTTAGATGCTGTATTTTAGTTAATGAATTCGGCAAGCTTGAAAGTTAGATATAGATACAAAACGTAAATTTCCAACAGGTTACCACACAGCTCGAGCTCGGGTTGCTTTTCTATTTGAATCGCGTTCGAGAAATGATGAGCCAAGTTGAGCTTGTAACCAATATGACCTAATGCAGTGCATGAGCTAGCTTCTTTCTTTTGCCACCCCTAACTGGGTTTTATACCTTAAATTCAAAGGTTGGTTTCTGTGGCGATTTATTGTCTAGTTTGCGGTTGCAGTATGTTCCGTTCAATCTTTGGTGTTTCCCTCACTTCATGGTTATTTCAATACAATAACTAAGATAACAACTGCCACAGGCTTAGTGGGCAATTACCAATATCTCTGCGGGTAGGAGGTACCTATGCTGGTGAAAGGTAGCAGGTACCTTTGGAATAGTTGAGGTGTGCGTGAGATACCCGGAACACCTCCGTTATAAAAAATAATCAAGGAAAAGAGGAGCAAAGATAACATGGACAGGGAAGTTTGGGATGTCATTTACTCTAGTGGATGTACTGAATTGGTCGAGAGGACAACAAGAAGGCAAAATTTTCAATTCTCTTTGACTTGTCATTCCAAGGCAAACAAAGGAAACAAGATTCTTAGTCTCTCTCCTACATGTTTCTCCTTTTTTCCCCTGGTGTCTGAACAGGCCCTAAGTTTTACCAAGTGTCATATCCATATCATCAAAGATAAATGCTGGATATATAGCTGCTTGCTATTGCACTTTTAGTTTTAGGGAAAGGTGTATTTCGGTCTTGCTCTTCAGACATAAGCTAGACCACACCTTAACCTTTCTACTTATCAAAAAAGAAGAATTACACCTAACATTTCTTTTTCGCCTTATTTTATACTTGTTGCAGGTTGGAAAGATTTTGCTTAATGCATTGATATATCCAGGCATTAAAACAAACGTGCAGAAGAACTCCATTGTTGCAATATTCCATACCTCGGTAATACATCTGAACCGAAAATATCCATTTCACTCTTATAAAATGCTTGCCAGTTTGAACAACTCCTGGAAGTGTGAATAACGAGCATGGTTCTTGAAAGCTTAGATAGTATAAAATATGACGTTTTCCGGAGTGCAGTTCAGCACTCACTTTAACTACCATGATTTCCAGCTTTTATTAAGTTAGTTAGAATAACAAAGCTAGGACTTGAAGAAATTATTTCTATTTGATGCCATAGGTTTATTTATCCCCTTCTCTCCAACTGCACTAATTGGTTGATTGTATGCTTATATTTCTTAGGGTGATGGTGACAATGATGATGCTGTGGCACGGACATTCTTGATAAGAACGAAAACGGAGGAGGATCGAAATAAATTGGCAGCAGTCATCCAGGAACATGCTCCTGCTGCCTGAGGACTACTTTGGCAGCAATTTTTCTGTTTGTACCATTACCTCACCTTCGGGCAGGACAGATGCTTGGAATGGATCGACAGTTTCGTGGAAGACTCTTGACAGTCTTGCAGTTAAATTATAGCTTAGATTATTTACAGGGCAAATGAACTGATCCTGCTGTTGTGGGAAGTCCTGTCCCATCGAGAGGCTTTTATACACTGTATTGTATAGAGGAAAGATCTGAGATATGCCAGTGCCCAACAGAACGCAAAGAAGTTGTACACGATTTTAATTATTGTTGGGAAAAATAGTACCTTATTTCATTCCATTTTTTCATCTTCCCCCCTTCGTGTATGTTTCAATGGCTAAGGTCATTACTCTCAATTGCAAAATAGGTTGCTATCACCAAGCTTAAAATCTATTTGTGAATTGTGAGTTGTGACATTGTGTTTTGATTTTTTCAAGTATCAAGTTAGCTGTCAATGTGAGTTGCAACTGTTATTTTAACTAGTACCACCACTGTGCTCTAGTTTCTCAGTATAACCAACTTTCTTCAACAAGACTTGTTAACTAGGAAAAAGAGCACGTCTGGAAACTTTGAATCTTTTTATACTAACTTGTAAGGACATTGATAATCCAAGTTGAAATGGGTGCCCTGATCCTCACTTTACAGAGGCAAAAAAGTTTGAGTATAAAGGATTCATAACGCGCACGTTGATAACGGACCATGTACTCTCTAGATACACAGACTGCGGCCTCAATAGTTAACAATCGAACAATATTGCGACTGCTACATTTTGCTCCAAACATCTTTGTAATGCAAGCATTGTGTACATTAAGCTATGTACACCTTATGCGACTAGACGACTCTCTTCACTCTCAGGGAGCACAATGTCTAACCTCATCATAGGCTTATACTTCTGAGATATTTGAGCACCAGCCTGCATACAGACTTCAACCACAGCTGGAGCCTTACCATAAAACCTCTTCAGTGCACTCCTCAATGGGGGTCCTTTTAGATCTTGAACATGCCACACATAATTTGGGGGAAGTACCTCATCCACAGTTGCATCTTGCTAGCCATGTTTTCCGTCCCGCCATTGGTGTTTAAATTCGCCACAGAGCTTAGCATTGTGACCCCAAGGCCCCACATGGACCTCCGAACAGTACCCACAAGCTTTGACAGTGCATTTCTTCATCAACCTTGTCACCCCCCGTTTCACTTTCTCATATGCATCAATTGTTTCCTGTGCAATACGTGGAACCTCTGACACCAATGGTGGATCAAACCGTTCAAAAGACCGATGAGTGTCAAGGTCCAAATAGCTGAACTTCTGTCTACAGAGGGTCTAGGCTCCTCAACCAATCCACCCATATCGATCACTTTCTTTCCTATCATTCTGATGGGTTTAGTCCTTCTCCGTGAAGGATATCCTGGCAGATCCACGCCAGCTTGGATGCAAAGTTCTACAACTGCCGGAATTCTGTCTTAATTGAACCGCGTCTCGTGCTTAATGCGCGTGCCAAAAGGATCATACATATGGTATGACTCGATAGGAATTAGCACATCATTAATTGAACCTTTCACCCAGGAGAGGAAGCTTCTGCGACTACTGTTTGTTGGACCAAGGCAATCCTGAATCTCATGACCATATTGAGCAACATGGATTTGTGAGCATTCACTGCAGGCAAAAAATAGTAACTGTTGAGAAATAATTAAGTAAAACAAAAGTGTCCTCTCTCTAGCAGCTTAAGATTTTAGATGAGTTGGTCACACACTTCAACATGGTATCACAGGTAGAGGTCCTGAGATAATCTCACCGCCATCCATTATCAAAAAGAATTTCCACGTGCTTTGGCCCATGAAAAAATAACCAGGCCCGCATGTGAGGGGTGTGTTGAGAATATATTAAGTAAAATAAAAGTGTGCTCTCTTTAACAACTTAAGCTTTTAGTGAGATGGTCGCACACTTCAACAATAACTTAGTTGAAGAGAAATGGCGTAATTACTCATTTCACAATATAACACGCAAGAAAATCAACGAACAGTCTAATTTTTTAATAAGTTACCTACAAGCATGGACAGGAACAAAGTGGAGCAGCTGAGCAAGTCCTTTAATCAAAAGTTTCCAATCATCCAACAATCCGTAAGCCACTGGAATTAGGTCAGGCACAAGCAATCCATTCTTAGAGGGTTCAAGCTTCTTTTCTATTCCCGACTCTGCCAGCTTCTTATCAGTCCTGGCAGCCTGCTGAATTTTCTTCAGAGGTATAGGATAGGGCTTCTTCTTTTTCTTGGGCAGGATTGGCGGAAGATCCACATTCTGCTGCAAAGCTTCATGTTTCTTAAGAGTTTCGACCTTGAGTATGCCTCCTATCAGTACAACAAAAGACTACTTGTCTTCTTGGACCAGTAGCATGATATTTATAATCAAACTGCAGACAGAAAAAGTACTTTAAGCCTTCAGATGAAACACCAGGAATAAACCACGGCCGAAGAAATACATAGTAAATACAAGGGATTGCAAGAACCATAGGGCCAAATTTCTCAGAGGCATTCGATTATTAATATGTTTAAGCAAAAAGCAGAAACTCTAAATGCAACACCAGAGTTTGCTTTAGAAAAAGTAAGAAATAACTAAATGAATAAATTTTAAATATAAAGTTTCTCGATCATGATTATGAAATAACTTCCTGAAATGTGAAAAGAATGCAAGTAACAGTTGACCGATTCTAGACGATTAGATCATTACGACTTTGATTTTAGCGGTAACCAGTTTTGTAGTGATCAATTCTAGGTATTTAGATTATTATTTCAATTAGTCATGAATCTCTTTCATAAAAAGTCATTAACTCAAGGGGCTGTCCCTCCCCTGAAATCGTAAAACTGTAGAAACCTTCAGCCTAAATCTGAAATTAATCATAAACTTGTGTTTTCAACCTCAAATTGCATTGCTTTCCGTATAAAATACCCAACAAGAGCTTTTGCAATCCACCTATATTGACTTAGTATCTTTCTGGCTAAAAGTTGGTCTAACAGAACGCAAGTTATTGTTCAATCAGTAGACTGGTTCCCTACCATGATCCCACTGACGCAGAATTCAGCAAGTTCGATGGATTTTTGGATCATTGCAATGCAGTCCAACAGGACGATACTAATGATAGAGCCAAGACCATTAATTGATTATGACAAAAAAAAAAGTTCTTTTTCTTATTCTGCAATAACCGTGAGCACTTGTCAACTTTAAGATTTCTTGGGACAAACAGCACAAATAATTCCAGTTCCTAAATTCAAGATCTCCATCAACTTTAGACTCGTCAGTAATATACAGTGAACAACCTTAAGATCCAATTTCTCGTTTGGAAATATCATCCTACCCTTAAGCAAACGGAAAGATCATGAGACAAATGATTTCACCCGCAGTACTCAAGGGTGAAATCTGAATATATTATCCAAGATACTTGGACAACATTCAGTCACGAGACGAGCTAATAGAGGCACATCACAACTAAAAAGAGAGCATAGTACTGAATAGTTATACATATATGATAGTACTACTAGCTCCGTATAGTTATAGCTTGAAAGCAGATATTGGAATATCTGATAGCAAAAAAGTGACCATATATGTGAGCAAAAGCACATAATCTAGGAAAGAGGGAAAGGAACCTTCAGCAGAAGCGGATTAGCCCATTGCAGAGGCTTCTTATACACAACCACACCAGGGAAAGCACCTGAAAATAGAAGTGACATGAAATATTTTCCATGAAAGCCCTTATACTAACATATATAAGTTTTCATAAATCCCAGTACTTTTTCGGAATCAATGAGCTAATATAAATTGTTCACGTAAAACATCTTTTTTTAATTTTTTTTTTTTTTAAAAAAAAACTGAGGCCTTCAGGGCTTACTGCACAATAAAGGCATTAAAGCGGTGGTTAGTGGGAGAAAAAACATTTGAATCCGATATTCTTTCAAACTAAGAATTCAAAGAAGCTAAAGATTAAACAAAGAAAAGGCTTGAAGTAGAACCATTTTGAGATAGCCACCATGGAGTATAAGTCAGAGCTGAAATATGCTGTAGCATCTATGTGTGCTAACTATACCTGTGCTTGCTTTCTGTCTGCCTGCTAGCTGCAGTCAGAAATCAAATTTTGCAACTCAAAAGGTCATCCCTACAGATTGAGCAGTTCAGGAATTAAATAAGATAATTCAGAAAATCACATGCCCTTTTCATCAACTAGATTAATTAAGCAACTTGAAATTCTAAAAAGATAAAATATTTACAAATTTCACTACTTGAATTTCAGAGGTACCACAGCAAGAGTATATACTAGAACACAATCAGGTTTGAGAGGTATTAATTCGTCCTCACTTTTGATATATGTTCACCACTATCATCAGCAATCAATACAAACATATATATTAGGAGTTATGGTCAAAAGATCAACCATAATGTACCAAGTAATTCTTCTGGACTCGGATAAATCAGCAACTTCCTCATAGATATATACTCATACAGAACTAAAGTGGTGAAGTGCTCAAATATCCATATACCACCCCAACACTTCGGTATGCCAATGGAAGATTCTTAGAAATATTCACCAAATGAAACTACGAGTCCAAATTTTAGTGCTGAGACAAAATCATCGGCTAGGGAAATGCTCACGTATACAATTTATGTTTTAGTTATTCATTATACAATAGAAAATTTGGGATCTTACAAGTTACAACTGTGTTACTGATGCTACAATACACCAAGTTTTTTCACTTCATCTCCTTTTAGTTGAGGCAAGAGGGTTTATATACACCAAATCTCTTTCAATCAATGTGGTCTCTTATTACTAATATTACTTTTTCCAGCTATTTTAAGCTTTAATTCTATTTTCTCTTTTCCAGTAATCTTTTTGGATGCCACTAAATCTCAGAGAGTCGCCTATGTAATTCACACTATAGCATTACAAAGTAACCCCACCCTCCTTCTTCCTACCCCACGCCATCACCCAAAAGTCCCCCACCCTCTTCTTCAAGCAGGTTTGGCCAACAGTTGTCTCCATAATTTCCATAAGCCATAGTTTGTCAACTATCTTCCACTAGAAATCAAGAATCCACTATAAATGAACCCAAAATCCCATCTTTTGGACCCCCCAAAAGAAAAGAAAAACAAATCGCAGCTTGGGAAATCAAATACTCAACAACAACAATATTGAGTGAAATCACACCACGTGGGTCTGGGGACGTGGGTCAGTGAAAATATTGAGTTTACCTCAGTTTCTGGAGTCTAAGTGGGTCACTGAATTTAAGTGGGAGTCTCTGCTACAACTGGTTATGCCACTGAATTTCTTTGAGCTCTTAGTTTCAAAGCTCACTAAGATTTAGCAGTTGAAAACTTGAAAAGCTCAGATTTTTGTATAAGCTGTGTAGTTATTACTTTGACACATGAGAAAATATTTAACCCTCAAGTTCTCTATAATTATACACATTCCATTTTGTTCTTTAATTTGATCCCTAGATTTCCTTAAAACTATTAGTAGTTGTGCAAAAAGAATTACTATACTCCTTCCATCCCGTTTCAATAAAATAAGTTGACTCAATGGGTTTTATAGCTTTTTACAAATTTATTTTTACACACAAGAAAAAAGATATGAAACAACACACACCAATCTTAGAACATTTCTTTTATTTAATTCAAATTGTAAACAATTATATTCACTCATTTTACCCTGTCATTCTTATTGGGACAGATAGTGACAATTGTAGAGGAGTAAGAATTTCACTGCGTTGTTTAGAGTCAATCCAGTACAAAATATGATTGGTGAACATATGATATAAACCAGTAAATGCATTACTATAAACTTATTTCTCTAAAAACAAAGTTGCTAAAAGTAGAACAAATCCTGCCATTCATTCGAAGAGGGAAGTGGATGAATGATATGTAATCTGTCATTGTGTTGCGTATGCCTCTGCCCTTTTCCCAAGAGTGGAAGAAAAGAGTCAAATTCCGAAGGAGGAACAGACTTGTCCTTTGATCGAGTTTGCAATGCCTGTGCCCATAAGAAATCGTGCATAAATTGAAATCTGGATTAACATACACATAATAAGTCAAGGGGGGAGACAAATCTCACGTCAACATATTATCCTGGCTATAGAGGGAGATTTCATTGGACAATCATCAGTGCCACAGAGAGGCTAAATATCTAAAGATACCCTTAAAGAACGAACAACCCAAATTATAAATTACGCTCTGAAAACAATTCACGTTATATTGAACTGCCGCTTCATGATTTATGTTGGAAGGCAAATTTAAGAGGAACATCAAATTGGCAAGTGCCCTGCGATAGGGTTTCAAACACAAACATATTGATGAACGGTGCTAACAACAATATCGCTCTTCACCGTTTGCAAATACATTCAAGTTTTTATTTCTCTAAATGAAAAACATCATTTGCCAGCCCATCAATAAGGACAGGCCTTCTCAAAATCCTTCTGCTCATTACGACACATCTCAAACTCATTTGTGTTGTAGTACATGCATCCAGCGTAAGCATCCATCTCTTTGTTACACCTCTGATGGAGATCCTTCAACCTATAATGGAAAACGAAGGAATTAGAATTCTCGAAGTTGCACAAAATATAAAGATTTACTATCAATTGTCACTTAGATTTCTCAAGTTGTTCAAACTATAAAGATGAATCATCCTGCTTCCAACTTGGTTTAAATAATAGCTAGTCAAGTTGCGTGTACTGAAATAGGACCAAGCATAGTGGAAATCCAACAAAAGAAGAGGAGAAATGTGCCCACTCCCTCCTATTTTGTGTTTGCATTTTTCTCCATGATTTATGTAGCCATAGGCTATTGACCTACGGCTACATAAGTAGTGTCAATTCTGGATGTCTAGACGGAAATTCACTTTTATTAAATCTTAGCATGTATACTGGCTAGGCACCCAAGCAGCTTACAGAGAGGGTTTTGCAAGAAGTACGACGTGTAAACACCAAGAATATGCACACGGAACAAAAGAATTAGTAATAGACAGTACACTTCAAACAGTAAGGAACAGTGTTGTAAATGGCGAGCGCCTCGTCGCCTATGGCGAGAGGATACCGCCTTTTATGTTTAAGGCGAGAGGTGACAAAGGCGTAAAAGTTAAGTTTATATTGTCGGACATAAGATAGGGTTTTTACGCAGTTCTTCTATTTTCTTCTTCTTTTTTCCTCTGTTTCTTTCCTCTATTTTCTTCTTCTTCAGTTCTTGTTTCTTTCCTCTCTTTTCTTTCTCTTCTGAGTTCTGCCCAGTTTTCCCCCTCTATTTTTGTCCTCTGTTTCTTTCTCTCCTGAGTTCTGCCCAGTTTTTTCTCCTCTATTTTTGTCCTCTGTTTCTTTCTATGTTTTCTTTCTCTTCTGAGTCTGATTTGATTGTGCAGTCAAAGGAAGGGTTTGTTTCATGTACTTGACGACAATGACATGTTTAAGAGGGTATGCATTAGTTTGAGAGAATCAAAAGGGTGTCAGTAATTGAGCAAGGAAGCAATAATGTGAATGATCAGATCTCTTAGTTACAATGTCGATATATGAGGAGTGACTGAAGTTGTAGACATTTTTGGATAAGCTGTAACCACTTAGCACAGAGAAGGTGCCTCAAAAAAAGGCAATGTTCTAAAAAACGCTAGGCTGGACTAGGGCGGGGAGTGGCCGCCTAGCGCCTAGGCGGGGCCTAGGCGGAGGCCTAGGCGGATGTATTTTTTTTAATTTTTTTAATATTTTACATCAATTGTATATATATAGCATAAAATATATAAATCATAAAATCAATACATTCTTTTATAAATATTATATTTTATATTGTCATTTTATTCTAAATAATTTATAATTCCTTAAGCATTTTATCTTACTAATAAACCCCTTTTATATTTTTTTAACCATAACCCAAAATTTTCTAAACATTAAAAAAAAAAAAAAAGACCCCAAAACTTTCGGCACAGCCGAACCCCCAGGGCCCAAACCCAGTTCAGCCCCTTCTCTTTTCTATCCCCTAAAGCCCAACTCCCCTTCTCCCATTAATCTCTCCTAACCTAAACCCTAAAACATAACACCACAAAACAAAAAAAATCAGCCCTCTCTCCTCTCACCCCACACACCTGTGGCGCCCCTACCCCATGCCCGTCACGTCGCCCACGCCCCTCACCCACTCCTCCTGACAACCCACACCCTCATCTCCTAAAATCCGGGTTAGAAATCTTTATATTTTTTGAATCTGGGGGCGCCGGCCGCCTAGGGGCAAATCGGGACGGTCTGGGGGCGCCTAGGCGGCCGCCCAGACCATTTTTTAGAACACTGAAAAAAGGAACAAACTTTTAGCAGTATCTTAGAATACGTCTCCAGGATTTTAATGGGATAAAAATCAAAGTCCATGTCCCTGTCAAACACATATCAAATAGACATGATAATATCCAACCCATGTTTCATTGCGAGTAATTCAAATAGGAAGAAGCCTAAACTAGCGTTGATTCATAGAGTCAATGGCTTCACATGTAATCCTACATTATATAAGCATTCAAATACTCTGAATGAAAATATTCAGCATTGGCCAGGTTAGAAAGGTACAAGAGCCTGAAATAAGCCACAATTACAATTTCCATCCTATGGTGCATGCAATACACTCATCAGCACATGGAAGAAGAAAGAAACAGCTACAAGCATTCATCCAGCTTCCACGCTTAACACGTTTCTTCCAAGTTCCACCTCTTAAAAGTAAGTTTAATCACAGCATGTTCACAATAGTTTAACCTCTCTAGAGTACGAAAAACAACACACAGTTCCATAATACACGAACTTTTAGTTTTAACATCCAGAGGTGGGCTTGTTTATTCTGGTATAGTTTTGTTTGGAACTGTGCTGCATTATGCTCCTGGTTTCTCTTTGTGCAATAAAAGTAATGCAGGAAATATATCTTATTACTGAAACACTGTTATTACTATCAATAACTACTCCTACTTATTAGACGTTTAACTGCAAACTATCTTCCCTTCAACTATTACGAAAGAAACATTCATAAAAACACATATAATACCAATCAATCAACTATGCCGCAATATGAACATTCTATAATCATTCCGCTCTATTCGGACTCACATCATTTTACACTAGTAAATAAATTGTCTTATAAAGGTTCTTTAAAACTAGACGTTCTATGAGTCTCACCCTTATCCCTATAATGACATCTCACCAACCAGACTAAAACAATCCCTCCAGGAAAACAACGGACAGAGATAATCCTAACACTTGATGTTAAATTGTATGACCACCTCATCTAAAAGCTTAAAATGTTACAGAGGGGAGAATTATCTAGTCAATCATTAATCATGTTTTAACACACACTGTTATCAAAGGTGAAAAAAGCTCTAAGGTCCATTGGGGCTTTAAGGGAAAAGCGCAAATAAAGCATGGGCTTTAATGAAGAAAGGCACAGATGGAAAAAAACTACAAATATGCATGTGTATCCCAAGACTAATAATTATAAGCATGAAAAACAAGTATATGGACAATGAAATTGAAAAAAAAAACTTATATAGTAAAATATCAATTTTTTGTGTTGCCTCTTCAAGATTACGCTCATTGGCAAGGTAAAATAGCTTTAGAGCCTTGATGACGACACTGAAGCGCACATTATTTGCGCCTTGCTTGAGGGCTTATGTGCCCTTTAAGTTAACACACCCCCTCATATGTGCAAGTCTGGTTCTTTTCATAATCCAGGCATGTGATTTTTTTAAAGGTGATGGTGAGACTTGAATCAAGCATCTCTGCCTAGTCCTATAACATCTTAATCTATGTAACCGCCTCATCTAAAAGCTTAACGAAATAATCTATTTACTTAATCATGTCTTCAAACACTCCATACCTTGAATTAGAAAAACTGTCAACTCCTGATCAGTAAAAACTACTACCTCTATCCCTATATGACACAATTTCCTTTTTAGTAAGTGCCAAAAGAAATGACACATTTCCTTATTTGACAATAATTTAAATTTATTAATATTTCTTTTTACACTTAACGAGATAATTATAACCATACAAAAACGTTTCCACACTTAGTCAAAGTACATCATACAAATTGGGACTGAGGGAGTAATACAGACACAAAAGCCCTAAATATTCACTCTATAATACAACAATCACAGAAATGACTATAATAATGACAGAAAATTCAAAATTAATAGATATTTGTATATGAATTTGTTGACTTACAGGCTAAGGACGCAACGAGTAACTTGTTGACCTTTCTGAAGGCATTTTTCCGGGTTAGGATCGTCTTTTTTACACTTGAGATATGCTACATTCTCGCTTCGGCATCTAATATCTATGTGCTTCGACGCCGACATCAGCACCGCCGATGTTGGGATCGGATTTCCTACACCATCCACTGCGCTATCCATTCTCCAATCGCCAAAAACTGTCTGTCTGGTCTCGTCTTCAGATTGCTGCTGCTGATTATTTGGGCCTTGGGTTAAGAGTTTCTCACTGATTGGTTGGGCTTGTAACAATATCAAGTGCCAGCCTCTTTTGACGCCGCGCTCACTTTTATATTAGGAAAAATGGTCAAATATACCCTAAAATTTTGTTAAATGGATCATATATATCCTTTGTCGAAGTATGAAGTTATATATACCCTCCGTTAGTTAAAATTTATCAAATTTACCCTATATTAACGGATTAGACACGTGACAGCCACGTCACCGACAACCGGTTACTGCCGCGGCCATGCCTGGAGGTGGTCGACCGAAAAATTCAAAAAAATGAACGGAAAACTCGAAATGGTCGACCTGAGGCTCAGTGGTGAACTGGAGGTGGTTGATGGGTGCAAAATGTTGACGTGACGACGGCGAGTCTAGTGGTACCACCCACGACCGTCAATTGTTGCTCAGGTGACCGGAAATCGTTCGGCGCCACCTAGGATTTGTAGGTTTTTCGATTTGATTAATGTAGCAGTAGGCGTTGATTCGAGTTGCAAGGTTGATATGGGAATGACGACGACGTGAAGGCGAACCTGTTGGTACCATCGCCGGATCAAGACGTTGCCGAAATACGCAAAATTTCGATCGGAACACAGTGAATTTTTCGATCTGAAATTGGAGGAATTATAGGTTGAATCGTTGGGAATAGTTAGTATGAAAATGACAGGCTTGACAAGACGAAGCCAATAGTGGTGGTCTCGTCCCCAATGGTTGTCGGAGATGGCCGGAAAAGCCAAAAAAACGACGTGGTTATTGTTCACGCGCCGGTGACGTGGCTGACACGTGTCCAATCCGTTAATATAGGGTAAATTTGATAAGTTTTGACTAACAGAGGGTATGTATGACCCCATACTTTGACAAAGGGTATATATGATCCTTTTACCAAAGTTTTAGGGTATATTTGACCATTTTTCCTTTATATTATGTCTCAACTTAGTTTTCAAAAAAATTAAACTTATTTGAAGTTACATATATTTTTGTCACAAGCCAAGTGATTGGAGTTCCTATCATTTTAGTTAGACCTGTCCAAAGCTCGGATCGGGTCGGGTCAGATGACTTTTTTTTCTGCTTGATCGATTTTGACCGTATTTTTTTAAAATTTCCAAACTATGACCTTGACCCTTCGGAGACCCTACGGGTCACGGGTCGGTCCTGACCCGCAAAACATCAAGTTATAATTAGACTTTATTTCAAGTTTGTTTGGTGATTTTACAGCCGATTTCCTTCCTCATTATAGCAATTGATTTTTTCTGGCTTCATCCGAGATGTCAACAAAACTTTCGGAATGACCTCCACAAGTTTTCCTTTATTTTTTAGAACTGTTTTTTTCTGATTAATCTTTAGTTTTCCTTTATGTTTCAATGCTGAATGTGGCTTTAAATTTAGTAAACTAATCTATTTGTTTATTACACTAATTTAATTTGTGAGAAGGAAGAAGTAAAAAATGGTATCCATCGGATATCGGGCGGATCGGGTGGGTAAAATATTCTGACCCTAGCCCGCCCCTATATATAAACGGATCCCGCTTTTTCGAGTCAGGTGGCTCACAGGTCAGATATAAGTTGATCCTGGTTTTTTGGGCCGGATTAGGCGGGTTCCCGGCCCGATGGACATATCTAATTTTAGTATGTGGTCTGAAGTTCATGCACATATAACTAAAGTTAACAAGAAATAACTGAAGTCAAGCAAAATTAACTGAACTTTCTACGTTCAGAAAAAAATGACTGAAATACGGTAAAAATGTTTGAACTTCAATCGTGTGAAACTTCAAACACTATATATCGGAAATTATTCGAAACAAATACACTTATAAAAAAATTAAAAACGATCACAAGTTAAATGACAGCTTCAAAATTCGACACATTTAATTACACAGTTTTCCCTTCAAATGGGTTGTTCTTTAATTTTTGCCCCTCAAATGGAATTTATGTCTATTATGACATAAATGCTTCAAAGAATCTGATATAAATTGTGAACGAAGATTCGTTAAATAACTTATGCTCAATAGACATAAATTTCATTTGAGGGACAAAAATTAAAAATTAGCACAAAAAAAGGACAAAAGTGCAAATGACCCGATTGGATATCCGTGCACTTCCCCAATTCACAAGAATGCCCTTATTTCGGATGGTCTTTAATTTTTACCTCTCAAATTGATTTTTTTTTTAAATTTTGACCTTCGTCTAAAATTTTGGAGTAATCGAGTTCGAAACTCCACTTAATCAAAAATAAAAAAATTACAAGGCAGAATTTCAAACTCCACATTTAGGCAAACTTTTGTCTTGCAAATCCGAACTTTACCTTGTGTTTTCTTTTAATTTTTAACTAGCAGAAATTTAAATCCAGAACCTCAAAATATTCTTAAGCAAAAAACATAAATTAAAATTTTCAAATTTGAGAGACAAAAATTAAACATCAGGGCCTTTGAACGACAATCCGCGCAAAAAAAGCCTTAGTTATAGACAGTTATTTTTATTTGGGCCGACCGTGGATTATGGATTGGGTTAGAATCCAGTGGTTATTGAAAGTGGGCTAAGATTTGTTTTCTCCCACTCCGATGGGCTTTAGGAAGAAACAACAATGGAACATTCCGGCGACTCCATCACCGACGTGAACTATGTAATGGTACATTGGTACCGTAAATAACATAGTGCTCTTACAGTGACAATCCACTGATACAACTTCAAAACCAGGTTCTATTTACGTTTCAGCAAAGTAATGTGAAACAACATGAACTAGAAATTTTCTGAACACTGACTAGTACGATGTTTTTGTCTTCCTCGTCATCTGGGCATGCTTAATTTTTTCGTTTTTCTACTTTAACAACAACAACTACTACATATACAGTTTAATCGCACAAGTGGGCGAGGGAGGGTTACCTCTATCTTTCTTTGTGGGGGCGGGAAGAGAGACTGTTTCCGATAGACAATATTTTTCTACCTTAACAGGGTTGGAATTTTCCACACAAGTGAAAATGTTACAAACCCAACAAGAAGCAACTATTCTTCTTTCCAAACTACTGAAAATCCCACCACTCAAAGCTCTAACACTCTTCAAATCCTCAACCAAACAAGGCCTTCAACAAACTCACCAATCTTTCTCTATAATCATACACCAACTTATCTCATACAACTCTCTTTCAAATGCTCAATCTTTAATCTTACAGTTACTTTCTTGCAAAATAACTTCACCCCATTTCACAGTTTCTTCATTACTTCACCATTTAACACATACCCAATTCTTGAATTCTACTCCTTTATATGAAATTATCATCAATGCCCATGTTCAATCTCAGTTAATAGAGAAAGCTTTGATCTTTTTTAATCAAATGATTGATAAAGGACTTGTACCTTCATCAAATACGTTTAATAGTGTTCTTTCTTGTCTTATAAAGAATGAATCTTTCGAAAAGGGTCGGTTGATTTTTCAAGAATCAATTGGGAAAAAGTTCTTGGATATGTATAGTTTTGGTATAGTGATAAAGGGTTGTTGTGAGTATGGTGACTTGAATGGTGCTTTTGTGGCCTTAGCTAAATTGAAACAAATGGGGTGGCGCCCGAATGTTGTAATATATACAACTGTGATCGATGGGTGTTTTAAGCATGGTGATGCTAGAAAAGCAAAAGAGTTGTTTAGTACGATGGAAATTGAGGGTATTATGCCTAATCAGTACACGTATTCTGTCTTGCTTAATGGTTTCTTTAGGCAAGGACTTAAAACGGATGGATTTGAGCTTTATGAGAAGATGAAGCTTGATGGAGTTTTTCCCGATATATACACTTATAATTCTCTTATTAATGTGTATTGTGGTGATGGGAAAGTTAACAAAGCTTTTGAATTATTTGATGAAATGCGTTGTAATGGGGTAGCGTATAATGTTGTAACTTACAACACTTTGATTAGAGGGTTATGTCAAGAGAAGAGGGTGTTAGAGGCTGAGAAATTAGTGGATCAAATGAAGCGGGCGGGTTTGCACCCTAATCTGATTACGTACAACACTCTAATAGATGGGTATTGTAGTGTCGGAAAGGTTGAGAAAGGATTAATGTTGTTCAATCAGATAAAGTCCTATGGGTTAACACCTACATCAATCACGTATAATACTTTAATCACAGTTTTTGCTAGAACTGGAAATCCGTCGAAGACTGTTGACTTTGTTCGTGAGATGGAGGAAAGAGGCATATATCCTTCAAAAGTCACGTACACTATTCTAATCGATGCATTTGCTCGATCCAACGACATGGAAAAAGCACTCGAGGTGTTCTCGCGTATGCATAAAGCTGGTTTGATTGTTGACCTTTGCACATACGGCGCCTTGATACATGGGTGGTGTAGTCAAGGGAATATGAAGGAAGCATCAAAATTGTTCCTATCAATGTCTGAATATCATCTAGAGCCTAACAATGTAATATACAATATGATGATATTCGGATACTGCAAAGAGGGCAGTTCCTATAGAGCCTTGAAACTGCTCAAAGAAATGGTTGAGAACAGAATGATTCCAAATGGAGCGAGCTATTGCTTGACGATTGAAGTTCTTTGTAATGATGGGAAATGGAAAGAGGCCGAGGTTCTTGTCAATGGCATGATGAAATTTGGACTAAAACCTTCGGTTTCATCATGTGATCTGATTCAAAAGGCAAAGAACGTGACAACTTAAAGATATTACGAAGACGGTACCTGAAATATTTGCACATAATAAGCATGTGAAGAAACATTAACTAGAAATGAATGAAGGCTAGAGTACCATAGAGTGCCTTGTCCTCAGCATCATGGTAAGCTTCCCTCCACTCCGATTTACCTTATAGAATTCAGTAACACCTTTTGGTTTGAGGGTGTTTGTAGTTTCATGCCATTGGTTTATATAGTTAGACCACTCTATAACAAACATTCTTTATAACAATATTTTCATTATAACAAGCAAGTTTTCTTTGGAACCAATTTTCATGTTATATTATATCTTCTATATAACAACATTTTGCGATAACAACCAAAAATGTTAGGACAAACTATGCTGTTATAGAGAGATTTGACTGTATATGTTATATTTCTAGTGTTCTTTTGTCTCATATTAATGTAATTTATATTATTTTACAACTCTTCTGCCAACGATTATGGAGACTACTTAATCACAGGCTTATGCTGATTTTTGATCGAAAATAAAAGAGGAGGATTTCTTTACAAGCTTGTAAATGATCAAATATTTTACTGACTACAGAAGTCTCATCAACATTGGAGTTCGGTAATAGTTGCATCTATTTTTCCCATCAAATGAGGCAGAAAAAATAACTTGTTCATCTGTGTAGTTCTGCCATCACAATGGGTTGACAATATCAACTATAATAGCTTTTAGGATCAATTCTTGTTGTTGTTGGTGGTGGTGTTGTCTCTCTAAAGAAAGAACTTAATGAAGTTGTTGGAAGGAACCACTATATACTGTCAGCATAGTCAACAACAACAACATACCCAGTGTAATCCCACGAGTGGGGTCTGGAGAGGGTATGATGTATGCGATCTTACCCCTACCTTTGTAAGGTAGAGAGGTTATTTCCATTAGACCCTCGCGTCAAAATAAAATAAATTGTCTTGCATAGTCATTCTAGATAAATTCTTCTTTTGCTGTAGATATTTCATAGTGGAATGAGCAAAAGTTTTAAGAAGAATTCTGTTGGGGTTATGTATATGTTGTGTCGAAATCTCCAGTAAGCAGCTGATAGAATTTGGATAATTTGAGTCACCCCTGAATTCAGTCAACCATGGATACAAATCTCAGGATGCAACTTTATTTTATTTTTTTCCTATCCAGTTTTACTGTCTTGAGATGTATGATTTTCTTTGGGTTTGTGGGCACTTCAACTGTTGTATTTTGATGTGCATGAAGTTGTTGCCCCGGGAGATGTTTGGAGTCTAGTGGTGTATCTGTAGTTTATATTAGGGCTATTCATGACATGTATGATGGAGCCAAAATCCAGGTTAGGACATTGGGAGGTGACTCAGAGCATTTTCCGGTCGAGATGGGGTTGCACCGTGGATCAGCTCTTAGCCCGTTCATATTTGCCTTAGTGATGGACAAATTGACTCGACATATTCAAGGGGAGGTGACGTGATGTATGTTACTCGCTAATGACATAGTATTGATTGAGGAGACACGTAGTGGCGTTAATGATAGGCTGGAAGTGTGGAGAGAGGTCTTAGATTCAAAAGGTTTCAAGTTAAACAGGACTAAAAAAGAGTACCTTGAGTACAAGTTCATCGATATAGCGTATGAGGCGAAGGTGGAAGTGAAGATTGAGGCACTAGTCATACCTAAGAGGGACAACTTCAAGTATCTTGAGTCCATAATTCAAGGAGATGGGGAAATTGATGTTGATGTCGCACACCGTATTAAGGCGGGGTGGGTGAAATGGAGGCTCGCCTTTGGGGCATTGTGCGATAAGAAAGTGTCGCTAGGCTTAAAGGTAAATTCTACAGAGTGGTGGTTAGACCAGCACTATTGTATGGGGCAGAGTATTGGCCAATTAAGAGTGCCCACATTCAGAAGATGAATGTAGGCGGAAATGAGGATGCTCAGATGAATGTGTGGGCATACTAGGAGGGATATGATTAAGAACGAAGTTATACGGGAAAATGCGGGAGTGGCCTCAGTGGAGGATGACAAGATGAGGGAAGCGAGACTGAGATGGTTTGGACATGTGAAGAGGAGGCACGAGGATACACAAGTGAGGAGGTGTGAGAGGCTGGCTTAACAGGAGTTAGGAGAGGTTGAGGTAGGTCAAAGAAGAACTGGGGGAGGTGATTAGACATGGCATGACACAACTCTAGTTGGCTAAGGACATGATCTTATATAGGAAGGTGTGGTGGTCGAGGATTAGGGTAGATGGTTAGTAGGTAACATAGAGTTATCGTAGTTGTACTCGTATGATTTAGGTAGTTGCGTAGTTTCTTTTCTGCGAATGTGTATTGATATCTGTTACTATTTTTTGTTTTGCACATTTGTTATTTTATTGCCTTTTTTCTTTCCTATATTCATGCATCGGGTACATTTTTTTTAGCCGAGGGTCTATCGGAGATAACCTCTCTATCATGTAAAGGTAGAGGTAAGGTCTGCATACATCCTACCCTCTTCAGACTCCACTTGTAGAATTACAGTGGGTATGTTGTTGCCCCCTATGCTAGTTCTTTTTTTCTCTCTGCAGATATGCCTTTAATAAGTCCACATATTCTCTCGTATGACGACATTTATGATTGTAATATTTTCTAATAGGTAATTTAGTATCCTTGTGCATGAAGATAATCAGTCCGATCATTGTGGTCCGACTCTATTATGAATTTCTTACTACAATCTCCATAGGACCCTCTTATCTCTTCCTTCTCCGAGCTCTTGTTATCTAGGAATGAACCACTCCCGGAATTTATACGTAGTGACTCCCTTACATGTCTCGGTTTCTAACCCTCATAAGCCTTGTATTTCCAAATTGCCTTGAATCTGCAGTCCCACTTCTTGGATCAAAGCTGTAAGAAAGTCTAGATATTTATACCTCCTCCTTTTGTTGCTTCTTTTTATATGATAAGTGATAAATTGCAATTGTCTGTGTGAGTCTAGCAAAAGCAAAGCTGATCCCAAATCCACATAAAGGAGGATCAGTTATAAAAAATAATTGGGGGGAAATCGCAGGAGGTTGACAACCATGCATTAAAACATTCTTCTTAGACGAACTGATAGATCTTAGTAGCCAAAAGAAAAAAAAACAAGTGATTCTTGTAGTAGTGGGTGTGGGGAGCTGCCTCAAACTGTGAAAGGTGAAAATGGAGCTGTGAGAGAGTAATACAAGTGTCACGCAGCTATGCGGGAATACGTCTAAATGAATGATTAAGTATAGTCGATTTCAACTAGTTTGAGTTGAGAGGTTATTAATACACATAAATACATGTGTGAGTGTGTCTAACAGCTGAAGGACCATTTAAATCTTTCTGAAAAGTCTGATCCCTCAATGCTCAACTAGCAAAGCTATTGATTGATATATCATAGTCTTGAGAGGATGATGAAGAGTGAGAATAAATCCATCAAGTGTAGTACCAAAATAAGGTTTATTAAATATAGTTATGGACACTTCACTATATGGAATGATTCTTTTGGTAATAAAGTTCTCCTGTTTTAATTTTTTTCTTTTTTTTTGCAAAGGAACACTATATCTGATAACTGAGTACCACTTCTTTCATGTAGTAATTAATTGGGACCAGAGAACTCCATGTATGAAAAAACACTGACAAACATGACCAGTGAGGAAGAAATTGCAATCAGTATACAAATTTCTGGAGAGGTCGTGATCAATATGCTATTTCAGTGAAAAATGTTCCACTAATTATTCTTAAGAATATTCACCTAATTGTCAGCTTGATGTAACATTTGATCCTTTTTAAAAAGGGAAAAATGACACAAATGGCCATCCGGCCCAAACTATTGACGACCGGATGACCCAAGAAGCTTAAAATACGTTTTTAGCCAATTCCATTTGTAACATTTTTTCAAGTTTCAACTAATTTCAGCATATGTATAGAAACTGTATCATTGTTGTATAGAAAATGTATCATACGTATAGAAATTGTATCATTATTGTATAGAATATGTATCCCTACAATGTGTTTAGAAAATGTATCATTGTTGTATAATTTCTGTTTAATAATGCATAATCGGCGTATACTTGCTAATTAAACACATATTATACAATTATTATACATGTTTTGGGATATTTCTTGAAAGCTCAATCAATGTATACTTACTAATATATACATATTATACATGTTTTTGGATATATTTTGAAGGTTCAATTTGAATTTTTTTCATCTCATATTTGTTTCCTTTTTGTGGCAAGCTTAGTCGCCACAAAATGTGTTGTTCTTGTCACATAAAACCTAGAAGGAGCAGTGCATACCAAGATCTTTAGTAGTGAATTTTGGCGACTAAAAAGTCTAATCTTTTGGGCTAGTGCTTGACAATAGTTTGGTCCTAAAGGTCAATTCGTTGCATTAAACCCAAACATGAGCCAAACAAATTTATAATGGCCAGATAGTGTCATTTCCCCTTTTAAAAATTCTTTTCAATCCTTTTTATTTTTGAAAGAAAGATATTGGTAGATGACTAAATGGATCCCTGAACCCAATATTTTCTACATGATACATGTGTATATATAAAATTCAAAAAATCTTACTAAATATTTATATTGTAAATCTATAAATTAAAAAGTACATGAATTTTTTGTTTTAGGACATCTGACTAAAAAAAGTGAATTTATATTTTAAATATTAAATTTATTAAATTTAAATTTTGAATCTGATTGAGATGGTTCGGGATATATTATAATATTACAATGGAGTCTTGAGATCGATTACGTGATATATTTCAAGATAATATAAACTCCCGGGCTGTCACACTTGAGTAAGAATTCTCCACCACTGACATGACGGATTTTCCCAATACATCTGCATATTGTCAACGGTTCAAGATTTTGTCGGACCAACTCAAGGACGTCGGAGCGTTGGTAACTAACAACCGGCTCGTTTTACAAATGGTTGTCGGTCTCACTAACACATATAGTTGAGTTGGTACACTAATTTGCCAAAGCAACCCTCTTCCACCATTTTACCAAGCCCGTTCTATTCTCATACTAGAAGAAGCGGGCTTTACCAAAAAAAACGACCACCATGTCAAATTTCGTCATGATTGCCGCTCCGTCCGATAATAACTCGTCACAATTTGAAAATTTGCCGTCAAACCGTGGTTAAAGGGGACGAAATGGCAATAATGGAGGTAAAAAATGCAGTGGTGGCCGTGGTGGTGGCAAGAGTGGCAGCAATCGACATGGCGGAGGTGGCGATAGCGTGGCGGGCGCGACCAAAGAAAAGCGGCCAGTCACATGTGGCGATCGCTGGGCAGAGCGATGGGACCGACACTGGGCTCGACAGCGGTGGCCTGGTCGTACCGCCTTTTTCCTTCAAGAAATTGAACCAGGCCCACCCGAACCCACAATTAGCGTTAAAGAATGTCCTTCATGCTCCTCAATTAATTAAAAACTTAATTTCAGTTAGAAAATTTACCACTGACAATTCGATTTCTATTAAATTTGATCCTTTTGAGTTTTTCGTGAAGGATTTTCAGACGGGGATGCGTCTAATGAGATGTGATAGTCATGGCGAGCTATATCCAATCACCACAACCACACATCAAGTCATGTTACCATCCATTTTTGAGTTTTATCTCATTCTTTATGGCATGAACGTTTGTGTCATCCGGGAGCACATGTTTTTGCCTTCCTTAAACAAAATAAATTTATTGAGTGTACTAAAACTCATAATTCTTATGCTTGTCGCTCATGTTCTCTTGGAAATCATGTTAAGTTGTCTTTTGTTACTTATAATTCATGCATTGTTATGTCTTTTGATATTATCCATAGTAATATTTGGACATCTCCCGTTTTGAGCTCTTCGGGCAATCAATATTGTCTTCTTTTATTGGATGATTACTCTAATTTTTTGTGGACATTTTCTTTGCCTAAAAAGTCACAAGTTTTTTCCACATTTCTATCATTTGGAGCATTCATCCACACTCAATTTGAACTAGACGTTAAAAATATTCAATGTGACAATGGTAGAGAATTTGATAATGGGCCATTTTGGAATTTTTGCAAAACTAATGGTTTATCGTTTCGTCTCTCTTGTTCACATACTCATCTCAAAATGGAAAAGCGGAAAGAAAAATCTGAACCATTAATAACATTGTTAGAAACTTACTTGCCCATGCCTCTATACCACCATCATTTTTGCATCATGTATTACAAATGACAACTTATCTCCTCAACATACTCCAAGCAAGCAGTTAGCCTACCAATCCTCTCTCAATGTTTTTACCTAAGAGACTCATGTTACTCTCATCTACAGATATTTGAGTGCTTATGCTATCATCTTTTCGTTCCATTACCATCAATAAACTTCAACCCCGGTCTACTCCGTGTATTTTTTGGAATATCCATTAAATTATCGTGGTTACAAATGTTGCGACTTATCCTCTAATAAAATCATCGTGAGTCGTCACATAGTTTTTTATGAAACAATTTTTCCCTTTGCCAAAATACATTGTTTTGTGCCTCCTACCTATGAATTTCTTGACGATAGCATACCCCCGTATTTGGTCCACCGATTGGCTTCACAAACAGGCCCAAACTTTTTGGCCAACCCAATTAATTCGAACAACTCGACCCAACTATTTTCTCATCAACCTAGCCTGGCTCGCTGCCCGAGCCCAGTGGGCCTCTCATTGCGACCCAATGCTGGCATCCATCGGGTGGCATCGGCCTCGGTAGTGGCGCCCAAAGACGCACACGCCCACCTGTGGCAATTTGTTACCCACTCAGCACAATATCATGTCATTTATCCAACCAACTCAAATTCCGACCAAACGGCCAGTCAGTCGTATTCAACATAGGATTTTTAAACCAAATAAAAAATACGGTATTCACACTCATGTTACCAAATTATTGTTGCCTCGTAATCATGTGTCTGCCCTTAATGACCTGAATTGAAAATGACTATGGATGATGAATATAATGCTCTTATTAATAATAAGATGTGGGATTTAGTGCATCGTCCTCCTGATGTTAATGTGATTCGGTCTATGTAGATATTTAGTCATGAAGAAAAATATGATGGTACATTTGAGAGGCATAAAGCCCATGGTCAAACCAACAACTATCCGGTGGTCAAACTAGAAACTATGTGATGGAAAGACTCAACAGGTTGGTGTGGATTGCGGTAAGACTTTCAGTTCGGTGGTAAAACCAACAACTATCTGCACGGTACTAAGTCTGGCTCTTTCGAAAGCATGACCGCTTCATCAGCTTGATGTAAAAAATGCATTTCTGCATGAAGAACTCAATGAAACGGTGTACATATATCAGCCCATGGGGTACCCCATTTATCCTAATCATGTTTGCCTACTAAAGAAATCATTGTATGGGCTCAAACAAGATCCTCAGACCTGATATAAGAGGTTTGCAAATTATGTTTCTAATATTGGGTTTTCTAACAGCATGTCTGATAATTCTCTATTCATATATCGTCAGGGTAATGATATAGCTTATATTTTTATGTATATGGATGATATTATATTAACTGCCTCATATGATGCTCTTCGCAAGTCTATCATGTCTTTTTTTGGCTCAGAATTTGCAATGAAAGATTTAGGATTACTGAGTTACTTCTTGGGGATAGATGTAATATGTCATGCATATGATTTATTTTTGTCTCAAAAGAAGTATGCAGAAGAGATCGTTGAACGAGCTGGAATATCCTCGTGTAAGTTGTCTTCCACTCCGATTGATACTTGATACTAAATCAAAGTTGAGTGCTACTTCCAGCACACCATATGCGGATCCATCACATTACCGCAGTCTTGCAGGAGCCCTGTAATATCTTACTTTCACGAGGTCCGACATATCTTATGATGTGCAACAAGTTTGTCTATTCATGCATAACCCGATGGAGGATCACGTGAATGCTCAAGCGCATTGTGTGCTATATTTAGGGCACTCTCGATCATGACTTGCATCTATATCCGTCTTCGACAACCACTCTCATTTCTTACACAGATGCAACGTGGGGTGGATGTCCGGACACCAGACGTTCCACTTCTGGTTATTATTTATTTCTCGGTGACAATTTGATATCTTGGTCCTACAAAAGGCAAGCTACCTTGACCGGGTCCAATGCCGAAGCAGAATATTGAGGAGTTGCCAATGTGGTGTCTGAAGCTTGTTGACTACGGAACCTTCTTTTGGAGCTCCACTGTCCGGTTCTGAAGGCGACATTGATTTATTATGATAATGTTAGTGCGATTTATCTCTCAGGGAATCCGGATCAACATCAACGCACTAAACATATTGAGTTGGATATTCACTTTGTTCGCGAAAAGATTGCTCGTAGACAAGTACGTGTCTTACATGTCCCGTCACGCTATCAGATCGCCGATATTTTTACAAAAGGTCTTTCGCTGGTTCTATTTGAAGATTTTCGGGACAGTCTCAGCATACACCGACCTCCCGCTTTGACTGCGGCGGTGTGATAGAATATTTAGTCATAATTGTGTATACTTTGTATATGATAGGTGTATATTTAACCATTTATTACCTTAATTCTAGCCTAGAATTATGCTTGTATTATGAATATATTTAGTACCCATTTTGAATGAAATAATGAAGGAAGATATTTCTTACCGTGATTTTGATCCTTACACCTGAAGAAAATGGTGGGACATTTTTCTTAATAAAGTATGCTTTACAAATTTAGAATCTCCGTGAAATGGACGGGCACGGCTTAGGTTTGTATTGCATTATTTGACAAGGTGATTCTCAGTTCACGTGTTCAAGAAATGTTTGTCAACAAAAACCTTTTTAAAGTTTAATTATTTGTTGGGTTGTATTGTTATTATCTCATTTTTTGTACTTTGATTATTGTATTAATTTATGATAGTTATAACATTTTTAGACGGCTCTACTATGCTTTTTATAGTATTTTGTTATGATTTTTCCCTCTCATTATTTCCCTTTTTATACTACTTTAAATTGTATGTTCTTGTACTTAGAGTTTGTCGGAAACAACCTCTCTATCCCAACAATAGGGTAATGTTTGTGTAGACTCTACCCTTTTTAGATTACACTTTGTAAAATTTTACTGGGTATATTTTTATTGTTGTTGTTGATTATATAAGATGATATTAATCTCCCTTAGGGAGTCTTCTCATTAATATCAAAGTATATATAGAATATAATATTCATCCCTTATACAATAGGAATCATAAGTCTACACAAAAGAGGAATCATAGTCTTACCAAAATTATATTTACACAATATATGAAAATATTCTAATTATGGATAGAGATACAATTGTTTCTATAATATACATGTTTACACACCCTCGGAGTGAGGCGGACGAGATCGAATCTGAAGTCAAAAAATAACTGTATGGGAAGTCCTTTGGTAAATATGTCTGCATGCTGATTGGATGATGGAACATGTAATACTCTGACATGGCCTAGCGCAACTTTCTCACGAACGAAGCGTAGGTCTATCTCAATATGCTTGGTTCACTGATGTTGAATCAGATTATGAGAAAGATAGATGGCAGAGATGTTATCACAATACACAATAGATGCCTGACGCAGCGACACCGAAGTTCTAACAAGAAATTTACGAGCCAACAAATCTCACTACCACATTTGCAACGCTCAGATCAAATCGACACTGGATCGAGATAGGGTAACCTGTCACTTGGCAGACCAAGAAATCAGATTATCCCCTAAAAAATACAAAAGTCGGAGGTGGAGCATCGCGTGTCCGAACACCATGTCCAATCTGCATCCGTATATGAAAGCAACTTGTTTGATACAAAGGGGTATATGTGCAAACCATAATCAAGAGTGTCCTTAATGTATTGAATGATACGCTTAAGAGCAGTGAAATGAGACTCCCTGGGGGCATGCATGAATAAGCACACCTGCTGAACAACATAAGCTATGTCTGGCCTGGTGAAGGTGAGATACTGAAGTGCACCTGCAAGGCTCCTATATAGAGTAGGATCATAGACTGGAGCACCATCCATGGCACTGAGCTTAGATTTAGAATCAACTGGAGTAGGAACCTCTTTGCAGTTCGCCATCTTAGCCCTGTACACAATCTCCTATGCATACTTACGCTGACACAAGGACATATGATTGGAAGACCTGGTCACTGATATCCCCAAAAAGTAACTCGGCTTCCCCAAATCAGTCATTGCAAATTCGGACTTAAGCAAGACAATAATCTCATTTTTCAATCCGTCGGAGGAGGCAGTGAGAACAATATCATCCACGTAAAGTAATAAGTAAGCACTGCTACTACCTCGATGCAAAATGAATAGTGATGTATCACTCTTGCTTCATACAAACCCAATCTGCAAGATATACCTGGAAAAGCGATCATACCACGCACGGGGGCCCTGTTTCAGGCCATATAGTGACTTACGGAGACGACACACAGCAGTAGTAGCTCCTTTGGATGGGTGAATCTGGCACGATGCATGTGTTGCTTTCTCTCAGATATCCATGTAAGAATGCATTCTTCACATCAAGCTGATGGATCGGCCAGTGTTTGCCCATGACAATGCTCAAAACTGTGCTAATGGTAGCCGGTTTGACAACCGGGATGAAGGTCTCACCACAATCAATGCCCTCCTGTTGATTTGTGCCATAGCCATAAGTCGTGTTTTATACCTCTCAAGATCTCCAATGTTTCTGAATTTGTGACGAAAAAGCCACAGACAATGAATCACATTCACCCCCTCAGGTCTAGGTACTAGATCTCATGTATGTTGTTTAGTTAAAGCATTGAATTCTTCAGACATAACCGCATTCCAATTAGGGTCTTGTTTAGCCAATATAGGGTTTTTGGGAATTGGAGAAATGGTTTGGGCAGTCAAGTTAAATTGGACTTAGATTTCATGCTTGGCACGAGTTTTCATTTGGTGAGTGGGGACAGTGGGAGGCGGTGTTGGCTGAGTAGGGAGGGCTCAGACTGATGGTAGGGTCAAAAAAAGAGAAGATGGGGGCAAAGCCGTCGGAGGCGCCACGACTCTTGGATCTAGCGTCGCGGCGTTGTCTGAGTGACAGGCCTCTCTGGAAATATGGCGCCGCGGTGCCTCATCACTGGGTCGGGGCACTGTCGACGAGTCAGAAGAGATAAGCTGATCAAGGATGATGGGAGAGATAGCAGGCTCGTCAAGGAATGAGTAATCCGGTTTTTGGAATTTCTGAAGATTCGAAAACGAGAATGTGGTCTAGTCGAATGTGACGTGACGAGAGTTATGGATTTGACGAGTGGACTTGTCGTAGTATAGATAACCCCTATGATTCGGTGGGAAGCCTAGGAGGACACATGGAGTGGACCTAGGAGCGAGCGTGTGAGGGGCGGTAAAGCTAAGGTTGAGATAACACAGACAACCGAAAATCCGTAGATGATCATAGGAGGGGACTCTATGGTAGAGGATTTCGGTAGGGGTCATGTTGTGAAGAGTGCTAGTAGGGAGAATATTGAGAATGTATTCTGACATTTTATCAGCATATACCCAGAAGGATGGAGGGAGGCATGAATCAATAGGGTGCGAATCATATTGTTAATGGTGCGGATGATACTTTCAGCTTTACCGTTTTGTGGTGAGGTGTGAGGGCAGAAGAAGCGAAAAACCATGCCATTATTGGTACAAAAATGGTGAAACATAGAGTTATTGAATTCATGACTATTATCGCACTGAAATGATACCTTTTTCAATTTGTGTTTGGATGAATTGTTGAAACTAAGGCTGTCCAACGGGGCGGGGTATACTGACCAGGCCCACGCCCATGCATGTCGATATCGGTATCTGCGTCTGGGACCGATGAAAAAGCCGACCAGCCCTGACCAGGCCAGCCCAGGCAGACCACTTCCCACCCCATTCGACCACAACTGGCGGTTGCCAGACAACAACTTTGTACGATTTGGTTGTTGTGCAACGACCAACTCCTCCCCAACCCCTCACCCCTAATATTTATTTTTAACTCTTAAGTTATTATATTTACACTTTAACCCAATTTTTTCAACTATAAATACTTCATTTTTCTTCATTCTTTCTCACAAATCTTCCTACAATTACAATTTCTCTAATAATCTCTCATTCTATTTACATTATTTTCTAAATATTCAATTTAATTTATTCATTTGGGAATTGACAACTAGGTTGAGGATCAGCCGTTGAGCAAAGTTTCAATTTTCAACATCTCTCGATTACACGTCGACGTTACGTCGGCGTTTGGTACATTCGTTCATTTATTAAATTATTATTGTTTCTTTATTTTAATTAGCGCACTTAATTTCATTATCTTTAACTATTTATTAGCATAAATTATAATGAAAGGATTAAGAGGTTGAGTATGTCTGGTTCTAGTAGGGGTGACAAGGGCAAGGGTCCTTCTTCTAGTCATTCTATTCCTCCTATACAGGATGATTTTATTGATACTCAAAATTTTCCTGAAGTACCGGTAGATTTAGACGATGAGTTATTTTCTGAAAATCAACAAGAGTTTAATTTAGAACATCTAGATGACACACCAACTAATCTAGATGACACGTCAACTAATGTACCTCAAACTGGAATGCCTCTTATTCCCCCTAGTATGAGACGAGGCCCACCAGAACGAAAATTAACATCACTTGTATGAGCTTTTTTTGATAGAGACGTACAAAATGAAGCTGCTAGATGCACAATTTGTAAAAATATTTATAAATTCAAAATAGGAAGAGGTCATGGCGGGACATGAGGTTTAACTACGCATTTGAATACCAAACACAAAGCTAGGTGGGAAGAATATAAGACTCAAGTGAAGGGTGAGTCAACAATGGCCTCTGAGTCGGGACAAGCTTCACATACTGTCCCAAGTCTGCAGGTCAAATTGACCTATGGCGAAGCGATTGTAGGCCCTAAATACGATAAAATGAAAGATAGGGAAGAATTATCAAAATTAGTTGTAGTGGAGGGTTTGCCTTTTTCATTTCCTGATTCTTCTGGTTTTATTCATTATATAAGATCAATGTACAATCCTGCTTATAACGGTTTTCCTAGATCAACTGTTAGGAGAGATGTTTTTAAATTTGCACACGAATATCAATAATATTTACGTTATTATTTATATCATTACCCTGGAAAAGTATCTATCACATCTGATATAGGCCGTAGTACTAACGGTCATGATTATTTAATTGTAACATGTCATTGGATAGACTATAAATGGTCTATGCAAAAACGTATTTTACCATATAGATATATTGATGAAAGACACACTGGTATTTTTATTCAAGAAAATTATTTTTTCTGTTTGCGTTTATTATGACATAAGTGATAAAGTCATGACTATTACATTAGATAACGTTTCTTCTAATATTTCTGCTGTTAGAATATTAAAAACTGTCTTAACTCCATCTTTTCCAGATCATTTTCATATAAAATGTGCATGTCATATTTATAACTTAGTTGTAAAGGATGATATAATTTTTTTTGAAGACATTCTTTCAAAAATTTAATTTGCTATAAACTATATTTAAAAAAATAATAGAATACAACGACTAAAAGAATATAAAAAAAACTTGTCATGATTGTGGTCTAGCTTACAGAAAAGTTCCCGAAGAAGTATGCACTAGATGAAATTCTTTATATAACCAACTACGTGTTGCTTATGAGTATAGACAACCTATAACCCAATTTTTTAACGCCCGTAATCGAAATCCTAGTGATATGCTTATAGATTCCGATTGAGATACAATTTTAGAACTTAATATATTTTTAGAGAAATTTTATCTAGCTACTAAAGAATTTTCCGGAATTTATTATCCTACTATTTCATCAATGTTATTTTATATAGCTCTAATAATTACATTACTTAGTGAATATATGGCAAAATCAGCTTATAAGGAACCTATTAAAAAATGTTTAAAAAATGAAAAAATATTTTATTCCTATTCCCCAAATATTTTTGATTAGTGTTGTATTAAATCCGTCTATTAAACTAGACGGTTGTAAAAATCTTGTTGAAACTATTTACGATTGCATAGCTACACATCCATCTCCAACTCCTAAAAATTCAAATGACCCACCACCTGTTGAAATAAGTAGAGAAGAAGTGTTGTCTAGCATTCAAGATGAATGTAAAAAAATATTTTCGCATTACCAACAAGAAAGTGCTAGCAACCAACCGGCTTCCATGCCATCTTCTTCTTCTTCAACACAACCCCAAAAATGACATGTTGTTTCTGCGGCTAGTATTCAAAGTCTCAGACAGAGAATAAATAGTGGTACCGTTTTTAACCAAATTAGCGAGTTAGATGTTTTTGTTTTGCAGAGTGTTGTACCGTACGAAATAATTGAAAATGAAGAGGGACGTGAAGACTTGCTAAAATACTTGAAGCAGAATGAGAAGAATTTTCAACACTAGCAAAGATGGCCCGAGATGTGTTGAACATTCAAGCGTCATCAACATCGTCTGAAAGTGCATTTTCTACGGAAAGATTTCAAATAGGGGAGCGCAGACATTCATTGACATGAGACTCATTGCAGTTCTATTCAGAGATTGGATTCGTGCGGAGCATAGGAGGTGCGGCCAACCAGAGATCGACGAAGAAGAAGACTACAACTACAACGAAATCTTATCCGACGGATGTACAAGTGATGTCGTCCAATTTCACCAAGATATACCAATTCCAACCGAAGAACCACAAGACATTATAAAGAAACTAGAAAATGTATTTCTTAAAATATAATTCTTTTAATTGTAATTTTACTATGCTATTTATTTGCAACTTTCAATATCACGAAGTTGCAATTTTGAAATTGTATTACAAAAAAAAAAATCATACTTCTAGTCGAATAATATAAGAGGCACAAAAACAGTCTTGAGATATTTTTATTAAACTATCTTGTTATGTATGTGTGTTATTTATTTATTTAATTTAAAGGCAAATAAAAAAATGACCCACGACCCCCGACCCACTGCGGATCGGGATGGGCGGAGAACACCACTTGACCAGAAAGACCACGGCCGACCTACCCCAGCCACTCCGGATCAGGCCAGCCCCAGGCGACCCTCGGAATTTGGACTCGAAATTTGGTTAACACTTCCGATTTATATTTGAGAGGGTACAACCAGATACAGTGAGAAAAATCATCTAGAAAGACAAGATAATATTTATGACCGAGAGAACTATCAACATGTGATGTCCATAAATCGGCATGTATTATATCAAATGGTGCAAATGTAACACTAGTAGATGATTTAAAAGGAAGACGAGTATGTTTGCCTAAAGAACAAGAAACACAATTTTGGGCAAGCTTCCCATTACAAGTAATGAAATTATTGCCTCTAAGGAAATTAAAGACTGGGAGTCCTGGGTGACCAAGCCTATTATGCCATGTCGAAGAAGAAATAACTGCTAGAGAGACGGGAGAGCAAGATCTGGCAGCAGAGGTGGATGTAAATGGATAGAGATCCCCCGTGCTATTGCATCTCGTAAGAGGTGTCCCCGTACGAAGATCCTTTACAGTGAAACCAAAAGGGTCAAAGTCAACAGAGACATAATTATTACGAGTAAATTGGCGGACATATATTAGGTTCTTAATCATGTGTGGGGCATATAAGTTATTTTTAAGGGAGAATGGTGGATGGGGAGGTTGTGCGTATGATGTACCATAATCCTTTACTGGAATGCGTTGTCCACTACCAACTGTAAAATATTGATGATGTTTTAAAATGCACAGTTTGGGAATAGTACATGCATACTGGGTGATGTAAGATGTGGCTTCGGAGTCCATGTACCAATTGTTGTCACTTGCATGTTGAGGGTGCTGAAAGCCTGACCCAACTCAGTGGGTATCATGGCGGATGAGGGCTGCTGGAACTGTCCCTGCATGAAGTGGGCTTGATGTGATGCTGGAACTGAACCTAACAACCCGTAGTGGGAATAAGGGTTGAAAAGGCTGCAATCTTGGAATGGGCGGCGTCGCGGCTCTGTCTTTGAGGCACCGCGGCTATCTTGATCTTTGAGGAGCCGCGGCGGCGATCTGCTTCTTAGCAATGAGTTTCTTGAAAGCAAGCTGTGGCGAGCTTTGTTAAAGTTGGTAGCGGATCCGTCTGTTGAATCATGGTGTCCAATGTATCATATTCGCCTTTAGAGAGGCCAGCAATCAATTGTAACATCATTTGGGTGTCAGTAACAGGTGAGTCAACAATAGCAAGTTGATTCGTCAGGAGATTTAACTGTTTGCAGTACTCAGTCACATTGGAAAAGTTTTCAAGACGTGTATTGTTAAATTGCTCCTCAAAATACACAGCACGAGTGTGCTTGTTGATCTGTAAAATTTCCTCCAAATGAATCCACAAGTCACGGGTTGTGGAGTCAGATTTCATGATAGTAAGAAGTAGATCCTGAGAAATACTACCATATATCCATTGTTTGACGCCGGCGTCTAGACGATGCCAAGTAGAATCATCAACCTCCGAAGGGCGCGGAATGGTGTCATCAATATGATCAAGCACGTTATAGAGACATGCATGATTGCGAAACAGCTCAACCCAAGGATAATACTGACTGCTTTCTTGATCAAGAAGGATGGGGATATAGTTCTTGATGTTGGAAACAGTGAGAGTGTTGAGTGTATTTTGGTACACTCTTTTGAGTTATTTTTAGTTAGTATTTTACTCTTTTCGTTTGTGTTTTATATAGTATTAGGGTTGTTTTTCTTTCTTTTGTGTCACAACGGTTCCAAAGGAAGAAATACAGAATTTAGGATGAAATGAGCTCAATGAAGAGGAAATTTGCACAAGCACAGCCCAAGGAATGAAGCCTAAAATGTCCCAAGAAGAATAGAAGAAATCAGGTGAAATCCGGACGAAAAGCAGTCAAGGCAGCGCGTATGAGACAAGGAAGAAGTCGCGATGAGGCATTGAAGGAATTAGGGCATGGCGTGAAAATTCGCAGAAGCAATAAAAATATTCAGTGTCAGCGCGGCTCGTGGGCGAAAGACGGCCATGACGCAGAATGCTCCAGTGATTTTTGCCGATTAAGGGCCGCGGCGCCTGGACGAAGGGCCGCGGCTCTGACGCGCATAATTTCCAGATTTGAGTCGAAATTGGCCAAGGGGCGAAATGGTCTTTTCAACTTTACTAGGGTTTGCTATAAAAGAATAGGGAGGCTGACCCAAAGAAAAGGGGGGGATCCTAGTACATATTCCATCACACACATTACAAGACAACTCTTGGAGGCAAGAAGATTTGAGACCTAGTTCAAGTATTTTGTTTTTCTTTTCTTTATTTCAATTCAGATCATGTTGGTTATGTATTAGTTCTTAGCGTGACTATGACTAGGAGCTAAACACTATATTAGGGCTTTCCTTTTGAATCAATTGAAACTCTATTTCATGAATTAATGCATTAGTTTGATTTCTTTTTCACTTGTTTAAGATTTATTCAATAATTGGTATGAATGTTTGATATTTAATTGATCACTAATTATCATAATCTATATGATTTCGAATCAAGAACCGAGAGGAGAGATTTGGATATGTTGTAATTGAATAGACATAGGTTAAAATCGCGGACGAAAGTACCCCGATACTTGTGTAGCATTATAGGTTAATGTTCTTAATCCTCCTATGTGGTAAATCCTATCATAGAAGTATAGAAGAGTTTTGCACTGGGGTTGAGTGATTATATATCCTAACCGGAATATAAGACAGTCTAGTTAACCGCTATCTTAACGTAGAAGAAGAAGTCATTCTAGTTGCATTAAGGATTGAAAAGAGTGGATAGTTGAGGATATTGGAAGTCCTATCTCCATCATAACTGATTAAACCTAAGTAATTTAGTTTAATTTCTGCACTTAGTCTTAGTTATTAGATAAAAACCCAAACAAATTAACGTTCACCAAATAAAAACCATAACTTAGATAATCGGTACTTGATAATCAGTTTCTGAGGATGATAACTGTCGCGCCCGTTTTTGACCTCGTGGGTCTGAACGGTATCCGCAACGTTGCTCTTTGGCGCGGTTTCCTGGATGGAGCAATAATGTTGTTTTTTAAGGAGTCGCCACCTAATTATTTAAGTGAATTAGGACACTTGATTTATTGCAATAAAAAATACTGCAATTAATCTCCATTTAATGGTCTGCGAAATTAGTGAGATTCTGAATCAGAGTTCTTTATTATCCTAAAGGGAAGAGGTTAGACATCCTTTAAGATCCGCTAACTTGCGATTGTTCGTTCAAACCTAGGTTAATTATTTATTGCCTTTTTTATTCTACATATTCTAAGCATTTTTCATAATTTATAATTAAAATAAAATGCAATACATAATAATAAAAACTAAAATCAAATGCGACATAAAATAAAACACCGGGACATCTTTTAGCCATTTTTAGGCCTTCTGCACAAGATGATCTCCGGGTACCTGCATAAACACTTAGTAAAAGTGTTAATAGTAGAATAAATAATTTTAACGTAATGACAAGAATTAATAAGTAAAGAAAAATAAATAAATCCGTCTTTTGCACAGAGGAGGCCTTGGAAATCAGACGGAGATTCCTTCATCGGTCAATATTGTTAAAAGTAATAAAATAAATAAACCTTCAGATCCGCGCCAAAACAGTAATAGTTTTAAACACGGAGGGCTCAGATATATATAAAAGTAAAGTGGGACATCTTAAACAAGTCCGGCTGCGAAAATTCGCCTCGCCAGCGCATGTTGGTTATCCTGTGTAAGTAGAAGAAATCATCAACGCCCAGAAAGCTTCATTTATTTTATTTTCCGTCTTTGCAACTGTGGAGGCCTCAAAAATCGACGGATAACTTTTTCATCGGCCAGACAAGTGTAACATCTTGTTCAAAAATCAGTTTAATAAAATAAAGGGGGCAAAAATCGTCCAGAATCAGTCCCGAAAATCAGAACATCATAACAGTGGTAAAACCCACAAAAACCAGTCCAGAACAACATCACAACACCCAAAAACAGTCCATTAATAGCAAAACCGGTGAAAATCAGTCCAACATAAACCAGAAAAGTAAAGCAGTAGCCAAATTGTCGGAAATCGATCAAATGACGATGAAACAATGACCAACAGTCGCCGGAATACTATAGCCAACGAAAATAGTAGGGACATCGGCAACAAGCTCGCCGGAATTTAGCTCCGGCGAGATACAAACCAAAATTAGAAAATCAGTCCGCTAAACTGGAATCAACACAGATATCAAAAATAACGCTGAAACTAGAGTCGCCGGAGTTTTAAAAACTCAAGAAGATACAAAATGTAACGATCCATAACGACAAAATAACAGATATCCCAAATAAAAGCCAAACAAAGGAAAACTTCGGTGATACTAAAAATAAAAATCAGTCCAAACACCAAACACACAAAATATGCCAATAAATCTAAAAATAGAATCAAACCCAGGCAACGATGGTGGCGGCGTCACCTACGAACAGCGGGCGGCAGCCTTGCGACAGCTGGGGCGGTGGCGAGCGATGATAAGTGCAGGAAGCGATGGGTTGTGTGTGTGAGGTTGTGCGGTGATAGGGTGAGGTTCGCCGGTGATGTGGGGGTGACAGTGGTGGTGGAAATGATGGGAGGTATAATGGTGGTGGTCGACGGGAGCAGCAGGGAGAGAGGGCGAGGGTTGCTGGTGAAGTTCGCCGGCAGTGATGGGAAGGTCGCCGGAGTTGTGGGTGCGTGTGTGTGAGAGGGGGAGAGGAGAGTGAGACGGGAGAGGTGAGAGGGGTGGTTTGTGGGTGTAAAAAGGGGGGTTCGCCGGAGCTCCAAGCTCCGTGAAAGCAGCAGCGGCGGAAAAGGAAGGAGAGAGGGTGAGGGAGACAAATGGGAGTATATTATAAAAGTCTGCTGGTGATTACGTGTGCCCCATTTTTTTAATAAGGGGGGTAAGGTTTATTATATAGGGGGTAGATTAGGGTTTGGTATTTGGGGGGGGGGGGGGAGAAATGAAAAATGGGGTTTGAATTTTAAAAATGGGGGGGGGGGGGGGGTAAATAAAAGAGGGTGTTTGGATGAAATTAAAAAAACAGTGTTGGATTGGACTGATTCAAATTGTGTCTTGGACTGGACTGGTTTGACAAAATGCAAGACGGGTTAATTATTTAAAAGAAAAATTATTTAAAAAGATGCAAAATTATTAAAATGCAAATGCCGACGCAATAATACTAAAATGCAATATTTAAGAAATGTTTAATGCCTGATTAAAAGTAAAATTAGTTATTTAAAAAGATGCAAATATTATTAAAATAAAACGACGGTGTAACAATAATAAAAACATAATATTAACGAAGACATAATGCTTAATTTAAAATAAAAAGATAAAAAATGCAAAAAATGCTGATTAAAAAGCGGTATCCTAAAACACATAAAATTGCAATAAATATACGAAAAACGGGTCAAAATTGACTGTCAACAATAACTCGGTCTTCCTGACTATATTACTTGAAGCGACACGTACACCTGCGTTGAGCTCGTGGAAATCGCCTAACAAGTTTTTGGCGTCGTTGCCGGGGACTGGCGTACTTTCAATATCGGATTATCTAATCTTATTTCTAATTTGGCTTGTATATATTTGATTATGTTATTTTATTTCTAATTTGGTTGCTCAAGGAACAAGTTTCTAACTTGTTCTGCGAGCATCTTTTTATCACTTTTTTTTGTTTTTCTTATTTTGTAGGTAAGGTTAAAAAAAAAAGAAAAAAAGACACATGGACTACTACTACAATCAGGGGCAGTGGAATCATCAACAACAACCTAACCCTCAGATTCCACAGGAAGATGAAAATGAGTTGCAGGCAGCCATACTCACGCTCATCAAGTGCCAGAATCAGTTTATGGATGAGACAATGGTGTCCATAAAAAATTTAGAGACACAAATATGACAGCTAATGGATATGGTGAGCAATGTACCACAAGAAAATCTGCCTAGCGACATAATTGTGGAGAGTGATAAGCCGTGTGAGGAACCTGAACCACAACAAGCTGTTGAGAATGATAATGAATTGAGAGAGATAGTTGGTGTAGAGAAAGAAGAGGTCACTGAGGACCACACTATTGCAGAAAAGACAACACGATTGTCATTCTTGACCACAAAAAGAAAGTCCATACCCTCAAGGGCACCCCCAAAAGTTGAGAGATGTAGGGAGTTTCATTGATCCCTACATTTTAGAGAGCCTAGAAGACAAGTGTGCCTTGTGTAATTGGGGGATAATCTTAGATCTGAGGCCCTTGTTTGGAGCAATTGTTGTAGTTGAAGTGAGACATGCAACAATAACTATGTGGATTGCAAGCAACTCGCAGAAGGATCCAATGGGCAATAGTAAAAGTTAACTGCGTCCGGCTAAAAGACGTTAAAGACATCGTTTGTGGGAGGCAACCCAATGTTTTTAATTATGTTAATTTGATTTTCTGTTTTAGTTTGTTTTATTTTATCTTGAACCGTCTCACGGTCTTGGGTTTTGTCTTATGTTTTGATGTCAGGTGAAAAAGTGTCAAAATGCGAAATTACGAACTTGCGAGCCAGAAGCTTGTGCAAACTCAAGAATCTCATACCAAGACCTCCTTTATGACCGTTGTGTTGTGTCAGTAAGTTGTCCCTAATGTTAGTCTTCACACATTGGGGACGATGTGTCGATTAAGTTTGGGTGGGGTGTCTTATTTTATTTTATAATTTTGTGTTTGAGTCTTTTGATTTGTCTTTGTGTGTTTTTGAGTCATAATTTTTTTTATGGATCATGTATGTCGTAGTTGCTAAAGATATTGAGTGGATAAAGTGAGATAATGTAATGGAATTGAAAGCAAAAATTGGTGTGTTTAAGTTAGATATGCCAAAAATTCATGACATCTAGTTATTTGAGATATTTGTGCTTAGCATATGTGTGTCAGTTATGGAAGAATGGTTGAAAATGTCTAGAAAATCTGTTTGCTTGTTATTTGAGGCGAAATAGTTAAGATGTACATTTTTAGGGAGAGGATTCAGGCATTTCTTTGATAGCCCTTCTGACCATTCATTACCTACCCTGACATAAATTGTATCCTTAGTCAGCCCCGTTGAGCCTAAAATAAGACCTTTGTTTGACACCCTATGATTCCCTTTTTGTGCCACAAGTGATAATTGAAAGTTAGTGGGATGAAAAATGTTGAAAAAGAAACAAAAAAAGAGAATTGAAAAATTTGAGGCACCCCAATGAAGAATATGCAAAAGCCTAAGTTTGGGGGTGTCTGTCATTTATAATGTATCTCATTCTCTCAAAATAAAAGAAGAGAAAAATAGGTATGAGATTAAAAAGGAAATCAAAAAGAAGGAAAAATAGTTGAATAAAAAAAGAAGAAGCTTATGGTACGTAATTTAGTCTAAATGTCTATTTTTTACCTACTCATGCCTAAGCCTACATTACAACCCTTGAAAGTCCTGATGATCTTTAAATGTGTATGTCTATGATTAGTGGAGAATAGCAAGTAAACATGTCTATAGCATTTTACAAAAAGATGAAATGAAATTGACATGCATAGGTTATGTGTTTATGTTTTCATTAATTATGATCTAAGTGAATCTGCGAAATATCTAACTTGAAATTCTAGATTGCTATATATTCATGTTATATGTTCTAACATATTATCCCATCTTTCATCCATGATGTTGAAGAAGCATTGCTACAACTACTTGATCCAGTTCATAGAGTCATTTTTTTGTTTAGTGCTTTACTCGAGGGCGAGTAAAGTGTAAGTTTGGGGGTGTTTGTTGAGTGTATTTTGGTACACTCTTTTGAATTATTTTTAGTTAGTATTTTACTCTTTTCGTTTGTGTTTAGTATAGTATTAGGGTTGTTTTTCTTTCTTTTGAGTCACATCGGTTCCAAAGAAGGAAATACAGAATTTATGATGAAATGAGCTCAATGAAGAGGAAATTTTCACAAGCACATCCAAAGGAATGAAGCCTAAAATGTCTCAAGAAGAATAGAAGAAATCAGGTGAAATCCGGACGAAGCAGTCGAGGGCGCGGCGAAGGCAAGGAATAGGCTGCTGATGAGACGCGTCTGAAGGAATTAGGGCCGCGGCGTGAAAATTCCAGAGAGCAATAAAAATATTCAGTGTCGAGCGCGGCTCTGGGCGAAGAAGCATGCGCCATGACGAGAATGCTCCAGTGATTTTTGCCGATTAAGGGTCGCGGCGCTGGGCGAAGGCGCGGCTCAGCGTAATTTCCATATTTGAGTCGAAATTGGCCAAAAGGCGAAATGGTCTTTTCAACTTTACTAGGGTTTGCTATAAAAGAATAGGGAGGCTGACCTAAAGAAAAGGGGCCTTGTACATATTCCATCACACACATTACAAGACAACTCTTGGAGGCAAGAAGATTTGAGACCTAGTTCAAGTATTTTCTTTTTCTTTTCTTTATTTCAATTCAGTTCATGTTAGATTATGTATTAGTTCTTAGCGCGACTATGGCTAGGAGCTAAACACTATATTAGGGCTTTCCTTTTGAATCAATTGAAACTCTATTTCATGAATTAATGCATTAGTTTGATTTCTTCTTCACTTGATTAAGATTTATTCAATAATTGGTATGAATGTTTGATAGTTAATTGATCACTAATTATCATAATCTATATGATTTTGAATCAAGAACCGAGAGGAGAGATTTAGATATGTTGTAATTGAATAGACATAAGTTAAAATCGCGGACGAAAGTACCCCGATACTTGTGTAACATTATAGGTTACTATTCTTAATCCTCCTATGTGGTAAATCCTATCATAGAAGTATAGAAGGGTTCTGCACTGGGGTTGAGTGATTATATATCCTAACCGGAATATAAGACAGTCTAGTTAACCGCTATCTTAACGTAGAAGAAGAAGTCATTCTAGTTGCATTAAGGATTGAAAAGAGTGGATAGTTGAGGATATTGGAAGCCCTATCTCCATCATAACTGATTAAACCTAAGTAATTTAGTTTAATTTCTGCACTTAGTCTTAGTTATTAGATAAAAACCCAAATAAATTAGCGTTCACCAAATAGAAACCATAGCTTAGATAATCGGTACTTGATAACCAGTCTCTGAAGACGATAACCCGGTCTTCCTGACTATATTACTTGAAGTGACACATACACTTGCGTTGAGCACGTGAAAATCGCCTAACAGAGAGCGGGATGAAAAAAGGGTGACGACTTGGTGGTGAGATTTGTGGAGGTAGAAGCGTCAGCAACAGTGGGAGAATCCTGAGTATCCATTTAGAGAAGAGAGGAAGAAAAGAAAAACCAAGAAATCTTTTTGAAGAGAAGAAGGGAGTCGCGGCGCCGTGGGAGGAAAATTTCTAGGGTTTTTGAAGTTTAGGCTCTTGTTACCATGTAAGATGATATTAATCTCCCTTAGGGAGTTTTCTCATTAATATCAAAGTATATATAAAGTACAATATTCATCTCTTATACAATAAGAATCCTAAGCCTATACAAAAGAGGAATCATAGTTTTACCATAATTTTATTTACACAATATATAAAAATATTCTAATTATAGGTAGGAATACAATTATTTCTATAATATACATGTTTAAAGATTAACTTGTAAAATGCTACGTATTATGTTTGATATTGATACATTTTGTTCCTTCTAGCTTCTAAGGAGCTCGATATTTTATCATCAATACAAATGACAATTCAAATCGTAACGTGTTCTAATCTCAATATCATGATTATGACAATTGATGTGTATTTAAATCTTTCTTTTCTAATTATTCTACGTTATATTGAATTTTACTATTTTCATAGGTAACATGAGATGAAGAAGTTGGATTTTCTTTTTGTAAATAATAATAATTTGAAATTTTTCGATGGGAGATATCTCTGCTCAAGGAAGACCGAGAGATTAAGCGCAGTGTTTTTTTTTTTTTGTTGACGAAGAAACCGGGCGTAATAGCGCAACCACGTCACCGCTTAAACCACTTGTGGCCAGGGTGTGAGCTCCTCGAAGCGGCGGGCGAGACGTTACTACGGGTTTGAACTTGCTCTCCCACACCACCCAATGGTGATATCTCTCGCCACTAACCCAGTGGTCAGGGTTTTGATTAAGCGCAATGTATTTGAGATGACAAATAATGGATTTTTTAAAATTAAAACCACGTGTTACAATAATATTGATATAATCAAAGTACATGTCAAGGACATAACTGGAAAAAATGAAGTTAATGAGTAAAAAGTATCCGTCAAATAAAAGTGGGTCAAATGAATTTACATACAAGATAAAAAGGACAATATATTATATTAATTAAGCCTAATAAGTTTTTTGTTTTTAATGATTTTATATTTATGAAAGACATAATTGTGTAAAAAATTGTCCGTTAAATAATGTGTGTCAATTGAATTTACATACATGATGAAAAGGACAAATATATATTAAGCCTAATAAAAATGAGCTAGTAGCATTTATTTATGGGAAAAGGGGCATATTTGTCCTCCAACTTTGAGAAAAGGGGAATATTTGTCTTCCGTCAAAGTTGGGGGACAAATATACCCCTTCTGTTAATAAACTTCCACCATGTGCCCCTTTTTCCCTAACCATAACTGTGATGCACAGGTGGAATCGCGTGGGCGCGCATGCGCCACATCGACCGTCGCGTAACCCAACCCGGACGAAATTAAAAGATAACAAACCACAGCGATTTCTTCAACATCCCTCTTTCTTCTTCACCATTTCAATGCGACGGGTATGCCATAGTAATAATGAGTTTCAATAACTATTACTTGTTGCTTCCACTTTATCGCTTCTTTTTACCAGAATCACATTGATGAATTTTTGGAGTTAAATGTGCTGCAATTAATTGAACACAGTTGAGGACTTGAGGTTAAGAATTTACATGGGAAAGTAATACGTATTGGAAATGGACTAAAATAATTCTAGACAAGATTGATTTGTTCTCTGGAAGGGAAATACGACCCTTGCCGAAAAAGTAAATTCTAAACATTCTTGGTCTTTACATCTAATCACGTGACCAAGTTCTTTTCTAGCTGTGCAATCTCGACAACAACACAAATACTTCATCTCTTCCTTCTAGTGTTCAAGTCTTGTTTCGTTGTCTGTGGCCTTTTGGCATCCCTCCAATGTTAGGTTGCTCGAATTTTCATGAAAAATGAGCTAGTAGCATTTATTTATATTGAGATGCTTTTGTATTTAATGATTTTAGATTAATCAAAGAAAGGAACAAATGAGAAGTCAATAAGTATAAATTAAAGTTGATAGTATTTCACATATGATAACAACAAATAGTGAAAGATAAATATGTCTCTATCAGGCACCATTCATCATCCTCTGCTTGGATTGGTCTCCCCCTCCAGCTTGAGGGGGGTGTTGGACATATCACTTAGTGTCATTTCTGTATATTTTGTATAATTGGTTTTAGTTGTTTAGTATGCAGACAGCAGATGTAATGTTTAGTTTTGGTTTTGGATCAACTTGTATAGAATGGGCCCAATTGTCATTCATGGTGACCCGGTCCATTAGCTCTTGTATAAATATCCTAATGTACAATACATTTACGACTTTTGTTTCATTTTATAACAAATACGATTCCCTCTTTTGACTCTCTCAAATTAGGGTTCCGCCCCTACATTTTTCTCCTATTCGATCGATTCATGAACTCAACACTATATGTAATTAAGTATTTAGTGTATATTTGATAGTAAAGTGAAGAAGCTTTTAGAGTTTTAGACCTTTCGTTAGTTTATATTTAAATTAAATATTTTTTTATCTATGTAAGATATAGTATAATATATATTATTTTATATGCGGTGACGTACACAGAATTTTTCCTAAGTGATGTCGACATTTAAAGAAGAGAACAAATTCAATGTTTTGAAACTTGGATAGGACATGAGCAGGACGACCATGTGAGTCATTTGGTTCAGCAAGTTGAGCAGGTTCAAAACAGGTATCCACATATATATATATATATATATATATATATATATATATATATATATATTGAATGTTAAATACATATCTATATCCAATAGTATGAGATTGAAATTGTGCAGAGGAGCCTATAACCTCCTCCATCAATGATTAAACTGTAAAAAAAAATTGGATAAGAATATTAATTAGAATATTAGTTTCAGATTGAAAGATATAAAAAGTGATAGTTGAATTGGAATAGCAATAGCAAGTACAATGCATACTTGATATTTATATTGCTGATTTTTTTTTATCAGTACCTAATTTAATAAATGAGTAAAAAAGTCACAAAAGTGACGGGTGGTTTTCATTATGTATCTATTATAAATTTATAATTTGCATCAAATAGATGCATGTTTGCATGAATCTGATCTTGTATTTAATTAGTCAAATAAAGTTAATTTACATTAAGTTATTCAATGCTAATGCCTCTTCGTATTCTCTCCTTTTTTAAAACTATTAGATCTGTCAGATATTAATTAGGGAGATGAAAAGTTTAATTATTTTTTCAAAAAAATTATATGAATAAACAAAAACCGAGTTTGTACGAGTCACCGGTCCGTACCGATTTTTACCGGGTTGCGTCGAGTTTGATACCACCCGTTCCTACAATAAATTCGGACCGGTCTCGAGACCGATTCCCGGTTAACCCGATCCGACCGGCCGATCCGGTCCGAATTTCAAAATATTGAACAAATTGAACAAACTAGAGGGAAGAATGAATAATGTTTTGAATGTTAGTGTTTCACGTTGAGCTTGACTAATCCACTTAAAAGTTACATATAGAAATTTAATGTCTAGTGCTTATGCAAAGTGAACCTTGGTTGAGTGGTTTTGTTCGATCCTTTGGAGGAAGGGTCTGGGTTCGAATCAGTAGAAGCTATTTAGAGTCTCACCAACAGAGGTAAATGTTGCATTAAGATGTATCAAGCGGTGTCATTTGATAATATATGTAAGCGTATTCTGGTTCTTTCAAATTATATATATATATATATAATAATTAAAAGTTTCAACGAAGCGGTGCCGCCGGTGTCGGATGACATGCGTCATGTATATGTAATTAATTATTTTGATACAGTATTTATTCTGTTTAATAAATATGGAATATCAAAATACATATCGAATATTGTAACATCGAAATTGAAGTATTAAAATTTCGATTTTCAATATAATAATTCGTTCTTAATCAAAACGTCGAAAAACGTAATCAAATTCTAATAAAAAAATGAAAATAACGAGTACTTGACATCCGTATACTTTATTAGAGGTGCTTATTCTAAACGAGGAAAAGAGTTGAAACATTTATTCTGCAATGAACAGTGGGGCAAACGACAATATAATAGTGCAGTAATTGTCAGACCAAAAGTGGGAAATAAATAATTGTAGGGACAAGACAACCGGACAAGTTTGGCAACATAATGGGGTCAACATGTACGATCGAACTATTCACTTGCAGAGTAGTAGGTCTTCATCACTTGATATTACTATTATTCCCAAATCTTTAAATATAATTTATAATTAAAAATACGATTTTTTGTAGACAGGCTCATCAGGGTTGCATGTGATAAAATAAAGGCGAGAGAAGTCCTCCGGGCGATCGATGAAGGAGAGAAGGCAAGACGCTGAATACTGCGGCGTGTGATCGATTCTGAGTGAGGCGTTACGATCTCTACGGAGTTGATCGCCAAGTCTTATCGGTTATGCGTTACCAGCTACGGTTATTGAAGTGCATCTCGCGATTTACTGGTAATAGTATTGTAAGTAACATGGATATAAAAAAAAAGGCGAGAGATAATAACATATTAATAGATCGGATCTTTGTGACGCAGTATGTTTTGTTGTCTATCTACTAAAATAAAGTTTATGGGACCAATTATTGCTATTTCAGAAAATAGTTGCATGACTCTGTTTAATTTGGGTTTTAGCCAATTAGTTGCATGGGCTAAGGCTTGTCATAACGCAGGTGATCAAGAGCGGCACGCTTCTTCATTCATCAACGTTAATCTCACTTATAAAACGTGATTTAAAAACTTGGCTCGAAATTAAAAAAAAAACAAATAAATTTGTGGGTTACGTGAGTATGTTATTGTTGTTACTTGTATCAAACTAATAAAATTATGACATTGCTTTTTGTATATTTTTTTAATCAAATAATTGGTTAAGTACTAATGTTACAATTTGTGATTATGCCCTCTTCCGGTTAAAGTAGCTTGGTTTATTGTATAATCGGGTGAATGTAAAATTATTCTGCACAATATGCGGGAACACCTTATTGGATATTACAGTGAATGTATGAAAATAATATACAATTATCACTAGTGCTGAAAAAGGATAATCATTTTCAATTTCAATATAATAGGCTTGAAGCTGCGTCGATTAATACATCGTGATAAGTGTTGATGACCTTGATCTTCGGTCTTTGATCCTTCCTTGAAGTCTTGAGATGTTGGTTGAAACTGCAAGCCCCTTGAGAACAATAACAACAATATATTTAAAATCTGAAAATATAACAAGATAATTGGCTTGCTGAGTCGACCAAATTCTTGATCTATCCTTAAGATAATATTGCCCCGTATATCCTTTCAACGGTGTAATGACAACTTATCTCCCAAGATAAAACAACAATCAAACAAATGAGCAAAGGGAACTCAAGTGTTCGCTTGAATAGAAGGATCTTTGAGTGTGTAAGATTGCAAGAAAGGAAGCGATTTCATCAAATCTGAAATCATCCAAGTGTAGAGAGTATTTCACTTGTGTTTGTTCTTGTGTATAATATGTCTCTCTCCTCAAATCTGAAATAAGGCATGATTATATAGTTTAAGAAGGAGGGGAGGTGTTAATGACCGTTAAGAGGGCTGTTTATGAGACTCAATGAAGAACCAAAACGTTCAGGAATAAGTGTCCAACGTTCCAACAACTTAATGACATTAAACCTCAGAAAAACGCCCGCAGTGCCGCGGCCCTGCAGGCTGGAGCCATGGCGCCGAAACTCCTGCGAGTTGGCGTCGTGGCCCTGCATCTTGGAGCCGCGGCTCTGGCGCTTTCCAGAAACTTCAGGGATCAAACTGTAATTATAATAAAGTATGGAGTTCAAAAAGATAATGTTAGAAACGACCCATGACGCGAGGCCAGGCGGTGGTGGTGGCGGCGTGTGGGCTAGTGTCGAACCCAAGCTGCAGTCATCCTCCTTCAAATCGTGGGTTACCGCGGGGTCCCGATCCCTTATTCGGTTTAGAAACTTATTGTCACGACCGATCCGGGCGTGGTAGTGCCCTACACAGGCACGCTTCGGTATACATCGAGAGAATAGCGGCGGAACATACACAGCGTAAAAATACTTAGACAATAAACAACAGCGAGGCTGGCCAAATAAGGCGCGCTTAGTAAAAGATACATGATCGAAAATAAGTCGATGCATCTGCGTTCTTAAAACCCAATCCACAAATATGACTCTGCACTTACAAGAATAACAACTGTGACGGGACAGGACCCCGCCATACCCCTGAATGTACATAAATCTACAACATCAGGGAAAATCGTACCAAAAGACAAGCCTCCGGAGAAATGGAGCTTCTGACACCTGATCAGTGATCCTAATAATGAGGATCCACCACCTGTTTACCCTACTGCGGCGTGACGCAGCGGCCAGAAAGGGTCGATGCAACAGATGTACCAAGTATGTAAAATTGGAAAATACTGCAATTTACATCATAAGTCTAAAATAAAGCTGGAGACATGTATGATAATCAAATTACAATACACTGTGCCTTACTAACAATGAGAGTAACCAAGTATATACTTTACTGCATAAAAATAAGAGGCTCATGATCACAGTAGGGTCACCCGCCCGTAGTATCATTAGACAATCCTACTCGTGGGACTATTTCACCCGCATAGGTCCTGCGGACCCGCAATGGAGCGATGTGCTCCGCATGAGACTATTTCACCCGCATAGGTCCTGCGGACCCACAATGGAGCGATGCGCTCCGCATGGGACTATTTCACCCGCACAGGACTATTTCACCCGCTTAGGCCCGGTGGGCCATGTGAAATACAACGCGCTCGCATCATGGGTAGCAAATCCATGGAATTAGTAGTAACCCGGGGCTTTACCCCGTAAGAATAACATAAACTAGCTCAACCGGCTATCATACATAACATAAGCACTACCGGCTTATCATACATAACCTAAGCGCTACCGGTTTATCATACATAACATAAGCGCTACCGGCTTATCATAACATAAGCAAGTTAAGAAATTCCCCTAACTTCTTATTACCCTTATTTATATACCCTCTCATTTAGTTTACTTAAGGCACTAACATGTCATTTTAAAAATCCGGGAATTTAACCCAAAGTACTACATACTTCTATTCTTTTAAAATGACTCTCTTCCATATAAAACTTTCAAAATACTAATAACCGTAATATCAAGTCATATCTACTTTTCACGACAAGTCACAATACCTTTTAGAAATACATTTAAAGACTTCTAAATCAAGTGACTATTTACTTTAAAACTTTAAGCAATTGATGCCTTCAAATCAATTTGTCTTTCCTCATTTCAAGTCATTTATCATTATTACATTACTTAGAGTAAACCACTGTTTTAACTTTCCATAAAGCTATTATAACCAACTTTCCATAAAGTCGTTATATTAACTTTATACATTAGACAATTACATTCTTCCTTATATCTAAGAGACTTATACTTTCAAACAAGACAAGTATCATATACTTTCAAACATACTTCAAGTCCCTTAACTTTAAAAACTAGGACATCCTTAATCTTCTTAACAAGTGAGTTAATTCCCTAATTCAACCAACTTGGACATTCTTAAAACAAGTCAAGGACATCAATGAAATTAGATTCATCACAATCTCGTACGTCTACCGTACTATATATTTACAACTACTCATGCTCAAGAGATAGGAAAGTTCCACATACCTCTCCGGCTTAATCCACTTGCCAAGCCCAATACGTCGCCCGTAGTATGTCAACCTATAATGACCATAATATGTTTATTAGTCTCTAGCTTCAACGTAGAATGTCCTAATTGTAAAGTCCTTTAATCTACGAAAAATTGGACAACACTTCCTTTGTTTCTATATACTTTTCCACCTTTTTCAAGGCCCGAATTCAATAACCAAACACGCCACATTTAAGGCTCAACACATTAACCAATCAAAGGGGATTATACACCTTACAGGACGTATAAAATTCTGCCCCACAATTCATATAAAACAGTCCAATATTACATGTCATTTCGACTACAAAGTACAACCACAATAAATCTTTTCCAATTCCCTTTAATCCATAATGTCGTTCTCGTATGTTATATAGTCGCAACCAATTTCAACGACTGTAACTTGTCGAGTCCGTTTTCGACCTCGGGGGTCTGAACGGTATCCGCAACGTTGCTCTTTGGCGCGGTTCCCTGGATGGAGCAATAATGCTGTTTTTAAGGAGTCGCCACCTAATTATTTAAGTGAATTAGGACACTTGGTTTATTGCAATAAAAATACTGCAATTGACCTCCATTTAATGGTCTGCGAAATTAGTGAGATTCTGAATCAGAGTTCTTTATTATCCTAAAGAGAAGGGATTAGACATCTTTTAAGATCCGCTAACTTGCGGTTATTCGTTCAAGCCCATGTTAATTATTTATTGCTTTTTTTATTCTATCTATTCTAAGCATTTTGCATAACTTATAATTAAAATAAAGTGCAATACAGAATAATAAAACTAAAATTAAATGCGACATAAAATAAAACTCCGGGACATCTTTTAGCCCTTTTTAGGCCTTCTGCGCAAGATGGTCTCCGGGTACCTGCATAAACACTTAGTAAAAGTGTTAATAGTAAAATAAATAATTTTAACGCAATGACAAAAATTAATAAGTAAAGCAAAATAAATAAATCTGTCTTTTGCACAGAGGAGGCCTTGGAAATCAGACGGAGATTCCTTCATCGGCCAATATTGTTAAAAGCGATAAAATAAATAAAACCTTCAGATCTGCGCCAAAACAGTAATAGTTTTAAACACGGAGGGCTCAGATATAAAAAATATATAAAGTGGGACAACCTAAACAAGTGCGGCTGCGAGAATTCGCCCTGCCAGCGCATGTTGGTTATCCGGTGTAAGTGGAAGAAATCATCGCCCGAGAAAAGCTTCATTTATTTTATTTTCCGTCTTTGCAACTGTGGAGGCCTCAAAAATCGACGGATAACTTTTTCATCGGCCAAACAAATGTAGTATCTTGTTCAAAAATCAGTAAAATACCAAAAGTGTAGTATCTTGTTCAAAATCAGTAAAATAACGAAATAAACCAACTGTCCGCAAATTTTAGAAATCGAACAGGCGCCCGATCCGATTTTCGACCCGACCTAAATGAAAGGCAGGCCGAACTGTGATGGCCCGACCCGAATTCAATCAAAAGAAATACCGAAACAGTGCAGTAAAAGATGATATTCTCAGTCCAAGTATCCAAATAAACAAAAATCTGAAATTTAAAATCCGACCTGGGTCGACCCGACCCGACCCAAATTCATTTCGAGTAGTAAAAACGAGAACCAAAATCGAAGAAAGCAGACAACGATGCATTCAGCTCACAAAATTCCAAAAATATAAGCCAACAGATGTTCGCCGGAAAAATCTATCACGACCAACAATATTTAGAATGTCGCCGGAAACAATTCAAAAAATCAGTCCAGAACATGGTTAAAATCAGCCAACAATATGGCTAAATCAGCCGACAAACATAGCAACAATGACCAAAATCAGCCCATTAAGATGATGAAAATCAGTCCAACCAATAACCACAATCAGTCCAACAAACGTACAAAACAACAAATCAGTCCAAAACTCAATCCAACAATCGTACAAAAATAATAACCACAAATTAGAACCCACATAAAAATAAAATAGTGAGTTCAACAAAAGCTAGTCGGAACAGTGTTCAACGCCGCCGGTGGTCAAATCCGACGGAACCGCGACAAAACAGATGGGGAAGCAAGGCGTTGCTTCGTCGGTTTTCACCGGAGCAACGCCGAAGTCTTTCGACGGATCTAAAAACAGCAGTAAGCGGGTGTGTAATGGTAGTTCGACGGTGGTATTTCTGTGTAGTGATGGCGGCAAGGTCTACGGGAACAGTGGTCGACGGGATGGTGACGAGAGAAATTTGGCGATGAGGTGAGAGACAACCGATATTATGTGAAATGGCGATGAAGTGTGGTGAGGTGTCTTTGCGTGGGAGTTCGAGACTTGAAGCGGTGGCGAGCGAGGTGAGGAGGAGAAGAGATGAGAGAGAGACGAGGCCGAGGGGTGATTTTAGGGTGTGGTGTGGTGATTATAATAGGGCTGATAGGGTAGGTTTAAAGAGGGGGGTAAGGTTTTATTTATAGGGTAGGTTTAGAGTTTGGTATTTGGGGGGAAAAATAAAAAGTGGTTTTGATTTTAGGGGGGAAAATAAAAGTGTGGTATTGTTTGGATGAAAATAAAAAAGATGGTGTTGGATTGGACTGACTCAAATTGCGTCTTGAACTGGACTGGTTTGACAAAAATGCAAGGCTGGTTAATTATTTAAAGAAAAATTATTTAAAAAGATGCAAAATTATTAAAATGCAAATGCCGACGCAATAATACTAAAATGCAATATTTAAGACATGTTTAATGCCTGATTAAAAGTAAAAATGCGGTGCCAATTAATTATTTAAAAAGATGCAAATATTATTAAAATAAACGATGGTGTAATAATAATAAAAACATAATATTAACAAAGACATAATGCTTAATTTAAAATAAAGAGATGCAATGCCATTTTCGTGAAGAAATAAACACAGAATATTATGTAAAAAATGCAAAAAATGATGATTAAAATGCGGTGTGCTAAAATACTTAAAATTGCAATAAATATACAAAAAACGGGTCAAAATTGGTATCAATGACATGTCCTCTTTGTACGGAGATGATGGAAGAGTCTTCGGACAAAGATGTTGACTTGTAGCCAATTTTATCCTGTTTTATAAATTAAAAACTCAAAAATATGGATGATGCAGACCCAAAATTGTCTCAGTGTCAAATCATGATGACATTGGGTCATTGTGATGCGGAAAAAAAAAAAAGCAAGGCTAACGCAGATTTAAAAAATGTCCCAGTGTCGAAGTATGATTGACACTGGGTTGCAGGTGATGTGGTGCCGAAATTACATGGTGTTTGTAGATGTTGATGGCGTCATTGCATAGACGCGATGCAGATGTTCGTCGTTGCATAGACGAAACATGGATGAAGCCGTTGCATAGGCTTAAATAAAATGGCGTCGTTGCATAGACGCGATGCAGATGCTCGTCGTTGCATAGACGAAACATGAATGAAGTCATTGCATATGCTTAAATGAAATGGCGTCGTTGCATAGACGCGATGCAGATGCTCGTCGTTGCATAGACGAAACATGAATGAAGCTGTTGCATAGACTTAAATGAAATGACGTCGTTGCATAGACGCGATGCAGATGCTCGTCGTTGCATAGACGAAACATAGATGAAGCCGTTGCATATGCTTAAATGAAATGACGTCGTTGCATAGACGTGATGCAGATGCTCGCCGTTGCATAGAGGAAACATGAATGAAGTCGTTGCATAAGCTTAAATGAAATGGCGTCGTTGCATAGACGCGATGCAGATGCTCGTCGTTGCATAGACGAAACATGAATGAAGCCGTTGCATAGGCTTAAATGAAATGGCGTCGTTGCATAAACGTGATGCAAATGCTCGTCGTTGCATAGACGAAACATGAATGAAGCCGTTGCATATGCTTAAATGAAATGGCGTCGTTGCATAGACGCGATGCAGATGTTCGTCGTTGCATAGACGAAACATAGATGAAGCCGTTGCATAGGCTTAGATGAAATGGCGTCGTTGCATAGACGCGATGCAGATGTTCGTCGTTGCATAGACGAAACATGGATGAAGCCGTTGCATAAGCTTTAATGAAATGGCGTCGTTGCATAGACGTGATGCAGATGCTCATCGTTGCATAGACGAAATATGAATGAAGTCGTTGCATTGGCTTTGATGAAATGACGTCGTTTTCGGACGCAATGCAGATGCTCGTCGTTGCATAGACGAAACATGAATGAAGTTGTTGCATAGGCTTAAATGAAATGACGTCGTTGCATAGACGCGATGCAGATGTTCGTCGTTGCATAAACGAAACATGAATGAAGCCGTTGCATAGACTTAGATGAAATGACGTCGTTGCATAGACGCGATGCAGATGTTCGTCGTTGCATAGACGAAACATGAATGAAGTCGTTGCATAGACTTAGATGAAATGACGTCGTTGCATAGACGCGATGCAGATGTTCGTCGTTGCATAGACGAAACATGAATGAAGCCGTTGCATAGACTTTGTGACCCGCATGAGTTTATTGTTGTGCTCCCGCCTTTGCTGATATGAAGATCCTGCACTCAAAGAAAACTTAGTGAGTTTTCGAAAAGGAATGGTTGATTAGCGTCGACTCTGTAGCTTTGGCTCTTGACGCTTGCATTCTTGGTTTGCACTGGAGACCTAGTTGGCCTGCTTTTTTTTGTCTATTGTCATTTTCTTGTAGTGAATCTTTAAAATGTCTCAGTTTCTGGTAATGAAGATGTTGAACTGGGTAAGGTTGAATCTTGACGCTATCAAGGCGATCAGGTAAACAATTTTTTTTTTATAATGAATGAAAAGCTAATGCGAGAATATGGACAATGTGCAATTGAGTAGATGAGAATGCAACCCTCAAAATATGGCACAGTCATGTGTATGTAGTTATGGATGCAAAATATATGAGTATGATAAACTCTCCAATAGATAAAATTGAGTCATGTGCAAAACAAGGAAGAAATATTTCTAACGGTGTGGCCAAGCGATGTGGTACATCACGTATCCGTAGGGAATCAGGTCAAGACGTAGTTCATACTGCAAAATACGAATTTTTTATGATTTTAAAATGATGCGGGACCGAAGCCGATGTGGCCGCCTACGTATCTCGCCGAGGGAATCAAGTCAAGACGTAGTTCGTGATGCAAAAAATAAGAATTTTTATTTTTTTTAAAATGATGCGGGACCGAAGCCGATGTGGCCGCCTACGTATCCCGCTGAGGGAATCAGGTCAAGACGTAGTTCGTGATGCAAAATAACGATTTTTATGATTTTAAAATGATGTGGGACTGAAGCCGATGTGACCGCCTACGTATCCCGCTGAGGGAATCAGGTCGAGACGTAGTTCGAGATGCAAAATAAGGATTTTTATGTAATATGCATTTTGTTGTTTTTTTTTTCCTGAAAAAATGGAAGACAACATTACGTTCTGACTCCAGTTGATACCTAGCAATTAATATTGTGCATAAGGATATTCTTTTATTGCTTTCAGTATAAACGAGATTGACTCTGGTGTAATTCACACAGCTTCAGATAGTACCTCAGACATACCTGAGTGACGACACACCTGCTTGCATCCAAGATTTCGAACTACACGTAATCTCACGTTTCAAATGCCCTCACTGAAAGAAAGTCTCATTTCACACATATATTTCAGTATTTTGAATTTTGGGACGTTGAGAGAATTACGCTCACACTCAAAAAGATGTTGATAAATGCAATTGTGATACCATAGGCTTGACCGTCATGTAAGTATCCACTAATGTGAGAACCCTCAGTATAAGATCATGTAGGGCTTGTCACGGGCTTGTAATGTAGGCTTGGGGAAAGGAATGAATATCATTTGGGTAAAAAGTGACTAATCCTTCCTCGAGCGTTGGACTATGTCCGTGCTTGATATTTATGCGATTTAATGCTGATTTGCTTTCGTTTTGTCCCAGTTTTTCTGTACTGACTTCTTTTGAATCTTTCATTTGGAGCCCCCCCTTTTTCGGGGTTATGTATCCCCTTTTATTTTTTATTATCGGGGCTTTTGATTTCCTCTTTGTGTGAAGTCGTCTCTACTTTTGTTTTTGAGACTTTGACAATTTTTGTCTTTGCAAACTTCAGCCAGAATTTTACCAGCCACTTGCACATTTCTAAAGCGCTCGAGGAGGTCGGGCCAAGAGAGAGATAGTGCGTACGCACTCAGAAAGGTTATAGGTGTAATATGCGGTTGTCAAAAAATAGGTTTTAGGCTCAAAGGGGTGTACTAGGGATAATGTTATTTGGTAGGCTGAAAAGGCTCAAACGGGTCGAAGAAAGCCTACGATCATTTCATATACCGAGTGTTGCTCAGGATTTCGTCTCAACAAACATTCAGGCCAAGTTCTAGATCACAATGCAATGCAATTGAACTTATTCTAAAAACTCACCACACAATGCATATGAAACGATGAGGTTAGTTTCGTCCTTATCTTGAAAACACGCAAGACAATGTCATTTACAGGTCTGAATAAGAGGTACCAAAAGAATCTATGGTTTACCACAAAGTCAACTCATACTGATTATCACTTTTTTTTTGCACACTCGTAACTGTGTTGGTATCAACAAAGTCAAACAATAATACTTAAAAAAATGTTTTTTTTTGTATTTTGAATAACATTTTTTTTGTATTTTTTGAATAAAACATTTTTTTTTTTTCTGTATTTTCGAATAATTGTTTTTTTTTTGTATTTTTTGAATAAATGGTACCGAACCCGAATAGGGCTTCCTACGTATCCCGCCTAGGAAATCAGATGCGCGTAGTTCATTCAAATATGTTATAAAATGTATGCTTGAAAAAAAAAATTATCAATGAAAGGATAGCAATATAAAGCTGCGCAAAAGAAATGATTGTCCATTGTAGACGAATGCAAAGTAAAATGAATGCCCGAAAACATGATGAATGAGATGCATGAGTGAGAAATGCACTTTTTTTTTTGTTTTTATTTTTGTGGTGTCGAACCCAAAATGAGTTGCCTACGTATCACACTGTGTGGTGAGAATCAGACACGCGTAGTTCGGAATGATTATGCTGTAAAATGCATGATATGTAAGAACTATGCAATCAACGCTAAACATATTAATTAAGTTTGCAAATATGAATAAAAATACAAAGTATAGAAGAACTGAGAGCGATGTCTCGTTGAATCTGGTATAAACTAACTTCTATTAGTCAACATAACTATCGCTCATTTTTTTTTCGACCGTCCTAGGCTGATTGCGAGGACGATCTTCCTGCAAAAAATATGAGAAATAGGTGAGTAGGAAAATGATAAAAATAATAAAAATGCAAAGGTGTGACAATATAGTCAAAGACTCCCCTGATTAGTTCGACCGGACTGGTGGTTGATGTTTCACAAAGTCCAAGTCGCGCTATTCAAGAGTGATTTACGCAGTAGAAGTCCTGATTGCAATGTCATTACGGATGAGTAACTTGTTGCAGCAGGTTGCTCATCTGTTGGATATTGTACAACAGATTAGTAATTTATTGCAACAGATTATTGTACTTGTTGTAAAAACTTACTGTAACAAATTCAGATGTTATCAAATTAGCAAATAAAGTGATATATTGGAAAATTACATCAATTACATTACATTAAATGAGTACAACAATTACATTACATTAACTGGGTACAACAATTACATCCTTTGCAACACTACAACTACTAGTTCCTAAACATACCATTAAAAGTTCTTACATTAAAACAATGTAAAAACTTACTTGAATGCAGCAGTTTTCGGGGAAGATGAAGAATCAGTCGCAGAAGTCGCATAAGCGAATTATAAGTTAAATGAAGGAAAAACGAAATGGGAGAATGAAGAGGAAGAAGGAAAAAATGAAATGGGGAAATGAGTCTTGAAGAGTATGAAAAAAAATAAAAACGGGGGAAATAGATTATTGAAGAAGGAGATGAAGTGCGTGCAGAAGTTGAAGAAGATGATGAAGTGTGCGCTGGACATTTGGAATTAAAGGAATAGAAGGGTATTTCTGGAATTTCAAATAAGGGGTGTTAGTTTTTTAACCGAAAATTTCATTTTCCATTATAAGGTTGTCTTTCGCATTTTTTTAAGGTCTGACTTTGCTAAAAAAAATTAAAAGGTTGTCTCTCGCAAAATGTGATATATAAAAAGTTGTCTCTGACAAATTTTTCTTTCTTTAAACATAATATGTAACCTAAGTTTGATCGGACAACCGCAATTTAGCGGATCCTTTAGGATGCCTAACCTCTTCCCTTTAGGATAATAAAGAACACTTACCTAGAATCTCACATAAGTTCACAGACCTTTTAGTTGGAGTTATTTTTAAGCAGATTTTTATATCATCATATTTGATCTCACATATAGAATTCTCACCATGCACAAGAAACATAATCTAATTTAAATCCACAATTATCTATCTTTGTTATATCAAAATTGTCCCATACCGATGATTTCTTCTCCACTTCTGTGTTTACTTCTATATCATTTGCCCATGGAACCTTCTTCAAACTACTAGACACATTCATCCCAACTTCTCATTCTCCAAGGTTTTTGGTTTTGTTTGTAACATCCTCTTCTCGCATTATTATTGATTCATTGAAATTTGAAGTTGTGGGTTAACTAAAGAAAGATGGAACCAGATGCATTCTTAAAAGAAAGCGCTTTGTTTGTCCTTCTTCCCGCAAGAATCGGCGATCGTTCAACGGACTACTTTTGCGATGTCACACGTGAAGCTCAAGAAGCCTTGCGAAGTGAAGTGAAAGCGAACTTCCGTCTGCTTCGCCGGCCACCATCGGGTATTTGTCTTCCTGGCCCTTATTCTCTGATATTTAAGTTTCCGCCGCCTTTCTTTCCCATGCCCGAGATGGCCATCGCTCTGTGAAGGAGTGGGCGAATAAACATCCGACAAAGGCACAACTAGCGCACGGGAGGTACACCCCCGTGAGAGCCCTCTATTTGACTAACATACTCCCTTTTGATCTCCCACATACCTTCATATCAAAGCTAGGAATGATTGACTTTCAGATGAAAATAATAACGCATAATGAATGGAGCAGTACTCCTTCCCATTTCTTCTTTTATGATCTTATCTACTTGAAATGCTTACATGTAAGTGCGGAGAAGGTACCCATGGGACCAAACGAAAGGGCACTGAAAGGTCTTCACTTTCCACGCCCTTCCTTTTAAAGCTTCCTTGTGGAATAGTTATATTAGATGATCCTACTTATTGATCTCCTCTTTCTCTCTGTTCTTCAACACTCCCCTCCTGTAAGTAAAGTTTTCAGCGCCTTCCCTTAGTAGGAAAGCGGCAGAAAACGGATTGCGCTAAGAAAGAAAACGTTCCTCCCCAACATTCTCGTTGCTCTTCTTATCCAAGGTTATCAATTCACTTCGAGCCCCTGTTTGACCCATACTATGCTCCACCTTCTTATCATCGATTTCCAAATTTGTCGATGTACTACTCGTACTTGGGTTCACGCCTGCACCCAAATCGAGTTGGGTAACCGGGCCTGCCTTCTTCTTTTGTTGAACGAGAGTTTGTGCTTTAGATTCCATCGCCATTGCCGCTTTCACTAGGATTATGTGCTCTCTTCCCCATGGGTGCGTACGTTATGCTAACATGCACCGAGAGAAAGTTGAGTCCCAAAACAATCAACAATAAATTTAATAATATAATAAAATTTAAATAATAATCAAAATAAATATTATATTTAAATTAATATAAATATAATTTAAATAGTGGTAGTAGTTTAAAGTTTAAACTTTAAAAAGACAAAAAAGAGGAGGAGATGTCATGTGGTGAGCCATATACTCTCTCCTCGCCTATCTTTCATCAATCATCAATCATCATAACATCCTTATTCGAATCTTTTTGCTATAGAGATCGGAATAGCTTTAGATGCTCATCTAAGAGCTAATTTCCAGATTCTTCATCCTCAGGTAAACACACATATTTTAGTTGATTAAACAGAAATATGTGTGCATGTGGATTGATGGACTTAACTTATGCACATGGTTCATTATTATGCTATTCAGATTTGGTGTATGGATTGTGATTCCACCTCATAAACTTTTTCATTTATTGAGATCCCTATCCCTAGACCTAGCATTAAGAATTTGCTGATTGAAATGGGATTGGTGTAATTACCTTCATCAGCCAAACAAAATACAGTTTCTCATTTTTTGTTATGCAGTGAAAATGGTTGCTTTTGGAAAGAAGTTGAAGGACAGACAGATCCAAGAATGGCAAGGGTATGCATAATATCCCTTAATCAAGTAGTTGTATGCTATGTTTCATTTAAACTAGATCATGCATTTTCTTTAGCTAGTTTACATTTGACTACCCAAGATAATTTCCATCTTAAATGCATTTCAGCCTTGCTACATTTCAGAGTATTTTTTCCAATGCTAATACAGTTTAACATAGTGAAATCGTAATATTTGCTGTATTACAGTAGAAGACAAGCTATCTTGACAGTTGTAACTTCAAATTAGTAGAAAAAGAGATAAATTGCAGAAAAAGTAACTAGTAAACTTGTGGAGGGTTAAGGAAGCACATTACTTTGTGATAATAAAAGAGACAAGGCAGACTTATATGGAGACATGTGAAGGAAACTAGCTAAGCAAAGAGATATATTAGACCTTACTTCTCCAAGGAAGGGAAACAAAAAAGCTTCCCATTGAATCCACAGACATATTTGATTGGTTTTGTAAGGTTTCTTTTTGGACTTTCCAGATATTACATCAACTACAAACTAATGAAGAAAAAGGTTAAGCAGTATGGTAACCAAATCAAAGCTGGAGCACTAGATCGTCGAACTGTTCTTAAGGATTTCTCACGGATGCTGGACAATCAGGTAATATTATGAGGGTTGTGCACTAGCATCTCTTATGTGCATATCAGCAATATCAGGTTAGGGTTGGTTTAGTGATCTTTACTGACAGAGGTTTTCCTAACATTTGTACTGTTAGAGTAAGTTATGAGGCTTGCCAATACATTTGTTTTTCTTTAAACAAATATGAGATCTTTCTTGAAGTGGTATCTATTCCTACTTCAACTGAAACAGGTAAACTAGCTGCAAGTACTTTTAGGTGTATGAAAAAATGCATCCCTTCTCCCAAATACTGACTATTTGCCGAGTTTCTTAGAGAGTTATTATTCAGTCTCACCTGAATATTTAGCATATTATAGAACCCTCATCCGTTTTCTATCTCCTCTTCCCTAGGAGAGCAGCAGTCATGGTTCAATCCATTCCCTTCTTCTTTCATTTTTATTTCTTTCTTTTGGCTACTGCTTCATATCTCTCTGTGTGTGTGTGTGTTCTGAATAGGGATTCGGATAGGTCAATCGTCGATGGCAGTCTTCGGGAATTAGCCTGATTTTTTTATTTGCTAATACCTTATTCATATATTGTTTTGGTTAAAAGGATGCTCCTTATAGGGAAGAAACTTTCTGTCGCACTAACCTTATCTTATATATATAAAAAAACGTTCTGTCACACTGTGGGGTCAATATTTGTACTTAAGCAGGAATAAGTGAAAGCGTCTGTAATTTTCTTCACAACTCTTGCAGATTGAAAGAATTGTTCTGTTTATGTTGGAACAACAAGGAGTGCTGGCAAGCAGGATATCTGAACTTAATAAACAGCAAGATTCTCTTCAAGAACAGCCCGATATATCCAAAATATCTGAGTTGCGAGAAGCTTATAGAGATGCCGGACGTGATCTTCTGAAGCTTCTCTTTTTCGTTGAAATTAATGCCATTGGATTGCGGAAGATCCTCAAGAAATTTGACAAACGTTTTGGGTATAGATTCACTGATTATTATGTCAAAACCCGGGCTAATCATCCTTATTCCCAACTTCAGCAAGTTTTCAAGCATGTGGTATTATGCTAAACTCAACTAGCTACTGTCTTTTTTCCATCTTCTTCTACTAGTAATAACATACTGTTGCAGTTCTATAGGATCAATTACTACTGCGATTACTAGGTTTACTCTTTCTAGTTGGCAGTTTTAGTGAGAAGAACGTAAAGAAGAGTTAGACATAATGCAATATTAAATCTTCGGTTTTCGTGATGAGAAAATGTGAATTTCCTTCAGAAATTTGATAGATTTGTCAAAAAGCAAAATCTCGCTGACAAATACAATAGGTCAGTCGGGCGTCACTGACCATGAATGGTGATTGCAGGGACTAGGGGCAGTTGTTGGAGCTATATCTCGTAATCTTGCAGACCTTCAGGACCGTCAAGGAAGCTACTTGTCAATTTATGACCAGCCTTATCTACCACTCCAGGTTTTTCTCTACATCTTTTAATCTTTTCGTATTGTGCTGATTTCATAAAGCCTTTGTGCATCTAAAGTTCTTGGTATCAAATAATTTCGAGACTTCCTCTACTGTATTCTTATAAGTTATATGGCATCAAATTGTTTTGCAGGATTCTGTCGTTGACTCAATGAGAGCAGCTGTTGATAGATTAAGTAATTCAACAAACTTCCTTAACTTTTTGGCCCAACATGCACTTATCATGCAAGAAGAGTTTCCAACTCCTGTTGAGGAACGAGTTGATGATCAGAGATACCATTTTATGTCACTTCTCTTGAACTTGGCCAATACCTTCCTTTATATGGTCAATACATATATTATTGTTCCAACAGCAGATGATTATTCTATGAGCCTTGGTGCTGCTGCAACAGTTTGTGGTATTGTGATCGGAGCTATGGCTGTTGCACAGATCTTTTCCTCTGTGTATTTCAGTGCTTGGTCAAACAGGTCGTATTTCAGACCTCTGGTATTTAGCAGTATAATTCTTTTTGTGGGGAATGTCATGTATGCAATGGCTTATGATCTCAAATCAATACCAGTTCTCCTTCTTGGTCGAGTATTTTGCGGGTAGGCCTCTCTGTCTTCTGTCTCTCTCTTTCCAAATGTCTGCATCTATGTATGTGTTGCACGCACACGGTAACCTGTGATGAATATTCTAGATATTTATTTGTTATATTTTAGGGGTGATGGTAGGATGGATAGAAAAGAATTTAACATCTTTTAGACAGATAATATTCAGTGATATCAAAGATGATAATTGTGCGGAATTGATTTTGTAGAGTTATCTGAGGACTTAACATAATATACTTGTGAGGGAAATGTGTAGTAACAAGGAAATGAGAATGTAACAACAACAACAAAGATGTTAGAAATCTTGAAATAAACAAACAAGATGGCTTGCTGAGTCGATTGATTTTTCAATCTATCCTTAAGATAATATTGCTCCGTATATTCCTTTCGACGGCTTATCTCCCAAGATAAAACAACAATCAAACAAGTGAGCAAAGGAAACTCAAGTGTTAGCTTAGGAAGAAAGATCTTTTGAGTGTTTGGTGATTGCAAGAGAGAAAAACAATTTCTGAAATTGTTAAGTGTAAGGTGTGTTTTGCAAATGAGCCCAAGGCTCCATTTTATAGTGTGGAGAAGATGACCTTCCACATAGCCAAGTAATGATCAATAAAGACCATGTAATAGCCTTGAATGTGGAGTTATAATTCAGCCAAATAATGGCTGAATTCATGAGCCAAATAATGGAGAATTAATGCTCCAAACTCGCCTAAAAATCGCTGTTTTTCTCCAACTGCCTGAACGTCCACGCTGCTGCGCTACCGAAACTTCAGAGAGTTTCGTGCGTCGCCGACGCTGCGGCTCTGACGTTAAGGCGTCGCGGCCCTTCGAGGTTCCACGATGTTTTTCCAGACTCGTTTCATCTTTTACACATTGTATACACGTTTTCCTTCATTTACCAACGTGAAACCATTGTCATTTGGCCAATAACCATCTATTATCTTACGTCTCAAACAATTCGTGTACGTACCAATATCTCTTCCATTAAGAAAATTATGATCCTTGGTACTTTATGTGCACGTGTGTGGAAACAATATTTCCGACGTGCGGGGCCCCAATTGTTCGAGTCATAATTAATAGGATTAACTTTATTTCACGTTTAATAAACCAATTTCCAGCAATCCCCTCTTGGAAGAGATTGTGGCGCACGCACATGGTGCCTTTCTCGCAATCATTCGGCGGATCGATGTTGCATCTGGAGAGGTAGCCGTAACTTTGAACCTTCCATAATAGAATACCATCGGAAATATTTACTGCGCGGTGAACGTGATGTCTTGAACCTCAGTGTTTAGTATATGCCAAGACAATGGTACCAACACAACACCTTTCCTTACTCTATCTTTCTTTATGTTTTTGTCTGTCGTGGGCCGTGGACACATTTGGATTTTTAAGTACGTTCATTTGAGGTCGTCTGTCCTCGCACTTAAATAGGTGGTCTCCTACAAGATATCCTGCAATACCCCGCTACACAAGCGTTAGAAACCATTAAAAGTTTCCCCAACCTAACCTCAAGAGGATCATTAAAGGTTTGGAACCTTATCCTTTACCCCTCTACAGGTTGCACTTTTTGTCGATCACGGGAACGGCCTTGGATTATGTTTCTTAAGAAGAAATCATTATCCGAAGTGCTCTTGCTTCCACCGAAGCGCTCAACTGAACCTTTACAATTTAGTTTTCCCATTGAACCTTATTCCTGAGATCTCAGTCTGTAAGGTTGGGTGTCCACTATATCGGTTCTTATTGATTGGGTTTTAAGCTCATTCTCCTAGACAGACAGAACATCTGATCTCTGGGTATTCCCTTCGTCAAGGGATCTGCGATATTTTCCTTAGATTTTACGTAATCAATGGAAATAACACCCGAGGTGATCAGATGCCTAACGGACTCATGTCTCCATCGAATGTGACGATACTTGCCGTTGTACATAGAACTTCGTTCCCTTCCTAGAGCCAACTGACTGTCGCAGTGGATCATTACAGAAGACACGGGTTTATCCCAACATGGGACATCCTCTAAGAAACCATGAAGCCACTCAGCTTTTTCTCCCGCTTTTTCTAAAGCGATAAATTCCGACTCCATCGTGGATCGGGAAATAAGGGTTTTCCTAGAGGATTTCCAAGACACAGCTCCACCACCGATTGTAAAAATGTATCCGCTGGTGGACTTGATGTCTTCGCTATCAGATATTCAGTTTGTATCACTGTACTCCTCTAGTACAGCTGGATATCTCGAATAGTGTAACCCGAACTTTAGCGTGAACGTCAGGAACCGTAATAACCTATTCAACGCTTTTCAGTGATCCTCACTTGGGTTACGGGTGAACCTAGCCAATTTATTGACTGCATGAACGATATCAGGTCGAGTGCAGTTTGTGATATACATCAGACTACCAATGACCTGCGCATACCGCTCCTGGCTTACGGGCACACCAAGATGTTTGTCAATCTTTTGACTTATATCCAATGGTGTCGTTACCGGTGAACTGTCGAACATCCCAAATTTCTTCTCGATGTAGTGAGATTGAGACAAGACCAGTCCGTCAGATGTCTTAGAGATCTTGATCCCTAAGATGACATCTGCAATGCCCATATCTTTCATGTCAAAACATTGTTTTAGCATGTTCTTAGTCTCTAGGATTATCCTAGGACTGCTTCGAGTGATCAACATGTCGTCTACATAGAGACATATCATGACGAAAGAATCGACATTTTCTTTCATGTAAACACATTTGTCACATCCATTAATGACGAACCCTTTTGATAGTAGGGTACTATCAAATTTCTCGTGCCATTGTTTAGAGGCCTGTTTCAGCCCGTACATCGATTTGACAAGCCGACACACTTTTGTCTCTTGTCCTGGAACCACATACCCATCGGGTTGGTCCATAAATATTTCTTCTTCCAAATCACCATTTAGGAAGACTGTCTTGACATCCATTTGATGTATTTCAAGATCCCGCAAGTCTGCGATAGCTATGAACATACGTATGGATGTCATTCTGGACACCGGAGCGTAGGTATCGAAGTAATCAAGGCCTTCTTTTTGGCGATAGCCCTTGACTACCAGCCTAGCCTTGTACTTGTCGATAGATCCATCTGCCTTTAACTTTCGTTTAAGAATCCACTTACAACCCAAAGGTTTGTATCCCAGAGGAAGTTCAGCCAACTCCCAGGTGTGGTTGTGCAGGATGGACTCTATCTCACTTTCTATAGCTTCTTTCCAGAGCGGTGCTTCTGGAGTTGACAACGCTTCGGCGATTGTCCATGGTTCGTCTTGAACCAAATAAGCTACAAAACCGAAGGACTTGTCCTTCCGGACCCTTTTGCTTCGTCGTGGTTCTATCTCTGAGTTTTCCAAGTCCTGAGAATCTGGAACATTTGATTCTGGATAATCAGCCACTTCTGAATTCACTAGATCTGAACCGGACTACCCGGATCCTCAGAGGTTTGCTCATAACTTCATTTCCGAGAGGTTATGTTACTTTCCTTCTTAGGAAACGTGTCTTCAAAGAACCACACGTTCCATGATCGTACCTACATGAATGTCCGGTATATCCGACTTATGCACTAGAAGGCGATAAGCACTACTGTTATTGACATATCCAATGAATATGCAATCCACAGTCTTAGATCCAATCTTGACCTGCTTTGACTTAGGTACTTCTACCTTGGCCAGACAACCCCATACCTTCAAATATTTGTAGGTTGGTTTCTTTCCTTTCCATAGCTCGTATGGAGTCTTGTTCTTACCCTTGTGTGAGACTCTATTAAGAATCTTATTCGCGGTAAGAACAACTTCTCCCCACCAATGTTGGGGGAGGCCTGAATTGATGAGTAAGACATTCATCATTTCCTTTAACGTTCGGTTCTTGCGTTCAACAATATTGTTTGATTGAGGTGAGTAAGGAGTCGTCGTTTGATGAACTATACCCGATTGGGTACAAAAATTTTCAAAAGGCGCTACATATTCTCCCCCTCTATCGCTACAGATTACTTTAATCCGTCCGCTTAGTTGATTCTCAACTTCAGCTTTGTAACGTTTGAACGCTTCAAAAGCTTCATCTTTACTTTTTAGTAAGTAAAGGTAACAATACCTTGTGCCATCATCTATGAAAGTCACAAAGTACTTGTTCCCCCTCTAGTTTGAGCGAACTTCAAATCACATATGTCAGTGTGTATGAGTTCTAGAGGAGCGGTTTCCCTTTCGACGGATCTAAAGGGACTCTTGGAAAGTTGTCTCTACGCACACTCACACTTACATTGAGGGTTTATGTCGATAGACGACAATAATTCCAACTTTACCAATCTTTGGATAGATTGATAGTTAACATGTCCTAATCTATAATGCCATAAATTAGAAGACTCAATCAAATAAGTAGAAGACTCAATTTTATTGATAGTTGAAGCAGAAGACATTACAGGTGCAACATTAAACTTAAGGAGGCCTTCACAGACGAAGCCCCTTCCTACAAAAGTTCCGTTTTAGTGATTACAAATTTATTGGCCTCTAACACTAGCCTAAAACCAGCATTAACCAACAAAGGTCCAGAAATTAGATTTCTACGAATATCCGGGACGTGCATCACTTCCTTCAGTCAGCTCTTTTCCTAACGTCATCTTTAGGATCACCTTTCCTACCCCCAGCACCTCTGAAGAAGAATTGTTGCCCATGAATAATTTCTTATTTGTAACTGGTGTATATGTGGAGAAGGCGTCTTTGTTGGAGCAAATGTGACGGGTAGCACCCGTGTCCAACCACCATTGCATCGGATTCTCAACGAGGTTAGCTTCTAGCACTACCACTGAGAATTCTTCAATCATATCGTCTAGGAGCGTGTCTTCGACGATGTTAGCCTTTGCTTTGTCTTCCTTCTCTTTATTCTCATGTTTGAGCTTGCAGCAATCCTTGGCCATATGACCAACTTTACCACAATAATGACAAGTACTCTTAAACTTTTCAGTTGTTTGGGACTTACCAACCTTCTGAAACTTTCACTTCTTACTTGGGTTCCCTTTGACTTCCGTCAGGTTCGCCTTAGCCTCAGCGGGTTGTTTCCCCTTTGGCATGACCTTCTTATTATCCTCCTGAATTTGGAGTTTGATAATAAGCTCATCTAAGGTCATCTCCTTAGTCTTGAGTTTCAAGTAATTAATAAACTCAGTCCACGAGGGAGGCAGCTTCTCAATCAATGCCCCAACCAAGAATTGCTCGTTGGGCTTCAATCCTTCCAAGTCCAGGTGATGTAGAATCATTTGAAATTCCTGGACTTGGGATGACACACTTTTGTTGTCCACCATTTGAAATTTCAGAAATTTCCTGACGAACGTTTTGGCACCCGCATCTTGGGTGTTGTATTTCTTTTGCAATTTGTCCCACAATTCCTTGGCTGTCCCAACGGTGCAATATACCGTGTACAAAGGATCGGACAAACTATTCAGAATATAGTTCCTGCACATGAAATCACTATAATTCCATGCATCTCGAACCATCTTCATGCCGTTAACAACATGTATACCTTGGCCCCCTCCCGCCGTTAACAACATGTATACCTTGGCCCCCTCCCGCCGTTTCATTTGGCTGAGGGTCCGTGTCTTCCCCAATTTGTGGAGGGTCTTCGGTTAGGAAACGTGACATTCCCATAACCGTCAAGAAGAACATCATCTTTTGAAATGCACACCCATGAACTTCTCAGGACGTTCATGGTGGAATCCGGCGGGTGTTGGAGCAGTGGCGCTCCTCGAGCGAGCAAAGGCTTTGGAACGCTGAGCAAGAGAGGATTGACACTTGTTGTGCCAAAACTAGTGGTGTTGAAGGCATTAGGATTGCCTTGAGGAGTGGTGGTGAAGGCAGTGGGATTGCCTTGAACATTAGTGGAATTTTCAGCGTTCAATTGATCTTGTCCAGTCATGTTGTCGTTGAAACAGTGAATATTATCTTAAGCTTGTGAGAGAAATGTGTAGTAATAAGGAAATGAGAAAGTAACAACAACAACAAAGATGTTAGAAATCTGAAAATAAACAAACAAGATGGCTTGATGAGTCGATTGATTTTTCAATCTATCCTTAAGATAATATTGCCCCGTATATTCCTTTCGACGGTGTAATGACAACTTATCTCCCAAGATAAAACAACAATCAAACAAGTGAGCAAAGGAAACTCAAGTGTTCACTTAGGAAGAAAGATCTTTGAGTGTTTGGTGATTGCAAGAGAGAAAGACAATTTCTGAAATTGTTAAGTGTAAGGTGTGTTTTGCAAATGAGCCCAAGACTCCATTTTATAGTGTGGAGAAGATGACCTTCCACATAGCCAAGTAATGATCAATAAAGACCATGCAATAGCTTGAATACGGAGTTATAATTCAGCCAATTAATGGCTGAATTCATGAGCCAAATAATGGAGAATTAATGCTCCAAAGTCGGCCCAAAAATCAGTTTTCGTTCTTCTCCAACGGTCTGAAACGTCCATAGCGTCGCTGCCCTGCAGGGTGGCGCCGTGGCGTCGAAACTTCAGAGAGTTTCGTGCGTCGCCGGCGCCGCGGCCCTTCGAGGCTCCGCGACGTTTTTCCAGACTCGTTTCATCTTTTACACATTGTATACACGTCTTCATTTACCAACGTGAAACCATTGTCATTTGGCCAATAATCATCTATTATCTTACGTCTCAAACAATTCGTGTACGTACCAATATCTCTTCCATTAAGGAAATTATGATCCTTGGTACTTTATGTGCACGTGTGTGGAAACAATATTTCCGACGTGCGGGGCCCTAATTGTTCGAGCCATAATTAATAGGATTAACTTTACTTACGTTTAATAAACCAATTTCCAACAATACTTTAGTTGCAGCAAGCTAGGATAATCCTCAGTTGGTTCTTGTGTATCGTTGTAATAAAACATTTCTTTGGGGACCAGGTAAACTAACCACCTTCAGTCTGGAGTACTATCATATGAGTGAAGAAGTCAAATGATATGATATTAGTGAAGTCAGGAAACTATGTGCTTGCTCATCTTTATACGACATCCTCATTTCATTCCTACCTTTGTTTTTGGGAGGTCGATTGTGATGTTGAAATGATAACTTGCGCCTGAATATTAAGTTGACCGGAAGGTGCTTTCTCATTTGTTCTTGAATCTGCAGTTTGGGTTCTGCCAGAGCAGTGAACCGACGTTACATCAGTGACTGTGTACCACTTAAAATCCGGATGCAGGCTTCAGCAGGATTTGTCAGTGCTAGCGCTCTTGGGATGGCATGTGGCCCTGCACTTGCTGGGTTGCTCCAAACTAATTTTAAGATTTACAAGTTGACCTTCAATCAAGATACTTTGCCCGGTTGGCTCATGGCTTTTGCATGGTTAATCTATTTGGTATGGTTGTGGATCTCATTCAGAGAACCTGCTAATGAGACTGAAGTGAACAATGGTCCTCAAGAACCTGCTAATAATGGTATGTTGAACTTTTTGTTGCATGGTATTGGTATGATGTTGTCACTTGTAGTCTTTTGTTTCAAAATTTCATACTCTAATTAGCACATGTCCACTCTTCTGTTCCATCCGTTCTCTATATTTTAACTGGACTGATATCAGTTAAACTCCAAACCTGGTGCAAGACTTTTACAACAATTGCCATTATGGAATAGCTACCTTGTAAGTTATGATGAGATGAAGTACACAAAAGAGATAATGCTCTTGGAATGGGTTAATGCTGGCCAGGGTGAATGAATATCTATCTGAAAATCCTATTGAATTGGTAACCATTTGTCGAGGTGCTAAATTCATTGTCATGTTATTGTGTCATTAGCTTGTGGCTGTACAGATCTTGCCAATAAGACCACTTTTTGAGCCCTACTTTGCTATTTGTGTAGATCTCTCTATTTAGATTATCTTGAAGTTTTTATTTAAACTCGAACGAGAACACTCAGATGGATGCATGTGCAAGCTTCCATACGCGCACGCAATGACACCCACACTGTGGTATGTGGGCACAATTAAGTTAATTCTCGCCTTGTTAATGTAAATTACCAACTATTATCAATTGATAAAAGTCAAAGCTCGTTCAAATGGAACTTGGTCCACTTCATGTTTTAGTTCCAAACACGGGCGAGCACCTCATTTCCATGTTAAGCATAACCTCATTTGGAGTCTCTAATAGCATTTTCGATCTCATGAGCTCATATACTTTGGTCCCCCCAACTTGTAACTCCTTAGGAGATGCTTTGAAGGAAATTGATCCTTATGTTCTAGTAGCCTTGAAAGAAACCATGATGTTGTTGGGCAACTCCGATAATTGGATTGCCTTCATTCTAGGCACTTGGAGTAAATCAATCAAAATCTGATTCGTGATGTAAGTTCTGCAAGATGTGGAACTTCTCTTTTTCTTTAGTCTTTTATATTTTACACATCTTTATATAGTCAACTGTACACACTACTGTATTGCATTAGGTAACATCTTGCATGTACTTGATTAACTTGTGACACTAGGATGAACTAACTTTTGACTTTAGCTAAACAAGAATTCAATATAAATTAGATCAGATTTTTTTTAAAAAAGTAATCAGAGATTTTATAAATGCTTGCACTAAGCCAGTGCGAATAAAAAAACATAAGTACAGATTGTGCAGATCCTGTATTGTATCTAAAATTGCATCAACATAACTAAATTATATCAGATTATATCTTACTTTATACCAACGGTCATTGAATTATTGCCTACAAGGATCAGATACCTTTGTTGTCACATACTTGCTCAGTTCACTGTTATTCAATCACACACATTAATCGTTTTCTTAAATGTTATAGCTTGATAAACCACAAAGTTTAAGATGAGTAGATTGTGTCTTTTATTCGCAGTCGCAATGTTAAGTGAGGGAAATGCAGAGTATAAGTATTGGAAAATTATATAGTCCATTTGAGAAGTAAAAAGAAGATTGAGAAACTATTTCTTTTGATGCCGTATCATCTTCAGAAAGATTGACTAATGGATAACACTAGAAGTTCTATTAAAGACGTAGACATTGTCTTTCAACATTTAAAAACTGCCCATATTTATGCAAGAACATCCCAAAAATAATACCATAAGATTGAATCAGACATGGAATATATGGCACGTTTATAGTTCTTCTCCAACTTCAGTTTTGAAGTCCCAAGGCAGGAAACAAGATATATTTCGCAGAAGAGCAAGTACTAGTAAGCATAACAAAAAAAGCCTTCCTCGTCATTAGTATCTTTGCTCGCGGCAATGGTGACCTCCCAGAGAACTTCTTAATGGACCCTCTTAAGAATGCTTTTAGTGTATATGGAAACGTGCACCACTGTATAATTTTATTGTGTAATAGATAACTCTGAATGGAAATGAAGAAGCTTAATTTTTGTATTATATTTCAACCATCATAAAAAAATGTTAAAACTAATTCTTGGAGTATGTGATTGAAGTTGGTTTTATAACTTATAGATGATTTACAGTTTATTCTTTGTGCAAGTGCATCACATAATTTAGACTAGCCAGGAAAAAAAGTTTGTCATACAAAATGGAAGAGCAGGAGTGCTTATTTAAATACAGTCTCATGTTAACTTTTTTTTTTGTACCAGTAGAAAATGGTGCCCTTGAAAAGGGCGTTGCACAACCATTGCTCTTAAAAGCGGAGGTCGATCAACAAGATGATGAGAATGACCAAGAGTATGATGAGAGTGAAGAAGCTCCTGAGGAGTCTCGTCAGCCAGCCAACTCTATAGCTGATGCATACAGATTACTTACACCTTCTGTGAAGGTAAGTTTCCAACTCTGAATGAACTCTATTGAGCAAAATATTGGGTCAGTGATATCGCTTGCATTCATGTTTAATGGCAATGTCTCTTGGAGCCCAACCATTGGTGTGTGTTATCCACAACTGCTCCCTTGTGTTGCTTGAACTTTGAAATTCTTCATTTTTGTGAAGATTGTGATTATGATGTCAAAGAAAAAATAAGACAGGTTAGTAGGAAATGAACTGTAGTTTATCATAATATACCTATAATACAGGTGGATGTTAACAATTATGATTTGTGTATTGAAAGCTGTGCATGGTTAGTACATAAGCTTGTCAACTGGCAAGGATTAGTGTCTTGGTACGCTAAGTAATGTCCATTAAAACAAAAAATCTGGAAGTAGTTAAGCATCTGTTGGCATTGGTGACCTAACAGACAGAGGTTCTACCACTATTATCTGATTATGCATCTACATTCCCACTTGGCATTAAACATACTGCTAACAAGCAGTTTCGCGTTATGGCACTTGTGTTTTGGGAAGGATGTGCACAGTATAAGTCAATGCACATAAATTCATGCTTTTCTGGTGCTGCTGAGCTGAGGTACAGATGTGGAAGTGCACAGAACTGTATGTCTAATTGGGCAGTGCCTTCTCACCATAGCCAAGAGAGAAATCAACAAAGAGAAGAAGAAAATGAAAAACATAGATCACTATTTGTATGCATTATGAAAAAAAAAGCATAATATAATTTGTTTATGCTTTACTAAAGATTTTAACTTTAAATGAACACTGACATGACTCTTTCATCTTTCCAGGTTCAATTATTAATTTACTTTATGCTGAAATATGCTATGGAGATTTTACTTTCAGAATCCAGTGTCGTTACAACATATTACTTTGGCTGGTCAACGGGCACTGTGGCAATTTTTCTAGCATGTCTTGGCCTCACGGTTCTTCCGATAAATGTTGTTGTTGGGAGCTACATAAGTAACATGTTTGAGGACAGGTAATTTCTTTTGTACAACAACATGCTTTGGATGCCTACTTTCTGGACAGGAGGCTACATTTTCTAAAAGTTTTCCTGGTTATAAATTTGTGGTGCTCACATTGATGTATATTATAATGAGAATGTAATAACTTTCCTTTGCTTGCATAAGAAGGCTTCTAGTCAGTATTTACTCTATCAGAGGGATTCTTAAAGTGCAATAGTTTCTTTTTTGGGCCTTCTAGTTTACTAGTCCATTGAACTCCTTGCTCGTATGCTCAATGCACAGATAGCTATTTCTTGTGGCTCTGGCTCTAAACTTTATATGTTTTGCTAATTAATCCGTGTAAATCTTTCTATTGACTTGTATCTTATAATGTTGTGCTACTAAATTGCAATTCACTTCCTGAAAATCAATATCTAATTACACGAAAGCAGAATGATCCTATTCAAGATCATGCATGTTGAATATGTGCTATCAGAATATGATAGGTTTCTTCTGTTTGCAGGCAAATTTTGTTGGCATCTGAAATTGTGGTTTTTCTTGGTATACTTGGGAGCTTTCATGTTGTAATCCCATATTCTGTGCCACAATATGTTATCTCCGGGCTCATAATGTTTGTAGCTGCTGAAGTGTTAGAAGGTACCCTTTTTTCCTCTCATTGAGAAACATATTTGTTGTCGACTTACCTATCAATATGATAAAGTAAAATAATATGCTGAAATAGTGATTGTTGCACAGTACCTCTGCTAATTTAGCGTTATATGAGGGGTATCTAAAACCTATATTCTGTGGTTCGAAGATGAGAGTGATATGTATCACAAAATTTAGACATGTGAAGCATGATCAGCGTCAATGTTTTCAGATCAATTATAGAGGGTGTTTCATCTGAATGGCTAGTGAACCGGATTACAGCGGTGTCATAACATTCTAGTTTCTCTCAATAATTCTATCTGTTGGTTTCTTCTGCACTTCTGTTTATAATGGATTAGTAATTCAAAGATGATATTTTTAAACTCAGTTTGATAAGCTTATCTACATATCACAAACTAAAGTATTTGCTTTCAGAAACTGGGTTTAGTGGTTTACAGCTGCATATCTTGGATAAGTGGATCTGTTACTGAGTGACATACGGCTGTTTATATTTGCTTACTCCTAGAAAACTGATACTTAAGGTCTCTTTACCGCCTTAAGGACTTTTTTTTTTTGTCTTCCATCCGGTGTTCGGTATCCGCATTGGGGCCCGACTAATCCGGATTCGTGCCGGGTAGTCCCACATTGGGGGGCAAAGCACTCCCTAACAATGGTGACTCCGTACCCAAGGGACTCGAACTCGAGACCTCTTGGTTAAGGGTGGAGTAGTACCAGCCACTTAAGGACTCTTTTGAAGTAGGTTAAAACCTCATTTCTTATAATAGAAATAGGATTCTCGATCTAAGTGGATTGATGCACACAAATTGGACTTTTCACTACTAATTCCTTTCATTATATCATACCCGGCCCCAGAGCCTAATCCTGCTGAATGTAGCTTTCTTAACTAGTCTTGAATTGGATTAAGCTTAACTCTCGAGCATAAACTTGGAACAATTCAATCTTGATGATGACCAATGTTTAATTATTCTTTTTGGGTAATGTTTTACATTGCTTGCATTCTAAATCTCTCTATTGATTTGGCTGACGTTATCAGGTGTGAATTTATCGCTCCTCTCTCGAGTCATGTCATCCAGACTTTCTCGTGGAACCTACAACGGGGGTCTCTTGTCAACAGAAGCTGGCACAATTGCTAGGGTGATTGCAGATGTGACTATCACCCTTGCTGGATATTTGGGGCAGAGTGGGCTCTTGAACATCACACTACTTCCTTCACTTTTGATTTGTCTAGTTTCCATTATCGCAACCTGTTCCACATACAATTCTCTTTACTGAGTGCCTTTTGGATTTTTAGTATGTTCTCTACCATGGTGGCATTATCACCCCTCAATTCTTTCCCACCTCCCTTCCTAGTTTATTACGAGTAATTGAGTTGTTTTTGTTTAGGTACTTTAGTTTTGCCCCATGTTTAATATTGCTGTAAATTTTCGGTTAATAATTAGTTCATTGATTTCTTTAACTTGGTTCTTTATTATTCAACGTCTGCTGTTAGAATCTGCTACTCTGAGCCTATAGGTAGCTGCTCTTTTGTAGTTCTAATAATAGTCAACCTAATTATCATTAGGTTACTGTTAATATTTAGGCAATTAAATACTGAACCTCAGTTGTTAATTCACGTGGGTGTTAATGGGGACTATGTTCTTCGCAGAAGTTATCACGTAATGAATTTACTAGTACTTCGTTTTATACCAAATGAATAATTACAATATAAGCGGTTTCTATTCACTCTTTTACCACTTAACAACAGTCGAAATATGTACTTCACTTTAACTTATGACTACTATTGTGGTTAAATTGCTTGATTTGGTGTAAACACGGGTGCATTATAAGTATTGATGGTATGCAGGGGCGGAGCTAGGTAGGCTTCAGGTGGTTCGGACAAAAATCACACTATATTTATAAGGTTATTTTTTATGTATATATAGTAGACGTTGAATTCCCTTAACTTCTTTGTGTATTTGCTTTTTTATATTTTTTAATTTTTTAAGTTAAAATTCTGGCTCCGTCACTGATGATATGTATGGTGTGGTCCAGCAAATCATGATACAAATCAGAGTACGAGTGTGGTTTGAACCACCGCTTAGTTAGTTGTGTAACCTTTCAAACATAGATTTGGATTATACTGTATAACTACTACGTCGCTAATGACATTACTATAATTTGATGAGTCAATTTTACACTTTCACTTTCTTTTTTTTGTGTTATCCAAATCGTGATCATGTACAAATTTTCTGCTAAGAGTCTCACATCTGTAATGAAATGGAATGAGAATAGGAACTTTTTATATGGATTTGGACAATTTTCACTCTACAAATTAGTTTTTGAAATTGAGTTAGACCCAAGATCCATTCTTTATATTTTCATCCTAAAACATTACTTACTTCCATGTTACCCTTAAATGTGTAAATTTCCATCTCAAATATTAAACATTATTTCCTTCCATGATTTTATAATCCAAAATGTTCATGACATATTTGATCCTATTAAAACACTATCAAATGAATTGGAATGAAAGGGTAATATTAAAATTCATCATCAAGTACGTGCCACCGCCATTGTTGCTCATGATCAGAAATTTCAGTTACGTGGCACCTCCACATGAATTAATTCGGCCAATCTGCCAACTAATTTTGTCATTAATTTTGTGGACAATTTTTGAACTGTCCTCGCACAAACTGATTATATTATTATTAGCTGAGGAAAGCATCATAAAATTAGTATGACGATTTTGGCCTTGAAAAAGGGTACATCATTGTACTACTGTGACTTCCTACTTTCTTTGAACACTCATTTGGGTCTTATCTTTTCTTTAGATGACCATCTTGTCACAAAAATTTTAAAATGTGCCAAATGCTAACTAACATCGTTTTGAGTTGATCTACTAGTATATCTGTTTAGTTTGTTTTCAAGGCTACATTTGTGGGACATATAGTAATATCATGATTAGAAACACAACGTAATGGATGCTTGATCATCGGAGATCCGTTCGTTGTGAGAAAACCACACTTAATTAGAGGTTCTAGGAATTGAGAAATTTTGATAGAGAATGGTTTTTCCTTAAATGGGTCATACTCGCGCTAATTTAAATTTATTATTAGACCAGTGGGTTACACATACATATAGTTAATTAAACAAAAAGTTGAGCTACATTTTAGAGTTGGACAAATTTGTTACAGTGTATGAATAATTAATTTGTCTCACCACTTAAGAAGTTAGGTGTGACAGGCTCCTCCCAAGAGGCGAAGGCAGGCCAGACGTTACTCTGAAATTTCGAACTTGTGACCAAACTTTTCCACACCATCCAATGAGGATACCCTCTGTCTTCAAGACCAACTGGTCTAGAGCTTCAGATCATACTTGTTTGGTTCTTGGCTCTACACCTTCTTGGTTGGAAGTTGAGTTGTACTAGCTAGTCACTAAAAAAATTTGACTATTGTATATCATGAGTTGTCCTTTTTCAAATTGGGACCCCTGAAAATAATTAGAGATGAAAGAACTATTTCACTGCCAATTTATTAAATATAGCATTAAATATTAATGAAAAGATGTTGGTTGAGACACAAAATAAGAACAACAATTAATGAATGCAATGTGACCTTAAACTCAAAAGAGGGAGTTATGTGGTTGGAGGAGGAGACAACTGGAAAAATATTAGTAACTTTTATTATTTTTCTCATCATCTCCGGCTACTGATCAAAACAATTGTTACAATATCTCATTAAAACCTACCCTACATGTACCCCTAGAGAGCGCAATAAAGAAAAATAAGAATTATCTATAAAATTCGTCATTAATATATTTGTAGCTAATAACAAGTTTTTTTTTAATAATTCATCAATAATTCATTATTAAATAGGATTAGTGATGAATATTTATTGTTTAGCAGCAGAACTTGTTCGTATCTATCTTCTTCTCCTTTTTTTGTAGTGGAGGAGGCCAAGACTACATAAATCCCTTTGAAAACCCTAGTACTTGCTTATATTTTGTAGTCTTTGTAATTAAATTTCTATTAGATTGTTGGCATATATCATTTTTCACAAAGAAAGGTTTAATTTGTACCAAAATTAGTATTGTGATCATTTCTGCATAAATTTGTAGTTATCATATATAACATGGCTGATTCACATATGTTTAACAAACTAATGATTTGGATTTTGGACTAATCTAACAATTCATTAGTACCATTAATGAAATGTAAATCTGTATAGTTTAGGGATCCTTAGACGATATCGATCACTACAAAAGGAAAAAAATACATAATTCCTTTGTCTCCATGCAAAACTTCTGCTTATATGATGTATGAAAAGTTTGTAGAAATCTAACTTATGCATACAGTCGAGCACAAATACGTGCATGCACATATATTTATACGAACATAATCATAGACTATATACTTCAAGTTAAAAGGAAAAAGAAAAGGATATATAAGAGAGAATGGGAGAAGGAAAAAACAAGAATTCGAATTCTAAAACACATATCAATTCCTCTTAATCTTGTTAAGGTCTTTGTGAGTCTCACATCGGATTATGGAAACATGAACTTCTTATATAGATTTGGACAATCATCACCCTGCTCAAGATTCATTCTTTACATGGTATCAGAGTCATATTCATTCCAATTCTTCGTTCACCGATGTTGGCCCCCAAATTATATTATACACGCTTCAGTTAACAAGGTCTGAGCGTGCGTGATAGTGTTAAGAGTCTCACATCGGATATGAAATGAAAACATGGACTCATTATATGACCTTAGACAATCATCACCTTACAAGCTAGCTTTTGGGATTGAGTTAGACCCAATATTCATGTTGGGTTTTGATATTGGTGAATGTGAAAATGATGGGATGAAAATTAAAGGGAGTAAAAGACTCTTTTGTCCCACATCGAAAAAAGAGAAGGAAAGAGAGGTGTATATATTACATTACACCTTCTCTAGTTGCTAAAAGGGTTGAGAGGGCAAGGACCCCTCGCGGCGTCGTCGTCGCTCGACTTCGGCTTTGGATTGATTGATAATCTTTTTGGACGAACTTTTCTTTAATTAATTAATTATTTATTTATTTAATTAAAATAAATCCAAACGGATCGACCCAAGACCATGGCCGACCGTCGGTTTAAGTCCTTTTTCTTTTCGAATTTCCCTCCAAATTTTGGTGATTATTCTGAATGGTTGCAAACATTCAGAAATGGTACCTCCAAAACCTATAAATTCTTGATTTGTTCCAAGAATTTATTCACTCATTCTAATACGAATTTCTCTACAATTCGAAAATTCATTCTTATTCATGATATACTGTCGTTGAGTGGTTCGCTGCTACCGGAATTTGGAGTACTACTATTCTGGTAAGATAATCGTTCTATCCTGGGAGGCGATATTCCATTAACCTCGAGTACTGTGAGGGGAATAATTTCCTTAAGGACACACTTTGAACTAAGTGGGTTCGATTATATTCTAAAATTATTTTCCAAAACAGATTATGTTTCGTCTACTGTTTTTCTTGATTAATTTACTGTTGAGTAATTTCTATACTGTGTAATCTGTTTTTTACTAAGTGTTTAAACAGATTGTGTTGAAACATTATTTTGGTCATATACAGATTATTATACCAACAATTCATTCTTTACCGTCTCAAATATTAGGTTCCTAATTACGCCGTTAAGGATGGTGAGATGGATTAATTAAATAATTATGATGTCTTTATCTTGTACCTAGAGAAAAAAATAACTATAGCGATGGAAAAATTGATCCCTAATAATCTAAATCTGGTCCCTTATATACAGGCTTTGCAGCCAATAAAATATGGTTGTCAGTCGTCATTAATTGTATAGGATCCACAACTGATAAAATTTGGTTGCTCTTCGTCGTTAAGTCAATATAGATTAAGGCTCCGCCGCTAAATTACAATAAAGTATAAGTTATGGACCATATTTTCAAATCATAATAAATGTTGATCATTAATAAGCCATTTTCTTGTACTGGTGGTTGAGCCTTAAAATGGAGAAATTTATAATGGTTGTAGAGCTTCCCCGTTAATATATCATACATAATGCAAATCAAAATTAATTGGACCAATGAAATCTGTGTTGAAATTATTTATTAAACGTGAAATAAATTTAAACCTATTTAATTATGAATCGAATAATTGGAGCTCCGCACGTAGGAAACGTTATTTCCACACATGTGCACAAATAGTGTAAAAGATCATAATTTCCTTAAATAGAAGAGATATTGATACGTATACGAATTGTTTGAGACGTAAGGTAATAGACGGTTATTGGTCAAATGACGTGGCTTCACGTTGGTAAATGAAGGAAGAAGTGTACAAAGTGTGAATGTCGAAACGAGTCGAAAAAAGGACCGCGACGCCGAAAAATCATCTCGGCCATGGCTACCACCCTCGAGCGACACGGAAATCTACGAAATTCCCGCGCCAACTGCGAGCGCGTGCGGCGATTCGTAACGTTGGGCGAATTTAAGGTGATCTTTGGGCTGACTTTAGAGTATTAACTCTCCATTATGTTGCTCATGAATTCAGCCATTATTTGACTGAATTGTAACTCCATATTCAAGTCCATTACTTGGTCATTAAAGACCATTATTAGGCTAATGGAAGGTCATCTTCTCCAACATTATAAAATGATGTCTTTGGCTCATTTGGAAAACACTTTACACACTTGACATTCTAAACTTGACAATTTGCTGAAAAATGTTCTTCCTCTCTTGCAATCAAACACTCAAAGTTCTTTCTTCATAAGTGAACTCTTGAGTTTTTCCTTTACTCATTAGTTTGATTGTTGTTTTATCTTGGGAGATAAGTTGGCATACCACCGTTAAAGAAATATACAGGACAATATTATCTTAAGGAAAGATTCAAACTTCAATCGACTCAGCAAAACCATTCATTGTTTAATTTCCAGATTTATTATTTACTTGTTGTTGTTATTGCTTTTCCATTTCCTTGTAATTTTATATTTATATCCAACAAGCTTAAGATAATATCCGCTGCTTTCAACAACAACAACAACAACAATGACTGCTGAAGATCAAATCAACGCTGAAAATTCAAACATTACTCAAGGCAATTCCAATGCCTTCAACTCCACTGTTCTTGGCACTTCTAGTGTCAATCCTACAACTCAAGGTATTCCCTGTGCCTTCAATCCCTCTGCACAAGGTGTTCCAAACATCTTTGCTTCTATGTTATTCTTCATGACATTTATGGGAATATCATATTTCCTAAACAAAGACCCTCCACTAGTTGGAGAAGACGTGGAACCTCAGTCTAGTAATATGGCAAGAGGGAACCAAGATATCCATGTCTATGACGACATGAAGGTGGTCCGTATGGATTACAACCACAGTGGTATAGTTGGTCACATAGCCAAAAATTGCCACAAGCACAACCAAGGAGGCAAGACTAAGACAAACATCGTCAATGACACATTTCTAGACGATATGGTTGAAGATTCGCAGCAGTGGTGCTGGAAGTCAACCTTGTCGAGAATCCAACACAATGGTTGTTGGATACAGGTGCTACCCGACACATTTGTTACAACAAAGATGCCTTCTCACAAACGAAGTTATGAACAAACCTCTGAGGATCTAGGAGTCGCTGACTACCTAGATCCAAACGGTTCATATCATAAATTCTGAAGTGGTTGAAGATCAGGAATTCAGTATTCCAGATTATCAGGACTTGGAAGATTCAGAAATGGAACCAAGACGAAGCAAAAGGGCCCGGAAGGACAAGTCCGTCGGTCCAGACTATGAAGCTTATCTGGTTCAGGACGAACCATGGACAATCACAGAAGCATTGTCGACTCCAGAAGTACCACTCTGGAAGGAAGCTATAAAAAGTGAATTAGAGTCCATCCTACACAACCACACATGGGAGTTGGTTGACCTTCCTCCAGGATATAAACCTTTGAGTTGTAATTCCTCAAACGGAAGTTAAAGGCAGATGGTTCCATCGATAAATACAAAGCTAGGTTGGTAGTCAAGGGCTATCTCCAAAAGGAGGGTCTTGACTACTTCGATACCTACGCTCCAGTATCTAGAATGACATCCATACGTATGTTCATAGCCATCACCGTCTTGAGGGATCTTGAAATACATCAAATGAATGTCAAGACAGCCTTCCTGAATTGTGATTTGAAAGAAGAAATATACATGTATCAACCCGAGGGGTATGTGGTTCCAGGACAAGAGACAAAAGTATGTCGTCTTGTCAAATCGTTGTACGGGATGAAACAGGCCCCTAAACAATGGCACGAGAAATTTGATAGTACCCTACTATCAAAAGGTTTTACCATTAATAAATGTGACAAATGTGTTTACATGGAAGAAAATGCCGATTCGTTCGTCATAATATGTCTTTATGTATATGACTTATTGATCACAGGTAGCAGTCCTAGGACAATCCTAGAGACTAAGAACATGTTAAAACAATGCTTCGACATGAAAGATATGGGTGTCACAGATGTTATATCAGGGATCAAGATCTCTAAGACATCTAATGGACTGGTCTTGTCTCAATCTCACTACATCGAAGATGTGCTGAAGAAATTTGAGATGTTCGACAGTTCACCAGTAACGACACCATTGGATAAAAGTTAAAAGATTGACAAGCATCTTGGTGCACCCGTACGCCAGGAGCGATACGCACATGTAATTGGGAGTTTGATGTATATTACAAACTGCTCTCGACCTGATATCGCTCATGCAGTCAATAAATTGGCTAGATTCACCCGTAATCCAAGTAGGGATCACTGGAAAGCACTAAATAGGGTACTACAGTTCCTGAAGTTCACGCAAAATTTCAGGTTGCACTGTTCGAGATATCCAGCTGTACTAGAAGGGTACAGTGATGCAAAGTGGATATCTGATAGCGATGACATCAAGTCCACCAGTGGATATATTTTTACAATTGGTGGTGGAGCTGTGTCTTGAAAATCCTCTAGGCAAATCCTTATTTCCCGATCCACGACGGAGTCGAAATTTATCGCTTTGGAAAAAACGGAAGAAGAAGCTGAATGACTTCATGGTTTCTTAGAGGATGCCCCATGTTGGGATAAACTCGTGTCTTCTGTAATGATTCACTGCGACAGCCAGTCGGCTCTAGGAAGAGCACGAAGTTCTATATACAAAAACAAGTCTCGTCATATACGACAGAGACATGGGTCAGTTAGGCAACTGATCACCTCGGGTGTTATTTCCATTGATTACATAAAATCTAAGGAAAACATAGCAGATCCCTTGACGAAGGGAATACCCAGAGATCAGATGAACTGCCTGTCTACGGAAATGGGCTTAAAACCCAATCAATAAGAATCAATATAATGGACACCCAACCTTTCGGACTGGAGATCACAGGGATAAGGTTCAATGGGAAAACAAAACTGTAAAGGTTCAGTTGAGCGCTTCGGTGGAAGCAAGAGCACTTCGGATAATGATTTCTTCTTAAGAAACACAATCCAAGGTCATTCCCGTGATAGACATAAAGTGCTACCTGCAAGAGGGGTAAAAGGATAAGTTTCCAAAACCTTTAATGATCCTCCAAAGTAGAGGTTAGGTTGAGAAATTTTTTAATGGTTCCTAACGCTTGTATAGCTGGGTATTGCAGGATACCTTCTAGGAGACCACCTATTTAAGTGCGAGGACAGGCCTCCTCAAATGAACGCACTTAAGAAATCAAGGGTGTCCATGGCCAACGACGGACAAAACATACAAGAAAGATAGAGTAGGAAAGGTGTTGTGTTGGTACCATTGTATTGACATATACTAAACACTGACGGTTCAAGACATCACGTTCACCGCGCAGTAAATATGTCCGATGGTATACTACTATGAAAGGTTCAAGGCTACGGCTACCTCTCCATATGCAACGTCGATCCGCCGGATGATTGCTAGAAAGGCACCATATCGTGCGCCAAAATCTCTTCCACGAGGGGATTGTTGGAAATATTTATTAAACGTGAAATAAAGTTAATCCTATTTAATTACGAATCGAACAATTGGGGCCCCGCACGTAGGAAACGTTGTTTCCACACACGTGCACAAATAGTGCCAAGGATCATAATTTTTTTAAATGGAAGAGATATTGGTACGTATACGAATTGTTTGAGTCGTAAGGTAATAGACAGTTATTGGCCAAATGACGTTGGTTTCACGTTGGTAAATGAAGGAAGAAGTGTACAAAGTGTGAATGTCGAAACGAGTCGAAAAAAGGACAGCAATGCCGGAAAATCATCTCACCACCTCTGAGTCGCGGCGCTGTGACAGTTTCAGAACGTTGGAAGCTGATTTAAGGTGATCTTTGGGCTGACTTTGGAGTATTAACTCTCCATTATGTTGCTCATGAATTCAGTCATTATTTGACTGAATTGTAACTCCATATTCAAGTCCATTACTTGGTCATTCAAGGCCATTATTAGGCTAATGGAAGGTCATCTTCTCCAACATTATAAAATGATGCCTTTGACTCATTTGGAAAACACTTTACACACTTGACATTCTAAACTTGACAATTTCCTGAAAAATGTTCTTCCTCTCTTGCAATCAAACACTCAAAGTTCTTTCTTCATAAGTGAACTCTTGAGTTTTTCCTTTACTTATTAGTTTGATTGTTGTTTTATCTTGGGAGATAAGTTGACATACCACCGTTAAAGGAATATACAGGGCAATATTATCTTAAGGAAAGATTGAAACTTCAATCGACTCAGCAAGACCATTTTATTGTTTAATTTCCAGATTTATTATTTTTATTGCTTTTTCATTTCTTTGTAATTTTATATTTATATCCAACAATCTGAATATCATATAATTAAAAAAAATAAGACTAACTAGAAAAACTATACAAGTAAAGATTCATTAGACGAATGAATCTAAATCTTATAAGATCTGTCTGACTCAATCACTTCTATAATGACCACACAAAATGTTGTTTATTGCATGCACCCATTTAATTAATTAAAATACTCCAACTACCTTCCCCCCCCCCCCCTCCCTTAGCTTGCCTCATGCTCATCTACTACCATAATTAGATTTAGAATATTTTATTCTATTTTTGACACACAAATTTATTGGACCTAACTAATCACTTTCTTTGTTCCTTTAAATAAATTCTCCAATTACTACTTTATAGCTCCACTTCTTCTGATTCTTCTGCAAAATTCAGAATTCACAACATTTAGGCACATTTTGTGCTTCCAAATTTATTGCCGTCCAAATTGTTTGAGTTTCACTATATATGCTCATTTTTTCCTTCTTTTTTCCAAATCTCACCATTGCAAGAAATTGATCTCTGACTTTAATTCTTGAAATATATGAACGTGTATAGTTTAGTAATTCTAGATGATATTCACGGCTGTCTTTGAATTCGTGCGAGCTGTGCTATCGCACAGGGTTCCGAAAAACGAAAAAAATTAGGGACTCTTTTTTTTCATTTTTTATTAAGTAGTATTAATTCAAATTTATTGTAAAGGCCCATAATTCGTAGGTCTTAACCCAATCAAAGTAAAGTGATTCAGTTCCAGTGGCGCGCGCAGGTGGAGGCCCAAATTTAGATTTCAAATCAAACCTATTAGGCCTAGACATTTTTTAGTAGAACAATAGGTGATAATTTGCTTACACACCGCCAAAACAAATCTACTGACTGAATTTGAATTTTTTTAAAATTCTAATTAAGGGCCCACTTTTACGAATTAGAACAGGACCCCCAAAATGTTTGAGACGATCATGTTGATATCAATCCGTACAAAGGAGAAAACGTAGTTCCTTTGTCCCTAAGCATATAACTATGCTAATATATATGATCAATCCGTACAAAAGAGAAAACGTAGTTCCTTTGTCCCTAAGCATATAACTATGCTAATATATATGATCTATGAAAACGTTAGTTGAAATCTAACTTATGCATACAGTCGAGCACAAATAAATGCACATGACATACGAAAATTATCTTAGACTATATCCTTCAAGTTGACGTTGGAGATGGACCAAAACAAAATATTGCAAGTTCTTAAACATAAAAAAAGAGATATAATCTTGTCATGTCATGGTCAAATCCTAAGTTCCTAACTATCTTACTCTACCTCATTTCTCCGAAAAATGATTACCATTAGACCACCCATTAGCCTAATGGAGTAATGAAATTTGCTGAAAACCTTTATTTGTGTTGAGATATACCACATATATATATTGTATATATATATATGTGGTTAGTTAGTTTTGGATATATTAATTTGTTATAAGCTAATTAGATATTTTGATTAATCTAGATTAGATATTTTGTTAGTAGAATACTATTGGTGTGTATTATAAATACACCCCACATATCTTGTAATTAGATAGAGAGTAATAATTAAAAATATCCACATAAGAGCTTTTGCTCCCAAAATCGACTCTCTCATTTCTGCGATCTCTTCTCAAGCTCCTTCTTCTTCTCTCAAATCTTCTTCATCTCTGCCTCATCTCTTACTCCCTGCAAACTTTAACATGGTATCAGAGTCGGATAGATCCGAGAGGCGCAATTGAAGAAACAGAAATCTGCAATTGTAAACAGAGAAATAACAGTCGATCGCGAATTGCAATTGCATCGATCAGAAATCGATAGAAATTTCTTCTGGAAAATCAGGAAAACAGAGAAATCGCAGCAATTGAAAAATTGAAGAACGAAATCGCAACCGCGATTTTCTTCGGAAAATAGAGAATTGAAGGAATTTCTTCTGAAATCGAAAAATCCAAATCGAAGGAGATTCAATTTTAATTTGAATTGAAGGAGAAATCACGATCGATTGAAGGAGATTCATCACGATCGATTGATGGAGATTCAATTTTAATTGTGATCTTCTTCGAAATCGCAAAGGAAATGGAAGTCAAAAGGATCGAAATCAATTCAAGGAATTGAAATAAAAAATCGAACCGCGATGGAGATGCTTCTATTTTTTGCGGATACACTCCGCCTTTGGCTATCGTTGCGACGACGAATATTGCCACGAATATGTATGCTCGGTGAGTTTCTAGAAATTCAATTTTATTTTCGTAATAGTTTTGTGTTGGTGAAGTTGCACCGTGTTGAATTCGTATTGGACTGTTGTTGGTGAATGAAGCAGCTTGTTGTGTTGTTGTTGATAGTTGTTGTGATGTTGTTTTCTGTTCAGTATTAGTTATGTGTTTTTAGAGTTGTATTTGTGTTGGTGACTTGACAAATTGGAGGAAAATTATCGAGTTCGCCGTTGTTGTGTTGGCTGGTTGTTGTTGCTTCTACTGTGGCTGATTTTTGTGTTAGTTTCTATTCGTGTGGTGGTATTAGTGTTTCGTGGCTTGTGGCATAATGCCGCACCTACTGTTCTGTTGCTGGAGTCGAAGCTGCTAAGCATGGGTACTACAACTGAGGTTGTTGATATGTCTCGTATAAGAATTGAAGGATATCTTGCAGCTTTTCCCAAATTGGTACAGGAGATCAGCATAAATATGTTGAGATAAAAAATGTGCGATATGTTTATCAGCCGATAGAATTTCTGTACTTGCTAATGGTCACTGCAACATTCTTGAAGATTTGAAGACAATGAGGCTGATGTCTAAACTATTGCCTGAATATTGTTATTCACTATATGAGAGAGGAATTGGCGGGACAACTTTTGAGCTTATTTTTTGCATTTGATGAAGCGATATCACTTGGACACAGGGAAAATGTGAGTGATTGTTTCAGGTGAGCAGTTGGTGTAGATGTTGTTATTGCAACTCATGCTAGGCATATTAATGGATTTTTATGGTTAAGAGGATCATAGAGTAGGAAATGTCTATCGATAGGAGGATCGAGGAGTTTTTAGCGACAAATAGACTAAGAATTGAGGGATACTTCGTCGAAGACAATATGGATTGAGTGAGATTGCGTGATGAGAATCGATGGATTCTCTAGTCCAAGCGAGACTAGAGAACGAGGGGTTCTTGCCGCTTATTAAAATAGTTGGTGTGATGAGAATCGAGAGATTCTCTAGTCCGAATGAGACTAGAGAACGAGGGGTTCTTGCCGTCGTTGTTACGTAAGGATAATCGAGGAATTCTCTAGTCCGGGTGAGAATTATATATATTTGCAACAAGTTGAAAATAAGTCTACGAGCACTAGTGGTAGAGAAAAAAGAAAGAGATTAGAGTAGGGGTAAGAGAAGTGGGACCCACATATATATATATATTTATTTTGTCCTCATGGTAAATTTATAAAAAGTGTTTTTATTGTTTTGTAAGAAAATAAAGAGATTAGGGTTTAAATTATAAAAATAAATAGAATAGGGTGCAAGTTACACACATTAAGGTGCAAAATACAATGAATGATCCAAAGTAAATATTTTCAGATAATTTTATTGCTAAGGCTACTAGTTGGACCCCACATGAAATATAAATTAAAATTTAAAATGTCAACAAGAATTTTGGATGAATTTAATTCACATGCAAAATAAAATAACTTTGATCCATAATTTGTGCATCATTTCAGAAATTTACTCCTCAATCACTTCTACAATTGTCCACACAAAATGTTGGCATTTTTTTTTCTTTTGTTGACGAAGGATCCCGCAGTCGATGCTCTTTCGAGTGCGCATAGGGTAAACTCCGGACTGACGCAATAGCCTGCAAACCACGTCAGCCAGTTAAACCACACTTGACAAGTCAGTGCATGACTTCAAGAGGCGGCGCAGCCGACGTTCTCGAGGTTTGAACTTGACTGCCTTCTCCCACACCACCCAATGAGGATACTCACTGGTGTAAGACTTCGGATAAAATGTTGGCATTTGATAGAATTTAAGAGGCAAATTAAGGATCATGTGACACACAAAAATTGGCATATTATATATGTTGATTGCATGCTACCCATTTAATTAAAATCCTTCAACTACCTCCTTCCCCTCTCCCTTGCATCATCTACTACCATAATTACAATACTTACAAAAAAAATTGGACCTAACTAGTCACTTTCTTTAAATAAATTCTCCAATCACTACTTCATAGCTCTAATTCTTCTGCAAAATTCAGAATTCACAACTCCTGCATTTTCTTGTTCCTTAAAAATATACACTGAAAATCACATTTTGTACTTCCAAATTTATTGCCGTCCAAATTGTTTGAGTTTCACTATAGATGCTCATTTCTTCTTCATCTACTTTTCCATATCTCTAACTTTAGTATGGAGTTTGGTTTGATCATTGCTGCTCTTCTTGGAATTTTCCTCTTTCATGGCTTTTGTTCTTCTGAAAAAGGTTACAATATCTTACCCTTTTCTCCTTTCTTTCTACTTAATAGTAAACTTGTTGTCGGCCTTTCATTATTGTCAGACTCTTTTTGTTATAGTGAACTAGTGATATATATATAGTTAAGGAATTAACTTATGTATAATTATTGTAATGTTTTAACAGTAATAGTGTAATTTAAGTTATATAAACATTGTAAGTCTAAAGATTGTTTTTATTCTACTAATGTTGTTTTACTTGTCATATAGCAGGTAAATTACCATCTTTATCATAAAGATCACTTATAATTATATTAGAAGTGATTTGATTGGGTAAATAATAACTTATGCTTTTTAATATATTATAATCAATTAGTTTTATTTTTCAGGATAATAATATTACTATCTCCATCCCCAAATAAGTGTTTCCTATTCGAGAGTCAATCTAACTAATCATAAAAATTACATTAGATAACTTAATATTTTTAAATTAAAATTTAGATATTCAAATTATATAAAAAGTAATATAAGTTGCAATTCTTCTCAGGTCAATTTGATATAAAAACACATTTTAAAAATGTGTTAAAGCTCACGATAATTTTAAATCTCGAAAAGCAAAAACAAATACTTTTATGGACAACCATCTGTAATTATCTTAGATTAATTGATGTTAGCAGTGACAATTTTTTTTTAACATTGTCCATGTAGTTTAACATGTGTGAGCAAATTGGCTACTAATTAAATTTACCAAATTTATTACATGTAATTATCTTATAATAACTTCATTGTAGTAGCATATAAAAATTAAACTCAATACATTTTAGTTTAGTATATAATCTCTCCGTCCCAAAAAGATTGACCTATTTTTTTTATTAGTTTGTCTTAAAAAGATTAATTCATTTTTATATTTAGGAACAATTTAATTTTATGAGATCATTTACAGCTATATAAATATCTAAGATTTGTTTTGGACCACATATTTCAAAAGACTTTCTTTATTTTTAAATTTTGTGTCAAGTCAAATTAAGTCAATCTTTTTGGGAGGAAGGGAGTAGTAATTAAGAATGATTTTAAGTTAAAACTCTTTGTATGATTTGCAGCTCCAAACTACTCATTTATGCACCCAGCAACTACAGCACCGGAGGTTTCACACTATGACTACATAATCATCGGTGGCGGCACCGCTGGCTGCCCGTTAGCCGCCACGCTCTCTCAGAACTATAATGTACTTCTGCTCGAGCGTGGTGGTTCGCCTTACGGAAATCCAAATATCACGTTTTTATCCGCATTTGGATCCGCACTCTCCGACCTCTCCTCAAATTCGCCTTCACAACGTTTCATTTCCGAGGACGGTGTAATCAACGCACGCGCACGCGTTCTAGGCGGCGGAAGCTGCTTAAACGCGGGTTTTTACTCACGCGCGGGAACGAAGTACGCGAGGAGCGTCGGATGGGATGGTAAGCTTGTGAATGAATCGTATGTGTGGGTGGAAAATAAAGTGGCGTTTCAGCCACCAGTGAGGCAGTGGCAATCCGCCGTGCGCGACGGTCTTGTGGAGTCCGGGGTGGTGCCGTACAATGGATTTACGTATGATCATATAAATGGGACTAAGATTGGTGGCACGATTTTCGATAACGACGGCCGCCGCCACACGGCTGCCGATCTTCTTGAGTATGCTAACCCTATTGGAATCACTCTCCTTTTGCATGCTTCCGTCCACAAAATCTTGTTCAGAACTAGAGGTACGTATATTCTCATGCAAATTAAAAAGAGGGAAAAGATATAATCATTCATCTATTGACATCTATCAATGTATTTGGACTTGGTACAAATATATATTTTTCAAAATTTAAACAATATTATATACTACCTTTAACATTGTTTAGGTGGCAATTAATTTGGAAGGTGAGATTAATTAATGAACATCATATGTTTTTTAAATTTTTGATTAAGAAAGTAATAATTATGTGCAGGAGGGTCAAAGCCAGTAGCTCGTGGTGTGATATTCAGAGATGCCTTGGGGAAAAAACACAAGGCATATTTGAGAAGTGGAGATATGAATGAAGTAATAGTTTCAGCTGGGGCACTTGGGAGCCCACAGATGTTAATGTTGAGTGGGGTAGGCCCATTAGAACAATTAAAGGCCCATAACATCACGGTAGTACTGGACCAGCCCAATGTTGGCCAAGGCATGATGGACAACCCAATGAATGCAATATTTGTGCCATCACCTGTCCCTGTTGAAGTCTCTCTAATTCAGGTTGTGGGTATTACCCATTTTGGAAGCTACATTGAAGCTGCCTCCGGCGAGAACTTCTCCGGAGGCCATCCCACTCGTAGTGATTATGCCGGCGGCCATCCCACTCGTAGTGATTATGGAATGTTCTCCCCAAAGGTAATTTTTTCATGACTTTAGTTTTAACGCGCTGATAATATTTTACATTATCAAATCAACTTATAAACACAAGTAGTCATTCGTAATAAATAGGATTAGTAACCTGAAAAAATGTGGCAGGTAACTTGCCACAACTCGTTAAAATACACTGATGGTATAAAAAGTTCTTATACTATTAGTGTACATAACTTAAATCATGAGATTACAGTCTTAATGTACCGGTATGAATATTCACACAATATGTGTAGATTTGAATTTTATTGCCGTCCTTCTCTCTACAATTGAGTTTAACTTTTACAGGCAGATAGTAAAATGATGTTAACTTTTACTTACATGTAATTGTTCATAAAAAGTTGGACTAATAAACAAAAAAATAAGATAAATTACATGTTAAATATTTTAAAATATATTATATATTGTCAGTATATATTAGTTGAATCCTAGTAATTAGTTTAGATTTAAAGGAAGAATTGGGACAAGATGTATTCGACTTTCCTCCCAACTTTCAAATCTTATTTTTTTACTTACGTTCTCACTTATATGTCCCGGGAATTACGGGGTGTAACAGGCCTTGTCCCGTCACATGTCATTATCAAACTCTTAGAAGTCTTGTAGACAGGTGTGGGTTGTATATGTATTTGGACATGTGTGAGTTGTACTCGTTTTGAATATTATGTATATAGTGGCAGCCTTGCCGGCTTGCCTGTATTTATATGATTTCATATTTTCATATTTTCTTCCGAGTCTTAGTAGAGTATGTGATGTGTGGGTATGAGGGTGTCCAGATAGGGCACCAGTCGCGGTCCGTCGGATCAGGCCCAAACTTTAGCCAACTTAATATTTAATTAATGGACCTAGTTAGGCCCGTTATAGTCCTTATGTTTATTGATTTATTAAAGAATTAACCTATATAACCATTTATCAACCGCTTAAACTAAAAATAGCTGCAAATAAATAATATATGTATAATTTATGAATAATATTGTATACCAGAGAACAATCAATGTATAATCTATGTATACCGATAAGGAAAAAGTAAACGATGAATTTGGCCAACCATTTTTGTAAAGATCCCATCTTATTTGAGCACAAAGTTGAAAAGAAGTATGGATTTTGCAGATTGGACAGCTATCAACAGTGCCACCAAAACAAAGAACTCCAGAAGCCTTAGAAAAGGCCATAAATTCAATGAGTGCACTAGATGATGCAGCATTTAGAGGAGGGTTCATATTAGAAAAAGTAATGGGCCCATTATCTACTGGACATTTGGAGCTCCGAACCCGGAACCCGAATGACAACCCATCAGTCACCTTCAACTACTTCAAACAGCCAGAGGACTTACAAAGATGTGTAAATGGACTCAAAGTTATAGAAAATATAATTGAGTCCGAATCTTTTTCAAAATTCAGATATGATACACTTTCTTTGCCAGCATTACTCAATCTAACAGCAAGTGCCCCAGTGAATTTGTTGCCTAAACATGACAATGTTTCATTGTCATTGGAACAATTTTGTAAGGACACTGTGATGACAATTTGGCATTATCATGGAGGGTGTCAAGTTGGTAATGTGGTTGATCAGGATTATAAGGTTATTGGGATTGATGCTTTGAGGGTAATTGATGGTTCAACTTTTAATTACTCTCCTGGAACTAATCCTCAAGCCACAGTCATGATGCTAGGAAGGTTAGTACTTGCTAATTTATACACTCTCTGCCCTAATATTAACGATGCATTTTTTTTAATGTTAAAAAATGACACCTTCGAATGGAGTCTTAGAGCAACAGTAATATTATATATGCGTGATCTATAGGTCACAACTCACAAGGTCAAGTCGTGAAATCGATACAGCTTGCGTCAAGATAGATGATCTACATTACACCCTTTTGGAGTGTGGCTCATCCCTACTTTTAATTTCTTATTTTATACCAGTAAACTGATTTAAAGCCACAACAATTTCTCGACTTGTTTTATACCACAAATTAAATTTCTAATTTTTTCCTTTCTTAAATTAGTAAAATACCCTCATAATAAAATATTGACACGGAAGTAGTAAAAAATGCTTATAGAATATACTAAGGTCTTAGTTCTTGAAATTAAGATGTGATGATTACTAAAAGATTTTTCTTTTTTCTTTTGGAATGTGCAGGTATATGGGAGTAAGGATACTAAATGAGAGACTTGCTAAGGAGAAGAATCAAAATAATTGATGATAAATGCATTTCTTCTATGAGGGTGGATAAATTAAGAACACATAATACCACTATGATGTATATTGACTTAATTTCTGCAATATGAAGAGGCTAGTAAGAGGTTTTTGAGTTTAATTATTCTGGATTGTTATTTTTATTCTCATTTTTTCTCTCTCTCATAAATTCTATAAACATGCATATAGAAGCAGATCGATTCTGTGAGTTCATCTAAATTCATTCCTATATACTCTAATTATATTTATATATGGGAAAAATTAAAATCTATAAATATATTAAGGAGTAACAACTAATTCTAAACTTACGAATTCTAGATTTTAAATTCGGTAATACACAATTAATAAAGGTTTAATGATAGAATTGGTTTTTGATTGCTTGTTTTTTTTACTGATACTACTAAAAAAACGATAATTTCTAATGAACATTTCCATAGGATTTTTTTGATAAAAATCGTTCCTAACGAGCCAATTTTCAATAGACTCCTTTGAAAGATCTCATTTTTTGTGTAGTAAGTACGACGAATGTTAAGTATCCCACATCGGATATGGAATAAAAACATGAACTCCTTATATGAACTTGAACAATACTCATTTTACAAACTAACTTTTGTAATTGAGTTAGACCCAAGATCCATTTTTTACGACCAAGACGAAAATGACTAGTACCTTTTTTATGATAGTTCAGGTTTTTAGGCTTGTGCCTGACTACTTCATTGGTATTACCCAGACGTCCTGGAGGTAATAGCACCGGTTTTTCAATACTATTTCCAGTAAATCGCGGGATGTGCTCCGATGGCCAGTTTCTGGGAGCGTATAACTGATCAATGAGACAAGGTCCAATTCCCCAACATGCAGAATTACTTCGTGCTTGCGGGCAATCGAACTCACGCTGTCCATGACATAGCGCCTTATATGCCCAGAGGACATGACTAGTACTTGTTGAAGCATCTCTGTTCTGTCAAAGGGAATGCTCTCCTTCTTTATATATTCCTCAAATTAAAGAGTTAAAAGTTAAATATTTACAGGTAAGTCGATCTTCTTATATAAAGCATGAAATTTGTAATTTTAAAAATGAAATAAATTATTACTTATAATAGGTAAATATCAGATGTAAAAGATAATATATATTACTTAAACTCTTAGTGAAAGTATTCATATCTTCTCTCTCACCATAGCAAGAGAGAGAAGATTAAAAGTCTTATAAGAGAAGGTGTCAAGATCATGGTACCTGGAGGCTGGAATCTAAATTAACATTGGAGATTCATATAGAGGAAAATCGTGATCATGATCAGTCCCTTTTTCAGAGAAAAGAAGCTTTTGTATGGAATGCTCAAAAGTAGGCATCACAAGAAGATATCCTTCATTCCTCTGGCATAATTCAATGGCATAACCTAGCCATTATATTGAAGTTATATGCATGTATTGTCCCTATAAATTCAGCTCTCCATATATCTACTGTTCATACTTCATATGTGAAAGGAATTGTCGAACTTAAACTATGGAATAAATAATTTCAGCAAAGAAGAACAGAGGTAAACTTAAAGACAGTAAAGAATGTTCCCAAAAATGTTCTGTGACATGAACTGGAACATTAACAAAAATGCAGAACTAAAAAACGAGTTAAGATGCAGCGGAAATAAATCAAGGACACCCAAGATTGTTTTTCATAAGTTATATAATTGTATATAACTTATAGTGGTCTCATGACCAAAAATTTATTGTATAAAAATTATACAATCTTACAAATCCCTTGAGAATGAACAAGAGTCAGAAACAAGAAAGGGATTAAAAAGAAGTTAAATCCTAACTTCTAAGCCTGAAAAATCTATCTAAAATAGAAGTGAAAAACACCCTATTACAATTGCTTGAATTGAAAGTACCAGTATAGATCTAAGGAAGCAATTCGTAATTTTGAACAAGTGTAATCACAAAACTAGGCTGCTCGATCCAGCTGTGTTTGAGGCAATATTTGAGACGTCTCAGATCTGAATTTTCTTCTCGCAAAAACCGGATGATAAAGCCTTGGAGTGAACCTCTATTTATAGTGGAGAGTTCACCCGAGACGCTCCTTGATTCTCGGTGGAGGTTGAGCGAATAGGGTTGGTGAATCGTTTTTCTTGACCTTAAAATTCTCAACAGATTTGACTTTGTCTTCCCGAGAATGCTCCTTCCGCATGCACTCTCCTCGACTTGGTCTTGTTAAGTATTATCGTGTTTTCCTTAGCTCCTAACCAAGCCAAACATTCACGTGATAAAATCTTCTCACTTCGTAAATCGCGTGAAGATAGGCAAAACTCTTGCCAGAAATGTCCTCCCAGATGTCACGACATTTGGGATGACATTTTCCTGTTTTTACTTAACACCAAAAAGAGACATGTTACGGAAAATGTTAGGACACAGAACCTAACACTAACAATCTCCCCCTTTTTGCCTTTCTTCACAAAACTAAATAGTTTAATGATTTTATCACAGGCAAATATCTCAACCTTCAACCTGAACCAGTTATAAAGCACGATATATACACTATGTGCCAGTAAGTTACTCGAATCAGAGTATGATGCAAATGCGAGTATACATCTAAAAGATTAATGCACTGAAACCATCAATATACACATAAACAATATAGAATAAATAGCAATATATAAACAGAATTAAAATGTCTCAAACTGTCAAGTCGAATAACTACAGTCCACAACTAGTAAGTATTCAACAACTGCTACTTAGCAGCCTAAACACAGCGACCTCAGATCTGTTTCACCACCGGTCTCAGATTGTCCTCTGGTTTCATCTCCTCAGATCAAGATCCTCTAGTTTGAGCATTCACTGATCACTCGCTAAGTTGCTCTCCCGACTGCACCCATCTCCCATTTTGGGAAGAAAGCAAAACAGTAACGTTCCTTAGCTTCCACTGTGGCTCTCAGACCGGTCCACTCTCGTGATCCGGGCATTGAGCTTTGCAATCTCTTGCACCACCAAGCGGTTGGCGATCGTGAGATGTTACCCGAGATATGCGGGACATTTACGTAACACTAGCAATTCCACCGTATTCGTCCATGGAAGATCAATGACTCGCTTCGCTCTTCAAAGACTGTCGATTAACGACGATACTTGAGTTCTTTCCAGAGCAGATCCCGCTAGGGACTTGGAATCCTGTGAGGTTAGTACCTTAAAGATCAATGAGGAAAGGGAAGGATGATACCGTGTCCTTTTCTCGCCATATTTACAACTGTTGAAAGATTGTTTTTCCTATATCAACACTAAAACCTTTTCCTATTTTGTATAGGAATAATGCTTGTTCAATTGTTACAATTGATTTGTTCAAAGAACACAACCAATCGTGTATCATTAACTTGTGCAAAACAAAGAAATAAGGCAATGAGTTTGAGGTTGGACACCTTGAAACCCATTTCTTCACAACTCCACGTGAGGTATGAGATCACCTCATCCTCGTCATTTATCACTTCCCATTTTGCCCTCTCATCATCATTCACTCTATTCAAACATTGGTTAATTGTAGTGGTGTGAAGTCAAAAATTTGTTATAGAGAAACACTTTCCCAAAGTGTTTCGACTGGGTTTCTATTTTACTTGTTAGATTTGCATAAAATAACTTCACTACCTTGTCTACATAAGGACATTTGTTATTTATCGAATCTAGTAGATTTCTTGAAGTGAAGAAATCCACCGCATCCGTACTACAAGACGCAATGTCCAACACCTTCCGGTTCGAATGGCTCGACCGTGAACCAAGACCAATGTTTTGAGTGATTGATCGTTAAAAACTTGGGAGAGAGGGTTACCTCGCACGCAGATTCGAGCTACCGCTTGTGAGACCTCGGACACCGGAATCAAGTTTCGTGGATAGATGATCCGGAGATGTCATAACATTTTCTCGTGACATCTTGGCGGTTGATGATGATTTTGTTTCCGAGGCATGACCAAATTTCTTGGGATAAAACTTCTTCATGGGTGTCGTTCGAATTTCATCTTCCTCACCGGATTCTCGCAGAAGGCGGTGAGTGAAGCAGAGATTCAGGTTGGGACTCAACCGGGCGAGTCTTCTCCGAATCGCCAGAATCGAGCTTGAAGAGGAGTCGCCGACTTCTTCCTTTTCGCGAGGATTCACCATCGCCAAAGGCCTTCTCAAAGTTTCGGACCGATCTGCGAGTGGGAAAAGTCGCTGATTTGTCCTTTGGGAGGACTAAACATCCGGTTTCTCTAAGTTGATAGGATTGTTTGTCTCCCTGGATAGGCGATTTCCAGAGGTTCTTGAATTCACTTATCGCCAAATCATGCACAATGGTGGACTTGTGCTCATCGTGGAGTGTTCGGGACCGTGGTGACATTTTGGGTGACATGGGTGAGACATCCATCGAGAGAAAGGGAAGAAGAGAAGGAGAAGTTAGGGTTTTGAGTTTACGGAATGGGAGAAGTTTGTGAGGGGGATGTGTTGTGTGAGGGATGCATCGTGGGTAATGTGCGAAAATTTCGTTCCCGCTTTTTTTTTTTTTTTTTTTTTGTTGGTGGAATTTTGTTTGGAAGTTTGAATTAGTATTTTAGTGAATGGGTATTTATACACTTGGCAAAAACTATCTACATAAGTGTTCAAATTCTATACAAAGACTAGTTCCTAAGGTTTAGAGGTTGTTTCAAAATAGACATCAAAACCAAGAGAAATTTTTCAACAAAAACCAACTCAACATTAATCGACACACGTCTTTTGAAAAACTGAAACTGAGTGTTATCATAAATGTTTAGCACATTTTGTGTAACACGGGAGTCATTTTCTCATAGGAACAACAGTTTCGGCAACTAAACAAGACACTTTATAGAGTTTTGTCTCTAAATTAGTGGAACAATGTATATTGAGTCCAAATAGATAAGATCTTGTGTCTATCATGATATAAAGTATGTTGATACTCCTATAGAATAGAACTAGTATCAATTTTGTGGGCTTTGCCCAACATTTTACAATTGCCGAGGAATTTAAGGCTTTGCCTTATTTTTGATACTCCTTTTATGATTTTTATATCATCGCAGAACGATCATTTTAATAAAGGTGTTCCTTTGAGAAGTCATGACCGTTAGAAACACAAAACAACTTTAACATTTACTAAAAGAAGCGGTTCAGATTTTACATCGGATGAATGTTACCACAAATGTCGTGACATTTGGATAACACACCCCAAAGATGTTAATTTTTATATTGAGCAGAGACCGAGAGAGTTTTTCAAGTTTGAAAACCTCTCATGATCTAAAGCTTTGTAAAAATATCGCCTAGTTGATGAGAAGTGTCAACATAATCGATTCTAACTACCGCTTTTTCAACCAAGTCTCAAGAAAGTGATGTCTTATATCTATATGTTTTGTACGCAGAGTCTTGAACCGAATTTTTAGATATATTGATGGCACTCATATTATCACAAAGACAAAACTAAGATATTTTTGAAACACCATAATCGCTTCAACATGTGTCTTAGCCATAATAATTGAGAGCAACAACTCCCCGCCGCTACATATTCAGATTCAAGATTGAGAGTGAGACACAATTTTGTTTACGATCGCATCAGAAACTAAGTTATTGCCAAGGTAAAAACATCCTCCACTAGTACTTTTTCTATCTTCCACATCCTCATTTCAATCCGAGTCACTATATCCTATTAGATTAGGATTGTCTTTGGAATACCAAATTCTAACTCACACGTGCAAGAACATATCTTATGACACGTTTGACAGATTTAAGTGGAAAATTTTGTGGCATGCTTGGAATCGTGCACACACACAAACACTAAACATAAGATCCGGACGACTCGCGGTGAGATACAAAAGGCTACCTATCATAGATGCAGATAGAGTTGGTCAACATTCTCCCAACATTATCTTTGATATAGTCCGGTTGATCCCATCTGAGTCTTCATATGTTTGGCATTCTCCAATCCAAATTTTTAACCGTGTTCTTGGCATATTTGCTTTGTGAAATGAAGATACCCTCCTCATTTTGTTTTATCTGCAAGCCTAAGAAAAGGTTAGTTCCCTATCATACTCATTTCGAATGTTGAGGACATACCCGACAAAAGTCTTAAGATGAGACATTGAAGTCGAACCAAAAACTATGTCATCTACATAGATTTGAGCAATAACCATATCTGATCCATGGTGTTTTATAAATAAAGTACAATCAGCTACACCATGTTGGAAACCAATTTCAAGAAGGAATTGAGTTAAACGACCATACCATGCACGCGAGCTTGTTTTAGTCCATACAAGGCCTTTTTTAACCTGTATACATGTTGTGGATGATGAGGATCTTCAAATCCTTTGGGTTGTTCAACATATATCTCCTTATCAATATCTCCATTCAAAAAGGCACCTTTCACGTCCATTTGGTGAAGAGTTATCTTTAAACAACAAGCTATGGCAAGTAATAATCTAATTGATTCAATTTAACATCGGAGCAAAGGTTTCATCATAGTCGATACCTTTGACTTGAGAGTATCCTTGAGCCACTAGTCTAGCTTTATTTCTAATAACAGCCTGATTCACGATTTATTCTTAAAGATCCATTTAGTTCCTATTACATTAGTCTCATCGTATGGCGAACTAGATCCCAAACCTCATTTCGTGAACTGTTTCTAGTTCTTCTTGCACGGCTTGTATCCACCAACTGTCTTTTAGTGCTTCATTAATGTTTTTAGGTTCCAAAGTAGAAACATAGCAAGATTGACTTACCTTGTGATGTATGGTGGACATACACGCATACTTCACCATGTCTCGGTAATTTTTTGGCTCTTTTCTCCTTGTTTTTATTCCTTCGAATACTTCTCCTATTACCTGTTCAGTGGGATGGTTTCTTCTGATTCGGATGAGGATCCTCGCGTCGATCACGGTTCACTTCGTAATCCTCATCGTAACTGCAGTGTTCTCATCTTCTACAGTGCGCTGCAGATGTTGTGACATTTGGTGTAACATCTGCATTTTCTGTGGTCTGCCCCTCCTGTATTGTTACGACAGCATCTGTTACTGGTGTATTTCCTGCATAATCTGCATTATCATCAAAAACAATGTTAACAGATTCTTGTACGGATTTGGTTCGAAGATTGTACACTTGAAGTACGACTATTTTGAGAATAACCTATGAAAATTCCCTTATCACTCTTAGAGTCAAACTTTGCTCGATTATCTCTATCATTTAGGACATAGCATACACACCCAAAAACATGAAAGTAACGTAGATTTGGTTTCTTTCCATTCAAGATCTCATAGGGTGTCATTTTTGTTCCTGATCTAAGATAGACTCTATTAGAGATGTGACTTGCAGTGTTTAGTGCTTCTGCCCAAAAACGTTTTGACAGTTTTTTAGAACTTAGCATGACTCTAGCCATTTCTTGTAGGGTTCTATTCTTCCTCTCTGCTACACCATTTTGTTGGGGGGTTTTGGGAGCAGAAAATTCATGGAAAATACCTTTTTTCTCACAAAATGTAGAAAATTGATTATTTTCAAACTCCTTTCCATGATCAGATCTTATCCGAAAAATAGAGAAATGATATAGATTTCTAATTCTAGAGTACAATATTCTAAACATGTCAAACGTTTGAGACCTTTCTTTCAAAAAGAATATCCAAAAGTATCTTGAAAAGTCATCTACAATCACAAAGGCGTACCTCATGCCTCCTAGGCTATCTACCTCGATTGGACCCATAAGATCCATATGTAAAAGTTGAAAGCAATGAGACGTACCTGAGAAATGTCCATCACTCTGAACAACTTTGTGAGGGACACGGGTTTGCTTACCTTTGAGACAATCTTCACACACCACGGTTTCACTCATAGGACTTAGTTTAGGAATGCCTTTTACCGCCTCATAAGATATCAATTTTCTAAGGTTGTGGTAATTGACATGTCCTAGTTTTTGATGCCACAATGTTGTGTCATCACCCCAACACTATTACATACCTTATGTTCTCCGACAAGATAACAATTATCACTTGTCCTCAGACTGCCATTATGCATTTGTTAGTTTCATCAACACTGCATACGCATGTTTATTGAATCTTACCTCTAAGTTGTCATCACACAGTTGACTTATACTAATTAGGTTAGCCATCAGACCATCAACGTGCAAGACATTATTCAGTGCTGGAATTCCAGGGACATTAACAATTCCTCTTCCTATTATCTTACTCTTTCCACCTCCTCCATATGTAACATTTCCTCCATTTAGAGCTTCGTAGTTCTTTAGACAGTCTTTTGTTCCTGTCATATGGCGGAAGCGACCCATCAAAGTACCACGATCCGAGATATTGGTCCCAGATGCGGTTATGGCTACATTACAACTTGTTTTCTTGATGGGAACCCAAACCTTTTTGTTACCTTACGATTTTTGTAGATAGAGAGTCTCTTAGAGTCTTTGTCAAGTTCTTGTGACGGATTCGAAGACCTTTTCTTTCGAGTTTTAGTAACTTAAAGCAAAAGGTTTTAAATGTCCAGATTTATTACAATAATTGCACACATAGTTGCTACCCTTCTTACGGTTCATTTCCCCATTTTTAACAAACAAGTTGGAGCATAATGTATTGATAGGATTCTTGTAGCCCAAACCAAGATGCAATGAGGTTGACTAACACTAAGGATTTCATCTAATTTGGAGGTGCACGTGTTAAGCTTTTTGAAGGTTGCTTGGCTAGATCCAACTTTGCACTTATCTTCCGAATTCAAGATCTTTTTGGTAAGAGTCACTTCCGATCGGGTAATGGTACTTATCAAATCTGCATTCTCACGAGTTAGAGTTTTCACCTTTGATTCAAGTTGATTAGATTCAATGATTAAGTCCTTGCAAAGGGCTTGCAATTCCTTAATCATATTATCCTTGTAGTCTTCGAGTCTCGTGTTTAGAATCATTTTTGAAATAAAGCCACGAAGCAATCGACATCCAAGAATTAAAAACTCATATATATGCATTGCTTTGTATCTGCAGATGTTACGGTGATGTTCGGAAATGTCATGACATTTAGTGTATCACGATCACTAAACCTTCATCATCCGAGAGAATGTTCAAAAACAGCGCATTGCTTGTGACTCTATTTCGTATTCTCTTCCCCTTCACCTTCATCATCACTTAGTGGAAATCCATAGACTTTTGCCAAACTTTCTTAGAGTGTTTGCACACTCGTTGGCATAACGGCCCCATCCCGGCGAGCATGACATTGAATCTTTGTCGGTAGCAGGATCGAACTCGTTCGGTCAGAATTTATTCTCCTAAGTTGATTGCCTTTTTGTGCGGTGGAAAAATTCTTGGTAATTCGTGGATTGAGTCCTTGGTTTTGGTGCTCTTTAGACTTAGATTTATTCTTATCTTCGTTGAATCTTCTTAACATCGTATTGAACCTACGAGTAAGAAGAGCAACGTTGACACCATCCCCAATTTCTTCAAGTGTTTCATCCTCTTCATTGACTTCCGTCTCTAAGAATTTTGCTTGAAGGCAACATCCTCGCCTTTGTATAAAGACCTTTGATTTTCCATGTTCATCTCATATGTTTTGAGAATGCTCATTAAAGTATGTAGGTCCATGTTGTGGCAAGGTTGTGTGCTTCTTCAATCGCACAAATCTTAATGTTGAACTTTTCGGAAGAGATCGAAGGGCTTTTTCAACAAGTTGATTGTTGGTCAATGGAGAACCAAGAACTTGACATTCATTAGAGATATCAATCAACTTTTCAAAATAGGTTTTAATATCCTCCGATTCCTCCATCCTTAAACGCTCATACTTACTCACGAGCACGCGAAGCTTCGTTCGTTGAACACTCGAGCTACCTTCACAATGAGTTTGTAAAGTATCCCAAGATCTCGCGCAGAGCAATTTTGGATGAGTTTGAACATATAAAGATCAACCCATCCGAAAATAGCATTTAGTGCCTTTTCGCCAAGCTCGCACTATTAGTTTCTTCAAAAGTCCATTCGCATCGGGCTTGACCAAAATGTCGCTTCCTCGTCCGGTGGAAGATAGGAAACATGTATCCATTAGTAATAGATCTCCATGCTCTAACATCAATGGATTTGATGTGAAACGTGGCGAATCTTCCAATAAGGATAGTTTGATCCATCTAAAATAGGAAGTCTACCAATATTTGGATTAGCCGGATCCATAGTTAAGTAAAAGGACCTTAGCACTTATTATGTCAAGTGTCGGCTCTGATACCACTTGAAAGGGATTGTCGAACTTAAACTATGGAATAAATAATTTCAAAGAAAGAACAGAGGTAAACTTAAAGACAGTAAGGAATGTTCCCAAAAATGTTCTGTGACATGAACTGGAACATTAACAAAAACGCAGAACTAAAAAAACGAGTTAAGATGCAGCGGAAATAAATCAAGTACACGCAAGATTGTTTTTCATAAGTTATATAATTGTATATAACTTATAGTGGTCTCATGACCAAAAATTTATTGTATAAAAATTATACAATCTTACAAATCCTCGAGAATGAGCGAGTCCAGTAAACAAGAAAGGGATTAAAAAGAAGTTAAATCCTAACTTCTAAGCTGAAAAATCTATCTAAAATAGAAGTGAAAAACACCTATTACAATTGCTTGAATTGAAAGTACCAGATAGATCTAAGGAAGCAATTCGTAATTTTGAACAAGTGTAATCACAAAACTAGCCGCTTCGATCCAAATTGTGTTTGAGGCAATATTTGAGACGCCTCGATCTGAATTTTCTTCCGCAAAACCGGATGATAAAGCCTTGGAGTGAACCTCTATTTATAGTGGAGAGTTCACCCAGACGCTCCTTGATTCTCGGTGAAGGTTGAGCGAATAGGGTTGGTCAATGTCTTCACTTAAAATTCTCAACAGATTTGACTTTGTCTTCCGAGAATGCTCCTTCCATGCACTCTCCTGACTTGGTCTTGTTAAGTATTATCGTGTTTTCCTTAGCTCCCAACCAAGCCAAACATTCACGTGATAAAATCTTCTCGGTAAATCGCGTGAAGATAGGCAAAACTCTTGCCAGAAATGTCCTCCCAGATGTCACGACATTTGGGATGACATTTTCCTGTTTTTACTTAACACCAAAAAGAGACATGTTACGGAAAATGTTAGGACACAGAACCTAACACTAACAATATGTTTTCGAATATTCGTTCTCATATTAATTAAACATTTATTTGAATGAGAGACGATGTATTACTTGGACCTTGTAATCACACGTTTATAATAATAATAATAATAAAAAGCTAGTTCTTTCTTGTGGGCATTCATCATTTTGGGAAGATATAGAAATTCGCCATTTATTTCACCATCAGTTAGCGTACAATATAGACATATAGTCACGACCATATTGAAGAGGCTAAACATGTCATAGACCAGGGACGTTGCAAACATGTCGAGCTACGTTTGTGCAAGTTTGACTTGATCTAATTACATTTTTCTATAATAACATCGTTTGTACATATATTTTTTTATTTCTATAGTGAAATGTTGTTATAGAGAACATATAATCTAACATGAAAGATCGATTATACAGAAAATTTAGTTGTTATAGTGAAATGTTATAGAGATTTTTTTTTTGACGAAGAAACCCGCAGCCGCTGGACGGTATACTAATTTTGGTAGTCAATGTAGCATCGTGTCAATTATTTGAGCCTGCCTGGACTGAATCTGAAAGATTGGGCTGGCCCAACTCATTTTGGCCATCCCAAACAAATGACCTCCTTTAATTTTTATCAAAGTGACTACTCACTCTCGTGAAAATATAAGATATATATGCTCTGCAATAATTTAGGACATTTTTCATCGTCACTGTCTACTTTAACCTCGCTACATACCAAATAGGAGTTAACTGCTTTTTTACTATACGCATGATAGACTTGAAAGAGGTTGAAAGCTTAACATGACCTCATTGATCTGTTATACAATACTTTATTTTTCCTACATTAAGTTGACTAGTCTACTCAAATTTATGGTATTAATCTCCCCATTGCCCTTTTTACAAGGTGTCTAAAAATATAATGTTAAGGTATTGGTTCACAAGCTAAAAATACCATTTATTATGAAACAGAGGAAATAAGTATGTTGGAAATTTACTAAACGTGAAGTAAAGTTAATCCTATTAATTATGACTCGAACAATTGGGGTCCCGCACGTCGGAAACATGATTTCCACACACATGCACATAAAGTGTCGATCGTAATTTCCTTAATGGAAGAGATATTGGTACGTATACGAATTGTTTGAGACGTAAGATAATAGATGGTTATTGGTCAAATGACAATGGTTTCACGTTGGTAACGAAAGGAAGACGTGTACAATGTGTAAAAGATGAAACAAGTCTGGAAAAATGCCGCGGCGCCCGAAACTCTCGGAGTATCGACGTCGCGGCGCTACAAACGTTTCAGACCGTTGGAAGAAGAACGAAAACTGATTTTTGGGCTGACTTTGGAGCATTAATTCTCCATTATTTGGCTCATGAATTCATCAATTATTTGGATGAATTATAACTCCACATTCAAGGTCATTATATGATCTTTATTGGTCATTACTTAGCTATGTGGAAGGTCATCTTCTCCACACTATAAAATGGAGCGTTTGACTCATTTGCAAAACACACTACAATTAACAATTTCTGAAAACTGGCTTCCTCTCTTGCAATCTCCACACACTCTAAGATCTTTCTTCCTAAAGCGAACTCTTGAGTCTACTTTGCTCATTAGTTTGATTGCTATTTTATCTTGGGAGATAAGTTGTCATTACTCCGTTGAAAGGAATATACGGGGCAATATTATCTTAAGGATAAATTAAAAATTCAATCGACTCAGTAAGCCAATTTATTTGTTGATTTTCATATTTCTAACATATTTATTGTTGTTGTTACATTCTCACTTTCTATTCCAAAAATCTATAAATTCTCTACATTTTTTTCATTTTTATCACACAACATTTTTCTCAATTCTCTTATTCTCAATTTCTCATACTCACTTAATCATCTTTATTATCAATTTTCAAGTTATTATTATTATTAGTTTTCAAATTCAAAGTAGCAAGACGCAAGACTTCGAGCTTCGAGTTTCAATTGAATTTTGAATCCCGAAGTTTGGTTCACTTGTTTTATTCTCTAATTATTTTATTAAATTGTCATATTTATTTGTTGATTATTTAAATATTTTATAATGTCTTTACTAAGGGGAATTGCGTCGGGACTGCGCCGTAAATCTAGTTCAAGGGGTAAAAAATCTATAGGTTCTTCATCATCTAATCAAAATATAGATTATGATCAAGTGCAAGAAGATTTTGGAATAGAAGATAATGAATATGATAACGTTCAATTAGATAATATTGTTGAACTTGAAGAACAAGAACCTCCTACACCTACTAGTGTTCCTTCTGTAAATATTGGTACTACTAGTGATAGTCGTAGTCATATATCTCATTTACCAGAACCAGTAGCAAGAAAAAAAAGGAGTAAAGTGTGGCTCTTTTATGATAAAGTTGCGGGTACTGATAGAGTTAGATGTAATATTTGTGAGAGAACTTATAAACATAAGACAGGGGGTGGTGACGGGGGGACGGGCACTATAGGTAGACATATAAAACACGATCATACGACACAATGGAATGCTGTCTCTGATTTAGAACCCGGTCAACAACAACTTAATCTATTAACTGGGGGGATGACTAAGTACGATCCAAAAAAGGATCGCATTGAATTAGCAAAAATGATTGTCGGAGGTTGTTTACCTTTTTCTTTTGCTTCTTCTTCATATTTAATTACATATATTCAAAGAGTATATAATCTTTTTTTTAAAGGTGTTCCTCGTAGTACTACTAGAGCCGATATTTTTAGATTTCATAATGATTATGTTATTTTTTTTGCAATATTTGTTTGCTAACCTTTCATGCCTAGTTAGTTTTACTTCAGACATTGGACATGCATTAAACGGTTATGATTATTTAACAATTACTTGTCATTGGATTGATGAAAATTTTAGAATGGAAAAACGTATTATTGTTTTTGCGTATGACGAGGATCAAAATCATACTGGAAAATATATAAGCGAAACTATTTGTTCTTATGCCCAAAAATATAATCTTTATAATAAAATACTTTGTGTATCATTCGATAATGCATCTAATAATATTGCTGCTGTAGATCTTTTAAAAGCGGAAGTACAACCACCACTTCCTGATATATTTCATGTTCGTTGTGCTTGTCATATTTATAATTTAATTGTTAAAAGTGGTCTTAATTTATTTTCACCTGAAATAAAACTTGTCAAAAGAGTTATTGGAGTTATTCAGGGTAATAATAGGAAAAATAGAATTATAGAATTTAAAGAAAAATGTAAACAGTTTAATTTGAGACCTAAATTCATGCCAGAAGAGATTATTACACGGTGGAATTATACTTATTTATTTTTAAAGAAATGTTATAAGTATAAAGACCCCATAACACATGTTGCAAATGCGCATTGTAAGAACGTGATGTATATGTTAACCGACGAACATTGGAAATCAATTGGTGAACTTTTAAAAAAATTACGTAAATTTTACACTCCATCGTTGAATTTTCGGAATCTTATTACCCAACAGTTTGTAATGCTTTAGCTCATATAACTGAAATTTCATATTTACTTTATGGTTTAAAATCAAATATAAAATATAAAGCTGCAGTTACAGTTATGTTTGAAAAGTTTAAAAAATATTTTTTCCTATTCCTGATATTTATTGTATTGGTGCAGTCTTAAATCCTTCTGTTAAAAAAGTAGATTGTCATAATTTAATATTTAGTTTATATACTTATATGAAAGTAGGTGAAACAGAAACTCCATCTTCATTTGATTGCATAAGTACACTTGATACTAATTTAACTACATTATATGAATATTATGCTACATTACATGATAACTAACAACTCTGCTACTAATATTCCTTCTAGTTCTGCTTCTGTGTCTACACCTTCTATTTCAACTATCAATAAAATTGTGTCTTCTACTTACTTGATTGAGTCATCTAATTTATGGCATCATAGATTAGGACATGTTAACTATCAATCTATCCAAAGATTGGTAAAGTTGGAATCATTGCCGTCTATCGACCTAAACCCTCAACGTAAGTGTGAGGTGTGCGTAGAGGCAAAACTTTCCAAGAATCCCTTTAGATTCGTCGAAAGGGAAATCGCTCCTCTAGAACTCATACACAGTGATATATGTGAATTGAAGTTTGCTCAAACTAGTGGGAACAAGTACTTTGTGACTTTCATAGATGATGGCACAAAGTTTTGTTACCTTTACTTACTAAAAAGTAAAGATGAAGCTTTTGAAACGTTCAAACGCTACAAAGCAGAAGTTGAGAACCAACTAACCGGACGGATTAAAACAATCTGTAGCGATAGAGAGGAAGAATATGTAGCACCTTTTGAACAATTTTGTACTCAATCGGGTATATTTCATCAAACTACGGCTCCGTGCTCACCTCAATCAAACGGTGTGGTTGAACGCAAGAACCGAACACTAAAGGAAATGATGAATGTCTTACTCATCAATTCAGGCCTTCCACAACACATATGGGGAGAAGCTGTCCTTACCGCAAATAAGATTCTTAATAGAGTCTCACACAAAGGTAAGGAAAAGACTCCATATGAGCTAGGACAAGACTCCATATGAGCTATGGAAATGAAAGAAATCTACCTTTAAATATTTGAAGGTATGGGGTTATCTGGCCAAGGTAAAAGTACCTATGCCAAAGCAGGTCAAGATTGGACCTAAGACTGTGGATTGCATATTCATCGGATATGTCAATAACAGTAGTGCTTATCACTTCCTAGTGCATAAGTCGGATGTCCGGACATTTATGAAGGTACGATCATGGAATCAATGAACGTGTGGTTCTTTGAAGACACGTTTCCAGAGAAGGAAAATAATATAACCTCTCGCAAACGAAGTTATGAACGAACCTCTAAGGATCTAGGAGTTGCCGACTACCCAGATTCAAACGGTTCAGATCTAGTGAATTCTGAAGTAGCTGGTTATCCGGAATCCAGTATTCCAGATTCTCAGGACTTGGAAGATTCAGAGATGGAACCAAAACGAAGCAAAATGGCCCGGAAGGAAAAGTCTTTCGGTCCAGACTTTGAAGCTTATTTAGTTCAGGACGAACCACGGACAATCACCGAAGCATTGTCAACTCCAGAAGCACTGCTCTGGAATGAAGCTTTAGAAAGTGAAATAGAGTCCATCCTGCCCAACCACACCTGGGAGTTGACTGAACTTCTTCCAGGACACAAATATTTGGGTTGTAAGTGGATCCTTAAACGAAAGTTAAAGACAGATGGATCTATCGACAAGTACAAGGCTAGGTTGGTAGTCATGGGCTATCGCCAAAAGGAGGGTCTTGATTATTTCGACACCTACGCTCCGGTGTCCAGAATGACATCCATATGTATGTTCATAGTTATCGCCGCATTGCAGGCTCTTGAAATACATCAAATGGATATCAAGACAGCCTTCCTAAATGATGATTTGGAAGAAGAAATATATATGGATCAACCCGATGGGTATGTGGTTCCAGGACAAGTGACAAAAGTGTGTCGGCTTGTCAAATCATCGTACGGGTTGAAACAAGCCCCTAAACAATGACACGAGAAATTTGATAGTCCCTAATATCAAAAGGGTTCGCCATTAATAGATGTGACAAATGTGTTTACATGAAAGAAAATGTCGATTCTTTCATCATGATATGCCTCTATGTAGACGACTTGTTGATCACTGGAAGAAGTCCTGGGATAATCCTATAGACTAAGAACATGCTAAAACAATGTTTTGACATGAAAAATATGGGCATCGCAGATGTCATCTTAGTGATCAAGATCTCTAAGACATCTGACAGAATAGTCTTGTCTCAATCTCACTACATCGAGGATGTACTGAAGAAATTTGGGATGTTCGATAGTTAACCGGTAACGACACCATTAGATATAAGTCAAAAGATTGACAAACATGTTGGTGTGCCCGTACGCCAGGAGCGATATGCGCAGGTGATTGGTAGTTTGATATATATCACAAACTGCACTCGACCTGATATCGCTCATGCAGTCAATAAATTGTCTAGGTTCACCCGTAATCCAAGTGAGGATCACTGAAAAGCGTTGAATAGGGTACTACGGTTCCTGAAGTTCACGCTAAATTTTGGGTTACACTATTCGAGATATCCAGCTGTACTAGAGGGGTACAGTGATGCAAATTGGATATCTGATAGCGACGGCGTCAAGTCCACCAGCGGATATATTTTTACAATCGGTGGTGGAGCTATATCTTGGAAATCCTCTAGGCAAACACTTATTGCCCGATCTATGATGGAGTCGAAATTTATCGCTTTAGACAATGCGGGAGAAGAAACTGGGTGGCTTCATGGTTTTCTAGAGGATGTCCCATGTTGGGATAAACTCGTGTCTTCTGTAATGATCCACTGCGATAGTCAGTCGACTCTAGGAAGGGCACGAAGTTCTATGTACATTGGCAAGTCTCGTCATATTCGACAGAGACATGAGTATGTTAGGCAGTTGATCACCTCGAGTGTTATTTCCATTGATTACGTAAAATCTAAGGAAAATATCGCAGATCCCTTGACGAAGAGAATACCCAGAGATCAGATATTCTGCCTGTCTAGGGGAATGGGCTTAAAACCCAATCAATAAGAACTGATATAGTGGACACCCAACCTTATAGACTGGAGATCTCATGAATAAGGTTCAATGGAAAAACTAAACTGTAAAAGGTTCAGTTGAGCGCTTCGGTGGAAGTAAGAGCACTTCGAATAATGATTTTTTCTTAAGAAACATAATCCAAGGTCGTTCCCGGATAGACATAAAGTGCAACCTGTAGAGAGGTAAAAGATAAGTTTTCAAACCTTTAATGATCCTCAACAAGTTAGGTTAGGTTGGGTAAACTTTTAATGGTCCCTAACGCTTGAATAGTGAGGTATTGCATGATACCTTGTAGGAGACCACCTATTTGAATGTGAGGACATGCCGCCTCAAATGAACGCACTTAAGAATCCAACTGTGTCCACAGCCCACGACGGACAACAACATAAAGAAAGATGGAGTAGAAAATGTGTTGTGTTGGTACCATTTTCTTGGCATATACTAAACACTGACAGTTCAAGAAATCACGTTCACCGCGTAGTAAATATGTCTGATGGTATTCAAGGTTCAAAGCTACAACTACCTCTCCAGATGCATTATCGATCCGCCGAATGATTGCTGGAAAGACATCATGTGCGTGCGCCAAAATCTCTTTCAAGAGGGGATTGTTGGAAATTTACTAAACGTGAAATAAAGTTAATCCTATTAATTATGATTCGAACAATTGGGGCCCCGCACGTCGGAAACATAGTTTCCACACACGTGCACATAAAGTGTCAATGATCGTAATTTCTTTAATGGAAGAAATAATGGTACGTATACGAATTGTTTGAGACGTAAGATAATAGATGGTTATTGGTCAAATGACAATGATTTCACGTTGGTAAACGAAAGGAAGACGTGTACAATGTGTAAAAGATGAAACGAGTCTGGAAAAATGTCGCGGCGCCGACGACGCTAGTCTGCAGGGCCGCAGCGTCGGCGACGCCCGAAAGCGGACGTTTTAGACCGTTGAAAGAAGAACGAAAAATGATTTTTGGGTGACTTTGGAGCATTAATTCTTCATTATTTGGCTCATGAATTCAGCCATTATTTGACTGAATTATAACTCCACATGCAAGGCCATTATATAGTCTTTATTGGTCATTACTTGGCTATGTGGAAGGTCACCTTCTCCACACTATAAAATGGAGACTTGGGCTCATTTGCAAAACACACTACAATTAACAATTTCTGAAAATTGTCTTACTCTCTTGCAATCTCCAAACACTCTAAGATATTTCTTCCTAAAGCGAACTCTTGAGTCTACTTTATTCATTAGTTTGATTGCTGTTTTATCTTGGGAGTTAAGTTGTCATTACTCTGTTGAAAGGAATGTACGAGATAATATTATCTTAAAGATAGATTGAAAATTGAATCAACTCAGCAAGTCAATTTATTTGTTGATTTCCAAATTTCTAACATATTTATTGTTGTTGTTATATTCTCATTTTCTTGTTACTACACTTTCTTCTCACATAAGTATTAGTTTTGTGATGCAAGCACAACAAGATAGTTTCACCATTTCTCCAAAACCTCCCTTATTATTATAGTGTTATAATTTTGAAAATACAAGTTGAATCATACAACTCAGACTCAGCTGTGTACTTGTGCAAAATATTTCTTGTATTGATCAAGTCATCAATTGAGACTATTTTTTGTAAAAGGAACTAGGCATAGTATCAATCGTCCAAATGTCAATAAGAGTGAAAATACAGCCATGTATCCATCTATATTTATTAAGAGTTACCCGTCAAATATAAAATGAAAACATGGACTTCTTATATGAACGCGAACAATCCTATACAATCTAGCTTTTGGAGTTGAGTTTGGCTCAAGATTCATTCTTTACATGGTATTAAAGTCAGACTCATTTCAATTCTTTGTTTACTGAATGTTGGCCCCCCAAATTATATTGTACACGTTCCAGTTAACGAAATCTGAGCGTGCGGGGGAGTGTTAAGAGTCTCACATCGGTTTGCCGTGTGTTGCATTTTGGGGCACGTGGTTACTGTCAGTGCTGTTAAGTTGATCATTACATTTTCTCTTTCCCTATTGTCGGGAGGCGAAATCCCTCGCCCACAGGGCCCCCCACCCCTCTGACCCGACAGAGATTGGTGGAGGAAGGTAAATCATGGTATTCAGCGGCCCACTGGGTGGGAGGCACAGTGCCTGGTGCTCACAAGGAGTCATCCCTCACAAAAAAGAAATGAACTCCCACACTGCGGCTGTCAGGGCTCGAACCTGCCTTCTTGGGAGCAATCTGTCACCCTGGAACCAACTGAGCTACACCCATGCGGGTTTCTTTCCCTATTGTTGTCCGTGTTAGTAGTGAGAGTCTGTGGAATAAGCATGATGTTACTGCTCTCCCACCTGTTCTCTTGAGGGCTGGTTATGTCCATGGATTGTTTACTGTTGAGACTCTGCCTGTCATTGATGCATACTATACATTGATCATATGGGTTGGCGACTTGGCGTTAGTACCACAAGCACAGCCTATTCCGGTTTCAAGTCTCTTGTGTATCGTGCACTCATGTACAATTTTAACCATCGGAATGTCTCTGTTATGTTTAGGAATAAGTCCCGGTGGCGCTTAGTTGCTGCCCGTTTATGCATGCCTGACTCTCAATTTAGAAAGGTGTATTGGATAACTGCAATCACAGGTGCTGGCAAGACCACTGCTGAAATTTATTCTAAGTTTAAAGTTGGTGATCTCACTGCTGGAGTGGGATTCAATGTTATTGATGTTGATGGTTGTGTGCGAGATGTACCTGATTCTACTGCCCGCAATTTATCCGAGGCACGTATGTCCGCGTCTCAGGGATCTTTGGTAGCGTTTTTGGCTTCCTGGGTGCCTCTTGCCCGTAATTATGTGCTGTCCCAACTGAACGTCATTAGGACTAATTCCAAGCTCCGTGCTAAGTATACACTGGTCATGGTCCATGTACCGGATGAGGGTGATGCTATAGGGTTGCCGTTATGCAATTCTCTTGGCCATATAAGCGTCAACGCTGAAGAAGCCACCTTGGTGGCTGGTGCCCGTTCTGCCAATATTGCTCCAGACATCACAACTGCCTTTGTTAACTCTGATAATGTTGCTAATTATAGTATTCCTAGTGTTGACTGGACTGATGTTCAGCAATTCTTGGCTCCCATAGTGGGCATTAAGGACATACCTTTGGCGGTTTTTCCGGATGTTGATATTGACACAGTTTTTGTTAAGGTGATTGGTAAGCAAATTATGGGCCTTAAAGGTGAACAGTACCAAGTTTCAGGTTCCGTGGGCCCTGTCCCACTGATTGCCATGGTGCGTCGTGAAAGCATAATCCATCGTTGGGCTTTAGATTTTGTTCGTGCTGATGAGTTTGGTGATACTAAAGCTACCATTGTTGGTGAGTCTCGTAACCGCATGTATTATGATGACATTCCTATCAGGAAGGATGACACTGTGATCAAAGCTAAACTAAAAGTTGTGCCGGAGTGTGTTGTCTATCGGCTGGAGATTTCTGCCCGTCATGGTGCCAAACCAATTGCTCGCACAATCAGAATGCGTTTGGAAATCATGTCCGCGCGAACCCGTGAGCAGGCTGCTGCTATCATACAACAGAAATATTCAAGCCCTCAGCCGTCTAGTGGTTCTACATTTCTTGCTGCTTCTCTGAATGCACCGTTAGTCGGTGCTGGTGTAACCTCATCTCTACCATCTCATTCCACAGTCCCAATGGCCGATTCGTCTGGTTCAGGCCATTCACAAGCTTCACAATTATCTGCTGGTGCTGTTCAACGTGAGTTGAAGGCTATAGGTGAATCGTCTGGTTTGCCAGCTCCTCCTTTGGCCCATATTCTAATGTTCCCTCAAGTTCTAAGATTATTGTCCGTGGTGTTGAGTGGGTCGATGATGATTCAATTGCTTATAATGGGAAAAGTGTTCTCCCGCCCACCATTCCTTCTCGTGCTAGTGCTGTTTCACCGTGTCCAGTTGAGGCCTGTAAGGTGGTGGAGTATGACCAGAATGCCCAACCGTGGGGTCATATTTTGGCTTTGCGCCGTTACGTGCCGGCTAATCTTGCTGGTAATGTCGTGGCGTTAACCAAACATGGAGATGCTCCTTCACGTGCGAAGCATCCCCGTCAGCTTAGGGGCTGGGTTATCAGGTTAGATTCTGAGAGTGCTAAGCGTACGTTTCTTCAGTCTCTCATCCCAGGAGTTATAGGTACTGAGCTTGTTGCCAATCCATTTATGGGTAGTACCTGGAAGGCCGATATGCAGGAGGAAAGTAAGATTGCTGTATCTCGCTTTAAGAGCGAGATGTTGCAGGAAACTGATCTCCACTATTGGTCAACCGGGACTTGTGTTCGTGTCTGAGCCTGTTGGTGGAGGCGGAGGGGCGAACATAATTTCCAATAGGTGATATTATTAGAATTAAATAGTTGATTAAATAGGAAGATATTAAGGAGAATATCACTCTTCATATTTATTGTATTACATGTATATATGCTTACCATATTGGATGAATAAAGATGAGGAAAATATTTTATCATGGTATCAAGAGCTTAAGAAAAAAAGATCCATCTTCCTAATATCAAAAGTTTTTTTTTCAAAACAATTTTCGACTCCTCCAAACCTCATAGCCGAAATTTTTTGATTTTTTTTCTGTTCATTGTGTTTTCCATTGTTCGTTTATCCAACTATCATCAACATGTCTGAATCCAAATCATTTTATCACCCCGCTCTCACAATATCTAATATCAAAACTCATGTTCCTATAACTTTACAAATGGAGAATGTGCATTATGCTTCTTGGGTGGAACTTTTCAAAATATGTTGTCGTTCTCACCGGGTTCTTCACCACATTATTTTCCCGGAAAAAGACAAAGAAATTTTTTTGACATCGGATGAAGACAAAAAATTGTGGGATGTCCTAGATGTCACTGTTCTTGGTTGGATATATTCAACAATTTCCACTGATTTGTTGCACACGATCATGAAAACAGATTCTAAGGCAATTGATGCTTGAAATCGATTACGGGACATTTTTTATGATAATCAAAACTCCCGTGCAGTTGCTTTGAAACAAGAATTCTTCAGTGTTGATATGGAGGATTTTCCTAATGCTTCCGCTTATTGTCAACGCCTCAAAGTGTTGGCGGATCAATTAAAAAATGTTGGTTCCCCCGTCTCCGACAACCGTTTGGTTCTACAACTTGTTGTTGGTTTGACAGAGACATATAGCGGAGTTGCCACCGTTATCCGTCAAAGTAACCCGCTTCCGTTGTTCTACAAAGTAAGATCTATGTTAATCCTAGAAGAAAAAGACTTCTCTAAAAAGGTTGCTAACACAACTGACTCGGCGCACATGGCCACCAATGATAGAAGTAATGTTGCAACCCCACAAAATAATCGGGGTCAAAAAGGGCGAAATGGGAATAAAAAAGTTGGAAACCGTAACAGAAACGGGAACAATCGGAATTCCGGCGGCGACGGGGGTTCCGGCGGCCGCGACGGCGGCAGTTATGGAAGCAACTCAGGCGGCAGTGGCGGACACTTCAAACAGCAACCACCAAGACCACAGTGGACCTGGCCACAGTGGAATTAGGCTGGACCCCCTTGTCCTTACCCTACAACCAACTGGGTCAGGCCCAACTCCACATTTAATTACCCAACATATCAACAGCCCATGATGTCTCCTTCACATGCCTTTGCTGGATATGCCCAGCCCACTGTTGGGCCAAATTTAAACAAGCCCAACGGTAGGCCGGAGCTGAACAAGCGGACAACACCGTTTTCTGGGCCTCAAGTGTGGAACGAGGCCCACTCAACAGTGGGCCAACCGATGGACATTGAACATGTCATGCACACACTCGGACTTAATCCACCGGACATGAATTGGTATATGGACTCAGGTGGAACGTCACATATGACGTCATCCCAAGGTAATCTTACATCATCGTATTTTAATTTGAGCAAATCAAATGGTATAACTGTCGGAAATGACCATTTCATTCCAATAAAAGGGTATGGTTCTACTAAATTGTCCAAACCAAATCCACCATTAGCCTTGAACAATGTTATTCATGCACCACAATTAATCAAAAACCTAATCTCCGTTCGAAATTTTACTTCAGATAACTGGGTTACCGTAGCTTTTGATCCGTTTGGTTTTACTGTGTATGATTTTCAGACAGGGGCGCGGCTAATGAGATGTGATAGCCAGGGAGAACTTTATCCAGTTACATCACTACTACAACCGGACAAGAAATATTTTAATTTTGCTGTTTTTAATTCCAATTTGTGGCATGAACGTTTGGGACATCCGGAAAAATCTGTTTTAAACTCTCTCAAACGCAATAATTCAATTTCATGTACACGAACTCTTAATAAGTGTCAATCTTGTCCTTTGAGTAGTCATCTTCTAATTGCACTTTTTTGTCATTTGATACTATACATTGTGATATTTGGACATCCCCTGTTTTGAGCTCTTCGGGGCATAGATATTACTTGCTTGTTTTAGATGACTACTCTAAATTTTTGTGGACATTTCCCATATCGAAAAAATCTCAAGTGTTTTCTACATTCCTTATTTTTAGAGCATTCATCCAAAAACAGTTTGAACGGGATATCAAAAACATCCAATGTGATAACGGGCGGTAGTTTGATAATAGACAATTTTGGGATTTTTGCAAAACAAATGGTTTGAATTTTCGTTTCTCATGCCCTCGCACATCTTCACAAAATGGACAGGCGGAACGAAAAATACGAACCATAAATAACATTGTCAGGACATCTCTTGATCATGCCTCGCTTTCCCCTAACTTTTGACATCATGCACTTCAGATGACTACTTATTTATTGAATATACTACCAAACAAAAATACATCACACCAAACACCCCTTCAAATTATTTACCGCCGAAAACCGACATATTCTCATCTTCGGGTCTTTGGTTGCTTGTGTTATCCATTATTTCCATCCACCACCATCCATAAATTACAATCAAGATCTACTCCATGTATTTTTTTGTGATACCCATCCCATCATCGGGGATACAAATGCTATGATCTATCCTCAAATAGGATTTTTATTAGCCGTCATGTTATCTTTTATGAAACTCAATTCCCGTTTAAAAAAATTCATGAGTCACGATCTCCCACATATGAGTTTCTGGATGCCGGGATACACCCAATTTTTATCCAACCATTGTCCTATAGTTCGGTCACTGCCACAGCTAATGGGCAAAATTCTTTACACTTATTACCAGTGTCCTTAACAAATGAGGCCCAACCCACTGTCTTGGACACCAATACACAGTCTGGCCCAACTGGTCACGGTACCTTCACAATACCGAGTTCAACATGTCACGGTATCTCCCCAGTACCGAATGGGCCACCTTCAGGCCCATGTACTTTGACACCAACCAATGGCAACTTGCCCCCTAATTCAACTCAAGCCACTGATCCATGCCCAGCTTTACAAATATCACCTTTGGCCAGTGGCGTCTAGTCCACTGGCCCGACAACGCGTCCGGTCACCCGTAGTCAACATGGTATTGTTCGACCCAACACTAAATACAGCCTTCACACCCAAGTATCCAAATCACGTTTACCATGTAACCCTGTGTCCGCTCTAAAAGACCCAAATTGAAAAATGGCCATAGATGATGAATATCATGCTCTTATTAAAAATAGGACATGAGATTTGGTACCTCGTCCATCTAATGCTAATATAATTCGATCTATGTGGATTTTTAGTCATAAAGAAAAAATTGATGGTTCTTTTGAGCGACATAAAACCCGTCTTGTAGGTGATGGGAAGACGCAGCAGGTTGGTATCGATTGTGGGGAGACATTCAGTCCAGTGGTCAAACCAGCTACTATCAGAACAGTGCTCAGCTTGTCTCTCTCCAGAGGATGGTCACTTCACCAGTTGGATGTCAAAAATGCTTTTCTCCATGGTCACCTAAATGAGACTGTTTACATGCATCAACCATTGGGATACAGAGATCCAAAATATTCCAATCATGTATGTCTGCTAAACAAGTCTTTGTATGGTCTCAAACAGACACCCAGGGCCTGGTATCAGCGGTTTGCAGATTTTGTATCACAAATGAGTTTTTCACACAGTCGTTCCGATAATTCTCTTTTTATCTATCATCAGGTAATCATACAGCTTATCTTCTGTTGTATGTGGATGATATTATTCTAACAGCTTCTTCAGACTCCCTGCGCAAAAATATCATGTCTCAGCTTGATTCATAATTTGTTATGAAGGATCTTGGTCTGTTACACTTCTTTCTAGGAATTGTTGTGACACAACATGCAGGTGGGCTCTTTCTCTCCTAGAAGAAGTATGCATCTAAGATCGTGGAACGGGCTGGAATGGCTTCTTGCAACCCTTCAACGACACCGGTGGACACAAAGTCCAAATTAAGTGTCATCTCTAGCAAACCCTTTGATGATCCAACATTGTACCGCAGCCTAGCAGGCGCCTTGCAATATCTCACACTTACCAGACCAGACATAACCTATGTCGTGCAACAAGTGTGCCTATTAATGCATAATCCGATGGAAGAACATATGCATGCACTCAAACGCATTGTGCGCTACATTAAGGGCACTCAGGAATATGGATTACACCTTTACCCATCGTGCATCTCCAAACTTGTTACTTATACAGATGCAGACTGGGCAGGTTGTCCAGACACCAGACGCTCCACATCTGGTTATTGTGTCTTCCTCGGTGATAATTTAGTTTTATGGTCTTCCAAATGGCAACCTACGATGACGCGCTCCGGGTTGAAGTTCGAATACCGTGTTGTTGCCAATGTTGTGTCCGACTACGCCGATTCAGAATCTTTTACTAGAGCTTCATTGCCCAATTCTGAAGGCTACTATGATTTACTGTGACAACATTAGTGCGATATATCTCTCTGGAAATCCAATACATCATCAACGCACTAAACATATTGAGTTGGATATCCATTTTGTCCGTGAAAAAGTGGCTCGCGGACAAGTGCGAGTATTACATGTCCCAACGCGTCATCAAATCGCAGATATTTTCACGAAAGGACTTCCGCTGATTTTATATGAAGAATTTCCGGACGCCTCAAAGATTCGCGCCTCCACTTTCAATCATGGGAATGTTATAATAATATTATTAATGCTTATTAATAATATTAAATGTAAAGATCCTATTAAGGTATGTTGTAAAAGAATTAAGTAGGATATTATTAGAATTAAATATGAGATATTATTAAAATTAAATAGGTGATTAAATAGGAAGATATTAACAAGAATATCACTCTTCATATTTATTGTATTACATGTATATATGCTTACCATATTGGATGAATAAAGATGAGGAAAATATTTTATGAGAACCGAACCGTTTTGTAGAAAATTTTGGGGAAGATTTTACCCCGTTTGATGTTGTGCTGGCTGCTGAAAGTCCAAGTCTTTGATTATTCTGAAACATTGAACTATAATCCAGTCAGCGTATTTGGTTCACAAGTTGAGCACGGGTACTACGTCGGTGCTACTCATAGGCGCCAGGATACCGTTGACCGGATAGTGGAATACAATTCTTACAATATGTATATGTCGTATATATATCTCCTACATAACTAGATCACAAACATTCTGAATTACTAGCCCTAGATCCTAGATTAGTCTATGACTATTGTGAAGAAACTTCTATAGAATTAAATTGGCCAAAAATTATAATGAGATTTATTTAAAGAAAATGTTACAACTGACATTATTGGTGGGGATAGATGTACCATGGTGAGTGAAAGCAACTAAGACTACACAGAATTTTGGAAATTTTGAATCAATTTATGAAAACTGACCACGTTAAGCAATAAGTCCAAGAATTTATCAAGAAAATCCCATTCTAGTGAAGTTTCGATGAAATAGGTTGATAGTGCCGGCCACTACTAAAACCATAAATTATCTGCTTGTTTTTTTGCTCTTTATGCATCAGCTAAGCGACGTTTCCAGCTAAATTTTCCAGGCCACTTCCACACCAGGGGCGGACATAGAGTACTAGTTACGGGTTCATCCGAGTTTTGGCTAGGAAAAAAGTTTTCTATGTTTAGAAAAAATCAAATAATTGCTTTGAAACCCATAAATCAAATGAGTGCTTGTAGATTCGAACATAGAACAATAAAGTTTTAAGTCTTGAATTCACCTATGTTCCTAGCAGCAGAGGCACCCTAAAACTATAGGTTCGGCAGAATCTAATAGCTTCGGTTCAAACCCAATTTTTGTATTAAAATTTTATTTTATATATGGCTCCACATCCGTAATATATTCGTAAGATTGTTTTGATGGGAAACTTGAGGCATATAATCTTGTCAAGATTAGTACTAATCGGCAGGACTAAAGACCTTTTCAAGTGTTTGATCAGAAAATAATGATTTATGTACTGGCTATTCATAGAAAGACCAAGTCTAGGTTTCAATATAGTACAAAATGTCCTATGAGAAACACATGGAACTTGGAAAGAGGGCATTGTAAGTTGAGATAGGAAGAGTCAAAATCATATCTGTAAAGTTCTAACTTTTTTCCCTCTAGACTTGTCTAAATAACTCAATTTAGTTTACATTCCACTTCCTACAGCAGCAACCAAAAATCAAGAATGCAATCACCTTGTTTTAGAGTGACAAAAGAAGGTTGTTTCAAGTGTATTTGCTGCCAGAATTCACATGGAGAAACAAATCCCACCTCTAAAATCAGCATAATCATCACTTGTCATCGCAAATTCATCGATGCAATGGCTTCTTCTATCCAACCAAATTCTCAATTCACTAACCATGAGTGTTTGCCTTCATGTTTAGAATTGCTTAGCAACTTAAAAGAAGCATATCCACACTACTCCCAGACTAATCTTGCTGATGAAATCCGAACACACGAATACTATCACCTTTCTGTTTCCAGACATGTTTGTCTTGATTACATTGGCAATGGCCTTTTTTCCTACTACCAACAACAGAGGTATCATCATCCAACAGATGATTCAATCGCCTCTTCTTCATCAGCTCCTCCTCCTTCTACTCTACAATTTGGCCTTTCTTTAACATATCATACAAGTCAGTGAGTTTAAGTACTCAGTTGCTCTACGGAGGCCAACAATCCGAGTTAGAATCTAACATGAGTAGAAGGATTATGAAATACATGAATATCTCTAAGTATGATTATTCTATGGTCTTTACAGCTAACCAGTCTTCTGCTTTTAAGCTTTTGGCAGACTCGTATACATTCGAGTCTAATCACAACCTTGTTACTGTTTATGATTACGAAAATGAAGCAGTGGAAGGGATGATCAACAGCGCTAAGAAGAAAGGTGCTCGAGTAGTATCAGCAGAGTTCTCATGGCCTAATTTGAGGATCAATTCAAGAAAATTGCGGAAAACGCTAGTTGCCAAGAAGAATGGTAGAAAAAAGAGGGGATTGTTTGTTTTTCCACTTCAATCTAAAGTGACAGGAACAAGATATTCTTATCAGTGGATGAATATTGCACAAGAAAATGGTTGGCATGTTTTGTTTGATGCATGTGCATTAGGTCCTAAGGATATGGAAACTTTAGGCCTATCTATTTTTCAGCCTGATTTTCTTATTTGCTCTTTCTTCAAAGTGTTTGGTGAAAATCCATCTGGTTTTTGCTGTTTGTTTGTGAAAAATTCAAGCATATCACAGCTCAACAAATCCTCTACTAGCTTAGGCATTATTAGTCTTGTTCCGGTATCTTCGAATGATTTTGCTTCTTCTTCTTCAACTTCATCAGTACAAGAAAACTCTGCTGAATTCCAAGAAATCAAACAAGTGTGATCAAGAACCAGAAAAAATAACCACATTGTTCGAAATATTAAACTGGGGTAACAAATCCAACAATTATAGATGCAAGAAAGTTGATCAATCGGAATGTAGAGGATTGGGTCATGCTGATAAACTAGGCCTGATATTAACAAGTAGCAGAGCAAGATACCTAATAAACTGGCTGATAAACGCGTTAATGCGCCTTCAACATCCTCATGCTGGAGATATTTATCATCCTTTATGAAAATATATGGACCAAAGATAAATTTCAAAAGAGGACAAGCTGTGGCATTCAATGTGTTTGATTGGAAAGGCCAAAAGATTGATCCAACACTAGTACAGAAGCTAGCGGATCGGAACAACATATCACTTTCTTGTGCATTTTTGCGGTACATATGGTTTTCAAAAATGTATGATGATGAAAAAAATACTATCTTGGAGGGTGTAACAAGTGGTGATAATATTAAGAGGGGGAAATTGAACTGTGGTGTATCAGTGATCACTGCTTCAATTGGGATGATGACAAACTTTGAAGATTTGTATAGGTTGTGGAGTTTTATAGCTAGATTCTTGGATGCTGATTTTGTTGAGAAAGAAAGATGGAGATATAAGGCACTTAATCAAACAACTATTGAGGTGTAGATTGAAATTTGAAATATTTTTTTGCTGGAACAACTTCATTAATTCTTTCATTCTTTTTTCCCCCTACATGGTGATTTGTGAAGTCAGCTCAGTAGTGTCAAGAGACATAATTAGTCATTTGTGTTGCTAAGCTATGTTTCTCGACTCTCCAAAAATGATATTTTATTCGTGTCTGATCCTCTAAAAGATGCACTATTTTAACGGATCCGACGCGCATTCAATGATCTTTTGAAGAGCCTAAGCAACACAGGTTAACCTATGTTGAATTTTTTATCCATTTCTTTCTAGCTTGTTATTTCTCTTGACATTTAATAAGTGTTGATAATGTATCTCAAACTATGAAATTTTAGCATAGAATCCCTATTGTTTCTAATGAAATTGTCAATGACGGACAATTGGTTAAGGTAGAAGTGTTAACAATAACAATAATTCCATAAGTGAGATATAGAGAGGATAAGATGTACACATGACCTTACCCTTTCTTTTGTGGGGGTAGAGAAACTATTTTCAATAGACTCTCGCTTAGAAGAAGTGTAATCAAAACAGAATAGAAATGAAACATAAAAATAGCAAAATAAACAAAGCAAATGAAGTAAGATAGAAATGCTGAAACAGAAAATAAATTAGATTCTAATACAGCTTAGCAAAACGATAATAACCGTTAGATATTTTCCTCACTTTTGTGAAATTTATATATGATATCTTCCAAGTAACATATGGGCAGATTCGATTTGTGACTCACCAAGTGGGAAATTCCAGCTTGGGTAGCCCAATACTTGGGTCCATGTGTAACAAAATGTTCAAACTACCAGTTGGGCCGTAACGCGAGCTAAGCCCAATGGGTTTGTACCCATAACATTGGTAAATTGGACACACACAACTTTGGGGAACTTTCATAAATACAAAATATGTAAGTTATTATCTAATCTACAACTAATTTAGATATACAAATTGTGCAACTTAAAGCTAAAAATAAAGAGATTATTGCTATGAATAAAAAGATAAAAATAAGGAAAATTTCTATATTAGTGATAACATAATTAAATGCATATATAAGAACACAATAATTTGCTTACCTAAAAAATCTCAAACACAATTTATACTTGTAGAGTACAATTGATTGGCATGTAGAGTAATATATTCATACATTAGGTATATTCTGATATTATATACTATACACATAAAATGTATTATTATATTATATAATATACAAACTTAATTTCAAATTCGGAAAAGTGCTCTGAACCTGTTTTCTAATTTCATATTCAAAAATTTCAAATAAAATATTTTCTTTACTCTTTTTAAAAAAATATAATCAAACACAAATCTATCCTCACCTCTAATTTTATAATTCCCCAAAATAAAATTAACAAATATATAGAATCTATGGCCAAACGCCTACTGAGATTGAACAATTCAATTCCAATTCTAATACGAGCCATCGGACACGTGATACAGATTTGGCAAAACGAAATGGGCCTTAAGGGCTTGGCTGTCATGAACAATAATGTCAATATAGTCAGCATATTGGGGTCTCATCTTCTTTTATATAAAGCATGTTTGTCCCTAAAATGACACATTACTCGTGTCCACTTGATAATTTTCAGAACAATATATATTCCTACTCAATTTTTCTTAACAAATAAGTAATGTAATTTTATTTCTCTATAATATTATAAATTAAAATGAGAAACATATGACATAATCATGATAAAATAATTAAGGGTTAACTACACTAAACACTCATGTATTATAATTTATAACTCAGTTATGGATAGACCCCTATATTTTAAAATCAAACATTTACCCACCCCCACTCCTCATATATTATGAAAATTTTGCACTTACAACACATATGATGTTATCCATTTTTTAAGAAATTTAAACTTTTTATATAATGAAAATCCTACACAAATGAAACTTCATCTAACCAAGTATATTTAAATAATTTTGAAGCAAACGAATAAATAAAACTAAAATTTAAAAAGAGAAATTTTTAGTTAATAAATATTATAATTAAATAAAATTGCAAATAACTTACATGTTTTACATTCTTGCATTAGTGTAAACAACGAATTTTGATTTAAGTTCTTACTTTTTATGCTCAGTTTTATTTTTTCTTAAATGCTCTTATTTATTTTCTATTTTTAATGATAAGAGGAAAAGAACATAGTAAGTTTTTACTTTATTCACTTTTTTTTCTTTTTTCTTAACACATCACCCCGTTCATAGTCATTGGTGGAGCCTGCAAGAAATTATTAAATTAATACATATATATTTTTATGTGTGTGACATTTTTGAATTATTTTTTTAATTGCATGGTCAAAATTCCTAAATGTGAAAAAAATTAAATGAACATTTCTGCATACAAATTTCATTTTTGGCTATGTAACTTTCGTCGCTTATTCGTGATTTTAGTGTGAGTTATATAAATTATTTTTCAAAATAAACAAAAACTTAAATCAATTTAGTTCGAGAAATTATTTTTTGGTCAATTCGATCAAGTCCGTGAATAATGAAGGATGAAAAAATAGAAGATGAAAGAATGTTCAATAGATTTTAACTACAAACTCAAATGATACACGGTGAACTTCAAGTCAAGCTCGAGAAATTATCCATATTACTACACATAACGAGAAAGTATTGAATAACGATTTACATTTTTAATATAATCATCTAGTATTTATCATTTACTAGTTCGACAAATTTTAATTCATTGTTGCATAAGATCAATAAAAGATAAGCGCTTTCTATTATGAGTTTTTCATTCTCAAGACTTGAATCTGAGATCTCTAATTAAAAGTGGAGAAATTTCATTCATCTCATCACACTTTTTGGTGGTATCATATTTTTTTAGTATAACCATTTAATTTCTGACATTTACTAGTTCAATTAATCCAAAATTTGTGTTTCATAAGACCAATTAATAGAGAAACGCCCCTACTAAGAGTTTCTTTATTTTCAAGGTTCGATCACGAAACAATTTGTTTAAGAGATAAAAGATCTCATTCATTTCACTATTCTTTGGTGGTATCAGAGACTTTTTTTTAAGTATAACTATCTAATATATAAAATTCACTAGCTCAGTTAATTCAGATTCTCGTTGCATAAGACGATTAGAGGAGCAACACTCCCACCAAGAATTTTCTCATTCTTAAAGCTTGAATCTCTAATTAACGGTGGAGGAATTTCAACAATCTCATCATATATTTTATGGTATCATAGGTTTTTATTTTTTTTGTAATATAATCATTTTATACTCATTAATTATGGGGCATTTATATACATTGCGGTATTTGTTGTCCCCTCCATCACTCAATCACCCTTCATTTCTTCTTTTTTCTTTCTTTATTTTTTCTCTTTCTTCGTTTCTCCATTTCTTCTTTTTTCTTTCTTTCTTTCTTTTTTCTCTTTCTTCATTTCTTCTTTTTCATTTCTTTCTTTTAAATAATTTTATTGTTATTATTAAATAATATAATAATTAAAATAAATAAAATTATTTTAATTATAGTACAATTAATGAAAGAGATATTGTATTAAATATTTTTAACTAAATTAAGATATTTAAAATATTTATTACTTTTTCCGTTTAGTTTTTAGATTTATCTACTATTAAAAATAATTATTCAATTTTATTGTGATATGTAATAATTTAGCATTTTATATTCTTTTTATTATTGGACTATGTTTCAGTTCTAATAAAATACAAATTTTCTATTCGACCAACAAAAGACAGACTGACGAGCGTCGTGTCAGTAAAAAAAATGAATTTGAAATTTGAATTACCGTCATTTTCAATTTTTTTTTCTCCTTATATATATTATCTCACACTTATCATATACTAACTCATAATTATCTCATCTTATATTTAACTTTCCTTCACATTCTCAAAATTATCTCATATTCACATCACATTATCAACAAAATGAAATGGAATCATGAAAAAATCTATCCAAATTTTTTCAAGTTTGATCTCAATCAACCTCTTCATTCAAGTTATGGGGAAGATACTCTCTTTTTTCTAATGTGTAAGACATATTTTATTTTTTGAGAATAAAAATTTTCTTCAGAAATCAATGAATTAAAGACATGAAAAGAGTTAATTGTAATATTGAATTCTTTAAGTGGTTTGAAATCACAGGACAGTTACAGGTTGGATAAAATGCTCGTGGATTCGGACATGGCTTTTAATGTCATTACAACTTCATGTGGTGAGGCAGGAAATACGACTATAATGTTGAGTGCAGAGTTTAATGAACGACAGAGAAAAATAGAGGAAATTAGTACCGTAATTTTGATGAAGGGCAAAACAGGATTTAAAATATTATATTAATATTTATTATAAATTTTAAGAAGTCAAATGAAGAATTGAGGATATAAATAATACAATTGGGTTTTGATGGGGATATAACTAAATTTAGAGTTGTGATGAAGATGAAGATATATACAAATTTCTCTAACATATAAAAGTGCACGTAAGAACACAAATACATAAATATTAAAATAACAGTAAATAATTGTTGACACCCAATTTTGACCCTCCCGTCCAGTCATTAACTATAAAATTACACTAATTTGCTTGATTAATTCAGGTTCGTGTCGCGTAAGACCAATTAAAGGATAAGTGTGTTCCCTACTACGAGTTTTTCTATTATCAAAACTCAAATTTGAGATTTCTAGTTAAGGGTGGAGGAACTTCATCAATTTCACTATATTTTTTTGTGGTATCAGAGGTGTTTTTTAAGAAAATATAATCATTTTATATCTTAAATTAAATAATTCAACCAATTCATTTTTCACATCGTATAAAACCAATTAAAGAAGAATCGTTCCCTACTAAGAGTTTCTTCATTTTTAGGACTTGGAATTGAAACTTCTGTTTAAGAAAGAATATATATCTCATTCATTTCATCACACTCCTTGATGGTAGTAGAATTATTTTTAAGTATAATCATCTAATATTTAAAATTTATTCACCTAATTAATTCAGATTCATGTCGCATAAGACGGATGTAAGGAAAAGTTCTTCCTACTAAGAGTTTTCTCATTCTCAAGGCTCGAAGAATTTCATCTATCTCACCACACTTTTTTACGGTATCAGAGGCTATTTTCCTAGTATACCATTTGATATATGAAATTCATTGACCTAATTAATCAATATTTGCGTCACATAAGACCAATTAAAGGAGAGGTGCTCCATGTTAAAAGTTTATTCATTTTCAAGGCCTTAACTAGAAACCTCTGTTTAAACCAAATTTCATTCATTCCATCACTCTTTAGGTAAAAAATCAATCTTGTTATTAGTCTTGGATAGAACAAAAACAAGGACAAAAAGCAAAGAAAAAAAATGACTGATGAAACTTATGGACAAAAAGCAAAAAGAGATGGGGACCGCTATATCGACAGAGGTATAGTTGTCCCCTCGATAAATAGTGATAACTTTTGTCTCATCTAAATTATTACCTCTATTTTCTACTTATTTTTTTTCTTTAGGAAGGGACCCATTAATTTCTATCCAAGAGATTTTTTTCTCACTTGTTGTTGCTATTTATTGATGTGGTAAATGTGAAAGGACATGGAAACAATCAATGATACCAGAGAAAAATCATTCTCAATAATGCATAGTGTAAGATGATATACACGTTTACACATAGGACTAGGAGGATAGACATTTATTTAGTTAAAAATATTATATACTCTAAATATTTAGTAATTGTTTTTAGTGACATGATTTTATTAATACAAAAATAGCATAATATGCTTAAAATCAGACGAAGTTGCAAAAGCAAAGGTGGAGTCAAGTTTTGAAATTACAAATCTTAAAATGATCTCAAATTAATGTATAATAATATATAATTTTATAATACATATTTTATAGATACTCGGTTAATCTCTTAATGCATATACAATATCCGAGTAAATATAGAAGTTATTAACGCAAATGTAGCAAATTACGATCAAATAAATTTAGTTAGTGACTCGTGATGTATATTTGTATTTTTTTGATACGTTGAAATGTAATTTAGTTAGTGACTCTGATTGATATATGATAAGATATTTTTTAGCTGAAAATTAAATTGAACTTTTAACTTTCATGTTTGCCTATATTACATTTAAATGATTTTGGATAATTTTATTTGCTTATTTATCGACTATAAAAAATAACTAAGAATCTCTTTTTCTAAAATAAAATTAAAATATTTTCTATCATACCAAACACAAATCATTGTTTTCTCTTTTCAATTTATACAACACTCTTTTCTTTGTAGTCAATCCAAAAAAGAATGATATATATTTAGTACCAATTAAACGATGAACTTCTCATTTATCATTAATAAAGTGATTTTTAATCACAAAAGTATCTAAAAGCTTGTTTGGATGAGCTTATAAGTATAAGCCATAAGTTAAGAATTCTAACTTATTTTTGTTATTTGGTTTAATAACACTTTTTTATCTTGTTCAAACACTAAAAATATTTAAATACTATATTAATTTAAAAAACATCTAAAATCTAACACATATTAATTTAAAAAGCATCTAAAATCTAAAAAATTTAAGGAAATGCACAAGTGTTCACTTTAACAATTTCAAACAATCAAAACTGTTGAGAAATATATTTTTGTTATAAAAGAATCAAAAGATTCTATTAGTTCAACGTGAATCTATCAGATAGTCCCTACACCTACACATGGTGGGATAAATCAAAGTAATAATAAACAAAGAATATTAACTCTCATAGTAACAAGACAAAAGTCACATATCTGACATTAGCCCCCCCTTTCCTTTCATTAACCGGACCCCCCTTATTTTATTTTTCAAATTTTCCTCTCCCTATATATATTATCTCACACTCATCATATATTAATTCACAATTATCTCATCTTATATTTACCTTTCCTTCACATTCTCAAAATTATCTCATATTCACATCACATTCTCAACAAAATGTAATTGAATCATGAAAAAATCTTTCCAAATTTTTTCGAGTTTTATCTCAATCAATCTCTCCATTCAAGTTATGGGGAAGATACTCTTTTTTTTCTAATGTGTAAGACATATTTTATTTTTTGAGAATAAAAAAATTTGAATATAATTTTTTTATATATTTTGATGAAAATTTTATATATTTAAATTTATTATAAAATACTATAAATTATTGACATTGAAAAGAAGGAAAAAGTAGAAGACAATAAGATTGAAAAAAGGGTGTTGATAAGACATCAACACTCTTATCAACACCCACTGTCCATGTAACATTCCTCTATTTGGCTCGATTAATTCAGGTTCGTGTCGCGTAAGACCAATTAAAGGATAAGTGTGTTCCATTCTCAAAGCTCAAATTTGAGATTTCTAGTTAAGGGTGAAAAAACTTCATCAATTCCACTATATTTTTTTGTGGTATCAGAGTTTTTTTTTAAGAAAATATAATCAATTTATATCTTAAATTAAATAACTCAACCAATTCATTTTTCACATCGTATAAAACCAATTAAAGAAGAAGCGTTCCCTACTATGAATTTCTTCATTTTTAGGACTTGGAATTGAAACTTCTGTTTAAGAAAGAATATATATCTCATTCATTTCATCACACTCCTTGATGGTAGTAAATTCATTTTTAAGTATAATAATCTAATATTTAAAATTTATTGACATAATTAATCCAGATTCATGTCGCATAAGACGGATGAAAGGAAAAGTTCTTCCTACTAAGAGTTTTCTCATTCTCAAGGCTCGAAGAATTTCATCTATCTCACCACACTTTTTTACGGTATCAGAGGCTATTTTCCTAGTATACCATTTGATATATGAAATTAATTGACCTAACTAATCAATATTTGCGTCGCATAACACCAATTAAAGGAAAGATGCTCCCTGTTAAGAGTTTCTTCATTTTCAAGGCCCTAACTAGAAACCTCTGTTTAAGAGATCAAATTTCATTCATTCCACCACTCTTTCATTCTATCAAAGACTTATTTTGGTATAACCATCTGATATATGAATGACGGTTAATTCAAATTTGTATCGCACAAAATCTATAAGGGGCAAAATGCTCGCTATTAAGAGTTTCTTCATTTTCAAGGCTTGAACTCAAAATCCCCGTTAAGAAATGAGAGATCTCATCCATCTCACCATATCATTTGGTGGGGTTAGAGACTTTTCAACCATCTGATATCTGAAATTACTTGCTCAATTAATTCATATTAGCGTCGCATAAGACTCATAAAGGAGTGAAGCGCTCCCTATTAAGAGTTTCTTCATTTATAGGGCTCAAACTCGAAACTTATAATTAAGAGGAGAGATCTCATCCATTCCACCACACTTTTTATGGTACTAGAGTCATTTTTTGTATAACCATCTGATATATAAATATCTATTGGCCTAACTAATCCAAATCACATTGCATAAGACTCATAAGAGGTGGAACATTTCATACCAGGAGTTTCTCCGTTCCGAATTTGAATTCGTGACCTCTAAATAAAAAATAAAAAATCTCATCTATCATATCACACGCCATGGAGTTATTAGAGGTTTGTATTAAGGGAATTTAAAATATACTCAAATGAAAAAATTAGTTCTCAATCTGGTGTTCAGTGTCACGCTTTGAGTTCTAGAGAAGATTTTTTTACTTGAATTTTTTAATTTTGAAAGCTTGAATCTGAGACTTTCAATCAAACATGAAGATATTCTATTCATTCCACTACAATCCTTCATTATTAAAAAATATCAACTTATTTTGTAAGCTTAAAAATGATGTAATAAAATTTTAAATTTAAAGGTTGGATGAGAATTGTTAATGGATAAACAAGTAATCGTAAAAAATGATGTAATATGACCGGATTCTCGAGTCATAACTCACAAATCATCGAAGATAATCAAACCACTTTGAGGGTGTTTGGAATGACTTATAAGCCCCTTTTAACTTATTAGAGTGTTTGTCAAATTAGAAAACTGCTTAAAATAAGTTAAAAAGTACTTAAAATAAGCCAAAATGGAGAAATTGGTTAACCCCAACTTATTTTTTTTTGGCTTAAAAGTCTTTTTGGTTTGACAAATGATTTTACCTTTCCCCCCTTATATTTTCTTCTAATATCAACATTACCATCATATCTAAAAAGCCCTAAATATTCCACATTTTAAAAATAAAAAATGAAAATTTATTTTTTTAGAATCTAAAAATCTAATTCTTTTCAATGTGAAAAAATAATTTTTTAAAATCCACTTTTGTTAGAACAAATCTGGAAAATTATACTTTTATTTAAAAAAATATGAAAAGTGTTTTTTAAAAAAAAAATCTAGAAACTGATTTTTTAAAAGAAAGTGTTTTTAAAGTCTAGATTAAAAAAAAAAGATTTTTAATAAAAAAATATATGGAAAAACAAGATTTTTTAAAAAATCTAGAAAATAATAATATGTTTTTCTAATTTTTAAAAGAGTTCAGCTTTTCCATATTTATTTAAAAAAAATGGAATTTCCATATTTTTATTAAAATAAATCAAATTTTCCTTATTTAAGAAAAAATCAGTTCTTTATAGTGTTAATAACTTTAAGAATATTTCAGTCATTTTGACAGAAAAAAGTGCTTAACATCACTTATGTATCAAACACATCAACAACTTATTTTCAGTTTAAACACTTATATCCAAATTTCTAACTGCTTATTTATAAAAGGGAAAAGGGGCATATTTGCCCTCTAACTTTGAGAAAAGGGGCATATTTGCCCTCCGTCAAAGTTGGGGGACAAATATACCCCTTCTGTTAATAAACTTCCACCATGTGCCCCTTTTTCCATAACCATAACTGTGATGCACAGGTGGAATCCACGTGGACGCCACCTGTGCGCCACATGGATGACCCGACCCGTAACCCGACCCGAAGGTAATTAAAAGCCAACAAACCCAGCGATTTCTTAACAGATTCAATGCCCTAAAACACAGCCCCTTCATTCTCCAGCAACATCTAAATCGCGACTTCATCTTCCCCAAAACACTTCCATCGATTCCATGCCCTAAAGCACATTCAAACCGCGACGTGGATTCCCCAACATAATTTCATCAATTCGAAGCTGACAAGGTACGAAATTTCATCAATTCCAATCTACTAATCACTTTCAAGAAGGTTAAAAATTTCTTAATTTATGTCTTACTCGAATTGGTATATGCTTCTAAGTTACCATCGGAACTGAAAATTCCAATCTTCTTCTTATTCTACTTCGAAAGTTTAGAAATTTTTATTGTTGATAGTGTTTGTTTAAGTTTATTAGTTAACACAATTGTGTCGTCGACATATAAATGTCTAATCGACACTTGAATTTCTGCAATTTTTTGTTGTTTGAAGTTTATGTGTTAATCGATACAATCGACACTTGAATTTCTAATCGACACTTGAATTTCTAGTCGACTGGTTTTAAATGGGTAGTTGATTTTATTAGATTTGGTTGTAGAATAACCTACTAATCGCGTACAAGAAGGTTAGAAATTCTTGAACTTTATGTCGACTGGTTTGTTTTTTACTGATGTGCTAACATAGTTAATAGGAATTTCCTACTGGTAAGGTGCTGTTTAGTCGACATATAAATGTCTAATCGACACTTGAATTTCTGCAAATTTTTGTTGTTTGAAGTTTATGTGTTAATCGATACATGCTGCTCTTAACTAAATTTCTGTGAATTTCTGCAAATTTCTGCAAAATGAAGTTTATGTGTCGTCGACAATGATAACAGGTCCAAAACAAAGTCTCTGAGATACATGTTGCTCTTAACTAAAGTTACCATTGTTCTTTGTTTGATGAGATTCTTTTCTGCCTGTTATCTTGCTTTTGCTTCTTTGAACCTCTGAAGGTGCTGAGCTTTTGAATGGTCCTTTTATTCGGGTTAATTGATGAATTCAAACTGACATGTTTTTGTTACTTTGTGAACATTTTTTGTTGAAAGAATATAACAAGAATAAAGAATGCTGATGATTGCTAGCTAGTCGAGGCGATTTGGTTAGGGGATGTGATAAGGTAACACTCTACACATCTCAGTCAGCTGCTGGTGTCTCGTTTTTCAATTTTTTATTGCAATTTTTTGCTGCAATTTTTTGCTGCTGTGGTGTTCTATTTTAGCTGCTGGTGTCTCGTTTAGCTGCTGCTAGTGTTCTGTTTTACCTCCTGCTGTGGTGTTCTGTTTTTGTTGCAATTTGATGCTGCTGTGGTGTTCTGTTTTAGCTGCTGGTGTCTCGTTTAGCTGCTGCTAGTGTTCTGTTTTACCTCCTGCTGTGGTGTTCTGTTTTTGTTGCAATTTGCTGCTGCTGTGGTGTTCTGTTTTAGCTGCTGGTGTCTCGTTTAGCTGCTGCTAGTGTTCTGTTTTACCTCCTGCTGTGGTGTTCTGTTTTTGTTGCAATTTGCTGCTAGTGTGTTCTGTTTTTGCATTATCTCTCTTTCTCCCCCTTTCCCTGCCAGCTCCAACTTGAGTCCTCCTTTGTGGAGCTATTGGCACAACACTTGAGTCACCACAAAGTGAGCTTGATTGTGTAGTTGCATAACTTGAACTAGCAGTAGGATATGAAGGACCCCTAATTATAGACTATATAACACAGAGAAAATGTAAATAAACATTAATGCTACTGTTTGAACAACTTATACTTAATGCGACTGTTTAAATGTAAATAAATTAAAAACTTATACTTAATGCTACTGTTTGAACAACAGTTTGGGTATCTCTTGAAACAGGTCATATTTTTTGACATCTTATCATATTTTTTTTGCCTTATCTTTATCCTTCCTTCTATTCTTCTTTGATTTGCCATGCATCTTAAATTGTTCATGCTGCTGTCCTGTTTTAAACAGCAGGCTAGTAAAGGGAAACAACTTGCAAGGAATAAAAGCAGCAACAACAGCACATATTTACTCCCGGCAGCAGAACGAGAACCAGAAGAAAGTTTTGTAGCATCAGAACCAGAAGAACATCTAACTCAATGCAGCAGCACCACCGCTATGATAGAAGCAGAACCATCATTAAGGCCAAAGTCATTTTCGGAGGCAAATACTAGAATACTTGAAAGGATGAAACAAAGATTAGCTACACCAACAAGAAAAATATCCATCGTTGGTGATTCTACTTCAATGAGTGAGCCAACCAACTTGCCTTATCAACCACGAAACAAGGCTCTTGTTATAAGAGAGAAATTGAAGACATGGAAGAGAAATAGGCAGTCCGACACATGACGAAGACATGAATTACTGATGCCTTGGCCATGAAGGTTGCTGCACTTTTTTTGTTCATGTTGTTGTTATATAGCTTAGAGGTTGCCTTGGCCACGAAACAAGGCTCTTATATAGCTTAGAGGTTGCTGCACTTTTTTTTGTTCATGTTGCTGTTTATAGAAATTTGGATCCTTCAAACAGGTTATGTAACGGTACAAGAAATATGCAGAGGTTTTGACAACGTTGAATTACTGATGCCTTGGCCATGAAGGTTGCTGCACTTTTTTTGTTCATGTTGCTGTTATATAGCTTAGAGGTTGCCTTGGCCACGAAACAAGGCTCTTATATAGCTTAGAGGTTGCTGCACTTTTTTTTGTTCATGTTGCTGTTTATAGAAATTTGGATCCTTCAAACAGGTTATGTAACGGTACAAGAAATATGCAGAGGTTTTGACAACGTTATACATGCAGAAGTACTAATTCATGGCTTTGTTGTTATTACCATAAAGCTTCATGATTTGTTTTGTCTGGATAACTTCGATATTTGCATTCTTTTTGCTGAAAAGTAATCAATCAAATGCAACTATTTGTCTATTTGTGTATAAGGTCTTATAGTGTGTTGTATCTATGTTTATGGATCCTCCAGTTGCATATTGTACTACTTTGCACCGGAATATGGTGGAAGACTGACTTCCTGTACATACAGAGAATAGTTGTAGGATTTTCTTTTTGCCAACAGAGCAAAAAAAGGCATTTACATTTAATTAGAGAGCTGGGAATAATATAGTTTACAACTGCCATTAAACTTCAATACACAACTACAAATATTAATTCCTAAACATAAAATTAAAAGTTCTTACGAAACTACAAATACATAATCATTTCATAATCGATGCCGCAACAAATCCAACAAATAACGCCTATGAAATCATCATAAACACGCGCATCTTCAAAACTTTGTTCATTTCAGCTTGATTTATACTCTTCAACGCAACGATTTCTGCTTTCAACATATCTCTTTCACTCTTCAAATCTGCTATTACATTCTTAAACACATCTAATGACGACATTAATTCGCCAGAGAAACTTTCAATATGTTCCTCATCCTCCCATTGCCAATATCCACAGAAACTTCTCTATAAGCAAAAAATGAAGAAGAAAAAACAAAATCAAACAAACAAAAAATGTCGTCAAAGTATTAGATTGAAATTACTTACCTTAGGTTTGGGGCATTTGAAGAATTTCCTTCCGGGATTTGAAGTAGTCCTCGAAATAAATTGATTCGCAGTCATACCACAATGACACCTCCTTGGTGAAGAACAACTAACTTGAGACATTTCTTACTTGCTGAACATAAACACAATTGTATTAACTAATAAACTTAAACAAACACTATCGACTATAACTTAATCGAAACAAAGACTGTCAAAACTCATCGACGAACCAAATTTACACTTTCGAAGTAGAATAAGAAGCATAGAACTTCAATCTTCAAACAATAAAAATTTCGAAACTTTCAAGTATGCACTTAACAGTTACCCGACAATTTCGAAACTTTCAAGTATTAGGCATATTAATAACAGGAAAGCAATTTACCTGAAATACACAGCTATACTTTCAAGTAATGTCTATGTCACTTGTGCAGTAAGCAAAATGGGCTAAAGATTGTGTCAATTTGGCATATAGCTGCGACCTCTACACTTTTTGGCACATGGCTTTGAAAGTGGATGAAATCTTTACAGCATATTTACTACATAGAGGATAACAAATCTGGGGTAAAGAAGCTCATTAGTTCTTCCTAGAGTTAGTCGCAGCAGCTAAACGAGACACCAGCAGCTAAAACAGAACACCACAACAGCAACAAATTGCAACAAAAACAGAACACCACAGCAGGAGGTAAAACAGAACACTAGCAACAGCTAAACGAGACACCAGCAGCTAAAACAGAACACCACAGCAGCAGCAAATTGCAACAAAAACAGAACACCACAGCAGGAGGTAAAACAGAACACTAGCAGCAGCTAAACGAGACACCAACAGCTAAAACAGAACACCACAGCAGCAAAAAATTGCAACAAAAAATTGAAAAACGAGACACCAGCAGCTGACTGAGATGTGTAGAGTGTTACCTTATCACATCCCCTAACCAAATCGCCTCGACTAGCTAGCAATCATCATCATTCTTGTTATATTATTTCAACAAAAAATGTTCACAAAGTAACAAAAATATGTCAGTTTGAATTCATAAATTAACCCGAATAAAAGGACAATTCAAAAGCTCAGCACCTTCAGAGGTTCAAAGAAGCAAAAGCAAGATAACAGGCGGAAAAGAATCTCATCAAACAAAGAACAATGGTAACTTTAGTTAAGAGCAACATATATCTCAGAGACTCTGTTTTGGACCTGTTATCATTGTCGACGACACATAAACTTCATTTTGCAGAAATTTGCAGAAATTCACAGAAATTTAGTTAAGAGCAGCATGTATCGATTAACACATAAACTTCAAACAACAAAAATTTGCAGAAATTCAAGTGTCGATTAGACATTTATATGTCGACTAAACAACACCTTACCAGTAGGAAATTCATATTAACTATGTTAGCACATCAGTAAAAAACAAACCAGTCGACATAAAGTTCAAGAATTTCTAACCTTCTTGTACGCGATTAGTAGGTTATTCTACAACCAAATCTAATAAAATCAACTACCCATTTAAAACCAGTCGACTAGAAATTCAAGTGTCGATTAGAAATTCAAGTGTCGATTGTATCGATTAACACATAAGCTTCAAACAACAAAAATTTGCAGAAATTCAAGTGTCGATTAGACATTTATATGTCGACGACACAATTGTATTAACTAATAAACTTAAACAAACACTATCGACAATAAAAATTTCTAAACTTTCGAAGTAGAATAAGAAGAAGATTGAAATTTTCAGTTCCGATGGTAACTTAGAAGCATATACCAATTCGAGTAAGACATAAATTAAGAAATTTCTAACCTTCTTGAAAGTGATTAGTAGATTGGAATTGATGAAATTTCGTACCTTGTCGACCGAATTGATGAAATTATGTTGGGGAATCCACGTCGCGGTTTGAATGTGCTTTAGGGCATGGAATCGATGGAAGTGTTTTGGGGAAGATGAAGTCGCGATTTAGATGTTGCTGGAGAATGATGGGGCTGTGTTTTAGGGCATTGAATCTGTTAAGAAATCGCTGGGTTTGTTGGCTTTTAATTACCTTCGGGTCGGGTTCTGGTCGAATTAAATCCATGTGGCGCGGTGGCGTCACGTGGATTCCACTGTGCATCACGATTATGGTTATGGAAAAAGGGGCATATGGTGGAAGTTTATTATGAAGGGTATATTTGTCCCGACTTTGTGGAGGGCAAATATGCCCCTTTTCTCAAAGTTGGAGGGCAAATATGCCCCTTTTCCCTTTATAAAATAAGTTTGAGCACTTGAAATTTCTAAAAATACTTGTACATAAAAATCACTTTTTTTTTGTTCGTTAATCCAAACAGGCAAAAACGCCTTCTCGCAGGAGATACACTGCCGAACACGAAACAAACGTCGTCGTTGCCGGTCAGGTGATTGAACGTTTTACTTTTTGATCCGTTCATTTTTTATTGCTCGGAAATGGCTTCTGAATCGAAGAATGTTGGAATTCTCGCCATGGAGATTTACTTTCCTCCTACTTGTCTTCAACAGGTAAAATTTCCGTAAATAAATTTGCAATACACGTATATGTACGTATGCGTATATATACTTGCAGATGTGTTTCTAGAATCTACGAATTACATTTTAGGTGAATAATGCTTTCCTCGATGTAATAATTACAATTTAGACTTTTAAAATGCCTTTGTTATTGCGATTTGTATTTCTGAATACTTAAATTTGTAATTTTCTTTAAGGAATTGTTATTTTAATTCAAAATTGAGTATACTGTTACCTTAGTCTTATAAAGAGAAAGTCATAATTGCTTAGAGAGTTAGGATTTCTATTTAAGATCTCATGATTTATGAATCTGAGATGATATATTTTAATTTATTGTACTTGCATGTTACATGTATTGTGTTAAGATTTTCAGAAATACACTTTTTTGTTATTAAGATTTGTATTTCTGAAAAGTTTTTATTTTATTTATTTTTCGTAAGGAAATATTATTTTACTTCAAAATTGAGTATACGATTACCTTAGTGGTATACACAGAAAGTCATAATTGCTTCGAAAAATAGGATTGCCATATAAGATCTCATGATTTATGAATATGAGATGATAGATTTTTTTCATTTATTTTACTTGCATGTTACCGTTTACATAAGTTTGTTGCTTTGAAGCTCTTTTTTTGATATAAATGCGGCATTCCTTATCGAACATTAGGATTTTGATTTTTCCCGATATTTTAATTTCTCTAAAATTGCATTTTTAGGAAGTATTGGAGGCTCATGATGGAGCAAGTAAAGGCAAGTATACAATTGGTCTTGGACAAGATTGCATGGGCTTTTGCACTGAGGTTGAAGATGTTATATCAATGAGGTATGCAACTAACTTTAGTACTCCCTCCGTTTCAACTTGTTTGTCTGGTTTTGACTTGGCACTTGGCACGAAATTTAAGAAAGTAAAGAATACTGTTTAATCTTGTGTTATTAAAGTAAAGATACGTAGAATGTACCAAATGCACTTTAATCTCGTGGTCTTAAATATGTCATGTTGAAAGTTGAAATTAAAGAGTTGTCAGAAAAGGAAAGATGCATTCTTTTTTAAACGAACTAAAACGGAAAGTAAGACAAACAAATTGGAAGTTGAAACAGAGGGAGTAGCTTCATAGCTTCAGGAACTTCCTTTGATTTCATTTCAGTACTTTATAATTTATCTTTTAGGACAAATTTGAAACTAGGGACTAATTACTTTAGCTAATCCTGCAAAAAATATACTTTGTTTTTCTTCTCATTAAATTTTCCATCTTCAGCTTGACAGCTGTTACTTCCCTTCTGGAGAAGTATGCTATTGATCCAAAGCAAATTGGTCGGTTAGAAGTTGGAAGTGAAACTGTTATTGATAAGAGCAAATCCATCAAGACATTCTTAATGCAAATATTTGAGGTATTGACTGTTGCTTCTAGGAAATGCTGATTAGTAAATTGTCCATTATGATGCGTTCAAATGTGTGTACAAGTTGAGACTTAACTACTAAGCCTTTGTGTGATGTACTGCTGATTAGCTCAAAAGTAGAATATTACTTGCAGCCAAGTATTATAAATTATTAAAGACATGGAATATTTAAGTCACTTATTCTGCATGAAACGTGAAATAAAGTTAATCCTATTAATTATGACTCGAACAATTGGGGCCCCGCATGTCGGAAACGTCATTTCTACACACATGCACACATTGTACCAAGGATCGTAAATTTCCTTAGTGGAAGAGATATTGGTACGTATACAAAATGTTTGAACGGTAGACGAAAAGACGAAAAGACATGACTCTTGGGCTGGTTTTGAGGCATTAAACCTCCATTACATCCCGCATGAATTCAGCCATTATTTGACTGAATTGTAACTCCACATTCAAGGCCATTACATGGTCATTCAAGGCCTTTACTTGACTATGTGGAAGGTCATCTTCTCCACACTATAAAATGAAGCCATGGGTTCATTTGCAAATCACTTAACACTACATACTTGTATGATTTCAGATTTTCTGAAATATCTTCCTCTCTTGCAATCTTCACACACTCAAAGATCCTTCTTTCCTAAGCGAACACTTGAGTCTCCTTTGCTCACTTGTTTGATTGTTGTTTTATCTTGAGAGATAAGTTGCCAACTTAAAGGATTATACGGGACAATATTATCTTAAGGAAAGATTCAGCAAGTCGTTTTCCTTGTTCTATTTTCAGATTCCTAAACAATGTGTTGTTGCTATCAAAGTCAAGAAGTTTGTTACAATTGGAGCAAAACACTGAAGACGGACTCAAGAACTACTCAAGAACATTCAAGACGGATCAAGAACCAAACTTTGTTGTGGTTGTCACAACTCGTGTTAGGCTTCAAGCCTATTGTATTGTAATTCATTTTGTTTATGCTTTCTAAGTACTAGTAATAGTTGTACACTATTCCCGTACATCCATTGTATAACGAACATCATCTTGGGCCTTAAAGTTGTTTGCTGATGCTGTTTGTTGCCCATCTAAATTGTCACCTAGGTAAAACAGAAGTAACTCATCCAAAATGAGCTTAATATTTGCTTTGACATTTAACCTTGGAAAATAAAATGTTCGATGTATCAAATTTGCTGTTTGTCTTTCTTGACTTTCCTCTTCACAGATAAAGCTTTACCTTGTGGCTTTCACATATGTTAATCATCAAAACTTATCCTGATTCTTTACCATGTGAAACAAGCAGAAACATGGAAATACCGACATTGAAGGAGTTGACTCAACTAATGCCTGCTATGGGGGAACTGCTGCATTGTTCAATTGCGTAAATTGGGTGGAGAGCTCTTCATGGGATGGCCGTTACGGACTTGTAGTATGCACGGATAGCGCGGTATGATCATTATTGTTCATGCACTCTATAACTTGAGCTTCGTGAATTGCTTTGCTTGTTAGATAGATTACGTATAATGCCTGAATCTTATCATTATCTTTATTAATTTATTTGAGAGCTTCTGTTCACAGGTCTATGCAGAGGGACCTGCTCGGCCTACTGGAGGAGCTGCAGCCATTGCTATGCTTGTAGGGCCTGATGCTCCTATGGTATTTGAAAGCAAGATCAGGGCTAGCCATATGTCACATGCCTATGATTTTTACAAGCCCATCCTTGACAGTGAATATCCAGTAATTTCCTTAATCCACGCTTGTCTAGTTGATCGTCAGGTTTCACATGAATGTTTCAAAATGCTATTTTACTCTAAGCTTTGGGTTAACATTATTTTTGATTTTTTATGTGTGTGTTGAGAGTGGGGTATTTCACAGAACTGATAGAATCTTTTGCAAGCAATATCTCATTTTAATTCCTTATTAGAAAACAGTGTTTTGCATAACAATAAGGAATTTCAGTATCTCTTATTAATTCCTTATTATAGCGACATTTTTCCCAGCTGTGCTCTGTATGATGTTAATTATTGTTGCAGGTGGTTGATGGTAAGCTTTCACAAACCTGTTATCTCATGACACTTGATACTTGCTACAAGAGTTTATGCAACAAGTAAGTTGCCGATTGATGCATCCTTATATTTGGAGATATATTTCTTAATTATCTTCTTTTAGTGGCCTTTTACTTCTTTTGTTAGATATGAGAAATTGGAAGGCAAGCAATTTTCAATGGCGGATGCAGCCTACTTTGTGTTCCATTCACCATACAACAAGGTAGCTTATGAATTCCTTCATAGATTCATAGTTTTTTTTCTGTTTCTCCAAATAATGGGATTTAAACAGTAATTGGAATCTTATCGTAATCCTGCAGCTCGTGCAGAAGAGCTTTGGTCGATTGGTGTTCAACGACTTTCTAAGGAATGCTAGGTGTGTTAAAAAACTTCTGTTAGAAAGGAATCTTTTTATTGTTTAAAGGAATTCTGTGGACTGATCATCCTCATTTCTACATTTGTAGCTCTATTGATGAGTCTGCCAAACAAATCCTAGCCCCTTTTGAGTCCTTAACTGGCGATGAAAGCTACCAAAGTCGTGATCTTGAGAAGGTTCACTAACAATTACCTACTCTTTCTTCATGTTTTTTTTTCCACTAGTGTCTTCCTGCAATTTTTTCCGGTACTTAATATGGTGAAAATGAAGTCTTAAAGTAGGATAAATAGCTCTGAGACTGAACTGAAAATGGAATTTTATCATGCATACAGGCATCCCAGCAAGTTGCTAAACCATTTTATGATGAGAAGGTCCAACCTACTACATTGATACCAAAACAAGTTGGCAACATGTACACCGCGTCTCTGTATGCTGCTTTTGCATCCCTCCTTCACAATAAGCATGACACATTGGTAAATACAAGTTATTTTTTTCTGTCTCCTTGTTCATGTCCAACATCTACATGTTCCTCCCAGATTCTGAATCTTTTTGTTAACTCAGGCTGGTCAGCGGGTAATCATGTTCTCCTATGGGAGTGGATTGACTGCAACAATGTTTTCACTAAAGTTTAACAAAGGTCAACATCCTTTTAGTTTGTCAAACATTGCAAGTGTGATGAATGTTGCAGAGAAGTTGAAATCGAGACATGAGGTATGCTAAAGTTTGATCTAGGATTCAATCGTGGATTTGGACTCCATCACTGACTTTATTGAAGCTTAGAATCCATGCAGCTGTCGATGATTTTGTTGTATCAAATCTCTTTTTTCATCAATAACCCTGATGTCAATAACTTTTTGTGCAGTTCACTCCTGAAAAATTCGTCGAAATAATGAAATTAATGGAGCACAGATATGGCGCCAAGGACTTTGTTACCAGCAAGGATTGCAGCCTTCTTGCACCAGGAACCTACTACCTAACAGAGGTTGATTCCAAGTACAGAAGATTTTACGCGAAGAAGGCTCCCGAGCATGGACAGGTCAACGGACACTAAACAAGGTCCTTACGGTGTAAGGCCATTTAGTTGGCTCGTGCTCTTTTAGTTATTGTCAGCGCATAGAAGAATAACTAGTGCTCCGGCAGATTTGATTGTTATTACATGTAGTTTCTTTTCCAGAGTAGATCTTATGCCTTTGTTTTTATTTTTTTCAGTTTCCAACGAGTTCTAATGTTCTGTATCTCCTGTATTCACCTGATTGTGAAATGATTGTAAAAGTCATCAAATTGAAATTCATTAAGCAGATTTTCTTACCTGTGCATTAATAAACTGATGTACTTGTGAGAAAGATCATATCAATGGGTGATTGTTCAAATTTGCGGTGACTCCTTAATATATACTTTGCTTCCACCCCTAATAAACCCGTGAAGAAACACTAACGAAAATAATAATAAAACGAACTCTAATCATAAGGGCATTCCAGGATGACGTGTTAAAACTCCAAAAATGTAGTGTGTTTAAGGGTAGGAACATTAGCCCATGAAAATAGGACCTGCCCTAACCTTATGACATTCTATCGATAAATTGTACTCAAGCATACATTGGTAAGCTGCATGGGATTTATAAGCTACCTTGTTGTATGGTGAATGGAATACAAAGTAGGCTGCATCATCAATTGAAAATTGCTCGCCTTCCAATTTCTCATATCTAAAAAACATGAAGTAAAAGGTCACTAAAAGATTATGAGTATGAAGTCTAACTCCAAATATAAGGATGTGTCATCTGGAAGCTTACTTGTTGCATAAACCATTGGTGAAAGAAATAAAACAACTTTTCTGCAATATCACAATGATGAAATAACCAAATACTCAATAATTAAAAAATCCAATGTTTTAGTTTTTTTTCCCACACAAAAGTGTTTTATTACTTAGGAGTATTGTTAATCCTTTGTTAACTGTGTATGCGCATGTATGTATTTGGTAGCCCACTGGCCGATTCTCCATTTCCCCCACTGGTTGTGATTGAAATTCAACTTTGGTGGCTTGCGTTTGAATTAGTATATTAATCCAACGCAAACATGCTTCTTTCTCCCTTACAACTTTCATCTCTTTTTCATATTCCTCATCGGAGTCGCACTACCGGAAAACCAAAGGAACATCGGTGGTTGAAGCTTTAATTTTGATTTTTCGTTCAATCAATGACTTCTCAACCGAAGAATGTCGGAATACTCGCAATGGAGATTCATTTTCCTCCTACTCGCATTCTACTGGTATACTTCATACGTTTACATTCTTATTTGGCTGAAATTAGACATTCCTACTATTATTTGTTCCAATTGAACATCTCAACACCTAACAAAGTGTTCACTTCCGGCTAAAATAATAAGAAAGTTTTTGCACGTGTTCTCAAATAAACTCCTTTAATTATACACATAACATCAATTGAAACATGCCTGAGGTTTTACTGCTTAGTGAGACTAATGCGTATAACTAAAAGAGGTAACATATTCTAAGTGGACAGTTGAGAACACATATTGAAAATTTTCAAAAATTTGAGTCGGAAGGTGCTCTACATAGAGTAGTTCGAGTGTGCCTTCTTATTTAGCGGTGTAAGTAAAATAGGATGTGTTATTGACAAAATGCAACAAGTAAAATCTCTTTACTGAAGTCATATTAGTAACAATTATTTCTAATACATTCATGTAATGGTCATTAATTAACGATAATAAAAAAATTTTGAACTTTCCTTGTTCATAGTGAGAGCAATTAACTATGACTACTTGGACCACTGGATCACAAGAACATAAGGGGCAGCCCGGTGCACTAAGCTCCCGCTATGCGCGGGGTTCGGGAAAGGGCCGGACCACTAGGGTCTATTGTATGCAGCCTTACCTCACATTTCTGCTGTTTCCACGGCTTGAACCCATGATCTCCCGGATCACAAGAACATCCTTTTCAAATTTTGTCATTTGAAATTACATGTACGGTTTTTATATTTTCACACATTGTTTATGTATATAGGACTAGTTAGGTCAATGTATATTCGCTTGTGCCTATAGGTACAGTACTTATAGATGTGTATCTACGACGACAATATTTAGGTGCTCTAATTTTGCTAAGTGTGACAAATGGACTTTTTTTCGGAACTCTGCCTTTTGTTTTCTATTGTAATAATAATTTTTTGAAGAGCGTGGAACTACTTTCAAAATGCCTTTGTTATTGCAGTATATAGTAGTACTGAAAAGTTTTATATTTTCTGTAAATAATTGTTATTTTACATAAAACCCGTGTGTTATACGAAGAGATCATAATTTCTCTGAATGTTAGGATTACCATTTTATTTAAGCTCTCATGATTTATGAATCGAAGATCACATATTTCATACACTTCTATTGATTATATTCATTCGTGAGCAATCAGGGCTACATAGTTTAGTGCTTTACAAGTTATTCTGTGACTCAATGTGACATTCGAATCACTTTTATAGTTTTGAGGCAATAAGACTTTTATGAGTTAATTTCAGTAAAACTGCAATGTATAGGAAGAATTGGAGGCTCATGATGAGATAAGCAAAGGCGGGTATACAATTGGTTCTGGACAAGATTGCATGGGCTTTGTCATTGAGGATGAAGATGTTGTATCAATGAGGTATGCATTTAACTTTAGTAGCTGCAACAACAACTACTACGCATCAATTTCAAACTAATAGGGATCGGATATATGAAACCTCTATAATCATTCCGCTTCATTTAGACCCATTTAATTCATTACTTAATAATTTGTTACTTGTCATAGAGAAACTGGAGACTAACTTTATTAGCTAATCCTGCAAAAAATGCTATTACTATGTTCTTTTCTCTTATCATCCGAATTTTTCATCTTCAGCATGACAGCTGTTACTTTTCTTCTGGAGAAGTATGCTATTGATCCAAAGCAAATTGGCCGGTTAGACGTTGGAACTGAAACTATTATCGATAAGAGCAAATCTATCAAGACATTCTTAATGAGAATATTTGAGGTAACGCCCGTTCCATCAAGGCAATGCAGAATAATAAATTTTCTAAATGGTGTGTTCCAGCATGTGGCCAAGTGAGACTTAACTGCTGAGTCTTTGCATGACATACTGCTGATTTAGCTCATAATAGAATATTTGTTGCCTCCAAATATTATAAAATACATGAAATGTCGCGAAGTGACTTGTTCTGCATGAAGTATTGTCTTTGTTTCATCTTGGGCCTCAATTTTGCTTGCTGATGCTGTTTATTACACATTTTAATTGTTACCTAATTGGAAAACAAAAAAGTAACTCCTCAAAAATGAGCTTACGATTCTGCCTTGACATTTATCCTTGGGAAAGTAATATGTTTGTTGCATCAGTTTTGCTGTTTGGCTTTCTTCACCACTAAAGCTTTACCTTATGGCTATCACATATGTTTGATCATCAAAACTTGTCCTGGTTCTTCACCATGTGAAAGCAGGAACATGGAAATACCGACATTGAAGGAGTTGACTCCCATAATTCCAGCTATGGGGGAACTGCTGCATTGTTCAACTGCGTTAATTGGGTGGAGAGCTCTTCATGGGATGGACGATATGGACTTGTAGTATGCACGGATAGTGCGGTATGATCATTATTTTCATGCATTCTCCAACTTGAGTTTCATCCACTGCATGGTTTTTGTTCATTTATTTGAAAACTTCTGTTCACAGGTCTATGCAAAGGGACCTGCTCGGGCTACTGGAGGAGCTGCAGCAATTGCTATGCTTGTAGGGCCTGATGCTCCTATAGTATTTGAAAGCAAGATCAGAGCTAGCCATATGTCTCATGTCTATGATATTTACAAGCCCATCCTTGACAGTGAAGATTCTGTAATTCCCTTTAATCCCTGCTTGTCTTGTTGATCAATCAGTTTTCACATTAACACTTCAAAAAGCTGTTTTGCTCAAAGCTTCGGGATAAATTTATTTGAGTTCTTAAGGTAATGTGTATTGAGAGTGTGGTGAAAGCTACCCCTCGTTGATACCTTAACCTTTAAGTTTTCGTTCTTACAGTAATTGGTTAAATACAGGATTTAATTTAATATCAAGAAAAGAACGTGTTGCATGACAATTTTTTACAATTCAGTATCGTTACCGATATTTTGCAAAGCCTGCTATATCCATTGTTGAAGCTTCAGAATTTTCCATATGTGCTCTGTATGATGTTAATTGTTGTTGCAGATGGTGGACGGTGAGATTTCACAGACCTGTTATCTCACGGCTCTTGATTCTTGCTACAATGGTTTATGCAACAAGTAAGCTTCCAGATGACACATCCTTATATTTGGAGTTAGACTTCATACTCATAATCTTTTAGTGACCTTTTACTTCATGTTTTTTAGATATGAGAAATTGGAAGGCGAGCAATTTTCAATTGATGATGCAGCCTACTTTGTATTCCATTCACCATACAACAAGGTAGCTTATAAATCCCATGCAGATTCATAATTTGTTTTCCTATTTGTCTAAATTAGGCCATTTAAACAACTATCTTAATCCTTTTAATTAATCCTGCAGCTCGTCCAGAAGAGCTTTGGTCGCTTGCTTTACAACGACTTTTTAAGGAATGCTAGGTGTGTTAAAATCTTCTGTTAGAAAGGAATCTATTTATTATTTAAGGGAATTCTCTGGACTAATCATCCTCATTTCTGCATTTGCAGCTCTATTGATGAGTCTGCTAAACAAATCCTGGCCCCTTTTGAATCCTTAACTGCTGATGAAAGCTACCAAAGCCGTGATCTTGATGAGGTGCACTAACAATTGCCTACTTTCTTCTTGAAATGTTTATTTTGCGACTGATTTTCTCTGATCTTCTTCCAGTACTTTATCTAAAGGGAAAAGGTCCAAGTATGGCCTGTAGCAAATTATTTCATATTTGCCCTTGTCATTAAATGAACCTCTAGCTTGAAATAGGTGGACTCCATGTGTCCAAATTCTTTGAGAAAAAAAGTCCAAATTTACTGCTTAACTTTTGACAATGGTATAAATTTACCCTTAGGTTGGAGCTCCATTAGGAGTCAAGGGCAAAAAGGAGACTTTTTCCTAACGACAGGTAATATTAGACCAAAAGTTTAACGGAGGGAAAGATGCTATATTTTGGATCCTACGGGACAAATTTGACCCTTTACATATTAAACCAAAAGTTCAATGGAGGATAAAGTTGTTCTATTTAAAACAGTGAATGAAGTCTTTAAGTAGGATAAATAGCTCTGAGACTGAAGATGGAATTTTGTCATGCAACATACCATATTGATACCAAAACAAGTTGCTAAACTGATTGATTGGTTAATGCAGGCATCCCAACAAGTTGCGAAACCATTTTATGACGAAAAGGTGGAACCTACCACATTGATACCAAAACAAGTTGGCAACATGTACACCGCGTCTCTCTATGCTGCTTTTGCATCCCTCCTTCACAATAAGCACGACACATTGGTAAAAGCAACTTACTTTTCTTCTTTTGTTCTTTCATATTGTTATACTCTGTTGGGTCCCGAGGGTTATGCTATGGAACAGTAAACAATAAACTGAAAATAAAATAAAATCGAATAAAATTATGTTACTGTTAATGTTATGCTATGAAAAGAGTATGTTAATGTTCCAACATTAACATACTCGTATATGTTACTGAATCATTTTTTCTACCTAAGGCTGGTCAGCGGGTAATCATGTTCTCCTATGGAGGTGGATCGACTACAACAATGTTTTCATTAATACTTAATGAAGGTCAACATCCTTTTAGTTTGTCAAACATTGCAAGTGTGATGAATGTTGCAGAGAGGCTGGAAAAGAGATACGAGGTATGCAAAAATATTCATGTTGGTGAATTTGTCGTTGCATTCAAATCTTTTCCCTTGTCATTGACTGACAAATAAAATTTTGTGCAGTACTCTCCTGAGGAATTCGACATTTTTGTTGGACTTTATGAGATGAGAAGAGAGTTTGGCATAAAAAACGACTATTGGGCAAGAATGCCTGGCGGCCTTCTACCAATAGGAGCCTACTACCACAGAGGAGTTGATTCCGAGTACAGAAGAGCTTATGGTAAGAAGACTCCCGAGATTGAAGAATACATAGAAGAGATTGAAGAGTACATAGAAGAATAAGTTGTGTGCCTGAAGGATTTCCTGCTGGATGCATCTGTTAGACACTTTGTTTATTTTTTCATTGTGAGTTTTTGTAACGACCCGTTTGTTCATTTAAGCACTTTAAACTAAGGCTGGCCAGTGGGCCGGGCCGACCCGACCCCGTCCCGGTCCCGACCCGACTCCGACCCCGACCCCGACACGACACCGGTTATAAAAAAAAAAAAAAAAAAAAGCGGGGCTCGAATCAAGGCGGGGCAGTATGGTCCCGCCAGCCCGACCCGCTGTGCCCCGATCCCGCCCGACCCGCCCGACCCCGCCCGACCCCGCCCAAATCCCGCCTCGACCTTAGACAAAATAGCCGTTGTCCAACTATTTACATTTGGCCGTTGGACAACGCCATTTTAGCCCTCCCAACCCCCTACCCCTTTATATTCATTTTTAACCCTATAAATACCTCATTCCTCTTCATATTATTTTCACAAATCTTTCTACTCGCTACTCTCTCAATCCATCTCGAAGTCTCTATACAACATTGTCTACATATTCAATCTAAGTATTAATTTGAGAATTGGGAGTGAAGTTGTAACTAGTCGAGGATTATCTATCGAGCAAAGTTTCAATTTTCAACCTTCGATTACACGTCGACTCTACGTCGGCGTTTGGCTGATCGTTCTCTCATTAAATTATTATTTTGTTTTTATTTCATTTAGCACATTTAATTTCATTATCTTTAACTATTTATTAGCATAATTAAAATGAAAGGACTAAGAGGCATGTTGGGTAAGGGTAAGGGTCGCTTCTTAGTAGGGGTGGTAACAAGGGCAAGTGGTACTTCTTCTAGTATTCTGCTCCAGCTTATTCCTGACAAGATGATTTTATAGATCCCGAAATGTTTCTGAAATACCATATGATCTTGACACAAATGATTATCCCGAAATTGAAGAAGATTTTAATTTAGATGACACTCTAGTTGATGATACACCTATTAATGAAGATGATGATGATACACCCACTAGTGAAATGCCTCCTATCCCCTCTTATGAGGCAGTCGTGAAACGACCATTAAAATCACCGTATGGAAATATTTTGACAGGACGTAGCTAATCAAGTAGTGTATGTAAAACTTGTAAAAATGTTTATTCTTTTAAAATGGACAAGCGTCATGGTGGGACGGGGGTTTAGGAAGACACCTATTGCAAAAACACAAAGCCTTGCACGCTCAATACATTTTTGAAAAGAACGTGAGAAGTCGTCCTCTCAATCGGGACAAGGTTCACATCCGATACTCTTGTCGGAGAAAGTACATGGTCAAATTAACCCTATGACGGGAGTTGTAGGCCTAAATACGATAAACATAAAGATAGGGAAGCCTAGCAAAATTAGTTCTTTGTGGAGGGTTTGCCTTTTCATTTCTGAATCTCCCGGTTTTATTCATTATATTAGAGATATGTATAATCCTCGCTTATAAAGGTTTTCCTAGATCAAGTTAAAAGAGATGTATTTAAATTTGCACATGAATATCAATGATTTACGTTATGCATTATATCATTTAAATTGCAAAGTCGCTTTAACTTCGATATAGTCGACTACTAACGGCCATGATTATTTAACGGAACTGTCATCGATAGATTATAAATGGTCTATGCAAAACGTATTTTAGCATATAGATATATAGATAGTAGGCACAATGGTGAGTTTATTTCGTAAAATATTTATTCATCGATTATTACTAATAACCGATAAAGTTATGAGTATTACATTAGATAATGCATCTTCTAACAATTACATTATTAGTATTTTAAGAAATGTTTTAACTCCGTCTTTTCCAACACATTTTCATATCAAATGCGTGCCATATTTATAACTTAGTTGTAAAGGATGGTCTTTCACTTTTTCAAGATATTCTTGAAAAATACAATTTGCTATACACTTTATTTTTAAAAATAATAGAATTCAACAAAGAAAAGAATATAAAAACTTGCCACGATTGTGGACTATCTTACGTAAAAATTCAGAAGAAGTACCAACTAGGTGGAATTCTTTATATGACCAACTAGTTGTTGCTTATGACTATAGAAAACCTATTACTTTATTTTTAACGCCCATAATCAAAATCCAAATGATATGATTGTGGATACCGATTGGGAGAAAATTAGAGAACTTATTGTATTTTAGAAAATTTTCAACGAGCAACAAAAGAATTTTCTACTTTATATTATCCTACTATTTCAACTATGTTGTTTTATATAGCTATAATATTTTTACTTAAAGAATATATGGAAAAACTCGCTTATATCGCAGCCTATTAAAAAATGTTTATGAAATTAAAAATATTTTATTCCTATTCCCTATTTATATTATTGGTCTTGTATTAAACCCGACTATTAAAGTAGAGGGTTGTAAAAGTCTTATTGAAAATATATATAATCAGATGGACGCACTACCACCTCCAACTTCCAAAAATTTAAATGTTGAACCACCTATTGAACTAACGCTAGAAGAAGTGTTGAATAGCGTAGAAGATGAATGCAAAAAGTATATCAAAGATTACCAAAGAAGAAAGTGCTAGTAACCAACCGACTTTTGTATCATCTTCTTCTTCAACACAACCTAAAAAAAGACAAGCAGTTTCTGTGGCTAGGCCTAATATTAATTCTATTGAAAGCCTCAGAAATAAAATGTGCGGTGGTAGCAGTGCTAACCAAATTAGTGAGTTCGATGTTTTTGTTTTGCAGGGTAATTTACCTTACCAAGCAGTTATCAATGAAGAAGGAAAGGAAGACTTGCTGAAATATTGAGCGAATGAGAAGACATTTCCGACACTTTCAATGATGGCCCGAGATATTTTGAACATTGGCGCCATCGCTTCGAAGCGCTTTTTCTGCAGGCAGATTTCAAATAGGAGAGCACAGACACTCATTAGCCGGAGACAGCTTGGAGATGGCGGTACTATTCAGAGATTGGATACGAGCGGAGCGAAGGAGGTGCGGTCAACCAGAAATTAACGAAGAAGATGACGACAACTACAACGACATTTTATCTGAAGGCATGAGTAGCGACGTGGAACAATTTGATCAAAATATACCAATTCCAACCGAAGAACCACAAGAAATTATAAAGAAATTAGAAAAAATATTTTCAAATTGGTAATTTATTTCATTGCAATTTTTAAATTTTTCTATGTCTTTCACTCTTTTGCAATTTTTTTCAACAACAGTACACTACAATGTAATTTTGAATCTTGTATATTTGATATTTCATATTTCAATGAAATTAATAATATAAAAGGCACAAAAACAGCCTTGGGATGTTTTTTTTACACTATTCTTGTCTTTGTTTAATTATTTAGTTTATAACTTTATACTTTATAGTTTATACTTTATAGTTTATAGTTTATACTTTATACTTTATAAATATATTATATATATGACTATATGAGTATAATACTATAATACTATAATTATAAATTATAATACTATAAGTCTATAATATTATAGTATATGTATATTACATTAATGTTACTTTGTTAGTACTTAGTAATTTATTATTTTTAATATAGTGGAAAAAAAAAACCCGCCAACCCGTCCCGCCCCGACCAATTCGCCCCGACTTCTACCTAACGGATCGGATCGGACGACATGGTATGGTCCCGCCCGACCCGACCTCCAGTGCCCGCCCGCCGACCCGCCTTTCTCCGCCCCGACCCCGCCCGACCCCGCCAAACCCGACCCGCTGGCCTGCCCCGCCCACCGCCACCCGCTAAACTACGAAAAGGGTAAGACTATAGGGCTTTTAATTATATAATTTTTAATATATGAAGTGGGACATTAAATTAATTAAGTGATTAAGAGGGCTAAACGCACTACCCTTGGTAGGGCACGATTTTTAACACAAGAAAAGGGGAGGAGGAAACGCAGGAAAAAGAAAAAGAAAAAAAACGGTGAACAGTGATATTTCCGGAAAACCACAAATTCCGGCCAAACCACGAACTCAACGGGGACGGGACTTATACCATTAGCTTCGTTTCGTCGAGCCCGTCATTTCTATGCCAACCACCACCGTCGATTCTTCCTAAATCGTCGGAAATCTCAGATCAAAATTTCAGAACCACTGCTGCTCGGTTATTCGCATTTTCCGGCGAGCTCAGGCATCTCCAGGCAACGACATCGGTGCCAATGGATTCACCATCTCAACGCCGTCATTTCTACACCTCTCTTGCTATTCGATTCGACTCCTACAACAACAACACCCAGATCGAAAACCTCAGAACCCTAGGCGACGCCGGTCGAATTCCGGCCAACTGAGGAACATTCGATGAACGGGGGTGGTACCATTAGCTTCAGCGTCCTCAGGCCGATCTATTGCACCCACTTTCACCCTTCGATTCATCCCCAAATGTCGGGTCGACCATTTGGATTTTTCCGGTTGGGTTTGAGGATTTTCCGATCGTTACAGGCAACGTTGAAGGCTGTGGGTTGTATAATTGAGTTCGTCTTGCTCGTAGCTACAAATTGATACCAACCACGTGCCTCAATTCATCCTACATTGCAATCCGCCATTGTTGCACCTTTGTGCTCACTGTTGACGCCGGAAATGGCGATTCCGGCGGCTGGGCAGCTTCCAGTTGACGCTGCTCAGTCCATAGCTAATGATTTTCCCACGCTACCACAGCCACAACGCAACAATTCACTATCTTTGGATGAAAATGGTATTTTCCGACGAATGGCGCGGCGCGGCGCGGGCGCTTCTGCCACCAATGCAGCGATTCAGCCGCTTAATCACCAAAATGTTCCACAAGACTCCCAGTGATCCGCAACAATTTGACACGCAAAATTTTGCAACAAATGTGGGCCCACCAAAACAGATTTTAAGCGTTCTGAGATTCTACGCAAAGAAAAGACATTATGATTGTTCGTGGCACCTGCTCGGCATTGAGGTAGGTTACAGTTTACTTTAGTTAGACTCTGATTAGAGAATCGTATGTAGTTGTAGGAAGTGATGAGGATAGCATGATAGGCCTTCGGGCATGAAGTAGAGATAAATTATAATTACGTTGGTTTCGTCAGCTGTTATGTGGGTTTGTCGCCATGTGTTATTTTCTGTGATTATCACTTGCTATGACTTGTACTTGTTGATTATCAATTTGTGATATGTGTTGAGACTGATATCATGCCTGTCATATTTTTTCTATATTATTGTTGTGATGATATTGATAAACTCTGAGGTTTCTGCCGAAGATTGAAAGTGATTGATAACTCCGAGGTCTTTGTCGGAGATTGAGAGTGATTGAGCAACTCCGACGTCTTGCCGGAGATTGCGAGTGATTGATAGCCTCCGAGGTTCTATCCGGAGAGAACGAGTGGTACATGGACTTCGCGGGTCCCTTAGCATGTGTGTACGAGAGTGGAGTGGGGGAGAGGTGACTGTTGCATTGCACTGTATTCATCCACTCTTATATGTGACTGAACATTTGGTGAATTTTATCTGTCTTGGTTGATTACATAATTTCTTACATTTTGACTTGTATAGGATACGTAACCATACCTGTTTGTTCTATGTGTTACTTGTCAGTTTCAACTCTCCATGCGTTATCTAATCACTGTCGGTCTATGATGCTTACTGGTACTAGTGTTGTACTGATACTACTCTTGATGCACCTTTGTTGAGTGCAGAGTACGATCCAGGTTCCAGCGCTACGCCCTGTGACTGATTCGCGAGGGTGATATCTTTTAGTCATTCAGGGTGAACTACTTGATCATCCGTGGCCCCTGAAGGGCTTCCTGGTTAATTCCATTTACTTTTGTTAGTTGACAAACAATATGTAGCCTTCGGGTCTTCTTCAGACTTGTTAGCGCTCTTGTATCCGTTTTGACCATATTTTGGGGAATTAAGTATTTAAGATTTTATAACTTTTTTTTTTATTTCCGCTGATTTAACTTGTTATTGAGAATATGGTTCGCCTACTCGGGGGAATAGGGTAGGTGCCATCACGACTGGTGACTTGAGTCGTGTGACAGTTTCTTGTTTGTATTTACATTATCTTGATTAAATTGGCTGTTGGATTGCATCTGTTTCTCTATTTTCCTGCTGTATTTCCCCTTCTCTTTTTGAAGCTTTGCGTTCTAACTTCTAACTAATTCAGCATCTGTGATTATAGGGAAAATAAAAAAAAAAAACTGCGATATTTCTAGGGCTGGCGCTGGTCGCCGACCGACTCGCCTCGGCCCGACCGACCACGACCCCGACCCGACACCGGTATTAAAAAAAAAAAAAGCGACCGGGGCTCGAATCGGGACAGGTATGGTCCCGCCAGTTCGACCCGCCAGCCCCGATCCCGCCCGACCCGCCCGACCCCGCCCCAAATCCCGCCCCGCTCGACCAGACAAAATAGCGTTGTCCAACGGCCATTTTACATTTTGGCATTGACAACAGCCATTTTAGGCCTCCCTCCCCAACCCCTACCCCTTTATATTTATTTTTAACCCTATAAATACCTCATTCCTCTTCTTATTATTTTCACAAATCTTTCTACTCTCTAATCTCTCAATCAATCTCTAATTCTCTATACAACATTGTCTACATATTCAATCTATTTATTAATTTGAGAATTGGGAGTGAAGTTGGCAACTAGCTTGAGGATTATCTATCGAGCAAAGTTTCAATTTTCAACCTTCGACACACGTCGACTTACGTCGGCTTGGTACATTCGCTCTCTCATTAAATTATTATTTTGTCTTTATTTCATTTAGCACATTTAATTTCATTATCTTTAACTATTTATTAGCATAATTAAAATGAAAGGACTAAGAGCGTGTTGGGTAAGGGTAAGTGGTCGCTTCTTCTAGTAGGGGTGGTAACAAGGGCAAGTACTTTCTACAGTATTCTGCTTTGATTATTCCTAGACAAGATGATTTTATAGATCCTGAAATGTTTCCTGAAATACCATATGATCTTGACACAAATGATTATCCTGAAATTGAAGAAGATTTTAATTTAGATGACACTCTAGTTGATGATACACCTATTAATGAAGATGATGATACACCCACTAGTGAAATGCCTCCTATCCCCCCATTATGAGACGAGGTCCGGCAAAACGACCATTAAAATCAGTTGTATGGAAATATTTTGACAAGTATATGTTAATGTTACTTTGTTAGTACTTAGTAATTTATTATTTTTAATTTAGTTAAAAAAAAAAAAAAAAAAAAAAAACCCGCCATCCCGTCCCGTCCCGACTTCTACCCAACGGATCGGGATCGGACGACATGGTATGGTCCCGCCCCACCCGACCCCTCCAGGCCCGTCCCAGCTCGACCCCGCCCCTTTTCTCAGCCCCGACCCCGCCCCGACCCCGCCAAACCCGATCCAGGTGGGCCCGTCCCGGCCCACTGGCCAGCCTTGAATTTATATTTCCATGTGAAACAAGGAACTGTGCAATAAATTGAAAAAGTCCTATGACAGTATGTATGATTTCAGTAGAGGGAGAAATTCGTGGTAAGACAAGCTTTTCCTTCGATGGATCTTACGTGGTGCAAATATTGATTCGTCATGCCAGCAGGTACTACATACCAAAGGGTAGTACAAATATTGATTCGTCAGGCCAGCAGGTACAACATACCAAAGGGTAAAATTCACAAATAGCTATAGAGTTTTAAATATTAGGTCCGCCTCTGCCTTTTGACGATCATAAATATAGTTACAAGGAAATCATTTGGGCGTCCTTTATGTTTTTGAGATAGATTAACTCAATTCAGTCTTCTCATACTACGATTAGCTCCTCGCACTTTCTGTTTAACATCAATGGTAGATAGAAATCAAACTGTTCTATGACGGTCTAAATCTAGTCTATGTACTACTTAAATCGGTGAACGACGGAACCCTTAAGGCCTTCTTCAACCAGAAGATGTGATGAGTCATTCATGGAGGTGCCAAATGACTCCATCTATAAGAGCTCAAACTAAATAATAAAAGTATTTCTCTAATAGTTTAAATTTTAGGTAATGTTATTCTCACACTTTAATATGGTATTAGAGTTTCGGTCCTTATTTTAAAATTTCATCATCAAAGATTCCCAAGTGATTGTCTAAAAATAAAAACCAGACTCACATGTGAGAATAGGTGCAATTAGCCTAAATAGATTAATAAATAATCATGTTCTCTCGATAATAACTTAAACTTTTTGATTACTCCATGAAATTTATTAATTCGGATAACATATTTATGATCACCGCTTGCATTAGACTCAAAACTCATTCAAGCTACGGAATATATAATGTTAACTATGTTATGTTTGAGATATAAGAGAAAATAATCTCTACATAAATGATAAAACTCTATAATATTTCTCAATGAAGTGCTTTGTAACTATTTTGTTTCATGTATAGGTAAACAACACTTGTTTGAGACTGCGATGCATTTGTTATTATTGTTTTATATAGGTAAAACAATATAATTATGTGGATTCAATAATAAAAAAATATAAATACTTATTCTCACACGGTATTTATATCAAATCAAATAATTTAAGCTTAGTAGTTAAAATTTAAGGTGATAATACTTATTCACTTAATCATGATTAAATCGTCAATAAGTATTTGAAAGATACTTGTCTTATATTTATTAATTTAATGTAAACACCGAATATGAGTAAGTTTTTTTAAAAGAGAAGGTCTACTATTAGTAGCGGTAGGCATAAATCATTGAAAACCAGATTACTGAACCGAACCGGGATTTTACCATATAGAAGTTTGATTTACTTGGTCCGGACTGAACTTTAAGTATCAACATTTTAATTACCGACTACCAAATTATCGAAATCGAATTTTGAAATTATCAAACCGAATGCTGAACGTTGGAGTGCACTTTCATTTTCCTTTTACTAGAAGGGGGTACCGTGGTTCCTATGCCGTCGTGTTTCCCGGTCCTTTTCTTTTAGTGCTTCGATCCGAAGTGATAGCTTCAAGCTAGTTGAGTGGATAAGATAATTGCGATCTAGCTCACTCAAAAATGGGACGACAGTGGTCCGTCGGCAATCTGATTTTGAACGCAATATATTGAAATCCTGAAACACAACCACAAACGCTATCGCGCATCCGCCTGCTATGCGTTAAGCCCTGTTGTGGCAGCAGCCAACTCGGATTCCTAACTATTAACATTACATTGTCAACTGTTTCATGATAAAAAATTGGGATACCCCACAAAATTTTAAAGTAAGGTACAAGTTGGACCAAGGACACGAGCCATACACATGCTGGGACTGGGACCACTGAAGAGGTCATACCTCCATTGGGCCCCACACAATTACTATACCCCACAGGCCCACACCACGTATGTATATTATCGTGGCATCGACTTCTTTTTCTTTGTAGTGGTCCAACAATAACAAATTGGCCCACCAAACGAATTTGAGCCGTCGTCTGTCCTACTCTGGGCCAACAACCGTGTCTTAAGGCACAAAGTAGAGCCCATGTCCCTTCAGTGGACCACTTCAGAGCTTTATGGAGCCCACCACAATCGCTAACTCCCTCTCCCCCCTCCCTTAAGGCCAAAGTGAGGATGCACTAATTTAGATTATGTCCTAAATTTATAATTTTTTACATATCTATTTATTACAAAATAATTTCATATACATTGTATCTGAAGTTAGTCTTGATAAAATATATTTTCAAATACAATGTCTAAAGCTTTTTGTGTCTCATGATTATTTTTGTTGTGAAGGCCGCGTGCATTCTTTTCTTCAGTCTTGAGAAGTGCTTGGGCCTTGATGGCGCAATGCAAACGTCGGTAGTATAGCCTTGTGGCTGTGGCCCAGTGTGCTTCAACCAAGAAGTGTCTCATGATTATTGATTTCAGGTATATGTGAATGAAGTTAAATTAATATTGTGTGACATCAATTATTTCTTTCAAAAGTTTAAACATTTTTACTGAAGTTTATAGATGACTTAAATTTAATTATTTTTACTCAAATTACAGGTAGAAATACATAAACTTCAACTATATGACAATTCAAACATTTTATTTAAGGTTAAGCTTGTCAGACACCACATATTTGAAATTGTCTAAAATAAGTAGGCGTACAATTTTTTTTTTGAAAATGAAATACAATTAAATAACTATATGGATCATAATGTCTAGATTTTTTTGGGCTCATGATCATTGACTTCAGCCACATAGTTAAGTTATTTTGTGCGACTTCAACTATTTCTTTCTAAAGCTTAGATATTTTTTACTGAAGTTTATATATGGCTTAAATTCAACTGTTTTTGCTTAAATTTCAAATAAAAATGCATAAAGTTCAATTATATGAAAGATCAAATATTTTATTTAAGGTTAAGCTTGTTTTGAGATTGTTCGAAATAAGTAGTCGTATAAAAAACTTTATAACCAAATACAATAAAATGATAATGTCCAAATAAGTAGTACAAAAAAGTTAAAACTAAATATAATTAAATAACGATGTCCAAATAAAATATCGGGTAAAATTCTTTCCCAACCTTAAGGTGATGGGCCATAGTCCTAAAATATGACATACAAATCCGCTGATAGTGGCAGCCACATTAATAAATTGTGGCTTAGAGTACAAGTTCGATTCTCTACGGATACGTTCCCGCATACGCCGTATTAAAGTCTCAGGCTTAACCGCGCATGTTGCGGTGTGAGTTTGATTTCCTCCGCACAAGTCGCAGGGTCGACCAGAAGATTGATCCGCAGAATGATCGACATCGAACGCGGTGCACATCCCGCGCTTTTTCACGCAGAACGGCCAAGGACGAGTTCCATCGCTTCTTGAGCCTAAGTACCAAGATTAGCGATATAGTGCATTTGTGCCCACCCGGCACGCGGATTATAAAAAAAAAATATGACATACAATAGCGTCCTTCTAGGTGTAACGGGCCCACAGTCCTTGAAGCACACAACGGGCCCTACTTCATACCTGGACCCTAGCCCCACCACCTCTTTGCATTCATATGCGTTCCTCTCGCGAACCTACTTGTTTATATTTCATTTTAGATATATATTTAGTTTTTTTAAAATAATTATTTCAAAAACTTCAATACATTATTTTAATTTTAACATTCTTATCTTGTTATTAATATAAATTGATATAAGATATTATAAACCACTAGATATTAAAAATATTGTCATATGTTATGTATATTTCACTTGTGAATCTAAGTAGGCGTTTGGCATGAAAAATAAACATTTTTCAATTTATTTAATTTTTAAAGTTGGAGTTGAAAATTGAGTTGTGTTTTAATTATTATTTTTTGTAAAAAATATTTGATTGCTTAAATATTATGAAAGTGAAAATAATTTTTAAGTGTTTTTCAAATACAACTTCAAACTGTATTTAAAATTTTCATGACCAATTGATGATTCTCAAATAAAGAGAAACAATTAGGAAAAAAATGAAAATTCTCATGGCCACAATATTTAAAGTTGAAAATAGTTTGGCTGGTTAATCTGACAATGAATAACATTTGAAAGTTGAATTTACATTTGAACATAAAATAACAGTCAATATTAGAAAAAACAACATAAATAACATACCCGGTGTAATCACTAAAGTGAGTTCTGGGAGTGTATATTAGAAAAACTCTTAAAATATGATTTTAAACTTCAACTTTTATATTTCATGTTTGAAGTTGAAATATTACACTTTAAGTAAAATTAGCTATAAATTAATTAATTTACAAAATTAAATATAACAAAATTATAGGATTAAAATTGAGCACCGATTTTTTTTACTAGTGAATTGATATAGAGGTCTTAACGACCACTAAAAAATATGATGTAGTGGATGAGACTATTTCTTTCTTAATGCTTTCAAATTTGAATTATGGATATGATATGGAAAAAATTCTTGATAGAGAACGCTCTCGAATGAATTCTACACGACACCAATTCAAACACCAATACAAGTACCGACATTCAAATGAGAAACCAAAAAAGGAGACGTGGTTTGCATTTTTAATCCAGAAGCTTCGATTTGGTGGAGTTTGACCCACTAGATGAGGTGGGCCGTGGGCCACACCACCAACCATGAGGATACCACTCACGCAAACCCAAGCTGATCCATTAAAAGCCCAGGTCCCCACTCTCCTCAAGTCCTAATCCACTTTACACGTGCGATATTCACGTGCACGTCTCCAACACTTTTAAACACTACTCACTGCACTTAAACTAGGTCTTTTCAGAAACTTTATAATTATGCTCATTTCCCCAAACTAGATCCTGGTCAAAAGTTGATCGAATAAGATTATTATTCAAACCCATTTTCAAGCTCTTGGGAAGAAGAAAAGGAGTAGAACGATGCCCTAAACTGACTATGCATAGTGCTTTCGAGAAGATTAAGACCTAAAATGCGCAGTGTTTTTTATATGCAGTTAAAACTCTCCATGACTAGACCATTTGTCTTAAAAAAAATTAATAGAGAACATTTAATATAATATGAAAAAAATCATTCCGGAATTAACTTAATTGTTATAGAGAGATGTTAATATAAATGATGAGTATTATAGAGAGGCTTGAATGGCTGACGACTACAGTATTCAACATAATCTGATTTATTGTAAGATTAGAATATTAAAGGAAAGCTCAATGCACTAAGCTTTCGCTATACGTGAAGTCTAGAAAAAGATCGGACTACAAAGATTTATTATACTCGGTATTACCTCATATTTCTGTAAGAGATTGTTTCAACGATTCAAATTAAGATTAAAATATTAATTTGACTTATAATAAATGTGATAATGCAAAGATATTATCACATTAGAAAACGAGAAAATATCATATGAACATTAGATTTGTATTCAGTTTTGGAAGTTGTACTAAATATTGAAATAATATTACTGGAGTCGGGAGGAATAAGAAAAAAAAATGGAACTTGAATTAGAACAGAACTACTGATAGTTTTCATTTAAAACTTTTATTAATAAAGTTAAAAAGATGGCAAATTTAATGTGTGAGAATTTAACTGTTTAATTTTTGTTTGGATAAGACTACAGAACGTGTTATATTTGTTAAGTTTTAATGTTCTATTTTTTTTTTTGTTGACGGCGAACCCGCACCGCTTATTCTTTCGAAATACAAGACAGAAACTCTGACGCAATACCGCAAATCACGCGTCCGATTAACCACACTTGGCAAGCCATGTGCGATGACTCAACCAAGAAAGTTTATGCGGGATCGAACTCGTGATTCATACTTGCGCTTCATCAAGCTAACTTGGCTACCCTTGCGGGTAGTTTTAATGTTCTATTATTCATATTACCAAGTGTTTTATTTTTATAAGGACAATTTAAAACTCCTTAATTTGGATATGACACATAAAAGAAAATGCAAACGAAGAAGGTTAGTTTTCAACTTTTCATTAATTTCCCAATCTCGACGAAAAAAAGAAAAAGCAAGTACATCCTTAACGGCCTCTATTCCTAACGTGAACGGCCGCTTTTTTGGAACTAATTCATAAGCACAATCCCTACTCAACATGGTGCCTTAAGGAGAATCTGAAGCCGGTTGCTAGCGGAAGTAGCGCGACAAAGAGCAAAGCGGAGCATTGAAGCTAAAAGAGATTCCCAGTTTTGTATTATATTGATGTTTGACATCACGGCACTAATCAGAAGATAGTCGACATACTCTAACAAGAAGACCGGTTACGAGAAGAGATAGAGCGGCAAAGGAAGCAGGGGATCAAACTAACCAACTCGGAATCTACCTCTGATCGAAGAGTTCTTCTATTCTATTATTTAATAATAGAAGAATTTAATAGAAATATGTAAAATTGTCCCTCCTAAAAAGATTATTCCAGAATAAATGGGATAGTCGGGAGAGGAGGCAGTCAAGCATGTAAGATATTAATTTGGATATGACACATAAAAGAAAATGCAAACGGCCAGTTCTTTAATAGACATATAAATTATGATAAAGCTGAAAGATAACGTTTTCATTAACAGTTATACTATGATTTATTGGAGCTATTGGAAATTTTCCGAAGAGAGTTACAGATCATTCAACCTCTACATTAGTTTTACACTAAAACAAAAAAATAAAGTGCTAAGGTCTTCTAGTTTGTACATACAGAGTATTTTGAGCATATTTGGCCTAAACTCTCTTTCTATATTCACTGCAATTGACATAGGATCGATCACTTGAATCGACCTTAAGCGGGCACCCTCCCAAGTATAATGAAAGTCATTAGTCTAAGCCATAAGCCTTCTTGAACAGACCGACCTAAGTGGGCACCCTCCAAGTGCAATGAAAGTCATCGGTCTAAGACATGGGCCTTCTTGATCGCATATTAAACCGCCTTCTTTATCTTCATGGCTTTGAAGATGCAACATGAGCTTCTTGTTGATGATTTCCACCTCGACTCATAAATTGTAACTCTTTCCTATCATAAATCTCAAGTGAAAACTCTCTTAACATATGAGGTTTAACATCACTATTGTTGTTATTTCTATCTCCACTAGAGCTTAAACTAGACGGGGCCATGCTAGACTTGTTCGCCCCAACTTTAGGCCCTATAGTTGTTACTCCTTCATCTTTCATACTTGACGGTCCTGCCATCATTACTGGTAGCGGACAGCCAATATTCATGGATGTTGCAGCCACGAATGATGATATTGATCTCGTGGCTAAATTAAAAACAGGTGTCACTGAAGGAGTGATTGTCCACAACAGAGGATACTGGAAGCTACTGTTATTGTTATTATTATTGTTGTTATTATTATTATCAGTGTTGTTTAATTGAGCTGGTGGGACCGTAGCGGGTAACATCCAAATGGCATTGGATGGTACCATCATGCCCCCATTGCTCAACGCCCATACAGGAACTAGTCCCTGCGGGGCGGAGGCGGCTACTGTTACCGGCGCCCCCGCCACCGGAGCAAATCGCGAAACATTTGCTTCATTTCTATTCAAATTTCCCACATCAACGAACTCTGAGTTCGTTGATTTCCTTCTTCGTTTCTGTAGTGGATTATTCTCATCAATTTCTCCATTACTCGCCGGAGAAGTCGGCGGAATTTTCAGCGTCCCGTTAACAGAAACCGCTATCGCCGGGACAGTTCCGGTTCCGGTAGCTTCAATAATAGCTTCTTCCGCATGTTCAAGCAACCACCGAACAGTTTCACCATCGGACTTATGACCCAATTCTCGGGTCAACTGAAAGATCCGAGCTGCACACGTGGCGGGTATTCGGATCCTCCTGCCACGGCCTTCTACTTTCGTGTGGCGGTCTTTGGTGGAACACCGCCTTGGAGCGGTAGTTTTCACCGGCATAGGCATTGGTGAAGCCAAAACATGATGATTAGAATCAAATGGTTCTTCTTTCAAAGCTGAAAATATCACCCTTTTCTCCATTTTCCGGTCATTTCGATCGGCGCCGGCGCCATTGCTAAGCTCGGAGGTGCCACACTCATCATCTGGGTTATGAAAAGTTGACATTTTTAAGAAAACCCAGATTTATTTTTACTCAAAATAGTGAAAAATTATTAAAATCTGTGATGGGAAATTAAAATCAAGAAAAGTGGAGTTTATGCAGGGACGAAGAATTGAAGAAGGATGATGAATCAGACGGTTGAAATAGGGAGGTATATAAGGGAAGAGGGAATGAGATGGTGACACGTGTGGGGTAAGAAATATGTGACTTTTTCTTACGAGAGACCTCTTAGCCGGGACGTAAATCGAGGAATATGCGTGAGTGTCAGTCCTGCAAGGAAGATGACCAACGGAATACGAACCCAGCAACAATCTTTACAATATTTCAGCAAAGTATTATCACCATACGGGTTTAAACTCGCGACATCGAGATGGTTGTACTCAATCACCTTATCATTTACTAACTCGCCTCTGCCACTGGAGGCAAATATGTGACTTTTTCTGAGTGGACCATAATGGTGGCAGTAACCACAAATGGTCCTACAATTGGTGTAAGAAAAATGGATCTAAAATGTGGCCCTCCCTCACCCCTTCATTAGAGTAAGGTCCCCACAATTATAAGGAAGGGCATCTATTTAGAGGGGATCAAAATGAGTAAATAAATACTTAGGGTGTGTTTGGTAGTGACGGAAAATGTTTTTGAAGAAAGTATTTTTTCTTAAAATAAGTGATTTTTGCTGTTTTTTTTTTTGATATGCACATTTAAAAATGTCATGCATTTGAATATATTCAAAGCAAAATATGTTGAGGTTTTTAAATTCAGAGTGCAACTTCTGATGATGAGGATATGAGATAGGGGTAGGTGGTAGGGGTGGTAGGGGTAGGTAGGTAGGGGGTGGGTTGAGGATGCATTGGTGCGTTTTTTTGATTAATCGAAAAATATTTTCCCTCAAAATTTTAAAAAAAGTTTCAAAGAAAACATTTTCCAAGATTTAATGCAACCAAACAAGAAAAAATAGTAAAATATTTTTGATATTTTCCATCATACCAAACACACACTTTATGCACCCTCAATATTTATATCAAATCATGTAAAAGTACTATGTGATTTAATGAGGCAAAAATGTATGTCAATTTTATCATGATTAAATATCAAAATTTATGTATAAACACATATCATCATCTATTACCATATTGTAAACTTCGAGTACCAATAAATTATTACCCTCAAAATGAATTGGTATATTGTATTTTTTTTCCAAGAGTAGGGAGATTGAAACAATGAATGGTGAGGATAATAGAGTAAGAAATGATGACTCATTTGGGTGTGTTTGGTATATGGAAGATATTTTGCTGAAAAATAATGTGATTTTTTTTAGTAATGGAGAGTGATCCCAACACCTCATATAATGTGAATTTCTGGAGTAAATGCAAGTAGGCAGCAAAACCTAAACTGATAATCCCTCATCCCAAATTACTTATCACAATTTTTTGTTGAGAGTAAAATTATATAAATTTTGACATGTATTTTTTCGTCATATTAATATGAGAAAAATTAGAACTTATAGTACTTTCCATTAGTTTCTCAATATATAAGTTTTAATTTTAAAACATTAAATTAATCTAATTTAATTCTGAAAATTAATTAAATTAACTTTCGAAAAGCGAAATATTACAAACATTTTGAGATGAAGGGGGTGTTTCTTTTTTCTTTGGTACTATCTTCACATCATATTATTTACTATCTATTTTTTTCACAATCTCTAAAAATGACATTTAATAGTTTAATCTTTAGAATATTTGTCTAAATTACATTTTATGTATCTCTTAAAACAAATTAATCTCAAGAATTTTATATCAGTAATATGAGCAGTAAAAGTAACAACAATAACAACATACCTAGTATTATTCTCACAAGTGAGATCTGAGAGAATACGATGTACGCAGATATTACCTCTACATTTGTGGGATAGAGATGATATTTTCGATATACCCTCGACTAAAAAAGAAACGTAATCGATGCAGGATTGTAGGAAAAATAAGACAACAAAATATCAAGATACAAAACAGAAGAAGCAATAAATAATAATAAACATTGAAGAGTAAGGAACTATACGATACCTAGATAATACTACTATGAAAGGAGAAGATGAGGCTAACCCCCTACCTCTCTGTTAAATGAAGCCCACAACGCCGCGGCCCAAGCCTCACATCGTCGCGGCCCAGTTCCGAGCACTGTTCACGGAACAGTGATGTATATTTGGTATATATTAGAATTAGTCTTGTATCTTAATTACTATTGTAATATTACCATAATTGTATATTTAGTCTCCTTATAAAATAGAGTTTTAGATTTAAGTAGGAGTATGATTTTCTTATTGTAACTTATATATTTATGTCTTTCATCAATAAGCATAATCAAGAGATTAGTTCTTTCACTCTCCTACACAGAATGCAACATTACTCAACTATCTATTAACTTTTTTATCATAATCATTGACCTCTAAATTTTTCTATTTAAGGTCATGTCCTCAGACAACTGAAGCTCTGTCATATCCAGTCGAATTACCTTTGTTACACCTCGTAAGTTTAAGGTAATAATTAAGAACGTCATTAAGGAAGTAAGATTCGAATATTGAATATAAAGTATACTTACATATGTTAATATGAAAATTAGTATACAAAAGGATGTGATTCCGGATTTTTTTTTATTACAACGAGTGTGACGTTGGAAACATATTATGATAGTTATATATTCCCGTAATGGGCACTTGTGACATTGAGAATACGAGGTCTTATGAAATTTTCGGGAATTAAAGAAAGCGAAATTTAAGATTTAATTATTACTTGAGAGATTAATTTAAGTAGACAATTAGGGACCAAAGTGCAATACGTTAATTTTCAGATTTTTATTTTCTTAAAACCTATTAACCCCATCTTCCCCACTTAGAAATTCAAAACACTTTCTCTCTTCCTCTCTCCCTCTTAGCCGATTCCCTCCCCATTTTCATAAGTAAATTAAAGATTTTTACTCCTTTCTTCCTTGATTAATCCTTCTATCAATTCTAAGTAAATTATAAACTCCAAAAAACAGTGGGCAAACACCACTGATGGCCGAGAGCTTTAGCCCAGAAATTTCAGATTTTGAGATACGTTTTTGGAAGAAAAACGTGTAAGGATGATGGATTAAACTTATGGAATGCATGCATGTCATTTTGGAGTTGAAGAAGTGATAAAAAAATGGGCAAGAAGCTGACGATGGGTGAAAATAAAGTGGCTTTGGGCAACATTAAGGTAAGAATTCTTCTTCTTATGGTATAATTGGAGTTGCATGTTGTTGTAGTTTAAGAATTGAACTTGTGTTAAGGGCTGATCTTAGGTTAAGAGGAAATGGGAGTGAGACAATGCATGTGGTTGATTGAAATGTGTTGTTGCCGATCCTTGGGAATGATTTTACAAATTTCGGAGTTGTTGTGTTCGATTGTTATGTTGTTAATTTCTTCACTAATTACATGTTATAAATGAAGAAAATCTTGATGTTTAAGTTGAAATTGTTATATGGAATTGTTGAAACATGAATTGGATTATAAGGAGTTAAGGAAAAAACTTTGGTAATGTGGATGTTGGACGAAAACTTGCATGATATTATTGGACATTGTTGCGATGTATTAGGGGCTATTTTTGTTAAGTTATAATGATGGAAATATAAGTCATGAACTTATATATGCGATATGGTAAATACTATTACATGTCTTAAAGGAATTAAAGCATAAGAAGGTGTTACATTGCACTCTCGATGTTGTTAAAGTGTGGGCTGTTTAAACATGATTAGAGGAGTTGGATTAACATGATAAATAGGTGTATTAATCATCTTGGTTACTGTTTTGGTTATAATCCATGAATGAAAGGAGAAAGAATGTATAATAATGATTTATATCGAGTATATGGAACTATTTTAGTATACCCTTGATTTGTGACTTGTTAATTGGTATTATTGGCATTTGTTGGAAGTTGTGGAAGCGCGTATAAATAGGGAAAATGCTGCTCAAATTTCTATAGAAAAGAAAGTCGTCATTCGATATAACTTACGCTAGAAATCATAGAAGTTAATGGACATGTTATTATTGTTATGGGTTGAAGTACCAGACGAGACATATTCAAATATTGAGTTGGTTAGTTCGACTAAAAGGTATGTGAAACTCTTCCTTCTTTCCTTTTGGCGTGATTTTCATAAATGAGTGTACGACGGACGTACATAGTTCTAATGAATCCTAATTCCTAATGATAATTTAAAATGATACATGATATATAATGCCTTGAGTTTCAAATGATGATTTTAAATGATACATGACATGATAGTGCTTTTTAATGATTTTATTGAGAGTCAAATGATGGTTTAAATCGCATATGGTTGCTCATGATAGCTATTCGTGCAAAGTGTTATTATTCCACCTCACCGAGTCCCTCACTAAAGGGCCGACAATGTATACATATATGATGATTCCACTGAGTCCCTCACTAAAGGGCCGACAATGTTCATGGGTATCTCATTGCATTTGTTCACTGAGTCTCTCACTAGAGGGCCGACAATGTTTATATATATATATGGTGATTCTATGGACATGTATCCATGATGCGGGTACAGTTATCTATGACAGTATATGATGATTCCATGTACATATATCCATGATGCGGGTACAAGTACCCATGATAGTATATACAGATATATGATTATATGGACATACATCCATGATTTTGATATGACTCTCATTTTTATAAGGCACAACTGACTCTCTATTTTACTTGTGCCTCGATATTCATTTTCACCTCTATCTCCCGTGTCACGTCACTGAACATGTACTTCAGGTATTCTGTATTATTTCTGCTTAACCTGAAATCTTTAGACTCTAAGGTGTTTCTCCAAACTTTCAGCCTATCGTTAACTTCGTCGCGCCTCTCGTCAATCAAAATTATGTCGTCTGCAAATAACATATACCACGACACCTCCCCTCGAATATGTCAGTGTCGAATCATTCATCACTAAGACAAAAAGAAACAGACTAATGGTTGATCCCTGGTACAATCCAATCGCGATTAAAAAGTATTCCGAGTCACCTCTCAGTGTCCAGGTCGTGGCACCCTCGTAAAAGTACATTTGAAAAAAAAGAAGAGCCAATAATGTTGTTGTCTACCTAAAATGATCAGTATCTTAAAACAAAATAAGTTTATCAAAACGATTAAATAAAGTTGAACCAAATGTAGGACTTCTGTTTTTAAAATAAGTGATCTTACCAAAATCACATCCATTAAGAAATCAATAAATGAAATATGGAGTTTATTAAGCTATTTCTATTTATTAAATACTTTTTGATTATTGAGTAATATTTAAAAGGACTACTTCTTTGATATTAAAGACATAGTTGAAAATATATGTCAATTTTTGTTTTGAATTTCTAAGGTGATAGAAAAGGTATATTTTTAATTTTCTGTGAGAGGAAATTCACGACGAGGGAACATAGTAGAAAATAAAGAACTCATTTTTTTTTGGGTAAATAAATAATATATTACTAGAAATCGGAAAGTACAATCGATCATTGAGGGTTCTCAAGCCTTAATATATAGCACGAAAATACAATACAAGAAAATAAAATAAACGCAATACAAATAAACTCAATCTTGGAGGGTTGAAATACTCTTCCACTTCTCAAACTTGCTGCTTGGCTTTGTTCTTAATAAAATTCTTCCTTGAAGTAACCTCTTGCCATCTATCATTATCCGCACAAAGTGGTGCCTGCATGTACACACTCGGCGAATTCTCAACACCCGTAGCACTTCTAAAGGACCCCGGGACGAAAGGAGTGCTAGACCCCCCTCGTGCTGCCTCGACAAAGGTCCTGACTTGATTAAAATCGCTATTTCCCACCCCTGTTGCGTTGGGAACATCATGTGCATCCCACAAATGGTGTTCATCAAATTGATTCTCACTCGAAGCTCGATCAAGATTCGAAGCTGCATCGACACTTCCGGGCATATAGGGCATACTCGTATCCTCGCTATTCTGAGGCAAAACATTCAAATTTTGAGGTCGGGAAATCTCCATAGGCTTCACTTGTTTCTCCAACTTCTTACACTTTAAATGGCTATGCCCAAATGTTTGGCAAAGAAAACAAAAATCCGGATAATGCTCATATTTCACTTTTTGAACATACATAATATTACTCAGTAGTTTTATTCTAAATTCCATGACTGACTCCTTGCTAACATCGACTTCAATCAATACTTGTGCATAGTTCATTTTGGCCCTCTCTTTAGTAAACTGATCCGTGTATAGAGACATTCCAACACGCGATGCAATTTTACTCAAACCGATTTCACTTCAAACCGATAAGGGGATGTCACGTAGCAACATCCAAACGAGGATTTTCATAAAAAGATCATCTGAAAGTATCACGTCCTTATCAACTAGTTTTAACATCAATATTTTGCCGAAAGTCATATAGGGGCCACCATGAAACACCTTAATGCGATCGTCCTCCTACATGAAACGGAAGACAGTCCATCTACGTCCACAGGGAATGATTCGACACTTCACATTCCAACCCTTAACAATTGAATTCAGTGCCTCACGTCCCGAGAAAGGGCCCGTGAAACATCCAATAAGACAATAGCCCCAAGTTTCAACAAATGGAGCTTCATCATTCGCATCAAGTTCTACAATATCTCCTTCTTGTTCAATAAATTGTAATTTCATACCCTTTGCTTCCAAATGTGACTCCGCAAACACCCCCGCATAAGTCTTCTTCCTTGGAATAGGTTTATCCGTAGGTGCATTGTTTACAACTTCGGGTGAAGTGAAGGGTTGAGGATCCATAGGTACATTGTTGATTCCCGCAATTGAAGTCAAATAACGTGCACCATTGGGATTTGGTGTCACATAATTCTTTTGTTGTAATAATGCACTATCATTTAATGTATTAAAGTTCCTAGGACTCTTGTTCTTGTCAAAATCATTTTCCACCCCTATCAAGTTTCGAAGTCCCCTTAAATGAGATGTCTCTTCATTCCCTACGTCAATTAAATTCGTCGAGTTACTAAGCCTCTTTTAGAGAGAAAACCTCTCGACTTCCGCATTATTTACCTTACCATGATCCATGGGACTTGGAGTAACTTCGGATGCAACAACCATTGAATGAGGCGTGCCTTTGGCTTCCGCATCAATTGAATGCTGCAAATTACTAAATCTCTTTTGAATAAAAATCCCTTCGGCTTTCGCAACCTTTGCATTTCCAAGGCCCATGGGAATTGAAGCATTCTCGGACTCAACAACCATTGTCTGGTGACCAATGGACTTCACCCTTGACCCATGCCCACCCACCTGACCCGCTATCAACCCGGGACCATCCACGTGACCCGCTTTCTTCTCGGCTTCCATAGTGTCTGCCGGAAAAACCCCTTCGGACTCAGAAATCATAGATCGGTGACCCATGGGTTGCATCCACAACCCATGACCACCATCACGACCCCCCTGCAACCCGGGTGCACCCTCCATACCCGTTTTCGACCCGGGATCCCCCGCATGACCCGTTTTCCCCCCAGTGTCAAGGGTTCCTACCGGAACACCACCTGAGGTCGCCACCGGAAAGTTGGGAGACTCATTGAATTGCATCCTCGACCTATGACCACCATCATGACCCTCTTGCAATCCATAACCACCCTCCTGACCTGCTTTCGACCCGGCTTCACCCGCATGACTCGATTTCCCCACAATGTTCATGGTTGCTATCGGGACATCACTGGAAGCTGCCACCACCAGATATGTACTCGAAAAATTCATACCTTGAACAATCAAACTAATCTCTTTCTTTCTCTTGGACGTAATCTTTATATTCTTCCTCATGGCAAGAAGGAAGATGACTCACACTAGGACTAAATTCCTTCGATAGTGGCGAAATCAATGAATACACAAAACTATGAAATCTTGGATGTTAAAGAAGATGAAAACTTACCTTTAACAAATCGACTAAAGTGAACATGAAATGAACACACAAACTTCTCCGTAAAATGGGATTGATCAATGAACAATCCGTAATAATTCAGTTGGTGAAAATCATAGAAGAAGGGAGACGTAGAGGAGCAACTAGAGAAAAATGGTGAGAGCATTTTCGCCTAGGGAGAGAAACTCTTGATATGTACCCAAAATAATGAACTCATGATGTTCAATATATGTGATTTGCTGTACTACTTTCGATACTCTCATAATGTCCTCATTTATGGATTGGGAGTGTTGTTTCAGTTTTCTTCTACTTTTATTCAGTTCAACTTTCAGTTGTGTCCACCCAGCTGTACCAAATACTTATATTAAAAATAAATTTTCATTTTTATTTATCAAATTTAAAATATTAAGAGATTTTTTCTTTCTATTTTACCATAGCATTAATTATTAATTTCAAATCATTTTTCAAATTCATTAAAATCATGCATCAATTAATATGATAAATTATGTACTTCATTTATTATTTAATAAGAAGTGTGTAAAAATTTATAATCAATATATAATAGTAAAGCTGGGAATGGACACTGTGATGATATGACATGTCTCATTCACCAATATTACTATTTATCTGTTTTCTCATAATAGTGAATTTCCCCCCTCATTTTTTGTCCTAAAAACCTCCAAAATATTGAAAATAATTATCCACATTTATTGCTCAATTAGAAGGGAAATGCATTTAACTCTTTCAGTTACTTTCCCATTTTAAATTATTCTATTATATCTACTTAAAGGCTTACATATAAATAAAAAATGAAACAACGCGTCCCTTTTTCTTCCCGGAAACAGTGCGATTCATAAAGGTTTATTCTATGAACTGCTTCTATATTTATTTATTCTATCTAATTAAAGGCTTATTGCCTGTTCAACTACAGCAGTTACTTACATAACTATAATTACTTACTTATTCCTTATATAGAGCAAAGGATAATAAAAAATTTGAGGCGATGAGGATAAATCATGATCAGACCAATATATTTGTTAAAAGTCCATATCGGATATAAAATGTGAACATGTACTCTATGGATTTTGACAATCTTCACCCTATAAATTAGTTTTTGGGGTTGAGTTAGACCCAATATCCATTCTTTGCATGAGTCAGAGTCATTTCAATTTTTTATTCACCGATGTTAGGTTCCCAAATTATATTATCCACACTCCAGTTAACAAGGCATGAGTGTGTGGGGGAGTGTTAAGAGTCTCACATCGGATATTGAATGGAAACATAGACTCTTTATATGGACTTAGACAATCCTCACTATACAAGCTAACTTTTGGGGTTGAATTAGGCTCAAGATCTATTCTTTACATGGTATCAGAGTCAGATTCGTCTCAATTCATTGACCCTCTTATATTGTCCACACTCCAGATGTCCAGTCCTGGATGTGATAAGTAGTCCTTGGTCTCCTTATATGTCTTGGGCAATCCTCATCCTTACAAACTAGCTTTTGGGGTTGAGTTAGACTCATCTAAAATATGATCATGATTTCTCAGACTAGAGAAGTGGGACGATATGCATTGGAATAGAAGGCTAAGGTATGGTAACAATAAATGTAATTTTTTCGTTACTAAGTCCTCAAAAGGTAGACATGATTGTTTAACTTGAGAAGAAACAGAAAAGGAAAAATGACATAATGAAGAATGGCAAATAACAGACAAATCCAAGGGCTTTTGATATCAACATTTTCATACACTTAAAATTTTATGTCTGGGTCTGACCGTTTGATAGTCTTTCGAAATCAACCACTCTACCTTTCAAGGTAGAGGTAAGGTTCGCGTACAACATATCTTCCCCAAACCCCACGTTGTGGGATTTTCACCGGATGTTGTTGTTGATAATGAAGGTATTCCTAGAGAAGCACAGGCAAATTTATGTCCCATAAGCTGCTGCCCGAGAAAGGACAATCCAGACAAGTCTCGCAACTTTCTTTCAAACGGGACCTTGAGAGACAAATCACGGTAGTACCGCTAAATAAGGAGCAAGCTCCTGCTCGTTAGATGTCACGGGAGAAGATCCATCTTCAAATTTTTCCTTCCTTTCAATATTTTGGATTATAGCCTTTCCTCATTCCTTTTATTGGGCACAATTATGTGAATCGGATTTGTAGTATTTAGTATACAACTCAAACACCTGCCCTTGTATGCATTAAGTAAGTGGGCCTGTAAATGCTGGGTCTGCACAAAGACATGATAAAGCCCAAACTCATCTATTTCCAAACTTTCGCTTGACCAAGATGGCCCAAACCTCGTCCGATGTAAACATTACTATCCAAATATGAATTTAGCTACATATTTGTATGGAATATCATATACCGTGGTGTTCATAATATACACAAGCTGACAATAAGGTGAAATACTAAGTAGTAGATCTTGGTAATCATAATTTAAATATGTATTTATGCTAGTGAAATAGTGGATCTTCAAGAATTCCCATCATAAGATCTTATTTTAAGTCATGATTTTCTAAATGGGCGGAAGCCCTAATAAAGCAATGTTGTGGGGGTAGAAGGCCCAGGGTCATAAATTTCTTTTCCCGAAAAAAGAAGCATGTGAGCGTAGGTGTGGGTGTTCAGTTCTTCGGTTCGATTTTTTTAAACTTCAGTTCATTTTTAAATTTTATTTTTTTGAAAGTGGACACCAAACATTGAACCAACCTAATTCGGTTCCATTTTTCTACTTCGGTTTTTCTAGCCTTAACAAGTGCCCGAATCTATATCAGCTCCTTTACCAAATCCAGTAGCAACTGTGTCAACACCTTCTTCCTCTATGCCAGCACCGGTACCTAAGGACATCAACTATTACAAGAGTCTTATTCAGCAACACGGAGGAGAAAGGCAAGAAACATTGCCACCACAACATAGCAACAACCGAAACAACCAACAATTAGGTTCAATTCAAGAATCACAAAACAACCAATAATATAGCAACAACCGGAACAACCAACAATGAAGCTCAGTTCAAGAATCACAAAATAGCTACTTATAATTTAAGAGATTCAAAACCTAAGATAATGAAGCCTTGCATCTATTTTGAATTTTCTCATTATTCACCAACAAACAAAAGGGAAACACAAATATCCGGTTAAACTGAAGAACCGAAAATCCAACATCGAATACCGAACCGAACACCAAATTTTTTGAAAACATTTGTTACTATTCTTTCACATACCAAAATATCACGTTTGGACATTAAACATCTGCTTATTTCATTACATCAAGTTTGATATGCAACAACATCAAGACTAAATGCAATTTACTTTAATTTGGAGCAAATAGGAAAAAAGAGAGACTCATTTACATAATCACAACGTTACGTGTTAGTACTATATTTTTACTTTTGCAGGCCTATGAATAATATGTAAATATTTTGAAGTATAATTATTTATTAAGAGGCCAAAACATCAAATACCAAATTATAAACTATGAAGATAATGTTGGTTCAATTATTGATTATGAGATATTACTTTTACATTGTTAAACCATTGGTGTAAAAGTATATACAGCTATACACACACGTCATGATTGAAGTTCCTAAATACGCTAAACTTGTAATGTGTAGTTGGTCAAAGTCCATTTATTTTAAATAATCAAGAAATTGCAAGGTTTCCCCTCAAATGGAACTTATGCCTTCTTAAACATAAATTTTTTACCGGATACAAGTTATGTCGAATTTCGTAAAAAACTTATGCCCAAAAGGCAAAATTTGCATTTGAGGAAAAATATTAAAGACCATTACAAAATAGGGAAAAAGTGCAAATGACCCTTAAACAATTGGCCATGCGGTTGGACGAGGTAAAAATTGCGTGAGCTGGCCACTTTTTGATTTGATTCAAGTTGGATCATTTGCACGAATGTATCTATCTTGGGATGGTCTTTAATTTTTGCCCCTCAAATTGCTGGTTTTTTATTTGTCTTTTGGCACTTGAGTATAAAAAAAGTTGTCGAAAATATCTTTGATATTGAAAAAATAAAAGAAGAAATTCGGTCTATCTTTATCTATGACCTAATTTTGCAAGGACCGACATAAATTCTGTAGAAATTAAGTTATATGGTATAAATGAAACTTTGTCTTGCGAATTAGTTACTACACAACTTATGCAGGATAACTTCATTTCTGCGGAACTATACTGGGGATCGAACCCAGAATCTCTGGTTTCGTAGACCAGTGAATAAAGATACTTTGACCCATAAATTTTCATTAAATGAGAAGCAGATAGGGGTGCACAAAAATCGGTCCGGACCGAAAAAATGGACCGGACCGAACCAGACCCCAGTCCTCCTCCCCCTACGAAACGATATACACTATAACACTAATACACATACACCCCTTAGGCCCTTACCCATATTCCCGTTCCCGACCCTCTCTCTATCTCCCTCATTTCTAAATCCCTAAATCCCAATCTCATCACCTCACCAGCTCACCTCACCGTCGACGACTCGAAGTCGTCACTACTCACTCCTCAGTCCTCACTCGTCCGTCAACGTCGCCTCTCAATCTCAATCTCAGTCTCTCAATCTGTCGCTTCTCACTTCTCTCAATCCAGAGTTCGGACTCACCCACTCGAGACTCAGTCGAGCCGCCGATCGCCTCTCACTCTCGCCTCAATCTATCGACAAGGTATGTACTACTTAGTACTTACTACTGAGGAATAGTTCATTAGTTTGTCATTTGAAGTTGTGCAACAAAAGTTTGTATTCATTTGTATTTTTAAATGATATTAAATGTTTGTATTCACATACAGATGATGTCTAGTACCTCTGAATCTAATATCCAATCCAAAAGGAAAAGAGACGATGAAATGACTCGTCCGTCGACTCACTCGACTGTACCAGATTTTGAAGCAGGGGTTGTCCCTGACCCTGAGTTTGTATTGTCTTCTCAAACACCAACAAATACACTCCACACAGAGACAAGTATTATGCCAACGGAGGAACGACAGTATATTACTTGCAACAAACAAAGGACAGAATATTGGAAGGAATACAAGCTTTATTTGACTAATGGTGAGGGCAAGCGTCGAGCTGAATGTAAGTATTGCCATAAAACTTTTGCGTGTATGATAAAAAAAATATGAAAAATCATGCAACTCAATGCCTACTAAACCCGGAGAATGTGATTAAACAAAATCAAAGTAAATTGACTTTGGAGACTGTTGCGGATAAAAAAGGAGAAGGAAAGTTGAGAAATTGGGTTTTAAATGTAAATGAAGTTAGGGAAGTGTTGTGCTATATGGTGATAGTTGACGAACTTCCTTTTCGTTGTGTTGAAAAACCCGATTTTAAGCATTTCATATATGTTGCTTGCCCTGAGTTTATAGTACTCTCCTGTATGACTGTGGCGCGTGATTGCTTTCAACTTTATTTGAAGGAAAAAGAAAAGTTGAAAGAATTTCTCACATTGTCATGCCAACGAGTCTGTGTGACAACTGATTCATGGACATCTAATCAAAGAATCAACTATATGTGTCTTACCGCTCATTTTATAGACAATGATTGGAATTTGCGAAAACGAATTCTAAACTTTTGTCCAATTACAAGTCATAGGGGTGAGTCAATTGCAAAAGCTATAGAATCTTGTTTAGAGAGTTGGGATTTACATATGAAACTTTTTACCGGTATTGATAATGCCTCTTCAAATGATGTTGCTTGTAGTCACTTGATGAGAATAGTTCAAAGCAATGGTAGTGCAATAAGTAAGGGAAAGTATTTGCATATGAGATGTGTCGCTCATATTGTTAATCTTATTGTTTGTGATGGTTTGAAAATAAAAGATTCTCTTAAAACAATTGAAAGAATTCGAGCTACTGTGAAATTTGTGAGGAATTCTCCTGCTAGGCTTCTTAAATTTAAAGAAATTGCAACAGTCTTGAAAATAGAGAGCAAATCTTTATTGTCACTTGATGTGCCCACTCGTTGGAACTCAACTTATACTATGTTGATGGCAGCTATAAAATTTGAGCGAGTTTTTGGTATGTTTGAACTTCATAAAGAACAAGATATGTAAGGCCTCCTAATGAGAATGATTGGTTGTTGGCCAAGAGGCTTGTTATCTTTCTAGAAAAAATTTATATTTTAACTAATAATGTTTCTGCTTCTTTGAGTGTCACGTGCAATAGTGCATTGTTTGATATTGGTACAGCTCTTGGAACATTAAAAGAACTAGAAAGTACTTGTGATGTAGAATTGAGTGCAATGACTGGTAAGATGAAAGAAAAGTTTGATAAGTATTGGGGTAGTTTAGAAAAATTCAACATGTTGATTTATGTGGCTGCCATTCTTGATCCTTCGATGAAAAAGGTTGGTTTACAATTGACTCTACATGAGATGTATGGGAAGTGAAGGGTGATAGTTTGCTTGAGAATGTTCAACAAGTCCTAAATGATTTGTTTGATGAATATAAGACTATGTATTTCCATACTGTTGCTTTGAGTGGGACAAGTGACATGAGATTAGATCTCAAGACTAAAGTTAGGAAGCTCAAATCTTCGTTAGAAGCAAAGGGTAAATATAGTACGAGGCCGGAGCTTGATCGAAATTTGAATGAAGAGGCGTATGAAGAAGATATTGAAATCTTAACTTGGTGGAAGCTCAATTCACTAAGATTTCCCGTTGTTTCACGCATGGCTCGTGATATATTATCTATTCCAGTATCTACAGTTGCTTCTGAGACCGCATTTAGTACCGGAGGACGAACACTTGATCAGTTCAGGAGTTCTTTGACACCTAAGGTAATACATTTTCTTTTGTATTTTTTGTAAAATAAGTTTAATTTTTATTATATTAATTGGTAAGTTCTGTTTCTTAACTTTTATTTTATGTTAAAGATGGTGCAATGACTCATTTGTGGTCAAGATTGGCTTCGTGCAACTTTGACGAAGAAATCCAAACTAACTAATGTGGAAGAATCATTAGAAGAGTTGCAAGATTTGGAGAATGGTATGATATATTGATATGAATATGATGATATCTCATTGCAAGCATTAGAAGAGTTACAATTCTTATTACTAACTTTATTATTTTCTTTCATACAGATTTTCAAAAGTGTGGAATTGATGAATCTACCATCTGTGTTTGATGGTTTGAGTGTTTGTATATGTATAATGTATTTTCTTTAAGGATGTTGTCATTCTCTTCCCTACTGTTGTTTACTTGTTTTTAGTTTTGGCATTTTCAAGAATAAATTTTGTGGACTATACTTATTGACTAATGTGGACCTTTGGGCGAGCGGTGAGGCGAGGACACCGTGCGTGGATCAAGGGCAAGGCATGCAGGCTGCAGCAAGTGTGGTTTGTGGATCAACGCGACCAGCAAAGCGACGAAGCACGGCTGTGCGCATCGCGATCTGCACGATTGATTTTTAGTTATTAAAGCTTACTTTGTGTAATAATAATAAATCATGTAAAAAAATTATTGCAATTTGAATTTGGGGTGTGGACTGTAGACAGTGGAAACTGGACACTATGGAGTACTGGAGTGGAATTGGATTTATTGCAATTTGGATTTTGGATTTCTTGCAAATTTTGATTCGGTCCAAATGATCGGATCGGACCGAAAATAACCTGGACCGGACCGAGAAATTCGGTCCGGACTTCGGTCCGGACGATCTGACTGTTCGGTCCTCGGTCCGGTCCAGTTTTAACCTTTTGTGCACCCCTAAAATCAGAGACAAAAATTAAAGACCAGTCCGTATGAAGGAAAATTATCACGCCCCGACTTTTCTTAAGTTTTTTCTTAGGGCGTGATGACACCTGAACAACTATTTATTTTCCAGGCGAACCGTTAACTTCTTTTCTTCCTAAATTAAACATGTATTTAGTGCGGAAATAATATATATATCATAAGCAATTCGAAGTTTACAAAGAACAATTTCATGTGGGGCATTCCCCGAGATAACGACACTTAGTTCTTTAAACATACTTAGTCTAACATAACTTTCATCAAATCTGAAGTAATGGATTGGTGGGACAATGAGGCTGCGGGGCGGCCGCTAGCCCTGTTGCGGAGCTTTTCCTCTATCGCGTTTTTCTGAAATATGTTAAATAAAAGAGTCAGCCCTACCATTCGGGGCTGAGTGAGAACCTCACCCTATAATTCAAAGTAACCTCACAATATTTTAAGTACAAACATGTTAAAACACAATAACCATATTATGAAACAAACTTTAGCATTTTTCAATGCATCATAATCAAGTATTCACACAATGTATTATCTTTCAACTCGTTTCAGAAATTTCTCAGTTTAACCATCAAACATGTTTTATCCCGTATTACCTAATAAGATTTACGAATACGATTACGTATTTGCGATGTGCAACTCGATCCAGTGCATTCACAGATGCATTTACATATTTGTTGCGGCGTGCAATCCGATCCGATACATTCGCAGATGCATTTACATATCCGATGCATTTACATAGTTGTTGCGGCGTACAACCCGATCCGATGCATTCGCAGATGCATTTACATATCCGATGCATTCGCAGATGCATTTACATATTTGTTGCGGCGTACAACCCGATCCGATGCATTCGCAGATGCATTTACATATTTGTTGCGGCGTACAACCCGATCCGATGCATTCGCAGATGCATTTACATATCCGATGCATTCGCAGATGCATTTACATATTTGTTAACATATATTCACTTTATATTTTCAGAAGGTCAAATAAATAATATATATATATATATATATATCCTTTAACATTATGTCCTTCATACTTGTAATGGTTATAACTTTTCAACCGTAACTTCGACTACAGTGTTTCTTATGCCGAAATGAAGGTAACACGGGGGTATTTCACTGTACCAAATTTAATTTGAAAGTACTTTGGGTAGCTAGTATAAATTCGTCCGTAAAACAGCCGCCTGTAACTAGTCTCGCCAGAATTTTTGTAAAACAAGGTACCATCTTAAAATAGTCATAACTTTTTATCCGTAAGTCGGATCAAGCCCCGTAAATTCTCAAACTGACGAGAAAAGTTAAACCTAGGACTTTCATTTGAATCAACGTTTCATATACTGTACCAATGGCTACAGTTTTACCCTTTTACACTTTGCCCTATGGATTTCAATCGATCCGTGGCAGAAATTTTAAACTACTATAACTCTTAAACCGTAAGTCCGTTTTAACCCTTATTTAGCTAGATATGTCCGTAACAGAAAGATTTACAACCATGTAAATTTTCATCTAATTCTAATAAGTACAACTCAAGTAAAACAGTTTGTAATTCTGCCTTCTCAGATTTCGTCCAAATCTGTGGTAGAAAATTTAAACTATGATAATTCTTAAACCGTAAGTCCGTTTCATCTCCTCTTTGGTTCGATTCCTTCGTAACGGAGATATCTACAACCATACAAAATTTTATCTAATTATAATAAGTATAACTCCGAAAAAACAATTCGTAAAGTTCATGACTCGAACTAGTTGTTTAAACAATCAAAGTTCGTGATTTTTATTTTAACACCAACATTATATTCTAACATGTATAGCACTTTAAATACAGAATTTTACTAAGAATGTTGAGTGAGAAAACTCACATTTGTTGTTTCGTAATCGCGAATGAACGTTAACTTCAACCAAACCTTTTATTTGAGACTCCTTAATTGCTTTCTTTAATCCTTGTTTCTCTGAAATTTTCTGATCTAAAATTGTTTTGCTCTCTACCTTTTGTTCTCCATATATTTCTCTTTATTTAAATTGTGTTGTGTGTTATACATAATGTGTATGTGTGCGTTGTGAGTTGAGGGAGTGGAAGAAGGGGTTAGTTTAGGGGGGGTTGGGACGTGCAGTTTTTATTTTATTTTTCTGTTCTGTTTTTTTTTAAAAAAAAAAAATCAAGACTTTACATTCTTCCTTCCTTAAACAACATTCGTCCTCGAATGTGAATAAGGTCGTAACACATTTCCAAGACTTTACATTCTCTCTTCCTTAAACAACATTCGTCCTCGAATGTGAATAAGGTCGTAACACATGCACATAGACATGCAAACTGCACACACATGAAGCACAACATAACACATTTTTAAATTTCCAAGACTTTAGAGAAATTCCCGTAAAAAGTTGATTCAAGTTTTACTAGCTTTAGCTGAAATTTTTTCAACTACAAAAAACTTTTTACCCTAATCTTGTTTATTCGAAAGCAGCAGAAACCACTTCAAACTCAAAAAGTTTTTACATATATGAATTGACTAAACAATTTTCTGTTTTTCCTTTTATCTCTAAAAATATTTTACATAATCAAGTTAATTAAAACAACGGGTAAACTATCTACATTGAAAGTGCATAATTACTTAGAAGCAGGGCCATTTTGAACCCGTGCGAGGTGTGCTACCGCACAGGACACCCGAAAAGTGAAAAAATTTAGAATCCATTTTTTCATTTTTTATTAAGTAGTATTAGCCAGAATTTACTGTAAATGTCCATAATTCGCATGTCTTAGCCCAATTAAGGACAAACTTTACGAATTAGAACAGGAGCCCCAAAATATTTGAGAAAGTAGAAAATATGGTAGATAACATGTTAGCATAATAGATCAAACTTATACTACTTGTAAAAAGTACTTACATTTTAATGAATACAGAAACTATAGAAAGCTAGGCTAAAATATAAGCAACTAATTTGTACAAAGAGACAACAAATTATATTCTCTCCATCAATTGGCACATCATTTTTCAGTTTATTCATAATGAAATAAATACCATTACAGCATTCAATACAACAATAAAGGGAAAAAGAAAAGACAAGAAAAGGTGCAGGTCCTATGACAGTGAGTTCACTTCTTCCCAAAGTAACTGAAATCAGAAAATAAAGAGAGAAAAGACAAGCCAACCCCAAATATTAGGACTGAAACATAGTTGCTTTGATAGAGCAAGACAAAAACATATAAAAATTGGATCTTTCTCTTAAGTTTCAAGCTACTGGTGTTTTCCTATTTGGCTTGAACACATTCTCAATGAGGGACTCCTTGATGGGCTTCATTTCAGGGAATTCCTTCTTCAATTTCGAAGCATCAAGCTCATTGTTACTCCTTGGAGCGACAATGACCTTTGCTTGTTCCTCGAGGTTGAAATTCTTCCAGGTGAAGCTCGGGTCGATATAGTCACGGTACATCTCCAGGATCTCGTTATGGCTAACAACTCCAGGATTTGTGAAGTTCCATATGCCAGTGAGGTTTCTCTTTGCCATCTCGAGGGAAATAGGGAGAAGTTCGTCCAAGATTGTCATCGAGTTTGGGATGTCGACTACCTTCTCGTATCGAGTGATCTTGGTGATGAAATTTCGGGGGTTGGTCAAGTCAGCGGATATGGGCATTCTGACTCGTAATGTACAGACGTTGTCGTAGTTTTTCAGCAATTCCTCCACCTGAAATGATGTTCAGCCGAAATAAGAATAAAGTTGAAGGTTTTTAATCACCTAAAATATTTAGGCATGCCTCGAATAGGTATAGTAGTTGAAGGTTTTAATCACACCCCAAACATTAGGCTATAGGCATACCCCAAATAGGTATTAATAGTTGAAGGTTTTAATCACACCCCAAACTTTAGGCATGCTCAAAATAGCGACACATTAACTACCAAAAACAGGACATTTCCAACTAGTGACAGAAACATGGAAAGCCATAGATCGAAAAGTTACATGAGTTGCCAAATAGAGGTTTTAGGACCAAGACATAAAACAATCTAAATGGAACTCAAAGACAGAACGAATCAATGACATAACAAAGCATTAAACAAGACAACAAAAATCAAATACTGCAACATTATAAAAGCACTATTTCTAGTAAAAGATCGCATTGTGAACTGAACCTCTATGTGAGAAGATAAAATTCTTTCATTCACGACGCACTCAATCAAACTTAGGATTTTTCAAGTGTCTATCCAAATGGCTTGATCATTATAACTCATCTATATTAGTTGACAACATGACCATATCAAAGATATGTCCATTGCGTTGGCCAACGACTTAGTCAACCTAATACCATATGAGTATCTGAGTGTTCTCTCGAATATACATTGGACGAATGAATCATAATCTTGGCTCAACTACCACCTTTAATCTACTTCGTAACGTACCCAAAACAAGTTGTGTCTCAACCTATAAGACATTTGAGCTTAGGACAGGATCAAAGTACATTACTCCATAAACAAGGTGATATCGACCTCAAGTCTAAGGATTACTATCTCCCACACGCCGATAACATTATAGACATATAACAAAACAGTACATCAACAGGGTATACCAATACTTCAACAAGTATCCATGTGTCCATCACGAGTTGTCATAACTCGTAGCAAGTGAGACATACTGCATCCCCTGAGGATATGATGCAGACCACATGTCGACGTATCGCATATCATCGATATCCCAATCTCGATGATCATTAGTCGAGGCTATTTAAGAGTTACGTTATAAAATTAATTCTCACATCATTAATAATCACGTAGACTATAGGGATGCATTTATAGAATATTATAAACAATCAACTAATAATCCAACAAATGCAAATGTCATAATATTAATCATCAGTAATATAAATACGAATGTGTATAAAGTACATTTTGTCCTAATACAGATTGTCACTAGGACACATACTTTCAGTTGGAATCACCTATATGGATCCACAGTATTCTACTTAACCCATAGATCCAACAACATATCAGTGTAATCCCACTACTTGTTGTGGGGAATGGTGGAGTGTACGCATAACTTACCCCTACCAGAGGTAGAGAGGTTGTTTTCGATAGAAACTCAGCTCAAAGAACTTAACCCATAGATCCATAAGATATAATACATTTAGCTAATAGATCCATAAACACAATAATTAAAACAGTGACACTCACCATAGCTTTAGTCTTGGAATAAAAAGATCCAATGAAATTAGGAGTATCCTCTTCTTTAAACCCGATACCCGACCCTAACGGATGACCCGAATCATACTCAAAAATACATCCAGTAGCATAATTAATAAGGATCAACCCTTTCTCTCGACATACATCAGCAAGTGTCAACGTACCGACCACATTAGTTCTGATGGTCTCCACCTTATGGGATTCACACCAGTCAACGTTAGGCCGTCCAGTAACACCAGCAGCGTTGAATACATGGGTCGGGTTAACGGTATCAATGTTGGATTCTAATGAGCTCCGGTTCTCTAACCGCCCCGACCCGTATACGTATTCGATGCCTTGTGCTTCACAGAGCTTACCGAGTAAACCGCCAATCCAACCGGTTCGACCATAGATCAAGAACTTGTAAGGCTTGTCTTGTGATGAACCGTTAGATGGGAAACCCATGGAAATAGATAGAGAGAGAGAGAAATATATGGTCTTTGGAAATGAAGAAAGGCGTAAAACTGAAGTATTTATATACACACACCTTACAGTTACGGGTGGATGGACCAAGCATAGACAAATCTAAAATCTCAAGTCTTAGATGTAATAATTAATATTTCTTCTATCCTATGTCAAATTACCCTCCTAATTAATTTGTTATGGGACGTGTAAACTAAAAAATACCATAAATAATTTGAGACGGAAAAATTATGTAATCATTTAAAAAAATTGATCTTAAACTTTTGTTGACGAAGGAATCCGCAGCCGCTACTCTTCTTTCAGTCTTGCAGAAACTCCCGATCGACGCAAAGCGCAAACCACGCCATCGTAAACCACACTTGGCAGTCACGTGTGATTTCAGCCAAGAAGGTTTATGCAGGATCGAACTCGCGACCATGGCCCCGCGGCCATCAAGCACCAACTTCTGGCATTACTTCTTATGATAAATTGATCTTAAACTTGTTAGATAGAATATTAGAATTGAAAAAACTTACTAGAAACCTCTTTTTAGGACACGCCAAAAAAACAAGTAAGTCATTTAAATTTATTACTCCCTCCAATTCATAATAAGTATTCATTAAACTTATTATTTTGATTCAAAGTAAGTGTTCACTTATATAATCAAGAAAGAATTAGCTATCTTTTTTCACATTTACCTCTATTTAGATAAGTGAAATTTTATGTAATCACTAAACTATATTAACTAGAAAGTATTTAATTAGGTATAATTTAGTCACAATATTTTTTTTTTCTAGAAATTAGTATTTCCTTAAGGAATGTGCTATAGGTAAAGTAAGTATTTATTTTGAACCTGAGCTAGTATTATATACAAGAAAAAAGGAGATAAAAAGATAAATTTAGAATCTGAAGTTACTACACTTCTTTTTATATTATATATTATTTCCTCTATCTTAATTAATGTGATATTTTTGTTTATCTAAAATTAATTTTTAAAAATTATATAAAAAATATTATAAATTGTAATTCTTATATCAACATGATGAAAAAGTATACTTTTTAAAATTTTAATTAAAGTATTTATAATTTGAATCTAAAGAAATGAAAAGTGTCACCTGCGTTGAGATGACAAATGGTGTAATATATTTTAAAACCTCTTCTATGTGATAAAGTTCAAGTATATGAGCATACAATAATAACATATACACATACTACAATATTATATGTTACTATATAATACAAAGGAGTCGTTTGGTTCACTTACTAACTATTACGTACTAATTATGCAGGAATGAAGAATGAGAATTAATTTTTATGCGACAACTAATAATGATGGCATCTAAGGACGTAACCCGATGAACAATAAAATGAGTTAGTATTACGAAATTTCAGGTTCAAATACTAGAAAACTAAATAATGTGGACGCAAATTAATTTGAACAACTTGATTAAATAATAATAATGAATAAAATGGTTATAAAAAGATTATTATATATAAATATACGTGTGTTTGTTTATGCATACCACATGGAGACTCATTTTACTGCTCTTAAACTTATCATTCGATACATTAAGGACACACTTGATTATTGATTGTATCTCTACCCCTATGCACCGATTAGGTTGTTATCATATACGGATGCAGATTGAGTAGATTGTCCGGACATGCGACGCTCCACCTCTGACTATTATGTGTTCTTAAGGACAGTCTCATTTCGTGGTCTGCCAAGAGACAAGTCATCCTATCCCGTTCGAGTGCAGAAACATAGTATAGAGGCGTTGCAAATGTTGTTATATAGATATGCTGGCTCCGAAGCCTCCTTTTGGAGTTTCAGTGTCCCTTGCGAACCCTATCCGCGATATACTTATCTCATTATCTGGTTCAGTGAACCAAGCACATTGAGATGAATATACATTTTGTTCGTGAGAAGGTTGCTATATGTCATGTTAAGTGTTGTATGTGTCTTTTTCATATCAGTATGCATATATCTTTATCAAAGGATTTCCTGTACATATTATATATATTTATATTAATGAAAAAGTTTTTTCAATGGAGATTAATATAATCTTACATTATTAATAGATATATTTTTATGTAAATAACATTAAATTTTTACGTAACTTAATACGGACATTATTTGATACCGCCTATTAATATATTATTACTACTACAATAGTTAAGGCCAGAGGAGTGAAGGAATTTTACCAAGTAGAATGGGTAATAAACAAAGACCAAGATTGGATCTATAAAAAGGTTGGACAAGGATGCGTGGGTGACACATGAGCACAAGTCTTTTTGGAAATGATGGAAGTACGAAATGAGACAATATATTTATGTACTATTATCACCAGGGCCCCAGTAGATTTTGTCCTCTTTTTCTTCTTTTATAAATTTGAGTCAAATATTAAATTTATATTTTTCTTCAAAAAAAAAAAATGATAGTGAAACTACATGTAGTATCTTTTCTCCAAATTTTGTCTTTTGAACAACAAAGTTTTGCTTAACAACTCAATAATCATTATAATATAAAAATATTTGTTTCTTATTTGGGTGTGCAGAACTTGTGCTGGTGCGACCCGTGGGAATAAAGTGTAGAAATAAAGGAAATGAGAATGTACCAACAATAACAAATGAGTTAGAAATTTGGAATTTGACAAAATAAGAGGCTTGTTGAATCGACCGAATTCTCGATCTATCCTTAAGATAATATTGCCTCGTATATCCTTTCAACGGTGTAATGATAACTTATCTTCCAAGATAAAACAACAATCAAACAAATGAGCAAAGGGAATTCAAGTGTTCGCTTAAAAAGAAAGATCTTTGAGTGTTTTGTGATTGCAAAAGAGGAAGACAATTTCAGAGAATTATTTAAGTGTAAGGTGTGTTCTCCAAATGAGCCCAAGACTCCATTTTATAGTGTAGAAAAGATGATCTTTCACATAGCCAAGTAATGGTCAATAAAGACCATGTAATGGCCATGAATGTGGAGTAATGATTCAGCCAAATAATAGTTGAATTCATGAGCCAAATAATGGAGAATTAATGCTCCAAAGTCAGCCCAAAAAACAATTTATGTTCATCTTCCAACGGTCTGAAACGCCCGCAGCGCCGTGGCCCTGCAGGCTGGCTCGATTGGGTACATAATTCTTCAAAAGGTGTTACATATTCTCCCCCTCTATCGCTACGGATTGTTTTAATCTGTCCGCTTAGTTGGTTCTCAATTTCTGCTTTGTAGCGTTTGAATGCTTCAAAGGTTTCATATTTACTTTTTAGTAAGTAAAGGTAACAAAACCTTGTGTTATCGTCTATGAAAGTCACAAAGTACTTGTTCCCCCCTCTAGTTTTAGCGAACTTTAAATCACATATAGCAGTATGTATGAGTTCTAGAGGAGCGGTTTCCCTTTCGATGGATCTAAAGGGATTCTTGAAAAGTTTTGCCTCTACGCACACCTCACACTTACGTTGAGGGTTTATGTCAATAGACGACAATAATTCCAACTTTACCAATCTTTGGATAGATTGATAGTTAACATGTCTTAATCTATGATGCCATAAATTAGATGACTCAATCAAGTAAGTAAAAGGCTCAATTTTATTGATAGTTGAAATAGAAGACATTACAGGTGCATCATTAAACTTAAAGAGGCCTTCACAGACGAAGCTCATTCCTACAAATGTTCCATTTTTAGTGATTACAAACGTGTTAGCCTCTAACACTAGCCTAGACCCAGCATTTACTAACAAATGTCCAGAAATTAAATTTCTTCGAATTTCTGGGACATGTATCACTTCCATCAGAATCAGCTCCTTTTTAGACGTCATCTTTAGGGTCACCTTTCATACCCCCAACACCTCTAAAGAAGAATTGTTGTCCATGAATAATTTTTTATCTATGACTGGTGTATATGTGGAGAAGACATCTTTATTGGAACAAATTTGGCGGGTAGCACCCGTGTCTAGTCACCGTTGCACCGAATTCTCAACGAGATTAGCTTCAAGAACCACCGCTGAGAAATCCTCGATCATATCGTCGACGAGGGTGTCTTTGACGATGTTAGCCTTGGATTTGCCTTTGGCCTTCTCTTTATTCTCACGTTTGAGCCTGCGGCAATCTTTGGTCATATGACCAACTATACCACATTAGTTACACTTTCCCCTTTTCAGTTGTTTGGGGCTTGCCTTCCTTCTGGAACTTCCGCTTCTTGCTTGAGTTCTCTTTGACTTCCGTCAGGTTTGCCTCAGCCTCAGCGGGTTGTTTCCCCTTTGACATGACCTTGTTATTGTCCTCCTGAATCTGGAGTTTGACAATAAGTTCGTCTAAGGTCATTTCCTTCGTTTTGAGTTTTAGATAGTTCATAAACTCAGTCCACGAGGGAGGTAGCTTCTCGAATGCCCCAACCAAGAATTGTTCGTTTGGATTTAATCCTTCCAAATCCAAGTGATGTAGAATCATTTGAAACTCCTGGACTTGGGATGACACACTTTTGTTATCCACCATTTGAAATTTCAAGAATTTTCCAATGATAAACTTCTTGCTACCCGCATCTTGGGTGTTGTATTTCTTCTGAAGTTTGTCCCATAACTGCTTGGTAGTTTCAACGGTGCAATATATCGTGTATAGTGGATCAGACAAACTGTTTAGAATATAGTTCATACACATGAAATCACTATGTTTACATGCTTCGCGAACCATCCTCATGTCGTCAGCGACATGATTATCTTGGCCCCCTCCCGCCAAATCATTTAGTTGAGGGTCCACGTCTACCCCAACTAGTGGAGGATCTTCGGTTAGGAAAAGAGACATTCTCATAACCGTCAAGTCATCTTTTGCTGCCATCGCTTAAAGTGAGCACCCATGAACTTTTCAGGACGCTCATGGTGAAAACCAGCGGGTGTCGGGGCAGTGGCGCCCCCTTCAGCATTTGCAAAGGCGTTGGGAACGCCTCTAACAGAAGCTAGGCGTTGTTGACGCCTTGGCCAGGAGCATAGGCACTGTAAATGCCCGGAACAGCAGTGGAGGAATTGGTTGTACCAAAACCAGTGTTGACACTAGTTATGCCAAAAACAGTGGTGGCACTCGAAGTGACAATAGCAGTGATAGCACTAGAAGTGCCAAAATTAGTAGTTTGGAAGACATTAGGAATGCCAGGATTAGTTGGAGTGTAGGCACCGTCATCGCCTTGAGTGGTGGGATTGAAGGCAGTGAGATTGCCTTGAGCAGTGGCATTGTTCATAGCGTTGAATTGATCTTCAGCAAACATGTTGTTGTTGATACATCGAATATTATCTTAAGTTTGTGGGAACAAAGTGTAGAAATAAAGGAAATGAGAATGTAACAACAACAACAAATGAGTTAAAATCTGGAATTTGACAAAATAAGAGGCTTGCTGAGTCGACCGGATTCTTGATCTATCCTTAAGATAATATTGTCTCATATATCCTTTCAACGGTGTAATGACAACTTATCTTCCAAGATAAAACAACAATCAAACAAATGAGCAAAGAGAACTCATGTGTTCGTTTAGGAAGAAAGATCTTTGAGTGTTTTGTGATTGCAAGAGAGGAAGACAATTTCAGAGAATTGTTTAAATGTAAGGTGTGTTCTCTAAATGAGCCCAAGGCTCCATTTTATAGTGTAGAGAAGATGATCTTCCAAATAGCCAAGTAATGGCTAATAAAGATCATGTAATTGCCATGAATGTAGAGTAATAATTCAGTCAAATAATGGCTGAATTCATGAGCCAAATAATGGAAAATTAATGCTCCAAAGTCAGCCCAAAAAATAGTTTTCGTTCATCTTTGATGCGAACGCATACCGTAGCGAAACTCCTGAGTGTTGGCGTCGTGGCCTGCGCAGTTGGAAACTCACGAGAGTTGGCGCGGTTCTGCAGTCGGCGCCGCAAAACCGGAGAATTTCGGCGTCGCGCCACGGCCTGCGCGAGGCTCCGCGGCATTTTTCAGACTCATTTCATCTTTTACACTTTATACACGTCTTCCCTTCGTTTACCAACGTGAAACCATTGTTATTTGGCCAATAACCGTATATTTTCTTACGTTTCAAACAATTCGTATACCAATATCTCTTTCATTTAAGAAAATTACGATTCTTGGTATTTTATGTGCACTTGTGTGGAAACCATGTTTCCGACGTGCGGGACCTCAATTATTCAAGTCATAATTAATAAGATTAATTTTATTTCACGTTTAGTAAATTTCCAACACGACCTTTATCAAGTAAATCAAACTTTGGCTTGACCATTTAACTTATACAAACTCTTATATATAGTAAAAATTATGCTCAACGGAAACATAATAAGGAATATAATCTATACTTTATGTGTTATATTAAAAATAAAACTTATTATTATCTTACACGTAATAATGAGACATGGAAATAATAGTACGGCTTTCACATGACGTTTTAAAAATAAAATATTTAAAACTAATCGAATTGTACTAATATAGAAGAAAAATTGGGATGATATTTGGAAATTTATTTTTAATTCCGAGTCTTGAAGATGATTTAATAAATAAATATTTATTTATTTATTTACTTTAATAAATAAATAAATAAAAACTCACATGTGGTTTTGGTTAGCAAGAATTATCAGTCAATTACGTAATTATTTTACTTTTGGTAGTCTCATAGATCAATGAGAGAGAACAGAAATAAAAATAGAAAAGGTGAAGAGTCCAAATTTGAAAAATGAAAGTCAAACGAACTAATTCTAAAAATCACTACTCCGACCGTCTCAATTCAAGTGTCTTATTTTTCTATATTTAGTAAGTTTAACAAGTTTAAGACCATATGATTTAAATGACCCCACATATTTTTAATTAAAGATCATAAGATTCAAAAATCTTTATTTATTTTTTAAACTTCGTACCTAATCAAATTAAGTTATTTAAATTGAGACGAATGGAGTAATAATTTGAAACGTAACTCTACTTTATATGAATTTGTGATTGAGATTATAGTTTAAAATAAAAACTCAAAAAAAATAAAAATTAGTCGGTCGTCAACTCGTCATTTTGCAATATTACGTACGTAAGGGGAGACGTTTGCATTTATGATTTAAAAAAAAGGTAAAGGTGACATGTAATTTTGTGTGATAATTACACGTGGAAGTAGGTCCATGCAGTCTTCCTTTTCTTTTTTTTAATGACGAGGCCATGATATTATTTTTTTATAAATGTATTGAGTAGCGCCGGTGTATGATAGCATATGAAACCACTAGAAACCACACAGCGGCAGTATGTGTGCCAATTTCAACCAAAAAATGTATTGACAGGAGGAATTGAACTCGTAATCTTTTGGTCTCGCATTGTTCTGATTCACCAACTTAGCTAAAAAGGCGGGTTTCAACTTCCTTTTTGTTCTATTAAATTATGTAAAAAGTTACGAATATCGAAATAAGTTTTCGTCTTTAGGGACATAAAACCTTTTTCAACTTTAATGCTTTTCCTTCACTTGGAAACTTACAAAATGTGAAATGTGATTTTTTTTCTTTCAAATCATACCAACACATAAGGATTGCAGACACCAAATACTAATAGTTTTTCTTCTTATTTTAGAAGCAGAAATAAAGAAGTAAAAAAATTTAGTGAAGACTTGATTAATCAAATAATACTGTTTCTTCTTATTTAGATGATCATATAATGAAGCTCCTACTGCCAAATTAATTGCTTGGTTTCCCCTTGTGCATGAAAAATAAACAAAACATTGATGATAGTATCAAATCATAGTTGCTACAATACTCCAGCAAGGTGAAACATAATTCAAAACTCACTTCATAATTATGGAGCATAAAAAAGAAAAGCTAAACGTAGTTAAAATAGAGGGTAACCGAAACGTAAAGGTGTAAACAGATTGCTTACTTGCATCAATAAGACCTCTATTGTACACATTTGGAGAGTGGGGAACTAATGTGCCAATTTTCTAGCGCACAAGCATAATGAAGATTTGATGAAATACGCTCAAGGACATGAATTTGAAACATATGCTTCTTGTTTAGTTTTTGTTCTTGGGTGAACTAGCACATCATAATTAACAGTTGTCAAAAGAAATGCACAATGCTAACTCTAACTCTGAGTTTTTATTCTTTAAGAAATTTGTCCTTAAGAGACCAACTAATAATACATTAATGTTATTTCAGGTCTTGCAGCACTTCTACAGAACCATTTTGTTCAGATCAAAATCATCAAAGCTTAAATGAAGAAAAACTATTTCAAATAATGTTTTTTTAAATGCTTTTGGAGCGCGGAAGCAGAGCTAAGTTTATGAGTTCTGAATTCTAAAAAGAAAACTTTATTGGATTATGGACAAATTATTTAATCATATTAAGTGGATTTTAAAAAAAAATACAAATACAAGATTTAACTCGAAGTTATTTGCCACATCTTGCAAGGAATAAAGCGTGAAACGTTTGAAGAGTTGGCCACCCATGGCGAAAATCTGATCTTTTACCTGTAAGGTATTAAAGCTGCTCTATTGAAGAAAAAAATGCTGCTATGTCGATGATATACTACTAAGTTCTTCAACCGATCACAACAATCATAAAGAATATTATTTTTAACCAGTGTCAATTCAAAATCATCAAATATAAAAACACCTTTTTTCATTCTAGTTTGTAAAACCAAACACTAGGCAAAAAATGGAGAAAAAACAGGAAAATGCACCAGTACAGGTGCAGAAACAATATAAAAGAATAATCTCAGGCTGAAGAATGAGGATTATTGAAATTTTTCAAAAGCTACACTACGCAAAATCCCCTAGATCAGATGGTGAGATTTTCTTGAACACCGGTGAATGTACCTATTATCTTCCCTCCGATGTCTGGAAAAGCTTCACAGCCAGGGAGTGACCTGACTTTTCCCGTTCGATCAACTTCAACAGGATACTTAAGAAGGTGGCCTTTCATGTCAGTTACTTCATCAGCAGCGTACTGTAGCCAGTTGTGTTCACCGAATACTCTTATCCGTCTCACGCATTCAAGACTCTCTGGATGCTCAAAACATAGCTCCAGTGTTCCTGTGTGCTCTGCCCACAGAGACATCCTATAGCCGTATATCTGTAGTCGAGATGCAATAGCAACTGAGTTACACAATACAACCTCTTGGAATGAAATGCATTATAAGTTAAAGGAGAAAAGCACAGCAGTACAGGAAATGTTTCGACGGGTAATGATAATGATAAGAACGGTCTGAATATCAGTTCATAGCATCAATGACATTGTAACAGCAATTTACTTCAAATTTACCTGCGCATGTGGGCTAGAGTGTTTGTTTGCCCATGTATGATGAGGCTGATATGCGCCCATTGCAATTTCAGTATCTCTGGTGCCTTCAAGAGAACGTTGATTGATGTTTGCAGATCCCAATATAACATACTCATCATCCACTATCATTCCTTTTGAATGGACATATATCATAAATCGTCGACTTTTCTGAGTGAGTTCCTGAACAAGGATGAATTACATTTGCAATGAAGATCAGAAGGCTGATTATTATTGGAGAATGATGGAAACAATATAGCTTAGTCATAGGAACAGATGATTACCTGAGGTGTATTTGGCTTCGAACTTTTGAAAACTGTAGTGATTCCATTTTCTGGAACCTCACGATTGCCAAGGCAGAAGAAAATCAAATAGTCCTGGGGTTCATATGTGTTTTCCAGTCCTACTTCTACTAAAGCTTTGTAAATTGTCTCATACATCATCTGCATGGTATTGTGCTGCAAATACAAACAACATCGGTTATGAAGATGCAGCATGCATAAAATATGCAGCAAAATCTGAACAATAACATGCAATTAGGCCAAAATAAAAGATATAAAATCACATTTAGTAGACGAAGACTATGTCACTGAAAAGGTGGACTAAAATATACCTGCCAAAAGAGTATTCTCTGAGTAGCAGTACTGGTTGGAACACCCTCTGGCCACATAGGAAGAACTATATATGCAGCAAACCTCTCATTTGCTCGTATTTTGTTGGCGATTTTTAGAGCAATTTCCATTGGTATCAAGTTATTTGCACCTAGAGATAGAAAGAAGATATACACAATCATTATATAGTAATTCTTATGTGGAAAATATTCAAGACAGATTGATTCATAGTACATTATAAAAGAATAAGAAATTTGTTTCACCTTATCAGTATTTTAGAGTCCTCACCTAAATTTTGGTAGTTACTCCAATTATAAGAAGACCCTAGGAAGTACTGGTTCTCGATATAGATGAAATGTTGGGCAGCTCGAATTGCCTTTACATAGGCAGTATGTATGCTCATGTCTATCAGCACATTCTTACCACACACTAGATTCTGTTACAGGAAATAAGTCAACACATTTGGTTAGCTTTCGGCATATGCATAGCATGTGTTTTATAAATTGAAACATTTAGAAGCAAAAATACTTGCCTTGTTAGTGGCTTCTTTGGGATCTTTGGGGAAACCTTTAACAGAGTTGGAGTCGATCGACCGGAAAATCTGTGTGTGCCACGTGTCTGCATCATCTTCTCTCAGGCAAGGGACATCAGCTATTCCCAAAATATCGGGAATCCTGTCAAGTTTGAGTAATGCATCGTCATGTGAAGCCTTCATCTTTTGAAGGCCATGGCGCTTTGAAGCCTTCAACCAGCGCTCCTCAAAGTTAGTTAGGACATCATATGCAGCAGGCCCCTCAATCCGACTATGTAAATCATGCCAAGGTTCTCTAGGACAACCAGTAGTGGGGCCCTGTCAAAGTTCAAGAAAAGATACAAGTAACAAACAGATCAGGATGACAAAGGACAAATTTCAATTGCTTGTTACAAGAAATTTGCAACTTAATTAGTCACACAAACAGAAAATTAAGTCAAAAGTAATGCATCATAGACATAATATTCAAATATTACAGTGTAGTTCGGCTGATGAAAGTCATCTTTGTGCACATTTTGCAACGTTCTAAAGATACGGTGTTGTGGAGTATCATAACGCCCTTTGCACAAATCAAGCCCCCCAACGAAAGCCATGATCTTTCTCTGGTAATTACCAGCATCCGCATCCACTATTACAGTTTTCTGATGATGCGTGTATATCGTTTCAGTTTCCTGATTACAAAAAATCAAAGTGGCTCAGTACCTAAAACAATCTCAGGAGAGACAAGTGCTTCAGAAGTAAATACTCAGGCAAGAAGAAGAAGCTACATAAGGGAATATACTCATTCAAGAAAAATCTCAGTTCAAGTACAGTAGTTGCTAAAATGATATGGTTGCTAATACAGAATTTCAGAAATGGTAATTAAATACTGTATGCATAAGTCATACGTCAGAAGCGAACCTGCTTTTTGGCCCAGCTGTGTCCTTTTCCAGCAGAACGAGGACAAAGTAGAACTTGCACTGAAGAATGCTTAAAATAGCGACGAGTTTCTTCATCATTAGTTCCCATGATTCCTTCCTACATGTCACAAACAACTCATTAAGGTTTCTTTCATAAAATTGGCATTGCAGAGAAAAATATATACTGCTTCTATCATGTATTAAGGTTCTGACTTAAGAGTCAATAGTATGACTATATGGTAGATAATGCAATTTAGTTTTGCATTCTTGATAGTACATAGAGTAAGAATCATGCTAAAAGGAAAACATGTTTATGCAACTCGTCAACCCGAAATGTAGGTAGAATTTATGTTAGATGATACTAATTACTTGATAGTACATAGAGTATGAGATTCTTGATTTCCCCTTTATTAATTGATTGAGTTAAGGGGATTTCCCCTTTATTAATTGATTGAGTTAAGGGGATTTCCCCTTTATTAATTGATTGAGTTAAGGGGATTTCCCCTTTATTAATTGATTGAGTTAAGGGGTCGTTTATTTGTTGGTTAGAGTTATGTAGGTAATAGTAATGCAAGGATTAGTTATGTAGGATGTAGTTATGCAGAGTTTAATTATTCATGTATTTGTTATTCCATCTTCTACCCTGCATAATATAATACATAGATTTCCTCATAATAACTTATACATGTATTAGTTATGCGAGATTGTAAACCAATAACCAAACACCGTATTTGATGTGCTGAATTTTACACATACCAACTAAAATACTACCAAACATGGTATTAGCTATATTGGTTTTAATACATGAATAGCTTACTTCTTAACCAGCAACCAAACAACCCCTAAGTGGTCTATCTGTGTTTCTTAAGTACAGTTTCTTTTATTACCTAACTCTAATTGCTCAAAGAAAGCAAAGAAAAGAGCTATGGTATTTTGGTAAGGAAAAAGAACAGAAAACTGTCTCTAGGCACTTACAGTTTTGTATCCCAATATGCTCTTAGAAGTAGGATCATCCCATATGAGAAGCAATACTCTCACACCTTCCTGAGACTTCCTCTTGAGAATTTCCCCCAACACGCTCTTCTCAGCATTCTCATTATCCCGAACAAGTGTAACTAGATGGTAGACGGACCATCCGGTAATGTAAATCAACCGACGAGCTTCATTAATTGCATTGAATATATCCTGCCAGCACTGTCCATGCTGATACTGCACTCCATTTTCAAGCCCCAAATTCGGAAGACTGCCATCAGGTACATGAGCATCCTGATAAAGTGTTACTTTGCCACCTCTTCTAAGAGGGAAGTAAGTCCCAGGCACGCCCTGATACTCGCGATCTCCTCCCACACCACCATGATAAAGAGGTACCTGTTGGAATTGAAATTATAAGGCGTCATGCGGAAACTAATAATTGCAAATCATTAACTATAAATCAGAAACAAAGAAAAGTATACTAAAAGAGTGCATAATACTTAATATGGTTTGGTCAATTGAAAAAACTAATACACATAACACTAAAGGGCAGCCCGGTGCACTAAGCTCCCGCTATGCGCGGGGTCCGGAGAAGGTCTGGTCCACAAGGGTCTATTGTACGCAACCTTACCTCACATCTCTGCAAGAGGTTGTTTACACAGCTTGAACCCGACCTCCTGGTCACATACACACAACACTATAATTCTTAATTTTATAGGACTACATTGTGGATGCTATTATATTTTTGTGGGAAGGAAGGATCTCCAATTTATAGAACTCCAAAGCCTTTTCCTCCAAAAAAAGGTTAAGTTTTTCTTTTTGAAGTAAAAACACAATTATGGTAGCATCCAAATAGCGAACTAAATTCAGGGCAACCATAACAGTACCTTCTCCATTGGAGTGAATTGAATTGATAGAGTAAGGACAGCTCCCTCTTTACAAGGCTTTCCACTACTGTTGAGAACCGGAAATGTTCCCTCAATCAGTTCACCAGAACATAGCTGCTCTACCGGAATTCCAACTGAACCAATAATTTGAGATCCTACAACATCATTATCCTTAACAACAAAATGCACTTCAGATGCATAATGTGCCACTGGTACATAAAAATGTTGCATCCAGACCGGATTTTCGCTATTGGTAATCACATATGTTCTAGCAACAACAGCATTAGATACTGAAACTGTCACATAAGGATCACTAGTAATCTTTGTTGATCCTTCTTTTTTGCTCCCAAGTTTTGCTAATCCTCCCAACAAGTTATCCAATTTCTTATGAAATAAATCCATGTTTGGCAAATTCTTGGCTTCCCTCACCCAAATATCCAAATTTCCATGCAACAACAACACCCTAAGTGAACCTGTAGATGTATTAAATGGGACAACCTGGACCCCATGTTGTGAAGACAGAGAATCAGAATAAGAAAATTGAGCCATAAAAACACCTTCTTTTAATCTTCAAGTTTAAAACCCCTTACAACAAAAGTCAAAATTATATATTGCAGCAATGACAGAGCACATATATATATATGTTACAGTCAACGTAAAGATCTCAACTTTGACACATATTACCAGAATCACAATCACAAAACCAAATCTTGAAACAGAAAATTCACAAACAAGGAGAAAATAGCAGAACGGAGAGAAAAAAGATGAGCAAGAAGAGCTTAACAAACCAAAATAAGAAAAAAAACAGATGGGAAATGATGAGCAAAAGTTGTCTCAGAGGATATATAGAGCAAGAAAGTTGAAATTGGAAAATGGGGTTTGTTTGTTTGTGTGGACAAAAAGAAAGAAAAATTGACTTGGTTAAGGGCTGCTACAACTGAAGGGAACTGAGAAAACAAGGATGATCAAGAAGAAGATCAAGTTGGACCAAGAATGATCTGTTAGACTTTCTTTGTTGTATTAAAAAATTAAATCAAGTAGACCATAAGATATTTTAAATAATAGTATTAAATCCCAAGTAGGAGATTAAGTTCGGAGGATTTGAACTTTTAAAAAGTTTGAATTAGGCATCCGTGAATTACTATGAGTGTACTTGGTACCAACTACCAAGTATGGTCCGGCCCTTCTCTCAATTTCGAGCATGGGAGTCTTAGTGCATAGTGCTGCATTTTTACTTGGTACAAGGCTAAGAGCCTAAAGGTGACTGCTGATTCAAAGGGAAAAGGTACGTCTTGGAAGCTTCTATTTGTGTAATAGGTTCGGCAGCCATTACTTATTTGCCGGCCCGCGACTAGGGGTGTATTCAATTAGAGGATTTTAAGAGAATTTTTTGGGATAAAAAAGTTATGTGATATTCAATTAAGATTTTTAAATAATCTATAAAGTTTTGTGGTATTCAATTAAGACTATTATGATTTTTTAAATAGAGTGTTCAAATCTAGTGGTATTTAATTAGGATTTTAAAAGACTAACAAAAAGTCTTTTAGTATTCAAAATTTTGAGATTTCTAAAGATTTTTTTAAAATATAGATTTTGGAGGACTTTTTAGTGGAAGATATAACTAACAAATTCTATAAACAATCTCACTCTAACCTATCACACTTTTTTTCATTTTCAAATTTCTATTTCATTTCATTTTCTTTTATTTTTATAAAAATATGAATTTTTTTTCTTACCTCCCCCTACGCCCTAAACCCACCTACCCCCAACCCCCAACCCCCCCCCTCATCCTCAAATTTCTATTTCATATTTTTTGTTACTTTTATAAAAAAAAATATTAAAAATATGAAATTTTATTTTACCCCTACCCCTACCCCGCCCACCCTTCCGATCCCACTCAATCTCATTTTTTTTTTTTACTTTTATAAATAATTTATAAAAATATGAATTTTTTTCTTACCCCCATACCCACACCTACTACGCCCTCCACTCTACCCATACTTACCCCCTCCACCCTCACCTCATCCTCAAATTTCTATTTCATATTTTTTTTACTTTTATAAAAAATATAAAAAAAAAATTCTTACTTCCCCCTACCGCCCTAACCTCGCCTATCCCACCCACACATCCTCAAATTTATATTTCATATTTTTTGTTACTTTTATAAAAAAAATATTAAAAATATGAAATTTTATCTTACCTCCCTCTACTTCTACCCCGCCCTACTCCCTCCCCCCGCCCTACCCCAATTTCAAAATTTTATTTTATATATTTTTTTTACTTTTATAAATAATTTATAAAAATATGAAAAAAAATTACCCTCATACCCACACCTACCCCTATCCCCCTCCACCCTACACACACTTACCTCCTCCACCCTCACCCCCATCATTTAGCCATTCTGATCTGCCCATCTTAGCTAATGTAAGTTTTGGGTGGGTTGGACATTGGCTCATCTACAACTTCAACACATCTTGACCCGCCCAACTTCCGACCAAACGACCCATCTGCCACCCCTAGTTGTAGCCCTCAAGTCATGTGAACAATTCAACTGTAATAGGAGAAAGCAGGAGATCCTTAGATTTGTTTGTGCTATTTTATTTTACTTTGATTGAACTATTTGGTATTTTGGCTGAACTATTTGGATTATAATTTTGGTGAACTATTGTTATTGTAATTTGGTTAAACTTTTTATTGTTATTTATAGAATTAAGTAATATTTTAGACAATTAATGAGAAAGAATAGTTAATGGAACTTGAAATACTATATATTGTTATTTTAGAAGTACAATAACTGCTTTTGATATATTTTACATTGAAAACTAGTGATGAAAAATTATAAAAAAGTGGTGATGATGAGAGCAAAAGAATTAGAGAAAAAATTCATGTAGTCCTTTCAAATCTTTATAAATCTTTTAAAATCCAAACGTAAGAAATCTTGATTGTCAAAATAGTCTTTTAAAATCATAACAATCTTAAATAGTCTTTTAAAATTCATAAGACTTATTTATCCCAAAAAGTCTTTTAAAATCCTAATTGAATACACCCCCTAAGATAAGTAGTTGGATTGATCAAGAACTTAGTTGGACTGATTCTATAAAAGTCATGTAGTTCAACTCAACCACCTTATATTTATGACGGAAAAAGTATAGACGACGTACAATAGACCCTTGTGGTCCGGTCCTTCACGCATAGCGAAAACTCAGTGCAGCGAACTGTCATTTTAATACTTTAGATTACATATGCCCTTTACTTATCTAAAGTATTTCATTATACACAACCAGACTACTTTTGCACTGGGTTACCCTTTTAATACTTTAGATTTCTATCGCCTCTTGCAGAAATGTGAGGTAAAATTACGTACAATAGATCATTGTGATTCGACCCTTCTCCGAACACCACGCATAGCGAAAGTTTAGTGCATCGGATTGTCTTTTTAATACTTTAGATTACATATGCCCTTTACTTATCGTCTAGTATTTGGTCTAAATATGTCTTTATTTTAAACGATAACCCATTTAGTCTAGTTACGAGATTAATTAGTCAATTAACACCAGATCTTAGCACGTGTTATAATTCTAAAGAACTAAACTTACTTATACGGAGAGCATATTTGGTCTCATGCGAATACTTTGAGGCCATATTTAATCCACTAAAATTCTTAGATTTTTATGTTATTTGCTTGATAATGTTGTTTTGTTAATTCATGGTAATGTAATAGAAATTTGCAATGTTGAAATTCCTCTCAAATTGACTTCTTTCTTTCTATGAATCTTAAATACGATCAAAGAGAAGCAAGTGTAGAAAAACATAAACCATTTTTGTTCTGATTTTTTATCTAAAATATTGTCCTCCTATGAGTAACAAAATCCCCTATTAAAGCTCAAAAGTACTCTTAAACAGTAGTTTTACTTAATTTTTGAAGAATTTTATAAAAGTTTTTGGGAACTAGTCATGAGATACTATGCCTAGGGTTGTCAGTGGAGAGGGTAAATGCGGGTATAGCCCCGCATCTGCTCTAGTTGGGACGGGTATGAGGTGGTTTGGTGGGTGGTGGGACGGATATGAGTATCAAAAGTGATATCCGTCATGGGTAGTGGGGCGGGGGTGAATTTCATATAAGACCCGCACCGTACCCGCCCCGCCCCGCTACCCGCCTCGTACATGTTTGTGTTGGATTCTTTAATTATGTTGATTTTCTGGTATTCTTAACTACACAAGGACTTGAAATCTCTTATTCTTGTCGAGACTCCTTGATTCTTGTCAAGTCATCAACCTATTATTATTATTATTATTTAAAATAAAATGTACGATACCCTTCAATTTTTTAATGTTTTTGTATGAAAATGTATGGTACAATGCAACAACTCTACCTGTACGTATGCAATAACATTGGAGTTTTTATTTTTATTTTTTATAATTGTGATCATTTGAAAGGACGAGAAAAATTCTTGTCTTCTTCTAAATAAATTTCACGCTTTATTTTAACATTTTAATATTCCTAATATTTTGGTAAAGTTTCAAACTTTGATATTCGATACACCACAGTGAAAAAAGTTCAATTTTTCCATTATCATGGATCTCCTTTTTTTCTTATATAACTTTTTTTTTACTTCCAGTGATGGATACCCGTCGGGTAAGTGGATACCCGCCGGAATAAATGGGACGGGGTGGGTGGAGTAATTACTACCCGTAATGGGTGGTGGGGCGGAGGTAAGGATGGATTTTCGGTGACGGATACGGATATGGGGTATCCTTCCCCGCCCCGCTCCCTAACTATGCCTTTGATGACCACAGTCTCTTGAGATCGAACTGGCAGTCAAATATGAATGCTCTTAAAGAAAACATAATATTCAATTTCACTTTATCCCCGAACGGTGTTGAAACGATACCTTTTGCACATATTGAATGAGAACGACAACTCCCTCACTATATTTTTCGGCGAGAATTATTTATTTTTATATAATAATAAAAATACTAAAAAGTCAAAATAATCTTTTTTAGGGAATATTTTGGCGCTATTATTTTCCTTTTTTGGCGCTTTATTCTTGGTAAAATTATATTTGCACAAATCACTTAAAATTTTAGCAAAACCTTCACTTTGTGGTTGCAAAATCTAAGTGATATCTAATGAGGACAAACTTTTGAGGTGAGTATTCTTTAATATTAAAGTATTACTCTATATTAATGGCTTAAAGCTTTGTATTTGTGCACAAATTCCTTTAATTTGCATCTAGTATGTTGGTTGATTAATAGTCCAAATTGTTAGGGATTGTATAGTTTTTTTATTAAGTCCCGTAACAATAAGATCTTTGATACTTATATTTATTTAAGACGTCTTTGTTTTGAAATAAATTAAGTGGTCATTGAGTTTGCATTTGTGCTAGGAATTTTTGTATTCATATGTTGCTTAAGATACTTAAACGAAGCGCAACACATTATATGCATTGCTTCATAGCACAAATAAATGTAAATTGGGAGGAAAAAAAGGACTACATGAATAGAAAAACAGTAGAATGTCTCGGGGTAAACGACGATCAAATCTCTCAATCGATCAAACATTACTTGTTGTTTGCTTCTATGAAGCCGCAATTTGATATTCCGCAAAAAGATATCTTATGTGATTTGATAAAATGTAGCTAAAGGGTGTAAATTTGAGTTCAATTGTTGTTGTTTTGTGCATTTTCTGGTTGTTACTATTTGGGGGGGTGGGGAGGTTGTTGTTGGATTTCTAATAGTGAGTTTTGGCTTTTGAAATGAAAACTTAAGATTATAGGTTGGATTAAATAGTACAGACTTGAATTAGATGTTCTGAATAAAGATAACTTATGGAGTTTTGATAAAATGTAACTAAAAGGCGTAATTTGAGTTCAATTGTTGCAGTTTTGTGCATTTTGTGGTTATTAGCATTCTTGTCAATCCGTATTATTTGTATTTGATTCTCATTTGAGCTAAGATTGTCGTTTGTGGAATGAAATTTATCAACAGATTATTCCAAGTAGTTTATATATGTTATTTTCAAAGGAATAGGTTAATGGAACAATAATAAGTTATATATTTTCATATTTTAATTTTAGGAAAAAAAGAGAAAAAAAGATTTTTATTTAAAAATAAATAATTTTCACTGAAAAATATAGTGAGGGGGATTGTCGTTCTCGTTCAACATGTGGAGGGGTATCGTTTTTCAACCAATAAATATTAGAGGGAGTAAAGTGGAATTGACTTTAATATATTAAAAGAAAAAGGAAGACATCCTATTTAATTTCGCCTGCTTTTGTCATTGTCAATGGTATAATTAATTTGTAAAAGTTTAAGAAGCATGTCATGCATAGAAAATATAATATCTTAAAAAGTGTTTTCTCTTACTTCCTAATTAACTGTATAAGGACCATTTATATTTCCGACACTAAGGTACTTATTATAAATGTAATCAGTTAACATCATTAAGATTGGCTATTGAACACGGGACCAGAAGTGAATTATGAGCTAAACCAATTTACAAATCGGGCTAGCTCTTCTTATTGGTTGCAGTTAGGCGAATCAAGGTTGAGCTTGTTAGTGTGATTTTTACTCAACATTTAATATACATATCATATGGAATATATCTATTGATTAAAGAGTGATTCATTTATGAAAGAGTATAAAGTAATTAATGAAAGGTGTAATTAGTTATGTTTCACTATCAATGTACACCTATAAAATCATCACTTGAGTTTTCACGTCATAACTTCATCTATTGACTCATTATCATTTTACTATCTTTTCATTCAACTCTAAATTCCTATAGAACCAACTGAGAGAGTAAAGAGTTCTCTTAATATTCTATTTAGTAAAGATTAACCATTTCTGGAGTGGTTCATTGTATGTTGTAAGTACTACTCTATCTCTTCTTTATTATTAATCCTCCCACTTTATCTGTTGATGAACTTTACTAATTCTAATTAGTAGTACTTACATCACAACTGTTGGAATTAATTCAGAGGTTTTCAAACAGGATATGTTTTGTCCAGAGGATAATTTGTGCTTTTTTTTTATAATCGAGTTTTCCAGATTTGCGTCTGACTACTTCACTGGTATTACCCAGACGTCCTCTAGGTGATGGCACCGGTTCTTCAACAACATCACCAGTAAATCGCGGGATGTGCTCCAGTGACTAGTTTCTGGGAGCGTACAACTGATCAATTAGACAAGGTCAAATTCCCCAACATGCAAAATTTATTTGCGCCTGCGGGAAATCAAACTCACGCTGTCCATGCCAGAGCGCCATATAGTGCCCAGGCTTTACCACTGAATTATGTACCGGAGGACATTCATGCTCCTTTTCTGAAGTAATGCGGAATTGACTAATTTGCAGTGTTCCATTAATGGGCTGTTTCAACTAAAGCCCAGATTGATGCTTTGACCTGTTTGGTTAAAAACTAGCTAAAACTTAACCTCAATAGACCTAGGCAATAGCAAGTGCAAATAAACAAGGAAAACACTATACCTGTCTAGCGGATTGATCCGAACCGGTAGCCCGTTACCGAATTGAACCGGTTCTGGATCGGTTCTGGCCAGTTCATCGGCTTCACCGGCCTACGTCAGGTTCATTACCAGATGCAAATCGGCCCTGTCCATTTTTTTTTGTAAATTTCGAAAATTTAACTAAATTCAAATTAAATATGTAATATAATAATATAATATAGTTTATAACTTTATACTTTATATTGTAGTTATATAAACTATATAATTTTTTTTTATTTCGAAAATTTATTAATTTATTAAATTAGTAGAAATTAGTAGACATAAGTTAACAAATAACAACTAAAGAGATAATAAAATAAAAACTAATGATAAGATGTAAACTTTCGAACTTTCATTATTCATAATGTTAATAAGAGTACATAATGAAGTAATAATAATTTTATTTACATATTATGCATCCTTTTACAAAGTTCTTCGAAATTTATAGGTTGATTGAATTGGTGATGCTCCATAGTACATAGCCTCTAAATCTGGAGTTGAAATTTCAGTTCCGTTTCCACGGTTCCGCCGCAATTTGTGCAGTTGTAAAAGTGCTCCATATATCTAGAATCTAGATTCATTATCATCGTCTTCATTGAATCCTGCAGATGTAGACACAGAACAGAAGCAGAACTAGAACGAAGATTAGTAGCAGAGTTGTTCAATTATCAATTATCAAATAATGTAGATGCATCTTTATATTTTGTACTTAATTTGTTGTTGGTCAGTGTGTCGGATGAACTCTTTGTACATGCCTAACTAAAGTGCCCGTCCCCCGTCATTACCATGTTTATAAATTTCCCACAAATATTACATCTGACTCTATTAGTGTCCTCAATTCTATCATAAAAGTTTCACACTTTACTCCTTATTCTGATTATCCTACTCCTTACTACTGGTAAAAGAGGTGTACGACTAGTAGTACTAACATTGATAGAAGGCATACTAGTATGTGTATGAGTTTCAGTTTCAACAATATTATCTATATGAGCATTATCATAATAATTATCTTCTATTTCAAAATCGTCTTTCATTTGATCATAATCAATATTTTGATTAGATGATGAAGAACCTTTAGATTTTGTACCACTTGAAATAGTTTTACCTTTATCCATTATAAAATATTTAATTTAAATTTTAATTTAAATAATCAATAAATAAATATGACAATTTAATAAAATAAATAGAGAATGAAATGAGTGTACCAAACTTCGGGATTCAGAACTCAATTGAAACTCAAAGCTTGAAGTCTTGTGTCTTGCTACTTTGAAAATTAATAATAATAATAACTTGAGAATTGATAATATAGAGAATTAAGAGAATATGAGAATTGAGAATTGTAGAAATAATTGTGTGATAAAAATGAGAAGAATGTAGAGTATTTATAGATTTTTAAAGAATAAAAGTGTAATTAACAAAAAATTAAAAAACAAAAAACAATAAAATAAAAATGCCAAAAACGGTCTTAAGACCGTTGCCCCACCCCCAACCCTCCCCAGCCCTCCCCCAACGGTAATATTACCGTTGGGCCAACAACCCTTTATTTTTTTTTAATTTTTTACCTTACCGGTCTAGATCGATTAACCGGTAAGGTTACCAGTTTCTCGTTACCGGTTCAACCGGTCCGGATCCTTATCGGATTTTTCGGTAACCCGTGCGGGTTGGGGCCAAATCAACCCCTAACCCGATAAGGATTACCGGTCCGGATCGGATCGAATTTCGTAACGGGTCGACCGATCCGGTTCCGGGTCAACCCGACCCCTTAGACATGTATAGAAAACACATGTCTGTTCTGCATAAAGATGTCAATGTGGGCTAAAGCCCGTGAGCCGATCCAGTCCAGCCCGTGATTTGATAGAGTTGTGCTAGTATTCTTAAATCACATTTTAGAACGAGACTTTTTAGCCCGACCTGAATAAATCCACTGACCAGTGGGCTTGAGTGTGCGTGGGTTGGCCCGGCTCGTGGGCCAAAAAATTTAATCTAAAAATAAAAAATAGAAAGAAAGTGAAGATGTTATGGCAACCTTGTCATAAGCAGAATCAAATGTGTTTAATGAAGATGATGTGTTGATGTTGGATACATCATAAGTGTCATGGAAGTTCTTTGAGAAGTTTATTTTTACTTTAAATTGATGAAATATTATCATTGCGTTTTATTGAGATCTATTGAAACAAAACTAGGGCACGGGGTTATGGTCTTGTTACTTTATGTTTCGGAGTCAATTGATCCCTCGATAATATTCCTATTTAGATAGTTGTATCGCTACTCATTAAATGTTTAGTTTGCTATTAATATTTCTATTTGATTCGAGTGATATCAATATTAATATGTTAAGTGTTAACAATGTCAAAAGTTATTCAGTTTCGCAGAAGGTTTGGTCCTACAAGATCGTTTTATTAAGTTTTTTACCCAAAATAATTGTATAAAATGGTAGATATTTCATACCGAAATCATACAATCAAATTTTTACTTGAAGCCAAACTTAATAAGCATTACTAGAATCATTTTATTTGTGGATTTGAGACTTGGTTAACAAGTGGTAACACCATGTAATATTGTATTTTAAATATTTATGTTAGCATTTTAAAGAATTTAAATTAAAGAAATGTGATTTTTTTTAAAAGGTGGGCTGGTCCGGTCAGGTCCGCAGCCCACGTAATGATGGGTTGAGCTTGATTGTTTAAAGGCCCATCAAATTGGTGTGCCAGCCCAGCCTGGCCCATCAAATTTCAAAACCCGTGTGAGCTACCCGGATGGGCTGGGCCAGCCCTTTTTGACCTTCTGCATGAGTTTTATAATCTGTCAATACAGTAATACTCAAAACTTGATATCAGCTTCAATAGTATGCTACTTTTCTACTTAAAAAACATTAAACACTAAACAATTGCCATTACAAGAAACAATGTCATTATTCCAGAGCTCAAAAGTATTGTTAGTTGTATACTGAAACAGAGTCTAACCATATATGTATACTAATTCTGAGAACCATATATTACAATCCGGCCTAATCTACACACATTTTTCCCATGTCTTTGATCACAATTGACAGTTCAGAATTCTGCTTTAAATCTGTTTATATTCATATCACCATCAATCCTATATATGTTCTTGATTTTGTCATTTTTCTCTATCTCTTGCGCTTGGACTTTAGAGATGTAACAGATTGTGAGTTGCTATGCCAATTGCGCTTTCTTTGATTGATGAACCAGTTGTTGATCTGCTTCAGCTGTAACCCTGTTTCCTCCACAAGTTTTGCCTTGTCATCTTCCTGCAAGAATTGCTTATTCTAATAATGGAAATCATGACTATAAAGGATGATAATGATGATAACATTCACTTGTAAACTATGTTGTTATGCTGAAGGACGTGTCAGATCCTTCAAAAGTAGTGTATTTTTTTAGAATCCTATACGAGTACGGCAATATTTCTGAAGAGTCCGAGCAACCGAACTTGTAAACGAGCAAATGTAATTGCAAACTAACAAAGTTTGTTATTCCATGTCAAGATTAGCATGTTTCAGGAACTATGAGATTTTCAGCTTTCACAAGAAATGACTAATATTTGTATGTAGATGTATGATAAAAAAAATTAGGTGACAAACTCACAGTTGGGTAAGGCCATTTAGAGTGTTGCTGCCACCAATTCTTTAAAACAGTAGTGGTATCACCAGGTAACTTCCCTGCCCTTCTCTTTCTCAGTATCTCCTCCCTCACATCTTCAATTCTTGATCTAAATCCCTGCAACAACCAATGATAGCTATGACTTGATATGTATCAACAGAGCTCATCTCATGCTATGCATGTCAACTGGATGAAATTAGCCCACAATTAACAGGCCCAATCTGATAAGGAGGCCCGAATTAACCCAACCCACTACTTACCGGTAATAGGTTGGCCCATCCCATGAAAAGGAACTGGCCCGGCTCTTAAATGGGGGCCAAACCAGCCCTCCCCTTCTTTGATCTCGTGTAGGCGAAGTGCCTCAAATATATCACCATATATAAGAAGAATTAATCTAAATAGCCGTTAACCCAATAAGCGAAAATTTGCTTGACAGATGAATTATGATATGTGTATAACCGAGTATAATCTATGTATACCGGCTAGGAAAAATAAACGGTGAATTCGGCTGGTCACTTTTCGATCCTATCTTTGAAAATTAGCTACTACCATGGAGTTTCAAATTTCATGTAAAACTTCACCGCAATGTCTTGAAATTTATTTTAGAATTTGAAAATCTATGACAAGGGTTCTTCCTTAATGAGCCTTATATGGCACGAATCTGAATTTATTGAACTAGTGGAGTTCATATGCGAGATGATGGAGATAGAAAAAGTAAACAACTGATAATTGAGGTGTGTTTTGCTAGTTAGTAATAGTTTAGGTAGAAAACTCTCACACCTAATATTTCAGATAGAAAACTAAAAAAAAGTGATTCTTTGAGGTGTTTTTTTTTACTCTTTATCTCAACAAAAAGAAAAGCATACGTTCATGTGCATGCTTTAGGAAATGAAAGAGAATTTGAGGAGGTCACCTGTTTAAGCTCAATCTTCAATTCCTGTCTGACCCTCTCCATTAGAGACCTTTCAGATTCAGTAGGAAGGCCAAATCCCATACTCATTAAGTCATGTGCATCACCTCCAGATTGATCTAATGAAAAATCCATCTGTAGCTCATCCTCATCATCAGACATTGTAGCACCTGTTCCCTCTCCAAGTGTTGCTCCTGATCAGGTGACAAAATGAGATAAATATTTTTCAGTAAATTTAAATAATATAATCTCCTACATATATCCTATTTATTTGTTTTTTCAGCACTAAAGAAAAGCAGGTGGTAATATAGGGAATTTGATGCAGCTTTCAGACTTACCCTGATCAATGCACATTCTTAATACTACTTTTTACTAGTAGTACTCTCATTAACCTTGTGGCTTTTACATGCATATATAAAAGTTAAATCATGTATGGAATAGTCCCCATGCATATTGGACACTATTGGTATTACATTATTATGTTCATGATTTTGTCTATACTGTACAACTGATTGAGCTATCTAGAACAAATGAAATTAAACAATAATATTTTTTTTTTTTAAAAAGACATCACAAATATGCAACATGCTATCTCGTTTTAAGAAAAAAATGAGAAAAACTAAGCCAAAATATCGTTGCTTATAAATGGAAAAAACAAACGATTAACATATAACTCTTCGTATCGATTCTAATACGGTAACTTGGAAATAAAGTGAGAAGTTTTTATAATCAATTAAGTTGCACAAATGGTCTAAAAATTCTATAAGTTGATTGCGTATAATAACTTAAAGCTCCCGTTTGGATGAGCTTATGTCTTTTGACTTATAAGCCAAAAGCTATAAGTTAGGATTCTAGCTTATTGCTTTGACTTATTTTTATTATTTTTACTTAAAAACAAGTGTTTAAAAATATATTTTTTATTTTACGCACACTACAAAAGTGCTTATAAGTCATTTTGACTTAAAATACTTAAAATAAGCCAATCCAAACACGCTTTAAATCCATTTTATAAGTTGCCGTTAGACAAAAGGACCAACTCCTATCTTATGGCAAACCATTTTCTTATTCAAGAGAGCAACAGAAAATTGGTGATATTTACCAGCTACTGCACAAGCAAGCTATGTGAGTAAGCTTCAAGAATAAAAGCACCTTCTTGATCATATTTTACTTCATCTCATGTTCTGATAAGCGTTTAAGAACGACGTATGTTATGGGTGCTCTTTAGATAGAAAGAAAGGGGGAAAACAAAAAATAATATAGTACCCCCTCTTTCCAATTCGTATGACATTTTTCGCTTAGGGAGAGTCAATTTGACTAATCATCAAAGTTAAGTATATTTATATTAATTCAATGTTTTAAAATTAAAAATTGAATATTCAAAAACTATACAAAATGTACTGTAAAATGCAATTCTTTTCATGTTAATATAATGAAAAAAAATATATTAATTAAAATTAAGATAGTTTGAATCTCGAAAAGTAAAATATATCATATTAATTGAGATTGGCTTCCCCCTAGGTGCTAGTTTCTAATTCCTTCTACCACCTACCTAAATTTTAGAAGACAAAATTATTTCATGCTTGTGTTGATGACGAATAGAGGTATCTGATAGAGTAGTCAGGATGAATTCATCAACAAAACTGAAGGTGCTTCTTAGGAACCAGAACAAGAAGAGCTCAGGACATCACTGCTTGAAGTTACAAACAACTCTCCTTAAGGCACACACCTACTATTACTAAAAGTCTCGTGTCTAGCTTCGATTTCTAACTAACTATTTTTTCTATTTTAATTTATATGATATAGTTTGATTGACGATATATTTTAGATAGAGAACACTTTTAAAATCTCTAGTTTTAACTGTGTTTGTGTAACTATAACACTTTTGAAACTTTTAGTCTTAAACATGTTATAGCATGTGAACACAAAAACATGTCAATAAGGGTAAATTGAAATATTTAAGTTAAATTATTTTCAAATTTAAAAAATTATCATTCTTTTTTAAATATACTAAAAAGAAAATATTGCCACAAAAACTAGAACGGATAGAGAAAAGAGACTTCTGTTTGAAAACCAACCTTTTAGTAACTTAATGATCAAGTAATAACAACAAGTTTTTTAGGTGGATGACACTAATGTTTATACTATTACCATATCATATACACAATCTCTAAACATAATTGGAGAAAAAAATTAAATCCCATATTATGTTTGTTAGATTAATCCCAAGAAGTGAATCAGAAGTCACAAACAAAACCAAAAAAGTATTCTAGAAACCCAATATTCTCATTACATAATGCAGCTTCTCATCAATCATATATCAGTTGTTAGTGTGTTGTTTGGTTTGTTACCTATTCTAATTTGTTCCTTCCATCACCAACCAACTAAACTCTCCACCTATATATATATATATATATATTCCAGTTTCCTTTCTAGGTCCCACTACCACCCAACTTTCAAACTTGTACGGTGGCACAAACAAGAACCCAAAAGTTGCTTTAATTATCATAAGCATCAAACACCAGAATAAATCACTCAATTAATTGTCATACATAAGGTTCACATATTTCTTACAGGTATTCATGTTTTGCACAGATGTAATAAAAAACTAACAATATGAAGAATTCTTATATTATTCGTAATTTAACCTGTTATATAGCAGAATGTCTGCTTTATTTTTCAAGTAACTCGTTCCACTTTTTATGGACAGTTAAATGACTTGATATAAATTCTCTTATATATATATATATTGTGATATATATACTATTAGAGGCGGATGAAGCCTTCTATATGCACCGAGTTCAATTGGACTAAGTACTTTTGATGCGGAGTATGTTTATATGCAAAAATTCACTAAGATTGCAACAAAAATAGGGTCTAAAGCCATAATTTTAAAATATGATAAGTTGAATACTAATAACATTCAAGATTGAACCCATAAAATTTAAATGCTGAATCTATAAAGTTAAGCTAAAAGATGCACCTTAAACGTGCAGCTTAAAGTTAAAAAAAATACTTTCTTTACTTACCTGTAAGAAGTTGTAAGTTCTGCTCAATTTCACGACAGGCCATAACAGCTTCAACAGCATGAACTCTGACATGTTGCTGAAGCTGTTCTTTAAAGGAACACAAAACCAACAAATACTGTGCCTGTTACAACAAAAAAAATGCACTAACTATTTCAAATTTGCACCAAATCTTAAACATAAGTTCAAGAAACTAAAAAAATTGACAAATATTAATTTAAAACAAGAACAACAACACCAATGACATACACAGTATAATCGTACAAGTGGGATCTGAGGAAGGTAAAGTGTACGCATACATTATCCCTACTTTCGGAGGTAAAGAAGTTGTTTCCAAAGACCATCGGCTCATGATAAAACAAAACAAAACAAATCAAAGAGGGCAATAATTAATCTAAAACATACCAAAAAATTGTCAAGTTCTTGTCTTTCGTGAGGAGAAAGAGAATGATGTTGTTGCTGAGAACTAGAAGCATAAGATCTTAAGAGGTGATGAGATTGTGAAAGCTGAGCATCAATTAATGGCAACTGATCAATAGGTGTAGCGACTCGAAGACATGCTACATGTGCTGATAGTAGCTGTTCATACAAAGGATGTGTAGCAATTTCACCCTTCAACTGCCTAGTATGATCATCAGAAATCACCATAGAAGAAATATCATGACCCAAACTACTACTAGAACCCATTAGCCCTAGTACACCCTGTTCTTGCATTTTGTTAACCACCAAGATCCTCTTTTTTACAACATGTAAACAAAAGGGTATGTGTTAAAAAAAGCTATAAAAGTAAATAATGATTTTTTTAAGGACCACAACACAGAAGAGAATCTTTTATGTACTATGTTGATAATAGACACTGATATGATGTACTATATTTTGGCTAAGGAAAATCATAAAGCAAGCAGATTTTCTTACTATTGGTGGACTTTATATATTGGGATCTGAAGTAACACAACTTTCTGCACCTATTCTGAGACCTCCAGTCTTTAACACATTATACAGAAATAAAAATAAAAAGTAATAATAAAGAGATAAGAAGTGGGTGCAGTGCAGTGCAGTTGCTCTTTAAACTTTTGATTGCTTTTTTGGGATTTCTTGGAAAAAGTGTCTGATTTATTGATGCAGAGAGGAAAAGAGAAAGGGAAGAAGAAGCGTCAGTGGAATCATTACTATAATGAGATCATAGATAAAGCTGTATCTGTGGCCTGACATTTTGAGGAGTTTTTTTATGTGTATATTTTTTTATATTGATTGATTGATTTAGGTGGCTAATACTATAAAAAGAGGGTATTCTCTGTATTTATTTTTTTAGTCAAAAAGAGTATTTACTTAATAAATTAAAAAAATAACTTTATTTTTTTAAATTTGCTATTATTAATTGTTAGGTGACCAAATCTTAATATATATTTAATCAGGAACATTTCAGTCAAATTACATTTTTTACTTAAAAGTTAGCATTTTCTTAAGAGCTATGCAAATGACTAAATGAACTTTTTTTTTATCAGAAGAAAGTATTTAAAATGGAATAACTGACGCTAATGTTGATTAAGATAAGGTTATTGGTAAGATTAGGTGATAGAATATTGGGTAGTCTTTAAGCATGCATATTTAATTTGAACCTAACTCCAAGGGCTTATTAAAAGCTTATGTGGGCACTCTAGCTCAACTTTTGTTGGTGGGTTCGATTGAATTTAATAGATTTATTCTAAAATTTATGTTATAAAATTTATTAAATATGTATAAATTTTAAAATTTGAATTCAATTATTAGCACTCAAAGTTATTATTGTAGAATTCAGAGACCATAAATTTTATATTTGAAATTCATCTCACATTTTTTTTGTCGTCCTTATTAAAAATATTTGTCTCATACTCTCTCAGTATCATATTAGTTAGCCACGTTACTATAAATATATGTCCCAAAATAATTGTCCATTTACAAAATCAAGATAGAATTAATTAAATTTTTCCTACTTTATTCTTAACATTAATTATTTTTTAAAATAATCAATATTGATTAGAGTGCAATTAATTGGAGAGAGATAAATGTAATGTAGTAAAAATACACTTTTATTTATGAATTCTTAAAGGGCGTGTAAAGGAAAAAGTGGACAAGTAATATGAGACAAATGGAGTAGTATTTATCGTTTTATTTAATCAAGATAAAATTAAATAATTTTTTTTCAATTTTAACCTTGTATTAATTACAATATTTAAGAGGAGTACATCCTTTATGGAGTTGGCATATATAGATAAGTAAATATTTATTGAGGAGAGATAACATGATTAAATTTGTAAGAGGATAAAACAGTAAAAAATGCTACCTTTATAAATTCTTTCTTAAGACGCGTAAATGAAAAATGATATTCATTCCTAAACTATGTCACCGATTGGTGACCTGATCCCGCTAAGCAAGAACTGATATCGACACCAACTCTATCTTAACGACCGGTTTGCCCCCGGACATTCCGCTAAGTCTAGTTGACAAGTTTTTGCAAAATAGATAAATATTTTGAGACAGATAAATTATTTAGAAGTATTCCATTTTTATGTTGGACTTTGAGATAACCTACTTTGATAATTTAATGCCAATGAAATTTTGCTTTTACACTTGGATTAATCCCTAGCTTAAAGCACCAAACACCTTCATCTATTTAACTCATGGTTAAAAACTTTACTTGTGTCTATGTATAAAATAGAGTTTCCGAAAACAAAATGGCTTGGAAGAGAATTATATATAGTAACACCTTCTTTAATACTAGTAGTTTGGTAAATTTAACAATATAGTTCAAAAACCTCTATTACTTATTTTATTGTTCACTTTGCGCCAAAGAAACGTCTAGCTGTTAAATTATCCAAATCTTCACTCATGTTGTTCTCTTTTTATACCATGATCAACTTGTTAACTTCTTAAATAATCAAGCCATAAATTAAATATATAGCATGCCTTTGTATTGAAGGTCAAAATGTATTTTTAATATTCAACTTATATATATATAATTACTAGGAAAATGAAAGTCCAAGAAAGACAAATATTATACTTGCTATGCTACTACTTAATAACATACTAAATGGAAAAAAGGAGTTGAGATGTCATATTTCTATGGCTGGTGTATAATTTTAAGGTTTAGTTTATTATTTTCTACGCCATTTACTGTTTAGAAAAATTGTGTACCAGCAGGACATGAGTCATGACCTCCTACCTACTTAATTACTATGTCACATATGTTTCTTAACATCAATTATATATAGTCTTTTTCATATAAATGAAAATTATATTAAAGTATTAAACAAATCTTGCTATGTGGGGCCTCTCTTCATTTTCCATGGACAGCCACTAATAAATGTTGATATTTCTAATTAAATGTTGGTAGTGGATTAGATAAATATTAATTCTTTGATACTTTTTTTTTTTGTGAAGGCATGGTATTCTTTCTTTCGAAGTGCAAGACAGGTAAACCCGACGTATGATAGCGCAAACCACGCGTCCGATTAACTCCACACTTGGCAGCCAGTGTGTAATGACTCAAAGAAGGTTTATGCGGGGATCGAACTCGTGGCCTCGCGGTCTCATACTCTTCTTCTGCTATCTGCATGAGGTAATTCTTTGATACTTCACTATTGATTTAGGTGTAAGCAATATAATATGAAAGCAGAAAGTGAACTATAACCTTTCCTTCTGCTTCTATTTTTTCCTTAATAATTAATTGTGTTAGTTTGGACTTTGATTTATGTGGTGAAGTAGCGGAGCGAGCAAGGAATTCAACAAGCTTGTCAAGAAAATGTTTGGTAGCAAACTAGCAATGGAGAATGTCTCTTAAATGAAGCATATAATTGGAATTTTCAATAGTTTAATAACAGAATTCAACAAGCTTCTAGACGAGGTTCAACATCTATGAAGCATATATTTGGTTGGTCTATAGTAAAGACTCGTTTTTTTTATAAACAAGGTTCAACATCTACTGTATAGTACATTAAATAAAGAATTAACACACTCCTTCCCGACGATTATAGGAAGTAAAAACACTATAATCTGTAACTACCTAATTATATCAAAAGAAATAACTTCTCTATCACATAAAGATAGGATCAGATCTGTGTATATTTTACTCTCCCTATGAGTGTATGTAGCATTAACAATGGGGATTCAATTGAATCCTAACTTTCAACGTGGATCGTATATTTATGTGTAACTTTTTTATTAGAACTGTAATAAATAGTAGATATGAACCCATAATTTTTAAAATACATGGGTTAAACTAAGATCCTCAAAGGTTGAACTCATGAAAGTTTAAATCCTTAATACGGCTCTTATACTAGATATGTTATTAATGTTGTTGATTTTTCATTTTGGATAATAACTCATCTTTCTTTTTATGGCATGTAAAAAATATTAAATTATACTTTATAACAATTTTTTTTTTACTTTGCTCAAATACCATAAAAAGTGAACTTGTCAAGTGGGCTGAGTCGGCCCGGCAAACCCGGCACATGCACGGCTAAGGTGATAGGGGTGGGTCTGGACTAGGTAGGACTTATTAGAGATTTGGGCCGGACAAGGGGGACATTCCAGTAGCCCAGCCCCCAGTGGCCCGGTTGATGGCCCGGCAGGGACCCGCCCAGCCAGATTTTTTATTTCAAATTACAAATGTTAGGATTAGGGGTCAAATTTTGGGTGCTTATCTTCTTTAAAGATGTGAAAACATTGTGAGACAATCAAGTAGATTTTGATAGATTCTCTCGAAATAGAAATGTTAGGGGTAGGAGTTTGTTCATACTATTTTTCCTTAGTTTCATTGGCTACTTTTGTAGTTATGAAAACTTAGTAAGACAATTAGGGGTAGATGGGGCAGGCGGGGCAAGTCTTGACCTACTAAGATATTAACCCGCTCTTTCCTGTCCCGTTTAGCATTTTAAAAAAAAATTGCCCTGCCCCGTTAAACCCTGTTTATGTTATTTTTCATTTTTCACTATCAATTTGATATTTATTTTGTTAACTTCTTTTAATTATTTTTGTAAGTTCTGAATCATGACTCAATAACCAATATTAAATAATACCACAAAGAAAACAGGACTATAGCACAGGAGTAGAATCAAAGCGAGCAGGACCAGTACCCTTAGTTGTTTTATACTTTCCTTGGCTACACATATATCATGGCCATTGTATCAGATGTGAAAAATAGCATAAAACTAGTTAATCTGATCCACAACTTAGTATTTTTCTTAAGTATTTGATAATTTGAAGTCTACAACATATAAGCTTAAATGGTACTGGTTAGTGGTCAGTACTATAACTTTATTCGTCTTCTAACTACTGTAAGAAAAATATATGAAGTCTAAATCAAGCCATGGGTGTCTTGGTAGTAACATGATTAGGTTGCTGGTCATTTTATTATTAATATTTGAGCCTTATTTTCTTTAAAACCCACCACCTGCCATGTCTCAATTTTTTAACAAAACTAATTTTGCCCTATCCCGCCCCGTTAAGAGCTTGCCCCGTCCTGCCCTGTTAAGGACTTACCCTGTCCCGCCCGGTCCCATTTCTTTAACAAAACTAAGTTTTCGGACATGAATTAAATTTTAATTAGCTACATTTCCCAAATAAACAATGAAATCTATAAGGCACTTTATTGATTGATTATATATATATGTTTAGTACTTAAAGTTAAATATTTAATTTGGAAACCATTTACCTATATGCAATAGTTTATTGCTACACAAAATTTTAGAGAAAGGCCATTTTAGTATTAGATTTTTAAAAAATAATATCTAAAATCCGGCCGGACCCACTAACTAAAATTCGGTACGTCCCGATAAGCCCACTATATATCCCTGGCTGGGCTGGACCCCCTTTCCCATCCTCAAGTCCGGCCCGGCCCACTTGACATGTTATTAAGTCACTTGTTTTTCCTAAACAATCAACTTTGCTCAAGTATATTAGAAATAACATTATGTCAATGAACAACTTATGTGAATTCTTAGCACTTATACAAGGACTGAAAATTGCTTGGGAAAATAAGCCATACCTCTTGAAGTCTCAAAAGATTCAATAGAGGTATTGAAAATGATTAATAAATCTCAATTATACTTTAAACAAAGTTAAGTGTTTCTTTTTAAACACAAAAATAATTTAGTGGTTTGTATGATATTTAGATAAAGTTATTTTTTATTATAAAGTAATTTAATATCTTTAGTATAATTACTTAACTCACAGTGCATTTTGAAAAGTTCTCCATAAGTACATACTAATGTTTCTAAGAATAATCCCGACTTATACATCAATTAATCTCAAAATAGTTGATTAAAACACAAAGCTAAACATGCAAGTCTCTATAGTTTAATTAGAGAATAATAATAAACTGTAGAAACATAAAACATTTGAAGATAAATTTAATTTGTAACTCGAATCTTCTTTTGTTATTTTCGGAACAATGAGAACTTTATACTAAGATAATTATGAGGATAGCAAAATTGGGCATTATTAGAATTTAGGAAGTGAAACTTGCATTAGAAATACTTTAAATCAGTCAAATTTGTATATTCAGTACCAGGAATTGTTCTAGAAATTTTGACCCACCCTTGGTACTTCACTTTGAGCCCGATTAATCTGTATATATGCATTAAAAGAACTATTAAAGAGGAAAACACAACCTATAATGATTGAGACAAAGGGTTAGTTTGGTCCCCTACACAGACTCCTTTATTTTGGAAAAACGTAAAAAAAAGGTGGAGGTGGGGGTGGATTGAGGGGGTATTGTCCCTTTCATAATCCCCACATATCTGACTTTCTTTTATCTGCCATATGAATTTAATATCTTCTCTTTTGCTTTTGTCTGTCTCCTTAAATTAATGATACCCTTCTAATCATTTAGCTCCTTTATTTTTGTGTTCCAAACATTGACTTGTTAGAATGTATAAAAAGTCCTAGAGTATTAATTATGGTGTAAAAATGTAAATGATATCCACCACTTCAACATTTTATTAAAGGCTCATTTCCATGAGCAAATTGTAAAAATACTCCTATTTTAAAAAATAATTTTCAAAATACTCTTCTTTCAAAATTAATTCTCATTTTATTATCATCTTGCCACGCGGGCTGCCACGTGTATTGCCACATAGATTTACTATCAAAATTAATTTTCAGAATTTTATTTTTCTCAGGTCGGATCGATCCGTTTTTTTACGCGTGAACAGTGAATCCGGCGTCGCTACAGTGATTCCGGCCATCACACGCAACCATTGACGACGAATCTTACACCAATCAATTCGTCTCGTCTAGCCCGTCATTTCCACACCAACCACGACCCTCGATTCGTCCTACAACGACGCCAATTTCAGATCGAAATTTACAAGGTTTTCCGATCAGGTTTTCCGATTTGCCGGTGGATTCCGATATAGTCGACGGGTGAGGGTGGTACGGTTAGAACTGTCGTGTCCTGGTCGTCATTTCTATATCACCCCCGTTGTTCGAATCATCCCACACAGTCACGTCGACCAGATCGACGTCAACTGCAAACCCTACGCGCAACTTTCTATTTTTCGGCCACCACCGATAACGACAAGCTTCGTGGGTGGTCTCTTTGTGTTCATCTGGGTATGAGCTTCAATTTGCACCCACCCCCGTTCATCGATTTTTCTCTTTTCATAATCTACCATTGTTGGTTGCTTGAAGAAGCTTGCTGTCTGTTTCCATGGCTACAACGTCTACTGGGCGACCTCCCGTTGAGGTCGTCCAGCCCCCTCCATCTGATTTTCCGCCATTAATTCACCCAAACAGCAACAACGCAACAAATTCTACTCAATTGGATCATAATGGAATTTTCCGACGAATATTCACTATTCACGCGTATAAGATTTTGAAATTAATTTTGATAGTAAATCTATGTGGCAATACACATGGCAGCCCGCGTGGCAAGATAATAATAAAATGAGAATTAGTTTTGAAAAGAGAGTATTTTAAAAATTATTTTTTAAAATAGGAGTATTTTGGCAATTTGCTCCATTTTCCTAACAAGTTTTTCTTACCCATCTTAACTTCGCTATTATATACCCCTAACTTTAACAGCACAAGCACGTGTTAGGCGAATAATTGAAGTGCGTGAAAGGGTGAAAATGTGTCCAATCATAGTGTTGTATTCAATTAAAGACCCAGTCCACGAGAATTCTGCTTTACAAAACTAAACAAAAAACTTCCTTCAGAACCTAGGCAACTTATGTTAAGAACCTAGATTAATTCACTTTAAAGTGATACCTTCCTTTTTTTAACACGAGAAGAGACCACAATTTCTAGTCGAACCAAACTAGCAAATAGTTGGGCAATTGGTAGTCCAAGCTGTGGAAGAGACATGCAAGGATTGAAAGAGCCTAGTCCTCGACTCATGGCATCGGTAGGTGAGCATGACGATGCAATCTTTTGAACAACCAAACTAACATAAAGATTCTAACTCGGACCTACTTAGTAGGTATGAAGATTGAAAGCGTCAGTAGGGTTTCACGCATGTATTTCGAAAGAATGGCGAACTTCGAGTAAGCCTGCGAGATTCGCCGTCAACAAAGATTGAAAAGCAGTATTTTCTCTGGCAATGTCTGGGGTCTCACACCCATATTTACAAGTTCAAGAGAAAATATGTACGAGCCCTTTTTTTTTTTCAAAACATACAAGTCAAGTGCATAACTAAATGATAGTGATAGATCAACAAGTTAGGGGCGTGTAGAATAACTTCTAACTGGCTTTATCTATTTGCATTGGCAATTGATAGTGGAATCGAAGTTTAGAGCTCTCAAGCAGCCTTTTCTAAATTAGCACAAACAGTTAGTGCAACAGGGTATATAACACATAAACTACGTTAGAAAGAAAGATCTCACTTCGCCATAACCAGAATTGTCCTGATATATCACAATTCTATACAAAAAGTTGAAACTGCAACTTGAATCAATACATGTGTTACTTCGATTAACATGAGAGTGATTAGGAAGAAAAAAGATTAGATACACTTGATGAAGCAGTCTTTACATCAGAGTACACTTGTCTTTTGATGACTTTGGCTCCGGCCTGGGATACGAAGACATAGGTCTCGCGCTGGTCCTTGGTACCTGTAAGAAAGTGATTTATTACTTCCGGTCACTATTTCATTTTATTATGTTTTGTCTTGAGCCGAGGGTCTTGTTGGGTTTTGATATTGGTGAATGGGAAATGATGAAAATTAAAAGGGGTAAAAGGCTCTTTTGTCCCACATCGAAAAAAGAGAAGAAAAGAGAGGTGTATATATTATATTACACCTTCTCTAGCTGCTAAAAGGGTTGAGAGGGCAAGGACCCCTCGCGCCGTCGTCGTCGCTCGCTCGGCTTCGGATTCGGAAAAAGATTGATTGATAATCTTTTTGGACAAACGTTTCTTTAATTAATTAATTATTTAATTTAAAAAAAAATCCAAACGGATCGACCCGCGACCGACCCCGTCACGGCTCTCCTCTCTTTTGAATTTCCTCCAAATATTAGGTGACTATTCGAATGGTTGCAAACATTGAATCGAGACCTCAAACCTATAAATTCTTGATTATTCCAAGAATTTTCATTCAATCAATTCATCAATTCTGAATTTGCTCTTCAACTCGAAAATTTCATTACGTGATATCTGTAGTTGAGTGGTTCACTTCAGGAATTTGGAGTACTACTATTCTGGTAAGATAATCGTTCTATCCTGGGAGGCGATATTCCGTTAACCTCGAGTACTGTGAGGGGAATAATTTCCTTAAGGACACACTTTGAACTAAGTGAGCTCGATTATATTCTGAAATTATTTTTCAAAACAGATTTTGTTTTCGTTAATTGTTTCATGAACAATTTACTGTTAAGTAATGTTTATATCATGTAATCTGTTTCACTAAGTGCTTAACAGATTGTGTTGAAACATTATTTAGCCGTATACAGATTATTTTACCAACAGGTCTCTCGAAAACAGCCGCTCTACCTACTAAGGTCCGCGTACAATTTACCCTCCCCAGACCCACGTTGTGGGACTTCACTGGGTATGTTGTTGTTGTAGTCACTACTTCATTTCGTGACATAATACACTAGTCGAAAGTACTTCCATGTCAGGAGCTATCAAATATGAATACTCAAATTTCGAGCCTACCTGTGGACCAGTAATCAGCCTTGACCCACCGTTTACAGCTGGTTGTTGCTGGGGGTTTTGATTTCTCTGTGGTGCCTGTTGTTGTTGCTCAAATTCCTGTTGTTGAAGAGCTATTGCCAATTGTAAATCAGAACTGCCAGCCAACAATCAGCAAATATACATCTTAGTACTATCACCAAGTACATATATTTATGCTATTCTTTGAGGTTGCAAATATAAGTGTATCAATTTCAAAGCATCGAAAGAGTTAAAGCTCCAAAAGAAAGTTACAATTACAGTTAAATCCAAATTAATGTTCCACACTATTTCATAAGTGAAACGCGTCAGCAACTTCTACTGATGCAAACATTTTTATCGACATAGAATAGAATCGCAAAAGACCTAGAACAGGAAAATAACCTCACTCAAATATCTCCATCTAACTTCAACTACCAATCTAGGCAAAGGTTGGTAGCAACAGACAGATTGGTCGAAACCGTTGTTTGTCAATTAAAATTTAAAATAATGGGCGAGCTAATGAAAAAGAATAGTTCCCGATGCAGTATATATCTATATGAGCTGCAATGTTCCATTCTCATGTTAATATATGCAAAAAGAAGACGCATAAATATTAGATACTTACTTGAAAGTCGGATGTCCTTGTCCTGAATTGTCCATGTTTGCCAAAAAGTCCTGGGAGTAACAGCCAAAGTTAGTTTCACAAACCCATTGATACAAATCCATAACATTCCATTAGAGACAAAGAAGTACATACTGCAGTACTGGCCATGGCGTTCTGTTGATCCCATGTGGTGTTGGCATTATCTTCTACCTTGAACTCCTTGAAGTTGCCAGTCACATATATCGTGTCTCCATTCACCTGGAGAACATTGAGAACTAAGAGTTAATAGGCAATGCACGCAAATAATAACACGCTAACTACTGGAAACATGACTAATAGATTTTTTATGGAGCTGCATTATACAGTTTGTCCCTTATAAGAGGCATCAAGACGTGCAAAAGTCAAGTATAACAATCACGTAAGCAACAGTATACCAAATTATGCCTATTGGTTGAATCCAAAGGTAAATTTATGAAAAGACACGCTTCTTACCTCGTTGAATTTCTCCCATACCAAATCAGGCTGATTTATAAATCCCTGGTCGGTGGCCAAAATATATAATTCGCCTTCAAACTGCACATTAGCTGACATCAGTTTTCCATTCCCAGAAAACTTAATAAGTGGAGATATGATCATATCTTCAAAGGAAATTAAATTACCACAGTATAAATCACATAAATAATGATAATAATATCCTCCTCAAGTAGAACAACAGCGCAAGCAAATACCTTAAACATAGTATTGAAATGATTATTCCTGAAGAAAACACAAAGTTCCCGCTCTTTCAAACCCTCTTGTAAAGAAAATAATCTGTGAAAAAGAGGAACAAAAGAGAATTCTGTTACTACTAGTATAACATAGCATTACAAACGGGAGAATTAACTTATAACAGGGAAGGGAGCATACCCAAAGATTGTCAACTGACTTGCACTGTTCTTCAGAAAGTTCCTCACCAGTTCCCCTAATGAGAATTAAGAAGAGCAAACATAGTGTTCTACTTAAACTGATAAGGTAGTAAAAGATGCTGAAATACATAAAAGAAATGAAATACAATTAGATCAATGAGACATTCATTTTTTCTTTTTCTTTAAAAAGTGTCAAGGAAGACATTCACCCTACACGAGCATTTGAGTTGCCTGATTTATTCATACAAAAGAATTTCTCACCTTCTTTCTGTGTGATTTCATCCTTCACAATTGTCTCAGCCACATCTTTACTGCCTCCATTCACTTGTTCAGCAAGAACCACCTCACCTTCATACATAGGCTCTCGACTCTGGTAACTTGTAGTTGCTGACTCCAATATGCAATCCTCTCCTTCATAAATGAGTTCATCACCATCGATGGAAGGACTAAAGGTTTCAGGTTCATCTGTCTCATGTTGTCTGCAACGCGATGAACCTGAGACTGCAGATGGTATCGAGGAACTAGACGAATCAAACGCATCACAACCAACTTGGTTTGGTTCAGCTGAATTCCCGTCTCCAGCAACAGTGGCTGTTCCCTGAACGCCATTCATACCTCCAGATAGATGCTCAGGATTTTCACAGGCTGATGAAGAAACTTGTCCTGACTCGAGAGGCGGTTTCTCATTTTCAGCCAGCAGTTTTGCATTTCCAAGATCTTGGGTAGGGGTTTCCTGATCAATTTTCAGGGAGGAACTAACAGCTATTCTGGAGGCCAACTGAGAACTATTTGGATTGCCGTCACCAGATATTTCGTTATTGTTCGATACTAATTCTTCTGTGGATATCAATGCTTCATGCTGCAAAATTGGTCGTGTCTCGATAGCATTTCCTTCTGATGTCTTGTTAAGAACCACCGGCTCTGGACTTTTTAGATTTGCTATCTCACCTAAAGAATTCAGTCCATCAGTTTTTACTAATGAAGTTGCATTTCCAGCCTCAGATAACTGAAGGGCTTTCAACAGCTCTGCTTCTTCTTCAATATCTCCTATTCTGGCTGTATGGTGATCTGTGATAGGAGGAGAATCATCAAATGATCTCCCTATCGAGAGGCATGGAGAAGGTACCCCTAGTGTTGCAGTTGTAGCAGCAGCAAAATCAACATCGTCGTCTTCAGAACTTTTCTTAAGCCCTGTGTCAATATTTTGGGCATCAAGGGCAACAAGCTCCCCCATCAAAGTATTGTACGATTTTGATCCAATTGCATTTGCTGTATCATGGTCCTGGAACAAATTGATAACTCAGAAAATAATTCACCAATAAACAATAGTTGCAACTGGTCTTTAAACTTGCAATTAACAAACTACTTTCTGAGCAAAATGGTCAAAATAACGCAACTTCATCATAAAAACTTCTAAAGGAAAAATTACTTATTCTTGATGCAATCTCAGGCTTCATTTCAATATGTTACACACACATCGGAGTTGTAGGTAAAAAAAATTACAAAGTTTTCAAAGGCCAAAATGAGTTGTCCATCATTTCACGTCTCATACTCGCATAAGTTTTTCTCGGACCTTTTAACAAGAACACGACATCAAGAAGTCATTTGATTCGTGGATAAAATAGAGATGAACTATACATTTTTTTTGACAAGGTAGTAGAAATGAACTATACATAATACAAAGAATTTTGATTTAGCAATAAGAATATGTGACAAGAATGTCATTGGACAAAATACACCAAATTATTGGCATTATCTATTCTAGAGAGTATTATTGCACAAACAATCAAGAGTTAAATGGAATCACTATCACTTGTTAAGAAAACTATATTGACCGGTTAAGATCTCTCACGTTCAAAAGATTAAAAGTTGCAGAGATGAGAATGTTACGATGGATGTGTGGGCACACTAGGAGAGATAGGATTAGGAATGAAGTTATCCGTGACAAGGTGGGAGTGACCTCGGTAGAGGACAAGATGCGGGAAGAGAGATTGAGATGGTTTGGGCATGTGAAGAGGAGAGACACAGATGCCCCTGTGCAGAGATGTGAGGTTGGCTATGAACGGTTTCAGAAGACATGACCTTAGATAAAAAGTTATGGAGGACTCAGACTAGGGTAGAAGGCTAGTAGGTAGTTTCGCTTATCCTTTCATACTAGTAGTCGCAGTATTGCTCTATAGTTTCTTGTCCTTTGATTTCTGCTACTATTTGTTATTTCTTGTACTTCGAGTATCTTATTTTATATGTGGTAGCTACTACTCCTTTTTCACATTGTTTTGCCATGGCTTAGTCGCTTTCATTGTTTACATTTTCATACTGCTTTGAATTTCTTGTCCTTACCTTTCTTTATGCTTTCCCTTGAGCCGGGGTCTTTCGGAAACATCCTCTCAACCTCCCAAGGTAGAGGTAAAGTCTGTGTACGCTCTACCCTCCCAGACCCCACATTGTGGGATTCCACTGGGTATGTTGTTGTTAAGAAAACTATAGACTTGCACTTGGATGCAATTATTGAGATTATTAAACAAGAAACTAAGCCTAGACATATACTAGGGTAGCAAATGGGCAGGTTGGGCTAAATTTGGGTGAGTCATAATGGGAAGGGGGAAAGTCAACAAATGGGTCACTGACCTAACCCGTGCAAATTAAGCTTGGGTCAAGATGATGTCCCGCCTTGGGTTTTACATAGGATACCAGTAAATGCCTCCATATGCTAAGAATGTTCTTCCTCAAACTTATGGTGATGATCCGCCGGGCTCTTGTGGGTTATTGACTAAGCCAAGTTGACCCGTTTACTACACGGGTTTGTTTGGGATATGCGCAAACTTACCCATCATCAAATATACCATTTACCCAACCCGCTAAATTTGGGTGGGCTATAGTGTTTTGGGTCGTGTTTGCCACCCCAAACTGGCAGATGTTCAGTATACCTATCACACTTTTCTTTGTTGTAGATTCTCGATTATGTATGATATTTTTGTTAAGATGTTCGCTTTAATTCTGCTTAGTGTTTGCATTAATTTGCATGATAGTTCCACTTCTTTGCCTTGGAAAATATTTTAGTGGTTTTCATCAATTACTACGGAATTACACCATGTTTAGCAAGTCCAAAAATAAGCACTGAAAAATCACCAAACTAAACATTGAGCGCATAAATTCCAAAACTGCATCAGATGTTGGATATTGCTTCTAACGTCTCCAAAATTCATGTAAAATACAGGTGCAAGATACAGCAGCTTCTGGGAACAAGAATGATAAAGCAACCTACTGTCATACTTAAAATACGTTTATTGGAGGTTTCTCTTTTACGTTGTACCTTCATATGTATTAAACACCACGAATAGAACAGTGACTCCTAGTGCTAAGTCAAAACAAAATCTCCATATACTAACAGATATTGTGAGGTTTAGCACAGGAAGCAAAGCCTGAGGCGCAAACAAGAGGTCCTAGATTCAACATTCTCTAGCAATATTTTTGGGGGGTCTGAACCAAAGTAACTGTAAGACTGTCAACTATTAAAACGTGTATATAAACAAAAGGAACTAACCTAATAAGATGTCACACATTGTATTGGTGCAGGATGGATGAAGTGGAGGCTCGCATCCGGAGTCTTGTGTGATAAGAAGGTGCCACTAAAACTTAAATGCAAGTTCTACAGAGTAGTGGTTGGACGACTATGTTGTATGGGGAGTGTTGACTAGTCAAGAACTCTCACGTTCAGAAGATGGAAGTTGCGGAGATGAGGATGTTGCGGTGGATGTATGAACATACTAGGATGAATATGATTAGGATTGAAGATATCCGGGACAAGGTGAGAGTAGCCTTCGTGGAGGAAAGATGTAAAAAGCGAGGCTGAGATGGTTCAGACATGTGAGGAAGAGATGCCCCAATGCGAAGGTATGAAAGGTTGCCTATGGTCGGTTTCGGGAGAGGCAGAGGTACGACGAAGTAGTATTGGACAGAGGTGATTAGACAGTGCATGGCAGAGTCCCAGCTCACCAAGGACATGATCATAGATAAGAGGTTATGGAGGACACCAATTAAGGTAGAAGGTTAGTAGGTAGTTGAGCGGTGTCTCGTTTATCCTTTTCATACTAGTAGTCGTAGTATTACTCTTGTAGCTTCGTACCCTTTAATTTCTGCTACTACCTGTTGTTTCTTGTATGTCTATTATCATATTAATTTTTGGTAGTTACAACCCTTTTTTTTAGATTGATCTATCATCCATTTTATAGTGCATCGCTACCGTTATTTCTGTTTTCATATTGTTTTATATTGTTTGTCCTTGTGCCGAGGATCTATAGAAAACAACCTCTCTGCCTCCCAAGGTAGGGGGTAAGGTTGCGTACACTTTACCCTCCCCAGACCCCACTTTGTGGAATTTCACTGGGTATATTGTTGTTGTTGTAACTAGCCTAATAAGCAACTTAAAGAATGTAGCTAAAACTCATACCTGTGGATCAACTATCCAACCGTGATAAAGTGGAATATCCAAAAGATCAAAAATTGCACATTCACAAGTGAACTCAAAGTCATCAATTCTGCCAAATAAGACATGTATTTTGTCAGAACAAACTGGAAACATGCATGTAATTTCATCCTAAAGATATAGTGACACGTGTGTTAGTAAGGTGAACACAAGCAATCAAAAAGGGAAAGATTGTCTACCTCCTGAATTTTATATTTACATCAATACCCGTGGCAAGTCTAGGAAGCAAATCAATTGCATCAGCAATATTCTGTTGCTGATTTTCAACATATCCTGCATCTTTGTCCTGGATAGCAATTAAAAGTGCAAACCATTACCTCAAATCCAGTAAGAGAGACCACATTTGACTGGATAGATTATAAAACACAAGACTACCCAAAAAGGACAGCCCGGTGCACTAAGCTCCCGCTATGCACGGGGTCCGGAGAAGGGCCAGACCACAAGGGTCTATTGTACACTGCATTTATGCAAGAGGTTGTTTTCACGGCTTGAACCCATTAAATGCAAGAGGTTGTTTCCACGGCTTGAACCCGTGACCTCCTGATCACATTGCAGCAACTTTACCCGTTACTCCAAGGCTCACTTTCATACAAGACTACCCAAAATAATACAAATGAAAAGAACAAAAAGCATATGCATAAAGGCGATCTAATTACATTGACACTGCTGTTTGAATCTATCAGCCGCTCAGCAAGGAGAGAAAGCAATTTCTCCTGTGAAACCTCGGTAATATCAGGACTCAAGTTCAAGTTGTTCTTCAACAATAGTACATTATCTGTCAAACATATAACAAAGATTAATATTAAATACACATACCAATCCTTACAAATAAGTCAAAGCATTAACAGAGATTTTCAAGCGAACTGGTTGATGACATCATAACCTTCTTCATGAGCAAGAAATAACTATGCATACAATAGAAATGCATCCCATTGATTGTGCGAAAATGAATCCCCTTTGCTATATTTGTACCAACACATTGTTTGAGTTCCAAGAGCTCTGAGTATAACCAAGAAGATAATTCCAGGTAAAGCACTTATTATCATCCCTTTGATTTTTTTCATGATTTGTTTACCTTTTCTTCTGATAGCAAGGAGCAACTTTAGCCCTCAGCTAGTCAGCTAATTTCCTCTTCTCAAATAAGCTAACTCAAGCTTCTTTTTTCACCTTGAATTTGATGAGATGTGTTAAACATCGAGAGAAGTACTTCTGGTTATTTCGCAATATTAGGAATCCTCAAAGTAGAAAGCTTTCCTTATTTCATTTAACTCAAAACTCCTATGTTTCTTAAAAATAAAACACCTATATAAGGAGCTCTGCTGAATGTGTTAACTACCAATTATGATAAATGTTTTTGTTTCTCTCTTCTCCATTCACAAAATACCACAGACCTTGGTAGAGACATAAGTAGCTTATGGATGGCCTTGTCAGGCCAACATTTTCTTTTCTTTTTCATAATTTCACTATCTTGCTTCTTTCGATGACCCATTCTGACAGCACCATTTTATTTCTGGTGACCGGCGCCACATCAATATCTACTCCAGATGCCACACCTCTGAGCAGAGGCGGACCCAGGATTTTAAGACAGCGGGGGCACCATTATCTTAACATAAAAGCCAACAAAATTTTTAATAACGACTGAGGGATAATACTGTGTCGGACCGGTCACTAATAGCGTAGCAGTGGCGAAATACAAGTATATAGGTCACATATGGTCTATAATAAATTAAAGTTAAACACAGTGGCTAAGAGATTGCTCAGTGGCTAAGGCTGTGCAACATGTGTTAACTGTGCAGGTTCAAATCGGGGCGAGCTCATTTGCACTTAATGTTTACCTAAAAATAGGCGCAAAAAAATTATAATTAAAAGTGACATTCGGGTTCGATCCGGGGTCACATGCAAGGGAAGCAGCAGTCGCAACCAACGTGCCCCCAACACACTTTCATTTGTTATAGTGCATTGTTATAGTGCACAGTTAAATATATAGTAGTTTTTCAAGGTGTATACACATATACATAATTTTTTCCGAAGTTAACGAGTGCACGTGCGCTTCCACCCTTCCATTTGGGTCCGCCTCTGCCTCTGAGCACTTAAAGTGACCAATCCAACCGGCTACCTTTTTTCCAGCCTCTTCTTTCTCTTCCCATTATTGTAACTTTTTTTCGACAACTTTACCGCCTTTATGCAGGCAATTTTCTCAACTTGTCAATTCAAGCTACTCCGATTTGTTTTGAAGGTTTGACACTGTTTAGATTGTTGGAGAAACAAGGGAAATTATAACAATAAATGAATTATTTATTTAAATTCAAGTATAAGTAATGCTTGAGTCACGTTGAGGACTGTCCAAATAAACTATTTCAGCAGTATGTTGTCCAGAATTAAACAAGCCTTCTCAATAAGAGAAGTAGTAACAACAAAATTTAAATAACAAAACCAGCAAGGAGGGAAGGAGGGAGAAGACATCCTTGGACCATTTATAGTCGTGTATACCGGTGAAGTGGCAAAAGATAGCAAATAAGAGATATATTTTACTATGACATGTGGCACTATGACTCATCCACAAGATTCGACAAGTGTTATGTTTTGTGACACTCATCCTTTACCTCCACATTGACCAAAAGAATGTTCCAACTAATTTTGGTATGTTTAAATGGCCTTCCATATTGGCCAATGATATCTTTTGAAATACTTGTTTTTGCCAACAATCCTCCACAAATATCAAAAAAAATAATTGGAATAAAAGAATAAGCAACAAGAGGGTTTGCCGGATTTGTATGATCAAAATGCAGTACGCTTGGTGTCTTTTGGACAATCAACCAAACTTAGACTGATAAAATGTGGATTACATAATTACTGACATACTTACCAATCAAAAAAATTGTGAACCAGTAATTCTTATTGTAAGTCGGAGACTTTACCAATCACATTTTGACCCCCATATTTTGTTGTTCAGCGCGGTTTTGCTCCACTAGGCCATGAGTGTGCCTGGTTATTCATGAGGGATCTAGAGACTTGGCCAACATCTCATAGGATCTGTCCCACTCGACTTTCATATAGGTGAATTCATCAAGTGTATACTGCTTTAGATACACCATCCTCAAGGAATATGAATTCATTAATAGTTAATAACTCATTGTCACAATTAGTAGCAGTTCAAGCACTCTCTTTCAGTGCACAGTGTCAATAGACTTGTTATTATCCATATGAACCTTCTTTCATGGGATACCATTGGCCAATATGGGAGGCCATTTACACGTACCAAAATAGTTTACATTTTTGGTCAAATTTTTATTGGTCTATGTGGCGGTGAAGGACAAGTGTCACAAAACATAACACTTGTCAAATCTTGTGGATGAGTCATAGTGACACATGTGACATGTCATAGTAGAACATACCTTTTATTTGCTATCCTTTGCAACTTCACCGCCATACACTGCTATAAATGGTCCATTACTCCATAATAACCATCCTACCCAACTTGTTGGTTTTGTTATTTAAATTTTGTTGTTCCTGCTCCTCTTGTAGAGAAGGCTTGTTAAATCATAGGAAAAACATTTCATATTGCTGAAATAATTTTTAGGATAGTGTCCAGCACGACTCAAGCATTACTTGTACTGGCTTATCAATAAATATTACATCTACTGCTGCATTTTCTCTTGTTTCCCTACAATCTCCAGTGATTGAGAATAGATTTCTTCTGTGTATATTGCAAAACGTAGTTCTTTTTGCTTCATACAATTGTCAGATATTCTTTGGAGAGAATACTACCACCTTTGTTTCCCACTATTTTTCAATGTTGGGCAACACAATCCACGTGTCACTACTTAAACAAGTCGGGCAACTTTTTGCCATTTCTAGTTTCAAACAAAAAAAACTCAAGTTGTTTCACTACCTTTACTTTGTTGTGCCGTGTTGAAAGACAAGACGATCACTAACAATATGCTACACTATGATACTCTTAATAATTGTCATAATAATTAGGTATAAGATACATAGCACTTTTATTATTTGTAATCCAAACTCCTTTTTTTATATGTTTTAACCACCAATTTCAACAAGAATTTATTCTCACTTTTTATTTTTGTTTTATGACTAGTTTGCATGCACCTCGGATATTCAGTCGGGTAGTGCTACCTCCTACCAACACATATACCGGGTAACTACGCCAATCAATGCTTAGGCAGATGGGGAGAAAACACCTAGTGCTTTTTGCCTCCTTTGGGATTTGAAACTAAGACCCCATGGCTCTCCCCACTCCGTTTGACCACAAGGCACATACTCTTGGGTGCATCTCTCGCTTATTTTAATGTTATATGGTACGAAGCATTTTTGCAGAAATGCAAGGAAAGCTACATACCATATGTATACACTCTTCCCCGCACCTGGAAGCACCCGGTGTACGGGGTAAGTTTTTTTATTTTTTAATACTTCCTTCCGTTCACTTAGCCTTTAGCACATTCATTAAGCAAAACACTAACTCCTAGAAGAAAATAGGTATTTTGACTAACCTAAACAATTAAAAACTACCTGATTAATATAATTTCTTGATTACATAAAAACTCCCTTATCTAAATAGGGGTAAATTTGGAAGAAAATAATTAATTAATTCCTGATTATGTAAGTGAACACTTATTTTGTAATATCTGAGCCTTTATGAATTTGCTATAGACTTAAAAAGCTTCCGCCAACAAGGGCACTCATAAGCCGCCTGCCTACTCGGACAAAGCTCTCTTTCTTCTCATAATTTTAATACACTTTCCTATTTATGACAGTTATTCCTATTCCGACAACATCACGCCTCCTTTCAGTATCATTCTGGCAATTTTGGTATCAATCAACAACCTAGGGAGTGAACAAGTATTTGGAGACCTATCTGGGAGATGTACCACTACCTGGGAGTGAGAGACATAGTTGTCCCTAGTTGAAACCTGGTGTTGCAATAGTTTTCAGTTTCTTTACAAACAACCCTCTTGAAGCCCATTATGGATTCTTTCCTCCCAAGTCTTCAATACAGTAGCTCAAACAAACACAACAGATAGCTCAGAAGCCGTAGGAGAACTTGAAGAAGGCTCATGTAAGAATAAAACCTTATGCATACACTCTGACTCTGAGAAAATGAGAGGGAGTTTGTAGCTACAGATCAGGTAATGTGAAATAGCAACCTTTAAAGGTTTGCGACCTGCTCCAAAGTTTGACTTTCTATGGTAATAAAGCATGTTGGATCTGGTGCCAATTCTTCTATTGACTCTAACAGCTAAGATACAACATTTGTTCCGTGTGTCGCAGTTCACGAAGAAGGTAGGAGCCCAAGCTACACTTCCAATCGGCCCACCAACCATTGCTAAGGACGGACAATCATTGACTGAACCTATGGCTAACTTTTACAAAAGGAATGGCGAAGAGGAAAAACTTTGCTTTGACAGACATTCTAGCACAATGGTCAATTTCTTGTTAATTGCTATAGAAGCTAATTGGGACCTAAGGTTGGTAAGGACATATTCCCCAAGCTTTGATTGTTATGCATCAAGTTCTTCGAAGGGGATCGGATGCAACATGCAACAGTTGTACTTTGAGGTTTAGGTGAGGATCGTACTGTTGGATCACTAAAGCCACTGCTAACTGTACGGTGGAGTTAATGATAGGCTGGAAGTTTGAAGAAAGGCCTTAAAGGCTAAAGTTTTCAGGTTGAGCAAGACTAAAACGGAATACCTAGAGTGCAAGTTCAGTGACGTAGTGTATGAGACAGAGGCAGAAGTGAAGATAGAAGACCAAGTCATACCCAAGAGTAGAGGCTTCAAGTATCTTGGATCCGCAGAGATTGACGAGGATGTCTCTCATCGTAATGGAGCAGGATGGGTGAAATGGAGGCTTGCCTCCGGGGTTTTGTGCGATAAGAATGTGTCATCAAGACTTAAAGATAAGTTCTACAGAGTGGTGGTGGTTAGACCAGCATTGTTGTATGGGGCAGAGTGTTGACCAGTCAAGAATGACCACATTGAAAAGATGAAGGTAGCGAAGATGAGATGCTCAAATGGATGTGTGGACATACTCAGAGAAATATAATTAGTAAAGAAGCTATACAAGATAAGGTGGGAGTGGTATGATGAGGGAAGTGAGGCTGAGGTGGTTCGGGCATGTAAAGATAAGGTGCGAGGATGCACCGGTAAGGAGGTGCGAGCGGTTGGCTGTAGCAGAAGTTAGAAGAGTCAGAGGTAGGCCGAAGAAAAACCGGGGTAGGTGATTAGACAAGACATGACACAACTTCTTTATTACATTAGCAAGTACTACCCTTCTAAGCCGAGGGTCTACCAAAAACAACCTTTTTACTCTACCCTCTCCAGACCCCACGGGATCACACGAGTTTAATCCCACTGTCAAAAGTTGGTTATAACCAATCACATGTCATCCTATTCCCAGAGATGAATCCAGGATTTAAATTCTATTGGTTCAATCTTTAAAAATTTTAGACTTAGACCCATTACGTTTTGTAAGTTATGAATTTATATCTACTATTTATTGCAATTTTAGTAATTTTTTTACACATATTTATACTTAGCGTCAAACATATTGGGTTTAGATGAATTCGGTATCGTAACATCGGATCCTCCCCTGCCAATTCCCTAAGATCATTTCTCTATAGATTGCTATAACCATGATCAAGTAGTGTAAATGAGAATAGTTTCTGACTTTTTCTACTTTTATTTCAGAATTCTGTTTATTTCCATTCCATTTGCATCTTTTGATTTCTCTTACAAACCAGAGCAGCATAAGCTACAATCTTGATCCGCTACCACAAAATAAAAACAAACATCAATTCAGTAAGCATCAGATGCAGCCATATCCAGGTTTAGGCTAGCGTATAATCAACCCTCGTAGTAAATAATAGGAGTAGTTCAATTAAACTATACTGCCATTCTCAAGTCCTCCTACTCCTCTCCATATTTATTGTTATTGTTGTTGAAAACTATACCGCCACAACAACAACTGTCCCTCAATTTATGGTGATGAAAACAGCAATTCAGTAATATAAGAATTTTAAAGAGAGAAAGAGGGTTTTACATATAGCGAGAAGTGGACAAGGCCCATTGTCGTTTTGGAGAATGATAGGTGTCGTTCGGCCCAAAAATTGAATAACTTTTGTCTTGTGTGCCATTTCCGATTGAGGACTGGCTATTGAAGAATCCATTTTCTCTATTCTCAATTCAATTCTATAAATCGGTAGAAAATCTAACAGATTGTGCAATTTTTACAGTAATTATATGTATATACTATATACAGAGAGTGGAATCAAACGGGAAAATGGAAATCGGAGGTATTACATTTTCCTTTTTCTTGGGTCGGTGTAGAAAATTAGTTAAAAAGATAATTATAAATTCTCATATATAGGCATTCGGAAACAGCGCAAGGTGGAAGTATTTAGACGGGTATATTTCACTGATTATATTATTGTTGTTATATATAGACAGGAGAAAATGACAAAAAATGTATCTTACGTTTGGAGAAGTCTCAAATTGTTCTCTCCGTCAAATATATATTTAAAGCATCATTTTGATCCAATCTTCAAATAAAACGGATAATTTTTGTCATTTTCTCATCATAGCCGCATAAGAGAATATTTCTTACTTTTAAAAAGTTAACTAATTACTATTAATATTTTAAAGTTCAACTAAATTTCAGTTTTCCGACTATTGATCTATTGTTCTCCTATAGCTTTTTGTTTTATTGGTGCAATGAGGGAATGGTTGTTGGAAATTTGTCTTTGGTGGAGGTTGGGTCCGCTCATTTTTAATGACTTAAATATTATAGTTCCACATGTTGGAGAATTTGGTTCTTTACACGTGCTTAATCTACTAAGTGAGTAGATGATCGTAGGGCCAAGAATCATCAAATTTCGTTGAGAAATGGAAGAGATTTTGGTCCACGAAGTAAGGTGTTTGAGACATGGAAGAGTGGTGTGTGACAAATCTACCACATCGGTAGGAAAGGGAAGAATTGTTCATGTTATAAGTCTCTAAACTGAATAAGAGATTGGGACCTCAAGGGTAACTCATGTGTTTAAAGGAGGGAGGACTTAGGTGTGTTTGGTTTTAAAACTAGGCCCACATGCGCGCCGCCACCACCCGCCCGGTCCGGGTCGGGTTGTGGGCTGTGACATTATCTTTTTGGACCCTAGACTTTATTATAATTATAGTTTGGTCCCTGAAGTTTCTGGAAAGTCGTGGCGCCAAGGGCGTTTCAGAGGTTTAATGTCACATTAAGTTGTGGCACATTGGGCTATTACTCCTTAACGTTTTGGCTCTTCATTGAGCCTCTTAACAACCCTCTTAATAGTCATTAACACCTCATCCATTCATAAACACTGTATAATCAAGCCTTATTCCAGATTTGAGGAGAGACATATAATATACATTGAACACACAATATATGAGAACATATACAAAATAGAAAATAAAGGAAGAACACACATATAATACATAGTTCTATAAGTTCTTCCTAGTTCATGAAATCTCTTCCGTTCTTGCAATCTTAAAACACTCAAAGATCCTTCTATTAGAGCGAACACTTGAGTTCCATTTGCTCATTTGTTTTATTGATGTTGTATCTTGGAAGATAAGTTTCCATTACAACCGTTGAAAGGATATACGGGGCAATATTATCTTAAGGATAGATCAAGAATTTGGTCGACTCAGCAAGCCAATTATATTGTTATATTTCCAGATTCTAAACATATTATTGTTGTTGTTCTCAATGGGCTTGCTGCAGTTTCAACCAACATCTCAACACTTCAAGGAAGAAGATCAACACTTCAAAGAAGGATCAAAGACCGAAGATCAAGATCATCAACACTTATTGATGTTGTCACAACTGATGTTAGGCTTCAAGTCTATTGTATTGAAATTGTAATTGATTATCTTTCTAAGCATTAGTGATAGTTGTAAACTATTCACACGCATCCACTGTAACACCAACAATCTTAAGATAATATTGTACTAGTGATAGAAAGAGTAGGGCCAACAATTTTGGTCTGAGTTTGGGTCTCTCTTTGACGACAGTTACAATCTATTTCGTCAAAGGTGAGATCTCAATCATTTATCTTCAACTTAAAGATGGTATTGATAGTCTTGTTGGCAAGGCTAAGGGTCAAGAAGGAATTGTTGTCACTGCTCCCAAGAGTGGTGGAAACAAGTGTCCACAAAAGGTTGAGGATGTCAATTGAAACTTGAGGAGAAGGACGGAGATGATGGTTCATCTTGTAGCAGAAAGCATCCATCTTCTAAGAAGAAGCCTCCATCTTATGGTAAGGAGGATTTGGACACGTGACAAACGTGGCCCAAATCCCAAAGGTATGAGTTAATTAGTTATTTCTTGTCAAAAATGAGATTAAAAGAGGACTGATTAAAATGAACTGAATAAGGCTAAAAATATGAAAGTATTTCTTTACATTTCCTACGCCTTAAAATCAGAATGTTTAATCTCACTTATCTTCCAAAGGAATATTGGACTGTTATAAACAACGGCCTAAAAGATATGGACTTAAATTGTAATAAAATGATTTTATGGACAATCCTAAGCATGGAAGAGGACTAAAGACAAGGACTAGAGGACTAAAGACAAGGACTAGAGGACTAGTGAGAATCCTGTCACCATTTACGACAGAAGATCCGTCTTTTGACAGGATAGTAGTGGACACTCAGTCATACAAAGCCTACGGGCGACTGGAGTGGTTCAAAGTTACCAGATCTCAATAGATCTGAAGGCCAAAAGAAAGGTAGAAAAGAAAATAGGACACTCAGTCTACCAAGGCAACTGAGTAGGCCAAAGAGTCTAGATCACATATGATCCGGTTACGCCCTAACCACGGGCAAGAGGTTGTTCATGTGAAGCAACGCTACCTTCAAAATAGAAGAAATTAAATAGATTGTCCTCAAAAGGACTTAAGGAACGGGATCACTCTTAAACGAGAGGATACATGTCCTACACTTGGTTTCAAGGGCACTGTTGGACAATATGGCTTGAGTCTTTCGCCTCACGTCCCACAGGTGTTGACACCCAATTTTGACCTATCTTTTAGTTATTTCTTGCAATTTTAAGCATTTTAGGACACCGCATTTTATCACAATTCTTGACATTTTTTGTAGATTTTTTACCTAACATTCTATGTTATTTTATTTTTGTAAATTTGCATCATGTTTTTACTTTTAATTAGGTATTAAACATTTTTTTCAAATTTTGTATTTTATTGCTATTACATCGACATTTGCATTTTAATAATTTGACATCTTTTAAATATATTTTTTCTGTTAAATAATTAACTCATTTTGCATTTTTGCCAAACCAGTCCAATCCGCCAAAAACTGAAGCCCAAACTGAGGCCCAATACACCTTTCATCTTTTTTCCTCCAATACTCAATACCCAATACCCAATAACCAAAGCCCAATACCCAAAACCCAATACCCCAAAACCCTAAACCTAAATCCACACTATAAATAAAACCTTACCCCCTCATTTTAAAGGACCCTATTTTCTACCCCCTAAACCTATTATTACCCTACATTACCCTACTTCTACCTAATCAGACACCCAAAACAAAAGCTAAACCCTAGAGCCCTTTTCTCTCTCACACCCTCACTCGGCCGCCTACCCTCATCTCCGTCGCGCCGCCCCGCCGAGCTCCAAGCTCCGGCGAACTCAGAAATGTACCAACGCGCCTCACTCTCCTTATCTCTTCGTCAGCCGCCTCCATATCCGACAAATCCCATTTACCGTCGAACACCACTGTCTCACCACAAATCCCATCTGTCAACACCCTTTACAAAACAAAAATAACCTTCACTCTTCTCGCCTTCGCCACAACCGTCTTCCTTCCTCAAAACCCTAGCCGCCTCGCCGTCTCTCTCTATACGCACCATCTCCGGTGTAACCCCATCACCCACACCTTTGAACACTTGCTTTCCTATACCCCATCGCCGATAAACACACCACTGTGGTGGCGTTGCTCCGGCGACTTCGTCGTGGAAGTGACGCTGCCGTCCTCACGCTACTGTTTGCTTTCGGTTTGTTGCTATTATGTTTGTGTTGTTGGACTAATTGTTTTAAACTATTTTCTGATTTTCCTGATTTTTATTGCGTCTGGCCGGAAATAAAAATCCGGCGACCTTGGTTTTGCATCATTTTCGGGTTATTTGGTTTCTTTGTTGTTATTGGGTGATTGCATCGTTATCTGTTGTTGCGGTGGTTTGATTTCTTGTTTGGAGTATCTGCCGAGTAAAACTCCGGCGAAGCTTTAAAACTCCGACGACCTCTCTTAAATATCTGGTGATCATTCTTCTTCGTTCTCTTGTTTTACGTGATGTTCGGATTGATTTGGTGAGATGCGACTCTTGTGGACTTCGATTTCCGTCGATCGATTCGCTCTTCTTTATACTATTTTGTTATGCATCGATTTGGACATTTCTGCCCTTTACTCATTTATTAAATTGGAAGAACAGATTTTACATTTGAATATGGATTTTTACTGATTTTGAGCAGATACTACACTTTGGCGATGAAAAAGTTATCCGTCGATTTTGAGGCCTCCACAATTGCAAAGAGCGAAAAATAAAATAAATGAAGCTTTACGGGCAATGATGATTTCTTCCACTTACCGGATAACCAACGTGCGCTGCAAAGCGAATTCTCATGTGCATGACTTGTTTAGGCTGTCCCACTTTATATTTTTACATATCTGAGCCCTCCGTGTTTAAAACTACTACTGTTTTGACGCGGATCTGAAAGTTCTATTTATTTTATTATTTTTAGCAATATTGGCCGATGAAGGAATCTCCGTCTGATTTCCAAGGCCTCCTCTGTGCAAAAGACAGATTTATTTTGGCTTTATTTATTAAATATTGCTATTACTTAAAAATTATTTATTTTATTACTAACACTTTTACTAAGTGTCTATACAGGTACCCGGAGATCATCTTGTGCAGAAGGCCTAAAAAAGGGGCTAAAGATGCCCCGGATTTTTATCTCATGTCGCATTAATTTTAGTTTTACTATTTTTTGTATTGCATTTTATTTTAATTGTAAATTATGTAAAAATGTTTAGAATAGGTAGAATAGAAGCCAATACATAATTAACCTAGGTTTGAACGGATAACCGCAAGTTAGCGGATCTTAAAGGATGCATAACCACTTCCCTTTAGGATAATAAAGAACCCTGATCCAGGATTTCATTAATTTCGCAGATCATTAAATGGAGATTAATTGCAGTATTTTATTGCAATAAATCAAGTGTCCTAATTCACTTAAATAATTAGGTGGCGACTCCTTAAATACATTTAGGAATCAACCATACGTAGTACTCCCGTTTTCGACTCCGTTTAAAATGGGGTGTTACAGATGGCGACTCTGCTGGGGATAATCTGGTTCTTGACCATAGCAAACCTAGGTTTATTATTGCTTGGCTTTATTTGCTTTCATTTGTTTTAAATGCTTTAAAATTGCTTGCTTTAATTTTGTATGTTTAACTGTTTAAATTGCTATTTGCTTTTACTGCTTTCCTTAAATTGGCATTCCGCTCATATTTCTTCCACTCTGGAAAATTCACATTGTCACACACAACACGCGGGTGTGCTTTGCGCACCTTCAAATTTCTTTCAAACACCCAAATTTAAGAGAGTTGGCGTTTTGCGCGGAGAATCCGGTCCAACCGGTGGTCGCGTAGCCTTCTCACTCGAGTAGTCCGCTCGGGAACCTTGCGTCTAGTAAGCCAACTCTTAGAAACTTAGGACAGAGCTATACCATTTTTTTTATTAAGTCATGCATAAACCTTAGGTGGGTTAATCCTTGGTATTAACGCCACAATTAGAAATCCACCAAAACTTGTCGACGAGTTTCGCAACCCAACGACCCATTAACATACTATGTGTAGCGTGATGATGATAGACGGATCCAAGCCTGACTATGACACACTGAATTTGGAAAAAGTGCACCGTCATTTGGTCGCCATTTCCAACAAAACATTGCAGTTTAACGGCTTGGACCTATTTATCATAATCTCGCATATCTGGCGTTTAGGCCGACCTCTGGCATAAGAGAGGTCCGTGCGTATTAGCGCGCTTGATTTGCATGTTTTTGTTTATTATTGTTGTAGCTAGCAATTACGTATATATTATGTAATGCAATAATTACTCTTTTAACCTCTGTACATATCATGCTTATAATTAGGCCACGGCGTTGCATTTGCACTTTTGTTGTCACATTGCAATCAGGACTTCTACTGCGTAAATCGCTCTTGAACAACACGATTTGGACTTTGTGAAGCATCAAACACCAGTCCGGTTGAACCAAGCAGGGGAGTCTTTGACTATATTGTCATGCCCTTACATTTTACTATTTTTGTGACTTGCCTACTCTCACCCATTTGTCATATTTTTGCAGGACAACCGCCCTCGCAAAAGTCGAGGGCGGTAAAAAAAAATGGAAAGGGAAGAAAAGAAAAGAAAATGTGAGCTGGAGTTATGTTGACGGAAAGAAGTCAGCTTATACCAGATTCAACAAAGCATCGCTCTGGGTCTTACATTTTGCATTTTATACATATTTGCAAGTCCAATTAATATGTCTAGTATTGATTACACAATTCTTTATCATGCATTTTACGACATAATTATTCCGAACTACGCGTGTCTGATTCTCACCATACGGTACTACTGTACCACTGTATCACTGTATCACTGTACCACTATACCACTGTGTTATTGTACCAATGTACCAATATATCACTGTACCACTGTACTTTATAAAAATGAGAGTCAACTGTGCCTTTTAAAAATATAAAATCAACTGTATTTTTTCATAATATGAAAGTCATGTCAAAATCAGGGACACCTGCCCATATAATCATTATGCATATCTTATTCAGGGGAATCGAACCCGCATGAGTATCTATACTCGCATCACAGATCTTGTCCGTGAAATCATATACATATAAACATTGTCGGCTCATTATGAGACTCGGTGAAATGGAATAATAACACTTGCACAAATAGCTATCATGAGCAACCATAAGCACTTTAAATCATCTTTGAATCTCATTAGAATAAATAGAATGAACTTTCATTTTAGAAAAATCAAGGCACTATCATATCATGTAATATTAGGGACTTGAACCCAAAAGTATTATGTACGTTCACCGTACATTCATTTTATAAAAAGAATCATATCATGTAATATTAGGCACTCGAACCCAAAAGTACTATGTACGTTCACCGTACATTCATTTTATAAAAAGAATCATGCTAGAAGAAAAAAGGATAGTTTCACATACCTCGAATATTTCCAATAATCCTGTATTTGATTGGTGATAACGGATCTGAATTTGCCTAATTAATTCTTATATAGGTTGTGAGTAATATTATGATGAAACCTTATCTAATCAGTTGTGAACTAGAAAATGTAAAATAAATTGGTTATATCTTAGATTCTATGCAGATGGCGTTAATCATTTTAATATAATTGCTTGTCGATACTTTTTTCATTTAACGCTGCAATGGTTTATTTCAACACGTCTATTAGAACATACTCAATTATTATTAAAACAGTCTCAGCGCTTGATACTTATTAGTTACTTTAAATTAGCAAGGTCGAACCAACTCCAACACTTACTAAGAACTCTTATGAATATTAAGATCTCTCCTCATATGCCTTAATAAGGACTTAGGAACAACTTAGACATGCTTTTAGCATAGAATCAATAACATGAATACCCCTTAACTTCTAAGAGTAGAATGAATTATGAAACAATACCACAGGTATATTTCGTACGTAGAACATGCCAAAAGAATGAGGGATAGTTCACATACCTTATCGGCTATACCAACACGATAGTACAATACATCTCAAATAGGTACTTCAACCTATAACAACAATAACACTTCTATCAACATCATGAATACTAGTGTAAGTCATATACCACATAATGGTCTTCTTTTCATATAAGAATTCGGGCAGCACTTCCCCTATATATACTCGTATCCACAACTTCCAAACGGGGCCAATAACATCAATAACCAAGCACCAATTAAGGGCACAACTAAGGTGATTCACACACCTAATTCTCACGTAAAATATTCCCTTAATCCTTACTAAAACAGTCCACGAAAACAGTTCATATTCCAACAACAATGAGGGTAAGATATGAAGTCTTTCTACACCTTTCTACACCCTCGTTCCTTTAGGACATACGTTAGCAATTACTACATCTAAACATGCATAAACAGTGACAAAATTTCCAGCATATACACGCATAAAACAGCCCTTAAAACAGCACGACAATATCCAACAATTTATATGAAGTTCTCGGCCACAACAAGACTTCAAGCCAAGGCCTTTTTTCACGACTCTTTATAATCCAATTCGTTACAACACTTTCATATAAACAATTTATACTTTCCATAACAAGATTTCATTCATCTAAAAACATGTAGCAAGTGGTGATTACAACAACAATAACCAACGAATTCAAGTAATGAAAAATAACCAATAATCGGCCAACATGCTAACAACAACCACATGCATTTTCTTGCTTCCAACCCTTCTAAATACATGTTCATCCATTAATTATAACATCATTTATCTACCAATAACTTATTAAGAGGAAGAACTCTTACCTCTACTTTAGTCAAAGTAGTCCTTAGGTTTTTGGCTCACACTTCACTTCCACACCACTTCTTCATGCTACAACCACATGCACGTATCCTCTACAAGCTTGTAACCATCTTCCTTTCATGTTTTCCTTCCAAAAAGTCCATTTCCAAGCCTAGGGTTTTAAGACACTTTTCGGCCAAACCGTGGTTTAAAGTTCTTGGAGAGTTAACTTGGACTTGATGTGCGATTTATACACACGCTAAACGCAAGTGCACATATCGTACAAGTAATATAGTCTGGGTAAGACTGAATATCGTCCTCAGGGACTGGTTTTCAAGTACCGATTATCTATGTTTTAGTTTCTATTTGGTTAACGTTAATTTGTTTGGAATTCTAGACTAATAATGCAGGAAATAAACTAATTATGAAAATACTTTGATTTAAATCAGTTATGACGGAGAATTAGGGCTTCCAAGATCATTAACTATCCGCTCTATTCAATCCTTAATACAATTAGACGGACTTCTTCTTCTACGTTAAATAGTAGGTTAACTAAGTCGTTTTATACTCATGTTAAGGTAATATAAACACTCAACCCCAATGGAGAACCCTTCTATCTTTCGATGACAAGATTGACTACAAAGGAGGATTAAGAGCAATAACTGATTAAGCTACACAAGTATCGGGGTACTTTCGTCCACGATTTAAACCTATGTTTATTCAACTATAGCATATTCACAATATCCCCTTTCGGATTTCGATTAGAACTCATATAAGTGATGATAACTAGTGATCAATTAATTATCAAGCAATCAAATCAATTATTGAATAAATCTTAAGCAAGTAAAGAAGAAATCAACTAATGTATTAATTCATGAATAAGAGTTTCAAGAGAATCACAAGGAAATCTCTAAATAAGTAATTAGCTCCTAGTCATAGTCACGCTAAGAACTAATACAATCTCCATACATGAACTGAAATAAACAAAACAAAAATAGAAAGAAAAATACTCAAGAACAAGTCTCCAAGCCTTCTAGCATCCAAGGATTGTGTTGTGAAATATTTACAAGATGGAATGTGGTAGAATGATGGATGGAGAATGGAATCAATCCTGGAAAATGGTGGCTAATTAGCTATATATAATGAGCAGGGTTTTAGGTTTTGTAGGTAGGAAAAGTTATCCCTTTTGGACCCTGAAAACGTGTTAAATTCGGCCCAAAACGTCAAAAATACCGCGTCGGCGCCGTGGCCCTGCAATCCGGCGCCACGACGCCTGAAAATCAGAGAGTTTTCGGAAATTTCAGTGGTCGCCGTCGCTGCCAGGCGTCGCGGCGCTTGAGGCGTTGTTTTCCTGATTTTTTGCTTCGACGTCCTTTTTCCGTCCGGACTTTGTCTGATCTCTTCTATACTTCCCGGGACTTCTTAAGACTTCATTTATTGGCCCTTTTTGTGTGCAATGCTATCTCAATTAAGCTCATTTTCTCTTCTTTTCACCATTTCTGACCGCTGTGACACAAAAGGAAGAAAATCGACCCTAATACTATACTAAACATCAACAAAATGAGTAAAATACTAACTAAAAATGACTCAAAAAGTGTATATAAAATACACCGACCAACGCTACAACCACATGCACGTATCCTCTACAAGCCTGTAACTATCTTCCTTTCATGTTTTCCTTCCAAAAAGTTCATTTCCAAGCCTAGGGTTTTAAGACACTTTTCGGCCAAACCGTGGTTTAAAGTTCTTGGAGAGTTAACTTGGCTTAGAACTTAGGTAGAGGGCTTAATCTTGGAAAATAAGTTGTCTTTGATCTTCACTTTTGTTATGGTTGGTTCGAAACTTGGAGAGAAAGGAAAGAAGAGAGAAAGAAATTTTGTGGTGAAAAGATATTATGAGTCAAGTCTTGCAAGACTTATCTTATATAGATAGAACTTGTAATCACAAGTGGGGAGGGACACATGTCACTCTCTCATTGGTCATATCATCTCTTCACAAAAATATCTCTACACCTAGCCAAAATATCTTAAAATTCGATGGGACCACAAAATTGTGAAATTTTCGGTGGACCCCATATTATCAATGTCAATACTTCATAATACAATACTAAGTCCATAAATCCATATTAAGGAATTTAACTACAAATTAATAAATTTCCGTCGTCACATTTGTTTCGAAATCTTTTCCATATAGAAAATGTAAAAAGCCTTTCCTTCCAACATTCAAATCTTATTTTCATAATCATGTTCTCAATTAAATGTCTTGGAATTACGGGGTGTAACATGGGTGATTTGATGTTTGTACAAATAGAGGGGGGAGACAAGTACGTCGTGATCTTAATCGATAATGATACAACGCATTGCATCTTTTGTTGAAGAACAAATATGAAACGAGTCGAAAACTGTCGCGGGCAGTGAAGGGCGCGTCGACCCGTCGAGAACGCGGTGCCTCTCCAAATGCGTGGCTCTAAATACCGCCCGTGTTCCAGTAGCCTACTGAAATTCAAGCACCGCGGTGCCTCTCAGTCAGGACAGCGGTGCTTCGGGGGAAAAATAGAAAGTTTACGGATTGAGAACTTCGTAGTGATAGAGGGGGAGAATGCGAAGCATTGTTGATCCAACGACTGCTCCTTACTCACCTCAGACTAAATGGTGTTAGCCAAGCACAAACTTGTACGTCCAATATGCAAGACGATCCTTACTGCTAATGCGATTCTTAATAGAACTCCGCATAAGGATATGTGACATGGATGTTAAGATAATCTTCTTAAACCGGAGAATTGGGTTTGAGTATTGTTGGGCTTCTTCCTGAAATCCCTTATGGTCCCAAAAATGTCTACATTTTGGTCCTGGGAGTTTCAGATAGAACAGAAATAATGAATCTGACTACAGAAACATTGACTCTTACATTAAAAAGCCAACAGTTGGAAAACCATAAGTCCGGAAATGGAAGAAGAAAGTAATACGGAACAACCAGGGGGGTTATAGGTTATAAGAAAGAGAATAAAGTCTGCCGGCTTGTCAAATCTCTGTGCGGGCTGAAACATGCCTAAAATTTTGGCACAAAACATTTCTCCGGAAATATATGTTTCAACATGAAAGGATATGAGTATTGCAGATGACATCTTAGGTTTGGAATCCCTAAGATATCTAACGGACTGCTCAGATTCCAAACTCCTCTATGAAGAGCTAGACAGTCTCGTTGAAGTCACCAATGGATTTGAAATCATGGTGCACCCATATGTCAGGAGATATATGCTCAGGTCACACTGCAATTAACCTGGTCTTGGTTCATAACAGAAGAACCAGTTGAACTAAGGTTCACTCGTAATTCTGAAAATGATCAACAGAAGGCGTTAAGTCAGATGTGACGACGTCTGAATTATTCGCCTATCTATGATTTATAATATTCTTGATGTCCAGTGGTTCTGGGAGGACAAAATGATGCAAACTGGACATAAGGCCTGAGGAACACCAAATGTGCATGGTGTGTCTTAGGAAAATCCTCTAAGCAAATCTTGCATCGGCCAATTCATGATGAAATCGGAGGTCATGGCTTCGCACAAATGATGATGAGAAGTTGCGTAACTTCACAACCACTTAGAGGATGTCCCTTCTTGGGAGTAACTCGTGTCTGCTCTAGTTTGACACTATGAGAGCACGAATGACGGTGTCTGGACATATCTATCACAGACATAAGACCGAATGGCAGTTGATCTTCACGGGTAACACTTTCTTGATTACTAATCAAATGAGAATATAGTAGACCTTCACAGATCAAGAGTTCTGCCTGTCTAGGGGAATTGGCTTAAAACTCAATCAATAAGAATTGATATAGTGGACACCCAACCTTACAGACTGGAGATCTCAGGGATAATGTTCAATGGAAAAACTAAACTGTAAAGGTTCAGTTGAGCGCTTCGATGAAAGCAAGAGCACTTTGGATAATGGTTCTTAAGAAACATAATCCAAAGTCATTCCCGTGATAGACATTAAGTGCTACCTGCATAAGGGGTAAATGTTTAGCTTCCAAAACCTTTAATGATCCTCAATAGTTGAGGTTAGGTTTGGGAAAATTTTAATGGTTCCTAATGCTTGTGAAGCTAGGTATTGCAGGATACCTTATAGGAGACCACCTATTTAAGTTCGAGGATAGGTCGCCTCAAATGAATGCACTTAAGAATTCAAGGGTGTCCACGGCCCACGGCGGACAGAATACAAAGAAGGATTGAGTAGGAAAGGTGTTGTGTTGATACCATTGTCTTGGCATATACTAAACACTAACGGTTCAAGACATCACATTCACCGCGCAGTAAATATGTCCGATAGTATTCTACTATGGAAGGTTCAAAGTTCCGGCTACCTCTCCAGATGCAACATTGATCTGCCAAAAAAATTGCTGAAAGAAGGCACCATGTGTGTGTTGACACCCAATTTTGACCCATCTTTTAGGCATTTCTTGCAATTTTAAGCATTTTAGGACACCGCATTTTATCATCATTTTTGACATTTTGTATATTTTTTACATAACATTCTATGTTGTTTATTCTTGTAAATTGACATCATGTTTTGTTTTTTACCTTTAATTAGGTATTAAACATTTTTTAGCATCTCTTTGAATAATTAATCGACACTGCCTTTACTTTTAATCGTGCATTAAATATTTGCTAAATATTGTATTTTATTATTATTGCATCGTACATTGACATTTTAATAATTTGTATCTTTAAATAATTTTCCTTTAAATAATTAATCCATTTTGCATTTTTGTCAAACCATCCGATTGTGGCATAATCAATCACCCAATCCGGTAAATTGAAACAAAAAATGAAGCCCAATACACTTTCATCCAATACCCAAACCCAATGCCCAATACCCAATACCCAAAGCCCAATACCCCTAAACCCTAAACCTAATCTCACCCTATAAAACCTATCCGACTTCTACCCTATTTTCGACCCAGCCGCAACACACACTATTAACCCATCCGTCTACCCTACCTTACCCTATTATACCCCTTAACCCTGCCAGCCGCACACCCTACTTTCCCTACTACCTCTCCCGTCACACACTCTCTGCCTCTCCATTTTTTTTAACCTCAGCCGCACCTCCATCTTCTTTAACTAAACCCTCAGTCGTCTGGTCTCTCTCTCACATACCCTAGCCACAACACACAGTGACACAACCGACACTGCCCGTCGAACCCCATTCCCGTCGCCTACCGCCGGAGCTCAGTGCTCCGGCGAACCAACGAACCTCACCACCATCATTTCGCACCCCTGCTCCCGTCGAACTCCTTTCCCGTTGAACACCAACAACACCCACTGCCCCCACACCGCCGCTACTCACCGGCGAAACATCGTCTCCTTTCCCGTCACACCCACTAGTGGCGAACACACCACTGTCCCATCATCCCGACCTCATTAACCCCACTGCTCACCGTCGAACCTCACTACTGTGGTGGTGTCGCTCCGGTGACCTATCCGCAAGTTGACGCTACCGCCACGCTCACGCTTTTGTCGTTGAAATCACTGTTTGTTTCTCTTTCATTGCTATTATATATATTGTGGTTTGTTGGACGAATTTGGCGTGATTATCTCGACTTTTGAATCTGGCCGGAGTTTCTGGAACTCCGGCGAACTCTACTATTTCCGTGAACTTTACCGTTCAGATTGCTGTTCATTTGATTCACTGTTTCACTTTCGTGTTGATACTGTTATGGTTATTTGGGAATTTCTGGCGAATCGACCGTGATTTTAATCTACGATTTTGTGTTTCCAGAATATCAGATCGACCGTGGCTATGTTTATCAACGCTTGATGGGTGTTGATTTTGTGATCGATTCTCGCAATGTTGCTCTTGTTTGGCCATTTTACTAACTGATTTTGAACCATTTTTGGAATATCTAGCGATGTTGTTGGCCACTGTTTTGCTACTGTCTGGTGTTTGTTGGATTGATTTTCGCTGGTCTCGGAAAATCATTTTGCCGGTCATTATTTTATTAAACTGAGTTAGAACAATTACTACACTGTTGGTATTAAACTGATTGTGAACATGCTACTACACTTTGGTATTAAACTGATTGTGAACATGCTACTACACTTTGGTATTAAACTGATTTTGAACAGGATACTACACTTTGATATTAAACTGATTTTGAATATGATACTACACTTTGGCCGATGAAGGAATCTCCGTCTGATTTCCAAGGCCTCCCATGTACAAAAGACGGATTTATTTTTTTGACTTTATTTATTAATTATTGCTATTACTTTAAAATTGTTTATTTTATTACTAACACTTTTACTAAGTGTTTATGCAGGTACTCGGAGATCATCTTGTGCAGAAAGCCTAAAAAGGACTAAAGATGTCTCGGAGTTTTATCTTATGTCTCATTAAATTTTAGTTTTACTATTTTGTATTGCATTTTATTTTAATTGTAAATTATGTAAAAATGCTTAGAATAGGTAGAATAGAAGTCAATATATAATTAACCTAGGTTTGAGCGGATAACATGCAAGTTAGCGGATCTTAGAGGATGCCTAACCCCTTCCCTTTAGGATAATAAAGAACCCTGATCCAGAATCTCACATAGCTTTCGCAGACCTTTAAATGGAGATCATTTATAGCATTTTTATGCTATTTAATAAGTGTCCTAATTCACTATAATAATTAGGTGGCGACTCCTTAAAATACATTTAGGAATCAACCATACGTAGTACTCCCGTTTCGACTCCGGTTAAAATGGGGTGTTACAGTGTGTGCACCAAAATCTCTTCCAAGAGGGGATTGTTGGAAATTTTCCTTTGGTGGAGGTTGGGGCCGTCCATATTCAATGACTTAAACATCATGGTTCTACATGTTGGAGAACCTGGTTCTTTACACGTGCTTAATCTACTAAGTGAGTAGATGACCGTAGGGTCAAGAATCATCAAATTTTATTGAGAAATAAAAGAGATATTGGTCCATGAAGTAAGGTGTTTGAGACATGGAAGAGTGGTGTGTGACAAATCTACCACATCGGTAGAAAAGGGAAGAATTGTTCATGTTATAAGTCTCTAAACTGAATAAGGGATTGGGACCCCAAGGGGTAACCCATGTGTTTGAAGGAGGGAGGACCTAGGTGTGCTTGGGTTCAAGACTAGGCCCACATGCGCGCCACCACCACCACCCGGTCTGGGTCGGGTCGGGTCGTGGGTTGTGGGCTTCTGACATTATCTTTTTGGATCCCAAACTTTATTATAATTACAGTTTGGTCCCTGAAGTTTCTGAAAAAGCGTTGTCGCCGTGGCGCCAGCCTGCAAGGCCGCGACGCCAAGGGCGTTTCAGAGGTTTAATGTCACATTAAGTTGTGGAACGTTGGGCTATTACACCTTAACATTTTGGCTCTTCATTGAGCCTCTTAACAGCCATCTTAATAATCATTAACCCCATTAACACCTCTTCCATCCATAAACACTATATAATCAAGCTTTATTTCAGATTTGAGGAGAGACATATAATATACATTGAACACATAATATATGAGAACATATACAGAACAGAAAATAGAGGAAGAACACACATAGAATACATATTTCTATAAGTTCTTCCTAGTTCATGAAATCTCTTCCTTTCTTGCAATCTTACACACTCAAAGATCCTTCTATTATAGCGAACACTTGAGTTCTCTGTGCTCATTTGTTTGATTGTTGTTTTATCTTGGAAGATAAGTTTCCATTACAACCGTTAACAGGATATACGGGGCAATATTATCTTAAGGATAGATCAAGAATTTGGTCGACTCAGCAAGCCAATTATATTGTTATATTTCCAGATTCTAAACATATTGTTGTTGTTGTTCTCGCGGCTTCAGCTTCACCCAACATCTCAACACTTCAAGGAAGAAGATCAACACTTCAAGGAAGGATCAAAGACCGAAGATCAAGATCATCAACACTTATTGATGTTGTGACAACTGATGTTAGGCTTTAAGCCTATTGTATTGAAATTGTAATTGATTATCCTTTCTAAACACTAGTGATAGTTGTAAACTATTCCATACATCCACTATAACACCAACAGTGGTATTTTTCATATAAAAAGTACTCCCTCCGGATCTTAAAGAGTGTTTACTTAGTAATTTGAACACTTTTTAAAAAAATACTAATTTTTAGATAAAAATAAATAATTTAACTTAAATGTCCCTAATTAAATTGGTATCGAATTTGATCGCCTAATACTTAATAAGGGCGATCTGAAAAAATAAAATTAATTATTTCTTAATTTGATAAGTGAACACTCTTTTTGACCCAAAACATAAAAATTAAGTGGACAGTCTTTTTTATTCGGAGGGAGTATTTAATATCCACAAATTAGTATAGCCTTAATGAACTGATAATTGCGATGTATGGAAATCAATGAACAACAAAAGGTGCGTAGCATAAAACTTAATTTATTTTTTCGTATTATTCCAGCCCATGTCTTTGGGGATTAATAACAAAAAATTATATTTCTATTAGCTGTAATTATTCTGATTGCTATGTAATTAAGTCTTCTTATTAGGCGTTTTAACACTAACTATTGTGATGTACTTACAAATTTCCAAGATATTGTTGTTTCTGTGTGTCTTTTTTCTTCTGACAAAATTTTCATGAACTAATATGATGGCAAGCGAATAAATAATAATAACTATTATTATTATAGAGCAAAGGACTCATATGATAGTAGAACTTAAGGAAATTTTGAAGTTACATTAATTATTTATTACGCCAAGTGAACATAAATTTTTGATAACTTTTTTATTTTGGAGGAGGAAACATAATGCTTAATGTATTACTATGTGTTTGGCAAGCTTTTACAAGTGTTTCTCAAGTGTATAAGTACGTGTTTGGCCAAATTTTTACAAGTGTTTCTCAAGTTGAGAAATATTTTTTAGGCCAAACACATACTTATCAAGAAGTAGAAATACTTTTTTAAAAAGTCAAAAAATGTTTCTACATGGAAGAGAATGAGAAACACCACTCCAAAGTGCTTCTAGAGAAGTCCTTTTTGTCTATTAAATAATTTTTTTTGGATCTATTTACCCTTTTCTTTTCACAAAATTCCTATTAATCTCATATAGTATCCACAGATAAAATAGAAATTTGAGAATGAGATAGGGCGAGGATGGGGTAGGTGTGGGTAGGGCGGGGGTAAGAAAAAAATTAATATTTTTTATAAATTATTTATAAAATTAAAAAAAAAAAAAATACAAATTTGAGAATAGGGTAGGCGGGGTGGGGGTAGGGGGGGTAAGAAAAAATATCATATTTTTAATAATATTTTTATAAAAGTAACAAAAAATATGAAATAAAAATTTGAGAATGTGGGTAAGGCAATGGGGTGATGGGTAGGGGACAGGGGAGGTATGAAAAAATTTCATATTTTAAATATTTTTTTTATAAAAGTAACAAAAAAATGAAATAGAAATTTGAGGATGGGGTGAGGTGGAAAGGGTATGTGGGGTTAGGGCGGTGGGTGGGGGGGTATAAATTCATATTTTTTTATAAAAGTAAAAAAAAATGAAATAGAAATTTGAAGATGGGTGAAAGGAGTAGGTGTGGGTAGGTCGGGGGTAGGTTTGGACATATTTGAGTCATTGACTATTATATTGTCGTTACATTTCTTATGTACAATATAATATTATTATTTTATTAAATATTGCAATTAAATAATTTTAAAAAATATTAAATTGTAAAGATATACTAAATTTTAGAAACATAAGATAGAAAAGAATATTTTAAATAATTTTAAATTTATTAAAAAAAAATTCTAGTTTCTTTGCATAAATGTGGGCCAAACAGGAAAATGTTTCTGTTTTTCAGAAATACTTCTAGAAATAGTTTCTGCAAAACTACTTCTAAAAACAGAAATAATTTTAAAAAATGTTTCAAGTGAATAAGGTAATTAAAACGTCTCATTGTGCCCTAGTTGGGGAAAAAAGTTTTATCAATATTGTTTATATCAAATTATTAGATGCGTGATTTTTTACACACAAAATTTTATTACTTAATTATGATAAATTGAATTGATTTAATGTAAATATCGAATATGAGTAAATATAATGATATTTCGTGACTTTGTGAAACTATATATTGAGCTTATTTTGAAGTATTCATTTACGTGAAGCACTCTATCTTACTTGTTAAGGTAAAACATGCACTTTTAAGTCTTACTTTTTGTGTTAGTGTATAATATATTCCTTCTAGTAATAGTTAAGAGTATCAGGCTTAGATAAATAAAGAGAACTAAAATTCGAACTCATGAAATTAAAGTTAAAATTATAACATTTCGAACATGAAACTATATATCAGAGAATAACATATTTGTATTAATAACTTGTCATCTTTCGATTAATCATTTATATCACAATAGTTACTTAACTTTTAGGTGGATGTGGTGGGACATAGATGAAATTTGATGGATTTCCTTTTTAAATAAAGGACAAAGGTGTAAATATATCATCAATTTTGTGATTTATAGTAGATGTATTCATCGTTAGAAAAATAGTGCATATGTACCTCTGCCGTTATATAAATGATGTCTTTTTACACAATTTGTGTAACGACATGAATATATATACACATTTTTTAACGAAAAATATATCTGCTCTAAATCACAAAGTTGAGAAGTATATTTACACTTTTTTTCTTAAATAAAACCCACATCAATTATTTTGATATCCTTTTAGGATTTTGCTAAAATAAGGAATGAATACTTTTATCTGTTTTAATTTTTTCAACAAGGGCGTGTTAACATTATAAGAAAGTTGTCCCACATCGTTGGCTATTCTCATTTTGTTTGTATTAAAGTCTATATAAAGGAATTTAGTTGCTTTTCTTTTACTTACCAATTCACTATCAATAATACTTTTATCCTCTTTTATTTACTCTTGTTATTGCCTTACAAGAATTCATAAATAATATGAATTCTAACATGATATCAAGAGCGCAAGTTAATATTTTTAGCTTGATCGCGGATCCAACTTCGCGGTGAGTTAATTGGGGGTTCGCATGCAGCACACCCCTGGTATCAGTTAAATGTTTTTCTCTTGGCTTGTTTTGGAAGCTCGTGCTTGTTTTGGCTGCTCGTGCTCGTTCTGATCTGGGTTTCGTCTTCTTCGTTTCCGCATCTGATTGGTGAGATCTGTCATTTTTTATTTTGTTGCTTGTTATTTGGGATTATTGCTTGTTATTTTGGGATTTTTGCTTACATCACGAAGTAAGTATGTTCTGTCTAAGGAGGTTGATATTTAAGTGGTCCAGCTGTGACTCTCAAATCTTTCATGGGAACCTTCTTACAGAGGTCGGATTTGGGATTTTTTTCTGTTTTAAATTTGATGGCTGGAGGTGACGATTCATTACAATATGTAGCTGACCAATTTAAGAAGTTTCTCGCCTTCCAGCAGTTTCAAAGTAATCCACAATCTTATGCTCTTCTGCTCCTTCCGGTTCATCACCATATATTGGTTCACGTATCAATTCGTCTTCTTGGAAATCATATGTCTCCTGATTCTTCTACTTTTATATCTATGTCTTATTACCCCTCCCCCCCCCCCCCTATCCACTTCTGTTGTGACTGCTGATGGCACACATATGCCATTAATAGACATTGGTACCATTCATACATCCACTATATCTTTACCTGATGCTTATTGCATTCCCAAATTACATATGAATCTTACTTCTGCTGGTCAAATATGTGACTCTGGCTATTTTATTGGCCTTTCCCCCAATTCTTGTTATGTGCAGGATCTAAAATCCAAGAGAGTGATTGGGACAGGGCGTAGGAAGGGGAAAGTTCAATATGTTTTGGATGAGTTGCATCTTCATACTCATGTAGCTGTTATGTCTGTTAATTTGTCTTCTTTCTATTTGACACCTTCTTCTTCAAAATTTTATTTGTAGCACTCTAGACTCGGTCATATATCAGGCTCTCGCCTAAATTTTATGTGTACTTCTGGTATTCTTGGTGATTTACAATTCGATGATATTTCTGACTGTAGTGGATGTAAACTTGGAAAATTTTCCGCTTTGCCTTTTAATCTCAGTACTTCTACTTCTTCTGCACCATTTGATCTAGTTCATTCTGATGTTTGGGGGCCAGCACCTGTCCCTACTAAGAGGGGCTTCAGATATTATGTTTCTTTTATTGATGATTATACTCGTTATTGTTGGGTTTATTTACTAAAACGACGTTCTGATCTTGTTCATATTTATACTGAGTTTCAAGCCTATGTGAAAACTCAACATTCTACCAATATTAAATGTTTTCGAGTTGATTTAAGGGGTGAATATACTAGTGGAGATCTTTCTGGTACTTTCAAAGCTAATGGTACAATACATCAATCTTCTTGTACTGATACACCACAATAAAATGGGGTAGCCGAGAGAAAGCATAGACATATTATTGAGACCGCTAGATCTATGATTTTGTCCGCTAGTGTACCTAGTGAATTTTGGGGAGAAGCTGTCCTTATATCTGTTTATCTTATTAATAGGATCCCTACCTCTCATAATTCTGGGATTTCTCTGTATGCTAGACTATTTGGTCACACCCCACTATATTCTCATTTAAAAGTTTTTGGTTTTACATGTTTTGTTCTACGTCCACATGCAGAGAGTACTAAGTTATCTTCTCGTGTCGCCATTTGTGTTTTTCTTGGATATGGGGTTGGGCAGAAAGGTTATCGTTGTCATGATCCAGTCTCTGGAAAATTGTATGTATCTCGTAATGTTTCCTTTATTGAACATGTTCCTTTCTTTTCCATCCCACCTACCTCACATGTCATGACAAAATCTGACCTTATTGATATTGATCCATTTGATGTTGATTGCCCATCCGATTATACATCTATGTCAATTTTTCCTTCTCAGTCTTCTGGCAGGTCCCATGACATTGATACTCAGCCCCCTCTTACGCCTATTTCAGAACCTCTTGTGGTTGCAGATCCAGATCCACCTCGCTATCCTAAACGCACTCTACGATATACTCAGGTATCCGATTTTGATTATTCTTGCTATGCTCCATCATTCGCTTCCTTTCTAGCTTCTATTAATTCTCTCTGTGAGCCTACCTCCTACTCTGAGGCAGCTCATGATCCTCTTTGGCAAGAGGCTATGAATGAGGAATCGATCGCTGAACAGTAACCCAGATTGGGATTTGATTTCTCCACCGGCTGGTAAGAAAACTATTGGTTCTCGATGGGTATACAAGATTAAGACCAAGTCTGATGGTTCTATTGAGAGATATAAAGCCCGTTTGGTTGCAAAGGGTTTTGCTCAAGAATATGGTATAGATTATGAAGAGACTTTTGCACCTGTTGCAAAGATGACATCTGTCCGGGTTCTTATTGCAGTGGCCTCTGTTCGTCATTGACATATTTCACAAATGGATGTTAAAATGCCTTTTTGAATGGGGATCTTCAAGAAGAAGTCTACATGGTCCCTCCACCTGGCGTTACACATAGTCCAGGACAAGTGTGCAGGCTTAAGAAAGCTTTTTATGGTCTCAAACAAGCTCCAAGAGCTTGGTTCGACAAGTTCTCCACTGTAGTATCATCTCTTGGGTTTATTTCCAGCTTTCATGATTCAGCGTTATTTGTTAAAACATCCCCTGCAGGTTGTATTTTGCTTTTGTTGTACGTTGATGACATGATCATTACATGTGATGATATTGATGGTATTGCAAACCTAAAATCTATTTTGTCTCGCCGTTTTGAGATGAAAGATTTAGGTCATCTACGTTACTTTTTAGGCATTGAGGTAGCTTATTATGAGAAGGGGTATCTTCTTTCTCAGTCTAAGTACACTGCAGATATTCTTGAGTGGGCCCATCTCACAGATACTCGTATAGTTGACTCTACTCTTGAGGTTAATGTTCGATATACACCTAGATGGGGATCATCTTCCTGATACCTCTTTATATCGTTCAGTTGTGGGTAGCCTGGTGTACCTTACTACTACTCGCCCTGACATTGCATATGTTGTTCATATTGTCAGTCAGTATTGGGCTGCGGTTATGCGTATTCTTCGCTATCTCCGAGGAACGATTTATCAAAGTCTCTTATTTCCATCAACCTCATCATTACAGCTTCGTGCATTTTCTGATGTATATTGGACTAGTAACCCGACTGATCGGAAATCCACTACTGGTTATTGTGTATTTTTAGGAGATTCATTTATTTCATGAAAAAGTAAGAAACAAAATGTTGTTTCTCGCTCTTCAACCGAGACAGAGTATCGTGCTATGGCTTCTACTACATGTGAGATTGTATGATTACGTTGGTCATTGGCTGATATGGGTGTCTCTATTTCCTCACCGACACCGATGTATTGCGATAATAAGAGTTCTATTCAGATTGCACACAACACAGTCTTTCATGAACGTACCAAGCATATAGAGATTGATTGTCATATTATTCGATATCATCTTCAACAAGGCACTGTATCCTTGCCATTTGTCTTATCTTCTATGCAACTTGCAGATTTCTTCATAAAGGCACATACCTTACAACGTCACCGATTCTTTCTTGACAAACTCTCGATGTTTCTCTCTATACCATCGCGAGCTTGAGAGGGGATGTTAACATTATAAGAAAGTTGTCCCACATCGTTGGCTATTCTCATTTTGTTTGTATTAAACTCTATATAAAGGGATATAGCTGTTTTTCTTTTACTTACCAATTCACTATTAATAATAGTCTTATTCTCTTTTCTTACTCTTGTTATTGCCTTATAAAAATTCATAAATAATATGAATTCTAACCGGGCGGACATTGATTAAAAAGTTACATTATAAAAATGAAACAATGATTAAGACAACTAGACAAGACACTAAAAACACATATGAACACCAAAAGAAACGAAATATATAACCTAGTACTTGGAGCTGGTATGATTTTTAATTTTTTTTTATAAAAAGGCTTCTATCCTGTTACATACCAAGTTATTGATGATTATGATAGTTTTCTTCAATATATTTTTGGATTTTTGTGTTAAAAATATTTATAATCTTTATGATAGACTTTAATTACTGATTTGATAAAAATGGTAATTGATTTGCTATTCCAGGTTAAATAAACTATACTAACATTATAAAAATGTCAATATATATATATAACATAAATTCTAAGTAATTTTTTGTGACAGTATTAATTACTTAGTATATAGTTTGTTGTTTTATGAATTTTAAGGTGTGTTAGAATGGCTTATTAGTGATTTTAATAATCTAATATTTGATGAAATCAACAATGAAGCCAAAAGGGTATATATATGAGGAATTAGAAAGCAAAAAAAGAGGGAGGGGGGGGGGGATACCCATCTTTACCTATATCGGGTGTTCACACTTTATATTATAACTATTTAATAACTGAACAAGCCTAGGACGAACGCAGCACTAAATAGTTGTACGAAGAGCAACTCTAAATTGTACTACTTTTCTCCTTCTCTTTTCAGTACCTGATCTTCTTATTTGTAGTTATTTCGTTTCAGTGCTCGGTTCATATTTCCCCAGCCATCAATGAGTTTTCTATGTTTGTCCATTCATTCACCCTCTTCCCAAAATGTTAGTTTTTTGTAAAGAATTTATTTTGGTTCTAACTTAACCTCAAAACTAGCTTGTAGGATGAGATTGTCCAAGTTCATATAAGGAGTCCATGTTTCCATTCTATTTTCGATGTGAAACTCTTAACACTCCCGCACACCCAGACCTCGTTAACCGGAGCGTTGACAATATAATTGGGGGCCAACATCGATGAACAAAGAATTGGAATGAAGTTGACTCTGATACCATATAAAGAATAGATCTTGAGACTAACTCAACCCCAAAAAACTAGCTTGTAGGGTACAAATTATCCAAATATATATAAGGAGTGGTTTCCATTCTATTTCTGATATGTATTCTTAATAGTTTTTTCTATTTCTCCATCTGAGTGTGTATGTATTTTTTTTGTTTTTTCATTTTATTTTTATTTCTTATGAGTTGATGCTGAATTGATTTCATGTGTAATTTATTTTTATTTGCTTGTGGTATCTAGATATTTATTTCTATATTACACTCAACTCTAACTCTCAAGGAGTTAGACTTCTTTCTTCGTCGACCCAGCCGGTGAAGCCAGTGACCGAAGAAGTCCATGTCGCCAACATACTAAAGTTACCTGTGGTAAGGATTTTTTAGCATTGATTTTATATTTTTGCTCAATTCTGGCCGATAGGAACTCTTGCAGTCATGCCGTTGGAGTGTTACATTTTTCAAATAGCTTTTGAAAAATGAGTGAGGCCACCAGAGCACTCTTAGCATATTAATTTAACATCCCTAAATACTTTGAAATGGTTGCAGCGGACCTGTGCATAGCGGAAGCTCAGCAGACTACTTTTCTTTTTTGTCTATCAAGAGTAGAGGGGATGAGATATATATAATAAAAAATGAACTCAAATCATCTTACTTGGTAGTTGGTTCTTTTCTTCCATTTGATGTGTTTAAAGCTTAAGAAAACATGGAAGTACATCAACCTGACTACTTTAATATCCTGTGCAGGTGGAGGTTTACATACAAATACTACCCAGGCAGATCAATCAGTGCAACTTTGTGCTAGCTTAGTTTTCTTAGTAAAATTATCATACAGAAAGTAGTTAATACCTTTGAGCAAACATACATCACTTGAAAATGTTAGCACGGGCCATATATCCATCTAGTCAACCTAATAAATATATAACATGTGTTGTTCACAAGGTTTTGCAAGTTATTAATAATTAGTCAACATCTTATGTATCACTAATCATAATAAATTAATATAGCGTGATATAAATATCGAATATGGATTCGTAACTGTAGCACTTAGGTTCCAAGAAAAAATGTAGTAATTTAAAATCATAAACCGTAAACATGTATATTATAGAAACAATTGTATCCCTACCCATAATTAGAATATTTCCATATATTGTGTAAATATAATTATGGTAAGACTAGGATTCCTCTTTTGTATAGGCTTAGGATTCTTATTGTATAAGAGATGAATATTGTACTCTATATACTTTGATATTAATGAGAAGACTTCCTAAGTGAGATTAATATCATCTTACATGGTATCAAGAGCCTAAACTCCTAAAACCCTAGAAATTTTCCTCCCCAGCCGTCGGAACCACCCCTCCTCCCACGGCGCCGCGACTCCCTTCTTCTCTTCAAAAAAAATTTCTTGGTTTTTCATTTCTTCCTCTCTTCTCTAAATGGATACTCAGGATTCCCCCACTGTTGTTGACGCTTCTACATCTACAAATTCCACCACCAAGTCGTCACCATCTTTTCATCCCGCTCTCACTGTTTTCAACATCAAGAACCATATCCCCATCCGTCTTGATCAAGAAAGCGATCGATATCCTGGGTTGAACTGTTTCGCAATCATGCATGTCTCTATAACGTGCTTGATCATATTGATGACACCATTCTGTGCCCTTCGGAGGTTGATGATTCTACTTGGCGTCGTCTAGACGCCGACGTCAAACAATGGATATATGGTAGTATTTCTCAGGATCTACTTCTTACTATCATGAAATCTGACTCCACAACCCGTGACATATGGAATCGTTTGGAGAAAATTTTTCAGGACAACAAGCACACCCGTGTCGCGCCCGTTTTTGACCTCGGGGTCTGAACGGTATCCGCAATATTGCTCTTCGGGGCGGTTACCTGGATGGAGCAATAATGTTGATTTTGAAGAGTCGTCACCTAATTAGTTAAGTGAATTAGGACACTTGGTTTATTACAATAAAAATACTACAATTAATCTCCATTTAATGGTCTGCGAAATTAATGAGATTCTAGATCAGAGTTCTTTATTATCCTAAATGGAAGGGGTTAGACATCCTTTAAGACTCGCTAACTTACGGTTATCCGTTCAAACCTAGGTTAATTATTTATTGCCCTTTTTATTCTACATATTCTAAACAGTTTTCGTAATTTACAATTACAATGGAATGCAATATAAAATAATAAAGCTAAAATCGAATAAAAACTCCGGGACATCTTTTAGCCTTTTTTAGGCCTTCTGCACAAGATGATCTCCGGGTACCTGCATAAAAACTTAGTAAAAATGTCAGTAATAGAATAAATAATTTTAAAGCAACGACAAGAATTAATAAGTAAAGCCAAAATAAATCAGTCTTTTGTACAGGGGAGGCCTTGGAAATCAGACGGAGATTCCTTCATCGGCCAATCAAGTGTAGTACCTTGCTCATTATCAGTTAACCAGCAAAACAAATGTCAAAATCAGTAGCAAGATGACCAAAAATCAGTCCGATAAAATAGCCAAAAATCAAAAGCAAAATGGCCGAAAATCAGTCCAAAGTCAGTAGCAACATAGCCGAAAATCAGTAGCAAAACAACCTAAAAATCAGTCCGATAAAATAGCCAAAAATCAATAGCAAAATGGCCGAAAATCAGTCCAAAGTCAGTAGCAACATAGCCGAAAATCAGTAGCAAAACAACCTAAAAATCAGTCCAGCCAAAATCATCCAACGAACATGGCCAAAATCAGTAGTCAAATAGCCAAAACAATATGAACCCAAAAGTAAAAGAACAGTGAGTACAAAAACCAACGAAAACAGTAACAAATCCGGGCAAGGTCACCGAAAATGTCACAATATCGCCGAAAATAGTATAGTTCAACGAAAACAGTAGAATCAACAGCATCCAGTTCGCCGGAAATTTTAAATCCGGCAAGATACGAAAAAAGTTAGAAAATCAGTCCTGTTCACCACAGCAAGACAACGGATACAAAAATATAGCCGGACAAATATCGTCGGAGTTTAAAACTCCGGCCAGTTAACAAAATAATATAAAATCAGTCCATTAACAACCAACAACAATGTCATAGCGTCAAAAGCCGAAAACAAACAGTAGAATGGAACGGGTGAGGCTCGATTGTGTCGGGATGTCGGGGAGGTGAAGTGGTGGTGAGCAGATGGGGGTTCGCCGAACTCCGGCGACGACGAGAGATGATATAGGTTCCGAAAATCAGAAGGGGAGTGAGATATGTAGGTATTGTGGCTGATTGTTGTTTAAAGGGGGTTCGCCGGAGCTTGGAGATCCGGCGGAGAGCGGCGGCGGGAGAGAGAGGCGATGGATTGGATGATAAAAAATGAGAGAGGTAAGGTGAGATTATAGATGAGAATTGGGGTGTATGCGGCTGGTGGTTTAGGGTGAGGGAGGGGTAAGTATTTATAGGGGGTATTTAGGTTTAGGATTTTGGGTATTGGGGAAAAAAGATGAAAGGTGTATTTGGCCTCATTTTTGGGCCTTAGTTTTTGGCGGATTGGACTGATCCAGATTGTGCCTCGGACTGGACTGATTTGACAAAAATGCAAAACAGATTTATCATTTGAAAGTAGAATTATTTAAAAAGATACAAAATTATCCAAATAAAAATGCCGATGCAATAATAATAAAATACAATATTTAAGAATTGTTTAATGCCTAATTAAAAATAAAAACGGGATGCCAATTAATTATTTAAAGAGATGCAAACATTAATAAAATAAAACGACGGTGTAATAATAATAGAAACATAATATTAACAAAGACATCATGCTTAATTTAAAATAAAAAGATGCAATGCCATTTTGCGAAGAAATAAACATAGAATATTATGTAAAAAATGCAAAAATTGATGATTAAAATGCGGTGTCCTAAAATGCTTAAAATTGCAAGAAATGACTAAAAGATGAGTCAAAATTGGGTGTCAACACCCGTGCTGTGTATTTAGAGGAGCAATTTAACAATACACGTCTTGAAAACTTTTCCAATGTGACTGAGTACTACAAAGCGATTCTGACTCGACAGATCAACTCAGCTGCCGACTACCGCCATCGACACCAAAATGGTGTTACAATTGATCGGCCTCCCAAAAGCGAATATGATACATTGGCCACCATGATTCAACATGTGGATCCGTTACCCAGCTTTAACAAAGCTCGCTCACGATTCTTGCCAATGAAACTCGACGTGCTAAGCGGTTGAGACCAGCGCCTTGGCGCTCCGACATCGGATCTGGCGTCGCGGTGCCTCGATCTGAGCAGCGGCGCGCCCATTCCGGCGCGATGAGTCATTCAACCCTTATTCCCACTATGGGTTGTTAGGTCCAGCACCAGCACCACAGCAAGCCCACTTCATGCAGGGACAGTTCCAGCAGCCCTCTTCCGCCATGACACCCATTGAGTTAGGTCAGGCTTTCAGCACCCTCAACATGCAACAGGCTGACAACAATTGGTACATGGACTCCGGAGCCACATCTTACATCACCTAGTCTGCATGTACTATTCTCAAACTGTGCAGTTTAAAGCATCCTCAATATATTTCAGTTGGTAATGGACAATGCATTCCAGTAAAGGGTTATGGTACATCATACACACAACCTTCCCATCCACCATTCTCCTTTAAAAGTACTTTATATGCCCCACACATGATTAAGAACCTAATCTCTGTCCGTCAATTTACTCGTAATAATATATGTCTCTGTTGACTTTGACCCTTTTGGTTTCACTGTAAGGTATCTTCGTACGGGGACACCCTTTACGAGATGCAATAGCACAGGGGATCTCTATCCATTCACATCCACCTCCGCTTCCAGATCTTGCTCTCCCGTCTCTCTAGCGACTATATTTTCTTCGACATGACATAATAGGCTTGGTCACCCAGGACTCCCAGTTTTTAATTTTCTTAGAGACAATAATTTTATTACTTGTAATGGGAAGCTTGCCCAAAATTATATTTCTTGTTCTTTAGACAAACATACCCGTCTTCCGTTTAAATCATCTACTAGTTTTACCTTTGCACCATTTAATATAATACATGTCGATTTATGGACATCACCTATTGCTAGTTCTCTCGGTCATAAATATTATCTTACCTTGCTAGATAATTTTTCTCACTATATCTGGTTGTACCCTCTCAAATATAAATCGGAAGTGTTTACCAAATTTCTTGAGTTTCGACAATTCATCCAAACACAATTTGAAAAAAATATCAAATTATTTTAGTGCGATAATGGTCGTGAATTCAATAACTCTATGTTTCACCATTTTTGTACCAACAATGGCATGGTTTTTCGCTTCTCCTGCCCTCACACCTCACCACAAAATGGTAAAGCTGAAAGAATCATCCGCACCATTAACAATATGATTCGCACCCTATTAATCCATGCCTCCATCCCTCCATCCTTCTGGATATATGCTGCTAAAATCTACGGATTTTCGGTTGTCTATGCTATCCCAACCTTAGTTCTACCGCCCCTCACAAGCTCCATCCTAGGTCCACTCCATGTGTCTTCCTAGTCTTCCCACCGAACCATAGGGGCTATCTATGCTACGACATGTCCACTCCTCAAATCCACATCTCTCATCACGTCACATTCGACGAGACCACATTCCCATTTTTGAATCTTCAGAAATTCCGAAAACCGGATTACTCATTCCTTGACGAGCCTGCTATCTCCCCCATCATCCTTGATCAGCTTATCACTTCTGACTCATCGACAGTGCCGCGGCCCAGTGTTGAGGCACCGCGGTGTCAACTTTCCAGAGAGGTTTGTTCTCCCAACCAGTCGACAGCGCCGCGGCCCAGTGATGAGGCGCCGCGATGCCATATTTTCAGAGAGGCCGGTCACTCATACAGTGCCGCGCGCTAGATCCAGGCGTCGTGGCGCCTCTGACGGATTCGCCCCACCTTCTCCTTTTCCGATCCTACCATCAGTCTCAACCCTCCATACTCAGCCAACACCGCCTCCCACTCTCCCCACTCACCAAATGGAAACTCGTGCCAAACATGAAATCTTCAAATCCAAAGTCCAATTTAACTTGTCTGCCCAAACCACTTCTCTAATTCCCAAAAACCATATATTGGCTAAACAGGACCCTAATTGGAATGCGACTATATATGAAGAATTCAATGTTTTAACTAAACAACACACATGAGATCTAGTATCTAGACCGAGGGGGTGAATGTGATTCGTTGTCTGTAGCTTTTTCGTCACAAATTCAGAGACAGTGGAGATCTTGAGAGGTATAAGGCACGACTTGTGGCTAATGACACAAATCAGTAGGAGGGCATTGATTGTGGTGAGATCTTCAGCCCGGTTGTCAAACCGGCTACCCGATCACTGATTTTGAGCATTGCACGTGGGCAACATCGGTCGATCCATCAGCTTGATGTGAAGAATGCATTCTTACATGAGGATCTGAGAGAAACAGTCTACATGCATCAGCCGTCAGGGTTCACCCATCCAACAGTTCCTCACTATTGTAACACCCCATTTTAACCGGAGTTGAAACGGGAGTAATACGTATGGTTGATTCCTAGATGGTTTTAAGGAGTCCCCACCTAATTATTTAAGTGAATTAGGACACTTGATTTATTGCAATAAAAATACTGCAATTAATGATCTCCATTTAAAGGTCTGTGAAAGCTATGTGAGATTCTAGGTAAGAGTTCTTTATTATCCTAAAGGGAAGGGGTCAGGCATCCTATATGATCCGCTAACTTGCGGTTATCCGTTCAAACCTAGGTTAATTATATATTGGCTTTTATTCTACCTATTCTAAGCATTTTTACATAATTTACAATTAAAATAAAATGCAATACAAAAGTAAAACTAAAATTAAATGCGATCTAAGATAAAAATTCGGGACATCTTTTAGCCCTTTTTAGGCCTTCTGCACAAGATGATCTCCGGGTACCTGCATAAACACTTAGTAAAAATGTTAGTAATAGAATAAATAATTTTAAAGTAATAGCAAGAATTAACAAATAAAGCAAAAATAAATCCGTCTTTTGCACAGGGGAGGCCTTGGAAATCAGACGGAGATTCCTTCATCGGCCAATATTGCTAGAAACAATAAAATAAATAAAATCTTCGGATCCACGCCAAAACAGTAATAGTTTTAAACACAGAGGACTCAGATATATAAAAAATAAAGCGGAACAACCTAAACAAGTGCGGCTGCGAGAATTCGCCCTGCCAGCGCATGTTGGTTATCCGGTGTAAGTGGAAGAAATCTTCATTTTTTCGTCGTGTCGTGTTGAGTCTTATATCAAGACTCTTCATATGCTCCCGATGCATTTCATGTTAAAACAACGAGAGAGAGAAAAAAAAAATTAGTATATGGATCATAAAAATATACACATAAGAAAACGTTAATAAAATAGTTTGCACAGAGTGACGTGTCGTTGGGACTCGGGATTTACGAAAACAGCAAGGTGTGGGCCTCACATGTCCACGCGATATGCCAAAAGGAGAGGAACACGTAAACCTCAATTGGTATGTATATAATTACTTCAACTATCACTGAATATGAAATTTACATAACTTATTGAAAATGAAACAAACAACTGATTATGAAGTTAACGTAGCTTATTGAGAATGAATAAACAACTGATAACATACTTTCATGTTTAAACCTATACTTAATGCTAACAACCCAAATTTGTAAGTAGGCAACTGATTGCAGTATATTTTCAAGCTTGTTGACACAGATATGCTAGTAAGGGCTTAAAGCTAATACTTATCCTACTCAGAACCATACAAAATTCATGTAAAATAGAATACACACGTATATTTAAGTTCCCCAAAGAAACCAAGACTATTATTACTGCTAATGTAATCTCAATACATGTGAGAAAGAGGAAAACGGCCACAACCATACGTTCAGTTTTCATTCAACCTAATACCATGGCTCTTTTATATAAAAATAAAAATAAAATATATCATGCTAAAACATCATACCCTTTCTAAACAAATATTAAACAACATACTTGTCATGTTAAATTAAATATAAACCTAACAGTGAACTTTAACAAGCAAATAAGCCTGGTTAACCAAAGTAGACTGAACAGAAATTAAACTAAAGCGTGAATGGGCACAGTAATATGAACAGGCGTAACTCACACGTGATTAACCAAAAGAATACACAGAAATGCAGAAAGAAACTAAAGCTGAAAGGAGTTTTAGTTTATCTTTTTGGGGTACAGCGAACCGAGGCAGGGACGACGACTTACTCCACCAGAGGAAGAAGTTTTAGCTTGTATTTAAGAAGATTTGTGGAGAAAAATGTAATGACTTTAAAAGGAATGAACGGCGGCTCTGGGGATCTGTTTTAGGCTTGTATTTTGAGAATATTCGGTGAAGAAAATGAGAAATATTTTTAGGGTTTTGAAAGGAAAATGCGGCGGCTGCTTGATAAAATAGAAGAGGGAGGCTGAGGGATGCCCTTAGGGAGTGAGGGATGAGGGAGTTAGGTTTTTAGGATTTAGCTTGTGTCTGATGTTGTGGGCGGCTGGGGTTAATAATAGGGTAGGTTTCAAAATGAGGGGGGTTAAGATTTTATTTATAGTGTGGGATTTAGGTTTAGGGTTTTGGGTATTGGGTATTGGAGGGAAAAGATGAAAGGTGTATTGAGCCTCAGTTTGGGCTTCAGTTTTTTTGCAGATTGGACTGGTTTGGCAAAAATGCAAAATGGGTTAATTATTTAACAGAAATATTATTTAAAAGATGCAAAATTATTAAAATGCAAATGTCGATGTAATAGTAATAAAAATACAATATTTGAAAAAATGTTTAATACCTAATTAAAAGTAAAAAACATGATGCAAATTTACAAAAATAAAATAACATAGAATGTTAGGTAAAAAATATACAAAAATGTCAAGAATTGTGATAAAATGTGGTGTCCTAAAATGCTTAAAATTGCAAGAAATAACTAAAAGATGGGTCAAAATTGGGTGTCAACAACTATGTGTGTCGTCTCCGTAAGTCACTATATGGCCTGAAATAGGCACCCCGTGCGTGGTATGATCGTTTTGCCAGGTATATCTTGCAGATTGGATTTGTATGCAACAAGAGTGATACACCACTATTCATTTTTCATCGAGGTAGTAGCACTGCTTACTTATTACTTTACGTGGATGATATTGTTCTCAGTGCCTACTCCGACGGATTGAAAAATGAGAGTATTGCCTTGCTTAAGTCTGAATTTGCAATGACTGATTTGGGGAAGCTGAGTTACTTTTTGGGGATATCAGTAACCAGGTCTGCCAATCATATGTTCTTGTGTCAGCGTAAGTATGTAGAGGAGATTGTTTACAAGGCTAAGATGGCGAACTGCAAAGAGGTGTCTACTCCAGTTGATTCTAAATCTAAGCTCAGTTCCATGGATGGTGCTCCAGTCTCTGATCCTACTCTGTATAGGAGCCTTGCAAGTGCACTTCAGTATCTCACCTTCACCAGGCCAGACAAAGCTTATGTTGTTCAAAGATGTGTTTATTCACGACGCCACATGTAGTCTCATTTCATCGCTCTTGGCGTATCATTCGATACATTAAGGGCACTCTTGATTATGGTTTGCACTATACCCTAGGCACCAAACAAGTTGCTTTCATATACGGATGCAGTTAGGCGGGGTGTCCGGACACGACGCCCACCTCCGATTTTTGTGTTTTTGGGATGATCGATTTCTTGATACGCGGCGGCAGTTACACTATCTCGATCGATCACGAAATGAGTGCCGAGTGTTGCAAATGTGGTAGCCGAGATTTGTTGGCTCAAAATTTCTGTTAGAACTTCATGTCGCTGCGCCGACATCTATTGTGTATTGTGATAACATCTCCGCCATCTATCTTTCTCATAATCCGGTTCAACATCAAGAACCAAGCATATTGAGATAGACCTACTTCGTTCGTGAGAAAGTTGCGCTAGGCGTGTCGAGTGTTACATGTTCCATCATCCTATCGGTATGCTGGACATATTTACCAAAGGACTTTTGCATGCTTATTTCTTGACTTGATTCGATCTCGTCCCGCCTCCTCTGCTCCGTGAGGGTGTGTAAATATGTATATTATAGAAACAATTGTATCTCTACTCATAATTAGAATATTTCCATATATTGTGTAAATATAATTATGGTAAGACTAGAATTCCTCTTTTGTATAGGCTTATGATTCCTATTGTATAAGGGATGATTATTATACTCTATATATACTTTGATATTAATGAGAAGACTTCTTAAGGGAGATTAATATCATATTACATGAACATATATAGTAAGTAATTTAATGTTGTTTCATGGAAGATAATTATGAAGATAACGGACGGTGCTCTAACATAAAGTCGTCATTAAAACCCTACCTCCAATACATGACACCAACTAATCCAACTTTGAACCAATTAATTAAGCAGTTGGTATTCAAACTGTTAATTTGTCTCATTAGATAATAAAATATGCTTTGGTTGAAAATTTGCGTCCTTAAACTTTTTTTTAATAGAAAAACATATGTGGGATCACTCTCCAATACTTTATTATTGGATAGGTGATAATAGTGGAGGAGCCATGAATTTTGTAAGCTGTAACATTTAGATTCAGAAAAATGTTAGTGAATGGAAGTTCTACAAACTAAAACACACGCATATAATTTTTTTATCCTTCATTTTGAAGAATCTACAAATGTTTCCACACTTTTTCTCCATGACTCGAATTCTGAACCTACCGATCGTGGGTGAAGGTGCTTTACCAAACATGCAAGCTATTTCTTCTATGCTTTTCCTCTTCCTCCTCCTCCTTCTTAATTGTTGTACAACAGTATATCTGATTTTATATCAATTAAAGTATAATGCTTTAAAGAAGTAGGTTTTGAATTTCAAATGTGAAAAGTGAATTTTAAATCAAATGGGCATAGTTAGAAAAATTTGAAAACATTAGCAAATAACTTTTGTTGAAAAATGAGTTTGTTAGATTTGTTCTCGTTTTGATAAATTGGTATTGTAGTTTGTTCTTTATGATAGTTGAAACTTATATTTCAAAATTTAAGTTTATTTGGATGTTAAATTGTGTGTTGAATTGTTGAAATTCGAAAAATAAAATTTTGTTTATAGAAAAAAAATTAAATGCATGTCTTCATACGCACACGTCTTAAGTGCATGCAAGAAATTAGCTGTACTTACCCGCAAGGGTAGCCAAGTTGATAGAGTAAGAGAGCGCGGGACCGAAAGATCACGAGTTCGATTCCCTCTGTCAACACCTTCTAGTTAGTCACATGCGTGATTTGTCAGTGTGGTTTACTGCTTGGCGTGGTTTGCGGTATTGTGTCGTCGAGGATTTACCCAGCGGGTTCCCCGTCATAAAAAAATAAAAAAATAGCTGCACCTCAATTATGTGCGTTTTAAGTGCAGTATCGAGCACCTTGGTAGAACGGTAATGTAAAAAGTTCGAGACAAAGCCCAAATATTGGCCCAACACATGGCTAAAGTGCATGTCTTCAGCCCAAAAGAATCAAATTCGTGACCTATGTTCTTCTTTTTTCCGTAGAAATAGCAGTAGGTTATCGCTTTTGGATATATTATCTAGTAATCTAATATGATATATAATATATTGACATGGTATTATAGAGGATCATGTTCATTTATTTTTTAAAAATAGATTTGATTAAAAAACTTCTATGGTATCATTATCTTAGATACATATACTGAAATGATATCATAGATGACTGTTTCAATCTGTTAAACAGTCCACACGGATTGTATGGACAGTGGGGCCCACGACATCCCCTTTATATATTTGTAATTATTCTTTTACCATAATTGGTATTGTAATGTTATCATAATTGTAGAGTTAGTCTCCTTATAGAATATAGATTTAGATGTAGAAAGGGAAAATGATTTTCCCATTGTAACTTGTATATATATGTCTTTCGTTAATAAGAATAATCAAGGGATTATTTCTTACATTCTTTCATGGTATCAAGAGTCTAGGTTCTCTTTACCTCGCTTCCGCTCTTCAAACTTCTTCTCTAATTCGAATTTTTGGCACTAAAGTTCTCGATTTTTTGTGCTTCCCTTTTAACAAAAAACGAGTATCTTCCCCTCCAAATTCCTCTCTCTTAAATTCCCTTCTCTGAATCTTGTTGTTCTATTCCCTATGGCTGATAAGAATAATTTTCATCCAGTCCTCTCAGTTTCTAACATCAAGAGCGTCATCCCTATTGTTCTTGATCTTGAAAACGTCAAATATGGGACGTGGCGGAGTTATTCAAGATTCACGTTAAAGCACATAAAGTTCTTCACCATATCATTCTTTCAACTCCTTCAAAGGAGAGTGATAAGGCGTCTACATCTACTGTGCTTACTAAAGCGGACCTGAATTACGGATACGCTGATTCCAAGGTTCTTCAGTGGATTTATGCCACTATTTCCTTGGACCTTTTGCAGACGATTATGGAACTCAACTGCACAGCTATGTCGGTATGGGATCGATTGCGAGATATATTCCAAGATAACAGTCATTCTCGGATTGTTATCCTTGAGCAGGAATTTTCACATGTGGATATGGTGAATTTTCAAAACGTTTCTTCTTATTGCAAACGTCTCAAGGACTTGACAGACCAACTCATCAACGTGGGTTCTCCTATTTCTAATAGTCGTCTAGTTCTTCAGATGGTTGCAGGCCTGTTAGAGGCCTATAGTGGTGTTACTTCAGTTATTCGTCAAAGTAACCCCCTGCCAGGATTTTATCAAGCCCCCTCTATGCTCACTTTGAAATAAGCCGATTTGGCTAAGAAAGTAGCAATTGGGGCAGTCCTGTCGGCATGATGACTGTTTCCAATTTTTCTCCTTTCAATCCAGCCAATGTGACCCAAAATCACAACAATGGGGTTGGTAAGAAAGGCCAGAATCGGAAGAATAATGACAAGAATCGTGGCGGCAACAATGGGGGCAACCGTCAGCAGCAGCAACAACAGAAATCCTGGAACCCACAGGGGCCCCGTCGATGCGGTGCGGCACTAATAGCGCCGCGGCCACTTTACAGCGCATGGCGCCACCTACAACGGCGCCTCGATAACGATCGTATACGCGCCGCCCAGCCTTCTCCTCCAGACTCGAGTTCAGACGGCGTATGGCGATCCATCGATCTAGTATACTTGGGCATCGCCCCCATCAGGCCTACCACACAGTGGGGTCCACACTCAGACCTATATTGAAGCAGCGATGCACACACTTGACTTAACTCAATTCGACCCTAATTGGTACATGGACACCGACGCCACTACCCACATGGCATCCGATCAAGGTTCTCTCTCGTCTTATTCCAATTTGAGCACAAATCATGGTATAACTGTTGGTAATGACAATTCTATTCCAATTAAGGGTTATGGTCATAAAACTTTGTCTCCTCCTCATCCACCAATTGTCCTGAAAAATATCCTTAATGCCCCAAAATTAATTAAAAATTGGTATATGTCAGAAAATTCACAACTGATAACTGGGTTTCTATTAATTTTAATTCATTTGGATTTTCTGTGAAGGATTTTAAGATTCATCTCATGAGGTGTAACAGTGGGGGGGACCTCTATCCAATCAAATCAAGTCCCAGCGTCTCGCGTCAAACTATGGCATCCACCTTTGTATCTCTTGCTCCTTCCTTGTGGCATGCTCGTCTAGGTTATCCGGGATCGTCTATTTTATCTTCATTAGATAGACATAAGTTTATTTCTTGTAAGGGTATGCGTAGTACTCCAATTTGTCAATCCTGTGCTTTGAGAAAGATTATTAAATTACCATTTGTAGCTTCAAATTTCAATACTTCTATGTCATTTGAAATTATTCATAGTGATTTATATAGCAACCGATTATAGTAAATAAGATATTGTTTCATAGAATTGGTTGTTCTTTCTCTCACCTTTCTTCTAGAGGAATTGAGTCGTGAATTTCGGTCGGGTTATCAGTTCTATGGGTCATCGTTATTATGTTCTATTCTTATATGGCTATACTAAATATTTATGGACGTTTCCAATTGCGAAAAAATCTCAAGTTTTTTCCATCTTCGTAAAATTTAGAGCCTTCATAAGAACACTGTCGCACCCGTTTTTGACCTCAGTGTCTGAACAGAACTGCAATGTTGCTCTTAGACGCAGTTCTCTGGATGGAGCAAAATACTTGTTTTGATGAGTCATCACCTAATTAGTTAAGTGAATTAGGGCACTTGAACTATTGCAATAAAAATACTGCAATTGATCTCCATTTAATGGTCTACGAAATAAATGAGATTCTGGATCAGAGTTCTTTATTATTCTAAAGGAAAGGGGTTAGACATCCTTTAAGATCCGCTAACTTGTGGTTATCCGGTCAAACCTAGGTTAATTATCTATCATGCTTTAGAAATTAAAAAAAATAAAATTAAATCAACAATAATATAAAACTCCGAATGACATTTTCTTGTCTTCTTTAGCCCTTTTTAGGCATTTTGACCAAGATGCATCTCCGGTACCTGTATAAACACTTAGTAAAAGTGTCAGTAAGAGTAAATAATTATCAAAAAGCGATAAGAATTAATAAGTTAACTAAAAAATAAAACATGTCTTTTATACATGGGAGGCCTTGAAAATCAGACGGAGATTCCTTCATCGGCCAAATGTAGTATCGATACATAGTGATAAAACCAACAACACCAAAAGGGGAAAGGGGTCGGCGTCGCCTCGTCGACAAGACGCCAGAGCGACGCTATAGAGGGAGATGATGTCTGTCTAGCGGGGTTCGCCGGAGCTGTGGAGTCGTGGTGAGAAAGGAGGAAGTTTCAAAAAATAAAAATGGGAGCAGTGGGTGTTGATTGCAGCTGCTGGTTTGAGAAAATGATACAAAAAAAAATGGCAAGGAGAAAATGTATTGCTACTGCCTTTGTGAAAGAGATGAAGTGGTGAGTATTTTGTAAATTAAAGAAGAAATATGTAAGGGCGTGAGGCTGCTAATGAAATGATAAAGTGAGAGGGAGAGTATATTAATGGTGAGGTGCGGCTGATTGTTCTTCCTTTTATCTTAAATGAAGAGGGAGTGTGTTATTTTTATAGAGGGTATTAGATTTAGGTTTAGGTTTTGGGGTTGTGAGTTTGGGCTTTGAAATCTGAAAATAGAAAGTTGGGCTCATGAAATGGGTCAATAAAATATAACTGGGCTTGGAGAAGATGAGCTTAATTTCGGGAGTATTTTTTGGGGTTGAAAATTAAAATAAAATTGGGTTTAAATTGAAATAAAACTGAAAACTAAAAACAAAGATTGTACACCCTCTTATTGTAAAATTTGGAAAATTCGGGTCAAAATTGACACGAATGATGTCCTTACATAGATGTGACGTAAATGACACCAGTGCTCAGACGTTATGCATATGACGCCGGTGCTCAGACATTGTGCATATGACGTCGGTGCTCAGGCGTTGACTTAGATGATGTCGGTGCTCAGGCATGGATGCAGATGATGTCAGTGCTCAGGCATTGATGCAGATGGTGCCGGTGCTCAGGCATTGATGCATATGACGTCGGTGCTCAGGCTTTGACTTAAATAACGCCGATGCTCAGGAATGATTTAGATGATGTCAGTGCTCTGGCATTGATGCAGATGACGCTGGTGCTCAGGCGTTGATTTAAATAAAGCCGGTGCTCAGTCGTGATTTAGATGATGCAGGTGCTCAGACATTCAGATGATGGCGGTACTCGGGCATTGATGCAGATGACGCCGGTGCTCAGGCGTTAACTTAAATAACGTCGATGCTCAGGCGTGATTTAGATGATGCCGGTGCTCAGGCATTGATGCAGATGATGCCGGTGCTCAGACATTGATACAGATGACGCCGGTGCAGGCATTGACTTAAATAACGCCGGTGCTCAGGCGTGATTTAGATGATGCCGGTGCTCAAGCATTGATGCAGATGACGTCGGTGCTCGGGTATTGACTTAAATAACGCCGGTGCTCAGGCGTGATTTAGATGATGCCGGTGCTCAGACATTGATACAGATGACGTCGGTGCTCATGCGTAATATAATAACGTCATTGCATAGACGTTATATAGATGTCGTTGCATATAAGAGGACATTATTAATAACCGTAATAGGAGGACGTCAACGAGTGGATGTAATAAGATGAACGTCGTTGAATAGACGTAATAAAAAGGAGCGTCGCTGATAGACATAATTGAGTTAACATCGTTGTGCAGCCATAATAAGAAGACGTCATTGATAGACGTAATAAGAGGACGTCATTGTGTGGCCATAATAAGAAGACATCGTTGATAGACGTAATAAGAGAACGTCATTGTGTGGATGTAATAAGATGAACGCCGTTGAATAGACGTATAAGAGAAACGTCGTTATATGAACGCAATAAGATGAACGTCGTTGTATGAACACAATAAAGGAACGTCGTTGTGCGGATGTAATAAGATGAATGTCGTTGAATAGACATGATAGAACGTCGTTGAATAGACGTATTAAGATGAACATCGTTGTATGAACGTAATAAGATGAACGTCGTTGTATGGACACAATAAAGAAACGCCGTTGTGCAGACGTAATAAGATGAATGTCGTTGAATAGACATGATAGGACGTCGTTGAGTAGACGTAATAAGATGAACATCGTTGTATGGATACAATAAAAGAACGTCGTTGTATGGACGCAATAATGAAACGCCGTTATACGGACGTAACAAGATGAATGTCGTTGAATAGATGTAATAAGATGAACGTCGTTGTATGGACGCAATAAGATGAACGTCATTGTATGGACGTAATAAAGGAACATCATTGTGCGGACGTAATAAGATGAATGTCGTTGAATAGACATGATAGGACGTCGTTGAGTAGACGTAATAAGATGAACGTCATTGTATGGACGCAATAAAGGAACGTCGTTGTATGGACGCAATAAAGAAACATCGTTATGCGGACGTAACAAGATGAATTGCGTCCATATAATTACGGACTGTTTTTATTGAGTTTTACTTATTAGAATTATATGAAAATTTACATGGTTGTAAATCTCTCTGTTACGGACAGATATAGATAAAGAGTTGCTAAAACGAACTTACGAGTTGAGAGTTATTGTAGTTTGAAGTTGCTGCCTCGGATTCATCGGAATTCAGAAGGGCAGGACGTTGAAACGTAAAACTGTACTAATCCGTGGGAAATATGAAAATTGGTGCTAAATAAAAGTTCTAGATCTCTCTGTTGTGGACATTTTGAGACCTTACGGAGGTCTATCATACTTACGGATTGAGAGTTATCGCTGTTTAAAGTTTTTGCTTCGGATCTATCGAGATCCAGAAAGGGCAGCGAATAAAAGTGTAAAACTGTACCAAATGGTACAGAATATGAAAGGATGGTTCACATGGAGACGTGTAGCTCTCTGTTCTCGTCATTTTGAGATTTTATGGGGCTTGAACGGGGTTACAGATTAGGAGTTATGACTATTCTAAAGATTTGGTTCTGTTTAATAAAAATTCCGCCGAAACAAATTTCATGTGGTTGTTTTGAGGATAAATTTGTGTTAGTTACCTAAAGTAGTTTTAAATGAAATTTGGTACAGTGAAAGATCCCCGTCTTACCTTAGTTTCCGCTTGAGAAACACCTTAGTTGGAGTTATGGTTAAAAAGTTATAATTGTTACAAGTATGAATGACAGAATGTTGGGAAAGAGAATAATATTTATTCGATATTCTGAAAAATATGAAAAGTGAATACGTGTTCACATAAATATATAAATATAAACATTATGGATCGGGTTGCACGCCGCAACAAAACGTAAAGTGAATACGTGTTCACAAATACGTAAATATAATGGATCGGGTTGCATGCCGCAACAAAACGTAAAGTGAATACGCGTTCACAAATACGTAAACATAATGAATCGGGTTGCACGCCTCAACAAAACGTAAAGTGAATACGTGTTCACAAATACGTAAATATAATGGATCGGGTTGCACGCCGCAACAAATATGAAAGATGAATACATATTCACCTATATATAAATATGAAAAGTGAATACGCGTTCACAAATATATAAATGTAATAAACATATGGAAATGCAGGGGAATGTCTTAACGTATAATACGAGATAAAATGAAGTGTTAGTTAAACCGAGAATTTCCTATGAGGAGTTGTTGCATATTTAAAAATGTTGTAACCTGATATGTTTTTGCAAAATGCTTATTACGTTATAATGTGATTGCACTTGAAATATTGTGGTGTTACTTTGAATTGCAGGGTAAGGTTACCTCGGCCGGATGGTAGGTGACTCTTTATTTAACATGTTTGAGAAAGCGTGATAGAGGAAAGACTCCACGCCAAGGCTAGCGATCGTCCATGACCTCTTGTCATACCAAGTCCATTGCTTGGGCTTGGTACTCGTCGAGTTCGAATGTCGGTTCGGTGTCTCGAAATGCAGTGTGGAATGGTCTCCCTTCCAACTTAGAATAATCTCTGTCAGTATATCTATGTAGAAATAATATTTGCACGAGCATGAGCTCGCGTTATGTTTTCAATAAAGTCATAAACAGATTTCTTTAATGTTTTTTTTATTAATAGCTCCGTATTTGGATATAAGTTCAAATTTCTAAATAAAGAGAATTAAATGGTGCTCCTGGTGGGAAATAATTGTCTAGGTGTCACCACGCCCTAAGTAAAGGCTTAGAAAAAGTCGGGGCGTGACAGTGTTACCCTTCAGGCCCTTACATATCGTCACTAATTACATTAGGATCTTCACGGAACTCCTAGACTGCGCCAGAAGACGAACCCAATATGTAAAGTTTAGCTACACAAAATATGTGAACTGAACCAATATGCGGTAAGATAAAATCCCTTCATTCATGACACACTCAACCAAGCTTAGGATTTGTCAAGTGTCTATCCAAATGACTTGATTATTATAACTCATTTATATTAGTTGACAACGGGACCATGTCACAGACATGTCCAATGCATTGACCAATGACTCAGTCAACCTAATACCATATGAGTACCTGAGTGTTCACTCGAATATAAATTCAAGGAATGAATCCTTTCTTGGCTCATATACCACATTTAATCTACTTCGTAATGCAACCAAAACAAGTCACGTCTCAACCTATAAGACATTTGAGCTTAGGACATGATCAAAGTACATTACTCCGTAAACAAGATGATATTGACCTCAAGTCTAAGGACCTTTATCTCCCACACGCCGATGACATTATAGACATATAACAAAACAGTACATTAGCAGGGCATACCAATACTTCAACAAGTATCCATGTGTCCATCACGAGTTGCCATAACTCGTAGCAAGTGAGACATACTACATCCCCTAAGGATATGATGCAGACCACATGTCGACATATCACATATCATCGATATTCCAATTTCGATGATCATTAGTCGAGGTAATTTAAGAGTTACGTTATAACATTAATTCTCACATCATTAATAAACACGTAAACTCCAGGGATGCATTTATAAAATAATATAAACAATCAACTAATAATTCAACAAATGCAAATGCCATAATATTAATCATCATTAATATAAATATGAATGTGTATAAAGTACATTGTGTCTTAATATATATTGTCTCTAGGACATACATATACTTTTAGTAATAAGACGACTTGAAGGGTGACTAAAAATCGTCCCATTTGATCTAAGGGGGCGATATTTCATCCAAAGAGGCCGCCCTCTTTGAACCGATTTATTATAGTGTCGGAGATAAATACAACAATTACACAACACCAACTTATGCAAATTGACACCTTCTATGTTTCACTAATAGAGACTATACAAACCCACACTTCGACAGGAATTAAATAAGAGGCCGTCACACCACATACCAAGATTTGCCGAGGGGTATAGTGAGATCGATGTTATCTTTTTCTTCTTTAATTAGAATCTTGGGTTCTAGCATGAGAATGAATAATTTTTTTATGGAAATGATTTGTTTTAATGAATCTTACACAAAATATATCCAAATCAATTACCAAGTAGTGTGGTGGAATGGACCTTACATAATTCTCTTCCTTAACTAGAGGTCTTTGAGAATAAAAAAATGCCTAATAGGGAGCACTTTTTCTTTAATGAGCCCACGTAATACAAATTTTGTGAAATAAGGTTGATTTTTTGAAACTACAAAAAATATCTAGATTTTTAGGAGATCTTCACCTATTATAGTATCTAAATATATGAGTAGACGTTATAGATTCTTGTTATATTTTTATAAGAAGTGTGTAGATGTTTTAGAGTCTTAGATATTTGTAAGAAATAAAATAAAATTATCTAGATATTTTTATTTAGAACCATGTCTAAAATCACTCCTACACAACGTACTATAAATAGAAGTGATCTTAGTCATTTGTAACTCATCCAATACAAACTCAATTCATAGCCAATTCAGGAAAGCCTTCTTCCATAACAAAGCTCTCAACCTAAATCTTCCTTTGCCTTTCCAAATTTCTTCTTCTTTAATTGAATCTTTCGACCTTAATTAATGATTTTGGGCTAGCAGAAGATATCCCCAATTTATTTTTTCTTCAGCTATTTCCTATAAATCTGAATTATTCGAATTAGTAGATCCCAAATACAAGATGGTTATAAAAGTTTCAGCGTTGAACATGAAAATGAAAATGAAAATGAAAGGTCGGCAATGTCCCATTTAACTTTTAGCACTTAACAAGGTTATATATATTGTGAGAAAGTTGATATTTAGAAAGTGTTTGCTGTTAAAAGCAGGAACACAAGTTCATGGGCTAACTGAGTAGCAGCTGTCGGACATTAACATGGGGACCAATGACAACTATTCAAACTGTGAAACTGAAAGCCCATTAAGTTCCTACTACTGGTCTCCAGTCTCCACAACCTGGAAATCTACTAACTGTGGGCCTCTCTAGTCAACTGGTATTTCACAATCACAATTATTGAATTATACAGTCAAAATTATAAATTGAATTATTAAATTCTGATAAAATTATATGATGCCTTAACGTTTGACGATATTTTAAAATTTTATTTATTTTGAAAAGGAATTTTTTGATAAAAAATATTTTTGATAGTAGCAATTTTTGCTTGATAATTTGACTAATTAACTTGAAAAATAATTTTATTAATATTAGACTAGCAATTTATGCTTGATTAAGTTTCCAAAAATGCTTTTGGAGAAAACTACTTATTTCACTTCTTAAAATTAGCTTATGCTATTCAGAAGCCTTTTCGTTTGTTCATGAAAACTTGACCAAACACCTCAATATTAATAAATAGACACTTTTAGCTTTCTATTTTTTTAAAAAAAAATTCATCCGGTGTCCGCAGTAGAGCCCGACTATATCCGGATTCACATTGTGTAAAGCCCATTTTTGAAGGAAGCGCTCCCTACCAAGAATTTTTCTATATTTGTTAGGCATATTTTATATATTTTTTTGAGTCATTTTTAGTTAATATTTTAATCATTTTTGTTGTGTTTAGTATAATATTAGGGTTGTTTTTCTTTCTTTTGAGTCACAGCGGTTCAAAAAGGCAAAATGACAAAAATGAGCAGAAAATGGGCATAAAAGAAGAAATTCGAGGCAGAAAATGACAGAAATTGACAACCCGGACGAAAGCCATGCAGCGCCACGGCGCCGAACAGCAGGGTCGCGGCGCCGGAACATCTGAGAGGCCACGGGAATTATGGCGCCGCGTCGCCAGTCTGCAGGGCCGTGACGCCGACGCGGAAATTTCAGTTCCGAAGTTAATTTGGCCAAGGGAAAAAGGGTCCATAGGGCACGAAATTTGATAGATACAAACGCCCTAAGGATTATTCTTTGAGAAGGGGGGTTCATTCTACAACATAGGACAACACAAGACAACAAGAGAGGCTACAATTAGAGACTTAGTTCGCAGTAATTTCTTTTCTTTCGTTTTTAATTCAGTTTATGTATGAATTTTGTGTTAGTTCTTAGCGTGACTATGACTAAGAGCTAAACACTTTATTAGGGCTTTCCTTATAAATCACTTGAAATTTATATTCATGAATTAATGCAGTAGCTTGATTTCTTCTTCACTTGATTAAGATTTAGTCAATTAAATAATTGGTATGAATGCTTGATAATTAATTGATCACTAATTATCATAATATATATGATTTCGAATCAAGAACCGAGAGAAGAGATTTGGATATGCTGTAATTGACTAGACATGGTTAAAATCGCGGACGACAGTACCCCGATACTTGTGTAGCATTATAGGTTACTGTTCTTAATCCTCCTATGTGGTAAATCATATCATAAAAATATAGAAGGGTTTTTTTGCACTGAAATTGAGTGATTATATGTACTAACCGGAATATAAGACAGTTTAGTTAACCGCTATCTAAACGTAGAAGAAGAAGTTATTCTAGTTGCATTAAAGATTGAATAGAGTGGATAGTCGAGGATTTTGGAAGTCCTAATTCATTCATAACTGATTACAACTTAAATAGTTTAATTAATTCTTGCAATTATTCTAGTAGTTAACCAAAAACCAAACTCAATTATCGATTGTCAAATAGATAACATAAAATAGATGAACGGTAATTAAAAACCAGTCTATGAGGACGATATTCGGTCTTACCAGACTATATTACTTGTGAACGATGTGTGCGTTTGCGTGAGCATTCGAAATATCGCTAACAATATTCAGGACTCGAATCCGAAACCTCTGATTAAGAGAGTAATAATTTCAGGACCACATCCTGCTTCCTAAAAGTTTGGACATTCACTCTCTTAACATATACATGATACAAGCAACTAATATTAAATGAATTTAAGTTATATGCATATCTATACAAGCAACTAATATTAAATGAATTTAAGTTATATGCATATCTATGATGTAATAAATATTTATACCATTATTCATTTATTAGATAATTACATATGAATCTTTTGTTGGCATTAATTGATAACTTAACAAAGATTATAAGTAACATGTGATCATTTGTATCAGTATAAATAAGTTTTATCCTATTCTAGATACAACTTAAATATATTATAATTTACTAAATGCAGGTGATGGCAAAAAGATATCAACTTTAATTGTTTGAACTTTTTGCATTTCTTAGATGAATTAAAACATTCAAAATTACTTGTAAAAAGACACAAAGAAACATATTAGCCACCCATTTTATGCCGACATGATCGTCCAATTAAAGTACCTAAAAGCGTTTGTACATGAAAAACATTAAAATAATGCAAATTGTAATTCCGTTTCATATAACATTGGTGATAACTCTGTTTGAACTCGTAAAAGAAGAAGTGAAAAGTGATCGAAAAACTGAAAAGATGGTACCGTCGATAGCGCCACGACACTGAAACTTTAGAGAGGTCTGCAGGCTTTGGAGCGCCACGGCGTTGGGGCTTAGGGCCGCGGCGCTAATCCCAACAGAAAATTTCAGAATGCCCAAAAGGTGTGTCTCTTCATATAAGGTCATTGATGAATGACTGCTTAAGGACGAAAATTCATGCTATAAAAGACATGTGGATCACATGTTTGAAGACACACAACACACAATACATCACAATCAAATCATTAAACTCAATTAATGATCTAGGATTGTGCTTGATCTTCATCTTCTTCTTCAAGAACATTTCTGAAAAAAATATAAAGTAAATTCGCCAGAAGTGAAGTTCTTGTGCTAGAACTCTCACTTAGATAGTTATATACTCAAGGCAGACGTCCGAAGAACTACAACACAAGTGGGGACGAATTTTTATTTTAGGACACTGCGTCATTGCAGACCTCTATCTACAACAAGTTATTATGTGATTATGTTTGTGGTATTTCCATTGTTGTTGATTTCAATTTAGTTGAATTATCTATATATTATTGTGGTTATTCATTGAAGGTCTAGATTGACACTAACAATCTAAGACAAAAATTCTCAGAAAATTTATTTTTCTGATTGTGTAAAGCTTGCAATTTTTTTTCCAGAGAATACATTTCCTGATTTGCAAAAAGGATGGATCAATCTAGATCATCAATGGTGAAAAACCATGTGGAGAAACCCGAGAAATTCAAGGGTGCTGATTTCAAACGCTGACAACAAAAGATGCTCTTTTATTTGACAACTCTTCATGTGGCAAATGTGTTGACTGCCGAGGCTCCAACGGTACTTCCGGTTGGAGAAGGAGAATGAACCGACTGAGGAGGCAAAGACTGAAAATCTCAAGGCTATTCAGACTTGGGAGACTCAAGAGTTTCTTTGCAGAAACTATATTTTAAACGCCATGGATGACTCTCTATATGATATCTACTCCTCGTTCGGAACGACGAGGGAGTTGTGGCAGTCACTTGAGAATAAGTACACTACATAGGTTGTTTGTTCAAAGAAGTTCGTCATCGGCAAGTTTCTAAACTTCAAGATGAGCGATGCCAAAGTCGTTGTCAAGCAAGTGGAGTAACTCCAAGTCATTGTTCATGAACTAGAGGTTGAAGGTGTGGGCCTTAACCAATATTTCCTTGTTGGATCTATTATTGAAAAATTACCACATTCTTGGAAGAATTTTAAGGTTTATTTGAAGCATCTAACGGAGGAAATGAGTTTTGAGCAACTGGTTCTCAAACTTCGGGTTGAAGAAGATAGCCGGAAGAGCGACAAGGCAGATGCAGTTTCCTTGGAGCCAAATTAAAATATAGTTGAAGGAAATTTATCAAAAGCCAAGTTTCAGAAGGGCCCAGGCAAGTTCAATAGTGACAAGCCGTCATTTGCTGTCGGAAGAAGAACACTCGCCCCACAAAAGACCAATACGTTCAAGAAACAAGTTGGTGTTTGTTGGGTGTGCGGAAAGTCAGGGCATAGACAAAAGACTGCCGCCTTCACAAGAGCCAAGGCGGTGGTGGTGGAGGTTCGAGTAATATCAACCAGTCCAACCGTGCTGAAACTAAGAACCAATTCATTGGTGTTGTCATTGCTCAAGAAAATCTGGTTACAAATTCAACCGATTGGTGGATGGACACAGGTGCTACTATGCATGTATGTTCAGAGAAAGACATGTTTTCATCCTACCAAGCCATCAAAGATAGAGAACCGTTGTTTGTTGGGAATGTTGTTTCTGTGAAGGTGGAAGGCAAAGGGAAGGTGACTTTGAGGCTCACTTCCGGGAAGGATCTTGTACTCACCAATGTACTACATGTGCCTGAAATTTGTAAAAATTTAATTTTTGGCCCTGTTCTTAGCAACAAGGGTTTTAAGTTAGTTTTTGAATCTGACAAATTTGTACTCACCAAAGGTGGGGTGTACGTAGGCAAGAGTTGCCTCAATGAGGGAATCTTCAAACTAAGTGTTGTATGTACTAAGACATTTGCCGTTATCAATGAAAATGCAGACACTAGCACTGTTTCTGAGTATGTGATTGATTCCCTTTCTTCTTTATGACATTCTCGGTTAGGTCATGTAAATTATCATTCCTTACAAAGAATGGTAAAGATAGACATGTTTCCAAAGTGTTTCATGAACAAAATGACTAAATGTGGGGTTTGCATAAAATCAAAATATGCAAGTCATCCTCATAAATCTGTTGTGAAATCAAATGAAGTGCTTGATTTAATTCATAGTGATTTGTGTGATTACCAAGCACCCCCCTCTCGTGGAGGAAATAATTATTATATATCATTTATTGATGACTGCAGTAAATTTTGTTATGTATACTTAATACACACCAAAGATGTGGCTTTGAACATGTTTAAAACATACAAAGCAGAAATGGAAAACCAACTTGACAAAAGAATTAAGATTCTTAGGCCAGACCGAGGTGGTGAATATACGTCAAATGAGTTCAAAGAATTCTGTTCTACTCACGGTATAGTTTATCAAGCCACTGCGCCATATACTCCACAACAAAATGGAGTTGCCGAACGAAAGAATAGAACATTGAAGAATATGATAAATTCAACGTTGATTAGTTCGGGTGCACTTCTTAGTCTATGGGATGTGGCATTAATTACTGCAAATATGATATTGAATAGAATTCCTCAAAAGAAAAATGATCAATCTCCATACGAATTATGGAATGAAAGATTGTCTACTTTCAAAAGGATGAAAGTGTGGGGTTGCCTAGAGAAAGTTCAAGTTCCTTTACCAAAGAGAACTAAACTTGGATAAAAAATGATGGATTGCATATATATTGGTCATGTCAATAATAGTGCAGCATATAAGTTTTTGGTGTATCATTCTAATGTTGAAGGTATTCACAAAAACACACTAATGAAATCTGCTGAAGTAGAATTTTTTGAGGATATATTTCCTTATAAAGACAAAGATAAAAGTGTTCCTAATTACAAGAAGAGTACACTGCCTCAAAATGAGTCAAACCAAGACACTCTAAATGTTGAGAATCTTACTTCTTCCATTTAAGAAAATAATTCTGAAATAAGAAGAAGTAAACGTGAGAAAATTGCCAAAGATTTTGGACAAGACTTTATGACCTTTTTCGTTGAAGGAGAACCTCAAACGTATAAGGCTGCAATGGAATCATCTGAAGTACCTTATTGGAAGGAGGTCATCCAAAGTGAAGTAGAATTCATTGTACAAAATAATACATGAATATTAGTTGATCTTCCTCCGGGACAAAAACCAATAGGCCATAAATGGATCTTTAAACGGAAGTTAAGACCTGATGGTATTATAGAGAAATACAAAGCTCGGATAGTAGCCAAAGGATTCCAACAAAAAGAAGGTGTAGATTTCTTTGATATCTACTCACCAGTGTCTAGAATTACGTCTATAAGGACACTAATTGCTATAGCAACGATTCACAATTTGTAAATTCACCAAATGGATGTAAAGACTGCATTCTTAAATGGTGAACCAGAGGAAGAAATATATATGGAACAACCCGAAGGGTTTGTTGTTAAAGGTCAAGAGCAGAAAGTCTGTAAATTGGTTAAGTCGTTATATGGACTTAAACAAGCGTCAAAGCAATGTCATGAGAAGTTTGATAATACATTATTATCAAATGGTTTTCAAATAAACGAATGTGACAAATGTGTCTACATTAAGAAATGTAAGAATGCATGTGTCATTATATGCGTGTATGTGGATGATATGCTAATTATGGGAACAAATAAGGATATAATTAATCAAACCAAGAAGATGTTGCATGCCGTTTTCGATATGAAAGATATGAAAATAACGGATGTCATTCTTGGTATTAGAGTTCAAAGGAATTCTGAGGGTTATATATTAAATCAATCCCATTATGTGGAGAAAATCCTTAGAAAATTCGGACACTATGATAATAGGTCGGTTGTTACGCCATTTGATTCCGCTTATCACCTTAAAAATAATAAAGGTGATAGTGTGTCTCAATTAGAATATACGCAAGTTTTTGAAAGCTTGATGCACATAATGAATTGTACGAGACCGGATTTAGCATTTACAGTGAGTCGACTTAGTCGATACTGTTGACACCCAATTTTGTCCAGCCCCCTTAAATAAATAACCAATAAATTAAACATTTTTTCTTAAGTACTAACTAATTAGCACACCCGCATTTATTATTATAATAATAGTTTAGACTAATAAAACTCCTAAACCATTTAATCGCATTAGTTTATTAATTTACCACTAATTAACCAATTAAATAACTAATACCTAAATAATTGACTCCTAAACTAATAGCCCACTTCCTACCTAATTAAATACCCAATTAAATTAACTCTAATCAGCCCACCTTTTATTCTTTGCCCAGCCCAAATCCGTGGCCCAACACCCCTTTTCCCTTTATTATTACGAAACCATGACCATAACCCATTCCTTTCTTTTAACCTTCATCTCCCCATCGCCCGTACATTGCCCGACCCTTCACTCCTTCCTTATACCCACACGACCGTCGCCTTCCATGAGAATAACCTAAAAGCCCAAACCTAAAAATCGCGATACCTTACCTCGTTCGACCCGGATTTCTCGCCTGAGAATCCGGGACCTTCCTTACCTATGCAAACACAGCCAGCTCACCCTACCAGTACCATTCAAAATCGAATACAAACTTGCCTTCAGAGATCAAATCGTACCATATAACACCCAAAATCGCACCAAAATCTCCTTGAAATCATCCGCGAATCTACCCAAAAATAGCCTACAAATCCTTACGGTTCACCCCTCAAATCAGTCCTAACTTACCATAACAAGAACAATACGAAATCTCAGCAAAATCAATACAAATCGTCCCTCAAATCCGTCCTAAACTTGCCATGATTACGAAGCCCAATTAGGAGCTATAAATATCCAAGTTTTGACATGCAACAGGCATCGTTCATTGACCATCCATCAGTCATAAGTCACTAAGAACACAGACCACACTGTGCTTCAAATCATTTTTTTTTGTTCAATTGTTACTACTGCGGACCAGTTCTTCACAACTTCCCCTTCGACGATTCGGAGAAACCTTTGTCGTCACCTCAGTTCGCTACCCGCAAAAGGTCCGGAAACCCATTCCCTTTCATTTATTTAGTTGTCTAGTTGATGTTATGTGTTCTGTATGATGGTACCTGTATTCTTCTGTTCAAATTTGTTCGACTTGGTTGATCGTGTTTTCGGACAAATCACATCGTGAGAGTCCTCGATATTTATGGTGTTGATTCTATTTTAGGCAGATGTGTATTCAATTGTGATTCTTTTATGTATGTGTTTAAGTGTATAACACCTGTATAAGGGTCTAGATCCATTTTTGTATCATTAGGTGATATATCACGATTCATTACGTGTCTGTTAAGATTACTTCAAATCTGGAAAGGAGTAACACCTATTTTGCTATCTCTTGAATACACTAAGACCGCGATCCCTATGACTATGGTTGTGTGATTCAATCTCGATTTCCGTATATACCCCGTATTAGTATAACGAGAATCCATTATGCGAGCATGTTCCCTAGATTTTGTAACGACATACTATCGAGTCAAAATATAATGAAGTATAAGTTGTTATCTCATTTGATTTCCAAGTTATTACATATCAAGATCTTGCTAATATATTAAGTATATGTTTGTATATGAATCGATTGACTTGCTTTAAGAACATTACCTCGAAGGGTCGTCTATGCTAAAGTGATTTCAATACAATAGCATGAAACTTGTTTGATAAGTCCTTATTTGATGTGTTTTGATTAGTCTAATTTCGAATAGATCGCCAATTAATATTATCATCATATCTAGCTAATGAAGTCATTTGTATGCTCAGTTCGTGGACACATTTGGTGGATCTCCCTAACTTTTACATGAATGGGGGAGGTTGCTTGAGTGGACATGGGAGGATAGTTCGGATGGGTGATTTTGTCTACATGTTCCCTTATACCCTTGATTTATGTGTGCAATCGAATAAGTTGGGAGATATACCTGCTGACTTACCTGCATATCTACACTGCTGCTCAATTGCCCCACTATTTCCCACTATCTGATATGTTGTTCAAATTGCATTATTATACGTTCAATATACATGAGTTGTATACCCCTCTTGTTTATGCGAATGTCCTGTAGGTATCGACCTTTATATGGTTAGATACATTGAAATCAGCTTGTATAAATGGGCCTGCTTGAGGGGATAACATTGATAGTTTCTTTAAAAAAAATCTGAAAAGCTAAATCCGATGCTCTTGAGGCACTGGTCATATTTCTTGCATCGAGGCCCATCTGGGGAATTATCTGCATGGCGAATTAATCTTGGCGGCCGGTGTGCTTAGTTTAATGTTTCATTTATTTTCATACATGATGAGTTTAGAATATTTACTAATCCCTATCTTTCTTATTTTTTTTACATGGCATGCATCGGGAGAATAATCAAGAGTCTCGGTACGAGACTCATCATGACTTCCACATCGCCAACTATACTTCCGCCGCAGGGCTTCCAAACAGTTATAGGATAGATGATGTCACCATCCGCTCTAGACGTCGCAACGACGCCAATCTCACTCTTCTTTATGCTCATTTATGCATTGGTTTATTTGCTCATTCATTTATTATTGTCATATTTACTAACCTTGTAATTAATAGGATAATTAATTCTATTAGTCTTTGGAATACTTTAGAAAGGGTAGTTTAAATATAAATTCATCCTTACTTAGTCTATACTCATCATATAAAAATCTAAAAAAAAAAATAATAATAATTAATCCTAGTATACTTTAGTCCTGTAGTTAATATATTTCTCCGTATTTAGTCTTCAAGAAATAAACTTTATCATAAATTTTTCATAAATATTATAGGAAATGATTTTTGCACATACGTATGAAATAATAATCTCATAATTTTACAAGAATTTTAATCCTACGTACACTGTTAGGAGTAATCACTTTCTTACTTTTGTCAAGAATAAAATAATCTCCTGTCCCATAACTTCATAATCAACTTTGTATATATTTTATGAATCTCATAAGACCCTTTTTATCAATATATATATTCTTTAAATATTTGTCACAACCCTTTTTTACTTAAATAATCTTTTTCTAAAACGCATATCCCTTAGCAGAATAAATTAACCTATGTTTGAACGGACAACCGCAAGTTAAGCGGATCCTTTAGGGTGCCTTATCCCTTCCCTTTAGGATAATAAAGAATCCTTACTCAGAATCTAATCTAGTTTCACAGACCATTAAATGGAGTTAATGCTGACTTTAATCAGTTAGTATCTAGGTGTCCTAATTCACCCAATTAATTAGGTGGCGACTCCCTTAAACATTTTTAACATTTATTTCTTACATTTTTGGGGAGGATAACCATTCCGTCGCGCATTTAAGCCTGAGAGTTCAAAATCGGGTGCGACAGCATGGCGACTCCACTGGGGATAGACAGGTTCTTAACCATAACAAACATAGGTTAATTATTGTGCTTCTTTTTTTCCTTTCTTTATTTATTTATTTGTTTTTTATTTGCTTAACTTACTTAATTTGCTTATTTTGTGTTTCACACTTATTTGCTTTATATTTTGCCTAAACTATTTTTGCTTTATATATGAATATTTGCATATTGTTTTAACTGCTATTTGTTACCGCTTTCCTTAAACTGGCATTCCGCTCATACTTCCTCCCTTATGGAAAATTCACACTATCACACACGACACGCGGGTGTGCTTTGCACTGCAAATTTCTTTCAAACACCCAATTTAAGAGAGTTGGTATTTTGCGCGGAGAATCGGTCCAACCGGTGGTCGCGTAGCCTTCACTCGAGTAGTCGCTCGGGAACTCAAGCGTCTAGTAAGCCAAATCTTAGCAAACTTAAGATAGAGCTATACCACCTTTATTTTAAGGCGTCGTGCATTTACCTTAGATGGGTGGGTCCTCGTATCGACACCACTATTAGGAAGACACCAAACTTGTCGATGGGTTTCTCAACCCAACGACCAACCAGCATATTATGTGTTGCACAGTCATGATAGATTTATCCAAGCCAAAAGACATGCCCAAAATTGGAAATGTAAGTTTATTATTATTGTTTTTCAGCATTTGTAACATGGATCATATAAGAATGGTTAGCGGAGTTCCTAATAAGCTAAGAGTATGGTGGGAGGATTTCGACATCAGCAGTCAGACGATGATTAGGAAGAAGTTGGGGTGTCTCATCTCACTATTTGGTATTTCGCGGATCCGCATTTGATCCGAGCTTTAATCCATTTTGGGATCCGCCAGAGTCATTTTCAAATTCAAGGATTTTGAAATAACTCCTACATTGGAAGAAGTGCATTATTTCACCAGCCTAGTTTACCAAGGTAGAAGACAGATTATTCCCAACAGCCAATCAGGGAAGAAATTCCTCCGCTACATGGGTCTTAAGAATACTAAGGAGTTGCGTTGCTTCGAGAACAACTGGGTGTCTCTTGACTATCTTTACGAGAGGTATGGACATAATAACGCTTACAAGACATGCAAAACAGAATTCTCATGCACTCTACGCCATTGGCAAAACAGGCGTCCTATTGCATTCACTGTCGCTCTACTTGGCACCTTGATTTTTCCTGCAGGTATGGCAAGATAAGTACTTGCATATGTTCCGTGGCCAGATCACTTTTCGAGGGAATTGACGGCATACAACCCACTTTGGTTCCTATGATTTTGGCAGAAATATTCCGAGCTCTTGGGAAATGCAAAAGAGGACAGACAAACTTCTTTGAAGGTTGCAATCTTATCTTACAAATGTGGGCCATGGAGCATTTTTACCAACGGTCAAATATGACAGACGTTTGTTTCAGCGCATCCTACAAGATCGGCGAACTTATGATAGAACGAAACGGTTTGTGTCACCGGTCGGCATCAAAGATTGGTGCAAGTTTTTGACATCCCGCACCCAGGATCAGATCCAATGGAAATATCCTTTACTCCCTCACAAAAATGGAGCCTTTGTACGTGGTAAAGAATTGTACTATATTGAGCTTATTGGTCTAAAAGGTCTGCAACCATACGCTCCCCTACGCACACTCCGACAATTCGGCCAAGAACAGATAATCCCACTCCGATCGGACATGGGAGTTTCGGAAGTTACATTTGGACCAGACTTTATTGTGCCTCGAGCTAGACAAATTTTGAAAGAATGGGACGACATTAACAAAATAGACATCGGAGATGAACAAGCGAGCACACACCGAGTATCGCATACGGCCGCAAGAGGATCACATCAACACAACCTCTGACCCAAGAGGAGAGCAAGGTTTGAGGACATGGACACAAGCAATAGAATGAAGAATAATCAACTCGAGAGAGGTCATCACCCGGACATGTGGGCCCTAATGCGCGATGCAAAGCAATACTTGGAACGGGGCTATACCAAAGAAGACCTAAGCTTCACTATCACAAGCGACACGCTTATTTAGATTTCCATTGTTTTCTTATAAAATGTCATTTCAATTAGCTTTATTTCCAATAAAGGCATTCCAATACAATGGCTTGGTACATCTAACGTGACTTTGCATTTATGACGCTTAGGCCTACCTACGGCGTGATAGAGGCCCCTTGCGTATTTGGACGCTTTAATCTACTTTATTTGTTGAAGCTTCATTATATGCCCATATGTTCGCTATTACATTTATCTTGACACATGTTTTGAACTAAAGGACTTTTTACTCCTCGTCGGTGATTTGTGTTGGCAAGCGGTGAGCACCCATATTTCACGGATCCAAAGCACGAGCAACAAAAATGAATGATTCAGGGGCAAACGAACAGGATGGCTTTGGACTCATCGCCATTCAACGAGATGAACCAGAGACATCGAAGGAAATGCTCCATATTAGATGAATACCTTGCTCAAATCGCATGACAAATGGCGGTCATGCAGCGAAATGGATAGACTCGGAAATTACTAAGCTATCTATAAGCCTCAACACACAACTACCCACACTTCCTAATTCACCGCCCTTTCGACGCCATCCCCAACACCCAACAGATAACCCACAACCTCCAAATCCACAATACAACAACACGCCTCATAACCTTAACGCGGCCAAAGCCACAACACAACAACACACCTCCTCATAACCGCGGACCTTAAATGACCTTAACGCGCATACCTCACCATTTGAATAATACAAGCCACCTTACGCCCCAAAACAACCAACCTACTCAACCAAAGACCGATGACATACCATAGTAAACAATACGGATCACGTATATGTGACCCGTGCACCACATCTCACACCTGCACCTATACCTCCCGGAGTTTGCTCGATATGAAGAGGCGGAGAAGAGGACAAGAGTTGGGATAGATGAAACGTGGCGGAGAAATTCACGACTTGAAGAAAGCTTTTAGAACCTTGGATGGACAAAGGTCGGAGGATTGGAATACGAGGATTTATCGTGCATCCCGTCGAGCTGCCCGTTGGATACAAGGTACCAAAGTTTGACCTGTTTGACGGCCAAAGTCATCCTCGTGCGCACTTGAGATCCTATTGCGCCAAAGTCGTGGGGGTGGGAAGAGATCAATCAATCATCGGGCCGTTGGTGATACGGAGCTTGAGTGGAGAGGCCTTGGATTGGTATACTAGCGAGGATCGAGGAAGTGGCGTAGTTGAGGCGATGGCGAGACTTTGTAGGCGAGTTCGGGTTTAATACGGACAACGCCTGGACAGATTCTATCTTATGAAATCGGAGAAAAAGTCAATAGAAACCTTTAGGGAATATGCGATGAGGTGGAGATCAAGCGGCGAAGGTCCAACCACTATGGAAGAAAGTGAAATGACGACCTTTGTTTGTCTGATCCCTGAAGGACCCCACGTACTATGAGAGGTTGATCAGCGTCATTGGACGCAATTTTTCTGAAGTAGTAAAAATGGGAGATTTTGTGGAAGAAGGACTCAGAACAGGTAGGATCACGAACCTGGCCGCTTTGCAAGCAACAAGCAAAGCCATACAATCAGAGTCAATGAGAGGGATGAATAAGAAGAAGAAGGATGGAGCAGCCCCAATCATGACGGTGCAACAACACAAAACGAATCGGGCCCTGACATACCAACCCCAAACATACCAACCCCAAACATACCAACCCCAAACATACCAAACCCCCACATTCCAAAACCCTCCATATGATCAGTTTAGCCAAAATACTCCCACATACAATCAACCTTCACCCATCTACACCACCCAGCCAATATACAACCCACGGGCGTTCGCCCACACAAATCCCTCACAAAGCCGACCAGCAGATACCCACGCCGGCAATACCACGCCTGAAAACACACCTAGACCCGAACAGGCAGAGGAGGCCCACAAAACCATACACCCCGTTGGTGAACCATACTCCCAACTATATGAAAAGTCGGCCGGGTTTTATACAACCAATCCTGGTAAATCCTAATCCACTCCTACCATGGCATGATGAGAATAAGCATTGTGCATACCACTCCGGAGTGTCGTGGCACGATCTGAGATAGTTGTTATGCTTTGAAAAGCGAATTGAGGAGCTAATCGGAGAAGGAGCTATTCGATTGAAAGAGCCTTCCCAATGTCAACAACAATCCGCCAAATCACGACAATCTGGCGTGCGCACGATCACGCTTTGATGATGTATGCGATATGGAAGGACTATCGTATCAATCGAGGAGAAAGAGGCGGGGATCGCCATTGCGTTGCCCGTGTGATTACCGCCAAGGTCGAGGCCGTTGGAAGTAGAGTTGGCCGCCATAAGCCTCGATGTCGGTCTTAGTACGGGATGGAGTCATTTGATCAAACAACGTAATGAGGTAAACGAAGCAGTGGTAGAAGGTACATTCTGATGAGGTGGCAGTCGGACAACGTTACTCAATCGTAGAAGTATCGCGAAAGACGCCGGAAAAAGGCGTGACGAATCAAGTAGAGAATTTTTGAGAAGGATGCCTCAGGAGACTATTCCATTGTAGAACAGTTGAGTAAAACACCAAAGACAAATTTCTATTGTCATTGTTGATGAATTCCGTGAACCACCGAACCGCTTTGATGGAGGTTTTGAAAGAAGCGCGTGTGCCCGGTAGAGGCCATGAGAACTTTTCGGCATTGATCGGGCAGATTAAAGAGGTGCAAAGATAATCTTCCATGAGAATGAATTGCCTCACGAAGGTCGGGGTCATAATAAGGCATTGAACATATGATCAGTGTGCTAATAAGTTTATCTCTCGAGTCTTGATTGATGGGGTCACCGTTAATGTATGCCGCTGAATACTCTTGAACTTTAGGAGTCAACATTGGGAAACTCATGAAAGCTACACAAAGGGTAAAGGTTTGATGGGACCACGAGGGCGTCGCAGCGAGATTGATTTGACACTACTGATCGGGCGCAGAGTTCGAGATAGAATTCCAAGTATTGGACATATCCACGTCTTCTGATTTGTTACTCGGTAGGCCTTGGATCCACTTGGTGAGCCGCTTCCACTTTGCATCAAGTCTGAAATTCATCCGGAATCATCATGAAGTTGTGGTTGAGGGGACAAGGACAACACCGCTAAAGGCAATTCGGTCATCGAGTATGGAGAAATTTGGATGGATCTGTCTACCATATGAACAAGATCGTAGGCGTTAGCAAGGCTAAAGGGACGCGACTACCTCGCACTCCCAAAATGGTGGCGAGAGATCTGAGAAATGGTTTCGAGCGGTGAGGACTTGGACCAAGACTAGGAGGAATCACGAGCCGATTCACTTGCGGGAGAAGAAGGACACTTTGGTCTCGGATATCACCAGCTGGAGAGATGATGTTATTTGATCTCGAAGGAAGGGTGAGTCTCATCTGCCAAGACACTGTTCCACCTGAATCATTCATTCGTCAAAGCATGCCTGCTCGGCTACGGAAGAGGAGGATGCGGCGATTCTGCGGATGGACTTGAAGGCCTTTTCATTTCGAGGAAGAAGCGAGTGTAAATGCGGTTTTGGAAGACCATACGGATGACTGGACCATTTGGAGTGCGAGCGGGAGATGTCTTGAGCAAGCTGGACTGCACCCAACCTTTTTTTTCATGAGTGCAGGTAGAATTAATAATTAGACGTTTTAAAAAATTCAATTCGTATTTTTACGAATTATGGAACACATTTTATGAGCTTATTTCCTTACGAAGTTTTAATAACAAGTTATGTTTTAATCAACGCTCTTTATTCCTTTCTTTCAAAGATACAAAATAATATACTTGTCGATAATGAAAATGTGACATGTCATGAAACAAGCGAACAAAGTCAGAATAATCCGACAGAACCCGAATGGAATTTCCCGCTGGAAGAATTAACGGAAGAGTTAGGAAAATTCGAGGATAAGTCGAAACCTAATCTGGATGAAACAGCTTGATAAACCTAGGGGATGATAAAGTCGTGAAGGAGACAAGGATCAGCGTTCACTTGAATACCACGAGAAAGAAGATTTGGTGGCCACTATTGAGCGGTATGTCGACATATTCGCAGTCTTATGATGATATGCGGTCTAAGCACGGACATCGTTTCTCATAAGGCGCCCGTTGAACCATCATGTCTTCCGGTGAAGCAAAACCAAGGAAAATCAAGCGGATCGAGTTTGAAAGTCAAGGAGGAGATCTCCAAACAATTGGGCGCAAATGTCATTCGGGTAGCAAGGTACCCCACCGTTAGCCATATTGTGCGATAACAAGAAGGATGGCAAAATACGAGTTTGTGTCGATTACGAGGATCTCAACAAGGCAAGCCAAGGATGATTTTCCGCCGAACATTCATTTACTCATTGACAATTGTGCGAAGCATGAGTTGCGATCCTTTGTCGATTGTTTCACGGGTACCATCAAATCTTAATGAGCGAAGAGGATATGAGAGAAGGCGCGTTCACCCCGCGTGGGGTATATTATTATCGAGTCATGCCATTTGGACTTAAAAGCGGTGCCAACTTATACATGAGTCATGACTACCATTTTTCATGATATGATCCATAAGGAAATTGAAGTCTACGTGGATGACGCCATTATCAAGTCGCGGAGTGCGGATCATCCGTCCATCGAAGAAGTTTTGAACGATTGAGGCAATACACGAAGTTAAATCCGGCAAAGTGTGCCTTCGGCGTCAATGAGGAAATTGTTGGGTTTCATTGTGGCGAGAAGGGAATAGAGTTGGATCCTTCTAAGATAAAAGTCATTCAAGATCGCCTCATAGAAGAATCGCAAGGAAGTGATGAGTTTTCTCGATCGTTTGAATTATATCAACAGTTCATAGCACAATCAGCGGTGATATGCGAACCAATATTTAAGTTGTTAAAGAAGGGCGCGCCACTAAGTGGACATTGGAGTGCCAAGCCCTTGACAAAATCAAAGAGTATCTCACAAATCCGGTCTTGGTGCCTCGGAACCGGGAGGCCTTTGCTATTATACTTATCCGTATTGGAAAATGCATTCGGATGTGTGTTAGGACAACGTGATGAGGCGGGAAGGAAGGAACAAGCAATATACTACTTGAGTAAAAGTTCACGCCTTATGAAGCTCGTTACACAATCTTTGAACGCAGCGTGTTGTGCCTTGACTTGGGTTGCACAAAAATTGGACATTACTTATCCGCATACACCACCTACGTCGAGGATGGACCCGCTTAAGTATATCTTTGAAGCCTATACTCTTGGAAAACTTGCAAAATGGCGATTCTTTTAAGTGAATTCGACATCGTATATGTCACCCAAAAGGCGATCAAAGGACAAGCGTTAGCGGATCATCTCGAGAGAATCCAATGAAGCGAGAATACATCCCCGCGGACTACTTTCCGGATGAAGAAGTGATGTTTGTAGGAGAAGACATTTTAGAAGAATATCGGGTTGGAGAATGTTCTTGATGGCGCGCGAATTTCAAAGGAGTAGGTATCGGGCGGTTTTGGTATCGAAGCGGGACAACACTACCCAATATCGACAAAGCTCGATTCCGTGCACGATAATATGTCGGAATACGAGGCGTGCATACTAGGACTCGAATGGCTATTGACATGAACATAAAAAGTTCTGGTCGTAGGGATTCAGACACATTGATTCACCAAGTGCAAGGCGAATGGGCCACCAAGAATAGGAAGATACTTCCGTACTCTACTGCGTGAAAGAATTACGCAAGAGGTTCGTTAAGATAGAGTTCGGGCATACTCAGGGCTCGAAATGAGTTTGCAGACGCCTAGCAACTTTGTCCTCCATGATTCAACATCCGGACAAGAACTATATTGACCCAATCAAAGTAGATGTGCTAGAGCGGCGACTATTGTTCTCGATAGATGAAGAATCGTAAGGCAAACCTTGGTATGGCGAGATCAAGAGGTATCTCAAGCGGTGAGTACCGGAAGCGCGACCAACATACAAAAGAAGACTCTTCGGAGGTTAGCCAACCATTTCTTCCTGAGTGGCGAGGTCCTTTATCGGAGAACTCCGGATTTAGGTTTGTTAAGATGTGTTGACACTCGAGAAACAAACAAGTTATTAGAAGAGACACACGGAGGTATGTGCGGACCTCACATGAACGGCTTCATGTTAGCAAAGAAGATACTACGAGGAGGTTACTTCTGGATGACGATGGAAACAGATTGCATCAGTTTCGTGCGAAAATGCCATCAATGTCAGATCCATGGCGACTTGATTCACGTGCCACCAAATGAACTCAACGTCACTAGTTCCCGTGGTCGTTCGCGGCAGGGCATGGGCGTCATTGGTCTATTGAGCCGGCGGCATCAAATGGACACAGGTTTATCCTAGTGGCGATTGATTACTTTACAAAATGGGTAGAAGCGTCATCATACAAGTCTGTGACTAAGAAAGTAGTAGTGGATTTTGTTCATCACAACATCATTTGTCGGTTTGGAATCCCAGAATCAATCATAACCGACAACGGATCCAATCTCAATAGTGCGATGAAGGAGATGTGCGTGAAGTTCAGGATCACTCATCGCAACTCTACCCCATATCGACCACAAATGAATGGAGCAGTCGAAGCGGCCAACAAGAACATCAAGAGGATACTGAGGAAGATGATAGATAACTACAGGCATTGGCATGAAAATTTGCCTTTCGCCCTCTTGGGCTACCGTACTACAATCCGGACCTCGCGGGAGCAACACCGTATCTCTTGGTTTATGGAGCGAGCGGTCTTTGCCGGTGAGGTGGAAATACCGTCTCTAAGAATCATCGAGCCGAACTAGATGAAGCCAAATGGATCAGAGTAAGTACGAACAATTGATGCTTATTGATGAAAGCGGATGAATGCGATGCCACGGACAACTTTACCAGAACAGAATGGCCAGAGCTTTTAACAAAAACGTACTACCAAGAAACTTACAACCGCGACATCTGGTGCTGAAACGAATATTCCATAACCAAAGTGAAGCGAAAGAAATTCGCGCCCAATTGGCAAGGGCCTTACATGGTTCACCGAGTGCTTACAGGAGGGGCCCTCATCTTAGCTGAAATGGACGGCGAAGTGTGGCCTAGAGCCATCAACGCAGATGCAGTAAAGAGATATTATATTTAGAGTGCTTTATTTTCATGTAATCACTTTGCTTGTAATTGAACTACGTTTGACCTGATTCCCTTTGCGGGATACGTAGGCGGCCATATCGGCTTCGGTCCCATTTCCAGAAAATACTCAATTACTTTGCTTGTAATCGGAACTACGTGCGACCTGATTCCTTGGCGGATACGTAGGCGGCCACATCGGCCTCGGTCCCATTTTTAATTTTAAAATCTTGTTTGTAACGAACTACGTTTGACCTGATTCCCTTAACGGATACGTAGGCGGCCTACATCGGCCTCGGTCACACCATAAGGAAATCCTCAGTTTTGTCATTTTGCACTTTTGTGGTTGGTACTCAGTCTTGCCGTACATACAAGACAAACCTACGACATATATCCGACCCAGTTTCGCCAGTCAAAACTGGGACAATTTTTTTTAGGATTGCGCCACGAAAGGACACCGACAAATATGATTCCATATGCTCGAAAGATCGACATAAACTGGGACAATTTTAAGGGTTTTACTACAAATGACGTCAATGAGCATGGTTAAGTTACGCACAGGGTTCCAGGTCCCAAAACTGGGACAAATTTTAAAAGAGCGGCAGAACACCAAGAGTATGGGAGAATATACCACAGATTTCGGATAGGGAAGTTTTGCTTTGTTTCACAACATGTCACTATTCAAATATCGACATAATTTCCTACTAGCACATATAAGTATATTTTCTCAAGATAGAATATTTTTCAACAAATGTTTTGGGCCGAGACTCGAAATCAGACAGGGGTTACATGTCCAGACAAGACAACGCGTGCAAGCATCAAGAGCCAACACAAATCGGCCGACCCCCTCCCCGAACTCACAATTTTTCTTTGAGTGAATTTTGCAGGACAACAGGAACAAGGAGGGCAACAACATCCCAATACAACAGATCCGCTCACGAAGTCCATCTGCAACAAGTCTACATCAAATACATCTCGCAAAACCACATCTTCGTTACTCAGGCTACATCATTTACACTTTAATTATTCGATTATGCGTAACACGATTTTTATCTATGCCCTAGGAGGCGTCATTTGCATTTCGTCCATACAAGACGATAACGCCCATACAAGGCGTCATTTGCGTATAAATCCATACAAGCGATAACGCCATACAAGCGTCATTTTGATAACGCCCATACAAGGCGTCATGTGCATTTCGTCCATACAAGAAGATAACGCCCATCTGGCGTCATTTTCATAACGCCACAGAGGCGTCATTTGCATTTCGTCCATACTGAGCGATAACGCCCAACAAGGCGTCATTTGCGTATCGTCCATCTAAGCGATAACGCCATACTGGCGTCATTTTCATAACGCCATCTGGCGTCGTATGCATTTCGTCCATCTGAGCGATAACGCCCATCTGGCGTTATTTTCATAACGCCATACTGGCGTCATGTGCATTTCGTCCATACAGCGATAACGCCATACTGGCGTCATTTGCATTTCGTCCATCTGAGCGATAACGCCCATCTGGCGTCATTTGCATTTCGTCCATACTGAGCGATAACGCCCATCTGGCGTCATTTGCATTTAAATCCATACAAGCGATAACGCCCATCTGGCGTCATTTGCATTTCGTCCATCTGAGCGATAACGCCATCTGGCGTCATTTGCATTTCGTCCATACAAGCGATAACGCCCATCAAGGCGTCATTTTCATAACGCCCATACTGGCGTCATGTGCATTCGTCCATACAAGCGATAACGCCCATCTAAGTGTCATTTTCATAACGCCATACGGCGTCGTATGCATTTCGTCCATCTGAGCGATAACGCCCATCTGGCGTCATTTGCATTTCGTCCATACAAGCGATAACGCCCATCTGGCGTCATTTGCATTCGTCCATACAAGCGATAACGCCCATCTGGCGTCATTTGCATTTCGTCCATACAAAGCGAAACGCCATCTGGCGTCATTTGCATCTTCGCCCACAAAGCGAAACGCCCATCTGGCGTCATGTGCATTTCGTCCATCTGAAGCGATAACGCCCATCTGGCGTCATTGCATTTCGCCCATACAAAACGATAACGCCCATCTGGCGTCATTGCATTTCGTCCATACTGAGCGATAACGCCATACAAGGCGTCATTTGCATTTCGTCCATCTGAGCGATAACGCCCATCTGGCGTCATTTGCATTTCGTCCATCTGAGCGATAACGCCATCTGGCGTCATTTGCATTTCGTCCATACAAAGCGATAACGCCATCTGGCGTCATTTTCATAACGCCATACAAGGCGTCGTATGCATTTCGTCCATCTGAGCGATAACGCCCATCTGAGTGTCATTTTCATAACGCCGCGCCATCGGCGTCATGTGCATTTCGTCCATACAAGCGATAACGCCATCTGGCGTCATTGCATTTCGTCCACGAGCGATAACGCCCATCTGGCGTCATTTGCATTTCGTCCATCTGAGCGATAACGCCCATCTGGCGTCATTGCATTTCGTCCATCTGAGCGAAGAACGCCATACAAGGCGTCATTTGCATCTAAATCGCGCAAGCGAACGCCCATACAAGGCGTCATTCGCATTTCGTCCATCTGAGACAATAAGGCCCATACAAGGCGTCACTGCACTTCGTCCATCTGAGCGAACGCCCATACTGGCGTCACTGCGTCGCCTATCTGAGCGGCGTATCATCACATCATTCCATATACAAATCGACTACAACCACAACACAAATTTACATCCTTGCATTGTTTTGTTTTGTGATTTATGCACTAATGCCTCTATCTCGGCTTCAATCTGAGAACATTTACAAGTTGCAAAGACGAGCACAACGCGTGGACCTACTCTTACGGCGAACTGAGGTAATTTGTTGGGAGCAAGGCTTCCCAACAAAAGGCAAAAGTGGACCCGAACGTCGACCTACTCTCTCCCAACATTCTAACACCACAATAACTCATTTACCACAATGACTCGACCTTGGGACGGTTTTTAAATCGCGTCGGCACCCTTAGTTTTCAAACACCAACAACACTTTGTTCCAATTCCGATGACCCAGACAAAATTGGCTATAAGTCAACGTCTTTGTCTGGAGATTCTTTCATCTTCCCCATACAAAGAGGGACAACTGTTGACACCCAATTTTGTCCAGCCCCCTTAAATAAATAACCAATAAATTAAACATTTTTTCTTAAGTACTAACTAATTAGCACACCCGCATTTATTATTATAATAATAGTTTAGACTAATAAAACTCCTAAACCATTTAATCGCATTAGTTTATTAATTTACCACTAATTAACCAATTAAATAACTAATACCTAAATAATTGACTCCTAAACTAATAGCCCACTTCCTACCTAATTAAATACCCAATTAAATTAACTCTAATCAGCCCACCTTTTATTCTTTGCCCAGCCCAAATCCGTGGCCCAACACCCCTTTTCCCTTTATTATTACCCGAAACCCGCAGCCCATAACCCATTCCTTTCTTTTAACCCTTCATCTCCCCATCGTCCAGCCCACATTGCCCAGCCCTTCACTCCCCTTCCTTATACCCACAGACGACCCGTCGTCTTCCCCACAAGAATAACCTAAAGAAGCCCAAACCTAAAAATCGCCGCCAATACCTTACCTCGTTCGACCCGGATTTCTCGCCTGAGAATCCGGGACCTTCCTTACCTATGCAAACACAGCCAGCTCACCCTACCAGTACCATTCAAAATCGAATACAAACTTGCCTTCGGAAATCAAATCGTACCATATAACACCCAAAATCGCACCAAAATCTCCTTGAAATCATCCGCGAATCTACCCAAAAATAGCCTACAAATCCTTACGGTTCACCCCTCAAATCAGTCCTAACTTACCATAACAAGAACAATACGAAATCTCAGCAAAATCAATACAAATCGTCCCTCAAATCCGTCCTAAACTTGCCATGATTACGAAGCCCAATTAGGAGCTATAAATATCCAAGTTTTGACATGCAACAGGCATCGTTCATTCACCATCCATCAGTCATAAGTCACTAAGAACACAGACCACACTGTGCTTCAAATCATCTTTTTTTGTTCAATTGTTACTACTGCGGACCAGTTCTTCACAACTTCCCCTTCGACGATTCGGAGAAACCTTTGTCGTCACCTCAGTTCGCTACGCAAAGGTCCGGAAACCCATTCCCTTTCATTTATTTAGTTGTATAGTTGATGTTATGTGTTCTGTATGATGGTACCTGTATTCTTCTGTTCAAATTTGTTCGACTTGGTTCAGTCGTGTTTTCCAGACAAATCTGTCAGCAGTAGTCCTCGATATTTATGGTGTTGATTCTATTTTAGGCAGATGTGTATTCAATTGTGATTCTTTTATGTATGTGTTTAAGTGTATAACACCTGTATAAGGGTCCTAGATCCATTTTTTGTATCATTAGGTGATATATCACGATTCCGCTACGTGTCTGTTAAGATTACTTCAACCGGAAAAGGAGTAACACCTATTTTGCTATCTGCTTGAATACACTAAGACCGCCAATCCTATGACTATGGTTGTGTGATTCAATCTCAGATTTCCGTATATACCCCTGTATTAGTATAACAGAATCCATTATGCAGAGCATGTTCCCCTAGATTTTGTAACCCGACATACTATTGGAGTCAAAATATAATGAAGTATAGAAGTTGTTATCTCATTTGGATTTCCAAGTTATTACATATCAAGATCTTGCTAATATATTAAGTATATGTTTGTATATGAATCAGTTCAGCTTGCTTTAAGAACATTACCTCGAAGGGTCGTCTATGCTAAAGTGATTTCAATACAATAGCATGAAACTTGTTTGATAAGTCCAGATTTGATGTGTTTTGATTAGTCTAATTTCGAATAGATCGCCAATTAATATTATCATCATATCTAGCTAATGAAGTCATTTGTATGCTCAGTTCGTGGACACATTTGGTGGATCTCCCTAACTTTTACATGAATGTGAGGTCGCCACTTAGTGGACATGGGAGGATAGTTTGGATGGGTGATTTTGTCTACATGTTCCTTATACCCTTGATTTATGTGCAATCGAATAAGTTGGGAGATATACTGTGACTTACCTGCATATCTACACTGCTGCTCAATTGCCCCACTATTTCCCACTATCTGATATGTTGTTCAAATTGCATTATTATACGTTCAATATACATGAGTTGTATACCCCTCTTGTTTATGCGAATGTCCTGTAGGTATCGACCTTTATATGGTTAGATACATTGAAATCAGCTTGTATAAATGGGCCTGCTTGAGGGGATAACATTGATAGTTTCTTTAAAAAAAAATCTGAAAAGCAAAAATCCGATGCTATTGAGGCCTGGGTCATATTTCTTGCACATCGAGGCCCATCACTGGGGGAATTATCTGCATGGCAGTAATTAATCTTGTGCCGGTGTGCTTAGTTTAATGTTTCATTTATTTTCATACATGATGAGTTTAGAATATTTACTAATCCCTATCTTTCTTATTTTTTTACATGGCATGCATCGGGAGAATAATCAAGAGTCTCGGTACGAGACTCATCATGACTTCCACATCGCCAACTATACTTCCGCCGCAGGGCTTCCAAACAGCTATAGGATAGATGATGTCACCATCCGCTCTAGACGTCGCAACGACGCCAATCTCACTCTTCTTTATGCTCATTTATGCATTGGTTTATTTGCTCATTCATTTATTATTGTCATATTTACTAACCTTGTAATTAATAGGATAATTAATTCTATTAGTCTTTGGAATACTTTAGAAAGGGTAGTTTAAATATAAATTCATCCTTACTTAGTCTATACTCATCATATAAAAATCTAAAAAAAAAAATAAAAATAATTAATCCTAGTATACTTTAGTCCTGTAGTTAATATATTTCTCCGTATTTAGTCTTTAAGAAATAAACTTTATCATAAATTTTTCATAGATATTATAGGAAATGATTTTTGCACATACGTATGAAATAATAATCTCATAATTTTACAAGAATTTTAATCCTACGTACACTGTTAGGAGTAATCACTTTCTTACTTTTGTCAAGAATAAAATAATCTCCTGTCCCATAACTTCATAATCAACTTTGTATATATTTTATGAATCTCATAAGACCCTTTTTATCAATATATATATTCTTTAAATATTTGTCACAACCCTTTTTTACTTAAATAATCTTTTTCTAAAACGCATATCCCTTAGCAGAATAAATTAACCTATGTTTGAACGGACAACCGCAAGTTAAGCGGATCCTTTAGGGTGCCTTATCCCTTCCCTTTAGGATAATAAAGAATCCTTACTCAGAATCTAATCTAGTTTCACAGACCATTAAATGGAGTTAATGCTGACTTTAATCAGTTAGTATCTAGGTGTCCTAATTCACCCAATTAATTAGGTGGCGACTCCCTTAAACATTTTTAACATTTATTTCTTACATTTTTTGGGGAGGATAACCATTCCGTCGCGCATTTAAGCCTGAGAGTTCAAAATCGGGTGCGACAGATACTCACACAATCCTGGAAAATGATCATTGGGTAGCACTAATACAGACACTACGATATCTAAAGCATACAATGAACTATGAGTTTCCAAAATAGCCTCCCGTGTTAGAAGGATATTGTGATGCTAATTGGATTTCCAACAATTCAGAAAGTAAGTTCACAAGTGGGTATATATTTACACTTGGTGGAGCGTCGGTATCTTGGAAATCATCAAAGAAAACGGTAAATACGAGATCAACTATGGAAGCAGAGTTTATAGCCTTGGATAAAGCTGCCGAAGAGGCAGAATGACTAAGAAACTTCCTAGAAGGTATTCCGTTGTGGACAAAGCCAGTGACCGCCATTTGCATACTGTTACACCCCATAATTTCAAGGGAATGATATGAGAACGTACGTATGAAAATAAGATTTTAATTTTGGAAAGAAAGAAAGATTACTTTTTTCTTAAGGAAAAATATCGGGAATTTGTGAAGGAAAAGATTTACTAATTGGAATTTGGTTCTCAAATTTGGTATTTGGGACTTATAGAATATATTGGAATTTTAGATTTTAAGTTCCGGATTTGGTCATGTGGGGTCCACGGGAAAATTTTACGATTTTGTAGGGCCCACAATATTTCGAGATATTTTGGCCAAATATAGATATTTTAGAGGAAGAAATAATTTTGATGAATTGAAGGGTGACACGTGGCACCCCCTCCCCCCACTTATCTTGGCTTGACTATTTGACTTAGATATTTGTTGAAAGTGGACAAGTGAACATGGGTCCCACACACACTTGTCCACAATCTTGTCCATACACTTGTCTTGATCTCACTACTTGGGATACATTATATATACATAGAGGGTGCAAGACTTCATCCAACACTTAGAAACATTTCACACAAAATATACTCCCTTCTCTTTATGTTGCTCTCGGCCAAGGGCCTACTTTGAAGTCCAAAATTGTTCAATCTTCCAAGATAAATTCCCTAATCCAAGACTAAGCTCCCTAATGGAGTGCTAAGTCAAGATTTACATCCTAACCTTGAAAGTGTTGTTTGGGCCGAGAATGAGGCTAACCAAACCCTAAGTTCTATCAAATTTTTGGAAGTGAAATACAAAGAGAAGTTGGCTATAAGCTTGTGGTAGATACATGTGTGTGATTGGACTTGAAGAATATGAGCTAGGATATGCTAAGGATCGACTTCTAAACTTGGATTATTTTGGGCATATTTGAGGTAAGAATCATTGTCCTCTTAATGTAATTGGATATTACATGTTGTAGTAATTAATGGATGAACTTGTGATTAAAAAGAATGAAGAATAAGAAGTACATGTCACAATCTTGGCATGTTAGCCGATTGTGGACTGTTTTGGTATTAGCGGATTCGTTGGTTATTGTTGTTATAAAACATTACCTATTACATGTTGACATGGCGGAATCTTGTTGTTAACAAGTTAATATAACTTATATAAAGTGTTGGAATATAAGTTAGATTATAAGAAGTTATGGAAACAGTTTTGGTTGTAGTAGTTGGCCGAGAACACCAACTAAATAAATGACTGTTTTTACATTGGACTATGGACTGATTTTAGTGGACTAATGGACTGTATTAGTGGACTAATAGACTGTATTAGTGGACTGTACTAATGGACTGTTTTGTAAAGATCGTGGAGAAGAATTTTACACGTCAAGTTAGACGTGTAATCCCCTTTGGTTAACTGTTGGTTGTGCCCTTAAGAGTGGCTTGATTGATGTTGAAATCAGGCCTTGGAAAAGGTGGAAAAGTACGTATAAACGGGGGAAGTGCTGCCCAATTGTCCGTAGAAAAGGGAAATTTACTTAGGCCTTAACCTACCCTTATGGGCATGTAGTTGATAGGCATGTAGTTGATAGGCATGCTATTATTATTATAGGTTGAAGTGCTACGAGAGGTGTATTCCGCTTAGCATATTGGTAGAAGCTACATGAGGCGTATTCCACTTAGCGGATTGGTAGAAGAACTATAAGGTATGTGAACTCCTATCTTCTTTGAGCATTAATTTTATAAAATGATACTTGATAAAGTGTCTTGGATTTCCAAATGAGGATTTTAAACGAATTCGGATTTCATTGTGGTGTTTACAATGATTTAAAAGAATAAGTGTCTTAATGTTGAAAGTAGAAGTTACTTGATTTTAAAGCCTTGAGTTGAATTTAAAAAATATACCTGACTTGATCTTAAAGGTGGAAAATGTCTTGATACTACGTGTGTTAGTGTCTTGGGGTTTATAATGGAAAAGATGTGTGGCGGACGTACATGGTTCTAGTTGGTTTGTCTAGAAAGGAAGTGTTTCTATCTATTTCATTAATAGTACTTCGGGTTTTATAAAAAGGAACGTATTCTACTCTTAGAAGTTAAGGGTAGTCATGTTGTTGATTCTATGTTTAAGGCATGTCTAAATGGTTTCTAAGTCCTTACCAAGTCTTATGGGAGATGTTGGTAAGAGTGTTTAGTAAGCATTGAAGTCGAGTTGATCTTGCTAGGTTACAACACTAATGAGACTTGATTTATTTGAAAGTCACGAGACTAGATTTATTTGAAAGTTATGTGACTTAGTTGAAAGTATATTAGACTTTACTTGAAGGTATATGAGACCTTACTTGAAAGTATATGAGATTTAATTAGATGAAGTATAAGAGACTTGATTTATACGAAGTATAAATGACTTGAGTTTGGGAAAGAAGAAGTAACTTGATTTAAAGGTATAGGTTACTTGATTTGAAAAGAATAAGTCACTTGAGTTTAAAAGTGTAAGTAACTTGTTTTTAATAGTGAAAGTGCCTTGATGCTACAAGTGCTAGTGTCTTGGGGTTTATAAATGAAAATGATGTGCGGCAGACGTACAGGGTTCTAGTTGGTTATTTTAAAAGGAAGACATGATATTGTCTTGGTTATTTTTAAAAGGAAGGAATGGTATTGTCTTGGTCATTTTAAAAGGAAGACATGATATTGCCTTGGTTGTTTTAAAATGAAAGGATGTACGACAGACGTACATAATACTTTTGGGTTCAAGTCCCTAATTCTATACTTTTGGGTTCAATTCCATAATATTGCATGATGTGATTCTTTTTATAAGAATGGATGTATATAATACTTTTGAGTTCAATTCCCTAATATTGCATGATGTGATTCCTTTTATAAGAATGGATGAACATAGTACTTTGGGTTCAATTCCCTAATATTACATGACATGACAAATGCCTTGAGTTTTCTAAATTGATAGTTCTTTCATTTTATTCTAATGAGAGTCAAAGATGATTTAACTTGCATATGGTTGCTCATGATAGCTATTCGTGCAAGTGTTATATTCTCACATCACCGCGTCCCTCGTTAAAGGGTCGGCAACATTATATTATTCATGCGGGTTCAATTCCCGGGACATCAAATATTTCTTGGAGTAGCTCCAATGACGTGAGATGGTACACACTCACTGCGGGTCTGAAGGACTCATGCGGGTTCAATTCCCAGGAGACATTCCATGGATTAGCTCTCCGTGATGCGGGTATCGTGTACAGATATTCATTGCGGGTCCACAAGACCTATGCGGGTTCAATTCCCATGAATATGATTGCATAATGATTCTGAGGGCGGATGACCCTGACATGGCTTTCATATTTGAAAATGGTAATGATTTCATATTTAAAAGGGGTACTGTTGATTTCATAATTTGAAATGACACAGTGGATCTCATTTTTTAAAAAAGGCTCAGTTGACTATCATTTGTTTATATAAAGTACAGTGGTACAGGGATACAAGGTACAATTGACTTTTATTATATATGGCATGGTTGGAGCTGGTAAGGTTTTTCATACTTGTCCCGGTCATCTTTTGGCCAGTTATGATTTATTTACTGTACTTTATATTTACATACTTAGTACTTGTTATCATCGACTTCTGGGTCGTTAAATGCCCGCAGGTTTAAGTTCACAGTTGGGTGATCCGCGTGTGTGGGATCTTATTCAGTTGTTGAGGTAGCTTCCTTGTTCCAGAGCTTACCATTGCTACGGTTGGTTTAGACTGTTGTGTATTTTAGGGTACGGCGGGGCCTTGTCCCGTCATAGTTTACTGTCCAAAAATCTTAGAGGTCTGTATTCATATGTGAGCTGGACTTGCGGGAGTTATATATATATGTTTGGTTGGTCAGTTGAAATAATGTTTTGTCTTTCTTACTTTATTTTGACCTGTGTGTTACATGGGGTGTGAGGGTAATAGAGCAGGTGCCCAGGTAGGGCACCAGTCGCGGGTCCGGAGTTCGGGACGTGACACATACATTGTGATATTATGACTGCCCTGACGAGGGCAAAAAATCAAATATATAATGGCAAATCAAGACACATAAGGCGATGTCATAATACAATACGAAACTTGCTGAAGAATGGAATAATTTTCATTGATTATGTAAAATCAAATGACAATATAGTTGATCCTTTGACAAAAGGCATTACACGAGAGCAAGTCGTATTTACATCGAGGGGAATGAGCTTAAAGCCAATACAATGAGTTGTGAACTGGTGAAAACCTAACCTATCATAATTGGAGATCTCATGGTTTAGCTTCAATAGAAAAACTAGCTGGGAAAGACTCAAGGAGCATAAAACACATATATGCTCATTCCTATGGTGTACTAAGTGTGTTAATCCGTTGATGTTTTAAGGGATGAATATATTATTCTTAATAATACTCAAAAGCCTAATGGTGGGATAGTACAAATTATTCCTGTTTGATATTACCTATATGAGATTGATGTGGGGTCGCATCTGAGAGAACCGAAATGGCTACGTTATCTAGAAATTCTCATGAAGAAGGAGTTGTTCATGACCGAAAAGAACACAACCGTAAAAATTGAAATATGTCGATATGGTATGTGTGATACTTGTTGTCTCGATTTACTACAAAACGTGAATAGTTCAAGGCACTACGTCCACTACTTCACAAGTAGACCCGATAGATACTCACTACGAGCGGTTCAAGTCCAAAAGACACAGTCTCCGATGCATGTCATATCACGTTTGACAGAAATAATGATAAGTTTCTTTTATCTTATTTTCTATCCACATGTGGGGTATTATATATGTGTGAATAGAAATGTGGGGTATTGTTGGAACTTATAAAAGAAGAAGTGAAAAGTGATCGAAAAACTGGAAAAATGGTACCGTCGACAGCGCCACAGCGCTGAAACTTCAGAGAGGTCTGCAGGTTTTGGAGCGTCACGGCGCTGGGGCTTAGGGTCGCGACGCTAATCCCAACGGAAAATTCCAGAATGCCCAAAAGGTGTGTCTCTTCATGTAATGTCACAACATTTTATGAATGACTGCTTAAGGACGAATTTCATGCTATAAAGGCATGTGGATCACTTGTTTTAAGACACACAACACACAATACATCACAATCAAATAATTAAACTCAATTAATGATCTAGGATTGTGCTTGATCTTCATCTTCTTCTTCAAGAACATTTCTGAAAAATACATAAAGTAAATTCGCTAGAAGTGAATTTCTTGTGCTAGAACTCTTACTTAGATAGTTGTATCCTCAAGGCAGACGTCCGAAGAACTACAACACAAGTGAGACGGATTTTTGTCTTAGGACATTGCGTCATTGCAGACCTCTATCTACAACAAGTTAGTATGTGATTATGTTTGTGGTCTTTCCATTATTGTTGATTTCAATTTAGTTGAATTATCTATATATTATTGTGGTTATTCATTGAAGGTCTAGATTGACGCTAACAAACTCAAAATCTAAATGATATTTTGTTATACTATGGTATTGAGACAACCCATAGATAATTCGAATAGTAAAATATTATGATTTATAATATTTATTGTGTAATTTCTAATAAGCTAAATATATTTCCAAAAACTTTAAATAATTAATTTCCTAATTCACAATGAAAAATGGATATTTTGACCCTTCTAGTATATAGTACGAGTCTCTGAGTTTTTCTCTGATACGCACGCAACAAACATACCAGCTAAAATATGGACTCGAGCTTGTCCTTATAATTAATGGTAAAATTGCTACCCGTTTAAATTAAAAGGGATAATTTCACAAACCTTCCTTGAGGTTTGGCCTTATAACACATACCTCCCCTATAGTTATAAATATTACATGAACCTCCCTTCTTTGATATTTATTGTAACAAAACTATTTCTTAACTTAAAAATGGACGAAGTTGCCCTTAATTTTAAATTTGTGTTTTCATACTTTGTATAATAGAACTAAATAATTTTATTTTAATTTTTCAAATCATTATTTTTATTGATATACGTAATTCATGAATGTCACTCAATTTGTAATGGAACAGAAGCAGAAAAAGAGGACAGTATTCAGAGCTAATTTAAACTCTATCTAGTATAGGTAACAAGTACTAGCTAAAGTTGAATAATTTGTTACATTAAATGTCAGAGAAAGGAGGTTCATATAATATTTATAACCACATTAGAGGTATGTGTTATAAGCCCAAACCTTAGGGGAGGAATGTGAAATTATCCTAAATTAAAATAGATGGCAAATAAATTATTAAATATTAACATGTTGGAAAGTTGTATCAATTATTATCTAATATTACTAATGATTGCAGGTGACTCATGCTTAAGATGGAAAAATCAATATTGAAGTGCATGATTAATGGTATAAATATTTATTACATCATATATATATATATGCATATAACTTAAATTCATTTAATAATAGTTGCTTGTATCCTCTATGTTTAAGAGTGAAATGTCCGAACTTTTAGGAATCACCACCAAAAGATGTGGTGCAGCGGATAGAGTTGCTCCTCCCTTAATCAGAGATCTTGAGTCCGAATCTTGGGTATGCTTTTTTTTTTTGGTAGGGAGCGCTTTTCCAGAATGGAGTCTTACACCTGCGAATCTGAATATAGTCAGGTTGCAATGTGGATACCGAATACCGAGTGAGAAACCTTAAAAAAAATTATTTATAAAAACTATAACCAAACACAATTTTATCTTCAACTTTAAAATTTCAAATAAATGAAAAATAAGTATTTGATTTCCATGGCCAAACGCTTACTTAGACCATCTTCAGAAGAAGATAATTGAAATCACATTTATCTCCTGCCACATCAGATTATTCATCTGTCAAATCTTCAAATATCTTCATTTATCACATACACTCCACATCATGAGATATTTCATAAAATAATTCATTTTTCTCTTTTTTCCACATCAATACATATATCCCACTATATATCTATAGATATATATATATATATATATTCCTTATAGCTCATTTTCTATTTTGTATATGCTATTATTCTTGTAATTCATATTATTACACATATAATAATAAAATTATAAATTAATTATATTTATTTAATTTTGACACTTATCAAATATTATTATAATATTAAAACACAACAATACATGATTTATTAATGAAGATAAATTAATCGTACAATTTATCAAAAACACACTAAAACATTGATAATATAAAAATCACAAATTGAAAATTAATTTTCGATTGTTCCAAATTTTTGACAAATTTCAAACTTTTCGGTCATACGGATATTGCATATCAAAATTAGTTGGCATCATATGGGATATGACATTTGAAAATTGGATGACATATTTTGAGAATTTTGTGGACGTTGAATATTGAAATTTTGTAGTTGGTTAGGAAATATAAAATTTGGAGGAAGATTAAAAATTTGATTATGATTCATATTAAAAAAAATAGCAAATAATTTGAAAGAAGATAGAAATTTGGAGAAAATAACCAAAATATTTTAGTGTCCAAATGAAGTAAGCTTAATATCTTTTTATAGATCTTGAAAGATAAAAAAAATTGTGTCAATCACTGACTGCCCCACATGGCGCTGCCAGATTAATTTATCATTTCACCTTCTCCTGCAGGAGACATTGTCTCTACGTGACAAGATTATCTCCTATATATTCAATAATTCCCAACTATTTTCACATCAACATGTCATTCAAATTATCTCATATTATGTATAATTATCGGGAACAATATCCCGTCGGAGATGGTCTTAGTCATGGTATGGTAGTCTTCATGAATTGTTTGGAATACCAGCAAAACACGCCAACACAGAAGGACGAGCCACGTGAAGCAGCGATATTGACTCCTACGTGGCGTTCTATAAATGGCTAGTGACATATGACCAATCGTACGGACCGATGTGATATCTATAAAAGTTGTACGGACAAAACAAACTAAATCTGAACACCAGAGCGTGCCGAAAACCTTTTCTAGAACTCTCAACTAAAAAAGACTCTGGAGTGTAACGTGTGTTTACTTTAATGTTATCCACATTATTCTTATCCTCTTTCTTTCACTAAATAAAAACTTTCCCTTTTTCAGGTGAAAATCTTTTTTTCCATTCCAACTTAAAACTTATAAAAAAAAAGGCTGAATTCATTGCTGGCCACATGTGGTCTGTCTGACTAGGGGTGGCCAACGGGCCGGGGTGGGGTGGGACGAGATTGGGGGCGGGATCGGGGTGGGGCTGGCGGAACGGGACTATCGGGCATGGCCGATGTCCCGTCCCGGTACAGTCCCGTCTGGAAAAGGAACCGGAGCGGGCCGGGATCGGGTCGGGCTCGGAATTTTCATATTTTTTTTGCATTAATTTTAAAAAATAACATATATGACCAACTCAATAATTGAACAAGATAGTGTAATAAAAATATCCCAAACTGATTTTGTTGTTTTTGTGACTCTTATATTATTTAATAGAAATATGATATTTTGGTAATACATATACAATTGTCAAAATTACAACTTTGTGGTGTTGTTTAAAAGTTGCAAATGAAATAGTAAAATTACAATTAAATAAATTACCAATTTGAAAATATTTTTTCTAGTTTCTTCACAACGTCTTGTGGTTCTTCGATTGGAATTGATATTTGTCTGTCAAATTGCTCCACGTCGCTACTCATACCTTCAGATAAGATGTCGTTGTAGTTTTCGTCTTCTTCGTTGATCTCCGGTTGACAGCACGTTCTCCGCTCTGCTCGTATCCAATCTCTGAATAATCGCAATCTCAGTGTCTGCAGCTCTCGAGTGTCATGCTCTCTATTTGAAATTTGCTTGCAAGCGACTTTCGAAGCGTTAATGACGTTTGAATGTTGAAAACATCTCGGGTCATCATTGAAAGTGTCAGAAATGTCTTCTCATCCCCCCTCCAGTATTTCAGCAAGTCTTCTTTTCATTCTTCATTGATAACTGTTTGGTACGGTAAAGTACTCTGCAAAACAAAAATATCAAACTCGCTAATTTGATTAGTAGTGCTACCACCGCACATTATATTTCTGAGGCTTTCAATACTAGTCGCAGAAACATCATGTCTTTTTAGAGTCTGTGTTGAAGAAGAAGATGATATGTAAGCCGGTTGGTTGTTAGTACTTTCTTGTTGGTAATACATATATACTTTTTTGCATTTCTCTTCTATGCTAGACAACACTTCTTCTTTAGTTTGTTCAATAGGTGGTAGGGCATTTGAATTTTTGGGAGTTGGAGGTGGTAGTAGTGCTATACAGTCATAAATATTTTCAATAAATGTTTTACAACCGTCTATTTTAATAGTCGAATTTAATACAACACCAATAATATAAATAGGGGGAATATGAATAAAATATTTCTTTATTTTCTTAAACATTTCTTTTGGATTGAAGATTGGCATTCTGCTCAAGCAAACAGAGTGATTTGGGGTTTGTTGAAGAAAGTGAAGGCTTTTGAGGAAAAAGGAATTCGAGCAAGAAAAATATTTATTGCAGCTGCCATTGTCGCTGATTTGGTGATGTTTGACATATGAAAATTCAAGCCAAATTGTTAGATTTAGCAGTACAAAATTGTGTTTGACATATGGCACTTTTGCTGATGTTTTGTTTAGCTTAGTTTAGTAACTTGTTGCTATGTAATCTTGTTAGGATTATCGGCTGTTATGATTGCATTTTGCTACTGCAATATGGGTTCAACATTGGTGTTTTGGTATGGCTGAACTTTGGCTTACAACCAATCATGTAAATTTAAATTTTGGACGAAATAAAATTGTTTCGGCTGTATATAATAATTCCCAACTTTGTGGTCATACAATTACACTAATAAACTGAAATGAAATGTTGTTTGTTTAGAGCAGTTATAAGTTATAACCAACAATTTTGGATGAAATGAAATGAAATGTTATTTCGATTGTATATTATGATAACTGTTATAACCAACATCAACTATATATTAACACCAACAACTATATATATATCGGACATGATTTAACACCACCACCAACTATATATCAGACAAATTAACACCAAACATCAGCCAATATATGTATGCTCAACAATGTGCTCTTCCTTCTTGCTGGTAGATCAACACCCCTAACAGCATCAACATCTAACTCATCTTCACTATCATCACTATCACAATCTGAACTATCTATAAAATCCTCATCACTACCTAATCTACTCACATATCTTGCAATTTTATTTCTTCCAATATCTTCAAAGCCTCTATCAATACCAACTTCACCTAGTGATATTTCTTCTATGTTAGTTATTTTTTTATGAGATTAGGATTCTTTTTGCTTCTCTTTTCAGCTCTAAGACATCTCAGTTCTTCATAAACTTCTAAATCATCTTCATCTGGCATTGCATCTCCATCAGATTCACTACTAGCAACATATGATTCAACCCCATTAAAATTTCCTCAGCACCATTCAAATCTACATTAACACCATTCAGATCTGCATCACCCCCATTCAGATATATTTCAGCCCCATCCACAGCTTTATTTGGAACATTTTCATAAGTATTTATACCCTCACCCACATTTATTATCCTAATTTTATTAGTATTTATATTTATATTCTCATCTGGCCCTAATAAAAGAGGGATTGGTTTTGGCAGCACCTCCAGCTCATCAACACCATGGACCACAAACACATCGAAATCATCACGATATTTTAAATCTTCCATAACTTCTAGTAATTGTTTATCACAAGTAAGTTCAAATAATTCACTCTCACCTAACTTTTTACAGTAGAATTCAAGAATATTTCTGTAGTGTACCCTTCTAACTCTACAAGACTAAAATGGTCTTTATCGATAGCAACATCAAACATATTAATTTCCCCTTCATAAGTAGGTCCCATGATTGGATCTGTAAACGTGTAAATATAAGAAATAATATATTATCTATCCATAATTAGAATATTTTCATATATTGTGTAAATATAATTATGGTAAGACTAGGATTCCTCTTTTGTATAGGCTTAAGATTTCTATTGTATAAGGGATGAACATTGTACTTTATATATACCTTGATATTAATGAAACACTCCCCAAGGGAGATTAATATCATCTTGCATGGTATCAGATAGATTGAAAAATGAGATTATTGCCTTGCTTAAGTCCGAATTTGCAATGACTGATTTGGGAAAGCTGAGTTATTTCTTGGGGATATCAGTGACCAGGCCTGCCAATCACATGTTCTTGTGTCAGCGTAAGTATGCAGAAGACATAGTGTACAGGGCTAAGATGGAGAATTGCAAAGTTATGCCTACTCCAGTCGATTCGAAATCTAAACTCAGTGCTATGGATGATGCTCCAGTCTCCGATCCTACTATGTATAGGAGCCTTGCAGTGCAAGATCTCACATTTACGGATCGAGCATTACTTATGTTGTTCGGGTATGCTTATTCACGTAGCCGGAGAGTCTCACTTCACTGCTCTTAAGCGTATCATTCGATACATTAAGGGCACTCTTGATTATGGTTTGCACCTATACCCCTCTGCGCCAAACAGGTTTCTCTCATATACGGATGATGATTGAGCAGGGTGTACGAACACGCGACGCTCCACCTCAGGTTTTTGTGTTTTTTTTAGGGGATAATCTGATTTCTTGGTCTGCCAAGCGACAAACTACCCTATCTAGATCCAGTGCCGATGCTTAGTACAGAGGCGTTGCAAATGTAGTAGCTGAGATTTGTTGGCTCAGAAACTTATTGTTAGAACTTGGTGTCGCTGCGTCGACATCTATTGTATCGTGATAACATCTCTGCCATCTATTTGTTTCATAATTCGGTTCAGCATCAGCGAACCAAGCACATTGAGATAGACCTACACTTTGTTCGTGAGAAAGTTATTTTAGGCCATGTCAGAGTGTTACATGTTCCATCATCCTATCAGTATGCATACATATTTACCAAAGGACTTTCCAGACAGTTGTTTCTTGACTTCAGATCCAGTCTCAGCGTCCGACCTCCTCCCGCTACGACTGAGGGGGTGTGTAAACGTGTAAATATAAGAAACAATATATTTCATACCCATAATTAGAATATTTTCATATATTGTGTAAATATAATTATGGTAAGACTAGGATTCCTTTTTTGTTTAGGCTTATGATTCCTATTGTATAAGAGATGAACATTATACTCTATATATACCTTGATATTAATGAAAGACTCACCAAGGGAGATTAATATCATCTTATATCAACAATTATGCCCTCTTGGTGAAAAGAAGTTAAGAGTATAGTCGTCCATTAGATTATCCCAGACCCCCAAGACAGACGAGACAAGAAAATATATAAAAAAAACCCTTAACTTTACCACTGAAATACCTAAAAAACTAGTTACCAAATAAGTTGAAATAACACACCTAACACCACAATATAGCACACAAACAAGTAGTAAGGTTCAGTAACACCTTCAATCACTATGTCGTGAATAGTGTTGTTATCGGTCCGGACCGATCTGGGTATCCATTTATCGGAACCGGTCCGATAATCTTACCGGTCCGGACCGGTACCGGACTGATTAGGTTTCGGTCCTGGAACGAGATCCAATCCCGGACCGAAATTTTATCGGTCCGGACCGGTAAATATTTTCCGGGTCGGGCCGATTTGTTTTTTTTAAAATTGAATTTCCAATACTGAAATTGACATTCTCGGACACATTACCACGAAATTTTTACGTTGAAATATATTGTATAGCGCGAGATATTTAGATTTGAAAATGGACAATTGGTACAATTTTGGGTAAAAGTGAAATTGATTGGCAAGACGGATGTTTTTTGAGAAATTGGCTGCTCCAAACTGCTTTAGCTGTTTGTCCAGCCCTATCTCAAAAAAATACGCGAAATAAAAAAAACATTAGGTCAAACAGACATCCGAGCGCAAAGTTATGACCATTTAAAATTTCATTAATTTACAACTAATTAGAGCTGGCAGAGGGAGTGAGGGCTTCTTGGTGGTGATGGCCGGGGGGGGGGGTGGGAGGGGTTGGGGGTGTTCGGGTATTTTACGGGTTCTGGTCCGACTTATCGATCTGGGTATTTTTGGTACTCATATCCGGACAGTTAAGGTTTGGTCCAAATGCTCGATCGATTTACGATCGGTTCTCGGGTAATTACCGGAAGTATCCTGACCGCTAACAACCCTAGTCGTAAAGGAAGACTAAAAGACGAGATTCAAATGGCCGATTACAAGACAAAACATGCAAATAAATGAAAAACACCCATTGTAAGTGATAAATAAGTAAGAAATTAAACAAAATCGTGATGAAATTGACAAGATTTTTACCTAGGGTTTTCCGGTAAGGGCTGCACAAAACCCTCGGACCGGACCGGACCGGACCGAGGACCGAAATTCTAGAAAAGTCGGACCGAAAAATTCGGTCCGGTCCAGTCCGAAAACCGAAAATATACATTAAAAATCGAAAAAAAACCCCGGATCGAAGACCGGACAGAGGACCGAATTTTCAGAAGCGTAGGATCGAAGACCGGACCAAACAATTCGGTCCGGTCTGATTCGATCAAGTTTTTTTTTGGTCCGGTCCGTTTTTTGAGCAGCCCTCACTCACAGATGATCGGAGGATAAAAATGGGAAATATGATTTTTATCCCTAATTTGGTCTTTTATTCCATGTGTCTGCCTGTATAATTATGTGGCATTTTAAAATGAGTTAACACGATTTAAGTGGTCACTAAATCTACGTAGGAGGCGTTTGAATTTACGCGCCCGAGTTTATGACGGACAGTAAAAAAAAAAAAATTATGTGGAGCAGTAGTGACCCACTATAGGTGTCTAAATGGAACAAAGGTCACTTAAGTACTTAAGTGAAAGATTCGTCCGGCCACAGATGGCCAACGATGGATTTAGCCTAAAAAATTCAAATTTCTCATTGACTTTAGACTATAGATATTTATTTTCTCTTTTTTTTTTTGGACAAACATGAAAATATTATAATATTATACTCTCGTAAATATTATGATATATATATTTTAATTTCTATCTTAAACTTTCACGTGTAGAGTCAAATAAGTTCATATAAGATGAAATGGAGGGTATAACTATCTAGTTTCATTATTGAGTAGTACTAGTTATTTAATTTTCATTCTAGAAATAAAATATGATTTGTTATATTAGCAAGTCCAATAACATAAATTAAAAGAAGTTGACTAAGTCATGATATTAAAATTATAAAAGGCAAGAGATTGATAATTTTGGGATGAGATAGGCATGTATAAAATTTAATTAAGATAAAAGTGGAGAATGTCTACAGCTCGGAAGTTGAAGAAAAGGGGTTATTTTTAATACAAATGGATTTGAATATGAAATCTTAGTCGAAGTTAAAAAAAAAGAAGGAAAAAATGAAAATGTCATCATGAGATATTTCAAGTACTCCCCGTATATTTTAGGAGCAATCTACCACTCTGGAACCAACTAAGCTACGTTCATGCGGACAACTCCGCGTATATTTGAAAGTACAATGATATATGATAGAATATATGCAATTTTTTTTGTATAATTAGTGATTTTGTATATCTGTAATTATTATAGTAATATTTTATATTAGTTAGGTGAATATTTAATTTTCGTAATTATTCATAGAATTACTATTGTATATCATGTATATAAACTGTTTACATTAATGAAATCAATAAGGAATTATTCTCTTTTATGATATTAGCAGTCTAGGCAAACTTTTTCCTTCTCCACACAGCTTTCGCCGCCCTTAGTCTCTCGGCAATCCCTTTCTTTTTTTTCCCGAAACCCTAATTCTCATCTCTTTTCTCAATCACGTCTACCACAAAGAATATATTTCATCATGCCCTTGCAGTATCCAACATCAAGAACAACATCTCTATCGTCCTTGAAATGGAGAACGTCCAATACGCGACGTGGGCATAACTTCATCAAACCAGAAAAAAAACAAGGAGAATGTGCCTTCCACCGATGACGAAATAGAGTTGTGGGCAACTCTCGATGCTACGGTCTTCCAATGGATTTATTCCACCATCTCTACTGACCACCTACAGACAATTATCAAACCCGATGACAACAATGAAAGCTTGAAATAGTTTGCGTGATATATTCCAAGATAAATAAAATTCTCGTGCGTGACCCTTGAGCAAGAATTCTCTCACATAAATATGAAGGATTTTCTGAATGCCTCAGCATATTGTCAAAGGCTCAAGGAGTTGTCATATCAACTCAAGAATGTCGCGCGCCCGTCACAAATGATCATCTCGTTCTTCAGATGGTTGCAGGCCTCTCTGAGGCGTATAATGGGGTTGAAACTCTTCTTCGCCAAAACAATGCTCTCCCACCGTTCTACCAAACACGTTCCATGCTCACCTTAAAAGAAATAGAGTTGGCTAAAGAGGCAGAAACCGGAGTCAATTCCGCCATGGTGGCCACGTCCTGCGAAACCGATGACTCTCAATCATTCTTCAAATATTATGGTCAAAACCGTAACAACGAGGGTGGTAAAAAGGGTAAAAAATGTGGAAAAAATCGTGGTGGCAGACGTATTGGTGGCAAGGATGGTGGCCGCGGCGGCAACGAAGGACGTGGATGAAGCAATGGCGGTCGGCGGTCGCCACATCACCTCGGCGGTGGCACGGGACTTATGGCGATAGTCATGGGGCTCGCCGAGCCGATGGGCGATGGCCCATGTCGCCCTCCCCGTATCTATCTCAAAATTGGGCCAGGCCCTGTGAATGACAACAACAAGACGCCTAGAGTGGTCCTGGGCCTCACAATTACACGACATGACAACAACCTGCCCTGCTTGGGCCTCAGCCATAACATGCTTTAACTGCTGCGAGCCCATTCAGATCTCCGACCCCCACAGATATCGAGGTGGCAATGCATACTCTTGGGATAAATCTTCCGGATGCAAATTGGTACATGGACACCAGTGCTACTTCTCATATGACATCCGCGCCAGGTAATCTTTCGTCTTATTTCAATTTGAGCAAAAATCGTGGCATAATTGCTGATAATGGTAATTCAATTCCAATTTGTGCTTATGGTTACACAAATTTGTCTCCCCCGAACCCACCTTTAGCCTTGAAAACCTTATCACTTAATTAAAAATTTGGCGTTTGTTAGAAAATTTACAACTGATAACTCGATTTCTGTTGACTTTGACCCTTTTAGATTTTATGTGAAGGATTTCTGGACGGGAATACCTCTAATAAGACGTGATAGTCGAGCTCTATCTCATCACCACTACCACCACCACTAAACAAGACACATCATCAATGTTTGCCGCTTTAGCACCTTCCTTATGTCATGCACATTTGGGTCATTCGGGAGCGTCTGTTTTTTCCTCCCTTAAAAACAATAAATTTATTGAGTGTAACAGTACTCGTAGTATTAATGTTTGTCCTTATTGCCCTCATGGGAAACATGTTAAATTGCCGTTTGTTACCTCAAATTCTAGTACTTTATTGCCATTTGATATTATTCATAGTGATCTTTGGACATCTCCCGTTTTGAGCTCTTTGGGCCACCGTTATTATGTGTTATTTTTGGATGATTATTCTAATTTTTGTGTGGACATTATCGTTATCTAAAAAGTCTCAAATTTATTCCACATTCCTATCATTTAGAGCTTCATCCGTACTCAATTTAAACAGAAAATTAAGAACATTCAATGTGATAGTGAAAGCAAATTTTATAATGGGCTATTTAGAAAATTTTGCAAGGCTAATGGTATATCTTTTCGGTTTTCTTGTCCACATACGTCATCACAAAATGGGAAATCCGAGAGAAAAATTCGCACCATTAATAATAATATTCGGACATTACTAGCACATGTTTCATTATCACCTTCATTTTGGTATCATGCATTACAAATGTCTATTTACCTTCTTAACATACTATATGCGCATTGAGAACCTTGTTTAGCATAAAATCAACGAAAAAACCCCATAGAAATGACGAAAAACCTCAAACTGTACTTACCGGAGTAAATCACACTGAATACAACTTCAATCGACCAATATAATGAGAGATCTGCGCATCGAGGGCTAGGATCGATGCTCTGATACCATGTTAAGCTAACAAATAGATCGAGAATTTGTGAAAATGGATCTAGGGTACGAGGCGGTGAAAGAAAGTAGAGAGAAAAACTACCGACTAAATAAAAAATTGATCCATTAAAATTAGCCAAATGAAAGATCACCCACATTATATTTACAATCAAAATGGAAAAATATCCGGACATGGGCTGAGTCCCGTAAATGAAGACTTAAAATAAATAAGATGTGGTCCAGCGACAGAGGCCCAAATCCAACTTATATTAACCATGATTTGTGCTAATAATCTTGACTCCAATAGTTATTTATTTAGGATGCGTTTGGTTCGCGCAGGGTAAACGAAATGAAATCTAGTAAGGAAATGAAATGGAAAGAAATTACCTGATTGTTCCTACATGTTTGAAAGTGAATGGTCGGGGGTCCGGGGTGGTCCGAGTAGTCCGGGGTCCGGGTTGGGGAAAGAGAATCCAAATACCTAGGGAGTGGGGGAATCAAGAAAAGAGAATGAAAGTGGAAAAAAGGTAAAGAAAATGAAAAAATAAGGCCAAACAAACAACAACAAAGAAAATTCCATTCCTATTTACCCCGAATCAAACGCACCCTTAATATTTTTAATTATGAACCTAATTATTATTACATATTAAGTTGAAAATGTTATAAGAATTCATAAATTTCAACTCTTAGTTAGATCTGCCTTACATTACAAGGTAGAAAATGGAAATCTTGCTGACAAGAAAGTTCAAATAACCGACCAATTTGATTACTAAGGATTCCAGTTGGTTAAAATACATGTCGATATTACTTGTAAATGCATATATAAGTTAAATACAAAATAATTTAGGGTTTTTGGTCAATACGCCAGTAGGGTAGCATGACGATTTATATTATGTGCTGTCAATGGTCCCTATTGGCATCTCTTCCAAAAAATTTACTACTAAAATTAATACAATTAATATTTTCCCCACTTGCTGTTTACCATAGACTCACTTATATTTCCCTTTTTTGGGGCCGTCAATTTGTCTAATTTAGTGCTTCTTGCAAGTTTACCAAAAGAAGAAAATAGATGAGGTTTTGGTTCTTACAAGTCTTTCCCTAATTATTTGTCTATCTGGTGGTTGCAACTCAAAGAGACAATAATAGAAAAACATAAAAAAATGCCTTCTTCTTGATTGCCTTTTTAGGTTTTCTGATACTTTGAGCCAAAAAATTCCTTTCTTTGTTGTTCCACCTGCCATCTTTCAGATCTGAAAACTCAAAAGCTAACCAATATTTTCTTGAATTATTTTTCTATTATTTGAAAGTGATTGAGACCCTTTAATAGTTTGCAATATCATCAATTTTCACTTGTACAATCTTGATTTCTTTTACTTTTAAAGTCAAGAGAAAAATGGTGAGGGGAAAAACTGAGCTGAAAAGAATTGAAAATGCAACAAGCAGGCAAGTGACCTTCTCAAAAAGAAGAAGTGGGCTTCTAAAAAAGGCCTTTGAGCTTTCAGTTTTGTGTGATGCTGAAGTTGCCCTTATTGTTTTCTCTCCAAAAGGAAAGCTTTATGAGTTCTCAAGTTCCAGGTACATATTATTATTTCTTCAACTTCTCTTTCTTTATGTTATTTATTTATTGTTTACACGAATCAGAACGATAAATGATTGAATCTCAGTGAATCGTGTGGTAGCAAGATCATCTGCCAATTACAATACACATCGCTTATTTAAGTCATCTTTAATATAGGATTTTACCCGCCGCTCCATAGAAATTCATCTTTTCTTCAGTTATATCATAATTTTATGTGTATAGCAATATCTGAAAATAGGAATTTCAAGAATCTTATTTTTAGTAACCAACTTGTAGCTCAATTAGGATTTATCCCTTATTCAGACAATTACATACAATTAATGTATAACAAGTACAAAGTACAATGATCACCTGCTTTTATCTGTCCAAAAGGGTCCCTTTGTGCGTAGCTATTTGTTTAGTTAGCTTATCTTGATTCTCCATCAGTCCTTTAGTTAAATACCAAAGTAGAAAAAAAGGAACTTGTTCTCTTGCGGACTTCATTAGTAATAAAAAAAAATCTATATATGTAGTTTTTTTGAAGTACAATTTCCATCTAGTGACCGATATAATCTTTTGTGATAGAATATTATATGTGGCAGAATATCTTTGCAGACGACTTAAATACTGGATTGAGCAAGTGACATAATAATTTTGCTGTGATGATCCAGATTCAACCGTTGTTGCTTTGATATTCTATGTAGTGGTGGGTTGGCAATGCAATTTTTATTTTTGAATGACTTATGTTGTCACTATCATTTGGAATTATTGGTCAATCTTGAAAAAAGTTGAATCTTGTATAATTCCAGATGATGTATCTGTATAATACAAGGAGTGATTCTGCAAAACAAGAAAACAAATTTTGATGTATGTGGCAAAATATTACTTGGGAGAAGTGGTGCCTTTTTCTATTTTACAATAATTAAAATGAAGAAGTTAATCAAACTTGAAAAGAAGTTGTACTTGCCACACAAATTTGTTGTTCCCAATACCCCACCAACTGTTGCCTGTTTATGTTTATATGACTTATTGGTACTTATAAATGGAAATTGATCTTTAACTTCTGCTAAATCTTTTAATATTTTCACCAATTGTGAATAGTGGAGAGTACTGCACTTGGAACTTGGAAGTGATAGTGAATATATTAGTAGCATCTAAGAAAATATTAATAGTATATACTATTTACAGTACCAACTATTCAGTATTTCTGGTGTACGAAAATGCAATTGCATTACCATATTTGCTTCTTTTACTGCATTTCTTGGGGGCAAAAAAGGCAAAATTCTTCTCCCACAGGGCCCCACCCCTCGGCCCGACAGAGATTGGTGGAGGAGGGTGACTCAGCGGCCCACTAGGTGGGAGACACAGTATCTGATGACCACAAGGAGCCATCCCCATAAAGGAGGATTCTTTTACTGCATTTCTACATTTACTTGCATCTTTTGATTCATTATATTAATCATTTTATGAAATATCAAATTCTTAGAAGACCTAGATTGCTCGAATTCTTCAAAGATATCGCCACGTGTATGTCAGATCCTCTAATAGTGATGTTTTAGAGGATGCGACACATATGTTGCATCATTTTGTATAGTCTGCACAACATAGGAAAGACTGTGTATAAAAAACATTTCTTCTCCTCACTTTAATTCGAAGAATTTCATGATACATAAAATTGTTCATTACTTACTTTCTAATGACTTTTTGTGATAAGAAATCATTATTTTGACAGAGAGAACGTGTAGTAGAGCCTAATTAGCTTAGAATTAATATTTAAATATTGACACATCTTAGAATTAGTTATACATTACTAATATTAAGATTGTAGAGTCCAATTCCAATCTAAATAGAGAAGACATGACTATGTAATGAAGCCATTGCCTCACATAGAGAGGTACGAAGAAAAACATAAAAGAGTTGGTATTTTTACCCTCAATATTGTTCTATCTATAATCTTTTACATTTATGTAGTATTGTGCAACAAGGTCATTCTGAGAAAGTATATTAACATGTAGTAGGACTGTAGGAGTACTAAAGAGTCAGTTTGGGTCACGGATTAGTTATACAAGAATTACTAGTATGATTTTTGAATTTACCTTGGAGATTCTTCTTTATGATTTTCTTATATATTTGCTCTTTAATTGACTTTGTTCACAGACTAAATACAAGAAATATAATATATAGTTATCATCAATTTTGTTATTTACCTTGGAGATTCACTGCAAGAAGAAATACATTTGCCAACAATATTTTTGTTGTCATATGTTGGATGTTGTTAGCAAAAGTACTTTTTGCAACAACAAAAGTATGCGTTTTTTTTTAACAAGTTTTTTTTTTGTTGCCATTTATGATTTTTAGAAATAAAATATTAAATTTTTGTTGCCATTTACGTTTTTTTAGTAACAATACATTTATTGTTGCTAAAAAATTATTGTCAATTCTATACTTTCTTGTAGTGATTTTTCTTTGTGATTTTTATTTTCTCTCTAATTTGATTCACTGACTAGTTATACAGTAATTATTGACTTTGGCTGATTTAGTAAATACTCATAAAAATTCAGTATACCAATTATTATTGCCTAATTTGACTTTGGCTTAATTTGTTGGCTAATTTCTATTATTCTTGTTCTCCATCCAAAAAAAAAAAACAGACATTCTTTAGGTGAGTCATCAGTAGCTAGTGAATTAGAAAGAAAAAAAATACTTACATGAAGTCCTAACCCCTAACATAATTCGAGTGGAGGTCAATCGCTGAACCAACTTTGGCCTCGCCGGGAGAACCTCTTGGAGTTTGTCATAACTTATGGCTATAGCAATGGAAGGGCCTAATTTGGTTTTAACAAAATGTTGATTAGAAGATAATGCATGAATATCTTCCCGAGCGACATTGTGAGTTAACACTAAACGTGTAAATATAGAAAATAATATATTTTCTACTCATAATTAGAATATTTTCATATATATTGTGTAAATATAATTATGGTAAGACTATGATTTCTCTTTTGTATAGGCTTAGGATTCCTATTGTATAAGAGATGAATATTGTACTCTATATATACCTTGATATTAATGAAAGACTCCCCAAGGAAGATTAATATCATCTTACATGGTATCAGAGTCAAACACCCAAAGTCCTAGCACTCTTCACAATATGACCCCTACCGAAATCCTCTACCATAGAGTCCCCTCTTATGATCATCTACGGATTTTCGGTTGTCTGTGTTATCCCAACCTCAGTTCTAACGCCCCTCACAAGCTTGCTCCTAGGTCTACTCCCTGTGTCTTCCTAGGATTCCCGCCAAATCATAGGGGCTATCTATGCTATGACTTGTCGACTCGTCAAATCCACATATCTCGTTACGTCACATTCGACGAGACCACATTCCCTTTTTCGAATCTTCCAAAATTCCAAAAACTGGACTACTCATTTCTTGACGAGCCTGCCATCTCTCCCCTCATCTTCGAACATCTCACGCCCTGCTGGTCGTCGAGCGCGGCCACGAGGCGTCGTGGCGCGATTTCGATGAGCAATCTTGAAATACCGCCGGCGCGCGACCTGTCTTTGACGCCGTGGCGCCAAAATTCGCAGGCTCGACCTTCTAGCGTCGCGGTGCTCGATCCAGGAGTCGTGGCTCCTCCGACGTCTTCGCCCCCACCTTCTCCTTATCCAACTTTACCCACCGTCTCAGACACCACTCCGCCACCCACTGTCCCTACTCATCAAATGGAAACTCGTTCAAAGCATGGAATTTTCAAATCCAAAGTCCAATTCAATTTGTCTGCCCAAACCATCTCTCCACTTCCAAAGAACCCAAAATTGGCCAAACAAGACCCTAATTTAAATGCGGCTATGTATGAGGAATTCAATGCTTTAACTAAACAACACACGTGAGATCTAGTACCTAGACCTGAGGGGGTGAATGTAATTCGATGTATGTGGCTTTTTCGTCACAAGTTCAGAGACAATGAGGATCTTGAGAGGTATAAGACCCTTCTTGTGGCTAATAGCACAAATCAGCAGGAGAGCATTGATTGTGGAGATACCTTCAGCCCGGTTGTCAAACCGGCTACTATTCGCACAGTTTTGAGCATTGCTATGGGCAAACACTGGTCGATCCATCAACTTGATGTGAATAATGCATTCTTACATAGGGACCTGAGAGAAACAGTGTACATGCATCAGCCGCATGAGTTCACCCATCCAGCAGTCCCTCACTATGTGTGCAGTCTCCGTAAGTCACTATATGACCTGAAACAGGCTCCCCGTGCGTGGTATGATCGTTTTGCTAAGTATATCTTGCAGATTGAGTTTGTATGCAGCAAGAGTGATACATCACTCTTCATTTTTCATCGAGGTTGTATCACTGCTTACTTATTACTGTACGTGGATGATATTGTTCTGACTGCCTCCTCAGATAGATTGAGAAATGAGATTATTGCCTTGCTTAAGTCCGAATTTGCAATGACTGATTTGGGAAAGCTGAGTTATTTCTTGGGGATATCAGTGACCGATCACGCAATCACGTATTCGTGTCGTAAGTATGCAGAGGAGATAGTGTACAGGGCTAAGATGGCGAATTGCAAAGTTATGCCTACTCGAGTCGATTCGAATTCTAAGCTCAGTGCTATGGATGATGCTCCAGTCTCTGATCCTACTCTGTATAGTAGCCTTGTAGGTGCACTTCAATATCTCACATTTACCAGGATAGACATAGCTTATGTTGTTCAGCAGGTGTGCTTATTCATGCATGCCCCCAGGGAGTCTCATTTCACTGCTCTTAAGCGTATCATTCGATACATTAAGGGCACTCTTGATTATGGTTTGCACCTATACCCCTCTGCGCCAAACAGGTTGCTCTCATATATGGATGCAGATTGGGCAGGGTGTAACGATCATACGCTCCACCTCCGGCTTTTGTGTTTTCTTAGGGGATAATATGATTTCTTGGTCTGCCAAGCGACAGACTACCCTATCTAGATCCAGTGCTGAGGCTGAGTACAGAAGCGTTGCAAATGTAGTAGCTAAGATTTGTTGACTCAAAAACTTATTGTTAGAATTTCAGTGTCCTTTGCATCAGACATCTATTGTGTACTGTGATAACATCTCTGTCATCTATTTGTTTCATAATCCAGTTCAGCATTAGCGAACCAAGCACATTGAGATAGACCTACAATTTGTTCGTGAGAACGTTGCTCTAGGCCATGTCAGAGTGTTACATGTTCCATCATCCTATCAGTATGCAGACATATTTACCAAAGGACTTTCCAGACAGTTGTTTCTTCACTTCAGATCCAGTCTCAGCGTCCGGCCTCCTCCCGCTCCGACTGAGGGTGTGTGTAAACGTGTAAATATAGGAAATAATATATTTTCTACCCATAATTAGAATATTTTCATATATATTGTGTAAATATAATTATGGTAAGACTAGGATTCCTCTTTTGTATAGGCTTAGGATTCCTATTGTATAAGAGATGAATATTGTCTTCTATATATACCTTGATATTAATGAAAGAATCCCCAAGGGAGATTAATATCATCTTACAATAATATATAAACATAATAAAAAGAAATAACTTGATGCACGAAGTATTCTGCATTTTCGCAGGGTTCGGAAAAGGCCGTACCCCAAGAAGTACGGTGTAGTATATAAATAAACATAATAAAGATTTTTTTTAGAAGACTCTGTTTGTTTAATTGGAATGGAAAGGGAAGCGAAGGAATTGGAATGATATATATATATAGATTATTTAATTTCCAGAATAATGGTAGTGATTCCCTTAATTAAAGGTGGAAGTTTGATCCATATATGCCTATTGTCACTAAATTGGCATAATCTTTTAATAGAAGAGAAACGAAGAAAGTATAATTACTAGATAATATGCTTAAACATAATTACTCGTATATTTATCATTATAGTCAAAATTGGGAAATAATCTAAGTATTCAATTCGAAATTTCAAGGGGATTACTGAAGTAGCTCAATGCCAGTTGCTTGTTTATGTGAAATTGATTCGCTATTCTCATGCATATGGCAGGTAAACAAATTGTACTTCATCATTTTATATGCTTTCTCAAGTTGAAACTGATCTGGTTGGAATAATTTTATTCTCCAAATGATATGAGAACTGGGAGAATATCTCACTTTTCACTCAATGACTAAAATGGGTGAGCCTAAATCGTTTTCTCCCCGGCCACAGCACATCTGTCTTCCTCCGTATGATATCAGGCGAAAAAATCCCTTTACCTTATTTATAAAAAAAATCCTGGTCGATCGGAGTACCCTTCCTTCTTTTTGAGGTTTTAGGCCTCCGGTCAGTCAGGGGTTGACATGCGACCAGATTTTTTGGGGAATCCATTCTTTATTGTTTTCTTATGAAAGAAAGTGGAGGTTTCTTTTTACTAAGTGAATGTTGCCGAATCTCTCGCTCTATAGGAGTAATAAGCGAAAGGGGATTCTTTAGGCCTTTCGATACTCTTTCAGAGCCTTCAAAAGCCAAGTCGAAGGCGCTTACCTTTTTTGGCTGTAGGGTTGGGGTGGCTTGCTGGATGAGACTGATAAAAAGAAAGGACGGGGCAACCATGCGGGCATGCAACCCAAAAAGATAGAAAGACTGCTCGCTCGAAGAAAACTCCCACAGAGATGGCCTTGTGGTCAACTTTTATTCTGCTTGTTGGAAGGTTCGTCCGGATCTCTTTCCGGGTCAACCAGAAAGTCATGGGAGAGACAGGCTATGAGATTCTGAAAGAGTAACCGCAATATCAGAAGAAATTTTTTCTTAATTCCTTTGACCTAATCAAAATAAGCAAAAATAAGAGTTTTGTGAAACAATAAAAGTAAGTACAAGGAAGGTGAATCCTAGGTATAGCCTATCAAACCCGACACCAGGCGGCGACTCTACTTCTTGAAGTGAAGAATCGAAAGTCTTCGTTCGTTAGACAAGGCGTCGTGGCATGAGCTCATTTCTTCGCTTCGATTCCGCCCCTAAAGCTAGCTTTTTCGATCGCCACCTCTGGCTTCTGATACTTCAATAAGAGACTAGAGAGGGGTCATAAAAATGGTTAACCTTAGTCCTAACATTAACTCTAAAACTAACAAGATGAGAATTGCCAAATAATAAAAAGTGAAATTTCAGAAAAATACAATTTGATGACTTTGGCCTTATTTGTTTTCATTAAGATTAAGATGTCTGAATCTAAATGCACATCTAAATGCACATCTAAATGATTAAGATATTATCTTTGTATCTTAACACTGAATGATTAAAACTATTTGTTTTCAACATCTAAATGTACATATATTTATATATACATAATAAATATACAATTCAAATAAAAAAATAATTAAATATTAAAAAAAAAATATAATCCTAATAGTAGGGCTTTAGTAACTCAGTTGGTTGACTACCTGAACTTTCACCTTGTTGGTGAGGGTTCAAATCCCCTCCCCATTTCCCCTTCCCATACCCCTATGTAATAATTTTTTTAAAAAAAAATGTATAAATCTAATAAAATAATTATTATTTGATTTAAAAAATAAAACATTTATGTTCGCTAGTGTTAGTGGAGATGCTTTGTAGTGGTGGTATAGTTATAGTTGTGATGGTGGATGTGGTTGGTGTTGTAGTGATTGTCGGGATGGTGGAGTTGGTTTATGTTAGTAATTGACGGTATTAGTGATAGTGGCTAAAGAATGTGTGTGGTTGGTGGTAGTTGGCGGTGGTGCTAGTTATGATTGTAGAGGTGGTTGATAGTAAGAATTGGGCACAATCATGGTGGAGTGAGGTGGCGTGGGGTGGGGTAGAGAGTGGGTGGGTAAGGGTAGGTACGTGGGTGAGTGGGGTGGGTGGTGATGAGGGGTGGTGGAGGTTGGGAGAGATTTAGGAGGGTGGTGGTAGTTGACAGTGGTGGTTGGTTGTAATTAGGGGTGACAAAATTATCTCAAACCTATTTGATCCGCCCAAGCTTTAATGGATTTGGGCTGGAGTGATTTTGAAGATGCGTTGATTTGGGCTAAAGCCCAAATTGGCATATCACAAATCATCAACCCAAACTTACTCATCAAATGAGCTCAAATTGACCCATCAACTGTCCTCCATTCAGAAGTGTAAAAGCTACAAAATTGATTAACTTTTTAAAAAAATAATTATTTTTTAGTTTTTCGAATTTTAAATTTTATATAGTTTTTTATTTGTTATTTTTTTCATTTTTTAATTTGAAAATTTTGTAATAATTTTTTATTTTTATTTTAAAATTTCTAATAATTTTTATTTTTTAATTTTTTAATTTTTAGTTTCTCAAAATGTTTGAAATGTGTTAAGTTGGGCTGGTTGAGTTATGTCTAATCATTCAGCCCATTTTGACCCAATCAATCTTAGCCCAAACAAACTTTGGGCAGTGTTGAGCATTGATCCGTCTATTGGTTCAGTCCATCTTGACCTGCCCAACTTCAGCCCAAACGACCTATTAGCCACCCCTAGTTGTAATGACAGAGGTAGTTAGTAATGGTGGGGTGATGGTAGGGGTGACCTGCCCAACTTTAGCCAAAAATATGTGAAGTTTACTTGCATAAATAATATGTCAAACTTTAAACATTTGGTCTAAAGGTAGACTTTGGACTTCAAATTGGCTACACTAACAAAACAATTATGAACTTCTACTATTGTTTAAATAGCCATCCTCAAATCGACTATATGTTCGCTTGCCCCAAAATTAAAACATAATATGGGGCCCAATACTTCGTAAACGTCCATGATGGGAGATCTGCTCACATATGATTTTTTCAATACTAATAAAAATATATTCACGTCCAAATCCTAATTGCCAGAATTTTAAATTAATGGGCAACACTTTCTCGTGGATTGCCTTTGTAGCCAAATTCTGACTGATCGCCATAAATTTGCAACAAATCATAACAGATTGTCAGAATTTGGCTCGAAGCCATAAAAAGGAGAGACGCGTAGCTGTTCTAAGAAAACTCTTACTTACAGGATAGTTGACCGCTCGTGGATCGCATAACCTATTGAGTAAAATATTATCAACAGATTTTTGCTTCAAATTTGATCTAAATCAACTCGAACTGACTCCAAATCTAATATTCGACCTTCACATATCAATTTCAACGCTTTTTCAATGGTTGGATTCAACCCTGACCTCCAAAATCAATAGACTTTGTCTTGTTCAAAGCAAGTTTCTTTCAAGCTAATGGATGTTCTTCAATTAAACCAATTCAAACCATTAGAAATAGATAATATAAGCTTAATGTAATATTACTACTCAATTTTAGTTACGTGCTCATAATTCATTGAATGAAGAGTAAAAAAGAAAAAGGAGGAAGAGAGAGGAGGAGGAGGAGGAGAAGGAAAAAGAGAAATATACTAGTTTTAAAGGACATTTTGTGAAAATTCTTAAATCAAGATTTGACTCAAATGGATGTTAAAAGAATAGATCTCAAGTCTAAATAGATCCAAAAAGTAAGCTCCTAAGATAAGAAATGTACAAGCCCATATTAAAACACAACAGTAAGACAAGCAACAACAACAAAGATGAGAGTATTGTCTTCATTATATATGTGGACGACATATTGATAATGGGAGACAATAAGACTCTCTTGCAGTCAGTCAGAGAGTGGTTGTTCAGTACCTTTATGATGAAGGATATAGGTGAAGCCTGCTACATTCTGGGAATTAGGATCTATAGAGATAGACCTAATAGATTGTCGGGGCTGTCACAGTCAATCTACATAGACAAAGTGCTTAGACGTTTTCTATGTAAAATTCCAAGAAAGACGGTCTACCTATGAGTTAATACATCAAGTTATCTAAGAAGGATAGTTCTTCTAATGCTGTAGAACTTGAGCGCATGAAGAGGATTCCATATGCTTCGGTTATAGGATCTATGCCATGACCTGTACTAGGTCAGATGTGGCCTTTGCACTTAGTATGACTTGCAAATTCTAGCAAAATTCGGGGGAGGAACACTGGAAAGCAGTCAAGAGTATTCTTAAGTATCTAAGACGAACTAAAGATTACTTCTTGGTCTATGATGGAGAAGAAAAGCTAGCTGCTACTGGGTACACTGTTGCTAGCTTTTACACCGATTTTGATGACTTCAAGTCTCAGTATGGGTACATGTTCATTTTTAATGGTGGAGCGGTGAGCTGGAAAGTTCCAAACAAGCTACAACTGTTGATTCGATAACTGAAGCTGAGTACATTGCTGGATCGGAAGCTGGTAAAGAAGTTGTCGCAATTTCTGAGTTTCTAAAGAAACTAGGGGTAGTTCCGAGTGCCAATTGTCCAATGACTATTTATTGTGACAACACTAGTGCAATTGCACAGGCTAAGGAACCAAGATCAACAAACAGAAACAAACATGTACCAAGAAAGTATCACATACTCAGGGAGATGGTGGAGACTGAAGAGCTTAGATTAGACTATGTTCCTACAGACGATAATCTTGCTGACACTCACTAAACCATTAAGCTTAGTTAAGCATAGTGATCATTTTGAGAATATGGGCATTAGATACGTTGGAGATTGGCTCTAGGCCAAGTGGGAGATTGAAAATATATTTATGTCCTAAAGACAATCTGTATTAGGACAAATGTACTTTATACACATTCATATTATTATTAATGGAGATTAATATTTTGGCATTTGCAATTATTGAATTATTAGTTGATTTTTATAACATTCTATAATATGCATCCCTAGAGGTTACACTCTTATTAATAGTGTGACATATTGATATTATAACGTAACTCTTAAAATAGCCTCGACTAATGATCATCGAGAATGGTATATCGATGATAAGTGATAAGTCGACATGTGGCCTACATCATATCCTTAGAGGATGTAGTATGTCTCACGTGCTACGAGTTACGGATGCTCGTGATGGACACATGGATACTTTGGAAGTATTGATATACCCTGCTGATAAATTGTTTGTTATACATGTCTAAAGTATGATCAGCGTGTGGGAGATAGAAGTTCTTAGACTTGAGATCGATACGCACCTTATCTACAAAGTAATGTATTTTGATCCTGTCCTAAGCTCAAATGCCTTATAGGTTGAGATACGACTTGTATTGAGTATATTACGAAGTAGATTAAATGTGGTAGTTGAGCCAAGATTATGATTCATTCCTCGAATGTATATTCGAGAGAACACTCAATTTCTCAGTGATATTAGGTTGACTAAGTCGCTAGCCAACACAATAGACATATCTAGAATATGGTCTTGTTGTCAACTAATATAGATGAGATATAATGATCAAGCCATTTGGATAGACACTTGGCAAATCCTAAGCTTGATCGAGTTTGTCGTGAATGAAAGAATTTTATCTTCCCACATAGAGGTTCAGTTTACCAGATTCGTGTAACTATACTTCACATATTGAGTTCGTCTTCGGCGCCTTCTAGGAGTTCCGTGTAGATCCTAATGCGATTAGTGTCGATATGTGAAGGTCTGTAGGGTAACACTATGTCAATTGTTCCGTCGATCTAATGATGTAATGAGAGAATATAAATGTTCGGTTTATGATCGAGACATTTGAATGAATAATGATTATTTAATTAAGTCGAGTTTGGATTTCAGATTTAATTAAAATGAAAATGAGACGACGCCCCACACTGGAATAGGGCCACGACACCTGGGACAAAGGGCCGCAGTGCCTCCTATTTTGAGTCGCGCCGCCAAAGTGGACCAGTCTGACTGATCCACTGCGCCTCGTTTTCTGAGCCTAGCCCACATGTAACCCTAGCTGCGTTTTAGGTCTAAAACGCAGCTATAAATAGATAGTATAATTCATTATTCTACACACTTGATTTTATATCATTCTAAGTCTTAAAGACCTAGAAGTAAAATATTCTCTCGAACCTCTACCGAATTTTCTAGCTGTTCGAAAGTGGATTACATCAGAGTTCTAGGAACTTGCAATCGATGATCAGTTGCGTGCGCACCCTCGGACTTTATACTAAAAGACTCCAGATTTATACAAACCGTAAGTATTCTGTCAATGCATTACGGTTATTATACATGTTATATGATTTACATGTATTTATATTATTACATAATTGTCCTGCAGTTCGTCGTTTGTTGAGTTTGAAACATAAATTTTAAATTTTTACTGCGTACACGAACCCAACAAAACCCTACATTCTCATACCATTAGTATTTTCATTCTTCATTTTTGGAACTGAAATTATTCACCTTGTTATTAAGTAAGTTGATTCTACGTACTAACATAGGCCAGCGCTTAATGCTTTTATAGTGCTGATTTTATGCAAATTAAAAATCCTATTTATGGAGTCCATTTAGATTTTAGCTTTGTAGATTAATAAAATTTGTGAGATTCTCGATGAATTTATGCCAGTGCAACTATTGCTGTACATTCTATTAAGGTAACATGGTGGATAGTTAACACTAGCAAATTCTTATTGTGTTTCATTTTTATTTTATTGTAGTACAAACAAGACAATAGAACGTTATCAGAAGAATGACAAGAGTCTAGAACGACTCAACAGAAAGATACCTGATCAACAAACTACTGAGGTAATTTGCATCACCCTTTATCATTTTTGCCATATGTTATACTACAACAAGTACATTGTTGATGAATTATAAATTTCTTTTGTTAGACATATATGGAATAGTTGTATGAAACAACATAATGCTAAAAGAATAAAACAACATAATGCTGCGACTGGTTCCCTTTTTGTGTAATGACATATAAATATCTATGCTAGTTCCTCTATGGGTGAGGTTGAATTGAGTATTTGGAAGATCAAATTAAGTTTAAACATGATTTCTCTTGATTTTGTTTGTAGAAGTTGTGTATGAAAATCATCAAGTATTTCACTTGCAATGGTACTCCTTAAACCAGTTTTTTTTGTAAAGAAAAAAGATTTTATTGATCTTCACGTAACAACTTACAATTTCATAATAGTTCATCCTCTTCCTACAACTACTCACTAGCTATATATTATCAAAACTTGAAATATAAACAACCTATCTAAGTATATTCTCTATCCATGCTTTATATGTATTGCTATATTTCCTCCTTAGTAGTGTATCTCTTCTGAACTTACATTCTTGCTGTATCTGCTTCAACACTTGTGAGGGCCTTGGGACCTTGTGCTCCGATAGTGCTGTATTCCTTGATTTCCACACCTTGTACACCAGTGCAGCAAGGATTGCCAGCATTACTTCCCTGCCACCTTTCCCCATGGTGATTCTAGCTAGTCTTTTCCAGATTCAAAACACATCCCATTGTTGAATCACTTTTCCAACCTAGTGCAGTACAACCTCTTGACACTGTTTAGAGAAATCACACTCAAAGAATACATGTTCCACAGTTTCCCTGTGATCTCCACAAATCACACACATATCATCTTGACTTATCCCAATCTTAAAACAGTCCATCTTTTGTTAGCGATCTTTTGTGCAGAGCTAATTAGCTAACATATAAAGTTGTGTTTGGGAAAATTACTTTTACTCCACACCCATATACTCCATGGCCATGTTTCCTTGTCACCCCTTCTCCAATCATATCCACTCCCTATTGTGTATTTACCATTAGGCATCAACCACCCTTGCTGTATATATCATGCTGAGAAGATATCTTTCATTCTGCACACTTTCTCCAATACCAACGACAATCATTGGGATGTGTGTATTGATACCATTCATCCTCTTTCAAGTATACATTGTTCACCCATTTAACCCATAAAGTGTCAGTTTTCTGGGCTATATTCCAAACATATTTACCAATAGCTGCTTCATTCCAAGCTATGCATTCTGTGATCACTGACACCCCCCCCCCCCATCTCTTGGGTCTGCATACCAGTTCCCATGCTACCAGTGGAGATCTGCTTGTGATAGGTTTTCTATCCCATAGGAAATTCATATATATTGAGGTTATACCCTTCATCACTTACTTTGGGAGAACAAACATTGTAGCTCAATTTTGTTTTTGAACTTTACATTTTCTATTTAAGTAACTTACTCGCAAATAATATTTCAATATTTGCGAATAATGCCTATATCCGTTTGCCTGTAATTCTGAGAAAGATTGGTCCGCCACAGATTCTAAATTTTTTGGAGTGTTCTTTGTGTTGATAGTTATGTTTGTTTTGGACTTTTCAAAAATACAATTAGGTGTATGTGTCAAATCATTCAGAAATTATATATTTTGGAAGATTCCACATAAGTGCCATAAAAGTTTTGGAAGATTGGAGCAACATAGGTTGATAGTGCCTTGTTTAATGCATTATAATGTCATTTCCTTAATTTTTTCGGTATTGTTATGCTACAACATTATGCATGTACAATTACGAATCGTAGAAGATTGTGGCTTGTGCCTAAAAATATGTTGCTAGCTTGTTGAGTATCTTATTAGTATGTAATTAATTGTTTCTGAGAGGTACTCTTTATTTTGTGTAGCATTTGAAAGAGGAGGTTGCAACCATGACTAGAAAGCTTGAGCTTCTTGAAGACTCTAAAAGGTTATTTATCTCCTAATTTTCAGTGTAGCACAATATACGGTACACTGCAGAATATATAAAACCAGCAAATGGTTCTAAAATTATATTTCTTTGTGCATTATTGCAGAAAGCTTTTAGGACAAGGTCTAGAATCTTCCACCTTTGATGAACTTCAACTGGTAGAAGAACAGTTGAACCGAAGCTTAAGCAGCATTAGGGCAAGAAAGGTGCATAATCGTATCTCTTTCTATCCATATGAGTCTTTCACTGTCTATGTCACTCCATTTAAATCCCCCCTCGGTAAAATATCATACAAAGATTTTAAGTAACATACACATCAGTGTAAATACCATGAGGTCATCTGACTCGATCCAAAAGATATTTATAGGTAAACTTCTAGGAGATTTGAAATCTTGAAAATAAGATATGTTACCTACTACAAGAGATAAAAGATTACCTAATGTGTAAAATTTTACGGTGTATATTACTGAAACTCTCGTACAAATGAATTAAACTTCTAAACACTAATATATATAGTGTAACTAATTGTTTTTATTATTTGTGTATTTTAACGTTTATAGCTGGTCATTTACTATTGAAAACATGTTACAATTAGTTACCTATCGTTGTATGTGATCCATTCGTAAATTATTTATACTTTTTCTTTTTTTTGGGCCAAAAGCCAGTCACCCTTGGCAAGATTGCACCATGTTAATTCATAGCAAAAGAAGCATACAATCTTGAAGGGGACTTGAAGGCTTACCTTCTTTAACTTCATAGGAAAGAAAATTCAAAACCTATTCTAGCTAATGATCCACATGATCACAAAAGTATGCTACTCAAAAAGTCGTAAGTCCAAAAATAAAGCTTATCACCAAATTAAACAATGAACATCTAAACTAGCAGACCACGTCATGCTCAATCAAATAATGGACACTGACTACGATTTGGATCATCTCCCCGGCTCAATGGAAAGACAACCCCGTTCTACACTTCATTAAGACGAAAGGTGATATTTACTAGCATATACATCTCTAACCATACTAAAAGACTCCTAACCTTAAGTAAATATAGACATATATTTGGAATTTAGGTGATGTTTTTTCTCCATCTAGTAAAGCTTTGGCAATTAAACCTACCCTCTTCTTTTACCCTCTTTTTCAGAGCCAGTTATTCAGGGAACAGATTGCTCACCGGAAGGAAGAGGTAAATACCTTAGAAATATATATATATCCATTAAAGTCAGAACTGTTAATCCTGTTGACTCCATTGTTTCTCTTGTCTCAGGAAAAAATGCTAATGAAGGAAAATGCAGACTTGAGGAAAAGGGTGAGATATTACTCGAAATATTTGCCTACATGTCAATGTTTCCTTGCATGTATCTCTGTGTGTTTAAGCTTAATTTGGTTTAAGATTTGGTAAATGAAGTTTGATTATACTGTCCTGGAAATCTATTAGAAGTGCAAGGAAACACTCTAATTTAAGGAAATTGTGTTTTTGGTTCTGAAATTAATTATAAGCTGATTCTATTTTATAGGATGATTCTTCATAGAAAAAATTTAGTCCATCCACTATTAAATGAATAGAGCTGAATAAAACTTAGTAGCGTTTGGACAGTATTAGAGTTGAACAGTTGAAATAAAAAAAGAATATTGGCAGTTGAGTTGAAAAAAGAAGTTTTTGGAAATTGAATTTATATTAAGAAATACACCTGGGTAAAAGTTTGTGAAAATTGAAGATAAACCAGTATATCATTTTTAACTTATCACATGAACTTCAGGTTAGGAGTTAGTCATATAGAGATTTAGGGCCTATGTGGTCAACAAAGTTAGCCACCTTTATTTTAGGTTAATAAATGCACTATCATTCAATCTACACTTATCATAAGGTTTGAAATTGCAGTTTCTATCATCTTTCCTTCTTCCTAGTATATGGTTAACATTGTAAATAATTTATCTATTTTCTTGTGGTTGATCATAATTAATGTATATATGGGTCAATCATTTTCTGATCGATAATAGTGGTGACCATATGATCTACCACCAGTTACTAATTAGGAGAGTTGAAGTAAATTAAAGGACAACAAAACATAGTTAATAGTGTAATATGAAAACGGATACATAAATTTACTTTGTTGATTTAAACTATATATGGTTGATTGGTTGGTTTTCACATATATGTTTTTTTTTTATAGTTTACTTGCAAGAAGAATTAAGATAATAATTTTTATTTTGTTCTTCAGTGTGAGGTGCTACCATTGACTTTGACAACAATTCCTCATGAAAGACAAATAATGGAAGTAGAGACAGACCTCTTCATTGGACTTGCAAAAAGAAAAAAATCCTATTAACCTCGAAAATTGCATTGCTTTCAGACTTTTTACCACTGTAATTATAATTTATATAGTTGTAATAAAAATTAAGTTACTGCCAACATAGTCTTTTTTCCCTATCATCAGTTATGCGTTAATAATCATCAAAATGATGCAAATGTTAGTTCTGCCGAGAGAAATGTATATATATGTGTACACTATTTCCTTTTCAATGCTTTCTTTATCTTAATTAATTAATGAGTTAAAAGTTCATTTTCCATCCTCTTTCCCAAGAAGCCTTATCTATTCTACTTAAATTCAGAGCTGAAATCGACTCGAATAATGTCACTGCAATAATGATATCAAGTGTGTCTTGAGTCTAAAGAGTTCAGATTGAGTAGGACTAAGACAGAATACTTGGAGTACAAATTCAGTAACAGAAGTGACCTTTTGAGACAGACGTGGAGCTGAGACTTGGTACTCAAGTCATTCCTATGAAAAGAAGCTTCAAGTACCTCGGGTCTATTATCTAAGGGGATGGAGATATTGATGACGATGTCACACACCGTATGAAATGGAGGCTCTCATCTGGAGTCTTATGCGACAAAAAGGTATCACAAAAATTTAAAGACAAGTTCTATAGGGCGGTGGTTAGACCGACTAAGTTGTATGTGACAGAGCGTTAGTCAGTCAAGACTTCGCACATCCAAAAGATGAAATTTGCTGAGATGAGGATGGTGAGATGGATGTGTGGGCATACAAGGAGGGATATGATTAGAAATGATAATATCCGGGACAGAGTGAGAGTGGCCTCGGTGGCGGATAAAATGCGAAAAGTGAGGTTGAGATGGTTTGGACATGTGCATAGGAGAGACACAAATGCCCTAGTGCAGAGGTGCGAGAGGTTGCCAATGAATGGGTTCAGAAGGGGTAGAGGTAGGCCGAAGAAGTATTGGGAAGAGGAGATTAGACGGGATATGACACATGTGTAACTTATTGAGGACATGCCCTACATATTAGGATAGAAGGATAGTAGTTAGTCAAACATAGTTATACTTACGCTTGCAAACTGGTAGTTGTAGTATTTTTTAGTGTAGGCCCTCTTAGCCTATCATACTAATAGGCGCAGTATTGATGTATAATTTCCTATAGTTTGATTTCTGTTGCTATGGGTTTTTTAGTGTACTCTATATATCTTATTTACATGTGTTAGTTACTGTTTTTTTTTCAGAATGCGCTATCATGACTTTTTCGCTTTTGATACCAACATTTTCATATTGTTTTAAATTTTTTGTCCGAGCTTGACCGTTTCTCTTGCTTTGCTTGTGTTTATGTTTTGTCTTGAGCCGAGGGTCTCTCGGAAACCTCTCTACCTACCAAAATGAAGGTAAGGTCTGCGTACATTCTACCCTCCTCAGATCTTACGTTGTGGGATTTCATGTTGTTGTTGTTGAAATTAGTGCTTGCAGTAGCTCCTAATCCCAAACATCTTACCCTCCCAGGATGCTCTTTTCCTAGCACCTTACCGACAACATCATTGGGGGAAATTTCACTCATTTGACTCACTGCTAGCTGAATTTTTTCCTAAATAAAACGTACATAATAAAAAAAAATTGAGTCTAACATCATTGGAAGTAACTTCAACATACTATAGCATAGATCGGAATTTGCACTTCCAAGGAATTGATCAGTTTCTAAAACCGAAATCAGAAGGCATACTTCCAAATCCATCCAGATTAGTTTCAAAAACTGAAATCAGAGGGTATACTTACAAAATCATACCACTGTAAAACTGGACATATATAAGCAACAAATATTGTCAATATGATAGGGGACACTATTCAAATGACAACTGTTTCTTCCTACTGCGGGGTCCTTGCACGAAACCAAACCGCCTCCCGCCCGATCAAGTATCTGTTGCTTCGCTGGTAGGCCTACTTAGGTTAGGATTCCAAACCTCGGGTCACCTACCGTAGATAACTTATTTTATTTTCAAGTTTACAAATCTCATGCTTAATTACCTATAAATATAATTTAATTGACCTGATAAATAAAATTAAAAGCTTACTCGCATCGGTGTTTACATCTGATCGGTGTATTTTATATACACTTTTTGAGTCGTTTTTAGTTAGTCTTTTGTCCCTTTTTGTACAAATACGTGTCGTATTAGGATAGATTTTCTTTCTTTTGAGTCAAAGTGGTTAAAATGGCCAAATGGCGGAAAATGAGCGAAAAGAGGGGAAAAGTGGAGGTTCCAGAGCTTAAAAGCAGAGAAAGTGGCGAACTGTGCACGACACGCCAGCGCGCCCCGCCATCGAGTCCAGCGCCGGCGCCAATATCCGCAGGTCGCAGAGTTTCACACGGCGCCTGCATGCCAGAGTTGCAGCCGCGCGCCTAATCATCGAGGGCTTCAGAACTTCCCGCGTGGCCGATATCGTGCCGTGGCGCCGACGCTGAAAATCGTGTTTTAGACGCCGGGCCAGCCTGGCGGAAAAGTTGGAGGCGGTTTGAGCCTATAAAGGAGAACCTGTGCGGTTTCAAGGGTTTCCTTTCTTGCACAAACACAAGATTTCTTGAAGTTGAAGATTGGAGACCTTAACTTAGTAATTTTCTTTTCTTTTCTTTACTTTACTTTCAATTTTTATGTTGGATATTGAATTAGTTCTTGTCATGTCAATGGCTAGGAACTAATTCTATTATAGGGCTTTTCATGTCAAATCACTTGAAACTTATGTTATGAGTTAATGCATGTTTATGGTTTTCTTCTTATTGTTGAGATTTACCCAATAATTGCTTTGAATGCTTGGTAATTAATTGATCACTAATTATCATTACTTATATGATTTCTAATCAAACTTCGAAAGGAGGAGATTGTGACTATGCTGTAAGTTGGGTAGACATATTTTGGATTGGGGATGAAAATACCTAAATTACTTGTGTAGCGTTAATGAGAGGTTTAAACACCTAATTTCACGCATGGCGCGTGACGATTAACTAGATTTTTGGTCTTAATCCTCCTATAGAGTCATCCTTATCACCGAAAGGTAGAAAGGAGCGCTACTGGGGTTGAGTGTTTATATAGCCTTAACGGGAGTATAAAACGATTTAGTAAACCTGCTAGATCCAAAAGAAGAAGAACCATAATTCATTGCATTAATAAGTAATATAAGCGGATAGTTGAGGAGACTTGGAAGCCCTATTTCCATCACTACTGAAGTAAACACTTAGTTAATTAGTATTTATAATTGTTAGTTATAATCAACAAAATCAAATATCGGTTACCAAATAGATAACAAAAGATAGATAATTGGGACTTGAACACTAATCCTTGTGGACGATATTCGGTCTTACCTAGACTATATTACTTGTCACGATAATGTGCACTTGCGTTAAAGTGTGTGCATCTTTTCGCGCATCAAGTTTTTGGCGCCGTTGCTGGGGATTAGGCATAGTTCAATATCAATTTTACCTATTTTTAATTTCTAATTTGGTTTTTATTTTTGTTTTAGTATTTTCTTTAAATTTTTTTTTTTTTTTTTTTTTGTGAAGACAAGTGTGCCGTGATTCATTGTTGGTTTTGATTCATCTCAGGGATCCTGAAGACATGGATTTCTACTGTCAATATGATAAAGCTCCAACCATAGAGGAAGAGAGGGAGGAGTTACGAGAAGCCATACTCAGTTTCACTAGGTATCAAAATCAGTTCATGGACGAAACGAGAATGGCCATGAAGAAGTTGGAAACGCAAATAGGAGAACTCGCGGTCATGTTGAACAGCGAAACGCAAGAAAAGCAATCTGCACCTGGGGAGGGCAATATGAAAGCACAATGTCAGGCGATTGACCTGAAGAATGCCGAATCAGGGGAGATAGAAAGTTCGCAGCAGCAGCAGCGCCGCGGCGCCGATAGCAGGCGCGCCAAGATTCGAGACAGGCAGAGTTTGAGCGCCGCGCAGCAGAGCGGCGCGCAGAGCCCGAAGCGAAAAAGTTGGTAGAAGTTCGAATAACGCACCTCACCAAGATACCATATCCTCAGAGGTTAAAAACATGTGCTCTTGACAAGCAATTCTCTAAATTTGTGGAAATTCTCAAACAATTGCAACTCAATATTCCGTTTGCTGAAGCGTTAGAGCAGATGCCAAGCTACGTAAAGATCATGAAGGATATTCTTAGCAAAAAGATGAGGATAGAGGACTACGAAACAGTGGTGTTGACTGAGGAATATAGCGCCATCCTACAGAGAAAACTACCTCAAAAATTACAAGATCCAGGGAGCTTCACCATCCCATGCACCATTGGGAAGTTTGAATGTCAGAAAGGATCGTGCGATTTAAAGCGTGCATAAATCGATGCCTTATCTAGTTTTCTGGCAACCGAATGGAGAAGTCAAATCTACAAACATCACTTTGCGATTAGTGACCGCCCATAGTTAATCCTATGAGTCATCGAAGATATATTAGTGAAGGTGGACAAGTTCATCTTTCTCACGACTTCGTTATCTTAGATATAAAAGATAACGACGGAATCCCTTCATACTGGAAGACCTTCTAGCTACGTGACGGACTCTCATTGATGTTCACAGGAGAGTCAAGCTTCGTAGATGAAGAAGAGGTGATTTTCAATGTTTTTCGCAAAGAACTTTTCCAGATGCCAATGATAATCGCCACCATTGATCTTATCAAGACGCAGTGCTCGACCAGGAGTTCGGACATGATGATACGCTTGAAGAAGTACTGACCAAATGGGATGATGATAGTAGAAACGATCCAGGTCTGATGGAGTATGCAAACTGGATGAATGTTTATGAGAAATGGGATAAGAGGAAGTATGAAGAGCTTGGGCAGATGCCAGAAAGATCATTACCATCCACAGAGAAGGCTCCAGAGTTAGAGTTAAAAATCCTACCCAATCATTTACAATACCAATACCTAGGTGAAGAGAAAAACCTTACCAGTGATCATTTCACGCCACCTATCCACCGAAGAGATTGATAAACTGCTAAGAAATCGAGGATCACAAGCGTGCCATTGGATGGACATTAGCAGACATAAAAGGGATAAGTCCGTCAACGGTAATGCATAAAATCTGTCTAGATGAGGAGAACAGACCATCCATCGAGGCCCAAATGCGACTAAACCCAAACATGAAATAGGTAGTCAGAAAGGAAATCCTGAAATGGCTCGATGCAGGAGTAATTTACCCTATATCTGACAGCACATGGGTGAGTCCAGTACAAGTGGTGCCCAAAAAGGGTGGAATAACAGTGGTGACCAACGAAAGGAACGAACTCATTCCTTCTAGAACAGTTACTGGATGGAGAATCTGCATTGACTATCGCAAGTTGAACAAGGCAACCAGAAAAGACCACTTCCCGTTACCATTTCTAGATCAAATTTTGGATAGACTTGCAGGGCACAACTACTACTGCTTTTTGGATGGGTACTCATGGTACCATTTGATTGCAATAGCGCCAGAAAATCAGGAAAAGACAACATTCACTTGTCCTTTTGGTACATTTGCATTCAGAAGGATGCCATTTGGACTTTGCAATGCACCTGCAACCTTTCAGAGGTGTATGATGACAATTTTCTCAGACATGGTAGAAAGGACCATAGAGATCTTTATGGATGATTTTTCGATCTTTGGAGCATCATTCGATGAATGTTTGAGGCACTTAGAAGCAGTGTTAAGCCGGTGTGAAGAATCTAACCTTGTGCTAAACTGGGAGAAGTGTCATTTCATGGTAACAGAAGGGATTGTTCTGGGACACAAAATATCAAACCAAGGCATTGAGGTAGACAAAGCAAAGATTTCAGTAATCGAAAATCTCCCACCTCCAAAGATCAAAAGTGGGTCAAGTTTCTCGTACGCAGTTTCTATGTAAGATTCATCAAGGATTTTTCAAAGGTTTCAAAACCTCTTTCCACATTGCTAATGACGGGGTTGCCTTCGACTTCAATAAGGAATGCCTATCCGCTTTTTCGACGCCGAGAGAAGCTTATTTCAAAGACTCATAGTCATTGCACCAAATCGGGAGCTCCCATTTGAACCGACATGCACGCGAGCGATTATGCGATGGGAGCAAGGTTGACAGAGAATCGACAAGGTATTTAGATCCATTTACTATGCTAGTAAAACTCTAAACGACGCACGCTTAAATTACGCGACTACCGAAAGGAACTACTAGCAATAGTATATGCATTTGAGAAATTCAGGCCATACTTGATTGGAAATAAGGTGATAGTATACACTGACCACTCTGCCATAAAGTACTTGATGACAAAGAAGGATGCAAAACCTCGCCTCATTCGATGGGTCTTGCTCCTACAAGAATTCGACGTGGAAATTCGTGACAAGAAAGGGACAGAGAATTCAGTTGCAGACCACTTGTCAAGACTGGAGAACACAGAGAGCCAAAACACCAAGGATGTGCAAATAAATGATCATTTTCCGCATTTAACAACTGTTTCAAGTAAGTATGAATTTTAATTTACCTTGGTACGCTGATTTTGTTAACTTTCTTGCAGCTAAGGTAATACCCCCAGAGTTGACAAGACAGCAAGTGAAGAGGTTTTACTCCGAAGTAAAGCACTACTATTGGGAGGAGCCTATGTTATACAAACACTGTGCCGATCAAGTCATCAGGCGATGTATACCGTAGAGGATATGCACTGTGTTCTCACTCATCGCCACACCCTATCACGCGTGCGGACACTTTGGGGCATCAAGAACATGACAAAGGTAATCGCAAACGGATTCTATCGCCAACACTTTTAAGGATGCCCATGCCTTTGTGAATAGATGTGATAGTTGTCGAGAACAGGGAACATTTCAAGACGAAACGAAATGCCTTCGCAAGGATATTGGAAGTGGAACTATTTGATCGTGGGAATCGATTTCACGAGACCATTCCCGCCATCCTTTGGAAATCAATATATCCTTCTAAAGTGACTATGTGTCCAAATGGGTAAGCAGAGCCACAAAAGAAAACGACAGAAGACTGCTCAAAAATTCCTTCAAAAGAATATTTTCACGCGTTCAGACTGAGAGCCATCATCAATGACGTGCGTAGTCACTTTTGCAACAAGCACCGAATTCATCGCTTTCCGATATGAGTCTACCATCGCACCACAACCGCCTACCACCTCGCGAACGGGCGCGTGTGTCAAATAGGAAGTGAAGAGCATATTAGAAAAGACGGTGAACGGCTCGGAAGGATCGTTCTATCAAACCGACGACGACGTGGGCATACCAACAAAGATTCAAAACACCACCGTATGTCACCATATAAGTTAGTTTTTGTAAAGCATGTCATTTGCCAAGAGAGTTGGAACACGAGTGTATTGGCGATGAAGAAGTTAAACATGGACGCCAAGGCAGCAGGATGAGGAGACTACTACAATGGCGAGTTAGATGAATTCGTGCACAATGCCATGAGAATGCAAAGATCTACAAGAACGAACGAAAGTATGGCACGACAAGAGGTTGATACCGAAAGACTTCCAAGAAGGACAACAAGTGCTTTTATTCAACTCAAGGTTGAAATTATTTCGTGCAAGTTAAAATCACGCTGACAGACCATACACGGTAGTAAAGAGTATTCCCATACGGTGCAATTGAAATAAAAGGAGAGAGGAGCTTCCTTCAAGGTAAACTGACAGAGGTTAAAACCCTATCCGATCAATGAAATGGAATACATGAACTTAGTAACCTCTCACACCCTAGAATAATAAGGAACTTTGCGTCCCGCTAAAAGACGTTAAAGATAGCTACTTGGGAGGCAACCCAAGGTATTTCGGTTTATTTATTTTAATGCAATTAGTCTTTATTTAGAATCTCACTGAGGTAGTTCTGGTTGTGTTGACAGTGTAAGCCAAGAACTTGGAAGGCGAAATCAAGCAGGCCAAGGATTTGAAAATCGCGCAGGGCCGCAGTAAAATTCGAGAAACGCAGAATTGGGCGCCGTGGCGCCACCGCAGCCGCGGCGCCACAACGGAAAAATCTGAATTTTGAAAGACGCCCTAATCCGAAAGCCCTGTCGCCAAATCAAAAATCAAGAGCTCTCCTCCCCTCACGGAATTCAAAGTACTATCCACCGCCACCATTTTTAACCAAGTTTGTAAGTGTCTTGTTTTCTTTGATTATCTTTGAGTCTTGCACACATTGGGGACAATGTGTGATTTAAGTTTGGGGGGGGGGGGGTGTCTTATTGTTATAGGATGTTTAAGTCTTTTTGTTGTTTTTATGTATTTTTGAGTCATAATTTTTTTTTCTTTTGAGTCATAATTGTCTGTCAAAGATCATGCATGCTGTAGTTACTAGAAATACCTAGTGAAGTAAGGTGGAATAATGTAATGGAATTAGAAGCAACCATCTAAACACTTAGGTTAGATATGTCAAAAACTCACAAAATCTGTCTATTTGGAGTTTCTTGCTTGAATTATGCATGATAAATGATTAAAACATATGTGTTATGATTGCTTGCTATTTGAGGCGAAATAGTTAGGATATGCATGTTTAGGGAGATGACTCAGACATTTCTTTGTTAGCCAATTCTTACTACTCTTTTCTATCCCTGACATTAAAAATATCCCTAGTCAGCCCCATTGAGCCTAAAAATTGAACTTTTTTTGACACCCTATATTCCCATACTTGTACTATAAGTAAACATGTGAAATAGTTGGAATAAAGTGTGTTAAAAAAGAGACAAAAAGAGCAAACAAGATTGATGCACCCCAATTAAAAAGTAATAAGAAATAGGCAAAAGCCTAAGTTTGGGGTCCATATTATGATACACTTCACGCTCTCAAACCAAAAGAGGGGAAAGATAGATTTGAAGTGAAGAAAGGAATCAAAAGAAAAGGGAAATATTGAAAAGCTAAAGAGCTTATGGTACACAAAAATGAGCCTAAATGCCTATTTTTATCTACCCATGCCTAAGCCTACATTACAACCCTTAAAAGTCCTGAAGATCTCTTAGATGCATATCCATGATTAGTGGAGAATAGCAAGTAAAAATGTCATAGGATTTTTGAAATTAACATGCATGATTCAGAATTTTGACTTCCATTAAGCATGATAAAAATGAGTTTGCGAAATATCTAGCTTAATGTGTTTAGTGCGCTAAAATTTCATGCTATATGTTCCTGCATATTATTCTGCTAATCTTCATATTTTTCTAAGTAATACCAATGCAGCAAAGTGATCAATGTCATTGAGTCTGTTTATTTTTCTTTTTTCTTAAGTCTTTATTTCTTTTCTTTTTTTTATCTTTGCTCGAGGGCGAGCAAATGTTAAGTTTGGGGGTATTTGATCGGTGTATTTTATATACACTTTTTGAGTCGTTTTTAGTTAGTCTTTTGTCCCTTTTTGTACAAATACGTGTCGTATTAGGATAAATTTTCTTTCTTTTGAGTCAAAGTGGTTAAAATGGCCAAATGGCGGAAAAGGAGCAAAAAGAGGGCAAAAGTGGAGGTTCCAGAGCTTAAAAGCAGATAAAGTGGCGAACCAGGCACGAACACGGGCCAGCGCGCGCCCCGCCATCAGTCCAGCGCCTACGCAATATCCAGAGGTCGCAGAGTTTCAGTGGCGCCTGCATGCAGAAGCGCAGCCGCGCGCCTAATCATCGAGGGCTTGCAGAACTTTGCGGCGCGCGATATCGTGGTCGCCGACGCCGAAAAATCGTGTTTTAGACGTTTCGGGCCAGCTGGGCGGAAAAGTTGAGGCGGTTTGAGCCTATAAAAGGAGAACCCCAGGCGCTTTCAAGGGTTCCTTTCGCACAAACACAAGATTTCTTGAAGTCAAGATCGAGACCTTAACTTAGTAATTTTCTTTTCTTTACTTTACTTTCGTTTTTATGTTGATATTGAATTAGTTCTTGTCATGTCAATGGCTAGAACTAATTCTATTATGTGGCTTTTCATGTCAAATCACTTGAAACTTATGTTATGAGTTAACGATGTTATGGTTTTCTTCTTATTGTTGAGATTTACCCAATAATTGCTTTGAATGCTTGGTAATTAATTGATCACTAATTATCATTACTTATATGATTTCTAATCAAACTTCGAAAGGAGGAGGTTGTGACTATGTTGTAAGTTGGGTAGACATATTTGGATTGGGGATGAAAATACCTAAATTACTTGTGTAGCGTTAATGAGAGGTTTAAACACCTAATTTCACGCATGGCGCGTGACGATTAACTAGGTTTTTGGTCTTAATCCTCCTATAGAGTCATCCTTATCACCGAAAGGTAGAAAGGAGCGCCATCGGGTTGAGTGTTTATATAGCCTTAACGGGAGTATAAAACGATTTAGTAAACCTGCTAGCTCCAAAAGAAGAAGAACCATAATTCATTGCATTAATAAGTAATATAAGCGGATAGTTGAGGAGACTTGGAATCCCTATTTCCATCACTACTAAAGTAAACACTTAGTTAATTAGTATTTATAATTGTTAGTTATAATCAACAAAATCAAATATCGGTTACCAAATAGATAACAAAAGATAGATAATTGGTACTTGAACACTAATCCTTGTGGACGATATTCGGTCTTACCTAGACTATATTACTTGTCACGATAACGTGCACTTGCGTTAAAGTGTGTGCATCTTTTCGCGCATCAACATCGATCTTATCCGCGAAGTCAGATAGTTCTTTCTTGCTTTCTCCTACTCTTTCTTTATCGTATTATAAAGATCACATGTGAATGCCTTCTTGCATGACGATAGTGAAATGAAAAACTTCGATTTCCGCACTTTATTTGCGCGTGTGCTACCTACCATTACGGTCCGGAAACGTGGCCTCGATCGCTGAGGAAGGCGTGAATGCCACTGACTCTGAAAGCGGGTTCGACTCAATATTCTCAAGGAATCATTTAGCTACTAATCTAGCCTTCAGATTCATCTACCGAGCCATCCGCTTTACGCTTGATCTTGTAAATTCACTCATACCTAACGGCTTCTTTCCTCGGTGCAGACTAAGTCTTATTATTTGTTTTCGGCATTGATTTCTTCCTCAGATAAAGATCTCTCCAAAGAAGAATGATTGGAGGCTTCAAAGAAATGATTCAGTTCACGGTAAGATTGAACCGAGATGAGGTAAGCTTGATCTTTTGGGAAACGATTCATAAGCCTTCAACGATAAGAAACTTGAGAGGATCGACGGCGAAATGGATCCGCACTGGCGGCGATCGGAAGCGGAACTAGCTAACTAATCGGTGGAATCCATCCCCTAGAAAAGAAAGGAGCTAAAAGCAAAAAGACTTACGAGAGGATAACGAAAGAAGAGCAATACGCCACTGATTTGTAGCGAAGAGGAAAGTCGCCGCTTTAAATAATATCATAGTTCAATTTGAACTGCTACGCAACTCGCCTTTGCTATAAGGAAAACGGAGCTCCAAAGCTGCTTGAACTTCACTATTCTATTAGAACAGCGTAGCCACTATACTTGTTGGAAAGAAAGACCACTCTTTCGTCTAAGGATGCCTAACCGTCGCACCGATCATTCGGGGGGAGGTGGGACACTGCGAGGTGGATAGTTTATCTGGGGCGGATGCCTTCTAAAGAGTAACGGAGGTGTGCGAAGGTAGGCTCAAGCGTTGATTCTGCTCGTGAGCGTAATGATATAAGCCTTCCTGACTGTGAGACCGACTGATCGAATAGAGACGGAAGTCGGCCATAGTGATCCAGGAGTCCCGTGTAGAAGGGCTCTCGCTCAATGGATCAAAGGTACGCCGGAGATAACAGGCTGATGACTAATCCTAAAAGGAGAAAACCCATCACTGAATAATCATATGAATAGAAGAAATGGGTTCAGACCAAGTGACAGAACTCTCTATGAGTTGGGCTACATAAAAGCATGAAATGTGTTCGTACATACACTTCCACCACTTAACCATGATAGATTAATTTATTTCTACTACATTAGATCACTTGACAATAATAATTTGATTGGTTAGTTTGATGTGAACACCCAATGCAGATAAGTATTATATACAATTCACGGTCATTTTCAAATAATGAGTGTGTTTTTATTTTTATTTTGTTTTTGTTATAAGCTGAATCACTTAATCTGTGCATCAGGTTCTAAAGGCTTTTGTTTATGGAGATGGGAATTTACTAAAAAAGGTTCCCAAAGTTGCAAGAAGCTCTAGTTTGGATTTATTTCCATTCAAATATTCCAGAATTCAACAAAATAGAGTGCTTTGGTCCATTCAAAGAAGCAGCTTCAACCTCTTCTTGTTCCAGTGAGGTTCATGGGCCTCCACCACAGCCTTGTCAAGAAACTTGTACATGTTGCTTCCCCCAAAGGAGCTTGATACACGGGCCTATATCATCATCTGATCTCTCTGGGCCTGAAGGTAAGCCCAATGAGAAATGGTCCCATCCACCGAGGCTTGTAACAGCTGCAAAGTTAAAGAGATGCTTCTGTTGTTTTACGTGATATTTAATCATTAATGTAATGTAATTATCGTTAGTAAGGTGAACATATTTTTTAAGTAAAAAGTATAGGTTAATGTTTCAGCTTATCGTTAGTGGCGGAGTCAAAAATTTTACCTACGTTGTTCAAAATATAAAGAAGTAGGAATTCAACATTTACTATATATGCATAAAAATTAATTTTAACCTTATATATATAATGTAATTTTCACTTATGAACCTCCTAGATCCTACCTAGCTCTGCCCCTCCTTAGTGCTATAAAAGAGTAATGAATGGATTAATACTTTGCTCTTATTTGACTTAAAATTCTAAATTTGCTTTCTTTGGGATGGAAGTTTCTTTTTACATTCTTCAATCTTCAACAAATGTCCTGTAAAGTTTTGTTTTGTTTTTAAGAAGAAAAAAAGAAACAAGGAAAACATGTTTTATATATATATATATAAAAAAAACTTTTATATGTGAACTTCACCAATGGCAAAGCGACAAATGAAGCAGTTGAATGATGTGCCGACCAAGCTCCAAGCTCCAAGCTCCAAGCCCCAGGCCATGTAGAACCCAAGTAGACATAGCCAGGTCAATAACGTTTTCAACCTGCTAATTTTGTAAAGGCAAACGCGAGGGATATATATGAGTCAAATGGACAACTGTGATGTGTGACACTGTGACCGAAAGAGAATAATCAATTGATTATTTTCATTAACGTAAAGTATTTATATATTATATAAAATAGTAAATTTAGCTTATAATTATAGAAATTAAATATGCATTGACCTAATATAAGACTACTGCCATAATTACAAGACCTCTAATAATATTAACGAATATACATAGTATATATATATACTACGTATATTCTATCACACCCCCGCAGTCATAGTGGGCGGTTGTCGTATGCTGAGACTGTCCCCTAAAATCTTCAAACAACACTAAGGGAAGACCCTTAGTAAAGATGTCAGCAATTTGGTACCGTGAAGACACGTACTTGTCCACGAGTTACCTTTTCGCGAACAAAGTGAATATCCATCTCGATTTGTTTAGTGCGTTTGATGTTGGAGAGGATTTTCAGAGAGAGATATCGCACTAACATTATCGCAGTAGACCAAGGTAGTTTTCTAAATAGGAAAGTGAAGCTCTAAGAGGAGGTTACGCAACCAACATGACTCAGACACCACATTGGCTACCCCTCGATACTCGACCTCTGCGCTGGAACACGATAAAGTAGTCTGGCGTTTAGCCGACCAAGAGACCAAGTTATCACCAAGAACATACAATAAACCCTTCCCAGGAGCTCATCTACAGAATAAAGAGAGCACGCACCACACTCCTACTATACCAGTGAATATTCCACCCAAAAGTTTGCTTTTAGTTCAAAACGATTAATATGTAGAATCAGAACAACTCGAGCGTATGGTATCTGGACATCCACCCCAATCAGCATCTGTATAAGACATAAGAGTAGACCATAATCAAGAGTGCCCTGAATGTAACACACAATGCGTTTGAGATCGTGTATGTGTTTTTCCCTCGGATCATGCATAAATAAACATACTTGCTGCACTGCATAAGTAATATCGAGCCTCGTGAATGTAAGATACTGAAGAGCCCATGCAAGACTACGATAGTGGGAAAGATCTTCATAAGGTGTGCTAGAATTAGCACTCAGCTTCGGCTTAGTATCAACCGGAGTAGTGATGCGCGTAATATGCACACACTTTAAACGCAAGTGCACGTTATCGTATCAAGTAGTATAGTCTTAGATAAGACCGAATATCGTCCTCTAGGATTAGGGTTCAAGTACCAGTGATCTATTTTCTAGTATCTATTTGGCGAATTAATATTTGATTGGTTGTTTATAACTAAGAATTTCAAAAGCTATTTAAATGTAAAGACTTACTTCAGGTGTGATGAGAATAGGGCTTCTATGTATCCTTACTATCCGCTTATGTTACTTGTTAATGCATTACTTATGGTGTTCTTCTTTGGAGAAAGCAGTTTCTGAAATCGCTTTATACTCCCGTTAGGGTTATATAAACACTCAACCCCAAGATTGTTCCTTACCTAACTTTCACGATAAGTGGTAACTCTAGGAGGATTAAGCACAAAACCTAGTTGGCCGTCACGCACAATGCGCAAAAATTAGGGGTTGTTAAGCCTCTCATCAACGCTTACAAATCTAATTGAGGTATTTTCATCCCCAATTCAAGACCGCCTACCCAACTTACAAAGATATTCACAATCCCTCCTTTCGTAACTGATTAGAAATCATATAGTGATAACTAGTTGTCAATTAGCTACCAAGAATTCAACTCAATTATTGGATAGATCTCTCAATAAGAATAATAACCATAAGCATGCATTACTTTATAACATAAGGTTCAAGAATTCAACATAGAAAGCCTTATAAGAGAATTAGTTCCTAGCCATGAATATGACAAGAACTAATTCAAAGTTCATCATGCAAAACCGAAATAAATAAAGGAAAGGAAAAGAAATTACTAAGCTAATGGTATCCCAACTCCAAGTCAAGAATCTTGAGTTGTGCAAGAAAGGAACCCCAAAAGCGCCTAGGTTCTCCTTATATAGTTTTAAAACGCCTCCTTCTTTTTCTTCCGTGCTCGCCCAAAAATCCGCAAAAGACCTAATTTTTCCGCGCGCTGCGTTCGCTGGCCAGCGCGCTAAAGTTCTGCAATACTGGTGTTTTGGCGCCGCGCCCGATATTCGCTGTTCGAGAGCCATACACTGCAACTCTGGGCTTCTCGGATGTTTAGCGCCGCACTGCTTTCGTCTTCGAGAGCCATGGCCAATCTTCTGCCTTCTGATAATAGCGCGCCCCGCTTCGATCGCAGGAGGCCGCGCGCAGTCCGATTTCAGCCTGCTTGCCACTTTCTCCGCTTTCACTCTAAGACTCTCTTTTTCCTCTTTTCGCCTCTTTTCCGCCATTTGGCCACTTTAGCCACTTTGACTCAAAAGAAAGAAAATCTATCCTAATACGACACTTTGTATGTACAAAACGGACAAAAGACTAACTAGACTGACTCAAAAGGTGTATATAAAATACACCGATCAAATACCCCCAAACTTAACCTTTGCTCGCCCTCGAGCAAAGATAAAAAGAAAGAAATAAAATGACAGACTCAATAAATAAGAAAATCAACAAAGAAAATAAACAGACTTCGCCATTGATCACTTTTGTCGCATTTAATGTTAACTAGAAAAACATGAAGGTTAGCGTAATAATACGCATGAACATATAGCATGGAATTTCAACACATTGAGCTAGATATTTCGCAAACTCATACTTATCATGCTTAAATGGAAGTCAGTGTACTCAAGTATGCATATAAATTCAAAAATTCCTATGGCATGCTTACTTGCTATTCTCCACTAATTCTGGATATACATAAAAGAGATCTTCAGGACTTTGGGGGTTGTAATGTAGGCTTAGGTAGGGGTTGGTAAAGATAGGCATTTAGGCTCATTTTTCTGCACTATAAGCTCTTTGGCTTTTCAATTTTCCCTTTTTCCTTTGATTCTTTACTTCACTTCAATTCTATCCTTCCCTCTTTGTTTTGGGAGAATGAAGTATATAATAACAAGCACCCCCAAACTTAGGCTTTTGCCTATTTCTTATTACTTTTGTATTGGGTGCAAATGTGACTTTATTAATTGTTTTTTTTTTCTTTTTAACACAATTTACTCCTACTATTTCATAATTTCACTTATGGTACACTTTGTGGGAATATAGGGTGTCAAAGAAGTTTCAAATTTTAGGCTCAATGGGGCTAACTAGTGATATTTTTAAAGTACGGATAGAAAAGAATGGTAAGAATTGGCTATCAAAGAAATGCCCGAGTCATCTCCCTAACACGCATATCCTAACTATTTCGCCTCAAATAGCAAGCAATCATAACACATAAGCATTTATCATTTAGCATACATAACTCAAGCAAGAGACTCCAAATAGACAGATTCTCATGAGTTTTGGCATCTCTAACCTAAGTGTTTAGATAGTCGCCCATTCCTTTACATTATTCCACCTTACTTCACTAGGTGTTTCTAGCAACTACAAAGATACATGATCTTTGACAGCAATTATGACTAAAAAGAAAAATTTTGGGACTCAAAATAAACATGAAACAAATAAAAGACTTAAATAAAACATAACATGACACACAAATAAAACTAAAACACAAAACACACCCTCAACTTAAATTACACATTGTCCCCAATGTAGACTCAAAGGAAAAACTAAAAGACAAAAAGACTTACGCTTTTGGCTAAAAATCGCATGCGCGGTGGGTAGTGCTTTAATTTCGTGAGGAGGAGAGCCCTTGGTGTTTGATTTGGCGGTAGGGCTTTGGATCAAAGTATTTTCGAATTCTTCAGAATCGACACCGCGCGCTTAAACTTCCGCACCTCTTGATCTTTCGCCGCGCCGCTCCCGAGCCATGCGCTACCCGCTTTTTCGACACCTGGTTCAATTGCATGTACTGCCAATCATACAAACAACAAGACCCCAAGACCGTGAGATCGTTTCTTAGATAAAACTAAAATAACCTAAAGATGTAAATTAAAATAACATAATTGAAAACGCTGGTTGCCTCCCAACCAAATACGTTTTTACTGCTTTTTAGCCGGACGCACGCCTTATTCTTTCGTGGATTGAGAAGTTACCAAGTTCATGTATTCCATTTCATCGATTAGGTAGGTTTTAGCCTCATGTCCGCTTACTTTGGGCGGCTCCTCTCTCCCTTTTATTTCAATTGTCAGATGGGAATACTCTTACCATCGTATGGTCCGTCCAACGTGATTTTAATTTGCTCGAAACAATCTCAACCTTGAGTTGAATAGCAGACTTGTTGTCCTTCTTGAAAATCTTTTGGTATCAAATTCTTATCGTACGCTTTCGCTCGCTCTTGTAGATCTTTGCATTCTCATAGGCATTGTGTCGAATTCATCCAATTCGCCACCTGTAGTAGCCTCCTTTGTCCCGCCGTGGTATCCATGTTCAACTTCTTCATTGCCCAATATGCTCGTGTTCCAACTCTCCGGCAAATGACAAGCTTTACCAAAACTAATTTATAAGGTGACATACCAATTGGTGTTTTGAATGCCGCTCGTATGCCCATAACGCGTCATCTAATTTGATCGACCGCTTTTCCTCGAGCCGTTCACGCCTTTTCCAATATGCTTTTCACTTCTATTTGACACTTCCGCTTGCCCATTAGCTTGAGGATGGTACGCAGCCAGTAGTGCGATGGTAAACTCCATATCGGAAAGCAATGACTTCACCGCTTATTGCGTAAATGGCTCCTTCATCACCGAGCAAGAGCTTTCGCGTGTTAACCTTGTGAAAATATTCTTACGAGAAATTTTTGCACGCTTTATCGTTTTCTTTGGTGCCATCGCTTCTACCCATTTGGACACGTAGTTCATCGCCGTAAGGATATATTGATATCCAAAAGACGGGAATGGTCCCATGAAATCAACTCCCACACATCGAATAGTTCTACTTCCAATATCCCGCATAAGGCATCTCGTTTCGCTCGAGATGTTCCTCGTTTCTTGACAATTATCACATCTCGCACAAAGGTGTGGGCATCCTTGAAGAGAGTTGGCGAATAGAATCGCATTGCAATACCTTTGCTGTTCTTGATGCCCCAAAGTGTCCACCACATGCTAAGGTGTGGCGATGGTGACTCAGATCTGTCGCGACCCGATCCGATCCGTGGATCGTGCCTTACCCCGCACCCTAGTGATACAACATCGAGAAAATCAGCGGAAATAAAAACTAAAACATGAGACAAGTCATAAAGCATGAACTAGGCTAACCAAAGCGGTCACCTTCCAAATATATACATATATATATCAACTCAACAGTTAAATCCTTTTACAACCCCGCCCACAACAAGATTTCTGCACTTCTAAGAATGTAACCATAACTATGACGGACAGAGGCCGCCATACCCCGAATGTACAAGTAACTACACCGACAGTGGACTATACCAAAGACAAGCCTCCGAGAAACGGAGCTTCCCAAAGTCAACTGTGATCCTAAGAGCGGATCCACAACCGATGTACCTCTACTGCAGATGAACGCACTCGGGCGAGGTCAAGATAACAGTACCAAGTATGTGAAACTTGTAAAAATATCGTAAATGAAATCATAATAGTCTATATAAAGCGAGACATGTATGATAACCAAACTACACCCACAATACATAAATAGTCATGTTAAGTCGTGACTCATGCCTCAAAGTCATTACTCAAATATAACAACGGGTCTCACGCCCACAACATCACTCATGCCCGTGGAATACCTTCCTCACCGCCGTGATCCATGATATAAAACATTCAAGGAGTACACATGAACACTGTGTCCCACTGTGTCATAATAAAACCGCATGGTAAGTACGAAGGCATAGCCGACTACTAACACCCATAGTACTAACAAGGTCATAAATCAGATCACGAGATATGTCTAGATCGTTACATGATCAAAGCCGTCACACGCCCGCAGATTCAATGCGGCGCGTTTAGCCCTCGAACTCCCTCGCAGCTCGCATAGGCCAACCTCATAGGCCCGCATGAGGTATAACCCCGCATCGAGGGTAGCTACTCCGGCATCCGCTCGACTCGCGATCCGCGTGGCCACATGCATCGCGTGACCATAAAGGCCGCACACTAACTCGAACTCTCGTAGCTCGCATAGGTCCCCGACCCGCATGAGGTATTCTCGAATCATGGTCCTGCATCACCGAGTCTACCCCGACGGAGGCGCCTTAACCTCCGAAACATGTCAAGGTGCGAGCAGACAATACCAACATAACTACTGATAGTTAAACAACTTAAGCGCAAATGGCGGAAACCCCTTTACACAAACATCACAAGATACTAACACACGTAGATCCTAGCATGTTTACTTAACAAATCAACAAGAAAGTATTACAAGGCTATCACAAACCAACACAATCAAGTTATACACACAAGGTACTTTCTACTATATGATTAACAAGATCGGGTTTTTATCCCCAAAGTACTTTATACATTAACTCTTTAAAAGATACGCATTTCACAAAAGTCACACAATACCAGTAGTATAAGAAAATAAAGTGACTAATATTTTAATTAAACCAAAACAACGTCGGACTTTCCTTTTAAACCAAATTAAGACAATAACATGCCTTCCTTTTTAGACCAAAACACTTCTCCCTTTAAAGTCAAATTACCATTTTAAAACCAATGATAAAACCATTCCTTTGTTTTCATAAAGTCGTTATAACTAACTTCCCATAAAGCTGTTATAACACTTTATGTTCTAAACCAAAACTCTTCAATTCTACAAGTCTCTTTCCTTTTAAAACAACCATAAGTATTCTTTTAAAACCCAAATAATGTACTCTTTTCAAAATAAGTAACCTATACTTAAAATCAAGTTACTTCTCTTTTCCAAAAACAAGTCGTTATAAGTCAAGTCTCTTATCTTTGAAGATCAAGTCTCTTAACTTTCAAAATCAAGTTGTCTATAAGTCAAGTCTCTTATCTTTGAAGATCAAGTCTCTTAACTTTCGTAATCAATAAACCATTCTTTTACCTACATAAAGTCGTTATAACTAACTTCCCATAAAGCTATTATAACACCCTATGTTTAAACCAACCAAAACACTTAGCACACGTGACGCTCACCGTACTACATAGTTTACAAAACATCATGCTAGAAAGGATAGGAAGAGGTTCACATACCGCGACGACATTATCGATAATAAGCAAAACGCCCACAAGATCAGAACCCGCTAGCCTTTTCCACTCATCAAGGTAATACGCTACTCGTAGTACTTCCACCCATATAGGCCACAAACGCTCATTAACTTCTAAACACACGGTTCCATTTTCTACGTAAAATTCGGCAGCACTTCCGAAATCACATAAATCTCTCCTAACAAGGCCCGCTACTGTGCCAAGAACTCAGTGGATTACACGCCTAACCTGACGTGTTCAAATCGCTTCACAATAATACAAATACCATCAGAATACAAATCTATGTAAATACAGTCAATACTCATTCTAAATATAGTATACTCAACTATACATTACTACAACATGTAATATCCAATTACAATAGTGGGCATAAATCATTACCTCGATAAGCCCAAAATTATCCAAGATTAAATGTCGATCCCGAGCAACGTTTAGCTCCAAGTCCTTACGCCCCAACCCGCTCCAAGCGACCCTTAGAAGTTTCTAAACAACTTCTAAACACTTCAACCAAAGCATGAAGGTTTTTCTAGGGTTTCATTTTGCGACTTTCTAATAAAGTAGGATTTCGGCTCCTAGTATTTAAACAACTTTGGAATACTACTAGGATACTAGGCTAGTGTATTTGGAATTATACCACAATACACCAAGTATTCTACACAAGGGGAGGGTGGGACGAAACCAATACAAAGGGAGGAAGTATTTTGCTTGGAAGCTTTCAGTGAGATGAACTTATTCATCAACCGCGGGTCTATTTATGTAACAATGGAGGTCAAGATCCATCTAAGTGTATGGCCAAGATTGGGCCACGTGTGTGGGTCCCACCACACCACATGGCCAAAATGGGTGCAGTGTAAGGCCATTTCGCCAAGGTGAGTGAAAGTGGCCAGCACTGTCACACCATTTCACCACACGCCACACGAGGGTGACACGTGTCGCCCGATTCGGCCCAAAATATTACGTCTTCCAAAAATATCCAAAAAGCGGAAACCTCAAAAACAAAGCGGGCCCCACAAAACCGTAAATTTTCTCCGTGGCCCCACGTGGCCATTTCCAAAATAAAATCTCAAAATTCTAATATAATCCGAGAAGTTCAAATACCAAATGGGAATCCAATTCCCATTAACGAACCTTTTTCTTCACAAAACCTAAACTTTTCCGTCGAAAAATCACATCTTCCTTTCTTTCCAATATTTGTCAGATTCTCGCACGTATGTCCTCGCATACATACCACGGAACTACGGGTATAACATTATTCCCTTAGAAACATTCGTCCCGAATGTTCCTTATAAGTCTCTAAACATACATATGGTGTAGTCTCCACTACTACACTTACAAACCGATCACGCCACCAATGGCGGTAATATAACATGCGGCGCAAAACTCCATTTCATGCTAACGAGGAATCACCTCAATCATCTCAAAAGCTCTCACCCATGATCAAACGATACTCCTTTCGTGATCTTCACAAATGACCACTTCCGCTCTCATAACATATGTTCACTTCTTCCCTTACTCGCCGCATTCTCTCCTCGTAACTCGAACTCCTCCTAATAAACGCATCACGCTTCGCTGACTCGAGCCGCTAACAATTTCCTCCGGATAAGCTTCACCCTATCCACATCCCGGTGAAACAAGTAGGGACCAACTATCCGAACGCCAACCTTGAACCAATCGACGCAAGAACCTACACTTCCGCCTATACAAGGCTTCATGCGACATCCGAATCAGAAAGGTAGCTATCATAAAACTCACTTACCCAAGAGGCACACAATCCTCACGGCTACCCTCAAATCAAAACATCGCCCGCAACCTATTCTTAACTATCTCGGTAAACGCTACGTTTCTTCCGCTTACCGAGGTGAATGCACATCGAGACTCACCCGAGTTCCAACCCCGCTCGTAACACCTTCGCACACAAAAGACATAGTGAAAAATTGGGCTCCACCGTCACATAAAAAGTAGGAATCGTGCAGCCTTACAACCTTCCCGATATATAACATATCGCCACCCTCCGCCGAGTAAATAGTCCCGCTCGAAGAGCGAGATGGTGACCTCATCACCGACATCGGGTCGAACGATCTCGAACTCGCACGATGGTTAACTAACTCGACCTAACACCTCGTAATCCTATCACAAAGCGACCACCACAAATTGACCACATCTCCTTTCGCCGCGGTTGACCCGCGAACAGTCCTCAACCCGACCCATAATCGCACCAAACTCTTGTTCCCGATCCGAACAATCTTACTTATCCAAGTCATGAAAGCTACCACTTTCACCTTACACATCCCAAGGAAAATATCCTCAAAACATTTCATGCATACCAAGTGTTTCACAAAGATTAACCGTAAAATCCTTTTCTCAAGACGGCGCTTACATCTAAGGTCTCAACGTGTACTATTCTAAGGTTCACACCTTCCATGACCCCATACTTATCCTTTCAACTAACCATGTTTTCTAATTCACACTTAACACAATGCTATCCGTACATAGCACCTAACATGTACCCACCATAATATCATAAACAAAATCTCCTAAGGCTAAAGATATCTCTCGCAACTACCGCCTCACTTTCCTTTGCCGTTCTAATCATAATCCTCACTGCGCGCTTCAGCTATATAAGTGTTGAACCACCATCGATCCCGGCGTCGAGGCTCTACATCTGTGCTACCTCCGGTCGACAAACTCTCACCAAATTGCCCTATCGCCGCAAACACAAAAGCCGTCAAGCGACGACACTTCATAATGGAGTCTACTATGGCCGAACGAGGTGGGTGACCTCATCCGACTAACACCCTTCTCCCGAACAATCAACCCGCGATCGACCCGACAGCCGAGTCATCCTCCGTAACCTCCTACCGACATCCTCCCATCACACGGCCCCCGACGCCACAGTATAACAATCTCCCAACAAGACGACACCGGCGATCATCCTCGATTCTATCCATAGAATTCGCGAATCGCAACTCAAGAAATCCCTAAGTCTCGATCATCGGATCTGGGGAATCATCGTCATCGGAACCACCGGCCTCGTCCGCTCATTCTCACCACTAGCCTAGCTAGTAATCGGGCTATCACCTGAATTCATATCTCGCCCCTGGCCGGAACTGAGGCTCGTATCGTGGCTCATAAATCGCCGCCGCTTCTAACTCTCTGGGCTAGCAGATCATAAAAACTCGTCGTCTCAAGTACTATCTCGTAAGAACTGTGCAGGCTCTCCGAACCTCTCGTGGTTCAACTCGTAGCTCCTCACGCTTGCTCATTCTGGGCTCGCTGCTTTGCGCGAGGCATAACGTACATAAGAATACGCGAGGAGTCCAACTTACAACACGACTCTAAGGCACGATCTCGTAATGAGAAGAATGGAAACTAATCCTAAATGTCTCGCACCTCCCGATTATAGATGTGGTGCACAACACACCGATAATCAAGACTTACTAGACACGATCTGTAGACACTTTCCGAGGACTAATCGCTCGATACCACTTTTGTCACGACCCGATCCGGGCCGTGATCGTGCCTACCCCGCACCCTAGTGATACAACATCGAGAAAAATCGGGAAATAAAAACTAAAACATGAGACAAGTCATAAAGCATGAACTAGGCTAACCAAAACGGCCACCTTCCCGAAATATATACATATATATATCAACGCAAGCTTAAATCCTTTTACAACCCCGCCCACAACAGCATTGCATGCACTTCTAAGAATGTAATTATAACTATGACGACAGGTTCCGCCATACCCCGAATGTACAAGTAACTACACCGACAGTGGACTATACCAAAGACAAGCCTCGGAGAAACGAGCTTCCCAAAAGTCAATCGTGATCCTAAGAGCGGATCCACAACCGACTTCTACCTCATGCGGCATGAACGCAGCCCGGGCGAGGTCAAGACAACAGTACCAAGTATGTGAAACTTGTAAAATATCGTAAATGAAATCATAATAGTCTATATAAAGCGGGAGACATGTATGATAACCAAACTACGATCCACAATACATAAATAGTCATGTTAAGTCGGGGACTCATGCCTCAAAGTCATTACTCAAATATAACAATGGGTCTCACGCCCACAACATCACTCATGCCCGTGGAATACCTTCTCACCGCCGTGATCCATGATATAAAACATTCAAGGAGTACACATGAACACGAGTGTCCCACTGTGTCATAATAAAACCGCATGGTAAGTACGAAGGCATAGCCGACTACTAACACCCATAGTACTAACAAGGTCATAAATCGTATCACGAGATATGTCTGCATCACATGATCAAAGCCGTCACACGCCCGCAGATATCCAATGCGCGTTCAGCCCCGAACTCCTCGCGACTCGCATAGGCCAACCTCATAGGCCCGCATGGTATAACCCCGCATCGGTAGCTACTCCAAGATCCGCTGGACTCGCATCCGCATGGCCACGTAGACCGCGTGACCATAAAGGCCGACACTAACTCGAACTCGTAGCTCGCGTAGGTCCCCGGACCCGCATGAGGTATTCTCGAATCATGGTCCTGCATCACCCGAGTCTACCTCAGACGGAGGGCGCCTTAACCTCGGAAACATGTGGTGCGAAGCGTACAATACCAACATAACGGTGATAGTTAAACAACTTAAGCGCAATGGCGGAAACCCCTTTACACAAACATCACAAGATACTAACACACGTAGATCCTAGCGTGTTTACTTAACAAATCAACAAGAAAGTATTACAAGGCTATCACAAACCAACACAATCAAGTTATACACACAAGGTACTTTCTACTATATGATTAACAAGATTGGGTTTTTATCCCCAAAGTACTTTATACATTAACTCTTTAAAAGATACGTTACTTTCACAAAAGTCACACAATACGTAGTATAAGAAAATAAAGTGACTAATATTTTAATTAAACCAAAACAACGTCGGACTTTCCTTTTTAAACCAAATTAAGACAATAACATGCCTTCCTTTTAGACCAAAACACTTCTCCCTTTAAAGTCAAATTACCATTTTAAAACCAATGATAAAACCATTCCTTTGTTTTCATAAAGTCGTTATAACTAACTTCCCATAAAGCTGTTATAACACTTTATGTTCTAAACCAAAACTCTTCAATTCTACAAGTCTCTTTCCTTTTAAAACAACCATAAGTATTCTTTTAAAACCCAAATAATGTACTCTTTTCAAAATAAGTAACCTATACTTAAAATCAAGTTACTTCTCTTTTCCAAAACAAGTCGTTATAAGTCAAGTCTCTTATCTTTGAAGATCAAGTCTCTTAACTTTCAAAATCAAGTTGTCTATAAGTCAAGTCTCTTATCTTTGAAGATCAAGTCTCTTAACTTTGAATCAATAAACCATTCTTTTACCTACATAAAGTCGTTATAACTAACTTCCCATAAAGCTATTATAACACCCTATGTTTAAACCAACCAAAACACTTAGCACACGTACGCTCACCGTACTACATAGTTTACAAAACATCATGCTAGAAAGGATAGGAAGAGGTTCACATACCTCGCGACGATTATCGATAATAAGCAAAACGCCCACGATCAGAACCTCGCTAGCCTTTTCCACTCATCAAGTAGAATACGCTACTCGTAGTACTTCCACCTATATAGGCCACAAACGTCTATTAACTTCTAAACACACGGTTCCATTTTCTACGTAAAATTCGCAAAGACCTCCCCGAAATCACATAAATCTCTCCCAACAAGGCCCGCTACTGTGCCAAGAACTCGTGGATTACACGCCTAACCTGGACGTGTTCAAATCGCTTCACAATAATACAAATACCATCAGAATACAAATTTCTATGTAAATACAGTTCAATACTCATTCTAAATATAGTATACTCAACTATACATTACTACAACATGTAATATCCAATTACAATAGTGGGCATAAATCATTACCTCGATAAGCCCAAAATTATCCAAGATTAAATGTCGATCCCGAGCAACGTTTAGCTCCAAGTCCTTACGCCCAACCCGCTCCAGCGACCCTTAGAAGTTTCTAAACAACTTCTCTAAACACTTCAACCAAAGCATGAAGGTTTTTCAGGGTTTCATTTGCGACTTTCTAATAAAGTAGATTTCGGGCTCCTAGTATTTAAACAACTTTGGAATACTACTAGGATACTAGGCTAGTGTATTTGGAATTATACCACAATACACCAAGTATTCTACACAAGGGGAGGGTGGGACGAAACCAATACAAAGGGAGGGAAGTATTTTGCTCTTGGAAGCTTTAGTGAGATGAACTTATTCATCAACCAAGCGGGTCTATTTATAGAACAATGGAGGTCAAGATCCATCTAAGTGTATGGCCAAGATTGGGCCATGTGTGTAGGTCCCACCACACCACATGGCCAACGTAAAGGCGTGTAAGTGCCAGTCCCAAGCAGTGGACAGCCACTATCACACCATTTCTACCACATGGCCACACAAGGGTGACACGTGTCGCCACGATTCGCCCAAAATATTACGTCTTCGAAAATATCCAAAAAGCCTAAACCTCAAAAACAAATGGGCCCCACAAAACCGTAAATTTCTCCGTGGCCCCACGTGGCCATTTCCAAAAATAAAATCTCAAAATTCTAATATAATCAGAAGTTCAAATACCAAACTGGGAATCCAATTCCCATTAACGAACCTTTTCTTCACAAAACCTAAACTTTTCCGAAAAAAATCACATCTTCCTTTCTTTCCAATATTTCATCGTATTCTCGCACGTATGTCCTCGCATACATACCACGGAACTACGGGTATAATAAAGATCTCTTCCTCCGTACACATCGCTTTGATGACTTGGCTCAAGACATGTTTGTATAAAGTTCGTTCTTCCCAATAGTAATGTTTTACCTCGAATAAAACCTCTTCATTTGTCTTGACAAGCCCGGGGTAGAACTTTAGCCGCAAGAAAGTTAACAAAATCAGCGTACAAGGTAAATTAGAATTCATACTTACTCAAAGCAGTTGTTCGTCCGAAAGTGATCATTTATTCGCACATCCTCGTATTCGGCTTTCGTGTTCTCCAACTGACAAGTCCAGAATCGAATTCTCTGCCTTTCTTATCACGAATCTCTACGTCAAATTCTTGTAGAAGTAGGACCCATCGAATGAGACGAGGCTTCAGATCCTTCTTTGTCATTAAGTACTTTATAGCAGAGTGGTCGGTGTATACTATCACTTTATTTCCAATCAAGTATGGCTCGAATTTCTCAAACGCATATACTATAGCTAGTAGTTCTTTTCCGTGGTTGCATAATTTAATTGTGCGTCATTTAGAGTTTTACTAGCATAGTAAATGGATCTAAATACCTTGTCGATTATCTGTCCAATCATCGCTCCAATCGCATAGTCGCCAGATCGCATACGAGTTCAAATGGGAGCTCCCAATTTGGTGCATGACTATAGGTGTTGAGGTAAGCTTCTCCTCGAGCGTTTGAAATGCGGATAAGCATTCTTTATTGAAGTCGAAGGCTACCGTCATTAACAATGTGGAGAGGGCTTTGAGACCTTTGAAAAGTCCTTGATGAATCTTCTATAGAAGCTCGCGTGCCCAAGGAAACTTCTCGACTTTTGTTGATCTCGAGGTGGTAGATTTTCGACATCAAATCTTTGCTTTGTCTACCTCAATACCTTGGTTTGATATTTTATGCCCCAAGACGATTCCTTCATACTACCGTTGACACTTCTCCCAATTTAGCACAAGGTTAGATTCTTCGTGACCGCCAACATCGCTTCTAGATGCCTTAAACATTCATCAAATGACGCTCCAAAGACCGAAAAGTCATCCATAAAGATCTCTATAGTCCTCTACCATATCCGAGAAAATTGCCATCATACATCTTTGAAAAGTAGCAGTGCATCAGAGTCCAAATGGCATTCTTCTAAATGCAAATGTGCCAAAAGCGGCAAGTAAATGTCGTCTTTTCACGATCTTACGGGGCTATTGCAATCGTGATACCACGAGTATCCATCCAAAAGCAATAGTAGTTGTGCTCGCGAGTCTGTCCCAAAGATTTGATCTAGGAATGGCAACGGAAGTGATCTTTTCTCGTTGCTTTATTCAACTGCGATAATCAATGCATATTCTCCAACCGTGACCGCTTCGGAGGAATGAGTTCGCTTTTCGTTAGCCACCACCGTTATTCCACCCTTTTTCGCACCACTTGTACCGACTTACCCACGTGCTATCGATATGGGTAAATCACTCTGATCGAGCCATTTTAGGATTTCTTTCCTTACTACCTCTTTCATATTTGGGTTCGATCCGCCTGGGCTTGATGGACGGTCCGCTTCCTCATCTAGGCGGATCTTATGACATCGTTGATGGACTTATTCCTTTTATGTCCGCTAATGTCCATCCAATAGCCCGCCAGGATTCTTTAGTACTCTTAGCGCTTTATCAATTTCTTGGTGGGCGTGGCGTGAAATGATCACCGCGTGGTTTTCTCTTCACCTAGGTATTGGTATTGTAGATGATTAGGTAAGATTTTTAACTCTAACTCGGGGCCTTCGTGGATGGTAATGATCTTTCCGCACGCCCCACTCCTCATATTTCTTTGTCCTTGTATCCCATTTTTCATAAGCATTCATCCAATTTGCATACTCCATCGATCCGATCGCTTTTACTATCATCATCCCACGTGGTCGATTTCTTCAAGCGTATCCTCATATTCGAACTCTTTGTTTGACATTGTCTCTTCGATAAGATCAATGGCCGAGCGATTATCTTTGGCCTCGAAAACTTCTTTGCTTTGAAGAACGTTAAAAGTTACCTCTTCTTCATCTACCAAGCTTCACCCCTTTTGAACATCAATGAGCTCACATGGCTAAGAAGGGTCCGCCAAAGATGATAGGTATTCCATCGTTATCTTGTATATCTAAGATAATGAAATCGGCGAGGATGAACTTGTCCACTTTTACTAGTATATCCTCGATGACTCCTCTGATGAACAATTGAGCGGTCACTACCGCGAGTGATGTTTGTAGGTTTGATTTCTCCCATTTCTAGTTTGCGAGAAACTAGATAGGGCATCGATTTATGCTGCTCCCGGTCGCATAGTGCCTTTTGACATTCAAACTTTCCAATAGTGCATGGGATGGTAAAACTCCCGGTCTTGTAACTTCGAGGTAGTTGTCTCGTAGGATGGCACTACATTCTTGATTAGCATCACCGCTTCGTAATCCTCTATCTTCCTCTTTTGCTAAGCACATCCTTCCGAACTCGACGTGGCTCGGCATTTGTTCTAGTGCTTCCGCAAACGGGATATTGAGTTGCAATTGTTTGAGAACCTCTACGAACGGAGAATTGCTTGTCAAGAGTGCATTTTTAACTTCGGGATATGGTATCATCACTGAGTGCGATTACATCTTTGGTGCTATTTTCTCACTTCGATACGGCGCGCGCGGCTCGATCTTAGCCGCGGCCACTTTCTGACTGCTTTGAGACCGTAACTTGCTGTACTATCTCCCGCATCGCCGAATCCTCGACGCCGCGGCCTCGATCAGGCGCCGCGCTGCACCGCCGTGAACTTTCTCTTTCTCCCGATTCGGCCTTCGTGTCAATTATTCGACATTGTGTCCTCATTGCTTAGCTCGATGCAGATTGCTCTTCTTGCGGTTCGTTGAATATGACCGCGAGTTACGCTATTTCGCTTTCCAACCTCTTTATGCCCGACCTCATTTCGCCCATGAATCGAGCTTGGCGCCGTGAGACTAAGTAGGGTTTCTCGTAATTCCTCCTCTGTTCTCTATGGTTGGCTCTTTATAATATGGACAGTAAAAATTCATATCTAAAGTGTTCCTGAACGAATCAAAACCAACAAAGAAATCACGGCACCTCGAATTTTCGTAAAAAAAAAAAAAAAAAAAAAATATATAAAATAAAATAAAAAAAATAAAAATAAAAATTAAAACCAAATTAGAATTTAAAAATAGATAAAATTGATATTGAAATATTGCCTAATCCCCGGCAACGGCGCCAAAAACTTGATGCGCGTAATATGCACACACTTTAAACGCAAGTGCAAGTTATCGTATCGCGAGTATAGTCTTAGATAAGACCAATATCGCCCTCAGGATTAGGGTTCAAGTACGGTGATCTATTTTCTAGTATCTATTTGGCGAATTAATATTTGATTGGTTGTTTATAACTAAGAATTTCAAAAGCTATTTAAATGTAAAGACTTACTTGTGTGATGAGAATAGAGGGCTTCATGTATCCTTACTATCCGCTTTACTTGTTAATGCATTACTTATGGTGTTCTTCTTTGGAGAAAGCGGGTTTCTAAATCGCTTTATACTCCGTTAGGGTTATATAAACACTCAACCCAAAGATTGTTCCTTACCTAACTTTCACGATAAGGGTAACTCATAGGAGGATTAAGCACAAAACCTAGTCAATCACGCACAATGCGCAAAATTAGGGTTGTTAAGCCTCTCATCAACGCTTACAAATCTAATTGAGGTATTTTCATCCCCAATTCAAGACCGTCACCCAACTTACAAAGATATTCACAATCCTCCTTTTCGTAACTGATTAGAAATCATATAGTGATAACTAGTTGTCAATTAGCTACCAAGAATTCAACTCAATTATTGGATAGATCTCTCAATAAGAATAATAACCATAAGCGTGCATTACTTTATAACATAAGGTTCAAGAATTCAACATGTAAAGCCTATAAGAGAATTAGTTCTAGCCATGAATATGACAAGAACTAATTCAAAGTTCATCATGCAAAATCAAATAAATAAAGGAAAGGAAAAGAAATTACTAAGCTAATGGTATCCCAACTCCAAGTCAAGAATCTTGAGTTGTGCAAGAAAGGGAACCCAAAACCGCCAGGGTTCTCCTTATATAGTTTTAAACGCCTTCTTTTTCTTCCGTGCTGGCCCAAAAATCCGTCAAAAGACCTAATTTTTCCGCGCTGGCCATGCTCGGCCATGGCGCGCTAAAGTTCTCGCAATACGGGTGTTTTGCGCCGCCCCGATATTCGCTGCTCGAGAGCCATGCGCGCAACTCGTGGGCTTTGATGTTTAGCGCCGCGCCTGCTTTCGTCTTCGAGTAGCGGCACAATCTTCTGCAGCCTTCTTCAATAATGGCGCGCGCCGCTTCGATCGCAGTGAGGCCGCGCGCAGTCCGATTTCACTGCTTGCCACTTTCTCCGTTGCTCTAAGACTTCCTCTTTTTCCCTCTTTTCGCTCCTTTTCCGCCATTTGGCCACTTTAGCCACTTTGACTCAAAAGAAAGAAAATCTATCCTAATACGACACTTTGTATGTACAAAACGGGACAAAAGACTAACTAGACTGACTCAAAAGGTGTATATAAAATACACCGATCAAGTAGGAGATGACTTACCGGATGACATGCAAGCTTGGTTAATAATCTCAGCTGCATACTTCCTCTGGAATAGAAATAGACCGCCTGCATGACAAGTTACGGCTATACCCAAAAAATAACTCAAAGGCCCCAAGTCTTTCATTACAAAATCGGAGCTGAGAAGAGATATGATAGACTTGCACAATTTATCAGATGAGACAGTCAATATAATATCGTCCATATAACAGAATGTATGCCAAATAAGTACCGCGACGATAGATGAACAGAGAGTGATCAGACCTGCTGTGAGAAAACTCAATAGTAGATACATAATCAGCAAACCTTTGGTATCAGGCCCAAGGACCCTGTTTGAGCCCATACAAAGACTTCTTCAGCAAGCACACGTGGGTAGGATGATCGGGATCTACACACAAGATCATATTCTATCAGTGACCACACAATTTAAATTCAAATTCCCTAATAAGCAAGTAGTTAAATTGGAAACTGAATCCATAATACTAGAACATGTAAGTATTTTTCGCACAATTAATTGAATCAAGGATATCCTCCTTAAGTATCATTACAGAAGATTAAGTAGCTTTAGGATTAGGTTTTAATTTGAAAAGTTAGTTTTTGGAAATAATTTGGGAATTAAAAATAGTAAAAATGAAAACTTAAAAGATATTTTAGCAAACATTCATATTAGTTTAAGAAACCTAGTTTGATAAACCTAAAATAGGAGTAATACTTAGTAAAGAAAGTGACTAGTCACTAATTAATGTTCATGACAAAAATACCTACTTACGTGTTTATACCTAAATCATGCATTAAAACCCTGATAGTTCTTGTACCCAACTCATCATAAAGAAAAGTTTACATCACAGCTTAGAAGCTGGTATAAGCAATTATCATTAACACCTCACACTATTTCTTCTAATTTCAACACCGAATACGCAATTCCTACTGTCCAGTTTCGTCTCTTTCTAGCCTTTTCCACATCTCTCTGGTGGCTTTTTCTTCCTCCACGACTCTCACACACAGTATACTACACGTATGAAGAGAAAATGATCAAAATGATCCCTTATCTTTGATAATATATTTAAATAATCCCTTACGTATCTCTGCACACTTTTGGTCCTTTAAATTTGTCAATCATGAGCATATTTGATATATTTATCAAATTCTGGTTGTTGAATTAAATTTAAACTGTGAAAATAGCAATAATTTATTAGGAATTCACAAAAGGACATATTTTGTAGTTTATATTTACTTTGATTTATTTTAAGAGTTTGATGCTATTTTTTGAGGTGAAAATTTGTTATTAATAGTCTATTTGTGTGTCTAATTTAGTTTTTTATATGTCATTTTCTGAAATTTTGACGGCAATCTCCAGTATTTCTGATTAATTTTTTTTTCGCGCAATTTTGATTAAATTTAATAATTAAAATTTGATAAATATTTGACGAAGACCACCAATACTAACTTTTAACAAACTTCAAGAACTAAAACTGTTCATTCGATATTTAAGGAATTATTTGAAACCTACTAGTTACTACTACCAAATATAAGGGACCATTTTTATCATTTCTCTCCACGTATGAATGCCAATCTTCAAAGTCACCAAAGCCTAACGCATCTAAGTAAAGCAAAAGCAACAAAATTTAATCACCCCCTAATTTTCTCCCCAATCTCTGCCAACTTTTATCATACACTAACTTGCACTACTTTAAATACTTGACATAAATCAAGATTGTTTTTTTGGGGGAATTTCCCTGAAATATTTGTGTTCCAAGATTCAGTTTTGGGTACCTATCTTCTTGATTATCCAAAAGTTTCAATATTTTTTAGGGGTTTATGAGATGGGAACTTTGACTACTTCTCTTGTGGTTCCATCTAAGCTCAACCCTGAAAAACACAACTCTATTTTTATATACAAAACTAGAAGAAAGTCCAACAAGAATCAATCCATAGTCCCTGTAATATTCAAATATCGTTTACTCCATTTTTATTGAGTTCCCTTGTTTATAAGCAACTAGTAATTAATAGTTTATTTGTTTCTTGAATGAATAGGTGGCAAGGTTATTTGGACCAGCTATATTTGAAGCATCAAAGCTGAAGGTACTTTTCTTAGGTGTTGATGAGAAAAAGCATCCAGGAAAGCTTCCAAGAACATACACACTGACTCATAGTGATGTTACCTCTAAACTTACTTTGGCTATCTCTCAAACTATCAATAACTCTCAGGTAATAAAAGTTTTCTTCATTATAACTTGATGAGACATATTATTCTTTGTGTTTTCATATTGAGGAGAAACAAGAATAGAACAGGGAAAATTACTAGTTTGTGATATATTGATTCTTGTAATAGCTCTTTAGTGTAAATTTGGTGGCATAAGAATTTAATTTGGAGGTCCTTGATTAATTGTTAATCATCATTTATCGCTGATCAATATTTATTGTTGATCCAGAGCATAGGTATTCAGAATTTGACTTTTATGGGTTCGCGAACTCAAGTGCTAGTAATTAATGTATGTTATGAATTAAATCTTTGTACATATTCAATGAATTTTTACATATATATGGTCTAGGTCAAATTATTGAATTTTGCCAAATTCATATCATAAAGCTAGATTTGCTTGTGAGGCGGATCTAGCATGTAAGAAGCGGGTGCATGTGCCACTGTCTAGACCATATATATATATATATATATATATATATATGTATATATATGTATATATATATATATATTACTGGTACAAGATTCGAAATTTGGTGGATAATAGGTCTCTTCTACTATTTTACACTTAAATATTGATTCTACCTTTACATAGTCCTTGCTTCTTTTGGTATGTTTAGTAGAAATTTTGTTGAGAAAAACGGAAATTGGGTGTTTGATTTGCAGTTGCAAGGGTGGTATAATAGACTTCAAAGGGATGAAGTGGTTGCAGAATGGAAGAAAGTTAAAGGGAAGATGTCACTTCATGTCCATTGCCACATTAGTGGAGGCCATTTCTTGTTAGACTTGTTTGCTAGGTTCAGATACTATATTTTCTGCAAAGAACTCCCTGTGGTAAGTTCATAAACTCTTAATACCATATTATCACAAAGATTTTAAGTTATGTATATATCGTGTAAAATCAGGTCACTTTTATCCGTTGTAGCAAATAATTTGTCTCATTTTCAAATAAATCTCATATTTTAATGAGGCTTACCTAAATTTTTTCTCTTAATGATATATATAACTTAAAACTCTTTCACAAGATGAGTATTTTAAAAAATATATATATTTTTGTGCTTTAGGTTCTGAAGGCATTTGTTCATGGAGATGAGGATTTACTAAAGAATTACCCAGAATTACAAGAAGCTTTAGTTTGGGTATATTTTCACTCAAACATTCAAGAATTCAACAAGGTAGAGTGCTGGGGTCCACTCAAAGAAGCAACCTCACCCTCATCTTCTTCTGGTGGGGTAATTGGAAAGACAAGTACCACAAGTAATAGCAACAACAAGTGGGATTTACCAAAGCCTTGTGAAGAGACTTGTACATGTTGCTTTCCCCCAATGAGTGTAATCCCTTGGCCTTCTTCTTCTACTAGTATTGGTGGGGTCAGTGATGAAAATGGGACCATCCAACAAGGCTTGCAAGAGCAGCAAAGTTAAAAAAGAGATGATTCTGCTGGTTTATTATGTGATTGGATGTAATTAATTAATTAATTATAATTATTGGGTTTATGGAAGCAGAATTATTTGTTAATTTGAAATGTAAATAATAATTCAGAAGCCACGATTAAAGACAGGACATAAGTTTAGGATGGTGATACATATTATATTAGTCGTATAGTAGATAATTATTGTAAGTTTGGTTGTGCTTAATGCATTGTTGAGTTTTTTTTTCATGATCTTGGCTTTGATGTATGCCTAAGTTAACAGTTGCACTTGATGGAAACGTGTATCTAACTGAGGCAATAAGAAAGCCTAGCAAATTTAGGAATAGTTCTTGGATGAACAAGATCTTAAATACTTAGTGTCACGGCCCCCCGCCCGTGCGGGCCTCCTTGTTCCACCTGACTATAAGTAAGTCTTTTTTATCTCAGATTTCTTGGCACGATCATGTGCCTATGACGAACCTTGCCTCAAAGGCTTAGCTTTCCCTGTACCGCCCGTTTGATGGTACGGTCTCAGCCTTCCCTTGCTAGCATAATCCTGTGACGCATTACATATGCTAAATCTTGTCCATGCACACGGCCAGGGTTGGCCATGGACATGCCAGTCACTCGCCTGGCACCGAGTGTTATTCTCGCTCGCATAGTCCAATCCTCAACGTGATACTTTCCTTGTGCATGCGCACTTGGCTTGTGGTCCATCCAAAATTCAAACTATAATGTTAATTAGATGCTATGTTACTCAGAGTCTCAGACCCTCAAAAAATATTATCACTTCCGTGTCAGATTCTTTAAAATGAATTGTTGTTGGAGGATCATACACACTGTGATATTTTTAAAGAGTCGGGACAATATAAATTAAATATTTGACCGTATAAAAGAGATTTGTATGGAATATCCTACTTTTATTTGAGCTTTCTATCAACCAATCACTAACCGCCATGTTGTGAAATCAAAACAAAAACTGTAAAAACATGAGTTAAATATTGTTACTGTTGAGATTTAGCATAAACAAGCACTCTTTAAAAGTAGCTTGGATGATAATTCGTAGTCAAATGTGCTTTTCCTCTTATATTATTTCCATCTCTTTTTTCTTTTACTTTGTAGAAGGCAGAGTGGATCCACTTATCTTCCATTGTCCTTGCTCATATGCTTTCCTCTCCTTTTATTTTTTTTTGACTTCTTTTTCTATCTTTACCCTTTCTCTCCGTAAAATATTACAGCTCAAATCTATTTGGAATGAGCCATTTTTATGCATAACTAATCAGACAAAAAAAACTATAAGGGAAAGGTAAAACAAAATAGAGCACTCCTTTTTTTCATAAACGAGAAATTCCTCAAGGTCAGTAAACCACGATGGACAATGAACCTATCCCTCTGGCCTTCCCCACTCAAATCAAGGTTTTTTTCTGTGGCGGGGTTTGAATACATGACATGCACCTAACACACATTACAAGTTGCGCTCTTACTTATTAGTCCAAAGCTTTTAGAGTTCAAAAAAGTAGACTTCTATGTGGAAGAAGATTTTATTCAAGTACAACAGCGTTCAGCATGTATTTATGAATTCGACTAAAAAAGTATGCTCAACTTTTATTTACAACAATGATTTGAGGTTTTCCTTATATTAGATATCCCTAACAAAAGAACCTCTTCCACTCTCCCCATATATTACAGGATGAATAAGAGATGTTAATGAGAATAAAATAACATCTCCAACTGTACACTTGTTACATAATAAAAGAATAATTGACTCATAATATATTGCAAGATGACAGAAATCATCTCATCAGTTGCATGTTTAGCCTTCCAGCTTTCTTGCAACTTTTCGCCGCTCCATCAAACAGAAAAATGTGATGTGTTCGCTGTACTGCTTGAGGGAACAATTAGGAGTGGAAATAATTACAATTTGTCACCTGATCAGAGTTCTACCAAGCGAAGTTGCACCAATTTCAGTCTCGGTGTTCTGCACGGTTAACATTATTCACGTGTTAGATGCTTTCTAAAACCTTATAAAGATGAATGCACCCAAGAAGCAAATAACGTTTATCGTCTTTTAACATAAGGTTTACCTTTGATTTTGGAGAAGGAAAAACATTCCAGAATCGAAGTGTTTCATCGCCTGCTCCTGTTACAATTGTCTTTAGAAACGATTACATCGGTTAGAGAATTATATGTACAAGGAAAATGAAGCTGCTGCTGCACTGAAAAAAGGAAAAAAAGAAAAGAAAAGAACAATGAACAATTTCTGCTCATATACCTGTCCATCTGGAGAAATAGCAAGATATAAGACTCTATATGTATGGCCTGTCAGAGTCGCTATCTGCATTAACAGCAACAGAATATGTGAACAAGCTAGTAAAAGAACAATATATCAAACAAATGAATGTCTATCCCTGTAATTTTACAGCTAAACCAGCAGAACGCAGTCTACCATAGTAGTTTAATGTACCTTAGACATTGTCGGATATCTCCAGACTATTATCTGGTTTTGAGAGTAACCATGCGTGCTGACTAATTCGTTGACATTCTTAGACCACATAAGATTGCAGACCTGCCACGGGATCAACAGAATTCGGATATCAGAAAGATTCTCGGTTGCAAATATGAACAGTCAAAAACTGCCTAGAGAGTAGGCCTGGCCAGTGGGACAGGACGACCCCGTCCCGTCCCGACCCCGTTAAAAAAATACGGTACCGGGACTCGAATCCGGGATGGGACATGGCCTCGTCCCGCCCGAAACCCCCCCCCCCCCCCTTTGCAAAAATAACCGTTGCACCAACGGCCATTTTACATTTTGGCCGTTGTGCAACGGCAATTTTTGGCCTCCCACAACGCCCCCCCCTTATATTTATTTTTAACCACTAAATTATTATATTTACACTTTAACCCAATTTTTCAACTATAAATACCTCATTTTTTCATCTTTCTCACAAATTTTCCTACAATCTCTCTAATCTCTCAATCAATCTAGTCTACATTGTCTACTAAATATTCAATTTTATTTATTCATTTGGGAGTGAAGTTGACAACTAGCTTGAGGATCATCTATCGAGCAAAGTTTCAATTTTCAACCTGTCGAACTCGATTACACGTCGACGTTTGATACATTCGTTCCTTCATTAAATTATTATTGTTTCTTCATTTTATTTAGCGCACTTAATTTCATTATCTTTAATTATTTATTTGCATAATTATAATAGAAGGATTTAAACGTATGATTACGAGTAAGGGTAAGGGTGTTTCTACTAGTAGGGGTAATAAGGGTAAGTGTACTTCTTCTAGTTCTAGTCATCATATTCCTAGACAGGATCCTATTCCTAGACTGGATGATTTTGTTGATACTGAAATTTTTTCTGAAATACCATATGATTAAGACGATGAGATATTTTCTGGAACTTAACAAGACTTAATTTAGAAGATGATCTAGATGATGACACACCCGCTAATGTAGATGACACACCCACTAATGCGTCTTCAACTGAAATGTCTCTTATTCCTCCTAGTATGAGACGAGGTCCAGCAAAACGACCATTAAAATCAGATGCATGACAATTTTTTATTAGGAGCGTAGCGAATCAAATAGCTATATGTAAAATTTGTAAAGGGGTTTATAGTTTTAAAACTGAAAAATGTCATGGTGGGACACGTGGGTTAATGAGATACATAGCACACAAAAACATCCAGCTAGGTACGTCCAATACGAAGGCTAAAAAAAGGGTGCGCAAGCGCCCTCCAAGGTTCACATACTGTCTCGGACCAAGTACAGGATCAAATTAACCCTGTGACATGGGGAATTATAGGCCCTAAGTACGACAAACATAGAGATAGAGAAACACTAACAAAATTAGTTGATGTGGAGGATTTGCTTTTTTCATTTCCTGAATCTCCTGGTTTTATTCATTACATTGGAGAAATGTATAATCCTGCTTATAAAGGTTTTTCTAGATCAACTGTTAAGAGAGATGTATTTAAATTTGCACACGAATATCAACAATATTTACGTTATTCATTATATCATTTTCCTGACAAAGTATCTATTACGTCTGATATAGGACGTAGTACTAACGGTCATAAATATTTAACGGTAACCTGTCATTAGATAGATTATAAATGATCTATGCAAAAACGTATTTTAGCGTATAGATATATAGTGATAGGCACACGGGTAATTTTATTATAGAAAATATTTATTCTGTTTGTCATTATTATGGCATAACTGATAAAATTATGACTATTATATTAAATAACGCTTCTTCTAATAATTATGCTATTACAATTTCAAAAAATAGTTTAACTCCATCTTTTCATATCATTTTCATATAAGACATGTGTACCATATATATAACTTAGTTGTAAATGATGGTCTATCACTTTTTACAAACATTCTTGATAAAATACAATTTGCTATAAACTATATTTTTAAAAATAATAGAATACAACGAAAAAAGGAATATAAAAAATTTATCACGATTGCCAACAACCATATAGAAAAATTCCCGAAGAAGTACCCACTAGGTGGAATTCTTTGTACCAGCAACTACTTGTTGCTTATGACTATAAAAGACCTATAACTTTTTTTTTAACGTCCATAATCAAAATTCAGCTTATATGGTTGTAGATAGCGATTGGGACAAAATTGCCGAACTTATTGTATTTTTAGAGAAATTTTTTTTAACAACAAAAGAATTTTCCTGTATATATTATCCTACTATTTCAACTATGTTGTTTTATATAGCTCTCATTTTTTTATTACTTAATGAATATATGGTTAAACCAGCTTATAAGACAGCTATTAAAAAAATGTTTATCAAAATAAAAAATATATTATTCCTATTCCCACTATTTATATTATTGGTGTTGTATTAAATTCGACTATTAAAATAGACGGATGTAAATCACTTATTGAAACTACTTATGATTGTATAGCAGTACTACCACCTCTAACTCTCAAAAATCCAAATGATCCACCACCTATTGAACAAACTAAAGAAGAAGTGTTGTCTAGCATACAAGATGAATGCAAAAAAGTATATAGGTATTACCAACAAGAAAGTGTTAGCAACCAACCGGCTTCCATACCATCTTCTTCTTCTTCTTAAACACAACCTCAAAAAAGACATGTTGTTTATGCGGCTAGTATTGAAAGCCTCTCAGAAATAAAATGTGTGGTGCTAACACTACTAACCAAATTAGCGAGTTTGATATTTTTGTTTTACAGAGTGCTTTACCGTACCAAGCAGTTGTCAATGAAGAAGGACATGAAGAAGGACATGAAGATTTGCTGAAATACTGGAGGGAGAATGAGAAGACATTTCCGACACTTTCAATGATAGCACGAGATGTTTTGATCATTCAAGCGTCATCAACGGCGTCTGAAAGCACTTTTTCTGCCGGCAGATTTCAAATAGGAGAGCACAGACACTCATTAGCAGGAGACAGTTTGGAGGTTGCAGTATTATTCAGAGATTGAATACGAGCGGAGCGGAGAAGGTGCGGTCAATCGGAGATCAACGAAGAAGAAGTAGAAAACTACAACGACATCTTATCTGAAGGTATGAGTAGCGACGTGGAGCAATTTGATCAACAAATACAATTCCAACAGAAGAACCACGTGAAATTATAAGGAAAATAGAACAAGAATTTTTGAAAATGTAATTTCTTTAATTGCAATTTTACCATGTCATTTGCAACTTTTGAACGACACTACAAAGTTGTAAATTTTGACAATTGTATATGTATACTGTATTAGAAAAAAATCATATTTCTATTAAATAATATAAGAGGCACAAAAACATCCTTGGGATGTTTTTATTACACTCTTGTTCAATTATTGAGTTGTTATATATATGTTGTTTTTTTAATTAAGTGCAAAAAAAAAAGCCCCGCCCCAGACCGATCCCGCCAATTAATTAGCCAACGGACCGAACTGGACGACTTGGTCTCGCCCACACCCCGCCTACTCGATCCCGCCTCCCCGTCCCTGCCCGATCCCGCCCTACCCAGTCCGGCCCACCCCTACTAGAGAGACAACAAGGGGAGGGAGGACAGTCAGGAGAGCCTATTATTCTACCTCGTTTGCAAATACAAGTATTTTTGCACAATCATGTAAATTCTCTATATACAGTCCCCCCCTCCCTTCTCTACCTCACATACACATATATATTCAATGAAATTAGAATTTTGCTCCCCCTTAAAGCCACTTTTCCAATTTATTGGTGTTCCCGGGTTATAAGAGAGCAGAAATCTGGAGTTTCAATACTCTAGTGCCTATAATGCTTCTTTCTTTTCTGAAACTGAAAAAAGAATAAAAGAAAAAAAAAATGCATTATAGTCACGGAAGCCACCTTTTATGATGCTTGGATGGCCAGAAGTTATGTTAGCGTTCTTTTGCCTCTCCATGTAATTGTGATAAACATGATGGACCACTCAATCTTCAAGTTTTGATCGGAAAAGAGGTGGTTACATGCCTCTAGCAGTCTCTCCTTTTTTTCCCCCTCTGTTTTTCTATGCTTGACATCTTCTGTTAATAAATCTATTCTGCTGCTCAATTGAACCCAAAAAAAAAGAAAAAGGAAAGACCTTCACTAATTTAGCCTTGTCCTAGCAGAAAGTATGTAATATGGCTCATTGACCTAATGGTCCATTCATTGGTTCAGCTCTTCAAATGAGAGAAACAAGTCTCCAGCTATTACCAAGTAGAATGAAGAATATATAGGGCAGGAAGACTTAACAGCAAGATTGTTTTGCTCAGAATGTAATTAGGTAGTAAAGTACTGGCTATTGGGGAAACTATCAAGACTAAAAATATGGTAGTTGTTATTGAATGAGCAAGCACGGCCAGAAGGGAAGAAAAATATATGTGGTATTGGATGCTATAACGGTCCATACCTGACTGCCAGTGTCCATGCAACTGAGATGTGTATTAGTGGTGGTGTTCCAGAATCGAATGCATCGATCAGCTGTGCCGCCACCAGAAGCTAGAAGCCCATGGAGATGGGGGGACCATGCAATGGCCTTAACGGCAGCAGTATGCTCACAGTATTTCAGCACAGGTTGTGTTGAGTGGTTGTTCCATACAAAAAGCTGGACATCAAGATTTACTTTAAGTCAACCAAAATGGAAATAATCAACCACAAAGCATCATGAGAAACTTTAGTTGAAGAAATTAACCACATACCCTATTATCATTTCCACCTGAAGCTAATTCACGGCTATCATAAGACCATTTGAGCCCACAAACCTGCAGATAAGTAGTTGCTATCAAGAAGCATCAAAAAGGGAAAAGGAAGTCTGATGAAAAGAAGATGTTAACCAAGCAGAATAAAGAAGGAAGCCTTACCTCTGACTTATGACCAGTCAGCTTACTAACAAAATCTTCTTGTGCACGTATATCACGCTGAAGGATACTCTTATCTCGGCTTCCTGAAGACAGCATGGATGAACTCCAAGCCAGTGCGCCAACTCGTAATCGATGACCCTCCATTGTTCTTACCCTCTTACCACGCGAGGCATCCCATAACTATGTAGAAGGATGTTCATACCAGTTAAACACTAATACTGAATTGTCCTATCATCTTAATTAACATATGGTAACTCAATTGATTTTTAACTCAAATTCATGTGCATGCATTTTAGAGAATTTGAGTTCCATGCAATGGATTGTAGAACCAGAAATTCAATTTATGATGTGGAAAATGAAATCATATAACCAACTTTAACTAGTTAAGGATTGAGTAGTTCTTGTTGTAGAGATCCAATTTTTTCAGATTTAGGAGGCCCATTTCATAAAACAAAAGAGACAAGGAAACGAAACTACAACAGCTTATTGCTTGCTACAAGTTTATATGCTGGTATACTATTCCTTAAACCTCATGTCAGTAATGCTTCAGATTATTGTGAAGCTACTCAGTGGTGGAGCTATGTTATTAGGCACGAGTTCAACAAACCCAATATCTTTTGCTTACACCGTATATTTGTACAAAGAGATCCATTAAATATGTATTAATTGCGAAGTCAGTGACTAAAATGAGCTGAGTTCGGTGGCAAGTTCAGAACTCTTAAACTTCAAATCGTGACTCCGCCTCAGAAGCTACTTAAAAAACAAATTTCAAATTCAAATTTATGTTGAGCTGTAAAGTTCATTGGGAATTGGACTGTGACCATCATAACGAACGGTATGTCGACTTCAAAGAGAATGACTTGAAAGATTCTCATTGATATTGGAAGTCTCAAAATTGCAAAGAGAAAAGTCCTCCGAGAAACTCTTCAATCCCCATGCTCCTTCCTCATTAGGTAAGAATAGATTAGGTGGACTAAATATATTCACATAATGGAGGCAAATGCAGAAAAAGAAACTCAGGTTAGTCTTGTGAAGACATCTTTACTGCATCTGAAAATAACACTAGTTCTTGCATACACATTTTCCTTCTGACCTACCCTATGTTTTAGACACAAGGACATATTACCTGAACCTAATAAGCAGTACAAATTCCAGATTAAGTGGGTAATCATATGTGTTTCACACACGCATATAGTTTCCTATAAGATAAGCATAGGATTTAGGTAACACAATTCGCAAATCTCACCTGGACTTTGCCGTTACTTGTTCCAACAGCAAGATGTGTACCCCGTTGTGCCCAACCAACTGAACTAACACTATCATCAATTCCCAAGTCACACAACTTCACTACCTGCACATAGCATTCCAGTAGAATTAAACAATCTATACTCAAACATGTATGATCGACCAAGAGTCACCTAAATTCACTCCAATACAGAAAACTACCAGCACACCCAATAAATTCACCTTGCTACTAGATGCATGCCATAGATACACACAGCTCCCTAGCCCAACAGCTAACACATTATGTGAAGACCAGTCCACAAGGTTCAGGTAAAAATCGTCTTGCAGTGCCGGTGCATCCAATACCTAATGAAAAACAACCAAGCATTTTAAACAAGCCTACAACAACAACAACAACATACCCAGTATAATCCCACAATATGGGTATGGGGTGGGTAGAGTGTACGTAGACCTTACCCTACCTGAACCAGGTAGAGAGATTGTTTTCGATAGACCTTTAGCTCAAATAAAGCATTTTAAACAAGTCTATCATATTGAAATTCACTTTTTTTTAATAAACAAAATTAACCTAAAAATCCCACTTTTGAGTACTCAAAGGACAAGCATTACAATGTAAGGGGTCGTTTGGTTGGGAACAAGTTATCCCAAGATTAATTATCTGAGATTAGTTATTCCGATATTCCGAGATTAGTTATCCCATGATTTTATGATAAACTCATCTCAATTTTAATTCCGAGATTAATTATCCTTTATCCCTCATACCAAACGATCCCTAAACAATTAGGCCTCAATCCCAAACTAATCAGGTCAGCATGAACTCAAAAATCCAAATAAGAGTGTTACATAAGAAAAATCAAGAATAAAAAGAATGGGTCAAACATACAACATACAACATTCTAACACAAAACCACATAACAAATTTACCTTAAAAGGCGATCTTGGAACTTTCCGGGTAGCTTTAACTGGGCTAGGACTAAAACCCGGAAGTTGATCATCATATCCAAAAGGCGATAATGACGGTAAAGATTGCCGGGTCTCACTCTTATACCGAAAAATATTACAATTGGGTCTACAAATCTGCAAGTTTCTTGAATTTAAACCCGACGACTTATCGGGTGTCACAGGTGGCACAACCGACCCGCAATCTGACCCGAATAAAGCTGAACGAAGCAATGTAGTATACGCATTGGTGGAATCTTCAAATAAAGATGATTGTGGTGGTAATGGAAGGTCAAATAGTGCAAAATTTGATGAAGATCTACTTGGAATAAAACGATCACTATAGATTGTTCTAGAAGGTGATGGATGATATGAATTAAAACCCGGAATTAGTTGATTAGTTCGGATTGGGGTTTTTGGGTTAAGATCATTTTGTGGGTTTATTGAAGATGTGGTGGAGTTCTCCATAGTAGATCCAAGAAGAAAGAAAGATGAACAAGGTGGAAGAGATCTAAGCTTGAGAAAATTTATGAAATTTCGGGGACAATAATGTAATACTGCTCCGTCTTCTTTTTTGTTTTACAAGGTCCTTCAAAATATTAATAAGAAGGGTTATTTAATTATTTTATTTTTATTTATGTCTAAATTATAAAAAAAAATATTAAATATTTAATTTATTATTTTTATTAATGATAAAATTTTATTAAAGATAAAATAATAAATTATATTTTAAACTTCTAAAATAATAAATAATTTAAAATAATTATTTTTAATAAGCACGACAAATAATTTGAAACAGCAGGAATATTTTAGTGTTTTGTTTTATTTGATGTTTTTTTAATGTTACTATGTAGTAGCAAACATTTACCGGGAAAATTAAAAGGGGGTTGCGGGAAAATTGAGGTGGGTTTACTGTTGTTACTAATTAGGAAAGTGATCGTTCCAATGAGGAAAACGATGTCGGATGAGGGGCCTCTTTGCTTTCATTAATTAGGTAAGTACTCCTTTTTACTTGTCCATTATACTAAAAATAATTGTTTATTTTTATTTGTACACTTTAGAAAATCAAGAGATAATTTATCAGTTCATACTTATTTTACTCTTATCATTTATTATTGAGTTAACATATTCAAGAAAATTATAGTGGTTGCACAATTTTTAAAGTATGTTATATTTATTTTAATCATTAGATTATTTAGTAATAATTATGATTCTATTTTTTACTCCTTAATAGATGTGTCAAGTCAAAATGTGACAAATAAAAATGGACAGAAAGAGTATTAATTACTCTTATTATTAAAATTAATTGAATTAATAAATAAGTGAATTATTAAATCGTTCAAACATTACATAGGGTGCGATGAATTGGTTTAAGATAGACTAAATATTATTAGAATTTAATCCAACCAACATTTTATTGTTTGTTTTCTATCTTATAATCTATTTAATTGCAAGAAATTAATAAAACTGTCTTTTTCTTCCGTCGTCGTGAGTATATTCTAAAATATACTAAATTTAGGAGTTGTTTGTCCATGAGAGTTATTCATTTTTACCGAAATAATTTTTCACTTTATTTCAAAATTAGTGTTTGATTATAAAAAAATTAAAAAACCAACTTGGAGTTTGGATTCCAAATTTGAAAAAGTGTTCCAAACTTGTTTTCTAACTCCATTTTGTAAATTTCAAATAAAGTGCTCTCTTTTGTTTGCAAATTATACAATGAAACACAACTCCATTTTCAATTTCAACTTCATTAATTTCAAATAAAGAAAAATATTTAGAATCTATGGGTATCTACTTAGGCTACATATTTAGCCCAGATCAAAAATTGTGCACGCAAAATGAATTGAATTAGTTAATGAGAGGGTAATTATTGGGGTGAGAGATGAATTGTTTGGGCTGAAGTTGGGCGGGTCAAGATGGATTGAATCAATAGATGAGTCAATGTCAAACTCACTCAAAGCTTACATGAGCTAAAATGAGCGGGTCAAGATGAGTTAAATGATAGGTCATAACCCAACTTGTCCAACTTATTTCTTTTATAAATTTCAAACTTACATTCTATGATGTTATTTTATTTTGTATGATATTTGATTTTTTCATATCTTTATTTTTAAACTAAGAATAATATTATAAAGAATTTTTTATTTTTTTTATAAAAGTAAAATAAATATATAAAATAATGGATGAATCGGGCATTGAGGTAGGGGTGAGGGGGGATGGGTAGTGGGGTAAGAAAAGTTTCTCATTTTTATAATTTTTTTTTATAAGTAAAATAAATATATAAAGTAAAAACTTCGGGGTGGGGGTGGAAATGGGGTAAGCAATTTTTCTCATTTTTTATATAAAGTTTTAAAAGTAAAATAAATATATAAAATAGAAAATTGGGGGTGGGAGAAGGGGCTGGTAAGAAAAATTTTCATATTTTTGATATTTTTTTATAAAAGTAAAAAAAAAAATATGAAATAGAAATTTGAGAATGGGGTAGGGCATGGGGTGGGGGTAGAGGGGGAGGTAAGAAAAAATTTCATATTTTTAATAATTTATTTTATAAAAGTAAGAAAAAATGAAATAGAAATTTGAGGATGAGGTGGGGTGGAGGGTAGATGGGGGTTAGGGCGATAGGGGGAGTTAAGAAAAGAATTCATATTTTTATAAAAGTAAAAAATATGAAATAGAAATTTGAGGATAGGGTAGGGCAATGTGGTGGGGATAGAGGGGGTTAGGGGTGGGGGAGGGCAGGAGGTGGGATAGATGGGGTAGAGGTGAGTAGGGGTAGTAGGGAGGTAGGGGTGGTGTGGAGTAGGTTAGGTATGGGCAGAGATGTAAGCGTGGTTCAGTGCTTGGGTGGAGTTTGATGTAGGGGAAGGGTAGGATGGATGGATAAAGTGAATGAGTGATTGGTGGTTGGAGTGCGTTGATGTATTTTTATTGTCCCGAAATAAGAAAGAAATTTTGTAAATAATTATTTACAAACAAAATTTTTAATCTAGAGTGAAGCTCTAATCGTAAAGATTGAATATTTTTGTGAGTCAAGTTTGAGCATCATCATAAGTTCATTTGAGATGTTGATTTATGATGGGTCAACTTGGGTAGCTCAAACCAACCCATCATCAAAATCACTCTTGCCCAAACACAGTGCTATCTTTGGACCCGTGCGAGTTGTGCTACCGCACAGGACCCCGAAAAATGAATTTTTTTAACGTCCCCTTTTTTTATTTTTTATTAAGTAGTATTAACCAAAATTTACTGTAAAGGTCCGTAATTCGCATGACTTGACCCACTTTTACGAATTAGAACATGACGCTAAAATGTTTGAGACGGCCCTATCCAAACCCATGAAATTTTTGATGAATTGGACGTGTCATTTGAGTTTAGACTAATTTTATCACCCCTAGTCACTATCCTATTCAAAACTTAGATAAATTGGGCGAATCATATCTTCTTCAACTAATTTTTGTCATCAGTAAGTATTGCTTTTAATACTTTTACTAACTAATAAAAGAACAATTAGGTAGCTCCGCGAATAGAACAGTGTTAAACTTTTTTTGGAATGAATGACGCATTTTTCTATTTCTTATATTTAGATTTTTGTATGGAAGTATTACATGAAAACAGCAAACCTAACAGCTGTTGACTGTTGTCTTGACATTAACAATAAGTTTCTTATTTTATTCAATATACAATACGGAGCATAATAGTAATTCTTTATAGTATAGTAAGAAATTAAATTAAATATATATCCTAAAATTGTTTAGAAGAAACACGGCTTAAATTTATTAGAAGAAGAAATTTTATGTCCTTAAATACTTTACTCTAAAGTATTTAAATCTTTTCATGATTGAGAAAATCGACACACTAATTTACCTCTCTCAAACATGTCTAAGCGTGAACTTATTGACGTTCAACAAATACAAATTAGCATATTATTAGTGCCGAGACAGTGTATTAATGCTCTTTTTAAAAACAAACGAATAATTATATGATTATTATTTCACACCTTAATTACTTATTATTTTATTAAAGCAAAGGGAGAATCAAGAGTTTTCAAAGCAATGAGGTGTCGGTGATATGAACTATTTTATTCGCATTCGATATGTCTTAAATTTGTCTTTAATCACCTAATTACTATAATTAGGTAATATGTATTCTCAATTTAATATGTTACTGTTATAGTTAAATTCTTTGGTTTGATACTAAAATCGGATGTGATTAAGTATTTTCGAGTTGAATAAAAACTCTCCTTCTCTTTTTTCTTTTTTATTTTGTTTTTCGGAGTGGAATGTGAAGTCTAAATATCTCCTTCTCATGTTAGAAATTTGAATCATACACCAACTAAAGATTGTTGGTAGGAATTGCCAGTAATTAGACCCTTAACTTCGATTTCTTGGTGTGGGGTGAATCATTAATTGAGTTGAAAGAATCACTTTGTCACAAAGTGATTATTGGTCGTTGACGTTTCAGAATTTAAAACAAATTGGTAAAGATAAGTTGTTGATGAAATAAATTGATACTCCTTTGTAGTTAGCAATGGTTGGCATAAATAATAGTAGAGTAATTGAGGAATCCTTCCATGTAGGAGTGGGTGTTAGGGCGGTCTAATTGGATATAAAAATTTCAATTTAGATTTCGATTTTCGGATTGAAGAAATTACACTTCAAATCCAATCAAATAAACTCGAATTAGATTGGAGTTTGATTTCGGGTTAATCGGTTTGGAAATTTCCGATTTTCAATTTTATCTTTTGATTCTATAAGATAGGTTATTAAAAACGAAATTCACGTGCTCCAGTTATCAAGTTTCATGTCTTAGCATAATATGAAGTCAAATATGTGGATTTAGTAAAGAGTTGTACCACTAAACCAAAAGATATCAACTCACATAGTTCAGTTCTACATTATTTCCTCTGTTTGATTGAAAGTTATCTTATTCTTAAAGTAATAAAGTAAATTCTAGCTTTGCAAGCTATATTATACTTAATTTGGTAAAAACTTCTATATTGGACTTAACAAATATAATGGGTAGGATTGTAGCTGTAGGATTCTAATCTATTACCTTTGGACTAATTAGTATTGGGCACATCTATGGGTAGAGCTAAATATAAAGTATAAAATTTTCAGATTTTCGGATATCAAAAAATCCAAAATTTGAAGTACTAAATCCGACATACGATTCAAAATTCAGAAAAAATAAAAATAAAACCGAAGCCAAACCTTAATCTAAAATCCAAATTAAATATTCAAAAAATTGAATTTCGGGTTGACTCAAACTATGCCCACCCCTATTTCAAAGGTTTATAAAAAACATTGTTAAAAAGGAAAACGAGTGCAGCTCTGTGAGCTCTGAATATGGGTCTACCCAGCCCAACCTATTTCTGTTCACACAAGCTTTAGGATTTAGCGGCATGAGTAGGGATGTCAACGGGGCGGGGGCGTGGGAAAGGTACCCCATATTCATATCCGTCACCTAAAATCCACCCCACCCCCGTCTCACCACTCATCACAGGTAGTAATTCCTCCACCTGCCCTCGCCCCACTTATCCCGACGGGTACCCATTACAGTTAGTAAAAAAAACGTTATATAATAATAATAATAATAATAATAGTAATAATAATAATAATAATAATAATAATAATAATAGGTTGATAACTTGATAAGAATGAGGGAGTCTTGACAATAATAAGAGATTTCAAGTCCTTGTCTAGTTAAAAATACAAAAAAAATCAGCATAATTAAAGAATCCAACATAAACATGTACGGAGCGGGTAGCGGGACGGGGCGGGTACGGGGCGTGTCTTATATGAAATTCATCCCCGCCCCACTACTCATGACGGGTAGCACTTTTGATACCCATATCCGTCCCACCACCCACCAAACCATCCCTCATATCCGCCCCAACTGGAGCGGGTGCAGGACGGTACCCGCATTTACCCGTCTCACTGACTTCCCTAGGCCTGAGCTAAGCCTAGATGATCTTTTTTTTTGCTCGGATTGTCCTTCATATAAATTGGTCTTTAATTTTGGCTCCTCAAATTGTTGGTCTTTAATTTTTGTCTCTGCTTTTCATTTAATGAAAATTTGTGCACCAAAGTATTCTTATTCACTAGTGTATGAAATCAGATATTCTGGGTTTGATCTCCAACATATTGGAAAAAAATTCGCAAGTGAAACTTTATCTTGTCTGATATAATTTCTGTAGAAATGAAGCTACCCGACATAAGTTGTGGTGTAACTAATTCGCTCGGTATAAGTTTATGAAAATTTTGCCTTGTCCGGCATAAGTTCCGTAAAAATGAAGTTATGTCGGATAACTTAATTCCTACATAACTTATGCCGGACTTGTCTTGCGAAATTAGGTCATTGATAAGGATAGATCGATTTTTTTTTTAATGTCGAAATATTTTCAGCAACTTTATTATTACTTAAAGTGGCCAAAAATAAAAATTAAAGACCAGCTATTTGAGGGGCAAATGTTAAAGACCACCCCAAGATAGGGGCATTCATGTGAATTGCCCCTATATGATTCATCACTTGGCCTTAAAATTGTTAGCTTAGCCCAGCCTTAAGAGGCGCCGTGCTGGGTTGGGCCAGCCCCTTTCATTTTTAAAATTTTTCAATTTAAATTCTAAGCTAAAATACAAAATCTTAATTTTTTTTAAAGACAATATTAGTATATTACATAGTCTTCTTAATCAAATTTCTGTTCCACAATTGCTTTACTAGATCTAGATGTGAAAAAATAAAACCCATAAAATGAACCTCCCCCCCCCCCATCTTGTGGGGTACACCAAAACGATAGATTCAATAAAATGAAAAAATGAATGACTAGTATTTGATTAATACATTATACATATCAGTTTTGTTTGAAATGAAAATTGATCATTCAACAGAAGGAAATTAACATAGACAACAGAAGTTACAGAACAATAAGATTAAGAAGAAGTCACCAATTTACAGATTACAAATGAACTTGGAGAATAGAGGAGACGCAGTTGTGCCTCAGTCAAGCTTACTTGGGTTGTCTAAAAAGCCTCGGACTATAAATGGACCCAAAAATTCATAGCCTAGCTCTACGAAATAACGTGGACAATTCGTACGATCCCTATTTTAGGATGGGCTTTAATTTTTACCCCGTATAAAAAAATGACCGAAAATATCTTTGAAGTTATGAGTTCGAATCTCAGCAGAAAAAGAAAATCGCAAGACAAGATTTTATTAAAATAATATGCATGTTCGGCCAAAGTTGTATAGAAATTATGTCTTAAGGGACATATTTTCTATATAATTATGCCTTCGAAAATATCTCTGAGGCTGTGGGTTCGAATTCCAGCAGGGTCAAAAAGAAAAAAAATCTCAAGGTGAGATTTCATAAAAATTATGCCTATTCGACAAAAGTTGTATAGAAATTATGCCTCAAGGGACATAGTTTCTATGTAACTATGCGTGAAGGCAAAATTTCGTTGAAAAACTAAAATTATGCATTGTCCGGCTAGTTATATAGAAATTATGCCTCAAGGGGCATATTCTCTATATAACTTTGGCCGAATAAACATAATTTCTATGAAATTTTGCCTTGCAATATTTTTTTCACTTTGTTGAGATTCGAACCCAGAATTTCTGATTTATTAGACCCGCGAATAAAGTCTTCTTTGACCCACAACTTTTCTTAAATGAAAAATAGGGGCAAAATTAAAAAACAACCAATTGAGAGACAAAAATTAAAGACCAACCCGTAAAATAAGGTGCTAGGATGGGTCAACCATGCAAGTCAAACCCACTAGTAGCTCTTGTTTGGTAATTATAAGCTATTGAATTTAAATACTGTGCATCAGCAATAGTATTAAAAATGTATATAATTAGATCACTCAAATAATACCTATTATAGTCATTTATAATTATTATTGCTTGATAATGGTAAGCTACGTGTTATAATAATTACTATATTAATAGCCAAGCAAATTTTAAATTTCGTGTATATAAGTTAAAACCTATGCTAACAATTTTATATGTTTATCACAATGTTTCATGATTGCTTAGCATGTCATGCCTTCTTGTCGACTCAAAGCAACACACCTTTAAGCTTTTATTATTTCTACTGCCTTTTTCTTTTCTCATTATTATGGTACATCATTTTGTCAATTCTACAGTCTAATAAAGTCAAAACCCCACATACAAGTGTCTTTTCATTTTGCATTTCGTGTGAATTAAACTTTTATGTCCATACACTGATATATACTTTACACAATCTACAATAATACGTAACTATCTATCTAATAAACCTAATTTGTTAATCAGGACCAAAATTTACGTACTATTTCTCTAAAAGATGCAAATGTTCAAGCAATTACATACTATTTACAAATATTCAAGGATTAAGAATAAAATTGTACGATGGAAATTAAATTAATCATTTATGGCCACACTCATTATATTTGAAATATAATACTACATTTTGTTACTCAGAAAGGAAAAACAAGTTCGTTAACCTTGAAGATGAAGTAAATAGCCTATCTTAATAAATAAAAGTACACTGGCAATATAATTTTTTTTCACATAAAAAGGGCAAAAGAATGGAAAAAAGAAGAGGAAAGAACAGATACAACAAATTAATTGTCAGCATTTAATCTATTTCCCTGACCTAAACATTTAAATTCTATAAAAAGATTTTCAGCTTAGAAAAAGAATGATCCACAAAAAAGCAAGAAATTAACTTGTAAAAAATAATTTTAAGTATTATACTCATGTTCAATAGTTGGAACAGTCCTAGTACCAGCTGCAGTTGGAGCTCTAACATGTCCAACCATTGAAACTTGTAAAGCTTCTTCCTCATATGCCCTTCTAACCAATTCTTCCATTCTTGCTTTCTTCTTCACTTTTGCAAATATGGCGATCAGTAGCAAACCTAAAAGGAACGCGCCCAATGCAGCTCCAATTGAGCATCCAATGGCTAATTTCCAATTACTTTCCCTTTTATTTTTCAAAGGTATTAGAGGTGACTCAATGATTAAACCAAAATGTCCTTGTTTTTTAGTAGCACAAATGTTTCGCGACATTTGTTTTGTTAGTGTCACCTTTCCATCGCGCTCAAAGCTAGCGCATAATGGTATAATTCCCGGTGTAGTGCTAGTAGAATTTACTAGCCTTGTTGTGTTGCTAAAATCAATTGTAATTGGAATTTTATCGGATTGGAATCCAAGTTCAAATGGGGTCGAGGAAGTTACCATATCATCACCAGCATTGTAAGCTAATAGGCCTAAAACAGGAGAAATAAGTTGATAACCTGATAATTCATAGTTGTCATAGTATATAGTAGACCAATTGGATCCAAGATTTTGTCTAACAATTAGGACTCTTTCAGCACAATGTTGAATACTTACCCCAATAGGCAACTTGAATTCTTTGATTTTGGTACCATATCTTGCTAGACTACCACACCGATACCTAACTGAATCGACTTTGATCCCCGAGAGGTTCGATGGTAAATGTATGGGGTACAATTTCGCCGTTTTGAACTTCTTGGTGTTGTAAGATCGGAATGTGTTGTCTCTGAGGACTAGATCAAGAAGTCGGGCTGATTTTATGCCTTGTGCCTGACTTGAAAGAGTCGCGGTGAATGCCAGTGAAAATAATGTCAGAGTTAGATAAAGAAGTGAGCCCATCTGAAGAAGGAATTGCCTATTTGAGTGCAGGTTCTTGAATTCTTTCCAGCATTGATCATCAAAAGGCAAATAAAGAAATAGGCTGGAGATTATGGGATCTCTTAGGGCCAGAGAGAAAATTGGAGAAAAGAGGAAGTACTATGTGAAGTTTCTGTCATGTAATATGTTTTTTCAGGCAATATAAGTCTATTGTAGGGTTTCTATTTTACTCTTTTCCCCAGACTAGGGGCCATAATCTCGAAATAAAGTGTTTATTTTCAAAATGTATACTTTGTGCTGAAGTATTGAGTATTGACCAACTTTAGTGATCTTCTTTCTTTCAAACTTTTGAGGGAAAATGAGCTGTTACTTTAACATCTCAATTTGAAAGGTATGCAACTTTCAAAATTTTCTTTTTTTGGGGTGGATATAAATTATGTTGGTTGGATCTTGAAAAATATCACCACACCATGTTGGATTCTAAAAAGAAGAATTATTTGAAGATATGATACAAGAGCAACAACATTTTAGAGAACTCGAGCAACTTGGCCGAAATTAAAATATTAGGTGTTTAATTAAGGATTCGATGCATGTGTGACAATATTTTTGTAGTATTCGAGCAACAAGGGTGAAACTACAATATTAGGTACAACTTCAGACAAGTCCAATAGCGTTTGCTTAGACCCTTTATTTGTACAAAAAAATATATAAAAATATTTAAGTGTGGATCGAATAACTAAAATATGCTATGAATTCGATGATAAATTCAGAACTTCATAAATTTTAAATTCCTACTTCTTTTCTATCAAGAAACATAGAAAATAAATGTAAGAGGGAGGGGCCAAGGGGATGAGGGAGTAGAGTCAGGTGACAAAGGCTGGAGGAATGATTTAAGGGGGGCGTGGATATGATGATGGCAATTCATGTCAAAAAAGGAGGCGTGCTTAAGATGAAAAGGAAACTAGCCCAAAAAAGGCTCTTGTAGTGTTTACCTTATGGCCTTAAAATATTCCATCTTTTGGTTTTCATTAACAGATATTTCTTGATCCTGGCAAAGAACCATTCAACAAATTGAATCCTTCTATTCTTCTAAATCTTTTCCGCTTTAATATGTTAGAGACCTAATTAAGTAAATAAAAATCTATTTTTCTTATAATTTAAATTTTTAGACGAGATTAAGGGTGTAAATAGGCGGGTCAAAATGGATTGAATTAAAATGGATGTGTCAATGATCCACCAAAAAATTATTTGGCCTAAAATGGATTGGACGGAAATGGGCTAAGCAATGAGTCATAACTGAAAGTATATGTATGTCATAGAGACAATCTGTATTAGGACACGATATACTTTATACACATTTGTATTTATATTAATGATAATTAATATTATGGCATTTGCATTTGTTGAATTATTAGTTGATTGTTTATAATATTCTATAAATACACCCCTAGAGTTTACGTGTTTATTAATGATGTGAGAATTAATGTTATAACGTAACTCTTAAATTACCTCGACTAATGATCATCGAAATTGGGATATCGATGATATGCGATACGTCGACATGTGATCTGCATCATATCCTTAGGGGATGTAGTATGTCTCACTTGCTACGAGTTATGACAACTCGTGATGGACACATGGATACTTGTTGAAGTATTGATATGCCCTGCAGATGTACTGTTTTGTTATATGTATATAATGTCATCGGCGTGTGGGAGATAAAAGTCCTTAGACTTGAGGTCAATATCATCTTGTTTACAGAGTAATGTACTTTGATCATGTCCTAAGCTCAAATGTCTTATAGGTTGAGACGCGGCTTGTTTTGGGTGCATTACGAAGTAGATTAAAGGTGGTATGTGAGCCAAGAAAAGATTCATTCCATGAATTTATATTCGAGTGAACACTCAGGTACTCATATGGTATTAGGTTGACTAAGTCATTGGCCAATGCATTGGACATGTATGTGACATGGTCATGTTGTCAACTAATATAGATGAGTTATAATAATCAAGTCATTTGGATAGACACTTGACAGATCCTAAGCTTGATTGAGTGTGTCATGAATGAAAAGATTTTATCTTCTCACATATAAGTTCAGTTCACATATTTTTTGCAGCTAAACTTTATATATTGGGTTCGTCTTCCGGCGCAGTCTAGGAGCTCCGTGAAGATCCTAATGTTATTAGTGACGATATGTAAAGGCCTGAAGGGTAACACTAAGTCAAAAGTTTCGTCGATTAAAGGATGCGTAATTAGAAGGAGATTATAGTTAAATGTTCGGTTGATGACTGAGACATTAAAATGGGAAAATGGGCAAAAAATAAGACGGGACCGCAGTGCCTTGATTCAGGACCGCGGTGCCAGGAACACGTGCCAACACCGTGGTGCCTCTTACTGAGGACCGCGGTGCGGTGTAAGTGGCGGGTCCGGTACCTACTATTTTTGAACTACCGGAACTACCACTGTAAAGACCAGGTTCTAAATTTACTACCGGAACCTACGTATCAATCCTTACCGGAACCTACCGGACCTGCGGTTCGGGTAGGTTCCCGCACCTTAGAGATGCTACTTTTTTTTTTAAAATTGGTACCGTTGCTGAGATGCTACTCCAAATACCAATCCAACTACATAAAATATTTAAACACGAAAAGGGAAGAAATGCAAAAGGTGGCATTGGACTAGAATGTGCAGTACCAGTACGTAGCTACATGCAATCATAAAATTAGTGACTGGGTTGTTAAATTAAATGGACTGGGTTGTTAAATTAAATGGACTGGGTTGTTAAATTAAAGTGGACTGGGTTGTTAAATTAAATGGACTGGTGTGTTTGATTGTTTGGGTATAAAATTAAGTGGACTAAATAAATAATTTAAAGGGGGGGATTAATAGGGTCCGGGTATTGGTTAGGTTAGAATTGCCGATTTATATATTTTGGGCAGGCAGGACCTATTTTATCGGTTCTAATTTTACTACCCAAAACCTACCCGTTATTCTAATATATCTACCGGAACCTGCAGATTCTTGTCGGCTCGGCCGGATATCTGGGTACCTGTGCACTGCTCACCCTAGTGCGGGCGTGGCACGGAAGTCCGAATTTTTGCCCGATGCATTTGGTTGGGCCTGGTCCAACTAAAACCCTAAAGCTCCTATTCTCAACTATAATTAGGAGGCTTACCTCCCATTCATAATCACCAAAACCTAAGAGAGGTAAATCTCTTCTAAAGCTCTGTCAGAATCCCTAGCATTCATGACTTAGCAATTGTTGACAGTCAATTTTGACCCGTTTTTTGTATATTTATTACAATTTTAAGTATTTTAGCACATCGCATTTTAATCGTTATTTTGCATATTTTTACCTAATATTCTGTGTTTTATTATTCACAAAATGACATTTCATCTTAAATTAAGCATTATGTCTTTGTTAATATTATGTTTGCATATCTTTAAATAATTAATTGATATCCCGTTTTTACTTTTAATTAGGCATTAAACATTTCTTAAATATTGTTTTTTATTATTATCGCATCGGCGTTTGCATTTTAATAATTTTGTATCTTTTTAAATAATTTTTCTTTTAAATAATTAATCCATTTTGCATTTTTGTCAAACCAGTCCAGTCCAAGACACAATTTGAATCAGTCCAATCCAACACCATTTTTTAATTTCATCCAAACACTCTCTTTTATTTTTCCCCCTAAAATCAAAACTCATTTTTCATTTCCCCCCCAAAACAATACCACACTTTTCATTCCCCCCCCCTAAATACCAAACCCTAACACACTATCCTATAAATAAAACTTATACTCTTCTTCAACCACAACAACAACAACCCACATCTGCCCTCAACCCACTGCCATCGTCGACACCCTCGCCCTTCGCCGGAGCTCGCAGCTCCGGTGAACACCCAACGACCTCCAGCGAACCTCCACCTTAAGCCCATCCCGTCACCCCCACACCTCGTCTCCCGTCGTCGCCGGACCTCCGGCGAACCACACACAACCACCACCACTTCAGCCGCGTAACACATATATTTCTCCCTCAGTTTTCCACACCTCATCACTGAACCACACCCTCTATCGCTCTAGGCTTCTTTGTATTCTCCGGCGAAGTTACGCCGCCGGAGTACAAACCATCATCATCCTCCACATATGCTCGCTGAACCACCACTGTCCCGTCGACCCCTCTCCTCTTCAGTCGACCACCACCGCAATATCCACTGCTCACCGTCAAACCAACACCCCATCGTCCTCGCCAATGCTCTCGTCAACCGCTGGCGGTGTTGCTCCGGTGTTTACCACCGTTGTAGTAATGTCACTCCATTAAATACTTGGTTCGGTTCTATTTTGATCTGTGGAATATTCTTGGATGGACTGATTTATTTTGTGATTTGAATCTTGCCGGAGTTTAAAAACTCCGGCGAATGTTTGGCTACTGCTCTACTATTTCGCCATTTTATGGATTGATTTTCAGTCATTTTCTGGACTGATTGTTGGTTATCTGGTTATTGATTTCCAGTCATTGTTATTACTATTTTTTTGGTTATTTTAATGGACCAATTTTGGTCATTGTTGCTAGACTAATTTTCGGCTTTTTGGACTGCTTTTCGGCTATTTGGTTACTGATTTTAGGCCATTGTCGCTGGACTTATTTTTTTGACTTTTTGGACTGATTTTCGACATTTTGCTACTGATTTTTGGCTATTTTTCGGGCTGATTTTCGTTGTATTCTGGGTTGATTCGGACGATTTTGCCCTTCCATGTTTTATTAAACTGACTGAAACAGATTTTTGTTCCGGATAAACAGATACACTTTTATTAAACTGATTTTGAACATGATACTACATTGGCCAATGAAAAAGTTATCCGTCGATTTTTGAGGCCTCCACAGTTGCAAAGACGGAAAATAAAATAAATGAAGCTTTCTGGACGTTGATGATTTCTTCTACTTACACAGGATAACCAACATGCTGCGGGCGTAATTCATGACCACACTTGTTTAGGATGTCCCACTTTATTTTTATATATCTGAGCCCTCTGTGTTTAAAACTATTACTGTTTTGGCGCGGATCTGAAGGTTTTATTTATTTTATTGTTTTTAACAATATTGACCGATGAAGGAATCTCCGTCTGATTTCCAAGGCCTCCTCTGTGCAAAAGACGGATTTATTTTTTGGCTTTACTTATTAAATTCTTATCATTGTTTTAAAATTATTTATTCTATTACTAACACTTTTACTAAGTTTTTATGCAGGTACCCGGAGATCATCTTGTGCAGAAGGCCTAAAAAGGGCTAAAAGATGTCCCGGATTTTTATTTTATGTCTCATTTAATTTTAGTTTTATTATTCTGTATTGCACTTTATTTTAATTATAAATTATGAAAAAATGCTTAGAATAGGTAGAATAAAAAGACAATAAATAATTAACCTAGGTTTGAACGAATAACCGCAAGTTAGCGGATCTTAAAGGATGTCTAACCTCTTCCCTTTAGGATAATAAAGAACCCTGATTCAGAATCTCATTAATTTCGCAGACCATTAAATAGAGATTAATTGCAGTATTTTTATTGCAATAAATCAAGTGTCCTAATTCACTTAAATAATTATGTGACGACTCCTTAAAAACAGCATTATTGCTCCATCTAGGGAACCGCGCCAAAGAGCAACGTTGCGGATACCGTTCAGACCCCGAGGTCAAAAACGGGCGCGACAACAATTACATCACAGTTCTCTGAACTTACAAATCGAGGGACGTTTGCGTGTGCATCCTCGGACTACACCAAACACAAAGATTCAAATGTTTGGCTGATTGCTACAAAATGTAAGTCTTATGTCGAAGTTTTACATTATACTTTGTGTTTGTATTTTTTCATTACTTATCATACTGCAGTTCGACCGTCGTCGGGTTTGAAACATAAATTTTCAAATTCCGTTGCGTGTACGAACCCGACGTAAACTCCCATAGTGATATCAGAGTCTGAGCTATTTCGTGTGATTTGTAATGATATTAATGATAATATGTGTTAAGATTTGTTTAGATCTATATTTTATGTTGTTAAAAGCTATAAACCCTAAATCTTTAGAACACATAGTCCTTGTGACCAGATCTGTTAATGCAATTATGTATTCGAACAAGTCAGTCCAATATATAACTCTTCTAAGTTGAAATGCGTTATCCGACTTAAAGCATGGTGCATTGAACGAAGAACGAGAAGAAAATTGAATTTGATGGTCGATGAACATGTTGTTTTAATGGTGATGGTAATACAAGTGATATATCTGAAAGATCTAGCCCTAAACCAGTTTTAGGGGTTCGAAAATTTCGGATTCAGTGTTTCTGGAGGTAAGGCACCGCGGTTCCATGATGGAGTACCGCGGTGCCTGTTAGGGTTTTGGTGGCGGCACCGCGGTTCCATGATGGAGCACCGCGGTGCTGCCCAGATGAAGCCAGAGGCACCGCGATCTTGTTCATGGGAGTCGCAGTGTCGTTCATCCAGAAGCTTAAAATTAATTTTTCGGACAATCTGTCTTCAAGGCACTGCGGTTCCACATGTAAGGACCGCGGTGCCTGTGACGATAATTATGAGGGACCGCGGTGCCAATTGTTAGGATCACGGTGCTAATTAATTTGTAGATTCCAGTAGCTTACTGCCTCAGAGGCACCGTGGTGCCACCTGTTGGAACCGCGGTGCCGACGACGAATTTAAAAAATATATATATTTTCGAGAATCAGAAACAGAGACTTAAAAGTTTCAGATTTTGAATCTGAAGTTTTAGAAGTTGCAGTTTCTGAAAATAAAGTTTTTAAAATCGAACAGATTTGGTCCTTTCGAACAAATCTGTAATAAAGAAAGTTTTCTGAAAGTTGATTTAAGTTCTGGAAATTACAAACAGGTCTCAGAAACTTGAAAATATTTTTTGAGTTTTGAAATTGTATTTTCTGAATTTATAGGGGTTCAGAATTAAACTTTTAAATTCTTAAAGGTCTGAACTGTAAATTTTTAAGGGTTCGCAGGAATCCTGAAAATCACAATTTCAGAATCAGAAATGTTTAGGGACTGTTTGACATTTACATAGATTATAGAGTTTAGACAAATAGACTCATAGTTATCATTAATAGTATATTATTGAATAATATACAAATGTGCTAAGTGTTAAATGTGATGCATTTAAATTATTAGCATAGCGTTCGCCATTATTGTCTGGGTAGGCGGCGCTCAGTAATTGTTTAATTTCAAATGACCGCTATAACTGTCTGGGTAGACGGCTCCCAGTATGTAATTAAAATCATCTTTTATCATGCCTATTGGTTTAATGGTTTTCCATCTAATTGTGTTTAGAAATTGCATGATAGGATGTCATATGATGTATGACTTGATTGTTGATCTTGAATCAATCCCCGAAAACTAAAAATGTTCCCCAAATATTAAATACAAGTCTAATTATAACATGTCGTCTATTATAATTGTTAGGGTGCTAAGTCCTTTTCGGCGATACAAGTATTTATGCCAAAACATTTGCTCTAAGTCTAAGAGGACCAAGGCTCTTTCATAGATGTGTTAAAATAAAAGTAGATAATAAACTTTTGTAAGTATTTACACCAAAGTGTTTTCTTGCATATGCTAAGTTTACTTAGGCATTTAAACGTAGTCGTGTAATGGGGTTGACTTATTTATGAATCTTGGCACCAAAATGTCGGACTAGTCTAAAGACGTAAGATTAAAATGAAAGATATTTAATCAAACTAAGAGTTGTAGAGTTGCTTTACAATTGGTTGAGAACCTACCAAAGTGTGCTATTGAAGTTATCAGCCAAAGCAAACGCGGATATAACATATGTTTGGATCTTGGCCCATTATGACATTTATATTGATTTAGGTCCGTATTCTACCTTGGGATCGTAGAAGTATGAAAAATAGCGGGAGCTAATTAAATAAAAGGCCATGTTAAATTAGTCTATAATGAATGTGTATAAATTAGGAGAATGAATGTTGATTGCATTTTCTTCAGTCTATCTATATCTTCAAAACTTAATGTCGAACCTATCGTTGAAATGAACAAACTCACCAGACCGAACTATCTAGACTGACTAAGGAAATTTAAGAATTGTCCAAAAAACAAGAAAAGATAAAATACGTATTGGACAAAGTATTTCCCACAGTGCCCGTTGATGATTCTGCAAAATATTCCACATTTGATAAGGTTGCCTACCATAAGAACCTAGATGACGCCACTTCAGCACGATGCGTCATGTTGTCTTTCATGTTAGTGGAACTACAGAGACAACACGAGAACATGGTCCCTAACGAGATGCTCGAACATTTGAAGAATCTCTATGACTCTCAGTTCCAAACTTTGAAATTGAGGTGTTAATAGAACTCTTCAAGTGTAAGCTAAGTGAAGGGAGCTAAGTGTCTCAGCATGTGTTGAAGATGATAAGGCTGATAGAAAGGCTGACCTCGATTGGCATAAGGCTGCGGAGTAACGTCACTTCCACCCTCTGCCGGAACTGCATGACATGTTAAAAACCTTTGAATCTTCAATTTCCAAGAGCAAAATTGTGTTCATGATGAGCTCCTCTAGCCGGTCCAAGCCGAAAGGTAAGGAATGACAGAAGAAGAAGGGCAAGGCAGTCATTGCGCCCTCAGCTATGAAGCCTAAGGAAGGTGTGAAGAAGAAAAGGTGATTCCGGCCAAGGATGTATGCCTAACTGTAGGAAGGGAATTGGAAGAAAAGACTGCACTGCACTAGGAGGAAGAGCACAAGATGATTCTACCTCTAGTGTATAAGGTATGTACATCATTGAAATTAAAGTACAAAATAAAAGAGCTAAGTTAAATGAAAGAAATTCTACCTACTTATGGCATTGCAGACTTGGTCATATCAATCAAACAAGGATAGAACGGTTGAGGAAATTAAATTACCTCGAACCATTTGACTTACAATATTATGGTAACTGTGAATCCTGTTTGAAAGGTAAGATGACCATTAAACCTCTTTCTGGAACTGAGATCCGTGCCAAGGAGGTGCTTGAGTTGGTACATACGGACGTATGTGGACCATTTTGACTCAAGTTAGAGAGGGTTTCTCTTACTTCATCACTTTCACAGACGACTTATCAAGGTTTGGATATGTGTATCTTATGAGACACAAATCCGAGGCTTTTTAGATGTTTAAGGAGTTTAAGTGTGAAGTTGAGAAACTGCTCTCAAAAAGTATCAAGACTCTCCGATCTGATCGTGAGGGTGAATACTTAAGTAAATAATTTCTTGACTACTTAAAGCTTCATGGAGTTCATTCCGAATGAACACCTCCTGGAACACCACAGATGAATGGTGTTGCCGAGAGGAGAAACCAAACCATGCTTGACATGATTCGTTCCATGATGATCTTTTCAGCTCTTCCTACATAACTTTGGGGATACGCTATTTTGACCTCAATATATGTTCTAAACAGAGTTCCATCTAAATCAGTTGAAAAGACACCATATGAGGTATGGTGTGGCAAGAAGCCATCACTTAGACTCATGAGACCCTGGGGGTGTCCTGCATATGTCAAGAAGTTGATCACTGATAAGTTGGAATCTAATAGTGAGAAATGTTACTTTGTTGGGTATCCGAAGGAAACTAAGGGATACTATTTCTATCTTCGTGGAGAACATAAGATATTTGTTTCTAGGAACGCAACTTTCCTTAAAGATGAATATGTCTACAAGGATGAGAGTTGAACAGAGATAGAACTTGAAGAAATTCAAGAACAAGGTAACAAAGAGGTAGAATCCTTGCCCAATAATGAAGGCAAAGATTCAGTGGGAGCTTCAGGCGAAGATTGGGTATTTAGGGTAATGACCAGTGGGAGTGCTACGAGGAGTAATGCAGAAATGCAAGATCTTCCGGCACAGACCTTGGGAGAAAGTGCACCAGTTGCATTTCCTCCCATTCAGGAAAGACATGAAAATGATATTCCTGAAAGCTCTAATATCGGTGGATCGACCAACGCACAAGAACCTACTCACAGTCAGAACATACCATGGCGAATCTGCAAGACAATCAACTCTGTAGGTCTACTAGATCTCATCGTCCTCCGGAAAGACTAAATCTACTTGTGGAAACACAAAGTGAGCTAGATATTCCAGATGATGACGAGCCTAGAACCTATAACGAATCAATGCTAGACATTGATTCGAAGAGATGGCAAGAAGCCATAAAATCCGAAATGGAATCTATGTATATCAATCAAGTGTGGAACTTGGTTGATTTTCCAAATGGGGTTAAACCCATAGGATGCAAATGGGTCTTCAAGAAGAAGATTGATGCATCTGCCAAGGTTCAGACTTATAAAGCCAGTCTAGTGGCTAAAGGTTTACTCAGCGTCCTGGTGTGGATTATGATGAAACCTTTTCACTTGTGGCTAAGATAAAGTCTATTCGAATTTTGCTTGCGATAGCTGCACATTATGATTATGACATTTGGCAGATGGTCGTCAAAACTGCATTCATCAATGGTAATCTAATTGAGGAAATGCATATGAAACAACCCGAGAGTTTTTCATGTGAGTCCAGACCAATGTTGTGTGCAGGCTACAGAAGTCCATTTATGGACTTAAGCAAGCCTCTAGGAGTTGGAACATTTGCTTTGACAATGCTATCAAATCTTTTGATTTCGTCAGAAGCAAAGAGGACCCTTGTGTTTATTCCAAACGCAAGGATGGGGGTATTGTCTTCATTATTATATATGTTGATGACATATTGATAATGGGAGATGTTAATACCTTCATGCAGTCAATCAAGGATTTGTTATCCAAGACCTTAATGATGAAGGATTTAGGTGAAGCATGCTACATTCTGGGAATTAGGATCTATAGAGATAGACCTAATAGATTGTTGGGGCTGTCACAGTCAGTCTACATAGACAAAGTGTTTAGACGCTTTTCAATGAAGAATTCCAAGAAAGGTGGTCTTCCGATGGGTCAAGAGATCAAGTTATCAAAGAAGGGTTGCCCTTCTAATGCTATTGAACTTGAGCGCATGAAGAGGATCCCATATGCTTCGGCTATAGGATCAATCATGTATGTCATGACATGTACTAGACCAGATGTAGCCTTTATACTTAATATGACTTGCAAGTTCCAGCAGAATCCTGGCGAGGAACACTGAAAAGCAGTCAAGAGTATTCTCAAGTACCTTAGATGTACTAAAGATTACTTCTTAGTCTATGGTGGAGTTAATGAGCTGGTTGCCACTGGGTATACCGATGGTAGTTTCCAGACAGATGTTGATGATTTCAAATCTCAGTCTGGTTACACGTTCATTTTCAACGGAGGAGCAGTGAACTAGAAGAGATCCAAACAGGCTACTACTGCAGACTCGACTACTGAAGCGGAGTACATTGCTGGATCGGAAGCTGCTAAGGAAGTTGTCGCGATTTCTGAGTTCCTGAAGGAACTATGGGTTGTTCCGAGTGCTAGTTGTCCAATAATCATTTATTGTGACAACACTGGTGCGATTGCATAGGCAAAGGAACCAAGATCAACAAACAGAAACAAGCATGTACCAAGAAAGTACCACATTGTCACGACCCGAGTCGACGGGCTGCGACTGGTGCCCTACCTGGGCACCCTTATACCCACACATCACATATAACCAGCAGAAGCTTAAGAAAAACTCATATAATAAAAATAGACAAGCCGACAAGGCTGCCACTGTATACAGAATTTTCCAAAACGAGTTACAACATATACAACCCACATGTATCCAAATACACATTTACCACCCACACTTGTCTACAGACCTCTAAGAGTTTTATAATGAATGTGACGGGACAAGGCCCCGCCGTACCCCTGAATATACATAATTCTGTACCAAAATGACAAGCTCTGGAACAATGGAGCTATCCCAAAAGCTGAGCAAAAATCCTAAGCTCGAGGATCATCAAACTGAGTACCTATACCTGCGGGCATGAACGCAGCCCCACGGAGAAGGGGGCCAGTACAACAATGTACCAAGTATGTAAACATAAAGTACAGTAAATAAGATCATAACTGGCCAAAGGATGACAGGGACAAGTATGAAAATCAAATACCAGATCCAACCGTGCCATATAAAATAGAGCCAATTGTACCTTTTAAAAGTGAGAGAGTCATATCAAAATCATAGATGCATGTCCATATAACATATCCAGGCCCATTCTGGGACTCGGTCCATATAACTGTGGATGCTTGTCTACTTATAACGTATCCCAACCCATTCTGGGACTCGGTCCATATAACTGTGGATGCTTGTCTACTTATAATGTATCCCAACCCATTCTGGGACTCGGTCCATATAACTGTTTACACATAACGTATCCCGGCCCATTATGGGACTCGGTTCATATAACTATCATGTCTTATACATATAACGTGTCCCAGCCCTTTAGTGAGGAACTCGGTGGAATCATCAGTATAACGTGTCCCGACCCTTTAGTGAGGGACTCGGTGAGCTCATCATCATTATTTATGTACATATAACGTATCCCGACCCATCATGAGACTCGGTGAAATGGAATAATAACACTTGCACGAATAGTTATGATGAGCAACCTTATGTAATTTAAATCATCATTTGACTCTCAATAAAATCATACACTGTCCGACCCTTTCTGGGACGCGGTAAAATCGTTTTTGACTCCCAATGGAAGAAAGAGAATAACTTTCATTTTAGAAAACTAAAGGCACTATCATATCATGTATCAATGAAAATTAGGATTTAATGGAATTACGTACGACCGTCGTACACCCATTTCATATACGTCATGCCAAAGAAAGAAGGAAGAGTTTCACATACCGCTTGTCGTCTGTACCAACTCGATAATCTAAATTCGTCTCGCCTCTCTGACTAACATTAGGGAAACATCTGAATGGCGATAACATATCCGAATTTGCCTAATTAATTCTTATATGGGCCGTGAGTAATTTATCTTTTTTTTATAAAGATCTTATCTAATCAGTTGTGAACTAGCAAATGTAAAATAAATTGGTTATATCTTAGCTTCTATGCAGATGACATTCTAATCATTTTAATATAATAATTATTTGTCGATACCTTTTTCACTTAACGTTGCAATGACTTGTTTTAACACGTCTACTAATAACATACTTACTTATTTATTAAACCAGTTTCAACACTTAATACTTAATAATTCCTTTAAGTAAGCAGAGTCAACTTGGCTCTCATGCTTACTAAAAACTCTTATCAACATATGTCTCATATGCCTTAATAAGGACTTAGAAACACTTTAGACATGCTTTTAGCATAGAATCAATAACATGAATATTCTTTAACCTCTAAGAGTAGAGTAAACTATGGAGCAATACCACAGTTATAGTTCATACGTAGAACATGCCAAAAGAAAGAAAGGATAGTTCACATACCTTATCGGCTATACCAACACGATAAGTAGAATACACCTCAATTAGTACTTCAACATATAACAACAATAACACGTATATCAACTCCATGCTTACTAGTGTAGATCATATACCAGGTAATGGTTCTCTTTTCATATAAAAATTTGGGCAGCGCTTCCCCTATTTATACCCTATCCACAACTTTCAAACGAGGCTAATAACATCAATAACCAAGCACCAATTAAGGGCATAACCAAAACAACAACCAAGGTGATTCATACACCTACTTCTCATGTTAATTCGGCCTCTTAATCCATATAAAAATAGCCCACTAAAACAGTCCATACTTCAACAACAAGGGTGAAATGTGAAGCCCTTCTACATCTTTCTACAACCTTATTCATTTAGGACATGCATTAGCAATTACCACATTAAACATGCATAATGGTAACTAAATTTCCAGCATTATAACGCCACAAAACAGCCCCTAAAACGGCACGACAATATCCAACAGTTTTAAGATAGTTTCGGCCAACAACAACAATCCAAAGCCCTTTTCATAATGCCTTATAATCCATTTCAAGTTTCAACACTTTAATATAAATCATTTCAACTTTCAATATCAAGATTTCCTTCATTTAACAACATGCAAATATTAACGATAATAACAATAACAACCAACAAATCCATTATAATAAAAACTGTCCCATTCTCGGCTAAGCACATCAACAATAACCACATGCATTTTCTTACTTCCAATTCTTCCTAATACATGTTTATCCCTTAACTATAACATCATTTAACTTCCAATAACTTTAAGAGGAATAAGAAATCTTACCTTATCTTTAGCACAAAACAATCCACAAGTTCTCGGCCAACAACTTCACTTTTGCACCACTTTTCAAGTTACAATAACACACATGTATCCTCTATAAGCTTGTAACCATCTTACTTTATTGTTTTTCTTCCAAAAAGTTCATCCCAAGCTTAGGGTTTTGCTTGGACAAAATCGGTCCAAACCGTGACCACTGCCTTGGAGTGTTAATCTTGGCTTAGAACTTAGTTAAGGAGCTTAATCTTGTAAAATAAGTAACTCTTGTTCTTCATGGCTATAGATTTCGAATCTTGTTGGATAAGGAAGAGAGAAGAGCATGAAAGATGAAGATATTTATGATACACAAAGTCTTGCAAGACTTGTATAGAATTGATGTATGTAGCACAAGTGGAGGGGGGGCCCATGAACCCCACTTGTCCACTTGTCTCTCCCTTTACAAGAATATCTCCCACACTTAGCCAAGTCTTGCAATGTATAACAATATAATTAGAGCTTTGCTACACAAGTGGGGAGGGACACATGTCACCCTCTAATTCGCCCATAATTCTCTTCACAAAAATTGTGAAATTTTCTGTGGACCCCATATTATTAATTCCAAGACTTCATAATACAATACTAAGTCCATAAATTCATTGAAAAGAATTTAACTACTAGTTAATAAATTTTCGTCATCACATTTGTAGTATCCCAAATTTTCCCATATAAGAAAATATAAATATACTTTCCTTCCAACATTCAAATCTTATTTCCTTAATTACGTTCTCAATCTATTGCCCTGGAATTTTGGGGTGTAACACACATCCTGAGAGAGATGGTGGAAGCTGAAGATATCAAGATATATTATATTCCCACAGACAATAATCTAGCAGACCCGTTTACTAAACCATTAAGCTTAGTGAAGCATAATGGTCATTTTGAGAACATGAATATTAGATATGTTGGTGAATGACTCTAAGCCAAGTGGGAGATTGAAAGTATATGTATGTCCTAGAGACAATCTGTATTAGTACACGATGTACTTTATACACATTCGTATTTATATTAATGATGATTAATATTATGACATTTGCATTTGTTGAATTATTAGTTGATTGTTTATAATATTCTATAAATGCATCCCTAGAGTTTACGTGTTTATTAATGATGTGAGAATTAATGTTATAGTGTAACTCTTAAATTACCTCGACTAATGATCATCGAAATTGGGATATCGATGATATGCGATACGTCGACATGTGGTCTGCATCATATCCTTAGGGGATGTAGTATGTCTCACTTGCTACGAGTTATAACAACTCGTGATAGACACATGGATACTTGTTGAAGTATTGGTATGCCCTCTTGATGTACTGTTTTGTTATATGTCTATAATGTCATCGGCGTGTGGGAGATAAAAGTCCTTATACTTGAGGTCAATATCATCTTATTTACAGAGTAATGTACTTTGATCCTGTCCTAAGCTCAAATGCCTTATAGGTTGAGACGCGACTTGTTTTGGGTGCATTACGAAGTAGATTAAAGGTGGTATGTAAGCCAAGAAATGATTCATTCCTTGAATTTATATTCGAGTGAACACTCTGGTACTCATATGGTATGAGGTTGACTAAGTCATTAGCGATCATTGGACGTATGCGTGACGTGGTCACATTGTCAACTAATATAGATGAGTTATAATAATCAAGCCATTTGGATAGACACTTGACAGATCCTAAGCTTGATTGAGTGTGTCATGAATGAAAGGATTTTATCTTCTCACATATAGGTTCAGTTCACATATTTTGTGTAGCTAAACTTTACATATTAGGTTCGTCTTCCGGCGCAGTCTAGGAGTTCCGTGAAGATCCTAATGTTATTAGTGACGATATGTAAAGTCCTGAAGGGTAACACTAAGTCAAAAGTTTCGTCGATTGAAGGATGTAATTAGAAGGAGATTATACCTAAATGTTCGGTTGATGACCGGGACATTAAAATGGGAAAATGGGCAGAAAATATGACGGGACCGCGGTGCCTTGATTCAGGACTGCAGTGCCAGGAACACGTGCCAGCACCGCGGTGACTCTTACTGAGGACCGCGGTGCCAGGGCGTGGCCTGACAGTCTGAATTTTTGCCAGTCTGTTTCGGTTGGGCCTGGTCCAACTAAAACCCTAAAGCTCCTATTCTCAACTATATATAGGAGGCTTACCTCCCATTTCGAATACACCAAAACGTAAGAGAGATAAATCTCTTCTAAAGCTCTGTCAGAATCCCTAGCATTCATGACTTAACAATTACATCACAGTTCTCTGAACTTACAAATCGAGGGACGTTTGCGTGTGCACCCTCGGACTACACAAAACACAAAGATTCAACTGCTTGGTTGATTGCTACAAAATGTAAGTCTTCTGTCGAAGTTTTACATTATACTTTGTGTTTGTATTTTTTCATTACTTATCATACTGCAGTTCGACCGTCGTCGGGTTTGAAACATAATTTTTCAATTTCCGCTGTGTGTACGAACCCGACGTAAACTCCTACAATAACATGACCCGTCCAATTCTTATTAGGTTTTAATCTCTGTTCATTTTTTAATAATTTGTTTAAGTACCTAATAAAAAAATATTTTTTTGGACAACATTTCTTATGAGTAAGTTTGGGCTACATATTAGCCAATTCTAAATGAGCTGAATTGAGCGGATCAAAATAGGCTGAGTTAATAATGGGTTAGTTCGGATTGGACGGGCTAATTTTATCACTTCCAGACGAGATGGTCAACACACCATTCAACACAATTATTGTTTGGCATTCTCTTCAATCAATCGCGAAGTTTCCTACTTAGTTATTTAGGTTCTGATATTTTATCTCGTAGTTAGGAATTTGATGTTTAAAAAATATGGTGCAAATTTATTTTTGGCGAACTAGTTCAAGTTAATGGTATAATATGTCGAGTTATTCTGTATGTAAATACTTTTCTACAGAATATGATTAGATTTTCAAGTTAGATTGATGATATACTTTGAGTCTATAACTGAACGACTATAAGATGGGTAATTTAGATGATTAAGCTTATATTTTGTTTCTCAATTGTCATACATCTCAAGTATATTTAATAATTTTCTCTTGATAAGTTCTTATTAATTTCTTGAGAAGAGAGTAACCCCATGCTTAATTATTATGATTAGAGGATAAAAACACAATTATGCATTTTGTTCCATTATTAGTTGGTACATCATATTCCTTTCTACCTACTTATCTTCTAGTGATATAAACGGAATATAGTATTCATCCATTATTGCTAAAATTTTCTTGATATGGTTCTCCTTAATTCGGTAGCCATGAGAATGATCTTTACTTTAATTAAGTGTCTTTGTTTTCACTAATTGGATTGCCACAGCATGAATTCATAAGAACTTTAGCCTTACAAAATTAGAAACCTCAATTATAGGAGTAACAATTATCATGTTATTGTTCTATTTCAGTAGTATTAACGTGTATTTAAGATTAGGAATTCCTTGTACAACTATATATATTGTGAATATTTGAAAAATATTCGCTAATAAGTAGTACAAGAAAAATGTACAAGATCACAAAATAAAACTCAAAAGACTGCTGTAGAAAAACACAGCAAGACATTTGGAAGAAAAAGACGGTAGAACCACTCCTTAAAGGACGCCTAGATAGTGAAAGGATTATAAAAACGTCAAGGCAAAATATTGCCTTCTGTTGAGGCTCGGGACTTCCAGAAAGCTTAGAAAAAAGTATCTAAAACTCACTGATCCGACTAGTCCGCTATAGTCAATATTTAACATTTACGTGATTAATGGAAGTTGACGGTGGCTTGGTAATTCATACCTACACGCCAATTAGAGGGTGCAACATTGTAAGCTATAATAGTCTCATGAGATGTGTAAGAAGTGAGCTTGAAAGAAAGAGTTTGGCCTGCAAGAGTTGCAAATGCTTGGTATGATGCTCCCCAATTGTGGCTCATGCTTATCCACCCTGTTTTGCTTCCCTTCACCCACATGCTCGCCACGTCGCCGCCTCCGGCAACGTTCATCACGTATACCAATAACCAGTAACCGTTTCCTTGGAACGCAAATCTGATCCCGCCCTTCTTAATGCAGGGTACCCTAAAACCATACAAAAAAGTAACACCATATTAAAGGTACGAAGTGGGGGAAGATTAGATTTAGAGGGATAAAGTGCATATTTCATAGAATTTGTTAAGTACATGACTCGAACCTTCATCCTACTGGTTAATAGTAGAAGTATTGTAGAGCAAGCTCAATCATCCTCAAAATTGATTCTTTCAATGAAATGAAAAATTTCTTAAAATTATATGATTCGATCTTCCAACCTACTGGTTTATAGCATAAGTACATAACTACAAGAGCAATTTCAATCGAACTCAAATTGCTTCTTTAGTAAAATTCAACAAATTGAATAATTCATGCTCGTAAATTCAGGCATTTATATCACAAAACTATTAAAAGTTGATTAAAATTTGACAGGATTTTGAGATAGTGTCACATTATAACATGTTGGATTTAACTTATATACATTGACAATATAAAGATTTTTTAAACCATCATGTAATTTTACATGCTTATTTTGATTTTTTTTCCAGGTTATCTGATGACGTAAAAATTCTCTTACATACCTGCGGTACGAGACGGGAACAATGCCAGCCTTCCATTGAGCAATTTTCATGAAAGCAGGTTTAGCCATGTCAAAGTGTTGGCGTGGTGGGTTGCACCAACCACCATGGTTTGAATCTTGGGCCCAATTGGGTGGGCAGAGGTTTGTGGCTGTAACAGTGGTGAATCCTTTGTAGCAAAATTTTGATTTCACACACGTTATTTGGAAGCATTGTCCACATGAATATCCATTGCTAAATAGCACTGTGCTCAATGCTGCTGTTGCTGTTCCATATCCTGAATTGAACAAGTTTCCATATCCACAAGCTCCACCTGCAAGATAATTACAAGTAATCGTTCGTAATGAGAGTGAGATTAGTAACTTAAAAAATAAGATAAATTACTTATTATAACAAATTAAATAAAATACACTTATAATGTATAAATTCTTCATGATGCATGTACATATAAAGTAAATCTAGATGTGGATGGAACATATAATCAACGAGTTCAACTGAACCCAATATCTTCAGCAATGAGTACAAATGGTGATGGGAAAGTCACTAAAATTCTGAAAAATATCAAATTATTCTAGGTTCCACCTCAAAGTAATAAGCAATGTTTTAGTGTTATGTGTAATTCGATTAAAGAAAAGGGTTTTAGTACGATTGATGACCGGTAAAGGTAATCAAACTATAAATATAGAGATTTATATAATCGATCTCAATTAATTTAAAATAAAGACATATATAGTTATAATTGGCAATTGTAACACACCCATTGTTTCAGAAGCAGACTCGTCTCCGTAAAACGTCGCATAAGCAAGCTTCCAAGGCATGGCTTTAAACATAGCAGGGCTAGGTTTGGAATAGTAGGCTGCAACCATAATTGCTTGGTTAATAAGTACCATTGACCCAATGATGAACAAAATCAAGCTCCATTTGCTGTTCAAAGATGCCATAGTTTTTTTATTTTGTTTCTCTTCAATTAGCTCCTTCCCAAGGAATGGAAATGTTACAATTGAGACAATTTGCTCTTTTTAATTGAATTATAAACTTAGGCCTTTTATAGTTTGTGTCTAAGGGATAATTAAGAGATTGTAGCCATCGTGCCCCCATGAACATGTTAGGATCTTAAGTCAATTGTTTTATTCAAAATTAAAAAATCTTAATTATTTTGTTATGTGTCTCTAAAAATATACTACCAAGTAATCAAATCAAACTACAAGGTTTGTTACATTTGTTTTTCGACAACGTGCGGGCAAGTTTTGTGGTACTTGGTGCCTAGCCCGCCGTACTGTTTTCTAGATTGATTTTTTTCTTAATAATATAATTGAAATGTTCTAAGAATGTAGGCTAACATTGAACTTAAATTTTATTCTAAATTCTCCGAATTTTGTTATGATTAATTGCATGTCTTGTATCTGTCTTTTGTCTAATTAAACAACTTCAAGAAATTTGGAAGTCAGAAAACTTTAGAAGGAATTGTTTTAATTAAGAAAATAATAAAAGGAGGATGGAGTTTGGTATGCATGGATACGTGGCAAGCAGAAGATGAGCAGTGACAGAACCACATTCAAGCAAAGGGGTTGATATGATACCCTGCTCAATTTTTTAACTCTCTTCCGTTTCAAAATATTTGTCTAGTTTTAATTTGGAACATAATCTAAGAAAATAATAAAGACTTTTGATCGTGTGGTTGTTAACTAAAAATATTTAAAATGTATCAATTTTTTTTTTTTTTGACGAAGGAACCGGCAACTGAATATGGGGAGAAAAACTGCATCGGGTAAAATTCGAACTTAGACAGTTATTTGATTTACGTGGAAGGTGAAGACAGATCATGACTCAGTAAAGGCGATATCGAGTTTAACGAGTTTTGATGTGGACCCGTCTAGCTCCAGCTCCAGTGATACATGGCCATATGTAAGACATTGGCCAGTCAAGATAAGTCTAAACTGTAACGTTCCCAAAAAATTGGGAATTCACTGCGGAAGACTCTCAACCACGTACGTAACTACTGAATTTGTGTAGATAATAATCATCAAGAGGAGTGTTCAAATCGGAAAACATTATTTCCAGAGACGTTGCCAGTCAACTGCCTTGGAGATCCCCTTAAATAAGAATTCTTTACTTTGCTTTACTTGTTCACATTGTTCATTATTCATATTCAATTACTGTTGTCAAGAAAATTAACATTAATTAATAACATTATTTTTTGATCATTTTAATCTGCGTATTCTTGAATTATAGAATAAATTCAATTGTTATTCTAAGGCACAAATTTTGAGGATAAACAAAAATTTGTACAATTTCATGTAGTTCAATGCAACTGAATTGGTCTTTTTCTTCTTTGAAGAGTGTGAAGTGTGGATAGTGTTGGGTTTAAATGATAGATTGAATGAGAAATGAAAGGAGGGAAAATGAGTGTAGTTTGTTGTCGTTGAGTGGTTCGCTGACACCGTTGTTTTAGGTACCGATACACCGGTGAGTAAGATCGTTCTATCCTGGGAGGATATATTCCATTAACCTCGGGTACTTGAGGGGAATAATTTCCTTAAGGACACACTGCATTCAGTGAGCTCGATTTTAATTCCAGATTCTGTTTTTCCCCTTTATATTGGTTTTGCAATACAGATTCATAACAATCTTAAGGATTTTTTTATTATTAATCTGTATTCTGTTTTGCAGATTAAAACTTGTGTGATTTTCTACTCCGTATGAAATTTCGTATTCTGACTTGAAGACATAAAAATTTCGTTGGAATATTAAAGTTCATACTTGTACAACGATTTGATGAACATAAAAATTTCATCGTTGTTGTTGTAAAAAATTTGCTATTCTGAGTATTAAGACAATTTGTCTATCTTGGCAGTGAAAAGAAATGGCAATTGAAAGCGCTACTACTTCTACGACTGTTGTTAGGCATATTTTATATACCCTTTTTGAGTCATTTTTAATTAGTATTTTACTCATTTTTGTTGTGTTTAGTATAGTATTAGAATTGTTTTCTTTCTTTTGAGTCACAACGGTCCAAAATGGCAAAATGACGAAAAGTAATGAAAAAGGAGCATAAAAAGAGGAATCCAAGGCAGAAAATGACAGAAAATGAAGACCCGGACGAAAGACAAGCAGCGCCAGTCATCAGGACCGCGGTGCCGGAACTACATAATACCCACAGAAGATTGGGCGCGGCTATGTGGTCGCGGCGTCGATCACGGAAAATCGATTCAGTTAAATTGGCTAAGGGAAAAGTGGTCCATAGGGCACGAAAATTGATAGATACAAAAGCCCTAGGGATTATTCTTGGAGAGAGGGTGATTCATTCCAACACACAATACAACTCAGGGCAAGGATTGAGGCTACAATTGAAGACTTAGTTCTACGTAATTTTTCTTTCTTTCTTTTTAATTCAGTTTAGGTATGAATTTTGTGTTAGTTCTTAGTGTGACTATGGCTAGGAGCTAAATACTTTATTAGGGATTTCCTTATGAATCGCTTGAAACTTCTATTCATGAATTAATGCAGTAGTTTGATTTTTTCTTCACTTGATTAAGATTTAGTCAATAATTGGTATGAATGTTTGATAATTAATTGATCACTAATTATCATAATATATATGATTTCGAATCAAGAACCGAGAGGAGAGATTTGGATATGCTGTAATTGACAAGACATAGGTTAAAATCGCAGACGACATTATCCCGATACTTGTGTAGCATTATAGGTTACTGTTCTCAATCCTCATATGTGGTAAATCCTATCATAGAAATATAGAAGGGTTCTTCATTGGGGTTGAGTGATTATATATCCTAGCCGGAATATAAGACAGTTTAGTTAACCGCTATCTTAACGTAGAAGAAGAAGTCATTCTAGTTGCATTAATGATTGAATAGAGTGGATAATCGAGGATTTTGGAAGCCCTAATTCATTCATAACTGATTACAACTTAAATAATTTAGTTAATTCTTGAAATTATTTTAGTAGTTAAACAAAAACCCAACTTAAATATCGATTGTCAAATAGATAACATAAAATAGATGAATGGTAATTAGAAACCAGTCTCTGAGAACGATATTCGGTCTTATTAGACTATATTACTTATCAACGATGCGTGCGCTTGTGTGAGCATTCAAAATATCGCTAACAAGTTTTTGGCGTCGTTGCCGGGGACTGGCGTACATCTAATATCGAACCATCAATTTTTATTTCTACTTTGGCTTTTTTTTTCTTATCGTTAGAATACTGTTGCCTTGACTTGTTTGTTAATTTTGGTCTATTTCAGGGATCTAGTGTATGCGAAGAATGAGAGGAGCAGATACACTTGTTCCCTTCAACCCTGAAATCGAAAAATTGTGCAAGCAAAACAGGCGTGAGAAAAGAGTTGCTGATGTACTAGCCATGGAAAATCAGCAGAACAACAACGGGGTACCTGACGAGGGGTTGAATAATGAGGTACCGACTACCATGGGACAAGTCCCACCACCTGCAGAAATGAGCTTGGGAGATTATGTTCTACCCACGGTTACTGGTGCACAGAAATGCATCAGGCTCCCAACAATAGGGGCAAACAACTTTGAGATCAAGCCAGCCATCCTGAGCATGGTCCAGAACACAGTACAGTTTGGGGGATTGCCATCTGAAGACCCACACATGCACATTGCGAACTTTCTGGAGTTGTGTGCCACTTTCAAGTACAATGACGTTACTGACGATGTCATTAGACTGAGGCTCTTCTCGTTCTCACTTAGGGACAGGGCCAAGAGCTGGTTGAACTTACTGCCTGCCAACTCCGTCACCACCTAGCAAGACCTAGCCCAAAAGTTTCTTGCAAAGTTCTTCCCTCCTTTAAAAGCTGCAAAGTTAAGGGGAGAGTTAAACAATTATTACCAGGTGGATGGTGAGTCACTCTATGATGCGTGGGAGCGATTTAAGAATCTGCAAAGGAAATGCCCACATCATGGCATAGAGAAGTGGATGTTGGTCTACATTTTTTATAATGGGCTGAGTGGTACTACGCGCACCATCATTGATGCGGCATCATGGGGTGCTGAGAAAAAGTGCAAATGAGGCACATGAGTTACTGGAAGATATGGCTGCTAACAATCATCAAGGGGTAGACGATAGGTCAGTGAGCAGCAGGAAGGCTATGGGCATACATGAACTAGATGCCATCAATGCTTTGAATGCACATGTGGCCCTTTTGACGAAGCAACTGCAGCAGAACACCATGTCTGTCAATGCAGTCCAGATGCCGGTTAATTGTGAGATTTGTGGTGGACCACACTCCTTTGACAGATGCACAATGGTGGATCCCAATAATGTGTCAATGGAGCAGGTGCAAGAAGTTGGGAATTTTCAGCGGTTGTATAACTCCAATACATACAACCCAGGGTGGAGAAATCACCCTAACTTTTTGTGGAGGAACGATCAACCCCAGCCGCAACCATATCAAGGTGGTTACCAGAACCAGCAGGTACAAAATCAGGCCACTTCATCCCAACAGTTTAGACCACCTATACAACAGGAGAAGCATGATGAACTGAGAGTTAGATTGCTTACACTCACCAATTCGCAGAATCAGTTCATGCATGAAACAATATCCTCTCTCAGGAGCTTGGAAACACAGGTTGGACAACTTGCAAAGATGGTAACCAACAGGCCGCAGGGCACTCTCCCAAGCAATACACAGGTAAATCCTAGAGAGCAATGTCGCAAAGGTTGTTGTTGAGAGTGTAAGCGGTTGAGCAGGTGCCTCACCGCAGTGGTAAGTGAGAAGGAGTGTGAGAAAGCAGTTGAGGTGTAGAAGGAGGGGGTCACTGAGGATCGCCATACAGTAGAGAAAGCTCCATCAGCACCTTTGAGGGAATACTTTGATAGAATCCCTTACCCTCAAAGGTTGCAAAAGAAGGCAATAACAAGCAGTTCTCCAAGTTCTTGGAGGTATTTAAGAAACTTCATATAAATATCCCCTTCATTGAAGCACTAGAACAGATGTCAGCATACTTTAAATTCATGAAGGAGATACTTGGAAAAAAGAGAAGGATGACAGATTATGAGACATTATCTTTGACAGAGGAGTGCAGTGCCATTCTGCAAAAGAAACTGCCTCATAAGCTGAAGGATCCAGGAAGCTTCACCTTGCCCTACACTATTGACAAGGTAACATGCAACAGGGTCATGTGTGACTTAGGGGCTAATATCAATCGCATGCCTTTGTCTGTATTTAAGAGATTGGGTTTGGGGGAAGCCAAACCAACCACAGTAAATTTACAGTTGACTGATCGAACTGTGGTGCATCCCAGAGGCATAATTGAAGATGTGCTTGTCAAGGTGGAAAGTTCTTCTTCCCAGCAGACTTTCCTCATCCTTGACATGGAAGAAGATGATGAAATACCCATCATTTAGGGGAGACCATTCCTTGCAACCGGGAGAGCCCTAATTGATGTAGAAAAGGGAGAACTGAGACTAAGGGTCCAGGAAGAGGAGATGGTATTCAAGGTGTTCAAATCCATCATTGAATCTCAAGCCATCAGCAAGTGTTTCGCGATCGGCCACGGTGACACCGATTCACCAAAGACAAAGCCAAAGCTAAGGAGATCATTCCTACAGCGGTGAACCCACAGGTCAGCAATAATGCTAAAATAAAAATTGATGCCATGGAAGCCGTCGAACAGGTAAGTCTTACTGAGCCCCCTCTTGTGAAAAGAAAAATAGAGTACAAAAGATGAGGATGATTTTGAAATGGATAGGTTGTGGGGTTAAATTACCCTAATGATTTTTGATAAGGAACTTGCGTTTGGCTACAAGATGTTAAAGACAACTGATATCAATTTATCCACACGCTTAACGCAAGTGTACGTATCGTTATAAGTAATATAGTCTAGGTAAGACCGAATATCTTCCTCAGAGACTGGTTTTCAGTTACCGATTATCTACGCTTTAGTTTCTATTTGGTGAACGTTAATTTGTTGGATTTTTAGATTAATAATTAAAACTAATGCAGGAAATAAACTAAAGATGAAAATACTTTGATTTAAATCAGTTATGATGGAAATAGTGCTTCCAATCTCCTCAACTATCCGCTCGCTTTAATCTTTAATGCAATAATAAAGGTTCTTCTTCTATGTTGAGATAACAGGTTAACTAGGCCATTTTATATTCTGGTTAGGATATATAAATACTCAACCCCGATGCAAAACCCTTCTATCTTTCGATGATAGGATTTATCACAAAGGAGGATTAAGAACAATAACCTATTAAACTACACAAGTATCGGGGTACTTTCGTCCACGATTTTAACCTATGTTTATTCAACTATAGCATATTCAGAACCTCCCATTTCGGATTTCGAATCGAAATTATATATGTGATGATAACTAGTGATCAGTTAATTACCAAACAATCAAAACAATTATTGAATAAATCTCAACTATATAAAGAAGAAACCAAAACCATACATTAAATCATAAAAACGAGTTTCAAGTGATTCGAATGGAAAGCACTAATAAAGTAATTAGCTCCTAGCCATAGTCACGCTAAGAACTAATACAATATCCAACATGAACTGAAATAAAACAAAGAAAAAGAAAATATTTGAACTAGGTCTCAAAGCCTTCTAGCCTCCAAAAGTTGTGTTGTGGAGTATTTACAAGATGAAAGATAGTAGAATGGTGGTATAGAGAATCTATAGAATCAGCAGGGTTAAGGGATTATATAGGTAGGAAAAGTTGTCCCTTTCGGACCCTAAAAACGTGTCAAATTCGGCCCAGAATCGGAAAAATCCCGCGTCGGCGCCGCGGCCCTGCAGGCTGGCGCCACGGCGCCGAAAATACTGCAACGTTTCAGACTTTCAGGGGAATTAGCGTCGCGGCGCCGAAGGCGTTGATTTTCAGCTTCCGCGTTCTTCGTCCTTTTTTCATCCGGATTTCGTCTGATTTTCTTCTATACTTCCCGGAACTTCTTAGGCTTCATATCTTGGCCCTTTTAGTGTGCAATTCCACCTCAAGTAAGCTCTTTCATCTTCTTTTGTTATTTCTCCCTTTATGACCGATGTGACTCAAAAGATAGAAAAACGACCCTAAAACTATACTAAACATCAACAAAATGAGTAAAATACTAGCTAGAAATGACTCTAAAAGTGTATATAAAATACACCGATCAACATCGCTACTTCGGAGGCAACCCAAAGTTTAATTTATGCAATTTAGTTTTGTTTGAACAGTCTCACTTGTGGTATTTTTGTGGTGTTGTGATGACAGGTGAAGGAATGGGACACGAAGCACATAAAAATATGGAATGAAGAAAATCGGTTCGTATGTGGTCGCGGCGCCAAAAGTCCGTATGCGCAGAATTGCAGCGACGCCGATTTATCAGAGGAGTGCAGGAGTTTGGGCACCGCGCCGCCGGGACGGGTTTTCAAAATATAAATCCCTAAATCCCCAATCTTCTCCCACAATCAAACATAAACCTCCCCTCCTCTAAAAAAATACCAAACATCCTCTCTCCCACACATAAGAATCTTCCACAAACTCCATTAAATTCTTCCAAATCAAACACACTATCACCACCAAAACCTTCCAACCTTCTCCACAATCATTCAACTCACTTGGGCTAGGGAAATTTCGATAAGATTCGTCAAAAATGTAACTAATTGGAACCTTACCCTTGGGTGGTTGCTAGCAACTTGGGATTGTGATTTGTGGGTATTTGGGTGTGAACTTTAGTGTGAGTTGCGGCGTGTTGGTGGGCTGTGTGTTTTTGGTGTGTGTGTTGTTGTGTAGTGTGTAGTGTGTGGTTTGTGGTGTATTGTGGTGTATTTATGTTGTGGTTTGGTGTTGCTCGGTTATTGTTGCAGTATGGAGTGAATAAATTGTTGAAAACTCTCAAAAAAATAAATGAAACGCTGCTGAAAATTTCCCAACAACTTTCAATAATGCATTCAAGGAAAAGAACCGCCCGAACTACCTCATCTTCATCAGTCCCAGATCATGATGTTACCCGATTCACCAACCGGAATGCGAAGGATCGGTACAACAAAATAAGTAGTAGGATAGTGATACATGAGCGAGGGATAGATTATCAAGCCGAACCACTCGATGAAGATGATGTTTATGAGCCCATTAGAGATGTGATTGGAGCTAATGGGTGGGAGAAGTTTGTCGATAATGAAGCTATTCCACAACAGAATGTCAGCTTGGTGAGAGAATTCTACGCCAACTACCAGAACAAAGCAATGGGAGATGCTTTGTAAGGGGGCGTCATATCCCAGTTAGTGTTGAAGCAGTGAATGCTATGTTTGGGACAACTGATATTGGAGACCAGGGCAACTATCCGACCCATTTCAGAACCTGTCTAGGAATGCAAAACACATACACTGGGAGACAGTTGCGGAGGCCCTATGTTGTCCAGGCGCACAATTTCGTTATTCCCGCAGCGGGGGCAGAGGACTTGCCAGGTGCCAGTTCAATAGAGTATCCAAGGCTTGGCTATATTTCGTAAGTGCACGCTTGATTCCATCGACTCATTTCACTAACGTACCGACAGATAGAATCAAGCTCATCTTTGGCATCATGAGGGGCCTGACTATTGACATTGGAATGGAGATAGCGCAGAGTATTGGGGACATCAGTAGATTGACTACCACTGGCAGGTTGGGACATGATTCTTTCATCACTACACTATGTGCTAGGCACAGAGTCCCAACATTCGCCACAAACATTTTTTAGAAGACTGCCGCCATTACATACGCCTAGTCCATGATACCTGCACTCGTGAACCTGTGGTATAGGAGACGAGGTCGAGAAGAGGGTGGAGCAGGCGTAGCTGCAATGGAGCAAGAGGAGCCAGAGCCTGAGGCAACCACACACATTATGAGCCAGGGAAAAACAACCACCAACCTCCTTTAGCCTTGGAACCTCCAATGTCAATGATGGAGCAGATGCTCTTGAACCAACAAAAGATGCTGAAAAATCTAGAGCAAATGATGCAAGACCATCAACACCTGACCCATCGTGTTGATAATTTGAGTTCCATGTTCACCCAATGGTCAATGTAGTATCCGCCGCCACCACCACCAATTTGAGCCGTTGTATGTCTGTAGGTCATCCCTTTTTAATTTATTGAGTCTTACACATTTGAGACAATGTGTAGTTTAAGTTTAGGGGGGGAGTTTTTATTCTATTTGTGTTTTTGAGTTTTTTTTGATATTCTATTTGTGTTTTTGAGTCTTTTTATTATGTTTTTGTGTTTATATGAGTCAATTTTTTTTATAATCATGCATGTTGTTGTGCTTGAAACTCTTAGTGAATTAAGTATAATTAACGACCGAGGATGTAAAGGATCTATAAAAAATGGCTAGCATAAGTTCAAACAGAAGAAGTAAAGGCCAGCGATCAGTCGCTGTCTTTAAATCGACTGAATACAGGCTTGTGGAGGTGATCTGAATCGCTATCGATACGATGCGGGGCTGATTTGCTGACCGTAACGAACTTGACTCTGCCCCTGAAAAAAAAAGGCGGGAAGACCTTTGACCTGGGCTGGGGAGGGATTGAGGTCGCTTTTCTTTAGGACTTTAGTCCGTAACAAGGCTCGAAGACCTATCGTCTGTAGGATTCTTTCATAGAAATCGCAAAAAGAGTATGTTGCTGCCATTTTAAAAGGATTAAAAAGCACCACAGTAATGTTGGATAATGTAATGGAATGATATGCAAAAATCTGTGTGCTTAAGTTAAATATGCCAAAGATTCATGAAAATCTGATTAGTTGGAATATTTTGTGCTTAGCCTGTGTATGTCAATTGCGAAAAATGTCTCGCGTGCTTGTTATTTGAGGCGAAATAATTTGGATGTACATGTTAGGGGAAGGATTCATGCATTTCTTTGATAGCCCTTCTGACTATTCATTACCTACCCTGACATAAATTGTAACACTAGTCAACCCCTTTGAGCCAAAAATAAAAAGCTATTTCTTTGACACCCCAATTTCCTTATGTGCCATAAGCAATAATTGATGATAGGGATAAAAAAGAGTGAAAAAGAAATACAAAAAGAGAGCGAAAATTATGCACCCCAATTAAAATATGGAAAAACTTAAGTTTGGGGGTGCCGATGTGAATGTGTGTTATGATCTCAACAAAAAAAGAAAGGGGATTAATGAGTATGAACTAAAAATAATACCGCAAAGAAGGAGAAAAGAGTTGAATGAAAAGCGCTTATGATACGTAATTGAGCCTAAATGTCTAATCTTACCTACCCCTGCCTGAGCCTACATTATAACCCTGAAAAGTCCTGATGATCCCTAGTATGTATATCAATGATTAGTGAAGAATAACAAGTGAACAGACTATATTACTTTGAGAAAAATGAAATGAAATTGACATGCATAGGTTAGACATTCATGCTTCCACTGATTGTGACTGAAATGAATCTGCGAAATATCTAACTTGAAATTCTAGATTGTTAAATGCATGCTACATCTATTCCTGCATATTATCCAAACTAACGGTCATGTGTTTCTAAGTGACATTGTGCAGCTACTTGACCTGAGTCTTTGAATTTTTTTTGTTTCTTTGTTTTGTTTTGTTCTTTGCTCGAGGGCGAGCAAAGTTCAAGTTTGGGGGTTTGTTAGGCATATTTTATATATCCTTTTTGAGTCATTTTTAATTAGTATTTTACTCGTTTTTGTTGTGTTTAGTATAGTATTAGGCTTGTTTTTCTTTCTTTTGAATCACAGCGGTCTAAAATGGCAAAATGACAAAAAAGAATGAAAAAAGAGCATAAAGGAGGAATCCAAGGCAGGAAAGGACAGAAAATGAAGACCCGGACGAAAGCCAGGCAGCGCCGCGGAGCCAATCATCAGGGCCGCGACCCCGGTACGGAAAATCCACTTCCGAAGTTAAATTGGCTAAGGGCAAAGTGGTTCATATGACATGAAAATTGATAGATACAAAAGCCCTAGGGATTATTCTTGGAGAGAGGGTGGTTCATTCCAACACACAATACAACCCAGGGCAAGGATAGATGCTACAATTGGAGATTTAGTTCTACGTAATTTTTCTTTCTTTCTTTTTAATTCAGCTTATGTATGGATTTTGTGTTAGTTTTTAGCGTGACTATGGCTAGGAGCTAAATACTTTATTAAGGCTTTCCTTATGAATCGCTTGAAACTTCTATTCATGAATTAATGCAGTAGTTTGATTTCTTCTTCACTTGATTAAGATTTAGTCAATAATTGGTATTAATGCTTGATAATTAATTGATCACTAATTATCATAATATATGATTTCGAATCAAGAACCGAGAGGAGAGATTTTGATATGCTGTAATTGACTAGACATAGGTTAAAATCGCGGACGACATTACCCCGATACTTGTGTAGCATTATAAGTTACTGTTCTTAATCCTCCTATGTGGTAAATTCTATCATAAAAATATAGAAGGGTTTTGTACTGGGGTAGAGTGATTATATGTCCTAACCGGAATATAAGACAATTTAGTTAACCGATATCTTAATGTAGAAGAAAAAGTCATTCTAGTTGCATTAAGGATTGAATAGAGTGGATAATCGAGGATTTTGGAAGCCCTAATTCATTCATAACTGATTACAACTTAAATAGTTTAGTTAATTCTTGCAATTATTCTAGTAGTTAAACAAAAACCCAACTCGAATATCGATTGCCAAATAGATGAACGATAATTAGAAACCAGTCTATGAGGACGATATTCGGTCTTATCAGACTATATTACTTCTCAACGATGCGTGCGCTGGCGTGATCATTCGAAATATCACTAACAAATTTTGCGGCAACTAACCGAACTGCTGTGCCACCGGCGGAAAAACCGGGGAAATTTTCTGGAGCCAAGAAAGAAGTTCACTGGACAAAAGAAGGAGCAAGCCAAGAAAAAGTTCAAGGGCAACTGCTATAATTGTGGGAAAGCTGGCCACAAAGCCCCAGATTGTTGTCTCCCGAAAAAATACAAGGGAAAATGATAAGCCAATATGGTGGAAAGAATGATGATATGGATGATCTATGTGTAATACTATCAGAGTGCAATTTGATTGGAAATCCAAAGGAGTGGTGGCTTGATTCTGGTGTCACTCGACATGTTTGCTCTGTAAAAGAAGCATTTGCAACCTACGCTCCCGCTGGACCGGAAGAGGTACTGTTTATGGAAAATATTGCAACAACCAAGGTTGAAGGATATGGGGAGATACTTATGAAGATGACTTCCGGCAAGGTGCAGACTCTAAAAAATGTTCTGCACGTTCCAACAATTAGGAAGAATTTAGTTTCAGCCGGACTAGTCGTCAAAAACGGGTTTAAGTGTGTGCTGGTTAGTGAGAAAATTGTAATAAGTAAGAATGATATGTTCATACGAAATGGCTACCTCACCGAAGAGCTTTTCAAACTCAATGTAATGGTTGTTGACAATATTAATAAGAATTCGGCTTCGTCTTACTTATTGAAGTCAAATGATTTATGACATGTTTGTTTAGGACATGTCAACTACAATACCTTGCAGAAATTGATTAATTTAGAAGTATTGCCTAGATTCGAGTGTAATAAATAAAAATGTGAAATATGTGCTGAATCTAAGTTTGTTAAACATCCATATAAGTCTATTGATAGGAGTTCAAATCCTTTAGACTTAATCCACACAAATATATGTGATATGAAGTCAATATCATCTCGCGGTGGAAAAATATATTTTATAACCTTTATTGATAATTGCACTCGATATTGTTATGCGTATTTGCTTAATAGTTAGGATGAAGCAAGTGATGCATTTAAGCAATACAGAACGAAGTGGAAAATCAATTGAATAAAAAGATAAAAATGATTAGAAGTGATAGGGGTGAAGAGTACGAATCTCCTTTTGCAGAGATATGCTTAGAATATGGAATTATTTATCAAACTACTGCCCCTTACACACCACAATCAAATGGAATTGCGGAAAGAAAAAACCGAACATTAAAGGAAATGATGAATGCTTTACTAATAAGTTTCGGTTTACCGCAGAGCTTGTGAGGGGAACTATCCTTACAGCTAACCGAATACTCAACAGGGTGCCCCACAACAAAACACAATCTATTCCATATGAACTATGGAAAAGAAGTAAACCCAACTTGAAATATTTCAAAATATGAGGGTGTTTAGCAAAGGTACAAGTTTCTTTACCCAAAAGGATAAAAATCGGACCAAAAACTGTGGATTGTGTTTTTATTGGATATGCTACGAACAACAAAGCTTGTCGGTTTTTGGTTCACAAATCCGATAATCCTGAAATTCATGTTAATATGGTAATTAAATCAGATAATGCTGAATTCTTTGAAAATATTTATCCGTATAAAATTGAATGTGAGTCTTCAAGTGAAAGATCTAAACGATTGCGGAAAGAACCAAAGGAAAGTACACCAAGTGAAGAGGATCCAAGACGTAGAAAACGTCAAAGGACATCTACTTTCTTTGGACCAGATTTTGTGACATTCTTGCTTGAAAATGAGCCTCAAATATTTAAAGCAGCGATGTCTTCTTCTGATTCAACATTTTGGAAAGAAGCAGTCAATAGTGAGATTGAATCAATTTTAAATAATCATACATGAGAATTGGCTGATCTTCCTCCTGGAAATAAACCTTTAGGATCAAAATAGATTTTCAAAAGGAAAATGAAAGTTGATGGCACTATTGACAAATATAAGGCAAGACTTGTGGTCAAAGGTTATAGACAAAAAGAAGGCCTTGATTACTTTGACGCATAATAAGGATAACATCTATTCAATTGTTAGTGGCACTAACGGTCGTACATGGTCTTGGAATCCATCAAATGGATGTTAAGACAACCTTCTTAAATGGAGAGTTGGAGGAAGAAATTTACATGAAACAACCTGAGGGATTTGTGGTTCCTAGTAAAGAAGGGAAGGTGTGCAAACTTGTTAAGTCACTTTATGGACTAAAGCAAGCACCCAAACAATGACATGCTAAATTTGACCAAACAATATTGGCAAATGGATTTAAGATCAACGAGTGTGACAATTGTGTTTACATTAAAAATACTCCAAATCATGAAGTCATTGTCTGTTTATATGTTGATGACATGTTGATAATGAGTAAAGATATTGCCGATATAAATGCTACTAAGCGCATGCTGGCTAGCAAATTTGATATGAAGGATTTAGGAGTTGCTGATTTGATCTTAGGCATCAGAATTCATAAAACTCCACAAGGTCTAGCATTATCGCAGTCTCATTATATTGAAAGAATACTTGACAAGTTTAAGTATTTGAATTTCAAGATTGCCAAGACTCTAATTGACGTGAGCTATACTTTTGAGAAGAATGAAGGTGAAAGTGACTCACAATTGGATTATGCAAGAGTGTTGGGAAGTTTGATGTATATCATGAATTGTACGCAATCAGATATAACATGTGCTATTAGTAAGTTGAGTCGGTTTACAAGTAATCTCAATCAAACTCACTGGATGGCAATGAAACGAGTTTTGGGGTATCTGAAACATACCTGTAACACCCCATTTTAACCGGAGTCGAAACGGGATTACTGCTTATTTAAAAGATGCAAAATTATTAAAATTCAAATGCCGATACAATAATACTAAAATTCAATATTTAAGACATGTTTAATGTCTGATTAAAAGTAAAAATAAGATGTCAATTAATTATTTAGAGAGATGCAAATATTATTAAAAATAAAACGACGGTGTAACAATAATAAACATAATATTAACAAAGACATAATGCTTAATTAAAAATAGAAAGATAAAAATGCAAAAAATGCTGATTAAAATGCAGTGTGCTAAAATACTTAAAATTGCAGTAAATATACAAAAAAACGGGTCAAAATTGACTGTCAACATCATGTCCCTCTTTGTACGGAGATGATGGAAGAGTCTTCGGACAAAGATGTTGACTTGTAGCCAATTTTGTCCTGTTTTATAAACTAGAACTCAAAATAGGGATGATGCAGACCCAAAAAATGTCCCAGTGTCAAATCATGATGACACTGGGTCGTTGTGATGCAAAAAAAATAAAAAGCAAAGCTGACGCTGATTAAAAATGTCCCAGTGTCGAAGTATGATTGACACCGTTGCAGTGATGTGGTCTTTGAAAAGATAAGGTTATTGTAGATGAAATGACGTCGTTTTCGGACGCAATGCAAATGTTCGTCGTTGCATAGACGAAACATGGATGAAACCGTTGCATAGGCTTAAAAGAAATGGCGTCGTTGCATAGACGCGATGCAGATGCTCGTCGTTGCGTGGACGAAACATAAATGAAGCCGTTGCATAGGCTTAAAAGAAATGGTGTCGTTGCATGGACGCGATGCAGATGCTCGTCGTTGCATAGACGAAACATGAATGAAGCCGTTGCATAGGCTTAAAATGAAAAGGCGTCGTTGATCGGTGTATTTTATATACACCTTTTGAGTCAGTCTAGTTAGTCTTTTGTCCCGTTTTGTACATACAAAGTGTCGTATTAGGATAGTTTTTCTTTCTTTTGAGTCAAAATGGTTAAAGTGGCCAAATGGCGGAAAAGGAGCGAAAAGAGGGAAAAAGAGGAGGTACTAGAGCTGAAAACGGAGAAAGTGGCAAAACGAGGCTGAAATCCAGACCTGCGCGTGGCCTCGCACTGACAAAGAAACCGCGCGCCTATTATTCAGAAGTCGCAGAAGATCCAGCGCGCTCGTGAGACCAGAATGGCCGCGCGCTAAACATCCGAAAGCCACAGAGTTGCAGGCCGCGGCGCCTCGCATGCCAGAGATATCGGGCCGCGCGCCAAAACACCCGTATTGCAGAACTTTAGGCGCGCCGACAGCAGGAGCGCGCGCCGACGCGAAAAATTAGGTCTTTTGACGGATTTTTGGGCCAGCCCGGAAGGAAAAGAAGGAGGCGTTTAAAACTATATAAGGAGAACCCTAGGCGGTTTTGAGGTTCCCTTTCTTGCACAACTCAAGATTCTTGACTTGGAGTTTGGATACCATTAGCTTAGTAATTTCTTTTTCCTTTCCTTTATTTATTTCAGTTTTGCATGATGAACTTTGAATTAGTTCTTGTCATATTCATGGCTAGGAACTAATTCTCTTATAAGGCTTTCTATGTTGAATTCTTGAACCTTATGTTATAAAGTAATGCATGCTTATGGTTATTATTCTTATTGAGAGATCTATCCAATAATTGAGTTGAATTCTTGGTAGCTAATTGACAACTAGTTATCACTATATGATTTCTAATCAGTTACGAAAAGGAGGATTGTGAATATCTTGTAAGTTGGGTAGACGGTCTTGAATTGGGGATGAAAATACCTCAATTAGATTTGTAAGCGTTGATGAGAGGCTTAACAACCCTAATTTTGCGCATTGTGCGTGACGGCCAACTAGGTTTTGTGCTTAATCCTCCTATAGAGTTACCCTTATCGTGAAAGTTAGGTAAGGAACAATACTGGGTTGAGTGTTTATATAACCTAACGGAGTATAAAGCGATTTCAGAACTCCGCTTTCTCCAAAAGAAGAACACCATAAGTAATGCATTGACAAGTAACATAAGCGGATAGTAAGGATACATAGAAGCCTATTCTCATCACATCCAAGTAATTCTTTACATTTAAATAGCTTTTGAAATTCTTAGTTATAAACAACCAATCAAATATTAATTCGCCAAATAGATACTATAAAATAGATCATCGGTACTTGAACCCTAATCCTAGAGGACGATATTCGGTCTTATCTAAGACTATACTACTTGATACGATAACGTGCACTTGCGTTTAAAAGTGTGCATATTACGCCGCATCGCCGTGCGTGGACGCGATGCAGATGCTCGTCGCATAGACGAAACATGAATGCCGTTGCCAGATAGGCTTAAAATGAAAAGGCGTTGCATGGACGCCGATGCAGATGCTCGTCGTTGCATGGACGAAACATGAATGGGCCGCATAGGCTTAAAATGAAAAGGCGTCGTTGCATGGACGCGACGCAGACGCCGTTGCCGCATGGACGAAACATGAATGAAGCCGCCAGATAGGCTTAAAATGAAAAGGCGTCGTTGCATGGACGCGATGCAGATGCTCGTCGTTGCATGGACGAAACATGAATGAAGCCGTTGCCTAGTCTTAAAATGACAAGACGTCGTTGCATGGACGCGATGCAGATGCTCGTCGTTGCATAGACGAAACATGAACGGCCGCCATAGGCTTAAATGAAAAGGCGTCGTTGCATGGACGCGATGCAGACGTTCGCCAGATAGACGAAACATGAATAAGCCGTTGCATAGGCTTAAAATGAAAAGGCGTTGCATGGACGAGATGCAGAGGCTCGTCGTTGCATGACGAAACATGAACGAAGCCAGATAGGCTTAAAATGAAAAGGCGTCGTTGCATGGACGCGATGCAGATGCTCGTCGTTGCATGGACGAAACATGAATGAAGCCGTTGCATAGGATTAAAATGAAAAGGCGTCGTTGCATGGACGCGATGCAGATGCTCGTCGTTGCATAGACGAAACATGAACGGCCGCCAGATAGCTTAAAATGAAAAGGTGTCGTTGCACGGACGCGATGCAGATGCTCGTCGTTGCATAGACGAAACATGAACGGCCGCCAGATAGGCTTAAAATGAAAAGGCGTCGTTGCATGGACGCGATGCAGATGCTCGTCGTTGCATAGACGAAACATGAAGTTGCATAGGCTTAAAATGAAAAGGCGTCGTTGCATGGACGCGATGCAGATGCTCGTCGTTGCATAGACGAAACATGAATGAAGTCGTTGCATAGGCTTAAAATGAAAAGGCGTCGTTGCATGGACGCGATGCAGATGCTCGTCGTTGCATAGACGAAACATGAATGAAGCCGTTGCATAGGCTTAAAATGAAATGCATGGGTTTAGGCGCACTCGCCAGGACCCGTCTGGGTTGAGATAGCGTCATTGCATAGACGTTGTGCATTTGTGACCCGCATGGATTTATTGTTGTGTTTCTGCCTTTGCTGATATGAAGATCCTGCACTCAAAGAAAACTTGTGAGTTTTAGAAATGAGTGGCTGATTAGCGTCGATTCTGTAGCTTTGGCTCTTGACGCCAGATTCTCGTGAAGACCTAGTTGGCCTTCTTTTTCCTGTCTATTGCCATTTTCTTGCAGTGAATTCCTTAAAATGTCCCAGTTTCTGGTAATGAAGATGTTGAACTGGATAAGGCTGCATCTTGACGCTATCAAGGCGATCAGGTAAGCATTTTTTATTTTTTTTTATTTTTCATATAATGAATGAAAAGCTAATGCGAGAATATGGACAAAATCGAGTCCAGTGCAAAATAAGGAAGAAATATTTCTAACGGTGTGACCGTAGCCGATGTGGCTGTCTACGTATCCCGCCGAGGGAGTCAGGTCAAGACGTAGTTCATGCTGCAAAAATAAGATTTTTTATGATTTTAAAATGATGTGGGACCGAAGCCGATGTGGCCGCCTACGTATCCCGCTGAGGGAATCAGGTCAAGACGTAGTTCGTGATGCAAAATAAGGATTTTTTTTTCTTTTAAATGATGTGGGACCGAAGCCGATGTGGCCGCCTACGTATCCCGCTGAGGGAATCAGGTCAAGACGTAGTTCGTGAGAATAATTTTTTTTTTATGTAATATGCATTTTGTTGTTTTTTTTTTTTTTTGAAAAAATGGAGGACGACATTACGTTCTGACTCCAGTTGATACCAACAATTAGTATTGTGCATAAGGATGTTCTTTTATTGTTTTCAGTCTAACCGAGATTGACTCTGGTGTAATTCACACAGTTTCAGATAGTACCTCAAACATACATGAGTGTCGACACACTTGCTTAAATCCAAGATTTCGAACTAAACGTAATCTCACGTTTCAAATGCCTCACTGAAAGAAGGTCCCATCTCACACATATATTCCAGTATTTTGAATTTTGGGACGTTGAGAGAAGTACGCTCACACTCAGAAAGATGTTCAATGCATGCAATTGTGATACCATAGGGTTGGCCGTTATGTAAGTATCCACTAATGTGAGAACTCTCAGTATAAGATCATGTAGGGCTTGTCACGGGCTTGTAATGTAGGCTTGGGGAAAGAGAATGGATATCATTTGGATAAAAGTGACTAATCATTCCTCGAGAGTTGGACTACGTCTATGATTGATATTTGTGCGCTTTAATGCTGACTTACTTTCTTTTTGTCCCAGTTTTTCGATATTGACTTCTTTTGATTCTTTCATTTGAAGCCCCCTTTTTTTTTTCTCGGGGTTATGTATTCCCCCTTTTTTTTTTATCGGGGCTTTTGATTTCCTCTTTATGTGAAGTCGTCTCTGCTTTCATTCTTTGAGACTTTGACAATTTTTGTCTTTGCAAACTTCAGCTAGAATTTTGTCAGCCACTTGCACATTTCTAAAGCACTCGAGGAGGTCGGACCAAGAGAGGGATAGTGCGTACGCACTCAGAAAGGTTATAGGTGTAATATGCGGTTGTCGAAAAATAGGTTTTAGGCTCAAAGGGGTGTACTAGGGATAATGTTATTTGGTAGGCTGAAAAGGCTCAAACGGGTCAAAGAAAGCCTACGATCATTTCCCACACCGAGTGTTACTCAGGATTTCGCCTCAACAAACATTCAGGCCAAGTTCTAGATCACAATGCAATGCAATTGAACTTATTTAAATAACTCACCACACAATGCATATGAAACGATGAGGTCGGCTTCATTCTTATCTTGGAAACATGCAAGACAATGTTATCTGCGGGTATGAATAAGAGGTACCAAAAGAATCTATGGTTTACCACAAAGTCAACCCATACTGATTATCACTTTTTTTTTTATGCACAACTCTAACTGTATTGGTATCAACAAAGTTAAACAATAATACTTAAAAAAATGTTTTTGTATTTTTTTTGAATAACACATTTTTTTTTGAACAATTTTTTTTTTAATTAATTAATATTTTTTTTGAATAAAGGGTACCGAACCCAAATAGGGCTGCCTACGTATCCCGCCGAGGGAATCAGGTGCGCGTAGTTCATTCAAATATGGTATAAAATGTATGCTTGGAAAAATTTATCAAAAGGATAGCAATATAAAGCTGTGCAAAAATAAATGATTGTCAACTGTGGACGAATGCAAAGTAAAATGAATGCCCGAAAACATGATGAATGAATGCGTTTTTTTTGTTTTTATTTTTGTGGTGGTGTCGAACTCAAAATGAGTTGCCTACGTATCACACCGTGTGGTGAGAATCAGACACGCGTAGTTCGAAATAATTATGCTGTAAAATGCATGATATGCGAAAACTATGTAATTAACGCTAAACATATTAATTTAATTTGCAAATATGAATAAAAATACAAAGTATAAAAGAATTGAGAGCGATGTCTCGTTGAATCTGGTATAAACTGACGTCTATTAGTCAACATAATTCTCGCTCCTTGTGATGAACTTTTTTTTTGTTTTCTTTTTCGAACGCCCTCGACTATTTCATGAGATTGCTTTCCTGCAAAAATATGAGAAATAGGTGAGAATAGGAAAATGACAAAATAACAAAATGAAGGGGTGTGACCATAAAGTCAGAGACTCCCCTGATTGGTTCGACCGGACTGGTGGCTGATGCTTCACAAAGTCCAAGTCGCGCTATTCAAGTCCCGATTGCAATGTGAGAGCAAAAAGTGCAAAAATGCAAATGCTCGAGCCCGGAATCACAAAAGAGCAATTATTGAATTAAATAATATGTACAGAGTTGCTAGCGAAACAATAATAAACAAAAACATGCAAATCAAGCGCGTGCCCTAATATGCTTGGGACCTCCCTTATGCCAGAGGTGAGCCTAAACGCCAAATATGCGGGATTATGATAAATAGGTCCAAGCCGTTAAACTGCAATATTTTGTTGGAAATGGCGACCAAATGACGGTGCACTTTTTCCAATTTTGGCGTGTCATGACCAGGCTTGGATCCGTTTATCATCATCACGCTACACATAGTATGCTAATGGGTCGTTGGGTTGTGAAACCCGTCGACAAGTTTGGTGGATTTCTAATTGTGGCGTTAATACCAAGGATTAACCCACCTAAGGTTTATGCATGCATGACTTAAAAAAAATGTGGTATAGCTCTATCCTAATTTTGCTAAGATTTGGCTTACTAGACAAAATGGTTCCCGAGCGGACTACTCGAGTGAGAAGGCTACGCGGCCACCGGTTGGACCGGATTCTCCGCGTCTATTACCAACTCTCCTAAATTTGGGTTTTGAAGAAAGAATTTTGCTGATGCACCAAGCGCACCTCGCGTGTAGTGTGTGATAGTGTTAATTTTCCAGAATGGAGGAAATATGAACGGAATGACAATTTAAGGAAATCAATAAAAGAATGTAGCAATTAAAGTAGTTAATTACAAAATAAAAGCAAACAATATAAAATATTTACAACAAATATAAAAGGAAAATAAAGTGCAATATTTAATTAACCTGAGTATGTTATGATCAAGAACCTGATATCCCCAGTGGAGTCGCCATGCTGTAACACCCCATTTTAACCGGAGTCGAAACGGGATTACTGCTTATGGTTGATTACTAAATGTATTTTAAGGAGTCGCCACCTAATTATTATAGTGAATTAGGACACTTAGTTTATTGCAATAAAAATACTGCAATTGACTTCCATTTAATGGTCTGCAAAATTAGTGAGATTCTGGATCAGGGTTCTTTATTATCCTAAAGGGAAGGGGTTAGGCATCCTTTAAGATCCGCTAACTTGCGGTTGTTCGTTCAGACCTAGGTTAATTATTTATTGCTCTTTTTATTCTACCTATTCTAAGCATTTATAATTAAAACAAAGTGCACTACACAATAATAAAACTAAATTAAATGCGATATAAAATAACATCCCGGGACATCTTTTAGACCTTTTTAGGCTTTTTGCACAAGATGATCTCCGGCTACCTGCATAAACACTTAGTAAAAGTGTTAGTATCAGAATAAATAATTTTAAAGTAATGACAGGAATTTAATAAGTAAAGCAAAAAATAAATAAATCGCTTTTTTTGCAGTGAGGCCTTGGAAATCAGACGGAGATTCCTTCATCGGCCAATATTATTAAAAGCAATAAAATAAATAAAACCTTCATATCCGCGCCAAAACAATAATAGTTTTAAACACGGAGGGCTCAGATATGAAAAATATATAAAGTGGGACAACCTAAACAAGTGCGGCTGCGAGAATTCGCCCTGCCAGCGCATGTTGGTTATCCGGTGTAAGTGGAAGAAATCATTCTTGCCCAGAAAGCTTCATTTATTTTATTTTCCGTCTTTGCAACTGTGGAGGCCTCAAAAATCGACGGATAACTTTTTCATCGGCCAAAGTGTAGTATCCTATTCAAAATCAACTTAATACCAAAGTGTAGTATCATGTTCAAAATCAGTAAACCAGCAAAAATATAGCAAAATAGCCTAAAATCAGTAGCAACAGGGCCAAAATCAACCCGACAGAATGGCAAAAATCAGTAGCAAAATGGCCGAAAATCAGTGTCAACATGGCCAAAAATCAGCCCGACAAACGTGGCCAAAACCAGTCCAGCAAATAACCAAAAATAAGTACCAAAATAGCCCAAAAAATAAGTAGCAAAATAACCAAAACATCAGTCCAGAACATGGCCGAAATCAGCCAACAAACATGGGCAAAATCAGTATCAGTACCAAAAGATAGTAGAATCAGTGACCAACGACACAACGAACACACCAGCAATTTTAGAACATCGCCGGAAATTTGAGCGCCACCGAGTTTTCAAATTCCGACAGATACCAAAAATTTAGAAAATTAGTCTGACAAACAACAAATAGTAACAAAAGCAGTAGCCAACATAGTTCACCGGAAAATTCTGAAAGTGGCTGAAAACCAGAAATCAGTCCAAAACGAAACATAACATAGGTCGCCGGAGTTTTAACAAACTCCGGCGACATTCAAAATAATAAATCAGCCCAACAAAAGAGATACAAACAGTGATATTGTCGGAGTTAACAACACGGTGAATGGCGTGGCGGCGTCGCTTCCACGGATAGGTCACCGGAGCGACGCCGCCACAGCAGTGAGGTTCGACAGTGAGCGGTGGGTTGTTCGCTGGAGTGAGGGTGGTTCGCCGACGGGATGAGGTTCGCTGGTTCAGTGAAAGTGGTCGACGGTGATGTTCAGGAGGGGGGAGACGGGAAATGGTTGCTGGTGAAGTTGTTCGCCGGCAGTGATGGTGTGTGGGTGGTTCGCCGACTGGAGCAGTGGGTCGACGGGAGAGAGGGTTAGGTAATGAGTTTGTCTTTTTTACAAATGAAAGGGAGAAGTATATGTTAAATGGAGGGTGCAGCTGATTGTTGGGGTGTGCGGCTGATGTTAAAATGGGCTAGGGTAGGTTTTTAAAAAGGGGGTAAGGTTTTATTTATAGGGTAGATATTTTAGGTTTAGGTTTAGGTTTTGGGGGGAAATAAAAAGTGTGGTATTGTTTTGGGGGGGAAAAATAAAAGAGTGTTTTGGATGAAATTAAAATGGTGTTGGATTGGACTGATTCAAATTGTGTCTTGGACTGGACTGGACTGGTTTGACAAAATGCAAGACGAGTTAATTATTTAACAGAAAATTATTTAAAAGATGCAAAATTATTAAAATTCAAATGCCGATACAATAATACTAAAATTCAATATTTAAGACATGTTTAATGCCTGATTAAAAGTAAAAACAAGATGCCAATTAATTATTTAGAGATATGCAAATATTATTAAAAATAAAACGACAGTGTAACAATAATAAACATAATATTAACAAAGACATAATGCTTAATTAAAAATAGAAAGATAAAAATGCAAAAAATGCTGATTAAAATGCAGTGTGCTAAAATACTTAAAATTGCAGTAAATATACAAAAAAAACGGGTCAAAATTGACTGTCAACAATACACATGACTGTGCTTTGCATTATAACAAATATCTCGCCGTGATCGAAGGATATAGTGATGCAAATTGGATCACCAGATCATCTAAAGTTAAATCCACGAGTGAATATATTTTCACAATTGGGGGTGTATCAGTGTCTTGAAAATCATTCAAACAGACGTGTATCGCTCGTTCTACGACGGAATCTGAGTTTATAGCTTTAGACAAGGGGGTGAAGAAGTTGAATGGCTCCGAAATTTCTTGGAAGATATTCCATTTTGGCCCAAACCTTTGGGACATATATGTATACATTGTGATAGCCAAGCGGCAATAGGTAGGGCAGGGAGCGTTATGTATAACGGAAAATTGCGTCACATTCGACGACGACACAATACCAATAGACAACTACTCTCTAGTGGTGTTATCACGATTGACTACGTAATGTCAAGAGATAACGTATCAGATTCGCTAACAAAAGGCCTATCTAGAGAGGCGGTTGAAAGATCATCTGAGGGAATGTGTTTAAGGCTAAGGACAAGTCATCATGGTGGAAACTCTACCTAGCAGACTGGAGATCCCAAGATCTAGGTTCAATGAGATCAAAAAAAGTTGTGACTGACGGTTCGTCATTGTCAAATAACTAAATCCATTCTCATGATGAAGACAATGTTCAGGAATAAGGATAAAACGTTAAGTTTTTTTTTAATGAGTTAATAAAGCTTAAGTTTTTTAATGGTTTCTAAGTTTGGCAGGTTTGACGAAATAGTGTATCTACGCGATAACACGTTTAGGAATCACCTATGTAAGTGTGAAGTGTAAGCCGCTTCAAAGAGAATGATAGTAAGAAGCCCATTCTCTATACACTCATGAAACCAGGAGGTGTTCATGGCTGAAACGAACACAACTGTAAGAACCATAGACGTTAAATGATTGATTGTGTGACATGTGGTTGTCTAGGTATACACCAAAGCTCGACGGTTCAAAGATATCAAATCTACCGATTGACCGAGTATATCCGACATATGTTCACTACGAAAAGTTCAAAGGAAAACCTACTTATCCAAATGCAATTAATCATTGCTTGTAAATTACACACTTGTCCATGCATTCTTTTATCTTATAGTCATTCCCCATTCATGTAGGGGATTGTTGAGTTTAAATGATAGATTGAATAGGAAATGGAGGGAGGGAATATGAGTTGTTCCTCTTGCTTTATAAAATGAGCATTTGTCCCTCATTGGTAGTGGAAAGAAAAGTTCTTCTACTTAAAAGTAGAAGTACTCCTTCTTGTTGCTAAAGGGTTAAGAAGAGGGTCTCTCCTCGCGCCGTCGTCGCCGCTCGGCTTCGACTTCGGATTTGGATTTGGATTTGGATTTGAATTTGGATTTGGATAAATGATCTGATTGATTGATAATCTTTTTGGATCAAATTTTCTTTAATTTTAATTATTTAATTAATTAATTAACTTATCCAATCCTACCAGTTAGTGACCCGGATCCGCGTGTCTGACCCGCCGGCTCTTTCCCATATTTTATTTCCCACCGTTTAAAGTGACTGTTCAAGAAGGGTTGCAAACCTTCAGAAACAGTTCTTCCACGGCTATAAATTCGTTTGATTCCTCAGAATTTTACTTACTAATTTTCTGAACTTCAAAACTTCTTCTTCTGCACAAATAAATTCCAGTGTAGTTTGCTGCCGTTGAGTGGTTCGCTGACACTGTTGTTTTAGGTACCGATACACCGGTGAGTAAGATCGTTCTATCCTGGGAGGATATATTTCATTAACCTCTGGCACTTGAGGGTAATATTTTCCTTAAAGACACACTGTGCATTCAGTGAGCTCGATTTTAATTCCAGTTTATGTTTTTCCCTTTTATATTGGTTTTGCAATACAGATTCATAACAGATAGTAGCGACTCTAAAATTCAGACGTAATATATTTTGAGTTAGAGTGTGATATGTTATATGAGTCCACCAAACAGTGCAGAGAACCATGCTCTCTAACTGTTTCCTTAGCTAAAGCATAAAATAAATAACATTTGATATTTATGTGGAAATCACCTTGCTCAATGGAATAAAACCACGGCCTATCCTAGTAGGATTTTCCCAAAACTTCACTAAAACTGAATAATGTTTAGATTATAATCTATTGGAACCTAAGAATTAAACTCTTAATTTCTCCCCGTTACAATAACTCTATTGCAAGATCTCTACAATATCTCTATTGCAAAGACAAATCTTGACTAACTCTAGCCAAGTAAATAACTGACATGAGAAAAAACGACCCACAAAAAACTTCTTAAAAGAAGTGTAGATTTACAAGTTCAAGAACAAAAGACAAAGACTCAACAAACATAGGACTTAAGACATCTTCAGTGGTGAGAGAACTGGTCCTTCAGTTTGTTGCAATTTCGATCTTGATATGAACACGACGACTTGCAGGTGTAAATGAGAACACTTTGAATTTGCAAGATTAGATTTTTCACTTCTAACATGTTGTATATATAAGAGAGGTTAAAGAAGTGAGAAAATTTTAATAATTGGACCAATGGTATAGCCACAACAACTCTATTGTTGTGCTGCGACACTGTTATTGTGTCAACAACTTTACAACTGTAGAGTTGACTTGCATATCGGCATAACTGTTTCTTCTAAAAACATAACTGTTTCATTGGAAAATATAACTGATTCCTCGTATATGTTTGTCAAATCATCAAAACACAATATACATTATCAGAGTGTGAATTTTGAAATAAATAAATTAATTAAATTTCTACTAATTAGAAAGCCGGAAGCAGCGCATTCTCGACATGGCTGGTTGCAGGCATTTAATTCACATTCAAGGACAATTAGACATTTAGCAATGCATTGTTTAAATGTAATTGTGCACTATTTAATAAAGGTGACGTGTACCTTGAACCTTTAAATGGAAAGCCACCTCATTTATCAATTAGGCCTTCTTTTTCCAAAAGGTGGATCTCTCACCCAGGAGCCCCACACCCCGGTCCGACAGGATTGTAAAGGAGTTAATCATGGTAACTCAACTGATTTCAAAGGTTAGACCACTATCACGCTGCGCACAAGGGGCCTCCTTTATTTCAAGAAGTAACCCCACTCTGCCGCTGACGGGATTCGATCTTGGCCATTTTTTCAATTATCCCCCTTGAGAATCAGTTGAGCTGCCCATGCGGACATCAATTAGGCCTTCTGTTCCTTTTAGTTTTGTGATCGGTTTCTTTTTTTGTTTACCTGATTTTCCTCTGTCCTTCTTTCGTTTTTTAAATCTTTAATCGACATGTCAAATTTTTGAGGTTAAAATTTATTTTGAGTACATCTTAGCCATTACGACTGGTCCTCTATGATGTAGTCTCTGCGTCTCAAATTATGTGTCAGGATTCTCTTTTACATGTTGCTTGAGAAATATTAATTAGAAAGTTTTTAAAAACTCTTTTGCCCTTCTTTGGTATTTAAATAATTATAATATCTCTCTATAACTTATGTCTTTGTAATCTTCAAGAACAATAATTATCGAGATACAATAGAATTTGAAGTTATATTTATAAACTAACTAAAAATAAAAGAAAATAAATAATGAACTTTAACCAAGAAAGAGCGAATTTTTATCGTAAAAGAGAAAGATTTATGGTTGTGATCACTATCAATCCAGATGAATATTCCAATCGTACATCTATTGATTTTCATGAGTTACTAATTGACGGGTTAATATTAACTTTATGAGTATCTCTCGAATTGTTCACAAGCCTATTCAAACTACATCAAACGCCTATATCATAAAATAGTAAGAACACAAAGTCCCCCCCCCCCCCCTCAAAGTGTTCCTTTTAGTTTTGTGATCGGTTTCTTTTTTTGTTTTAATCTTTAATCGACATGTCAAAAATTTTGAGGTTAAAATTTATTTTGAGTACATCTTAGCTATTTCATGTGAAGTCATACGACAGGTCCTCTATGATGTACTCTCTCCGTCTCAAATTATGTGTCAGAATTCTCTTTTACATGTTCCTTGAGAAATATTAATTAAAAAGTTTTTAAAAATTCTTTTGCCCTTCTTTGGTATTTAAACAATCATAATATCTCTCTATAACTTATGTCTTTGTAATCTTCAATAACAATAATTATCGAGATACAATAGAATTTGAAGTTATATTTATAAACTAACTAAAAATAAAAGAAAATAAATAATGAACTTTAACCGAGAAAGAAAAGAGAAAGATTTAGGGTTGTGATCACTATCAATCTTGTTGAATATTCCAATCGTACATCTATTGATTTCCATGAGTTACTAATTGACGGATTAATATTAACTTTATGAGTATCTCTCGAATTGTTCACAAGCCTATTCAAACTATATCAAACGCCTATATTTCTATGGTCATCATAAAATAGTAAGAACACATTTAAATCTCCGTATTCAATTAAGCAAGGCTAAGAAATATATCTCTACAATTTCCTATCTAGATGTTCACGAACCAGCTCTACTTATTCTTATTACACATGCAACTCCATTTTTCAAGTCCAGCCACAAATAGTGTTCAACTAGTTCTATCTATTAATCTATACTTATCTTCTAGTGATATAAACAGAATATAGCACTAATCCATTATTGATAGAATTTACATGGTATGATTCTCCTTTATTACCCATAGAAAAATCTTTAACTAGTGTTTTTATTTTCACTAATTGGAATGCCACGTCATGGATGCATAAGAACTTACAAAACTGGAAAATAGAAATCACAGTAAAAATTATCATATTATTGTTCTATTTCAGTAGTACAAGATAATGTACAATTTGGCAGAAGATCACAAAATGAAACCTAAAGACTGCTGTAAAAGACAGCAAGACATTTGTAAGAAAAATACGGAAGCACCACTCTTTTAGGGGTACAAAGATGAAAGCAAAATATGCTGCCTTCGGTTGAAGATCTAGACTTCTAGAAATCTTAGATCCGACTAATTAGCTTTAGTCAATATTTAACATTTACGTGATTAATGGAAGTTGACGGTGGCTTGGTAATTCATACCTACACGTCAATTAGAGGGTGCAACATTGTAAGCTATAATAGTCTCATGAGATGTGTAAGAAGTGAGCTTGAAAGAAAGAGTTGCAAATGCTTGGTATGATGCTCCCCAATTGTGGCTCATGCTTATCCACCCTGTTTTGCTTCCCTTCACCCACATGCTCGCCACGTCGCCGCCTCCGGCAACGTTCATCACGTATACCAATAACCAAAAGACTGCTGTAGAAAAACACAGCAAGACATTTGGAAGAAAAAGACGGTAGAACCACTCCTTAAAGGGCGCCTAGATAGTGAAAGGATTATAAAAACGTCAAGGCAAAATATTGCCTTCTGTTGAGGCTCGGGACTTCCAGAAAGCTTAGAAAAAAGTATCTAAAACTCACTGATCCGACTAGTCCGCTATAGTCAATATTTAACATTTACGTGATTAATGGAAGTTGACGGTGGCTTGGTAATTCATACCTACACGCCAATTAGAGGGTGCAACATTGTAAGCTATAATAGTCTCATGAGATGTGTAAGAAGTGAGCTTGAAAGAAAGAGTTTGGCCTGCAAGAGTTGCAAATGCTTGGTATGATGCTCCCCAATTGTGGCTCATGCTTATCCACCCTGTTTTGCTTCCCTTCACCCACATGCTCGCCACGTCGCCGCCTCCGCAACGCGTTAAATCACGTATACCAATAACCAAAAGGCTGCTGTAGAAAAACACACAAGACATTTGGAAGAAAAAGCAGTAGAACCACTCCTTAAAGCGGCGCTAGATAGTGAAAGGATTATAAAAGCGTCAAGGCAAAATATTGCCTTCTGTTGAGGCTCGGGACTTCGTAAAGCTTAGAAAAAGTATCTAAAACTCACCGATCCGACTAGTCCGCTATAGTCAATATTTAACATTTACGTGATTAATGGAAGTTGGCGGTGGCTTGGTAATTCATACTACACGCCAATTAGAGGTGCAACATTGTAAGCTATAATAGTCTCGTGAGATGTGTAAGAAGTGAGCTTGAAAGAAAGAGTTTGGCTGCAAGAGTTGCAAATGCTTGGTATGATGCTCCCCAATTGTGGCTCATGCTTATCCACCTGTTTGCTTCCCTTCACCGCATGCTCGCCGTCGCGCCTCAACGCGTCATCACGTATACCAATAACCAAAAGGCTGTGAAAAACACGACAAGACATTTGGAAGAAAAGACAGTAGAACCACTCCTTAAAGAGGCGCTAGATAGTGAAAGGATTATAAAAGCGTCAAGGCAAAATATTGCCTTCTGTTGAGGCTCGGGACTTCGTAAAGCTTAGAAAAAGTATCTAAAACTCACCGATCCGACTAGTCCGCTATAGTCAATATTTAACATTTACGTGATTAATGGAAGTTGGCGGTGGCAGTAATTCATACCTACACGCCAATTAGAGGTGCAACATTGTAGCTATAATAGTCTCATGAGATGTGTAAGAAGTGAGCTTGAAAGAAAGAGTTTGGCTCGCAAGAGTTGCAAATGCTTGGTATGATGCTCCCCGATTGTGGCTCATGCTTATCCACCTGTTTGCTTCCTTCACCCACATGCTCGCGTCGCCGCCTCGACAACGTTAAATCACGTATACCAATAACCAAAAGGCTACGTGAAAAACACGCAAGACATTTGGAAGAAAAACGGTAGAACCACTCCTTAAAGGCGCTAGATAGTGAAAGGATTATAAAAGCGTCAAGGCAAAATATTGCCTTACTGAGGCTGGGACTTCCAGAAAGCTTAGAAAAAAGTATCTAAAACTCACTGATCCGACTAGTCCGCTATAGTCAATATTTAACATTTACGTGATTAATGGAAGTTGACGGTGGCTTGGTAATTCATACCTACACGCCAATTAGAGGGTGCAACATTGTAAGCTATAATAGTCTCATGAGATGTGTAAGAAGTGAGCTTGAAAGAAGGAGTTGCAAATGCTTGGTATGATGCTCCCCAATTGTGGCTCATGCTTATCCACCCTGTTTTGCTTCCCTTCACCCACATGCTCACCACGTCGCCGCCTCCGGCGACGTTCATCACGTATACCAATAATTCCTTGGAACGCGAATCTGATCCCGCCCTTCTTAATGCAGGGTACCCCTACAACCATACAAAAAAGTAACACCATATTAGAGGCTAGAAATCATGCAAGATTAGCTTTAGAGGACCAAAGTGCAATTATTAAAGAATTTCTTAAAATCTCATTACTCGAACCTCTAACCTACTAGTTGATGGTAGAGGTACTTTTCTAAAAGAACAAGCTTAATTGTCATCAAAATTGATTCTTTTATCTTTGTTAGTGTTAGGTTCTGTGTCCTAACATTTTACGTAACATGTCTCTTTTTGGTGTTAAGTAAAAACAGGAAAATGTCATCCCAAATGTCGTGACATCTGGGAGGACATTTCTGGCATAAGTTTTGCCTATCTTCACGGAGCAGATTCTGAAGCTGAGAAGATTTTATCACGTGAATATTTGGCTGGGTTAGGAGCTAAGGGAAAACACGATAGTACTTGACAAGACCAAGTCCAAAGAGAATGCATAACGGAAGGAGCATTCACTGGAAGACAAAGTCAAAACAGTTGAGAATTTTAAGGCTGAAGAACAGCTCCAACCAGCCCTATTCTGCTCAACCTCCACCGAGATTCAAGGAGCCTCTCGGGTGGACTCTCCACTATAAATAGAGGGTTCACTCCAAGGTTTAATCATCCAGTTTTTGCAGAAGTAAATTCAGATCTGAGACGTCTCAAATATTGCCTCAAAGCAATTTGGATCGAGCGACTGTTTTGTGATTACACTTGTTCAAAATTACGTGCTTTCTTAGATCCATACTTGTTCTTTCAACTCAAAGCAATTGTAATAGGGTGTTTTTCACTTCTATTTTAGATAGATTTTTCAGGCTTAGAAGTTAGGATTTAACTTCTTTTAATCCCTTTTTGTTTTACGGATTACTATTCATTCTCCAGGATTTGTAAGATTGTATAATTTTTATACAATAAATTTTTGGTCATGAGACCACTATAAGTTATATACAATTATATAACTTATGAAAAACAATCTTTGGTGTTCTTGATTTATTTCCGCTGCATCTTAAACTCAGTTTTTAGTTCTGCGTTTTTGTTAATGTTCGATTCGTATTCTGAACATTTTTGGGAACATTCTCATGTCTTTAAAGTTTACCTCTGTTCTTCTTTCTTGATTTTATTTATTTATTTATTCCATAGTTTAAGTGCGATATTCTCCTTTCAAGTGGTATCGAGCGACACTTGACATAATAAGTGCTACGGTCCTTTTACTTAACTATGGATCCGTAATCCAAATATTGGTAGACTTCCTATTTTAGATGGATCAAACTATCCTTATTGGAAGATTCGCCACGTTCTCACATCAAATCCATTGATGTTAGAGCACGGAGATCTATTACTAATGGATACATCGTTCTATGCTTCCACGGACGAGGAAAGCGACATTTTGGTCAAGCTGAGGCGAATGGACTTTTGAAGAAACTAATAGTGCGAGCTCAACGAAAAGGCACTAAATGCTATTTCGGATGGGTTGATCTTTATATGTTCAAACTCATCCAAAATTGCTCTACGCGAGATGCTTGGGATACTTTACAAACTCATTGTGAAGGTAGCTCAGTGTTCGACGAAGCAAGCGTCTTTCGTGAGTAAGTATGAGCGTTTAAGGATGGAGGAATCGGAGGATATTAAAACCTATTTTGAAAAGTTGATTGATATCTCTAATGAATGTCAAGTTCTTGGTTCTCCATTGACCAACAATCAACTTGTTGAAAAAGCCGCCGATCTCTTCCTGAAAAGTTCAACATTAAGATTTGTGCGATTGAAGAAGCACATAACCTTGCCACAATGGACCTACATACTTTAATGAGCATTCTCAAAACATATGAGATGAACATGGAAAATCAAAGGTCTTTATACAAAGGCAAGGATGTTGCCCTTCAAGCAAAATCCTTAGAGACGGAAGTCAATGAAGAGGATGAAACACTTGAAGAAATTGGGGATGGTGTCAAGGTTGCTCTTCTTACTCGTAGGTTCAATACGATGTTAAGAAGATTCAACGAAGATAAGAATAAATCTAAGTCTAAAGAGCACCAAAACCAAGGACTCAATCCACGAATTACCAAGAATTTTCCCACCGCACAAAAAGGCAATCAACTTAGGAGAATAAATTCGGCCAACGAGTTCGATCAGCTGACTCGACAAAGATTCAATGTCATGCCTGCTCGGGATGGGGTCATTATGCCAACGAGTGTGCAAACACTTTAAGAAAGGTTGGCAAAAGTCTATGGATTTCCCTAAGTGATGATGAAGGTGAAGGGGAAGAGAATACTGAAATAGAGTCCTGGCAATCTTGGCGCTGTTTTTGAACATTCTGTCAGATGATGAAGGTTTAGCTGACTGTGATACACTAAATGTCATGACATTTCCGGGAACATCAGCTGTAACATCTGCAGATACAGCAACAGCAGAAAGGTATGAGTTTTTTAATTCTTCAGATGTCAATTGCTTGTGTGGTTTTATTTCAAAAAATGATTCTAAACCTGAGACTCAAGAAGACTCTAAGGATGATATGATTAAGGAATTGCAAGCCCTTTGCAAGGACTTAATCATTGAATCTAATCAACTTGAATCAAAGGTGAAAACTCTAACTCGTGAGAATGCAGATTTGATAAGTACCATTACCCGACTGGAAGTGACTCTTACCAAAAAAGATCTTGAATTAGGAAAGATAAGTGCAAAGTTGGATCTGGCCGAAGCAACCTTCAAAAAGCTTAACACATGCACCTCCAAATTAGATTAAATCCTTAGTATTAGTCAACCTCAATGTCTTGGTTTGGGCTACAAGAATCCTATCAATACATTATGCTCCAACTTGTTTGTTAAAAATGGAAATGAACCGTAAGAAGGGTAGCAACTATGTGTGCAATTATTGTAATAAATCTGGACATTTAAAACCTTTTTGCTTTAAGTTACTAAAACTCAGAAAGAAAAGGTCTTCCAGAATGCTGTCAAGAACTTCAGACAACACTCTAAGGGACTCCTCTATCTACAAAAATCGTAAGGTAACAAAAAAGGTTTGGGTTCCCATCAAGAAAACAAGTTGTAATGTAGCCATAACCGCACTAAGGACCAATATCTCTGGATCATGGTATTTTGACAGTGGCTGTTCCCGCCATATGACAGGAACAAAAGAATGTCTAAAGAACTACGAAGCTCTAAATGGAGGAAATGTTACATATGGAGGAGGTGAAAAGAGTAAGATAATAGGAAGAGGAACTGTTAATGTCCCTGGAATTCCAGCACTGAATAATGTCTTGCACGTTGATGGTCTGATGGCTAACCTAATTAGTATAAGCCAACTGTGTGATGACAACTTAGAGGTAAGATTCAATAAACATGCATGTCTGATGGTGATGAAACTAACAAATGCATAATGACAGTCTGAGAACAAGTGATAATTGCTATCTTGTCGGAGAACATAAGGTATGTAATAGTGTTAGGGTGATGAGACATCATTGTGGCATCAAAAACTAGGACATGTCAATTACCACAACCTTAGAAAATTGATATCTTACGAGGCGGTAAAAGGCATTCCTAAACTAAGTCCTATGAGTGAAACCGTGGTGTGTGAAGATTGTCTCAAAGGTAAGCAAACCCGTGTCCCTCACAAAGTTGTTCAGATTGATGGACAATTCTCAGGTACGTCTCATTGCTTTCAACTTTTACATATGGATCTTATGGGTCCAATCGAGGTAGATAGCCTAGGAGGCATGAGGTACTCCTTTGTGATTGTAGATGACTTTTCAAGATACTCTTGGATATTCTTTTTGAAAGAAAAGTCTCAAACGTTTGACATGTTTAGAATATTGTACTCTAGAATTAGAAATCTATATCATTCCTCTATTTTTCGGATAAGATCTGATCATGGAAAGGAGTTTGAAAATAATCAATTTTCTACATTTTGTGAGAAAAAAGGTATTTTTCATGAATTTTCTGCTCCCAAAACCCCCCAACAAAATGGTGTAGCAGAGAGGAAGAATAGAACCCTACAAGAAATGGCTAGAGTCATGCTAAGTTCTAAAAAACTGTCAAAACGTTTTTGGGCAGAAGCTCTAAACACTGCAAGTCACATCTCTAATAGAGTCTATCTTAGACCAGGAACAAAAATGACACCCTATGAGATCTTGAATGGAAAGAAACCAAATCTACGTTACTTTCATGTTTTTGGGTGTGTATGCTATGTTCTAAATGATAGAGATAATCGAGCAAAGTTTGACTCTAAGAGTGATAAGGGAATTTTCATAGGCTATTCTCAAAATAGTCATGCTTACCGAGTGTACAATCTTCGAACCAAATCCGTACAAGAATCTGTTAACATTGTTTTTGATGATAATGCAGATTATGCAGGAAATACACCAGTAACAGATGCTGTCGTAACAATACAGGAGGGGCAGACCACAGAAAATGCAGATGTTACACCAAATGTTACAACATCTGCAGCAACACCTGTAACCGAAGATGAGAACACTGATGAGGATTACGGCGAACTTCATGATTCAAGATGCAGGATCCTCATCCGAATCGAAGAAACCATCCCACTGAACAGGTAATAGGAGAAGTATTGAAGGAATAAAACAAGGAGAAAAGAGCCAAAAAATTACCGAGACATGGTGAAGTATGCGTGTATGTCCACCATACATCACAAGGTAAGTCAATCGTGCTATGTTTCTACTTTGGAACCTAAAAACATTAATGAAGCACTAAAAGACAGTTGGTGGATAAAAGCCATGCAGAAGAACTAGAAACATTCACGAGAAATGAGGTTTGGGATCTAGTTCTCGCTACGATGAGACTAATGTAATAGGAACTAAATGGGTCTTTAAGAATAAATCGTGAATCTGAATCAAGTTATTAGAAATAAAGCTAGACTAGTGGCTCAAGGATACTCTCAAGTCGAAGGTATCGACTATGATGAAACCTTTGCTCCAGTAGCTAGAATTGAATCAATTAGATTATTACTTGCCATAGCTTGTTGTTTAAAGATAACTCTTCACCAAATGGATGTGAAAGGTGCCTTTTTGAACGGATATATTGATAAGGAGGTATATGTTGAACAACCCAAAGGATTTGAAGATCCTCACCATCCACAACATGTATACAGGTTAAAAAAGGCCTTGTATGGACTAAAACAAGCTCCACGTGCATGGTATGGTCGTTTAACTCAATTCCTTCTTGAATTTGGTTTCCAACGTGGTGTAGCTGATTGTACTTTATTTATAAAACACCATGGATCAGATATGGTTATTGCTCAAATCTATGTAGATGACATAGTTTTTGGTTCGACGTCAATGTCTCATCTTAAGACTTTTGTCGAAGCTATGTCCTCAACATTCGAAATGAGCATGATAGGGGAACTAACCTTTTTCTTAGGCTTGCAGATAAAACAAAATGAGGAGGGTATCTTCATCTCACAAAGCAAATATGCCAAGAACACGTTAAGAAGTTTGGATTGGAGAACGCCAAACACGTGAAGACTCAGATGGGATCAACCGGACTATATCCAAAGATGATGTTGGGGAGAATGTTGACTGACTTTATACAGATCTATGATAGGTAGTCTTTTGTATCTCACCGCAGTCGTCCGGATCTTATGTTTAGTGTTTGTGTGTGCACGATTCCAAGCATGCCCTAAAATTTCTCACTTAAATCTTTGTCAAACGTGTCATAAGATATGTTGACACGTGTGAGTTGGGAATTTGGTATTCAGACAATCCTAATCTAATAGGATATAGTGACTCGGATTGGGCTGGGGATGTGGAAGATAGAAAAAGTACTAGTGGAGGATGTTTTTACCTTGGCAATAACTTAGTTTCCTGGTACAGTCGTAAACAAAATTGTGTCTCACTCTCAACCTTGAATCTGAATATGTAGCGTGGGAGTTGTTGCTCTCAATTAATATGGCTAAGACACGTGTTAGACGACTATGGTGTTTCAAAAATATCTTAGTTTTGTCTTGTGATAATATGAGTGCCATCAATATTTCTAAAAATCCGGTCCAAGACTCGCACAAAACATATAGATATAAGACATCACTTTCTTGAGACTTGGTTGAAAAAGCTAGTTAGAATCGATTATGTTGATACTTCTCATCAACTAGCCGATATTTTTACAAAGCTTTAGATCATGAGAGGTTTTCAAACTTGAAAAACTCTCTCTCTGCTCATATAAAAATTGACACTTTGGAGTGTGTTATCCGAAATGTCACGACATTTACGGTAACATTCATCCATGTAAAATCTGAACCGCTTCGGTAAATGTTAAAGTTGTTTTGTATTTCTAACGGGTCATGACTTCTCAAAGGAACACCTTTTAAAATGATACCGTTCTCTGCGATGATACAAAAATCATAAAAAGGGAGTATCAAAAAATAAGGCAAAGCCTTAAATTCCTCGGCAATTGTAAAATGTTGGGCAAAACCCACAAAATTGATACCGTTCCTATTCTATAGGAGTATCAACATACACAAAATTGATACCGTTCCTATTCTATAGGAGTATCAACATACTTATATTTTATATCATGATAGACACAAGATCTTATCTATGTGGACTCAATATACATTGTTCCACCAATTTAGAGACAAAACTCTATGAAGTGTCTTGTTTAGTTGCAGCTAACATTCTATGAGAAAATGACTTAGTGTTACACAAAATGTGCTAAACATTTCTGATAACACTCAGATTTCCAGATTTTACAAAAGACGTGTGTCGATTAATGTTGAGTTGTTTTTTGTTGAAAAATTTCTCTTGGTTTTGATGTCTATTTTGAAACAACCTCTAAACCTTAGGAACTAGTCTTTGTATAGAATTTAAACACTTATGTAGATAGTTTTTTTTTGCCAAGTGTATAAATAATCATTCACTAATTACTAATTCTCACTTCCAAAGAAAAACGAAAAAAAAAAAAAAAAAAGGGGGCGGGAACGAAGTTAACATCACCCACGATGAATCCCTCTTTCAAGTCACCAACCTCACAAACTACTCCCATTCCCGTAACATCTGAAAACCCTAACCTCTCCTTCTCTCCTTCCACTTTCTCTCCAATGGATGTCTCACCCATGTCACCGAAAATGTCACCACCAGTCCCAGAACATTCTCCAATGAGCACAAGTCCACCATTGTGCACAGATTTGGTGGTAAGTATCGTTCAAGAACCTCCGAAATCGCCTATCCAGGGGAGACAAACAATCCTATCAACTTAGAGGAAACCCCAGATGTTTCCGTCCTCCCAAAGAGGACAAATCAAGCAGCCTTTCCCACTCGGAGATCGGTCCGAAACTTTGAGAAAGCCTTTGGCAGTGGTGAATCTCCCATCAAAAGGAATAAGTCAGCGACTCCTCCCTCTACAAGCTCGATTATCCGATTGAAAAGACCCTTTCGGGTGAGTCCCAACCGGAATCACCTGCTTCACCTTCCTTCGCAAATCTGATAGAATCCAGTGAGGAAGATGAGATTCCAGACGACACCCCTCTGAAGAAGTTTTATTTCAAGAAATCGTCGACTTCGTGGAAACAAAATCATCATCAACCCTCAAGATGTCACGAGAAAATGTTATGACATCTTACGAATCATCTTGATTCCAAAGATCCGGTCTAACAAGCGGATTCGAATGCATCTGAGGTAACCCCTTTCTCTTCCAAGTTTTTAACAGCCAATCACTCAAAACATTGGTCTTGGTTCAACGGTCGAGCCATTCGAACCGAGAAGGTATTGGACATTGCATCTTGTAGTAGCCACGGTCTGGTGGATTTCTTCACTTCAAGAAATCTACTAGACTCGGTAAATAACAAATGTCCTTATGTAGACAAGGTAGTGAAGTTATTTTATGCAAATCTAACAAGCAAAATAGAGAAACCCAAGTCGAAAAACTTTGGGAAAGTGTTTCTCTATAACAAATTTTATGACTTCACACCAACTACAATTAACCAATGTTTAAATAGAGTGAATGATGATGAGAGGGCAGAACGGGAAGTGATAAATGATAGGGATGAAGTGATTTCATATCTCACCGGTGGAGTGGTGAAGAAATGGGTTTCAAGGTGTCCAACATCCAGACTCACTGCCTTATTTGCTGTTTTGCACAAGTTAATGATACACAATTGGTTGTGTTCTTTGAACAAATCAATTGTAACAATTGAACAAGCATTGTTCCTATACAAAATAGGAAAAGGTTTAAGTATTGATATAGGAAAAACAATCTTTCAACAGATTGTAAATATGGCAGAAAGGACACGTGTATCATCCTTCCTTTCCTCATTGATCTTTAAGGTACTAACCTCTCGTGGATTCCAAGCCCTAAACAGATCTGATCCGAAAGAACTCAAGTATCGTCGTTAATCGACGATCACGAAGAGCAAGAGCGAGTCATTGATCTTCCATGGAATATCTGGTGGAAGTGCTAATGTTACGAAATGTCCTGACATCTCGGTAACATCTCACGATCGTCTTAACAACCGCTGGTGCAAGAGATTGCAAAGCTCAATGCCCAGATCGCAGGAGTGGACCAGGTACGGGTAGCCCTGGTGGAAGCTAGGGAACGTTACCTATTTTTGCTTTCTTCCCAAAAAGGGAGATGAGTGCAGTCGAGTGCAGTCCGGGGAGCGGCGACAAAGCTGAATGCTCGAACCAGAGGGGATCTTGATGCAGGGGGAGATGAAACCAGAAGACATCTAGAAATGAAATAGCTCTGAAGTTGTGTTGCTGTGTTTAGGCTGCTAAGTAGCAGTTGTTAAATCTTATTATTTGTGATGTAATTATTTGGGTTGACAATTTGAGACATTTTTATATTGTTGTTTATTCTATACTGTTTATGTGTATATTGATGGTTTCAGTGCATTAATCTTTTAGTTGTATACTCGCATTTTGCATCATACTCTGATTCGAGTAACTCACTGGCACATAATGTATATATCGTGCTTTATAACTGTTTCAGGTTAAAGGTTGAGAGATTTGCCAGTGATAAAATCAGTGAACTATTTGGTTTTGTGAAGAAAGGCAAAAAGGGGGAGATTGTTAGTGTTAGGTTCTGTGTCCTAACATTTTACGTAACATGTCTCTTTTTGGTGTTAAGTAAAAACAGGAAAATGTCATCCCAAATGTCGTGACATCTGGGAGGACATTTCTGGCATAAGTTTTGCCTATCTTCACGGAGCAGATTCTGAAGCTGAGAAGATTTTATCACGTGAATATTTGGTGGGTTAGGAGCTAAGGAAAACACGATAGTACTTGACAAGACCAAGTCCAAAGAGAATGCATAACGGAAGGAGCATTCATCGGAAGACAAAGTCAAACGATTGAGAATTTTAAGGTGAAGAAGCGGCCAACCAAATTTATTCTGCTCAACCTCCACCGAGATTCAAGGAGCCTCTCGGGTGGACTCTCCACTATAAATAGAGGGTTCACTCCAAGGTTTAATGATCCAGTTTTTGCAGAAGTAAATTCAGATCTGAGACGTCTCAAATATTGCCTCAAAACAGCTGGATCGAGCAGCCTGTTTTTGTGATTACACTTGTTCAAAATTACGAATTGCTTTCTTAGATCCATACTTGTTCTTTCAACTCAAAGCAATTGTAATAGGGTGTTTTTCACTTCTATTTTAGATAGATTTTTCAGGCTTAGAAGTTAGGATTTAACTTCTTTTAATCCCTTTTTGTTTTACGGATTACTATTCATTCTCAAGGGATTTGTAAGATTGTATAATTTTTATACAATAAATTTTTGGTCATGAGACCACTATAAGTTATATACAATTATATAACTTATGAAAAACAATCTTTGGTGTTCTTGATTTATTTCCGCTGCATCTTAAACTCAGTTTTTAGTTCTGCGTTTTTGTTAATGTTCCAGTTCATGTTACAGAACATTTTTGGGAACATTCCTTACTGTCTTTAAAGTTTACCTCTGTTCTTCTTTGCTGATTTTATTTATTTATTTATTCCATAGTTTAAGTGCGATATTCTCCCTTTCAATCTTGATTAAATTTCAATAAAATGAAGAATTTCTTATATTTTCATGACTCGAAACTTTCAATCTATTGGTTAATAGTGAACTACTTAGCTACCTTAACAAAAGCTCAGTCGTCCTCAAATCCTCAAAATTGACTCTTTAATCTTGATTAAAATTGGACAAAATGAATAATTCATGCTAGTAAATTGAAGCTTTTATATCGCAAAACTATTAAGAGTTAATTATAATTTGACTGAATTTCGAGATAGCTTCACAATATATATAAAATGCGAGATTTAACTTATAACATACTAACTATATATATAAATAATTTTTACACTATTATGTAATTTTATATGCAACTTATTTTCTCGATAACCTTTTTAGGTGATCTGAAGGCGTAAAAATTATATTACATACCTGCGGTACGAAACGGGGACAATGCCAGCCTTTCATTGAGCAATTGTCATGAAAGCAGGTTTAGCCATGTCAAAATGTTGTCGTGGTGGGTTGCACCATCCTCCATGGTTTGAATCTTGGGCCCAATTAGGTGGGCAGCGGTTTGTGGCTGTAACGGTAGTGAACCCTTTGTAGCAAAATTTTGATTTCACACACATTATTTGGAAGCATTGCCCACATGAATACCCATTGCTAAATAGCACTGTGCTTAATGCTGCTGTTGCGGTTCCATAACTGAATTGAATAGGTTTCCATATCCACAAGCTCCGCCTTTAAAACCAACAAAAGTCGTTTATTAATATAAATGAATTTTTATACAACTGTTCATAATAAGTGATATTTAGTAACTTAAAAAAATAAGATTCCCAGAGATCCCACCATAATCACATTGATCCCAAAGATACAAGTACCTCAATATGCTAGCCAATTAACAATATCATGCTGCAATGTACTATATAAATGTATATCAAAAATGATATGTGGAAGATTGAGGAAGGCCCTAAAAATCCTAATAGCAGAAAATCAGTCAGCTTTTGTGGAGAATAGATCATTAATACACAATGTATTAATATGTCATGACCTGTTTAGGCATTACAACAGGAAGACCACCCCAAGATGTATGATGAAAATTAATTTAAGGAAAGATATTGTGAGTTGGGAATTTATAGAGGAAGCTTTGAGAGGAATGAGATTTTCATAACCTTTTACAAGGATGGTTATTACCTGTATCACCTCAACTACATATACAATGAAGGTAAATGGAGTGGGATATGGATACTTTGCAGGGAAGAGGGGCTTAAGACAAGAGGATCCAATGTCACCCTTGCCGTTTGTCATTGTAATGGAGTACTTAACCAGAACTTTAAACAAGATGAGTGGACTACCTGATTTCAGATTCCATCCTATGTGCAAAACAACAAAATTAACACACCTGGTATTTGCTGATGACTTGATGATATTCTGTAAAGGCACTATAACAGCTGTGTCAAGGGTGATGGAAGCACTGGACCATTTTAGTAATGTCACAGGGCTGAAGGCTAATTGTGATAAATCAAACATATTTGTTGCATGAATGAGTGAAGAAATCCAGAATATAATACTGGAGAGGACTGGGTTTAAGCTGAGTACTCTCCCTATTAGGTACCTAGGATTACCCTTGTCATAAAAAAAATGGAGTAAAATGGAATGCCATCAACTGGTGGAGAAGATCACAAACAAAATAAACAATGAATATTGCAAGAAACTCTCATATGCATGTAGATTACAAATTATAAATGCAGTACTGTTTTCAATATACAATTTTTGGACTGCTGCGTTTATTCTATCACAAAGTGTATTAAAAGAAGTGGATAGGAAATGTAAGGATTACCTATGGGGAAGTACAAGGAGAAGAGGAAAATGTCCTTATTAGCATGGGAAAGAGTATGTATGCCAAAAAAATATGGTGGACTGAAAATTAAAAGTTGTAGGAAATGAAACATTGCATCAGTAGGGAAACTGATATGGCAGTTGACTAAAAAGGAAGATATGCTATGGATAAAATGGGTGCATGGAGTATATATGAAAACATGAATAAATATATGGGAACACAGCCACCACAGGACATCACTTGGTATTGGAGGAAACTGAATTTCATCAAGGAACAAATGAGAAACTGGTAAAAAAATGGGCAGTACATACTGACAGAGAATGGGAAATACTCTATTGCGAACAGTTATATAGCATTACTGGGAACAATGCAAAGAATGAATGAAACTGAACTAATATGGAGCTCTGTCATGCTACCAAGACAGAGATTTATCCTATGGCTAGCAAACAAGAACAGAATGCTGACAAAAAGGAGACTGGAACAGATGAATATACCAATGGAAGATACATCCTGCTACTGCTTATGTACTACAGATGCTGAAGAGAGCCAGACACACTTATTTGGAGACTATGAATGAGCAAAAAAATTAGGGAACAAAATAGCAAAATGGCTGGGAATGACCATAAAACAGGGAGAAGTACATAGTGTTTTACAATGGATCAATGAGAGGCATTGAAGGAAGTTCAAGAAGGAAATAGTGACAGCAATATTGGGAGCAATGATATACCATGTCTGGCAAGCAAGAAATAGGAAGGTATTTGCACAAAAGGAGACAGAAAGTGGCTGGATAAGCATTCAAATACAAAAGGAAGTAAAGGAAAGAATATAAATAGTTAGAAGATCAAGGAGAACAAGTAGATGTCAACAATGGATAATAGAATATGTAAGTAGATATATGATTGTTAACTGCTTTGATCAGGTATAGCAAACAATCTTGCCCAGTAGAGGAAAGAAAGTTACTACATGCTCCTTCTTTGTAAATACTTTGTTAGTAATGGTAATGATTCAGTGCACTAATAATGTATACATTCTTTACATTGCAGTGTACGTATAAGGTAAATCCAACGGCAGATGGAGCATAAATCAATGAGTTCAATTGAGCCCAGTATTTTCGACAAGGAGCATAAATGCTTGTGTGAAAAATCAGTAAAATTTCAAGAAATGTCAAATTCTTTTTGTATTCCTCCTCTAGGTAATAAGCAATGTTTTCAAGTTTATGTAACTCCACACCTTGATGGCAAATAAAAGTAGTCAAACTATGATATAAAGATTTATATAGTTGATTCCAATTAATTTGAAATAAAGGCATTGTTATTATAACGCACCCATTATTTCAGAAGCAGACTCGTCTCCGTAAAATGTGGCGTAAGCAAGCTTCCAAGGCATGGCTTTAAACTTAGGGCTAGGGGTGGAATAGTAGGCTGCAGCCAAATTTGCTTGGTGAAAAAAGTGCTATTGACCCGATGATCAAGAAAATCAAGCTCCATTTGTAGCTGAAAGATGCCATACTTTTATTGTTTCTCTTCAATTAGCTCTTTCCTAAAAATGGAATGTTACACTCACAATTTTTCTTTGATGAATAGACATACAAATTTGGTCCTTTTATAGTTTGTGTCCAAGGGATAAGAGCATATAGTAACCATCGTGCTCCCACGAACATGTTAGGCTATAAAGTCAACTGTTATATAAAATTTAATTAAAAGAAAATTAAGATTGTTTTGTTCTAAAATTTGTTTATCTTTATACCAAGTAATCAAACTACAATGTTTTTGTTACATTTCTTTTTTGGCAACGTGCGGCCAAGTTTTATGGTACTTGGTGCTTAGCCCGCCGTACCATTTTTCTAGGTTGAACATAAATTTGATTCTAAAATCACCGATTTCTGTTATTATTAGTTGCATGTCTTGCATCTCTCTTTTGACAAATTAAACAACTTTAAGAAACCTTGAAGAGATCATAGAATGAATAATTAATTAAGAAAACAATTAAAGGAGGATAGACTTTGGTATTGCATGGATACGTGTCAAACAGAATATCGGGAGGAAAATCAGTACAATTTCATATTGTTCACTGCAACTGAATTGTGCTATTCCTTTGAAGATTATTAAATCGTGGACAGTGGTGGATCTAAAATTTATATATATATCTACCTCAATCAATACTCGTTTTTCGGGCTTCACACAAAACACCTGTGCTTAAAATTTGCTAAATCTTAGCCTGTGGTATATACAACATTACTTACTACATATTGACACACTGCAAGTGGCAAAGCATCCACCATTTAACATAAGAAATGGTTTTTATGTTTACAAATTGCCCTCATGTACATATTGGTATGATCTCTCTCCCATGCAAACTGGTGTTAGTGCAATCTCTTTGCAGATGTCTCACATATAATCACCCTGCATTTACAAGTTAGGTTGTCAGTGATCACCATGGTTTATCAGTTTAGCTTGTCTCCACAAAAAGAGGATCATGCTATACATAAAATAAGGGTTCATTTACTCAAATATCCTCCTTTCAGACCAATTAGAAATCATCCTTTCGGACAATGTTAGACTCGGGTAATGTTTGCTCATATATTGCTCAACCTTACAGACAAATCATTAGACTGTCGGAAATGTTTGCAACATTACAAAAGTTTAGATCGTGGTCTAATGTTTTCTCATTAGATTTTCCGTTTGCTCAAAAAGGATCTTTAGGACCATCATTTAAAAGATCTATAAGTGGCAAGAGAAATAAAAAAGGGGTCATTTACTTAAATAAGCAACTTTTCTTAATGTTGAGTTAGGTTCAAGATTCATTTTCTTAACATAAGGGTTTTTTCTTTCTTCCTTGAGCAACAATATTAACAGTATAAGTACCTAGAATCATGCGCTACTTCCTTCCGGCAATGTGATTAAGCGTGTGCCTTGATCATAGACCATCTCCGTACCACAACTGAGAAAGATAATAGCAATGGTTAGATTATCGCGATATGGATCAAGTCGAGAATGATGATAAGATTCCTAGAAGAAATTTTTGAACTTACTGTGTGCATTTCACTTTGTTGGTGTTACCTCCGCTAGAGATGGATAATATGGTACCGAAGAAGGAAGTGTTTTCTGTTCCACAATTTGGACAGGGCCCCTGAAATTTAAGCTTATCATGCATTAATTTCAAATAGATGCAACCTTTACATCATCATAAAGAAAGCTTAATGAACTTATACCTTTAAGATCAGAAAATCTTTAATGATAACATTTGTAATTGTAAAGGATAGCCACAATATGAAGGGCAGAGCGGCAAACCACACAAAAATGAAACTGAATGGCTCCGGAAGCTGCAAATACACCAACCACAGTATATCTTTTAGTTTTTGAGAGAAAGAAAAATGAGCACAGTTAGTTTTCCCAGGAATGGCAAAGAACCATTATGATGAGCAGAAAAATGCATAGACAGATTATGAACTAATGGACAAGGAACTAGTTGAATTCTAATTTACAACATGTGCATATGAGTTTCTTGTCACTAAAAAGGCTTGCCACTGTTAAAATAAATGTTAGAAGGCCAGCCCATTAAGGGAGCCCAATACAGGCAGGCCTCTTAGCAGCCCATTTCCCTTTAATATTCCTTAGCCTTTCTGTTGCTATGTAAAAAAGAAGTGGGTCGAGGGTAATGACTCAGATATCAAAGTGTACATTGTACGATTCTCTCTTCTCAATGCAATACAGGCGAAAACCCTATTTGCCTTCTTCTTCTTCTCCTCTATCTGTTATTCTGTCTATTGTCTGTTTTCTTCCATTTGCATGTTAGTTTAAACTCCACTGTTGGTGTATGTTGGTGTATGTTGATGTTCACCAAGATTAGATTACGGGTATAATCACAACAGTGGCAAGATTCAACATGGTATCAGAGCCGCCGACGATCGATGGGTCACAAGAACCTCATCATTAAAGCACTGTAAGGAAGTCTTGTTATTTTGTCTCTATGTGATTTCTTCCGTAAGTTCATTGTCAAGAAATTGTGGATCTGAAACTAACTTCTGTCTGAAACCCTAGTTTCTGGGGTCCTATCTGAGAAGACAATATCTAAAACTAATTGTGGGTCGAAACCCTAGTTTCTGTCGAAACCTAGTCTCTGGGCTAAGTTCTTGCATGTCAAAATTTTCTATCTTGAGTCTTACCTGAGAAGACTTGGAATACTGACTTCAGATCTGAAATATCTGTATCCTGTGTTGTAAAGAATCACAGATTGACTAAAATGGGCACCGATTCCAGTTCAGGAGACAACTCCCCACACAAAACCCTTCCTGAGGGTAACACACTACCCACAACATCCTCTGTCACTTTTGTCCTTGACCATAACCACCCCTTGTTTCTCCAAGCTTCTGATGTGAGTGGAGCATCCTTAATATCCTTTCAACTCTTGGGATCTGAAAATTATACTATATGGAGCAGATCCATGAAAATAGCCTTACTTGGTAGAAACAAACTAGGGTTTGTGAATGGAAGGTGTGTCAAGGATCAGTATGAAATGGAACTATGGGACCAATGGGACAGAGTCAATGCTATTGTCCAAGCATGGCTGATGAATGCTGTGTCCAACAGTCTACTGAGTGGGGTTTTGTATGCAGAATCAGCCCTTGAAGTATGGGAAGACTTGAGGGAAAGATTTGATAAGATAGATGAATCAAGAACCTATGACTTGCATAGGGAAATTGCCACTTTAACACAAGGTAATAATAGTGTGTCTGAATACTTCACCAAACTAAAAACTCTGTGGGTAGAATATCAGGCCTTAGTGCCACCCCCTAACTGTGCATGCCCTACATCCAAAGACTTCACAAACTACTTACAAAAACAAAAACTGTATCAATTCCTCATGGGCCTAAATGAAAATTATATGCAGGCTAGGTCTCAGATTTTACTCATGACACCACTGCCCACTGTTAATAAAGCCTACTCTATGATTGTTAGTGATGAGAGTCAAAAGGGCATAAGTGTTAAGTCTGCAGGCTTGCTTGGGGTAGGGCCCAGTGGCATGGGACAGAATAACATCTCAGGCATGTATTCCAAGACAGGAACTACAGCTAAGGAAAAGTTCAAAAGAAACACAAATCTATTTTGTGAAGTGTGCAAAATGAGGGGTCACACAAAGGAATTTTGCTATAGAATAGTTGGTTACCCACCAGGCTTCAGGTCAAAAAGAAAAGAACACACAGCCAACAATGTCTGTACTGAGGGTGCTGAACACAACATTCAGGAGACTGCATCAGACAAGAATGGAAACAATCTGAAAATTGGAGGAGCACCAGTGTTCTCACAGGACCAATATAATCAGATACTCATGCTGCTAAATCAGAACAAAGGACAGATTACTATAAATACTGACTCTCAAGGTGATAATTCCTTAGCTAACACTGCAGGTATGACTAAACTCAAAGCTTTACATGTTGCTAATATAGATAAGAAATGGATAATAGATACAGGTGCCACAAACCATATGGTATCTGATCTGAGTATGCTAGATAAAGTAACCAAACTAAGTGATAACACTGCAAGCACAAGCACAAAAAATGTTTTCTTACCAAATGGTGAAACTGCCAAGGTCACTCACACTGGTACCAGTAATCTGTCTACCAGAAGCACCTTGAGTAATGTCTTATACCTTCCTGATTTTAAGCACAATCTACTGTCTGTATCCCAGCTCACTAGAGAATTAAAATGTGCTGCTATTTTTTATCCTGATTTTTGCCTGTTTCAGGATCTCTACAGTGGGAAGGTGAAGGAGATTGGTAAACTTCATGATGGCCTTTATATACTAGCTTCAGGAACCATACAGTCAGCACTAACTGTACAAGCTAAAGAAAGTGCAGAGGCTGATATAAATCTGTGGCATAGAAGGTTTGGCCACACCTCTAGTAAAGTACTAAGTCAATTAATTGGTACTAGTGCTGATAGTATACATAAAACAATAAGCACTTGTAATGTGTGTCCCTGTGCAAAGCAATATAGATTACCTTTTAATAATAGCAACACTTGTAGTAACTCTATATTTGATATGGTGCATATGGATGTTTGGGGTCCTTACAAGACAGAAACATATAATGGCAAGAAATATTTCTTAACTATAGTAGATGACTATTCTAGAATGACTTGGATCTACCTGTTGAAATTAAAATCAGACACTTGTGTGGTTATTAAGCAATTTCTTAGCTATGTGTCTACTCAATTTAAACAAACCATTAAGGTAATTAGGGTAATGATGGGATGAGTTTGTTAATGATATTTGTAGCAGCCTTTTTCAGAAGCTAGGGATAGTACATCAAAAATCCTGTGCCTACACACCCCAACAAAATGGCATAGCTGAAAGAAAACATAGGCACATACTAGAAGTAACTAGAGCTATAAGACTTCAAGCCAATATTCCTATCAAATTCTGGGGACTATGTGTACTAGCAGCAGTGTACTTGATAAATAGAATGCCTTCTTCCATTACTGGAAAGACACCCTATGATGCCATTTACAGACAAAAACCCTCCATAGGTCACATCAGAACCATAGGCTGCCTGTGCTTTGCTAAAGACCTAACTGTCACTGATAAGCTTCAATCTAGAGTTAAATGCTGTGTTTTGATGGGTTTTTCAGAGACTCAAAAAGGGTACATTTTGTATGACTTAAATGCTAACGTAATTCTTGTTAGTAGGGATGTTACCTTCAGGGAAACAGAGTATCCTTTTAAGAACAATATAGTCACTGTACCTATTTTCAAAAATCTGGAGGAGAATACCTACATAACTCAACCTGATGGTGTACCACAACCTGTTATTCCTACTGTTGCCATTCCTACTACTGATAAAACACCTCACTGTGCTGATAATAACACTACTAATATCTCTGAGATTCAACAGCAACCAGAAAATGTAGTCAGTATTAGAAAATCTAGTAGAGCCAGACAACCTCCTATTTGGCTCAAGGACTTTGTCACTCCCAATGTTAACAGTGTACTCTATCCTATTCAGGACTATATGCACTATGAACACTTAAGTAATAGATATCAGGCCTTTCTGACTTCTTTTTCTGAAATAATAGAACCACAAAACTATAATGAGGCCTCAAAAGATCCTAGATGGGTGGAAGCCATGAAAGCTGAAATAAAGGCCTTACAAGAAAATCAAACTTGGGAAATTGTTCCCTTGCCTTCAGGAAAGTACCCAATAGGTTGTAAATGGATTTATAAAATAAAATACAAAGACTCTGGTGAGATAGAAAGATTAAAGGCTAGGTTAGTTGCTAAAGGGTACAGTCAACAAGAAGGGATAGACTATCAAGAAACCTTCTCCCCTGTAGTGAAAATGGTCACTGTAAGGACTGTTTTAGCTATTGCAACCTCTAAAGGCTGGCACATTCATCAAATGGATGTGTATAATGTTTTTCTGCAAGGGGACCTGTATGATGAAATTTATATGGAGCTTCCTCAAGGGTTCAGTAGTCAAGGGGGGAAACATGTATGCAGACTACATAAATCCCTGTATGGGCTCAAACAGGCACCCAGACAGTGGAATTCTAAATTGACAGAAGCTCTGGTTCAAATGAAATTTAGACAATCTCACTATGATCACTCCTTGTTTATAAAACAAACTAGTCAGAGTATTACCATTATACTGGTCTATGTAGATGACATGTTAGTTACAGGGAACAATGTAGAGCTGTTAAGAGAGACAAAGCAGTCTCTTCAAGATGTGTTCAAATTGAAAGACCTAGGAGAATTAAGGTACTTCTTAGGAATTGAATTTACTAGATCTAATAAAGGGATTCTAATGCATCAAAGGAAATATACATTGGAGCTAATTTCTGAATCAGGACTTGCTGGGGCCAAGCCTAGTAGAACACCTACTGATTCTAATACCAAGATGACTACTAAAGAACATGATGAACTAGCTGCTAAGCAGCAGAATACTCAGGGAAAGAATACTGATGAACTTTTAGACAATGTTAGGGTATACCAAAGACTGATTGGTAAATTACTTTACCTTACTATTACAAGACCAGACATAGCATACAGTGTCCAAACTCTCAGTCAGTTTCTTCAACAACCTAAGCAGTCTCATCTAACTGCTGCACTTAGAATAATAAGGTATCTAAAGAATCAGCCAGGAAAAGGGGTACTTATGTCTAGTGGTCAACAGAATACTCTAACTGCTTTCTGTGATGCAGACTGGGCTGCATGCCCACATACAAGAAAATCTGTTACAGGTTATCTGGTGAAACTGGGTAACTGGGTGATTCTCTCATCTCCTGGAAGTCCAAGAAGCAGTCTACTATCTCCAGGAGCTCAGACCGAATACGTAAGTCTTGCGATCATTCTTGAGATAACTTGGATTGTGGGACTGTTGGGAGACATTGACTTCAACATTAGACAGCCAGTCACAATCTACACTGACAGCAAATCAGCTATACAAATAGCAGCAAACCCAGTCTTCCATGAAAGGACTAAACATATAGAGATTGATCTACATTTCATAAGAGAAAAGATCCAGAAAGGAGTGGTGAAAACTGAGTATATTTCTACTACAGAACAGCCTGCAGATCTGCTCACAAAAGGGCTGAATAGTTGTCAGCATCATCATCTTTGTTCCAAGCTTGGATTGCTAAACATCTTCCAGCATCCAGCTTGAGGGAGCCTGTTAAAATAAATATTAGAAGGCCAGCCCATTAAGGGAGCCCAATACCGGCAGCCCATTAGCAGCCCATTTCCCTTTAATATTCCTTAGCCTTTACTGTTATGTAAAAAGAAGTGGGTCGAGGGTAATGACTCAGATATCAAAGTGTACATTGTACGATTCTCTCTTCTCAATGCAATACAGGCGAAAACCCTATTCGCCTTCTTCTTCTTCTCCTCTATCTGGTATTCTGTCTATTGTCTGTTTTCTTCCATTTGCATGTTAGTTTAAACTCCATTGTTGGTGTATGTTGGTGTATGTTGATGTTCACCAAGATTAGATTACGGGTATAATCACAACAGTGGCAAGATTCAACAGCCACAATATGGTCATATGGTTCACAGACACATATGACATGCATGCTTAATTTTCCTTTGCATGTATATGCAACATTGACCAAGAGAATGACTAATCTTGGTCATATGGAAGAAACCAAGGTTAATTAACATTACCACATATGCAGACTTTGCACAAGTGTAGTGTTGGAGTTATTTACCATTTGCATCTTATAATGCAAAGCCAAAGAATCCTTCTATCTTTCTTGACACTTGTGAAATGCTCTTTGTACCACATTGGTGGTGGAAAGTCCTTTCTTCCACATTATATTGAATTATGCTTTATTGGGTTGGTAAATGGGCTAGAACAAGAGAGAGGCCTCGCGCACATGAGAATTGGGTTTCATAGACAAAACGGGTCGATTTGCCCCCTTGCGCGGTATACGTGAGGCCTAATTCAATTCCGATTTTGCAAAATATTATTTTGAGTTTACCCGAAATTGTCCAAATACATACTTATCGGGCTAGTGTCCAAGATCATTCCCTTGTCCGGGCGTAGGTCTCATACACCCGAAATGTTGTTACCGGTCATGGCTTTTACCACCGAAATTGTTGTTACGAGTTCAGTCAAGACTTATTCTTTCGGAATCATTTGTCCCGGAACCGGTCAAAGCTTATTAATTGTCTCATTCTCCTATGTTATTTCAAATCGTCATTCCCAACTTTTTGACCAAGCTACTGCAGAATATTCTGCAAAATCACTTTGACTAGGGAGAAAAAGAATGATATATATTTACCTCCAAAAGATAAGTGATCTCAAATCCAGTTAAATCATCGAGGAAGAAAAACCTGTAATAAAGCAGCCAAATAAACGGTATTAAAGAAAAAGGGGATTGTTGTATTATGGGCTAAGAACGCCCTTCCCATTTTTGACACGAAGTATGAAGATCATGAAGATACAAGCTATGTAGCACGGACACGGACACACCGAAACGGCAATTTTGGAAAATAGGGGACACGACACGGCAGGGACACGGCTATAAAAATAAATTAAAAAATATTTTTATATATATATATATATAATATAATATAATATATAAAATACTAAAATTAATATTATTAAAGCTTCACATTCATAAATAAATTATAAATTTAATTCAAATTTGTTATATACCAAATAACCAAATAACCAAAATACCAAATTAAATATGTACCAAATTAAAAAGAAACATTCATAACAAATTGACAATCAATCAAATATTCAATACATAATTCATAAGACCATAGTCCATAAACTAATACATAAGTATGTCCCAAGACCCAAATTCGAATAAATATAAATTTACTTAAAATAAATCAAATAAAATTAATACTAAACTTTTTCTAAAAAAAAAAAATTGTCCCTGCCGTGTCCCCCTTTCCCGTGTCCCCCGCGTGTCCTTGCCGTGTCCGATTTTTTTTTTTTGCTGGGCCCACTCGGAAACGTTCCGGACACGTGTCCGAGGCGTTTCGTGTCCAAAACGGTGTCCGACACGGACACCTCACCCTAAATGAGGTGTCCGTGCTTTGTAGGATACAAGCATAAAAGTTGTAAGAATGAATTTATAAATTGATGGAACATTAGGGTCAGGCAGAGAAAACTGTAACAGAGAGTAAGAAAGAACCGACCTTTACACTTTGTAGCAAAAGTTTTCTCCTTTACTTACTTAAAGCTCAGAAGTAAGCATTTTTTGTGAACACTTTAAATATTACTATCATTTCCAGAAATGGACCAAACATTTTGTATGCAATTGTGAAGTCGAAGTATTGATAGAAAAAGAAATGCTACTCACAATCCAAGCGCAACAACAGCTGCGGGGACATTTAGCAAGAACATCTTCAAATAATCAACATATAGGTCACTGTAAACCTGCAGGAAGTAAATTTGATCAACGGCATATTATGAGGATACACATCGGCAAAAATATAGCATGTCCTCATAGTGCAAATGAAAATCTGAAGGACAAACCTTTCTACTGCGAAGACTGCACCGTGGACCCTCAACAACAATATCACTGCCATCCATCTAAAAATTAAGAGATACAAAAAAGAAATTTTGAAAACAACAGAAGTATGGCCATATTCACAGGGAGAAAAGTAGAAGAATGCCCTTTATTGTGATCATCGAATAATCCCATATTAGTTACCAGTCAAACTTAAAAATAACTGATTCGGAAAGAAAGTACCAGATAATTGTTGAAATTTCAGAATCTGAGCTTATACAGTGTAATCAGTCACTTTGTTTCATCAACAGGCTAAAATTCAAAATAATTTTTACTTTGCTCTTACTCTTCTAGGGTAATTCTTTTTGCAAGTAACAATGTAAAGAGATATTATATAATAACATGCAGTACCAAGCTAATACTCTTCTGGTGTACTATTAGATATTATAAACACTAATATAAGAATATGATTGACCAATAAGCAAGCACCTTAAGTTTCAACTTCAGCTTGTCAAACTCTTTATCTGTCAAAATCGGATTCCCAGATACATAAGCCATAGAAGCTTCCAAAAATCTCTGTTCATCGGCACCTACATTGAGAGGAATTGCTGTCATTTAAGCTATAAACCATATTGTAAGAGTTTAGACGATTAAATGAAATAGTTTTATACTTAGCATGACAACGCTGCTCCCTTCCCACATTAGTTCTTCCTTGAGGTTATCAAATTCCTCATTTGACATTATGGCCTTTCCTTCATAATAGAATGACTGTGGTACACAGTCAAGACAAAGCCATTCTATTGGTTAGAAAGGGGAGCGAAAACAAGCAATGAAGAGGAACAATCAAAAGCAGTAAGATAGAACCGCATAGCAAGACTTGATCATCACGAAAAATATAAATATCCAGGGAATGAATAGAAAATATTTGCTTCATTACTTGTAGTGCTTGAAGAAACTCTTGTTCCATTTCCCCCATAGATTTCTTTTCTTTCCTGTCAAGACTACAATACTGCAAAATTTTACTGTCCTCAGCCTCATTCTCTTTGATCTGACCTGAAAGCAAAAAATGAGATTTTTATGAATGTAGTCGTAATATGGTATAGGCGACTATGAAATGGAGAATTTGGATAAGATCCAAAAAGTTAGATAAAAAAGAAAAAGAAATGTGTTGATAAAAGAAAATTTCACTTCATATGATCAACCCTTCGCTAAGACATCGACGTCTTCTTTGTTACTCTCTTTCTTTGTCTCACTGCTGTTTTGCATTTGCTTTGTATTTAAAAGGACATACTGAAACCAAGAAAACGTGGAGGTGGTTGAAGGTTCTGAAGAATCGACAGTTGAACGTTTTTTATTTTGAGGCTATGAATATAGAAGAGATCCTATGGCAAGATAAGTAGAAACTCCTTCTTGAACATGTTTAGGCACTATCGTCGATTTCTTTCAGTGAATCACTTTTCTTTGCAGCAACCTTGCCTCGCCATAGTGATCATAGAGAAAGGTTTATTCTACTGAGGTGCAGCAGAAGCTTGTTAAATCTATTTGAGTAGTCTGGAAGAGTAGATGGCATTAACTTTTGGAAGCTTCCTTATATTCTCTCAACTGGTGTAATCCTGCTACTAAAAAGCCTGGTCTTAATGTAATTGATCAGACTTACTCAGCAAGGAGTACGTTAATCGGTTATTGTGCTTAATATCTCTTTCGTCACTCTTCGCCTAGATCACTTCATAAGGCTGGAATAGGAATACCTTAAACGCCTTTCTAAATTTATTAAGATTGGTGACTACAACAACTACTACACCTCAATCCTAAAAAAATTGGGATTGGCTATATGAATCCTTACTGACCATCGATGGAACCCCTAGCCTATTTTTCAATATTCATGAGAATTCAACATAAATTGACTAGTTTTACGTTGGATGCCGTCATAACCCTCCTCCTTTATCTGATCGTGGGACCGGCAATGTAAGCAAGTACGCATGGGCGGTCACAGCTATATATACTTTCTGTGTTAGCTATCTCATTAAGTAATTAAAGTAGAGATGTTGAACTTCTTCACTCTAACAGGAACTGTTAGGAGTAGTCGATTGAAATGCTCTTTTCTGAGCGCAATTAAACTTATACGTGACAGGAGTCTACCTTTAGTTATAATTACATCATTCCTTTTCTTTGCAATACAATACATTTAATTCACATGCTAGGCTAATCCACAACATAAATAAACAAACACATAATTACATCAGTAAAAGAAAATAGACTACATCCTATTGAGGTGATTGCAAGACTACCATCTATAAAAGATAAACAATTCGAACTTCGCTTGAACCCCAGATACCCTAAGCATTTCAAAGTATCTACCAATTGAACAATTCTCTAAGACAATCATAAACGCAGAAGAAATAAAAAGAAACGGAAAAGGTCCAAATTTAACCCCCTCTACTACACGAAATATCTTAATTCTACCTTTCCCCTATACTATATGAAGTATCTTGCTTTACCCTTCGTTATACTTGGGTGAATCATACCCTGGAAAATAATCTTGTATTTGCACTTTACTTAAACGGAGCTCCAAGATGAACTGGGTCGATTCCACGTGTCAAGATACTTCGGGAAAAAGGAAAAGGCTCAAAATTACCCGTTACCTTTCACTATGCTTCGAAATTACTCTCTATTATACTTCAAGTTAGAGTTGGAGCTCCGTTAAGATCACGGATGGAGCCGCGGAGGTACCAGCGTAGATACAGATTCGACTGACCAGTAACGTTTGCTCAAACAGTGTATTCAACAACAACAATATACCCAGTAAAATCCCACAACGTAGGGTCTGGGGAGGGTAGAGTGTACATAGACCTTACCTCCACCTTGATAGGTAGAGCGACTGTTTTCGGGAGACACTCGGCTCAAGACAAAGCATAAACACAGGCAAAGCAAAGCAAAACAAAACAAGATAAAAGGTCAGCTCAGACGAGAAATTAAAGCATTATGAATATACAGATAATAAAATCGAATACGCCATGGTAGTGCATTCTAACAACATGAAGCAGTAGTTAACATATCTAAATAAGATTAAAAATAAGATTAAAACATTACACTAAAGAACACATAGTAGCATGAATCAAACTACCGGGGACTATAAAACACTAATGTGTCTATAAGTGTGATAGGCTAATCGAGCCTACAGTAATAACACTACACTATCATTTTATAATCGTAAGTAGGACTACGCTCGACTACCTACTATCCTTCTACCCTAATTCGTATCCTCCACAACCCCTATCTATGCTCAAACAGTGTATTCGAGTAAAGAAATTCATTAAATATGTACATATATTAAATGTAAAATTCAGTTACTAGCACTTGATGTTGATGTTACAAAATCTAGAACTCATAAGTCATAACATAAAATCCTTGGTCCACCTCCGACTAAGATCAATAACAAACACATATGATTGACCCCAAAATAAAACGCGGTGGTTAAGAAAATAAGATATTTGTTGGTAGACGGTATTGATGGAATAGGAAAATTATATTTAGTCATAATTAGGTATATTCTGTATATGGTAGATGTATATTGTAAATTATTACTTACCGTAATTGTAGCCTAGGATTAGGTTTGTATTTTAGTATATGTACTATGATTTTGGAATGAAATAATCAAGGAAGAATATTTCTTACATGACATCAGATTCTAGGAAAAGTTCCTAAATCCTAAACTTCTCTCTCAACCGCAGTACCATCCCCTTCCTTCCTTCCGTCGGCCTTCCTATAAGTCAAGCGATCGTATCCGATTCAAAATTCAATTTTCACCCAGCCATAACTGTCACCAACATCAAATCTGAAAGAAATAATCCCTTGATTATTTTCATTAATTGAAGGACAATATATACACTTTACATATTTCTATAATAGGAGAATCATATTCCTATTCTACTCCTAAAACCTTATTCTATTTGGAGACTAACTATACAATTATGGTAAGTGTACACCACTAATTAAGGTACAAGACTAATACACCATATATACCAAATATACACCAATAAACCCGAGATGGGCCTTCTGCCCATAATCCCGTGATGCTCATTTGTCAAATATACATAAGTATACATGTGTATATTTAACCCCCCCCCCCCCCCCACTGTCATAGCTGGCGGTCTTCGACTGTCTCTAAATCTTCAAAAAAGACCGAACTCTTTGTAAAGATGTATGCAATTTGATACCTAGAAGGGACATGACAGACGCGTACCTGTCCACGAACTACCTTTTCGCGAACAAAGTGAATGTCCATTCGATATGTTTAGTGCGTTGGTGCTGAACGAATTCCCAGAAAGTAGATGTCACTAACATTATCACAATAAACCAAGGTAGTTTTCTCAATAGGATAATAAATCTCTAAAAGAAGATTACGTAACCAATATGATTCAGAGACCACATTGGCTATCCCTCGATACTCGGCCTCTGCACTAGAGCGTGATAAAGTTGACTGGCGCTTGGCAGACCATGAGACCAAGTTATTACCAAGAAATATACAATATCCAAACGTAGACTGTCTAGTGTGTGGACAACCACCTCAATCAGCATCTGTATACGAGACAAGTGTAGACGTTGACGAAGGATATAAATGTAAGTCATAGTCAAGTGTCCCCTGGATGTACCGAATGATGCGTTTGAGCGCATTCATATGTTTAACCCTGGGATCATGCATAAACAAACACACCTGTTGTACGACATATGTAATATCTGGTCTCGTGATTGTAAGATACTGAAGAGCCCCTGCAAGACTACAATAGCGAGTGGGATCCTCGTATGGAGAGTTAGTCGCAACACCCAACTTGGGTTTAGTATCAACTAGAGTGGAAATGGACTTACACGATGACATCTCAGCCCTCTCAATGATCTCAGCTGCATATTTCCTCTGTGATAAAAATAACCCACCTTTATGATGAGTGACAGCAATCCCCAAAAAATAACTCAAGGTCCCTAAGAATTTCATAGCAAACTCATAATTGAGCATTGTCAAGATTGACTGGCGTAATGCATCAAAAGAGGCAGTCAAGATAATATCGTCCACATATAAGAGTATATAAGTCAATGAAGAACCACAATGATATATGAACAATGAATTATCAGACCTGCTGTGAGAGAACCCAATAGTCGAAACATAGTCTGCAAACCTCTTATACCATGCCCGTGGAGACTGCTTAAGTGCATACAAGGACTTCTTCAACAAACAGACATGATAAGGATATTTGGGATCCCTAAACCCCAACGGCTGATGCATATAAATTGTCTCCTTGAGATCACCATGCAAGAAAACATTCTTCACATCTAACTGATGAATGAGACATGCTTTTGAAAGAGTCATGCTGAGCACTGTGCGAATGGTAGTCGGCTTGACCACCAGGCTAAATATCTCACCACAATTCAGACTACCCGCTGAGTCTTACCATCACCTACAAGACGAGCCTATGCCTCGCAAAAGAACCGTCAGAATTATCATTATGAGCAAAAATCCACATAGACCGAATAATATTAACACCAGATGGATGGGGCACCAACTCCCACATCTTATTATCAATAAAAGCATTATATTCGTCGATCATAGCAATTTTCCAATTTGGGTCATTTAGCGCAGACACATGATTACGGGATAAGGGTGATTTAAAAACATTAGAATTTAAATTAAAATGTCTTTTCGGTTTAAAGATACTCCGTTGACGACGAGTGACTGGTCTTTGACTCGGGAGAGAATTGGACTGAATTTGGGAAACATCGGGACCCGGAACAGACACTGACTGCTAGCCCAACACTGGAACTAGACCCGAGACTAGGCGATGGAACTAAAACAGTAACTAGGCCAGGACTGGGCTGCTGAGTAGGATTCGACAATGGGTTTGAGTAGGTGATTGTAAAACTTCCTTTTATCGATCTTGATTCGCGTATAAATTCCGGAACTATGGACCTAGCTGAACCGGAGAGCCCCGAAGTTCCACGGGTATCATAGAATTACGTTAGGTAGCCCAGTCGCTGGACCCAAAACACACGACGATGATGCCACTGGAGGGCCAGCGGGCAATGGGCCTGCTGGCGGATTTTGGGTACGGGGTAGGTCCGATAAATGGTGAATAATATACAGGGATATACCATCATCCAAAAAATTATACGAACTAGGCGCGGGTTTACTAACCTTAGCAAATGTAAATTGGGATTCATAAAAAAATACATGACGACTAATGATGATTTTATTAGATGATAAATCAAAACAATTGTAACCACGATGATTTGACGGATAACCCAAAAACACACAAGGGATAGAACGGGCCTGAAGTTTGTTAATTGTGGTGGACGAAAAGAGTGGATAACACAAGCACCCTAAGATGTGAATATGAAAGAGTCTTATTATATAAAATTTGAAGAGGGGACGAATATGTCAAACCTTTGGAAGGAAGAACGTTAAGAATATATGTAGCCATTTGTAGAGCATGATGCCAAAAAGACTAGGGTATGGAAGCATGAAGGTGGTTTGTTTTTATCCCGAAGTATGCCGTAGAGATTATTGAACGAGCTGGCATGTCATCGTGTAGGTCGTCCGCCACTCCGGTTGATACTAAACCGAAGTTGAGTGCTTCTTCCAGCAAGCCGTATATCGATCCATCACATTACTGCAACCTTGCAGGGGCCCTGCAATATCTCACCTTCACAAGGCACGACATCTCTTATGTTGTACAATAGGTTTGTCTATTCATGCACAACCCAATAGAGTATCACATGCATGCTCTCAAACGCATTGTGCGTTATATTTATGGCACTCTCGATCATGACTTGTATTTATATCCATCTTCGACAACCACTCTTATTTCATACACATATGTCGATTGGGGTGGATGTCCGGATACCAGACGCTTCATGTCTGGTTATTGTATATTTATTGGTGATAATTTGGTATCTTGATTCTCAAAACGGCAAGTGACGTTCTCCAGATCCAGTGCCGAAGCAGAATATCGGGGAGTTGCCAATGTGGTGTCTGAATCATATTGGCTACAGAACCTTCTTTTAGAGCTTCATGTCCGGTTCCGAAGGCGACATTGGTTTATTGTGATAATGTTAGTGCAATTTATCTCTCATGGAATCTGGTTCAACACCAACACACTAAACATATTGAGCTAGATATTCACTTTGTTCACAAAAAGATTGCTCGTGGACAAGTGTGTGTCTTACATGTCTCGTCTAGATTGCCGACATTTTTACAAAAAGTCTTCCAATGGTTTTATTTGAAGACTTTCGGGACAGTCTCAGCATACGCCGACCTCCCGCTTCGACTGCGGGGGTGTGATAGAATAGGAAAATTATATTTAGTTATAATTAGTCATAATTATGTATATTCTGTATATGGTAGATGTATATTGTAAGTTATTACCGTTGGAACTTGTATGGGATAAGAAGAAACAAGTGATCAAAATAAAGCGTTGCGAATTTTGGCGCGGCGCTAGATATCTAGAGAGCTCTACAGATCACCGTGCTTGGCGCCGAGGCGCTGAGCAGCAGCTCCGCCGCGCTGAAAGTTCAGAGGACTCTAAACAGTCGCAACCTCTGAAATGAAAGGTTATACCTATTCTGATGTTATTACTATAAAAGAACATTGATCACTTGATTGAAAAGATGAATCAATTCATGAACTAATCTTATTATTTGAGAATTAAAATCATTAAAGATTATTGCTTCTTCTTCTTCCTAAAAGACATTTCTGAAAAAGACATAAAGTAAATTCGTCAGGGTCTAGTTCTTGTGCAAGAACTCGAACCAGATAGTTGTACCCTCGAGATTGACGTCCGTAAAACTACGGCACAAGTGGAGGCGAATTTATGTCTTAGGACACTGCTGAAGCAGGCCTCTATCAACATCAATTTAGTGTTTGTTGTTCAATTTGAAGTATTTCTTATTGTTGATTTTAATTTTTATAGAGTTATTATTCTATTATTGTGCTTGTTCATTGATACTAGATTGGTACTAACAATTACTTACCGTAATTGTAGCCTATGATTAGGTTTGTATTTTAGTATATATACTATGATTTAAGAATGAAATTAAATAAGAATATTTCTTACAGGTATTAATGACCAATTTGCCGAAAATAAACTAAAGAATCAGATCCCCAGCAAGTATTCTCCACAAATCAACTTTAAGTAGAACGAAAGATGAAAACTTTAAAGCCTAACCTGACTGGTCAGCAGTAGCCTTAGGAGAAAGAATCAACAACTTCTTTCGAATAGATAACTTTCTACTAGCACCAAAAGGGATCAATGGCAACCTCGGCGACGAAGACGAAGCAGAAAAAACAGGTCTTTTAAAAGGTGCATGAAAAAGTCGAGAACTTGTCATACTGAACCCAAGTTTGGTGGCCATTCTTGATGGAAGTGGCAACAAATGTGGAGAAAATTAAGGGAGTAAAAAGAAGTAGTAGCAAAATTGTGTGCATTGTGGAAAAATCTTGAATGTGATGGTTATGGTTGAGGGAAAGAGTGGCAACAAATTAGAGTAATTCAAGATAAGGCTATTGTGTGGAGGGAAATTAATTTTAATTTTTCTGTCTTTATTTAAACTTCAACAAAATCTTCAGTTTAATTTAAGTTATTGATGTTACAGGATCTGCCACGTCATCTTCCTGTGGTTGAGCACCAGAATCTAGGAACCTACAGTTGCTTGACACACGGATTCATGTGTTTGTCACGTGGGATTGTTCTGGCACGATGGAATTGTGAGTTCCAATTTGATGCTGAGTAGTCTCTGCCCCTCAATTTATATGATGTAATTGCCAGAGTACGAAATTTAAAAAATAAAATAAGAGTTTTAAATTTTGTGATCTAAAACAAGTAAATATATTTGTATGGTTATAGATCATTCCGTTAAGCGTAAATGGTAAAGTTTAAAATTAAATTGTTGCTAAATAAGAAAATGTGTCATTTCTTTGACCGACTAAAAATAAAAATGTGTCATATAAATTGGGACAGACCTCCGTTTCTAAATAAGTGGTATTTTAGGTTTTTTATTTTGTTTCAAAATAAGTGATGCTTTAGAATTTAAAGAAGAAATTGATCTTATTCTTTCAAAATTATCCTTATTTACATAATCAAGAATCATTAAGTAATTTTTATTTTCTAGACATTTAATTAGAGGTAAGTTAGTAAAAACACTCTTAATTTGCTAGGAGTGAATATTTTTTAAGGGGTGTGCATAAGCTTAAAAAATCACTTATTATGAAACGGATGAGTAAAACAACTAATTTTCAGAAATAAACTTTTACCAATTTAAAAGGTATGGAGTAATTACTTTTTTTGACAAAGGTAAGAGAAAAGAGTGTAAATATTGTTTTTGTTTTGAAGAATTTTGAATTTCTGGGTACTCAAAATATTGGATCTTTGGAAAGATTATAGTTTAAGAAAAAGCTACTATTCGACTCACGAATAATAATATTTTCTCACGAGTAATAATGTTTTTCAAGTAAAATAGGACTAGGAATTTCAGAAAATTTTGAGCGTGTGAATAAAGGGAAAGGAAAGGAAAGGAAGAAGAAGAGAAGGCTTACTACTTAGTTGTGACTTGTGAGTATTTAGTATTTACACTTAAAATAGTGTAGGTTAAAAGTTGCAACCATTGGCTTCAAACTTCAATCAGAACCCCTTATTAGCTTTTAAAATATGGATTATTCTATAAAAAAAAAAGTAGAAATTTGTTAATAGTATTGATCTTCATTTAACTTTCCTTAATTTGTTTAAAGCGAATGTCACACTCTTACACATATCATTAATTTGTTTTAAGATAATGTCACAATCTTACCTATAGTAGTAAGCTTTCAATTCGAAAAGGTCACTTTTTATGGAAATTGACTATAATCACAAATAAAATATAATAAAACACAAATTTTCTTGATTAATATTTGTGAGTGTTAATTCTGTTTATCCCTTGATTTTATTTTCTCTGTGATTTGAGAGTTGTCAGTACCATATTTTTTGAAAAATGATAATTTGAACCTCTTTGCGATGTATTTGGTCACTAAGAACGTTCGACAACGACTTTGAGAAAATTAGTATTTGATGTTTTGATTTTTTTGTAAATATCCATATGTTTGTGGAATTTTCGAGTTAAAACGGGTCAATTGGTTCTGTGGAATGTGACATTCTCTTGAACAACGCAAACCCCATTTTGGAAAACTTGCACTTCTCTTGTCAATATGCTTCTTTCTTGGTCCGACTTCTAGCACTCCATTAATTGCATAGAAAGTGCCTTGTCCTTGACGGATAAGTGTTCTTTTGCTGAACTTAACTTACACAAAAAACAGTTTGACAAGTTTGTTAGTCTACCTACCTTTTCTATGTTACCAACATATTATGGAAGTTACTGATATGAGACTTTCTTGGCAATTTTTTTAAAATCATCTAGTTTTTTTTTCTCCACTAACCACTACGCCACACCTTGAGTGTTTCAAGTAACTTGAAAGGTGAAGATGAAATACGACCGCATGATATCGCGAGTTCGATCCTGCATAAACTTTTTGGTTGGCGCGCCGCGCCGACTGGCGAAGTGTGGTTAATCGGTGGCGTGGTTTGCGTCTATTGCGTCGAAGAATGCTGCGTGCGCCTTCACAAAAAAAAAAATAATAACTTGAAAACTATTGTATAGGATAATAGGCGAAATTATATGAATTGAATGGGACTTCAGCTTCGACGATCGTATCCAAAACCAAATGATTGTTCTAGAATAACTATTCCTCACAATTGCTTACACTCCTTGCTTGCAGTGTCATATATTAATCATCTTAACAAACTAAATTTGTTTCAAGATACTTGACATTTTAGAAAACAAGTAATCCTCTTTTTTTTTTCTTCAAATCCACCTTTCCCATTCCAATTAGTGGATTGTCAATTAAGTGAGATGGACAAAGCAGTATACACAATCTTTTGATTCAGGCAATCAAATCTCCTTTTTAAGGAATGTGCATGACTTAAAAAATATATAATATAGACCTGAAATAGTAATAACTAAACTAAAACAAGAATGTCAATGAAAAACAGCATTGGGAGAAAATGGAGCTCCAGTTCCCAGCTACCAGTCGTTGTTTTCCACAGATAACATACATAATTGGGACCCAACCACAATTCTAATTTTAGTCATCGACATTTGAAATGTAAAACTAAAAGCTGTCCCAACGTGTGATAACTGAAAACCTTAATTAACCTATACCAGGTTAGCTATGAGTCACGTGCATGCAAGGTGGTTGAATACAAGCTTTATCTTCCAGTCAACATAAGAGCTACCAATTTTGCCATCCATATATAAACCTCAGCTTAATCACCAAACTATAATAAAGGGAAAGAAAGTAAAAGCAAGAGAGGGAATTACATTTTTTCATACAAAGATGGTGAGTGCAGTTGTTTCAACCCCTTCAAGAGTTGAAAGCTTGGCTAAAAGTGGAATACAAGCCATTCCTAAAGAATATGTGAGGCCACAAGAAGAGTTAAATGGAATGGGAAATATCTTTGAGGAAGAGAAGAAAGATGAAGGACCTCAAGTACCGATGATTGATCTTAAAGAAATCGACTCAGAGGACAAGGAAATTCGTGAGAAATGCCATCAGGATTTGAAGAAAGCAGCCATGGAATGGGGAGTCATGCACCTTGTTAACCATGGCATATCGGATGAGCTAATTGATTGTGTCAAGGTTGCTGGAGGTACCTTCTTTGATCTACCTGTTGAAGAAAAGGAGAAGTATGCTAATGATCAACCCTCTGGCAATGTCCAAGGCTATGGCAGCAAGTTAGCAAATAGTGCTTCTGGTCAACTTGAGTGGGAGGATTACTTCTTCCATTGTGTTTTCCCCGAGGACAAGCGCGATTTGGCCGTCTGGCCTAAAACACCTGCTGACTACATGTAAGTTTCTTTACATAATTTCATGATTGTAGATTTTACAATCTTTTCTTTTTTTATAACTATGGAGTCAAACTAGCTTGAGTAAATCTCGATTGATTCGTCGATAACCTACTATCCCCATCAGCATAAATATCAAATAACTTTTCCCACTAAGTTTCGAGCAGATAAGAAAAAATCGCCTAATGTTTTTTATTTATGCTGGAATTTCAACCTCTGGTCTCCGAAGGAGAAAAAATAACAAAAACGGTCTCTTATTTTTTCTAGTAGGTTCAAAATAGTCCTTTAAGTAGCAAGTGAGCAGTTTTAGTCCTTTAAATTAATAAAAAATGAGCATTTTAGTCTCCGTCAATTATTTATCAAACTTACTGTCAAATTTAACCGGAATTGTGAAAACAAATTAACCAGAAGCATAAAAAAATTGTCAAAATTACAGAAGCCGCAACATAAAAACTACACTACACAAAAATATCATAAATTACATCTCAAAAATTGCATTACACTCTTGAAATAGACCAAAAATAACATAAACTGCAAAATTTGTACTTTCAAATGTGAGTTCCCATTAAATATTTGCATTTTCACAATTTCGATTAAATTTATCAAACAAAGTTGGTAAATCTGATGGAGATAAAAATGTTCACTTTTGGCAAACTTTTAAAACCAAAACTGCTCCAGTGATACTTAAGGGACTATTTTGAACCTACTACCAAAGATAAGAGACCATTTTTGCCATTTTCTCTCCCAAGGACTTTTACCACTTCACTAACCACTGAACATTTCCAATTTGCAGTCCAGCAACAAGTGAATATGCCAAGCAAATCAGGAACCTAGCAACAAAGGTTTTGGCAGTGCTATCAATTGGGCTGGGACTGGAAGAAGGAAGACTAGAGAAGGAAGTTGGAGGCATGGAAGACCTGCTGCTTCAAATGAAGATTAACTACTACCCCAAATGCCCCCAACCAGAACTAGCACTTGGCGTCGAAGCTCATACTGATGTGAGTGCACTGACATTCATCCTCCACAATATGGTGCCTGGCTTGCAACTCTTCTATGAAGGGAAGTGGGTAACTGCAAAGTGTGTGCCTAATTCCATAATCATGCACATTGGGGATACCATTGAAATCCTAAGCAATGGAAAGTACAAAAGCATTCTTCACAGGGGAGTTGTGAACAAAGAGAAAGTAAGGATTTCATGGGCGATTTTTTGTGAGCCGCCAAAGGAGAAGATCATCCTTAAGCCCCTACCTGAGACTGTCTCTCAGGCTGAGCCACCTCGATTCCCACCTCGCACCTTTGCGCAGCATATGGCGCACAAGCTCTTCAGGAAGGATGATCACGATGCTGTTGCTGAACACAACATAATCAAGAAGGATGATCAGGGTTCTGCTGATGAACAGAAAGTATTCAAGAAGGATGATCAGGATTCTGCTGATGAACAGATTTTCAAGAAGGATGATCAGGATTCTGCTGATGAACAGATTTTCAAGAAGGATGATCAGGATTCTGCTGTTGAACAGAAAACCTTCAAGAAGGATGATCAGGATGTTGTTGCTGAGCACAAAGTCCTCAAGGAGGATGAACAGGATGCCACGGCTGAGCACAAAGTCTTCAAAAAAGATAATCAGGATGTTGCTGCTGAAGAATCTACATAGTTTCTCTTGTTGTCATACTCTGATGGTTTTTTATTTGTTGATCCCCTGGATGCTTTTATCAATAAAACTACAATTATTTTATTAAAGAAAGAGGAAATAGACCCCTCACGCACACACGTCACTTCTTCTCATGTTCAGCATTTTTCGATGGAAAGTAAAGTGACACTCACCTTGGTGCAGAAACTTAATGAAGTTGGTCAGACCAGTAAATTTCTAATAAAGGAATGTATAGTTACATGTTGAACAGAAAATTCCATCACTCATATTCAATTTGTGCCCGCAAGGGTTTATTTGAAAAGAAAGCTTCTAAGTTGTAAGTGAATAGCTCTTCAAGTGCTTCAAAAGACTCGGGAGTTAAAACAGCAACATGTGGAGACAACACCACGTTATCCAACTCAAACAACTCTTCTGGCACGTGGGGTTCATTTTCATAAACATCAAGGCCAGCACCGCCAATCTCACCTCTCTTCAGACACTGAACCAATTCTTTCTCATCAACGAGTGCCCCTCGTCCAACATTTATGACAATACCTTCCTTCCCAAGGGCAATCAGCACGTTTTTGTCAACAATGCAATGTGTTTCTTTTGTTAAAGAACAACAAAGAATCAGAACATCACTGTTGATTGCAAGATCATGAATATTAGAATGGAAAGGAAACGAAACATTAGGCTTCATCCTCTTTGAGGTGTACGCGATGCTGCAGCCAAAGGCCTCAAGTCTCTTACCGATCCTTGAACCAATGCTCCCTAAACCTACAATGCCCACTCGTTTTCCACCAACCTGCGTAAATGAATCATGTTATGTACATCGTCATCTTGCCAGCTCCCACAACCTCCTTTACCAGCTTAAGTAGCACTTCAGTAAAATGACAGAGAAACCAAAACAACAACATATCCGGTGTAATCCCACAAGTGAGGACTGGGGAGGGTAGGATGTATGCAGACCTTACCTCTACCTTTGTGGGGTAGAGTGACTATTTTCAATAGACCCTCGGCTCAAAAGAAACATAGACAATGCAGGAATGCAGGGAAAAAGACAACACAATGTCAAGATACAAAACAAATAGAGCAACACACAGTAATACACACATATGAATAATGATCTACGTGATACCAAAATAATACTGCTAAGAAAAGAACACAACGAGAAAAGAAAAAAATGACATAGAAACCATATACAAGAATATCTTTTTCTACTTAGAAGTTTATATATCTTATTGAACTCAACTTTTTTTCCAAAGCTGAACTCAACCTCTTATTTATGTTTGCCCTGAAGCTAATACAGAAATCAACCAATTATTATTCCTCAATCTGCAGCTACTTGAGATTGGCTATACAAATCCTATATATCCATTTCACTCTATTCAGACCCACTGGTTAATAGAGAAACACCTTTTAGGAATTGTGCAATAAAATATTTGCAAATTACAATAACTCTTCTTTCCACAAAATAAGATTTAGGGTGTTTGCCATTTGGTATGGAGGAAAACATTTTTTGTTACCAAATTTCCCATGTTTGGTTGGTCAATTTTTTTTTTTTGAAAAACATTCTCTTGGAAAACAAGTTCCTTAAAAATGAGGAAAATGTCTTCCCTATTGGAATTTAGGCAAAACAAGTTCCACAGGGGCATTCTAAACTAATTGTCTCCTCCCAACCCTCCACCAACACACCCTACCCCCCATCCCCACCACTTCGACACACCCACCCCCCAAATCCTCAACCCTAAAGTGTTTGCCTAGATTGTACAACTGTTTTCGGGGCAATATTTTCTGCTTATGTACCAAACACAAGAAAACATTTTTAGTGAAAAATATCACACTGTTCTCTATCTAAGTAAAACACTGTCAAATCTTTTTAAAGCAACATAAGAAAAATAGCACACTGTTCAATTGTTCTAAGTTGCTCCTTCTAGAATGTTTCAATCTTTACCATTAATCAAACCAATTTATAAAACACGTTATAAACATAGTATTACAAAACTGACCTTAGAACCAAGGGGTCTCAACTCTCCTTTAACAGGCCAACAACCACCACGAACAAACCTATCAGCAACAGATACACGTCGGACCACATCAATCAACAACCCAACAGCGAAGTCCGCCACGTCATCAGAAAACGAATCTCCAGCGGTGGTGACACGGATGCCACGTCGGCGACACTCATTAAGGTCAAAATGGTCAAATCCAGCACTAGTACCAACAACACACTCCAACGCCGGGTACTTATCTAAGGTTTCTAAGGTCACCGGAGTAGGACCCACACAGAGCATGACCCGAACCGAGATCGAAAGAGGGATAAATGATGGGTCGGATTTATCAAGCGGGTCGAGAATTCGGTAACGGGTTCGGAGTTTGGATAAGAATAGGGTTTTGAATCGTGGATAGCGATGGATGAGAAGTAGTCGGAGATTGGTTGTTTCCGGCGATTGCTGATGATCGGAAGAAGCCATTTTTTCAGCTCCGATAAGGGTTTTTATTGGTGTGTGGAATATGTTTAGCAAGAAAGTTTGTCATTTTCTTTGAGCTCCCATAGTAGCTCTTTGTCACTTTTGACTTTTGAGTCATGAAAATGCGTAAAATGATAAAAATAGTCTAAAGTACAATTTTCATATTTTAAATAGATGTTTGGCTATGAAAATTAAATATATTCTTTTTTAAAATTTGAAATTTAGAAGTTGAAATTGTATATAAAGTTGTGTTTAGAAATAATTACAAATATCAGAAACTACAATAATTAAACCTGTAAATGTGAGTCACGCGAAATTCTCTTAGTCCTCACTAAATCTAGCAGAGTTCGATAAATACCTTACGAATATCAAAAGTATTAATTTTTGACAAATTAAAAAGATAAAAAAATGGCCACTACATACTTAATAGATTACTTTGAACCTACCCTCAAACATAAAGGATCATTTTGTTATTTTTTAATGAAAATCACCGACTATATTTTGATGAAATGATAATTAAGTACCCCTTCATCCTTATATGAGATCTTAAGTGATTAAATCCGGACACCGAATAAAAAAGAATCAAAGAAAAAAAAAACCGAGAAGATATATTTCGAATAAAAGAACCTACAGGTAAGTTGGATTGGAGAATTAAATACTACTATATAATAAACTCAATAGTACTTTTTCACAAGGTCAAAGGGTCAGATTTGCCCCTGTACTTTTCAAAAAGAGTTATATTTACCCTTAGTTATTCTTTTTTGATATATTTGTCCGAATCATTCAACTTTGGGCTCATATTTATGCTTGAGTTGTTAAATCCCCATGTCCCACTTTTATTTTTCTATACGTGGGTGGATTTTTTGTCTTCCAATATAAATTTTATCACAATTTAAATTATTTAAAAACGACGGACCCATTAAACCCGATCCACTAACCAAATGAAACCCAACACATATTAAGTAGATTGTAGATTTCAATGCATATCTATCAGATCGTGATTTCATGTATCAAATATTTCAATATTGTTGCATCCGATATTTTGGTTTTGTTCCAACAGTGTGATGAAGAATAGATCCTAGAGGGAGACTTTTATTTCCCGTCTCCTATTTATAGTTTTTTCTAGAATTTTTGATTTTCTAAAAGAAAAAATAGTAGATTATCTCTTTTTCTAACAATTAAAAAAATCTAAAAAAATATTCGATCAAACTGTCTTTTTTTGTTTAATCGGTGGAAATATATACTATGTAGTTTTAGATTAATTTATATAAAGTAGAAAGGAAAGGGACCGTTTGGTCCAAATTCGCCCACCCCATTGCAATCATCCCCTGTCATGATTGACCTAGTATGAAATGATGTCCTCGTAATCATACGAGTGCACAATCTTTTTACTAAATAGCAAGGGTGCAAAATTCAATTGAATTGGCAAATGAGAATGTTGGTTCAACAAGAGAATTTTGATGTAATGTTAGGTAATAACTTGAAGACGTTTGGGACTTGGAATCAAAACCAAGTGAACCACTAAAGACATATGTATGTGTGTTACATGGTTTGTTCAGCCCTATTTCTCCGGTGCAGCTCAAAGTGCCACTTTGGTATGCCTTCTGGAGTCAAGCATCAGTTTAACTGTATCATTCCAAAAATGTGCCTTCCACCGACAAATATATTCACCATTCTTGTATTATCAAACAATTTTGATACTTTAAACAGATTTATTTTGGGGGGGGGGGAAAGATCCACGCAGGCGTCACGTAGGAAAATAAAAGTGGGACATGGAGATTTAACAGCTCAAGGGTAAATATGAGCTCAAAATTGGATGGTAAGAGCAAATACAATAAAAAAGTATACAGCAACAACATACCAAATGAAATCCACACAAAAAAAGTATAACGAAAGATAAATATAAACCATTTTAAAAAAGTATAAGGGCAAATCTAACCCTTTTCCGTTTCCACAGTAGTTAAGAATAGATTTTTTTTAATGTATTTCCTATTATCGTGTTCCGCTATATGAATAGACTTTTAAGAAAAGGACTTAATTTGATAAAATATATATATCTTCCAAATAAAACTAAATATTCTATAAATTAAAAAAATGACCAGTTAAATGTCGAGAATTTTCTTTTTAGGAATAAAGTCTTAAGACAATTCTATTTCTCTACCAAATGTCAGATAAAATTATTGTTTCTTAGTGATAAATAAAATGAAACAAGGGATCTTATACGATAAATTACGCATTACAAAAGTAAAATATCACAATTCGTGATGCTTATAGCTTAAACAAGAAGGTGTACATGGTGACAAATTTAAATTCCAATTTACTAGCAATAACTTTCAAGCAAAAATGATTAGATCATCCCTCAACGTTGTTTATTATCCGACTATAGGTATTTCTTTAACAAGGCCCTTTTCATCCGGACAAAGCCACACACGATTACAACACACGTCATGAATGCGAATACATTCAGAATCTAATGGCACAACGGTAATATTATTATTGGTACTTTCTATTGTAGCTTTAGCTTTCATGATCTCAACTCCTACCAACTCTGGCCACTCATATTGAAATTTGTATCTCGATATTTTGCAACGATTTCCCGTACAATCGCAATTGAGGCAAGGAGGGTATATAGAAGCGACCATAGATATTTGAGAAAGAAATAGAAAGCCAAGAGAGAAAAGGATTATTATTTTCTCCATTTTATGTTATTTGTGATGTTCTGCAATTGGAGGAGGAACTTCAAATATATAGGGATGTTAGGATACATTACCCCATAGATTTTATATATGCTAACCTCTTTTAGTAAATTTTTTATTTGTTGAATGTATTTCAAGATTTTAAGACATATATGTTCACACCAATCGTTTTTAGTTATTGTATTTCCTTTGTTGAATGTATTTCAAGATTTATAACATATATTTTAACACGTATCACCTTTTATTAGTTTTATTTCCTTTATTGAAAATATTTCAAATTTTGTACTAATACATATGTTCACATCAGTCAAAAGAAAACATGTTAATAATTTAAAGGAGCAATAACAATATAATGGTCCAATAGAGAGATAAATGTTACGCAAGATGATTCTGATATCATATTAATTAACTTTAAAAAGGAAATTAAATTAAGACACTTAAAATGTTTCTTAATTTTTAATAACTGCGTCAAGATTTGAATTAGTGTGATTCCACAAGGAAACTCATAATTAACCGCAATAAAATGAGAGTCGTTTCTTTTAAACTAATCAAGAGTGTCCTACCAAGTGAGTTAATTACCGGTTCAATACAATCTAATATTGCAATCACATGCTAGATTTTGCTAAACCTTTTGGACAAAAACATTGGGGATCTTAAATTAAAGTAATTAATAGTTTCTAATTTTCAACAAAGTCAAAATTTGGACTAATGAGAGTCGTCTTTTAGTATAAATAAGTGTGTGAAGGTCATGTAAGTAAATGAAAATGAGAAAAATGACAGAATGGTCACTTATTGTTTAAGGTAGGTTCAAAATAATTTCTTAAGTATGCACTAAAGAATTTTAATTCTTTAAATTTATCAAAAATTAATACTTTTAGTCTACGTTAAATATTTAATAATTCATATTTGTTATTTTTTATGCTAATAGTCAAAAAAGAAAGATTTAACCTTAATGTCACACCCCAACCTTAAGGGGTTTGGCCGACACCCGATGCATTACGGCATGAGCGTACCATGTCTCGTTCGTACGCTGGATACACATGTATTTGGGACAACAAAGCCTCAGAATGACTCTCATGAGACAATCAAGACATCATAACATGTAGAAGCAGAAAAACCCAATATGTACAATATAAATAAGGTCGACAAGGCCATATTTGACTCCGACACATAGGATGATTGTCCATAAACCACTAAGAGTACATAAACATCATCACGTCGGGATAGGGTCTTACATCTAGTCTTCATTATCGGTCCGACGGTCCGGTATCCACTTCACGGCAGGTCAGATAAGCTTACCGGTCCGGACCGATCCCGGACCGATAAGGTTTCGGTCCTGGAACGAGATCTGATCCCGGACCGAAACCTTATCGGTCCGGACCGGTAAGAATTTTCTGGGTCAGGCCGATATTTTCTTTTTTAAAATTGAATTTCCAATACTAAAATTGACATTCTCGGACACATTACCACGAAATTTTTACGTTGAAATATATTGTATAGCGCGAGATATTTAGATTTGAAAATGGACATTTGGTAACAATTTGAGGTAAAAGTGAAATTGATTGGCAAGACGGATGTTTTTTGAGAAATTGGCTGCTCCAAACTGCTTTGGCTGTTTGTCCGACCCTATCTCAAAAAAATACGCGAAATCAAAAAAACATTAGGTCAAACGGACATCCGAGCGCAAAGTTATGACCATTTAAAGTTTCATTAATTTACAACTAATTAGAGTGACGGGAGGGCCGTGGTGAGGGGGCTTCTTTGGGAGCTTCTTGGGTGGCAATTGGAAGGTGGGATTGAGGAGGGGTTGGGGTGTTCTGGGTATTTTCTGGGATTCTGGTCCGGCTCCTTATCGGTCCGGGTATTTTTTTTGGTACTTGTCGCGCCCCATTTGAAACCGCGACTTTCTAAAAGCGAGCCCTGCTTAATAAGAAATGTTAGGAACTAAATAAAAGAGCTAAATGTTAAAAGAATACTAAAATTTAAAAGGTGCTAAATGGTTAAAGATGCTAGGGTTCACGGAGTCGCCACCTAATTATTTTGGGTGAATTAGGACACTTAAATGTTAACTAGTTTAAAGTAAACATTAACTTCGTTTAATGGTCTGCTAAACTTAATGAGATTCTGGGTAAGGGTTCTTTATTATCCTAAAGGGAAGGGGTTAGGCACCCTAAAGGATCCGCTAACTTGCGGTTGTCCGTTCAAACCTAGGGTTATTATTGCTAAGCATGCATGTTTGAAAAGTGTTCAAGTAAAAGATGTAGGAAGTATTTTTGCTAACCTAAAAATGTGAGATTTGTTTTAAAATATATAAAGCTAGTTCTAGCTAAAATATGTATTATTATTATATGTGCAAAGATGATTTATGTGTTTATGAAGTGGCCCTAGCATGCAAGGTATCTATATGATAAATGGAACTAATTTTCCTATATGGGTGTTTAATGATTGAGTTTATAGAATGATATTTTAATTACGTGAAGAGTTATGCGGGTTAGGTTATTTAATGCAACTTTAAGCAATGTATAACTAGCATAAAATAATTAAGTTAGAGGAAACGAGTTTCTAGTACCAAACTACCTCTCAATGGCAACCCGAAGCTTGAATGTCCTAAAGGTTCTGCTAGTAGGGTGATGTTAGGCAATTAATTTACAAATAATGAATAGGCAGACATAAATTAATAAATGACTCGATGAAGCGATGTCTTTCGCGGTGGTTTTGGGATTCCAACGCGGATAGAAAAATGCACATAGACGCGGGTCTTCATTTCTTTGTAGCTTGTGATGAGTCTCGCACGAGACTCTTCGCGTTTAGCTCCGATGTATTTCATGCAAAATATAAGAAGAGAAAAGGATTAGAACATATTCCAAACCCTATCAAATAAGAAAAATAGACAAAAATAGCCATATAAACTCAAACATGCATATGCTTTAATTATATCAGTAACAAAACAAAAACAACAGATCCAAGCAAAACGTGATTAGGCCCGAAAATATAGATTTTTCATATTTCTTAAATAAAGGGACAATCACCCCATATGCGATAAGCCCAATAAATGCTTTAAGCATAAGACTACAAAACAAACAGAGCCCAATACATCCTAAGCCCGAACAAATGAATGCTCGCATACATAAATATATAAGTCCATATCTGATATACACTGAGATACATTGTTTCATACATATAGACCAGCAAAGTGATATAAACTTAAAATTCATAATATATCGGTATCGTGCATAATTTCAAAATATATCAAAACCCCCCAAGCCATAAATCAGAGAGAAAACCAGAAAATAAGCGACGAACATGTCCAAATATAAATGAATTTCAGTTAACATCCGGTTCAATACTTAACAGATAAGTTCAATTGACATGATGAGATACAAAATATTCACTATATGGTATACCCGAGATATACAAGGGTATATAACTCCAGTACACACTGGATATACATTTGGAGCTCTACGCCTTGTATATTTGAGAGTATATCACTTGTATAGCTTGCATAAGACAAACAAAATGAAAACCTCGATTGCAAGATAGAACAGAGAGAAAGAGAGCAGACATTATTGCAAGAAGGAAAGGCATAAATATCTTGGAATTAAACCAAGTAGATATCAGTGATATGCTCATGCATAAGACTTGGTTAGAAATCAAACATGCAACCTACATGCTCAAAAGGCAGTTTATACGCTGACATTCATTCTAGCAATCAGTTTTACATGTGGATGTCTTAATTTAATTGGTTTACAAGTCTTTATATCAAACATGGATTTTTTGGGAGGGTGCGGGACTATCAGTTAAACTAAACATATAGGACCTCCTTCATGCTAACTAGTTCAATAATATGCCACTTGGATTAATTGAGAACAGATGATGTGGTCAAACTGGAAAACCTACGAACTCAATATGGCCAAGATTTAGATTGTATCTGCAAATATATGACTATTTTAACAAAATAACAGCTTTAGAAGGAAAGAATAGGCCTCCAAACAGTAAAATGTGATTGAATTTTGATTTGAGAGATGGTATGAACATATAAGACAGAGTCACAATAGGGGTATGTCAATGGCCATTAAACATCGAATTACCCAACAAGATCCTAACAGACAAGCGCAATTAATCCATGAATGATCTGAACAAATGAAGACATGTACTATATACCTCATTGTGGTTATAAACAGTAGACAACCTTGTACTTATGCAAAGAACCAATTCGTGCAGCAATTTACACATCACAGATGTGTTAACTCAACAAACCCTTTTTATATTTATATGAGCAGGATGAAGTGTGATTCATAACAAACTTATTACCTCGATAAGTTACTGGACAAGCTTTCAGACGGTTTACGATTAGATAAGACATATGAGGGCTTAAGTTGAGTGCGACATGATCTTATAAGAAATTTAGCCTGCTAGTTCTGTGTCATTTATTCTTAAATAAACACACCATCGTATAAGAGGGAATATGACTCTCGACAATAACACATTGATAATATGTGAATCGCTAAACAGATCACAATGATGCCGAAAAAACATGCCCAAACCTTAATGCATATCTAATCATACTAACTGGGAACCCATATTCATTATTCTGATTTCAGTTAACAACCAATCGTGAAACCAAACACTCGACCATAAAAATACTTGATTTGCAGTAAACAGAACACAGTAATTAGAAGGGGCTGAGAGAAATCATAGTTTTACCTTCTCCGGACAGCGAACCGAGGCAGCGTATCAAGTCGTCGCTCCACTCGGAGGTTTTGTTATGTAAATTAAATGGAAAGAAACTTTGGGTATTACTGACTTAGAGAGTTTTTCTGTCGGGTTTATCGCTTTGAGAAGAAAAGTCCTCTCCCTCGATGCCTGTCGATATCCATTGAGTTTTTCTCTCCCGATTGCTGCTGATCCTATGCATGTGTGTAAACCTCTCTTTATAGCCCTGATTTTGGGTTCCCCATTAGGTAAGTTGTTGGTACGATTTTAGACTCATTTTGTGCGATTTCAATGGGTTCTGATTTGAAGGGATTTGGTTTATCTATGGTAAGAAGAGCGGGCTGCGCTTGCATGGGTAAGGAAGGCCCCCGGATTCTCCGGCGAGAATCTCGGGGTGTGCTGGTGTTGGTGCGGCGGGTCTGCTAGGTTTAGGGTTTCGCAGGGCTGCCCTTTTGTTGAGGACGAAGTGAAAGGGAACCAATAAGGCTTAGGTGTGGGGCTTTGGGCGGATAAGGGGATAATGGGATTGGGCTTGCCGGTAGTATTAGTTAAGGCATTTAATTAGTTAAGTGTATTATTAATTAATTAAATTAGGTGCTTTATTATAATTATCTAGGTGCTACATTAGTCTAATTATTTAGGTGCTAAATTAGTCTAATTATTTAGGTGCTAAATGTGGGCGCGTTATTTAATTAATGCTTAATACTTTAGAATGCGACGCTATTATTTAAAATCTTATTGTTATGCATTATTGCGAAGTTAAATTAAAAATGCATTGAGTTTATATTAAATTATTTAAATGCTAAATGCAAGTATGATATTTAAGAAATCGTTTAAAGCTTTATAAATGCGGTGCTATTAAATGCATATATCAGATTAAAATTGATTTTAAATTACAAATGATTACTAATAAATGCGGCTATGCTACGTCATCGCTAAATTATTTATTTTATGCATTTATTAATTATTTAAGAATTACGACAAGGCTTAAAGTTAATAAGTGCGGGCGCGGGACTCTAAATGCTTAAGACTTTACGTAAGACGCGATGCCATTATTAAATTAATTATTTATGCCTGTATTTAATGTTTTATTGTTGTATTTTATTATAAAAATCCTAAAAAATTATTTTACAAAATTAGTGTAATTTTATAGTTAATGGCTGGACGGGAGGGTCAAAATTGGGTGTCAACAGTACTCATATCCGGACCGTTAAGGTTTCGGTTCGAGTATCGGTCCGGGTTTACCGGTCCGATTCTCGGGTAATTACCGGGAGTATCCGGACCGCTAACAGCCCTACTTACATCCCCGCTGAGTTGGGTACCTACTGAAAATCAGCATCACTCCGTCTATCTATAGATTCTATACCTGCGGGCATGAAACGCAGCGCCCCAGAAAGGGGATGTCAGTTCGAATAAGTACTGAATATGTAAGGCAAAAAAATGTAAATAGATATGGGGAGTGAAATGAGAATAAGGAAGAAACAACATGTAAATCTCAATGCCACTTGAAATCATGATATGCATAGGTGTAATATAATCGTGTATATAACGTCGTATGCCTCTGTGGGAAATATTCTCATCATATTGTACCCAACTCAGTGGTGTACCTGTCACGCCCCGACTTTTCCTAAGTCTTTACTTAGGGCGTGATGGCACCTGGACAATTATTTCCCAACAGGAGCACCATTTAATTCTCTTTATTTAGAAATTTAAATTTATATTCAAATACGGAGCTATTAATAAAATAACAATAAAGAAATTTGTTTATGACTTTATTAAAAATATAACGCGAGCCCATGCTCGTGCAAATATTGTTTCAACATAGACATACTGACAAATATTATTCTAAGTTGGAAGGAGATCATTCCACGGGCATATCGAGACATTGAACGACATTACGAACTGACTAGTACCAAGCCGAAACAATGGACTTGGTATGACAAGAGGTCTGGACGATCGCTAGCCTTGACGTGGAGCCTTTCCTCTATCACCCTTTCCGAAACATGTTAAATAAAGTCACTCTACCATCCGAGTGGTGAGAACCTTACTGCAATTCAAAGTAACACCACAATATTCCAAGTGCAATCACATTATAACGTAATAAGCATATTGCAAAACATATCAGGTTACAACATTTTTAAATATGCAACAACTCCTCATAGGAAATTCTCGGTTTAACTAACACTTCATTTTATCTCGTATTATACGTTAAGACATTCCCCTGCATTTCCACATGTTTATTACATTTATATATTTGTGAACGCGTTTTAACTTTTCATATTTATATATAGGTGAACATGTATTCATCTTTCATTTTTTGTTGCGGCGTGCAACCCGATCCATTATGTTTACGTATTTGTGAACGTGTATTCACTTTACGTTTTGTTGCGGCGTGCAACCCGATCCATTATATTTACGTATTTGTGAACGCGTATTCACTTTACGTTTTGTTGCGGCGTGCAACCCGATCCATTATGTTTACGTATTTGTGAACGCGTATTCACTTTACGTTTTGTTGCGGCGTGCAACCCGATCCATTATATTTACGTATTTGTGAACATATATTCACTTTACGTTTTGTTGCGGCGTGCAACCCGATCCATTATGTTTACGTATTTGTGAACGCGTATTCACTTTACGTTTTGTTACGGCGTGCAACCCGATCCATTATATATTTATATATTTATGTGAACACGTATTCACTTTTCATATTTTTCAGAAGATCAAATAAATACTATTCTCTTTTCTAACATTCTGTCATTCATACTTGTAACGATTATAACTTTTTAACCATAACTCCAACTAAGGTGTTTCTCAAGCGGAAACTAAGGTAAGACGGGGATCTTTCACTGTACCAAATTTCATTTAAAACTACTTTGGGTAACTAACACAAATTTATCCTCAAAACAGCCACATGAAATTTGTTTCGGCAGAATTTTTATTAAACAGCACCCAATCTTATAATAGTCATAACTCCTAATCTGTAAACTCGTTCAATCCCCATAAATTCTCAAAACGACGAGAACAGAGAGCTACACGTCTCCATGTGAACCATTCTTTCATATTCTGTACCATTTGGTACAGTTTTACACTTTTATTCGCTGCCCTTCCTGGATATCGATAGATCCGAGGCAGAAACTTTAAACAGCTATAACTCTCAATACGTAAGTCGGATAGACCCCCGTAAGGTCTCAAAATGTCCACAACAAAGAGATCTAGAACTTTCATTTAGCAACAATTTTCATATTCCCCACAGATTAGTACAGTTTTACGTTTCAACGTCCTGCCCTTCTGGATTCCGACGAATCCGAGGCAGCAACTTCAAACTACAATAACTCTCAACTCGTAAGTCCGTTTTAATAAATCTTTATATATATCTGTCCGTAACAGAGAGATTTACAACCATGTAAATTTTCATATAATTCTAATAAGTAATACTCAATAAAAACAGTCCGTAATTATGCCTTTCCGAATTTCGACCAAATCTAAGGCAGGAACTTTGAACTATGATAACTTTCAAACCGTATGTCCATTTTACCTCATTTTTGGTTCTATATGATCATATTATAGAGGTGTACAATTCTTCCGAATTTCATCAAATTCTAACAATTATAACTCAGTGAGAACAGTTCGTAAAGTTCATGACGCAACTAGTTATCTAAACAATCAAAAGTTCAATATTTCTTTTCAACACTCAATTCTTATTCCAACATGTATTGAACTAAAAATAAAGGATGTTACCAAGAATTTCTGAGTGAGAAAACTCACCTTGTAAGTGTGAAAAAGATTGTGGTTCGGTTGCTACAACCACTTGCTCCTTAGTGTTCCCTAATTTTCTGCATTCTCCTTCCCTTGATATTTTCTTGATTTTTTTCCTTCTTGTTCACTTGTTTTTTTTTCTGATTTTCTAACCTTTATGTTATGTACTTTGTTTGTGTGTAAATACAATGTATAAATGGAGGGGTTTTCTATAACCTATGGTGGTGAAAAACCAAAAGATTGAAGGGAAATGAAAAGGAGGGAAGGGGGGGGGGGGGGGGGAGGACGTGCATATCTCATATCTGCATGCATCTTTATTTTTTTTTATTTTTTTTTCTTTTGTTTCTTTTTTTCTTTTTGTTTTTGTTTTCTTATTTTCATTTTATCTATTTATTTTATCCAACTTTAACACTAACTCTATCCCATGCAATTTATTCTTTGTTTTATTCTATATATATATATATATATATATATATATATATATATATATATAATATATATATTTATTAACCCAACCACAACTATATATTATTATTATTTTTTCCGGATTTTACATTCTCTTCTCCTTAAGCAACATTCGCCCTCGAATGTGAATAAGGTCGTAACATAATCACATAGACCCAATAATGTTTATTGTTATTGTAACAAATTTGGGGCTTCACATTCTCCCTTCCAAGAAGCATTCGCCCTCGAATGAGAATAAGGTTGTAACACATCGTAAAGACACGCAAATGACACACATGAAGTACTATGTAATGCATTTTTTTATTACCTTAGTCAAATAACGGATATTTGACTTTCATCGCCTCTTTCGCTTCCCGGTGGCTTCCTCGGTGGAGTGGTTCCTCCATAGGACCTTCACTAAGCAATATCTTTATTCCTAAGGCGTTTAACCTTCCTATCAAGTATTTCCACGGAACTTCTTCATATTGAAGCTCGCCGTTAAGAATTATCTCACGGGAAGGATGACGTGACTTGGATCGTGCAAGTATTTTCGTAACATTGACACATGAAATCTGGATGCATGCTTCCGACTCTTGTGGAAGTGCTAATTCGTAAGCCACATTCCCACTCTTCGCAAGATCTCATATGGCCCAATAAACCTTGGGCTCAATTTCCTTTCTTACAGCGCATCACTCCGCCATTGGGGACACTTTTAAAAATACTTTCTCCCTCTTGGAATTCAAGATCTCTTTCCGATGATCCGCATAGGACTTATGACGACTATGAGTTTGTTTTGATCCGCTCCGAATCATCTGTACCTTATCATTTGTTTCTTGAATGACTTTAGGTCGAAACGATTCGTCTCACCCACTCGAACCATCAGTGGAGATCTACATTTTCGTCCATATAATGCTTCAAACGGGGCCATTTGTATGCTAGAGTGAAAACTATTGTTGTGGCGAACTCAATTAGACATAGATGGTCCAACCAGCTTCCCGAAAATCTAACACAAGATCGCAACATGCCCTCGAGTGTTTGAATTGTTCGCTCGACTTGCCCATCTGTTTTGCGGTGGAAAGCGTGCTTAACTTAACTTTTGTCGAGACCTGCTGGAAACTTTGCCAAAAGTGTGAGGTGAACGGGAACCCTATCTGAAATAATTTGTAAGGGAATCCCGTGTAACGCACAATCTCCTTAAATAAATCTGTGTGTCTTGTGGTGCGCGTCGTAGTCTTGGCCAGGTAGAAATGGGTGACTTTGTGGCCGATCAACAATCACCCAAATGGAATCGTACCACTTCTCGAGTTTTGGTGGGCCGATTTGAAATCCATATGAATCGCCTCCCATTTCCACATGGGGACTCCAATGTCTGAAGTAATCCTCCGTGTTTTGATGTTCACTTTCACCGGCGACATATAAGACACCTCGACAAACTCATGACGTCTTTCCTCATCCCGTCCCACCGAATTTGCCTTGAGGTCCTGATACATTTTTGTTGACCCTGGATGAATGGAATATCTTGTGTTGTGACCCTCCTCTAAGATCTTCCTCCTTAGATCCTTTACCTTAGGAACACATAACCTACCATTAAACCGAAGGGTTCCGTCATTATCTCCCAATGTAAACTGTGAAGGTTTTCCCTGTTGGATTCTCTCCCGAAATCCAACAAACTCGTATCCTCAAACCGACTTTCTTTTATTTACGAAGCTAAGGCGATTGCGAGGTATCATGTACCACCACCCTACCTTCACCGATCTCGATTAAGCTAACCCCGAGGTTTCCAATCTTTGTACCTCCGAATAATACCCTCTTTTGTATTGCCAAATGAGCAGCGCCCGTTGATCTCCCATCGAGTCGTACCACCACGTTGGCTTTCCTGAGGATGGTAAAGAATACTAAGGTCATAATCCTTAAGCAACTCTAACCATCTTCTTTGTCGGAGATTCAAATCGCCTGCGTGGTTATGTATCGCAAACTCTTATGATCGTAAATATGTCCACATGTACACCATACAAATAATGTCTCCATATTCGTAAGGCAAACACCACCGCAGCTAATTCCAAGTCATGAGTTGGGTAATTCTTCCTATGTATCTTGATTGTCTAGATGCATACGCAATAACCTTTCCAAAGCTGCATCAAGACACATCCTAACCCAACTCTAGAGACATCGCATGATAGGCGTGAACCGCCGCGTCCGGATGGTAAGGTTAAGGCGGTGCGATGGTCAACAATTCCTTTAGTTTACGAAAACTTGCCTCACATGCTTCGACCATCGGTACTTAACCGCTTTTGAGTCAACCGGGTCAAAGGAGCAAGACTAGAAAAATCTTTACGAATCTTCTATAATACCCGGCCAAATCCAAGAAACTTCTAACCTCTGCCGAGTGGTCGGTTTGGCGGTTCTTTCTTCTATCTTCCTGGGTCTACCATAATTCCATCCTTTGACACAACATGGCCCAAAAAGGCTACCTTTTCCAACAAAATTCACACTTTGAAAATTTAGCATATAGTTTCTCTGTTTCAAGACTTGAAGCACTACCCTCGAGATGCTCTTCATGTTCTTCAACACTCTTCAGTAGATTAGGATATCATCTATGAACACAATCACGAACAAATCTAGGAATGGTTTGAAGATTCTGTTCATTAAATCCATAAAAGTTGGGGAATCGTTAACCCAAAAGCATGACCAAGAACTCATAATGGCCGTATCGGGTTCTAAAGGTACATTTTGGATATATCATCTGGATTTATTTTCACCGGTGATATCGACGGAGATCAATCTTGGAAAAATAGCTAGCTCCGAAGTTGGTCAAAAGATCATCGATTCTTGGTAATGGGTATCGGTTCTTGATCGTGACCTTATTGAGTGCCGATAATCGATGCACGTTCGAGCGATCCGTCTTTCTTTTTCACAAACAGATCGTGCACCTTGAGGGAAACACTAGGCCTTATAAAGCCTTTATCCGAAGATCATTCAATTGTTCTTTTAACTCCTCAATTCAGTGGGGCCATTCGATATGGAGGAATAGAAATGGGTCTTGTGCGGAATTAACTCTATAGCAAACTCCACTTCTCTATCAGGAGGAAGGCACGGAAGATCTTGGGAAAAACCTCAGGAAAATTTCGAACAATAGGAACATCATTCACCTGAGGATTCTTTTTGGGTATCCACTATATTAGCGGATATCATACTCACTCTGTGACTTCTCAATAACTTTTGAGCCCCAGGTAGGAAATAAAGCGGCACGAGGATATTCCAACCCTACCCCTTATAACAACTTACGGTTCTCGGAAAAGTTAATCTCACTATCTTTCGTCGACAATCTAACATGGCATAACATCGACAACCAATCCATACCCAAAATGACGTGAAGTCTACCATATCAAGTAGTACTAGGTTCACCATTGTTCCTGCCATTCACTTCTAATGGAAAATTATTTACCACCCGAGAGGCCCAATTGAGGCCCTGCGGTGTCATAACCTCAAAGGTTCACTTAAATAAGAAGGTTCTACGTGTAAATTCTTAGCAAAGCCCGTTGACATATGAAAATGTAGGCGGGATCGTATAATACAAATGCAGGAATACTCGAGACTAGCAAATTACCCGTGACCACGACATTAGATGTTTCGCCTCATTCTCCCGGGCAAAGCGTGGCCGATTAAATTGTTGGGTTGTTGACCTCACGACTCTGGCGGGGTTGGTTTCGATTTCCCTGTGGCGGTGTGGTTGCCGACCTCCCTGAATAGATTGAGTTTGGGTCCTCTTCGCAATCCCCGGCATAGTGGCACGACTCTCCACGATTATAACATGTCTTCGTTAGAGCCGACATTCTCGGTGTGTTTTCTTTGACAAATCTTACAAATCGGTTTGTGCCTCGTGTTAGGGTTGGTGGCCTTGTCCTTGCTACCTTGGTAATTAGACCAACCGTGCCTTAGGCTTGAAATAGGGTGACCACAGATTGGTTCGGTCTTGAAGATCCCTTACTAAACTCCGCTTCGATTTTGACTCGGTTAAACGATCACGGCGTCCAAATCTCTTCTGCGAATATTCTCTTTTTGCTTTAGCGAAACCTTCTACCCTCAAAGCCATATCGACAATCTGAAGATAAGTTCGATCGTTGGCTAATGCCACCACCTTCTCTGCTATGTTCGGGTTTAAACCCTCTACAAATCGCTTGACTCTATCCATTTCTGTAGGGACGACATGTGTGTTGTATGCCGATAACCTCACGAACTGTGTATCATAATCTTGTACACTGCGGTCACCTTGCTTCAATTGTTCAAACTCCCGTCTGAGCGCATCCTTGCGCGTATTAGGCATAAATTTCTCAATGAATGTCGCTCTGAACCCTTCCCAAGTCATTGGTGGTGACATCGGGGGACGATTCTTCCTAAAATTCCTCCACCACACCCCTGCATCATCCACTAGTCGTGCGCCTACCAAGTTGATGCCCTGCGTCTCCACACATCCCAATGTGAACATTAAGTCTTCAACTTCATCGAGGAATACTATCGGGTCGGCCTTGGGGTCCTTCCCTGAGTACAGTGGTTCTCTTCTCCTCATAAAATCTGCCCATAGCCTATCAGGTACTGCTTGAGATTCTATACTCTCGGTCCGTGGTGCAGTCGCAATCGGTCCATGGGCCGTCTGGTTCTGGTTCGAGGCTATGACAGAGACACTAGGTGCGGGCGGAACCATGTGTGGAACTGCAGCTGTCATTAACTCTATGAGTCTATCTAGTTTTTGTCTCACTGTTTCTTGGGCCATTTGACTCTCGTTCTCTCCAACATTTTCTCCGATATTTTCTCCGCTCCCTTCAGACACCACTACGTCAACTGGAGGTACATGAGCTTCGTGATGAACCTCCTCTTGAGCCCCCGGGACTTGTGAATTCACCATTTTCTGTGAAGACAAATACACTCATATTTTAGAAGACGGAATTTCTACTCTAGCTCTTAAAATTTTCTTATAGTTCATAAGCATGCAACACCACAATATGCCAACAAGAAAAATAATTTAATAAAACATATCCTTTCTTTCTTGTATTCATAGCACCTCATTCATCATATTTTAAAACAACAATGTCATGACTACAATACATCACATCAGTCAACTACGCCATCGCAACCCGCTTATAGCCCTTATCGAATGCAGACCCCTACTATCACGCGTTCTAAAGGGCTTAACCGCATGATTCGTCTATTCTGCAGGTTGGCATTCAACTCTTTGCGAACCTTCCTTTTTGCTTCTCTTTCCATATAGTTCATTCTATGCCTTACTCCTCTTACCTGATGCAGAAATTGGTGCAATGAATTTTCTGTAATATCTTCTCTTAGCATCCTTGCCTTTCTGAATGCGGAATGAAACTTTTCTGGGACGGAATTGACTATTATCTGTAGTATGACTCCAATTGGAAAGTTGAAGAAGGTAGGGTCGTATGAACGTCTTTTCCTTCTAGTCCTAAGCAAATATGTACATAGTACGATTGTGTCATCAATGTAATCATCAAAATCACCTTCTGAGTCCATCTTACGACGCATGAACTCCCTCTAAGCTCTCATTTCCTTTGCCTGTTCCATGAGTACTTCCCTTTTTGTTGGAACTCGCCTTATAATCGCCATCTACACAAATCATATTAGTCAGTATAACGTTGTACAATCCCCTTTTTGATGCGCGTTTAGATGCACACACTTTAAACGCAAGTGCACGTTATCGTATCAAGTAGTATAGTCTTAGATAAGACCGAATATCGTCCTCTAGGATTAGGGTTCAAGTACCAACTATCTATTTTATAGTATCTATTTGGCGAATTAATACTTGATTGGTTGTTTATAACTAAGAATTTCAAAAGCTATTTAAATGTAAAGAATTACTTCAGATGTGATGAGAATAGGGCTTCTATGTATCCTTACTATCCGCTTATGTTACTTGTTAATGCATTACTTATGGTGTTCTTCTTTTGGAGAAAGCGGGTTTCTGAAATCGTTTTATACTCCGTTAGGGTTATATAAACACTCAACCCAGATTGTTCCTTACCTAACTTTCGATAAGGAGGTAACTCTATAGGAGGATTAAGCACAAAAACCTAGTTGGCCGTCACGCACAATCGCCAAAATTAGGGTTGTTAAGCCTCTCATCAACGCTTACAAATCTAATTGAGGTATTTTCATCCCCAATTCAAGACCGTCACCCAACTTACAAAGATATTCACAATCCTCCTTTTCGTAATCGATTAGAAATCATATAGTGATAACTAGTTGTCAATTAGCTACCAAGAATTCAACTCAATTATTGGATAGATCTCTCAATAAGAATAATAACCATAAGCATGCATTACTTTATAACATAAGGTTCAAGAATTCAACATAGAAAGCCTTATAAGAGAATTAGTTCCTAGCCATGAATATGACAAGAACTAATTCAAAGTTCATCATGCAAAAGCTGAAATAAATAAAGGAAAGGAAAAGAAATTACTAAGCTAATGGTATCCAAACTCCAAGTCAAGAATCTTGAGTTGTGCAGAAAGGAACCTCAGCGCCTAGGGTTCTCCTTATATAGTTTTAAAACGCCTCCTTCTTTTCCTTCCGTGCTGGCCCAAAAATCAGTCAAAGACCTAATTTTTTCGCGTCGGCGCGCGCCCTTTTGTCGGCGCGCGGCTTCTACTGTGCCGGGTGTTTTGGCGCCGCCCGATATCTGGCATGCGAGCGCGCGGCAACTCGTGGGCTTCTCGGATGTTTAGCGCGGCGTTCTAGTCTCGAGGCGCGCGGCTGATCTTCTGCAACTTCTCACGAATAATAGCGCGCGCCCTGCTGTCAGTGCGAGGGCGCCAGCAGTCTGATTTCAGCCTCGTTTGCCACTTTCTCGTTTCGGCTCTAGTACTCCTCTTTTCCCTCTTTCGCTCCTTTTCCGCCATTTGGCCACTTTAACCATTTTGACTCAAAAGAAAGAAAAACTATCCTAATACGACACTTTGTATGTACAAAACGGGACAAAAGACTAACTAGACTGACTCAAAAGGTGTATATAAAATACACCGATCACTTTTCTAACTCGTGTGAATGAGTTAGTACGAGAAATCAAGTCTTTGAAAAGACTCAAGGTAGGCACGAGAAGAGTACGAAAGAAGGGAAACTTTAGGATGTTATTCCGTTCACTTATTACTAAGGTAGCGCATGCCGTCATGATAAGTAACCGTTCAAACACCCAACTCGAAGAAAAACTTCCTAGAATCTCTTAACCTGGTTTACCTTTGATACCAACTTGTCACGCCCCGACTTTTCCTAAGTCTTTACTTAGGGCGTGATGGCACCTGGACAATTATTTCCCACCAGGAGCACCATTTAATTCTCTTTATTTAGAAATATAAACTTATATTCAAATACGAAGCTATTAATAAAATAACAATAAAGAAATCTGTTTATGACTTTATTAAAAATATAACGCGAGCCCATGCTCGTGCAAATATTGTTTCAACATAGACATACTGACAAATATTATTCTAAGTTGGAAGGGAGATCATTCCACACGGGCATATCCCGAGACATTGAAGCCGACATTACGAACTTTGGAGTACCAAGCGAAATAATGGACTTGGTATGACAAGAGGCTGCGGGACGATCGCTAGCCTTGACGTGGAGCCTTTCCTCTATCACCCTTTCCTGAAACATGTTAAATAAAGAGTCAGCCCTACCATCCGGGTGGTGAGAACCTTACCCTGCAATTCAAAGTAACACCACAATATTACAAGTGCAATCACATTATAACGTAATAAGCATATTGCAAAAACATATCAGGTTACAACATTTTTAAATATGCAACAACTCCTCATAGAAAATTCTCGGTTTAACTAACACTTCATTTTATCTCGTATTATACGTTAAGACATTCCCCTGCATTTCCACATGTTTATTACATTTATATATTTGTGAAAGCGTTTTCACTTTTCATATTTATATATAGGTGAACGTGTATTCATCTTTCATTTTTTGTTGCGGCGTGCAACCCGATCCATTATATTTACGTATTTGTGAACGTGTATTCACTTTACGTTTTGTTGCGGCGTGCAACCCGATCCATTATATTTACGTATTTGTGAACGCGTATTCACTTTACGTTTTGTTGCGGCGTGCAACCCGATCCATTATATTTACGTATTTGTGAACGTGTATTCACTTTACGTTTTGTTGCGGCGTGCAACCCGATCCATTATATTTACGTATTGTGAACGCGTATTCACTTTACGTTTTGTTGCGGCGTGCAACCCGATCCATTATATTTACGTATTTGTGAACGTGTATTCACTTTACGTTTTGTTGCGGCGTGCAACCCGATCCATGCATTTACAAATGCATTTACAAATTTGTTTTGTATTTGTTATATATTCAAAAGGCTCAATTAATATTTCCTTCTTTCAATATTTCGCCCTTCCCACTTGTATGAGTTATAACTCTCAAACCGTAAGTCGGATTTATGTACGCAAAGTCTCAAACTGTCGAGAACAGAATAATCTAGAACTTTTATTCAACATAAAGTTTTAAATTCCCCACCGAAATATTCAGTTTTTCAGTTTTAACAAATGCATTAAGAACTGTTTGCCGAATTTATTATCAGAACGACACACGATCTTAAAACAGTCATAACTTATTATCCGTAAGTTGGACCAAGCCCTGTAAATTCTCAAACTGACGAGAAAAGACAAATCTAGGACTTTCATTTAAATCAACATTTCATATTCTGTACCAATTGCTACAGCTTTACCATTTTACTCACTGCTTTACGGACTTTCAACCGATCCGGCGCAGAAACTTTAAAATACTATAACTTCTAAACCGTAAGTCCATTCTAACTCCTCTTTAGTTCAATCTGTTCGTAACAAATTGATTTACAAGCATACCAAATGTCGTCTAATTCTAACAAGTGAAACTCGGGAAAAACAATTCATAATTCTACGTGCTCCCAGATTTCGTCCAAATCTGTGGCAGAAAGTTTAAACTATGATAACTCTTAAACCGTAAGTCCGTTTTATCTCTTCTTTAGTTCAATCTGTTCGTAACAAAGTGATTTACAACCATACCAAATTTCGTCTAATTAAAAGAAGTATAACTCCGAAAAACAGTTTGTAAACGTTCATATCCCGAACTAGTTGTTTAAGAAATCTAAGTTCATAATTTTTCTTTTAACACCAACATTATATTCTAACATGTACAAACTTAAAATACAGGATTTTACTAAGAAATTTGAGTGAGAAAAACTCACCTTTTGTTGCTTCGTAATCGTGGATGAAAATCACAAACACTTTTGCTAACCCTCCTTTCTTCCAAATTTCTTTTGTTTTGTTCCTGTTTTTTTTTTTTTTCCTTTCCTTTTGCTGTGAATGTAGTTTGTTTTTGTTTTTTTTTGACCAAGTGAATGTGTGTGTCGTGTATGTATATATTTATGTAGTGTGCATGTGCACAATTAGTTTGTGACGTGGGGGGGGGGGGGGGGGGGGCGGGGTTGTGAGAGTTTAGGGATGTGGGTGGTGGTGCTGAATGTGAGTTGTGGGTAGTTTTAGGATTTGGGTAGTTATTTTATTTGTTTAGTTAATGTTTTTTGTTTTTTTTGTTTTTTTCTCCAATTTTCCAGGACTTCACAGAAACAATGAAAAGTTAAAGAACTTATGGTACACAAAAATGAGCCTAAATGCCTATTTTTACCTACCCATACCTAAGCCTACATTACAACCCTTAAAAGTCCTGAAGATCTCTTAGATGCATAGCCATGATTAGTGGAGAATAGCAAGTAAACATGTCATAGGAATTTTGAAATTAACATGCATAATTCAGTATTTGACTTCCATTAAGCATGATAAAAATGAGTTTGCGAAATATCTAGCTTAATGTGTTCAGAATGCTAAAATTTCATGCTATATGTTCCTGCATATTATTTTGTCAATCTTCATGTTTTTCTAAGTAACGCCAATGCAGCAAAAGTGATCAATCATCAATGTCATTAAGTCTGTTTATTTTTCTCTTTCTTGAATCTTTATTTCTTTTTTTTTTATCTTTGCTCGAGGGCGAGCAAAAGTTAAGTTTGGGGGTATTTGATCGGTGTATTTTATATACACTTTTTGAGTCATTTTTAGTTAGTCTTTTATCCCTTTTTATACAAATAAGTGTCGTATTAGGATAGATTTTCTTTCTTTTGAGTCAAAGTGGTTAAAATGGCCAAATGGCGGGAAAATGAGCTAAAAGAGGGCAAAAGTGGAGGTTCCAGAGCTTAAATGACGAGAAAGTGGCGAACGAGGCAGAAGCACGGACCAGCGCCGCGGCGCCTACTGCAGATAGGTTCAGGGCCGCGGCGTAACATCTGAAGCGCGCAGTTGAAGCGCGGCCTCGAACAGCGAAGCGAGGCGCGGCGCCAAATCATCCGAAGGATCGCGAACCAGCGCCGGCCGATAGCGCGGCGCCGTGGCGGAAAATCGAGTTTAATGACGATTTTGAGGCCGAACTGAAGGAAAAAAGTTAGAGGCGGTTTGAGCCTATAAAAGGAGAACCCTAGCGCTTTTAAGGGTTCCTTTCTTTTTCACAAGGATTCTTGGATTGAAGATTGGAGACCTTAATGTAGTAATTTTCTTTTCTTTTCTTTCCTTTATTTCAGTTTTTATGATGAACCTTGAATTAGTTCTTGTCATGTCAATGGCTAGGAACTAATTCCTTTATAGGGCTTTCCATGTTAAATCACTAGAAACTTATGTTATGAATTGATGCATGTTTATGGTTATTCTTCTTGTTGAGATTTATCCAATAATTGCTTTGAATGCTTGGTAATTAATTGATCACTAATTATCATTATTTATATGATTTCTAATCAAACTTCGAAATGAGGAGGTTGTAAATATGCTGTAAGTTGGGTAGACATATTTTGGATTGGGGATGAAAATACCTCAATTACTTATGTAGCGTTAATGAGAGGCTTAAAACACCTAATTTTACTCATGGCGCGTGATGGTTAACTAGGTTTTTTGTCTTAATCCTCCTATAGAGTCATCCTTATCACCGAAAGGTAGAAAAGAGCAATACTGGGGTTGAGTGTTCATATAGCCTTAACGGGAGTATAAAACGATTTAGTAAACCTGCTAGCTCCAAGAGAAGAAGAACCATAATTCATTGCATTAATAAGTAACATAAGCGGATAGTTGAGGAGACATGAAAACCCTATTTCCATCACTACTGAAGTAAACACTTAGTTAATTAGTATTTATAATTGTTAGTTATAATCAACAAATCAAATATCGGTTAGCAAATAGATACCAAAAGATAGATAGTTGGTACTTGAACACTAATCCTTGTGGATGATATTCGGTCTTACCAAGACTATATTACTTGTCACGATAACGTGCACTTGCGTTAAAGTGTGTGCATCTTTTCGTGCATCATGACCTAAGATCGTTAACCCCGCTTATAGTTATAGAGTCATGTACAACGAACGTTACAATCCAAAAAGAGTTCTCAGAATTAATCGTATAATAAAGGATGTCATAAAATGTGAATATGACTACCAACAAGAAATATACAGGAGTAAGATGCATTAATGAAATAAAAACACAAAGACAACTAAGCTATCAAAAAATTACATTTGACACCAAAATAATATAAAAAAATAATACAAACTGCACCTCAAAGGTTGTACTAAACTATAGAAATAATTACAAATATCAAAAACTACAATAATTAAATCTGTAAATGTGAGTCTCGCGAATTTTCTTAATCCTCACTAAATCTAGCAGATAGAGTTCGATAAATACCTTACGAATATTAAAAGTATTACTTTTTGGCAAACTAAAAATATCAAAAATGGACAATACATACTTAACAGATTACTTTGAACCTACCCTCAAACATAAATGATCATTTTGTTATTTTTTGAATGAAAATCACCTGCTATAATTTTGATGGAATGATAATTAAAAACCCCTTCATCCTTATTTGAGATCTTAAGTTCAAATCCGGACACCGAATAAAAAAAAACCAAAGAAAAAAAAATTAAAACCAAGATATATTTCGAATAGAAGAACCTACCGGTAAATTTGGATTGGAGAATTAAATACTCCTATATGATAAACTGGGTAGTACTTTTTCACAAGGTCAAAGGGTCAGATTTGCCCCTCTACTTTTCAAAAAGAGCTATATTTACTCTTAGTTATATTTTTTGATATATGTATCCTAATCATCCAACTTTAGGCTCATATTTACCCTTGAGTTGTTAAATCCCCATGTCCCACTTTTATTTTTCTATACGTGGGTGGATTTTTTGTCTCTCAATATAAATTTGATCACAATTTAAATTATTAAAACCCGATCCACTAACCAAAAGAAACTCAACTCATACTAAGTAGATTGTAGATTGTAGATTTTGATGTATACTTATATTATATTAAGTACATTGTAGATTTTGATATATATCTATCAGAACGTGGTTTCATGTACCAAATATTTCAATATTATTGCATCCGGTATTTTGGTTTTGTTCCAACAGTGTGATGAAGAATAGATCCTAGAGGGAGACTTTTATTAGTAATATTTATTAAACGTGAAATAAAGTAATATCCTATTAATTATGACTCGAACAATTGAGGCACCGCACATCGGAAACACGGTTTCCACACACGTGCACATAAAATGTCAAGAATCGTAATTTTCCGTAATATAAGAGATATTGGTACACATAATGTGCCTTCCACCGACAAATATATTCACCATTCTTGTATTATCAAACTCATATTGGAATTGGGTGGACGGATTTGGAAATTAGGAGTCGGGTTTCTTTTAGTTAATGGATCGGGTCAAAATAATTTAAATTGTGACTAGATTTATTTTGGGAAAAAAGATCCACTCATGCGCGAAATAGGAAAATAAAAGTGGGACATGGAGATTTAACGGCTCAATGGTAAATATGAGCTAAAAGTTAGTTGGTAAGAGCAAATATAGCAAAAAAGTATAACGAAAGATAAATACAGTAAAATATCTATAAATTAATACTCTATATATTAATAAACTCTCTAAAATAATAAAATCTTCCGGTCCCGACTTGAGCCTTTGTAAAAAAATCATCAAATTCGATAAGATAATAAGATAATAATTTTTTGGAAAATCCCTTTATAAATATTAGGTCCCATTAAAATTCTAAATTAATAATTCATAAATATTACAATTATAAATATTATGGTAATTTGCTAAAATATGAATCTATTGTTACTTGATTTATCTTAAAATTTAAATCTAATTGGATTTCATCCCAAACTTTTTTAATTGCAGCCAAGAGTTCCGGTGTCGAGTTCTCTAGCTGCAACAAAAAAAATTGAAGAGTTGTTGTCGCGCTCAAAGCCTCCTTTCTCGTGACTGGTTCCAACGGTATTGAATCATATTCAGCTTCATCATTAGTAGGATCTTCAATAATATCAACAACAATTTCCTCTAAACTTTGAACCATTGAACATTCATCATTTTCACCCGAATAGTCCACCAATTTGTTGACGTCCATTTCATTGTGATAACCAACATCCTTGACCATATTCTCAAGCTCATGTAGGTTTTCTTCAAAGTTTGTCTCACTTGAGATTTTTTCATTTGAACGGATTTTGCAGTACCGAAAGCAATTTGCTATTGACACTTGAAAAACATTGGTTGTCCAAGCGGAGACTGCAAAATTGATGACATTTAAAACATTAATCTTTTCTGGATTAGGTAGCTCCAACTCATGACCTTCCAGTAGATTTTTGTAGAATCTCCTACGATAGTGCATCTTGAAAGCTCTAATTATTCATGCATCACATGATTGAATCATTGATGTCATGTTAGGTGGCAAAAAAAACAACTCAATATTCCGTAACCCTTCAATTTTTTTTGGATGGGCTGGACAATTGTCAACCATCAACAAGATTCTTCTGCCATTCATTTTGTGATCAAACCAGCGAACATATTCATCAAAAAACACACTAGTCATCCATGCCCTCTTGTTGGCACGATAATGACAATTGATGCTGCTCATGTTGATATTTTTGAAGCAACGTGGCTTTGCATATTTTCCAATAATCCATAAAGAAATTTTTTCTGAACCATCCTCGTTGAAACAAATAGCAATTGTACGCCTCTCTTTGTCTTGCTTTCTTCCCTCAAGTTGTTTGGTTGCAAAAGAGTGATCAGCTTGTAACCTGTAAAACAAACCTGTTTCATCCAAATTAAAAACATCTTTAATGGGAAATTGGTTTATTTTCTCCCTTATAGCCTCCAGTTTCATTTCCATGTCCTGCATGTCAACCGAACCACTTTCTCCAAAACGACGAAATGATTTAATACCATGTCTTACCTTGAATTTTTCAAGCCAGCCTTGAGAAAATTGATGTTCAGGAGGGTGTTGAGGATGCAAAAGCTTCATTATATCCTTTGCTTTCTCCAAAATAAGCTCTCCGGTCATGTTGACTCGATCTTGGTACTGAATAAACCATTCATAAAGAACCTTCTCCATATCTGGATATTTCGCCGATTTGTGTCGCTTAATATCTCCACCATTCTCAAAGTTGGCTGAAAGGTACTCCGATGATCTCTTGAGAGTGTTTGATATTGTACCTTGACTAACTTTCAAACGGTATTTTTTATCAACCCACTCTTGTAAATCTTTTTGAGTGCATGTGAGATGATCTCTCTTATACTCACATAATGTTTTACGCATTTGATCATTCATGAATGATTTTGCGATGCCTTTTAGATGGGAAGACATGGTTGGGTGTTATGAATTATTTTATTTTCATATTGAGATTTACATAGTATATGTTTTATTCATCATGCATGGATATATTTAATTGGCTATAATAGTTATTTAAGTGCAACGAATTAATGTAAACATGTATACATTATTTAAGTAATTCGAATAAATTGATACATGCGTCCATGAATATAATAGTTAATTGTATACAATGAATTGATATTATACATGAATATATTTAATTAGGTACAAAGAATTGGTTGATGCATAAATATAATCAATGAAACATATATGAATTCATTTATTTTCAATACATATATACTAAATTTGTTGAATTTAAAAAGTCTCTCTTTTAATTAATAAAATATTAATTTATCGATATATTAATATCTCTCTAAATTAATAAAATTTCATGGTCCCAAAATTATTAATTTATAGAGGTTTTACTGTATAACCATTTTTAAAAAGTATAAGGGCAAATCTAACCCTTTTCCGTTTCCACAATAGTTAAGAATAGATTTTTTTAATGTATTTATAGACTTTTAAGAAAAGGACTTATTTGATAAAATATATATATCTTCCAAATAAAACTAAATATTCTATAAATTAAAAAAAATGACCAGTTAAATGTCGAGAATTTTCTTTTTAGGAATAAAGTCTTAAGACAATTCTATTTCTCTACTAAATGTCAGATAAAATTATTGTTTCTTAGTGATAAATAAAATGAAACAAGGGATCTTATACGATAAAATTACGCATTACAAAAGTAAAATATCACAATTCCTGATGCTTATAGCTTAAACAAGAAGGTGTACATGGTGACAAATTTAAATTCCAATTTACTAGCAATAACTTTCAAGCAAAAATGATTAGATCATCCCTCAACGTTGTTTATTATCCGACTATAGGTATTTCTTTAACAAGGCCCTTTTCATCCGGACAAAGCCACACACGATTACAACACACGTCATGAATGCGAATACATTCAGAATCTAATGGCACAACGGTAATACTATTATTGGTACTTTCTATTGTAGCTTTAGCTTTCATGATCTCAACTCCTACCAACTCTGGCCACTCATATTGAGCTGTATCTCCTGATATTTTGCAACGATTTCCCGTACAATCGCAATTGAGGCAAGGAGGGTATATAGAAGCGACCATAGATATTTGAGAAAGAAATAGAAAGCCAAGAGAGAAAAGGATTATTATTTTCTCCATTTTATGTTATTTGTGATGTTCTGCAATTGGAGGAGGAACTTCAAATATATAGGGATGTTAGGATACATTACCCCATAGATTTTATATATGCTAACCTCTTTTAGTAAATTTTTTATTTGTTGAATGTATTTCAAGATTTTAAGACATATATGTTCACACCAATCGTTTTTAGTTATTGTATTTCCTTTGTTGAATGTATTTCAAGATTTATAACATATATTTTAACACGTATCACCTTTTATTAGTTTTATTTCCTTTATTGAAAATATTTCAAATTTTGTACTAATACATATGTTCACATCAGTCAAAAGAAAACATGTTAATAATTTAAAGGAGCAATAACAATATAATGGTCCAATAGAGAGATAAATGTTACGCAAGATGATTCTGATATCATATTAATTAACTTTAAAAAAGAAATTAAATTAAGACACTTAAAATGTTTCTTAATTTTTAATAACTGCGTCAAGATTTGAATTAGTGTGATTCCACAAGGAAACCCATAATTAACCGCAATAAAATGAGAGTCGTCTCTTTTAAACTAATCAAGAGTATCCTATCAAGTGAGTTAATTACCGGTTCAATACAATCTAATATTGCAACCACATGCTAGATTTTGCTAAACCTTTTGGACAAAAAAATTGGGGATCTTAAATTAAAGTAATGAATAGTTTCTAATTTTCAATAAAGTCAAAATTTGGACTAATGAGAGTCGTCTTTTAGTATAAATAAGTGTGTGAAAGTCATGTAAGTAAATGAAAATGAGAAAAATGACAGAATGGTCACTTATTGTTTAAGGTAGGTTCAAAATAATTTCTTAAGTATGCACTAAAGAATTTTAATTCTTTAAATTTATCAAAAATTAATATTTTTAGTCTACGTTAAATATTTAACAATTCATATTCGTTATTTTTTATGCTAATAGTCAAAAAAGAAAGATTTAACCTTAATGTCACACCCCAACCTTAAGGGGTTTGGCCGGCACCCGATGCATTACGGCATGAGCGTACCATGTCTCGTTCGTACGATGGATACACATGTATTTGGGACAACAAAGCCTCAGAATGACTCTCATGAGACAATCAAGACATCATAACATGTAGAAGTAGAAAAACCCAATATGTACAATATGAATAAGGTCGACAAGGCCATATTTGACTCCGACACATAGGATGATTGTCCATAAACCTCTAAGAGTACATAAACATCATCACGTCGGGATAGAGTCTTACATCTAGTGTTGTTATCGGTCGGACGGTCCGGTATCCTTACCGGGCCGGTCGGATAAGCTATCGTCGGACGGGTCCACGGCAAATAAGGTTTGGTCTGAACGAGATCGATCGGACGAAATCTTATCGATGCAGTTCTCGATCGGGCCGGTAAGAATTTTAAGTCGGCGATATTTTCTTTTTTTAAATTGAATTTTCAATACTAAAATTGACATTCTCGGACACATTACCACGAAATTTTTACGTTGAAATATATTGTATAGCGCGAGATATTTAGATTTGAAAATGGACAATTGGTAACAATTTGGGGTAAAAGTGAAATTGATTGGCAAGACGGATGTTTTTTGAGAAATTGGCTGCTCCAAACTGCTTTGGCTGTTTGTCCGGCCCAATCTAAAAAAAATACGCGAAATCAAAAAAACATTAGGTCAAACGGACATCCGAGCGCAAAGTTATGACCATTTAAAGTTTCATTAATTTACAACTAATTAGAGTGACGGAGGGACCGGTGGGGCTTCTTGGTGAAATTTGGTGTGGAGGAGGCCCAGGGTGGGGTGGGTTGGGATTGGGGTTGGGGTGTTCTGGGATATTTCTGGGATTCTGGTCCGGCTCCTTATCGGTCCGGATATTTTTTTGGTACTCATATCCGGACCGTTAAGGTTTCGGTTCGAGTATCGGTCCGGATTTACCGGTTAGATTCTCGGGTAATTATCGGGAGTATCGGACCATTGCGACCTACTTACATCCGTGAGTTGGGTACCTACTGAAAATCAGCGTCACTCCGTCTATCTATACCTGCGGGCATGAAACGCAGCGCCCCAGAAAGGGGACGTCAGTTCGAATAAGTACTGAATATGTAAGGCAAAAAAATGTAAATAGATACGGGGAGTGAAATGAGAATAAGGAAGAAACAACATGTAAATCTCAATGCCACTTGAAATCATGATATGCATAGGTGTAATATAATCGTGTATATAACGTCGTAGGCCTCTGTGGGAAATATTCTCATCATATTGTACCCAACTCAGTGGTGTACCTGTCCCCGACTATAGCACGACTCGATAGGAAAATAAATAAATATATATATATATATATATATATATATAATGCATCCAAGACCTCATAATACCAACATGAACCGGGTGGAGTGACCTAAGGTCGTTAACCCCGCTTATCGTTATAAAGTCATGTACAACGAACGTTACAATCCAAAAAGAGTTCTCAGAATTAATCGTATAATAAAGGATGTCATAAAATGCGAATATGACTACCAACAAGAAATATACAGGAGTAAGATGCATTAATGAAATAAAAACACAAAGACAACTAAGCTATCAAAAAATTACATTTGACACCAAAATAATATAAAAAAATAATACAAACTGCACCTCAAAGGTTGTACTAAACTATAGAAATAATTACAAATATCAAAAACTACAATAATTAAATCTGTAAATGTGAGTCTCGCGAATTTTCTTAATCCTCACTAAATCTAGCAGATAGAGTTCGATAAATACCTTACGAATATTAAAAGTATTAATTTTTGGCAAACTAAAAATATCAAAAATGGACAATACATACTTAACAGATTACTTTGAACCTACCCTCAAACATAAATGATCATTTTGTTATTTTTTGAATGAAAATCACCTGCTATAATTTTGATGGAATGATAATTAAAAACCCCTTCATCCTTATTTGAGATCTTAAGTTCAAATCCGGACACCGAATAAAAAAAAACCAAAGAAAAAAAAATTAAAACCAAGATATATTTCGAATAGAAGAACCTACCGGTAAATTTGGATTGGAGAATTAAATACTCCTATATGATAAACTGGGTAGTACTTTTTCACAAGGTCAAAGGGTCAGATTTGCCCCTCTACTTTTCAAAAAGAGCTATATTTACTCTTAGTTATATTTTTTGATATATGTATCCTAATCATCCAACTTTAGGCTCATATTTACCCTTGAGTTGTTAAATCCCCATGTCCCACTTTTATTTTTCTATACGTGGGTGGATTTTTTGTCTCTCAATATAAATTTGATCACAATTTAAATTATTAAAACCCGATCCACTAACCAAAAGAAACTCAACTCATACTAAGTAGATTGTAGATTGTAGATTTTGATGTATACTTATATTATATTAAGTACATTGTAGATTTTGATATATATCTATCAGAACGTGGTTTCATGTACCAAATATTTCAATATTATTGCATCCGGTATTTTGGTTTTGTTCCAACAGTGTGATGAAGAATAGATCCTAGAGGGAGACTTTTGTTAGTAATATTTATTAAACGTGAAATAAAGTAATATCCTATTAATTATGACTCGAACAATTGAGGCACCGCACGTCGGAAACACGGTTTCTACACACGTGCACATAAAGTGTCAAAAATCGTAATTTTCCGTAATATAAGAGATATTGGTACACATAATGTGCCTTCCACCTACAAATATATTCAATTATCAAACTCATATTGGAATTGGGTGGACGGATTTGGAAATTAGGAGTCGGGTTTCTTTTGGTTAATGGATCGGGTCAAAATAATTTAAATTGTGACTAGATTTATTTTGGGAAAAAAGATCCACTCAGGGGAGAAATAGGAAAATAAAAGTGGGACATGGAGATTTAACGGCTCAATGGTAAATATGAGCTAAAAGTTAGTTGGTAAGAGCAAATATAGCAAAAAAGTATAACGAAAGATAAATACAGTAAAATATCTATAAATTAATACTCTATATATTAATAAACTCTCTAAAATAATAAAATCTTCCGGTCCCGACTTGAGCCTTTGTAAAAAATCATCAAATTCGATAAGATAATAAGATAATAATTTTTTGAAAAATCCCTTTATAAATATTAGGTCCCATTAAAATTCTAAATTAATAATTCATAAATATTACAATTATAAATATTATGGTAATTTGCTAAAATATGAATCTATTGTTACTTGATTTTTCTTAAAATTTAAATCTAATTGGATTTCATCCCAAACTTTTTTAATTGCAGCCAATAGTTCCGGTGTCGAGTTCTCTAGCTGCAACAAAAAAAATTGAAGAGTTGTTGTCGCGCTCAAAGCCTCCTTTCTCGTGACTGGTTCCAACGGTATTGAATCATCTTCAGTTTCATCATTAGTAGGATCTTCAATAATATCAACAACAATTTCCTCTAAACTTTGAACCATTGAACATTCATCATTTTCACCCGAATAGTCCACCAATTTGTTGACGTCCATTTCATTGTGATAACCAACATCCTTGACCATATTCTCAAGCTCATGTAGGTTTTCTTCAAAGTTTGTCTCACTTGAGATTTTTTCATTTGAACGGATTTTGCAATACCGAAAGCAATTTGCTATTGACAGTTGAGAAACATTGGTTGTCCAAGCGGAGACTGCAAAATTGATGGCATTTAAAACATTAATCTTTTCAGGATTAGGTAGCTCAAACTCATGACCTTCCAGTAGATTTTTGTAGAATCTCCTACGATAGTGCATCTTGAAAGCTCTAATTATTCCTGCATCACATGATTGAATCTTTGATGTCATGTTAGGTGGCAAAAAAAAAAAACAACTCAACATTCCGTAACCCTTCAATATTTTTTGAATGGGCTGGACAATTGTCAACCATCAACAAGATTCTTCTGCCATTCATTTTGTGATCAAACCAGCGAACATATTCATCAAAAAGCACACTAGTCATCCATGCCCTCTTGTTGGCACGATAATGACAATTGATGCTGCTCATGTTGATATTTTTGAAGCAACGTGGCTTTGCATATTTTCCAATAATCCATAAAGAAATTTTTTCTGAACCATCCTCGTTGCAACAAATAGCAATTGTACGCCTCTCTTTGTCTTGCTTTCTTCCCTCAAGTTGCTTGGTTGCAAAAGAGTGATCAACTTGTAACCTGTAAAACAAACCTGTTTCATCCAAATTAAAAACATCTTTAATGGGAAATTGATTTATTTTCTCCCTTATAGCCTCCAGTTTCATTTCCATGTCCTGCATGTCAACCGAACCACTTTCTCCAAAATGACGAAATGATTTAATACCATGTCTTACCTTGAATTTTTCAAGCCAACCTTGAGAAAATTGATGTTCAGGAGGGTGTTGAGGATGCAAAAGCTTCATTATATCCTTTGCTTTCTCCAAAATAAGTTCTCCGGTCATGTTGACTCGATCTTGGTACTGAATAAACCATTCATAAAGAACCTTCTCCATATCTGGATATTTCGCCGATTTGTGTCGCTTAATATCTCCACCCTTCTCAAAGTTGGCTGAAAGGTACTCCGATGATCTCTTGAGAGTGTTTGATATTGTACCTTGACTAACTTTCAAACGATATTTTTTATTAACCCACTCTTGTAAATCTTTTTGAGTGCATGTGGGATGATCTCTCTTATACTCACATAATGTTTTACGCATTTGATCATTCATGAATGATTTTGTGATGCCTTTTAGATGAGAAGACATGGTTGGGTGTTATGAATTATTTTATTTTCATATTGAGATTTACATAGTATATGTTTCATTCATCATGCATGAATATATTTAATTGGCTATAATAGTTATTTAAGTGCAACGAATTAATGTAAACATGTATACATTATTTAAGTAGTTCCAATGAATTGATACATGCGTCCATGAATATAATAGTTAATTGTATACAATGAATTGATATTATACATGAATATATTTAATTAGGTACAAAGAATTGGTTGATGCATGAATATAATCAATGAAACATATATGAATTCATTTATTTTCAATACATATGTACTAAATTTGCTGAATTTAAAAAGTCTCTCTTTTAATTAATAAAATATTAATTTATCGATATATTAATATCTCTCTAAATTAATAAAAATTCATGGTCCCAAGATTATTAATTTATAGAGGTTTTACTGTATAACCATTTTAAAAAAGTATAAGGGCAAATCTAACCCTTTTTCGTTTCCACAATAGTTAAGAATAGATTTTTTTTAATGTATTTATAGACTTTTAAGAAAAGGACTTATTTGATAAAATATATATATCTTCCAAATAAAACTAAATATTCTATAAATTAAAAAAAATGACCAGTTTAATGTCGAGAATTTTCTTTTTAGGAATAAAGTCTTACTCAAGACAATTCTATTTCTCTACCAAATGTCGGATAAAATTATTGTTTCTTAGTGATAAATAAAATGAAACAAGGGATCTTATACGATAAAATTACGCATTACAAAAGTAAAATATCACAATTCCTGATGCTTATAGCTTAAACAAGAAGGTGTACATGGTGACAAATTTAAATTCCAATTTAATAGCAATAACTTTCAAGCAAAAATGATTAGATCATCCCTCAACGTTGTTTATTATCCGACTATAGGTGTTTCTTTAACAAGGCCCTTTTCATCCGGACAAAGCCACACACGATTACAACACACGTCATGAATACGAATACATTCAGAATCTAGTGGGACAACAGTAATATTATTATTGGTACTTTCTATTGTAGCTTTAGCTTTCATGATTTCAACTCCTACCAACTCTGGCCATTCATATTGAGCTGTATCTCCAGATATTTTGCAACGATTGCCCGTACAATCGCAATTGAGGCAAGGAGGGTATATAGAAGCGACCATAGATATTTGAGAAAGAAATAGAAAGCCAAGAGAGAAAAGGATTATTATTTTCTCCATTTTATGTTATTTGTGATGTTCTGCAATTGGAGGAGGAACTTCAAATATATAGGGATGTTAGGGTACATTACCCCATATATTTTATATATGCTAACCTCTTTTAGTAAATTTTTTATTTGTTGAATGTATTTCAAGATTTTAAGACATATATGTTCACACCAATCGTTTTTAGTTATTGTATTTCCTTTGTTGAATGTATTTCAAGATTTATAACATATATTTTAACACGTATCACCTTTTATTAGTTTTATTTCCTTTATTGAAAATATTTCAAATTTTGTACTAATACATATGTTCACATCAGTCAAAAGAAAACATGTTAATAATTTAAAGGAGTAATAACAATATAATGGTCCAATATTATGATATCATATTAATTAACTTTTAAAAGAAATTAAATTAAGACACTTAAAATGTTTCTTAATTTTTAATAACTGCGTCAAGATTTGAATTAGTGTGATTCCACAAGGGAAACCATAATTAACCGCAATAAAATGAGAGTCAACTCTTTTAAATTAATCAAGAGTGTCCTATCAAGTGAGTTAATTACCGGTTCAATTTAATCTAATATTGCAACCACATGCTAGCTTTTGCTGAACCTTTTGGACAAAAAAATTGGGGATCTTAAATTAAAGTAATGAATAGTTTCTAATTTTCAACAAAGTCAAAATTTGGACTAATGAGAGTAGTCTTTTAGTATAAATAAGTGTGTGAAGGTCATGTAAGTAAATGAAAATGAGAAAAATGACAGAATGGTCACTTATTGTTTAGGGTAGGTTCAAAATAATTTCTTTAAGTATTCACTAAAGAATTTTGATTCTTTAAGTTTATCAAAAATTAATACGTTTAGTCTACGTTAAATATTTAACAATTCATATTCGTTATTTTTTATGGGAATAGTGAAAAAAGAAAGATTTAACCTTAATGTCACACTCCAACCTTAAGGGATGTGCTCGACACCCGATGCCTTACGGCCCAAGCATATCATGTCTCGTTCGTACCCTGGATACATATGTATTTGGGCCAACAAAGCCTCAGAATGACTCTCATGAGACAATCAAGACATCATAACATGTAGAAGCAGAAAAACCCAATATGTACAATATGAATAAGGTCGACAAGGCCATATTTGACTCCGACACATAGGATGATTGTCCATAAACCTCTAAGAGTACATAAACATCATCACGTCGGGATAGGGTCTTACATCTAGTGTTGTTATCGGTCCGGACCGGTCCGGGTATCCACTTACCGGAACCGGTCAGATAAGCTGCGGTCGGACGATCCGATCGATAAGATTTCTGGCCCCGAACGAGATCTGATCCAGGACCGAAACCTTATCGGTCCGGTTCTCGGTCCGGATCGGTAAGAATTTTCAGGGTCGGGCCGATATTTTTTTTTTAAATTGAATTTCCAATACTAAAATTGAAATTCTCGGACACATTACCACTAAATTTTTACGTTGAAATATATTGTATAGCTCGAGATATTTAGATTTGAAAATGGACAATTGGTAACAATTTGGGGTAAAAGTGAAATTGATTGGCAAGACGGATGTTTTTTGAGAAATTGGCTGCTCCAAACTGTCTTGGCTGTTTGTCCGGCCCTATCTCAAAAAAATACGCGAAATCAAAAAAACATTAGGTCAAACGGACATCCGAGCGCAAAGTTATGACCATTTAAAGTTTCATTAATTTACAACTAATTAGAGTGGCGAGAGAGTGTGGGGGTGCTCTTGGTGGGGTGGCCGAGGACTAGGGTGGGGTGGGATTGGGGGGGGGGGGATTGGGGGTGTTACCGGGTATTTTACCGGATTACCGGTCCGGCTCCTTATCGGTCCGGGTATTTTTTTGGTACTCGTATCCGGACCGTTAATATTTCTGTCCGAGTATCGGTCCGGGTCTATCGGTACGATTCTCGGGTAATTACCGGGAGTATCCGGACCGCTAACAACCCTACTTACATCCCCGCTGAGTTGGGTACCTACTGAAAATCAGCGTTACTCCGTCTATCTATACCTGCGGGCATGAAACGCAGCGCCCCAGAAAGGGGACGTCAGTTCGAATAAGTACTGAATATGTAAGGCAAAAAAATGTAAATAGATACGGGGAGTGAAATGAGAATAAGGAAGAAACAACATGTAAATCTCAATGCCACTTGAAATCATGATATGCATAGTTGTAATATAATCGTGTATATAACGTCGTAGGCCTCTGTGGGAAGTATTCTCATCATATTGTACCCAACTCAGTGGTGTACCTGTCCCCGACTATAGCACGACTCGATAGAAAAAAAAATATATACAATGCATCCAAGACCTCATAATACCAACATGAACCGGGTGGAGTGACCTAAGGCCGTTAACCCCGCTTATCGTTATAGAGTCATGTACAACGAACGTTACAATCCAAAAAGAGTTCTCAGAATTAATCGTATAATAAAGGATGTCATAAGATGCGAATATGACTACCAACAAGAAATATACAAGAGTAAGATGCATTAATGAAATAAAAACACAAGACAACTAAGCTATCAAAAAATTATATATTGTGACGTTTGGTTACTGTTGGCTATTATTTTGATATTCCATCGGATTTATCTTCTTTGGGATCCGATTTGTTGTTTGTTCGGATTGTTCTTTTGAAGTTTTGTGTCTGCCGGAGTTTTGAAGACTCTGACGACCTCCTTCGGCTTTATACTTGTATTGTTGGTTGTTTTTCAGTCTTGTTTGGTTTGAGCCTGCACAGTTATAATGGGGTCTGGCCGGAGTTTTCTTTAGAACTCCGGTGACACTCTATTTTCCGGCGCATTTGCTGTTCGTTTCCACTGGTTTCTGAATTATTTTGTTGATATGTTGCTGCTTTAAAGTTGCATTATTGCGTTGCTGCTATAGTTGTGGTATTGCTACTGTTTTACTGTTCCGGACTAATTTTGGACTGTTTTGCCCTTTTGTTACTTTATTTTACTGATTTTGAACATGATACTACACTTGGTATTTTACTGATTTTTGAACATGATACTACACTTTGGCCAATGAAAAAGTTATCCGTCGATTTTTGAGGCCTCCACAGTTGCAAAGACGGAAAATAAAATAAATCAAGCTTTCTGGGCAATGAATATTTCTTCCACTTACACCGGATAACCAACATGCGCTGGCAGAGCGAATTCTCGCAGCCGCACTTGTTAGGATGTCCCACTTTATTTTTATATATCTGAGCCCTCCGTGTTTAAAACTATTACTGTTTTGGTGCGGATCTGAATGTTTTATTTATTTTATTGTTTTAACAATATTGGTCGATGAAGGAATCTCCGTCTGATTTCCAAGGCCTCCATGTACAAAGACGGATTTATTTTTGGCTTTACTTATTAGTTCTTGTTATTGCTTTTAAAATTATTTATTCTTACTAACACTGTCGCGCCCTTTTTCGGCCGCGGCATTTTTTTTAAATAAATAGCGAGCCCTGCTTAATAAAATGCAAATGTTAGAAAATAAACAACTAATAAATAATAAAATGCTAATAAAGTTTTAAAAAATGCTAAAAGGGGTGCTAACCTATTAGAAGTGCTAAAAGGATGCTAAAGTTTAAAAGGGTGCTAAAATGCTAAAGGGTTGCTAGAATGCTAAGGGTTCGCGGAGTCGCCACCTAATTAATTGGGTGAATTAGGACACCTAAATGTTTAACTAGTTTGAAGTAAAACATTAACTCCATTTTTTATGGTCTGCTAAACTTAATGAGATTCTGGGTAAGGGTTCTTTATTAATCTAGAGGGAAGGGGTTAGGCACCCTCTAAGATCCGCTAACTTGCGGTTATCCTGCCAAACCTAGGGTAATTATTATATTTTAAAAAATGCAAAGTAAAAGATCTTCCCGCTTAATAAAATGCTAAAAAAAATGTTAAAATGTTTAAAGGTGCTTAAATCTAAAAAGGGCAAAAGGTGTTATAAATAAATAAAAGAGCCAAATGCTAAATGTTTAAAGTGCTTAAAATACTAAAGGTTGCTAAAAGACATTAAATGATAGAAGGGTGCTAAAGGTGCTAAGAGGTGCTTAAGAGTGCTATAGATTAATTTTAAAGGTAAATGGTGCTAAAAGTGCAAAAAGGATGCTAAATGTTAAAGAGTGCTTAAAAGGTGCTAGAAATGCTAAGATGCTACAGTGCTTTAGTCAAGAATGCAAGATTTATTTAAAGTATACAAAATGAGCTTTGGTTTCAACGAGAAGAAATATATTCCTAAAGTGATAAGGACTATATGAAATGTAGTGTTTAGCTTAGTATAGGAGTAACAATGCAAATCTATTATGACAAGATATGTGTTTGTAAACTAGGATGTGCGGAGGTCTTTTTCATGCAAAGATTAACGATCTTGGGACCTAAATAGCTTTTGCTAGGTCAAATGCTAATAATGCTTTCATAACAAACTGCTTTTCTTTTCTAGATCTTAGCTTCCTACATGATTATGAGAATGAAATTGTTAAGGGGTTAGCCTGATTTGAGTAATATGCGACGACTAAGGTAATCGACTCAAGGGGAATGAGATTTCTAGTGTCCAACTACTTGCTAATCTATTGGTTCAAGATTTAATTATTCTAACTATTCTATTAATTAGTGTAGCGTTAAACAATTAATTTACAACAAATAAATAAAGCAGGATAAAATAAAGATGACTCGGGGAAGCGACGATGTCATTCCGCCTATAGCTTGAAATTTCTGACACAGAGAGGATGCAATCATGATACGGACACGTGCTTCGTTTGATAAGAGTGCGATGAGTCTCGTATCGAGATTCTTCGTTTGCTCCCATGCATTGCAGTTCATGTAAAATAAGAAAGAAATAAGGATTAGTACGAGCCCAAACAATAATTGATACAAATAATTAGAACGAGCACATAACATGACACAATGACTCAAGGAGCAAAAGGAAAAGCGCCTGGCAGGCCTGGGCCACAGTGCGATTGGGGCAAAATGCAAAAGGAACACTATTGTGATGCTAAGAGAAGGCGTGGCAGAAAACAAATTTAGACAAAGAAGCATGACACAACAAGATAGAAAAGCACAAGACAACCGGCGATCAGAGCAAATTCAAGAGGACAATACTTCAAGGCTAAGAGAAGGCATCAATCATGTTTAGTAATAGGAATGATCTAGTTCCAAATCGTATGAGGTAGCGCAAACCAAGCATTAAGCAGAATGCAAAGAAACTAGCACGAATGTGAAATTTTAGATTTAAAGGAGAACTAATACAAAGAAATGAAGCGGCGAAGTTTAATCGATAAGTGAGCATAATGCGTCTTAATATTCATAGAACAGTGAGGATCAGCGGGCAGCAGGTTGGCCCAAAAATGGGCCACTTTATGCACAGTTTATTTACTGCAGATCTTTCAGAGAAGGGATTCTTATCCATTACACGATTAGGAGCAAGCACCAAGATATTATCATTTACCATCAAGTCTTTTAGACATTAAGCTATACATGATTACTGGTTCATTTTTAACAGAACCCAAATAAGCATTGATTTACATGCGCCTCTTTCAAATAAAGGACATGATGCAAATCACTTCCTAGCCAAAATACACATTTATACATTCACTTACGATTTCAACTAGTAAGCATATCAAACTTGAGCCAGCACAAGACTAATCTATACATGTGATTCAAAGTAAGGGACATGATGCACATATGCAAGACAAAAACTTCAATAGGGATGCATGGTCACTTGGTTTAAAACTTTAACAATTAGCAGACCTAAGATGAACTCACATAAAGTTCAGGGGGCTCCATATACATCATCTCAAACAGGAACATCAATAACAGTTAACATTAATTTGAGCAGATACAGTGATTCGCTAAGCACAAGCAGCTGTAAATATTGATTTAACACACTCAACTGATCGCACAGAAAGGCATATTTCACACACTGATATTGGTATTGCACTAAACACATTGACACCCATAACTACGAACACCAGTAGCGATTAATTCTGATAAACAGGTTCAACACAAACCGATATACTTCACATCATACACAGATGATATTAAACATAAACGACAGAACACATCATTCGAACAGGTTGTAAGGCGTAAAATGAGAAATCTGAAGGAGAACGGGTTTACCTTCTCCGGGCAGCGACCCGGGGCAGCGTATCAAGTCGTCGGTCCAATCGACGGGTTATTGCGATGCGAATGAAAGGTCGTATCTCGATTTCGACTCTGTGTGTTCTTAAGCTTTGCTAAGGGTCTCCGATGCCTTCGAGTTCTTGACTATGGCTAAGGGTGTGGGCTCTGCTCCCTAAGCCCTTAATAGATCCCTAAATTGCTATGTGGTTGCCCTCGACTCCGCTCTGAATTCCCTCTCCTATGCTCTAAATTGCTATGTTGCTATTGGACTCTTCTGATTTTCCAATGTTTCGATGCTCTCTCTGCTCGTCTTGCATGTGCTTTTTATAGCCCCATTTGGGTTCCAAGTTAGGTCAATAGTAAGGGCTGATTCTAGGCTTGATATTGGCGCTGATTTTGTGTGATTCTTGCCATAAATCGGGCGATTTTATTGTAAGATTTTCGGGTTGATTTAGTACTGATCTTGCGAGCTTTCTCGAGTGTAATTTTAGAAAGTAAATATGGTATGTAACGATTTTGAATGGCACTGGTAAGAGAAAAGAAGGTCGCCGGATTCTCAGGCGAGAATCTCGGCGACTGTGGGGTACTGTTGCGGCGATTGAAGCTTAGGTTTCGTCTAGGTTTAGGCGATGAGGGAAGAGGGTTAAAGGTTTAGGTGCTGGTTATGGTAAGGAATGAGCTGTCTGTGTGCATGGGTAAGGGGAAGCCCGGATTCTCCGGCGAGAAATCCGGGCATGGCGGCGACTGAGGCTTTTAGGTTTAGGGTTCGTCGAGGGTTTTGTTGAGGGAGATCAGCGATGGGCAAGGGAATGGATAGGGGCTGATAAGTTAAAGGGGTATTGGGCTGCTGAATAAAGGGAAAGGGCGTGGGCCTGCGGGTGCGGGTCGACGGGATTTGGGCTACGCGGGTCACGGTTTGGGCTGGGTAGAAATAGGTTAATTAATTAGTTCTAGGTATTAGTTTTAGGCTAGTTAATTAATGTTAGTTTTAGGTGCTATTTAATTAATTAGTAGTAAATTAAATCAATAAATTGTGCTTAGATTATTTAGGTGCTTTATTAAAATTATTACAAGAAAAAATGGGCGCGCTATTTAATTAATGCTTAATACTCTAGAACGCAGCGCTATTAAAATCTTATTATTGCATTATTGCGAAGTTAAATTAAAATTGAATAGAGTTTAGATTAAATTACTTAAATGCTAAATGCGAGTACGATATTTAAGAATCGTTTAAAGCTTTATAAATGCGGTGCTATTAAATGCATATATCAGATTAAAATTGATTTTAAATTACAAATGATTACTAATAAATGCGGCTATGCTACCTGACACGACGTTATCGCTAAATTATTTATTTTATGCATTTATTAATTATTTAAGAATTACGACAAAGCTTAAAGTTAATTAATGCGGGCGCGGGACTCTAAGTGCTTAAAACTCTACGTAAGACGCGATGTCATTATTAAATTATTTATTTATGCATGTATTTATGTTTTATTGTTGTATTTTATTATAAAAAATCCTAAAAAATTATTTTACAAAATTAGTGTAATTTTATAGTTAATGACTGGACGGGAGGGTCAAAATTGGGTGTCAGCAGTGTCCTCTTTGTATGGAGATGATGGAAGAATCTTCGGACAAAGACGTTGACTCATAGCCAATTTTGTCTCGATCTTCGAGTGCGTAAATGCCGGGCGTAGACAAAGGCCGACGAAAATCAAAATCGCCCCGATGTCGAGTTATGACGACACTGGGATACCATGGTCAAGACACTAAGGCGGGCTAAGGCGGACTCAAAGCTGTCCCAGTGTCGAGTTATGACGACACTGGGTCACCATGGTCAAAACACGCGCGCTAACGCGACTTAGCCGCCCCGATGTCGAGTTATGATGACACCGGTTATGCAAAAAGTAAAAGAAAATAAGCGGCTTGAACACGGGTGCATCGCTATGGCTTGTGGTCTGGGTTCTACGGTGATGGAGCGAGTGGACCGACGCTGAGGCCGCTTCGCCAATCGGGAAGGTTGGCCCCAACATTGCCGGTCAGAAGAGAAAATCCACGTTGTGCTCCGCTCGCATGCTAAGACTTGAACAAGCGGTTAGTGCATAATCGTAAGGCAAAATGATGATGCATAATTTTAAAGTAATGTAATCGTGGTAAAAAGGTTATCCCGCAAAAGTGTGATGTCACTTTGCGATGTTGCGAACGCCGTGATTTTCGCCTCGCATGCACGTGTTGCGATTGTGAACGCGGATATGTTGTTCTTGCTGCAATTTCCCCCTGTAGACTAAAGCTCGAGAAAGAGTTAGTGCATAACTGCTAAGACAGAATAATAAAGCATGCGTAAGAAATGCAATTTCGGGAGTATAGAAATCGTCCCTGCGTGATATGCTGATGATGGCGTCGTTTCGGACTTGTTGTCTTGAGCGCGCCGCTTGGACGTGTTGCTTCGGGCGTCGTTGCAGACTTCTTTGGCCGATAACGTCATCGCTCGGACGTATTGCCGGGCGTCGTTGCGTGGACTTCTGCGGCCGATAACGCCGTTGTGCGACGACGGCCGCCGGGCGTCGTTGCATGGACTTGCCGATTACGCCGTTGTCCGGACGCGTGTTCGCCTTGGCGTCGTTGCATGGACTTCCGACACGCCGTTGTCGACGGCGTGGCCTTTGGCGTCGTTGCGTGGACTTGCCGATTACGCCGTTGTGCGGGCGTGTTCGCCGGGCGTCGTTGCATGGACTTGCTGATTACGTCGTTGTCTGGACGTGTTGCTGCTAGCGTCGTTGCATGGACTTGCTGATTACGTCGTTGTCCGACGTGCCGCCTTCCGGGCGCCGTTGCGTGGACTTGCCGACACGTCGTTATGCGGACGTGTTCCGCCGGGCGTCGTTGCGTGGACTTGCTTTGCCGATTACGTCGTTGTCTGGACGTGTTGCTGCCGGCGTTGTTGCATGGACTTGCTGATTACGTCGTTGTGACGGGCGATTCGCCGGGCGTCGTTGCATGGACTTGCCGATTACGTCGTTGTTCGACGCGGCGCCGCCGGGCGTCGTTGCGTGGACTTGCCGACACGTCGTTGTTCGGGCGTGTTCCGCCAAGCGCCGCGTAGACTTGCTGTGTTGATAACGTCGTTGCCTGGACGTGTTGCTGCTCCTGTAGAATGAATGCTCCTGCAAGCTAAGCTTGAGAAAAAAAACGTTAGTGTATACCTGTTTAAACAGAATGATAAATATGTGAGAAGTGCAATTTTATGGGTAGAGATGTCATCCCTGATACATCTGGTAAATACTGAGATGTTGTCCTTGCATGGACATGCTAAACGCTGCAACTGTAGAATTGCCATGATGCCTTTGTTGGGTGCGATGCGTTGGTTGCAAGTTTGACTTTATGCCCGAGTTGATGCGCTAGGTTTTGTTGCGGAACTCTGAACTTTGATTGCCGATTGTTGATGCCCCTTTCTGCTGCTGCTGCTTCTGATGCGGACTTTGAATTTTGGGATTTGCAACTGTAGAATTGCCATGATGCCTTTGTTGGGTGCGATGCGTTGGTTGCAAGTTTGACTTTATGCCCGAGTTGATGCGCTAGGTTTTGTTGCGGAACTCTGAACTTTGATTGCCGATTGTTGATGCCGCTCTTTCGCTGCCGCTTCGACGCGACTTTGAATTTTGGGATTTTTGTCATATCTTACGCCTCTGCTTTTTCTTGCGAAAAAACTTATTGCCGTATTTATTTTCCGCCCGGCTATTGCATTTCTCGCTTTTGTTAAGATGAAAAGACTGCGCCAAAGAAAATTTGTGAGTTTTGGGAGTGGTCGATTTGCATTTGACTTCGCCGCTTGTCCTTGACATCTGCGTTCGGTCTGCATTTGGACTTGCAACCCTTGTCCAGTTTCTCGCTTTGTCCCGCTTTGAATATGCAGCGGCGTTTGGCCTAAAGTGGTCTTAATGTAGTTCTTGTATGTAGTGATGTTTCGGCCTTCGATTTCACTGTAGGTCATGAGGTGCTCGATCGGATCTACGCCGCTTTCTTTTACGAGACCCTGCTTTTTATAGGAACCAAGACAGTTCCGACTGCTCGCTTCGGATGCCCTTGAATCGCCATGTCGTTGGTCGTGCCTTTGATCTTGCGAAATATCATTGCTCATTGCTTAGTCAAATACAAATCGACCTTTTGGGGGGATGATAAATCTTTCTAAAAATGCAACAAACGGTGTTAGCATAAAGCAAATAATTTGCAGGTATGTAGCAGTTATATTGCACATAGCATATTCAATCGTTTCATAGCATGCAGGTGGCCTCATTATCCCTCAGGTAAGCCAAATCGTCACTTATGCGAGATTATGACGGATTTGTCCAAGTCGTCCAACTATAATGCCTTTGTTGGAAATGGCGACCAAACGACGTGCACTTTTCCCAATTTCGCATGTCATGATTGGGCTTGGATTTGTCTGTCATTGCCACGCTACACATAATATCTTGGTCGTTGGGTTCGTAAACCCGTCGACAAGTTTAGTGTTTTCCTAATTGTGGTGTCGATGCCAAGCGACCACCCACCTAAGGTAAATACACGCATGCCCTAAAATAAGGGTGGTATAGCTCTATCTTAAGTTTGCTAAGATTTGGCTTTTACGACGCAAGAGTTCCCGAGCGACAACTCGAGTGAAGGCTACGCGATCGATCGACGAACCGATCTAACTCGCGCAGCGCCAACTCTCCTAAAATTTGGATATTTTTTGAAAGAAATTTGCGGGTGCGCGGAGCACACCAACGCGTGAGTGTGTGATTGTGTGAATTTTCCAGAATGGAAGAAATATGAGCGGAATGCCAGTTTAAGGAAAGCAGTAAAGCAAGTAGCAAAAAATAAACAAAATACAATACACAAAAAATTAAATGCAAAATAATTGCCAAATAATAGCCCTAGGTCTGTTGTGGTTAAGAACCTAAAATCCCGATTGAGTCGCCATTACGTCACAAGACTTTTTCTACGCGCATTTTTTTAAATAAATAGCGAGCCCTGCTTAATAAAATGCAAATGTTAGAAAATAAACAACTAATAAATAATAAAATGCTAATAAAGTTTTAAAAAATGCTAAAAGGGGTGCTAACCTATTAGAAGTGCTAAAAGGATGCTAAAGTTTAAAAGGGTGCTAAAATGCTAAAGGGTTGCTAGAATGCTAAGGGTTCGCGGAGTCGCCACCTAATTAATTGGGTGAATTAGGACACCTAAATGTTTAACTAGTTTGAAGTAAAACATTAACTCCATTTTTATGGTCCGCTAAACTTAATGAGATTCAGGTGCGGTTCTTTATTAATCTAGAGGGAAGGGGTTAGGCACCCTCTAAGATCCGCTAAATTGCGGTTATCCTGCCAAACCTAGGGTAATTATTATATTTTAAAAAATGCAAAGTAAAAGATCTTCCCGCTTAATAAAATGCTAAAAAAAATGTTAAAATGTTTAAAGGTGCTTAAATCTAAAAAGGGCAAAAGGTGTTATAAATAAATAAAAGAGCCAAATGCTAAATGTTTAAAGTGCTTAAAATACTAAAGGTTGCTAAAATGCATTAAATGATAGAAGGGTGCTAAAGGTGCTAAGAGGTGCTTAAGAGTGCTATAGATTAATTTTAAAGGTAAATGGTGCTAAAAGTGCAAAAAGGATGCTAAATGTTAAAGAGTGCTTAAAAGGTGCTAGAAATGCTAAGATGCTACAGGTGCTTTAGTCAAGAATGCAAGATTTATTTAAAGTATACAAAATGAGCTTTGGTTTCAACGAGAAGAAATATATTCCTAAAGTGATAAGGACTATATGAAATGTAGTGTTTAGCTTAGTATAGGAGTAACAATGCAAATCTATTATGACAAGATATGTGTTTGTAAACTAGGATGTGCGGAGGTCTTTTTCATGCAAAGATTAACGATCTTGGGACCTAAATAGCTTTTGCTAGGTCAAATGCTAATAATGCTTTCATAACAAACTGCTTTTCTTTTCTAGATCTTAGCTTCCTACATGATTATGAGAATGAAATTGTTAAGGGTTAGCTCGATTTGAGTAATATGCGACTAAGGTAATCGACTCGAGGGAATGAGATTTCTAGTGTCCAACTACTTGATAATCTATCGTTCAAGATTTAATTATTCTAACTATTCTATTAATTAGTGTAGCGTTAAACAATTAATTTACAACAAATAAATAAAGCGTAATAAAATAAAGATGACTCGAAAGTAGCGATGTCATTCCGCCTATAGCTTGAAATTTCGACACAGAGAGGATGCAATTGCGGACATGGACGTGCTTCGCTTGATAAGAGGTGCGATGAGTCTCAGATCGAGATTCTTCGTTTGCTCCTACGCATTGCGATCATGTAAAATAAGAAAGAAATAAGGATTAGTACGAGCCCAAACAATAATTGATACAAATAATTAGAACGAGCACATAACATGACACAATGACTCGCGAGCAAAAAGGAAAATCGCCTGTGGCAGCTGGCCCCGCAGTGCAGCGATTGGGGCAAAATGCAAAAAGGGAACACTATTGTGATGCTAAGAGAAGGCAACATAGAAAACAAATTTAGACAAAGAAGCATGACACAACAAGATAGAAAAGCACAAGACAAACCGGCGATGAGCAAATTCAAGAGGACAATACTTCAAGGCTAAGAGGCGCATCGATCATGTTTAGTAATAGGAATGATCTAGTTCCAAATCAGGTATGAGGTAGCGCAAACCAAGCATTAAACAGAATGCAAAGAAACTAGCCTGAATGTGAAATTTTAGATTTAAAAGGAGAACCAATACAGCAAACAGCAAGCAGCAAGTTTAATCGATAAGTGAGCATAATGCGTCTTAATATTCATAGAGCAGTGAGGATCAGCGGGCAGCAGGTTGGCCCAAACATGGGCCACTTTATGCACAGTTTATTTACTGCAGATCTTTTCGTAGAAGGGATTCTTATCCATTACACGATTAGAGCAAGCACCAAGATATTATCATTTCACCATCAAGTCTTTTAGACATTAAGCTATACATTTATCATCGGTTCATTTTTAATGAACCCAAATAAGCATTGATTTACATGCGCCTCTTTCAACTAAAGGACATGATGCAAATCACTTCCTAGCCAAAATACACATTTATACATTCACTTACGATTTCAACTAGTAAGCATATCAAACTTGAGCCAGCACAAGACTAATCTATACATGTGATTCAAAGTAAGGGACATGATGCACATATGCAAGACAAAAACTTCAATAGGGATGCATGGTCACTTGGTTTAAAACTTTAACAATTAGCAGACCTAAGATGAACTCACATAAAGTTCAGGGGGCTCCATATACATCATCTCAAACAGGAACATCAATAACAGTTAACATTAATTGAGCAGATCTGTTGATTCGCTAAGCACAAGCAGCTGTAAATATTGATTTAACACACTCAACTGATCGCACAAAAAGGCATATTTCACACACTGATATTGGTATTGCACTAAACACATTGACACCCATAACTACGAACACCAGTAGCGATTAATTCTGATAAACAGGTTCAACACAAACCGATATACTTCACATCATACGTATGATATTAAACATAAACGATGTAACACATCATTCGAGCGGTTGTAAGGCGAAATGAGAAATCAAGGAGAACGGGTTTACCTTTCTTCCGCACACCGGCAACAGATCAAGTCGTCGGTCCAATCGACGGGTTATTGCGATGCGAATGAAAGGTCGACTGTCTCAATTTCTGACTCTGTGTGTGTTCTTAACTGCTGCTAAGGGTCTCCGATGCCTTCTGAGTTGCTGACTATGGCTAAGGGTGTGGGCTCTGCTCCCTAAGCCCTTAATAGATCCCTAAATTGCTATGTGGTTGCCCTCGACCGCCTCCGAATTCTCTCCTATGCTCTAAATTGCTATGTTGCTATTGGACTCTTCTGATTTTCCAATGTTTCGATGCTCTCTCTGCTCGTCTTGCATGTGCTTTTTATAGCCCCATTTGGGTTCCAAGTTAGGTCAATAGTAAGGGCTGATTCTAGGCTTGATATTGGCGCTGATTTTGTGTGATTCTTGCCATAAATCGGGCGATTTTATTGTAAGATTTTCGTTGATTTAGTAATCGATCTCATGAGCTTTCTCGAGTGTAATTTTAGAAAGTAAATATGGTATGTAACGATTTTGAATGGCACCGTAAGAAAAGAAGGTCGCCGATTTCTGAGCGAGAATCTCGTGTCTTATTGCGGCGATTGAAGCTTAGGTTTCGTCAGTTTAGGCGATGAGGGAAGAGGGTTAAAGGTTTAGGTGCTGGTTATGGTAAGGAATGAGCTGTCTGTGTGCATGGGTAAGGGGAAGCCCGGATTCTCCGGCGAGAAATCCGGGCATGGCGGCGACTGAGGCTTTTAGGTTTAGGGTTCGTCGAGGGTTTTGTTGAGGGAGATCAGCGATGGGCAAGGGAATGGATAGGGGCTGATAAGTTAAAGGGGTATTGGGCTGCTGAATAAAGGGAAAGGGCGTGGGCCTGCGGGTGCGGGTCGACGGGATTTGGGCTACGCGGGTCACGGTTTGGGCTGGGTAGAAATAGGTTAATTAATTAGTTCTAGGTATTAGTTTTAGGCTAGTTAATTAATGTTAGTTTTAGGTGCTATTTAATTAATTAGTAGTAAATTAAATCAATAAATTGTGCTTAGATTATTTAGGTGCTTTATTAAAATTATTACAAGAAAAAATGGGCGCGCTATTTAATTAATGCTTAATACTCTAGAACGCAGCGCTATTAAAATCTTATTATTGCATTATTGCGAAGTTAAATTAAAATTGAATAGAGTTTAGATTAAATTACTTAAATGCTAAATGCGAGTACGATATTTAAGAATCGTTTAAAGCTTTATAAATGCGGTGCTATTAAATGCATATATCAGATTAAAATTGATTTTAAATTACAAATGATTACTAATAAATGCGGCTATGCTACCTGACACGACGTTATCGCTAAATTATTTATTTTATGCATTTATTAATTATTTAAGAATTACGACAAAGCTTAAAGTTAATTAATGCGGGCGCGGGACTCTAAGTGCTTAAAACTCTACGTAAGACGCGATGCCATTATTAAATTATTTATTTATGCATGTATTTATGTTTTATTGTTGTATTTTATTATAAAAAATCCTAAAAAATTATTTTACAAAATTAGTGTAATTTTATAGTTAATGACTGGACGGGAGGGTCAAAATTGGGTGTCAACAAACACTTTTTACTAAGTATTTATGCAGGTATTCGAAGATACATTTCAAAAGAATGTCCCGGAGTTTTATTTTATGTCGCATTTAATTTTAGTTTTATTATTATGTATTGCATTTTATTTTAATTGTAAATTATGAGAAATGCTTAGAGTATGTAGAATAAAAGCCAATATATAATTAACCTAGGTTTGAACGGATAACCGCAAGTTAGCGGATCTTAAAGGATGCCTAACCCCTTCTGTAGTCCATGTATGCTCGTGATTATCTTTTCCATGAGCTCTCCGATATCATCTAGGAACTCAGATTATTCCACTGCAGATATTTTTACATGTTTTCATGTCTCAAGAATTATATACATATATTTACTCAGATTCTCATGCAAAACTATTTCAAATCATACTTATGGAATTTTTGAGCTTTCATAAACTATATTATGAATCATGTTTTGAAAACCATAGGCACATATGCCACTTATATTCATGTTCATTATTTTAACCATGGGCGCAAATGCCACTTAAATTCATGTTCATGTTTTTGGGAGTTGCACAGATTATCGAAAAGGCTCAGACAACCTGAAACTACGTATGCCAACGTAGGATAAGGATCGCTCCGCCTAGAGGATGATACCTTCATATTATCCCTTGTGGGATTATTGGATCCATCATGTTCATGTTCATGTTCATGTCTCGTACCCCCAACAAGGTACGAGATGTCTTAGTTGATTGGGCAAAGATCAGGCGTGGTGGTTACATGTCAGTTATACTAATGATCTCCCCACATATACACATATATACAGTTTTACAAGGTTTTATACATGTTACTCTATTCACGTCAGATCAGGTTCAACGTGAGCCTCAAGGCGTTTTACCACCGTCTTGCTCAGGGTGAGTCCCAATACTACCTTTTAAAATACTGATTGTGTTCTACTTGTATTTTATAGTGAAGATTAACTTCTTTTTTTGGTTTTTAACTATATAGTATCCGAGATTTACTGTCCCTACTAATTTATATTCACACTGTCATATGACTCATTTGAGGAGAAAACTTATCAAGCTAAAAGCATACAAGGTAGTCAAGTAACATTTCATCAAACCTGATATTTTTCTTTTTTGCTGCTAAAATATGTTATTATGTTAGGATGATTAGGGAAGAGTAAAGTCTATGAAGAAATGCAAAGGATATCATATCAAATATTCTAAAGTCTCACTAAATTGCAACAATTTTGTAGTTTTCAGCTATTCAGAATAGCTGCAACCTACTTTTATTACATAAACATTGCTAGTGTGGGAAATGAAAATCAGAGGTCCACTTCCAAAGCATATTCTTTGTAGCCCCTTATTCCAATTTAACGGATATTGGGCTTCTAACAACATACTTGTTAGAGATCCATGATATAGCTCCTTGAACGAAACGGTCCGTGATTTCACCCGATTGGGTAAAAGATACTGAATAAATTGCCTGTTGGTTCACTTGGGTGAAGACAAGGGTGGCGGGCTCGACAACTACATCAACTCCTTGAATTTGAGTGATGTTAACGGCGTAAGTTGAGCTTGCATCACCAACATTTGTAACTGTTCTTGTATAATTCTGAGTCTCGGGTCCAAGTATAATAGAGAAAGAAGGATAGTTCAGTTCTGCCTCGGATATGCTTGATTGTAGTGAGCACTTGACAGTTTGTTGTGCAAGGAACCCAATATCTTTTTCTTTGTAGCCAAGACCACATAGATATTGAATATAGTTCTCAACTTTGATGTCATAAAGAAGTCCTGGATCACTCGCTTTTGATGGATTTACATGGCCGGCACCAGTGGCAAAAATATCAGCAGGTAGATCCCTCTGATCAAGGATGGGTTTACCTTCAACGTTGAATTGATCAGCTGTAGTCATTATTGCGGATTTAATAGCAGCTGGCGACCAATCAGGATGTGCGCTTTTAAGCAGAGCCACAATGCCACTAAGGTGAGGACAAGACATTGAGGTACCCGATATGATGTTAAATGTCAAATCAGTGCCGGTTTTGTTCTCCACCGAGACGGGCCATGCAGCAAGGATGTTCACTCCGGGACCGACAATGTCCGGTTTGACTATGCCTGGACTTGCCAAGTTAGGACCCCTAGAGGAAAAAGATGATACAGATGGTGCATTCCTAAAGCCTATTCTAGTACCTGTGAAAAGGATTCCTGCCGAGGGCGTGGTGGTTGAGTTTATGTATGCTTTAATCTTTTCTCCAGCAGTATAACTCACATGTGTGGCAGGAAGAACATGAGGATCAGCGAATGTGCCATCTCCGTCAATCTCTAGATTGACTAGAATCATGGCAGCACCACCGGCATCCTTTACTGTTTGGCTTTTTTCAAGTCTTGCTACACCACCACCTCTGTCACACACGACAACCTTGCCTTTGACGTCAGTGTTATTTAGTGATCCTGACGAACAAAGTGCAGCCTCTTGATCAGACAGGCCAGGGTATACCAAGGGCAATAAAGTATGAGGAAAATCCGTAGGCTGAAAAGCCGATTCACCTTCATATTCTTGTCCGTTTCCTAGCACAGCTGTTGCTACTATCTTCCTATCATGGGTGCTGGCGCCAACGGTTAGAATCCAAGGGGCCTCATTTGATAATGTAGAATTTAATGGACCATCATTACCAGCAGAAGCGCTCACAAAGATACCCTTTTGCATTGCAGCAAAAGCCCCAGTGGCAATGGTATCTTCATAAAAAGGAGCGGAATATCCACCAATGGAGAGAGATAGCACGTCGACACCATCTTCAATTGCAGCATCCAAGCCAGCCAATATATCAACATCTGAACAACCTTCTATACACACCTTGTACATGGCAATGTGAGCAAGAGGGGCCATACCGGCTGCTGTTCCATTGGCGTTGCCAAACACATTTGCATCACCGACAAAGTTACCAGCTGCCGTACTTGAAGTATGTGTGCCATGGCCATTCAGATCAATTGGTGGATCACTTGAACCACCCACAAAATTCCTCGCACCAATGAGCTTCTTATTACACGTCACATTTCCTGTGAACTCACATTTCCCTTTCCATTTTGTCGGTGGAGGTGGCATGTTATCATCACAAAATGAAGGATGGCCCGGAGTAATCCCAGTGTCCAGAACCCCAATGATCACACCCTTACCATAATTTGATTCTTGCCAGAACCCCATATTCTGGTACAACCTCAAGAAATTTGGAGTATGTGTTGTATGCAAGGACAAAATCTTCTCAACCCTAGCGGACACAAAACCATCTTTCTTTTCCATTGCTTTTACCTCCTCAGCTGACAATCGGGCTGCAAAGCCAATGGCCACATGGTGATAGGAGTGAATAATGCGCGATGGCATCTCTGTACCAACAAACTCTTCTTCGGGTAAAAAGGAGTTATAGTAGCTTTCTAGATCACCCGAGTTAGCTAGAATTTGGGCATCTGGCTTATATACATTGACAAGGTAAGTTTGCAAATCGGTCGAATGTTGAGCAATAGTCAAATGGAAACACAACAAGAAAGCAATAGAGAAGATAAAAATGCAAGTCATGGTTGGTTTTTGTATCATCATATAACACCTGGAGAGAAGGTTTGGTTATGGATGATCTAAACATAATTTAAGGAACATGCTATATATACTATGAGCAGAGGAAAGAGGAATGTGATAAAACAATGTAGGAAAACAAAAACATAGGCAATTTCAAAGAGAGCCGGCTTAAGAACAAAGTTGTTGTATTTAAAATGATTTAAGGGTGAACCAGAATATTGGATTTTTGAGGAAACCATAATTGATGTTGTCGTCGAAGGCGATAATTCTGGTGTTTATGGAAGAAATATAATATTGGGATATTTCTCAACCCCAGTCCAGCAGCATTTTCTTATTGCTGTATTCATAGTTAGTCATACACCTGGATTATTTATTTCATTGGTTGATTAAATTATTATTACCTCACTAGTAATCATCAGAAAGTAGTAACTAAGGATTGAAAATAGATTTGTCAGTATCTCATTCCTGGGATTTTATGATAAATTTAACATTACGACTTAAAGAAGTAATTACACTCATATGGGGTGCTGTTTTGATTATAGGATATGATTCTTGATTAAATATGGCCAAATACGAGTATTGATTTTTCACAATGAGAGGACTCTTCAAGGAAAGATGTACTTAACAATTAAAATCATCCCCATTCCCTCCATACTTGCTAAATTGAAAAATCCTTAACTTTATTGGGTACTAATCGGGACAATGAAGATGATGAATTTCTCATTTGTAGATCTTTAAACTTTTACCGAATTTCTGTGAAAAAAAATTAATAATAATTATGTTGTTTGATACTAGCATGTTAGGGGTAATTAATTACGTGGATGGTCACTCAACGTTGAGTAAATTTTCCAGAAATGCGTGTTAGAAACCTTTTGTGGAGATTCAAAAGAGAAAATATATGAAATAGCTGTCCCTCCGAGGACATCATATTAAAAAAATACGAAATAAAAAACAGTATTATACCTGCTGTACTGAGTAAATCAGTAATTTAACGAATGAGTACAAGATACTCCTACTGTTTCCTATCATTATTAGGGCTTTTGAGACTCATGTAGTAGATGGGTCTCTCCTGGACTGTACTAAAAATAAAAAATACAATTCATTATATATTAATAGTCTAATACCGTCCATTATATATTAATATAGTACAATCCAATATAAAAATATACAGTCCAGTGCGACGTACCAAACGAGCCCTAAATGCTCTATCAAGACGCTAGAGAGATTGAAGCCACTAATTCCTTCAAAATTACATGTAACTAATGGAAGTAGCTATATTGCTTTTCTATTTTTACCATATCGAACCTAAATAACTTACTATTCAACGTGCTATTAACGTATTCTCATGCTTAATCTACAGTAAAATAAAATGACATAGGCTTAATTAACATATGAAAAACCAATCCTGCTTCTTACAAGTCTCGCAGATGCAGAATCTAATTCTTGAACTTGAGTTTTTCAGAAGGATAAATTTTATCTACTCGACGCCCATTTTGTCCATCCCCATACGAGAAATCTCTGCCACGTAACTTCTTACTTTCGTCTACTGTCGGCTTCATTGCTTTCTTGTTTGTTTCTCCTACGACTGTTATAATAGAGAAGATGGAGCGATAAATTGCTAATCCAAAGAAGGAAAAGAAAAACAAATGAAATGGAGGAAAGTTTCAGAGTGTGAAGTACAAACCTGAAATGCAGCAACAGATACAATACACCAACAAGTGCAGTGCCTCTAGCAACTGTTTTCAGCAATGGCCTCTGTCGTCGACGTTTGTCTTTTAGTTCACCAGCATCTGTTTCTTGACTTCCCTCTGAAACATTTTGTTCCAACACATGAAACTTTATGCTTTCTGTCACCCTATTTAATAAAAAGAAAAGAAAAAATGACAATGTGATTGAAAGGTGATTTCTTGAAATTCCTAATGAAAATCACAATGAAGAATACTTAAAGTGTTGGTTCACATACTTCACTTGCATCACCTGAACCGTAGACAGAGCAGGAACAGGGGTGCCCTTTTTCAATATGTTCACAACAATTTGCAGAAATAACAGAACTTTGATCCATGTTAACACCATCCAAAATTTCACATGTACTACTGACTACCTCAGAATCACCATCACATCCTTCACTTCTGTCAACTAAAGACACATTATTTCTACATGCAGTATCAAGACAAACCTTATCTTTACTTCTTGCAGCCTCCCTATCTTCATCTGGATCAAAGTAATTTGAGTTATTTCTGTGCAATGAAGCAAGTTTATCTGTAAGAGGCTGTGCGGAAGCAGATAGCAATTCATCTGAACAGGAGTATGTGAGCTCACTGAGACCGGCAGAAATATTAGGCTTTACTACAGAAGGTTCTTTAGTATCATGAAAAATGAGTTCATTACTTGCAACATTCCATGCTTTATGACTTGCAGGTGAATCCTTATGCTGCCTATCAGCCTCATTTTCCAGAAAGGCACTAGACGTTTCTTCCGTTAAACATTCATCTGCATCAAATTGGTCATCAAAATCCAAAGCATGCACCCGACATAGTACAAAGCTCATGCTAGTGGTTGATGAAACTTCTGCATCTTCACTATCAGAAAATTTATTCTGATGTCCATTCCCTTCACCAGAATTTGGTCCACGAGACTCAATTGCCATAAAAAAGTTCAAAATATTTTCTTCACCTTCCCTCAGTACGGCGTACTACCATCAGTTCCACCAATAATTGAATCTGAGAATGATAAGTAGTTAGAAATACAACTATCTTCCATTTCGTTATCATACATACTCCAACAACTGACTCTTCATTTTCCACATTAAGGTCACTATGATCAAAGTGTATCCCATCATTGGCAGTAATATATTTCCCTCCATTTCCTCGAGAAGTTCTGTGATGGTGGTCACGGGGACATGAGAGTACACTAATTTTCTCTCTTCCATTCTTGCTAACAGCTGAATATTCCCCAAAAGAATTGTCTGCATCTGAATCTGCGACATTATCATCTTCAAGCTGAATCATAGATGAGCAACAAGACTCTTCTCCCACAAACTTGCTCTCAGCCTCATCAGACTCTTCAGATAAAGAATCATAGTTTGCTTCAGATTCTGTGATTTTATTTCTCTATAGCATACGTAAGGATACATTAGCATCTCTAAGATAAGAGTGTAAACATTTTATTATAAGGAGAAGAAAATATTGTAATATTTCCTACTAATAGTGCATTTAACCATACCTTCGTAAGTTTTGAATCTTTTGATCGTCTTTCTTTATATGAGTAATAACCAGAAGAACTTGAAAGGCTGGACTGTGATGTCTCCAAGCTTCTTCGAATGCCAGCCACCAGATTTTTTGGCATGACTACCGTATAGGTCACCAAGTCGAAGTCAGGAACCTAGGGGATACAAACAGGTTTATAGCAGAAGTAAAGGAAGTACAAGAGTTCTATAGCAACCCAGAGAACATAAGAAGCAGAACTTCTTCAGAAGGAAGTGAACAGTGTCTGCGAGAAGATTTTTACCTTCAATTGTTTGGAACGGGCCTTATCTGAGAGTGCCCTTAAGCAAATGCAAACTTTCCGAATGTTCTTTTTCTCAACGACATCTGATGGGGAAAAGAGATCGATACCATTTAATCCCAGTATTTTGCAGATCTGCCAAAATCACACATTACAAGGCTATCCCCTTTTGATTAAGGGTTTTTCTCCCCCTCATAAATAGCAGTACGTTATTTTGCAGTCGAAACAGAGCCAAATCAGAAGAACTTACCTTCAAAAATGAGTCAACATTAGAGTAAGGCATATATCTCCCACTGCATCTCCGTGAACCAAGTGGTTCATACTTCAAATGTCTTAGCTCTCCGCACTTTGCCAATAGCATATTCCACAATACTTTGGAGACTTCAAACCTACACAGGTTATCTCTTCCAAATGTGAAAATACAAGGTCATATCCCCCTGATAATCTGGTAAACTGTAACATTCTTCAGAGTATAAAGTGATCTTATACTCCAGATTAGAAAAGATTAGAATGTACATCCAACGAAAGGTCCAAGTAGCGGACAAAATAAGAGAAAATAGTTTGGTCATGTCCTATGTAAGTCTTCAAATGTACCAATCCATATATGTGATATGATGGACATTGGAGGTGTTAAAAGCGGTGAGTAGACCAAAAAATTCATTGACAGAAGTTGTTCCAAAAGTCATACGATCTCTTTTTTAAAATTTTGATCAGGTAAATATATGTTCATTCATTATCTCTTTTTTAATTTATGCAGACTTGATTGAGAACATTAACAAAATTAAAGTAAAATATCCATATAGGCAATACCAACAAACCGGAATTAAGATTCAATTATTGTTGGTGCACTTAAAATTAGACCTGGAGCTGTTAGTAGTTTGATTGGGATTTCTAAGTTAGTGTAAAGATAAATGTGAGTTTTAGAGAATTCATAATTTAAAAACCTGTAGTTTGTCTTAAAGTTGGAGTGAACGGCGGGTCTAAAAATAGAGTGGAGATTAGATAAAGGATTCAATCCAACTACTTTGGAAGTGAGTCCCGAATCTTTGCTGCATCATTGCAGCTTCTAAGGATCCTAAGTTTCCATACTCTAAGATTGATTATTAGGAACTATTGTCAAACGTGCGCTTAAGCCCTGAAGCGTTGAGCACTTCGCCTTGCTTAATGTACGCTTTAGTATTGCCATCAAGGCTCTAAGACATACTTTTCCTTGCCAATGAGCGTTTCATGAAGAGGCGACACAAAACAATTGATATTTCACTTTATCGTAATTGTTTTTCAATTTCTTTTTCCATATATTTGTTGTTCATGCTTACAATTATTACTGTTGGACTAAACATATATATATATATATATATATATATTTGTATGTTTTCTGCATTTGCGCCTTTTTTCATAAAAGCCCACGCTTTATTTGTGCTTTGCGCTTAAAGCCCCAACAGACATTAGAGCTTTTTTTTGCGCTTTTCGCTTTTGATAACACTGTTATTAGGTGAAGTAATACAACAACAAGGGGCAAGGGTTGATTAAGCATGCATGGATTAACACGTCTCTACACCACAAAGAATCTCAATTTCCAAGTGGAAACGGAGCCCCTCCATTGGGTAAAATGAAGAAACAAATGCTAATGTTCCCTTTGTCGTTTCCTAAATTGGTAGTTGAAGATTTAGGAAGCAAGAGAATGTTTCAAACGCAACAAGCAGAACTTTAGGAACTTAAAGGGTTTACTACTTTGTGTCATTTGTGCTTTTGAGGTAAGGAAAAATAACCATTAGTATAGATAGTAGGATAGGCTTGATAGAACATCAAGAATATCACACACTTCCACGTGTACAAACATGAGTTTAACACCATATTCGAGAATTAATAGATTGATTCTTATTTATATATTGGTAGCTAAAAAAAGCTTAAAGGAAGTTTCAGATTTGATTCCAAAACCAGAGAGTAGACAAAGTAGGCGCAAAAGGAATACAAAGCCTCCATAATCAACGTGTTTGTTAGTTTAATGTGACTAACTGCAATTAAGATTTTCCCTTATCAATCACATCATTGACGAGCCAAAGTGGATACAAGCAAACATCAAATTAAGCCAAAAAGTGGAAAAGGAAATAATAGTGTCAAGGTGCAAGAACTAGAACAATAAGGGGTCATTTGGTAGGGTGTATAAGAATAGTACTGAATAGGGTGTATTAGTAATATTGGTATTAGTTATGCTAACACTATTTTTTATCGATTGTTTGGTTTGTTGTATTAAATAATTAGTACTAAATAGAGTGTATTAGAATAGGAATAGTGGTTTACTATGAATAAGAATAGTACTGAATATGGTGTATAACTAATACATGTCTTAGTTATACATAGGTTGAAAACACTACCAAACAAGGGACAAATGATATTAAAGCTAATACCTCCTACCAAACGACCCCTTAGTCACAACATTAGCAATGGGGTAAACTGAAATCATCATTCTTTTACAATGAAATACCAAAACAGTTGGAAAACCTCTATTTAGAAAGAACAAAATGAACATTTCTTCCTTGACTGTGAATACACAATAGAACATTAGGAAAAACCAAGAAAAGATAATGGGAAAAAGGGGAAAAAACTTACAGAAGATCCCCATCGGCAAGCAAATCAGAAATATGTAAGTGCTCATCCAACCTTATGTTCAGTACTTCCCCAAGCCATATTCTTGTTTGAGTGAAATACAAGATCCTTATCAACATAACACACTGAAAAAAAAATTGAAAACATTCTTTGTCCATGGAATTTGATCAGTTTTTAAAAAACTTTTGAAGAAACATAGAAAAAATTTCTTCCACACACATTTTTTGTCAAATGCATGTCCAAACACAACTTTAACTTCAAAAACTCTTTTTTTTTCAAGTCTCAACCAAATGCTAGCTAAAATTAACCACGAATTTCAAAAAGATATAAAAAGGGGGGAAGGAGAGGGGGGCGAATATAATCTACTCCCTCAGTCTCAATTTATATTAATACTTTCGAATGTTATGGTCTAAAATAAATCAAAGATATTTGCGTAAAATGTAAAATTTAAAGTTAAATTGTTGCCAAATAAGCAAAATGTGTTTTTTTTTTACGGACTAAAAAGGAATCGGCAGAGAGGGAGTAGTGAGTTTGACCTGCAAGAAGACATCATCAAGTTGTCGGAAGTTCGATTCAGCTGAGGATTTTGAAGAATCGCCGGCAATAGCACGGTACCCGCCCATTGTTTTCAATCCAATAAGTGAATTCAGTTCCGAGATATGAATAACTTAAACTGAGCTAGCTATTTGACATTAATGAGGAAATTTAATGTGAGGATGGCGGAGCAGACGCGTATGTGAGGGAAATTTCAATTTTGCTTATATCCATCTTCCCAGCTTAATAGTAGTGTCGGTCACTTATACATAGGGATGGCAATCGGTAGGATCTGGACCGGATCCTACTAGATCCAGATCCAGATCCAGATCCGTTTTACATACATGTATCCATATCCATATTCAGATCCGTTTTACATACATGTATCCATATCCATATCCAGATCCATAGGGTCCATAAAATCATATCCAAATCCAGATCCATCGGATCCACGAATCGGATCTGGATCCAAATCAAAGTGACTGATTATTAAGTTATACCTTCTAATCAGTCCAAATTTTCTAGAAAAAGAGTCAATTTAATTTAACGGAATCATGGGGAGTGCATCCGTAGATTAGGACTAAATGACATTGCTGTAGTGAGAAACAATCCTCTCAATACCTAAGCTACTACATAAATATCACATAAATGATTAATATAATGATTAAAGAATAACACGCAAAACGTGTCTCAATTAAAAAAATAATGGTCTTCGGCCCTTTGAATATAAAATAAAATTAAGATTACAAAGGATTCGGTACCAATGATGTATAAATAATAAATGTATAATTAATTTAATAAAAAACGGATTCACGGGTCGGATCTGGACCGGATACGGATCTCAAAGACAAGATCCAGATCCAAATCCGATCCATCATAAACGGATCCGGGTCCGATCCGGATCCGTCGGGTCCAAACTTTGAATATCCATATCCTATAAAACGGATCTGGATCCACCGGATCCGGATCGGGTCCGGGATCCATTGTCATCTCTACTTATACAGTACCACTATATCGCGGGAAGTGAAGCAATAAGGTTAACTAGCTCTTATCCCTTCCCTATATTTTATGTAATTCATTTTAAAACATAAAGTCTGCATCACATATATTTTTAAAATATATGTAAAAAAAAAGTTATCAGATATTTTACCGGGTTATCGGATCGAATTCTTATCGGTCTGAATCCCCTCATATCCGTAGGATAACTTTTTGGTCTGAGTATCAGCCCGATTTTATCAATCCGATTCTCGAGTAGTTATCGGGAGTATACGGACTGATAACAGCCCTAAGAATTTTGTTTAATTTAATATAAATTATAAATATAATAAAAATATAGTAAAAAGAAATCTGTTTTATACTCTATCTGTGTATCCTTTTTTATTCCTAAAAAATAGCATATGAAATAGAAGTGAAATAAAAGGCTTAGAAGGGAGATAATGAAATTATGTGATTGGGTCTTCCAAAAGCAAAGGAATGATCCGTTTTTTAGTTAACTGATCTGATGGGTCCAGCAACAATTAATTCTAACAAATATCTAAATTCTAAATAAAAAAATAAATAATAGACTAAGATTCTAAATAAAGGTTAATAAATAAGCGGGGTCTTCTTTTATTCGAAACGTCTCGTGATCTTCAACCAATTATGCGCATGATAGCAACAAAATCAACTAGCAGAGCCGATTCGGGGATCGGTGGGATGCCGTAGCTTTAAGAGATAGGGGCGGAGGCAATCGAAAAGGCCTTATTTGCCCCATTTGAATTCAAAACAGAAATCTGTCTTTGTTCCAACCACCGCAACCATACAGAGGTTCGTTTGCAGAGAATCTTTCTATGATCATACTCGACCATGTCATGTATGAACAGGCTCCGTAAGATCCAGTCGAAAGAATAAGTGATATGGCTCTTTTCTATCTTTCACTTAATAGTCTTTGGAGGCATCTTGAAAATTCCATAACATCTTGGAAGATTCACAAGGAGATCAAGACATCGACTACATCGTCTTTCTCAAAGTTCTCTAGCAAGGGTGAAGTGATCAAGAGAAGCTCTTCCTCAAGATCAACTCGAAGTGCTGCCCGACTTTCTGGGTTTAATAACAGAGCAACTGATCACCTACGAGATCCTATCCAGAATAGAGTAAATTGCTTCCACCAGGATTACAACCCACGCTGGCCTCCATCAAGATTTTAAGTTACCCTCTTTTGACATACACCTATGTCCGGAGGACTGAAAATTTCGATTTTGCATTTAGGACAGTGAAGGAGTAATTTGTGGATTTTTAGGTGTCTACGGTAAGGTCAGACAAAAAGAAAGAGAAAATGTAATAATTTCGGGAAATACAACACTTTTTGTTTTTTTCTTTCCTTTCCCACGCTAGTACTTTCCTCTTTGAAAGTAGACATAATTAAAAAGCCTAGCTTTCGATTTAAGTTTATAATAATTCCCCTTTATTCCAATTTAACAGAGATTGGGCTTCTAACAACATACTTATTAGAGATCCATGATATAGCTCCTTGAACAAAACGGCCGGTGATGCCACCTATTTGGGTAAAGGAAACTGAATAAGTTGCACGTTGGTTCACCTTGGTGAAAACAAGTGTGGTTGGCTCGACAACTATATGGACTCCTTGCATTTGAGTGATGTTAACGACGTAAGTTGAGCTTGCATCACCAACATTTGTAACTGTTCTTGTATAATTTTGTGTCCGTAGTCCAAGTATAATAGAGAAAGAAGGATAGTTTAGTTCTGCCTCAGGTATGCTTGATTGTAGCGAGCACTTGACAATTTGTTGTACGATGAGCCCAATTTGTTTGTCTGTGTAGCCAAGACCGCATAGATACTGGATGTAGTTCTGCGGTTGGATGTCATAAATAAGACCGGGATCACTTGCTTTTGATGGATTTACATGACCAGCACCAGTAGCAAAAATATCAGCAGGTAAATCCCTCTGATCAAGGATGGGCTGACCTTCAAGGTTGAATTGATCAGCTGTAGTCATTATCGCGGATTTAATAGTAGCTGGTGACCAATCAGGGTGTGCACTTTTAAGCAAAGCCACAATGCCACTAAGGTGAGGACATGAGATTGAGGTACCCGAGACAATGTTAAATGTCCAATCAGTGCAAGTTTTGTTCTCCACTGAAACGTGTGTTGCTGCAAGGACGTTCACTCCAGGACCTATGATGTCTGGTTTGGCTATGCCAGGACTTGCCAAGCTGGGACCCCTGGAGGAAAAAGATGATACCGACGGTGCACTCTTAAAGCCTATCATTGTGCCTTTGAAACGGATTCTAGTCAAAGGCGTTGAGGTTGAGTTTATGTAGGCTTTAATCATTTCTCCTGCACTATAACCTACATTTGTCGTAGGAAGGATGTCAATATAAGCGAATGTGTCATGTCCATCAATCTCTAGATTGACAAGAACCATGGCAATACCACCTGCATCCTTTACTGTTTGCCCTTTCTCAAGTCTTGTTACACCACCGCCTTTGTTGCACACGACAACCTTGCCTTTGACATCAGTGCTATTCAATGATCCCGATGAACATTGTGCAGCCTCATGATCTAACAAGCCGGGGTATACCAAGGGAAATAAGGTATGAGGAAAGTCTGTGTAGTGAAAAACCGATTCACCGTCATGTTCTTGTCCATTCCCGAGCACAGCTGTTGCCACTATCTTTCTATCATGGGTGCTTGCACCAACTGTGAGAATCCAAGGGGCCACATTTGATAATGTAGCACTAAGTGGACCATCATTACCAGAAGAAGCGCTCATGAAGATACCCTTTTGGATTGCAGCAAACGCACCAATGGCCATACCATCATCATAAAAAGGAGCAGTATATCCGCCAATGGAGAGAGAAAGCACATCAACACCATCGTCTATTGCAGCATCAATTGCAGCCAATGTGTCAACATCAGAACAACCAGAGTCTGAACACACCTTGTACATGGCAATGTGAGCAAGAGGGGCCATGCCGGCTGCTGTGCCAATGGCATTTCCAAACACATTTGCATCATCAACAAAGTTTCCAGCAGCTACGCTTGATGTAAGTGTGCCATGGCCTCCTTCAAATGGTGAATTAGTTGAACCACTAACAAAATTCCTCACGCCAATGAGCTTCTTGTTACACGTTATGTTCCCTGTGAATTCACATTTCCCTTTCCATTTTGCCGGTGGAGGTGGCATATTATCATCACTAAAAGATGGATGGCCTGGATTAATCCCAGTGTCTAGAAGCCCAATGATCACACCCTTACCATAATTTGACTCTTTCCAAAACCCCATAATGTGGTACAACCCCAAGAAATTTGGAGTATGTGTTGTATGCAAAGCCAATTTCTTCTCAACCCTCGCCGCCACAAAACCATCTTTCTTTTCCATTTCTTTTACCTCATCAGCTGACAATCTGGCTGCGAAGCCAATGGCCACATGGTGATATGAGTGAATAATTCGCGATGGCTCCTCTGAACCAGCAATCGCTACCGGTAAAAAGGAGTTATAGTAGCTTTCCAGATCAGCTGAATTAGCCATTACTTTCAGATCAGGCTTATTTACATGGACAAGGTAAGTATGCAAACTGAGCTGAGGTTGAGCAATAGTCAAATGAAAAATCAAGAAGAAAGCAATAGAGATGATAAAAATGCAAGTCATGGTTGGTCTTTCTATCATTATATACAACACCTAGTGAAGGAACAGGCTATTTATGCTATGAGTTGAGGGAAGAAGGTTATGATAAACCTAGGAAAACAAAAACATAGCTTTTCTAAGACAACCTGCTTACTGACAAAGTTGATGTATTTTAGGATAAAGGGAGAAACATCATACGAAGATAGGAAGTAAACCAGAATGTTGGATTTTTAAGGAGATCAAAATTGTATTATTTATTTGAGTGGGTGATTACGTTATTTGTTCAATCCTAATCATCTGGAAGCAGTAACTACGGATTAAAATGGAATAATAGAATCTTATTTGACGAAATACAACCCTTTTAAGTTTCTTGTCTTTTTTTTTTTTCATTCACAAACATGAAATGCAACAAAGCTAGGAGGCTTATATTTTAGTAGATGGAGGATGGGATGTGTCATATATAGTTTCATCAACATTCTCAAATGAATCAAATATATCTAGCTAATAATTATGACAAAAAGATAACAATAATAATAGCGTAGAGATTTATATATATCAGATGAAGAGTAACTAAAATCCAAATATGAAAGCATGACATTATTGAAAATAATAAAGTAACTCATCATTCATGGGAACTCCTAGCTATTTGTCTTGTCTTTCTCGAAGCTTATAGTACCTGGCCTTAAGTGAAGCCGGTCCTTGGGCGGCCATACAACGGCGTTAAGTAAACGTCAATTTAGTGGATGTCAAGTGTGTTTGGTATGAGGGAAAATAAATTGTTTTCTAGCGTTTGGTTGTCAAGAAACATTTCTCATTAAAATGTGGAAAATGACTTCCTTCATTTTTAAACGGAGATCATTTACTTCACAACTATCTCAATCGTACTTTTAATTTTATATCACAACTCAACCAACATTTAAACATAATTATCAATCTTTTGTACTAAAATAATTTGTTGGGACCCGCGGGTTAATACTATGAAATAAATAAAATCAAACAGCAAAGTAGAATTGAAATGTATGCAGAACACAGTTTCAAATATCAGCTGAAATGTCGTCTGACATAAGTAATGACATTTGGATAAAAACAGGAAACCTTTGAAAGAGTTAAAGTGCAGCGAAAATTAATAAAGAACACAATAGTTTAATTTTCATAGGTTATATATTAATATAACCCATGATGGTCAATGACCAAATGTATTATATATAATTGATTATATTCTTTCTCTTACAAGATTTACAAAATGATACAAAAGGAATAAAAAGGTTAAGTCGCAAATGACTTATGTCTGAAAAATCTATCTAAATAGAAGTGATCAATACCTCATTACAATTGCTTCAATGAAAGAACAAATCTAGAATATAAGGAACAATTATAATGTCGGACAAAATATCATCACAAATACAAGCAACACAACAATCCAATCTACTTGATTGATATTTGTGGAGATCTCTCTATATCATTTACACTCTGAAATTCTGGATATTGAATCTCTGAAGTGACCTCTCTATTTATAGTTGAGAGTTCCCTTGAAAGACTCATCAACATGTCGTGGAAGTTATCTGAAGCCCTAGACCAGTTGGTCTTGAAGGCAGAGGGTATCCTCATTGGGTGGTGTGGGAGAGCTTGGTCACAAGTTGAAACCCGTGTAACGCTGGCTGCGCCGCCTCTTGGGAGCTGTCACATCGGCTTGCCAAGTGTGGTTTAAGCGGTGGCGTGGTTTGCAGCTATTGCGTCGATCGGGGTTTACCTGTGCGCACTCGAAAGAAGCGTGTTGCGGGTTCGCCGTCAAAAAAAAAAAAAAAAAAAAACATGTCGTGGAAGTTGAGCTAAAAAAGGACACGTGAGACAGTAGCTTGAGGCACGAAAATCCCAACAGTTTTGACTTTTTCTTCACACGTCTTGCTCCTTAAGTTAAGCTACCTCTTGGACTTGGTCTTCCTCGTTTGCAATCTGCTTCAAAGACTCCTTGCCAAGTCAATTGACATGTGATAAAAAGGTCACACTTTCCTGAAATCTGTCCGTGAAGATAGACAAAATAGTTACCAAAATATCGTCCCGAATGTCAAGACATTTGGTCCAACATTTTCTGATTTTAACTTAGCTCTGAAAATGATATGTTAGTAAAAATGTCATGACAAAAAACCTAACATTAACATTCTCCCTCTTTTTGCCTTTCTTCACAAAACCTTAATCAACCAAGTGTGAGTGACTTATAGCAATGGTAGATCCACATAAATGCTTCTCCTCAACCTGAAATTGGCATAAACACAATATACACAAATATACACATATATGCCGTTTTTATGGAATTAGAGTCATCATCCATAGCAAAAAAAATAGTAGCATTACAGACCAAACAGATTACTGTAGCCAAAAAACAAAATATCCCAACAATTTCTACAGAACATCAGCAAACATCACAGTCTATCTCAGCAGTAACATAGCATCAGCAGCAACTCATCAATAGCGGCGATTTTCTGCGAAATCGCATGTAGTAGTAGATTCCAGCCTCTTTCTACATCAGTCGACTTCACTGCATTCCTCCCGCAGCGATGTCGGTGATCGACGAGGTCTACTTCGAGTAGTTGCGATCCGCCGCTTAGCTTGTTCTTTTTCCCGCTGCCGCCTTCCTCCTCCTTTCTCCTGCGTAGTGTCATCATTCTTTGCCACGATCCGGCAAACGAGTGCGACTGATGCCCTACTTGAACACCCTTATATGAACCTGTTACATATAATTAACCTGATACCAAGGATAATGTAGAAATCTGTAAATCATATCAAAATAGGCAAGCCGACGAGGCTGCCACTATACACAGGAACATCCGAAACGAATTACAACTGTGGCTAACCAAAACACGTCTATAACCACGCATCTCCAAAACGCGTCTACCACTCACACTTGTCTACAGACCTCTAAGAATATAACGGTGAAACATGACGACGGTGGCCCCGCCGCATTCCATATATGCATAAGTCTATGACAAAGGATCTGTACCAAAATAACTAGGCTCCGGAACAATGGAGCTCTCCAAATAGCTGAACGAGAATCCTAAACTGGAGGATCACCAAATCGAATATATGTACATGCGGGTATGAAACGCAGCCCTCCGAAGAAAGGGGGGTCAGTACGAAATAATGTACCGAGTATATAAAATATGAAGTACTGTAAAGAAGATCATAACTGGTCAAAAGATAAGTATGATAATCAAAGATACCAATGCACATGTGCCTTATGAAATTAGAGTCATGTATGTCCATATAATATACCGTACCCGACCCAATGTGGGACTCGGTGAATGAAGTCATATACATATATATACCGTACCCGACCCTTTAGTGGGAGTCTCGGTGAAATCATCATCTGTGCACAGACCGTACCCGGCCCATCATGGGACTCGGTGAAATAATCATATCCGTGGATGTCTGTCCACATAAAATCATCATATCCATGGATGCACATCGCATCGTCGTGCTACGTCACGGGACTCGGTGAAATAATTATATATATATACTGCGCACAAACATACCCGGCCCGGGACTCGGTGAAATGATATAATCACATCAAGCACGAATAGATTATCATGAGTAACCCTATGCAAATTAAATCATCATTTGACTCTCAATGGAATAAATAGTATGAACTATCACGGAAAGATCAAAGGCACTATCATATCATGTATCACTAGGAATTAGAATTAATTAGAACTATGTACGTCCGTCGTACATTCATTTATGTAAATCATGCCAAAAGAAAGAGGGGATAGTTTCACATACCATATTGTCGAACTAACCAACTCAATATTTAGAATACGTCTCAATTAGCACTTCAACCTATAACAATAGTAATATGTTCGTCAACTCTATGGTTACTAGTATACGTTATAATTATCGAATGATGACTCTTTTTTTTTAAAACAAATTGGGCAACACTTCCCCTACTTATACACACATCCATGAGTCACAAACAAGGTCAATAACATCAATAATAAGACACGTCTCAAGGTCATAACCAAAACAGTCTCATATATTCCATATACGTCATCGTTATACATTCTTTCTCTTCACATTCATGGAATACAACAACTACAACAATCAATGTGACTACTACACTTATTTCTCATGTTAATCCAGCCCCTTAATCCATATTAAAACAGCCACTAAAAACAGTCCATACTTCTAGCATCAACGAGAGTTCAAGTCTTATAGTTTGCAACATAACACTTTTCTACACCTTAATTCCTTTAGGACATATATCCGCAACTATAACAATGTACATGCATTTTCATATTTAAATTTCGAGCATTCTAACTCAATAAAACAGCCCTTAAATTCGACACAACAATAACCACGATTTTTATGGATGTCACGGCCACAACATAATACCAAAACTCTTCTCATAATTTCTTAAAACCCAATACATGTTTCAACACTTTCATATAACCAATTACAACTTTAAATATCAAGGTTTCCTTCAACTTTAACATGCAATCAATAACAATGATAACAATAACAACAATCAACCCAATGTATACAAAACAGTCCCAAAATCGGCTCACTACAACACCCGAAACACCCACATGCAATTTCTTACTTCCAATTTATCCTAACACAAGTTATCTCTTAACTACAACATCATTCAACTCCAAATACTCTATAAGAAGAAGAAATCTTATCTTACTTAGCCAAAATAGGCCACTGCACCATTTTTGCTCCATTTCACCACTTCTTCAACTTACAATGGCATGCATGCATTCCTTATGCGTTTAAATCCATCATACTTGCATGTTTCTTTCCAAATAACTTATCTCCAAAACTTACAATTTCTGGGGCAGAATTCGGTCCAGATTACCGTGACCATTGTTTTGGGGAGTTACCGTGGCTTAGAACTTAGTAGAGAAGCTCAATCTTGGAAGGGGAGTTGATTGAACCTTTAACTAAGTTATGGAGATGGAGAAAAATCTGTTTAGAGGGAGAGAGAATGGATGAGTGAAGGTAGAGTGATTTTCGACATGGAGGGGAGGAGTGAGAGGGACATGGATATAAGGGCTGATTTTTAGCCTATGCATGATATGCTTTTCGCCACTTGGAGGGAACAAGGTGCCACTTGTTTTCCACTAAATTAATCCCCCACTTGACTAAAATTCTGAAAATTCGAAGTCCACATTTTTATTTCATTCGACATTAATCCATAACCACATTGGGAAAATTCAACTACTAGTACTAATTCACATCGTCGCATTTGTTATATCCAAAATTATTCCGGGATTACATTCTTTATATACTAATTTCCAATACTCGAATCTTATTTCCTTAATTACGTTCTCGCTTCATCGTCCTAAAATTACGAGGTGTAACAATTGCTATCATCTCCTCCTTTTTGGGAAGAAAGCAAAAACAAGAAGTGATTTCTTGCTTGAACCAGTGCTGCCCTGACTTGATCAACTCCATCAATTTGCGAGTTGATTTTTGCAATTTCTTTTACTAACCAAGCAGTCGACAGCACAGACTGCTGTGTGTTGCCTAGAATGTCAGAAACATTCCTGGCAACATTTTCACTTCCTGCTTCTCTTTTCCAGGGAAGATCAATGATTATATCCTTGCTCCTCAACACTATTTTGTTAACAGTATATACTTCTAGTTCTTTTCTTATCATGTCCTTCTTTGGAGGTTTGAACCCTTGAGTTGTAAGGACTTTGAAGATCAATGAGGGAAACGGTAGGATTAGGTTGGAGTCTTTTTCTGCCAAACTGACAATTTGTTGAAGGATTATCTTTCCCATGTTGACTCGTAGACCTTTCCCTATTTTGTAGAGGATGATTGCTTGCTCTATGGTTACAATTGACTCGTTCATTGAAGGGAGCCAATTATAGCAATTTTATGTACTATAGCAAATAATGCAGTAAGCTTTGACGCAGGACACCTTGAGACCCATCTTTTCAAGACACCTCCAGTTATGTAGTCAATTACGTCATCTTTATCATTCACAACATCATTTTCTTCTTTTTCATCAACTCCATTACTCAAATTCAAACAATATTTATCATGGTAGGTGTGAAATCATAAAACTTATTATAGAGATATATCTTGCCGAACTTCCTTGACTTGACATTCTCCACATTAGGTTCCAGATTTGCATAGAATAACCTCACAATATCATCAATGTATGGACATTTGTTGCTTACTGAGCCTATTAGAATTCTTTCTGTAAAGAAATCCATCAGGCTGTACTCGGTGCATGAGGCTATGTCCACTACCTTTTCTGTTCTTATGATTCGATTTTTATACCAAGACCAATGTTTAGACTTTTCTTTAGTTAAGAACTTTTCTGAGTAAGGATTTACCTCTGTCTCGGATTCGGTTGCAGATTTTCTCGACGAGGTGGGAGTACTGGATTCCTTTGTCTCTGGTTGGGATGTTGTGACATGTTCGGCAACAACTGGATCATCCTCTGACAAATCTTCACTCACTGCTTTTTGCAAGTCCCTTCGAGCAATACTTCTTCAAAGGAGTATCATCTGGAATTTCATGTTCTTCACTCGACTCCACAGCATTAGGAACAAAGAGATTAGAATAAGATGGTGATGCTGGAGTTTCTGTTGGTAGTTCAGCCGATGGCGTCTTCTGCTCATCATCTTCTGTGGTCCAGCTGAAATCTGACTCATTCCAATCACAGCTCGAGACAGTAGGAACAACAGTATCGAATTTCGGCTTTTTAGCTGCAGCTTCAGGGCTGAAATTTCTTTCAAAATTGTGGGCTGACCTTCTCGAGGGAAACTTGGATGTGCTTTCTCTATTTGGTAAGACAGTGACATCAGGAGTTTTCTCCAAGTCGATTGAATTGTTGGTGTCTCCTGGATAAGTTGTTTCGAGTGGTTCTTGGAACTCACTTAATACAATGGCTGTGCAATCTGGCGGACTTGTGCTCATTACTGTGTGTTCCTGAATGTTTGGTGACATTTTGGGTGACATTGGTGAAGTATCCATTGGTGAGAATGGAGAAGAAGATGAAGGGGTTTAGGGTTTTTTAAGATGGAGTGTTTGAGAATGAATCCATCGGTTTTGGTGTTTAAACCGAGATGATGAGTGTATTTTCCCTCATTTTTTTTTCGGAAAAAAAACTAGACAAGAATGAATACCAATTGAAGATGAGTTTATATACTTGGCAAAATATTTTTGTTTCCAAATTTTAAGAATTTGTATTGTATACCAATACTTGTTCCTAAAATTTAGAGATTAAAAGATAGACATCAAGATTTGATTATTAACAAAAAAATAACAAAAGAAGTTGTTCAAAATTGTACGACACAAAAAATAGGGAAAAAATAAATGAATTTTCAAAAATCAGTTACACAATGCATCCCTATAAATATCATTATCTGAGAATGTCATCAGTAATGTTAGCAACATTTTGAACAACACATATATCATAATCCCACAAGAACAATTTCTATTTCGGTAACAAATCAAGACACGTTTCATACATGATTTTATAGGTTCAATCTCCAGACCAATGTAATATTTTTCCATTGAGTCCTAGATCTAATCATAAAACACATACGAAATTTATTTTTGTGTCAAAAAACAAGAATACTTATTTAGAATCATCATAATTTTTTTTGATTAAGCATTTTGATACTCCTATAGTATAGGAACGGTATCAATTTCCAAGGGCTTTATCCAATTTTCACAATTGTCGAGAATTACAAAGGTTTTGCCTTATTTTAATACTCCATTTTTATGATATCTCATATCATCGCAGAGAACGGTATCACATTAAAATCATGTTCTTATTTGAAAACCATACATGTATGCACAAAAATCAGTCATAACAAAATACTGAAAATCATATTCTGATATTACAAGGGTAAATGTCACCCGAAATGTTAGAGACATTTCAGACGACATTTACATTCGCCCAACAATCTGAATTCGAAAAATCTGAGAGACCAAGAGAGCTTTTCAAACTGGAAAATCTCTCATGATCTAAAGCTTTTGGAAAGATATCAGCTAGTTGATGAAGTGTGTCAACATAATCAATTTGTACTAGCTATTTTTCAACCAAATCTCTTTAAAATGATGTCTGTTATCTATATGTTTTGTACGAGAGTGCTGAACTGGATTTTTTGAAATGTTAATGGCACTCATATTATCACAATACAAAACTAAGATATTATTTGAAAAACCATAGTCGTCTAACATGTGTCTTAACCATATTAATTGAGAACAACAACTCTCAGCTGCTACATATTCAGATTCAGCAGTTGAGAGTGAGACACAGTTTTGTTTGCGACTATACCAAAAAACTAAATTATTGTCAAGGTAAAAACATCCTCCACTTGTACTCTTTCTGTCCTCCACATCACCAGCCCAGTCCGAGTCAATATATCCTATTAAATTAGGATTAGTGTCTTTGGAATACCAAATTCTCAACTCACATGTGCCGGCAACATATCTGATGACACGTTTTATGGCATTTAAGTGGGAGATTTTGGGACAGGCTTGGAATCGAGCACACACACATACACTAAACATTAGATCAGGACGACTAGCAGTGAGATACAAGAGACTACCTATCATAGAACGATACAATATTGGGTCGACATTTTTCTCATCATCTTTGCATATAGTCTGTGTTGATCCCATTGGAGTCCTCATATGTTTAGCATTATCCAATCCAAACTTCTTGACCAAATTCTTGGCATACTTACTCTGGGAGATGAAGATCCCCTCCTCATTTTGATTTATCTGCAAGCCTAAGAAAAAGGTTGATTCCCCTATCATGCTCATCTCAAATGTTGAGGACATAACTTCGACAAATGTCTTAAGATGGGACTGTGAAGTCGAACCAAAAAACTATGTCATCTACATAGATTTGAGCAATGACCATATCTACTTCGTGGTGTTTTATAAATAAAGTACAATCAACTACACCACGTTTGAAACCAAATTCAAGAAGAAACTGAGTTAAACGACCATATCATGCACGTGGGGCTTATTTTAATCCATACAAGGTCTTTTTCAGCTTGTATACAAATTGTGGATGGTGGGGATCTTCGAATCCTTTAGGTTGTTCAACATACACTTTCTTATCAATATATTCATTCAAGAAAGCACCTTTTACATCCATTTGATGGAGAGTGATCTTCAAACAACAAGCTATGGCAAGCAATAATCTAATTGACTCAATTCTAGAAACTGTAGCGAAGATTTCATCATAGTCAATCCATTCAACTTGAGAGTATCATTGAGCAACTAGTCTAGCTTTATTTCTCACAACAGTTCCAGATTCATCTGATTTGTTTTTAAAGATTCATTTAGTTCCAATAACATTAGTATCATTGGGGCGAGGAACTAAATCCCGGACTTCATTTCTGGTGAACTGTTCTAATTCTTCTTGCATAGCTTGTATCCACCAACTATCCTTGAGTGCTTCATTGACATTCTTTGGTTCCAATGTAGATACATAACAAGAATGACTTACCTTATGATATACGGTGGACATGCACGCATATTTCACCATATCTCGATAATTTTGTGGTTCCTTCCTTCTTGTTCTAACACTTTCGAACACCTCTCCTATCACTTGTTCTGTAGAATGATTTCTCCTAATCCTGGATGAGGGATCCTTGCGTACTGGGTCATGAAGTTCAGCTTCTGATTCCTCATCTGAACCTGCAGTGTTCTCGGTTTCTGCTTCAGGTGTTGCTGAAGATGTCGTGACATTTGGAGCAACATCTGGATTTTCTGCTTTCTGCGCATCTTCCACAGTTATTATAACATCATCTACTGGCTTATTTCCTGTAAGGTCAGCAAAATCATCAAATACAATGTTAACAAATTCTTGTAAGGTTTTAGTTCGAAGATTATACACTCGGTAAGCATGGCTATTTTGGGAATAGCCTACAAAGATTCCCTTATCACTTTTAGAGTCAAATTTAGCTAGGTGATCTCTATCATTAAGAACATAACACACACACCCAAACACATGAAAGTAATACAAATTGGGTTTCTTTCCATTCAAAAGCTCATAGGGTGTCATTTTAGTTCCAGACCTAAAATAGACTATATTCGTGATGTGACTTGCAGTATTTAGAGCTTCTGCTCAAAAACGTTTTGACAATTTCTTAGAACTAAGCATGACTCTTGCCATTTCTTGTAAAGTCATATTCTTCCTCTCTGCTATACCATTTTGTTGTGGGGTTTTGGGAGCAGAAAACTCATGGAAAATATATTTTTTCTCACAAAATGTAGAGAACTGACTATTCTCAAACTCTTTTCCATGGTCGGACCTAATCCGAAAAATAGAGGAATGATATAGATTTCTTATTCTAGAGTGTAGTACCTTGAACATGCCAAACATTTGAGACTTTTCCTTTAAAAAGAATATCCAAAAATACCTGGAAAAGTCATCCACAATCACATATGAGTACCTCATGCCTCCTAGGTTGTCTACCTCGATTGGACCCATAAGATCCATGTGCAAAAGCTGAAAACAGTGAGACGTACCTGAATGTTGTCCGTCATTTTGGACAATATTGTGGGAGACACGGATTTGCTTACCTTTGAGACAATCTTCACAAACCATTGTTTTATCCTTAGGACTTAGTTTAGGGATGCCTCTTATTGCCTCATAAGAAATTAATCTTTTAAGGTTGTGGTAATTGACGTGCCCTATTTTTTTATGCCACAAGGTCGTGTCATCGGTCCTAACACTATTGCAAATCTCTTCTTCTCCAACAAGATAGCAATTATCGCTTATTCTTGTACTTGTCATTACACATTGGTTAGCTTCATTAGTAACTGTACAAGCATACTTGTTAAACTTTACCTCTAGATCGTCATCACACAATTGACTTATACTTACAAGATTAGCTATCAAACCGTCAACGTGGAAGACATTTTTCAGTGCTGGAACTCCAGGAACACTTAAGGTTCCTCTTCCTATGATTTTACTTTTTCCTCCACCTCCGTATGTGACATTACCTTGAAGGTGCCGTGGCACCGCGATCAAGGGTCGCGGCGCCTGAGGTACAGTGCTCACGGGACGTTTGGCGCCGCGGTGCATCCCCAAGGGGCCCCGACGCTGACAATTGTAAAAAATTATTTTGCTCACTGTAATTTGGTGTTGCGGCGCATCCCCGAGGGGTTACGGCGCTGACAACGGTAAAACATCAGTTTGCTCACTGGAAGTTTGGCGCGGCGGCGCTGACATCTATGATGACGGGAGAGGAGGGGATGGTTTGGTGGTGCCATGAGTGAGTTGACCGAGAATGATGGGAGAGATGACAGGCTCATCAAGAAAGGAGTAATTCGGTTTTTGGAATTTCTGAGGATTCGAAAACGGGAATGTGGTCTCATCGAACGTGACGTGAAATGTGGATTTAACGAGTTGACAAGTCATAGCAGAGATAGCCCCTATGGTTCGGCGGGAAGCCTAGGTAGACACATGGAGTGGACCGGGGAGCTAGTTTATGAGGGGCGGTAGAGGCAATGTTAGGATAACATAGGCAACTGAATATCCGTAAATGGTCGTAAGAGGGGACTCTGCGATAGAGGATTTCGGTAGGGTTATATTATGAAGGGTGCTAGTTGGGAGAATATTTAGAATGTATTCTGACATCTTAGCAGCATATACTCAGAAGGGCGGAGGGAGGCATGAATCAATAGAGTGTGAATCATATTATTAATGGTGCGAATGATTCGTTCAGCTTTACCGTTTTGTGGGGAAGTATGAGAGCATGAGAAACGAAAAATCATGTCATTATTTGTACAAAAACGGTGAAATGTAGAGTTATTGAATTCACGACTATTATCGCACTAAAATGATTTTATACCTTTTTCAAATTGTGTTTGAATGAATGTTCGAAACTCAAGAAATTTGGCAAATACTTCCGATTTAAATTTGAGAGGATATAACCAAAGGTGGTGGAAAAAATCATCTAGCAAGACAAGATAATATTTATGACCGAGGGAACTAGCAATAGGTGATGTCCATAGATCGATATGTATAATATCAAATGGTGCAAAGGTAACACTAGTGGATGATTTAAATAGAAGACGAGTATATTTGCCTAAAGAACAAGAAACACAGTGTTGGACAAGCTTCCCATTATTACAAGTAATGAAATTATTGTCTCTAAGAAAGTTAAAAACTGGGACTCCTGGATGACCAAGCCTATTATGTCATGTGGATGGATAAATAGCCGCTAGAGAGACGAGAGAGCAAGATCCGACAGCGGAGGTGGATGAGAATGGATAGAGATCCCCGTGATATTGCATATCCTTCACAGTGAAACCAAAAGGGTCAAAGTCAACAGAGAAGGAGTTATTACGAGTAAATTTACGGACAAAAATTAGGTTTTTAATGATGTGTGGGGCATATAGGGTATTCTTAAGGGAGAATGGTGGATGAGGAGGTTGTGTGTAGGATGTACCATAGCCCTTTATCGGAATGCGGTGACCATTATCAACTGTAATAAATTGAGGATGCTTTAAACTGAATAGTTTGGGAATATTACATGTAGACCGAGTGAGGTGAGATGTGGCGCCGGAGTTCATGTACCAATTATTGTCTGGTTGTTGCAAATTGAGGTTGCTGAAAGCCTGACCCAAATCAGTAGGGGCCATGCAGGATGTGGGCTGCTGGAATTGGCCTTGCATGAAATGGGCTTGCTGTGGGTACTGGGCTAGCCGAGGGGCTGGATCTGGGCCTAACAACCCGTGTTGAGATTATTGGGTGAAGGGCTGCTGGTATTGGAATTGTGGGGGCGCCGCGGTGCCCTGTTGGTACTGTTGAGGTGTCGCGGCCAGCTGTTCTGTGAACCCTGTTGTGGCTGCTGCTGCTGGTTCTGCTTAGCGCGACCCTTTCCACGACCACGTCCTCATCTGTCGCCGCGGCCCTTGACACCCCTGCCGCGGTTGAGAATTTTCCGACGGTGTTTGGTCTTGTGGTGGCGTCTCGACAGCTAACGCCTTTTGATTGTGCGCATCTTGCTTAGCACGATGGGTTTCTTCAAGCAACAACTGCGAGCGAGCTTTGTTAAAACTGGGTAACGGATCCGCCTATTGAATCATGGTGGCCAAAGTATCATATTCGCCTTTAGGAAGGTCTGCAATCAACTGTAACACCATTTTAGTTTCCGAGACAGGTGTGCCAACGTTGGAGAGTTGATCCGCCACAAGTTTTAACTGTTTGGAGTACTCAGTCATGTTGGAAAAGTTTTCAAGACGTTGTAATATCCCATTTTAACCGGAGTCAAAACGGAATACGACATATGCGTGATTCTCGAATTGAATCACTGTTTTAAGGAGTCGCCACCTAATTATTATAGTGAACTAGGACACTTTTAAATAGCATAAAATGCTATAAATGATCTCCATTTAAAGTTCTGCGAAACTTTATGAGATTCCGGATAAATTTTCTATTATCCTAAAGGGAAGGTGTTAGACACCCCCTTAAGATCCGCTAACATGCGGTTATCCGGTCGAACTTAGGCTTAATTATTGTGCTAACATGTATTCTACAATTCTAAAGGTGTTCTACAATTATTAAACTAATTAAGAGATATTTAAACTAGGGATGCATATATTTAAATAAGATATATATTTAACAAGATTGTAACGAAAGCAAAAATCATATAAAGAGGGAGTGCAGAGAACTTAGCGGTATTTCGCTTTTATTTTCCTTTTCTGCGCAGGCTTTAACTTCTGGATGCGTCTCCGGGTACTTGCAAAAAACACTTAGTAAAAGAGTTAGTAAAATAATAAATAAATGTGAATAAACACGTATGTATATATATATATATGTGTAAAAGATATATTTTTATTATTTTTTATATAATGTGGGCTCAGCTAGTGTTATGCCATGGGTACTAAGACATGAGAAGTCAATATCGCCTCGACTGCGGTCGACTCTCCTTGCCGGTGAACGACACTGCATTCTCGTCTTTATATTGTTCTTTCCACTTTCATCCTTGCCCACATATTCCGTCTCACTTACCATGGAGGCCTCCAAATCGACGGATAAATCTTTCATTGGCCAAAGCGTAGTATCATATTCAAATCAGTATTATACCAAACCGAGCCAAAATCGAAGGGAGTGGCCTCAATTTCAATTTCATTGGTCTAAGTGTAGTATCAAGTTCTAATCAGCCAATTTGGATCAAGTGTAACAATCTGTTCTTTTAAAATAAGACAGTAGCCGAACTGCATTTTTCTCAGAAAATGTGAGAAGCTTTTGTCCTATAGCAGAAACATCAAAATGAAGTGAACAACCTTCTCAAAGTATCATAACTTTCCACCATAATATGACACCTTGAACCAACAAATATATGTAGCATCTTGACTTTAATAAGCAATAACATTTAAACTCAACGCAAGGTGCATCTCAAATATAGCAGTAGCTCAAAACCAAGTATCAAAGTGCATTAAGGGCACAACAGTTCACAAATAATGCAGCAGCCAAACAACCAAGCAAAATGGTAGATACACCAAGCTCAATAGTTCATTGAAGCATCACAAGGTCATTTGATATTTGAAAATCACCCCCCCCCCCCCCCCCGGGGTCATGCAAAGAAATGGGAAGAGTAAAAATGAGCATTAGGCAATACAGAGAGTATTTTGAGTATAGTAACTTCATCAACCAGTGTAGCGGTCATTTCTTTTACCTTGGGACTGAATCAAAATATCAGCAAAAACAGTGATTTCAGCAAGGCATCAGTAGCAGCTCGTAGAGGAGTCCCGAACAGAGTAATGGGAACTTAAAGGCAACAGCATGTTCTTATAAAGGAGCAGCAGCCAATTTATAATGAGACAGTAGCCATGGATTCACGGTATAGCAAGGAGATAGCATTAAAGCTTCTTGGAGACAATAACTCAAAGGGCCAGCATCAAAGGGCAGCAACTATTCTTTTCAAGACTGCATTCGTAGCAGAAAATAAACAGCACAGTTCCACAATGATTCAGCTTGGAGCGTGGCTGATATCGGGCCCAAACGACAACAGCTTTTTATCAAATCTGGTAATATTTTCCACCAAGTGCAACACATCATCCCAAAACAACATCTCAGAGTTGTGACAGTTCAGCCAAATGCAATAACAACTGCTAGATATATGTTTCTTTCATTCAAGTGTGGCAAGTTGTTCCCAACAATAGAGCAGTAGCAGACAAGTAGCCAAGGCAGAAGCAGCAGCTCGGCAAATACGACAAATCAGTATAATATATGTTCACTTGAGACTGCAGCAATAGGAAATAGCACAGGACAAGCACAACCAGTGGAAGTAAAGTCGACATTATAGGAAAGTTTCTTGAGCATGACAGTGGTTTAAACCGCAAGCATGTCGACCGGCCTTCCTTCTGGTTCTCAACAGAGTAGCACAATTTCAAATTCACCAGCAGCTCAAGGACACTCGACATTTCCCCAAAGTCATGCAAAGAAAGAAAAGGGTAAAGAAGGATGAGTATCAAGCACTATATATCTCTTAGCAAACCAACAACGTAAAAGAATACTAAGTAGTCAATCATTTGAAGTAACTAAAGAAATCAAACAGCTCCATGCTTTAAGAGACAATAGTATTAAGGACTGATTATAACTATCCAATGCCTCGAATTTGAAAGACAAGAAAGCAAGGGGGCTACCACCATCCATATTTCGATGCCGCAACAAGATCAAAAGGTTTCTAGAACCTTAGGCATGGCAAGTTATCGGGGGGCTAAACCAACCCAAAACTTGCCTTGGCTTTCAGCCGGTAAAGACAAATAATAGAAAAGAAGTTCAGATACGCACAAACATAACCCGAAACATGATTGCAGGTAAACATGTACATGCTTACTACGATGAAACAGAATTGCAAGTAATGATAAGATGCAAGTGATATTGGACAAAGGGTCAACAAATATGTTTCAAGGCATAAGCTAGACCAATTCAGCAATACATAGCAGGGTTCATACAGACAAAACAAAGCATGTGATGACTCTTAGAATGATAATGACAACATGTTTAGGGGGGGGGGGGGGGGTATGGTGCAAACTTACTCAGTTATTCATATAGAAGGCAAGTATACAGTCATGTTTTAGTACAAAATATAGGAGACTGTATGGCAATAGAGCTTAGAGAGCATATATGGTAATGCATATACGGGCATGGTGATATTTGTGACCTAGAGACAGGATTCATGCATATGACAGAGTAAACAAGAAAATAGTGAAAGAACTGTGAAGCAAGAATCACATATGAATAGAACAAGATCACACTAAGATATGCATGTGTCCATTTTAACCTTTACTAAATTAGATTTCAACAAGGAGCAAATAGCAATATAAAATGAACACAATGAGCATTTGGACCACATTGCATCAGATACCAAACTCAAGCCACCTCAATATGCCATGAATATGCAAAACATAAGTCAAGACAGATTCAGAACATCATGAGTTCATAACCACCTTATTTCCTATCATATACACAACATGCCAGGCTAGAGTAAGGCTACGCTATTTAAGTCCAACTAATCTCAGATCCAAGCAAATATGACTCATAAGTTCAAATTACTTCATCATCTTGAAATCAAATCATATCAACTAATCATCTTCGTGTTCACATGGATTCCGAAAGACATTTCTACTTTTAAGACGTCTTCCTTCAATGTGATTTTAGGTTTATCTCCTTTGCTTTTAGTACTTTCAATCATCATGGTGTCACATCTACACACTGGTATATTTGGATGTCTACGGAAGAGGTGACAAAACCATCTCGAGTCCATCAACAATTTGAAACAGACACCAACCACAAAAGCAACGAGAAGATACTGAGGACCCGAGCCTCTCACTGGTGTTGCACCAAACCATGCACTAATATTCAACCACTTTGACAAAACTTGCACAGCAACAGTCCAGCTTTTCGGATTTATTTTGGCCATTGGTAGTGAATGCCCTTCATAAAAGCAACATCCCGTCAAAGCAGTACTCCCCGGGCACGGGTAGTTTGAAGCACTTAATGCCTCCAACACCCTCTTGGCATCTTTACTCAATGAATTGGATACAATCAATAAGCCCTTTGTTGATATGGTCCTAAAAATGTTTACAGTATTCTTGTATGCGAGCCCTTTACTCATTCCATTTTCCATGTACCTTCTGAACAACGGCTCCATGGTGACATGGACAGCACCAAGTAATTTGCCTCGCTCGCCAAATATGTCGCTTCTATATTCCTGTTCTAGAGTAGTAGCAAACGTAAAGGGGGAGCCAGGCCTCATGCCTGTCCCACTGATCATATTCTCACAAGCAGCAACAATGAAATGCTCCTCTACTCCGGCAGGCTTTATTTGCCCAAGAGCTTTTGCAGCACCTAAAACAGCCGCAGCCCCTCCCATGTCGAACTTCATTAGCTCAATCGAACAACGAGGTCCAGTCTTGATGCTGTAGCCACCACTGTCAAAAGTTAATCCTTTTCCAACCAACGCTGTCTTCTTTTTTATTTCCCCACCAGAAGGCTTATAACATAAATGGATAAAATGGGGAAGATTTGCAGAAGCTTCAGTAACAGCTACATAGGATCCCATTTTCAATTCTTTGCACTGCTCAACGTCCAAGATGTTTGCAGAAAACACATCGCTATAAGTGGAAGCAATCTTTTGGCCTCATCAGCAAGTACCGCAAGCGTAAGTACATTGGCGGGTGCATTGACGAGCTCTCTGTCGAGTATAACACCTGCACAGACATCCGATGCACGCTTGAGTTTCTTCTCTATCTCGGATCCAGTTCCCAGTCCAAGAATATCCAAAGATTTCAGCGTTGGTTTCTTTGACTCGGACTTAAACCTAGTATCTTCAAATATCCCCAGCAAAGCTCCGGTTGCTATGGCAGAGGCAGAGCTAAGCTTTGATTCTGCAGACAGCCCATCGGTAGAAGCAAGTGCAACGGCAATATTACTAGCCTGAGCAGACTTGGCGGCTGCAGCGACGGCCTCCCCTAAACTACGATAAGCAGCAATTGATGATGTTGACGAGCCAAGCCCAACTAGAGCAATCCTTTTCGAGCCAAGACCAGGAATCCTAAGTATCGTGGATTGTCCAGACTTTCCACTAAAATCCTCATCGGATGAAGCTTCAGTTAACAAACCACCTAATTTGGAATCTAGCTTTTGCAATAGTGGATTCTGGAACTTAGAATCCTCGTCTCTAGCCAAGTCCTTCTCTGTGGCACCTACTGCGAGTATGTCTCCTTTCCATTCCACCAGATCAATCTCTTTAGCAGCAAATGAAATATCGCCGTGTCCAGAAAGGGCAACTTTCTCATTATTGAATACAGATGTTTCAAAATCGAGAGAAATCGGTGCTTTAATAGAAGTTGTAGAAGCGACCATACGTGCATTGAGTGCTCCACCGGAGCTAGCGGCAATACAGGAAAGTGGTTTAGATTTGAGAGGTTTATGCAATGGATTTGAAGAAGAAAGGAACTCTGTTTTAATTGAAATTTTAAGTTTTAGGGTTTTGGATGAGAAAGGAATGGAAGTAGCCGCCTCCATTGTTGATCTGTATAACTGTCGCCGAAGAGCGTAAGAGAGATGGACAGGGAGGAGGAGGAAAAATAGCTGAGAGAAATAAGAAATGGTGTACGGGCTGATGGGTGGAATTGTTTTGAGGAGGAAATAATGGGTTGCGGGTGAAATAAAAAAAAAGTTTATTATTTAAAAGAAAAAATTATTTAGAGAGATGTAAGATTATAAAATAAAATAACAATGTAATAATAATAAAATATAATATTTAAAAAATGTTTAATGTCTAATTAAAAATAAAAGATGCGATGTCATTTTGCGAAAATAGGATAACATAAAATATTTATGATTATGATATAAAAAATGCAAAAACTAAGATAAAAATGATGTATCCAAAATACTTAAACACATCAACCGGTCAAGGTTGACCGACCGGACAGTTGACCGGTAGTTTAACCGGCGGCCGGACCGGTAAGGCATCTGGGTTGGGGTTGGGTTGGCCCCAACCCGCACGGGGTCTTTAAAAACGGTAAGACCGGGCCAGTTAGGCGTCTAAAACCGGTTAGATTCTGGGTTAACCTGACCGGACCGGTAACGAAAAAAAATTAAAAAAAATTGCCCAACGGTCAAAATGACCGTTGGGCTTGGGAAGAAATTTGGGGCGGTCAGCGGTCGTTTCGGCCATTGGTCGATATATATATTTTTTTGTTTTTGTTTTGTTTTATTATTTATTTTAATTCCATTTTTACCCTTTAAAAATCTATAAATTCTCTACATTTTCTTCATTATTATCACCCAACCGGTCTCTCAATTCTCTTAGTCTCAATTTCTCATACTCTCTTAATCATCTTTATTATCAATTTTCAAGTTATTAATATTATTAGTTTTCAAATTCAAACGAGCAAGACGCAAGACTTCGAGCTTGAGTTTCTATTGAATTACGAATCAAGTTTGGTACACTCGTTTCATTCTCTAATTATTTTATTAAATTGTCATATTTATTTGTTGATTATTTAAATATTTTATAATGTCTTTACTAAGGGAATTGCGTCGGAATGTAGTAAATCTAGTTCAAGGGTAAAAATCAGAGGTTCTTCATCATCTAATCAAAATATAGATTATGATCAAATGCAAGAAGATTTTGGAATGAAGATAATGAATGTGATAACGTTCATTAGATAATATTGTTGAACTTGAAGAACGAAACAAGAACCTCCTACACCTACTAGTGTTCCTTACGTCGATGTTAGTGCTGCTAGTGGTAGTCGTAGTCGTAGACATCCTTTACGAGAACCGAGCAAGAAAAAAGGAGTAAAGTGTGGCTCTTTTATGATATAGTTGTGGAGTGCGATAGAGTTAAATGTAATATTTGTGGGAGAACTTATAAACATAAGGCGGGGGTGGTGACGGGGACGGGCACTATAGGTAGACATATAAAACACGATCATACGGCACAATGGGATCTTGTCTCGATTTAGAACCCGATCAACAACAACTTAATCCATTAACCTGGGGTTGGCTAAGTACGATCCAAAAAGATCGCATTGAATTAGCAAAAATGATTGTCGGAGGTTGTTTGCCTTTTCTTTTGCTTCTTCATATTTAATTACATATATTCAAAGAGTATATAATCCTTTTTTAAAGGTGTTCCTCGTAGTACTACTAGAGCGATATTTTTAGACTTCATAATGATTATGTTATTTTCTTGCAATATTTGTTTGCTAACCTTCCATGCCACGTTAGTTTTACTTGGACATTGGACATCGTTGAGCAGTTATGATTATTTAACAATTACTTGTCATTGGATTGATGAAAATTTTAAAATGGAAAACGTATTATTGCTTTGCGTATGGCGAGGATCAAAGTCATCTTGGAAAATATATAAGCGAAACTATTTGTTTTTATGCCCAAAAATATAATCTTTATAATAAAATACTTTGTGTATCATTTGATAATGCATCTAATAATCCGCTTCTTTGTAGATCTTTTAAAAAGCGGAAGTACAACCACCACTTCGATATATTTCATGTTCGTTGTGCTTGTCATATTTATAATTTAATTGTTAAAAGTGGTCTTGATTTATTTTCACCAAATAAAACTTGTCAAAAGAGTCATTGGAGTTATTCAGGTAATAATAGGAAAAATAGAATTATAGAATTTAAAGAAAAATGTAAACAATTTAATTTGAGACCTAAATTCATGCAAGAGATTATTACGGTGGAATTATACTTATTTATTTTTAAAAGAATGTTATAAGTATAAAGACCCCATAACACATGTTGCAAATGCGCATTGTAAGAACGTAATGTATATGTTAACAAGCGAACATTGGAAATCAATTGGTGAACTTTTAAAATTTTTACGTAAATTTTACATCGCTGTTGAATTTTCGTGATCTTATTACCCAACAGTTTGTAATGCTTTAGCTCATATAATTGAAATTTCCTATTTACTTTATGGTTTAAAATCAAATGTGAAATATCTGAGATGCGATTCTGATTATGTTTGAAAAGTTTAAAAATATTTTTTCCTATTCTGATGTTTATTGTATTAGTGCGATCTTAAATCCTTCTATTAAAAAGGTAGATTGTCATAATCTAATATTTAGTTTATATACTTATATGGAAATAGGTGGAGCAAACTCCATCTTCATTTGATTGCATAAATAAACTTGATACTAATTTAACAACATTATATGAATATTATGCTACATTACACGATAACACCAACTCGCTATTAATATTCCTTCTAGTTCGGTTACGTGTCTACACTGCAGGATTCATGATGGCGATGAAGAAGAATCTTTAGACATATGGAGCACTTTACAACACAACCAACCATGCCGATCTTGCGATGAGATGCAATTTTATTTGCAAAAGCGGGAGCCAGAAGAAAAATTTTGACCACTTTACAATGGTGGCGGGATAACAAAGGCAATTCCGGTACTTGCGATGGCGGGATGTTCTTAATGTCGATCTCAACGGTGGCTTCGAAAGTGCATTTAGCCAAGCACGAGATCAAATAGGAGACACGTCACTCGTTGGGTGGAAGCACATTAGAAGTGTTAGTGCGCAAGGGATTGGATCGGATCGAGAGAAGAAATCAAGGATGTGGAGCGTTAATTCTCCGTAAGATGAAGAAATAGGCAATATTTTGGAAGGCGGGAGGCGAGGCGGATGGAATTAATACTCGGATTTAGAGGCTATGGGCATAACCAATTCAATCAACCTAGATTACGAAGAACTTGCAAAAGGATGCATAATATGTAAATAAAATTATTATTACTTCATTATGTACTCTTATTAACGTTATGAAAGTTCAAAAGTTTACATCTTATCATTAATTTTAATTTTACTATCTATTTAGTTGTTAATCTGTTATTACTTATAAGTTATATGACTTATATCTACTAATCTAATAAATTAATAAAATTATAATTACAAATTTACAATATAAACTATAAAGTTATAAACTATAAAGTATAAAGTTATAATCTATAATAAAGTATAAAGTTATAAACTATAAAATAAAAAGTTAACTTTAAAGTTTCAATTTTAATATATACAACTAAATTATATATTATATTATTATATTACATATTTAAATTGAATTTAGTTTATATTATAGAAAATAAATACTAGAATTTAAAAAAAATTAAAAAAAAAAAAAAAAGCTGACCGGTTGGACGATTCGACCGAACCGCACGCCAACTCGAATCGGTCTAACCGACCGGTTGGCGTAGTCGATGAATCGGGCCGTGCCGTCGAAGCAGTTAAGTGAAGGGTACGTCGGTCCGATCGGCCGTTAATAGGGTATATACTTAGAATTGCAACAAATAATTAAAAGATGAGACAAAATTGGGTGTGAACAGACGTGTATTGTTAAATTGTTCCTCCAAATACACAGCACGAGTGTGCTTATTGTCCTGAAATTTTTTCTCTAAACGAATCCATAATTCACGCGTTGTGGTGCCAGATTTCATGATAGTAAGAAGTAGATCCTGAGAAATACTACCATATATCAATTGTTTGACGATAGCGTCGAGACGAAGCCATGTAGAATCATCAACCTCCGGGGGGCGAGGAATAACGTTATCGATATGATCAAGCACGTTATAGACACATGTATGAATGCGAAACAGTTCAACCCAAGGAGAATACTGATCGTTTTCTTGATCAAGAAGAATAGAAAGAAAGTTTTTGATGTTGGTAACGGTGAGGACTGGGTGAAAAGATGATTTTGATGTTTCGGGAGTGATAACGGTGGAAGAGGAGACTGTAGGAGTTGTAGGAGGAGTCATGATAGTGGATATAATTTAGGAGAGAAGGAAAGAACCCTAGATGGGAAAGGTGGCGTCGCGGCCGAGAAAAAGAAGGGGGGGTCGCCGGCGCTGAAAGTTTTTAGAGATAAAGTAGGGTTTTGGCTCTTGATACCATGTAAGATGATATTAATCTCCTTTGAGGAGTCTTTCTCATTAATATCAATATATATATTGTACAATATTCATTCTTTATACAATAGGAATTCTAGTCCTAATTACAAAAGGAATCGTAGCTTTATCATAATTATATTTACACAATATATGAAATATATTCTAATTATGGGTAGAGATTTTGTATGGATCATTATACACGTTTACACTTTGCTTAGGGACCCAAACTGATGCCTCTATATATAAACTATTCAACCATCAAGAACAGTTTTAGGGAAGCATTTATCCAATTATTTAGTAGCTTAATGGGTTAGGGAGTAGTTTCAGAAAGTGGGGAAATGGAAGTTATTTGGTCCAAAATATACGCATCATCCGAAGAAGTTCAATTATTGAACTTTGTTTAACATTCTCCCACTAGGTCCGTATTAATGCTCATTATCATAATACTTAAAGAGAATCATAATACATGAATCATGGTGATATTTTCTCTAAGAACGAGTAGTATCTTCCATGTATCACGATGCATTACGTTTCTAAGCCTTAGCCCATATTACTTAGTGAATAAGCCCAATGTTTTTCTAGGTCCATACTTTAGCGATATTTCTCAAAATAAATTGAATGTGCATACAATATTAAATACGAGAAATATCATATATATATATATAATAGAGTTTCAACAATATTCGTTGTTACAACGAAATTTTACATAGTGAAACTAAGTCTCATCGTGATTACATGATCCTTAAATTTATGTGGAGGCGTTCCTTTAGTTAAAGGATCAGTTAACATAAACTCAGTGCTAACGTGTTGAATGACCACTTTTTTATCTTTAACAAGTTCTATTATGGCTAGATACTTGATGTCAATATGCTTGCTTCGACTACCACTTTTGTTATTCTTAACAATAAAGACAACAACTGAATTGTCATAATATAACCTTAATGGCTTAGAGATAGTCGATAATTCGAAGTCCAAAAATGAAACTCTTCAACCATACACCATGTGAGGTAGCCTCAGCCTCCATAGTGGAAGTAGTAATTAGAGTCTGTTTGGCACTTCTCAAACATGGTTTATTAAATAGTATTCTTCTAGAAAATTGGCATCTGTGCTAACAATTACCCTCTTTTCTTTAGGACAATAGAATAAACCACATTTCGAAACTTTGTTTTCTAATCAGAAAATCACCCAACTATGACTAGTTCACTCAGAAAATAACTCAACTTTTATTTTCTAACCAGAAAGTCACTCAATTTTATTTTCTAACCAAAAAGTCACTCGATTATTGGTGTTTCGCCTACTAAATCACTCACCATATTTTAAGTAATTTTTTAATTAAATTTTATTGAGATAGAAATTTAATTTAAATCCAATATCGTAAAAAATAAAAAAAATACTCATTTTAACCACTTCTTTTGTTAAATGGCGTTGCTTATTTAGTGGCATTTGGTAGTTGAGCTAATCTTGAAACATTTAACATTTATTTCTTCTTATACAATTGCATTCTCCTATTTTACTCAAAATTAAACTAATAATTACTGCAATATACTATGCAGAAACATATTTTTATAGGTGAATCATCCCCATCCCTCGAACCAACAGTAAACCTTATACCAAACACCCATTTATGTATCAACTTCAATCAAAGTTCCAAAATTCAAATATCAACTAAGGGTAAATAATTTGAACCTCGAACCAACAGTAAACCTTATACCAAACACCCATTTATGTATCAACTTCAATCAAAGTTCCAAAATTCAAATATCAACTAAGGGTAAATAATTTGAAAATTTAAAGAAAATAAAATTCGAGGAAATCTTTAATCTCACAATTATGATTACCCAAAATGAATAATTACAAATAATCATATAAGCATTTACGCAGAGAAAGAGGAATGATTAAAATGTCACTTAATAAGTAGCATCATTTAACAATAGGAATGGTTAAAATGAGTTTTTATTTTTATTTCTTACAATTTTGGCTTTAAATTAAATTTTTATGTCAATAAAATTTAATTAAAAATCACTTAAATAGATTTGAGTAAATTTATAGGTGAAACATCAATAGTTGAATGACTTTCTGGTTAAAAAACAAAGTTGAGTGACTTTCTGAGTGAACTAGCCATAGTTGAGTAACTTTCTGGTTATAAAATAAAGTTAGAGTGATTTTCTGGATGAACTAGTCATAGTTGAGTAATCATCTGAAATATTATCACTTCATTTCAAACATGAACGAGTTTTCACCATTGTTGGAGTCATATTCTCTATTTTATGTTAGTCGAAGTTGAACAAACTGTTGTTACTAACTTGCTGTACCGCACAAGCCGAAATCAAAATTAAATATTCGAAATCATACCGAACTAATTCAACATGGTAATGTTAGAGCATTTTTAAAAATTGAAAATCGACCAAACCGAAATTTTCAAAACTGTACACTACCGTACCATGATTCCATGAACACACCTACATAAATTCCCCTACAACTTTTCATTGACATGTTTGGTTTGGTTTGGCATATCCTCCAAATTACAAAAATGGATAACGATTTAAAGGATCCCAATAGGTCTGATGTTGATTACTTAAATAATTATATATGCTAACTTCTAAGTTTTGTGCTTTGTCAATATTGACAAAATCAAGCATAAAGAATTACCACTTAATTTGAATTTCTGTTCTAGAAAAAAACATGTATGGTACATTCTCAACTCCAGATTGCTAAATCCTTGGCAAACATGGAACAACACAACATCTTTAATTTCTTGTCTGCTTAAACTTCTGTTTCAGAGGCTGCAAGTTTAAGTACTTAAATAACTTTCATGTTTGTTTTCTTCTCATTTCAAACTAAGTGCATTTCCAAGAAAAGAAACCAAACGTGCCAGCCGTCGCGGATGTAGCCATAGTATTACAGATTTAACCTAGCACAATACTTTTGACACAGAACACAGTATAATTTCAACCGCAACTTTAAAAGTGAGTGAGTTCGATGCTAAGAACATGACTATGATTGTACTGACAATAGTAAAAAAAGACAATATTATATTTTTTTCGTATTTTTTTATTGCAAATGGGGGGAAAACAGAAGAAGAAACACATTTACAACATAGACACATGATTAAACACACGGAATTGTAAGAATTATTTAGAACTGGAAAATCTTCCTTGCTCTTATTCATGCCCAATTGGTCACAATATATACACAAAGTAACAATTAATAGGAAGATTAAGTCTTCTAAAATCCTCCTACCTATCCCATTATATATTCTTTTTCCTATATTAATATTATTCTATTTAATACATAATACTATTTACCATATACAAAAGATTCTACATAATTATATTATTAATAGTAATTAATAATAAATATTCTAACACTCCCCCGCAGTCGAAGCCGGAGGAGGGCGGATGCTGAGACTGTCCCGAAATTCTTCAAATAAGATCAGCGGAAGCCCTTTTATGAAGATATCTGCAATCGATGTCGCGTCGGGACATGTAACACTTGCACTGTCATGAGCCACCTTTTCACGGACAAAATGAATATCTAACTCAATATGCTTAGTGCGTTGATGATGGATTGGATTTAGGAGAGATAAATTGCACTAATGTTATCACAGTATACCATAGTAGCTGTCGGAATAGGACAATGAAGCTCAAGTAAAAGATTCTGAATTCAGCATGAGTCAGACACAACATTGGCAACCGCTCAGATTATTCAAAGACCTTTGAACGTGATACGGTGGGTTGCCTTTTGGAAGACCATGATATTAAATTATCACCGAGAAAGACGCAAGTTTAATTTGAATTTCTGTTCTAGAAAAAAACATGTATGGTACATTCTCAACTCCAGATTGCTAAATCCTTGGCAAACATGGAACAACACAACATCTTTAATTTCTTGTCTGCTTAAACTTCTGTTTCAGAGGCTGCAAGTTTAAGTACTTAAATAACTTTCATGTTTGTTTTCTTCTCATTTCAAACTAAGTGCATTTCCAAGAAAAGAAACCAAACGTGCCAGCTGTCGTCGCGGATGTAGCCATAGTATTACAGATTTAACCTAGCACAATACTTTTGACACAGAACACAGTATAATTTCAACCGCAACTTTAAAAGTGAGTGAGTTCGATGCTAAGAACATGACTATGATTGTACTGACAATAGTAAAAAAAGACAATATTATATTTTTTTCGTATTTTTTTATTGCAAATGGGGGGAAAACAGAAGAAGAAACACATTTACAACATAGACACATGATTAAACACACGGAATTGTAAGAATTATTTAGAACTGGAAAATCTTCCTTGCTCTTATTCATGCCCAATTGGTCACAATATATACACAAAGTAACAATTAATAGGAAGATTAAGTCTTCTCTAAAATCCTCCTACCTATCCCATTATATATTCTTTTTCCTATATTAATATTATTCTATTTAATACATAATACTATTTACCATATACAAAAGATTCTACATAATTATATTATTAATAGTAATTAATAATAAATATTCTAACACTCCCATGATCGAAGCGGAGGAGGCGGATCTTGAGGCGTCGAAATTCTTCAAATAAGATCGTGAAGCCCTTTGTGAAGATATCGCAATCGATGTCGCGTCGGGACATGTAACACTTGCACTGTCATGAGCCACCTTTTCACGGACAAAATGAATATCTAACTCAATATGCTTAGTGCGTTGATGATGGATTGGATTTGAGAGATAAATTGCACTAATGTTATCACAAGATACCATAGTGGCTGTCGAATAGGACAATGAAGCTCAAGTAAAGATTCGAATTCGGCATGAGTCGGACACAACATTGGCTACCGCGATCAGATTGACCTTTCAAGATCGAACGTGATACGGTGGGTTGCCTTTGGAAGACCATGATATTAAATTATCACCAGAAAGACGCAAGTTTAATTTGAATTTCTGTTCTAGAAAAAAACATGTATGGTACATTCTCAACTCCAGATTGCTAAATCCTTGGCAAACATGGAACAACACAACATCTTTAATTTCTTGTCTGCTTAAACTTCTGTTTCAGAGGCTGCAAGTTTAAGTACTTAAATAACTTTCATGTTTGTTTTCTTCTCATTTCAAACTAAGTGCATTTCCAAGAAAAGAAACCAAACGTGCCAGCCGTCGCGGATGTAGCCATAGTATTACAGATTTAACCTAGCACAATACTTTTGACACAGAACACAGTATAATTTCAACCGCAACTTTAAAAGTGAGTGAGTTCGATGCTAAGAACATGACTATGATTGTACTGACAATAGTAAAAAAAGACAATATTATATTTTTTTCGTATTTTTTTATTGCAAATGGGGGGAAAACAGAAGAAGAAACACATTTACAACATAGACACATGATTAAACACACGGAATTGTAAGAATTATTTAGAACTGGAAAATCTTCCTTGCTCTTATTCATGCCCAATTGGTCACAATATATACACAAAGTAACAATTAATAGGAAGATTAAGTCTTCTCTAAAATCCTCCTACCTATCCCATTATATATTCTTTTTCCTATATTAATATTATTCTATTTAATACATAATACTATTTACCATATACAAAAGATTCTACATAATTATATTATTAATAGTAATTAATAATAAATATTCTAACACTCCCCCGCAGTCGAAGCCGGAGGAGGGCGGATGCTGAGACTGTCCCGAAATTCTTCAAATAAGATCAGCGGAAGCCCTTTTGTGAAGATATCTGCAATCTGATGTCGCGTCGGGACATGTAACACTCGCACCTGTCCGCGAGCCACCTTTTCACGGACAAAATGAATATCTAACTCAATATGCTTAGTGCGTTGATGATGGATTGGATTTCCGGAGAGATAAATTGCACTAATGTTATCACAGTATACCATAGTGGCTGTCGGAATAGGACAATGAAGCTCAAGTAAAAGATTCTGAATCCAGCATGAGTCAGACACAACATTGGCTACCGCACGGTATTCAGCTTCAGCACTGGAACGTGATACGGTGGGTTGCCTTTTGGAAGACCATGATATTAAATTATCACCGAGAAAGACGCAAGTTTAATTTGAATTTCTGTTCTAGAAAAAAACATGTATGGTACATTCTCAACTCCAGATTGCTAAATCCTTGGCAAACATGGAACAACACAACATCTTTAATTTCTTGTCTGCTTAAACTTCTGTTTCAGAGGCTGCAAGTTTAAGTACTTAAATAACTTTCATGTTTGTTTTCTTCTCATTTCAAACTAAGTGCATTTCCAAGAAAAGAAACCAAACGTGCCAGCCGTCATGATGTAGCCATAGTATTACAGATTTAACCTAGCACAATACTTTTGACACAGAACACAGTATAATTTCAACCGCAACTTTAAAAGTGAGTGAGTTCGATGCTAAGAACATGACTATGATTATCTTGACAATAGTAAAAAGACAATATTATATTTTTTCGTATTTTTTATTGCAAATGGGGAAAACAGAAGAAGAAACACATTTACAACATAGACACATGATTAAACACACGGAATTGTAAGAATTATTTAGAACTGGAAAATCTTCCTTGCTCTTATTCATGCCCAATTGGTCACAATATATACACAAAGTAACAATTAATAGGAAGATTAAGTCTTCTCTAAAATCCTCCTACCTATCCCATTATATATTCTTTTTCCTATATTAATATTATTCTATTTAATACATAATACTATTTACCATATACAAAAGATTCTACATAATTATATTATTAATAGTAATTAATAATAAATATTCTAACACTCCCCATGATCGAAGCGAGGAGGGCGGATCTTGAGGCGTCAGAAATTCTTCAAATAAGATCAGCGGAAGCCCTTTTGTGAAGATATCTGCAATCTGATGTCGCGTCGGGACATGTAACACTTGCACCTGTCCGCGAGCCACCTTTTCACGGACAAAATGAATATCTAACTCAATATGCTTAGTGCGTTGATGATGGATTGGATTTCCGGAGAGATAAATTGCACTAATGTTATCACAGTATACCATAGTGGCTGTCGGAATAGGACAATGAAGCTCAAGTAAAAGATTCCGAATTCAGCATGAGTCAGACACAACATTGGCTACCGCACGGTATTCAGCTTCAGCACTGGAACGTGATACGGTGGGTTGCCTTTTGGAAGACCATGATATTAAATTATCACCGAGAAAGACGCAAGTTTAATTTGAATTTCTGTTCTAGAAAAAAACATGTATGGTACATTCTCAACTCCAGATTGCTAAATCCTTGGCAAACATGGAACAACACAACATCTTTAATTTCTTGTCTGCTTAAACTTCTGTTTCAGAGGCTGCAAGTTTAAGTACTTAAATAACTTTCATGTTTGTTTTCTTCTCATTTCAAACTAAGTGCATTTCCAAGAAAAGAAACCAAACGTGCCAGCCGTCGCGGATGTAGCCATAGTATTACAGATTTAACCTAGCACAATACTTTTGACACAGAACACAGTATAATTTCAACCGCAACTTTAAAAGTGAGTGAGTTCGATGCTAAGAACATGACTATGATTGTACTGACAATAGTAAAAAAAGACAATATTATATTTTTTTCGTATTTTTTTATTGCAAATGGGGGGAAAACAGAAGAAGAAACACATTTACAACATAGACACATGATTAAACACACGGAATAATAAACAAAGGTTAACATCTTGGAGATGGTTTTATTGCAAATGAAACATCTTGATCAGTGTGTCACTGAGATCAGCTCCTTCATTTGTTTTTCAAAAATAGGAAAATCGAACACCAATTGGGCTCCTAACAACATGGTTTTCAGAAATCCATCCGAGAGATCCCTGATTATATATGGTACTTGGTCTAGTAGCCAAAGGTGTAAATGTCACTTGATAGCTCAATTTTTGTTTCACCTCTGAAAAAACAAGTGTAGTTGGATCAACTTTCACATCAAGGCCCAGCGGCGAATCAATTTCAACTCTGTATGTTGAGTTGGCTTGTCCTACGTTCGTCACAGTTCTTGAATATACTTGAGCTGTTGAGTCAACTCTGACTCGAATCGAAAACGACGGATAGTTTAGTTGACCATCTAAGATGCTTGTTATCTCCGAACAATTAACTTTGTGCTGCAAAAACATCCCAACTTGTCTGTTCGTGTAATTTAGACCACATAAATAAGGTAAGTAATCGGATGGTTCTATGTCATATATAAGACCGGGATCATTTGCTTTTGCTGGATTAACGTGGCCTGCACCCGTGGCAAAGACATCGGCTGGAAGGTACGTCTCATCCTCGATTAAGTTGGATCCAAGGTTTAAGACATCGGCTGTTGTCATAATTGCAGACTTAATTGCAGCTGGAGACCAATCAAGGTGAACACTTTTTAGTAGTGCTGCAACGCCACTGAGATGAGGACAAGACATTGATGTGCCTGAGATCATGTTAAATGTAGAATTGGTGTTTGTGTTGTTCTCCAAGGAAATATGCCAAGCTGCAAGAATGTTAACACCGGGACCAATAATGTCCGGTTTTAGAATTCCAGGACTTGCATAATTTGGACCCCTGGAAGAAAATCCAGCAACCACTGGAGCACGCTCATCTCCGATTATAGTTCCCTTGAACACGATTGTGGCTGTAGGGGTTATTGTTGAGTTTATGTACTCTTTGATTTTTAAACCATCAGCATAGGTAATGTGTGTCACGGGTAGGACATGTGCCACGGCTAATGTTGTGTTAGCCCAGGATTCTAGATTCATAAGAATCATGGCAGCACCACCAGCTGCCTTCACTGCTTCTCCTTTATCAACAGGTGTCGTTACACCAACCTCACACAACACTATCTTTCCCGTGACATTCGTGTTGTTCAAGGAAGTAGGGTAACAGTATTTAGCAAGAATGTCACTAGCATTGCTTCCAGGATAGACCAGAGGCAACAGTGTCTGAGGAAAGTCGATAGGTTGAAAGGCTGATTCTCCGTCGAATTCTTGATTGTTTCCAAGAACTGCAGTAGCCTTTATTTTCCTGTCGATAGTGCTTGCACCAACTGTGAGAATCCAGGGCGCGGCATTAGCCGTTGAAGATCTGTATGGTCCAGAATTTCCAGCAGCACAGCTGACAAAGATTCCCTTTTCCATAGCACTAAATGCACCAAGTGCAATGTTGTCTTCATAGAAATTATTAGCTTGTCTACCAAGGGAAAGCGAAAGCACATCGACACCATCTTCAATAGCCATATCCATTGCAGCCAAAGTGTCGCTCTCAGAACAAAAGAGAGCAGAGCACACTTTGTAAACTGCAACATGAGCAAGAGGTGCAACGCCCGCAGCAGTGCCATTAGCATTGCCAAAAATGCTAGCACCTGGCACGAAACGTCCAGCAGCCGTGCTAGCAGTATGTGTACCATGTCCGTGTTCGTCCCATGGTGACTCGGTCCCCGAGGACTGGAAGTACCTCGCTCCAATGAGCTTGTTGTTACACTTTGTGATATTAAATTCACACTTACCCTTCCATTTAGGCGGGGGAGGTGGCATCCCGTTATCGCTAAATGAAGGGTGGTCCGGGAAAATTCCCGTGTCAATGACTCCAATGATCACACCTTTCCCATAATTCGAGTCATTCCAGAACCCCATGTTCTGGTGCAACCCCATGAAATTGACACTATGTGTGGTGTATAAATCAAGTATCTTTTCAGGGTGTGCAGAGACAAATCCTTTCATTTTCTCCATTTCCTTTAGGTCATCCGGCGACAACTTAGCTGCAAAACCTGTTAAAACGTTGCGATATGAATATATCAAACGTGGCACCTCACGGGCACTATCCGAGGTTGTTGCAGGCAAGAAAGAAAGATACCAGCTATCTAAATCTTGATATCTGGTAGCCCGATCGCCATCCTGGAACTCACAATGAACTATATAGATTTGTGAATTGCCCTTTTCTTCTTCTTTAGGCCTTTGATAAACAGGATGTTCAATTGCATTAGTGGTAAATGGAAAGAGCACACAAATAAGGCCAATTATTATAGTGAGAATTGACCAGAATTGAGCCATGTCAACTTTAGTACTAGTGAAAGAGCTGTTATTTGTGCTATTGAGTTTGGATTATATCTACAAGGGAGGGATAAAGTTAGAAAAATAATGTATTTGCCTAAGGATTTTGGAACTTTGATTGAGGGTATATATACTTGGTAGATGTATATTTTTTTATTTGCTAGTCAGAAGCTATTATAGATATGTGAAATAGTCATACCTAGACATTCGTGGATTAAATAGAACAATGGAATGTGAATTGGTCATTTACACGCTAAAACGATTTTATTCTATTTAACATCTCTTTGATAATGAACTTGACATAGCAACAGTATAGAGATGGTCATCTATATAATTTTTAAGTTATGTTTGAGTCAATTTGGGCGCACCTTAATACTAGTACACCGAACAATCTGCTCAACTCGACAGTATATGTTTCCAAAGTAATAATGATCATAAAGGTTGGAGCAGACGAACCCACACACCTTAGTGTCCTGAATTTTAAACCTTTAATCTCCAGATTGTTACTCCGATGGCTCAATCACTAGGTGTATAAGTATTCAGCTTTCAAGTTTCAGGTTCAATTCTCAGGGGAGGCAAACATACTAAGATATGTGATTTCTTCGCAGATGTCCAAGCTTGGTGGGCAGATCCCCGTACCTATGCTGGGAGATAGGGCTGGCAAATTGGACCCAAGCCCCTCCTTTGACCCGCCCAATCAGCCCAGATTTTAATGGGTTTGGACAATGACATACAATTAAATGAGATAAGTTTGAGCTAGCCCAACTTAACTCATTCATCCTGAATAATTTAAATCAACCACCTACTTTAGCCCAAAGTAACTCATGTACTATTTTATTAATTACCTAAATATTTTATTTCATATTTTTTTGTTTTTATAAAAAAAATATTAAAAATAAGAAAAAATTCTTATCCCTCCCCCCTCCCCTCCCCATCCTACCTCATTCTCAAATTTCTATTTTATATTATTTTTACTTTTATAAAAAATTATTAAAAAATATGAATTTTTTCTTACCTCCCCCACCCCTACCTACCCTCCACCCCCACCCCATTGACCTACTCCATCCTCAAAATTCTATTTCATTTTTTTAAGTAAAAAAATCTTACCTCCCTACCGCCCTAACCCCACCTACCCTCCACCCCATCCTCAAATTTCTATTTCATATTTTTTGTTACTTTTATAAAAATAATATTAAAAATATGATTTTTTTTCTTAACCCCCGCCCCACCCCCACCAACCCCCCCCCCCCCCACTTCATTGCCCTACTCCATCCTCAAATTACTATTTCATATGTTTTATTACTTTTATAAAAACATTATAAAAAATATGATATCTTTTTACCTCGCCCTACCCCTACCCCTCCCCCTTCTCAAATTTTTATTTTATATTTTTTTTGCTTTTATAAACAATTTATAAAAAATATGGATTTTTTCTTACCTCCCCCTACCCCTACCCACACATATCCCCACCCCATTGTCCTACCCCATCCTCAAATTTATATTTCATTTTTTTTGCTTTTATAAAAAATGAAAAAATTCTTAAAAATATTATTCTTATTTTAAAAATAAAGATATGAACAAATCAAATATCATACAAAATAAAATAACATCATAGAATGTAAGTTTGAAATTTGTAAAAGTAATGAGTCAAGTTGGGTAATGACCCATCATTTAGCCCATGTTGACCCGCCCATCTTAGCCCATGTATGTTTTGGGCAGGTTGGGTATTGACTCATATATTGATTCAACCCATCTTGACCCGCCCAACTACAGTCCAAATGGACCATCTGCTACCCCTAGTGGGAGAAAGCAGATACTCCTTGAAATTAGTCGAGGTGTGGTAAGATAGCCTGAACGCCACATTTACCAAGAAAATAAGAATTATGTGTAAGATGTTGACACCCAATTTTGACCCTCCCGTCCAGTCATTAACTATAAAATTACACTAATTTTGTAAAATAATTTTTTAAGGATTTTTATAATAAAATGCAGCGAATAAAACATTAAATACAGGCATAAATAATAATTTAATAATGGCATCGCGTCTCACGTAGAGTATTAAGCACTTAGAGTCCCGCGCCCGCCTTAATTAATTTTAAGCCCTGTAATGATTCTTAATTAATAATAAATACATAAAATAAATAATTTAGCAATGACGTCGTGTCAAGTAGCATAGCCGCGTTTATTAATAGCAAGACAATTCCATATTTATTGTAATAACTTAAAGCATAAATTAAATAATAATGCACAATAAATAAGGTTTTAAATAATAGCACCGCATTTTAAAATATTAAATAGCACATCCGCATTTATTATTATAATAGTTTATAATAATAACTTAGGCTAATAAAACACCTAAATAATTTAATCACATTAGTTTATTGGTTTATCACTAATTAACTAAGCCTAAAACTAATTAATTTATCACTAATTTAATACTAATTAACTCCTAATTAAATACCTACTTAAAACTCTACTAATACCCAATCACCCCAGCCCATTAATCAATTATTAACCCACCTTTAAAACGCAGCCCAGGCCTCACCAGCCCACGCCCCGGCCCACGCCCGATCAGCCCACACACCCTTTTTATTTTCCCTTATCACCCACAAACCCAACGCCCCAGCCATATTACCTTCTTTCACTCATCCTCAACGCCTACCCTTCTCCTCTCAACAAAACCTAAAACCAAAGAACCCTAAAGAAAAACCATCGCGCCATGCCTCGATTCTCGCCGAGAATCCGGTTTCTTTCCCACGCACACACGACCCTCTTACCATAACCAACACCCAAACTTGCTTCAAAATCAGAATCGTGACACAATATCCTTCACACCTGCACAAAATCGCACGAAATCGTGGGGATTTTCATCGAATCACTCAATCCGCCCTTATTTACTTACCAATTGTAACCTAGAGTGAGGCTATTTAAACGACATCTGATGGGAATCGAAAGAGGAAGAGAGCTCGGTTGAGAGTCAGCGACAATGAGAATCAAAAAGAATACCCACAAAGTCAATTGGACACCCCAGCAACGATCAACTACTCGAGGCGAGAGGAAGCGAACATCGGGGAGAAGAGCGGTGGACAACAATCTGACCCGCTTTCTTTTCGACTAAAGTAAGCACACCTCAAACACTAGTATCGCATGACCTCTAACCTTTAAGCAAACACTAGAATAGGCGGTCGAAACCAATTGAAAACCGAATAGGTATTTAGAAATCGAACTATCGAAACTCGCGAAAGCGACAATTGCTCTTGAAGCCTCATTTTTCCCCACCGCATTAGCCAGCCCTCCGAGTGGACCGACGACTTGATACGCTGCCGGGTCGCTGTCGGAGAAGGTAAAATCACTTCCTATCGATTTCGTTGCATCTTTGTATTTCTGCATTTTTGTTTCGTGTGTTAAACGTGTGTTAGTTCATTCGCGTGGCGGTATTCGTTAATGTATGAATATGATATTGAATGGTTTGCTTCGATTAATCTAGGCACACTGTTAACTCTAAGCCGACTATAAAATTAATATACCATCCCGGTTAAGTGACCTGCACCATTCATATTCACATCCCTCTAATGTCGACCTGTATTACGCTTGCTGGATTGCTTATACATTTTTGTATGTTTGGAGAAGAGAACATCTTCACCCTGGCTCACTGTCACCTCTCTGTTTTCCTTCCTAACATACAGCCTGAGCATGATTGAATATGTCTAAAATCTTCCCCTTACACATCTAAAATATTGCTCTGAAGTAGTTGTTTGGCCACCCCTGTTTATCTAATATGACCACAAAATTCTCTATATACTTGTCCTTATTTAAGCCATCATGAATATCCAACACGAACTGTTTGCATATACTTATCTGCCCCTCACCGTCTTTACGTATATGAAGGTTTAACTAGTAAGCATGAATATGTGCACAGTTAAGGGATAATAAAACTGAATGCAAATATGTTAGGTTAGTCCAAGGTTTACATACTACTCTGTTGTCAAATTCCAAGATGTTTGAATCATATCATGGAACTTGTGTAATCCTATTAACTGGTTGTGTCTTTCCTGCATGTTACATGTCATAGGATCAGTTTTGATGTTTGGTTTGAAAATGGTAAACTCCTAACTGCCATCATTTCTTAAAAAAAATGATGTGTGTACTACTGAAATTAGATTGAAGCATGTCTTTCCATCCTATAATGCCTGCATACCTGCAGAATTCCCTGTTAGGATGAGTGTTGTTGTACCTGTCCAAATTGTCAAATTTCGTGCTATTTTGATCACTTCATCTCAAGCTTAAAATACATCGATGTCTTCATTCTTCTCTTAGAATAACTGAGTGTGTAGAAAAATGTTGGGAATCTGCTTCATTTGTTTTACATTAAGTTGGTACTATGCCCTACCTATTTCCCCGTTTAAATGATGTCTGCATCAGCATACTGCATTATATTGAACCAATCTGTGTCATGTTAAACTTATGTCCATGTATCCGGGCTTCCATCGTGCGTAAGTCGGAATCTCGGTTTGTAGGCTGTTCCACACTCTATTTTACATTGCTCGTATATGTCGTTGTATTCCAAGGCTGTCACCTTATTTGATAGACTTGGGTTCTTTGAATGTTTGGGCGACCAATTTTTCCTTCCTATGTTAGTTGCCATCAAGACACTAAATATTCTGTTACGCACTTATGTGTTATTTCCATATTAACCTTTATTTACATTGTGTGATAAGTATTGCATATACTAATCCTTATTTTTTTTCTTTACATGAAATGCGTCGGAGCAAAACGAAGAGTCTCATGGCGAGACTCATCACGAGCTACTTCAAATGGCAACCTGCATCTACATCCATCGAGTGCCCTCTTCGGCAATTCTTAGAAAAACAAATAGACAAGATGACGTTGTCATCCGTCTCGACTCCTCTTACTCTTTAAATCTAATTGCCTCATTTTATGCCTTTATTTGTTTATTGCAATTTTATTATTTAATTTTGTAATTAATAGGAGAACTTCTAGCAATTAGGTCTTTAAACATATAAGTGGAGAAGGTAATTTAAAGTTCATCGCTTAAACTTACTTGCCTTTTTAAGATTGTCATGCATGTCTAAATTTTTGCCAAAATAATCTAACCTGCATCATAAACCAACAATTTGTTAAATCCATAAACATTTTTTCTCCTAAACTCTCAAAAAATCATCTTAAGCACTTTTTACTACACGTAGGTTAAGCAAGATTAATAACTTTTGCATGAACACATAATTAGTTCATAAAGCACCCTCTTAGCATTCCTTAACATTTTAAGCACCTCTTAGCACCTTTAGTACCCTTCTAGCATTTAATAGTCTTTAGTATTTTAAGCACTTTTAAACATTTAGCATTTGCCTCTTTATTTATTTATAACACCTTTTATCCTTTTACACTTTAAGCACCTTTTAAACATTTTAACGTTTTAGCATTTCATTAAGCAGGAGGAGCTTTTACTTTGCATTTTAAAAAAAATATAATTACCCTAGGTTTGGCAGGACAACCGCAAGTTAGCGGATCTTAGAGGGTGCCTAACCCCTTCCCTCTAGATTAATAAAGAACCCTTACCCAGAATCTCACTAAGTTTAGCAGACCATAAAATGGAGTTAATGTTTTACTTTAAACTAGTTAAACATTTAGGTGTCCTAATTCACCCAATTAATTAGGTGGCGACTCCGCGAACCCTTAGCATTTTAGCACCCTTTTAAACTTTAGCATCTTTTGCAATTTTAGCATCCTTTTAGCATTTTTAAGCCTTTTAAACTTTATTAGCATTTTATTATTTTATTTTCTAACATTTGCATTTTTTGAGCAGGGTTCGCTATTTAGATAAATGCCGCGGCCGAAATCGGGCGCGACAGAAATGACGACTCCGCTGGGGATTTTAGGTTCTTAACCACAATGGACTAGGGCTATTATTTGGCAATTATTTTGCATTTAATTTTTGTGTATTGTATTTTGTTTACTTTTGCTACTTGCTTTCTCGCTTTCCCTAAACTGGCATTCCGTTCATATTTCTTCCATTCTGGAAAATTCACACAAAATCACACACTCACGCGCTGGTGTGCTCCGCGCACCCGCAAATTTCTTTCAAAAATATCCAAATTTTAGGAGAGTTGGCGCCTGCGAGTTAGATCGGTTAATCGATCAGCGTAGCCTTCTCGCTCGAGTTGTCGCTCGGGAACCTTGCGTCGAAAAGCCAAATCTTAGAAACTTAGGATAGAGCTATACCACCGCTTTATTTTAGGGCATGTGCATTTACCTTAGGTGGGTTGGTCCTCGCATCGACACCACAATTAGGAAGACACCAAACTTGTCGACGGGTTTCTCAACCCAACGATCAACCAGCATATTATGTGTAGCGTGGCAATGACAGACAAATCCAAACCCAATCATGACATGCTGAAATTGGGAAAAGTGCACCGTCATTTGGTCGCCATTTCCAACAAAGGCATTATAGTTGGACGACTTGGACAAATCCGTCATAATCTCGCATAAGTGACGTTTAGGCTTACCTCTGGCATAAAGAGGTCCCCCTGCATGTTAGGAAACGTTTGAATGTGCTATATGCAATATATCTGCTACATACCCGCAAATTATGTGCTTTATGCTAACACCGTTTGTTGCATTTTTAGAAAGATTTATCATCTCCCCCCAAAGGTCGATTTGTGTTTGACTTAGCAATGGCAGAGCATCAATATTTCACAAGATCAAAGGCACGGTCCAGCAACATGACCGATTCAAGGGCATCTGAGCGGAGCAGCCTGAACTCGTCTCGTTCCTATAGGCAAAGCAGGGGTCTCAGAAAAGAAAGGCAGCATAGATCCGATCGAGCACCTCGCAACCATGCAGGCCGAAATCAGAAGGCCCAGAAACATCACTACAAGCAACTACATTAAGACCCACGTTAGGCCAGACACCCTTTTCAAAACTGGGACCGTAGAAACTGCACGGGGTTGCAGTCCAAACAAGCGGTAGCGCAGATATCAAGGAACAAGGCAGCGAAGTCAGATACGAATCGACCCCCCCCCCCAAAACTCACAAACTTTCTTTGAGCGCAGGTCTTTTAATATTAACAGAAGCAGAAAGTGCAACAGCCGAAGCAGAAAATACGACGAAAGTCTCTTCGCAGAAGCAGGAAAAGCAGCAAAAGCAGAGGATGACAACAATCCAAAGTCCGCATCAGAAGCAGCAGCAGCAGAAAGGGGCATCAACAATCGACAATCAAAGTTCAGAGGCCCGCAACAAAACCTAACGCATCAACTCGGGCATAAAGTCAAATTGGCAACCCACGCATCGCACACAGCAAAGGCATCATGGCAATTCGGTCACCGTTCGCTCGCACGTCCGCAGGACAACATCTCAGGGATGACATCCCTACCCATAAAATTGCACTTCTCATATGTATTTATCATTTCGTTTAAACAGGTATACACTAATGTTTTCTCAAGCTTGCAGGAGCATTTGTCCTATAGGAAGCGGCGGCGTCGCCCAGCAACGACGTTATCGCGATTATGTCCAGCGACGACATATATCCGACTCGGTTCGTCGATACCAAAATCGACAATCTTTAAGGACTTCGCCACGAAGGACACGCATAAATATGATTCCATACGCTCGAGAGATAGAGGCACCGATAATCAACAATTCAAGAGTCGCGACAAATTATAGCGCGTCGGCTCGGGCTGAAGTCAAATTGCAACTCATGCGATGCACAAACGCACAACAAAGACATCATGACAATCCACATGGTTCACGAACGCATCACAACAAAGGCATCATGGCAATTCGCTGGCAAGATTCTAGCATGTCCGCCCAAGGACAACATCTCAGCATTCACAACACCCCACATATCATACAGGGAAGACATCCTTATTCACATAATTGCATTTCTCATATATTTATCATTTTGTTTTACCAGTTATACACTAATTTTTCTCAAGCTCAGCTTGCAGGAGCATTTATTATACAGGAACATCTACATTTCGTCCATACAACGACGAACATCTACATTTCGTCCATACAACGACGAACATCTGCATTTCGTCCATACAACGACGAACATCCACATTTCGTCCGAAAACGACGCCACGTCCAAAAACGACGTCGAGTCCGAAAATGACTCCGAGTCCGAAAACGACTCTACGTCCGAAAACGACGCCACGTCCGAAAACGACGCTAAGTCCGAAAGCGACACCACGTCCAAAAACGACGTCGAGTCCGAAAACGACTCCGAGTCCGAAAACGACTCCGCGTCCGAAAACGACGCTAAGTCCGAAAACGACACCACGTCCAAAAACGACGTCGAGTCCGAAAACGACTCGGTCCGGCGACTCCACGTCCGAAACGACGCTAAGTCCGAAACGACACCACGCCCAAAACGACGCCGGTCCAAACGACTCCGAGTCCAAAAACAACTCTGCGTCCGAAAATGACGCCACGTCCGAAAACGACGCTAAGTCCGAAAACGACTCCGAGTCCGAAAACGACTCTGCGTCCGAAAACGACGCCACGTCCGAAAACGACGCTAAGTTCGAAAACGACACCGCGTCCAAAAACGACGTCGAGTCCGAAAACGACTCCGAGTCCGAAAACGACTCCGCGTCCGAAAACGACGCCACGACGTTAAGTCCGAAAACGACGCCACGTCCGAAAACGACGCTAAGTCCGAAAACGACGACAAGTCCGAAAACGACGCCAAGTCCGAAAACGACGCCAACGACGCCATCATCAACATATCACATCTACGCAGGGACGATTTTTTCTGTTCTCAAAACTGCATTTTTCTCATTTCATGCTTTATTATTATTCTGTCTTAGCAGTTATGCACTAACTCCTTCTTGAGCTTTAGTCTACAGGGGCAGCAGCAACACAACGACGTCATCAACACAACAAATCCAAAAACGACAACAAGTCCGAAACGACGCCAAGTCCGAAAACGACGCCAATAGCAACATTCCAATACAACAGATTCGCTCACTGCAACAAGTCTACATCAAATACATCTTGCAAAAACCACAGGCTACATCATTTACACTTTAATTATTTCATCTGGTTTTGATTACGCATGAATTGCGACACAACTCCACATATAGAATAATTTTTATCTAAACCTTAGGAGACATCATTTGCATTTCGTCCATACTAGGCGAACGCCCATACAAGGCGTTTTATGCATTTCGTCCATCTGAGACGAACGCCCATACAAGCGTCATATACGATCTCGGCCATACAAGACGAGAACGCCCATACAAGGCGTTTTATGCATAACGTCCATACAAGATGATAACGCCCATACAAGGCGTCATCTGCATCTCGTCTATACGAGACGGCGTATCATCACATCATTTCATATACGATTTGACTACAACCACAACACAAAATTTACATTCTTACATTATTTTGTTTTAACAAGCATGACTAACCGTTTGTTCAAGTCTTAGCATGCAGGAGCAGGAGCACAACGTGGATTTTCTCTTACAGCGAACCGGGACAATTTGTTGGGGGGCCAACCTTCCCAATGAATGGCAGAAGCGGCCTCAAGCGTCGGTCCACTCGCTCCACATCACCCTAGAACCCAAAGACCACAAGTCACGCGTGATACACCCGTGTTCAAGCCGCTTATTTTCTTTTACTTTTTGCACCATAACCCAATGTCGTCATAACTCGACAGGGGCGGCTTAAGTCGCGTTAGCCCGCCGGTGTTTTGACCATGGTGACCCGGTGTCGCCATAACTCGACCTTTGGGGCGGCTTTAAGTCGCGTTAGCGCGCGAGTGTTTTGACCATGGTGACCCGGTGTCGCCATAACTCGACCGGGACGGCTGAAGTCCGCCTTAGCGCCTCGGTGTTTCGACCCGGTGTCGCCATAACTCGACACCGGGATGATTTTGATTTTTGCGTCGGCTTTGTCTACCGCCATTTTTGCACTCGAAGATCGAGACAAAATTGGCATGAGTCAACGTCTTTGTCCAAGATTCTTCCATCATCTCCATACAAAGAGGACGGTATTGACACCCAATTTTGACCCTCCCGTCCAGTCATTAACTATAAAATTACACTAATTTTGTAAAATAATTTTTTAAGGATTTTTATAATAAAATGCAGCGAATAAAACATTAAATACAGGCATAAATAATAATTTAATAATGGCATCGCGTCTCACGTAGAGTATTAAGCACTTAGAGTCCCGCGCCCGCCTTAATTAATTTTAAGCCCTGTAATGATTCTTAATTAATAATAAATACATAAAATAAATAATTTAGCAATGACGTCGTGTCAAGTAGCATAGCCGCGTTTATTAATAGCAAGACAATTCCATATTTATTGTAATAACTTAAAGCATAAATTAAATAATAATGCACAATAAATAAGGTTTTAAATAATAGCACCGCATTTTAAAATATTAAATAGCACATCCGCATTTATTATTATAATAGTTTATAATAATAACTTAGGCTAATAAAACACCTAAATAATTTAATCACATTAGTTTATTGGTTTATCACTAATTAACTAAGCCTAAAACTAATTAATTTATCACTAATTTAATACTAATTAACTCCTAATTAAATACCTACTTAAAACTCTACTAATACCCAATCACCCCAGCCCATTAATCAATTATTAACCCACCTTTAAAACGCAGCCCAGGCCTCACCAGCCCACGCCCCGGCCCACGCCCGATCAGCCCACACACCCTTTTTATTTTCCCTTATCACCCACAAACCCAACGCCCCAGCCATATTACCTTCAAATTTCACTCATCCTCAACGCCTACCCGTCTCCCTCTCAACAAAACCTAAAAAACCAGCAACCCTAAAGAAAAACCATCGCCGCCATGCCTGGATTCTCGCCGGAGAATCCGGGGTTTCCCTTTCCCACGCACACACGACCAGCTCACCCCTTACCATAACCAACACCCAAACCTTGCTTCAAAATCAGCAGAAATCGCACACAATATCCTTCACACCCAGACAAAATCGCACGTAAATCGTGGGGATTTTCATCGAATCACTCAATCCGCCCTTTTATACTTAACAATTGAATAAACTAGAGTTAGGCTATTTAAACGACATGCAATGGGAAACTAAAGAGGTAAGATAGCACAGTTGAGAGTCAGTCGACAATACAGAATCAAAAAGAATACCCACAGCATCGAATTGGACACCCCCTAGCAAATACCAACTACTCGAGCGAGGAAGCGAGAACATCGGGTGAGAAGAGCAGGGGTGGACAACAATCCAGACCCCCTTTCTTTTCGACTAAAGTAAGCACACCCTCAAACACTAGTATCGCACAGCCTCTAACCTTTAAGCAAACACTAGAATAGGCAGGTCGAAAACCAATTGAAAACCGAATAGGTATTTAGAAATCAGAACTATCAGAAACTCGCAAGAAACAGCAATTGCTCTTGAAGCCTCATTTTTTCCCCACCGCATTAGCCAGCCCTCCGAGTGGACCGACGACTTGATACGCTGCCCCGGGTCGCTGTCCGGAGAAGGTAAAATCAGCTTCCTATCGATTTCGTTGCATCTTTGTATTTCTGCATTTTTGTTTCGTGTGTTAAACATGTGTTAGTTCATTCGCGTGGCGGTATTCGTTAATGTATGAATATGATATTGAATGGTTTGCTTCTGATTAATCTAGGCACACCTGTTAACTCTAAGCCGACTATAAAATTAATATACCATCCCTGGTTAAGTGACCCAGACCATTCATATTCACATCCCTCTAATGTCGACCTGTATTACGCTTGCTGGATTGCTTATACATTTTTGTATGTTTGGAGAAGAGAACATCTTCACCCTGGCTCACTGTCACCTCTCTGTTTTCCTTCCTAACATACAGCCTGAGCATGATTGAATATGTCTAAAATCTTCCCCTTACACATCTAAAATATTGCTCTGAAGTAGTTGTTTGGCCACCCCTGTTTATCTAATATGACCACAAAATTCTCTATATACTTGTCCTTATTTAAGCCATCATGAATATCCAACACGAACTGTTTGCATATACTTATCTGCCCCTCACCGTCTTTACGTATATGAAGGTTTAACTAGTAAGCATGAATATGTGCACAGTTAAGGGATAATAAAACTGAATGCAAATATGTTAGGTTAGTCCAAGGTTTACATACTACTCTGTTGTCAAATTCCAAGATGTTTGAATCATATCATGGAACTTGTGTAATCCTATTAACTGGTTGTGTCTTTCCTGCATGTTACATGTCATAGGATCAGTTTTGATGTTTGGTTTGAAAATGGTAAACTCCTAACTGCCATCATTTCTTAAAAAAAAAAAAATGATGTGTGTCATGAAAATTAGATTGAAGCATGTCTTTCCATCCTATAATGCCTGCATACCTGCAGAATTCCCTGTTAGGATGAGTGTTGTTGTACCTGTCCAAATTGTCAAATTTCGTGCTATTTTGATCACTTCATCTCAAGCTTAAAATACATCAGCATGTCTTCATTCTTCTCTTAGAATAACTGAGTGTGTAGAAAAATGTTGGGAATCTGCTTCATTTGTTTTACATTATGTTGGTACTATGCCCTACCTATTTCCCTGTTTAAATGATGTCTGCATCAGCATACTGCATTATATTGAACCAATCTGTGTCATGTTAAACTTATGTCCATGTTCTGTCGGGCTTCCATCTGTGCGTAAATTTGGAATCTTTGGTTTGTAGGCACATTCTACGACTCTATTTTCTGTTGCTCATATGTCGTTGTATTCCAAGGCCTGTCACCTTATTTGATAGACTTGGGTTGCTGAATGTTTGGGCCAGTCAATTTTTCCTTCCTATGTTAGTTGCCATCAGCAGCACTAAATATTCTGGTTACGTACTTATGTGTTATTTCCATATTAACCTTTATTTACATTGTGCATGATAAGTATTGCATATACTAATCCTTATTTTTTTTCTTTACATGAAATGCGTCGGAGCAAAACGAAGAGTCTCATGGCGAGACTCATCACGAGCTACTTCAAATGGCAACCTGCATCTACATCCATCGAGTGCCCTCTTCGGCAATTCTTAGAAAAACAAATAGGACAAGATGACGTTGTCATCCGTCTCGACTCCTCTTACTCTTTAAATCTAATTGCCTCATTTTATGCCTTTATTTGTTTATTGCAATTTTATTATTTAATTTTGTAATTAATAGGAGAACTTCTAGCAATTAGGTCTTTAAACATATAAGTGGAGAAGGTAATTTAAAGTTCATCGCTTAAACTTACTTGCCTTTTTAAGATTGTCATGCATGTCTAAATTTTTGCCAAAATAATCTAACCTGCATCATAAACCAACAATTTGTTAAATCCATAAACATTTTTTCTCCTAAACTCTCAAAAAATCATCTTAAGCACTTTTTACTACACGTAGGTTAAGCAAGATTAATAACTTTTGCATGAACACATAATTAGTTCATAAAGCACCCTCTTAGCATTCCTTAACATTTTAAGCACCTCTTAGCACCTTTAGTACCCTTCTAGCATTTAATAGTCTTTAGTATTTTAAGCACTTTTAAACATTTAGCATTTGCCTCTTTATTTATTTATAACACCTTTTATCCTTTTACACTTTAAGCACCTTTTAAACATTTTAACGTTTTAGCATTTCATTAAGCAGGAGGAGCTTTTACTTTGCATTTTAAAAAAAATATAATTACCCTAGGTTTGGCAGGACAACCGCAAGTTAGCGGATCTTAGAGGGTGCCTAACCCCTTCCCTCTAGATTAATAAAGAACCCTTACCCAGAATCTCACTAAGTTTAGCAGACCATAAAATGGAGTTAATGTTTTACTTTAAACTAGTTAAACATTTAGGTGTCCTAATTCACCCAATTAATTAGGTGGCGACTCCGCGAACCCTTAGCATTTTAGCACCCTTTTAAACTTTAGCATCTTTTGCAATTTTAGCATCCTTTTAGCATTTTTAAGCCTTTTAAACTTTATTAGCATTTTATTATTTTATTTTCTAACATTTGCATTTTTTGAGCAGGGTTCGCTATTTAGATAAATGCCGCGGCCGAAATCGGGCGCGACATAAGACATTTTATACAATTTAAGAATGTTTAAACACATATAGAGTGAAATAGCAGCGGAATAATAGATCGACATACCTCCAGCTATGGTTATGGAACGGTGTCGGCGTCGGCTTTCTTCTAACTCCTCCGATGAGTCTTCTAAGTACTCATAATATCTCACTAGATGGTGTAGTATTTTAGAATGTGGTTCATGCGCTTAGGGACCCAAATCGATGCCTCTATGTCTAAATTATTTAACCATCAAGAACAGTTTTAGGGAAACATTTAGCCAATTAATTAGTGGTCTAATGGGTTATGGAGCAGTTTCAGAAAGTGGGGAAATGGAAGTTATTTGGTCCAAAACATACGGATCATCCGAAGAAGTTCAATTATTGAACTTTTTTAACATTCTCCCACTTGGCCCGTATCAATGCTCATTATCATAATACTTAAAAAGAATCATAATATATGAATCATGGCGATAGTTTCTCTAAGAATGAGTAGTATCTTTCATGTATCACGATGCATTACGTTTCTAAGCTTTAGTCCATATTATTTAGTGAATAACCTCAATGTTTATTCTAGGTTCGTACTTTAGTGATATTTCTCAAAATAAACCCAATGTGCATACAATAATAAATACGAGAAATATATATATATATATATATATATATATATAGAGAGAGAGAGAGAGAGAGAGAGAGAGAGAGAGAGAGATTCAACAATATTCGTTGTTACAACGAAATTTTATATTGGAACTAAGTCCCATCGTGACTACGCGATCCTTAAATTGCTGCGGTGGCATGCCTTTAGTTAAATGATCATCTAATATCAACTCAGTGCTAACGTGTTGAACGACCACTTTATTATCTTTAACATGTTCTCTTATGGCTAGATACTTGATGTCGATATGCTTGCTTCGACTACCACTTTTGTTATTCTTAACAATAAAGACAACAACTGAATTGGCATAATATAACCTTAATGGCTTAGAGATAGAGTCAATAATTCGAAGTCCAGAAATGAAACTCTTCAACCATACACCATGTGAGGTAGCCTCAAAACAAGAAACGAATTCAGCCTCCATAGTGAAAATAGTAATTAGAGTTTGTTTGGCACTTCTCCAAGATATAGCTCCATCGGCCAACATAAAAATGTATCCAGGTGTTGATTTGTGTGAATCAACACAACCAAGAAAGTTTGAATCAGAGTAGCCAATAACTTCTAAATTATCTGATCGTTTGTACATAAGCATGTAGTCCTTTGTCCTTTGAAGATATCTTAAGACTTTCTTTCCAGCTCTCTAGTGGTCAAGACCTGGATTACTCTGATATCTTCCCAACATTCCAACAACAAATGCAATGTGAGGTCTTGTACAAAGCTGAGCGTACATTAAGTTTCCAACAACAGAAGCGTATGGAACATCTTTCATTTGTTCCCTCTTAAGATCGTTCTTCGGGCACTGATTCAAATTGAACATGTCACCCTTTACAACAGGGGCTATACTTGGTGAACAATTTTTCATCTGAAACCTCTCTAAATTTTTATTGATATAGGCTTCTTGAGATAGACCTAAGATACATTGATGTCTATCTCGATGAATCTTAATTCCAATGACATAAGACACATCACCCATGTCTTTCATATCAAAATTCTTAGAGAGAAATTATTTTACTTCATGTAACATTCCCTTATCATTGGATGCAAGTAAAATATCATCCACATATAGAATTAAGAAATAAAATTTACTCTCACTGACCTTTAGGTATATACATTGATCCATAATATTCTCAACAAAGTCAAATGAAGAGATAACATTATAAAATTTTAAATACCATTGACGGGAGACTTATTTTAGTTCATATATGAATTTCTTTAGCTTGCATACCAAATGCTCACCATTAATAGAGGAGAATCCTTCAGGTTGTTTGATATAAACCTCTTCCTCTAGATCACCATTGATAAATGCGATTTTCACATCCATCTGTTGCAATTTTAAGTCAAAATGAGCTACTAATGCCAATATGATAGTCTATGTGTAATCAATTCCTTCCCTTTGAGTGAATCCTTTATCAATGAGCCTTTATTTATATCTGTATATGTTGCCTGATGAGTTTCTTTTAGTTTTAAAGACCCATTTAGATCCAATAGCTTTTACACCATTAGGCAACTTGATAAGATCCTAGACTTCGTTACTTTTCATGAAATGCATCTCTTCTCTCATGGCATTGTATCATAATTCTAACTCTTTGCAACTCATGGCTTGTGAAAAGGATTCAAGATCATTTTCGACTCCAATGTCAGATTCTTGCAGATACACAACATAGTCACTAAAAATTGTTGATTTTCTTTCTCTAATAGATCTCCTTAATACATCTTTAATGCACCAAGAAGTTTACATCGTCTTCTTCCTCTCGTATTTAAGAGATCCAAGTCAATTTTCACCATATTTAACTCCGAAAATCAGATATAAAATCACAAATATGTTGGAAAATCTGAATCCTTATGATTTCTAACACTAATTTGCATCAAAAGTTCAAAAATTACAGATCTGAAAATTCGAACATCATTTTTGAACGAGTTTTCAAGCTTCGGAAAACAACAAGGCAGAGTTATATAATCGCTCTGATACCATATGTAAGACATTTTATATAATTGAAGAATGTCTAAACACATATAGAGCAAAATTACATCGGAATAATAGATTGACATACCTCCAGCCAAAAGTATCTGAATGACACAGCCGAGTTTTACTTCAGGTGTCTAACTGAAATAATGCTTAGTTGAGGTGTTCAAGTAACAAATCTGTACGACCACGAGGGGATGACAATGAGTTTAGCCTAAAAAACTGCTTCATTTTCTAAAAAAAAAACAATCAGTCAATGCTATCAATATCTCAATAATCATCTTTCCTCAAGTTATGTTCTTCTCAATAATCATCTTTTCTTAATTAAAAGACATCATCTACTTGGATTTTTTTTTTAGAGATGATCACATTAATAAGAGACAAATAAAATATAGTAATAACAATAAAGATACGACATAGTTGAAATTGGAAAACTTTGTTCAATGCACGCTATGTATGGCGTTGTCTTCAGAGTATATTTATGTCGCTACCCCGGTGCAAATAGCTAAGTGACGTTCTTTTCTCAAGATACAATAAACCATTCAGGAATCATCTAATGTGCACTCAAATAGAAGTTCCGAAGAACCCTTTTAATCTCTCAATTGCTTTTGTAAGAATTCGGAATAAAAAATAAAACGGACTCTCAAAGAAAATGAAATGATAAAGAACCCAAGGATCTAGATCTAATGTATTCATCAAAATTCTGCAAAGGGATAGATAGTTATAGTAAGTGAAATACACATTTTCATAAATGGATGTATCTCTTAAAATTGGATGACACATTTTCAGAATGAATATGTATAGAATAACATCTTTTCATAATATATTGTCTTTCCAAATGATGTTTTTTAAATTTTGAATCACTTTTAAATAAATTCTGACAATCCCCTACTTTATTCATCTTAAGTATTATTAACCAATGGTGAGATAATGAAAGAGGATTACAATATACTATAAGCTTGCACCTCCCTTCTAATAAAAAAATGGTTAAAGATTAAGGATCCCAATTGGTCATGATGTTACTTAATTCTCTAATTGTATGCTAACTTCCAAAATCAAGCATTACCATTTAATTTGACTTTTTGTTTTAAATGAGACAGAACATGTGGTGCCTTCTTAACTCCAGATTGCTAATTAATCCTTGGCAAACAAGAAACAGCACAACATCTTTCTAGTCTGCTTAAATTTCTGTTTCAAAGGCTTCAAGTTTAAGTACTTAAATCAATTTCACGTTTATTTTATTTTCATTTTAAACTAATCAGGTAAGTATATCTATCATTCAGCATCAATAACAGTGCATTTCCAAGAAAAAACCAAACATGTCACGGCAGATAAAGCTTTAGTATTATGATTTATGGATTCAACTGAGTTCATTATTTTTTTACACGAAATACATATGTATATATGAAAAACAATAAAAATTTAACAAATATTATATTCTGAATCATAACTTTAAGAATATAGTGAGTTCAACGCTAAAAAATTTCGAGATCGAATCCATCAAGTCGGAATTCATATCAGCATGACAGTATGAACTATCAAGTGTTATTTATATTCCCGAAAAGTCATACCCTCATTTTCAACAGGACAACATGTACAAAGTTTGATAAAAAGACCTTACCCCTGACCTCTTCAAGATAGAATATCAAGATGAAGACACTTCCTTATTATTTTGTTACTATGGCTTAGTCATTTTTTTTTAATTGCTACAAATTTATACGCTAGAAAACATAATAATTTATAAAATTTCATGGACTATCTTCATTCAGATAAAAAAAAAAGGACAAGCCTGGTGCACAAGCATTCCACATTAGCAGGGTTCGGGGAGGGGTCGTACCTCAAAGGGTGTGACGTAGACAACCTACCCTAATGCAAGCATTAGTGGTTGCTTTCACTAATTAGTTGTAAATATTTACTTACATTTTGACTGTTCTTTTTAGCCGCTGGTCAATAGGAAACGGTCTCCCTACCCCACAAAAGTAAAGGTAAGGTATATGTATATCTTACCCTCCTCAGACCCACTGTGTGCGATTATACTGGATATGTTGTTGTTGTTATTTACTTACATTTTTAAATGTTCAATGTAATTATGACTCATGTATAATAGTTTGACTGATTCAATTATAGGTTCTCTCTTGTTTAAGCTTTCCTTAAAACAATTGGATTAATGTCATTGTATTGATCATTCTTGTCATTAATATATCTGATACTTAATAATTTGGGTGTTCCCTAGGAATATTTACAATTAAATAGATGATGGCAGTGCAAATTAATGTCTCTATCAAGATAAATTAAAGAAGAAAATAGAGATAAATATGATTTTTTAGCGTATAAGGGCAAATATGGCTCTAAATTTGGATGACAAGGACAAATATGTTAAAAAGGTATAACGAACGAAAAATATAACTTATTTGTGAGAGTACAAGGGTAAATCTAACTCTTCTATGTTCCCGATATTCAAGCCAGAAACTTCAAAATTGTTGGATCAATCTTATCATTTGTATTAAAGTCCAAATATCTTAAGAGCTTTGATAGTGGGACTTGCACCAAATAGAAACTTTAAGATTGTTGGATCAATCTTATCATTTGTATTAAAGCCCAAATATCTTAAGAATTTTAATAATAGGATTTGCAGAAACTTCAAAATTGTTGGATCAATCTTATCATTTGTATTAAAGTCCAAATATCTTAAGAGCTTTGATAGTGGGACTTGCACCAAATAGAAACTTTAAGATTGTTGGATCAATCTTATCATTTGTATTAAAGCCCAAATATCTTAAGAATTTTAATAATAGGATTTGCAGAAACTTCAAAATTGTTGGATCAATCTTATCATTTGTATTAAAGCCCAAATAACTTGAGAGTTTTAATAGTAGGATTTGGACCAGATAACCGATTCTACAGGTACTATTAAGTTTATATCCTGTTTTTCCAATGTATTTAACTTTTAGCCAGTGTTAACATATTCATCATGCATTGCTGCTCTTCCTCCTCTTCCTCTTCTTGATGAATTGTAAATATCAAACTCAAACATTAATAATAAATAAAGGATCCATTTTGGCGGTTCTTGTAAAGTATATGAACTTTTAATACTTTGTAACTTGATTTGCTGTACTGACAATCAAAGTTTAATTTTGACTGGATGGTTTGATTTAAGGATATGGAAGGCGATAAAATAGGAACTGCGAGGGATCGTTTAATTTGGGGTCCGAAGGCTTTGCAATCACAAACTTCAGACTTCTGAAGTTGCAAGTTTTAACTTTAGATATGCGAGTCTGAAGTTATGGACCGTAAGTCTAACTTCAAAATCGAATGTCTCAAGTTAATTTTGCAGTACATAACTTTAGACCTGTAAATAAGAAGTTCAAACTTCAGTCCCGAAACTTTCAACTTCACCCACAAATTTGAAGTTTATTCTAGTACGACTAATAAAATAGTAATACTTTGTAATTTTCAACTATTCTTTAAGCTATTTGACTATAAAGCCCAAGAGCCCAAAGCATTACTAACCATTAAACGAAAAATAAAATACAAAAAGAAAAATAAAGGAAAAGCTGACTTCTACTTGGAATCAATCTGTCACTCTGGAACCAACTGAGCTACACCCATGCGGGTAAAAGCTGACTTCTACCAAAGAGGATATGCTTTGATTTTTTTTCTATTGGATATCAGTGTCAATGAACTAACATTGAAACAATTAATACTGAGAAAATATCAAAGACCATTAAATAATCAAAAGGGTAACATAAAGCATATACTGAAAAGAAATAACATTAGAAGTTGGAACTGTACCATAACCATAATCAAGATAAATTATATTTAATCTTGTACTACAACTATTCTGAATGGTAGATTAACATATAATTCCTAGTCCTTTTCAGGTACTTGATTATATGCTTAACTACAGTCCAATGCAATCTTCCCACAGTTAGATTGAAATCTGCTAACCATGCCTACGGCAAAGCAAATATCAAATCTAGTGCACAACATCACATACATCAGACTCCCTACATCTGATACATAAGGGACCATCTTCATCTTTTTTATATCTTCATCAGTCTGAGGAGACTGATCTTTGGATAGAGCAATTCCATGCCTGAATGAAGAAATTCTTTCTTGGAATCTTGCATGCTAAATCTAGCGAGAATAGTATCAATATAAAGAGTCTGAGATAAGATGCTTCTCCCAAATCATTCATATCGAAATGCTTGGAAAACCAATGCTTAACCAAAACCAACATGCTCACATTATTTCCTATGAACAAGATGCCATCTACATATAATATTAAAAACGTCACTTTGTTCACATCCCACTTTTTGTATACACAAGACTCGTTAAGACATTGATCAAAGCCAAAGGTTTTGATTGCTTTGTCAAAACAAGTGTTAATTACATGCCTCGACTGCCTGTTTTAGTCCATAAATAGATATTTTAAGCTTACACAACATGTGGTCATTGCTACTTTCATGAAACCATCTGGTTGCATCATATAAATGCATTCATCAAGGCTTCCATTTAGGAAAATTGTCTTGACGTCCATTTGCCAAATCTCATAATCATAATGAGCCGCAATGAATAAGAGAATTTTAATAGACTTAAGCATGGCTACCAGTGAAAAAGTTTCCTCATAATCGATCCCTTCTTTTTGAATAAATATTTTTGCTACAAGCCTAGCTTTAAAAGTTTGCACTTTTTCGTCTACTTCTCTTTTATAGATCCACCTACAACCAATAGATTTACTCTATCAGGTGGTTCTATGAGATCCCATAATCGATTAGTAGGGCTGCACAAAAAAAGGACCGGACCGAAAATAACCCCTGGACCGAACCGGACCGAATTTTTCGATCCGGTCTTCGGTCCTACGTTTCTGAAAATTCGGTCCTCGGTCCGGTCCGGTTTTTTTTCCAGTTTTAATGTATATTGGACCGGACCGAATTTTTCGGTCCGGTCTTCGGTCCAACCTTTCTGAAATTTCGGTCCTCGGTCCGGTCCGAGGGTTTTGTGCAGCCCTATTGATTAGAGTACATGGACTCCATCTCTGATTTCATAGCAACAAGCCCGGTATCTTTATCTTTGTTAGTGTCAATCTTGACCTTCAATGTATAACCACAATATTATAATGATAATTCAAATAAAATTGAAATCAATAGTATGAACAACACATACTAACTTGGTGTAGATAGAAGCCTGCTTGATGCAGTGTCCTAAGACAAAAAATCGTCCCCACTTGTGATGTAGTTTTTTGGACGTCTGCATTGAGGATACAACTATCTAAGTGAGAGTTCTAGCACAAGAAGTTCAGAAGTACTTCTGGCGAATTTACTATATGTGTTCTTCAGAAATTTCTTTTGAGGAAGAAGAAGATAGAGCACAATCCTAGATCATTAATTGTGTTTAATGATTTGATTGTATTGTATTGTGTGTTCTTGCTTCTAACAAGTGATTAACATGCTTTATATAGCATAAAATTCGACCATATGCAACCATTCATCAAAGGTTGTGACCTTACATAAAGAGAGGTAACTTTTGGTTAAAAAACGGGAAATTTCCGTTGCGCAGCGCCGTGGCGCTGAAATTCCTGCATACCTCTCTGAAGTTTCGGTGTCGTGGCGCTGTCGACGGTCTTTTTGCACTGTGCTGGCGCCGTGGCCCTGTCCTTGGGTGCCACGGCGCTCGACCATTTTTCCAGATTTTCGATCACTTTTTACTCTTCTTCTTTTACAAGTTCTGTTGGGCGATTTCCACGCTGCTCACGCAAATGTACGTATCGTTCACAAGTAATATAGTCTGTAAGACCGAGTTTATCGTCCACAGAGACTGATTTCTAAGTACCGTTCATCTATTTTATGTTATCTATTTGACAATCGATAATTGAGTTGAGTTTTTGTTTAACTACTAGAATAATTGCAAGAGTTAACTAAACTATTTAAGTTGTAATCAGTTATGAAGGAATTAGGGCTTCCAAAATCCCCGACTATCCACTCTATTCAATCCTTAAAGCAACTTAGAATGACTTCTTCTTCTACGTTAAGATAACGGTTAACTAGACTGTCTTATATTCCAGTTAGGATATATAATCACTCAACCTCAGTGCAGAACCCTTTTATATTTCTATGATAGGATTTACCACATAGGAGGATTAAGAACAGTAACCTATAATGCTACACAAGTATGGGGGTACTTTCGTCCGCGATTTTAACCTATGTCTATTCAATTACATCATATCCAAATCTCTCCTCTCGTTTCTTGATTCGAAATCATATAGATTATGATAATTAGTGATCAATTAATAATCAAACATTCATACCAATTATTAAATAAATCTTAATCCAGTGAAGAAGAAATCAAACTACTGCATCAATTCATGAATAAGAGTTTCAAGCGATTCATAAGGAAAGTCCTAATAAAGTGTTTAGCTCCTAGCCATAGACATGCTAAGAACTAATACAAATACCAACATAAACTGAATTGTAAAGAAAAGAAAGAAAAATTACGTAGAAATAAGTCTCCAATTGTAGCCTCAAATCTGCCCTGAGTTGTGTTGTGTGATGGAATGTCCAACTTCTTCAACTAGACTAATCTCTAGGGCTTAAGTATGTTGCAAATTTCGTGCCCTATGGACCCTTCTGCCCTTGGCCAATTCTACTTCGGATTTGGAAAAGTCCGCGTCGGCACCGCGGTGCCGAAAGTCCTGCAGCCTCTCAGTAAATATTGCACCGCGGTCCTGTCTGACCGACACCGCGGTTGTGAAGCCCCAAATTAGTGTTACAATAACAATAAACATTATTGTGTCTATATGATTATGTTACGACCTTATTCACATTCGAGGACAAATGTTGCTTAAGGAGGAGAGAATGTGAAATCCGGAAAAAAATAAAATAATAATATATAGTTGTGGTTGGGTTAATAAAAATATATATATATAAGAAAACAAAGAATAAATTGCATGGGATAGAGTTATTGTTAAAGTTGGATAAATAGATAGATGAAATGAAAATAAGAAAAAAAAAATGCAGCATGCACGTACGTCCACCCCTTCCATTCCCCCCTTTTCATTTCCCCTCCAACTCTTGTCCTTCCACCTCTCATAGGTTATACAAATACTTCAACTATATAGTGTATTTAGTACAAAATAAAGTACCTAGTACAAGGAATATAAATCAGGAAAATAATCAAGTGAACAAGAAGGAAAAAAATCAAGAAAATATCAAGGGAGGAAGGAGAACAAGAAAATTAGGGAATACTAGGGAGCAAGGGTCCCTTGTAGCAACCGAATAACAATCTTCACACTTACAAGGTGAGTTTTCTCACTCAGAAATTCTTGGTAACATCCTTTATTTTAAGTTCAATACATGTTAGAATAAGAATTGAGTGTTGAAAAGAAATATTGAACTTTTGATTGTTTAGACAACTAGTTGCGTCATGAACTTTACAAACTGTTCTCACTGAGTTATAATTGTTAGAATTTGATGAAATTCGGAAGAGTGGTACACCTCTCTAATATGATCATATAGAACCAAAAATGAGGTAAAATGGACATACGGTTTGAAAGTTATCATAGTTCAAAGTTCCTGCCTTAGATTTGGCCGAAATTCGGAAAGGCATAATTACTGACTGTTTTTATTGAGTTTTACTTATTAGAATTATATGAAAATTTACATGGTTGTAAATATCTCTGTTACGGACAGATATAGATAAAGAGTTATTAAAACGGACTTACGAGTTGAGAGTTATTGTAGTTTGAAGTTGCTGCCTTAGATTCATCGGAATCCAGAAGGGCAGGACGTTGAAACGTAAAACTGTACTAATCTGTGGGGAATATTGTTAAGAAGGGTAAAACAGGGAAAAGGCAATAGAATGGGCCATGTAGTTAATGGGCCATTCAGTGTATAAGCCTGAGCCCTTTACTATTCTTGTACATAAAAACAAGTAGTTACTCTTGTAATAATACAATACAGATGAAATAATAAATGAATTGGTTTTCCTCTTTCTACTCTTCCTCTCTCTACTCTTTCTCTGTCGACGATCTACTTCTGCACTCATCTCCTCTCCACTGTACATCGTCTTCTCCTCTCATCTCCATGTCTGCATGTCACTCTTGATGTCTCAGATGTGGATCCTCTTCATGGTATCAGAGCCACGATCTACTTCCGCAACCACTCGACGGGATTCTGGTGATTTCTGACCTATTTTTCATTCTATTTTCCTTCTTCTCTGCATTTGGTATGATTCTTGACTAAACTAGGGCAAGACCATTCTTCTTGACTTGAACTAGGGCAAGACCAGTTCAATTTTTGGTTTATCTAGTTGTGTTTTTGCTTCGTGTTCTTCAATCTGATCTAGTTTCAATCTGGTTCTTTTCTTGGAATTAATCCTCTAAATTGATCAATAAACACTAAGTATTGGTCCATTTTTCTTTGTAATCAATATTCTCGAACATCTGCTAGTTTCTTGAAAATTAGGGTAAATCCCTTATTCTAGAAGAATTTTTGAATCAAAGTTAATGGGCACTGATCCAAGTCAAGAGACAATGGAAACTGGTACTTCAAGAACATCTGCTGAAAGGACTGATATTACAGTCACAGCTGCGATAGATCACAACCATCCCCTATTTCTTCAACCCTCGGACGTGAGTGGTGCTTCCTTGATCTCTTTTCAGCTTTTGGGATCTGAAAACTACACTGTATGGAGCAAATCGATGAGAATAGCACTGCTTGGAAGAAATAAAATGGGGGTTGTCAATGGGAAGCACCAAAAGGATCAATTTGGAGAAGATCTAGGAGACCATTGGGATAGGGTCAATGCTGTAGTACAAGCATGGCTCATGAATTCAGTTTCAAAGGATCTACTAAGTGGACTATTATATGCTGAATCTGCATTTGAAGTGTGGGAGGACTTAAGAGAGAGGTTTGACAAAGTAGATGGGTCAAGAGCCTATGATCTACATAGAGAGATTGCTACCATATCTCAGGGAAACTCCTCTGTCTCTGAATACTTTTCTAGATTAAAGAGCCTATGGGTTGAATCTCAGTCTTTAGTTCCCCCACCTAACTGTGGATGCCCTAAGTCCATAGAGTTTACTGAATATCTTGAAAGGCAGAAACTATACCAATTCTTGATGGGGTTGAATGAGAATTATATGCAAGCTAGAAGCCAAATACTTCTCATGCCATCTCTGCCTACTGTCAACAGAGCATATTCTATGATTACTAGTGATGAGAGTCAAAAATCTGTGACTACAAGATCTGCTGGGCTGTTGGGAGCTGGCCCTAGTGGAGTTAAACAGAACATGGCCCATGGTCCTACTGTTCTATTCTCTAAAGAAGGGTCAGGAACACAGAAATACAAAAAAATCCACCTCAAATCTTTTTTGTGATGTGTGTAAGATGAGAGGGCATACTAAGGAATTCTGTTACAAGGTGGTTGGATATCCACCTGGGTTTAAATCCAAGAGAAAAGAGCATGCTGCACATGGAGCTTTTGAATCAAAAAGAAGTAAAGTGACTGGTAACACAGAAAATGCCAGTTCTGATCTTGTTGAAGAAGTTGTGTTCTCCAAAGGCCAGTATGAGCAGATTGTGAATCTTCTTAATCTCAGGATAGACCAGACAGAAACTACACAAAACAGGAGTCCACACCATGTCTCAAATGCAGTAACTACAGGTATCTCTAAACACAAAGCTTTACTAGGAAAAGGAATAATAAAACAGTGGATAATAGACACTGGGGCAACCAATCATATGGTATCTGATATAAATCTGATTAATAAGGAAACTATATTAGAAAATCACATTGATTCTAAGAAAGTACACCTACCAAATGGAGAGTTAGTTAGTGTAACACATACTGGTTCCAGTAATATATCTGACAGGAGCACACTACAAAATGTCTTCTTCATACCACAGTTTAAGTTTAATCTGATATTTGTTTCTCAACTAACAAAGGAATTGCAGTGTGCTGCTATTTTTTATCCTGACTTCTGTGTGTTCCAGGATCTTTACAATGGGAAGGTGAAGGAGATTGGTAGACTACAAGATGGACTCTACATACTAGTAAACCATGCCTCTTCACAACTGTTAGGAAGTCAAGAGGGAGTAGGTTTGAGTGTAAATAAAACTATTGATGAAACACTTACTGAGGAAGAAATAGATACTTGACACAAAAGATTTGGGCACACTTCTAGCAATGTATTGAGTAGGTTGATTAGAGCTAACCCTGGAACTATAGCCAGAATAATAAGAAACTGTAATATCTGTCCCTGTGCAAAGCAATGTAGGTTACCTTTTCCATTAAGCAACAATAGAAGTACTGCAGCTTTTAACCTGATTCACATGGATGTATGGGGCCCTTACAAAGTTCAAACTCATAATGGAAAGAGGTATTTTCTTATAATAGTAGATGATTTTACTAGAATGACTTGGGTGTATCTACTTAGTCTTAAATATGATGTATGCACTGTTTTACAACAGTTTTTGATATATGTACAAACTCAGTTTAACAAAATAGTTAGGATGGTAAGGACTGATAATGTAACTGAATTTGTAAATGAAGTATGTACTGCTATATTCCTTAAATCAGGTATAATACATCAGAAATCTTGTGCTTATACACCACAACAAAATGGTGTGGCTGAAAGAAAGCATAGACATATTCTTGAGTTGACTAGAGCCATAAGATTTCAGGGACATATTCCTCTAAAATTCTGGGGAATGTGCATTCAGGCAGCAGTTTATATAATAAATAGATTACCATCCTCAGTCACTAGGAAAACTCCTTATGAAATGTTGTACAAAAAGAAACCTTCTATCCATCATTTAAGAGTTTTAGGGTGCCTATGCTTTGCTAATAACTTGTCTGTAAGTGATAAGCTACTATCCAGAACTAGATGTTGTGCTCTTATGGGATATTCTGAAGCACAAAAGGGATATATCCTATATGACTTAGAAGCTAAAGTGTTCTTAGTAAATAGAGATGTAAGTTTCAGAGAAAATGAGTTCCCCTTTAAAACTGATACTTCAGAGAAACCAGTGTTCCAAAGTGAACAAGGTGACATTTTTTCTGTCACTGATATAGCAGACACAATTTCTTACAATACTAATCACTGTATACCTACTACAGATACACATATATCCCAGGATAATAACAGTAATGTCAATACAGAGGATAAGGAAAGGGTTGAACCAAATAGGACAACTCAAGAGGTACAACTCACCCAGAATCAGATCTCTACTGAGTCTAGAAACATGACAGCTGTGAGAAGGTCTACCAGGGCAAAACAACCCCCAATATGGATGAAAGACTTAGTCACAAGAGGGGCTAGTAACACAACAATTCCATATTCTATAGCTAACTATATCTCTTATGACAATATAACTACTAAGTACAAAGCTTTTCTTACTGCTTTTTCAGATTTGATAGAACCAAAAACTTATAAGGAAGCTTCTAAAAATCCTAGGTGGGTAGAGGCAATGCAATCTGAGATTAAGGCTCTACAGGATAATCACACATGGGAAATTGTTGCCTTACCTAAAGATAAGAGTCCCATAGGATGTAAATGGGTATACAAGATAAAGTATAAGGATACAGGAGAGATTGAAAGACTTAAGGCAAGACTTGTTGCTAAAGGGTATAGCCAGACAGAGGGGATAGATTATCATGAGACTTTTTCCCCTGTGGTCAAAATGGTAACTGTAAGATCTATAATATCTTTAGCAGCTTCTAGAAATTGGCAAATACATCAAATGGATGTCTATAATGCTTTCTTACAAGGTGACCTACATGATGAGATATACATGGAACTACCACAAGGATTCATTAGCCAGGGAGGCAATCAGGTATGTAGGCTAATCAAGTCCTTATATGGTCTAAAACAAGCTCCTAGGCAATGGAATTTTAAACTCACAGAAGCCCTAAGACATATGAGGTTTAGACAATCTGAATATGATCATTCTCTTTTTATAAAACATACTGATAAAGGAATGGTTCTAGTCCTAGTGTATGTAGATGATATTCTCATTACAGGTGATAACTTAGAACTGATAACAGGGACTAAGCAATCTCTACAACAAGTTTTTAAAATGAAAGATTTAGGGGAAATAAGGTATTTTCTAGGAATAGAGTTTGTGAGGTCTAACAAAGGGATCCTAATGCATCAAAGAAAATATGTTTTAGAACTTATAGCTGAATTAGGACTTTCTGCTGCCAAGCCTTTTAACACACCTATAGATTGCAACATGAAGTTAACTACAAAAGACAAAAGAGTATGACAGTTTTGTACAGAATAAACAAGCTGAAGACAACAGTAAGGTAATAATAGAGGATGAGCTCATAGAAGATATTAGCTTGTATCAAAGACTAATAGGAAAATTGTTATACTTAACCACTACTAGACCAGATATCTCTTATAGTGTGCAAATGCTCAGTCAATTTCTGTAGCAACCAAAGAAGTCTCATCTCAATGCAGCACTAAGAATAGTGAAGTACATCAAGAGTCAACCTGGACAAGGTATTCTGATGTCCAGCAACAAACAAGAAACACTGGCAGCCTACTGTGATGCAGACTGGGCTGCTTGTCCTCATACAAGAAAATTAGTTACAGGTTATGCAATTAAATTGGGTAACTCTCTTATATCTTGGAAGTAAAAAAAACAGAGTACTATCTCTAGAAGTTTAGCAGAATCAGAATATAGAAGTTTAGCAAGCACAATGGCAGAGTTAACCTGGATACTTGGTCTACTAAAAGATATAGGTGTTCAATTCAATAATCCAGTAACAGTCTTCACTGACAGTAAATCAGCAATCCAAATTGCAGCAAATCCAGTCTTCCATGAGAGGACTAAACACATAGAGATTGACTTACACTTTATCAGAGACAAGATTCAGAAAGGTATAATAAAGCCTGAATACATACACACAACAAACCAGCCAGCTGATTTACTCACAAAAGGATTGAACAGAATGCAGCACCAACATCTTTGCTCCAAGCTTGGACTCCTGAATGTCTTCCAGTAGTCAGATTGAGGGGGTATGTTAAGAAGGGTAAAACAGGGAAAAGGCAATAGAATGGGCCATGTAGTTAATGGGCCATTCAGTGTATAAGCCTGAGCCCTTTACTATTCTTGTACATAAAAACAAGTAGTTACTCTTGTAATAATACAATACAGATGAAATAATAAATGAATTGGTTTTCCTCTTTCTACTCTTCCTCTCTCTACTCTTTCTCTGTCGACGATATACTTCTGCACTCATCTCCTCTCCACTGTACATCGTCTTCCCCTCTCATCTCCATGTCTGCATGTCACTCTTGATGTCTCATATGTGGATCCTCTTCAAATATGAAAATTGTTGTTAAATGAAAGTTCTATATCTCTCTGTTGTGGACATTTTGAGACCTTACGGGGGTCTATCCGACTTACGGATTGAGAGTTATCGCTATTTAAAGTTTCTGCCTCGGATCTATCGAGATCCAGGAAGGGCAGCGAATAAAAGTGTAAAACTGTACCAAATGGTACAGAATATGAAAGGATGGTTCACATGGAGACGTGTAGCTCTCTGTTCTCGTCGTTTTGAGATTTTATGGGGCTTGAACGGGTTTACAGATTAGGAGTTATGACTATTCTAAGATTGGGTTCTGTTTAATAAAAATTCTGCCGAAACAAATCTCATATGGCTGTTTTGAGGATAAATTTGTGTTAGTTACCCAAAGTAGTTTTAAATGAAATTTGGTACAGTGAAAGATCCCCGTCTTACCTTAATTTCCGCTTGAGAAACACCTTAGTTGGAGTTATGGTTAAAAAGTTATAATCGTTACAAGTATGAATGACAGAATGTTGGAAAAGAGAATATTATTTATTCGATCTTCTGAAAAATATGAAAAGTGAATACGTGTTCACATAAATATATAAATATAAACATAATGGATCGGGTTGCACGCCGCAACAAAGCGTAAAGTGAATACGTGTTCACAAATATATAAACATAATGGATCGGGTTGCACGCCGCAACAAAACGTAAAGTGAATACGTGTTCACAAATATATAAACATAATGGGTCGGGTTGCACGCCGCAACAAAACGTAAAGTGAATACGTGTTCACAAATACGTAAATATAATGGATCGGGTTGCACGCCGCAACAAAACGTAAAGTGAATACGTGTTCACAAATACGTAAATATAATGGATCGGGTTGCACGCCGCAACAAATATGAAAGATGAATACATGTTCACCTATATATAAATATGAAAAGTGAATACGCGTTCACAAATATATAAATGTAATAAACATATGGAAATGCAGGGGAATGTCTTAACGTATAATACGAGATAAAATGAAGTGTTAGTTAAACCGAGAATTTCCTATGAGGAGTTGTTGCATATTTAAAAGTGTTGTAACCTGATATGTTTTTGCAATATGCTTATTACGTTATAATGTGATTGCACTTGGAATATTGTGGTGTTACTTTGAATTGCAGGGTAAGGTTCTCACTCATCCCCAGATGGTATGACTGACTCTTTATTTAACATGTTTCAGGAAAGCGTGATAGAAGAAAGGCTCCACGCCAAGGCTAGCGATCGTCCCGCAACCTCTTGTCATACCAAGTCTATTGCTTCGGGCTTGGTACTCGTCAGGTTCAGAATGTCAGTTTCAGTGTCTCGGGAAATGCCCGTGTGGGATGGTCTCCCTTTCAACTTAGAATAATCTTTGTCAGTATGTCTATGTAGAAATAATATTTGCACGAGCATGGGATCGCGTTATGTTTTTAATAAAGTCATAAACATATTTTTTTTTATTATTGTTATTTTTATTAATAGCTCCGTATTTAAGTTCAAATTTCTAAATAAAGAGAATTACATGGTGCTCCTGGTGGGAAATAATTATCCAGGTGCCATCACGCCCTAAGTAAAGACTTAGGAAAATTTGGGGCGTGACAGCGGTGCTGCTTTGTCTTCGCCCGAATTTCCAGTTTTCAACCTTTTTTTGCCTCGGGATCCTCCTTTTCTGCTCATTTTTTGCTCCTTTTCGCCATTTTGCCTTTTTGAACCGCTGTGACTTAAAAGAAAGAAAAATGAATCTAATATTATACTAAACACAACAAAAACAAGTAAAATACTAACTAAAATTGATTCAAAAAGCGTATACAAAATACGCCTAACAAACACCCAAATTTAAACTTTGCTCGCCCTCGAGTAAAACAGAAAACAAAAACAGAGAAACAAAATAAAAAAGACTCAAAGACTCAAATCAAGCAACTGCACAAGATTATTTAGAAAAGCATGAACGTCAGTGGGATAATATCTTGGAACATGTGTAGCATGAATATATTAATCTAGAATTTCAAGTCAGATATTTCGCAAATTCATTTCAATCACACTCAATGGAAATATGAACACTAACCAATGCATGTCAATTTCATTTAGTTTTATGGGTCTGTTTACTTGCTATTCTCCACTAATCATAGACATACATATTAGAGATCTTCAGGACTTTTCAGAGTTGTAATGTAGGCTTAGGCAGGTGTCACGACCCGACCCGACGGGCCGCGACTAAACGTCCCAATTGGACGTCATTACTGACCTATCACTCTTAATCCAATTACTACCGAGATCTATAGAAATTTCGGTAGCACAACACCGCTTTTATAACATATCCCCAAATAAGCGAGCCGACAAGGCTGCCTTACACAACTAATCAACAAACAAAATAGGCTAGCCGACTAATTGCCACCAAACAGCATTATATACACAAAAGAATAGTCAAAATAGGCAAGCCGGCAAGGCTGCCACTAGATAACAATAGGAATAACCGAGAACATCCCAACACAGAGTATAACAACATCGAAAACCAAAACAAGGTACAAACATCCAACCCACAACTGTCTACAGACCTCTAAGAGTACAATACTGACATATGACGGGACAGGAGCCCGTCGTGCCCAAAATATGCATAAGTCTGAAAGATAAAGATCTGTACCAAAATAGCTGGCTCCGGAACAAAGGAGCTCCTCAGCAGCTGGTAGACGTCCTAAACTGAAGGGTCACCTAATCGATCTCACATACTGCGGGCATGAACGCGACCCAGGAAAGAATTCGATGCGAAATAATGTCTCGAGTATGTAAGCATGAAATAAAAAAAATCATAATTGTGTCCTGTTATGTAGAGAGTCAACTGTGTCATAAAAGAATGAGAGTCATAACAGTACTTATGCATGCTTAGTCATAAAATCATCAGATATAAGTAAGTGAATAAATTGCCCGGCCCTTTGATGAGGGACGCAGTGAAATATACTGTCTGGGTATCTGTACCCGCATCACGGATGTCTGTCCGTGGAATCATCGTATAAGTATACATAAACTGCCTGGCCCTCTAAGAAGGGACGCGGTGAATCATCTCAAATTGCACGACCTGTCAGGCCCTCTGGGAGGACGCGGTGAATCATCTTTGAAATCAGGTACGAATCGCCTTACCAGTATGCAATTTAAATCATTTCTTTGACTCTCATTAAAATCATTAAATAAACTTCTTACTAGAAAATCACATGTACTTTTCATAACTCAGACTACTAAGAATAAGACTGTGAAGAAGTCGTATGCGTCCATTGACATTCCAGTATAATATTCATGCCGAATGAAAGAATCAATAATTCACAAAATCATGCCAGAAGAAGAAAGAATAGGATTACATACCTTTTAGTCGAACTAGCCAACTCAATATCAAGATACGTCCCGTCTCGTACGTCAATCTATAATAAAGGGTAAGACGCCCGTTAATTCTACGATTTCTAGCGTAAGTTGTATCGAAAGACAACTTCATTTTCTTTAGAAATTCGGGCAGCACTTCATCTGTTTATGTGCGTATCCACAATTAACCAACAAACCAACCACCATTACAAGGTGTAACCAAAACAATCTCAAATACTCCTTTTACGCCATAGTGTACATTCCTTCTCTTTTACACTAATACAATTCAACAACTTCAATAACCAAGGCGATTAAGTCCTATAGTTAGCATAGAACACCTTTTTCATTTTAATCCTTTTAGGACATGTATTAGTGATTATCATAATGTGTATGTATATGCATAACTCATATTTCCGTCACCATAATTTCACCAAAACAACCCCTTAAATTGCAATACATGTCCACTAATTTCCATACAAATTCGGCCAACAACATTACCAATTCTATATTTTCTTTCTTAACTTCTTATAATACAATTCATGTTCCAATAATTCCTTATGAACACTATGATCTAATTATCAAGATTTCTTCTTCAATTCCCACATGCAATTTGTGATAATAATAATAACAACACAACTCCAAAATTGATAGAACTAGCTTCAAAATCGGTCCAACACATTTCAACAATCACATGCATGTTTTAATTCTAATTTTCCTCTTAATCTAATTTCATATCTTAACACAAGTTTATTTCCTTAATCTACAACAACATGCAACTACAGTTATAGCATAGAAATAAGAATTTTCATACCTTAATTTAACCCCCAAAATAGTCCCGATTTTTAGCCACTGCTTTGTCAGCTGAACTTGTAACGTTCATAACTCTCCGATATCCTATTGACGAGATATTTATTGTGTTGGAAACTATACTCGACTAACTACATTTTAGGCTTTTGAAACACCTAAAAACTCCTAATATACTAGGAGATATACCCATCCAAAGTTGACTAAAATCTGCCAGCAATCCCGATTTTCTGCCCAGTTTTTCTCCAATTTTTGGCTTCTAATTCTTCACTTCTTCAACTCCAAATTGACATGCAACAATCTATAATGTTTCCTCCATCATTCCTTATGTTTTCTCCCCAAGATTTTTGTCAAAAACTTAAATTTTTAATGGTCTAAAAACTGCCCAACAGTGGCTCGATTTAGCCACTGTTTTGGTGTTGTTTTTCTTCATTTTTATGGGTGCATAATGTAGTCTAAGAAGAGGAGATAAAAACTCTAAATTTTGCTATGGTAATGGAGGAGAATTCGGCCAAGGGAGGGGAGAAGAGGGTGTCTGGGTTATGCAACTCAGTTGCCTAAAAGAGATAAATTTAGTGCTAGAGCTATTAAGTCAGTATTTCTTAGCTATGCAGTCTCACAAGGGATACAAGTTACTTGATCTAAAAAGTAAAACTTTTTTTGTTAGTAGAGATGTAACCTTTTATGAAGAAGTTTTTCCTTTTGAGCAGATTAAACAAAAAGAAGAAGACACACATGTTGCTGGTTCAAGTGAAGATTATTTTCCTGGTTATAATGATGGACATGTACATGAATTGATTGATTCTGTCCCTGATCCTGTCCTCTCTGATGTTGGTCAAGGACCTCCTGCAGTTGATCCCCCTCCAGCAAGACATGATGATCAAGGCTCTGATCCTGTCCCTGATCCCCCTCCTAGTGCTGACCCTATACTTTCTAATGCTGCTAGTCTTACATCACCTGATAGCACAGTTCCTATACATAATCAACCTGATGCTAGAAGGTCCACCAGAGATAGAAAACCACCAACTTGGCTGAAAGATTTCATTCAACCTGTTGCTGCCATAAAGAATGGGAAGTCATGTCCATATCCTTTGTCTGATGTACTTAGCTATGCTGGAGTGTTTGTGTCATACCAGAATTACAATGCCATGATTTCAGAGGAGTATGAACCAAGATCATACAGTGAAGCAGTCAAGGACAAGAGGTGGATAGAAGCTATGCAGTCAGAAATTCAGGCTTTAGAAGACAACAAGACATAGGAAATAGTTGACTTACCCAGCAATAAGAAGGCTATAGGTTGCAAATGGATTTACAAGATCAAATACAAGGCTTCAGGAGAAGTGGAGAGATTCAAAGCAAGGTTGGTCAAAAAGGGATATAACTGATGCGCGAAAAGATGCACACACTTTAACGCAAGTGCACGTTATCGTGACAAGTAGTATAGTCTTGATAAGACCGAATATCGTCCTCAAGGATTAGGGTTCAATTACCAACTATCTATTTTTTGGTATCTATTTGGTAAATTGATATTTGGATTTGTTGTTTATAACTAAGAATTATAAAAGCTATTTAACTATAGGGTTTACTTCAGTGGTGATGAGAATAGGGCTTCCACGTCTCCTCACTATCCGCTTATGCTACTTATTAATGCATAACTTATGGTTTTCTTCTTTTGGAGAAAGCAGATTCACTAAATCGTTTTATACTCCCGTTAGGGTTATATAAACACTCAACCCCAGTATTGCACCTTACCTACCTTTCGGTGATAAGGATAACTCTATAGGAGGATTAAGAACAAGAACCTAGTTAACCGTCACGCACAATGCGCAAAATTAGGGTTTTTAAGCCTCTCATTAACGCTACATAAATAATTGAGGTATTTTCATCCCTAATCCAAGAATGTCTACCCAACTTACAACATATTCACAATCCCCTCCTTTCGGAGTCTGATTAGAAATCATATAGTGGTATTTAGTTGTCAATTAACTACCAAGCATTCAATTCAATTATTGGATAGATCTCAACAAGAAGAAGAAATACCATAAGCATGCATTAAGTCATAACATAACTTTCTAGAGATTCAACATGGAAAGCCCTATAGAGGAATTAGTTCCTAGTCATTGACATGACAAGAACTAATCCCATGTTCTTCATAAAAACTGAAATAAAAACAAGAAAGGGAAAAGAAATTACTAAACTATGGTCTCCAATCTCCAAGCAAGAAACCTTGTGTTGTGCAAGAAGGGGAACCCTTAAAAACTGCCTAGGGTTCTCCTTTTATAGGCTGAAAACCGCCTCAACTTTTCCCTGCAGGCCTGGCCCAAAATTCGTCTGGAAACCTTATTTTTCCGCGTCGGCGCCATGCCTGCAGACAGCGCCGCGGCGGAACTCGCAATCCGTCGGATGATTTGGCGCCGCGCCCGATTCGCTGCTCGAGCGCCACTGCGCTCTATAAACTTCTCGGATGTTTAGGCGTCGCGCCTCGCACTCGTCGTGAGGCGCCGCGCCGAGTCTTCGCAGCCTCTCGGATAGTGGGCGCCGCGCCCGCTTCGATCACAGGAGGCTCAGCGCGCGCTTTCTCTGCTTTTAGCTCGAATCTCTCTCTTTGCCCTCTTTTAGCTCCTTTTCCGTCATTTGGCCATTTTAACCACTTTGACTCAAAAGAAAGGAAAACTATCCTAATACGACACTTATATGTGCAAAACGGGATAAAAGACTAACTAAAACTGACTCAAAAGGTGTATATCAAATCCACCGATCAAATACCCAAACTTAATCTTTGCTCGCCTCGAGCAAAGATAGAAAAAGAAATAAAAGACTCAAATAACGAAAATAAAAGACTCACCGCCATTGATTACTTTTCTTTGCATTAGTGTTAACTAGAAAAACATGAAGGTTAGCAAAATAATATGCAGGAACATATAGCATGACATTTCAGTACATTTAAGCTAGATATTTCGCAAACTCATATTCATCATGGTTAACGGAAGTCAATATACTAAATCATGCATGAGAATTCAAAAATCCTATGGCATGCTTACTTGCTATTCTCCACTAATTCTGGATATGCATAAAAGAGATCTTCAGGACTTTAAGGGTTGTAATGTAGGCTTAGGTATAGGTAGGTAAAAATAGGCATTTAGGCTCATTTCGTGTACCATAAGCTCTTTAGCTTTTCAGTATTTCCCTTTTCTTTTTGTTCTTTTCTTCACTTCGATTCTATCTTTTCCCTCTTTTGTTTTGGGAGAGTGAAGTATATAATAATGGCAAGCACCCCCAAACTTAGGTTTTTGCCTATTTCTTATTACTTTTTATTGGGGTGCAACAAACTCATTCACTCTTTTTGTCTCTTTTTTTAACACAATGTATTCTACTATTTCATATTTTTACTTATCGCACAATTTGTGGGAATATAGGGTGTCAAAGAAGAAGTTTCAACTTTTAGGCTCAATGGGGCTGACTAGGGATATATTTAAAGTCCGGGATAGAAAAGAATGGTAAGAATTGGCTATCAAAGAAATGTCTGAGTCATCTCCCTAACATGCATATCCTAACTATTTCGCCTCAAATAGCAAGCAATCATAACACATAAGTATTTATCATTTAGCATGCATAACTCAAGCAAAAAACTCCAAATAGACAGATTTTGTGAGTTTTTGGCATATCTAACTTAGGTGTTTAGATAGTTGCTTCAATTCCGTTACATTATTCTACCTTCCTTCACTAGGTGTTTCTAGCAACTACAACATACATGATCTTTGACAGGCAATTATGACTCAAAAAGAAAAAATTTGGTGACTCAAAATAAACATAAAACAATCAAAAAGACTTAAATAAAACATAACATGACACAAATAAAACAAGACACAAATAAAACACCCCCAAACTTAAATCACACATTGTCCTCAATGTGTGTAGACTCAAAGACAGTAAAAGAAATAAGACACTTACAAACTTTGGCTAAAATGGTGGTGGTGGCGGTGGCATGGTGTTGACAACCCAATTTTGTCTCATCTTTACTGAACATTTCATTTAGATCGTCCTTTTATCCCCAATTAATTTTACTATGCTTCTCAGTCTTGAAAATCGTCAAAAAAATAAGTAGTTTTAATATTCTTCACTAATTATCGCATAATTTTACAATATCGAGTATTACATTTTTTTTATAATTAAAATATAAGCAAAACAATTTTAATATCTCGTCGTCGGTATTGATGATCGATTTTCTCTTAATATGTTCTTCAATTACTAAATTAATCATTTTTTATGAATATTATATTCAAAATTAAACACATGTATTAAATCTTTTGTATCGTGTTTTATGCGTGTGCATTTTTAAATTAATTAAGTTGAAGGAAGCATATTTTAATTAATTGGGAGATTTGGACTAATTATCTATTAATCTCCCAACATTAAAACACCTAGATTCTCTACCCAATCCTCCTCCCTTTAAAATCAGCCCAAACAATTCCCCCAGTCCTCTAGCCCAATCCCACGGCCCACTCGCCCAAGCCCAAAAGCCTTCTCTTATCTCCCCACCAAACACAAAAACGCAGACCTCATCATCTTCCCATCCCTATCGCCGACACCCCTACCCCTGTCACCACAGACCCTCCCCATACCTCTGCCCTGACACCACCACACCCTCTGCCCCTGAAACCTGCACAGCCCATACCCTTATCTCCCCCAAAATCCGCGATTTGAACCAACGAATCGTCCAAAAAATCAGACCTCTAACGGCTTTATTCAAAATTCAAACCCCATATTTTTGCCTATAAAAACCCCCTTCATTCTTCATTGAAAGGGGGTCCAAATTGGAGAATTAGTCTAAAAAATCATCTCTTGGTTCTTTATTTAAAAAGAGCATCGGATTCTGGGTTCAAAAAGGCCAAGAACAAAACAAGAAAAAACCAAATTCTCACTACTGTGAAATCGTCGCAAAATTGCCCTCAAGTTTCGAATTCAAAAAAAAAAAAAAGAGAAAACCAATATCCAGTTCGTTCACTATCGACTCACTGTTTTCCGGAATCGAATCGGTGTTCCCCAAAGCCTAGAACAAAACTCATATTTTACTACTTTGAAGGAGAGGTCAGTGGAGAAGCTTGAAACATTCCTCTCTGAACAGACCAGAAACCCCTTTTTTACTCTCAGTCCTGACTCAAAAAAGTCACAAAATATTTAAGCTTTTATTCTTCTTTAAATCGCATAAACAAAAACACCTCTGAGTGAATTCGACGATTCGAAACACGCCTCGGTTCGCTGCCCGGAGAAGGGAATACATTGGAGAGCAACAAGAGTCTCACGATGAGACTCATCACGTTTCTAGTCAAACGAAGACCCGCTTCCGTGTTCCTTGCATTCTTTCGCCTCAGGATTTTCGAAACAAATAGGGCGGGATGATATCGTCACCCGTTCCGGATTCACTACCTTTTGATTCTTTAATTATGCTTATCTTATGTTGTTGAAATTTGACTTATTGCACTCGTATAATTATTGAATTGCTTAGAATAGGTAGATTAGAATTAACAATTAAAAAGGGGGTAGTTCTAAAATCGGAAACCCAACGCTAGATTATTTTAGGCTCGTTATACATGTCTAAGCTTTCAAAACAAATTGGTCACCTTTTTAGTTGTATGATTAATCATAAAAAATAAGGTTTACTTTTACCTAATTTGCTAAAAAATAAACTTTTCACAAAAAATCGTCTCTTGGTATTATAAATAAAATTGTTTTCATCACAATTGCCAAAACATAAGTATTTTACAAATAAAAATAAATATTTTTACCTATATATGTATTGTATAAACAAGTCTTACAATTCTTTTATGTTGTCAAAAATGCATCTTTTGTTATTAAATACTTGCAACGTCTTTTATTTAACATTTATAAAAGCATTGCATGTTAGCACAATAATTTTAAAACCTAAGTTTGAACGGACAACCGCAAGTTAGCGGATCCTTTAGGGTGCCTAACTGTTACACCCAGTAAGTCCAGGACATGTATAAGAGAATGTACGTAAGGAATCAAGACTTGGAAATTAGTACGAAAGGAAGAATTGTTTTTCCGACGGAAAATGTCCCGAACGTCGGAAAGGAAAAATGTTCGTTGTTGAGAATTGGATTCTCAAAATGCATTATTTGAAGAGTATGGAACTCTTAACCTAATGGAAATTTATTTTTACGGATTTGGTCACGTGGGGCCCACCCGAGGAATTTTACATTTTGTGGGGCCCACGAGGGTTACGGAATTTTATGGACGAATGAGAGGGCGACACGTGGCACCCCCACATGGCTTGGTCGAAATTTATGCAAGGGTAAAATGGTCATTGACCATGGTAGAAGATAAGTCTTCCAAAGCTTGATATTGTTGACAAGTCAACTTGTCCACCTAGGCTTGATCCAAGTGAAACTCATCCTAACCTCACATTTGTTTAAGTCTAAGCCCTCCATTGTGTTATAAGTATACTACTAGTAGCAAGACAAGGTCTTGAAGACTTAGAAAAATTAGAGAACATTGTGTTCTTCACAAGTAGCTCTCGGGTTAGTGCTATAATCCACAAGAAAATTTTGTAGTTTTGATCCTTTGTTCACAAGACTTTAACCCAATGTCCCTTAGGGTATTGTAAGGATATCTCAATAGAAAGATTTCAGAAAAAACGCATTTTCACGTTAGTCGCAAGGCGGAAACTATGGGAGTTCTTCAACTTTGAAGTTGGAACTTGAAGAAGGGTTCTTCATAGGCCTCTAAGGAGTGCTTGGAGCGGATTGGAACTTAAGGAAAGGAGCTAAGAATTGCTAAGGCGCGACTTTGGATCTTGGAAATTTTAAGGGCTTATAAAGGTAAATTTTGTCGTTTTAGTAGTTAAGACTTACTTATTGTTGTAGCTACGGATTTTAGCAAGCATGTGTTATATAGTATGAAGTTTGATATGTTTATGGGCTATTGAAACCCTAATCCGAAAACTAGCATGTTAGCCTTAAGACTACAATTCAAGTTGATTATTCGTAAAGTCGTCGCATGTTGTAAAGAAGAAGGAAATTGTAGTTGTTGAAGTTGTTTATGACTATATAACATGTTAGACCTTAAAACTTGGAATTTGGAAAGAATTGGAAAAGACCTTAGTATTGTTGGTTATAAGATTGGCCGAGAATGGCTTGGATTTTTATACTATTTGGTATGAATTGTGGGGCGGAATTTTACACGTATTGTAAGGCGTGTAATCCCCTTTGTTTGGTTGTTGTTTTGAGCCTTAAATGTGGCTTGTTGGTTATTGTATTCGGCCTTGAAAAAGGTGGCAAAGTGAGTAGAAACAAAGGAAGTGCTGCCCGATTTTCCGTAGAATTAGAGACTAAATACTTAGTATTATTCTACATAGAGACTAGAAGTTGATAGCCTTGTTGTTACCATTATAGGTTGACACTTCTACGTACGGTGTATTCGGCTTAGCTTGTGGATTTAGCCGAAAAGGTATGTGAACTATCTCCTCTTCTAGCATGATTCCTTAAGATAAAGAAAGTAGGTTCTACTCCTTAAATGATCCAGTCCTTGGTTGTATTTGGATTGCCTAAAATAGAATTTGTTCTATGTACTTCCTTGATTGTACTTTGATGTTTAGATTGTAAGTTGTAGAATCCATTTTCTTGATGAAGTTTGGATTCTTAAAAGTGAAGGTATTTTTACTTAAAGTACATGTAGTCTTAAAAAGGAAGTGGTTTCCAAATCTTTTGGCTAGTGCCTTAGTTCTAAAACCTAAAGGTCATCATAATGACTTTAGGGGAGTCAAAGGAGTGATTTACTTATTTGATTTAAAAGAGGAGAAATGACATGATTTAAGAGAAGTAACTTGTGTTAAGGGTGAAGTTACTTGAGGTTTAAAAAGTAGAAGAAAACTTGTTTTCTAACTATTAAGAGACTTGAAGCATTTTGAAAGTTAAGAACTTGATTTGTAAGTATGTGATACTTGGTTTTAATAGTATAAGTCTCTTGGTTATTGAAGGAATGGATACGTCTAAAACCATAAAGCCGTTATAACCCTTTATGAGAAGTTGGTTATAACGGCTTTATGGAAGGTTTAGAAAGTTGTCTATTTTGATTAATCGGCATAAGTTGCCTAGATTGTGAAAATTTGGAGTTACTTGATTTCAAGCTTTGAAATGAGTTTTCTAAAGTGTAGTAACTTACTTTGAAAAATAGACACGCTGATACTACGGGTGTTAGTATCTTGGGGCTTTACATAGAAATGAGTCTTTTATAAAAGAATGTACGTATGTAGTACTTTGGCTTGATAAATTGAGAATTTGTCTAAGTGTGCCTTGATAAGTACTTTGACTTGTTAAAAGAGAATTATTCTATGTATGCCTTGATTAGTACTTTGGCTTGATAAATTGAGAATTTGTCTAAGTGTGCCTTGATAAGTACTTTGACTTGTTAAAAGAGAATTATTCTATGTATGTCTTGATTAGTACTTTGGCTTGATAAATTGAGAATTTGTCTAAGTGTGCCTTGATAAGTACTTTGACTTGTTAAAAGAGAATTATTCTATGTATGCCTTGATTAGTACTTTGGCTTGATAAATTGAGAATTTGTCTAAGTGTGCCTTGATAAGTACTTTGACTTGTTAAAAGAGAATTATTCTATGTATGCCTTGATTAGTACTTTGGCTTGATAAATTGAGAATTTGTCTAAGTGTGCCTTGATAAGTACTTTGACTTGTTAAAAGAGAATTATTCTATGTATGCCTTGATTAGTACTTTGGCTTGATAAATTGAGAATTTGTCTAAGTGTGCCTTGATAAGTACTTTGACTTGTTAAAAGAGAATTATTCTATGTATGCCTTGATTAGTACTTTGGCTTGATAAATTGAGAATTTGTCTAAGTGTGCCTTGATAAGTACTTTGACTTGTTAAAAGAGAATTATTCTATGTATGCCTTGATTAGTACTTTGGCTTGATAAATTGAGAATTTGTCTAAGTGTGCCTTGATAAGTACTTTGACTTGTTAAAAGAGAATTATTCTAAGTATGCCTTGATTAGTACTTTGGCTTGATAAATTGAGAATTTGTCTAAGTGTGCCTTGATAAGTGTTGACACCCAATTTTGACCCTCCCGTCCAGCCATTAACTATAAAATTACACTAATTTTGTAAAATAATTTTTTATGATTTTTATAATAAAATGCAGCGAATAAAACATAAATACATGCATAAATAAATAATTTAATAATGGCATCGCGTCTTACGTAGAGTTTTAAGCACTTAGAGTCTCGCGCCCGCATTAATTAACTTTAAGCTTTGTCGTAATTCTTAAATAATTAATAAATGCATAAAATAAATAATTTAGCGATAACGTCGTGTCAGGTAGCATAGCCGCATTTATTAGTAATCATTTGTAATTTAAAATCAATTTTAATCTGATATATGCATTTAATAGCACCGCATTTATAAAGCTTTAAACGATTCTTAAATATCATACTTGCATTTAGCATTTAAATAATTTAATCTAAACTCTATTCAATTTTAATTTAACTTCGCATAATAAGATTTTTAATAATAGCGCCGCATTCTAAAATATTAAGCACTAATTAAATAACACGCCCGCATTTATTTATTATAACAAGTAGATTAATAAAGCACCTAAATAATTTAATCACATTAGTTTGTTAAGTTACCACTAATTAACTAATTAAACACCTAAAATTAATACCTTTAAAACGCAGCCCATTAAAGAACTAATACCTAATTAATAGCCCAATACCCATTAATTTCGTCCACCTAATAATTAAATACTACCCTTTAATTTGCCCAGCCCAGGTATTACACAGCCGCAATTCGCCGCTCGACCCAAAGACCCGCAAGCCCACGCCCTTATCCTTTAAGCGTTCATCACCCCCGCGCCTCACTTGGTCCACAGACGAAACCTCAGAACCCTAAACCTAGACGAAACCTAAGCTTCAATCGCCGCAACAGCACCCCACAGTCGCCGAGATTCTCGCCTGAGAATCCGGCGACTTTCCTTTCTCTTACCAGTGCCATTCAAAATCGTTACATACCATATTTACTTTCTAAAATTACACTCGAGAAAGCTCACAAGATCAGTACTAAATCAACCCGAAAATCTTACAATAAAATCGCCCATTTTATGGCAAGAATCACACAAAATCAGCACCAATATCAAGCCTAGAATCAGCCCTTACTATTGACCTAACTTGGAACCCAAATGGGGGCTATATAAACACATGCAAAGGGCAATATAAGGAGAGGGGACGGAGAGCATCGATTAGGGGCTCAGTCAGGGGAAATCGTTTCTTTAGGAGCAGAGCAGTAGGTCATATACTAGGGGTAGCAGAGCTCAGTCGGGGAGAACTCAGAGGGCAGTCGTTTAGCAATTGGTTCCTCCGCAGCATAGGAGTCCCATTAAGCATCCAGGGGAGTAGCATCCAAAAGAGAGTGGGCGTCGATTCGCATCTTCGAACAACGACAGTCGAAACGCTTTCTTACACATGCATTTATTAGCCTTCAACCCCAGAGTTAGGATTCCAGCATTCAGAAATTAGCCACCTAGGAGTAAGAATAGAAGTCCGAAGCCCCTTTTAAATACTAGTCCAGAAATCGCACAAAAACCTGCCTTTTCAATCGCATCGCAATAACCCGTCGAGGGGACCGACGACTTGATACGCTGCCCCGGGTCGCTGTCCAGAGAAGGTTGTTTATTGATATGATGCTCTGTCCATACAAATAAATGTGGTTCTACTCAATTCTGATGATGACCACTGTGTAGGTTTCTCTGGACATTCTTGGATCTTTAAATATTTTGGGTTGATCATGTGTTTGCTGTAGCAAATGTGTGTAGAACCAAATGTACATATTCGACTAATGGTTATGGGAAACCTCCTAGTTGGTGGGATTATTTGGTTTCCAGTTTATCAAAGAAATCCTAACTTGTGCTAGCCTTGAAAATGAAATTATATACATGTTTGAGCTTATATGAAAATCTTGTCTATTTGTATTGATCAATAAGGATTTGGAAATCTACTAATCCTTATCTTTTTTTTTTACATGGCACGCATCGGAGTAAAATAAAGAGTCTCACGGCGAGACTCACCGCAAGCTATTTCAAATGGCAACCCGCATCTGCATCCGCATTCCCGTTCCCGCTTCAGGAATTCCTAGAAAAACAAATAGGACGTCGTCATCCGTCGTAAAGAGCATTCTTAAATCTCATTCTCTCTCTTTACTTGCTATTCATTTATTCATTTGTTTATTGTAATTTAATAACTCTATTTCTGTAATATTTGGAATATCTAGAACAATTAAGTTTCAAACATATAAGGGAAAGTAATTCATAATTAGAAACGCACTATCGACCTGCTTGTCTTTTATGCTTGTCATACATATCTAAACCTTACTAAATAATTTAACTCGCGACTAAAGTATTATTTCTTTATAAAATCCATGATAAAATAAATTAATTTTCTCATAAGCTCTTTCATTAGCATAATATAAATAATTTGTGTTGAACAACCTTTATTATCGGAAAACTATAAAAATAATCATCTTTTGCACTACGTCATATATATTTGATTCTAAAAGCTTGTCTTTGATCATAAATCAACATGGCATATAGCTATAAACAGTATAAAAGCACACTTTAAAACTTTTTTTTTTTTTTTTTATAGTATTAGTCTTGCAAACTTTTTATCAACATGCCCCTTTCTATAAAACAATTTTTTTTGAAAACACCCTTTATATTTTTTAAAAACATGCATTCTTTAAATATAATAATTACCCTAGGTTTGGCAGGACAACCGCAAGTTAGCGGATCTTAGAGGGTGTCTAACCCCTTCCCTCTAGATTAATAAAGAACCCTTACCCAGAATCTCACATAGCTTTTGCAGACCTTAAAATGGAGTTAACGTTTTACTTCAAACTAGTTAAACATTTAGGTGTCCTAATTCACCCAATTAATTAGGTGGCGACTCCGCGAACCCTTAGCATTCCAGCAACCCTTTAGCATTTAAGCCCCTTTTATATTTCAGCATTCTTTTAAATATTTTAGCATTTTATTTTATTTTCTAACCTTTTATTTGAGCAGGAGTTAGAAAATAAATGTCGCGGCCGAAAATGGGCGCGACAATAAGTACTTTGGCTTGTTAAAGAGAATTATTCTAAGTGTGCCTTGGTAAGGACTTTGGCTTGTAATTAAGGATTTGCCTATGTGTGCGGGAAATAGCCGGTTGTGTGCTATTGTTATATCAGTCGTTTCGGGGTCATTCCCCGGGTTGGTGGCATTTGCATAATTCCGTGGATTTGCTACCCACGATGCGAGGAATACCTCATGCGAGTCCGTAGGGCTTATGCGGGTGAAATAGTCCCACGCGGCGTCCACCTATGCGAGGAATACCTCACGCGAGTCCGTAAGGGCTTACGCGGGTGAAATAGTCCTATGCGAGAATACCTCACGCGGTCCACGCGCCTACGCGGTGAAATAGTCCTGCGAGTAGGATGGCTAAATGATACCGCGCGGATGGTCTGCTTTTGATCATGAGCTTCCTATTTTATATTGTAAGGATACTCGCTTACTCTCTCATTGTTGTTAAGGCACAATGTGTTGAAATTTGATTATCATATAAGTCCCTGATTTGTTTGTGTTACCCTATGGTCATGCTTTTACGATGGGATTCCGGCATGAGACCACGTGGTATTTAGGACACAGTGAGACCGGGTGTTCATGTATCCTTATTGGTGTTATTACATCATGGATCGCCAGCGATGAGGAAGGATTCCACATGCACGATTGATATTATGGGCGTGAGACCCATAGTTATATTTGAGTAGTGACTTTGAGGGCCTTCGTCCCTGACTTGATATGATCGCTATGTATTGGTATCGTAGGTTGGCTATCATACATGTCTCCCGCTTTGTTTAGACTGTTATGATTTCATTACGCATTTCATCGTCGCATACTTGGTACATTCTTCGCATCGACTCCTTCGGCCGTTCATGCCGCAGTTTAGGTACGCTGTTTGGTGATCGGTGTGTAGGATCTGCTCGGTTTTTGGATAGCTCTCTGTCGTGAGTTTATCTTTTGGTTTATATCCTTAAGATGTGCTTTGTACAATTTTGGGTACGGCGGGCCTTGTCCGTCATATTTCGATTTAACTCCTGAGGTCCGTATTCATATGTGGATTGGACTACGTATGCGGTGTAGTGTCTTTTGTTTATGTATATATGGCAGCCTTGTCGGCTTTGCCCTTGCACGCATCTGGTTGTTTTAAAAGAAAAAAATGAGGTGTTATTTAATTTCCGCAGATTTACTTGTATTGTTATGCAGGCGGTGCCTGTAGGCACTGCCACGCCCGGGTTCGGGGCGTGACAGAGTGGTATCAAAGCAGTCAGTCCTCGGAATGTTTACAGACCGTGTCTAGTAGAGTCTTGATTATCGGTGTGTTGCGCACCACACCCATAAACAGGAGGCTACAAGACATTTAGGAGTTGGTTTCTATTCTTCTCACTCTAAGATCGTGCCATAGAGCTGTGTTAGTAAGAAAATTCCTCTCTGACGTATTGTTGTGTTACGATTATGCCTCGAGGAGGCAACAACGCCTGAAGGGCAAAAGGAGTAGCAAGAGCTACTAGTCGACTCAGAGAGTTGATAGGGCTTATGCCTGTGGTATACCGGATGTTGTTCGCGATCGGCGAGTCCTGCGCTGAGGTTGAGGCCCCAAAGACTGAGCCTCCAGCTTTCGGTTAGGAGAAGACTATAGGTCATGAGGAAGCGATTATGTTATTGGCCAAGATAATGAGCTAGCAAATGTAAGTGATAGTACCCTGCAGGTAGGATACTTTGATTAGTAAAGTGAGAAGTAAGAATGTTGACAAGAATGATAGGTAACCGAGACTATAGTTGTATAAAGTTCACAAGTTGTAATTACCCCGTATAAGTGTAAGACCGATAGGAAAGATTGTACAAAGAGAAATACTTTGGCTTATGTGACGAACCTCTAGTGAATAGGGATAGGGTAAGTACCTTGAGATAAGAGAGATTTATTTCAGACTAAGAACGAGAAGTTAAGGGTGACGATGAGTCGGGTTATGGACTCATTTCGGGTCAGCCGATAGTTTGGAATGGGGTGATGTCAGTTAGAAATGGTCCCGTTATGTGGTAGGGTCCTGAGGATGCCAGGCCCAAGTTTAGTTAATCGTTGTACGAGTTTGTGGACGCGTTCCACCGGAACTAGGTCGTAAGGACCGAGAAGAGCCTTAGCGGAAATTCAAGTAACAATATGGCCAAATTGGTTAGTAACTCCAAGGATTGGGGAACAGAAACAAAATTTGAGATTTTGTACGTGTACTAGATGAGTTTGAAAGTACGAGAAAGTATGACGAGTAAGGAAAGAAAGGAACCTCTAGGGATCCCGTGTTTTGGGAAGACTGTAACCTTCGAGTTTTGTGAGAAGGGACCACGGACGGAAGGTCCATTATTATGTTTACGTATGTTGTGGTGGCCATGTGTGGCATCGTTGGTCTTGTGCAGTTTTGATCGATATGCATAGTATAGAGATTGTGCCGGAGTGTGTATAGCTTGGCAACCGACTAAGAACATTCGGGGACGAATGTTTCTAAGGGGGGAAGAATGTTACACCCAGTAAGTCCAGGACATGTATAAGAGAATGTACGTAAGGAATCAAGACTTGGAAATTAGTACGAAAGGAAGAATTGTTTTTCCGACGGAAAATGTCCCGAACGTCGGAAAGGAAAAATGTTCGTTGTTGAGAATTGGATTCTCAAAATGCATTATTTGAAGAGTATGGAACTCTTAACCTAATGGAAATTTATTTTTACGGATTTGGTCACGTGGGGCCCACCCGAGGAATTTTACATTTTGTGGGGCCCACGAGGGTTACGGAATTTTATGGACGAATGAGAGGGCGACACGTGGCACCCCCACATGGCTTGGTCGAAATTTATGCAAGGGTAAAATGGTCATTGACCATGGTAGAAGATAAGTCTTCCAAAGCTTGATATTGTTGACAAGTCAATTTGTCCACCTAGGCTTGATCCAAGTGAAACTCATCCTAACCTCACATTTGTTTAAGTCTAAGCCCTCCATTGTGTTATAAGTATACTACTAGTAGCAAGACAAGGTCTTGAAGACTTAGAAAAATTAGAGAACATTGTGTTCTTCACAAGTAGCTCTCGGGTTAGTGCTATAATCCACAAGAAAATTTTGTAGTTTTGATCCTTTGTTCACAAGACTTTAACCCAATGTCCCTTAGGATATTGTAAGGATATCTCAATAGAAAGATTTCAGAAAAAACGCATTTTCACGTTAGTCGCAAGGCGGAAACTATGGGAGTTCTTCAACTTTGAAGTTGGAACTTGAAGATGGGTTCTTCATAGGCCTCTAAGGAGTGCTTAGAGCGGATTGGAACTTAAGGAAAGGAGCTAAGAATTGCTAAGGCGCGACTTTGGATCTTGGAAATTTTAAGGGCTTATAAAGGTAAATTTTGTCGTTTTAGTAGTTAAGACTTACTTATTGTTGTAGCTACGGATTTTAGCAAGCATGTGTTATATAGTATGAAGTTTGATATGTTTATGGGCTATTGAAACCCTAATCCGAAAACTAGCATGTTAGCCTTAAGACTACAATTCAAGTTGATTATTCGTAAAGTCGTCGCATGTTGTAAAGAAGAAGGAAATTGTAGTTGTTGAAGTTGTTTATGACTATATAACATGTTAGACCTTAAAACTTGGAATTTGGAAAGAATTGGAAAAGACCTTAGTATTGTTGGTTATAAGATTGGCCGAGAATGGCTTGGATTTTTATACTATTTGGTATGAATTGTGGGGCGGAATTTTACACGTATTGTAAGGCGTGTAATCCCCTTTGTTTGGTTGTTGTTTTGAGCCTTAAATGTGGCTTGTTGGTTATTGTATTCGGCCTTGAAAAAGGTGGCAAAGTGAGTGTTGACACCCAATTTTGACCCTCTCGTCCAGTCATTAACTATAAAATTGCACTAATTTTGTAAAATAATTTTAGGGATTTTTATAATAAAATGCAGCGAATAAAACATAAATACAGGCATAAATAAATAATTTAATAATGGCATCGCGTCTTACGTAGAGTTTTAAACACTTAGAGTCCCGCGCCCGCATTAACTAACTTTAAGCTTTGTCGTAATTCTTAAATTAATAATAAATGCATAAAATAAATAATTTAGCAATGACGTCGTGTCAAGTAGCATAGCCGCATTTAGTAATACGCAAGAGAATTTCATAATCATTTGTAATTTAAAATCAATTTTTTATTTAATAGCGTCGCATTTATAAAGCTTTAAACAATTCTTAAATATCATACTTGCATTTAGCATTTAAGTAATTTAATATAAACTCAATGCAATCTTAATTTAACTTCGCAATAATGCAATAATAAGATTTTAATAGCGCCGCATTCTAGAGCATTAAGCATTAATTAAATAACATACCCGCATTTATTTTATAACAATTAGATAATTTAATCACAATTAATTAATTACTTTGTCACTAATTAAGAGCCTAAAACTAATACTAAACAAATACACTTAAAACTCTACCCCTTAACTAATAAATAAAACAACCCAAATATACCCTCCCCTTTAATTTTCAGCCTGGCCCAAACCCCTTACCCGTCGCCCAAGCCCAGAGCTCCTTGGCCCAACCCCCCAGCCTAAAACCTTTAACTCTTCAGCCCACAACCCCATTTGCCCTTATACCCTCTCCTGTCGTCCCCAACAAAGAAAACACCTAATTAAATATACTACCCTTCGCCCAGCCCAACACCCGCGGCCCATTAACCCAGCCCTTATTTCCCATCGAAAGCACTCAGCAGCCCTTCACTTCGTTGCCATCATCCTCAAACAAACCCTCAAAAGAAACGAACCCTAAACCTAGCAATCGCCGCCTTCACCTCACGCCTTCGTCGCCGTGATTCTCGCCTGAGAATCCGGCGACTTTCCTTTCCTTTACCCACACACCCAGCCAACGATTTCCTACCTTAACCAAACCAAATCAGAAGGAGTCCTTACCATAACCAGCACCCAAATCTCGCTTCGAAATCAGTACTAAAATCAGCACAAAATCGAGTACGAATCGAACGAAATCCCTCCAGAATCGTGCCTTGATTACTTACCCAACTTAGGAACCCAAAATCCTAACTATAAATTAATCCTCTTATACATGCAATAGGCATGGTCATCGTCTAAAGGCCAGCACCTTCTGAATCCAGAAATTTCACTCGAATGCTATAGAACATAGGGGGAAGCACAATAGAGCATACCCATAGCATAGAAATAGGAGGAGGTCAGAGTCAGGAAAACCGATAGCATCGAAACAGGGAGATGGGTCGAACAACGGACAGAGTCGAAGAGCTCAGTCAGGGAGCATACCCATAGCATTGACACCTTAGCAGCAGTTAGGATACCATAGTATCGACACACTTTAGCCAGACAGGAGACCCATAGCATCGACTCCTTAGCAGCAGTCGACAACTAAGGAGTTAGGGCTCAGCATCCAGAGAATTAGCTTCGCATAAAATAGGAAATTCGAATCCTTTCCTTTCAATTCCAGCCAGAAATCAGTAAACGACCTCGCCCTTTCATTTCGCATCGCAAACCCAAAACCCGTCGATTGGACCGACGACTTGATACGCTGCCCCGGGTCGCTGCCCGGAGAAGGTAAAATCGAACTCCTCTTGTATTTGTTAGATTTCTGTGTTATGTGGGTTTATCACGAATTTAATCGACGTTAATTGTATTAATCTGTTTGCTTGGCCTATATAAATCGGATTGGTTTTCTTAGTTGGATTCTTCATGTTGCGATTAGTTAATTTGGTAGTCCAAGTGTTTTAAAATAGTAAGTAGTAATGCAATCCGCATCACCTATCTGCTTTCTATCCGCTCATTGAATCTATGACAATCTATACAAGGTATATTGCTTTCCTTATACATTGGACGTATATCGCAACTGTATATCTTCGTATACTTTGCAATGTGTGAGTATGAGGGATGTTGTTTATGTGCGCTAAGTCCATATGAAGCATGTTTTGGCTGTTTTTTAAGTACTGCAGTGTCTCTCGCCCATATTTGTGAATGTTATAATCTGAAAATAACATATTTGTACCGACAACCGGGTCATGAATATCTGCTTTCTAAAGTTGTCCTTCTAGTCCAGCTTATGTGATTTATTGGATGTTGGAAGCCCTTCTCACGCTTTGCTTGCGAATAATAAGAGGTGCTAATACCAAATTGGAAACTCGTAGTCGAACGCGTCTGTCCGGTTTGTCATCTGTTTGTTCACATCGCTTCGCTGGAATCTGAACTTGTTAAAAATGAGTTGCGGTTTGGACAGTCCTCGAGGTTATTCAATGTTGTGTTGTTGACCCTTCATGAAATAGCTAAACTCACTTGCATTTGCAATCTAAATTCACTGTATTGAAAAAGTGGAATATGTTAACATTAGGTCTGTTATCTCTTACTACGAATCGCCACGTGGATTCATACCTAGCTAAAGTGATTTGTTTGCATAGGCAGCCTAATCTTTGTAACTGTTGAACTCTTAAGAATCATGAGATGTGTCAATATGCCCCAGTAATACTTCAATTCCATCTTGACTATTATGCCTGCCCTTTGGGTCTAATAAACATACATTCAATGCGATTCGTACTCATCTTCGTATGTCTGTATATCTGCATATTATGTGTGAGTCCAAAAGTATGACCTAAGATCACTGATATTTGTTTTTGATGCCTTGTTTGGCGCGAAGAAGCATGTCGATTTGACCGCCGCCTCGTATTTCTTTGGGGTGGTGGACAAGTTTTCCCTTAATTTTCTTGAGTCACTGTGACATGCTTATGTGCTCGTCTTAATTATTTCTATCAATTATTATTTGGGTTCGTACTAATCCTTATCTTTCTTGTTTTTACATGGCACGCACCGGAGCAAAATAAAGAGTCTCACGGCGAGACTCATCGCAAGTCATTTCAAATGGCGGCCGTATCCGCTCGCATTCCCGCTTCAGAAACTCCTAGAAAAACAAATAAGACGGAGTCATCCGCTCCAATCCCTTCACTCTCTTGACTTCCTTATCTTATTTTATGCCTTTACTTGTTTATTGCAATTTTATTATTTAATTTTGTAATTAATAGGAGAACTTCTAGCAATTAGGTCTTTAAATATATGAGACGGGAAGTAATTACATTTTAGAAACGCATTCTTCTTTATTTGCCTTTTAGGACTATTAAGCATGTTTAAAATCTGCAAAAATAAGTAATCTAACTTGCATCATAAAACCAACAATTCGTTAAAATCCATAAACAGATTTTCTCTTAAACTCTCAAAATAGCATCTTAACATTTTATATAATATTACGCGCAGGTTAAGCAAGATTAATTTAGCTAGTAGCATACCTAACTAAATAACCTTTGCATAAATACATAATTAGTCCATAAAGCACCTTCCTAGCATTCTTTAGCATTTTAGCATCCTTCTAGCACCTTTTTAAAAGCACCCCTTCACATTTAACACTTCTTGCATTTTAGCACCTCTTTTAGCATTTTGCACTTTTAACACCTTTTATCTTTAGCACCCTTCTATCATTTAAAACCTTTTAGCAACCTTTAGTATTTAAGCACTTTTTAAACACTCGGCATTTGACTCTTTATTTATTTATAACACCTTTCGCCCTTTTTATACTTTAAGCACCTTTTAAACATTTTAACATTTTAGCATTTTTATTAAGCAGGAGGAGCTTTCATTTTGCATTTTTAATATAATAATTACCCTAGGTTTGGCAGGACAACCGCAAGTTAGCGGATCTTAGAGGGTGCCTAACCCCTTCCCTCTAGATTAATAAAGAACCCTTACCTAATCTCATTAAAGTTTAGCATCATAAAATGGAGTTAATGTTTTACTTTAAACTAGTTAAACATTTAGGTGTCCTAATTCACCCAAATTAATTAGGTGGCGACTCCGCGAACCCTTAGCATTCTAGCAACCCTTTAGCATTTTAGCACATTTTTAAACTTTAGCATCTTTTGCAATTTTTTTTAAACCTTTTAGCATTTTATTTGTTTATTTTCTAACCTTTGCAGTTTTTAGCAGGGCTCGCTATTTATTTAGAAATGCCGCGGCCGAAAAAGGGCGCGACAGAAATGACGACTCCACTGGGGATTTTAGGTTCTTAACCACAACAGACCTAGGGCTATTATTCGGCAATTATTTTGCATTTAATTTTTGTGTATTGTATTTTGTTTATTTTTTGCTACTTGCTTTACTGCTTTCCCTAAACTGGCATTCCGCTCATATTTCTTCCATTCTGGAAAATTCACACAAATCACACACTCACGCGCTGGTGTGCTCCGCGCACCCGCAAATTTCTTTCAAAAATATCCAAATTTTAGGAGAGTTGGCGCTGCGGAGTTAGATCGGTTCGTCGATCACCGCGTAGCCTTTCTCACTCGAGTTGTCGCTCGGGAACTGCGCCCGTAAAAAGCCAAATCTTAAAAACTTAAGATAGAGCTATACCACCCTTTATTTTAGCATACATGCATTTACCTTAGGTGGGTTGGTCCTGGCATCGACACCACAATTAGGAAGACACTAAACTTGTCGTGGGTTTCTCAACCCAACGACCAACCAAAGATATTATGTGTAGCGTGACAATGACAGACAAATCCAAGCCCAATCATGACATGCTGAAATTGGGAAAAGTGCACCGTCATTTGGTCGCCATTTCCAACAAAGGCATTATAGTTGGACGACTTGGACAAATCCGTCATAATCTCGCATAAGTGACGTTTAGGCTTACCCCTAGCATAAAGAGGCCCCCCTTAATGTTAGGAAACGTTTGAATGTGCTATATGCAATATATCTGCTACATACCCGCAAATTATGTGCTTTATGCTAACACCGTTTGTTGCATTTTTAGAAAGATTTATCATCTCCCCCAAAGGTCGATTTGTATTTGACTTAGCAATGGCAGAGCATCAATATTTCACAAGATCAAAGGCACGGTCCAAATGATACGACCGATTCAAGGGCATCCGAGCGAACGAGCCGAACTCGTCGTTCCTATAAAAGCAGTGGTCTCGAAAGAAGAAGCATGACACCTTCTCAAATCGGGACAATGTAGGAAACTGCATGCGGGCCGCAAATCCAAGCGCACTGTGCACGCAGATATCAAGGGACAAGGCGGCGAAGTCAAATGCGAATCGACCCCCCCCTCAAAACTCACAAATTTTCTTTGAGCGCAGGTCTTTTCATATTAACAGGAGCAGAAAGTGCAATAGCCGAAATAGAAAATACGGCGAAAGGTTTCTTCAGATAGCGTAAAGCAAAAGCAACAAAGGCAGAGGATGACAACAATCCAAAGTCCGCAGCAGAAGCAGCAGCAGCAGAAAGGGGCATCAACAATCAGCAGTCAAAGTTCAGAGTTCCGCAACAAAACCTAGTGCATCAACTCGGGCATCAAGTCAAATTGGCAACCCACGCATCGCACACCACAAAGGCATCATGGCAATTGGCCGCTGGCAGCATCTAGCATGTCCGCCCAAGGACAACACCTCAGCATTCACAACACCCCACATATCATACAGGGAAGACATCCTTATTCACATAATTGCATTTCTCATATATTTATCATTTCGTTTTACCAGTTATACACTAATTTTTCTCAAGCTCAGCTTGCAGGAGCATTTATTATACAGGAGAAAAAACAACAGGTCCTAAAACGACGCAAAGTCAAAAAACGACACCACGTCCAAAAAACGACGTCGAGTCCGAAAACGACTTCACCAAAACGACACCACGCCCAAAACGACGCCGAGTCCAAACGACTCAGTCCGAAACGACTCAAGGCCCAAAACGACGCCACGCCCGAAAACGACATCGAGTCCAAACGACTCAGTCCAAACGACTCGCCCAAAACGACGCCACGTCCGAAAACGACGCCACGTCCGAAAACGACGCTAAGTCCGAAAACGACGCCACGTCCGAAAACGACGCTAAGTCCGAAAACGACGCCACGTCCGAAAACGACGTCGAGTCCGAAAACGACTCCGAGTCCGAAACGACTCGCCCAAAACGACGCCACGCCCAAAAACGACGTTTACAAGTCCAAAACGACGACAAGTCTCAAAACGACACCCCGCCCAAAACGACGCAAAGTCTTAAAACGACGCCAAGTCAGAAAACGACGCCATCATCAGCATATCACATCTACGCAGGACGATTTTCTCTGCTTCAAACCGCATTTTTCTCATTTCATGCTTTATTATTATTCTGCCTTAGCGCATGCACTAACTCCTTCGAGCTTTAGTCTCAAGTGCGGCAAAGAACAACACAACGACGTTATCGGTAGCAAGAAGTCCACGCAACGACGCCAAAGAAGAATACGCCCAGTAACGACGTTATCAAGACAAAGAAGTCTACGAATGACGCCAACAAAGAACATCGCCCAAGTTAGCCGACGCTTATCAAGACAACAAGTCCAAACGACGCCATCATCGCGATATCACGCAGGATTTATTTCTATACTCCCAAATTGCATTTACGCATGATTTATTATTCGTCTTAGCGCTATGCACTAACTCTTTCGAGCTTTAGTACACGTGGACAATTGCGCAAGGACAACATACCCGCGCTCACAATCGCAACACGCCCGCGTGCAAGGACGAAAATCACAAGATTCGCAACATCGCATCAACACAACAGCATCGCGTTTTGCAGATAACCTTTTCTATTCACGCTACATTGTTTTTAAAATTATTTTGCCTTAGCTTATGCACTAACCGCTTGTTCAAGTCTTAGCATGCGGCAGAGAGCACAAAGTGGATTTTCATACAATAACCGGCAACTGGGGCCAACCTTCCCAACGATCGCGTAAGCGCCTCAGCGTCGTCCCACTCGCCCACATCACCGTAGAACCCAAAGACCACAAGCCATAGCAAGACACTCTGTGTTCAAGCCGCTTATTTTCTTTTACTTTTAGACCATAACCCGTTGTCATCATAACTCGACATCGGCTTTTTAAGTCCGCGTTAGCCCGCTCGTGTTTTGACCATGGTGACCCGGTGTCGCCATAACTCGACATCGACATTTTGAGTCCGCCTTAGCCCGCTGGTGTTTTGACCATGGTAGCCTGTCGCCATAACTCGACATCGGGGCGCTTTTTGAGTCCGCCTTTAGCCCGCCTTAGTGTTTTGACCATGGTGACCAGTGTCGCCATAACTCGACATCGACCTTTGAGTCCGCCTTTAGCCCGCTTGGTGTTTTGACCATGGTAGCCCAAAGGTCGCCATAACTCGACATCGACGCTTTGAGTCCGCCTTAGCCCGCTTAGTGTTTTGACCATGGTATCCTGTCGCCATAACTCGACACCGGGACGCTTTTGATTTTCGTCGCACTTTGTCTACCGCCAAAGATTTTTGCACTCGAAGATCGAGACAAAATTGGCATGAGTCAACGCTTTGTCCAAGATTCTTCCATCATCTCCATACAAAGAGGACAAATGCTGACACCCAATTTTGACCCTCTCGCCCATCATTAACTATAAAATTGCACTAATTTTGTAAAATAATTTTAGGGATTTTTATAATAAAATGCAGCGAATAAAACATAAATACAGGCATAAATAAATAATTTAATAATGGCATCGCGTCTTACGTAGAGTTTTAAACACTTAGAGTCCCGCGCCCGCATTAACTAACTTTAAGCTTTGTCGTAATTCTTAAATTAATAATAAATGCATAAAATAAATAATTTAGCAATGACGTCGTGTCAAGTAGCATAGCCGCATTTAGTAATACGCAAGAGAATTTCATAATCATTTGTAATTTAAAATCAATTTTTTATTTAATAGTCGCATTTATAAAGCTTTAAACAATTCTTAAATATCATACTTGCATTTAGCATTTAAGTAATTTAATATAAACTCAATGCAATCTTAATTTAACTTCGCAATAATGCAATAATAAGATTTTAATAATACAGCATTCTAGAGCATTAAGCATTAATTAAATAACATACCCGCATTTATTTTATAACAATTAGATAATTTAATCACAATTAATTAATTACTTTGTCACTAATTAAGAGCCTAAAACTAATACTAAACAAATACACTTAAAACTCTACCCCTTAACTAATAAATAAAACAACCCAAATATACCCTCCCCTTTAATTTTCAAATGCCCAAACCCCTTACGTCGCCAAGCCCAGAGCTCCTGGCCCAACCCCACTTAAAACCTTTAACTCTTCAAATTTCACAACCCCATTTGCCCTTATACCCTCTCCGTCGCCCCCAACAAAGAATACACCTAATTAAATATACTACCCTTCGCCCAGCCCAACACCCGCGGCCCATTAACCCAGCCCTTATTTCCCATCGAAAGCACTCAGCAGCCCTTCACTTCGTTGCCATCATCCTCAAACAAACCCTCAAAAGAAACGAACCCTAAACCTAGCAATCGCCGCCTTCACCTCACGCCTTCGTCGCCGTGATTCTCGCCTGAGAATCCGGCGACTTTCCTTTCCTTTACCCACACACCCAGCCAACGATTTCCTACCTTAACCAAACCAAATCGTATGAGTCCTTACCATAACCAAAGACTCCAAATCTCGCTCAAATCAAGATTAAAATCAAGACAAAATCGAGTACGAATCGAACGAAATCCTCCGTAATCGTGCCTTGATTACTTCGCCAACTTAGGAACCCAAAATCCTAACTATAAATTAATCCTCTTATACATGCAATAGGCATGGTCATCGCCTAAAGGCCAAGACCTTCGAATCCGTAAATTTCACTCGAATGCTATAGAACATGGGGAAACACAATAGAGCATACCCATAGCATAGAAATAGGAGGAGGTCGAGTCGAAAACCGATAGCATCAAACAGGAGATGGGTCGAACAACGACAGAGTCGAAGAGCTCATCAGTGAGCATACCCATAGCATTGACACCTTAGCAGCTTAGGATACCATAGTATCGACACACTTTAGCCGACAGAGACCCATAGCATCGACTTTAGCAAAGAATGACAACTAAGGAGTTAGGGCTCAGCATCCAGAGAATTAGCTTCGCATAAAATAGGAAATTCGAATCCTTTCCTTTCAATTCCAACGTAAATCAAGAACGACTCGCCTCTTTCATTTCGTGATCGCAAACCCAAAACCCGTCGATTGGACCGACGACTTGATACGCTGCCCCGGGTCGCTGCCCGGAGAAGGTAAAATCGAACTCCTCTTGTATTTGTTAGATTTCTGTGTTATGTGGGTTTATCACGAATTTAATCGACGTTAATTGTATTAATCTGTTTGCTTGGCCTATATAAATCGGATTGGTTTTCTTAGTTGGATTCTTCATGTTGCGATTAGTTAATTTGGTAGTCCAAGTGTTTTAAAATAGTAAGTAATGCAATCGCATCACCTATCTGCTTTCTATCCGCTCGTGAATCTATGACAATCTATACAAGGTATATTGCTTTCCTTATACATTGGACGTATATCGCAACTGTATATCTTCGTATACTTTGCAATGTGTGAGTATGAGGGATGTTGTTTATGTGCGCTAAGTCCATATGAAGCATGTTTTGGCTGTTTTTAAGTACCGCAGTTGTCTCTCGCCATATTTGTGAATGTTATAATCAAAATAACATATTTGTACCGACAACCGGGTCATGAATATCTGCTTTCTAAAGTTGTCCTTCTAGTCCAGCTTATGTGATTTATCGATGTTGGAAGCCCTTCTCGCTGCCTTTGCTTGCGAATAAGAGGTGCTAATACCAAATTGGAAACCTGTGTAGTCGAATGCGTCGTCCGGCTCATTCGCGTTTGTTCACATCGCTTCATTTGGAATCGAACTTGTTAAAAATGAGTTGCGTTTGGACAAATCCTCGAGGTTATTCAATGTTGTGTTGTTGACCCTTCATGAAATAGCTAAACTCACTTGCATTTGCAATCTAAATTCACTGTATTGAAAAAGTGGAATATGTTAACATTAAATCTCATATTCTTACTACGAATCGCCACGGATTCATACCTAGCTAAAGTGATTTGTTTGCATAGGCAGCCTAATCTTTGTAACTGTTGAACTCTTAAGAATCATGAGATGTGTCAATATGCCCCAGTAATACTTCAATTCCATCTTGACTATTATGCCTGCCCTTTGGGTCTAATAAACATACATTCAATGCGATTCGTACTCATCTTCGTATGTCTGTATATCTGCATATTATGTGTGAGTCCAAAAGTATGACCTAAGATCACTGATATTTGTTTTTGATGCCTTGTTTGGCGCAGCAGTAGCATGTCCAGTTTGGACTGCCTGCCCCTGTATTTCTTTGGGGGGGGGGTGGTGGACAAGTTTTCCCTTAATTTTCTTGAGTCACTGTGACATGCTTATGTGCTCGTCTTAATTATTTCTATCAATTATTATTTGGGTTCGTACTAATCCTTATCTTTCTTGTTTTTACATGGCACGCACCGGAGCAAAATAAAGAGTCTCACGGCGAGACTCATCGCAAGTCATTTCAAATGGCAGCCCGTATCCGCGTTCGCATTCCCGCCGTAAACTCCTAGAAAAACAAATAAGACGGAGTCATCCGCTCCAATCCCTTCACTCTCTTGACTTCCTTATCTTATTTTATGCCTTTACTTGTTTATTGCAATTTTATTATTTAATTTTGTAATTAATAGGAGAACTTCTAGCAATTAGGTCTTTAAATATATGAGACGGGAAGTAATTACATTTTAGAAACGCATTCTTCTTTATTTGCCTTTTAGGACTATTAAGCATGTTTAAAATCTGCAAAAATAAGTAATCTAACTTGCATCATAAAACCAACAATTCGTTAAAATCCATAAACAGATTTTCTCTTAAACTCTCAAAATAGCATCTTAACATTTTATATAATATTACGCTAGTTAAGCAAGATTAATTTAGCTAGTAGCATACCTAACTAAATAACCTTTGCATAAATACATAATTAGTCCATAAAGCACCTTCCTAGCATTCTTTAGCATTTTAGCATCCTTCTAGCACCTTTTTAAAAGCACCCCTTCACATTTAACACTTCTTGCATTTTAGCACCTCTTTTAGCATTTTGCACTTTTAACACCTTTTATCTTTAGCACCCTTCTATCATTTAAAACCTTTTAGCAACCTTTAGTATTTAAGCACTTTTTAAACACTCGGCATTTGACTCTTTATTTATTTATAACACCTTTCGCCCTTTTTATACTTTAAGCACCTTTTAAACATTTTAACATTTTAGCATTTTTATTAAGCAGGAGGAGCTTTCATTTTGCATTTTTAATATAATAATTACCCTAGGTTTGGCAGGACAACCGCAAGTTAGCGGATCTTAGAGGGTGCCTAACCCCTTCCCTCTAGATTAATAAAGAACCCTTACCCAGAATCTCATTAAAGTTTAGCAGACCATAAAATGGAGTTAATGTTTTACTTTAAACTAGTTAAACATTTAGGTGTCCTAATTCACCCAAATTAATTAGGTGGCGACTCCGCGAACCCTTAGCATTCTAGCAACCCTTTAGCATTTTAGCACCTTTTTAAACTTTAGCATCTTTTGCAATTTTTTTTAAACCTTTTAGCATTTTATTTGTTTATTTTCTAACCTTTGCAGTTTTTAGCAGGGCTCGCTATTTATTTAGAAATGCCGCGGCCGAAAAAGGGCGCGACAGAAATGACGACTCCACTGGGGATTTTAGGTTCTTAACCACAACAGACCTAGGGCTATTATTCGGCAATTATTTTGCATTTAATTTTTGTGTATTGTATTTTGTTTATTTTTGCTACTTGCTTTACTGCTTTCCCTAAACTGGCATTCCGCTCATATTTCTTCCATTCTGGAAAATTCACACAAATCACACACTCACGCGCTGGTGTGCTCCGCGCACCCGCAAATTTCTTTCAAAAATATCCAAATTTTAGGAGAGTTGGCGCCTGCGCGGAGTTAGATCGGTTCGTCTGATCAGCCGCGTAGCCTTCTCACTCGAGTTGTCCGCCGGAACTCAAGGCCCGTAAAAGCCAAATCTTAAAAACTTAAGATAGAGCTATACCACCTTTTATTTTAGGGCACGATGCATTTACCTTAGGTGGGTTGGTCTTGGCATCGACACCACAATTAGGAAGACACCAAACTTGTCGACGGGTTTCTCAACCCAACGACCAACCAACATATTATGTGTAGCGTGACAATGACAGACAAATCCAAGCCCAATCATGACATGCTGAAATTGGGAAAAGTGCACCGTCATTTGGTCGCCATTTCCAACAAAGGCATTATAGTTGGACGACTTGGACAAATCCGTCATAATCTCGCATAAGTGACGTTTAGGCTTACCTCTGGCATAAAGAGGCCCCCCTTAATGTTAGGAAACGTTTGAATGTGCTATATGCAATATATCTGCTACATACCCGCAAATTATGTGCTTTATGCTAACACCGTTTGTTGCATTTTTAGAAAGATTTATCATCTCCCCCCAAAGGTCGATTTGTATTTGACTTAGCAATGGCAGAGCATCAATATTTCACAAGATCAAAGGCACGGTCCAAATGACATGACCGATTCGCGGCATCCGAGCGAACGAGTCGGAACTCGCTCGTTCCTATAGGCAAAGCAGGGTCTCGTAAAGAGCAGCATGACACCTTCTCAACCGGGACAATGTAGGAAACTGCATGGGCCGCAAATCCAAGCGCACTGTGCACGCAGATATCAAGGGACAAGGCGGCGAAGTCAAATGCGAATCGACCCCCCCCTCAAAACTCACAAATTTTCTTTGAGCGCAGGTCTTTTCATATTAACAGGAGCAGAAAGTGCAATAGCCGAAATAGAAAATACGGCGAAAGGTTTCTTCGTATTAGCAGAAGCAGCAAAAGCAACAAAGGCAGAGGATGACAACAATCCAAAGTCCGCAGCAGAAGCAGCAGCAGCAGAAAGGGGCATCAACAATCAGCAGTCAAAGTTCAGAGTTCCGCAACAAAACCTAGTGCATCAACTCGGGCATCAAGTCAAATTGGCAACCCACGCATCGCACACCACAAAGGCATCATGACAATTCGTCAGTGGCAGCATCTAGCATGTCCGCCCAAGGACAACATCTCAGCATTCACAACACCCCACATATCATACAGGGAAGACATCCTTATTCACATAATTGCATTTCTCATATATTTATCATTTTGTTTTACCAGTTATACACTAATTTTTCTCAAGCTCAGCTTGCAGGAGCATTTATTATACAGGAGCATCAACAACACGTCCGAAAACGACGCCAAGTCCAAAAACGACACCACGTCCGAAAACGACGTCGAGTCCGAAAACGACTCCCAGTCCGAAAACGACACCACGTCCAAAAACGACGTCGAGTCCGAAAACGACTCCGAGTCCGAAAACGACTCCGCGTCCGAAAACGACGCCACGTCCGAAAACGACATCGAGTCCGAAAACGACTCCGAGTCAAACGACTCGCGTCAAAACGACGCCACGCCCAAAACGACGCCACGTCCAAAACGACGCTAAGTCAGAAACGACGCCACGTCCAAAACGACGCTAAGTCCAAAACGACGCCACGCCCAAAACGACGCCGAGTCCAAAACGACTCAGTCCGGAACGACTCCGTCCAAAACGACGCCACGTCCAAAACGACGCCAAGTCCAAAACGACGACAAGTCCAAAACGACACCCACCCAAAACGACGCCAAGTCCAAAACGACGCCAAGTCGAAAACGACGCCATCATCAGCATATCACATCTACGCAGGACGATTTTCTCTGCTTCTCAAACCGCATTTTTCTCATTTCATGCTTTATTATTATTCGTCTTAGCGCTTATGCACTAACTCCTTCGAGCTTTAGTCTACGTGGGCAAAGAACAACACAACGACGTTATCGCAAAGAAGTCCACGCAACGACGCCAAAGAAGAATACGCCCAGTAACGACGTTATCAAGACAAAGAAGTCTACGCAATGACGCCAACAAAGAACATCGCCCAAGCAGCCGACGCTTATCAACACAACAAGTCCGAAAACGACGCCATCATCAGCATATCACGCAGGGACGATTTCTATACTCCCGAAATTGCATTTCTTACGCATGCTTTATTATTCTGTCTTAGCAGTTATGCACTAACTCTTTCTTGAGCTTTAGTATACAGGGACAATTGCAGCAGCGACAACATACCCGCGTCACAATCGCAACACGCCCGCGTGCAAGGACGAAAATCACAGCATTCGCAACATCGCATCAACACAACAGGCATCGCGTTTTGCAGGATAACCTTTTCTATTCACAGTTACATTGTTTTTAAAATTATTTTGCCTTAGCAGTTATGCACTAACCGTTTGTTCAAGTCTTAGCATGCAGCAGCAGGAGCACAAAGTGGATTTTCTCTTACAAATAACCGGCAACTGCCGGGGCCAACCTTCCCAACGATTGGCGTACGCCTGCCGCCGGCCCACTCGCTCCACATCACCGTAGAACCCAAAGACCACAAGCCATAGCAAGACACTCCGTGTTCAAGCCGCTTATTTTCTTTTACTTTTTACCATAACCCGTGTCATCATAACTCGACATCGACGGCTTTAAGTCCGCGTTAGCCCGCCTCGTGTTTTGACTGGTGACCCGGTGTCGCCATAACTCGACACCGGGATGCTTTGAGTCCGCTTTAGCCCGCCTGGTGTTTTGACCATGGTAGCCCGGTCGCCATAACTCGACATCGGGACGCTTTTGAGTCCGCTTTAGCCCGCTTAGTGTTTTGACCATGGTGACCCGTGTCGCCATAACTCGACACCGGGATGACTTTCAGTCCGCTTTAGCCCGCTTGGTGTTTTGACCATGGTAGCCCAAAGGTCGCCATAACTCGACATCGACGCTTTGAGTCCGCTTAGCCCGCCTTAGTGTTTTGACCATGGTATCCCAAATGTCGCCATAACTCGACATCGGGACGCTTTTTGATTTTTGCGTCACTTTGTCTACCGCCAAAGATTTTTGCAATTCGAAGATCGAGACAAAATTACATGAGTCAACGTCTTTGTCCGAAGATTCTTCCATCATCTCCATACAAAGAGGGACAGCTGTTGACACCCAATTTTGACCCTCTCGTCCAGTCATTAACTATAAAATTGCACTAATTTTGTAAAATAATTTTAGGGATTTTTATAATAAAATGCAGCGAATAAAACATAAATACAGGCATAAATAAATAATTTAATAATGGCATCGCGTCTTACGTAGAGTTTTAAACACTTAGAGTCCCGCGCCCGCATTAACTAACTTTAAGCTTTGTCGTAATTCTTAAATTAATAATAAATGCATAAAATAAATAATTTAGCAATGACGTCGTGTCAAGTAGCATAGCCGCATTTAGTAATACGCAAGAGAATTTCATAATCATTTGTAATTTAAAATCAATTTTTTATTTAATAGCGTCGCATTTATAAAGCTTTAAACAATTCTTAAATATCATACTTGCATTTAGCATTTAAGTAATTTAATATAAACTCAATGCAATCTTAATTTAACTTCGCAATAATGCAATAATAAGATTTTAATAGCGCCGCATTCTAGAGCATTAAGCATTAATTAAATAACATACCCGCATTTATTTTATAACAATTAGATAATTTAATCACAATTAATTAATTACTTTGTCACTAATTAAGAGCCTAAAACTAATACTAAACAAATACACTTAAAACTCTACCCCTTAACTAATAAATAAAACAACCCAAATATACCCTCCCCTTTAATTTTCAGCCTGGCCCAAACCCCTTACCCGTCGCCCAAGCCCAGAGCTCCTTGGCCCAACCCCCCAGCCTAAAACCTTTAACTCTTCAGCCCACAACCCCATTTGCCCTTATACCCTCTCCTGTCGTCCCCAACAAAGAAAACACCTAATTAAATATACTACCCTTCGCCCAGCCCAACACCCGCGGCCCATTAACCCAGCCCTTATTTCCCATCGAAAGCACTCAGCAGCCCTTCACTTCGTTGCCATCATCCTCAAACAAACCCTCAAAAGAAACGAACCCTAAACCTAGCAATCGCCGCCTTCACCTCACGCCTTCGTCGCCGTGATTCTCGCCTGAGAATCCGGCGACTTTCCTTTCCTTTACCCACACACCCAGCCAACGATTTCCTACCTTAACCAAACCAAATCAGAAGGAGTCCTTACCATAACCAGCACCCAAATCTCGCTTCGAAATCAGTACTAAAATCAGCACAAAATCGAGTACGAATCGAACGAAATCCCTCCAGAATCGTGCCTTGATTACTTACCCAACTTAGGAACCCAAAATCCTAACTATAAATTAATCCTCTTATACATGCAATAGGCATGGTCATCGTCTAAAGGCCAGCACCTTCTGAATCCAGAAATTTCACTCGAATGCTATAGAACATAGGGGGAAGCACAATAGAGCATACCCATAGCATAGAAATAGGAGGAGGTCAGAGTCAGGAAAACCGATAGCATCGAAACATGAAGATGGGTCGAACAACGGACAGAGTCGAAGAGCTCAGTCAGGGAGCATACCCATAGCATCGACACCTTAGCAGCAGTTAGGATACCATAGTATCGACACACTTTAGCCAGACAGGAGACCCATAGCATCGACTCCTTAGCAGCAGTCGACAACTAAGGAGTTAGGGCTCAAAGATCAGAGAATTAACCGCATAAAATAGGAAATTCGAATCCTTTCCTTTCAATTCCAGCCAGAAATCAGTAAACGACCTCGCCCTTTCATTTCGCATCGCAAACCCAAAACCCGTCGATTGGACCGACGACTTGATACGCTGCCCCGGGTCGCTGCCCGGAGAAGGTAAAATCGAACTCCTCTTGTATTTGTTAGATTTCTGTGTTATGTGGGTTTATCACGAATTTAATCGACGTTAATTGTATTAATCTGTTTGCTTGGCCTATATAAATCGGATTGGTTTTCTTAGTTGGATTCTTCATGTTGCGATTAGTTAATTTGGTAGTCCAAGTGTTTTAAAATAGTAAGTAGTAACAGAATCAGTACCACCTATCTGTTTTCTATCTGCCTGGCTGAATCTATGACAATCTATACAAGGTATATTGCTTTCCTTATACATTGGACGTATATCGCAACTGTATATCTTCGTATACTTTGCAATGTGTGAGTATGAGGGATGTTGTTTATGTGCGCTAAGTCCATATGAAGCATGTTTTGGCTGTTTTTTAAGTACTGCAGTGTCTCTCGCCCATATTTGTGAATGTTATAATCTGAAAATAACATATTTGTACCGGGACAACCGGGGTCATGAATATCTGTTTCTCTAAAGTTGTCCTTCTAGTCCAGTTATGTGATTTATTGGATGTTGGAAGCCCTTCTCGCTGCCTTTGCTTGCGAATAAGAGGTGCTAATACCAAATTGGAAATCTGTGTAGTCGAATGCGTCTGTCCGGTTTGTCTGTCTGGTTTGTCTGTCACTGTTTCCGCTGGAATCTGAACTTGTTAAAAATGAGTTGCGGTTTGGACAGTCCTCGAGGTTATTCAATGTTGTGTTGTTGACCCTTCATGAAATAGCTAAACTCACTTGCATTTTCAATCTAAATTCACTGTATTGAAAAAGTGGAATATGTTAACATTAGGTCTGTTATCTCTTACTTGCTGAACTGCTCATGGGATTCATACCTAGCTAAAGTGATTTGTTTGCATAGGCAGCCTAATCTTTGTAACTGTTGAACTCTTAAGAATCATGAGATGTGTCAATATGCCCCAGTAATACTTCAATTCCATCTTGACTATTATGCCTGCCCTTTGGGTCTAATAAACATACATTCAATGCGATTCGTACTCATCTTCGTATGTCTGTATATCTGCATATTATGTGTGAGTCCAAAAGTATGACCTAAGATCACTGATATTTGTTTTTGATGCCTTGGTTGGCGCGATAGCATGTCCATTGACCGCCCTCGTATTTCTTTGGGGTGTGGACAAGTTGTCCCTTAATTTTCTTGAGTCACTGTGACATGCTTATGTGCTCGTCTTAATTATTTCTATCAATTATTATTTGGGTTCGTACTAATCCTTATCTTTCTTGTTTTTACATGGCACGCACCGGAGCAAAATAAAGAGTCTCACGGCGAGACTCATCGCAAGTCATTTCAAATGGCAGCCCGTATCCGCGTTCGCATTCCCGCTTCAGAAACTCCTAGAAAAACAAATAAGACGGAGTCATCCGCTCCAATCCCTTCACTCTCTTGACTTCCTTATCTTATTTTATGCCTTTACTTGTTTATTGCAATTTTATTATTTAATTTTGTAATTAATAGGAGAACTTCTAGCAATTAGGTCTTTAAATATATGAGACGGGAAGTAATTACATTTTAGAAACACATTCTTCTTTATTTGCCTTTTAGGACTATTAAGCATGTTTAAAATCTGCAAAAATAAGTAATCTAACTTGCATCATAAAACCAACAATTCGTTAAAATCCATAAACAGATTTTCTCTTAAACTCTCAAAATAGCATCTTAACATTTTATATAATATTACGCGCAGGTTAAGCAAGATTAATTTAGCTAGTAGCATACCTAACTAAATAACCTTTGCATAAATACATAATTAGTCCATAAAGCACCTTCCTAGCATTCTTTAGCATTTTAGCATCCTTCTAGCACCTTTTTAAAAGCACCCCTTCACATTTAACACTTCTTGCATTTTAGCACCTCTTTTAGCATTTTGCACTTTTAACACCTTTTATCTTTAGCACCCTTCTATCATTTAAAACCTTTTAGCAACCTTTAGTATTTAAGCACTTTTTAAACACTCGGCATTTGACTCTTTATTTATTTATAACACCTTTCGCCCTTTTATACTTTAAGCACCTTTTAAACATTTTAACATTTTAGCATTTTTATTAAGCAGGAGGAGCTTTCATTTTGCATTTTTAATATAATAATTACCCTAGGTTTGGCAGGACAACCGCAAGTTAGCGGATCTTAGAGGGTGCCTAACCCCTTCCCTCTAGATTAATAAAGAACCCTTACCCAGAATCTCATTAAAGTTTAGCAGACCATAAAATGGAGTTAATGTTTTACTTTAAACTAGTTAAACATTTAGGTGTCCTAATTCACCCAAATTAATTAGGTGGCGACTCCGCGAACCCTTAGCATTCTAGCAACCCTTTAGCATTTTAGCACCTTTTTAAACTTTAGCATCTTTTGCAATTTTTTTTAAACCTTTTAGCATTTTATTTGTTTATTTTCTAACCTTTGCAGTTTTTAGCAGGGCTCGCTATTTATTTAGAAATGCCGCGGCCGAAAAAGGGCGCGACAGTGAGTAGAAACAAAGGAAGTGCTGCCCGATTTTCCGTAGAATTAGAGACTAAATACTTAGTATTATTCTACATAGAGACTAGAAGTTGATAGCCTTGTTGTGACCATTATAGGTTGACACTTCTACGGTGTATTATCGCTTAGCTTGTGGATTTAGCCAAAAGGTATGTGAACTATCTCCTCTTCTAGCATGATTCCTTAAGATAAAGAAAGTAGGTTCTACTCTTAAATGATCCATTCCTTGGTTGTATTTGGATTGCCTAAAATAGAATTTGTTCTCTGTACTTGATTGTACTTTGATGTTTAGATTGTAAGTTGTAGAATCCATTTTCTTGATGAAGTTTGGATTCTTAAAAGTGAAGGTATTTTTACTTAAAGTACATGTAGTCTTAAAAGGAAGTGGTTTCAAATCTTTGGCTAGTGCCTTAGTTCTAAAACCTAAAGGTCATCATAATGACTTTAGGGGAGTCAAAGGAGTGATTTACTTATTTGATTTAAAAGAGGAGAAATGACATGATTTAAGAGAAGTAACTTGTGTTAAGGGTGAAGTTACTTGAGGTTTAAAAAGTAGAAGAAAACTTGTTTTCTAACTATTAAGAGACTTGAAGCATTTTGAAAGTTAAGAACTTGATTTGTAAGTATGTGATACTTGGTTTTAATAGTATAAGTCTCTTGGTTATTGAAGGAATGGATACGTCTAAAACCATAAAGGGTTATAACGGCTTTATGAGAAGTTGGTTATAACGGCTTTATGGAAGGTTTAGAAAGTTGTCTATTTTGATTAATCGGCATAAGTTGCCTAGATTGTGAAAATTTGGAGTTACTTGATTTCAAGCTTTGAAATGAGTTTTCTAAAGTGTAGTAACTTACTTTGAAAAATAGACACGCCTTGATACTACGGGTGTTAGTATCTTGGGGCTTTACATAGAAAGGAGTCTTTTATAAAAGAATGTACGTATGTAGTACTTTGGCTTGATAAATTGAGAATTTGTCTAAGTGTGCCTTGATAAGTACTTTGACTTGTTAAAAGAGAATTATTCTATGTATGCCTTGATTAGTACTTTGGCTTGATAAATTGAGAATTTGTCTAAGTGTGCCTTGATAAGTACTTTGACTTGTTAAAAGAGAATTATTCTATGTATGTCTTGATTAGTACTTTGGCTTGATAAATTGAGAATTTGTCTAAGTGTGCCTTGATAAGTACTTTGACTTGTTAAAAGAGAATTATTCTATGTATGCCTTGATTAGTACTTTGGCTTGATAAATTGAGAATTTGTCTAAGTGTGCCTTGATAAGTACTTTGACTTGTTAAAAGAGAATTATTCTATGTATGCCTTGATTAGTACTTTGGCTTGATAAATTGAGAATTTGTCTAAGTGTGCCTTCATAAGTACTTTGACTTGTTAAAAGAGAATTATTCTATGTATGCCTTGATTAGTACTTTGGCTTGATAAATTGAGAATTTGTCTAAGTGTGCCTTGATAAGTACTTTGACTTGTTAAAAGAGAATTATTCTATGTATGCCTTGATTAGTACTTTGGCTTGATAAATTGAGAATTTGTCTAAGTGTGCCTTGATAAGTACTTTGACTTGTTAAAAGAGAATTATTCTATGTATGCCTTGATTAGTACTTTGGCTTGATAAATTGAGAATTTGTCTAAGTGTGCCTTGATAAGTACTTTGACTTGTTAAAAGAGAATTATTCTATGTATGCCTTGATTAGTACTTTGGCTTGATAAATTGAGAATTTGTCTAAGTGTGCCTTGATAAGTACTTTGACTTGTTAAAAGAGAATTATTCTAAGTATGCCTTGATTAGTACTTTGGCTTGATAAATTGAGAATTTGTCTAAGTGTGCCTTGATAAGTACTTTGGCTTGTTAAAGAGAATTATTCTAAGTGTGCCTTGGTAAGGACTTTGGCTTGTAATTAAGGATTTGCCTATGTGTGCGGGAAATAACTGGTTGTGTGCTATTGTTATATCAGTCGTTTCGGGGTCATTCCCCGGGTTGGTGGCATTTGCATAATTCCGTGGATTTGCTACCCACGATGCGAGGAATACCTCATGCGAGTCCGTAGGGCTTATGCGGTGAAATAGTCCCACGCGGGTCCAACCTATGCGAGGAATACCACGCGAGTCCGTAAGGGCTTACGCGGTGAAATAGTCCTGCGAGGAATACCTCACGCGTCCACGCGCTATGCGGGTGAAATAGTCCTGCGAGTAGGATGGCTAAATGATACCGCGCGGATGGTCCTGCTTTTGATCATGAGCTTCCTATTTTATATTGTAAGGATACTCACGCTTTACTCTCATTGTTGGTAAGGCACAATGTGTGTTGTAATTTGATTATCATATATGTCCCGGATTTGTTTGTGTTACCCTATGGTCACGCTTACGATGTGGGATTCCGGCATGACCACGCGTGGTATTTAGGACACGTGGGACCGGTGTTCATGTATCCTTATTGGTGTTATTACATCATGGATCGCCGTGAGGAAGGATTCCACAGCACGATTGGTATTATGGGCGTGAGACCCATAGTTATATTTGAGTAGTGACTTTGAGGGCTGCGTCGACTTGATATGACCGCTATGTATTGTAATCGTAGGTTGGCTATCATACATGTCTCCGCTTTGTTTAGATCGTTATGATTTCATTACTGATTTCATCGCTCGCATACTTGGTACATTCTTCGCATCGACCTCCTTCGGCCGCGTCACGCCGCGAGTTTAGGTACGCTGTTTGGTGATCGGCAGTGTAGGATCCTCGCCGTGGTTTTGGATAGCTCCTCTGTCCGTGAGTTTATCTTTTGGTTTATATCCTTGATGTGCTTTGTACAATTTTGGGTACGCATGGGCCTTGTCGTCATATTTCGATTTAACTCCAAGTCCGTATTCATATGTGGATTGGACTGCGTATGCGGTGTAGTGTATTTTGTTTATGTATATACGGCAGCTTTGTCGGCTTTGCCCTTACGCATCTGGTTGTTTTAAAAGAAAAAAAAATGAGGTGTTATTTAATTTCCGCAGTTTATTTGTATTGTTAAGGTAGAAGGGTGCCCAGGTAGGGCACCAGTCACGGGCCCGGGGTTCGGGGTGTGACACTAACCCCTTCCCTTTAGGATAATAAAGAACCCTTACCTAGAATCTCACATAGCTTTTGCAGACCTTCAAATGGAGATCATTTGTAGTATTTCATGCTACATTTTTAGTGTCCTAATTCACTATAATAATTAGGTGGCGACTCCTTAAATAGCATTTCAGGAATCAACCATGTATCAGTAATCCCGTTTGCGACTCCGGTTGAAATGGGGTGTTACACATGGGATAGTGTATGGACCACTGACTGAACAAGGAACTCAACTCGTTGATTTGTTGCCTTGTTTCTTGCTGTCCTTGTATCACTGTGTCCAAACTCTGCATCATCCTCATCTGATTCTGAAACAATTGCTCCATCGTGGCACCAAGGTTCTCGCTTCGGTTGGCCGTGGCTAGGTCTGCCTCATATTGAGCCCCTATTTCGTGCTCATCCTCGCTCATCGCGGCCTCTGCCGCCGCTTTGGTTGTACTCTCCGTCCCGCCTTGGGGGCTTGGGTGCAGGAAAGAGTGCACTATCCCACAGACACCGGCGATTGGTTTCTCATGAGTGTCGGTGGGTAGAGTTGGGACCCCTGGCGCGTAGACTAGTGATAAGTGAGCCGTGTCCCAATCCACTGTTGTCACCAACCCGCTGATTTCTTCAATGCTCGCACTATTTCTTTCCCACATCAATCGTCATTCCTCATAATTCCATATATCGCTTTAATCCTATCCTCCGCACTGGTGAAGTGCGTGGATGGAATCATCGCGCCGACGAAATATAGCCAACTTTTGGCTACTTTGTTGAATTGGCACTGCTCAAGGTTTTGATCCATTTCTTCCAATATCAAAACAGCCCCATGGTAGCTCGCGGTGTCGCAACGACATTCCGGTCGATGCGGTCGCTTTACAGACCATGTTCTAAAGTGATTCCAATCACTTCTTTCTTCAACATCAACCGTCTTCAATTGTGCATTTACATCCTCTGCTGTCACAGACACATAAACTCCCCTAACAAAGCATCCCCTTTCCACCTTCTCCGGAAAGTTGGCATAAAATTCACGCACCATTGTTGTGTTCACTGGTGCTATCTTCTCCGGATTTACGAATCTCCTCCACCCCCTTAACTCAATCATCGCCCGAATGGGCTCATAAACATCTTCTTCCCCATATGACTCCCTCTGGTAGTCCATTCCCCTTTCTGGTATTAAGGGTCTGGTATCAAGCTTTTTGTATCTTTGGAAGGCTTGGTAGCTCACAAACCTAGTATCATCGTATTGTGGGGTTGGGGTGGATGTGGAGCCTCTTCTCTTCCTGGTGGCCATGGTTAAAACAGTTTCTGGAGCTTACAATTTAGTGGCACAAATGTTTTCTACACAATCAACAACTAGCAGCGAACACAACACCCCCAAACTTCAATTCTTCTACCCAATACCCACACTCCTTTTTTTACTCTTTTCTCCAAACTTCACAATCAACTTTTCAGTACCCAAACTACTTCAACTACAATACTCCTTCAAACTACTACCTCCTGTGACTTCAGTAAAGGACTCAAGAACAGAAAAAGATTACCTTTTTATGAGAGATTCACGCTGTTCTTGTTTCAATTGGTGGTTTGAGGCTATGGAATGGAGCTTTGTTGTTTGAGATAGCTAAGGGTTTTTAGGAATTTAAAAATTTTGGTTGTGGTTGGGTTGGATTTGTGGAGGATTTGTGGGCAAATTTTTGGAATTTCGTGGGTTTTTGGAGATGGAGAATTAGGTTTTTAAAATTGGAATTGGGGAAAGATCTGGTTTCTGGGCGCTTTACGTTTCTGGATTCCCGCCAGCGCCGCGTTCGCTTTGCCAGCGCGCGGCTGAATCTTCTCAGACTTCGACTTTATGCGCCGCGTTCTGGCGTCGCGGCGCCTAAACTTGGCAAATTTTCTGGAATTTTGCCGCCGCTGAAATACGCAAACTAAACTTACGCTGCTCGCTCAGTTCTTTCAGCCGCGCTTACCCGCTTTTCTGGAAATCCTGGCTTTCGTTCAGCTTTTCGTCCTCCAGTTTATTTGCTTGTACCTGTCAATAACACAAACACAAGACCCCAAGACCGTGAGACTGTTCTAGGAGAAATTAAAATAATCTAAAGACAAGAATTGAAATAACATAATTGAAAACGTTGGGTTGCCTCCCAAGTAGCGTTGTCTTTAACGTCTTTTAGCCGGACGCAAGTTTCTTAGCTTTAATAACCGTGGGGTGGATCAAGCCCCCAACTAATCCATTTCCTCCACATTTTGCGTTTTCTTTTTCTTCTTTTCTTCTTAGCTTTATCAGTAAGAGGGAGTTCAGGAACACATACCTCCTTTAGTGGAATTTCGGCAAACCATGCCTGTTTTCTTGGGCTCATCTCTCTTTGGTTGACTTGTATTGGCTCGCATGGGGGGTTTGATGGTGCTGATTGCAAAGAACCCACTCATGGTTGGTGGCTCAATGACGTGTTTAAAAATTTTAAACACCATTTCTTCATTCTCCACCCTTAATGTTAACTCTCCTCTTTCAACATCAATAAAAGCTCTCCCCGTTGCTAGGAATGACCTCCCCAATATGATAGGGATTTCCGCATCTTCTTCCATATCAAGAATGAGGAAGTCTGCAGGAAAGAAGAATTTTCCTACTTTCACAATTACGTCCTCAATCTTGCCTCTTGGATGAACCATCGCTGTCGGCGAACAGAAGCTTCTTGTGGTTGGTTTGGCCTCACCCAACTCCAATCTTTTAAATCGACATGACATCAAATTTATACTGCCCTAAATCACATAAAGCTCATGTTGCAAGTCACCGCTGTGCAAGGTAGTGTAAAGCTTCCAGATCCTTTAGTTTTGGTGGAAACTTCTTACGCAAGATAGCACTACACTCTTCTCATAGTGCTACTATCTCATATTCCGCCACTTCTTCTTTTTCCCCAAGATCTCCTTCATAAACTTGAAATAGGAGGCATCGCTCTAATGCTTCTATGAAAGGTATGTTGATACGCAGTTTTCCTGAATGTCTCCAAAATTTTGGAGAATTGTTTATCAACCGCCTTTCGCTGTAGTCTCTGGGGGAAAGGGATCTTTTCTGTATACTCCTTCTCTGGAGTTTTCTCTCTTCTTGGGCCGGGCTCAATCACCTTCTCTTTTCTAACTCGCTTTCTTCTCAATTACTACCGAGCGATCGCCGCTCCAATTGTTTGCCGCTTCTCAATTTCACCGCTCGGCATTGCTCCTCGAGTTTACCTCTGTTGCTTAGCAATGTCCTCGTGGCTCTTTGTTTGCTGCTTTGCTAGTGACCCACTTGTGTCTCCAAGTTCTGAATGAGGATCTAGCTTCATGCGAATCGGTCCGCATCGTGCAAGTCGCCGATTGCTTCACTCGTCTGGCTTTTCTTGCTAAACCGGTATTGAATCGCTGAGGCCGTAGGGCTTGAATGAAGCGGCTGCTGATTCTCGTTCGCTGCTCGCATCGCCCATGTATTGGTTCTGCGCCGGTATTGATTTTGTTGCCCTCGTATTGGTTCTGCTGGTTCTGCGCCGGCTCACGCTCGCCTCACCATGAGAAATTTGGGTGGTTCCTCCACCCTGGATTATAAGTGTTGGAGTAGGGGTTGTTCTGTTGCCTCTGATAATTTCCTATGACCTGACACTCTGCCTGCTCCATTGGTATATTGTTGGGATCAACTGAAGGACACCTATCAAATGTATGTGGGCCACCACATATCTCATGACTTTAGGCATCGCACCGCATTTATCGACAGATGTATGCCGCAATCGTTCGCTAAAAGGGCCACTTGGGCATTCAAGGCAGCAATAGCATCTATTTCGTGGACTCCCACTGTTCTTCTCCCACTTATCGACCTCTCGTCTGTGACATGTTTGTTAGTGGCCATATCTTCTAATAATTCATGAGCGTCGTGGGCTGTTTTCCTCATGAATGCTCCACCTGCTGCTGCATCTATACTGGTTCGTTGTCTTGCCACCGTTGTAGAAGATGTGGACCAAGTTCCACAACTCAACGATGGTGTGGGCACTTTCTCAGTAGATCTTTGAACCTTTCCCAAGCTTCATATAAGGACTCTCCATCCGCTGGTAGAAGTTGTTCAACTCCTCTCGCTTTGCCGCTTTACACGGGAAAGAACTTGGCTAGGAATTTCGCGCCACTGCGCCATGTAAAAATTGAATCGGTCCGACAGGAATTCAACCATATTTTTGCTCTATCCCCGAGTGAGCGGAAAGAGCCTCAACTGACGACATCATCGTGAACGCCATTATATTCGAAAGTTGCACATAGCTCCAAGAAATTTGCTATGTGCATACGTGGATCCTCCACGGCGATCCTCGAATTGCACTGCAGGCCGTACTCATGCTCGTAATCGCGGCTTTATCTCGAAATTGTTGGCTCATTGTAGGGAGCCTAATACACGTCGTGCTCCATTCACTCTTGGCAAAGACATAGTCCCCAAACTCCTTTCTCGGTGGATTTGGACTCTCCTCCACGCCTATTGGCATTTGCCGAGGCACTCGGGTTAGGTTGATTTTCACCTAACCCTTCTCTCATCATGTTATTGTTTTGACCTCCGCCCATTTCTATCAAAGTTGCAATCCGATTCTTTCTGCTCGCTTTGCGTTTTCAATCTCTGGATTGAAGGGAACAAGAGTGTCTGCTCCTCTTCTCCTTCGCATAAACTGATTTCCTGAAATAGATCAAAAACAAACAACCAATCACGGTACCTCGAATTTTCTGAAAATAATAAAAAAACGTAAAAATTAAAAATAACAATAAAAATTAAACACCAAATTAGAAATTAAAAATAGACAAATTTGATATTGAACTATGCCTAATCCCCGACAACGGCGCCAAAAACTTGATGCGCGAAAAGATGCACACACTTTAACGCAAGTGCACGTTATCGTGACAAGTAGTATAGTCTTGATAAGACCGAATATCGTCCTCAAGGATTAGGGTTCAATTACCAAATATCTATTTTTTGGTATCTATTTGGTAAATTGATATTTGGATTTGTTGTTTATAACTAAGAATTATAAAAACTATTTAACTATAGGGTTTACTTCAGTGGTGATGAGAATAGGGCTTCCACGTCTCCTAACTATCCTCTTATGCTACTTATTAATGCATAACTTATGGTTTTCTTCTTTTGGAGAAAGCAGGTTCACTAAATCGTTTTATACTCCCGTTAGGGTTATATAAACACTCAACCCCAGTATTGCACCTTACCTACCTTTCGGTGATAAGGATAACTCTATAGGAGGATTAAGAACAAGAACCTAGTTAACCGTCACGCACAATGCGCAAAATTAGGGGTTTTAAGCCTCTCATTAACGCTACATAAATAATTGAGGTATTTTCATCCCCAATCCAAGAATGTCTACCCAACTTACAGCATATTCACAATCCCCTCCTTTCGGAGTCTGATTAGAAATCATATAGTGGTATTTAGTTGTCAATTAACTACCAAGCATTCAATTCAATTATTGGATAGTTCTCAACAAGAAGAAGAAATATCATAAGCATGCATCAAATCATAACATAACTTTCTAGAGATTCAACATGGAAAGCCCTATAGAGGAATTAGTTCCTAGTCATTGACATGACAAGAACTAATCCCATGTTCTTCATAAAAACTGAAATAAAAACAAGAAAGGGAAAAGAAATTACTAAACTATGGTCTTCAATCTCCAAGCAAGAAGCCTTGTGTTGTGCGAAGGGGAACCCTTAAAAGCGCCTAGGGTTCTCCTTTTATAGTCAAAACCGCCTCAACTTTTCCCCGCAGCTCGCCCAAAATCCGTCTGAAACCTTATTTTTCCGGCTGCGCGCGCCTTCGCATAGCCGCGGCTACTGGAACTTCGCAATCCGTCGGATGATTTGGCGCCGCGCCAGTTCTGCTCGGCAGCCGCGGCCTGCAACTTCTGTAGCTTTCGGATGTTTAGCGCCGCGCCTCGCACTGCCATGGCGAGGCCGCGCTGAGTCTTCGCAGCCTTCTCGATAGTGGCGCCGAGGCTCGCTTCGATCGCAGGAGGCGCCGCGCGCTAGCTGGTTTCGACTCGTTCGCCACTTTCTCTGTTTTTAGCTCTGGAATCTTCTCTTTTGCCCTCTTTTAGCTCCTTTTCCGCCATTTGACCATTTTAACCACTTTGACTCAAAAGAAAGGAAAACTATCCTAATACGCCACTTATATGTGCAAAACGGGACAAAAGACTAACTAAAACTGACTCAAAAGGTGTATATAAAATACACCGATCAACAACCAAAGGGAAGGCATTGATTACCAGGACACCTTCTCTCCTGTTGTGAAAATGGTGACTGTTAGAACAGTTATTGCTTTGGCTGCTGCAAGGGAATGGGCCATATATCAAATGGATGTGTCTAATGCATTTCTCCAAGGGGATCTTGCTGAAGAAGTTTATATGAGTCTACCTCAGGGTGTCACACATGATCAAGGCAAGGTGTGCAGGCTTATTAAACCCCTCTATGATCTTAAACAAACATCTAGACAATGGAACATTAAATTGACTGTTGCACTATTGTCTTTTGATTTTAGTCAAAGTCATTTGGATTATTCCTTGTTAACAAGAAATGACAGAAATAAGATTGTAATAGTATTGGTTTATGTTGATGATTTACTCATCACTGGGAATGATGGTGAGATGATTGCTGAGACCAAGAAAGCATTACAACAACACTTCAAAATCAAAGATCTGGGAGAGTTGAGATATTTTCTAGGCTTTGAGTTTGCTAGAAATAAAAATGGTATTGTAATGCACCAAAAGAAGTATACCCTTGAATTGGTTGCTGATATGGGATTCACAGGGGCTAAACCTGCAGGGACACCAATGGAGACAAATGTCAAGTTGACTACTGTTGTTTATGATCAACATATGCAGGCTACAAGATCATCTGGAGGCAGTGAGGGCGTGATTGATGATCCACTTTTGGAAGATCCATCTAGCTATCAGAAACTTATTGGAAGACTCTTATATTTGACCAACACAAGGCCAGATATTGCCTTTGTTGTCCAGAGCCCGAGTCGGTTACGCAGACACCTAAATTGTCACATCAGTGGTCTTTGAGGGTGGTCAAGTATGTGAAGTAAGCACCGGTGGGTGTTTTTCCGCTGCGGAGAGGTCAAGACATCGATCGCTTTGTGATGCAGATTGGGCATCCTGCCCAAACACTAGGAGATCGCCATCGATATCTCGTGTTTGTTGGTTCTTCCATCATCTCTTGGAAGTCGAAGCGATCACAATATCCGGGAGCTCTGAAGTGAATACGTAAGTATGGCTTCGTGGTTGCGAAATAGTATGGATTTCGGACTATTTTCGTAACTAGGTGTTCATTTGCACGCCCATTTCTATATATAATGATAGCAAATCGCCATCCAAATAGTGAATCCGGTGTTTTATGGCGCATTTAAACACATTGAGATAGATTGCCACTTCATTCGAGAGAAGATTCAACAAGGGCTGGTTTCTGCGCTATACATTGCCACTGAAAATCAGCCAGCTGATTTGTTGACAAAGAGCTTGACTAAGGGTGTCCACAAGAATTTGTTACTCAAGCTAGGTATGAAGAACTTGTTTGTAGTACCTAGCTTGCAGGGGGTATTGGAGTGCAGCAATGTAAAGATGTTGAAGTGCCACATAACAATCTAAGGTGCACTGAGTAGCATGCAGCAACAAGATTCTCAAGCATTTCCCTTGTTTAGTTTGTTAGTTATAGCATAATAAATGGTTAGTTGATTACCTTCTTAATTAAAAGCCTTCGATGGCTTCCTTATGAAAACATCAATTTTTATTTGGATATAGACGGTATCTCTTTATTCTTCGTAGTGTTTAGAGACTTGTATAAATAAGTGCACACATCACTTTTACACTTAGGAGAAAAATTGGAAAGCTCCCACAAATATCTTGTGTTCATCTCCCTTTCTCTTCTTCATATCTCAGGCGATGCATCCAGTTGCACAGTGCAAGCAAAAGCTTTGATGAATAGAAAATGACAATGTGAATGAGCAACACGGGTCCGGTATCCCGGGCCCACCACCAGCCCACATAATTCATAATTGTGCTTTACCGGGCTATAATTGGATTGACCCGGCCCATAAACACCACCATCCCACATAATTTGGCGTCTCCTACGTTGGTCACAGTTCTGCACTCTTATGCTAGATTTGTTAACAGAATATGATTGGAGATAATAGGCATAAAAGAAATGATAAAGGAAAAACTGATTTCTATCAAAGATAATATGCTTTTATATTCTTCAATCAGCTGTAAACAAACATTGAAGCATTTAATACTGACATAAAAAAGTAACATAAAGCATATACTGAAAACAAAACAGCATTTTCACTATAATAAAATGTTTGTGTACTTTATGCACTTGTATAGCCAGTTTTTCATTATGCTAAAACAACTGCAATTGGACTTCTCACAGAGTGCCTATTAGAAGACCACTTCAAGAATCCCTCAGCAACAATGTCTGAGCTATTGGTTGTCTTGGAAAATGTCACTTGGTATGTTAACTTCTGGTTCAACTGGGAGAAATTTAGCTGCGAGGGCACAACTTTCACGACAACTTCTTTTGGTAAAACTATCTCCACCTTGTAAGATGATGTAGGGTCACCAACGTTGGTCACAGTTCTGGTATATGTCTGAGGAGTTGATCCAAGTCCGAATATGGAAAACGAAGGATAGTTTAATTGTGCTTCAGGGATACTTTTCACCTCCGAGCAATTCACCTTGCGTTGTAACAGGTTACCTACCTGTCGATTTGTGTAGTTCAAACCACAAAAATAAGGTACATAGTCCTCGAATGGTGTATCATAAATTAGTCCTGGATCATTTGCTCTCGATGGATTAACATGTCCAGCACCAATTGCAAATATATTAGCAGGAAGGAGCCTTTCGTCTAGTATTGGATTATTGGCAAGATTTAATGTGTCTGCAGTTGTCATCATTGCAGACTTAATAGCGGCAGGAGACCAATCAGGGTGTGCGCTCTTCAGCAGAGCTGCTACGCCACTAAGGTGAGGGCAAGACATTGAGGTTCCTGATACCATATTGAATGTGGATTTTGTGTTTTTGTTGTCATCAACGGAGGTAGGCCAAGCAGCAAGGATATTAACACCAGGACCGATTATGTCTGGTTTCAAGATGCCAGGACTAGCTTCACTTGGTCCGCGAGAAGAAAATGCAGCCACTATGGGAGAATTTTTATCTCCAATTGTCGTTCCTTGGAACGTGATTGTAGCAACAGGGTTAGATGTTGAGTTAATATAGGCAAGAATTTTTATTCCATCTGCAGCTGAAACATCCATTGCTGGAAGAACATGAGCAACAGCTGATGTAGTGACACCATAACTTGGACGGTTGATGATAATCATGCCAACACCTCCAGCATCCTTTACCGCTTGTCCTTTATCGACATTCAGAACGCCACCACCTGCCAAACATATGGCTATCTTTCCTCTTATAGCATGGTCAGTGAGTGACCCTGGTTTACAATAAGGGGTTTCAAATTCATCACTTGCATTTTTTCCAACATCAAATAGAGTGAAGAATGTTGAGTTGGAAATCTTTGGACGATACGCGGATTCTCCTTCAAATTCTTCTCCATTTCCAAGCTTAACAGTAGCTTTTATCTTTCTATCAAGCGTGCTGGCGCCTACTGTGAGAATCCACGGGGCTGCATTTCCTACTGAGCCAATAAATGGACCACTATTGCCTGCAGAGCAACTTACAAGAATACCTCTTTCTGTTGCGCTGTACGCCCCAAGAGCAATATTGTCACTATGGAAAGGAAGCGTACTGTGTCTACCAAGAGACAGAGAAAGAATATCTACACCGTCAGCTATAGCTGCATCCATGGCGGCAATGATATCAATTTCCGCACAACCATCAGAATTGCATACCTTATATATGGCTATGTGGGCAAGAGGGGCAACACCAACTGCAGTGCCATTCGCATTCCCATATACATTAGCACCTTTCACAAAGGCTCCTGCGGCTGTGCCCGCAGTGTGAGTTCCATGTCCATTATCATCTATCGGGGAACCATTGCCAAGTTGGTAAGACCTCGCTCCAATGAGCTTGTTGTTACACTTGTTCGTGAAATTAGACTCACAAACTCCTTTCCACTTAGCAGGCGGAGGAGGCATCCCAACATCGCTAAACGAAGGATGGTCAGGAAAAATTCCAGTGTCTATAACACCGATGATCACGCCTTTTCCATAATTGGAATGCATCCACAAGCCCATGTTCTGCTGCAAACCAAGAAAGCTTGGAGTATGAGTAGTGTGCAAGGACAAAATCCTCTGAGGCTGTGCAGAAACAAAACCATGTTTCTTCTCCATTTCCTTCACTTGTGATGCTGTTAATCTTGCTGCAAATCCTTTCATCACATTGTGATAGGAATAGACCATGCTAGCAGGCTCTTCATTTCCACTTGAGCTAATAGTTGTAGTTTTTGGCAAAAAAGAAAGGTAATAACTCTCTAAATCCATAGATGATGATTGAGTAGAAATTTGACTTTGTGGGGATTCAACATGGACTATATATGTCTCTAAATCACTCTGAATACTAGGCCATGGGAAAGAGCAAAAGATGAAAAGAAGAAGGATTTTCAAGAATCCCATGGCTGAAAAGAACTGAATGATGTATTTGAAAAGTGAATTTGATGAATTTCTCTGGTTTGGAGCAACTGTCTATATATAGTGCTTTGTTCTTGAACTATTCAAGTTCATGGCTTTATTTTCCTCCACTATCAAAATCAATCAAGACAGCTTAAGCATATATTGGAAGGAGACTTGGTCATTACACGGTAAACTCACACTGTTAAATTTAATTTTTGTTCGAAAAATATTGTGGAAAAGGAACTATGTGGGGAAGAAAATTAAAAGTACTACAAAGGATAAGAAAAGAAAGGCCAGTAAGTGTGAATGGGACTAGCTAATTTGAATTATATTCTATGAAGTGATAGGTTTTTTAAAGACCATCCACTGGAAATTTGTTCTCGAACAGTTTATCTAATGACGTCTTTAGGACAAGTTTAATTATATTTGGATACAATGAACATCTTTTTAAATACAGATGCTTAACAGCTAAATCTCTTTGTAATAAAAAGTTGCAAATATTCTGTCTAAACTGAAGACAACTAGCATGATATTGAAGTATAGCTGTTCTCAAAACGTGTAGGTCTTTAAGATCGTTCTTGAATTAAGCCGTTCATCCGATCACTTAAAACTAAAATTAGCCGATGAATGTATCATATATGTATTTGATCCATGTATAATATGTGTATACTGTGTATAATCAATACATTAGTTATGTATATCGATAAGGAAAAGAACGTGAATTCGGCCCGCTATTTCTGTAAAGGTCCCTTTATGCTTTTTTCTTTTAGGGCACGATACACATAAAACTCTCCACTGTCATAAAGTGTTGAGTCCCCACATCGGTTGTTCAAGGATAGGAAGGTCTCTTTTTAAGGCATTCATCAATTGTTACCTCTTGAGCTAGCTTTTGTGGTTGAGTTATGACCAAAGTTTATTTTTATCATGGTATGTTCATCTCAATTCTTGGTTCAACGGCTTGGGCGTGGGGGATTGTTGAGTTCCCACATCGGCTATTTAGAGATGTAAATATTTCTTTATATAATTTTGAGCAATCCTCGCCTCGTAATCTAGCTTCTCTGATTAAGTAAGGCCCAACATCAATTTCCTATCATAATGGTCTTAGTGGCACCAATAAATAATGGGCCACGCCCCAATAGTAACATTGCTTCCCCTAATTCTTGTTTTTGTGAAATTACATCACCATAGATGATGTTACATTGGTCCCCTTTAATTGTGGAATTTGGACTTTGGTCTTTTGACATGTATCGTTGGCATGCCCTACTTCCTACAAAATTCAATACTTGGCTATAGATTCCTCAATTGGGCACAATATGTTAGAAAGTGTCCATATGAATTAAATACAACGTCTTTTCCAGGAAACTCATAGGGTTGTCTCTATTCATTTTCCTGTCCTATTAATATAGTGTCAAACGTCCCAATTACTTTTTGAAGTCACCGGAGACTGACTTTCTTTCTAGGAATAATAGTATTTTTGGCTCTTTAGCAATTGATAAATTCTGTTTTATTCCTTGTGATATTCGATAAATGTATATTTTTGGTTCCTTTTGTATGAAATATGTTATATTTAAAATGTTTCTAGAACTACATTAGAGTTGAATATAGAGTAATAGTACAAGCTTAACATAACACATATGTAATTAAATAATGAAACCGTTGATAATCATGATAATTTTGTGAATATCCACAAGCGGAAGGAATCAAAGGTGTGTTTCATACTTTCAATTAATTGAAGGTCAAATGTACTTAGTCAGATAGCATTAGGACTAAAATCAGTATTTATCAATCATTGAGGGATTAAAAGTATTATTAACTCTTCTTTTATATTTTGGCTTGCTAGAATTTTTATTAAGATTAGTCAAAATATAAAGAAATAAACATATAAAAAAATCAAAGGGAAGGCATTGATTACCAGGACACCTTATCTCCTGTTGTGAAGATGGTGACTGTTAGAACAGTTATTGCTTTGGCTGCTGCAAGGGAATGAGCCATATATCAAATGGACGTGTCTAATGCATTTCTCCAAGGGGATCTTGCTGAAGAAGTTTATATGAGTCTACCTCAGGGTGTCACACATGATCAAGGCAAGGTGTGCAAGCTTATTAAATCCCTCTATGGTCTTAAACAAACATCTAGACAATGGAACATTAAATTGACTGATGCACTATTGTCTTCTGGTTTTAGTCAAAGTCATTTGTATTATTCCTTGTTTACAAGAAAGGACATAAATAAGATTGTAATAGTATTGGTTTATGTTGATGATTTACTCATCACTGGGAATGATGGTGAGATGATTGCTGAGACAAAAAAAAACATTACAACAACACTTCAAAATCAAAGACCTGGGAGAGTTGAGATATTTTCTAGGCTTTGAGTTTGCTAGAAATAAAAGTGGTATTGTAATGCACCAAAAGAAGTATGCCATTGAATTGGTTGCTGATATGGGATACACAGGGGCTGAACCTGCAGGGACACCAATGGAGACGAATGTCAAGTTGACTACTGTTGTTTATGATCAACATATGCAGGCTACAGGATCATATGGAGGCAGTGAGGGCGTGACTGATGATCCACTTTTGGAAGATCCATCTAGCTATCAGAAACTTATTGGAAGGCTCTTATATTTGACCAACACAAGGCCAGATATTGCCTTTGTTGTCCAGAGCCTGAGTCAGTTCATGCAGGCACCTAAATTGTCACATCAAGTGGCTGCTGAGAGGGTGGTCAAGTATGTGAAGCAAGCACCAGGGCTGGGTGTTTTTCTGGCTGCAGGGGAGGTCAGCACATTGACTGGTTTTTGTGATGCAGACTAGGCATCATGCCCAAACACTAGGAGATCAGTTACTGGATATCTCGTGTTTGTTGGTTCTTCCCTCATCTCTTGGAAGTCCAAGAAGCAGATCACAATATCCAGGAGCTCTGCTGAAGCTGAATACAGAAGTATGGCTTCTGTGGTTGCAGAAATAGTATGGATTTCAGGACTATTTTCAGAACTAGGTGTTCATTTGCAGCTGCCCATTTCTATATATAATGATAGCAAATCTGCCATCCAAATAGCTGCGAATCCAGTGTTTCATGAGCGTACGAAACACATTGAGATAGATTGCCACTTCATTCGAGAGAAGATTCAACAAGGGCTGGTTTCTGCGCTATACATTTCCACTGAAAATCAGCCAACTGATTTGTTGACAAAGAGCTTGACTAAGGGTGTCCACAAACATTTGTTACTCAAGCTAGGTATGAAGAACTTGTTTGCAGTACCTAGCTTGCAGGGGTATTGGAGTGCAGCAATGTAAAGATGTTGAAGTGCCACATAACAAGCTAAGGTGCACTGAAGTAGCATGCAACAACAAGACTCTCTAGCATTTCCCTTGTTTAGTTTGTTAGTTATAGCATAATAAGTGGTTAGTTGATTACCTTCTTAATTAAAGTGTTTAGAGACTTGTATAAATAAGTGCACACAACACTTTTACGGTTAGGAGAAAAATTGGAAAGCTCCCACAAATATCTTGTGTTCATCTCCCTTTCTCTTCTTCATATCTCAGGCGATGCATCCAGTTGCACAGTGCATGTTGCAACTGTGATCACATCATGAAATTCAACATGATGGACCAAAAAGTGTTCTTAACCCTTCATCATTGAAAGAAAAAGTACTACGTAAAAGATGAAGATGATGAATAGAAAGAAAATGACAAAGTGTGAATGAGCAACGCGGGTTCGGTATCCCGGGCCCACCACCAGCCCACATAATTCATAATTGTGCTTTACCGGGCTATAATTGGATTGACCCGGCCCATAAACACCACCAGCCCACATAATTTGGCGTCTCCTACGTTGGTCACAGTTCTGCACTCTTATGCTAGATTTGTTAACAGAATATGATTGGAGATAATAGGCATAAAAGAAATGATAAAGGAAAAACTGATTTCTATCAAAGATAATATGCTTTTATATTCTTCAATCAGCTGTAAACAAACATTGAAGCATTTAATACTGACATAAAAAAGTAACATAAAGCATATACTGAAAACAAAACAGCATTTTCACTATAATAAAATGTTTGTGTACTTTATGCACTTATATAGCCAGTTTTTCATTATGCTAAAACAACTGCAATTGGACTTCTCACAGAGTGCCTATTAGAAGACCACTTCAAGAATCCCTCAGCAACAATGTCTGAGCTATTGGTTGTCTTGGAAAATGTCACTTGGTATGTTAACTTCTGGTTCAACTGGGAGAAATTTAGCTGCGAGGGTACAACTTTCACGACAACTTCTTTTGGTAAAACTATCTTCACCTTGTAAGATGATGTAGGGTCACCAACGTTAGTCACAGTTCTGGTATATGTCTGAGGAGTTGATCCAAGTCCGAATATGGAAAACGAAGGATAGTTTAATTGTGCTTCAAGGATACTTTTCACCTCCGAGCAATTCACCTTGCGTTGTAACAGGTTACCTACCTGTCGACTTGTGTAGTTCAAACCACAAAAATAAGGTACATAGTCCTCGAATGGTGTATCATAAATTAGTCCTGGATCATTTGCTCTCGATGGATTAACATGTCCAGCACCAATTGCAAATATATTAGCAGGAAGGAGCCTTTCGTCTAGTATTGGATTATTGGCAAGATTTAATGTGTCTGCAGTTGTCATCATTGCAGACTTAATAGCGGCAGGAGACCAATCAGGGTGTGCGCTCTTCAGCAGAGCTGCTACGCCACTAAGGTGAGGGCAAGACATTGAGGTTCCTGATACCATATTGAATGTGGATTTTGTGTTTTTGTTGTCATCAACGGAGGTAGGCCAAGCAGCAAGGATATTAACACCAGGACCGATTATGTCTGGTTTCAAGATGCCAGGACTAGCTACACTTGGTCCGCGAGAAGAAAATGCAGCCACTATGGGAGAATTTTTATCTCCAATTGTCGTTCCTTGGAACGTGATTGTAGCAACAGGGTTAGATGTTGAGTTCATATAGGCAAGAATTTTTATTCCATCTGCAGCTGAAACATCCATTGCTGGAAGAACATGAGCAACAGCTGATGTAGTGACACCATAACTTGGACGGTTGATGATAATCATGCCAACACCTCCAGCATCCTTTACCGCTTGTCCTTTATCGGCATTCAGAACGCCACCACCTGCCAAACATATGGCTATCTTTCCTCTTATAGCATGGTCAGTGAGTGACCCTGGTTTACAATAAGGGGTTTCAAATTCATCACTTGCATTTTTTCCAACATCAAATAGAGTGAAGAAGGTTGAGTTGGAAATCTTTGGACGATACGGATTCTCCTTCAAATTCTTCTCCATTTCCAAGCTTAACAGTAGCTTTTATCTTTCTATCAAGCGTGCTGGCGCCTACTGTGAGAATCCACGGGGCTGCATTTTCTACTGAGCCAATGAATGGACCACTATTGCCTGCAGAGCAACTTACAAGAATACCTCTTTCTGTTGCGCTGTACGCCCCAAGAGCAATATTGTCACTATGGAAAGGAAGCGTACTGTGTTTACCAAGAGACAGAGAAAGAATATCTACACCGTCAGCTATAGCTGCATCCATGGCGGCAATGATATCAATTTCCGCACAACCATCAGAATTGCATACCTTATATATGGCTATGTGGGCAAGAGGGGCAACACCAACTGCAGTGCCATTCGCATTCCCATATACATTAGCACCTTTCACAAAGGCTCCTGCGGCTGTGCCCGCAGTGTGAGTACCATGTCCATTATCATCTATCGGGAACCATTGCCAAGTTGGTAAGACCTCGCTCCAATGAGCTTGTTGTTACACTTGTTCGTGAAATTAGACTCACAAACTCCTTTCCACTTAGCAGGCGGAGGAGGCATCCCAACATCGCTAAACGAAGGATGGTCAGGAAAAATTCCAGTGTCTATAACACCGATGATCACGCCTTTTCCATAATTGGAATGCATCCACAAGCCCATGTTCTGCTGCAAACCAAGAAAGCTTGGAGTATGAGTAGTGTGCAAGGACAAAATCCTCTGAGGCTGTGCAGAAACAAAACCATGTTTCTTCTCCATTTCCTTCACTTGTGATGCTGTTAATCTTGCTGCAAATCCTTTCATCACATTGTGATAGGAATAGACCATGCTAGCAGGCTCTTCATTTCCACTTGAGCTAATAGTTGTAGTTTTGGCAAAAAAGAAAGGTAATAACTCTCTAAATCCATAGATGATGATTGAGTAGAAATTTGGCTTTGTGGGGATTCAACATGGACTATATATGTCTCTAAATCACTCTGAATACTAGGCCATGGGAAAGAGCAAAAGATGAAAAGAAGAAGGATTTTCAAGAATCCCATGGCTGAAAAGAACTGAATGATGTATTTGAAAAGTGAATTTGATGAATTTCTCTGGTTTGGAGCAACTGTCTATATATAGTGCTTTGTTCTTGAACTATTCAAGTTCATGGCTTTATTTTCCTCCACTATCAAAATCAATCAAGACAGCTTAAGCATATATTGGAAGGAGACTTGGTCATTACACGATGTGTGCAGTTTGCATATCTATATTTTGTTACACCCTTATTCACATTCGAGGACGAATGTTGTTTAAGGAGGGGAGAATGTGAAGTCTTGGAAAATTAAAAAAAAAAAAAAAAAAAAGAAAGAAAATAATTTTTTTGAACGTCCAAACTTCCCCTTCCCCCTTAACCTTGCCCACACCCCATTTCAACACCCCACGGCCCAAAAACTAATTGGGCAGTATGCACACTACATAAATATATACACACAAGACACATAACACACACATACACTACTATATGAAATAAACTAAAAAGGGGACAGAACATAGAAGAGGAAGGGAAAAAAAAAGATTTGTTAAAGAGAGCAAGGATAAGCCGAAATTTGGGAAAAATCATTCGTTGTACGAAGCAACAAAGGTGAGTTTTCTCACTCAAATTTCTTAGTGAAATCCTGTATTTTAAGTTTTATACATGTTAGAATATAATGTTGGTGTTAAAAGAAAAATTATGAATTTAGATTTCTTAAACAACTAGTTCGGGACATGAACGTTACAAACTGTTTTTCGGAGTTATACTTGTTTTAATTAGACGAAATTTGGTATGGTTGTAAATCACTTTGTTACGAACAGATTGAACTAAAGAAGAGATAAAACGGACTTATGGTTTAAGAGTTATCAGAGTTTAAACTTTCTGCCACAGATTTGGACGAAATCTGAGAGCAAGTAGAATTATGAACTGTTTTCCCGAGTTTCACTTGTTAGAATTAGACGAAATTTGGTATGGATGTAAATAAATTTGTTACGAACAGATTGAACTAAAGAAGAGGTATAATGGACTTACGGTTTAGAAGTTATCGTATTTTAAAGTTTCTGCGCCGGATCGGTTGAAAGTCCGTAAAGCAGTGGGTAAAATGGTAAAACTGTAGCAATGGGTACAGAATATGAAATGTTGATTCAAATGAAAGTCCTAGATTTGTCTTTTCTCGTCAGTTTGAGAATTTACGGGGCTTGATCCAAATTACGGATAAGAAGTTATGATTGTTTTAAGATCGTGTGTCGTTCTGATAATAAATTCGGCAAACAGTTCTTAATGTATTTGTTAAAACTGAAAACTGAATGTTTCGGTGAGGAATTTAAAATTTTGTGTTGAATAAGAGTTCTAGATTATTCTGTTCTCGACAGTTTGAGACTTTGCGTACATAAATCCGACTTACGGTTTGAGAGTTGTAACCCATACAAGTGGGAAGGGCGAAATATTGAAAGAAGGAAATATTATTTGAGCCTTTTGAACATATAACACATACAAAAAAAATATGTAAATGCATTTGTAAATGATCGGATCGTGTTACGCCGCAACAAAGCGTAAAGTGAATACGTGTTCACAAATACGTAAATATAATGGATCGGGTTGCGCGCAACAAAACGTAAAGTGAATACGCGTTCACAAATACGTAAACATAATGGATAGGGTTGCCGCAACAAAGCGTAAAGTGAATACGGCGTTCACAAATACGTAAATATAATGGATCGGGTTGCACGCCGAAACAAAACGTAAAGTGAATACGCTTCACAAATACGTAAACATAATGGATCGGGTTGCACGCCGCAACAAAACGTAAAGTGAATACGCGTTCACAAATACGTAAACTTAATGGATCGGGTTGCACGCCGCAACAGATATGTAAATGCATTTGTAAATGCATCGGATCGGGTTGCACGCAACAAATATGTAAATACAAAGGAATACCTTAATATGTAACCCGAGATAAAACGTATGCGTGGGTTAAAGTACATCCGTCAAACGAATTGAAAGAGAATATTATTGTGTGAATACTTGATTATGATACATTGAAAATGTTGAAGTTTGTCTCACAACATGGTTATTGTGTTCTAATATGTTTGTACTTAAGATATTGCGAGATTACTTTGATTTATAGGGTGAGGTTCTCACCAAATTTTGGATGGTAAGTGACTCTTTTATTTAACATATTTCGGGAAGCGTGATAGAGGAAAAGCTCATAGCAATTTAGCGATCGTCCATGACCTCTTTGACCCACCAATCCATTATTTCGGATTTGGTGAAAGTTATTCTCATAAAGTATGTTTTAAGAACTAGGTTTCATTATCTCGGGGAATGCCCCACACAAGATTGTTCTTTGTAAGCTTTGAATTGTTTATTATTATATATATATTATTTCCGCACTTAAATACATGTTTAATCTAGGAAGAAAAGAAGTTAACGGTTCGCCTGGAAAATAAATAATTGTCCAGGTGCCATCACGCCTTAAGGAAAGACTTAAGAAAAGCCGGGGCGTGACAAAAGAACTGAATGATGTATTTGAAAAGTGAATTTGATGAATTTTTCTGGTTTGGAGCAACTGTCTATATATAGTGCTTTGTTCTTGAACTATTCAAGTTCATGGCTTTATTTTCCTCCACTATCAAAATCAATCAAGACAGCTTAAGCATATATTGGAAGGAGACTTGGTCATTACACGGTAAACTCACACTGTTAAATTTAATTTTTGTTCGAAAAATATTGTGGAAAAGGAACTATGTGGGGAAGAAAATTAAAAGTACTACAAAGGATAAGAAAAGAAAGGCCAGTAAGTGTGAATGGGACTAGCTAATTTGAATTATATTCTATGAAGTGATAGGTTTTTTAAAGACCATCCACTGGAAATTTGTTCTCGAACAGTTTATCTAATGACGTCTTTAGGACAAGTTTAATTATATTTGGATACAATGAACATCTTTTTAAATACAGATGCTTAACAGCTAAATCTCTTTGTAATAAAAAGTTGCAAATATTCTGTCTAAACTGAAGACAACTAGCATGATATTGAAGTATAGCTGTTCTCAAAAACGTGTAGGTCTTTAAGATCGTTCTTGAATTAAGCCGTTCATCCGATCACTTAAAACTAAAATTAGCCGATGAATGTATCATATATGTATTTGATCCATGTATAATATGTGTATACTGTGTATAATCAATACATTAGTTATGTATATCGATAAGGAAAAGAACGTGAATTCGGCCCGCTATTTCTGTAAAGGTCCCTTTATGCTTTTTTCTTTTAGGGCACGATACACATAAAACTCTCCACTGTCATAAAGTGTTGAGTCCCCACATCGGTTGTTCAAGGATAGGAAGGTCTCTTTTAAGGCATTCATCAATGATTATTCACTCTTGAAAGGCTTTTGTGGTTGAGTTATGGCCAAAGTTTATTTTTATCATGGTATGTTCATCTCAATTCTTGGTTCAACGGCTTGGGCGTGGGGGATTGTTGAGTTCCCACATCGGCTATTTAGAGATGTAAATATTTCTTTATATAATTTTGAGCAATCCTCGCCTCGTAATCTAGCTTCTCTGATTAAGTAAGGCCCAACATCAATTTCCTATCATAATGGTCTTAGTGGCACCAATAAATAATGGGCCACGCCCCAATAGTAACATTGCTTCCCCTAATTCTTGTTTTGTGAAATTACATCACCATAGATGATGTTACATTGGTCCCCTTTAATTGTGGAATTTGGACTTTGGTCTTTTGACATGTATCGTTGGCATGCCCTACTTCCTACAAAATTCAATACTTGGCTATAGATTCCTCAATTGGGCACAATATGTTAGAAAGTGTCCATATGAATTAAATACAACGTCTTTTCCAGGAAACTCATAGGGTTGTCTCTATTCATTTTCCTGTCCTATTAATATAGTGTCAAACGTCCCAATTACTTTTTGAAGTCACCGGAGACTGACTTTCTTTCTAGGAATAATAGTATTTTTGGCTCTTTAGCAATTGATAAATTCTGTTTTATTCCTTGTGATATTCGATAAATGTATATTTTTGGTTCCTTTTGTATGAAATATGTTATATTTAAAATGTTTCTAGAACTACATTAGAGTTGAATATAGAGTAATAGTACAAGCTTAACATAACACATATGTAATTAAATAATGAAACCGTTGATAATCATGATAATTTTGTGAATATCCACAAGCGGAAGGAATCAAAGGTGTGTTTCATACTTTCAATTAATTGAAGGTCAAATGTACTTAGTCAGATAGCATTAGGACTAAAATCAGTATTTATCAATCATTGAGGGATTAAAAGTATTATTAACTCTTCTTTTATATTTTGGCTTGCTAGAATTTTTATTAAGATTAGTCAAAATATAAAGAAATAAACATATAAAAAAATCAAAGGGAAGGCATTGATTACCAGGACACCTTATCTCCTGTTGTGAAGATGGTGACTGTTAGAACAGTTATTGCTTTGGCTGCTGCAAGGGAATGAGCCATATATCAAATGGACGTGTCTAATGCATTTCTCCAAGGGGATCTTGCTGAAGAAGTTTATATGAGTCTACCTCAGGGTGTCACACATGATCAAGGCAAGGTGTGCAAGCTTATTAAATCCCTCTATGGTCTTAAACAAACATCTAGACAATGGAACATTAAATTGACTGATGCACTATTGTCTTCTGGTTTTAGTCAAAGTCATTTGTATTATTCCTTGTTTACAAGAAAGGACATAAATAAGATTGTAATAGTATTGGTTTATGTTGATGATTTACTCATCACTGGGAATGATGGTGAGATGATTGCTGAGACAAAAAAAAACATTACAACAACACTTCAAAATCAAAGACCTGGGAGAGTTGAGATATTTTCTAGGCTTTGAGTTTGCTAGAAATAAAAGTGGTATTGTAATGCACCAAAAGAAGTATGCCCTTGAATTGGTTGCTGATATAGGATTCACAAGGGCTAAACCTGCAGGGACACCAATGAAGACAAATGTCAAGTTGACTACTGCTGTTTATGATCAACATATGCAGGCTACAAGATCATCTGAAGGCAGTGATGGGGTGACTGATGATCCACTTTTGGAAGATCCATCTAGCTATCAGAAACTTATTGGAAGGCTCTTATATTTGACCAACACAAGGCCAGATATTGCCTTTGTTGTCCAGAGCCTGAGTCAGTTCATGCAGGAACTTAAATTATCACATCAAGTGGCTGCTGAGAGGGTGGTCAAGTATGTGAAGCAAGCACCAGGGCTGGGTGTTTTTCTGGCTGCAGGGGAGGTCAACACAGTGACTGCTTTTTGTGATGCAGACTGGGCATCCTGCCCAAACACTAGGAGATCAGTTACTGGATATCTCGTGTTTGTTGGTTCTTCCCTCATCTCTTGGAAGTCCAAGAAGTAGATCACAATATCCAGGAGCTCTACTGAAGCTGAATACAGAAGTATGACTTCTGTGGTTGTAGAAATAGTATGGATTTCAGGACTATTTTCAGAACTAGGTGTTCATTTGCAGTTGCCCATCTCTATATATAGTGATAGCAAATCTGCCATCCAAATAGCTGCGAATCCAGTGTTTCATGAGCGTACGAAACACATTGAAATAGATTTCCACTTCATTCGAGAGAAGATTCAACAAGGGCTGGTTTCTGCGCTATACATTGCCACTGAAAATCAGCCAGCTGATTTGTTGACAAAGAGCTTGACTAAGGGTGTCCACAAGCATTTGTTACTCAAGATAGGTATGAAGAACTTGTTTGTAGTACCTAGCTTGCAGGGGGGTATTGGAGTGCATCAATGTAAAGATGTTGAAGTGCCACATAACAAGCTATGGTGCACTGAAGTAGCATGCATCAACAAGACTCTCAAGCATTTCCCTTGTTTAATTTGTTAGTTATAGCATAATAAATGGTTAGTTGATTACCTTCTTAATTAAAGTGTTTAGAGACTTGTATAAATAAGTGCACACAACACTTTTACGGTTAGGAGAAAAATTGGAAAGCTCCCACAAATATCTTGTGTTCATCTCCCTTTCTCTTCTTCATATCTCAGGCGATGCATCCAGTTGCACAGTGCATGTTGCAACTGTGATCACATCATGAAATTCAACATGATGGACCAAAAAGTGTTCTTAACCCTTCATCATTGAAAGAAAAAGTACTACGTAAAAGATGAAGATGATGAATAGAAAGAAAATGACAAAGTGTGAATGAGCAACGCGGGGTTCGGTATCCCGGGCCCACCACCAGCCCACATAATTCATAATTGTGCTTTACCGGGCTATAATTGGATTGACCCGGCCCATAAACACCACCAGCCCACATAATTTGGCGTCTCCTACGTTGGTCACAGTTCTGCACTCTTATGCTAGATTTGTTAACAGAATATGATTGGAGATAATAGGCATAAAAGAAATGATAAAGGAAAAACTGATTTCTATCAAAGATAATATGCTTTTATATTCTTCAATCAGCTGTAAACAAACATTGAAGCATTTAATACTGACATAAAAAAGTAACATAAAGCATATACTGAAAACAAAACAGCATTTTCACTATAATAAAATGTTTGTGTACTTTATGCACTTATATAGCCAGTTTTTCATTATGCTAAAACAACTGCAATTGGACTTCTCACAGAGTGCCTATTAGAAGACCACTTCAAGAATCCCTCAGCAACAATGTCTGAGCTATTGGTTGTCTTGGAAAATGTCACTTGGTATGTTAACTTCTGGTTCAACTGGGAGAAATTTAGCTGCGAGGGTACAACTTTCACGACAACTTCTTTTGGTAAAACTATCTTCACCTTGTAAGATGATGTAGGGTCACCAACGTTAGTCACAGTTCTGGTATATGTCTGAGGAGTTGATCCAAGTCCGAATATGGAAAACGAAGGATAGTTTAATTGTGCTTCAAGGATACTTTTCACCTCCGAGCAATTCACCTTGCGTTGTAACAGGTTACCTACCTGTCGACTTGTGTAGTTCAAACCACAAAAATAAGGTACATAGTCCTCGAATGGTGTATCATAAATTAGTCCTGGATCATTTGCTCTCGATGGATTAACATGTCCAGCACCAATTGCAAATATATTAGCAGGAAGGAGCCTTTCGTCTAGTATTGGATTATTGGCAAGATTTAATGTGTCTGCAGTTGTCATCATTGCAGACTTAATAGCGGCAGGAGACCAATCAGGGTGTGCGCTCTTCAGCAGAGCTGCTACGCCACTAAGGTGAGGGCAAGACATTGAGGTTCCTGATACCATATTGAATGTGGATTTTGTGTTTTGTTGTCATCAACGGAGGTAGGCCAAGCAGCAAGGATATTAACACCAGGACCGATTATGTCTGGTTTCAAGATGCCAGGACTAGCTACACTTGGTCCATGAGAAGAAAATGCAGCCACTATGGGAGAATTTTTATCTCCAATTGTCGTTCCTTGGAACGTGATTGTAGCAACAGGGTTAGATGTTGAGTTCATATAGGCAAGAATTTTTATTCCATCTGCAGCTGAAACATCCATTGCTGGAAGAACATGAGCAACAGCTGATGTAGTGACACCATAACTTGGACGGTTGATGATAATCATGCCAACACCTCCAGCATCCTTTACCGCTTGTCCTTTATCGGCATTCAGAACGCCACCACCTGCCAAACATATGGCTATCTTTCCTCTTATAGCATGGTCAGTGAGTGACCCTGGTTTACAATAAGGGTTTCAAATTCATCACTTGCATTTTTTCCAACATCAAATAGAGTGAAGAAGGTTGAGTTGGAAATCTTTGGACGATACGCGGATTCTCCTTCAAATTCTTCTCCATTTCCAAGCTTAACAGTAGCTTTTATCTTTCTATCAAGCGTGCTGGCGCCTACTGTGAGAATCCACGGGGCTGCATTTTCTACTGAGCCAATGAATGGACCACTATTGCCTGCAGAGCAACTTACAAGAATACCTCTTTCTGTTGCGCTGTACGCCCCAAGAGCAATATTGTCACTATGGAAAGGAAGCGTACTGTGTTTACCAAGAGACAGAGAAAGAATATCTACACCGTCAGCTATAGCTGCATCCATGGCGGCAATGATATCAATTTCCGCACAACCATCAGAATTGCATACCTTATATATGGCTATGTGGGCAAGAGGGGCAACACCAACTGCAGTGCCATTCGCATTCCCATATACATTAGCACCTTTCACAAAGGCTCCTGCGGCTGTGCCCGCAGTGTGAGTACCATGTCCATTATCATCTATCGGGAACCATTGCCAAGTTGGTAAGACCTCGCTCCAATGAGCTTGTTGTTACACTTGTTCGTGAAATTAGACTCACAAACTCCTTTCCACTTAGCAGGCGGAGGAGGCATCCCAACATCGCTAAACGAAGGATGGTCAGGAAAAATTCCAGTGTCTATAACACCGATGATCACGCCTTTTCCATAATTGGAATGCATCCACAAGCCCATGTTCTGCTGCAAACCAAGAAAGCTTGGAGTATGAGTAGTGTGCAAGGACAAAATCCTCTGAGGCTGTGCAGAAACAAAACCATGTTTCTTCTCCATTTCCTTCACTTGTGATGCTGTTAATCTTGCTGCAAATCCTTTCATCACATTGTGATAGGAATAGACCATGCTAGCAGGCTCTTCATTTCCACTTGAGCTAATAGTTGTAGTTTTTGGCAAAAAAGAAAGGTAATAACTCTCTAAATCCATAGATGATGATTGAGTAGAAATTTGGCTTTGTGGGGATTCAACATGGACTATATATGTCTCTAAATCACTCTGAATACTAGGCCATGGGAAAGAGCAAAAGATGAAAAGAAGAAGGATTTTCAAGAATCCCATGGCTGAAAAGAACTGAATGATGTATTTGAAAAGTGAATTTGATGAATTTCTCTGGTTTGGAGCAACTGTCTATATATAGTGCTTTGTTCTTGAACTATTCAAGTTCATGGCTTTATTTTCCTCCACTATCAAAATCAATCAAGACAGCTTAAGCATATATTGGAAGGAGACTTGGTCATTACACGATGTGTGCAGTTTGCATATCTATATTTTGTTACACCCTTATTCACATTCGAGGACGAATGTTGTTTAAGGAGGGGAGAATGTGAAGTCTTGGAAAATTAAAAAAAAAAAAAAAAAAAAAGAAAGAAAATAATTTTTTGAACGTCCAAACTTCCCCTTCCCCCTTAACCTTGCCCACTCCCCATTTCAACTCCCCACGTCCCAAAAACTAATTGTGCAGTATGCACACTACATAAATATATACACACAAGACACATAACACACACATACACTACTATATGAAATAAACTAAAAAGGGGACAGAACATAGAAGAGGAAGGGAAAAAAAAAGATTTGTTAAAGAGAGCAAGGATAAGCCGAAATTTGGGAAAAATCATTCGTTGTACGAAGCAACAAAGGTGAGTTTTCTCACTCAAATTTCTTAGTGAAATCCTGTATTTTAAGTTTTATACATGTTAGAATATAATGTTGGTGTTAAAAGAAAAATTATGAATTTAGATTTCTTAAACAACTAGTTCGGGACATGAACGTTACAAACTGTTTTTCGGAGTTATACTTGTTTTAATTAGACGAAATTTGGTATGGTTGTAAATCACTTTGTTACGAACAGATTGAACTAAAGAAGAGATAAAACGGACTTACGGTTTAAGAGTTATCATAGTTTAAACTTTCTGCCACAGATTTGGACGAAATCTGAGAGCAAGTAGAATTATGAACTGTTTTCCCGAGTTTCACTTGTTAGAATTAGACGAAATTTGGTATGGATGTAAATAAATTTGTTACGAACAGATTGAACTAAAGAATAGGTATAATGGACTTACGGTTTAGAAGTTATCATATTTTAAAGTTTCTGCGCCGGATCGGTTGAAAGTCCGTAAAGCAGTGGGTAAAATGGTAAAACTGTAGCAATGGGTACAGAATATGAAATGTTGATTCAAATGAAAGTCCTAGATTTGTCTTTTCTCGTCAGTTTGAGAATTTACGGGGCTTGATCCAAATTACGGATAAGAAGTTATGATTGTTTTAAGATCGTGTGTCGTTCTGATAATAAATTCGGCAAACAGTTCTTAATGTATTTGTTAAAACTGAAAACTGAATGTTTCGGTGAGGAATTTAAAATTTTGTGTTGAATAAGAGTTCTAGATTATTCTGTTCTCGACAGTTTGAGACTTTGCGTACATAAATCCGACTTACGGTTTGAGAGTTGTAACCCATACAAGTGGGAAGGGCGAAATATTGAAAGAAGGAAATATTAATTGAGCCTTTTGAACATATAACACATACAAAACAAATATGTAAATGCATTTGTAAATGCATCGGATCGGGTTGCACGCCGCAACAAAACGTAAAGTGAATACGTGTTCACAAATACGTAAATATAATGGATCGGGTTGCACGCCGCAACAAAACGTAAAGTGAATACGCGTTCACAAATACGTAAACATAATGGATAGGGTTGCACGCCGCAACAAAACGTAAAGTGAATACGCGTTCACAAATACGTAAATATAATGGATCGGGTTGCACGCCGCAACAAAACGTAAAGTGAATACGCTTCACAAATACGTAAACATAATGGATCGGGTTGCATGCCGCAACAAAACGTAAAGTGAATACGCGTCACAAATACGTAAACTTAATGGATCGGGTTGCACGCCGCAACAGATATGTAAATGCATTTGTAAATGCATCGGATCGGGTTGCACGCCGCAACAAATATGTAAATACAAAGGAATACCTTAATATGTAACATGAGATAAAACATGTACGTGGGTTAAGCTGAGTACATCCTGAAACGAATTGAAAGAGAATATTATTGTGTGAATACTTGATTATGATACATTGAAAATGTTGAAGTTTGTCTCACAACATGGTTATTGTGTTCTAATATGTTTGTACTTAAGATATTGCGAGATTACTTTGATTTATAGGGTGAGGTCACCAAATTTACTGGATGGTAGACTTCTTTTATTTAACATATTTCAGGAAGCGTGATAGAGAAAAGCTCGCAATGCGCTAGCGATCGTCCCACTTTCTTTGACCCACCAATCCATTATTTCGGATTTGGTGAAAGTTATTCTCATAAAGTATGTTTTAAGAACTAGGTTTCATTATCTCTAATGCCCCACACAAGATTGTTTTTGTAGCTTTGAATTGATTATTATTAAATATATATTATTAAATCACTAAAATACATGTTTAATCTAGGAAGAAAAGAAGTTAACAGTTCACTGGAAAATAAATAATTGTCTGCGCCATCACGCCTAAGGAAAGACTTAAGAAGTTCTAGGCGACAAAAGAACTGAATGATGTATTTGAAAAGTGAATTTGATGAATTTTTCTGGTTTGGAGCAACTGTCTATATATAGTGCTTTGTTCTTGAACTATTCAAGTTCATGGCTTTATTTTCCTCCACTATCAAAATCAATCAAGACAGCTTAAGCATATATTGGAAGGAGACTTGGTCATTACACGGTAAACTCACACTGTTAAATTTAATTTTTGTTCGAAAAATATTGTGGAAAAGGAACTATGTGGGAAGAAAATTAAAAGTACTACAAAGGATAAGAAAAGAAAGGCCAGTAAGTGTGAATGGGACTAGCTAATTTGAATTATATTCTATGAAGTGATAGGTTTTTTAAAGACCATCCACTGGAAATTTGTTCTCGAACAGTTTATCTAATGACGTCTTTAGGACAAGTTTAATTATATTTGGATACAATGAACATCTTTTTAAATACAGATGCTTAACAGCTAAATCTCTTTGTAATAAAAAGTTGCAAATATTCTGTCTAAACTGAAGACAACTAGCATGATATTGAAGTATAGCTGTTCTCAAAAACGTGTAGGTCTTTAAGATCGTTCTTGAATTAAGCCGCTTCATCCGATCACTTAAAACTAAAATTAGCCGATGAATGTATCATATATGTATTTGATCCATGTATAATATGTGTATACTGTGTATAATCAATACATTAGTTATGTATATCGATAAGGAAAAGAACGTGAATTCGCCCGCTATTTCTGTAAAGGTCCCTTTATGCTTTTTCTTTTAGGGCACGATACACATAAAACTCTCCACTGTCATAAAGTGTTGAGTCCCCACATCGGTTGTTCAAGGATAGGAAGGTCTATTTAAGGCATTCATCAATTGTTACCTCTTGAGCTAGCTTTTGTGGTTGAGTTATGACCAAAGTTTATTTTTTTATCATGGTATGTTCATCTCAATTCTTGGTTCAACGGCTTGGCGTGGGGATTGTTGAGTTCCCACATCGGCTATTTAGAGATGTAAATATTTCTTTATATAATTTTGAAGAATCCTCGCCGTAATCTAAATTTTCTGATTAAGTAAGGCCCAACATCAATTTCCTATCATAATGGTCTTAGTGGCACCAATAAATAATGGGCCACGCCCCAATAGTAACATTGCTTCCCCTAATTCTTGTTTTTGTGTATTTACATCACCATAGATGATGTTACATTGGTCCCTTTAATTGTGGAATTTGGACTTTGGTCTTTTGACATGTATCGTTGGCATGCCCTACTTCCTACAAAATTCAATACTTGGCTATAGATTCCTCAATTGGGCACAATATGTTAGAAAGTGTCCATATGAATTAAATACAACGTCTTTTCCAGGAAACTCATGGGTTGTCTCTATTCATTTTCCTGTCCTATTAATATAGTGTCAAACGTCCCAATTACTTTTGAAGTCACCGAGACTGACTTTCTTTCTAGGAATAATAGTATTTTTGGCTCTTTAGCAATTGATAAATTCTGTTTTATTCCTTGTGATATTCGATAAATGTATATTTTTGGTTCCTTTTGTATGAAATATGTTATATTTAAAATGTTTCTAGAACTACATTAGAGTTGAATATAGAGTAATAGTACAAGCTTAACATAACACATATGTAATTAAATAATGAAACCGTTGATAATCATGATAATTTTGTGAATATCCACAAGCGGAAGGAATCAAAGGTGTGTTTCATACTTTCAATTAATTGAAGGTCAAATGTACTTAGTCAGATAGCATTAGGACTAAAATCAGTATTTATCAATCATTGAGGGATTAAAAGTATTATTAACTCTTCTTTTATATTTTGGCTTGCTAGAATTTTTATTAAGATTAGTCAAAATATAAAGAAATAAACATATAAAAAAATCAAAGGGAAGGCATTGATTACCAGGACACCTTATCTCCTGTTGTGAAGATGGTGACTGTTAGAACAGTTATTGCTTTGGCTGCTGCAAGGGAATGGGTCATATATCAAATGGATGTGTCTAATGCATTTCTCCAAAGGGATCTTGCTGAAAAAGTTTATATGAGTCTACCTCAGGGTGTCACACATGATCAAGGCAAGGTGTGCAAGCTTATTAAATCCCTCTATGGTCTTAAACAAACATCTAGACAATGGAACATTAAATTGACTGATGCACTATTGTCTTCTGGTTTTAGTCAAAGTCATTTGTATTATTCCTTGTTTACAAGAAAGGACATAAATAAGATTGTAATAGTATTGGTTTATGTTGATGATTTACTCATCACTGGGAATGATGGTGAGATGATTGCTGAGACAAAAAAAAACATTACAACAACACTTCAAAATCAAAGACCTGGGAGAGTTGAGATATTTTCTAGGCTTTGAGTTTGCTAGAAATAAAAGTGGTATTGTAATGCACCAAAAGAAGTATGCCATTGAATTGGTTGCTGATATGGGATACACAGGGGCTGAACCTGCAGGGACACCAATGGAGACGAATGTCAAGTTGACTACTGTTGTTTATGATCAACATATGCAGGCTACAGGATCATATGGAGGCAGTGAGGCGTGACTGATGATCCACTTTTGGAAGATCCATCTAGCTATCAGAAACTTATTGGAAGGCTCTTATATTTGACCAACACAAGGCCAGATATTGCCTTTGATGTCCAGAGCCTGAGTCAGTTCATGCAAACACCTGAATTGTCACATCAAGTGGCTGCTGAGAGGGTGGTCAAGTATGTGAAGCAAACACCAGGGCTGGGTGTTTTTCTGGCTGCAGGGGAGGTCAGCACATTGATTGCTTTTTGTGATGCAGACTGGGCATCCTGCCCAAACACTAGGAGATCGGTTACTGGATATCTCGTGTTTGTTGGTTCTTCCCTCATCTCTTGGAAGTCTAAGAAGCAGATCACAATATCCAGGAGCTCTGCTGAAGCTGAATACTTAAGTATGGCTTCTGTGGTTGCAGAAATAGTATGGATTTCAGGACTATTTCCAGAACTAGGTGTTCATTTGCAGCTGCCCATCTCTATATATAGTGATAGCAAATCTGCCATTCAAATAGCTGCGAATCCAGTGTTTCATGAGCGTACGAAACACATTGAGATATATTGCCACTTCATTCGAGAGAAGATTTAACAAGAGCTGGTTTCTGCGCTATACATTGCCACTGAAAATCAGCCAGCTGATTTGTTGACAAAGAGCTTGACTAAGGGTGTCCACAAGCATTTGTTACTCAAGATAGGTATGAAGAACTTGTTTGTAGTACCTAGCTTGCAGGGGGGTATTGGAGTGCATCAATGTAAAGATGTTGAAGTGCCACATAACAAGCTATGGTGCACTGAAGTAGCATGCATCAACAAGACTCTCAAGCATTTCCCTTGTTTAATTTGTTAGTTATAGCATAATAAATGGTTAGTTGATTACCTTCTTAATTAAAGTGTTTAGAGACTTGTATAAATAAGTGCACACAACACTTTTACGGTTAGGAGAAAAATTGGAAAGCTCCCACAAATATCTTGTGTTCATCTCCCTTTCTCTTCTTCATATCTCAGGCGATGCATCCAGTTGCACAGTGCATGTTGCAACTGTGATCACATCATGAAATTCAACATGATGGACCAAAAAGTGTTCTTAACCCTTCATCATTGAAAGAAAAAGTACTACGTAAAAGATGAAGATGATGAATAGAAAGAAAATGACAAAGTGTGAATGAGCAACGCTGGGTTCGGTATCCCGGGCCCACCACCAGCCCACATAATTCATAATTGTGCTTTACCGGGCTATAATTGGATTGACCCGGCCCATAAACACCACCAGCCCACATAATTTGGCGTCTCCTACGTTGGTCACAGTTCTGCACTCTTATGCTAGATTTGTTAACAGAATATGATTGGAGATAATAGGCATAAAAGAAATGATAAAGGAAAAACTGATTTCTATCAAAGATAATATGCTTTTATATTCTTCAATCAGCTGTAAACAAACATTGAAGCATTTAATACTGACATAAAAAAGTAACATAAAGCATATACTGAAAACAAAACAGCATTTTCACTATAATAAAATGTTTGTGTACTTTATGCACTTATATAGCCAGTTTTTCATTATGCTAAAACAACTGCAATTGGACTTCTCACAGAGTGCCTATTAGAAGACCACTTCAAGAATCCTAAGCAACAATGTCTGAGCTATTGGTTGTCTTGGAAAATGTCACTTGGTATGTTAACTTCTGGTTCAACTGGGAGAAATTTAGCTGCGAGGGTACAACTTTCACGACAACTTCTTTTGGTAAAACTATCTTCACCTTGTAAGATGATGTAGGGTCACCAACGTTAGTCACAGTTCTGGTATATGTCTGAGGAGTTGATCCAAGTCCGAATATGGAAAACGAAGGATAGTTTAATTGTGCTTCAAGGATACTTTTCACCTCCGAGCAATTCACCTTGCGTTGTAACAGGTTACCTACCTGTCGACTTGTGTAGTTCAAACCACAAAAATAAGGTACATAGTCCTCGAATGGTGTATCATAAATTAGTCCTGGATCATTTGCTCGATGGATTAACATGTCCAGCACCAATTGCAAATATATTAGCAGGAAGGAGCCTTTCGTCTAGTATTGGATTATTGGCAAGATTTAATGTGTCTGCAGTTGTCATCATTGCAGACTTAATAGCGGCAGGAGACCAATCAGGGTGTGCGCTCTTCAGCAGAGCTGCTACGCCACTAAGGTGAGGGCAAGACATTGAGGTTCCTGATACCATATTGAATGTGGATTTTGTGTTTTTGTTGTCATCAACGGAGGTAGGCCAAGCAGCAAGGATATTAACACCAGGACCGATTATGTCTGGTTTCAAGATGCCAGGACTAGCTACACTTGGTCCGCGAGAAGAAAATGCAGCCACTATGGGAGAATTTTTATCTCCAATTGTCGTTCCTTGGAACGTGATTGTAGCAACAGGGTTAGATGTTGAGTTCATATAGGCAAGAATTTTTATTCCATCTGCAGCTGAAACATCCATTGCTGGAAGAACATGAGCAACAGCTGATGTAGTGACACCATAACTTGGACGGTTGATGATAATCATGCCAACACCTCCAGCATCCTTTACCGCTTGTCCTTTATCGGCATTCAGAACGCCACCACCTGCCAAACATATGGCTATCTTTCCTCTTATAGCATGGTCAGTGAGTGACCCTGGTTTACAATAAGGGGTTTCAAATTCATCACTTGCATTTTTTCCAACATCAAATAGAGTGAAGAAGGTTGAGTTGGAAATCTTTGGACGATACGCGGATTCTCCTTCAAATTCTTCTCCATTTCCAAGCTTAACAGTAGCTTTTATCTTTCTATCAAGCGTGCTGGCGCCTACTGTGAGAATCCACGGGGCTGCATTTTCTACTGAGCCAATGAATGGACCACTATTGCCTGCAGAGCAACTTACAAGAATACCTCTTTCTGTTGCGCTGTACGCCCCAAGAGCAATATTGTCACTATGGAAAGGAAGCGTACTGTGTTTACCAAGAGACAGAGAAAGAATATCTACACCGTCAGCTATAGCTGCATCCATGGCGGCAATGATATCAATTTCCGCACAACCATCAGAATTGCATACCTTATATATGGCTATGTGGGCAAGAGGGCAACACCAACTGCAGTGCCATTCGCATTCCCATATACATTAGCACCTTTCACAAAGGCTCCTGCGGCTGTGCCCGCAGTGTGAGTACCATGTCCATTATCATCTATCGGGAACCATTGCCAAGTTGGTAAGACCTCGCTCCAATGAGCTTGTTGTTACACTTGTTCGTGAAATTAGACTCACAAACTCCTTTCCACTTAGCAGGCGGAGGAGGCATCCCAACATCGCTAAACGAAGGATGGTCAGGAAAAATTCCAGTGTCTATAACACCGATGATCACGCCTTTTCCATAATTGGAATGCATCCACAAGCCCATGTTCTGCTGCAAACCAAGAAAGCTTGGAGTATGAGTAGTGTGCAAGGACAAAATCCTCTGAGGCTGTGCAGAAACAAAACCATGTTTCTTCTCCATTTCCTTCACTTGTGATGCTGTTAATCTTGCTGCAAATCCTTTCATCACATTGTGATAGGAATAGACCATGCTAGCAGGCTCTTCATTTCCACTTGAGCTAATAGTTGTAGTTTTTGGCAAAAAAGAAAGGTAATAACTCTCTAAATCCATAGATGATGATTGAGTAGAAATTTGGCTTTGTGGGGATTCAACATGGACTATATATGTCTCTAAATCACTCTGAATACTAGGCCATGGGAAAGAGCAAAAGATGAAAAGAAGAAGGATTTTCAAGAATCCCATGGCTGAAAAGAACTGAATGATGTATTTGAAAAGTGAATTTGATGAATTTCTCTGGTTTGGAGCAACTGTCTATATATAGTGCTTTGTTCTTGAACTATTCAAGTTCATGGCTTTATTTTCCTCCACTATCAAAATCAATCAAGACAGCTTAAGCATATATTGGAAGGAGACTTGGTCATTACACGATGTGTGCAGTTTGCATATCTATATTTTGTTACACCCTTATTCACATTCGAGGACGAATGTTGTTTAAGGAGGGGAGAATGTGAAGTCTTGGAAAATTAAAAAAAAAAAAAAAAAAAAAAAAGAAAGAAAATAATTTTTTTGAACGTCCAAACTTCCCCTTCCCCCTTAACCTTGCCCACTCCCCATTTCAACTCCCCACGTCCCAAAAACTAATTGTGCAGTATGCACACTACATAAATATATACACACAAGACACATAACACACACATACACTACTATATGAAATAAACTAAAAAGGGGACAGAACATAGAAGAGGAAGGGAAAAAAAAAGATTTGTTAAAGAGAGCAAGGATAAGCCGAAATTTGGGAAAAATCATTCGTTGTAATGCAACAAAGGTGAGTTTTCTCACCAAATTTCTTAGTGAAATCCTGTATTTTAAGTTTTATACATGTTAGAATATAATGTTGGTGTTAAAAGAAAAATTATGAATTTAGATTTCTTAAACAACTAGTTCGGGACATGAACGTTACAAACTGTTTTTCGGAGTTATACTTGTTTTAATTAGACGAAATTTGGTATGGTTGTAAATCACTTTGTTACGAACAGATTGAACTAAAGAAGAGATAAAACGGACTTACGGTTTAAGAGTTATCATAGTTTAAACTTTCTGCCACAGATTTGGACGAAATCTGAGAGCAAGTAGAATTATGAACTGTTTTCCCGAGTTTCACTTGTTAGAATTAGACGAAATTTGGTATGGATGTAAATAAATTTGTTACGAACAGATTGAACTAAAGAAGAGGTATAATGGACTTACGGTTTAGAAGTTATCGTATTTTAAAGTTTCTGCGCCGGATCGGTTGAAAGTCCGTAAAGCAGTGGGTAAAATGGTAAAACTGTAGCAATGGGTACAGAATATGAAATGTTGATTCAAATGAAAGTCCTAGATTTGTCTTTTCTCGTCAGTTTGAGAATTTACGGGGCTTGATCCAAATTACGGATAAGAAGTTATGATTGTTTTAAGATCGTGTGTCGCTCGATAATAAATTCGGCAAACAGTTCTTAATGTATTTGTTAAAACTGAAAACTGAATGTTTCGGTGAGGAATTTAAAATTTTGTGTTGAATAAGAGTTCTAGATTATTCTGTTCTCGACAGTTTGAGACTTTGCGCATACATAAATCCGACTTACGGTTTGAGAGTTGTAACCCATACAAGTGGAAGGGCGAAATATTGAAAGATGAAATATTAATTGGCCTTTTGAACATATAACACATACAAAACAAATATGTAAATGCATTTGTAAATGCATCGATCGGAGACGCCGCAACAAAACGTAAAGTGAATACGTGTTCACAAATACGTAAATATAATGGATCGGGTTGCACGCCGCAACAAAACGTAAAGTGAATACGCTGCTCACAAATACGTAAACATAATGGATAGGGTTGCACGCCGCAACAAAACGTAAAGTGAATACGCGTCACAAATACGTAAATATAATGGATCGGGTTGCACGCCGCAACAAAACGTAAAGTGAATACGCTTCACAAATACGTAAACATAATGGATCGGCCAGACGCCGCAACAAAACGTAAAGTGAATACGCTGCTCACAAATACGTAAACTTAATGGATCGGCCGCACGCCGCAGATATGTAAATGCATTTGTAAATGCATCGGATCGGTTACGCACGCAACAAATATGTAAATACAAAGGAATACCTTAATATGTAACCCGAGATAAAACATGACGCGTAGTTGTTCGAGACATCCCAAACGAATTGAAAGAGAATATTATTGTGTGAATACTTGATAATGATACATTGAAAATGTTGAAGTTTGTCTCACAACATGGTTATTGTGTTCTAATATGTTTGTACTTAAGATATCATGAGATTACTTTGATTTATAGGGTGAGTTTCACTCAAATTTGACAGAGTAAGTGACTTTTTATTTAACATATTTCGAAGCGTGATAGAGGAAAAGCTCGCAATGCGCTAGCGATCGTCCCAGCCTTTCTTTGACCCACCAATCCATTATTTCGATTTGGTGAAAGTTATTCTCATAAAGTATGTTTTAAGAACTAGGTTTCATTATCTCTAATGCCCACACAAGATTGTTTCTTGTTTTTTGAATTGTTTATTATTATATATATATTATTTCCGCACTTAAATACATGTTTAATCTAGGAAGAAAAGAAGTTAACGGTTCGCCTGGAAAATAAATAATTGTCCAGGTGCCATCACGCCTTAAGGAAAGACTTAAGAAAAGCCGGGGCGTGACAAAAGAACTGAATGATGTATTTGAAAAGTGAATTTGATGAATTTTTCTGGTTTGGAGCAACTGTCTATATATAGTGCTTTGTTCTTGAACTATTCAAGTTCATGGCTTTATTTTCCTCCACTATCAAAATCAATCAAGACAGCTTAAGCATATATTGGAAGGAGACTTGGTCATTACACGGTAAACTCACACTGTTAAATTTAATTTTTGTTCGAAAAATATTGTGGAAAAGGAACTATGTGGGAAGAAAATTAAAAGTACTACAAAGGATAAGAAAAGAAAGGCCAGTAAGTGTGAATGGGACTAGCTAATTTGAATTATATTCTATGAAGTGATAGGTTTTTTAAAGACCATCCACTGGAAATTTGTTCTCGAACAGTTTATCTAATGACGTCTTTAGGACAAGTTTAATTATATTTGGATACAATGAACATCTTTTAAATACAGATGCTTAACAGCTAAATCTCTTTGTAATAAAAAGTTGCAAATATTCTGTCTAAACTGAAGACAACTAGCATGATATTGAAGTATAGCTGTTCTCAAAAACGTGTAGGTCTTTAAGATCGTTCTTGAATTAAGCCGCTCATCCGATCACTTAAAACTAAAATTAGCCGATGAATGTATCATATATGTATTTGATCCATGTATAATATGTGTATACTGTGTATAATCAATACATTAGTTATGTATATCGATAAGGAAAAGAACGTGAATTCGGCCCGCTATTTCTGTAAAGGTCCCTTTATGCTTTTTTCTTTTAGGGCACGATACACATAAAACTCTCCACTGTCATAAAGTGTTGAGTCCCCACATCGGTTGTTCAAGGATAGGAAGGTCTCTTTTTAAGGCATTCATCAATTGTTACCTCTTGAGCTAGCTTTTGTGGTTGAGTTATGACCAAAGTTTATTTTTTTATCATGGTATGTTCATCTCAATTCTTGGTTCAACGGCTTGGGCGTGGGGGATTGTTGAGTTCCCACATCGGCTATTTAGAGATGTAAATATTTCTTTATATAATTTTGAGCAATCCTCGCCTCGTAATCTAGCTTCTCTGATTAAGTAAGGCCCAACATCAATTTCCTATCATAATGGTCTTAGTGGCACCAATAAATAATGGGCCACGCCCCAATAGTAACATTGCTTCCCCTAATTCTTGTTTTTGTGAAATTACATCACCATAGATGATGTTACATTGGTCCCCTTTAATTGTGGAATTTGGACTTTGGTCTTTTGACATGTATCGTTGGCATGCCCTACTTCCTACAAAATTCAATACTTGGCTATAGATTCCTCAATTGGGCACAATATGTTAGAAAGTGTCCATATGAATTAAATACAACGTCTTTTCCAGGAAACTCATAGGGTTGTCTCTATTCATTTTCCTGTCCTATTAATATAGTGTCAAACGTCCCAATTACTTTTTGAAGTCACCGGAGACTGACTTTCTTTCTAGGAATAATAGTATTTTTGGCTCTTTAGCAATTGATAAATTCTGTTTTATTCCTTGTGATATTCGATAAATGTATATTTTTGGTTCCTTTTGTATGAAATATGTTATATTTAAAATGTTTCTAGAACTACATTAGAGTTGAATATAGAGTAATAGTACAAGCTTAACATAACACATATGTAATTAAATAATGAAACCGTTGATAATCATGATAATTTTGTGAATATCCACAAGCGGAAGGAATCAAAGGTGTGTTTCATACTTTCAATTAATTGAAGGTCAAATGTACTTAGTCAGATAGCATTAGGACTAAAATCAGTATTTATCAATCATTGAGGGATTAAAAGTATTATTAACTCTTCTTTTATATTTTGGCTTGCTAGAATTTTTATTAAGATTAGTCAAAATATAAAGAAATAAACATATAAAAAAATCAAAGGGAAGGCATTGATTACCAGGACACCTTATCTCCTGTTGTGAAGATGGTGATTAGAACAGCTTATTGCTTTGGCTGCTGCAAGGAATGAGCCATATATCAAATGGACGTGTCTAATGCATTTCTCCAAGGATCTTGCTGAAGAAGTTTATATGAGTCTACCTCAGGTGTCACACATGATCAAGGCAAGGTGTGCAAGCTTATTAAATCCCTCTATGGTCTTAAACAAACATCTAGACAATGGAACATTAAATTGACTGATGCACTATTGTCTTCTGGTTTTAGTCAAAGTCATTTGTATTATTCCTTGTTTACAAGAAAGGACATAAATAAGATTGTAATAGTATTGGTTTATGTTGATGATTTACTCATCACTGGGAATGATGGTGAGATGATTGCTGAGACAAAAAAAAACATTACAACAACACTTCAAAATCAAAGACCTGGGAGAGTTGAGATATTTTCTAGGCTTTGAGTTTGCTAGAAATAAAAGTGGTATTGTAATGCACCAAAAGAAGTATGCCATTGAATTGGTTGCTGATATGGGATACACAGGGGCTGAACCTGCAGGGACACCAATGGAGACGAATGTCAAGTTGACTACTGTTGTTTATGATCAACATATGCAGGCTACAGGATCATATGGAGGCAGTGAGGGCGTGACTGATGATCCACTTTTGGAAGATCCATCTAGCTATCAGAAACTTATTGGAAGGCTCTTATATTTGACCAACACAAGGTCAGATATTGCCTTTGTTGTCCAGAGCCTGAGTCAGTTCATGCAGGCACCTAAATTGTCACATCAAGTGGCTGCTGAGAGGGTGGTCAAGTATGTGAAGCAAGCACCAGGGCTGGGTGTTTTTCTGGCTGCAGGGGAGGTCAGCACATTGACTGGTTTTTGTGATGCAGACTAGGCATCATGCCCAAACACTAGGAGATTCTGGATATCTCGTGTTTGTTGGTTCTTCCCTCATCTCTTGGAAGTCCAAGAAGCAGATCACAATATCCAGGAGCTCTGTTGAAGCTGAATACAGAAGTATGACTTCTGTGGTTGCAGAAATAGTATGGATTTCAGGACTATTTTCAGAACTAGGTGTTCATTTGCAGCTGCCCATCTCTATATATAGTGATAGCAAATCTGTCATCCAAATAGCTGCGAATCCAGTGTTTCATGAGCGTACGAAACACATTGAGATAGATTGCCACTTCATTCGAGAGAAGATTCAACAAGGGCTGGTTTCTGCGCTATACATTGCCACTGAAAATCAGCCAGCTGATTTGTTGACAAAGAGCTTGACTAAGGGTGTCCACAAGCATTTGTTACTCAAGATAGGTATGAAGAACTTGTTTGTAGTACCTAGCTTGCAGGGGGGTATTGGAGTGCATCAATGTAAAGATGTTGAAGTGCCACATAACAAGCTATGGTGCACTGAAGTAGCATGCATCAACAAGACTCTCAAGCATTTCCCTTGTTTAATTTGTTAGTTATAGCATAATAAATGGTTAGTTGATTACCTTCTTAATTAAAGTGTTTAGAGACTTGTATAAATAAGTGCACACAACACTTTTACGGTTAGGAGAAAATTGGAAAGCTCCCACAAATATCTTGTGTTCATCTCCCTTTCTCTTCTTCATATCTCAGGCGATGCATCCAGTTGCACAGTGCATGTTGCAACTGTGATCACATCATGAAATTCAACATGATGGACCAAAAAGTGTTCTTAACCCTTCATCATTGAAAGAAAAAGTACTACGTAAAAGATGAAGATGATGAATAGAAAGAAAATGACAAAGTGTGAATGAGCAACGCGGGGTTCGGTATCCCGGGCCCACCACCAGCCCACATAATTCATAATTGTGCTTTACCGGGCTATAATTGGATTGACCCGGCCCATAAACACCACCAGCCCACATAATTTGGCGTCTCCTACGTTGGTCACAGTTCTGCACTCTTATGCTAGATTTGTTAACAGAATATGATTGGAGATAATAGGCATAAAAGAAATGATAAAGGAAAAACTGATTTCTATCAAAGATAATATGCTTTTATATTCTTCAATCAGCTGTAAACAAACATTGAAGCATTTAATACTGACATAAAAAAGTAACATAAAGCATATACTGAAAACAAAACAGCATTTTCACTATAATAAAATGTTTGTGTACTTTATGCACTTATATAGCCAGTTTTTCATTATGCTAAAACAACTGCAATTGGACTTCTCACAGAGTGCCTATTAGAAGACCACTTCAAGAATCCTCAGCAACAATGTCTGAGCTATTGGTTGTCTTGGAAAATGTCACTTGGTATGTTAACTTCTGGTTCAACTGGGAGAAATTTAGCTGCGAGGGTACAACTTTCACGACAACTTCTTTTGGTAAAACTATCTTCACCTTGTAAGATGATGTAGGGTCACCAACGTTAGTCACAGTTCTGGTATATGTCTGAGGAGTTGATCCAAGTCCAATATGGAAAACGAAGGATAGTTTAATTGTGCTTCAAGGATACTTTTCACCTCCGAGCAATTCACCTTGCGTTGTAACAGGTTACCTACCTGTCGACTTGTGTAGTTCAAACCACAAAAATAAGGTACATAGTCCTCGAATGGTGTATCATAAATTAGTCCTGGATCATTTGCTCTCGATGGATTAACATGTCCAGCACCAATTGCAAATATATTAGCAGGAAGGAGCCTTTCGTCTAGTATTGGATTATTGGCAAGATTTAATGTGTCTGCAGTTGTCATCATTGCAGACTTAATAGCGGCAGGAGACCAATCAGGTGTGCGCTCTTCAGCAGAGCTGCTACGCCACTAAGGTGAGGGCAAGACATTGAGGTTCCTGATACCATATTGAATGTGGATTTTGTGTTTTTGTTGTCATCAACGGAGGTAGGCCAAGCAGCAAGGATATTAACACCAGGACCGATTATGTCTGGTTTCAAGATGCCAGGACTAGCTACACTTGGTCCGCGAGAAGAAAATGCAGCCACTATGGGAGAATTTTTATCTCCAATTGTCGTTCCTTGGAACGTGATTGTAGCAACAGGGTTAGATGTTGAGTTCATATAGGCAAGAATTTTTATTCCATCTGCAGCTGAAACATCCATTGCTGGAAGAACATGAGCAACAGCTGATGTAGTGACACCATAACTTGGACGGTTGATGATAATCATGCCAACACCTCCAGCATCCTTTACCGCTTGTCCTTTATCGGCATTCAGAACGCCACCACCTGCCAAACATATGGCTATCTTTCCTCTTATAGCATGGTCAGTGAGTGACCCTGGTTTACAATAAGGGGTTTCAAATTCATCACTTGCATTTTTTCCAACATCAAATAGAGTGAAGAAGGTTGAGTTGGAAATCTTTGGACGATACGCGGATTCTCCTTCAAATTCTTCTCCATTTCCAAGCTTAACAGTAGCTTTTATCTTTCTATCAAGCGTGCTGGCGCCTACTGTGAGAATCCACGGGGCTGCATTTTCTACTGAGCCAATGAATGGACCACTATTGCCTGCAGAGCAACTTACAAGAATACCTCTTTCTGTTGCGCTGTACGCCCCAAGAGCAATATTGTCACTATGGAAAGGAAGCGTACTGTGTTTACCAAGAGACAGAGAAAGAATATCTACACCGTCAGCTATAGCTGCATCCATGGCGGCAATGATATCAATTTCCGCACAACCATCAGAATTGCATACCTTATATATGGCTATGTGGGCAAGAGGGGCAACACCAACTGCAGTGCCATTCGCATTCCCATATACATTAGCACCTTTCACAAAGGCTCCTGCGGCTGTGCCCGCAGTGTGAGTACCATGTCCATTATCATCTATCGGGGAACCATTGCCAAGTTGGTAAGACCTCGCTCCAATGAGCTTGTTGTTACACTTGTTCGTGAAATTAGACTCACAAACTCCTTTCCACTTAGCAGGCGGAGGAGGCATCCCAACATCGCTAAACGAAGGATGGTCAGGAAAAATTCCAGTGTCTATAACACCGATGATCACGCCTTTTCCATAATTGGAATGCATCCACAAGCCCATGTTCTGCTGCAAACCAAGAAAGCTTGGAGTATGAGTAGTGTGCAAGGACAAAATCCTCTGAGGCTGTGCAGAAACAAAACCATGTTTCTTCTCCATTTCCTTCACTTGTGATGCTGTTAATCTTGCTGCAAATCCTTTCATCACATTGTGATAGGAATAGACCATGCTAGCAGGCTCTTCATTTCCACTTGAGCTAATAGTTGTAGTTTTTGGCAAAAAAGAAAGGTAATAACTCTCTAAATCCATAGATGATGATTGAGTAGAAATTTGGCTTTGTGGGGATTCAACATGGACTATATATGTCTCTAAATCACTCTGAATACTAGGCCATGGGAAAGAGCAAAAGATGAAAAGAAGAAGGATTTTCAAGAATCCCATGGCTGAAAAGAACTGAATGATGTATTTGAAAAGTGAATTTGATGAATTTCTCTGGTTTGGAGCAACTGTCTATATATAGTGCTTTGTTCTTGAACTATTCAAGTTCATGGCTTTATTTTCCTCCACTATCAAAATCAATCAAGACAGCTTAAGCATATATTGGAAGGAGACTTGGTCATTACACGATGTGCAGTTTGCATATCTATATTTTGTTACACTTTATTCACATTCGGACGAATGTTGTTTAAGGAGGGGAGAATGTGAAGTCTTGGAAAATTTAAAAAAAAAAAAAAAAAGAAAGAAAATAATTTTTTGAACGTCCAAACTTCCCCTTCCCCCTTAACCTTGCCCACTCCCCATTTCAACTCCCCACGTCCCAAAAACTAATTGGGCAGTATGCACACTACATAAATATATACACACAAGACACATAACACACACATACACTACTATATGAAATAAACTAAAAAGGGGACAGAACATAGAAGAGGAAGGGAAAAAAAGATTTGTTAAAGAGAGCAAGGATAAGCCGAAATTTGGGAAAAATCATTCGTTGTACGAAGCAACAAAGGTGAGTTTTCTCACTCAAATTTCTTAGTGAAATCCTGTATTTTAAGTTTTATACATGTTAGAATATAATGTTGGTGTTAAAAGAAAAATTATGAATTTAGATTTCTTAAACAACTAGTTCGGGACATGAACGTTACAAACTGTTTTTCGGAGTTATACTTGTTTTAATTAGACGAAATTTGGTATGGTTGTAAATCACTTTGTTACGAACAGATTGAACTAAAGAAGAGATAAAACGGACTTACGGTTTAAGAGTTATCATAGTTTAAACTTTCTGCCACAGATTTGGACGAAATCTGAGAGCAAGTAGAATTATGAACTGTTTTCCCGAGTTTCACTTGTTAGAATTAGACGAAATTTGGTATGGTTGTAAATCAATTTGTTACGAACAGATTGAACTAAAGAAGAGGTATAATGGACTTACGGTTTAGAAGTTATCGTATTTTAAAGTTTCTGCGCCGGATCGGTTAAAAGTCCGTAAAGCAGTGGGTAAAATGGTAAAACTGTAGCAATGGGTACAGAATATGAAATGTTGATTCAAATGAAAGTCCTAGATTTGTCTTTTCTCGTCAGTTTGAGAATTTACGGGGCTTGATCCAAATTACGGATAAGAGGTTATGATTGTTTTAAGATCGTGTGTCGTTCTGATAATAAATTCGGCAAACAGTTCTTAATGTATTTGTTAAAACTGAAAACTGAATGTTTCGGTTAGGAATTTAAAATTTTGTGTTGAATAAGAGTTCTAGATTATTCTGTTCTCGACAGTTTGAGACTTTGCGTACATAAATCCGACTTACGGTTTGAGAGTTGTAACCCATACAAGTGGGAAGGGCGAAATATTGAAAGAAGGAAATATTAATTGAGCCTTTTGAACATATAACACATACAAAACAAATATGTAAATGCATTTGTAAATGCATCGGATCGGCCAGACGCCGCAACAAAACGTAAAGTGAATACGTGTTCACAAATACGTAAATATAATGGATCGGGTTGCACGCCGCAAAAAAACTTAAATTAAATAGGCATAACAAATACGTAAAGATAAGGGATAGGGTTGCACGCCGCAACGAACCGTAAAGTGAATACGGCGTTCACAAATACGTAAATATAATGGATCGGGTTGCACGCCGCAACAAAACGTAAAGTGAATACGCTCACAAATACGTAAACATAATGGATCGGGTTGCACGCCGCAACAAAACGTAACGTGAATACGCCTACACAAATACGTAAACCTAAGTGCTCGGGTTGCACGCCGCATCAGATATGTAAATGCATTGGTAAATGCATCCGATCGGGTTGTACGCCGCAACAAATATGTAAATACAAAGGAATACCTTAATATGTAACATGAGATAAAACATATGCGTGGTTAAGTTCGAAGACATCCCAAACGAATTGAAAGAGAATATTATTGTGTGAATACTTGATTATGATACATTGAAAATGTTGAAGTTTGTCTCAGAAAATGGTTATTGTTTTATCATATGTTTGTACTTTAGATATTGCGTGATTACTTTGATTTATAGGTTGAGTTTCACTCACCTGGATGGTAAATGACTTTTTATTTAACATATTTCATAAGCGTGATAGAGAAAAGCTCAAGAATGCGCTAGCGATCGTCCCAGCTTTCTTTGACCCACCAATCCATTATTTGGATTTGAAAGTTATTCTCATAAAGTATGTTTTAAGAACTAGGTTTCATTATCTCTTAACGCCCACACAAGATTGTTTTTCAGTTTTGAATTGTTTATTATTATATATATATTATTTCCGCACTTAAATACATGTTTAATCTAGGAAGAAAAGAAGTTAATCTGTTCGCCTGAAAATAAATAATTGTCTGCGCCATCACGCCTAAGGAAAGACTTAAGAAAAGTAGGCGTGACAAAAGAACTGAATGATGTATTTGAAAAGTGAATTTGATGAATTTTTCTGGTTTGGAGCAACTGTCTATATATAGTGCTTTGTTCTTGAACTATTCAAGTTCATGGCTTTATTTTCCTCCACTATCAAAATCAATCAAGACAGCTTAAGCATATATTGGAAGGAGACTTGGTCATTACACGGTAAACTCACACTGTTAAATTTAATTTTTGTTCGAAAAATATTGTGGAAAAGGAACTATGTGGGGAAGAAAATTAAAAGTACTACAAAGGATAAGAAAAGAAAGGCCAGTAAGTGTGAATGGGACTAGCTAATTTGAATTATATTCTATGAAGTGATAGGTTTTTTAAAGACCATCCACTGGAAATTTGTTCTCGAACAGTTTATCTAATGACGTCTTTAGGACAAGTTTAATTATATTTGGATACAATGAACATCTTTTTAAATACAGATGCTTAACAGCTAAATCTCTTTGTAATAAAAAGTTGCAAATATTCTGTCTAAACTGAAGACAACTAGCATGATATTGAAGTATAGCTGTTCTCAAAAACGTGTAGGTCTTTAAGATCGTTCTTGAATTAAGCCGTTCATCCGATCACTTAAAACTAAAATTAGCCGATGAATGTATCATATATGTATTTGATCCATGTATAATATGTGTATACTGTGTATAATCAATACATTAGTTATGTATATCGATAAGGAAAAGAACGTGAATTCGGCCCGCTATTTCTGTAAAGGTCCCTTTATGCTTTTTTCTTTTAGGGCACGATACACATAAAACTCTCCACTGTCATAAAGTGTTGAGTCCCCACATCGGTTGTTCAAGGATAGGAAGGTCTCTTTTTAAGGCATTCATCAATTGTTACCTCTTGAGCTAGCTTTTGTGGTTGAGTTATGACCAAAGTTTATTTTTTTATCATGGTATGTTCATCTCAATTCTTGGTTCAACGGCTTGGGCGTGGGGGATTGTTGAGTTCCCACATCGGCTATTTAGAGATGTAAATATTTCTTTATATAATTTTGAGCAATCCTCGCCTCGTAATCTAGCTTCTCTGATTAAGTAAGGCCCAACATCAATTTCCTATCATAATGGTCTTAGTGGCACCAATAAATAATGGGCCACGCCCCAATAGTAACATTGCTTCCCCTAATTCTTGTTTTTGTGAAATTACATCACCATAGATGATGTTACATTGGTCCCCTTTAATTGTGGAATTTGGACTTTGGTCTTTTGACATGTATCGTTGGCATGCCCTACTTCCTACAAAATTCAATACTTGGCTATAGATTCCTCAATTGGGCACAATATGTTAGAAAGTGTCCATATGAATTAAATACAACGTCTTTTCCAGGAAACTCATAGGGTTGTCTCTATTCATTTTCCTGTCCTATTAATATAGTGTCAAACGTCCCAATTACTTTTTGAAGTCACCGGAGACTGACTTTCTTTCTAGGAATAATAGTATTTTTGGCTCTTTAGCAATTGATAAATTCTGTTTTATTCCTTGTGATATTCGATAAATGTATATTTTTGGTTCCTTTTGTATGAAATATGTTATATTTAAAATGTTTCTAGAACTACATTAGAGTTGAATATAGAGTAATAGTACAAGCTTAACATAACACATATGTAATTAAATAATGAAACCGTTGATAATCATGATAATTTTGTGAATATCCACAAGCGGAAGGAATCAAAGGTGTGTTTCATACTTTCAATTAATTGAAGGTCAAATGTACTTAGTCAGATAGCATTAGGACTAAAATCAGTATTTATCAATCATTGAGGGATTAAAAGTATTATTAACTCTTCTTTTATATTTTGGCTTGCTAGAATTTTTATTAAGATTAGTCAAAATATAAAGAAATAAACATATAAAAATCAAAGGAAGGCATTGATTACTGTGACACCTTATCTCCGTTGTGAAGATGGTGATCATAGAACAGTTATTGCTTTGGCTGCTGCAAGGAATGAGCCATATATCAAATGGACGTGTCTAATGCATTTCTCCAAGGATCTTGCTGAAGAAGTTTATATGAGTCTACCTCAGGGTGTCACACATGATCAAGGCAAGGTGTGCAAGCTTATTAAATCCCTCTATGGTCTTAAACAAACATCTAGACAATGGAACATTAAATTGACTGATGCACTATTGTCTTCTGGTTTTAGTCAAAGTCATTTGTATTATTCCTTGTTTACAAGAAAGGACATAAATAAGATTGTAATAGTATTGGTTTATGTTGATGATTTACTCATCACTGGGAATGATGGTGAGATGATTGCTGAGACAAAAAAAAACATTACAACAACACTTCAAAATCAAAGACCTGGGAGAGTTGAGATATTTTCTAGGCTTTGAGTTTGCTAGAAATAAAAGTGGTATTGTAATGCACCAAAAGAAGTATGCCATTGAATTGGTTGCTGATATGGGATACACAGGGGCTGAACCTGCAGGGACACCAATGGAGACGAATGTCAAGTTGACTACTGTTGTTTATGATCAACATATGCAGGCTACAGGATCATATGGAGGCAGTGAGGGCGTGACTGATGATCCACTTTTGGAAGATCCATCTAGCTATCAGAAACTTATTGGAAGGCTCTTATATTTGACCAACACAAGGTCAGATATTGCCTTTGTTGTCCAGAGCCTGAGTCAGTTCATGCAGGCACCTAAATTGTCACATCAAGTGGCTGCTGAGAGGGTGGTCAAGTATGTGAAGAAAGCACCAGGGCTGGGAGTTTTTATGGCAGCAGGGGATGTCGGCAAAGTGACTGCATTCTGTGATGCAGATTGGGCATCTTTGCCCAAACACTAGGAGATTCTGGATATCTCGTGTTTGTTGGTTCTTCCCTCATCTCTTGGAAGTCCAAGAAGCAGATCACAATATCCAGGAGCTCTGTTGAAGCTGAATACAGAAGTATGACTTCTGTGGTTGCAGAAATAGTATGGATTTCAGGACTATTTTCAGAACTAGGTGTTCATTTGCAGCTGCCCATCTCTATATATAGTGATAGCAAATCTGTCATCCAAATAGCTGCGAATCCAGTGTTTCATGAGCGTACGAAACACATTGAGATAGATTGCCACTTCATTCGAGAGAAGATTCAACAAGGGCTGGTTTCTGCGCTATACATTGCCACTGAAAATCAGCCAGCTGATTTGTTGACAAAGAGCTTGACTAAGGGTGTCCACAAGCATTTGTTACTCAAGATAGGTATGAAGAACTTGTTTGTAGTACCTAGCTTGCAGGGGGGTATTGGAGTGCATCAATGTAAAGATGTTGAAGTGCCACATAACAAGCTATGGTGCACTGAAGTAGCATGCATCAACAAGACTCTCAAGCATTTCCCTTGTTTAATTTGTTAGTTATAGCATAATAAATGGTTAGTTGATTACCTTCTTAATTAAAGTGTTTAGAGACTTGTATAAATAAGTGCACACAACACTTTTACGGTTAGGAGAAAAATTGGAAAGCTCCCACAAATATCTTGTGTTCATCTCCCTTTCTCTTCTTCATATCTCAGGCGATGCATCCAGTTGCACAGTGCATGTTGCAACTGTGATCACATCATGAAATTCAACATGATGGACCAAAAAGTGTTCTTAACCCTTCATCATTGAAAGAAAAAGTACTACGTAAAAGATGAAGATGATGAATAGAAAGAAAATGACAAAGTGTGAATGAGCAACGCGGGGTTCGGTATCCCGGGCCCACCACCAGCCCACATAATTCATAATTGTGCTTTACCGGGCTATAATTGGATTGACCCGGCCCATAAACACCACCAGCCCACATAATTTGGCGTCTCCTACGTTGGTCACAGTTCTGCACTCTTATGCTAGATTTGTTAACAGAATATGATTGGAGATAATAGGCATAAAAGAAATGATAAAGGAAAACTGATTTCTATCAAAGATAATATGCTTTTATATTCTTCAATCAGCTGTAAACAAACATTGAAGCATTTAATACTGACATAAAAAAGTAACATAAAGCATATACTGAAAACAAAACAGCATTTTCACTATAATAAAATGTTTGTGTACTTTATGCACTTATATAGCCAGTTTTTCATTATGCTAAAACAACTGCAATTGGACTTCTCACAGAGTGCCTATTAGAAGACCACTTCAAGAATCCTCAGCAACAATGTCTGAGCTATTGGTTGTCTTGGAAAATGTCACTTGGTATGTTAACTTCTGGTTCAACTGGGAGAAATTTAGCTGCGAGGGTACAACTTTCACGACAACTTCTTTTGGTAAAACTATCTTCACCTTGTAAGATGATGTAGGGTCACCAACGTTAGTCACAGTTCTGGTATATGTCTGAGGAGTTGATCCAAGTCCGAATATGGAAAACGAAGGATAGTTTAATTGTGCTTCAAGGATACTTTTCACCTCCGAGCAATTCACCTTGCGTTGTAACAGGTTACCTACCTGTCGACTTGTGTAGTTCAAACCACAAAAATAAGGTACATAGTCCTCGAATGGTGTATCATAAATTAGTCCTGGATCATTTGCTCTCGATGGATTAACATGTCCAGCACCAATTGCAAATATATTAGCAGGAAGGAGCCTTTCGTCTAGTATTGGATTATTGGCAAGATTTAATGTGTCTGCAGTTGTCATCATTGCAGACTTAATAGCGGCAGGAGACCAATCAGGGTGTGCGCTCTTCAGCAGAGCTGCTACGCCACTAAGGTGAGGGCAAGACATTGAGGTTCCTGATACCATATTGAATGTGGATTTTGTGTTTTTGTTGTCATCAACGGAGGTAGGCCAAGCAGCAAGGATATTAACACCAGGACCGATTATGTCTGGTTTCAAGATGCCAGGACTAGCTACACTTGGTCCGCGAGAAGAAAATGCAGCCACTATGGGAGAATTTTTATCTCCAATTGTCGTTCCTTGGAACGTGATTGTAGCAACAGGGTTAGATGTTGAGTTCATATAGGCAAGAATTTTTATTCCATCTGCAGCTGAAACATCCATTGCTGGAAGAACATGAGCAACAGCTGATGTAGTGACACCATAACTTGGACGGTTGATGATAATCATGCCAACACCTCCAGCATCCTTTACCGCTTGTCCTTTATCGGCATTCAGAAAGCCACCACCTGCCAAACATATGGCTATCTTTCCTCTTATAGCATGGTCAGTGAGTGACCCTGGTTTACAATAAGGGGTTTCAAATTCATCACTTGCATTTTTTCCAACATCAAATAGAGTGAAGAAGGTTGAGTTGGAAATCTTTGGACGATACGCGGATTCTCCTTCAAATTCTTCTCCATTTCCAAGCTTAACAGTAGCTTTTATCTTTCTATCAAGCGTGCTGGCGCCTACTGTGAGAATCCACGGGGCTGCATTTTCTACTGAGCCAATGAATGGACCACTATTGCCTGCAGAGCAACTTACAAGAATACCTCTTTCTGTTGCGCTGTACGCCCCAAGAGCAATATTGTCACTATGGAAAGGAAGCGTACTGTGTTTACCAAGAGACAGAGAAAGAATATCTACACCGTCAGCTATAGCTGCATCCATGGCGGCAATGATATCAATTTCCGCACAACCATCAGAATTGCATACCTTATATATGGCTATGTGGGCAAGAGGGGCAACACCAACTGCAGTGCCATTCGCATTCCCATATACATTAGCACCTTTCACAAAGGCTCCTGCGGCTGTGCCCGCAGTGTGAGTACCATGTCCATTATCATCTATTGGGGAACCATTGCCAAGTTGGTAAGACCTCGCTCCAATGAGCTTGTTGTTACACTTGTTCGTGAAATTAGACTCACAAACTCCTTTCCACTTAGCAGGCGGAGGAGGCATCCCAACATCGCTAAACGAAGGATGGTCAGGAAAAATTCCAGTGTCTATAACACCGATGATCACGCCTTTTCCATAATTGGAATGCATCCACAAGCCCATGTTCTGCTGCAAACCAAGAAAGCTTGGAGTATGAGTAGTGTGCAAGGACAAAATCCTCTGAGGCTGTGCAGAAACAAAACCATGTTTCTTCTCCATTTCCTTCACTTGTGATGCTGTTAATCTTGCTGCAAATCCTTTCATCACATTGTGATAGGAATAGACCATGCTAGCAGGCTCTTCATTTCCACTTGAGCTAATAGTTGTAGTTTTTGGCAAAAAAGAAAGGTAATAACTCTCTAAATCCATAGATGATGATTGAGTAGAAATTTGGCTTTGTGGGGATTCAACATGGACTATATATGTCTCTAAATCACTCTGAATACTAGGCCATGGGAAAGAGCAAAAGATGAAAAGAAGAAGGATTTTCAAGAATCCCATGGCTGAAAAGAACTGAATGATGTATTTGAAAAGTGAATTTGATGAATTTCTCTGGTTTGGAGCAACTGTCTATATATAGTGCTTTGTTCTTGAACTATTCAAGTTCATGGCTTTATTTTCCTCCACTATCAAAATCAATCAAGACAGCTTAAGCATATATTGGAAGGAGACTTGGTCATTACACGATGTGTGCAGTTTGCATATCTATATTTTATTCTGTACTTATTCACATTCGAGGACGAATGTTGTTTAAGGAGGGGAGAATGTGAAGTCTTGGAAAATTAAAAAAAAAAAAAAAAAAAAAGAAAGAAAATAATTTTTTTGAACGTCCAAACTTCCCCTTCCCCCTTAACCTTGCCCACTCCCCATTTCAACTCCCCACGTCCCAAAAACTAATTGTGCAGTATGCACACTACATAAATATATACACACAAGACACATAACACACACATACACTACTATATGAAATAAACTAAAAAGGGGACAGAACATAGAAGAGGAAGGGAAAAAAAAAGATTTGTTAAAGAGAGCAAGGATAAGCCGAAATTTGGGAAAAATCATTCGTTGTACGAAGCAACAAAGGTGAGTTTTCTCACTCAAATTTCTTAGTGAAATCCTGTATTTTAAGTTTTATACATGTTAGAATATAATGTTGGTGTTAAAAGAAAAATTATGAATTTAGATTTCTTAAACAACTAGTTCGGGACATGAACGTTACAAACTGTTTTTCGGAGTTATACTTGTTTTAATTAGACGAAATTTGGTATGGTTGTAAATCACTTTGTTACGAACAGATTGAACTAAAGAAGAGATAAAACGGACTTACGGTTTAAGAGTTATCATAGTTTAAACTTTCTGCCACAGATTTGGACGAAATCTGAGAGCAAGTAGAATTATGAACTGTTTTCCCGAGTTTCACTTGTTAGAATTAGACGAAATTTGGTATGGTTGTAAATCAATTTGTTACGAACAGATTGAACTAAAGAATAGGTATAATGGACTTACGGTTTAGAAGTTATCGTATTTTAAAGTTTCTGCGCCGGATCGGTTGAAAGTCCGTAAAGCAGTGGGTAAAATGGTAAAACTGTAGCAATGGGTACAGAATATGAAATGTTGATTCAAATGAAAGTCCTAGATTTGTCTTTTCTCGTCAGTTTGAGAATTTACGGGGCTTGATCCAAATTACGGATAAGAGGTTATGATTGTTTTAAGATCGTGTGTCGTTCTGATAATAAATTCGGCAAACAGTTCTTAATGTATTTGTTAAAACTGAAAACTGAATGTTTCGGTGAGGAATTTAAAATTTTGTGTTGAATAAGAGTTCTAGATTATTCTGTTCTCGACAGTTTGAGACTTTGCGTACATAAATCCGACTTACGGTTTGAGAGTTGTAACCCATACAAGTGGGAAGGGCGAAATATTGAAAGAAGGAAATATTAATTGAGCCTTTTGAACATATAACACATACAAAACAAATATGTAAATGCATTTGTAAATGCATCGGATCGGGTTGCACGCCGCAACAAAACGTAAAGTGAATACGTGTTCACAAATACGTAAATATAATGGATCGGGTTGCACGCCGCAACAAAACGTAAAGTGAATAGAAGTTCACAAATACGTAAACATAATGGATAGGGTGGCACGCCGCCGCAAAACGTAAAGTGAATACGCGTTCACAAATACGTAATCATAATGGATCGGGTTGCACGCCGCAACAAAACGTAAAGTGAATACGCCTACAAATACGTAAACATAATGGATCGGGTTGCGCGCAACAAAACGTAAAGTGAATACGGCGTTCACAAATACGTAAACTTAATGGATCGGGTTGCACGCCGCAACAGATATGTAAATGCATTTGTAAATGCATCGGACGGAGTTGCACGCCGCAACAAATATGTAAATACAAAGGAATACCTTAATATGTAACCCGAGATAAAACACGACGTGGGTTAAAGACATCCTCAAACGAATTGAAAGAGAATATTATTGTGTGAATACTTGATTATGATACATTGAAAATGTTGAAGTTTGTCTCACAACATGGTTATTGTGTTCTAATATGTTTGTACTTAAGATATTGCGAGATTACTTTGATTTATAGGGTGAGGTTCACCACTTTGATGAGTACCGACTTTTTATTTAACATATTTGAGAAGCGTGATAGAGAAAAGCTCCGCAATGCGGCTATGATCGTCCCGCACTTTCTTTGACCCACCAATCCATTATTTGGATTGAAAAGTTATTCTCATAAAGTATGTTTTAAGAACTAGGTTTCATTATCTCGGGGAATGCCCCACACAAGATTGTTCTTTGTAAGCTTTGAATTGTTTATTATTATATATATATTATTTCCGCACTTAAATACATGTTTAATCTAGGAAGAAAATAAGTTAGCAGTCACTGGAAAATAAATAATTGTCTGCGTCATCACGCCTTACGAAAGACAAGAAAAGCGGGCGTGACAAAAAGAACTGAATGATGTATTTGAAAAGTGAATTTGATGAATTTTTCTGGTTTGGAGCAACTGTCTATATATAGTGCTTTGTTCTTGAACTATTCAAGTTCATGGCTTTATTTTCCTCCACTATCAAAATCAATCAAGACAGCTTAAGCATATATTGGAAGGAGACTTGGTCATTACACGGTAAACTCACACTGTTAAATTTAATTTTTGTTCGAAAATATTGTGGAAAAGGAACTATGTGGGGAAGAAAATTAAAAGTACTACAAAGGATAAGAAAAGAAAGGCCAGTAAGTGTGAATGGGACTAGCTAATTTGAATTATATTCTATGAAGTGATAGGTTTTTTAAAGACCATCCACTGGAAATTTGTTCTCGAACAGTTTATCTAATGACGTCTTTAGGACAAGTTTAATTATATTTGGATACAATGAACATCTTTTTAAATACAGATGCTTAACAGCTAAATCTCTTTGTAATAAAAAGTTGCAAATATTCTGTCTAAACTGAAGACAACTAGCATGATATTGAAGTATAGCTGTTCTCAAAAACGTGTAGGTCTTTAAGATCGTTCTTGAATTAAGCCGTTCATCCGATCACTTAAAACTAAAATTAGCCGATGAATGTATCATATATGTATTTGATCCATGTATAATATGTGTATACTGTGTATAATCAATACATTAGTTATGTATATCGATAAGGAAAAGAACGTGAATTCGGCCCGCTATTTCTGTAAAGGTCCCTTTATGCTTTTTTCTTTTAGGGCACGATACACATAAAACTCTCCACTGTCATAAAGTGTTGAGTCCCCACATCGGTTGTTCAAGGATAGGAAGGTCTCTTTTTAAGGCATTCATCAATTGTTACCTCTTGAGAAATTGAGTTATGGCCAAAGTTTATTTTTTTATCATGGTATGTTCATCTCAATTCTTGGTTCAACGGCTTGGGCGTGGGGGATTGTTGAGTTCCCACATCGGCTATTTAGAGATGTAAATATTTCTTTATATAATTTTGAGCAATCCTCGCCTCGTAATCTACCTCTGATTAAGTAAGGCCCAACATCAATTTCCTATCATAATGGTCTTAGTGGCACCAATAAATAATGGGCCACGCCCCAATAGTAACATTGCTTCCCCTAATTCTTGTTTTTGTGAAATTACATCACCATAGATGATGTTACATTGGTCCCCTTTAATTGTGGAATTTGGACTTTGGTCTTTTGACATGTATCGTTGGCATGCCCTACTTCCTACAAAATTCAATACTTGGCTATAGATTCCTCAATTGGGCACAATATGTTAGAAAGTGTCCATATGAATTAAATACAACGTCTTTTTCAGGAAACTCATAGGGTTGTCTCTATTCATTTTCCTGTCCTATTAATATAGTGTCAAACGTCCCAATTACTTTTTGAAGTCACCGGAGACTGACTTTCTTTCTAGGAATAATAGTATTTTTGGCTCTTTAGCAATTGATAAATTCTGTTTTATTCCTTGTGATATTCGATAAATGTATATTTTTGGTTCCTTTTGTATGAAATATGTTATATTTAAAATGTTTCTAGAACTACATTAGAGTTGAATATAGAGTAATAGTACAAGCTTAACATAACACATATGTAATTAAATAATGAAACCGTTGATAATCATGATAATTTTGTGAATATCCACAAGCGGAAGGAATCAAAGGTGTGTTTCATACTTTCAATTAATTGAAGGTCAAATGTACTTAGTCAGATAGCATTAGGACTAAAATCAGTATTTATCAATCATTGAGGGATTAAAAGTATTATTAACTCTTCTTTTATATTTTGGCTTGCTAGAATTTTTATTAAGATTAGTCAAAATATAAAGAAATAAACATATAAAAAAATCAAAAAGATTCAATCAAGTAATATGTATGCTTCCCATTTTCTTTTCTTTTTTTAATTTCACCATCTAATATTTGTAATCCACTGATTCGCTTAATTTTGGACTCGCCGCGTAGAGTCTACTAAAGACACTAGAATATTGGAACTACTTAGAAATGGCAAAGGATCCTGGACCCGGTTCGGATCCGGTGGATCCAGGTCCATTTTATAGGATATGGATCTTTAAAATTTAGATCTGACAGATACGGATCGGATCTGGATCCGTTTATGACGGATCAGATCTGGATATGGATTTTATGTTTGAGATTCGTATCCGGTCCAGATCCGACCCGTGGATCCGTTTTTTATTAAATACATTTATACATTCATAAGACCAGTCTGATGATTATATTAATTTAGATTAGATTCCTTATGTTTGTATAGCAACATGTTAAATGTATAGTTTCTCTATTATAGTAATTCCAGTATGTTTGTATGATTATATTAACTCAATTTTCCTTTTTAACCCGAGCACTGACCGACTTAAAACATCCAAAAAAACTAATGGGTCTTCCCCAATTGCAGCATATTACAATTTTGTCTTCTTTATTTCTATTTTTAATTTTATACATATGCATACTTGCTTATGTGTTTGTTATACTTTTTCAGATGTGTTACATGGGATGTCTGAGAGTGCTAAAATCTTCATTTCTTAATCAAATTTATTCAAGCCGTTTGCTTAATAGTTGTAATCTTTTTTCTTCAAATTGTTTAGTACTAATCTGTTGAGCTTCAAGGTCACATATATAAAGTATTGTTATTTGTCTTCATAATTTGGCATTTGTTTGAGTCTCAAATTTCCAAATTTTGACATTACCGAGCTACAAGATATGGAGACAACATTATATGTGATGAATTCTATAAGAAGTTAGACTTTTGTAATTTTATTTTTCTATGATGTGTATCCAGATCCGATCCGTGGACCCGGCGGATCCGATGGATCTGGATTTGAATCTGATTTTTATGGATCTGGATCTGAATCTGAATACATGTATGACAATTGGATCTGGATCTGGATCTAGTAGGACCCGGTCCAGATCCTATCTGTTGCCATCCCTAGAACTACTACATGTATTCTTTTGTCCTTGGACTATTCATGTTAACCTTTTGTTTTCCTCCACTTGCAAATTTAAATCAATATAGTTTAAGCATCTGTAGGAAGAGTTGTTAAATTATTCTCAAACTTACAATGAAACTTCTTGAGTTATTTGTTGTATACGGTGAAAATCTGCACGACACATAGCATGATTTAAGTATGAGATCAAAGAGAGTAGCAATGTTTTGTATCGAATATGGGTTATATCGGGGTAAGTCCGTGTAATAAGTCAAGGTCGAGTGACAGTCAAACCAGATGACATCGAATGACGATTGAGCTAGTTGACACCCGAGGAAGACCCGACGACACTCAGCTTGTAATCGAACCAGACATGGTGCTAACCATTACCCAACCATTACTCAACCATTACTCAGCCATTACAATCGTTATAACTGTTATTCTTCAGTCATTAAGAGGTCATCAATGTCCATAATTAGCATTGATGACAATTAAGTGGAGAAAGAATTTAAGTCTGTAACGTTTGTAATTCATAGCTATAAAAAGAGTCCAACCTTCATGTTAGGAGAACGTCAAATTCTCATTACTTATGCTTAATTTTATTAAAAAGATAGTCACTAGCTCTCATTTTTGGCTCATAACCGGAGCAATTTAGCTGAGGACCGAATCAATTTTGTTAAGAAGATTCATTCAAGTTTACCGCACTTCCAGACTACTTTTCTTATTTGTTTATTTCATTTTTATACTTACTATCAGTTAATTATCATCAACTATTACAAATTATGTATCCTTAAAATCACTTATAAATTCAATTATACTTTTTGGGGTAAACATTTGCATTGAGTAACATTGTGTGGAAGAAGAACCATGATTGAAGGAAAAAGTACTGCGCAAAAGATAAGGAAAAGAAAACTACACATCAAAGTGTGAATGAGCAAGTGAGCAACTCGGAGTCAGTCCCCGGGCCCAATCGGGATCTTTAAACAAATAGCCACTTAGATTGATTATTAGTTTATTACTATCTTTTTTAACGTATACATAGATTATATACATATTATACATGAATTATACATAAATTACATATATTATACCTTATCGGCTATTTTTATTTTAAGCAGTTGAATGGACGACTATTTGTATTTATTTTTCTCTTTTCCTTCCTTTCATTTGGTACAATCCCTTCTCCGATCCCACACCCATCCCGTGGTAATTGGGCCTGTCCGGGGGTTTTACTGGGCTAACTGAGGGATACTTTGATATAAGGGCATTCGCACAAATTCCCCTATTTCGGGTGGTCTTAAATTTTTGTTCCTCAAATTTGTGATTTAAATTTTTTCCCTATAATATTTTTGGCCCGGCATAATTTAAATTGCAAGACATATTTTATGGTTAATTTTGGCATATATATCATAACATCTATATAAATTAAAACAAAATTTTTAACGCTCAACATATTCTTAAAAATACTACAAAACATCTGTCGCATAACTTAATTGCTTACGTTACTTTTACTATTAGAAATCCATCCATTCCCGATTGCTCATCTCATCGGAATCTGTTGGAATTATATGATTTGTCGACATACGTTGTTCAGATGGATTTTGATCTGCCGGAAAATGAATCCGATGATGATGATTGGAAGTTTCCGACCTCCGCCGGTGGAAATCTGAAGTTGAATTAAGATAGAAAAATTGGCAATTTAACTTGGAAGTGTAGTCGGAAAAGACAAAAAGTAAATATTATTTTAACTTGTTCCGACTACAAGGGTAGTCGAAAAAACAAAGATTTATGATCGGTAAAAAATTAGCGATTTTCTCTGCTAAGTTTCAAAAGTTCAGAATGGAAATAATATCATATCTTTCCAAGAATAGTCTCCTTTAAAAATTGGATGAAACCTTTTTCACAAAAAAAAATATATATCCTTCAAAATTTGGAATTGGTAACATCTATTTATAAGATATCCTGTCTTGTCCAAAAAGTATATCTAAATTTTGAATCACTTCTAAATGAATACCAACAATTTCTTGTACGTACTATTAACTATAGGTACAAGGAAGGAGCTAGATTTCCCCCGGGCACGGTCCAATGACAAAGGAGGAGACTTAAGGCGCTCTGGACACTTGCAGCGTGTGATCGATTTCCGGAGTATTCTGTTCTCTTCTGGGGTTGATCTTTGTAGGTGCTATCAGTTGTCCGTTTTCAAACTCTTGTTATTGGAGCACATTCCACGATTTACTGGTAGTAGTGTTGAGGAACCAATACTACTACCTCCAGGACTAGTCTGACCTAAGCCGGAAATCTGAATATCAAAAAAAGAAGAAGGAAGGAGCTAGATTACTATCGCCTATCTCTAGACACTCAATCTCATTGTCTACATTTATTGTTAACTAAACAAGCAAACCAATTCCATCCATGTTTGGTTTGTCATCCATATATATATATATATATTTGTCAAATTGATACCTAAACATTGTTCACTCGTTTAATTCATTTTGTTCCGTTTTAGAATTTAGCTGAAGGCATTAATGGTTGATATTTTCTGCATCGTGTAAACGAGAGATCTGCTATAGAATATAGTTCAATTGTAGAATCTGTGATGAGTTACAAAGATAGTATACCAACTTTAGTTTTGTGATTATGAAATTATAGAATATAGTTGAACTAGAGTAAATTCTATACTAGTCTCTTTCACAATAGTCTTGGCCTTTCTTTTCGTTATCTTTACTCCCTCCGTCTCAATTTATATGAGATGTTTGACTGAGCATGAAGTTTAAGAAAAATAATAATTTTGAATTTTGTGATCTAAAACAAGTCAAAGATATTTGTGTGGTTATAGATCATCTCATTAAGTATAAAATGTAAAGTTTAAAGTTAAATTATTATCAAATAAGGAAATATTTCATTATTTTTTAAACTGACCAAAAAGAAAAATCACATAAATTGAGATATAGTAATTTTCTTCCCGACATAGTTCGTATTCCACAATGAATGATACCAACCAAAATAGGGGCCTGCTTTTGATAAACAATTAATAAGCTTTCAACTGCAAGTTCATCAAATTGACTTTGCAAGTGGAGCATAATAAAATGAACGTGAATAGTTCAAGGATAAATTACTATATATATAGATAGCTCTAAAACTCGAAAGTTCATCAAATTCATATTCCAATTACAACATTAGTCTTCTAGTAAGTAATAAGTACTGTCACTACTCCATAGCAGCCATGAGATTCTTGAAAATCCTTCTTATTTTTATCTTTTGCTCTTTCCCATGGCCTAGTATTCAAAGTGATTTAGAGACATATATAGTCCATGTTGAATCCCCACAAAGCCAAATTTCTACTCAATCATCATCTATGGATTTAGAGAGTTATTACCTTTCTTTTTTGCCTAAAACTACAACAATTAGCTCAAGCGGAAACGAAGAGCCTGCTAGCATGATATATTCCTATCACAACGTGATGAAAGGCTTTGCAGCAAGATTAACTTCATCACAAGTGAAGGAAATGGAGAAGAAACATGGCTTTGTCTCTGCGCAGCCACAGAGGATTTTGTCCTTGCATACTACTCATACTCCAAGCTTTCTTGGTTTGCAACAGAACTTGGGCTTGTGGAAGGATTCCAACTATGGGAAAGGTGTGATCATCGGAGTTATAGACACTGGAATTCTTCCTGACCATCCTTCGTTTAGCGATGTTGGGATGCCTCCCCCGCCTGCTAAGTGGAAGGGAGTTTGTGAGTCCAATTTCACGACAAAGTGTAACAACAAGCTCATAGGAGCCAGGTCTTACCAACTTGCCAATCGTTCCCCAATAGATGATAATGGACATGGTACGCACACAGCGGGAACTGCTGCAGGAGCCTTTGTGGAAGGTGCTAATGTATTTGGGAATGCTAATGGCACTGCAGTTGGTGTTGCCCCTCTTGCTCACATAGCCATATATAAGGTATGCAGTTCTGAAGGCGGTTGTTCTGACAGTGATATTTTAGCTGCCATGGATGCAGCTATAGATGATGGTGTAGATATCCTTTCATTGTCACTTGGTGGAAGTACGAAACCTTTCCATGATGATAGTATTGCTCTCGGGGCGTACAGTGCAACGGAAAGAGGTATTTTTGTAAGTTGCTCTGCAGGCAATAGTGGTCCATTCAGTCGCACTGTAGCAAATGAAGCCCCGTGGATTCTCACAGTTGGTGCCAGTACTCATGATAGAAAACTGAAGGCCACTGTTAAGGTTGAGAATAAAGAGGAATTTGAAGGAGAATCTGCTTATCATCCAAAGACTTCCAACTCAACATTCTTCACTCTATTCGACGCTGGAAAGATCGTGAGCGAACAATTTGATGCCCAATATTGCAGTCCAGGCTCGCTTACTGACCCTGCTATCAAGGGTAAGATAGTCGTGTGTCTGCGAAGTAGTAGTCATCGCAGGGTTGATCAAGGAAAAGCTGTAAAGGATGCCGGAGGTGTTGGCATGATTCTCATCAATGAACAGCAAGATGGTGTGACTAAATCAGCTGAAGCTCATGTCCTTCCTGCATTGGATGTTTCAGATGCAGATGGGAAGAAAATTCTTGCCTATATGAACTCAACTTCAGATCCGGTTGCTGCAATTACCTTCCAAGGAACAATAATTGGAGATAAAAATGCTCCTATAGTTGCTTCATTTTCTTCACGAGGACCAAGTGTAGCAAGTCCTGGCATTTTAAAGCCTGACATAATTGGTCCTGGTGTTAATGTCCTTGCTGCTTGGCCTACCTCTGTGGATAACAAGAAAAACACAAAATCTACATTCAATGTTATATCCGGAACCTCAATGTCATGCCCGCACCTTAGTGGCATAGCAGCTCTGTTGAAGAGTGCACATCCTGATTGGTCTCCTTCTGCTATTAAGTCTGCAATGATGACAACTGCTGACACATTAAACCTTGCCAATAATCCAATACTAGACGAAAGGGTCCTTCCTGCTGATATCTTTGCAATCGGTGCAGGACATGTTAATCCATCGAGAGCAAGTGATCCAGGACTAATTTATGATACCCTATTCGAGGATTATGTTCCTTATTTATGTGGTTTGAACTACACAAATCGAGAGGTCGGTAAATTGTTACACCGCAAGGTGAATTGCTCGGAGGTTAAAAGTATCCCTGAAGCGCAATTAAATTATCCTTCATTTTCCATCAGACTTAGATCAACACCTCAGACATATACCAGAACTGTGACCAACGTTGGTGACGCTACATCATCTTACAAGGTGGAGATAGTTTTACCAAAAGAAGTTGTCGTGAAAGTTAAACCCTCCCAGCTAAATTTTTCGCAGTTGAACCAGAAGTTGACATACCAAGTGACATTTTCTAAGACAACCAATAGCTCAGACATTGATGTTGTTGAGGGATTCTTGAAGTGGAATTCTAATAGGCACTCTGTAAGAAGTCCTATCGCAGTTAAGAGTGTTAGCCATATGAAACTGTAAGATTGGCAATTTTATATTTCTTGGTGGACCATGAACAACGAACTTATAGTAATGCTTTCAATCTAAAATGTACAATAAGTGCAGAAGCCAGAAAATACCCATATTTGGTTATAGTGGATTGCTTCTTTTCAGTACATGTTTTATGTTACTTTTACTAGTTCTTTCACTTTTTTATGTGGTAAATGGTCTTTGATATTTTATCAGTTTTAAATGCTTTAATTTGTTTCTATAAGAAGACGAATATTAATATTTCTCCAAGCAAGTATGATTGTAGTTGGTCTCAATGAGAGTATCTTTTTAATAATAACAATCTTTAATTACAAAAGTAAATCACTTCGTTCAAATTAATCATTTTTTTTGTGACAAATATAAATATTACCATAACAACCAACAATATTTAATTACTAAATCACTTTGTTCCAATTAATTAATGACCTTTAGATTGAAATATCAACACAATAACTGGATGTCCGAACTAATAACCCTACCCTTTTTTTTAATCAAAATTTAATGTGCACAACAACCTTCCGATATTTTCTTCTTCTTCTTCTGGGACAAAGTAGTGCATAAGTTTAGAAGATAGTAATGGCATGCACTAACAGATAATGGGTCATATACAATATTAAAAGCCTGTGTTGGCCAATAGATATTTATATTGATGAGAAGCACTTTTGTCAAAATAGTTGTTTAGAAAACTAATTTTTTTTTTAAAACAGTTTGTATTTCGCCAGTTTCAAAAGTGTTCTTTTTCATTTTTTTGATAGTCCAGATTTCCAGACTTGCGTCTGACTACTTCACTGGTATTATCCAGACGTTTCGGAGGTAATAGCACCGGTCCTTCAACACTATTACCAGTAAATCGCGGGATGTGCTGCTCCGGTGACCAGTTTCTGGGAGCGTACAAATGAGACAAGGTCTAATTCCCCAACATGCAGAGTTACTTCATGCTTGCGGAGAATCGAACTCACGCTGTTCATGTCAGAGCGTCTTATAGCGCCCAAGCTTTGCTACTGAACTATGTCCCGAAGGACTGTGTTCTTTTTCATTAGTAGATTATAAGCGGAATGTGTTTGATCAATCTTTTCTAAAATGTTTTTGAATGTCAAATTATAAAAAAGTACAATTATCAAGGCACATCTTACTATCAAAACACAGGGCCTGATATAGGGGAAGCCCCTAAAGCAATTGCTTTACCCCCCACCCCCACCCCAAATTGAAGGCCCCCAATTTTTTATATATTATAAAATTATGAGTAAAAGATATTAGATTTTATATTTCTTTTTTAAAATGTTATAAAGGTTATTGAAATAATTAATTCAAAGTTTATATTCTTTTCATCCATATCCTCTGTGGCTGTGCAGAAACAAAGCCATGTTTCTGCTCCATTTCCTTCACTTGTGATGAAGTTAATCTTGCTGCAAAGCATTTCATCACATAGTGATAGGAATATATCATGCTAGCAGGATCTTCGTTTCCGCTTGAGCTAATTGTTGTAGTTTTTGGCAAAAAAGAAACCTGCCACACATAATTGTATATCATATATATATATATATATATATATATATATATATATATATATATATATATATATATACAATATACTACACATAAAGGTTTAATGTGGGCTTGTCCCTCGCACACACAAACCTTGCCAACAAATCACAAACGTTTGAAAAGTATGGTCGAAAAAGAGACCTACCTCTAATTCCGCTAAAATGTTACCAAACGAAATATCCAAGGTTCAACAATCACTCATTGATTTAGATGAGAAAGATTATAACTTTAATTGTTTCTACGAGCTTTTCTTGATTTTTGAAAACTGGGATTTTTCTAAGCCGTAAAAACTTGTTCTTGAACCTCATATGAATCACTCGTAGATTATAATCGCGTAGTATAATCTATACTAACCTAAAATTCATCAACGAAATCAGGGAAACCAAACCTTTTAGATGAAGTTTTACTCGTTCCTCCTTCTCCTCTCTTGATTTTCAAGAATTTAGGATTTGGAGAGATAAACTAAGGTTAATTTGATGATAGATTGATGTAATAATGACAGGAGTTGATCAAGAACTTATCTTAGATATTTTGGGACAACCTTAGGGTTGTTTTCTCTTAAAAATTATACAAAACGAAGTGGGAAACTTATATAATTCGGAACAAAAAAAATAATGGGCCATGGCACCTTCACATCATGGGAACATCATGGATGGGACCATCCACGGTACCCCTGTGATGCGGTGGTGCCGCACAAGACAAAAGTTTTTCCTGGGCGACGTTCTGTCCGCATCACCATTGTGATGCGACTGCCGGTCGTTGCTCAGGAAAATGGTCATAACGTTTTGTACATAGCTCCATTTGAGCTGGGATATCTACCATTGGAAAGGTAATTCAAAGACCTATAACGTTTATGTTTTGAGTCTTCTCAGATTCCCAATTAAATTCTCCGGAAAATGGAAATAGTAAGAAGTCCTCCAGACTTAGACGCATTTAGAAGCTCTTAAGAACTTCACTTTTTGGTTTGACTTCAAAAGGACTACTTATCACCCAAATTCATACCGAATGGATTCAAATAACTAAAATATGATACGTCAACACTCATTTAACTTATTCACACCTAACCCAAATTTATGAAATGTTACATTATCCCCCTCTCAGGATCATTCGTCCCCGAATGAAAGTCATGGCTTAAGATTTTTCACTAAACCTCAAATTTTCAGAATTTCCAGAGTTCTTTAGCACAGTGAGTTATCCCCTAGGACAACATACGTCTACCCACACAACGACCAGATCATTCATGCCTAAACACAAGAGGTAGGGATTTATACCTCTAATCTAAACATTCATAGGAGTTAAATAATCAAAAGGTTCAACACACACCCGCAATAGGGAATAAGAGAGGGTATCTCTTCTTCATGTCCTCCTCAACTTCTCAAGTTGCTTCTTTGGTATTATGATTACGCCACAAGACTTTAACAGAAGCTACATCTTTTGTTCTCAACCTCCTAACTTATCGGTCTAAGATTTGCACATGTTCTTCTTCAAAAGATGTTAGGCGTATTTTGTATACGTTTTTTGAGTCATTTTTAGTTAGTATTTTTCCCATTTACGTTTAAATAAGTGTCTTGTTAGGGTTTTTTTCTTTCTTTTGAGTCACAGCAGTTCGAAATGGAAAAATGGCAAAAAGAAGCTAAAAGTGGACATAAAAGGAGGGTCCCGAGGCAAAAAGGTAGAAAATTGGAGATTCGGACGAAGGCAAAGCAGGTCCGCAGTGCCATAATTACTGAAAAGCAACAGGATTTTCGGCACCGCGATGCCATTCTGCAGAACCGCGATGCCGATGCGGGAAATTCAAAATCCGAAGTAAATTTGGCCAAGGGCAGAAGGGTCCAGAGGACACGAAATTTGCAACATACTTAAGCCCTAGGGATTATTCTATTGTAGGGGGTTGGGCATTCTATCACACAACACAATTGAAGACAAATTGGAGGCTACAATTGGAGACCTAGTTCTAAGTACTTTTTCTTTCTTTAGTTTTCAATTCAGTTTATGTTGGTATTTGTATTAGTTCTTAGCGTGACTATGGCTAGGAGCTAAAAACATTATTAGGGATTTCATATTGAATCGCTTGAAACTCTATTTCATGAATTAATGCATTAGTTTGATTTCTTCTTCACTTGATTAAGATTTATTCAACATTTGGTATGAATGTTTGATAGTTAACTGACCATTAATTAACATAATCTATATGATTTCGAATCAAGAACCGAGATGAGAGATTTGGATATGCTGTAATTGAATAGACATAGGTTAAAATCGCGGACGAAAGTACCCCGATACTTGTGTAGCATTATAGGTTATTGTTCTTAATCCTCCTATGTGGTAAATCCTATCATAGAAATATAGAAGGATTCTGCACTGGGGTTGAGCGATTATATATCCTAACCGGAATATAAGATAGTCTAGTTAACTGTTATCTTAACGTAGAAGAAGAAAAATTCATTCTAGTTGCATTGAGCATTGAAAAGAGTGGATAGTCGAGGATATTGGAAGCCCTAATTCCTTCATAACTGATTAAACCTCAACAATTTAGTTTACTTCTTGCAATTATTCTAGTAGTTAGATAAAAACCCAAATCAATTATCGTTTGCCAAATAGATAACCTGGAATAAATGTTCGGTAATTAGAAATCAGTCTCTGTGGACGATAAACTCGATCTTACAAGACTATATTACTTGTAACGATACGTACACTTGCGTGAGCACGTGGAAATATCCTCCTAACAAGTTTTTGGCGCCGTTGTCGGGGACTGTCGTACTTCTAATATCGAACTATTTATTCTTAATGTCTAATTTGGTCGCTCCCACTAACTTGTTCTGAGAGCATCTTTTATCAATTTTTGTTGTTTTTGTAATTTTGTAGGTAAAGTCAAGTATAGGTACATAGACTATCACTATCAGGGGCTGCAGGACTATGACCTTTGTCCACCGCAGTGATTTAGACCACAGGTGCCGCAAGAGGAGCGAAATGAGCTGCAGGAAGCCTTACTCAGGTTCACCGTGTGCCAGAATCCTCAAGGCCTAATTTATCCACCACAGAATCAGGCTCCATCAGGAGAGCTAGATAACATGAGAGCAGTTCTTTGAGCACTCTCAAACGCCCAAAATCAGTTCATGGCGGAAACAAGATCATCCATCAGGGATCTAGAGATGCAGTTGGGGCAGTTAGCTAGCAAGCTGAGAAACGGTATGCAAGGGAACCGCCCTAGCAATACTGGTGTAGACCCACAAGAACAGTGCCAAGCAATTGATTTTAGGAGTGGCAAACAAATAGAGATAGGTTAATCCCCAATATGTCCAGAAAAAAAGGGTGAACCCAGTGAGGTAAAGGAGTCAGAGGATGCAGTAATCATAGAAGATCTTCCTGTGGACCAAAAATCACCACCAGCAGTCGCTGACACACCGCAGGTGAAGATACCATATCCTCATAGACTTAAAAAAAATTCTCTTGACAAACAGTTTTCTAAGTTTCTGGAGGTCTTTAAAAATTTGCACATCAACATTTCATTTGCTGAAGCCTTAGAACAAATACCTAGTTATGTGAAGTTCATGAAGGATATCCTCTGTAAAGAGAGGAGGTTGGAGGAGTATGAAACAGTGGCGTTGACTGAGAAATGCAGTTCCATCCTATAGAGAAAGTTACCTCAGAAGTTGAAAGATCCGGGACGTTTCACCATCCCTTGCACTATAGGGAAGTTTGAATGTCAACCGGCTCTATGTAATCTGGGGGCAAGTATAAATTTGATGCTCTATTCTGTGTTCTGCAAACTTGGAGTGGGGGAAGCAAGACCTACTGTTATACCCCGTATTTCCAGGGTATGTACGTGAGGGCGTACGTACAAAAGTTTAAGCCTTAATTAGGCAAAGGGCGAAATTATGAACTTCTAACGGAAAATAATCCGAACCTTGCGAAGGAAAAATTACGGTTTCGACATTTAAAATTTTTACGGATTTTTCCGAGAGATAAAATATTTTGGACCAACGAGAGGGCGACATGTGTCACCCTCAAGTGGACGGTTTGGTGAGGGAATTGTTGGCACGTTTTTTGCCTTTTAAAGGCCTTAAACATTTGGTCAATGTTTTGCTAGATATTTGTGGAGTAGATGGATAAGTGGGACCCACTCAACACATGTCCAAATCTTCACCCTCCACTTGCTTGAATCTTGGCCTTTGAAGGTCCTATAAATACCCCCCTAAGTTGCAAGACTTCTTCATCCACTAAACATTTTCCAAGTCTCAAAATCCCTCCCCCCTCTTAGTAGTTCTCGTCCAAGTCCTTCCCCCCCTTCCTAGTAGTTTCGTCCGAAACCCCCCCCCCCCCCCCTTTGGTAGAAAAATATTCTCCAAGTATTGTTACTATTCCAAAATACCTTAGCCAAATACCTTGTAGTATTCCAAAGTTACCTCTATACTAAAAGCCCGAAATACTATTTTTATCCATTAGTCACAAACGAAACCACAGGAAATCTTCATAGTTGGTTGAAGTATTAAGTAGAAGTTGTTTAGAAACTTCTAAGGGTTTCTTGGAGCGGATTGGAGCGTTCAGAATAGGAGCTAAACGTTGCTCAGGATCGACTTATACCTTGGATAATTTTGGGCTTATCGAGGTAATAATCTTGTCCTTCTATCAGAATCAAGATTACTTATTATAGTAGTTTAGAATTGAGTATAAGTTATAGAAGGATATTAAAGAAGAGAATTGAACTGTAATTACATCGTATAGAAGGATATTAAAGAAGAGAATTGAACTATAATTACATAGGACTGTATTTACAGTAGACTTGTGTAGTATCGGGTAGGGAAGTGCTGCCCAATTTTCCATAGAACAAAGAACCTTCCGCTTAGAATATTCTACAGAGTAGTCTAGACGTTGATAGACGTATTTGACTATTATAGGTCGATACTCTGCGCGCGACATATTCGACTTGGCAGGTGGATTTCGCCGAGAAGGTATGTGATTCTTCCTATCCTCTTGAGCATGATATTTTTGATATATATATATATAGTACGGTAGACGTACGTGTGTTAACTAAAATTGGTTCTACTATGATGTCTTTTGACTTGAGTTTTAAATAATAAGAATCTTGAAGTATTTCAAAAGAGTTATGAATCATTTTTGAAAGAAAAGTAATACTTGGTTTTAAAAGCTTAAAGAGTTATACTAGCTTTATGGGAAGTTAGGTATAACGACTTAAGAAAGATAAAAGGAACGGTTTACTTATTTGTTTATGAAAGTCTTGTATTGATTTCTGAAAAGTGTAGTAAGATGGTTTGATAAGTAAACATGTTATGATGATACGTGTGTTAGTGTCTTGTGATGTTGTGTAAGAGGGTTATTCTTGTTGTGCTTACGTTGTTAAACGATAAGCCCGTTGTACTGTTATTATATCACATACCCCCCCTGACTTGTTATGATGCCGAGGACTTGCCACCCTCGATGCGAGGAATGCCTCATGCGGGTCTGTGTGACCCATGCGGAGCTGCGGGAGTTCCAGGATTGATCACTCCGGGTGTGTTACGCCGATGCGGGTCTATATGGCCTATCGCGTCCGCGACTACGCGACCGGGGTCGAGGAGGATCTGGGTTAGCTACCCCCGACGCGAGGAATACCTCATGCGGTTGCATGTGTGACCTATGTGATCGCGGGAGTTCCAGGATTAGGCTCGCATAATGATACTATGGGCGATTGGCCTTGCTTCGATCATTAGCGGCCTAAAAAAGACCAGTTATGTTATATCTATTTTGCTTTTGGTTATGCTGTGACACTATGTGCGGTTACATTGGTTGTTTCGTACATATTTGTAAAATTGGTTTTAAAATGATATGATTTCATTTAAAGTACTTTACAGTTTCACATACTTGGTACCTGTTGTACTGACCTCCTTCGGGGGGCTGCGTTCATGCCGCAGGTAAGGGGAAGCAGGTGGTAGATCCACATTCTTAGGATCTTTACTCTGGTGTCAGGAGCTCCATTCCTCCGGAGGCTCGACTTTTGGGTACGACTCTCCCTGGTGTTGTAGATATTTTGTACATTCAGGGTATGGCGGGGCCCTGTCCCGCCATAGTTGTTTACTTCCTTAGAGGTCTGTAGTCCTGTTGTAAAGTTGGGATGTAACTGTTCACTCTTGATGTATATATATATGCCGAAAGGCAACTTTTTCTCAGATAAACTGTTTCTCATTTCATATTGTTTCATGTCTTGTTTTTATATTCCGCTGGTTACTCTGATGTATGCCTACTGGGGTGCCCGGGATCGGGTCGTGACACCTACAACCATAACCTTACAACTGGCAGATCGCTCCATCGTCCACCCTAGAGGAATAATCGAGGATGTGTTGGTTAAGGTGGACAAGTTTATCTTCCCCGCTGATTTCATCATCCTAGACATGGAAGGAGATAAAGAGATGCCCATCATCCTTAGCTGGCCATTCTTAGCCACGGAACAGGCACTCATTGATGTTCAGAAAGGTGAGCTGAGACTTCGTGTTCAGGGAGAAGAAATGATTTTCAATGTATTCGGGAAGCAACCTACCCAAGGGTGTTGACACCCAATTTTGACTCTCCCGTCCAGCCATTAACCATAAAATTAGACTAATTTTGTAAAATAATTTTTATGATTTTTATAGTAAAATGCAGCGATAAAACATAAAAACAGGCATAAATAATTAATTTAATAATGGCGTCGCGCCTTACGTAGAGTTTTAAGCACTTAGAGTCCCGCGCCCGCATTTATTAACTTTAAGCTTTGTCGTAATTCTTAAATAATTAATAAATGCATAAAATAAATAATTTAGCAATGACGTCGTGTCAAGTAGCATAACCGCATTTATTAATACGCAAGAGAATGTCATAGTCATTTATAATTTAAAATCAATCTTAATCTAATACATGCATTTTAATAGCGTCGCATTTATAAAAAAGGTTTTAAAAAACAATTCTTAAAAAAAATCATACTTGCATTTAGCATTTAAATAATCTAATTTAACTTCGCAATATTGCATAATAATAAGTTTTTAAATAATAGCGCCGCATTAAGCATTAATTAAATAGTACGTCCGTTTTATTCTTGTAATAATTTTAATAAAGCACTTAATAAATAGCACGCCCATTTTATTTTTATAATAAGTCTAATAAAGCACCTAAATAATTTGAGCACAATTTATTAATTTAATTAACTAATTAAAAGCCTAGAATTAAATAGTTAAACACTACCTAATTAAAAGCCTAATTAAAACTACCTAACTAATACCCTAATTCTACCCAGCCCTTTACCTTCTATCACCCAACCCTCAGCCCAATCCACTTAAATTACCCGTCGCCCGGCCCAGCACCCGCAGCCCAAACCCGTAAGCCCAGCAGACCCCAGCCCTTTATTTCCCCTCCAGCCCACTCCCTTTAGCCCTTATGACCTCTCCCTCATCGTCTCCCTCACAAAGAACCCTAAAACGCAAAGGCCATAACCTAAAAAAGCTTACCATCCGCCGCACCAACACCAGCACACCCCGGATTTCTCGCCTGAGAATCCGGGGCCTTTCCTTAACCACGTACACCCAGTCAACGTATCATTACCATAACCTGCACAAAATCGCACGAATCAGTAACAAATCAGAACCCATTTGAATCAGTAGCAAATCGATACGAATCACTTACCTTCCTTACCTGCACACACCCAAACCTTTATTTACTTACCATAAGCCAACTATCAAAATCTTTCCAGAATCGAAAACTTACCATAACCAAATCGCACGAATCAGCACCAAATACTAGCCAAAATCAGCCTTTTATTACTTACCAAACTTAGACCCAAATCGTAGCTATAAATACAGAACCACTATGCATGCAATAGGCATCGCTGAGGAGACTCAGAAATCAGGAGGCACCCAAAACCAATAGGCAGTCTAATTCTGAGAGAGCTCAAGAGGGAGTCAGAAAACGAGTAGTGAACACAAGTATAACACAGCATCCAGACCTTTAGCTTCACAAGAACAGGAGGTTTGGAACCCCTTTTTCTTTCAATTCCGGTCAAGAAATCAGCAAACAAACCTTGCCCCTTTATTTCGCATCGCAAAGCCAAAACCCGAGCGAGTCGACGACTTGAATCGCTGCCCTGGTTCGCTGCCCGGAGAAGGTAAAATCGAATCCTTCTCGCCATTTCAGACGCTCATTTTTGTGGTTAAACTTGTATTGGTTCATTTGTATTCGGTTCATCAAGGCATAAAGACGATGCTGGCCATCGTTACATTATTTGTTAATCTGTTCGCCGGATTATTGATGCCTAAATACGCTGAATCACATATTCCATGTCCCATTAGGCATTTGTTGTGTTCTATGTTAAACTCAGATTCTGCTCAGTCATTTTTATCTCTGTGTTCTTATGTTAAACGCGTGTTAATTTAGTTCCTTCATGTTGTCGTATTCATTAATGTATGAATATGGCATTGAATAAGTTTGCTTTAATTAGTATGGATGTATAATATCTAAATGTTAGCATACTGGTGTTGAGATGTGATGTATAACTTTTAGTCGAATCTTGATTTAATTACTCAGTGGTGTGTTTATTTGTAAGTTTTTTTTTAATTTACATCATCATGTCCTGTGTAACTGCTGTGATGGTGGTTCGCTTAAATACATGTTAGTTTGATCTTATTAAGATTAATTGCCTGTCTAGCATCTTACGAAATAGATGAAGTAAGGAAATTAGTCCAAGTATTGAGACCATCCAACATGTTCTAATATGAATCAGTCTCAGTTGGTCTCTGGGTAAGAATAGCCTGGTTTGAATTCATTCATGTACATTTGGTTAACAAGCTGAGTGTATGGAGTCCCCTAAATACTTCTGTATGCTGGCTATGACTAAAAAGTTGATTACACTTATGCCTTTTCCTGTTAAGTGTAAACTGCCTCCATGCCAACATGCTAAATACTCTAAAATAATATTATACTTTGATTGTCAAGTTGCTTGCATGCCGGCTAATCTGTTCTAGTCTTAAAATTGTCACTATGATGGTTTGCAATGTCTATCAGTCTCCTCTGTACAATGAAAGAATAAGTGAGTTTGATTAAGAGCATTTGTATTAGCAGCCTGTCTGATGAAATCATATTTATTACAAATTAATTTTAGTCATATGATGCATATAGTTCAACTTGTAATCTTGTTTCTCTTCTACAAACATGTGTGGAGCAATGGAGGTAGTTAGGATAACTGAGGTCGCTTAAAAGTTTCAGAGAATGATGTCGTTAACTAATTTCATGCTTGTATGTTTACCCTGAGTAAAAAATGTAGTAAAACATGTAAAGATGTTCTCCCTTTTCTTTAGAATAACTGAACATGAAGAATGTTAGTATTCAGTTTTCCTTATCCCAATATGTAGCATTTTGAGCCTTCCTGCCTTTAACCATCATTTGTCAGAGTATGCACATAACTCTAGTATATGTACAACATATTTGAGAACTTATATACTGCAACATGTCTTCACGTATGTTGTGTGCTAACAAATTGGCTTTAATTATTGGGTTTGTCAAAGGCTATTGCCGTTTAAATCACCGAAGCTAACTTTCAATAAAAAAAAATGCTTGTCTGCCTTCCGTTTTTCCTTTCTCATCTGCCAAGTCCAGTGACTTCATTAGGGTCCATTTTCATACTGGGCCGCCACTTATTGGGCTGGGCTTGATTGTTTCTTGGTCTGTTGTGCATGTTTTGGCTCTGAATTACTGTCCAGAAGACCGTCCATTTTAATTATCTGATTATGAGGGCCTACCTTCTTGTTCTCTATCCTATAAACAAGAAAATTGAAAAATTGCACGTCTTGGGCCTGCGTCATATCTTTTGCGTGTTATTTGCATCTGAGGCCCAATATTTATATGAACAATCTCGAGATCTTCTTTGCTTGTGTCTGCCACTTTATTTTGGATTGTTATAGTCAAATTATATATATAGGTTTAAATTCACATGAATTTTTTTTTACTTGTATTATTTGATAAATTTGGACATATACTAATTCTTTATCTTCTCTTATTTTACATGGCACGCACCGGAGCAACAAAGAGTCTCATAACGAGACTCGTCGTGGCAAACGTAAAGGCATGCATATACATCCATCGAGTCCCTCTTCGGCCACTCCTAGACAAACAAATAGGACGGGGTCATCCGACGATCCCTTGCTCTTTTATCTCTTCCTTATCTTACTTTATTTGTTATTTGTAATTTATAACTTTGTAATCAATAGGAAACCAAGAGCAATTAGCATTTCGAACGCATAAGGGGAAGGTAATTTATAATTGGAAACACATTTCTACTTTGCGCGTCTTTTACGATTATTATATCCAAATTTTACCAAAGCAATCTAAATGATTTAACTCGCCTTGTAAAATCAACAATTTGTTTCTTATTAAACCCATAATAATTGTCTTCCTAAACTCTCAATAAAAATTCATCTTAAACATTTTATACTACACGTAGGTTAAGCAAGATTAGTTTAGCTAGCAGTATACATAATTAGTCCATAAAACACCTTAGCATACTTTAGCCTATTTCTAGCCCTTTAAAACCTTAGCATTTAGCACCTTTTGCACTTTTAGTATCTCTCGGCACTTTCATATTCTAGCACCCTTTCATACCTTTAGCACCTTCATTTTTAACACCCTTTTTAGCATTTTAAGCACCACGTTAATATTTACACCCTTTACTTTTAAAATTAACCTCTTAGCACCTTTAAACATCTTCCAACATTTTAAAACCTTTTTAACTACTTAGCATTATTTTAACATTTAACACTTTATTTTCTAACATCGCACTTTTCATAGATCTTTTACTTTGCATTTTTTTAAAAATAAAATAACTACCCTAGGTTTGGCAGGACAACCGCAAGTTAGCGGATCTTAGAGGGTGCCTAACCCCTTCCCTCTAGATTAATAAAGAACCCTTACCCAGAATCTCATTAAGTTTAGCAGACCATAAAAATGGAGTTAATGTTTTACTTCAAACTAGTTAAACATTTAGGTGTCCTAATTCACCCAATTAATTAGGTGGCGACTCCGCGAACCCTTAGCGTTCTAGCAGCCCTTTTAAACTTTAGCACCCTTTGCAATTTTAGCATTCTTTTAAAACATTTTTAGCTTTGTTATTTATTTTCTAACCTTTTATTTGAGCAGGAGTTTAGAAAATAAAGCCGCGGCCGGAAAAAGCGCGGCAAATGGCGACTCCACTGGGGATTTTAGGTTCTTAACCACAACAGATCTAGGATAATTATTTGGCAATTACTTTGGCATTTAATTTTTGTGTGTTGTATTTTGTTTTATTTATTTTTGATTGCTACCTGCTTTACTGCTTTCCTTAAACTGGCATTCCGCTCATATTTCTTCCACTCTGGAAAATTCACACAATCACACACTACATGCGAGGTGCGCTGGGTGCATCAGCAAAATTCTTTCTTCAAAATCCAAATTTAGGAGAGTTGGTAATATACGTGGAGTGCCCGGTCTAACCGGTGGCCGCGTAGCCTTCTCACTCGAGTTGTCCGCTCGGGAACCTTGCGTCTAGAAAAGCCAAATCTTAGCAACTTAGGATAGAGCTATACCACCCTTCATACTAAGTCATGCATGCATTTACCTTAGGTGGGTCGGTCCTTGGTATCGACACCACAATTAGGAGGCCCGCCCAATTGTCGAAGGGTTTCTCACGACCCAACGACCAACAACATATTATGTGCTACGTGATATTAATGGACGAATCCGAGCCCAACGTGACATGCTAACATTGGGAAATTTTTGCATTTTACTTCTATTTATGTATAGGATGAGCAGTATTCCAATAATCCCGGAGGTCAGAATGGTAAGCGGTGTTCCGACAAAGCTAAAGGTTTGGTGGGAGAATTTCGACGCGGCAGATAAAATGATTATCGAAAGCAAATTAGGTTGTCTCACGGCTTTGTTTGACATCGCTCGGATCAACATATAGTTAGGGCCTTAATTCAGGATCGGATAAAGCGGTGTTCGAGTTTGAGACTTGAACTCACCCCACGTTGGAGAGATCAACTACTTCACGAGCCTAGCTTACGAAGACAGAGGGCAAATCATCCCTTATAATCAACGGAAAGAGATTCTTGCATTACATGGGCCTAAAAACACAAAGGAACTCCGTTGCTTGAGAACAATTAGGTTTCCCTAGATTATCTGACGAGAGATATGGTCGCCAAGATAGCTATCGATCATTCCGAAAGGAGTTTTCTTGCGATTTGGGACAATGGAAAACTAGGCGACATACGCGTTCACCGTTGCTCTATTAGGCACTCTAGTGTTTCCGCGAACATGGACGGATCGATCTTGCATATGTTACGTGACCGGATGGTTTTGAAGGCATTAATGGCACGCAACTTACTTTGGTTCCCATGATTCTAGCCGAGATATTTGAGCTCTAGGAAAATGCAAGCGAAGAAACCAATTTCTTGAGGATGCAATCTCATCTTACGGATGTGGGTCATGGAACACTTTTATCGATCGAATATGATGGACATTTGTTTTAGCAATGATTATAGGATTGTAAGTTTTACGGCGGATGAAGCGGTTTGTTTCACCCGTCGGCATTAGGGATTGGTATGAATTTACGGCATCCCGCACTAGCAACCAAGTGCAATGGAGGTACCATCGCTATCCCGTATCAACAAAGCCTATGTAAGGAGCAAGGACCGTTATTACATCGAGCTCATCGGATTAAGGGACTTGACCATATGCTCCGTTGCGTGTACTCCGCCGGATTTGGTCAAGAACGAGTAATCCGCTCAATCGGACATGAAGGATTGAGGTCGCGTTTGGGGCAAATTGCACTTTCCCGAGAAAGCAAATCCTTGAAGAATGGAACAACGTTGAGAAAATAGATGTCAAATACGAACAAGCAGGAGGTACGCCTGAATACTGTGCATGGTTCAAGGAAGATTGTAGCAGTCCAAGCCCCAAAGGCAAGCAAGGTTTCGAGGATATCAACATGACCAATTGGGTAAAAGTGTGCAGATTAGGGAACAATACCGTTCCCCCTGAGAGGTGGGACCAACTTCAAAACATCATGCAATATTTGAAAGATGCAGGAGCAGGGCCTAGCAACACCACCGCCACATTCGCCAACAGCACAATATAACATTAGGAACGGATCTTTAGTTTTAACATTTCATTGTTGCAATTTAATTATTTTCAGTCCCAATAAAAGCATTTCTCCGATGGCTCGGACCAATCCATCATTATCGCATATATGACGTTTAGGCCTACCTCTGGCAAAAAGAGGCCCCCCCCTTGCATATTAGGAAACGTTTGGATGTGTTGTGTGCAATATATCTGCTACATAATTGCAAATTATGTTCTTATGCTAACGCTGTTTGTTGCATTTTTAGAAAGATTTATCATCTTCCCCAAAGGTCGGTTCGTATTTGACTCAACAATGTCGGAGCATCCACACTTCACCAGATCCAAGGCAAGAAATGACGATATGACTGGCTCAGGGGCGTCTGAGCCGAATGGTTTGGGAATTGTTCCTGTCAGCGAAACAGAAACTTCAGAAGGGAGGAATATCACCAGTCAGGAAGAATGTATTGCTCACCGCCGCAATTCATTGCGATATGCAGGTTGAGATGGAAAGGCTACGAATCGACCAACCTATCCATCGGTTTGAATACCACATGCGAGCAAAGGGCCACTATCTCGCAGACCACCCTGATCGACCTCCACCACCACATATCCCCAAAACTCCCCACAAAGGCCGCGATTCGACCCAATCGCCGCCGCGGCCAATCATCAACCTCACCTTCAAAATGATCCTCCTCGCCCGTACCTCCGCCTCCGCCTACTCACTTCACCATAATCAGCCCTAATCGCCAAGCCAACCAATGCCCACGCACCATACCCACTACCAGCCCCAGCAAACCACCCAGACAGCTAACTTACACAACAGAAACCCAACCTTTTACCGTCCCCGCTTCACCGAAGTGGATCATTACGAAGAAATGGAAAGGGAAGTCCGAGCCAAAATGGACGATGACGTAGCCCGAGAGATTCACAGCCTGAAAGAAGCAGTTCGTGGCATGCGATCGGATAAAGGTCACGAAGGACTAGATTATGAAGATCTTTGCATGCGTCGGATGTGGAACCGCGATGGGATATAAGGTGCCGAAGTTCGATTTATTTGATGGGAAGGGAAATCCTCGTGCACACTTGAGATCATATTGCGACAAGTTAATCGGGGTAGGGAAGAACCCAGCGGTCATCATGAAGTTGTTCATTCGAAGCTTAACCGGCGAGGCAATAGATTGGTACACTAGCCAGGATCCGCGTAAATGGCATAGTTGGAATGCATTGGCCAAGACTTTGTGGGCGGTTCGGATTCAACACGAAACCGGTGTGGGCGAGTTCTATCTAATGAAGTTGGAAAAAGAAATCTACGGAGACTTTGAAGTACGCCATGAGGTGGCGTTGAGAGCGACAAAGTACAACCACCCGTGGTGGAGAGTGAGATGACCACACTATTTGTACAATCTTTGAAGGATCTGACCTATTATGAGCGGATGATAAGCGTCATCGGGCGAAATTTTGCAGGTCGTCGAGAATGGGTGACCGTGAAGAAGGTATTAAAGCGGCAGGATCACGAATCGGCGGCATTGCGACAACCAATAAGGCGATTGATCGGGGGCGATCGAAGTACTTGAGGAAGAAGGAGCGATTTCCCTTCCATGTTTGTACAAGAACGCAAACCCGAAGCATTCATAACATACCAGAACCCACCCTATCAAACCCCATACTACCACACCAGCAGCCAAAACTTTACACCTCACTATACACCGCCCCACACCCCGGCTACCACGCACCCGTATATAACGCTTCCAAGCACCCATTTATCGGCCGCGTCAACCCGCCCATCAAGCCCGCCAACAACATAGAGCACCCAATGCGCGGACGAATCACGAATTTTGAAGGAAAACCATCCGAACCCGCACCCATGGTGAACCCATACCCCGGATATACGAAAGATCGCGAGTGCGAGGTTTGATCCAACAATTCGGGGAGGATTCGGCCTATCCCAAGATCGTATGATGAGAAAAAGCGATGTGCGTATCACTGATAGCCTGGGGCATGACACGGAAGTTGCTACACCTCGAGGACAAAATCGAAGAGTTGATCAAAGAAGAGTAATACGGTGAAGGATCACGCTAACGTGCATGATAATCCCTTGCCAAACCACGGCACCGCCAAGGTGCACTGATAGCCCGATGAGAATACAACTTGGAGGAACCATCCGATCGGTTGAAGTGAGGGAAGAGTTGAACCTTCCGCTTTCGTCGCCCCTGCCACCAATCCTCGAAAGAAAGCAGTATTTGAGTTGGAAAGGGCACCGCCGAGACATAAAGGTTCAATCACAGTTATTCAGGCGCCCGGGAAGGGGCCACCGATCAAGATGGATCGCGGAGAAAGTGGGAAGCGGGTCATAGAAGTCACCGCTGCAGGTATAACCAGGTCAGGGAGGTATTACACACCTATAGAGGCAGCCAAGGAGGCACCGCAAAAGAAGCCCGTGACAGAGGCTGAAGTCGAGGAATTTTGGAGGAAGATGCCCACTAAAGAGTATTCCGTCGTAGAGCAGTTAAAGAAAACCTCAGCGCATATTTCTCTACTTTCATTGTTAATGCATTCTGCCTCACACAGGACTGCATTGATGGAGGTGTTGAAGGATGCATACGTTCCGGAGGGTACAACAGACGGGAACTTGGCAGCTTTGGTCGGACAGGTACTAGAGGCCCGCAGAATCACCTTTCACGATGATGAGTTACCCGCTGAGGGCGTCAGACACAACCTTGCATTGAATATCACCATCCAAGTCGCAGACAAGATTGTTTCAACAGTGCTGATTGATGGAGGCTCAGCCGTCAACATTTGTCCCATGACGACACTGTTGAAATTGGGGGCATCGTAAGAAAATTCGTGAAAGTCATATCGAGTCAAAGGTTTCGACGAGTCCATAGAAGTCGGCGTAATGGACCTCACACCGCGGATCGGACTGCGAAATTCGTTGTGGAATTTCAAATATTGGATATTGCTACGTTACAACTTTGTTGATAGGAAGGCCGTGGATCCACGAGGTGCGATCCGCCCACCTTGCATCGATTGCAAAGTTTATATGGAATCACGATGAAGTGGTAGTATTTGGAGATAAAGGAGCATCAACACCGATTATGCAATCCTGTCATAGAAGACGTGAAACGATCGGATGGTTCGGTTTTTCATATTAATGAGATCAAGAGAGCAAGTAGGGTCCGGCCATCGCACGCCACGCGTTCTCAAAATGGTGGCCAAGGAAATGTTAAGAAATGGATACGAGCCCGCAGAGGTCTTGGAGTCGATGAAGGGGATCACGAGCCTATCCAGTTATTTGGGAAGAGAGACACTTTTGGTTTGGGGTACCACCACTTCAAGGATTTGGTGACCACGAACCTCGGAAGAAGGGATACATTCCTCGCTGCGCCCATTCCGCCTCGAGTCACTATTCGTCAAAGCCTACACCATCCAGACGCCGAGAGAAGATGACCGGATGATCTTGCGCAGAGGTTCCGTAACTGCTCATGTGATGATGAGGCGATTGTTGCATGATCGCAGGAGATCACGAGGAGCTCACCATTTGGGATGCGCAGAGCATGGATACACTGAATAATTGGACTTGCACTCGCCCCGACCGTCAGAAGCTTGGTAGAATTTATGATTAGTTCTAGCGGTGTGACCTTTTTATCTAGAAAGAAACAGATATGCATTTATGATTCTTAATATGTTTTTAATCTCGCAATTTACTTTCATCATAAATTCCAGACATTTTGCAACTTTTTAAAAGATTTTGTTTGTGTTAAAATTAAATTCTTTAAGCATTTTTCTTCAAATGATCATATTAATAAACACGTTGATAACGCGAATATGACATGTAATGAGACCAACGAACAAAGTTCAAATGACGAGCATAACCAGGAACAAGAGGAATGTCCGAATCGTAACTTAGCCAAGAGTGGAAAACTTTGAGAATAGGCCTAAACCAAATTTGGAAGAAACAGAGTTAATAAACTTAGGCGATGAGGGAACCGTGAAAGAGACTAGAGTCAGCGCCCACCTAAACGTCGCACAGAAGAAAGAATTAATTGAGCTCCTGAAACAGTACACCGATGTGTTTGCTTGGTCATATGAGGACATGCCAGGTTTGAGTACAGACATCGTCGCACACAGGCTACCTATTGAACCATCTTGTTTCCCCGTAAAACAAAGGCCGAGAAAGATCAAACCAGACATGAGTTTGAAGGTCAAAGAAGAGGTGTCTAAACAGTTTGAGGCAAAGGTAATTCGAGTTGCAAAGTATCCTACTTGGTTAGCAAATATCGTGCCGGTAAAGAAGAAAGATGGAAAGGTCCGAGTCTGCGTGGATTACAGAGACCTCAACAGAGCCAGCCCGAAGGATGACTTTCCTCTTCCAAACATCCATATACTCATCGATAATTGTGCGAAGCATGAACTACTGATCGTTAAATCGATTGCTTTGCTGCTATCATCGATCCTTATGGCGAAGACGCAGAAAAGACAAAGATTCACTACCCCGCGTGGTGTACTTTTATCGAGTTTTGCCGTTCGGTCTCAAGAAGTCATGCTCCACATACATGAGTGCGATGACCACCATCTTCCATGACATTATTCATAAAGAAATTGAGGTCTATGTGGGCGACGCCATCATCAAATCGCAAAGCGGAGGACCATTCGGCAAACTTGAAGAAATTTTTCCAACGACTAAGACAAGATAACTTGAAGTTGAATCTCGCAGTGCGATTTGGCGTTCCCGCAGGAAGTGTTGGGTTTTATAGTGAGCGGAGAGGGATTGAGCTAGACCGCCGAAAATAAAAGCCATCCAAGAGTTACCTCCGAAAAGTAAAAAGGACGTGATGAGTTTCCTTGGTCGCCTCAACTACATCAAGAGTTCATAGCCCACCACCGTGATATGCGAGCCGATATTCAAATTATTGAAAAAGGATGCAGCTACCAAGTGACAAATGATTGCCAACAGCTTTTGACGTAATCAAAGAATACCTTTCTAATCCGCCATTCTAGTACCTCGAACCGGAGACCTTTGCTACTCTATTTGTCGTGTTAGAAAATGCTTTCGGATGCGTGTTGGGCAAGACGATGAAACAGGGAAAAGGAATGTGCCATATACTATTTGAGTAAGAAGTTCACGCATATGAAGCTCGTTATACTCTCCGAACGCATTTGTTGCAGATTAACTTGGGTCGCCTAAGTTCGTGCACTATCTATCGATACACTACTTATCTTATTTCAAGGATGGATCCGCTTAAGTATATCCTTGAAGCCCATGCCCACCGGAAAACTAGCGAAATGGCAAATTATGTTGGCGAAGTTTGACATCGCTTCACGCCACGCAGAGCCGTAAAAGGACAGGCCTTAGCTGATCATCTTGCTGAGAACCCAGTCGATGAGGAGTACGAGCCCCTTCGAACCTATTTTCCTGATGAAGAGGTATTGTTTGTCGGAGAAGATATCTCAGAGGATTACCCGGGTTGGAGGATGTTTTTCGATGGAGCGGCAAATTTCAAAGGAGTCGGCATTGGAGCAGTTTTGGTTTCAGAAACAGGTCAGCATTATCCGATTTCCGCGAAGCTCAGATTTCCATGCACCAACAATATGGCGGAATATGAAGCTTGCATATTGGGGCTCAGAATGGCCGTAGATATGGACATACAAGAGCTGCTGGTCATAGGTGATTCAGACTTACTGATCCATCAGGTACAGGGTGAATGGGCAACCAAGAATATGAAGATACTTCCCTACCTATTTTGCGTGAAGGAATTACAGAAGAGGTTCATCCACATAGAATTTAGGCATGTTCCCAGGATCCAGAACGAATTCGCTGATGCATTGGCAACCTTATCCTCCATGATCCAGCATCCGGACAAGAATTACATCGATCCAATCACAGTGAGTGTGCTGGAGCAGCCGGCTTATTGCTCCCATATAGACGAAGAAACAGACGGCAATCCATGGTACCATGACATCAAAAGGTACCTCAAAGCAGGAGAATATCCAGAAGGCATAACCAACATCCAGAAGAAGACACTTCGAAGACTAGCAAATCATTTCTTTTTGAATGGGGAAATTGTGTACCGAAGGACTCCAGATCTGGGCCTACTGAGATGTGTCGATGCTCAAGAGGCAAGCAAGTTAGTAGAAGAGATACACGGAGGGACATGTGGACCTCATATGAACGGCTTCACTTTGGCGAAAAAGATTCTGCGAAAGGTGTTATTTTGGATGACGATGGAAACAGATTGTATCCGCCATGCGTAAATGTCGGCAATGCCAGATTCATGGAGATTTGATCCGAGTACCTCCAAATGAACTTAATGTAACGAGTTCTCCCTGGCCGTTCGCGGCTTGGGGCATGGATGTCATCGGCCCCATCGAACCCGCGGCTTCAAATGGGCACAGATTCATCCTCGTAGCGATTGACTATTTCACTAAATGGGTAGAAGCATCATCACACGCATCGATGACGAAAAGGTGGTGGTCGACTTCGTTCGCAACAACATCATTTGCCGATTTGGGATTCCTGAATCAATCGTGACCGATAACGGAAGCAATCTCAACAGTAATTTGATGCGTGATATATGTGGAAATTTCAAGATCACGCACCGTAATTCCACGCATCGACCCCATGAATGGAGCGTGGAAGCGACCAATAAGAACATCAAGAGGATATTGCGCAAGATGATCAAGAACTACAAACATTGGTACGAGAATTTGCCTTTCGCGCTGGGTTATCGCACCACAATCCGGACTTCTACCGGGCAACGCCAGTATCTTTTGTATGGAATGTAGTCGTGCTACCAGCAGAGGTGGAAATACCATCATTGAGAATCATCCAAGAAGCCGAATGGATACATGATCGTTATGAGCAGTTGATGTTGATTGACGAAAAAAGGTTGAATGCAATCTGTCATGGGCAGCTTTATCATAACAGAATGGCTAGAGCTTTTAACAAGAGAGTAAGGCCAAGGTTATTCAAACCGGGACAATTGGTTTTGAAACGCATATTTCCGAATCAAATGGAAGCTAAAGGAAAGTTCGCACCCAATTGGCAGGGGCCCTACATGGTCCATCGAGTATTAAGTGGAGGGGCCCTAATCTTGGCTGAGATGGATGGCGAGGTATGGCCCAAGGCTATCAACGCTTGCAGATGAAGAGATATTACGTCTAGGAGTATTTGTCTTCCGTAATCCCCTTTATATTGTAAAAGCCGCATTCCCCGGTGGGATATGACAGAGCCCATGTAGGTCTCGCCACTGCAAATCAAAAGCTCTTTACTTGTAATCGAACTACGCTACGACTGATTCCCTTGGCGGATACGTGGCGCCATATCGGCCGGTCCCACTTTTTAGAATTTTACCCAATTTCGCTTGTAATGAACTACGCCATGACCGATTCTCATTGGGGATACGTAGGCGGCCTAAATCGGCTTCGGTCACACCGTTAGGAATCTTCCCATTTGTCTACAGGCAACAAAGGGGTTTGGGTTATTCCCAAAAACGATATGAGCAATTCATCACGAAGTTAAGTTCCGCCCACGCGACACACATCGAATTGAGACGCTTTGCACTGTGAGGAAGGCAATAACAAGGATTCCAAAGGATGTTCGTTTGGTCAAAATACATGTCATATTCGGCAAATTAGACGAGGCTTTTACATTTTTTACGCATGTCATATAAATGTTTAGTTCTAAAGATGTTTTGTGCATACTTCATGAAAACATTTCATTTTTGGAAATTGCTTTTGGGGCACTACTAAACATCTCAAAGAGGTCAGACAGGTGGTCAAAACCCAAATGGGCGCACGCAGATATCAAGGAACAAGGCAGCGAAGTCAGATACGAATCGACCCCCCCCAAAAAAACTCACAAATTTTCTTTGAGCGCAGGTTTTTTCATGTTAACAGGAGCAGAAAGCGCAATAGCCAAAGCAGAAAATACGGCGAAAAGTTTCTTCATATTGGCGGAAGCAGCAAAAAGCAGCAGCAGCAGAAAGGGGCAACAACAATCCACAATCCAAAGTTCAAAACGCACGACAAAATCTAGCACACCGGCGTGGGCATAAAGTCAAATTTGCGACTAAGGCATCGCACCCAACGAAGGCATCAGGGCAATTCGTCGGCTGCGACATCTAGCATATCCGTGCAAGGACAATATCTCAGTATTCATCTGGAGTATCAGGGACGACATCTCTACCCATGAAAGTGCACCTATCCTATATGCTTATCATTTTGTTTAAACAGGTATGCACTAACGTTTTCTCAAGCTCAGCCTGCAGGAGCATTTATTCTACAGGAGCAGCGACGATACGTCCAGGCAACGACGTTATCAGCATTGTGTCCAGGCAACGACACCCTCAGCATTGCGTCTACGCAACGACGCCAGTGGCAACATGTCCAGGCAACGACATTATCCGCATCGTGTCCAGGCAACGACACCATCGCGATTGCGTCACGCAACGACGCCAAAGAAGAACACGCCCAGTAACGACGCTATCGACGTGCGTTTACGCAACGACGCCAAAGAAGAACATGTCCAGTAACGACATTATCCGCGATTGTGTCCGTGCAACGACACCATCAAGATTGCGCTTCACGCAACGACGCCTCAAAGAATACGCCCGTGCAACGACGCACGCGATTGTGTCCAGTGCAACGACACCATCAAGACGCGCTTCACGCAACGACGCCAAAGAAGAACACGCCCAGTAACGACGCCTTGATCGTGTCCGTGCAACGACACCATCGGATTGCGTCACGCAACGACGCCCGGAAGAATATCGCCCAGGCAACGACGTCATCAGCATTGCGTCTACACAACGACGCCAGCAACATTATGTCCAGGCAACGACATCATCAGCATTGCGTCTACGCAACGACGCCAGCAGCAACACGTCCAGGCAACGACGTTATCAGCATTGTGTCCAAGCAACGACACCATCAGCATTGCGTCTACGCAACGACGCCAGCAGCAACACGTCCAGGCAACGACGTTATCAGCATTATGTCAAGGCAACGACATCATCAGCATTGCGTCTACGCAACGACGCCAGCAGCAACACGTCCAGGCAACGACGTTATCAGCATTATGTCAAGGCAACGACATCATCAGCATTGCGTCTATGCAACGACGCCAGCAGCAACACGTCCAGGCAACGACGTTATCAGCACAGCAAGTCCGAAAACGACACCATCATCAGCATATCACGCAGGGACGATTCCTATACTCCCGAAATTGCATTTCTCACGCATGCTTTATTATTCTGTCTTAGCAGTTATGCACTAACTCTTTTTTGAGCTTTAGTCCACAGGGGGCAATTGCAGCAAGGACGACGTATCCGCATTCACAATCGCAACACGTCCGTGCAAGGGCGAAATCACAACATTTGCAGCATCGCATCAACACAGCAGTCATCACATTTTGCAGGATAACCTTTTCTATCCACAGTTACATTGTTTTAAAATTATTTTTTGCCTTAGCAGTTATGCACTAACCGTTTGTTCAAGTCTTAGCATGCAGCAGCAGGAGCACAACGTGGAATTTCTCTTACAGCGAACCGGGGCAATCTGTTGGGGGGCCAACCTTCCCAACGATCGCGTAAGCGGCCAAGCGTCAGTCCACTCGCTTCCACATCACCGTAGAACCCAAAGACCACAAGCCATAAGAAGACACCCTGTGTTCAAGCTACCATTTTCTTTTACTTTTGCACCATAACCCGGTCATCATAACTCGACATCGGGATGCTTTTAAGCCCGCATTAGCCCGCCTTGGTGTTTTGACCATGGTAGCCCAAAGGTCGCCATAACTCGACATCGGGACGCTTTTTGATTTTCAGACGCCTTGTCTACCGCGATTTTTGCAATCAAGATCGAGACAAAATTGGCATGAAGTCAACGTCTTTGTCAGAAGATTCTTCCATCATCTCCATACAAAGAGGACATCTGCTGACACCCAATTTTGACTCTCCGTCCACCATTAACCATAAAATTAGACTAATTTTGTAAAATAATTTTTATGATTTTTATAGTAAAATGCAATGATAAAACATAAAAACAGCATAAATAATTAATTTAATAATGGCGTCGCTTCACGTAGAGTTTTAAGCACTTAGAGTCCCGCGCGCATTTATTAACTTTAAGCTTTGTCGTAATTCTTAAATAATTAATAAATGCATAAAATAAATAATTTAGCAATGACGTCGTGTCAAGTAGCATAACCGCATTTATTAATACGCAAGAGAATGTCATAGTCATTTATAATTTAAAATCAATCTTAATCTAATACATGCATTTTAATAGCGTCGCATTTATAAAAAAGTTTTAAAAACAATTCTTAAAAAAAATCATACTTGCATTTAGCATTTAAATAATCTAATTTAACTTCGCAATATTGCATAATAATAAGTTTTTAAATAATAGCGCCGCATTAAGCATTAATTAAATAGTACGTCCGTTTTATTCTTGTAATAATTTTAATAAAGCACTTAATAAATAGCACGCACATTTTATTTTTATAATAAGTCTAATAAAGCACCTAAATAATTTGAGCACAATTTATTAATTTAATTAACTAATTAAAAGCCTAGAATTAAATAGTTAAACACCACCTAATTAAAAGCCTAATTAAAACTACCTAACTAATACCCTAATTCTACCCAGCCCTTTACCTTCTATCACCCAACCTCATTGATCCACTTAAATTACCCGTCGCCTACCAAAGACCACTTCAAACCCGTAAGCCCAGCAGACCACTTTATTTCTCCACCACTCCTCGAGCCCTTATGACCTCTCCTCATCGCTCTCACAAAGAACCCTAAAACGCAAAGGCCATAACCTAAAAAGCTTACCATCCGCCGCACTAACACCAAAGACACCCGGATTTCTACCGAGAATCCGGCCTTTCCTTAACCACGCACACCCACCAACGATCATTACCATAACTCGCACAAAATCGCACGAATCAAGAATAAATCGTAACCCATTTGAATCAAGAGCAAATCGATACGAATCACTTACCTTCCTTACCGCACACACCCAAACCTTTATTTACTTACCATAAGCCAACTATCAAAATCTTTCCAATCGAAACTTACCATAACCAAATCGCATTTAATCAAGACCAAATACTAGCCAAAATCACCTTTTATTACTTACCAAACTTAGACCCAAATCGTAGCTATAAATACGTAACCACTATGCATTTAATAGGCATCGTTGAGGAGACTCGTAAATCGTGAGGCACCCAAAACCAATAGGCGCCTAATGCGAGAGAGCTCAAGAGGAGTCGAAACGAGTAGTGAACACAAGTATAACACAAAGATCGGACCTTTAGCTTCACAAGAATAGAGGTTTGGAACCCCTTTTTCTTTCAATTCGGCCAAGAAATCAGCAAACAAACCTTGCCCCTTTATTTCGCATCGCAAAGCCAAAACCCGAGCGAGTCGACGACTTGAATCGCTGCCCTGGTTCGCTGCCCGGAGAAGGTAAAATCGAATCCTTCTCAGTTCATTTCGTATCGCTCTGTCTTTTGTGGTTAAACTTGTATTGGTTCATTTGTATTCGGTTCATCAAGGCATAAAGACGATGCTGGCCATCGTTACATTATTTGTTAATCTGTTCGCCGGATTATTGATGCCTAAATACGCTGAATCACATATTCCATGTCCCATTAGGCATTTGTTGTGTTCTATGTTAAACTCAGATTCTCGCTACCATTTTTATCTCTGTGTTCTTATGTTAAACGCGTGTTAATTTAGTTCCTTCATGTTGTCGTATTCATTAATGTATGAATATGGCATTGAATAAGTTTGCTTTAATTAGTATGGATGTATAATATCTAAATGTTAGCATACTGGTGTTGAGATGTGATGTATAACTTTTAGTCGAATCTTGATTTAATTACTCAGTGGTGTGTTTATTTGTAAGTTTTTTTTTAATTTACATCATCATGTCCTGTGTAACTGCTGTGATGGTGGTTCGCTTAAATACATGTTAGTTTGATCTTATTAAGATTAATTGCCTGTCTAGCATCTTACGAAATAGATGAAGTAAGGAAATTAGTCCAAGTATTGAGACCATCCAACATGTTCTAATATGAATCAGTCTCAGTTGGTCTCTGGGTAAGAATAGCCTGGTTTGAATTCATTCATGTACATTTGGTTAATGTTCGAGTGTATGGAGTCCCCTAAATACTTCAGATCTCAAGCTATGACTAAAAAGTTGATTACACTTATGCCTTTTCCTGTTAAGTGTAAACTGCCTCCATGCCAACATGCTAAATACTCTAAAATAATATTATACTTTGATTGTCAAGTTGTTTGCATGCCGGCTAATCTGTTCTAGTCTTAAAATTGTCACTATGATGGTTTGCAATGTCTATCAGCCTCCTCTGTACAATGAAAGAATAAGTGAGTTTGATTAAGAGCATTTGTATTAGCAGCCTGTCTGATGAAATCATATTTATTACAAATTAATTTTAGTCATATGATGCATATAGTTCAACTTGTAATCTTGTTTCTCTTCTACAAACATGTGTGGAGCAATGGAGGTAGTTAGGATAACTGAGGTCGCTTAAAAGTTTCAGAGAATGATGTCGTTAACTAATTTCATGCTTGTATGTTTACCCTGAGTAAAAAATGTAGTAAAACATGTAAAGATGTTCTCCCTTTTCTTTAGAATAACTGAACATGAAGAATGTTAGTATTCAGTTTTCCTTATCCCAATATGTAGCATTTTGAGCCTTCCTGCCTTTAACCATCATTTGTCAGAGTATGCACATAACTCTAGTATATGTACAACATATTTGAGAACTTATATACTGCAACATGTCTTCACGTATGTTGTGTGCTAACAAATTGGCTTTAATTATTGGGTTTGTCAAAGGCTATTGCTTCGTTTAAATCACACCGAAGCTAACTTTCAATAAAAAAAAAATGCTTGTCTGTCTTCTTCCGTTTTTTCCTTTCTCATCTGCCAAGTCCAGTGACTTCATTAGGGTCCATTTTCATACTGGGCCGCCACTTATTGGGCTGGGCTTGATTGTTTCTTGGTCTGTTGTGCATGTTTTGGCTCTGAATTACTGTCCAGAAGACCATCCATTTTAATTATCTGATTATGAGGGCCTACCTTCTTGTTCTCTATCCTATAAACAAGAAAATTGAAAAATTGCACGTCTTGGGCCTGCGTCATATCTTTTGCGTGTTATTTGCATCTGAGGCCCAATATTTATATGAACAATCTCGAGATCTTCTTTGCTTGTGTCTGCCACTTTATTTTGGATTGTTATAGTCAAATTATATATATAGGTTTAAATTCACATGAATTTTTTTTTTACTTGTATTATTTGATAAATTTGGACATATACTAATTCTTTATCTTCTCTTATTTTACATGGCACGCACCGGAGCAACAAAGAGTCTCATAACGAGACTCGTCGTGGCAAACGTAAAGGCATGCATATACATCCATCGAGTCCTCTTCGCCACTCCTAGACAAACAACAGATTTGGTCATCCGCTTCAATCCTTGCTCTTTATCTCTTCCTTATCTTACTTTATTTGTTATTTGTAATTTATAACTTTGTAATCAATAGGAAACCAAGAGCAATTAGCATTTCGAACGCATAAGGGGAAGGTAATTTATAATTGGAAACACATTTCTACTTTGCGCGTCTTTTACGATTATTATATCCAAATTTTACCAAAGCAATCTAAATGATTTAACTTGCCTTGTAAAATCAACAATTTGTTTCTTATTAAACCCATAATAATTGTCTTCCTAAACTCTCAATAAAAATTCATCTTAAACATTTTATACTACACGTAGGTTAAGCAAGATTAGTTTAGCTAGCAGTATACATAATTAGTCCATAAAGCACCTTAGCATACTTTAGCCTATTTCTAGCCCTTTAAAACCTTAGCATTTAGCACCTTTTGCACTTTTAGTATCTCTCGGCACTTTCATATTCTAGCACCCTTTCATACCTTTAGCACCTTCATTTTTAACACCCTTTTTAGCATTTTAAGCACCACGTTAATATTTACACCCTTTACTTTTAAAATTAACCTCTTAGCACCTTTAAACATCTTCCAACATTTTAAAACCTTTTTAACTACTTAGCATTATTTTAACATTTAACACTTTATTTTCTAACATCGCACTTTTCATAGATCTTTTACTTTGCATTTTTTTAAAAAAAATAAAATAACTACCCTAGGTTTGGCAGGACAACCGCAAGTTAGCGGATCTTAGAGGGTGCCTAACCCCTTCCCTCTAGATTAATAAAGAACCCTTACCCAGAATCTCATTAAGTTTAGCAGACCATAAAAATGGAGTTAATGTTTTACTTCAAACTAGTTAAACATTTAGGTGTCCTAATTCACCCAATTAATTAGGTGGCGACTCCGCGAACCCTTAGCGTTCTAGCAGCCCTTTTAAACTTTAGCACCCTTTGCAATTTTAGCATTCTTTTAAAACATTTTTAGCTTTGTTATTTATTTTCTAACCTTTTATTTGAGCAGGAGTTTAGAAAATAAAGCCGCGGCCGGAATAGGGCGCGACAAAGGGCAAGTGATAACTGCTATGCTATTGATGTGGTTGATAAAGCAGTTTCTGAAAACGGGTTCAGGAGTGCGGATGCTCTTGAAGTAGTGATGACACAATGGGATGAGGATAGTGGTAAAGACACAAAATGGAGGGAGTATGCGAATTGGTTGGATTCCCATGAGCCCGGCTATAAAAGAAAATATGAGGAGCTAGGAACCATGCCAGAGAGACCAGTGCCATCCATAGAACAAGCTCCAGAACTAGAGTTGAAGACTCTGCCAGATCATTTGCACTATCAATATCTAGGTGAGAACCACTCTCAACGTGATCGATTACGTCATCTATCCAAAGTGGAGGTTGAAAAACTGTTGAGAGTATTGAGGGCTCACAAGCTCGCGATTGGGTGGACACTGACAGACATTAGAGGGATAAGTCCTTCTATAATAATGCACAAAATTCTTCTAGAAGATGAGATCAGAACCTCCATTGAGGCACAGAGGAGACTAAATCCAACCATGAAAGAGGTGGTGAGAAAAGAAATTCTGAAATGGCTCGATGCTGGGGTGATTTATCCTATCTCTGACAGTGCATGGATAAGCCCTGTGCAAATGGTACCCAAGAAAGGTGGCATGAATATGGTGACTAACGAAAAAAATGAGCTTATTCCATCCAAAACAACTACAGGGTGGAGAATGTGTATTGACTACCGCAAGTTGAACAAAGCAACCAGGAAGGATAATTTTCCTTTGCCTTTTCTTGACCAAATGCTTGACAGGCTTGCAGGACACAACTACTATTGCTTCCTGGATGGTTATTCAGGGTATCATCAAATCACCATCTCTCTAGAAGATCAGGAGAAGACAACATTCACATGCCCCTTTGGTACGTTTGCTTTCAGGAGAATGCAATTTGGGCTTTGCAATGCACCCGCCACCTTTCAGGTTTGTATGATGGCCATCTTTTCTGACATGGTGGAGAGGACCATAGAAATATTCATGGATGATTTATCTATTTTTGGGTCCTCATTTGATGAATGCTTAAAGCATTTAGAAGCAGTGTTGCAGCGGTGCAAAGACTTGAATCTGGTGCTGAACTGGGAGAAGTGTCACTTTATAGTGCAGGAAGGTATCGTTCTTGGCCACAAGATTTCCAGCAAAGGCATTGAGGTAGACAAGGCTGAGGTTTCAATGATCGAAAATTTGCCACCTCTAGTATCGGTAAAAGGGATCAGAAGTTTCCTTGGGCACACTGAGTTCTACAGAAGATTCATCAAGGACTTCTCAAAGATCTCTAAACCTCTGTCCACCTTGTTGATGAATAGGGTTGCTTTTGGATTCAATAAAGAATGTCTGACTGCCTTTCAGACACTTAAGGAGAGGCTAACCTCAACACCAATAGTCACTGCACCTGACTGGACACTCCCATTTGAATTGATGTGTGATGCAAGTGACTACGCAGTGGGAGCAGTTCTTGGACAGAGAATTGATAAGGTATTCAGGTCAATTTACTATGCTAGCAAAGCCCTCAATGATGCTCAGCTGAATTATGCGACGACAGAGAAAGAGTTGCTAGCCATAATATATGCATTTGAAAAATTCAGGTCATACCTCATTGGGAATAAGGTGATAGTGTACACTGACCACTCAGCCATTAAGTATTTAATGACTAAGAAGGATGCAAAACCTCGACTTATACGATGGGCGTTGCTACTACAAGAATTTGACATGGAGATCTGCGATAAAAAAGGGACTGAGAACGTGGTTGCAGACCACTTGTCAAGGCTTGAAGTGGAAGAGAGCCAGAACACCAAGAATGTGCAAATAAATGACAACTTTCCAGAGGAGCAACTGTTTCAGGTAAGTACTAGTGTAAATTTACCTTGGTTCGCTGACTTTGTTAATTTTCTTGCAGCAAAAGTATTGCCTTCGGGAATGACAAGGCAGCAGGTGAAAAAGTTCTATTAAGAGGTAAAACATTACTACCGGGAGGAGCCAATTCTCTACAAGCACTGTGCTGATCAAGTCATAAGGCGGTGCGTACCCGAGGATGAAATGCACCAAATTCTCACTCATTGTCACACCTTGCAATGTGGTGGGCATTTTGGAGCATCACGGACAGCAGCCAAGATATTGCAGAGTGGATTCTATTGGCCAACCCTATTCAAGGATGCCAACACCTTCGTGAGGGGCTGTGATCGTTGCCAAAGAACTGGGAACATGTCAAGGCAAAATGAAATGCCCCTAACGGGGATCTTAGAAGTGGAGCTGTTTGACGTGTGGGGGATTGATTTCATGGGCCTGTTCCCAACGTCCTTTGGGAATCAATACATTCTTCTCGCAGTGGATTATGTGTCCAAATGGGTCGAGGCAGTGGCTACGAAAGAGAATGATAGTAAAACTATATTGAAATTCATCCAGAAAAACATATTCACCAGGTTTGGCACTCCAAGAGCCCTCGTCAGCGATGAAGGGATTCATTTTTGCAACAAGCATCTTGACACCTTGCTGGCGCGTTACGGAGTTTACCACCGTACTGCTTTGCCATATCACCCTCAAACAAATGGGCAGACTGAAATTTTGAATAGACCAGTGAAAAGCATATTGGAGAAGACAGTGGATGGCTTAAGGAAGAATTGGTCTACAAAGCTGGATGATACACTCTGAGCCTATATGACAGCTTTCAAAACCCCCATTGGAATGTCACCGTACAGGATGGTCTTTGGGAAGGCATGTCATCTACCGGTAGAGTTGGAACACATGGCATACTGGGCAGTGAAGAAGCTGAACATGGATGCCAGAGCAGCGTAAGAGGTCAAGAATCGAATGAGTTAGATGAATTTCGGAACAACGCCTATGAGAATGCAAAAATCTACAAGGAGAGGGTCAAGGCATGACATGACAAGAACTTGATCCGTAAAGAGCTACAACTTGGGCAACAAGTACTCCTATTCAATTCACGACTGAGAGTGTTCCCAGGCAAGTTAAAGTCCAGATGGCCAGGGCCATTTGTTGTGGAAAACGTGTTCCCCTATGGTGCAGTCGAAGTGAGAGGAAAAGAGGGTGCACCATTCAAAGTGAATGGACAGAGAGTGAAACCATACTTGTTGAATGACATGGAACAAATAAACTTTGTGATCTGTTTCAAGTCACAATAAAGAGGAACTGACGTCCGGCTAAAAGAGTTAAAGACATCGCTACTTGGAAGGAAACTCAATGTTTAAATTATGCAATTAGTTTAAATTGAACAGTCTCACTTTTGGTATTTTTTTGGTTGTGATGTGATAGAGATGTGCGGGAATCAGAGAATGAGCAGGAAGAAAAGGGTGGAAAACACGGAATCGGGTCGGAACCGCGATGTCATTCTGCAGGATCGCGGTGCCGAATGTTCAGAGAGGTCACAATACTTTCGGATGTTCAGAGAGGTCACAATACTTTCGGAACCGCAGTGCCATTCTGCAGGACCGCGGTGCCTGGACGCGATTTCAGAAAAATAAAAATCCCTAAATCACCAAATCCCTTCCCACATATACCGTCTCAATGAAGTATCCGCCGCCACCACCTCCATTTTGAACCGTTATTGTCTGTAAGTCGTCCCTTTTTAGATTTTGAGTCTTCACACATTTGGGACAATGTGTCATTTAAGTTTGGAGGTACTTATTTTATTTTTGTGTTTATATTTTTGAGTCATTTTGATTAAGTTTTTGTGTCTTTTATTGTGTCTATATGAGTCAATTTATTATGTAGTAGCTGCTTGAAACGCCTAGTGAATTAAGTGAGATAATGTAATAGAATTAGAAGCTAAAATCTGTGTACTTAGGTTAGATATGCTAAAAATTCATGAAAATCTAATTATTTGGGATGTTTGTGCTTAGTCTATGTGTTGTCAATTGTGAAAAATGTCTACGAGTCTGCTTGCTTGTTATTTGAGGCGAAATAGTTAAGATATACATGTTTAGGGAGATGATTCAGATATTTTTTTGTTTGCCCTTCTTACTATTTATTACCTACCTTGCAATAAATTGTATCCCTAGTCAGCCCTTTTGAGCCTAAAATAAATTGTTTCTTTGACACCCCATGATTCCCTTGTGTGCCATAAGCAGTAAGTGAAAACAGAGATGAAAAAGAGTGGAAAAAAAAGAAATACCAAAAGAGAGAAAAAAATTGATGCACCCCAATAACATAATATAAATGCTTAAGTTTGGGGGTGTCTATGTGAATTTGTTTCATGCTCTCAAAAAGAGAAGAAAGGAATGATAGGTATGAACTGAAAAGAATACGAAAAAGAAGGACAAAATGATTGGATGAGAAAAACGCTTATGGTACGTAATTTGAGCCTAAATGCCAATTTTTACCTACCCCTGCCTAAGCCTACATTACAACCTTGAAAAGTCCTGAAGATTTCTAGTATGTATGTCTATGATTAGTGGAGAATAGAAAATAAACAAGCCCATAAAACTAAATGAAGTTGACATACATAGGTTAATGTTCATATTCCCATTGAGTGTGATTGAAATGAATTTGCGAAATATCTTGCTTGAAATTCTATATTGCTTTATTCATGCTATATATGTTTCAGCATATTATCCCAACTGACATTCATGATTTTCTAAGTAACCTTGTGCAGCTGCTTGATTAGAGTCTTTTGAGTCATTGTTCTTTCTATTTCTTTGATTTTGTTTTGATCTTTGCTCGCCCCTCGAGGGCGAGCAAAGGTTAAGTTTGGGGGTATTTGTTAGGCGTATTTTGTATACGCTTTTTGAGTCATTTTTAGTTAGTATTTTTCTCATTTTCATTTAAATAAGTGTCTTGTTAGGGTTGTTTTTCTTTCTTTTGAGTCACAGTGGTTCTAAATGGAAAAATGGCAAAAAAAAGCTAAAAGTGAGCATAAAAAGAGGGTCCCGAGGCAAAAAGGTTGAAAATTGGAGATTTGGATGAAGACAAAGCAGGACCGCGGTGCCGGACTGCTAGACCGCGGTGCCATAATTATTGAAAAGCCGCAGGATTTTCGGCACCGCGGTGTCGATGCGGGAAATTCAGAATCCGAAGTAAATTTGGCCAAGGGCAGAAGGGTCCAGAGGGTACGAAATTTGCAACATACTTAAGTCCTATGAATTATTCTATTGAAGGGGGTTGGACATTCTATCACACAACATAATTGAAGACAAATTGAATGCTACAATTGGAGACCTAGTTCTAAGTACTTTTTCTTTCTTTAGTTTTCAATTCAGTTTATGCTGGTATTTGTATTAGTTCTTAGTGTGACTATGGTTAGGAGCTAAACACTTTATTAGGGCTTTCCTATTGAATCGTTTGAAACTCTATTTCATGAATTAATACATTAGTTTGATTTCTTTTTTACTTGATTAAGATTTATTCAATATTTGGTATGAATGTTTGATAGTTAACTGACCATTAATTATCATAATCTATATGATTTCGAATCAAGAACCGAGATGAGAGATTTGGATATGCTGTAATTGAATAGACATAGGTTAAAATCGAGGACGAAAGTACCCCGATACTTGTGTAGCATTATAGGTTATTGTTCTTAATCCTCTTATGTGGTAAATCCTATCATAGAAATATACTTCTTGCATCAAAAGTATTGCCTTAGGTTAGTATAGATTATACTACGCGATTATAATCTACGAGTGATTCATATGAGGTTCAAGAACAAGTTTTTACGGCTTAGAAAAATCCTAGTTTTCAAAAATCAAGAAAAGCTCGTAGAAACAATTAAAGTTATAATCTTTCTCATCTAAATCCATGAGTGATTGTTGAACCTTGGATATTTCGTTTGGTAACATTTTAGCGGAATTAGAGGTAGGTCTCTTTTTCGACCATACTTTTCAAACGTTTGTGATTTGTTGGCAAGGTTTGTGTGTGCGAGGGACAAGCCCACATTAAACCTTTATGTGTAGTTTATTATATATATATATATATATGATATGATATACAATTATGTGTGGCAGGTTTCTTTTTTGCCAAAAACTACAACAATTAGCTCAAGCGGAAACGAAGATCCTGCTAGCATGATATATTCCTATCACTATGTGATGAAATGCTTTGCAGCAAGATTAACTTCATCACAAGTGAAGGAAATGGAGCAGAAACATGGCTTTGTTTCTGCACAGCCACAGAGGATATGGATGAAAAGAATATAAACTTTGAATTAATTATTTCAATAACCTCTATAACATTTTAAAAAAGAAATATAAAATCTAATATCTTTTACTCATAATTTTATAATATATAAAAAAATTGGGGGCCTTCAATTTGGGGTGGGGGTGGGGGGTAAAACAATTGCTTTAGGGGCTTCCCCTATATCAGGCCCTGTGTTTTGATAGTAAGATGTGCCTTGATAATTGTACTTTTTTATAATTTGACATTGAAAAACATTTTAGAAAAGATTGATCAAACACATTCCGCTTATAATCCACTAATGAAAAAGAACACAGTCCTTCGGGGCATAGTTCAGTAGCAAAGCTTGAGCGCTATAAGGCGCTCTGACATGAACAACGTGAGTTCGATTCCCCACAAGCATGAAGTAACTCTGCATGTTGGAGAATTAGACCTTGTCTCATTTGTACGCTTCTAGAAACTGGCCACCGGAGCACATCCCGCGATTTACTGGTAATAGTGTTGAAGGACCGGTGCTATTACCTCCGGGACGTCTGGATAATACCAGTGAAGTAGTCAGACGCAAGTCTGAAAATCTGGACTATCAAAAAAATGAAAAAGAACACTTTTGAAACTGGCGAAATACAAACTGTTTTTAAAAAAAAAAAATTAGTTTTCTAAACAACTATTTTGACAAAAGTGCTTCTCATCAATATAAATATCTATTGGGCAACACAGGCTTTTAATATTGTATATGACCCATTATCTGTTAGTGCATGCCTTTACTCTCTTCTAAACTTATGCACTACTTTGTCCCAGAAGAAGAAGAAAATATCGGAAGGTTGTTGTGCACATTAAATTTTGATTAACCAGTTATTGTGTTGATATTTCAATCTAAAGGTAATTTTGAAGACTACTCTACTAATTTAAGCGTCACATTTGGTTGGTAAAATAATAAATGAAAATGGGTCTAGAATTTAAGACTATACTAATTTAAGCGTCACATTTAGTTGGTAAAATAATAAATGAAAATGGGTCTAGATGTACATTGGTGTATCACTGAACCAGTAGGGTATCCATAAAATGGGAAGACGGACCACAAAATTGTTGGTATAATTATCTGTATTTGGCTAAATAATGTCAAAACAATATGTTAATCACTTAGAGAAACATATAACATTAATGAAACAATAAACGAAAACAGAATCTGTTTTGAAAAAATAATTTCAGAATGTAATCGAGCTCACTTAGTTCAAAGTGTGTCCTTAAGGAAATTATTTCCCTCACAGTACTCGAGGTTAACGGAATATCGCCTCCCAGGATAGAACGATTATCTTACCAGAATAGTAGTACTCCAAATTCCGGTAGCAACGAACCACTCAACGGCAAAGATATCACACGAATGAAATTTTCGAGTCAAGAGCAACTTGCAATTTGTAATTGATTAGAATATGAATTAGTGAATAAATTCTTGAAATAATCAAGAATTTATAGGGTTAGAGAATCGATTCGAATGGTTGCAACCATTTAGAATAGTCACCTCATTTTGGAGGAAATTCAAAAGAGAGGAGAGCGGACGGTCGGATCGGTCGTGGTCGATCCGTTTGGATTTGTTTTTAATTAAATAATTAATTAATTAATTTAATTAAAGAAACGTTTGTCCAAAAAGATTATCAATCAATCGATCTTTATCCAAATCCAAATCCAAATTCAAAGCCGAGCCGAGCGAAATGACGACGCGCGAGGGTCCTTGCCTCTCAACCCTTTTAGCAGCTCGAGAAGGTGTAATGTAATATATACACCTCTCTTTCCTTCCCTTTTTTCGATGTGGGACAAAAGAGCCTTTTACCCTCTTTAATTTTTATCCCATCATTTTCTATTCACCAATATCAAAACCCAACAATCCCCCACATGAATGGGGAATGATTATAAGATAGAAGAATGTACGGACGAGTGTGATATACAAGAGAATTGATGCGATCCGGATAAGTAGGTTTCCCTTTGAACTTTCCGTAGTGAACTTATATCGGATATACTCGATCAATCCAGATTTGATATCTTTGAACCGTCGAACTTTGTTGTATACCTAGACAACATAAGACACACAATCAACCTCAACCGTTTATGGTTCTCACGGTTGTGTTCGTTTGACCATGAACACCGCCTGGTCTCACGAGTGCATGTAGAATGGGCCTTTCTGTCATTCCTTTAAAGCGCTTACACTTAACACTCACATAGGTGATTTCTAAACATGTGGTCCTATAGCCACGTTATCCGGTCATACATCGCGATTTAGATAACCATTAAAAACCTTAATGCTTTATTAACTCATTAACAAGCCATAAAGTCTTATCCTTATTTCTCAACATTGTCTTCATCCGAGAATGGGTTGAGTTATTTGACAATGTTGAACCGTCGATCCACAACTTTGTTTGATCTCTGAACCTAGCTCTTGGATCTCCACGCTAGGTAGAGTTACCGCCACGTGATGACTTGTCCTGGCCTTAACCCCATTCCGTTGATGATCTACCAACTCCTCTCAGATAAGCCTTTTGTAAGCGGATCCGCCACGTTATCTCTTGACTTTACATAATCAATTGTGATAACGCCACTAGAGAGGAGTTGTCTAACGGTATTGTGTCCGTCGTATGTGACGAGATTTTCCGTTATACATTACGCCTCGCCCTACCTATCACGCTGATCACGGTGTATACATATAGGAGCCAAAGGTTTGGGCGAGAATGGAATATCTTCTAAGAAATTCCGAGCCATTCGAACTTCTTCACCTTGTCTAAAGCTATAAATTCTGATTCCATTGTAGAGCGGGCGATGTATGCTTTGATGATTTCCAAGACATCGCTCCTCCGCCAACAAGGAAAAACATATCCACTGTGGATTTAACTTCAAACGATCGGTGATCCAATTTGCATCACTATATCCTCAAGCATCGCGGATATTTATTATAATGCAAAGCATAGTTTTGGGTGTGTTGTAAATATCCCAAGACTCGTTTCATTGCCATCCATGAGTTTGATTGGGATTACTCGTGAATCGACTCACCGCTTATAGCACATGCTATATCCGGTCGTGTACAATTCATAATATACGTCAAACTTCCCAAAACTCGTGCATAGTCCAATTGTGAGTCACTTTCACCTTCATTCTTTGAAGTGCAAAACTTACATCAATTGAGTCTTTGCAACATTGAAATTTAAATACTTGAACTTGTCAAGTACTTTTTCAATATAATGTGGATCGTGATAATGCTAGACCTTGTGGATTTTTATGGATCTTAATTCCTAAGATCAAATCGGCAACCCTAAGTCTTTCATGTCAAATTTGCTAGCGAGCATACGCTCGTAGCATTTACATCGACAATATTTTTACTCATTATCGATGTCATCAACATACAAACAAACAATGACTTCATGATTTGGAGTATTTTTAATGTAAACACATTTGTCACACTCATTAATCTTAAATCCATTTGCCAACATTGTTTGGTCAAATTTTGCATGCCATTGTTTGGGTGCTTGTTTAAGTCCATAAAGTGACTTCACAAGTCTGCACACTTTCCTTTCTTTACCAGAACCACAAAACCCTCGGGTTGTTCCATGTAAATTTCTTCCTCCAATTCTCCATTTAAGAAAGTCATCTTGACATCCATTTGATGGATTTCAAGACCATATACTACGCCACTAACACCCGAATAGATGTTATTCTTGTCACCGTAGTATGTGTCAAAGTAATCAAGACCTTCTTTTTGTCTATAACCTTTGACCACAAGTCTTGCCTTGTATTTGTCAATAGTGCCATCGCCTTTCATTTTCCTTTTAAAGATCCATTTTGATCCTAAAGGTTTATTTTCGTGAGGAAGATCAACTAACTCCCATGTATGGTTGTTTAAAATTGATTCAATCTCACTATTGATCGCTTCTTTCCAAAATGTTGAATCGTAAGATGACATTCCGCTTTAAATGTTTGAGGCTCATTTTCAAGCAAGAATGTTACAAAGTCCAGTCCAGGAAGTAGATGTCTTTTGACGTTTGCTACGCCTTAGATCCTCTTTGCTTGGTATACTTTCATTTGGTTCTTCCCGCGATCGTTTAGATCTTTCACTGACGACTCACATTCAGCTTTATACGGATAGATGTTTTCAAAGAATTCAGCATTATCCGATTCAATTACCGTGATAACATGAATTTCGGATTGTCCGATTTGTGAACCAAAACCGACAAACTTTCTTGCTTTGTAGCATAGCCAATAAAAACACAATCCACGCTTTTGGTCCGATTTTTACCTTTTGGGCAAAGGAACTTGGACCTTTGCTAAACACCCCACACTTTGAAATATTTCAAGTTGGGTTTTCTTCCTTTCCATAGATCATATGGAATAGATTGTGTTTTGTCGCGGGTACTCTGTTGAGTATTCGATTAGTAAGGATAGCTTCCCCACAAGCTTCTGCAGAAACCTAACTAATTAGTAAGGCATTCATCATTTCCTTTAATGTTCGGTTTTTTTCTTTCCGCAATTCCATTTGATTGTGGTGTGTAAGGGGCAGTAGTTGATGAATAATTCCATATTCCAAACATGTCTCTGCAAAAGGAGATTCGTACTCTCCACCCCTATCACTTCTAATCATTTTGATCTTTTTATTCAATTGATTTTCCACTTCGTTCTTGTATTGCTTAAATGCATTAATTGCTTCATCCTTACTATTAAGCAAATACACATAAGAGTATCGAGTGCAGTCGTCAATGAAAGTTATAAAATACTTTTTCCCACCACGAGATGGTATTGACTTCATATCACATATATCTGTGTGAATTAAGTCTAAAGGATTTGAATTCCTATTAATAGACTTATATGGATGTTTAACAAACTTAGATTCAACACAAATTTCACATTTTGATTTGTTGCACTCGAATTTAGGCAATACTTCTAAATTGATCAATTTTCGCAAGGTTTTGTAATTGACATGTCCTAAACGAACATGCCATAAATCATTTGACTCCAATAAGTAAGACGAAGCTGAATTTTCATTAATACTGTCAACAACCATTACATTGAGTTTGAAAAGGCCCTCGTGAGGTAGCCCTTTCCTATGAACATATCATTCTTACTTATTACAATTTTCTCACTAACCAACACACACTTAAACCCGCTTTTTGACGAGTAGTCCTATTGAAACTAAATTCTTCCGAATTGTTGAACGCGTGCGAACATTGTTGAGCCGTGACCTTGCCTGAAGTCATCCTCAGAAGTATCTTCCCATATCCTTCAACCTCGTTGCAGATTTCCCATAAACAAGACCTCTTCTGTCCAATGAGCATATGTTGCAAATGCTTCTTTTGCGCAAGAAATACGTCGAGTGGCACCGTAATCCAGCCACCACTCTTTTGGGTTTCCAACCAAATTGCACTCTTCCAAAGATTGCACACGATCACTCAGATCATCATTCATTTCCACCATATTGGCTTGTCTTTTCCCTTGTCTTTTTCTGAGACGACAACTGGCTTTGTGGCCGCTTTCCCACAATTAAAGCAATTGCCCTTGAACTTTTTCTTGTTAGAAACCTTCTTTCCGTAAGGCCTCTTTCTTCTTTTCTTGTTCATTTTGAGCAAAGATCTTCAACGATGTTCGCCTTCAATTGGTGAACTCTTACGATACCTCTTTTCACGGTTTTGTTATCTTCCTCGATCTTGAGGCGAATCACAAGATCCTCCAACTTCATTTCCTTTCTTTGTGCTTAAGATAATTCTTGAAATCTTTCCACGAAGACGACAATTTCTCAATCATTGCAGCCCACTGAATGCTTCATTCACTACCATACCTTCAAAGAATAAGGTCATGGAAGATAAGTTGAAGCTCTTGAACTTGGGTTCCAACTGCTTTCCCATCAACCATTTTATAGTCTAGGAATTTGGCAACCACAAACTTCTTCAAGCAAGCATCTTCTGCCTTGTACTTCTTTCAAGTGCACTCCATAGTTCTTTGGAAGTTTCTACCGACTTGTAGACATTGTACAAGTCATCTTCTAAGGCACTTAAAATGTAGCCTTTGCACAAAAATCAGCCTGTTTCAAGCCTCGGTAACCATGAGCTGGTTGTCGGGCATGTCGGGCGAGCACGGGAGGTCTCATCGGTGAACTTTTGCAAACCAAGGTGGTAAGCCAAAAGAACATTTTTTGTCGCCATCCTTTAAAGTTGCAAGTGAACCTCGCAGTTTTCTCGGTGGTATGCTTGTACGTGTTGTAGTAGTAAATCACGATGCAAGATTTGTAGAGGTAGTTCCAGTTTCAATTGCCATTGTTTGTCACTGTCAAATCGACAAACTGTTTTAATTAATAAAACCAAAATAGCAATTAATTCACAGACTTCAACGATGAAGATTTTATTTCTTCAAATCGCAGTCGAATTATAAACTTAAACGATGAAGATTTTATTTCTTCAAATCGTAGTATAATTATGAAACTTTAGTATTCCAACGAAGTTTTTATATCTTCGAGTCGGAATACTAATATTCATATGGAGTAGAAAACTACACAAGTTTTAATCTCCTTAAACAGAACGATGAAGTTTTTATGTTCTTCAAATCGTTATACACAACGGTGAAGATTTTATTTCTTCAAACCGAATCAAATTTTGATAGCAACAAATATAATACACAACGGTGAAGATTTTATTTCTTCAAACCGAATCAATTTTGATAGAAACAAATGTAATAGATTGTATGTTGTATACTTGATGAAGTTTTTATATCTTCAAATCAAGTATCCAAATGAGTAGAAAGTTATGAAAACTTTAATCTCAACCGGAGTAGAAAATCCGAAGATTTTAGTCTCCAAACAACATACAAAAAAAAAAACACTTTTTTTTTCTTTTTGGAAAACACTTTTTCCTGGATTTTAATATTCCAACGAAGTTTTTATATCTTCAAGTTAGAATATGAAATCTCATACGGAGTAGAAAACCACACAGGTTTTAATCTCCAAACCAGGATACAGATTAAAATACAATAAAAATAATTTCCTTAAGATTGTTGGTATAATAATCTGTATTTGGCTAAATAATGTCAAAACAATATGTTAATCACTTAGAGAAACATATAACATTAATGAAACAATAAACGAATACGTAACTGCTTTGAAAAAATAATTTCAGAATGTAATCGAGCCCACTTAGTTCAAAGTGTGTCCTTAAGGAAATTATTCCCCTCACAGTACTCGAGGTTAACGGAATATCGCCTCCCAGGATAGAACGATTATCTTACCAGAATAGTAGTACTCCAAATTCCGGTAGCAACGAACCACTCAACGGGTCGGATCGGGTCATCAATCAATTGATCCAAATCCAAATCCAAATCCAAATCCGAAGCCGAGCCGAGCGAGCGACGACGACGGCGCGAGGGGTCCTTGCCCTCTCAACCCTTTTAGCAGCTCGAGAAGGTGTAATGTAATATATACACCTCTCTTTCCTTCTCTTTTTTCGATGTGGGACATAGAGCCTTTTACCCTCTTTAATTTTTATCCCATCATTTCCTATTCACCAATATCAAAACCCAACAAAAATTTAATAACGTCATGATATTTTTCTAATGGTGCCGCGGTTATATTTATTAGAATAATATGGATAGTAAGTAACTAAAGATGTTCGCTTCATTCCTTTCCTAGCAACTTTATCTTGGCATTGCATTAGTTGCGCCTAATCTTCGACATCCCCCTGCCATTGCATATTCGCATTGTATAAAGAGCACTCAGTATGTGTGGTTTGTTTTTACTAGTGTAATTACAAGTCTCATTCACAATAATGATACTCAAAATAATGCCCTCCTATTAACCAAACAGAACAATTAATAAGTTTCACAGTGTGAGTTGATCAAATAGATGTTGCAAGTGGAGCAAAACAAAATGAATGTGAAAAGTTCAAGGAAGAACTACTTATAAATAAGGCTGGCCAGTGGGCCGGGCCGACCCGACCCCGTCCCGGTCCCGACCCGACCCCGACCCCGACCCCGACACGACACCGGTTATAAAAAAAAAAAAAAAAAAAAGCGGGACCGGGGCTCGAACCGGGGCGGGACAGGGTATGGTCCCGCCAGGCCCGACCCCGCCAGGCCCCGATCCCGCCCCGACCCGCCCCCCCGCCCGACCCCGCCCCAAATCCCGCCTGGGCCACCAGACAAAATAGCCGTTGTCCAACGGCCATTTTACATTTTGGCCGTTGGACAACGGCCATTTTAGGCCTCCCCCCCTCCCCCAACCCCCCCTACCCCCTTTATATTCATTTTTAACCCCTATAAATACCTCATTCCTCTTCTTATTATTTTCACAAATCTTTCTACTCTCTAATCTCTCAATCAATCTCTAATTCTCTATACAACATTGTCTACATATTCAATCTATTTATTAATTTGAGAATTGGGAGTGAAGTTGGCAACTAGCTTGAGGATTATCTATCGAGCAAAGTTTCAATTTTCAACCTTCGATTACACGTCGACTTACGCTTCGCTTGGTACATTCGTTCTCTCATTAAATTATTATTTTGTTTTTATTTCATTTAGCACATTTAATTTCATTATCTTTAACTATTTATTAGCATAATTAAAATGAAAGGACTAAGAGGTAAGGGTAAGGTCGCTTCTTCTAGTAGGTGGTAACAAGGGCAAGAGTACTTCTTCTAGTATTCTGCTCCAGCTTATTCCTAGACAAGATGATTTTATAGATCCCGAAATGTTTCTGAAATACCATATGATCTTGACACAAATGATTATCCCGAAATCAAGAAGATTTTAATTTAGATGACACTCTAGTTGATGATACACCTATTAATGAAGATGATGATGATACACCCACTAGTGAAATGCCTCCTATCCCCTACTATGAGGCAGGTCCAGAAACGACCATTAAAATCACCGTATGGAAATATTTTGACAGTGGACGTAGCTAATCAAGTAGTGTATGTAAAACTTGTAAAAATGTTTATTCTTTTAAACCGACAAGGTCATGCGGATCGGGGGTTTAGGAAGACACCTATTGCAAAAACACAAAGCCTTGCATGCTCAATACATGATTGAAAAAGCGGTGAGCAAACGCGTCCTCTCAATCGGGACAAGGTTCACATACTCGTCCCGAGAAAGTACAGTGGTCAAATTAACCCTATGACGGGAGTCAGGCCCTAAATACGATAAACATAAAGATAGGGAAGACTAGCAAAATTAGTTCTTTGTGGAGGGTTTGCCTTTTTCATTTCTGAATCTCCGGTTTTATTCATTATATTAGAGATATGTATAATCCTCGCTTATAAAGGTTTTCCTAGATCAACTGTTAAAAGAGATGTATTTAAATTTGCACATGAATATCAACAAGATTTACGTTATGCATTATATCATTTAAATTGCAAAGTCGCTTTAACTTCGATATAGGTCGTAGTACTAACGCCATGATTATTTAACGAATTGTCATCGATAGATTATAAATGGTCTATGCAAAAACGTATTTTAGCATATAGATATATAGATAGTAGGCACATTTGGTGAGTTTATTTGAAAATATTTATTCAATCGATTATTACTTTAATAACCGATAAAGTTATGAGTATTACATTAGATAATGCATCTTCTAACAATTACGCTATTAGTATTTTAAGAAATGTTTTAACTCAGTTTTTCCAACACATTTTCATATCAAATGTGCGTGCCATATTTATAACTTAGTTGTAAAGGATGGTCTTTCACTTTTTCAAGATATTCTTGAAAAATACAATTTGCTATACACTTTATTTTTAAAAATAATAGAATTCAACAAAGAAAAGAATATAAAAACTTGCCACGATTGTGGACTATCTTACGAAAAATTCAGAAGAAGTACCAACTAGGTGGAATTCTTTATATGACCAACTAGTTGTTGCTTATGACTATAGAAAACCTATTACTTTATTTTTAACGCCCATAATCAAAATCCAAATGATATGATTGTGGATACCGATTGGGAGAAAATTAGAGAACTTATTGTATTTTTAGAAAATTTTCAACTAGCAACAAAAGAATTTTCTACTTTATATTATCCTACTATTTCAACTATGTTGTTTTATATAGCTATAATATTTTTACTTCTTAAAGAATATATTGAAAAACTCGCTTATCTTTGACTATTAAAAAAATGTTTATGAAATTAAAAATATTTTATTCCTATTCCCTATTTATATTATTGGTCTTTGTATTAAACCCGACTATTAAAGTAGAGGGTTGTAAAAGTCTTATTGAAAATATATATAATCAGATGGACGTACTACCACCTCCAACTCCCAAAAATTTAAATGTTGAACCACATCAACGCTAGAAGAAGTGTTGAATAGCGTAGAAGATGAATGCAAAAAAGTATATCGGCATTACCAGCAAGAAAGTGCTAGTAACCAACCGACTTTTGTATCATCTTCTTCTTCAACACAACCTAAAAAAAAGACAAGCAGTTTCTGTGGCTAGGCCTAATATTAATTCTATTGAAAGCCTCGTAAATAAAATGTGCGGTGTAAGTGCTAACCAAATTAGTGAGTTCGATGTTTTTGTTTTGCGCAGGTAATTTACCTTACCAGCAGCTTATCAAAGAAGGAAAGGAAGACTTGTGAAATATTGGAGCGAATGAGAAGACATTTCGACACTTTCAATGATGGCCCGAGATATTTTGAACATCTGCGCCATCGCTTCGAAAAGCGCTTTTTCGCAGCAGATTTCAAATAGAGAGCACAGCACTCATTAGCGAGACGGCTTGGAGATGGCAGACTATTCGAGATTGGATACGAGCGGAGCGGAGGCTGATCAACTGTAAATTAACGGGTTAAGATGGCGACAACTACAACGACATTTTATCTCAAGGCATGAGTAGCGGCGTGGAACAATTTGATCAAAATATACCAATTCCAACCAAGAACCACAAGAAATTATAAAGAAATTAGAAAAATATTTTCAAATTGGTAATTTATTTCATTGCAATTTTTAAATTTTTCTATGTCTTTCACTCTTTTGCAATTTTTTCAACAACAAGACACTACAATGTAATTTTGAATCTTGTATATTTGATATTTCATATTTCAATGAAATTAATAATATAAAAGGCACAAAACAAATTTGGGATGTTTTTTTACACTATTCTTGTCTTTGTTTAATTATTTAGTTTATAACTTTATACTTTATAGTTTATACTTTATAGTTTATACTTTATACTTTATAAATATATTATATATATGACTATATGAGTATAATACTATAATACTATAATTATAAATTATAATACTATAAGTCTATAATATTATAGTATATGTATATTACATTAATGTTACTTTGTTAGTACTTAGTAATTTATTATTTTTAATTTAGTGAAAAAAAAAAAAAAACCCGCCAACCCGTCCCGTCCCGACCCGACCCGTCCCCGACTTACCCAACGGGGCCGGGATCGGACGGGACATGTATGGTCCCGCCCGACCCGACCCTCCAGCCCGCCCACTCGACCCCGCCTTTTCTCCGCCCCGACCCCGCCCCGACCCCGCCAAACCCGACCCCGGTGGGCCCGTCCCGGCCCACTGGCCAGCCCTGCTTATAAATAGTCGTATCTCCATAACTCCAAAGTTCATCAAAGATCTTATCCCATTTGAAGCCATGGGATTCTTGAAAATTATTCTTATTTTCATGTTTTGCTCATTCCCATGGCATAGTATACAGAGTGATTCTGATTTTTATATAGTCCATGTTGAAAATCCAGAAAGCCAAATTTATACTCAATCATCAACAATGGATTTAGAGAACTATTACCTTTCTTTTTTGCCTAAAACTACAACAATTAGCTCAAGTGGAAATGAAGAGCCTGCAAGCATAATCTATTCCTATCACAATGTAATGAAAGGCTTTGCAGCAAGATTAACTTCATCACAAGTGAAGGAAATGGAGAAGAAACATGGCTTTGTTTCTGCACAGCCACAGAGGATATTGTCCTTGCATACTACTCATACTCCAACCTTTCTTGGTTTGCAGCAGAACATGGGCTTGTGGAAGGATTCCAACTATGGAAAAGGCGTGATTATCGGAGTTATAGACAGTGGGATATTTCCTGACCATCCTTCATTTAGCGATGTTGGGATGCCTCCCCCGCCTGCTAAGTGGAAGGGAGTCTGTGAGTCCAATTTCACGAACAAGTGTAATAACAAGCTCATAGGAGCAAGGTATTTCCAACTTGCCAATGGTTCCCCGATAGACGATACTGGACATGGTACGCACATAGCCGGCACAGCTGCAGGAGCCATTGTGAAAGGTGCTAATGTATATGGGAATGCTAATGGCACTGCAGTTGGTGTTGCCCCTCTTGCCCACATAGCCATATATAAGGTATGCAATTCTGATGGTTGTGCGGAAATTGATATCATTGCCGCCATGGATGCAGCTATAGCTGACGGTGTAGATATTCTTTCTCTGTCTCTTGGTGGACGCAGTACGCTTCCTTTCCATAGTGACAATATTGCTCTTGGGGCGTACAGCGCAACAGAAAGAGGTATTCTTGTAAGTTGCTCTGCTGGCAATGATGGTCCACTCAATGGCTCAGTAGAAAACACAGCCCCATGGATTCTTACAGTAGGTGCTAGCACTCTTGATAGAAAGCTAAAAGCTACTGTTAAGATTGGAAATGGAGAGGAATTTGAAGGAGAATCTGCTTATCGTCTAAAGACTTCCAACTCAACATTCTTCACTCTATTTGATGCTGGAAAAAATACAAGTGATGAATTTGAAGCCCCTTATTGCAAACCACGATCACTCACTGACCCTGCTATAAGAGGAAAGATAGTATTATGTCTAGAAGATGGTGGCGTTCTGAGGGTTGATAAAGGACAAGCGGTAAAAGATGCTGGAGGTGTTGGCATGATTATTATCAACCGGCCAGGTGACGGTGTCACTAAATATGCTGATGCTCATGTTCTTCCAGCAACGGATGTCTCAGATACAGATGGAACAAAAATTGTTGCATATATGAACTCAACATCAAATCCTGTTGCTACAATCACGTTCCAAGGAACAATAATCGGAGATAAAAATGCTCCCATGGTTGCTTCATTTTCTGCTCGCGGGCCAAATGTAGCTAGTCCTGGCATCTTGAAACCTGACATAATCGGTCCTGGTGTTAATATACTTGCTGCTTGGCCTACTTCCGTGGATGACAACAAAAACACAAAATCCACATTCAATATGAAATCAGGCACCTCGGTGTCTTGCCCTCACCTTAGTGGTGTAGCAGCTTTGCTGAAGAGCGCACATCCTGATTGGTCTCCTGCTGCTATTAAGTCCGCAATGATGACAACCGCTGACATATTAAACCTTGCCAATAATCCGATACGAGACGAAAGGCTCCTTCCAGCTGATATCTTTGCAATTGGTGCAGGTCATGTTAATCCATCGAGAGCAAATGACCCTGGACTAATTTATGATACCCCATTTGAGGACTATGTACCTTATTTATGTGGTTTGAAATACACAAATCGAGAGGTAGGTAACTTGTTACAACGAAAGGTGAAATGCTCGGAGGTGAAAAGTATCCCTGAAGAGCAACTAAATTATCCTTCATTTTCCATCAGACTTAGATCAACTCCTCAGACATATACCAGAACTGTGACCAACGTAGGAGATGCCAAGTCATCTTACAAGCTGGAGATAGTTTCACCAAAAGGAGTTGTTGTGAAAGTTAAACCCTCCGAGCTAAATTTCTCTATGCTGAACCAGAAATTGACATACCAAGTGACATTTTCCAAGACAACCAACAGCTCAAACGATGATGTTGTTCAGGGATTCTTGAAATGGACTTCTAATAAGCACTCAGTGAGAAGTCCAATTGCAGTTGTGTTGATCTAGTGAAACTACAAGATTGGCAGTTCTCTTGTATTTTTCTCCCCCCCCCCACAATTTGTTTTTGGTGCCATGAACAAACGACTTGTACTAATGCTTTCAATCTCAAATGCAGAATAACTTTTCAATCTCAAATGCAGAATAAGTGTATAAAGTACTTATTTTGATTGTAGTTGAATGCTGTTAATATCTTTTCATGAGTATATATATTTTATGTTACATTTCATTCTTTCACTCTTTTTATTTAGTTAATGGTGTTTGATATTTTATCAGTTTTAAATGCTTTAATCTTGTCTTATATAGGAAAAACGAAATGGGTTAATGTGTTTCTTTATTTAATTACTAAATCACTTTGTTGAAATGACATTTTAATTTAAATATCAAGACAATAACAAGAATTTAATGCACGGACTTGGAGGAGTATAACAAAGCTAAAGTTGGGTTACTTCCCTTCCATCTAATACAAAATGTAACGGGGTGGGGGTGTAAATATGGTCCAATTTCTGGAAATTGGCCTTTAGCATTGTTGACATTTCCTGCCTACCATTAAATACTCGTGCTTTGTAGATTTCACAAGTGGGCAATTGAATACAAAGATCTTCCCATAACCTTTGTAGGGTTTCTCCTATTTATATCATTGACCGGTTGGCGTGCAGTGATTTATAAGAATGACTTTAGAGGTGAATAGTCTTGAATTTTTTACTACGCTTGACTCATGCGCGAAACTTAAAAGTTTAACAAGTATTATCTTTGATCTTGAAAGTTCCTCCATAAGGTAAGCAAATTTTAAAAGTTCAGAACCACCCATTTTCAAGATAATATTTAATTGGAATTAAGCTTCAAAATCAATCTTGGATCAGCCCAACAACCTGTGTAGTTCCATTCCAACAAAACGAGGGGAGTAGTTATGTGGCCCAATAGAACTTAAAACAGCCCAATTAGCCGAATACAGGAAATAGATGGGGTCATTCCCACAAATGTCCCTATTTCGGGTGGTCTTTAATATTTTCCCTTCAAATTTGTGAGCTTTAATTTTTGTTATTTTTGACACGGTATAATTTAGATCTCTCAAGTCAACTTCGGCTTATGTATCACATCATTGACGCAAATTATGTCGAACAAGGCAAAACATTCAATATTCAACATAATATGAGAAACACCATAATTTTAGATTTCACTTGTTATAGTTTATGTTTAACTTCTGCCTATGTATCATAACATTCACACAAATTATATCGGATAAGACAAATTTATAACAGTCAACACGCAACATAATATGAAAAACTACAAAACTTATGACGCATAACCTAATTCCTACCGAATTTATGTCCCATGAGACAGTTTAACAAAAAGAAAATTTATATATTTTTATTAAATAAATAATAGGGATAAAATTAAAAATCACAGATATGTTGGACAAAAATTAAGGACTAGTGCATTGCAAGAGAAATCCGCTCAAAAAAATTAGGAGAAATTGCACGATTTCCTTCAAATAGGTTGGTCTTTAATTTTTGCGCTAACAACAAAACTTATGCCTATTGGGCTTGTTTTTTCAGAAACTGAAGTCATGCGAACATAATTTATAAGTAGTACTCCCCTGTGTGTCTCATTTTTATGACACATTTTTATCAGTCTAAAAAAGTGATATATTTTTTTATTTAATATTCTTTTCAAATTAAAAAAATGTTCACTTAACATTTATTTTTTGAGTAAAAAAGAGTGTCTACTTAGCAAATTCAGAAAGAATTAATCTTACTTTTCTATATTTATCCCTATTAAGTGTTAAACGATCAAATCTCAATACTTATTTAATTATGAATATTTTAATCAAATTACCTATTTTTACTTAGAAATTAATATTTTCTTAAGGAAACACACAAATGGCTAAACAGATACTCTTTTTTATCCGGAGAGAGTAACAATTTAACTTTAAATTTTATCTTTTACGCTTAACGAGATAATTTATAACAACACATATAACTTTAGTTGTTTTAAACCACAAAATTCGTTTTCAGTCAAACTATATCATATAAATTGAGATGAAAAAATTAAAATGTTACTATGTGAAACATAAACTTATATCTGGCGAGAAAATTATTTGTTATAAAGAGTAAAAATTAGGGACAAAAGTGCAAATAACCCAAGAGATGATTCTAGAATCTAGATTGTGTTCTGTTTGGAAGTGTTGAAACATTTTTCTAATAACCAAAATTTGTTTAACTGAAACCCGTGGTTGCTATCCGAAGTTGCGATAAACCACTTGATCGACGTAATAACAGAACCGGCTACCGCTTAAACCACACTAATGCCCAAATGACATGCGCTCTTGGGCGAAGGCAGACCATGTATCTGAATTTTGAATTTGTGACCAAGCTCTTCCACAGCGCACAATCAGATATATTGCATTCAAGACCAACTAAATCTAGTGCTTGTGATTTCTAATAACCAAACTTGTTAGTGTTTAAAATGGCATTTTTGAGGTCAATTGTGACTGCAAAAACAACCACCATTGCAGCTACTGCTGCTTTTCCCGTCTCTTCTTCTTGTTCGCACTTGCAATTCCTATCGAAAAATCTAAAATTAAGCTTCTCGAAGAATCTACATAAACCGAGTCTTCCTCCTTCAGCTCTTCATATGGATGCGCCTTCTTCCAATCACCAAACTTCCAACGAGGTAATAACTTATCCCTCAGCTTTCTTAATTAATTGAATTCCTAGCTGATTCAACATATAAGCAGTCGATGTACCTGTATTAATCTGGATCGGACACACCTGTATGTGTGTACTAACTCTGTCAAATTATCTGCCGTCATTGCTAAAAATAATTATCTCAAATTATTTGACATTTTAAAAGTTCAACACAAAATTAAATATCTTGCCCTATTTTGTGGTAATTGTTTCTGGTAACTACAAACACGTCAATAAAGTAAATATTTATGAAATGAGGATACAATAATAAAGTAAAAGCCTCCTATTTAATGTTTTCTTAAGGTGCGTAAAAGAGAAACACGACAAGTATACATGTATTAACTGATGCACTTACTCCCTCCGTCTCAAATTATTTGTCGTTTTTTTATTTACACACCCCTTAGGAAATACTTATTAATTAGGAGGGATATTTGACCTACTTTACTATTATTTATGTCTAAGTTATAATCTCTCTCCACTATATATTTACTCTATTTATGTGTCTCTAACAAAGGGTAAAATAGAGAGAAAAATAATTAATTATGTCTTGAATTTCTAAAACGATAAATAATTTGGGACAACTATTTTTAGTAACCACGACAAATAATTTGAGACTCCGGGAGTATTGTCTTTAAATTTTAGATCAATTTTCCTAGAAAAGAACACTATCGCAAACTAGTATGTTTAATTTTATTTTATTTTTAGATTATTGATTTGGCAATCAGTTAATGCTATAGTTTTTAATTCAGTAATGTGATTTTTTGTTTGCAGAATGGCGTGGTTTTGCCTGAGTTGCTGGTAAGTTATTTTTAGCATATTTTTTCTGTGTAGTTTCTGTTTTGGGATGGGAAAATGAGAAAATGATGATTGGTTTTTGCGTATCTAGAAATGTACAATAAAAAGGGATTCTTGTACTGGCAAAGAAGTCTTATTATGGTAAATTTGGTACCTCTGTACTTTAGATAGTACTAAGAGTAGTACTGCATTTGATATAAGGGTAGGTACAATTAGAGTAGTACAATATCAATATAGGACCGATCAACTAAAATCTTGTGTAAGAAGATAGGTCATAACCTTATATAGTGTTGCTGCAAACAATATTCACTTGTCAATAAAAATTATATAGTTCTGCTTTTGAATCATATTGCAGATAATACAAGAGGGTATTTTTCTCCTTGATTGCTTAGGTAAATTTATTGTGCTGGCTGTAGTGTGATTAATTTTTCAAGAATGATGACCTTTAGTTTTTTTTCTTCAATTGGAGCATCTTTTAATGTTGATGACTTAATGCACCAGTTTATGTCAATGATAGCCCATTTTTTTGTTGGTTATTGAAGCGGGTTTGGTTTGTGGGGGTTTGCATTTGTTTTTATTGGTTTCTTTGTGAGTTGATACATTATGTTGCATAATTGTTGTTTTCCGCGTTGAACTGATTGTACTGACAACTTGGTGACAGACAGAGTTTATGGTGGACATGTCGTGTCAAGGCTGTGTTAATTCAGTCAAGAGTAAATTGCAGACTGTTGAAGGTAAGCTCTAAAAAAATCATGCCTTGTCATGAGGATTTTTGTTTAATCCAATCAGTTTGTTTAGCGTTGAAAGAGATCTTTTGTGTGGCTTTTAGGAGTTAAGAATGTGGATGTGGACCTTGATAATCAAGTAGTGAGAATTCTTGGATCTTCACCTGTGAAGACTATGACTGAAGCCTTGGAGCAAACAGGTAGAAAAGCCCGTCTGATTGGACAAGGAGTACCGGATGGTATGTTCCAATCTTAAATCTAAATGTATCTCTCATGTTTCCTCGGTTAGTATTATAAAAAATTGTGAAGCATTATGTCTTCACATCTCCAGCTATGTTAACCGGATGAGCAGAACTATGTATGCTTATGATTAATATTAATATAATGGCCTTCTTAAGTGCTGAAGGGAAAGAAGAGCGCAAAAAAAAAGATCTTATGCACTTTCTCCCATAAGCATACATAGTTCCGTGGAGAGAACAAAATCTTCTTCGACATTTTCATCAAACTGACAGTTTTCTCTTTGTTGGGCGTTTGTCGCGAAAATTAGGTTCAACCCCCAATTTAGATGCCAATTTTTTAGCTTCAGCCATACCCGTTTCAAAATCATTTTCTCTACAATTCTGAAAATAAGAAATCAACCCTTTTAATTGCGTAATGGCAACCTCAATATCCATATTTTCTGATTGTAAGAGCTTGCTAACAATATTAATGGAGTATAAGATATCATGCCAAATGAATACTGAATAAAAACTCAAAGCTCAAAATTCCTTTCTTTCCCCGTAAGGCTTGAGCTTCACTCCGTATTTTAGGATCATCTCTTGTTTTTTTTAACTGGATCAGAGCATCTCTTATCATGGGAATATGAAACCTGATTACAAGGAGAAGAAAATTAGATTTTGAGAAAAAAACTAATAAAAAAATAAAATGGTAGGGTGAGTGGTGGAGTCGGAGAGAAAGCTTTTGTAAACCTAGTGAATAATGATTTGTTATTTGAGTTTGTATGAGGGGTTTTATTAGAGATTATTTAGAGTCCAAAAAGATGTGAGGAATGTGTATTTTCTATTTTGACCCCTAAAGTTTTGGTTATTGTTGTATTTAATAGTGATTTTTTTTCCCAAAAAAATATGCCCTAAGCCATTGCATTGGCTGCTTTGGCTCAGGGCCGGTACTTGCTTCAGCTTCTTCTGCTTTATTTCTGAAGTGACGCATCTAATTTTTGTATATGTTGAACCATGCCATGTAGATTTCCTTATATCTGCTGCTGTCGCCGAATTCAAAGGACCAGATATTTTTGGTGTTGTTCGCTTGGCTCAAGTCAATATGGAATTAACTAGGATTGAAGCAAACTTCAGCGGACTGTCACCTGGAAAGCATGCTTGGTCAATTAATGAATTTGGTGATTTGACGAGGGGGGCAGCTAGTACTGGGAAATTATATAGCGCAGTAAGTAACACACAAAAAGAACATTTGATTTATAATAAATATGTTTCATTATCTTCTTCCTATGAACTCTTTTTTCTTCGGGGCATGGATTCTGCAATATATTTTATCCTTGCATTGAGAAAGAGAGAATCTGGGTGCATAATATTAGTTATGCAATCAGGTTTCAACTCATCTCACTTGCGGATGCTTTAAGTGCTATGGTAGAAATGCTTCTAAGGGTTCCATTGTCAACAAAATGCATCTAATACCATGCTGTTAGTTATGGAACTGTAACTGTCTGGATACTAGCTATCGTTTGGCAAGGACTGTGTGAAACTTTTCCTTTCTCTTTGTCCTCGAAAGGGCGAAATAGCATCTATTCATGCTTGTTATGTTCTATTTTTCCGTATGTTGGACCGTCAAAAGGAGCCAAATATATGGATGAGGTTCTAATGTATGATTGGTTTTTGTGGGATTTGAGTAATACCATGTACAGGAGATGTAGCTTGATGTTATTCAAGCTAATATGTATTCATACTCCGCTTCTCTTCTATTTTCTTTTTTCCCCTTTGTTTCTTCTTGTGGGGTTAACTTTTTACATAATTTTCTCCGGGATCAAGTTGTAGAGGTTAGGAGGGTAAATGATAGGATGATGACTATTAAGCTAGTTTGGGAGGGTTAACTTTTAACACAATTAGTGCATATGTGCCTCAGACGGGTTTGCCAGAGTACAAAAGACGCTTTTGGGAGGAGTTGGACGAGGTGGTAAGGGGTATCCCACGGACCGAGAAACTAGTGTTAGGAGGAGATTTAATGGCCACATAGGGTCTACTGCAGGAGGATATGGTGACGTGCATGGCGGGTTCTGCTTTGGGATAGAAATGAGGGAGGTATTTCGCTCTTAGACTTTGCGAATGCTTTTGAGTTGATCATAGCTAACTCGAGCTTTCGGAAGAGGGAGGAGCACTTGGTTACTTATCGTAGTGCGGTGGCTAAGATCCAGATAGATTACTTGCTCCTTAGGAAGGGTGACATAGGTGTTTGCAAGGACTGCAAGGTTATCCCGAGCAAGAATCTTACAATTAAGCATAAGCTCGTGGTTATGGACAGAGATCAAGTTAAAGAATAAGAAGAAAAGGGTTGCTCCTGAACGACCAAGAATTAGATAGGAAGGCATGACTGAGGTTAAATCCCAATAGATGGGGGAGATGTTGGGGGCTTGGAAGGGTAGAGGGGATGCTAATAGCATGTGAGCTAGGATAGTCGGATGCATCAGGAAAGCAGCTAGAGAGGTACTTGGGGTTTTGGAGGGCAACTCAAGTGGACGTAAAGGGGATTGGTGGTGGAATGAAGAGGTCTAAGGAAAAGTAGAAGCCAAGAAGGTTGCGTATGTGGTGCTAGTGGAAAGCATCGACGAGGACGACAAGAGGAGGGATAAGGAGAGGTATAAGGCAGTGAAGAAGGAAGCGAAGCTAGCGGTCACGGCGGCTAAAACAACAGTCTTTGAGCACTTGTATAAAGAGCTCGAGTGTAAAGGCAGGGATAAAAAGTTGTATAGGCTCGCCAGGATGAGAGGAAATCTCGCGACCTGGACCAAGTGAAGTGCATTAAAGATGAGAATGACGAAGTGTTGGTAGACGACGCACACATTAGACGGAGATGACATACGTACTTTCATAAGCTCTCCTGAATGAAGAAGGGGACAGGGATATCGTGCTGGGGATTTAGAGCATTCCGAGAGTCGTAGAGATTTTGGGTACTGTAAGTGTATCAAGGCGACAGAGGTTAAGGAGGCTATCGGTAAGACGAGGAGGGGAAGAGCGATCGGGCTTGATGAGATCCCGGTAGACTTTTGGAATAGCGCAGGGGAGGCATGTATAGTGCTGTTATCGGTCCGGACCGGTCCCGGACCGAAACCTTATCGGTCCGGTTCTCGGTCCGGACCGGTAAGAATTTTACGGGTCGGACCGATTTTTTTTTAAAAATTGAATTTCCAATACTGAAATTGACATTCTCGGACACATTACCACGAAATATTTACGTTGAAATATATTGTATAGCGCGAGATATTTAGATTTGAAAATGGACAATTGGTAACAATTTGGGGTAAAAGTGAAATTGATTAGCAAGACGGATGTTTTTTAAGAAATTGGGTACTCCAAACTGCTTTAGCTGTTTGTCCGGCCCTATCTCGAAAAAATACGCGAAATCAATTTTTTTTTTAGGTCAAACGGACATCCGAGCGCAAAGTTATGACCATTTAAAGTTTCATTAATTTACAACTAATTAGAGCCGGAGAGTGGACCGTGGGCCTGGAAGGGACCGGGGTTGGGGTGTTATCGTATTTTACTGGTTCACGGTCCGCCTCTTATCGGTCCGGGTATTTTTTTGGTACTCGTATCCGGACCGTTAAGGATTCGGTTCGAGTATCGGTCCGGGTTTACCGGTCCGGTTCTCGGGTAATTACCGGGAGTATCCGGACCGCTAACAGCCCTAGGCATGTATGGAGTGGCTAACTAGGTTGTTTAATGTCATTTTTCGGACAGCTAAGGTGTTAGAGGATTGGAGGTGGAGTACAATGGTCCCATTTTACAAGAACAAGGGTGATATTGAGAGTTGCAACAACTTAGGGGTATCAAGTTGCTAAGTCATACTATGAAAGTCTGGGAGAGGGTGGTCGAGTTGAGGATGAGAAGGGATGTGTCGATATCAGAGAGCTAGTTCGGATTCATGCCGGGTCGATCGACTACAGAAGTTATTCATTTTGTCAGAAGATTGGTGGAGCAGTACAGAGACAAAAAGAGAGACCTTCACATGGTGTCCATTGATTTGGAGAAGGCATATGATAAAGTTCCTCGGGAGGTTCTTTGGAGATGCTTGGAGTCTAGAGGTGTGCCTATGGTCTACATCAGGGAAATTAAGGACATATATGGGGTGACAAGACTCAGGTTAGGACAGTGGGAGGTGATTCCGAACACTTTCCGGTCGTGATGGAGTTGCACCAGGGGTAAGCCCTTAGCCCGTTTCTATTTGCTTTAGTGATGGACGAATTGACGCGTCATATTCAGGAGGAGGTCCCGTGGTGTATGTTATTTGCAGACAAACGTAGTTTTGGATGGGGCTTGATGAGTATTTTCCCAAAAATATTTTCTACTAATATGAGAAAATAAGTAAGAAATTCACTTATTTCCCACTAACCAAACGAACATGAGGAAACAAGTGGAAATTCACTTGTTTTCCAAAAACTCATTTTCCAGGAAAACATTTCCCTCCCTACCGTACACGCCCTTAATATGTGACTTTTTACTCCTTGCTTTGCCTCAGACATAATGGGGAAGTATTGAATGTAAGGTGATTAATGGATAAAATGGTACATGCCCTGACAACTTCCATTTATCTCATGGGAGATGCTTCCCTGATTGTTTTTTCCCTGATGAATTTTATAGTCACTGTTTGGTACTGGTTTGACAACCTGGGAAACTACAACTAGATTGGTTTTGGAACTTCTCTAGAACAAATCTACAGCCTACACTAGAAGTAGTCCCCACACTTCCAGTAGGGCTCCCAATCTTTTACTCCAGGTTGAAAGACGACAAGACCAGTAGTTGGTTGTTTGGCCATATACTTTAGGAGACCTTCATTAAGATGGTTGTTTCCACAGTAATATCATAATATAGACACGACATGTAACTGTTTTCTTCTTTCCCCTACCACTGAATATTGTATTGGAAAATGCACTGGGCAGACAATTACTGCACTTTTTGATGTGTTCTTTTCATTTTTCAGCCACTCGGTGACCTGGGAACACTGGATGTTGACGAGAAAGGCGAGGCATTTTATTCCGGTCCTAAAGAGAAGCTGAGAGTTGTTGACCTGATTGGGAGAGCTATAGCGGTATATGCAACTGAAGACAAATCAGATCCAGGCCTTAAAGCAGCAGTGATAGCTAGAAGTGCAGGAGTTGGTGAAAACTACAAGAAACTTTGCACTTGTGATGGCACAACTATTTGGGAAGCAACCAGCAATCTCTGAACAGTTTATTATCTTTAGGACTATTTGATCTTTGCATACTACATCTGTATCATTTTCACACTCATGAAGCTTTTAAGTTGGATGGAGCAAGCTAATGTATCAAAATAGTCGTCATCATTTGCTCACTCATTTCTATGGTTCCTATCTATCGATCCGCTCCTTTTCATTTCAATGAGGACAGCTAGTGAATTAAACTTTGAACAAAGCAGCAAGCTCAAATTTCAGTATCTCAATTACAGTTGGTGGTAGTTGTGTTGAATACTGACAGCAGAGGATCAAATTATTATCTGTAACACTCGGGACGTCCTGCTTTATTTGCGAATCCAAAAATAATAAACATATGAATAGGAAAAAAGCTTCTGCTTTACTCTAATTACAACAGTTAAATATCTTTTCTTCATTGAAGTTTGTTGTTCTATGAAAACACTAATTTATGCCTTCTAAAAGAGACACATTTGACATTCCCTTCCCTCCTGTTCATAATAAGTATTTTGGTTTAAATTAAGTGTTGACTTACATAATCAAGGAGAAATTAATAATGTTCTTTCAAATTTACCTCTATTTAGATAAGTGAGTTTTTAAGTAATCAAGAAACTATATTAATTAGGTAGATTTCATTAAGGGTAGTTTAGTTAAAATAGTTATTTTTATTTAGAAGTTAATGTTTTCTTAAAGGTAAGGCTGCATACAATAGACTTTTGTGGTTCAGGCGTTGTCCGGATCCCGCGCATAGCGAAAGTTTAGTGCACCAGACTGCCTTTTAATATTTTCTTAAAGGGTGTACAAAAAGCTAAGTATACACTCATTTTGAACAGGAGGGAATAACATTTTACGTATCTCACAATCTATACCATTAAAGAAATGTTTTAAAAGGAGAGAAAAACTCATACTCTACTAAGGGCCCATTTGGTACATCTTATTAAAAAGAACTTTTAGGAGTAGAGCTTTACAAGTAGAATTTTTTATCAAAAAGTTATTAGGTGTTTGGTTGTCAATAAAAAAAATATTTTTGGCTTAAAAATAGGCAAAAGCAACCTCTACTTCCAAAAATCTCAAAAATTGAATTTTTGGAAATAGAGGCTAGAAGTGCTTTTGGAAGCCAAAAACACTTTTTCGATTTTGAACCAAACACTCTGATTTTTGGCCAAAAGTGCTTTTGGCCTTCCAAAAACACTTTTGGCAAATCCAAAAGCTGTACCAAACGGACACTAAATACAACCTCCTGAGGGTTGATATATTGCAAAATCGGGGATATTACCTATCCATACCAGGAACACATTTAACATTAAAAAAAACGATTACATTAATTATTTTTCAGAACTTTTCTTGGTTGTGAAAGGAACAATCTTCTTTTCCCCTTTATTATTTATCTTTTTCGAAACGATGGAAATGGAATTGTGTTCTATGCAGAACAGTTGTGTGTCTAATGTACAAAAACTCAATACCAAGACCAAGCTACATTAAGTTGAGATAGAACGGAGGAAAAATTATTAACTCGTCGATCAAGGTAACAGCCCATCTCTTTTAGCCATCTCGTATAGGGCAATGGCGGTCAGAGCCTTTGCATCAGCTGTGGCACGCCATAGTTTATCATATGGAACCACATGTACTTTAATCAGCTCACCATGGTCTCGTAGTCCAGTTTCTTTCCCTTGCAGTTGTTGGATTTTCTCTTTGCTGACATTTCCTCTGTAAAGAAACAAACTGATCTCCTCATCACAGCCACCCTACCAATAAGAACAACAAAATCACAGAAATACAGTGTTGGAGAAACATAAAGGCAGAAACTAGCTGTTTATGCAAAATTTTCTACCATTTCTGTTCTTATAGACTTATACTACAAAATCCAAGAAAGCATGTGGTGAGAATAGTCTGAATCTTATAGAAGACGGTGGAAGCTTACAGGAGAAGGAAAAACTCTGCCCCCGGTTGATGAGTCGAGAAATGCCGTGAGGTCGACCATATCATGTACATTCAGGTGTATTCCGGTTTCTTCCACAACCTGAAACATATAGATCAAATACTTAAATGGGAAAAGGGTTAAATATACCCCTGAACTTTTCGAAAATATCTAGATATATCCTTAGTTACAAGTTTGGCTCATCTGTGCCCCGGCCGTCCAACTTTTGGCACATATATACCCCCAAAGCCGTTAGTTGCAACTTACATTGCTGGAATTTCCCAATCCTTAAAAAAAATCTGATATTGCCACATGGTATTTAAATTTAAAAGACCCTCCCATTCTAACCCACCCCCTCCAATACCCGACCCACAAAATCTCAACTCCTTTTTCATTTTTTCTTTTTTCTTTTTCATCTTTCTTCTCCATCCCACCTCCCCCTAACCTTGAGCCACCACCAGCAACGCCCCCCTCCCATGGGCAATACCACCTTTATCTAGCAAAAGAGACCATTAATACATCATATTCTCTCATCATTAACAACACCAATTTTTTTTTTGTAAACAAATGGGTATTCATTGAAGTACCGATTTGAACCTTTGAACCTCCACTACTAATAGAAGATTTATCTCTTACTAATAGTTTTAGCTTAAAATTGAAACTTTTCAATATTTTATATCAATTTACATAGAAAAAAGATGAATTCGGGTCTCAAACCTATAAAAGTGTAAAATAATTAGGGCTTGGATACTTGCACTTTCATAGTCTTTCCCTGTAATTCTTTGCTCTTTGGGACAAGGGAAAAGAAATTCTTGGTGGGTTTGTTTTCTTCTTATTTTCTTTTCTAGGGTGTTATCAATATGTTCTGTAAATTAATAAAAGAAAGTCAAGAATGGAGATAAGAAAATTAATGGTGAAAGGAAAAAGAGGTGGATGGTCTTCTTGGAGTGTTAATCGAAGTTGTTAAATATGGATTGTGGGCACTTCCATGAAGCTGCTCTAGATAATGGGGTGGCCATAAATTCCACCTCAGTCAGTTTATCTTCTAATTTTTAATTACAACAACAATATACCCTGTAAAATCCCATCACATGGGATATGGAAAGGGTAGATTGTACACATAACTTATAGATAAAGCGGTTGTTTCCATCTCATTTTTAATTGATTATCGTAATTGGTATAGTACTTTTATTTTGTAACTAATGGTGCCTTTTTCTGAATGAAGATGATTTTGAACATAGGAGATGGAGATAGATCCATGGAGGTGGGTGTTGGAAGAAGGTAAATGGATTAGATGGGTTAAAAGGGCGGGTGGGTCGGGTTATTGGAGGGGTGGATTAGATGAGATGGGTACTTTAAAATAAATGCCATGTTGCAATTTCTGATGTTAAAAAATATATTTAATGGCCCTAAAATTCCAGCAATGCAACTAACGGCCTTGGGGGTATATATGTGCCAAAAGTTGGACGGCAGGGCACAAATGAGCCAAACTTTAAAGGAGGGTATATCTAGATATTTTTGAAAAGTTCAGGGACATATTTGACCCTTCATACTTAAATTATAAGTTCGGTCAAACACCAATGTCAAATTTCCACCCATAAGCAAAAACTGATTTATATTCATTATTCAACTCCATAAGCATTAAAAAGCAGCACTTGATTATACAATACAATTAAACTAATATGTCAAATGTGTAAAACAAATACTAGTTGCTTTTGATGAGGAAGTGACAATGTTTCTCTATGGATCAGTTGAGTCAAGCATATACAGACATCAACATATTTCTGGATTCTATTAAACTTCTAAGAAAAGAAGGAACTTCCAGTTCATTGATTTGGTAAATAGGACAGAACAAGAGGATTCCAGTTGTTATGCATGCGATACTAAATCCATATACTAGTGAATTTGAACCATGTAAAAACAAGGAAACAACTTGTCCAGCCCTTGAATGTTTTGATATTCGCTTTATATGGATCTTAATGAGTCAACTGCAGTATTTGATGACTACGTATAGGCTCATCATATATGGAAAAGACTTCTATTTCATCTTTTGAAGATTCATTTACTTCTATTTCTTTGCACTTCAGGCTATCCTCGACCAGATAAAAAAGCATACTAGGTGTTGGCTACGTGATTATTGGTTTTCTTGGTGTTGATTTGGCTACTTGCAATCTCCTGCTTTGGCTTGTGGCACACCTTAAAATCAATGTTTGGATGACTATAATTTTACCAGTGTGCGATTACACTGAGTATGTTGTTGTTGAAGCCCAAAGCCTATACTTCAGTCATAGCATTTAAAATTAAATTGGTGCTCGAGTTTCGCCAAATTAACTCATTCTTGACACTTACTTTTCCACTTTAGAGTTATCTACTGATTGAAACCTGCAAGCATATTAATCACCTTACTGGGAAAATCTGTGCGACAGCTGCCAAAAAGTGACAAGAAATGCCTGCCATAACCTAACATAATCTTCAGCAACTACTATCTCTAGGTTTTTATCTGTGACCCACATATTTAGCAAAAGTAAATACCACCACTCTTTAAACTATTTCTGGACAAGTGCAAAGCAGCTACAAGACTTCTTTAAACATTTTCTGGGCAAGACCAGACAACCACCCCGGGAACTTCATGATGATTGAAGCCGCTCTAATAATACTTATACACCACTAGATCTACAACAACTTTTGAAACTTAAGTGCTTCCTTTCGATTACTTAACTCCTCTCAGAATACTGGGTTGCAAACAAACCAGTACAAAAATCATCTGTAGCCAGAATACAGTAATTCTGACATCAAATGTCTCTACATATATGATCTGTAATAGCTTTCAGCATTATATTGCATGGATTATTTGGGAGCGGGAAGGGAATAATGCTTTGATTGAGAGGGAGAGAGAGAGACCTCTCGAACTGCTGTTCCAGCAATGTCACCTTGGTCATCATCCAACATTCCTGCTGGCAATTCCAATATTAGCCTCCCAACAGGGACCCTAACCTTCCAAACAATTTGAATGTATTTTAGAGTTAAAAACGTAAGAAGTTTAGAGAACTTCCATCAATTTCCTCACCTAATTAGTACTGACATATTTTTCAGGAGTTGACAGTTGGAAGACCTACCTGTTCCGTAAGCACAGCATATGTCTCACCCTCAGAATCCAAAAGGATTAGCACTGCAACAGCTGGACCCCGTGCAAAGACAATACCAGGAACCTACACACAAGACGCAATGGTGACTGGAAAAGAACTACACTTGTTGCAACCAAGACTAAGCTTTTATTTTTTGCCAAGGCTAAGCTAGGAAAAGGGAAAATGGAAGACACGCATCATTTTCATGTTAGTAATGACAAGCAATGTCAAGAGTACTTTAATTTCCATATCTCCTAGATACTAGGACAAAAGACCAAATATAAACAAAATAAATTGAGGAAACCACGGCTTTAAGAGAAGATATTCATTGTCCGACTGAATAAATTTACAATCCAATGGGTTGGAGTCAACTTGGTTGAAGTCAACTTGAAGAGATACTACTCAGATACCTTTTGACCCGTCTCCTTATCAATAATATCTGCTTTGAACTTTAGAAACCCCGAACGCTTTCCAAACATATCTACACCCTGCTCCAACACATAAAAACGAAAATCAGCTGTAAAGCAAACTTAATGTTTGCATTAGCAGGACTTAAAGAAGATTGAAATTCTGAGTTAGTCACTATGTCCATTTTCCTCCATCATTGTCCAATGTTGGATAAATTTAGAAGGGCTCAAGCAACTCAATTTGTCAGGGAGCTATTACCATATTCCAACACACTGATTAACCAACAATGTAATTCTTCGAAGCTAATGAACAAATAGAAGTTACTATATGTGAGTACAATGATGATTACAAGAAAACGGGAAGCAAGCAACTGTAACAAAAGGTAAACTAAAACAAGGAATTTGTTGAGTCGAGTGTTAGCACTATGTCCTTAAAACAATATTGCCCTGTATATATCATTTTACGGTTATTGGCAACTTGTCTCCCAAGATAAAACAACAACTATAAAATGAGCAAAGAAAACTCAAATATTTATTAAAAGAAGAAACTTTGAATGTGTGAGAGATTGCTTAGAGAGAAGAAGATCAGAAAATTTGAGTTTGGTGTGAGTTTCAATTGAGACAAGTCCTCAATTTATAGTGTAAGAAAGATGACCTCTCAACTAGCCAACTAATGGCCTTCAATAATCATGTAATGACACTTATTGAGAGGTTACAATCAGCCAAATAATGGCTGAATTCATGTGTCAAGTAATGGAGATTCAATGCTCCAAATCAGCCCAAGAGTCAGAACTTTTTCAGCTTCCCGTCGACCATTCTGCCTCCGAAGCGCAGCGGCTCCTGGGAGGCATCGCGGCACCTGAGCTCCAGTAACCATCAGACAATGAAGCTTCGCGGCTCCGACGGGGCTGCGCCGCGGCCCTTCGCAGCGATTTCCGACTCGTTTAATCTTTACAAGTCGCACACTTCCTTCATTTACCAACGTGGAATACCTGTCATTTGGTCAATAACCGTCCATTATTTCATGTCTCGAACATTTTAATTATGTACCAATTCTCTTTCACTAATTAAATTTACGATACTTGGCACTACGAATGCACGTGTGTGGAAACGACGTTTCCGACGTGCGGGGCCCCAATTGTCCGAGTCATAAATAATGGGATAAACTTAATTCCATCTTAGTAAGTTTCCAACACTATCTTCATACTTAAAAAGAACAACTTGAAATTGAAACCTGAATAAGAACTTGTTTTAAAGACATAGCTCCATTAGCCAGCAGTCCTGTTTCAGTCTGTATGTTCTTTAACCACTGCTTGAACAATGAGGATTCAATAGCATTCCTACAAGAAAACAGACATTTCACTCAATCCAACACCGTACTAAGAAAACTCTGAACCTTTAACATAAAAATGCTTCCTGTTATGATAATCTTCCACAAACCTGCCTAGAAATGACATACTAAGAGTAAATTACAACAACATACCCAGTGTGATCCCACAAGTGGGGTACGGGGAGGTGGGGTGTACACAGACCTTACCCCCTACCTTTGTGGGGTAGAGAGGTTGTTTCCGCTAGACATTCGGCTCAAGAAAACTGTTTTACAAAGCAGGTTTTGAAAAAGAAACTAAGAGTAAATTACGTAACCCCAAAAGGCAAAGGTGTGGGGGGCTGGGGGTATAGGAAAAGAAATAGTAACTGGTGGGACTTCCAAACAGCCAATTCAATCCAAAGCCAAACCAAACAAATACTTGACCTTTAAATGAAAATGCTTCCTTTTTTTAAAATTCTCGAAAAAACTCACAAAATCCTCACTGCAAATGCTATATTGAGCATGAGTAAGTTGAAGGCTTAAAAGGTACAATAATATACCAACTGGAAGGACTTCCAAACAGCTCACTCAAACTCAATACAAAGCCATACCAAGAAAATAATTCATCTTTAACATAAAATGTCATTGCAAATACCATATTAAGCGTGAATTACACAAGTTGAATGCTAAAAATAGAACCCCTCCAAAAGCAAAAGAAATATATAATGAGTGGAGGGACATCCGAACAGCTCACTTAGTAGTTAATCAAAAGCCATACCAAGAAAAATGCTTGACTTCCTTCTTTTTTTTCAAAATCATTAAAACTTAAAAAACCAAAGGGATCATTAGCGTAACTGGTAAAGTTGTAGTCACGTAATCAGGAATTTATGAGTGGAAACGGACTCTTGCATAAATGCAAGTATTGTTAGTGTCAATCTAGACCTTCAATGTATAAACCACAGTACAATATATATAATTCAAGGAAATTGAATTCAACAACACTATTATATAGATACTTCAACTATATAGAGATTAACAACAATGGAAAACAACAACATATTTTATCACAATTAATATTTTTTGGCTGATAGAGGGATCAAATGGTATATAGTTCATTTGTTGGTAGCTTGGAGGATTAAAAGCATGACTCTTGCTTTCCAATTGGTTGTTTTTGCATTAATTGCTACTTCATTAATCTTATTGATTAGCGTACCCGTTGTATTTGCTTCTCCTGATGGCTGGTCAAGTAACATAAATGTTGTATTTTCTGGTACATCCTTATGGATTGGATTAGTCTTTCTGATAAACATCACATACTAACTTGTTTGTAGATAGAGGCCTGCAAATGCAGTTACCTAAGACAAAAATCCGTCCCCGCTTGTGCTGCAGCTGATCGGACGTCTGCCTTGAGAATACAACTATCTGAGTGATAGTTCTAGCACAAGAACTTCACTCCTGGCGAATCTACTATATGTGTTCTTCAGAAATGGTTTTGAAGATGAAGAAGAAGAGGCAAGTAGAAATCTTCTTAAGTTTTTTATTCTCAAAATCAGAAGATTTAATCTTGTTAATTGTGTTAAAACAAGTGATCAACATGCTATTTATAGCATACCAAACGTCCATAAGCAGCTATTAACTAAAGGTTGTGACTCTATGTGAAGAGTTGCAACTTTTAGTTCAAATCTGAAATTTCCCGTTACGCAGGGCCACGTCTGCGCCGCGGCGCTGTGCCTTAAATTCACAGCGCAATTTTTCGCGTATTTTTGATCACTTAATCTTTTCTTCTTCTACAAGTTCCAACAATACCCCACATTTTCTATTCACACATCCAACAATACCCCACATGTGGATAGAAAATAAGATAAAAGAACTTGTCTTCATTTCTGTCAAACGCGATATGACATGCATCGGAGACGGTGTCTTTTGGACTTGAACCGCTCATAGTGAGTACCTATCGGATCTACTTGTGAAGTAGTGGACGTAGTGCCTTGAACTATTCACGTTTTGTAGTAAATCGAGACAACAAGTATCACACATGCCATATCGACATATTTCAATTCTTACGGTTGTGTTCTTTTCGATCATGAACAACTCCTATCTTCATGAGAATTTCTAGAGAACATAGCCATCTCAGTTTTCCCAGATGCGACCCCACATCAATCTCACATAGGTAATATTAATCAAGAATAGTCCGTACTATCCCACCATAATGGCTATTAACATTATTAAGAACCGAAGTTCAGCCCTATATCGTCAACGGATTAACACACTAGTACACCATAGGAACGAGCATATGTGTGTTCTACGCTCCTTGAGTCTTCCCCAGCTTGTTTGCCTTTTGAACCTAAACCATGAGATCTCCAATTATGATAGGTAAGGTTTCCACCAGTTCACAACTCATTGTATTGGCTTTAAGCTCATTCCCCTCGATATAAATACGACTTGCTCTCATGTAAGGCCTTTTGTCAAAGGATCCGCTATATTGTCCTTTGACTTTACATAATCAATGGAAATTATTTCATTCTTCAGCAAACTTCGTATTGTATTATGACGTCGCCTTATGTGCCTTGATTTGTCATTATATATTTGATTCTTTGCCCTCGCGGCGTACCCATACTATCACAATGTATGCAAATGGCGGTCATCGCTTCGGCCCACAACGGAATACCTTCTAGGAAGTTTCTTAGCCATTACGCCTCTTCTAGACTTATCGAGCTACAAACTCTGCTTCCATAGTTGATCTCGTATTTATCGTTTGCTTTGATGATTTCCATGATACCGACGCTCCACCAAGTGTAAATACATACCCACTTGTGGACTTACTTTCTGAATGGTTGGAAATCCAATTAGCATCACAATATCCTTCTAACACGGGAGGATATTTTGTATAATGCAACTCATAGTTCATTGTATGTTTTAGGTATCGTAGTGCCCTTGTTAGCGCTACCCAATGATCATTTTCAGGATTGTGTGAGTATCGACTGAGTCGACTCACTGTATATGCCAAATCCGGTCTCGTACAATTCATTATGTACATCAAGCTTCCAAGAACTTGTGTATACTCCAATTGAGACACACTATCACCTTCACTCTTCTTAAGGTGACTAGCGGAATCAAATGGGGTAACAACCGGTTTATCATCATAGTGTCTAAATTTTCTAAGAACTTTCTCAACATAATGGGATTGAGTTAATATATAACCCTCAGAATTCCTTTGAATTCTAATACCAAGAATGACATCCGTTATTCCCATATCTTTCATATCGAAAGCGACATGCAACATCTTCTTAGTTTGATGAATTACATCCTTATTTGTTCTCATAATCAGCATATCATCCACATACAAGCATATAACGACATATGCATTCTTACATTTCTTAATGTAGACACATTTGTCACATTCGTTTATTTGAAAACCATTTGATAATAATATATTATCAAACTTCTCGTGTCATTGCTTTGACGCTTGTTTAAGTCCATATAACGACTACTTTCTTCTCTTGACCTTTCATAACAAACCCTTCGGATTGTTCCATATATATTTCTTTATCTAGTTCACCATTTAAGAATGCAGTCTTCACATCCATTTGATGTATTTCCAAATTATGTATTTCCAAATTATGAATCGCTGTTATAGCAATTAACGTCCTTATAGATGTAATCCTAAACACTGGTGAGTAGATATCGAAGAAATCTACATCTTCCTTTTGTCGGAATCCTTTGACTACTATCTGAGCTTTGTATTTCTCTATAGTACCATCAGGTCTTAACTTCCGTTTAAAGATCCATTTATGGCCTATTGATTTTTGTCCCGGAGGAAGATCAACCAATATCCATGTATTATTTTGTACAATGGATTCTACTTCACTTTGGATGGCCTCCTTCCAATAAGGTGCTTCAGATGATTCCATTGCAGCCTTATACGTTTGAGGTTCTCCTTCAACGGAAAAGGTCATAAAGTCTGGTCCAAAATCTTTGGCCATTTTACCACGTTTACTTCTCTTTGGTTCAGAATTTTCTTCTTGAACCGATGAAGTAAGATTATCATCATTTTGAGGCAGTGTCCTCTTCTTAGAATTAGGAACACTTTTATCCTTGTCTTTATAAGGAAAAGTCTCCTCAAAGAATTCTGCTTCCGCAGATTCCATAAGTGTATTTTTGTGGATACCTTCAACATCAGAATGATACACCAAAAACTTATATGCTGCACTATTATTGACAAGACCAACATAAATGCAATCCACTATTTTTGGTCCAAGTTTAGTTCTCTTAGGTAAAGGAACTTGAACTTTTGCTAGGCAACCCCACACTTTCATCCTTTTTAAAGTAGGCAATCTTCCATTCCATAATTCGTATGGAGATTGATCACTTTTCTTGTGAGAAATTCTATTTAATATCATATTTGCAGTAATTAATGTCTCACCCCATGTACTTGTATGCACTTAACTAACCAACATTGAATTTATCATATTCTTCAACGTTTCATTCTTTCGCTCTAAGAACTCCATTTTGTTGTGTAGTATATGACGCAGTGGTTTGATGAATTATACCATGAGTGGAACAGAATTCCTTGAACTCATTAGATTTATATTCAGCACCTCTATCCGACCTTAGAATTTTAATTCTTTTGTCAAGTTGGTTTTCCACTTCTGCTTTGTATGTTTTAAACATGTCCAAAGCCTCATCTTTGGTATGTATTAAGTATACATAACAAAATTTACTGCAATCATCAATAAATGATATAAAATAATTCTTTCCTCCACGAGGGGGGTTGCTTGGTAATCACATAATCACTATGAATCAAAACAAGCACTTCATTTGATTTCACAACAGATTTGTGAGGATGACTTGCATATTTTGATTCTATGCATACCCCACATTTGGTCATTTTGTTCATGGAATATTTTGGCAACATGCCTATCTTTACCATTCTTTGTAAGGAACGATAATTTACATGTCCTAATCGAGAATGCCATAAAAAAGGGGAATCGACCATATACATAGAAGCAGTGCTAACGCCTGCATTTTCATTAATAATGACAACAACCTGAGTAGGTACAACACTTAGTTTGAAGAGTCCCTCACTGAGGTAACCCTTTCTTACATACACCCCACCTTTGGTGAGTACAAATTTGTCAGATTCAATTACAATTTTGAAGCCTTTGTTACTAAGAACAGGCCCAGAAATCAGATTCTTACAAATTTCAGGCACGTGCAACACATCTGTGAGCACAACATCATTCCCGGAAGTGAGCCTCAACGTCACCTTACCTTTCCCTTCTACCTTGACAGTAACGGCATTTCCCACGAACAGTGATTCTCCATCCTTGATGGCTTGGTAAGATGAAAACATGTTCCTTTCAGAACATACATGCATTGTAGCACCCGAATCCATCCATCATTCGGTTGAATTTGTAACCAGATTTGCTTGTGCAGTCACAACGCTAATGAAATCAGCATCAGCCTTTTCATTCTTCCAGTTATCCTCTTCAACTCGAAGTTCAAGAATCAATTGCTCAAAATCCATCCCCTCAACAAGGAAATCCGGGTTAAGGCCCAAGCCTTCAACCTTTAATTCATGAACAAAGACATGGAATTCCTCCACTTGCTTGGCAACAAACTTTGCATCACTCATCTTGAAGTTTAGAAACTAGTCAATGACGAACTTCTTGGAACAAGCAACCTCAGCGTTATACTTGTTTTCCAATGATTGCCACAACTCTCGTACTGTTTTGAACGTGGAGTTAACATCATAGAGAGTATCATCCAAGACATTCAGAATATAATTTCTGCACAGAAATTCTTGGGTGTCCCAAGTCTCTAGCATTCAGCCTTTCGGCTCTCTCTACATCAGTAGGAGCATTCTCCCCTTCTCCCTCCGGCAAAGTCATAGGAGCCTCAACAATCAATACGTTTTCCACGTGAAGAGTTGTCAAGTAAATCAACATCTTCTGTTGCCAGCGTTTGAAATCAGAACCCTTGAATTTCTCAGGTTTCTCAACATGGTTTTTCACCATTAACGATTCAGATTGATCCATCCTTTTGCAAATCAGGAAAATGTATTCTTTGAAAAATTTGCAAGCTTCACACAGTCAGAAAAATAAATTTTCTGAGAATTTTTTATAGATTGTTAGTGTCAATCTAGACCTTCAATGTATAAACCACAATACAATATATATAATTCAAGGAAATTGAATTCAACAACACTATTATATAGATACTTCAACTATATAGAGATTAACAACAATGGAAAGCAACAGTATGAACATCACATACTAACTTGTTTGTAGATAGAGGCTTGCAAATGCAGTGACCTTAGACAAAAATTCGTCCCCGCTTGTGCTACAGTTGATCGGACGTCTGTCTTGAGGATACAACTATCTGAGTGATAGTTCTAGTACAAGAACTTCACTCCTGGCGAATCTACTATATGTGTTCTTCAGAAATGGTTTTGAAGTTGAAGAAGAAGAGGCAAGTAGAAATCTTCTTAAGTTTTTGATTCTCAAAATCATAATATTTAATCTTGTTAATTGTGTTAAAACAAGTGATCAACATGCTATTTATAGCATACCAAACGTTCATAAGCAGCTATTAACTAAATGTTCTATGTGAAGAGTTGCAACTTTTAGTTCAAATTTGGAATTTCCCGTTACGCAGCGCCGCGGCCCTGCAAGTCGGCGCCGCAGCCCTGCACGTTGGCGCCGGAATTCCTGCAGCTTTTCTGAAGTTTCATTGTCGCGGCCCTGTTCTTGGGCGTGACGCTGTGCCTTAAATTCACAGCACAATTTTTCGCGTATTTTTTATCACTTAATCTTTTCTTCTTCTACAAGTTCCAACAAGTATGGCTGTATGCAATAGAGACTTGTGATCAGTCTTTCTCCGAACCTATCGGAAACTTAGTGCACTGATTGCACTTTTATTAAAACTTATAAAAACCTCACAAGTGTCATATTAAGTAGTATGTATTGCGGAAGTTGATAGCTAAAAAATAGAACGGCAAATGAGAAAAAAAAACAAGTGGAGAGATTTGCCTGAAGTGGGTATCGGAGACACCGGGAGCAGCGACAATGGAAACGGGTTGGTCGAGTTGGGTGGGTAGATTAATGATGTGAGTGAGTTGAGAAGGTGGGCTTGTCGACATTTTGATACAGAAGGTTCGAGAACTAGCTTTAGGAGAAAGGGTTGGAGAGGAGAAGGGAAATTCCTTCAAGAATGGAAGTCCTCGACAACGTGGCACTGCCAATCTCATCATTTCCGGCTCTGTTGGCAAGCCCTGATGGATGTTTTGTTTTTATTGTTAATAATCGAAAAGATGAATACTCATTTTCTACTTAAAAATAATACTATAGCTTCTTGTATCTAAATACACCATTCCAAATGTCACGCCCCGTGTTTTCAAGCGTTGTCGCTAGTGTATTGTAGTCAATATAGGCTAAAGGATGGTAAGTATCCTCCATGAGGTTTATGAAGGTTTACGGACGAATTTCATAAGTTTCAGAAAGGTTTAAGACTCATCGGATCAATAAAAATAAGTTTCGACAGAAGTTCTTCAATTTGTTGTCTTTCTTAGCTTTTTGTGAATCATGAGGCACATCCCGTAACCCACAAGAAGTGTTTGCGAGACGCATGGCTGCTTCAGGAATGGACAGAGAGTTTTTGGACTCAGGACACATCCCGTGGCAAGTCCTGCGAGTTGCAGGAAGTGCCCCGGGAATTTCGATGGCCAAATTTTCAGCTCCTATAAATAAGACCCTTCACGATTTTTAGCTCATTTTCTTTCACTATTCTAAGCCTAAAAACCCTAAAAAAAAACTCTCTAAATAAGTCTCTCATGGTTCCAAGCTAAGACCTAAGGAAAACCAAAGGCAAACTACGTAAATTCGACGTAGTGAATCTCGTGATCATTACTAGATCGTTTTCTTCCTTGTTCTAGCAACTTTGGAGGAAGCTTGGTGATGAAGTAAGCTTGGAGTTGGAGTGTTTATTGTAATTTAAGGTAAGGTCCATCTTCTATATCATCTACCTAAGATTCTACAAGTGTTTAAGATGGAGTTGTGGGAGGTTTCTTAAAGAATAAGTGTTTGTAGGATTTTCAAGCTATGTCTTGTTGTGTGGGTTGTTTTATATGACTTGAAGGTGTTGTATGAAGTTATGGGGTTATGGGTGGGGTTGTGGTGATTAGTATATGTAGTATGAAGATTATTGTGATATTATGGATAGAGCTTGAGCTATGAATGATCTCATGAACTTATGCACGTAAGTTCGACAAAATGTCTAAATGAACTTTCTTATAAGTTGTGAACCGAAATTGATGCAAATTCTTCGTATATTGTAGATAATTATCTATAGAACGTGCGGGAGCTCGTGGAACATATATAACTTCTTCAATAAGGTATGTGAAAGGCTAAACTCTTTTTTCTTTTGGCATAGTTTGTTGAAGTGAGACGTATAACGAAACGCCCGAAAAGGAGTACCCTAATTTTGCCTATGGAGAATATGCTTGTTCCTTTACTCTTGAAAGATTTCATGACTCTTGGTTGTCCCTCGTTGGGAGTATTTTCGCGCGCTATAGTATTTTGCTATGCCGCCATCTTATGACCCTTGGTAGTGTCACGAAGGTATAAAGAATGTATCTTGTCGTGTTGACCTTTATGAAAGAATAGAAATGAAATGGTATGTTATCTTTACAATGATAGTCGGAAGAGTGGGATCCATTCTTGATAGATTAGGAGTTCGTGCTCATGGCTCTTAGGATGAGCGCATTCATGTAAAAAGGATTCTCTTAGCTTTAAGATAAAGTGAAGGTTGTTGATGATAGTCCCTAAATGTTAATCAATGGTTTAACGGTCTTACATCATTCCGTAAGTTCATAAAAGTCTCTTATAACTCTTCATGTATGTATGTAAATAATACCTATAGGGGCACAGATGTGATAGTATGATTCCATATGTGGGTCTAATGGCGACATACAAATGAAGTAATGTTACAGATGTATGTACACTACATATAAGAGCATGATAATGTATTTTCTTATTTACCACTGGACAGTTACCACCATGTCATGACCCGACCCGACGGGCAGTGACTAGACGCCCTAATTGGACGCCATTAAACAACCTGCCACATGTAATCAGACTGACACTAAAGACAATATGAAATTCGACAACATAACGCTGCAATCATAACACATTTCCGAATAGGCAAGGCTGCCTTTATACACAAATAACCTTGTCTCATGAGGAGTCACATCTAAGAAAATATAACAAAGGACGCAAGCCGACAAGGCTGCCACTATATACGGGAACATCCCAAAATAGAGTACAACGACACATATACAAAAGTAGGTTCACAACTCCACATACGTACAACCCACGACTGTCTACAGACCTCTATGGGAAAGATAACGACATTTGACGGAACAGGACCCCGTCGTACCCCTAAATATATACATAAGTCAGAATAAAGTTCTGTACCAAAATGACAAGCTCCGAATCAATGGAGCTCTCCAAATAGCTGAACAGAAATCCTAGACTGGAGGATCACCAACCGAGCACTGCACTGTGGGCATGAACGGCCTCGAGAAAAGGGTTCAGTATGAAATAATGTACTGAGTATGTAAAACATGTAATACTGTAAAGAAGATCATAAGTGGCCAATAGATAACCGGAGACAAGTATAAAAATCAGAATCCAAATCCAACTGTGCCGTATACAAATGAGAGTCAGCTGTGCCTTATAAAAATGAGAGTCATATCAAAAGTCATGAATGCTTATTCATATAATCATCATATATATATATATATATATATATATATATATATATATATATATCTATATATATATATATATCTACTGTCATGGGTATCTATACCCGCATCATGGATGTATGTCCATGGAATCATCATCTACTATCATGGGTATCTATACCCGCATCATGGATACATGTCCATGGAATCATCATCTACTATCATGGGTATCTATACCCGCATCATGGATACATGTCCATGGAATTATCATATATAACATTGTCGGCCCTCTAGTGAGGGGCTCGGTGAACAAATGCAAGGATTTTTGCTCACGACATTGCCGACCCTCTAGTGAGGGGCTCGGTGAACAAATGCAAGGATCTGCGCACGACATTGCCGGCCCGAGACTCAGAGAAGTGGAATAGTAACATTTTGCACGAATAGATATCATGAGCAACCATATGCAATTTAAGTCATCATTTGACTCTCAATAAAATCATTAAAATGAACTTTTACTGTAAACATCAAAGACACTTCTCATAACTCATATTATTAGGAATTAGATTGTATAGAAATCATGTACGTCTGTCGTACGTTCATTTCTTATAAATCATGACAAAGAAAGAAGGAAGAGTTTCACATACCTTTTAATCGAGCTAGCCAATCCAATATTAGAACACGCCTCATCTAATACTTCAACATATAATAAAGGGTGATACGTCCGTCAATTTTATGATTTCTAACGTAAGTTATGACGACTTCCTATTCTATAAAAATTCGGGCAGCACTTTCCCTATTTATATGCAAATCAACAACTTCCAAACAAAGTCAACAATATCAAATAACAATCACAACGTAAGGATATAATATCATAACAATCTCAAATACTCCATATACGTTACCATAATACCTTCTTTCTCTTTACATTTCTGGAATACAACCACCATAACAACCAAGGTGATCCATACACCTATTTATCATGTCAATCTAACTCCTCTAATCATATTAAAACAACCCTCAAAACCGTCCATTAACACGATAAAATTTTCAGCGTTGGAGCTCAACACGAACGCCCCTTTAAAGACCATAAAATTTCATCATTTTAACTCAACAAGAACAACCTTAAAGACCAGTCCACATTCCAACAATTCCATACAGCAACTACAACTTAAACATCAAGATTTTCTTCATTTTTAACATGCAATTAGTGATGAAATTGACAACACAACTTACGAATCCAACGTATACCAAAAACAGTCCTAAAATCGGCTACAACATCCACAAATCGCATGCATTGTCTTAAATTCCAAATTCTCTTTATCAAGAGTTTATTTTCAACTACATCATCATTTAATCTTCCAATTACTCAATGAAAATAAGAATTTTTACCTTAATGAAGCCCAAAACAGTCCCTTAAGATCATCCCACTGTTCCATCGATTTCTTGCCCAATTTTTCACTTTTTCAACTCCAAATTGACATGCATGAATTCTACAATGTTAATCCATAATTCTTACACGTTTTCTTCCCAAAAACTGGAAAAACTGGGCAAATTCTCGGCAGCAGCATCAACGTTTCTGCTCACTATTTTCCCTTTTTTTTTTAGTTTCCTTGGCTTTATAATTTGTAGAATGATTTAATCTATGGAGAAGAATCAAAGCTCCAATTTATTGGCTATGAGGGAGGATGTGGTTTCGGTTGAAGAGACGAGTAGAGAGGAGAGGAGTTGTGTTTTGAAACAATGTAGGAGATGAAGAGATTAATAGGTTTTAAGGGAAAATAAAATCTGAAAATTAAATCTTACACGTTGATTCCTAATTGTATAATTAAACTAATCCCTCAAGTAATAATTAAATCTTGAATCCCGCTTCCTTTAATTCCCGAAAATTTCATAAAGCATCATATTCTCAATGTCATAATTCTGATAATACGACACTAGTCCATACGGAAATATACAATTATCAATATAAGTTTCCAACATCACACCCGTTGTAATCCACATTTTCCCGAAATCACATCCTCTTGTATACTAATTGTAACACCCCATTTCAACCGGAGTCGGAACGGGATACTGCGTATGGTTGGTTCCTAAATTGCATTTTAAGGAGTCGCCACCTAATTATTATAGTGAATTAGGACACTGAAAATGTAGCATAAAATACTACGGATGATCTCCATTTTAAAGGTCTGCGAAAGCTATGTGAGATTCTAGGTAAGGGTTCTTTATTATCCTAAAAGGAAGGGGTTAGGCACCCTCTAAGATCCGCTAACTTGCGGTTATCCGTTCAAACTTAGGTTTTAAAATTATTGTGCTAACATACAATCTACAATTCTAAATGTGTTCTAATTATTAAACTAACAAAAAGATATTTAAACTAGGCATGCAAATATTTGAAATAAATATATATTTAACAAGATAGTAATGAAAGCAAATAAACATAAAAAGATGTAATGAAGAGAAATTAGCGATATTTCGTTTTTATTTTTATTTTATGCGAATGCTTTAACTTTGGGGTGTATAAGATTTTCTTGAAGACACTTAGTAGAAGAGTTAGTAAATAATAAATAAATTACCAAACAAACACAATGTATGTATATATATATATATATAGATATATATATATATATGTAGAAGATATTGTAAAAGATATATTTCTATATAGTGTGGGCTCAGCTAGTGTTATGCCAAGGATACTAAGACATGAGAAGCCAATATCGTTTCGGCTGCGGTCGACTCACCTCCCGGTGAACGATAATATGTGTTCTCGTCTAATATTTTCACTTTCCTCCTCGCCCACATATTCCGTCTCACTTACCACGGGGGCCTCCAGATCGACGGATAAATCCTTCGTAGGCCAGTGTAGTATCAAGTTCAAAATCAGTAAAATACCAAGTGTAGTAACTTGTTCAAAAATCAGTAAAAATACCAAGTATAGTAACTTGTTCAAAAATCAGTAAAATACCAAGTGTAGTAACTTGTTCAAAAATCAGTAAATAAATTGATCCAAATCGCCTAAAATTATCTGAGAACCCGATGAACAATGAGCGGTTCGTCGGAGCAAATAACTTCGCGAACGATGGCAAAGCGATGGCGATGCGAAACCAATCCCATAGATCAGGACAACACAACAGTCCAGAAACAAACCTCAAAGCAAAAGAAACAATAGTCAGTGATACAACAAACGGAAGTAATGCAACAAGTTCGCCGAAAATGTCGACTAAAGCCAACAATAATACCCAAATAAACAATAGCGAAAAGCAGTATAAAACGGACAACCATGAGCGAAAGCGATGGTCGATTCACGGAGCGATGCGATGCGAAAAATCGACGGAAAACCAGCGGTTCGCCGGAGTTTTTAAACTCCGGCCAAATTACTAAAATAAATAAAAATCAGTCCCAACACAGTACGCAACAGATCCTTGACAGCCATAGTTCGCCGGAATAGTAACAGCGGAGACAACCAAGATCGCCGGAGTTTCAAAGACTCCGGCGAGATACGAAAAATGCAAAAATCAAATCATACCGAAACCCACAAGATAAAAACCAACAATAATACCAAAAGGGAGAACGGTGGTGGCGTCGCTTCGCGGCGAGGTTCTTGGGAGCGACACCATGCTGATGGTAGGGGATGCATGGACAATGCTGGTGATGGGTCAGTGTTCGAACGAGAGTGTGTGCTCAGTGGTGAGGATGGTTCAACGACGGGGTTGGTGTTGCTGCCGAACTCCGGCGTCGTGAGTTCGCCGGAGTCAGCGACGGAGACGATGCGAGGGGGAGAGTAGAAGGGATGGTGGTGACGGGAGAAGTGGAGAGGGGACATGTATGGCTGCAGGTGTTTCAAGGGGGTTCGCCGGAGCTTGGAGCTCCGGTGAAGACGGGAAGGGGCTGAGGGAGAAAGGAAGACTTTTCTCCTTTCTCAAATGAAGAATGGGCTCAACCCCTTTTTTTTTAAGTTCCTGAACGTTATGGACTGGCCCCCCTTTTTAATAAAGGGGGGTAAGGATTAATAAATAGGGGGTAGATTAGGGTTTGGTATTTTAGGGGGGAAATGAAAAATGGGGTTTGAAATTTAAAAATGGGGGGGAAATAAAAGGGGGTGTTTGGATGAAATAAAAATGGTGTTGGATTGAAATGATTCGGATTGGGTTCCGTACAGGACTGGTTTGACAAAATGTAAAGCGGGTTAATTATTTAAAAGAAAAATTAATTAACAAGATGCAAAATTATAAAAATGTAAATGCCGATGCAATAATAATAAAATACAATATTTAGACAAATGTTTAATGTCAAATTAAAATTAAAGCGGGATGTCAATTAATTATTTAAAGAAATGCAAAATATTATTATAATAGAAACATAATATTAACAAAAACATAATGCTTAAATTAAAATAAAAAAGATGCAATGTCATTTTGTGAATAAATAAACATAGAATATTATGTAAAAATATGCAAAATAACGATTAAAATGTGGTGTGCTAAAATACTTAAAATTGCACGAAATATATAAAAAACGGGTCAAAATTGATTGTCAACAGCATGTCGCTCTTTGTACGGAGATGATGGAAGAGTCTTCGGACAAAGATGTTGACTTGTAGCCAATTTTGTCCTGTTTTATAAACTATAAACTCAAAAATAGGGATAACGCAGACCCAAAAATGTCCCAGTGTCAAATTATGATGACACTGGGTCGTTGTGATGCAAAAATAAAAAGCAAAGCTGACGCTGATTAAAAAAAATATCCTAGTGTCGAAGTATGATTGATACTGGGTTGCAGGTGATGTGGTGATGTGGTGATGTAACAGACATGGTGTTTGTAAATGTTGATGGCGTCATTGGATGGACGCGATGCAGATGCTCATCGTTGCATAGACGAAACATAGATGAAGTCGTTGCATAGGCTTAGATGAAAAGACGTCTTTGCATAGACGCGATGCAGATGTTCGTCGTTGCATGGACGAAATGCTGATGAAGCCGTTGCATAGGCTTTGATGAGATGGCGCCGTTGTATGGACGCAATACAGATGCCCGTCATTGCATAGACGAAATCTTGATGGCCGCCAGATAGGCTTTGATGAGATGGCGCCGTTGCATGACGCGTGATGCGATGTTCGCCGCATGAACGAAATCTTGATGAAGTCGCCAGACAGGCTTTGATGAGATAGCGCCGTTGCATGGACGCTGATGCAGACGCGCGTGCATGACGAAATGATGACGGTTCGCAGATAGGCTTTGACGAGACGCCGCCGCATAGACGTGATGCAGATGTTTGTCGTTGCATGGACGAAATGCTGATGAAGCTGTTGCATAGGCTTTGATGAGATGACGTCGTTGCATAGACGTGATGCAGATGTTCGTCGTTGCATGGACGAAATGTCACGGCCGCCAGATAGGCTTTGATGAGATAGCGTCGTTGCCAGATGACGTGATGCGCAGATGTTCGTCGCCGCACGGACGAAATGTCGACGGCCGCCAGATAGGCTTTGATGATATGGCGCCGTTGCATGGACGCGACGCAGATGTTAAATCGTTGCCGCAGACGAAACATAGACGGCCGCCGACAGGCTTAGATGAAATGACGTCGTTGCATAGACGCGATGCAGATGTTCGTCGTTGCATGGACGAAATGTTGATGAAGCCGTTGCATAGGCATAATGAAAGGGACGTTGTTGCATAAACGTTATGTGGATGTCGTCGTCTTTGGACGTGGCCTTGTTTTTGTACGGACGTCGTTTTCGGATGTAGCGTCGTTTTCGGACTTTGCGTCATTTTCGAACATAGTGTGTTGATAACGCCGTTGCCTGAACGTGTTGTGCTGATGACGTTATTGCATGAACGTGTTGCTGCTGCTCCTGTAGAATAAATGCTTCTGCAAGATAAGCTTGAGAAAAAGTTAGTGTAAAATTGTTTAAACGAAATGATAAATATATATGAGACGTGCAATTCTATGGGTAGAGATGTCGTCCCTGATACGCCTGATGACTACTGAGATGTCCTTGCACAGACATGTTAAACGCTGCAACTGACGAATTGTCATGATGCCTTTGTTGTGTGCGATGCGTGGGTGACAAATTTAGCTTTATGCCCGAATTGACGTGCTAGACTTGTTGCGGAATTTTGAATTTTGACTGCTGATTGTTTCAGCTGCTTCTTTCTGCTCCTGCTAATATGAAGAACCTGCGCTCAAAGAAAATTTGTGAGTTTGAGGGGGGGCGATTGATTCGCATTGACTTTGTAGTTTTAACTCTGACCACTAGCATGCCCGATCTGTTCGGACTTGTAACCGTTGTCTGGCTTCAAGTATTCGTCTACAAGAGCGCAGTCGATAATATGTTATTCGGTACTGACTGCCTCTTCTTGCAAGGAAGTTTTTTTTTTTTTTTAAAAAAAAAAAAAAAGGGACCAAAGCTGATATGGCCGCCTATGCATTTTTCCAAAGGAACCAGTTTAAACCATAGTTTGCCGGTGACGGAGAATAAAGTAATTTTTAAGAGATGAAAAATTAGAATTTTTCTAAAAGGTGGGACCGAAGCCGAAATGGCCGCCTACGTATCCTTTCGTGGGAATCAGGTCACACGTAGTTCCAAAGTGTGACTAAATTTGATAAAATTGTTGCTTGAGATATGGGTTTTTCGCGTATCGCGCTGATAATGCAAGGAATAACACAGCCCCAGAAAACCAAGCTAGTGTAGCTCGTAATTAATACTAAGTGAATGATCAAAGTTGGAGTAGCAAAATAATGTAGTAAAGTGCACATAGCTGAAAGCAACAAACATTATAATAGCAAGCAGACTATATAGATATCAAATACGCGTCCTAACATGTTTGAGACCTCTTTTATGTCAGAGGTGGGCCTAAACGCCAAATATGCGAGATTATGATAAATAGGTCCAAGCTGTTAAACTGCAATGTTTTGTTGAAAATGGCGACCAAATGACGGTGCACTTTTTCCAATTTCGGCATGTCATGTTTAGGCTTGGATTTTTCTATCATTGTTACGCTACACATAGTATGATGGTTGGTCGTTGGGCTGCGAAACCCGTCGACAAGTTTTGGTATTTTCCTAATTGTGGCGTCGATACTCGATACCAGGGATCGACCCACCTAGGGTGTATGCATGCATGACTTAAAATAAAGACGGCGTTATAACTCTATCTTAAATTTTCTAAGATTTGGCTTACTAGACGCAAGGTTCTCGAGCGGACAACTCGAATGAGAAAGCTACATGGCTGATCAGACGAACCGATCTAACTCCACGCAGGCGCCAACTCTCCTAAAATTTGGGTATTTGAAAGAAATTTGCGGGTGCGCGAAGCACACCATCGCGTGTAGTGTGTGATAGTGTGAATTTTCCAGAGAGGAAGAAATATGAACGAAATGTCATTTTAAGGAAGCGGTAATAAATAGCAGTTAAGACAATATGCAAATATTTATATGTAAAGCAGAATAATTTAGGCAAAATAATAAAAGCAAATAGGTGTAAAACATAAAGGAAGCAATTTAAGCAAAAATAAAGAAAATAAAGCACAATAAATTAACATATGTTTGTTGTGGTTAAGAACCTAAAATCTCTAGTGGAGTCGCCATGTTGTAACGCCCCATTTCAACCGGAGTCGGAACGGGATACTGCTTATGGTTGGATTCCTAAATGCATTTTAAGGAGTCGCCACCTAATTATTATAGTGAATTAGGACACTGAAAATGTAGCATAAAATACTACGGATGATCTCCATTTTAAAGGTCTGCGAAAGCTATGTGAGATTCTAGGTAAGGGTTCTTTATTATCCTAAAAGGAAGGGGTTAGACACCCTCTAAGATCCGCTAACTTGCGGTTATCCGTTCAAACTTAGGTTTTAAAATTATTGTGCTAACATACAATCTACAATTCTAAATGTGTTCTAATTATTAAACTAACAAAAAGATATTTAAACTAGGCATGCAAATATTTGAAATAAATATATATTTAACAAGATAGTAATGAAAGCAAATAAACATAAAAAGATGTAATGAAGAGAAATTAGCGATATTTCGTTTTTATTTTTATTTTGTGCGAATGCTTTAACTTTCAGCGCCCTGCACTGCAAAGACACTTAGTAGAAGAGTTAGTAAATAATAAATAAATTACCAAACAAACACAATGTATGTATATATATATATAGATATATATATATATATATATATATGTAGAAGATATTGTAAAAGATATATTTTTATATAGTGTGGGCTCAGCTAGTGTTATGCCAAGGATACTAAGACATGAGAAGCCAATATCGTTTCGGCTGCGGTCGACTCACCTCCCGGTGAACGATAATATGTGTTCTCGTCTAATCTTTTCACTTTCCTCCTCGCCCACATATTCCGTCTCACTTACCACGGGGGCCTCCAGATCGACGAATAAATCCTTCGTAGGCCAGTGTAGTATCAAGTTCAAAATCAGTAAAATACCAAGTGTAGTAACTTGTTCAAAAATCAGTAAAAATACCAAGTATAGTAACTTGTTCAAAAATCAGTAAAATACTGATGCGCGTAATATGCACACACTTTTAAACGCAAGTGCACGTTATCGTATCAAGTAGTATAGTCTTAGATAAGACCGAATATCGTCCTCTAGGATTAGGGTTCAAGTACCAACTATCTATTTTATAGTATCTATTTGGCGAATTAATACTTGATTGGTTGTTTATAACTAAGAATTATTAAAGAGACGTAAATATAAAGGAGTTACTTGGATGTGATGAGAATGGCTTCATGTATCCTTACTATCCGCTTATGTTACTTGTTAATGCATTACTTATGGTGTTCTTCTTTTGGAGAAAGCAGTTTACGAAATCGCTTTATACTCCCGTTAGGTTATATAAACACTCAACCCCAAGATTGTTCCTTACCTAACTTTCACGATAAGTGGTAACTCTATAGGAGGATTAAGCACAAAACCTAGTTGACCGTCACGCACAATGCGCAAAATTAGGGTTGTTAAGCCTCTCATCAACGCTTACAAATCTAATTGAGGTATTTTCATCCCCAATTCAAGACCGTTCACCCAACTTACAAAGATATTCACAATCCCCCCTTTTCAGAATCTGATTAGAAATCATATAGTGATAACTAGTTGTCAATTAGCTACCAAGAATTCAACTCAATTATTGGATAGATCTCTCAATAAGAATAATTACCATAAGCATGCATTAATTTATAACATAAGGTTCAAGAAATTCAACATAGAAAGCCCTATAAGAGAATTAGTTCCTAGCCATAAATATGACCAGAACTAATTCCATGTTCATCATACAAAACTGAAATAAAGTAAAAGAAAGAAAAGAAAATTACTAAGAATGAGTCTCCAAGCCAAGCATCCAAGGGTTGTGTTGTGGAATATTTACAAGGTGGATTGGTGTAAGGATGGATGTAGAATAGTGAATGGTAGAATGGAGAATTAATCATTCTTCTAATGATGTAGAGTATTTATAGCCAAAGAATCTTTTAGGTGAAGGGTTAAGGATTTATGTAGGAAAGGAAAAGTTATTAGAATCCTTTTAGGTAAGGGTTTTTAGGTAGGAAAAGGTTTTTCTTTAGGTATGAAAAATTATCCCTTTTTGAAGGAAAAGTTATCCCTTTAGGATTCTGAAACATGTCAAATTCGGCCCAGCACTTCACAATTCCCGCGTCGGCCATGTCATAGATCAGGCTACGCGCCTGAAATTCAGAACTCTTCGACTTTCAAGACTTTGGGCGCCACAGCTTTTTGGCCATGGCGCGGTGACATTTTTCCGCGACTGCTTGCCGTTTTTCTCGTCCGGATTCGTCGATTTTCTCTATAATTCGAACTTCTAGACTTCATTTCTTGGCCCTTTGTGTGCAATTTCATCTCTTTTATGCTCATTTCATCTCTTTTCGTCATTTCTCCATTTCGACATTGTGACACAAAAGAAAGGAAAACGACCCTAATACTATACTAAACATAAATAAAATGAGTAAAATACTAATTAAAAATGACTCAAAAGTGTATATAAAATACACCGATCAAATACCCCCAAACTTAACCTTTGCTCGTCCTCGAGCAAAGATAGAAAAAAAAGAAATAAAAGACTCAAGAAACGAAAAATAAAAGACTCACTGACATTGATCACTTTTTGCTGCATTTAGTGTTATCTAGAAAAACATGAAGGTTAGCAGAATAATATGCAGGAACATGTAGCATGAAATTTTTCAGCACACTAAACACATTGAGCTAGATATTTCGCAAACTCATATTTATCATGCTTTAATGGAAGTCAATATACTAAATCATGCATATAAATTCAAAAATCCTATGGCATGCTTACTTGCTATTCTCCACTAATCCTGAATATGCATAAAAGAGATCTTCAGGACTTTAAGGGTTGTAATGTAGGCTTAGGTAGGGGTTGGTAAAAATAGGCATTTAGGCTCATTTTTGTGTACCATAAGCTCTTTAGCTTTTCAGTATTTCCCTTTTCTTTTTGTTCTTTTCTTCACTTCAATTCTATCTTTTCCTCTTTGTTTTGGGAGAATGAAGAGTATTATAATAACAAGCACCCCCAAACTTAGGCTTTTGCCTCTTTCTTATTACTTTTTTATTGGGGTGCAACAAGCTCATTCACTCTTTTTGTCTCTTTTTTAACACAATTGATTCCACTACTTCACATTTTTACTTATGGCACAATCTGTGGGAATATAGGGTGTCAAAGAAGAAGTTTCAATTTTTTTTTTGGCTCAATGGGGCTGACTAGGGATACTTTTAAAGTTCGGGGTAGAAAAGAGTGGTAAAAATTGGCTATCAAAGAAATGTCTGAGTCATCTCCCTAACATGCATATCCTAACTATTTCGCCTCAAATAGCAAGCAATCATAACACATAGGTTTTCATAATTTAGCATGCACAATTTTAAGCAAGAAACTCCAAATAGACAGATTTTTGTGAGTTTTTGGCATATCTAACCTAGGTGTTTAGATAGTTGCTTCTAATTCCATTACATTATTCCACCTTCCTTCACTAGGTGTTTCTAGCAACTACAGCATACATGATCTTTGACAGTCAATTATGAAAAAAGAAAGAAAAAAAAAAGAAAAAAATAATAATTTGTGACTCAAAAATAAACACAAAACAATAAAAAAAAAGACTTAATTGAAACATAACAAGACACAAATAAAACACCCCCAAACTTAAATCACACATTGTCCCCAATGTGTGCAATACTCAAAAAAAAATATGGACAACTTACTGACACAACACAGCGGTCATAACGGAGGTCTAGGGTGAAAAATTCTGGAATTTGCACGGAAATATGGCTCTCAAGTTCCGCGCGCCATGCTCGAGATTCAGCGCGCGCTGCTAATCTTGTGGCCTCTGAGTTCGGCACATGCCCTCGATTCAGGCGCGCTGACGACTGCTTTTCCTTTTTTTCAGCGTTTGTTGCTCTTTTTCCTGCTTTCAACTTTTAGTCCACTCCATCCAACAACACAAAACAAGAACCCAAGACCGTGAGATCGTTTCAAGACAAAATAAAATAAAATAAAGACAGAATTAAAATAACATAATTAAAAATATTGGGTTGCCTCCCAACAAGCGCTTTTTAACGTCTTTTTAGCCGGACGCAATTAACCTTTCCGAGTGCCCATCGATCCTTCGCGAATCGCTTGCAATCCGCAGAGTTATTGTTGCAGTCTCACTTCAACTACAACAATTGCTTCAAACAAGGGCCTCAAATATACGATTATCCCCAAGTATACAAGACATGCTTGTCTTTTAGGTTCTTCTAATGTAGGGATCGGTGAGATTCCTACATCTTTCAACTCTAGGGGTGCCCTTGATGGTTTTGACTTCTGTTTGGGAGTCAACTTTGACACTGTGGTGTTTCTTCCGCACAGTGTACAAGAAAAAGATTTTCCAAGGAATCGAAGGTGAATAATTGGATCTGCACTCTTCTCCTTCTCTACACCAACCGCCTTGCCGATTCCTCAATAGTTGGGTGTGTTTCAGGCTCCTGACTTTGCTGTTCGCTGTTGAATATGATCGCGAGTTCTGATATTTGCGTTTCCAACTTCTTTATGCCCGACCTTATTTCGTCCATGAACTGAGCTTGGAACCTCGTGAGACTGAGTATAGTTTCTCGTAATTCCTCCCTCTGTTCCTCTATGGTTGGCTCTCTATCATATGGACAGTAAAAATCCATATCTAAAGTGTTCCTGAGATAAATCAAAACCAACAACGAATCACGGCACCTCGATTTTTTTTTTTTTTTCAAAATAAAATAAAATAAATGATTTAAAGAAACAAAAATAAAAACCAAATTAGAAATTAAAAATAGATAATTTTGATATTGAACTAATGCCTAATCCCCGGCAACGGCGCCAAAAACTTGATGCGCGTAATATGCACACACTTTTAAACGCAAGTGCACGTTATCGTATCAAGTAGTATAGTCTTAGATAAGACCGAATATCGTCCTCTAGGATTAGGGTTCAAGTACCAACTATCTATTTTATAGTATCTATTTGGCGAATTAATACTTGATTGGTTGTTTATAACTAAGAATTATTAAAGAGACGTAAATATAAAGGAGTTACTTGGATGTGATGAGAATAGGGCTTACATGTATCCTTACTATCCGCTTATGTTACTTGTTAATGCATTACTTATGGTGTTCTTCTTTTGGAGAAAGCGGGTTCTGAAATCGTTTTATACTCCCGTTAGGGTTATATAAACACTCAACCCCAGATTGTTCCTTACCTAACTTTCACGATAAGGGTAACTCTATAGGAGGATTAAGCACAAAACCTAGTTGACCGTCACGCACAATGCGCAAAATTAGGGTTGTTAAGCCTCTCATCAACGCTTACAAATCTAATTGAGGTATTTTCATCCCCAATTCAAGACCGTCACCCAACTTACAAAGATATTCACAATCCCCATTTTGAATCGATTAGAAATCATATAGTGATAACTAGTTGTCAATTAGCTACCAAGAATTCAACTCAATTATTGGATAGATCTCTCAATAAGAATAATTACCATAAGCATGCATTAATTTATAACATAAGGTTCAAGAAATTCAACATAGAAAGCCCTATAAGAGAATTAGTTCCTAGCCATAAATATGACCAGAACTAATTCCATGTTCATCATACAAAACTGAAATAAAGTAAAAGAAAGAAAAGAAAATTACTAAGAATGAGTCTCCAAGCCAAGCATCCAAGGGTTGTGTTGTGGAATATTTACAAGGTGGATTGGTGTAAGGATGGATGTAGAATGGTGAATGGTAGAATGGAGAATTAATCATTCTTCTAATGATGTAGAGTATTTATAGCCAAAGAATCCTTTAGGTGAAGGGTTAAGGATTTATGTAGGAAAGGAAAAGTTATTAGAATCCTTTTAGGTAAGGGTTTTTAGGTAGGAAAAGGTTTTTCTTTAGGTATGAAAAATTATCCCTTTTTGAAGGAAAAGTTATCCCTGTAGGATTCTGAAACATGTCAAATTCGGCCCCAAAGATTTCACAATTTCGCGCCGCATTCAGATCGAAGCGCATACCAAATTCAGAACTCTTCTGACTTTCAAGACTTTGGGCGCCACTGCTTCCATGCATACGCCGGTGATATTTTTTCGCGAATTCGCTTGCCGTTTTTTTCTCGTCCGACTTGCCTCGATTTTCTATAATTCCCGGAACTTCTTAGACTTCATTTCTTGGCCCTTTTGTGTGTAATTTCATCTCTTTTATGCTCATTTCATCTCCTTTTCGTCATTTCTCCATTTCTGACCGCTGTGACACAAAAGAAAGGAAAACGACCCTAATACTATACTAAACATAAATAAAATGAGTAAACTACTAATTAAAAATGACTCAAAAAGTGTATATAAAATACACCGATCAAATACCAAGTGTAGTAACTTGTTCAAAAATCAGTAAATAAATTGATCCAAATCGCCTAAAATTAATACAGAACCCAATGAACAACAGACAGTTCGTCGGAGCAAGGTAACAAAGAGCGATGGCTTAAAGCGATGGCGATGCGAAACCAATCCCATAGATCAGGACAACACAACAGTCCAGAAACAAACCTCAAAGCAAAAGAAACAATAGTCAGTGATACAACAAACACAAGTAATGCAACAAGTTCGCCGAAAATGTCGACTAAAGCCAACAATAATACCCAAATAAACAATAGCGAAAAACAGTATAAAACGGACAACCATGAGCGAAACAGTGGTCAGTTCGCCGGAGTTTTTAAACTCCGGCCAAATTACTAAAATAAATAAAAATCAGTCCCAACACAGTACGCAACAGATCCTTGACAGTCATAGTTCGCCGGAATAGTAACGACGGAGACAACCAAGATCGCCGGAGTTTCAAAGACTCCGACGAGATACAAAAAATGCAAAAATCAAACCATACCGAAACCCACAAGATAAAAACCAACAATAATACCAAATGGGAGAACGGTGGTGGCGTCGCTTCCACGGCGAGGTTGCCGGAGCGACACCACCGTAACAGTAGTAGGGGGATGCATGGACAATGCTGGTGATGGGTCAGTGTTCGAACGAGAGTGTGTGCTCAGTGGTGAGGATGGTTCAACGACGGGGTTGGTGTTGCTGCCGAACTCCGGCGTCGTGAGTTCGCCGGAGTCAGCGACGGAGACGATGCGAGGGGGAGAGTAGAAGGGATGGTGGTGACGGGAGAAGTGGAGAGGGGACATGTATGTGCAGTAGAGGGGTTTCAAGGTTTGGAGCTTGAGCGAGAAGGGCTGAGGGAGAAAGGAAGACTTTTCTCCTTTCTCAAATGAAGAATGGGCTCAGCCCCTTTTTTTTTAAGTTCCTGAACGTTATGGACTGGCCCCCCTTTTTAATAAAGGGGGGTAAGGATTAATAAATAGGGGGTAGATTAGGGTTTGGTATTTTAGGGGGGAAATGAAAAGTGGGGTTTGAAATTTAAAAATGGGGGGGAAATAAAAGGGGGTGTTTGGATGAAATAAAAATGGTGTTGGATTGGAATGATTCGGATTGGGTTCCGTACTGGACTGGTTTGACAAAATGTAAAGCGGGTTAATTATTTAAAAGAAAAATTAATTAACAAGATGCAAAATTATAAAAATGTAAATGCCGATGCAATAATAATAAAATACAATATTGAGACAAATGTTTAATGTCTAATTAAAATTAAAGCGGGATGTCAATTAATTATTTAAAGAAATGCAAAATATTATTATAATAGAAACATAATATTAACAAAAACATAATGCTTAAATTAAAATAAAAAAGATGCAATGTCATTTTGTGAATAAATAAACATAGAATATTATGTAAAAATATGCAAAATAACGATTAAAATGTGGTGTGCTAAAATACTTAAAATTGCACGAAATATACAAAAAACGGGTCAAAATTGACTGTCAACACTAATTTCCGTATTAACATATGTAAACATATTTTATATCCAATATTCGAATCTTATTTCCTTAATGATGTTTTTAATTATCGCCTTAAACTTACGAGGTGTAACATTCTTCCCCCTTAGAAACATTCATCCTCGAATGTTCATAATAGGTCTTATGCTAGAAAAATTTCGGCAGAGTCTCTTTTATAACTATGTCTATCACCTATTTTCAGCAAACCAACAGATGCCTCACAGAGCCACAATATAACACATATGCAATTCATCAATTATCATAATCAAATAAGGAGTTGAATTGAATTACCTGGAGGCACAGACACATATGCCTCCCAAGTCATTTCCTCCCTATTGTTGTTTCGCCACAATATCTTGACGGAAGCCACATCATTCGTCCGTAATTTCCTAACCTGGTGATCAAGTATGACTATGGGACTCTCCTCATTGTTGACACCCAATTTTGACCCTCTCGTCCTATCATTAATTATAAAATTACACTAATTTTATAATAATTTTAACAATAATAATACATGCATAAACACATAAATACATAAATAAGTAATTCAATAATGACATCCCAAACATTAAGCATTCCATAAATATTATGTCCGCATTTAGCATTTTTAATAATAATAAATACATAAATAAATAAACAAATTTAATAATGGCGTCACGTCAAGCATTCCTTAAAATTACATCCATATTTATTAATACCCAAAGCAATTTCATAATTATTTACAATTTAAACCCCCATTAATAATCAACAAATTTTCTCAACACCGCAAAATAATTTTAATAATATTAATACATACATAAATAAGCAATTTAGTAATGGCGTCGCATTTATAAAAGCATTAAGCAATCCTTAAATATCATATACACATTTTTAATAATATTTAAAGCAATTTTATAAATTACTTAAACCCCATTTATTTACCACTAACATAAAATTGAACACTTAAAATTCTACTCATACCTAAAACTCACCAGCCCGATACACCATTTTAATTCCCAAATAAATAGCCCACACCGAAAGCCCAAACCTGCTGACCCGCGGCCCAGACACCCAGCCCTTTACTTCATCCCCATCGTCCAAAGCACACGCCTAACTTAAAAACAAATAAAAAAAAAAGAAAAACAAAAACCCACAAACCTAAACCTAGAACCACTGTCGCCCTCACCATCTTCTCGCCCAAGATATCCCTTTCCATCCCCAATTCACTCCAAATATTAACTTACCTTAACCAAATCCAATAAAATGAGTGTATTAGTTTAATAGGATAATTTGAGTCTGGGCTCGTAGTTAAGTTTTAATAATGTTTTGCCCTTTTTCTTGTAATTGTGAACTACGTTTGACCTGATTCCCTTGGTGGGATATGTAAGCGGTCATATCGGCTTCGGTCCCACTTTTAGAAAAATCAAATTCCTCCTTGCTTGTAATTGAAACAACGTTTGACCTGATTCCCTCAGTGGGATACGTAGGAGGTCATATCGACTTCGGTCCCACCATTAGAATTTTAATTTTTACCATATCCTAGCTTGTAACGAACTATGATATGACCTGATTCCCTCTTTGGGATACGTAGGCGGCCTAAATCGGCTTCGGTCACACCATTAGAAAGCTTCTTCTTTGTTTCAAAAATAACAAAATACACACTTTTGGTAGGATAGACAAACAACCCCCAAGAGACTCGTTTTACCAAGCACCCTTGCATGCTTTAAAGTTAAAACTGGGACAATTTTGATAAAATGTTCATTTAGTCAATCCGACATAAACTTTTATCAAAATACTCACTTTGTCACAAGCAATAATTAATAATGAGCCAAGACAGGAAACCAGAAAGGGGTTACAGGTCCAAACAAGTCAGGCGTGCAGATATCAAGGATCAAAGCTACAAAGTCAATACGAATCCCCCCCCCCCCAAAACTCACAAATTTTCTTTGAGCGCAGATTCTTCACAATAGCAGAAGTAGAGAATACAACAAGAAGGTTCTTCACAGAAAACGCAACAGCAGAATCAGAAAACACCACAAGAAGGTTCTTCATATTAGCAGAAGCAGAAAGAAGCAACGGAAGCAGAAAAGACATCAACAATCAAATTTCACAACAGAAGCAGCAGAAGCGAAGAAAACAACAACAATCAAAGTTCAAATTCCGCAAGTTCTCCATATTAGCAGAAACAGAAAAGAATAGAAACAATCACAGTTCAAATTCTGCAACAAAGTACAACGTATCAGCTCGGTCATAGAGTCACATTGCAATCCAAGCGGTTCACAAACGCATAACATCCAGATCAAAAGCATCATGACAATCAATGCGGTTCACAAATGCATTATGACAGCATCTCGGCAGTTGCAGTACTTAGCATGTCCGTGTGAGGACAACATCTCAGCATTCGCAGCATTCTACAGGGACGACATCTCTACTCGTAGAACTACATTTTCATATATGTATCACTTTGTTTTAAAAGTTATGCACTAATTATTACTTAAGCTTAGTTTGTAGGAGCATTAGTTCACAGAAGAAGGATCGTCAACACCATGACGCCAGCAGCACGTCAACATCATGACGTCATCAACATCGGCAACACCATGACGTCATCAGCATCATCAACACCATAACGCCAGCAACACGTCAACACCATAACGCCATTAGCATCGTCAGCACTATGACGCCATCAACATCGTCAACACCATGACGCCATCAGCATCGTCAACACCATGACGCCATCAGCATCGTCAACACCATAACGCCAACAGCACGTCAACATCATGATGTCATCAGCTTCAACATAATGACGTCGCTAGTATCAACACAATGACGCCACCAACATCTGTAAAAACGACATATTCAGCATATTACGTCTACACCAGACGACATCCCTACTCACAAAATCACATTTCTTATATATTCGAGCTTTATCATTTTTGTCTTAAAATTTATGCACTAATTTTTTTTAAGCTTTAGCCTATATGGTCCTTAATTTAAGGAACAATTTCAGCACGTCTGGGCATGGACGACATCAACATTTGTAGCATTCAGTAAGTCCGTTCAGAGACTACATCAGCATTCGCAACATCCAGCAAGTCCGTGCAGAGACTATATCAACATTCGCAGCATCCAGCAAATCCGTGCAGAGACATAAGCATTCGCAGCATTCAGCAAGTTCGTGCAGAGACTACATCAGCATTCACAATATTCAGCAAGTCTGTGCAGAGATGACATCAGCATTCGCAACATTCAGCATTTACAGCATCCAGCAAGTCCGTGCAGAGACTACATCAGCACTCGCAGCATTCAACAAGCATTCACAACATCCAAAAAGTTCGTGCAGAGACTACATCAGCACTCGAAGCATTCAACAAGTATTCACAGCATCCAGCAAGTCCGTGCAGAGACTACATCAGCATTCGCAACATTCAGCAAGTCCACGCAGAGACTATATCAGCACTCGCACCATTCAGCAAGCATTCACAGCATCCAGCAAGTCCATGCAGAGACTACATCAGCAATCACAACACTCAACAATCATTCACAGCATCCAACAAGTCCGTGCAGAGACTACATCAACATTCACAACATTCATGTAACGACCCGTTTGGTCGTTTAACACTTTAAAATTACGAAAGGAGTATGGGACTATAATATATTTTAATTAGAGGATTTTAATATATGAAATGTGGCAGGAAATTTTAATTAAGTAAATAAAGTGGGTCAAGCCCACTACTTTGGGGTAGGGAACATTTTCAAGGAAAAAAAAGGGGGGGGGGGGGGGGCCCAAAAATAAGAAAACAAAGAAAAAACAAAAGAAAGAAAATCAAGAGGAGAAAGAGCAGCAGCAAAAACGTGAGCAACTAGAAAGAAAGAAACAAGAAAACAAAGAGAAAACAAAAGAAAGAAAATCAAGAAAACCCTAGTAGCAAGACGAGGAGGAAACGCTCAACTAAATTCAGGTTAGAATCTATATTTATAGTCGAGTTAATCTATTTATAATCCTTATAATGATGTGTTGTAGAATAAAATCAATTTTGTTTTTAAGAAGTCATTACACGAAAATTCCACAATCCGTTTGAACAAGAGAAACTTGAGGGATTATCATTACAGCAGTTGGTAAAAACGTAAAAACTGTATAAATTCGTAAAGAATATAAAAGTATGGGCTGAATAAAAGTTGTATAATTCTTTGTTCCCGTCAGTTTGAGATCTTACGGAGATAAATCTGACTTGTGGTTTGAAAGATATGAATGCTCAAAGTTCTGCCTTGTTTTACAAAAAAAAATCTGGAAAGTTGAAAGAAAGGAATGTTATTTGAAATTCTTGAAGTTATGCTAATATTTTTATATGTGTAGAGGTTTAGTCATACAATTGAAATGGTAAAAATATTGTTAATATAAATATAGCAAGGTGGGTGTCCTTAGATTCGTATTATAACGTAGTTCACATATTTTCTAGATTTTAAGCGTTCGAAGGCTCTACGCAAGGGAAAGGCATTGGCTTGATTGTTCGTGGCACCCGCTCGACATTGAGGTAGGTTATGGTTTACTTTAGTTAGACTCTGATTAGAGAATCGTATGTAGTCGTAGGGAGTGAAGGGGATAGCATGATAGACCTTCGGGCAGGAGGTGGAGATGAATTACTATTACGTTAGTTCCGTCAGCTGTTATGTGGGCTTGTCGCCATATGTGTTATTTTCTGTGATTATCACCTTATTTGACTTGTACTTGTTGATTGTATATTGGTGACACGTGTTGAGACTTGATATCATGTCTGACATACTTTCCATATTATTTTGTGATGATGGTGAGGTGAGATATTGCCTCCGAGGTTTCTGCCGGAGAGCGGGAGTGATTGCCTCTGAGGTTTCTGCCGGAGAGCGGGAGTGATTGCCTCCGAGGTTTCTGCCGGAGAGCAGGAGTGATTGCCTCCGAGGTTTCTGCCGGAGAGCGGGAGTGATTGCTTCCGAGGTTTCTGCTGGAGAGCGAGAGTGATTGCCTCCAAGTGTCGGAGAGCGGGAGTGATTGCCTTCGAGGTTTTTGCCGGAGAGCGGGAGTGATTGCCTCCGAGGTTTCTGCTGGAGAGCGGGAGTGATTGCCTCCGAGGTTTCTGCCAGATAGCGGGAGTGATTGCCTCCGAGGTTTTTGCCGAAGAGCGGAGTGAGGGAGGTGGTTATTGCATTGCATTGCATTCATCCACTCATATTTTGACTGATCATTTGGTGAATTATATCTATCTTGGTTGATTTCATGATTTCTTTACACTTTGTTTGTATATGATATGTGACCATGCCTGATTGCTCTATGTGCTACTTGTTGGTTTCAACTTCTTCATGTGTTATCTAATCACTGTCGGCCTATTATGCTTACCGGTACTAGTGTTGTACTGATACTACTCTTGCTGCACTTTTGCTGAGTGCAGAGTACGATTCAGGTTCTAGTTCTACGTCCCGTGGCTGATTCGCGAGGTGGACACCTTCTAGTCATTCAAGGTGAGCTACTTGGTCGTTCGTGGCCCCTGCAGGACTTCTTAGTTAATTTCATTTTTCTTTGGTTATTGACAGACAGTATGTAGCCTTCGGGCATTCCTTCAGACTTCTATTTTTCAGATTTGTTAGTGTTTTTGTACCATTTTAATCAGATTTTGGGGAATGTCGTAACCGTTTAAGTATTAATACTTTATAACTTTTTTTTCTTTATTTATTTTTCGCTGATTTAACTTGTTATTGAGAATATGGTTCGCCTACTCGGGGGAATAGGATAGGTGTCATCACGACTCGTGAATTGGGTCGTGACAAAGTTGGTATCAGAGTTCGGTCTAATGAGTACAAGAGCAATGTCTAGTAGAGTCTTGCGGATTGGTACGTAGACGTCTGTACCCATCCTCGAGAGGCTATATGACATTTAGGAAATACTCCACTTCTTTTCTCTTGTCGTGCTAGTTCAATCCGATTGGTATCTGGTTCATTCCTTTTGTGCTAGTTCAGTCCGATTGGTATCTGGTTCATTCTTTTCGCGCGAGTTTAATTAGATTGGTATCTTATCCTCGTTCTTCTATTTTCTGACTGATAGTGGGGACATGTTTTGGGTTTAGACATGAGGAGTCAATTGTGACTTTGCTTGATTTGGAAAATGCGTTTCAGTGTTGATAACACTTGATTAGATCCAAACCAGTGGGGTGGATTTATGGTTCTGACTCTTTGGTTTAGTGATATTCTTGAGAATGGTAGTGACAATGCAAAATATCGCATTAATCGACATACCCTCCAAATCTAGTTACTTGGGTGTTGGAGGAGTGTTTCTATGGCTTAAGGGTAATTGCGGAGTGAGCTGGCAATTTTAAAGGGCATAGTCAGCGAGATAACAATGTTATGAGTGTTGTGACTTTGTATATTCTGCGTGAGAGGTTTGGCACAATATAATTAATTGGGATTCTAGTAAATAGTGGGATTTTTTTAGCCAGAAAGTGGCGTCCTCTGTGATCTAATTCTTCATATTAAATCCCTTCCCCCCCACAAGAGAATAGTTAGTTATTAATTGAAAAATTATGTGTATGACTACGTAGGTTCATTATGATAAGTACCTCTACATAGATTTGGTTGAAAACAGTAACTTAGAATCAAGGGAAGTAGCAAAAACCTTGTTGCCTGCATCTTTATTTACTTTTAAAAGTTGGATATTTTGTTTTCAGACAATCAGTGACCGACTAATAGAATTGACTATAGCGATGGATGAGTAGTTTGAATTTAGTTACTTAAAGAGTTATCAGTTGTTGCACCTAAATACATACATAAATAAACAATTTAGTAATGTCGTCTCATTTATAAAAGCATTAAGCAATCCTTAAATATCATATCCGCATTTTAAATAATATTTAAAGAAATTTTATAAATAACTTAAACCCCATTTATTTACCACTAACATAAAATTGAACACTTAAAATTCTACTCATACCTAAAACTCACCAGCCCGATACACCCTTTTAATTCCCAAATAAACAGCCCACACCGAAGGCCCAAACCTTCTGACCCGCGGCCCCGACACCCCATCCCTTTACTTCATCCCCATCGTCCAAAGCACGCGCCTAACCTAAAAACAAACAAAAAAAAGAAAAAGAAAAACCCACAAACCTAAACCTAGAACCACTGCCGCCCTCACCATCTTCTCGCCCAAGATCTCCCTTTCCATCCGCAATTCACTCCAAATATTAACTTACCTTAACCAAATCATCCCAAGAATAGTTTACCATAAGAATAAACTTACCTTACATCAAAATCGACCAAAGATGCGTTCAAAATTAATACCGAAAGTCAACTCCAAATCTTCCAAATTTCCATAACCAAATATAGCACAAATCAGTAAAGAATCATCCTTTGAATAAGAACTTACCATAAATCACATGAAATCTCTCCCAATTCATTTTTCAAAATCAGCCTTAAGGCTTGCGAAATCACTTACCATAAGAACGAATCTTACACCCAAAGAACTTACCAAAAGAAGCTGGCAAATCACACCAAGATTTTCTAGAACCAATACCAAGGATCACAATCAAAATATACCCATAAATTCTACACGCAAAGGGCCTTCATTTTACCAATTTGGAGTCCACAATTAGGGCTATATAAACCAACCGATATATATATACAAAGGCATCACTTTTATCGGAGAAAAACTTCTACCATCCAGAGAAAGAAATCTGACATTAAGAATTAGTAATTTTCGCAAAGCTTCATTTTTCCTTTCTACGTCATTCTCCGAGTGAATCGACGACTTGATACGCTGCCTCGATTCGCTGCCCGGAGAAGGTAAATTTATCATCCTTTTCGTCTTAAATTCCGTTTGGTGTTTGTATGTGTAATATGGGTTGTGTATGACTACTTGAGAGCCTGACTAGTTTGTATGAATAATTGGTTATGATTTTCTGTAACTGCAATGGTTAATTTATTTTACTAGCATCATCGTGCAGCTGTAGTTATTGCTTAAATTTATAGGATCGATTGAGTTATACTATTTAGGTCTAGTAAATACAGTATTGGTTGACTGTTCTGTATGTTTAAACCCATAAAAATGTTTTTCCATATTGGTGTAAGAATTTGGATTTAATACATGTATATTGTTAGCTGATTTGTTGGTATGTGTGAATTGTCGTAAGCATCATGTTGTTTGTTTAAGCTTCCCTACAACTTAATCTCATGTATATATCATAACACTAGTCTCGACTAAAATGGATCGAATAGCTTAAGGACAGTGAAGTCGACGCTTCTTAGAAAACTTAGAATAATGTGCGACTTAATGTCGTATCTTGTCTGTGGTCAAGCCTGAAACATGTAAACTTGAACTCTCATCTGACGGTTTAATGCCTGTTTCGGATAAAATTTGAGAGTTGTAATGTCATGATTCATGTTAAGTCAGCAAGGCATATTGATCCTCTGAAACTTTTATGTGTATAATTTAAGGGATTGTCAAGGCCGCTCCTTTCTTTGTTTGCACTCTGTCTAATCCCATGCCTATTTTGGAATCTGGTTTCTAGTAGAATTATTCGGTTGTTTGAAGCCATCATATATATCTTGTGAATCTGAAAATTCAAGTTGTTGGGCATGCCATTTCCTTTTTTATTTGTTATCTGGCTTGTTGGTTTGTTGCCTTGAATTAAAATACAGTGGGTATATGCAGGAATGTGTAGATAATATACTCAGTATATGAGGCTTAGATATGTAGCATGTCATTATGCATATCATACGTTCGTGGCCTGCACTCCAGTTTTCTTTTCATAGCAATAAATCTGGATGTGCTCTTATTTTTATTACTATTTTTGGGGTCAAAAGCCCATATATTTTTGTCACACACGCTCAAAATGTGAATCATACATATTAATTTTCATGTCAAATGTTTACTTACTGTGTTTGATGAATTTGGTCATATACTAATCCTTTTCTTCTATTATTTTTACATGAAATGCAATGCATCGGAGTCAAATGAAGAGTCTCGTTACGAGACTCAACGCGATTTTCAGCAAGCGAGGACCTACATCTATGTGCATTTCCGCATCAGAAATTCCAAAATCACAGGCGGAATGACATCGCCACTCCTTCGAGTCGTCTTTATTAATTTCTTAATTCTTCCCATTTATTTATTATAAATTATTTGTCTAACGCTACACTAATTAGTAGAATACTTAGAATAGTTAAACCTTGAATCAATAAGTTAGAAAGTAATTTAGTACTAGAAATTTGCTTCCCCTCAAGTTAATTATTTTAGGCTAGCCATGCATTATTTAAAATCACTTAATAACCTTCACTTGCATAACAATTCATGTAGCTAGGATATTATAGTCCTAATCAATTTTCTTATAAACTCTCTTATTAACACCCATAGATGAAAATCATTTTAGACACTTCATATGCTAGGCCTATTTTAAAATATGCATTCGTCTTTAACATAATAATGACCTAGGTTTGAACGGACAACCGTAAGTTAGCGGATCTTAGAGGATGTCTAACCCCTTCCCTCTAGATTAATAAAGAACCCTTGCCCAGAATCTCACATAGTTTAGTAGACTATTTAAATGGAGTTAGTGTTGACTTCACTTAGTTAACATTTAGGTGTCCTAATTCACCCAAACTAATTAGGTGGCGACTTCGCGAACCCTTTTATCACCTTTAGCATACTTTTTAGCATTTTTATTTCTAACTTTTTAAGCAGGAATGTCGCGGTCGAAAAAGGACGTGACAGTCATACGATAACGCCTCTGTCACCTGGACATCATCTACTGGGAAGACTCTGGAAGGATCACCAATACACTTACTCAACATAGATACATGAAAGACTGGTGTACTGCTTCCAAATCAGATGGTAGATCCAACTCATAGGCAACCTTGTCTATCCTACGAACGATCTGGTAAGGCCCAATATACCTTGGGATAAGCGTCCCTTTCTTATCGAACCTCATCACACCCTTCATGGGTGACACCTTCAAGAACACCCAATCATCAACCTGAAACTCTAAGTGTCGACGTCGATTATCAACATATGACTTATGTCGACTCTGAGCTGCTGTTAGGCGTATTTTGTATACGCCTTTTGAGTCATTTTTAGTTAATATTTTACTCGTTTTTATTGTGTTTAGTATAGTATTAGGTTTATTTTTCTTTCTTTTGAGTCACAGCGGTTCCAAAAGGCAAAATGGCGAAAAGGAGAGAGAATTGGGCAGAAAAAGGTGCTCCCGAGGCAAAACGGACGAAAGTTGGCACATCAGGACGAAGGATTTTCAGCACCGAGGTTCCAATATGCAGAACCGCGGTGCCATAATTTCTGAGAAGGTGCAGGAGTTTCGGCACCGCGGTGCCGTTATGCAGAACCGTCGTGCCGGTGCGGAAAATCTCAGTTCCGAATAAGAATTGGCTAATGGCAGATTGGTCCATAGGGCACGAAATTTGGAACATATTTAAGCCCTAGGGATTAATGCTTTGAGAGGGGGGGGTCATTCTACAACATAGCACAACAAGGGAGGCTACAATTGGAGACTTAGTTCGCAGTAATTTCTTTTCTTTCATTTTTAATTCAGTTTATGTATGGATTTTGTGTTAGTTCTTAGCGTGACTATGGCTAGGAGCTAAACACTTTATTAGGGCTTTCCTTATGAATCGCTTGAAACTTCTATTCATGAATTAATGCAGTAGTTTAATTTTTTCTTCACATGATTAAGATTTAGTCAATAATTGGTATGAATGTTCGATAATTAATTGATCACTAATTATCATAATATATATGATTTCGAATCAAGAATCGAGAGGAGAGATTTTGATATGCTGTAATTGACTAGACATAGGTTAAAATCGCGGACGACTGTATCCCGATACTTCTGTAGCATTATAGGTTATTGTTCTTAATCCTCCTATGTGGTAAATCCTATCATAGAAATATAGAAGGGTTCTGCACTGAGGTTGAGTGATTATATGTTCTAACCGAAATATAAGACAGTTTATTAACCGATATCTTAACGTAGAAGAAGAAGTCATTCTAGTTGCATTAAGGATTGAATAGAATGGATAGTCTAGGATTTTGGAAGCCCTAATTCATTCATAACTGATTACAACTTAAATATTTCAATAATTCTTGCAATTATTCTGATAGTTAAACAAAAACTCAACTCAAATATCGATTGCCAAATAGATAACATAAAGTAGATGAACGGTAATTAGAAACCAGTCTCTGAGGACGATATTCAGTCTTATCAATTACTTGTCAACGATGCGTACACTTGCGTGAGCATTCGAAATATCGCTAACAGCTGCTAATAATCTTTCCTGAATAAGCTTCACCTTATCAACAGCTTGCTGAACCATGTCTGGGCCGATCAACTTAGTCTCACCTACCTCAAACCAACCAATAGGTGACCTGCACTTTCTCCCATATAAAGCCTCATATGGAGCCATCTGGATACTAGAATGGTAGTTGTTGTTATAGGCAAACTCAATGAGTGGTAAATAATCATCCCAAATACCTCTGAAGTCAATAATACAGGCTCTCAGCATATCCTCTAGTGTCTGAATAGTACGTTCTGCCTGCCCATCCGTCTGGGATGAAATGATGTGTTGAGACTCACCTGTGTCCCCAATCCCTTTTGGAATGATCTCCAGAAGTTAGCTGTAAACTGAGCTCCTCGGTTCGATATAATAGATATGGGAACCACGTACAGTCTCATTATCTCCCTGATGTATAGTCTAGCATAGTCCTCAGTTGAGTAAGTAGTCCTGACTGGAAGAAAATGGGCTAATTTCGTCAGCCTATCCACAATAACTCATATGGAATCACACTTCCGCTGAGTGCGAGGTAAGCCTGTAATGAAGTCCATATTGATCACTTCCCACTCCAAGTCGGGATCTCTATCTCCTGCAATAATCCGTCAGGCTTCTGATGCTCAACTTTAACCTGTTGACAATTCGGGCACTAGGCAACAAACTCTGCTATGTCTTTTTTCATGTCATCCCACCAATACAAACATTTAAGGTCATGGTACATCTTCGTTGACCCTAGATGAATGGAATAACGGGCATTGTGTGCCTCAGCCATAACCTGATGTCGTAGCCCTGCAACATCCGGTACACATAACCTACCTTCATACCTTAGCACACCATCGGGTGCAACCTCAAGTAGAGTCTTCTACTTTCGGAGAGCTGCGTCTCTATACCGTGCCAGAACAGGATCCTCATACTGATGTATCTTTACCTCTTCTACGATAGAGAGTCTCAGCAACTTCCCGAACAAGAACCTCACTATCTCCTGAATCCGCCAACCGGACTCCAAGATTAGCTAGCCTGTGTATCTCACGAACCATCTCCTTACTGTCTGGTTGCACATCCGACAAGCTACCCATAGATCTACGGCTAAGAGCATCTGCCACAATATTGGCTTTCCCCGGGTGGTACAAGATATCAACATCATAATTCTTTAGCAATTCTAGCCACCGTCTCTGTCGTAGGTTCAACTCCCTCTGCTTAAAGATATATTGGAGACTCTTGTGATTCGTATAAATATCAACATGAACCCCATACAAATAATGTCTCCATATCTTCAGGGCATGAAACACCGCTGCTAGCTCCAAATCATGAGTGGGATAATTCTTTTCATGTTTTCTGAGCTGTCGGGAGGCATAAGCTATAACTCTGTCATGTTGCATCAACACACAACCCAGCCAAATACCTGAAGCATCACAATAAATGACATAATCACCCGGTCCCTCAGGAAGAGTCAAAACTGGAGTCGTAGTCAACGTATCCTTCAACAACTGGAAACTGTGCTCACAAGCATCCGTCCACTAGAACTTAGCTGTCTTCTGAGTTAGCCTAGTCAAAGGCGCTGAGATCGAGGCAAACTTCCCCACAAACCTCCTGTAATACCCTGCTAGCCCCAGAAAACTGTGTACCTCAGTAGGTGTAGTAGGTCTGGGCCAAGTCTTCACGACCTCAATCTTCTGTGTATCCACCCGAATACCATCAGCCAAGATAAGATGCCCCAAGAAGGCCACCGAAGTTAACCAGAACTCACACTTAGAAAACTTGGCATACAACTGCTGGTGCTGGAGAACTCTAAGTACTGTCCTCAAATGGTCTGCATGCTCCTGCTCTGAACGGGAATAAACCAGGATATCATCAATGAATACAATGACGAACATGTCTAAGAACGACCTGAATACCCGGTTCATCAAATCCATAAACATTGCTGGAGCATTTTTCAGTCCAAAAGACATCACCCTAAACTCATAATGTCCATATCGGGTTCTGAATGTTGTCTTTGGAACATCTGCCTCCCTTACCCGCACCTGATGGTAACCTGACCGCAAGTCTATCTTCGAGAAACACTTAGCACCCTGCAACTGGTCAAATAAATCATCAATCCTGGGGAGGGGATACATGTTCTTGATGGTTACTTTATTCAGCTGCCTATAATCAATACACATCCGCAGCGAACCATCCTTCTTCCTCACAAATAATACCGGTGCTCCCCAGGGAGATGTACTAGGCCTAATGAAGCCTTTCTCTAACAAGTCCCTCAGTTGCTCCTTCAACTCTGCTGGTGCCATTCTATAAGGAGGAACAGATATAGGTTGGGTACCTGGAAATACATCTATACTGAAATCTATCTCCCGCTCTGGAGGAAGACCTGGAAGATCATCTGGGAATACATCTGGGAACTCACTAACTACCGGAACTGACTAAAGAGTCGGTACATCTGCTTCCGTATCATGTACCCGAACCAAATGATAGATATATCCTTTTCTAACCATCTTCCTTGCCTTGAGGTATGAAATAAACCTACCCATCGGCGATGTTGTATTCCCCTTCCATTCTATAACTGGCTCGTCTGGAAATTGAAATCGAACCAACTTCTCTCTACAATCAACGTTGGCAAAATAAGAAGCCAACCAGTCCATACCCATAATAACATCAAAGTCAGTCATATCCAGCTCTATCAAATCTGTTAGGGTATGACGACTATATATCACCACCGAGCAATTTTTATACACACGCTTAGCTATAACCGAATCTCCTACCGGTGTAGCTACCTCAAATGGTTCTATCGACTCAGGTTCTAACCCGATTCTACCAGCAACAAGAGAAGATATGTAGGACAAGGTGGAACCTAGATCTATTAAAGCATATACATCACAGAAAAAGATCGATAGTATACCTATAACAACATCTGGTGATGCCTCCTGATCACGTCTACTGGCCAAAGCATATATGCGGTTCGAAGGACCGCCAGGACTATAAACTCCGCCAAGACCTCTACCACGACATGCTGGCGTCTGAATACCTTTCCCGGTAGGGCGCATAGCTATAGATGATGACGAACCAACAACCGACCCCATAGACTGAGCCATACCACCTGAACCACCCCTGTAGGGACACTCTCTCATCATGTGGCCCTAACGGCCGCAAGTAAAACAAGCACCAGTAGAAAGCCGACATTCCCCAAGATGGGACATACCACACTGAGAACATCGAGGCAAAGATGGCCTCGACTGACTAGAACCCCTGTTCCTCTGAGAACGCGAAACCCTAGAGCTCTGACCGGCTCCTGAATACCCTGGACGGTCGAACCTCCTGCCTGTAGACTGTAGGGGAGCACTCTGTGTCGGCTAGGATGAATATCTAACCTGCTGTTGAGGTTGCCTGTCTACCGAATAACCTGCCGACCTAGCCCTCTTATTTGTGTCCCTGTCATGACCTCTGCCTGGTTGTCGGTCCTCAACCTCCTGTGCATATGCCTAGATACGAGCAATATACATACTCGGCTGAAGAGCCACCGCTATACAACCATCGATCAAATAGTGGTCCAGCCCCATCACATAGCGATGCACCATGTCTGCCATATCTGCTACAATAGTGGGTGCATATCTGGCCAATGAATCAAACTCTAGGTTGTACTCTCTAATGCTCCTACCGCCCTACCTCAAGTTTAGGAACCTATCAACTCTGGCTCTTCTCATCTCTGGAGGTAGGAAGTGGTCAAGAAAAGCCTATGTGAACTCATCCCACACGGCTGGAGGAGCACCCTCGCCCTTAGATAGCTCTCATGACTCGTACCAGTTAATAGCTACATCACGCAACCGGTATGAAGCCAACACGACAGACTCAGTCTCTGAAGCCTTTATTACCCTCAACGTACGCTACATCTGTCGGATGAACTCCTGTGGATCATCCTCGGACCTTGACCCAAAAAACTCTGGTGGACTGTAGCTCAAGAAATCACGGACCCTCAAACTATCTGATCTGGGGTCAACTCCTAGTCCTCGCGTGGGTGCGTCCCGCCACTAATCTAGTCGGCGGTGAACCGCATCCTCATGGCTCGCCCTTCGCTTCCGATCGGCGAGCTGGAGGCTCAGGTGTTGGGGTCTCGAATCGGTGACGCCCAATCGGAGCCTTTGGAGGTGGCGACGTAGCAGAGCTCGTCGACTGGGTACAGTCTCCGACATAGACTGAGTACGGGACCTGGTAACTCTCTGAATCCGACTAGTATCCCCTACTGTAGATTTGCCCTTCTGGGACGCTATCGCCTTCTTCGGAGGCATAGCTGTAAACATATTAAGTCGCCAGAGATGGATCATCCTAATAACACAGCTCTATTACACGATCTAAGAGATGAAAGAGTAGAAACCAATCATAAATGTTCGGCAGCCTCCTGTATATAAGTATGGTGCACAATATACCCATACACAAGACTCTACTAGACACGGTCTGTAGACATTCCGATGACTAGCTGCTCTGATACCACTTTTGTCACGATCCGACCCGACGGGCCGCAACTAGACGCCCTAATTGGACGTCATTAAACAACCTGCCACATGTAATCAGACTGACACTAAAGACAATATGAAATTCGACAGCATAACGCTGCAATCATAACACATTTCCGAATAGGCAAGGCTGCCTTTATACACAAATAACCTTGTCTCATGAGGAGTCACATCTAAGAAAATATAACAAAGGACGCAAGCCGACAAGGCTGCCACTATATACGGGAACATCCCAAAATAGAGTACAACGACACATATACAAAAGTAGGTTCACAACTCCACATACGTACAACCCACGACTGTCTACAGATCTCTATGGGAAATATAACGACATTTGACGGAACAGGGCCCCGTCGTGCCCCTAAATATATACATAAGTCAGAATAAAGTTCTGTACCAAAATGACAAGCTCCGAATCAATGGAGCTCTCCAAATAGCTGAACAGGAATCCTAGACTGGAGGATCACCAAACTGAGCACCTGTACCTGTGGGCATGAACGCAGCCCCCCGAGAAAAGGGTTCAGTATGAAATAATGTACTGAGTATGTAAAACATGTAATACTGTAAAGAAGATCATAAGTGGCCAACAGATAACCAGAGACAAGTATAAAATCAGAATCCAAATCCAATTGTGTCGTATACAAATGAGAGTCAGTTGTGCCTTATAAAAATGAGAGTCATATCAAAAGTCATGAATGCTTATTCGTATAATCATATATATATCTACTGTCATGGGTATCTATACCCGCATCATTGATGCATGTCCATGGAATCATCATCTACTATCATAGGTATCTATACCCGCATCATGGATACATGTCCATGGAATCATCATCTACTATCATGGGTATCTATACCCACATCATGGATACATGTCCATGGAATTATCATATATAACATTGTCGGCCCTCTAGTGAGGGGCTCGGTGAACAAATGCAAGGATTTTTGCTCACGACATTGTCGGCCCTCTAGTGAAGGGCTCGGTGAAGAAATGCAAGGATTTTTGCGCACGACATTGCCGGCCCGGGGCTCGGAGAAGTGGAATAGTAACACTTTGCACGAATAGATATCACGAGAAACCATATGCATTTTAATTCATCATTTGACTCTCAATAAAATCATTAAAATGAACTTTTACTGTAAACATCAAAGACACTTCTCATAACTCATATTATTAGGAATTAGACTGTACAGAAATCATGTACGTCCGTCGTACGTTCATTTTTTTTATAAATCATGCCAAAGAAAGAAAGAAGAGTTTCACATACCTTTTAGTCGAGCTAGCCAACCCAATATTAGATCACGCCTCGTCTAATACTTCAACCTATAATAAAGGGTGATACGTCTGTCAATTTTATGATTTCTAACGTAAGTTATGACGACTTCCTATTCTATAAAAATTCGGGCAACACTTCCCCTATTTATATGCAAATCCACAACTTCCAAACAAAGCCAACAATACCAAATAACAATCACAACGTAAGGATATAATATCATAACAATCTCAAATACTCCATATACGTTACCATAATATATTCTTTCTCTTTACATTTCTAGAATACAAACACCATAATAACCAAGGTGATACATACACCTATTTATCATGTCAATCTAACTCCTATAGTCATATTAAACAACCCTCAAACCCGTTCATTAACACGATAAAATTTCCAGCGTTGGAGCTCAACACGAACACCCCTTTAAAGACCATAAAATTCCATCATTTTAACTCAACAAGAATGGCCTTAAAGACCAGTCCACATTCCAACAATTCCATATAGCAACTATAACTTAAACATAAAGATTTCCTTCATTTTTAACATTCAATTAGTGATGAAATTAACAACACAACACACGAATCCAACGTATATCAAAAACAGTCCTAAAATCGGCTACAACATCCACAAATCGCATGCATTGTCTTAAATTCCAAATTCTATTTATCAAGAGTTTATCCTTTAACTACAACATCATTTAATCTTTTAATTACTCAATGAAAAGAAGAATTTTTACCTTAATGAAGCCCAAAACAGTCCCTTAAGATCAGCCCACTGTTTTATCGATTTCTTGCCCAATTTTTCACTTTTTCAACTCCAAATTGACATGCATGAATTCTACAATGTTAATCCATAATTCTTACACATTTTTCTTCCCAAAAACTTGTCCAAAAACTGGAAAAAAAACTGGGCAAATTCTCGACAGCAGCAGCAACGTTTCTGTTCACTGTTTTCCCTTTTTTTTTATAGTTTTTTTGGCTTTATAATTTGTAGAATGATCTAATATATGGAGAAGAATCAAAGCTCCAATTTGTTGGCTATGGAGGAGGGTGTGGTTTCGGTTGAAGAGAGGAGAGGAGATGAGAGGAAAGGAGTTGTGTTTTGAAACAATGTAGGAGATGAAGAGATTAATAGGTTTTAAGGGAAAATAAAATCTGAAAATTAAATCTTACACTTTGGTCCCTAATTGTATAATTAAACTAATCCCTCAAGTAATAATTAAATCTTGATTCCCGCTTTCTTTAATTCTCGAAAATTTCATAAAGCCCCGTATTCTCAATGTCATAATTCTTATAATACGACACAAGTCCATACGGGAATATACAACTATCAATATAAGTTTCCAACGTCACACCCGTTGTAACCCACATTTTCTCGGAATCACATCCTCTTGTATACTAATTTTTGTATTAACATATGTAAACATATCTTATACCCAATATTCGAATCTTACTTTCTTAATGACGTTCTTAATTATCGCCTTAAACTTACGAGGTGTAACACACCAGTTGAGCAGTTATATTTATCACTGGTTGGACAAACACGTTATTTACCAACGGGTTGCGACCGATCGAGCAGTTACCATAAGTTGATCAGTTATATATCATTATTTACCACTAGTTGGGCAGATACATTATTTACCACCGGGTTGAATCGTCGGACATTTACCACCGGTTGGGCAATTATCGTTGATCAGTTGGGAAGTTTTATTTGTAAATATATATGTTCGACTACCCAACTGATCAGTAATATATATATATATATATTACTGATCAGTTGGGTAGTCGAACAAATAGATTTACGACGTGGATATAGTGGCATAGAAAGAGTCACAAGATAAGAATAATCAACATGTATATTGTGGCCCTCACCGATATTTCAGAGGTTCACGTTGACTCATATCCCTTTTACTTATGATTATGTTATATTGTGTTTTATTTCCGCCTTACATATTCAGCATATTATTCGTACTAATGTTCCATTGATTGGGGACACTGTGTTTCATGTTGTGTCGATTCAGGTAGGCGAGGAGAGGACCCACCCTTGTAGTAGATCGTGTGCAAATACCGGCTTTTGTTGGTGAGCTTCATTTACTCTCGGAGTATTGTCGAGCTGAGATTACGTTTAGATCTCTTTTGGTACTTTGGGTATGTCCGGGGACTTGTCCCGACTTATTTATTATGTCGATGTTCTCTTTAGAGATTTGTAGACAGGTCCTGTGTTGTACAGTTTGTTCGATATGGCCTTGCGGCCTTAGTATGTATATATATGCTAGGTTGTGATATTTTTCTTGCGGGGTTTCATGTCGTGTATGTCTCGGTTATCATTCTGGGGCCTTGTCGACCTAGACGATTGTACATTTCCGTGATGATATTTAAGTGGTTCGCTCGAGCTGTACATGCACCGAGTGCATGCCACCCACCCCCCAGGTTGGTGTATGACACCAAAATACAACTATATTTTACATGATTCGACGGTATTCGCTATATTCAACTACACAGTCAGTCAAATACTTATGTATATATATATAAGTCAAACAACACAGATAGTCAAATACATATGTATATAGATCAATCAATCAACATAAACAGTAAATACACTATATTTACACTTAAATTCAGTCAAATATTCAATGAAAATACAAAATACAATTGAATCCAATCAAAATCTCCGACGAAAACACAAAAATTCATATACATTGTATTTACTCGAAAAATTATACATAAACATATGTATATACATCTAGTTTGCCTAAAAATACAATCCGTCGAATACATTTAACATATATTTACACTAAAATGATAAATACAAGATACAAGAAGGAGAAGAATCCATGAATACACTTAGGGTGTGTTTGGTTCGGGGTAATAGAATCAGAGTAAGGGAATGGAATCCCCTGATTCCCTTTGAAGTTATTTGTTTGGCCTATTTTTCCATTCCCTTTACCCTCTTCTCTTTTTCCATTCCCTTACATTGATTCCCACCCCCCTAGGTATTTCCATTCTATTTCCCCAATTCATTACCCGGACCCCGGAACCCCTACCCCGGACCCCGTTTCCATTTCGTTTCTGAAACATGCCCAAACATGTAGGGACAATCAGGGTAATTTCTTTTCTTTCATTTTCATTGACTTACTGGATTCCATTCCGTTTACCCTGCGCGTGAACCAAACGCACCCTTAAATATACTCAGATTTGAGATACAAGAAGGAGAATGATGAGCAGGTGTATTTTCTCAATTTGAGATTGTCTCCACTTATTCAAAATGAATATAAGCCTCAGATCCAATCCCTCAAAGATTTGCTCTTCGGTGGAAAATTTTATGTCGGTGACTCGACGGTAGCAGTGTCGTATCTCATCATCGCTGCTTTACGGTTCTCGTCTTTGGGATCTGGTTCTTCTTCGTGTTCTTCATGTAATGTTTCTTCTTCTATGACATCATTTTCGTATTCTTCTGGTTCAATAGCAGGTTCATGTTTCATGTCTTGTGGTTCTTCAACTTCTTGTTGTGTGGATTTGGAAGCTCTGTTTTTTCGCTTCTTAGCCATCGAACATTGAGGTAGAGAGAAGTGAGAGGGTGGAAATTAGGGTTTTTTTATTTGGGGGATAGGGTTTGGGTGGAGAAAGGATGATAAAGAGGAGTATGGGGTTGAAGAGAGGGAATGGGAGAGAGGGGTGAGAGAGAAGCTTGATACACTGGAATAACTTTATGTATTTGGTATAGCTACGCTATATAAATTAGAAAATCACTGTAGCTACTAAATATAAATAAATTAAATAATTATTATCAATAAATACCTCTTAGAGCCTTAGAAGTAGCTATGACAAGTAAATATTTCTTAAAGGGGTCGCAGAGCAATATTCTTTAATTTAGGGTGTTTTTTGTATCTTTTAAGAGATCAAATCTGATGTTTACTCGAGATTTTATTTTTTATGGGAATATGATAATTATAAACACATAAATATCTGTAATTTGTTTTAAAAAAATAAGTTTCAAAAATCTTTTTAAGAAGGAAATTACTTGTTTACATCAATCCTTTTTTTTACGTGATTCTACCATGCATCTTGGGATTAGTTAATTTCATATATGGTCATTGAACTTTACTCGTTCTATCAAGTTGGAGGACAATCAAAACTCTCACTAACGCACACACCTACAAATATGATGGAGTAATTGGAGAAAGACGAAACAAAATGAGAAAACCCACAGAATTCATTATTGAGGCATTTATTCAAGTGCACACACATATATACACCAAGGGAAAGCCAGAGCATAAATTACACTTCTGGGAGTCTCCAGTCCTACTACAGGAGTGAGCTGAGGGAAGAAAACTTCACAATGTTTCTGGACGATTTCTGCTAACAAAATAATATCTGTAATTTAGCATACTCAATTCAGAAGTCGTATGATGTCTATGTTACAACATTTTCAATCTTTTCCAGCATTTATTCGTCGGAGTAAGAGACACCACAATCTGCTACAGGATGAGCAATGGCAGAGCTGCTTCACAATCCAGACATAAATACCAAGTTAAGCAAGAACTAGACAAGATAACGGGAGCCTGAGAAAGGTCCAAGAGCAAGCTATGACGCAACTTCCTCCGCCAGAGGCCCAGAAGCAAGGCATAAAAGAGAAACAGCAACTTCACCCTGCAGCATACTTCCTCTTGCCTCATTGTACTGAATCTAATGTTGTAGTTTGTGTCCATGCCATCTCAAAGCACACCCAAGTCTTCATTAGAACAATGGGAAAATGTACCAGGTTGCACGTACAGGGTATGCATCCAGTACAAATATGTGGATTGCAAGATTAGCAACTTCCTCAACAGATTTTATTTTGCCTATTGAAAAAAAGTAACATTCTCAACAGAAGCGTCTTTCTCTTGCCCCAGGGCATTTTCACCGGAGCCGTAACCCAAGGAAAGACACATTTTAAAGGAGTATGAAAGCCCAAGTAACAAGAGCCAGATATATTGTATACCTCAATTGTCTATAAACGTGCACTGATTTTATTCATGCTTAATGAGTCTGCAGTTCCCAACTCAGAATCATGTATTTCTTTTGCTGCCCCTTTTGCTGCTTTCTTGCTAGTATTTTGATAACTAAAATAAGACAGTGACTGCAACCACGAAACCAACGTCGGTTTCCGTGTAACATCATCTGATTCTGCAACATGTTGATATAACTCATTGAGAATCATATCCTGGCCACTGGAAGGTAATTTAACGACCAACTGTGCCAGTGACTGCAACAAACTCGGCAGAACCTGAGAGGTAAAAAAAAGTAACTGTTTTTATTTGTCACATCAAGTGCATTACATTGGCACGGTAGGCATAAATCTTGGCTAGGACACCTAAGACAAATCAACATTTGCATAGTTGAAGCATCTATCCATTTTCCAAAGCATTTATGTAAATTCAAGAAAGAGCTCCTACAAATTATACCAATTACCCAAATTTCTATCGAAGGAACAAACAAGAAGTTAAACAATTCAAGGGAAGTATTACTCATATTGAATATTTGATATCCACTGAAAGCACAAGTTCTCTTATGATTGAACTTGTAACTGTGGAGCATTAGGTTGACCAGTTGAAGACAGACATTGTTACCACTTTACCTGTATATCAACAAGAGAAAGGAGACGTAAAAGTAAATCCAACATCTTCTGGAAAGGCTCCAGCTCTCCGTCCCAACTCTTCCACAGGTCAGTTTCTGGAGTAGTATTGACTGAACTACAAAGGCTGTCAGCTTTTTCAATGGAACAGTGGATGCAATAGAAAATAGATGGGCTTCCAGCAGGCAGATGTCTAACCAGTGCATCAACTCCAGAAGCCATTCCCTCAAAAGGAGTATTCCCAGGGTATCCCTAAAATTTCAGTGAAATCAGAAAACAAGTTCAAGCATTACAATAATTAACTTTGATAAGTAGCTTTTATTACCTCTAAAGATCTCTTGACATAATAAAATACAAGTTGCTCTTTTAATGTAACTCTTTCATCTGGATCAGCATCCTTCTCAGAGGACATGAAAGCGACAAACACCGAGTGTGAGGCTTTAGCCACTTTCTCAGTTGGATGCCCCATGTATCTGGTTAAATGCATTAAGGATTTTTTTATATATTCAACCAGGTTTGACTTTCCTACTTGTTTCTAGATCTATCTATCTGATGCAGGATACAGGAACATCGTTGGAGCCAGCACCTTGCGGAATACAGAGGCTGGTAAACAATCTACGCAAGTTGGGATTACTCGCAGATAAAATAAGATCCGGGCAGTTTGCACTTCATCAGTAGCCCACAGATATTCCATTTTCTGAAAGCTAGAAGGTACTGCAAGGAAAAAGGTGATGTTTTGTGAAAGACTGTAATAAACACACGTATTGACAATTAAAAACATACAGGAAAAAAGTCACAACCAGCTTGGTTTGTCAAATCATCATAAGATGGAATAGATTCCACGAATGAGACACTGGCATTTTCATTCTCCTGAACCCTTGTAAGAACTGCTCTGATCGTATCCATATACTCAGGCAAATGCATTCTGCGAAAATATTCCATACAGGAAAATGCAACCAATATCCTCACTGAAAGTCTTATTTGAATTTCTTGGGGCGCACTTAAAACTAACTTGTGCTTTGTTACTGCCAAGGCAAAGACCACAACCATTAGGAAAGCAGATTCAGCAATTTTTTCCAGATTCCCTAATAGCGCTTCCTCTCTACCTCGAAGCATCAAAGCAACCCTCCGATGCCACATGTAGATATCCCGACAGTAATTCCATATGATATCCTCTACTGCACTTCGGTTTTCTTCATCAGCAAAGACATATTGATTGCAAAAGACACCAGTTATCGCCCCTGCTTCCTTAAAAATAACGCTGTCTAGATGTTGCTGGACCTCATTGAGAACTAATCCCACCAAGTTGCCAGAGGGTGATTCTTGGATTTTGACATAAATGTGTGGCAAGGGGAATATTTCAGTCAACAAAGCTTTAGTGAGGCATAGAAACGCATGAGGTTGGTAGGAAAATGGTCCACTTTTAGATAAAGCTAACGATATACACTGTAACAGAAAAGAGTTTTTTGGCTCCATGGTAGCATAATCAGCATCTCCAGCACTAGAAACTAAACTGCGCGCAATAATCTCGATACGTTCCTCTGCAGAAGTCTTTAGCTCAATTAGTGCCTTCTGTTCAGATCTATTGATGACTCTCAGTACTCCAGCAGTAGCCATGACAACAGCATACAAAGAGAATGTTGGTCGTGTATTTTTCAGTAACTCTCTACTGAAAAGATCAATTTTGTCTGCGAAATAAGAATTGATAAAATTCGAAAAACTCCATTCCATCAGATGCAGTAACATGAGCCCATTAGACACACTAACAGAAGGACCATCACTTTTCTCCCACAATTCCATTAAGCAACTGAGAACTCTAACAAAATAAACATTCACAGAAGAAGATAGAGCATAGCCAATTCCTGCAAGAACATTCGGAATTGTCCTTTCAGACAAGCGGATCAATCTATAGTCTTCTTCCAAGAGCTGGCAGAGCAATTTCAAGCAAACTGTTTTAGATTTTTCGGACGCTGAAGGTACAAAAGAAAGAGCACCAAGGAAGAGAACACCTTCAGAGAAGAAAGATAAGCTTTTGTTTGAATGAATATGTCCAGAGAAAAGGTGCAAGAGGACCTGTACTGCTGAATCAATGACCCCAGGAGAATGTCTAGATGATTTCCTAACCCAAATGTATAGAAGCCTGACAAATAAAGGATGAGATTCCTGCGGAAGGGAGACTTTTTGCGAGGACAAAATAGACAGCAGAAGCTTTGCTTGTGGATCAGCAATATAGAGAGAGAACTGAGTGTTGACGAGTGTCTTTAGAGATTCAAGGTGATTTGAATTAAATGACTGATTTTGAAGGGAGTCCCTAAGATCAGCCCATGCTCGGATGATAGCTTGGGCTGATACTGAAGAAGGATGTCTCAGCGTCAGGTTCTCGTAGGTGCCACTGCTGCTGCGTAGCCATTCCTCGAGGAGCACAGATTCAGGTTTCTTTGCCATCATGTAAATTATAAAACTGCAAAGACCAAACATTGCAAGCAATAAATAAAAGAAGATAGCTGCATGCGCTAAAGCATAATGGACATAGCTAAGACCCCACTAATTTTCTACTGAAATCTCATCAATGAACCTTAATCACCACAAAACTTGGTCCGAAATCAAGTGCAAGATTTAGGTGATTAAGAGTTAACCCACCACCTGAATGACATATATTTTTCATAACAATGAACCCAGCTTCATGGAAACTAAAGTACTAATGCTTTGCTTTCAAAAGGATTATTGCCTTTGTGATAAAAGAGGGAGGAGGGGTTAGCTACATCCGCTTCTTCGATAGAATTATTCAACAATAGAATTTGTTACCAAATGGAAATAGCAAGAGGGAAGAAATAGCATTTCCGCTCCAGTATTCTGAACGGATCAAAGCGAAGAGTTAAAAAAAAGGGCAGTGTTTACTCAGGAAAGATTAATATTGGAAGGGTTCTTCCTTTAACAATTTCAAATTCAATAATCAACAACCAACAATGACAAGTAGGATGATTTTCTACATTCTTTCAAGTAAGTTGACATTTCAAAAGAAAGCAAACCAGTAGCACTGACTACTTAAGGCTCCTCTTCTAATCAACAAGAAAATTAAGCTAAGCACATAAGAGAAACTTGAAATGAAATTGTACAAGCAAGAGCAAAATTCCAAAATCTTAGTTGCAAGATAACAGGAAAGCCCCCCAAAAAAGAGTAGTACAACAAACACTAGAGCCAAAGACGACTCAGAAAGCAAAGATATGTACCTTTTTTAATCACAAGGGACCCCGCAGCAGCTACTCTTCGGGTGAGTACATAGTAAATAGCCCGCAAACCACACATGAGAGATAACCGCACTAGGCAAGCACCGTGCCCAAAAGGCAAATCCTCTGCTATTGTAGGTAGGGGGTTTCGAACTTGAGACCTCTATTATAGAAGCTCCATGGTACTGAGTCACCCTTGCGGTTTCGAACCTGAGACCTCTTTTATAGAAGCTCCATGCTCAACCAACTGAGTCACCCTTGCGGCTAAAGATATGTACTTTCTACCAACATTAACTTCTCTTAGGACTTTAATCGAACAGGAAGCATTCAGCAAAATGTAACACTTTTATCTCAATATCCAACAGCAATTTTATGGATAGCAAATGAGGCAACTGAGACCAGAATAAAAGCACAAACACCCACATAGGAAAAATCAAAACTTTACCCTTTCTGCGAGATGTCACTTTGAGTGCCAAGCTTCGCAGGTTCGCAAGAAGCTTATAACATACAACAACAACAACATACCAGTAAAATTCTATACCGTGGGTCTGTATTCGCAAGAAGATTCAAAACAGAAATTGCTATAAGACACAATTTGGGCCAATTGAGAGTTTTCAGTGCAATTTCTGACAAAAGATAATTCTTTGAATAGCTATGGTGACGTGAGGAATAACTATTTATTTATTTATTTATTTATTTCTTCTAGTACAAGTATTGATACTATATCCAAGAAAGTATATTGTAGCCCTATACATTTTTAAAGTGAGAATAAGCAAAAAATAAAGAATTTGGTGAATAACGAGAAACACAATATTGAATACTCACTCTGTCCAAAACAATTGACACTAAGAGTCAAGTTTCCTAATTTTAACCATGAGAAGTGTCAGAGTTGGTGTACAGATGGCGCGGGGCCATGAGTCGCGAGTTCGATCCTCGCATAAACCTTGGTTGGCGCATCGTACACTGCCAAGTGTGGTTTACATGTGGCGTGGTTTCTCTGCGTCGGTCAGGGGTTTACTCTTGCGTCTTCGAAAGAGTAGCATGCGATTCGCCTTCACAAAAAAAAAAGTTTCCTAATTTTAATCGCGTGTTAGAATATAATTTTAAAAAAATAAAATTTATATATTTAGAAATTCTGAAGTATAAGTTATCATAATTAATAATTTAAAATATTTAAAAGATCTTTGAAAAATTATGATAAAAAAACAACTCGTTTAACTCTCGAAAAACGAAAAGTGTTAATCTGGGACGGAGAGAGTTATTTTCTATAAAATAGTTACAATATATAAGGAATTTAACTAAAACTAAAAAGATTTCAATACTTCCACTAACTTGGATTGGTCCAAATTAATGCTTTTCGAAATTGAGATACTCATTGTATTTTTTGTTAAAATTAAATTACAAAAATGTATTTAAGACATATTAGTCAAATATTAATTCAGTTGACTTAGTAAAAGGGAGATGTGACAATACTCCATCCATCTCAAATTATTTGTAATGATTACTAAATATAGTTATCTCAAATTATTTATCATTTTAAACGCTTAATTTATAATTTATTATTTTTCTCTATTATCATTTATCATTAATGAAGATGACATATAAATAGAAAAAATATTTAATTGAGAGAGATTATAACTTAGACACAAATAAGGGTAAAGTAAGTCAAATATCTCTCCTAACTAATACTAACTCCGGATAAAAAAAAGTATATTTATGTTTTGATTCAAAAAAAGTGTTTACTTACCAAATCAAGAAAGAGTTAACCTTACTTTTCCAGCTAAGTGTTAGGTGATCAAATCACAATACCTATTTAATTAGGGATATTTTAGTCAAATTACCTATGTTTGCCTAGAAGTTAGTATTTTCTTAAGGGTGTCCAAATGAGTAAGGAGATACTCTTTTTCATTCCGATGGAATATTTTTAAGAGTTGTGTAAAATAAAAATGCGATAAATAATTTGATAGGAGAAATGGTAAATATTTCTAGTTAAGATTTAGACGTATACTATTACATAATTCTACGTAAAACGTAGGAAAGAATGAGCTAAAAGTCAATAGATTATAATATTGAATGGACTTTCTCTATGCTTATGATCATGTAAAGACGAAAAACCAAGGTGGTGATTGTAAAGTCATGTAACATTTCGTAAATAATTGAGACTCTCGTGACGGTAATAGAGTGTTTGAAAGTTGAAACATATTCACAGACATTATTAAGTATATCATAACTTTGATTTACAGTTAATTCAACGATTTATATATGAATTTGGACAATACTCACTACTAATTTTTGGGTGAGATAAGAAATTTTAAATATTTCACACAATGTAAAATTGCTCATTTCCTAGTTTTATTTTTAATCTTGGACTACATGCACAGTAAGTACAAAAGTTAAAATACCCACAATCCAACGTTGATAGCTGCCAAATTTTCTGACTATGTCAGAAGACTTGCTGTCTCTTGTGCCAGTATTTCAATTGTTTTATCTGAATTACTACAAAATATGAGCATCAGAGAATTAATATTAAAAGAAACAAAAAGTTAGAGAAGAAAAAAATATCAAAATCTACTCTGTCATGGAACTCAAAATCTCACCTCCCAAGAATATTGCTAACAAAAAAGACTGCTATAATGGTAGATTTTCAGTTTACTCTGTTATCTCATTCTTCTTCTTGCTATTTTGTGCAGTGTCAAATGGAGAAGGAGAAAAATGTTCAATTGAACTTGGGCTGAATGTTGAGCTTAGCAACTCAAAATATAGTACTAATGGATATGGATTTACATTTCTACAGAGGCAAGAATTAGAGCAACAATTTTCCATCTACAAGTATATAGATGCTGGGCAACCTGTTCCTTCTCATCTCATTGTTCCTATATGCAAGTCTTTTACTTGCTCCTTAAAAGGACTTCATGATGGTAATTCTTCACATTACCTCAATTGTAAGTTTCCACCTAACCCTTCTACTAGCAATTTTCCTTGTTCTTTATTCTAGTCTAGATAGATTGGCGGGCAGCCGCAAAAATTATTGTCATTTAACCAGTAAGTCGCGTGGTTAATTTAGTCGCAGAAACAGTCCTCTTAGTTGCAACATTTACCTGCTACAATATATGTGAAGGTAACTTAATGATGTTAACAATGGCGAAACCAGAAATTCAAATAAGGGGATTTAAAAAGATTTCTTATGTCAAAGGTATTCAACAAATTATATATATACAAAAAAACAAATTTGATATATTTGAACATAGTATATTTTTTTTAACAAAGGAGGTGTAGGTGTTTACGTGAGGTTCGTACACGCAACGGAATTTGAAAATTTATGTTTCAAATCTGACATAAGCGGTCAAACTGTAGTATGATATATAATGTAAAATAAAACACAAAGTAAATGTAATACTTCGAACGAAGACTTACATTTTTGAAGCAATCCGCCAAGCAGTTGAAACTTGTTACTTTGTGTAGTCCGGGTGCACACTCAAAAGTCCCTTGATTTGTAAGTTCTAGGTTCTTAGAACTTTGATGTAATTTTCTAACTTTAGAAATGCTAGAGATTTCTGCAGAGTATTAGAAAAGATTTACCTCTCTGAGGTTTTCAGTGTAGTGAAATGGGAAGAAAACCCTCTTATTTATAGGACAAAATAGGAGCTCTAGGGTTTCAGTGGGCCAGGCCTAGCAGAAAATGGATTTGGTCTAAATCCGGACTGCCAGAATACGCGTCGGCACCGCGGTTCCCATAAGTGGCACCGCGGTCCTAAAACAAGGCACTGCGGTCCTGTCTCATTTTCTGCCCTTTTTCCATTTCTAATGTCCCGGTTATCCACCGAATATATAGGTTATCTCTTTCTAATTACATTCTTCAATCAACAGAACATTTGACTTAGTGTTTACCCTTCAGGCCTCTACATATTGACACTAATATCATCAGGATCTTCACGGAACTCCTAGACTGCGCCGGAAGACGAACCTCAACATGTAATGTTTAGCTACACAAAACATGTGAACTGAACCTCTATGTGGGAAGATGAAATCTTTTCATTCATGACACACTCAATCAAGCTTAGGATCTGTCAAGTGTCTATCCAAATGACTTGATCATTATAACTCATCTATATTAGTTGACAACAAGACCATATCACAGTTCATTGCATTGGCCAATGACTTAGTCAACCTAATATCATATGAGTACCTGAGTGTTCACTCGAATATATATTCAAGGAATGAATCCTAATCTTGGCTCACATACCACCTTTAATCTACTTCGTAATGCACTCAAAACAAGCCGCGTCTCAACCTATAAGACATTTAAGCTTAGAACATAATCAAAGTACATCTAAGGATTTTTATCTCCCACATGTCGATGACATTATAGACATATAACAAAACAGTACATCAGTAGGGCATACCAATAATTCAACAAGTATCCATGTGTCCATCACGCGTTGTCATAACTCATAGCAAGTGAGATATACTATATCCCTAAGGATATGATGCAGACCACATGTCGACGTATCGCATATCATCGATATCCCAATTTCGATGATCATTAGTCGAGGTAATTTAAGAGTTACGTTATAACATTAATTCTCACATCATTAATAAACACGTAAACTATAGGAATGCATTTATAGAATATTATAAACAATCAACTAATAATTCAACAAATGCAAATGCCATAATATTAATCATTATTAATATAAATACAAATGTGTATAAAATACAGTATGTCCTAATACAGATAGGACATACATATACTTTCAGGATACAATTGAACCCCTTAAACTCACAATACATGCATATAACTTAAGCTCTAATTTTCTAAGAGTGTACAAAAATCTTTTAAGACAGATAATATGGACCAAATGTAATAAAATTGTGAGTTTTTGCAGTGATTGGGTATGGACACGTGTGTTCGGAACTTAAAAGTAGCATGGAACCAGAACCAAGAAGGTGTAGGAGGACTGATGGCAGGAAATGGAGATGTAGCAAAGGTGTACTCCAAAACCAGAAATACTGTGAGAAGCACATGCACAGAGGCCGCCAACGTTCAAGAAAGTGTGTGGAACCTGCTTCATCCAATTTTCAATTGTCTAGTAATTGTACAGTTAAAATTAAAAGCAACAGCACCATGAGAATAGCAGCACAAGCTCATCAAAATTCAGAACCAGACACAAGTACTTTCTCCATTGCTCTACCAATAAATTAACTAGTAGAAGTTGTTCAATTGGAGACGTGTAATTCTCGAAGGGATTTGAGATTGTTTCGCCTCAAATCTAAATGATTTCTCTTCTTCTTTTATGATATTTCTAGTTACGATTTAACGTATAATTAATTTCGAAATATGATGTAATAAAAAAAATTTAGTCGTTTTTCTAATTACGGTGGTGTTCATGTTAATTTGTGCACATTTCGACTATTTTATCGGGTGCTTGCTATTTTTCACAAGCACATATATACAATAACTCTATTCACTAAGGGATTGTTATCACATAATCATAACCATAATATATATATATAACTCCACTCTCTATATGGGATAAATAATTTCATGATTTTAATATAAGATTTATTCTGATTTTAGCTATATCCCCACACCACAACCAACATTGAATAAATTTAATCCCAAATTTTATACTGAAGTAACTCATAACCTTGTAATTAAACGATCCGTAAGACAACCAAATGGAAAAAGATATATTTTTCAAAGTTTACATCCGTTTTATTAACCATTAGTCATACCATTAAATGTGAAATCTTACTTGTTATAGAAGGCTATAATAATGATTAAGGTTTCCTTTCTTGTTTAGCAAATTGAAGAGGCCAATTACATAATGATCTTCTTCATTGTGTCCTTGCTCTGCCAACCATCAATCTTGATTGTCAATTATTACTTCCAACCCATTTAGTTTGACAAATATTGACTTTAATATAGATCAAGAAAAAATAAATTTTACACAAGTATTGTCTCATTGTTTATAGATATGGAATACAAATAAATTTTTGCCTTATCTATATTACTTCATTTGTCTCCAACATGGATGCAAACATGTAGTATTAGGCTATTAGCAAATAAAAAAAACAGTTTCTTTGTCGATACAATTTGAAAAATTGACTAGTTTAACCTAAAGGTGGCGGTGGGCCGACCCGACTTCGTCGGTCGACACGACACCGGTTATAAAAAAAAAAAGCGGGGCCAGGAAGCAGGCGGGGCAGTATGGTCCCGCCAGCCAGCCCCGCGACCGACCGCCCGACCCGCCCCAAATCCCGCTGATTCGACCGCTTTGCACAAAATAGCCGTTGTCCAACGGCCATTTTATTTGGCCGTTGACAATGACGGCCATTTTAGGCCTCCTCTCCCAACCCCTACCCCTTTATATTCATTTTTAACCCTATAAATACCTCATTCCTCTTATTATTTTCACAAATCTTTCTACTCTCTAATCTCTCAATCAATCTCTAATTCTATACAACATTGTCTACATATTCAATCTATTTATTAATTTGAGAATTGGGAGTGAAGTTGCAACTAGCTTGAGGATTATCTATCGAGCAAAGTTTCAATTTTCAACCTTCGATTACGTCGACTCTACGTCGGCGTTTGGTACATTCGTTCTCTCATTAAATTATTATTTTGTTTGTATTTCATTTAGCACATTTAATTTCATTATCTTTAACTATTTATTAGCATAATTAAAATGAAAGGACTAAGAGGCGTGTTGGGTAAGGGTAAGGGTCGCTTCTTCTAGTAGGGGTGGTAACAAGGGCAAAGTACTTCTTCTAGTATTCTGTTCGATTATTCCTAGACAAGATGATTTTATAGATCCCAAATGTTTCTGAAATACCGTATGATCTTGACACAAATGATTATCCCGAAATTGAAGAAGATTTTAATTTAGATGACACTCTAGTTGATGATACACCTATTAATGAAGATGATGATGATACACCCACTAGTGAAATGCCTTCTATCCCCCCTACTATGAGACGAGGTCCGGCAAAACGACCATTAAAATCAGCTGTATGGAAATATTTTGACAGTGGACGTAGCTAATCAAGTAGTGTATGTAAAACTTGTAAAAATGTTTATTCTTTTAAAAGCTGGACAAGGTCATGGTGGGACGGGGTTTAGGAAGACACCTATTGCAAAACACAAAGCCTTGCGTACGCCAATACATTTTTGAAAAAGAACGTGAGAAGTCGTCCTCTCAATCGGGACAAGGTTCACATACGATACTACTTGTCTGGAGAAAGTCTGGTCAAATTAACCTATGACGGGAGTTGTAGGCCTAAATACGATAAACATAAAGATAGGAAGACTAGCAAAATTAGTTCTTTGTGGAGGGTTTGCCTTTTCATTTCTGAATCTCGGTTTTATTCATTATATTAGAGATATGTATAATCCCTTATAAAGGTTTTCCTAGATCAACTGTTAAAGAGATGTATTTAAATTTGCACATGAATATCAATGATATTTACGTTATGCATTATATCATTTAAATTGCAAAGTCGCTTTAACTTCGATATAGTCGTAGTACTAACGCCATGATTATTTAACGTAACTTTGTCATTGGATAGATTATAAATGGTCTATGCAAAAACGTATTTTAGCATATAGATATATAGATAGTAAACACTGGTGAGTTTATTTGAGAAAATATTTATTGATCGCCGATTATTACGAATAGCGATAAAGTTATGAGTATTACATTAGATAATGCATCTTAACAATTACGCTATTAGTATTTTAAGAAATGTTTTAACTCCGTCTTTTCCAACACATTTTCATATCAAATGTGTGTGCCATATTATAACTTAGTTGTAAAGGATGGTCTTTCACTTTTCAAGATATTCTTGAAAAATACAATTTGCTATACACTTTATTTTTAAAAATAATAGAATTCAACAAAGAAAAGAATATAAAAACTTGCCACGATTGTGGACTATCTTCTGAGAAAAATTCAGAAGAAGTACCAACTAGGTGGAATTCTTTATATGACCAACTAGTTGTTGCTTATGACTATAGAAAACCTATTACTTTATTTTTAACGCCCATAATCAAAATCCAAATGATATGATTGTGGATCTTGATTGGGAGAAAATTAGAGAACTTATTGTATTTTTAGAAAATTTTCAACGAGCAACAAAAGAATTTTCTACTTTATATTATCCTACTATTTCAACTATGTTGTTTTATATAGCTATAATATTTTTACTTCTTAAAGAATATATGGAAAAACACGCTTATCTGCATTTATTAAAAAAATGTTTATGAAATTAAAAATATTTTATTCCTATTCCCTATTTATATTATTGGTCTTTGTATTAAACGACTATTAAAGTAGAGGTTGTAAATCGCTTATCTTGCTTATCAACCGACTTTTGTATCATCTTCTTCTGACACTAAAAAAAGACAAGCAGTTTCTGTGGCTAGGCCTAATATTAATTCTATTGAAAGCCTCAGAAATAAAATGTGCGGTGGTAGCAGTGCTAACCAAATTAGTGAGTTCGATGTTTTTGTTTTGTAGGGTAATTTACCTTACCAAGCGATTATCGATGAAGAAGGAAGACTTTGAAATATTGGAGCGAATGAGAAGACATTTAGACACTTTCAATGATGGCGAGATATTTTGAACATTGGCGTCGTCGATCACGAAAGCGCTTTGCGGCGATTTCAAATAGGAAAGCAGACACTCATTAGCGGGACGGCTTGGAGATGGCGGTACTATTGAGAGATTGGATACGAGCGGAGGCGAAGGAGGTCGATCAACGAAATTAACGAAGATGGCGACAACTACAACAACATTTTATCGAAGGCATGAGTAGCGACGTGGAACAATTTGATCAAAATATACCAATTCCAAGAAGAACCACGAAATTATAAAGAAATTAGAAAAAATATTTTCAAATTGGTAATTTATTTCATTGCAATTTTTAAATTTTTCTATGTCTTTCACTCTTTTGCAATTTTTTTCAACAACAGTACACTACAATGTAATTTTGAATCTTGTATATTTGATATTTCATATTTCAATGAAATTAATAATATAAAAGGCAAAACATTCTGGATGTTTTTTACACTATTCTTGTCTTTGTTTAATTATTTAGTTTATAACTTTATACTTTATAGTTTATACTTTATAGTTTATAGTTTATACTTTATACTTTATAAATATATTATATATATGACTATATGAGTATAATACTATAATACTATAATTATAAATTATAATACTATAAGTCTATAATATTATAGTATATGTATATTACATTAATGTTACTTTGTTAGTACTTAGTAATTTATTATTTTTAATTTAGTGGAAAAAAGAAAAAAAACCCGCCAACGTCGTCCCGGCAGGCCGTCAGGCCCGTCAGGCCCCTACCCAACGGGACCGGGATCGGGACGGGACATGGTATGGTCCCGCCCGACCCCTCCAGGCCCGCCCAGCTCGACCCGCCCCTTTTCTCCGCCCGACCCGCCCGACCCGCCAAACCGACCCGGTGGTGGGCCTGCCCACTGGCCAGCCCTTTAACCGCACATCTTATGAAAAATCATAGACTCCACGCATGAAATATAGGGGGAATGTAAATAGACAATTCCAGCTCACACGCATAGACAGCACGTGCTACAGTGCGTAAAGAATAAAGCACCCCATATAGTACCGACACTTTGTTTCACAGCTATAATCACCATTATATGTTAATTTATTATTCCACTCATTTAATTCTCATCCAACGGCCAATATTACTCCCTCCATCCCAAATCTAAATCTTGACCCTTCACTTGGATCATACCCCCAAAATTTCCCACCAACCTTACCAGTACCACTACCCTATCCAGATCTCAAAATATTACTAGTCCATATACCCCCCAACACTAGCAAATAGCCACCCCCTTATTTCTTGAAGTTCTTTGAGTGTTAAAGATTGATAAAGTTTGTATCTTTATAGTGTTAAAGATTGAATCTTTATAGTGTAATGGTGGAGGCACAGTCATGGACAACAAGAAGGGGAAGCAACCCAAGGTTGGAGGCACCACAAGATCAAGTCTTGGATATGCCAGTAACCCCAACTGCTGAAATAAGGCAACAACAATATTCAAATGGTGGTATAACTTCTTTAGTGTCACCAAATGTACTTACTGCACTTATTATTGCTTCTTGGTATTGCTCAAATATTGGCGTGTTGTTGCTTAATAAGTATTTACTAAGTTTCTATGGTTATAGGTATCCAATATTCTTGACCATGTTGCATATGTTGGCATGTGCTACTTATAGTTTAGTTGCCATTAAGTGGCTGGAAATTGTTCCTTTCCAGCAGATACATAGCAGGAAACAGTTCTTCAAGATTCTTGCTTTGAGTGCTATTTTTTGTTTCTCTGTGGTGTGTGGGAACACGTCGTTAAGGTACCTTCCTATATCGTTCAATCAAGCGATTGGTGCTACTACTCCATTTTTTACTGCTATTTTTGCTTTTGTGATTACATGTAAGAAAGAAACTGCTGAGGTTTATTTAGCACTTGTCCCTGTGGTTCTTGGTATTGTTTTGGCTAGTAATAGTGAGCCATTGTTCCATTTGTTTGGGTTCTTGATGGCTCTAGGTTCAACTGCTGGAAGAGCATTGAAATCTGTTGTTCAAGGGTTGTTGTTAACCTCTGAGGGTGAGAAATTACACTCAATGAATTTATTACTATACATGGCACCAATGGCAGCAATGATTTTGCTTCCATTTACATTATACATAGAGGGAAATGTCGCTGGAATTACAGTGGAGAAAGCAAAGGGAGATGGATTTATGGTTTTCTTGTTGGTTGGTAATGCAACAGTTGCTTATTTGGTGAACTTGACTAATTTCTTGGTTACTAAGCATACAAGTGCATTGACACTACAAGTTTTGGGGAATGCTAAGGCTGCTGTAGCTGCAGTTGTATCAGTTTTGATATTCAGAAATCCAGTAAACATCATGGGGATAACAGGATTTGCTGTGACAGTAATGGGTGTGGTGCTATACAGTGAAGCAAAGAAGAGGTCTAAAGTAACAGCATACTGATGACAACAATGAAAAATTCAATCTTGATGATGCTACTACACAATGGTTCAATCTTTTTTTCCTTTTTTTTGGTCTAATTAGAATTCATTTCTATGGGGGATTGGAAGGGTAAGTGGTTGGATTACCACTGTATAGGAAGAAATGGGGTAAGGTGGGAAAAAGGTTCATGTGCTATGATTTTTGTTTTTTCACATATAATTGCTCTTGATTGGGGGGTGGTTAAAGAGAATAAAGTTGTTTCTTTTACTTTGTCCCCCTTTCTGTAATTTTATACTCCTTTGATGCAACTAGAACAAAGAAAGACTGATTCTTTAGATATTGGTCTCTATGTGTAATATTTTGGTGGGAGAATTGTCCCCTCAATATATTTTGCTAAGCACAAGTTCTATTTTCTACTCTGCATCATTTAACTTTAATTGATCCCTATGCTAATCCTTTTAACCTTAGGACAGTTATAGTTACGGCCGCCGTTCACCAGGGCTTTGATCGCCGGCTCCCCAGGTCACCAACTTCCTTAACCTTCCGGTATTGGGCAGGCGTTAGCCCCCATACATGGTCTTACGACTTTGCGGAAACTGTTTTTGGTAATCAGTCGCTAATAAATTGGATGTTACTATTTCAATTATCAACATGCTACAAAGTCATGTTGCTTTAAAACTAGCCAGCTCTGCCTGCCAAGAATAGATTGAGATGTTGTATCTGTTAAGGTCCCTGTTTGTATTGAAAAATGACTACAGGGAAAATCTTGGTGCAAAATAGTTGTGAGTTGCATTTAATTGGTGAGTCTTTAATTTTAGATCTTAGCTCACAAGTTGCTGTCATTCTTGGGAAGGAAGTTAGTGAAACTTGGGATCTCATTTGTCAAGCTTCTTTCATTGTCCCACCCTGATTTCCATCTAGGTACAATGAGTTCAACCATTTGCTGATTTGCAGCATGTTTGTTGCTTCTCTGCTTCGGATATCTTTTTTTTTGTTTCCCACCTGGTGTCCGGTATTCCATTGGAGCCTGACTATATCCGGATTTGTGTCGCGTAGGGCCCCATTCGAAAGGAAGCGCTCCCTACCAAGAAATTTTTCATACTCAGGACTCGAACTCGAGACTTCTGGTTAAGAGAGAAGCAGCCCCATCCATTGCACCTAATCCTTTGGTGGTGCTTCCTATATTATTGAATGAGTTTGTCTGTCACGAAACTTACTACTTCAAGTTCCATTTCAAGAATTACTTATTAGAAAACAAATCTAGATCTTTTGATATAGGAGAGGCATTGAAAGAAACTTTTAGTATTTTGGAAGGAACTTTCTATAATCAAGTGAGCGATTTGTATAGGAAAGCGGGGGAAACTACTATTTTTGGTGTGAATTGAGTTGGTATTTTTTATAATTTCTGTTAGATACATGCCTTTTCAGTCCAATTGTCAAAGTTTAAGTTATATATAATGAGAATGTAAAAATTATTTACAAGTCAGTACTGCTTAACTAGTCATCGCAATTTAATACATTATTTTTTGGCTACCACATCCGGCTTGATATAAAAAGTTATTTCATGAATAAAAATAGTACTGGGATAACTTATACATGTCATAGGGTGAAATAAGTTATCACAGGATCGTAAAGAAACTTCTTCCTTTTAGAAATTATGCAATGTATGATTTTTAATACAACATACCAAATATTTAATAAGAAATAATTTCATGATAACCAATCCCAACATAATTAATTCCCGCATAACTAATCTCAGCATAGTTCATCCCATTATGATTTGTTTTCGAATCAAACAACCCTTACAAAACCTTACCTAGTCATACATAGCACAAAATCTCCTCAAAATCAGATGTGTTATTTCACTTTTGCTTTACTTTGTGTGGAAAATACGGTTAGACATAAAGCAAAATGTTAGGAGGATGTTGTGTGGGACGGTAATCACGGTATAATAATGAAAATGCTTTATTAATAAAATTTTATGGTCCGATCCTTTTTCAGATTCTGTGCATAATGAGAGTTTAGTGTATCGTGTGTTTTTTTTTTACTAATACATTTGATAGTTGTTTCTTTATCAGCGTGTTCGGCATGTTACTTCATGACGACTTAAAAGAAGCTGCCTCTCACCCAAACAAAATAAAAGAATAAAATAATTAAAATTCCTCCCACCCTCTTGCATTATCATTAATATTTTGATTATATAAGGTTTCTAAATTTATCTTAATTTTTTAAAAGTGTAAGGTTCATATTTCTCTAATATTGTTTTTTAACTTGTGTACATTGTACAATAAGCCTTTCTTGACAGAAGGAAAACATACAGGAAGAACCAAAGAAAACAAAATGATCCTATATTTGGGAAATTGGATTAATGAATAAGGTGTTTGACTCTATATCGTACCTTAATCTTCGAAATCGAATTCTCGAAGTTTATAAAATTACTATATCTATCGATCACCAAAAAAAATCATCAAAGAAGTATGGTGAGATAGAGATTAACTTAGAGTTTATGAGTTCTTATAAAAAGAATTAAATTTATACTACAATAATAATAATAATAATAATGTTCACAATGAAATACTTATAGGATTGGCCAAAAAGTATTGAGTTCACGTGAACTCGTAAGCGACCTTCTAAATCTGCGTGACGGGATGAATGAAATTATTTCGAAGTTAATTAGAAGTTTCGTATTTAAGCCTTGAAAAGATTAAAATTCTTGCAAGGAAATTACATCCATTTTTTGCGCGGATTTCCCTTCAAAGGCACTAGTCTTTAATTTTTGCCCCTCAAATTTGGAATCTTTAATTTTTGTTCTTCACTTAAAAATATCTTGAGGTTCCGGGCTCGAACTTCGCTCAATAAAAATCAAAAAGAAATTCGCAAGACAAAGTTTGTCTTATGAGTAATGCCTGAAGACAAACTCTGCCTTAAAGGTAGCAAACTATATCTTAAGCAGGTAGAGTTTGCTATCTTAAGGCAAACTCTGTCGGATAAGACTTATTTTGCAGGCAAACACTATCTTAAGGTAAAGTTTGAAACTATGTCTTGCGAATTCAAATTATGTCTTGCGAATTTTAAATTTTTTGATTGAGTGGGGGTTCGAACCGAAACCCAAGGGTTTAGGTGAAGGAAAAAATTAACGATTTTCAATTTAATAGGCAAAATGTAAAGACCACCCCAAAATAAGAGCATTTATGTGAATTACCAGATTACTTCTCCTTCAATGAGCCTTATGAGCGCAATTTTAAATTAGTTAAACCAATATATACATAGAATGTTAGATGATGATACCAAAAATTCATAAACAAAGTAAATAATGTTGGAAATTTACTAATTGTGAAATTAAGTTTAACCCATTATTTATGACTCGAACAATTGGAATTCCGCACGTCGGAAATATCGTTTTCACGCACGTGTACACGTAGTGCCAAGTATCGTAAATTTCATAAGTGAAAGAGATATTGGTACATAAGTGAAACGTTTGACACATAGAATGATGGATTGTTATTGGCCAAATGACATGTGTTCCACGTTGGTAAATGAAGGAAGAAATGTACGATGTGTAAGATCGAACCGGGTCGAAAAAGGGCTGCGGCGTTGCGGCGCCCCACTGACTGAGCCGCGACGCTAATTCCCTGTTTGGCTACAGTGACTGATCGTTGGAAACTCAGAAATATGGCTGTTGAGGGGGTTTCAATGGCATTAAATTCACCCAATAATGATCATTACTTGGACCATTATTTGCTGAATTAACTTGAGATTAAAGTCATCCATTATATGACAATTGAATGTCATTATGGGGCTATTGAAAGGTCTTCTTACACACCTATATATTGAGGACTTTGGCTCAATACATTTACATAGAGATACACACTTTACACTTGTATGATTTTAGATTTTCTGAAATCTCTTCCTCTTTTGCAATCTTCCACACTCAAATATTCTTCTTTCTTAAGCGAACACTTGAATCTCCTTTATTCACTTGTTTGATTGTTGTTTTATCTTGGGAGATAAATTTCCAACACACCGTTAAAGGATTATACGGGGCAATATTATCTTAAGGAAAGATTGAAAAATCAATAGACTTAGCAAGTCATTTTCCTTGTTATATTTCCAGATTTCTAAACATATTGTTGTTGTTGTTGTTCTCAAGGAGCTTGCTGTAGTTTTCAACAAAGATTTCAAGACTCCAATGAGGATCAAAGGGCGAAGATCAAGATCATCAACACTTTGTTGTGGTTGTCACAACTATTGTTAGGCTACATGTCTATTGTATTGTAATTCATTTTGGTTATCCTTTCTAAGTACTAGTAATAGTTGTACACTATTCTCGTACATCCGTTGTGTAACTCACAATCTTAAGATAATATTGGTAATGCTAGAAAGATGTGTGCTCTCTTTGACGATAGTTACAAATCTATTGTTGTCAAAGTGAGATCTCCGTTGTTGATCTTGAAGTTGAAGATATTGTTGATAGTCATGCTTGTAAGGATCAAGAAAGAGTTGTTGTCACCGCTCCCGAGAGTGGTGTAAACAAGTGTCCACAAGAGGTTGAAGATATCAACTGAGACATGTGGAGAAGGCTAAAAGTGATGTTCCATCTTCTAAGAAGAAGCCTCCATCTTATGGTAAGGAGGATTTGGACACGTGACTAACGTGGGACAAATTCCAAAGGTATGTGTTAATAATTGTTCCTTGTCAATAATGAGATTAAAAGATAATTTCTGAATAAAAGTGAATAAATCAAGGCTAGGAATATGAAGTGGTTTTTCATTAAAACATATATTCCCTACACTTTAAAATAAGAAGTTTAATCTAGGGCTGGCCAGTGGTAGGGGCAGACCAGCCGGTCGGGCGGGGCGGGGCGAGGGTCGGGTCGGGGAAAATGGCGGGTCGGTGGCGGGCGAACTGGAGGGGTCGGTCGGCGGGACCATACCATGTCGTCCGATCCGATCCCGCTGAGTAAGTCGGGCCGGGTGGGGTCGGGACGGGACGGGTTGGCGGGTTTTTTTTTTTTTTTAATTTTTTCACTAAATTAAAAATACTAAATTACTAAGTACTAACAAAGTAACATTAACATATACTTGTCATATAGTCATAATGTCATATACATATACTATAATATTATAGACTTATAGTATTATAATTTATAATTATAGTATTATAGTATTATACTCATATATATAATATATTTATAAAATATAAACTATAAAGTATAAAGTATAAAGTTATAAACTAAATAATTAAACAAAGACAAGAATAGTGTAAAAAAACATCCTAGAAATTTGTTTTTTGCCTTTTATATTATTAATTTCATTGAAATATCAAATATACAAGATTCAAAATTACATTGTAGTGTACTGTTGTTGAAAAAAATTGCAAAAGAGTGAAAGACATAGAAAAATTTAAAAATTGCAATGAAATAAATTACCAATTTGAAAATATTTTTTCTAATTTCTTTATAATTTCTTTTGGTTATTAGGTTGGAATTGATATCTCTTGATCAAATTGTTCCACGCTACTCTCATGCCTTCGGATAAAATGTCGTTGTAGTTGTCGTCATCTTCGTTAATCTGGTTGACGCGCCTCGCCCGCTCACTCGTATCCAATCTCACGAATAGTCGCCATCTCCAAGTCTCGGCTAATGAGTGTCTGTGCTCTCTATTTGAAATCTGCTGCGAAAAAGCGCTTTCGAAGCGCGATGACGCAGATGTTCAAAATATCTCGCCATCATTGAAAGTGTCGGAAATGTCTTCTCATTCGGCTCAATATTTCAAAGTCTTCCTTTCCTTCATTGGTAGCGCTTGGTAAGGTAAATTACCTGCAAAACAAAAACATCGAACTCACTAATTTGGTTAGCACTGCTACCACGCACATTTTATTTCGAGGCTTTCAATAGAATTAATATTAGGCCTAGCCACGTAAACCGCTTGTCTTTTTAGGTTGTGTTGAAGAAGAAGATGATACAAAAGTCGGTTGGTTACTAGCACTTTCTTCTTTGGTAATGCCGATATACTTTTTGCATTCATCTTCTACGCTATTCAACACTTCTTCTAGCGTTAGTTCAATAGGTGGTTCAACATTTAAATTTTTGGGAGTTGGAGGTGGTAAATGCGTCCATACAGCTTATATATATTTTCAATAAGACTTTTACAACCCTCTACTTTAATAGTCGGGTTTAATACAACACCAATAATATAAATAGGGAATAGGAATAAAATATTTTTTAATTTCATAAACATTTTTTAATAGGCTTGATATAAGCGTGTTTTTCCATATATTCTTTAAGAAGTAAAAATATTATAGCTATATAAAACAACATAGTTGAAATAGTAGGATAATATAAAGTAGAAAATTCTTTTGTTGCTCGTTGAAAATTTTCTAAAAATACAATAAGTTCTCTAATTTTCTCCCAATCGGTATCCACAATCATATCATTTGGATTTTGATTATGGGCGTTAAAAATAAAGTAATAGGTTTTCTATAGTCATAAGCAACAACTAGTTGGTCATATAAAGAATTCCACCTAGTTGGTACTTCAGCAGAATTTTTACGTAAGATAGTCCACAATCGTGGCAAGTTTTTATATTCTTTTCTTTGTTGAATTCTATTATTTTTAAAAATAAAGTGTATAGCAAATTGTATTTTTCAAGAATATCTTGAAAAGTGAAAGACCATCCTTTACAACTAAGTTATAAATATGGCACGCACATTTGATATGAAAATGTTTTGGAAAAGAGTTAAAACATTTCTTAAAATACTAATAGCGTAATTGTTAGAAGATGCATTATCTAATGTAATACTCATAACTTTATCGGTTATTCGTAATAATGTCATTGAATAAATATTTTACGAAATAAACTCACCAGATTACTACTATCTATATATCTATATGCTAAAATACGTTTTTGCATAGACCATTTATAATCTATCCATGACAAAGTTACCGTTAAATAATCATGGCTAGTTAGTACTACGACTATATCGGAAGTTAAAGCAACTTTGCAATTTAAATGATATAATGCATAACGTAAATCATTGATATTCATGTGCAAATTTAAATACATCTCTTTTAACAGTTGATCTAGGAAAACCTTTATAAGCGAGGATTATACATATCTCTAATATAATGAATAAAACCGGAGATTCAGGGAAATGAAAAGGCAAACCCTCGCGTGACTAATTTTGCTAGTGCTTCCTATCTTTATGTTTATCATATTTAGGGCCTACAACTCCCCGTCATAGGTTAATTTGACCACTACTTTCTCAGGACAATAGTATGTGAACCTTGTCCCGATTGAGAGGACGTTTGCTCACCAGTTTTTTCAATCATGTATTGGGCATGCAAGGCTTTGTGTTTTTGCAACAGGTGTCTTCTTAAACCCCCCGTCCCACCATGACCTTGTCCAGTTTTAAAAGAATAAACATTTTTACAAGTTTTACATACAGCTACTTGATTAGCTACGTCCCTGTCAAAATATTTCCATACAACTGATTTTAATGGTCGTTTTGCCGGACCTCGTCTCATAGTAGGGGGGATAGGAGGCATTTCACTAGTGGGTGTATCATCATCTTCATTAATAGGTGTATCATCAACTAGAGTGTCATCTAAATTTTAATCTTCTTCAATTTCAGGATAATCATTTGTGTCAAGATCATATGGTATTTCAGGAAACATTTCAGGATCTATAAAATCATCTTGTCTAGGAATAACTGGAACAGGAATACTAGAAGAAGCCTGACCCTTACCCTTACCCAACATGCCTCTTAGTCCTTTCATTTTAATTATGCTAATAAATAGTTAAAGATAATGAAATTAAATGTGCTAAATGAAATAAAGACAAAATAGTAATTTAATGAGAGAACGAATGTACCAAACGTCGACGTAGAGTCGACGTGTAATCGAGAGGTTGAAAATTGAAACTTTGCTCGATAGATAATCCTCAAGCTAGTTGCCAACTTCACTCCCAATTCTCAAATTAATAAATAGATTGAATATGTAGACAATGTTGTATAGAGAATTAGAGATTGATTGAGAGATTAGAGAGTAGAAAGATTTGTGAAAATAATAAGAAGAGGAATGAGGTATTTATAGGGGTTAAAAATAAATATAAAGGGGTAGGGGTTGGGGAGGGGAGGCCTAAAATGGCGTTGTCAACGGAAAATGTAAAACGGCCGTTGGACAACGGCTATTTTGTGCTGGTCGAATCGGGGCGGGATTGGGCGGGGTCGGGCGAGTCGGGGCTGGCGGGTCGGTCGGCGGGACCATACTGTCCCGCCGGTTCGAGCCGGTCCGTTTTTTTAATACGGTGTCGTGTCGGTTTGAAGTCGGGTCGGGGCGGGGCGAAGTCGAGTCGGGTCGGGGCGGGGCGGGTCGGCGCCATCGACCACTAGTTTAATCTCACTTTCCTTCCCATTTATAATTGGACTGTTATAAACAACGACCTAAAAGAAATGGACTTAGATTATAATAAACTCGATTTATGGACAATCCTAAGCAAGGGAAGAGGACTTTAGACAAGGACTAGAGACAATCTTGTCACTGTTTCCGACAGAAGATCCGTCCTTTTGAAAAGATAGTATTGGACACTCAGTCATACGAAGCCTACGGGCGACTGGAGTGGGCTAGAGTTTCCAGATCTTAGATGATCTGAAGGCCAAGAGATAAGGCAGAAAAGAAATTGGACACTCAGTCTGCCAAAACAACTGGAGTGGGCCAGAGAGTCTAGATCACTTGTGATCCGGTTACGCTGTCACGCCCCGACTTTTCCTAAGTCTTTACTTAGGGCGTGATGGCACCTGGACAATTATTTTCCACCAGGAGCACCATTTAATTCTCTTTATTTAGAAATTTAAACTTATATTCAAATACGGAGCTATTAATAAAAATAACAATAAAGAAATTTGTTTATGACTTTATTGAAAATATAACGCGAGCCCATGCTCGTGTAAATATTGTTTCTACATAGACATACTGACAAATATTATTCTAAGTTGGAAGGGAGCCCATTCCTGGGCATTTCGAGACACTGGAACCGACATTACGAACTCGACGAGTACCAAGCCCAAGCGATGGACTTGGTATGACAAGAGGTGCGGGACGATCGCTAGCCTTGGCGTGGAGCCTTTCCTCTATCACGCTTTCTGAAACATGTTAAATAAAGTCATTACCATCGTACAAGGTGAGAACCTTACCCTGCAATTCAAAGTAACACCACAATATTCCAAGTGCAATCACATTATAACGTAATAAGCATATTGCAAAAACATATCAGGTTACAACATCTTTAAATATGCAACAACTCCTCATAGGAAATTCTCGGTTTAACTAACACTTCATTTTATCTCGTATTATACGTTAAGACATTCCCCTGCATTTCCACATGTTTATTACATTTATATATTTGTGAACGCGTATTCACTTTTCATATTTATATATAGGTGAACATGTATTCATCTTTCATATTTGTTGCGGCGTGCAACCCGATCCATTATATTTATGTATTTGTGAACACGTATTCACTTTACGTTTTATTGCGGCGTGCAACCCGATCCATTATGTTTACGTATTTGTGAATGTGTATTCACTTTACGTTTTGTTGCGGCGTGCAACCCGATCCATTATATTTACGTATTTGTGAACATATATTCACTTTACGTTTTGTTGCGGCGTGCAACCCGATCCATTATGTTTACGTATTTGTGAACGCGTATTCACTTTACGTTTTATTGCGGCGTGCAACCCGATCCATTATATTTACGTATTTGTGAACATATATTCACTTTACGTTTTGTTGCGGCGTGCAACCCGATCCATTATGTTTACGTATTTGTGAACGCGTATTCACTTTACGTTTTGTTGCGGCGTGCAACCCGATCCATTATATATTTATATATTTATGTGAACACGTATTCACTTTTCATATTTTTCAGAAGATCAAATAAATACTATTCTCTTTTCTAACATTCTGTCATTCATACTTGTAACGATTATAACTTTTTAACCATAACTCCAACTAAGGTGTTTCTCAAGCGAAAACTAAGGTAGGACGGGGATCTTTCACTGTACCAAATTTCATTTAAAACTACTTTGGGTAACTAACACAAATTTATCCTCAAAACAGCCACATGAAATTTGTTTCGGCAGAATTTTTATTAAACAACACCCAATCTTATAATAGTCATAACTCCTAATCTGTTAACCCGTTCAAGTCCCATAAATTCTCAAAACGACGAGAACAGAGAGATACACGTCTCCATGTGATCCATTCTTTCATATTATGTACCATTTGGTACAGTTTTACACTTTTATTCGCTGCCCTTCCTGGATCTCGATAGATCCGAGGCAGAAACTTTAAACAGCGATAACTCTCAATCCGTAAGTCGGATAGACCCCCGTAAGGTCTCAAAATGTCCACAACAAAGAGATCTAGAACTTTCATTTAGCAACAATTTTCATATTCCCCACATATTAGTACAGTTTTACGTTTCAACGTCCTGCCCTTCTGGATTCCGACGAATCCGAGGCAGCAACTTCAAACTACAATAACTCTCAACTCGTAAGTCCGTTTTAATAAATCTTTATATATATCTGTCCGTAACAGAGATATTTACAACCATGTAAATTTTCATATAATTCTAATAAGTAAAACTCAATAAAAACAGTCCGTAATTATGCCTTTCCGAATTTCGACCAAATCTAAGGCAGGAACTTTGAACTATGATAACTTTCAAACCGTACGTCCATTTTACCTCATTTTTGGTTCTATATGATCATATTAGAGAGGTGTACAATTCCTCCGAATTTCATCAAATTCTAACAATTATAACTCAGTGAGAACAGTTCGTAAAGTTCATGACGCAACTAGTTGTCTAAACAATCAAAAGTTCAATATTTCTTTTCAACACTCAATTCTTATTCTAACATGTATTGAACTAAAAATAAAGGATGTTACCAAGAATTTCTGAGTGAAAAACTCACCTTGTAAGTGTGAAAAATGATTGTGGTTCGGTTCTTCTGAGTGGTCACTCTTCTCTAGTAGTTTGATTCTTGTTCTTCTTGCCTCTTGGTATTTTTAGATTTTCCTCTTCTTGTTCACTTGTTTTTTTTCTGATTTTCTAATCTTTGTGGTATGCACTTTGTTTGTGTATAAGTATAATGTATAAATGGAGATGGTTGTATAACTTATGGGAGATGGAAGGCTAAGGGTGGAGGGGAATTGAAAAGGGGGGAAGGGGGAAGGGAAAGGATGCACGTATGCTGCATGTTTTTTTTCTATTTTTTTTTTTTTTTTTTTTTTTGTTTTTTTTTTTTGTTTTATTATTTTCATTTTATCTATCTATTTATCCAACTTTAACACTAACTCTATCCCATGCAATTTATTCTTTGTTTTCTTATATATATACATATATATTTTTTTAACTCAACCACAACTGTATATTATTTATTTATTTTTTCCGGATTTTACATACGCCCTAACCACGGGCAAGAGGTTGTTCATGTGAAGCAACGCCACCTTCAAAGCAAAAGAAGTTTGAAAAGGTTGTCCTCAAAAGGACTTAAAGGTAATGGGATCACCCTTAAAAGAGGTGATACATGTCCTCAACTTGATGTCAAGGATGTTGTTGGGCAATATGGCTTGAGTCTTCGCCTCATGCCCCGCATGTCGATGATAACTAAGAGTGGGACAGTAAGACTGTTGCCAAATGGATGATATATATTGTAATCCGTGCATCTATGCCGTCATAGATTAAGACACGTTAAATAGAAAGTCATTCAAAAGCCAACAGAGTTGAGATTGTTGCCGTCTGTCGACATAAACCCTCAAATGAATGTGAGGTAGCCGAAGAGGAAAAATCACCTTTCCGTTCCATCAAAGGAATAGAGAAAGAAGCACCGCTCCTGTATAACTTAGTAACACCTACATGGGTGATTTAAAGTTTGTACAAGTAGTGGGGGGAGACAAGTGCATTGTGATCTTAATTGATGATGATATAACGTATTGCATCCTTTGTTGAAGAACAGAGATGAAATGAGTACTCCCTCCGTCCATTTTTACTTGTCACATTTTAATTTGTCACATCTATTAAGGAGTCAAAAATAGAATAATAATTTTATTATATCACCCCTAATTATTGCTAAGTAACTTAATTATTGGAATAAATAAAACATACTTTAAAAGTTGTGTAACCACTAAAATTTTCTTGAATTTGTCAACCCAATAATTAATGATAAGGGTAAAATAAGTATGAGTGATAAATTATCTCTTGATTTTCTAAAGTGAACAAGGAAAATTGGATAACTATTTTTATTATAGTGTACACGTAAATCTTGACGGAGTGAGTATTAAATAGGTATAAATGCTAGTGATAAAAATAATTACGGGGTCCTCCGAATCATGTGTTAGTAACTTTTTTGTAATCAGTGTTACTACAACTTTTTTTACGAGTCAGGTCATAATTCACAATATCTTTTTGACGTTTTACATTAAACATTTTCATGTAGGGTTCCTTCGTCAACAAAAAAAAAAAAAGTCCAACTTAGCAAAACGGTTATGCCTAATATATTTTTACTTACCTAACGAAGACGTTTAATAGTCGGTTCTATTCTGAATTGTTGAAGTTAACGGATAAATATTTTCATCGATTATAATATTTATATTAATTTAGAATGAAATGTGACGAGTTTCACACAAGAATGAAACTCAATGGTCACTGCGGGAGTTCACTACAGAGGATGCATGGGTTCCAAGTTAAGTATGGAGACTTTTTGCCTGATGTAGTGATCATGTCATTTTTATACTGTGTGATTTTTCTGTGGAGGAGTTCGAATGAACACCTTGTACCTCTCTAGGTCCGTATCTCATTATAAGCATAACCAACAACTTTATCTGATTTTTGCCAGAATGACAATGGAAATCTCCTCTATTGAAGCAAAAGTAAAAAAAAGATATTTTATGTTATTTACTAAAAGTTAAGTGATTTCATGGTTAGAAAAATTAGTTCGCCCATTTCTTTAATTACATTATTTCTTTCATGGTATCAGAAGTCTAGGTTGATATTTTCTCCCAAATTTCCGTTCAAAATAGTCCGGAATCCGACCTCCCTTCCTCGGTTTTCGTGCCCGAAAATTATCTTCTCCTTCCAAATTCTCTTCCTAATTCACATATTGTTCTTTCGTTATGTCAACATCAAAGAACACGTTTCACTCTGTCCTTACAGTTTCTAAAATCAAGAGTGTCCTTCATATTGTTCGACATAGAAAACGTCCGATATGGGACGTGGACAGAGTTGTTCAAAATTCATGCACTTGCGCATCAAGTCCTCCACCACATAATTCCTCCGGCTCCTGGCACGGAGGATGTACCCACCAAGGAGGAAAATCCTAGATTATGGATTACTCTTGAAGCTACAGTTCTCCAGTGGATTTATGTCACTATCTTCATCGACCTCTTACAGACGATAATGGAACCTAACTCTACGGCCATGGCTGCTTGGGATAGATTGCGTGATATATTCTAGGATAACCGATATTCCCGCATTGTCACCCTTGAACATGAATTTTCCCAAGTCACTATGGATGGTTTTCTGAACGTTTCCTCCTATTGCAAACGACTCAAGGAATTGGCGGACCAACTTCGCAATGTTGGTGTTCCTGTTAGCAATGATCGTCTCGTTCTATAGATGGTTGCAGGCTTGTCTGAGGCCTATAACAACGTTGCTTCGATACTTCGTCAAAGTAATCCTCTACCACAATTTTATCAAGTCCGGTCCATGCTTACTTTGAAAGAAGCCGATTTGGCTAAGAAGGCGGCTACCGGTACTAGCTCCGTAGTCATGATGACATCCTCCACCACCTTTCCGGGTTTTGTTGATAATTAGTGACAGAAAAATAATCGGAAAAACAATGGACGAAACCGCGGTAACAAACATGGTGGTGGCGATCCACGGCAGATGGGTCCCACCCAACGGATGTGGACGCGGCCCAGCCCAATCGACCAAATTGGGCCCGCAGCCACGGGCGATGTCCGGTTATCCAGCGCCATCAGCCCATGGGAATTGGGCCCAATTTCAGCAACCATTTCAAATTTCAACTATCCCGGCCCGATTTAGCGGCGATCGGTGGTGGTCAGTCGTGAGCGGACACTGGCCCCACCACGCCCATCATGCAGCGGGCCTCACTCCTACCGACATTGAAGCCACGATGCACACGCTTGGAATAAATCCTGCGGACCCAAATTGGTACATGGACACCGGCGCCACGACTCACATGACGTCGGACTCAGATACTCTCTCGTCTTATTCCAATTTGAGCAATAATCGTGGTATAATCGTTGATAATGGTAATTCAATTTCAAATTGAAGTCCTACCTTTCTTTGAGCTAAGCTCAACGAGCTTACCTATTCAAAATATACTTAGCCAATTTTTTAGAAATATTCATTTTTGGGAACCTACACCTCACTGAGCGAGGTCCAAAACACATACCTATATCACATTGAGCTTAGCTTAGCAAGCTCCTAGATCCATTTTACACTTCGTCAAAAGTTTACGTTTTTCAACTTTGCTAACATCGTTCAGTAAAATAGTTATAACTCATAGCACAAAGCTCCGATTGAGCTTCACAATATATGATGGGAAAAGTATTGCAAATATCTACAATTTTCATGTTTTGAGTTTTCTCTAATTCTCAACGTGTTTTCACGAAATTTGGCTGGAAGATACACCTACCGTAAACTTAGCCGATTCTTTCGAATCTCAAGCAGCTCACTACTCGTCTGGATTTCAAAACAACTATGTCCATCCAAACTCATCCCTATAACACTTCACCTGTCTAAAATGTCACATTAATACTCATTTAACATATCCACACCTAATTCAGATTTACAGAGTGTTACACTCATGCTCCAACTTGAGAGGGGTATTGACGGACACGGATTGAAAAATTGGAAAATCTAGTCTAAGCCTAATAGGTTTATGGTAGAATCATATTCTAAGTCTAATAATTTATTTTTGGTGAATTGTAATTATCGTAGTTTTATTAGAATAGGATTTCCTTGTTAGACTATGGAAATGAAGAACATACGTACGTCTATATAAAGAGGTCATTGTAATGAATGAAAAGTAAAAAAAAAACTCATTATTTTTTTCTCTCTAAATTTTCGTCCTCTCCTAATTTTAACCATGGTAGAAAAGAAATCCCATTTCACTCATTTATGGCGATCTTCATCCACTTGGAGGCAAGAGGGAGGGGGCCATATATATAATTGTAGTATTAAATAGGTATAATTGCTGGTGATGAATGGTGATAAAAGTAATTCTGGGGTTCTTTTGATTCATGTGTTATCATTAATTGAGAGAGAATCACAAAAAAAACATTTCACATAAAAGAAGATAGGTCATAAAGTTGCTTTTTTATTTTTTGTCATTTTAATCTTCTTGTATGACTGCTAAATAAAAAACCCAAATAGTTGCCAACGACAATTTAGCTCAGTGACGTTATTGGTGATCAGTACACAAGAATCAAGTAAAGGAGATCACCTGATATTGTCCGTTTTGATTCGAGCCCCCGAGATTTTTTTTTCAAAAAGCCTCTCTCACCCGTCACCATTAAAAATATCAAACACTATAAATTATTTTCTTTACTTTTCGTTTGGGACTACTATATATCCACTCATTTGACAAACAAAGGTAGGGATAAGGTCTGCATACACTTCACTCACCCAGACACACTTGTGGAATCACATTAAATGTTGTTAGTTGTTGTTGTATCAGCGTAGGCCGTAGCGTATATATACATACTAAAATGAAAAATCAGGTTCTGGGATATCATTGCAATCAGAGAAGAATAACAAATTCAAATCTTGAATAACACAAAGTCATACAAAAATTTTAAATGTGGAACTTTGAATGGAAGTTCCTTTTAAACTACTACATTCCAGGAGTTTCAGACAGTACTAGCTTATTGAAATGTGAACACAAATTACACAACAAATGATTTAACAATCGTCAGATCACCCTCCATTTGACCCAAAAAAAATGCGAACTAATTTAATCCTCAAGTCATTATCACGACGAACATGGCAAATGCAGCAACGATCGAAGCAACAAATTTTTCATTAGGAGAAATCCAAGAAGCAGATGAAGAAGCAGGGCCACTTGGTGAAGGAGCAGGGGATCCAGATTCAGCTGCCAAAACATTAATGGCAAGTTTCATGCCCTTTTCACAATGTTTGCCTATTCCACATATGTACCATTTTTTCCCTGGTGAAGTGAGGGTAATCTCATCATTTCCAGAAGTTAAAGGTGTAACATCACTACTTGGTGTGCAGGATTGGAATGCTTCTTTATCTGCTTTGTACACATTGTGAGCATCTTTTTTGTACTTGAAGACTACAACCAAAACAAAAAAAAAAAATTGGTTCAATCAAATGAAAAAATGAACTGTTTCTTTACACATTATTCACCCTTTTAGTTATCTATACACAAATAATAATGGTCCATACTAGGAAATGAAGCTTGTTCGGCTTCTTTATTTTCACGTGTTTGGTCATGAAAAAGAATGTAGACTTACTTACACACAATGGGGGGCATGGGCGGTTTTGATGGCCTAAAGACAAACTACATTAAGAGGCCTCTTAAACTTGTTTCTTAAAGTTCATATTCTGATCAATGGATCAATCAAACATGATAAAAGGAAATAGTTGATCCGGAGAAACTTGATTGGAATTAGAAAGTGAATTGTAAGAAACATGAAAAAGAAATGAATGTAAGTAGATAAAATTCAGCCGCCCTTCAGCCGCCCCCGAAGGTCGTGGCAGATATAATTACCAATAACGTCACTGAGGCTATGACTTTAGTAGCCTTGCCCTTCAGCCGCCCCCGAAGGTCGTGGCAGATATAATCAAGTAAATAAAATTATAAGAAAAGAAAAATATTATACAAATTAAAGTGAGGATGATGATAAATTAAAAAACATACTGAGCTTGTCTCCAACATGGAATTCTTTGGTGGCAGCCCAATTTGTGTAGTTAAAGTCGAGCTTCCAACCTTGATCATCACCAACCCAATGCTCAGTTGCCATTGCTGGGACAGCAACCATGGCAACACCAAGTGCAATCAAGAAAGTTGTATAGGCCATTGGGATTGATTTAAAAAAAAAAATGAATTGTAGAATATTTGTGAAAGCTAGATATAGATGATTTGAAGGAGTTGAAACTACGGACCTATTTATAGGTTGTTAATTATCCAAAATTAGGAAAGCTAGCCGGCTAATAGCGGCATTATTATTATATACATATACATAAATCTTAAGATTTTGGCTATCTCGATGACTTTGCCTAAAGAATAACACCGTCTAAACAAAATTAATACATGGAATTTGAAGTTGATATTGGAATTGTAGAAAACGTCTACAATGACTTGATTTTATGCCAATTTTATTCTTGCCGAATGTCACATCCTCATGCACAGAGGGTATTCACAAAATCAAATGTAATAAAGTCACGGAGCTAGCCCCTCCCCGTTGAGAATTGGTCAGTAAATTTTATTTATACGTAAACGATCAATGAAAATAAATATTAGACATTTTAATTATCGCACCCGCTCAAAAATAATATATACACTCCGGAATTATATTCACAGTGTATATTAGCAATAAAAATAGAACACTAATATACGATTAATCAACAAGGATGAAAAAAGTGAACAACAATAACACCAAAATTTTACGTGGAAACCCTTCTGAATAAGGGAGAACACTCAAAAGAGAGTTATTTCTTTTGAGTGTGTAATGATATTTTGAGTATTTATACTCGTGACTACACAGGCAGTGGGCCTGCTGGCTGTTGGCCCAACACGGGACACTTGCGTCGAAAATGGGGCTAGAACCCTTCACTGGAACAGTGGCGAGACTGGGCTTGGAATCAGGCCCAATGCCACATCGGTCGATTGTGTTACTAGGTGTTGTCAGTATCGATGAGGCCGGGCGAGCGATTGGCCGGTGGAGTTGGGACGTCCGAAAGATGATGAATAATATATAGGGATATATTATCATCCAAAAAATTATACGAACTAGGCACGTGAATTTTTACCTTAGCAAACGGAAATTGGGATTCATCAAATATTACATGACGACTAATGATGATTTTATTAGAAGATAAATCAAAACTTTTATAACCATGGTGATTTGACGGATAACCCTAAAACACACAAGGGGTAGAACGGGACTGAAGTTTGTTAATTGTGGTAGACGGAAAGAGTGGATAACACAAACGCCCAAAGACCCTAAGATGTGAATATGAAGGAGTCTTATTGCATAAAATATGAAGAGGGATGAATATGTCAAACCTTTAGAAGGAGAAACGTTAAGAATATTTGTAGTCATTTGTAGAGCATGATGCCAAAAAGATGGGGGTACGGAAGCATGAATCAATAAAGTTCGGACAATATTAGTGGTACGAATTTTGCGTTCGACTTTCTCATTTTGTGAAGACGTATGAGGACAAGAAAAACGAAAATTAATCTCATTTTAACACAAAATTTCCTAAACACTCCATTGTCATATTCTTTGTCATTATCACATTGAATATTTTTTATTTTCCGTTCAAATTGAGTTCTAATGAATGCTCTAAATTTTAAGAAGATGGAAAAACTTAAGATTTTTTCGCTATCGAAAAAGTCCATAAAAACTTAGAATAATCATCCAAAAATAGAACATAATATCGACGATCGAGAGAACTAAGAACATGGGACGTCCATAAATCACTATGAATAATATCAAATGACATTAAAGTATGAGATTTAGAGTCTACAAATGGCAATTTAACATTTTTTTCCTAAAGAACAAGATTAACAATTTGGAGTACTTCGCGTACCCTTACAAGAAATAAGATTGTTTCTATCTAAAACAGACAAAATTGACGACCTCGGATGACCTAGATGAGCATGCCACAGGGAGGGAGAAAAAGCTGCAAAAGTTGAAGACATGACTTGATGGGAGAAATCGAGACTTGGTGTGATTGGATAAAGATCTCTCATACTATCACACTTCATGAAAGGGCTCCCCGTCTTGAAATCCTTCACAAAAAATCCAAAAGGATCAAAATCAACATAAACCCAATTATCAGTTGTGAATTTACAGACGAACACCAAAATTTTAATCAATCTTGGGGCATGAAGAGTATTTTTCAAGATAAGTGGTTGATGGGGGGAGACAAAGTTTTATGACCATAACCCTGAATTAGAATTGAATTACCATTACCAACAATTATACCACGATTACTGCTCAAATTGGAATAAAAACGAGAGAGTACCTTGATCGGATGTCATAAGGGTAGTGACGCCGATGTCCATGTACCAATTCGGGTTCGGAGGAATTAATCCTAGTGTGTGCATTGCGGCTTCAATATCTGTCGGAGACGGGACGAACGTGGGTCCCTTAGATGAAAAGGTCTGCTATGGCCGAGGCCCAATCAGGCCTAGTGCTTGCCAAGACCCAACTGGACGGGACTGCCACTGGGACTGGGCTGCTGGACCGTATGCAGGCTGCTGGGTATTGGGCACGATCGGCGTGGCGGGCCCGATTTCCATGCGATGTTTGGGCAGGGGTGGGCCATCGGTTGCCAATGGCTTGATTAGTGGCCCAGCTGGCCGGGAACCACGAGTGTCTCGTCCTCCGCCTCCGTTACCACCACGTCTGCCACTTTTATTCTTATTTTTTTAATTCTGACCTTTCTTGCCGCCACCGTTCTTATGATGTTAGCCCGAATTGTCATAATATGCTTGAGAATTATTGGATGTGGCCATCAGGGCAGAGTTAGCGCCAGTAGCCGCCATTTTAGCCAAACCGGCTTCTTTCAACGTAAACATGGATCGGGCTTGATAGAATTTCGGTAGAGGGTTACTTTGACGAAGGATCGAAGCAACGCCGTTATAGGCCTCGGACAGGTCTGCAACCATCTGTAAGATGAGATGACTATTGCTAACAAGAGCACCCACGTTGCGAAGTTTATCCGCCGAGTCCTTGAGTCATTTGCAATAAGATGGAGTGTTCAGAAAATTCTCTATAGCGATTTGAGAAAATTCCTGTTCAAGAGTGACAATGCGGGAATAACTGTTATCCTGGAATATATCAAGCAATCTATTTCAAGCAGCCATATCTGAAGATGTCACGATCCGACCTCGGGCCCGTGACTGGTGCCTTACCCCGGGCACCCCAGTGATACAACATCAGAGAAAATCAGCGGAAATAAAAACTTAATCATGAAACAAGATAAAATAAGAAACAGGCTAACCAAAACGGTTACCTTTCTGCATATAATATATATACCTGAACAGTTATATCCTTTTACAAACCCTGCCCACAACAGTACTACAGACCTCTAAGAATGTAACTACAACTACGACGGGACAGGGCCCCGCCATACCCCTGAATGTAAGTACCTACAACAACAGGGGACTATACCAAAGATAAGCCTCCGGAGAAACGGAGCTTCCCGAACGCTGAACTGTGATCCTATGAGCGAGGATCAACAAGCGGTGTACCTCACTGCGGCATGAACGGCCCCGAAGGAGGTCGATCTAACAGTACCAAGTATGTGGCCCGAAAATCAGTAAATGAAATCATAATAGTCTATATAAAGCAGGAGACATGTATGATCACCAAACTACAGTACACAACATATAAGCAGTCATGTCAAGTCAGGGACTCAAGCCCTCAAAGTCATCACTCAAATATAACTATGGGTCTCACGCCCACAACATCAATCATGCCCATGGAATTCCTTCCTCACTGCCGGCAGTCTATGATATAATAACACCAAGAAGTACACATGAACACCAGGTCCCACCGGTGTCATAAAAACCGTACGGGGCAAGTACGAAGGCATAGCTACCAGATCCAACCTGCATCATCAACTGACCGGGGCAAGTACGAAAGCCAGCTACCAGAACCTACCGTACCAACAATACTAGATCCTCTCTGCGCCACGTAGCTGACAGCGACAAGTAACCAGGCTAACCACCAGATCACAACCGTAAGTCACGAAGCTTCGTCCAAACACTGACTCGCGAAGCTGACACGTGGCAAGTGCGATAGCCTCTACCAGATCCTCTCTGCGCCACGTAGCTGACTGGGGCAAGTAACCAGGCTAACCACCAGATCACAACCGTAAGTCACGATGCCGCGCGAAGGCGACACGTGGCAAGTGCGATAACCTCTACAGATCCACTGCGTCACGTAGGCGGCGGCAAGTAACGAGCTAACCACGGATCACAACCGTAAGTCACGAGACTTCGCCACAAAACTGAACGGGGCAAGTACGAAGGCTAACTACCAGAACCAAAGCCGAATCAGCCACGACCGGGGCAAGTACGAGAGCCAACTACCAGATACTAAAGCCGAATCAGTAAAACCTCATGGAGAGCTAGTCCATGGAACAACAATCCTAATGGAACCATACCCATGGGCCACCCAACGTGTCAGTAGGTCCAAGGTTATAACAAGATAACCGGCCCTCCATCGAGAGACTCGGTATCACAGGATCAAAATACTTGCACAACAAAGGCTAGCACAACAAGCATAGGCAAGTTCAACGTACTCATAGACTTTTATTTTATTACAACAAATTCGGATTTTAACCCCAAGGTACTACGCATTTTAACACTTTAAAAGATCCATTTCTTTCACAAAAAGTCACATAATACTCGTAGTATCAAAATAGAGTAACTATCCTTTTTAAGTAAACCAAAACAATTTTCATACCTTCTTTTGAAATAAGCCAATTTAAGACAAAACCATGCCTTCTTTTAAAACTATTTTAAGACAAAAACATGCATTTCTTTTAAACCAAAACACTTTAGTTCCTCCAATCTCCTTTCTTTTAGAAATCAAGTTCATTACTTTGGAATTAAGAAAAATCAATACTCATTATTAATGATCTTATTTAAGCAACCATGATCTAGGAAATGTAATACAATTTTGTCTTATCTTAGCTTTTATGCAGATGGAGGTTTCTACTGGTTTTAATATAATTAATTATTTGTCAATACATTTTCCTTTATTAACGCAACAGTGGTTTGTTCGATACTTATTCACATTTCCGAAATCAATATAACTTATTCCTTTTTAAAACCCAATTACCCATTTCTCATAAATGCGGTTTCACAACTTTTTAACACAAACTAAGTCCTTAATATTTCACATCAAGTCATTTATAAGTTAAGTCTCTTATCTTTTAAAAACAATCAACCATTCTTTTACCTACATAAAGTCGTTATAATTAACTTCCCATAAAGCCATTATAACACTTTATTTGTTCTAAACCAACCAAATTCATTTAGCACACGACGTCACAGTACTACATAGTTTACAACAATCATGCTAGAAAAGATAGGAAGAGGTTCACATACCTCGCGACGATTATCGACAATTAGCAAAGCGCTCCAAAGATCAGTAACCGCTAGCCTTTTCCACCCTCCAAGTAGAATACGCTACTCGTAGTACTTCAACCTATAAAGGCCACAAACGCCTATCAACTTCTAGATCCGCCGTAGAACATTTCTAAATACAAGGTTCCATATTCTACGGAAAATTCGCAAGACCTCCCCGCAACCACATAAATCTCCTCTCTATCGAGGCACGCTGCAAAACCAACAATTCCATTCTTGGACGTGTACAATTCTACTCCACAATAATACTACAAGTCTACTGTAAATATAGTCCTATGTAAATACAGTTCAATTCTAAACTACTACAACATGTAATATCCAATTACAATAGGGGGGGACAAAGATCATTACATCGATAAGCCCAAAATTATCCAAGATTATATGTCGATCCTGAGCAACGTTTAGCTCCAAATCCTTACGCTCCAACCCGCTCCAAGCGACCCTTAGAAGTTTCCAACCAACTCCTCTTCAAGATCCAACTCCAAAAAGTGAGGAACACTTAGGCTCAAACTATGGCAAGTTTCGGCCAAGGTAAGGTTTCTAGGCTAGGGGTGTGAAATATTTTCCAACTCTTGGTACACAATCTTCCTAACACTCTAAGGAAGAACACTTAAAACCTTAAGAATTTTTGGACAACTTTAGCTCACAATTTCAGCCCATGGCCGAGAGCTCACAAGGAAAGGGGAGGCAATTTTTCAAGACTTGGAAACTCTCTAAGTGTGGATGAAGAAGTCTTGCATTAAGGGGGTATTTATAGGCCAATCAATGGCGAGATCAAAGCAGTGTGTGGTCTAGATTTGGCCATGTGTGTGGGTCCCACTTATCTATCTACTACACAAAATATCTTCAATTTTGACCAAATGTTTTGGCCTTTTCATGCCAAAAGCGTGCAATCAACGTCCTGATTCGTCCACCAAGTGTCACCATGGGGTGACACATGTCGCCCTCCTATTGGTCCAAAATATTTCATATTCCGAAAATATCCGTAATGCCAAAAATCCGAAAATAAAGTGGGCCCCACAAACCGTAAATTCCTCCCGTGGGCCCCACGTGACCAATTCCGGAAATATAATTCCAAAATTCTTAAATATTCCAAAAAGTCCGAATACCAAATCTGGGAATCCAATTCCCTTTAATGAACATTTTTCCTCTTCAAAATTCGGAAACTTTTTCGTCGAAAAATCACATCTTTCTTCCTTTCCAAAATTACTGTCGTATTCTCGTACGTACGTCCTCACATACATACCCTGGAACTACGGGGTGTAACAGAAGAGTTAGGTTCCATAATCGTCTGTAAGAGGTCGATGGAGATAGTGACATAAATCCACTGGAGAATTTTGCGTCAAGAGTAACCCATAATTTAGGATCGTCCTCTTTGGTGGGCACACCATCCGTTTCAGGAGCGGGAGAGATTATGTGGTGGAGAACTTGATATGTCATTGTATGAATTTTGAACAACTCTGTCCACGTCCCATATTGAACATTTTTTAAGTCAAGAACAATAGGAAGTACGTTTTTCATGTTAGAAACTGTTAGGGCAAGATGAAACATGTTCTTATCAGTCATTGTGAATAGAACAAGAAAATTTGGACAAGAAAAACAAAAATTTGGGAAAGGAAAGTTCTCGGGTTTGAAGAAACCGAGAAGCGTGAAACCGGATTTTTTTTATTTTCTTTGGGAGAGGAGCGGAAGTATTTGAGTCCTAGACTTCTGGAACGCGAAAGAACACTGTCGGAAAAGAATTTCCGAGGAAGTAGTCTCGGATTCCGAGAGAAAGTGACGGTCAAATTTCGTGGAGAGGAGAAAATTAAGATATACTCTTGATACCATGAAAGAAATAATCCCTTGATTATTTTCATTAATTGAAAGACAATATATAGAAATTACATCTTTCGGAAAATCTCTTTATTATTCTACTCCTAAAACCCTATTCTATTTGGAGATTAACTCTCCAATTAAGATAAGTGTACAAGACTAATTAAGTTACAAGACTAATACATTTATATACAAACTATACTCTTAATATCCTGCCCGTGATGGGCCTTAACATTCTGTTTAGGGAGAAGTGAATGTGGAGCATTAAAATAGGACTTATGAGCTTCTTATTCACTCATCCTTTTTAATTAGGATTTCATTCAAGGGAAAAGGTCAAATATACCCTAAAATTTAGGTAAATGGATCATATATACCCTAAGTCAAAGTATGAGGTCATATATACCCTAAGTCAAAGTATGAGGTCATATATACCCTAAGTCAAAGTATGAAGTCATATATACCCTAAAACGTTAGTAAATGGATCATATATACCTTTTCTAACAATTTGGACACGTGCGGCATGGCGTGCGTCATCCATTGACGGAGAATTCGCCATCTGATGAATCAGACACCACAAGTATCCATTGGAGGTGAGACTTACACCATTAGCTTCGTCTCTCCAAGCCCGTCATTTCCATACCAATTACACCCGTCGATTCAACCTACAAAGACGTCAATTTCAGATCGAAAAACCATAGCTGCGAGTCTATTTTTCGCATTTTCCGGCCTCCTGAGAGAGAATCGACGGTGGTGGTTTATACCACTGTGACCGCCATCTCAAAGCGGTCACGTACTTACCAACGCCGTCCACCAATTCAACCCAGATCGTCCCAACGACCAAATCGTCGTTCAGTGAAACCCTAGGCGCAACTTTCACAATTTCGGCCACCACCGGTAAAATCGAGCTCCATCGGTGGTACCACTGTATTTGTCTTGGTCTTAGCTACCATTTGCACCCAGACCTGTGCCTTAATTCATCGCAAATCGATTTTCACCATTGTTGAAAAACTTCATCGGGGTCAATGCCGTCCAAAAACGATGAAATCGAATGTGTTGCGTAATATAGACGTGTAGAGGGTGACGAGACGAGTCTTTTGGTATAAGACTCGTCGGCGTTGACTCGCTGTGGTGGCTGGAATCACTGTAGCAGTGGTGAATTCTCTGTCCAGCGGATGACGTGGTTGCCATGTGGCAGCCACGTGGCTGCCACGTGTCCAGTCCGTTAAAAGGGGTATATATGATCCATTTACTAACGTTTTAGGATATATATGACCTCATACTTTGACTTAGGGTATATATGATCCAGTTACCTAAGTTTTAGGGTATATTTGACCTTTTTCCCTTCATTCAGTGCAGTAAATAACTTAAATGCTCCTAAACGTGATTAGTCTTCATATAATTATAATATTGCTATTTCATATTCATTATATTAGTTGTTTAATCTTTTATTACATTTTACTTAAAATTAATTTACAGTAGAGGCAAAATCGTAATCAAACTTTGAAGGTAGGAGCTTCCACCTTTAGTATAATATATGGTATGATTATACTATGTTTTTTATAAAAACATTTGGCTTTAGCAGCCAAAATATATTCAGAACAGGACATCATTATAGAGAGATTTAATTGTATTATCATTTCCACTGCAGGATTCTGAGGACATTCTTCTTCCAAAAGATGAAAAATGGCCTTTTCTACTCAGGTTCCCGATTGGTTGCTTTGGTATCTGCCTAGGCCTTAGTAGTCAAACCATCCTCTGGCGTTCACTTGCTCTGAGTCCTGCCACCAAATTCCTCCATGTTCCACTTTTCATTAACTTTGTGGTTTGGCTGTTAGCCGTGGGGGTTCTAGTTGCAGTCTTCATAACCTACATGTTCAAATGTGCACTTTACTTTGAAGCGATAAAGAGAGAATACTTTCATCCAGTGAGGGTCAACTTCTTTTGTGCTCCATGGATTGTCTGCATGTTTTTACTTTTTAGCCATAGGTGCACCACCTAAAACAGCACCAGGACTTATTCACCCTGCAATCTGGTGTGTCTTCATGGCCCCAATCTTCTTCCTCAATCTCAAAATCTATGGCCAATGGCTTTCGGGGAAAAGACGTCTTTGTAAAGTAGCCAATCCGTGTTCTCATCTCTCTGTAATCGGGAATTTTGTGGGAGCCATTTTGGCTGCCAAAGTTGGATGGAAGGAGCCTGGCAAGTTCTTGTGGTCTATTGGCTTTGCACATTACTTTGTGGTGTTTGTCACATTATATCAAAGGTTGCCAACGAGCGAAGCGTTGCCTAAGGAATTGCACCCTGTTTATTCCATGTTCATTGCAACTCCAGCTGCAGCCAGCCTTGCTTGGGTATATATGACGAATTTGATGGCTTGGCAAGGACCTGCTATTTCATTTCATTATTTCTCTACTTATCGTTGGTTGTACGTCCCAACTTCTTCACAGGATTCAGGTCACTTTCTTGTCCCAACCTAAGACAGTACAACAGTGTTCAAAATTTTGAGAAAAGCTTGTCTTTACCTTCATAATTACTAATATCTCGACTATCTGCAGATTTTCAGTAGCATGGTGGTCGTATACTTTTCCAATGACCACAGTTTCAATAGCAACCATAAAGTATGCAGAGGAGGTTCCTTCTTTCATAACGAAGGCTCTGGCTTTGGCCCTTCCATTCATGTCAACAACAATGGTATGCATATTATTCGTCTCCACCTTTCTGCATGGTTTTGTTTGGAAAACCTTGTTTCCGAATGATCTTGCCATTGCCATAACAAAGAAAAGATACAGCAAAGATAAGAAGCCTTTGATGAGGCGCTGGACAAAGCAATCACCTCTTTCATTTCACATCAATAGGGAAACATAACGCAGGAGACAAAGAGTGCCTCTGATGAGGAGAAATGATTGTGAATCAATAATCGCGCTGCATAAATGTAGAATACGGTACTAGCAGCAATATATAATCAAGCAATTAGTCCTGATGGCCAGAGAGAGAACAAAGTCATTGCTGATATTGAGGATGGGCAACTTCATAAGTTCAAATGCAGGGACCAAAAAAGAGCAAAGTTATTTATAGGTCTAAAGTAGCCTTCCTACTCTGTAGCCATTATAGTCAGAATGTAATCCCATCTGTCTGAACTATTTGACAATAGCAAAAAAAAAAGAGCATTTGATTTGAATTTGTAATTTCATATTCAACATCTGATACATAATTCATCTAATCTTTTGAATATTTTCCAGTCATCAAGAGTCGGGGACAATTCAGAGAAACCTAATTGTAGTAACGCCATCCGCCAATTATCTAATGACATAATCAAGTATATATGCCAAAGTCTTTGGGAGCTCATACAAATTGCTCTAGCATGTAAAATTCAAAAGGTAGATCAAAATATTTTGCTCTTGAAAAATAAAAGCAAATTGATGATTAAAGCTGAACAGCTCCTACTAAACAACACTTGCTCACTTTTATTCACATGGTGATTAACATTGTTGTTTGTATCTGACATGTGAAGAAATTGATTTTTACATATAAGTTATAAAGCTGCTATATATTCGAATGCACTAGACAATTTCCGACAATTGTTATGTTACTGGATAGCTACATCATCTCAGTCTGCCTTTTGAATGAAGCAAAAATGTGTTCATCAACATCTAGAAATGTGCTGCGTTTTGTCAACAAAATTGCTCAAACTCCTACAAGAATTTAAATATCGTTAATGGGATATGTTGGGTCATAAAATAAGAAAAAGCAAAACTCTCCCAAAGCTTTAGTCAAGTGGTAAGAACACGGCGTGTGATGTGTGGGTTAGACGCATATCACACATTCGAACCTTGACGCAGATAAAAGGCTGATATTTAAGTGGAGAAGGGTGGAACCATGTACCACTGACCCTCGGAGATCTCTCGGTTCTCAAGAAAAAGAAAAAAGAATGCAAAACTTGTACCTGTTGATGGTGTTAGAGACTTGACAAACTTCAGTTATCCCACATCACTACCGAACTGAATTAGCTTTGCTTTTGAGATCAGTTAGTTTTCCCTTCTCCATGCGTACTGTCTTAAAAGAAGAATTTTACAAGCTGATTAAAGTTTATCCTAATTATAGTGCTCAAAATATTGCTGCTTGAAAAGCCTATTAGAAACATGAATGGAGATGGAAAAAAGCTAGAAACCACAAATTAACAGTGCTTACCTCATGGTTTTGTTGGAAATAAGCCCATCTATTTTCTTTAGAGCCCTTGTACCAAAAAGACGTACAAAATCAAAACCAGACAATGTTCAACTAAATAAGATCAGAAAAATAAAATGGAAAAACAAAAGGAACCTTTGACAGAAAGCAGGATGGTCTTTGTGTTTTCAATTGCACTCCGCCTGCTGGTTGGGGCTCAGATGTAAGAGATAGCTGATAAAAAGAAACAAGAAAGATTAATAACTATTTGATGAGGTACAACACAAGAATAGAAAATCTTATAGTAATAGCTGCAATATAGTGTCCAAAAAGAAACACCAAACAATACACACCATAGGAATAATCAACATAAAGATGTAAAAATACCAACCTTATTAAACAGATCAATTGGCGGATTATGATGAATCCTTTTTACAGTATGAAAATTGAACTCCTGTGCCAGACGCAAAGCAATTCATGTGTCATTATTGGAATTTTAAAGATAAGAATAACAACTGAAAAGTCTATAATACATGTCTGGATTACCATTGGCACTGTGGTTTCCCTCTTTGTGTTTCGGAACACTCCAATGTCTCCTTTACTTGATAGGATCTATATAAAGCAAAGTTCAGTTCACAGAACTCCTTACATAAAATCTTCCCCAATTTTTCCTAATATACCTTTTTATTAAGGGGGAGAGCTTTGAAGTTGTAGGTTGACACAGATTCTTCTTGCTTTGGAGCCTCTACATGATTGACTCTGATATACAAAAAGTTCTTGTTTCTTAGTCACCCACAACCTTAAAGTAATTTACATTTACAAGTATTGACAATCAATCTTTTAATTGAAAAGAAAAATAAATTTAAAAATGTAATAAGAACAAAAACATAGAGTGTTATGCTAAAAGGACACAGGCTGCTTGCTACTCGACACACACACACAAGGATATCAAGATTCACCTTCTGAGTTCTCTATTTCCACATTCCACAGTTGAATTAGTACTGGTTTTCTGCAACACCTGCATAAAATATTTTATCAATCGGTAATAATAATGCCAACAATTTGAACATGGTATATAGACCGAATTTCTTCATGAACACTCCTAATTTTATCAACTCCAATAAGATGATCAAATTCAAACTCAGATTCAGATAGGACTCCAAAAAATGGTAGGTACATTTCTTAGACTTCCCCAACAGTACAACTTTATGTAACATTTTAGGCTGGCAAAACCACACTGGAAGAAGCCACCAAATAGGGAAACCAGTACGAGTTTCCAAATCTGTGATGTTGCCACTAGTTATTTTCCAATTTCACTGGTGCTAAACCAGAGAGTGGTGTGCATAAGCCCAAACTCTTTGTGATAAGAACTGATACGTAACCTTATCAACGGTAGAAGAATTGGCAGCAGAAGTTGAAACAGCTGAATGATGTTGCATGGCTCTCTCTGACGTCTTCAGGTGAAATTCCTGAAATCCGACGTCTTCAGAATTATGATTCCAAGCAATGCAAGTGAAAATTCATGGAATATAAGTGACTAATTCTCATAGACATAGGCCAGACGCTATGATATGAATGGAGCTGGTAATCTTAGAACAGGAAGAAGAAGAAGCAAAGACACCAGTCTGAATCCTTACTTGAAACTGCGGAGGTTGTGGATTGCTTCTTTTTGGAGGCAAAGAAGGACCTTCAAGGATCTGTGAGATAGACAGTTGTCAATAACATGCAGATGAGGCAAATTGCCTCTTAGAAACTACACTTACTAACCTTTTTATTTAGTGGAAGAGCCTTGAATCTACGTATAGCTGTCGGCGGCAAATTTTCTGCTTGTTCACTACCTTTTGGCCTGAAATTGAAACATCATGATAAGATGTTGACAACGGTCCTCAAACAGTATAAGATAACTGAAACTAGTTAATGAGGTCGACCTTGCTCTTTGTGCTCTATGAGTTGTTTGAAGCTCAGGCTCTCTAGGAATAGTAATCCTGGGCTTAGCCGATATGTTGTTGCCATCAACTTTTCCATCCTGCAAAATCGTCCAAAATGTGTCTGAGCTCCAGCAGAAAATCCAGTAATCACCAGACACCAACCCAGAGCTCTAGAGACTATGGGGGTTTACGCATAACTTTGTACTAGAGACATTATTCAGCCACTCAAAAGTGGACCTTGCCAATGGTTGAATACTAAGGCAAACGTTACTAGTGACATCTTTTAAGTAAAAAATATTGGAGCTCGCACTTCGAGCTACTCAAATCAACAAAAAATGTCATAGGTATAAAGAAAATATAAAAGAACCGACATGATCAAATGAAACAATAGAAGCAAGATCCCCTCCATTTTTTTGTAAAAGGGCAGGCATAGGGAAGACCATCCGTCAACTCAACAAAATATATCAAAGGTAAAGGGAAAATATAAAGGAAAGACATAACCAAAAGAAAGAAAACAGATAGCCACTTAAAAGTCTTTAACTGTGCAGGGAAGAAGACTCCTAACTTTTTTCTGTGTAGATAATAGAATGCAGAGCAAATACTTACTCGCTTAGGTGTCTTGTGAACAAAACTAAATACAGGCTTCGCTTCGGCAACCTGTAAAGCAGAAGAAGATATTTTTCATGAGAATTTGAGCAACCTAACAACAGGAAGATGTCAAAAGTACACAGACAATGAAACAGAACTTGAGCACTAGAAGGAAGAGATGAAGCATTTGTGTTGTTGTCGTTATTGCACAACTGGAAAAGGACTTGGTCAATTGATTAGATGTGAAGACCAAAAATGTTTAGAATTTACTTTTTGGCAAAGGTCGTATTTTCCTTCCAGAGAGAACAAATTAACCCTGTCTAGAATTTTTTTTAGTCCATTTCCAATATTTAGAAATGTTAAAACTCCAACATGTAATACTTCCCCATGTAAAGTCTTAACCTCTAAACTTTGTTCAATTAATATGCAGCAGATTTAACTCGAAGCGGTAAAGTGGAAGCAGCAGGTAATAGTTATTGAGACTCATTATTAGAATGGCATAATACAGAGGAAAAGAAGTAAAATCCGTAGAGCAGAACATACAAATGATACCTTCCGTAGATGACCACTCTCAAGCTTTTGTCTCTTGGCAGCTTGAGTCTCGATTACAGTTGAACTTGTTCCATTTTTCTCAACCAAAAATGTTGGTAACCTAGCATACAAGAGAAAGGTGTTCAAAGAGACCACAAAACAGTAAAGTAGTTAGCAGGGCCTGTGATGAGCAACAGCTGTAACAAGGTAATTCCCAACAAATTACATGCAAAGTTGCAAGAGCTTGCTTACCATTCACCAAAAGGTGGAATATGGAAAACAACAAAACACATTTAGAAGATATCCCACTGTTTAAAGATTCACGCTTTCTAAATCTTTGAAATTTTCCAGTAAGATCACCAAAAAAGCACTAAAAGAAATTTTGCTCTGCACTTATATAGAGAATTCGAAGAAAATTGGGAAATCCAAGATGATGCATGCATCAGGAAGAAATATACTAGCATGTTTGTACCAACCTCGATTCACCAATTGGACGAGGTATATTTTGTTTGGCTAAGTGACTTGCTGTTGGTTTCATGAGGGTTGAGCTCCTGGGACAAGATGGCTTTGCCGAGCACCTGGTTTTACCTTTTGTGGCACCTTTAGCCATGTGATTGTAGAAAGTTAGCCCTGCCAATCAATGGCATCAAATATAAATGTGTACCTATCGAAGTTAAAAGACACCACGAGACCTAGTGTAACATGGTTGCATGGTGATACTGTTGTACATCAGAAATGCTTATTCACACACATTTCATGCAAGCGACCAACTTGAATCATGAATGGACAAAAACATATTATTAATTTGACAAATAAAATATTAATCATTTGGGAGATATTTCTTTAAGACAAACAGTAAAACTCAGACATTTACAATTGTCAAATTAGAAATTATAAGCACCTGAAGGTAGCTGTCTCAGTTGATTTAAAAGTTTCTCGGCATTGCTAATAGCAGAAATTCCTGCATTGTTGCCCACGCCTTCTGTAAAATGAAATCAGAAAGAAAACTTGAGAATATCCAATACGAGACCTCTTTTTATGGTGCATGCAGGCATAAAGATAAAGGCAGCAGTATTCATTATATGCCGCAGCTATTAAGGTAGGAGTGTCCCTCTTTACATGCACGTGGACACCAATGAATCAGTTCTTCAACTTTCTTGTAACCTTGTTGATTACACACAAAACCAAAAAGCTTGAGGGATTTACATCATCAAGTTGCTTTGGGCATAGGTTTGAATAAGTAAATAGAACTGCTGGCAAAGGCATAATTATGGCAACATCAATTAACTTCAGCATCAGGTACCATCCATGTTTGTTTGGATCTTATTTATTACATGAAAATGATTGTTTACAATCTTATCATTTATGCATTTTAACTATTTTTAGAGAGACTAATCCTTTTGTGACAACCAAAAAGGAAGTGGGCCATACCATGTGCCAAAGGGAGCAAACAATTACAAGTAGTATCAACTTTAGTGCAAAAAAGTTGTAGAGAATTATCGAAGATTGCTTGATTAAAGTAAAAAAAAAAAAGGAAAAACACTTGCTCTTTTCAGGAAACAAAACACTATATAGAGTAAAAGGACCAACAACAACAACAATACCCAGTGGAATCCCACAATGTGGGGTCTGGGCAGGGTAGAGTGTACGCAGACCTTACCTCTACCTCCGTGAGACCCTCGGCTCAAGACAGAGCATAAGCACAAGCAACACCAAAACCAAAGCAAGTTTGATAAATAAACCAGTTTATCAGCACTAGATGAAGGAACCAGATGTAACACCAAAACCAAAGCAAGTTTGATAAATAAACCAGTTTATCAGCACTAGATGAAGGAACCAGATGTTCCCTTAGCATCTCGTAAGCTTTAACTTCTATTATATCTAAGGCCTTGACGAGTCACAATCTATGTCAAATTTTCAAGAAGTAGAGTAGATTTTCAGTCAATAGGATACCTCCACATCCAGAAATATGAAAGATTCAAATTGATTAAGAACTTCTTAAAGCAAATTTTCAACGCCAAAGAAAGGAACATAATAAATTTCTGGTATAACAGCAGAGCACAAAATTCAAGTAAAAGATGAGAGGTATAACTTTTAAAGAGCAAAATAAAAACCTTTTATTGCATCAGGAACCTCTTGCTCGACCTCAATCTCAGAATCACTATCTGACAAATTCATGTTCTCAACTTTGGATTTCGGAGAAACATTAATGCTTTCCAGCAAAACGTCCTCCTTCGAAATTAACCTAGTAACAAACGCTTGAACAACAGAGAACAACTGTATTATCAGTCATAGAATTCCATAAACAATGTTCTTGTACAAAATTGATAATTCCAACACTAGTGGAGTGTACAATCCAAATTTTAATTTTACTCGAATGGTGTTTAACCTAAGGCATGTTAGAGGCAGGTATGTTAGAGGCAGGTATGTTAGAGGCAGGTCCTTTACCAAAATGAAAGCAAAGAACAGCCAAAAAAGAAACCAGTGTCATATAATGCTCAATACATCAAGGAAAATAGCATAGAGGAAATCCCAGTTCTAAACTATTTTTTTCCAAAAAACATAAATAAAAGAGGTGAAAATCATTTAGAGATTTGCATAACCTCCACAGGATATTTTGAAAGTTTTCATATATACTTAGGTAGGGTAAGGTCTGTCTACATCCTACCCTCTTCATATATACTTACTTATTTAAAAAAATAAAAATATTTTACATAAAAAGAGTTAATTGTCAAAAACACACCTAAGTATCACTTTTTCTCAAGTTTCACACCATCCGTAGGAACATTAGTTGGTCTAATCAGCTTCGAGATGTGCTTTAAAACACAGATGGTGATAGTTCTCGTAGGGAAAAGGACACGATTGATAGTCTGGTATGAAACTCGTGAAAAAATGATAGTTAAGGTTTGTTTTTAACCATTATCTCTACCAAACAAAAAAAGATGAACAGAAAAGCTAAACAAAATGGGGAAAAAAAGCTAAAAAAAATGGGGAAAAAAAGCTAAAAATATAAAATATATAACGTGAGAATAGCATTAGCATCATCGCAACAGAAGAGTTGATCCTATAGTGACCTGTAAGTGTCACGGGTTCTGAGTCATATAAACAGCCTCTTCGCAGAAATGCAGAGACAAAGCACTTTGTGCACGGCAATGCAAGGTGCAATCAAATATTTTTTTAATAACCTAACTTAAGAAATTGCTAGAAATGAGTAGGCGAAAAAATACGAAGTTCTAATAATCAAAGAGATAATGGTAAAAAATACAGAAACTATCAAGTATTTGCTTTTATTACCCGAATTCTCACCAACTATTTCATAATTTATTTTAATTTTCTAAATTATTTTAATTATCAGCATGGAATGCCATTTGGCACCATTTTTAAACAAAAATAGTAACAAAAAAAGAGAGTGCATAGAGGCACCATCACATAATAGTCCATGTATGTTTTGATAAATAGTTAGTTATATTTGAGATAGAAAACGCAAAATAGTTGAGATAGAACTAGCAAAAAAAGTGACTCAGCTGCCATTATTATCTCTAAATCAAATAAACACGAAAATTCAGTATTAAAACCACAGAATAAAACAGACTTACGAGAAGGCGGATAGCTTCCAGCAGATTCAAACCAACTCTCAACCAAACGAGTCCCAAGCAAAGACTCATCACAGCAAAAATCAAAGTAACGAGGCGCATCAAACTCATAATCGAGATCAATCTCCACCGCCGTAAACGTATACTCAACCATATCCTCCATCTCTTCCTCCATTAATAACCGTCGATTTTCAAATACACACACTCAACGTGATTTCTCACACAGCGACGAAACACGTGAATCGATGATATAATGGAGAAGAAAAAAGCTCTAGCACTAGTCAGTGCATTGAAAAACGAGAAGAATTGGAAAGAAGAGACGTAACAATAGTATGGAGATTTGGGAAGAGAAAGACAGAAAAAAGAGTAGTACTGCTATTTAGCAGTGAGACTTGTTGGTAGCGGCATGTTTCAGAAGGATCCGAATTTTTGAAATGATGGTCCGATTTGGGTTAGGATATAACGTTAGGAAAACTTTTTAGGTTTTGACGATTATACCCTTCTCTCTTTTTCATGTTAATTTTGGTTTTAGGAATTATTATTATTATGTAAGTTAAATTTGTAAGTTATTATCTCCCTCCCATTTTGTTCGGACATACTTTTTTATTTCGGTTTGTGTAAGGGGTATGATATAGGTTTGAATATCTTTTTTGTGTTTAATATTCGCATAAGGCATCGATTAATTTAAATTCACGTTTTGTGAAGCTTATATATAGGACAAATGCTTCCTACCTAGATTATTTTCATACTTAAAGCTCAAAATCGAGATCATTAATTATGATAAGAATAATAGTGATATGTTTTGAGTGTTATTTGAATGGAGGGATGTGATACCTTTTTTTTTTATTCTAGGAGAATGAATGTTACTAAATGTCTATTTACTTAAGGAATAGTTTTTATAGACATTGAATGAAATTGCGAAATTATTTGATATTCATAATTAAAAAAAATTGAATGAGAATCCATCTAAGCATGACTTGGTGCTAATAATGGGCATATTTAAGGTCATAAAATGATAATCTAATGCTGGCTTTTTATTTTTGGTAGCAAACTATTAGTATTTTTCATAATAAGTGGTGTTTTAGGCTTTTCATTTTACAAGTTATTTTCATACTATGAAAATAAAATTTCTTTCATAATAAAATGAAATCTAAAACTTGCTTTTTATTTTTGGAGTATCTATTAAATCATTGTAAAATCATGTAGAGCAGTGACAAGTAATTTTTCAACAAAAAGTTCCAAATTATCATTTGGTGAGAGCAACAGAAAATTTAGAACAAATGGATCCGGTAGTGTGAATTTTTGAAATTTAAAACGAGATGGGGATTGGATTGTCATTTTGGGGGGCAAATAGGATAATATTTATCTTCGGGCAGAAAAGCCAATTCTCGTTGAAGTTTGAGCTCTGTTTAGGGCGGCTCAAAACTGTCCAGCGAGTCTGAGAATTTTGACATATGTTCACTTTTAACCCCTTTGATTCAATTTAATTGCGATTTTGCCCCCTAACGGTTTGTTCGTTTGTCAGGTCTTCTACTGGGCCCCTCCTGCAGTTCAAATGAAAAACATTTTAATATTCAAGACATAGATCGTAAATATTTTAGTATAGTATAATAGTTTAGGATATGTTTGATCAATCTTCTTGAAAGGTATTTCTGATTCTCAAAAGTAATTTCGCAGAAATTATTTTTGGAAAATCAATCAGGATATTTGATCTATAATTATAAAAGTGCTTCTGAAAAACAGAAACAGTTTCCTGTTTAGTCAACATTTATGCAAATTTACTAGAATATTCATTTTTAATAAATTTAAAATTATTTAAAGTATTCTTTTTTATCATATGTTTCTAAAAATTAGTATATCTTTACAATTTAATAAAAAAAAATTAATTATAATATTTAATCAAAAAATAATATTATATTGTACATAAGAAATGTAACGACAATATTTCTATTTTAAAATATGAAATTGTAAAATATGTCCAACCCTATCCCGTCATACCCACACCTATCTCACTCATCCTCAAATTTCTATGTCATATTTTTTTTACTTTTATAAAAAATATGAATTTTTTTCTTCCCCTTACCACGTCCTAACCCCCAACCCCACTCCATTGCCCTATTCATTCCTCAAATTTCTATTTCATATTTTTTGTTACTTTTATAAAAAATGATTGAAAATATGAAATTTTTCTTACCCCCGGCCTATCCCTATCCCTACCCCCCACCCCTTGCCCTACCCCATCCTCAAATTTCTATTTCATATTTTTGTTACTTTTATAAAAAAAAAATGAATTTTTTTCTTACCACCCGCCCTACCCCTACACCCCACCCACCCACCCCTATCATCATACTCATCCTCAAATTTCTATTTCATATTTTTGTTACTTTTATAAAAAAACGCACTCGCCCCACCCCACACATTGCCCTACCTATCCTCAAATTTCCATTTCATATTTTTTGTTACTTTTATAAAAAATAAAAAAATAAAAACTTACCCCCACCCCCCATTGCCCTATCCATCCTCAAATTTCTATTTCATATTTTTTATTACTTTTATAAAAAAATATATGAACTTTTTTCTTATCCCCACCCCTTACCCTCATTGCCCTACCCATACTCAAATTTCTATTTCATATTTTTTGTTACTTTATAAAAAATAAAAATAAAAAATCTTATCCCCGCCCTATCCCTTACCCCACCCCTATCTCTAATCTCAAATTTCTATTTTATATGGGATATTATATGAGATTAAAAGGAATTTTGTGAAAAGAAAATGGTAAATGAGTCTAAAAAAAATTCAATGAATGAGTAATAAGACATTAAGATTTCTCCGGAAGCACTTCTCCAGAAGCATCGAGTTGGTGTTTTTGCTTCTCTTCCATCCAGAAACACTTTTTGGCTTCTGAAAAAGTATTTCTACTTCTGGAAATAAAATATTTGACCAAAGAAATATTTCTGAAAAACAGAAACAATTTCAAAAATTTGGCCAAACACCACCTTAATTGAATATGAAAACTGAGATATCAAATTGACTTTATGCTATCGTAAAAGAAGTATTAATAATTATGTGAAAGGACACTCACAGCATTAGAAAAATTATTAAAATGAAATGTGTAGATAATAGACTAAAATGGAAGGGAATTAGCACCACTACAAACCCAGAACCTTCTCGACATTCTCTCTAAATTTCCCCAAATAGCTGATTTCTTCATAATTTCTGCCAATAAATCTAAGGCCGCATGTTAAAGTGTACACAGACCTTAATAAGGCAGTGCGCTATTTCCGGTAAGGCTGCAGAGCTAAAATTTAGAAAATTGTTGAATTCTTCAAGGTCTTCTTCTTCCATATGCATTGATTTTACTCTTCAAATTTTAATTTACGATTTTTTTTTTCATTTGCATGTGAGTCATATTTTTGCAATTAACATGAAACTTTATTTTGTATGTCGGAAATCGGTATCCCGCCGGCTGTTCTGAGGTATTTAAGATTTTTGATTAGATCTAGCTGATTTTTTTGTTCGATCTAGGATTCTATATTAATGAAAATAGCAATGTGATTGTAAAAAATAAAGTTTCAATTTCAGCAAAATCGTGATTAAAAGCTATTCGCATATTATTGTTTAGAATTAGAACTAATTAATTAAGCTTTAGTTCTTAGACTAATCTGCAATCAAAGTGTAAATTTGTGCTCAAAACGTAAGAGATCACTTGTGAGAGATTCAAATTTTAATTTAACCTAATAAATGCAAAATATAATAAAATTGAACTCAAAACTGAACGAAGTGAGTACTTCGAAAAAACGAAGCTCTGACACAGATCCAAAGTATCACACAGCACCGATTCACCACCGATCCGAGTTCCGCCTGTTCACCACTGTGTTACCGATCGCAACCTCTCAATTCTCTTCTTCGGCGATTTCTCCTCAGGTTTTAAATTGATACTAATGTGTAGCATAACTAGTGATATTCGCCAGATGAAGAGTGATATAGAAGCTGGTTTGAATTTGTATTTGTGCTTCTCAGTGTTGAGATACACCAAGTATATACCGCATATATACATTGTATATATATGTGGGTGGTTAGTTAGTTGTTAATTAGATATTTTGGATTAATTAGATATTTTGTTATTAGTAGGATATTATTAGTGGATTTAATTTCCTATAAATAGGTCTATTACTTTGTAATTACATTTGAGCAACATAATAGAAAATATACATAAGAGCGGTTGCTCCCAAACTCTCTCTTCTCATTCTCACGATTTCTGTCTTCTCAGTCTCCTCTCATGTTCACTGATTTCACTGCTTCTCATCTCTTGTTCGCTGAAATTAACATGGTATCAGAGCAGGATAGATCCGAGAAGCGCGATTGAAGAAGGAGAATGTCATAATCGCAATTTTTGAAAATCAGAATTGCGTTTTTCGTCTGAAAATCAGGAAAATCAAAATTGAAGAAGTAGAAATCTACAATTGCAAACATAGAAATCGCAGTCGATCGCGAACTGCAGTTGCATCGATCAGAAATCGAAAATCAGAAAAACAGAAAAATCGCAGAAATTAAAAAATTGAAGAATGAAGTCGTGATTGCGATTTTCTTTCGGAAAAACAGAGAATCGAAAATCGAATTGAAGGAGATCGATTGAAGGAGTTCAATCGATCGAAAAACAGAGAAGTTCGAAAAATCAGAGAATCGAACGATTTTCTTCAGAAAAATCAGAAAAACGAAATCGAAGGAGACAAAATATTGAGGTAATCTCTATAGTATATCGATCGATTTTGTTGTGAGTGACAACAGAATCGATAGAGAATCAAAGTCGATTCATTCTATTTTTACTTACTGTTTTCGATTATCGCATTTGTCGATTTAGTCGAATGGAGAGGTTATCATTTTCTGCGGATACACTCCGCCTTTGGCTATCGTTGCGACGTCGCAGATCGCCGAGGATAGTCGAGTTTATGAAAACTCAACTTCATTTATTTTGTGTTGGCTTATTCTTTCTTTGTACTCGTGGCAACTAATGTGACTTGTTGTTGATAAGTTGTTGTTGTTATGTTGGTTTCCATTTGTGTGTGGCTACTAATGTTGATATCGTCGAGCCACTGTTGGTGCTATTATTAGTGTAGTGATAATGCTGCAGCTGCAACTGCTTGAATTTTGTTCGTAGCAGCTATTGGTGATTATTGATAGTTGTGTCGGTATTGTTGGTGATCTTGCTGTAGTTGTTGCACTTCTGTTGGTGTCTGAAAAATGGCCTAACTATGTTAAAGATCTAAAAGCTAGTGCGACATGTTGGTATTGCTGGTGTGAGTACATCAGATGTTGTTGCACTGCATTGATGTTGTTGCACTGCTTAAGATCAGTGATTCACTGCTGGTTTCAGGGTGCTATTTCTATTGCTAAAAGCGATCAATTCTTTGGATTTTTGAAATCGCTAGTTATATTGATATTAAGAGTGGAAAATGTCTATCGATAGGAGGATCGATGAGTTCTTAGCGATAAATAGACTAAGAACTGAGGGATACTTCGTCGGAGACGATATGGATTGAGTTGAAAATCAATTCAAGGATTCAAAGAGTTATTCACAGTCGATCAAATGTTAGATTGGCTGTTTTTATATGTTTAGCCCAGGATAGGAGAATCGAAGGATTTCTAGTCGGAGATTGAACTAGAAATTGAGGGAGACTCGGCTGCATATCCGAGCTTATTGAGATAGCTTGCGTGATGAGAATCGAGGGATTCTCTAGTCCAAGCGAGACTAGAAAACGAGGGGTTCTTGCCGCTTATTAAAATAGTTGGCGTGATGAGAATCGAGAGATTCTCTAGTCCGAATGAGACTAGAGAACGAGGGGTTCTTGCCGTCGTTTTTACATAAGGAGAATCGAGGGATTCTTTAGTCCAAGTGAGACTAGAGAACGAGGGGTTCTTCATCTATTGATATGGGAGTTAACGCTCCTACTTGTTTCCAGCAGCTGATGTTCCTGCTGGTGCAGGACTGGACTGTTTTTGTTTGTTGCCTACTGTTATTGCTAGGATCAGTGGGAATGATTCAGGATATTTTGTTGTCTATTTTGGTTGCTGGAAATAGCTGGTGCTACTGCAGTGTTTGCAGCTGTGGTTTCTGGTCTGCTAATGCTAGTGCTGCTGGCTGGAAATATGTGCTGCTGTGGGAGGGGGATGGCAAGCTTTCATTTGTTGCTGATGCTGCAGGACTGATTTCTGCCTGCTGATATTGCTGAAATTTGCTAACTGCTCACTGGTGTGACTGTTTTTTTTGTATACTGCTGTTAAGAATGTTGTTGATATGTTGTTGCTGGGCAGAGCTGCAATTTGTTGCAGCTGCTGGAATCGTTACATATGCTGTCGAAACTTAGTGTTACTGCTACTGGTGCTTCTCTAGTAGTTGATGTCACAAATGTAGCAGTATTGAAGCTGTTGTTGTGTAGCAGTACTGAAGATGCTACTATTTCTGCTGGTTTATATCTCAGATATTGGATCACTGAGTTGATTAATAAAGGGAAACTATTGGCTCGCATTACCCAGTACATCGTTGCTCTATTTGTGGTTGTCGATGTAACTGTTGTGGTTCAGTAACTGAGCGGCATTTGGTGTGGTAACTGATGTTTGTGATGGTTATTGCTACTGGAAAATCATGCTGCTGGAAAGATCATATGTTACTAATGTTGGTGTTACACCTGCTGCTGCTGATGTGGTTGTTGCTGAAAATGTTTCTCCTAGTGCAACCACTAATGCTGGTGCTACACTAAATGATATTGTTGCAATGGGATCCTATTTTCCCATTGATCTTTGTCCTAGCAATGAAGTACCTTTCTAGAGTTTTGGATAAAATGTGACAGCTACCAGACTTCAGATTCCAGCCTATGTACAAGCAGTAGAAACTCATACATTTAGCTTTTGCAGATGATCTGATCTTCAATACAGAGGATGATCTGATCTTCAATACATAGGGTAATGGAAGCTCTACAACATATTTTAGCAACTGCGGGGTTAATTGCAAATACATTCATTGCTGGAGTGGTAGATGAGATTAAGGAAAAGCTACTAGCCTAATTGATTTTGCTTTAATGGTGGAAAACTTGTTTCAGTTGTTCCTCCCTGTCTTCATTAAAATCAAAAGTGGGAGTGGGTCTGGAAACTACAAAGCATGGATGGTTTGAACATGTTAGACAACCTGTTCTTCCAGCAAGCATAGCCTATGTGCCATTATACTTCAATGTTGTTCTTGCGCCTGGTGTGGCAGTTGTTGTGCTGCTGTTTAGTATTGCTTCCAAGCTAGGACTGAAACTCCGCTGTTTTCAGTGCCTAGCTTGAGGGGGGTGTTGAGATACACCAAGTATATACCGCATATATACATTGTATATATATGTGGGTGGTTAGTTAGTTGTTAATTAGATATTTTGGATTAATTAGATATTTTGTTATTAGTAGGATATTATTAGTGGATTTAATTTCCTATAAATAGGTCTATTACTTTGTAATTACATTTGAGCAACATAATAGAAAATATACATAAGAGCGGTTGCTCCCAAACTCTCTCTTCTCATTCTCACGATTTCTGTCTTCTCAGTCTCCTCTCATGTTCACTGATTTCACTGCTTCTCATCTCTTGTTCGCTGAAATTAACACTCAGTTCTCACATAATTGTTGCATTCCTTTTTTGAAATAATGGTTCTCTAAATCACATATTTATCTTTAGGCAAAAACTACAAGTATCTGATCAAAACTCTTGTCAAATGTAAGCTTTAAGTTAGTATTTGCTCGCATGGATCATTTCCTTTCGCTTTTAGTAAAAGTATTTGTTCGCATCGGATGAATTGTAACTAGAAAAAGAACAAGGGGGACATTTTCGATGACTAATTAATTTTAATTTGTTGAAGAGAAAATAAAATATGTCATATATTTCCCTTCACAGTTTTACGTTATGGTTTAGCTTCTCTTTTGTGTATGTAAAGCTGAAATGATTGTATGTAATAATCGTAGGAGCTCTCACTCAGCCTGTCAGCTCAACCAGCAACCGCTGCTGTGCTTTAGTGCATTAGTTTAGTGCCGTCGATTACTGAATTGACTGCTTGACTTTACTGCATTACCGGACCCGTCTTACCTTTCCTTTCTTGCCAATGCCCGGAAGAATTGGACAAATTGAACTAAAGGGCCGATTGGACATCTCCGAAGATGAGGAAGAGGAGCGTAGAAGACCAGGTATAGATGCCCTCGAATCTGCTGTTCATGAAGAAGCTCTTGAGGAAAGGAAGAGAAAGGGAATGATTGGACCAGTAACGAAGTTAGACCGAAATTCACGACTCAATTCCTCTAGAAGAAAGGAGAGAGAAAGAACAACCAATTCTATGAAACAATATCTTATTTACTAGAATCGGTTGCTACTAGTCCGGGTTACCTCAGAGATAGAGCCATTAGGCGAGAAAAAACAACCTAGTTAGTGCACTAACTCAAACCTAGTTCTTGCACGAAATGTCCTCCTAACATAGGAGCACTCCTGCTAAGAAATGGAAGAGCAAATTTCTTTCTGTTCGACGACACAATGCCTCACCTGCCCTCTGCTACACATCTCTTTCGTTCGCCCTAGACCCACCCACCAAATGGAACTCTGCCCTTTTTGTTGGGTTAGAGCGAGTATGAAGTCAGGGAGGAAGAAGAAGAGAGGGAAGAAATAATATAGTAATATTTACCTTTCCCAGCTCTCAGAAATGGAGAAGGAATCAAAAAATTTCTTGCTCCTTTTGTACTCTGAGTATTTACAAGTGTAAAGTCTCAGTTCTTTTTTGTTTGGTAACGATGAGTCTAATTTCTTCACTGCTTTTTGCATTCTCTGCATATTTGATTTTTTATTATCAGTACTCGCTCTTCAAATGCCAGTGGGCTGACACTACTCGGGATAGAGGGTTCAAAAAATATGTTTGAAAATTTAACTGTGTCTATTTTTCTAAATTGATTCACACCGTTGATCGTTGGATCACGATCCTTAAATTGAAGCATCTCAAGCAAATATGGTCTACTGTGTTGACGATGAAACTGATAAAGAGTGGAGTGTGGCTGTACATCTAAAGCCAAGAGATCTGTTTGACATGGGCGAAGCTGATGAAGAAGCAATATACAAGAATGAGCCATACCAACAACAAGAATATGAACATCTTTTTGATGTTGATTATGAAAATATTCAAATTGCAATAGAGGAGCATATGTCTTAATAGAAATTAGTTTTTTATAAGATGAAAAATGTTTAATTTTAATGAACTGTATGTTACATTGTCATAGTTAGGATCTTGGTAGAAAATGAATTTTTACTGAGATATCTTGTGTCATAGGTAAGTGTTTTCAATACTTGGTGAATATGTTCTATGGTCTTCACTGTAGCTTGCTCATTATGATGCTGTTTCTTTTTAAATTTGATTGTACATTTAATTCAGAGATCAAAACGTTAGACACCCGTATATGATACAGGTCTTTTGTCGATTGTAGGTATGACGAAGACCAAGAGTTACCTTGACATGCCAAAGTCAGTTCAGGCAACACATACTTCAGAAGGTGCATCCACATCACAGACACATCAATCAACACTACCATTAACATCATTTTTTCAAACGAAACCTCGACCAGTAGCTTCAATCTCAACCACATCACAGCTGGATCGATCAGTTCAGCCCGCAACACATCAGGCACCATCACAGCCGGCGTCATCAATTCAGCCCACAGCACAGAAGGCACCATCATAGTCAGCTCCATCAGTTCAACCCTCAGCACAACAAGCACCACCCAAAAAATATATTGGACGTGAGTCTGCCTCTCATTGGACGGTAGATGCAATAGGTAATGTTATTGTCCTATAAAAGTGCTGAAATTTTCTTTAAACTCAGTTGAAACTTGAAGTGATAAACATGTATCATGTTTTGAGAGTTTCTGTCCACAAGGGTTGCCTTCTATGTGTTTGCCTAAAAATGTTCTACGTTTGGACTTTGGTGTAACTGCAGCATATTTACAACTATTCCTTTAGATGGCCTTCTTTACTTGAGTCTCTACTTCTCTTGTTGATATGCCAAAAAACAGATTTTAGTTCAATGAGTTTAAAAAAGAACTTGTTTATTTTGGTGTCTTGTCCTAGTGCATATAACCAGGCTTTGGTTCACTTCTAGAGCACATTCATGTCCAGTTGGTATTCACATTTTTCTGAAAATTATTTTAAGAGGTTGATTTGTAGGTGGTTCTTGTATGACGAGGTGAATGTAGTTCTCGTAGTAGTTATTTATGTATTTCTTCTGTTCTATCATAAGCAACAAAATGAAACTTATCCTCTCTTTTATCCATATTTGTCTTAGATCATTTTAAGCAAAGTCCAGAATAGTGGTCTGCTGCTTCATTCTTAAAAGAATATTGTATGTCTGCTGCTTCGTTCTTAAAAAGATATTGTATGTCTGCTGCTTCATTCTTAAGTATTCCTCAACAAGCTTGTTAAAAAAAATTCTATTTCTGCTGCTTCATTCTTAGTTCTTTCTCTTGAACCTTCATGCTTCATTATCATTTCTCTTGAAAGAGTAGTCACGCATCATCTCTTGGATGGTTTTGTTTCCCCTTTGTTGTCAATTACTAATTGAAATTGTACAATGGGTTTTGTGTTATACTATATTTAGGAAAAAATTGAACTAGCTGTGAGTCAAAGCACCATGAATGAGTCGGAAATTTCACCGAATGATGTTGTTGGTAAGGTGCTAGGAAAAGAGCACACTGGAAGAGTGAGGTGCTTGGGATTAGGAGCTGTCCCTAGCAGAGTTTTTAAACAAACACGACCTCGTTTTGGTGGTATGAGTGCTTCAAGTAGTAACAATTCATGTTCGTCCCATTGTCAAGAAAACTACACTAAAATGATAAATATTCACAATCAAAGTCAACATAACTACAAAAAAAATGGTGAATTCTAACAAGCTAATGATGAATTCTTTCAAGGCATATATGATAATAAAAGAAGGAACCATACCTGAACAATTTGCAGGGTTTTTTGCTTCTACTCCTACAACAGTAAATAGTGTTCTTAAATTTTCTTTCATTTGAAAAAAAAAGTCAAATTAACACTGTTATATAATATTTAGCATTCGAAGACCTTACTATTTTTTTATTTTTTTGTAACCAAGTGATGTATCTAGTGGAGCCCTTTCACCTGCGGACGGGAGATCATTTGGCAGTATTAATCCTAGTGACAATCATTGAAGTTTTGTTGTAATCATATTTGATTAGTTACTACGACAATGTTATCGAATGGTTGCAGCGATGTTTTGCATTTAAATCTAGTTTTTAAGACTAATGATAATACTTTGTGATAACGCTTTTATGATATAATATATTCTGATAGTAGGCTGCATTTTTTATGGGATAATGATATACAGGTTAACTATTCAAATTTGAATATTTTTTACTGAATCCCTTGTGAATTGTGATGGATGGATGTACTGGAAATTTTGTGTCTGTTTTTTGCATTAGCTGGATGCCTGAATTCTTGTATGATATGTTAATTGGTGTTATGTAGCAGGGAAAGGCTTCATAAAGCTGTAATTAAAAAAATGTTCCAACAAATTGCGGGGGGTTTAGACCCCCGCTACTTAAAAAATAAATAATTTTGTTAAATTATAGGGCAGAGGTTTCAACCGCTACTGAACTTTAAAATAGCTGATTTAGTTTCCAGCTTGCGGGGGTCAAAATCGCCGCTATACTATTTCGGGGGTCCTTTATAAACTGTTGCAAAGTGATCGCGACGCTCATTATAGCTGGGGTTTTGAAAACCGTCATTTTTTTGTAGTGACACTTGACTAGTAAAATACAAAGGGTTATACTGGCTTGTTTAGTAAAGTTAAATTTAGCTTGAAACATCAATTCAGACAGACTAGTTGATGGTGCATCGAAGTTCGAACTCATTGTATCTCTAATGTTTGGGCAGACACATCGATTGTCTTCCACAATTATTGCGGGATTAATAAAAGAAATCTACAACTAAAATAAAAGTTTGAGTTCTTTGTTTGGTCCAATTTCCACATCGTTCATATTTGAAGCGTTATTAACCCTAGCGGTTTCAATAGAAAGATCAAAACTCCTAGGAATTGTTAGGGGCTTGCACAAGTGATGAAGTATGTGATTTTATTCGATACACGCACAAAATCTTGTCTGAACCTTGATGTATGAACAAGAAAATATGTCCTTAATGGGATGATACTAACATTCATATAGGTATTACATGGTTGTCATCGGCTCGTATCATGAGATACTTGGTCAAGTTCTATGAGTGAAACCCTCATTGTGTTGCTAGGACATACGCTAAAGGAGAAAGATTTTACAACAAAAGTGAACAGAGTGATGTGGCAATGCTACTAATTGATTGTTAGTACCAAAATGTGTTGTCAATACCAAGGTAATCGGTGTCTTTCGAAACACTTTATCAAAGTGTTGTCTTTTATTGCATTGCACACTTTATTAATAAAATAAAAAGGGTTTTACTTGCTTTGTTTAGTAAAGTCAAATTTTAATGGTGCATATATTGTACATCTCTAATGTTTGAGTAGACACATCGATTTTGGCTTCCACAATTATTGCAGGATTGATAAAGTAACACCGGGTATTTGTAACTGATTTGAATCCTAAACGTTATGAATTCAATGTGAATAATATAAATTATTAATGATATTAGTAGAAATTTGTAGATTTAAAATTTCTTGTAAAGCATAAATTTATGGTCATGCAACTTCACTATTTGGGGATAATGTCTAATACCTTTCGGCTAACTCATTTATGTCTTGGCTCTAATAAGGCATTTATTAGGGTAGTACTTGTTTGGTAGTGAAATTACAATTCAGAGTAATTGCTTAGTCAATTAATACTAAAAATGTATTAAGTATTCTCTTCGTCTTAAATTATTTTTTATTTTTTATTTTAATTTTTACATTTTCCTTGAGAAATAATAATTAAGATTAATTTTTGACTATTTTCCATCTTACAGCCAATTCTTCTTCCATGAGGGTCTAAATTAATCTCTTTCCATTAAATATTTGTTCTATTTATGTGTTTAGGGTCTTTCAGAAACAACCTCTCTACGGACTCTACCTCCCAATGTAGGGATAAAGTTTGAGTAGAATATATCCTCTTTATACTCTAATTGTGAGATTACATTGGGCACGTTGTTGTTGTTGTTATTATTATATTTGCTCTACGTACGTGTCATATCCATTAAAATAAATTTTTACTAAGCATAAAAGGAAAAATAAGTAATTAATTGTGTCTTGAACTTTAAAATGTTACGTAATTTGAAATCACTATTTTTAGTAATAACGATAAATAATTTGACACTAAAAGAATATGCTACTTATTGTAAATCTAATCTAAATTGGTTGGTGGAAATTGGAATTTCCGATTCGCAGTACAATTTCAAAAGAAACATTCATTTTTTCCGGGTATATATTGATAGAAAAATGCATTAATTTTCTCATTTAAGGTGTCTCATAGGATTCTCTTCTTTTCAAATGAGAAAGTTACCCTACGGTTTTACTGTTGTACCGCAGTTAATAGAGTTACAGGGGTAACTTTAACTTATTTCTTTGTCTTTTTGTTTTTGTTTTTGCCTCTTTACCACTGTTGCACTTGTAACCATAATCGTCAAAACCAAAAAATAGATAAATAAAAATAGATAAATGCAATAGCTCCTTTCATTAAGTAATTAATTTGATATCATTTTCTGGTTTGGAAATAAAATGTTAAATCTCTATTATTAGAAAACAAAATTTCAAATATAATATCCTCACACAAAACAGTTTCACATTAATCATTTTAAAAGGGCCAAATAATATAAAAAACTAAGTAGGCCTTCAATTTTGGTCTGCCTTTAAGCTTCGTGCATCGGTTCAACTTATCGTGCATATATTTAGTTTAATAACAGGTTAACCCAGGATTATAATTTTGAAATTATAACTTAGATAATTAATCACCCCTATATGGATAAGTTATACCACAATTATAGTAGAAAAATAGTATTGATTTGAACTAATACCTCCAACCAAACACGGAATAAATTTGAAGGAATATGTTCTCATGTCTTTCATTGATTATTATTATGTACAATATATATAGTATTACATAATTATTTACTCATTTACAAATTAGGTAATTAATCTTCCTAATTACAATTGGACTACACTTCCTAATTACAATTGGACTATAATTTTATCTAATATAGGAGATGTACAAAGAATATTCTAGAAATATTTTATCATACCCCCGCAGTCGAAGTGGTAGATTCTCATACGCTGAGACTGACTCGAAAATCATCAAAGAGTATGCGCGAAATTCCTTTAGTAAATATCTCAACAATCTAATATCGGGAAGGAACATGAAGAACATGAACTTGTCCACGAGCAACTTTTTCACGTACAAAGTGAATATTCATTTCAATGTGTTTAGTGCGCTGATATTGAATAGGATTGCTGAAAAGATATATCGCACTTACATTATCACAATAGGCCAATGTAGCAATGACAACTGGTGGTGTCTCTTCTGCAATGGGTTGGTCCTCAGCAACCTCTTTTTTCTCTTCACCAACTATTTATCCCAATTTCTCATTGTTCTCATCAGCTTGTTGTGGTTCAGGTTTCTCAATCTGCTTACCACTTTCCACAATTGTGTCGCTAGGCAGATTTTCTTGAGGTGTATTGATTACCTTATCCATCAACTGCCCTATTTGTGTTTCCAAAATTTTTAGGGACAACTTTGTTTCAGCCATAAACTGAGTTTGGGACTTGGTGAGCATGAGTATGATTGTCTGCAACTCATTTAGATCTTCATGTGGAACCGGTGGGTTAGGTTGTTGTTGATGATTCTGATGCCCCTGATAATAGTAGTTCATGCGACTTTTTTTTTCATACACTAATTTTACCTATAAAATAAGAAAAACAACAAAAACTGATAAAAAGATGCTCGCAGAACCAGTTAGAAACTTGTTCATGGAGCAACCAAATTAGAAATAAGATTAGTTAGTTCGATATTGATAAAATTTCAGTCCCCGGCAACGACGCCAAAAACTTGTTTGTGATATTTCTGTGCTTATGCAAGTGTACGTATCGCAATGTAGTAATAATCTCGGTCAGACCGAGTATCATCCACAGAGACTGGTTTATCAATTACGGAATAATTAATCTATGATTTCTATTTGGTTAACGTTAATTGTATTTGGTTTTTGAACTAAGAATTAAAACTGAGTAATAAGCAATAATAATTAGGATGATAATACTTTGATTTTTAAAACAGTTATGTAGAGAATTAGAGTTTACAATCTTCTCAACTATCCACTCATTCACTTGTTAATGCAAGATTAATGACTCTTCTTCTTATTAAGATAGCAGGTTAACTAAGATGTTCTATATTCCGGTTAGGACATATAAAAACTCAACCTTATGCAGAAACCTTCTATATTTCTATGATAGATTTTACCACACAGGAAGATTAAGAACACTAACTTTAAATACTACACAAGTATCGGGGTACTTTCGTCCACAATTTTAACCTATGTCTAATCAACTATAGCATATTCAAATCTCCCTTCTCAGATGTCGATTCGAAATCATATAAGTTATGACAATTAATAACCAGTTAATTATCAAACAATCAATACAAGTTGAATGGATCTTAAATAGATGAAGAAGAAATCACTAACAATGCATTAACTTATGAAAAGAGTTTCAAGTTGATTCGATGGAAAACCCTAATAAAAAAATTAGCTCCTAGACATTGTCATGCTAAAAACCAATTTACCAGTATCCAAAATAAACTGAAAATAAAATAAAGGAAAGAAAAACACTTGAATAAATGTCTCTAATCTTGTTCTCTGTCCCCGTTCCTCGCCTCCAAAGTATGAGTTTGAGATAGAATGTGTTCCCAGGGTTTTATCCCCAGAAAAAACCTCATTTCGGACCATTGTACCCCTATTGAATTTTGGCTCTTTCCAGCAAAATCCTGCGTCGGCGCCGCAACCTTCAGCCAGGCGCCGCGACGCTAATTCGTCGAAAATCAATCTGGAGCTACTGTAAAATTGCGCCGCGGCTCAGCTCCCAGGCCGCGGCACCTTCGACGGTGATTAATTTCCCATGTTTATGGTTGCTCAGCGCCCCGACTCTTGATTCCAGCGCCGTTGGGGTTGTGCATGTGTAAGCATATTCGTTTAAGAGCATTCATATGTTGATCCGTCGGGTTGTGCATATTTATTGCACGACATAGAATATATCTGGTCTTGTGAAAGTGAGATGTTGCAATGCACTTGCTAAGATGCGATAGTGAGTCAGATCGGCGTTACATAGAACCCGAAGAGGCACTTAGTTTGGAATTAGTGTTCACCAATGTGTGGACCGATATGCAAGATGGCATGCCTGCTCGGTCAAGAATCTCTTCGGCGTACTTCTTTTGACAAAGAAATAAGCTACATACATGTCTCGTAACATGAATGACCAAAAATAGCTTAGGAGGCCCAAATCCTTCCTAGCAAACTCAGAGACAAATAGTGACATAATGGAACGACGAAGTGCATCAGATGATGTTGTTATGATGATGTCATCAACATATAACAGAATTTATGTCATGTCGTTACCCTTACTATAGATGAAAATGAGTGATCGGATTTGCTATGTCAAAAACCAATAGAGGATACGAAGTCAGCAAATCATTTGTACCACGCACGAGGAGCTTGTTTCAGTCCATAAAGCGATTTATTCAAATGACACACATAATCTGGATGGACTAGATTCCTGAATCACAATGGTTGATGCATATACATATTCTCATGAAGGTCTTCATGCAAGAATACATTTTTGATATCCAGTTGATGAATGGGTCATGATTTGGAAAAAACAATACTAAAAACGATCTGAATAGTTACCAGTTTCACCACCGTATTGAAGGTTTCATCACAACTCACGCCCACATGTTGATACATGTCATCACATATAAGACGGGTCTTGTGCCTCTCAAAAGTATCATCAGATTTCTTTTTATGTATAAAAATTCACATAGAACGAATAACATAAGCATCAGGAGGATGGGGTACTAGATCCCACGTCTTATTTTTAATAAGAGTATTATATTCGTCAATCATAACAGATTTTCAATTGGAATCGGACAAGACATGTTTTGGGTTGCTAGGAAAAGATGAATGGGCAACCGAATTCGACAAATTAAATTGCCATTTAGGTTTGGAAATGTCGTGCATAGCACGGGTTTCCATTATCTATATGGGTATCGTGAGAGTGTGGACATGATCGGAAAACTGTTGGGCAGATTGGTAGGCCGAGATGAGGCATAAGAATCGAGGAAAGGGGGTGTCGTCACTGGTCGAGAGGAGGTAGTGACATCGAATGACTTAGAGTGGATATTTCCCGGAGCCTGTGGCAGGGTCGGTGTTGAGTGTATTTTAGACACTCTTTTGAGTCATTTTTAGTTAAGTATTTTCCTCTTTTTGTTTGTGTTTAGTATAGTATTAGGGTTTTTCTTTTTTCTTTTTTGAGTCACAGCGGTCCTAAGGGAGGAAATACATAATAGAGGATAAAATGAGCTTAATTGAGGTGAAATTGCACAAGCAAAGCCCAAGAAATGAAGCCTAAGAAGTCCCGAGAAGAATAGAAGAAAATCAGACGAAATCTGGAATTTTTTTGCTGACAGCGCCATGGCGCCAGAATGCAGGGCCACGACGCCAATGCGGGATTTTCAGTTTCTGGGTTTCCAAGGACAAAAAGGGTCTGAAGCGAGGTTTTTCTCAGATATAAAAACCCTAAACCCTATCTAAAATATATGTTTTAGACAAACAACTAAATTAAACTTAATCCAAAGAACAGAGATTTCTTAGATTAGTAAGTAAACATACTTTGTATCAAAATTCAGAGGTCAACATATAATAGCAACACTATTTCAGAATAATTTGGGACACGAGGGAGATTAAAATCCTTTTGATTTTTTTCGTCACAGGGTCGATAAAACTCTGTCCCATGATCCCATCTTATGCTTGGGCCATATGCAATACAACTTACTCAATGCTGGGCCCAAAGTGAATCCATATGTCAAATTGCATCCAACTGTCAAATCCTTTTGTCTTGTATTATTATCACAGTATTTGCACCATTTAACCAGTTTTCACCATGTTATTTAAGTTATATTTTATTTTTTTCAAATTATTTAAATGATAGCAAGTGTTGGCAAATTTGTTAAAGCTTGCATGAACTCTGTTTCTTCATCTTTCTCCTCACGGGTAAGCTAGATGCTTGTTCAAATTAAAGACACAAGTATATAGCGAATTACTTTTATAGTTTTAAACTAGTAATAATAAATTTGAACTAGTTCTTAGTCAAATGTTGGTCATAAAACTTTGTTTATACAATCTTACCAAATGAGTTATTATCAAAAATACAATCTATATTAATCGAACTTTTTAGAAATATCTTGTAATAGATAATTAATTTTGGTAAAATTGTATATAAATTGAGAAAGTTTTAATAATTTTCGAAACTTGTAGAGTTTTATGTTTATGAGAAAAAATACAAGGGAAAAGGGTAAAAAGATATCACTTACTTTGTGAAAAATGCTAAAAATACCATCAGTTATGAATTTGGATCAATAATACACATCTACTTTGGGAAAGGGCTAAAAATACCCCTCTTTAGCGGAAATTCTCAAATCACCCAAAATAACTCAACTTCATTTTTTAAATCCGTTCCAAAATATGGGGGAACTGATTTTTAAAACCTATTTTTTAAAATTAAATCCGAAAAATGTTTTTATTCAAAAATCTGGAAAAAAATCTTAAATGAGGAAAATTTGTTTTTTTAAATGTGGACAAAAAAGGTTTCCAGATTTTTGAATAAAAAATATTTTTCCAGATTTAATTTTAAAAAAAATCATTTTTTTCATATTTTAGAGCGGATTTAAAAAGTGAAATCGAGTTGTTTTGGGTGATTTGAGAATTTCCGTTAAAGAAGGGTATTTTTAGCCCTTTTTCAAAATAGAGCGGTATTTTTAGCCCTTTCTCAAAGTAGAGAGATATGTTTAACCCAAATTCGTAACAGATGATATTTTTAGTCATTTTCTCAAAGTAGATGGATATTTTTTACCCTTTCCCCAAAATAAAATTTAAGAAATTTAAATTGCATGTCCAAACCAAATTTCATATTCAAATCATCCTAATTTCAAGTCAATATTTTTATATCATGATTTCAAATCGTGTCCAAACAAGGCCTTAGTAAAGATGTGTGCGCGCACACGTGTATACTATGAGAAATAGAAAATTCAAATTGGTTCTTCGCATAATGAAAACCATCTAAGGAGTCGTTTGAATATGATTTGAAATCATGATATGAAATCAGTAATTTGAAATTATGATAATTTGAAGTTTTGTTTGGACATTCAATTTGAGTTTCTTAAGTTGTATTTGTTCTCATAGAGATAAAAATCACAAGTTGTGGAAACCATCAAAACTTTCTCAATTCTCATACAATCTTACCAAATATGTAAATCATAGTTCATAACAAAATTAATACGCCACTAGAAAGGTTTTCTAAAAAACACATCAATTGATCGAACTTTAATTCAATATAAAGGAAAATTGAACTTGAGTTATAGTGTAACTATTCTTTAATATAATCCTCACACATGGTATGGACAATCTCTTAATATATTATCAACTTGCAAATCTTTTAATATTTGATAAAATGGCTGGTAAACATGATTAGTATATATATCTACCAACTTATGAATTATTTTTTATAAAATTTAATTTATGAGTCAAATTATATATTTTTTTAAAAATTGAAATCATGATTTGAATCCCAAATCACACCTTTTTGGTTGATTTGGGATTTCAAATCATGATATGAAATTGAAATTTTATCCAAATTACATAAATAAACGATGATTTGAAATCAAATTATCAAAAAAACACATGACAAACGTCTATTAAGAAAAATAAATTTGAAGCTATTTTAGATAAATATTTTTTTATTGAAGAAATCCAACAAAAATCTATCCGTACACAAAGCTCTGGCAAACGCAGAGTATGAGGAATCATAAAATAAGGATGATGGCAAGAAGTTGGACCTTAAGGTCACGTTTGGTACGTTGTATTAAGCTGGATTGTACTGGACAAAAAAATAATACAGTATTTGGTGGGCATTTTCAGTCGCACTGGACTGTACTATACTGTTATTTTTGAGACTAATCTTGTAGGTGTGTCTCCCCTGGACTGTACTAAAAATAAAAATAAATTAAAAAAATACAATCCAAAATATATTAATACTCTAATACCATTCATTATATATTAATACAGTCCAATCCAATGAAATTAGTACAATCAAGTGCGACATACCAAACGAGCCCTAAAGGGTTTGGTCATTCTATAAAAGTTTAGACAAGTGACAGTTTTGGTACAACTATATTGTTGAATGAGGATCTTTTGCTTGTGTTTGATGAAATTTTTTACTATTTTATATCTTACATTATTGACACAAATTATGCAAAGCTTTTTTTTTTATTCATAAATTGATGGACTCAAAGTTTGTGAGCCTAAAGTATAAAATTAGATCGAACTAATTTGTGAAACATAAAAAAAAATTCATACGGTCAAAATCGTGTGTGACACAAAGTACAGTTTCTCGTGTTTATTCTGCAACAGTAAGTTATATTATTTTCCTACTTCTTAAAGGCTAAGGAGGTTAAATAACCCGTCGGGGTAGTCAAATTGATGTAGCAGTAGAGCGCGAGATCGCAAGGTCACGAGTTCGATCCCCTGCATAAACCTTCTTGGTTGAGTCTGTCACTCATGGCTTGGCAAGTGTGGTTAATTGGCTGACGTGGTTTACAGGCTATTGCGTCAGTCCGGATTTCTTAAGAATAGCGGCTGCGGATTTCTTTGTCAACAAAAAAAAAGAGGTTAAATAAAATTTGTGCACAAATAAAAAAGAAAAGAATGAAAAACTTCTTTCGCAAAATCTTTTCGTTTTCCATCATAAATATAGATATTCAACAAAAATCGGAAAACCCTATCTTACCAAACAATATTTTTTTCAATTTTTTTAAGACTCTGGATGGTGGTTATTTACACGTAAAATTGTACTGTTGAAATTGTATACTTGGTCAGGAACATGTGGATCTTAAGTGACATGTTAGATAGGAATTCTAGATGAATCGTACTGAATGTAAATAATAGCAAGACAAGATAAAGTAATGCTTAGTCTTAGTCTTACGACAACTTCTGGGCAAGAGAATAACAATAAGTACTGTGTAATTGCTAGAATATGATGGATTACAATGGAAAGAAGTACCCTATTTATACATGAGCTACACGGGTACACACACATCCCACGAAATATGCCCTCATAAATACAGGAGAATGAATGTTGTTATAATTGGACAACCAATATTTCAATAAATGTCATTAAAGAGTACGTGATATATTCTAAGATAATAAGAATTCTCGTGCTATTACCCTTGAGCAGGAATTCTCCCACGTTAATATGGAAGACTTTCCGAACGTTTCAACTTATTGCAAACGGTTGAAAGAATTGGCGGACCAAATTCGCAATGTTGGTGCGCCCGTTACCAATGATCGTTTTGTCCTTCAAATGGGAGCATGCATTTATGAGGCCTATTGTGGCGTCTTTACGCTTCTTCGTCTGAACAATCCTCTTCCGCAATTCTATCAGGCTTATTCTATGCTCACACTTGAGTAAACAGGCTTGGCTAAGAAGGCGGACAATGGGCCTCTTCTGTCGTAATGATGATCGCGTCCGACTATTCTCCATCTCCCTGACAATTTCGGCCAAAACCGCAACAACAATGGCGGCAAAAAGGGTCTGAATCATAAGTATAATGGTAAAAACCATAATGGAAACCGAGGTGGCAATAACGGGGGTGTCGACCGGCCAACGCGGCAGGTGGGCACCGGGGTAGTGGGCAGCCAACCGACTACGACTCGGGGTCCTCGTAACCTTGGGCCCAACAACCCCTATTACCCACAACATTCCTACCCGGGAAACTGGACCCAAAATCAATTCAACAACCGGCCCAGTTTCTTTGGTCAGTAGTGGTTCCCAAGAAATAGTGTTGGGTTGGGGCACCAAGCATGGGGTACTTGGGCCTCGGCCTCCCCAGGCCCAGATCCACCTCTTGCCTTAAAAAATATCCACCTCCAATTTGTGGTTATGGTCTTACAAATCTATCTTCCCTACATCCACCTCTTGCCTTAAAAATGTCCTTCATGCTCTACATCTAATTAAAAATTTAGTCTCCGTCCATAAATTTACCATTGATAATTGGGTGTCTGTTAATTTTGATTCTTTTGAGTTTTCTGTAAATTATTTCAAGACGGGGATACCTCTAATGCGATGCAATAGTGTGAGGGAGCTTTATCCAATCACCTACACTTCCACGAGACATGTCTTGCCATCCACCTTTGTTGCTCTTGCTCCTTCGTTGTGGCATGCTCGTCTAGGTCATCCGGGGTCGTCAATTTTGTCATCTTTACATAAAAACAATTTTATTTCTTGTAAGGGTACGCATAGTACTCCAATTTGACATCCATGTCCCTTAGGAAAATATGTTAGTTTACCGTTTGTAGCCTCTACTTCTCGTACTTTGATGCCTTTAGACATTATTCAGAGCGATTTGTGGACATCTCCCATTCTCAATTCTTTGGGCCATCGTTATTATGTTCTCTTTTTGGATGATTATTCTAATTTTTATGGAATTTTTCATTGGCGAAAAAATCTCAATTATTTTTTTACAATTTCGAGCACTTATTCGTACCCAGTTTGAACGGAAAATAAAAAATATTCAATGTGATAATGACAAAGAATATGATAATGAGTTGTTTCGGGAGTTTTCTGATGTTAATGACATAGTTTTTCGTTTCTCATGTCCTCATATGTCCTCACAAAATGGGAAAGTCGAACGAAAAATTCATACCATTAATAATATTATCCGAACATTATTAGCTCATGCCTCGGTACCTCATTCTTTTTGGCATCATGCTCTTTAAATGGCTACTTACCCCCTTAATATCCTTCCTACCAAAGGGTTGGCATATGAATCTCCTCTTAACATTCTTTATAATAAGACTCCCTCATATTCACATCTTAGGGTCTTTGGATGTTTATGTTTTCCACTATTTCCGTCAACTACAATTAACAAACTTCAAGCCCGTTCTACTCCTTGTGTATTTTTGAGTTATCCATCTAATCATCGTGGTTACAGGTGTTTGATTTATCGTCTAATAAAATCATAATTAGTCGTCATGTTATATTTGATGAAACCTAATTTCTATTTGTTAAAGTGAGTCGTCCTGGACCTAGTTCGTATAATTTTTTAAATGACGAGGTCTCACCATATATTATCCACCATTTATCAGACTTATCCCGTACCCAAAATCCACCAATGGCCCATCGCCTACCGCCCCATCGCTTCATCATCTCGCGATGGGAAAGATACACTGCCCGATTCCACTCAGAACTGTTCGATGGTCGACCCATCGCCCAGTTCCTCTTCCCGCCATTGTTCCCGTAATTAGGCCAGTAGGTTCACTGCCTGATGGCCAATCCATCTCCAATCCCACCACTGCCTAAAATCCACTTGTTTACTTCTCGAGTCAAGGACCAGTTACTCATAGTCAAAGTGGTATTTTTAAACCAAAACGACATTTTAATCTTAATTCTAATATCTCTAAATCCCATCTACCTCGTAATCATTTGTCTGTTTTACATGACCCGAATTGGAAATTGGCTATGACTGGCGAATTTAATACTCTTATTAAAAATAAGACGTGGGAGTTAGTCCCCCGTCCATCTGGTGTTAACATTATTCGGTCTATGTGGATTTTTACTCATAAGAAAAATTCTGACGGTTATTTTGAGAGACATAAGGCTCGTCTTATAGGTGATGACAAAACCCAGCAGGTAGGCGTGGATTGTGGTGAGACGTTTAGTCGGCGGTCAAACTGACTACCATTTGCACTGTTCTGAGTTTGGCTCTCTCCAAAGCATGGCTTATTCATCAGTTAGATGTCAAGAATATTTTTTTACACGGTGATCTTAAGGAGAGAATATATTACATCAGCCCCTAGGTTTTCGAGACTCAAATCATCCTCATCATGTCTGTTTATTGAAGAAGTCCTTATATGGGCTTAAGCAGGCTCCATGAGCCTGGTATAATCATCAATTGAATTTTCTCACAGCCGGTTTGATCATTCTCATATATCGTTGTGGTACTTCTATGTCATACATTTTATTATACGTGGATGACATTATATTGACTGCTTCATCTGACATTCTGCGCAAGTCTATTATGTCCCTTCTTAGTTCAGAATTTGCAATGAAATACTTGGGGGCCTTGAGTTACTTTTTGGGCATTGTAGTCACACGTCACTTAGGTGGTCTATTTTTGTCTCAGAGGAAGTATGCTGTAGAGATTATTGAGCGAGCTGGTATGTCTTTTTCTACTCCAGTTGACACTAAACCTAAGCTGGGTGCTACGGCTGGATCACCGTACGAGGATCCCACCTACTATCGCAGTCTTGTAGGGGTACTTCAGTATCTTACATTAATGAGACATGATATTACATATGTTGTACATCATGTGTATTTATTTGTGCATGATCCTAGGGTTGAGCACATGAATGCGCTCAAATGCATCATCTGATACTTACAGGACACACTTGATTATGGCTTGCATCTATATCCGTCGTCGGTCTCTACACTTGTCTCTTATACATATTTTGATTGGGGTGGTTGTCCGGATATCAAACGCTCTACGTTTGGTTACTGTATGTTTCTTGGTGATAACTTGGTCTCATGGTCTGCAAAATGGCAGACTACCTTATCCCGCTCTAGTGCAGAGGCCGAGTATCGAGGGTAGCCAATGTGGTCTCTGAATCATGTTGGTTACGTAATCTTCTCTTAGAACTTCATTTTCTCATTCAAAAAGTTACCTTGATTTATTGTGATAATGTTAGTGCAGTATATATTTCTGGAAATCCGGTTCAACATCAGCGCACTAAACATATTGAGATGGACATCCATTTTGTTCTCAAAAAGGTAGCTCGTGGGCAAGTACGCGTCTTACATGTCCCTTCCAGGTATCAAATTGCAGACATCTTTACGAAAGGTCTTCCGTCATTTCTCTTTGAAGATTTTAGGGACAGTCTCAGCGTACGAAAATTGTCCGCTTGACTGTGGGGTGTGATAACCTATCGTGATATACATGGGTTTGTATACCATGTATATCAGAGTTTCACAAGGAAATTTATCATGTGTGAAACTGTGATATACACGGTATACATACCCATGTATATCACGGTTTTGGAGCCTTATTTATTGTAAATTATTGTATTAAATTAGTATTGTAAACTTTTCATAATTATAGGATTCGTGTACAACTTGAATAGGGTTTTGGAAGTAGAATATGAATATGATTTTCTATTATGGAAAATTGTATATATACTTCATTAATGAAAATAATCAAGAGATTATTTCTTTCAGTGATGAAACAGAAAGTAGTGTAACAAAAAGTTGATGCCATGTTTCTCTCTTCCTCAGGAATGAACTGATGACATTGCTAAGGCTATTAGTCTAAGTAATGCAGTGAAACGATGTGGAAGTTGAGAGCTTAAGAAATTTTTCACTTTGCTTTGTGGTTAACGATATGCTATAATGAAGCTAGTTAAGAAAAAAAAATTAAAACCTAAGGATGCAGTAACATGGTGGACGTGAAAGTTATAGTGTTAGAGGAGAGTAGCCGCGGGAGGTTCGTTAAGATTTTCTCTTTGACTCTGCATTATGTTAATACTATTAGTATATCAGTCCGCGTGAAAAGACCATAATATATTTTTACGGTAATTAATTTATTAGAATTGGAGCTTAGATGAGATGAATTTTTCATTGTGTGATTTTATTTAGAAAAGAAGAAAGGAAAAAATTATAAGGAAAACACTTTCACTTAGTGTGTGTTGGGTTTTTTAATATATATACATATAGTTATATTGATTTGCTATATATTAAATACAAATATATAGGTATTTGAGTTTTAGGTTTCATTAGGTAGTAAAACTTTTAGTGTCTTATTTTCTATTCAAATAAAAGAAAAAGTAAATAAAGTAAAAGGGACAAATAAAAAACAGAATGAAAAGAGTGGCAACACAATTGCGAATTCCACCATTGGATATTTAAATATATTTTTGTTGTGAATTGTTTAGACTTGTTGGCAGTGGCAGACGCAGAGAATTTTTAAACTGGATGCACACATTTAATAAAGTTTACAAATCATCCGGATGTCCAAATTTAATAAAGTTTACAAATCATAATTGTCCCCTACGCATTTTCATATTTTGAAAACGTTTAATTACATCATCATTTGTAACACTCTTAAGATAATCTTTTTCAATAAAACATACAAGATAATCATTTAAAAATTGATCACAAATTCGGTTTCGTAGATCCGTCTTGACAATATTCATTGCAGAGAAGCATCTTTCACGCTTGTTGTTGCTACCGGCAAAATCAATGCGAACTTCAAAAGCCGACACAACAATGGGTACGATAATTATTTTCGTGTTTTCACAAGCAATGTAGATAGATCAACAAGCCCCCAATCGACTGAATCTGTCATCTGATCGCAAATCCATAATATATGTCTCTAGTTGATTTTCAAGCATCATACAATCAACTAATGACTTTACGAACAGAATCATTTTGATCACCACAAAACTTAATCATTTCAATAAAATTCTCTCTATTTGAAGAATCTTCAGTCTCATCATGACCACGAAAAGCCAACCCTTGATTCAATAAAAATCGACAAGAATCAATTGAAGCACCTAATCGAATTAGATATTCAGTTCTCACAATGTCTGATTATCTATGAAAAGCCACTGTAATAGATTGATTTTGTCTCATTAGATCATCACACTTCTTTAAACACACATAATGAGCACTATTAACTGCACCAATATGGGAATCCAACATGTCGCGCCCGTTTTTGACCTCGGGGTTTGAACGGTATCCGCAACGTTGCTCTTTGGCGCGGTTCCCTGGATGGAGCAAAAATGCTTGTTTTGAGGAGTCGTCACCTAATTATTAAAGTGAATTAGGACACTTGAACTATTGCAATAAAAATACTCCAATTGATCTCCATTTAAAGGTCTGCGAAAATAATGAGATTCTGGATCAGGGTTCTTTATTATCCTAAAGGGAATAGGTTAGGCATCCTTTAAGATCCGCTAACTTGCGGCTATCCGATCAAACCAAGGTTAATTATATATTGGCTTTTTAATCTACATATTCTAAGCATTTTTTATAATTTACAATTAAAATAAAATGCAATACAAAACAATAAAACTAAAATTAAATGCAACGACATAAAATAAGACTCCGGAACATCTTTTTAGACACTCTGCACAAGATGCATCTCCGGGTACCTGTATAAACACTTAGTAAAAGTGTTAGTAATAGAATGAATAATTCTAAAGCAATAACAAGAATTAATAAGTAAAGCCAAAAATAAACTCGTCTTTTGTACAGGGGAGGCCTTGGAAATCAGACGGAGATTCCTTCATCGGCCAAGTGTAGTATCAATGTTCTATTCAGTAAATAAATAACAAAATAAGCCAAACAACCCACTGATCTTTCATAACTGGGTCGACCCGACCCGGTTCTGGAAATCCCAACCCAAATCTGGAAAAATCGAGAAAATCAGTAACCAAACCGTTCCAAAACGGTAGCAACAATAGCCAGCGATCGCCGGAAAATTTCAGAGACGTCACCGGAGTTTCAAATATACCAAAACCAACAAAACTCATTCCACAACAAAATAATATGCAAACATGCCCAAGATATAAAATCGATGGAGGTCGAAAAATCCGACAGGTACCAAAATCCCAACAATCAGTCCGATTAGTAAAGCAAGACATCATATATAGAGAATAACGCCCAAAATAAAGCTTGCCGGAGTTTAAAATTCCGGCTAGAAAAAGAAAACATTCCGTCAACAACCAACTACAATAATAGCTACAAAAACGAAGAACTAAACCGTAGCGTCGTCGGAGTTTAAATCCGGCCAGATTCAACGTTACCAACAGAGAGAGGGCAGCAGCAGCGTCGCTTCCACGGCGCCGGAGCGACGCCACTGCAGCGATTTGAGTGCGGGACGGTGGTGAGCAGTGATGGTGAGGCTCACCGGCGAGGAGGGTGACGGGAACGACGGGAAAGAGAGTTCGCGGATGAGCAATGGACGGGAATGGGGAAGGCAGTGGTGTGTATGTGTGTGTATGGTGATGGATGAGAGTGTAGGGGTGTATATATGAAGAAGAAGAGAATGTGAGTTAAAAAAATGAATGTGGGAGAGTAAAATAAGTGTGGCGGCTGATGTTGGTTTGAAATGGGAGGATAGTGTTTTATTTACAGGGTAGATATTTAGGTTTAGGGTTTGGTATTTTGGGGGGGAAATAAATGGGGGAAAGTAAAAGTGGTATTTGATTTTTAGGGGAAAGTAAAAGGATATGAATTGGACTTGGAGTTGGCGGATTGGACTGATCCGAATTGGCCTCGGTTTGGACTGGTTAGAATATAAAAAGAATTTATTATTTAAAAGAAATAATTTAAAGAGATGCAAAATTATTAAAATAAAATCACGGGATAATAATAATAAAAACATAATATTAACTAAGACCTAATGCTTAACTTAGAATAAAAGATGCAATGTCATTTTGTGAAAAATAAAACATAGAATATTAGGTAAAAATATGCAAAAATGATGATTAAAATGTGGTGTCCTAAAATACTTAAAATTGCAAGAAATAGCCGAAAAACATGTCAAAATTGGGTGTCAACACAACCTGTCTTTTTTATTCCAAGTAGAAAAACCTTCAGTTAAAAATGCCCCACCACCTTGATTGTTCATTTGATCTCTAAACAAATAACAACACAAGCAATATGCTTTATCTTCTTTCATGTTATACTTTAACCAATTAGCATACTCATCAAATCAATCAGGAATAAAATGACGCATTTTATTTCCCATCATTTTTTTAGGGAAATCATGGCCACGGGGTTGACAAGGCTCCTTTAATAGATAAGTTCTTCTAATTTCATCAACCTGGTTTGGGTGAAATTCAGATATCTTTTTCCTTTCTGCAGGATCTGAAGGAAGACTATTCAAATCAACAAAATATTTTCTAGTTGAAGTTATGGGAACAGACGGTTGAGTACTAGGAGATGCACCACTAGAACCACCAATTCCAATTTCTGTCAATTTTCGTTTAAAAAATCTCTCCATATTCCCTTAATAGTCAAAAAACCTCTAACCGTGTTGAAGAGACAAAAACCAAAATTCACAATTTAAAGATGACAATTTAAACAACTAAACATGTAACATGTAACAATAGCACAAATAACAAATTCACAATTTGCACTCAAATAAATATGCAAATAAAAAAACTAAATATAAAGAATCATTATTAAGGGAGCATCACTGTATCAAAGACAGAAAAGGTTCATATTAAGGACATATAGTAGTTAATATGGGGGTTTTCCTACAGGCAGGGACATCAAAGAATTTGACTGCAGGTTTCCAATCAAATAAAGGTTGAGACTAAAGTCTCAAAGGCAACCTCTTACTTCAATTAGGATGGTAAATACTCAGAAAATATTAAACACCCGCTATTACTGCGTTAGGAACAACTTATGAAATCTAGGCCGAAGTAGAGGCTTGTAATTCCATGTACTGTCGAGTTTGGTTTAAGTAAAAAGGAGAGATGTCAGATGAACTGGAGCAAGGATAGATATGTAACATCAAGGCTCAAGCCCTAATTTCAAGTTTTCAACCAACCAAATAAAAAACCCTAATTTTAGACATCAAACATTTGAACTAGAATTTGAATCTTATAGACAAGGAAAGAGAAGAAGAACAAACGAATATAGAGCTATGGAGGTGCGAGACTTACCTTGGCGAGTTGACGGGCGGCGGCACCGCGGTAGTGAAGTGGAATCGCAAGGGGAAGTTTGCAGAAGAGATGAGAGGAGAGAAGGTCGAAGAAGAGAGAGATTTCAAGATATTTGTGATAATTGAAAAGTGGACATTACATTGTCTTTTATAGACAAGGACTACAATAGTAAATACTAAACAACATAAAGGAAAACTTAAGGGACTAAAAGTGATAATTAATAAAAACTAGTCACATTATAGAATTGTGACAGTTTCAAATAAACGTTGGTATACGCGGACCGCGGTTGTTTGTCCAACACTATTTTTGCCTTGCATTTCAGTCAATCCAACACTATAGGTGGGTCACGTTGAAAATGATAGGTGAGTCACCTTATAAAACGGACGTCGTTTTACAAGGTAATAAAAAAATCATAGGTGGATCACGTGCACCCACATTGGAAAACATCCGTCCGCCTCTGCTTGTTAGGCAAAATGAGAGGGGGGAAAAGGCAAAAAGGTAAAAGAAATAATTAAGAGAAGAATAAATTAGAGTCTGATCTAAGAAAATTGTCATGTCATGGTCATCTATTAGTAGGACATAATTATAAATTCACCTGATTGAGTTAGTATTCAGTCTACTTCTAAAATTTAAATGTCGACTTCAAACACTAATTTAAGTAGTAGAAAATTTCTTGCATCTGTTCATCGCGCTGTAAAATAAGCAATATTGTATGAATTATGAAATGCCAACCAATGAACCAAAAACAAAAACAAAAAAGATAAGTTACAAAAATATATAATTTTTAAATTTTGAGTTTCAAACATATTTTGATTAGCTTAATCAATCGACTTCAGCTTAAATGCTCAATCAAATTGAAAATCTAAAATAGTGATTAGATATGAACGACAAACACATGAAATATAATTTAAAATAGTTAGTGGGTATACTATTTAAGGAGCAATATATTCTATTTTAATTTAGTCCAAGGGGGTAATAGAACCCGCAAAGAGTATAGTGTGTAGTTAAAATTTCGGCCAAACTGTTGAGATATATTACATATATACATTGTATATATATGTGGTTAGTTAGTGGTTGTTTATGCAATGGTTATTTCTACAAATTAGTTATTATAAATAGGTGTGTTAATTGTAACATTCATTTAAGAGGAATAAACAGAACACATATAAGCTTGCGCAAAGGCCCCTCTTCTATTTTCACTTTCTCTTCTTCTTCGTGACTTCACTGTTCCATCGGCGATGGACAAATTCCCATACAGTCACAATTGAACTTGGATCTAAGATTCTAACATGGTATCAGAGCCTATGATTCGTAGGAGGACCTGCATAATCTAGGATCCGAATCCGAAATTGATTGAAAATCAAAATCGCGATTCGATCGAAATCGTGAGTTTCGTCTGAAAAACAGAAAATTGAAATCGAAACTGTTGTGAATCGATCGAGATTACGCAATTGATTCAAATCGAGGAGAAGAGATCAAATAAGGAAATCAATTGAAGGAGGTCGATAGATGAAAACTGAGAATTTTCCCAAATTGAAGGAGATCGATTGAAGGAGTTCAATTCGAAAACAGAGAATCGAAAATCAAATTGAAGGAGATCGATTGAAGGAGTTCAATCGATCGAACACAGAGAAGTTTGAAAAATCAGAAAAATCAGAGAATCAAACGTTTTTTTGCTGGAAAAAAATCAGAAAATCGAAGGAGACAGAATATTGAGGTAATCTCTATTGTATATCGATCGATTTTGTTGCGAGTGACAACATAATCGACAGAGAATCAAAGTCGATTCATTCTATTTTACTTATTGTTTTCGATTATCGCATTTGTCGATTTATTCGGATGGAGATATTATCATTTTGTGCGGATACACTCCGCATTTGGCTATCGTTGCGACGTCGCAGATCGCCGAGGATAGTCGAGTTTCTGGAAACTCAATTTCATTTAGTTTGTGTTGGTGAATTGACGAAATTGGAGAAAGGTGTCGAGTTCGTCGTTGTTGTTATTGATAGTTGTCGTGATGTTGTTTTCTGTTCAGTGTTGGTTCAGTGTCGTTTGTTGTGGTTGTGTTGGTGTGTTGGTATTGCTGGTGTGAGTACACCAGATGTTGCTGCACTGCACTGATGTTGATGCACAGCTTAAGATCAGTGAATCACTGTTGGTGTTGCTACTAAGTTGTTCAGAGGAGGTGAAGGTGTAGGCTCCTCAATTATCCTAACCTTCACTGTTGCTACGTTCTTATTTTAGTTTCTGTTGGTGGATTTAAGGACGGCTCTATGAAAGCCAGGACTGCTCACTGATGGCACAGTATATGTAGCAGCTGCAGGGGAACACTGTTGGTGCTGTTTTTTTTTTCTTGAGATGTTAAGAGTAGGAAATTTCTATCGATAGAAGGATCGAGGAGTTCTTAGCGATAAATAGACTAAGAATTGAGAGATACTTCATCGAAGACAATATGAATTGAGTTGAAGCTCAATTCAAAGATTCAAATAGTTACTCACACGTCGATCGAATATTAGATTGATTGTTTTCATTCGTTTAGCTCAGGATAGGAGAATCGAGGAGTTTCTAGCTGAAAATTGACTAAAAATTGAGGGAGACTCTGTTGCATATCCGAGATTAAAATAGATTGCGTGATAAGAATCGAGAGATTCTCTAGTCCAAGCAAGACTAGAGAACGAAGGGTTCTTGCCGCTTATTGAAATAGTTTGCGTGATGAGAATCGAAAGATTCTCTAGTCCAAGCGAGACTAGAAAACGAGGGGTTCTTCGTGAGATTTGAAGCTCCTGCTGTTAAAAATTGGTGATGCAGCTGTGTTGCTGCTCACTGATATTGCTGCTCACTGTGCCGCAACTACTCTCTGATGTTACTGTTGTTGCACTGGTGTTATTGCTATTTCTGTTAGATGTTGCTGGAGCTACTGAATGGAGCTGCTGAATGGTGATGTTGCAGCTGGTTTTGATGTTATTACTGTTGTAGCTGCAAAGATAAATTGGCATATTTTCGAATAAAGGAGCTCGAAGATGTTCTGACTCAACTTGGTCTTGTTGATCGCATATTAGCTATGCTCTCTGATGAACGAGTTTCAGGAATGTGACCAAAAATATTGCAATTGATCTATTTGGAAGATATTTTGCTGTTGGAAGTGTTGATTCACTGGTCAGCCTATGGAGCATTAAGGAGATGCGCGTTGTCTTCGAACATTTACGAAACTCGAGTGGCCAGTTCGGACAATAAGTTTCAACCATACAGGAGACTATATTGCCTCTGCTAATGAAGATCTGTTTATTGATATTGCTAATGTCCAAACTGGACGATCAGTTCACCAGATTTCATGTCGTGCTGCCATGAACAGTGTGGAATGGAATCCAAAACACAACTTGCTTGCCTATGCTGGGATTGGGTATTTACGTACTCTGTTGGAGACAACAGATCAAGTATCTTTGATGCCAAGGCTGGAATTGCTTTGAGCAATTGAGCAAGAACTTTGTGAAGCTTGTTTCTTGGTATGACAACGAAATGGGCTACAACACACGAGTGGTGGATTTGATTGAGCACATGGCTTAAGTCCAGTAAAGTGGTAGTTCCAAGCATGATGGTGCCTTTGGTGACTCTTGCTTAAGCATAGTTAGAAGAGAGAGAAAAAAGCAGTTTAGAATAAAGTAAAATAAGAAGTTATTTGCTGACACTGGTGTGGCTGCTGTCTAGTGTTGCTTCCAAGCTAGGACTGAACCCGATGTTTTTAGTGCCTAGCTTGAGGGGGTGTTGAGATATACCACATATATATATTGTATATATATGTGGTTAGTTAGTGGTTGTTTCTACAAATTAGTTATTATAAATAGGTGTGTTAATTGTAAGTTTGTAACATTCATTTTAAGAGGAATAAACAGAACACAGATAAGCTTGCGCAAAGGACCATCTTCTATTTTCACTTTCTCTTCTTCTTCGTGACTTCACTGTTCCATCGGCGATGAACAAATTCTCATACAGTCACAATTGAACTTGGATCTAAGATTCTAACACAAATGTTGAGGGCTAATTTGACTATTTTCTTATATAATTCATATATATAATAAATCGTATACAAAAAAGCAAACAATGAATCTTCCGGCTATTTGTGTAAAGATTCCTATGATCACAAGTATGATCAGTAGTAGAGTCATAATTTTTACCAACTAAAATCAACATATGAAAGAAGTTAATACAAAAGAAGACTAGGGAATTCAATCTATAATATATACATATAAAAAACATTACCTATCTATGACAAAGAGGTGTCCTAAATTGGAATGACCAGGGATGGCTCCGCCACTGAGTATGCAATTATCATAATGTTAAAAATCTGAAAGATAATTGATTCGACATCACCAATAAAAAGTTAAATTGCAATGAAAATGTGATCTTCCACAGACTACAAAGGATTAAAAAAAAACTGTAGTGAATCCTAAAAGTGAACAAAAAATCTCATCTAAATTATTGGGACAACTTTAAGAATTGATACAATAATTGAAACTCTGTGATATTGATGGAACTCTAAAAATCTGTATAACGTGAAAATGACACGGTATTAAAATAACAATATACTCCCAGTGAAATTTCATAACGTGTGGTCTGGAGAAGGTAGAGCGTACTCTGACCTTATTTCTACCTTGGTAGGTAGAGCGACTTTTTCCGAAAGACTCTCGTCTCAACACAAAGCATAATCACAAAAAAATGACATAGTATTGACACAACTAATCTGAATAACCTCACTGATTGATTTTTCCAAGTCAAAGATGCCATCATGGTAATTCAACAGTATTGACACAGCTAATCAGAATAACCTCATTTATTGGAGTGTACCCTTTTGCCACAAATCTCCCTTTAAAGCGTTCAATTGTGCCATTTGTATTTGACAGTGTAGATTCATCGACTACCAACTGGTTTCTTCCCCGGTGGAAGGTCAACATGTTTCATTTTTTTTTAGAGATATCATATTCTCGTGCATAGCTGCTTTCCATCTGGGATCAGTTACGGCTTCCTGCACGCTGTTAGGAATAGATACAACAGATAATTGATTCATGAAAGACATATTTGATTCTGATAAGCGATGATTGGAAACATAATGGCTCATAGGATATTTGACTTTACTAGATAATTCAGGTTCATATGTGGGTTTAGGGATACCTCTCGTGTGACGCTTGGAGGGCTGCGGCGCCTCCCCGAAGGGCCACAACTCTAATTGACGTTTCAATTCCAGTAACTCACTGGAATTGAAGGGTCACGGCTCTAATTGACGTTCCAGTTCGATCTTTGGGCGAAGGACCGACTCTCTCATTTGTTTCCGTTGGAGGTGAATTAAAAACTGATTCTTAGGCTGACTTTGGAGTATTTACTATCCATTATTTTGCTCATGAATTCAGTCATTACTTGACTGAATTGTAACTCCAAATTCAAGGCATTAACATGACATTCATGGCCATTACTTAGCCATTTGGAAGGTCATCATCTACACATTATAAAATGAGACACAATGCTCATTTGGAAACACACTTGACATTCACTAAACAATTCTGAAATTGTCTTCCTCTCTTGCAATCACAAACACTGAAAGATCTTTCTTCCAAAGCAAACACTTGAGTTCCATTTGCTCATTTGTTTGATTGTTGTTTTATCTTGGGAGATAAGTTGTCATTACAACCGTTAAAATGATATACGGGGCAATATTATCTTAATGATAGATCAATAATTTGGTCGACTCAGCGAGTTCTCATATTTGATCATTTCTAGATTTCTTACTCACTTGTTGTTGTTGTTGAATTCCCATTTCATTGTCTCTACACATATTTTCCACAGTAAAAATATTCAAAATTTCAAACTGGTTATTCCTTATGTGACAGAAGTTATTCAAAAAGTTAAGTTGCACATTTTACTCCTACTTATAGCAATAATATTTATCCATTTATTAAAGAGAAATTTGTATATATCTTCGTCAAAACTTTTCTTTTTAGATATATCTCCATCACAATTCTAAATTTAGTTATATCCCAATTATTTATTTGACCTCTTAAAATTATAATAAATATTTTAAAGACTGTTTTTGTCACGACCCGAACCCCGGGACCGCGACTGGTGTCCTACATGGGCACCATTCTACCCATATATCACATGTAACCAGCGGAAGCTAAAGAAAACTCATCATTTTTTTTCTTTAAAAGTAAAATAGGCAAAGCCGACAAGGCCTCCATTATATATAAAAAAACCAAAGGAACTACAACTGTACAACTCACGCAAGTCCAGCGTATGAATACATGCACTTAAGAGTTTGGACAAGAACATGACGGGACAAGGTCCCGCCGTACCCCTGAATATACACAAGTCTACTACCAAAGACCTGTACCAAGATGACAAGCTCTGGAACAAGGGAGCCATCTCAACAAGCTAGGCAAGGATACTAAGCTCACGGATCCACAAACTGTGTACCTATACCGCCAAGATTTAACGCAGCCAGAAGCGGTGAGAACAAGGTACCAAGTATGTAAACATGAAGTACAGTAAACAAGATCATAGTTGTACAAAAGAATGACAGGGGCAAGTATGAAAACTCAAATACCAGATCCTATCATGCCATATAAACATAAGAGCTAACTGTACCTTGTATCACTGTACCACTGTACCACTGCATCACTGTACCACTATACTACTGTATCACTGTACCTTTTTAAAATATGCCTTTTAAAAGTGAGATCAACCGTATCATTTCCAAATACCATTTCAAAATATGAAATCAACCGTACCCCTTTCAAATATGAAATCATTACCATTTCAAAATATGAAAGATGTGTCACAATCAGGGTCATCCGCCCTCAGAATCATTATGCAATCCTACTCATGGGACTATTTCACCCGCATGGGACTCGAACCCGCATGGGTCTTGTGGACCCGCAATGAGCATCTGTACACGATACTCGCATCACGGAGAGCTAATCCATGGAATGTGTCACGAATTGAACTCACGTAGTCCTTCGGACGCAGATGAGTGTGTACCATCTCACGCCACGAGCTACTCCATAAAATATATATCTAACATCGCCTACAGTGAGGACACGGTGATGTGGAAATATAACACTCGCACGAATGACTATATGAGCAAACATATGCAAGTTAAAATATCAAAGTCACATCAAAATCAGGGGCACCTACCCATAAAATCATTATGCAGATCCTATTCATGGGACTATTTCACCCGCACGGGACTATTTCACCCGCATGAATCTTGTAGACCCGCATAGAAAATCTGTACCCGATACCCGCATCACAGAGAGCTAATCCATGAAATGTGTCCTGGGAATTGAACTCGCATGAGTCCTTCAGACCCGCAGTGAGTGTGTACCATCTCACGTCATGTGAGCTACTCGATGAAATATATATACAGTGTACGACATGTTCCGACCCATTCTGGGACTCGGTGTAATGTGCTATAAGTCAAATAAGATACGACATGTTCCGGCCCATTCTGGGACTCGGTGTAATGTAAAGGACTGTACACCTATAGCTATCACAAGTAACTATGTACAATTTAAATCATTTATAACTCTTATTAGCACAATTAGAATGAACTATCTTTTTAGAAAAAAACAAGGCAATGCCATGTCTTCCTTTTTATAAACACCAAGGTAATATCATGCCTTCTTTTTTAGAAATACCAAGTACTATCCCGTCATGTAATATTAGGGACTTGAATCCCAAAAGTATCATGTACGTCCGCCTTACATTCTTTCCTTTATAAAACCCCAAGACACTAACACTTGTAGCATCAAGACACTTACTCTTTCAAAACCAAGTGACTTCTACTTTGAAAATCAAGACAAGTATAATTTTTACATCAAGTTACTACCACCTCATGTACCACTGAAATCAAGATTCGTCTCGCTCCTCTAACTAACATTATGGAAATATTTGTATTGTGATAACCGATCCGAATTGACAAATTAATTCATTTATGAGTCGTGATTAATATATATCATGAGATTTTATCTAATCAGTTGTGAACCTAGAAAATGTAAAACGAACTGGTTATATCTTAGTTTCTATGCTGATGGATGACATTCTACTCATTTCAATATAATTGATTGTCGATTCCTTTTTCATTTAACGCTACAATGACTTGTTCGATACATTTTCTCATTAGTGTTGTAACTAGCAGGATCAAGTCAACTCCAATACTTCCTAAAAACTCTTACCAACATCTCCCATAAGACTTGGTAAGGACTTAAGAATAATTTAGACATGTCTTTAGCATAAAAATATCTAGATATTTTTCTAAGTCTTGCAAGCCTCATGTATATAGATATTTAGTGTAGCAAGACAAGTGGATGAGGCACTTGACACCCTCCTATTGGTTCAAATGTTGCCTCCTCAAAAATATCTCCATAACAACGTGGACCCCTCGGAATTGTGAAATTTTCGGTGGACCCCATATTATTAGATCCGACCCTTCATAATCATATACTAATCCCACAAGTCAAATTTGAGAATCAAATTCCAAGTTATTAACCTTTTCCTTCACAACGTTCCGAAATTATTGCTTAAGAAAAAGTAATTTTTCTTTCGTTCCAAAATTCAAATTTTATTTCCTTACGTACGTTCTCATAGCATTTCCTTAAAAATACGGAATGTAACAGTTTTGTCCTCCATCAAAATTACGATACTAATTCTCGCTATTCCTTTCATTTGGAGTCAATGATATTGTACCCGCAGAGACATACTTTTGAGAGGTTGCTTCCAATTCCGCTCCTCTGCAAGCTCTTGATATCTTGATAAAAACTAAAAAGGTGTCATAGTAACTATTTTTATCAAATCATGAAAAACAAAGGATCATCAATAAGAGGATAAAAATGTAAAACTGCATTGAAGACATTACTGCTCTTCTTCTTATTTTGTTTTTCCTTTTTTCTTTAACAGGACACTCTTCTTCTTCCTTTCTTGTACTTTTTCTCTATTTTATCATAATTAAAAATGTTGCTTCCTGTAGAAGAAGAACAAAGACCTACCCTCCACCACGGCCCAACCGTCTACCAGCTTTGTCAAATGCAAGTCCTTCATGATAGAAAGAGAGAGAGTAAATACATAATTTCCACTAACCAATTATTTCAAGCTTTGAATCATTTAGAGTTTCACAAGTTAATGACAAATAATAAAGGGCAAAACAATCTTTAAAATATTTATTATAAATTTTAAGAGGTCAAATGATTAATTGGGGATATAGATAATATAATTGAGAATATAACTAAATTTAGAGTTGTGATGAGGATACGTGTCAAGAAATTTAAAGTAGTTTCAAATCTATTATCTATCTATTTTTTTCTGAAAAATCTATCTATGTATATTAATAGGATTTCAATTTCAATCCTTACAACTGTCTAAGGTGGCGATGGGTCGCCGACCGACTCGCCGTCAGGCCGACCCGGACCGAAACCACGACACCGTTATTTAAAAAAACGGGGCGGCTCGAGCAGGCGGGGCAGTATGGTCCCGCCGCCCGACTCCGCCAGACCCGATCCCGCCCGACCGCCCCGACTCGCTGCGATTGAAAATAGCCATTGTCCAACGCGTTTTACATTTCGCTGACAACGCCCATTTTCGGCCTCCTCCCAACCCCTACCCTTTAACCCAATTTTTCAACTATAAATACCTCATTACTCTTCTTATTATTTTCACAAATCTTTCTACACTCTAATCTCTCAATCAATCTCTAATTCTATACAACATTGTCTACATATTCAATCTATTTATTAATTTGAGAATTGGGATGAAGTTGGCAACTAGCTGAGGATTATCTATCGAGCAAAGTTTCAATTTTCAACCTTCGATTACACGTCGACTTCACGTCGCTTGGTACATTCGTTTCTCTCTCATTAAATTATTATTTTGTCTTTATTTCATTTAGCACATTTAATTTCATTATCTTTAACTATTTATTAGCATAATTAAAATGAAAGGACTAAGAGGTACGTTGGGTAAGGGTAAGGTCGCTTCTTCTAGTAGGTGGTAACAAGGACAAGTGGTACTTTCTAGTATTCTGCTCCAACTATTCCTAGACAAGATGATTTTATAGATCCCGAAATGTTTCTGAAATACCATATGATCTAGACACAAATGATTATCCCGAAAATGAAGATTTTAATTTAGTTGACACTCTAGTTGATGATACACCTACTAATGAAGATTTACGATACACCCACTAGTGAAATGCCTCCTATCCCCTACTATGAGACGAGGTCCCAAGAAACGACCATTAAAATCGGTTGTATGGAAATATTTTGACAGTGGACGTAGCTAATCAAGTAGTGATGTAAAACTTGTAAAATGTTTATTCTTTTAAAATCTGGACAAGGTCACGCGGACGGGGTTTAGGAAGACACTGTAAAAACACAAAGCCTTGCATGCCCAATACATGATTGAAAAATCGTGAGCAAGCCCCTCTCAATCGACAAGGTTCACATACTATCGTCGGAGAAAGTACAGTGGTCAAATTAACCCATGACGGGGAGTCAGAGCCCTAAATACGATAAACATAAAGATAGGAAGACTAGCAAAATTAGTCACGTGAGGGTTTGCCTTTTCATTTCCCGAATCTCTGGTTTTATTCATTATATTAGAGATATGTATAATCCTCGCTTATAAAGGTTTTCCTAGATCAATCATAAAAGAGATGTATTTAAATTTGCACACGAATATCAACAAGATTTACGTTATGCATTATATCATTTAAATTGCAAAGTCGCCTAACTTCCGATATAGCCGTAGTACTAACGGCCATGATTATTTAATCGTAACATGTCATCGATAGACTATAAATGGTCTATGCAAAAACGTATTTTAGCATATAGATATATAGATATAGTAATAATGGTGAGTTTATTTCGTAAAATATTTATTCGGCCTCCGATATTACTGGAATAACCGATAAAGTTATGAGTATTACATTAGATAATGCATCTTCTAACAATTCACTTATTAGTATTTTAAGAGATGTTTTAACTCCTTCTTTTCCAAAACATTTTCATATAAAATGTGCGCCATATTTATAACTTAGTTGTAAAGGATGGTCTTTCACTTTTTCAAGATATTCTTGAAAAATACAATTTGCTATACACTTTATTTTTAAAAGTAATAGAATCCAACGGAAAAAGATTATAAAAAATTTGTCACGATTATGGACTATCTTATAGAAAAATTCAAGAAGTACCAACTAGGTGGAATTCTTTATATGACCAACTAGTTGTTGCATGAGTATAGAAAACCTATTACTTTATTTTTAACGCCATAATCAAAATCCAAAATGATATGATTGTGGATAATGATTGGGACAAAATTAGAGAACTTATTGTATTTTAGAAAATTTTCAACGAGCAACAAAAGAATTTTCTACTTTATATTATCCTACTATTTCAACTATGTTGTTTTATATAGATATAATATTTTTACTTCTTAAAGAATATATGGAAAAACTCGCTTATATCTATTTATTAAAAAATGTTTATGAAATTAAAGAAATATTTTATTCCTATTCCCTATTTATATTATTGGTCTTGCTTTTAAACCCGACTATTAAAGTAGATGGTTGTAAAAATCTTATTACAAATATTTATACATGTATGGACGCATTTACCACCTCCAACTCCCAAAAATTTAAATGTTGAGCCACCTATCAACTAACGCTAGAAGAAGTGTTGAATAGCGTAGAAGATGAATGCAAAAAGTATATCTAAGATTACCAAAGAAGAAAGTGCTAGTAACCAACCGACTTTTGTACCATCTTCTTCTTCAACACAACCTAAAAAGACAAGCACTTTCTTCTTCGTGGCTAGGCCTAGTATTAATTCTATTGAAAGCCTCGTAAATAGAATGCGGTGGTAGCACTTCTAACCAAATTAGCGAGTTCGATGTTTTTATTTTGCAGGTACTTTACCTTACCAAGCGAATCAATGAAGAAGGAAGGAAGACTTGTGAAATATCGAGCGAATGAGAAGACATTTCCGACACTTTCAATGATGGCGAGATATTTTGAACATCTGCGCCATCGATCGAAAGCGCTTTTTCTCGCAGTGATTTCAAATAGAGAGCACAGACACTCATTAGCGGAGATACTTGGAGATGGCGGATTTATTCAGAGATTGATACGAGCGAGCGGCGAGGCGCACAACCGTGAGATTAACGAAGATGACGACAACTACAACGACATTTTATCTCAAGGCATGAGTAGCGACGTGGAACAATTTGATCAAGATATACCAATTCCAACCAAGAGCCACAAGAAATTATAAAGAAATTAGAAAAAGTATTTTCAAATTGGTAATTTATTTCATTGCAATTTTTAAATTTTTCTATGTCTTTCACTCTTTTGCAATTTTTTCAACAACAATACAAGATAATCTACAATGTAATTTTGAATCTTGTATATTTGATATTTGATATTTCAATGAAATTAATAATATAAAGACAAAACAAAAATTTCTGGATGTTTTTACACTATTCTTGTCTTTGTTTAATTTAATTATTTAGTTTATAACTTTATACTTTATAGTTTATAGTTTATACTTTATAGTTTATACTTTATAAATATATTATATATATGAGTATAATACTATAATTATAAATTATAATACTATAAGTCTATAAATTATACTTTGTTAGTAATTTAGTATTTTTAATTTAGTGAAAAAATTAAAAAAAAAAAAAAACACACAAAACCCGCCAACCCGTCCCGTCCCGACTGCCCCGACTTCTACTCATCGGGATCGGATCGGACGACATGGTATGGTCCCGCCCGACCCGACCCTCCAGCCCGCCCACTTCGACCCCGCCCATTTTCCCCGCCCCGACCCCGTCCCGCTCCCGCCAAACCCGACCCCGGTGGGCCCGTCCCGGCCCACTGGCCAGCCCTACAACTGTCATTGCAGTTTCTCCTACAAAGTGTACTTATAAAATGTAAAAATTTAAAATTTAAAATTTTGAATGAAACATATTAAAAAAGAAGTTGCGGAGGAAAACTGCCTCTCCTATATACTTGGAGGAAAACTCCACTATTAAAAACTAACATTTCAGTTTTTTCCACATTGTAAAGAATTACCTAAAATTACAATTATTAACTAATTAGCTAATTATATCATATGATTTTTTTCTACGTTGCCACTTAACTGAATATAGTGCTTTGTTTTTAACTTTTAATAATATATAGAAAAAATACAAGTAAACTCTTTGCCGCCATTTTCTCCAATCTCTTCTCCATCACTCACCTGGTGCCTCCCTTCGTACTCACAATCCACCCATTACACTCATTAAGTGACGTCATCTCCCGAACAAGGTGACGTCCCCACCATGTCACTGTTATGACAAACTCACGAAAGCACCCTTCACCAACAACCACCATTTCAACTGGCGACGGCGATGAGGGTTATAGTACCCTTACAAGGTGTAGTACAAGGCCGAGGTGGTCTTTTATTTGGTTCAGTTATCCCTTGTGCTCTTTTCTATTTCTGGCAACTCTACCTCAAACGTAATCGTTCTTCCTCCTCCGGCACCAGCGCCGGCGACAATAACGGTGAATCTCCGGCACCCTCGTCGACCCATTTGCCCGAAGTGACTTCCGGGTCGGGTTTACAGAGAGTTCATTCACGTTTATTACTGTCACCAAAGGGAACTACTGGACAATCTCAAGTGTCTAACAGAGCTAATGCTATTATTTCTAAACAAATTGATAGTAGCCCTTATTATGTTGGATTAAAAAGAGCTTCTCAAGACCCTTATGATGTGTCAAGTAATCCAGATGGTGTTATTCAACTTGGATTAGCAGAAAACAAGGTAGAGTAATTCTTTTACTTCCTTCCTTTTAATTTGTTTATCTGGTTTTTTTGACTAGACACGGTTTTTACGAAATTATAGAATGACTTTGAATCTTGTAGTATTAAATTAAAATATGTAGAATGTAACAAAACAACCTTTTAATCTTGTGATCTTAAACATGTTATGTGGAAAGTTATAATTAAAGAGTTGCCAAAAAAAGGAAAGATGTATTCTTGTTTAAACGTACTAAAAAGGTAAGTAAGACAAACAAATTGAAACAAAGGGAGTACGTGTTTGTCAAATCATTTTGAGTGTTTGGATATTTTGAATTGTAGGTAGTTGAGCGTTGTCTCGCTTTTAGGCGGTATTAGGCTTGGGGGTAGTCTGGAGCACTGTGTCCGTCGTAGTATTAGCCTTATTCATGTAGTTTCTTGCTTTTTGATGTTTATCATCTGTTGTTTATTGTGTTTCGGTTATCGCACTATTTCACTGTCAATGTTTCCTTCACTATCATATTTTCTTTTTCATAACTACTTTGATTTGCTTCACTTGAGCCGAATGTCTTTCGGAAACAGCCTCTCTACCTCCACGAAGTAGGGGTAAGGTCTGCCTACACTCTACCCTCTGTAGACCCACTTATGAGATTACATTGGGTATGTTATTGTTGTTGTTGTTTGGATATTTTGAACTGTGACAAAATGGAAAATTTGACACTCCTCTCCAATTTCTGGAATCATTTTCTATAGAAAGCATTTACTCCATGCCAAATGCAGTATGTTTCATGTTGGGGAATTGATTTTTTTCCCTTTCTATTTCTTTCTTTTGTTTGTTATTTTGACCATTTTGAGTTTTGTCTCTGTTTGTATTGTTATAGTTGTCATTGGATTTAGTTCAAGAATGGCTAGCAGAAAATGTGTCAAGATGGATGACGGCTGAGGATTTGAGTATAAGTGGAATAGCTACTTATCAACCGTTTGACGGATTGTTGGAGTTGAAAGTGGTAATCTTTTAATTTTTCTTTGAACTTGTGCCTTGTTTGTTGATATAGTCTTGACATGTATTGGATATCCTCTGTTTTCATTGTGGATTGTTCTTTCTGGACTAATAAAGTACTACTAGTAGTTATTCATATGGTTATAGTTTATACAGGTTAGAGAAGGAAATTGAACGAATTTACTTGAAAAAGTTGGTAAAAATCAAAGTTGTGTTAATTTGAATTAAGACTTTATAGGATTAAATCAACGAGATACCTATTTGGGTGGTATTAGTTTATAATTGTAACCAAGGATGGGCTCATATTATGCCCATATATTATGTCCATATATGCTTGTATTGTGGGAACAAAGTGTAAAAATAAAGGAAATGAGAATGTAACAACAAATTAGAAATCTGAAAATCAACAAAATAATAGGCTTGCTGAGTCGACTGAATTCTCAATCTATCCTTAAGATAATATTGCCCCGTATATCCTTTCAACGATGTAATGACAATTTATCTCCCAAGATAAAACAACAATCAAACAAATGAGCAAAGAGAACTCAAATGGTCGCTTAGGAAGAAAAATCTTTGAGTGTTTTGTGATTGCAAGAGAGGAATATAATTTCAGAGAATTGTTTAAGTGTAAGGTGTATTCTCCAAATGAGCCCAAGACTCTATTTTATAGTGTAGAGAAGATGATCTTCCACATAGCCAAGTAATGACCAATAAAGACCATGTAATGACCATGAATGTGGAGTAATAATTCAGTCAAATAATGGTTGAATTCATGAACCAAATAATGGAGAATTAATGCTCCAAAGTCAGCCCAAAAATAATTTTCGTTCATCTTCCAACGATCGAACGCGTGGGCCTCGCAGTCGGAGCCGCGTACCAAACTTCAGAGAGTTTCGGGCGTCGCCGGCGCCACGGCCCTGCAGGGAGGCGCCGTGGCGCTCTGGCTCCGCGATATTTTTCAGACTCGTTTCATCTTTTACACTTTATACACGTCTTCCCTTCGTTTACCAACATGAAACTATTGTTATTTGGCCAATAACTGTCTATTCTCTTACGTCTCAAACAATTCATATACCACTATCTCTTTCATTTAAGGAAATTACGATCCTTGATATTATATGTGCACGTGTATGGAAATCATGTTTCCTACGTGCGGGACCCCAATTGTTCGAGTTATAATTAATAGGATTAATTTTATTTCACGTTTAATAAATTTCCAACAATCCCCTTTTGGAAGAGATTTTGGCGCACACACATGGTGCCTTTCGAGCAATCACTCGTCGGATTGATGTTGCATTTGGAGAGGTAGCCGTAGCTTTGAACCTTCCATAGTAGAATAACATCGGACATATTTACTGCGCGGTGAACGTGATGTCTTGAACCGTCAGTGTTTAGTAAATGCCAAGATAATGGTATCAACACAACATCTTTCCTACTCAATCCTTCTTATGTTTTTGTCCACCGTGGGCCGTGGACACACTTGGATTCTTAAATGCATTCATTTGAGGCGGCCTGTCCTCTCACTTAAATAGGTGGTCTCCTACAATGTATCCTGCAATACCCCGCTCACAAGCGTTTGGAACCATTAAAAATTTCTCCAACCTAACCTCAAGTATTGAGGATCATTAAAGGTTTGAAAACTTATCCTTTACCCCTCTACAGGTAGCACTTTATGTCTATCACGGGAACGGTCTTTGGATTATGTTTCTTAAGAAGAAAACATTATCCGAAGTGATCTTACTTACACCGAAGCGCTCACGGAACTTTTACAATTTAATTTTTTCATTGAACCTTATTCTTGGGATCTCCAGTCTGTAAGGTTGGATGTCCACTGTATCGGTTCTTATTGTTTGGGTTTTAAGCCCATTCCCTAGACAGACAGAACATCTAATCTTTGGGTATTCCCTTCGTCAAGGGATCTGCGATATTTTTCTTAGATTTTATGTAATCAATGTAAAGAATACCCGAGGTGATCAGTCGCCTAGCGGACTCATGTCTACATCGAATATGACGATACTTGCCGTTTTATATAGAACTTCGTGCCTTTCCTAGAGCCGACTGACTATCGCAATGGATCATTACAGAAGACACGAGTTTATCCCAACATGGGACATCCTCTAGAAAACCATGAAGCCACTCAGCTTTCTCTCCCGCTTTATCTAAAGCGATAAATTCCGACTCCATCGTGGATCGGACAATAAGGGTTTGCCTAGAGGATTTCCAAGACACATCTCCACCACCGATTGTATTTTTTTTTTGTGGTAGACTTGATGTCGTCGCTATCAGATATCCAGTTTGCATCACTGTACTCCTCTAGTACAACTGGATATCTCGAATAGTGTAACCCGAAGTTTAGCGTGAACTTCAGGAACCGTAGTACCCTATTCAACGCTTTCCAGTGATCCTCACTCGGATTTCGCGTGAACCTAGCCAATTTATTGACTGCATGAGCGATATCAGGTCGAGTGCAGTTTGTGATATACATCAGACTTCCAATCACCTGCGCATATCGCTCCTGGCGTACGGGCGCACCAGATGTTTGTCAATCTTTTGACTTATATCCAATGGTGTCGATACTGGTGAACTGTCGAACATCCCAAATTTCTTCAGTACATCCTCGATGTAGTGAGATTGAGACAAGTCCAGTCCATTAGATGTCTTAAAAATCTTGATCCCTAAGATAACATCTGCAATGCCCATATATTTCATGTCAAAACACTGTTTTAACATGTTCTTAGTCTCTAAGATTATCCCAGGACTGCTTCCAGTGATCAACAAGTCATCTTGCATATCATGACGATGGATTCGACATTTCCTTTCATGTAGACATATTTGTCACATCCATTAATGGCGAACCCTTTTGATAGTAGAGTACTATCAAATTTCTCGTGCCATTGTTTAGGGGCTTGTTTCAGCCCGTACAACGATTTAACAAGCCGACACACTTTTGTCTCTTGTCTTGGAACCACATACCCCTCGGGTTGGTCCATATATATTTCTTCTTCCAAATCACCATTTAGGAAGACTGTCTTAACATCCATTTGATGTATTTCAAGATCCCGCAAGGCGGCGATAGCTATGAACATACGTATGGATGTTATTCTAGACACCGGAGCGTAGGTGTCGAAATAATCAAGACCTTCTTTTTGGCGATAGCCCTTGACTACCAACCGAGCATTGTACTTGTCAATAGATCCATCTGCCTTTAACTTCCGTTTAAGGATCCACTTACAACCCAAAGGTTTGTGTCTCGGGGAAGGTCAGCCAACTCCCAGGTGTGGTTATGCAGGATGGATTCTATCTCACTTTCTAAAACTTCCTTCCAGAGCGGTGCTTCTGGAGTTGACAATGCTTCGGCGATTGTCCGTGGTTCATCTTGAACCAAATAAGCTTCAAAGTCTGGACCGAAAGACTTGTCCTTCCGGTCCCTTTTGCTTCTCCTTGGTTCCATTTTTGAATCTTCCAAGTCCTGAGAATCTGGAATCCTGAATTCCGGATAATCAGCTACTTCAGAATTCACTAGATCTGAACCGTTCGGATCTAGGTAGTCATCGACCCCTTGATCCTCAGAGATTTGATCATAACTTCGTTTGCGAAAGGTTATGTTGTTTTCCTTAAACGGAAACGTGTCTTCAAAGAAACTCGCGTTCCTTGATTCCATGATCGTACCTTTATAAATGTCCGGTACGCACACCTCACACTTACGTTGAGGGTTTATGTCAATAGACAACAATAATTCTAACTTTACCAATCTTTGGATAGATTGATAGTTAACATGTCCTAATCTATGATGACATAAATTAGATGATTCAATCAAGTAAGTAGAAGGCTTAATTTTATTGATAGTTGAAACAGCAGGCATTACAGGTGCAGCATTAAACTTAAAGAGGCCTTCACAGACGAAGCCCCTTCCTACAAATGTTCCATTTTTAGTGATTACAAACTTGTTAGCCTCTAACACTAGCCTAAAACCAACATTTACTAACAAAGGTCCAGAAATTAAATTTCTTCGAATTTCTGGGACATGCATCACTTCCTTCAGAATCAGCTCCTTTCCGGACGTCATCTTTAGGGTCACCTTTCCTACCCTCAAAGACTCAAGAAGAATTGTTGCCCATGAACAATTTCTTATCTGTGACTGGTGTATATGTGGAGAAGACATCTTTATTGGAACAAATGTGACGGGTAGCACCCGTGTCTAGCCACCATTGCACCGGATTCTCAACGAGGTTAGCTTCAAGAACCACCGCTGAGAACTCCTCGATCATATCGTCGACGAGGGTGTCTTCGACGATGTTAGCCTTGACTTTGCCTTTGGCCTTCTCTTTATTCTCACGTTTGAGCCTGCGGCAGTCTTTGGCCATATGCCCAACTATACCACAGTAGTTATACTTTCCCTTGAACTTTTCAGTTGTTTGGGGCTTGCCTTCCTTCTGGAACTTCCGCTTCTTGCTTGAGTTCCCTTTGACTTCCGTCAGGTTTGCCTTAGCCTCAGCGGGTTGTTTCCCCTTTGGCATGACCTTCTTATTGGAGTTTGACAATAAGTGCGTCTAAGGTCATCTCCTTCGTTTTAAGTTTTAGATAGTTCATAAACTCAGTCCACGAGGGAGACAACTTCTCGATTAATGCCCCAACCAAGAATTGTTTGTTGGGCTTTAATCCTTCCAAATCCAGGTGATGTAGAATCATTTGAAATTCCTGGACTTGGGATGACACACTTTTGTTATCCACCATTTGAAATTTCAGGAATTTCCCAATGATGAACTTCTTGCTACCTGCATCTTGGGTGTTGTATTTCTTCTGAAGTTTGTTCCATAATTGCTTGTCTGCTTGGCAGTTTCAACGGTGCCATATACCGTGTATAGTGGATCGGACAAACTGTTTAGAATATAGTTCCTACATATAAAATTACTATGTTTCCATGCTTCGCGAACCATCCTCATATCGTCAGCGACATGGTTACCTTGACCCCCTCCCGCCAAATCATTTGGCTGAGGGTCCACGTCTTCCCCAACTAGTGGAGGATCTTCGGTTAGGAAACGTGACATTCCCATAACCGTCAAGAAAAATAACATCTTTTGCTGCCATCGCTTAAAGTGAGCACCCATGAACTTTTCAGACGCCACGGTGAAAACTGGTGTCGGGGCGCCGCGCTCGAGCAAAGGCGTTGGGAACGCCTCTAACAGGAGCATAGGTGTTGTTGACGCCTTGGGCAGGAGCATAGGCACTGTAAGTGCCCGGAGCAGCAGTGGAGGCATTGGTTGTACCAAAACCAGTGTTGACACTAATTGTGCCAAAAGCAGTGGTGGCACTCGAAGTGCCAAAAGCAGTGGTAGCACTAGAAGTGCCAAAAGCAGTAGTTTCGAAGACATTAGGAATGCCAGAATTAGTTTGAGTGTAGGCACCGTCACGCCTTGAGTGGTGGGATTGCCTTGAGTAGTGGCGTTGTTCATAGCGTTGAATTGATCTACAACAGCATGTTGTTGTAGAGACAGCGAATATTATCTTGTATTGTGGGAACAAAGTGTAGAAATAAAGGAAATGGAAATGTAACAACAACAAATTAGAAATCTGGAAATCAACAAAATAATAGGCTTACTGAGTCGACTGAATTCTCAATCTATCCTTAAGATAATATTGTCCCATATATCCTTTCAACGGTGTAATGACAATTTATCTCACAAGATAAAACAACAATTAAAGAGCAAAGGGAACTCAAGTGTTCCCTTAAGAAGAAAAATCTTTGAGTGTTTTGTGATTGCAAGAGAGGAAGACAATTTCAGAGAATTGTTTAAGTGTAAGGTGTATTTTCCAAATGAGCCCAAGGCTCCATTTTATAGTGTAGAGAAGATGATCTTTCACATAGCCAAGTAATGACCAATAAAGACCATGTAATGGCCATGAATGTGGAGTAATAATTCAGCCAAATAATGGCTGAATTCATGAGCCAAATAATGGAGAATTAATGCTCCAAAGTCGGCCCAAAAATAGTTTTCGTTCATCTTCCAACGGTCTGAAACGCCATAGCTTGCGGGTTCGCAGTCGGCTCGCGCGAATCTCCTGAGAGTTTCGGGCGTCGCCGGCGCCACGGCCCTGCAGGGAGGAGCCGTGGCGCTTTGGCGCCGCGGCATTTTTCAGATTCGTTTCATCTTTTACACTTTATACACGTCTTTACGTCTTCCCTTCGGTTACCAACGTAAAATCATTATTATTTGGCCAATAACCGTCTATTCTCTTACGTCTCAAACAATTCGTATACCAATATCTCTTCCATTTAAGGAAATTACGATCCTTGGTACTTTATGTGCACGTGTGTGGAAACCATGTTTCCGACGTGCGGGACCCCAATTGTTCGAGTCATAATTAATAAGATTAATTTTATTTCACGTTTAGTAAATTTCCAACATGTATAAAAGTTACTTTATTAGTTATCACCCATCTGCTAGTTCAAATGTGCTTTATAGCTAGTTTAATTTGAAATGTGAACCCCTGGCTGCAGGATTGGTGCAAGCTGTATAGACTCCCTAATGGCATTGTATGTCCCGTCTTGAGATCTAACTTTATAATGTACACCAAACATAAGGAAAAGCAACTAATAAGCTTCACTTTCTTTTACAGTGTCAATTAACTTCGAAAAGTTTGTCAAAGCTCTACACTATTGGTGCTAAGCTTCACTTTGGAAAAATGAACATGGCTCTAAACGTTTTGATGTCATTCTTGAGCTTTCCGAGTCCATGATTGTCTTATAATGGAGGATAAAAATATAACAAAAGAGAAATGATAGGAATATTTTCAAACCTGAAAATGTGTTTGACCAGCCAAAGTGTCCAATACATATCCAGAGGATCGGAAGAAATTTTTTGTATGTTCGTATTGGTAAATTCCTGCTCCTACTTGAGCTTTGGATTGGTAAAACTTGACTTGGAAAATCATAATTATTGTTAATCTAGCGCAGTTATTTATGGTGTTTCAGCATTTGATGGTTGTCTTGGTGATGTTTGTACCGACCAGAACAATGGATGCGCTTGCAGTGTGATATGATTAAAAAAAATCTGTTTTTTGTGTTTCAGCATATAAGAGAATAGTTCAACCTGCTTTATTCTGCATAGTTTTCCTTATAAAGCAAGCTCAAAAGTTTTTAATAGTGAATATTGGATTCAGTTGTTCTGGGAGGTGGAACTATTATTTCCTTGATAAATATTCACCTTGATAATCATCATTGTGTAACCTGTCGAAGGATCTATTGCTAGTTTTGCAGTACCTGTTGAAGATGGAAGGCAATTTTGGCCTCTTTGAAATATGAGTGGCTACCTTTGTCATCAGGTATCCTATGGGTGGGAGATGATCCGATGGATTTACCTTTCTAAATTGTGTGTTTTAATTGTATAACAGCAATATATGAAATAAATTATCCTTGAGCCATTATGAAGATCGATTCATAAAAACAATAAGTGTTTTGTGTGATTCTACATTACTTATAGTATCTCTTTTAGTCGATTTACGTGTTCTTTTACCTGCTAATTTCACCTGTATGCAGGCCATGGCGGGATTTATGTTTCAAGCTGTGGACGGATCAGTGTCCTTTAGCCCCTCGCAAATGGTTCTTACTGGTGGTGCAACTACTGCGCTTGAGATACTGAGCTTCTGCCTAGCTGATCCTGGAAATGCTTTTCTTGTTCCCTCACCCTATTATCCCGAGTGAGTTTTATTCTCTTTTCCAACGAAATTTCAATCTTTTATTGCATAAAATGAACTCAACTTGTCTGCAGTCTTGACAGGGATGTCAAATGGAGAGTGGGAGTGGAGATTATACCCGTTCCTTGCCGCAGTGCAGACAACTTTAGCTTGAGCATCGATGCTCTTGACCGAGCTTTTAACCAAGCTAAGAAACGTGGTCTTAAAGTAAGAGGGATTATCATATCCAACCCCTCGAATCCTGTGGGCAATCTGTTCTCTAGGGAGACACTTTATAACCTCTTAGACTTTGCAACGGAGAAGAACATCCATGTAATATCCAACGAAATCTTGGCAGGATCGAGTTACGGAAGTGAAGAGTTTGTCAGCATAGCAGAGATTATTGATTCTGAAGATTTTGATCGGAACAGGGTACACATTGTGTATGGTCTCTCTAAGGATCTCTCTCTTCCTGGTTTCAGGGTGGGGGCCATCTATTCTTGCAATGAAAATGTTCTAGCCGCTGCAAAAAAATTGTCAAGATTCTCATCCATTTCTGTGCCAACACAGCATTTACTTATTCAGATGCTATCAGATGCAAAATTTGTACAACAATTTATCAAAAAGAACAGAGAGAGGTTAAGAAGGATGTCTTCTCTATTTGTCAGTGGATTGAAGCAGCTGGGAATTGAGTGCACCAAAAGTAGCGGGGGCTTCTACTGTTGGGCTGACATGAGCAGGTTAATTCGGTCGTATAATGAGAAAGGTGAGATTGAGCTTTGGGATAATCTACTAAATGTAGCTAAGATCAATGCAACTCCTGGTTCTTCCTGCCATTGTGTTGAACCTGGCTGGTTCAGGTTATGTTTTACGACCTTAAGTGAGAAGGATATTTCCACAGTAATGCAACGTATTCAGAAAGTTTTGGAGACACGTAAGTCTCTGAGTTAAATTGCTAAAATGACACGATCCCTTACAGTAGTCAACCGTAACCAAAGGTCCAAAACTTCTGCCTGGGATTTTAAGGGTCACGTGTTATGTGATTCTAATGGATTCATAAGTTATCAATGTTCTGATATTGAGATCAGGATGCAATACTGGGAACTAAATGCGGAGAAAACAAAAAAATGCCTGATTGGTCCTCTCCTAGTTTGTCATGTTCAACAAATGCATTCATCCTCCTAGTTTGTGGAATTTGACATGCGTCTGGGTTCTAGAGATTGAAAGATAGGTGAATTAGCAGTTAACGTTCATGCAATGACAAGCGTATAGCATGTAGAAATGGTTTCAAATGAAATTCATTTCCAAATTCTTTGTGCATAGTCAATAAGTAAGGTCTTAAATCTTAGTATTTTCTTTTTATTCCTCATTGTTGTATAGTTGCAGGTAGATGTATGGACTCATTATTTGTTCACATTCATTCTTGTGGTAGCACTAGATAATGTTATTCTAGAAATGAATTGATTTTTTTCATCCCTTTAAAGGTTGTTGATATATGCTCCTTCATTCAATAGTTCAAAGAAAACAAATTACTAATTCTCATCATGTTAATTTCTGGTTCATAGTGCTTCTTTGTAGCTGATATGTAATGCTTATGGACTTAGACTGGTCATCAATTGGAACTTCTTATTCACTTAATGGTAACAGTAAGTGGACTGCAAGATTGTATGATTATAAAAAAGCAGTTGTCAAGATGCACATAAGACATTAAAATGCCTTGGCATCTTACAGGAAAAGAATGGCTTCATTGTAAACTTACAATGTGGCACCAATTGATTAAAAGAATCACAAATCAAATACAAAAGAATCTTCCCTTTGTACCAAAAGCTGCCACCTCTAATCACTCTCATTCCAAATTCAAAATTCAAGAATATGATCGATACTTTTGATTGGTCTTTGCGTCTCTCTAATTCGAGACCCTTTCTGATTACCTCACACTATCTCATGAGAAGCGAGTCCATCACAGCTAGACTACTTTCTCTTCAAATACTCCAAGGGGCTCTACTAATTCTTTACTATGATCCCAAACCATTCCTGATGGACTCAAGAACCTGTACTACCTCAGCCATGCTAGGTCTCCTTGAAGGTATTTCAGAAGTACAAATCAAGCCTAACTTCATTACCTGAATCAGCTCATTTTCTTCAAATCCCCTCAAACTTCTATCAAAACAGTCTGAAGCAGCACCCCTTTCTATCAGACCTCTAACATATTCATACAAGACCACCACTTCATTTGCTACTGGGCTCTCGACCGGTTTCCTCCCAGTGACCAACTCGAGCAGAATTACCCCGAAACTATAAACATCACACTTATCACTTAGTCTGTTACTTTGCGCTAACTCTGGTGCAACGTAACCGACTGCATTGTGAAACTTGGTTAGTCCATAGTTATCCAGCAGGGGAAGGAACCTACTAAGACCATAATCAGTCAATTTGGCTTCATAGTTTGTGTCCAGGAGTATATTAGTGGACTTGACATTTAGATGAAGAACAGGAGGTTTACAATCATGGTGAAGATACGTGAGCGCTCGAGCCGTTCCTACTGCTATTTGAAACCTTCTTGGCCAAGTCAGTTCCGGGTTACCAGCACCAGTGCTGGTTCCAGGATAACTAAGTCCATGTAAATTATCATACAGGTTTCCATTTGGAACAAACTCAGACAATATTAACTGCATGCTAGAGGACCAGTAGTACCCTTGTAAAGCAACAAGATTGGGGTACTGAAGGGACCCTAACCGCCCAATTTCATGCTCGAATTCATCTTGATTTCTGATTCGCCCCAATGTCTCGAGCTTTTTCACTGCAATTGATACACCACCTTCAAAGGAAGTTCTATAAACTGATCCGATTGTTCCCCCACCAATCAAAGACTCCTTGTCTAACAAGGCTTTTGTGCCAGCCTCCCAGTCCTCATATTTCGAAGGCAAAGTCTTGCTGAAAAGGACCAACTTTCCGATAATGACATTTGAATCCGTTGAAGCCAGTGGCGTGCTCTCTACAACAAATGTTTCATCTTCTCTCCTCCTTATCCGTCGAGCCTTCATATTGATGATGGTTATCAAACAAACGCCTGTAAGGATTAATGCAGCAGCGACAATAGCAACAATAGCCGAGGCACTCAATTTTGGTTTCCCTTTTGCAGGAGTAGTGCCACAAACATCTAAAGGACCGCCACAAAGACCACTATTATGAAAAAAGGCCGAGGGTCCAAACTTCGTGATGCTCTCAATTGAGGGTATAGCACCAGATAGAAGATTGTAAGATACATTAAAATGAGTTAAATTATGCAAATTTCCAAGAGCAACAGGGATTGAACCAGACAGCAAATTTTGTGATAAATCAAAAAAATGCAAGTTAGACAAATTTCCAATGGTTGATGGAATACTTCCATTCAGTTGGTTATGATGTAAGTCGAGATATACAAGGTTTGACAAGTTGTACAGGTTTTGTGGTATTTCTCCTTCTAAAAGATTCCCAGATAGATCCCTGCAGCAAATATTAGACTGTTCAATTCCAGTTCAAAACAATGAAAATAAAACAAACTAAACTAAGATGGTAATATACTCACAGTTGAAGAAGAAGCTTGCAGTTGCTAATCTCATATGGGATTTCACCAAATAGGGTGAGACTATGCAGGTCCAAAACTGCAAGCCATTCGATACTTCCAAGCTCGGGTGGCATTGTCCCGCCTAACGAATTATTACCCAATCGAATAACGGAAAGGCTTTTCAACTCTGCAAGCTCAGTAGGGATACTTCCATTAATTCTGTTATATGCCATGTCCAAGTACTTCATGGCGCTGCATTTCGAGATGCTCAAGGGAATTTCACCAAGAAAATTATTCCTTGAAACATCCAACACTTCCAATCTCTGACTACAAGTCCCGGGGTCAACAATCTCCCCCTCAAAACCATTACTTGAAACATTGAAATACGTAAGATTCACCAACTCAAGAACCCCGAAAGGAGCCAAACCGGAGAACTTATTGCTACCAAGATCCAAAAGTTCCAATCTTTGACATGGTTTTACCTGTTCTTGAACAAGTCCTGATAGTGCATTGCTCCTCACAGACAAGTACACTAGACCAGGAATATCACAAATTTGTGAAGGTAAACTTCCACTAAGACCATTAAAAGACAAGTCTATCCCTTCAAGATGTTTACAGTTTCCAATTGATGTTGGAATTTGACCTGAAAGATTGTTATGGGACAAGGAAATGAACCTTGTTTTTTCACAATTCATAAACAAAGCCACAGGAATCTCACCACTATACATATTCCTTGACAAATCAAGAAACCTTACATTAGGAAAATCCCCAAGAAATTCAGGAATCGAACCAGAAAAAGCATTGGAACTGATGTTAATCTTCCATAATGAATCAATCCCACCATACACTTCAGGAATTTCACCACTAAATTTGTTCCCAAACAAAGTGAGGATTCTCAAAGACTTAAGTTCTGCCAAAGCAGGGGAAAGAACCCCACCAAGACTAGTATTCCATAACACAATCTTCACTACATTTCCAACAGAATTGCAAAAAACACCACTGAAGTCTAAGCAAGGGGTTCCATTAGGATCCCAAGAACCTAAACTATTATAAGGGTCACTAGAAATGTTACCCTTGAATTGAAGAAGGATCTCTTTTTCAGTAATGGGAGAGACCAATTCCGGCTCAAATAAACAAAAACACCAAACAAGAACAAGACAATGAACGAATGTACCTAATTTTCTCATGTTTTCCACTCCAGCATTATCATTGCTGGATCCAATCTTGGAAGTTCCTGATCTCTACTTTTCCAGACACCCTTTTGCCTATTCTCAAATGGGGTCCAATTATAATAATCACAAGATTTTGATCTTGACTAAACAGGAGCATTTTTTAATGCTTAGTATCTTCTTAAAACAAGAAAGAAATTAAAGTGCATTTATGGGTATAACTTAAATTTCTGTGATTTGGTACTCTTTTCTTGAAGGAAACAATAAAGTTTGGAACTTTGGGTATTTTGTATATCTGGTTTGGTGTTGGAGCTACTAACCCTAAATTCTATATAGTTTTGCAGAATTTCAAGAAAGATGAAGATTTCAAGAAAGTGGGCTAAAAAAAATGAAAATTTGGAGGTGATATTAGTCTTGCTGGCAATGACATGCATAGAGTAGTAGAAAGGGTAATACTAAACTAGTGGAATGCAAGGAGAAAATGCCTGGCTTAGCTGGAAAAGGTTGTTGGTCTGTGCTAGTTTAATAGAGAAACTGAGAAACTGAGAAACTGCTTAAAACAAAAGTCTGTACATATTTCGTCGGTTGTCTCCACATGGTCAACTTCCTACTTTTTAACCACACTCATGAACCAAGATTTAGGGTGAGTTTTACGGGTTCAATCGAACTTATTAATTTTTTTAATTTTAAATATATATGTATATAAAAAAGCAAGATTATATAATAACAATAATATATTCAGTGAAATTTCACAACGTGAGATCTGAGGAGGATATAGTGTACGCAGACCTTACATCTACCTTAATAGGTAGATCAATTGTTTCCGAGAGACCATCGGCTCAAGTCAAAGCACAAGCAAAGTAAGACAAACAAAGCGACTAAGCCATGATAACGAGCTTCTGAAAAAGAAGCAATAACTAATGCAGGTAAATAAGACAAACAAAATACACATAGTAACATAAATCAAAGGACAGTTGACTATAAAGCAATAATGTTCCTACTAGTATGATAGGCTAAGCGAGACTACAATAATAACACTACAACTATCAGTTTGTAAGCGTAGGTAGGACTACGCTGGACTACCTTCTACCCTAATTCGTGTCCTCCATAACCCTCTGTTGACACCCAATTTTGACCCTCCCGTCCAGTCATTAACTATAAAATTAGACTAATTTTGTAAAATAATTCTTTATGATTTTTTATAATAAAATGCAGCGATAAAACATAAATACAGGCATAAATAAACAATTTAATAATAACTTCGCATTTTTCGCGTAGAGTATTAAGCACTTAGAGTCTCGCGCCCGCATTTATTAATTTTAAGTTCTATCAAACAATTCTTAATTAATAATAAATACACAAAATAAATAATTTAGCAATGACGTCGTGTCAAGTAGCGTAGCCGCATTTATTAATACGCAGGAGAATTTCATAACCATTTGTAATTTAAAATCAATTTTAATCTAATACATGCATTTAATAGCGTCGCATTTATAAAAGCTTTAAACAATTCTTAAATATCATACTTGCATTTAGCATTTAAATAATTTAATCTAAACTCAATTCAATTTTAATTTAACTTCGCAATAATGCATAATAATAAGATTTTAACGCCGCATTCTAAAGTATTAAGCATTAATTAAATAACGCGCCCGCATTTATTATTTATAACAATTAGTCTAATAAAGCACCTAAATAATTTAAGCACAATTTATTAATTTAATTTACTACTAATACCTAGATTTAATTCACCACTAAACTAATTAATTAACTAACCTAACACTTACTACCCTAATACCACTAACCCGCGGCCCAATTACCCCCAGCCCCAATTAATACCGTCAGCCCATTTCCTTATTTCCCCACGACCCGCAGCCCATTCTTTATACTCACCCTTCCTCGTCGCCCATAACCCAAAAGAAAAGAAAGACGTAACCTAAACCTAGAAATCTCGCCCTTGCCTTCGCACCCCGTCGCCGCCATGCCCGGATTTCTCGCCGGAGAATCCGGGCTTTCCCTTCACCCACGCGCACGAAGCCAGCCCTTCTTACCATAACCAAAACCAGATCTTCTGAAAATGGCAACTTACCATGATCTATTCAAATCACACCTAGAAATAGCTGAATCACCCACGAATCAGCACCAATATCGTCCAAAATCCGCCTTTATTTACTTACCAATATTAGAACTCAAACGAGGGCTATATAAGCACATGCAAGGGGAGAGCAGGAAAGGGCAGGATACCCATAGCATCGATTCAGGGCATCAGTCGAACACAGAGCAGAGACGGGGAGAACACAGCAAGGCATCTGGAGTCAGGGAGTCAGCGCCCAGAGAATTAGCATCGCAAGAATAAAGGTTCGAATCCCTTTCTTTTAGTTCCAGCCAAAAACCAGCAAACAAAACCTTGCCCTTTTATTCGCATCGCAAACCCAAAACCCGAAACCCGTCGAGTGGACCGACGACTTGATACGCCGCCGTCGCCGCCGAGAAGCGTAAACTCGCTTTCCTGTCGAATTTCGGTTTCTTATGTGAATTCATGTGTTTTCTGTTATATGCTTCTCGACTGTATTTGTTGACATTATCATGTCATGTTTGATATGTCGTAGCCTATCTAAGCAGGTGTCGATTTGAAGTTATTGATTAGGATCTATGTTCATTAATCCTATCATGTTGCTTGATATGTGCTGTAATATTAATCTGTTAAGTCTGATGCTTATGTGATTACTGGTTTGAACTTTGTTTTGAATTATTCAGGATCTATTGATGGCTACCGCTTGTATTTGGATCTTTTGGTCTAATATGCTTAGCCAAAGTCGCATGTTACTGTGTTTGACATAAGCTAAGGGCATTAGTTTGTATAGAGTCGTAATTAGTTAGTCTGGTATGAAGATACTGAATGTCTTCCCTTATACTAATGTCTGAAACTTGTAAGCTTGGATAGTCAACATATGCTTATGGATCAGATTGTATTGTTCAAACCAGGGCAAAGATCCTAATATGCCTATCAAAGTTGATCTAGCCTTAGGTGATATAATCAATGTGATACTTGTCCCTGTTTGTTTCTAGCATGATTTATATACTATCGTGAGATCACCTGAAAGCATATTACCCAATACATGTGCTTGACTCAAACTGTGTGGTCACTGCCTTAGGAAATCTGTTTTAGCCTAGGTGGGCCCTCTGTGAATATGTTTCCTCCCCTGCAATACATAATTAGGTTTGTTAGCTTAGCCTGTTTGGCATGAATCGACCACCAAGTCACTTAGGTATCATGTTAAGCCTTTTGCAAGGAATCAGTCCAATTAGATAGTGTGAATCAGAAAAACTGGATCAAGTTTGCCTAAGTTAAAATGATACAATGCCTTATCTACACAATATGGATGAAGCCCTGCCCCCCTAAAAGTAATTGGTTGCCAGTTTATACCAAAGGCTATTCATTCTTCTATCAGGGAATAATCTATCACTGCCTCTAATGTTGAGATATATTGATTGATTGTCCTTCTTGACTGCAGCATGTCTGTGAAAATTGTTTGAGTTTAAAAGGAAAAATCTTGTCTTAATAGCTGAAACTAAGGCCTGCAAATATCCATTTCTGCCTCTGCACTATCTGTTTGACCCATGAATGTTAAGTCCATCCATTTTACTCGATTCTCTTGTTGGCCGCCTATTGCTCGCTATTGTTTTCAGATTGCCAAGATTTATCAAGTCGCGACCTATGATTGATTGTATGTTTTGGGCCATTTTGCATTCGCTAACTATTTGCACCTGTGGGCCCGATCGCCCGCCGCTTTTCCTTCAGCTTCTTGAGTCATTGTGACATGTTATGCAACAAACATATGTGCTCGTCATAATTATTTGTATCAATTATTATTTGGGCTCGTACTAATCCTTATCTTCTTTATATTTTACATGGCACGCATCGGAGCAAAAATAAAAAGTCTCACGACGAGACTCATCGCAAGCCATTTCAAATGGCAACCCGCATCCGCGTTCGCATTCCCGCTCGTAAACTCCTAGAAAACAACAGACGGTCATCCGCTCCAATCCCTTCACTCTCTTAACTTTCTTGTCTTATGTTTATGCCTTTATTTGTTTATTGTGATTTTATTATTTAATTTTGTAATTAATAGGAGAACTTCTAGCAATTAGCCTTTGAACATATGAGATGGGAAGGTAATTTAAACTTAGAAACGCACTTCTTCTTTATTTATCTTTTACGACTGTTAGGCATGTCTAAATTCTGCAAAAAATGATCTAAATGATTTAACTTGCATCATAAAATCAACATTTTGTTCCTTATTAAAATCCATAACAGATTTCTTCCTAAATTCTCAAGAATCGTCTTTAAGCACCTCTTATATAATATTGTACGCAGGTTAAGCAAGATTAATTTAGCTAGCAGTATACATAACTAGTCCGTAAATAACTTTTGCATGAACACATAGTTAGTCCATAAAGCACCCTCTTAGTATTCTTTAGCATTTCTAACCCTTTTAGCACTTTTAATCACCCTTTGGCATTTAGCACCTTTAGCACATTTTGTCCTTAACCTTTTAGCACCTCCTAGCATTCTTTTGTACTTTAGCATATTAGCACTATTTCCAGCACTTTAGCATTTAGCACTTTTAAGCGCCTCTTAGCACCTTTAGCACCCTTCTAGCATTTAATACCTTTAGCAACCTTTAGTATTTTAAGCACTTTTAAACATTGAGCATTTGACTCTTTTATTTATTTATAACACCTTTTGTCCTTTTTATACTTTAAGCACCTTTTAAACATTTTAACATTTTAGCATTTTATTAAGCAGGAGGAGCTTTTATTTTGCATCTTTAAACATAATAATTACCCTAGGTTTGGCAGGACAACCGCAAGTTAGCGGATCTTAGAGTGTGCCTAACCCCTTCCCTCTAGATTAATAAAGAACCCTTACCCAGAATCTCATTAAGTTTAGCAGACCATTAAAATGGAGTTAATGTTTTACTTTAAACTAGTCAAACATTTAGGTGTCCTAATTCACCCAAATTAATTAGGTGGCGACTCCGCGAACCCTTAGCATTCTAGCAACCCTTTAGCATCTTTAAACATTTAGCACTTTTAACTATTTAGCCATTTTTAGCATTTTATCGTCTAACACTTTTATTTGAGCAGGAGCCATTTTATTTTAAAAATGTCGCGGCCGAAAAGGGGCGTGACACCCCCTATCTAAGGTCATGTCCTCAGTGAGTTGCACCTCCGCCATATCCCGTCTAATCACCTCTCCCCAATACTTTTTTGGCCTACCTCTACCCCTCTTGTACCCGTCCATAGCCAACCTCTCACACCTCAGCACTGGGGCATTTGTGTCTCTCCTCTACACGTGCCCGAATCACCTCAACCTCGCTTTCCACATCTTATCCTCTACCGAGACCATTCTCACTCTGTCCCGGATATCATCATTTCTAATTATATCCCTCCTTGTATGCCCACACATCCATCTTAGCATCCTCATCTCCGCAACTTTCATCTTTTGGGTGTGCGAAGTCTTGACCGGCCAACACCCTGCCCCATACAACATAGTCATCTAACCACCACCCTATAGAACTTACGTTTAAGTTTTGGTGGCACCTTTTTATCACACAAGACTCCAGATGCGAGCCTCTATTTCATCCACCCTGCCCTAATACGATGTGTGACATCATCATCAATCTCTCCATTCCCTTGGATAATGGACCCGAGATACTTGAAGCTTCCTTTCTTTGGAATGACCTGAGTACCAAGTTTCATATTCATACCTGTCTCAAGGTCGCTCCCGTTACTGAACTTGCACTCCAAATATTATGTCTTGGTCCTATTCAACCTAAATCCTTTAGACTCCAGAGTATGTCTCCAAACCTTCATAAAAAGTAAAACTATATATACACATATTAACACGAACGGTGTCTTGAGATGTATACAAGCTCACACGAACCGTGTCTTAAGATGTATACAAGCTCACACAAACTCACTGACTTTAAATCTTTTAATGACATATGCTCATCCTTTAAAAATATCAATGGTTGTGTGTGGAATAATATACACATATTAACACGGTCACTCGAACTGTGCCTGGGATTGTAGTTCAATCGGTCAGATCACCGCCCTGTCAAGGCGGAAGCAACATCCTTCTTATTACAGCACAAACCACCGATTATTGCAATTGCTCAGGATAGCCTTTTTTAGCTTCTAGGGAACATGTTCATCTTCGAAGTATTTTTCCTTTTCAATATTTTAAGATGCATACAAGATCACACGAACCGATTGACTTTAAATCTTTGATTTAGTCTTCTTTAATAATATTGATTGGTGCGTGAATCTTCTAAAAATAGTACATTTTTAAAGGATACGATACGAGTGTAACGTCATTTTTTAAAAGTCCGATCAACATATCATCACTCTAAAAAAATAATAGTACATTTTTAAAGGATACAATACGATACGAGTAATAACAACATTTATGGAAAGTTGCAGCAATATAGCTTATCCTACTCTCACACCTCCCACCCATGTTCTTTCATCATAATTTTGATGGATTATAGGAAAGAAGCTTTTACTATAAACTTAATTGTTTCTCTTTTAGTAACAAACAAAAGGAGAAGCCAATTGGTAATCTGTCTGGTTTTGTGAGGTTCACTATCACTACGGGGGAGTATGCATCATATGGTAGGGTCTGTTATTAAAGAACAGAAGCATTTATTCCATTCACCAACCAAGGCAACCGTTACCACTTACCATCACTACTCACCATACACTCTTTCCTTACAGACAGGTACCTACAAAAATCAATGAAATGAAAGAAGAATTGTAGGTTGAATTGAATAAGTCTTACAAAAGTTTTTTTCTTCTTTTACTCTTTTGCAGGGCTGGGGTTTTGCAGTTACTCCTAAGAAACAAATTGATCACAAAATCTCAACTCCCTTAGAAATCATTGACCCAACAATATTTCACCAAGGATCTAAGGTGAGTTTTACCATATATTTTCAGTTCGATCTGTTTGTATATATGCAAGTTTTTTTTAATAATATAATAAAATGCAGATTTGCCTTTGGATAGGACCAGAAAAAAAACAATATGGATGAACAAAACAATTTTGTTTTCATGATCGTTAATGTTTCTAAAATCAAGACAACATGAAGGCGAAAAACAGATGAAGCAACCTCAAAGATATAAACAATGATCAATGGTTATTCTAGATATAATTGATAACATAGGCTTGTAAAGGTCATAATAAAGTTCATTCCAAAAATAATGAAATAATTACTTTGGGGACCAATATAGAGTTACTTCTCCTATAATTAGGTCAAGGGGTTTAGTGTCTCTATAAACTCATAAAGTTTTGTGAAAGAACTTAAAAGAAAGGGTCCACTTTTGTTTTTTACTTAAGTTTCCTACTTTTGTCATTTTTAGTGCAAAATGTTCCTAGAGTAGTTGTACTTATCATTAAACAATTAATGGTGGGTGTAGCTGTGAGTATAACTGTACCAGAACAGAATGGACCAAAATGATTTTTTCTTTTTAAAATTCGATACAGTATGGTGGAGTAATGATATATACAATCCAAAACCTGAAATTCTTATACTTTATGAATTACTGTGTCATTAAAATCTGGATTGCTCTGGTCTTTAATTTTTGCCCCTCACATTACCGGTCTTTATTTATATTTCTATTTTTTATTTAATAAAAATTTATTAGGTCTATGCAATCAGAGAATCCGAATTTGATCCCCAACGGAGTAAAAAATCCGAAAAATGAAGTTTCATATAAACTATGTTTATTTGGATAAAATTACATAAACACTATGTCTTGTCTGGCATAGTCCTGTAAAAATTAAGTTATCCGTCATAAATTGGGTAGTAAATAATTCACAAGATAATATTTAATAGAAACTATGCCTTGCTGGCAAAATTACACAAAAACTATTCATTGCTGATAAAGTTACATAGAAACTATGCCTTGTCCGGCATAAGTTATGTAGAAATGAAGTTGTGTCGGATAATTTAATTTCTAAAGAACTATGCCAGACAACACATATTTTCTATTATGTAACTTTGCCGGAATAGATATAGTTTCTATGAAATCTTGTCTTCCGAAATTAGGTTATAGATTCAACATATTTTTATTTTTTTCAATATCGGAGATATTTTTGACTACTTTTTAATTACTTAAAGTGTTGAAGAAAAAAATTAAAAACGTGCGATTTGAGGGGCAAAAATTAAACACAAACCCCAAGATAGGAGCATTCATGGGAATTGCCCCCATTAAAATGGCATCTCGATGCTTGCAGTATAACACGTTCTCTCAAGGTTTGGAAAAATAAAATGGAGCATTTAACAATATATCTACTTCAACATTTTCTTCTAACCCCAAAAACAAGTTTAATATTAGACGCATTCAAAGTTAGTGAAGGAAAAATATAATAACCTAAGAACACACAGTTCTCCCGTGATCCATATTTTTATTTCACTAGTCGATAATATAATCATATGTATAAAAAATGAATTATATCGTAAAGTTCACAACCTAAATCGTACATGAGTTACAGATAATGCTCCAATAAATATCGTAGAAGACGGCTTACGTCTCCATAAAATCATCCGTAGAAGTTCTTTCACATAAAGAAAAAGAGAGTTTTCTATTTGTTGAACCTATATATAATTTTTAAGTGACACAATTAGTCAGATTTTTTTCCAACAGTTGTCTCTTTTCTTTTCCTTTCTATTAATATTATAGGATATAAATCTGGGTTAACCCACATGGGTGACACAAATTTAATTTCCAACGGTTAGAGATGCCATTAAAAATATGCACTTTCTTTATAAATTTGTCTTCTTTCATTCAAAAATCCTTTCAATAATTCACAAATTGATCGGAAGAAAAATATTTATTTGACGTTGTTATTATTTGGAGAATCAAATCAATTTTAAAACATTTTCACAAAATATATATTAACTATAAAAAATTGTGAGTTATGTCTACATTAGATTATCAATAGAATATCTATTTTTTTTTTTTTAGTTTGATCAGTTTTTGAACAAGAAGAAGAAGGGAGGAAGAAGAAGACGAAGATTGAGGGGTGAGGCTTCAAGGATTCAGAAGTGGGTGAAGAAAGCAGGAGTTACCACTGTCATTGATCATATCCACTTGGTTGGGCTACATGTTCTCAATTGTATACTCGGACTAGTTTGCACATCTTGACTAATTTTAAAGGTATTTGTTATCTTCCATCAATGTCGGGTAATTCTGTTCACCAAAATTTAAACAGATAAAAAGAGATAACCTAATATTTTTACCTCTATTGAAATTTGAACATATACAAAAATTAATGGTTCCCAACCACTTCGTAGACCACTACAGATTTTATTTTTTGATTTGGTTTCTTGAACAACTCCCTTTCCCATATGCAGAAACATGATCAACATCTAACATCTAACATCTTTACGTTTTTCTTTTTCCGGACAATTAGTGACAAAATGATATAAGACAAACAAAAAAATAAAACTGTTGAGTGCTATGTGTTTGTGTTCTTCCCCTTTTAGAATGGATGATTTTCAAAGCAATTCCTAGGGAAAAGACTCATTCCACCAAAACAATCAAGATTTTTTTTCCTGATAGAAAAGAATTGAACACTCACCTACTGATTACATGCTCATTCACGTTTGCCTATATATATATATATATATATGGGAGGATAATTAGTGTAATCTCTAAAAAAAAAATCATTATGGTAGAGGGATATATATGTACATAGATTACTATTGTGGTCCGTAAGCTCAACTGGTTCTCAAGGAGAATAATTGGAAAAATAAATTACTATTGTGGAGATCATAATTAATCTCTAATTTTGATATGCTTTACTTGAGTCGGGAATTTATCAAAAACAGTTCCTCTATCTTAAAAAAACAAGAGTAAATTTGCGTACACACCATTCTCTCCAGAATCCATTATGTGAAATTATACTAAATATGTTACATTTGTTGTTTAGTGGATATACCCGCGAAATATATGGACATAATTGAAATAAATAATCCCTTGATTATTCTTATTAATGAAAGACATATATATACAAGTTACAAGGAAGATCCTCTTCCTATTCTACCTAGGAATCCCTATTCTATAAGAATACTAACATTACAATTATGGTAATATTACACTACTAATTAAGGTACAAACCTAAGTCTAATATTCACCAAATATACAAAGGAAAATGAAAGGGAAAAGGGTCCCACGGCTGGGCTGCACTACCGAATGGCCCAATATACTTTAACACACCCCGCAGTCATAGCGGGCGGTCTTCGTACGCTGAGTCTGTCTCTAAAATCTTTAAAAAAGACCGAGGGAAGACCCTTTGTAAAGATGTCTGCAATCTGATATCTTGAAGGAACATGACAGACGCGTACTTGTCCTTTGACTACCTTCTCTCGAACAAAGTGAATATCCATCTCTATGTGTTTAGTACGCTGGTGCTGGACTGGATTAACAGAAAGGTAGATGACACTTATATTATCACAATATACCAAGGTAGCCTTCTCAATAGGACAATGAAGCTCTAAAAGTAGATTTTGTAACCAACATGACTCGGAAACCACATTGGCTACCCCTCGATACTCGGCCTCTGCATTTGAACGTGAAAGCGTAGATTGACGTTTGACAGACCATGAGACCAAGTTATTACCTAAAAACATACAATAGCCAACGAAATTTCTTGTCGGGTAAGTTCCGACCCGCACGAAAAGCGTAACGATCTGGACACTGTCTCGGAGAGAGGCTCGGTGAAATAGACATGTCTGTGAAGATGCGGACTACCTGCACCTGGACAGAAAGACCCTATGAAGCTTCACTGTTTCTGCGCGTCTGGTGTCAGAACAACCACCCCAATCAACATCTGTATATGAGACAAGTGTAGACGTCGACGAAGGCTACAAATGCAAACCATAATCAAATGTTCCCTAAATATACCTAAGGATGTGTTTGAGCTCATTCATATGTTCAACTCTGGGATCATGCATAAACAAACACACCTGCTGGACTGCATATGTAATGTCTGGTCGCGTGAACGTAAGATACTGAAGGTCTCCTGCAAGACTACGATAGCGGGTCGAATCTTCTTACGGAGAGCCAGCTGCAGCACCCAACTTGAGTTTAGTATCAACTAAAGTAGAAGCGGACTTACATGATGACATCCCAGCCCTCTCAATGATTTCTGCATACTTTCTCTGTGTTAAGAACAATCCACCTGCATGACGAGTGACTGCAATTCCCAAAAAATAGCTCATGGGGCCCAAGTCTTTCATGGCAAACTCAGAACTGAGCATTGTCATAATAGACTTTCTCAAAGCATCAGAAGAGACATTCAAGATAATATCATCCACATATAACAATATATAAGCCATGGAAGAACCCCGACGATATATGAACAATGAATTATCAGACATGTTGTGAGAAAAACCCATAGTCGAAACAAAACCAGCAAACCTCTTATACTAAGCCTGTGGAGACTGCTTAACTCCATATAAGGACTTCTTCAATAGACATACATGTTTAGGATATCTAGTATCCCTAAACCCCAAAGGCTGATGCATATACACTGTCTCCTGAAGATCACCATGTAAGAAAATATTCTTCACATCTAGCTGATGAATGTGCCATGATTTTGAAAGAGCCAAGCTGAGCACTGTGCGAATGGTAGCCGACTTGACCACCGGGCTAAATGTCTCACCACAATCCACACCAACCTGCTGAGTCTAACCATCACCTACAAGTCTAGCCTTATGCCTTGCAAATGAACCATCAGAATTTTCCTTATGAACAAAAATCCACATAGACCGAATAATATTAACACCAGAAGGATGGGGTACCAACTCCCGCGTCTTATTATCAATAAGAGCATTATAATCCTCGATCATGACAATTTTCTAATTAGGGTCATTTAAGGCAGAAATAGGATTACGGGGTAAGAGAGATTTAAGAACATTAGAATTCAAATTAAAATGTCTCTTTGGTTTAAAAATACCCCGTTGACTGCGAGTGACTATACTATGACTCTAGGTTGGATTGAGTGAATTTGGAAATTTTCAGAATTTCTGGAAGTACCGTCGGAGGCGCCGCGGAGCTGACGAAGTTTTTTCGGACAAATAAGAAAAATAACAGAGAACATAGGGGGAGACCCCCTCATCCAAAAAATCATAAGTACTAAGCACGGGTGTTTCTACTTTAGAAAAGGGAAATTGAGATTTATCAAAGAGAACATGACGACTAATGATGATTCATTTAGATGATAAATCAAAGCATTTATAACCACGGTGATTTGACGAAAAACCCAAAAACACACAAGGATTAGAACGTGACTGAAGTTTATTGGTCGTAGTAGATGGAAACAGTGGATAACATAAGCATCCGAAAACCCTAAGATGAGAATATGACGGAGTCTTATTGTATAACACTTTGATAGGGGATGAATATGTCAAACCTTTATAGGGAAAAATATTTAGGAGATCGGTAGCCATTTGTAGTGCATGATGCCAAGATAATGGAGGAACGGAAGAGTGAACCAATAAAGTGCGGATAATATTATTAATGGTACGAATTTTTCGCTCAGCTTTCCCATTTTGTGAAGACGTATGAGGACAAGAAAAATGAAAATTTATCCCATTTTGAGCACAAAACTCCCTAAATTCCCCATTGTCATACTCTTTGCCATTATCACATTGGATGTTTTTGATTTTCCGTTCGAATTGTGTTCTTATGAAAGCTCTAAATTTTATGAAAATGCAAAAAACTTGAGATTTTTTCGCAATTGGAAACGTCCATAAATATTTAGAATAGTCATCTAAGAATAAAACTCATAGAACTGAGAACCGGAGATGTCCATATATCACTATGAATAATTTCAAATGGCATTGAAGTATTAGAATTCGAAGCTGCAAATGGTAATTTAATAATTTTTCCCAAAGCATAGGATTGACAAAGTGGAGTACTACGCGTAACCTTACAAGAAATAAACTTATGTATATCTAAAGAAGATAAAATAGACGACCCCGGATGACCTAGACGAGCATGCCACAATGAATTAGCAAGAGCTGCAAAAGTGGATGACATAGCTTGACGCGAGATGCTGAGACTCGGTGTGATTGGATAAAGATCTCCTACTGTTACAGCTCATGAGATGACTCCCCGTTTTGAAATCCTTCACAGAAAACCCAAATGGATCAAAATTAATAGAAACCCAATTATCAATGGTGAATTTACGGACAAACACCAAATTTTTAATCAATTTTGGGGCATGAAGGGTATGTTTCAGGACAAGTGATGGACGAGGAGGGGACAAAGTTTTATGACCATAACCCTTAATTGGAATAGAATTGTCATTACCAACAGTTATACCACGATTAGTGCTCAAATTGGAATAAGACGAGAGAGTACCTTGATCGGATGTCTTGTGGGTAGTGGCGTCGATGTCCATGTACCAATTAGGATAGAGTTGAGCCAAGCCAAACGTATTCATCGCTGCTTCAATGTTAGTCCGCGGCCCCACCGCACGCGAGCCCGATGAGGACGAGACCAGTATATCGGATCGCTGCCGCCATACGCCGTCCAAACTGGATTCGACTGAAAGACGCTGGACCGCGGGCTTGCGTCGATCGACATCGAGGCACCGCAGTTGTTGTAAGATCGCGCCGTGGCGCTTATATGGGCGAAGTCGCGCATCGCCATCGCCTGCGGGCCTCGGTTCTGGATCGCTGCTGCTGCTGACGGTTGCCCCCGTTGTTACCGTCACGGTTTTTGCCATTATTTTTTCAATTTTGGCCCTTCTTACCACTCCCGTTGTTGCGATTTTGGGTCACATTGACTGGATTTGAAGGAGTAAAATTGGAAGATGTCATCATAACGACAGAGTTGGCCCCAATCGCCACTTTCTTATCCAATCCGACTTCTTCCAAAGTAAGCATAGAATGGACTTGATAAAATCATGGCAGGGGGTTACTCTGTCGAATAACTGAAGCAACACCGCTATAGGCCTCTGACAGGCATGCATCCATCTGAAGAACTAGACGACTATTAGAAATAGGAGAACCCACGTTCTTGAAGCCGTGCGCCAAGTCTCGAGGCGCTTGTAATACGAAAAACGCTTGAAAAATTCGCCATGTAAACTCGAGAAAATCCCGCCAAGGATAACAATTCGAGAATGATCGTTATCTTGAATATGTCTCGCAATCGATCCCACGCCGCTATACCGTGAGTTGGGTTCCATAATCGTCTGTAAAAGATCCAAGGAGATAGTGACATAAATCCACTGAAGAACCTTAGCATCAAGCATGACCCATAATTCTGGATCTGCTTCTTTAGTGGGCACAACCGTTGTAGAAGTAGACGCCGCATCACCCCCTTTGAAGGAGTTGGAAGAATGATGTGGTGGAGGACTTTATGTGCCAAAGCATAAATCTTAAATAATTCCGCCCACGTCCCATATTGAACATTTAAACGTAACACAATTAGAAAAACGATTTTAGTTACTCACGTAGGAGATCACAAATTAAATCAAAGTAATTTTGAATCTTAGGCAATTGGAAAATAATTTAAGTTGCTCACATTGGGCGGAATACATATACGAAATTAAAGTTATTCCTTTCTCAGACTTAGAACCCAAAATATTAAGAATCTTGGGACGTCAGCCTTGTTACTTTAAATTTTTATAACTACTATAATTTTATGAAATTTAATGGTCACCATAACGTGGAGTTTTCTATACATGCCCCTCCCCCTAAAGTTTTTTTCTTATTTTTTTTGTATACGTTTTCATCGTTGGTATATTTTGTTGTCTAACTCCTATATCAACACAACGTCACTTAAAATTAGAGGCGTCCGCATTGTTTTTAGCTAGTTTTAATAATAACATATATGAATGATACATAAAAAGTAGCCAGATTCATATGATATACTATAAATCTTACTCTCTGATAAAAAAAAAGCGTTCATTTAACATTTATTTTTGAGTTAAAAAGAGTGTTTATTTATCAAATCAATCAAGAAAGAATTAACTTTAGTTTTCCAGATTTTCCCTTATTAAGTGTTAGATGATCAAATCTCAATACCTATTTAATTTGGGGCATTTTAGTTAAATTACCTATTTTTTTCTAGAAGTGTAGTATTTTCTTAAAGAATTTGCAAATGACACTTTTTTTTTACCCCGAGGGAGTATCACGTAATTATATTGTTAAATTCGTACGCTTTTATAAGACAATGCTTTACTTAATATGACCCTTCAATTTTTAATGATATTTAAGTATTTATATGATAGACACTTATCACTATTATTCTCAGATATGATTTTTCTTTTTTGTAGTAGTAGTAGTGTTCATCGGCACGAATAACCTAGCTCTATACGGGATAAAGAGTGCAACTTAATGTAAGAATGAATCTTGGCCTAACTCAACCCCAAAAGTTAGCTTATAAGGTGAGGATTGTTCAAGTCCATATAAGGAATTTACGTTCCCATTCCATTACCGATATGAGATTCTTAACACTTAATTACTGCAAAGTAGAGGTGGATCTTACTTTTGTGGTAATTATTATACCATATAAAACTCTCATGGCATGGAGAGTGAATAACAATTGGGACAACTCAAAAGAAACGACAAATTTTTTGAAACATGAAAGTAAGAATATATAACACTTTCACAGCATGGGGAGGACCACCCCTTCATATTTCATTTTCACCCTATATACGTAAGGCGTTTGAATTGAAAGCATGGAAAAAGTTGTGATGTATTTTAAGTTTTTCTAAAAACTGAAAACCCCTTTCAAGCGGTGTTTGATTAAAATAATCTATCTAGAAAACTGAAATTTCAAAATTTCTGAAAACAAACGCCACTGAACATTGGTTCAATTTTGTAGTACCGTACAAACGGTAAATCGCGGGATGTATCTGAATGACAGAGTTTGAGAACAGACCAACATGTATCACCTACAAATTGCTCTGAACTCACGCTGCAAACCTTCAATGATTTTTAAGCCTCGCTATTATCCAAATGGCCTGGTCCATTATTTTTTAGTCATATGACCCTTTTAGTTTTTTTTATATGACCCTTTTAGCTGGAAATTGATAACAAATAACACAAGAATTATATAAATAAATACCAGATATTTTTGTATGATCACTTTAAAAAAAAAATATACATCTGTACGGAAGATCCATCTCAACGGCTTCATTTGAATGAACAATGCATGTGAAGTTCCAAGACCATTTGGAAAAGAAATTGAACATGACCTACGTATACAACTGGTTTAACATAGCTAGGGGCAAAGCTATATCAGGTACAAGTTCAGATGAATTCAATAACTTTTACTTAACTTTTATATTTATGTTCGATAATCTACTAAATACCAGTAATTAAAATGAGCTATAGATTCGATGAAAATTCAACACTCGTAATTAAACATGGCTTGAGCTAGAGGAGACTCTTAAGAATGATCCCATCCACCTAAATAGCACCAATGAAACAGAAAATTAAAGTTAAGGTGATTAGCAGGGAAACATTAATTCCGATAGTACTCAGGGAACTCGATATCATAACCAACTTTTGGACTTTGGTCATCATTTTCAAACGATAGCAACGTAACATTAGTTAAATACTTAAACCCCACCGCGAATTTGGTTTAAAAGTTCCAACAGTCACATGGTGCCTTCATTTAGCTTTATATACCCCGGCCCTAGTTAAGAAATTCAACTATTTATAATGATGTGGTCAAGTTCAACACATCTATGATGATAGAAAAAAGCCTTTATATATGCATGAGTGATTGCTACTTATAGGTGTCAGTAAATAAGTTATACAGTTATATGGGTTATGATTTCCTCTCATCTGTGTATATTTGTTGTTGCTGCTACACTAAATAATTGTCAATGGATATTATAGAAGTATTGAGCATGTGCACTAAAGTGCCATGAGAGTTATGATAGAGGATTGTGTCATTAAATTAATTATTTGGTAATTAGTGATTACTTGACTAGTTGGTTAGAGAAGTACACATAGCAGTTAGTATTAGTGTGGTTAAAATGTCGGTGGAGTAGTTAGTATACAATTCTTGTATATGTATTACTTTGTAATTCATTTTCTTAGTTAATAGAAAATCAGTGAAGGCCGACCTTGGCTCCCAAAATATCTGTTCTCTCTCTTCTATTCTCACGAACATTTTCCATAACTTCCTTCTCTCAAATCTCTTCTCTGATCTTGTTTGATCACACATGGATCATGTACATGCAGCATGGGATTCTTAACATGCTATCAAAGAACAAGGTTCTCAACGTAGTTACAGGACAGATTGGTGAAGATCTCGACGAGATCGAGGTGCGAACAGAATGAGTTATTCTGATGCGAGTGACATAGAATCGACAGTCTCTGTTGTGTATTGATCGATTTGTTGCAAGTGACACAAAATCGATTTTGTTGGCTAATTTTTGGTTCACATATGTTGATCCAATTAATATAGTTGCATATGTGAGTATCAACTTGTTTAGATATTCATTTTGCAAAATTATAACTGTGTTGGAAGAAATATGGGAAGTATTGAAGAAACATCAAATGGATCTGAAGCGTTTGTCAGTATTGATCACAATCATCCACTATATCTATATCCATCTGATGCTCCTGGTTCATTATCAGTAGGAATTACACTCACAGGGATGGAAAACTACACCCTGTGGAGTAGAGCAATGAAGCCGACCTTATTAGGAAAGAACAAAATTGGTTTCGTTGAAGGAACAGTGAAGAAAGAAGATTTTACTGGAATACTTAAAAATTTATGGGAAAGATGTAATGCTATTGTAGTATCGTGGTTAATGGGGAATGTGAGTAAAAGCTTATTGAATGGGATGCTATTCAATTCAGACTCATACCTGATATGGAAGGATCTGAGAGACAAATTTGATAAGGTCAACAACTCTAGAGCTTTTCAGTTACACAAGGATATTTTTACATTGCGATAGGGAACACAGCATGTTTCTGTGTATTACACAAGACTTAAGGACTTATGGGATGAATATGACTCTATTATGCATGTACCAAACTGTTGTGCTAAGTTTTGTAGATCATCTTCAATATCAGAGGATGCTGTAGTTCTTAATGGGGCTTAATGACAGTTATGGCCATGTGAGGAGTCAAGTACTGATGATGCATCAGATGTCTATCCTAAATCAGGTCTATGACATGATAAATCAGGAAGAGAGTCAGAGGTGCCTAACCGGGACAAGTCAGAGGGGTGTACATGATGTAGGTGACTCCTCTGGAATGTTCACTGCTGCAACTAGTAGTGGAAATGAAGCCTATAGACAAATAAGGCCATACAATCCAAATGTGGTGTGTGATTTCTGTCACACAAAAGGACACGTGGAGATAGATTGCAACAGATTGAAGAAGTGTACATACTGTGGTAAAACAGGACATGTACATAGGGACTGTTACAGGTTGAATGGGTATCCAGAGGACTCCAAAGGCAAGACAAAGAATGTGAATATGGTGACTGAAGGTGGTGTCATTCATGAAGATATTGGACAAGGAACAACAGTTCAATATCAACCACAAACTATAAAGAATTACAAGAGTCAGACTACTGAAGGAAGGTAGATGGGAGCACATCAGTTCACACCTCAGCAGCACCAACAATTACTTAACTTGCTGAATCAGTCAGAGTATGGAAGGACAACAAATAACATTGTGGCTAATATGATAGGTATCTGCAATATAGACACACATACATTAATAAAATGGATAGTAGATTCAGGGACCACCAATCATATGGTTGGTAATCGGCAAGTTTTACATAATAAGCATTTGACAGAAAGTGCAGGCCAAGTGCAGTTGCCCACTGGGGAGTCCACCAAGATATCACACATGTCAGTCTCTAGGGTGACAAAGGAACTGAATTGTAGTGTTGCATTCTTTCCCACATGTTGTATATTTCAGGATCTCACATCTGGAAAGGTGAGGGCGATTAGTACTGAGGAGTATGGATCGTATATACTATGCTTGGACAAGCAGAATAAGAGGAGGAATTTACATAAGTGTCTTGCAGCAGCAACTCAGAAGACTGATGCAGTAATATGGCATCAGAGAATATGTCATGTTCCACTTACTATGTTGAAGAGAATACTTTGTTTCAAGAATGATAGTTCCTTTACATTACATAGTTGTGAAGTATGCCCTCTAGCAAGGCAGACTAGAGTGCCATTTCCTATTAGTTCTACCAGAACATATAATCATTTTCAATTGTAACATATGGATGTTTGGGGACCCTATAGAGTTGACACCTATAATGGAATGAAATATTTTCTTACAATTGTGGATGATTATTCTAGATGAAAATGGGGTTTTTTGATGAGCATGAAGTCTGATGTGTTCACTTTGCTGAAAAATTTCTTCATCACAGTGAACACACAGTTTGGGGCAAAGATTAAGACAGTAAGATCAGACAATGGCACTGAGTTCTTCAATAATAATTGTAAGGATTTATTTCAGCAATATGGGGTAGTACATGAGAGTTTCTGCCCCTACACTCCCCAACAAAATGGAGTAGTTGAAAGGAAACATAGACATATCTTGAAAATAGCAAGGGCTATCAAAATCTAAGGATGCATACCAGATAGGTTCTGGGGTTTTTGTATTGAGGGGACAGTTTATGTCTTGAACAGGATCCCTTCTTCTGTTCTTAAGAATATATCACCTTTTGAAATGTTATACAAGTCTATTCCCTCAATATCTCATCTAAGAATAATTGGATGCTTGTACTTTCCGACCAATCTTCTTAGTTGTGATAGTTCAGTCCTAGAGCCTTAAGAGTTGTTCATCTAGGATATGGTACATTTCAAAAGGGATATAAGCTATATGATTTGAAAAATAGAATTGTCTTCATGAGTAGAGATGTAGTCTTCACGGAGAATATTTTTCCTTTTAAGAATGATAGTGATAAAAATGAAATGATATATGTTCACACACATGATTCATTTTGTTATGATGACTTAGTGCACCCAAGTGAGATTACAGTTGGTATTCACTTAGATAATGATGACACTCCTAATTTTCAACACACACCTTCCAATACTGATATGCAGCTCTCTGATTCTGATATACAAATATCTGATTCTGATGTGCAACTCTCTGATTCTGGTATACAGATCCTTAGTTTTGATATGCAGGTTCCTGATTCAGACTTGAGAAGATCTATAAGAGCTAGTAGACTTCCCATTTGGCACAAGGACTATGTCACACAACAAGGATCAACTAATTGTCTTTATTCTGTTTCTGCAGGGCTGAGTTATAGCAAACTCCTCAGCTGCCACAGAATCATACAACTATAAGGAGGCTATCACGGATGCTAAATGGGTTGAGGCAATGAAAGCTGAAATCAATGCCTTGGAGGAAAACAAGACCTGGGAACTGGTGACACTACCTAAAGTGAAGAAATCCATTGGATGCAAATGGATGTACAAAATTAAATACAAGTCTACTGGGGAGGTTGAGAGGTTCAAGGCAAGGCTAGTTGCAAAAGGGTATAATCAGAAGGAGGGGCTGGATTACCAAGAGACATTCTCTCCTGTGGTTAAAATGGCCACAGTCAGAGCTGTTGTATCTATTGCAGCAATCAAGCAGTGGGTTGTGTATCAAATGGATGTTTACAATGCATTCTTGCAAGGTGACCTATTTGAGGAAGTATTCATGCAGTTGCCTGAGGGGTTTCACACAGAATCTGGTAATGGGAAGGTGTGTTGATTGATGAAGTAACTGTATGGACTCAAGCAGGCATCTCGACAATGGAACATCAAATTAACCTCAACCTTGGTTAGTTATAGTTTTACACAAAGCCTTAGAGATTACTCATTATTTACCAAGCATCAGGAATGGAAGATTGTCATTGTGCTAGTATATGTTGATGATCTTTTACTCATTGGAAATGACAGAGGCTTGATGCAATCAACTAAGGAGACACTACAATTTGCATTCAAGATAAAAGACCTAGGCGAGCTTAAATATTTTTTTGGCATTGAATTTGCAAGGAGTGATAAAGGTTTTGTAATGCATCAGAGGAAGTATGCATTGGAGCTGATATCCAACATGGGATTAGCAGGGGCCAAACCATATCATTCTCCTATGGAAATGCATCAGAAATTGACAACTCTGGAGCTTGATCAACATATTGCTACATCTGGTGTTTCTGAGACTGCCACTGTGAAGAAGGATCCATTGCTTTTAGATCCTGGAGTTTACAGACGATTTATTGGCAGACTATTGTATCTTACTAATACCAGACCGGACATTGCATATTCAATTCAATGCCTTAGCCAATTCATGCAGGCTCCTAAATGATCATCTTGGCGGTGAGGATTGTCGGTATGTCAGGATGCACTGCGAGTCGGTATCCTTCTCAAGAAGACTAGCTCATCTAGCTGCAGGGTTTTCGCGACGATTGGGATCCCGCCCAATGCCAGAAAAATCCAAGAAATAAGTAATCAGAAACTTCGCACACCGTCGAATATCGAGCATCGCGCAATTCTTTGAAGTGGTATGGATAGAAGGTCTTTACAAAGAGCTTGGTATATCTGTGGAGTTGCCTGTTCCTGTTTACACTGGTAGTCATTCTGCAATGCTCATTGCTGCCAATTTAATTTTCCACGAACGTACGAAGCACATCGATATCGATTGTCACTTTACTAGGGAGAAGATTATGGCTGGTCTCATTCATACAATATACATCCTTACTGATGCGCAACCAGCAGGCATCTTCACTAAAGCTCTCGGCCAACACAAGTTCTTATTATCCAAGCTAGGAATGAAGAATATTTTCATCACTTCTAGCTTGAGGGGGGTGGGGGTGTAGAAGTATTGAGCATGTGCACTAAAGTGTCATGAGGGTCATGGTTGAGGATTGTGTCATTAAATTAAGTATTTGGTAATTAGTGATTACTTGACTAGTTGGTTAGAGAAGTACACATCAACAATTAGTATTAGTGTGGTTAAAATGTCGGTGGAGTAGTTAGTATACAATTCTTGTATATGTATTACATTGTAATTCATTTTCTTAATTAATAAAAAATCAGTGAAGGCCGACCTTGACTCCCAAAATATCTGTTCTCTCTCTTCTATTCTCACGAACATTTTTCATAAAATTTCTTCTATGATCTTGTTCGATCACACATGGATCATGTACATGCAGCATGGGATTCTTAACAGATATCGGCTAACATATATGATGGATGTAGCTATTAATATGAGCCGAAGATTCTATTAAAAGGATTTTTAAAATGTAAGAATATCACAATTGGGATTTAAATCTGTATTATTTAGCCATTGCTTACACTAAAGCTTCACTTATGTCAAGAAGATTCAAATTAATATAGGAGTATATGAAAAAGATATATTACGTACTTTATTTGCACAATGTATTTTTGACGGGATTAGATTGGAGGAAGTACCCTTTCGGACATATATTGCAATTTATTCGATCTTTACTAAGTTTTTGTCTATTTTCACGTAGTGATAGTAGTTGCATTGAATCTAAAAGAATGCAAATGACTTTGTTTGCTAGCAAATGAATATCCTAAATCCAGCCGAGTAAAAAAATACGAGGTGATTATTATTTTATATCTAAATTTTGGTTGATAGAATTATCTAGTACAAAGATTGTTATGAATGGGTCTAGAGAGGTATTTGCAATTAAGTACCTTTATTTGGGGCCCGAGTTGCTAAATAGCAATTGGTGGGAGAAATACGACTATGCAAATATTATTGAGAAAATCAGTTCTCTCATCCCCATTCTTAGGGTATGTATCTCCTCATCACCCCCTTCTACTCTAGTTACAAATCTATGCTATCTTTTGTCAGGGCTATCTCAAACATTTTGAGAGTTCTGTTCTAATTCGTAAAAGTGAATTCTTAATTGGGTTAAGACCTGCGAATTATAGACTTTTACAGTAAATTTTGGATAATACTACTTAATACAAAATGAAAAAAGCGGACCTAAATTTTTTCTTTTTTTAAGAGGCTATGTGCGGTAGCATACCTCGCACGAATCTAAAAATGACCCAGTCTTTTAATTTGTATTACCTTAGTTTGATTCGTAAGATTTTCATTGTAATTGCTAGTTTGGATTTTCTATCAAAGGTATCCGTTCTGTATTGTTGAAGTATTGAAGCATTCACTTTATAGCAGATATCCGATAGAATAATCGATGTGCACAAGCTGACTCAAATACTATTTGAGCAGCTCTTTTTCAAATTCAAAGACAGATGCGTGCGGCAAAATGGTTTCAATGAGTAACGAATCAGTGATCACAAGAGTAGCCAGAGTGAAACAAAAAAAACCAATAACCTTAAAATCTGGGTAACCTTTTTCCGCGTCTATAAAGCATCAGTACTGCCAAAATATGGTAGCCATTTTGTCTAGTTGGGAAACGAGAAAAGTTTGTTTTGATGGTTGAAATGACATCATATTATGGGCAGCATAAAAACAAATGAAATCCCTTCTAAAAGTTAGTAAAGCCTATATATTTAGATATCTGCTGCAGCAGCATTACAAGTTCTGGAATAGTTTGTTTACAATGGTGGAATATTCATTTTGTTGGTTATCCCGTTTGTGAAATAACTATTTAGTAAATGACTTTATTTTTATTTCTTTTGAAACTTATCGATTTTTTAGATCATAGGAGTAGTTTAAAATTTTCTTTTGAATAAATTGAAAATCTTACGAGAAAACGTTGGATTAGGGTCTAAAAGTCTTAAGAAAATAGGAATACAATTTAAATGATAGCCTAAAAAGGAACATTTACATAAATTGATAATTGATCACTTTAGTTCAACTTTGTAAACATAGGACTTTTAAAAAGCGAACTTAAATAACGAAAATTAGTAGTAATAACAAATGTTAAGACAACTTATAATTTGATAATTGGGTCTATCAGTTGTTCCTCGGCGTAACGTGAATTAACTGAGAAATTATGATGTTGATTTAAAAAATGAGGTACATGAATTTGAGTGACCTTCATCTGTATTTACCTCAAAATGTCAAAATTAATGAGATCAAACTAATCTCTATATAAGATGAACCTTGTTTGAAGGCTAGGCATAGTTATCCAGTTGAGATATCAAATAAATTTATTGTTTTGAGCACTATTTGTACCATTGCTGTAATATGAAGAATCATGCATTGATATCTAAACAGATATCAAGATATAAATAATATTTAAGTCATCAATATTTTAAACATTTCTTTCTTAGGGTGAAGACTTGGTCACAAGTAGTATAGTAGTATTCTTGAATTGAAAGCTTATTAGATTGCACAAGATTATGTACCTAATAAAAAAAGGGAAATCGGATGAGCTCTCGCTATGCGTGGGACTCGAAAAAGAGCTAAATCATAAGTATTAAATCATAGAAGACTCATTAAATTATAGAAGACTAGAAGTATACCAACAGTTGGTATTTTCATCAGAATTGATTTTCCTTCACATTATCTTTGATTTCATATCCACCAATGCCCCTCTACTACAATGATGATTGAAGGAAATGTAAAAGAAGAGTCCTCTTTTCAAATTTCTATCGGGAAGAAAATCTTTTTTTTTACCTATGTATACATAGTTCGAACCAAAAGCAACATGTTCAGTTGAATCAATCAACTGAACCTATCCTAGATCTGCTTCCGATCATAAGTGAAATAGGACCGTAGTCATAAGCCATACTCTGTAACCACTCGTGACGTTTCAATTTCTGTCATCTTCAGCAATTTCTTCAAGATTATAAGAAAGTACTTGTGCATTTTTAGCTTCTTGAACCCAATCAATCCTAGCAATAAACAGCAACAACAAGGCCAAACAAAAAGCTACCCCAACCACAAACCCTGTCAACAATCCATCTAAACCAATATGAATCTTGTAAGACAAAACAACACCTAATCGCTAATGGCAATAGCAAGATATAAAATCCAAAAATATTTGCATAAGTCCCTAGCCATGGCCTAGCCGTTCCACGAACGATACCTCCACAAACTACTAATGGAAAATTAACCACTTCAAGTAATGCCATTAGCAACATAATCCTCTTAACACCACTTATAATCCCTTTATAATGGCTAAACAATGGCCCACAAATTCCTCTTGCACCTGCCATAATAGAACCACCAAGAAAACCCGAGATAACGCTCATAGCTAACGATACATAAGCTGCACGATAATAAAGGCCAGGACTATCTTCCCCGAGCTCATTAGACACACGAATGAATGCACACGTTGATAACGAAAACATTACAGAGGAGCAAATAATCGAAATTCAACACAATGGCTATAACACCAATTGCTTGTTTAGCATTTGGTAGGTGTCCTGTTAATAAAACCAAGATTTCGTAACACCACCATTCAAGGCAAGTAGTAAGGCAACATGGTCCACATTTGAGTAATCGGATCCAATCGTGATATCCTTGTTCCCACCATCCTCCTTTCCACTTTCCGCGACAACAACATAAATAGCCAACAAAATCATGATCAAGAAGTTTGTTATCCAATTTGCCACTGAAACTCCTGCAATCCCTTTAGTTCTTGAAAGCAACACGGTTATTGATACATGACAAGCAACTGCTAAAGCTGAGCTCAACATAATTGGGATTGTAACATTTTGTGTACTTAAATAAGCCTTTAAAGGGCATAACAAAGAGGTGCTAACCAAATCAGGGAGGAGATATGTGACAATACTTTTTGGCACCAAAAGCTTGTCCACAAATTGGCTCCATGGCACCACAAAGGCCATTCAAGACTGAAAATCCGGTCACATTCGCGAACGTAAAACCAAGTGTCCCTCCAGCTAAATAAAGTTCTCCAAGCCTCAGGAGCGGACCCAGAATTCAAAAACAGGGGATTCATTCAACCATTCAATATTAATACTACTATATTAAAAAAAATGTTCAATACTAACAATAATGATAAACGTCAATTAAAAAATGCGTATTACATAATCAAAATATAAGTCACTCAAATAACTTCAAATCTATTTGCATTCTTCTGGCTCCCATTCCTTGAAACCGACTGATAATATCTCGATCAGCAATAGTACTAAATACATCTTTCTCAACAAAAGTAACCAAGCAATCATTAATCCACTGGATCACCATTTTATTTCTTAGTTCATCCTTTACATATTTCATCCCTGAAAAAGCCCTCTCAACAGTTGCAGTTGCTACTGGTAAAGTCAAACCCAACTTCACAAACTTGTACACAAATCTGAAAGTCTTGTGCTTCTTTGTTCGCATAAGAGTCTTTCAAAGATCCGAGAGTCCTTTCAAATTGGAAAAGTTATCATCTATCCGTACACAATTAATATAGGATTCTAGTTGGGCAGACAACTCTTCATCTTCAACATCCAAAAAATCCTTTGGATACAATCTCGACATCCTCACAAGTGTTTTAGTGTCAAAAGATTCAAATGACGAACAAATACTCAAACATGCAAGACAATTCAACAACTCCATGTTTTCAGGAGTAAACCTTTCATTCAACCCTTTCAATATCAAATTAATGAAGTCATATTAGGTGAAGTCATCTTAAGATTACCTCCAGCATTTTTTATTGCTTCACCTATTTTTTCACAATTCCTTCCCAAGCGAATAACATAATCAATTTTTTCTTTTTCAGTATTATTTACATAAGCTGCTTGAATACTTTGAGCCTGATTCATAAGAGCATCACACTTTTTCACACAATTGTTATGATGACTAGTAGGGCTTTTACCAACATGTTTTTTTTTTCATGTGCCAAGATCTATAACCATCCTTCACAAATGTTGTTTGACTACTAGTAGAACCATTGTAGAACAAATAGCAAGGCAAGCAAAAAATAGCATCATTTTTTACACTATATTCCAACCAATCATATTTATACCAACTTACGGTAAAACTACGCTTTACCCCTGAAGTATAGTCAGGAGGATATTCCTTCAACCTAATTTGAGTTGGACAGTTTTAAAAAGTAAGCTCGTCTTACCTCATCTTGCTGATTTGAATGAAATTCCAAAATTTATTTTCTTTTTGCGGGATCAGACTCCAAATATGCCCCTTTCACATAAGTTTCGTTTGAAATTGAAATTGATGCTTCAATTGGAATTGGAGCTTCACTTGGGGGGTTCGGTGAAGTACTTGACTCAATGTGTCTTGATTTTTTAGTTAGAAACTTAAGCATCCTAAAATAATAATAAAATTATTAGATTAAAATAACAAATATCAATAAATAGAATAATTAATCTATACTAACAATAAATACAAAACTAAACAAACAGTAAATACAAACGGATACTTCTCATACAAAAACTAAACTAACAACATAGAAGAAGCATAATCACTTTAAAATATCCAAAAACAACAATAATTAAAGCATCAAAATCCATCTTTCGATTCATACATAAATAAATAAAAGTATACACATAAAAGAAAAACCCTAATTTATTATTATTTAAAAAAAAACAAAGAGAAAATACTTTTGGAGATATTTTTACCTGAAGGGCTAGTCCTAGTAGCCTAACTTACCCTTTTGCGGTATGTGCACCAAGCCAAAGGTGTTTTCTTCTTTTTCGTTTTTTTTATTTTTCTTTTTAATTTATAGATCTATTTATTTGAGACTTGGGAGTCTGCGTTGATTTTAATGGACTCAGTCAATTATTTTTTAAATTTTGGATTGAGTTTTTTCGATATGGGCTTGTACACCCATCTTTCATGACCCAATAGTAAAAAAAAATTGAAAGCAAAAAGATGATAAATGAAGAAAAGAATGTCTTTGCTGAGAATCGAACCGGACTTCATTGGGATAGAAATTTAGATTTCTACCATCTCAACTACACATTTATTATATTGTGGGTGCTTCACATGAATATCTTGAAGCCCCCTGGGTCCGCCCCTGAATTGCTTATCTGTTATGCACTAGCTAATCTTTATTATTTAATGAACTGGAAGATAGGTTCCCACTAAATGGTTAATTTAGACTTTTTGGATAAGAATGTTTAAAGGAGAAATTATCTGAAAACTGAGTTGGAAATTCTTTATCTTAAACCAATTTTAAAAAAATATGGTAATGATTCCTAATAATTTCAAGATCATGCAATCAAAGAATAAAATATAAGGATAATGCAGGATTAGAAGTATATTATGACAAGCACCGTATAATTCCTATCGAGATACCTTTGTTTAGACTAATATACTGAATTAAACAACTAGGCTTAAAGTTAATATACTAAGGGAAACTTGGTTTTAGAATATATCGTGATGGAATTGATGCTAGACATAAAGTATAAATATTTTTAGAGAGAAATATCTTTAAGAAGATATCTACTTTATATGATGCTAAATCGAATTAAATATCAATATCGAACACCAAACAAATATGAAACCAAAACATAATAATTTAGTACAGTGTTAATGGTATTTATCCACATATATTCTGTAATTAATACTTACGTGTAATTATGTAAAAAATGGATCTTGAGCCTAACTCAGTTGTGTAAATTATGTAATTAGGTTAATTAATTACCTAGTTTAAATATTCTTTTACTACTATATATATTGTACATTATTACTGAATACAATCAAGGAACATATTCCTTTACTTATACATATTAGAAAAAACACAAGCAATTTTCTTCAAGATACAATAAAGTTTATATTTATATTTCCATATTTTTCTTTGTTATGACCTTCATGAAAGAAGGCCTAATTTATAGAGTCAAGAAAGTGATTACATCTAAATTCAAGTTTTAAATAAAAGTTTTTTTTATATATATTTAAAGCCTTCAAATTCATTTTGCCTTAAAGTTATAAGATAATTCCACTTTATATGGTTGGTAGCAAGCTATTCCCAGATTATAATAACCAATGACTAAGCTAGGATTCGAATGAACTCATTGGGCCCCTAATTCTGCTCATGATAGTGACGGGATTATAATGACAAAATATACAAGCATAATATAAAATATGTTTTGGTTTAAATTGGATATATTATGATAAATTTGTTTTATTTAAAAGAACTTTAAAAAACTTTTTTGAAGGATAAATGTATCATTTTAGTTTTTTATTTATTTCGGAATTAATAATCGGGGTTGTTATCGACATGTCAGTGGATATATTTTAGATCAATAAAGTCCACGATTAAGTATGGTTTCTATCATTGTCTTATGATTTTACTTTGATGCATATGTTTGTTTCAAAATAATAATGATGATCCAATTGGTCTATCTTAGAGTAGGTTAGGTCTATTTATGGTAATATAAGATTTGTATTCCTATTAGAATAGGGTTAGTCTTTACCCTATTAGACTAGGAAAAGAATGATTTTAATGACGAATGAAAAATATAAAGAATTCTTCCATTATTTATGTCTCTTCGATTTTAACATTATATTAGAGCCACGTTAGAAAGAACACCAAAACCCTAAAATAATAGCAATTGACGGTAAAGAAACTGGCGATAATGGCAAAGGAACGCCAGTGAAGAAAATAAAACTCAAAGAAAAACAATCTCTCCATACGACATTACGTCAAATGATAACCCTAGAATTGTGGTGACACAAGTCTAATTGAAAGGCGAAAATTATGAAGAATGGACTAGATCCATAAGGACAACCCTAAGAGCAAGAAAGAAGTATGGCTTCATCGACGGTACAATAAAAAAATCGGACGAAGAGTCGCCGGACTTGGAAGATTGGTGGACTATGAACTCACTGTTGGTGTCGTTGATTCGCAACATCATAGAACCGACGCTTCGCTCAACGATTACATATAAAAGGAAATGAAAGAATTATGGGCAAGCATCTGAGAGCGGTTAGCCGTTTTCTTCCAAATTTATCGTATCCTTTTTCGTGGATTTGTCTAATTCTGAGCCAAAGCTCTATTTATTGCCCTATTTCCTTTCCTGACCAAAGTCACTAAGGAGGGGCGGGGACGTACTGCAATTCGTCTGAGCTTAGAATCGGTGGTGAATGCCAGCTATCAAGCGAGCAAGAAGGATGTAAGCCACCTAGCAAGACTAAGGAAGATCCCTCGAAGTAACATAAGAGTTGGGTGATTTATTTCCAATAATGTCAATGATGGATGATATTATGGATTAATTGCATGTCGGGAGCGTTTTACTTTTCAAAGGTTACCTTATATTATTAAAGAAAGGGGAAAGGTTTTTTTTTAAAGAGAGAGAGTAATGGGGGTTTTCTGGGGCGGCCACTTATATTGCAAAACTTTCAGAGACGGGATGGAAAGTCTTTCGTGAGAAGAGATGGTAGGCTTGATACGGATACAGCTGCTTATCACCCACCTTAGAATCAAGCAGTTCAGTTCGACTATACCCGCCAACATTCCCTCATTCAGGACAGATGGAAGCAGGTTATGGATCTGTTCAAGTTGGTCGATCAATCCCTCATTTCTTTCCCCTGCCTCCGGACACCTTAGGATAGAAGATGTAACTCTCTACAACTTTCCTGTGTTAAGCATATTCATCTTTATTACACAACAAGCAACGGATGAGCGCACTAGCGCGAAAGCCGTTGCGTAACAAGCAACAGATGAGCGCACTAACGCGAAAGCCGTTGCGCGTTAGTGTTAGTAACGCACATCTGTTAATGGCCTTCGGATGCAACAACTAAAGGCGGAACTAGAGGAGTGCAAGCAAAAAGGAAGGGTCATAGTGGATTACTATGAAAAACTCACTAATCTATGAGAGGAATTGGCGAATTATATACAGATCCCAACTTGTACGTGCAGAAAGTGAACGTGCAATTTATGAACGGTCATAGAAGCCAAAAGAGAAGAAGAAAAAGTGCATCTTTTCCTCATGAAATTGGATGAGGGAACGTGAACAGTGAGATCGAACATACTAGCCCAGAAACCGTTGTCATTATTGAACAATGTCTACTCAAAGTTGGTGCAAGAAGAGTGTATGAGAGGAATCACACGCAAGATAGAGGATCAAAGTGAAACCATAGCTTTGTCGTATAAGAGAGATACACTTACCGTGATCGAGGTGAAGGAGAAAATGATGATGCATTCTGCATACATTGCAAGAGATTCGAACTCGTTATGGACTGATGTTTTTGACTCATTGGTTGTCCAAATTGGTGGCCGAGAAATAAAAAAGGAAATAAAAAATCGAAGGAATAGGTCGAGGACAACAACAACAACAGAGGAGTGGACCAAGATCTGATCGTGGTAGATACAACTATCGGGCAAACGGTAGATACAACTATCGGGATAACGTCATAGTTACCAAAGATGGAAATCAGACGGAGATAGGAATGGTGAACACAAAAAAATATAGGACTTCAAAAATTGGGATATGAGATCCGGAAGACTGTGATTCATATATTGAATTCTCAGAGAATAAACCCGAATGAGAAGATGGATAGTAAGACCGAAAACTCATCCTGCATCATAGACTCCGGAGCTATCAACCATGTGACAGATAATCCAAAAGAATTGAGCAATACACGAGACATTTCTAAGTGTTCGGTTGGTCTTCTGGACGGAAGTGCTTGGTGGTTACAAAAGAATGAACAACCAGGCGAATGACAGGATATGATCGAAGAATATCCTTTATATTCTGAATTCGATATGCAATTTGATTTTTGTATCACAACTAGTAAATTATTTAGATTATGATATTACATTTAATAGAATTATGTGTGTTATACTGGACTCCACTATAAGGAAGTTTATTTGAAAGGGTGAGCGACGAGGTGGAATTTACTATTTTCGGAATATGCCGCTGATATGGGCTATGAAGGCAGATGTAGTTGATTGGTTCATTCGTTGGCACAAACTGTTGGGTCATCCTTCAGCACAAGTAATGAAGTATATTACGACATTATGCTTAAAGGATAGTGGTGATAGATCGTATAAAGAATGTAATGTATGCCAACGAGAAAAGAAAATGAGAAGTATTTTTTCTTCAAGTGATAATATTGTTTCGCGTACTTTTGAGATGATTCATTGTGATTTATGGGGACCATATAGAGCACATTCCTCTTGTGGTGCTTCATATTTTTTTACTATTGTGGATGGTCGTCACGAGTTGTGTGAATCTTTCTCTTACTTGCTAAGAAAGAAGTGTCCCAAACCTTGAACAATTTCTTCACCTTGGTGGATAGACGACTTGGTAAGAAAGTGAAGATTGTTCGAAGTGATAACTGAACTAAGTTCACATGTATGAAGGCTAAATTCTTCAAACATGTAATTTTTTTCCGAACATCTTGCACAGGGACACCACAGTAGAATGAAAGAGTCAAAATAAAACACTGTGACAATCTTAAAATGGCGCGAGCATTGAGATTTCATAGTCATCTTCCGATCAAATTTTAAGGAGAATATATAAGACCGAAATATATTTCATAGTTATCTCTACGCAGACCGAATATATCCTGTGAAATTTTATACGGGAAATCACCTCGGTATGATCATTTAAGGGTGATAAAGTTACTATGATATGCACACATAAAGGGAATAACGAGGGAATAAGTTTAATAGTTGTATGTGTCTTCTTGAGATACCCCTATGGAAAGAAGGGTTGGGGATTGTATGACTTAGAAAACGATGAATATTTGATATCAATAGATGTGAATTTTTACAAGACTAAATTTCCTATCGTTGTATGACCGGACAACTTAACCGATATCATAGAAGCAATACCAAACATATGAGAATCCCCAGAATAAAATTGTGTTAATGTGGACAAAATGGAGGGAGAAATGAAATAACACAACTTCAAAGAAGACATGAATGATAATATATGTACAAACAAAATTCATATGGATGAAGTGTAGATACCAAATGCCAAACCTACGGATCAGCAAGATTTAGACCGGACAGAGGTCGGTCTGCATAGAGATAACATGAAGGAAGTACAACCCAAGATATATGTACCAACAAAATGCAGACGGACTAACAACTGGGTCGAAGTGAACGTCAAAATCATGAATAAATTCGGCTACACGACTACGTCACTGAACATTTCCAGAAACAAATTCCATCAACTCATCCGCCTGATCCACATGAATCCTCTGGTGCACCTTATCCTTTAGCTAACTATATATCCTCTGATAATTTTTTTCCGCAACACCAAAGGTTCCTTACAACAATTATGACAGGAACCGAACCAAAAACCTTTTCAGAGGTAATGAAAAAAGAACATTGGAAAGTAGCATGCGCCAAAAGATCCAAGCATTGGAGGATAATGAAACATGGACACTAAAATTTTTGTCATCGGATAAAAAAGTGCTCGGATGTAGATAGGTGTATAAAATCAAGTACAACTCTAACGACATAATCAATCGATATAAAGCTTGTTTTGTCATCTTCAAAAACAAACATGAGGAAAAAATTGACTACAATGAAGCTTTTGCTCCGATTGCTGAGGTAGTAACTTTCGAATCTTCCTAGATATTGCGGTTGTGCGAAATTGAGAGTTGCATCAGATGGATGTGCATAATGATTTCTTATACTGCGAGCTTACGAAGGAATATTATATGAAATTACCATCGAGATTTTGTGTTCCTAATCCGGGGCAAGTATGTCAACTCCGAAAATTTTTATATGGTTTGAAGCAAGCTCCATGGTGTTGATTTGCGAACAAGTGCATTGATGAAATATGAGTTCAAACGGTCGTATTCTGATTATTCTATATTCACAATGCACCGGGACGCGCTCCAATCTGTGAATGACTTGATTATCTCTAAAATGACCATATAACGATTCAAAGACTATACCCACACCTATTTTCACATGAAAAATTTGGGCCCTCTGAAGTACTTTCTAGGAGTTGAAGTTGCACGTGAACCAACTGGATTATTTTTACTGTCAACGAAAATATGCCTTGGATATAATTTTTGAGTTTGATTTACTGAGAGTTAAACCAATTAATATTTCTATAGAATAGAAACACGGTTTGACATTGGCCAAATGAGCGATTTTAAGGGATCCGGGACCATACCAGCTCTAATCGATAGATTAATATACCTCAGTTTCACGATACCTGAGTTGTCGTATTGCGTGCATGTCCTGTCCCAGTTCATGTAGCAATCAAAATAATCACACTAGAACGCGACTCTCCGTGTGGTTCGATACTTGAAGAAATACCCAATACAAGACATTGTGATGAGAAAAGATTGTGATATTCAATTGTATTGATGGTGTGATTTGAAGTGGGCCGGATGTCCGTTGACTAAAAAATTACTTACCGGTTGATTTATATCCCTCGAGAATTCACATGTATCATGAAAAATAAAGAAGCAACACATTGTCTCTTGCGCGTCAACAGAGGCAAAATATTGGTCAATGGCAATGACAGTCTGAGAGTTGAAATGGTTAAAGAAAATTTTACATAGTTTGGGTGTTGGACATAAATCTCCGGTGAAAATATATTGTGATAGTCAAGCATCATTGTATATTGCACGAAATTCGGTGTTTCATGAATGGACTAAACACATTGAAGTCGATTGTCACTATGTCCGGGACGTGCTCCAATCTGGAATAATACTTTTCAATCATGTGTCAGCCAATGAGCAATTGACCGATGTATTTACAAAGACTTTGGGCAAATCGCAACATAAATATTTACTTGGCAAGTTGGGCATTCGATACCTTCATGCTCCAACTTGAGGGGGGATTAGAATAGGTTAGGTCTATTTATGGTAATATAAGATTTAGTAATTATGGTAATATAAGATTTGTAGTCCTATTAAAATAGGGTTATTATTTACCCTATTAAATTAGGAAAAGAATGATTTTACCTCTATATAAGGAGATCATTATGATAAGTGAAATGTAAAAAGAAGTTTTTCATTATTCTTGTTTCTCTAAATTTTTATCCTTGTCTCGATTTTAACAGTCTAGTTAATCTTTTATCAACAATATTTTAAGATTGAAAAAGCATATATACTTTTTTTTAATGAAGGAACCCGCAGCCGCTACTCTTTCGAAAGACTGGTAAACCAGTGATGCAATAGCACGCAAACCACGCCACCGATTAACCACACTTGGCAAGCTACGTGATGTGCTCAACAAGAAGGTTTATGCAGGGGATCGAACTCGTGAACCAACTGGATTATTTTTACTGTCAACGAAAATATGCCTTGGATATAATTTTTGAGTCTGATTTACTGAGAGTTAAACCAATTAATATTTCTATAGAATAGAAACACGGTTTGACATTGGCCAAATGAGCGATTTTAAGGGATCCGGGACCATACCAGCTCTGATCGGTAGATTAATATACCTCAGTTTCACTATACCTGAGTTGTCGTATTGCGTGCATGTCCTGTCCCAGTTCATGTAGCAACCAAAATAATCACACTAGAACGCGACTCTCCGTGTGGTTCGATACTTGAAGAAATACCCAATACAAGACATTGTGATGAGAAAAGATTGTGATATTCAATTGTATTGATGGTGTGATTTGAAGTGGGTCGGATGTCCGTTGACTAAAAATTTACTTACCGGTTGATTTATATCCCTCGAGAATTCACCTGTATCATGAAAAATAAAGAAGCAACACATTGTCTCTTGCGCGTCAACAGAGGCAAAATATTGGTCAATGGCAATGATAGTCTGAGTTGAAATGGTTAAAGGAAATTTTACATAGTTTGGGTGTTGGACATAAATCTCCGGTGAAAATATATTGTGATAGTCAAGCATCATTGTATATTGCACGAAATTCGGTGTTTCATGAATGGACTAAACACATTGAAGTCGATTGTCACTATGTCCGGGACGTGCTCCAATCTGGAATAATACTTTTCAATCATGTGTCAGCCAATGAGCAATTGACCGATGTATTTACAAAGACTTTGGGCAAATCGCAACATAAATATTTACTTGGCAAGTTGGGCATTCAATACCTTCATGCTCCAACTTGAGGGGGGATTAGAATAGGTTAGGTCTATTTATGGTAATATAAGATTTAGTAATTATGGTAATATAAGATTTGTAGTCCTATTAAAATAGAGTTATTATTTACCCTATTAAATTAGGAAAAGAATGATTTTTACCTCTATATAAGGAGATCATTATGATAAGTGAAATGTAAAAAGAAATTTTTCATTATTCTTGTTTCTCTAAATTTTTATCCTTGTCTCGATTTTAACAGTCTAGTTAATCTTTTATCAACAATATTTTAAGATTGAAAAAGCATATATACTTTTTTTTTAACGAAGGAACCCGCAGCCGCTACTCTTTCGAGTGCGCACTGGGTAAACCCCAGGCTGATGCAATAACCTGCAAACCACGTCAGCCGATTAACCACACTTGGCAAGCCATGTGTGACAGGCTCAACCAAGAAGGTTTATGCAGGGGATCGAACTCGTGACCTTGCGGTCCCGCGCTCTACTGCTACATCAATTTGGCTACCCTTGCGGGTAAAAACTATTGTAGGGTAAACTTTTTAAAGTGACTGGTTCCACCGCATTACGGCCCCATACACAGTTCCACTCTCGCTGGTCAGGGGAAAAAGCATATATACTTGAGAGTATTTCAAGTTGTTGGTTATCTGATTAGGTTACTTTTAATAATTATTATACCTAATTAAATATTGGAAACTCTCTCACCGAATTAAGTTTTTTTTTTTTTTTAAGTTTCTGTTTCTTGTATGGAATAGGGTCTAAGTTGGCATATTGACTTTAATACTTTTATGTTGAATTTATTTATTTCATACATATAAACAATTGAACCGACCTCACTTTGTTTTAATTAAAATATCAACCTAGAAGCTTCTCTATTATACATGCTCAACGTATAATCATAATTCGCTGGCTTAGAGATGAGTGGAATTATCATGTAAGGCAACATATATATTAACGAGTGCTCCAAACATTATATATTGGCCAGCTAGTTTTATGTCTTTGAGATTCTTACTATATAGCAACTGTATATATGCATGTTGGAAAAAGAAATTCACAATCATATATATGCAACTTGATTCGGACCAAAAATAAATAAATGCAACTTGATTGTCATTATATTGGCTCTCTTGATGTGCTATTAAAGCATGAAAAGGGTTTATTTTCTGTGTAAAATGGCATATGGCAAGTAAAGAAGGTAAAGACCATAGTACTTTGGTCCATCCACTATTGGTAAATTTTAATTCTATTCTACATAATATATGTTAGAACACAGAAGATTTATAGGGGAGATATTGGAGAAAAATAGAGAGGAAAGAAAATGTTTTGCTATTAATATTAGAATAGATTGGATAAAATGAGATGATAAACATACATATTAATGTCTTTTATATAGGCTTATAAAATCATACTAAATCTATTATGGTATGATACTAGTCAAACATACACACCTAACAATTATATTTGAACATTATTAGTCAAACATACACACCTAGTAACTATATTTGAACATTACTAGTCAAACGTATACACCTCATACATAACTAGCAATTTTTTATAACATGAATATAAACATATTCATGTATTCATTTTGGCAATCAAGTTTAAACTTTCAACAGCCTCCCTTAAATTGATAACTCCGAGAATCAACTTCATTTTCTCAAATACATCGGTCTTTAATCACTTCGTAAATATATCAGCAGCTTGGTCTTCATATCTACAAAGTTCAAGAATAATTTCTTCATATTTTATCAGCTATCACTTATAATGATATTTGATATCAATATATTTATTCCTTCAATGAAAGATCGGATTTTTAGCAAGTGTGATTGCTGATTAATTATCAAAAAAATCTTAGTCGGTCCTCCGTGCTCGTTGTTAGGTGTATTTTATATATATTTTTTGAGTCATTTTTAGTTAGTATTTTTTTTTATTTTCGTTTAAATAAGTGTCGTGTTAGGATCGCTTTTCTTTCTTTTTCTTTTCTCTATTTTAAAAAGGCAAAATGGCGAAAAGAAACGAAAAGTGGGCAGAAAAAGAGGCTCCTGAAGCAAAAAGGACAAAAATTGGAAGATCTGTACGAAAGCATTCAGGACCGCGGCGCTGAGCAGCAGGACCACGGCGCCAGAAATCCTCAGAAGCCGCAGAACATTCGGCGCCACGACGCCATAATGCAGGCCCGCGGCGCCGACGCGGAAAATTCCGATCCGAGGCACAATTGGCGCAAGCGTACACACGATTTTTGCGATATTTAAACCTCGGGAGATTTTAGGGAGACACGGATACACAACACATCACAACGCCATGCTACAACTGGAGACATTAGTTCTAAGTATTTCTTTTTCTTTTCTCTATTTTAATTCAGTTCATGTTTGGATTTATATTAGTTCTTAGCATGTCTATGGCTAGGAGCTAAACACTTTATTAGGGTTTTCCTATTGAATCGCTTGAAACTCTTATTCATGAATTAATGCATTAGTTTGGTTTCTTCTTCACTGGATTAAGATTTATTCAATATTGGTATCAATGTTGATAGTTAACTGATCACTAATTATCATAATCTATATGATTTCGAATCAAGAACCGAGAGGAGATATTTGAATATGATGTAATTGAATAGACATAGGTTAAAATCGCGGACGAAAGTACCCCGTTACTTGTTTAGCATTATAGGTTATTGTTCTTAATCCTCCTATGTAGTAAAACCTATCATAGAAATATAGAAGGTTTCTGCACCGGGGTTGAGCGATTATATATCCTAACCGAAATATAAGACAGTCTAGTTAACCGCTATCTTAACGTAGAAGAAAAAGTCATTCTAGTTGTATTAAGGATTGATAAGAGTGAATAGTTGAGGATATTGGAAGCCTTAATTCCTTCATAACTGATTAAACCTCAATAATTTAGTTTAATTCTTGAAATTACTCTACTAGTGTTAGATAAAGACCAAATCAACTTATCGTTTGCCAAATAGATAACCTAGAATAGATGTTCAGTAATTAGAAATCAGTCTCTGAGGACGATATTCGGTCTTACCGGACTATATTACTTGTAACGATACGTACACTTGCGTGAGCAATTAAAAATCGGGCTAACACTCGTACTGTAACTCGTCGAGCATACGACACAATCATATATATATTGGCATGCCGCTGATGTTGCTGCCATATATTATGCTTCCGTCGTGGACAATGAAACAACTTGCTGCTTTTTTGAAGAACACGAGAATACTCCTTCTCCAAGATAGAACACATACTCAGAAGTGTTTTTTCGAGTTTCAATATCACCAACTCAATCAATATATGTATATCCCACCAGATTGAAATCATCAAAATAAGTGTAGAAAATATCATGATCTCGAGTACCGCTCACGTATCGTAAGATTCGATTTGCTGTTTGTAGATTTGATTGTCGAGAAGTCTTCATGAATTGACTTACTAATCCCCTCGCTATAAACTATATCTGGTCTAGTTAAAGTCAAGTATCGCAAGCTTTCAACAATACTTTTAAAATAAGTGTGGTTCACTCGTTCACCTCTTCCTTCTTTATTGAGTTCCAAACGTTTACCCATTGGAGTCTGTATTGGTATAACAGAGTCCATTTGAAATTTCTTTAGTATGTCATCGATATATTTCTTCTGTGAAATAATTATGTCATCCTCACGTTGTTGCTCTTCGATGCCTAAGAAATAAGACATCAACCCATGCCTGTCATTTCAAATTGACGAGTCATTGCCCCTGAATTCAGTAAACATTGAATCATTGATTTGTGTAAATGTCACGCCCCTTTTCGACCGCGACATTTTTCTAGCGAACCCTGCTTAATATATAATAATAAGAAAATAAAATAAAAATGTTAAAATGTTAAAAGGGTGCTAAAAGGGTTAAAGAGTTTAAATAAGGGTGCTGGAAATGCTAAAGGAGCTAAATGCTAAAGGGTTCGCGGAGTCGCCACCTAATTAGTTTGGGTGAATTAGGACACCTAAATGTCAACTAGGTTAAAGTCAACATTAACTCCATTTTAATGGTCTGCAAAACTAGTGTGAGATTCTGAGTAAGGGTTCTTTATTATCCTAAAGGGAAGGGGTTAGGCACCCTAAAGGATCCGCTAACTTGTGGTTGTCCGTTCAAACCTAGGGTTGATTATTATGCTACAGAAAAATGCATGTTTTAAAGTATTTAAGCAAAGGATATTTATAAGCGTAAGTGTATTTTGGCCTGCATAAAATGTAAGATTTGTTTAGAATACCAAAAGCTAGTCTTAGTTGAAGACATGTACTTAAAAAAAAGTAGTTTTAAAAAAAAAAACATATGAAATTATTCTATAAAGTATATATGTTGCTTAGTATAATATAGAAGTAATAATGCAAAAATCTATGACGACGAAAATAGGATGTGAAAATGCAAAGGTTAATGATCCTACAATTTATATACATTTTATGTGAATGCTAATGAAAAGAAAAAAAAATGATTTTTCTCAAGTTAGGATTAAGTAAATAATGTCATGACTACCTAAATAATTATGCGACTAAATGGTTTAATTACAGTTTAAGCAATGTGTGTCAAGCTGAACAACTAACTTAAAGGAAGTAAATTTCTAACATCAAACTAATTCCTAATGGCACTCAGAATTTAACTGTGTATACTAATGTTAGACAATTAAATAATGGAGGCGGGCGAGAAAAAATAATAAAGATGACTCGAAGAATGGCGGTGCTATTTCGCCGGTATTCTTGGAATTTTATGATGCGTATAAGAGATGCATAAATGCGGATGAATGCAGATATTCAGTTGATCAAGGCGCGATGAGTCTCGCAATGAAACTCTTCATTTGGCTCCGGTGCATTTCATGTAAACAAAAAAAAAAAAGGATTAGTACATATCCTAACCTTGTCAAATAATAAGCATTTATATAAAAATTAAGCAGCTGATAAATTACTTCATTTTTTTCGCAGGACAATGCAGGCCCAAGCATACGACACTTCAGATTTGAAAACAAAGGGGACAAGCTACATACAATGATCCCAACTATTTTTTACTTAAAGGAAAATGGGTAGGCCTAGGACATAAACTCTTTTAGATTTAAAAGGAGAAACTGATTAGCTCAATGCGTGCAACAAACCCATTTATACGAACATGTAGGTATCGTTGATATATTAAGGATATTCACTATATACATACATATTCCGACTGTAAAAAAACAAAACTGGGCAACCTGAATATGCAAATATGTGTATGATCATATCTATATACCCTGTATATTCCTTAAGGTATACTATCCCTAAACATACTTATGGGTGTAGTCAAATCCTTTTGGTAATATTCAGTTAATTACGAAAGCATCACGCAGATTAGTAAACAGACCTTACAAATCACGATCTCGGAGGCGGAACAACATTATATTCATCGCCTATTCCATCTCAACTATTCTAAACAAATATAACAGGTTGCAAATAATCAAAACGTTATTATGACTACTTCTTCAAACATATATGACACTACCTCCACCGACGGAATGAATCCAATTTACACATTCAGGTAAACCACAGATTACTACCTAGCAAACAACACAAAAATATATATGTATATGAAATAACAGAGAGATGTATTAACGGACGAGTCAACATGAGTGACTAACACAAATTTAACACCCAAACACACAGGAGATACAAAATGGACTGAGGGAAATTTAAGTTTACCTTCTCCGGACAACGAACCGAGGCAGCGTATCAAGTCGTCGATCCACTCGTTTTTTTTTTTGCGATGCGATTGGTAAGGGGGAAGCTTTGAGTTACTTTGCTTTCGCTAGAGTTCGTTTATGCTATACAGAACAGGGTTTCTGGATTCGAAGTAATGGGTATGCACGCCTAAGATTCTAATTGTTTTGGGGGGTCTCTGCTAAGTTTTTGTGTACTCCCCAAAGGTATCGAACCTTGACCTAAGTTCTAAAAGTAGCTCCATATTTATACCCAATTTCTAGGATTCGAAATGGTAACTGAAAAATCTGAGAGATTTTCCTATGATTTCGGTAAGTTTGAAAAATATAAGGGATGATTTTGGTATGACTTGCAACGATTATGGTAAGGATTTCATGTGATTATGGTAAGGAGATATTCTGGTTATGTATTCTCCAACCGGAAAATCCGGCGGGGATCCTGCGAATGTGTTGGTGAAGAGGAGAGGGTGCGACGACTTTTCTTGGGGCTTCTTGCATTTTAGGTTTTCTTGGGCGATGGGGGTGAATGGGATTAAATGTTGGTGGATCGTGGGTTGGAGAGTGAAAGTAGGCCGACGGGTTTATGGGCTGCTGAGAATTAAAGGCTGGGCCGAGGGTATTATTTAATTAGTGTATTAGTTTAATGTTAGGTTTTAATTAATGGAAAATAAGTGGGGGTTTGAATTATTATTCATATGACTTTAGATGTTTTATTAATTTTAGCTTGGGTTTAAATTATTACAATAATAAATGCGGGCGTGCTATTTAATTAGTGCTTAATGTTTTATAATGCGAGACCGTTATTAAAATTTTATTTATTATGCCTGCTTTGTTAAATTAAAATTAAATTAATAGGGTGTTTCAATTGCTTATGAAATTGCTTTGGATATTAATAGATGTGGATATAATTTTAAGGGATGCTTGACGCGATACCATTATTAAATTATTTACTTATTTACGTATTTATTATTATTAAATTATTAGGGCTTAAACTATGAATAATATTTATGTGAATGCGGACGTGAGACTCAAAAAATGCTTAATACTCTACGTAAAATGCGGTGCCATTATTAAATTGCTTATTTATGCGTGCATTAATATTTTTTTTATTGTTGCATTTTATTATTATAAAATTATTAAAATTATTATGAAAATTTAATGTAATTTTGTAGTTAATGACTGGACGAGAGGGTCAAAATTGAGTGTCAACAGTAAATATCAAGGCATCGACATAAAGACATACAATTATTATATCACCATTAGTCTTTGAATTGATATAAAGGTATGTTTGTAAGGGAATTTCTGAAATTCAGCCTTGATCATATAAGTGTCGATTCGTGTGTACCAATCTCGTGGTGCTTATTTCAATCCGTACAACGACTTTTTCAATTTGTACACTTGATTTCCACATCCTTTGTAAAGGAAATACATATCATAAAGAACATAAGGAGGAAAATAGTAAGTATTGATCGATCAGATATCTCTTTTAACGAATTGCCTGATTGCGACAGCTTATCGAGACTAGGTGGTTGATCAATAATAAACCTCCTCCTCAACTACGCCATTGAGCTGTGAGAGTTATTGTCATTCGGATCGGATCCATCTGAGCTACTGGTGCAAATACCTTAAAATAGTCAACTCCTGACTTTTAACTATAGCCTTTGACTACCATTCTTGCTTTGTAATGTTCCACCTTACTATCGGGTTTGTACTTCACCTTGCACACTAATTTTATAACGAATGACTTTTACATGTTGGTAATCATTTTTTCAATTGAATGAATCTCCTCACTCATCGCTTGGATTCATCGTTCATCATTTTTAGCTTCTTCATATGATATGGGGTTACAATCAGCGAATAGACAAAAATTTACTATAGTTTCATCAGTAAATTCATCATTGTCTGATGTGACAACATAATCCTTCAAGCGTGTAGGCACCATGTAACACCCCATTTCAACCGGAGTCGGAAACGGGATTACTGCTACATGGTTGGATTCCTGAATGCATTTAAAGGAGTCGCCACCTAATTATTATAGTGAATTAGGACACTGAAAATGTAGCATAAAATACTACGAATGATCTCCATTTTAAAGGTCTGTGAAACTATGTGAGATTCTAGGTAAGGGTTCTTTATTATCCTAAAGGGAAGGGGTTAGGCATCCTAAAGGATCCGCTAACTTGCGGTTATCCGTTCAAACTTAGGCTTAATATTGTTGTGCTAACATGCAATCTATAATTCTAAAAGTGTTCTAATTATTAAACTAACCAAGAGATATTTAAACTGGGCATGCAAATATTTAAAATAAATATATATTTAACAAGATAGTAATGAAAGCAAATAATCATAAAAGATGTAATGAAGAGAAATTAGCAACATTTCGCTTTTATTTCATTTTATGCGAATGATTTAACTTTGGGGTGCGCCTCGCACTGCAAAGACACTTAGTAGAAGAGTTAGTAAATAATAAATAAATTACCAAACAAACACAATGTATGTATATATATAGATATATATATAGAAGATATTGTAAAAGATATATTTTTATATAGTGTGGGCTCAGCTAGTGTTATGCCAAGGATACTAAGACATGAGAAGCCAATATCGCTACGTGGTCGACTCGCCTCGGTGAACGATACTATGCATTCTCGTCTAATCTTTTCACTTTCCTCCTCGCCCACATATTCCGTCTCGCTACCACGGGGCCTCGGATCGACGGATAAATCCTTCGTAGGCGATGTAGTATCAAGTTCAAAATCGGAAATATCAAGTGTAGTAACTTGTTCAAAAATCAGTAAAATACCAAGTGTAGTATCATACTCAAAAATCAGTTTAATAAAGTAATAAAAGGGCAAAATTGTCCAAATTACTTTGGAATACCAAAACAGTAGCAACACAGCGAAACAGTAAGCAACATAGCCCAAGATGATTAGTGAGACACTACAAACAAGAAGAATAATTCCAACCCAAAGAAAACGAAGATTGGATCATAGTGAAACGAGCAACACAATTGTTCCTAAAAGGGTATAGCCAATGAATGTTAGTAGCAAGATAGTGAACAACAATGGTCCCTAAGTTGGGAATACCATCAACATAGCAACACGATAAACCAACCGATTCATGGGATAATGGAAAATAACGAAACAAGAACCCATGAATCATGAAAGCAAAGAGATGACCCACCGTAATACCCAAATAACCGACAACAACGATAAAATGAAGCCAACAAGGTCGTCGGAAATTTTAAAGTCCGACAACGAAAACAAAGATCAGTAAACCGCGATAGATACCCAAACTAAAGCCTTCAAGGTCGCCGGAGTTTTTCTTTTAAACTCCGGCGAGATTCAAAATAAAAGAAATCAGTCCTTTAGCATAAAATGAACAAACAGATATCAGAACATAGTCAAAAACCCAACGTCGCCGGAGTTTCAGACTCCGGCTATTTGAGTAGCATAAAAGGAAAACGGCGGCGTCACTACCACGGCTAACGCCGGAGCAACGCCGCCGTGGTGGTTGATATAGGCAGTGATGAAGTTCGCGGCTGAAGGTGTTCGCCGGACGAATGGGTTCACGGCCAGTTGGGCGACGACGGAGTGCCGTGTTGGAGACAAAGTGGGGAGGACGCTGACCGCGCGCGCACGCGAGTATCGCGGGTGTTTAAAGGGGTTCACGAGTTTTTAGAACTCCGCGGCAGCGCGCAGAGGAGTGGAGAGGACTTTCTTTTTTTCTTTTACGAAATGAAAAATGGGCTCACGTCAGAACACCCCATTTCAACCGAGTCTAAACGAGATTCTCGCTACGGTTGGATTCCTAAATGTTATTTAAAGGAGTCGCCACCTAATTATTATAGTGAATTAGGAAACTAAAATGTAGCATAAAATACTACGAATGATCTCCATTTTTAAAGGTCTGTGAAACTATGTGAGATTCTAGGTAAGGGTTCTTTATTATCCTAAAGGGAAGGGGTTAGGCATCCTAAAGGATCCGCTAACTTGCGGTTATCCGTTCAAACTTAGGCTTAATATTATTGTGCTAACATGCAATCTATAATTCTAAAAGTGTTCTAATTATTAAACTAACCAAGAGATATTTAAACTGGGCATGCAAATATTTAAAATAAATATATATTTAACAAGATAGTAATGAAAGCAAATAATCATAAAAGATGTAATGAAGAGAAATTAGCAACATTTCGCTTTTATTTCATTTTATGCGAATGATTTAACTTTGGGGTGCGCCTCCGGGTACCTGCAAAAGACACTTAGTAGAAGAGTTAGTAAATAATAAATAAATTACCAAACAAACACAATGTATGTATATATATAGATATATATATGGAAGATATTGTAAAAGATATATTTTTATATAGTGTGGGCTCAGCTAGTGTTATGTCAAGGATACTAAGACATGAGAAGCCAATATCGCTATTCATGGGCCGACTCGCCTCCGTGAACGATACTATGCATTCTCGTCTAATCTTTTCACTTTCCTCCTCGCCCACATATTAGTCTCGCTTGCCACGGGCCTCGGATCGACGGATAAATCCTTCAGAGGCGATGTAGTATCAAGTTCAAAATCAGTAAAATATCAAGTGTAGTAACTTGTTCAAAAATCAGTAAAATACCAAGTGTAGTATCATACTCAAAAATCAGTTTAATAAAGTAATAAAAGGGCAAAATTGTCCAAATTACTATGGAATACCAAAACAGTAGCAACACAACGAAACAGTAAGCAACATAGCCCAAGATGATTAGTGAGACACTACAAACAAAGAAGAATAATTCCAACCCAAAGAAACAAAGATGGATCATGGAAACGAGCAACACAATTGTTCCTAAAAGGGTATAGCCAATGAATGTTAGTGAGCAAGATAGTGAACAACAATGGTCCCTGGTGGGAATACCATCAACATAGCAACACGATAAACCAACCGATGTGGATAATGGAAAATAACGAAACAAGAACCCATGAACCAAAACAAAGAGGATAGCCACCGTAATACCCAAATAACCGACAACAACGATAAAATGAAGCCAACAAGGTCGTCGGAAATTTTAAAGTCCGACAACGAAAACAAAGATCAGTAAACCGCGATAGATACCCAAACTAAAGCCTTCAAGGTCGCCGGAGTTTTTCTTTTAAACTCCGGCGAGATTCAAAATAAAAAAAATCAGTCCTTTAGCATAAAATGAACAAACAGATACCAGAACATAGTCAAAAACCCAACGTCGTCGGAGTTTCAGACTCCGGCTATTTGAGTAGCATAAAAGGAAAATGGCGGCGTCACTACATTAACGCCGAGCAACGCCGCGCAAGTGGTTGATATAGGCAGTGATGAAGTTCGCGGCTGAAGGTGTTCGCCGGAACAGTGGGTTCGCCGGCTAGGTTGGGCGACGACGGGAGTGCTGGTGTTGGAGACAAAGTGGGGGAGGGTGCTGATTTTGGGCTGGCCAAAATTGGGGAATGAAAACAAAAGAGTTCAAAAAGTTAGGAGATTAATAGGTAACTAGTCCAAATCTCTCAATTAATTAAAATATGCTTATTTCATATTATAAAAAAAAATGCACGCGCATAAAATACGATACAAAAGATTAATATATGTATTTAATTTTGAATATAATATTCATAAAAATGATTAATTTAGTAATTGAAGAACATATTAAGAGAAAATCGATCACCAATACTGACGACGAGATATTAAAATTATTTCGCTTATTTTTTAATTATAAAAATGTAATACTCGATATATATATTTTTTAAAATTATGCGGTAATTAGTGGAAAATATTAAAACTTAGCATTTTGAGAATTTCCAAGACTGAGAAGCATAGTAAAATTAATTGGAGATAAAATGACGATCTAAATGAAATGTTCAGTAAAGATGGGACAAAATTGGGTGTCAACACACCACATGTGTTCATCTCGGAGATGTAGATGATTTTGATTGAGCTAATGGATTAATAAGTGTCGAATCATCACTTTGATCTTCAATTTTCGTGTCGTCTTTGATAACGACGCCTTTTGGTTTCTCTTTTGAGTTATCCCATGTCCACGATTCATCCTCAATGAATTGGACATCTCTACTCACAATCACGTCACATGTGGTTGAATTGTAAAGCTTATAGACTTTTGTAACATCACTATAGCCCAGAAAGACACACCTTTGACTTTTATCATCTAGTTTCTTCGTTGATCCGGTATTTTGGGATATGCAATACACCAAAATACTCACAAGTTTGATACATCCGATTTGTTACCGCTTCATGTTTCATGTGGTGTTCTTCTCAAAATGCTCTTAGTTGGACATCTATTCATCATACATATAGAACAAACAATTACTTCGGTCCAAAAATGTTTTGGCATATTTTTGGCCTCCAACATGCTACGAGCCATTTCAGAAATAACTTTATTTTTTTCTCTGCTATATCATTTTGATGAGGTGTATAAAGTTGCAGTCAACATGCGTTTAATTCCACGAGCTTTGCAATACTCATTGAATTTATTAGAGGTAAATTCTCTTTCTCTATCAGATCTCAAAATTTTAATTTAAAATCACTTTGTTTTTCAACAAATACTTTAAATTTCAAAATTTTCAAACGCCTCATATTTTTCCTTTAGAAAATAAAGCCATTTTTTTCTTGAAAAATCATCAACAAAGAGTAACATGTACCTCTTTTCACCAAGAGATTCGACTTTAACTGGTCCACAAATATATGTATGAACTAGTTTCAACTATTGTTTGGCTCTTGGTATTTTTTTTCAATTGGAAAAGAATTTCGATGTTATTTTTCAAGAAGACACCCTTCGCACGGTCGATTTGGAAAATTTATAAGTGATAACCCCGTTATCATCTTTTTTTGCACCAACAACTTCAAGCCTAAAAAATTTAGATGGCCAAATCGAAGATGCCATAATCAGTCTTTATTTTTGGCCATCATTTGAAAACTCATCAAGCTTTCCGGTTGAAGAAGTAGAGGAAACATCCGATTTTTCATCATTTGTACCTTTGTAATGGTATAGTTGGATTTGCTTTGAATCGTGCAAAACTATCTTTTATGAATATTTTGTGTCCCTTTTCTGAAAGTTGTCCAATACTCAACAAATTCCAGAAAAACTAGGCACAAAACAAACATCTGCAATAGTAACATCGATTCCGTCTTTAGACTGAATTTTAATGTTACCTCTTCCCATCATAGAAACTTTGGACTTGTTTCCAAAATTGTTATCTCCACGTACCGATTCGTCAAGCTGAGAGAATAACTCATTTCTCCCACTAATTTAGTTGTTGCGTCCAATATCCAAATACAATATGTTCATACGTGCTTCATCCAGTCCAATGTTGTTACAGTCCAGAACCATGTTTTCTTCATCGTTAGCAAAGTAAGCTCTTTCACTTGGCTCACCCGTTAGCTGGCTCCGACATTCTTATTTGTAATGTATAATCGTTTGCAACGATGACACTTGACATGCGACTTGTCACGTGTTTCTATGTTATTTCCATCATTTTTAGAATTATTAATTTCATTGTTTGAGAAATTAATATTTCTACATGCGCCTTGACCGTGTCCTCCGCTGCTAATATTTCTACATGCACCTCAACCGCGTCTTCTTCCACGTCTTTCACGTGCACCATGTCCCCCCACGATTTGATTGAAGAAATCTACTCTGCAACGCCTGCTCCGTGCTAGAGTCCCTGGATTTTTGGTTAATCCTCTGTTCGTTTGAACACAATTTACCCAGTAATTGTTCAATAGTTATTTTTGATGTATCTTGGCTCTCTTCAGTTGCTTCTACAATATAATCAAATTTTACGGTCAAATACCATAGTATTTTTTCAACTATTCTTTGATCTTTGAGTTTTTCACCATTTAATGCCATTTGGTTAACAATGGTTTGAATGCGATCAAAATATGTCAAGATTGATTCTGAGTCGCTCATCGAGACAGTTTCAAAATCTCACCTCAATATTTGTAGCCGTAGTCGCTTCACCCGCTCATCATCTTTGTAGGATTTTTGCAAAATATTCCACGCCTCGTGAGTCATTTCCGCCATTGATATTTTTTCAAATACCGTCTCATCTATGGATTGAAAAAGTGCATATAAGGCTTTTTTATCCTTCTTCCGAGTATCCACTAATAAATTTTTCTCCTCTTTTTTCAGTGCCTCTAATTACTTTGAGTCAGCTACTTCGGTGTAGCCCGTCTCCACCAAATTCCATAAATCTTGTGATAAAAAAATACTTTTAATTGGACAGATCAACTATTGTAATTTTCCCCCAAGAATTTTGGAAGTTGTAAATTAATTGAACCATTTGTAGATACAAGTTCGGATCGGTAGCTTCTGATACCACTTGTTAGAACACACATAATTTATATGAGGAGATATAAGAGAAAAATAGAGGGGAGAGAAAATGATTTGCTATTAATATTGGAACATATTGGATAAAATGAGATGATAAAACATACATATTAACGCCCCTTATATGGGCTTACAAAATCATACTAAATCTATTATGATATAATACAAGTCAAACATACATACCTAACAACTATATTTGAACATTACTAATCAAACATACACATCTAATAATTATATTTGAACATTACTAGTCAAACATACACAACTAATTAATCAAGCATACACAACTTTCTTTGAACATTCATATAGACATATATGTATTCAATTTTGGCAACCAAGTTTAGACTTTCAACAATATATGATTTAGCACATTAAACTTTGAACTAATTGAATTGTGTACTTTTGAGCCATTTACTTATGAATATTCACAATTTTTTTCATAATTATAAATCGTTCTACTATTTAATTACTGATCATGTGTTATGTTAAGTTTATATTATTACTCATAACTCAGCTGACTTCTTCTAGACAAGGCGGAGCATTCTTGGCTCCACATTATAGAACATAAGATTTCAATGCTACTACAGTGTTTCGCTAACTCTATATGAGAATCTAACTTCATTACGTAAAGCTCGGCTAAAACCTGAACCTTCACACTGCTCATTAGCTTTTCCAATAATAAAAGCGTTTTTCTTTGACCCTTAGAGCCTTATAGTGATTCCATTAGGTTTCACCATCTTTTCCATCTGAGAATTTTATAGTAACTTCAAAGTTAGAATTCGGCTAGTGAGAATAAATTTGCTTGCTCCATTGATAGGGGGAGGGGGGGAAGCAGGAGTTGAAGTACAAAGAATCAGCCGCGGATCTACTTGCGGCAAAGTTATTCATACGAACAAGCGGATTTTTTTTTGCAATGCTATTTTCCACTTTTGAACAAACACAACATGCTCATTCCTTTATATAACGATGTGAATTTTTTTTTTGAACAGCCACTACCAGAGACGTAGATTCGCCCCGGCAAAGAATAGACCCATGGGATGTGGGGAAGTGACACGTGTAAATCGTACAGTAACCTTTTGTGGACCCCAATATGGACACAAAAACAGAGAAAAATTAAAAGAGATAGAGGAAGATATGGGGCATGTCAGCATGTGGTTCTTGGAAAACTTGACCAGCTAGCCCACCACTACTATAACTATTCATCCCATCCAAAAACCACACAAATATATGGACACGTTCTTCATTTCTACAACACTCTCCAATTTAATTTTGCCAGCTATTATTAGCATTCTTTACATCTTGTTACTGCCATCAACAAGGAATGTGATGGAGTGAATAGAATCTTTTTTATGTAATTAAAAGTTTCACGTGTTAATTTGGATAACTATAAAAAAATCCCCCTTAAATGAATTTTACGCGGCTTGATTAGAATTACTTAGAGCCCAATATAAATATCGAACAACGAATAAAAAATTAAAAAACATCTTGTTACTGTCACTCTCAGTTATCTTCATTTTCATCAGTTATTTAATTTCTTTTACTCCTTCGCTAATCGCTAGCTAGAAGGAGAATGAGGAAAGGAAAATAATCATTTCTACAATTATCTCTGTTTTTATTCTATTTATTTTGTTTCTTGGGTTTTTTTGCATTATGAATAATTGTATTAAGGGGTTTCATTATCGTATTAAGTGAGTTAATCACTATAATGGTAAAACAATTTAGGGTTTTAACTTTGCCGTTTTATTTAAGTGACACTATCAGTAGCATAACATCAGTTTCTCGTTTTGCCCTTCCTCCACTGATGTAAGACAAAAAATTGATATTAATATACTTAACGTATTGGAAAAACAAACTAGTGTAAAAATGGGCCATCACAATTGGAAAACCAGTTAATCAATACTATCAAGAAGTATGGTAGGACGGACATAATTTATTACCCTTAGAATCGAGCTCTCGGAAAAGAGAAATTAACTTCATGTATGGAACTAGATCTTTCTCATCTAGTGAATTCTAAGCCGTGGGGATTTAAATTAGTCGAATCAGTTAATTTTAATTACGGATTTGGAATAAATTAATTTTAATTACGGAATGATTAAATTGAAAGAATAGTGCCCCCCTTTCGACTCATGCAACAAGTTTGAAACAAGAAGTAATATAAAAAGCTAACGCAAAGGAAAATAAGAAAACCTTAATCAATCAAATATAAGTATCTGAGTATATGAAGAGAAGAAAAGATTTAATTTCTTTTATTTATATTTTTTTCTCTCTTCCTTTACATGGTCATTCTAAAGAAAGGGAGCTTTAAGTACCTCGGGTCTATTATCCAAGGGAATTGAGAGATTGATGAGAATGTCACACATCGTATTGGGGCAGGGTGGATGAAATGGAGGCTCGCATCTGGATTGTGCCACCAAAACTTAAAGACAAGTTCTATAAGGTGGTGGTTAGACCGACTATGTTGTATGGGAAGGAGTTTTGGCCGGTCAAGACTTCACACACACAAAAGATGAAAGTTACGGAGATGAGGATGCTAAGATGGATGTGTGGGCATACAAGGAGGGATAGAATTAAAAATGATGTTATCCGGGACAGAGTGGAAGTGGCCTCGGTAGACGATAAGATGCGGAAATCTAGGTTGAGATGGTTCGTCCACATGCAGAGGAGATACACAAATACCCCAGTATGGAGGTGTGAGAGGTTGGCTATGGATGGGTATAGGAGGGGTAGAGGTAAGCCAAGGAAGTATTGGAGAGAGGTGATTATACGGGATATGACGCAGAGGCAACTCACTGAGGATATAACCTTAGATATGGGGTTATGGAGGACACGTATTATGGTAGAAGGGTAGTAGGTAGTCCAGCGTAGTCTTACCTACGCTTACAAACTGGTAGTTGTAGTATTATTATTGTAGACTCGCTTAGCCTACCATGCTAGTACGCACAGTATTGCCTTATAGTCCCTTGTCGTTCGATTTATACTGCTATGTATATTTTGTTGTCTTATTTACTTGCATTAGTTATTGTTTCTTTTTGCTTCTTTTCTTTTTCAGAATTCGCTATCATGACTCACACTTTGTTTGTCGTACTTTGCTTGAGCTTGTGCTTTGTCTTGAGCCGATGGTCTCTCAGAGACATTCGTTCTACCTACCAAGATAGAGATAAGATTTGAGTATACTTTACCCCTTCCGGATCGTATATTATGAAATTTCACTGGGTATGTTATTGTTGTTTCTTTACATGGTCAAATGAAAAGAAAGAAATTGCATTGATTGAGACAGCCCAAAGAAAATAACAAAAAATGTTGAATATAGGCATATGATGGGTGGATGGGTTATTCATATGCTAAACATAAATAAATAAAATTTTCTCATTGATTCCCTTACTTACACCTCATAGGATGTAAGAGAAATAATAGAGGATCCATACACCGCCCAAAACCAAAAACCAAATATCCCAAAACAAAAACATCTCATATATATTGTCCCATTTGAGTCTACATATTTCTCTAGCGGTATAAGTTTTTAGCTAGCCCTAACTCAAAGTAGCTAGTATCTGTAAAGTCTTTTTTCAAGAAAAGAAAAAGAAAACTATGGATTCACTTGTCCTAGCTCATATACAAGAAGAAGAGCCATCATAGTATGATGATGAAGAGTTTTGTGAATTCATTTGAGAATTCTTGAAGGATGACACCAAAAACCCCACTTAAAACTCCCTCTTCTTTATGATGAAGACTATGAGTACCTTGATTCAATAAACAACACTACCCCTTTTCCTCAAAAAAAGCCACAAAGCAAGAAAGAGAAAAAAACAAATTATAAGACCAACAACCCAAAGTCTACTCCCTTCCTTTTTTTAAGCTTCTCTCTTCCCCACTGTCTATTTTTACAAATCATTACAACCCTTATTCCCCTTAGCTTACCTTGCTTGTGCTTCCATTTTTTCTTGGCTTCAACCTAATTTCCATCTCAAGAAAGTAGTAGAATTGAAGTTAAAGAATCTATGGATCAAGTGAACCATTCACTCCCTCCTCCCTTCCACACTAGAGATTTCAATTTACATCAATTCCATCAAACCTCAGAAGATGAACAAAGTGGGACAAGTGGCCTGAACATGTCTGTCCAGAAGAGAGATCGCGATGACAACAACAACAATAACAACGAAAATTCAAACGGTGGTGAATCAAAAGACAGATTAGGTATTACAAGTACTAAATTGTGTGACAGTTTAATCTGAAAGTTTAAGTTGTTAATTGTTATAGAAAGTTTATATATACGTTTATTTATTTAATTATATCTTCAACGAACAGGAAATTCTGGAGAAGGAGAGATCACTAGAAGACCTAGAGGAAGGCCATCTGGATCCAAGAACAAACCTAAGCCACCAATCATCATAACTAGAGATAGTGCAAATGCTCTTAGAACCCATGTTATGGAAATTGCTGATGGTTGTGATATTATGGAGAGCATATCAAATTTTGCAGGGAGAAGACAAAGAGGGGTTTGTATTATGTGTGGGACTGGTATTGTCACTAATGTTAATTTGAGACAACCAGCTTCACCAGGTGCAGTTGTAACTTTACATGGTAGATTTGAGATTTTATCCTTAGCCGGATCATTTCTTCCACCACCAGCACCTCCAGCAGCTTCAGGATTGACTATATATTTAGCTGGTGGACAAGGTCAAGTTGTTGGAGGTAGTGTTGGAGGTGCACTTATGGCATCTGGACCAGTTGTGATTATGGCCGCTTCGTTTAGCAATGCTGCTTATGAAAGACTTCCTTTAGAAGAGGATGATCAAAATCTACTTCCAGTTTCAGTAGGAGCTCCACCTGGAAATATCGGACTACTAGGACAACAACAACAACAACAATTGATGGCGGATCCATCTCTATTTCATGGGATGCAACCAAATCTTCTCAACTCTATTCAGTTACCTTCTGAACCCTATTGGGCAACCGGCAGACCTCCATTCTAACTAGCTCGCTGGCATTTGATAAAATTGAAACGATACAGAGAAAGTTGATAATATGGCCCCTGTGCAAGGATGACATCCACCATTCTAACAAGTTGAAATTCATAGAAGGGGTAATTATTTTCTCTTGATTTACTTGTTTAATTAGCTTAAACTCTTGGTCTCTATCTTTTTCTTCTTTCTTGAACACTTAGCAATGATTTAGGAAAAGGGTTTTTCGAGTTGTTGACTATTTGAAGTTTCTTCCACAATTCTTTCCTTTCATTACTTCACACTTTTTGAGTTTAGTTTTTGCATTTTCAGTTAGGTTTTTGGATTGTGATAATGAGTTTGATTATGATATGATAATGATGTGGCTGTAATTTGAATCAAATGAAGTTAACTTTGTAAATTCATAGTCTTCTTGTGATGTCTGTTTTACTTTCATGATAGGTAAATTCTTGGCAGTACTCTCTATAAAACTAACTGTACTTTAACTCTTCCCATGGATTTCTTGAAAACCCCATGATTGTATATAATGAGATTCATTTGATTGGAAAAGGACATCATTATTCCATAATCATGATAATAAGAGTTGTAACAATAACAATGTTTTTCTTGATAATAGTAGTAGTAGTATTAAATACTCCATAAGTCTTGTTCACTAATGATGGGTTGGTAGCAAACTATATAGACGACAAAATTTGAAGAGGGTATGGGCCGCATTATACTCCTAAGTTTAATTCTAGTATTTTCTTTTTCTTTTTCCCAAAATGAATCGACTTTTTTTTTTTTGCCTCTCTTCTTCAAGAATTTAAGAATAATTAGGGTTTTATTGTATGAAGAAGGAGACATGAATTACATCTGGAATGCACGTGCATCAGTTACTGAACAAAGTTCTTTTTCGAGGCAAAAGCAAAGTATAACATCTAGCCTTGTGTTATGTACTACAGTCTGGTCTACTCTGGAGTCTGGACTAAACTCTCAGTCTTTGGTGTTTCCCTCTCTCTATCTTTCATTTTTCCAAAAAGGTATATCTCCCACCCCAGGACCAGGAGCCCCCACACTCCGGTCCGACAGGATTGTGAATGAGTTAATAATGGTAACTCAATTGGTTTCAAAGGTTAGACCACTATCACGCTGCGCACAAGGGGCCCTCCTTTATTTCAAGAAGTAACTCTCTCTATCTTTCATAATTATAGAAACTTAGGTTCTGCAATGCATTTAACTTTTATATATATATATATATATATATATATGCAATAATAACGAGTTTTTTATATTATCCGTGTATAAAAATGAATTTAGGAGTTTTTACATTATCCGGGTATATAAATGAATTTAGATTTTGAAGTTTATAGGTTAGAAATGATATTTGGTGATCATTTGAGTTACTGAGTTTGATTATTTTTTTATTTTTTTTTGCATATTTTGTTGATCTCCTAACACATATATAACGTATAAGTCAAATTAAAACTATTGAATTCGACTCAATTCGTAGCTTTAATTGTACGTATATCAGCTCCTGTCGTTGTAGTTTAGTTATGATAGCATGAGCTATCATATTTATCAACTCACCAATCCCACTAATATAATTTTTATGATAGCTCGTACTTATCTTTTAATTGACCTAATAGTGTAGAATGAAATAAGACTATAGAAATTTAACTCGTTTAAAAATGGGGCCGGAAAAATTATAGAGTTTAAGTTCTATAAATTGATGATGTAAATAATACTCCCTCTGTCCAATTTTACTTGTGCATTATATTAAAAATAGTTATCCAATTTTATTTGTTCACTTTAGAAAATCAAGAGATAATTTATCATTTCATACCTATCTATTTTACTCTTATCACTTATTATTAAGTTGACAAGTTCAACGAAATTTTAGTGGTTGCACAACTTTTAAAGTATGTTTTATTTATTTCAATCATTAGGTTACTTAGCAATAATTATGGGTGATGTAGTAAAATTATCATTTGTGTCATCAAAATGTAACAAGTCATCTGAAGCCCTAGACCAGTTGGTCAAGGAAGTTAAGGGTATTCTCATTGGGTGGTGTGGGAGAGCTTGAGATCTCAAGTCAAATCTCAACAGAACGTCTACCGCCTTTGACTTGTTCTGCTACATCCGCTTGTCTCGTGTGGTTAATCTGGCTGAGGGATTTACCCAGAGCGCACATTCGGATAACGACTACGGATTTTCTTGTCAAAAAAAATATAACAAGTAAAAATAGACGTCGGGAATACTACATAATCAAAGCATTTAAAGAATAACGCAAGAAACTCTATTAAATACTAGCATTGATGAGTAGAATAAATGATAAGTAATCTTGTTACACTATCAGTATATATATAATTTAAATCCGCGGCATAATTCCGATTTGTTTTTTTTTTTAATTCTCAAGAAGTCTTAGTTTGGAACTTGAAAGTGAAACAAAAAGCCTAGATTCTTTGCACCAAAGCAATACATATAGCTCCCCACAACACACTCCCCTAGTCGCTACATTGCTTGCTTTTAATGCAACAACCCATGTAGCTATACTCATGTGGTGTTGTAGTGGAAATATGCATATGCACGCATCTTAAGATATTCAAAGCCTTATCCATTCTCTCTCTCTCTCTCTCTCTCTCTCTCTAAAGAGATATTAGACAAACTCTTGAGGGCCTCTTCAGCTTTTGCTTTTTCTCTCTGTGGGAAGTACTCATTCCATTGAACACGGGGGTGTAGTAAAATATGGCAGCAGAGGTAATGTAACATGTTGGTAAAAGAAACCTATGTCACATTATTTATAGTAATTAGTTTGCACAGACGGAAGAATAATGTGTTTGACTTCTTAAGGAAATAACTATATTTGTTTTACTGATTGTTCATGTCTTTTATAATTGAAAAATAGTCATTATCTCAAAATTTCAAATTCAAATGAAACTTCAAAACAATGTCTCATAGATTTTCAGTTTTGAATTTAAAACTCTAGGACAATGAAGGTTTTCAAACACAGTGCCAAATAATGGCCAGTGGATGTTATTTTTGTGCTAAATTCTCGACTTGGATTGTATATTCAAAAACCCGATCGAGTTCACTATTCTGGGATACATGGAATTACACCCAATAATTTTGAAAATGGGTGGTATTGAACTTACCCCTACTTGATTCATGGGCAAACCTTCATGGCCGAAAGGCAAAACTTGTTGACCTTGCACTTTTATCCATGGGGCGAGGGTCAAAAGTTTAAGATTGTCCACTTCCAAGGTCATTCTCGTAAATCAATATATCTGAAAGAATGTAAGAAATAATTCCTTGATTATTCTCATTAATGAAAGACATATACATATACAAGTTACAAGATCATCTTCCTATTCTACCTAGGAATCCCTATTCTATAAGAATACTAACTTTACAATTATGATAATATTACACTATTAATTAAGGTACAAACCTAAGTCTAATATTTACCAAATATACAAAGGAAAGGGACCCACTCGGATAGGCCATTCTCGGCTGGGCCAATATGGCCGATATACTTTAACACACACCGCAAATCATACAAGGCCAGACATCGAGACTGCCTCTAAAATCTTCAAAATGACGAGGAAGACCCTTTGTAAAGATGTCGCAATTTGATATCTCGGCGAACATGGCAGACGCCAGCATTGTCCTTTTGCTACCTTTTCTCGAACAAAGTGAATATTCATCTCTACGTGTTTAGTACGCTGGCCGAATCGATTACCGTAGCGTAGATGGCACTTATATTATCACAATACACCAAGGTAGCTTTCAACGGGACAATGGAGCTCTAAAAGAAGATTTTGTAACCAACATGATTCGAGACCACATTAGCTACCCTCGATACTCTACCGCACTTAAACGTGAAAGTCAGATTGACGCCGCGCACTACGAGACCAAGTTGTTACCCAAAAATATACAATATCTAGACGTAGACCGCCCGTGTCGTCAGACAACCACCCCAATCAAGATCTCAGATACGACCAATGTAGACGCCGACGGCGATACAAATGCAAACCATACTCGTGTTCTCGAATGTACCTAGGAAACGCGCTTTGAGTGCATTCATATGTTCAACTCGGATCACGATAAACAAACATACCCGCCAGACGCATATATGTAATGTCCGTCGCGTGAACGCCGATATCGGGCGGCGTCTGCAAGACTACGATAGCTGGTCGGATCCTCATACGGAGAGCCGTTTGTAACACCCAACTTGAGTTTAGTATTGTTATACCCCGTGGTTCAGGCCGTGAGTATGGGGCCATGCGGAAGGAGTTAGGACTCGAAATCAGAAAACTTCGGCCGTGGCTCGGCCGCGGCCGCGTGGCGACGCGCGCAAGCGCTGGAATTCACGCCGCGGCCGGAATCGGCCGCGCGCCTAAAGTTCCGAGTCCGCAAGAGTCGCGGCCGCGCCGATCGCAGGTCGCGCGCCGAGGCGGATCTGCGAGTTAGTGGAAATTTCTGACCGCTTTGTTTTAAAAGAGCTACAGTGGGTGATGTTGTCCCCATCTGAAATGTCAGATGCCTTATATTGACCAAGTCTTCAAGACTTGGTCATCTTTTCATCTTTCATCTCTCTCTCTCTCTAAGCTAAAAAGCTCTCCCTTCTCTCTAGAAAATCAAGAGAAACCAAGCTTAAGAAAAATCGAAAGGGTGTTAAAGGAAAGTTAATTGCAAGCTCATGAGGTTGTTGTAGTGGTATTCTTGAAAAGGAGGCTAGCAAATTGTTGGAATAATTTTGGCTAAAGCTCCAAAGGTAACATTTCTTCTCAGAGCTAGTTATTGGTGTTGCATGTGAAGAATAAGGAATTTGTAGTGTAAAGAATGCTCTTAGAATCATGCATGTAAGAAAAATGGTTCGATATGAAGGATTGGTTAAAGAGATATTATGAGCATGTTGTAGCCTACAAACCACTTTAGAATTGTTAAGTATATTGTTTTACCTATTGGGGCAGAATTTTACACACCTAAGATTGTCAGGTAATCCCTTTGAAATATTGGATTGTTGGGCCTTAAATGTGGCGTTTGGTTATTGATTTCGCCTTGAAAAAGGTGGCAAAGTATGTAGAAACAAAGGAAATGCTGCCCAATTTTCCTTAGGAATTAGTAACTTGAATTTGGAATTTCTACATTGAAATTAGGGTTAATAAACGTATTATGGTCATTATAGGTTGACATATTACGCATGGTATTTCGGACTTAGCAAGTGGATTAACCGAAGAGGTATGTGGAACTTTCCTATCTTTCGAGCATGAGTAGTCAGATCTATGTAGTACGGTAGACGACAAGATTCGATATCTTTCACTTGTTTTAAAGTATATTGGTACTTGTTTCATTTTAAAAGTATAAGTCCTCGATTTAGGGAAAATGTATTTGACAAAGGAATAACGCTAATATAATGACTTTATGGGAAGTTGGTTATATTAGTTTTGAGAGGTTCACAAAGAAAGGTTTACTCTAATTAAAACAAGTACGGTAAAGGATTTGAAACTAAGAAAGGTGAATTGATTTTTAGGCATTGTTGCCTAAGGTTTTAAAGGAAATGAAGTCACTTGATTTAAGCTTATTATATTTCTAAAAGGAAATGTGACTTGTTTTGAAAAGAAATTGTAACTTGATACTATGGTGATTAGTATCTTGGAATTTTTGTATAAAAGGAGTTATTTCTTAAAAGGTTAGAAGTATATGGTACTTGGGTTAAATTCCCGGATTTTCTATTAAAAGACATGTTGGTGCCTTAGGTATACTAAAATGAGAGGATATATTAATAATGTTAATAAGAAGTTAGGGATTTCTTAACTTGCTTATGTTATGATATGATAGGTCAGTAGTGCTTATGTTATGATATGATAAGCGGTAGTGCTTATGTTATGATATGATAGCAGAAGTGCTTATGTTATGATATGATAGTCAGTAGGCTTATGTTATGATATGATAGCCGGTAGTGCTTATGTTATGTATGATAGCCGGATGAGCTATGTTATATATATATTATTACGTAAACCGGGTTATTCTTGTTATTTCCTTTGGACATACCGACATCGATGGGTGCCCACGGGTATGCTCCAATAGGATGGTTTACTACTTATGCCATGGATTTGCTACCCATGATCCGAAAGCGGCGTTTGTACTCACGCGGATCCGGTCCACGTGATCCACGCGGGTGAAATAGTCCCACGCGAGTACGGCGATGGTACTCATGCGGTCCACAGGGATCCATGCGGGTGAAATAGTCCCACGCGGGTGAAATAGTCCCACGACGAGGCGAATGACCTCACGCGGGTCCACAGACCTATGCGTGAAATAGTCCCGTGAGTAGGATTGCTTAATGATACTACGCGAGGTACCTGCTTTGATCGAGCTTCCTATTTTTACGCAAAGATATATATATACATTTGTTACTCCTATCATAGTAAGGCACGGCAAAGTAAACCGATTTTCGCCTATAACTCCAAATTATATTTTGACTTATGATATTATTACGATTTTCCGCTTCGCATATTTGGTACATGTTGCCAGATCGACTTCCTGGGCCGCGCTCATGCCGCAGTTGAGGTTCATAGCTTGCGATCCGCACTCTAGGATCACGGTTCGGTTCTCGGAAGGCTCCATTTCTCCGAGGCCTCGCTCTTTGGTACGATTCCCGAGGTTGTAGACTTTTGTACATTCGTGGGTATGGCGGGCCCCGTCCCGTCATAGTGTTATACCTTCTGAGGCTTGTAGTCCCGCTGAATTGGTGTACGGATGTAAATCGCTCGCTTTATTATATTTAGAGGTAGCCACTTGGGTTAGCCTGCTTTATATTCTTATACGGTTCTTGTTTGTGAGTTTATTTCACTGGTTTTCTCGATGTTGTATCACGCGGTGCCCGGTAAGGCACGATCCACGGATCCGAGGTCGGTCGTGACAAGTATCAACCTGAGTAGAAGTGGACTTACGGATGACATCCCACCTCTCAATGATCTCTTGCATACTTTCTCCGTGATAAGAATACCACTGCATTTACGACGAGTTACGAATCCCCAAAAAGTAACTCAAATGGCCTAAGTCCTTCATGGAAAACTCAGAACTGAGCATTGTCATAATAGACTTGCGAAAAGTATCAGAAGAGGCAGTCAAGATAATATCATCAACATATAACATAATATAAGCCATGGAAGATCTCAAATTGAAATGTGTTTTTGGCTTAAAAATACCCCGTTGACTACGAGTGACTGGACCAAGACTCTGGGCTGGATTGAGTGAATTTTGGAAAGTTTGTGAAATGTCGGAAATTTCCGTCGACGGCGCCGCGTAACCATCAGCAGGTTTCTGGACATTTGGCGCCGCTACTTTAGGATCGCGGCGCTGCCTCGCAGGAATTTTGGCTCCGTGGCGCCTCAATGCAGGGCCGCGGTGCTGAGGACGGGTTTAACGTATTTTCTGGCAAACCTGAAAAATGACGGAGAATATAGGGGGAGATAGCATCATCCAAAAAATCATAAGAAGTAGGTACGAGTTTTTCTACTTTAGAAAAGGGAAATTGGGTTTCATCAAAGAGAACATGACGACTAATGATGATTCGTTTAGAGGACAAATCAAAACATTTATAACCACGGTGATTTGACAGAAAATCCAAGAATACACAAGGAGTAGAACGTGTCTGAAGTTTGTTGATTGTAGTGAATGGAAACAGTGGATAACATAAGCATCCGAAGACCCTAAGATGAGTGTAGGACGGAGTCTTATTGTATAACACTTTGAGAGGGGAGGAATATGTCAAACCTTTAGAGGGGAGAATATTTAGGAGATCGGTAGCCATTTGTAGTGCATGATGTCATAATTGAGGAACGGAAAAATGAACTAATAAAGTGCGGACAATATTATTAATAGTATGAATTTTTCGCTCAGTTTTCCCATTTTGTGAAGACGTATGAAGACAAGAAAAATGAAAATTTATTCCATATTTAGCACAAAACTCCCTAAATTCCCCATTATCATACTCTTTGTCATTATCACATTGAATGTTTTTTGATTTTCCGTTCAAATTGCGTTCTTATGAAGGCTCTAAATTTTATGAAGATGGAAAAAACTTGAGATTTTTTCGCAATTGGAACGTCCATAAATATTTAGTATAGTCATCTAAGAATAGAACATAATAACGATAACCCATAGAACTGAGAACCGGAGATGTCCATAAATCGCTATGAATAATTTCAAATGGCATAGAAGTACTAGAATTTGAAGCTACAAATGGTAATTTAATAATCTTTCCCAAAGCATAGGATTGACAAAGTGGAGTACTACGCGTACCCTTACAAGAAATATACTTATGTCTATCTAAAGAAGATAAAATAGACGATCCCGGATGACCTAGACGAGCATGCCACAAGGAAGGAGCAAGAGCTGCAAAGGTGGATGGCATAGCTTGACGCGAGATGCTGAGACTTGGTGTGATTGGATAAAGGTCTCCCCCACTGTTACACCTCATGAGATGACTCCCCGTTTTGAAATTCTTCACAGAAAATCCAAATGGATCAAAATTAATAGAAACCCAGTTATCAGTTGTGAATTTACGGACATATATCAAATTTTTAATTAATTTTGGGGCATGAAGGGTATTTTTCAGGACAAGTGGTGGATGAGGAGGGGACAAAGTTTTATGACCATAACCTTTAATTGGAATAGAATTGCCATTACCAACAGTTATACCACGATTAGTGCTCAAATTGGAATAAGACGAGAGAGTACCTTGATCGGATGTCATGTGGATAGTGTGGCGTGTCCGTGTATCAATGGTCGGTGAGTCAGTCAAGCGTGTGTATCGCTGCTTCAATGTCGGCTCGAGTGTGCCCATCGCGCGCTGGCTGACGGGGCGAGGCCCAGTATACTGGATCGCCGTGGATCGCCATACGTTCTGCACTCGAATCTGGATCGGGAGAAGTTCGCCACGCGCGTGTACGGGCTGATATTGAGGCGCCGCGCGCCAGAAGGTTGTGCCGCGACTTGACTGGGACCCATCGCCATCGACTGCAGGCCCCGTGGGTTCTGGATTCGCCGCCGGTTGCCCCCGTTGTTGCCGCCACGATTCTTGTCATTATTCTTTCGATTTTGGCCTTTCTTACCACCCCCGTTGTTGTGATTTTGGGTCACGTTGGCTGGATTGAAAGAAGAAAAATTGAAAGTAGTCATCATACCGATAGGACTGGCCTCAATCGCCACTTTCTTAGCTAATTCGGCTTCTTCCAAAGTAAGCATAGAACAGGCTTGATAAAATCCTGGCAGGGGGTTACTCTGACGAATAACTGAAGCAACACCGATATAGGCCTCTGACAGGCCTGCAACCATCTGAAGAACTAGACGACTATTAAGATAGGAGAACCCACGTTGTTGAGTTGGTCTGCCAAGTCCTTGAGGCATTTGCAATTAGAAGAAACGTTTTGAAAATTCACCATGGCCACCTGTGAAAATTTATGTTCAAGGATAACAATTCGAGAAAGACTGTTATCTTGGAAGATATCTCGCAATCGATCCCACGCTGCCATAGCTGTGGAGTTGGGTTCCATAATCATCTGCAAAAGGTCCACGGAAATAGTGGCATAAATCCACCAAGAACTCGAATCAAGACGTCCCATAATGCCGGTCCGCTTTAGCGAGCACAGTAGATGTAGACGCTTTATCACCCTCCTTCGCGAGTGGAGGGATGATGTGGTGAAGAACTTTATGTGCTTTAACATGAATCTTGAATAATTCCGCCCACGTCCCATATTGGACGTTTTCAAGATCAAGAACAATAGGGATGACACTCTTGATGTTAGAAACTGAGAGGGCAGGATGAAAATTGTTTTTATCAGCCATGGGGAATAGAACAACAGGATTTGGAGAAGGGAATTTGGGAGAGAGGATTTTGGAAGAGAAGATACTCGGTTTTGTTAAAAAGGAAGAACACAAAAATCGAGAATTTGAGGATCCACAAATCCGAAAAAGAGAAGAAATTTTGAGGAGCGGAAATGAGGTAAAGAAAACCTAGACTCTTGATACCATGAAAGAATGTAAGAAATAATTTCTTAATTATTCTCATTAATGAAAGACATATATATACATGTTACAAGGAAGATCATCTTCTTATTCTACCTAGAAATCTCTATTCTATAAGAATACTAACTTTACAATTATGGTAATATTACACTACTAATTAAGATACAAACTTAAGTCTAATATTTACCAAATATACAAAGGAAAGGGACCCACTCGGATACGCCATTCTCGGCTGGGCCAATATGGCCGATATACTTTAACAATATCCCTTATCTACTATGACTTAAATGTCCCTTAAATAAAACTCAGACACTCGGTATACTCATGACAAATATTATTGCTCTACTGAATCAAACTACATCTCTAAAAGCACTTGGTGCGACATCCACCCTTATCTTTAAAAAGAAAATTCAGAAGAAAAAAAGACCAACCTTTATATGATTGGCATTCTCTGTATTTTGCATATATTCGTACAACATCATGCCACTTAATTATCCTCTTTTTTTTCAAATTAAAGAGGAAATAGGAAGAAAAGAACTGAGCTAGTGGAAGGGGATGAACCTAGTGAAATATTTTGAAGTCCCTACCAATTGAGAGTCAACGTGTTAAAAAATTATAAAAAGTAATTCTAGTGTTGCATCAGGTAAGGTCTATAAATGAGGTGTGGCTAGCTATTCAAGAAGCAAATAAAGTCCAAAGGCAATTTGCATCACAAAATAGCTAGTTGTGCAACTTGCCTTCTCCATAATGCTTGTGGATATTGTTTCTCAATCAATTGACTCTCTTCTCGGATCAAAACGCTTTAGATTAAGGGATTGGAGTTATAGCCTTAATTATTATGACTAGAAAAAAACAGATGTGCTAAGGGGCAACGAATTTCATGCATCGTTATGTCCTTTGCTCCACTATCTTATTTGGGGAAGTAAACTTCCACATCAGGCACTCACCTTTTCTGTCTTCAATATTGAAAGTTGATAAAAACTCGATCGTCAAAAGAAACTGAAATTAGCTTAACAGAATTTGTTTATCTTTTGTAGCTAATCCGCTGCTAAATAAGACTATCCTCAAATTTTACTATTTAACTACAAAATTCCTTCGTCCCTAATTCCTGTTAAATTCATATTGCAATTAAATGATGCAAGATTCAAATTTTACTATATGTCTTCTCCTAGATTCCTCTTTCCTCCATTCTCGGACTCGCACCCCTTCAAAAATATAAGGAAAAATAAATTCATTCAATGACTAAAGGCAAGGAGAAATGAGGTCTTGTGCAATGCATACAAGTCTTTTGCCAAATAGGGAGCTAAGGACAAACACAACCTCCAAACAGAGCGTTTCAAATGCAAGAGGACACAATCAATAACTTACAAGAATAAAGAAAGATATGACGAAGATAAACTTATAAAATATGTGTTTTCGGATTAGAACGTTGATGCCACAAATGCGCAGCCGTGATTGGAGGGCGTCATAGACAGTAATACAAAAGACAACGTCCTTAGCAGACAATTAATAATATGGACGAAAATTACACCTCAATCAAAGAATAAAGCAATAAATGACGAAAGATAAACTCGTAAAACATGCGCTTTTGGATTAGAACGTTGATACCACAAGTGCATAATTGATAACGTAAACAAATGGTCCCATCATGAGCAATATAATTAGTAAAAATAAAAGAGATGTATTTCTCGTCAATGAATCAACCCATATAATGTATGTAAATCAAATCAAACATGCACCCGAATTGGCTATCAATTTATTCCCATACTGAATCCTTACTTGCAAATGTGCTTATATTGGTAAAATACACAAAATATAATGCATACTTACCACAAATTAACTATTAACCCTAACACAATGTTCTTTTCACAACAGAAATTCTAGAACTTATTTTCATTAACATGCAGCATATACCCATCAGAGAGGTAAACCATTGAGGCAATAACTTACTTTATTTTCCAGAATGCAACAACGAATGACATGTGACACGCTTCAATTGATATGTGAATAAACTAATCAAAAGCTTTACATTTATAGTGGTCTTGCTCAGGTGATACCTACATCCTAATTCAAGCAAATTTACAAGATCAATTATTTCTGTTAGTTGCAAACTTGTACCCTAAATGCCACTGCATCAACCAGAGTTTAAGAGGATTGAAAACCAGTGTCACCTCTTGAAGATAAAACAATTGTTTCTGTGGAAAGAATCAGCTACCTATGTTAATAACTATATCTCCATATCTGAAACCTCAATAACAGACGCGAATGTTCAACCGTAATCTATCCTCAGGCGTTTCAACTCCGCCTGGAAACTTGGGCTGGAGGTTAGTGTGCGATATGCAAGAGTCCTTATATCGTCTCGTGAACAATCTCTGGATATACGAACGAGCTCCCACAAGGCACCTCCCTTGATCATATCCTTTGCATTTACTTCTGCAATTAGCAGATTTAAGCATTCATGACACAGATATCCACAGTTTCAAGCAAAATGGAAAAGTTACATAGAACTACTATTTACCATGTTGTGCTAAATGGCAGAGTGCCAACTCAATATGACGCCTTATTGGCGAGGCTTCATTATTAGCATTCTGTACAATCCATGGAAGGGTTCCGTCTTCAATAAGGAGAGACTTCCCTGTCTTGCTTCCTGTCACAGTAAGAACATTGGCAGTGCCAGGAAACTATAGTAGTGAGACTTCTCCTCTTCTCACCAGAACATGCAATACACAACCCGTGTAATGTGGAGATTAGTGCAAGTATGATACTGATTATAATATTGCTAGCAGCACAGTGAAATCTATTATGGAGTTTGGTTGGGGTGCAGGAAGTGAGACAGGAGAGACAGAGGGGCAGAGAAAGCAAGTGTGTACACCACTAACCTTGAGTGTATGCTCTTGATTCACATTTTGCGAAATTAGCAATTCCACGAGCAACTTGAGACAGAACATCAGGATGCCGGCATTTGACCATTCCTAGTAATGCCTTAACTCCACCCTCACCTCGTAGCTTCGGTTGCAACTTTTCTGTAGCAGGTTAAAAGATCCATTAGATGTGAGCAACAGCAGGATCCAATTAGCCATGACTAGATTCAAGAGCAGTAGTACTTGATTTAATTAAGGATGTTTTGTAAAAGATTTCTCATGGAGCAATATATATTTCCTTTTGCTCATTGATTCATCTTTTTTCTTGTTTTACTGTTAGTGCTTTCTTTCTTTTTTCTTTTTTCTTTTTTAGTTGAGGGGTAGGGGTATGGGGGGAGAGGAACTCTTCGGGTGAGGTATCATATTAAACAAATTTAAAATGGTGAAATTTCACTACTGTGAGGGAGAAACTAGTGTTCTTATCATTACACATCCACATCAAATGAAACAGTTAGAAGTTGATACTAGAAAGAAGAATATCACCATAATTGTTGATCTTAAATCTTAAGTTATCTTCCTCAATTACTTGAAATACAAAGAAATTTTAGCTTAGGATATTAAATTATTGAGGCAACAAAATAATACCATTTCCACAGAGGTTAGCAATTGCCCCGGCAACCATACGAAGGGTTTGAGGATCTTCAGCTTTGGATGCTGTGACTGATAACAAACAGATGCCTCCATGAGACATGATAAGCTCCTGATTTGTCTCTGTTCCATTTGAAAGAATGACATCACTTAGTAGAGAGTGGCTTGAGTATGAAAAAAAGGACATTAACAGTACAAATTGAATATTAACTCATAATATTCATTAGTCTGTGAGGTGATGCAAAGCTCACCATTCATAGCAAGATTTGCAATTGCACCAGCCGCAACCCTGTGAATTGTCTCATCATTGGAGCTTATAAGAAGAGTTAACAGAGACTTTAGACCACCAGCTTTTACAATTCTCTCCTGGTTTGCCTCTGAAATAGATGGAATAAGGAAAAAGTCATCACCATTCATGGACATGGTACTACCTCTTTTGCATTTCTCAGTTTTCAACTGCTTCATGTAATATCATTTCTGCTTGTTTTTAACTTTTCTCTTTTAATGTTCGTACATTAGGTAGCAGTGTGTTACTCTTTGTAAGGTATATGATGGTGGGTCTTAATGGATTGAATTGAGTGAACTTTTTAAAATTAAGTGAATTGGATTGATTGACTTCCATTCTTGTCCTTCAACCATTGTCTTGGAGGCGCTTTACAGCAAGAGATAAGGACTAATCCCTCTGATTTTGAACAGTGATGTGTTAAATAAATAAATAGTTGGGGTTTGAGTAGTATGGTATATGTAACATTCTTTCTTAGGACAATGTCAATGTTTTAGAGAAAGCTAAAAAACAGAAGATAGACGCTGAATTTCAGAACAAGGGAGTACTTTTAGATAATGCAAAACAGTTTCACATGTTTTATCCGGTAAAATGAGATACTTGCACATCTATTACTAGACTCGTGTAAACAAAGTTGACAAGCTATCATTCATGTGACTTGTAACCACATCCCACCTACAATTAGAAAACTAATGAGGTATAGCTATGTTTGATAGGGTATACGCATATCAATCAAGCAGATTGCATCTATGCCCAACAACTACAGATTACAAGTAGCAAGAGACATCACGCAAAGATGTAACATTGAAAATGAAATAGCATAACACTACCTTCGGCCGCCAGGTTTGCTACAACTTTCACTGCATGAATCTGCACATCGGCATCTTCTGATTCAAGTAATGACAATATCTTTTGGAGACCCACTGGTGAAAGCAGTGTAAGTTGTGTTAGGGAGTAGAAGAGTTAGAATAGATAACAACTCCTAGGATAAAGTCCTCTCCCACCTTGTTCAAAGAGATTTGCCATCGAAGCCTTCTCTCCAGCTCCTGAATCTCCCAAGTGCTGTAGCATAAATGGAGGAATTGGAGAATCTAGAGTGCCTGGCAGCTTTACGGTGTCTCCTCTATCAAGATTCCTCCTTGTCTAAGTAAAGAATACAGTCTTTAATTTAATTTGAAGTTAACTCACAAATAAGCTCATTTAATCAGCAATCATGTTTATATGACATGAAATTTTTGCAGTGCATATATCGACATATGTCCACCTTGAATCTGCAGATTTACAGGTACTTGAAAAGCATACTTTTTCAAAAGACGCATGTTTCTGTAAGCTACAACATGAATTTCAGTTTCTACTCTTCAACAGAAGTAACTCATGTATAAAATATATATAGCTAGTACACTAATCTCAGATATAGCCCATTTGCCCAATTTTTTTTAACCCAAAAAAATAGTTTAAAAGTTCTAGTGTAGAAGAGACAAATGGGAAAAAGAAAAGCATAAAGCCCTCAAGCACTTCTCATGGACCAAGTTGCGCAATAATGGGAACTGGTTTCCACAGGACCACTGTCCACAGCAGTAAAGAGATTACATAGGAACCCTTAACAGTAAATAAGTATCTCAATTATGTAATTTGCCTTCAACCAAGTCACAAGATGGTTCCCACAACTAACGGGCGGTTGGCCAAATTCCCAAAGGCAACATCTGCTTATTTTGAGAAGCACTTATCAAAATGGATTGACACATTACACTTTGAGACTTGAGAGTAACAATTTGTGTTTAGCCAGATCGCTTGAGAAGCATTTTTTTCTTATTATTAGAGAAACAATTTATGTTTCGCCAATTTTTCTAAAAAGTGATTTACGAAATTACGACGGAGTCACTTTTGCATTAAACAGATCAAAGATTTAAAATATTCATTAGGAAAGACTTTAATAAAGTTTGTCAGTTTTATTTAATTAAAATATAAAAGTAGAACAGTCCAAAGATTTCTCCAACAATATTAAGTCAGCAAATTTGAAGATAAATATGTTTTACCTCATCAGCTTCAAAACTTATTTGCAATAGCTGGCTTTGTAGTACTGCGATTTCTTCTTCAAGCTTTGCTTTCTGACATTCTTCATCTTCTAGCATTTTCCGCAGCTTTAAAATCTCAGAATTTCCAGCAGCCTATGACTCACAAACATCATCAGCAATTTCAAACTGCAATTGATATATATACAATGATCAAAAAAAAAATCAGACAAATCATTACCTCTGACCTTTTCCATTGTGCTAGTTGATTTTTAAGATTGTCAATTTCCTCTTCTGCAGCTTTCCGTGAAATAGTTTCATTTTCAAACTTCTTCTTAAGCTCAGCAACTTCCATAGAAGCAGAGAGCATTGACGACTGCCGAATGAGAAAAATAAACAGCAAAAGCAAAGTTATATTCATCATAGAACCAGAAATTGGTACATGAGAGGAAAGCTATTTCACTGTTACTATTCAGCATAGTTGCAGGAACATTCCAAGGGTTCAGACGAGCAAGTAGAATCACAGACAGTTGCTTAGGAGTTAGGTATATGTCGAAGTTCAAAGAGAAGACAAGCATGTCTATTGCACACATGAACTGCAAGGAGAGACTTATGAGATCATAATTACAACAACATGTGCTTGTCGACAATTTCAACGGGACACTTACCCTCGGAAACACAATACTACCAGTCTTTCAGAATAGAAAGTGACTTTAAATTCATTCTTCTCCTAATAGCACTAGCATGGCTTTTCCAGACTAGCCTTAAACATATTCGATATACCACACTCTATAGCAGCAATACTAGAGGATAGAGCCAATTTACATATCCTTGTAGCATAATACCCATCGACCTTTGTTACCCACATGAATTTTTTGGATCATTGAGAACCTCTGCTTATACATGCATAATATATGAATTGTCTTTTACCTTCATTACCCACATGAATTCTTTGGATAATTGAGAACCCTACTTATATATGCATATAAACTAAAAGACATTTCAGTTATAGCAATTTTTTGTCCTGCTTTTTACTTCCCTGTCCCAATTGAACATAAAAGTTGTACTTACAACAACATACCCAATGTAATCCCACAAGTGAGGTCCGGGGAGGGTGGTGCGCAAGCAGCCTTACCCCTACCTTGTACTTGTGATTAATGAAAGTTAAATGATAATGTAACTTATAAGAGTAGTATATACGGAAGTACTAGTTACTTTCTGGTGTTAACATCATAAGAAAAGGAAAAAGAAGAAAATAAATAAGATTTGGTGTTAAAGGGACTAATACCAATCCTATAACCTCTTATTTTACGAGATTTTTTGGACAGATTCTTTTAGTGAAAGGAAAAATTGTGTTGAAACAGCTCAAAAGGAAAGGTGGATGCTAATTTAGGAAAGAGGGTGTCCAATAAGAGCCTACAATGAATGACTAAAAGATTCATCCTCAATGCCCAAGAATATTGAATAAGGAAAAACGATTTAATAGAAGAAAATCAATTTTTATATGGTTAAGTTTTACGACTAGGCACTAAATGTTCTTAGAATAAACATATAGAAGAAATCCTATTATAAGTCCTTCAAACATTCACATATGCAAATGAAATGAAGCTCAGAAAAATATTATGCAACAACTTTCTTTGGGATAGTCTTTCATATTATAGGCCTTCTTCAATTTACTTTACCTTTTCTCTATCATGCCAGGATATTAAGATTCAAGTGAGATACACAATAAAGGACCATTGTGCCTCCACTTTGACAAGTTAAACATCAGGCTTCTTTCCAAAATAATCTAGCAGAGCTTTTGCAATAAGGTATGGGAAAAGGAGCATCAAGAAATTCTACCACAAGGTCATCACACTCTTGAGTGTTGTATGCCCTATTAGGAGCATCAAAATGGAGTTCTGGAATATTATTTCTATCGATGATTTGAAATTTTACGACTAAGTCGTTCAGAGAATTCCTCATATGTGAATAACAAACACCGTATAGAGTTGTATACACTGAAAAAAAAATCTAAAGTATTTAACATCAAAGACTGATGAATTAACTGCCCCAGCTTTTATTTCAACTGTTTAAGAGTTGGTGTTATCAGAAAATGCAAGATCAAGATGTTGGATAATAAGTATCGGTTTCATTCTTCCAAAGTCGTTATTCCACCACTAATGCAAACTTGGTTCTCAGGGAGGCAAGAAAAAGCACTTTACTGCATGCACTAATCAAACCCACTCTTTATCAAAATCAAACTAAAAATTTGTATCCAATGGTTGACTACAATCATTAAGCTAATTGGGTACGCAACAATACATGACGCATAACTCATTAGTTGCACCTCTCTGCTCATTGTATGTCTTATTAATGCTATATCTTCTGAACTCACCTTGGTTTTTTCATTTTCATGCTTCTGTTTATTTGCTGCCCATTGCTCCTCTAGCTTGCTTATTGCATCTATATAATCTTTCTGGTACTGCAACCTCTCGCTCTGCAGATGATGGAAGAAAGGGAACAAAAAGATAAGAAAGACAATGACAGTGAAAATACTGGTAATGGCATATAATCTGGTAATGCAAAATTACACAAATCAAACAAAAAGATGATCAAGGAAAATTAGGGTGGGAAGAAATAGATGATGCATACCTTAAAATAAAGTGAAAACGAATTGAACATGAAAGAGCATGTTATATAAGATTTGGATATTGGTGCAAAATTTATGAGACATGTACGTACCTCCAATGCCTCTGCATAACCTTTTTCGGCCTCAGCAATTCGAATCTGAGCTTCTTGGGCAATCCTCTCAATCTCATCCTTAAATCCTTTCTGCTGCCTTTCATGTTCTGCAATTTGTTTGTCTAGCTGTATTTCGAGCCTTCTGGACAAACTTTTGTAGTCAAACTCTTCCTTAATTTTCAACATATTTTCCACCTTCATAGCCTGTAAGATAAAAATAATTTACTCCAACTCTTAGTTTGGGTGAAAAGCAGAAAAAGGCAAGAGAAGTCTGTTAACATCCTCTTATCCCCGTGCATACAAGTTCTACTCGCATGATAATTCAAAGAGAAACACAGAGGCTAGATCACAGCTGAATTAGCCAGCCCATGCTGCTTAAAGTATCAATACAAAGGACTACAATAGTTATATCATAAAATTCACATTCCCATGGGAGAAGAAATAGAGGTGTGGATTACCCTCTGTCCAAACAGTATGGTGCTTGCCGTCTCTCCTCGATGCCGTGGAGATGGACCTATCGTTATAACCAATGAAGTTCTTGCAGTACCTGTGAGTATCCAACAAGAATGTGATGACCTTTCTTAATGTCCCCCATGACAATGTTCTTTTTAAAAGTAATTAGCATCTCAGGGTGCTGATTTATGATAAGTACGTTTTGATTTACGGAGGATACCAAAACAAAATGAGAGCCTAATGAGAAACAGTACTGAACAGATGACATGCCCAGCAGACTGCTTTCATAAGTTTCACGTTCAGTGTAAGGTTAAGCAGTCTAGCTCTAGAGCAGGAACTACACTCCAAATGAAAGCGTATCATGTAATATCAATCTTTTGGCCCAAAAAGATCTATTGGATCAAAACATCGGCCAACCCAGTAATTCATTGTAGTATCTGGCAGAAACAATATAAAGCTCCTGGACTTATGTGAAATCTTTCAGTAATTAATGCACTTTATTTTGACCATGAACTTAAATTGAGTCAACCAAGTCACAGAAAAAAATCATAATGTCTTCAATAAGGACATAGTTAGCGATTTATAATACAATTATCCTAGGCATAAGTCTGAATTTTACGGTCATCCCCAAATGAAATGTCCTAGTTTACATTAAGAATCACCTTTTTTGTAACCAAAGAATGATTATATGTTAGATGACATATTTTTGGAACAAGACGATCTTGTAGATAATTTAATCCTAAAGTTGTTGAAGGACTCTACAGGTGGCTTTCCATACCTCTGAAAAATGATGTATGTTATCTATCTAACTCTACCTCCCAAGGTAGGGGTAAGGTTTGCGTACACTCTACCCTCCCCAGACCCACCCCACTTGTGGGATCACACTTGGTATGTTATTGTTGTTGTTGTTATCTATCCAACTCTGCATATTAGGATGTTTCCATGTAGCTTGGACTTGAAATAGTGCAGATTTTTTTTGTTGTTTTTTTTTCAATAACCAAAAGTGCATACAATTCATTTGCTAAAAAGGTCAATAATTTTTTTTTAACAGATCTCTTAGTAAAGCTAAGAAAAGTATATTATTCTTCAGTTTCTTTCTTTGTTCATTTGGTTGTTGGCTACTGCGTTAAAATCAATTAGTGTGGAATCATACTAAAAAAATCTCCATGCAGCTAAAGATAATTTAATGAAATGCAAAAATATTTGCATGAGAAGTACTCTAAATAAGCTCAAGTATAAATAGGGACTAGTGAACTGGTTCGCGCGATTATAAAACTCTTAATGAATTTATGAAATATATCTTTTAGTATCCGAATATTCAAAATATTTAAATCTTTTTTAATCTTCAATTCAAATGGATTAGATTATTATTGTCACTTAGTTTTATTTTTTCCATTAATTTTTTAATAATTACGGTTTTTATTCTTCCAGAAATACTTGAATTTTATATAATAATATAATTTATATAGGTGGAACATCGTTTACACGTAGTTTTATTTTGTTCATCTTATTTTACGGGTTTTAGACTCTTTATGTAGATATGCTTATAAATATTAAATATAGTTTTCCTTTGTTCATCTAATATATTAAGTATCTATCTGACTTCCCTTCTCTACCCTTTCGAGTTACATTTTAATGCTTTCTTCTGTTTAAAAATCTTTAAAAAGAAAAATGCATCAACAACATCTACTACAAAAATGATAAGGAAAGGGAAGTAAAACATACAAACAAAATCTCTTCAACTAATTTTTGTCTTATCTTTTTCCTTCCATTTATCCTTTTCCCCCTTTTTCTCTTCTTCTTTCTTTCTTGCTTCCTCACCCATTCAATATTTACCTTTCGTTTTTCTTCTTTCAGCGGAACATCATATTCTTTATAATCAACAACTCACTCTAAAGCTACTCTTTTCCATCCTCAAAATCATTGAAAGTTTGAAACTATACAAAAATTTCATAAAAACTAAAAAAAATCATCATTTCGTATAAAACATTTTCTTATGAATTCAACACACGACATCGACAAAAAAGGAGAGAGAATTCAAAAATAGAACGGAATTTTCAAGCTTCAATTTCATTGAAAATCCTTTTGATATTAGGGATTTTTATCATTTACTAATTTCTTTTCATTGAAAAGATGTAAAATTATTTAGTAAAGCTAATTATAAAATAACATCTTCAGTCTTCACTTACTATTGTTGATATATTTTTCAACCTTAGCAGTTAATAGCTAAGCAACAAAAGCATGCGTACACTATCTATAAAGATACAAGATAGAGGAATGAGAAGTACAAATTGTTTTAAAAAGAAATAGAAAATAATTAGTATCAAAAGCTTTACTACCTGGAAAAATCCGCTTTCTGTTCAAAAAAGTTCATACTCATTAGATATCAAAAAAAGAAAGACTAATAGAATAACACAAATAGAATTCGTAATAATACGCCAAAAATAATAGTATCATAAAATTTCCAAAAACATAGGGGAATATTGCATCCACATATAAACCTCATTACTCACATATTATCAATCTGCAAAAAAATCACAGCCATGTATAAAGTATAACAATATAATGTTCTAGAAATTTAAAAAAAATGGAAATAGAGAGTCCAAAAGAACTCACCTGGCGTAAAAGAAAATGACAAAATCGGCTGGGTTAGGGAAGTAGTGATTAAATTTGTATTATTTATCATATATGGCTGATAAGGATTTTTTTTGAAGAGAAGTACTAATGATATGTAATCACAGCTTAAGGAAAACTGAAACTTTAAAATACCCATTTATGGGTTATTTAATGGATTTGATCGTGGCATTCAGTCAAAAGGTTTATTTGGGCTGATTCAGCCGTAGGCTTAAATGCTACAATAAAAGGCATTTATTAATCCATATATTAGTAGCAGAAATGAACCAAAAAATGCAATAAAAATGAAAAAAAATGCCAACAAAGGGAGAAAAAAGTTTAAAATGCAAATGTTGGTCATAGAGAGGTGTCACGTCGCTTTGCCTATGCGCAGCTTTATATATATATATAGATTTGATCATTGTAGACTTAATTTCATTATAGACCTCGCAGTAACATTGGGCCTCCAAGAACTACAATTAACAGAGAAGTGCATGACTCTGACAATTGAATATACCTAAAGATGTATCCTGGCTTTCAAGTGCAGTGGTTAATATTTATATTAAGTACCTTACCTCCAAATGAATCTCGAAGCAACCTTGTGAGCTTTGAGTCACGAACTGGAACATGAGCACTATTCTCCGCTAATGCATTAATACATTTTCCTAATGCACTCAAAGAGAGATTAATGGACTTCGCTTCCTCCAGTGTATGTGCTTCACTTCCTGTCAAATGCAATACAAAACAAAGAACCAATGCTTCTTTAACTTTATCCTGTTTTAAATCTCAACTAATTGCTCCAAAGAAACATTAAGAACATCAACATGGTGCCTTAGATAAGCCCATCCCACAAGCCTGGGAAACCAAAAAAAATAGGTCACAGTTTCGCCCCTTCCCCGGACCCCGCGCATAGCGGGAGCTTAGTGCACCGGGCTGCCCTTTCTTTTTTGGAGAAACACAGAACAGCTTCCTAGTTGAAATCCACCCAATGCCTCAAAAGAGGGTTAAAGGGTGAAGAGACTCATAAGTCATATGCCTATTCAAATTATGTGATTAGTGTAAAAGGATGGGGAAGGGAATAATTATATAAAACTATTATAATCCTTGACCCCACGTTATGGGATTCCACTGGGTATGTTGTTGTTGTTGTTGTTGTATTATAATCCTTGAACAAAAACAATGTTTTCTTTAAGCAGAAATGAAATACTCCAGTTGCGGATACATAATAAGAAGGTACATTTGCCCAGAAATTCTGATAGCATACCAGATTTGTCTATCCGCTCTGAACCAGCAAGATCCACAACAACTAGTTTGCTTTTCCTCACAACAGGTGGTTTGAATGATTTAGCTGTGTGAGAAGTACTCCCGTTTTCAGATGAAATAGCAGAATCTCTTCCCTTGACAGACCTTTCGACATGTACCTGAGATAGAAAACGTAGTTCTGTGAATTGAACTTTGTTGATGTCTCCCTGTCCATTAGCATAATTGGGAAGAGGCTCAAGAACAGTGGTCAAGCTACTATCAGTAATTTAACAACCTAAAAGTAAAAACGAATTGCATAACCCAAAAGAGAGAGAATTTTCTAACCATCAGCATAGCATGGCTTCGTGAAGATTCTGTGTTTAACTTAGTGTTAGCAGAAAAACGATGAGCTTCACCCACGCGAAGGAGTTCAAGGAAATTCTTCTGATCTCTGATATCCACCATAGTTGCCCCAGGTAACGAAACATCTCCAGTTTTGGGATCTTCCACAATTGATATGTTGTCGTTCGCTGGGTCTAGGAGATCCTGAATACTCTCCATATAAATCTGCGTTGACAGATAACCAACCAAACTTTATACACCTTAAAGTCAGAACAAGCATGAAACAAACAATGATGCAAATGAAACTTGACACAGCCATATCATTCCTGATAATAAAAGTAATTAAAAAGAAGAAACTGTCAATTCTGTAGAAGGAAGAAAACCTGAAAATAAGAGACAGAGACAGAATCTTTCTCTGGTGTTATTTCAGCAAGAATATCCTCCATTGCACGAACCATTATCCCTCTATCAGCAGTGTCCTCTTCTCCAAGTCGTCCAAGAGTGTAAGTTTTTCCTGTCCCAGTCTGCCCATATGCCATGACTGTTCCATTATAACCATCCAGAACACTCTGCCAGGAGAGAAAAATTCAGGAGAAACGTGAGCCACTTATCGAAAGAGATAAAGAAGGAATACAACCAATGAAACTAGATCAGAGTAAGAACAAAATGGCCCCTAATTACACAGACATAAGTGATTAGATAACCATGTAAAACTACAAATTTAACCGGCAATGAATTAATTAGAACTTACAAAAGTAACATTACTGAATCCAATAGACATTTTAACAGTTAGAGATGTGGTGATGGATCTTATGCTTGCTTTTCAACAAGAAAAGAAGATATTACAGAAATATTTCTACTGAGATGGCAGATAAATATCTTACAAACTTTAGAAGAAAGCTAGTCAGAGAAATTGCTCGCTGTATTTGGCATATAGGTGTTTTGAGAAGTATTTTAAATGTATGAAGTATTTCCAGAAATATTTAGCAAAAGCTGCCCACTTTGGCAGCAACTCACTTGGGAAAACAGAAATTTCGAGCTTTGGCTTTCAAAACATCCTTCTTTGTGGGATAAAGTGCCCAATCAATTAGAGTTATAACTGGAAGAATAATTTTAAAGGACAGGCAACTAATCCATTCATTAATAGTTTACGAATTTGGAAAAGCATTTTACACTCTTGTTATCTACATCGAAGTGAAACAATATTTACGGCATTGAAGTAAATTTTCCCAGTATACTAGTCAGATACTGCCTAGTCAGTAGCAAATTTCCTCTAGTTCTTTCAAGGTAAGTAAACCAAAGCATGCGCAGAAGATGAACAGTTCATTCATTATTTTATGTATTAACCAATAGAATAGGTAGGATTTTGCAGACAACCTCAACGACAGGCTTGGCCACTACTTCATAAACACGCTTTTGTGAAGCAAATTCCGTAAGCACTTCATCGAATTCATAGGTGTCTGAATCCCAGTTGTTCCTTCGAAGTTTAAGCCTTTTAAGCTGGGAACAACAAAAGAAATGAACTAAAATCAACAGTGCTCATATTACTTTGACAAGAATGTTAGAGGTTTACTTGGAGTACCTCAGGCTGCAACTCCACACAATCACCAAAATCAGCATCAGCCGCCATCTCCTCCGCATTTGGAGGCCGAAGTCGTACTGCAACTCTAACACGTCCTAAAACTGTTACAGAGCAGCAAAATGAGCCCTTCGTGATCTTTTTTCAGTCAAAATGTATGGTCTATCTCCGCCTAAGTAAGTTTCGCAAGACAAAAGTGGAAGGTTGCTCTAGGTTGCCAGCAGCATAACAAGTAGTTTTACTTTGATACATCCTCTAAATGCTACCTGAATTAAATTGGTATACAGAGGATTCGTATCCTAACTAATTTTAGTACTGAGGTGCAGTTGATTGATTCACACGTGTGAATGAAAACTTACACTGACGCAGCAAGAAAACTCAATCTTAAGAAGTTTTATTATAGAAAATTAATAAATTAATAATAACACTTTATTTAAATGCTACCAATATCCTGAACAGGTAATTGGAGAATGCAGAATATAACCAATATCTGTTACTAAGATTCCAAGTTGTTCAAACAAAAAATTAAGTATTCCAACAATTAGTTCAGTAACCAACTCTATCATATTTTTAGAATTAAAATATAGCTCAAAATACTTTAGCTTTGCAGTCACATCTTGCACTTGCTTAGACCTCATCATAAATTCTAGCACTAAATCCGACGGCTGATTGTAACTAACTTACATTATAACTACTATGTGGAGAAAAATTCATTACTATTACAATTAACAAAACAGGGTCTTAGTTTTCTTACGTTAAAAAAACAATGACTACACGAGCAATTTTTGAAAAAATTAACTAAAACTCTGAAGGCAATTAATACTACTTTACCTTTGCATTCACATGTTTAGACCCATCATAAATATAACAGCTTCATCTACCTAACTAAAATAAACTATCACACCTAACAAATCGAGCACTTAGTTTTCTTACATCACAAGGCAAAAAAACAAAAAGAACAACTTTTTTCCTAATTAATTAAAGTCTTTAAGGAGATTGATATTACTTTAGCTTGGCAATTCACAATTTCACATGCTTCCATTGCTTAGACTCGTCATAAATTCTACAATATATCTAAACAGTTGCGTCTAACTTAGGTATCTATTACAATTAACAAAGCAATCGGTTAGTTATGCTGCATTATGCTTCTAAAAAGACAAAGAAAGGAGCAAATATTTTTCCAGATTAATTAATTCCTTAAGGACATTAATATTACTCCAGCTTTCCACACATGTTTCCATTGCTTAAACTCATTACAATTGCTGGTTAATCAAGCAGTTGCGTCCCACTGACTTAAATCAAAACTATCACAAGTAACAATTAAGCACTTTTACCTTGCCTTCCCAAAAAAACGCAATCAAGCGCTTAGTTTTCTCACATTATCCACCCTAAAAAAACCAAACAGAGTATTTTTCGAGAATTAATTGAGTTCCTTAAGGAAATGAGGGCTCATTTAACAACTAATACAAGTCTACAACTAACAAATCAATCGCTTACTTCCCGCACATTATCCGCTAAAATCAGAAACTTAGATCAATTTTATACGAAATCAAGTGAAGTTATTAAGGAAATGAGAGTTCATTTAACAACTATTACAAGTCTACAACTAACAAATCAACCACTTGCATTATCTGCCAAAAAGCATAAAATAGATCAATTTTCTACGAAATTAAGTAAAGTTGTTAAGGAAATGATAGCTCATATAACAACTACTGTAACTAAAAAATCAACCGCTACCTTCTCTTACATTATCCGCTAAAAGCATAAAACTAGATCAATTTTATACGAATTAATTAAACTCCTAATGGAAATGAGAACTCATTTAACAACTACTACAACTAACAAATCAACGGCTTAGTTGTCTTACATTATCCGCCAAAAGGCAGAAAGATAGATCAATTTTATACGAAATTAAGTGAAATTATTTAGGAAATGAGGGCAGCTACTGTAACTAACAAATCAACTGCTTAGTTATCTTACATTATCAGCCAAAAATCAGAATAATAGAGCAATATTATATACGAAATTAAGTAAAACAGAAGAATAGAACGATTTAATACGAAGAAAATGAGGATGCATTTTGAGTTTGACTCACCTGAAGTATCATCCTTAATGGAAGCAGCAGAATTACCAACGGAACCAGTGCTTTTACGGCGAGGACCGGTCGCCGGAGTATGACCGGAGGTTTTAGATTTGAAAGAAGCAGAAGACTTAGTACTAGTTGAATTCATAGAAAGAGGTCTATCTACTTTCAAAGCTCCTTTAGGAACTGTTCTGTAAGTTATAGTAGACATTCTAGCATTACCTTCTAGAAACTTCCAGAGAATTCTGTTTCCTTGTTGTTCTACTAATTGAGGTGTGTATGCGTTTGATGATAAAAATGGAGAAGTTCAAAAGTCATGGGGAGTGTGTGTGTGAGAGAGAGAGAGATCGGGTCATGGAGTTTGTGGTGGTGGCCACCATTGGTGGGTCATGCGCTATTTTCTTTTCTTCAACTTTAATTCTTGTATTTTGTAAATTACTTACACAGACCCCTTTTTACCATATAGTATATAATCTCCTGTTTTCATCGTTAATTGTCTATTTGGTCAAGCTTTTTTAAAAGTTTTTACTGTTTTTAGAGAATCTGTTGGGATGTTTGATCTATAATTATAGAATTATTTTCCTGTTTGGCCCACGTTTAACAAAAAAACTAGAATATTTTTTTTAATAGATTTAAAACTATTTAGAATATTATTTTCTATCATATGTTTCTAAAAATTAGTATATCTTTACAATTTAATATTTTTAAAAAAAAATATTTAATTGTAAAATTTAATAAAAAATAATATTATATTATACATAAAAAATGTAATGACAATATGATAGTCAATGACTCAAATATGTCTAAATTTACCCCGCCCTATCCACATCTACCCCTCCACCCCACCTCATCCTCAAATTTCTATTTCATATTTTTTGTTAATTTTATAAAAAGTTATTTAAAATATGAAATCTTTTCTTACCTCCCCTACCCGTCTATCCCATTCTCAAATTTTTATTTTATATTTTTTTTTACTTTTATAAACAATTTATAAAAAAATATATGATTTTTTTCTTACCCCCGCCCTAACCACACCTATCCCTCCACCCCGCCTCATTGCTCTATCCAATTCTCAAATTTCTAATTTATATGGAGATATTATATGAGATTAAAAGGAATTTTGTGAAAAGAAAAGGGTAAATAGATCCAAAAAAAATCATTTAGGTGGTGTTTGACCAAGCTTCAGAAACACTTCTTTGGTCAAACGCCCTTTTTTCAGAAGTTGAAACACTTTTTCCAGAAGTCAAAAAATGTTTCTAGATGGAAAGAGAAGCAGAAACACCAATTTAGTGTTTCTGGAGAAGTGCTTCTCTAGAAGCTCTTTTTGCTCATTCATTTAAATTTTTTTTGGACTCATTTACTATTTTCTTTTCACAAAATTCCTTTTAATCTCATATAATATCCCCATATAAAATATAAATTTGGAAATAGGGGTAGGGTGGGGTAGAGGTAGGGCGGAGGTAAGAGAAAAATCATTTTTTTTATAAAAGTAACAAAAAATATGAAATATAAATTTGAGGGTGGATGGGACAATGAGGTGGGTGGGGATAGGGGTAGGGGGTAAGATTTTTTTTTTTTTTTTATAAAAGTAACAAAAAATATGAAATAGAAATTTGAGGATGGGTAGGGCAATGGGGGTAGAGACAATGGGGTCGGGTGGGGGTGGGGGTAGGGGGTAAGAAAAAAATTCATTTTTTTTTTATAAAAGTAACAAAAAAATATGAAATAGAAATTTGAGGATGGATAGGATAATGGGGGTGGGGTAGGGTTGGGGGTAGGGCGGGGGTGAGAAAAAATTCATATTTTTTAATAATTTTTTTTATAAAATTAACAAAAAAATATGAAATAGAAATTTGAGGATGGATAGGGCAATGGGGTGGGGTGGGGGTAGGGGTAAGGATAAGGCGGGACAAAAAAAATCATATTTTCTAATATTTTTTTTATAAAAGTAACAAAAAATATGAAATAGAAATTTGAGGATGGGATAGGGCAACGGGGGTAGGGGTAGGGCGGGGGATAAGAAAAAATCATATTTTTAATAATTTTTATAAAAGTAACAAAAATATGAAATAGAAATTTGAGGATGGGGTAGAGAAATGGGGTAGAGATAGAGATAGGTAAGAAAAAATTTCATATTTTCAATCATTTTTTATAAAAGTAACAAATAATATGAAATAGAAATTTGAGGATGGGGTTGGGGTTTAGGGGGTAAGGGAGAAGAAAAAAAAATCATATTTTTTATAAAAGTAAAAAAAAATATGACATAGAAATTTGAGGATGGGTGGGGGTAGGGCGGGGGTAGGTTTGGACATATTTGAGTCATTGACTATCATATTGTCGTTACATTTATTATGTACAATATAATATTATTTTTTGACTAAATATTGCAATTAAATAATTTTAAAAAAATTATTAAATTGTAAAGATATACTAATTTTTAGAAACATATGATATAAAAAAAATATTTTAAATAGTTTTAAATCTATTAAAAAGAATATTCTAGTAAATTTGCATAAATGTTAGTCAAACAGGAAACTGTTTTTGTTATTCAGAATCACTTCTATAATTATAGGCCAAACACCCTAACTGATTCTCCAGAAACAATTTCTGTAGAACTACTTCTCAGAAACAAAAATATCTTTCCAGAAGCTTGACCAAACAGATTCTTAATGAGCAAAAAATGCTTCTTGAGAAACACTTTGGAGAAATACTTTTTGGCTTTTTTAAAAAGTGTTGCTCCTTCTTGATAAGTATGTGTACTTGAGAAACACTTATAAAAACATGGTCAAACACATACTAATATTCTTGTCGAAGATTAAAGGTCCTGTAATTTGAATTGCTGTTGGTTAAGTTTATTTAATTGCAGATTGCCCTCATATGTTTGCCTTTTCCCCAGTATTACTAGCATAAATTGAATATTAGCGTCAAAATCAAAATTTTCGTTACATTGTAATCTTTCCAGAGAAGAAATGTCAATTGACTCCTCTTGAATGAGAATAGCTCCAGTACCGTTAAATATGTATCTTTTTAACGCTCTCATGTCACATAACGATGTACATGGTTTAATTAGATTCTATCAATTAAATTGTTTTATTTAAATTATAATCTCGCAATCAACATGTTGTTCTCTTACAAATATAGAACTATGTATTCTAACAATAGTTTTTTGCATATAATCATAATCACTTTATATTCGTCGCAAATGACATACGCATAACTATTAAAGTAGCAACTAGCAATTGTCTAAGCAGATTGTTTTATTTCATTTTTGAGCCTTCCCACGAGAGACGCGAGGACAATTCGCACAAATACCTCTATTTTGGGGTGGTATTTAATTTCTGCCTCTCAAATTGTAGATTTTTAATTTTTGTTTTTCGGTATTTAAGTAACAAAAAAATAGTTAAAAATATCCCTCACGTTAAAAAAATAGAGTTATGATCTAATTTCGCAAGGCAAGATTTTGATAGAAAGTTAGAAATTATGTTTATTCGCGAAAAGATACATAGAAACTATGCATTGTCCGTCATAATTTCTATGAAAACTTATCTTGCAAATTAGTACTACATAATTATGTCGGACAAGGCATTATTTTATGTACCTTTTCGCGAATAGGCATAGTTTCTATCAATGTCCTGCGAAATTATTTGTTTACTCTGCTGGGGATCGAATCCAATATCTCTGATTTTGTAGACCAGCGAATAAAGGTATACTGGCACATAAATTTTCACTAAATAAGAAGTAAGGTAAAAAAATTAAAGACCATCCCTTTTGAAGGAAAAATCGTGCAATTTTTTGGAGACGCTACATAATACTTGATTTTAACTACAACTAGTTTAATAAGCATATGATTCACGATCTAATTTTATAAATTCGAGTTCGAGATTCTAATACAAGCTATATATGTATTTTATCAGGTTGAAATATATTAATTGCATGCATTTAGTATATTTTTAATACAATAGAATTTCAGTCAAAGCTATTGATATTAAACGAATACAAAAATACATTCTACATCTGTCCTCGTTAAGAAGCTTTTGAATTCTAAGTATAAACATGACTCAATATCATTTCATGAATAATATCATTATGGAATTATCATCTCCTGATTATTATTATTAGTATCAAACTCCAGTTAAAATGAACATAAATTCAAAATCACATTGAAATAATATAAAGCCCTACATATTAAAATAGTCTTAAAAAGATACACAATGTTTTGATTCTTTTCTCATCAAACGAGCAAAAAGTTGAGGCAAAAGTGGTCTACTTGAAGTTTACTGTTAGCAAAGAGTTGAAACTTAAAAGGCGCCAAAATGGCTACTATTAAAAACATTTGATTTGATTTGATTTGATTTGAACCTGCGTACCAATAATTTCAAATTATAAGAGCTAAGTCGAGGGCCACTACTTCCTTTTATTATTACTAAAACAGTATTTTTTTATTTTTCTTATTTAGTAGTATAAAAATGACCAATTCTATTTCATATCTAATGATGATCTAATTCAAAAACTTATGAATTGACTTGAGCTTTTTAAAAATATTTTGCCCCTAATCATTGTTGTGATCTTAGGGACAACATAGCAAAGTATGCCCCCTTTGTATATAAATCAACTTATATAACCTCTAATCGTAGAATTGCTTTTAGAAAATTAGGCCACGGGTGCACCCCAAGCCACCAACTGCAAGGTACAAATTAATTAACTTATTATACACTATAATTGTTAAGAGTTTCACGTCGAACATGGACTTTGTTAACTGTTGTAGGATCGCAATGGAGGAGAAATGGAGATCTGAAGCATCAATCCGAGAGCAATATTTGGGGCTCTGAATATAGAGCTTCTGTGCTGCGTTTTATTATTATGAAGGCTTAACCACACAATGATGTGGAAGTCTTTATTTATACAATGCAAGGAAAAGAGAATGAGAAAATACACTAAGGCCCTCAACTAATAACTAACTCACATATAAGCCCTTTAACAAATAATACACTAATCACCACTAATAACTTCAACACACACACCCCCCCCCCCCCCCTCAAGCTAGGTGGTAAGAATAAGTTCTTCAAGCCTAGCTTGCAAACGAGATGTGAATGGTGTCCAGGCACGAGAGCTTTAGTAAGCACATCAGCAGGCTAGCTGTCTGATGCAATATGTCGAGTAGAGATCAATCCTAGTTGAATCTTCTCCCGAATGAAATGGCAATCAATCTCGATATGTTTAGTCCTCTCGTGAAAAACTGGATTGTTAGCAATCTGAATTGCTGACTTGCTGTCACAAGAAACTGAAACAGGCAGCTGCACAACCACATCTAATTCTGAAAATAGCCTTGTAATCCAAACAATTTCAGCCACCACTGATGTGAGACTTCTATACTCAGATTCTGCTGAGCTGCGCGAAATAGTTTGATACTTCTTTGACTTCCAAGAGATAAGGGAAGAGCCAAAGTAAACTAAATACCCCGAGACTGATCTCCTAGTATTTGGACACGAAGCCCGATCTGCATCACAATATGCTGCAGATAGTATACTGCTCTCCTCTGCTGCAATGAAGACTCCCATACTTGGAGCTTGTTTGATGTATCGCACTACTCTTTCTGCTTCAATGAAGACTCCCATACTTGGAGCTTGTTTGATGTATCACACTACTCTTTCTGCTGCAAGCAAGTGAGACTGTTTTGGAGCTTGCAGGAACTGACTCAGGCACTGCACTGGAAATGTAATGTCTGGCCTGATATTGGTCAAATAGAGCAATCTGTCAATCAACCTCTGGTATTCCTCGATTCTACAAAGACTTATCCTCGGGCCGCCTTTCCGGCGCCAGATGCATCGTTTTCTGAAGATGTGTGTCATAATCAATAGAAGTGAACTTCAAATTAGCCTCCATAGGTTAAGAAACATGTTTTGAACCTGCGAAACCCATATCTTCAATGAGCTCCAAAGAATAATTCCTTTGATGCATTACTATCCTTTCTTTGTTCCTAACAAACTCAAAACCCAAAAAATAGTGTGATTCACCAAGATCTTTAATCTTGAAGTGATGCTGTAGAATAGCCTTTGTCTCATCAATAGTCCCTTGATCATTCCCAGTTAGTAGAAGATCATCTACATAAATCAGAACCATGACAATCTTGTCTCCATTCCTTCTGATAAGCAAAGAGTAATCGAACTTACTTTGAACAAAACCAGAAGAAACCAGGGCAGTAATCAGTTTAATGTTCCACTGTCGAGATGTCTGCTTAAGTCCATACAATGACTTGAGCAGTCGACACACATTTCCTTGTTTATGTTCAATCCCTTGCGGCAAACTCATATACACTTCTTCATTAAGATCCTCTTGCAAGAATGCATTAAACACATCCATTTGCTGAATCTCCCATCCTTTAGTTACTGCCACAGAAAAGACACTCCTAACTGTCACCATCTTAACCACAGGGGAGAAGGTTTCATGGTAGTCAATGTCTTCTTTCTGGCTGTATCCTTTGGCTACAAGCCTTGCTTTAAACCTTTCCACCTCCCCAGTAGCTTTATATTTGATTTTGAACACCAATTTACATCAAATGGGTCTTTTATCCTTAGGCAAATCCACAATCTCCCAAGTTTTGTTATCTTCTAGAGCTTTAATTTCTAACTGCATGGCTTCAACCCATCTGTGGTCCTTGGATGCTTCATAGAATGACTTTGGTTCATGATCAACTGAAATCTTAGACAGAAAACAATGATATGAAGCAAACAACCCATTATAATTCAACACATCTGACATTGGATATGCACATCTTTGGGTGGACAAAATCATTCAACCATATTGGGGGTCTTCTCTCTCTGGTAGACCTTATTCTAAGTACTGCAGTGTTTTCATCCTCAGCTGTATTACTGGCCAATGTGTCCTCATTATGAGACTCAACATAAGAATCTGTAACACCATCATTTTCTGAATCTGTTGATCCTTCAGAATGAGCAGGGGCAGTAGCAATAGGAATTGCAGCAAGCCCTATTCCTGCTGGTACAATACATGGAGGTACCTGCTCATCATCAACACACAAGTCAGAATTACAATATTGAGAAGTTATTGAACCCCCACTCTCCTGAAGCTGCTTATATGGAAATATGTTTTCATGAAATGTCACATCCCTGCTGATGAACACAACTTCACTGGTCAAGTCCAGCAACTTGTAGCCCTTTCTATGAACTGCATACCCAAGTAGAACAACCTTGATAGCTCTTGATTCAAATTTGTCTCTCCTCACCAAGTTTGAAGCATAGCAAATGCACCCTATCACTTTTAAATGAGACAGTGATGGCATCTTCCCAAACAACTTCTCATATGGTGAAATACCTTTTAGTACAACAGTAGGTACCCTGTTTATCACATATACAACAGACTCAATACAATCACCCCAGAATTTAGCTGGCAATTGACTTTGTATTTTAACAGCCCTCGCTATTCCCAATATATGTCTATGTTTTCTTTCAACTACTCCATTTTGCTGTGGAGAATATGAACAAGACTTCTGATGTATGATTCCCAATTGATCAAACATATCAGAACAAGCAGAATTCAGAAATTTTGTTCCATTGTCTGTTCTAATTCCCTTAACAGTGAGGCCAAATTGATTCCTTATCATTACAAACAATTTCTTAAGAACAGTAATTACATCAGACTTAACATGCATCAAGAAAACCCATGTCCATCTAGTGTAGTCATCCACCACAGTGAGAAAATACCTCATATTGTTATAGGATGACACTTTGTATGGTCCCCATACATCTAAGTGTAAAAGCTGGAAAGCAAAATCAGTACTACTATTACTATCAGGGAATACCTTTCTTGTTTGTCTAGCCAAAGGACACACTTCACAATGGCTTATTAAAAAATCTGATTTATTCTTAAAAACAGTTAACTTTCTAAGCATACTCAATGAAACATGGCTCATTCTTCTATGTCATAACTCTGCTTCTAACTCATCTTTGGTCACTATAACTGATGCAGCAACATGTGCTCTAACTGAATCTCCATAATTCCTTCCATACTCCAATATGTATAGGCCATCAACTTCTCTACCAATCTCCTTGACCTTCCCAGTAAATAGATCCTGCAACACAAAGAAATCAGGAAAAAAATTTGCACAACAATTTAATTCCCTGGTTAGCTTTAAAACTGACAGTAGATTAAACTTGAAAGTGGGAACACACAACACATGTTCAATAACATCACTATTCTTAAGCCTACAGTTTCCTGTTTGTGTGATCTCAACAACACCATCAGTGGGCAGTTGTACCTGGCCAAAACTTCTTTTATCTTTCTTTTCGATCATGTTCTTACTACTAACCATGTGATCAGTAGCCCCTGAGTCAACTATCAAGTGTACAGGCTTAGGAAGTGAAAAGTTACCTGCCATATGAACCTTGGCAGCAACTGATGTCATGTTGCCCTCTTCTTCTTGTGACTCAGGTACCTGTAATGCCTTCTCACACATGTCCAACGTACATGAAGATAGTCGACTCTGATGGTGATTCTGTTGTTCTTTGGACAATTGCCTCCTGTTGTGTTCTGTACCAGCTGTACTATCAGGCCAATAGGAATTGTCACTTATACCTGCATCAGCATGAATTCTTGTTACTGCAACATTCACTTTCTTCTTCTCTTTATTGTCTGTGGAATATCCAACCAATCTATAGCACTTTTCTGCAATATGCCCTTGTTTCTTACAATATTCACAGAACAGCGATAACTTGCGACAGTTTTCCCTAGTGTGCCCCTTCATTTGACAGTAGTCACAGAAACAAGTCTGATTTGGTTTCCTTTGTTTGTAATGAGTCAACTTGTGATCGGTGTATTTTATATACACTTTTTGAGTCATTTTTAGTAAGTCTTTTGTCCCTTTTTGTACAAATACGTGTCGTATTAGGATAGATTTTCTTTCTTTTGAGTCAAATTGGTTAAAGTGGCTATTTGGCGGAAAAGGAGCGAAAAGAGGGCAAAAATGGAGGTTTCAGAGCTCGAAATGAGAGAAAGCGGCGAACTGTGCACGATTCTGGCAGCATGGCCTCCAGCCAATAGGCGGGCGCCCCGGCGCCCAATAGTCAGACGCTTGCAGCAGTTCCAGCGCCGCGACGCCTCTAGACAGAGCAGTGCGTACGCGCTAATCGTCGAAACAGCAGAACCCGTGGCCGCGCCGACGCTGAAAAATCAAGTTTTTGACGAATTATGGGCCAGGCCTGAAGGAAAACCTTAATGTCGGTTTGGAGGCTATAAAAGAGAACCCAGGTCGTAATTGGGGTTCCCTTTCTTGCCAATTCACAACACATCTTGGAGTTCATGATTGGAGACCATTCTTTAGTAATTTCTTTCTTTTCTTTTACTTTATTTTCAGTTTTATGTTGGATATTGAATTAGTTCTTGTCATGTATATGGCTAGGAACTAATTCTAATATAGGGTTTTCCATGTCAATTCACTTGAACCTTATTTTATGAATTAATGCATGTTATGGTTGTTCTTCTTATTGTTGAGATTTATCCAATAGATGATTTGATTGCTTGGTAATTACTTGATCATTAAATATCATTACTTATATGATTTCTAACCGAAATTCGAAAGGGGAGGTTGTGACTATGTTGTAGTTGGGTAGACATAGGTCGAATTGGGGATGAAAATACCTCAATTACTTGTGTAGCATTAATAGGTTTTTGTTCTTAATCCTCCTCTAGAGTCATCCTTATCACCGAAAGGTAGAAAGGAGTCATCTGGGGTTGAGTGTTTATATAACCTTAACAGGAGTATAAAACGAATTAGTAAACCTGCTATCTCCAAAAGAAGAAGAACCATAGTTAATTGCATTAGTAAGTAATATAAGTGGATAGTTGAGGAGATTTGGAAGCTCTATTTCCATCATTACTGAAGTAAACAACATAGTTAATTAGTCTTTATAATTATTAGTCATAAACAACAAATCAATATTCGGTTACCAAATAGATAACAAAGAATAGAAATTGGTAATTGAACACTAATCCCTGAGGACGATAACTCGGTCTTCAAAGACTATATTACTTGACTCGACAACGTGCACTTGCGTTAAGTGTGTGCATTAAATCGCGCATCAAGTTTTTGGCGCCGTTGCCGGGGATTAACGTAGTTCAATATCAATCTTATCTATTCTTAATTTCTAATTTGTTTTTTTTTATTTATTACGTTTTTTTTTCATTTTTTGTGAAAACCAGTTACCGTGATCTGTTTGTCTGTTTTTGATATGTTTCAGGAACTCAGTTTATGCGAAAGAGAAGAGGAGCAGACACTCTTGTTCCCTTCAATCCAGAAATTGAGAAAACTTGTAAACAGAACAGAAGGAACCAACGAATTTCAGCTTTAATTGAGATGGAATGCGTACAGAACAATAACGAGATGAATGAGGGATTAGGTGATCATCAGCCTAATCAAAGAATGCCTCGAAGAGTGCCAATGGATGTAGAGAGAGTTCGTGTCAGCGGAGAGAAGCTTGGGAGATTACGTGTTGCAGGGGTGAGCGAGCACAAACTTGTATTAGGCTCCCGAATATGAGCAAATAATTTTGAGATCAAACCCGCAATTCTAAGTACGGTGCGTCACTGCGCTTTGGAGGATTACCGTCGGAGGATCCTCACGCATATAGCTAATTTCTTGGAGCCGTGCAACCTTCATATATAATGGCGCATCGACGACGCCGTCGATTGAGGCTTTTTCCTTCTCACCAGTGGATAGAGCGAAAGTGTGGTTGAATTCTTTGCCACATGATTCGATATTTACGGCAAGAGGGCACGTAAATTTCTAAGAAAGTTCTTCCCACCACGCAGCAAGAAAGTTGAGAGGAGTTGAATAATTTCTATCAAGTCCGATGGAGAATCATTATATGAAGCTTGGGAGAGATTCAAGGACTTCAGAGAAGTGTCCACACCACAAGATTGAGTTGTGGAATTTGGTACACATCTTCTATAATGGGTCGAGTGAACGACTGAACAATTATCACGCAGCAGGTGGAAAATTTATGAGGAAAACAGCCCATGAAGCTCATGACTTATTAGAAGACATAGCCACCAATAACCATGTCACAGAGGACAGGCAAGTAAGTGGGAGAAGAACAGTGGGAGTTCATGAGATATATGCCATCACTGCCCTGAATGCCCAAGTTGCCCTTTTGACCAAGCAGCTGCAACAAAATACAATGTCTCAGAATGCGGTCACATTGCCATGAGTTGTGAAATGTGTGGTGGTCCACATACATTCGACAGATGCCCTTCAGCTGATCCTAACAACATGACGATCGAGCAAGCAGAGTGCCAAGCTGTAGGGAACTATCAGAGACCCCAGAACAACCCATATTCAAACACCTACAATTCAGGGTGGAGGAATCACCCAAATTTCTCATGAGAGCGAAAGCGGCGGCAGACCGCCAGAGGCGGCATCAACATCAGCAGCCATTTACTCAGGCCTCATCTTCACAACAATTCAGCGGCCCTGCCCAACCAGAAAAGCCAGACGAGCTGAGAGCAGCTTTGTCGACACTCACCAACTCCCAGACCCAGTTCATGGCAGAGACTAGATCCTCTCTCAGGAACTTGGAAACACAGGTGGGGCAACTAGCAAAGCTATCGAACAACAGGCCACAGGGTACACTGCCAAGCAACACAAAGATAAACCCTAGAGAACAATGCCAGGCAGTGCATCTAAGGAGTGGCAAACAGTTGGAGCAGCATGCACCTCAGCCGGTAGTTGAACAAAGGGTAGAAATAGAGAGAGAGAGAAGGTGGTTGAAGCCCGACCAGTATTAGAGAAAGCTCCAGAGAAGGATTATACTGAGAAGATTTCGTTCCCACAAAGATTGCAGAGGAAGGTAGTTGATAAACATTCTCCAAGTTTTTGGAGACGTTCAGAAAGTTACATATCAACATACCCTTCATCGAGGCGTTGGAGCAAATGCCTTCTTATTTCAAATTCATGAAGGAAATTTTGGGGAAGAAGAAGAAACTAGCAGAATATGAGATGGTGGCGCTGACTGAGGAGTGCAGTGCCATCCTCGCAAGAAGTTGCCTCAAACCGAAAGACCCGGGGAGCTTTACATCGCTTCGCACGGGCAAGTGCGATAGAGCCCTACGTGATTTGGGGGCAAGTATAAATTTGATGCCTTTGTCGGTGTTTAAGCGGTTGGAGTTAGCGAGGCAAAACCAACCACGGTGAGCTTGCAATTAGCGAGCGAGCGGTGGTGCACCCGAGGAAGATTGAGGATGTGCTTGTTAAAGTAGGAAAATTCTTTTTCCCGCGACTTCCTCATTCTTGACATGGAGGAGGATGCAGAGATTCCCATCATATTGGGAGACCGTTTTCGCAAATGAGGAGAGCCCTGATTGATGTAGAGAAAGGAGAGCTGACACTGAGGGTAGAAAGTGAAGAGATGGTGTTTAAAGTGTTTAAACACATTATTGAGCCACCGGTCATGAGCAGGTGCTTTGCAATCAACACCATCAGAACCTCCTGTGAGCCAGTGCAAGCCAAAACAAGGGAGATATGCCCACCAAAGCAAGTACATAATGTTGAACCTCCGCCAAAGCAGGTATGTACCACTGAACCTTCGCTTGAAAATAACTATAAGAAGAAAAACAGAAGAAGAAAAAGGCGAATGTTAAAAAAATGGATTGGTTGTGGGGTTAATCTACCCCACACCTCTTGATTTAAGGAAGTTGAATCCGGCTAAAAAACGTTAAAGACAGCGCTACTTGGGAGGCAACCCAAAGTGTTTTAAATTGTTTATTTTAATTGTAGTTAGTTTTTACTAAGAACAGTCTCACGGAGGTAGTGTTTGTGTTGTGATGACAGGTGCAGGACCAACAAATTTGGAGGGCGATTCTTCATAATCCATGAAATCACAATTGCATTGCAACGATCTCATTGCTTCATCATATTTTCTTCATACATGTCCTTCCTCACTGTACCGTCAATGAAACCAATTTTGTTCTTTGTTAACAAACTCAATTGCATCGCACGACTCCACAACATATAATTCTCCATTCCTATAAGCTGTATTTCGACATGTACAGTTCCAGGCGTATCTGATGAACTCAAATATAATGGATGATTATGATCCATTACATTTAAACTCACATTTGAAGTTTCATTTGTGGTCACTGGTACATTCTGCGAAGTATTCTCCATTAATAGATCGATTTGCGACAAATTTGTTTTAATCGAACAACAACAACAACACAGGTCACCTCGATCTCATCGATTTCAGAAAGCTGTAACGGATTTGTATTGCATGAACTAGATTCACCTCAACTTGAACTCAATTAGATCGAAAACTTGAATTTCTGAATCGATCTGTGCTAGTGTCTATCGATTTCACGATTTCTAATTGAATCGCAGATTTACGCCTGTAATGACTGTCTCCGATCTTCCTCCTAGGGCTTTGATACCATGTTAACTGTTGTAGAATCGCAATGGAGGAGAAATGGAGATCTGAAGCATCAATCCGAGAGCAATATTTGGGGCTCTGAATATAGAGCTTTTGTGCTGCGTTTTATTATTATGAAGGCTTAACCACACAATGATGTGGAAGTCTTTATTTATACAATGCAAGGAAAAGAGAATGAGAAAATACACTAAGACCCTCCACTAATAACTAACTCACATATAAGCCCTTCAACAAATAATACACTAATCACCACTAATAACTTCAACAGACTTCTTATATGAACTTGGACAATCTTCACCCTACAAGCTAGCTTTTGGGCTTGAGTGTAAAGAATGAATATTGGACCTAACTCAACTCCAAAAGCTAAATTGTATGATAAAAATTGTTCAATTTATATAAAAAGTTCATCTTATCATTCCATAATAACATCTACTATCTAATACCGATATTATAAACATAGCTACCAAGTTTCTAACATGAATCTGTCACAATTCTTTTTAGCTTATTAATAGGAAAATTAGTAAATATTTTACAATTTCTGGAAATAGTATTCCATATTTCTCATTTGTGTCGTTATTACTTTTTGGAGGCGTAGGCAATTCTGATATTTAACTTTGAGTATCTTTATCATAAAAATTAGGATTAATAGAATGTTTTGTATATAGTACTTAAATTTTTTAATTAAGTCAACGAACAATTCTAATTTTATGTTGAAATTAGATGTTTGAATATCATACTTCAATATTCGTTATTCTTTTTTATAGTGGGGAAGTACAAACAAATAAGATTTGAATCATAGCAGAGACAAACATTAGACGAATTATTCACATCTATCTAAATTATGATGGAGAAAATTATCGATAATAATAGTAGGAGGAGGTTGCAGATATCTGATTGATTAGTTTAAGTGTACACAAACTGAGATGGATTAGTCTAATATGGATACAGTGATATGTGCGGTGCCATATATATACACATTCGACGGTTCTGACATGTTACTATAAAAATGTTGAAAATCATAAAAATATACGTTTACGAACAAGGAAGAAAACATTCCTCTAAATGATGATATTTTGTCTAGCACGGTGTGATTTCATGAATATGGTGGGTGATGGTATGTACCATTTGTATGAATTTATTTTGAAGGCAAATGAGTTGTGAAAGGGAACATATGTGTGTCACAAATAGGTTATAAGTTCTTTCCATCCTTATTAATTACTTCCAACCTAATTAATCTAACCATATTATAGCATAATTAACTATGATATATATAACTAAAAAGATGCCCTTTTCCAATTCAAGTGGTTGAATATTACTTTTATTTTGGACCTACTTATATGATGATAGATCAGTGTAACTTATTGAAGCAAGAAAATATAATGTGATGGTGATGCATTACTTTTATGAGGAGCTGTACCTTCTTGCTTCTGCAGATAAACTAGCTAGTAGCTACCCATATTAAAGGCTACTCGAATGTTTCTTTCCTATGAAGTGAAACTGAAAGCAATAAATATGAAAGTTGACAAAGCTTTTAAGAAATGAAACAGAATACTTTCTTTTATATGAAGCAAACAATCTTCACCTTATAAATTTAAACATGAGATTGAGTTAGGACCAAATTCATTCTTTGCATGGTATCAAAGCCAGACTCATTTCAATTCTTTATTCACCGATGTGGGGCCCCCAAATTATATTGTCCACGCTCCAGTTAACGAGGTCTGGGCGTGCGGAGAGTGTTAAGAGTCTCATGAGAACATTGACTCCTTATATGGACTTAGACAATCGAACACCCTACAAGCTACCTTTTGAGGTTGAGTTAGACCCAAATCCATTGTTTACATCTTAGATGTTTTCATTATATGCACATAAAACGATCTAGAAGGTTTTAAGATCTGATTTTAGAGAAAATAATTAAAGATTATGAGAGATTAGTCATAAGTGAAAAATAATACTCCTCCGGTTTAAAGTAAGTATCCACTTAACGTTTTTATTTTGGTTTAAAATAAGTATCCACTTACATAATCGAGAAGTAATTAATTATTTTCTTTCAAATTTATCCCTATTTAGATAAGTGAGTTTTTATGTAATCTAAAAACTAAATTAACTATGTGGTTTAGTCATAACTATTTTATTTTCTAGGAGTTAGTATTTTCTTAATTAAGGGGTGTGATAAATGATGAATGGACACTTATTTTGAACCGAATGAAATATTTTATTTGCAATTTTTTACTAAATCACACCGTCTTTAAATGAACAAATAAACGCAACATAGATTATATCAATATGATCAACTAACACTATTGCACCGGATTCCATTAGAATTTTGAAGTTAAACGAACTTAGATGAGAGTACTACTAGGATGTATGAACTTGGCCAGTTGAAAGTAAAGCTCTAAGAAAGCTGAAAAAGAGTACTATTGGTGGATGTTTCACATTGATCATATATCAACTCATTGGATCATCTTTGTATGTATGGAATCTCCAGCTTGAAATAGAAAGGAGAGAAAAAGTGCTGTTAGTACAGTACAATATATCGTAGGCCCTCTAGTTTCCTCCTAGCTTCCACGAACACTCCTCAAATTTTAAAGTTTCATACTTCATTGAAAAGATACAATTTTTTTTGTTTCCCAACGGGTATTCACTACTTACAATGGGAGGAAGTTCATGTAGGGGGGTAAATCTAGCGCTTCCTAATAATTATGATTTCATATTCAGAGTTCGAATCCGAGACCTCTGATTAATGATGAAAAATAATATCACTTCACTACAACCTACGTTCGTGATAAGATACAACTTATCAGTTCATGAATCAATAATTCGAGCAACGGAAGTTGTTGGGAATTTGGGATAAAGGAATAAGCTAGATTCATTCCACTAAGACCAAAATATGTCGGGGGTCGAAAAAAGGACCTCAAATAGCATTAGACAGTTGTAAAGACTTCTTTATTGGAAGTGGACATGTAAAAAGATCTTTCAAAGAATTCCTAGTTCAACATTAGTCATAAATTTATCTTTTCAAAATTCAGCGGGTTGCATCGTTTTTTATTCTCTTAATTTATACTTCCGTCATCAAATTTTACTTGTCACATATTGACTTGACACGCCTATTAAAGAAATAAAAATAGAATTAAAAATTTACCATATTGCTCTTAATTATTGCTAATTATCTAATAAAATTAATTAAGACTTACCAAAAATGTGAAGCCAATTAATTAAAGTAATGAATTCCAATAATTCACGAAAAAAGGCTAAAGAAAAGACCAAAGAGTGGAGCATTGGAAAAAGGAATTGAAAAAATTGACTTATTAATACTAAGGATAAGATTGAAAAAAAATAATAAATTATCTCGATTTTTTAAAGTAAACAAATAAAATTAGGCAACTATTAATATAGTGAATAAATAAAAATGAACGGAGGGAGTACATTTTATAGCAACTTTTGAACTCATTCGTGCTTATTGAAAGAAGAATCACATAACCAATTTGTTCCATTCAGAATCAAATAAACTTGAATGGTGTTTCTTTCATGGTTGGAAGAAAGCCCAAGTTTGGCTAGACTAACAGAAGGGTCTGGCGGTCCATTCATCGGTTAACAATTGGGTCGCTTACCACTTATTAATGGGTCATTTGTACTTTTGTTCCTATTTTGTGCTAATCTTTGACTTTTACCCCTCATGGTTAACAACCTCTACGTATACATAACTTTATATTTTCACATCATAATATCTCACAAATTATGTTTTATGCCTTTAAAAAACTTATACCCCACCAAACATAAATTTAATCTTGAAAGACAAAAATTAAAGACCAACTTATTTAAAAAGCAAATGGGCAATTACATACCTATTAATGATTTGTGGAAGAAGTGCACAAATCCCACTTTTGGATCGCCATTTAACGTTTGTCTGCTTTTAAAATTTTCATAAATCTATCCTCTTTGAGAATAACTTCAGAAGTGATTGAAGTTGAAAATTCGTGTCTGACTACTGATAATTTTGTGAAGTGTGCATTGTGAATGTCAAACATTACAAATTTTTACCTCAATATTGATATGGCGTCAACTTCAGACATTAGAGGTTTTACTTGGCTTGCCAAGCTTAACTACAAACATTTTCAATGAAGTTGTGGTCATGACAAGGTTAAATTCCATACATTTTCGACTAAAATGCATGTAAAAATGGGCTAAAACTCCAGTTATTTGTGTCTGAAGTGCAGTTGAAAATATTTTCACCCAAAAATTTTTTTGTACTTCGAATTTAATAATCCAACATACGATTGGACGCCCAAATTTATTTCAAGTAAGCTCAAATTTAAAACATAGATTTCATATATCATAAAAATAAACACCAACCATCAATTTATCAAAACAACGCCAACATAACAAACCTATTTGGCATCCTTTTAATTTTTTTCGTGTATGTCTGCACTTCAGTCATACATGATTGATGTGCTTGTAAAATTTTGCTAAAACGTCAATCACGTGTGTTTGAACTTTGAAGTGCAGTTGGATCCTTTTTTGCTCAAATAATTTATTTTTTGAATTTCAACAATTAAATACACGATTCAACACCCAAATCTACTTGAATAAATTTAAATTTCAAATATTACAAAAAATAAATTTCAATTTGTCACAACAACATTATAACAAACTCATTTTGCAACAATGGTAATTTTCCATTGTTTAATGCCCATTTTAATTAAACTCATTTTTTATATTTGAAATTGAATACACATTTCTTCAATCTATATTGAGTGTGTCTCCATTTTGTTGTTGCTAGCAAATATCACTATTTTTTATTTTGAATCACAAAGCAATATAAGGAGAGATCATTAATTTTTTTGAGGCTAAAATATTAAATAGAAGGAAAGTCAATTTTTGAGGCTAAAATATTAGGAGAGATCATTTAATTTTTTTAAAGAAAGGTAGCTACATGCATATGCTAGGTCCAAATATTAATATAAACCGTTGTTATCAATTGTGATGCATGAACATATATACTTGAGAATTGTTCTTTGTTCTTTGCCTTGATATTAATTTTTAACTTGTTCGAGGACAAGCAAATGTCTAAAGGGTGATATAATTTGCAGAAAGTTCTATATTTTGGGTGTCTATATATCTCATGTCTTGTGTGATTTGATAAAACGTCATGGTTATTGAATGAATTTCACTCAACAAATGTTTAGAAATAAAATCAGGTGATAATAGATCAAAAGGATGTGAGTTGGAGCGAAACGAGAAAATAGTTAGCTTGTTCGTCGCGGGAGAGGTAAGGGACCTGACAATTTAATGAAACAGTGTAGATTGAGAAGGCTACCAGTCATAGCTCGCAGTTAGATCTGTCCAAAGCTTGGGTCGGACCGGGTCAAATGACTTTTTTTTTCTAACTTGTCCGATCCTGACTTTTTTTTAAAGAAGATTTCCCGACCCTGGCCCTGATCATTCGGGGACCCTACGGGTCACGGATCGGTCCTGATCCGCTCTACAAAAAAACAGGGAAATTTAGAAGGATCGGGACGCGGGACCCAGCGTTTTATTTTAAAAAATTTAAAATTGAATTCCCAACACTTAAAATTGACATTCACCCTACATTACCACGAAATTTGGACGTTGAAATCTATTGTATATCGTGAGATCTCAGCTAAAGAAAAGGAAAAAATTAGAAACCGATTTTGGAGTAACGTCAAATCGATTGGAAAGACAGACGTTTTTCCTGAAATTGGCTGCGCCAAATCGCCTTGTGCGGTTTGGCCGGACCCATCTCGAAAAAATACGGGAAATAAAAAAAAAATGGGTAAAACGGACATCCGAGCACAGAGTTATGTCCATTTAAAGTTGCACCAATTTACAACTATTTTCGCTCCCTATGTCAATGTTTTAGTCTACATCACATATATTCATAAAACATGTAACAAAAACTTCAAATATATATATATGTAACAATATACCTTCCGCAAGAACCCAATCACGAAGGCAAACCAAAACGCACGTGATGGCGTCGACGTCGCCTGAGGTCGACCGGATCGGGAGGGTAAAAAATTCTGACTATGACCCCACCCTACATAAGATCGGGTCCCCGCTTTTTCGGATCACGTGGCTCACGAGTCAAAAATACGCTGATTTTGGCCCTGATGTTTTCGGATCGGGCTGGGGCGAGCCGAGCGGGTCCCCGACCCGATGGACAGGTCTACTCGGAGTAGTGCGATTTCAGTTTTTTTTATCCAACTTTGTATGAATTTGAACGAGCTCCAACAAAACTAGGTCATATATACACCCACGAAAACATCTTTTTGAGGGTCACACATCACTTTTGGAGGCATGAACATATAAAGAGGGGAAGCAACGAAATAAAGTTTCAATTTCTTATACTTTTACTTGTTCGTTAAGAAATTCTATGCTATGTTTCTTAAATAATATTATGGGTAGCTAGATTTTTTCTCTAGAATTTTAATTAATTATTTGTTGAATAAACTCGTAATAGTGTTTAATTATAATCAAGTCAGTTGTCTTCTCTATTTTTTCAATTGCATTCATATTTATTGCTGTTAATTGAAGGCTCTTATTAACGAAATCTGTTTATCAATTGTAACAATAGGTTTTAATTGAATAATGATACTTTAAAGTCGTCAAGAAGTTAAATAATTTAGTAAATTAGCGGAACTAGTGATAACAAAACTTTAACGTAATCCCGTAAATAACACAAAATATTAGCTAGAGTTAATTTGAAAAAGTAATTTTAGAAAATTAGTACACTTGATAAAAAAAAATTATGGTAAGAAGAGATTCATGATTGATAGATAATAATAAGACAAGATTATAGTTAATATTTATTCTGACATACAAGACCTCTTAATATATAAAAAAAAAACTTGATAACTTTATTACTCTTCCTATTCATTAATTATAAGTTTACATTAAAAAATTAAAATATTACACATTAAAAAAGTCAATTAAATTAATATTCTTACGAATGGTCGTTACCTATAGTTTCATAATGTACCGTATCGTATGGTATAATATCTTATTATATTTTTTGTATTAATGAATATATTGTTTGGATCGACTGTATCATTTGTGTAGTTTAATAATATTTTTATTGTTTGGTTTGACCGTACAGTACTATATAATAACATGTTTGTTTACTAAAATAACCTTAACACTAATTACTCCCTCCATCCTATATTACTTGTCCATTTTCCCCTTTATACGCCCCTTAAAAATTATAAATAAAGAATATATTTTTACTATATTACTATTATCTCTCTCTAATAAATGCACTCTAATAAATTTTGATTATTGTCAAAACTATTTAATATTAAGAGTAAAATAGAGAAGATTTAATTAATTCAATCTTGGGTTTGTAGGTTCACAAGTAATTTGAGATATATTTTTAGTAATGCGGACAGGTAAATATGGGGCGTAGAACGTACAAACTAATGTATATATATTAATAGGGATGATAGGTGGGTACAATTTTGCGGATTCCGCATCGCACCGCTCCAGTTGGGGCGGGTATGAGTATAACTTTGGCGGGTAGTAGGCGGATATGGGTAGGTGGTGGATTTACAGTTATACCCGCCTCATACCCTCCCCAAATCCACTCGTCCGCCTTATAACTGACAACTATAATTTTATTTGTACAACTTTATATTTATCTAACGCCCAAATAATTTGGCAGCCCATAGTCCCCGTATGAGTTCCGCCAAGATAATGACGGGTATTGATGGGTGACGGATATCCACTTGTATGGTGGAGCGGGTGTGAATTTAGAAATATACCCGCATAAACGGATATGGATGTTGAAAATGTACCCGCCACGAATGGCGGATAGGTGACGAATATAAAATTTTCTAACGGGTACGGATGCGGGGGAGAGGGTACCCGCACCCGCCCAATTATCATCCCTATATATTAACAAAACTAAAATAAAAGACACATAAAAACTTTTAAAAAATAAATAGGTGGTAAGTGAAGGGCGATCATTGGGTGGTGAAGGTAGGGATAAGGTGGGGCGTGTGGCAAGGTTGGTGGAATTAGGGTGAGTGTGATGGAGGTGAGTGGGTGGTGTTAGTGTATGGAGAAATAAAATACATAACTACGTAAAAATAAAATTAAGTTTATTCATGATTATATAATCATGAAATTATAATGAATTTATAATATCATACAATATAATATTATAATATTATGAACCACGAGAAACAATCATCCAAACAAGGAGTTAGTGCTGCAAAAGTTTGATTGAAATATTTGTCTGAGATTAATTCCGAACATAAAAATCAACCAATCAGAGTAAAAAGTTTATGTGAGTTTTAGACTGTTAAATTAAAATAGTCAAAGAGGTTTGCTTCAACATTGATAAAAAATCAGTTGGATTATGAACATAAAATAAATGCTTAAAAAATCAATCAATCATTGAGCAATTGGAAGCTAAATGAGTAAATAAATAGCAAATGTATTTTACATTCATAAATACCAAAACCAACCTACCACCCATCCAGCCTGTTCTCCATAACACCCAATAATCCAACTAAATTTTGGTTAAGCAGCTCAGAACCTATTAATTTTCTCAGCCTTAATTACAGGATTAGCCTTAGCAATCTCTTCTTTCCTTGTGATTTAAAATCAAAGGTACAATCATGTTGCTCTGGGTATCTATGGGTCCCACAAAAGGTACTACCACATCTGCACTTAAATCCCACAACACCTACTTTCTTCCTACAAGTCAAACACCTGTTCGGCACCGCCGCCCTCTCAACAACAGGCTCCGCCGAACAGCTAATTATTCCGACGGGCTCAACTTTAGGTCTATTTATAACAAGCTTATCCATAGCTACTTTAGCCATAGCAGCATGATCTTCCTTAATCTTAACGTCTCTGTAACACTTTGAACAAAACCCCATCGTGGCAGCCGTGCCAAAAAATCCACAACCGTTTGAGCATAAAGTTGGCTCTAACGGCGGGAAGCTTGTTCCGTCGTTGAATTTGTTTCCTTCGGAACCCATCGAATAGTTTTGTTACTTCTATTTCACAAATCCAAGTTAGCAGAGAGCAAATAAATTGATTATGAAGAACGCAATATGAGAGCAGGTGAATGATATATTATAGACTAGTTGTGGGGTCAATAATCTATTTTGCTACGACGGTTGGATTGGGTTAAATGACCATAATACCCTTAAGACGTGGTCAAATTAAGGGTATTATTGGTAATTAAAGCTCGGTTTACACATCCTATTTCTGGTCACAAAAGGAGAACTAGTTGTAATTGGAAAAGGAGTAGAAATTTCTGTATGTGATGGTAAAAGACGGTAATACCCTCATATGCGCGTAGGAATGATGCAAAAAAAGGACTTAATTGTCATTTAAGTATATAACCGAGTCCGACGAGTAATGGGCAAAAGTAATGATGCTGTGGCCCTTCTAGAAGAATCTTAAACAGTTGATTCTACTAGCTTCTAAAACTAATAGAAGATTAATAAATTACTTAATACTCCCTTAAGAATAATTTCACATAATTAATGTCATAGATTAAAAAAAATCAACTAACAGTACTTTGTAAGCTCTTAAACCCTTCCTTTCATCTAATAATAATAATCTTTTTAATTTATTCAATCATTCAACCGAGCTCTGCCTCCCTCAATTCATTCTTAAAAAAACTTTTATTTTTCTGCACGTGTTTTAAGTAACTAATTAGAAATTTTCAGACTCGAAAAGGACCACATATAAGTGACAAAATATAATTCAATGCTATTTTTCTGTGCCGGTCTAACTTAGAAGAAAATAGTATTGAATCCTTGCTCACGTACTGGCAATACTTTTTTTTTGTACAGGTAACATTTGATTGACATATGTATACAAAAACAACATATCCAATGAAAATCACACAATATGGAGTTTGGGGCCGGTATTCCAATTTAGTGAAGCGGATCAATACACACACAAAAAAAAGTAAGAAACTTCTAATGCCAGAAATTATAGAGACAAGACAACAAAACAAGTTTAAAACATAGTAGTAAAATGGTTTTGTATCAGAAATATGCACATACCTGTAACTCGAAAACCTACTATGAAGAAAAGAGGATCACCGCATGAAGGAAAAAAATAGAAGGAGATTAGGTTAAAAAGACGTACGGTGGGTGGCTACGACAGAGCCGTGGTTTTGGTATTTGCCCAACTGCCCCGGCCCGCACACCGTAATTTAGGGGCCGCTTGGTTTTCTATTCAGCGGAAAAGATTATTTGTCTTTGTCAATATACGGTCACCCTACACTCAAAACGATACATATGTTTAGAGGTGTTATCGGTCCAGATACTTTCGATAATTATTCGAGAATCGGATCGATAAATTCAGATCAATATTCGGATTGAATCTTTATCGCTTCGGATATGAAGCTGAGAAAATTATTCGATCCGGCAAATTTGATAATTACTGATAATTAATAATTCCCCTCTAGCCCTCCCGACAACTCTAATTATATTTAGTTGTAATATTCCCTAATGTTTGACTATTGTACATGTTTTAAGAATATATGTGATGTAAACTTTATGTTTTAATGTGAATCATTGACATAAAATATAGGGAGAGAGAAAAGAAAATAGTTGTAAATTCGTGCAACTTTAAATGGTCATAACTCTGCGCTCGGACGTCCGTTTCACCTAAAAAAAAATGATTTCGCGTATTTTTTCGATACGGGGCCGGACCAAACCGTCGAACGCAACCGATTTCTTCAAAAATGTCTGTCTTGCCAATTAATTTCACTTTTTCCCCAAATCGTTACTAATTTTTCTTTTTCTTTCACTAAAGATCTCGCGATTTATAATAGATTCAACGTCCAAATTTCGTGGTAATGTATCCGAGAATGTCAGTTTCAGTATTGAAAATTCAATTTAAAAAAAAACGGGCCCCGGATCAATCCGAACAAAATCTTAGCGGTCTGGACCGGGTACCCGCCCAATAAGGTATCGATCCGGTCCCGAATCTTCACATTACAAAAAAAGTTCTGATATGATCCCATAAAGGGTATTAGTATTACGCGTGTGGGATAACAAGCTTCCTTGAAACTTACTCTACTATGAACTACACTATTTTGTAACATTAATTATTTTACAAATTGGGTTCAAAAAATTACATTATTTTATAATGCATAAAAATTTCAATGGTCTCAATTTAGATACCAATCCATACACTCATTTCACGTCATTTATGAGTGTCTTTTTGTTGCATGAAAGGTGTGGATAAATGATCAATGAAATAAATTGAGTATCATGTGTTATGATGAAATTTCAATTAAATTAAATATACCTCTTTTCATATGTTCAAGCTACGATGATAGAGTTATTCGGTTGTGCTAGTGGAAGGTAGTAGAAAGTAGAGTTTCATACCGGATTGAGAGGCATTGAAGTAAGTTTGGGTGTCAAGATAAGATCGGGTGGTGGAGACCCGAAAGGAATCATCTCGTAACCGATCAAGACATGGTGCCAACCGTTACTCAACCATTACTCACCAGTTACAATCATTATTCTTCAATCATTAAGAGGTCATAATTAACATTGATGACATTTAAGTGGAGATGGAGTTTCAGCTTGTAACCTCTGTAATTCATAGCTATAAAAGGAGTTCAACCTTCATATTGGAAGAGCATCTCATTTTCTTTGTTGACATTCAATTTTGACCCGTTTTTCGGATTATTTGTTGCAATTTAAGCAATTTAGGACATCACATTTTAATCATAATTTTTCACATTTTTACCTAATATTCTATGTTTTATTTTTAACAAAATGATATCGCATCTCTTATTTTAAATTAAACATTAGGTTTCTGTTAATATTATATTTTTATTATTGCTCCGTTATTTTATTTTAATAATTTGGCATCTTTTAAATAATAAACATGTTGTATTCTTTACTCAAGCCAATTTCATCAAAACAGTCAAATCTGAGGCTCAATTCAGATCACTTAAATCCAACACTCTTTTCAATTTCATCCAAACACCCATTTTTCCTTTCCCCCAAAACCCTAAACCTAAAAACACTCTATAAAACAAAACATTTCTCCTTCACTTCATTTGGACTTCAGTCGTAACATTCCCATATATTTCTCCTTCTCTCCATATCATGCCCATTTTTTGGATTTTAAAAATTCAGCAGCCACACTTCACCATCCCCTTCCCCTTAACACATTATCACTCTTTCCCCTTACTTCACCACCGTCGTCCAACCCCGTCGAACCACCCACACCGTCGCGAACCACCTTCCCGTCGCCCACATCATCGCGGACCACCAAACCCCATTCCCGTTGATTAACTGTCTACAACCACTGGCGGATTTGTAACGGATTTGTATTGCATGAACTAGATTCACCTCAACTTGAACTCAATTAGATCGAAAACTTGAATTTCTGAATCGATCTGTGCTAGTGTCTATCGATTTCACGATTTCTAATTGAATCGCAGATTTACGCCTGTAATGACTGTCTCCGATCTTCCTCCTAGGGCTTTGATACCATGTTAACTGTTGTAGAATCGCAATGGAGGAGAAATGGAGATCTGAAGCATCAATCCGAGAGCAATATTTGGGGCTCTGAATATAGAGCTTTTGTCTTTGCGTTTATTATTATGAAGGCTTAACCACACAATGATGTGGAAGTCTTTATTTATACAATGCAAGGAAAAGAGAATGAGAAAATACACTAAGACCCTCCACTAATAACTAACTCACATATAAGCCCTTTAACAAATAATACACTAATCACCACTAATAACTTCAACAGACTTCTTATATGAACTTGGACAATCTTCACCCTACAAGCTTTTGGGCTTGAGTGTAAAGAATGAATATTGGACCTAACTCAACTCCAAAAGCTAAATTGTATGATAAAAATTGTTCAATTTATATAAAAAGTTCATCTTATCATTCCATAATAACATCTACTATCTAATACCGATATTATAAACATAGCTACCAAGTTTCTAACATGAATCTGTCACAATTCTTTTTAGCTTATTAATAGGAAAATTAGTAAATATTTTACAATTTCTGGAAATAGTATTCCATATTTCTCATTTGTGTCGTTATTACTTTTTGGAGGCGTAGGCAATTCTGATATTTAACTTTGAGTATCTTTATCATAAAAATTAGGATTAATAGAATGTTTTGTATATAGTACTTAAATTTTTTAATTAAGTCAACGAACAATTCTAATTTTATGTTGAAATTAGATGTTTGAATATCATACTTCAATATTCGTTATTCTTTTTTATAGTGGGGAAGTACAAACAAATAAGATTTGAATCATAGCAGAGACAAACATTAGGCGAATTATTCACATCTATCTAAATTATGATGGAGAAAATTATCGATAATAATAGTAGGAGGAGGTTGCAGATATCTGATTGATTAGTTTAAGTGTACACAAACTGAGATGGATTAGTCTAATATGGATACAGTGATATGTGCGGTGCCATATATATACACATTCGACGGTTCTGACATGTTACTATAAAAATGTTGAAAATCATAAAAATATACGTTTACGAACAAGGAAGAAAACATTCCTCTAAATGATGATATTTTGTCTAGCACGGTGTGATTTCATGAATATGGTGGGTGATGGTATGTACCATTTGTATGAATTTATTTTGAAGGCAAATGAGTTGTGAAAGGGAACATATGTGTGTCACAAATAGGTTATAAGTTCTTTCCATCCTTATTAATTACTTCCAACCTAATTAATCTAACCATATTATAGCATAATTAACTATGATATATATAACTAAAAAGATGCCCTTTTCCAATTCAAGTGGTTGAATATTACTTTTATTTTGGACCTACTTATATGATGATAGATCAGTGTAACTTATTGAAGCAAGAAAATATAATGTGATGGTGATGCATTACTTTTATGAGGAGCTGTACCTTCTTGCTTCTGCAGATAAACTAGCTAGTAGCTACCCATATTAAAGGCTACTCGAATGTTTCTTTCCTATGAAGTGAAACTGAAAGCAATAAATATGAAAGTTGACAAAGCTTTTAAGAAATGAAACGGTAACATGGACTCTTTATATGAACTTGAACAATCTTCACCTTATAAGCTAGCTTATGAGATTGAGTTAGGACCAAATTCATTCTTTGCATGGTATCAAAGCCAGACTCATTTCAATTCTTTATTCACCGATGTGGGGCCCCCAAATTATATTGTCCACGCTCCAGTTAACGAGGTCTGGGCGTGCGGAGAGTGTTAAGAGTCTCATGAGAACATTGACTCCTTATATGGACTTAGACAATCGAACACCCTACAAGCTAGCTTTTGAGGTTGAGTTAGACCCAAATCCATTGTTTACATCTTAGATGTTTTCATTATATGCACATAAAACGATCTAGAAGGTTTTAAGATCTGATTTTAGAGAAAATAATTAAAGATTATGAGAGATTAGTCATAAGTGAAAAATAATACTCCTCCGGTTTAAAGTAAGTATCCACTTAACGTTTTTATTTTGGTTTAAAATAAGTATCCACTTACATAATCGAGAAGTAATTAATTATTTTCTTTCAAATTTATCCCTATTTAGATAAGTGAGTTTTTATGTAATCTAAAAACTAAATTAACTATGTGGTTTAGTCATAACTATTTTATTTTCTAGGAGTTAGTATTTTCTTAATTAAGGGGTGATAAATGATGAATGGACACTTATTTTGAACCGAATGAAATATTTTATTTGCAATTTTTTACTAAATCACACCGTCTTTAAATGAACAAATAAACGCAACATAGATTATATCAATATGATCAACTAACACTATTGCACCGGATTCCATTAGAATTTTGAAGTTAAACGAACTTAGATGAGAGTACTACTAGGATGTATGAACTTGGCCAGTTGAAAGTAAAGCTCTAAGAAAGCTGAAAAAGAGTACTATTGGTGGATGTTTCACATTGATCATATATCAACTCATTGGATCATCTTTGTATGTATGGAATCTCCAGCTTGAAATAGAAAGGAGAGAAAAAGTGCTGTTAGTACAGTACAATATATCGTAGGCCCTCTAGTTTCCTCCTAGCTTCCACGAACACTCCTCAAATTTTAAAGTTTCATACTTCATTGAAAAGATACAATTTTTTTTGTTTCCCAACGGGTATTCACTACTTACAATGGGAGGAAGTTCATGTAGGGGGGTAAATCTAGCGCTTCCTAATAATTATGATTTCATATTCAGAGTTCGAATCCGAGACCTCTGATTAATGATGAAAAATAATATCACTTCACTACAACCTACGTTCGTGATAAGATACAACTTATCAGTTCATGAATCAATAATTCGAGCAACGGAAGTTGTTGGGAATTTGGGATAAAGGAATAAGCTAGATTCATTCCACTAAGACCAAAATATGTCGGGGGTCGAAAAAAGGACCTCAAATAGCATTAGACAGTTGTAAAGACTTCTTTATTGGAAGTGGACATGTAAAAAGATCTTTCAAAGAATTCCTAGTTCAACATTAGTCATAAATTTATCTTTTCAAAATTCAGCGGGTTGCATCGTTTTTTATTCTCTTAATTTATACTTCCGTCATCAAATTTTACTTGTCACATATTGACTTGACACGCCTATTAAAGAGTCAAAAATAGAATTAAAAATTTACCATATTGCTCTTAATTATTGCTAATTATCTAATAAAATTAATTAAGACTTACCAAAAATGTGAAGCCAATTAATTAAAGTAATGAATTCCAATAATTCACGAAAAAAGGCTAAAGAAAAGACCAAAGAGTGGAGCATTGGAAAAAGGAATTGAAAAAATTGACTTATTAATACTAAGGATAAGATTGAAAAAAAATAATAAATTATCTCGATTTTTTAAAGTAAACAAATAAAATTAGGCAACTATTAATATAGTGAATAAATAAAAATGAACGGAGGGAGTACATTTTATAGCAACTTTTGAACTCATTCGTGCTTATTGAAAGAAGAATCACATAACCAATTTGTTCCATTCAGAATCAAATAAACTTGAATGGTGTTTCTTTCATGGTTGGAAGAAAGCCCAAGTTTGGCTAGACTAACAGAAGGGTCTGGCGGCCCATTCATCGGTTAACAATTGGGTCGCTTACCACTTATTAATGGGTCATTTGTACTTTTGTTCCTATTTTGTGCTAATCTTTGACTTTTACCCCTCATGGTTAACAACCTCTACGTATACATAACTTTATATTTTCACATCATAATATCTCACAAATTATGTTTTATGCCTTTAAAAAACTTATACCCCACCAAACATAAATTTAATCTTGAAAGACAAAAATTAAAGACCAACTTATTTAAAAAGCAAATGGGCAATTACATACCTATTAATGATTTGTGGAAGAAGTGCACAAATCCCACTTTTGGATATCCATTTAACGTTTGTCTGCTTTTAAAATTTTCATAAATTTATCCTCTTTGAGAATAACTTCAGAAGTGATTGAAGTTGAAAATTCGTGTCTGACTACTGATAATTTTGTGAAGTGTGCATTGTGAATGTCAAACATTACAGATTTTTACCTCAATATTGATATGGCGTCAACTTCAGACATTAGAGGTTTTACTTGGCTTGCCAAGCTTAACTACAAACATTTTCAATGAAGTTGTGGTCATGACAAGGTTAAATTCCATACATTTTCGACTAAAATGCATGTAAAAATGGGCTAAAACTCCGATTATTCAGGTTCAAGTGCATTGAAATTATGTTTTATGTCTTTAAAAAACTTATACCCCACCAAACATAAATTTAATCTTGAAAGACAAAAATTAAAGAGCAACTTATTTAAAAAGCAAATGGGCAATTACATACCTATTAATGATTTGTGGAAGAAGTGCACAAATCCCACTTTTGAATCTCCATTTAACGTTTATCTGCTTTTAAAATTTTCATAAATTTATCCTCTTTGAGAATAACTTCAGAAGTGATTGAAGTTGAAAATTCGTGTCCGATCATCGATAATTTTGTGAAGTGTGCATTGTGAATGTCAAACATTACAGATTTTTACCTCAATATTGATATGGCGTCAACTTCAGACATTAGAGGTTTTACTTGGCTTGCCAAGCTTAACTACAAACATTTTCAATGAAGTTGTGGTCATGACAAGGTTAAATTCCATACATTTTCGACTAAAATGCATGTAAAAATGGGCTAAAACTCGATTATTCAGGTTCAAGTGCAGTTGAAATTATGTTTTATGTCTTTAAAAAACTTATACCCCACCAAACATAAATTTAATCTTGAAAGACAAAAATTAAAGAGCAACTTATTTAAAAAGCAAATGGGCAATTACATACCTATTAATGATTTGTGGAAGAAGTGCACAAATCCCACTTTTGAATCTCCATTTAACGTTTGTCTGCTTTTAAAATTTTCATAAATTTATCCTCTTTGAGAATAACTTGAAGTGATTGAAGTTGAAAATTCGTGTCCATCACCGATAATTTTGTGAAGTGTGCATTGTGAATGTCAAACATTACAGATTTTTACCTTAATATTGATATGGCGTCAACTTCAGACATTAGAGGTTTTACTTGGCTTGCCAAGCTTAACTACAAACATTTTCAATGAAGTGGTCATGACAGGTTAAATTCCATACATTTTCGACTAAAATGCATGTAAAACGGGCTAAAACTCGATTATTTGTATTCAAGTGCAGTTGAAATTATGTTTTATGTCTTTAAAAAACTTATACCCCACCAAACATAAATTTAATCTTGAAAGACAAAAATTAAAGAGCAACTTATTTTAAAAGCAAATGGGCAATTACATACCTATTAATGATTTGTGGAAGAAGTGCACAAATCCCACTTTTGAATCTCCATTTAACGTTTATCTGCTTTTAAAATTTTCATAAATTTATCCTCTTTGAGAATAACTTCAGAAGTGATTGAAGTTGAAAATTCGTGTCTGACTACTGATAATTTTGTGAAGTGTGCATTGTGAATGTCAAACATTACAGATTTTTACCTCAATATTGATATGGCGTCAACTTCAGACATTAGAGGTTTTACTTGGCTTGCCAAGCTTAACTACAAACATTTTCAATGAAGTTGTGGTCATGACAAGGTTAAATTCCATACATTTTCGACTAAAATGCATGTAAAAATGGGCTAAAACTTCAGTTATTTGTGTCTGAAGTGCAGTTGAAATTATGTTTTATGTCTTTAAAAAACTTATACCCCACCAAACATAAATTTAATCTTGAAAGACAAAAATTAAAGAGCAACTTATTTAAAAAGCAAATGGGCAATTACATACCTATTAATGATTTGTTGAAGAAGTGCACAAATCCCACTTTTGAATCTCCATTTAACGTTTGTCTGCTTTTAAAATTTTCATAAATTTATCCTCTTTGAGAATAACTTCAGAAGTGATTGAAGTTGAAAATTCGTGTCTGATCATCGATAATTCTGTGAAGTGTGCATTGTGAATGTCAAACATTACAGATTTTTACCTCAATATTGATATGGCGTCAACTTCAGACATTAGAGGTTTTACTTGGCTTGCCAAGCTTAACTACAAACATTTTCAATGAAGTTGTGGTCATGACAAGGTTAAATTCCATACATTTTCGACTAAAATGCATGTAAAAATGGGCTAAAACTCCAGTTATTTGTGGTTCAAGTGCAGTTGAAATTATGTTTTATGTCTTTAAAAAACTTATACCCCACCAAACATAAATTTAATCTTGAAAGACAAAAATTAAAGAGCAACTTATTTTAAAAGCAAATGGGCAATTACATACCTATTAATGATTTGTGGAAGAAGTGCACAAATCCCACTTTTGAATCTCCATTTAACGTTTGTCTGCTTTTAAAATTTTCATAAATTTATCCTCTTTGAGAATAACTTCAGAAGTGATTGAAGTTGAAAATTCGTGTCTGACTACTGATAATTTTGTGAAGTGTGCATTGTGAATGTCAAACATTACAGATTTTTACCTCAATATTGATATGGCGTCAACTTCAGACATTAGAGGTTTTACTTGGCTTGCCAAGCTTAACTACAAACATTTTCAATGAAGTTGTGGTCATGACAAGGTTAAATTCCATACATTTTCGACTAAAATGCATGTAAAAATGGGCTAAAACTCCAGTTATTTGTGTCTGAAGTGCAGTTGAAATTATATTTTATGTCTTTAAAAAACTTATACCCCACCAAACATAAATTTAATCTTGAAAGACAAAAATTAAAGAGCAACTTATTTAAAAAGCAAATGGGCAATTACATACCTATTAATGATTTGTTGAAGAAGTGCACAAATCCCAATTTTGAATCTCCATTTAACGTTTGTCTGCTTTTAAAATTTTCATAAATTTATCCTCTTTGAGAATAACTTCAGAAGTGATTGAAGTTGAAAATTCGTGTCCGATCATCGATAATTTTGTGAAGTGCATTGTGAATGTCAAACATTACAGATTTTTACCTCAATATTGATATGGCGTCAACTTCAGACATTAGAGGTTTTACTTGGCTTGCCAAGCTTAACTACAAACATTTTCAATGAAGTTGTGGTCATGACAAGGTTAAATTCCATACATTTTCGACTAAAATGCATGTAAAAATGGGCTAAAACTCCAGTTATTTGTGTCTGAAGTGCAGTTGAAATTATGTTTTATGTCTTTAAAAAACTTATACCCCACCAAACATAAATTTAATCTTGAAAGACAAAAATTAAAGAGCAACTTATTTTAAAAGCAAATGGGCAATTACATACCTATTAATGATTTGTGGAAGAAGTGCACAAATCCCACTTTTGAATCTCCATTTAACGTTTGTCTGCTTTTAAAATTTTCATAAATTTATCCTCTTTGAGAATAACTTCAGAAGTGATTGAAGTTGAAAATTCGTGTCTGACTACTGATAATTTTGTGAAGTGTGCATTGTGAATGTCAAACATTACAGATTTTTACCTCAATATTGATATGGCGTCAACTTCAGACATTAGAGGTTTTACTTGGCTTGCCAAGCTTAACTACAAACATTTTCAATGAAGTTGTGGTCATGACAAGGTTAAATTCCATACATTTTCGACTAAAATGCATGTAAAAATGGGCTAAAACTCCAGTTATTTGTGTCTGAAGTGCAGTTGAAATTATGTTTTATGTCTTTAAAAAACTTATACCCCACCAAACATAAATTTAATCTTGAAAGACAAAAATTAAAGAGCAACTTATTTTAAAAGCAAATGGGCAATTACATACCTATTAATGATTTGTGGAAGAAGTGCACAAATCCCACTTTTGAATCTCCATTTAACGTTTGTCTGCTTTTAAAATTTTCATAAATTTATCCTCTTTGAGAATAACTTCAGAAGTGATTGAAGTTGAAAATTCGTGTCTGACTACTGATAATTTTGTGAAGTGTGCATTGTGAATGTCAAACATTCTGATTTTTACCTCAATATTGATATGGCGTCCAACTTGGACATTAGAGGTTTTACTTGGCTTGCCAAGCTTAACTACAAACATTTTCAATGAAGTTGTGGTCATGACAGTTAAATTCCATACATTTTCGACTAAAATGCATGTAAAACGGGCTAAAACTCGATTATTTATTCGAAGTGCGGTTGAAATTATGTTTTATGTCTTTAAAAACTTATACCACCAAACATAAATTTAATCTTGAAAGACAAAACTTAAAGAGCAACTTATTTTAAAAGCAAATGGGCACTTACATACCTAGTAATGATTTGTGGAAGAAGTGCACAAATCCCACTTTTGAATCTCCATTTAACGTTTGTCCGCTTAAAATTTTCATAAATTTATCCTCTTTGAGAATAACTTCAGAAGTGATTGAAGTTGAAAATTCGTGTCTGACTACTGATAATTTTGTGAAGTGTGCATTGTGAATGTCAAACATTACAGATTTTTACCTCAATATTGATATGGCGTCAACTTCAGACATTAGAGGTTTTACTTGGCTTGCCAAGCTTAACTACAAACATTTTCAATGAAGTTGTGGTCATGACAAGGTTAAATTCCATACATTTTCGACTAAAATGCATGTAAAAATGGGCTAAAACTCCAGTTATTTGTGTCTGAAGTGCAGTTGAAATTATGTTTTATGTCTTTAAAAAACTTATACCCCACCAAACATAAATTTAATCTTGAAAGACAAAAATTAAAGAGCAACTTATTTAAAAAGCAAATGGGCAATTACATACCTATTAATGATTTGTGGAAGAAGTGCACAAATCCCACTTTTGAATCTCCATTTAACGTTTGTCTGCTTTTAAAATTTTCATAAATTTATCCTCTTTGAGAATAACTTCAGAAGTGATTGAAGTTGAAAATTCGTGTCTGACTACTGATAATTTTGTGAAGTGTGCATTGTGAATGTCAAACATTACAGATTTTTACCTTAATATTGATATGGCGTCAACTTCAGACATTAGAGGTTTTACTTGGCTTGCCAAGCTTAACTACAAACATTTTCAATGAAGTTGTGGTCATGACAAGGTTAAATTCCATACATTTTCGACTAAAATGCATGTAAAAATGGGCTAAAACTCCAGTTATTTGTGTCTGAAGTGCAGTTGAAAATATTTTCACCCAAAAAAAATTTTGTACTTCGAATTTAATAATCCAACATACGATTGGACGCCCAAATTTATTTCAAGTAAGCTCAAATTTAAAACATAGATTTCATATATCATAAAAATAAACATCAACCATCAATTTATCAAAACAACGCCAACATAACAAACCTATTTAGCACCCTTTTAATTTTTTTCGTGTATGTCTGCACTCCAGTTGATTGATGTGCATGTAAAATTTTGCTAAAACGTCAATCACGTGTGTTTGAACTTTGAAGTGCAGTTGAATCCTTTTTTGCTCAAATAATTTATTTTTTGAATTTCAACAATTAAATACACGATTCAACACCCAAATCTACTTGAATAAATTTAAATTTCAAATATTACAAAAAATAAATTTCAATTTGTCACAACAACATTATAACAAACTCATTTTACAACAATGGTAATTTTCCATTGTTTAATGCCCATTTTAATTAAACTCATTTGAAATTGAATACACATTTCTTCAATCTATATTGAGTGTGTCTCCATTTTGTTGTTGCTAGCAAATATCACTATTTTTTATTTTGAATCACAAAGCAATATAAGGAGAGATCATTTAATTTTTTTGAGGCTAAAATATTAAATAGAAGGAAAGTCAATTTTTGAGGCTAAAATATTAGGAGAGATCATTTAATTTTTTTAAAGAAAGGTAGCTACATGCATATGCTAGGTCCAAATATTAATATAAACCGTTGTTATCAATTGTGATGCATGAACATATATACTTGAGAATTGTTCTTTGTTCTTTGCCTTGATATTAATTTTTAACTTGTTCGAGGACAAGCAAATGTCTAAAGGGTGATATAATTTGCAGAAAGTTCTATATTTTGGGTGTCTATATATCTCATGTCTTGTGTGATTTGATAAAACGTCATGGTTATTGAATGAATTTCACTCAACAAATGTTTAGAAATAAAATCAGGTGATAATAGATCAAAAGGATGTGAGTTGGAGCGAAACGAGAAAATAGTTAGCTTGTTCGTCGCGGGAGAGGTAAGGGACCTGACAATTTAATGAAACAGTGTAGATTGAGAAGGCTACCAGTCATAGCTCGCAGTTAGATCTGTCCAAAGCTTGGGTCGGACCGGGTCAAATGACTTTTTTTTTCTAACTTGTCCGATCCTGACTTTTTTTTAAAGAAGATTTCCCGACCCTGGCCCTGATCATTCGGGGACCCTACGGGTCACGGATCGGTCCTGATCCGCTCTACAAAAAAACAGGGAAATTTAGAAGGATCGGGACGCGGGACCCAGCGTTTTATTTTAAAAAATTTAAAATTGAATTCCCAACACTTAAAATTGACATTCACCCTACATTACCACGAAATTTGGACGTTGAAATCTATTGTATATCGTGAGATCTCAGCTAAAGAAAAGGAAAAAATTAGAAACCGATTTTGGAGTAACGTCAAATCGATTGGAAAGACAGACGTTTTTCCTTAAATTGGCTGCGCCAAATCGCCTTGTGCGGTTTGGCCGGACCCATCTCGAAAAAATACGGGAAATAAAAAAAAAATGGGTAAAACGGACATCCGAGCACAGAGTTATGTCCATTTAAAGTTGCACCAATTTACAACTATTTTCGCTCCCTATGTCAATGTTTTAGTCTACATCACATATATTCATAAAACATGTAACAAAAACTTCAAATATATATATATGTAACAATATACCTTCCGCAAGAACCCAATCACGAAGGCAAACCAAAACGTGCACAGTAGCGGGTCGACGTCGGGTCGGAGGTCGGACCGGATCGGGAGGGTAAAAAATTCTGACTATGACCCCACCCTACATAAGATCGGGTCCCCGCTTTTTCGGATCACGTGGCTCACGAGTCAAAAATACGCTGATTTTGGCCCTGATGTTTTCGGATCGGGCTGGGGCGAGCCGAGCGGGTCCCCGACCCGATGGACAGGTCTACTCGGAGTAGTGCGATTTCAGTTTTTTTTATCCAACTTTGTATGAATTTGAACGAGCTCCAACAAAACTAGGTCATATATACACCCACGAAAACATCTTTTTGAGGGTCACACATCACTTTTGGAGGCATGAACATATAAAGAGGGGAAGCAACGAAATAAAGTTTCAATTTCTTATACTTTTACTTGTTCGTTATGAAATTCTATGCTATGTTTCTTAAATAATATTATGGGTAGCTAGATTTTTTCTCTAGAATTTTAATTAATTATTTGTTGAATAAACTCGTAATAGTGTTTAATTATAATCAAGTCAGTTGTCTTCTCTATTTTTTCAATTGCATTCATATTTATTGCTGTTAATTGAAGGCTCTTATTAACGAAATCTGTTTATCAATTGTAACAATAGGTTTTAATTGAATAATGATACTTTAAAGTCGTCAAGAAGTTAAATAATTTAGTAAATTAGCGGAACTAGTGATAACAAAACTTTAACGTAATCCCGTAAATAACACAAAATATTAGCTAGAGTTAATTTGAAAAAGTAATTTTAGAAAATTAGTACACTTGATAAAAAAAAATTATGGTAAGAAGAGATTCATGATTGATAGATAATAATAAGACAAGATTATAGTTAATATTTATTCTGACATACAAGACCTCTTAATATATAAAAAAAAAACTTGATAACTTTATTACTCTTCCTATTCATTAATTATAAGTTTACATTAAAAAATTAAAATATTACACATTAAAAAAGTCAATTAAATTAATATTCTTACGAATGGTCGTTACCTATAGTTTCATAATGTACCGTATCGTATGGTATAATATCTTATTATATTTTTTGTATTAATGAATATATTGTTTGGATCGACTGTATCATTTGTGTAGTTTAATAATATTTTTATTGTTTGGTTTGACCGTACAGTACTATATAATAACATGTTTGTTTACTAAAATAACCTTAACACTAATTACTCCCTCCATCCTATATTACTTGTCCATTTTCCCCTTTATACGCCCCTTAAAAATTATAAATAAAGAATATATTTTTACTATATTACTATTATCTCTCTCTAATAAATGCACTCTAATAAATTTTGATTATTGTCAAAACTATTTAATATTAAGAGTAAAATAGAGAAGATTTAATTAATTCAATCTTGGGTTTGTAGGTTCACAAGTAATTTGAGATATATTTTTAGTAATGCGGACAGGTAAATATGGGGCGTAGAACGTACAAACTAATGTATATATATTAATAGGGATGATAGGTGGGTACAATTTTGCGGATTCCGCATCGCACCGCTCCAGTTGGGGCGGGTATGAGTATAACTTTGGCGGGTAGTAGGCGGATATGGGTAGGTGGTGGATTTACAGTTATACCCGCCTCATACCCTCCCCAAATCCACTCGTCCGCCTTATAACTGACAACTATAATTTTATTTGTACAACTTTATATTTATCTAACGCCCAAATAATTTGGCAGCCCATAGTCCCCGTATGAGTTCCGCCAAGATAATGACGGGTATTGATGGGTGACGGATATCCACTTGTATGGTGGAGCGGGTGTGAATTTAGAAATATACCTGCATAGGCAGATATGGATGTTGAAAATGTACCGCCACGAATGGCGGATAGGTGACGAATATAAAATTTTCTAACGGGTACGGATGCGGGGGAGAGGGTACCCGCACCCGCCCAATTATCATCCCTATATATTAACAAAACTAAAATAAAAGACACATAAAAACTTTTAAAAAATAAATAGGTGGTAAGTGAAGGGCGATCATTGGGTGGTGAAGGTAGGGATAAGGTGGGGCGTGTGGCAAGGTTGGTGGAATTAGGGTGAGTGTGATGGAGGTGAGTGGGTGGTGTTAGTGTATGGAGAAATAAAATACATAACTACGTAAAAATAAAATTAAGTTTATTCATGATTATATAATCATGAAATTATAATGAATTTATAATATCATACAATATAATATTATAATATTATGAACCACGAGAAACAATCATCCAAACAAGGAGTTAGTGCTGCAAAAGTTTGATTGAAATATTTGTCTGAGATTAATTCCGAACATAAAAATCAACCAATCAGAGTAAAAAGTTTATGTGAGTTTTAGACTGTTAAATTAAAATAGTCAAAGAGGTTTGCTTCAACATTGATAAAAAATCAGTTGGATTATGAACATAAAATAAATGCTTAAAAAATCAATCAATCATTGAGCAATTGGAAGCTAAATGAGTAAATAAATAGCAAATGTATTTTACATTCATAAATACCAAAACCAACCTACCACCCATCCAGCCTGTTCTCCATAACACCCAATAATCCAACTAAATTTTGGTTAAGCAGCTCAGAACCTATTAATTTTCTCAGCCTTAATTACAGGATTAGCCTTAGCAATCTCTTCTTTCCCTTGTGATTTAAAATCAAAGGTACAATCATGTTGCTCTGGGTATCTATGGGTCCCACAAAAGGTACTACCACATCTGCACTTAAATCCCACAACACCTACTTTCTTCCTACAAGTCAAACACCTGTTCGGCACCGCCGCCCTCTCAACAACAGGCTCCGCCGAACAGCTAATTATTCCGACGGGCTCAACTTTAGGTCTATTTATAACAAGCTTATCCATAGCTACTTTAGCCATAGCAGCATGATCTTCCTTAATCTTAACGTCTCTGTAACACTTTGAACAAAACCCCATCGTGGCAGCCGTGCCAAAAAATCCACAACCGTTTGAGCATAAAGTTGGCTCTAACGGCGGGAAGCTTGTTCCGTCGTTGAATTTGTTTCCTTCGGAACCCATCGAATAGTTTTGTTACTTCTATTTCACAAATCCAAGTTAGCAGAGAGCAAATAAATTGATTATGAAGAACGCAATATGAGAGCAGGTGAATGATATATTATAGACTAGTTGTGGGGTCAATAATCTATTTTGCTACGACGGTTGGATTGGGTTAAATGACCATAATACCCTTAAGACGTGGTCAAATTAAGGGTATTATTGGTAATTAAAGCTCGGTTTACACATCCTATTTCTGGTCACAAAAGGAGAACTAGTTGTAATTGGAAAAGGAGTAGAAATTTCTGTATGTGATGGTAAAAGACGGTAATACCCTCATATGCGCGTAGGAATGATGCAAAAAAAGGACTTAATTGTCATTTAAGTATATAACCGAGTCCGACGAGTAATGGGCAAAAGTAATGATGCTGTGGCCCTTCTAGAAGAATCTTAAACAGTTGATTCTACTAGCTTCTAAAACTAATAGAAGATTAATAAATTACTTAATACTCCCTTAAGAATAATTTCACATAATTAATGTCATAGATTAAAAAAAATCAACTAACAGTACTTTGTAAGCTCTTAAACCCTTCCTTTCATCTAATAATAATAATCTTTTTAATTTATTCAATCATTCAACCGAGCTCTGCCTCCCTCAATTCATTCTTAAAAAAACTTTTATTTTTCTGCACGTGTTTTAAGTAACTAATTAGAAATTTTCAGACTCGAAAAGGACCACATATAAGTGACAAAATATAATTCAATGCTATTTTTCTGTGCCGGTCTAACTTAGAAGAAAATAGTATTGAATCCTTGCTCACGTACTGGCAATACTTTTTTTTTGTACAGGTAACATTTGATTGACATATGTATACAAAAACAACATATCCAATGAAAATCACACAATATGGAGTTTGGGGCCGGTATTCCAATTTAGTGAAGCGGATCAATACACACACAAAAAAAAGTAAGAAACTTCTAATGCCAGAAATTATAGAGACAAGACAACAAAACAAGTTTAAAACATAGTAGTAAAATGGTTTTGTATCAGAAATATGCACATACCTGTAACTCGAAAACCTACTATGAAGAAAAGAGGATCACCGCATGAAGGAAAAAAATAGAAGGAGATTAGGTTAAAAAGACGTACGGTGGGTGGCTACGACAGAGCCGTGGTTTTGGTATTTGCCCAACTGCCCCGGCCCGCACACCGTAATTTAGGGGCCGCTTGGTTTTCTATTCAGCGGAAAAGATTATTTGTCTTTGTCAATATACGGTCACCCTACACTCAAAACGATACATATGTTTAGAGGTGTTATCGGTCCAGATACTTTCGATAATTATTCGAGAATCGGATCGATAAATTCAGATCAATATTCGGATTGAATCTTTATCGCTTCGGATATGAGTACCAGAAAATTATTCGATCCGGCAAATTTGATAATTACTGATAATTAATAATTCCCCTCTAGCCCTCCCGACAACTCTAATTATATTTAGTTGTAATATTCCCTAATGTTTGACTATTGTACATGTTTTAAGAATATATGTGATGTAAACTTTATGTTTTAATGTGAATCATTGACATAAAATATAGGGAGAGAGAAAAGAAAGTAGTTGTAAATTCGTGCAACTTTAAATGGTCATAACTCTGCGCTCGGACGTCCGTTTCACCTAAAAAAAATTGATTTCGCGTATTTTTTCGATACGGGGCCGGACCAAACCGTCGAACGCAACCGATTTCTTCAAAAATGTCTGTCTTGCCAATTAATTTCACTTTTTCCCCAAATCGTTACTAATTTTTCTTTTTCTTTCACTAAAGATCTCGCGATTTATAATAGATTCAACGTCCAAATTTCGTGGTAATGTATCCGAGAATGTCAGTTTCAGTATTGAAAATTCAATTTAAAAAAAAACGGGCCCCGGATCAATCCGAACAAAATCTTAGCGATGCGGGCCCGACTACTGATAAGGTATCGATCCGGTCCCGAATCTTCACATTACAAAAAAAAGTTCTGATATGATCCCATAAAGGGTATTAGTATTACGCGTGTGGGATAACAAGCTTCCTTGAAACTTACTCTACTATGAACTACACTATTTTGTAACATTAATTATTTTACAAATTGGGTTCAAAAAATTACATTATTTTATAATGCATAAAAATTTCAATGGTCTCAATTTAGATACCAATCCATACACTCATTTCACGTCATTTATGAGTGTCTTTTTGTTGCATGAAAGGTGTGGATAAATGATCAATGAAATAAATTGAGTATCATGTGTTATGATGAAATTTCAATTAAATTAAATATACCTCTTTTCATATGTTCAAGCTACGATGATAGAGTTATTCGGTTGTGCTAGTGGAAGGTAGTAGAAAGTAGAGTTTCATACCGGATTGAGAGGCATTGAAGTAAGTTTGGGTGTCAAGATAAGATCGGGTGGTGGAGACCCGAAAGGAATCATCTCGTAACCGATCAAGACATGGTGTCAACCGTTACTCAACCATTACTCACCAGTTACAATCATTATTCTTCAATCATTAAGAGGTCATAATTAACATTGATGACATTTAAGTGGAGATGGAGTTTCAGCTTGTAACCTCTGTAATTCATAGCTATAAAAGGAGTTCAACCTTCATATTGGAAGAGCATCTCATTTTCATTGTTGACATTCAATTTTGACCCGTTTTTCGGATTATTTGTTGCAATTTAAGCAATTTAGGACATCACATTTTAATCATAATTTTTCACATTTTTACCTAATATTCTATGTTTTATTTTTAACAAAATGATATCGCATCTCTTATTTTAAATTAAACATTAGGTTTCTGTTAATATTATATTTTTATTATTGCTCCGTTATTTTATTTTAATAATTTGGCATCTTTTAAATAATAAACATGTTGTATTCTTTACTCAAGCCAATTTCATCAAAACAGTCAAATCTGAGGCTCAATTCAGATCACTTAAATCCAACACTCTTTTCAATTTCATCCAAACACCCATTTTTCCTTTCCCCCAAAACCCTAAACCTAAAAACACTCTATAAAACAAAACATTTCTCCTTCACTTCATTTGGACTTCAGTCGTAACATTCCCATATATTTCTCCTTCTCTTCATATCATGCCCATTTTTTGGATTTTAAAAATTCAGCAGCCACACTTCACCATCCCCTTCCCCTTAACACATTATCACTCTTTCCGCCTTTACCACCGTCGTCCAACCCCGTCGAACCACCCACACCGTCGCGAACCACCTTCCCGTCGCCCACATCATCGCGGACCACCAAACCCCATTCCCGTTGATTAACTGTCTACAACCACTGGCGGCGTCGCTCCGGCGTTAGCCGTGGAAGTGACGCCGCCCTCCCTTTGCTCTCTATTGTATCTGATCGGATGTTAAACTCCGGTGACACTACTGGTTTTTGTGATGTTCTTTCATCTACCACTGTTTCACTGATTTTGTGTCGGAAAGAAATGCTCCGGCGATTCGATTGGTTACTGTTGCTACTTTTTTTTATTATTATTGGACTGATTTTGTAATTTTGGGGTAACTAACCGAAGTTCAAAAACTTCGATGACCTCGGTTGGCATTTATTTTTTTGATCCGTTTGTTATTTTGTTTGTTGGACTGATTTTTTTACTATTTTGGTAACTACCGGAGCTTAAAACTTCGGCGACCTTCGGATTGATATTTCCGACGATGTTGTTGGCCTCTATTTCGGTCGTGTTTGTTCTGTTGGGTACTGCTTTTCGCTATTGTTTATTTGGTATTATCGCTGGCTATTGGTTTTGTACTATGTTGGATTGTTTCCGGAGACATTCTGAGTTTTTCCGTCGTTAATGGTGGTTTCCGTTGAACGATATTGTTTTGCGGTTCTTGGGGGTCTGATTTTGACAATGTTTGCCCTCTTATTTATTTTATTGAACTGATTGGAACAATTTCCAAAAAGAACAGATTGTTACATTTTAATATTGGGTATTTACTGATTTGAACATGATACTACATTGACCGATGAATCCCCGTCTGATTTTTAAGGTCTCCCCTGTACAAAAGACGGGTTTATATTTGGTTTTACTTATTAATTCTTGTCATTACTTTAGAATTATTCATTCTATTACTAATACTTTTACTAAGTGTTTATACATGTACCTGGAGATGCATCTTGTGCATAATGCCTAAAAAAAATGTCCCGAAAGTTTTATTTTATGTCGTTGTATTTAATTATAGTTTTATTATTCTGTATTGCATTTTATTTTAATTGTAAATTATGAAAAATGCTTAGAATAGGTAGAATAAAAAGCCAATATATAATTAACCTAAGTTTGATCGGATAGCCGCAAGTTAGCGAATCTTAAAGGATGTCTAACCCGTTCTCTTTAGGATAATAAAGAACTCTGATCCAGAATCTCACTAATTTCGCAGACCATTAAATGGAGATCAATTGCAGTATTTTTATTGCAATTGTTCAAGTGTCCTAATTCACTTAACTAATTAGGTGACGACTCCTAAAAAACAAGCATTTTGCTCCATCAAGGGAACCGCGCCAAAGAGCAACGTTGCGGATACCGTTCAGACCCCGAGGTCAAAATGGGGGCGACAACATGGCGACTCCGTTGGGAAATCAGGTTCTTAACCACAGCAAACTCACGTTAATTAAATATTGCGCTTTATTTTGTTTTTTATTGTAAATACTTTAAATTGTTTGCTTTTAATTTTGTAATTAACTGCTTTAATTGCTACTTTTTTTTAATATTTTTCTTAAACTGACATTCCGCTCATATTTCCTTCCTTACGGAAAATTCACATATCACACACTACACGCGAGGTGCGCTTTGTGCATCAGCAAATTTCTTTCATAAAACCCAAATTTAAGAGAGTTGGCAATATATGTGGAGTGTCCGGTCCAACCGGTGGCCGCGTAGCCTTCTCGCTCGAGTAATCCGCTCGGAAACCTTGCGTCTAGTAAGCTAAATCTTAGCAAATTTAGGATAGAGATATACCACCATTCATTTTAAGTCATACATGCATATATCTTAGGTGGGCCGGGCCTTGGTATCGTCTCCACAATTATGAAATTCATCAAATTGTCGACGGGTTTCACAACCCAACGATCAATCAACATATATGTGTAGTGTGATAATGATAGACGGACTCAAGACTAATCATGACATGTCAAAATTGGAAAATGTACATTCATCGTTTCCAACAAAAGCATTAATGTTTAGCTACTTGAATTAATCTGTCACAATCTCGCATATTTGGCGTTTAGGCTCACCTCTGGCATAAGAAAGGTCTCATGCATATTAGGGCACGCGTTTGATTCACATATTTTTTGCTTACTATTGTTTGTCGTTAGCAACTCTGTACATATTATTAAAGCAATAATTATCCTCTCAACTATGTACATACCATGCTATGTGTTTGCAACTCCGGACACGAGCATTTACATTTTTTGCACTTTTGCTGTCACATTACAATCAGGACTTCTACTGGATAAATCATTCTTGAACATCACGACTTGGACCTCGTGAAACATCAACCTCTAGTCCGATCGAATCAATCAAGTGATTTTCTGACTATTGTCGCATCCCTACATTTTATTATTTTTGGGACTTTTCTACTCTCACTTATTTCACATATTTTTGCAGGAAGACCGCCTCACAAACAGTCGAGGGCGGTCGTTAAAAATACAAAAAAAAATCATCACAGAATGACCGGGAGTTATGTTGTTGAAAGAAGTCGGCCAATATCAGATTCAACGAGGCATCACTCGAAATTTGTCTACACTTTTGTATTTTTTATATATATATTTGCACATTTGATTAATACATTTAGTTTTTAATTACAGAATTCTTTTATATCATTCATTTTACAACATAATTTTCCGAACGACGCGATACTCTGATTCTCACCACACGGTGTGATACGTAGGCAACCCATCTTGGCTCGGCACCACAAAAAAAACATTCAGTTTGCATTGCATTCATCCAATCATGGATATTCATTTTTTCTTTACATTCATTTTATCTTGTACAATCATGTTTCATTGGATTCTTCGTATTGGGGCAGTCATTTTACTTGCATTCGTCTTGTAGTGGACAATCATTTATTTTGCACAACTTTTACTTCTATTATCTTGTCATATTAATTTTTTTCAAGCATATATTTTATAACCTATCTGAACGAACTACGCGCACCTAATTCCCTTAGCGGGATACATAGACAGCCCTATTCGGGTTCGGTATTCTTTATTCAAAAAAATATATTTTATTCAACAAAAAAAAACATTCATTTTTCATCTTATACATCCTATCATGAACATTCATTTTACTTTGCATTCGTCTTGTAGTGGATAATCATATATTTTTGCACAGCTTTTTACTACTTCTATCCTATAATAGATGAATTCTTTTACAAACATACATTTTATAACTTATCTGAACGAAATACACGCACTTAATTTCCTTAGCGGGATACGTAGGCAGCCCTACTCGGGTTCGGTACTCTTTATACAAAAAAAAGTATTTTATTCAACAAAAAAAACATTCATTTTTCATCTTATACATTCTATCATGAACAATCATTTTACTTTGCATTTATCTTGTAGTGGATAATAATATATTTTTGCACAACTTTTTACTACTTTTATCCTATAATAGATGAATTCTTTTACAAACATACATTTTATAACTTATCTGAACGAATTACACGCACTTGATTCCCTTAGCGAGATACATAGGCATCCCTACTCGGGTTCGGTACTCTTTATTCAAAAAATACAAAAAAAAAATATTCAACAAAAAAACATTCATTTTTCATCTTATACATCCTGTCATGAACAATCATTTTTTCATTGCATTCATTCTACTAGGGGCAGTCATTTTACTTTGCATTCGTCTTGTAATGGATAATCATATATTTTTGCACAGCTTTTCACTAATTCTATCCTATAATAGATGAATTCTTTTACAAGCATACATTTTATAACTTATCTGAATGAACTACGCGCACCTGATTCTCATAAAAAGCGAGATACGTAGGCAGTTCTATTCGGGTTCGGTACCCTTTATTCAGAAAATTTAAAAAAAATTATTCAAAATACAAAAAAAAATGTTATTCAAAAATACAAAAAATATTTTTTTTAAGTATCATTGTTTGATTTGATTGATACCAACACAGTTAGGGTGTGTATAGAAAATAAGGAGTAATAATAAGTAGGGGCTGAATTTATGGTAAATCATAGATTCTTTTGGTACCTCTTATTCACATCCGTAATGACATTGTCTTGCATGATTTCAAGATAAGAATGAAACCAACCTCATCGTTTCATATGCATTGTGTGGTGAGTTTTAGAATAAATTCAATTGCATTGCATTATGATCTAGAACTTGGCTTGAATGTTTGTTGAGGCGAAATCCTAAGTAACACTTGGTATATGAAATGATCGTAGGCTTACTTTGATCCGTTTTAGCCTTTTCAACCTACCAAATAACATTATCTGTAGTATTCTCCTTTGAGCCTAAAGCCTATTTTTTGACAACCGCATGTTACACCTATACCCTTTCTGAGTGCATACGCACTATCCCTTTCTTGATCCGACCTCCTTGAGCGCTTTAGAAATGTGCAAGTGGCTGACAAAAATTATAGTGAAGTTTTCAAAGACGAAAGCTGTCAAAGTCCCAAAAGAAAAAGAAAAAAAAATGACGACTTCACAAAAAGAAGAAATCAAAAGCCCCGACATTATCAAGGAAAAAATGATGATGAATGAAATGAGAAAATAACTCTGAAAAAAAAGGGCTCCAAACGAGAAATTCAAAAAGAAGTCAGTACAAGGAAGCAAGTCAGCATTAAAGCGCACAAATATCAAGCACGGACGTAGTCCAACGCTCGAGGAAGGATTAATCACTTTTACCCAAATAATATTCATCCCTTCCCCCAAACCTACATTACAAGCCCGTGACAAGCCCTACATAATCTTATACTGAGGGTTTTCACATTAATGGATACTTACATGACGGCCAAGCCTATAGTATCACAAATGCATGCATTGAACATCTTTCTGAGTGTGAGTGTGTTTCTCTAAACGTCCCAAAATTCAAAATACTGGAATATATGTGAGGATGAGACTTTCTTTCAGTGAGGGCATTTGAAACATGAGGATGCGTATAGTTTGAAATATTTGCTTGAAGCAAGTGTCGACACTCATGTATGTCTGAGATACCATCTGAAGCTATAAGAATTACACCGGAGTCAGTCTCGGTTAGACTGAAAGCAATAAACGAGAATCCTTATGCACAATACTAATTGTTGGTACCAACTAAAGTCAAAACGTGATTCTGTCTTTTCATTTTTTGTTTCCAGAAAAACAAAAAAAAATATGTATATTAAAATTCCTATTTTTGCATCACGAACTACGTCTTGACCTGATTCTCTCGGTGGGATGCGTAGGCAGCCACATCGGCTTCGGTCTCAAAAAAAAAATGAAAAAAATTCTTACCTATTCAGCTTGACAAATTAGCTAATCAGGCTGCAAGTTTTGGCTATGCCCAGTTAAAAGTTTAACATCTTCATGCATCGGAAACTGGGGCATTTTTTAGGATTGCATTCTCATCTGTTCATTGTACATCACATATATCCCTGCATGAGCTTTTCATCCATGTTTGATATAAAAAAAAGTTTTTCTGATCGCCTTAATAAAATAGCTAATCAAGCCGCAAGTCACGACCTTGCCCAGTTTAAAGTTCAGTATCTTCTTGCATCAAAAAATTGGGCATTTTTTAGGGTTGCATTCTCATCTATTCATTGCGCATCGCCTAAGTCCCCACATTAGCTTTGCATTTATGTTTGAAATAAAAACAAATGCGTCATCCGATCACCTTGATAGAGCAGGCAAGCTACCTACACAGGACTCGATTTTGTCTAATGGAGAGTTCAACATCCTCATAAACCAGAAACTAAAGCATATTTTGAGGATCACATTCATGTTTGGCATCTGTACAAAAGTGTCATCTGAACCTACAAGGTCTCATCCACATTATGTCTGTGCAAGGACGGTGTTTCAACTCACAGGGTCATATTCTCGTCCTTATCTAATTCATTTTACATTACCTATATTCATGCATTAACTTTTCATCCAGATTGGGTTTGCAAGAGCTTCAACGTCATTCCAACCCAGGTGGGTCGCAAACGAACAAAATCTATGCAACGACGTCATTCCAACCCAGGCGGGTTGCAAACGCACAACGTCTATGAAACGACGTTATTTCAACCCAGGCGGGTCGCTAAATAGGTACGTCCATAAAATAACATCATTTTCATTTAAGCTTATGCAACAATATCATCTATGTTTCGTCTATGCAATGATGAACATCTGCATCGTGTCTGTGCAATGATGTCATTTCATTTAAGCCTATGCAATGACTTCATCTATGTTTCATCTATGCAACAACGAACATGTGCATCGCGTCTGTGCAACAACGTCATTTCATTTAAGCTTATGCAATGGCTTAATTTATGTTTCGTCTATGCAACGACGAACATCTGCATACCGTCTGTGCAACGACGTCATTTTATTTAAGCCTATGCAACGACTTCATCTATGTTTTGTATATGCAACGACGAACATTTGCATCGCGTCTGTGCAACGACGCCATTTTATTTAAGTCTATGCAACGGCTTAATCTATGTTTCGTCTATGCAACGACGAACATCTGTATCGCGTCTATGCAACGACACCCTTTTATTTAAGCCTATGCAACGACTTAATATATGTTTCGTTTATGCAACGACGAACATCCGCATCGCGTCTGTGCAACGACGTCATTTCATTTAAGCCTATGCAATGACTTCATCTATGTTTCGTCTATGCAACGACGAACATTTGCATCGCGTATGTGCAACGACGCCATTTTATTTAAGCCTATGCAACAGCTTAATCTATGTTTCGTCTATGCAATGACGAACATTTGCATCGTGTCTGTACAACGACGTCATTTTATTTAAGCCTATGCAACGACTTCAACTATGTTTCATTTATGCAACGACGAATATTTGCATCGCGTTTGTGCAACGACATCATTTCATTTAAGTCTATGCAATGACTTAATCTATGTTTCGTCTAGATTAAACAGGCGCGTTGTACGATTTCATTCATTGCAATTATAATCATAAAACTCTCATTATTGGCTCGAAACTGATGCAGTTAAGCTAAGGTCCGGATCAATTTTGCGGAAGGAGCTCATCTTGGTTTATGACATTACATGATATCTTTCTTACTTATTATTTTCATTTGCTTACTTACTATTAATTGCTTATTACTCTTTATTCCAAATTGATTCACGTATCCTTAAAATCACTTACAAATTCAATTGTACCTTTTTGGGATAAACAGTTTGGCGCCTACCGTGGGACTAAGGATAGTAATGGTGATTTATCCAAACTCAAATTTCACTTATTTCTTTTGAGATTTTGTGAAAACAGGTCAATACTAAGTACTTATAGAATTGTTAGTGATATTCAAGTTAAGATTACAAACCACGATGACAACAACAATGGTGTCAATAGAGCTAAAAATATCATTAGCAACAACGACATTTCGTCCGTTGATTTATTAATTGGCGAGCATCGAAATAACTCCGTGATTTCACCCTAGGGGGTCTAGAAGGTCATGTGGAAAAATACCGGACGATGATCAGGATGGCGAAATAAATTTGGCTCGAATCTTTAATATGTTGAAAGTATAACATGATGTTATTACTCAGTTGCAAAAATTGAGCAGCGAAACAAGTGCGGTGATGTGCCTAGAAATTACGACACATTTGATACCATTTTTACATTGGTACACCAAGAATGAGAAAATATGCTGAAACATGGTCAAAATGCTGAAAAATTGAAGAAGTGCTGAGAAGGCCACTTCTGCAGACCACAAAATAGCTATGTCGTAAAATTAATTAGTCAAAGAAGAATTTCGGAGACCCAAAGTGTGACCCAACTGCGGTCCGCACTTCCATTCTACGGACCGCAATCCAGTATGTGAATCACTGCTTCAACTCGAGTTTAAGTGTTTAACTTAGATTGCGAAGACTCAAGATGCTTCTGAGGGCCGCATGTAAGTTCTGCAGACCGTAGTTCAAGACTGTCCAACCACTCTGCGAACCCTAGATCCGTTATGCGGTCACAAAGTGGTCAAGCGGATTTTTTTGTAATATTATACAGTCCAAAAATTGGGTCCCTATATATAGTACCTAGTATTTTGTGATGGGGCGTATGATTTGATGATACCTAGATTGCAATATATCATAGCCATTTTTTTTAATATTCCTTGTCTCATTTTTCACTGTTCATCTTTTAGTTAATCATTCCAAGAAAATATTGTTAATCTATTGTGTAAAGATAAGTATTGTTCATCATTAATCATTGTAAGCATCCTTTTATATTCATTATATCTTGTTACATTTATTATTGTATTGTGTATTTATTACTTGTAATGAGTAGCTAGATTTAGGTTGAGTTTGTGATAAAATAATAAAATATGATAGTTGGGGTATTTGATAAATAATGAAAAAGGTGTATTCATGTGAGATTCAACGACGCCTCATATTTAATGTTAAAGGGTTAATTTCAAACATTTCTTTCTTGCATATTGTCACTATCCAAACTTGAGATATGAGACTAGAGTCTAGAAAAAGAGTATGTTGATTAGGACTTGGGGCTTTGAACCTCATTTAATGATTCCCAACTTTAGTTAGAAGCGAATCAACTAAGGGTACATAATGTTCATAAATGTCACACTTTAGAGGTTGAGAAAGCCTAAAGTGAAATTAGATGAGTCAATTGAGAAATCTCCACTTAGATACAAGTCTCATTACCCATACCACACTAATACACCTACTTAAGCCTAAACCCAACACCATTTTCATAAATTGAGTCACAACCCTAACATTTCAATTACTTGATAATATACACCTTATTTAAGTTGTTAATTGGAATTAAGTAGATAAAACAAACAAATAACTTGGTTACCATAGAAGTAAAGTAGTTAGTAAAGTCATAATATGTGCACGAATATACTAGTTTCTCATCGCATTCCATGTGGGATTCGACCCCAACCTATGTTGGGTAACTATACTTGACAATGGCCGCGTTATACCATTAAAGGTGTAATTTGGGCGAGATCAAATTTTGGCGCCGTTACAAGGCAATATGATCTTGAAATTTTCTATTTATTGTATCGTTACTTTTCTAAGAGCTTTATTTCTCAATTTACGTTTGCTTGTTGTTTTTGGAGAACAAAATTATGTAGAATGCGAGTTTCGAATTAGTCTTTGATCTTGCAGTGCCTTAACCAGTTTTCCTTTACCTTCACACACATACTCACAAGTGCACCAAATAATCAAGTTAAGTGAGTCTATTTCATCCCACAATCTTTTGAGTTTGGTAAAGTAACCTGCAATGTCATTGTTAGCTTGGACTAAACCTGATAATTTTTTTGCAGATGATATAACTTGATTCCATTAGATTTGCTAAATTTGTACTCCAAGCTATCCTATAATTTCTTTGCTGATTTAGAATAGATCACACTATTAGCAATATCCTTGGACAATGCATTCAACAACCAGACAGTAACCATGTCATTCACACAGTTCAATTGTTCAAAATCCTTATGGGCCAAGTGCCTTACAAGCACCATTAATGAAATCAAGCTTCGTCTTGACTGAAAGCGCTATCAAAATTGATTTCATCCACGCTGTGTAACATATTCCATCAAAGATGACATTTATGAGGTTCATCCCATGTGAATATGATGAGTTAAGATGATAAAGATGAGTATGAGCATACACTGCTCCATTTACAATGTTATTTGCTAGATAAGTAAGAGTTACTGATGTGTTATTTGTTAGATCAGTAGTAGGAGTTACTCACTACTATTTCTTCCGTCATTGCTTATTTAGAAGAATTTTGTAAGATTGATTTGAAAGAACTCCTGTAGAGAACTTTGTAAAAGAATTTGGATCGAGCCTTAGTGCTCTGATATCATATTGAAAATGGAAGGAGATTGATATTGAGAAATTTTCTGTGTATTCATCACTGTCAATTTTCATGCCTTTATACAAATTACAAATTCCTATTGTGCAAATAATCAGAAAACTAAGGACTAATCACTAACTATCTGATTGTAGATAACAATCTATAATTAACTATTTATACTTCATCTAGTCTAGAAAGTTTTCAAGAATACTATGCTAGGATATTTACAATTGGACTATATTGGGTCATATGACATTAGGCCCAATCGTTGCATAAAATGGTAGAAGTCCAAGTTGTCCTTCAGTGGCCCAAATGAAACATGACACAATTTCCTCATTTAATAGACTACTTCGATTATAACGATGTTATTGTCGGTTTGAACGATGACTTCCATCTTTCTTCTTCTTTGTAATCAGACACCACATACACCATGGATGTGTGTGCTTCATCTGAGCTTGAGCTCCATTCTTAAGTGATAATGGAGGGCTTCTCGTCAACAAATATATACTTGTACTACGTTCATGATAATAATGTATATATTATAAAAGCTAGGGATAGACAAGATGATGTGACTAATCACATTTTTCTTTTTTCTCATGTTTTTGACATTTGTTGGGTTTTCTCTTCATTTTAGTGCAATTATTCAATTACTAAATGATTAATACTTTTGGTTATTGGAAGGTCACCGTCTAATTGCATTTAGCTTCACACAAGTAAATGTCTACCTCATTAATTCTACACCTAATTGTACCTGCTTAAATAAAATAACGTTACTCAGTAACCACCTTCAAATTTACTTTCAACTATTCTTCATCTCATTCCCCGAGGCCAAAAGGCGAAATCCCTCGTCTACAAGGTCCCCACTCCCCGGGTCGACAGATATTGGTGAAGGAGGTAAATTATGGTAATTCAGCGGTCCACTAGGTGAGAGGCAATGTCGGTCTTGCGAGTCATCGCCACAAGGAGGAATGAAACTCCTCGCTGCATTCTGGGCTCGAACCCCCTACTTGAGAATAATCTGTCACCCTGAAATCAACTGAGCTACGCCCATGCGGGCTCTTCATCTCATTCCTGTTCATATTCCTATCGGTTACAAAACAGCACATTTTTTAAAACTCAACTCAATTCATTATACCCAAGTAGAGAGTGAAACCAGCAAGAAATTAAACAAAAACATATAGGGGTATATCTCCCCTCCTCTTTCCGGTACATATTGCGAATTATGATGCTTTAAATAATCAGTTAATGGGTAATTTATTTCCCCTCCTTTATGTTGGTTTGTACATATTCCAAGTATCCATACTATAAATTGAGGCTAAGATGTACCAATTTCATGCATTTTTTTTTGCATTTAGCGTTTTCTGTTTATCTATATTCAAGCACTAGTGTTCATATATAAATTGATTTGAATCATTGGTTTTTAGTGCTCTTCTCCAGCCCACTTTTCATCTTGGGTGCAATCTGCCACTCTGGAACCAACTGAGCTACACCCATGCGGGTAGCCCACTTTTCATCTGAAAGACAAGTTGCGTAAGATTGTTTTGTTTCTTTATGGTCTTAGTTTTGTTACCTTTTATTACATGTTTGTTTATTTTATATTTGAATTGTAAATTTGTCCTTTTTTTCTAAGAAAAAGATCCGATGATAAAAAATTAAGTTCAACCAAAATATTATCGTTGTGATTTAGTCAATTTTATAAAATTAAGTATCTAAGTTTTAGCTTCTATTTTAATTAAATTGAAAGATTTTAAAAATTATTAATATCTAATTTTAAAATCGCGCTAAGCGCGAACAAATTCACTAGTATATGTATAAATAAATTACAGCCAAATACCAATGACTATCTAGTTTACAAAATATGTATACATTGTATAGATGGTATATATTTTATACTAAATATACATAACTTTATAGTTTTATATATCTATATACAACCGAAGTTTATAAGTTCTGTATACTTCGGCCATATTAATAAACTAGTTAGCCGAAGGGTACATTTAAATAAGTTTTCTTATAAATAATGGTACTCTGCATCAATGAAATATTCACTTCCAATTGTATCGTATGATCGTCCCACCAAATATTGACTCCTCACCCACATCTAAGAACAATCGAATAAAAATGGAAATAAACAGAAGAATTGTGTGACAAACAAAGTGTGGTAGGTGTATGTAGACGTATTTATACATGAAAATAGTGCGACTGATCTATATTTCAAAATTCATTATTAACTGCATGGTATACGCATATATAGTAATAATTTACATCTTGACTAGTTATGATATACATGATACAGAATATCAATGTTGACATTATGAAAGAGATAATTAGTGGGGAAGTGCCAGTTGTGATGTTGATAATGAAGAAGAAGAAGCAGTACTGCCCAAGTGCGTATTGCAATTGATTGCTCTGTACATATTTGATGACATTTTCGATGGCTAATTGGAAGTAGCGTTATTATGCAAGGGGAACATAGAAACAATAATTGATGCAATTTCAAGAAATCAGTAAAACCTGAGTAAGCACAAGTAATTTCTTATAGGTAGCTCCCTAGTTAGGGGTGGCAAAACTCATTTTGGTCCACCTAATCTAAAAATTGGGTTAATTTGAACTAAAGTCTAAATATGTATCCAGATTGATCTATGAGAAATGTTATAAAAAATCATATTTTTGTTAGCTATGCTATATATAACAATATAAAGAAAAATATATTTAACTACTTAGTTTTGTTTAGTAATTTAGCCAATTATAAGAAAGAGAACAAAATAATTAAAATTTGGTAAGAGTTAGAGGATTGAGTTATGATCCATTATATAGTCCATTCTGACCAACTCAATTAGCACAAGTCAATTTTGAACAAGGTTGATAATGACCCGTTAATTGATTCAATTCATTTTAATCCATCTAAAATGAGTCCAATCGACCATTTACCACCCTATAGGCCGGAGTGCGGTAAATTTGCTAGTCTCCCACTACGAAACAACTTCAGGCATGTGGTTTCATAAGTTAGGCTTGATAAAAAGACAATCAGACACATATATATCAAAAAAATTAGTCATTTTGCCTAGAAAGATATTTTTGCCTAATGGACATATGGTTGAATTTAGCTATTTTTGTCTAAACTTTTGCCATATATAATTTCAGATACCAAGTATCTAAAGTTTTTTCTAAAGTGGATACTTATTAAAAATAGTTTTAAAAGTGGGTACAAGTTAAGTAACTACTCGTAAAAGTTTTACACCCCTAAAGGTAGCAAAGGGAGGTCGCTGAAATGGACCTTCAATTAACCCTATTAAATAAATGCATGGTGTAACATGATTGTTGATGCATGTGAATTGAAGGTCATCATATAATTGGTGAATAAACTTGAATCAACTTGCATAGACACTTGAGAATAGAGAAGAACATGGCAAAAGTAGAGAACAATACTAGTACAACATAAATACACACACCTCATTGATCTATGGACAAAATAATATATAGTCCAGTTAGCTCTCATATATACATTGCCGTATATATATGGCGTATAGTTGGAGTAGTAAAACAAAGAATAAGTGAAAGTTTGAGTGGCTGTGCTACACTTCAAAATAGCATTATTTGGTTTTGTCCACACTTTTCATGAGTACTCTTTCATATATACTTGTTTTCAAGGATGCGATCCGATAGTCAGAATTTTCACGAGTTTAAAATATAAAAGAGTAAACACAAAAAAGTTAAAGGAGATTCAATGTCTACTATATATACATAAAATATAATTTTAATAATGTATAAATAATGTCAATTTTCACCGAAGAAGATTCAAATGAACCCGCTTGACCCTACCTGGCTCCTCCCCGCTGATAGCAGAGACGGAGCTAAAGGGAGTTAGGGGTTCAATTGAACTCTCCTTTGAAAAGTCTACTGCATAAATAAGGTGAAAATGATTTTCATTAAATAAACTATATGTATTATTAAATTTTCTTAATATAATGAAAATATTCTATTGTAATGATAAAGGAGGTTCGAATTTTTTTTTAGGTCAATTTCGAATTTTGAGTGTGAGATACTCTAATATTTTTTTAATATCCTTGTATGAATTTCCAACCCCCAAACTGATACTATATAAAATATTTGCATATATAATTAGCTATACAGTCATTTTTTAATAATAAACGTTGAATAATATAGGGTCCTTGTGAAACACATTTAACCTTTTATTACAACAACAAGGAATACAAGAAGAAGTTGCGGTTGATCGTCCAGTGTTTTTGTGAGATACAACAAATGTACAGGAATAGTTAATAACTATTACTAGTGCTTTGTAAGGGTAAACAATATGATTACAAATTACAATAGCAACATGTTTGAAGCCTAACAAGAGTTGTGACAACCACAACAAGTTTGATGATCTTGGTCTTGGTTCTTGAATGATTCTTGAGTCTTGGATCTTTGGATCTTCGTTCCACTGCAGCAAGCCCTTGATCTTTATAACCTGAAACCAAAACACACTAATCTGATAGTGTTACAAGGGCGTTATTGAGTCGAGTTATATTCACTCTGTCCTTAAGACATTATTGTCCCGTATATATCATTTTACGATATGGGCAACTGTCTCTCAAGATAAAACAACAACTAAACAAATGAACAAAGAAAACTCAAGTGTTTCTCAAGAAGAACCTTTGAGTGTGTGAAAGATATGCTAGAGAGGAAGAAATTCAGAAAAATCTGAACTCATACAAGAGTGAGGGTGTTCTACAAATGAGCCAAGGGCCTCAATTTATAGTGTGTGTAAGATGACCTCTCATCTAGCCAAATAATGACAATCAATGGCCATGTAATGAAACTTATGGAGATGTGTTATTCATCCAAATAATGACTGAATTCAAGTGCCAAGTAATGAAGAATCAATGCTCCAAAACCAGCCCAAAAATCAGAAACTTTTCATCGACCACACTGCCTCCGAAGCACCGCGGTGCCGCAGCTCCAGTGACCAAAACCAACATTAGCATCGCGACGCGTGGCTGGAGGCACCGCGGCTCCGACGGTGCAGCGCCACGGCCCTTCGAGGCTCCGAGGCGATTTCTGACTTGTTTCATTTTTTACACGCCGTACACTTCTTCGTTCTTTTACCAACGTGGAACACGTGTCATTTAACCAATGACCATCCATCATTCTATGTTTCAAACGTTTACTCACGTACCAATATCTCTTTCACTAATGAAATTTACGATACTTGACACTACGTGTGCACGTGTGTGAAAACTGCGTTTCCGACGTGCGGGATCCCAATTGTTCGAGTCATAAATAATGGGTTAAACTTAATTCTACATTAGTAAATTTTCAACCGTTTTTGTGTACTCCTCTGTCGTATGTGTTACAAGTATTAAATAATGATGTACTTAGTCATGGTGTTAGTAGAAAGGTGTCTACTTCTATATGTAAAAAACTAGCTATGTTGGGTAATCTATGTGTTATCGAGTAGTTTGCACCCAGTAGCGGTGCCGTAATTATAATAAATAAATTCTAGTTAATAAAAAAACAATAACCTTTTATAATGAAACATATATTTTAGCTCTTTTATATAGAAAATATGTTATATATTTTGTAGATACTATACATCTTTCCTAGTCGACCACTTTATTTTTATACTCATGTCAAATTATACTCAATCATGTGATTTGATAAAACATCGGATATGAGTAACTTTATCGCTACTAATCCTAAGTTTAGTTGTATGTTTGACTATTGCAATTAATTATACACACTAGACTAATCTATTTTGCAAACTCTTGTTCCTACTACGTAGTAAGTAATAAAGAACATACATAATTGCACTTTCTTTTTCCAAAATAATTGTACATCAAAATACAGCTATTGTTTGTAAGTACAATATTTAGAAAGACCAACCATTAATTGCTTTGCTGCACAATTATGTTAATCTTTGGTGAAGGCACATGAAGGTTCAATAAAAGGACATTAAAACTTGTACTAATTGTGAATAGGTGCAATTCATTATTCTAACTCTAAACTTTGTGTTACTAATCTAGTATCTCATTATTTAAGAAAACAAATTTTTAGTAAGTTATTATTTTTACGCTTTATTTTATCTCTATTATTTTTAGTTATTGGTTGTTAATAGTCTGAATACTTCTTATTTAATGAGAATACATTAAAGATATATAATACGATTGTCGTCTTCATATAAAGACGAAATTAATTCATACTTTAATGTAGACTATAGACAAATTTAAGATAAATTATGAGAACAAGTACAAGATAACACAGTTTGAAAAATTGAGCCTACTTATCTATTATTTGAGGCCCATACTGAAAAGAGGAATAAGATATTTTTTTCGATGAATTTAGGCAAATTAGAAAGTATTAAAATAATTTTAATACTCCTAAAAGTTCTACTTCTAAAAACTCTTTTTAATAAGCTGTATCAAACGGACCCTAAGTGCCTGTTTGGTTGGACTTTTGAATTTGTCAAAATTGCCAAAAATTGGAGTGTTTGATTTAAAATCGAAAAAGTGTCTTTGACTACCAAAAACACTTCTGGCCTCTATTTCCAAAAGCTCAAATTTTGGGTTTTTGAAAGTAGAGGCTGTTTTTGCCTATTTTTAAGCCAAAAAATATTTTTTTTATTGACGACCAAACACCTAATAACTTTTTGATAAAAAGTTCTACTTGAAAAACTCTACTTCTAAAAGCTCTTTTTAATAAGCTGTACCAAACGGGCCCTAAGTGTCTGTTTGGTATGACTTTTTTAAAGGCCAAAAACACTTTTGGCCTTTAATTGGAGTGTTTGGTTGACAAATTCAAAAGTGCTTTTGCATTTCAAAAGCACTTTTGGAAGAAGCTCAAAATTTGGGCTTCTTGAGTAGAACTTATTTTGGCTTTCTACTTTTTTGTTTTTTTTTATACAAAAGCACTTTTTTTTATTGGCAACCAAACACCTAACCACTTTTTGATAAAAAACTCTACTCCTAAAAGCTCTACTTCTAAAAGCTCTTTTTAATAAGTTGTACCAAACGAGACCTTAAAGTGCATGTTTGGATTAGCTTTTGGGTACTCAGAATCAATTTTGGGTACCTACTTTCGTGAAAATAAAAAAAATTGACATGTTTGGCTGGCCAGAATCAATTCTGGCAGAATCAATTTTGCCATTAATTTCAATTTGAATTTTACCCTTTTCTTTATTACCCTCTTTAATTTTCATCAACAACTCTATCCACTTTCATTACTCTCTTTAAATATCTAGAAATAATTAATAAAAAAAATCAAATATACAACTTTCATTATTCTATTTAAATATCTAGAAATAATTACTAAAAAAACATTCAAATATACAACTTTCATTACTCTCTTTAAATATCTAGAAATAATTACTAAAAAAAATCAAATATATATGCTATTGTTAATTTTAGGATCTTTCTCGTACTTAGGAATGAGAATATTGCAACTCATTTGGAGTATCCTTCTCCTTTTTCTATTGTCTTCTTTCAAATACTCCGAATATTATTAATATTTTAAATGCGGCAAAATGTGTTCTACAATTTTAACTGAAAACCGATTCCAAGATACTTTTTAAAATAACTATTAAGTACATGCAAAATTAGTATTGTAATAATATTTAAATACTATTTGCACTTTAAATTAGTATTGTAATAATATTCTACTAATATTTTAGTACTATATTGCACTTTAAATTCTATTATCTATTTGTAATTTTTATTTACATACTTCCATCTATTTATATGTATATTTTTATTTATATGTATGTCCATTTTTTGGTAATTCTACATTCAAAAGCAATTTTGATCAAAACTATCCAAACATAAATTAATTATAAGAATCACTTTTACATTGTTGCATCCAAACAAAAAATAATCCAGAATCAATTCTTCCCACCGCTAACCCAAACACACCCTAAGCCTATTTCGTCTCTCTATATTTCTATTTTCCATATTTTTTCTCTTCTAGCTGAACCTAATAGTACAAATTATTAATTATAATTATTTTTTTGCACATTTTGAAATCATAACGTTGGCATCGAATATAGATGAGAAAATATTGGCTGAGATCTAACTCTAAGATGGGGTTTCAAAGAAAAAGGTGCTCAAGATCTTTGATATTTGTGTTCAAACATATTATTATGAATTGTGATGGAGACAACTTGGAAAATTGTTGATGAATAAATGCCACCTTCTTCCCCTCCAAGGGTCCAAAATAAAGCAAAAGTTTCAAATTATAGCAATAGATTTATTGAAACTCTTATTAAAGTGATCTAATAAAGCTTAAAGGGGGCTAAGACAAAGGCCCCCTCATGTTGAAATTGACATTTTCAGTTAATTCTACTTTGTGACTTAAGAATCTATGGTTGATTGATAACTAATGCATGCACACGTGTTTAACTTAAATTATTAATCAACTAAGATGTCCTTATTCCATACACGTGTAATGTATAGCTATATATAAATTGCTCAACTTTTTTATAACTTTTCATACACATCCTCATACATAATTATACATTACATATACATTCTTATACATTATATATGATGTATAAATAATGTACATGCTTTGTATAACAATACATAAACATCGTATAACTATGTATAAACAATATATTTTCTTGAAGACTCAAAAATTCAAATCAGATCGCCATAAATAACAAAGTTGAGAAAAACAAAAAGAAAACTGAAACAAATATGACAACTGATTCTAATGTTAATTTAACCGGACAACTAATTTATTGAGACAAGTTAAAGAAATTGCAAATTCTGTTATCTTCTATTAATTTTTTAGGGGAAAGAAAAAAGAAGACAAATAATTAGGAATGGTACTTCTAATCTACTTTAAGGGGTTAATATGGTTTGAATTCGTGGGACATACTTGGCAAAGTAGATGACCGAATGGACATGGGCTTTAATTTTCCCAAGCCACAAACCCCACCTATAGCTACATAACTGTTAAACAGTGGGTCCAGCCGTGTGGCTCATGTCCATGTATCGTGCGGGGCCCTTCTCATTTCCTTGTGTATTTGATAAATATTAGACTTAAGTTTGTATCTTAATTAGTAGTGTAATATTACCATAATTATAAAGTTAGTCTTCAAATAGAATAGGAATTTCTAGGTAGAATAGGAAGAGGATCTTCCTTGTAACTTGTATATATATGTCTTCCATTAATAAGAATAATCAAGGGGATTATTTCTTTCATGGTATCAAGAGTCTAGGTTCTCTTTACCCTACTTCCGCTTCTCAAAATTTCTTCTTTTTTTTCCCGAAATTTTGCCCTAATTCTCAAGTTTTGTGGGTTCTTCCTCCTTCACCAATACCGAGTATCTTCTCTTCCAAAAACCTTTCTCACAAATTCTCTTCTCTGAATCTTGCTATTTCCTATGGCTGATAAGAACACTTTTCATCCTGCCCTCTCGGTTTCTAAAATCAAGAGCGGCATCTCTATTGTTTTTTATCTTGAAAACGTCTAATATGGGACGTGAGCGAAATTATTCAAGATTAATGCCAAAGCACATAAAGTTCTTCACCACATCATCCATCCTTCTCTTTCAAAGGAGGGTGATAAGGTGTTTACATATAATGTGCCCACTCAAGAAGCAGATCCGGAATTATGGGACATGCTTGATTTCAAGGTTCTTCAGTGGATTTATGCCACTATCTCCTTGGATCTCTTACAGACGATTATGGAACCCAACTCTACAGCTATGACGGCGTGGAACCGGTTGCGTGACATATTTCAAGATAACAGTTATTCTAGAATTGTTATTCTTGAGCAGGAATTTTCACAAATGGCTATGACAAATTTTCCCCACGTCTCTTCTTATTGCCAACGCCTCAAGAACTTGGCGGATCAACTTCGCAACGTGGGTTCTCCTATTTCTCACAGTCGTCTGGTTCTTCAGATGGTTGCAGGCATGTTAGAGGCCTATAATGGTGTTGCTTCAGTTATTCGATAGAGTAGACGCGCGCGAGTTCTATCGTGCTCGTTCGCCATACGTTGGAAAACCGCTTGGCTAAGCAGCGATTGGGAGTAGTCATGTCGGTATGTTGACTGCTTTCAATTTTTCACCTTCCAATTCAGTCACCGTGATCCAAATTCACAACAACGAAGGTGGTAAGAAAGGCCAAAATAAGAAGAATAATGTCAAGAATCGTGGCGGCAACAACGAATAACGTGGAGTCCACAGGCCCCTGAAGCGATGGCGATGGTCACAACACCTCACAGCGCCGCGACTCAACCTTACTGCGCGCGGCTCTCAAGATCCGCCAGATACTCGCCTCGGCCTTTCTCCCGCCCGGACTCGCGTGTTCGGACCAGCGTATGGGCGCCTCGTGAGCCTAGTATACTTGGGCCTCGCCCCCATCAGGCCCACCACGCAGTGGGACATAATCAGACCGACATTGAAGCAGTGATGCACACACTTGACTTGACTCAACCGGACCCTAATTGGTACATGGACACCGGCGCCACTACCACATGACATCCGATCAATGTACTATCTCGTCTTATTCCAATTTGAGCACTAATTATGGTATAACTGTTGGTAATGGCAATTCTATTCCAATTAAAGGTTATGGTCATAAAACCTTGTCCCCCCCCCCCATCCACCACTTGTCCTGAAGAATACCCTTCATGCCCCAAAATTAATTAAAAATTTAGTATCAGTCCGTAAATTCACAATTGATAACTGTGTTTCTATTAATTTTGATTCATTTGGATTTTCTGTGAAGAATTTCAAGACGGGGAGTCATCTCATGAGATGTAACAGTGGGGGGACCTATATCCAATCACACCAAGTCCAAGCGTCTCTCGTCAAGTTATGTCATCCACCTTTGCAGCTCTTGCTCCTTCCTTGTGGCATGCTCGTCTAGGTCATTCGGGGTCGTCTATTTTATCTTCTTTAGATAGACATAAGTTTATTTCTTGTAAGGGTACGCGTAGTACTCCAATTTGTCAATCCTGTGCTTTGGAAGAGATTATTAAATTACCATTTGTGGCTTCAAATTGGAATACTTCTATGCCATTTGAAATTATTCATAGTGATGTATGAACATCTTCGGTTCTCAGTTCTATGGGTCATCGTTATTATGTTATATTCTTAGATGACTATACTAAATATTTATGGACGTTTCCAAGTGCGAAAAGATCTCAAGTTTTTTTCATCTTCACAAAATTTAGAGCCTTCATAAGAACGCAATTCGAACGGAAAATCAAAAACATTCAATGTGATAATGACAAAGAATATGATAATGAGGAATTTAGGGAATTTTGTGCTCAAAATGGGATAAATTTTCATTTTTCTTGTCCTCATACGTCTTCACAAAATGGGAAATCTGAGTGAAAAATTTCTACCATTAATAATATTGTCCGCACTTTATTGGTTCATTCTTCTGTTCCTCCATTATTTTGGCATCATGCACTACAAATGGCTACTGATCTCCTAAATATTCTTCCATATAAAGGCTTAACATATTCATCCCCTCTAAAAGTGTTATACAATAAGACTCTGTCATACACTCATCTTAGGGTCTTCGGATGCTTATGTTAACCACTGTTTCCATCCACTACAATCAGCAAACTTCAGGCACGTTCTACTCCTTGTGTATTTTTGGGTTTTTCGTCAAATCACCATGGTTATAATTTTTTTGATTTGTCCTCTAAACGAATCATCATTAGTCGTCATGTTCTCTTTGATGAATCCCAATTTCCCTTCTCTAAAGTAGAAAATCCCGTGTCTAGTTCCTATGATTTTTTGGATGATGTCATCTCCCCCTATGTTCTCCGATATTTTTCAGGTTTGTCAGAAAATATGCAGGTTCCCCAAAACCCGCCCTCAGCACCGCGGCGCCAAAACTCTTGCGAGCCTGCGATCTTACAGCGCGGCATGGTCATCCTGAGCCGCGGCGCCTTCGACGGTACATCCAGATATTTCCGAAAATTTCCAAAATTCACCCAATCCAGTCCAGAGTCATGGTCCAGTCACTCGTAGTCAAATGAGTGTTTTTAAACCAAAAAGGCATTTTAATTTAAATTCAAATGTTCTTAAGTCTCCATTACTCCGTAATCACGTGTCTACTTTAAATGACCCTAATTGGAAAATTGCCATGACCGAGGAATATAATGTTCTTATTGATAATAAGACGTGGGAGTTGATACCCCGTCTATCTGATGTTAATATTATTCGGTCTATGTGGATTTTTGTTCATAAGGAAAATTCGGATGACTCATTTGCAAGGCATAAGGCTAGACTTGTAGGTGATGGTAAGACTCAGCATGTTGGTGTAGATTGTGGTGAGACATTTAGCCCAGTGGTCAAGACGCCTACCATTCGTACTGTGCTCAGCTAGGGATGACAACGGGTATGATCTGGACTGGATCCTACTAGATCCAGATCCAGATCCGTTTTACATACATGTATCCATATCCAGATCCAGATCCATATGGTCCATAAAATCATATCCAAATCCAGATCTATCGGATCCACGGATCGGATCTGGATCCAAATCAAAGTGACTGATTATTAAGTTATACCTTCTAATCAGTCCAAATTTTCTAGAAAAAAAGTCAATTTAATTTAACGGAATCATGGGGAATGCATCCAAAATTAGGACTAAATGACATTGTTGACAATTGTTATGCCTATTGGTTATTGCTGTAGTGAGAAACAATCCTCTCAATACCTAAGCTACTACATAAGTACCACATAAATGATTAATATAATGATTAAAGAATAACACGCAAAACGTGTCTCAATTAAAAAAAAAATGACCTTCGGCCCTTTGAATATAAAATAAAATTAAGATTACAAAGGATTCGGTGCCATGATGTATAAATAATAAATGTATAATTAATTTAATAAAAAATGGATTCACGGGTCGGATCTGGACCGGATACGGATCTCAAAGACAAGATCCAGATCCAGATCCGATCCATCATAAACGGATCCGGGTCCAATCCGGTCCCGTCGGGTCCAAACTTTGAATATCCATATCCTATAAAACGGATCTGGATCCAACGGATCTGGATCCACCGGATCCGGATTGGATCAAGGATCCATTGTCATCTCTATGCTCAGCTTGGCTATTTCGAAATCATGGCCCATTCATCAGCTAGATGTGAAGAATGCTTTCCTACATGATAATCTTCAGGAGATAGTGTATATGTATCAGCCTTTGGGATTTAGGGATACTTGATATCCTAATCATGTCTGTCTATTGAAGAAGTCCTTGTATGGGCTTAAGCAATCTCCACCAGCTTGATATAAGAGGTTTGCTGATTTTGTTTCGACTATGGATTTTTCTCACAGCAGGTCTGATAATTCATTATTCGTATATCGTCGACAATCTTTCATGGCTTATATCCTGTTATATGTTTATGATATTATCTTGACTGCCTCTTCTGATACTTTGCGCAAGTCTATTATGACAATGCTCAGTTCTGAGTTTGCCATGAAGGACTTGGGCCATTTGAGTTACTTTTTGGGGATTGCTGTAACTCGTCATGCAGATGGATTGTTCTTATCACAGAGAAAATATGCAGCAGAGATCATTGAGAGGGTTGGAATGTCATCCTGTAAATCCACTTCTACTCCAGTTGATACTAAACCCAAGTTGGGTGCTGCAGCTGGCTCTCCGTATGAGGATTCAACCAGCTATCGTAGTCTTGCGGCGCCGCCCGATATCGGCGTTCACGACGGACATTACATATGTCGTACAACAGGTGTGTTTGTTTATGCATGATTCCAGAGTTGAACATATGAATGCACTCAAACGCATTCTTAGGTACATTCGGGGAACACTTGACAGACATTTTTACAAAGGGTCTTCTCTGAGTTCTTTTTGAAGATTTTAGAGACAGTCTCAGCGTACGAAGACTGCCCGCTATAACTGTAGGTAGGGGTGTACAAAATAGGACCGGACCGGAAAACCGGACCGGAACCGGACCGGAATGGACCGGACCGGTCCTCGGTCCTTCAAAATCAAGGATTCCGGTTTTCCGGTCCGGTCCGGGTAAAAACCGGAATTTTCCGGTCCGGACCGGAATGGACCGGAATAATTTTTTTTTTTTTTTTAAAATTGAATTTCCAATACTGAAATTGACATTATCGGACGCGGTGCCACGAAATTTTTACGTTGAAATCTATTGTACATCGCGAGATATTTAGATTTGAAAATGGGAAAAATGTAACGATTTGGGGGAAAACAGAAATTGAGGGGCAAGATGGACGTTTTTGGAGAAATCGGACGAATCAAACCGCTAACGCAGTTTGGCCACCCCCGTATCGAAAAAATACGCGAAATCAAAAAAAAATTAGGTAAAACGGACGTCCGAGCGCAAAGTTATGACCGTATAAAGTTTGATCAATTTACAACCTATATTTCATATGTCAATACGTCCGGGCTGGCGGGGAGGGTGGCTGGGGGGGGATGGCTGGGGGTGGGGGCTGGCAGGGGGGCTGGGGGTTGGCTGGGGGCCTGGCGGGGGGGGGTGGTGGTGGCTTGGGGCAAATCATTCGGTCCGAGTAATCTGTAATTTCGGTCTTCGGTCCGGTCCGGTTTTAACCTTTTGTGCACCCCTAGTTTCAGGAATGTCCAAATTCCAAATAGAAAATAAAAAATATAAATGTGGTGTGTAACTTTAATTAATGAGTAGTTCAGTAGTTCGTATATGAACCAAGTACATTTGGTGATTTTCTTTAAGTTAGTCATATTAATGAAATAAAGTTTATTGAAGGATAAGGAAAAAAACAAACATATTTAATGAGATTGATAAACGAACACATTCTTAAAAATTTATAATTTATAAATTGCATTTAACAAAAAAAAACAAAAACAAAAAAAAAAAAACCGGTCCAACCGGTCCAAAACCGGGACCGGACCGGAATTTTCCGGTCCAGACCGGGACCGGACCGGAAAATTCCGGTCCGGTCCTCGGTCCAGAAAAATTCTGGATTAGGTTCGGTCCATTCAGGTCGATCGGTCGATTACGGGCCAGTGAACACCCCTAACTGTAGGGGTGTGTTAAACAGTTGGTCTAGCCGTGTGGCCCATGCCCATGTCCCGTGTGGGGCCCTTCCCCTTTCTTTATGTATTTGGTAAATATTAGACTTAGGTTTGTACCTTAATTAGTAGTGTAATATTACCATAATTGTAAAGTTAGTCTTCAAATAGAATAGAAATTTCTAGGTAGAATAGAAAGAAGATCTTCCTTATAATTTATATATATATATATGTCTTTCATTAATAAGAATAATGAGGGAGATTATTTTGTCAATAACTAATAGTAGCAGTATTAATTATTATTTGGAATTAATCCAAAAAGGGGGTACTCAATTGCATGGAAGAGTAAAATAGACAGAAAAGTATAATATAAGAAATCCAACTTAACCTTTTATTTCTTGGGGATCTACCATTCTGAAACCAACTGAGCTACGCTTATACGGACTGAAACTTTTATTTCTCAATTACTGTCCTTCACATGCCAGGCGTTTCATAATAAATTGAGTACTGTCAATAATCGATAACTTCATCAGCATAATAATTGGAAGCCATATAGCAGCCGAGCAGGGAATGATCCACGATGTGAAAGTTTATAAATTTTTATAATAATCTTAAATATAATTAATATATGATATGATTGAATTTACATTCAAAATCTTATAAATATTTAGTAGATTCTTAAATATATGTACATAATTTGAATAAAATTACAGGTTCACATGAATCCGTAGCTTTCATGCTATCGATCTCCACCTTTGGAGCGCAAGGAACTACAACATTAAATACATATTCAGACGACCAGTAAATTTTGCTTAAATTTTATATTTGTATTACAAAATATACTAAATATATATAAATATTTAGTTAGGAATCCAATTACTAAAACTAGCTCACATGTATGAATTCATAAAATTCAAATTTTACCACTTCACTTGGCTACAAAGAGATTGGAAGAACATGGTCATTTCCTATCCAAATAGTGAAGATACTACTAGTAGGTGACAGACAGGTGAAATAATAAAGAATTATACATATCTTATTTAACCATGCTGACATATATAAATGTTATCTTAGACACGACACAAAATTATCAAGTACTGCTTATTAAGCAACGTTCCTTCTTTAATTTATTGTATTAAAAATGCTATTTCAGTGTATATACTCAGGCGGTGAGATATTTTCCACCTTGTAATCTCTCATATTTACCTTTTCCCTACCCTCTACCCCTTTTATATAGTAATAATAAAATACTATTTTAGAAGAAAAAAATATGCTCTCGCGGAGCTAGAACATCGGTTATGGGTTCGGTCGAATTCATAAGCTTTTATTTAATCGGTATTAGTTTTAAAAATATATTAAATATTTATAAATTATTAATTTAGAATCCAATTTAAATATATTAAAATTCAAAATTCATAAACTTTAAATTCTGGTTGTGCCTAGTTACATACACTTAGGGTTCGTTTGGTATGAAGGATAAGAGAGATGAATTTATCCCATTGTTGGTTGGGATAAAAATTACGATATAACTAATCCCGGAATTATAGTGTTATTTTTACCTCTATGGAAGGATGTAATAACTAATCCTGAGATAATTAATTTTAAAATAATTAATTTTGAAATAACTCGTTTCCAACCAAACGATCCCTTAGTATCAGAGTGATTTACTTCGCTAACAAAGACACATTACTTGAGACTAACATTAAGGGTGCGTTTGGTTCGGGGTAAACAGGAAAGGGAAAGGGAATGGAGGAATGAAATTCCTTTTGTTGTTGTTTTTTGCCTTATTTTTTATTCCTTTTACCCCTTTTTCACTTTCATTTCCTTTCCTTAATCCCCCACCCCACTAGGTATTTGAATTTTCTTTCCCCAACACGGACCCCGGACCACTCGGACCACCCCACTAGGTATTTGAATTTTAAATATGAGATGATTATATATAGGCATGTTAAAACTATATATAATGCTAATTAAAGTAGGCTAAAGGAATAAATACGTACAATTCCCGGTGAGAACTATGACGTCTTCCTATCTGGTTCGACCAAAAATAATGTGCATTCATAAGCAGGGATGTGTTGGTGAATAGTGAATAAGGAATAGTTGGTGAACCTGGCATGTTTAAGGTAAGTTCTTAACCTGAACATAACAAATACTGACACTTCTTTGAAGTGAAAATTTGTCCATAGTTACAAATATGCACTCTTCATATTTGAGGAAAATCATAATGCCAGGAAAAAAACATAAAAACAAGAAACAAGATAGGAAGTTATTTTATTTCTAATTGGTGTGCTTCGATCACCTTGCACATGTCTCGACCAATTCCACATGATATGTGCTATTTTCTACCAACACTAGCGGTAGATTCAGGAGTAACCTCAATGTATTCCACCATTAAGGTTTTAAACATTGATTTTTTTTTTTAAATTGTGAGTTCATACCTACTAACTGTTGCAATTTTTATGAATTTTTATATATAAATTTATATTTCGCGTTGAAAGTACTGAGTTCAGATAAATCTAATACGGTAAGACTGCATCCGCCTCTAACTAACACAGACATCAAATAACCTCATCCATCAAAATTTAGAAAAATAGAAATAAATCACATAATAGTTTTGCCTACGCTACAGTTTGGAAATAATAATATACTTGTCTAACGGATCGACCCGGACCGGTAGCCCATTACCGGGTTGAACCGGTTCCGGATCGGTTACCGGTCCGGTTCACTGGCTTACCGGTCCGGTTCATTACCGGATTTCAGATCGGCCCGTGCGGGTCCGGTTTTTTTCTTTTTTTTTCTTTTTTGTAAATTTCGAAAATTTAACTAAATTTAAATTAAATATGTAATATAATAATATAATATAATTTATAACTTTATACTTTATAGTTTATATTGTAGTTATATAAACTATATAATTTTTTTTTATTCCGAAAATTATTAATTTATTAAATTTGTAGACATAAGTTAACAAATAACAACTAAAATAAAAACTAATGATAAGATGTAAACTTTCGAACTTTCATTATTCATAATGTTAATAAGAGTACATAATGAAGTAATAATAATTTTATTTACATATTATGCATTCTTTTACAATGTTTTTCGTAATTTATAGGTTGATTGAATTGGTGATGCTCCATAGTCCATACTCCATAGCCTCTAAATCTGGAGTTGAAATTCCGATCCCGTTTCCGCGATTCCGCCACAACTTGTGTTGTTGTAAAAGTGCTCCATATATCTAGAATCTAGATTCATTATCATCGTCTTCATTGAATCCTGCAGATGTAGACACATAACAGAAACAGAACTAGAACGAAGATTCGTAGCAGAGTTGTTCAATTATTAATTATCAATTATCAAATAATGTAACTGCATCTTTATATTTTATACTTAATTTGTTGTTGATCAGTGTGTCGGATGAACTCTCTGTACATGCCTAACTAAAGTGTCCGTCCCCCGTCATTACCATGTTTATAAGTTTCCCCACAAATATTACATCTAATTCTATCAGTGTCCCCAATTCTATCATAAAAATTCCACACTTTACTCCTTATTCTGATTCTTCTACTCCTTACTACTGGTAAAGGAGGTGTACGACTAGTAGTACTAACATTGATAGAAGACACACTAGTAGGTGTATGAGTTTCAGTTTCAATAATATTATCTATATGAGCATTATCATAATAATTATCTTCTATTTCAAAATTTTCTTCAATTTGATCATAATCTATATTTTGATTATATGATAAAAAACCTTTAGATTTTGTACCACTTGAAATAGTTTTACCTTTATCCATTATAAAATATTTAATTTTAATTTTAATTTAAATAATTAATAAATAAATATGACAATTTAATAAAATAATTAGAGAATGAAACGAGTGTACCAAACTTCAGGATTCAGAACTCAATTGAAACTCGAAGCTCGAAGTCTTGCGTCTTGCTACTTTGAAAATTAATAATAATAATAATAACAACTTGAGAATTGATAATATAGAGAATTAAGAGAGTATGAGAATTGAGAATTGAGAGAATTGTATAAATAATTGTGTGACAAAAATGAGAAGAATGTAGAGTATTTATAGATTTTTTAAAGGATAAAAATGTAATTAACAAAAAAATTAAAAACAAAAAAAACAAAAAAAAGGGCCAAAAACGGTCTTAAGACCGTTGCCCCACTCCCCAGCCCTCCCCCCACGGTAATATTACCGTTGGGCCAACAACCCTTTGTTTTATTTTTTTAAATTTTTTTACCTTATCGGTCGGTCCGGACCGGTTAACCGATAAGGTTACCGGTTTTCTGTTACCGGTTCAACCGATCCGGGTCCTTATCGAATTTTTGTGTAACCCGTGCGGATTGGGATTGGGCTCAAACCAACTCCCAACCCGATAAGATTTACCGGTTCGGACTGGATCGGATTTTGTACCGGATCGACCGGTCCGATTCCGGATCAACCCTCCTCCGTATAATAATACTACATAATTTTCAATCAATTTTATTGACCAATATACCACTAGGGAGTTATTAATAAGGCAGAGAAATATATCCCTCTTCTAAGGCTTTTTCTTCGTGAAAATAGATGGGTTGCTGCTATTTGTAATCATGAGTACCTTAGTCATCATTACTATACTTGAAAAATAATATTATTAGCCCCCCTCTCTCTCCTCTTTTTCTTTTTCTTATTGCACATATTGAAAATTACAATTCCACCTATTTATAGGATCTCACCACCCTTCATATACTTCCACTTAAATCTTTATTCATTTCATCATATAGCAAATTTCACCAATATTCCTCTCACTCTTCTTCTTCTTCAAGTTAATCTTGCAGTAAATCTCAAAAGGGAACAAAATGTGTATTAGTAATTCTACAGAATGGAGTAATTCTTCACGTCCCCTTTATTTTTCTATGCAGAAAAAACAAAGACCAAAGATTTCTCGAGTTCAAGGTCATAGGCTTGCAAGGTATTTACAAAATAATGGTTCTATTTTGTTCTTAATTTATTTTATGTATGATCACCTTTCTTGTCGTTCCATCTAAAAGCTTAAATGTTAAAAGAAAGTGCACATTTTTTATTGAAACCATCCGGGGGTCATTTTCGTATACCAGCACGTAAATGTTCTAAATTTCTATGATCGGGTCTTTACTGACGCCCGTAAAAAATTATACACTTTTTTTGTTACTTTTTGGGTAGCGGTTAAATTTGATTTTTAAAAGTCTTGCATGCTCAAATATCATGTTAAAGTATGTGATCGACCGACACATGATCTAAAAGCTTATAACACTAGAAGTGCATATATTAATTCTTTTTAGTTATACTATGTTTCAACATCTTTTGAGGTATATGTTTTTATCTTTGTTTCATCTATAGTTTAATTGAGTTATTTTGGTTTTGCAGGAAGAAGAGAAGTGAGGGAAAAGAAGCTACTAAGAAGGAGGATATAGAAATGAGAAACTTGGAGCTATACATGGAAAATATGAGCATTTTAGAGGAAAATGAGAAATTAAGAAAGAAAGCAAGTCTCCTCCATCAAGAAAATATTGCTTTGATGTCTGAATTTCAAAAGAAATTTCCTAAGTTTGATAGAGCCTCCACCAAAGAGACCCTCCCCCATCTACCCACTCCCAAATTGACAAAATAACTGTTATATTTAATGAGAGAAAAGTGTGGATGAAAAATAAATAATATATTTAGTATGTGTACATGTCTTATTCAAGCTGTAATGCTACTTGTGTTCTTCATAAATTACTTCATTTTACATTGCTTTAAAATTTGAACATGCTTTCTATTTAGTTTAATTTGCTGAAGTAGAGTTTGTAACATGAAAAATAAAGCAAACAAGCTGCTCTAGACAAGTTAAACTAAGCTAACAACATTAGAAGAATTCTTTACCTAGTCAGTGCTAGAGTATGATTTACGAGTTCTGTCGAATTCAATAGCTTTAGTTTAATTTTTTTTAATTTGTCTTTAAAAATCTATTTTTTTAATTTATTTTAAAAAATCATTTAATATGTAAAAAATATTAATTACAAATTCAGTAATTTAAAACAAAATCTAAAATTCTGAATTCTAAATTTCAAATTCTTGCTCCGCCTCAATATAAGTTAAAACTGTTTGTTTAATGCATGGCCTAGAAATGCTTCTCTGTGATTCTTAGCTTGTTCCTCTTGATTTGGATGTACTTTGTTGTGATGTTTCCATGGCAAAAACAACTGTTCTTTTTCCTCTTTTTCGATAGTACAACAAGTACAAAAAGTAGCAGATGAATATATGTGAAACTTAAAAATAATCTAGTTTGAGGACACTAAATCTGACAAACTTTATACTATATAGTATATAGTATATATAGTAGAAGGTTTTGGTCCTTTAGATGCTTTAAAAAATAAAATTAAAAGTAGGACAAACTTTTCCGTATCAATTGTTTTTTTAGGATGAGCTCATAAGTACTTGATTAAACCTTAATTAGTGCAAATTAAATTGCAATTTGTGGATGTCTTCATAGATTACATGGAATTTGAAAACAATGCATATGATACACAGTAGGGGGAGCCACGTGAAGCAAGGTGGTGCAACTGCACCACCAGTTTTTTGGAATTTTTTATCAAAACGATTTCGTTTTGGATGAAACGGAGCGTTTTAATTTTCTTCGATCAATTTTTTTTTGCTGCACAAAAACATCTCTGCACCACTAGAATTTGTTTGCTGGCTCCGCCACTAATGCTACAGTCTTCTTTAAACATTATCGGGATATATAATATAACTATATAAGCAAGCGGTGCAAACACCACGAGGTGAAAACCGATCTCATGTTAAATGAAAAAATGAATGGAAGTATATTAGTGAAATAATGGCCAATATCGCTAACTAGCTTAATTAGTCGTTGCACTCTACTTGCGCAATACTATTTAAAGATTAATTCAATGCTAATGTGGAACCTAACTTACTTGAGTACATAAAACGATGGGGAAGAAATGCTCTAACAAGCAAAGTAATTAACAGTTAAAAATGCACTTTAGGATAATGTATTATTGCATAATTCCAAACAAAAACAGCCTTTTTCTTTTCCCCAAGAAAGGGAGTTGTTTGAAGCTTCTCAACCTGTGAGGGTAACTAAAATTATAAGAAAAAGAGGTGCACTTTCTCAAAAGTCATGGCTGTTGGCTCGATATTGTCTGTTTCTCCACGGTAACATTAGGTTTGTATATTTAATTTAATCCTTCATCTACTACAAAACTCCATCTTTATGGAAGATATCAAAAGACTAATTTTATCAAATTCAAATGCAATTGCAATTGCTAAGATAAATAATATTCACATTGTATTGCTAATTAAAACTGGGACTGGGTAGTTTTTTTTTGTAATCTAGATAATATTATTACAAAGCTTAAGTAATCTGGTAAACAAAGTCCCATTGCAAGTTACAAATAAAAGAAGGTAATACAAAAAGAGGGTTATTGATAGTAGATCTTTATGTTTTCATTTTTCCTTTGGAAATTCAAGTGTTCATATTCCTAGCTAATTTCCGAGTATCATGAAAACAAAGAAAAAAGACCGAACACGGAAGGTGGGCTCAAGCTAAGATTTTGCTTTTGATCATAATGGTATAAGTCTGAGATCGACTAGTCGAACAGAGACGAAAGTCAGCCATAGAGATCCAGGAGTCTCGTGTGGAAGGGCTCTCACTTAACGGATCAAGGTAGTCAGCATAATGCTTTTCCATTTACTGCCCTACACCGCCAGGACTCGTTTGGTACGTTGTATTACGATGGACTGCACTGGACAAAAAAATAATACCGCGTTTGGTGGACATTTTCAGCCGGACTGGAATGTACTATTTCTAAAAATAGTACACTCCAACTGCTATTTTTGAGACTCATCCCCTGGACTGTACTAAAAAAAATATAGTCCATTATATATTAATACTCTAATACAGTCCATTATATATTAATACAGTACAGTCCAACATAAAATATATAGTCCAGTGCGACGTACCAAACGAGCCCCCAGTGTAATTTAACAAATCATACCTTTTTATTAGTAAGGTATATGTTGGTTGGGGAAAACTCCAAAACGTTACTTACCATTTATAAGTTACTTGATTGTGTAAATATTAGTGCACAAAAAACTCTAGAGAAAATTTGTAATACTATAGTGTTTAACAAGTAGTCAAACTTCATAGTATTTGGAGAGGTAACACTGGCCTCTAAAAAGTGATGCACAAGGTCAACAAAATGGTGTCATGAATCATAATACCATTTGAAATTAGTCAATTAATTTTGGGCCTCCAGGTATTATTAAAGGCAGAGCACATCCCTATGCATTGACCTAACCAGTGCTTAGGATTCTATCTTACATAAAAGCCTTCTATATAAAATTCCTACATTTTTTAACATTCCACCTAAGCAAGCAAGGTTCAAGACCAGTTGACTCTACAACATAGGGGTACTTAGAATTTGTAATTAGTAGCTAACATGCATAAACTCAAGGATTAAGGCATACATTTGAAATTAGTAATGTTTTTATAATCATGGTATTCGGGTCAGCTTGCACACACCTTAACTAATTCCACTAAGTATGTGCTACCTCCCACCTCCCACCAGCACAGGTCGGTATATCCGCCAAGATTTGGACAGATAGGAAGAAATCATTTAGTGTTTTTGCCTTCGCTCGGAATTGAACCTGAGACGTCGTGATTCTTGACCCACTTCATTGACCACTACACAAGCCCCCCACCCCCACCCCACTCTACAAAAATTAGCTTCACTTTGTCTTGTATTTCTGCAATCTTGCATGCTCGAAATGGGATAAATCAGAGGATTCATGCAACCGGACCCTGCTAATTTGGGATTAAGGTATAGCTGATTGATTGATAGCCTTGCGATGCCATACGCTCAACAGAGACAATCACTATGTTACTGTGTTCATATAGCCAAATTGCAAGGCAGCTAGCAATTTGCCATATCTCATAAGACAGCAAATGAGTAAGAAACTAGTCAAGCAGGTGATTGGAGAAAATAATACAGTACATGAACAAGGAGAGTGTTGAAGAGTTCAGATATGATATTTGACAACAACAGTTCCTAGAAAGTCAATAATTGCCATCTTAAGATGTCTAAAAAGGTGCTGCTAAAGAATGTACAACAATGCAACTGGAAAAGCTAAAGTCAAGAAAGTTTCTTGATTAACTCACCGGCCAACTAAAAGGCAGAATAATTATATTTGGGGGACAGCTCGATCCACACTGGTTTTCTTGCTAAAAGCTTTTTACTTCCTACCATGGAATAGCCACTTTATCTTATTTTTATATACTTTGGTGTCAACTATGTGCGATGTTACAGTGTTCGACGTATAATGTTTCTTTTTCTGCAAAATCCATTAGCATTTTCAATGAATAAAGTTTGTGTCCAACTCAACATGAAGAACAGACTGCAAAAAATGGAATGTACCATGAAGATAAGGAAGCTGAATGAGTGATGAAATTTGAAGAAGAAAACCAAACTCAATGCTTATAAATTGTTTGATTGCTCCTGTGATCTGTATATACGGAATGCGGCGATGCACATTGTGGCATTACCAAGAACTGTCAAAGCTGCTTGTAGAGCCACTAATACCTGAAAATCATGCATCCACACGTGTCATTTAGAAGCGTAAAACAAGACAAATATATATGTCTAAGAGTACTGAGAAATGCTTCTAGTATGTGTATTGCCTTATGGTTTGAATGCACGGTTCCTGTAAATATATCAAAGTTGGGTTAAGTTAGGATGCTTGAAAGAAGAATTATATTCAACTATTTCCAGCAAATGAGTGAAAGCGGAAGGAGAAATCAACGAAGTTCTTTGAAGCATTAGGCCATTACTTCAACTGTTTTTTTTCCTTCACTTTTATTGGGTTCAAACAATTACTTCCAGATTACTAGGTGGTAGGTTAACAAACTGTATCCTAACCCTTTGTTACTACATGAATTTTCAAAGGTGTGTGGTTATAGTCTAAATTCAGATCATGTAAAAGAATGTCATTACACAAGGGTTCTCCTCCCACTTCATTATCCACTAGGCCACACCCTTTGGTTATGAGGTTATCATTGAATCGCAGTAATTGATTCATTTGATTATGCAACCCCCCCCCCCCCCTTCAAGAAAAGCCACTTTTCTCTATATCTAGTATACTGTTTTTGCTTTTTTGTTGTAACATCCATGGCATTAGGTAAAACTTTCCTGTTAATAAGCAAATACAAGAATTGATATACTTAACTCAAGGGATTCCGAGTTGTAAAAGAAATGCCACGTGCAGGCACAGAATGCTCCACCTAGCAAGGGCACCTAGACCAACAAGTGGTACTCATAAGCTGGTAAAGAGCCAAAAGAAAAGGGGGAAAAGGGAAGAAGATACATGATCGAGAAAGCACATTAGTAAGAAGAAGAGTAACCAAGACTCTAAAACCTCCAAAGCCTAGATCTCATTCATTTCTCCCAAAAGAGTATAAAGTATAAGGGTGTTAAATTGCATTACTATCTCATCTAAATGCTTAAACTCTCAAACTGTTAGAGAGGGGATTTATTTGCTTAGATTTATGACAAGAGGGAATATAGGACGCGCTGTGTTCCCAACAAACCCCAATTAGACTATACAACAGCAGTCACATGGCAGTTATGATGATCAATTCCTTTTAAGTTTACAGTACAAACATGGGGCTCTTGGCAGCAGTGGTAGGATTGCCAGGACTATCAATTCTCATCTAACTATGTACTCGCGAATTTAAAATGTGTCATCCACACTTCAAATTGCTATATATACATGTTTCTATTCTTTTATTTAAATTCAAATAAATTATATATAAATACAGGAAGGTCATTCTCAAGAGTTTTTTTCCATGACATATGACATGATCGCACTGCACCTCCTTAAGAAACTGTTAGTATTTCATTCTTTTAACAATTTCTCTCCAATGCATCACTTACCAGATTACTTGATACAGTTCTCTATTTTTTTTCTAAAGGAACTAACATGCATCAAGACATAGTCTCAGGTTCAATCTAACCACTTTACCGTGTCCAACATCACCATCAAAAGCCAATATTATTTTGTGCTTTATCAAGAACTTTCCATGCCAGAAATTTTTTACTTCCATGGACTCTGAATTTTCATAAACTAGTACCACAGCTGGTATTACCGATATCCATTCAAATGAAGGTTACAAGTTCATAAAAAGAAAGGAGGATGAAAGAGGCTAATTACCAGGTCAAAAATTGTCTAAGCAGTTATCTGGTTCATCAAAAATTGATGCTACTTTACATATGCCATGTTAAACTGCATGTTTAAGAAAAATCGAGAAAGTAGTTCTTCCCGAACGGTTTTGAAGTTAAGAAAGTGAAAGAGAAGCTTAATTTCCTTTATTTTACTAGAGTGTGACTGAGCAGATTCAGCCTCTAACTTGGAAATGGAAAGAGAAGCCTAATTTGCTGTTGTCACCAGAGTATGATCCAGCACATTCAACCTCTAACTTAGGCTGGAAATCTGTCAGTCAGGTGTAGTTTGAGAGTTTACCTAATTGTTAAGATGCAAGCACTTAATATAACTTAAAATGTTGGTTGGAAAACATATTAGTCGTCAAAAGACAACCTTACTTGGTAAGCTCTTAATGAAGGTTTGCTTCTCATTGGTAAAATACGCAAAAGATGTGACACTTAAACTTTCTTGTTGAACGATATCACAGTAGAAGACCTTTTATTTCCAAAAAACTTAAGTAGCTTCTCAAAGAGAACATCAATGGCCTCACCTAGCCCCTTTACTAATATTAAAATCTGTATAGCTATTGTGCTTTGACAAACATACAAGAAGTTTCACCAAGTATGGCACAATAATTATATATCATTTCAAATCCCACCTCCCCAAAGACTCTTCCAACTCAATGAACACCCAAATCCTTCCCCATGTCCAAAGAACTACCTCTCTTTACCAACCCAGCCATGTCTCTGCTCCATAGACTTTCTTTAGACCACAACATCACATTCTATTGATATTTGTTTTCACTTGAATTCAGGGAACATCTGCATAATGCTGAGATAGATATGTATCACTTTATTGATTGTTGCTAAAGTTTGTATATATTGTGTCTTAACGGATTTGAATTGCAATATGAAAGGTCAGCTGTTGCTAAAGTTTTGTATATATTGTGTCTGGTTCTATCTCAATAACAAACAATAAGGAGAGGGTTGAAGTTTAAGAGGCTAACTGAGTCAACCCGAAACTGCCATGGCCATCAGAGACATAAGAGGAAAGAAACGAGTTAGGAAGCTGACTTTACAAGACTTATTTTCAACTCATCCTATAGTAATCACGTGAAAATACACAATGCCTCAGATTTACTAACCTACCATCTCATTCCACACTAACGAGCACCGGATTAAGATGATCTAATATAACAATCATGATTGTTTACCCATCATCTGTTATGTCTTTACAAATTATATTTCTGTATATATTGAGACAAACACGTGATTATCAATGCTTACATGTATGCCATTAACAATTATAACAATAACCCACAAATAGTTTTTTAACAATCAAATTTCAAACAACCACATTTGGGGATAAATACAACAACAACAGACCCAGTGTAATCTCACGAGTGGGGTCTTGGAAGAGTAGGATGTACGCAGACCTTACCCTACCTTTGTGGGGTAGAGAGGTTGTTTCCAATAGACCCTCGACTCAAAAGAAATGTATCTGACCCAGGATTGTAAGAAAAATAAGACAGCAAAATAGCAAGATACAAAACAAATGCAGCAACAAATAATAATACACATTGAAGAATACGAAACTACGCGATAACTAAACAATACTACTTTGGCCCAATTAATGGTAAACTGGAGGGGCCAGAATTTTTTCTGGTGAGAGTTGAACCTGTGATTCTTTTGGTTACAACACCTTGGCCTAACCCTTTGAGGTGCTCTCATTGGCCCAATTAATGGTAAATTTGGAACATTTCAGAGCAGAATTATGACTTTATGCGTATTAATGAATCAATATGCACCAAATTACACAACTCTAAAAGTAACATTAACTCACCATGCCCCAAGAGAGTCCCTTCCAAGAAGCATTTCCTGACTTCTCACCATATTGCCAAACCAGAGCCATTGCAGTAATCCTTTTAAACAAAGTATTAGTGAGTCATTTCACTTAGAACAAAAACATACTCCCCCGTCATAATTTATTTGGCACTGATTTTCTTCTCTATCCATTCTAAGGGTGTATCTGGTATGGAGGAGAAACTTTTTTCAATTTTTCCATGTTTGATAAGTCAAAACTTTTGGAAAATATTTTCTCTAAGAGAATAAGTTCGGCATTCCACACTGATTTGTCTCCTCTCCACCCTCTGGCCTCCAAAAACACACCTTACCCCCACCTCCCCATAGCTCCCACCTCACCACCCCCACACCCCTACACTAATACACTACTCACCCCATAGTGTTTGGTTGTTTGCGTAGATTATATGTAATATTTTCTGCTTACAAACCAAACATCATAAAATAAGTAAGAAAACCACTTACAGCTTGTTTGGAATCGTTGTTACACATAATTTCATAATGTATTGTATTGTAATGTATTATTTTGATTAATACAACATTTGTATAGTTTTTCGTCGTTATATAATGTCACACATCAACATTCTGAATAATAAACTTACAATATTATAAAGAAAAGTAGAATACATGATAGAGTTATTATTAAAAAAAAAAAGGACAAAAGATAAAATATGATTATTAAATAATAAGTAAAGAAGGTAACGACACAACTCCACCAAATCTGCCGTTACATAAAATGAGATTTTTGGTCCTTATGTAACGGTACGATACAATACAACAGACAACATCCATCCAAACAAGCTGTTATTTTGTGTGGAAAACATTTTCCTTCATACCAAACACACCCTAAAAGTTGGAATCTTTCTACTATTACTCTGTGCTAAAAAAATTGAGAAAAAGGGAGTAAAAACATGGTGTATTGTAAAGTAAATACCATTCAACAACGCTGGAAACATGAATAGCCCATGTGGGTAAGGAGAGAGCATTAGAGGGTTCATTGAATTGTAAAGAAGAAGCCATTATTGTTATTTCTGAAGAATTTGCAGTAGCAGGCCCAGCCATTAATGTTGCTAAAGCAATTCCAGTGACCCCCAAAATAGTGGCTGCAGATGAAATTTGGGAGCTTTGCTTTGCAGAGAGGAGAAATTTGGAATTAGTAGTTGGTAAACTGAATTGGGTTCGTTTTGGTTGAGGAATAAGGCCGATTTTTGAGAGACAGATTAGTGTAGGAATTGCCATAGCCATTCGGGCGATGCTATTTGCTGCCTTACAAGTGAACATGGTAGATAAGTCGTAAGTAATGAAATATTAGTAATTGCTATTTTACGGAGCCTTGCATTTAACAGATAAAGTTCTATTTTAAGCAGGCTTGCATTTAACAGATAAAGTTGTTGACACATGACCAGAAATTACTTTGAAAATAATCTCTGATAAAAATATAAGGCAAGGTGCGTACAACATACTCTTGTGATCCGAGGTTGCGCATAGCGAGAACTTAGTGTATCAGAATACCCTTTTATTGTTTGAACTTTTGAAATCAGATATTTAAGGGGAAAAGGGTCATATTTGCCCTCAACGTTTAGGAAAAGGTTTGTATTTGTCCTCCGTTAACGTCTGAGGTCAAATATGCCCTCCGTTAGTCCAAACCTTTTAAATTTACCAATTTTTAACGAATCTGCCATTTAGCGCACGCGCGAATATGTGGCGAATCGTGGGATCAACAACTCGATCGAGGTCGCCGATCCTGGCGACACCATTATCGTCGGCAACTGGTTTTCCGACAACCCTCTGATTAATCGATGCCGCGGCCCTGCATTATGGCGCCGCGGCGCTGCACCAATTTTTTTTTTTTTGCTTTCCAGCGTTTTTCTGTGCTTCATGTCCACTTTCCTCACCTGTCATCACAACACAAACAAAAATATCAAAAGTGAGACTGTTCAATTTAAATAAAACAAACTAAAACGAAAAAATTAAATAACATAATTAAAACCTTGGGTTGACTCCCAAGTAGCGCTGACTTTAACGTCTTTTAGCCGGACGCAATTAATCCTTACTAGTGCTTGGTGGATCCTTCTGCGAACGGATTGCAATCCGAATAGTTATTTTTGTCGGCCTCACTTCACCTACACCATTTCTATAGAACACAAAAAAGTGTAGTACTTTTATGCTTGCCCAATACTTGCTTGCATTCAAAATTCCCTATAGTGCAAGGAATAAAGAAACTACATGGATTTCTAGACTTCTGGGTGGGTATGAACTTTCTGTTTGGGGGTCAGCAAAGACATCTGGTGGTGTTTCTTCTGCAATGGGTACAACAAAAAGAAACTCCAAGGAATCCAAAAAGGTGAAAAATTAGATTCCAGTAACCCCTTATTTCTCTACACCAACTACCTTTCTCAACTTCTCAACAGCTTGATGTGGTTCAGGCTCCTCACTTTGCTTACCACTTCCCACAATGGTGTCGCTAGGCAGATTTTCTTGAGGTATATTGATCATCATATCCATCAGTTGCCCTATTTGTGTCTCCAAATTTCTGAGTGACACGTTGGTCTCAGTCATAAACTGAGTCTGACACTTGGTGAGCTTGAGTATGGCTTCCTGCATCTCATTTCGATCTTTCTGTAGAACCTGTGGGTTAAGCTGTTGTTGATGACTCCACTGCCCCTGATAGTAGTAGTAGTCCATGTGTCTTTTTTTTTTACTAACTTTACCTACAAAATAAGAAAAACAACAAAAAGTGATAAAAAGATGATCGCAGATCTTGGAGCAACCAAATTAGAAATAAAATAACATGTCCAAATATATACAAACCAAATTAGACATAAGAATAGATAGTTCGATATTAAAAGTACGTCAGTCCCCGGCAACGGCGCCAAAACTTGTCAGGCGATTTGAAACTGCTCACGCAAATGTACGTATCGTTCACAAGTAATATAGTCTGGTAAGACCGAATATCGTCCTCAAAGACTGATTTCTAATTACCGAACATCTATTCTAGGTTATCTATTTTGCAAACGATAATTGAATTGAGTTTTTATTTAACTACTAGAATAGTTGCAAGAAGTAAACTAATTTATTTGGGTTTATCAGTTATGAATGAATTAGAGCTTTCAATATCCTCGACTATCCACTCTATTCAATCCCTAATGCAACTAGAATGACTTCTTCTTCTACGTTAATATAGCGGTTAACTAGACTGTCTTATATTCCGGTTAGGATATATAATCGCTCAACCCCAGTGCAGAACCATTCTATATTTCTATGATAGGATTTACTACATAGGAGGATTAAGAACAGTAACCTATAATGCTACACAAGTATCGGGGTACTTTCGTCCGCGATTTTAACCTATGTCTATTCAACTAGAGCATATCCAAATCTCTCCTCTCGATTCTTGATTCGAAATCATATAGATTATGATAATTAGTGATCAATTAACTATCAAGCATTCATACCAATTATTGAATTAAATCTTAAACAAGTGAAGAAAAATCAAACTAATGTATTAATTCGTAAATAAGAGTTTCTAGTGATTCAAAAGGAAAGCCCTAATAAAAATATTAGCTCATAGCCATAGACATGCTAAGAACTAATTTAATATCCATACATGAACTGAATTAAAAACAAAGAAAATGAAAGAAAATAACTGAACAGGTCTGCAATCTTCTGCCTTGATTCCTATCTGGACGGTGTTGTGTGGTGTAGAATAGGGTTCCTTTTATAGCAAACCCCAGGGCATAAGTTTGTTGCAAATTTCGTGCCCTATGGACCCTTTTGCCCTTGGCCAAATTAATTTTGGAACTGAAATTTCCGCGTCGGCAGGGCCGCGACGCCATAATTTATGTGGCCTCTCAGCTGTTTCGGCGTCGCGGCCCTGCTGTTCGGCGCCGTGGCGCTGCATGGATTTCGTCCGGGTTGTCAATTTCTGTCATTTCTGCCTAGGATTCCTCCTTTTATGCCCATTTTTCGCTCCTTTTCGCCATTTTGCCTTTTTGAATCGTTGTGACTCAAAAGAAAGAAAAACAAGCCTAATACTATACTAAACACAATAAAAACGAGTAAAATACTAATTAAAAATGACTCAAAAGGGTATATAAAATATGCCTAACACGACGGCGTTGTACTGGTGCTGTTGGGGCACCGCGGCGCTGAACTGATTCTACGGGCCCTGTTATTGCTGTTGTTGATTCTGCTGTCCGCGACCCTTGTCACGACCACAACCTCATTTGTCGTGGCCCTTGCCACCGCGTCCCTGCTGCGGTTGAGAGTTTTCTGGTGGCGTTGGATCTTGAGGGCACGTTTCGACAGCTAACACCTTCTGATTGTGCTCATCCTGCTTAGCACGTCGAGTCTCTTCGAGCAACAACTGCGAGCGAGCTTTGTTAAAACTGGAAAGCGGATCTGCCTGTTGAATCATGATGGCTAACATATCATAGTAGCCTTTGGGAAGACCTGCAATAAATTGCAACACCTTTTTAGTGTCCGAGATAGGCGTGTCGACGTTGGAGAGTTGATCCGCCAGAAGTTTTGTCACGACCCGACCTCGGGCCCGCGACTGGTGCCTTACCCCCGGGCACCCTAGTGATAAAACATCAGAGAAAAATCAGCGGAAAATAAAACTCATGAAAAATAAACAGTGATACCAAAAACGGGTTGACCCAAAAGTCGCCTTACTGCATAAATATATAAATGAAAACTTGAACAGTTATCTTTTACAACCTCGCCACAACAAGATCTACGATCCTAAGAATGTAACAACAACTATGACGGAGACGGGACTACGCCATACCACGAATGTACAAGTACCTACAATAACGGGGACTATACCAAAGATAAGCCTCGGAGAAGCGGGCTTCCCGAATCTGTTGTGATCACATGGCGAAGATCAACAGCGGGTGTACCTCAACTGTGGCATGAACGACCAGAAGGAGGTCGATGCAATTACCAGTATGTGGCCCGAAAATCGTAATGAAATCATAACGATCTATATAAAGCAGGGAGACGTGTATGATAACCAAAATACGATTACCTGGCACAGTTAACAACAAGAGTAATGAAAGTCAACACGTATTTTAAAAAGATCATTTCACAATCTATAAACAATCATGTCAAGTCAGGGACGCATGCCCTCAAGTCATTACTCAAATATAACCACGGGTCTCATGCCCAACAATATCAAACGTGCCCGTGGAATTCCTTCCTCACCGCCGGCGATCATGATATAACAATACCAGAGTACACATGAACACCGAGTCCCGCGTGTCATAAGAACCGTGACGGCAAATCTGGCGTCGACTACGAGATACCTCTGCGTCGCCTGCTTGGCCAGGGGCAAATCAAAGCTAACTACGGATACTCTTGCATCACGAGACTTCACCATATCTTGGCCGGGCACGAAGCCAACTACCGAATCTGCGCGTCATCGCCACGGCCGGAGCAAGTCGAGGGCTAACTACGGATCGCTGCGTCGGCTACCCTCATGGGTAGCTAGTCCATGGAATAACACTATCAACAGGGAACGAACCCTCATCGTGGCCGCATCCCCGTGGACCTTCCATCGAGTCAGTATGCCCAACAGGATCGAGAATAACATGACCGGCCCTCCATCGAAAGACGCGGTAGCATAAGGATACAATACTTGTACACCAAGACTATCACAAGCAAACATAGACAAGTTATTCACACTCAAGGTACTTTCATTTTATGCCAAAAATCCGGGTTTTAACCCCAAGGTACTACTTACTTTATCTCTTTAAAAAGTCAATTTCTTTTCACAAAAGTCACATGATACTAACACCCGTAGTATCAAAATAGAGTAACTATTATTTTAAGTAAACCAAAACAATTTCCATACTTCCTTTTCAAATAAACCAAGACAATACCATGCCTCCTTTTTAAAATAAAAACACTTCTCCCTTTTAAAGTCAAGTCAACAATATACTTTTCGAAATGGTTTAGGCTTCCTAACTTCAAATTCTCAAGTCTCATCTCTTTTAGAAATCAAGTTTCTTACTTTGGAAGTTCAAGAAACCAGTACTTGTTTATAATTATCTTATTAAAACAACCATGATCTAGAAAATGTAATACAATTTTGTCTTATCTTAGCTTTTATGCAGATGGAGGAATTCTACTCATTTTAATTTAATTGGTTGTCGATACATTTTCATTTATTAACGCTGCAATGGCTTGTTCGTTATTTATTCTCATTCGTGTTGTAAATTAGCAAAATCAACTCTACTCCAAAATATACAACTAACGACCCTTACCCACATCCCCCATAAGACTGGGTAAGATCTAGGATAACTTTATTCTTTTTAAAGACCAAGTACTCATTGCTCACGAATGAGGTTTCACAACCTTTTTACACAATTCAAGTCCTTAACATTTCATATCAAGACACTTAACTCTAGAACCAAGTCAAGGACACAAAAAGGAAATCCAACTCCTTTAACACACGTGCGTCTACCGCACTATATATTTCACAAATAATCATGCTCAATAGAATAGGAAGAATCACATATCTCGCGACGATTATCGACAAGTAGCAAAAATGCTCCAAAGTACTATAACCTTGCTAGCCTTTTCCACCCTTCAAGTAGAATATGCTACTCGTAGTACTTCACCCTATAATGGCCATAATACGTTTATTAGCTTCTAGCTTTAACGTAGAATATTCTAATTGTAACGTCTCTTATTCTACGAAAATTTGGACAACACTTCCTTTGTTTCTACGTACTTTACCACCTTTTTCAAGGCTCGAATTCAATATCCAAACGCCACTTTTAAGGCCCAGCAATCCAACAATACAAAGGGGATTACACGCCCAATCTTGGACGTGTAAAATTCTGCCCCACAATTCATATTAAAACAATCCAACTAGTTTAAGACAACTCCTTGGCTATAACATGCTCACATATCAACCTTTTCAAATCCTTTCAATTCAACTCGTTAATTCAACATGCTATATAAGTCATAACCAATTATAACAACGATATACCCTTCTATATACAACATGCAACGATTTTTGCTAACAACCGAATTTATTACCACACTAGTGACTAACATGCCCATTTTCGGTTTTCAACAAGTCGACATGATCCAAATGGTTTCAAACTTTAATACTTAAACCACATGCTCATTTCTCAAATACTATAACTTGAAATTTTCAATTACATGAGAAGGTGAAGGTTTTACCTCAATAAGCCCTCTTTCCGAAATCTTCTTCACGCTAAAATCACCCACACGAACCCTCTACAAGCTGCCAACATAATTCCTTCTTGTCGTCTTTCCAAAATTTTACTAGGCCTTGGTTTTCCCTTGAAATTTCTAGAGAGAATGGAGAGGAAATTTTTAGAGAGAATGGAGAGGAAATTTTTAGAGAGAAGTATTCTTTGAAAAATGACCAAGTCTTCAAGACTTGGTCAATAAATAAGACTTCCTCTTAGTCAAACAGATGGGAGGGACACTTGTCACCCTCCCCCCAGGCTTTTAACAAAATATCTTCTGATTTTCCCTCTGTTTCCGCGAAATTTCCCGCCTCGGCGTCGCGGCCCTGCAGATGGCGCCGCGGCGCTGAAACTTCTGAACACCACAACACTTATGGCGCCGCGGCCCTGCATCCGGTGCCGCGGCGCTGTGGCACCTGACTGAACACACTTTCATGTTCGTCTGCCCACTGAATTTGTAACTTTCATATCTTTCTACTCTGATGTCCTATCGACGAGCGATTTGTTGCGTTGGAAACTAGACTCAACGAACTTCATACTGGGCTATTGAAACACCCTAAAACTCCTAATGAACTAGGAGATATACCGCTCCAAAATTGACTCAAAACTGTCCAAAACATTCTGTCAACTTATCTTTTCAATTTCAATTCTTATTTCCCTTCGTACGTTCCCAATACATGACCTGAAATTCCGGGGTGTAACAAGTTTCAACTGTCTGCAGTATTCAGTCATGTTGGAGAAATTTTCAAGTCGTGTATTGTTAAATTATTTCTCCAACTACACCGCATGAGTGTGCTTGTTATCTTGAAAGATTTCCTCCAAACGGTTCCATAAATCAAGGTTGTGGCGCCAGATTTCATGATAGTAAGAAGAAGATCCTGAGAAATACTACCATAAATCCATTGTTTGACGCCGACGTCTAGAAGACGCCAAGTAGACTCATCAACCTTCAGAGGGCGCAGAACAGTGTCGTCGATGTGATCAAACACGTTATAGAGACATGCATGATTACGAAACAGTTCAACCCGGGGAGAATACGTAAACCATATCAAAAGACTGGGTATAGTCGCAAAAGAAATAGCAGCTTTAACTATACTGACTGTTTTCTTGATCAAGAAGAATGATAATAGAGTTCTTGATGTTTGTAACAGATACGGCTGGATGAAAAGAGGATGACAACGTGGTGGTGAGATTTGTGGAGGTAGAAGCGTTAGAAGTATTGGAAGAATCATGAGTATACATTTAGAGAAGAGAGGAATGAAGAAGAAAATTCAAGAACTTTGAGGAGAGAGGGAGGTGCTGCGGCGGAACTGCCCGAGAGAAGAGGGGGAGTTGGGCGACGGCGACTCCTAAAAAATTCTAGTATTTTGTGTTAGGCTTTTGATACCATGTAAGATGATATTAATCTTCCTTAGGGAGTCTTCTCATTAATATCAAAGAATATATAGTGTACAATATTCATCCCTTATACAATATGAATCCTAAACCTAATCACAAGAGGAATCCTAGTCTTACCATAATTATATTTACACAATATATGAATTATATTCTAATTATGAGGTAGAAATGACTAATTGACTATATACACGTTTACATTAAATTTGCGATAAAGGTTTGAAAATACTTTTTATCTACTTATTTTTTTAGAAAATATATTTTCTTAACTTATTTTGGCTCACTTATGTCTTTAAAGCTAATAGTCTTCTCTCTTTTATTTTGTTATTTATTATGTGACGATTCTTTATTGGTCGAAATTGAAACCCACCGCATCAGGATTTTTTCCTTGGCCCCGACCCGACCCATAACCTCCCTCCTTCGGCTTCTCCTTTTCTACTATAAGCAATTAAAATTTGTTATTTTCATCACGTTCAATCAAACTGGAAGAATAATAAACATCCCTTATGAGCTTGAAATCATGATGTCAAATATCCAAGTTGATGATGAAATTATTATTGACTTATCTGCTTTCTAATGCTTACTTTATTTGCTTAAGGTATTCAGGTTCAGGCTTTTGTCAAAGCTGTAGAGTCGATTGGGTTTGTTCACCAAGAAAGACTTGGTCCTGCATATGACAAAGCCTATAGAGACAATGATCCGTGCATGATCCTGATCTCGCAGATGTAGGTCATGTGTTGTTGGGTCGGGTCGGGTCGAAGTAAAAAATGTATGATGGAAGTGGATTTTAATTTCAACCAGTAGAAAGTGTCGTAATAATTAATAAACAATAAGAATAAGAAAGAAAGATCAGATATCCAAAACTAACAATAGGTATCTCTCTTCTACTTGAGAGATCAGATATCCAAACTACAAATTTGAATAAGAATAAGAAGGAAGAGAAAGAAAGAAACAAAGAAAGGGAAAAGAAATACATAATAGAGGAAGACAAATGAGAGGGTGCTAGACTGCTAGGAGGAGGGTGTTTTAATTGCCAGGTGTCACTCACTCATTCACTCATTTTCCACCTCAGACGCAATTGAAAAGATAGTGTTATTTATGTATTTGGGAGATAGAGATATTGTGTTGGGATACCTGGAGTAATCTGGTAGGTATCAGGATTTTGGGTATTGTAGAAATATTAATGTTAAGGGTGTTGTTCGCAGGATGCGCAGGGGACGAGCGACCGAGCCTGATGAAATATCAGTTGAAAATGAGTGAATCGATTTGAGAAGCCACACTATAAAAGTTTGGGAAAGGGCCGTAAAGATGAGGGTGAGAAGAGACGTGTCTATTTTCGAGAATCGATTTGGATTCATATCGGGGCGTTCGACTACATGAGTTATTCATCTTATTAAGAGGTTGGTGGAGCAGTATATGTAGAGGAAGAGAGACTTACATATGATTTTTATCGACCTTGAGAAGACATACGACAAAGTCCTTAGGAAGCTTCTATGGAGATGTTTGGAGGTTAGATGTGTACTTGTGGCGTACACTAGGACGATTAAGGATATGTATGATGGAGCCAAGACCAGGGTACAGACAGTAGGAGGGGACTCAGAACACTTCCCAGTAACGATGGGGTTACACCAGGGATCTGCTCTTAGTCCATTCTTATTTGCCTTGGTGATGGATGGGTTGACGCGATAAATCGAAGGGGATGTGCCATGCTGTATATTATTCGCGAACGACATAGTCCTGATTGATGAGACTCGCAGCGGAGTGAACGCTAAGCTGGAGGTTTTGAGACATACTTTGGAGTCTAAAGGGTTCAGGCTGAGTAGGATCATGATAGAATACTTGGAGTGCAAGTTCAGTAACGGGAGTGACCTTCAGACAGACGTGGAGGTGAGGCTTGGTTCTCGGGTCATTCCAAAGAAAGGAAACTTCAAGTACTTCGGGTCTATTTTCCAAGGGAATTGAGATATTGATGACGATGTCACACATCATATTGGGGCAAATTGGATGAAATATAGGCTCGCATCTGAAGTCTTGTGCGATAAAAATGTGCCACCAAAACTTAAAGGCAAGTTTTATAGGGTGGTGGTTAGGCCAGGCTATGTTTATGCAGGCGAGTATTGGCGGTCGAGACTTCCCAAAAGATGAGAGTTTGAGAGATCTGAATCTTTGAGATGGATGTGTGGGCATACAAGGAGGGATATTATTAGAAATTATGATATCCTGGATAGAGTGAGAGTGACCTCGGTGGAGGATAAGATGCGGGAAACGAGATTAAGATGGTTCGGGCATGTGCAGAGGAGAGACACAAACGCCCTAGTGCGGAGATGTGAGATGTTGGTTATGGATGGGTTCAGGAGGGGTATAGGTAGGCCGAAGAATTATTGGGGAGAGGTGACTAGATGAGATATGAGGCATGTGCAACTTACTGAGGACATGACCTTAGATAGGGGGTTGTGGCGGACACAGATTATGGTAAAATGGTAGTAGGTAGTTGAGCGTAGTCTTACGCTTACAAACTGGTAGTTGTAGTGTTATTATTGTAGGCACGCTTAATCTATCATACTAGTAGGCACATTATTGTTTTATAGTATTGTTTGATTTCCGTTGTTATGTGTTCTTTAGTGTACTTTGTTAGTTACTGCTTCCTTTTTTTAAATGCGCTAGCATTGCTTATTCACTTTTAATACCAGCGCTTTCATACTGCTTTAGATCTCTTGTCCGGGTCTGACTATTTCTCTTGCTTTGCTTGCTTGTTTGTGTTTATGCTCTGTTTTGAGACGAGGGTCTCTCAGAAACAGTCACTCTACCTATCAAGGTAGAGGTAAGGTCTGCGTACATTATACCTTCCTCCGATCCCACGTTATGAGATTCACTGGGTATATTGTTGTTTGCCATTTAGAAAATTGATGGATAAAGGTATTTTAAAACCTTTTCGGATAGTACAGGAGCATTTTTGGCCCTTTTCCATAAAATGTTTAATAAACTCTAATTATTATGTTTGATGTAATTTGTGAAAGAAAAGAGGTAACTAAAAATACCAGAAAAATTCTTGTTAAATTTATAAATTGTAACAACAAAAACAACACCTAGATTAGGGCTTTAGAAAATAACAAAAATTGCACTTTTAGAAACTGCAAAATTTCCACCTTCAAATGTGAACTCGCCTCAAATTTTCATAGTTTCATTGAAATCTAACAATCGGATTAGGGCTGTGGACGGATCAGATTCGTTCGGATTTGAGAATTATCGATTTTATATTTCAGTTTTTGGATTTCGCTGTTGTAATCCAAAGCCCAAATAAGCTCTGATTGGGTTGGACTTTTAAAGTTTGAATTCAGATTAATCAGATTAGAAAATTCAGATTTTCGATTTTGAGCCTATAAGTTGAGTTGATTTTTCTTCTTAAAAAAACATCCAAATAAAGTATTCATATCAAAGTGTTTTAATAATCCTTCATTGCCATCACAATCATCTAAATAAAGTATTCACGCAAACAATGAAAGTATTACCAATAAATAAAAAATGCAACAGAAACATTAATAAGGGCTTATGAATTAACAAGTCCAACATAATAAAACCGTGTCATACATGAAGTACATACAATGACAACAACAAAAATCCAAAAGTTATCTTAAAAATTAACAAATCCAAACATATTGGATTCAATACTCCACCCGTCTCAATTTATATGACATTCTTTCTTTTTAGTCAGTTACAAGAAGAATGACACATTTCTATATTTAGTAATAACAATTTAACTTTAAATTTATCTTTTTATCCTTAATTAAATGATTTCTAGCCACATATTTTTTCATGATTTGTTTTAGATCACAAGTTCTCTTGTTTTTTCTTATGCATATGCCTGTCTTGAGCCGATAGTCTCTTGAAAACAACCGCTCTACCTACCAATGTAAAGGTAAGGTCTGCGTACACTCTATCTTCTCAGATCTCACGATGTGGGATTTCACTAGCATGTTGTTGTTGTTGTTGTTTTAAATCACAAGTTTCAAAAATCTTCCTTTATTTTTTAAATATGTGTCCAGTCAAACACTTTCATATAAAACAGACCGGAGGGAGTAATTAGTATCGACTAGGAGTATATGAGTTGATGTCTAAATCATGAGTAGGGTATATCTGTTTTATTAGATTGGATAGATAAATAATGCACTAATATCCAATGGGTAGTTTGGTGGTAGGACTAAATATAAGGTATAAAAAATTAAATTCGTATTTTCGGATATTAAAAAATCTTAAGTACCAAATCCGAAATCTAATAAAAAATTTGAAAATTTTAAAAATTAAATTCGAAATCCAACTTGTGATATGAAAATCTAAAATATTAGAATTTTGAGTTTATCCAATCTATGCACACCCCTACGGGAGATTGTTAAATATTGACAAAAACTAAAAAATGCTCATATCCGAAAAATTTAAAGGACTAAAAATGTTCAATAAGATATTTGAGGGGCTAAATAAAACATAATTCCAAATATAAGGAACCGTTTTTGTCAGTTTCTCTCTCGTAGTCGTAGGAGTACTTAATTTTAAATTTTGCAAAAATTGAGATTAGTTTTTATAAAAGGGCGTTTATTTGACCTATTTTTACACCCAGAAAAGGTCAATGTTTTGCAGATTCAATGGTTCTTTTCTTTTATACAAGCAGCTCAAATAAACACTTTTATAAATGTTGTAGTCCATTGAACCAAGGCTTTCATTGTCCTCACTCCTCATGTTTCTTTGAGTTAATTTGCAAAGAAAGAATATGAAGAGAAAATAAAATACAAATATAGCAGACAACTCCTTTCCTTGTCACTTATTCTCCCTTTTTTACACAATAATTTCAAGTGTGTCTGTTGTTGCAGACAACTCCCTTCTCACCAATAATTCATTCACTTTTTTATGTTTAGTATCAATATAATTCATTTTGAACCAACAAAAAGTAATAATTCATCCATCATTACAGAAAATTTAAGAAAATAAGAAGATTTTTTTTTAAATAATTTTAAACTAAGGTATGTTAATATTCAAAATATCTTTTGTATCTATTATGATTTTAAATAACCATAGAGATGTTGAAATTAAAAATTATAGAATATACAAAGTTTCATTCTCTATAAAATAAACTAAGAAAAAAAGTAAGACACATAAATTAAAGTATAATTAATCACAATAAAAAATTATATGCATCCAATATTCAGATGAAATCAATAGGCGTGTATAGGACTGTTATCGGTCCGGTCCCGGTAATATTCGGACCGGATCGATAAGCTTACCGATCCAGACCGAGAACGTAATCATAATTTATTATGGTTAATTAATATTATCATGTTAGGAGTATTAAATTACTTAATTATGCGTTGCTTAGGCAGTATGCTTTTCTGTCCCTCTGGCACACCAAATTCAGCTCTTTCATACGTATTAACTTTTCATTTGATATTAAAAGATAATAGGCACAATTCCCAGTAGACTTTACGCGTATCCAGCCACAACTCATTTTCTGCTTTATATCCCAAAATAGGAACTCTACACCGGCGAAGCCACGACGAAAAGAAGAAAAAAACAGAAGTCACTCATAGATATCAGGTGTCCATATATATACAGAGTCAAAAGATATACGGAATTCGAAGATTGGTTTTTTTTAATATAATCCAGGCTTGCATCTGACAATTTCACTAGTACTATCTAGACGTTCTGGAGATGATAGATTCGGTCCCTCATCGCTATCATCAAAGTAAATCGCGGAATGTGCTTCATTAGCCAGGGTTTGAGTGCGGACAACTGATCAATGACACAAGGCTCAACCCCCTATCGGGGATCGATCCCACACAGCGCATGCCAGCGCGTCTTAGCGTCATCCTTTGCCACTGAAATATATCCCGGGGAACAATTCGCTGATAGGGGACTCGAACACGGAACCCCTCCCAGTATACCCTTAGTGAAATGACCACCGGACCAAACACTTTTGAGTGAAGTCATTGCCTTTCTTAACGGGCCCAATTCATAAGATCATCTCCAGCAGGGGACATTACCCCGATAATTACGCACAGCAGGAGACAATTTGAATGACATATTGACGTGGAAATAATTGATAATTATTAAATATATAGGAGATAATTTTGCCACTTGGAGACAATGTCTCCTGCTGGAGAAGGAGAATGAGACAATGTCTCCTGCAACACCATGTGTTCTGCGATTAGCTGCCATAAATTCATTTTCCACCGCTACTTTAATTGCTATTTTTGACAAATAATTTGACCGAATTAAAAAAAAACATCAATTTTTATTTTATTTTTCAAGATCTATAAAAAGAGACTAAGTTTACTTCATTTGGACACCGGAATATTTTGGCTATTTTCTTCCAAATTATTTGCTATTTTTTTTAATATGGATCCTAATCAAATTTTTAATCTTCCTCCAAATTTTATATTTCCTAACCAACTATAAAATTTCAATATTCAACGTCCACAAAATTCTCAAAATATGTCATTCAATTTTCAAATGTCATAAATAATGCCAACTAATTTTGATATGCAATATCCATATAATCGAAAAATTTGGAAATTGACAAAAGTTTGGAACAAGCGAAAATTAATTTTCAATTTGTGATTTTAATATTATCAATGTTTTAGTGTGTTTTTGATAAATTGTATGATTAATTTATCTTCATTAATAAACTCATGTATTGTTGTGTTTTTTTTTTGTGACGGAAGGAACTCGCACCGCTACTTTTCGAGTACGCAAGACAGTAAACTCGGACCGACGCAGCAAATCGCAAACCACGCCACCATGTAAACCACACTTGCAAGTCATGTGCGATGCAGCCAACCAAGTTTATGCGGGGATCGAACTCGTGGCCATTGCGCTGCCATCGCTAGCACACCATTCTGCCACCTCATGGCCAGTATTGTTGTGTTTTAATTTTATAAAGTGGTGAGGACCACCACCAAATGATATTTTCGAGTAAAAAAACAGCAGTGTACCAACCTAACGAAAGTAAAACAAAGTTAGTAAATGATAATTTTGTCTCTTATAGTTCTACGTAGTAAATATCTTTTGTTATCAAACAAATAACATTGAAAATGAAGTCCAATTCAGACAAATAAAATAACATGAGAAACTAATTTCGTTTTAGTAAAATTTCCGTCTAAGTAATACTTACATTTTTGTCGAGGTTTTCCTTGTAATTACTAGTAAAACTAGATATTAGCTCCCCCATTCGACATTAGTAGATGTTACACACCCGATCCACAAAATAATTGAGAACTATGATCTGAATGAAATGAATTTTATTCTTTATATTCAATAAGTATCATATTACCAAATAATTCAAGGAAGGATGAACTACAAAGAGAGTCTTTTAAAATAGATTACTTGTCGGACAATTGGAACGAGACTTTTAGTCATATTAATATTTATCTATCGTAATATATCAGCTCAATTAAAATAAGTTTGAGATTTTTCGTCGCTCGATGATGTTAACGTATATATATATTTTTTTAAAAAAAAGAGGAAACGATTCATTTATTTACATAATAAATCTTTGAGAACATGTGTATAAGCTTTCTGAAATTTGAGTTGATGCGTTCAGGCTCTTTATCGTAGGCCGTAGTTTGAGTGTTTGAATAAAATATAAAAAAGACAGTCCGGTGCACAAAATATTTCGGGTTAACAGAGTTCGGGGAAGGATCTCACCCGAAGGGATATAACATAGACAGTCTAACCTAATACAAGTATTAGTAATTCTTTCACAACTCGACCCCTATAGATCACACAGAGACAATTTCCTCTTCGTTAGAATAAAATATGTTAATAAATTTAAAGAATCGTCGAGATATTTTGTCGTAAAAATACTCCTATAAAACAATAAAAGTTGGTTAAGGGCAATGTTGTCATTTCATTGAAAGAACGGCCGAAAGCTGACGGTGAAATTTTTAACAGAGTTAAACAAAAATATCGGTTTCACTTTGATTAAAATATTAAGCCCTTATATTTAATTTTGTTTCTGTGTTGGTTACTACATTATTGATTGCTTCTCTTCTCATCTGCCATTCTTCCTCTTCTTCATCATTCACTCATCAGCATCCAATTTATTTACCTAGTAGTGTTGTATGTATGTAATATATACGTAACACTAATATAATTATCTTTACGCAAACGCACTTCAATTCTTCCCAATTCCCACCTTTATGAGGGCTTAAATTACTTTTTTTCCACAAAGGGCTGGAGCCATTAATTACGTTTTAACGATTAATTTGGGGAAAGCCCCATATGGGTTTTGTGATTCTTGATTGGAATTGTAGTGGTTGATGTAAATTTGTAATCTTTTTGATTAATTGAGGAAAACCCATCTGGGTTTTGTGATTCTTGATTGTAATTTTTTGATTCCAGACTCCACGTTGTGGGACTTCACAGGGTATGTTGTTGATTGTAATTTTGGGATTGGATTGCTGATTTTTATTTTGTGTGGTGATGACGTTTGTTGGGAAGGATGATGAGGAAGGGGTAGTGGCGGTGGTGCCAGGGCCTTTATTGAGGTTGGTTAGGGAGGATCCAAAGGGTGATTATGTAAAATTAGGTGGAGATGATTTGGAGGAAAATAATAAAGGTTTTGTTGGTGGAGGGAATAGTAGATGTTGGTCTCTTTGGTGGTGGGCTAAGTTGGTGGTACTACTTGTTTTTGTGGGAGTATTGGCTGCTGTTTTTCTCAAATGGATTGGACCCTTTTTCATGGATAAGGTCAGTTTCAGCATGATCTTTGCTTCTTCTTTTTTCCTAATAAAAATCCTTTTTTGGGAAATGTTTGTCTATATTTGTTTATATTATTCGTTGCAGGTGAGAAAGTTGAATTCTTTATAGCTGCTGGTGAGTATTTGAGAGTGCACTTAGTTTTAGCTTTTTTACTTGCTCTATAGGTGCATTGATTCATGCTTTTCAACCCCTCAATATATTGTTTTAAGGGATAGGTTAAAATGGTTCACAAGTGATTGTGAGTTTATTGATGCTTCAACAAAACTTGAGATTGTAATGTGTTGTCTTTAATCAACAACTAATCTTTATTCTGTTAAGGGCACCTGATTCTGGCTGAACTGCTTATGGAGGAGCTCTGAGCTACTTAACCAATATCTTTAGTGTGGGCTGACTTTGTGAAGTGACTTGGATTTAGAGTACTAACTTTCCTGTGATTTTTTTCGCCAAGAAAACATTTTCCTTCATACCGAACACAGTTTTGGTACTTAGGTGGAAGAATTGTTGTAAATATGTAGGTGAGCTCAATGCTGCTGACTAAATCAGAGATAAGGGTTGTAGATAAGATTTACCGAGGTATTAATTTTAGGGGTCATAGAGTTTAACTCATCCGTTTAGTGTTGGAACGAAATTGACCCGAATAAGCGGAATGCTTATGGAGTACTAGGGGTAGTTCATTAATGGATTGACTGTTACCTTCCTGAAAATAGATCCCCAATAGGTCGCAGATGAGGAATTCTTCCACTACGAAGTTCTCCTAATCGACTACTTATTATGATAATGAACATTCCACTTAAAAACGAAAAAACGACTCTCTCTACCATTCATCATACTATTTCTCTCTGGTGATTCTAATTTTCGACCACTTATTGTAACACCAGGGTTTTATGATTCTGGATCATATCAATTTCTGACTGTTGTTTTTCCTATTTCAGGAGATTATTCCCATACTAAATTGGGAGACCAGAACATTCAGTACTCCAGTACTAGCAGTTCTAGTTTATGCTTCTGTGGCACTTTTCCCCACCCTACTTTTACCTTCCACTCCCTCCATGTGGGTAGCTGGGATGTCGTTCGGATATGGTTATGGTTTTCTACTTATCATTGGAGCAGTTCCTATTGGTGTATCTCTTCCTTACTTCATAGGTCATATTTTCCATCACAGGATCCAAGTATGTACTTTCATTACTTTTCACAGATTGGTTGTACTTCATTACTTTTCACATATTTTAAATTACATAATCTCTTTCTTTTTTTCTCTTGTAGAGCTGGATAGAAAGATATCCCAAGAATGCTTCTATTATAAGACTAGCTGGTGAAGGGAATTGGTTTAATCAGGTCCGAGCTGTCGCATTAATCAGGATTTCCCCTTTTCCGTACATGGTGTATAATTACTGTGCAATGGCAACTGGAGTCAAGTACGGTCCTTATTTGCTGGGGACACTCATCGGCATGGTTCCAGAAATATTTGTTACAATTTACACGTAAGAATTCCGTTTCTTTTCTTGTGTATGGGAATTGACTCGGTGGATGTATTTCTTGTGACAGCAATATCCGTTGATAAAGTAAGTTGTCAAAATGCAAAGTGTGGTGCCTAAGGAGGTTTCACCACTATCTATTTCAGTTTTTTTTGATAAAGTGGTTAAAATTTCAATAAAGAATGGCAACAAAATGGCTGTGTGGAAGATTACATCAATAAAATTACTGACTTTACATATGAAATTAACGCCTGCATCCAAGAAGTATTCTAAAAAGTGGAAAACCCAAAAGCATATGGTTCCTTACATATGAACCCTAATCTTCTATACAAAACATAGGAACCTTGTGGGTGCATTAAAAAGAAATGAAGAATAAGAGGCTGCCCCTCAAGTGTGTAAATCCTTCTCTATTCCATCAAAAGCTCTCCTGTTTCTCCATATGGTCCGCATAAGTGCTATAGGAGCAACATCCATGTCCTACATCTTCTCTTCCATCTTATAATGGTATGGTCCAGATGAACATGGCTTCTTTAACCGTGCCCGGGGTTGCTACTCAAGACCAAACCATGACAGTGTTTCGCACCAGAAGCGACGCACTATCTAGAAATCTAGAAGTAGGTGATTCACGTCTTCTCCTGAGTAAACACATGTAATCTCCCTCTTCCCGAAATTCTAAGTCGTTAAGATCACCCCCTTGCGTCTGGACAAGTGAAAAAGGATTATATGCATGTGGATATAAATGTTAATTGTCCTTCTCCAAGTATTATTATAAATTATAATTGAACTGGTTTGTTTGAGGTGTTCTGAAGTACAGAAATAGCAATTTGGGGGTGTTAGGAATATAAGCTGTCCTAAAACACCATACTTTGTTCAATGCTGGTGGAAGTGTTTTAGCTCACTCCCCCCCCCCCCCCCTCCATGCCTATAGTTGCTTACAATTTTGAACTTAGACAGTTGGTATGCTCTCTATAAATGAAGATCATTGCAGGGAATTGAAAAATCTTATTTTCAACAGCCAGGAAAAGCTATTTGTTCCTGTTGTGGGCCTTATGAATTTGGTTTTTGTATGATTAACTACGCTATTTGTCAAAAATACAAAATGATTGACTTTAAAAAGTTGCCGACAAGAAAAAAAGTAAATATTGTGATCTACATATTATTGCAGTAAGAGTCCTTTCTCAACTGAAATCCCTAGACATGGATATTTATCAGTATTTAAAAATTCCACCCCATCTTTCTCTTCTAGCTTCCTTGTTCTATTATATTGTCGGTGTTGGGGGGACACTGTATTGTATGCTGCTGCACTAAGCATTCAGCTAAGTAATCTGTTCATGCTCTTGCCGTCATAGATTTCTCTTGCAACAGTTCTCAAGTTTTTTTCTCCCTTTTACGATTGAGGGAGGGGCGGGATCATACAGATAGTTATATGAAAGGACTCACATTGATAATAATGGTTCTTCATATCAACTGTTATATTTGAGCAAGTTAAATACTTTAAGTGGGAAGACAAAGAAGTAACTTGTGCCTGGGAATCCTTTGGCTGACCTATTTGATGAGGAATTTCAGTTTATACTAGTTAAATCCTTTAAAGGCAACTGTCCTTGCCGTTAGGAAAAAGCAATCGACGTTGTGTCTTCTCCTGGCCTTTCTTTGCTAGAGTTGTTGATACTATTTCCATATTTGTATTTGCGCAAGTTTTATTGCCTTTCACGTTTAGTACTCTGCTTGTCTGTGATGCTTCGGGGTTTGGTTCCTTTCCTCTTGTCTATGGTTTTGGCAGGAGCTCAGAGAGACGGTGCCGCGGGAAGGGTTCCATTGTATTTGAGCTTTTGGTTGACTTTTCATGGGAGAATGAAAACTGAATACAGAGCAGCCTTTACTAATTTTAGGGTTTTGGGGGGGGGGGTCGGTTCATTTGCTACCCCAGTTTGATACATAAATCTTTACTCCTAAAACTTCCACTTGTCTGGTTTTGTTCTATCAATAATATCTCTTGTTTATTGTTAAAAAAAATATCTACTGTTTACTGATTAAGAAAAACATCCACTTGCTGAATACCTTTTCCTTCCAACTTCATGTGCAGTGGCATCCTGATAGAGACTCTTGCAAATGCTTCACAAGAGCAACGTTTTTTATCAGCTCCGCAGATTATTCTAAATGTTATTGGCTTTAGTTTCACTTTTGTTACAACGGTGATGATCACTGTATATGCAAAAAGGCGGCTCAAGCAACTGCAGACAGATGAGGAGCTATTGCTACAATGAGCTTCTGCTCTGTTATGCCTGGACAGGTGAAGAAAGGAACCGATAGGGGATCTTAGAGATTCTTTGATGACTGGGAAGGACATTTGCATCCATTGAGAATCTTTATCGCTGCATAGGATTTTATCCGCACATCAGGTGTTATAGCGGAGATCAATCGACAATTACTTGTCACTTTGGTTTTATTAGCTGCACAGATTGCACACAATTTCAAGGAAGTTGAAAGCCAGGAGACTAACATAACTGACACACACAGGGATCAATCACTCATTCAAGGCTTTATCTCATATTGTGGAGACCATCATTGTACATAATTGAATAACCCAATTATGGGAAAAACTTAGGGCAGAGTATTTGAAGAATGAGTGCTTGGGAGTGACAAACATATGCTTGATTAAACATTACTATTTGCTGTAGATAATGGAGAAAATTTTGGTCTACCACCTTGTTTGCCTGCAGCTTCATTCAAAACACTTCCCATGGAACTGCATGTCCTCATAGGATGCTTTGCCTTTGATTTAACAGCATATAGTTGTACTCTTAGACTAGAAGGGTCAGTAGATTAGTGGTTTACTATATTAACCATATTCGTCTCTTAAGGGTTAGTGAGAGTATATTTTTCTTCTAACTTGTTTTAACTTCTTTAAGCACTGATACTTAAAAACGTTTTTTTTTTATCTTAGCACTTCGTCAAAAGCACTTGTGCTACTAGCAATACACTTTGAAAGTTCAAACAACCAAGGCAAAAAACAAATAGAACAGATTAAGGAGCATATGTTTTAGGACCACTCCAGCTATCGAGTTGGCTCCCAGGTGCGAGCACTTCTGGTACAAAATCACCGGTGGATGATTTGACAGAGAAATTGACGACCACGGCCAATTCTCCGGTTGCTTCAGAGGAATTGTCTCCAGTACAGGAGGATAGTCATGCAGCAGCACGCAGGTTGGAATTTAATGGTAAGGAGACAGCCCCAGAACCGAGAGGAATTGTCTCCAGTACAGGAGGATAGTCATGCAGCAGCACGCAGGTTGGAATTTGATGGTAAGGAGACAGCCCCAGAACCGACTCTAGCAGAGATTGTTCGCAATTATCGAGCTAATGTGCAAGGTAACAAGTTAGATTTCTACCCTCCTATTATTAAGGATGGCCTGAAAGTTGTACGGCTTAACCATGCTAAGATTAAGGAACAATGCACAAAATGGGAGACCACCCTTATAGGATATGTACTTGGAGGCACCCTTGCGTTTAAGGAAATGCTAAAATTTGTTTATGGGGTTTGACGTGTTGTGCAAATTTCCCGAAAGTATTTCTTCATGATGATGGGTGAAACATCTTCAAATTTGATACGGAAAAGGACAAGGAGCTGACTCTAGAAAACGGGCAATATACTTTTAATAATCGACCTATGGTGCTCCAAGTCTCCAACTATGGAAGCCTGATTTCCAAATGCGAACTGAATCCATGAGGGTGCTCCCACTTTGGGTTATTCTTCCTGGTTTGCCATTGCATTATTGAAATTAGGAGAACCTATGTCGAATTGCTAGTTATCTGGACAAGCCTATTTGTACTGCCAAGCTTACAACAAGGGAGGAAAGAGTGTCCTATGCTAGATTGTGCTCATTGAAATGGACATTACTCAGCCCTTGCCGGATGTGATGTTGATTGACTTATCTGAAGGAACCATCAAGGAGCAGGTGATTGAGTATGAATGTACTTCATGCTTTTGTCACACTTGTAATCAATTTGGGCATCTCACTGATGAATGCACACAGGAGGATAATGGACAGGACATGGTTCATCCTCCCAAAGGCAAGAAGAGGAGGAATAGAAGAGAGTGTCCAGATGGTTGGTAAAACCTGAGAAAGGTCAAGTTGATGCTCAAGGAGGTGCTGCTCCTGTTCCTGAGCAGATGGGAGGACAACTTGATAAAGTTTCAACCCCTTGCCATTTCGGCCTCCTATTATTGAGAGAGGTAAGAAGCTCATACCGGGGTAGAAGAAACCTCAAGCCATTAAGCCTTTTTTGAACATAGCTGCCCCAGTACGAGATCCAGAAGGCAGATTAAAGAAAAGAGGAGTAACCCAGTCTACCACTGCGCATGTTAGGGGAGAGCATGACCCAGGACCTCGAAAGGGACATGATCATAAGCTCCTAGAACATCAGAGGACTTAACCAGCCCTTTAAGCAAAATGAGCTTAAATCCATTGTGCTTAAGAATAAAGTGACTCTAATGACTTGCCTAGAGACTTGAAGCTACATAGAGCACCAAAGATTACAAACACTATAGGGATGGACTGGCATTTTGCATTCAACTATAATGATGCACCCAATGGTGAATTTGGGTTGGATGGAGGTCGGCTCATGTGGATGTTGCTGTCCTACACACTACTAGTCGATTGATACATTGTCTGGCAGTGGATAAGAGTACCTCTTTTGCGAGTTCCATTACTTTTGTTTATGGTTTCAACACAGTGGGTGAGAGAATAGAGCTATGGGATCACTTGAGAACAATACACTCAACCTTGAATGGACCATGGCTTATTCTTGGAGATTTCAATACAATTCTTGCTTCTGAGGATATATTACATGGCAATCCTGCGCATATCGCTGAAACTGAGGACTTTCAAAATTGTGTTGATGATCTAGGATTGGGACAAGTAACCAGGAGAGGTTGTCAATACTCTTGGTGCAATAAGAGAGATGCAGGTGATAGGATTTATAGTCATATTGATTGGGTGTTTGATAATTCAGTTTGGTTTCATCAATTTGGTAATATGAAGGCAAATTATTTTATCCCAGGTTGTTTTGACCATTCTCCTGTTGTACTAAACAATGTCCACAAAACTAAGAGGTCCTATAGGTTACTAACTGTATTGCTGGAGCAGGATAACTACAAACAAGTAGTAGCATATTGTTGGGAGCAAAGGGTAAAGGGGTGCCATGTGTTTAGAGTGTGGAGAAAGTTGCAGCACATTGAGCAAGGTACCAGGTCTATTGCAAATGAGTGCTCCAGTTTAGACAAGAGGCTTGATATTCTCCATCAGCATCTAGCAGAGGTGCAAGATATGTTACAAATGAATCCATTTAATGCCCAGTTGATTGCTGATAAGAGGGATACCATTCATGAACCGCATAGATGGGATAACATACTGGAAAAGGTTTTGAGGCAGAAGTCTAAGAGTTATATGGATAGCAGTTGGTGATTCTAACTCCAAGTTCTTTCATGCCCACTTAAAGGCTAGACAGGCTAGGAACAGGATCTCAAGTATATATAATGAACAAGGTGTGAAGCTCACTGATCTAGGGGAAGTACAACAAAAATTCTTCGGGTTTTTTCAGAAGCTGATGGGTGATACAAACTCTGAGTTGCATTGATCTCAATGTAGTAAGAGATGGCTCTTGTCTCACTTAAACTCAACAACATCAACTCTTGACTCTAGTCACAACTGAGGAGGTACATCTGGCCCTATAGGCAATGCCAAATGACAAGGCCCCAGGGGTAGATGGGTACCCTGTTGAATTTTTAAGGAATTTTGGCCTCTGATTGAAGATGATGTCGGACAATCCCAATTAGCTTTTATAGAAGGGAGGAACATCTTGGATAATGCGATCATTGCACATGAGCTTGTCAAGTCTTACTCTCAGAAGCATGTTACTCCTAGATCCACTGTAAAGATGGATATCAAGAAAGGATATGACTCAGTGGAATGAGCTTTTCTGAGAATGGTCTTGGTTGAGTTGGGTATCCCTCACAGAATGGTTGAGTTGATAATGACACGTGTCACTACTGTGGAGTACTCTCTGTTGATCAATGGGGGTTTGACCCCAAGTTTTGTTGCCAAAAGAGGGCTAAAGCAAGGGGACCCTATGTCTCCATACTTGTTTGTCTTAGGCATGGAGTATCTGAATAGGTCCTTGAAGCAACTCACCCATGCACATGCATTCAAATACCACCCTAAGTGTGCAAAGTTAAGATTGGTTCACATATGCTTTGCAGATGATCTACTCATGTACTGTAGAGCTGATACTGCTTCTATATCTGCAATGCTTCAGAGATTTACCTATTTTTCAGAGGTGTCTGGACTCGAGGCTAATATGGTGAAAAGTTCTTTGTATGTGGTTGGCATCCTTGATGATCTTAGAGACCAATTCTTATAGGAGTTCCATTTTTCCTTGGGTAGCAGCTTGCCTTTCAAATATCTAGGGGTTCCTTTGTCTTCAAGGAAGTTAACTATAACTCAACAACTAGAATTAAGTGTTGGACATCAAAGCTCATGGCTTATGGTGGCAGAGTACAGTTAATCAAGAGTGTATTATTTGAGATACATATTTACTAGGCATAAGTCTTTTTACTACCTAAAAAGATACTCTTAATGATAACTAGTATTTCAGGAATTTCCTATGGACAGATAGTAATCTGTACTAAAAAAAAGCTCTAGTAGCTTGGGATGCTATGTGCCAACCCAAGTCTACTGGGGGCCTCAACATTCTTAATTTCTTCTTATAAAATAAAGCAGCAACTTGTAAGTAGTTGTGGGCTGTAGCTCAGAAAAAGGAGAGATTATAGGTGTTGTGGATTCATGCGTATTATGCGAAGGGCAGGAACTTTGAACAAACACCTACACCTAAGCAAGCCAGTTGGGTTGTGAGGAAAACTTTTGATGTTAGACAATGGTGGGCTGATGGAGTGGACTGGGTGGAGTACTGAATATGGCTGCTATATCTGGGAAGTTTAAGATCAGATGGTGTACAGATCGTTCTTGCCCCAATACCCCAAAATAGCATGGAAAAACTTGTACTTAGCTTAAGGTATGTTACATAGGCACCAATTTATACTCTGGTTGGCTTTGCAAAATAAAATGTCCACTGTGGATAGGATATTGAAATGGAGAATCAATGTTGATCTGGATTGTGTCCTGTGAGGAAAACCATACTCATCTGTTCTTTGAGTGTGCATATTCAAAGTATATTTGGCAATCTTTGCTTTCATAGTTGGGCGTGCATAGACAAGTGGGTGCTTGGGTTGAAGAGGTGCACTGGTTAGCTTCTCTGATCAGGCTAACAAAACCAAAAACTCAAATAATGGAATTTTTGTTTGTTGCAACAGTATACCAAGTGTGGTCTGAGCGAAACTGCAAGAGATTCTAACAGAATCAACAATCAAACAAATTCTTATTGAAGCAGAAAGTCCTACAACTGCATGTTGCTGGGCAATATAAACCAAAATGGGAGCTTGTCTAGCTAGTTTAGATAGATTTTCATGTTAACTGCCACATAGAATGATGCCATATGAAGAAGCTTAAGCATTGGGCCCTCCATGGGAGGAACCAAGGGCAAGAGTTGCTGATGGTTGAAACAAATTGTGAATGAGTATGTATATGTTTATTTTAAATGCTTATAGTTTGAGATCCAGCTCTAGAGTAAAAAACGAGTTGGTTGTACAAAATGCTTACTTGGTTAAATAAAATTTCCCGTTTGACAAAAAAAAGGAGAACATATGTTTGGAATACTACTACTACAACAACAACATACCCAACGGAGTTCCACAACGTGGGGTCTGCAGAGAGTAGAGTATACGCAGACCTTACCTCTACCTTGATAGGTAGAGTGACTGTTTTTTAGAGACCCTCGGCTCAAGACAAAACATAAGCACAAGCAAAGCAAGAATATAAGTCATGCTAGCGCATTCTGAAAAAGAAGCAGTAACTAATGCAAGTACATAAGATAAATAAAGTACATTAAAGAACACATAGAGTAGAAATCAAACGCTACTATAAAGTACTAATGCACCTACTAGTATGATAGTCTAAGTGGACCTACAATAATAACACTACAACTACCAGTTTGTAAGCGTAAGTAGGGCTACGCTCGACTACCTACTACCCTAATTCGTATCCTCCAAAAGCACCTATCTAAGGTCATGACTTCGGTAAGTTGCACATGTGTCATATCCCGTCTAATCACCACTCCCCAATACTTCTTTATCCTATCTCTACCCCCTTGAACCCGTTCATAGCCACCCTCTCATACTTCCGCACTGGGCATTTGTGTCTCTCCTCTGCACATGCCCGGACCATCTCAACTTCGCTTCCCGCATATTATCTTTCACCGATGCCACTTCCACTCTATCCCGGATATCATCATTTCTAATCCTATCCCTCCATGTATGCCAATACATCCATCTCAATATCCTCATCTCCGCGACTTTTATCTTTTGGATGTGCGAAGTCTTGACTGACCAATACTTCACCCCATACAACATAGTCGGTCTAACCACCATCCTATAGAACTTACCTTTAAATTTTGCAGCACCTTTTTATCGCACAAGACTCCAGATGCGAGCTTCCATTTCATCCATCATGCCTCAATACGATGTATGACATCGTCATCAATCTCTCTATTCCCTTGGATAATAGATCTGAGGTACTTGAAGATTCCTTTCTTCAGAATGACCTGAGTACCAAGCCTCACCTCCACGTTTGTCTCAAGGTCGCTCCCGTTACTGAACTTACACTCCAAGTATTCTGTCTTGGTCCTACTCAACCTGAACCCTTTAGACTCCATAGTCTGTCTCCAAACCTCCAGTTTAGAATTCACTCAGTTGCGAGCCTCATCAATCAGGACTATGTCATTTGCGAATAACATACACCATGACACCTCCCCTTGTATCTGTCACGTCAGGTCATCCATCATCAAGGCAAATAAGAATGGACTAAGAGTTGATCCCTGGTGCAACCCCATCGTCACTAGGAAGAGCTCTGAATCCCTTCCTACTGTCCGTACCCTGGTCTTGGCTCCATCATACATATCCTTGATCGCCCTAGTGTACACCACATGTACACCTCTAACCTTCAAACATCTCCATAGAACCTTCCTAGGGACTTTGTCGCATGCCTTCTCGAGATCGATGAAAACCATATGTAAGTATCTCTTCTTCTCCCTATACTGCTCCACCAACCTCCTAATAAGATGAATGACTTCTATAGTATAACACCCTGACATGAATCCAAAATGGTTCTCGGAAATAGACACACCTTTTTCACTCTCGTCTCCACGATCCTTTCTCAAACTCTCATAGTGTGGCCTATCATCTTAATACTCATATAGTTGTTGCAACTCTAGATATAACCTTTGTTCTTGTACAAAAAAATCATTGTACTCCACCTCCATTCTTCAGGCATTATCGTCGTCTTAAAATGACATTAAATAACTCAGTCAGCCACTCTAAACCTTCCATGCCTGCGCTCTTCCAAAATTCATCTGAGATCTCATCGATCCTGGTCGCTCGTCCCCTACGCATCATACGAACAACACCCTTAACCTCCTCAACCTTAATTCTTCTACGATACCTAAAATCTCGATACCTACCAGCTTGTTCCGAATCTCCCAACACAATGTCCATGTCTTCTTCTTCATTCAAGAGTTTATGGAAGTAAGATTGCCACCTCTGCCTAATATGCGCGTCCTCCACAATTACGTTACCATTCTCGTCCTTGATGCACCTCAAGTGATGTAAGTCATGAGCCCTTCTCTACCTCGCCTTAACTAGTTTGTACAACTTCTTATCCCCACATTTTTTCTCTAAATCCACATACAGGCGTTCAAAAGCCGTCTGTATCTATTAGTTCAATATCAAGAAGTTGCATTTCAAACCAAATTGCGAGAGTTCAAATCGGTTAAAGTTGAATATAATTATGCATCATAAACTACAGAAGAAAAAAGCTTCACCGAACAAAGCTACATGTATGACAATAAGAAAATCACATTTCAAATCGCGACACACTAGTTACATCTCAAATTCCAATACACGAGTTAGGATGTCACATTTCAACCCGCGGTGTAGTTAGAATCTATGTTACCTTAGACTTTCATGTTTCATAAGAGGAGCCATCCTTTTAGGAAATGTCTCAACTTAAAATACAGATGTCGCAACTACGAGGAGAGGGAGCAACTGTCTTGTCTTGTGGTGCGGTGGTGCACTCATTCCTATTACAATAATGAAATGAAGTCGTAACTTGACCCAAAAACCAAGACTCCTTACAACTTCGCACCAATAGGGACGCAGAGCAGCCGAAGATCTTATGGGCTTAAGTGAGTTTGGTCCATTATATTGTTGGACAATATAATGAGCCGGACTTATTTAAGCCCAACTAATAATTTTCTATGGGCCCATCTAAACATGAAAGGCTAAGGTAACGCAACGCCGTCGTTCCTTATCATCTTCTCATCGTCCCAACCAAGAAAGGTCCAAACTTTGAACCCATTTTCTCAAATCGGAGCAGTAAAAAAATGGCTGTTCAAGCTCTCTCCACAGTGACACCCACTTCGAAGGGCATCAACCAGATCAATTACAGAGTACCCGCTTCATCTCTCTCCACAAAACCAAAAAATTTGCAGAGCCAATGGCTTGGAAATCCAATCAAATTCTCTATCCAATCCAAGAATTTCAAACCATTTATTTCAAAACATCGGCCAATTAAAGAAACCCTCTCCTTCAGCCTTCCCTATGGGTCAGTTATCCATATATGTATAAATATGAGCCTCAATTGGCCTTAAAGTCAAGTGAGCTTTTATCAGAATGAAATGGACACGAGTGGATATAGGGAACTCATATAGCTGATCCCAATTGTTTTATGCTTGATTCTCAGTTGATTGATTGTAGGAATAATTACCTAATGTAAATGATTATGCTCCATAATTACACTTTATAGCGGTACTTTTAAATAATTGCAAAACATAGCTATATTTTACATTTTATAGCATATAGAGTATCCCTAAATAGTAGGCAAAATTCTTGTATGGGCGCATACTGTGTATATGCTATTAATGTATATACAATTTATTAGTGTATATACAAAAGTGTCTATACATTGATACTTTTGAAAGAGAAATACTGTTGCTATTTTCCCCCAAAAAGGGCACTAATATGAAATTTTCCCTTGATTGTATCATTTTTGGGCTAATCAAAGTTTACCCTGTAAGCTATAAAGATGACAGTTTTTTGCTTCATTCTGTTATTGCAGAAAGCCAGAGCCTGCAGTATCCATAGAGAAACTTCCTAAGTGAGTATTTTCCTTTACTTGTTTTATTTATTTTGTTGCCCCAAAAAAGGAGGGGATTTTTGAGCTATTGGCTTGATTTGTTGTTGTTTATTTGTTGGTATTTCAATGTGATTTGAGGTATCTTGAATTGGGTGAGTGAAATTTTAGATGGTCGTCGAAGGCGATACAATCGTTTGCCATGGGTGAACTGGAAGCAAGAAAACTTAAATATCCCACTACTGGAACAGAAGCTCTTCTAATGGGGATTTTGATTGAAGGTTTGTTCTTTTATCCCTTTACTAAGAAAATATTGTTGTTTTTGTAGAGATGCTCTATTTGATCCTGCAAACGCAATGAAACTCTACTGTTTTGTTACTCGTGATGCTAATTACGCAAACTAACACTTTAAACAATAGACAGAAGATAATATCATGGTGCACTTATTATTTAATGTAAGAATGTGACATATCTTATAACGAATGAAACTTTTGCTAGAGCAATTAATGAGAAGAGGTGCTTCATGATTTGCATATTGAGAACACATTTTTAGTTTAGTAACTCTAGTTTAGTTGTGTCCATCTAATCTTTTTTATTTTCCATTGAATTTTGAATACGAATACTCTTGTCAAATCAGACAACATCCCAAACTTACCCAACATTATGTAGTTATCAAAGCCATTTGATATTTTAGTATATTTAATATACATTACACTGCTAGAAAACATTGTGATATATACAAAGTTTTTCAATACGTGACAAGAATTTGTTGGGTTGGGAGGCTATAGGAAGGAACTATATCAGGGATGTGTCTTCTGATGTTAGTTGAAGAAATTGATTGGCACATAAAACTGTAGAAGATGAGGTTGCAACTTCATTAGAAGGGATACTCTGCATTTTAGCTTATGTTTTGGAAAAATGTGGTACATACGACTTAATATACAGCACTTGTAAGAGTATTGGAATTGTCATTCTGTTGATTTTAGCTTATATGTATTAGGAACTCTCCGCACCAAGAACATCATTCAGATATATACAGAAACAAATATGGGAGATTATGACTGCATATCTGTATTGATTTGCGAGAAAAAATAAGAAGGAAGATAGTTTATTTTTAGAACATGTCTTTCATAATATTTCTTTTTCAATAGTATGTTGCCGTGGAAACAACCTCTTGCTGATAACGCTGCGTACAATAGATCCTTGTGGTCCGGCCCTTTCCCGGACCCTGCGCATAGCGGGAGCTTAGTGCACCGGACCAATAGTATGTTGGTGTACTAAAGACTTTGAATGTATCCTATGTTTATATCTCCGATTTACATTTCCTCTGTGATTTAAGCTGCTTTAATCATTTTGGATAAATAGCTTCCATGAATATTCGTTATTCTCCTTGAAGTAAGTCATGTTAGAGCATTTATTTTCTTCTGGCATTGCAGGGACGAATTTTGCTTCAAAATATTTGAGGGGAAATGGTATTACTCTCTTTAAAGTACGTGAAGAAACTATCAAAATACGCGGAAAAGCGGACTACTTCTATTTCAGTCCCGAGCATCCTCTTTTGACTGAAGATGCACAAAAGGCTCTTGATTGGGCACTTGATGAAAAACTCAACTCCGGTATGTGTATACTCCCACTCTATTTTACACACACATGTTTGTTGGATTGATGCATCTCTCCGCCTTCACAAGTATCCGTTAAATTCATGTTTGAACCATGGAAAATATTAGATGAATCACGGGGAGGAATGATCTTGATTCTTGATCTACCAGCATGAAGGTGCTTGCAGAAGCAAATTTGATATTCCGGTGCTTGCTTAATTGTACCGTTTTAGGTGTATAACAGGGTGAGTTGGTCAAATATAGCACTAACTTGGCCATACATGTCCTTGGTAAGGGGTGGAGGCAGAGGGGTGCAAGGGGGTTCGATTTGTTGAATAATTATACTATGAGTTGGTCAAATATAGCACTAACTTGGCCATGCATGTCCTTGGTAAGGGGTCGAGGCAGAGGGGTGCAAGGGGGTTCGATTTGTTGAAAAATTATACTATGTAAATAGGGCAAAAATGATTTTTTTCTCATATATATAAGTTGTACAATAGACCCTTGTGGTCCGGCCCTTCCCCGGACCCCGCGCATAGCGGGAGCTCAGTGCACCGGGCTGCCCTTTTTTATATATAAGTTGTTGAATTTTCTTGGCATAAGTTTTTTTTTAAAAAAAAATCCCCTTGTTTAAACTCCTTGCTCCGCCACTGGTCATACATGGTTGTTATGTACTGCATCAGCCCAATTAAAGTCAGATGGCTACTTCTTGGGCTTGGAATGGTTCCGCTGAACTACCTACTTCTGTTGTAGAACTTTTTCCAGTCTACAAGCAAAAGTTAAAGGAGTCTAGCATGGTTTTAATATTTATTCTATTCAGTTGAAACTAAAAATTGACAAGGTGAGCTGTGGGCGTAAAAACTAAATGAAATATAAGATTGAAACTAGAACTTTAATATTTAACAGTGCAGACTGGAAATTCAGTAACTCTATCAGAACACATTGCTTTTCAAATCCGTAGTTACAGCCTAAGTACCTTAGTAGGGAGAAATCGCTATCAGAATTTATCATTTTCATTTTTGGAATATCTCTAACAATTAACAATTTCTAATGCAACTTTCAAAGTTTCAATATTTCAAATTCATTCAACTACTCAAATTTAGATCTATCAACTTAGTTTTCAGCTGTTAATATTTTTCTGCTGCTCTCTATATATGGAGTAAGTCACTAATGTTTGAACTCCATGCAAATCAAATAGTCTCAGATTAAAGTGGCAAGGACAGATTAGTTTATGTTCTTAGGTATTTAGAATGCCAAGCAAAAAGAAAGAGAGAGAGAGAGCAGGTATATTCTGTGAATTTGTGATTCCCTTCTCAGGGCACCTCGGCTGTTTAATCATTCTATGGCGGTTTTGGATTCTATAACAGCTGAATCTATGTCTGATAATTATTCCTTGTCGTTAAGCACTTCTTTAAAAATTGAAACCCTTTTTGCATGTCTTAGATGACAATTTTAGAATTTAGTGAAAATAGCAGAGAAAGAACTTTTTTTCCTTTAGAGATGGTATGTGTATTATTATTAATATAGCACCAAGGAGGTGCAGACAGAAGTAATTACAGGTTATCGAAAAAACATCCCTTCTTATTCTTAGAGAGATCCTATGAGATCTATCATTGTTTCAGCAGCTTCTACAAAGCCCTGTTTACACCAAAAAATGAAACAAACGTAAACAATTAATCTTGATCTTCCGAATAAAAGCCCTGGTTACACCAAAATTGAAACAAACGCAAACAGTTAATCTTGATCTTCCGAATAGCGTTCCTTTTATCTTCGAAAGACCCAGCGTGTCTCTCCCTCCAAACTCTCCACCATATACAAGCCTGGAATAGGAGAAAGATAATTTATGCTACTCATATGGTCAAATGTAACCATGTTGTTCGGACTCTCTCCAAAAGTATTGCTGCAGCCGTGTCGAATCCTAAAAAAATGCAATATTTTTGGAGGATCCCATACACATCCGTCAGCATCGTCGAAGAGTCTGAGCAACATAGAATGTAACCATGTTGTAAAAAAACATTGACACTTCATGATCACCTGGTCCGTTTGTTTGGGGAGAAGATATTGAAAATGTTCTTAGTTATTGATATTAATGAAAATGCAGGTGACAATGGGGAGATTACAACTACTCATTTGCTCCTTGGAGTGTGGTCACAACAAGGATCACCAGGCTATGAGGTACTGGCTACATTGGGCTTCAATGATGAAAAAGCTAAAGAATTGGAGAATCTAATTTCAGAACCTGGATTTGTGGAGGATTAAGAGGATGGTTTTGCTTTGATGTATTCCTTTAACCTAAAATTGAGGTTCCAAATATGCAATCAGATTAGTCATTTGTCGCGATTTATTTCCCTTTTAGTACTGGATTTCTTTCATTTTTGGAGGATGCATCCTTCTCAGAGGGCGTTGCACATGATCAAAACCTCTATGATGTTTGTTTAGGGGGGGGGGGGGGGTTAATGATATCTGTTAAGTCCTTCAACCCTAAACCCTAAAAGTTGGGCTGACTTGGCCCAGTTGAGTCATTCTCTAGTACAATTAGTGTCCAACCCTCCTTTGCTATTGTCACTGTTGGTACCTGTGAAATCGACGGCTTTCATTGTGCTCAAAGTGACATGTATACTCGTTATATAAATGATATGCAAAGATCAGTCGAAGCTCACTAAGACTAAAGTATTGACTTGCCACATCAAGCTAAAAAGGCTCTCAATTGTTTACCAAGAAGATAGTAATAAATACTCCCTCCAAATCATGCGGATGCCAGACATTCCGAGTATATATATATATATATTCGAAGTTTTCTTTTATTTCATTTTAATACAAATGTAAGAAGTATATTTTGTACTCTCTTTTCTCTTGCTCCTTGGGCCTCTGCTAAGTTACAAATAGAATAGAGTTTCGATTTTGTAAGCAATTGAGTTGGCCTTCTTGGATATAGTTAGGTAGCTTGCACAATCAAGGGACAGAATGGACACAGAGCCCTCTGTATGGAAAGTCGGATAAAATTCATAAATAGCCATATTTTCAGCTCTTGCTATTGAAAATAGTTGTTGTCATGAAGTTTTAACTTTAGAACTTGAAACTCCAAAATAGTTATTATTTTTCAAAAACATGATCGAAAATGAGTTGTTTAACCTTTTTTCTGAATCTTCATCTTGCCCTATGAGCTTATGCAGTGAGTGCCAATGTTAAGGATCCTTTAGTTATGAGCGAAGGCGTAGAAAACATTCATCCTAGATTCTCCTTTTCAAGAAAAATGATAGATCCCTATTCATCTGGTGAGTATATCCACTTTTTACACTCCTCTACTTAGAGATGGAACATGTTAAGGGTCTGTTTGGTACAGTTTATTAAAAAGAGCTTTTAGAAGTAGAGCTTTTAGGAGTAGAGCTTTTTATCAAAAAATTGTTATGTGTTTTTGGTTGTCAATAAAAAAAAATGTTTTTGGCTTAAAAATAGACAAAAGCAACCTCTACTTCTAAAAACCCAAAATTTGAGTTTTTGGAAATAGAGGCCAGAAGTGCTTTTGGAAGCCAAAAACACTTTTTCGATTTTGAAGTTTGAACCAAACACTCTAATTTTTGGCCAAAAGTATTTTTGGCCTTCCAAAAACACTTTTGACAAATCCAAAAGCCCAACCAAACGGGCATTGATAGTGGCATGTGAAAGCTATATCTACAAAGAAGTCAAAATGAGAACTAAAATTCAATGATGGGTCATGGGAATTAATTAGCCTGCCCAATTTCAGCTAAAAATAGCAGCCTACCAAGGAATAACTAGTAACAAATTCACTGTGGATCTACTCCCAACTCACTGCAAAGCTAAGGAGACAGTTAACTTTAAAGTATAACTAACAAAAAATTCTAAAAGGGACAACCAATTTTGCTAGCATTTACTGTTCCAATTTATTGTTGCAGCAAGAAGATCCACTTCTCCATTATTATTACCTGACGTAGCAAGGCTCAAAGTTGGTCCAGTTTTAAACTTTGGGTTTCCCTTCAATAATTGTTTGATTAATTTTAAAAGTTTTGTCCTATTCTGACATTTCTTTTGAATTTGATCTGTTTTTCTTCTCATCTTATTGTTTAAGCATATATAGCGATAAATACATAGGCTAATGATAATGATACAATAATTAATCAAATGTAAAATTACAGTTTAAAAATAATTCTGAATAAGCTTGACAAATTACCAATATAGTGTTGGTCTCTAAGTCTTTCCAACAGTGGCAGAGCACCGATTTTTGGTAAGAGATATAAAAAATATAAAGAAGTAAACACACGAAAGAAGTGAAGGGAATTCAACGTTTATTTTATATATTTTTCCAGTGAAGAGGATTCGATGAACCCCTTGCGCCCCTGACTTCGGGGACATCAAATAAAATTGGAACAATATAGAAAGAGGAAAACCTCTTATACCAGTGATCTGGGTTCATGCCGTGTGCAACAGGCGCAGATGTAGAGTTGGGACATCGGGGTTCATCTCAATATTGTACTTTTGACATCGAGCATCAATTTATATGTAAAATTTCAATAAAATTACACAAATGACATGTCTGAATCCATAACTTTAAAAATACAATAAGTTCAATGCTAAAAACCTTAAAGATTGAGCCCATACAATTTAATTCCTGAATCTGTCTCTAGAAGTTATGCGAGATATCTTCTTTTTTTTTAATTTTCTATTATGGAATAATTTAGAATGGATCAAGGTTTAGACTTAAGAAGATTCAAACCTTGCATGCAAAGAAGTGTAGCCGGTAGGGCACTGAAACATCATGTCGAAAATTCTCTATTGGAATTAAAGGAATATGTTCCTTGTATACATTAATAATTAATAATGTATAATATATATATAGTAATATAAAAATATTTAAACTAGGTAGTTAATCAACCTAATTACAATAGAAAATATAATTCTATCTAAAATAGGAGATCTAATTACAATAGGAATAAAATTATACCTAAATAAGAGATATATAATTAATGAAAGAATATTCGGAAAATATTCTATTACACCTCGCAGTCGAAGTGGGAGGTTCACGAACACAGAGACTGACTCGAAAATCATCAAATAGTATGCGTGGAAGTCCTTTGATGAAGATGTCAGCAATCTGATAGCTGGAAGGAACATGAAGGACACAAACTTGACCACGAGCCACTTTTTCGCGAACGAAATGAATGTCCATTTCAATGTGTTTAGTGCGCAGATGTTGGGCGGGATTGTCGGAAAGATATATCGCAGTAGACCAGTGTTGTCTTTTGAATCGGGTAGTGAAGCTCAAATAGAAAGTTACGAATCCAACAAGACTCTGAGACGACGTTGGCGACACCTCTGTATTTTGCTTCGACATTGGATCGGGATAGTGTAGGTTGCCTTTTGGAAGACCAAGATAATAAGTTATCTACTTATCTCTAAGGAAAACGCAGTAACCAGAAGTGGAGTTTCGGGGTGTCAGGATATCCACCCCAGTCATCATCAGAATAAATAGTGAGACCAGTGAGCGAGGACCTGTATAAATGTAATCCGAAGTGAAGTGTACCTTGTACGTATCGTAAAATACGTTTGAGGGCATGTATGTGTGGTTCTATCGGGTTGTGCAGGTGTAGGCAGATTTATTGCACGACATATGATATGTCAGATCTCGTGAATGTAAGGTACTACAGGGCCCCAACCAAGCTACGATAGTAAGTCGAGTCTGAATATAGGGGACCAGAATCAACGCTGAGCTTGGAATTGATGTCTATTGGCGTATGGGATGATTTTCAAGATGCCATGCCTGCACGGTCAAGAATCTCTTCGCCGTACTTCTTCTGACACGGAAATAGGCGTTGACACCCAATTTTGACCCTCCCGTCCAGTCATTAGCTATAAAATTACACTAATTTTGTAAAATAATTTTTTATAATTTTTTATAATAAAATGCAGCGATAAACATAAATACAGGCATGAATAAACAATTTAATAATGGCATCGCGTCTTACGTAGAGCTTTAAGTACTTAGAGTCCCGCGCCCGCATTAATTAATTTCAAGCTCTGTCGTAATTCTTAAATAATTAATAAATACATAAAATAAATAATTTAGCAATGACGTCGTATCAAGTAGCATAGCCGCATTTATTAATACGCAAGAGAATTTCATAATCATTTGTAATCATCTAATACATGCATTTTAATAGCGTCGCATTTATAAAAGTTTTAAAACAATTCTTGAAAAATCATACTTGCATTTAGCATTTAAATAATCTAATCTAAACTCTAATCTAAACTCTATTCAATTTTAATCTAACTTCGCAATAATGCATAATAATAAGATTTTAAATAATAGCGCCGCAGTCTAAAGTATTAAGCATTAATTAAATGACACGCCCACATTTATTATAACAATTAGATTGATAAAGCACCTAAGTAATTTAATCACATTTGTTAATTTAAGTTATCACTAGTTAATTAATAATACACTTACCTAGAATTAATTAGCTTGTGATGTACATCAGACTACCAATCACCTGCGCATATCACTCCTGGCGTACGGGCTTACCCAGATATTTTTCAAGCTTTTGACTTATATCCAATGGTGTTGATACCGGTGAACTGTCGAACATCCCAAATTTCTTTAGTACATTCTCGATGTAGTGAGATTGAGATAAGACCAGTCCATTAGATGTCTTAGAGATCTTGATCCCTAAGATAACATCTGCAATGCCCATATCTTTTATGTCAAAACATTGTTTTAACATGTTCTTAGTCTCTAGGATTATTCCAGGACTGCTTCCAGCGATCAACAAGTCATCTACATATAAACATATCATGACGAAGGATTTAACATTTCCTTTCATGTAGACACATTTGTCACCTCCATTAATGGCGTATCCTTTTGATAGTAGAGTACTATCAAATTTCTCGTGTCATTATTTAGGGGCTTGTTTCAGCCCGTGCAACGATTTAACAAGCCGACATACTTTTGTATCTTGTCGTGGAACCGCATACCCCTCAGGTTGATCCATATATATATCTTCTTTCAAATCACCATTTAGGAAGACAGTCTTAACATCCATTTGATGTATTTCAAGATCTCGCAAGGCGACGATAGCTATGAACATACGTATGGATGTCATTCTTGACACCGGAGCATAGGTGTCGAAGTAATCAAGGCCCTCCTTTTGGTGATAACCCTTGACTACTAACCTAGCTTTGTACTTGTCGATAGAACCATCTGCCTTTAACTTCCGTTTAAGAATCCACTTACAACCCAACGGTTTATGTCCTGGGGGAAGTTCTGCCAACTCCCAGGTGTGGTTATGCAGAATGGATTATATCTCACTTTCTAAAGCTTCCTTCCAGAGCGGTGCTTCTGGAGTTGACAATGCTTCGACGATTGTCCGTGGTTCATCCTGAACCAAATAAGTTACAAAGTCTGGACCGAAGGACTTGTCCTTCCGTGCCCTTTTGCTTTGCCTTGGTTCCATCTCTGAATCTTCCAAGTCCTGAGAATCTGGAAAACTAAATTCCGGATCATCAGCTACTTCAGAATTTACTAGATCTGAACCATTTTGATCTAGATAGTCAGTGACTCCTAGATCATCAGATGTTTTGCTCATAACTTCGTTTGCGAGAAGTTATGTTATTTTCCTTATATGGAAATGTGTCTTCAAAGAACCATGCGTTCCTTGATTCCATGATCGTATCTTCATAAATGTCCGGATGATCCGACTTGTGCACTATGAAGCGATAAGCACTACTGTTATTGGCATATCCGATGAATATGCAATCCACAATCTTAGGTCCAATCTTGACCTGTTTTGGCATAGGTACTTTTACCTTAGCCAGACAACCCCATACCTTCAAATACTTGTAGGTAGGTTTCTTTCTTTTCCATAGCTCGTATGGAGTATTGTCTTTACCCTTGTGTGAGACTCTGTTAAGAATCCTGTTTGCGGTAAGGACAACTTCTCCTCACATGGTTTGAGGGAGGCCCGAATTGATGAGTAGAGCATTCATCATTTCCGTTATTGTTCGGTTTTTGCGTTCAGCAACCCCTTTTGATTGAGGTGAGTAAGGAGAAATTGTTTGATGAACTATACCCTATTGGGTACAAAGGTTCTTCAAAAGGCGCTACATATTCTCCCCCTCTATCGCTACGGATAGTTTTAATCCGTCCGCCTAGTTGATTCTCAACTTCTGCTTTGTAGCGTTTGAATGCTTCAAAGGTTTCATCTTTACTTTTTAGTAAGTAAAGGTAACAAAATCTTGTGCCATCATCTATGAAAGTCACAAAGTACTTGTTCTCCCCTCTAGTTTGAGCGAACTTCAAATCACATATATCAGTGTGTATAAGTTCTAGAGGAGTGGTATCCCTTTCGACGGATCTAAAAGGACTCTTGGAAAGTTTTGCCTCTATACACACCTCACACTTACGTTGAGGGTTTATGTCAATAGACGGCAATAATTCCAGCTTTACCAATCTTTGGATAGATTCATAGTTTACATGTCCTAATTTATGATGCCATAGATTAGATGACTCAATCAAGTAAGTAGAAGGTGCAATTTTATTGATAGTTGAAACAAAAGGCATTACAGGTGCATCATTGAACTTAAAGAGGCATTCACAGACGAAGCCCCTTCCTACCAAAGTTCCATTCTTAGTGATTACAAATTTGTTAGCCTCTAACACTAGCCTAAAACCAACATTTACTAACAATGGTCCAGAAATTAGATTTCTACGAATATCTGGAACGTGCATCACTTCCTTCAGAGTCAGTTCCTTTCCGGACATCATCTTTAGGATCACTTTTCCTACCCTCAGTACCTCTGAAGAAGAATTGTTACCCATGAACAGATTCTTGTCTGAGACTGGTGTATAAATGGAGAAGGCTTCTTTATTGGAACATATGTGAAGGGTAGCACCTGTGTCTAGCCACTATTGCACCGGATTCTCAACGAGGTTAACTTCAAGAACTACCGCTGAGAACTCCTCAATCATAGCATTGACAGACGTGTCTTCAACGATGTTAGCCTTGGCCTTGCCTTTGGCCTTATTCTCACGTTTGAGCTTGCGGCAATCTTTGGCCATGTGACCAACTATACCACAGTGGTTACAATTTCCCTTGAACTTTTAAGTTATTTGGGACTTGCCTTCCTTCTGGAACTTCCTCTTCTTTCTTGAGTTCCCTTTGACTTCCGTCAGGTTTGCCTTAGCCTCAGTGAGTTGTTTTCCCTTTGGCATGACCTTCTTATTGTCTTCATGAATTTGGAGTTTGACAATAAGTTCATCTAGGGTCATCTCCTTCGTTTTGAGTTTTAGATAGTTCATAAACTCAGTCCACGAGGGAGGCAACTTCTCGATTAATGCCCCAATCAAGAATTGTTCGTTGGGCTTTAATCCTTCAAAATCCAGGTGATGTAGAATCATTTGGAATTCCCGGACTTGGGATGTCACACTTTTGTTGTCCACTATTTGAAATTTTAGGAACTTTCCAATGATGAACTTCTTACTACCCGCATCTTGGGTGTTGTACTTTTTCTGAAGTTTGTCCCATAACTGCTTGGAAGTTTCAACGGTGCAATATATCGTGTATAGTGGATCGGATTCCTATACATAAAATCACTATGTTTCCATGCTTCGCGAACCATTCTCATGTCGTAAGCGACATGGTTACCTTGGCCCCCTCCTTCCAAATTATTTAGCTGAGGGTCCACGTTTTCCCCAACTAGTGGAGGATATTCGGTTAGGAAATGTGACATTCCCATAACCGTCAGGAAAAACAACATATTTTGCTGACATCTCTTAAAGTGAGCACCCATGAACTTTTCAGGACGTTCATGGTGAAAACCAGCAGGTGTTGGGGTAGTAGCGCCCCCTTGAGGAGTTTCAAAGACATTGTGAATGTCTCCAACAAGAGTATAGTTGTTGTTGACGTCTTGGGTAGGAGAAAAGGCACTATAAGTGCCCAGAACAGCAGTGGAGGCATTGGTTGTGCCAAAGGCAGTGGCACTTACGTACCAAAAATAGTGGCACTTGACGTGCCAAAAGCAGTAGTTGGGAAGTCATTAGAAATTCCATGATTAGTAGTGACACTAGGAGTGCCAAAAATAGTGGAGTTGAAGACAGCGTTAGTGTCTTGAGTAGTGGGATTGAAGGCAATGAGATTGCCTTGAGCATCGGTGGAATTTTCAGTGTTGAATTGGTTGAATTGATCTTGTCCAGTCATGTTGTTGTTGAAATAGCGAATATTATCTTAAGCTTGTGAGTGGTAATGTGTAGAACGGGAAAATAACAACAACAACTATTTGTCAGAAATATGGAAATGATCAAGTATGAGGGCTTGCTGAGTCGACCAAATTCTTGATCTATCCTTAAGATAATATTGCCCCATATATCCTTTCAACGGTTGTAATGACAACTTATCTCTCAAGATAAAACAACAATCAAACAAATGAGCAAAGGGAACTCAAGTGTTTGCTTTGGAAGAAAGATCTTTGAGTGTTTTGTGATTGCAAGAGAGGATGACGTGTTTCAGATTTCAAGTGTGTTTTCAAATGAGTCTTGTGTCTCATTTTATAGTGTGTAGATGATGACCCTCCAAATGGCTAAGTAATGGCCATGAATGTCATGTTAATGCCTTGAATTTGGAGTTACAATTCACCAGTAATGGTGAATTCATGAGCAAAATAATGGAGAGTAAATACTCCAAAAGTCACCAAGAATCGATTTTAATTCACCTCAAACGGTTGAAAGCGATCGAGAGTGGCCGCCGGAGAAGGCAGCGCCGCTTTAGTTCGATAACTCTTTGGGCCCGAAGCGTCATTAGAGTCGTGGCCCTTAAGAGGAGGAGCTGCGACCCTTCTCGATTTCGTGGTGATTTCTGATTCATTTCATCTTTACACGTTATACACTTCTTCCTTCATTTACCAACGTGAAATCATTCGTCATTTGGCCAATAACCGTCTATTACCTTACGTCTCAAACAATTCGTATACGTACCAATATCTCTTCCATTAAGGAAATTTTGATCTTTGACACTACGTGTGCACGTGTGTGAAAATAAAGTTTCCTACGTGCGGGACCCCAATATTCGATTCATAATTAATAAGATTTACTTTATTTTACGTTTAATAAATATTTTCAACATTTCTTTCAGTACGTTGTGATCACAAAAGTCGAATTTTTGCTTCTCGATGATATAAGTTCTATTTACCAAAAAAGTTTTTTACGCAATTAAATCAGCAACAAGTATGTCCATATACCACTCATCTTCTATTCTTGGAAGCCAAGCCAAAAAAACAAAATTTTGTACCTTTGCCAATTTAGTACGTTTTCTTATCCACTTATATAATCCACGTAAAAAAGATTTTTTTTTTATGGTAAAGGCTTATGATATGGTGCATATAATTGTTTCCACTTTGCAATTCCATACAACTGGAATCCATAAATTTAATGAATCCTTCCAAAGACTCGATGGAATATTCTCTTGGTATATTTTGGTTCTTTTCTGATTGATAATAATAAATTAACTAAATATAGACCAAGGATTGTAACCGAACACATGATTAATATTAAGTGCGCAAAATTTTATTTAATTCTAAACAGATAATTAGTAGTAGCCATTATGCTGGCCAAAGCTAAAAGTAAAGCTCATTTTTTGTTAATACTCGTTATTGTCTAGTTTGTAACCAAAGATAATGTTAGTGGTCAAAATTCTCAACTCGTTTTTTAATGTTAAACATTACCCACGTAATATGGGGTCCACGGCAGGCCATATCCAGGGCCCATTGAGTGTTCGTCATGGACACATTTATTATTGTATTATTATTATATATTTGGTAGACTTAATCTTGTACCATAATTAGAATTATTCTATTACCTTAATTGTATAGAATAGAGATTCCTAAGTAGAATAGGAAGATGATCTTCCTCTTTGTAACTTATATATATATATATACCTTCCATTAATAAGAATAATCAAGGGATTATTTCTTTCATGGTATCAAGAGTCTAGGTTCTCTTTACCCTGCTTCCGCTCCTCAAAATTTCTTCTTCTCTTCGAAATTTTTGCCCTAAAATTCTCGGGTTTTGTGTGTTCTTCCTCTTTCACAAACACCGAGTATCTTCTCTTCCAAAAACCTTTCTCACAATTCCCTTTTCTGAATCTTGTTGTTCTATTCCCTATGGCTGATAAGAACACTTTTCATTCTGCCCTCTCAGTTTCTAACATCAAGGGCGTTATCCCTATTGTTCTTGATCTTGAAAACGTCCAATATGGGACGTGGGCGGAGTTATTCAAGATTCATGTTAAAGCACATAAAGTTCTTCACCACATCATCCTTCTTGCTCCTTCAAAAGAGGGTGATAAGGCGACTACATCTAATGTGCTCACTAAAGAAGCAGACCCGGAATTATGGGACATGCTTGATTCCAAGGTTCTTCAGTGGATTTATGCCATTATTTCCTTGGACCTTTTGCATATGATTATGGAACCCAACTCCACAGCTATGTCGGCGTGGGATCGATTGCGAGATATATTCCAAGATAATAGTCATTCTCGGATTGTTATCCTTGAGCAGGAATTTTCACAAGTGGCTATGGTGAATTTTCAAAACGTTTCTTCTTATTGCAAACGTCTCAAGGACTTGGAAGACCAACTCAACAACGTAGGTTCTCCTATTTTTAATAGTCGTCTAGTTCTTCAGATGGTTGCAAGCCTGTTAGAGGCCTATAGCGGTGTTGCTTCAGTTATTCGTCAGAATAACCCCTGTCAGGATTTTATCAAGCTCATTCTATGTACACTTTGGAATAAGCCGGTTTGGCTAAGAAAGTATTGGGTCCAATCCTGCCGACATGATGACTTCTTCCAACTTTTTTCCTTTCAATCCCAACGTGACCCAAAATCACAACAATGGGGGTGGTAAGAAATGCCAGAATCGGAAGAATAATGGCAAGAACCGTGACGGCAACAATGGGGGCAACCGTCAGCAGCAGCAATCCTGGAACCCATAGGGGCCTCCCGATGGCGATGGTCCCAGCTCTACAGCGGCGCCACATGGCCACGATACCAATATACGCGTCGCGGCCGCCTTCTCCCAGTCCGGACTCGAGTTGAGACGGCGTATGGCGCCCCAGCGATTTGGTATACTGGTCTCGCCCCATCAGCCCACCACGCAGCAGACACATTCATCGACATCGTTAGCGATGCACACACTTGGCTTGACTCAACCCGACCCTAATTGGTACATGGACACCGGCGCCACTACCCACATGACATCCGATCAAGGTACTCTCTCGTCTTATTCTAATTTGAGCACTAATCGTGGTATAACCGTTGGTAATGACAATTCTATTCCAATTAAGGGTTATGATCATAAAACCTTGTCCCCTCCTCATCCACCACTTGTGCTGAAAAATACTCTTCATGCCCCAAAATTAATTTAAAATTTAGTATATGTCCGTAAATTCACAATTGATAACTGAGTTTATTAATTTTGATCCATTTGGATTTTCTGTGAAGGATTTCAAGACAGAGAGTCATCTCATGAGGTGTAACGATGGGGACCTATACCCAATCACGCTGAGTCAGCGTCGCGTCAAGCTATGTCATCCACCTTTGCATCTCTTGCTCCTTCCTTGTGGCATGCTCGTCTAGGTCATCCGGGATCGTCTATTTTATCTTTTTTAGATAGACATAAGTTTATTTCTTGTAAGGGTACGCGTAGTACTCCAATTTGTCAATCCTGTGCTTTGGGATAGATTATTAAATTACCATTTGTAGCTTCAAAGTCGAATACTTCTATGTCATTTGAAATTATTCATAGTGATTTATGGACATCTCTGATTCTCAGTTCTATGGGTCATCATTATTATGTTCTATTAATTAGATGATTATTCTAAATATTTAAGGTTGTTTCCAATTGCGAAAAAATCTCAAGTTTTTTCCATTTCATAAAATTTAGAGCTTTCATAAGAACACAATTCGAACGGAAAATAAAAAACATTCAATGTGATAATGACAAAGAATATGACAATGGGGAATTTAGGGAGTTTTGTGCTCAAAATGGGATAAATTTTCGTTTTTCTTGTCCTCATACGTCTTCACAAAATGGGAAAGGTGAGCGAAAAATTCGTACCATTAATAATATTTTCCACTTTATTGGTTCATTCTTCCGTTCCTCTATTATTTTGGCATCATGCGCTACAAATGGCTACCGATCTACTAAATATTTTTTCCTCTAAAAGTTTGACATATTCATCCTCTCTCAAAGTGTTATACAATAAGACTCCGACATATTCTCATCTTAGGATCTTCGGGTGCTTATGTTATCCACTATTTCCATCCACTACGATCAACAAACTTCAGACACGTTCTACTCCTTGTGTGTTTTTGGGTTTTTCGTCAAATCACCGTGATTATAAATGCTTTGATTTGTCCACTAAATGAATCATCATTAGTCGTCATATTTTCTTTGATGAAACTCAATTTCCCTTTTCTAAAGTAGACAAATTTGTGCCTAGTTCTTATGATTTTTTGGATGAGGATGTTTCCCCCTATGTTCTCCGTTATTTTTCAAATTTGTCCGAAAAAAACGTCGTCAGCGCCGCGGCTCCAAAACACCTGTGAGTCAGCGTCGGGGCCCTGCACAGAGGCGCCACAGCGCCAAAACATCCGAGAGTTTGGCAGTTCTTCTGGCACCACGGCGCCTTCGACGGTAATTTCCCCTATTCCCAAAAATTCCCAAAATTCAACCAATCCAGTCCAGAGTCACGGTCCAGTCACTCGTAGTCAACGGGGTATTTTTAAACCTAAAAGACATTTTAATTTGAATTCTAATGTTCTTAAATCTCCCTTACCTCGTAATCATGTGTCGGCCTTAAATGATTCTAATTGGAAAGTTGTCATGACTGAAGAATATAATGCTCTTATTGATAATAAGACGTGGGAGTTGGTACCCCGTCCATCTGGTGTTAATATTATTCGGTCTATGTGCATTTTTGTTCATAAGGAAAATTCTGATGGTTCCTTTGCAAGACATAAAGCTAGACTGGTAGGTGATGATAAGACTCAGCAGGTTGGTGTAAATTGTGGTGAGACGGTTAGCCCAGTGGTCAAGCCGGCTACCATTCACACTATGCTCAGCTTGGCTCTTTCAAAATCATGGCTCATTCATCAGCTAGATGTTAAGAATGCTTTCCTACGTGATGATCTTCAGGAGACAGTGTGTATGCATCAGCCTTTGGGGTTTAGGGATACTAGATATCCTAATCATGTCTGTCTATTGAAGAAGTCATTGTATGAGCTTAAGCAGTCTCCACGAGCTTGGTATAAGAGGTTTGCTGATTTTGTTTCGACTATGGGTTTCTCACAGCAGGTCTGATAATTCATTGTTCATATATTGTCGAGGATCTTCCATGGCTTATATTATGTTATATGTTGATGATATTATCTTGAATGCCTCTTCTGATACTTTGCGCAAGTCTATTATGACAATGATCGGTTCTGAGTTTGCCATGAAGGACTTGGGCCCGTTGAGTTACTTTTTGGGGATTGATGTAACTCGTCATGCAGGTGGATTGTTCTTGTCACAGAGAAAGTATGCAGCAGAGATCATTGAGAGGGCTGATATGTCATCATTTAAGTCCACTTCTACTCCAGTTGATACTAAACCCAAGTTGGGTGTTGTAGCTGGCTCTCCCTATGAGGATCCGATCCGCTATCGTAGTCTTGCAGACGCCCTTCAGTATCTGACGTTCATGCGACCTGATATTACATATGTCGTACAACAGGTGTGTTTGTTTATGCATGATCCTAGAGTTGAACATATGAATGCGCTCAAACGCATTCTTAGATATATTCAGGGAACACTTGAGTATGGCTTGCATTTGTATCCTTCGTCGACGTCTACACTTGTCTCATACTGATCGGTGTATTTTATATACACTTTTTGAGTCATTTTTAGTTAGTCTTTTGTCCCTTTTTGTACAAATAAGTGTCGTATTAGGATATATTTTCTTTCTTTTGAGTCAAAGTGGTTAAAATGGCCAAATGGCGGAAAAGAAGCTAAAAGAGGGCAAAAGTGGAGGTTAGGGTGAAAAGGCGAAAGTGGCGAACAGGCGGAAGCACGGACCAGCGCGCCATACTGCAGATAGGTTCGGGCGCGGCGCTAATATCCGTAAAGCGCGAAATTGCAGCCGCCATGGCTGCGAGCAAGCGAGAGTCGCGGCGCCAAATCATCCGAAGGATCGCAGAACTCCGGCCGCGATGCGATAAGCGAGCATGGCGGCGCGGCGGAAAATCGAGTTTAATAGCGATTTTACGGGCGGGCTGAAGGAAAAGTTAGAGCGGTTTGAGCCTATAAAGGAGAACCCTAGGCGCTTTTAAGGGTTCCTTTCTTGCACAACACTGAGATTCTTGGATTGAAGATTGGAGACCTAAACTTAGTACTTTTCTTTTCTTTCCTTTCCTTTATTTCAGTTTTTATGATGAACTTTGAATTAGTTCTTGTCATGTCAATGGCTAGGAACTAATTCCTTTATAGGGCTTTCCATGTTAAATCACTAGAAACTTATGTTATGAATTGATGCATGTTATGGCTATTCTTCTTCTTTGTGAGATTTATCCAATAATTGATTTGAATGCTTGGTAATTAATTGATCACTAATTATCATTACTTATATGATTTCTAATCAAACTTCGAAAGGAGGAGGTTGTGAATATGCTGTAAGTTGGGTAGACATATTTTGGATTGGGGATGAAAATACCTCAATTACTTATGTAGCGTTAATGAGAGGCTTAACAACCACACAATTTTACGCATGGCGCGTGACGGTTAACTAGATTTTTGGTCTTAATCCTCCTATAGAGTCATCCTTATCACTGAAAGGTAGAAAGGAGCAATACTGGGGTTGAGTGTTTATATAGCCTTAACGGGAGTATAAAACGATTTCGTAAACCTGCTAGCTCCAAGAGAAGAAAACCATAATTCATTGCATTAATAAGTAACATAAGCGGATAGTTGAGGAGACGTGGAAGCCCTATTCTCACCACAACTGAAGTAAACCTATAGTTAATTAGCTTTTATAATTATTAGTTATAAACAACAAAATCAATATCGGTTACCAAATAGATACCAAAAGATAGATAGTTGGTACTTGAACACTAATCCTTGTGGACGATATTCGGTCTTACCAAGACTATATTACTTGTCACGATAACGTGCACTTGCGTTAAAGTGTGTGCATCTTTTCGCGCATCAAGTTTTTGGCGCCGTTGCCGGGGATTAGGCATAGTTCAATATCAAGTTATCTATTTTTAATTTCTAATTTGGTTTTTATTTTTGTTTCTGTAAATTATTTATTTTATTTTATTTTCTTTTGTAAAAACAAGTGTGCTGTGATTCGTTGTTGGTTTTGATTCATCTCAGGAATCCTTTAGACATGGATTTCTACTGTCAATATGATAGAGCTCCAACCATAGAGGAAGAGAGGGAGGAATTACGAGAAGCCATACTCAGTTTCACTAGGTATCAAAATCAGTTCATGGACGAAACTAGAACGACCATGAAGAAGTTGGAAACGCAAATAGGAGAACTCGCGATCATATTGAACAACGAAACGCAAGAAGAGCAATCTGCACCTGGGGTAGGCAATATGGAAATACAATGTCAGGCAATTAACCTGAAGGATGCCGAATCAGGGGAGATAGAAAGTTCGCAGCAGCGGCCGCATGGCGCGATGGCGCGCGCCAAGATTCGAGAGGCGGGGAGTTTGGCCGCGCAAGGAAACGAGTGGCGCGCCAGAACCAGCGAAAATTCGGCGTGAGCAACCGCGCCCCAGATGAAGATACCATATCCCCAGAAGTTAAAAACATGTAGTCTTGACAAGCAATTCTCTAGATTCGTGGAGATTCTCAAACAATTGCAACTCAATATCCCGTTTGCTGAAGCATTAGAGCAGATGCCGAGCTACGTAAAGTTCATGAAGGATGTGCTTAGCAAAAAGATGAGGATAGAGGACTACAAAACAGTGATGTTGACTGAGGAATGTAGTGCCATCCTACAGAGAGAACTACTTCAGAAGTTACAAGATCCAGGGAGCTTCACCATCCCATGCACCATTGGAAAGTTTGAATGTCAGAAAGCATTGTGCGATTTGGGAGCAGGCATAAATCTGATGCCTTATCTAGTTTTCTGCAAACTAGGAATGAGAGAAGTCAAACCCACAAACATCACTTTGCAGTTAGCTGACCGCTCCATAGTTCATCCTAGAGGAGTCATCGAAGATGTATTAGTGAAGGTGGACAAGTTCATCTTTCCCACTGACTTCGTTATCTTAGACATAAAAGATAACGATGGAATCTCCATCATACTTGGCAGACCCTTCTTATCCACAGGACATGCACTCATTGATGTTCACAAAGGGGAGTTGAAGCTTCGGGTAGATGAAGAAAAGGTGATTTTTAATGTTTTTCGAGCAGCAACTTTTCCAGATGCCAAGGATAACTGCTCAGCCATTGATTTTATCGAAGAAGCAGTGTCAGCCAAGGAGTTCAGACATGATGATACGCTTGAAGAAGTACTGACTCAATGGGATGATGATAGTAGAAACAATCCAGATCTGATGGAGTATGCAAATTGGATGAATGGTTATGAGAAATGGGATAAGAGGAAGTATGAAGAGCTTGGACAGATGCCAGAAAGATCATTACCATCCACAGAGAAGGCTCCAGAGTTAGAGTTAAAAACCCTACCCAATCATTTACAATACCAATACCTAGGTGAAGAGAACCTTACGGTGATCATTTCACGCCACCTATCCACGAAGAGATTGATAAAGCGCTAAGAATCGAGGATCACTGGCGGGCCATTGGATGGACATTGTGACATAAAAGGGATAAGTCCGTCAGCGGTAATGCATAAGATCCGTCTAGATGAGAGAGCGGACCATCCATCGAAGCCCAAAGCGACTAAACCCAAACATGAAAGAGGTAGTCGAAAGGAAATCACGAAATGGCTCGACGCAGAGTAATTTACCTATATCCGGTACGTGGGTGAGTCGACAAGTGGTGCCTAAAAAGGGTGGAATAACGATGGTGACAAGCGAAAGGAACGAACTCATTCCTTCTAGAACGATCATTTGGATGGAGAATCTGCATTGACTATCGCAGTGAACAAGGCAACTTAAAAGACCACTTCCGTTGCCATTTCTATATCAAATGTTGGACAGACTTGCAGGGCACAACTACTACTGTTTTTTGGATGGGTACTCAGGGTATCACCAGATTGCAATAGCGCCAGAAGATCAGGAAAAGAAAACATTCACTTGTCCTTTTGGTACATTTGCATTCAGAAGGATGCCATTTGGACTATGCAATGCACCAAAGAACCTTCGAGAGATGTATGATGACAATTTTCTCAGACATGGTAGAGAGGACCATAGAGATCTTTATGGATGATTTTTCGGTCTTTGGAGCATCATTCGAGGAATGTTTGAGGCACTTAGAAGAAGTGTTAAGCCGGTGTGAAGAATCTAACCTTGTGCTAAACTGGGAGAAGTGTCATTTCATGGTAACAGAAGGGATTGTTCTGGGACACAAAATATCAAACCAAGGCATTGAGGTAGACAAAGCAAAGATTTCAGTGATTGAAAATCTTCCACCTCGATGATCGACAAAAGTCGAAGTTTCCTTGGGCATGCAGGTTTCTATAGAAGATTCATCAAGGATTTTTCAAAGGTCTCAAAACCTCTTTCCACATTGCTAATGACGGGGGTTACCTTCGACTTCAATAAGGAATGCTTATCCGCGTTTCAGACGCTCAAGGAGAAGCTTATTTCAGCACCCATAGTCATTGCACCAAACTGGGAGCTCCCATTTGAACTAATGTGCGTCTGGCGATTATCACGAGAGGAGCAGTGCTTGGACAGAGAATATACAAGGTATTTAGATCCATTTACTATGCTAGTAAAACTCTAAATGACGCACAGTTAAATTACGCGACTACCGAAAAGGAACTACTAGCAATAGTATATGCATTTGAGAAATTCAGGTCATACTTGATTGGGAATAAGGTGATAGTATACACTGACCACTCTGCCATAAAGTACTTGATGACAAAGAAGGACGCAAAACCTCGCCTCATTCGATGGGTCTTGCTACTACAAGAGTTCGACGTGGAGATTCGTGACAAGAAAGGGACAGAGAATTCAGTTGCAGACCACTTGTCAAGACTAGAGAACACAGAGAGCTAGAACACCAAGGATGTGCAAATAAATGATCACTTTCCAGACGAACAACTGTTTCAAGTAAGTATGAATTCTAATTTACCTTGGTACGCTGATTTTGTTAACTTTCTTGCAGCTAAGGTACTACCCCTAGAGACAAGACAGCAAGTGAAAAGGTTTTACTCCGAGGTAAGGCACTACTATTGGGAGAAACCTATGCTATACAAACATCGCACTGTGTCATCAAAGCGATGTATACGGAGGAAGAGATGCACTGTGTTCACCCATTGCCACACCCTATCATGTGGCGGACACTTTGGGGCATCAAGAACAGCGGCAAAGGTATTGCAATGCGGATTCTATTGGCCAACACTGTTTAAGGATGCCCATGCCTTTGTGAAGAAATGTGATAGTTGTCAGAGAACAGGGAACATCTCAAGACGAAACGAAATGCCTTCGCAAGGGATATTAGAAGTGGAACTATTTGATGTATGGGGAATCGATTTCATGGGACCGTTCCGCCATCCTTTGGAAATCAATATATCCTTACGCAGTGGATTATGTGTCCAAACGGGTAGAAGCGGCCACAAAAGAAAACGACAATAAGATCGCTCAAAAATTCCTTCAAAAGAATATTTTCACAAGGTTCGTGACTCAGAGCCATCATCGACGGCGAAGTCACTTTTGCAACAAGAAGTCAATTCATTGCTTTCCGATATGGAGTCTACCATCAAGATAACAACCGCTACCACCTCGCGAACGGGCGCGTAAGTATCGAACAGGGAAGTGAAAATCATCTTAGAAAAGACGGTGAACGGCTCAAGGAAGGATTGGTCTATCAAACTGGATGACGCATTGTGGGCATACCGCAGGACAGAGGAGGTTACTACAGTTAAGCGAGTTGGATGAATTCAGGCACAATGCCTATGAGAATGCAAAGATCTACAAGGAACGAACGAAAGTATGGCACGACAAGAGGTTGATACCGAAGGACTTCCAAGAAGGACAACAAGTGTTTTTATTCAACTCAAGGTTGAAATTATTTCCAGGCAAGTTAAAATCACGTTGGACAGGACCATACACGGTGGTAAGAGTATTCCCATATGGTGCAATTGAAATAAAAGGGAGAGAGGGAGCTTCCTTCAAGGTAAACGGACAGAGGTTAAAACCCTATCTGATCAATGAAATGGAATACATGAACTTAGTAACCTCTCACACCCTAGAATGATAAGGAACTTTCGTCCGGCTAAAAGACGTTAAAGACAGCGCTAGTGGGAGGCAACCCAAGGTATTTCAGTTATTTAGTTTAAATGCAATTAATCTTTATTTAGAACAGTCTCACGGAGGTAGTGTCTGTGTTGTGTTGACAGGTGAAAGCCAGGATCAAGGAGAAAACTGAAGAGAAGCCAAGATTTCCAGAAAATCGCCAGAGCGTCGCGGCGCCAATTTGCAGAGCCGCGGCGCTACAACGGAAAAATCTGAATTTTTTTTAAGACGCCCCGATCCGAGGGCCCTTTCGCCAAATCAAAAATCCAGAGCCCTTCTCCCCTCACGGAATTCAAAGCACTATCCAATGCCACCGCCACCACCACCATTTTAGCCAAGTCTGTAAGTGTCCTGTTTTCTTTTATTGTCTTTGAGTCTACACACATTGGGGACAATGTGTGATTTAAGTTTGGGGGGTGTTTTATTTGTGTTCTATGTGTGTCATATTGTTATAAGTATGTTTAAGACTTTTTGTTATTTTTGTGTATTTTTGAGTCAAATTTTTTTTTTCTTCTTTTGAGTCATAATTGTCTGTCAAAAGATCATGTATGATGTAGTTACTAGAAACACCTAGTGAAGTAAGGTGGAATAATGTAACGGAATTAGAGCAACTATCTAAACACTTAGGTTTGATATGTCAAAAACTCACAAAATCTGTCTATTTGGAGTTCTTGCTTGAATTGTGCATGCTAAATGAAGAAAACTTATGTGTTATGATTGCTTGCTATTTGAGGCGAAATAGTTAGGATATGCATGTTAGGGAGATGACTCAGGCGTTTCTTTGATAGTCAATTCTCACCACTCTTTTCTATCCCTGACATTAAAAGTATCCCTAGTCAGCCCCATTGAGCCTTAAAAATTGAACTTTTTCTTTGACACCCTATATTTCCATACTTGTGCCATAAGCAAACATGTGAAATAGTTGGAATAAAAGTGTGTTAAAAAAGAGACAAAAAGAGCAAGAAAAATTGATGCACCCCACTTAAAAAGTAATGAGAAATAGGCAAAAGTCTAAGTTTGGGGGTGCTTGCTATTATGATACACTTCACGCTCTCAAAACAAAAGAGGGGAAAGATAGATTTGAAGTGAAAGAAAAGAATCAAAAGAAAAAGGGAAAAATTGAAAAGCTAAAGAGCTTATGGTACACAAAAATGAGCCTAAATGCCTACTTTTACCTACCCGTGCCTAAGCCTACATTACAACCCTTAAAAGTCCTGAAGATCTCGTAGATGCATATCCATGATTAGTGGAGAATAACAAGTAAACATGCCATAGGAATTTTGAAATTAACATGCATGATTCAGTATTTGACTTTCATTAAGCATGATAAAAATGAGTTTGCGAAATATCTAGCTTAATGTGTTTAGTGTGCTAAAACTTCATGCTATATGTTCCTGCATATTATTCTGCTAACCTTCATGTTTTTCTAAGTAATACCAATGCAGCAAAGTGATCAATGTCAGTGAGTCATTTATTTTATTATTTTTCTTGAGTCTTTATTTCTTTCTTTTTATCTTTGCTCGAGGGCGAGCAAAGGTTAAGTTTGGGGGTATTTGATCGGTGTATTTTATATACACTTTTTGAGTCATTTTTAGTTAGTCTTTGGTCCCTTTTTGTACAAATAAGTGTCGTATTAGGATATATTTTCTTTCTTTTGAGTCAAAGTGGTACAAATTGCCAAATGGCGGAAAAGGAGCTAAAAGAGGGCAAAAATGGAGGTTCCAGAGCTGAAAAGACGAGAAAGTGGCACGGGCGCAGAGGCACAGCGCGCGCCATCTGCAGATAGGTCCGTGGCGCGCGCTAATATCCGTAAAGCCGCAGAGTTGGCCACGCCGCGCATGCATGCAGAGAGCGTGGCGCGGCGCCAAATCATCCGAAGGATCGCAGAACTCCATGCGCGCCGATAGCGAGCATGGCGCCGACGCTGGAAAATCGATTTAATGGCGATTTTCCGGGCGGACTGAAGGAAAAGTTAGAGGCGATTTTGAGCCTATAAAAGGAGAACCCTGAGCAGTTTTTAAGGGTTCCCTTTCTTGCACAACACAAGGATTCTTGGATTGAAGATTGGAGACCTAAACTTAGTACTTTTCTTTTCTTTCCTTTATTTCAGTTTTTATGATGAACTTTGAATTAGTTCTTGTCATGTCAATGGCTAGGAACTAATTCCTTTATAGGGTTTTCCATGTTAAATCACTAGAAACTTATGTTATGAATTGATGCATGTTATGGTTATTCTTTTTCTTTGTGAGATTTATCCAATAATTGCTTTGAATGCTTGGTAATTAATTGATCACTAATTATCATTACTTATATGATTTCTAATCAAACTTCGAAAGGAGGAGATTGTGAATATGCTGTAAGTTGGGTAGACATATTTTGGATTGGGGATGAAAATACCTCAATTACTTATGTAACGTTAATGAGAGGCTTAACAACCCTAATTTTATGCATGGCGCGCGTGATTAACTAGGTTTTTGGTCTTAATCCTCCTATAGAGTCATCCTTATCACCGAAAGGTAGAAAGGAGCAATACTGGGGTTGAGTGTTTATATAGCCTTAACGGGAGTATAAACCGATTTCTTAAACCTGCTAGCTCCAAGAGAAGAAAACCATAATTCATTGCATTAATAAGTAACATAAGCGGATAGTTGAGGAGACGTGGAAGTCCTATTCTCACCACAACTGAAGTAAACCTATAGTTAATTAACTTTTATAATTATTAGTTATAAACAACAAAATCAATATCGGTTACCAAATAGATACCAAAAGATAGATAGTTGGTACTTGAACACTAATCCTTGTGGACGATATTCGGTCTTACCAAGACTATATTACTTGTCACGATAACGTGCACTTGCGTTAAAGTGTGTGCATCTTTTCGCGCATCACCTACACAAATGCTGATTGGGGTGGTTGTCCTGACACCAGACGGTCTACGTCTGGCTATTGCATGTTTTTAGGTAATAACTTGGTCTCATGGTCTGCCAAACGTCAATCAACGCTTTCACGTTCAAGTGCAGAGACCGAGTATAGAGGGGTAGCCAATGTGGTGTCTGAGTCATGTTGGTTACGAAATCTACTGTTAGAGCTTCATTGTCCTATTGAGAAGGCTACCTTGGTATATTGTGATAATATAAGTTCCATCTACCTTTCTGATAATCCAGTTCAGCACCAGCGTACTAAACACATAGAGATGGATATTCACTTTGTTCGAGAGAAGGTAGCCAAAGGACAAGTACGTGTCTGCCATGTCTTTCGAGATATCAAATTGCAGACATCTTTACAAAGGGTCTTCCCTCGGTCCTTTTTGAAGATTTTAGAGACAGTCTCAGCGTACGAAGACCGCCCGCTATGATTGCGGGGGGTGTGTTAAACATTACCCACGTAATGTGGGGTCCACGGCAGGCCATACTCAGGGCCCATTGAGTGTCCATCCTGGACACATTTATTATTATGTTATTATTGTATATTTGGTAGACTTAGTCTTGTACCATAATTAGAATTATTTTATTACTTTAATTGTATAAAATAGGGATTCCTAAGTAGAATAAGAAAAGGATCTTCCTTTTTGTAACTTGTATATATATGTCTTTCATTAATAAGAATAATCAATAGATTATTTCTTTCATTTAAAACATCTTAACAGTAAGATTAAAGGAAAGATTTCAATTTATCCTATTAAAATAAGCAAAACAAACCAACCTACTCATATCAATCCAACGTAAATAATATTAATAAATAAGCATTTAACATTCAGTATCTAAACAAACTTTCATGAACATAGCATAAACCCATTTAAATAAACGTTTGATCTAAGCTCAATACCAACAGTAAGCACATAGAACCAGTAGCTCAATTAATGTTCTTAAAACATTTTTCAATTCTCAATAAATATTGTTAATGTTGGGTTTTGTTTTGTGACATTTTGCCCAACATATCATTTTCAGCTCTAAGTTAAAATCAGAAATGTTGGAACAAATGTCACGACATTCGGACCAACATTCTGTGAGACAGTTTTGCCTTACTTCACGGAACTGAAGATCTCGTGAGATTTTTACCATGATGGTAAAGTGACTTGGCAAGGTGATTAGGAGCTGATTAAAAATGTGGGAAGATCAAGTACAAGACGTTGCTAAACTTGGGAAACAAGTCCAAGAAGTTAGAGGATCTTGCTCCACATTCTTCTCCAACAAATTCTATCAAGCTGCCTGATCGGTGTATTTTATATACACCTTTTGAGTCATTTTTAGTTAGTCTTTTGCCCATTTTTGTACAAATATGTGTCGTCTTAGGATATATTTTCTTTCTTTTGAGTCATAATGGTTTAAAGTGACACATTGGCGAAAATGAGCGAAAAGAGGGCAGAAACAGAGGTTCCAGAGCTCAAAAAGCTAAAAAATTGGCAACCCGGACGAGAGCAGGGCGCGCTCCACCAACCAACAAAGATCGTGAGCGCCACGACGCCCAAAGAACAGAGAGTCGCAGAGTTTCAGCGCGCTGGGCCAGTGGCCGGCGCGGGAAATCACCAAATCAGAATAGGAATGGGCGAGGCGAAGGAAAAGTTGTTGGACGTTTTTAGGCTATAAAAAGGACCTTTTAGGTCGATTGGAGGATGCCACACTTGAGAATTCATCACAACTTGGAGATCAAGATTGGAGACTTACTTTTGTGTAATTTCTTGTTCTTTATTTTATTTCTTTTTAGTTTATGTTGGATATTAGTTTAGTTCTTGACATGTCTATGGCTAGGAACTAACTTAATTTAGGGCTTTCCATGCCGAATCGCTTGAAACTCGTTCTTACGAATTAATGCATGTTTTGGTTTCTTCTTATTATTGTTGAGATTTATTCAATATTGGTTCTGATTGCTTGGTAATTAATTGATCACTAATTATCATAACTTATATGATTTCTAATCGAAATCTGAAAGGGGAGATTGTGAATATGCTATAGTTGAATAAACATAGGTTTAAATCGTGGACGAAAGTACCCCGATACTTGTGTAGTTTGATAGGTTATTGTTCTTAATCCTCATTTGTAGTCAATCTTGTCATCGAAAGATAGAAGGGTTCTACATTGGGGTTGAGTGTTTATATTACCTTAACAGGAGTATAAAACGACTTAGTTAACCTGCTATCTCAAAATAGAAGAAGAACCATAATTATTTGCATTAACGAGTAAAACGAGCGGATAGTTGAGGAGATTTGGAAGCCCTATTTCCACCATATCTGAAGTAAAATAAAGTAAATTAGTTAGCATCGATAGTCATAGCTATAAACAATTCATCAATTTATCGGTTACCAAATAGATACTACAGAATATAAGTTGATAATTGAACACTGATCCCTGAGGACGATAACTCGGTCTTCTAGAATATATTACTTGTCACGACACGTGCACTTGCGTTTAGTGTGTGCATAAATCGCGCATCACTGCCCACCTTTATCTCAACTTCTACAACGATTCATTGAGTATTTCAAGGAAGACTCTCTACTATAAATAGAGAGACTACATCAAGGAATCGAGATTCAGAATCAAAAAGTAAAAATACCAAGAGAGCTCTCGGAATTTCATCTCTGAAATCTGGATCAACTGTGTTGCCTGAGCTTTTCGACGACATTCTGTCCAACATCTATAATGTTGCCTAGATTCTAGATTAGTTCTTTATTAAAGCAATTATAATGAGATGTTGTCTATATCTATTTAGATAGATTTTTCACGCATAAGTCATCTGCGACTTAACATTTTTTATTCTTTTTGTATTATCTTGTAATATTGTAAAAGAAGGAATATAGTCAATTATATATATATATATATATATATATATATATATAATACTTTTGGTCATTGACCATCATAGGTTATATTAATATATAACATATGTAAATTTAAACATTTGTGTTATTTATTATTTCCGCTGCATTTTACTCTTCAAAGGTTTTTCTATTTTTACTGAAGTGTTGCCACTGGTGTCGGACGACATTATCGCCGACATTCGCAAACTGTTCCGGCATTCAAATTTATTTATTTCCAATTTATTTTTATTCTTCCATAATATTACTCCGGAACCCAACAAATATAAAGTGAACCAAACAAATATAAAAGTAGAACACAATAATAAGATATTGACACCAAAGAGAAAATAACCACTACAAGCAGTAAGGTATAAAACTTGAATCAAAATACGCAAATGGACCTCAAATGAGACAATGGTTCTTTTAATTTTAAATAAGTATTTTTCTCTCTGAAATTTCTCTCTACGTGAGAGCTAGAACTCTTGTTGAATACAAAGTACAAACCCTAGTTTTGCTTTATTTTACCCTATTTTCTATCTTTTCCATCTGGAATTCACTACGATAATGACTTCTTCTTCTCGATCCAATGTTGACACTACGCCCCTGGAAAAGATATGTGAGGGATTGAATATAAATGATGTGCCAGTCGAATTGGATTATATTGATGACGAAGACGTTGCCGCGTATGAAAAACATGAAGATAATCCACAATTCTGTATCATCAGTTGTGTGCTTACTGATAGAAATATTGTACTCTGATCATTTCAGAACGCGTTGGGAAATGTCATACGGCCGATGGAAGGTATGATTTTGAAAGAACTCGGGAATAATGTTTTTGCCTTTAAGTTTTTCGATGAGTTGGACTATGAGAGAGTCCTGGCCGATGCTCCCTAGAACTTTATGCAGAGTCCTATTGTCATGCGTCCACTGTTGCCGGGAAAAAAACCTAGACAGGTTGAATTGACACAATTGAATATTTGGGTGTAAATACATGGTTTAGTTGGTGGCCTGCGATCTGAGAAAGTTTTTCGAGACATTGGCAATACCATTGGAGTTTTTGTCTCTGCTGATTCAAAAAATCGTGACTCTATTGGAGGGAGTATATGCGAGTTAGGATAGGCATAAATGTGCCCAATCCTTTGAGGAAGAACATGAAGATTCGACGACTAGGAGGAACATGCATCGAGGTCACATTTAAATATAAGCGGCTGGGAACCTTCTGCTTTAACTGTGGTGTACTAGGTTACACTTGCGAGAAATAATCCCTTAATTATTTTCATTAATGAAAGGAGTATATATATAATTTATAATAGGAATTTTTTTTCCTATTCTACTCCTAAAACTCTATTCTATTTGGAGACTAATTATATAATTATGATAAGAGTACAAGACTAATTAATGTACATGACTATTATACAATATATACCATATATACCAAATCTCCAACGGACTGCTACAATAATCTATCCGAGATGGGCTGCACCCGAGATGGGCTGTTCAGTCTGAGAGGATATACATTCTATATACACATGTATATTGTGTATATATGATGTATATTTAACACACGCCAAGCATTTGCCTTCAGATGAGATCTGTTCTCTAAAATCTTCAAAAAGGACCGAGAGAAGACCCTTTGTAAATATGTCTGCAATTTATGTAGTGGATAAAGTGCGCTCAAATCTTCAGAGTTGGAAACGAGAAATTCTATCAAGAGCGGGAAAATAGATTTTATTAAAAACAGTTGTACATGCAATCCCAAACTATCTTATCTCTCTTCTTGCATTGCCTATTGACATCTGTATTATTATTGAGGCGCTATGAATGAATTTTGGTGGTGTTGTGGAGGTTTAGTGAGGGATCTGAAATTAAATGAATTTCATGGGAGCATTTTAGTAAGCACAAAATTGAAGGTAGTACGGAATTTCGGAGACTTCAACATACAAATACGACAGTGCTAGCCAAAACAGGCTGGACAATTATGACACGACCATTTGCTCTTGTAAGTCGAGTTCTCGGGGCTAAGAACTATTGCAACTCAAACTTCCTTAATGCGGGAGAGGGATCAAATCCTAGTTTTATCTGGCGGTCTCTCTGTGCGGTAACATATCTTATTCAGAAGGGATGTGTAACGAGAATTGAAAATGGGCTTGATACATGGATTTACCATTACCCATGGCTACCAACTGGCCAACCTATGTTTATACAAATTATTCCCGATCAAGAGTCCATGAATATTTGTGAGGCGAATTTGATAGATAATGATAAATAAATATGGAAGCTACATCTTTTGGAAACCCTCTTTACTATAGATGAGATAAATTATATTAAAGTCATTCCCTTTGGATTTACGTTTTGGGATTATCATTGGATGTGTAGGCTAGATAGACAAGAAAGATATATGGTTAAGAGTGGGCATTTGGTGCTGCAAGAAAAGAATTTTTCTAGTTCTAATGGCAATATTTGGAAGAAAATCTGGAAGCTAAAAATGTTGCCAAAGGTCTTGAATTTTGTTTGGCGAGCACTGAAAGGAGTATTACCAACATGTTATAACTTATTTATTCGAAATGTCTTTGAGCATAATGTTTGTCCTGCATGCCTTTAGGAAGCCAAAACTATGTTTCATTATTTAGTAAAGTGTAATACAGAAAAGCAGGTCTGGCTTAAGTCTTCTTTGGGTTGGCGATAGGCAGGAAATTCATTAATGGACTGGTTTACGGCTCTAGTACATGTTGTGACACGTGATCAACGTCATGAGGCTATCATGATCCTTTGGGAGGATGGAATGCTCACAACAGCCTGATATGGAATGGTAAAAATATGCGGCATGACACTGTCATACACAGAGCCAGCCGCTTCTGGCAAGAATGTATTGTGACACGTATTAATGGTAATATCTATTCTCTGTCTTAATCAAATTTTATTGTTAAATGGGTTCCTCCTGTTTCGGGTATTCTGAAATGTAACATTGATGTTTCGTGTGATGTTAACTCTGAAAAGACAGAGGCCGGTATGTTAATCCGTGATACTCATGAAAACTTTGCTAAAGGATTTAGTTCACCACTGGAAGCTTCATATGATGCGCTAATGGCTGAACTCCTAACAGTCTGTGAAGCTTTGAGCTGGTTGAAGAACCACTACCGCACATCCCCGATTGTTGTTGAGATGGATCGTCTTCTGGCCACGCAAGCATTGGAAAAATCTGAGAGCGGCAATTCTTATTTTGATATTATTGTGCAAGATCGTAAAGCAATCACGTGTGACTTTACATCTATATCTTTGTCTTTTGTTAAACGGTACTAATTTTTTTTTTTTGACGATGAAGGCGCGGTGATGTTTTCGAGCCAAGCATACGGTAAAGTTCGGGTTACTCGCGCAAGACTCGAAAGAAAGAATACCGCGCTCCTTCACAAAAAAAAATCAGTGTATTCACATGTTAGCGAGGGCTGCAGGTTCTATTCTTGATCTTATGGAGTGGATTGCGCATCTCCTATCTTTGATTCATGATGTACTCGTTAACAATTTGAATAATAATTGAGCTATTGCTACTTTTTTTTTTTAAATAATAAATTAATTAGTGGACTAACGCCTTCACGTGCTAATACTTTTGACTATAGGGGTTATTAAATAACCTAACAAAGAAACTTAATCTTGTACGATTAGGGGAAAATATTTTCTATTACTTTATTTGATTTGGAAATCTTCAAAGCGGAACCTTATGTTACACGTACGAGTCACTTTGTTGATAATTACATAAAATTTAAAATTATTATTCATCGGTGACCTGGTATAATTAGTCAGTAAAATGACGCGGTCACACTTAATTTACACTGATTATGTGAATAATTTTATATTGCCAATATCTATAACGTATGTAAACTCCTTATGGAATAATATATTCAGCGAAAATGAAAAATGAACTAGATTAACAATGACTGAAATATCATTAGATTTAGAGTAATTTGTGAGAGACAACCTTTTATATATGTTTTTTTGCGAGAGAATCTTTTAAAAAAAATTAGACAATGTCAGACCTTAATATTTTTTGTTGTTGTGAGAAATAACCTTTTAACGAATATGTTTATTTTTCGTTCATTAATTAACTCCCCTTCTTTGAAAATGTTGTTTCTCGCAACAAAAAAAAACTATTAAGGTCTGAACATTGCCTAACTTTTTTTAAAAGGTTGTCTTTGACAAATTATTCTAAAAATTATTTGTGATTGAATATTATGTTTGATTACATTATAATTAATTTATAATATTAATTTAAAATATTTATTTACTTTTTAGTAAAAGAATGCCGTTCACTATTATGAAAGTTAGTTTTGTCATTTAATGATTTAACCTATTTATTATTTAATACATGTACTTTTTAGCAAATAAAATATGTTTTTTCTTACTAACTTATATAAGAAGAAAAGGGAAAGGTTACCGAAATATTGTATTAGTCATTTTGATTTTTATACCAAGACTAATTCTCCTTGAAACACCAATAAAAAATGTACCACTACTTATTAAAAGAAAAAAAAAAGTACCACTACCTATTAAAACAAAAAAAACAAAAAAAATGTATCATTGCCACATTTACTCACATTAGTAATTAATTATCGACGTCAATTTAATAAATTATCATCTTATACAAATTGCTATGATACGATTTTCATTTGACTCTTTTTCATTATTGATTATTGTAGTTGAATCGTGAATTTTGCATAAATTTAGATAAAGTGAATATTTATCTCATATTCATCTAAAATAAATTATTGTGAATATTCAATATACTTATTCTAATCACAAATGAAAAAATATAACATAATATAATATACGTATATAAACATATTAACAACCTTAATAACTGATATGCGATTATATAAAAAAAATTGTGCCAACAACTTTTGTGATAGATGATGGAAAAAGCAAAAAACTCATTGAAATTTTTAGGATAATTTGTCAAAGACAACCTTTTATTTATGACTTTTTGCTAGAGACAACCTTTCAAAAAATTTGGGCAATGTCAGACCTTAATAGTTTTTTTGTTGCGAGAAACAACCTTTTAACATAAGGGGAGTTAATTAATGAATGGAAAATAGGCATTTCCGTTAAAAGGATGTTTCTCGCAACAACAAAAAAAAACTATTAAAGTCTGACATTGCTTAATTTTTTTAAAAGATTGTCTCTCGCAAAAAATCATATATAAAAGATTGTCTCTCACAAATTATCCTTAGATTTATGAAGGAAATTGGGGAAAAGTTGAATTGATCTAATCTATAGACTATATTCATACAAATATTTCTAGTATTTATTTCATTAGTGATCAATATAATTACAAGTGTATTAAAACATGAACTACTAGATGTATTTTAAAGTCACAACCTATGATTGTAACGTCGGGAAGACTGCTTTCAACTATCTTTGATCTTTCAGAGAGTTTTTCAAGAGAGATATTCTTGTTTTCATCTTAAATATTTTAGAAAAAAAATTAACACAAAGCAAAAATAAAAAGGATTTTTCTTTCTTTTGTTTTACTATTTATTTTCTTTTATACACTCACAAATGTGATTAATTTAATTTGGGAAAACTGGTATATTAGAACTATACTGGGTTGGTGGGACCATTGTTGCATGACTAATGATGCATTATCATCTCAAGAATAAGGTAACAGTCTAACAGAGATTGGATCAAGTCATTAATTATGCTAAGCATGTTTTCAAGTCACGTTATACGGAGACATGTTCCCTTTCGTCTACCGAAGTGAAATGCACGGCGCCGCTGTTTTGATTTGGCCACTCGACTACCCAAAAAGACACCTTGTTTCTATATTTGACCCCTAAAGGATTTTTGCTGGCGAGTCAAACTTAATTCAAACTTTTATCCTTTCCTGTTAAGTTTGCATTTACTATATTTGGCCTCTAACCAAGGTAATTAAAGGTCAAGCAAAAATTTATCCGCATCTAATATTTATATTAAATTAATGCCTGACCTTCCTAAGTACGATGAAACGATAGATTCACAGGAGCATATGACGTCATATACTTGTGCAGTAAAAAAGCAACGACATACATCCGAATGAGATCGAATCGGAGTTGCTGGAGAAATTTGGTGAAACTCTATCCAATGAAGCAATGATATGGTATTCTATGTTGCCTGAACATTCTATTAATTCGTTTGAAATGCTTGCATATGCTTTTATAAAGGCGCATGTCAGAGCTCGGAAGGTTCAAGCAAGAAAAGCGGATATATTTTAAATTGCTCAGAAGGATACGGAGTTGCTGCGGGAGTTCTTGACAAGATTTCAAAAGGAGAGGATGTTTCTTCCCCAGGTACCGTATGAATGGGCAGCTGAAGTTTTCACCAAGGGGCTAAATCTTAGGAACTCCAGTGCCTCATTCAAATTAAAGGAGAACCTATTGGAATTTTCGACAGTAACATGGGAGACGTGCATAACAGGTACGAGTCCAAAATCATGGTGGATGATGATCAGCTTGAACTTCCACCGGAGTCAGCAGGACAGAACAAGAACTTTGATAAATCAAAGAGGGTAGCTGAGTCGGGGTTAAAGGCTTCGAAAGATAGGTATCAACCCTACGGGCAATCAGAGAGGTCTAACTTCAGATCGGATAGGGTCGTAACAATCGCAACTTCTCGTCGGACAGAGGAGATGGGCGAAATGATCGAGGGTCTACCAGCAGAGGGTTGCAATTTAAGAATGATATTGGTGGGTCATCTTCTAATAATATTGAAAACCCGAGGTTGTCCGAATATAACTTCAACATCGATGCTGCCGGAATTGTTTTGGCCATTGGATATATCAAAAAGACAAGATGATCGAGACCGCTCCGGACATATCCGACTCAAATGGATCTAAGTTTGATTTGTGATTACCATGGAACTCATGATCATCGAACGAAGGATTATCGTTAATTGAGGGATAAAGTGGTTCGGTTATTGAAAAATGGCCATCTAGATGAGTATTTGAGTGATCAAGCAAAGGGCAACTACAGAAATAGAGAAGAAAACAAGCAAGCGGATGCGGTTGAACCACAGCATGTCATAAGCATGATTATCGTAGGAATATAAGTTCTGAAGGGAACTGTTATGATTGGAAAAAAGACGAAAGTCTCAATAACTCGGGAGAAAAGATCCAGAGATTATGTGACGGATGAAACAACTTCTTTCAATGATTAAGACGCGGAGGGCATCATTCAACCTCACAATGATGCATTGGTAATTTCTGTCTTTATTAATAAATTTTAGATTAAGCGTATTTTAATTGATCCAGGTAGCTCGGCCAACATTATCCGGTGGAATGTGGTAGAGCAGTTAGGGTTGTTCGACCAAATTGTACTGAAGGACCGGGTTCTCGATGGATTTAACCTGTCAAGCGAGACTACGAAGAGGAAATCACTCTTCTAGTCAATGAAGCCGGTACAATTTAACAAATGAATTTTTACGTTATTAAAGGTAAAATGAGGTACGATGCACTGTTCGGCAAGCCTTGGATACATGATATGAGGGAAGTACCTTCGACGTTGCACATGATGTTGAGGTTCCCGACTCCGAAGGGAATAAAGATAATTCGTGGTGAGCAACCAACATCAAGGGAAATTTTTGTGGTGGAGAAGGCGATGCAAGCATCAAAATAAGTGAAGAATGCAAGTAAAGGCAAAGAATTTAAATAGTAATCACAGGATTTGGGTCTGTCGATACAAAGAAAGAAGAGAAAGGCAAGATAAATTATGAGGAAGAAGAAGACTACTTTCGTATCCCGAGGTCATTTATGTTGTCGGATGATTAAGATGCCACGAAGTCAACCATAGAGGAACTAGAGTAAGTCATCTTATTTGTGCATCTATCAGATAGAAAGGTATACCTGGGAACGTAGTTATCCCCGAAGCTCAGACTTAAATTAATTGAATTTCTTAAAGCTAATACTGATTGCCCTTATCCCATTTAGACATGAAAAGTATTCCACCGTAGATCACGACTCACAAGTTGAGTTTGGACTCAAGCTTTCCCTTGGTAAAGCAAAAGAGGAGGCATATGACTGATTTCAAACATAAGTTTATCAAGGAGGAGGTAACAAAAATTTTAAATATAGAATCCATCTGGAGATGTAGAGTACTCATATTGACTAGCAATGTAGTGGTCGTACCTAAAAAAGACAATAAATTGAGAATGTGCATAGTTTTATAGATTTAAATAAAGCATGCCCAAAAGACTATTTTCTTTTGCCGCACATCGATCGAATGATTGATGCGAAGGCGGGGCATGAGATGTGGAGTTTTCTTGACGCTTACTCCAGGTACAACCAAATTAGGATGAACCCGTAGGATCAAGTGAAAACATCTATTTAACTATGTATGGGACCTATTGTTATAATGTAATGTCATTTGGTTTAAAAATTGTCGAAGCAACTTATCAGCGCTTAGTTAATCGCATGTTCGAGGATCAAATCAAAGGCACAATGGAGGTTTATATCGATGATATGTTAGTTAAGTCCCTGAAAGCAGAAGGCCATTAAAAGCATTTACATAAAACATTCGACATACTCTGAAAGTACAACATGAAGTTGAATCCTGAAAAGTACGCTTTCGGGGAGTGATTGACACTCGTTCCGGATGTGGCGTTTGTCGTTACTCCTTGCTCATTAAGTGGTCGTTATTCTCATTTAATTGCATTTAATAAGTAAATGATTCTCGGACATCAATGCCTTGAGTTGATAGCTATAGAAGGAGTTCAACTTTCATGTTGGTGAGCATCTCATTACTGATACTCCCATAGTTTACATTCATAAAGTACTCTTGTTTGATCTCGTTATTATCTCAGACCCGAAGTAATTCAGCTAAGGACCGGACCAAACTTACTGTTCAATTTCAATCAAAATCACAACATTTCAGGCTAATTACTTACTTATTATTTCTATTTAGTTATTTATTGTTAATTGTTTATCATACTCATCTGCAAATCAATCCACACATTTTTAAAATCACTTACAAATTCAATTATACGTTTTTTGGGGTAAACAAATATATTTAATATTAAATTATTTAATTTGTTGTAAGCACCCCATACAAATTTCAAGGTTGAAAAACGGAGTATTACTTTATTTCAAGGTTGAAAAACTCTAGTATGAAGTCATTTCTTATCAAACCCTTCAAACATTTTTCTAGCTTAATTTTTACTTTTATAATCTCATTGTTTGGAATAAATTTTAATATGTGAAAAATAAGAGCAAATTATGTTGAAACATATATTTTATTGATGAATATTGCGAGTACAATTATATTTAGGGAAATTTGTCAGAGACAACCTTTTATATATCACATTTTGCGAGAGACAACCTTTTATTTATTTTTTAACAAAGTCAAACCTTAAAAATTAAAAAATTGCGAAAGACAACCTTATAACGAAAAATGAAATTTTCTGTTAAAAAATTAACACCCCTTATTTGAAATTCCAGAAATACCCTTCTATTCCTTTAATTCCAAATGTCCAGCGCACATTTCATCATCTTCTTCAACTTTTGCACGCACTTCATCTCCTTCTTCAATAATCCATTTCCCCCATTTTCATTTTTTCTTCATACTCTTCAAGACCCATTTCCCCATTTCTTTTTTCCTTCTTCCTCTTCATTCCCCCATTTCGTTTTTCCTTCATTTAACTTGTAATTCGCTTCTGCGACTGATTCTTCATCTTTCCCGAAAACTGCTGCATTCAAGTAAGTTTTTACATTGTTTTAATGTAAGAATTTCTAATGTTATGTTTAGGAACTAGTAGTTGTAGTGTTGCAAATGATGTAATTGTTGTACCCATTTAATGTAATGTAATTGATGTACTTAGAACACTTAGTTTTGTAGTGACCTAGACCACCACATCTACTACACTTGTTCTACTTTTTTGCCCTTTTCACTTGTTGTCTTTCTTGATCTTCCCTAGCTTCCTTTGTCCTCTTCTTTTTGGTAGGCCTACCAGTCATTTTCCTGTAGGGAGGAGGCAAAGGCCTTGGGTATGATGTAACATCTCATTGGCTCTGACCTGGCATTGCTTTGAAGGCAGGTGCATAAGCTTTTTTATAAGTATCTACATGATAAGCAGGGTGTATGCAGTCTTCATAGTTCAACCTCCTCAATTGGATGCATGTTACTGCATGCCAACAATGAATTTCAATTAGATTCCGTTTATAACATCCACAACTCTTTGTTTCTAAGTCCACAATAAATGTGTCATTGTCATGATCAACCTCAAACTGTTGAAGGTCAACTTGATTAACCCTCATGTTAGTTACTTCCTCCAAACCCTATTAACCATTTTCACCACTGATGGCATAATCAATCCATCAAATTTCTTTAACCCATCTCTTTGCATTACATACCTTCTAATCCATTTCATGAGTTGCAGAATTAATTTTGTTCTTGCCTCTCTCAACACATTATTGAAACATTCACATCAGTTGTTTAAAAGCATGCCGGATTTGGATGAAGTACTGAAACCATGCCTTGACCAGTGGCATATGAGTATGCCTTCCAAGTAGTTGTAGGCATGAACATTTAAAACCTTTACAGCTTCCATGCGAATCTTGAAATTATGTTGTCACAACATATAAAACAAAATTAGTTATTACTAGTCATTGCTATATAATTAACAATATGTAGCCACACAATCACATTCAACAGACACTTCATATTACCTTTGTTGAAAATCTTGCAGCCTTCCAGAAATGCTCCTTGTATATTACACCAGAAATTTTTTCTTGAAATTACTCCACATGTGTCTACACCAGAACCTTGTCTCTGCATTTGGCATGACTGTGTTAAAAGCATCAAGTAACCCCTGCAAGAAATAAGCCATACGAGTTACTATTTGAAATTATAAATCAAGTCACAACTAAGTAAATAAGAATAAAAATTGCTACCAGGGTTAACTTCTCCACAGCAGTGCTACTAGGGTTGTATTTCCTAATAGCCTCTGCATAATCCCAAACTCTCTGGTAATCTAAGTTAGCATCCCCAAAGATCATTTTTAAAGCCCCTGATCTTGCATAATAAGTTTTGTGATACTCTATATCAGCCTTAACTTCTCTTCTTGCTCTCTTTGTAAATGACTTAATCTTCATAGTTGGATCATCCTTCCAATCCTCCGTGTTTCTCTCAGCTAGATATTGAGATGTAACCTTAGGATTCACATGTTGGTGATCACATATATGATCTGGTCTAATGCTCTTGATTTGCCAAGTATCTTCAGTCTTTAATTTTTTACAATGTAGCTTAAATATACACTTTCTACTTTGGTTGCAAGTGCACTTAAGAATCCTAGCCTTTTCCAAGAGCAAGCACATCTATTAGAACAATATATAGACACTTTATTGTTGTTATTATGCAAATAGTAATAGTTATACCTATTTTTAATAGCATGGTGCCTATCAGCCTTCCTCAAAATCTTGTTAGATGAGAACTTCAACCCTTTACTTATAACTATCTTGCCCTTAAAATCTACTTCAGGATTGAAAACAGGTATTGTGGACCTTCATCGTCTGATCCTACAATGCTAACCACCTCACCATCACTATCATTCAATTCCACATCATCTAGAGTTGCACAATTTTGCACATTATCTTCATCCTCATCTAATTCAGTGATGTTATGATCCAAATTTTCTTGAAATATATCATCATCACTATGATGTTCAAAGTCTCCATCACTAAGCAGCACATCATTATCCTCACTGTCAGATACTTCATTCCCTTTCATAAGCTCGTCCTTCTCTTCATTTATCTCATTTAATCTATCAGTCCCAACACTTGATTCTTCGATACTAGTCGGAACCTGCTTCTATACATGTACCAAGTATAGATGAAATCACCCATTTTTCTCAGGTGCAAGCAAAAAATCAGCAATCTCGGCATCACTATTAATTTTTTTCTACCATTATGCAAACTGTATCGACGTCTCCTATACCAGATTTTACCTACTTCATCATATCCTAACTCAACTTTAATCCAATCAACAAACTCAAAATAACATACCTCATCAACATTAGGATGCAATGAAATACCTCATTTTTCATATGTTGTCTTGTTTTTTGTCATAAACTGACCCCCATGATACAACTTAATTTTAATGGATTTACTATTTCGACTCATAATTGCAGCAACAACAAACCCGAAAGCAATCGATTAGAAAATTAGATAAAAAGCCCTAGTTTTTTTTCAATTCGAATTGCAAGTTATTTTCAGAGAAAGCAATGACCTAATTTAACAATGGCAAAATGAAAATAATGTAAAAACTTACTTGAATGCAGCAGTTTTCGGGAAAGATGAAGAATCAGTCGCAGAAGCGAAATACAAGTTAAATGAAGGAAAAACGAAATGTGGGAATGAAGAGGAAGAAGGAAAAATAAAATGGGGAAATGGGTCTTGAAGAGTATGAATAAAAAAATGAAAATGAGGGAAATGGATTATTGAAGAAGGAGATGAAGTGCGTGCAGAAGTTGAAGAAGATGATGAAATGTGCGCTGAGAATTTGGAATTAAAGGAATAGAAGAGTATTTATGGAATTTCAAATAAGGGGTGTTAGTTTTTTAACAGAAAATTTTATTTTCCGTTATAAGGTTGTCTTTCGCATTTTTTTTAAGGTCTGACTTTGCTAAAAAAAAATTAAAAAGTTGTCTCTCGCAAAATGTGATATATAAAAGGTTGTCTCTGACAACTTTCCCTTATATTTATTCCCTTGATTTTTCTCTCCGTATATTTCTCCGTAATTCGAGGGCCGTTAATAGCATATTTCTCGAACGTATGAAGATTTGGATGTGGACTTACTTGGGATGTATATGATCTCCATGAAAGAATATTTTGGATCTTCTAGAAGTATTTGATTGTCAAGAAAAGTCCATCCACGTCTTGATTTCTTTGTGATTATTCCGTGAGTTTATAGAATCTTCGAGATGTCTTTTTAAGGATATTGGTGGCGCTTTATATAAGCGTGTACTAGATTTAGAATAAAGAAGTCTTCAAGAAAATCAAACACATATTGAGCTTGTCTTGTAGAGACCCGACTTAAATCGGTAAAATTTTGATGTCTACCCTCATCCATTCTTGTTTCATTATAATCAATATTAACATAGATAGTTTGTATTTTTTAAACAGAATAAAATGAGAAACAGCTCTAATTGAAGTTTCGCGTCAGTGATTTTAAACAGTCAAAAAAGAAAAAGAGGAAAAAAGATTCAGAAATTGGTGAGGTTCTTAAAATATCCAGAAAAAGTAACTAAAAAATCCAGAGTCTGAGCTGGATTCCACGTGTCGACTATTCTTATTTCCCCCACATATCACCTCATACCTTACCCTTCTCTTTGGATTTCAGTAATTAAGACCATCAATATTTTTAACTATAAAAAAATAAGATTAATTATTGTTTTTATCAAATTATAAATATTTTTTTACATTTTAATTTATGTGATACGATTTGTTTTAATTAATTTTAAAAATAAAGATAATTTTCTATATTGGTTTCAACAAGTGCAGTTTTTTTTTTTATATTTAATTAAGATTTTTCATTTTACTCTTAATGATAATTTATTGTGTGTTATAGTTACACAAATATCTATAATTTAATTTAGACAACATGTTTCATAACTCTCCTTTTATTCTTAAAACTTTATGTGCAGTCAAATACATTCACATAAATTGATCTGAGCGTGTAATATTTATCAAGATATTTATATATAATTATTTCATAATTAATTTGATTATATATTATTTATAAATTTTTGCCGATTGTCCTTTTCTAAACTACCATTTTTTATTATGGTGATGTCCTAATGCGGATCTCGACTAATTTTACGGAATATCAGGTAACTCTATTCATCAAAATTAGGACAGATAAAAAGAAATCACATAGTATTTTTTTTGTCTCTGCTTAAATTTAAATATGAGAACTCGTGATTGTGACCCATTTCATTGAGCCTTGAATGTCTAGATTATTGTTTAGTACATGAATTTACTGAAAATCTTGTGATTAATAATTAAATGACAATCTAATTTTTTTTTTGCAAGTTCTAGCAATATTATTTTATATTTTATCCGTAAGATTAAGCCGTACATGAATTATATCTGAATCTAACATGGTCTAAAAAGGTATTCTCTCAACTATATTTACACAAGTTTAAAAAATAAGAACAAATTTATAGATAAATCAGCCTACTTTTTTTTGCATAGAATTTATTCTCTAACCCTTTTTACCCTCTCAAAAATTCCATCTTTTTTGCCGTCCAAAAACGTGATATACACGCCAAACCTTAGTGGGTCCCAAACTTCTCTTTGTTGTGACATGGTTGCCCCCACCGTCCGATTTGTGGGAAAATTGTGCCACCTATTTCCCGCCATTGCTTCGAATTAAAGCCGGCAAAATAAATTGTCAACTGCCGCAATTGTATTTGTAACTGCCGTTGCCGCGCCGTTACGAATAAAGCTCGCACTAACTGTTGTCCACGTCGATGGATTCAAAGTGAAACTGCATATGAGGTGGCAACGCTGCTATAAGACCATCTCCGGCGGGGACATTATCCCCGATAATTACATACAGCAGGAGACAATTCGAATGACATGTTGACGTGAAAATACTTGGAAATTATTGAATATATAGGAGAAAATTTTGCTACGTGGAGACAATGTCTCCTGCTGTGGAAGATGCACGAGACAATGTCTCCTGCAGTGCCATGTGATAGCCTGCGATTGACTGTCAGAAATTCATTTTCCATCAGTATTTTAAATGCTATTTTTGACGAATAATTTAATCGAATTTAAAAATAAAAAAAAACATCAATTTTTTTAATTTTTCAATATCTATAAAAAGAGATCATGTTTATTTCATTTGGACACCAAAATATTTTGGCTATTTTCTCTAAATTTATATCTTCTTCCAAAGTATTTGCTATTTTTTAAATATGAATCTTAATCAAAATTTTAATCTTCCTCCAAATTTATTTTTCCTAACCAACTACAAAATCCCAATATTCACGTCCACAAAATTCTCAAAATATGTCATCCAATTTTCAAATGTCATATATAATGTACCCTTCAATAGCGTTCTTGCTCAAATTCAAAATGTTGATGCGATAATTCATCATACTAGGTGATATAGTACCAGAAATATTGTTACCATCAAGATTTAATGTTGCAAGAACGTGCATATTTTCTAGAGATGGAACAACCGAAAATTAATTTTTAATTTGTGATTTTTAATATTATCAATGTTTTAGTGTGTTTTTGATAAATTGTACGATTAATTTATCTTCATTAATAAAATCATGTGTTGTTGTGTTTTAATATTATAATAATATTTGATAAGTGTCAAAATTAAATGAATATAAGTAATTTATAATTTTATTATTATATGTGTAATAATATGAATTACAAAAATAATATCATATATAAAATAGAAAATGAGATAGAATGAATATATATGGTGTAGTATATGTATTGATGTGGATAAAAGATAAAATGAATTATTTTTTGAAATATCTCCTATTGTGAAGTGTATGTGATAAATGGAAATAATTGATGATGTGACAGAGAATTATCAGTTGTCTGTTGGAGATGGTGTAACGCACAAATCAAAAGAATTTTTAGTCCAAGAAACAGCCAGCAAGCGTGAAACTATAATTTGTCTCTTAGCTTGATTCAACGAACACACACACATTATATTCTCAATCTTTTAATACTAAAAGAATATCCCCAAAGTTCATTTTGATTACACAATATATACTCAGTATATTTTATGAGTCATGATAAATGAACTTTGTTATATAACGTGTGCCTCACCGTTCCACGTTATAGTAATAAACTTAGGTTTTGCAATTTGCAATTTGCAATCTCCATGACACCCAATACCTAACTAGGGAAATAGCAGTGACAGTATTAAATAAATATGAAACAGCTCCCATTTAATTCTTCTCTTTGTCTAGTTGAAATAGTACTGAGTCTGAATTCATTTCACTGCCTAAATCACGTGACATGAAGGTGTTTTGGTTATCATGGCTAGTAAAAATTACATGTCTCTCTAGATATATCCATATCTCCTTTTACTTATATTTTAAATAAGAGTACTAGAGTCAGAATTTAGACACTAGTTAAAGTTGAGAGAGCAAGGGCAGATGTAGCTATTTAGATTTAGTGTATATAAAAGTAATACTTTGACCTATATTGCAAGCTCATAGTTGGATCTTTATTTAAAAGCATTTGAAATGGAAATTGCAAGCTGTTTATTTACGAGCATTATTCAATTGGACATGGTGTACAACATCACGAGCATTACTTGACATATGTTCGTGGAAGCACACTCTTTACTCAAGCAGCAAGAATGTATAATTATAATTCTTTTTATCAGTCATGTTTTGTAGCACGACGTCTTTAAAATTAAATAATTTACTGATTTCTATTTAAAATTCTAATATTCAAGTAGTTGGTGGGATACTTTAATTAATACTAATGGATATGCATAAACTAACTATAGTCCTTTATTTAAATACACGTCCATTCATGACTTAGTATAGGAATATTATAAACTCTTTTTGTTAATTTACAATTACAAATTACAGAAGGGTGTGAAGTATCTATTAAAAGGAGATCGGATATGAATACGCCAAAATTATTGATTCTCACTTGAGAGACAATTGAAAGCATGAAAAATATATAAATTTAAACCATTCTCATTAGAGGCCACTCTTGTGCATCCCCTCTAGCCACTACCAAAAATTCAAATTGACAAGTTTTAAGTTAGGATGAAAGAAGAAAGGCAAGGGTGATTATTAGGATGGAATATTCCATGCATCTACGATCTACCATTGCCATTAATTAAATTAAGGTTTCGAATTCAAAAAAAAAAATCTCATAGATAAATCTAAAATTTATACTTCATAGGTCCAATATTTAAAATTTGTAACATTGAATTCGTTGATTTTTTGAAATTATGAGTTTGTGTATACTATTTTTTACCATTTTAGCAACAAAAAAATTATGCTTATCCTTATAAATATTGAGTTCAGGACAGTGGCGGAGCCAGCAAGCAAATTCTAGTAGTGCAGAGATGTTTTTGTGCAGTCAAATTTTTTTTTGTAAACGTACCATTTCACCCACCGTTTTATCTAAAACGACATCATTTTGATCGGAAATTTCCAAAAAACTGATTGTAGCTCTGCCACTGGTTCAGAAGTGTCTATTTGGTGTTGCAACGATACAACCGCCTCTAGAAACTTCTATGGGGAACGTTTTCTCAATGGGCTCTACACTGCACAAATCCGAGTTAATCAAATGATGGATTTCGAAAACCAAATTTATTATAAAAAGGGAGTAAGGCTGTTAGTCATTGGCGTCTCAAAATTGCATTCGAGTTGTTGCATTTGCAATTAATAAATAATCCTAACATATGTGCAAAAAGATAGTAATAACAACTCCCCTAAAATCCTGCAGCGGATTCAGAATTTAACCTAAGATGATATAAATAATTTTGAATATTTTAGATTACTTGAGCTAACTTTTTATACTTGTTCAAGATATATCTAAAATTAATATACGTACATAAATATACAAATATAAAAAAATTATACTATATTTATAATGTAATTTTTTATCGAGTGTATTTGGGTGGGTGAACACTCGAGTGGAGACCCCCTAAATCCGCCCCTCCTAACATCCCATTCATGTTTGAAATCTTTGTGGGTTTGAGTAAAGAGAAGAGTCTAACAAAGACTATCATATTCATTGAGTTTGCTTTAAGTGATGGAAATATATATTAAATTTGCTAACATTTTCCCACTTTTGCTCTTAATTAAGAGAAAACACCATTGTCAAAAAAATATAAAAAATAAGTGATGTGTCCCAAATACACCTAAACACATGGGTCCCACTTTGTTCCGACAATCACGTGCATGCCCCTACAGAAAACACGTTCCCTAATTGGCCGTTGTCTCTGCCAATTAGTCAGACGTGCCACGTCCTTAACGCCGTTAATAATTTAATCCCCTAATTCGCCAGACAAAAATCAAAATTGTATCCTCTTTTATCGTTTCCTTTTTTAACTAAAAGAAATCGGTTTACCCAAAAAAAAAGTACACTTTAATTTGTAACTAATTTTAAAAACATGTTAATCGATTTATAGATTAATATGATAAGTGACGAACAATAAATAAAAAAATTGAAATAACAAGTAAGTAATTAACCTGAAATGTTATGATCTTGATTGAAATTGAACATAGAGTTTGATCTGATCCTTAGCTGAATTACTTCGGATCTGAGCAAAATAACAAGAGCAAACAAGAGTACTTTATGAGTGTAAATTATGTGAGTATCATTAATGAAAATGAGATGTCCTTCAATATGAAGGTTGAACTCTTTTTATAGCTAACAATATAATACATTTATGCCCGAAAATTATTCCCTCAATAACAACAACAATAACAACAACATCCAGTGAAATTCCACAAATTATTCTCTCATTAAATGCTATTAATATGATAATAACAATCGCTTAATGAGCAAATAGTAACGGCTGACGCCATATCCAAAATGGGTAGGCGCTGAGCTCCTTTGGTCTTCCACCCGATGTTACTATGTCTGATCGGTATTCGGTGTCACTTGCTTCGGCTGTCAACCAATTTTGTTATGATACCCGAACTCACCACCGGTACAACCCGCATCCGGAGCAAAACATTGTTACTTCATTCGATTTCCATACCCAAAATCAGTCCACGTATCGTGCCGGTTTTCACCGTATACAAAGACATTTCCCTAATTTCTAACGAATTTATTTCCTATATAAAATCAAAACCAAATATGAAAAAAAATGAAAATATTATCCTCCTTAATTACCAAACACACCTAAAATAGGAGAATTTTAAAATTTTCTTTTGAAATGTTAATCTTTCTCCCAAATTTGGTTCCTTATACAGTAAAACCTTTATAAATTAATAATGTTGGGACCGTAAAGTTTTATTAATTTATAGAAATATTAATTAATCAATAAATTAATAATTATTAATTTATAGAGTGATTTTATTTTATTTTTAAATAAATTTTAAATTAGTAATTTAAATATTTTTTTTATCTAATTGAATGCCTACAAAATGTGGAGTTATTCTTTTTGCCACCTAACATGACATAAAAAATTCAACCATGTGATTGTGGGATGATAAGAGCTTTCAATATGCATTATCGCAATAGATTTTATCGGAAATTATTGGAAAAGGCTATGAGTTGGGACATTCCAATTCAGAAAAAGCAAATGTGTTAGATGCTATAAATCTTGCAGTCTCATCTTAGAAAATAGATATCAAACAAGAGACAATAGCAAATTATTTTAAACATTGCAAAATTCGTATAGGGGATGAATATGTCTCAACGAATTTAAAGGAAACAACCACTGAAGAAGACATTCATGAACTTGAGGGAATGATTGGTCAGCTTGGTTACCACAATCAAATGAATGTCAATCAAATATTGGATTATCCATGTGAAAACAATGAATGCTCACAAGTCCAAAGTTTAGAAGAAATTGTGGAGAGTGTCATGAAAAATTCAATTGAGGATGAAGCTGAGGATGATTCGGTACCTTTGGAACCAGTCACAAGAAAGGAAGCAATTATAGCATCAACCACTCTTTACAATTTTTTGTTACAATTTGACAAGGGTACACCGAAAATTTTGAATGCATTGAGAATAGTTAAAGATGAAATTCAACTAGATTTAAATTTCAAGAAAAAACAAAACACTATAGAGTCATATTTTACTAAATTATCCTAAGTATATATCTATATATACTTGACATATGTATTTGAGAAATTATTAATTGATAAATATAATAAAACAATGTATTTATAAAGGGTTGTTCCAAAAAATTATTATCTTATTAATTTATTAAAATTGATCATTTTTTGAACTGGCCCAAGTCGGGATCAGAAGAAATTATTATTATAAAGAGATTATTAATTTATCGGGTATTAATTTATGAAGGTTTTACTCTATATAGTTGATGTTGATATAGTGAGCTAATTAAATCATCCAATGACATTAGTTTTTCATAACTAGCAATACATATTTTTATTGTACTTGAACTCTTTAGTTATAACTTTCACAGGCTCACCTCTTCGAAACATGATAGAAAAGAATGAGATGATAGTCAGATTTAAAGTTGATGTATATATAACCATCTATTTCTTACTGGATGTACAATGTATACGACTAATTACTCAAAGAGAAGGTGATAAATGTGATGATTCAAATACGATGATCGTATCGATTAGTCAGTATTTGTAATGCTTCCCTTAATAATTTATGCAAGTGTAGCGATGAACCATTGCAAATTTGCGAAAATAAAATGCAAGGATTTTATTTATACTTAATATATATGATATTTCTTAAAATGTTTTTTTTTTATAATTCGAGTTAAAAATATTGTATATGTACACGCACTGGCTACATGTGCAATCCATCCATATAGGAGTTATCACTGCAGTGGCAGAGCCGGAATATTTACTATATGTAGTTCAAGAATATAAAAAAGTAAACACACAAAGAAGCAAGGGTTTCAACGTCTACTTAAGGCTGCACAAAATTTGGTCCGGACCGGTCTGATCCAGGGTCGGTCCGGTCCATATTCGAACTCAAGCTCCTGTCGTCGTCAACAATGGTGTCTTCACGACGAGCGTTAATCGAGGAACGGGGGTAAGTGTTTCTTGTAGTAAGGACCATGACGAATCTAATGGTACCACTGCCGATGCCTGAAACCACCCGAGTTCGCCGGAAAATGAAAAACATCGGCTAGGATTTCGATGTTTTGCGATCTAGTCGTCGGAGGTGTAGGGGATGAATCGAGGGACGTGGGAGGTATAGAAATGACGACTAGGAGCAGGCGGTTCTAATGACACCACCCACTACCGTCGATTGTTACTGAACTCGCCGAAAAATAAAAAAAAATGAGGACGAACTGAACCCGAATTTCGATATGAAAATTGAATGCCTAAACCTTATAATTGATCGGTGTGGTTAGCATGGGAGTGATGAGCTTGATGAGACGAAGCTAATGGTCTTAGTCTCGTCTCCAATGGAGGCCTAAGCTTGCCAGAATCGCTGTAGAGCTGCGACGGCTACTGTAGCGTCGCGGCGGTCACTAATGACAGTGTCCATTCGGTTCATATAATCAGATCGGACCGAAAAAGACTTGGATCGGACCGGAACGATAAATTCGGTCCGGTCTTCGGTCCTAATTTTCTGAATTTTCGGTTCTCGATCCTGTCCGGTTTTACACTGTTGTGCAGCCCTACGTCTACTAAAAAATATATATAAAAAATAATTTTAACATTTTATATACAGTGTAATTTTTCGTTGAAGGAGGTTCGGATGAACCCCTCGGCCCTTACTAGCTCCGCCGCTAGAGCTATGAATTTGAGATTGATACGCATAAACATTTCTATATATTTAAACGAATATCATTGTTGAATAAAATCCACAACGACCATAAAAATATACTAGAATAAAAACTCGATTCTTTTACTATATTTGAAGGTTAACCGTTGCAAGTTGTAATCTTTAAATCTCTATACAATCATCTTGAAAATTAATACTCCTGTTTTTAAGTAATCACTGTTGTGAAATCCTTTTAAATCTGGAACCAATTAGTATGAGTTATGACATACGTCAATCTTACACCAAATCTAGAAAAGGTAATTAAGTCTCAAACTAGTTAACTATTAAAATTTAGAAGAGATCTTTTCTTATCATTGCTTATATATCTGTAAATAATAATTAGTTTTTATGTAGGATTAGTGCAGAATAAGGAAGCAAATTAAACTTTGTGTTAATCAGTTGATTACAAAATAATCCGACTACGATAAAAGGTATGAAATCTCATTGGTATACTCTTAGATGATTTTTAAGCAATGAATTGATTTAGAAAATAATTATATTTTGGAGAATCAATATTATTTGAAGATAACAACTTCGTAATGACCAACAATTTTGAAAATCACGTTAATAGACTTCCATTTTTGTTTTTAGTATACGTACTGGCTTCATTGTCGATAAAAACAAATCAAATCATTTAGAATTATATTATAATTTGGAAGTGACCATTTCTGAAAGTTGAAGCATTCAGTCAGAAATAATCCTAACACATAAAGGTTAAGAATATTCTTTCATGTATAATAATTTACTCAAAATTTTATTTAATATTATTGATATTATTTTACAACACTTGACATACACGTGCAACGCACATGCCGACATACTAGTATTTAAATTAGAAGGGAGAGGATATACGAGAATATTACAAACTAGAAATATTTTCGGTGTAAAGATTTACTAGCAATATTCATTAAAAGCATGTAAAATCAAGAGTGGGGCCATCGGGGTGCAAATTGTTACACCTCAAAATTTCACATTTTGTCATGTTGTCAATGAATACTAAAGTCCCGAGAAGAGGTATGATATTACAGAAGGATAATGAAGGTTTACAACTTATTTATGAAAGTATCTGAGTGTTTGGAAGTTAAACGGATCAAAGAAAGTATGTTTCGACAAAAATAGAAAATTGGGCAACTTGACAGAAAGGTTGACTGACAGTCAATTGCCCACCCTGAACCTTCAATTTTCCTGGAAGTTTGATGGGAACATTGACGGACATTTTTGAATCATTTTTAGTTACAATACCCTAAACACTGCTCATTAGAAGATATCTTATACCATAATACAAATTATACTTTTGGGAGGCAAGAAGGAGGCTACAATTGGAGACTCTTGTTCAAGTTCTTTTCCTTTCCTTTGCTTTATTTCAGTTTATGTTAGATTGTAATTTAATTCTTGACATGAAATGTTTATGAGCTAATTACTTTAGTAGGGTTTCCATCGAATTTTTTTGAAGCTATTTCATATAGTTAATGCATTAGTTATTGATTTCTTTTTCAGCGTATTAAGATCTATTCAATATTGTTATGATTGCTTGATAATTAACTAGCTATTAATTATCATCACTTATATGATTTCAAATCAAAAGTCTGAAAGGTGAGATTTGAATATGCTGTAATTGTCTAGACATAGGTTAAAATCGTGGATGAAAGTACCCTGATACTTGTGTAGTATTTAAAGGTTATTGTTCTTAATCCTCTTGTGGTAAAACTTATCATAGAAATATAGAAGGTTTCTGCACTAGTTTGAGCTCTTGTATGTCCTAACTGGAATATAATGACAGATTAGTTAACCTACTATCTTAATAAGAAAAAGAATCATTAGCAATTGCATTAACACATGAAAGAGTGGATAGTTGAGGAGACTAGAAGCCCTATTCCTTCATAAATGTTATAAACCAAAGTATAATCATCTTAGTTTATTTTCTGCACTTTACTTAATTATAAATTCTCAAATTAAAGAACGTTAACCAAATAGATACCATAGAATAGATAATCGGTACTTGTTAACCAGTCTCTATGGAAGATATTCGGTCTTACAGACTATATTACTTGGAACGATACGTACACTTGCGTAAGCACTTAGAAATAATCGCAACAAATTTTTGGCGTCGTTGGTTTTTATTTTCAGTTTATTTTTATTTTTATTTTACTTTAGTGTTGTTTGCCGTGATATGTTTGTTCTTTTTTATTAGTCTCGGGAACTTGGTTTATGCGAAGTAGGAGAGGAGCTGACATTCATATCCCTCTGAACCCTGAGATTGAGAGATTGTGCAGATAGAACAGAAAAGAGAAAAAAACAGCTGATTTCTTAGCAATGGGAGATCAGCGAAACAACAATGTGGGGGGTGATGAGTTACCGTCTGTCCTAAGACAAGTCCCTGCAGAAAGAAGCTTGGGGGACTATGTGATGCCAACCATTACAGGAGTACATACTTGCATCCGACTTTCAGCGGTTGAAGCCAAAAATTTCGAGATCAAACCAGCCATATCGATACGGTTGAGCTCGATTGGGTTTGGGGATTGTCGCCCAATATCCTCACATACATCTAGCAAACTTCCTGGAGCTGTGTGCAACGTTTAAATACAATGGTGTTCGTCATTCGGTTGAGACTCTTCCCATTCTCACTCAGGGATAGAGCAAAGTGCTGGCTGAACTCATTACAGACGAACTCCATCACTACATGGCAAAACTTAGTCCAGATATTTCTTGCCAAGTTCTTCCCCTAAGCTAAGGCAGCGAAGCTCAGAGGTGAACTTAATAACTTCTATCAGCTGGAGGGAGAATCATTATATGATGCATGAGAGAGGTTCAAAGACTTGCAGAGAAAATGCCACATCATGAGATTGAGAAATGGATGCTAGTCCACATATTTTACAATGGGTTGTGGGGTACAACTCGTACCATCATTGATGCTGCAGTAGGAGGTACGTTCATGAAAAAGAGTGTCAATGAGGCACATTATTTGCTAGAGGATATGGCCACACACAACCATCAGGTGGCCGATGAGAGAGCAATGAACAGTAGAAAAGTGGTTGAGATTCATGGGCTAGATGCTATCACTGCATTGACTGCGCATGTAGCCACTTTGACAAAGCAGATGCAGCAGAGTACTATGACAGTTAAAGCGGTTCAGACACCAGTGAGTTGTGAGATTTGTGGGGGTCCCCATACTTTTGATAGATGCACAGCCGCAGACCCAAATAATGTGTCCATGGAGCAAATTCAGACAGTTGGAAATTTTCAGAGACCTTACAACAACCCTTACTCCAACACATACAATCAGAGGTGGAGAAATCACCCAAATATTTCTTGCAAAATTTTGTAGTTCTTTTTACTTATTTTTTTCTTTGGTTATAATATATTGGAAGGCAAAACGGAAAATATAATATTGCGCTGGAAATTTGCCACAATAAGGATAGATTAGGCAAATATTGTACTATTATTTTCCTTTATTACCATTTTAATTTTAACAGTTAAGTGAATGTACCACAAGAAAAAAATAGTTTCACATTTAGTAATTTGAGTAAAGAATGGTTCTTAGGTCTAATTCAACCCCGAAAGCTAGTTTGTAGGGTGAAGATTATTCAAATCCATATAAGGAGTCCATGTTTCCATTTCATTTCCGATGTGAGACTCTTAACACTCCCTGCACGCCCAGACATCGTTAACTGGAGCGTGGACAATATAATTTGGAGACTCAATATCGGAGAACAAAGAATTGGAACTGATCTGGCTCTGATACCATGTAAAATTGTATTAATCTCCCTTGTGGAGCCTTTCTCACTAATACAAATATATATAATGTGTACAATGTGGAATCCTAATACAAGAATGATCCTATATTACCATAATTATACGATACTAATAATTACAAAATATATGGAGAATATTTTATAATTATTCACTAATACATTCTTTCAATCGGAACAGGAGAAGGCCGAACCCTTAGACTGGATATGAAGTCGAGGAATAACTATATATGAAGTCCTTTGGTGAAGATATCTGCATATTGATACGAAGAAGACACATGTAACACCTTAACATGACCGATATCAACCTTTTCACGAATAAAATGTATATTCATCTCAATATGTTTGATTCGATGATAGTGAATTGAATTATGAGATAGATATATTACAAATATATTATCACAATATATCATAGACGGCTTAACAATCTGAATGCAAGTCCAATTAGTTTATATCATGATGAGGTTTTATATTCATTCTATATTTGATTACGGTATCTTAAACACAGATCCTACATTCTTAAAATTGGCAATGTATCTGGCTCTTATTAACACAAATCCCCTCCCCCCTCCCAACATTCGATTTTATGTAGTAGTCTTTTTTTATTGGAAACAAAAGTTAAGAAACAGAAAAAGATATTTCACACTTATGGTCATCATCTCAATAACGATAAAATGCCAATTTAATGATTAAATTATTTTTAATTCTAAGAAATATTTCCTTTAAAAAATAGACTAAAAAGAAAATTGTAAAGTATTAAAAATTTAATGTTACATTTCTTAAACAACATGTTACTTCTAACACAATTTAGAGTGTATTTGGATGTGTTGGCTTACAACAATAAAATATTCAGCAAAATCTCATAACATGGGGTCTGAAAAGGGTAAAGTATACGCATATCTTACCTCCACCTTGTTAAATAGAGTGACTGTTTTCGGGAGACACTCAACTCAAGACAAAACATAATCACAAGCAAAACAATAAAAACAGTCAGACTCAAAAACAAAATTAAAGCAATATGCTGATAACAAAATCGAATACGATGCGCTATCAAACTACCGGATGTGTTTATGACTTATAATTCTAATTATGACTTTTGATTTATTTTTATTTTTTTGACATAAAAATAAATGCTTATAATTTTTTTTTATCCAAACACTATAAATATATTTAAAAGCTATTTTGAGTTAAAAATACCTAAATTAAACAAATCCAAACACTTAGTTATCACTATATATTTTAATAACACCAGATATGTCTGGAATACATGGAAGTTTATTTTGTGTTTAATTTTCTCCTCATGGATGTTAAATTAATAATTAATTTTCGTGAACATTCTAACAAAATAACAAAAAATAAAAGAAAGTGGGGCATTAATAAGAAATTAGGTCAGTCCGTGCAGGTAAAAAGAATCAGACGACCCACGCTTCGCTTAAAGGGTAAAAACGTCAAAACAATAAGTGATTAATTAATTATTGGTTTTTGATATAAATAGAGAGGATAGTGAGAGAGGCTTTGCGGTGTTATAGAGAACAGTATAGAGAGAGAAAGTAACATATCCACCAGAAGCGCTTCATAGAGAGAGAAAGTGGATTTTTTTAGAGAGAGAAACATAATCATAGAAATACAAACAAGAGTTTTGGAGTTGTTTTTGGGGTTTTTAAGTGATTTATAGTAATAGGGGGTTTAAAAAATTTACCCCCACACATCTTCTTTCAATATGGAGTGGCCTGCTATTTTGGATGAATATGAAAAGCTTGTTTTCCGAATGACTACTCCAAGGTTAGTCCCCTTTATTTCTCACAAATTTTCGCTTTGGTTTTAAAAGTTTTTAAGTGGGTTTCATGCAAAATTGTAATTTATTAACTAGTTTTTTGAGTGATGTTTTCAGTACCAGAATCTTAAAAAAAAACTTGGAGGTTTTTCTTAGTAGGTGTGGCCGTAGAAATCAAATATTTTGAATTTTGAAGTTGGGAGCTGGGAATTTTGAATCATCACTGATTAGTATATACATAAATGGTGATTATGTCAGCTCAACTGGTTGGAAAAATAAATTAATCCAATTTTTCTTCTTTTACACGTTACTCTGACTCTTCCTTTTTCCATAGTCTTTATTTTTTTTAATTTCAAAATTTGAAAAATAATACATAGCGTCCTTTTTCTGAATAGTCTTTTGCCACTATTTTTTACAGGGTCATGATCGATAATGCTGGTTGTTCAAATTCCACTCGCGTTATGGTAAGTAAATTTAATTAGTCCAATTTTTGGTTTTTTATTATTTATTTATGTGGTTATTTGTTTTTGTTTAACAGGTTGATAGTGCGAGAAAACATGGAATTCTTTTGGAAGCAGTTCAGGTTCTTACAGATCTGAACCTTTCAATTAAAAAAGCTTACATCTCATCGGACGGTCGGTGGTTTATGGACGGTGAGCGCAATTTATGGAAACCCCTCCTTTTTTATTTTGCTAAAGTGCGCACCCACCTCACAGCGCACGTTAGCCGCTTGCTTTGAATATTTGTACTAATTATTGCCGTTTCAACTCGTTTTTAATGTACAGTGTTTCACGTTACTGATTTGGATGGAAACAAATTAGCTGACGAGAGTGTCATCAGTTACATTGAACAGGTACTTAATTTTATTAAATGTTTAAATTAATTGCATTTCATTTTTAATGAGTTGTTTTTAAGGTTAATTTAGATATTTCACATGTTTGGAACAAATTTTGATTTTTTCTTCTTTTATGTTCTTGTGCAGTCATTAGAGACAATTCATTTTGTAAGTTCAAAGTGCTTTGATGGTTTAACAGCACTGGAATTAACCGGGACGGATCGAATCGGCCTATTATCGGAGGTTTTTGCGGTACTCTCGGAATTAGAGTGCAATGTAGTTGAAGCTAAGGTGTGGACCCACAACGGTCGAATTGCGTCCCTTATTTATGTTAAGGAACGGGATTCAGGGTCCCCGATTGAGGACTCTGAGAAGATTGACACGATTGAAACCCGTTTAAGGAACGTGCTTAAGGGGGATAATGATATCCGTAGTGCTAAAACGGCGGTGTCTATGGCCGTCACTCATACAGAAAGAAGGCTTCACCAGATGATGTTTATGGATCGCGATTATGAAAGAAAGCCGATTATTAGGACTAACGATAACCCTAATGTGTCGGTATTGAATTGCTTGGAGAAGGGTTATTCCGTGATAAACGTTCACTGCAAGGATCGACCTAAGCTTTTGTTTGATATCGTTTGCACCATGACGGACATGCAATATGTTGTGTTCCATGCCACACTTAATACAGCAGAGGACAGAGCATACTTGGTATATATTCCTTCACCTAAATTGTCCTTACTTTTTTCATAGTATTCTTTTAAAAATGTTCAAGGAATGTATAGATTTGCTCAAACTTGTATTACAATCTTGTCTCAGGAATTCTTCATTAGGCATACAGATGGAAGCCCGATTAGTTCGGAAGCAGAAAAACAGCGCGTGATTCTATGCCTACAAGCTGCAATAGAGCGAAGAGCGTCTGAGGTATATTGCTGATGCCCCAATTGCTGTCTTAAAAGAAAATTAAGTTAGGGATAATTACATTTTTGAACCGCTTAAAAGAATAATAGCCAGAAATGTATATATATATATATATATGTATAATACACAAGATATACATAATCAGTGTATAGGTTTCTTAAACGACATTTGTTCTAATTGGAAATACTTTTAATTTTCGTATTACAGGGAGTGAGACTGGAGTTATGCACTGGAGACAAGCAAGGACTATTGGCTGATGTAACACGAACTTTCCGCGAAAATGGCTTAAATGTGACAAGGGCCGAGATATCCACAACAAGTGAAAATACAGCTGTGAATGTGTTCTATGTAACAGATGCTATTGGAAATCCAGCTGCTTCAAAGATCATTGAGGCTGTTAGGCAGAAAATTGGATTGAGTGACTTGAAACTGAAGGAATTGCCATTAATCTATCATCAAAAAGAAAAGGAAGAGCCCACAGGTGGTGTAGGTGGGGCAATGTTGCTCTCACTTGGTAGCATTGTGAGGAAGAATCTCTACAATTTGGGATTGATAAAATCATTTTCTTGAAGATCAGCACAAAGATTATTATGGAAAAACAGATTTGTCCCAAGGATTTGGTGTTAGCCATGTGTACATACATAGCTTAAAGATTACTGAAAATGAAAGGGGATTTGGTGATAGTTGTTGTTATAGTTGGCTGAAAGGATAGACACATCTATGGTGGAGGTCCTACATTTACCCACCATTTTCAAGAATTAGAAAAATTCTAAACTTTAAATTTGTTTGGTTGGTGGAAGATTAGAAGCAAAGGCAGGCTGGCAACATAGAAATTGGTTTTAGAACAGTACACATTTGTACATAGTCGTTATTATTAGTATTATTATTATAGTAGTAATATGTTAGCAGCTCTTAATGTTCGACTTAGTTTGTTTATACTTAAGATGTCCTCTTTCTTGGTGTTGTCCATTTGGGACTGCAACAAGAATCTAGTCTTTGTAAATATTATTATTAATTAGAATATTTGTGTTAATTGTTCAGGTCCTACAAATTGGTTATTTCTTTTTCTCTAATTTTTTTGTTTAACGATGAAACCCGCAGCCGCTACTCGGCGCACATCGTGAAACCACTGATCGACGTAATAGCCTTTCAAATCCTGGCCAATCGCTTAAACCACACTGACAAGACCCAACGATGATAATCGCTTCCGGCACTCAACCGATCTGCGCTCGATTTCGTTTTCTCTAATTGATTGACTGTGTGCTTGTTTTGTTGACCACGAAACCATGACTTTGGTTTTTCGCAATCAGCGTTGCCACTGTGTTACCTTTGGTGAAGACATTTGAAGAAAAATAATTTTAAATTATCGAGACTAGAAACAAAAAAATCTTATTAGTGAAAGTCAAATTGTAAAATTTTATGTTAGGTGTAACAGATATAATTTCATTATTCTTAAATTAGTGTTTTTCATTGGCCTGAATTCGAATTAGTTGGGAGTTGGAACTCAAAATTAGGTATTGGAAATAAAATGCGAAACCCAAAAAATGAGTACGATTTAGATTGTTGTTTTGCCTTAAAAATTATATTGGGATTACAAACATATGTATTACCAAATCGAGTCTGGTTCTTTTATTTTAACCACAGTATTTGTATGTCATTTTATTGGGTTCATTAATATTTAATTAGTTTATTTCGTGGTTGGATTAGTGTATTCTCTTTTCCCAATAAAGAGGAATTTATTCCACAGTATTTCTACTGAATTTCTTTGGCCAGTTGTATTCATATTCTATGTATAGAACTCATTTGATTTACTTTTGCCAGTTGTTTCCATATTCTATGTGTAAATTCTGAATGTTTGTTTGAGCTCTTATTGTCCCTATACAGTCAAATGAGAGAGCTATATCCCATAATAAATGTCATCTTGGAAATTCAAGACATAAATTAATTACTTTTTTCCTACTATAATTTTAGACAAAAACTCAGAAGTTCTCTATTTAAAAAATATTTATTGATAAATTCTTTATTCAAGACATAAATAATTAATATTCATGCATGTGTACATCAAAAGAAAAAAATATATTCAAGACATAAATGATTACTATTCATGCATGGGTAAATTAAAAGTAAAAATAATCTATTTTTATTAAATAGGGATAGTTTGATAAATTTTTCATTACATTATTGATTTTTTAATATGTGTGTTTTTTGCTAAGATAACATTTATTATGTGACTGTGGAGTATTTAATTAGCTTTGGACAGGCCAAACTAAAAAATATAAGTTAAATTTGGGTCCTGAAAAAATGAATTAGACAAATGACAATTTGCAAAGTGCTTGGCTAAATTTGGTCGCGAGACGGCTACTTTTTCTTTTTTCTTGTTATTACAGACCATACAGCAAATGCTACCACTATGGACAATTTTCCTCGTTTCCTTTTTCTTCTTGTATTGTGTATCACTTGGAAAATTCATACATAATACAAACTGCATGTACAAGCAAAGCTAGAATAGTTGTATGAAACAAATCAATTAATTTTTTTAGTTGTATAAATTACTAGTGTAAAATAAATTTACACTACCAATTGTCTTGATTGTCCCCTTGTGACCTATAGTCACGAGTTTGAGCTGTAAAATCAGCCACTGATATTTGCGTTAGGTAAGTGTCACGATCCGATCCGACGGGCTGCGACCCGATGCCCTATCTGGGCACCCTTATACACATCTGTCACATAATCTCAGAGATACCAAGGATAATGTAATAATTTGTAAATCATATCAAAATAGGCAAGCCGGCAAGACTGCCACTATATACGAGAACATTCCAAAACGAGTACAACAGTACAGCTAGCCAAAACACATATACAATCCACACAAGTCCAAAACACATCTACCACCCACAACTGTCTACAGACCTCTAAGAGTATGATAATGACATATGACGGGACAGGGCCCCTCGTGCCCCTAAATATGCATAAGTAAAAAATAAGGTTTTGTACCAAAACGACTAAGCTACGAATCAATGGAGCTCTCCGAACAACTGAACATGAATCCTAGACTGGAGGATCACCAACCGAGTACTGCACTGCGGCATGTAACGCAAATTTCTCCGAGAAAGGGTCAAGACGGGCGTAATGCATCGAGTATGTAAAACATGGCATCAGAAAAGATCATAACTGACCGGAAGATAACAAGAGACAAATATGATAACCAAAATACCAATACAACTGTGCCATATAAAAATGAGAGTCAACTGTGCCTTATAAAAATGAGAGTCATATCAAAATCATGGATGCATGTCCATAGAATCATCATGTCTATATACATATAACGTGTCCCGACCCTCTAGTGGAATCATCATAGTCATGGATGCCTGTCCATATAACGTATTCCGGCCCATTCTGGGACTCGGCAGGACAATGCAAGGCTGTGCACGAACATGGACCGGCCCGGGACTCGGGGAAATGATATAATCACATCAAGCACGAATAGAGTATCATGAGTAACCATATGCAATTTAAATCATCATTTGACTCTCAATAGAATAAATAGAATGAACTTATCACTTGTAAAATCAAAGACAATTATTATATCAAATGTCACTAGGAATTAGGATTCAATGGAATTATGTACGTCCGCCGTACACTTACTTTAAATAAATCATGCCAAAAGAAGAAAGAATAAATTCACATACCTTATTGTTGAAATAACCAACTCTATAACTACAACTCGTCTCGATTAACACTTCAACCTATAACAATAGTAATTCCTTCGTCTAACTCTATGATTTCTAGCGTAAGTTATATCGAATGACGACTCCCTTTTCTATAAAAATTTGGGCAACACTTCCCCTATTTATATGCACATCCACAACTTACAAACAAAGCCAACAATACCAATAACAAGATGCAACTTAAAGATATAACCAAAACAATCCCAAATACTCCATATACGCCCTCATAATACATTCATTCTCTTTACGTTCATGGACGAAAACAACTACAACAATCAAGGTGATTAATACACCTATTCCTCTTGTTAATTCAACCCCGTAAACCACATTAAAACATCCTTTCGAACAGTCCATCAATTCTAGCAACAACAACACGAGTGCAAGTTTTATAGTTTGCAACATAACATCTTAATTCCTTTAAGACATACATTAGTAATTACCACAACATATATGCATGTTTATAACTTACATTTCCAGCATTCTTACTTCAACAAAACAACCTTTAAAACGAGACAACCACACCCAATAATTTCATGAAAGTCTCGGCCAACAACAACATAATTTCCCAACTCTTCTCTTAATTCCTTAAAATCCAATTTCATATTTCAACACTTTCATATAACTAATTACAACTTTAAATATCAATATTTCTTTTCAATTTCAACATGTAGTTAGTGACAATAATAACAACAATAATCAAATTCAAGGTATACCAAAGCAGTCCCTAAAAATCGGTAATAGCCATTTCATTTGGCTCAACAACATCAACAACAATCACATGTAATCTCTTATTTCCAATTCTTCTTTAACATGAGTTTATCTCTTAACTACAACATCATTTAATCTTTCAAATACTCTGTAAAAAGAAGAATTCTTACCTTAATTTTTGCCCAAAACAGTCTCTATATTTCGGTCACTGCTCCACTTCCTTTTGCACCATTTTTCACCATTTCTTCAACTTATATTGACATGCATGTATTCTACAAGTTTGAGAACATCTTACTTACTTGTTTTTCTTTCAAAAAGTTCATCTTTCAAGCCACAATTTCCTTGGACTGTTTCGGTCCTAGCATTACCGAAAAGCAGTGGCTAAGAAGTTTACCATGGCCTAGAACTTTAGTAGAAGAGTTTATTCTTGAAAGGGGAGTTGTTTGGTCTTTTCTTAGCTATGCAGGATGAGGTAAAATCTGTTTTGGGAGGGGGAGAGAATGGAATATGAGAGGGGGGTGTTGTTCGAATGAGGGGGAGGGAAATGGGAATATGTGGGCTGAAAATGGGGTTTAAACCAATGTATGTTAGCGGTCTTGCCACTTGGAGGACAAAAGGTGCCATTTGTCTTTCACTAATCCCCACTTATCCTTCTTGCTACTAAAAATTAGTCCCATACTTAGTTAAAAATCTGATTTTTTCGAATGGACCCCCTTATTCTCAATGTCAACACATTTTTTTTAATACAACATTAATCCAAAACCCCATTGAGAAAGTTCAACTACTAGTATTAATTTTCGTCGCCATATATGTTATATCCAAAATTATTCCGTATTAGCATATGTAAATATATTTTATATCCAATTTTCGAATCTTACTTCCTTAATGACGTTCTTAATTACCGCTTTAAAACTACGAGGTCTAACAGTAAGTTGCCAACATTACATCCCCTCGGGTGCGACACTTTTCCGGACAATACGTGAACACAAATATTTTGTGCACCGAGCTACTTTTTTAATACCTTTTTATCAGCTATATATGTATAGCAAGTAATTTTGTACAATACTATTGCGATATTTCTAGATGCTTACGCAAGTGTACGTATCGTTCAAGTAATAAAGGTCTGTAAGATTGAGTTTATCGTCCACAGAGACTGGTTTATTAAATACCGGTTATCTATTCTATGATATCTATTTGGCAATCGTTCTTTTGTTTGATTTATGACTAAGTGCAGGAAATAAACTAAAGATTATAATACTTTGGGTTTATAACAGTTATGAAGGAAATAGAGCTTCCAATCTCCTGAACTATCCACTCTTTCACGTGTTAATGTAATGCTAATGATTCTTTTTATTATTAAGATAACATGTTACTAATCTGTCATTATATTCCGATTAGGACATACAAGAGCTCAACCTTGTGCAGAAACCTTCTATATTTCTATGATAGATTTTACCACACATGAGGATTAAGAACAGTAACCTTAATTACTACACAAGTATCGGGGGTACTTTCGTCCACGATTTTAACCTATGTCTAAACAACTACAACATATTCAAATCTCCCCTCTCGGATCTCGATTCAAAATCATACAAGTTATGACAATTAATAGCTAGTTAATTATCAATTAATCATAACAATATTGAATAGATCTTAATACGCTGAAGAAGAACTCAATAACTAATGCATTAACTACATGAAATAGCTTCAAGATGATTCGATGGAAACCCTACTAAAGTATTTAGCTCATAAACATTGTCATGTCAAGAACTAAATTGCAATCCAACATAAACTGAAATAAAATAAGGGAAAGAAAAAAACATGAACAAGAGTCTCCAATTGTAGCCTCCTTCTTGCCTCCCCAAAGTAGGATATGTAATATGGTATAAGGTATGACATAATGAGAAGGCTTTTAGGGTTTTATACTTGAGAAAACTTGCGCTTCGGACCCTTTTAACCCTCTGAAATTCGTCCCAAAAATTAGATTTTCCGCCTCGGCGCAGTGGCCCTGCAGGCTGACGCCACGGTGCCGAAACTCCTGCGCCAAAATCAGACCATGCAGTATTATTGGCGGCGTGGCGCTCCCGACGTCCTTGACCATTTTTTTCGATATTTTTGATTTTTTGTCATTTTCTCGTCCGGACTTCGTTTGATTTCTTATATACTTTCCGGAACTTCTTAGGCTTCATTTCTTGGCCTTTTTAGTGTGCAATTCCATCTCAATTAAGCTCATTTCATCCTCGATTATGTACTTCCTCCTTTATGATCGCTGTGACTCAAAAGAAAGAAAAACAAACCTAATACTATACTAAACATAAACGAAATGAGTAAAAATACTAACTAAAAAAAGACTCAAAAGTGTATACAAAATACACTTAACAAATACTGTTTTTCCTGTTTACCATATCAAATTTACTATGAAATATTACATGTTATTATATTGTAGGTTAACTTAATTAACTCGATGATGTTTAAACTTTGATACTAACATTGCACAATCAGCCGCAGTGTGGGAGTTCATTTCTCCTTTGTGAGGGATGACTCATTGTGGGCATCAGACACTGTGCCTCCCACCTAGTGGGCCGCTGAGTACCATGATTTATCTTCCTCCACCAATCTTTATCGGATCGGAAGGGTGAAGACCCTGTGAACGAGGAATTTCACCTTTTTGCTCTCAACATTGCACAAAATCTAAAAATCCATTAAGGAAAAAAGAAAACATGTGCATTGGGGCATGCATGCATGAACCACCTGCAAAAGAAGGCGTGGTGTTGAGAACATCGGAATAAGATCACATGCATGCAGTGAAAGTGAAAAAAAAAATAGGCCAAGTCAATGCATCGATATTAAGCATATGAGAAGATGAAGTAAAAAAGATAAATTAAGATTTAAGAATACGTTTGTTTCCCCCTTTTTCTTTGTCTTTTTCAGATTGGCTCTGCTTTTCATACGTTTTTAGCACATAAAAGGGATTTCTATACAGCTAGCTCCAAAAGTTACGTTTGTTTTCTTTGGCTTTGTCTCTAGGTTTTCTTAAGATTCATTCATATATGTTCTTCTTCATCTTTCCTTCTTTTCTTTTTATCGAGGCAGATTCGTAGTCCTTTTTGTAGTTTTTTCTCTTAAGAAAATTCCATCTGTTTTTTATGTAGACGAAATGAGTTTAACTTAGACAATACAAAAGAGTTTTTTCTTTTTTTATTTTCTCACCCTGTATTTGTTATTCGCATTGAGGTTTGACTAAATTTAAATTCGTGCCCCACATTGGGGGTGGGGGTAAAGCACATTAACAAAAGTGACTTCGTACTAGGGAGATCGACTCGAACCAAAAACTTTTGATTAAGGATGAAAGAATACTTACTACTCCACCACAATCGTTGTTGATAAAGAGGTTTTATAGTAGCAATTCACCTAAAAACTCTACAGGAAATAATCCATAATTACTGAAATTAGTATTGGACTAACAGTTCAAAACTACTTTTAACATAATGTTATATTGTTCATTTTGGATCAAGATTTTCCCATAAAAACCTAACAAAGTTACTTCTCTAATAGCCTCGTACGTTGAACAGGAGGGCGATGACCTTTCAAAAGTTTTTTTTTGCTTTGTAAGACCATCTCCAACAGGAGACAATCTCATCAATAATTATATCTCAGTAGGAGACAATTAGAATGAGATGTTAAGATGGATTAAAATGAGAATTATTAAATATATAAGAGATAATTTTGCCCGTGTGGAGACAATGTCCACTTATGCACATAATTTCTATGGCTTTCTCTCTGCTCGCGCCATGTGGAAGCCAGCGATTGACTGCCACAAATTCATTTTCCACCGCTACTTTAATTGCTATTTTTGACCAATAATTTGACCGAATTAAAAAAACACCAAATTTTTATTTTTCCAGATCTTTAAAAAGAGACCAAGTTTACTTCATTTGGACACCGAAATATTTTGGCTATTTTCTCCAAATTTCTATCTTCCAAAATATTTGCTATTTTTTTTAATATGGATCCTAATCAAAATTTTAATCTTCCTCCAAATTTTATATTTCCTAACCAACTACAAAATCCCAATAATCAACGTCCATAAAATTCTCAATATTTGTATAAATATCCTATATTAATGTAGTATCTCTTCATATATGATATGTAATTATTGTATAGAGAATATTCTTAGGATTATACTAAGGAAGACTTATTCTTCTTAGTCATTATAGTTAGTATATATATTCTTACCTAATGGAAGAAGGAAACTCGAGGAAAATAATCTCAAAGTCTTACAATAACACAGACTACAAAAAAAAAAAAATCTTCAAAGTGGATATTTATTACTTTTCCTGTTTACAATTACTTTTATAGTGGAAACTGCGGTTCTTAATTATTGATTTCATCAATTCGAATTCTTGAAATCGAAAGTTCTATTCCATAAAATAATTGCCACTAGCAATATTATAAAATGATTTAATTGCCGAAAGATAATATATCCAAGTGTCTTATTGACTTACCCCTGTTTGGATGGTTGTTTCTGTGGTTTATCATTATCTTGTTTTCTATGAAATCATGTTTGTTTTCATTGTTCTTAAAATTATGTTGTATGATAATGTAAACCCGTTATAATTTCGTGGTTAAATAACTATAAAAAACTTAATTTTTATAATCAAGAATTTAATGGATTTTGCGTGATTATGTATTTCATTTTCCCATTATACCCATTCCACCCAAATCCACCCCCACACCCACACAACTACCCACCCTCCTCCATCACACCCAAACCACCAACCCCTACCCTCTACCACTCACACCCACCACCCATGACCCTCACCATCACTCACCCCACCAACCACCTACTTATTTTAAAGTTTTCATTTTATCCTTTACCTTAATTTTATTAATATTTAAAAATTAGTTTGTAATTAAGGGTTAAGAGTATTTTAGTAAATTTATACGTTATTATACAATAATATACATTTAAATCAAATAATAAAAATATAATTAAACTACAACAAACTATACAATGTATCTAAACATTATGTTCATTAATGCAGTACAATAGAATACAACATCATACTATACCATATCATATTATACATTAATGAACCACGAGAAATAACCATCCAATCAGAGGGTTAATTAATTGAATAACAATGTGACGCTTATCTTTGTTTAATATTAAGTTATGCATCGATATCTTAGCTCTTTCTGATCGTGTACGTGGAAAGATTTTCCTTTGTTATTTTACCTAAAATAATGAACTTTTGTGTTTCTTTTTTAATTTTTTGTTTTAGTAAAAGATTGAAAAAAGGTAATTCCACTGAAAGGATTTTCTTGAATCAGAATATAAAACTTTCTTAGTAATTCTTATATACTCTTACCGTACATGGCATCTTTAACCAAAGTCTAGCTAACAGAATATATATTAGCATGACAACAATGAATGGAATCTAGTGACAAACTTTAACAAGATAATCTAGAAAAATACCCTTTGCAGTTGTAAATGTTCATTAACGAGAATATTATATGCACAATATTATGCTCTTATTCCACCTTTAGAAATTAAAAATACTAATTTATATTCCCGTATTATCCATTTTCAACTAATTAGTTTCAAATACTCATTATCATGGCATGTAATCAGCAGGGTGAATCTTAAGTGTCGTTTATGTATTTTAACGTGAATTCAATAGATTTTTTCTAGATCTTATATATGTATTATAAATGTATTAAATATCAATGAACATTTGATTGTGAATTCAGTTATTATTGTATATTAATTTGAGGTTGTTATAAGAACTTATAAACTATTCAAATGTGAAAGTAGGATACTCCAAATTCGGGGGTCAAAGAGTTTTAGAAAACGTTTTTGATGGGAAAAAATGTGAATGAAGGATCCCACTGAATTGAATTGGGTCCATGAATCTAAGAAATGGTGAGAATTCTTGATCTCTCTCGATATCTCTCCTGGGTCCTCCTATGGAAATTAGAGATGAAGCTACATACACATTTACATGAACCCAATAGCTTTTGTTCAAAATTTTATATAACTAAAAAATTCACTAAATATTCATAAATACTTTCATTGTCTAACTATCTGTTATTTTAAATTATATAAATTTGAGATTTCTATAGAAATTTATAAACTTCAAATCTATATCCTCCTCTGCATGTAATTATATACATCCAAATCATTATTATGATTTGCTCGAGGGTCGGAATATTACACTATTAGACAATTATCTCAACAGAAATTATTATTTGTTGTCAAATTGAGGCCAGAAAATAATGACTTATTATTTTCTATTAATTAATTGTAACGTCAATTTTTACTTCCATAAAAGCAAAGGCAAACCACAAAATCCACAATATTGGTCAAGAAAACAGGTGGTGGTGTCTAGCAGCTTTAGAAAAGACAGTTAAAAAATTAAACAGTTTGCAGTTTGTATACACAATGGGAAACAAGTGACTGAACTAATTAATCTTGTTGTTAATCTGTCATTTTCTCTAAAGTCATTTCTTCCTTGCACATGCATGCATCCACATGGACGACAGCTATAATAGAGTTTTAAATTTATACATTTCAAGACTAAATTTGACATTAGGAACCTTAGCTTTGACCAAAATATTACAATAAATAAAGAGTTTTCCTCCAGACTGATACCGTTGTCTTCTACTCATTATTTTCGTTTATCCTTTTATTTACCTAAAGATTCAGCACCGGTTGAGCGGATGGAGCTGCTCCTCCCTTAATTAAAGATCTCGGGTTTGAGTCCTGGATATGAAAAAAATTCTTGATAGGGAGCGTTTCCCCCAAATAGGGTCCTACGCGACCCGAATCGAAATATAGTTGGACTCCAATGCGAGTACCGGACACCGAGTGAGAAAAAACCCAAATATTCTTCAACGTTTTGTCAAGATGTTACTGTTCTTGGTTTTTTGCTTTTTTGTTCTTTTTAGAAGCATTTAACAATTGTAATAGGAATCAGAAAAGAATAACAACAAATAAGTGAGTTCCACTTTGAGACGAAAATGTAGTGCAAGTTTAATTTCTTAAAATACATGTCTTAATTAAGGCCTGCCTTTTCATTATAGTGTATTATTTTATAATCAGAGACTTGGCCGTTTGTTTTGTCAAATACTAAAATAATGTGTAAAATTCAACCAAATTGCCTTCAATTTTGGTACTATTAATCACGATCTTTTAATACTTACCAACCATTATCGGACACACAATAAGGCATGGAGAAGTACCACCTAATACTATATATTGTTATTCTATTTCAATATGGCTAATGAACTGCTTGGCATGTAGTTGAAAATTAATTAAATTGAAATATCAAGGGCCAAATAGTTGATAATTTAATATTATAAGTTGTCGACTTATGCAGTTACATATTTTCTGTTAAGAATAAGCATGATTTCATTGGATAAGACAGCTCAGTTTCGCAATATAAATTGTACAATGATGTGCTATTAATTAATAAATTTTCGTTAATTATTATGATGTTAAAGTAATTAGTTTTCGTTAATTATTACTTCTTCCGTCCCATGTAATCATAAAAAGAAGTGCATTTTTACTACAATATCTTTATCTCTCTCCAATTAATTGTACTTAATTAATCAATATTGACTACTTAAAAAACAATTAATGATTAGGACCAGAAAAACTTTACTTAATTATATCTTGGTTTTATAAATTGATAAGTATTTTGGGACATTTAATTTTAATAATATAGATAACTAATATGAGACGGAGGGAGTATGATGTTAAAGGACACTTAAGCAACTACTTCCAAAAGTTTACCATTTCCACGGAAATTTCTTTTATTACTAAGAATTTGTTTTTGTTTAACTATATGGTAGTTTCTCAAGCTAAGGGGATGCCAGTACCGTACATTTTCAAGGAAATTTCCTTTGTCTGTGTTTAACAAAATATGGTAGTTTCCACAGCCAAAGGACCATGATTGGTGCATTGCCAAGGAAATTTCCTTAACTAATCCAATTGTTGAGAAATCAATCCATAATGGGGGTGTAATGATTTTTTTTCCTTTCAAAAGGGTTCATTATTTATTATATATGCTAAAAATAAATTAAAATTAATCTTATAAACTTAGTCTGATTTTCTAATAAGCCGTTCTGCCATCTAGCTCCGCCCTTAATCGCCAGGCATATTTTAATTAAGTTTTAAGTTTAACTTTTATTCACCGATATCATAAAATTATTGAAAATTTACTAAATGTGAAATAATTTCCTATTAAATTGTGATTCGAACAATTGAGGCCCCGCACGTCGGAAATTTGGTTTCCACACACGTGCACATAAAGTTCCAAAGATCGTAATTTCCATAAGTGGAAGAGAGGTTGGTACGTATACAAATTGTTTGAGACGTAAGATAATAGATGATTATTGGCCAAAATGACAAATGGTTTTACATTGGTAAATGAAGAAAGAAGTGTACAATGTGTTAAAAGATGAAACGAGTCATCGGGTCGCGGAGGCAAGGACCATGGTGCTGGAGCGCCGCGGCGCCAATTCCCTGAAGTTTCGGCGCCACGACTCCACTCTGCAAGGCCGCGGCGCTGTGACCGTTTTCAGTCCGTTGGAGAAGAATAAAAAGCTGACGTTTGAGTTGACTTTGGAGGATTAACTCTTCATTATTTTGCTCTTGAATTCAGCCATTACTTGGCTGAATTGTAACTCCATACTAATGGTCATTACTTGGTCATTCAAAGCCATAAATTGGCTAGTTGGAGGGTCTTCTTCTCAACACTATAAAATGAGGTAATTGGCTCATTTGCAAAACACACGACATCTGATCGGTGTATTTTATATACACCTTTTGAGTCAGTCTAGTTAGTCTTTTGTCCCGTTTTGTACATACAAAGTGTCGTATTAGGATAGATTTTCTTTCTTTTGAGTCAAAGTGGCTAAAGTGGCCAAATGGCGGAAAAGGAGCGAAAAGAGGGAAAAAGAGGAGTACTAGAGTGAAACGGAGAAAGTGGCAAACGAGGCCGAAATCAGGACTGCACATGGCTCCTCGCAATCGAAGCGGCGGCGCCTATTATTCAGAAGCTGCAGAAGATCCAGTGGCCGCGCCTCGAGACTGAAATGTGCCGCGCTAAACATCCGAGAAGCCACAGAGTTGCAGTGGCCATGCGCCTCAAACAGCAGATATCAGAGCCGCGGCGCCAAAACACCCGAAGTATTGCAGAACTTTAGGCCGCGCGCCGACAGCAGGGCGCCGACGCTGAAAAATTAGTCTTTGACGGATTTTGGGCCAGCCCGGAAGGAAAAGATGAGGCGTTTTAAAACTATATAAGGAGAACCCTAGGCGCTTTTGAGGTTCCCTTTCTTGCACAACTCAAGATTCTTGACTTGGAGTTTGGATACCATTAGCTTAGTAATTTCTCTTTCCTTTCCTTTATTTATTTCAGTTTTTTGCATGATGAACTTTGAATTAGTTCTTGTCATATTCATGGCTAGGAACTAATTCTCTTATAGGGCTTTCTATGTTGAATTCTTGAACCTTATGTTATAAAGTAATACATGCTTATGGTTATTATTCTTATTGAGAGATCTATCCAATAATTGAGTTGAATTCTTGGTAGCTAATTGACAACTAGTTATCACTATATGATTTCTAATCGATTCGAAAAGGAGGATTGTGAATATCTTTGTAAGTTGGGTAGACGGTCTTGAATTGGGGATGAAAATACCTCAATTAGATTTGTAGCGTTGATGAGAGGCTTAACAACCCTAATTTTGCGCATTGTGCGTGACGGTCAACTAGGTTTTTGTGCTTAATCCTCCTATAGAGTTACCCTTATCAGCGAAAGTTAGGTAAGGAACAATACTGAGGTTGAGTGTTTATATAACCCTAACGGGAGTATAAAACGATTTCGTAAACCTGCTTTCTCCAAAAGAAGAACACCATAAGTAATGCATTAGTAAGTAACATAAGCGGATAGTAAGGATACATAGAAGCCCTATTCTCATCACACCTGAAGTAAGTCTTTACATTTAAATAGCTTTTGAAATTCTTAGTTATAAACAACCAACCAATCATTAATTCACCAAATAGATACTATAAAATAGATAGTTGGTACTTGAACCCTAATCCTAGAGGACGATATTCGGTCTTATCTAAGACTATACTACTTGATACGATAACGTGCACTTGCGTTTAAAAGTGTGTGCATATTACGCGCATCAAGTTTTTGGCGCCGTTGCCGGGGATTAGGCATTAGTTCAATATCAAATTTATCTATTTTTAATTTCTAATTTGGTTTTATGTATAGTTTTTTTAATTTTGTTTGTTTTATGCATTTATTGTGTGAAAACAAGGATGCCGTGATTCTTTGTTGGTTTTGATGCATCTCAGGGATCCTGAAGATATGGATTACTCATCGATATGATCGAGTTCCAACCATAGGAAGAGAGGAGGAATTACGAGAAACTCTACTCAGTCTCACGAGGTCCCAAGCTCAGTTCATGGACGAAATGAGGTTGGGTATAAAGAGGTTGGAAACGCAAATAGCAGAACTCGCGATCATATTCAACAAATAACAGAAGTTGAGGAGCACGAATCACACCCAACTATTGAGGAATTTGGTGAGATAGTGGTGTAGAGAAGGAAAAGATTGCAGAAATCCAATTATTCACCTTCGATTCTGTGGAAATTCTTTTCATGCACCTATCACGGAAGAAACACCACTAGCTATCACGAATGACTCCCAATTAGGAATTGCATACCATCAAGCGGCAACCCCAGAGTCAAGAGATGTAGAGAATTTCACGGCTTTCCTACAAAATAAGCCTAAAAGACAAACTCATTTTGTGTGCTTGGGGATACTTGTATATTTAAGGCTCTGCTTTGAACAAATAGTTATAGGGAAATTTAGACCTATAGCAATAAATCTGGATTGCAAGCGGTTCAGAAGTATCCAACGGGCACTCGAAAGGTTAATTGCGTCGGCTAAAAAGACGTAAAGAGCATTTGTTGAGGCAACCCAACGCGTTTTCAATTATGTTATTTTAATTTCTGTCTTTTAAGTTTATTTTATTTTGTCTCGAAACAGTCTCACGGTCTTGAGTCTTGTGTTTTGTGATGGGATTGACAGTGCAGGGAAAATAAATCAAGAAAGCGAGGATTTCGAAAGCGGTAGCGCGGCCAGAGCGAGGGCGGCGCCAAATATCTGAAAAGGTGCTGAAGTTTAAGCCGCGGCGCCAGAACGGCGCGCATGAAATCCGATGGAGCGCAAGAGTTTGCGCAGGCCGCGGCAGTGAGCCGCGGCACGAAAGATCTCAAGAGTGCGGAAGTTTAAGCGCGCGGTGTCGATGCAGAGAATTCGAAAATACTTTGATCCAAAAGCCCTACCGCCAAATCAAACACCAAGGGCTCTCTCCTCACGAAATTAAGCACTACCCACCGCCACCATCGATTTTTAGCCAAAAGCGTAAGTCTTTTTGTCTTTTAGTTTTTCCTTTGAGTCTACACATTGGGGACAATGTGTAATTTAAGTTCGGGGTGTGTTTTGTGTTTTAGTTTTATTTGTGTGTCATGTTATGTTTTATTTAAGTCTTTTATTTGTTTCATGTTTATTTTGAGTCACCAAATTTTTTCTTTTTGAGTCATAATTGTCACAAAGATCATGTATCAGTAGTTGCTAGAAACACCTAGTGAAGTAAGGTGGAATAATGTAAAGGAATGGAAGCACTATCTAAACACTTAGGTTAGAGATGCCAAAAACTCACGTAACTGTCTAATCGAGTCTCTTGCTTGAGTTATGTATGCTAAATGATAAATGCTTATGTGTTATGATGCTTGCTATTTGAGGCTAAATAGTTAGGATATGCATGTTAGGAGATGACTGTGCATTTCTTTGATAGCCAATTCTTACCATTCTTTTCTATCCCGCACTTTAAAAATATCACTAGTTAGCCCCATCGAGCCTAAAATTTGAAACTTCTTCTTTGACACCCTATATTCCCACAAAGTGTACCATAAGTGAAATTATGAAACAGTAGGAGTACATTGTGTTAAAAAGAAAACAAAAAGAATGAATAAAGTCTCACAGACCCCAATACAAAAGTAATAAGAAATAGGCAAAAGCCTAAGTTTGGGGTGCTTGTCATTATTATATACTTCATTCTCCCAAAACAAAAGAGGAAGGATAGAATTGAAGTGAAGTAAAGAATCAAAAGAAAAGGGAAAAATTGAAAAGCCAAAGAGCTTATGGTACGTAAAAATGAGCCTAAATGCCTATCTTTACCAACCCCTACCTAAGCCTACATTACAACCCCCAAAGTCCTCAAGATCTCTTTATGTATATCCGAATTAGTGGAGAATAGCAAGTAAGCATGCCATAGGAATTTTTGAATTTATATGCATACTTGAGTACACCGACTTCCATTTAAGCATGATAAGTATGAGTTTGCGAAATATCTAGCTCAATGTGTTGAAATTCCATGCTATATGTTCCTCGATATTATTCTCGCTAACCTTCATGTTTTTCTAGTTAACATTCATGCAAAGAAAAGTGATCAATGGCAGTGAGTCTGCTTATTTTCTTTGTTGATTTTCTTATTTATCGAGTCTGTCATTTTATTTCTTTCTTTTATCTTTGCTCGAGGCGAGCAAAGGTTAAGTTGGGGGTATTTGATCTGTATTTTATATACACCTTTGAGTCGATCTAGTTAGTCTTTTGTCCCGCTTTGTACATACAAAGTGTCGATTAGGATAGATTTTCTTTCTTTTGAGTCAAAGTGGCTAAAGTGGCCAAATGGCGGAAAAGGAGCGAAAAGAGGGAAAAAGAGGAGTACTAGAATGAAACGGAGAAAGTGGCAAACGAGGTGAAATTCAGACTGCGCGCCTCCTGCAATCGAAGCGGGCGCGCTATTATTCGTGAGAAGTCGAAGATTCAGCGGCGCGCTCGTGAGACGAAAGCAGCCGCGGCGCTAAACATCCGAGAAGCCACAGAGTTGCAGCGCGGCCAGCCTCAAACAGATATCGAGCAGCGCGCCAAAACACCCGGTATTGCAGAACTTTAGGCCGCGCGCCGACAGGTGGCGGCGCCACGCTGAAAAATTAGGTCTTTGACGGATTTTTGGGCCAGCCTGGAAGGAAAAGAAGGAGGCGTTTAAAACTATATAAGGAGAACCCTAGGCGCTTTGAGGTTCCCTTTCGCACAACTCAAGATTCTTGACTTGGAGTTTGGATACCATTAGCTTAGTAATTTCTCTTTCCTTTCCTTTATTTATTTCGTTTTTGCATGATGAACTTTGAATTAGTTCTTGTCATATTCATGGCTAGGAACTAATTCTCTTATAGGCTTTCTATGTTGAATTCTTGAACCTTATGTTATAAAGTAATGCATGCTTATGGTTATTATTCTTATTGAGAGATCTATCCAATAATTGAGTTGAATTCTTGGTAGCTAATTGACAACTAGTTATCACTATATGATTTCTAATCGATTACGAAAAGGAGGATTGTGAATACGCCGTAAGTTGGGTAGCCTCTTGAATTGGGGATGAAAATACCTCAATTAGATTTGAAGCGTTGATGCAGAGGCTTAACAACCCTAATTTTGCGCATCGCGTGACGGCCAACTAGGTTTTGTGCTTAATCCTCCTATAGAGTTACCCTTATCGTGAAAGTTAGGTAAGGAACAATCTGGGTTGAGTGTTTATATAACCCTTAACGGAGTATAAAACGATTTCAGAACCTGCTTTCTCCAAAAGAAGAACACCATAAGTAATGCATTAGTAAGTAACATAAGCGGATAGTAAGGATACATAGAAGCCCTATTCTCATCACACCTGAAGTAAGTCTTTACATTTAAATAGCTTTTGAAATTCTTAGTTATAAACAACCAACCAATCATTAATTCACCAAATAGATACTATAAAATAGATAGTTGGTACTTGAACCCTAATCCTAGAGGACGATATTCGGTCTTATCTAAGACTATACTACTTGATACGATAACGTGCACTTGCGTTTAAAAGTGTGTGCATATTACGCGCATCAACATCTTACACTCAAAAATCAAGAAAATTGTCTTCCTCTCTTGCAATCACAAATACTCAAAGATCTTTCTTCCAAAGCAAACACTTGAGTTTCCTTTGCTCATTTGTTTGATTGTTGTTTTATCTTGGAAGATAAGTTGTCATTGTTGACACCCAATTTTGACCCTCCCGTCCAGTCATTAACTATAAAATTACACTAATTTTGTAAAAATAATTTTTAGGGATTTTTATAATAAAATGCAGCGAATAAAACATAAATACTTTAATAATGGCACCGCGTCTTACGCACTAATTAATTAGCACACCCGCATTTATTATTGTAGTAATTTTAAAACTCAAGCTTAGGCTAATAAAGCACCTAAAATAATTTAATCACAATTTATTAATTTAATTTACCACTAATTAATTAATAATACACCTAAACTAAAACCTAGTTAAAATAATACCCCTAATTACCAGCCCACTCTTTACCCAAATTAATTAATGTCCAGCCCACTACGCCCAGCAGCCTTATTTCCCCCCTTTTACCAGTCTAAAGCCCAGTAGCCAGCAGCCCTTCCCTCAGCCTTATTTCCCTTTACTTGCCCCTGTCGACTGAACCTCACGAAAACCTAAAATCGCCGCAAGTCTCGCCGGATTTTCAGGGTGGAAAATCCGGCGACCTTCCTTTCCCTTTACCAACGCACCCAGCCAACGTATACTTACCATAACCCAAACCAGATCTTCCGAAAAATTGCAACTTACCATAATCCATTCAAATCACACGAAATTAGTACAAACATCGTCGAAACAAGCACAAATCTCCGCCTTTATTTACTTACCAATATTAGAACTCAGACGAGGGCTATATAAGCACATGCAAGGGTAGGAGACAGGGGCATAGAGGGAGGAATTCAGAGGAAGGAAAATAGAAAAAAAAAATCAGTGAGCAACTAAGTCATTGAGAGATTCAGAAATCGGGGAGCACCCAAAAACCGATAGGCATCGATTTGCTTCCCCTCGCAGTAGTCAAACACAGAGCAGAAACAGACAGTAGATCGAGGAGGGGCATCGGTCGAACACAGAGCAGAGACGGGGAGTCCAATGGCAATAGTCGACAGGCATAGGAGGTTAGGAGGTCCAGCAATCGACAACCCAGACCATTAGCATCGCACAAATAAGAAGCCTGAAATCTTTCTTTTCAATATCAGCCAAAGATCAGCAAACAAACTTCGACCTTTCATTCGCATCGCAAACCTAAAGCCTGTCGAGTGGATCGACGACTTGATACGCCGCTTGGTTCACGCCGGAGAAGGTAAACTCATCACTTTCTCAATTTTCCATTGATTTATAGCCGCGAATGTATGATTGCCGAGAAATACGTCGGTGTGATGTCGTTATCTATGTGTGTTAACGCTATAATGGCTTACTTGGTGTTCGCGATATAGGCAATAATGCGCAATTAGAAATATGAACACTGCTTTCTTCATTTGCTTTCTATGGCTAGTTGACATAAATCCATGTGCAATATGTCTAATATCATTGAAATCTATCCTAAGTCGATCCTAAAAGCAAATAACAAAAGGCTAACTGGTTAGATAATATGGAATGTCATGTTATACATGTATTAATGCATAAAGGATGTCTAAAAATTTGTTTAAACTTACCTGTGGTTTAAGTAATGTAAAACAGTAATCGATTGATGATTATCAAGATAAGTGATTCGCCTAGGCCCGAATATATCATACTCGAGCCTAATGTTATTACAAGATATCCATTGCATACTAAGGGAGTGGTCCGATTTGCATCGTTCTTTGTAAAGGGTACACACGTTACTCTATACTAAGCTTAATATGAAGTTGCATTGTCCTAAAGGCTACGCTAATCGCTCATATGGTGTCGTGTGTTCATCTATTAGTCAATATAATGTCCAAATTGTTTTCTTAGAATCGCTTGCATCGCGTCACACGCCGTAGTCTATGTGCTCGCCTCGATATGTTATATCGAGTTCAGATCCTTTGTGGTGTCCATATTGATCCCTAAAATGCTAGTTATGATGAATTTATCCATCCTAGTATCTTTAAGTTAAATTCATGTTCATGAAAGCTTTACCATGCTAAATTTGATTATGTCTATGTATTGTGTCCCACGCATCGCAACCCAAGATCATACCCAGTCGTATCTTGCTTTCATTCACATATGCTGGAAAACTGCTTAGTGTCTCATTAAATATGCTAGTCTGAGTTAATGTAAAATATGCAGCTGGCATCTTTCTTCTCCTCATAGGTGTGTTGTATTATGCTATTAATGAGCTTGTTTACCCCCCAAAGCCCATAAGAGGTCATTTGATACTAATTCAGCCAATTGTTGCTTCTGTAGGGTAGCTATTTGCTTGTCTATTCCCATATAATATGTTTAAGTCAAATTAAGAAAGGCTGGCGCATGGACTTGATAAATTAGTTGGGTATCTATCTGTCGGTCTAGTTAACTATCTGCTTTGTCTCTAAATGTGCCTCAAGTGGTCTTAAATGATTCTAATGCATGTTTGTGAAATTCTATTAGTCTGGGCCTGTTTGTGCTTCATAATAGTTTGTCCTAGGCCCATAAAGTATTCATTCTTGACTGACTACCTATCGGGTCCGCCCATTACACGCCCACGCCTCCCATATCCTCGCACCCCATTAACGATCTCATCGTTTGGGCCCGTTGTATTCTGCTTTGAATTACCGAGGATAAAATAATTTCATGTCAATGTTACTTGCATTATTAGTCCGGTTCCAAATATATTCTAATTCCTTATTTTTTTTTATATATTTTGCATGAAACGTACCGGAGCCGAATGAAGAGTCTCATTGCGAGACTTATCGCGACTTTCGTCAAATGAAGACCTGCATCTATGTTCATCACGATCTCGCATCAGAAAATTCCAAAAATCACCGGCGAAATAGCACAGCCATTCTTCGAGTCATCTTTATTTAATTTTTCTACCCCGCCCCCATTTATTATTTAATTGTCTAACATTATACTAACATTAGTACACATAGTTAAACTTTGAGTGCCATTAGGAATTAGTTCGACGTTAGAAATATACCTCCTTTTAAGTTAATTATTATAGCTTGACACATTGCTTAAACTATAATTAAACCATTTAGTCGCATAATTATCTAGGTAATCAAGACATTATTTACCAAATCCTAACTTGAGGAAAATCATTTTTTGATAAATTCCTACTAGCATTCACATAAAAAATATATTTATAAATCGTAGGATCGTTAACCTTCGCATGATATATTTTCACATCCTATTTGTTCGTCATCACAGGTTTTGCATTTGTTACTTCTATATTATACTAAGCAACATATATGCCCTATAGCATAATTTCATATGTTTTCTAACTAATTTTTAATGCATGTCTTCAACTAAGATTAATTTTATGTATTTTAAACAAATCCTGCATTTTACACTTACACTTATAAATATATTTTGCTTAAATACTTTAAAACATACATTTTCAGTAGCATAATAATTAACCCTAGGTTTGGCAGGACAACCGCAAGTTAGCGGATCTTAGAGGGTGCCTAACCCCTTCCCTCTAGATTAATAAAGAGCCCTTACCCAGAATCTCACTAAGTTTAGCAGACCATAAAATGGAGTTAATGTTTTACTTTAAACTAGTTAAACATTTAGGTGTCCTAATTCACCCAAATTAATTAGGTGGCGACTCCGCGAACCCTTTAGCATTTTTAAACACCTTTTTAACACCTTAGCAACCCTTTTAAATTTTTGCACATTTTAAACATTTTAACATTTATCATTTATTTTCTAACATTTCTTATTAAGCAGGGTTCGTTAGTAATCCCGTTTTCGACTCCGGTTTAAAATGGGGTGTTACAGTCATTACAACCGTTGAAAAGATATACAGAGTAATATTATCTTAAGGATAAATGAAGAATTTGGTCGACTCAGCAAACCTTCATATTTAATCATTTTCAGATTTCTAACAAATAGTTGTTGTTATTTTCCCATTTTACACATTACCACTCACAAAAATAAATTTAGAAAATCAACTTCTAATTTTATTCTAAGTACAACGAAAGATGGGTAAGGCAACATGTTAAAACCGACCGAACAGGGTAAATATTTTTTACACTGGCGTAATAGATAGATAAAATCTAATTCAATTAAGAATTGTCATAACTCTCGAATTTGTTTTTTATCAATGATTAGTTGATACTTATTGATATTAAGCTTACTTCAAATCGTTGGTAGTAATATTTCTCGTAGTGCTCGCTAATTGCATCTTTTATATGCTTTTTGGATTTAATATTTTTTTCCTTTTTCATAATTTGTACACAATTTGTGCTGGATAATATTCTTAAATGACATAGTGTGTTTATATAAGGTATATTTCAAATTAATATTCGTTGCTTTGTTCCTTTGATATCTCTCATGTGTAGGGATGTCAGTGGGGCGGGTAAATGCGGGTACCGCCCCGCACCCGCTCCAATTGGAGCGGGTATGAGGGATGATTTGGTGGGTGGTGGGGCGGGTATGGATATCAAAAGTGCTACCCGCCATGGGTAGTAGGCCGGAGGTGTTTTAGGTGATGGGTACGGGTATGAGATACCCTTCCCCCGCCCCCGCCCCGCCCCATTGACATCCCTACTCTTGTGTCACATGTTATTCTTTTTCCGCATCAATTAAAAAATGTTCAAATATTATTACATTAATGAAATTTAATTGATACTTTTTCTTAAAGTACTTTGTAATCAAAATATTATAGTCACGAAAATTAATTAAAAAAATTATGGCATATCCGATCACAAGGTATGCATGCATGAACCACTCGCTGAAGTGACTGATCTAGTTAATTGAACCCATTACTTTCAATTTGACCCATATACAGTATGTTAAAGAATAAATCTTGAACCTAATTTAATTCAAAAGCTAGTTTGTAGGGTGGGAATTGTTTAAGTTCATATAAGGAGTACATGTTTCAATTCTATATACGATGTAGAATATTGCGACATATTTATTTTAAAATTACTTTAGAGAGAGATTTGGTTCATATTTATTAACTTAAAATTGTCTTATAATATTCTTAATGTATGATCCAAGAAAATGGGCGGTATGTTGCGACAAAAGAAAGTGGATAATTTAATTAGTATTCTCAAAGATTAAGCCACAATGATAAATGTGACACTTATCTTGCGTTTGTTTTAAGTTATGTATCTCTCTTTAATTAGGTGATGATACTCCTTACGTGGATGATTGAATTTTCTACAAATAATTGAATCCTTTTTTTCTTTTTAACGACGATCTGAAATTTACTTAATTTTTACTCTTACGTTACATGGAATATTTAGCAAAATCATTCAGAATTAGCTCAGTGTGGAATCTAGTGCCAGACAACAATGAGTCACGTTTGTGCAAACTTAAACAAGAAAATTTAGCTAGAAATACCCTTTGCGCTCGGAAATGTTCTTCAATCAGAATATTATGCATGCTATTAAGAGTCTTACATCGGATATGAAATAAAAATATAGATTCCTTATATGAACTTGGACAATTCTTACCCATAAGCTAACTTTTAGGGTTGAGTTAGACTCAATATCCATTCTTTACATGATATTAGAGTCTTTGTTCATCGATGTTAGGCCCCCAAATTATATTGTCCACTTTCCAATTAACGAGGTCTGGGCGTGCATGGAGTGTAAGAGTCCCACATCGGAAATGAAATGAAAACATAGATTTCTTATATGGACTTGGACAATCCTCACCCTACAAGTTTAGCTTTTGAGGTTGAGTTTGATCTAAAATCCTTCTTTACAAATAGTATAGTATATGCTCTTCAGTTTGAGCAGTTTCCTTGGATTACTTTTAATTTTAGAATGTTTGTCTCCTGTATCCTCAAGGGCAAAAGAATTCATAATTTTGATCTAATAAGTTGTCGATTATTTTAACAAAGAAAAAGATAAGGGTTTCCATTGTATACCTTCTTAATAATTATTTTTTTAAAGAAAACATCGTTTTTTTTTTGCTTTCTTCACTAATTATTGGTATGAGACTTATCCATAGACCAACATTTGTTTGGTCAAATTATCTTGAATAAAATATTGTTTCAATTATATCACAATGTTGGAATTTGAATTTTGCGTCAATTCATCAGTTCCAATAAATTACCTACTTTTCTTTCAAACGAAATTACTTATAATATTGATTTTGAGTTAATAATTTTTTATATTGTGTAAATAAAAAAGTGGAACTATCTTATCTGGTTAACATAAATTAATTATCATTGAAGAGTATGATGGGACTAATACGATTCCTCCAATCCTAATTAGAGATTTTGATTTTTTTTGATAAGAAGCGTTTTTCCTTTAACGTCGGAAAAAAGCACGACATTGGTCAAGAAAACAGGCTGTGGTTCTAATTACCTGCAGCATTTTTAGAAAAAAACTGTTCAAAATTAATCATTTTGCACTTTGCATTGCATATACAATGGGAAACAACTGATTAAATCATACATGCTAATATGTCATTATCTCTAAGTTGGTTCTTTCTTGCATAACGTACCCACATGGACAGCTATGGAAATCTACTTTAATTTGACCTTTCATTAACAGTGGCCGTTGACCAAAACTTGGAATAACTAGCTGTCCTCCAATCATACACTTTTATTCTTTACTAAAGTTTCAAATTATTTTTAATAGAAAATATTTTATCATAAAAGTTGGATGTGAATCAGAATCAATTTATTAGACCCCAAAGCAAAAACGGAACACTGTCTCAACTCACTACCTTTCACTGTCATATGTAGCTAATTACATTCTTCAACGTTTTGTTGACTCTTCTGATGTTGCTGTGTGTGTTGGCATGATGTTCTAATTGTTTCATGAGCAATTAACAACTGTATTTTTATTTTATTTTTTTGTGTGTTGGCATGTCGATGACTATAGAAGTTTGATACTAGTAGTTTTTAGTATAGTGTAAGAGACAATGTTAGGGATATGCTGACTCTTGATTGAATCAGTTCATTCTCTATTTTTTCAAAGTTTAACTTCTGTAAAGAATAATTATATTATCAAATCATTTAAATAGTAGTTACAAGAATTATATATCCATAATAATTGGAATTTATAACTACAACAAGCTAGTAACCTTGTTGATAATGCTTTTGTTGATAATGCTAAACATATATATATATATATATATATATATATATATATATATATATATATATGCCTTTTGACTTAATTATTATGGCCATTCACAATATTATAATCAGAGACTTAGCCGTTGCTTTGTCAATACTAAAACAAAGTGCAAAATATAATCAAATGGCCTTCAACTGTTTCTAACTAGCTAATGTGCATTATCCTGTACTACCAACCATTATCAAACACACAATAAGACAAAGCTCATGAGAAGTGAGAAGCACTACCAAATAAGATCAAATTATTGCTACACTATAATCATACATGTTCGGAACATTAAACTAATAGAACGTCTTATTGTTGGGTGCCATGTTTGAAGGTGTTACGAACGACTATTATTCGACTAGCTAAGTTTTTAATTTATAAAGAATGAATCTTGGGCCTAACTCAACCCCATAAACTAGCTTCTGGGGTTGAGTTAGGCCCAAAATTCATTCTTTACATGGTATCAGAGTCATATCCATTCTAATTTTTTGTTCATCAATGTTGGACCCCCAAATTATATTGTCCACGCTCCAGTTAACAAGGTTTGGGCGTGCGAGGGAGTGTTAAGAGTCTCACATCGGATATGGAATAGGAACATTGACTCTTTATATGAATTTCAACAATCCCCCTACAAGCTAGCTTCTGGGGTTGAGTTAGGCTCAACATCCATTCTTTACACAATTAACACCTCCAAACAAAGCCTTTTGTCCTCTTAAGAGGCATAACTCATGAGCACCTCTTTGAAAATTTATCATATTCTTGTTTCTGGCTTTATCCAACGGCCAAAGAATTCATCATTTAGTATAAGTTGTCTACTTGCTAAGATACAAAGAAGGCCTTTTTGAATTTTGATACTCTCACCAACAAGAAGGGGAAAGATTAATTGTGCCGGCTATGGCTATGCAAGCAACACTTGTTTAATTTACTCCTTAGTCGTTGCTACCTAACAGGAAGCAATGACTTCGTGACGGATGATGAATTTTTTTGCAAAAATAAATTGTGCATATTGGATTTTAGTCATCGTTAACAATTATGATTTTAAGAGATACTAGTTGAGCAATTTTTTATTTCCCTGTCGCCTGTCGGCATGCCCATGTTAATAGTTAAAAAAAAAAAAGATTTAAATTTTCTTTTACAGCATTTACTAGAGGCAAGGCAGAAATAGCCGTTTTCAGGACCCCTATTTATAAATTTATAATGAATTTAAAATTTAACCGCCTCAAAATCAACTTTAAAGTTTAAACTTACGATTCTGAAGTTTCTAACTTCGAACCTTGTGTCTAAAGTTGAACTGAACTTGAATGCAATTCGAATTTAGACATGAGGTTTTATCTCTGATGTTAAGCTTTGTGGCCTTGTGGGAGCATAACTTCAGACTCGAAGGTTTAGAGGTTCAAATTGTCCTCAGTTTGAAGTTAGGCTCTTCTATTTTGTGAAAATTAAGAAGAAAACTGCCTTAAGATTGTGGTAATATGTTCTAACTGAAATTCAAAAGCATGGAATCAAAACTCCTTTTAGACTATGCTCAGATAATTCAGAAACATATCAAAGAATTCTATATAAATCATACAAGTGACAACATGAAGTTGCAAAGAGGAAGTAGAGGAGGGACAACAATAACGAAGTCTAAAATTTGTCAAAACTGACTAAACTTTAAATAACTTTTCAAAAACCGATTATATTTTAAACAATGTCATCACAAGCAGCTATCTGGTGTGATTCCTACCATTACAGGCCCAACATGAGGGAAGGCTTGGGATGGCAACAAAAGTATTTTTCTTTTTGCAAAAGATAGGCAAGAATTGGAGTTGAAATCAATCATCGTAAAGGGGTTAGAATAGACTTTGTGGAGAGTAGAGCATTGTGAGAAGCAATTCAATGCAAAGAAAAACAAAAAGATGCTAGCATTGTAAATAATAGAGGTAAGATCAGGGGCCAGCCCCATTGCCAATTGTACCATTTCTCAAAGGTGTTACAATGTTCTCATTTCTTAAATAGTACTTACGATATGTATATTACTTTAACTTTTCACCATTTTCTCCTTAGTATGAAGTGTAGGATTTAATAGTATATCTTTAAATTTGAGAAATCAATTTTGATGAATTCAATAAAATGATGTTATTTGCTCGATAGATACTTGTATTGGTTTCCTGTTGTTTAAGGCAATGTCCAGAATAACTTCTAATGGGGGAGTCGTTTCATTTAGTTCAAGCTTGACATGTTATATTTGGAGTTCTGGGTTTTTCACTTTCAACTTTCAAGTGCTTAAAGATGAGATTTTAGCTTACTTACAATAACAGTGTAAAAGTTTCAGTATTAATGTAGTTTTACCAGTTATAATGATTCATGGTAGAATCACGGAGAGATGTTTGATTAGTATTTTTTCACAAAACTAAGACATTAACGATTTAGCATTAATTTGATTTTCTCTCATGACCGCACGAAAATCATGTTAGTTTCACTAGTATTGCAAAAAGAGAACATTATACACTAACTATAGGTCTATAACTATAACTCAATCCCAAACATGTAAGTTTCGATTATATAAATTCTCAATGATCATATTTCTCCATTTAAACCAACTCATGTCATCATCATACCAAATAAAATAAAAATAAAGTTAAATATATATAAATAATAGGAGTAATAATTGTTACAATATTATTAAAAGTAAATGATAACGTCAAAATACTCCAGCAAAAATAATAGGTTCAAAATCAACGTACTAAGAAGATTAAAACTTATTCCCAACTAGTAGATATCCATATATCCATTGTGCCCTATCTTTAGCTAAGTTTGCATTGATTTCAAGAAATTGTGGGCTTTCAAGACAAACTTCTTTCTATGTGATTTTAGGTATACCTTGTCCCCCTTTTACCACCTCCACCACCATAATTCACACCTATTGACCAATGAATCTGTAAGTCTAACGCATGACATGAACAAACCATCTCTAAGTGATCTTTTCTTATTTTATCATCAAGGCTTACTACTGTCTACTTGTGTCCCTTCTGGGATATCTGATACAAAAAAAAGGCTATTTGCACCTTCTGACGAAGGGGACAACATCATCCGCAGATGAAATAGGGAGTTGGTATTTTCCATTAAACCATACGATGAGCTCCACATCTTGAAGTTTTCCAGTTAAGCATACCATGAGCCGCAAGTATCTCTACTTTGCACCACTCTTAGACAAGAACACAGCACTAGGACATTGTGTAAGAAAATCATCAATAAAGCCTCCTGTAAAGAGATGAACAATCAACAGGACGCCTTGAGATCTCACGGGTATACAATTTGTTACATCTCAAATAAGAAGAAATATTGTTCAAACCACATGCATGAATGTGCTTATCCATCATAACCATTAGTCTTTACCATGAGGTTTAGCTTTCTCTGAAGCTCCTTTTGATGCAACAAGTGTAACAACAGCAGAACAGTCTCAAGGAATTAGAATTCATCACAACCTTCCACTGAAGCTGCATTTCACGCATTATCAAATAAGCACAGACAACTGTATTTCAAATGAAGAAAATAGTAGTAAGATGTTTAAATATGCCCAAAAGATTTGAATTCTAAGGCATGGAGTACCCATTTGAAGGTTGGCATAAAATTTCGAAGATTTTCTGGTGGATTAACTTAGAGACATAGTCAAAGCATTGATCTTGCAGTGGCTTCTTTATAGGATTGGTGCAAAAAGGGAGGCAGTACTAAAAGAGGGAATAACAGTTCTTTGATGTTTCATTCAACAGAACATTAGCTAGCCTCATGATCAAGTTCCTGAAGCTAAAATGGTTAAAATCCTGCTTATACTTGGCTCCATATTTATTACCTCTGCTGAAAAAAATCTCTCTACCAAAAGAAGGAAAGGTAACTGTGACGATATCAAACGGTAAAATGGAAGTCCTTGCCCTAAATCTACTCATATTAAAAATGAAAATTTCAGGACAGAACAACACCTGACAAACAGTAGGCTGTTACTAGTTAAAATTAACCGCGAAAAACAATATATTTGCTCTTACGCGAGTACAGCAACTCAAACTGGTAGTTCAGATGGACAAGTTGTCACTTACATATATAAAAATGGTAATAAAGTAACTAATTAAACCAATTTCTTCTTTTCTTTTTGAATTTAGAGAAGAAGATTGCTCAAATCAATTCAATCTTTTATCAGTCACAACCACGACAAATTAATAGCATGAAAATTTTAGATGGAATGTGGAACCACTTACATAAGTTCCTGTTCGTAGCAGTAATGGGGCTCTGAAAGATGTACCACAAACAAAAAGGTTTTAACACCTTCCCAATAAAGACACACACCATCAACCAGGAATATCTTCATATTGCACCCTAAACTAAATTTAGTCTTTAAGGATTATTAGAAACTAGTTTAACCACAAAATGGAAACCAAAAATGGAAGTACCACAAATAAGTAAGTTTAACAATAAAGAATATGATTTGTTAATGATGCCAAATGCAATCTTACTTTTAACGTAAATAATTATTTGTTCAGTAGCACTTTTAAGTTCCCAGCCGAAATAGTCTCAGAGATGTAGGACAAACATTGTGACAATGTATCATATGAGAACACGTGGAGTCATGCATCTAACTAAGGATTTTCCTTAAAAGCAAAGGTTATTCCACATGTAAAATAACCAACTACATCTGTGACACCAATGAGATAAGATGACCAGCAGATGCCAGTGCATGAGATTCTCAAAATAGCTTCCTTGATATGTTAACAATAGTAATAAGAATGATAATATTAGGAATAAAATGATAATAAACAAGAAGCCAATTGTACTACTGCAACGTCCTATTCAGCCAAATCATGATGGGAATCTCTCCACCTATTAGTATACACAAGATGTCTCTAACTAGAATCACAAAAAGATACCTGCAATTTATGTTGCTATCATGTTGTGAACTAATACGTCCAATTCCTTTAAACTGCAACCTGGCACTCTTTCCATCCCTCTCTTCTTCATCCTCTCCTTTGTTTGAGCTACTTCATCCCAACGACGGGCTGCAGCATAGATGTTGACCAGCAATAAATAATACCAAAATTCTCGGGATCTTGTTCAATTAACTTATTCGCAATTTGTTCTCCCAACATTACATCCACTCTAAAACGAGCTAAGCCAAGCAATTCAGACAACAACGAGGATGCTAGTGGCAAATTGCTCTCTATCGGAATGTTGTTTAGTATTTCTACTGCCTCTTGCATTTGACCAACATGTGCTAGAAGATTAGCCATGCACCAATAATGTAAGAAATTGGGCTTCACACCAAACAAATCACTCATATCGCCAAAATATGTTCTTGCTTCTGTTACCAGTCCTTCACGGGCACAAGCGCATAAGACACCAGCAAAAGTGATTTCATCTGGAAGCACACGATTTATTTCTGTATCTTCTAAGCTACTACTCACCAAGTCTGCATACAGATTAAGCCCATCTTTTGGGTTTCCATGAATGTAATACCCCAAAATCATCGCATTCCAACATACTATGTTCTTGACCGACATCCTATCAAAAACTAGACGAGCAATTTCTGCTCTTCCGCATCTACTATACATATGGATCAAAGTTGTACTAATAATCAAATTCAAATCTTTAAACACCTTAATAAGAGACCCATGAACAGATTTTCCTTCCTTCATTCGAGCTGACCGAGCACAAGCAGTAAGAGCAATGACTACACTTGCATCGTTACCATTCAATCCCCGTTGTGTCATTTCTCGGAACAACTTAGACACTTCCCCGGGTTATTCGAATTCAAATACCCAGTCATCATAACATTCCACCCAACTAAATTCCTCTCAGGCATTTCATCAAACAACTGTCGTGCAACGACTAATTCACCCACTATCACATATCCATTCACAATGCTATTCCAACACAACATCTCTCTCATACATTTCATCGAACACCTTACTAGCAAGTCCAATAAACCCACAACAACCATACCAATGCACCAAAGAATTCTGAACATGCAAAACCCGATTAACTCCGTATATAACAGTTTGCCCATGACATTTCTGACCCAAATCAACCCGACCCGTAATAGCACAACCACTAAAAAGAGGTGGAAAAGTAAAACTATTAGGAACAAAACCATATTTAACCCTTTCGAAATAGAATACAACAGCATTATGTGGCATGAACTGTAAGCATAAGCCTTTATAACAGAATTAACTGAAAATGTATCAGGAAAATCAATGCATTTAAATAGCATTGCAGTATAATTAATGTCACAATAATGAGTACAGATGTTCAAAAGTCTACAAGAAAATGATGGGTTTTGGACTGAGAAATGGAAATTTGCCCTAATTTTGTATGTTGTTGGGGATTCCCCTCAGTTTGGAGCAATTGATAGATTCTTAGTATCCATTAAGAAATTTGCAGCTAAGCCCCGAGTTTACTATCATAATGAAAGATATTTTATTATCCAATTCACTAATGAGGAAGATAAGGAGGCTATTCACTTGTCGGGGGCCTCACACTATAAAAAAGAAACCTATTATTACTAAAGAATGGGTTCCTAATTTTAATTTTAAGGAAGAAATATTGCAAACTATACCTTATGGATCTAATTGCCAAGCTTACCTTTGGATTATTGGGGTGTTGAGTCTTTGAGCAGAATTGGCATTAGTTTGGAGGTTCCTAGGAACACTTAACTTAAGGTGATAAAAAAATATGCTAATTAGAAATGGTGATAAGTTTGACCACCTTTAAAATATGATTAACTAAAATGGGGATTAAATTATAATTTTTAAAACTTATAATCTTTTACAAAATACACAAAAGCCCATACACATTATAAAATGAACTACTTGTTCATTTTATTTAAAAAAAAAAAGAGCGAGCCTTTTTCCTTTGCGCTCGTCGACCACCATTGTTGCTGCTCGTTCCTCTCTCTCCTTTGTTGTTGCTACTCATTTCTCTCTCTCCACATTGTTGTTGCTTCTCTATTCATTCTCAGACAAAAGTTAGGGTTTTAAAATTTTCACTTGGTTCAAAAGTTAGGATTTTGAAATTAGAGTGTGAAAATGATGATTTTGGTTAGAGAAGATTAAGAAGAACATGAGTTTTTCTTGAATGTTGTTTGTTTTGTTGTAGTTTCATGTATTTGTTGCACTTGTTGGAGTTTGTGAGTTTGTAAATAGTGGTTGTGGTTGTGAAATTATGATTTTTTGTGTTGTTTTTGTTCTTCTTCTTCTTGTTGGAACACGTTTTTAATATGTTGCAACAAATGGTTCATTTGTTGAAGAAATTGCAACAACTAACCCATCTGTTGCAACAAGTTTGTAATTTGTTGCAACAGATGAATCAGATGTTGCAACAACTGAACCAATTTGTTGCAACAGATGAGTTAGTTATTGCAATTTTTCAATTGTTGAAGAAATTGCAACAACTAACCCATCTGTTGCAACAAGTTTGTAATCTGTTGCAACAGATGAGTTAGTTGTTGCAACAAGTTTGTAATTTGTTGCAACATATGGTTCAGTTGTTGCAACAACTGACTCATCTGTTGCAACAAATTACAAACTTGTTGCAACAGATGGGTTAGTTGTTGCAATTTCTTCAACAACTAACCCATCTGTGTAAAAAATAAAGCTTGAGGTCAAAGTGTTAAAAATAAAACTTTGGGGCAAAGTGTAAAAAATAAAGTTTGTGGTCAAAGTGTTAAAAATAAAACTTGGGGGCAAAGTGTAAAAAATAAAGTTTGGGGTCAAAGTGTTAAAAATAAAACTTGGGGGTAAAGTGTAAAAAATAAAGTTTGGAGTCAAAGTGTTAAAAATATAATTTTGGGGTGAGTCAAAACTCTCTAATCACTAATCCAAAGTTTATCACTCCTACTCAATTAAAAAAACTAAAGTTACTCCAACTCAAATTTAAAACATATTTATCACTTATCATTAAAAGCCCCAAGTTCCTATCATGAGGATGACTGTACGACATATATTGAAAGGATTTCCTGTGCTAGAATTTTATTTGAAATTTATATAACATAAAATCTGCCAAACTATGTTAAGGTATAAGATACTATGGGCAAGATATTTTAGCAACCTATAACATATGACTGGAAATCAAGGTATTGCAATATTTGTTTGATGATTGGGCATAGCTGCCAGGAGAAGGAAGTAATGTTGGATGTACGGTAACAGTAATGAAATATTATTAATGCTTCGAAAAGATAAATAATAACGATTACAAAACAACAAATTTGAAGTCTACAAAAATTGTGGCAAAAACAAGCTTTTGTGATCTTAATTTTCATTCTTGAATCAGTCTTAAATCTTTGTGTCAATTGTCAAACGCTCTTTGAATCTTGACAACCTGGAATCAAGAGATACTAAAATAAGAAGAGTTACAACTGTGCTGAGTCGAGGCCAGGATGGCTCCAGTAGTATGCAAGCAACCTCAGGGCAAATCCATGTTCAAGTAAAGCACTTACTGGCAGTTCGGGTCGGTGGGGGGCATTTGGGAAAGTCGGGCCGATCAGGTGTCTTCATTCAAGCGACGGTACAGAAGAAGAACGAGAATACAAAAATGAAATGGGTAATGCAATTGCTCAAGGGGGCTGTTGGGCGTGTCAAGTGATATTCACTCTGTCCTTAAGATAAGATTTTTCCATATATATCATTTTACGTTAATGGACAATTGTCTCCCAAAACAAAACAACATCAAACAAATGAGCAAAAGAAACTCAAGTGTTTACTAAAAGAAGAACCTTGAGTGTTTGAAAGAGTGCTTAGAGAAGAAAAAGATCAGAAAATCTGAGTGTAAGTGTGAACTTCAGGTGTGGTACTTCTCCAATTGAGCCAAAGTCTCAATTTATAGTAGTGTAAGAAGGCCTCTTCAAGTGTCCATGTAATGGTCATTTAAGTGTCATGTAATAGCCACTTAATTCACAAAGTAATGCAACCAAATAATGGCTGATTTATGGAGGAAAAGCTGACATTTGAATACTCCAAAATGTCCCCATAATCAACTAAACTTTTGGGCTTCCGTCGCACAGACACTGTCTCGGATGCTCCGCGGCGCTGCGGAATTAGCAACGCGGCTCCAGTGAGCTACTGCCACCCAAGCGCCGCGACTCAGCCATTGGGCGCCGCGGCCCTGGTGGTGGTGGCGCCGCGGCTCCGCGGTGACGCCGCAGCCTTTTTCCGACCCGTTTCAATCTTACACTTCGCACATTTCTTCCTTCATTTACCAACATGAAAACATCGTCATTTAGCCAACGACCGTCCATCATTCCTATGTCTCAAACATTTTACTTACTGTTAGCGATATTTCGAATGCTCACGCAAGCGTACTCATCGTTCACAAGTAATATAGTCTGTAAGACCGAATATCGTCCTCAGAGAGTGGTTATCAAGTACCGATTATCTAAGTTATGGTTTCTATTTGGTGAACGTTAATTGATTTGTATTTTTATCTAATAACTAAAGCTAAGTAATTGCAGAAAATAAACTATCTATGATAATACTTTGGTTTAAATCAGTTATGAAGGAATTGGGGCTTCCAAAATCCTCGACTATCCACTTTATTCAATCCTTAATGCAACTAAAATGATTCTTCTTCTTCGTTAAGATAGCGGTTAACTAGACTGTCTTATATTCCGGTTAGGACATATAATCACTCAACCCCAGTGCAGAACCCTTATATATTTCTATGATAGGATTTACCACATAGAAGGATTAAGAACAGTAACCTATAATGCTACACAAGTATCGGGGTACTTTCGTCCGCGATTTTAACATATGTCTAGTCAATTACAGCAGATCCAAATATCTCCTCTCGGTTTTTGAATCGAAATCATATAGGTTATGATAACTAGTGATCAATTAATTATCAAACATTCATATCAAATATTGACTAAATTTTAATCAAACAAAGAAGAAATCAAACTACTGCATTAATTCATGAATAACAGTTTCAAGTGATTCATTAGGAAAGCTCTAATAAAGTGTTTAGCTCCTAACCATAGTCACGCTAAGAACTAACACAAAATTCATACATAAACTGAATTTAACAAAAAAAAAAGAGAAAAGAAAATAACTTGAAAAGTCTCCAAAGTTGTCTTGCCTCCTTTTCTAGCCTCCAAAGTAGAATTGTGGAATATGTACAAGATGTCTCCCAGTAGAATGAATAATATGACCTAGGGTATATGGTTTTATACTTATAAACTATATTGCTTTGGACCCTTATACCCCTGTCCAATTTCGACTCGGATCTGCAAAATTCCGCGTCGGTATCGCGGTCCTGCAGAATGGCACCGCGGTGCCGGAAGTCCTGTAGCAAACCTGAACTCGCGGATCTTTTGGCACCGCGGTTCCGAAAGTACTGCAGCAAATATTTTCTGAAACCTTGTCCTTTTCTCGTCCGGACTTCGTCTGATTTCTTCTATACTTCCCGGGACTTCTTAGGCTTCATTTCTTGGCCATTTTAGTGTGCAATTCCATCTCAAATAAGCTCATTTCATCTTCTTTTTGACGTTTCTCTATTTATGACCGCTGTGACTCAAAAGAAAGAAAAACAATCACAATACTATACTAAACACAAATGAAATGAGTAAAATACTAACTAAAAATGACTCAATAAGTGTATACAAAATACACCTAACACTTACGTACCAATATCTCTTTCACTAACGAAATTTACGATACTTGGCATTACGAGTGCACGTGTGTGGAAACAACGTGCGAGACCCCAATTATTTGAGTCATAAATAATGGGATAAACTTAATTCCACATTAGTAAATTTCCAACAAGTAAACAGGCCAAAGCACCGAGAGATGTAAAGCCAATAGCACAACCACCTAATATGAAACAAGCATATCATCCTGTCAACAAGCAGACAGTACCACAAGCTCCTGAAGTACCTAAGGAGGGGACTGGAAATTGCTATAGTGGTGGATAACAAGAAGCAAGCACAACAGGTTGTCTATGCAACCAGATGTGACAGTAGATGTGTCTAAGTAGACTAGTGATCATAAAACAACCTAAGGGGTTGGAGAGTGGTAATTCAGAAGAAGGGTGACAAACAGTGAGAGGGAAATCAACATCTAAGGCCACTCAAAGACTGGTGTTCCAGTAAGGAATTTCACAATGCTTCAACATCCCAATACATGTGGCACAACAGCTGACAGACAGAGTAATAGGAGTAGTGGAAGTAATGTACCACCAAAACCCACATCTTCCCAAATGATTATTGCTTGGAATGTAAGGGGTTTAAATAAAGTATATAAGCAAAGGGAATTGAAGGTTTTTCTATATGGAAATAAGGTAACTCTTGTTGTTTTTGAGCATAGAGTTAAAGAAAAAAATACTGCTAAAGTAATAAATAAGATTGCTCCAGGTTGGCTATGGTATGCAAACTATCCCTATAGTGTGAAAGGTAGAATATGGATAATGAGGAACCCAAGATTTGTTTCATACAGTACTCTGAGTATGCATGCTCAGTATTCTCATGCCCCGAATCATGGTCCGGACACGTTAGTACATTTGAATTGCACTAATATATAAAGCAAATGAAAAAAGAACGGTAAGTGGGATCCTCATGAATGGGAAATACAAATAAATAAACATGTAATAAGTACTGAAATTGATAATTGTAATGAACAAGAGAAGTGAAGTTATGAGTACTTTCATGTTCTGCATCTGAAATACTTGTTTAATTGTATTTATATATGTGGGGTCTTTCAAATTCTTGTTTGAGTTTGTGAAGGCCTTTAGTAGGAGGTTCCCATTTGATACTAAGATTGTTAATTTGATAAAATTCCGGAGTTATGGCATATGCTTAAAAGAGATATGATCATATTTGTTGTGAAACTGATTACAATTCTTAGTTAACCAGATGTTCCAACTAAAGAGTCCCAAGTAATATTATTGTAACTACTGCTTATTTATCCTGATAAAAAAGTTAAACTAGTTTGTGAAGTCAAAATGTGCTAGATTAGCAGTATTAGTGCATGTCTAGGAATATACATATTGTAAAGGAAACAAAAGACAAGTCTTGCTAATTTTTCCCTTTTTCTATTTATTAGCATAAAAGTAGTTGTTAGCTTGTGAAATTAGTAAAACTTGCATAATTGAATAATATGAAATATGGAATTTCATACATTTCTTTATATTTTACCTATATATTATTATGGTAGTTGTTGTAGGGCTAATTATAATAATCAAGAAGTAGTCATTTAAGTTTTATGGTGTACAATATTAATAGTATAATTTAAATATTTTTAGTGGAACCACAAGGATGCCAATTTGCCAAGTGGTAATCAAACTAATAATTAAGTGTTTAATTTATTTTCTTAAAGTAGAAGGTTATAATCAAAGTTATCAGAATACCAAATGCTTTTCAGTATTTATATATTCCCTTCCACTTGCAACCATGATGTAGAAACTTCAAGCCAGGTTCAATAGCTCAAAATATTAATAATAAGAAAAAAGGACAAGAAATTAAAGTATGGGGCCATTACACCTGTAAATATACAAAAATATTTTTTAATAATAAGAGGAATAAAATGGACGGTAGCTTACATAATTTTACATCCACTCACCAGAAAATATTAATCAAACGCCTAACAATTTTGAATGGAAATATTGGTATTATCTAAAACCTAATTATTAGACCTTTATTATTACTCTCCTTGCCTTGGTCAACTTTTGTGGTCCCACTAATGGCCAAATTTCTCCCTTAAAATAAATAGGGATTATAAATTGTTTTTCAACAGATAAGAAACAAAAATTATAAAATTATTATCCATCTTGATTTCACAAGTCACAAAGATCTAATCTTTCTCTTTCTTTGAGAAGCAAGTTATGTCAAATCCTTTTAATAATACTTTTATTCACAACAATCGAAAGTATAATTTTTATGAAATAAATTTATTAATAGGTGGATCTGCACCTCAACATTGTGAGTAGTAATGTGTAGAATGGAAAAATAACAACAATAACTATTTGTTAGAAATCTGAAAATGATCAAATGAAAGGGCTTGTTGAGTCGACCAAATTCTTGATCTATCCTTAAGATAATATTGTCCCGTATATCTTTTCAACGGTTGTAATAACAACTTATCTCCCAAGATAAAACAACAATCAAACAAATGAGCAAAGGGAACTCAAGTGTTTGCTTTGGAAGAAAGATTTTTGAGTATTTTGTGATTGCAAGAGAGGAAAACAATTTCAGAGAATTGTTGAGTGTAAGATGTCAAGTGTGTTTTTCCAAATGAGTCTTGTGTCTCATTTTATAGTGTGTAGATGATGACTCTCCAAATGGCTAAGTAATGACCATGAATGTCATGTTAATGCATTGAATTTAGAGTTATAATTCAGCTAAGTAATGGCTGAATTCATGAGCAAAATAATGGAGAGTAAATACTCTAAAGTCAGCCCAAGAATCAGTTTTTAATTCACCTCCAACGGATTGAAACGATCGAAGTCGCGGCTTCTTCGCCCAAAGAACTCACTGGAACTGGAACGTCAATTAGAGTCGCGGCCCTTCAATTTGTCGGGGTCTGAACGGTATTCGCAACGTTGCTCTTTGGCGCGGTTCCTGGATGGAGCAATAATGCTGATTTTGAGGAGTCACCACCTAATTATTTAAGTGAATTAGGACACTTGATTTATTGCAATAAAAATACTGCAATTGATCTCCATTTAATGGTCTGCGAAATTAATGAGATTCTGGATCAGGGTTCTTTATTAACCTAAAGGGAAGAAGTTAGACATCCTTTAAGATTCACTAACTTGCGGTTATCCGTTCAAACCTAGGTTAATTATTTATTGTCTTTTTGTTCTACATATTCTAAGCAATTTTCATAATTTACAATTACAATGGAATGCAATACAGAATAATAAAGCTAAAATCTAAATAAACTCCGGGACATCTTTTAGCCCTTTTTAGGCCTTCTGCACAAGATGATCTCCGGGTACCTGCACAAACACTTAGTAAAAGTGTTAGAAATAGAATAAATAATTTTAAAGTAATAGCAAGAATTAATAAGTAAAGCCAAAAATAAATCCGTCTTTTGTACATGGGAGGCCTTGGAAATCAGACGGAGATTCCTTCATCGACCAATATTGCTAGAAACAATAAAATAAATAAAACATTCGGATCCGCGCCAAAACAGTAATAGTTTTAAACACAGAGGGCTCAAATATATAAAAAATAAAGTGGGACAGCCTAGACACGTGCGGCTGCGAGAATTCGCCCTGCCAACGCATGTTAGTTATCCGGTGTAAGTGGAAGAAATCATCATTGCCCAGAAAGCTTCATTTATTTTATTTTCCGTCTTTGCAACTGTGGAGGCCTCAAGAATCGACGGATAACTTTTTCATCGGCCAATCAAATGTAGTATCATGTTCAACTCAGTAAATGCCCCATAATCAAGTGTAGAAATCTGTTCAACCAGTTTAATAAATGAATAAACGACCAAAATTTTGTCAAAATCAGTCAGAAAAAATAGTCCAGCAACAGAGATACCAACAATAATAAAGAAACCAAACACCTGCACACGCTGGAATATTTCCAAGCCAAAAACCAATCAACAATGGTCGAAGAACATTAGGACATTGACGGAGGAAGTCAAAACAAAGCTGAATCAGTCCAACAAAAACCAGAAGCAGTGACAACAATATAGAAAACAAAAATGGTCCAGAAACTAGTGAAAACAACAACGAGTTCGCCGGAATAATCCCACCAATGCAGAATCAACCTAACAAAATAAGAAGCAGTGACAACAATATAGAAAACAAAAATGGTCCAGAAACCAGTGGAAACAACAGCGAGTTCGCCGAAAAATAGACATGGTAATAGTGGATAAAACAACCAACAAGAGAAATAGCAACAATACGTCGCCGGAGTTTAAAAACTCCTCCAGATTCAAGACCGCAAATATATTTCCAACAACATAATAAGTGAAACAGAAGTAGGAATAACAAACGTCGCCGGAGTTTGAACTCCGGCCAGTTCGACAACACAAAAATCCAAGAGGGGGAGGGGCGTCGCTTCTACGGTGAGATACGCCGAAGCGACGCCACCGTGGATTGAGGTGCGGAACAGTGGTGGTCGATGATGTTTCAGTGGCGACGAGGCAGTGGATTCGACGGTGGTTCAGTGGCGACGAGGCAGTGGGTTCGACGGTTGTGGTGGAGGTTCGCTGGAGGTTTGGTTCAACGACGGGGTTGGTGTTCGAACTCCGGCGGCGTGACTTCGCCGGAGTTACGGTGTAAGCGGCGAGTTCGGATTGAGGTTTGTTTGCCGAGTGATGGGCTCGGGCGACGGATGGTGAAGCGATGGTGAAGGTGATGGAGTTCGCCGGAGCTCCAGGGCGGCGATGGTGAGAGGGATTAGGGGTGGTTCTGATGGTTTTTAGAGAGGAATGAACAATTTAGAAAATAAAAGGGGAGTCTTTTAGCGCACGTATCGCTGGGCGACTGGTGAGGTAAAGAGAGGGGAGTGTTGCGGCTGAGGGGGATTTTTTAGGGTAGGGAATTGCTTTATTTATAGTGTGGGATTAGGTTTAGGGTTTGGGTATTGAGGGAAAAGATGAAAGGTGTACTTGGCCTCATTTTCGGGCCTCAGTTTTTGGTGGTTTGGACTGATTCAGATTGTGCCTCGGACTGGACTGATTCGATAAAAATGCAAAACGGGTTCATTATTTAAAAGAAAAAATTATTTAAAAGATGCAAAATTATTAAAATGCAAATGCCGATGCAATAATAATAAAAATACAATATTTAACAAATATTTAATGCCTAATTAAAAGTAAAGACGGGATGTCAATTAATTATTTAAAGAGATGTAAAATTAGTAAAATAAAATGATCGCGCAACAATAATAACATAATATTTGAAAATATTTAATACCTAATTAAAGTAAAAACATGATGCCAATTTACAAAAAATAAAACAACATAGAATGTTAGGTAAAAAATATACAAAAATGCCAAAAAATGGTGATTAAAATGCGGTGTCCTAAAATGCTTAAAATTGCAAGAAATAACTAAAAGATGGGTCAAAATTGGGTGTCAACAGTTTGTCCCTCTTTGACCGAAGACGATGAAAGAGTTTTCGGACAAAGACGTTGACTTGTAGCAAATTTTGTTCTCATCGTCAGAATTAAAACAAAAAAAAAAAAAAAAAAAGGGCAAAAGCTGATGCAAATTCAAAAATTTTATCCCAGTGTCAAATTATGATGACACTGGGTCGCCGTGATGCCAAAATAAAAGACAAAACTGATGCGAATTTAAAATTTGTCACAGTGTCGAATTATGAGAACATTGGGTTGCTGCGATGCTAGAAAATTAAAGCAGGTAGTCGCCGATTCAAAATTGTCCCAGTGTCGAATCATGATGACACTGGGTTGCTGTGAGGTTGTTGTGAGGCTGCAAAATTAAAGACGATGCCGACGCAAATTCAAAATTTCCCCGGTCGGGCGATGATTGACACCGGGTTGCAATGCCGGTAATCGGAAAAGACATGGTGTTTGCAGATGTTGATGACGTCATTGCATGAACGCGATGCAGGTGCTCGTCGTTGCATAAACGAAACATAGATGAAGCCGCCAGATAAAGCCATACGATGGCGTCGTTGCGTAGACGCGATGCGATCTTGTCGTGCGTAGACGAAACATGAAGCCGCCAGATAGACTTACACGATGGCGTCGTTGCGTGACGCGATGCAGATGCTCGTCGTTGCATAGACGAAACATAGATGAAGTCGTTGCATAGGCTTACATGAGATGTCGTCGTTGCATAGACGCGATGCAGATGTTCGTCGTTGCATAGACGAAGCATAGTTGAAGCTGTTGCATAGTCTTACATGAAATGACGTCGTTTCATAGACGCGATGCAGATGCTCGTCGTTGCATAGACGAAACATAGATGAAGTTGTTGCATAGGCTTACATGAGATGGCGTCGTTGCATAGACGCGATACAGATGCTCGTCGTTGCATAGACGAAACATTGATGAAGCCGTTGCATAGGCTTACATGAGATGACATCGTTGCATAGATGCGATGCAGATGTTCGTCGTTGCATAGACGAAGCATAGATGAAGTCGTTGCATAGGCTTACATGAAATAACGTCGTTGCATAGACGCGATGCAGATGTTCGTCGTTGCATAGATGAAATATGGATGAAGCCGTTGTATGGGCTTACATGAGATGACGTCGTTGTATAGACGTGATGCTGATGTTCGTCGTTGCATAGACGAAACATGAATGAAGCCGTTGCATAGGCTTTTATGAAATGCGTTATTGCATAGACGCAGTGCAGATGCTCGTCGTTGCATAGACGAGACATGGATGAAGTCGTTGCATGAGCTTACATGAAATGACGTCGTTGCATAGACGCGATGCAGATGCTCGTTGTTGCATAGACGAAACATGGATGAAGCCGTTGCATAAGCTTTTATGAAATGCGTCGTTGCATAGACGCGGTGCAGATGTTCGTCGTTGCATAGACGAGACACGGATGAAGCCGTTGCATAGGCTTTTATGAAATGCGTCATTGCATAGACGCGGTGCAGATGCTCGTCGTTGCATAGATGAAGCATAGATGAAGTCGTTGCATAGACTTACAATGAAAAGGCGCTACATATTCTCCCCCTTTATCGCTACGGATAGTTTTAATCCGTCTGTCTAGTTGATTCTCAACTTCTGCTTTGTAACGTTTAAATGCTTCAAAGGTTTCATCTTTACTTTTTAGTAAGTAAAGGTAACAAAACCTTGTGTCATCATCTATGAAAGTCACAAAGTACTTGTTCCCCCCTTTAGTGCGAGCGAACTTCAAATCACATATATCAGTGTGTATAAGTTCTAGAGCAGCGGTATCCCTTTCGACGGATCTAAAAGGACTCTTGGAAAGTTTTGCCTCTATGCACACCTCACACTTACGTTGATGGTTTATGTCAATAGACGACAATAATTCCAGCTTTACCAATCTTTGGATAGATTGATAGCTTACATGTCCTAATCTATGATGCCATAGATTAGATGACTCAATCAAGTAAGTAGAAGGTGCAATTTTATTGATAGTTGAAACAGAAGGCATTACAGGTGCAACATTGAACTTAAAGAGGTCTTCACAGACGAAGCCCCTTCCTACAAAAGTTCCATTTTTAGTGATTACAAACTTGTTAGCCTCTAACACTAGCCTAAAGTCAACATTTACTAACAGAGGTCCAGAAATTAAATTTCTTCGAATTTCTGGGACATGCATCACTTCCTTCAGAATCAGCTCATTTCTGAACGTCATCTTTAGGGTCACTTTTCCTACCCCCAGCACCTCTGAAAGAATTATTGCCCATGAATAATTTCTTATCTGTGACTGGTGTATATGTGGAGAAGGCATCTTTATTAGAACAAATGTAACGGGTAGTACCCGTGTCTAGCCACCATTGCACCAGATTCTCAATGAGGTTAGCTACCGCTGAGAACTCCTCAATCATATCGTTGACGAGCGTGTCTTCAACAATGTTAGCCTTGGCCTTGCCTTTGGCCTTATTCTCAAGTGTCACGACCCGACCCCGGGCCCGCGACTGGTGCCCTACCTGGGCACCCTCACAGGTAACCATTAGAGAAAGTCAGTGGAACATACATAGAACACACAACGTAAATCCGTAAGAAGTAAACAACAGGCTAGCCGATGAGGCTGCCTTCCCGGATATACATATATAAATAGTCAAAAGCAGTTACATCATTTTTCTTGACAAACCGACCCACATACATGACTACATACCTCTAAGAATTTGACATAACTGTGACGGGACAGGGCCCCGCCATACCCCTGAATGTACAACAACCGACAATACCAGGGATCTGAACCAAAGATAAGCCTCCAGAGTAATAAAGTTTCTCAACAGATGAATAGTGATCCTAAGAGTGAGGATCAGCAACCTGTATAACTCTACCTGCGGCATGAACGCAGCCCTCCGAAGGAGGTCAGTAGAACATGTACCAAGTATGTGAAACTGAAAGTGGTGAAATGAAATCATATAGTCTAAAATAAAGCCGGAGACATGTATGATAACTCAAATAACAGTACAATGTGCCTTACTAACAATGAGAGTAAACAAGAGAATACTTTAATGCATAAAAATATGAGGCTCATGATCAAATTAGGGTCACCCGCCCGTAGTATCATTAAGCAATCCTACTTCTAGGACTATTTCACCCGCATAGGACTATTTCACCCGCATGGGCCCGGTGGACCCGCAATGAGTACAAACGCCGCACTCGCATCATGGGTAACAAATCCATGGAATAAGTAGTAACCCGGGGGTTTACCCCGCAAGAATAACATAACCTAGCACAACGGACTATCATACATAACATAAACACCACCGGCTTATCATACATAACATAAGCACCACCGGCTTATCATACATAACATAAGCAGATTAAGAAATCCCCTAACTTCTTATTAGCCTTATTTATATATACTCTCATTTTAGTTTACTTAAGGCACTAACATGTCATTATAAAATCCGGGAATTTAACCCAAAGTACTATGTACCTTTATCCTTTTAAAAATGACAATTTCTTGTATAAAATCCCCATAATACTAACGCCCGAAGTATCAAGGCTTGTCTACTTTTCAAAACAAGTCACTATACCTTTAGAAATACATTTCAAGGCTTTAAAACCAAGTAACTTCTACTTTCACAACCTAAGCAACTCGTGCCTATAAATCAAGTAGACATTCTCTTAACTTTCCATAAAGCCGTTATAACTAACTTCCCATAAAGCCGTTATAACTCTTTATGTTTTAGACAATTACATTCTTTTTATAACCAAGAGACTTATACTTTCAAAAACCAAGTATCATATACTTTCAAAATACTTCAAGTCTCTTAACTTTAGAAATCAAGTTTCTTAACTTTAGAATAGTTCAAGTAATCAATACTTTCCAAATCAAGTATTCTATACATTTTCAAGTCAAGAAATCTTTGTTTACCTTATTAGAATAAACCATTCTTTTTACTTTCCATAAAGTTATTATAACCAACTTTATGCTTTTGAAACCAAGGCATTTCTATCATTTAAAAACAAGTGAGTTAATTCTCTAACTCAACCAACTTGGACATTCTTAAAACAAGTCAAGGATATCAAATGAATTGAATTCATTTAAATCTCGTACGTCTACCGTACTATACATTTATAATTACTCATGCTCAAGAGATAAGAAAGTTTCCACATACCTCTTCGGTTCAATCCACTTGCTAAGTCCAATATGTCGTACGTCGTTGTTGACACCCAATTTTGACCCTCCCGTCCAGTCATTAACTATAAAATTACACTAATTTTCAATAATTTTTAAATAATAAAATGCAGCGATAAAACATTAATACAGACATAAATAAATAAATAATTTAATAATGACACCGCGTCTTACGCACTTAGAGTCTCGCGCCCATATTTATTAATTTTAAAGCCATGTCATAATTCTTAAATAATAATAAATACATAAAATAATAATCTAACACACGCGTTTTAATAATAGCATTCATAAAAGAATTAAGAAGTCCTAATTTTATTTAATAAGTCTTAATAACGACATCACATTATAAACATTAAACACCTAATTAAATCTAACTAACCTAACATTTAACCTATTTCTACCCAAATTTCAACAAATTCGCCAAATTTCAACCCTTTTACCCACGCCCGGCCACGACTCACTTTATTTCCCATCGACAGCACTCCACAAGCCCAGAAGCCAGCAGCCCTTCCTTCAGCCTTTCCCTTCGTCCCTCCCCTATCACACAAATACACAGAACCTTCAAGAACAAAACCTCCAGCCTTTAGCCGCGAATCTCGCCGGATTTTCAGGGAGGAAAATCCGGCGACTTTCCTCCTTACCCACACACACCCAGCCAACGATTTCTTACCATAACTAACCAAATCCCTTCAAATCAGAACCCGTTCGAATCACACAAAATCAGTAACAAATCAATCCAAAATAAGCAGCCAAATCGTCCTAAAATCGCACTAAATCAGCACTTAAACCTTACCTAATGGGGAACCCAAACCATGGCTATATAAGCACATGCAATAGGCATTTATAGAGGGGGAACACAGAGCAGAGACGGGAAGAAGCACAATACGACAGTAGGGCTTATTAAAGGAGACAGCAGGGCTCAGAGGGGTACAGACGGCAGAGCTCAGTCGGGCATAGGAAGTTAAGGGGGGCTCAGCACCCAGACAATCAGCATAGCACTAATAGGAAGTTCGAACCCTTTTCTTTCAATTCCAGCCAAGAAATCAGCAAACAAACCTTACCCTTTCATTCATATCGCAAAACCCGTCGAGTGGACCGACGACTTGATACGCTGCCTCGGGTCGCTGTCCGGAGAAGGTAATCTCGCCTCCTTTCATATTTTTTCATTCGATTGATATTTCGTAATGTGTGTGATGATTATGTGTTGGTAGCTGTTATCTGTGTATGTAGACTATTCTGAAACTGGTTTGGTGCTACCTGTTGTTGGAACCCTTCACAATAGTTAAACCATTAAACAGTGCCTCCGGATTTGCTATTTTTGATGTATCTCTGTCTTCCCCTCTCATCTATACATGCACTTGCATTCAATTCTTTAGGTATAAGTACGACCCTTGTGTGTTTTCTTTAGCTTTGTACATGAGTTTGGTCCTGGTTTAGTTTAATTGGTGTTTGCTCAACAGAGACATGTTTGAGGTTCTATGAGTCTGGTCATAACTTGAGTAGTTTCATGTCCAAAAAGCCAGCTTATTTTTGTCATTAGGACATCCTTGTCTGCCTCCTACGTCTGCTAGACTAATTGTATGCTTGCCTTACCTACTTAGAAGCCCACATGCTTAATACATAATATGTATGCGATTGTGTGTGCTTAGCTTAGTTCAAATGATCTTTGTTAGACCTGTCTGCTGTACTAGGTTATTGAGCATGTATAAACTGGAAATTGTCTTGGTCTGACCATGGTATAATTGCACAACATCTCTTTGGCCTCTCTTAATATGATACTCTAGTCTAACATAGGTCAATATCCCATCCTCTTGATCTTAAATAATGTCTGGTGCAAACCTTGAAATTTCAATTCCTTCCCTTTTCATTTTGGTTGATAGCATGAGGCCTTATCTTAATTAGAGAGATCTGTTTTATGGAACAATATCAAAATGTAGGTATGAACTGAGTCTATTTGTCAAGTCACTAATTTAGAGTTTATCTCCCTTACACCACGAAGTATGCTGCTTGACTTAATCTGTGTATGTGCTCTTGTATGATCAGTATACATTAACTCTTGTCTAGTTTTGGAGACAAATTTGTACCTATCTCCTTAAGCAAAAAATGAACGAACTCGTGTTTTCATTCCTATGCATGATTAAGTGTGTACATACAAGAATCGTATATCTTTGCATACCTTCAGGCACATCATACTTACTTTGAATATTATGAGTATACTAGCTTTCATGTAAGTCAGTATATAAAGGGATAGGGATTTAGGTATATCATATATAGTCTTAATATTTCATGTATATCAGTTTCCCTATATGGCTCTTTGTATCAACATGGGCTTACACATGCATGAATAAGGATGTTTATTAATTGGGCCTGTTGTATATACATTTCACATATCTCAGTCCTTTTATATGTCTAAATGCATGAATACGGGCTTGCACATTTATGAATGCTCGTTAATTGGGTCCCTCGCATACATGGGCTGATATAGTCCTTTGATCCGAAAACAGTATTTGAGCCTACTGTGTTGCGGGGAGCTACTGTTTCACTGAGGCCCAGTTTGGGCTAACATATTCTCTTGTCCGGAAATAACTGTTTGTACCCATACTTATTATTGATTGTGATGCATTTTTGGGCATGTACTAATCCTTATCATTTTCTTTTTTACATGGCACGCATCGGAGCTAAACGAAGAGTCTCATTACGAGACTCATCATGAGTTATAATAGACAAGGATCTACATCTGTGTGCATTTATCTTTGCCTCAGAAATTCCAAGCCGCAGGCAAAAGACATCGCCATTCCTCGAGTCCTTTTAATTATTTTCTACCCCGCCCCCATTCATTTATTTATTGTAAATTATTTGTCTAACGCTACATTAATTAATAGAATAATTAGAATATCTAAACCCTGAACCTCTAGATCAGAAAACAATTCTCTTTAGGTTAATTACTTTAAACTCACTACATATTGCTTAAGTCATACTAAACTATTAAATTTTATTTATCTTCGTACCTGTTCGCCGCTAGCATTTTATTACTAGATTTCCAACCCATTTTGTTATAGACCCTCATTAACATTTGCATAAAAGCCTTATTTCTTTTATTAAAAACCTCCTAAACATTTGGCATACTATGATATGCTAATAAAAGTATAAATCGTCTTTGCATATATAATAATACATGTTTTAAATCTCACATTTTATGTTAACAAGAAAACTTCCTATATTTTTACTTAAATACTTTTTCAAAGACATGTATTGCATCTCAGATAATAAACCCTAGGTTTGAACGGACGACCGCAAGTTAGCGGATCCTTTAGGGTGCCTAACCCCTTCCCTTTAGGATAATAAAGAACCCTTACCCAGAATCTCATTAAGTTTAGCAGACCATTAAAATGGAGTTAATGTTTTACTTTAAACTAGTTAAACATTTAGGTGTCCTAATTCACCCAAATTAATTAGGTGGCGACTCCGCGAACCCTTAGCACCTTAGCATTTCTAGCACTTTAGCATTTATTAACCTTTAAACACCCTCTTAAACCATTTTTAACTATTTAGCATTTTATTATTTATTTTTCTAACATGCATATTAAGCAGGGTTCGCTTTCAGAAAGTCGCGGTCGAAATCGGGCGCGACAGAATGGCGACTCCACTGGGGATTTAAGGTTCTTAACCATAACAAACCTAGGGTTATTATTTGGCATTATTTTGCATTTAATTGGTTGTGCTATATTTTGTTTTATTCATTTTAATTGCTACCTGTTTTACTGCTTTCCTTAAACTGGCATTCCGCTCATATCTCTTCCACTCTGGAAAATTCACACAATCACACACTACGTGCGAGGTGCGCTGGGTGCATCAACAAAATTCTTTTTTCAAAACCCAAATTTAGGAGAGTTGGTAACATACGTGGAGTGTCCGGTCTAACCGGTGGCCGCGTAGCCTTCTCACTCGAGTTGTCCGCTCGGGAACGCTGGCCTAGAAAAGCCAAATCTTAGAAACTTAAGATAGAGCTATACCACCCTTATTTTAGGGCACGTGCATTTACCTTAGGTGGGTGGGTCCGCATCGACACCACAATTAGGAAGACACCAAACTTGTCGACGGGTTTCTCAACCCAACGACCAACCAGCATATTATGTGTAGCGTGACAATGATAGACAAATCCAAACCTAATCATGTCATGCTAAAATTGGGAAAAGTGCACCGTCATTTGGTCGCCATTTCCAACGAAAGCATTACAGTTAGACGACTTGGACAAATCCGTCATAATCTCGCATAAGTGACGTTTAGGCCTACCCCTGGCATCAAAGGGTCCCCATGCATGTTAGGACTCGCTTGCAATGTGACAATTTATATGCAACATGTACTTGCTAAATGTTTTTACACTCTTGCAAAATCACGTGCTTTACACTAACGCAGTTTGCTACATGTTGTCTAGAGGATTTATCATCTCCCCCCAAAGGTCGATTTGTATTTGACTAAGCAATGAGCATCGATCTTTCACAAGATCAAAGACACGGTCAATGACATGGCCGATTCAAGGGCATTTGGCGAGCAGTCGGAACTGTCTTGGTTCCTATAGGCAAAGCGAGTCTCGAAGAGAAAGGCGATAGATCCGATCGGCGCCGCCCGATTACGCAAAGAAACGGGCAACCTACGGCCGAAATTAAGGCGAAACATCAATAAATACAAGCAACTTTATTGAGACCCACTTTAGGTCAAACACCCTGCGTATTCAAAGCGGGACAAGGTAGGAAACTGCATGGGGTTGCAAGTCCAAACAGGCCCGGCACGTGGATATCACGGGACAAGGCGGCGAAGTCAAATACGAATCGACCCCAAACTCACAAATTTTCTTTGGCGCAGTCTTTTCATATTAATGAAGCGAAAGTGCAACACCAAGCGAAAAGACGGAAAAAAAGTTTCTTCGCAGAAGCAGAAAGAAGTAGCAGAGGCATATGACAACAATCCAAAATTCAAAGTCCGTGATCGGCAAAGCGAAGCGACATCGACAATCAATCACTCGAATTCCGCAACAAAGTCTAGCGCATCAGCTCGGGCATAAAACACACAACAAAGGCATCGTGACAATTCGTCAGTTGCAAGGAAACATCTCAGGGACGACATCTCTACCCACATAATTGCCTTTCTCAAATATTTATCATTCTGTTTTAACAGTTATACACTAACTCTTTCTCAAGCTTAGCTTGCAGGAGCATTTATTCTACAGGAGCAGCAGCAACACGTCCAGGCAACGACGTTATCAGCATTATGTCCAGGAGACTACATATATCCGACTCAGTTTCGTCAGTCAAAACTGGGACAATTTTTAAGAATTTCGCCACGAAAAGACACCGACAAATATGATTCCATATGCTCGAAAGATCGACATAAACTGGGACAATTTTACGGGTTTTACTACAAATGACATCAATGGACATGGTTAATTTACGCTAAGGGTTCCATGTCCCAAAACTGGGACAAATTTTAAAAGAGAGCTCGGCGTGAATGAACACCGAGAGTATGGGAGAATATACCGCCGATTTCGGATAAGGAAGTTTGCTTTGTTTCACAACATGTCACTATTCAAATATCGACATAATATTTTCTCAAGATAGAATATTTTTCAACAAATGTTTTGACCGAGACTCGAAATCAGACAGGGGTACATGTCCAGACAAGACAACGCGTGCAAATATCAAGAGCCAACACAAATCGGCCGACCCCCTCCCCGAACTCACAATTTTTTCTTTGAGTGAATCTTGCAGGACAACAGGAACAATGAGGACAACAACATTCCAATACAACAGATCCGCTCACGAAGTCCGTCTGCAACAAGTCTACATCAAATACATCTCGCAAAAACCACATCTTCGTTACTCAGGCTACATCATTTACACTTTAATTATTTCATCTAGCTTTGATTATGCATAACACGATTTTTATCTATGCATCTCGTCCATACAAGCGATTCGCCCGCATGAGTCATTTGCATTTTGTCCATCTGACGATAACGCCATCTGAGCGTCATTTGCATTTCGTCCATACAAGATGATAACGCCCATCTGGCGTCATTTGCATTCGTCCCATACAAGCGATAACTCCCATACAAGGCGTCATTTGCATCTCGTCCATACATGACGATAACGCCCATACAAGGCGTCATTTGCATTTCGTCCATACAGCGATAACGCCATACAAGGCGTCATTTGCATTTCGTCCATACTGAGCGATAACGCCATACAAGGCGTCATTTGCATCTCGTCCATCTGAGCGACAACGCCCATCTGGCGTCATTTGCATTTCGTCCGCATAGCGACAACGCCATACAAGGCGTCATTTGCATCTCGTCCATACAGCGACAACGCCCATACAAGGCGTCATTTGCATTTCGTCCATACAGCGATAACGCCCATACAAGGCGTCATTTGCGTATCGTCCATACAAGCGATAACACCCATACAAGGCGTCATTTGCATTTCGTCCATACAGCGATAACGCCCATACTGGCGTCATTTGCATTTCGTCCATACAAGCGATAACGCCCATACAAGGCGTCATTGCATCTCGCCCATACATTTACAACGCCATACTGGCGTCATTTGCATTTCGTCTGCATAGCATGATAACGCCCATACTGGCGTCATTTGCATCTCGTCCATACAAGATGATAACGCCATACAAGGCGTCATTTGCATTTCGTCCATACAAGCGACAACGCCATACAAGGCGTCATTTGCGTATCGTCCATACAAGCGATAACGCCATACTGGCGTCATTTGCATTTCGTCCATACAAGCGATAACGCCATACAAGGCGTCATTTGCATTTCGTCCCATACAAGCGACAACGCCCATACTGGCGTCATTTGATCTCGCCCATACAAGCACGACAACGCCCATACTGGCGTCATTTGCATTTCGTCTGTACAAGCGATAACGCCATACAAGGCGTCATTTGCATCTCGCCCATACAAGCGACAACGCCATCTGGCGTCATTTGCATTCGTCCATACAAGCGATAACGCCATTCAGGCGTCATTGCATGTCGTCCATCTGAGCGATAACGCCATACAAGGCGTCATTTGCATTTCGTCCATACAAGCGATAACGCCATACTGGCGTCATTTGCATCTCGTCCATATAAGATGATAACGCCATACAAGACGTCATTTGCATTTCGCCCATACAAGCGATAACGCCATACAAGGCGTCATTTGCATTTCGTCCGCATAAGCGATAACGCCATACAAGATGTCATTTGCATCTCGTCCATACAAGCACGACAACGCCATCTGGCGTCATTTGCATTCGTCCATACAAGCGATAACGCCATACAAGGCGTCATTTGCGTGTCGTCCCATACAAGCGATAACGCCCATCTGGCGTCATTTGCATTTCGTCCCATACAAGCGATAACGCCCATACAAGGCGTCATTTGCATTTCGTCCATACAAGACGATAACGCCATACAAGGCGTCATTTGATCTCGCCCATACAAGCGACAACGCCATACAAGACGTCATTTGCATTTCGTCCATACAAGCGATCACGCCACACATGGCGTCATCTGCGTCTCGCCTATACAAGCGGCGTATCATCACATCATTCCATATACGATTTGACTACAACCACAACACAAAATTTACATTCTTACATTATTTTGTTTTGTGATTATGCACTAATGTTTCTATCTTAGCTTCAATCTACAGAATCGCAAGATGGAGCATAACGTGGATTTTCTCTTACAAATAACCGGCAATTTGCGGGGCCAATCTTCCCAATGAATGATGAGCGGCCTCAGCGTCCGCTGCTCCACATCATCATCCCACAAAGACCATAAGCCATAGCGTGACACCCTGTGTTCAAGCCGATTATTTTTATTTCTTTTCTTTTTGCACCATAGCCCGGTCATCATAACTCGACCTCGGATAATTTTGAGTCCGCCACCTCGCCAATTGCCCAACATTTTATTCGAGGTCGAGACAAAATTGGCTATGAGTCAACGTCTTTGTCCGAAGATTCTTCCATCATCTCCATACAAAGAGGGACAACTGTTGACACCCAATTTTGACCCTCCCGTCCAGTCATTAACTATAAAATTACACTAATTTTCAATAATTTTTAAATAATAAAATGCAGCGATAAAACATTAATACAGGCATAAATAAATAATTTAATAATGGCACCGCGTCTTACACACTTAGAGTCTCGCGCCCATATTTATTAATTTTAAAGCCATGTCATAATTCTTAAATAATAATAAATACATAAAATAATAATCTAACACACGCGTTTTAATAATAGCATTCATAAAAGAATTAAGAAGTCCTAATTTTATTTAATAAGTCTTAATAACGACATCACATTATAAACATTAAACACCTAATTAAATCTAACTAACCTAACATTTAACCTATTTCTACCCAGCCCAACAAATTCGCTTGACCAACCTTTACCACGTGGGCCACGACCAGCCCTTTATTTCCCATCGACAGCACTCCACAAGCCCAGAAACCAGCAGCCCTTCCTTCAGCCTTTCCCTTCGTCCCTCCCCTATCACACAAATACACAGAACCTTCAAGAACAAAACCTTCAGCCTTTAGCCGCGAATCTCGCCGGATTTTCAGGGAGGAAAATCCGACGACTTTCCTCCTTACCCACACACACCCAGCCAACGATTTCTTACCATAACTAACCAAATCCCTTAAAATCAGAACCCGTTCGAATCACACAAAATCAGTAACAAATCAATCCAAAATAAGCAGCCAAATCGTCCTAAAATCGCACCAAATCAGCACTTAAACCTTACCTAATGGGGAACCCAAACCATGGCTATATAAGCACATGCAATAGGCATTTATAGAGGGGGAACACAGAGCAGAGACGGGGAGAAGCACAATACGACAGTAGGGCTTATTAGAGGAGACAGCAGGGCTCAGAGGGGTACAGACGGCAGAGCTCAGTCGGGCATAGAAAGTTAAGTGGCTCGACCTGCACAATCAAAGATAGCACTAATAGGAAGTTCGAACCCTTTTCTTTCAATTCCAGCCCAGAAATCAGCAAACAAACCTTACCCTTTCATTCGCATCGCAAAACCCGTCGAGTGGACCGACGACTTGATACGCTGCCTCGGGTCGCTGTCCGGAGAAGGTAATCTCGCCTCCTTTCATATTTTTTCATTCGATTGATATTTCGTAATGTGTGTGATGATTATGTGTTGGTAGCTGTTATCTGTGTATGTAGACTATTCTGAAACTGGTTTGGTGCTACCTGTTGTTGGAACCCTTCACAATAGTTAAACCATTAAACAGTGCCTCCGGATTTGCTATTTTTGATGTATCTCTGTCTTCCCCTCTCATCTATACATGCACTTGCATTCAATTCTTTAGGTATAAGTACGACCCTTGTGTGTTTTCTTTAGCTTTGTACATGAGTTTGGTCCTGGTTTAGTTTAATTGGTGTTTGCTCAACAGAGACATGTTTGAGGTTCTATGAGTCTGGTCATAACTTGAGTAGTTTCATGTCCAAAAAGCCAGCTTATTTTTGTCATTAGGACATCCCTGTCTGTCTCCTACGTCTGCTAGACTAATTGTATGCTTGCCTTACCTACTTAGAAGCCCACATGCTTAATACATAATATGTATGCGATTGTGTGTGCTTAGCTTAGTTCAAATGATCTTTGTTAGACCTGTCTGCTGTACTAGGTTATTGAGCATGTATAAACTGGAAATTGTCTTGGTCTGACCATGGTATAATTGCACAACATCTCTTTGGCCTCTCTTAATATGATACTCTAGTCTAACATAGGTCAATATCCCATCCTCTTGATCTTAAATAATGTCTGGGTGCAAACCTTGAAATTTCAATTCCTTCCCTTTTCATTTTGGTTGATAGCATGAGGCCTTATCTTAATTAGAGAGATCTGTTTTATAGAACAATATCAAAATGTAGGTATGAACTGAGTCTATTTGTCAAGCCACTAATTTAGAGTTTATCTCCCTTACACCACGAAGTATGCTGCTTGACTTAATCTGTGTGTGTGCTCTTGTATGATCAGTATACATTAACTCTTGTCTAGTTTTGGAGACAAATTTGTACCTATCTCCTTAAGCAAAAAATGAACGAACTCGTGTTTTCATTCCTATGCATGATTAAGTGTGTATATACAAGAGTCGTATATCTTTTCATACCTTCAGGCACATCATACTTACTTTGAATATTATGAGTATACTAGCTTTCATGTAAGTCAGTATATAAAGGGATAGGGATTTAGGTATATCATATATAGTCTTAATATTTCATGTATATCAGTTTCCCTATATGGCTCTTTGTATCAACATGGGCTTACACATGCATGAATAAGGATGTTTATTAATTGGGCCTGTTGTATATACATTTCACATATCTCAGTCCTTTTATATGTCTAAATGCATGAATACGGGCTTGCACATTTATGAATGCTCGTTAATTGGGTCCCTCGCATACATGGGCTGATATAGTCCTTTGATCCGAAAACAGTGTTTGAGCCTACTGTGTTGCGGGGAGCTACTGTTTCACTGAGGCCCAGTTTGGGCTAACATATTCTCTTGTCCGGAAATAACTGTTTGTACACATACTTATTATTGATTGTGATGCATTTTTGGGCATGTATTAATCCTTATCATTTTCTTTTTTACATGGCACGCATCGGAGCTAAACGAAGAGTCTCATTACGAGACTCATCATGAGTTATAATAGACAAGGATCTACATCTGTGTGCATTTATCTTTGCCTCAGAAATTCCAAGCCGCAGGCAAAAGACATCGCCATTCCTCGAGTCCTTTTAATTATTTTCTACCCCGCCCCCATTCATTTATTTATTGTAAATTATTTGTCTAACGCTACATTAATTAATAGAATAATTAGAATATCTAAACCCTGAACCTCTAGATCAGAAAGCAATTCTCTTTAGGTTAATTACTTTAAACTCACTACATATTGCTTAAGTCATACTAAACTATTAAATTTTATTTATCTTCGTAACTGTTCGCCGCTAGCATTTTATTACTAGATTTCCAACTCATTTTGTTATAGACCCTCATTAACATTTGCATAAAAGCCTTATTTCTTTTATTAAAAACCTCCTAAACATTTGGCATACTATGATATGCTAATAAAAGTATAAATCGTCTTTGCATATATAATAATACATGTTTTAAATCTCACATTTTATGTTAACAAGAAAACTTCCTATATTTTTACTTAAATACTTTTTCAAAGACATGTATTGCATCTCAGATAATAAACCCTAGGTTTGAACGGACGACCGCAAGTTAGCGGATCCTTTAGGGTGCCTAACCCCTTCCCTTTAGGATAATAAAGAACCCTTACCCAGAATCTCATTAAGTTTAGCAGACCATTAAAATGGAGTTAATGTTTACTTTAAACTAGTTAAACATTTAGGTGTCCTAATTCACCCAAATTAATTAGGTGGCGACTCCGCGAACCCTTAGCACCTTAGCATTTCTAGCACTTTAGCATTTATTAACCTTTAAACACCCTCTTAAACCATTTTTAACTATTTAGCATTTTATTATTTATTTTTCTAACATGCATATTAAGCAGGGTTCGCTTTTAGAAAGTCGCGGTCGAAATCGGGCGCGACAGTCATATGTCAACCTAAAATGATCACAATACGTCTATTAACTTCTAGCTTCAAACGTAGAATATCCCAAGTGTAAAGTCACTTAATTCTACGGAAAATTGGACAGCACTTCCTTTGTTTCTACATACTTTTCCGACTTTTTCAAGGCCCGAAATCAATAATCAAATGCCACATTTAAGGCTCAACACATCAACCAATCAAAGGGGATTACACGCCGCACAGGACGTGTAAAATTCAGCCCCACAATCGATATCCAAATAGTCCAACATTTCAATTCCATTATTGGCTACAATGCAACCACAATGTAAAGTCTTTTCCAATTCATTTTTAATCCACGTTGTTTAGTCTAACATGTTATATAGCCACAATCGATAATAACAAATACCATCTCTTCTTTATATAACATGCGACGACTAAAACTAATAACCAAATCGAATTACAATCTTAAGGTTAAACATGCAACTTTCGGATTCCATCCAAATATTCCATAACATTCAATCTCCATATATATATCTCATGCTTGCATAATATATATATGACTACAACAATAAGTAACCTTTAATCACTTAAGAAGATAAAATTGTTACCTTGATAAGCCCAAAATAGTCCAACAATCTCGCCTACTTTAGCCCTCTTTCCGAAATTCTTCTTCCCGCCAAATTCACCTCTACGAACACTCTACAAGTTTGTCAACATATTTCCTTCTTATTGCCTTTCCAAAAATTCCTTGAAGGCTTAGGGTTTTTCTCACAATTTCTTTGAGAGAGAAGAGAAGAGGAATTTCTATTTGGATGAAATCTTGCAAGACTTGGTCATATATAGCCTCTATCTTGTTATACAAGTTGGGAGGGACACTTGTCGCCCTCTCATAGATCTATTACACAAATATCTTCTATTTTTACACCTTTTCCGCAAAAAATCCCGCCTCGGCGCCGCGGCCTTGCAGTCGGCGCCATGGCGCTGCAACTTCAGACAGTTTCAGGGCTTACGGAGCCGCGTCCCTGCATCTGGCACCGTGGCGCCTGACCCTTTCTCTTCTGTCATCTTGTAACGTCCATAACTTTCTACTCCGATGTCCAATCGACGAGAGGTTTGTTGAGTTGGAAACTAGATTCAATGAACTTCATACTAGGATTTTGAAACACCTAAAAACTCTCAATATACTAGGAGATATACTGCTCCAAAGTTGACTGAAAAACTGTCCAAAAATATTCTGCCAATATTTTTTTTCTTTTTCCAAATTCGAATCTTATTTCCTTTCGTACGTTCTCATCTCATCCTCTTGGAATTACGGGGTGTAACATCACGTTTGAGCTTGCGGTAGTCTTTGGCCATGTGACCAACTATACCACAGTGGTTACAATTTCTCTTGAACTTTTCAGTTATTTGGGGCTTGCCTTCCTTCTGGAACTTCCGCTTCTTGCTTGAGTTCCTTTTGACTTCCGTCAGGTTTGTCTTAGCCTCAACGGGTTGTTTCCCTTTGGCATGACCTTCTTATTGTCTTCATGAATCTGGAGTTTGACAATAAGTTCATCTAGGGTCATCTCATTCGTTTTGAGTTTTAGATAGTTCATAAACTCAGTCCATGAGGGAGACAACTTCTCGATTAATGTCCCAACCAAGAATTGTTCGTTGGGCTTTAATCCTTCCAAATTCAGGTGATGTAGAATCATTTGGAATTGCTGGACTTGGGATGTCACACTTTTGTTGTCCACCATTTGAAGTTTCAGGAACTTCCCAATGATGAACTTCTTACTACCCACATCTTGGGTGTTGTACTTTTTCTGAAGTTTGTCCCATAACTGCTTGACAGTTTCAACGGTGCAATATACCGTGTATAGTGGATCGGACAAACTGTTTAGAATATAGTTCCTACACATGAAATCACTATGTTTACATGTTTCGCGAACCATCCTCATGTCGTCAGCGACATGGTTACCTTGGCCCCCTCCCACCAAATTATTTGGCTGATGGTCCACGTCTTCCCCAACTAGTGGAGGATCTTCGGTTAGGAAACGTGACATTCTCATAACCATCAGGAAAAACAACATCTTTTGTTGTCATTGTTGACACCCAATTTTGACCCTCCCGTCCAGCCATTAACCATAAAATTACACTAATTTTGTAAAATAATTTTTTAGGATTTTTATAATAAAATACAACAATAAAACATAAATACAGGCATAAATAATTAATTTAATAATGACATCCCGTCTTACGTAGAGTTTTAAGCACTTAGAGTCGCGCGCCCGCATTAATTAACTTTAAGCTTTGTCGTAATTCTTAAATAATTAATAAATGCATAAAATAAATAATTTAGCGATAACGTCGTGTCAGGTAGCATGGCCGCATTTATTAGTAATCATTTGTAGTTTAAAAATCAATTTTAATCTGATATATATGCATTTAATAGCACCGCATTTATAAAGCATTAAACAATTCTTAAAAATCATATTTGCATTAGCATTTAAATAATTCAATCTAAGCTCATTTTAATTTTAATTTAACTTCGCAATAATGCATAACAATAAAATTTTAAATAATAGCGTCGCATCCTAAAGCATTAAGCATTAATTAAATAACACGCCCGCGTTTATTATAACAATTAATTTTAATAAAGCACCTAAATAATATAAGCAATTTATGTTATTAATTTATCACTAATTAACTCCCAAAGACTAACTAATTAAAAGCCTAAAACTAATTAAAACTAACTAACCTCGGCCCTAATTCGCAGCCCACTACCCAAACCCAGCGTCAGCCCAACACCCCTATTAACCCAATACCCGTCGCCCCGGCCCAGCACCCGCAGCCACGCCTTTAAACGCTCAAAGAGTCCTCGTCTTCCCCACACCCCTTTAAAAACAAAACCTAAAATAAATCTAACCTAAAACCGATACTAAAGCTTAGCCGCCGCAATTCTCGCCCAATGCACCAGCACCTCAGCCCGGATTTCTCGCCTGAGAATCCGGGGCTTTCCCTTACCCACGCACCCTAGCCAGCTCTTCCTTCCATGACCAAACGATTTCTTACCATAGAGTCAAAACCCGTTCGAATCAATACGAATCAAGCACGAAATCTCAGCCTAGAGAATCAGCCTTTTATTACTTACCTAATGGGGAACCCAAAACAGGCTATATAAGCGCATGCAATAGCATCGGCACCCTCAGCCACAGTTAGCACACCCATAGCATCGAAACAGAGCGTCGAATTCAGAGCACAGACAGCAGAGTTCAGAGGGAACCCATAACATCGATACGACGTCCCCCTTAGCAGCAGTCAATAACTCAGAGGATAGCAGAATATCGGGAATTAGGGGCTCAGCACCTAGACCACTAGCATCGCCATAAAAGGTAGTTCGAATCCCCCTTAGTTTAGTTCCAGCCAAAAACCAGCAAACAAAACCTCGCCCTTTCATTCGCATCGCAAAACCGAAACCCGAGCGAGTCGACGACTTGATAAGCTGCCTGTCATTTGTCAGGAAGGTAAACTCACTCTTTTAGAATTCTTCTTTGTTTAATATGTATTGTGTGGTCTGCGTAATTTGACATTGTTTGTTTACTGTTTGTTTACTATTATTATTCATCATGTTCGACTGTTAGTCGATTTTAATATGTCTAAGTGAGTGTTGAGTTGTTAAAGTGTTTATCAGATTGGTTATTATGTATGTTGGTTATATTGATTAATCCGAATATTAATATGTCGAGACGTTTGTTGGTCTCTTCAGTTACCGTGAAGCTTGATGTGTGAAATGAATAATTAATAAGCTAACTTGTGGTTTATTTTTCTTACCTGAGTATAAATATCCGCCAATCTATCTAGACTAAAATAGAAGGGGGGTAACTACTCGCGCTATGTGGGCTTTTGTTTGTTGTCCGTTATGTAAGAGTTCAAAGCTATTTTGTTCTTTGAAAACCTGTTAGTATAAATAGAAAATGATCTTTTTACATCCAATAACACTAGTTTAAGGCCTAAAAATGATTTAAACACTTTGTCGGATTGATTTCTTGGTTGAACTAACTTCACCGCCGTCGGGCTGATGATATTAACGTTTGTTAGATTAGCTTAGGGGCGCATTCCTCTTCTGCTTGTGGCTAGATTTTTCTAGACTGATTTTAGCGATTTCGCCATCGATTTAAATCCTTGTTTTGGGCTGGTTTGGCCATTCCGTCGGACAAGTTTCACCGATTAACGATCGATTTCTTTAACTAGTTTGCTGGATCGATTTTGGTCGCTTCATCGATTTTCAGCCATAACTTGATCGATTTTGGCCCTCTGTTTTCAAACATTTTTGATTGGTTTTGGCCTCCTTTTTGTCGCCGGTTTTGGCTTTCTTTGGTCATTGGTTTCGACCGGTTTGTTGGATTTTGGGGCTATTCCGCTTATTAATTTCTCGTATCATGTGTTACTTCTAAGCTTGAAATTACTAAGAACTTCGATTTACCATATGTTTGTGGTGTTAGCCTAAGTAAAGCTCTAGGTTTGGTCTTGTTATTAGTTGGTGTTCTTTTAATCAGCCGTGTTTTTCAGACTATGTGGAATGATCTCTTCGATTGTTAAGGGGCCTAGCATGCTTACTAAATCAGTCCATTAGTTTCTAAGTGAATCCCTCTATGTGCTGAAAAATCTGAGCTACGAAAGGGGTACATAAGTTTCTAGTCCATCCGAAAATGCCAATCTATTGTCTTTTCCTAATAAGTCGGAAATAGGCATGTTTGGTACCGATTTCCTATCCATCTCTATTTTAAGCTATGCATGATTATTCTACAACCTCTGTGATATTTGCAATTCCCGCTTGGACGAACATTTGCTTTGCTTGGCCTAATCGGCCCATTGTGTCCGTCGACACTGCACTTCTGTTATTACTTAATACATGTTGAAAAGTGGGATCGCAATCTACCCCTACAAGATGCATCCGATTGTAATACCCATCCATATAATGTGTCTTTGGTCGTATAATCGATAGTTGAGACATATATCGCTTTCAAATTCTCTCGTGTGGTCGTGGTATAACGTGCGCAGATCTTTCCTATGATTCAAATAGTCGAAACATATACTAATCCTTATCTTTTCTTATTTTACATGAAACACATGCCTTGGAGCAAAGGGAGGAGTCTCAATACGAGACTCATCACTATTTTCCCAAATGAAGATCCGTGCCTACATTCCTCGTCAGATCTCACATCCGATATCCTAAAGCCACGTTTAAATGCTCGCTACCATTCCTTATGGTCATTTTATTTTCTCGCTTCCCGCCATTCATTTATTGTAATATAATTGTCTAACATTACGCTATTAGTAAAACATGGAGTAGTTAAACATTGACGCAATAAATTAGAAGGTAGTTTGCCCTCTTAAGTTAATTGCCTAAATTATTAAACCATTTAATCACATAATTACTCGTAGTCTAGACATTATTTCCACATTAAATCTTAACTTGCATAATTAATCACATATAGCTATGATATTATTTTCCATTTCTAACTCATTTGCTATAGCACCCATATAGAAATCTTATTTTTCATATTAAGAAAACCCCCTTAAGCATGTGTTATACTAATCAAGGTAGGCAAATGTGTATATTTAGTCAATTAGTCTATTTTTGCATTATATATTATTTAAAGCATGCTTTAAACTTTAGTAACATTTTAGCACCTTCCTAGCATTCTTTCTACTTTAGCATATAGCACCTTTTGCCCTTTCAATACTTTAAGCACCTTTTAAACATTTTAACATGCTAGCATCTATCTCCTAGCCTTCAGCACTTTAGTATTTAGCACTTTTAAGCACCTCTTTACACCTTAGCACCCGTTAGCTTTAAAATTAACCTCTTAGCACCTTTAAAACATCTTCCAACATTTTAAAACCTTTTTAACTACTCAGCATTATTTTAACATCCAGCATTTTATTTTCTAACATTGCACTTTTTATAGATCTTTTACTTTGCATTTTTAAAAATATAATAACTACCCTAGGTTTGGCAGGATAACCGCAAGTTAGCGGATCTTAGAGGGTGCCTAACCCCTTCCCTCTAGATTAATAAAGAACCCTTACCCAGAATCTCATTAAGTTTAGCAGACCATAAAAATGGAGTTAATGTTTACTTTAAACTAGTTAACATTTAGGTGTCCTAATTCACCCAAAATAATTAGGTGGCGACTCCGCGAACCCTTTAGCATTTTAGCACCCATTTAAACTTTAGCACCTTTTGCACTTTTAGCCTCTTTTGCGATTTTAACATTCTTTTAATATGATTCCCTTTTATTATTTTTCTAACCTTTAATTTGAGCAGCAGGAGTTTAGAAAATAAAATGTCGCGGTCGAAATTGGGCGCGACAGAAATGGCGACTCCACTGGGGATTTTAGGTTCTTAACCACAACAAACCTAGGATAATTATTTGGCAATTACTTTTGCATTTAATTTTTGTGTGCTGTATTTTGTTTTGTTTATTTTAAATTGCTACCTGCTTTACTGCTTTCCTTAAACTGGCATTCCGCTCATATTTCTTCCATTCTGGAAAATTCACACAAATCACACACTCACGCGCTGGTGTGCTCCGCGCACCCGGAAATTCCTTTCAAAAATATCCAAATTTTAGGAGAGTTGGCGCCTGCGCGGAGTTAGATCGGTTCGTCTGATCAGCCGCGTAGCCTTCTCACTCGAGTTGTCCGCCGGGAACTCAAGGCCCGTAAAAGCCAAATCTTAGAAACTTAAGATAGAGCTATACCACCTTTATTTTAGGGCACGTCGATTTACCTTAGGTGGGTCAATCCTTGGCATTGACACCACAATTAGGAAGACACCAAACTTGTCGACGGGTTTCTCAACCCAACGACCAACCAGCATATTATGTGTAGCGTGACATTAACAGATAAATCCAAACCCAATCATGACATGCTGAAATTGGGAAAAGTGCACCGTCATTTGGTCGCCATTTCCAACAAAGACATTATAGTTGGACGACTTGGACAAACCCGTCATAATCTCGCATAAGTGACGTTTAGGCTTACCTCTGGCATAAAGAGGTCCCCTTTGCATGTTAGGAAACGTTGGAATGTGCTATGTGCGATATATCTGCTACATGCCTGCAAATTATGTGTTTTATGCTAACACCGTTTGTTGCATTTTTTAGAAGAAGAAAATTTATCATCCTCCCCAAAGGGTCGGTTCGTATTTGACTCAACAATGTCGGAGCATCCACACTTCACCAGGTCCAAGGCAAGAAATGATGATATGACCGCTCGGGCGCCCGAGCCAAATGGTTTGGGAATTATTCTGTCAACAAACGTAACCTTCGAAGGGAGGAATATCACCGGGGGAAGAATGTATGGCACACCGCTGCAACAAATTGTCGATATGCAGTTGAGATGGAGAGGCTACTAATCGACCAACCTATCCATTAGCTTGAATACCCATGCGGATCAAAGGGCCACTACTTCACAAACCATCCCAGATCGACTCCACCACCACATATCTCCCAAAACTCTCCACAAAGGCCACCACCACCGAACAAACCGCCGCCCACCAACCTCAACCCCACCTTCAAATGACCCTCCTACTACCCATATACCTCACCCGCTACATTCACCATGATCAGCCCTAATCGCGTGCCAACCAATACCCACGCACCACACCCATTACCACTTCAAAGAAGCAACCTGCATACCGACTTACGCAATGTAAACCCACTTTACCGTCCCTGCTTCACCAAGCAGGATCATTATGAAGAGATGGAGAGGAAGTCCGAGCCAAAATGGACGAGGACGTGGCAAAGAAATTCATAGTCCGAAGAAGCGGTTCGGGTACGCGATCGGACAAAGGTCACGGGCGACTAGACTACGAGGATCTTTGTACGCATCCGCACGATGGAACCGCCATGGGTACAAGGTGCCAAGTTTGAACTATTTGATGGAAAAGGGAACCCCGCACACCGAGGTCATATTGCGATGCTAATCGGGTAGGAAGAACCCGGCCATTATTATGAAGTTGTTCATTCGAGCTCGACCGGCGAGGCATCGATTGGTATACCACCAAGATCCGCGAAATGGCATACCGGAATGCATTGCCCAAGATTTTGTGAGCGGTTCAGTTCAACACGTAAACCGTCAGCGATGTGTTCTATTTAATGAAGTTGAGAAGAAGACTACGTAAACATTCGAGAATACGCCACGAGGGCGCTCAGGCGCCGAAGTGCAACCACCCATGGTGGAGAGTGAGATGACCACATTATTCGTGCAATCTTTGAAGGACGCAACCTACTATGAGCGGATGATAAGTGTCATCGGGCGGAATTTTGCGGAAGTTATTAGAATGGGCGACTTCGTAGAAGAAGGTATTAAAACTGGTAGGAGTACAACCGGGCAAGATTACAGTGCAACTAATAAGGCGATTGATCGTGGCACTGGGAGTACTTCACGAGGAAGAAAGAGACGCTTCCTTCCATGTTTGTACAAGAACGCAAACCCGAAGCATTTATGACATACCAAAACCCATCATACTACCACAACTACCACACACATCCTATATATAACACTTCACAAGCACTGCTTATCCCGCCCGCATAGATCCACCCATCAAGCCCGCCAGAATAGAGCACCCCATGCACCTGCAGAGCAAATAAGAATTCTCAAGGAAAACCACCCAAAGTGCGCACCCCACTGGCCGAACCCCTACCCCAGATATATGAAAGGTCATGAGCCGCAGCCTAATCCAACCGATTCCGGAAGGATCCCCGACCTATCCCAAGATGGTATGATGAGAACAAGCGCGCGCCAGATCACCCAATAGCCCAGACACGAAGGTTGCCACTCCTCGTGACGTAATCGAGGCACCGATCGCAGGCGGGTAATTCAATAAAGGATCATGCCCCAAATGCGCATGATAACCCCTTGCCAAACCACGCCACGCCAATGTGCACTGATAACCTTAGATGAGGAATACACTTCGCCTATGCCCATTCCGCTCGACCGTCATCTGTCCGAGCATGCACCACGCAGAGGCCGTAAGAGGGAGATAGCGAGATGAAGACCCACCATCCACGGCGCAGTACGGCGCATATTGATTGGATTTGCACTGCTCGTCCGCCAGAGCCTGGATAGGAAAACAATTTATTTTAGCGAATAATTTATGAACTCATTTTTAAGCTTTAATAATGTTTTCTTCGCTTTGCTTGTAATGAACTACGTTTGACTGATTCCTTAAATGGATACGCAGCGCCGTCTCGGCTTCGGTCCCACATCTAGAAATTTTAATTTTACCCAATTTCACTTGTAATGAACTACGTTTGACCTGATTCCCTTAGTGGATACATAGGCGGCCGTCTCGGCTTCGGTCCCACATCTAGAAATTTTTAATTTCACCCAATATTCGCTTGTAATGAACTACGTCATGACTGATTCCTCGCTTGGGGATACGTAAGCGCCTAAATCGCCGGCCACACCATTAGGAAACTTTCCTTTGCTTGAAAAGGACAAGAATATACATAACCTACAAAGAACTACATTGAGACCCTTTTAGGCCGACACCCTTTTCAAAATCGGGGCGGTGTAGGAAACTGCAGATGGTCGCAAGTCCGACATGCTGTGCACGCAGATATCAAAGAACAAGGCAGCAAAGTCAAATATGAATCGACCCCCCCCAAAACTCACAAATTTTCTTTGAGCGCAGGTCTTTTAATGTAAGAAAGTGCAACACCAAGCGTAAAATACGACGAAAGTCTCTTCGCGAAAAAAGCAAAGCGAGGATGACAACAATCCAAAGTCCGCAGCAAGAGCAAAGCAGCAGAAAGGGCATCAACAATCGCAATCAAAGTTCGAGTTCCGCAACAAAACCTAGCGCATCAACTCGCATAAAGTCAAATTGGCAACCCACGATCGCACACGCGGAATTCGTCACCGCAACGTTCAAAGATGTCCGCAAAGACAACATCTCGGATGACATCTCTACCCATAAAATTGCACTCTCATATATTTATCATTTTGTTTAAACAGGTATACACTAATGTCTTTTCTCAAGCTTAGCTTGCAGGAGCATTCATTCTACGGCGAGCAAAGAACATCGCCCAGTGCAACGACGTTGTCGATACAAAGAAGTCTACGCAACGACGCCAGAAGAACACGCCCGCATAACGACGAATCGAAGTCTACGCAACGACGCCAAGAAGAACACGCCCGCATAACGACGTAATCGGCAAGTCCACGCAACGACGCCAAAGAAGAACACGCCCGCATAACGACGTAATCAAGAAGTCCATGCAACGACGCCAAAGAAGAACACGCCCGCATAACGACGTAATCCAAGAAGTTCACGCAACGACGCCAAGAAAGAACACGCCCGCATAACGACGTAATCAAGAAGTCCACGCAACGACGCCAAAGAAGAACACGCCCGCATAACGACGTGATCAGCAAGTCCACGCGACGACGCCAAGAAGAACACGCCCGCATAACGACGTAATCGCAAGTCCACGCAACGACGCCAAGAAGAACACGCCCGCATAACGACGTAATCAAGAAGTCCACGCAACGACGCCAGCAGCAACACGTCCAAACAACGACGTAATCAGCAAGTCCATGCAACGACGCCAGAAAGAATACGCCCGCATAATGACGTTATCAAGACAAAGAAGTCTACGCAACGACGCCAAAGAAAGAACACGCCCAGCAACGACGTTATCAAGACAAAGAAGTCCGAAACGACGCCATCATCAGCATATTACATCTACACAAGGAAGATTTTCTCTGTTCTCAAAATTGCATTTTTATCATTCATGCTTTATTATTCTGTCTTAGCAGTTATGCACTAACTCTTCCTTGAGCTTTAGTCTACAGGAACAGCAGCAACAAGTCCAAAAACGACGACAAGTCCGAAAACGACGACAAGTCCGAAAACGACGCCAGGTCCGAAAACGACGCCAAGTCCGAAAACGACGCCAAGTCCGAAAACGACAACGAGTCCGAAAACGACGACGAGTCCGAAAACGATGACAAGTCCGAAAACGACGACAAGTCAGCATATCACATCTACGCAGGGACGATTTCTCTATTCTCATAATTGCATTTTTTTTCCTCATATATTATTCTGTCTTAGCAGTTATGCACTAACTCTTTCTTGAGCTTTAGTATACAGGGACAATTGCAGCAAGGACAACATACCCGCGTTCGCAATCGCAACACGTCTGTGCAAGGACGAAAATCACAGCATTCGCAAAATCGCATCAACACAACAGGCATCGCGTTTTACAGGATAATCTTTTCTATTCACAGTTACATTGTTTTTAAAATTATTTTGCCTTAGCAGTTATGCACTAACCGTTTGTTCAAGTCTTAGCATGTAGCAGCAGGAGCACAACGTGGATTTTCTCTACAAATAACCGGCAACTGTTGGGCCAACCTTCCCAACGATCGCGTACGGCCTCAGCGTCGGTCCACTCGCCCACATCACCATAGAACCCAAAGACCACAAGCCATAGCAGACACCCTGTGTTCAAGCCGCTTATATTCTTTTACTTTTTGCACCATAGCCCAGTGTCATCATAACTCGACACTGGGACATCTTTAAGCCCGCATTAGCCCGCCTTGGTGTTTTGACCATGGTAGCCCAGTGTCGTCATAACTCGACACTGGGACAGTTTTAAGCCCACGTTAGCCCGCCTTGGTGTTTAGACCATGGTGACCCAGTGTCGTCATAACTCGACACTGTGACAGTTTTTTACTACACTTTATCTACTCGCCCAAAGATTTCGCAACTCAAGATCGAGACAAAATTGGCATGAGTCAACGTCTTTGTCAGAAGATTCTTCCATCATCTCCATACAAAGAGGACATCCGCTGACACCCAATTTTGACCCTCCCGTCCAGCCATTAACCATAAAATTACACTAATTTTGTAAAATAATTTTTTAGGATTTTTATAATAAAATACAACAATAAAACATAAATACAGGCATAAATAATTAATTTAATAATGACATCCCGTCTTACGTAGAGTTTTAAGCACTTAGAGTCGCGCTCAAGCATTAATTAACTTTAAGCTTTGTCGTAATTCTTAAATAATTAATAAATGAATAAAATAAATAATTTAGCGATAACGTCGGTCGTGTAGCATGGCGCATTTATTAGTAATCATTTGTAGTTTAAAAATCAATTTTAATCTGATATATATGCATTTAATAGCATCGCATTTATAAAGCATTAAACAATTCTTAAAAATCATATTTGCATTAGCATTTAAATAATTCAATCTAAGCTCATTTTAATTTTAATTTAACTTCGCAATAATGCATAACAATAAAATTTTAAATAATAGCGTCGATCCTAAAGCATTAAGCATTAATTAAATAACACGCTGCGTTTATTATAACAATTAATTTTAATAAAGCACCTAAATAATATAAGCAATTTATGTTATTAATTTATCACTAATTAACTCCCAAAGACTAACTAATTAAAAGCCTAAAACTAATTAAAACTAACTAACCTACTACCTAATTCACTCCCACTACCCAAACCCACACCAACACCCCTATTAACCCAATACGTCGCCTACCAAAGACCGCAAGCCCACGCCCTTTAAACGTTCAGCAGGTCCTCGTCTTCCCCACACCCCTTTAAAAACAAAACCTAAAATAAATCTAACCTAAAACCGATACTAAAGCTTAGCCGCAATTCTCGCGATGCACAAGACGGCCGGATTTCGCACGAGAATCGGGCTTTCTACCCACGCACCCTAGCCAGCTCTTCCTTCCATGACCAAACGATTTCTTACCATAGAGTCAAAACCCGTTCGAATCAATACGAATCAAGCACGAAATCTCAGCCTAGAGAATCAGCCTTTTATTACTTACCTAATGGGGAACCCAAAACAGGCTATATAAGCGCATGCAATAGCATCGGCACCCTCAGCCACAGTTAGCACACCCATAGCATCGAAACAGAGCGTCGAATTCAGAGCACAGACAGCAGAGTTCAGAGGGAACCCATAACATCGATACGACGTCCCCCTTAGCAGCAGTCAATAACTCAGAGGATAGCAGAATATCGGGAATTAGGGGCTCAGCACCTAGACCACTAGCATCGCCATAAAAGGTAGTTCGAATCCCCCTTAGTTTAGTTCCAGCCAAAAACCAGCAAACAAAACCTCGCCCTTTCATTCGCATCGCAAAACCGAAACGGCGAGTCGACGACTTGATAAGTCGCCGGGTCATTTGTCAGGAGAAGCGTAAACTCACTCTTTTAGAATTCTTGCTTTAATATGTATTGTGTAGTCCGCGTAATTTGACATTGTTTGTTTACTGTTTGTTTACTATTATTATTCATCATGTTCGACTGTTAGTCGATTTTAATATGTCTAAGTGAGTGTTGAGTTGTTAAAGTGTTTATCAGATTGGTTATTATGTATGTTGGTTATATTGATTAATCCGAATATTAATATGTCGAGACGTTTGTTGGTCTCTTCAGTTACCGTGAAGCTTGATTTGTGAAATGAATAATTAATAAGCTAACTTGTGGTTTATTTTTCTTACCTGAGTATAAATATCCGCCAATCTATCTAGACTAAAATAGAAGGGGGGTAACTACTCGCGCTACGTGGGCTTTTGTTTGTTGTCCGTTATGTAAGAGTTCAAAGCTATTTTGTTCTTTGAAAACCTGTTAGTATAAATAGAAAATGATCTTTTTACATCCAATAACACTAGTTTAAGGCCTAAAAATGATTTAAACACTTTGTCGGATTGATTTTACTGGTTGAACTAACTTCACTGTCGTCGGGCTGATATTAACGTTTGTTAGATTAGCTTAGGGGAGCATTCCGCTACTGATTTTGGCTATATTTTTCTAGACTGATTTTAGCCATTTCGGCCACTGATTTAAATCCTTTGTTTGGGCTGGTTTGGTCATTCGTTCGGACAAGTTTCGACCGATTAATGATCGATTTCTTTAACTAGTTTGCTGGATGATTTTGGTCGCTTCACGATTTTCAGCCATAACTTCAGACTGAGTTTGGCCCAGCTTTGTTTTCAAACATTTTTGATTGGTTTTGGCCTCCTTTTTGTCGCGGTTTTGGCTTTCTTTGGTATTGGTTTCGACCAGTTTGTTGACGATTTGGGGCCATTCCGCTATTAATTTCTGGCCGTATCATGTGTTACTTCTAAGCTTGAAATTACTAAGAACTTCTGGATTTACCATATGTTTGTGGTGTTAGCCTAAGTAAAGCTCTAGGTTTGGTCTTGTTATTAGTTGGTGTTCTTTTAATCAGGCTGTGTTTTCTGTACTATTTGGAATGATCTCTTCGATTGTTAAGGGGTCTAGCATGCTTACTAAATCAGTCCATTAGTTTCTAAGTGAATACCTCTATGTGCTGAAAAATCTGAGCTACGAAAGGGGTACATAAGTTTCTATTCCATCCTGAAAATGCCAATCTATTGTCTTTTCCTAATAAGCTGGAAATAGGCATGTTTGGTACCTGATTTCCTATCCATCTCTATTTTAAGCTATGCATGATTATTCTACAACCTCTGCATATTTGCAATTCCGCTTTGGACGAACATTTGCTTTGCTTGGCCTAATCGTCCATCCGTTGTCTTGTCGACACCGCACTTCGTTATTACTTAATACATGTTGAAAAGGATCGCAATCTACCCCTACAGATATCGTCGATTGTAATACCCATCCATATAATGTGTCTTTGGCCGTATAATCGATAGTTGAGACATATCGCTTTCAAATTCTCCTCGTCTTGGTGCGTGTATAACGTGCGTGCAGATCTTTCCTATGATTCAAATAGTGAAACATATACTAATCCTTATCTTTTCTTATTTTACATGAAACACATGCCTTGGAGCAAAGGAGAGTCTCAATACGAGACTCATCACTATTTTCCCAAATGAAGATCCGTGCCTACATTCCTCGTTGCATCTCACATCGATATCCTAAAGCCACGTTTAAATGCTCGCTACCATTCCTTATGGTCATTTTATTTTCTCGCTTCCCGCCCCATTCATTTATTGTAATATAATTGTCTAACATTACGCTATTAGTAAAACATGTGGAGTAGTTAAACATTGACGATAAATTAGAAGGTAGTTTGCCCTCTTAAGTTAATTGCCTAAATTATTAAACCATTTAATCACATAATTACTCGGTAGTCTAGACATTATTTCCGCATTAAATCTTAACTTGCATAATTAATCACATATAGCTATGATATTATTTTCCAGATTTCTAACTCATTTGCTATAGCACCCATATAGAAATCTTATTTTTCATATTAAGAAAACCCCCTTAAGCATGTGTTATACTAATCAAGGTAGGCAAATGTGTATATTTAGTCAATTAGTCTATTTTTGCATTATATATTATTTAAAGCATGCTTTAAACTTTAGTAACATTTTAGCACCTTCCTAGCATTCTTTCTACTTTAGCATATAGCACCTTTTGCCCTTTCAATACTTTAAGCACCTTTTAAACATTTTAACATGCTAGCATCTATCTCCTAGCCTTCAGCACTTTAGTATTTAGCACTTTTAAGCACCTCTTTACACCTTAGCACCCGTTAGCTTTAAAATTAACCTCTTAGCACCTTTAAAACATCTTCCAACATTTTAAAACCTTTTTAACTACTCAGCATTATTTTAACATCCAGCATTTTATTTTCTAACATTGCACTTTTTATAGATCTTTTACTTTGCATTTTTAAAAATATAATAACTACCCTAGGTTTGGCAGGATAACCGCAAGTTAAGCGGATCTTGAAGTGCCTAACCCTTCCTCTAGATTAATAAAGAACCCTTACCCAGAATCTCATTAAGTTTAGCAGACCATAAAAATGGAGTTAATGTTTACTTTAAACTAGTTAACATTTAGGTGTCCTAATTCACCCAAAATAATTAGGTGGCGACTCCGCGAACCCTTTAGCATTTTAGCACCCATTTAAACTTTAGCACCTTTTGCACTTTTAGCCTCTTTTGCGATTTTAACATTCTTTTAATATGATTCCCTTTTATTATTTTTCTAACCTTTAATTTGAGCAGCAGGAGTTTAGAAAATAAAATGTCGCGGTCGAAATTGGGCGCGACAGTCATCTCTTAAAGTGAGCACCCATGAACTTTTAAGGATGTTCATGGTGAAAACCAGCAGGTGTTTGGGCAGTAGCGCACCCTTGAGGAGTTGCAAAGGCATTGTGAATGCCTCCAACAAGAGTAGAGTTGTTGTTGACGCCTTGGGTAGGAACAAAGGCACTATAAGTGCCCGGAGCAGCATTGGAGGCATTGGTTGTGCCAAAGGCAGTGGCGGTGGCACTTGACGTACCAAAAACAGTGGCAGTGGCACTTGACGTGCCAAAAACAGTAGTTGGGAAGGCATTAGAAATGTCATGATCAATGGTGACACTAGGAGTGCCAAAAACAGTGGAGTTGAAGGCAGCGTTAATGTCTTGAGTAGTGGGAATGAAGGCAATGGGATTTCCTTGAGCATCAGTAGAATTTTCAGTGTTGAATTGATCTTGTCCAGTCATGTTGTTGTTGAAATAACAAATATTATCTTAAGCTTGTGAGTAGTAACGTGTAGAACGAGAAAATAACAACAACAACTATTTGTTAGAAATCTGGAAATGATCAAATGTGAGGGTTTGCTGAGTCGACCAAATTCTTGATCTATCCTTAAGATAACATTTCCCCGTATATCATTTCAACGGTTGTAATTGCAACTTATCTCCCAAGATAAAACAACAATCAAACAAATGAACAAAGGAAACTCAAGTGTTTGCTTTGGAAGAAAGATCTTTGAGTTTTTTGTGATTGCAAGAGAGGAAGACAATTTCAGAGAATTGTTGAGTGTAAGATGTCAAGTGTGTTTTTCCAAATGAGCCTTGTGTCTTATTTTATAGTGTGTAGATGATGACCCTCCAAATGGCTAAGTAATGGCAATGAATGTCATGTTAATACCTTGAATTTGGAGTTAGAATTCAGCCATGTCATGAGCAAAATAATGCAAAGTAAATACCCCAAAGTCAGCCCAAGAATCAGTTTTTAATTCACCTCCAACGGATTGAAACAGTCGATGAGTCACGCTTCGCCCAAAGGTAACTCACCGAACTGAACGCCAATTAGTCGCGCTTTCCGGGAAGGCGTCGCGGCCCTTCAATTCCAGTGAGTTACTGGAATTGAAACGTCAATTAGAGTCGCGGCCCTTCAAGCGCCGCGTCCCTTACATGGAGGAGCCGCGACTCTTCTCGGTTTCGTGGTGATTTCTGATTCACTTCATCTTTACACATTATACACTTCTTCCTTCATTTACCAACGTGAAATCATTCGTCATTTGGTCAATAACCGTCTATTACATTACGTCTCAAACAATTCGTATACGTACCAATATCTCTTCCATTAAGGAAATTTTGATAATTGGCACTACGTGTGCACGTGTGTGGAAATAAGGTTTCCTACGTGCGGGGCCCCAATTATTCGATTTCATAATTAATTGAATTTACTTTATTTCACGTTTAATAAATATTTCAATAAACATATCCGTTAATATTAATAATCATTTGACTGCATATTAATGCGTTTTTAAGATACATTTTTTCTTCTTTAAAATGAGATGGTTCTTAATTACAGCTTTAGCTATTCATCTTTTCTTTTCTGCAACAGAAAAAATACTCGATAATTATTTGGTTCTTTATCCTTTTTCAAATTAGCGGTTAAATTGAGTTTAGATGTCAAAAATCTATGATGTTAGGCTAAAATATAGTGATGTTTTTGGTCTTTTATATACATTTTGTTAATACCTAGAAGAGTAGTATTTATTTTTTCGTCGCTAATTTGAAAATATACTTTAAAGTAATTACAATATTTGATATGTTTAGACAGAAGGTAAATTTATAAGAAAACTTTTTAAAGTAATGGGAATAAACAATTCTCAATTTTTTACACAGTAAGATAAAATATATTACTTTCACACTATATATACTGTAATAGGCTATTTATTTTGATTTTCTCATAGTATATAGTTACATGCAATTATATATTAAGTGACCATTTACACTATTAATATATCGGACCGGCTCAACTTCCTCGGTGGCCCAAAGTCAAATCTTGATAACAGACTCTAACTTTTCTTTTAAGAGAAAAGGGTCATATTTGTCCTCCGTTAACGTTTGGGGTCAAATATGCCCTCTGTTAGTCCAAACTTATTGTATTTGCCCTTATTTAACAGAATTTTCACGTGGAGGACACGTGGCAAAGTGAGACCCACACCTTCATTCATCAGTCACCATCGCATCCACCGCCACCGCCGGAGCTTCGATCACCGGCGAACCCGTCTCCAAGACTTACACCATTAGCTTCGTCTCGTCAAGCCCGACATTTCCATACCAACCAATCACGTGGATTCATCCTAATTCTCCACCAATTTCAGATCGAAAATTCCCACGTTTCCGATCAGTTCTTGGCATTTTCCGGCGACCACATCGACAATCGACGGCAGTGGTATACACCACTGTGACCGCCATCACCTCCCCGTCATTTCTATACCCTTCCCGTCGTTCGATTAGAACCAAATCGTCACAACCCACGAACGTCGATTTATCGGCCAACTGGGCTACAATCGAAGGTCGGGGCTGGTATCATTACACTCCCCATCCTCTCATCGACATTATACACCCACCCACCATCTTCAATTCGTCCCCTATACCCCGGTCGATCAAATCGAAAAAACCGATAGTTTTTTTTATTTTTTCGGCCAGTCCAGGTGTCGTTGACGACGGTGGGTGACATCACTGTGTTCGTCTCTTCATTCTCTACAACACACACTAAACCACAACATTCAATTCAACCTTTAATCAAAACTTCATTGTTTCCGGCGAACTGCTGGCGGCGTTTGAGGCGTCGACGGTGACTGGGCTATCACGTGGCCTCCATGTGGCTGCCACGTGGCAGATCAGTTAAATAAGGGCAAATACAATAAGTTTGGACTAACGGAGAGCATATTTGACCCCAAACATTAATGAATGACAAATATAAACATTTTCCTAAACGTTGAGGGCAAATAACCCTTTTCCCTTCTTTTAAAAATAACTTTTTATATATTTATTATTAAGTCTATTTTTCTAACTAGTGCAATCAACATTAGTAACACATATAATAGTTTTTCTATATAAGCTTCAAGCTCAACAAGCTCCAATCTTATACCATACTCAGGAAATTGCTCATCCGGTGACGTCCCTGTACCTATGGTTGAATTTATGGCAGTTGTTACCCAAGCAGCTAGGAAACTAACGTATTCAAAATTTCAAATGTGAATACTCAGGTGGAACCAAAACGACACAAGTATGGTATAAGATTGTAAAATTGAACCTAGTGGAGTTAGAGGCACAAAAGAGGAGATGGGATAATGCTTTAATTTTTTTTGATAGTCCAGATTTTCAGGTTTGCGGCTGACTACTTCACTAGTATTACCCAAACGTCCTGGAGGTAATAGCACAGATTCTTTAACACTATTATCAGTAAATCGCGGGATGTGCTCCGGTGACCAGTTTCTGAGAGCGTACAACTGATCAATGTGAGACAATGTCAAATTCTCTAACATGCGAGATTCTTACGTCTTTGCGAATCGAACTCACGTTGTCTACGCCAGGCCTTATAAAGCAATGACTTTCTGGCTGGAATACGCGGAGGGCAGGATAATGCTTTAATTGGATATATAGTTGGAACTTGGAAGTAACCCCCGTGTAAGCAAATGCTCAAATTTGTGTATGCTATTGCTATATGGAATTTTATTAAAACCCCAAGAGTATTTCCTGGTGAGGAATGTTATTTCATCTTCAGATACGGAACATATAATTTTTATAACTTAAAAAATATAATTAAATGCGAATAATTTTGTGCATAATAAATACATATAATTTTAATATAAATATTAAATTGTGAATAATTTTGTTTTCGGGAGGTTTAGCAATAACCACAAGTGGAAAAGAACAGATATTAAGAAAAGTTAAAAACAATAAAGTAAAGGCAAATTACATTTTCCTCTTACTTTTTTCTGCTTTTTACATTAATGTTCGAACCATTTTGTCTGTATTTGTTACAAGAAAAGCATTTATTAATATAATAAAGGCCAAACCATAAGTATAGATGTAATGTTTATGTCACATACATGTTAAGAGTATACTATATACTTTTATAGTACTATTTCTTATCTCTTTTAAATTATTTATTTTTCTTTGTAAAAATTAGTGATGGTTGTCTTCATGCCTTGCAACCTAATTTCACTTTTCCCAGCCATAATTTTCTCTTTTGTTTTTCAGAATTTTCTTTTCCCAACCGGACCCCAAACCATTTTCTTAAACAAAATACATAATTTCAATCTTTTCTATATTTAATTATTACTAGTAGTTTAATAATAGTAATAAACTTTTCCATCATTATTTTTCCCTTTAATTAACGATTCGGACATACTGAGAAAACTTTGGAACCCAAAATTAGTTTTTTAAACTTCTCAAAAACTCCATTTTCACATTTTCTCAACAATCTCATTACTTCATAAACCCAAAAAAAATCGATCTTTACCCCATAATTTCACTCTTTAATTCCCAAAAAATACTCAAAATTCTCAACAAAATATTTCTGATCATTTCCATCTTAATTCTCCGTTTTTCTTCTAAAATTCGGAAAGGAAAGAAAGAAAAATGAACAGTAATTAAGCTTTTTGCCAGCTTAATCTTACTCTATTTTTTGCTAAGCTCTGGTAAGCCTTCATAATTAGCAAGTAATTAAGATTCATTTATTTCCTATTTTTTTTAGCTTTTCCCATAAAAAATAAAAAATTCTGTGTTTCTTTATTGAAGTTTTTTGGACTGATATTTTTTTTGGCAGGAAAAATTTATGAGTTTTTGAAGAAAAATATTTCTGTTTTATTCTATTGGGATGGAGGGAAGTAAGAGTGGAGTTACAGTAGTGGGATCAGATGCACCATCAGATTACCACGTGACACCAAGGACCACCACTCCGACAACAACAACAGCACAACCTATGAAAACATCCCATGTTGTTGTTGTCTCACCAACACCGGCAACTGTCATAACTGCCGGCTTATCAGTGAAAAAGAAAAGAGGAAGACCAAGAAAGTATGCACCAGATGGTTCAGTTAATGTTCTTTCTCCAAAGCCAATTTCATCATCTGCACCGTCGCCGGTGATTGATTTTTCTTCATCGGAGAAACGTGGGAAAATCCAGCCAGTTGGGTTACTTAGTAAACCACTACATCATCATCAGCCTAAAGTTGATTTAGATACTCCAGGTATGTTGTTTTTCACATGCAACTTGATTAATTAAATGTCTTGTTATGTAGATCTGTTTGATTAGTTGAGTTAATTACTACTAGTAGTTTTTGGTTTTTAGGTATTAAGCCTGTGAATGAAGTGGGATAAAAATGCGAGTCAAAAGATACTATCCCTCCGGATCAAAAATAGTCTTACCCATTTGCATACCCCTCACAAAAATACTACTCCGTTTATATGATGCAGTTTGACTGTTTATTTATTTTTTAAAATTAAGAAAAACTTTTATTCGACTAAAATGTCCATAATTAAATAGGTATTGAGATTTGGTCACTTAACACTTAATAAGGGCAAACATGAAAAGTAAAATTAATTATTTCTTAATTTGATAAGTGATCACTATTTTTTATTCGAAGGGAGTAGTAGGTTATTTCGTTTTATTTGTCTAAACTTTAATGGTACCATGTACTTGAACGGGTGGGAGGTAACACGCATCTAATGAAATAGTTGAGATGTGCACAAGTTGGTTGGGAGTTGGGACAATATATAAAAAGAAAAGTGTGATTTTTATGAAGTGATGGGAAAATAATGTAGGATGTGTGAAGATGTGGGGCCTATTGTGAATAGATGCCTTAAGTATGATCTTGATGCCGATGGGCAGCTTTGAGTGTGAGGTGGTACTTTTTGGTTGGTCTGGAACTAACTGGGGAGTCTTATTAAAACTTATAGATGTCATTGTGGACTTTTCATTCTTTAGTAATAGGAGTTTTACTGAGGAAATTGTTCCAGGATTTCCAGGTATAGTCTCCTAAGAAGTAATTAAATAACAAGTGCAGTGCCTGATCTACTGCTTAACAAGGAAATGATAGTGTAAATTTGAACTCTATCTGCTGCTTCTATAGTAAAGGAGTTATGTTAATAGCATGTTTGATTCTCACCTAATTACTGAGCTACTTTTATTCCCAATGATGACACTGTAATTCCCTATAGTTTTTGGAGTTCCTTAAGATGGATATTCTTGTCATATTATGCTCTTATTAGTTCTTTCGAATAGATGTATCTTCGTACTAAGAGTACATGTGTATACTCGTGGAAATTTAACTCTAGCTATTGTCGTGTATTCTTCTTATTCTGGTACTGTTTATAGTAGGTGCCACAATCACTTTGAACCTTACACTTCAGCCCTCTTTTTTCTATTTTATTTTGTTATTTTTTCTTCTTTAGGTCTTGTTGTATATGTGCATTGCAGTGTTTCTTCTCTTTTCCTGTCCCTCATTTTTTGGTGATTGGTGTTGGGGTGTTTGGGGGGGGGGGGGGGGGACACAGTATCGTGAAACAATCTTCTCTTCTGAGGTTGATCATGGCCGACCTTTTTATGAGGCGTCTCCTATGAACTTCACAAAACAAGTACTGTAATAAAAAAGAAAACAAAATTTACTTCACAACTCAATTAACTGAAGATTGTCTACTTTATGTTTTTCCTTTTTCTTTTGGAGGAGGTTGGAGACACTATTCTAGACTTCTATAATAATCATTAGTTATTTGTGACTTGTCAAACGACAAGTCATTAGTTATTTGTGTGGAAATACTCGGAGTTGGCTAAATCATCAAGTAAACACTTTTTTTGGGGCACCATTGACTTTATATAAAATCAAGATATTTTTTGTATAATGAAGTTTCATGCTATATACCAGAATTTCTTATTCACAAGAAGGAAAAAATATCCCAACCCACTTTTGTTTACCCACTGAACATGAAATATGCTTTTGTAGTTTCATGATTTGTGTTAAGGTTTGTGTCAGGTACTAATAATTTAATTTTCGATCTGCAGGTGAATGGGTTTCATGCTCTGTTGGTGCTAATTTTACACCTCATATTATCACTGTAAATACTGGAGAGGTAAATCTTAGCTGGACATATGGAAGATTCTTTTTACAATTTGCTGTAAAGTATATATATATAAAGAAATATTCTTAGTTTAGTAAATTTCATAATTGGCAGGATCTTCTCTTGGCAAACATAGACATAAGCATATTTAAATGACTGTTTCATATTGAACTTAATGTGCACTGTTAATTGTTCTTTTGATCTTCCTTTAGGATGTCACCATGAAGGTTATCTCATTCTCTCAACAGGGGCCTCGAGCAATATGCATTCTTTCAGCAAATGGTGTAGTTTCAAGCGTTACACTTCGTCAACCAGACTCCTCTGGTGGCACATTGACGTATGAGGTGCTGCAACTAGCTTTTCTCTCTCCCGTGTTGTTTGATGGTGCTCTAGACTTTAGATCTTTGCTTCTATATGTTATATTACTATCTTATTCTGACAACTTTCATTTGTACTTCTTTTTCTAATAAAATAGATGTCATACTCTTCGCTTAGTGCACCGGGCTGCCCTTTTTTACTCTTCACTTTTTATTTAATTCAGAAGTAGAAATAGACTTGGTTTTTGCATCCTGCCAAATTTACGAGTGTTAATATTTCCTCAAATGTGACATACTTCTCCAGTACTTGGTAGTTATTTGTGAAGAGCTTAGTTTTAAACAGTGGGTCCAGCCGTGTGGCCCATGTCCATGTATCGTGTGGGGCCCTTCCCCTTTTCTTGTGTATTTGATAAATATTAGACTTAAGTTTGTACCTTAATTAGTAGTGTAATATTACCATAATTGTAAAGTTAGTCTTTAAATAGAAGAGGAATTTCTATGTAGAATATGAAGAGGATCTTCCTTGTAACTTGTATATATATGTTTTTCATTAATAATAATAATCACCTTGATTATTTCTTTCATGGTATCAAGAGTCTAGGTTCTCTTTATCCTGCTTCCGCTCCTCAAAATTTCTTCTCTTTTTTTTTGAAATTTTGCCATAATTCTCGAGTTTTGTGGGTTCTTCCTCCTTCACCAATACCGAGTATCTTCTCTTCCAAAAACCTTTCTCACAAATTCCCTTCTCTGAATCTTGCTATTTCCTATGGCTGATAAGAACACTTTTCATCCTGCCCTCTCGGTTTCTAACATCAAGAGTGTCATCTTATTGTTCTTGATCTTGAAAACGTCCAATATGGGACGTGGGCGAAATTATTCAAGATTCATGCTATAGCACATAAAGTTTTTCACCACATGATCCCTCCTTCTCCTTCAAAGGAGGGTAATAAGGCGTCTACATCTAATGTGCCCACTCAAGAAGCAGATCCAGAATTATGGGACATGCTTGATTCCAAGGTTTTTCAGTGGATTTATGTCACTATCTCCTTGGATCTCTTACAGACGATTATGTAACCCAACTCTACAGCTACGACGGCGTGGAACCGTTTGCGTGACATATTTCAAGATAACAGTCATTCTAGAATTGTTATTCTTGAGCAGGAATTTTCGCAAGTGGCTATGACAAATTTTCCCAACGTCTCTTCTTATTGCCAACGCCTCAAGGACTTGGCGGATCAACTTCGCAACGTGGGTTCTCGCATTTCTAACGATCGTGCAGTTCTTCAAATGGTTGCAGTGCAGCCGAGGCCTATAATAGTGTTATTTCAGTTATTCGACAGTAGCACGCGTCGAGTTCTATCGGGCGTTCCGTGCTTACGTTGGAAGAAGGCGGCTTGACTAAAAAGCGGCGATTGGGAGTAGTCGTAGCCGGTATGGTGGCTTCGATTTTCTCCTTCGATCCGACCACCGTGGCCGAAAGTCACAATAGCGGAGTGGTAAAAAGGCGAATAAGAAGAATAATGACAAGAATCTGGCGGCGATAGCAAGCGACAACGGCGATCGTGGAGCCAGTAGGGGCCCGCGGGCGATGGCGATGAGTCCCGGCACCTCGCGGCGTCGCGGCTCCACCTTACAGCGCCGCGGCGCCTCAGTATCGCCAGGATACTCGCCTCGGCCAGCTCTCCCAGTCGGACTCGCAGGTTGGACAGCGTATGGCGATCTCGATCTAGTATACCAGGCCTCGCCATCGTCAGGCTCGCGCGCGATGGGAACGCCTCGAGGCAAGCATTGAAGCGGCGATGCACACACGGCTTGACTGGCCGGACCACTGGTGAGTACATGGACACCGGCGCCATTGCCACGTAGCGTCCGATCGAAAGGTACTCTCGTCTTATTCCAATTTGAGCACTAATCGTGGTATAACTGTTGGTAATGACAAATCTATTCCAATTAAGAGTTATGGTCATAAAACCTTGTCCCCTCCTCATCCATCACTTGTCCTGAAAAATACCCTTCATGTCCTAAAATTAATTAAAAATTTAGTATCTGTCCGTAAATTCACAACTGATAACTGGGTTTCTATGAATTTTGATCCATTTGGATTTTCTGTGAAGGATTTCAAGACGGGGAGTCATCTCATGAGGTGTAACAGTGGGGGGACCTATATCCAATCACACCAAGTCCAAGCGTCTCGCGTCAAGCTATGTCATCCACCTTTGCAGCTCTTGCTCCTTCCTTGTGGCATGCTCGTCTAGCTCATCCGGGGGCGTCTATTTTATCTTCTTTAGATAGACATAAGTTTATTTCTTGTAAGGGTACGCGTAGTACTCCAATTTGTCAATCTTGTGCTTTGAGAAAGATTATTAAATTACCATTTGTAGCTTCAAATTCGAATACTTCTATGCCATTTGAAATTATTCATAGTGATTTATGAACATCTCCGGTTCTCAGTTCTATGGTTCATCGTTATTATGTTCTATTCTTAGATGACTATACTAAATATTTAGAGAGTTTTGTGCTCAAAATGAGATAAATTTTCATTTTTGTTGTCCCCATACGTCTTCACAAAATGGGAAAGCTGAGCGAAAAATTCGTACCATTAATAATATTGTCCGCACTTTATTAGTTCATTCTTCCGTTCCTCCATTCTTTTGGCATCATGCACTACAAATGGCTACCGATCTCCTAAATATTCTTCCCTCTAAAGGCTTGACATATTCATCCCCTCTAAAAGTGTTATACAATAAGACTCCGTCATACACTCATCTTAGGGTCTTCGGATACTTATGTTATCCACTGTTTTCATCCACTACAATCAACAAACATCAGACACGTTCTACTCCTTGTGTATTTTTGGGTTTCCGTCAAATCACTGTGGTTATAAATGTTTTGAGTTGTCCTCTAAACGAATCATCATTAGTCGTCATGTTCACTTTAATGAATTCCAATTTCCCTTCTCTAAAGTAGAAAAATCCGTGTCTAGTTCCTATGATTTTTTGGATGATGCTATATCCCCTTATGTTCTCCGACATTTTTCAGATTTGTCAGAAAATACGCAGGTTCCCCAAAACCGTCCTCGTGTGCGGCTAAAACTCTGTGAGCCTGCGATCTTACAGCGCATGGCGACTGTACTTCGGATATTTCCAAAAATTTCCAAAATTCACCCAATCCAGCCCAGAGTCATGGTCCAGTCACTCGTAATCAAATGGGTGTTTTTAAACCAAAAAGATATTTCAATTTAAATTCAAATGTTCTTAAATCTCCATTATCCCGTAATCCTGTGTCTGCTTTATATGACCCTAATTGGAAAATTGTCATGACCGAGGAATATAATGCTCTTATTGATAATAAGACGTGGGAGTTGGTACCCCGTCCATTTGATGTTAATATTATTCGGTCTATGTGGATTTTTGTTCATAAGGAAAATTCCGATGGTTCATTTGCAAGGCATAAGGCTAGACTTGTAGGTGATGGTAAGACTCGGCAGGTTGGTGTATATTGTGGTGAGACATTTAGCTGATGGTGGCCGAGCTACCGTTAAATCTTGTGCTCAGCTTGACTCTTTCGAAATCATGGTCCATTCATCAGCTAGATATGAAGAATGTTTTCCTACATGGTGATCTTCAGGAGACAGTGTATATGTATCAGCCTTTGGGATTTAGGGATACTAGATATCCTAATCATGTCTGTCTATTGAAGAAGTCCTTGTATGAGTTTAAGCAGTCTCCACGAGCTTGATATAAGAGGTTTGCTGATTTTGTTTCGACTATGAATTTTTCTCACAGCAGGTCTGATAATTCATTATTCGTATATCGTCGAGGATCTTCCATGGCTTATATTCTGTTATATGTTGATGATATTATCTTGACTGCCTTTTCTGATACTTTGCGCAAGACTATTATGACAATGCTCAGTTCTGCGTTTGTCATGAAGGACTTGGGTCATTTGAGTTACTTTTTGGGGATTAATGTAACTCGTCATGCAGGTGATTTGTTCTTATCACAGAGAAAGTATGCAGTAGAGATCATTGAGAGGGCTGTGATGTCATCCTGTAATTTCACTTCTACTCCAGTTGATACTAAACTCAAGTTGGGTGCTGCAGCTGACTCTCCGTATGAGGATCCGACCAGCTATCGTAGTCTTGCAGGCGCCCTTCAATATCTGACGTTCACGCGACCAGACATTACATATGCCGTACTTTGTTTATACATGATCCCAGAGTTGAACATATGAATGCACACAAACGCATTCTTAGGTACTTTCAGGGAACACTTGAGTATGGTTTGTATTTTTATCCTTCGTCGACGTCTACATTGGTCTCCTATACAGATGCTGATTGGGGTGGTTGTCCTGACACCAGACGGTCTACCTCTGGATATTGTATGTTTTTGGGTAACAACTTGGTCTCATGGTCTGCCAAGCGTCAATCTACGCTTTCACGTTCAAGTGCAGAGGCCGAGTATCAAGGGGGTAACTAATGTGGTCTCCGAATCATGTTGGTTACGAAATCTTCTTTTAGAGCTTCATTGTCCCATTGAGAAAACTACTTTGGTGTATTGTGATAATATAGTGTCATCTATCTTTCTGGTAATCCAGTTCAGCACCAGCGTACTAAACATATAGAGATTAATATTTACTATGTTCGAGAAAAGGTAGCAAAAGGACAAGTACGCGTCTGCCATGTTCCTTCGAGATATCAAATTGCAGACATCTTTACAAAGGGTCTTCCCTCAGTCCTTTTTGAAGATTTTAGAAACAGTCTCAGCGTACGAAGACCGCCCGCTATGACTGCGGGGTGTGTTAAACAGTGGGTCCAGCCGTGTGACCCATGTCCATGTACCGTGTGGGGCCCTTCCCCTTTCCTTGTGTATTTGGTAAATATTAGACCTAGATTTGTACCTTAATTAGTAGTGTAATATTACCATAATTGTAAAGTTATTCTTCAAATAGAAGAGGGATTTCTAGGTAGAATAGGAAGAGGATCTTCCTTGTAACTTGTATATATATGCCTTTCATTAATAAGAATAATCAAGAGATTATTTCTTTCACTTAGTCTTCACACCTTTATTAAAATAAACAGGATCATATTCTAGAACCGTGGATCTTAAACAGCACATGATGTGACAGAGATATATTGAGGCTACTGGAGGTGACATAGAAGAACTTCGTAAATCTTAATGAGTAATATTTCATCTGGTGAGAGATTAAGATGTAAGCTCATGATCTTTTTCACAAAAAAAAAAGTGTAAAAAATATAGCTTGTTGCACTTCCTCATTTGTTTATCATTTTCCATCATCCTCAAAATGGCGCAGAAGTTGTGTTGCAGTTTACATGTAAAAGAATCCATAAAGTTTTTGTTTTAGGCGAGTGGCGTGAGATAAATTTCTTGAGCATAACTATGTAGCAATCTGTGCTCTACTTGACTTTGAATGAATGGGTTGGTAGTTACATATCAATCAAATGATTTATGGACAAGACAGGTCAAATGAATAATCCCACCAAGTACTTTATCTGATTTATGTTATTTATTTCTTTTTCAGGCAAGGTGTACTGCAACTTTAATGTTTTATAGGGTTGGATTCTTCCTGCCTCTATAGTCTATACTGCTGGCACATATGTCTTGTTCTATTCGTATTTTGACATCTGAAGCTAAAGCCTTTATTGCATGGAAAGTGATGTTAGGCATTCTCTGTATGCATATGTTGTTAACGATAAGACATTTGTGTATAACTTTTTCTTTCTTTTGTTCCTTTAGGGCCGGTTTGAGATACTGTCTTTGACCGGATCATTTATGCCATCAGAGACTGGAGGAATGAGAAACAGATCTGGCGGAATGAGTGTTTCTCTAGCAAGCCCTGACGGACGTGTTGTTGGGGGTGGAATTGCCGGTCTATTAATAGCTGCCGGTCCAGTGCAGGTATCGTTTTGCCTAAACTTAGTAATCTTGTTTATTCATGAATTTATACTTATTAGACACAAGAAAGTAGTATCTTGGATTTATAGTCGTTTCGGATGATGACATTTGGCCTTCTATATTTGTTGCTGTTAATCAGATCGTTATAGGCAGTTTTCTTGCTGGAGACCAGCATGAACAGATAACCAAGAAAAACAAATCAGAGTCCGTTATTGCTGCTGTTCCTCTACCTGAGATGGAAGACCCTTTTCACTCTTCAGTTAAACAAACTATGCCAGCTTCCTCTTCTTTCCGCGTAGATAATTGGTCAGCCCCCGATTCTAGGAATAAGCCAGCTGAAATAAATGTAACTCTACCAGCATAGGGTGAAATTTTAATGTGTAAACCACAAGGACTACGCGTCTTCAACGACGTTCCTATTGATCCTTATCACCTCTATTTGCTGTTTGTGTAAATTTCCAGTGAGATCTGTGCAGTAATCCAAACTAGTTTTCTAGTTTTGTTATTCTAGTGTTTGGCTGCAGAATTTTAGATGTATGATGTGTTCCGGTGAAAGAAATTATCTCTTGATTATTCTCATTAATGAAAAGAGTATATATACAAATTACAATTTTCATAATAGAAAACTTATTCCTATTCTAATCCCAAAATACTATTCTAGTAGTACAAGACTCCTATAATTATGGTAAGTGTACAATACCAAGTAATGTAATATTTACACTAAAATATTACCTTAAAATACAACCTAATACACGGACTACCTTATGTACCAAGCCGTGATATACATTAAGTGTATATCACTGTATATTACCTATATTTATCACACCCCGCAGTCATAGCAGAGGGTCTTCGTACGCTGAGGCTGTCCCTAAAATCTTCAAAGAGTACTGACGGAAGACCTTTGATAAAGATGTCTGCAATTTGATACCTGAAAGGTTTCAGGGACATGGCAGATATGTACTTGTCCACGAGCTACCTTTTCGCGAACAAAGTAAATATTCATCTCGATGTGTTTAGTGCGTCGGTGCTGAACCGGATTATCAGAAAGGTAGATGACACTAACATTATCACAATAAACCAAGGTAGCTTTCTGAATAGGACAATGAAGCTCTAAAAGAAAATTACGTAGCCAACAGGATTCAGAGACCACATTGGCTACCCCTCGATACTCGGCATCTGCACTAGAGAGGGACAAAGTTGACTGACGCTTTGCAGACCAGGAGACCAAGTTATTACCAAGAAACATACAATAGTCAGACGTTGAACGTCTGGTGTCTGGACAGTCACCCCAATCAACATCTGTATACGAGACAAATGTAGACGTCACCGAAGGATATAAATATAAATCATAGTCAAGTGTCCTCTGGATGTACCGAATAATGCGTTTGAGCGCATTCATATTCTCAACCCTGAGATCATGTATAAACAAACACACATGATGTACGGCATACGTAATATCTGGTCTCGTGAATGTAAGTTACTGAAGGGCCCCTGCAAGACTGCGATAGCGGGTCGGATCTTCATAAGGTTAGCCAGCTGCAGCACCCAACTTAGGTTTAGTATCAACCGGAGTGGAAGTGGACTTACATGATGACATCCCAGCCCTCTCAATGATCTCAGTTACATACTTCCTCTACGATAAGAACAACCCATCTGCATGACGAGTGACAGCAATCCCCAAAAAGTAACTCAAGGGCCCCAAGTCTTTCATAGCAAACTTATAACTGAGCATTGTCATGATAGATTGATGTAATGCATTAGAAGAGACAGTCAAGATTATATCATCCACATATAATATAACAGTATATAAGTCAATGAAGAACCATGACGATATATGAACAATGAATTATCAGACTTGCTGTGAGAGAACTCAATAGTCGAAACATAATCTACAAACCTCTTATAGTAAGTCCGGTGAGACTGCTTAAGCCCATACAAGGACTTCTTCAACAAATAGACATGATGGAGATATTTGGGATCCCTAAACCTCATGGGTTGATGCATATAAACTGTCTCCTTGAGATCACCATGTAAGAAAGCATTCTTCACATCTAACTGATGGATGTACCGTGTTTTCGAAAGAGCCAAGTTGAGCACAGTGCGAATGGTAGTCGGCTTGACCACCGAACTAAATGTCTCACCACAATCCACACCAACCTGTGAGTCATACCATCACCTACAAGACGAGCCTTATGCCTTGCAAACGAACCGTCAGAATTGTCCTTATGAGCAAAAATCCACATAGACCGAATAATATTAATACCAAATGGAAGGGGTACCAACTCCCACGTCTTATTATCAATAAGACCATTATATTAGTCGGTCATAGCAATTTTTCAATTTGGGTCATTTAAAGCAGACACAGAATTACGGGGAAGGGTGATTTAAGAACATTAGAATTTAGATTAAAATGTCGTTTTGGTTTAACAATACTCCATTGACTATTAGTGACCGGTCTATGACTCGAGGAAGAATTGAGTGGATTTTGAGAAATATCAGGACATGTGACGAACTGGCCAGCAAGCAGTGGGCTTGTTGGCCCAACACGGGAACTAAAGGAAACTGCCACTGGATCAGTGATGGTAATGGGCTGGGTAACTAGCCCAAGTATCGACATTGTCCCAGTGACAGTACTGGACACAGTAGCTGGAATCAGTGTTGGCGACGGAACTTTGGACCCAGCGGGCAGTGGGTCCGCTGGCGAATTTTAGGTACGGGATAAGTCCGATAAATGGTGGATAATATATGAAGAGATACCGTCATCCAAAAAATTATACGAACTAGGCACGTGACTACTCAATTTTGCAAACGGAAATTGGGGCTCATAAAAAATAACATGGAGACTAATGATTATTTTATTAGATGATAAATCAAAACATTTGTAACCACGATGATTAGATGGATAACCCAAAAACACACAAGGGGTAGAACGAACCTGAAATTTGTTAATTACCAACACAGTCCTCTGTTCGTGGAGCAGAAACAATTTGTTTAGCCTTACAACCGTCCCAAGGTATCATTTCTAATACATCGATGTATGTGAATACGAATGAGTCTTATTATATAAAACTTGAAGAGCTGACGAATATGCCAAACCTTTGGTAGGAAGGATGTTAAGAAGAGATGTAGCCATTTGTAAAGCATGATGCCAAAAAGAAGGGGTACGGAAGTATGAATTAATAAAGTTCGGACAATGTTATTAATGGTACGAATTTTGCGTTCGTCTTCCCATTTTGTGAAGACGTATGAGGACAAGAAAAATGAAAATTGATCCCATTAGTCTCACAAAACTCCCGAAACACCTTATTATCATATTTTTTGTCATTATCACATTAAATGTTTTTAATTTTTCGTTCGAATTGGGTTATAATGGATGCTCTAAATTTTAAGAAAGTGGAAAACACTTGAGATTTTTTCGCTATCGGAAACGTCCATAAAAATTAGAATAATCATTCAGAAATAAAATATAATAACGATGACCCAAAGAACTGAGAACTAACAATGTCCATAAATCGCTATGAATAATATCAAATGACATTAAAGTATGAGAATTAGAGTCTACAAATTGCAATCTAACAATTTTTCCTAAAGAACAAGATTGACAATTCAGAGTATTACGCGTACCCTTACAAGAAATAAAATTATTTTATCTAATGAAGACAAAATAGATGCCCCCGAATGATTGAGACAAGCATGTCACAAGAAAGGAGCAAGGGCTGCAAAAGTTGATGATAAGGCTTGACTCGAGAGACCGGAACGTGGTGTGATAGGATAAAGATCTCCCCTACTATCACACCTCATGAGAGGAATCCTCGTCTTGAAATCCTTCACAGAAAACCCAAACGGATCAAATTCAACATAAACATAATTATCAGTATTGAATTTACAAACAGACACTAGATTTTTAATCATTTTAGGGGCATGAAGGGTATCTTTTAAGATAAGAGGCGGATAGGGGGAGACAACGTTTTATGATCATAACCACGAATCAAATTGAATTACCATTACCAATAATTAAGCCACGGCTGTTGCTCAAATTGGAATAAGACGAAAGAGTATCTGGGTCAGACGTCATGTGAATAGTGATGTCGGTGTCCATGTACCAATTTGGATCTGAGGGATTTATTCCAAGTGTGTGCATAGCCGCCGCAATGTAGGATGGGGTGGGGTCGCTGCATGATGGGCCTGAGGAGGCTGGGGCCCAAGAACCCAGGGTTGTTGCCCCTGTCCTAAAGAGGGTCGGTAATTCGATGATCTATAACTGCTGGGCCATGGCGATATGGGCCTGGCAGACTGCTGGACAACCCAGTTTGCTGGGCCGAAAACGCTGGAGATCAGTTGTTGTTAAGCCCACCGCCCACGCTACGCCGCGGGCCAAGGTCGGGTCGAGGGTCAGGCCCGTTGTTGTTAGGCGGGACCAACTCATTGTTACCACCGTGTTTGCCGCCATGATTTTTGCCATTATTTTTACGATTATTTTTGTCGCCATCGTGAGCACGATTTTGACCCGAATTATCAACAAAACTCGGAGTATTCATGGAGGACGTCATCATGACTACGGGACTAGCACCGGTAGCCGCTTTCTTAGCCATACCGGTCTCTTCCAAAGTAAGCATGGAACAGACTTGATAGAACTTTGGGAGAGGGTTATTTTGACGAAGGAGAGCTCCAACGCCATTATAGGCCTTGGAAAGGTCGGCAACCATTTGAAGAACTAGATGATCTTCACTAACGGGCACACCAACGTTGCGGAGTTGGTCCGCCAATTCTTTCAACCTTTTGCAATATGCTGAAACATTCAGCAAATTTTCCATGTTGGCGTGGGAAAATTCCTGCTCAAGAGTAACATCTCTGCAATTTTGATTATCTTGAAATATGTCACACAACCTATCCCAAGTAGCCATCGCCGTAGCGTCTGGCTCAATAATCGTCTGCAATATGTCGATAGAGATAGTGAAATAAATTCATTGAAGGACGGTTGCATCAAGAGTCGTCCACAATTTAGTATCATCCTCGCGCTTTGGCACCTCCGTATCCTCAGGAGCCGCGGGAATTATGTGATGGATGACTTGATGCGAGCGTGCGTGAATTTTGAAGTTCAACCCACGTCGCATATTGGACGTTTTTTATTTCAAGAACAAGAGGGATATTATTCTTGATGTTAGAAACTGTAAGGGCATGATGAAACGTGTTCTTTGATGTAGACATAATGAAAGAACAATAGGTGATTGAGGGATTTGGAGGAAAGAATTTGGGAGTGAAAAATCTACACGGAACCCGAGGGAGGAGGGCTCAGAAACTGAGGGTGGTGTGGCCGAAAATTTGAGAAGAAAGTATTCAAGCTAGACTTCTGATACCATAAAAGAAATAATTCCTTGATTATTCTCATTAATGAAAAGAGGATATATACAAATTACAATTTTCATAATAGAAAACATATTTCTATTCTAATCTCAAAACCCTATTCTAGTAGTATAAGACTCTTATAATTATGGTAAGTGTACAATACCAAGTAACGTAATATTTACACTAAAATATTACCTTAAAATACCACCTAATACACGGACTACCTTATGTACCAAATCGTGATATACATTAGCTAATATACCGTGATATACCTTGCAAGTGAAAAATTGGTAGTTCTGAGAAAAAATCACTAACCCGATCCCTAAGGATTGACCCACTGTGAATCGATAGTTTTGATCCCCAAAAAACTCCCCTTAACCGTAATCACTCTTAGATTACTGAACCGAGATCGGATTGAAATTAGTTTATAGGTGTACTACTAGACCGATCTATAAGAGAAATATAAGAGAATATTTTCTGTGTCTATTCTCATTCCTTCAATAGGTTAATATACATCATTTACAACATAATTGTAGGCTACAAATTAGGGACTAATTTGACTAATTGATTCTAACGTATGCTAACCTAAAATAGAAGATTACAAAATATTTTTGACTAAATATTTACATATTACATAATCTAACACACCCTCGCAGTCGAAGCGGTAGGTTTACGAACGGTTAGACTGTTCCGAAAATCATCAAATAGTACGCGCGGAAGACCTTTGGTGAAAATGTCGGCAATATGATAACGGGACGGAACATGTAGGACACAAACCTCTCCACGTCTAACCTTTTCACGAACAAAATGAATGTCCATTTCAATATGCTTGGTACATTGATGTTGTACCGGATTTCCAGTTAAATAAATGGCACTCACATTGTCACAATAGACCATAGTTGCTTTACGAATAGGGCAATTGAGTTCAAGCAACAGATTACGAATCCAACAAAATTCAGAGACAACATTTGCAACCCCTCTATACTCAGCTTTAGCACTAGATTTAGATAGAGTTGGTTGGCGCTTTGAAGACCAAGAAATCAAGTTATCCCCAAAATATACACAATAACCCGATGTGGAGCGTCGAGTGTATGGACATCCTCCTCAATCTGCATCTGTATATGATAGTAGTGACTGTAGAGAGGTTTTGTATAAATGTGTACCAAAATCAATCGTACCTCGAATGTAACACAAAATGCGTTTTAATGCTTCCATATGCTCGACTTTGGGATCATGCATAAACAAGCATACCTGTTGTACTGCGTACGATATGTCTGGCTGAGTTAATGTCAAGTATTGCAAAGCACCCGTCAGACGGCGATACTTCGTAGGATCTTCATATGGGGCGCTTGAAGTAGCGCTGAGTTTGCCCTTTGTATCAACTGGTGTGGGGCAAGGCTTACATTGAGACATGCCTGCCCTGTCAAGAATATCCTCTGCATAAGAACTCTGAGACATGAATAGGCTATTTTTGTCCCGGGAGACGGCAATCCCCAAAAAATAGTTCAACGGACCCAAATCTTTCATTGCAAATTCGTAGCTAACTTGGACATAATACCGAGTCTGAGAGAATCTGAAGATGCAGTTAGAATAATATCATCCACATATAACAAAATGTAAGTAGTATCTTTTCCACGACAGTAGATGAAGAGAGAGTTATCAGATGTACTATGCGAGAATCCAATGGTTGCCACATATTCAGCAAAACGTTGATACCATGCCCGTGGTGCCTGTTTCAAGCCATAAAGAGACTTACGCAAGAGACAAACATGATCAGGACGAGCCGGATCCCGAAATCCCAAAGGCTGATACATATAGACGATCTCATTCAAGTTGCCATGTAAGAAATGATTCTTTACATCAAGTTGGTGAATGGGCCAAGAGTGAGATAACGCAATAGTAAGAGCCACACAGAAAGTTGTCGGTTTGACAATCGGACTGAAAGTCTCGTCACAATCAACACCTTTCCGCTGAGACCTACCATCACCTACAAGGCGGGTTTTATGCCTCTCAAAAGAACCATCAGATTTCTTTTTATGCCGAAAAATCCACAAAGCCCGAATATTATTAGCATTTGAAGGACAAGGGACCAACTCCTAAGTCTTACTATCAATAAGAGCATTATATTCATCCTGCATAGCATTTTTCCAATTCGGGTCATTAAGTGCACCAACTGGATTCCGGGGAATAGGAGAGATGGAGGTGTTGGTGACACTTAAGGCTTGATTTTGGTATTTTAAGTTCAGCTTAAATATCCTATGTTGACTACGCGTAGTCATACGAGGAACTGGTGGCAATATAGGTGAGATGGGGCTGGCAGGGACGGGGCTGCTGCGTTGGTGAGGCGGGCGATAGATGCCTGGGCTCGTGACACGCCGAGTGAAGGAGAGGTTGGGCGCTAGGAGAGGAAGGGGCTCTTTGGGCATTTGAGGCTGCTTTGGGAGTGGCTTTCTTTGGATAGGTGTCAGGGGAGGAGAAGAAATGGGTGAGTTTGGTTGTTGGGTTGCAGGAGGGGAAGTGGGCCTTAATGGCTGTGTTTGTGGAGCTGATCCATTAGGTGGAGCAGCATTGGCCTGGTCATGCAACAATTGTATTCTTAATGTAGAATTATCATCACCCAAAAACTCATATGAGGTAGGAGTTGGATTATTTATTTTTGAAAAATGAAAAAGAGTTTTCATCAAACCACACATGTCGGGCTATGATTATTTTTCGGCTCGATAAATCATAGCTTTTGTACCCCCGATGATTGGAAGGATACCTAGAAAAACACACGGAGTGGACCTAGATTGTAGCTTATGAATTTGTGTGGAAGGGAAGAGAGGAAAGCATAGACAACCAAAAACCCGGAGATGAGAGTAGGATGGATTCTTTTGATAAAGAATCCGAGTGGGTGTCTTATATGCTAAGATTTTAGAAGGGAGAATATTGTGTAGGTATGTGGTCATGGCCAAAGCATGATGCCAATAGGAGGGCGACATAGATGCATGGGCAAGGAGTGTACGAACAATATTGTTTATGGATTTAATTTTCCGTTCCGCCTTACCATTTTGGGGTGAGGTGTGCGGACAAGAAAATCGAAAAAGCATCCCGTTTTGTTCACTAAATTTATGAAAAGGACCATTATCAAATTCACGTCCGTTGTCACATTGAAATTTTTTTATTTCTTTTTCAAATTGAGTGCGAATGAAAGTCCGGAAAGACAAGAAGATATCATAAACTTGGGACTTTGTTTTGATGGGATAAGTCCAAAGAAAATTAGTATAATTGTCAAGAAATAAAACATAATATCTGTGATCGGAAGAGCTAAGAACGGGTGAAGTCCATAAATCACTGTGAACAATGTCAAAGGGTATAGTAGTAGTTGAAAGAGAGTCATAAAAAGGCATTTTAATCAATTTTTCCAAAGGACAAGAATGACAAACATTGTTTCGAGCCTTATTACATTCAATCAAATTACTACTACGTAAAGAACTAAGAATTACATCCCCCGGATGACCAAACGGGAGTGCCAAATATGAGGAGATATGACAGTAAAAGCAGATGGTGCGGAAGAGGAAATGGCTCGATAATTTTTGGAGAATGGATACAGATCACCCGAACTCTCACATCTCATGAGTTTGCTCCCCGTCCGTAAATCCTTCACAGAAAACCCAAAAGGATCAAATTCAACAGAAACCATATTATCGATAGTAAATTTACGAACAGAAATAAGGTTTTTGATGAGTTTAGGTGCATGTAAAATATTTTTCAGGTTTAGGGAGGGATTGACTTGAAGGGAAGTATGACCACGACCATGAATCGGAATCATGTTACCATTACCAACAACAATGCCATTATTTTTGCTCAATTGAGAGTAAGACGAGAGAGTACCTTGGGAGTTGGTCATGTGAGATGTGGTTGTTGTGTCTATGTACCAATTGTTGTCATCGGGCGGATGAAAGGACATTGTATGCATAGCTTGATCAATATCCGTGGGCACATACCCAACATGGTGCGGTGGAGGGGCTGCCGAATAGAAAGACTTGGGAGGGAGAGCACCGAGAATGCCCTGCTGTGACTGGGTTGGGCGTGGCTGCTGCCACCCTGTGGTGGGGTAGGGACACGGTGGGGTGGCCTTGGTGGCCCCAGCGAGGAAAAACCAAGTGGCGGGAGCTCGCTTCATTGCGATCTGTGGTGTTTGTCTTGGTGGTTATTCAGGTGCCCCAGCTATTACAGCCATTCCAGCACCGCGGTTGTTGTTGTTGCGGTTCCCACCGCCACGACCGCGGTTGTTCTTCTTTCCACGATTGTGGGAATTTCCTCGATTATTGGACGTATTTTCAGAATTGTTGGGCTGCCCATTAACAGAGAGATTATGAGAATTAATATTGTGGGAAATGAGAGCAGCATTCGAACCTGAATCATGAATGGCGTCATCGTCATTGCTGTCTTCCTCAAGGCCGAGCATCGACCGCACAACTTCAAAGATGAGTGTGGTGCTGCATCGTTGTTCGAAAATGCTTGTGTTCTTCCGATAACCCACGCAAAAGACGGAGCACCGGACGTTCGTCGGAGACTTTGTGACCGACGTTGGCAAGGTTGTCTGCAAGAACCTTGAGCCTGATACAATATGCTTTCACGTTCTGGAAATCCACCAATTTGGTGTTCGTGAATTTTGCATCAAGGGCAAGAGCCCTAGCCGATTTGTTGTCCTGGAAGAGATGAACAAGGTGATTCCGCGCCTCGCCTGCGGTGTCCTCTTAATCAATAATTGTGTTGAGAAGATCATTGGATATCGTACCATATATCCATTGTCGTACGATGTCATCCAGTCGTTCCCATAGAGCCTTTGAAGCAATTTTCTCAGCTTCGGTTACTGTGGATGAGACGGTGGGGGAGTCAGGAGGTAAGATGTGATCAATTACCAAATTCGCTCGGCAATGGAGCTTGAAGAGGATAGCCCAGTTGTTGTATTGGCTTCCTTCATAGTCAAGAACAATAGGAATGCAGGATTTGATATTGGTGACTGTAGTTGTAGGATGAAACTTGGACGTGTCAGCCATGGAGATGAGAAGAAGGAAGGGACGAAGAAGATGGGCGGTGGGCGGCTGCTAGGGTTGCAGTAACCTAGCATGATACCATATAAGAGAAATATAAGAGAATATTTTCTGTGTCTATTCTCATTTCTTCAATAGGTTAATATACATCATTTACAACGTAGGCTACAAATTAGGGACTAATTTGACTAATTGATTCTAACGTATGCTAACCTAAAATAGAAGATTACAAAATATTTTTGACTAAATATTTACATATTACATAATCTAACATGATCGACTCCTTAGTACATATTACCCCGAAGTGATTCTGATTTGCTACTTTCGTGAAAATGAGCAAAATTGGGGTGTTTGAATTTCCTCTCCAAATCAATTTTCCTCTTCAAAATTGCTACAATTTCTAGTTTCTAAGGTGAGTAGAATCAATTCTACATTTATTTCAATTTGAGTTTTTACCTTTTCCTTCATTACCCTCTTTAATTTAGTATTGTAATAATATTGTAATAATATTTAATAATATTTTAAGTACTATATTGCACTTTAAATTCTATTATCTATTTGTAATTTTTATTTACATACTTTCATTTTAGTAATTTTTATTTATATGTATTTGACTAAATGTCCATTTTGGTAATTCTACATTGAAAAACAATTTTTATCAAAACTATTCAAACATCATGAATTGATAACAATCACTTTTACATTGTTTCATCCAAACATAAATCAACTCAATTCTTTTAAAATTAATTATGTCCACCAAACACACGCTTAGAAAGTGATAGCCTAAAGCCTCGGTTAAATTTATGACGTTATAACAATGAATCTATCATTTAGTATGCTCCACACTGATTTAGTACATTAAAATTGTTTGAACAAATCATAATTGTGTTTATTAGTGCCAATTTTATATATTTCAGTCGATATTCGGACAGATTTTGAATTTCACTATTTTATCTTTCACGTGCTCCCACTATTATTTTCTTTCTCTCCCACTTCGTGTTTATTCTTTATCGTATGCATTTTCCTATTTCTTTTTCTTTTCCCACGCCAAAAAAAAAAAAAAAAAAATTGGCTCACCATTTTGGTGAAACATCTGTCATCATTTTATTATTATTATTGTCCTTTGTCATTTGCGCTAGGGTAAGTGAGTTCATTAATTTCAATTCCAAAACGAGACCTTAATCCCTCACTTTATAAAGCTAGTGAAGAAGGTGAACCAATTTGAATATCTCTATTAAGTGAGTCTCATTAGATAAATAGGATTAAGACTAAAGAGTAAAGATAGAAAGGTAAATATAATGAAAGTGTCTGGTTATAAAATTACACTTTGGACTAATTTTTAACTAAAAATATCCTTGATGTTTTTCTCACTAATTTTACCATCTTTTCTATTGAAAGTGCCTGGAGCAAATTTCAATTTAAGATTATATCTTTTTTACTTTTATGTACTCGTTCCATCTTTACTTATCTTGAATGATACTGCAAGTCGTACAACCACAATTAATTCGTTTACGGACTCAACCAAGACCTGCTGTGGTATCCTTTCGCGGAGCATCTGCCTTAATACGGGGAGGCCTAACTATACGGTCTATAAGACCATATTCAAGAGCTTCTTGAGCATTGAATCGCTTCATCCGACTTAAATCCTTGTGAACCTGCATGTTTCCAATTACCATGATATAAGGAGAGTCCATTCAAAGGCAATAATGCTAGGTGGTTAACTATTGCACTAATATAATCAACTTGACATTGAATCATAGTTTGAGAGACAAAATATAAACTCAGATGAAAACAATATATACCTTTTCAACAGGCTGGCCTGTCTTCTCAGACAACTCCTTGAAAAGGTAATCTCTAATTCTGAGAAGTTCATCTGCTTCATTACGGATATCATCAGCCTGACAAAGATGAAAATGTATATGTATGTAGTCTCAGAAGAATCTAAAAAAAAACATTTCCTTCCAAAACGACATGCAGTCAAACCTGTCCGCGTGCAGCTCCAGCTGGAGATTGTAGTCCAATCCTTGAAAGAGGCATTGCAAATCGATTGCCCTTCACAATTGAAACTTATTAAATTAACATTGATCTTTAGTTGCCTGTCCACAGTTAGATAAAGATTTTATCTTTACAACAAGAGGCACAATCACGTGACTCACAAAAGAAACTGGCCAAAACAAGAATTCTGGAGAACTTTTTCCCTAGAGTGCTTAATGTGAATATGCCACCATTATATCATCTTTAAACTAAGTAGAGATAATAAAACATGTATATCAAATTTGCGATTCTTTTTCTCCTTTCTCCTTTTTTTTTGTGATTGTTTCATCAAATTTTGACCAAGTTGTCATCTTGAAAACTTAACCAAAAAAATGTAAAAGGAGAATGTAGTCACGGCACATTACAAGATAAGATCACAACTCTGATGGAGGCCATCGGAGAGAGACAGCCAACTCATAATCAGGCAAATTCACCTCTAGGTTAAAATAAGATAAAAGGAACTCTCATAAAAATAGAGTTCTTTGAGATGCCATCACAAGTGGCTGATACCTGCAAATTTCTTTCAAGTCAAATGCTGAAAAAAGAAAGCGAAACTCACAAATATGTCCGGACAAGTCAATCGCATCATTGCATAAAATAATCAGGCGCAAACAACTCAAAAAGCTACTCTAAGTAAAGACATTGTAGATCAGCACAAGTTTTTTCTTCGCATTTCATCACTAGGAGAGAAGTATGGTACCTTTTCTCCAGCAGCAAGAAGAAAAGTGGCAAGATTGTAGGCATAGCCCACACAATGGGTGCCAACAGCACTTTTCAGACTTTGCATTGTGTCGTAGATGGCCATGGTTGGAGTTAGCTGTAAATAGAAGTAACTTTAAGCAAATATCAAGGAGCACAAAATTTAGAAGAAAAAAGAGGTGTTTCTAATAAAAGAAGAAACTTTGACAACAAAATAAAATTAGTAAAGAACTCACATCACCACCAGGGCCATTGATATACAGGTAGAGCTTCTTGGAATCATCAATACTGTCAAGGTACAGCATTGTTGCCAATATCTGGTTGCTAAATTCTTCATTTATCTCTTCTCCAATGAAAATTACACGTTCACGGTACTGCATCCCAGAATTCGGTGATAAAACGAATAAAATTCTTTATCCATATAGCACTACTCTGCTAGTTTAACTGAAACTGAAGGCATGTTACCTACAAGAGCATTCCACAAATCAACCCACTGCCACGTTCCCTCAGTTGGATTTCTATAGGGCACCCTTGGTGTCCCAATGGGCATCATGGAAACCTGTGAACGTGTTGGTTTACTGTTTCTACTCCTGGAATTATGAATATGGGTTGGGTTATAAACACAAGCAGCAGCCAAATGAAAATTGAGAAAAAATATACGAATATTTTATCCAAAGGAAAATTGAGGTTCTACTCAATAAAAGATAGGATATACTCAGAAATGGACCACATGGAATATAATTCAGAACAGGAGAACATGCAAGGCACAGGCTTGGTAGTGACTATCAATTGACAATGAGGCAAGTGCTGCACCTAATTCAGATATGCTGATATCTTTTTTCTTTTCTTTTTTGTGGATAAAACAGTTTAAGCCTTCTTACTTGAACTTTGGAAAGATTTGATATTGATTGTACACATAAAGTATGCTGACTTATACTAGATATTAGCTCCTTCAATGACAGAGGCAATGTTAAGCATAAGAAGATTCGAGGAGAGTAGGGTACGGTGATTTACGTGTCATATTTGGAAATTAAAGTAGTTTAGGAGATAAGTTGGGGACTTGAGCTCCTAGGGGAGTCGCGCAGGAATTGAGTGAAAATAATCTGGCAAGTCAATCCAACAAGTACAGATGGACAACAATGAACAGGCTGTTCAGATAGAATTGATGGAATAAACAGATCAAAACAGCTCATCCGACTCTCTTTGCTGCAGTTTTCAGTTAATGATACAGAGAAACAATTTAGATGATTACAAGTAGAGTTTGAGCGGAACCAAGGATTTTGGGGGATATTTGGTACTTATGTAGAAGAGGGAGCGTTTGAGCGGAACCAAGCATGAGCTTTGGAAAAATAAATTAAAACTAAATATCAGAAGCAAAAAGACATGAAAGAAAAAATGAGGCTGACAAGAAAAGTGCAGAGATTAAACAAAGCTCAGCAAACGGAAGAATAGCTCTGCAATAGTAATCTATGTGCTAAGTTTCTATTAGTAAATTTCATTATCCTCGGGTCAAGTCTTATAGGTATTTCCTCGTTCCTTGTTTTCTGGGAACCAGGTATTTTCTGTTAGTAGTCTGGGGATAACGATTCAGAACCAAGATAAACATGAAGAAAACGACAACCCTCATGGTTCACAAAAAATCAACAGCTGTATAAAAAGACAAACTTTTGCCCTTTTTCAAAACCATTAAATTAGCCTGCATTATCTTCATCTCCCACAGAAAATATGCATATGTGTGAAAGCCAGAAGGAAGAAAGAACAAAGAATATGATTTTTGCCGAAATTGATTGTATGTATAGAAGGCCAGCTTATACAGTCCCAAACTAGGTTGCTCGGACCCTTTTGAACGCTGTTGCACCAGTGTCGGATCCTCAAGAATTGTATAACTTTTGGAGTATCCTACACACATCCGGCAGTATTTTCAAACAGTCCGATAACATAGGTTCCAATGCCAAAAGACGAACTCAAATTATAGAACTAAGAAGGCCATTCATCTCCACATTCAACATCCTCTATAATTCTCACTGACATGTTAAAACTCAAGTTAAATTCCCACAGCCTTTTGGCTCCGATCTTGTATATGCATGAGTGAAAATCCATTAGCATTGGTGAATATTAACTACCCATTTGGCCATGAAATTTTTTCACTTTATTTGAAAATCAACTTTTGGCCATGAAAATTCCAATACAACTTTAGAATTTGGAAAACACCTAAAATATTTTTTGACTTTTTTTTTCACTTTCAGTATGTTCAAACAACCAAATATTCTTTGCAAAATTATAATCAAACACAACTCTATCTTCAACTCCAACTTCAAAATTCCATATAAAGTGAAAAATATTTCGTTTTCATGGCCAAACGCCTACTAAGAGAATCAACCCACTGTTCTAAATCCCCGACCCGACCCAATGGACCATATACTCTACTACTAACAAAACTAGGTTAAATATATAAGAGCAAACACAGCAATATCAAGACAATACCTTTTTGGGTGCAAAAGTAACCACAGTAAATAGAATAAAAAAGATTACCCGGATTCGATACTTTTGTAAACTCTGTTGTAAAATTCAACATTTACATTAGACGTTGCAATCCCATAAGAATCTGCCCAAGAAACAAACAAATATCCAATTAAAACAAGAATTTAAGATAACCATGATGTAATAAAAAAACATACTTGGCGATTGGACTCTTAAACCGACAAACACTTTGCTGGCACAACTGAAAAATTAAAAAAAAAAGACATTAATTTTGTGGGAAATAAGATAAGCTGCATTGAATTTTAGAAAAAAGGGGGAAATGGGTACCTTAAAGAAGGGTGATGGAGTTTAGTTCTTGAGTGTAGATACGAGGAAGATGTTGGAAGAGTTGTTGCCATTGATGCTTGCTTGGTGAAGGAAGAACAAAGGAAATTTGTTTTGTTGAGGCACTTGATTGTTTTTGGATAGGGGGTACCGGGGTACAACAGGCCCGGGTTTAGATCCGGATTGATATTTGACCCGCTAATATACAATAACACATGATCAGTGCGATCACACAGTCTGAGAGAGTAGAGTATACGCAGACGTTATATCGCGGTTATTTCCGAGAGACACTGGGCTCAAGACAGACATATGCACAAGTAAAAATAAGAGTAAACAGTTAGACCCGGTCAAAAAATTTAAAATAGTATGAAAATGTTGGTATCAAAAGCGAATACGTAATGATAGCGCATTTTGGAAAAAAAGCAACTAATATATAGCAGCAGAAATCAAACTACATGGGACTATAAAACAATACTACGCATATTCATATAATATGCTAAGCGAACATACCGTAATAACACTACAATTACATGCGTAGCGTGAAATGCATTCTGTTCAGTACTCTACAATTCTACCTTAATTTATGTACTCCACAACCCCTATCTAAAGTCATGTCTGCAGTTTGACCCGCTAATATAAACTTTCTTTTTGGGAATAGCACTTTTGCTCCTTCAACTATTGTAACTCTAATTTTGATCCTTACATGATGACTCAAAACATTTAAACTTCAATTAATTAAAATATACATTTTTGGTCTCTTTTGGAACTAGGAAATATGTTATATTCAGACTATTTTAAGAAGTACAATAACCTTAAATATAGAGTAACATTACAAGCTTAATATAACATATATAATTAAATGATGGAGCAATTAGTAATAATTTTAAAAATTTAGGAATATTCATAACTAAAAGGATTGAAAGTGCAGATTTCGAGTAATTGAAAGGTTAAATGTGCGTAGTCAGATATTAGAAAAATTAAATTCAAAATTTATCAACAATGAGGGACCAAAATGCTATTAACCCTTCCTTTTTGAGTTTTTTTTTCTTTTGCTTTAGTGTTTGGATTTGATTTTGGGAGAAATCTTTTGGGTTGTGAGAATTTGCGTTGTGAAAATGAAGACCCATAGCTTTCATAATGTTCCCTTCCAAATATTTGGGGAAATGAAAAACGAAAACTAAAGGTCTTTCAACGAGCATATCTTGAAATTCAGATATAAGAAAACAAAAACTCCTTAAGAGCACATTTTATTTGCAGTTTGCATGCACGACTAATCTAGAGGTTTAATTATGGGTTCACATGAATATAATAACTTTTATTCAAACATTTTATATATCTATAAATATTTAACCGTCACTTCAATTATGATTATAGTATTGACTTGAAATCGTTGTAGAACTCATAAATTTTAACTCTTTTTTTTTAAGGCGGAAACCATGATCATTATTTTTTTATAAGTCTTGTATTTAATGACCGTATGTGTGTTCAACCAAGAAAGTGTTGACAGTATCATAAACTTTAACTCTTGCATTCACATTTGGTTGCATGAGCCAAACTTAAATAATCTTCAGCACAATCATTAGGCAATTTAGTTACCTTGCCAACTGCCATGAGAACATATTGGTTTGAGCCACCACAGAACACGAAAAGTACTTTTACAAGAACTCTGATTCAGCGACTTCACATTTTGCTTGACAAGTGAGAGAACTAAGAAGTATCCAACTTCTTTTGCTCAATAATCTGGAAGAGAAAATAGGAAACAACAAGATATGTCCAGAAACAGAACATGATACCACTAGCAGTTTTGCGAAGTCAAGTTAAACTTCACATATCTTTCCATATAGTTTCTCTGTCAGATGTGACAAAATCATTTCTGAAGTAACAGTTGGGTACATACTATGTTCTTTTTCAAAAAAAAAAAAGGTAACTTCGAAAAGGATTGTTACTAGGAAATATTATGCACGGTAACAAGGCGTCTGGTGAGCGCACATAGGATGGCTCAACTTCATCAAACAGCACTAAGCAGGCTTCTCATATGTGTTGGCGTCTCTGAATTCCTGAATAGCACTACGAATCATTCCAGCCATGTCCGATCGAACAAACAGATGTGTATTATCCAAAACATGTATAATGAACTTTTTTGATTGGGGCAATGCGGCATTCATATTGATAATGAACTGAGCCATAGGTATATCACTGCAAAGGAAAAAATCAAACCTCAGCATCAAAGAAGAAGAAACATTTGAAAGAAAGATCGCACAACAAAGTGATAAACTATTGTGAAATTCTGACCCTTTATTCTACCAACAAATTCTGTCATTTGTTTATCCTAGATATTACTTTACCATGATAGGAACAATCCTTTGACGGCATTCACCATCACGTATCAAAATGCTCCAAGCTCGAGCTGCAAAACAAACGATAGAAATTAGCGAAAAGTTAGACGGCCATCCATATGCAAAGGCGTAAGTATGCTACAGCTCTACTGACCACTGATGAAACTAAATTTTCCTATATGCTCTAGTCCATAATGCTTTTCAGCAAACAGTTGATTTATAAAAATCTGATTTTGACTAATACGACTAACTTAAAGAAAAGAGAGGGATGAAGGGATCTTTGAACCTAAATTAAGAAACCAGTGAGGCTGTTAACAGAGAGGTCCTTGCACATTCTTTATTCTTCTCCTCGAACTTTTGTTGTGTTGTCTTTCGAAATTTAGACTTCAAATGGTAGAATTTCTAAAATAGTACTAAAATTTGGGCTTTTACAAAGTGTTGGATGAATTTTCTTAACCTTTTCCTGTCATTCTTCTATCCGAGTAAATGGTTCACAACCTAGTTTTTCCTATCCCCTAGATGCTGCAAATCACCATCACCCTATTTCGGCCTCTTCCATAAATTTTATGCCTGGGAGTGACATTTAAGCAATATCTCAAACCAGAGGCACGTCCATCTCAAGCTCACTTCCACTCAGTCGAAGATCAGTCCAATTTCCTGCAACTCAAAAAGGAATTGCAGGTGTGTTTTCAAGGCTCATTTGAGACGCTCAAGACCTGAAGCTCTGAGAAGATCAAGGTAGGCGCTTCATCTCACTTAGTTGACATTCAGCATAAGCAAGGCATCAAAGTGTGCTCCTCATCGCCCATAAGAACCACTCCCTCCGTCCCAATATATGATGTAGTTTAAGTGTTTAACTGGGTAGGAAGTTTAAAAAGGAAAAGAACTTTTGAATTTTGTGGTCTAAAACAAACTAAATATATTTGTGTAGTTAAAAATCATTTCGTTAAGCGTACAAGGTAAAGTTTAAAGTTAAATTATTTTCAAATAAGAAAATGTGTCATTCTTTTTTGCACTGACTAAAAAGAAAAGTGTCATATAAATTGGCACAGAGTGAGGTGGTGTTTGACCAAGCTTCTGGAATAGTTCTGTTTCTCAGAAACACTTATTTGGTCAAACACCTTTTTTCCAAAAGTAGAAACACTTTTTTCAGAAGCCAAAAAGTATTTTTAGATGGGAAGATAAGCAAAAACACCAATTTGGTACTTCTGGAGAATCGCTTTTTGTTCATTCATTGAATTTTTTTTGGACTCATTTATCATTTTCTTTTCACAAAATTCTTTTTATTCTCGTATAATATTTTCATATAAAATAAAAATTTGGAAATAGGGGTAGGGTGGAGGTAGGGGGTAGGGCGTGGGTAAGAAAAAAAATTCATATTTTTTTATAAGTAACAAAAAATATGAAATAGACATTTGAGAATGTGTATAGGGCAATGAAGTGGGTGGGGTGGGGTGGGGGTAGAGGTAGGGCGGAGGGTAGGAAAACAATTCTTTTTTTTATAAAAGTAACAAAAAAATATGAAATATAAATTTGAGGATGGGTAGGGCAATGGGGTGGGGTGGAGTGGGGGTAGGGGTAGGGCGGGGTAAGAAAAATTCATATTTTTTAATAATTTTTTTTTTATAAAAGTAACAAAAAATATGAAATAGACATTTGAGGATGGGTAGGGCAATGGGGTGGGGGGTAAGAAAAAAATACATATATATTTTTTTTTAAAGTAACAAAAAATATGAAATAGAAATTTGAGGATGAGGTAGGGGTAGGGCGGGGGTAAGAAAAAATTTCATATTTTCAATCATTTTTTATAAAAGTAACAAAAAACATGAAATAGAAATTTGAGGATGGGATGAGGTTGGGGAGTACGGAGGGGGAAGAAAAAAATTCATAGGATGGGGTGGGGTTGGAGGGTAGGGAGGGGAAAGAAAAAAATTATATTTTTTATAAAAGTAAAAAAAATATGACATAGAAATTTGAGGATGGGGTAGGGGTAGATATGGGTAGGGCGGGGGTAGGTTTGAACATATTTCAGTCATTGACTATCATATAGTCGTTACATTTTCTTATGTACAATATAATATTATTTTTTATTAAATGTTGCAATTAAATAATTTTAAAAAAAATTATTAAATTATAAAGATATACTAATTTTTAGAAACATAGGATAGAAAATAATATTTTAAATAGTTTTAAATTTATTAAAAAGAATATTCTAGTAAATTTGCATAAATGTTGGTCAAACAGGAAACTGTTTATGTTTCTTAGAAGCACTTCTATAATTATAGCCCAAATATTCTAACTGATTCTCCGAAGCGAACATGAACTACTTACGAAAAATAAAAATACATTTTAGAAGGCAGTTGAAACATTACTGAGTATACGGAATAAAGAGGTACTAAAAAAACAAATAGGATTGACAAACAATGAAACATATATATTATTTTTAGAAAATCGTTATGAGTGAAGTTATTAATTTTTTTCTAGCATTACGTATATATTTTATTTTTCTTCCTTGCACCTTTTTAACTACAGCCCATACTTTAGTTGCGCTTTTTGTGCTTAAAGCCTCGATGAATCTGAAGTGTTTTTTAACGCTTTTCGCCTTTGATAACACTGCAACGCAGTGTACCATTTCTAGGTGCTAAACACCTTGCTATAACCAATCATAATTCAGAAACGTTATCACAGAGTTGATCCCTTCGAGCAAATTTGACATCTGCATGTTCCAAAAAGTTCTGAATTTAAAGAATCCCCATTACAACAAAACAAAATCATGTCAACTCGAAACTTAGCTACAAGTAAGAATAGTCTGTTTGATCAGATCACTCAATATCACATAAGGATGAAAACATCACTCAATCTCAAGGTTTATCTATCACCGCGATAGAGGAAACAGGAAGGCCAGCATTTTAAATATCAATCAATCTATCAACTCTGCCTCAATCCGAAATTACTGTAGTTAGGTGACAGCAACTTATACTCTACTGGTATCTGTGAGAGTCTACCACACAATAGGTGCTGGTTCAATTCTCATTATTCCTCTTCCCCATTCCCTTCCGTATCCCCAATGTAATTGAACAGCAACACCAACAACTCCGCTTAGTGTCAAACAAGTTGAGGTCGGCTATATGAATCTTTACTATTCCCTAGTGTAATTGAAAGTTTTAAAAAGAAAATTAAGATAATATTTTGGGATCGGCTATATGAATCTTATATAGCATTATATTTAGGTCCATTCAATTCAAATTCTAACTAATATGGCCAGCACTCCATACTTCGACAACATAAATTTAAATAATTTGAGGTGAAAGAACACTACTAAAAATCTCTATTTTCACACTGAAAAATATTTAGTGGTTATTTCTCACTGAATGTTTGTGGAAAAAACCTAAATATTAGTGTTTTCATACGGAAAAATTAAGAAGCTTTTCATCGTTTCAATGAGAATCTGTTTCGACCATGTGTTTTTCTAGTGATCTGATTCTGCGAGATTGACTTGAGAAAATCACGTTTTATAGCACCAATTTCCTCTGTGGAAAAACCTCTATTTCTTTGATGAGGGGAAAGTCCCGAAGGCGAAACCCCCCACCTGCACCAGAGGCCCTTTGGCCAGGTGAGATGTAAATCGAGGGATATGCGCGAGTGGCAGCCCTGCAAGGGAGAGGACCAACGGGACACGAACCATCAACAGCTCTTGCAATATTTCAGCAAAGACTGTCACCATACGGATTCAAACCCGAGACGTCGGGGCGGTTGTACCCCAATCACTTTGCCACTTACCAACTAACCTGTGCCCTTGGGGGCAATCTCTATATCTATTTCTAGTAGTGGAAGTGAAGCAAGGTAATTGGAAGTAAATATCTATATAATTGTTTTTTCAACATAGGAGGGCCATTGCTGTCATCAATCTACAGATTTGCAACACTCTAGATACTTTTTCCCCCTCATTTTACTCTAATCCTAGTTAGGGCTGCACAAAAGGTTAGACCGGACCGAAGATCAAAAAATCAAAATATTTGGACCGAAGATCGGACCGAATTTTTCGATCCGGTCCGGGTTGTTGGACCGAATGGACCGAATGACAATAAAATGAGGGACAACCAGTGAATAGCAGGCAGAACAACCAGCAGTCCAGCACACTGCAAAATTCATTCTCGAAACTGCTCATTGTCCAGCAAAATTTATTCTCGAAAATGCCCAAACTAAAAACAAAAGTAGGGAAGAAAATGACAACATCCTTAAAGAAAATACATATACAAAGACAATAAAATGACACACCACAGTCCACAGTCCAGTACACCACAATAAAATGACAATAAAATCATCAAAGAACTTCACAATCCAGTGTTCACACACCACTCTCCACAATCCAGACTCCAGTGTCCATTACACCACTGCCACAGTCCACACACAGTCCAGCACTCTAGTGTCCACAGTCCACAGTCCACACTCCACAGCAAAGTTCTCTAGTTGAGGGCCTTGAGGCTTCATTTACTTTCTTTTGTCTAACACTCAAACCATCAAACACAGATGGTAGATTCATCAATTCCACACTTTTGAAAATCTGTATGAAAGAAAATAATAAAGTTTGTAATAAGAATGGTAACTCTTCTAATTCTTGCAATGAGATATCATTATATTCATATCATACCATTCTCCAAATCTTGCAACTCTTCTAATGATTCTTCCACGTTAATAAGTTTGAATTTGTTCGTCAAAGTTGCACGAAGCCAATCTTGACCACAAATGAGTCATTGCACCATCTTTAACATAAAATAAAAGTTAAGAAACACAATTTACCAATTAATATAATAAAAATTAAACTTGCTTTACAAAAAAATACAAAAGAAAATGTATTACCTTAGGTGTCAAAGAACTCCTGAATTGATCAAGTGTTCGTCCTCCGGTACTAAATTCAGCCTCAGAAGCAACTGTAGATATCGGAATAACTAATATATCACGAGCCATGCGTGAAACAACGGGAAATCTTAGTGAATTGAGCTTCCACCAAGTTAAGATTTCAATATCTTCTTCATCTGCCTCTTCATTCAAATATCGATCAAGCTTCGGCCTCGTACTATATTTACCCTTTGCTTCTAATGAAGATTTGAGCTTCCTAACTTTAGCCTTGAGATATAATCTCATGTCACTTGATTCAGTTACATCACTTGTCCCACTCAAAACGATAGTAGGGAAATATATAGCCTTATATTCATCAAACAAATCATTTAGGACTTGTTGAATATTCTCAAGCAAACTATCACCCTTCACTTCCCCATACATCTCATGTAAAGTCAATTGCAAACCAACTTTTTTCATCATAGGATCAAGAATGACAGCCACATAAATCAACATGTTAAACTTTTCTAAACTACCCCAATACTTATCAAACTTTTTCTTCATCTTAACAGTCATTGCACTCAATTCTACATCACAAGTACTTTCTAGTTCTTTTAATGTTCCAAGAGATGTATCAATATCAAACAATGCACTATTGCACATGACACTCAAAGAAGCAGAAACATTATTAGTCAAAATATAAAACTTTTCTAGAAAGATAACAAGCCTCTTGGCCAACAACCAATCACTCTCCTTAGGAGGCTCTACATTAGTAGGCTCTTTAAGATCTTGCTCTTTGTGAAGTTCAAACATACCAAAAACTCGCTTAAATTTTATAGCTGTCATCAACATAGTATAAGTGGAGTTCCAACGAGTGGGAACATCAAGTGACAACAAAAGATTTGCTCTCTATTGTCAAAACGGTTGCAATTTCTTTAAATTTATGAAGCCTAGCAGGAGAATTCCTCACAAATTTCACAGCAACTCGAATTCTTTCAATTGCTTTAAGAGAATCTTTTATTTTCAAACCGTCCCAAACAATAAGATTAACAATATGAGCAACATATCTCATATGTAAATATTTTTCATTACTTATTGCACTACCATTGCTTTGAACTATTCTCATCAAGTGACTACAAGCAACATCATTTGAAGAGACATTATCAACAGTTACGGTAAAAAGTTTCATATGTAAATCCCAACTCTCTAAACAAGATTCTATAGCTTTTGCAATTGATTCACCCCTATGACTTGTAATTGGACAAAAGTTTAGAATTTTTTTTTTGCAAATTCCAATCATTGTCTATAAAATTAGCGGTAAGACTCATATAGTTGATTCTTTGATTAGATGTTCATGAATCAGTTGTCACACTGACTCGTTGGCATGACAATTTGAGAAATTCTTTCAACTTTTCTTTTTTCCTTCAAATAAAGTTGATAGCAACCACGCGTCATAGTCATACGGGAGGGTAATACAAACTCAGGGCAAACAACAGAAATGAAATGCTTAAAACCAAGTTTTTCAACACAACGAAAAGGAAGTTCGTCAACTATCACCATATAGCACAACGCTTCCCTAAGTTCATTAACATTTAAAACCCAATTTCTCAACTTCCCTTCTCCTTTTTTATCCGCAACACGCTTCAAAACCAATTTACTTTGATTTTGTTTAATCACATTCTCCGTGTTTTTTAGGCATTGAGTTGCATGATTTTTCACATTTTTGTTACCATTAATAGTAGAGTCACACGCAAAAGTTTTATTGCAATACTTACATTCAGCTCTACGCTTGCCCTCATCATTAGTCAAATACAACTTGTATTCCTTCCAATATTCAGCCCTTTGTTTGTTGCAAGTAATATATTGTCATTCCTCCGTTGGCATAATACTTGTCTGTGTTTAGAGTGTATTTGTTGGTGTTTGAGAAGGCAATGCAGCCCAATCCTCAAATTTTGGTTCACTCGTTTGAGTCGTTTCATCATCCCTTTTCCTTTTGGATTGGACATCAGATTCAGAGGTACTAGGCATCATCTGCATGTGAATACAACCTTTTAATATCATTTAAAAATACCAATGAATACAACAAAGCTACAAACTGAGTTTTAAAAAAATGAAGACAATTCCACTTCAATTCTGACAGCAACAGAAAGAATCGCATCATCAGCACATAAGTTAAAAGGAAAGAAAATCGTCAAAGAAAATTTGGTAGGACAAAGAAAGTTGTAGTGGTCTCTTATATTAGGGCTAAGAAGTAAGAAGAGATGTGTCTATTAATAGATAAGCAGTACATACCTTGTCAGCACTCAGAGTGAGAGATTGAGAGACTGAGAGTGAGAGAGGCGACAGTGGCGATGCCGTCGGCGACGTTGAGATTGGGATTTAGGAATTAGGGATTTAAGAAGAGAGAGACGGATGCGCAGCTGGGGGGAATGGGGAATGGATTGGGGAATTATATTATATATATTATATTTAAAATTCGGTCCGGACCGGACCGAAAACTGAAAAAAATATTTCAAAGGACCGAGGACCGGACCGAAAATTACCGGTCTGATCTATTTTTTCGGTCCGGACCGACTTTTGTGCAACCATTAGTTACGTAAAATCAAAATTACAAGGAACAAAAACCTACAAATCATAATTTTAGGAGAAATAAAAACGTTGGGAAAAATCAAAGATGCAATTGGAAGGAGCCTGACCTGGGATGAATCAGAAAGAGAAGGTTTTTTGTGGACCTCAATACAGGTTTTATTTTATGCCTGGGATTGGGAGAAAAGGAAAAAATATATGTTTACCCTCTAACCTCCTCCGAACACTACGTGACATTTCACTGGATATGTTATTGTTATATTTAGTAGAAATTAAAAGTTCTTCTTTTTATTTATTAAATTAAATTTTTTATGTCGATTTTGAACTCCAAGAAATAGTCTTGGAGTTCCACCAGTAGAAATTGAAACCCCAGAAAAGTGACCTAAAATTCGATATCATGACTCATGAGTGAAATAATTATTTCTCTCATAGTACCTTAGGAAAAATATTATTTACTTAAATATTACAAACTTAATATTTCAGGAGTTTGAAGTTTGAACGGTTACATTTCAAAATTACTTTCTATGAGACAAATAAGTATGGCTTTATGAGTTGCTTATCTCATTTAGCCATTATATATATATATATATATATATATATATATGTTTCTTCCTATGAGTTTTTCTCCTGAATTGAGCTCTATCCATCTATGCAGCTCCTGGAAGCATGTTGAAATTCTGCTCTATCATTTCTAATTATTCCTTCTGCCCCACTAGGACCTGGATTGCCTTTCGAGCACCCATAAGTATTTAATTTCAAGTAGTGGAGTTGTCCAATTAACAGCAGTAATAGACACATAGAACGCTGCTTTGTCCATCAAATTCAGAAACACATATAAGGTGGGATCTGAGAGATTTATTTATGTACCACCATAATAAGGTCATTACAGATATGATATACAATCCTATCAAATCTGTATTTGCGTCTAGCTTTTCAAAGATTTCAGAGAATACTATTAGAATGAATAGGATTTCTGCCTTTGCTCGTCCACCATTTCACTAAATGTTGTCTCATATTATGTGAAGGATGTATCGCACACATTTGATTGAAATGGAACCACACCCTTTTACTAATCATGCTCCCATAAAAAAAGATGATCCTGGTCTTCTTGATGATGCACAGAACAACAAGAACACATGGAGGACAAGTTCCTCATATTCAAATCCACAGGGATTTTATGCTTGAGTAACTTCCAGATAAACAAAGAGACCTTCAGCCTTCAGGGGAATACTTTTATCCAGTTTATATTTTTTTCTTTCTCTTCACCAGTGTTGTTGCATCTATTGTTTTTTTTTTTTGATAATTCAGGTCTCGGGTGGCCTTAGTACCCCATATCGCTAGTACCTGCACAAGTACTGGTACTATGCTTCTGGAGGCGAATGAAACCCGTTCTTAGCCGCCACCGCCAGGTAAATCGCGGGATGTGCGCCCCGCATTCAGTGTCTGATCGCCACCAACGGATCAATGCTACAAGGTCCGACCCCCCAACAGGGATTGTCTGAGGGAGTATCAAACCCACACTACAACATACCCGCGCGGTTAAGCTACCAGGCTTTAATACGAGGCATATGCCCCGGAGAACGTATCCGCCGAGAATCGAACTTGTGACCCTAAGGCCACAAATTTGACTAATGACTACTGAGCCACTATCTTTGGATTGCATCTATTGTTATAGTAAGCAATATATATGTACAGACTGTATTGCAATTTTTTTATATTTCTTTGCTCTATCAACTCTGTAACAACTAATCTTTCGATCCTGAAGAATAATAATCAAGACAAGAAAAATATAGCGACAAGTAATAATATTTCATTTCAAAGATTTGTGCGGTGGTTACAATCTTTATAAAAATTTAAATAAAAAGATGTAATCATCTGATTCTTCTTCTCACGACTGTCAATCAAGAGCTTTACTTGTTATTGAATTCATGGATTACTTGTTATGATATCACCACGAATGTGGAGCGGAGCTTTGATCACAGACGTGAAGGTATGAAAACTTGCGGCTCACCACTTAGAGACGGAGACTTCTTAATATGCGAAAGACTTGCGGATCACTTTTGGAGATGAGAGCTTCTCTATGTATTTTTCCTCGATCTGCGAAGGACTTATGGATCTTCCCGATATGCGGAGGACTTATGGACCTTCTTGATATGAGGAAGACTTATGGATCCTTTTGATATGCGGAAGACTTATGGATCTTCTCGATATGCAGAGAACTTATGGATCTTCTTGATATGCGGATGCCTTCGGAAATCTATAGATGTCTTCTCCCCAATCCTTCCTCCTCTTTGGCTTTATAAAGATCTTATTTATAGTTGCACGAGAGAGTATGGTATGTATATGATTGGTTGAATCATGTCATTTGAACACTAGGCAACATTTGATTAGTTTTTGTATTGACTTGAACACTAGGCAACATTTGATTAGTTTTTGTATTGACTTGGCATGCTACGTCACTTATGCACGTGACACGATTTTATTGGTCCTTTGACCTAATTTGTTATTGCTCTATTGCTTTATTATTTTGCTTTTAGCCGAGAGTTTATTGGAAACAATCTTCCTACCTTTTAAAGTAGGGATAAGGTTTGTATACAACCTACCCTCCCTAGATCCCACTTTGTTGATTACACTGGATATATTATTGTTGTTGTTGTTGTTGATTTGACTTGGCGTGCCACGTCTTTCGACACATGACATGGACCTTGGGCTAGTGGAGCTGACTCATTATTTAAAGACCGACTCAATGGACCAGCCCAAATGAAATTAGACTTTCCTTTAAATCCATGTCTTAGAAAAAATAACTTCATCTGATTTGGGCTTGATATTTTTTTAATTTAGGAATTTAGTCGAATTGTATATGGATTTTAATTCCACAAAATCCATGTCTACAAACTCATGGAAAAAAACCTTAAGTACTAATAGTGTTTACTATAAGCAAAAGGAATTTCTCAAGATTTGACTTTTATTTACCCAAAAGCTAATCACTTTCTGGACTCTGGAGTGCACTCCAGACAACTTGTGGAACTAGAATACACCAAGCAAGAAAAAATGTAAATTACTGAAATATATTTTTCTAAACATTTAGGCACATAATTACAGAATGTTATAGTTGGAGTAGCTTCAAGGTATACAAAGATATAACTGGTGAAAGCTTTAACTACAAACCAGTAACAATGCTCTTTTTCTTTATTTTATTTTTTAAGACTTCTAATTTAAAAATACAGAGTCCAAGAGTTACATTATTGGTTGCGAGTTGCGACTTGCCATTTATCATACTCCATGAGTATACTGGATATATATACAGTGATTTCAAATCCAAAGGTTAATCTTACTCTGATAATTTAAGGCAATTTTTTTTCCAACTTTTGTGAACCAATCCTGTAAAAAAAAATGAAATTACTTCATTTAAAAGTCAACAATAGGAAAATATCTTCAATAAAATATTGATTTAAAACTAAAGTATTATATAAAATTTTGAAATTAATTATTTGGAGGGGAGAATATGTGAAAATTAAAAAGGATAATGAAAAAAGAAGGATCAAAGTGGTTATGGTCAAAGTTTATGAAAGTTAGAGAGGAGGAGAGTATGATCATGCACAGAGTCGACTTCAAGATTTAAAATTTATCAATTTCTGCATCTGTTTTGAATTAATATATAATAATAATGAGTTTATAAACAAATATTTATAATTATTTAATAAATTCCATAATACGTATATAATATTTAGATAAAAGTTACTGAATTCACATGAACTTAACTCTTAATATACCGTGCAACATACTATGATATGTTGAGTAGCAAATCTAATACTCATGCTACTCTAATATGATAGTAGTAGAATAAGTGCAATGTCACACACCAATATAAATTTTGGATTCCCTCTGATTCTAATTATGTTGTGTTATCTGAAACATGGCATGCAACCAAGGATTTTCCATAGCGTACATGTTCTTCTAATTAATTTATTTATCTTGCGACCAAAGAATCCATCGAGAATAATGAGTGAATGGGAATTTGCCTTAACCGGAACAATCTCTGTTGTTATTTCTTGATTAATTGCATTACTTCCATTGCTATTACTTTTTCGAAGATAAAAACTTCTGCTTCCAACTTCTCCAATCACATCTGTGTTACTCAAGCCTATATCAGTAAAAATACAAAATTATTAAAGAAGGAATAAAACGTGAAAAAAATATTATTACATGTATTAATTTGTAATTAACTTGTCGAATGATCTAACTGTGTATATATTTTTACATTATTAGTAATAGAGTTTGCTAACGACTTACAATTTCTCGGAATCAATGCAGAATTAGCTTTTAAAAAAGGACACAAAGAAAGAAAAATAATCTATAGATGTGATATCTACCATTGAGAAGACGTTGAGCATTGTCCTACTTATCCTTTCATACTAGTAGTCGTAGTATTATTCTGTGATAGTTACGACTCCTTTTTCGATGTTTTTAGTATTTTTTTTCATGGTTTTTTACACTGTTTTGAGTTACTTGTCCTTGTGCCGAGGGTCTACCGGATACAACTTCTCTACCTAAAAGGATAGAAATAAGATTTGCGTACATTTTACTTTTCTCACACTCCACTTTGTGGGATTTCACTGGGTATGTTATTATTGTTGTAAATCTACTCATGAGAAACTTTATCAAAATATTTTTAAAATGAACATCCTTTGTTTTATATGTTATATATAGCTAATAAAGAAAAAAAAAGTCTTATTAGTTTTATTTGGTAGTTAATAAAATATGAGACAAACAAAAACTAAAATTTAGTAAGATTTGCACGGGTTGACTATTACTCATTGTTAAACTCGTCTCGTTCATCAACTATTTATTAACCCATCCTATTTCAACCTCCTCAAATTCAGCTCAACCTGTCATTTGACACCCCTAAATCTAATCACATTGTATCTCAAGAATTTATTTGGCTATATAGTAAAAGTTGAGGTTAGGACTTACTTTGAAGACTGAAGTAAGACTGGTACAATTGAAAAGATGAATCAGCATTTTTATCAAAACGAGGAGTGCGGCCTTCTTCGCTATACTTGTCTATAACAAGTCTTATGGTCTCATCAACACTGGATCCCAATTTGACCATGGTTCGGACTGGCCCTGGACTTCCTTCAACTGTTACATCAACCACAACTTTTGCCTCCTTCTCGTACCTCTGCAACACAAAAATCTTTTACATATTAGACAACATCAAGAAAGATACTCCCTTTATCCTAATTTATCTTTTTTAGTCAGTCCAAAAACAAATGACATATTTCTTTATTTGACAACAATTTAACTTTAAACTTTACATTTTACGCTTAACGAGATGATTTATAACCACACACATATCTTTGAATTATTTTAGATCACAAGATTCAAAAGTATTCTTTTATTTCTTAAACTCCGTATTTAATCAAACTACATCATATAAATTGGGACGGAAGTAGTATTTTACACTCGGATCACTTCCAAGTTCCAACCATAGGTTGAGTGCGAGTCAAATGCAAGGTGAATTCCGAATTTAAATTTCATGGTTGAATTATTAAGGTTCTTAGCACTGATCCATTATATTTTTAAAATTATCGTTTCTGACCTACTATTTTTTGCAATTTCAATGAATCCTTACATATAAACTTATGTGAGCGTTAAAAATAATGAATTAAGATGAACTCGGTACCTGAACGTTGCATCTGCCACTGGTCAAATGGAGTTAAGTACAAAAGACTATTGATCACATAATTAGTAGCTGAGCAAGAGTTTCTGCAAGCGATGTCAATGTTTAAAATGGTGATGTAGCCTTAGTTCTATAAATAGTCTTAATCAAACTGGGGTTAAGTACAAAAGATTGTCGATTCCAGGAAGATTGGAAAAGAAGTAGGGAGTACAAAATAATATCATCTGGATGGATCCTACAATGAGATGCAAATAATTGACCATTATTTCAAGTTGATATTGGCAATGGTAGTAAATTACTAGTCATTCACAAGTCACAAAAAAAAATGTGGAACAAACACTAGTAATTGGGCGATAGTCAATTTTTACACTGAAAACTCATAAAGTTCAAATTCTGAATCCACCTATATATGAAAAGCCGATCGCGATAAATGATAATCTTATTCCATTAATTCTTCATGCACCAAATACAAGTTTCTAATTGAATATTTGGGATATGGTTATAAAACCTTTTTTTTTAAAGAAGAAATCTCTAACATTAAACTGCATATTTTCATATTTCTCACCCTAATAGCTAAGTACTTTGAAAATGCCAATCCTTAATACTCGGGTAATGATTTATCAACTACATGTTTTATAAAAGAGATTATACCAAGTGCTGCACTAATTATATTTATAGTTCCCTATTTTTTGACAGGTCAATATTACTTCAAAGTAAGCATTTTCATAACTCAAATAGGATGATATAGACAACAATATGTAGCTAGCGAACACGTCTCAAATATTGGAATTTCAACCAAAACAAACAGTCCTTTGATATACCGACCAAATAAAATGCCTTTACCAAAATTTCCAAATCAAGCGCCAGATTAAGCCCCTACAATTTTTGTTATATTTTCCGATGATATTAATCTCCCTTGGAGAGTCTTTCATTAATATCAAAGTATATATAGAGTACAATGTTCATCCCTTATACAATAGGAATCCTAGGCCTATACAAAAGAGGAATCCTAGTCTTACCATAATTATATTTACACAATATATGAAAATATTCTAATTATGGGTAGAGAATATATTGTTTCATATATTTACACGTTTACACAACCCCTCAGTCGGAGCGGGAGGAGGCCGGACGCTGAGACTGGATCTAAAGTCAAGAAACAACTGTCTGAAAGTCCTTTGGTAAATATGTCTACATACTGATAGGATGATGGAACATGTAACACTCTGACATGGCCTAAAACAACTTTCTCACGAACAAAGTGTAGGTCTATCTCAATGTGCTTGGTTACGATCTTTGAGCGGATTATGAGACAAATAGATGGCAGAGATGTTATCACGATTACCTGATAGATGTCGACGAAGGACACGAAGTTCTAACGATAAGTTTTGGAGCAAAAATCTCGCTCATTACATTTGCGCCTCTGTACTCGGCCTCGACTTTGGATCTAGATAGGGTAGCACGCCGCCGCGGACCAAAAAATCAGTTATCCCTGAAAACACAAGTGCGAGGTGGGCGTCGCGTGTCGGACACCGCCCAATCTGCGTCCGTATATGAGAGCAACTTTGTTTGGCGCAGAGGGTATAAGTGCAAACCATAATCAAGTGTCCTTAATGTATCGAATGATACGCCAAAGAGAAGTGAAGAGATTCCCGGCACGTGCATGAATAAGCATACCGCCGAGCAAGATAAGCAATGTCCGGCCGATAAATGTGAGATCTTAAGTGCACTCGCAAGACTCTTATACGAGTAGATCGAGACTGAGCACCATCCATAAGATCGAGCTTAGATTTGAATCGATCGTAGTAGGCATAACTTTGCAATTCGTCATCTTAGCCATGTACACTATCTCCTCTGCATACTTACGCCGACACAAGAACACGTGATCGCGCACAGTCACTGATATCCCCAAGAAATAACTCAGCTTTCCCAAATCAGTCATTGCAAATTCGAACTTAAGCAAGACAATAATCTCATTTTTCAATCTATCTGAGGAGGCAGTCAGAACAATATCATCCACGTAAAGTAATAAGTAAGCAGTGCTACTACCTCGATGAAAAATGAAGAGTGATGTATCACTCTTGTTGTATACAAACTCAATCTGCAAGATATACCTGGCAAAGCGATCATACCACGACGGGCCTGTTTATGTCATATAGTGACTTACGAGACGCATACACATAGTGAGGAAGCTGGATGGGTGAACCAATGGTGACGATGTACATCGCTTTCTCTCAGTCCCGGTAAGAATGCATTTTTCACATTAAGTTGATGGATCGGTCGAGATTTTCCACGGCAATGCTCAAAATCACATGCGAAGTGGCGGTTTGACAACCGGGCTGAAGGTCTCTCCACAATCAATGTCCTCATGCTGATTTGTGTCATTAGCCACAAGACGAGTCTTATACCTCTCAAGATCCTCATTGACTCTGAACTTGTGACGAAAAAGCCACATACAACGAATTACATTCACCCCCTAAGGTCTAGATACTAGATCCCACGTGTGTTGTTTAGTCAAAACATTGAATTCTTCATACATAGCTGCATTCTAATTAAGGTCTTCTTTGACCAATTTTGGATTCTTTGGAAGTGGAGAGATGGTTTAGGCAGACAAGTTGAAATCGACTTTGGGTTTGAAGATTCCATGCTTTGAACGAGTTTCCATTGGATGAGTAGGGACAATGGGTGGCTGAGTGGGGTCTGAGACGGGGGGTAAAGTCGGACAAGGAAAGGGTGGGGGAGAAGTTGTTGAAGGCGCCGCGGCGGCGGGAGCCGCGACACTGGGCAGACAGTCTTCTCTGGACATTTGGCGCCGCGGCTCCTCTGTTCAGGGCCGCGGTGTCGACTCGCAGGAATGTTGGCGTCGCGGCGCCTCAATGCAGGGTCGCGGCATTGAGGACGAGACAGAAGAAGCAAGTTGTTCGAGGAGGATGGGAGATATGGAAGGCTCGTCAAGGAATGAGTAATACGAATTTTGGAATTTTTGAAGATTCGAAAACGGGAATGTGGTCTCGTCGAATGTGACGTGACGAGAGATGTGGATTTGACGAGTCGACAAGTCATAGCATATATAGACCCTATGGTTCGGCGGGAAACCTAGGAAGACACATGGAGTGGACCTAGGAGCGAGCTTGTGAGAGGCGGTAGAGCTAAGGTTGGGATAGCACAGACAACCGAAAATCCGTAGATGATCATAGGAGGGGACTCTATGGTAGAGGATTTCGGTAGGGGTCATATTGTGAAGAGTGCTAGTAGGGAGAATATTTAGAACGTATTCTGACATTTTAGCAGCATAGACCCAGAATGATGGAGGGAGGGAGGCATGAATCAATAGGGTGTGAATCATGTTGTTAATGGTGTGTATGATTCTTTCAGCTTTACCGTTTTGTGGTGAGGTGTGAGGGGCAGGAGAAACGAAAAACCATGTCATTATTGTTACAAAAACGGTGAAACATAGAGTTATTGAATTCACGACCACTATCGCACTGAAATGATTTTATGTCTTTTTCAAATTGTGTTTGAATGAACTTGCGAAACTCAAGAAATTTGGCAAACACATCCGATTTAAATTTAAGAGGGTATAACCAAACATTGTGTGAAAAATCATCAAGCAACACAAGATAATATTTATGACCGAGAGAACTAGAGATAGGAGACGTTCATAAATCGGCATGTATAATATCAAAGGGAGCAAAGGTAACACTAGTAGATGATTTAAACGGAAGACGAATATGTTTGCCTAAAGAACAAGAAACACAATTTTGGGCAAACTTTCCATTACAAGTAATGAAATTGTTGCCTCTAAGAAAATTAAAGACTGAGACTCCTAGATGACCAAGCCTATTGTGCCATGTTGAAGAAGAAATAGTCGCTAGAGTGACGGGAGATCAAGATCTGACAGCGGGGTGGAGGTTAATGGATAAAGATCCCCCGTGCTATTGCATCTCGTAAGAGGTGTCACCGTATGAAGATCCTTCACAGTAAAACCAAAAGGGTCAAAGTCCACAGAGACAGAATTATTACGAGTAAATTGGCGGACAGATATGAAGTTCTTAATCATGTGTGAGGCATATAGGGTGTTTTTGAGGGAGAAGGGTGGCTGAGGAGGTTGTGTGTATGAGGTACCATAACCTTTAACTGGAATGTGTTGTCCACTACCAACTGTAACATATTGAGGATGCTTTAAACTAAACAGTTTAGGAATAGTACCTGCAGATTGAGTGACGTGAGATGTGGCGCCTGAGTCCGTATGCAAGTATTGTCGGGTTGTTGCATAGAGAGGTGTTGAGCGTCGACCAACTCGGTGGGTGTAAATGCCGGAGGAGGTTGCGGGACGACCTGCGTGAAGTGGGCTCATTGCGGTGGAGCAGGGCCCAACAAATCGGGTAAGAATACGGATTGTAGAAATGCTGCATCTGGAATGGACCTTGCGTCGCGGCTGGATCGGGCACCACGGTCTCATCTTTGAAGCGCCATGTGCGCCAGACGGAGGCTCTGCGGCGCAGTAGATGAACTGCTGAGGAGTCGCGTCCCAGTTGTTCTGCGATCCCTGTTGCTGTTGCTGCTAGTTTTGTTGACCGCGACTCTTGCCACGACCACGACCTCCTCTACCGCCGCGGCCTTTTCCACCCTTGCCGCCGCGGCCCTGCCGCTGTTGGGAGTTTTCCGGTGGCGTCTGATCTTGGGGTTGCGAGTCGACAGTTAACACCTGCTGGGCGTGCTCATCCTACTTAGCACGACGGGTTTCTTCGAGCAACAATTGTTAGCGAGCTTTGTTAAAATTTGGTAGCGGATCTGTTGGATCATGGTGGTCAAAGTATCATATTCGTCCTTAGTAAGGCCTGCAATCGTTTGGAGCACCATTTTAGCGTCATTAACAGGCGTGCCGACGTTGGAGAGTTGATCCGCTAGAAGTTTAAGCTGCTTGCAGTACTCAGAAACGTTAGAGAAGTTTTCAAGACGAGCTTTGTTGAATTGTTCTTCCAAATACACGGCACGAGTGTGTTTGTTGTCCTGAAAAATTTCCTCCAAACGATTCCACAAGTCAAGGGCTATGGAGTCAGATTTCATGATAGTAAGGAGCAGATTCTGAGAGATACTACCATATATTCACTGTTTGACGCCAGCGTCTAGACGACGCCAAGTAGAATCATCAAACTACTGAGGGCGCGGAATTTTGTCATCAATATGATCAAGCACGTTATAGAGACATGCATGATTGCGAAGCTTGAACCAGGAGAATCGATGTTTTCTTGATCAAGAAGGATAGGGATATGGTTCTTGATGTTGAAAACAGTTAGGGCGGGATGAAAAGAGTGTGATGACTTGGTGGTGGGATTTGTGGAGGAAGATGTGTCAAAGACAACGAAGAATTCTGAGTATCCATTTAGAGAATAGAGGAATGGAGAAGAAAAACCAAGAATTTGGGAAGAGAGAGGGAGGCGGCGCGGCGAGATGCCCAGGGGGGGCGGCTGCTTGGTAGAAAAATTCTAGGGTTTTTCTTTCTAGGCTCTGATACCATGTAAGATGATATTAATCTCCCTTGGGGAGTCTTTCATTAATATCAATGTATATATAGATATATATATATAGTACAATGTTCATCCCTTATACAATAGAAATTCTAAGCCTATACAAAGAAGGAATCCTAGTATTACCATAATTATATTTACACAATATATGAAAATATTCTAATTATGGATAGGAAATATATTGTTTCCTATATTTACACGTTTACAATATTTCATGTGTGTGGTTAATTCTCTCAAATTATTTATTGCTTTACAAATTTAAAGCATAACTAATTACTTCTTCACTATTTTGTTCTTAGTAAAATTTTGTCATTAATATAAAGCAAAAAGAGAGACTATAACTAAGACATAAATAAAAATAAAAATAGTCAAATATTCTTTCTAATTAATATTTTTTATCGAATATGTAAAACACAAAAATAATAAATAATTTGAGACGAAGGAATCAGCTATTGCAGCCATTTTACCGGCTATTATTTCATTAATGATTAATCTAGCCTAATAGAAAATCATCTCGTATCAAACAATCAAATTTGTTAAATAACTACTGTATTAGTTATTTAGATTCTAATATCGATTAAAAACAATTACCTGAAAACTCTGTGGAGATCCAGAAATCAGATAATCAGGAGACACAAATATGTCCGAACAAGTTTGTGGCCGGAAAAGGATTTCTAACGACGGCGTTTCTTCTCGTCGATCATCATCAATGTCAACAAATCCAATTTTCAAAACACAAGGCTCTGATTTACATCTCCCTAGTACCTTATTACTATCCCTATGCTTCTTTAATGACCGGCGATTCACCGGCACAGGCGTATACCTCCGATGAAGCGACGACGACGGTTTTAGTACTCTACTGCTAGTTCTCCGGCTTACCGGAAATCTTCGCCGGATATTGTTGTCTGACATATACTTGATTTAATTAACTGGTATTTAGAGTGTACTTTAATTGTGTAGTGTGCTAATTAGAAGTGTGTGTATATATACTTAAAAATACAGATGAAGCATATATGAATAGAATCAAAGGGAAAAGGTATGAATAATGCCAAAAATGGAAGTTGCGTTGAAATAGAGGTAGTTGCTTGGGATTTTAAGGTGGTTACTAAAGGTCCCCAATTTATATAATACACTTCTGATTTGAAGTCAAATAAGAAAAAGATAATAGCATTAAATTATTTGATTCTCAAAATTCTTAGCGTGACACATAAATTAAGACAGAAGAAATATATTAAGATGTGTATTGAAATATTAGAATACTGAATGATTGAATAAAATATATTTCACCTGAATATTAGGATGTGAATTGAGATTAATATATGAATATATAAATATTTTAATTAACACCGTGAATTATTTAACATCCAAATTTATAAAATTTGACGTTACTGAAAAGTAATAAAACATAAAATTTAAATAAATTACTAATTAATTTTTATATTATATTAATAAAATATTAAAAATAAATGTATATGTGACGATGGGTCGGTGGCTAATGGCGGTGAAAAAGACAATAGCCAATCAAGATTTGTTTCTTCATCTTGTCATATAGTTTCCTCCATATATTTTTTCAAAAGTTTTCGCGATGTAAAAGTATTTGTTGTACATACCATAGTTAAATCACTATGTTAAACCAACCGTGACCCATATCTCCAAATAAATCCAAAACCCCCAAACATAGTTGCACAGACTGTTCACTTTTAGGGTGTTCTTTAATTTTTGGCCTCAAATATGATAGTTTTTTATTTTGTCTTTACTGTTCATTTAATATAAATTTGTGGGTCAAAATGTCATTACCTACAACCTAATTTTTCAAGGAACTTTTCGCCTTATTTGGTATAAGTTCGGTAAGAATTAAGTTTATCCGGCATAAGTTGTGTAATATCTAATTCATCAGCATAAGTTTAGAGAATGTTTGTCTTGTTTTTTTTTTTTTTTTTGTGAAGGCGAATCCGCATTCTTCTTTCGAGTGCGCAGCAGAAATGACCGACGTGATGGCGCAAACCACGTCAGTCATGTAAACCACACTTGGCAAGTCATGTGTGACAGGCTCAACCAAGAAGGTTTATGCAGGGGATCGAACTCGTGACCTTGCGGTCCCGCGCTCTACTGCTACACCAACTTGGCTACCATAATGTTTGTCTTGTTTGGTATAAGTTCGGTAGGAATTACGTTTATCCTGCATAATTTGTGTAGTATCTAATTCGTTTGGCACAAGTTTAAAAAACTTTTGTCTTGTTCGGCTTATGATACAAAAATCTGAATTTATGCAGTTTCGATTTTTGTTTTAATTTTTTTTTCGATGTCAGAGATATTTTTTATCACTTTTTTGTTGAAGGACCAAAATTAAAATCACTCCAAATAAGGAAATTCATGCGACTGGTCCTTTTGGGTTTAAGCCCATTTGCAAAACCTAATTCCCAAAATTCAATTTGAGCAGCCCATAACCCAAACAATTCCCTTTCTTGCCAAAAAAAAGGATAAGGACAATTCGAGTGAAACTATTGACGCAATGTGGCTTAAGAATTTTAAAGGTCATTGTTTAGCTTTTTTTTAAATAATTTTATTTTCTAGTCATTTTTCAACTAATTTCAACGCATGTGTATAAACTGTATCATTGTTGTATATGTATAACTACTGTATATGTTTAGAAATAGTATCATTGTTGTATAGAATATGTATATATAGAGAAAATTTGTCCCGCCAAATTTGATTTTGGTACCAGGTCCAATGATATGATTGAACATCCAACTTGAATCCTTGAGACAATGGTGGAAATCAATAGTTTGTTTAGTACTTTTGCAGGATACAAGCAAGTAATTGTAGCTAGAAATAGTTAAGTTCTTTTAGTGCAACCTTGGCGATGAACCATAACTCTGTGGAAACATAGCTCAAGAAAATCAGAAATTGACAGCTGTAATTTATGATATGAATATATTTCCTTTAATATTTACTCTATTTTTTAATAAAGTTCTGATATTTATCCTTGTAATAAAGTCTCACCACTTTAAACCTGATTGTGACTCCGAAAAATTCTGATCAATTTATGGCGAAATATGTCTTCATTTTCTTCTGGAGTGTGAGTTATGAAAGCCTTTGCTTTTTTGGATAACTGAATGAAAGTTATGAAACCATGACATTAACAACTATAAATCCCTTTGGACCCAAGAGAGATTGTGTGGCAAAGTTTTATGTCTATTATTGGTTAGAAGGCTAAATAATTTAAGAGGTTGAGGCATTCTGCAATAAACATGATGCGCACGTGTATACTATTTTATTTGGAGCCTTGCAAGGAGAAGTTGGAGTCTTATCTCTGAATTTTGTAGGTTTAATCCCCTGAACAGAAAGAACAAGTAGATTTTTAATTTACTGTCACAATGTTTTCTGTTAGGTAATTTGCTTTCCTTATTGAACAGTGTTAGATGAAGGTAAAATTCTTAATTGGAGTATATACTATGCCTTCTTTTAACTCCTAATATTCTTTATTGTCTCGTCATTGCACATCAACCTTAGTAGGAATATCAATAGTTTTAGCTCCTTTTCCTCGTTAAAAAAGTGGTGCATATATACCCGTTGTTACATAAATGGTGCAAATATACCCTTTTTGCTAACAGATTTAAAAAAAAATATTTAGCTTATTTTTTAATTAAAAAAATTGCCACGGAGCTTTAAAAAATAAGTCTACCCATTTTTTTTTAGTATAACACAAATGTGATATTTAGGTTGGACAGGGAAAGTTCTGTATTTAGAAGTTAAAAGCAAATATGAGCCTGATTGTGTTACATATTCACAGATTATTTATGAAGTGCATTTTATTGTTTCATTATTTAAAATCCTAGTTGTTCTTGTTCCTGATCTTCTTGGTACTGATTTTCTCTTCCCCTGATAACATTTGCAGGGGGGAGAACTTTACTCTCTTCGTTATGACCTGACAGTTCCGTTTGCTAGATACGTAGCAATGAAGAAACTGCCATCCTTCAAGCGCTATCAGATAGCAAAGGTGTACAGAAGAGATAATCCATCTAAGGGTAGATACCGTGAATTCTACCAATGTGATTTTGATATAGCTGGTCAGTTTGAGGCGATGATGCCTGATTTTGAGGTCATAAAGATTTTGACTGAGTTGTTAGATGAGCTTGATATTGGAGACTATGAGGTAAGCTTTCTAATTGTTCTCTAGCCATGTCCAAATTCAATCTATGCTTGTTGGTTGACCATTTTAATGATATTCATCCTGGAAGGAATTAGATTTTTCCCCAATCACTTGAAAATTGTCTTATGATTCTTGAACGCTCTCGTGCCCCCTCATCCTCCCTGTGCATCCTCTCAAATCATTAACCTACAATATTTTTGTAATGTCATTGGGACCATCTAAATCTTCTACTTGTTTGGTGGCTATGCATATCTACCAGGAGTTGCACCATTTCCATATGTACATAGATTCTCTCTTTTTTTCTTTTTTAAATGGTAAAATATTGTATATATTAATAAATCAATACATGGGTTTTACTGGAACCATATTTACAAGTGCGCAAAAGGAAAAAAGAGAAAAAACTGATCTGCAGTCCTAACAAGATTAAAGTATGACAAAAAGTAGAAAACGGTTTTAAGTTTGATCTTCTGCACTGTATTGCTACCATCTTCAAAACATCTAGATTTCATTTGTATACATTCTCTTTATGTTTCTTACAATTCAGAACATTCTGGTATCTTTTCTCATGCAATCTCAAGGAACATCTGTCCTATTAGTGGTGTATGGTATTACTAATTATGTTAAGCTTCTCTATTTATTCAGGTGAGGATTAATCACAGAAATCTGCTTGATGGTATGTTAGCTATATGCGGGGTGCCACAAGAGAGTGCAGAACCATTTGTTCATGCATTGGCAAGCTAGATAAAAAATCATTTGAGCAGATAAAAAAAGAAATGGTGAGGCATAATCTCCATAGGCATAAAATTTTATGTTTTATTAAGATGGCTTTTCAATATTATATCTGTTTTTAGGTGCTTTGCCTAGTATTTGCACTCTATTGCTAGTTTCAGTATCTCTCATTCTTGTTTCTCCATATGTTGGAATTTGAGTCATCTTTAAAGTTATTTCAGGGTTCGGTTGTTAACTCCGAGTCTATAATATGTGTTACTGAAGGATCAATTCTCCGATAATCAACAAAAAAAATGAAAAACAATTGCGACTAAACGTGCCAATTCATGCGCTATTATTGACTGTAGTAAAAGTACCTAATGAATTGTATCTTCTCTCTTCCATATTTCTGATTTTGTCCCTTTTCCAAAGCCGAAGATCAATTTTCACTTGCTTAGACTATTTGAAATTCAACCTAGGTGACACTTTGTTTCTTCTCTTGTGCATTGCTGGGACTGCCCATGTTTCTTCACCTCACTGGCTTTTGTCTCATTTAGATTATTTTTTTTGGGGGGTGAGGGATTTTCCAGAAAGATCAGGCTATAGAGGTAATTTCACTTCTTTTTCTTGCGGTGTTATCTGAACATTAAGAGCACGTTTGGTACGCTGGACTGCACTGGACAACAAAATAATACAGTGTTTGGTGGGCGTTTTCAGCCGGATCGGACTGAAATAGTACACTCTAACTGTCATAGATTGGTCTCCCTGGACTGTACTAAAAATAAAAATAAAATAAAAAATACAGTCCATTATATATTAATACTCTAATACCGTCAATTATATATTAATACAGTTCAGTCCATTACAATACAGTACAATCCATGTAAAATTATACAGTTCAGTGCGACGTACCAAACGAGCCCAAAGACAATCAGCAGGGAAAGAAGATGAGAATGTTTGATGACCTATTGATGCTGTTTGGTCTGGTTTTACCATATCTTCTCAGTTCTTTTACCAAGTCATAACTTGATCTAACTGGATGGGACTGCTACTGGTTCCCATTTCAGTTCAACTGGCTGGTCTGTTTTGGTTTTAAAACATTGAAGAAGTGTTCACGTTTTTCTATGTTTCCCTCGCTTTTTCCTTGGGGTGTGGATACCAGGATGATCTCAAATTTCATTGCCAAATCTAACTTTGTTTTGTGTAATTCATTTTCATCTGTATGGAATTTCTAAAGGTTACTTATGGATGGTTTTTGCTAGTATCTCACTACTTTATGTAAATTGTTATTTCGACGAAAAAAAATTGATGCCACATTGGGCAGTTTTTCTTCTTAAATATTGATTATCTAATTTTCTAAAGTCATTGTTGTTCCCCGCCTCTTAAGATTGCTCATATTTCAGTCACTTACTCCCTCGTAATTTATTGCTCTTGCTTGTTGTTTATGCTCTATCTTGAGCCGAGGGTCTCTCGGAAACAGTCGCTCTGTCTACCAAGGTAGAGGTAAGGTCTGCGTACTATGTTGTGTAAAGAATGGATCTTGGGACTAACTCAACCTCAAAAGCTAGCCTGTAAGGTGAGGATTGTCCAAGTCCTCACATTGTAGGATTTCACTGGGTATGTTGGGTAAAAAATGAATCTTCGGCCTAACTCAACCCCAAAAATTAGCTTGTAAGGTGAAGATTGTCCAAGTCCATATAAGGAGTCCATGTTCTCATTCCATTTACGATGTGGGACTCTTAACACTCTCTGCACGCCCAGATCTAGTTAACTGGAGCGTGAACAATATAATTTGGGGTCCAACGGTGAACAAAGAATTGGAATGAGTCTGACTCTGATACCATGTAAAGAATTAATCTTGGATTTAACTCAACCCCAAAAACTAGCTTATAAGGTGAGGATTGTTCAAGTTCATATAAGCAATTCTCATTCCATTTCCGATGTGAGACTCTTAACGTATTTCCCCCCGAAACTAAATGATGTGTTTGTTTCTCAACACACGGATGGCTTTGCACCGTGCAATATGCAGGTATAGGTATAAGAGAGATGACGTTGTTGCACCCTTTCTCACGCGTCCAAATCCAGCTTCCTCCACATACTGGTTTGGATGATTGGGAACTAGGATATGACTATGTGATCATCGACTTAGCTGTGTTATATGCTAACCCTTCACTAACATCCGACTATGTTCTGATGATTTCCTATTATGAGCTTGGTAATCGTTTGGATTTTTGGCGACCTGGAGACCTCTCCTTGACCACAGTTCATGTGAGCGATATTCATTACTTCAATAAGCAGTTTTATGTGGCCGCTCACTTTGGTGGAGTGTGGGTTATTTGTTGGAACTTGGTTGGAATAAGAAAAAATAAGTGATCTGAAAAATAAAACGGATCAAGCGGCGCGGCGCTCAGGGACAGGACCGCGGCGCCAGAAGAACAGCGCCACGGCGTTGGGAAGCAGTGCCACAGCGCTGAAACTTCAGAGAGGTCTGTAGGAATTTCAGGACAGCGGCGCCGAGAGGCAGAGCCACGACGCCAGGGTCAGCTCCGCGGCGCTTCGCAACGGTAAATTTCAGATTTGAACCAAAAGTTGTATCTCTTCACTTAAAGTCACAACCTTTGGGTGAAAGACTGCTTATGGTCGATTTTTATGCTATATAAAGCATGTTGATCACTTGTTAGAAGATACACAATACATATAACATTACAATTAATGACCTAAGATTGTTGCTTGATCTTCTTCTTCTTCCCACAAGAATATTTCTGAAAAACACATAAAGTAAATTCGCTATGGGTGAAGTTCTTGTGCGAGAACTCTCACCTATATAGTTGTATTCTCTAGACAGACGTCCGAAGAACTACAACACAAGTGGGGATGAATTTTTATATTAGGACACTGCATCAAACCGGTCTTTATCTACACCAAGTCAGTATGTGTTTAAGTATTTGTTGTACTTATTGTTGTTGATTACAAGTTATATTGAATCATTATTATATTATAGTGCTTGTCCATTAATGAGTCTAGATTGGTAATAACAATCTAAGACAAAAAATTCTCAAAAAATACAATTTTTCTGACGTTGTTGAGTTCGCAAAAAATTTCAGAGAATTCATTTTCCTGATTTGCAAAAATGGATCAATCTGGATCATCAATGGTGAAAACCCATGTTGAGAAACCCGAGAAATTCAAGGGTTCCAATTTCAAACGCTGACAACAAAAGATGTTATTTTATTTGACCACTCTCCATGTGGCAAATACATTGACTGTTGAGGCTCCTACGGCACTGTCGGAAGGAGAAGGGGAGAATGCTCTTACTGATGCGAAGAGAGCTGAAAGGGTGAAGGCTATTGAGACTTGATGGAGCCAAGATTTTCTTTGCAAGAACTACATTCACAACGTCCTGGATGATACTCTCTATGATATATACTCCACGTTCGGAACAACACGAGAGTTATGGCAGTCATTAGAGAACAAGTACAAATCTGAGGTTGCTTGTTCGAAGAAGTTCATCATCGGCAAGTTCCTGAACTTCAAGATGAGCGATGCAAAGCCTGTTGTCAAGCAAGTGGAGGAACTCCAAGTCATTGTTCATGAATTAGTGGTTGAAGGTATGGGCCTTAACCAAAATTTTCTTGTTGGTGCTATTATTGAAAAATTACCTCATTCTTGGAAGGATTTTAGGGTTTATTTGAAGCATCTAACGGAGGAAATGTGTTTTGAGCAACTGGTTCTGAAAATTTGTGTTGAAGAGGACAACCGGAAGAATGAAAGGGCTGATGCTGTTTAATTGGAGCCTAATGCCAACATGGTAGAAGGAAATGCTTTCAAGGCCAAGTTTCAGAAAGGCAAGGGCAAATTTATTGGTGTCAAGCCATCTTTTGCAACCGGGAGGAATGCGCTTGCCCCACAAAGGACCAATGCATTCAAGAAATCACAACCATGACTCTGTTGTGTATGTGGCAAACCTGGGCACAAAGCAAAAGATTGTGCTTGCACAAGAGTCAAGGTGGTGGTGTTGGAGGTTCGAGTAATGTCAACCAATCCAACCGGTCTGAAACTAAAAACTAATTCATTGGGGTTGTGGCTGCTCAAGCAAATATGATTACAAATTCAACCGATTGGTGGATGGACATGGGTGCTACAATGCATGTATGTTCATAAAATGACATGTTTTTATCTTACCAAGCCATCAAGGATGGAGAACCACTGTTCGTGGGAAATGTCGTTGCTGTGAAGGTAGAAGGGAAAGGGAATGTGACTTTAAGGCTCATTTTCGGGAATGATCTTGTGCTCACAAATGTGTTGCACGTGCCTGAAATTTGTAAGAATTTGATTTCTTGGCCGATTCTTAGTAACAAGGGCTTCCAATTGTAATTGAATCTGACAAACTTGTACTCACCAAATGTGGGGTGTATGTAGGAAAGGGTTACCTCATTGAGGGGCTCTTCAAACTAAGTATTGTACCTACTCAGGCAGTTATCATTATTAATGAAAATGCATGCACTAGCACTGCTTCTATGTAAATGGTTGATTCTCCTTCTTTATGGCATTCAAGATTAGGCCATGTTAATTATCGCTCTTTACAAAGAATGATAAAGTTAGGCATGTTGTCAAAATGCTCAATGAATAAAATGACTAAGTGTGGAGTTTGCATAGAATCAAAATATGCAAGTCATCCTCATAAATCTGTTGTGAAATCAAATGAAGTGTTTGGTTTAATTCATAGTGATTTGTATGATTACCAAGCAACTCTTTCGCGTGGAGGAAAGAATCATTATATTTCATTCATAGATGATTGCAGTAAATTTTGTTATGTATACTTAATACATACCAAAGATGAGGCTTTGAACATGTTTAAAACATACAAAGCAGAGGTGGAAAACCAACTTGACAAAAGAATTAAGATTTTAATGTCAGACAAATGTGGTGAATATTAATCGAATGAGTTCAAAGAATTATGTTCTACTCATGGTATAGTTCATCAAACCACTGCTCCATATACTCTAAAACAAAATTGAGTTGTCGAACGTAAGAATAGAACATTGAAGAATATGATAAATTCAACGTTGATTAGTTCGGGGGAACCTCTTCGTCTATGGGGTGAGGCGTTAATATGATATTGAACAAAATTCCTCAAAAGAAAAATGATCAATCTCCCTATAAATTGTGGAAAAGAATATTGCCTACTTTCAAAAGGATGAAAGTGTGGGATTGCCTAGCGAAAGTTCAAGTTCTCTTGTCAAAGAGAACTAAACTTGGACAAAAAATGGTGGATTGCATATATATTGATCATGTCAATAATAGTGCAGCATATAAGTTTTTGGTGTATCATTCCGATGTTGAAGGTATTCACAAAAACACACTTATGAAATCTGTTAAAGCAGAAATTTTTTGAGGATATTTTTCTTTACAAAGACAAGGATAAAAGTGTTCCTAATAATAAGAAGAGGACACTGCCTCAAGATGAGTCAAACCTAGACACTCAAAAGGATGAAAATCTTACTTCCACTGTTCAAGAAGAAAATACTTAATCAAAGAAAAGTAAACGTGGAAAAGTTGTCAAAGATTTTGGATCGGACTTTATGACCTTTTCCGTTGAAGGAGAACCTCAAACATATAGGGCTGTTATGGAATCATCTGAAGCACCTTATTGGAAGGAGGCTATCAAAAGTAAGGTAAAATCCATTGTACAATTGGTTGATCTCCCTCAGGGACAAAAACCAATAGGCCATAAATGAATTTTCAAACGGAAACTAAGGCCTGATGGTACTATAGACAAATACAAAGCTCGTTGTTGTGATATTTCTAAGTGTTTACGCAAGTATACGTATCGTTCAAGTAATAAAGATCTGTAAGACCGAGTTTATCGTCCACAGAGACCGGTTTATTAAGTACCGATTATCTATCCTATGGTATCTATTTGACAATCGTTATTTTTTTTTTAGAATTATAACTAAGAATTATGACTAATTGCAGGAAATAAACTAAAGATTATATGCCTTTGTGTTTATATCCAATCTCCTCTACTATCCACTCTTTTACGTGTTAATGCAATGCTAATGATTCTTCTTCTTATTAAGATAGCAGGTTAACTAATCTGTCATTATATTCCGGTTAGGACATACAAAAGCTCAACCTAGTGCAGAAATCTTCTATATTTCTATGATAAGTTTTACCACACAGGAGTGTCGCGCCCTTTTTCGACCGCGACATTTTCCTAAAAGCGAACCCTGCTTAAGTAAAATGTTAGAAAATAAATGTTAAAATGTTTAAAAGGTGCTTAAAGTATAAAAAGGGCAAAAGGTCTTATAAGTAAATAAAAGAGTCAAATGCTGAATGTTTAAAAGTGCTTAAAATACTAAAGGTTGCTAAAAGGTATTAAATGCTAGAAGGGTGCTAAAGGTGCTAAGAGACGCTTAAATGCTAAAAGGGTTGCTAGGGAGTCGCCACCTAATTAATTTGGGTGAATTAGGACACCTATAATGTCAACTAATTTAAAGTAAACATTAACTCCATTAATGGTCTGCTAAACTTAATGAGATTCCGGGTAAGGGTTCTTTATTATCCTAAAGGGAAGGGATTAGGCATCCTAAAGGATCCGCTAACTTGCGGTTGTCCGTTCAAACCTAGGGTTAATTATTATGCTAATGAAATATGTATTGAGAGTTATTTAAATAGGGCATAAAAGACTATGAGATTTGTTTGAAATATAAGAGCTAGTTTCAAAGAGGCAAATGTATTCCTGGGTAAAAAAATGTATTCAAGTATTCCTTTACCTAAGAGGTATATGTTGCTTAGCATGATAATGTGAGAAAAACGTATCTATTATGCAACAGAAGTATTTATTATTCTTGGTATTAATAGGGATTTCCTCAAAGTAGTTTTAAAATCTCTCGACTAACCATATTTATTATGTCAGTGTAGAATATTAAGCGATTTATTATAGCTTATTAAATAAGGCGAGCCTAAAGTAATTAACCTAAAGGGAATTGGCTTCTAAACTAGAGGTTCGAGGTTTAGATATTCTAATTATTCTATTAATTAATGTAGCGTTTAGACAAATAATTTACAATAAATAAATGAATAGGGGGCGGGGTAAAAATAATAAGACGACTCGAGGAATGGCGAAGTCATTTCGCCTCTGGCTTAGAATTCCGGATGCGAGGGTAAATGCATGTAGATGTGGGTCTTCGCGTTTGCCACAATGAGTCCCGCTATGAGACTCTTTGTTGCTCCGGTGCATTTCATGTAAAAAAAAAAAAAGATAAAGATTAGTATATGTCTCAACTATTTGAATCATAGAAAAGATCCACACACACATGATCCATACTCATACGCAACCAGCACATAAGGATGCATAAATCAGTAAAAAAAAGAACTAAAACCAGCTGCTGCAATAACCAGCCAAAGAGCCAACAGTCAACGAAAATATAGTGAGATTGACATGCTTAGATCGCGATATGTATGAGTATTACAATCAGACGCATACTGTAGGGGTAGATCACAATTCCTTTTCAACATGTATTAAGTAGTAACAAGAAGTGCAGGTAGTCGACAGCACACAGTGGACAGTTAGGCCAAGCAAAGCGAATGTTCGTCCAAACAGGGAAATTGCAAATATGCAAAGGTTGTAGAATAATCATGCATAGCTTAAAATAGAGATGGATAGGAGAAACGTCATATTTCCGACTTTTTGGAAAAGACAGTAGATAGGCATTTTCAAGATGGAATAGAAACATACATGCCCCTTTTCATAGCTCAGATTTTCAACGCATAGAAATGTTCACTTAGAAACTAATGGACCGATTTAATAAGCATGCTAAACCTTAACAATCAGATAGACCATCCCAAACAACACTTAAGCAGGCTTAACTACCAACATGTAGCAAAATTTAACTATGTTTGCAGGGCCTATGTTCACAGAAGGGACTCACAGATTTTCTTAGGGGGGCAGTGACAACGATGTGCGAGTCAAGTACATATATTGGCAATATACCTTAAGGCAATCTCACAGTAGTACCTAAATCATGCTAGAAAGCAAACAGGGCAAGTATCACATTGATTCAATATCACTTAAGGCTAGATGAACCTCGATAGACATATTTTAGATTGGTTTGAATAATTTACAGTATGGTCCATAATTACCAGTTGACTATCCAAGCTTGCGAGTTTCGGACATTAATTTAAGGGAAGACATTCAATATTTCCATACCAAACTAGCTGATTACGACCCGATACAAACTAACGCACTTTAGCTTATGTTAAACACAGAAATATCTAGCACTGACTTCGTAGCTAAGCAGGTTAAACTGACAGATCCAGACGCAGGTAATGGCTATCAACAAAACTCGAATAATTCAATAAAATCAAACCATCATAGTTGACCCAATTGGTCGCTGTGCGTATCATGAAACAAAAATCGAACGAGAATACGAAAGGAGACGAGTTTTACCTTCTCCGGGCAGCGAACCGGGGCAGCGTATCAAGTCGTCGGTCCGCTCGGAAGGGCTTGCTAACGTAGTGGACAAAAGAAGGGTTCTGCGAGAATGGTTGATTGTCAAGATTGTGTTCCTACTCTGAATGGCTCGATTGGATTCTGCTCTTTGAATGCTGGTTCCTTTGAATAGCTCAGTTATACTGCCGATTCTCCTATCGTTTTTCCTAATCTCTCAATCGATTAGTTGCTCTCTGATTTTTCCTGATTTTCTCCGTCGATACCTACCTATTGCATGCGTAGCGATTCTGTACTTATAGCTAGGATTTTGGATTCCAAGTTGGTAAGTAATCAAGGCTGATTTTGGACAAGATTTGGGTGTTGGTTATGGTAAGGAAACCTTCTTGTTATGGCAAGTTAGTGTACTAGTAGGGGATTCGATTTTGGTGCTGGTTCTTGCTATGGTAAATTCTAGGAAAGGAAAGTGGGATTTTGGTTATGATCTGGCGGGATTTAGGGCATGTGGGTAAGGGAGGCGGCGAGAAAGGCTTAGGTTTTTTTTTTTTTAGGTTTTTGCTTGGTTCGTCGACAGGGAGAAGTGAAAAATGGTAAAGGAAGCAGGGGCTGGGTCGACATAAGGGCTGTTAAGGGTAGAGGGGCTTGCGGGTCTTTGGGCATGGTTTTATTTAATTGAAATTTTGAGGGAAATGCGGGCTTTTGGGCTGCGGGTGTGGGTTGGTTTAAATGTAGTGGGCTGCGTTTTAAAGTGTGGTATTTTAATTAGGTATTAATTATTTAATTAGTTAATTAATGGTAAAGTAAGTTAATAAATTGTGATTAAATTATTTAGGTGCTTTATTAATTTAATCTTGAATTTTAGAACTATTACAAATAATAAATGCGGGTGTGCCTTTTAATTAGTGCTTAATATTTTATAATGTGATGCCGTTATTAAAACTTATTTATTATTGCGATGTTATATTATTAAATTGAAACTCATTAAATTATTTAAATGCCAAATGTAGGTGTGATATTTAATTAATGCTCAATATTTATAACGCGATGCCATTATTAAAATGTTTATTATGCGTATTTTGCGAAGTTAAATTAAAATTGAGTGTGATTTAGATTATTATTATTATTTAAATGCTAAATGCAGGTAGGATATTCAAGGATTGCTAAATGCTTTTACGAGGAAATGCGGTGCTATTATTTAAAATCTCATTTATTTTGCATTATTTATTATTCTTTAAGCTAAAACTAGATTATCCTAATATGACTTCAGGTGCTACAATGATTATGAAATTGCTTCGCATATTAATAAATGCGGCTATGCTATTTGACACGACGTCATTGCTAAATTATTTATTTTATGTATTTATTATTAATTAAGAATTATGACAGGGCTTAAAATTAATAAGTGCGGGCGCGAGACTCTAAGTGCTTAATACTCTACGTAAAATGCGGTGTTATTATTAAATTGCTTATTTGTTTGTATTTTATGTTTTTATCGCTGCATTTTATTATGAAAAATCATAAAAATTATTTTACAAAATTAGTGTAATTTTATAGTTGATGACTGGACGGGAGGGTCAAAATTGGGTGTCAACAAGGAGGATTAAGAACAATAACATTTAAATGTCACACAAGTATCGGGGTACTTTCGTCCACGATTTTAACCTATGTCTAGACAATTACAGCATATTCAAATCTCACCCTTCAGACTTTTGATTCGAAATCATATAAGTGATGACAATTAATAGCTAGTTAATTATCAAGCAATCATAACAATGTTGAATAGATCTTAATATGATGAAGAAGAAATCAATAATCAATGCATTAACTATATGAAAGAGTTTCAAGAAGATTCGATGGAAACCCTACTAAAGTAATTAGCTCCTAAACATTGTCATGTCAAGAACTAAATTACAATCCAACATAAACTGAAATAAAGTAAAGGAAAGAAAATAACTTGAACAGTGAGATGTCTCCAATTGTGTCTTGCCTCATTTTCTCATCTCCAAAGTTGTGTTTAGAATATGGTATAAAATATGATATATAAGCAGGGTTTAGGGATTTTATACTTGAGAAAAGTTGTCTTTCGGACCATAAAAACCCTCTCCAATTCGGCCCAGGAAACCTGAAAAAATACGCGTCGGCACCGCGGTTCCTCTGAGAGGCACCTAGGTGCTAATTGGATGAAAATCACTGGAAGTTGTTGACACCCAATTTTGACCCTCCCGTCCAGTCATTAACTATAAAATTACATTAATTTTCAACAATAATTCTAATAATTTTTATAATAAAATGCAGCAAATAAAACATTAATACATGCATAAATAAGCAATTTAATAATGGCACCGCGTCTCACGTAGAAAATTACGCACTCAGAGTCTCGCGCCCATATTAATTAATTTAAGCTCTGTCATGATTCTTAATTGATAATAAATACATAAAATAAATAATTTGACAATGACGTCGTATTAAATAGCACACCCGCATTTATTATGGTAGTAATTTTAAAACTCAAGCTTAGGCTAATAAAGCACCTAAATAATTTAATCACAACTTATTAATTTAATTTACCACTAATTAATCAATACACCTAAATTAACTCTTAAACACTAATACCCTAATTAATCCCCCAGCCCAATACCCAAAGCCCAATACCCCAAACCCTAATCTCACCCTACTTCTACCCCTACTTAATCAGCCGCATGACATTTTTTTAACGGGGGGGACGCTCAGACCTAACCTATTATATCCCTCAACCTATCCAGCTGCCGCCTAGCTCTTGCTCCCTCGTCTCTCTCAACCCACTCCCTCACTAGCCGCCCTCACTCTCACCTCTCCCGTCATCTCTCCCTCGCCCTCTCTCTGTCATCCCCTACCTCACCGGCGAACTCTCATTTCTCTCCCTGCAACACACCCGTCACTTTCCTCCCACTGTCCCGCCAACGAACCACCGTCGAAAACCCATTTCCCGTCATCACCGGCGAACCACCACGTCGGCGAACACACGCTTCTGATCATGACGATCGGCTGAACCGAGACCCCTGTCGCTGAACCCATTAACACCACTGCTCTGTCAAACCCCCACTCCGGCGAAGTCACGCCGCCGGAGTTCACTGAGCCAGCGAACCATCAACACCCTGCCTTGTCCATCAATCCCGTCGCCGATCTACCCCTGCAAACCCAAGCCTCTGCCCAACGACCACTGCATTAACACCGCCGCATGACCCTCTCCCATCGAACCTCAATAGTAGTGGCGTCGCTCCGGCGACTTCGCCGTGGAAGTGACGCCGCCACTCTCACAGCATGGTTTGGCTCTATTTATTATTTAATGGCGTATTTTTATTTTTGACTGATTTCCTTTTATTCGAATCTCGCCGGAGTTCTTCAAACTCCGGCGACCTATATCATGTTTCGTTCTGGATGCATACGCATCGTCTTATTGTTGATTTGTTGGGTATTCGATTTTTCGAATCTTTCCGGTGACCTTGCCCGGATTTGTTACTGTTTCCGATGGCTTTGTGCGACCCATTGTTATTCCATTTCTGGGATCATTTCGTTGCTATGTTTGTTGTATCCACTGTCACGGATATTTTTGCTCGCTGGTTTGCTATCGGTGTCAACTGTTTGTCGGGTCCAGATGATTTCGACGATTCTATTCCTTTATTTATTAAACTGTAGTTGATCATGATACTACCCTGTTGTTATTAAACTGATTTTGAACAAGATACTACATTTTGGTATTTTACTGTTTTTTGAACAAGATACTACATTTTGGTTATTGATTTGAACAAGATACTACATGTTGGTATTTTACTGTTTTTTTGAACAAGATACTACACTTTGGCCAAAGAAGGATTTATCCGTCGATCTGGAGGCCTCCATGGTAAGCGAGACGGAATATGTGGGCAAGGAGGAAAGTGAAAAAAGATTGGACGAGAATGCATAGTATCGTTCACGGGAGGTAGTCGACCGCCACCGTGACGATATTGGCTTCTCATGTCTTAGTATCCTTGGCATAACACTAGCTGAGCCCACACTATATAAAAAATATATTTTTTACAATATCTTCTACATATATATCTATATATATACATGCATTGTGTCTGTTTGGTAATTTATTAATTATTTATTAACTCTTCTACTAAGTGTCTTTGCAGGTACCCGGAGGCGCACCTCAAAGTTAAAGCATTCGCATAAAAAATAAAATAAAAGCGAAATGTTGTTAATTTCTTCTCATTACATCTTCTATGATTATTTGCTGTTATTACCATCTTGTCAAATATGTATCTATTTTAAATATTTGCATGCATAGTTCAAATGTCTCTTGGCTAGTTTAATAATTAAAACACTTTTAGAATTATAGATTACATGTTAGCACAATAATATTAAACCTAAGTTTGAACGGACAACCGCAAGTTAGCGGATCTTAAAGGATGCCTAACCCCTTCCCTTTAGGATAATAAAGAACCCTGATCCAGAATCTCACATAGCTTTTGCAGACCTTTAAATGGAGATCATTTATAGCATTTTATGCTATTTAAAAAGTGTCCTAATTCACTATAATAATTAGGTGGCGACTCCTTAAAATACATTTAGGAATTAACCATGTGTAGCAGTAATCCAGTTTTCGACTCCGGTTTAAAATGGGGTGTTACAGAAGTTACTGGAATGGAGGCACCGCGGTTCCTCTGTCAGGCACCTAGGTGCCTTCGACGGTGATTCAGTTTCGGACTTTCGGCAATTTTTACGCCTCGATGCTAATTTTTCTGACCACGGTTCAATGGCACCGCGGTGCTACTTGGCCAGGCACCGCGGTGCCTCTTTGATTTTTGTCCGGAATCTTCCAGATTTCTTCTGTTCTTCTTGGCATTTCTTAGGCTTCATTCCTTGGGTTGTGCTTGTGCAATTTTCATCCTCAGTTAAGCTCATTTCATCCTCAAAAGTAGTATCTTCTCCTTTATGACCGTTGTGACAAACGAAAGAAAAAACACCTAACACTATATTAAACGCAAAATAAAAGAGTAAAATACTAATTAAAAATGACTCAAAAGAGTGTATAAAATACACTCAACACTCGTATAGTAGCCAAAGGGTTTAGACAAAGAGAAGGTGTAGATTTCTTTGATACCTACTCACCAATATCTAGAATTACGTCTATAAGGACGTTAATTGCTATATCAGCGATTTACAATTTGGAAATACACCAAATGGATGTGAAAACTGCATTCTTGAATGGTGAACTAGATGAAGAAATTTACATAGAACAACCCGAAGGATTTGCTGTTAAAGGTCAAGAGAAGAAAATCTGTAAATTGATTAAGTCTTTATATGGACTTAAATAGGCTCCAAAACAGTGGCATGAAAAGTTTGATAATACATTATTATCAAATGGTTTTCAAATAAATGAATGTGACAAATGTGTCTACATTAAGGAGTGTAATAATGCATATGTCATTATATGCTTGTATGTGGATGATATGCTGATTATGAGAACAAGTAATGATGTAATTAACTAAACTAAGAAGAAGTTGCATGCCGCTTTCGATATGAAAGATATGGGAATAGCGGATGTCATTCTTGGTATTAGAATTCAAAGGAATCATGAGGGTTATATATTAACTCATCCCATTATGTTGAGAGGGTCCTTAGAAAATTTGGACACTATGATGATAGATCGGTTGTTACGTCATTTGATCCCGTTTGTCACCTTAAGAAGAATGAGGGTGAAGGTGTGTCTCAATTGGAGTAGACACAAGTTCTTGGAAGCTTGATGTACATAATGAATTGTACAAGACCGAATTTAGCATATATTGTGAGCCGACTTAGTCGATACTCACATAATCCTGAAAATGATCATTGGGTTGCACTAACAATGGCACGATATCTAAAGCATACAATGAACTATGGGTTACATTATACAAAATATACTCTCGTGTTAGAAGGATATTGTGATGCTAATTGGATTTCCAACCATTCAGAAAGTAAGTCCACAAGTGGTTATGTATTTACACTTGGTGGAGCGTCGATATCTTGGAAATCATCAAAGCAAACGGTAAATACGCGATCAACTATGAAAGCAGAGTTTGTAGCCTTGGATAAAGTTGTCAAAAAGGCAGAATGACTAAGAAACTTCCTAGAAGGTATTCCGTTGTGGACAAAGCCTGTGATGGCCATTTGCATACATTGTGATAGTATGGCTGCCCTGACGAGGACAGATAATTGTATATACAATCGCAAATTGAGGCATATAAGGAGACGTCATAACACAATACGAAGCTTGCTGAAGAATGAAATTATTTCCATTGATTATGTAAAGTCAAAGGACAATATAGCGGATCCTTTGACATAAGGCCTTAACAGAGAGCAAGTCGTATTTACATCGAGGGGAATGAGCTTAAAGTCAATACAATGAGTCGTTAACTAGCGGAAACCTAACCTATCATAATTGGAGATCTCATGGTTTAGGTTCAATAGGAAAACTAGTTGGGGAAGACTCAAGGAGCATAAAACACACATATGTTCATTCCTATGGTGTACTAAGTGTGTTAATTCGTTGATGAATATTATTCTTAATAATACTCAAAAGCCTTTATGGTGGGATAGTATAGACTATTCTTGTTTGGTATTACCTGTATGAGATTGATGTGAGGTCGCATCTGGGAGAACCGATATGGCTACGTTCTCTAGAAATTCTCATGAAGAAGGAGTTGTTCACGACCGAAATGAACACAATCGTAAGAATTGAAATATGTTGATATGATGTGTGTGATACTTGTTGTCTCGATTTACTACAAAACGTGAATAGTTCAAGACATTTCATTCACTATTTCACAAGTAGATCCGATAAGTACTCACTACGAACGGTTCAAGTCCAAAAGACACTGTTTTCGATGCATGTCATATCACGTTTTATAAAAATACTGATAAGTTTCTCTTTATCTTATTTTCTATCAACATCTGGGATATTGTTAGATGTGTGAATAGAAAATGTGGGGTATTGTTGGAACTTTGTTGGAATAAAAAAAAAAAGTGATCTGAAAAATAAAATAGACCAAGCGCCGTGGCGCCGGAATAGTATGAACAGCGCCACGCCGATGGGAAGCAGCGCCACAGCGCTGAAACTTCAGAGAGGTCTGCAGGAATTTCAGGGTCAGAGTCGCGGCGCTTCGCAACAGTAAATTCCATATTTGAACCAAAAGTTGTATCTCTTCACTTAAAGTCACAACATTTGGGTGAAAGATTGCTTATGGTTGATTTTATGCTATATAAAGCATGTTGATCACTTGTTAGAAGATACACAATACATATAACATTACAATCAATCATTAAATACAATTAATGATCTAAGATTGTTGATTGATTTTCTTCTTCTTCTCACAAGACTATTTCTGAAAACACACATAAAGTAAATTCGTCAGGGGTGAAGTTCTTGTGCGAGAACTCTCACCTAGATAGTTGTATCCTCTAGACAGACGTCCGAAGAACTACAACACAAGTGGGGACGAATTTTTGTCTTAGGACACTGCATCAAGCAAACCTCTATCTACACCAAGTCAGTATGTGTTTAAGTATTTGTTGTACTTATTGTTGTTGATTTCAAATTATATTGAATTATTATTATATTATAGTGTTTGTCCATTGACGAGTCTAGATTGGCGATAACATTATTGACATTGCAGCCTTGCAGGGCCTAGCGATCCTAAATCAATTGTAGAACCGCGTTTGGTTTTTCGAAGAGAAGATTATGTATCACGGGCGCGTGGAATAGAGTTGTGTCTAGTTGAAGTATAGGTGCACTTTTATTTCTTGCACAATTTTTTTTTGTTTATCATTCGGTGTCCGATATCCGTATTGGGGTCTATTTCTTGCACAGTTTTCTGAATGTGAGAAACTAGATGGACTCAATGGTGGCCGTAAGACCTCTAAATTTCGAGTCTGGGAAGTAGATGAAACCAGAGGTGAATTAAAAGAGTTTGGCCAATCTGCTGTAAGTAAATAATATCTGAACAAAAATACTCATAAATAAGATTGAGCCAGAACCAGAAGTAATTATTTCAAATCACGCCATCATCAAACTCTTTTTCTTCTGCTACTAGTGGATGCTCGAAAAGATGTCATACTCTGTAAATATGCAAATATTAATTCTGTTGATTAACCCATATGTATATATCTTTTTGCCAAAAGAGCAATTTTGTAGCTCTAAAAAGATTTTCATAATTTTGACATTTGAAAGTAATTTTATTTCGTAAAATCGAACCAAACCGATTGATTGAATGAGATAGGAGATTTGTTATTCACTTGATTAAAGCTTATAGATCTTAACACGTTTTTTTATAATCCAAAAAAATTATAGCCACCACAATAAAAGGATAATAACAGATTTTAAATTGAAAAATGATAGAAAATTCTTTTCTAATTGTAGAAAAAAATGAAAGAGAGAAATATGATTAGATTTTTTAAAAACCCAAAAACTAAATCAACCGACAATACACAAACCGATGGATGCGTATTACAGTTAGTTTGGTTTGATTTTAACCAAAAATCGAACCATAAACACCCTAATCTGAAGTTAGCACTACTATAGGTGAACCTCAAACTTTGAGGTCTGAAGTTCACAAGTAAACTTCGTATCCTTTTTGAAAGAAAAACAAATCAAAAAATGTACAATAAGACAAGAAAAAAAAAGAGTGGAAAATAGCACTAAGAGATTCAGTAAAAGGAAGGTCCATTAGTCTATATTGCAAATCATTAAGAATAATTACATCATCATCACAAAGTAACTTTTTTGGATGACTCTTTCACTTGTTCAAAATTATGACCCTAAGGTTGGCTCTACAACATGATTAGATATCTCAATAATATCACACTGCAGATTTTCACCTTTTCTATCTTTGGAGGAACACAGTAGAAATTGCACAATTTCTGAAATCATCAAACATAATGCCTTTTTTCTCAAAGTCTACCCTCTTTATTCCCCCTTAGCCTTTTACACTTTTATGCAAAATGCAGCTTTTCATGTATCATTGAATATAATTAGTACATTTTCCAGCAGTCCAATTACTTTCACTTCAATCAATTTGAAAGGTCACTCTTGCATTTAGGTGCTCTTTTAGTCAAGTCTCTATCACCACATTCTTTCAAACTTTGAAAAATAAATCTCCTATGGAGTTATATTAAGCAAAAGGTTATTTAATCATAAGATCAGAAATTAATGTTAGATTAATAGCTATCACTTAATGATAGTTAAATAACTATTGAAGTTCATATACGAGATATCTTACATTCCTCTGTTTGATGCAGAACATCATAAGCTTATATCCAAATGGAAACCTTAATGTTAATTTGAGTAAGTAAAAAAGGTAATTCGGAAGAAGAAAAACTGTATGTTATAAGCTTTTTTTGCATTGCAACTTTCTTTTAAATGTTGGTTGTCTATTACTCCTAGTAACTAATTTGAAAATAGCACGCTCATCTCACTTTGCGTTTATTTTCGTCATGACAACTCCGATGTTGCTTTAATATTGTAACAAAGATAAAGAAAATACCTCAACGATAATGCATATTTTTTGTTGAAAATAATTTATAAGTTTCTCTCTTCTTGTTATTTGTCCTACATTAAAAAATCAACTAAATATTTAAAATATTTTTTATATAAAAAAAGGGAGAATCAATCAATAAATATAATAAAGCTAGGAATATGAGATGTGATGTGGCATGCCTTTAAAGTCATGAATGACATTTATCTTTTTTCTCAAATTTTTGATATTTTTCTTAATTTTTCCTATTTATATGATATATTAAAAAACCTAAAAAAAATTAAAACCCAAAGTATCATCAGAAAGACTCTATAAGATTCAGAAAGATAGAAGTAAAGTAAGATATAAGATATGTATTCATAGAAGGTTACAGAGTCCTCAATTATGGTTTGAATTTATTTCCTTTCAGTTGCTCTTTCTCAGCTTCTATTTTATTGTATATGTTTCATGGTTGCCTTACGTACTCGGTACAATCTTTCTGTACTGACGTTCCTTGATCGGGGGCGCTGCATTTGTTATGTTTCACATTACAGGTTCAGATATATCAAGTGGCAGGCGTGCAGTCTGGAGGGTACAGATGTTCAGCGAGATTGTGTAAGCTTTATTTCTTCTTGGAGTTGAGTCAGGTTTTGTACTTATATTTATTGAGATTTTGGGTAGGTCAGGGCCCTTTCCTGACTATGTTACGTCAGTCAGATGTTCATAGAGACTTTATAGATGTATGTGATCAGATTCAGTCATGTACAAGATTTACATTCAGTTATACAAACAGAGTAACTTATAGATCATGTTTACGGATTTATAGAAATATGATGTCATGTAGACAATTACAGGTTCATAGCAATAGTATATAAAGTGTAGTTCATTCCAGTCGAGACTGGGCATGACAATTTTTGATAGATTAAGGGTTATCGCAAAATGATCGACTTATGATAAGTACTGGAATGAATGCACTGGGACATAAAATGAGCCCAAAATAATTGAATCGGCTACAAAGAAGGGAAACTTACATAAATCACTATATTTTGTAGGCTTCTAGCCAATTATAACTACTTTTTCAAAATTAATGTTTGTATCTTATTGTTGGATTTTTCGGATGTATTTCGTTGTATTTAAATGCATATATTTTCGGATGTATTTTTTACGTATCTAAATACATTGCACCCAAAATACAATCAGCCAACGACTGTATTTGAATGTATTTTAACAAAATTTCATATGCAAAATTTCAAATACACTGTATTTAATCGAATACATATGAGATACAAGACATATGAACCAAAATACATATGAGATACGTATGACGAATACACTCAAATACACTCAGATACACTCAAATATGAGATACAAGAAGGAGAATAAGCCATAGATCCCGACCAGACGAATACACTCAAATCTAGATCTGAGATACAAAAAAGAAGAATAAGCCATGAATATTTGCCGAAATGGTGTTAATCGTGCTCTTCATATTCAAGATGTCATTGAGAAAGTTTGTGATAATGGGCTTGGACTGTGTCAAGAGAGGTTACGGCCCAATAGTCGTCAAAACTACTGACGACACCAACTTTATCATCATGTTGTCCACCCTCTACATATGGCGTCCATCCGCAAATGTTGGATCGATGAAGATGTCAATGTTACCCCAACTGATCAGATTCTTATGACTCAACATCTTCTAGAAGCTTCTCTCATGAGTATCAGAGCAGCGAGGGAAAGAGTAATGGAGGGGGAGAACGGGTGTGGTAACGGGGTGAGATGGGTTCGCGGTGATGGATGGTGAGATATATATGTTCGCGGTTAGATGGGCAACAATTTCTCGTCGGAGGATAGATCCGACACGTGAAGGAGAGGGAGAGGAGAGAGGTGTTGTAGTCGTGGTTCATCGTTGGACCTCCTGCAGTGGGGCGACGGTGGAGAGATGTGAGGGATAAGAGATGAGTAACCTAATGTATTTTGGTATAACTACTAATGTAATTTACATAATCATTGTAGCTACTAAATATAAATAAATTAAAAGATAGTTGTTATCAATTATCTGTTAGAGATAGCTATGATAATTATTCATACAAAGAAGTCATGTAACCGATCTTAACAAAATTTTACTATCAGGTTTAGCTATTGCTCGATCGCAAACTAGAATAAATAAGAAGAATTATAATATAATTAAAGTCCACCACAAAAAATGAATCAACTTACGATAAGTATTTGAATGAACGGGTCGGGGCTTAAAATGAGTCCAAGAAAACTGAATGGAAATAAAGAATTCATATAGTGGATGCAAGGATAAGGGCAATAGCTAAGGCTAACAATGGTGGACATAACTTGCCCATACCCTTGAACAGAATGACAACCCTTCCCATTAAAAAGAAGGGTACTTATGGTGGCATCAGCTCTATTATTACTAATGAAGATAGCATGAAGGGGACTATTCCCCTTCCGTTATCGAAATGATCATTGCTTCATGGAATATAAGGGGTTTGCACCGCCCCTCAAAGCAAAAGGAGATTTGCTCTGTGGTGCGTGAGAACAACATTGACATCTTTGGTATCCTGGAATCTAAACTCAACAACTCGACTCTTGAACGTTTCTGGAATTCTTATTTTCGCAATTGGGAGGTGTTGGATAACTTTGCCCATCACCCGGCAGGGAGGATATTTATTTTATTCAACCCGGTCAAAGTCATCTTGCAAGTGCTTGACATCAACCCGCAAGACATTCATTGCGACGTCACTTGCGATATATCTTCCAATAGGCTTCAAGTCACTTTTGTTTACGGTCTTCACACGATTATTGATAGACGAGGCTTATGGGAGAAATTGAGAGAGTACGGGACCCCCATGACTATGCCATGGCTTGTTCTTGGGAATTTCAACACGGTTATGAAGGAGGATGAGCGTTTCAACATGGCACCCATCACCAGCTACGACACGAAAGATATTGTTTATTGTTGCCGAGATCTAAGCCTCACGGATTTATCTTCGACGGGATGTGAGTTCACTTTCACTCGTAGCAATACTTTCAGCAAGCTTGACATGGCCCTCATTAACGCCCATTGGTTACATGCGGGTTGGTATGGCAATGCACATTTCCATCGGTCCGGGCCTTTTTCGGACCATACGCCGTGCATTGTCTCTATTTTGAATCGTCCTAGAATGCACAATAGACCTTTCAAGTTCTTCAATATGTGGGCTACTCATGAACACTTTGGTAGAATTGTGACGAACGTTTGGGAGCATATTATCGATGGCAATGCTCAATTTCGATTTTCCCGGAAGTTACTTTACCTCAAAGGACCCTTGAGGCAGCTAAACGAGAAAGAATTCCCCCATATCTTGACGCGGGTCAAAAGGGCAAAGAAGGAGCTGGATATTGCTCAATAAGATACCTCAAGCTACCCGCATCTTGACCACTTACACACGATGGTTTCCGAGCTAAGGCACAAGTCCATGGTTCTTATTGATGCGGAAATAAGTTTCCTTAGGCAACTTGCCAAGTGTGAGCATCTCAAGCACAGTGATAGGTGCACTAAGTTCTTCCATGGTATGGTCAAACGTAACTCCAAAAGGAACTTTATTGCGGCCACTACCAAGAGTGATGGCTCTCTTACGAACTTCAGTGACCAAGTTGCGGCGGAATTCATTAATTATTATAAAGGGTTACTTGGAACTAGGGATGCTTGTGAGCCTATTGATGTTGGTGTCATATCTTCGGAAAATTGTCTCTCGGTTGAACAGGGGGATGACCTCGTTAGAAATGTCACGGATGCTGAAATTAAAGGGGCATTATTCGGTATTGGGGATGACAAAGCCCCTGGTCCGGATGGCTACTCTTCGGGTTTCTTCAAGAAAGCTTGGAATATCGTTGGCAGGGAGTTCTGTGAAGCGGTTAAAGAGTTCTTCACTTCTGGAAAGCTTCTCAGGCAGATCAACCACACTATCATTGCCCTTATTCCTAAATCTACCCAACGCTTCAGCGGTGGCGACTCTGCGTATTTCTTGCTGCAACATTATGTATAAGGTCATCACAAAGATCATTGCTTCTCGACTGGTGACGGTTCTGGATGTCATCATTGATCCTGCTCAGGCGACTTTTGTCCAGAATAGAAGTATGTCTGACAACATACACCTTGCACAAGAATTTTTGAGGGGTTACAACCGTAGGAGGGTCTCTAGTAGATGCATGCTCAAAGTCGATCTCCGTAAGGCCTTCGATTCAGTAAATTGGGAATTCCTCACAGCTATTTTGATTGGTTTGAATTTCCCAGAGAGACTCATTGCTTGAATTATGGAATGCGTCTCCACGACCTCTTATTCGATTTCTATCAATGGGAGCTTACACGGCCATTTTAAGGGCCGAAAGGGACTCAGACAGGGGTACCCCCTCTCCCCTACCTTATTTGTTATTTGCTTAGAATATCTCTCGAGGATGATCAACAAGAACACTCAGACTCCGGTTTTCCACTACCACCCCAATTGCAAAAGGTTAAAGATCACACACCTTGCTTTCGCCGATGACTTGCTACTTATGTCGAAAGGGGACACTACTTCCGTCTGGATCCTCATGGATTGCCTTCGTGCTTTCCAGAATTGCTCAGGGCTCAGTTCCAATGCACTCAAGTCCAGCTTATACACGGCTGGTATCACGGACCACGACCTTGCTGATATTAAGCAGATTACTAGCTTCGACACTGGTGCTATACCTTTCCGTTATCTCGGCATTCCCCTTGCCGCGAAGAGGATGAGACTGGTTCACTATGACCCTTTTGTGAACAAAATTGCAGGGTACACTGACTCATGGATGAGCGCTACTTTATCCTATGCGGGTAGGCTTGAACTCATCAAGTCTGTCCTCCAAGGTGTGGAATGTTTCTGGTTATCAATATTGTCGGTGCCTGTTGCGGTTTGTAAGAAAGTTTACGGATTATGTAGGACCTTCCTGTGGCGTTATAGCCACCCTCTTGTAGCATGGAAGGAGTGTACCAGGCCTAAATCCGAGGGTGGCCTCGGAATCAAGGATCTCAAGGCCTGGAACCTTGCTTTGCTCGCCAAGTGTCTTTGGAATATCCATCAAAAGAAGGACACACTTTGGATTAAATGAATCAATAACAAGTATCTCAACAACAACAACAACAATAACATTTGGACCTGGGTTGCTAAGAACGACGACTCACCTTTGATCAAGCGGCTTCTGTTTATCCGTGACTTCATCCTTGAACGTGAAGGCTCTCACGACCAAGCGGCTATTAACATGGCGGCATGGTATAATAGTAATCACAGTGCCTATGACTATTTCAGGACACATGGGCAGCAGATGATTTGGGCGAAGGATGTTTGGAGTTCTTGTATCACTCCAAAGCAGTCCTTCATTCTTTGGCTTTGTGCGAGGAAAAGATTACGGACGAATGATAGAATCACTTATATGGACATTGATAGAAGGTGCTCCCTTTGTGGTTATTCTGACGAGTCTATAGCTCACCTATTCTTCAGCTGCACGATCAGTAGTTATCTCTGGTCACGGGTCAAGACATGGCTTGGTATCAGGAGGGCTATGACCACAATCGATAGCGCGTTGAAATATATCAAGAAAGAGGGGCGTGGCACTGGCTGGCAAGCTAAAGCTAAGCGGGCCGGCCTGGCCACCACCATCTACCACATTTGGACTGAGAGGAACAGGATTATTTTTGACGGGTCGAGACTTGATAAAGAAGCTATTCTCTTTAGGATCAAGACCAACGTCTACAAAATTTTGTTCACATTATACCCTTTTTTCCTGGATAGATTTGTTTCCCTAGCCACAAACTAGGATATGGATGGTCGTTTGGACTGCTGCATCGCCGACGCCTTTTGCAAATCTCCAGAATGCCCAACCTATGGGATCAGCTGGAGTCTCCCGACCACCCGGCATGTGGGATTGGCGGGAGTCCTTTATCGTGTACCTAATGACTTCCGACCGCGTGAATGACGTGAAATAGTATGTGGTCTGGATAGTAGGTACTATGGCGGTTACTCCCAGCAGTATAACGTGACGAGGGTGGGTCTTTACCCATGTCCGAATAGGTACTCTTCCCTTGATCGTGGGTTTGTCCCATTTGGGTTTACCATGGCAAGGGTTTAAGGAGGCCCACGACTGCAACCTTATGCTCTACATAAGGGAATTGCCATAGTTTAGGACTTTTGTAGGATGCATCTCTCTTATGCTTAGCTTGGGCACTCACGACTACCCAACTTGTGGGTTAGCTTGAGCTTTTGTTACTGACGAGCCTAAATTTTGTGCTGACGTTCCTAGCAGAGACGCGCTAGATTTACATCGTCTTTACGCCATAGACACGCCCGCAAAATATATACATTCTGATAATTATTAATACACATTTACCTTTCTATCAAAAAAATTCTAACAAAATTTACAAACGAGCTGTAGTTTTTACTTTACTTATTTATTTTCTTAATTTTTTTTGGCAGTCAGATCATATGATTCATGATTTTATACACAGCATGCAATTGCCAATTGGAATGTGTTTTCACTTTGCACTAAGTGTAGGACTCTTCTCTTGTCTTTTTCATCTCCACCACATTCAAAATCTCATCATTATGTTTCACAGTGCAGTCAATGAAAGCTAGCTCCTTTGGTTGATTCTTTACATCCTTATTTTCTTATCCTCTTCTTTTTGTTTCACGCTGGATGTCCGGTATATATTTATATTAGGTCTCCGATTAATTCAGAATTACATTGCACATCATTCATTTAAGGACAAAATGCTTTCTTATAGATTTTTTTTTTTATATTCGAAGCTCGAACCCGAAAAGTTAAAGGTGGAGAAATTCTATCCTTCCAAAACCATTCTTGATTTTTCTTATCCTTCTAGCAGGTTCTTTATTTTTTAGTTTAAAGTTTGAACCCAAGGAAATCAATTGCATTTTGATGAAAGATTTAGTTACGTTTTTTAAACAATAAAGAGAGATATTGTACTTAATCTCCTATGTAGCTACAAGATTGTGGTTATCAAAGATCTATGGACCTAGCATATTAATTAGGAGTAAATCTTAAATTTTCAAACTAACCCAATTAGGAAATGTAACTGTGTCCTTATCATAGATGGGGACAGTTTGAGCATGAGTATAGTGGAGCAAAGATACATGATTACGTAGAAATTACTAGGGAATATAATGTCCTATTCAAATGAAAAATTAATTATCCAAATTAGATACTCATCTAATTTCTGAACGAATAGTACATATTATTTAACTTTTGCCAATTGATAAATATATGTAGGAAAGACAATTATCTTATATTCATTAAATTTGGTATTAGGTAAGGAGAGGGCGAATAAATATTTACCAATTATCAAGAAGGGGAATTTTGGAGAGCAATGATCCAGTTATCTTCATCTGACTTATATGTTACGGCTTTATAAGTTTGAGCTGCATAATCATTCAATAATACGTGTGTTAAGATAAATTAACTATCTACATTACACTTTCTTAGAGTACGACCCTTCTCCAAATTCGCGTGAACATGAAATCCTTCGTGTATCGAAATGTCTTTTTTTTAATCAAGAATTAACTTGAAAAATTTGTATATATCATGTAATTAATTATTAGTATGGGTTGGATTCATGACCTTTTAACTAACACCTCAACTATATCGTATATAGGTCAAGATCATCCAAATAAGAGACACGATAGTCATTTGATTGAGAATACTTCTTTCAAAATCTACAGAGTTGGTGCAACAACCAAACTTGTTACTTATTAGATTAATTGGCTCTTGAAACCCAGTTTTCTTTAATAAACTATTTGTTTTCTTAATGCATGCATGTGGATCATAATAAGTCCCACCAAACTAAAGCAATTTACAGCTTAACTTTTGAGAAATCTACCCAAAATTCTATTGTAATTTCACAGATTTTTGTTGTGAAATGACAAAAAATATATACTACTGGATCATATATTAAGATATATTACCACTAGTGTGGTTTTCATTTTCTTCTCCCAAGTTCTTAGAAAATACTTGTTGAGTTACTTACAAAATCTTAAATTTTGAGTCTTGGCCTAAGACAAATTAGCTCGAGATAAGATTCAAACATGCAGTCTTTTACGCTTTTCCACTATAATAAATCGGCTAAAAAAGAATGACTGATTTATACTAAAAAAAGGCGACTTTAAAATCGTCATTTTTAATTTCACTAAAGGTTCGACTCGTATGAGTTAAGCATTCGAGTTGTATGTAATAGTGAGAATGCTCTTAGTTCTTGACTTCTTAGTTCATAAAGTAGCATTCCTTTTAGTGAGAGGATATATGCCATTTCATTTTGTGAGATATCCTTGATCAAATATGAGCACTAGAGTTGCTTATATTTTCCAAATCAAATCGAAACGAATAGGAAAAATCACCTATAAGAGCAAGCCATAAATTGCGGGTTTAAGAGAATTATATTATTATACCTTTTATAGTTATATTAACCAACGTGTGAACCTCACTTTATTACGTACTTATTATTATTTTTATTAATTATTAATAAAAATGGCATCTTTTCGAATGCTAACCAGTCACTATTAAAAATAATAAAAGCGATAAATAAATTTTGCAGTTAAACAATAAAATCTATCAACTATTTAGTGATAAATTATCAAGAAAATATGTTAATTACAGGCTATTTAGCGATGAAGTTCATAATTAATTTTAATTTATTTGTTGAGTATATATGTTCTGAAAAAGAACATAATTTCTGGCATTCTATTTGCAATATGAAAAGGAATTATCCATAATCCGCTGATAGTGGCTCAGTGGGCAGTGGCCATTAGTCAAATTTGTGGCCTTAGGGTCACAATTTCGATTCTCGACGGATACGTTCTCCGGGGCATATGTCTCGTATTAAAGTATGGTAGCTTAACCGCGCCGGCATGCTGCAGTGTGGGTTTGATTCCCTCCAGACAAGTCCTGTTAGGGGGTCAGACCTTGTAGCATTGATCCGTTGGTAGCGATCAGACACTGAATGCAGAGTGCACATCCCGCGATTTACCCGACGGTGGCGGCTAAGATCGGGTTCCATCGCCTCCAGGAGCCTAGTACCAGTACTTGTGCAGGTACTAGCGATATAGGGGTACTAAGGCCACCTCGAGACCTGAATTATCAAAAAAAAAAAAAGAATTATCCATCAATAGATTTAGGAAACTCGTACGAGTTGTCTGTATTACCGTTGGAGAGTGATCCATGGTAAATAGAAATCTATCTAATCAGAACCGTTTCAAACATTTTGGGGTCATGTTCTAATTCGTAAAAGTTGGCCCTTAATATAAGTAAATATACGATTTAATAATTAGAAATTATTTTAAATTGTAAATAATAACCAAATACAACTTCAAATTAATCAATCTCTACTTTGATTGAGCTAAGATCTGCGAATTATGAGTCTTTACAGTAAATTCTGGTTAATACTACTTAATAAAAAATGAAAAAAAAGGGGGCCTCTAAAAAATTTCATTTTTCGGGCCCCCTGTGCGGTAGCACATCTCGCACGGACCCAAAAACAGCCCTGTTCCTAACAATTTTTTATTTTAATTTTCTCAACTATTTTGAAGAAAAAAATTAAGATTAATTTTAGAAGTTATGTGAACTAAGAAAAATAAACTCGATTCCCTTGTGAGAAATATCTAGAGATTAGAGTGCGTTTGGTTCGGGATAAACATGAAAGGAAAAAGGAAGGGAGGAATGGAATTTTCTTTGTTGTTTTTTGTTTGGCCTTATTTTTTCATTCCATTTACCCCTTTTCCACTTTCATTCTCTTTCCTTGATTCCCCCCACCCCCTAGATATTTGGATTCCCTTTTCCCAACCCGGACCCCAGACCTCGGACCCTGGACCACTCGGACCACCTCGGACTCCGGACCCCAGACCACCCAGAACCAAACATGTAGGGACAATTACGTAATTCATTTTCTTTTCATCCCATTTCGTTTACTCTGCGCGAACCAAACGCAAAATTAGTCAATATTTTTCATGTTGATAATTCATTAAACTTTGAATTTCTTTTCCTGCGCTAATTTTAAGATCATATTGCTTAGTTCTTAGTGTCACTTGATCGTCAATATCACAACATCTATTGTTCTTAGATCGTCCGTAATTAAATATTTTTAGGATTGAGCCTTAGTTAGTTAGTTTTTTTTTTTTGGCATTCTATTTCTGTATTTAGAGGTGGAATCATGATTTGAAGTTTATAATTTTGAATATTATCTTTTAAAGTTAGTGGGCTCTAAATTAATAATATATACATATTTAATAAACTTTTAAGACAAATATATAATTTGAACTGAAGCTAATGGGCTTCTGCTTGTAGCCCACCCTATTCATACCATGAGTTTTTTTTATTCCTAGATTTGAATACAAACATATGATTAAAGTGAAAGATTGCATTCATCTTATCACACTTTTTGGTGATTGATTAAGAATGTGTTTAGTATGCAAGAAAATATTTTTTGGAAAAAATATATAAAACATGGAATATAGAGTAAGTGATTTACTTACTTATTCTTTTTTATGTTTGGTAAATAAATATAAAATAACATTTTATATATAATATCACAAACAATATGGGGATGGAAGTGGAGGTAGTGTGGGGAATGGGGTGTTGGGATGGAGAAGGGACAATGAGAATTAAGAGTATGAAATGTCACTTATTAATTTTTTGTTTTTTCTATTTTCACTAAAAAAATATTTTTTAAAGAATTTATTTTATACAACATATGCAGTGAAAATTTCATAATGTGGGGTTTGGAGAGGGTATAATGTACACAGACCTCACCTCCACCTTGGTAGGTAGAACGGTTGTTTCCGGAAGACCCTCGGCTCAAGATAAAGCATAATCAGGCAAAGCAAACAAAGCAAAACAAAGTATGAGAAACAATCAACCTCAGACGAGACATTAACGCATTATGGACATGCAGATAGTAAAAATCAAATACGCAACGATAATGCATTTTAACAACAGGGAGCAGTAGCTAACACCACTAAATAAGATAAATAAATTACAGTAAAGATCACATAGCAGCAGGAATCAAACTACAAAGTACTATAGAGCAATAATGCGCCTATAAGTCTGACAAGTTAACCGAACCTACAGTAATACTACACTATCATTTTGTAAGCGTAAAGAGGACTACGCTCAACTACCTACTACCCTAATCAGTGTCCTCCACAACCCCCTATCTAAGGTCATGTCCTCAGTAAGTTGCACCTGCGTCATATCCCGTCTAATCACTTCTCCCCAATACTTCGTTGGCCTACATCTACCCCCTCCTGAACCCGTCCATAGTCAACCTCTCACACCTCCGCACTGGGGCATCTGTGTCTCTCCTTTGTACATGTCTGAACCACCTCAAGAGCTTCCCGCATCTTATCCTCCACCGAGGCCACTCCCAATTTATCCCGGATATCATCATTCCTAATCATATATCTCCTTGTATGCCCACACATCCATCTCTGCATCCTCATCTCCGCAACTCTCATCTTTTATATGTGTGAAGTCTTGACTGGTCAATACTCTGTCACATACAACATAGTTGGTCTAACCACCGCCCTATAGAACTTGTCTTTAAGTTTTGTTGGCACCTTTTTGTCACACAAAATTCCAGATGCGAGCCTCCATTTTATCCACCCTACCCCAATACGATGTGTGACACAAAGAATTTATTTTATATAAAAAAAAATTACAAATATTTTGATAAATCAAATATGAGAAAATTGGTTTGATAAAGTATTTTCCTCCCTATCAAACACACGTAAGACTCATTTTTTTTATCCATAAAGATTCTCTCAAAACCAACATCTTTGATTTGATTATAATTTTATAAAGTAATATAATGAACAAAAGATAAAAAATTGTACTTATTAATTTATTCTAATTGCTTGTTTTTATTATAGTAATAACTTTTTTTGTCCGTGGGAATCAATGAAGAAGATTCGTTGCTTGCCACGAGCTTTTATATATATCAAACAACTGGCATTATTATGATAAAATAAAAAAACAACTGGCATTATAACATACTCCAGTATTACTATGGGAAGTGGCCCTGCATCTGCATGGCTTCTTAGTTTGTTATTTTCTGGCAACAAGTTTACTAAAATTTATTTAATCGTTAAATTAAATTAAATTAATTTGACTTCAAGTACTTTATAGTCAAATGACTGAGCTAGATATATGTCAACAACATAAATTTAGAACCGAAAGTACGCCCATCTAATTTTTGAACTCGTTAATAAAATTTTACACAATTTAAATTTTCCCCTCTTTCCCCCTTCAACCGTCTTCCACTAAATTCAACATATTGCTTATTTGTGGTTATTTTGAATTTATTTGATTGGAAAAAAATTGAAAAGCATTATCGTTGAATTTTTTTTCAAAGGAGAGTCTTGGCGTAATCGATAAATTGTTGTCATGTGATCAGAAGACCATTTATTCGAATCTTGAATGTAGGATAAGACTAGGTTTGTATTTGATCTAACAATTAAAACAAATGGACTGGTATTATAAGGATGAATATCAAGTCTGGAGTTATTTAAAGTTGATTTTGATGAAATTTTACACAACAAATTTATGACGATCATGATTTGTAATCAGATAACCTGACGAATTTTATGGCGATTCATTAAAATCGTCAATATATGATTAACTTTTAGCGATCGTCAAAATTTATGACAAGGCAATCGACGACTTTTATGAAAAACTTCCACACTCAGTGAAGATTTTAGTGACCAATTTATAGCGATTTTGGGTGGCAAACCTATTTTTATAAAACCTTTTAAAACGAAATCAAAATTTAAACGATGATACTAAAATATCTTAATTGAGAAAATCACTCTAGTAAGATGTTTTTTAATATTAAAAGTTTGAACTCATTATTCACTGAATTTCCAATCATACGTCTCTTAACATTTAAATACTCTAGTAAGTATTATTAACTTGTAATCTAAGGTTGAATCAATTTAATCATATCCACATAATCTTCAATCTTTTTGTCCCATATTGAGATGTTGGTGTTACAGTGGATGTATGAGAATAGTATACAACTATCACTAGTGCTTAGAAAGGATAATCAACTACAATTTCAATATAATAGGCTTGAAGCCTAACATCAGTTGTCACAACATCAATAAGTGTTGATGATCTTGATCTTCGGTCTTTGATCCTTCCTTGAAGTCTTGAGATGTTGGTTGAAAGTTGAAACTGCAGTAAGCCCCTTGAGAACAACAACAACAATATGTTTAGAATCTGGAAATATAACAAGATAATTGGTTTGCTGAGTCGACCAAATTCTTGATCTATCCTTAAGATAATATTGCCCCGTATATCCTTTCAACGGTGTAATGACAATTTATTTCCTAAGATAAAACAACAATCAAACAAATGAGCAAAGGGAACTCAAGTGTTCGCTAGAATAGAAGGATCTTTGAGTGTGTAAGATTGCAAGAAAGGAAGAGATTTCATCAAATCTGAAATCATCTAAGTGTAGAGAGTATTTCTCTTATGTACAATGTGTATATTGTCTCTCTTCTCAAATCTGAAATAAGGCATGGTTATATAGTTTGGAGATGAGGGGATGTGTTAATTGGGTGTTAATGATTATTAATAGGGTTGTTTATGAGGCTCAATAAAGGGTCAAACGTTCAGGAATAAGTGTTCAACGTTCCAACAACTTAATGACATTAAACTCTGAAACGCTTGTGTGCGTGGCCTGTTGTGGCGCGCCGAAACTCCCCGAGTTGGCGCCGTGGCCCTGTAGCATGGCCGGCCAACTTTGGTTTCCAGAAACTTCAGGGACCAAATTGTAATTAAAATAAAGTCTAGGATCCAAAAAGATAATGTCAAAACAGTCCAATAGTCCGCGACCCGACCCGGAATGGGCGAGTGGTGATGGCGTGCGTGTGGGCCTAATCTCGAACTCAAGCACACCTAGGTCCTCCCTCCTTCAAACACATGAGTTACCCCCTTGGAGTCTCAATCCCTTATTCAGTTTTGAGGATTATATTATGAACAAATCTTCTTTTTCCTACCGATGTGGTAGATTTGTCCCACACCACTCTTTCATGTCTCAAACACCTTGCTTCGCGGACCAATATCTCTTCCATTTCTCAACGGAATTTGACGATCCTTGACCCTACGGTCATCTACTCACTTAGTAGATTAAGCACGTGTGAAGAACCAAGTTCTCCAACATGTGGAACCATGATGTTTAAGCAATTGAAGATGGGCGGACCCAATATCCACCAAAGGTAAATTTCCAATAATCCCTTATTGGAAGAGATTTTGGCGCACACACACGGTGTCTTCTTTCAGCAATCTTTTTGGCGGATCAATGTTGCATATGGAGAGGTAGCTGGAGCTTTGAACCTTCCATAGTAGAATACCATCGGACATATTTATTGTGCGGTGAACGTGATGTCTTGAACCGTCAGTGTTTAGTATATGCCAAGACAATGGTTATCAACACAACACATTTCCTACTCAATCCTTCTTTGTGTTTTGTCCATCGTGGGCAGTGGACACTCTTGGATTCTTAAGTGCGTTCATTTGAGGCGGTTTATCCTCGCACTTAAATAGGTGGTCTCCTACAAGGTATCCTGCAATAACTAGCTTCACAAGCGTTAGGAACCATTAAAAGTTTCCCCAAACCTAACATCAACTGTTGAGGATCATTAAAGGTTTTGGAAGCTTAACCTTTACCTCCTCTGCAGGTAGTACTTAATGTATATCACGGGAATGGCCTTGGATTATGTTTCTTAAGAAACCATTATCCAAAGTGCTCTTGCTTTCATCGAAGCGTTCAACTGAACCTTTACAGTTTAGTTTTTCAATTGAACCTTATTCCTGGGATCTCCAGTCTGTAAGGTTGGGTGTCCACTATATTGGTTCTTATTGATTGGGTTGTAAGCAATTCCCCTAGACATGCAGAAATCTTGATCTGTGGGTAACCCTTTAACTTTAAAGGGCCGTTATATCCTTCGATTTGTAATCAAGGATGTGTCACCCGATCAACTGTCATACGGTTTTATGTCTACGACAAGTATGTCCAGACACCGTCATTCGTGCTCTCACAGTGTCAAACTAGAGCAGCCACGAGTTACTCCCAATAAGGGACATCCTCTATGAGGTCGTGAAGTTATTCAACTTTTTGTCATGCTTTGTGCAAATCCATGACCTCTGATTCCATCATGAATCGTCCGATGCAAGATTTGCTTAGAGGATTTTCCTAAGACACACCGTTCACATTGGTGTTCTTTAGGTCTTATGTCCAGTTTGCATCATGTTGTTCTCCCAGAACCACTGGACATCCAGAATATCATAGATAAGCGAATAATTCAGATGTCGTCACATCCAATTTAACACCTTCTATTGATTATTTCCAGAAGTACTAGTGAACCTTAGTTCAAATGGTCTTCGTTTATTAACCGATATCAGGTCATTTGCAGTGTGACCTGAGCATATCCCTACTAGCATATGAGTACACCAAGATTCCAATCAATTCTATGATTTAAATCCATTGGTGACATCAACGAGACTGTCAAGCTCCTCATAGAGGAGTTTGGAATCAGACCAACCTGTTAGATGTCTTAGGGATTCCAACTCCTAAGATGTCATCTGTAGTACCCATATCCTTTCATGTTGTGGGACATGAGGCGAAAAACTCAAGCCATATTGTCCAACAGCGTCCTTAAGACCAAGTTTAGGACATGTATCACCTCGTTTAAGAGTGATCCCATTCCTTAAGTCATTTTGGGGACAACTTCTTCAACTTCTTCTACTTAGAAGGTAGCGTTGCTTCGCATAACAACCTCTTGCCCGTAGCTAGGGCGTAACCGGATCATAAGTGATCTAGACTTTGTGGTCACTCCAGTTGTCTTGGCATACTGAGTGTCCAAATTCTTTTCTGCCTTTATTTTGGCCTTCAAATCTATTGAGATTTGGTAACTCTGAACCACTCCAGTCGCCCGGAGGCTTTGTATGACTGAGTGTCTAACATCGTCAAGTCATGTGACGGATCTGGCCCACTCCAGTCGCCCGGAGTCTTTGAATGACTGAGTGTCCGCTACTATCCTGTCGAAAGACGTATCTTCTGTCGGAAAACGGCGACAGGATTGTCACTAGTCCTTGTCTTTAGTCCTCTTCCCGTGCTTAGGATTGTCCATAAAATCATTTTATTACAATGTAAGTTCATATCTTTTAGGTCGTTGTTTATAACAGTCCAATATTTGAATGAGAAGGTAAGTGAGATTAAACTTTATGATTTTAATGCGTAGGGAATATAAAGATATACTTTCATATTTGTAGCCTTATGTCAGGCGATTTCCAATTGCTCACGCAAGTGTACGTATCGTTACAAGTAATATAGTCTAGTAAGATCGAATATCGTCCTCAGAGACTGGTTATCAAGTACCGATTATCTAAGCTTTAGTTTCTATTTGGTGAACGTCAATTTATTTGTATTTTTATCTAATAACTAAGACTAAGTAATTGCAGAAAATAAACTAATTATGATAATACTTTGACTTAAATCAATTATGGTGGAAATAGGGCTTCCAATATCCTCGATTATCCACTCTATTCAATTCTTAATGCGACTAGAATGACTTCTTTTTCTACGTTAAGATAGCGGTTAACTAGACTGTCTTATATTCCGGTTAGGATATATAATCACTCAACCTCAGTGCAGAACCCTTCTATATTTCTATGATAGAATTTACTACATATGAGGATTAAGAACAGTAACCTATTATGCTACACAAGTATCGGGGTACTTTCGTCCGCGATTTTAACCTATGTCTATTCAATTACAGCATATCCAAATCTCTCCTCTCGGTTCTTGATTCGAAATCATATGAGTTATGATAATTAGTAATCAATTAACTATCAAGCATTCAAATCAATTATTGAATAGATCTTAATCAAAGTGAAGAAGAAATCAACTAATGCATTAATTCGTAAATAAGAGTTTCAAGTGATTCCAAAGAAAAGCTCTAATAAAGTGTTTAGCTCCTAGCCATAGATATGCTAAGAACTAATACAAACCAACATAAACTGAAATAAATAAAAGGAAAGAACAAGAACTTGAACCAATGTTGTCTCCAATCGTGTGTTTTAGCCTCCTCATTAGCCTTCCCAAAGTAGAATAGAGAATATGTACAAGATGCATAATGAGGCTAGGGTTTAGGGATTCTATAGTTGAGAAAATATTGCATTGTGAACCCTGAAAATGTTTCAAATTCGGCCCAGAATCGGAAAAAACCCGCCTCGGCGCCGCGGCGCCTGAAGTGTTGAGGAAAATTTGGCTCGCAGCAGTTGGGGCACCGCGGTGCCGTTGGCTTCTCTTTTCCGGATTTTTTGATTTTTGTCATTTTCTCGTCCGGACTTCTTCTGATTTCTTCTATACTTTCCGTGACTTCTTAGGCTTCATTTCTTGGCCCTTTTAGTGTGTAATTCCCTCTTAATTAAGCTCATTTCCTCTTCTTTTTGCCATTTCTCCATTTATGACCGATGTGACTCAAAGGAAAGAAAAACGACCATAATACTATACTAAACACAGATGAAATGAGTAAAATACTAACTAAAAATGACTCAAAAAGGATATATAAAATATGCCTAACACCTTATTCAGTTCATTTTAATCAGACATCTTTTAATCTCATTTTTGACAAGGGATAAATAATTAACTCATACCTTTGAGATTTAGCCCACATTCATCACGTGTCCAAATCCTCCTTACCATAAGATGGAGGCTTCTTCTTACAAGATGAACCATCATCTCCAGCCTTCTCCTCAAGTTCAAATTGACATCATCAACCTTTGTAGACTCTTGTTTACACCACTCTCGGGAGCGGTGACAACAACTATTCTTTGACCCTTAGCCTTGTCAACAAGACTATCAACATTATCGTTCAAGTTAAAGATCAATCATTGAGATCTCACCTTTGACGAAAATAGATTTGTAACTATCGTCAAATAGAGACACAAACTCGGACCAGAATTATTGGCCCTCTTCTTTCTAGCACTAGTACAATATTATCTTAAGACTGTTGGTATTACAGTGGATGTATGAAAATAATATACAACTATCACTAGTGCTTAGAAAGGATAATCAATTATAATTTCAATATAATAGGCTTGAAGCCTAACATCAGTTGTCACAACATCAATAAGTGTTGATGATCTTGATCTTCAGTCTTTGATCCTTCCTTGAAGTCTTCAGATGTTGGTTGAAAGTTGAAACTGCAGTAAGCCCCTTGAGAACAACAACAACAATATGTTTAGAATCTGGAATATAACAAGATAATTGGCTTACTGAATCGACCAAATTCTCGATCTATCCTTAAGATAATATTGCTCTGTATATCCTTTCAACGGTGTAATGACAACTTATCTCCCAAGATAAAACAGCAATCAAACAAATCAGCAAAGAGAAATCAAGTGTTCGCTAGAATAAAAGGATCTTTGAGTGTGTAAGATTGCAAGAAAGAAAGAGATTTCATCAAATCTGAAATCATCCAAGTGTAGAGAGTATTTCTCTTATGTACAATGTGTATATTGTCTCTCTTATCAAATCTGAAATAAGGCATGTTTATATAGTTTAGAGATTAGGGGAGGTGTTAATTGGGTGTTAATGACTATTAAGAGGGTTGTTTATGAGGCTCAATGAAGGGCCAAACGTTCAGAAATAAGTGCCCAACGTTCCAACAACTTAATGACATTAAACTCTGAAAACGTCTGCGTAGCGTGGCCTCGCAGTGGAATGGCGCCACAAACTCCCGAGTTAGCGCAGTGGCCTGCGCACTCAGCACGCCAACTTTGGTTTCTAGAAACTTTAGGGACCAAACTGTAATTAAAATAAAGTTTGGGGTCCAAAAAGATAATGTCAGAACAAACCAACAGCCCGCGACCCGTACTGGGCGGGTGGTGGCGGCGCGCGTGTGGGCCTAGTCTCGAATCCAAGCACACCTAGGTTCTCCCTCCTTCAAACACATGAGTTACCCCTTGGGGTCCCAATCCCTTATTCAGTTTTGAGGCTTATATTATGAACAAATCTTCCTTTTCCTACCAATGTGGTAAATTTGTCTCACACCACTCTTCCATGTCTCAAACAACTTACTTCGCAGACCAATATCTCTTCTATTTCTCAACGAAATTTGACGATCCTTGGCCCTACGGTCATCTACTCACTTAGTAGATTAAACACGTGTGAAGAACCAGGTTCTCCAACATGTGAAACCATGCTATTTAATGTTACACCCCGTAATTCCTTGGCTGCTAAGTGAGAACATGATTAAGGAAATAAGATTTGAATATTGGAAGGAAGATATATTTACATTTTCTTATATGGGAAATTTGGATACTACAAATGTGGCGACGAAAATTTATTAACTAGTAGTTAAATTCTTTCCAATGGATTTATGGACTTAGTATTATATTATGAAGTCGTGGCATTGATAATATGGGGTCCACCAAAAATTTCACAATTTTGTGGGCCCATCGAAATTTTAAGAATTTTGGGCTAAGTATGAAATTATTTTTGGTGAAGAGAATTATGGGTGAATAAGAGGGTGACACGTGTCCCTCCACACTTGTGTAACAAAACTCTAATTATATATATGTATTGCAAGATTGGCTAAGTGTGGGTCTACAAGGGTCCCCCTCTACTTGTGCTACATACACTTTTATATTACAAGTCTTGCAAGACTTTAGCTCACAAATATCTTCCTATCCAAACCCTTGTCTCTTCTTTCTCCTTCACTTTTTCGAGAACCATAGCCAAGTGCAAGAACAAGATTAATTTATTTTCCAAGATTTAGTTCCTTAACCAAGTTCTAAGCCAAGTTAATAATCCAAAACAGTGGGTTAGATTGTGGGTTGATTCTGCCTAGAGAAAAACCTAAGTTTGGAGATGAACTTTTTGGAAGAAACATGAAAGCAAGATGGTTACAAGCTTGTAGAGGATACATGTGTGTTATTGTAACGTGAAGAAGTGGTGTAAAAGGAGGCAGTTATGGCCGAGACTTGGGACTGTTTTAGCTAAAGTGAAGGTAAGATTTCTTCTTCCTCTTAAAGATTATTGGAAGTTAAATGATGTTATAGTTAAGAGATGAACTTGTGTTAAGAAAAATTGAAAATAAGAAGTGCATGTGACATTTGGCATGTTAGCCGATTTAATGGACTGTTTTGTTCATATTGGATTCGTTGGTTGTTATTGTATCATCGTTACTAAGTGCATGTTAGATTGAAGGAAATCTTGTTATTGAAAGATGAAATGATTTATATAAAAGTGTTGAAATATGTATTGGATTATAAGACATTATGAAAGGGGTTTTGGATTGTTGTTGTTGGCCGAAACTATCTTAAAACTGTTGGACATGGTCGTACTATTTTAGGGGTTGTTTTGTGGTGTTAAAATGATGAAAATTTAGTTACCGTTATGCATGTTTAATGTGGTAATTGCTAATGCATGTCCTAAAGGAATAAGGGTGTAGAAAGGTGTATAAGAGCTTCACATTTCACCCTCGTTGTTGTTGAAGTATGGACTGTTTTAGTAGACTGTTTTTATATGGATTAAGAGGTCGGATTAACATGAGAAGTAGGTGTATGAATCACCTTGGTTGCTATTTTGGTTGTGCCCTTAATTGGTGTTTGGTTATTGATGTTATTGGCCTAGTTTGGAAGTTGTGGATGAGAGTATATATAGGGGAAGTGTTGCCCGAATTTTTAGATGAAAAGAATACCATTATGTGGTATATGACTTACACTACTATTCATGAAGTTGATAAAAGTGTTATTGTTGTTATAGGTTGGAGTACCTGTTTGAGACGTACTCTACTATCGTTTTGGTATAGCCGATAAGGTATGTGAATTATCCCTCCTTCTTTTGGCATTTCTACGTACGAAATATACATGTGGTATTGTTTCATAATTCATTATACTCTTATAAGTTATGGGGTATTCATGTTATTGATTCTATGCTAAAAACATGTCTAAGTTATTCCTAAGTCCTTATTAAGGCATATGAGGAGAGATGTTAATATTCATAAGAGTTCTTAGTAAGCGCTGGAGTCGGTTCGACCTTGTTAATTTAAAGTAACTGATAAGTATCAAGTGCTGAGACTGTTTTAATAATAATTGGGTATGTTCTAATAGACGTGTTGAAATAAGTCATTGCAGCGTTAAATGAAAAAGGTATCGACAAGCAATTATATTAAAATGATTAGAACGTCATCTGCATAGAAGCTAAGATATAACCAATTTGTTTTACACTTTCTAGTTCACAACTGATTAGATAAGGTTTCATCACATAATTACTCACGACCCATATAAGAATTAATTAGGCAAATTCGGATTCGTTATCACCAATCAAATACAGGATTATTGGAAATATTCGAGGTATGTGAAACTATCCTTTCTTCTTTTGGCATAATTTATATAAAATGAGTGTACGACAGACGTACATAATTCTATTGGATCCTAATCCTTAATGATATGGTAGTACTTTGGTTTTCCTAAAATGAAAGTTGAGTTTTATAAGGTGAGTGTACGGCGGACGTACATAGTTTTATTGAATCTTAATCCTTATTGGTACATGATATGTTGGTACATTTGTCTTTCTAAAATGAGAGTTCATTTTAATGATTAGTCCATGATATGTTGGTACCTTGGTTTTTCTAAAATGAGAGTTCATTTTAATGAATGATACATGATATGTTGGTACCTTGATTTTTCTAAAATGAGAGTTTATTTTAATGATTGGTACATGATATGTTGGTACCTTGATTTTATTCCTTTGCGAGTCAAAAGATGATTTAAATTGCACAAGGTTGCTCATGATAGCTATTCGTGCAAGTGTTAGTATTTCATGACACCGAGTTCCACAAATCGGCCGAGATACGTTATATGGACAGGCATCTATGATCTTGATATGACTCTCACTTTTAAAAGGCACAGTTGATTTCCATTGTTACAAGGTACAGTTGGCTCTATTTTATATGGCACGGTTGGATCTGGTATTTGATTTTCATACTTGTCCTTGTCGTCTTTTGGCCAGTCATGATCTTGTTTACTGTACTTTATGTTTTCATACTTGGTACCTTGTTGTACTGACCCCCTTCGGGGGATGCGTTCAAGCCCGCAGGTATAGGTACTCAGTTTGGTGATCCTCGAGCTTAGGATCTTTGCTCAGCTTTTGGGATAACTCTATTGTTCCGGAGCTTGTCATTTTGGTACAGACTTATGTATATTCAGGGGTACGGCGGGGCCTTGTTCCGTCACATTTCATTATCAAACTCTTAGAGGTCTGTAGACAGGTGTAGGTTGTATATGTTGTAACATCTTTGCTCAGCTTTTGGGATAGCTCCATTGTTCCGGAGCTTGTCATTTTGGTACAGACTTATGTATATTCAGGGGTACGGCGGGGCCTTGTTCCGTCACATTTCATTATCAAACTCTTAGAGGTCTGTAGACAGGTGTAGGTTGTATATGTTGTAACTTGTAACTCGTTTTGAAAAATTCTGTAAACAGTGGCAGCCTTGTCGGTTTGCCTATTTTTATTATATGAGTTGTTCCTTAGCTTTCGTTGATTATGTGTGATGTTTGGGTAGAAGGGTGCCCAGGTAGGGTATCAGTCGCGGTCCGTCGGCTCGGGTCGTGACATTTAAGCAATTGAAGATGGGCGGATCCAACCTCCACCAAAGGTAAATTTCCAACATGAGATTCAGTGAAACCACTAAACGACGTCGTGCAACAGATAGAGTTGCTTTTTTTTTTTAAATTGAAGATTTCTATTTTAAATCATGAAAATGAATTATTATTGTTTAGTAGGAAGCGTTTTCCTGAACCTGCCTTATGTCGCATGAATACTAATTAATTAAGCTCTAATGCCAACATCAAATTTAAAATATAAAAAAAAAGTTCACCGAAATTAAAATAATAATAAACTCCAGTTTAATGCAAGCCCCTGCTTTTTTCTATTTGTCCTATTTGCCCCGCCAGATGTGATTCTCATACATACATAAACTCGTCAAGAATATAAAAAGATAGCAACTTAACCAGAACCCAACAAAACTTAAATTTATCATACCAACTTGTCTTTTGTGTAGCTTCTACAATTGTTCTCTTCTCTTATTCCTCCATACCCCAAACCTTATATCTTTCACCAATTTTCAAGATTCAATAACCATTCAATTCTTAACCCCTTTCACTACATACCCTTTTCAATGTTGCCTTTTAAATCAATCCAAGAGGCAGAAATTGCCATTGGAAGATCTCTTACTACTGTTGAAACTATTTGGTTTAATTACTCTGTTAACAAATATGATTACTATCTTTATTGTCATAATATCCTTTTTCTTTTCCTAATCTTTTCTTGTGTACCACTTTATTACCTTTTCCTTGAATTATTTTTCAAGAAATCAATTCACTCTTATAAAATTCAACCAAAAGTCAGTCTTTCATTATCTGATGTATTTCGTTGTTATAAATCTGTTATGCGTATGTTCATACTTGTTGTTGGTCCTCTTCAACTTGTTTCTTACCCTTCTGTTAAGGTACTTACTTTTACTGTTTTCTTACTATATTGATAGTTATAGTAAAAATGGTGTCTTTTTTGCAATGTGTTTGATGGGATTTTCTTGAATTTGAAAAGGGTATTTATTTTTTTGGTTAATAATCTTTGGGTCGACGATTTCAATGTGAGATACCTATTTTAATCTTGTTTATTAAACAACAACAACATATCCAGTGTACTCCACAAGGTGGGCGCTGGGAAGGGTGGTATGTAGAGAGGCCGTTCCCGATGGACCCTCGGCTCAAAAGGATTTTAATCTTGTTTACTATGCTCATAAAATTAGTTGTGAATTGTTGTAATGTGTTTGAATGAGTTGTAAGTAGAGAAACACAGGGAATCTTTAGTGTTAGAGAACACCTAATATTACTTCCTCTGTCCCAATTTATGTGGTATTTTTCATTTTTTAAGAGTTAATTTGACTGATATTTGAAGCTAAATTGAATTAGATGACTCATACTTTTAAAATTAAAATTTAAGTATTTAAAAACTATATGAAAAGTACTATAGGTTGCAATTCTTCTCATTGAAATGATGGGAAAAAAATACATTTTAAAGTATTGGTGAAAGTTCACGTAGTTTGAATCTTGAAAAGCGAAATGTCCCACAAATTGGGACAGAGGGAGTATTGACAACTGAAATGAAATAGGTTCAAATAGAGCTGAATGGATATTTAAAGATTCAAATTCAACTAGTTTGGATAGATTTGTTGTTTGTTTGATTGAGTTTATAGTATGAAAGTCATAATTTCGTGTTAATATTAGTTCAAGGATGTGAAATTGAGATACTTATTATGAAGTGAATTTCTGCAATGTAGATGATTGGGATTAGAACAAGTTTGCCCTTGCCGTCGTTATGGGAAATTTTGTTGCAGTTGGGAACATACTTTATAGTGGAGGACTATTTTAACTATTGGATCCATAGGTTCTTGCATTGCAAATGGGGTTATGAAAAGATTCACAAGGTTCACCATGAATACACAGCTCCAATAGGCTATGCTGCACCATATGCACATTGGCTAGAGATTTTGATCCTTGGGATCCCCTCGTTTATGGGGCCCGCTATTGCGCCGGGTCATATGATTACATTCTGGTTGTGGATTGCATTGAGACAGATTGAGGCTATTGAGACTCACAGTGGGTATGCACGCATGCTCTTTTGCTTTTGAATTTTTTGACACTATGGTAGTAGTAGTAGTACTAAAAAGTTACTTTTTAGGTGATTAATAAGTGTGTGATTATCTTCTCTGATAATTTGACCAAATCATAGGTTAACAGTAACAGCTATCACTTTATTCCTTTTTTACTTCACTGTTTGCTTTTTTGATCTCTGGATGAATGTGTATGCAGTGAATGGAATTGTATGAGACCTCTTTTAACTTTTTGCCATAGAATGATTAAAGTTGTCTTATTGTGTTCTTTTCTTTCTCAATTTCTTAATTTCAACATGGATCCTTTCCCTTTTTCTTTTTTGTTTCCCCTTGTCTTCTGTGCTATTTTATATTGCTTTTGGTAGAAGGGGTTGGTAGGTTTGTGATAATATTAAGCTAAAAGATGAACTTCATGGACATGTAAAATGGTGCTTTAGTATCTGATTTTACTGTTAACCTGTTCTTGCATGTAAATAAAACGCAAGCCCTCGAAGAGTCAAAAACGTCAGTCACTTCTCTACTATTCGTGATATCTTTTATATTATATGATAAAAATGAAAAAAGTTAACCATGAGGTCCGAGGTTCAAATCCTAACAGAGGCGCTAGGTGATTTCTTCCCATCTTCCTAAGCCTAAGCCTTGGTGCCGATTTCCTTTACTTTATTATGAAACTTAAACAAAGAATCCTTTGACTTTGAATGCCGAAACCTTGAAAGCAAGGAAGGACCTCTTTCCATCCATAGAATCTCTTCCTTATGCTAGCACTTTCAGCTATCTTAGTGGGAGGGCGGGTCTCTTCTCATTGGGCCCAGGTCTTGGTGTATTTTGACATGATTCTCAATACGCTATCTAAACTAGGAAGTTTCGCTGTGTTGTAAGAGAGACGAATGATATACTTTATTAGTATTATTATTATCTAATTATATATAATTATTATGAAAAAAAAAATGTAGACTCATAGTGGTGTTACCGGTACTTGTGTTGGGGGAGGTAGCAAGTACCCAATGGAATTGTAGAGGATGGGCACAAGCTAGCATGAATACCATCTTCAAAAAAGAAAAAAAAGGTGTTAACTTAGTGAAAGATCCCATAGTCCTAGGTTGTAGCTTTGACTATATTCTTAGGGGTTTGTCATGCTTATCTGCTTGGATTGACCCACAATAGATAATAAATAGCAGTTCTTTCTTAATACTAGCATTTTGAGACACGTCTTGCTTTCACTTCTCAAATTCTTTTTCCCCATTTTTTTGACATCTTTGGCCTTGTGATCATGAGATTAAGTTGTGTGTCTTCACCACTGAAGTGGAACTAAGTTGGAGACAACAATTCATTTTGCTTAGAACTTGGGACAAGTCTTAATATCGTGGTATTGAACTTGAAGAAGTTGATAACTTAAATCTGTAGAAGCAAATTCTTAATCAAGATAGAAAGACTACTAATTTCTTAGTCATGGCAGATGCATGCAAATATGTATATATATTGCAGAATGCACCTTCTTTTCCCCTTGCGGGCCCTTGATATTACAAGAGAAATCTTGTCCAACTGGTTATCATTGGATATTATCTAGACTGGACTTAAGCAAAATAGACGAATAATTGTCAAAGTTAAGCAAATCCTTCTATTTGGAAGGAGGTGATCGGTACCCCTTTATACGCCAACAATTTGCAAGTGTATGCTATGCATGTAATAACTATAAGCAGCTGCCTGAAGAATATGACAATAGTGTGTTAGGAGAAAAGATGACTCTTTACGTGTGTATCTCAGTGACAATGTCTATGTTTGCTATTCTAATGTTCTCTTCTTGAATTACCGATACTGCAAGATGCAAGGCAGTACTCAGAAAAACAAGATTTTTTATTTTTTAAGCCTTATTACATAAATGCTTCTCATTGAATCTTTGTTGGTCTGCCAATTGGACAACTGAAAACATTATGTGGTTCTTATTGGTATAATGTCTGAAGAATAAGATTCATGTGTTGGCCTCAATTGCAACAAGTTATAATTAGTTGCAGCATCTCAAAAGTCAAAAAGGAAGCTGAAGTGATGCAGTATTTGTCGATACTAAATATTGGAGACTATTGACAGAAATAGAATGGTCTGAGAAGTGACAGAGGCACTTCTCCTTTGTAAGAATGTCTGTTGTGAATATAAACAATTTTGAGCATCTCAGAACTCAAAATGTGGAACGGGCGTAGTTTACCATCATAGTTATGTTTAATCATTATGTACAGAGATCCAATTAGGAGTAGCCGTGGAATAATTGGTAATCATTTTAGCTGGGATCATTTCTTTTCATATTTGTGTATTTGCTTAGAAGATTTTTTCTCTTTGACTGCTGGCGTTGAGAAACTGATGTACTCAAGCTTACACTGAAGTGATCACTTAGAACTAAGGGTGCTGCATCTAAATTTAAATATTGCTTTGCTTAGAGAGCCCATTGGAGCAACAGCTCAATAAACAAATCATTTTTAAAAAGGATTTAGATCTACTTATCCATCATGCTCGACTCACATTTACTGCTTTGATGCTAATCACTGCTATACTGAGCTGAGAATGATTTCTGGTTCTTAGATGATTTTCAACAATCTCTACCTAGTACCTTTAAATCTATAATTGCTCAGTTTAGCTGTGCATCATTGAATCTGTTGCTGGCAATATTGCCAAAGTTTTATATAGCTCCCTACTTCCTGCATGAGTTAGTATGGTGATCACCGCATGTTTTAACTGATCTATTTTCGTCATCCTTTCAGATATGACCTTCCGTGGACTGTCACAAAGTATATACCTTTTTATGGTGGACCGGATTACCATGACTACCATCACTATGTTGGGGGCCAAAGCCAGAGCAATTTTGCTTCAGTTTTCACCTACTGCGACTACATTTATGGAACTGATAAGGTGATTTCAGTATTGCGGATGTTTATCTTCTGGTACCAGATCTTGTTTTTTAACCTTACAAATTCTTACTCTATGCTGCTTCTCATCTCACAGGGCTATCGTTATCAAAAGAAGGTCCTCCAGCAGGTATTGCTATTCTGACTGCTTTTCATTCAATAGTTTTAAGGAAAAAGTGTTGCCTTCTTGGATATTTCATTATATAAACACCATAAGGCTACCTAAAATAAATGGCTATTACTTGTGATCAATAATGAAACTAACAAGCTGTATCATAAGGTTAAAGTGGACGAAGCTGTAGGTCTTAATGTTTATATTTGAATCTTCTCCAAAATGATTTATGTCTTTTGAGCTGATATGTTGTGCTTCCGCAGTTAAAGGGAGCTTCAAATGCCAATGGTGAACAAAATGGAGGTTTAGCGACATTTGCAAAAGATGACTAAGTCCTAGATCTTCAAAGGCCTTATAATGGAATGGTCTAGTAAAACTCTCTGAAGCATCATTTGTATTAGGTTGACTGCATCTGCTGTTTAGAATGTGTTAAAGCATTAGGTAGGAGGTTTGATTCATGAGTAACTACCTCGGAGTGGTGGTTCTTTGTTGTCTTTGGGGAATGTATGGACCCAAATTTTGTTTTGTTTGCAGAGTATTCATGGACCCTTTTTAAGTGTGAAATGAAGTTTAGCTTGTAGCCTAGTCCATACTGTCGCATCACCAGTAGGGTTGATTTGCTTAGATATCTAAGAAGTTGATTAGGCAAAAGATTGCATGTAGGGTGGATTGTTTTCTGCTAAAAGTGTTACTACAGTTCATGTTCTTCAAGTATAAAAGAGCATGGTGTGCTAATATATTTTAGACAGAATGATGTTCACTGATCAAGAAGTGCAGTGTCATTTTAAAGGAAGGGAAGAAGAATTAACCTGCGTACACAACCGCTTAAACTAAAAATAACTGGCTAAAAAATAACAGGGGATGTATAATATGGGGTCGTTTGGTGGTGAACAAGTTATCCCCAAATTAATTATCCCAGAATAACTTATCTCGGGATTAGTTATCCATGATTTTTTTTCCAATCAAACATGGGATAAACTCATCTTAATTTAGTCCTGGGATTAAATATCTCTCATACCAAATGAGCCCTATATGTATAATTATGCCTATAACCGTCTTAATTGATATATAATCTATGTATACTAGCTAGGAAATTGGTATATAATCCATGTCTACCTGCTAGGAAAGGTTAACAATGAATTTGACAAGGATTTTATACCACCTTTGCCTATGTGACTTTGAAGGGGAAAGGTGTAAATATACCTCTTAACTTGCGATTTAGAGCAGATAATTCCGTTATAAAAGTGATGGATATATACTCATGCCGTTACAAAATGATGCAAATATACTTTTTTTGCTAACGGTATTTTTTTAAATCATTTATCTTATTTTTGAATTAAAACAATATCACGGGACTTTAAAAAGAAGTATCATTTTTTAGTAGATTAATTTCTCTAAAATCACGTGGTAATTTTTTTCTGGTGGGTCGAGTCTGGTTCGTTGAGAAAATGGTTTTGACTTATTTTTTTAAACAAATCAGACTCGATTCATCAGGAAAAAATTATCATATGATTTTAGAAAAATATGTCTACTAAAAAAATGGGTAGACTTTTTCTAAAGCGATGAGATATTTTTTTTAATTAAAAAAATAAGCTAAACGATTTTTTAGAAAATTTTTATCACAAAAAATAATATATTTGCATCATTTTGTAACATAAAGGTATATTCATCACTTTTATAATGAAGCTAAATCGCAAATTTGAAGAATATATTTACATCTTTTCCCGACTTTCAATAACGAAGTCAGTTGGTAGAGCACAAGGCTCTTAACCTTGTGGGTCGTGGGTTCTCGAGCCCCATGGTGGGCGTTCCATTTTTTAGATTAATTTTTCTTAATGGGCCGACCTGATTCCCACATGAATTATGAAACAAACCAACAATACCCAGAACAGTTGGGTCAGTACCACTAAGCCCAAAAAAAAGTCTGTTTCAGTGTCTTTACTTGGCTGTTTTAACATATTTTTTATTTGTTATTTTTGCTTTTGTTGTGTATGAATTGAAGAATACATACAAATACAAGCCACAAATGGTTCTTGGTTTTTCCCATTTGTTTTGAATCAAAGGGTTGGTTGATGTAGACTTGTTTGGCCAAGCTTCCAGTAGTGTTTCTGAACATAAATACTTATTTGGCTGAAAACCCTTTTTCATAAGTAGAAAACTTTTTTCAGAAGCCAAAAAGTATTTCTAAATGGGAGAGAAGCAGAAACGTCAATTTGGTGCTTCTGGAGAAATCTTTTTTGCTCATTCATTGGATTTTTTTTGGACCCATTTACCATTTTCTTTTCACAAAATTTCTTTTAATCTCATATAATATTTTCATATAAAATAGAAATTTGGGAATAGAGATAGGGTGGGGGGTAAGATTTTTTTTTTTTTTTTATAAAAGTAACAAAAGAGGATGAATATGGCAATGGGGTGGGGTGGGGAAGGGTAGGCGGGGAGGGTAAGAAAACAATTCATGAAATAGAAATTTGAGGATGGGTAGGGCAATGGGGTGGGGTGGGGGTTAGGCGGGGGTAAGAAAAAAATTCATATTTTTTAATAATTTTTTTATAAAAGTAACAAAAAATATGAAATAGAAATTTGAGGATGGGTAGGGCAATGGGTGGGTGCGGGTAGGGGCGGGGGAGATAAGAAAAAAATTTATATTTTTTAATATTTTTTTTATAAAAGTAACAAAAAATATGAAATAAAAATTTGAGGATGGGGTCGACCAATAGGGTGGGGGGGGCAAAAAAAATTCATATTTTTTAATAATTTATTTTATAAAAATAATAAAAAATATGAAATAAAAATTTTAGGATGGCATAGGGAAATGGGGTGGGACGTGGGGAGAAAAAATTTCATATTTTCAATCAATTTTTATAAAAGTAATAAAAATATGAAATAGAAATTTGAGGATGGAGTAGGGTTGGGGGTTAGGGCAGGGGAAGAAAAAATTCATATTTTTTATAAAATTAAAAAAAATATGACATGGAAATTTGAGGATGGGGTGGGAGTAGAGCGGGGGTAAGTTTGGACATATTTGAGTCATTAACTATCATATTATCGTTACATTTCTTATGTACAATATAATATTATTTTTGATTAAATATTGCAATTAAATGATTTTAAAAAATTATTAAATTATAAAGATATATTAATTTTTAGACATCCTAACTGATTCTCTCGAAACAGTTTCTGCAGAACTACTTCTAAAAAACAGAAATATTTTTTCACAAGTTTGGCCAGACCCTTAATTAACTATAACAAAGTACAAGTATGGGTCAATTGTATTATTGAATTCTATGTCGTCCTTTCTGCCAAAAAAAAGAAAAATCATAGTAATTGAGTAATAATAATAGAAACCAATTATATAAGAGAGAAGGTGAGTTGCAATAACTCACGAGGATAGCTAAGTTGGTGTAGTAGTAGAGCGTAGGATTACAAGGTCACGAATTTGATCTTCTGCATAAACTTTCTTGGTTGAGTCTGTCACACATGGCTTGCCAAGTGTGGTTAAACGACTGACGTGGTTTGCAGGCTATTGCGTCAGTCCGAAATTTATCCAGAACGCACTCGAAAAAATAGCGGCTACGGATTCTTCTTATAAATAGAAAAAGAAAAAAGGTGAGTTGCATTGCATAGTGACGCGTGTTGCTAATAAAGGAGCAGACAAAATCAGCTCCAAATTTATGTCTGTTTAAACCAATGGGATTCAATTGATGGGCCTATTTTCAATTTCAGGTTCATTCATCAATCAACCTCTACTTCACCTGCTTTCAATTTCAGGTTCATTCATCAATCAACCCAATCTCCCATTTCCAACGTTTTCTTACCCAGAAGTCTAGAGTAGCCCATGCCTATTATATAGGGATGGAGCTAGAGATCAAAGTGTGGGATCAATGGAACTCATTAATTTTGGTTCAAATACAGTATTGGTATTAAGAAATTTATTTAATACGTAGAGTACTAATTATTAATTTAGAATCTAGTAATTTAAAATGATTAAAAAAATCAATGAACTTCAAATTTTAGTTTTGCCTCTGTTACTATGTTCACTTCTGTTGAATTAGACAATTCTCAACTTGCATGTTTGATCCAGCTTGTGGATCAAGCGGATTAACATACGAATGAGCTTCACGAAGAAGACGAAGTAAAGGAAGAGAAAGGAAAACATTTTGAGAAAGCTTTTCAGTTTATTTTCTTGTGTTGTTTTCAAAAACTAACCGACTACACAACTAAAGCAAGCAGCACTACTTAACCGAGAAAGTTCTAGAAATAGTTAATTAGAGGAATGTTGGTGGGGCTTGTAATCTGTTGGGCTTAATGACATTGGGTTGGACTGACTGCTGGATAACATTGGGCTGGACATTTCATCATCCCCCCGCAAGCTAGGTGCTAAGAACAAATTTTTGACGCCTAGCTTGGACAACAAATGAGTGTGTTGCCCCTGTAATAGGCCTTTCGTAAGCAAGTCTGCAGGCTGATTTTCTGTGTGAATGTATAGTGGTGATACCAAGCCTCGTTGGACTTTTCCCCGAATGAAGTGACAATCTATGTCGATGTGTTTTGTGCGCTCGTGGAAGACTGGATTTGACGCAATCTGGATGGTCGGCTTGCTATCACTATATATAGGAACAGGCAGTTGGACTGTAGTATTCAGCTCATCAAATAGCCCAGAAATCCACACAATCTCAGAAACCACAGATGCCATGCTTCTATATTCTGCCTCAGCCGAGCTTCGCGAGATGGTATGTTGCTTCTTTGACTTCCAAGAGATGAGGGAGGCACCAAAGAATACCATATATCCTGTAACTGACCTCCTTGTGTGAAGACACGAGGCCCAATCTGCATCGCAATAAGCAGTCAAGATTCCAGAATCAGCAGCGGGCATAAAAATGCCCAATCCTGGTGCCTGTTTGACGTATCTGACCACCCTTTCAGCTGCTATCATATGAGAGGTCTTGGGTGTTTGCATAAATTGGCTGAGATTCTGAACTGCGAATGTTATATCTGGTCTCGTGTTGGTCAAGTATAACAGCCTTCCAATCAGTCGTCGATATTCAGAAGGATTGGTCAGAAGAGGATCAGGAGAACCACCTGAATCCTCTGCCTTGTCTTGCAGTTGCTTATCATACATATAAGATGTTAATTTGGAATTCCACTCCATAGGAGATCCTGCTGGTTTGGCTGCTGCCAGCCCCATGTCAGCCACCAACTCCATAGAATACTTACGTTGATGTATTACTATCCCACTCTTGTTCCTAGCAAACTCAAAGCCCAGGAAGTACCTTAAGTCACCCAGATCTTTGATTTTGAAGTGTTTCTGCAGTGTAGTCTTGGTCTCTGTAATCAACATTTCATCATCTCCTGTGATAAGCAAATCATCCACATACACTAAGATTACCACTATCTTGCCATCCACTTTCTTTGTAAGAAGAATGGTCCAGAGGACTCTGATGAAAGCCAGCAGACACCAATGCAGTGATAAGTTTGATGTTCCATTGCCTTGAGGCATGTTTCAAGCCATAGAGTGATCGAGCCAGCTTGCAAACCTTTCCCTGTTTATGCACCATCCCCTGTGGGATACACATGTAGACTTCCTCATGTAAATCTCCTTGCAAAAAAGCATTGAATACATCCATCTGTTGTATACTCCAGCCCTTTGCTGCAGCAATTGAGACAACAACTCTCATAGTGACCATTTTCACCACAGGTGAAAATGTGTCTTGATAGTCTATGCCTTCCCTTTGGTTATATCCTTTGGCAACCAATCTTGCCTTAAACCTTTCTATCTCCCCATTGGCTCTATACTTGATCTTGTACACCCATTTACAGCCAATAGCCTTCTTCCCAGTAGGCAAGTCCACTATGTCCCAAGTATTATTATCCTCCAGGGCTTTAATCTCTGCCTTCATGGCATCTGTCCATCTCTTGTCTCCTGCTGCCTCAGAATAGCTCTGTGGTTCATGATCCTCAGATAGCTTAGCTACACAACTTTGGTAAGACAAGGATAGGCCTGCATAACTGATATAATTGGATAATGGATACTTGACAGTGTCTGAATGTGAGACAAAGTATTTCATCCATGTTGGTGGTCTCCTCAGTCTGGATGATCTCCAAGCTGTAATATTTGATTCCTCGGTATTCTCCTGCACATCTGTGTTCTGTGTAATGGCATCTGAGCAGGAAGAAGGACTGTGAGGTCCTCCTGATGTCTGAATATTGTCATCTGCATCAGATCCCCCTTCTGTATGACCTGCATCAACATCAACTAACTCTTCAATAGTATCAATTGTGGAAGACTGTCTTGAAGTATCTCCAAGAGCCTCAGTTGAGAGATCTGCAGAGCCACTAGACAATCGAGCAGATCGAGGCGAAGCATGCGGTAGTGATCCATCACTCCTTTCAGCTATCTTGACTGTCTCAAATGGAAAGATGTCTTCATGAAAGTTGACATCTCTGCATACAAGGACACTCATGTTGTCCTATGCCAACAACCTATAGCCTTTCTGATTAGTGGCATATCCAATCAGAACTGCCTTGGTCACTCTACTATCAAACTTGTCCTTCCTTATTGGATTTGTTGCATAACATAGACACCCTATAACTCTCATGTGAGCTAAGGATGGGGGTTTGTTGAATAATTTCTCATAAGGTGAGATATTTCCAATCACCACAGAAGGTACTCTATTAATAACATACATTGCTGCCTTAATGCATTCCCCCCAGAACTCTGCTGGTAAGTGCCCTTGGAACTTGATTGCTCTTGCAATCTCTAAGATATGCCTGTGCCTTCTTTCAACCACCCCATTCTGCTGAGGGGTATAGACACAGGAGCTTTGATGGATGATACCTAGGGATGTCAATGGGGCGGGGCGGGGGCGGGGGAAGGGTATCCCATACCCGTACCCACCACCTAAAACACATCGCCCCCGCCCCCCCACCCATCACGGTTAGTAATTCCTCCACCCGCCCCCGCCCCACTTACTTCACGCGGATACCCACTTACCCGGCGGGTACCCATTAATAAAATGCTCAAATAATGTCTAGCAATTGTTTTAGTCACCAAAATGAAAGTTATATAAGAAAAAGGGGAAAAAAAAGGAACCTTTCCACTATGGTGTATCGAATATCAAGTCTAAAACCTTGCCAAAATATTATGAATATTAAAAAACAGTAAAGATGAAAATATTTAACAAAAAAAAGAACAAAGAGAATGAGAAAAAGAAACGTGGTGCATTTGTGTTTAACAAGCAGGACACGGTGCGGGTTAGCTCAAGTCACATTTTAAATCAAGAAAGGGCCAAATAAATTCGTAAATAACCTAATTAAACTAATAGATGATACGAATATGGGCGGTGCGGGTACGGTCGGTGTGGGTACAGTGTGGGTACAGTGCGGGTAGCGGGGCGGGGCGGGTGCGGAGCGGGTATTATATGAAATCCACCCCCGCCCCACTACCCATGGCGGGTAACACTTTTGATACCCATACCCGCCCCACCACCCACCAAACCATCCCCCATACCCGCCCCAATTGGAGCGGGTGAGGGGCGGTACCCACATTTACCCGCCCCACTGACATCCCTAATGATACCTAGTTGACTAAACAACTCAGAACAGGCAGAGTTAAAGAATTCTGTCCCATTATCAGTCCTTACACATTTAACAAACTTGTTGAATTGAGTTTTTATTTCTGTAAACAGGTTCTTGAGGATAGTAGACACATCAGACTTGACACACAGTAAAAAGACCCAAGTCCATCTGGAAAAATCATCTACAACAGTTAAGAAGTATCTCATGCCAGTATGAGTAGAAACCTTATAAGGCCCCCATACATCAAGGTGCATAAGTTGAAAGGGATACTCAGTTCTGCTTATGCTAGTAGGAAAAGGTTTCCTAGTCTGTCTAGCCCTAGGACATATGTCACAGTGTTTTAATGTAAACATGGACTTATTATGAAACTCATCTATCTTCCTAAGCATGGACATTGGAACATGTCCCATCCTCTTGTGCCATAGGTCTGCTTGTATCTCCTCCAATGTGGCTGAATAGACCTTTCCTGTGACCCTTCTTCCAGACTGCAGTATGTAGAGGCCATCGATTTCTCTACCAATCTCCTTCACCTTCCCAGTGAGGAGATCCTGTAAAACAAAGAAGTCAGGAAAGAACTTGACACTGCAATGTAGTTCTCTGGTCAACTTCGAAACAGACAATAAGTTGAAGTTGAAACTGGGTATACAGAGAACATTCTTAATTTTATCACCTCCATTTAACCTGCTACTACCAGTCTATGTGATTGTTGCCTTGTCACCTGTAGGCAGCTGTACATAACTTGTGTTGTCTGTAATCTCAGGTTGATCAATCAACTTTTTATCAGTAACCATATGGTTAGTTGCCCCAGAATCAACAATCCAGCTAAAAGTATCCTTAGTATTAGGAATACCTGCCATGTGAGCTTTAGGCTTTGAAGTATTACCATAAGGTCGACCACCTGGATGGTTAAGCAGAGTGACCACTTGCTGATACTTCTCTGGAGGACAGGATCTCAAAGATGCTCTGCGGTATTGTTGACACTGATTTTGACCCTCGTCATCCCATTAACTATAAAATTACACTAATTTTGTAAAATAATTTTTATGATTTTTTATAATAAAATGCAGCGAATAAAACATTAAATACAGGCATAAATAATTAATTTAATAATGACATCGCGTCTTACGTAGAGTTTTAAGCATTTAGAGTCCCGCGCCCGCACTTATTAACTTTAAGCTTTGTCGTAATTCTTAAATAATTAATAAATGCATAAAATAAATAATTTAGCGATAACGTCGTGTCGTAGCATAGCGCATTAATTAGTAATCATTTGTAATTTAAAGTCAATTTTTTTAATCTAATATATGCATTTAATAGCGTCGCATTTATAAGGCTTTAAACAATTCTTAAATATCGTACTTGCATTCGGCATTTAAGTAATTTAATATAAACTCAATTCAATTTTAATTTTGCAATAATGCATAATAATAAGATTTTAAATAATAGCGTCGCATTCTAAAGCATTTAGCATTAATTAAATAGCACGCCACATTTATTTTTGATAACAATTAAACTAATAAAGCACCTAAATAATTTAATCACAATTTATTAATTTGATTTATCACTAATTAATTTTACCTAAACTAACAATTAAAACTAACCTAATCTAATACCTAAAAAAAAAAACTAACTCCTAAAATCCTACTCAAAATAAATACACCTTTTAGTTACCAAAACTTTTATGACCCAATTTTTATTTACCTAAACATCAGCCCACTACCTGCTACCGCAAGCCCATAAAACTTCACCCTTATTCCTTACCTTAACCCCATCGTCCAAACAAAAGAAAAGAAAGAACAAAAAGCCTTCGACTCAGAGAAACCAAAGGCCATCAACACCTATCTCCATCGCTGCACCTCGTCCCGCGGTTCTCGCCGGACTTTCCGACCGGAAAATCCGGTTATTTCCCCATTCCATACAACTTGCCATAACAAGAACAAAACGAACACCTTAAACCTACCAAAAAATGATACTCAAATCTCTTAACTCACCACCAGCGAATTCGAATCACCCATCACCCAAATCTTCCCAAGATATTTCCTTACCATAACAGTAATGAAATTTCGCCAGACAACTCACCAAAATCGCGCTAAAACAATAACAAATCAGTACCAAAGGCACAATCGAATCAACCCAAATCGCCATAAATACTTACCAGAATTAGAACCCAAATCGATACTATATAAACATAGCAACATACACATGCAAAGAGAGGAAAAAAAGAAAAGGGACAGAACATCGATCGAGGGCAGCAGTCCAATAGAGCTTGGAGGGCAAAATCAGTACATGCATCAGTCGAGCACAGTCAAGAATCCTTAGCCGCAGTCAACAACTCAGAGGGCAGCAGAACATCGGGGAGATTCGAAACCCTTTTCTTTCAATCCCAGCCAAAAATCAGCAAGCAAACCTTGCCCCTTTATTCGCATCGCAAACCCGAAACCCGTCGAGTGGACCGACGACTTGATACGCTGCCCCGGTCCGCTGTCCGGAGAAGGTAAAATCGAACTCCTCTCGTATTTTGTTAGATTTCTGTGCTATGTGTGTTTATCATGAATTTAATCGATGTTAATTGTATTAGTTTATTCGTTTGGCCGATATAAGTCAGATTGACGTTTCTTAGTTGGATTCTTCATGTTACGATTAGTTAAATTGGTGGTCTAAGTGTTTTAAATGGTAGGCAATAGCAGAATCGTGACACCTTCTGCGATAATTTTGTTGTTTAAGTCGTAATGATGTGTTCCGTGTGATATGATGTATCTTTATTACAAAATCTTTGGCTTAATTTTAGTTGTGGCTTGAATTCGTGAGTTTAAATCATGGCATGTTAATTATGATTTTTAGTATGTTCAGTATCGACTCATTTCTCAAGTAGTAAATAGCTTTAGCATGCATTAATGACTACTTTAGGATATTTGATTATCTATCAAACATGATTAAGAAACTGCGGTTCCTTTTGTTTGTTACCTATCGAGAATTTGTTTGTTTGTGGTTAGAATCTATTTCCTATTAGTCGTTAACAATGATTTCGAATTATAGTCATGGATCCATTGGTATAAATCAGGGAAAATTATGCCAATACCATAATAGCCGTTTTGTTGCTCTATATGCATCTTGTGTTTTATCTGGTTTGAGGGTAGTATCGGGCCATTTGATCTGAAATGTCTAACTAGCAGGATGATTAATTCAAATACAAGAGTTTGAGGATAGTCAATAAAGAACCCTGTATATGTTTGATATGCTTGAGCATCTGGTATCTCAGTCATGGGTCGAATGTGTAAACTTTGTTCCCTTTTGTTCTGTTGTTGGTCTCATAGCTATACTTTGTATACAATCATCACATGTTAGCATGAAATGTGGTTATGATAATCCTCCTTACTATATTGGGTCCTCTGTTGTTCGGGTATTACTGACTAAACAACCTGGCCATAGTTTGTATTCTTTTCTCTTTGTGTAGTGATCATAATATCATATATCAAGCTCATCCGTCTAAATTCTACCATGTCTGTACCCATGCAGGTTTAATCTTACCAGAGTGTTCCTCTTTTTCTTTTCTCATATTAGTCTCGCATGAAGTCTCATTTGAGTTATAAGAGTTCATGTTGACTATTTTCTTTTATGACTGCCAATTTGTCTAGCTTCAACTGAATCGAACAATTACATGCGCCTTTTCTAATTCTAGACTATTCACATAAATTGTATTATACATTACGGACCATTTGTTTAAGCATCGGTAGCCTTTCTGCTTTAGGTCTGTTTTGCTTAGGGTCTGTTTTAGGTAAGTAGATATGTTTAATTTGGTTTCATTTTCTATGATTCGGCTACTGGTAGTCTTAATTGGTTCATTTACTATTTTCTAGTTTTAATAGTTCATTAAGTTAGATTATGTTCATGATCGTTGTCATGCCTATTTTCTAGCCCCCCCTTTTTTTTAAAAATTCAGATTCCAACATTGTTGTCCCGGAGTTCTATTAAAAGTAATGTTTCCGCTTTTAGTTTGTTTGTGTTAACTTCATAGTTTTTTTTTTCTTTAAAATATGTACTAATCCTTATCTTCTTTTCTTTCGCATGGCATACATCGGAGCTAAACGAAGAGTCTCATGACGAGACTCATCACAAGCTGCAACAAATGATGACCTACACTATGTGCATCTTCATCTCGCCTCGAAAATTCCAAACGCACGAAAGGGATATCGTCATTCTTGAGTCATCCCTTTCCATTTATATCCTCTTTCATTTATTTGATGTAATTATTTGCCTAACATTTACCCTTAACCTTAATATATATTTAGAATAGTTTGAGCTTGGGTCGCCCTCTAAGTAAACCATTATTAGCTTAAGTTATAATTAAACCATTTGCTTGCGTACGTTAAGTCATGTAACTAAGACATTATTTCCTACCTAATTCCTAACCCAAAGAAATTAATTTTATCATAAACTCTTTTACTAATATTATATAAACAATTTATCGTTTTCTTATTTAAGCAATTTATATATCATGCAAAAAATTTAATTTTGCAAATACGTGTGTACTTTTTCTAATAAATCATTCTTATATTTTATAAACCATGCCATACTACTTTATGTTATTTGAATGTGTCTTTCATGAAAAATCAATTCTCGCATTATTTCTTTTCTTTCATACTATGCTTTTATGGCAGTGAATATGTATTTTAAATAATGTCTACTTCTACCCAAGAATTAACTTATATCTATTCTTATAAAATAAATCCTATAAGTCCTTTATGTTATCAAAATACACTTTATATACCTGCAAATATCTTTTACTTAGAATATTTTCAAAACATGCATTTCTTTAACATAATAATTAACCACAGGTTTGAGCGGACAACATGAGTTAGCGGATCCTTTAGGGTGCCTAACCCCTTCCCTTTAGGATAATAGAGAACCCTTACCCAGAATCTCATTAAGTTTAGCAGACCATTAAATGGAGTTAATGTTTACTTTAAACTAGTTAACATTTAGGTGTCCTAATTCACCCAAAATAATTAGGTGGCGACTCCGCGAACCCTTAGCATTCTAGTACTTTTTTTCTAGCAACCCCATTAGCCTTTTAGCATCCTTTTAAACTTTAGCATCCTTTTAGCATTTTTAAAATCTTTAAGCCTTTTAAGCTTTTTAGCCTTTATTTTTATTTTCTAACCCTTTATTTAAGCAGGAGTTTAGAAAATAAATGCCGCGGCCGAAAAAGGGCGCGACAGAAATGGCGACTCTGCTGGGGAATTTAGGTTCTTAACCACAACAGACCTAGGATAATTATTTGGCAATTACTTTGGCATTTAATTTTTGTGTGTTGTATTATTTATTTTTGATTGCTACCTGCTTTACTGCTTTCCTTAAACTGGCATTCCGCTCATATTTCTTCCACTCTGGAAAATTCACACAATCACACACTACATGCGAGGTGCGCTGGGTGCATCAGCAAAATTCTTTCTTCAAAAACCAAATTTAGGAGAGTTGGTAATATCGTGGAGTGCAGGTCTAACGGTGGCGCGTAGCCTTCTCACTCGAGTAGTCCGCTCAGGAACCTTGCGCCTAGAAAAGCCAAATCTTAGCAAACTTAAGATAGAGCTATACCACCCTTATTTTAGGGCATGCATGCATTTACCTTAGGTGGGTGGTCGCGGCATCGGCACACAATTAGGAAGACACGGACTTGTCGATGGGTTTCTCAACCCAACGACCAACCAAAGATATTATGTGTGGCGTGGCGATGATGGACAAATCCAAACCTAATCATGTCGGCTGAAATTGGAAAAAGTGCACCGTCATTTGGTCGCCATTTCCAACAAAAGCATTCTGATTGGGCGACTTGGACAAATCCGTCATAATCTCGCATAAGTGGCGTTTAGGCTTACCTACGGCATAAAGAGGTTCCTGCATGTTAGGAAACGTTTTGAATGTACTATGTGTGATATATACGCTACATGCCCGCAAATTATGTGTTTTATGCTAACACCGTTTGTTGCATTTTGTTTAGAAAATTTATCATCCTCCCGAAAAGGTCGGTTCGTATTTGACTCAACAATGTGAGCATCCACACTTCACCAGTCCAAGGCAAGAAATGATGATATGGCGGCTCGGCGTCGAGCCAAATGGTTTGGGAATTATTCTGTCGTAAGCAGAACCTTCGAAGGGAGGAATATCACCATCCGGAAGAATGTATTGCACATTCACGCGACAAATTCGATATGCAGTTGAGATGGAGAGGCTACGGAATCGACCAACCTATCCATTAGCTTGAATACCCTATGCGGATCAAAGGGCCACTACTTCACAAACCATCCCAGATCGGCCTCGCCACCACATATCTCCCAAAACTCTCCACAAAGGCCACGATCGCGAACAAACCGCCCGCCACCAACCTCAACCCCACCTTCAAATGATCCTCCTACTACCCATATACCTCGGCCCCGCACACTTCACCATAATCAGCCCTAATCGCCGGGCCAACCAATACCCACGCACCACACCCATTACGGCCCAAGAAACAACCTGACGGCTAACTTATGCAGCGAAGCCCGGCCTTTTACCGTCCGTGCTTCGCTGAAGGGATCATTATGAAGAGATGGAGAGGAAGTCCGAGCCAAAATGGGCGAGGGCGTGGCAAAGAAATTCATAGTCCGAAAGAAGCGGTTCGGGGCACGCGATCGGACAAAGGTCACGAAGGGTTGGACTACGAGGATCTTTGCACGCATCCGGGCGTGGAACCGCACTGGGTACAAGGTCAGAAGTTTGAACCATTTGATGGAAAAGGAACCCCGTGCACACCGAGGTCATATTGCGACAAGCTAATCGGGGTAGGAAGAACCAATGATCATTATGAAGTTGTTCATTCGAGCTTGACCGGCGAGGCACTAGATTGGTATACCAGCCAAGATCCGCGGAAATGGCATAGCTGGAATGCATTGGCCCAAGATTTTGTGGAGCGGTTCAGGTTCAACACAGAAACCGTTGTGGACATGTTTTACTTAATGAAGTTGGAGAAGAAGACTACAGAAACATTCAGAGAATACGCCATGAGGTGGCGTTCAGAGGCAGCGAAAGTGCAACCACCCATGGTGGAGAGTGAAATGACCACATTATTCGTACAATCTTTGAAGGATGCAACCTACATGAGCGGATGATAAGCGTCGTGGGCGGAATTTTGCGGAAGTTATTAGAATGGCGACTTCGTAGAAGAAGGTATTAAAGCGGTAGGATTACAAATCGCGGCATTACAGCAACTAATAAGGCGATTGATCGAGGGACACTGGAGTACTTCAGAGGAAGAAAGAGACAGTTTCCCCTTCCATGTTTGTACAAGAACGCAAACCCGAAGCATTTATGACATACCAAAACCCATCATACTACCACAACTACCACACACAGCCTATATATAACACTTCACAAGCACCCGTTTATCCTGCCCCGCATAGATCCACCCATCAAGCCCGCCAATGACAGAGCACCCAACGCACCTGCAGAGCAAATAAGAATTTTGAAGGAAAACCACCCAAAGTGCGCACCACTAGTGAACCCATACCTCGAATATATGAAAGGTTGCGAGCTGCAGGCCTAATCCAACCGGTTCCAGGAAGGATCCCTGACCCTATCCCAAGATGGTATGATGAGAACAAGCGCTGCGCGTATCACTCCAATAGCCCGGGACATGACATCGAAGGTTGCCACTCCTCGGGGACGTAATCGAGGCACCGATCGCAGAAGCGGGTAATTCGGCTAAAGGATCACGCCCAAATGTGCATGATAACCCCTTGCCAAACCACGGCCACGTCAATGTGCACTGATAACCTTAGATGAGAATACACTCGCCTATGCCCATTCCGCCTCGAATCCATATTTATCCGAGCACGCACCACGCAGAGGCCGAAGAGGAGATAGCGAGCATGAAGACCCGACCATGATGCGAGCAAGGCGTATTGGTTGGATTTGCACCACTTGTCTTGGTCCGCAGAGCACGGATAGGAAAAAGCGATTTATTTTAGCGAATAATTTATAAACTCATATTTAAGCTTTAATAATGTTTTCTTCGTTTGCTTGTAATGAACTACGTTTGACTGATTCCCTTAGTGGATACGTGGCGCGCCGCCGGTCCCACACCTAGAAATTTTAATTTTCCCAATATTCGCTTGTAATGAACTACGTTCGACCTGATTCCCTCATGGGGATACGTAGGCGGCCTAAATCGGCTTCGGTCACACCATTAGGAAACTTTCCCTTTGCTTTAAAAATGACAAGAATACACATAGCCTACAAGCAACTACATTGAGACCCATTTTAGGCCAAACCCCCTTTTCAAAACTGGGGCAGACAGGGGTTGCAAGTCCAAACAAGCGAACGCGCGAATATCAAGGCAGCAAAGTCAAATATGAATCGACCCCCCCCCAAAACTCACAAATTTGCTTTGAGCGCAGGTCTTTTTAACAGAAGCCGAAAGTGCAACAGCCGAAGCAGAAAATACGACGAAAGTCTCTTCGCAGAAGCAGGAACAGGAGCAAACGCAGAGGATGACAACAATCCAAAGTCCGCGGCAAGAGCAGCGTAGAAAAGGCATCAACAATCGGCAATCAAAGTTGAGTTCGCAACAAAACCTAGCGCATCAACTCGGGCATAAAGTCAAATTGGCAACCCACGCTGGCCGCGACACAAAGAATTCGTCAGCGTCACATGTCGTGCAAAGACAACATCTCGGGGATGACATCTCTATCCATAAAATTGCACTTCGTATATATTTATCATTTTGTTTAAGCGGTATACACTAACGTTTTCTCAAGCTTAGCTTGCAGAAGCATTTATTCTACAGGAGCAGCAACACGTCCAGGCAACGACGTTATCAGCACAACAAGTCTACGCAACGACGCCAGCAGCAACACGTCCAGACAACGACGTAATCAGCAAGTCCATGCAACGACGCCAAGGAACACGCCCGCATAACGGCGTAATCGGCAGTCCACGCGGCGCCCAGAAGAACACGCCCGCACAACGGCGTAATCGGCAAGTCCACGCAACGGCGCCAAAGAACACGCCCGCATAACGACGTCGGCAAGTCCATGCAACGGCGCCCGGCAACACGTCCGCATAACGGCGTAATCGGCAAGTCCATGCAACGACGCCAAGAACACGCCCGCATAACGGCGTAATCAAGTCCATGCAACGACGCCGGCGGAACACGCCCGCATAACGACGTGTCGGCAAGTCCACGCAACGACGCCAGCAGCAACACGTCTAAACAACGACGTAATCAGCAAGTCCACGCAACGACGCCGGCGGAACACGCCCGCATAACGGCGTGTCGGCAAGTCCATGCAACGGCGCCAAAGAACATCGCCCAAACAACGGCGTGTCGGCAAGTCCATGCAACGACGCCGGCAGAAATACGTCCCGCATAATGACGTTATCGGCACAAAGAAGTCACGCAACGACGCCGGCGGAACACGTCCAGCCAACGGCGTTATCGGACAAAGAAGTCCAAACGACGCCATCATCAAGATATCACATCTGCACAGGGGCGACTTTCTGTTCTCAAAATTGCATTTTCTCATTCATGCTTTATTATTACGCGATTATGCACTAACTCTTTCTTGAGCTTTAGTATACAGGACAATTGCGGCAGGACAACATACCCGCGTTCACAATCGCAACACGTCTGGGCAAGGACGAAAATCACAGCATTTGCAACATCGCATCAACACAACAGGCATCGCGTTTTGCAGGATAACCTTTTCTATTCACAGTTGCATTACTTTAAAATTATGCACTAACCGTTTGTTCAAGTCTTAGCATGCAGGAGCAGGAGCACAACGTGGATTTTCTCTTCAATGACCGGCAATCTGTTGGGGCCGCTTCTCAACGATTGGCAGAAGCGGCCTCAAGCGTCGGTCCACTCGCTCCACACCACCATAGAACCCAGCACCATAAGCCATAGCGGTACACCCCAGGTTCAAGCCCGTTTATTCTTTTACTTTTTGCACCATAGCCCAGTGTCATCATAACTCGACACTGGGGCGACTAAGTCGCGTTAGCGCGCAGTGTTTTGACCATGGTAGCCCGGTGTCGTCATAACTCGACCGGGGCGACTTTGAGTCCGCATTAGCCCGCCTTGGTGTTTTGACCATGGTATCCCAGTGTTGTCATAACTCGACACTGGGACAATTTTTGATTTTTTGCGTCAGCCTTGTCTACCCGCTCAGCATTTTTGCAATTCTGAAGATCGAGACAAAATTGGCTATGAGTCAACGTCTTTGTCTGAAGATTCTTCCATCATCTCCATACAAAGAGGGACATCTGTTGACACCCAATTTTGACCCTCCCGTCCAGCCATTAACTATAAAATTACACTAATTTTGTAAAATAATTTTTATGATTTTTATAATAAAATGCAGCGAATAAAACATTAAATACAGGCATAAATAATTAATTTAATAATGACATCGCGTCTTACGTAGAGTTTTAAGCATTTAGAGTCCCGCGCCCGCACTTATTAACTTTAAGCTTTGTCGTAATTCTTAAATAATTAATAAATGCATAAAATAAATAATTTAGCGATAACGTCGTGTCAGGTAGCATAGCCGCATTAATTAGTAATCATTTGTAATTTAAAGTCAATTTTTTAATCTAATATATGCATTTAATAGCGTCGCATTTATAAGGCTTTAAACAATTCTTAAATATCGTACTTGCATTCGGCATTTAAGTAATTTAATATAAACTCAATTCAATTTTAATTTTGCAATAATGCATAATAATAAGATTTTAAATAATAGCGTCGCATTCTAAAGTATTGAGCATTAATTAAATAGCACGCCCACATTTATTTTTGATAACAATTAAACTAATAAAGCACCTAAATAATTTAATCACAATTTATTAATTTGATTTATCACTAATTAATTTTACCTAAACTAACAATTAAAACTAACCTAATCTAATACCTAAAAAAAAAAAAAAACTAACTCCTAAAATCCTACTCAAAATAAATACACCTTTTAGTTACCAAAACTTTTTCGCCCAGCCCAATTTTTATTTACCTAAACATCAGCCCACTACCTACCGGCCCACACCCGCAAGCCCATAAAACTTCAGCCCTTATTCCCTTACCTTAACCCCCATCGTCCAAACAAAAGAAAAGAAAGAACAAAAAAAGCCTTCGACTAGAAAACCGAATATCAACACCTATCTCCATCGCCGCACTCGTCCGCGGTTCTCGGACTTTCCGACCGGAAAATCCGGTTATTTCCCCATTCCATACAACTTGCCATAACAAGAACAAAACGAACACCTTAAACCTACCAAAAATGATACTCAAATCTCTTAACTCACCACCAGCGAATTCGAATCACCCATCACCCAAATCTTCCCAAGATATTTCCTTACCATAACAGTAATGAAATTTCGCCAGACAACTCACCAAAATCGCGCTAAAACAATAACAAATCAGTACCAAAGGCACAATCGAATCAACCCAAATCGCCATAAATACTTACCAGAATTAGAACCCAAATCGATACTATATAAACATAGCAACATACACATGCAAAGAGAGGAAAAAAAGAAAAGGGACAGAACATCGATCGAGGACAGCAGTCCAATAGAGCTTGGAGGGCAAAATCAGTACATGCATCAGTCGAGCACAGTCAAAAATCCTTAGCCGCAGTCAACAACTCAGAGGGCAGCAGAACATCGGGGAGATTCGAAACCCTTTTCTTTCAATCCCAGCCAAAAATCAGCAAGCAAACCTTGCCCCTTTATTCGCATCGCAAACCCGAAACCCGTCGAGTGGACCGACGACTTGATACGCTGCCCCCGTCAGGAGAAGGTAAATCGAACTCCTCTCGTATTTTGTTAGATTTCTGTGCTATGTGTGTTTATCATGAATTTAATCGATGTTAATTGTATTAGTTTATTCGTTTGGCCGATATAAGTCAGATTGACGTTTCTTAGTTGGATTCTTCATGTTACGATTAGTTAAATTGGTGGTCTAAGTGTTTTAAATGGTAGGCAATAGCAGAATCAGCGAACGCACCTTCTTGCTGATAATTTTGTTGTTTAAGTCGTAATGATGTGTTCCGTGTGATATGATGTATCTTTATTACAAAATCTTTGGCTTAATTTTAGTTGTGGCTTGAATTCGTGAGTTTAAATCATGGCATGTTAATTATGATTTTTAGTATGTTCAGTATCGACTCATTTCTCAAGTAGTAAATAGCTTTAGCATGCATTAATGACTACTTTAGGATATTTGATTATCTATCAAACATGATTAAGAAACTGCGGTTCCTTTTGTTTGTTACCTATCGAGAATTTGTTTGTTTGTGGTTAGAATCTATTTCCTATTAGTCGTTAACAATGATTTCGAATTATAGTCATGGATCCATTGGTATAAATCAGGGAAAATTATGCCAATACCATAATAGCCGTTTTGTTGCTCTATATGCATCTTGTGTTTTATCTGGTTTGAGGGTAGTATCGGGCCATTTGATCTGAAATGTCTAACTAGCAGGATGATTAATTCAAATACAAGAGTTTGAGGATAGTCAATAAAGAACCCTGTATATGTTTGATATGCTTGAGCATCTGGTATCTCAGTCATGGGTCGAATGTGTAAACTTTGTTCCCTTTTGTTCTGTTGTTGGTCTCATAGCTATACTTTGTATACAATCATCACATGTTAGCATGAAATGTGGTTATGATAATCCTCCTTACTATATTGGGTCCCTCTGTTGTTCAGGTATTACTGACTAAACAACCTGGCCATAGTTTGTATTCTTTTCTCTTTGTGTAGTGATCATAATATCATATATCAAGCTCATCCGTCTAAATTCTACCATGTCTGTACCCATGCAGGTTTAATCTTACCAGAGTGTTCCTCTTTTTCTTTTCTCATATTAGTCTCGCATGAAGTCTCATTTGAGTTATAAGAGTTCATGTTGACTATTTTCTTTTATGACTGCCAATTTGTCTAGCTTCAACTGAATCGAACAATTCTGTCTGCCTTTTCTAATTCTAGACTATTCACATAAATTGTATTATCTGTTCTGGACCATTTGTTTAAGCATCGGTAGCCTTTCTGCTTTAGGTCTGTTTTGCTTAGGGTCTGTTTTAGGTAAGTAGATATGTTTAATTTGGTTTCATTTTCTATGATTCGGCTACTGGTAGTCTTAATTGGTTCATTTACTATTTTCTAGTTTTAATAGTTCATTAAGTTAGATTATGTTCATGATCGTTGTCATGCCTATTTTCTAGCCCCCCCTTTTTTTTAAAAATTCAGATTCCAACATTGTTGTCCCGGAGTTCTATTAAAAGTAATGTTTCCGCTTTTAGTTTGTTTGTGTTAACTTCATAGTTTTTTTTTTCTTTAAAATATGTACTAATCCTTATCTTCTTTTCTTTCGCATGGCATACATCGGAGCTAAACGAAGAGTCTCATGACGAGACTCATCACAAGCTGCAACAAATGATGACCTACACTATGCATCTTCATCTCCGCCTCGAAAATTCCAAACGCATGACGAAAGGGATATCGTCATTCTTGAGTCATCCCCTTCTATTTATATCCTCTTTCATTTATTTGATGTAATTATTTGCCTAACATTTACCCTTAACCTTAATATATATTTAGAATAGTTTGAGCTTGGGTGCTCTACAAGTAAACCATTATTAGCTTAAGTTATAATTAAACCATTTGCTTGCGTACGTTAAGTCATGTAACTAAGACATTATTTCCTACCTAATTCCTAACCCAAAGAAATTAATTTTATCATAAACTCTTTTACTAATATTATATAAACAATTTATCGTTTTCTTATTTAAGCACTTTATATATCATGCAAAAAAATTTAATTTTGCAAATACGTGTGTACTTTTTCTAATAAATCATTCTTATATTTTATAAACCATGCCATACTACTTTATGTTATTTGAATGTGTCTTTCATGAAAAATCAATTCTCGCATTATTTCTTTTCTTTCATACTATGCTTTTATGGCAGTGAATATGTATTTTAAATAATGTCTACTTCTACCCAAGAATTAACTTATATCTATTCTTATAAAATAAATCCTATAAGTCCTTTATGTTATCAAAATACACTTTATATACCTGCAAATATCTTTTACTTAGAATATTTTCAAAACATGCATTTCTTTAACATAATAATTAACCCTAGGTTTGAACGGACAACCGCAAGTTAGCGGATCCTTTAGGGTGCCTAACCCCTTCCCTTTAGGATAATAGAGAACCCTTACCCAGAATCTCATTAAGTTTAGCAGACCATTAAATGGAGTTAATGTTTACTTTAAACTAGTTAACATTTAGGTGTCCTAATTCACCCAAAATAATTAGGTGGCGACTCCGCGAACCCTTAGCATTCTAGTACTTTTTTTCTAGCAACCCCATTAGCCTTTTAGCATCCTTTTAAACTTTAGCATCCTTTTAGCATTTTTAAAATCTTTAAGCCTTTTAAGCTTTTTAGCCTTTATTTTTATTTTCTAACCCTTTATTTAAGCAGGAGTTTAGAAAATAAATGCCGCGGCCGAAAAAGGGCGCGACAGAAATGGCGACTCTGCTGGGGAATTTAGGTTCTTAACCACAACAGACCTAGGATAATTATTTGGCAATTACTTTGGCATTTAATTTTTGTGTGTTGTATTATTTATTTTTGATTGCTACCTGCTTTACTGCTTTCCTTAAACTGGCATTCCGCTCATATTTCTTCCACTCTGGAAAATTCACACAATCACACACTACATGCGAGGTGCGCTGGGTGCATCAGCAAAATTCTTTCTTCAAAAACCAAATTTAGGAGAGTTGGTAATATACGTGGAGTGCCCGGTCTAACCGGTGGCCGCGTAGCCTTCTCACTCGAGTAGTCCGCTCGGGAACCTTGCGTCTAGAAAAGCCAAATCTTAGCAAACTTAAGATAGAGCTATACCACCCTTATTTTAGGGCATGCATGCATTTACCTTAGGTGGGTCGGTCCTTGGCATCGACACCACAATTAGGAAGACACCAGACTTGTCGACGGGTTTCTCAACCCAACGACCAACCAGCATATTATGTGTAGCGTGGCGATGATGGACAAATCCAAACCTAATCATGTCAGGCTGAAATTGGAAAAAGTGCACCGTCATTTGGTCGCCATATCAAACAAAAGCAATACATTTGGGAGACATGGACAAATCCTTCATAATCTCGCATAAGTGACGCGTTTGGCTTACCTCTGGCATAAAGAGGTTCCCTTTGCATGTTAGGAAACGTTTTGAATGTACTATGTGTGATATATCTGCTACATGCCTGCAAATTATGTGTTTTATGCTAACACCGTTTGTTGCATTTTGTTTAGAAAATTTATCATCCTCCCCAAAGGGTCGGTTCGTATTTGACTCAACAATGTCGGAGCATCCACACTTCACCAGGTCCAAGGCAAGAAATGATGATATGACTGGCTCGGGGGCGTCTGAGCCAAATGGTTTGGGAATTATTCCTGTCAGCGAAACAGAACCTTCAGAAGGGAGGAATATCACGATCCGGAAGAATGTATTGCACATACCGCCGCAACAAATTGCTGATATGCAGGTTGAGATGGAGAGGCTACGGAATCTGACCAACCTATCCATTAGCTTGAATACCCCTATGCCAGATCAAAGGGCCACTACTTCACAAACCATCCCAGATCGGCCTCCACCACCACATATCTCCCAAAACTCTCCACAAAGGCCACCAGTCACCGAACAAACCGCCCCTCGCCCAGCCAACCCTCAACCCCACCTTCAAAATGATCCTCCTACTACCCATATACCTCAGCCGCTACTTCACCATAATCAGCCCTAATCGCCAGGCCAACCAATACCCACGCACCACACCCATTACCACCCAAAGAAACAACCTGCATACTAACTTACGCAATGGCCCACCTTTTTACCGTCCCCGTGCTTCACCAAGAAGGGGATCATTATGAAGAGATGGAGAGGGAAGTCCGAGCCAAAATGGACGAGGACGTGGCCAAAGAAATTCATAGTCTGAAAGAAGCGGTTCGGGGCATGCGATCGGACAAAGGTCACGAAGGGTTGGACTACGAGGATCTTTGCATGCATCCAGACGTGGAACTGCCTATGGGGTACAAGGTGCCGAAGTTTGAACCATTTGATGGAAAAGGGAACCCCCGTGCACACCTGAGGTCATATTGCGACAAGCTAATCGGGGTAGGGAAGAACCCAGCGGTCATTATGAAGTTGTTCATTCGGAGCTTGACCGGCGAGGCACTAGATTGGTATACCAGCCAAGATCCGCGGAAATGGCATAGCTGGAATGCATTGGCCCAAGATTTTGTGGAGCGGTTCAGGTTCAACACAGAAACCGTTGTGGACAGGTTTTACTTAATGAAGTTGGAGAAGAAGACTACAGAAACATTCAGAGAATACGCCATGAGGTGGCGTTCAGAGGCAGCGAAAGTGCAACCACCCATGGTGGAGAGTGAAATGACCACATTATTCGTACAATCTTTGAAGGATGCAACCTACTATGAGCGGATGATAAGCGTCATCGGGCGGAATTTTGCGGAAGTTATTAGAATGGGCGACTTCGTAGAAGAAGGTATTAAAGCGGTAGGATTACAAATCGCGGCATTACAGCAACTAATAAGGCGATTGATCGGGGACACTGGAGTACTTCACGGAGGAAGAAAGAGCGATTTCCCCTTCCATGTTTGTACAAGAACGCAAACCCAAGCATTTATGACATACCAAAACCCATCATACTACCACAACTACCACACATTCTATATATAACACTTCACAAGCACCGTTTATCCCGCCCGCATAGATCCACCCATCAAGCCCGCCAGAATAGAGCACCCAATGCTTTGAGCAAATAAGAATTTTGAAGGAAAACCACCCAAAGTGCGCACTCATTGAACCCATACCTCAAATATATGAAAGGTTGCGGTGCGGGCCTAATCCAACCGATTCGGGAAGGATCACGACCCTATCCCAAGATGGTATGATGAGAACAAGCGCTGCGCGTATCACCCAATAGCCGAGGACATGACGAAGGTTGCCACTCCTCGGGGGACGAATCGAGGCTTGATCGAGAGAAGGGTAATCGGCTAAAGGATCCGCCCCAAATGTGCATGATAACCCCTTGCCAAACCACGGCCACGCGTCAATGTGCACTGATAACCTTAGATGAGAATACACTCGCCTATGCCCATTCCGCCCGAATCGGTCATTTATCCGAACGCATGCACGCAGAGGCCGAAGAGGAGATAGCGAGCATGAAGACCCGGCCGGCCATGATGCGAGCAAGCGAAGGCGCGTGGTTGGATTTGCACCCTGTCTTGGTCCGCAGAGCACGGATAGGAAAAACGATTTATTTTAGCGAATAATTTATAAACTCATATTTAAGCTTTAATAATGTTTTCTTCGTTTTGCTTGTAATGAACTACGTTTGACTGATTCCCTTAGTGGATACGTGGCGTCGCCTCGAGCGGTCCCACACCTAGAAATTTTAATTTTCCCAATATTCGCTTGTAATGAACTACGTTCGACCTGATTCCCTCATGGGGATACGTAGGTGATCGGTGTATTTTATATACACTTTTTGAGTCATTTTTAGTTAGTATTTTACTCATTTTATTTATGTTTAGTATAGTATTAGGGTCGTTTTCCTTTCTTTTGTGTCACAGCGGTCAAAAATGGAGAAATGACGAAAAGGAGATGAAATGAGCATAAAAGAGATGAAATTGCACACAAAAGGGCCAAGAAATGAAGTCTAAGAAGTTCCGGGAATTATAGAGAAAATCAGACGAAGTCCGGACGAAAAAACGGCTAAGCGAATTCGCGAGAAAAAATGTCACCGCCTTGGCCAGAAATAAGCCATGGCGCCCAAATCTTGAAAGTCGAAGAGTTCTGAATTTCAGCGTCGCGCGCCATGACAGGCAGTGGCCGAAATTGTGCTGAAATCTTTGGGCCGAATTTGACATGTTTCAGAATCCTAAAGGGATAACTTTTCCTTCAAAAAGGGATAATTTTTCATACCTAAAGAAAAACCTTTTCCTACCTAAAAACCCTTACCTAAAAGGATTCTAATAACTTTTCCTTTCCTACATAAATCCTTAACCCTTCACCTAAAGGATTCTTTGGCTATAAATACTCTACATCATTAGAAGAATTATTCATTCTCCATTCTACCATTCACCATTCTACATCCACCCTTCCACCAATCCACCTTGTAAATATTCCACAACACAACCCTTGGATGCTTGGCTTGGAGACTCGTTCTTAGTAATTTTCTTTTCTTTTTCTTTACTTTATTTCAGCTTTTATGATGAACATTTAATTAGTTCTCACATGTCACCGATGACTAGGAACTAATTCTCTTATAGGTCTTTCTATGTTGTATTCTTGAACCTTATGTTATAAAGTAATGCATGCTTATGGTTATTATTCTTATTGAGAGATCTATCCAATAATTGAGTTGAATTCTTGGTAGCTAATTGACAACTAGTTATCACTATATGATTTCTAATCAGTTACGAAAGGAGGATTGTGAATATCTTTGTAAGTTGGGTGAAGCGGTCTTGAATTGGGGATGAAAATACCTCAATTAGATTTGTAGCGTTGATGAGAGGCTTAACAACCCTAATTTTGCGCATTGTGCGTGACGGTCGACTAGGTTTTGTGCTTAATACTCCTATATCGTTACACTTATCAGCGAAAGTTAGGTAAGGAACATTACTGGGGTTGAGTTTTTATATAACCCTAACGGGAGTATAAAAAGATTTAGTAAACTGCTTTCTCCAAAGAAGAATACCATAAGTAATGCATTAGTAAGTAACATAAGCGGATAGTAAGGATACATAGAAGCCCTATTCTCATCACATCTGAATTAAATCTTTATATTTAATTAGCTTTCATAATTCGTAGTTATAAACAACCAAAATCAATTATCAATTCGCCAAATAGATACTAGAAAATAGATAGTTGGTACTTGAACCCTAATCCCAGAGGACGATATTCGGTCTTATCTAAGACTATACTACTTGATACGATAACGTGCACTTGCGTTTAAAAGTGTGTGCATATTACGCGCATCAAGTTTTTGGCGCCGTTGCCGGGGATTAGGCAATAGTTCAATATCAAATTATCTATTTTTAATTTCTAATTTGGTTTTAATTTTTTTTTTTTTTACGTTTTTCTTTATTAAAAAAAAAAAAAAAAAAAAAAAAAAATCGAGGTGCCGTGATTCGTTGTTGGTTTTGATTTATCTCAGGGATCCTTAAGACATGGATTTCTACTGTCAATATGATCGAGCTCCAACCATAGAGGAAGAGAGGGAGGAATTACGAGAAACTACTCGATCTCGCGAGTCCCAAACTCGGTTCATGGGCGAAATGAGGTTGGGTATAAAGAAGTTGGAAACGCAAATAGCGAGAACTTCGCGATCATATTCAACAACGACAAATTGAGGAGCACTGAATCACACCCAACTATTGAGGAATCGGCAAGACGGTTGGTGTAGAGAAGGAGAAGAGTGCGAGATCCAATTATTCACCTTCGATTCCTTGGAAAATCTTTTTCTTGTACCTATGCGGAAGAAACACCACGGTTGTCAAAATTGACTCCCAAACAGAAGTCAATACCATCAAGGCACCCCTAGAGTTGAAAGATGTAGGGAATCTCACCGATCCTACATTAGAGAGAACACAAAAAACAAGCATGCTTGTATACTTGAGGATAATCGTATATTTGAGGCCCTTGTTTGAAGCAATTGTTGTAGTTGAAGTGAGACTGCAACAATAACTCTGCGGATTGCAAGCGGTTCGCGAAGGATCCAATGGGCACTCGGAAAGGTTAATTGCGTCATTAAAAAGCGTTAAAAACGTGGCTTGTTGGGAAGCAATGTTTTTAATTATGTTATTTTAATTTCTGTCTTTATTTTATTTTATTTTGTCTTGAACGATCTCACGGTCTTGGGTTCTTGTTTTGTGTTGTTGGATGACAGTGGGTGAAAGTGAAACCAGGAAAAAGGAGCAAAACTGAAAAAAGGAAAGCGATCGTCGTGCCGCTGAGCTCGAGGCATGGCCGAACTCAGGTCACAAGTACTAGCAGGCGCGCTGAATCTCGGGCATGGCGCGGAACTTCAGAGCCATATTTCCGTGCAAATTCGAATTTTTCATCCTAGACCTCCGTTATGACATTTGTGTGTCGATAAGTTGTCATTTTCTTTTATTTTCTTTGAGTCTTGCACACATTGGGGACAATGTGTGATTTAAGTTTGGGGTGTTTTATTTGTGTCTTGTTATGTTTCAATTAAGTCTTTTTTTATTGTTTTGTGTTTATTTTGAGTCACAAATATTTTTTTTTTTTTTTCTTTCTTTTTCATAATTACCTATCAAAGATCATGTATCTTTGTAGTTGCTAGAAACACCTAGTGAAGGAAGGTGGAATAATGTAATGGAATTAGAAGCAACTATCTAAACACCTAGGTTAGATATGCCAAAAACTCACAAAAATCATACATTGGAGTTTCTTGCTTAAAATTGTGCATGCTAAATTATGAAAACCTATGTGTTATGATTGCTTGCTATTTGAGGCGAAATAGTTAGGATATGCATGATAGGGAGATGACTCGGGCATTTCTTTGATAGTCAATTTTACCACTCTTTTCTACCCGAACTTTAAAAGTATCCTAGTCACCCATTGAGCCTAAAAATTGAAACTTCTTCTTTGACACCCTATATTCCCAGTTGTGCCATAAGTAAAAATGTGAAGTAGTGGAATCAATTGTGTTAAAAGAGACAAAAAGAGTGAATGAGTTTGTTGCACCCCAATAAAAAGTAATAAGAAAGAAAAAGCCTAAGTTTGGGGGTGCTTGTTATTATAATACTCTTCATTCTCCCAAAACAAAGAGGAAAAGATAGAATTGAAGTGAAGAAAAGAACAAAAGAAAAGGGAAATCTTGAAAAGCTAAAGAGCTTATGGTACACAAAAATGAGCCTAAATGCCTATTTTTACCAACCCCTACCTAAGCCTACATTACAACCCTTAAAGTCACGAAGATCTCTTTTATGCATATTCGATTAGTGGAGAATAGCAAGTAAGCATGTCATAGGATTTTTGAATTTATATGCATGATTTAGTATATTGACTTCCATTAAAGCATGATAAATATGAGTTTGCGAAATATCTAGCTCAATGTGTTTAGTGTCTTTGAAAAATTTCATGTTACATGTTCTGCGTATTATTCTCGCTAACCTTCATGTTTTCTAGATAACACTAAATGCAGCAAAAGTGATCAATGTCGGTGAGTCTTTTATTTTTCGTTTTTGAGTCTTTTATTTCTTTCTTTCTATCTTTGCTCGAGGCGAGCAAAGGTTAAGTTTGGGGTATTTGATCGGTGTATTTTATATACACTTTTTGAGTCATTTTTAGTTAGTATTTTACTCATTTTATTTATGTTTAGTATAGTATTAGTCGTTTTCCTTTCTTTTGTGTCACACGGTCAAAAATGGAGAAATGACGAAAAGGAGATGAAATGAGCATAAAAGAGATGAAATTGCACACAAAGGGCCAAGAAATGAAGTCTAAGAAGTTCGAATTATAGAGAAAATCGAGGCAAGTCGGACGAGAAAAGACGCAAACGGAAATTCGCGAGAAAAATGTCACCGCGCCATGGCTACCAAATCTTGAAAGTCGAAGAGTTCTTGAATTTGTAGCCATGGCTGATCTGCGAACGTACGCTGAATTGTAATCTTTGGGCGAATTTGACATGTTTCAGAATCCTAAAGGGATAACTTTTCCTTCAAAAAGGGATAATTTTTCATACCTAAAGAAAAACCTTTTCCTACCTAAAAACCCTTACCTAAAAGGATTCTAATAACTTTTCCTTTCCTACATAAATCCTTAACCCTTCACCTAAAGGATTCTTTGGCTATAAATACTCTACATCATTAGAAGAATTATTCATTCTCCATTCTACCATTCACCATTCTACATCCACCCTTCCACCAATCCACCTTGTAAATATTCCACAACACAACCCTTGGATGCTTGGCTTGGAGACTCGTTCTTAGTAATTTTCTTTTCTTTTTCTTTACTTTATTTCAGCTTTTATGATGAACTTTGAATTAGTTCTTGTCATGTCAATGACTAGGAACTAATTCTCTTATAGGGCTTTCTATGTTGAATTCTTGAACCTTATGTTATAAAGTAATGCATGCTTATGGTTATTATTCTTATTGAGAGATCTATCCAATAATTGAGTTGAATTCTTGGTAGCTAATTGACAACTAGTTATCACTATATGATTTCTAATCAGTTACGAAAAGGAGGATTGTGAATATCTTGTAAGTTGGGTGACGGTCTTGAATTGGGGATGAAAATACCTCAATTAGATTTGTAGCGTTGATGAGAGGCTTAACAACCCTAATTTTGCGCATTGTGCGTGACGGCCAACTAGGTTTTGTGCTTAATCCTCCTATGGCGTTACCACTTATCGTGAAAGTTAGGTAAGGAACAATCTGGGGTTGAGTGTTTATATAACCCTAACGGGAGTATAAAGCGATTTCAGTAAACTGCTTTCTCGAAAGAAGAATACCATAAGTAATGCATTAGTAAGTAACATAAGCGGATAGTAAGGATACATAGAAGCCCTATTCTCATCACATCTGAATTAAATCTTTATATTTAATTAGCTTTCATAATTCGTAGTTATAAACAACCAAAATCAATTATCAATTCGCCAAATAGATACTAGAAAATAGATAGTTGGTACTTGAACCCTAATCCCAGAGGACGATATTCGGTCTTATCTAAGACTATACTACTTGATACGATAACGTGCACTTGCGTTTAAAAGTGTGTGCATATTACGCGCATCAGTAGGCGGCCTAAATCGGCTTCGGTCACACCATTAGGAAACTTTCCCTTTGCTTTAAAAATGACAAGAATACACATAGCCTACAAGCAACTACATTGAGACCCATTTTAGGCGGACCCTTTTCAAAGCGGGACGGGGGGTTGCAAGTCCAAACAAGCTGTGCGCAGATATCAGGAACAAGGCGGAAAGTCAAATATGAATCGACCCCCAAACTCACAAATTTTCTTTGGCGCAGTCTTTTAATGAAGCGAGAAAGTGCGGCAAGCGGAAAATACGACGAAAGTCTCTTCGAAGCGGAAAGCGACCAAGGCGGATGACAACAATCCAAAGTCCGCAGCAAAGCGTGGCAGTAGAAGGCATCAACAATGGCAATCAAAGTTGAGTTCCAACAAAACCTAGCGATCAACTCGGGCATAAAGTTAAATTGGCAACCCACGTCGTCGCACAAAGAATTCGTACCGCGTTCAAGACGTGTCCGTGCAAAGACAACATCTCGGGGATGACATCTCTATCCATAAAATTGCACTTCTCGTATATATTTATCATTTTGTTTAAACGGTATACACTAACGTTTTCTGCTTAGCTTGCGAGCATTTATTCTGGGAGCGGCGGCAACACGTCCAGCGGCGTTATCGGCGACAACAAGTCTACTCAACGACGCCAGCAGCAACACGTCCAGACAACGACGTAATCAGCAAGTCCATGCAACGACGCCCGGCGACACGCCCGGACAACGGCGTAATCGGCAAGTCCGCAGCGACGCGGCCGGCCACGTCCGGACAACGGCGTAATCGGCAAGTCCACGCGGCGACGCCAAGAAGAACACGCCCGGACAGCGTGTCGGCAAGTCCATGCAACGACGCCAAGCGTCAACACGCCGGCGTAATCGGCAAGTCCATGCAACGGCGCCAAAGAACACGCCCGGATAACGGCGTAATCGGCAAGTCCATGCAACGGCGCCCGGAAGAACACGTCCGCACAACGGCGTAATCGGCAAGTCCACGCGGCGACGCCCGAACATCGCCTAAACAACGGCGTAATCGGCAAGTCCACGCAACGACGGCGCCCGGAACACGCCCGCATAACGGCGTGTCGGCAAGTCCATGCAACGACGCCAAGAAGAACACGCCCAAACAACGACGTAATCGGCAAGTCCGTGCAGACGCCCGGCGGCAATACGTCCGCACAATGGCGTTATCGGCCAAGAAGTCTACGCGGCGCCAAAGAAACACGCCCGCCAACGACGGCGTTATCGGCAAAGAAGTCCGCAGACGCCATCATCGCGATATCACATCTCTGCGGGGCGACTTTCTGCGTTCTCAAAATTGCATTTTTCATTCATGCTTTATTATTACGTCGCGGTTATGCACTAACTCTTTCTTGAGCTTTAGTATACAGGGACAATTGCGGCAAGGACAACATACCGCGTTCACAATCGCAACGTGCAGGCAGGGCGAAAATCACAGCATTTGCAACATCGCATCAACACAACAGGCATCGCGTTTTGCAGGATAACCTTTTCTATTCACAGTTGCATTACTTTAAAATTATGCACTAACCGTTTGTTCAAGTCTTAGCATGCAGGAGCAGGAGCACAACGTGGATTTTCTCTTACAGCGAACCGGGGCAATCTGTTGGGGGGCCAACCTTCTCAACGATTGGCGGCGGCCTCAGCGTCGGTCCACTCGCTCACACCACCATAGAACCAAACCATAAGCCATAGCAGACACCCGAGTTCAAGCGTTTATTCTTTTACTTTTTGCACCATAGCTTGATGTCATCATAACTCGACATCGGGGCGACTAAGTCCGCGTTAGCCCGCCTTGGTGTTTTACCATGGTAGCCCAGTGTCGTCATAACTCGACACTGGGACAGTCTTTGAGTCCGCGTTAGCCCGCCTTAGTGTTTTGACCATGGTATCCCAGTGTCGTCATAACTCGACACTGGGACAGTTTTTGATTTTTTGCGTCAGCCTTGTCTACCCGTTCAGCATTTTTGCAACTCTGAAGATCGAGACAAAATTGGCTATGAGTCAACGTCTTTGTCCGAAGATTCTTCCATCATCTCCATACAAAGAGGGACATCTGTTGACACCCAATTTTGACCCTCCCGTCCAGCCATTAACTATAAAATTACACTAATTTTGTAAAATAATTTTTATGATTTTTTATAATAAAATGCAGCGAATAAAACATTAAATACAGACATAAATAATTAATTTAATAATGACATCGCGTCTTACGTAGAGTTTTAAGCATTTAGAGTCCCGCGCCCGCACTTATTAACTTTAAGCTTTGTCGTAATTCTTAAATAATTAATAAATGCATAAAATAAATAATTTAGCGATAACGTCGTGTCAGGTAGCATAGCCGCATTAATTAGTAATCATTTGTAATTTAAAGTCAATTTTTAATCTAATATATGCATTTAATAGCGTCGCATTTATAAGGCTTTAAACAATTCTTAAATATCGTACTTGCATTCGGCATTTAAGTAATTTAATATAAACTCAATTCAATTTTAATTTTGCAATAATGCATAATAATAAGATTTTAAATAATAGCGTCGCATTCTAAAGTATTGAGCATTAATTAAATAGCACGCCCACATTTATTTTTGATAACAATTAAACTAATAAAGCACCTAAATAATTTAATCACAATTTATTAATTTGATTTATCACTAATTAATTTTACCTAAACTAACAATTAAAACTAACCTAATCTAATACCTAAAAAAAAAAAAAAACTAACTCCTAAAATCCTACTCAAAATAAATACACCTTTTAGTTACCAAAACTTTTTCGCCCAGCCCAATTTTTATTTACCTAAACATCACCTACCTCTACCACACCCGCAAGCCCATAAAACTTCAGCCCTTATTCCCTTACCTTAACCCCCATCGTCCAAACAAAAGAAAAGAAAGAACAAAAAAAGCCTTCTGACCTAGAGAAACCAGCAGCCATCAACACCTATCTCCATCGCTGCACCTCGTCCCGCGGTTCTCGCCGGACTTTCCGACCGGAAAATCCGGTTATTTCCCCATTCCATACAACTTGCCATAACAAGAACAAAACGAACACCTTAAACCTACCAAAAATGATACTCAAATCTCTTAACTCACCACCAGCGAATTCGAATCACCCATCACCCAAATCTTCCCAAGATATTTCCTTACCATAACAGTAATGAAATTTCGCCAGACAACTCACCAAAATCGCGCTAAAACAATAACAAATCAGTACCAAAGGCACAATCGAATCAACCCAAATCGCCATAAATACTTACCAGAATTAGAACCCAAATCGATACTATATAAACATAGCAACATACACATGCAAAGAGAGGAAAAAAAGAAAAGGGACAGAACATCGATCGAGGGCAGCAGTCCAATAGAGCTTGGAGGGCAAAATCAGTACATGCATCAGTCGAGCACAGTCAAAAATCCTTAGCCGCAGTCAACAACTCAGAGGGCAGCAGAACATCGGGGAGATTCGAAACCCTTTTCTTTCAATCCCAGCCAAAAATCAGCAAGCAAACCTTGCCCCTTTATTCGCATCGCAAACCCGAAACCCGTCGAGTGGACCGACGACTTGATCTGTGCCCGGTCCGCTGTCCGGAGAAGGTAAAATCGAACTCCTCTCGTATTTTGTTAGATTTCTGTGCTATGTGTGTTTATCATGAATTTAATCGATGTTAATTGTATTAGTTTATTCGTTTGGCCGATATAAGTCAGATTGACGTTTCTTAGTTGGATTCTTCATGTTACGATTAGTTAAATTGGTGGTCTAAGTGTTTTAAATGGTAGGATAGCGAGAATCGTGACGACCTTCTGGCGATAATTTTGTTGTTTAAGTCGTAATGATGTGTTCCGTGTGATATGATGTATCTTTATTACAAAATCTTTGGCTTAATTTTAGTTGTGGCTTGAATTCGTGAGTTTAAATCATGGCATGTTAATTATGATTTTTAGTATGTTCAGTATCGACTCATTTCTCAAGTAGTAAATAGCTTTAGCATGCATTAATGACTACTTTAGGATATTTGATTATCTATCAAACATGATTAAGAAACTGCGGTTCCTTTTGTTTGTTACCTATCGAGAATTTGTTTGTTTGTGGTTAGAATCTATTTCCTATTAGTCGTTAACAATGATTTCGAATTATAGTCATGGATCCATTGGTATAAATCAGGGAAAATTATGCCAATACCATAATAGCCGTTTTGTTGCTCTATATGCATCTTGTGTTTTATCTGGTTTGAGGGTAGTATCGGGCCATTTGATCTGAAATGTCTAACTAGCAGGATGATTAATTCAAATACAAGAGTTTGAGGATAGTCAATAAAGAACCCTGTATATGTTTGATATGCTTGAGCATCTGGTATCTCAGTCATGGGTCGAATGTGTAAACTTTGTTCCCTTTTGTTCTGTTGTTGGTCTCATAGCTATACTTTGTATACAATCATCACATGTTAGCATGAAATGTGGTTATGATAATCCTCCTTACTATATTGGGTCCCTCTGTTGTTCGGGTATTACTGACTAAACAACCTGGCCATAGTTTGTATTCTTTTCTCTTTGTGTAGTGATCATAATATCATATATCAAGCTCATCCGTCTAAATTCTACCATGTCTGTACCCATGCAGGTTTAATCTTACCAGAGTGTTCCTCTTTTTCTTTTCTCATATTAGTCTCGCATGAAGTCTCATTTGAGTTATAAGAGTTCATGTTGACTATTTTCTTTTATGACTGCCAATTTGTCTAGCTTCAACTGAATCGAACAATTCTGTCTGCCTTTTCTAATTCTAGACTATTCACATAAATTGTATTATCTGTTCTGGACCATTTGTTTAAGCATCGGTAGCCTTTCTGCTTTAGGTCTGTTTTGCTTAGGGTCTGTTTTAGGTAAGTAGATATGTTTAATTTGGTTTCATTTTCTATGATTCGGCTACTGGTAGTCTTAATTGGTTCATTTACTATTTTCTAGTTTTAATTAGTTCATTAAGTTAGATTATGTTCATGATCGTTGTCATGCCTATTTTCTAGCCCCCCCTTTTTTTTAAAAATTCAGATTCCAACATTGTTGTCCCGGAGTTCTATTAAAAGTAATGTTTCCGCTTTTAGTTTGTTTGTGTTAACTTCATAGTTTTTTTTTTCTTTAAAATATGTACTAATCCTTATCTTCTTTTCTTTCGCATGGCATACATCGGAGCTAAACGAAGAGTCTCATGACGAGACTCATCACAAGCTGCAACAAATGATGACCTACACTATGTGCATCTTCATCTCCGCCTCGAAAATTCCAAACCGCGACGAAAGGGATATCGTCATTCTTCGAGTCATCCCCTTTCTATTTATATCCTCTTTCATTTATTTGATGTAATTATTTGCCTAACATTTACCCTTAACCTTAATATATATTTAGAATAGTTTGAGCTTGGGTCGCCCTCTAAGTAAACCATTATTAGCTTAAGTTATAATTAAACCATTTGCTTGCGTACGTTAAGTCATGTAACTAAGACATTATTTCCTACCTAATTCCTAACCCAAAGAAATTAATTTTATCATAAACTCTTTTACTAATATTATATAAACAATTTATCGTTTTCTTATTTAAGCACTTTATATATCATGCAAAAAAATTTAATTTTGCAAATACGTGTGTACTTTTTCTAATAAATCATTCTTATATTTTATAAACCATGCCATACTACTTTATGTTATTTGAATGTGTCTTTCATGAAAAATCAATTCTCGCATTATTTCTTTTCTTTCATACTATGCTTTTATGGCAGTGAATATGTATTTTAAATAATGTCTACTTCTACCCAAGAATTAACTTATATCTATTCTTATAAAATAAATCCTATAAGTCCTTTATGTTATCAAAATACACTTTATATACCTGCAAATATCTTTTACTTAGAATATTTTCAAAACATGCATTTCTTTAACATAATAATTAACCCTAGGTTTGAGCGGACAACCGCAAGTTAAGCGGATCCTTTAGGGTGCCTAACCCCTTCCCTTTAGGATAATAGAGAACCCTTACCCAGAATCTCATTAAGTTTAGCAGACCATTAAATGGAGTTAATGTTTACTTTAAACTAGTTAACATTTAGGTGTCCTAATTCACCCAAAATAATTAGGTGGCGACTCCGCGAACCCTTAGCATTCTAGTACTTTTTTTCTAGCAACCCCATTAGCCTTTTAGCATCCTTTTAAACTTTAGCATCCTTTTAGCATTTTTAAAATCTTTAAGCCTTTTAAGCTTTTTAGCCTTTATTTTTATTTTCTAACCCTTTATTTAAGCAGGAGTTTAGAAAATAAATGCCATGACGAAAAAGGCGCGACAATTTATTCATCTTTGTTCTGAGATAGCTGAAAGCCTCTGTCCTGTGGTTCCCCAGCCATGGCTACATTTGCTGTCTTCTTGTTCCTATTATTGTTGTCATCTGGATAACCATTGAGTTTGAAACATTTCTCTTTAACATGACCATTCTTCTTGCAATAGTCACAGAAGTATAGTAACTTGTAACATATCTCCCGATGATGTCCCTTTACTTTACAGAAATCACAATATGACTTCGACTTATAATTCTGTGAATTGGAAGCCTTACTGAGCATAGCTGAATGTTCAGATAATTCACTCCCTGTATATTTCCCATTGAGTAGTCTCTGACTTTCATCTTGTGCGACCATCGCATAAGCCTGATTCACAGTTGGAACCGGTGCCATTAGAAGAATGTGACTCCTAACCTGATTATATCCGTCATTTAACCCCATTAAAAACTCCAGCAATCTCTGATGTCCTAGGTGGAGTACATATTCCTTAGGGCTCGAGCAATCACAAATTGGAACTGGAACCATAGAATCAACTTGATCCCATATGTCCTGCATTCTAGAATAATAGGTCGCCACAGGAGATACACCTTGATGAAGCATTGCTAACTCTTTTCGTAGTTGATAAACACGAGATAGATTGATTTTATCAAATCGCTCATGTAAGTCTTTCCAAACTGCAGAAGCAGAGGACTTGTACAGAATACCGCTAAGTAGATTTTTGTTTACATTTCTTATTATCCAAGACATGACCATCGCATCACATCGATCCCATTGCTGAGTCAAATCAGCACCATAAGTACCTCGTTTAACCGAACCGTCAATAAATCCAATTTTGTTCTTAGTCAGCAAGTTCAACCGCATCATTCTACTCCATAAGGTGTAATTCTCCATGCCTATTAGCTGTATTTCAATTTGTAAACCACCGGCTGAGTCGGATCCGCTCAAAAACAGTGGATGATTATGATCTAATGGAAGCGAAGAGAAATTTGGAGTTTCCTCCGCATTCACTGGCATGACAGGGGTCATATGAAGATGAGATGAAGATGAGAGTAAAAAAAAATTGTTGCAGAATCAGAAATTGATAAGATCGATAACTTCAAAAAAAAATTGATCGCGTGGATTTTAATTCAGTACACTAGCTTTGATACCATGTTGAATTAGACAATTCTCAACTTGCATGTTTGATCCAGCTTGTGGATCAAACAGCAGTTGGCATACCCAAGATGAGCTTCACGAAGAAGACGAAGTAAAGGAAGAGAAAGGAAAACATTTTGAGAAAGCTTTTCAGTTTATTTTCTTGTGTTGTTTTCAAAAACTAACCAACTACACAACTAAAGCAAGCAGCACTACTTAACCGAGAAAGTTCTAGAAATAGTTAATTAGAGGAATGTTGGTGGGGCTTGTAATCTGTTGGGCTTAATGACATTGGGCTGGACTGACTGCTGGATAACATTGGGCTGGACATTTCATCAACTTCAACTATTAGGGTTTCCTATAGTTATGATTTATGAATAAGTAATTTATGAGGGTATTATTATATCAAAGTTTATAGTCGAGTGATATATGTAGAACTGTAGATGCAGAGCTGGAATTTTGAGTTTATGGTTCTTGATTCTAAAAAAATATCATATCTTACTGAGATTTGAATAAATTATTTATACATATTAAGTGAATTTTTATATACAAATATAAAATCTGGACAAAAACTATTAAATTCACGTGAACCCACAACCAGAACTACAGCTCCGCTCCCGTGTTGAAGTCTTTCACACAGTTGGTGTTAGTTCGATTTTCGTTGTTCTCTTTCCCTTCTCTCCGTGGAAATGTGGGTTTACTTTTATATTGTTCCAACTAAACTTCCTCTAATGAGATTTATCAAAGTATTAAGGTTTATAGTTGACAAGTTGAGAAAAAAACACTTCTTTTGAATTGCTAACCATGTGAGAAGTGGATTCAAACATTTTAAACTTGGATGATTTCGACATAAGATTTTTACCACTATATTCAGTGTGTTTTAAAATTATGGGATCAAATCTAATATTTATTAGTATCGAAAATATAGGATTTAGATAAACTCAATATGAAAGTTGCATGTATCACTTAACGGAGTCTTAGGTGACCAACATATATTTGAATTGAATTCATAAACTACTATTCAAATTATATCCTCTTATTAGTAATTACGATCGAATTGTATTCAAATTGTAACATCTTGACATCTAAACTGTTTTTTGTTAATTCTTTTGGGGAATAAAATAAAAAGAAATGTGTGTGCATATACTTAAGGGGAATTTTTCCACAAATCTCAAGATAGAAGCAAGCTTGTGGAAGGTTATTATAACATGGTAGTAATTATTGCTTCGAAATTGGAATATCACAAGGTCCTATAAGAACTTAAAAAATGACTTTAGGTTGGTATAAACATAAACATACATAAAAAGAAGCAAGGGCTAATCCAAGAGCTATCAAGCTACAAACCATATAACAATGATTGTTTTTTACCGCAATTTGAATCGCAGTATTACGAGTTTGGATTTTAGTGAATTCCTAATCCAATTGTCAGAAGTAGGGTTGCACAAAATTCGGTCCGGACCGAACCGGACCGAAAAATTCGGTCCGGTCTTCGATCCCTGTGATTTGAGAATTTGGTTTTCGGTCCGGTCCGGACCGAAAATATTTTTTTTTATAATATATATAATTCCTAATATATATAATTTATAATTTTCTAAATTCCTAATATATATAATTCCTAATTTTCTAAATTTCTAATATATAATATTATATAATTTCGGGTCAGTTCCGACTAGATTTTTTTAAAATTGAATTTTCAATACTGAAATTGACATTCTCGGACGCGGTGCCACGAAATTTTTACGTTGAAATCTATTGTACATCGCGAGATATTTAGATTTGAAAATGGAAAAAACGTAACGATTTGGGGGAAAAGAGAAATTGACGTCCGAGCGCAAAATTATGACCGTATAAAGTTTGATCAATTTACAACCTATATTTCATATGTCAATACGTCCGGCGTGGAGAAATTTGGTGGGGTGAGAAATTTGGAGGGGGGGCAAATTCGGTCCATTCGGTCCGAAAAACTGGACCGGACCGAAAATGACCGGACCGAAAATGACCGGACCGAACCTGGACCGGACCGAGAAGTTCGGTCTGGACAATCCTACTGTTCGGTCCTCGATCCGGTCCGGTTTTAACCCTTTGTGCACCCCTAGTCAGAAGGTCACAATTCGAATTATAGTATTACAAATTTGAATTTTAGTGACTTTCTAACTATTTATGTCCACTTTAACCATCCCTGCTCCAAAGCTGGAGTCTCCTTCCCCAGGAACCCCCACACTCCGGTCCAACAGGTCTGTGAAGGAGGTAAATTATGGTGACTCAGTTGATTTCAAAGGTTAGATCAGTACCACGCTATGAACAAGGAGTCCTCCTTTATTTCAAGAAGAAATCCCCACACTGCCGTTGACAGGATTTGATCTTTGATCATTGCTCCAAATGTCCCTCATGAACTAATTGAGCTGCCCAAGCGGACCCATTTTAACCATCCCTACTCTCATGACTATGATGTAAACAATCAAGTTCAACGATATTGAAGAAATAAATTCATTTGAACTTGTTGAAGTTTGTATGGGTAATCTCATTATGCACTTGTCAGCATTTCTAAAAAAGTACATGTCTTTGTTAGGCTTTGAAGCATGACTAAAAACTTCGTTTTATGAACAAATAACTCAAAAAGAATTTGGGACTTCTACATGATTATTCAGGCAGAGTAAAAAATTACCCGTTTATACCCATTTACAAAATTCACCCATTAAAAAACTTGCACATCTTAATTTTGTGCAATTCACATAATTGTATATTCGGAAGGTATACAACATGAAGAATAGTTGCATCATATTATTGTATACACTATTTAGTTATATATGTGAATCGTATATCCCAAAAGTAAATACCATACATACTGTGTATTTTGTAAATATTTTTCTCTAAACAAATATACAGTATAAATTCTTGAAATGGATATTTTTTGGACCTCGTGAGTGCACAACGTAAATTTCCCAAAGAATTTCAAGGTGGTTGGAGTTTCATTAATTGAAGCAATATAGAAATTTTACCTTATTTGGATGACTAATACAGACACTTCCAATTACAGTAAACCTCTATAAATTAATAATCTTGGGACCATGAAATTTTATTAATTTAGAGAGATATTAATATATCGATAAATTAATATTTTATCAATTAAAAGAGAGACTTTTTAAATTCAGCAAATTTAGTATATGTATTGAAAATAAATGAATTCATATGTTTCATTGATTATATTCATGCATCAACCAATTCTTTGTAACTAATTAAATATATTCATGTATAATATCAATTCATTGTATACAATTAACTATTATATTCATGGACACATGTATCAATTCATTGGAATTACTTAAATAATGTATATTATGTTTACATTAATTAGTTGCACTTAAATAACTATTATAGCCAATTAAATATATTCATGCATGATGAATGAAACATATACTATATAAATCTCAATATGAAAATAAAATAATTCATAACACTCAACCATGTCTTCTCATCTAAAAGGCATCGCAAAATCATCCATGAATGATCAAATGCGTAAAGCATTATGTGAGTATAAGAGAGACCATCCCCATGCACTCAAAAAAAATTACAAGAGTGTGTTGATGAAAAATATCGTTTGAAAGTTAGTCAAGGTACAATATCAAACACTCTCAAGAGATCATCGGAGTACCCTTTCAGCCAACTTTGAGAAGGGTGGGGATATTAAGTGACACAAATCGACGAAATATCCAGATATGAGAAGGTTCTTTATGAATGTTTTCTTCAGTACCAAGATCGAGTCAACATGACCGGAGAGCTTATTTTGGAGAAAGCAAATGATATAATGAAGCTTTTGCATCCTCAACACCCTCCTGAACATCAATTTTCTCAAGGTTGGCTTGAAAAATTCAAGGTAAGACATGGTATTAAATCATTTCGTCGTTTTGGAGAAAGTGGTTCGGTTGACATTCAGTACATGAAAATGAAACCGGAGGCTATAAGGGAGAAAATAAACCAATTTCCCATGAAAGATGTTTTTAATTTGAATGAAACGGGTCTGTTTTATAGGTTACAAGATGATCACTCTCTTGCAACCAAGCAACTTGAGGGAAGAAAGCAATACAAACAGAGGCTTACAATTGTTATTTGTTGCAACGAGGATGGTTCGGGAAAAAATCTTTTATGGATTATTGGAAAATATGCAAAGCCACGTTGCTTCAAAAATATCAACATGAGCATCATCAATTGTCATTATTGTGTCAACAAGGGGGCATGGATGACTAGTGTGTTTTTTGATGAATATGTTCGCTGATTTGATCACAAAATGAATGGCAGAAGAATCTTGTTGATGGTTGACAATTGTACAGCCCATCCAAAAAATATTGAAGGGTTACGGAATGTTGAGTTGTTTTTTTTGCCACCTAACATGACATCAACGATTCAACCATGTGATGCATGAATAATTAGAGCTTTCAAGATGCACTATCTAGGAGATTCCACAAAAATCTACTGGAAGGTCATGAGTTGGGGCTACCTAATCCTGAAAAGATTAATGTTTTAGATGCCATCAATTTTGCAGTCTCCGCTTGGACAACCAATGTTTCTCAAGTGTCAATAGCAAATTGCTTTCGGCACTGCAAAATCCATTCAAATGAAGAAATCTCAAGTGAGACAAACTTTGAAGAAAGCCTACATGAGCTTGAGAATATGGTCAAGGATGTTGGTTATCACAATTAAATGGACGTTAACAAATTGGTGGACTATTCGGGTGAAAATGATGAATGTTCAATGGTTCAACGTTTAGAGGAAATTGTTGCTGATATTATTGAAGATCCTACTAATGATGAAGCTGAAGATGATTCAATACCGTTGGAACCAGTCACAAGAAAGGAGACTTTGAGCGCGACAACAACTCTTCAAATTTTTTTGTTGCAGCTAGAGAACTCGACACCGGAACTCTTGACTGCAATTAAAAAAGTTAGGGATGAAATCCAATTAGATTTAAATTTTAAGAAAACTCAAATAACAATAGATTCATATTTTAGCAAATTGTCATAATATTTATAATTGTAATATTTATGAATTATTAATTTAGAATTTTAATGGGACCTAATATTTATAAAGGGATTTTCTGAAAAATTATTATTTTATTATCTTATCGAAATTGATAATTTTTTACAAAGGCACAAGTCGGAACCGAAAGATTTTATTATTTTAGATAGTTTATTAATTTATAGAGTATTAATTTATAGAGGTTTTACTCTATTTGCTCCGAATTTTGGAGACAAGAATTTGCATATTATGTAGAATCCTCGTAAAACTTATATTCTACTCATATACTTTTTTTTTATGTCAGATATTTTCTCTCCTCTATTATTTTGGATGGATTTGGTCATAAAGGTGTATATATATATATATATATATATATATATTTATTCTCATATTATAGTCATTGTTTCGTGACAATGACATGCAAATTGCAAATTATGCTGTGAATTGCTAATGTTTTCCAGGTGCTGTTGTGTATGTGGATCAAAACAAGTGATGTCATTTTCTAGCATCTTGGAAATAAAATTACAAGGACAATACTGTATCATTAATTGGTTTACTTAATTTGTTTTAATTAATAGAATTTAATTTTACTAAAGGCCTCGTGTCAATCACATCCATATAGGGTCCAATTAGTTTGTTGGTGTGTAAATCTCCTTTTACTCGTGACAGAAAAGTTTAAAACATAATCTGATTATTAATCAACGGGAAAAGACATATTAGCCTGTTTGACCACGTTTATTTATTTTTTTTCAAAAATGTTTATTTTTCTCCGAAAGTGTTTATTTTAAAAGAAATCTTTCGTGAGTAAATATGTATGTAGATATCTAAAATGATAATAGCGCTTTTGATTCCTTCATTATTGACAATACTAATTTTGCTAAATGGTGATATTCAACCTAGCACATTTTGCTCCAGTACTTTTGATCCATCGAGAGGATAATTCATAGATGATCATTCTGTAGGTGTTTACGTCGGATTCGTACACACAACGGAATTTGAAAATTTATGTTTCAAACCCGACGACGGTCGAACTGCAATATGATAAGTAATGAAAAATACAAACACAAAGTAAATGTAAAACTTCGAGCGAAGACTTACATTTTGAAAGTAGTCAGCCAAGCAGTTGAATCTTCAATTTTTGTGTAGTCCGAGGGTGCACACGCAAACGTCCATCGATTTGTAAGTTCTGGAGAACTGTGATGTAATTTGCTAAGTCAGGATTGCTAGAGATTCTGACAGAGCTTTAGAAGAGATTTACCTCTCTTAGGTTTTTGGTGTATTGAAATGAGAAGATGAGCTTCCTATTTATAGGATAAAATAAGAGCTCAAGGATTTCGGTAGTCCCAACAATGGCGAGTGATTTGCGGGCCGCGTCACACCGCATGATCTCGATAAGAACGCAGTCTTGGCGTGTGTTCACAACCGCCCGATTCAAATCTATTTTTGCCCACTTTTCCATTTTAATGTCGGCCATCAACCGAACATTTAGGTATCTCCTTACAATTACATCCTTCAATCGGCTTAACATTTGACTTAGTGTTACCGCCCGTGCCTTTACATATCGTCACTAATTACATTAGGATCTTCGGAACTTTTAAGCTGGGGAAGACGAACCCAATATGTAAAGTTTAGCTACACAAAATATGTGAACTGAACCTATATGTGAGAAGATAAAATCCCTTCATTCATGACACACTCAATCAAGCTTAGGATTTGTCGAGTGTCTATCCAAATGGCTTGATTATTATAACTTATCTATATTAGTTGACAACAGGACCATGTCACAGACATGTCCATTGCATTGACCAATGACTTAGTCAACCTAATACCATATGAGTACATGAGTGTTCGCTCGAATATAAATTCAAGGAGTGAATCCTTTCTTGGCTCACATACCACCTTTAATCTACTTCGTAATGCACCCAAAATAAGTCGCGTCTCAACCTATAAGGCATTTGAGCTTAGGACAGGATCAAAGTACATTACTACGTAGACAAGATGATATTGACCTCAAGTCTAAGGACTTTTATCTCAGCGCGCGATGATATTATAGACCGCAAGCGATCGTCGGTGGGCATGTCAATACTTCAACATGTGTCCATCACGAATTGTCATAACTCGTAGCAAGTGAGACATACTACATCCCTTAAGGATATGATGCAGACCACATGTCGACGTATCGCTGATGCGCTATTTATGCACACACTTTAACGCAAGTGCACGTTGTCGAGTCAAGTAATATAGTCTTTGAAGACCGAGTTATCGTCCTCAGGGATTAGTGTTCAAGTACCAACTTCTATTCTTTGTTATCTATTTGGTGACCGATATTTGAGTTGTTGATTATGACTAATAATTATAAAGACTAATTAACTATGTGTTTACTTCGGTGATAATGGAAATAGGGCTTTCAAGTCTCCTCAACTATCCACTTATATTACTTACTAATGCAATTAACTATGGTTCTTCTTCTTTTGGAGATAGCAGGTTTACTAATTCGTTTTATACTCCCGTTAAGGCTATATAAACACTCAACCCCAGTAGCGCTCCTTTCTACCTTTCGGTGATAAGGATGACTCTATAGGAGGATTAAGAACAAAAACCTTATTAATGCTACACAAGTAATTGAGGTATTTGCATCCCCAATTCGACCTATGTCTACCCAACTACAGGATAGTCACAACCTCCCCCTTTCGGAGTTTGATTAGAAATCATATAAATAATGATAATTAGTGATCAATTAATTACCAAGCAATCAAATCATCTATTGGATAAATCTCAACAATAAGAAGAACAACAATAAACATGCATTAATTCATAAAATAAGGTTCAAGTGAATTGACATGGAAAGCCCTATATTAGAATTAGTTCCTAGCCATAGTCATGACAAGAACTAATTCAATATCCAACATAAAACTGAAAATAAGTAAAAGAAAAGAAAAATACTCAAGAACGAGTCTTCAAGCCTTCTAGCATCCAAGGGTTGTGTTGTGGAATATTTACAAGATGGAATGGTGAATGGATGGATGTAGAATGGTGAATGGTGGAATGGAGAATGAATTCTTCTAATGATATAGAGACTATTTATAGACCAAGAATCCTTTAGGTGAAAGGTTAAGGATTTTGTAGGTAGGAAAAGTTATTAGAATCCTTTTAGGTAAGGGTTTTAAGGTAGAAAAGTTATCCCTTTAGGTAGCAAAAGTTATCCCTTTAGGTAGGAAAAATTATCCCTTTAGGACTCTGAAAACATGTCAAATTCGGCCCAGAACTTCATAAATCCCGCGTCGGCCGCACCCTATGAGGGCGCGCGGCCGAAAAACTGCAACTTTCGAACTTCCAGCACGTTGGCGTCGCGGCGCGGTGGCGTTCAGCGGATTACATTTCGTCCTTTTTCCGTCCGGACTTCGTCGGTTCTCTTCTATAATTCCCGGAACTTCTCAGACTTCATTTCTTGGCCCTTTTGGTGTGCAATTCCATCTCATTTATGCTCATTTCATCTCCTTTTCGCCATTTCTCCATTTCTGACCGCTGTGACACAAAAGAAAGGAAAACAACCCTAATATTATACTAAACATAAATGAAATGAGTAAAATACTAACTAAAAATGACTCAAAAAGTGTATATAAAATACACCGATCAAATACCCCTAAACTTAACCTTTGCTCGCCCTCGAGCAAAGATCAAAAGAAAGAAATAAAGACACAAGAAAAAAGAAACTAGAAAGACTCAACGACATTAATCACTTTGTTGCATTGTTGTTACTTAGAAAAAACATGAAGGTTAGCAGAATAATATGCAGGAACATATAGCATGAATTTTTAGCATTCTAAACACTCAAGTCAGATATTTCGCAAATTCAATTTAATCATGCTCAATGGAAGTAAAAATACCTAACTATGCATGTCAATTTCAAAATCCTATGGCCTGTTCACTTGTTATTCTCCACTAATCATGGATACACACATTAGAGATCTTCAGGGCTTTTCAGGGTTGTAATGTAGGCTTAGGCAGGGGTAGGTAAAAATAGGCATTTAGGCTCAATTTACGTACCATAAGCTCTTTTGCTTTAAATTATTCCCTTTTCTTTTGGTTCTCTTTTTAACCTCATACCTATCTTTCCCCTCTTTTGTTTTGAGAGAATGCGGTGTCTGATGAATAGTAAGCACCCCCAAACTTAGGCTTTTGCCTATTTATTATTACTTTTTCATTGGGGTGCATCAAAATTGTTTACTCTCTTTTGTCTCTTTTTCAACACTTTATATTCCAAACATCTCAATTTTTCACTTATGGCACAAGTGTGGAATTATAGGGTGTCAAAGAAAGGTCTTATTTTTAGGCTCAAAGGGGCTGACTATGGATATAATTTGACTGTCAGGGATAAGCAAAGAATGGTAAGAAATGGCTAACAAAGAAATGTCTGAGTCATTTCTCTAACATGCATATCCTAACTATTTCGCCTCAAATAGCAAGCAAGCAGACACATAGGTTTAATCACTAACAATGCATAAATCAAGCAAGATACCCCAAATAGTTCGATTTCATGAATTTTTGGCATATCTATCCTAAGTGTTCAGATGGTTGCTTCTAATTCCACTACATTATTCCACTTTACTTCACTAGGTGTTTCAAGTAGCTACAACATGCATGATCTTTAAAAAAAAAATATGACTCAAAAAAAATACTCAAGATTACACAAAATAAATCAAAAAGATTCAAAAACAATAAAACATCCCCCCAAACTTAAATCACATATTATCCCCAATGTGTGCAAGACTCAAAAAAAAAAAAATTGGGACAACTTACTGATACAACACAGCGGTCATAACGGAGGTCTAGAAGGAAAAAAATTCTGGAATTTGCACGGAGTATGGCACTCTGAAGTTCCGCGCGACACGAGATTCAGCGCCCGCGCTGCTAGTATCTTGTGGCTCTCTGAGATTCCGCGTGGCTGATTCTGGCGCCCATGCGCCGACGATTTTTCCTTTTTTCAGCGTTTTTATTCTTTTTTCCTCTGTTTTAGCTTTCAGTCCTCCTGTCATCCAACAACACAAAACAAGAACCCAAGACCGTGAGACTGTTCAAGACAAAATAAAATAAAATAAAGACAAAAATTAAAATAACATAATTAAAACATTGGGTTGTCTCCCAACAAGCGTTGTCTTTAACGTATTTTAGCCGGACGCAATTAACCTTTACGAGTGCCCATTGAATCCTTCTGTGAACTGCTTGCAATCCGTAGAGTTATTGTTGTAGGTCTCACTTTCCCTACAACCATCTGTTCAAACAAGGGCCTTAAACATAAAATTATCCCCCAAGTACACAAGACAGGCTTTTATTTTAGGCTCTCTATAATGTAGGGATCAGTGAAATTCCCTACATCTCTCAACTCTAGGGGGTGCCCTTGATGGTATGGACTTCCTATTTGGGGATCAACAGTGATAGCTTGTGGTGTTTCTTCTATAACAGGCGCAGGAAGAAGAATTTCCACAGAATCCAAAAAGGTGAATAATTGGATCTCAGCGATCTTTTCCTTCTCTACACCAACTATCTCGCCAGAGTCCTCAATAGCTGGTGTTGGTTCATGCTCCTCAATTTGCTTGCCACCTCCCATAATGATGTCGCTAGGCAGATTTACTTGAGGTGTATTGCTCATCTCATCCATCAGTTGCCCTATGTGGGTCTCCAAATTTTTTAGGGACTCCCTTGTCTCAGCCATAAACTGAGTCTGGCACTTGGTGAGCATAAGTATGCCTGTCCGTAACTCATTTCGATCCTCCTCTGGAACCTGTGGGTTAAGCTGCTGTTGATGACTCCACTGTCTCTGATAGTAGTAGTCCATGTGTCCTGATTTTTTTTCCCGAATTTAACCTGAAAAATAAGAAAAACAACAAAAGATGATAAAAAAATGCTCGCAGAACAAGTTGGAACTTGTTCTTGGAGCAACCAAATTAGACATAAGAATAGATAAATCGATATTGAACTATGCCAATCCCCGGCAACGGCGCCAAAAACTTGATGCGCTATTTATGCACACACTTTAACGCAAGTGCACGTTGTCGAGTCAAGTAATATAGTCTTTGAAGACCGAGTTATCGTCCTCAGGGATTAGTGTTCAAGTACCAACTTATATTCTTTGTTATCTATTTGGTGACCGATATTTGAGTTGTTGATTATGACTAATAATTATAAAGACTAATTAACTATGTGTTTACTTCAGTGATGATGGAAATAGGGCTTCCAAGTCTCATCAACTATCCACTTATATTACTTACTAATGCAATTAACTATGGTTCTTCTTCTTTTGGAGATAGTAGGTTTACTAATTCGTTTTATACTCCCGTTAAGGCTATATAAACACTCAACCCCAATAGCGCTCCTTTCTACCTTTCGGTGATAAGGATGACTCTATAGGAGGATTAAGAATAAAAACCCTATTAATGCTACACAAGTAATTGAGGTATTTTCATCCCCAATTCGACCTATGTCTACCCAACTACAGCATAGTCACAAACTCCCCCTTTCGGAGTTTGATTAGAAATCATATAAATAATGATAATTAGTGATCAATTAATTACCAAGCAATCAAATCATCTATTGGATAAATCTCAACAATAAGAAGAACAACCATAAACATGCATTAATTCATAAAATAAAGTTCAAGTGAATTGACATGGAAAGCCCTATATTAGAATTAGTTCCTAGCCATAGTCATGATAAGAACTAATTCAATATCCAACATAAAACTGAAAATAAGTAAAAGAAAAGAAAAATACTCAAGAATGAGTCTCCAAGCATTCTAGCATCCAAGGGTTGTGTTGTGGAATATTTACAAGATGGAATTATGGATGGATGGATGTAGAATGGTGAATGGTGGAATGGAGAATGAATTCTTCTAATGATATAAAGACTATTTATAGACCAAAAATCATTTAGGTGAAGGGTTAAGGATTTTGTAGGTAGGAAAAGTTATTAGAATCCTTTTAGGTAAGGGTTTTAAGGTAGGAAAAGTTATCCCTTTAGGTAGGAAAAGTTATCCCTTTAGGTAGGAAAAATTATCCCTTTAGGACTCTGAAAACATGTCAAATTCGGCCCAGAACTTCATAAATCCCGCGTCGGCGTCGCGGCCCTATGGCGCGCGGCCTGAAAAACTGCAACTTTCGAACTTCCGGCCACATTGGGCGCGCGGTGGCGTTCGAGCGGATTCTGTTGCCGTCCTTTTTCGTCGGACTTGTCGATCTCTATAATTTCCGGAACTTCTCAGACTTCATTTCTTGGCCCTTTTGGTGTGCAATTTCATCTCATTTATGCTCATTTCATCTCCTTTTCGTCATTTCTCCATTTCTGACCGCTGTGACACAAAAGAAAGGAAAACAACCATAATACTATACTAAACATAAATGAAATGAGTAAAATACTAACTAAAAATGACTCAAAAAGTGTATATAAAATACACCGATCAATCGCATATCACCGATATCCCAATTTCGATGATCATTAGTCGAGGTAATTTAAGATTTACGTTATAACATTAATTCTCACATCATTAATAAACACGTAACCTCTAGGGATGCATTTATAGAATATTATAAACAATTAACTAATAATTCAACAAATGCAAATTGTCATAATATTAATCATCATTAATATAAATACGAATGTGTATAAAGTACATTGTGTCATAATACAGATTGTCTCTAGGACATACATATACTTTCAATCTCCCACATGTCCTAGAGCCAATCACCAAGCTTAATGGTTTAGTAAACGGGTCTGCTAGATTATTGTCTGTGGGAATATAGTCTATCTTGATATCTTCAGCTTCCACATCTCTCTCAGGATGTGGGACTTTCTTGGTACATGTTTGTTTCTGTTTGTTGATCTTGGTTCCTTTTCTTGTGCAATGGCACCAGTGTTGTCACAATAAATAGTTATTGGACAACTAACACACGGACCCCTAGCTCCTTCAAAAACTCAGAAATTACGACAACTTCCTTAGCAACTTCCGATCCAGCAGTGTACTCCGCTTCAGTAGTCGAGTCTGCAGTAGTAGTCTGTTTGGAACTTTTCCAGCTCACTGCTCCTCCATTGAAAATGAACGTGTAACCAGACTGAGATTTGAAATCATCAACATCTGTCTGGAAACTAACATCAGTATACCCAGTGACAACCATCTCATCAACTCCACCATAGACTAAGAAGTAATCTTTAGTACGTCTGAGGTACTTGAGAATACTCTTGACTGCTTTTCAGTGTTCCTCGCCAGGATTCTGCTGGAACTTGCAGGTCATACTAAGTGCAAAGGCCACACATGGCCTAGTACATGTCATGACATACATGATTGATCATATAGTCGAAGCATATGAGATCCTCTTCATGCGCTCAAGTTCAATAGCATTAGAAGGGCAACCCTTCTTTGATAATTTGATGCCTTGATCTATCGGAAGATCGTCTTTATTGGAATTCTTCATTAAAAAGTGTCTAAGCACTTTGTCTACGTAGACTGACTGTGACAGAGTGTAGCAGGCTTCACCTAAATCCTTCATCATGAAGGTCTTCGACAACCAATCCTTAACTGACTGCATGAGGGTCTTATTATCTCTCATTATCAATATGTCATCAACATATATAATAATGAAGACAATACCATCATCCTTGCGTTTAGAATAAACACAAGAATCCTCTTTGCTTCTGACGAAATTAAAAGATTTGATAGCATTGTCAAAGCAAATGTTCCAACTCCTAGAGGCTTGATTGATATACATAGATTCTATTTCGAATTTCATGGCTTTTTGCCATCTCTTCAAATCAATGTCTAGCATTACTTCGCTGTAGGTTCTAGGCTCGTCATATCTAGAATATCTAGCTCACTTTGTGTTTCCACAAGTAGATTTAGTATTTTCGGAGGACGGTGAGATCTAGAAGACCTACGGAGTTGATTGTCTTGCAGTTCAGTTACAGGTATGTTCTGACTGTGAGTATGTTCTTGTGCGCTGGTTGATCCACCAACATTAGAGCTTTCGGGAATATCATTTTCATGTCTTTCCTGAATGGAAGGAAATGAAACTGGTGCACTTGCTCCCAAGGTCTGTGCCGGAAGATCTTGCATTTTTGCATTACTCCTTGTAGCACTTCCACTGGCCGAAGGAGGTACCCTAAATACTCAATCTTCGCCAGAAGCTCCCACTGAATTCTTGTTTTTATCAACGAGCAAGGATCCAACCTATTTGTTACCTTGTTCTTGAATTTCTTCAAGTTCTATCTCTGTGCAACTCTCATCCTTGTAGACATATTCATCTTCAAGGAAAGTTGCGTTCCTAGAAATAAATATCTTATGTTCTCCAGGAAGATAAAAATAGTATCCCTTAGTTTTCTTCGGATACCCAACAAAGTAACATTTCTCACTTTTAGTTTCCAACTTATCAGTGATCAACTTCTTGACATATGCAGGACACCCTCAGGGCCTCATGTGTCTAAGTTATGGCTTTTTGCCACATTATACCTCATATGGTGTCTTTTCGACTGATTTAGATGGAACTCTTTTTAGAACATATATTGAGGTCAAAATAGCGTATCCCCAAAGGTATGTTGGAAGAGCTGAAAATCTCATCATGGACCGAACCATATCAAGTAAGGTTCGGTTTTTCCTCTCGGCAACACCATTCATCTGTGGTATTCCAGGAGGTGTCCATTCAGAATGAACTCCATGAAGCTTTAAGTAGTCAAGAAATTCTTTGATTAAGTATTCACCCCCACGATCAGATCGGAGAGTCTTGATACTCTTTGAGAGCTGTTTCTCAACTTCACACTTAAACTTCTCAAAAGCCTCGGATTTGTGTCTCATAAGATACACATATTCAAACCTTAATAAGTCGTCTGTGAAAGTGATGAAGTAAGAGAAACTCTCTCTAGCTTGAGTAAAAAATGGTCCACATACGATGTATGTACCAACTCAAGTACCTCCTTGGCACAGATCGCTTTTCCAGAAAGGAGTTTAATGGTCATTGTCATGCGATTTCCACGCGCTTAACGCAAGTGTACGTATCGTCTCAAGTAGTATACTCTGTAAGATCGAATATCGTCCTCAGAGACTGGTTTCTAATTACCGTTCATCTATTTTTTGGTATCTATTTGGCGATCGATAATTGAGTTTGGTTTTTGGTTAACTACTAGAATAATTGCAAGAATTAATTAAACTATTTAAGTTGTAATCAGATTATGAAGGGATTATGGCTTCCAATTTCATCGACTATCCACTATATTCAATCCTTAATGCGACTAGAATGGTTCTCCTTCTTCGTTAAGATAGTGGTTAACTGGACTGTCTTATATTCCGGTTAGGTTATAATGTTATATAATCACTCAACTCCAGTGCAGAACCCTTTTATATTTCTATGATAGGAGGATTAAGAACAGTAACCTATTATGCTACACAAGTATCGGGGTACTTTCGTCCGCGATTTTAACCTATGTCTATTCAATTACAGCATATTCAAATCTCTCATCTCGGTTCTTGATTCGAAATCATATGAGTTATGATAATTAGTGATCAATTAACTATCAAGCATTCAAACAAATTATTGAATAGATCTTAATCTAAGTGAAGAAGAAATCAACTAATGCATTAATTCATGAATAAGAGTTTCAAATGATTCCAAAGGAAAGTCCTAATAAAATGTTTAGCTCCTAACCATAGTCACGCTAAGAACTAACACAAAATCCACACATAAACTGAATTAAAAAACGAAAGAAAAGAAAAGAAATTACTGCGATTTTAACTTATGTCTATTCAATTACAACATATTCAAATCTCTCCTCTCGGTTCTTGATTCAAAATCATATGAGTTATGATAATTAGTGATCAATTAACTATCAATCATTCAAACCATGATTTTTAAAAAATTTAAGTCTAAATCAGATCACTATGAGAAATATATTTTGTTCTTTTATATAATATACTTGAAATTTACTATGTGCATGACATTAATATTGATTATCATAAATATTTTGATATTTTATTTTTCTATACATAATATACTTCTTATAAATATTATTACACATTATTTGAGCATGATTGTTATAGAGATGTAATTTTATAAAGAGTGTATCGTTATAATGAATGTCATTGTTGTTATAGATAGAATGTTGTTATAGAGAAGTAAATATAACTTGAAAAATTAATTCCGAAAAAAATTAGGATGTAATAGTGAAATGTTATTATATCGAATGACAATTATAGAGACGTTTGACGGTATATACAAAAAAAAGTATTTTTAGAAATATTTTCATAAATTTTAGTCGTGGCTCAATTTGCACTACATATCAGCTTATTTTTTTAGATGAGTTGAATTAAGCGGATGCGGGTGATCGAGCCCCCCCCCCCCCCCTCTTCCGCACATGGGCCTCTCGCGCTAATGGCCACTAGGGCCATTCACTTGGGGCCCATAATTTGGAGGCCCACTTTTTGTTATGTCTATATTTATTATGTGTTAATTACTTTCAATATACAGTAATATTTTTTAAAAAGTACTACTTCTTGGGCCCACTCTTTATTATATTTTCAAGAGTTTGTTTTTGTTGACACTAAAAAAGGTATGACAACTTTCATTAATGGTTCAATCTTTATTGTGTATAGATTTTTATAGAGTATTTGTTTTATGAAAGACAATAAGTATTAATATAAAAAATATTAGTTTTATCATTATGCAATATAATCTTTCTTTTTTCTTTTCTCTTAAGACTCTAGTGGATCAAAGAACAGATCCTTGAGATCAAAATGCAAATTAACAAATTAGTGATACTATCAATTGAAAAAGTATTATTGGATATATATATATTAAGATCTCGGATTAGTGTTTCCCTTAAGTCATTTAAATCGTTGAGACGCTTCCTGCTCCTGCACTTAAATAGATTAGACTGATCTTATTTTTCATGAGTTAATTTTGTCATTCTTTTTCTTTTTTTTTTGTGAAGGCACGTGGTATTCTTTCTTTCAGTACAAGCGGTAAATCCTGCATCGACGATACCGCAAACCACGTCAGCCAGTTAAACCACACTTGACAAGTCATGTGTGACAAGCTCCCGAAAGCGGCGGTGAGTTACGCAGGTTTGAACTTGTGACCAAACTCTCCCACACCACCCAATGAGGATACCCTCTGCCTTCAAGACCAACTGGTCTAGGACTTCGGATGTTAATTTTGTCATTCTTAATTCTAACCTTTGAGAGCATTTATATTTTTGGTTGCGTTGATTAGACAAATAAAAATTAAACTAGCTATGCAGGAGCTACTAACGTTCCACATCATCGTATTCATTATTAAAACACAATCAATACATCACGTTAGGTTATAGTTATACGAGTAATAATAATCATAAAACAAATGAAAATAAAAGAAAGTGGCATCCAGGTGGAAGCAAACAAAAAAAAAAGGATTTTATTGTCCTAATAAATCATGTGGTGATTGATGACTTTCCCATTTTATTTTGCTTTCTTCACTCATTGGCCCTTTGTTTCTTTTCCCTGTAGTGTGTACCTTTTAAAATTATACACATCTACATATACTATACTTTATTTGTTTTTCCTCGTAATACTTTATTCTTTAGCTTTCCTTTTTTCTTCCTCTTGGGAGACATATGTTGTCATTTCAATCTTAATTAACCCATACACATGTTATAGAATCTTACATAGTATACAACCCATGTCATTATTATCTTTACTTTTACCCTGTAAAGTAAAATAGCATTCATACGTAAATAATACAGTTCCTTAATAATTCGAATATGTAATCATACTACTTCTCAGTTGGAGCATTTAAAACTATTCATTTTACTCACTTCTTATTTTATGTTACTTTATTAGACTAAGTATGAAGTCCAACATGTTAGATTTAATTTATATATATATATATAAAACCTAGTGGAAGATTATATTGAAGTTTGTAGCACTTTAATTACATATTTATTTTTATAATTTTTTAATTTAAAAGATTTTTAAAAGAAACATACATGAGTTCTTTTTAACGTTATTTTCATCTATTCAAAATGTAAAGGTTTAATTGATCCATTTCCACGAAAAAGTTTGACTAGTCAAATAGATATGAATTCGATAACTCTGTAGAAAGTTTTGTGAAATAATATTATTAAAAGAATGATACTAAATATTTTAATACGTCCCAAAATATTTAAAAATTATCATTGTAATTGAGATAAAAAGAATAATAGTACTTCGTTTTGATGGACTGATAAATATAACAATATGTATCATATGTGTTAAAAAAGTATGAGTTATATGCCTTTACCTTCCTCCACCAATCTCTGTCGGATCGGGGGGTGGAGATCCTGTGGGCGAGGAATTTCGCCTTTGCTAGTTATATATCGTGACAGATGTAGCATGATAGGTGGGGGTACTCACACCTACCCCTGCATCCTACCCACACCTACCCCTCCACCCTACCCTATCCTCAAATTTCTATTTCATATTTTTTCTACTTGTATAAAAAATATGGATTTTTTTCTAATCTCCCCCTACCGCCCTAACCCCACCTACCCCCACCACACTCCATCCTCAAATTTCTATTTCATATTTTTTGTTACTTTTATAAAAATATGAAAAAAAATTGTACCTCTCCCCTACCACTCCCCCCGTCCGCCCTACCCCAATCTCAAATTTCTATTATATATATATATATATAAACAATTTATAAAAAAATATGAAATTTTTTATTAACCTCCTCTGCCCTAACCCCACCTACCTCACTCTCATCCTATTCTCAAATTTTTATTTTATATTTTTACTTTTATAAACAATTTATATAAATATAATTTTTTTCTTACACTCGCCCCTATCCACACCTACCCCCTTCCACCATCACCTCATTCTCAAATTTTGATTTAATATTTTTTTTGCTTTTATAAAAAATAAAAAAAAATCTTAAAAATATTATTCTTATTTTAAAAATAAAGATATGAAAAAATCAAATATCATACAAAATAAAATAACATGTAAGTATGAAATTTATAAAAGTAATGGGTCAAGTTGACAAGTTGAGTTATGTCATCATTTAGCTCATCTTGACCCACTCATCTTAGCTCAAATAAATTTTAGGCGGATTGACATTGGTCCATCTACAACTTCATCATATCTTTATCCGCCCAACTTCAGGCCAACGACTCATCTGTCCCCCCTAATTATATCCCACCAAAAGTTAATTTGACTATTAGATGATTGAGCTTTGAGAAAATTTATATCTGACCCCGCCAAAAACTAAACGCAGACAAATCATTTATTTTGACTATGTGATTGAATGAATTTTCAGCAAATTTATAACTCCTTGACATGATGACTACAAAAGAAATGGTCAACAATATCCCACTCATGCATTTCCAAATTTCTAATTCAAATGGAGCTTAATTAAGGTGGTAATACTAGGTTAATGTATGACACGTTTGAATTGCTAAGTGAACGAGTTAAAGGGTGTTTGGATTGAATTATTTTAAGTATTTTTTAGTTTTTCAGCTCTTTTCTATTTTTTGAGGTGTTTGAGTGAGATAAAAAATATTTTTAAACACTTGTCTTTAGGCTTAAAAGGTACAAAAATAAGTCAAAAGTTGAACAAGACCAATTTATGACTTTTAGCTTATAAACTACTTTTAAAAAGTCAATTCAAACACTCTATTAATGATCCATCCATTTAGTGCCTGTTTGGTACAACTTTTCAAAAGGCCAGAAGTGCTTTTGAAAAGCCAAAAGCATTTTTGGCCTTTTTTTTTAGTGTTTGGTGGAAGCTGCCAAAAGTGCTTTTGGATTCCAAAAACACTTCTGGAAGAAGCCCAAAATTTGAGCTTCTTGAGTAAAGTTTTTTTTTTCCTTATAACTTTTTTGTCTTTTATACAAAAACACTTTTTTTATTGACAACCAAACACCTAACAACTTTTTGATAAAAAATTTTACTTGAAAAGTTCTACTTCTAAAAGCTTTTTTTAATAAATTGTACCAAACGGAGCCTTAATAATTAAGCCATGTGGACTCACATAAATTCAGCTCTTCTTGGGCTGATTTGCGCAATGTATATAGCTCAAATTACCCCATGAGATTTTTTGTTAAATACTTTAAATAATTTTCTTATTTAATAAATTATATATAGTTATATAAAAAAATGTAAAAGTTGGGCGTTGGATCACGAGTTCATGACCCATTATTTAGCTCATTTGGTCCCAACTCCCAACACATATTAACCCAAATAGATTTTGAGCACGGTTGCCTATTGAACAATACTCATATATTAATACAGCTCATTTTAATCCGTTCAAATTTGACTCAAATCATTTATATGCTACTCGTATGCCTAAAATAATTTAAAAAAAAACACACAGATAAAGCTTTTGATTTTGTGCACAATGAGAAGTCTTCTCAAAAGATATAAAGAAGGGTTATGTTATTCAAGGGGGATAGGTGTTTCTCCATTTATAGGAGCAAAAAATTGATTTGATGTAGACTTGTCATAAAAGTTGTTTGAAAACTCCCCAGTTGCTATAGCTCGTAACTCGCAAGTGCTCAAGTCCAATGATGACAAAGTTTGAAACAACAAGACTATATTAGATAAAACTTAGCAAAAATGTCAAATATTCTTTTCTTTTAAATGTTAGGAGTAATAATTAAGATTGAAGTGGAAGTGAAATTACTCTTAAATCTAACAGACGAAAATAATCCAACAGACGTATTTACAAGATACACCAGGATAATATTGAGCCCTTGCTTGGTTGCTTTAATTACTGGATCTGCTAACCAATGTAGTAATATAAATGAGTTTTCATAGTGTATACGTACTATTATTTATTCACGATATTGTGTTATGTGATGAACAAATGAGGTGTCAACCATAAGCTTGAAGCCTTGATCTATGGACCTGCATTTCAGAGACTTAAGGTATTTAGTGTAAGTACAAGTAAAATTGAATACAAGCACTACAAATTTATCCAATATGCAAAGAGTCAATTGAAGTGAGACTAGATGAGATTGCGGCGCTAAAATGCAAATAATTTAAATTTTTACTTGTTATTTCAAGAGAATGAAATGATAGATGAAGATGTTACATATAAAATTAAAATTGGATGGTTGAAATGAAGAAGTGTTATAGGAGTGTTATGTGATATGGTGATGCCTATCAAAGTGAACGGTAAGTTTTATCAAATAATATGTTTTTGGTTAACTTTTTTCTTTTTGTGGAATTATATGACCATCAATTGCGTTCATTCATTGCTTGTTGCGCAACGTAGTAAATGTTGAGCAGCTAAAATCTAAACACAAATAATGAGTATTGCAGAGATACACATGCTAAAATTGATATGTGATCATATAATGTTAGATAAGATTAGAAATGCTAAACTTGAGATAGTTGTTCATTGGCCATGCCGACTTATAGATGCAATGATAAATTGGTGTAAAACTATCCGTAAGTAAAGGTGTTAAAAGAGGACAAAGTACATCTACAAGCACATGAAAAGAAATTGGCTCAAAAGATGTACTGCTACTCTTCTAACAGTCTCTTCTGTTATTAAGTACATAAAACACAAGGTAATTGTACATCTTAACTCCAAGCTCAAAGTGTCCAATAAATATAACAAACTGTTTTTTTTTTCTTCGTAGAGCAAATGCACACACGTAATTGAAGAGAGTGGTGTGTTTTATATTTTCATTACTATAATTGGTTCCTCGTGTGTTATTTAAAAAAGAAAAAAAGGAGAAGCAAAAAGACCAAAAAAGCCAATCCCAATTAAAAGTTTAAAACTGTTTTGGATTTTTTTTTCTTTTATTAAATTATGGGATTGATTACAAACAATATGGTGAACTTTTTGGAGTAATTGGTAAATTGTTGTCATGTGACCATGAGTTCAAGCCGTTGAAACAATCTCAGGCAGAAATGTAAGGTAAAACTGCGTACAATAGATTATTGTGGTCTGATCCTTCCCCAGACTCCGCACATAGAGGAAGCTTAGTGCACCACCTTTTTTATTTTATATTGTCTAATTTTGGTCAACAATGCCCCAAGAAAATGAAGAACAACTGGTGGGAATTATTTATTAAATTAAATTCATTTTCATGTCTTTATTTGTTTTTATCAACACATAAACAACAAGGCACAAATAGGACAGCCAAATTAGCTCAGCGTAGAGATTTATTTTTCTAGAAAATATTTTAAATTATTAGGACCAATTTTTTTCTTCCCCTTGAGAAAATTTGAGGGAAGAAAACAAACAAACAACAAAAGGACTCTTCCTGGCCCACATGACCTTTTTCCCACTAAAAAAGGCCCATAACAAAGGCCAGAAGTAAATAATAATGTTTTAAATATTGACGTTGACTAAATTAAGTAGAGATATTAAAATAATAAGGGCAACTCATTATATTAAGCTAAAACTCGGAGTTCGAAAAAAACTGAATCATAAGGATCTATCATACAATGTCTTATCCAAAGGTGTAAATATTTAACCCTTAACTTTGCGATTTAGAGCAGATATATCCCTCGTTAAAAAATTGGTGGATATATACTGCTGTCGTTAAAAAGTGATGCAAATATACCCTTTTTTTCTGAAGAGAGTTTTCTTTTTAAAATCATTTAGCTGATTTTTGAATTAAAAAAATTGTCACGGGGCTTTAAAAAGTCTACCCAATTTTTTTAGTAAACATAATTTTTTTAAAGCCACGTGATAATTTTTTTCCTGGTGGGTCGGGTCTGGTTCGTTTAAAAAAATAGGTAGACTTATTTTTTTAAAGTCATGGAGATATTTTTAAAAATAAATTAGACCCGATCCACCAGAAAAAAAATTAACACGTGGCTTTAAAAAAATATGTCTACTAAAAAATGGGTAGACTTTTTTTAAAGCGATGAGACATTTTTTAATTAAAACAATAAGCTAAATGATTTTTTGAAAAATTTCATCAGCGAAAAGTGTATATTTGTATAACAACATGAGTATATTTATACCATTTTGTAACGGCAAGAGTATCTATCTATCACTTTTTTAACGAGTGATATATCTGTTCTAAATTGCAAAATTGAAAGATATATATGCACCTTTTCCCTTAAATTAAAAAAAAAAAGACATTCACCAAATCTGCGGACCTTGGAATTGCATATAGATATTTAAATTTAAAAAAAGGCATTCAACAAATCCATGGACCTTGGAATTAATTGATTCTCAAAGCATACTATATATATATATAATTTCACCAGGTAACGTCTGGGGAGGGTAGAGTGTACGTATCTTACCCTTATCTTGTGAAGGTCGGGAGGCTGTTCCGATAGACTTTCGGCTCAAGAAAAGATGCAAAGACAACAATAATAATAAACAGTAATAACAACAATATCATAAGATAAATGGAGTAATGAACCAATCAAGTCGTAATATAGATTTAAAAAAATAAGCTAATGTACAAAGATAATAATACTCATACCACGAAAAAAAAATCTCAAACGAAAACTTACTAGCCCTCTACCTGATACTCGACTCACCCTCATAACAAAGGTCATGTCCTCGGTAAGCTGATACCCTGCCTAATCACCTCTCCCCATGACTTCTTTGGCCTACCCCTCCCTTTCTTAGGCCCACCACTGACAACCTCTCACACCTCCTAACTGGACCATATGCGCATCTCCTCTTGATATGACTGAACCATCTCAACCTTCCTTCCCACATCTTGTCCACCACGAGGCCCATCCCACCTTGTCCTGGATCACTTCATTCCGAATCATATATCTACTGGTATGCCGCACATCCATCTCAATATCCGCATCTTTACTACCTTCATCTTTTGGACATGAGCATACTTAACTGGCCAACACTTCCGCCCCATATACCTTAGTTGGTCTGACCACCACTTCATAAAACTTTTTCTTAAGTCTAGGCGACACATTCTTATCACACAACACACCTAATGCAAACTTCTATTTTATTCATACAACAACAACATACTGATGCGCGTAATATGCACACACTTTTTAAACGCAAGTGCACGTTATCGTATCAAGTAGTATAGTCTTGGATAAGACCGAATATCGTCCTCTAGGATTAGGGTCCAAGTATCAGTTATCTATTTTCTAGTATCTATTTGGTGAATTAATGATTGATTGTTTGGTTTGTAACTAAGAGTTATGAAAGCTAATTAAATATAAAGATTTAATTCAGATGTGATGAGAATAGGGCTTCTATGTATCCTTACTATCCGACATGTTACTTACTAATGCATTACTTATGGTGTTCTTCTTTTGGAGAAAGCGGGTTTCTGAAATCGTTTTATACTCGTTAGGTTATATAAACACTCAACCCGGTATTGTTCCTTACCTAACTTTTGATAAGGGTAACTCATAGGAGGATTAAGCACAAAAACCTAGTTGGCCGTCACGCCTGATGCGCAAAATTAGGGTTGTTAAGCCTCTCATCAACGCTACAAATCTAATTGAGGTATTTTCATCCCCAATTCAAGACCGTCTACCCAACTTACAGCATATTCACAATCCCTCCTTTTCAGAATCTGATTAGAAATCATATAGTGATAACTAGTTGTCAATTAGCTACCAAGAATTCAACTCAATTATTGGATAGATCTCTCAATAAGAATAATAACCATAAGCATGCATTACTTTATAACATAAGGTTCAAGAATTCAACATAGAAAACCCTATAAGAGAATTAGTTCCTAGCCATGAATATGACAAGAACTAATTCAAAGTTCATCATGCAAAAACTGAATTAAAGAAAGGAAAAAGAAAAGAAATTACTAATGTTTAGGTCTCGATCTCATAGCAAGAAAACCTTGTGTTTGGCAAGAAAAGGAACCCTTGAAAAGCGCCTAGGGTTCTCCTTTTATAGGTTTAAACGTCTCCTTCTTTTCCTCGGGCTGGCCCAAAAATCCGTCAAAGACCTAATTTTTCCGCGTCGGCGCGCGGCTGAGATGGGCGCGCGGCGGAAGTTCTGCAATCGCCGGGTGTTTTGGCGCGCGGCCCGATGCTCTGCAGTATGAGGCGCGCGTACAGAATCTCTGTAGCTCCTCGGATGTTTAGGCGCGCGACCCTGCATCTGGCATGCGAGGGCGCGTGTACACTGCTTTCGGAATAGTGGCGCGCGGCCAGTTTAAGCGCGCGGCTGGATCTTCTGCACGCCTTCGAATGATAGCGCCGCGCCTTCGATTGCGGGGCGCGCGCTAGTCCGGTTTTAGCCTTGTTCGCCACTTTCTCTGTTTTCAGCTCTGGCATCTCCTCTTTCGCCCTCTTTTTGCTCCTTTTCCGCCATTTGGCCACTTTAACCACTTTGACTCAAAAGAAAGAAAAACTATCCTAATACGACATTTATATGTGCAAAATGGGACAAAAGACTAACTAAAACAGACTCAAAAGGTGTATAAAAAATACACCGATCAAATACCCCCAAACTTAACCTTTGCTCGCCCTCGAGCAAAGATAAAAAGAAAGAAATAAAATGAAAGACTCAAAAGAATGAAAAATAAAGGACTCCCTGTCATTAATCACTTTCGCTGCATAGATGTTAACTAGAAAAACATGAAGGTTAGCAGAATAATATGCAGGAACATATAGCATGGAATTTCAACACATTGAGCTAGATATTTCGCAAATTCATACTTATCATGCTTAAATGGAAGTCAATATACTAAATCATGCATATAAATTCAAGAATTCCTATGGCATGCTTACTTGCTATTCTCCACTATTTACGGATATGCATAAAGAGATCTTGGACTTTGAGGTTGTAATGTAGGCTTAGGTAGGGGTTGGTAAAGATAGGCATTTAGGCTCATTTTTCTGTACCATAAGCTCTTTGGCTTTTCAATTTTTCCCTTTTTCTTTTGATTCTTTCCTTCACTTCATATCTATCTTTTCCCTCTTTTGTTTTGAGAGAGTGAAGTGTATTATACAAATAGGCACCCCCAAACTTAGGCTTTTGCCTCTTTCTTATTACTTTTCCATTAGGGTGCATCAAACTTGTTCACTCTTTTTGTTTCTTCTTTTTAACACAATGTACTCCTATTTCATATTTTCACTTATGGCACAATTTTGTGGGAATATGGGGTGTCGAAGAAGTTTCAAATTTAGGCTCGATAGAGTGACTAGGGATATTTTTAAAGTGCGGGATAGAAAAGAATGGTAAGAATTGGCTATCAAAGAAATGCTGAGTCATCTCCCTAACACGATATCCTAACTATTTCGCCTCAAATAGCAAGCACTCATAACACATAAGCATTTATCATTTAGCATGCATAACTCAAGCAAGAAACTCCAATAGGCAGTTTTGTGAGTTTTGGCATATCTAACCTAAGTGTTTAGATTAGTTGCTTCAATTCCTTTACATTATTCCACATTACTTCACTAGGTGTTTCTAGCAACTACAAAGATACATGATCTTTGTGAGCAATTATGACTCGAAAGAAAAAAATTTTGTGACTCAAAATAAACATAAAACAAAAAAACAAAAAAATTTAAATAAAACATAACATGACACACAAATAAAAACTAAAACACAAAAACACACCCCCAAACTTAAATCACACATTGTCCCCAATGTGTAGACTCAAAGCGATAAAGAAAATAAGACACTTACAAACTTTGGTTAAAATGGTGGTGGTGGCGGTGGATAACGATCGACCGTTGGTTGAACAAGGCACTCGGCTCGTCGATTTGTTGCCTTGTTTCTTGCCCCTTGTATTCTTGGTTGCAAGGTGCGTCATCTCCTTCGTGTTGGTACAATTGCACCATTGTGGGCTCTGAAGGTTACGCTCTTGTGGTTGGCGGTGGTGGGTCTGCCTCATGTGAGCCCTATTTCGTGCTCATCTTCATCCATGGCGCTCTGCTGCTTGGTGGTGCTCTCGTCCGCTCTTTGGGGCGAGTGCAGTTTTTAGGCGTTTTAAATTCTCGATTCGCCGCCGCGCCTCGCTTTTAGCGCGCGGCTAAACATCTGCGCTCGCCGGGACTTTCGAGCGCGCCTGCTCGCAAGCGGCGCTAAATTCGCAAACTTTACGGAATTCTACCGCGCGGCCCTCGCTCTGGAGCGGCGCCTAAATTCTGCGCTGTTCAGCTCTTTTGGCGCATGACCTAACGGCTTCAGCATGGCCTACCCGCTTTTCGAAATCGACTTTCTTTCGATTTCGCCTTGATTCATTCCACTGTACTATCAATCACGGCTCAAACACAAGACCCATGACCGTGAGATTGTTCTAGACAAAATAAAATAAACTAAAGATGAAATTAAAATAACATAATTGAAAACGTTGGGTTGCCTCCCAACAAGCTATCTTTACGTCTTTTAGCCGGACGCAATTAACCTTTACGAGTGCCCATTGGATACTTACGCGAACTGCAATCCTGATTTATTGCTATAGGTCTCAATTTCCCTATAACTATTTGTTCAAACAGGGCCTTAAACATACAAGTATCCCCAGCCACAAGATGAGTTTGTCTTTTAGGCTTTATTTTTGTAGGAAACCGTGAAATTCTCTACATCTCTTGACTCTGGGGGTTGCCCTTGATGGTATGCAATTCCTAATTGGGAGTCATTCGTGATAGCTAGTGGTGTTTCTTCTGTGATAGGTGCATGAAAAAGAATTTCCACAGAATCGAAGGTGAATAATTGGATTTCTGCAATCTTTTCCTTCTACACGCCTATCTCACCAAATTCCTCAATAGTTGGGTGTGATTCAGGCTCCTCAACTTGCTGTTCGCTGTTGAATATGATCGCGAGTTCTGCTATTTGCGTTTCCAACCTCTTTATACCCAACCTCATTTCGTCCATGAACCGAGTTTGGGACCTCGTGAGACTGAGTAGAGTTTCTCGTAATTCCTCCCTCTCTTCCTCTATGGTTGGAGCTCGATCATATTGACAGTAGAAATCCATATCTTCAGGATCCCTGAGATGCATCAAAACCAACAAAGAATCACGGCACCCTTGTTTTCACACAATAAATACATAAAATAAACAAAATTAAAAAAAACTATACATAAAACCAAATTAGAAATTAAAAATAGATAAATTTGATATTGAACTATTGCCTAATCCCCGGCAACGGCGCCAAAAACTTGATGCGCGTAATATGCACACACTTTTAAACGCAAGTGCACGTTATCGTATCAAGTAGTATAGTCTTGGATAAGACCGAATATCGTCCTCTAGGATTAGGGTCCAAGTATCAGTTATCTATTTTCTAGTATCTATTTGGTGAATTAATGATTGATTGTTTGGTTTGTAACTAAGAGTTATGAAAGCTAATTAAATATAAAGATTTAATTCAGATGTGATGAGAATAGGGCTTCTATGTATCCTTACTATCCGCTTATGTTACTTACTAATGCATTACTTATGGAATTCTTCTTTTGGAGATAGCAGGTTTACGAAAACGTTTTATACTCCCGTTAGGGTTATATAAACACTCAACCCAGTATTGTTCCTTACCTAACTTTCACGATAAGGGTAACTCTATAGGAGGATTAAGCACAAAAACCTAGTTGGCCGTCACGCACAATGCGCAAAATTAGGGTTGTTAAGCCTCTCATCAACGCTTACAAATCTAATTGAGGTATTTTCATCCCCAATTCAAGACCTACCCAACTTACAAAGATATTCACAATCCTCCTTTTCTAACGATTAGAAATCATATAGTGATAACTAGTTGTCAATTAGCTACCAAGAATTCAACTCAATTATTGGATAGATCTCTCAATAAGAATAATAACCATAAGCATGCATTACTTTATAACATAAGGTTCAAGAATTCAACATAGAAAGCCTTATAAGAGAATTAGTTCCTAGCCATGAATATGACAAGAACTAATTCAAAGTTCATCATGCAAAACCGAATTAAAGAAAGGAAAAGAAAAGAAATTACTAATGTTTAGGTCTCCAATCTCTAGGCAAGAAAACCTTGTGTTTGGCAAGAAAAGGGAACCCTTGAAAACCGCCTAGGTTCTCCTTTTATAGGTTTAAAACGTCTCCTTCTTTTCCTGGCGCTCGCCCAAAAATCGTCAAAAGACCTAATTTTTTCCGCGGCGGCGCGGTCAGATGGCGCGCGCTGAGTTCGCAATCCTCGGTGTTTTGGCGCGCCCCGATATTCGCCAGATGAGGTAGCCGCGGCTGTAACTCGTAGCTCTCGGATGTTTAGCGCGCCGCGCCTGACCGCTGCTCGGCGCGCCAGAGTCTCGCCTCCGGAATAGTGGCCGCGCTCGGATCTTCGCACCTTCTTCGAATGATAGCGCGCGGCCCTCGCTTCGATCGCAGGAGGCGCGCGCCGGGTCTGGGTTTTAGCCTTGTTCGCCACTTTCTCTGCTACCGCATCTCCTCTTTCGCCTCTTTTGCTCCTTTTCCGCCATTTGGCCACTTTAACCACTTTGACTCAAAAGAAAGAAAAACTATCCTAATACGACATTTATATGTGCAAAATGGGACAAAAGACTAACTAAAACAGACTCAAAAGGTGTATAAAAAATACACCGATCACATACCCGGTAAAATTCCACAATCTTCTATTTTATTCATAATTTTAATAAATATCTAAATATGAATTCATAATTTTAAATGAATTTCGTGCTAATTTTTTTAAATTGAACTCATTAAATTTAAATTGAATCTGCATCCGCCAGGCAATGATGAAAAATAAAAGAAATAATTCAAAAAGATCCACAAAGCTCCCAAATAGCTTGAAATTCATTTTTATTTAATTGAATCTGCAAATATTGTTGGAACTAGTGTGGATTGAAGAAGAAAATAAGTGAATAAAATCCATTTTTGAAATTTTGGCCGAAGGACCGAGGTGCCTGCGCTCCAGTAAGTCACTGGAATTTTCGACGAATTAACACCGGGGTGCCTGGATGGCAGTAAGTCACTAGAATGAAAAATCGAATTAGCACCGGGGTGCCTTGTGAAAGGACCGCGGTGCATTCGACGGGATTTTCCAGTTTTGAACCTAAAGTTGCATCTCTTCACATAGAGTCATAACATTTGGACTAATGTCTGCATCTGGTCAAAATTCATGCTACCTAAAGCATGTAGATCACTTGTTTAAAGGACTGTAAACGTGTATATAGAGAACATAATATTCTCTACCCATAATTAGAATATTTTCATATATTGTGTAAATATAATTATGGTAAGACTAGGATACCTCTTTTGTATAGGCTTAGGATTCCTATTGTATAAGGATGAATACGTGTATTTAGAGAACATAATATTCCCTACCCATAATTAGAATATTTTCATATATTGTGTAAATATAATTATGGTAAGACTGAGATTTTGTTTTTGTATAGGCTTAGGATTCCTATTGTATAAGGGATGAATATTGTACTATATATATACTTTAATATTAATGAGAAGACTCTCCAATGGAGATTAATATCATCTTACATGGTATCAAGAGCCTACCACACAAAACCCTAGAAACTCCATCTCCCGTCGCCGGCCCTCCCCACTACACTGCCGCGGCCCTTCTTCCAATTTCTCGGTTTTTTGTGCTACTTTTCTTCCTTTTTTTTTTCTCTTCTCTAAATGGATACACAAGATTCTTCCAATACTTCTGACGCTTCCACCTCCACAAATCCCACCACCACGTTGTCATCCTCTTTTCATCCAGTCCTAACTGTTACAAACATCAAGAACTCTATTCGCATTCTTCTTGATCCAGAAAATAGTCAGTATTCTCCCTAGGTTGAACTGTTTCGTAATCATGCATGTCTATATAACGTGCTTGATCATATCGATAACACTATTTTGCGCCCTCCGGAGGTTGATGAGTCTACTTGGCATCGTCTAGACGCCGGCGTCAAACAGTGGATTTATGGTAGTATTTCTTAGGATCTTCTTCTTACTATCATAAAATCTGGTGCCACAGCCCTTGAGTTATGGAACCATTTGGAGGAAATCTTTCAAGATAACAAGCACACTCGTGCAGTGTAGTTGGAGGAACAGTTTAACAAAACACGCCTTGAAAATTTCTCCAACATGACTGAGTACTGCAGACAGTTGAAACTCCTGGCGGAACAACTCTCCAACGTTGATACGCTTGTCTCGAACACTAAAATGGTGCTGTAATTAATTGCAGGTATTCCCAAAGGCGACTATGACACATTAGCCGCCATAATTCAACAGGCGGATCCGCTTCCCAGTTTTAATAAAGCTCGCTCGCAGTTGTTGCTAGAAGAGACTCGTCGTGCTAAGCAGAATGAGCACAATCAGAAGGCGTTAGCTATCGTAACACACCCTAAAGATCCAACGCCACCAGACAACTCTCAACCGCAGCAGGGACGCGGTGGCAAGGGTGGAAAAAAGTCGCGACAGAGGAGGCCGTGGTCGTGGTAGGGGTCGCGACAAATCGCCAGAAGAAGAATAAATGTGGCTCGCAGACCGCCCAAAGATCGCGGCGCCCAACAATATCCGTCTGTCGCGGTGCCGCTGCGATTCGATGCATCAAAGAACCCTTCAACCAAGATTCCACCACGGGTTTTGGGCCCCGCCCACCGGCAAGTCCAATACCCGCAGCAAGCCCACTTTATGCATGACCAGTTCCAACAGTCGTCGCCCAACATGACGCCCACTGAGTTGGTCATGCCTTCAACAGTCTCAACATGCAACAACCTGACAACAATTGGTACATGGACTCCGGAGCCACTTCTCACCTCACCCGGACTGCAGGTAGTATTCTCAAACTGTTTGGTTTAAAGCATCCTCAATTTGTGATAGTTGGTAGTGGCCATCGCATTCCAGTAAAGGGTTTTGATACATCATACACACCACATCCTAATCCATTCCTACTTCAAAATACCATATATGCCCCACATGTAATTAAGAATCTAATCTCTATCCGAAAATTCACTCGTAATAATTATGTCTCTGTTGATTTTGACCCTTGGTTTCACTATGAAAGATCTTCATACAGGGACACCTCTTACGAGATGCAATAACACGGGAAATCTATATCCATTCACTCCCACCTCTGTTGCCAGATCTAGCTCTCTCGTCTCTCTAGCGGCAATTTCTTCATCCACATGACATAATAGACTTGGTCATCCAAGAGCTCCAGTCTTTAATTTTGTTAGAGGCAATAATTTCATTACTTGTAATGGAAAGCTTTCCCAAAATTGTGCTTCTTGTTCTTTAGGCAAACATACTCGTCTTCCGTTTAAATCATCTACTAGTGTTACTTTTACACATTTTGATATTATAGATGCCGATTTATGAACATCACATGTTGTTAGTTCTCTCAATCATAAAAACTATCTTATCTTACTAGATGATTTTTCTCACTTTGTTTGGTTGTATCCTCACAAATTTAAATCGAAAGTGTTTGCCAAATTTCTTGAGTTTTGAACATTCATTCAAACACAGTTCGAAAAAGGCATAAAAAAATTCAGTGTGATAATGGTCGTGAATTCAACAACTCTATGTTTCACTATTTTTGTACTAATAATGGCATGGTCTTTCGCTTCTCCTGCCCCCACACCTCTCTGAGCAAACACTGGTCGATCCATCAGCTTGATGTGAAGAATGCATTCTTACATGAGGATCTGAGAAAGACAGTCTACATGCATCAACCGCCAGGGTTCACCCATCCAACAGTTCCTCACTATGTGTGCCGTCTCCGTAAGTCACTATATGACCTGAAACAGGCCCCCCGTGCGTGGTATGATCGTTTTGCCATGTATATCTTGCATCTTGGGTTAGTATGCAGCAAGAGTGATACATAACTCTTCATTTTTCATCGAGGTAGTAGCACTGCTTACTTATTACTTTACGTGGATGATATTGTTCTTACTGCCTCCTCCGACAGATTGAAAAATGAGATTATTGTCTTGCTTAAGTCCGAATTTGCAATGAGTGATTTGGGGAAGCTGAGTTACTTTTTGGGGGATATCAGTGACCAGGTCTGTCAATCATATGTTCTTGTGTCAGCGTAAGTATGCAGAGAAGATTGTGTACAGGTCTAAGATGGCGAACTGCAAAGATGTGTCTACTCCAGTTGATTCTAAATCTAAGCTCAATGTCATGGATGGTGCTCCAGTCTCTGATCCTACTTTGTATAGGAGCTTTGCAGGTGCACTCTAGTATCTCACCTTTACCAGGCCTGACATAACTTATGTTGTTCAGCAGGTGTGCTTATTCATGCATGCCCCAAAGAGTCTCATTTTACTGCTATTAAGCGTATCATTTAACATCTCTGCTATCTATATTTTTCATAATCCGGTTCAACATCAGCGAACCAAGCATATTGAGATAGACATACACTTCGTTCGTGAGAAAGTTGCGCTAGGCCATGTCAGAGTATTACATGTTCCATCATCCTATCAGTATTCAGACATATTTACCAAAGAACTTCCCAGACAGTTATTTTTTGGCTTCAGATCCAGTCTCAGCGTCCGACCTCCTCCCGCTCCGACTGAGGGTGTGTGCAAACATGTATATAGAGAACATAATATTCCATACCCATAAATAGAATATTTTCATATATTGTGTAAATATAATTATGATAACACTAAGATTCTTTTTTTGTATAGACTTAGGATTCCTATTGTATAAGGGATGAATATTGTACTCTATATATACTTTGATATTAATGAGAAGACTCCTCAATAAAGATTAATATCATCTTACAAGGACAATACAATTAACAACATCTAATCTTCTGATTTAAGAATCAAATCATTAGATGATCATTGTTGCTTCTTCTTCCTCTTTAAGAAATTTCTGAAGAACACATAAAGTAGATTCGCCAACTATCACTCAGATAGTTGTATCCTCAAGGCAGACGTCCGTTAAACTGCAGCACAAGCGGGGGCGAATTTTTGTCTTAGGACACTGCGTCGAGCAGACCTCTATCTACAAACAAGTTAGTATGTGTTTATGTTTTGTTGAACATTATTATTGTCAATTTCAATTCACTTGAATTATTTATATATTATAGTGATTTATAATTGAAAGTCTAGATTGACACTAACAAATATAACCTGCCATAAGTACTCTACAATTATGCACGTATTTATTGGTTCATTTCTTTACAAAGAAGAAAAGACATTCGTATCTCCTCATATTTAGTATCTGTACATTTATGGAAGTATTATACTATGTGATACGGAATACTTAAATATTCTAGATAGAGTTAATCTTTTTTCATCTATTATAATTTATTTTAATTTAGATTATAACATATTACAAGTCTTATTCTCAATTTCCAAATTTAAAAAGAATAATTTCACTTGACCACCTAAATCTTTTGTGTTTGGGAATTAATATGCTTTACCTTTTCAACTGGACAATAAATCTTGTGGTGAAATCATGAATTTTATTAAGGGTGTTTAAAATTAAATATATGTATATATATATATATATATATAAAATAATTTTCTCGTTATGAGATTTCATTGGGTATGTTGTTGTTGTTGCGTATAAAATAATTTTCTTGTAGATATTTAATATTTTTTTAAAAATATACACAAATTGTTACCGACGAAAAGTGTTCATTGTATATGCTTATGTCACTAAATAAATTCCTTGATATTAAATAGACGGCTAAAAATGATATGAGTTATTGCATGTACTTTTAAAAAGTCAAGAATGACCCTCTTAATTATAACATGTATTGTTTTCAATAGTTTTAATTTAAGCAATAGTATTGCATTATAATTTCATACTTTAGTATTTTCTTTTGATTTTTAAAGCATCATTTTGCTTCATGGTATACTTATTATCAGACCTTCAATTTTGTATAAAACATTTATTCTATTTTTTAATGTCATTTCTATATGTAAGCAATGAGTCACACAACATTTATGCTAAATAGGAGTAGGAATTTCATGATGATTATACATCACTTAAAAACTGATGCCAGAATGCATGTCATAAAACAAAATATACGTGAAAATTTCCAATCCAGTTTGAATTCCTTTTCAAAACAAATTATAGTCTTTTTACGGTCGTAAATTCCTTTAAAAAGTGATAAACAGAATTATCTAATGTTGTCCGACAATTAAATTAAGTGAAACCTTACTACAGCTTACAAATACTCTTTCCTTCTTTTGATTCAAACTAAAAATAGTGACGTATATTATTTTTGTTTTAAGTGTTAAGTATTTCAATCAATGAAATATGCTGCAAATCCCTATTAGTAAGGGTCGGCTATTCATATAGATATATTTCTATTCAAAATCACATCGGTAGAGTTGAATATAACAACATATCCAGCCCACAATTTTTCAAAAAAGGTGGATCTCCCGTCCAAGAGCCTCCACACCCCGGTCCGATAGGGTTGTGAAGGAGTTAATTATGGTAACGCAACTGGTTTCAAAGGTTAGACAACTATCACGCTGCGCACAAGGGGCCCTCCTTTATTTCAAGAAGTAACTCCCACTCTGCCGCTGACGGGATTCGATCTTGGCCATTTTTCCAATTATCCCCCTTGAGAACCAGTTGAGCTTCCCATGCGGACTAAAAACTATGGTAGTGTAAACTTTTTAAAGTGACTAGTTCCACCGCATTACGGCCCCATACCCCAGAAAATCCCACCTCCGTCCTGGCCCTACGGATTAGTATACACCGCTGGCTTGCATGCGAACAATGGATGGATTTTTTTTGGGAACACAGTTCCACTCTCGCTGGTCAGAGGAATCGAACACGAGACCCCAGACAGCAATATCCTAATGAAATGACCACTGGGCCAAACACTTTGGATATATCCAACCCACAATGTAGGGTTTGAGAAGGGTACAATATACGCAGATCTTACATCTTGGTAGATAGAGTTGTTGTTTTCGAGAGACCCTCGACTCAAGAACAAGCACACGCCTAAGCAAAGTAAAACAAAAAAAGTGAGTAAGTCATGATAGTGAATTCTCAAAGAAAAAAAAACAATAAATAATGCAAGTAAATAAGACAAACAAAATACACAACATCATAAATCAAACGACAAGTGACTATAAGACAATACTGTGCCTACTAGTATGATAGGCTAAGTGAGCCTACAATAATAATATTACAACTACCAGTTTGTAAGCGTAGGCAAGACTACGCTTGGCTACCTACTACCCTTCTACCATAATACGTGTCCTCTATAACCTCATATCTAAGTTCATATCCTCAGTGAGCTGTCCTCGGCCTACATCTACCCCTCTTGTACCCGTCCATAGCCAACCTCTCACACCTCCGCACTAGGGCATCTGTGTATTTCCTCTACACGTGCCCGAACCATCTCAACCTCGCTTCCCACATCTTATCCTCCACCGAGGCCACTCCCAATCCGTCTCGGATATTATCATTTCTAATTATATCCTCATTGTATGCCCACACATCCATCTTAGCATCCTCATTTCCGTAACTTTCATATTTTATATGTGTGAAGTCTTGACCGGCCAACACTCCGCCCCATACAACATACTCAGTCTAACCACCACTTCGCTCAACATAGTCGGTCTAACAATATAAATATATATATATATATATATATATATACACACACACACACATATTAGAGCATAATATGACGTATTCTTGTTCTTTAGGTTATGGACATGTATTAATATACTTTTAGATATTTTATTCTTAGAATTTTACCCTATGATTTATATTAGAAAACATATTTAAGAAATTTGACATGATTACTTCTCATTACAACAATAATAACAACAACAACAACATACCCAGTGAAGTCCCACAATGTGGGGTCTGGGGAGGGTAGAGTTTACGCAGGCCTTACCTTTACCTTGATAAGTAGTGAGACTGTTTTCGAAAGACCACCGGCTCAAGACAAAGCATAAGCACAACCAAAGCAAGCGGAGCGATCAGATTCGGACAAGAAATTTAAAGCAGAATGAAAATGAGAGTGACAAAAGCGAATAAGTCATGATAAAATATTCTGAAAAAGGAAGCAGTAACTAATGCAAGTAAATAAGATAAACAAAGTACATGAAAGAATATACAACAATAAAAATCGAAGGGTAGAGGACTATAAAACAATATTGCGTCTACTAGTATGATAGGCTAAACAAGGCTACAATAATAACACTACAACTACCAGTATGTAAGTGTAAGTAGGACTACGCTCAACTACCTACTTTTCTTCTACCCTAATTTGTGCCATCCTCAACCCTCTATCTAAGATCATGTCTTCCACAATCCTCTATCTAAGTTCATGTCCTTATTAAGTTGCACATGTGCCATATCTCGTCTAATCGCCTCTCCCAAATATTTCTTCGGCCTGCTTTTACCCCTCCTGAATCCGTCTATAGCCAACCTCTTACACCTCCACACTAGGGCATTTGTGTCTCTCCTCTACACATGCTCGAACCATCTCAACCTCGCTTCCTGCATTTTATCCTCCACCGAGGCCACTCCCACTATGTCTCGGATATCATCATTTCTAATCCTATCCCTTCTTGTATGCCCACACATCCATCTCAGCTCCTCATTTCCGCAACTGTCATCTTTTGGATGTGCAAATTCTTGACTGACCAATACTCCGCCCCATACAACATAGTCGGTCTAACCATCACCCTATGATTACTTTTCATTCTCTATAATGTTTGTTCTTTTTCATCATTTAAATTATGTTAATTATCTTTATATGACGCAAGAATAACTAAACCGAAAAAGACGTAATCGAAAAGAAAAAAATCGAACTAAACCAAACTTACTTTGATTTGGATTGGATTGTAATTTTTAGAAACCGAATACCGAAAAAACCAAACTGAATAATGTAAAACCAAATCAAAAACCGAATACACACCCGTAAACTTAAGCATTATAATCAACAAAATAATAATTCAGGAATAGAATTGTACTACTCCTACTACTTTGTGGTAATATTTTGTATGTGTATGTGTATATATAAAAGAGTTAATTTCACAAAAGATCATTAAAAGAGTTCGGAGAAAATTGTACTAGTAAAAGAAAAAAATATTTGTCTTTTCAAATTGATCAATTCTCATATAAATTGAGACGGTAACTATTTTTTCTAATCTTGAAATCATTCAACTTTCACTAATGTCACTTAAACATTATTTTAAAAAGAGTTAGAGAGAAGTTTCTCTCACTAGGCGAAAATGCTCTCAACATTTCTCCCTAGTCGCTCTTCGCAATCCGCCTCATTCTTATGATTTCATCTTCGATTTCATACTCCATAAATCTGATTTCATCTTTGATTTCATGAGATTGTTCGTCTGTTCATCTTACTTGAATTTGATACGAAGTTGTTTGAGTTAATTACGGAAATTTTACATCTTGTTCGAAGATTTTTCGAAAATTGTGGAAAGATTGTTCGAGATTATCAACTTGTCCAAAGATTGTTACGAAGATACTTCAACTTGATTAAAGATTACTCAAGATTTGCATTATCTTCCTTCTAGCCATGAGAAAGAATACAAAGATTTCAGCCAAAAGAATGAAAGAGATTATTTTGATTGTTCAAGATTACAAGATTCAAGATTTGAATTTGAGGTTTGCATTTCAGGGGCGACCTGCGTGGCGATGCTTGCTTCTCTTCGACAGGCGGTTGAAGCAGGGTTGCTAGCAAGTCGTGAGGTGTTCTTGGTGTGCAAGAGGGTCGTGATGGTGGTCTTGGGTTGAGGATACAGCCTTTGATTTTCCCAACCTTCCGCAGCACCTTGACGTCGGAATGGCATTCACGATTCCAGAGGCACTCGACTATGGAGAGATGCGGATCTTGATAGGGATCCCGGTCGAAAGTGGGTATGGAGGGTGGTTCCGGTTGCAGGAGGTGGTGTTGATGTTCGGGGTTTGTGGTTTGAACCTCGGGTCTCCGATCCTTGGCTTCGAGTTCATAGAGACTTTACGGCGCCACTTTGGATGCCAAGGCGACTGGTCTCGGCGTTGGTCACGGGTTGATTGCGGGTCGGGAGGGTGGTCATGGGTCTTTGGGGAGGTCCGTGGGTCACCAGCTTTGGTTGTTGAGTTCGACATTGTTTCTTTTCCAATGGCCTTGAAATGCAAAGGTTTTGGAAGCCGGCGGGTTTCTATCCAAAAGAGGTCTAGGAATTTAATGCATTCATAGGTGCGGATGTCAATGGCACGCCTCATTCAATTGCTTGATTATCAATGGCACGCCTCATTCATTAGGTGCAACTTTCGGAGTTGAGTTTGTTGGGAATTCAAGTGTTGCGGTTTCCGAAGCGTCACCCATTCTTGAGGGGTTGACGGGTAGCATGGGTGGGCACGGGTCGATGGCGGTTCTTGAGGGTGGTTCCGGGTCGAAGGAGGGTCAGAAGGGTGGTCATGGGTTGCTGATTGGTCTTTATGGTGGTCACGTGTCAAGGCTGGAACCCAAGGGTCATCGGTTCAAGATTGTTGGGTCCGATGTTGGTTCAATTCCCATGGCTTTTGGTTGTACAAAACGTGCGGAATTTGAACAGCCTACTCTTCAAACTAGACTTGGTAACTTGGGGAATTTAATTGCTGTGAGTACCAAGGAAACATCTCATTCAATAGGGCTTCGAAACTTGATAAGGGTGGGTACCGATGGGTCTACTCTTCTAATGAAGTCAAAAGTTGCGGAAACCATAGGGGCAACTCGTCCAAAGAGGTATGGTAACTTGATGTCTACGGGAACCGAAGGGGCTACATTTCAAATGAGTCTTGGAAGAGCAATTAATGTGGAATTTGAAATATATTTCTTTTCCAAGAAGCCTAAGGAGTCTGACCTTGTTTCGGCCAACAAACCACTTAATGCCGAGGGACATGAGCCATTTATGGCAACCATTCCCAATGATGCACTAGTCTTGATTTCCCCCACGAATCCAACTATTGCACCTAATGAGCGTGCAAATGATACTAGGGAGTCACAACAAATTAAGGAGCCTAATCCAACGATTAAAAGTCCAAGTACGAAGATTGGAAGAGTATTTCACTACCCCCCGATTACTTAAATGAAGATACTATCTTGGAATGTCCCGGATAGATAGCATTTAATTTTCATGTTGAAGTTTATTTTCTTGTTCTTGTTTACGTTGAGGATTGAGAACCCTCAACGACTGATTGTAGCTTCCTGAGCTTTTCTTTTTAGTAATAATATTTGCATTTACCCGAAAAAAAAACTTAAACATTATTTTTGGTGAAAATTGGCTGGAAATTTTCTGTTCTATTTAAAAAATTATTTTAAAATTGTAGAAAAGCCACACAAGTAGATTACTTATGACCTGACTTAATCCAACCTTTTAATTTTTTATAAACAAACTGTTAAGAAGCTCCCCCGATCAATATTTTGTATTTGAGACAAGAAACCTGATAAAAAAAATACCCTAATGCTATTTGAAATAGGTAAAATTCACCATCCATTACGTTTTTAGTTCAAAATGTCATTCAACTAACCAAATAGCTTGAAAATATTCTTTCAACTAACGATTGTGTCTCACCCCAACATTGGGGTGTGTGGCCGGCATTTGGTGCCTTAACGACCGGAGCGTACCATTCGTAGAACATGACCTGATCATAAAAAAGTCTGGGCCGACAAGGCCTCAAAATGCTAGTCGTATAGTTACCTGACTATAACAACCTGTGAATTAAGACAATTCAAATTTATCCAACCATGTATGCATAAACAAGGCCAACAAAACACTATAAATATAAACAGACCATCAGAAAGACCGGCAAGACCATACAAAACAACCAACACATGACTCAAGTCTACACAATCCGCAAAGTACTCACGGGGTGTAACGCTCAATCTAGAACAAAATGGGGATAAAACCATTACCAAACTAAGTTACGCTTAATTGAGTGGCAAGCTCACCTAATAACGATGATTAAAATTTTGATGTTTCTTCTTCTTCCTCCTCAACATGTTTAATACACCATTAACAATATACTCAACTATTTCCCCATGATTTACAACCAAAATTTTAATAAAAAACAACCCGAACAGCCCCAACAAGTTATAACTATGAATTCTCAACTTTAACTTCGCAAGTTTAGGTTCTAATACATTAGATATGTTGTAAACAACTTTCAATTAATGGAAAAGAAGTAAAACCTTACCTTAACCTCCAAGATCAAGTCGAATTTAAGCTTACTTCGCGCCGAAGAATTATTCAAATCCACAACAAACCGGATAAAGATGATCTAGCAAGTACTACGAGCTTATCAATGTTAAATTTACATAACTCGAGTTGAATTTAGGTCTTGGATCAAGAAAAAACTTCTTGGAAATGTTTAGGGGTGTCTACCGTTTGAGAAAGGTGTAAAATGACACCCAAGGTCGAGCTAAGGACTTAAATAGGAGGTTAGGTCGGTGGCACCGCCTCATTTCTGTGACCCGCAGAACCACTCTGCGGTCGCAGAACGACCAAGAAATGCCAGCTTTTTGATCTTTTCTGCGATCAACAGTGCGGCCTGCAGAATGCTCTAGAAAAATTTCTTTTTGTCGATTTTTCGTGGAAACTTGTATCCTTCAGTCTGATTAGTCTCAAACTTTTTTGAAAACCGCACTAATACCTCAATAAACCTTTATTAACCTCGTGGAGGGATCTTACCCTTTCCGAACTTATGTCGGACAACATTATGATAACGTCGAACGAAACACTGGTGTAATAGATTCCTCCAAAACAAGAAAAATGGGTCAATTTTGCCTTTTGAACTTACCCTATCTCTCTTATCCCTTTTTTTTTAATATGTAAAATAAAAATAAAAATTAAAAACAATTTATAAAAACAATGTATTTACGTGCTGATGTTGAGGGCAAGCGTTAGAACTTAGAAGGTTCCATTCGTCAAACAGAACAGTCGCCTTTCCTGTGTTAAGACTTAAGACCAAAGCCTACTACTCTCAAGACTCAACCACACCACTCTCACTAATTTTCACTCTTTCTCTCTCTCTTTTTTCTCTCCTCCTTTTCCGGCAATGTTTCCGGTCAGGAACTCTCTACATCCATAAGCATCTCTAAATTTTCCCACCAAACACACCTTAAAGGCTTAAACACGTGTCAAAAACCAACCACTACACTCTAAAACACTTTGTCTCTCCCCCGATTCAACCGGAATACTCTCTCATGGACCACCCTCCTTTACCGGCCACGTTTCCAGGTTAAATAATATGCATGCCCCTTAAAAACACCATATTTACATAAAAATCAATCATCATAATGGCGTCTACTACACCAAATACAACAACTACTTTAGCCACCGTGGAGCCCACCACCACTGCTTCAACCGACGAGCTTAACGCTAAGGCAGTACACAAGAGATATGAAGGGTTAGTGATGGTACGAACAAAAGCTGTAAAAGGTAAAGGGGCCTGGTATTGGGCTCATCTTGAACCTATATTAGTTCATAATTCTGATAACGGACTTCCTAAAGCTGTTAAAATCCGCTGTTCATTATGTGACGCCGTTTTCTCTGCTTCAAACCCTTCAAGAACTGCTTCTGAACATCTTAAACGTGGTACTTGTCCTAATTTTAGTAACAACGTTGTTAAACCCGTTTCGTCGGTCCCACCAACAACTAACGTTCCCTTAACGCCGTCACCAACTCCGTTAAATCAGCAAAATCACCGTAAACGGAGTTCTTCTAGTGGCGGTGGTGGTGGTTTGCCACGTGGGGGTAATTCAAATAGTGTAACTACGTCGTATCAAGTTCCTCCTTTAGCTATTGTTGACCCATCAAGATTTGCAGTTGAGTTAGCTTACTCACCTGTTGTTTCAATGGCTACTACAATTGTCACTGCCACTGGTGGCGGCGGCGGTGGTGGTGGTGGTGGAGTGTATGGGCAGCAGCATTTGATGTTATCAGGTGGTAAAGAGGATATAGGTGCATTAGCTATGTTGGAAGATAGTGTGAAGAAGTTAAAGAGTCCTAAAGCATCACCTGGTCCAACATTAAGTAAGTCACAAATTGATAATGCACTTGATTATCTTGCTGATTGGGTGTATGAATGTTGTGGGTCGGTTTCATTTTCGAGTCTTGAACATCCAAAGTTTAAATCGTTTTTAAATCAAGTTGGTTTGCCATCACTGTCAAGAAGGGATTTTGCTGGTTCAAGGTTAGATGCTAAGTATGAGGAGGCGAGGGTTGAGTCGGAGGCGAAAATTCGTGATGCTATGTTCTTTCAGATTGCATCTGATGGTTGGAAGTCGAAAAATTATGGGAATGTTGGTGAAGAAAATTTGGTTAATTTGTCTGTGAATCTTCCTAATGGGACTAATGTGTTTAGAAGGGCTGTTTTTACTAGTGGATACGTGCAGTCTAAGTACGCAGAGGAGATTTTTATGGAGACAATTTCTGAAATATGTGGGAATAGTTTGCACCAATGTGTAGGTATAGTTGCAGACAAGTTTAAGGTTAAGGCTTTGAGGAACTTAGAGAATCAGCATCATTGGATGGTTAATGTTTCTTGTCAGTATCAAGCGTTTAATAGTTTGGTTAAGGATTTCGGTAAGGAGCTTCCTTTGTTTAAGAATGTAACTGAGAATTGTTTAAAACTTGCGAATTTCGTTAATAATAAATCTCAAGTTCGAAATAGTTTTCACAAGTATCAGTTGCAGGAGTATGGGCATGCTGGTTTACTGAGAGTACCGTTGCGTGGTTATGAAAGATCGGATTTTGGACCTGTGTACACGTTAGTCGAGGATATTCTTAGCTCAGCTCGGGCTCTTCAATTAGTATTGTTAGATGACTCTTATAAGATATTGACTATGGAGGAGCAAATTGCTAGAGATCTCGAAGAGACTATGAGGAGCCCACATTTTTGGAATGAACTGGAAGCAGTGCATTCACTGGTAAAACTAATCAAGTCAATGGCACAGGATATCCAGACAGAGAAGCCACGTGTTGGGCAGTGCCTTCCACTTTGGGAGGAGCTTAGGGTGAAAGTGAAAGATTGGTGTTCGAAGTTTCACATTGCCGAGGGACCTGTAGAGAAAGTAATCGAAAGGAGATTCAACAAGAATTATCATCCTGCTTGGGCTGCTGCATTTATACTTGACCCCTTGTATCTGATTAGGGATGCTAGTGGCAAGTACTTGCCTCCATTTAAATGCCTAACACCGGAGCAAGAGAAAGACGTGGACAAGCTTATTACACGGCTTGTGTCTAGGGAAGAGGCTCACATTGCATTAATGGAGCTTATGAAATGGAGAACCGAAGGACTCGATCCTGTGTATGCTCAAGCTGTACAATTGAAGCAAAGGGATCCCAGCACTGGAAAGATGAAGATTGCAAATCCACAAAGTAGTAGACTTGTGTGGGAAACTCACCTCACTGAATTTAAGTCACTTGGGAAAGTGGCAGTTAGGCTAATCTTCCTTCGTGCAAGTTCATGCGGTTTTAAGTGCAACTGGTCTGTGTTGAGATGGGTGAATGCTCATTCCCATTCAAGAGTGGGAATGGACAAAGCTCAGAAGTTGATATTTATCACTGCTCACTCAAAGCTTCAGAGGAGGGATTGTTCTAGTGACGAAGATAAAGATGCTGAGCTCTTTTCCCTGGCAAACAGTGAGGATGATGTGCTAAATGAGGTTTTTGTTGATACATCCTCTCTGTAGTGTTCCCCTTTTTTCTTATTTATGACTACAACTGTAGGAATTTTTTTTCATGAAGAAATGAAATTCTTTCCACTGTCGTGCTTTCCCTTTTTATTCTTAAGAAGAATTTTGGTAGTGCTCTTGGATATGGGGAGGGCTATTGATTCTTGCATGGTAACAAAAAGCTGATTGAAAGAAGTTGCAGGACAGAAGTATTGTACTGCTTTTATTTTTAGGTAGTTTGATATTCATAATATGTGTGGAGGGAAGGTTTTTGTTTCCCTTTTCTTGTAAGATCAGAAAATTACTATTGGATAGATCCTATTAATTTGATGAAAGTTCTTTCAGTTTTTGCTTTAAAGCTACAATCAGTTAGCAGTCATTGCTTAGTCTTGGCGGAAATTTGCACATCTTACTTCGATGGTAGAATTTTGGAGTAAAAAATGCCTCATTCTGCTAGCTAGCTAAATAATTTGTCTAATGCTGACTGCTGTGCTGAAAGTTACTTTTATACAGAACTAATCCTCTAAATGATCCATTGAATGTTCTTCTTATCAAGATAAATTTACATCTTCATTTCAAATTTCACTTCATTATAGTGTAGCTAAAAATCCAATGGTCAGTTCTTCAGACTCCATTGATAGATGTGAGTTGGTTAACCAAATGCAACATTGCGTGGACATGCTATCAAGAAGCAGATCGATGAAGAACTTTGGCCTCTGACACAACCTATTCTTGTTGTTAAGAGTCCCACATCGGAAATGGAATGGGAACATGGACTTGGATAATCCTCACCCTACAAGCTAGCTTTTGGGGTTGAGTTAGGCCCTAGATCCATTCTTTACATGGTATCAGAGTCAGATCCATTCCAATTATTTGTTCACCTATGTTGGACTCCCAAATTATATTGTCCACGCTCCAGTTAACGAGGTCTGGCGTGCGGGGAGTGTTAAGAGTCCCACATCGGTAATGGAATGAGAACATGGACTCCTTATACGGACTTGGACAATCCTCACCCTACAAAACTAGCTTTTGGGGTTGAGTTAGGCCCAAGATCCATTCTAACACTTGTATGTACTTGGAACTTGGAAGATTATCACAGATGAGGTTTGTCAACATGCTATTTTAACCAGTTCTGCTTATCATTTGGTTCAAATTTGATTATACAGATGATTGACCAATTATCTATTTATTTGTTTTTGGCCTCATTAGTATTCTCTACTTTGCTTTTGTTCCTTTTTTTATTTGTGTTCTTGAACATTATATGCTAGTCCTTTTTTCTTGGCTTGGACAAAACTTGGCACACTTGTTTTTTAGCAAACTTTAGTTCCAAGTAATATTTCAACTCATTATTAATTATCAACTGAAGTATTGACTTTTATGCAATGCTACCTAATTTTTTCTTGATTCAGAAGCATTTGACAAGATCATAGTCACTCTGGATAGACCACGGTAAGATGCTATTGTTTCGTTGGCAAACCGTTCGATCATAGATGAAGAGGATAATATGGGAATGATCTGAGAAAGAACATCATTCAGAAAAGTTCACCTGAGCACTTTCGGATAAAAGGACGAAGGTTGTTTAAGACTAATGGAGCCTATGCAACTAAGGTTTTGCTAGGCTTTGGCAACAACCCCTTTTGTCAAGGACCTTTGATCAATCTTTATAGCTGGAAGAGCACTTCCAACAACTGACTCTTGGGGACCCCCATTATGAATGAAGTGGAATTCTTTCCAAAAAATGGTTGTTGTTTTGGAGAGAGAAAAAAGGCGCTCAAGTTAAATTACCTTTGGGTAACTTCTCAATTAAAACATTTTCTAAACTTGTGATGTTCATGCAGGGTCATTGGATGATGCTCCCATCATTGCGAAAAAGTTGTGAGAGGACCCAAAGTAGAAGAATATTGTCGGCATGAAGCAACACAAGAGATGCTTGATAGCGACATGGCGACGAAGATTGACTAATTTTTGCTGGTTCTGGATGACTTTCATTAACGAAAAACCATCATTATCCGGTAATAGTTAAAGTTTTATCCACATTTCACTGTTGTTTTTATCTTTCAAATGATGCATTCATCATAATTTGGATATATTCTAAAGTAATCCTTATATCATTTTGATTTAGCTTGGTGCCTCCCACATTTTCATTGAGTTCTCACTTTACCATTGTATTTATGAACAGCTAAAGAACTATATACTATTTGGTGACTTGATTTCATGTTTGATTTCTGACTTTTGCTTGCTTTCCATCTAATTTTCTAAAGGCATTAAGCAATTCTTGGAAAGTTCTTGGGGAAAATGTTAGAACAATCTTCATTTCTTGTAAAGTGGTTGGCATGTTTTAATGTCATGTTCTGCGAAACCAGGCTTTTTGTTTGCGTCACTTATGGCTAAAGTTTCTTACTGTGCGATAGAATCATTATCTTCTTAGGGGTCTTTTGGTTACCGAGATTAAGATACTAATCCTGGTATAAAATTTGGGACTATATTTATCCAATGTTTGGCTGTTGATGTTAGCTTATATCAGTATAAATTTATTTAATACCAAAATCTTGCTGAATTGTCTCATGATCAATATGACTCAGGCCTCATGAATACCTCTGGAGCATGGATGTGGAGTTATAATCCCGGGATAACCTGGTTGCAAACCAAATGACCCCTTAGTTTTTTATTTTTAAGAATATGATAGATTAGGATTAAGCTACCAAAAAGAGATTCTATGACCACGCAGCAACTGTTGTTAACATAAGTTTTTATGTCATTTTTAGAGAACTCATCTTTTTTCTTTGTCATCTTAAACTTTAGTATGATAGCACATAAGAGAGAAAGGCATATTTCCTTTTCTCCTTTGCCTTATCATTTGTTTTTTGGTGGGGTTAAAGGAGAAGTTGTTGAGTGATTTTCGTACGGGACTTCTTTTTCTATATACTTTTAATCACAGGAGACTTTGCTAAAATATTAAACAATGCTGTTTTTACCATTTAAAGTAAAATATTGAGAATGCAGCACAATGTTCAATCATGAAAAGAAATAATTACAGTGACCAAATCTAATTTTGCTGGTGGAGATGTATATGTAAAATTTACTTTGTTGTTGGTAGGAGTTAGCATGGAATAATCAGTTTTTATTTTGATCATTTATTAGATTATGTTATATTGAATCCATTTTTTATTTTAGAACGAACAATTATCTTATAAAACTATAAAATATTTTGTTTTTACTTTAATTTAACTTGTTAGATTCGGTAATATATTAATACACATAATATCTTGAATTATTGAGAAGAAAAAATTAACACAAAAATTTCTTGGATTTTTTTGTCCAACTGTAAGGTACGCGTAAGCAGTACTGAACATCATTGTTAAGTAAAAAGGCACAAGTGAACTATTTTTTTTGTTGATGACGGGAATCATGTGCTTCTTTTTCTGAGTCTTGTATGGGTAAATCACTCGGACAGTCAGTGCATGCTTGACAGTCGTGATGCGCTCAACCAAAAAAGTATTGGCAGGGGGAATCGAACTCGTGACTTTTCGATTACGCGTCCTCCTACTCCACCAACTTGGCTACAAATTAGCGGCACAAGTGGACTATTGATCCTAGAGAAAGCTGTACGTTATAGATTTTTTGGTAGAAAACATGTTCGTTAAAGTGCGTAGACTGTGACGGAAATGAAAACGTTATATTTGAGATAATTTAAACGTTCATATTTTGTACTCACTTTGTCTCATATTAGTTGGTCATATTACTATAAATATTAGTCCCAAAATAATTGTCCATTTACAAAATCAAGATAGAATTAATTACTTTAAGTTTTTTTTACTTTGCTCTTAATATTAATTATTAGAGTGCAATTAATTGGAGAGACATAAGAGTAATATAGTAAAAATGTATTTTTATTCATGAGTTTTTAAATGGCGGTGTAAAGAAAAAAATGGACAAATAATATGAGACAGAGGGAGTACTACAGTGTATTTGCGCATATTGTCACAAAAAGGTTCAATTTTATGATTCAAATAATCACCTTTGAGCTTTTAAGTAGTCATATAAGAGTTCAAATTTGAAAAACGAAAATTTTGTGTTACACTAAATATGGGGTGGGTAAGAGTGAGTAGAAGTAGAAGTAGAATAATAGAAATGATGATCGGGATTCTTCTACAGTGTGAACTATCAATGAAATTCCAATAACAGATGTGAAGAGGGTAGTGACGGAGCCAACAAACAAATTTTAGTGGTGCAGAGAAGTTTTTGTGCAGCCAAAAAAATATTTTTTGATCGAAAAAAATTAAAACGCACCGTTTCATCCAAAATGACGTCGTTTTGATCGAAAATTTCCAAAAAACTGATGTCACTGGAGGGGCATGGTAGAGGTTGGTGGTGGTGGTGGGGGGGGGGGGTGATTTAGCTATTAAGGGTATATAGTACTAGCTTAAATGGGGCATATAGCGATTAAAGATTTAAGTGGAGAGACAGAAATTCCTGTCGGTAAGGTTTAGTTAAGCTTTGTCCAAATACTAAAACAGACTGCTCACCAAACAATATATTCACTGTTCTACTTTGAATTGAATGGTTCAAACCTATGCTCCACTCATCGTCTTTATCGAAAGTTTTTTAAAAAAAAAAAATAATAAAGTGAGCAAATATAATAAAGATGTATAATAATAATAATTGTTATAGGACGACAAATATTTCCTCCCTTTTCTACAAGATTCGTTTCCTCTACCAATGGCTTTGCAATCATCCTCCTTTTCTTCTTTTCCCTTTCATCATTTCTTTCCCCACCTACTCTTTACACTACTTCTACTTGTATTGTATTCTTGGTTTTTATTTTTCTACCCATCGACAACGATAAGTTTGGAAGGAAAGAATCAGTAACCTTTCAAAATGATTTAATGTCAAAAAGTTTAGTATAAATGTCAAGTAATTTATAATGTTTAAATTAACTTACGAGTACGATTTACTAATTAATTAATCAACCAATACTTAACCACCAAAGAATGGGTGAACCGGATGGGGCTCCTCGCTCTCTTAACCAGAGGTCTTGAATTTGAGCCATGTATATAAAAATAATCATTGTTTTTGCACGGACTTCCCTTTCTATGGACTGGTATGTAATTTTTATCTCTTAAATACATGGTTTTTAATTTTTGCCCTATTTCTGATTTAATGAATTTTATGGGCCAAAGTACCCTTTATTCGTGGGTTTACTAAATCATAGATTCAAGGTTCGAATCCCAGCAGAAGTAAAAAAGGAAAAAAAAATCGCAAGACAAGATTTTTATTGAAATTATCTCTACTCGCCCAAAGTTGTATAGAGAATATGTCCCTTGAGGCATAGTTTTTATATAACTAGTCGGACAAGGAATAATCTTAATTTTTTAACGGAACTTTGCCTACAAGTATAGTTACATAGAAACTATGCCTTTTAAGGCATAGTTTGTATACAACTTTGGCCGAATATGCATAATTTCTATAAAATCTTATCTTATAATTTTTTCTCTTTTTGATTTTCCTGGGATTCGAACCCGCAAACTCAGAGATATTTTCGATCATTTTTTTAGGCGAAGAATAAAAATTAAAGACCAATTTGAGGGGCGAAAATTAAAGATCACCCTAAAATAAGGGCAATCGTGCGAATTGGGGGTGGCTCAATACTGTTGAGGCCTAGAGCTAAAATTCAATGAGGGTCTTAGTTGATTACTAAAGGTGGCGATGGGGTGGCGACCCGACCGTCGGTCAGGCCGACTCGACCCGACCAGGCAGGCACGACCAGGTTATAAAAAAAAAAAAAAAGCGGGGCCAGGGGCTCGAGCAGGCGGGGCAGTATGGTCCCGCCAGGCCCCGATCCCGCCTCTAGACTTCAAAGTATTTTATAATTTCTTTTTTTAAAAAGAAAAAAATATGTAAACTATATTGATTAAAATTTAAAACTGAGGGGCCTAAATCCTAGGCTTTACCCAAAAGCCACCTCTGCTCCCTAATTAGCCCTATGCGGCGTGAATCCGAACATCGTCGGGCTTTAACGCTGATACCGAACATTAAGTGAGAAATAAAAAAAATCAACTAATACTTACTACTTTCTGACCAATACATATAGATGTGCATAATTCAACTTTTTATTTTTTGCATCTACTAAAATTTGAAGTTTAATTTCCAAAGATGTCATTCAAACAATTTGGTCGCGGCTAAGCTACTCATTTTATTGAAAGCTTTTTCTTGTTCAGTCAAATGGATTTTGTGTATTTGGTACGACAAATTCCAACATTACATAAGTAATAAGTAAGTTTCAACGTTAAATAATTCAAAAGAAAGGAAAAATATAAGTCTATAACCTCATTCACAATAAAATTCTACTTTAATAATGTCACTCATTATATACCAAGTTTGTAATGACTCATTATTTCTAATATTAAGAGGTTTAGTTTTAAAAACTAGAATAATAACACGGTTATGCTAAATGAATAAAATAATAAAATACAAGCAATTACTGTGAGTGATAATGTGTAGAACGGAAAAATAACAACAACAACTATTTGTCAGAAATCTGGAAATGATCAAATACGAGGGCTTGCTGAGTCGACCAAATTCTTGATCTATCCTTAAGATAATATTGTCCCGTATATCCTTTCAACGGTTGTAATGACAACTTATCTCCCAAGATAAAACAACAATCAAACAAATGAGCAAAATGAACTCAAGTGTTTGCTTTGGAAGAAAGATCTTTAAGTGTTTTGTGATTAAAAGAGAGGATGAAGTGTTTCAGATTTTAAGTGTGTTTCCAAATGAGCATTGTGTCTCATTTTATAGTGTGTAGAAGATGACCCTCCAAATGACTAAGTAATGGCCATGTTAATGCCTTGAATTTGGAGTTACAATTCAGCCAAGTAATGGCGGAATTTATGAGCAAAATAATGGAGAGTAAATACTCCAAAGTCAGCCCAAGAAGCAGTTTTTAATTCACCTCCAACGGATTGAAACAGTCGAGGAGCTGCGGCCCTTCAATTCCAGTAACTCACTGGAACTGGAACGTCAATTAGAGCCGCGGCCCTTCAATTCCAGTGAGTTACTGGAATTGAAACGTCAATTCGAGTCGCGACCCTTCAGAAGAGGAGCCGCATCCCTTCTCGGTTTTGTGTGATTTCTGATTCATTTCATCTTTGCACATTATACACTTCTTCCTTCATTTACCAATGTGAAACCATTCGTCATTTGGCCAATAACCGTCTATTACCTTATGTCTCAAACAATTCGTATACAACAATATCTCTTCCATTAAGGAAATTTTGATCTTTGGCACTATGTGTGCACGTGTGTGGAAACAAGGTTTCCTACGTGCGGGGCCCCAATTTTTCGATTCATAATTAATAGGATTTACTTTATTTCACGTTTAATAAATATTTTCAACAATCCCCTCTTGGAAGAGATTTTGGTGCACGCCTATGGTGCCTTTCTAGCAATCACTTGGCGGAATAATGTTGCATCCGGAGAGGTAGCCGGAGCTTTGAACCTTCCATAGAAGAATACCATCAGACATATTTACTGCGCGGTGAACGTGATGTCTTGAACCGTCAGTGTTTAGTATATGCCAAGACAATGGTACCAACACAACACCTTCATACTCAATCTTTCTAGTGTTTTGTCCATCGTGGGCCGTAGACACCCTTGGATTCTTAAGTGCGTTCATTTGAGGCGGCCTGTCCTCATACTTAAATAGGTGGTTTCCTACAAGGTATCCTGTAATACCCCGCTACATAAGCGTTAGGAACCATTAAAAATTTCACCAACCTAACCTCAACTTTTGAGGATCATTAAAGGTTTGGAAACTTATCCTTTTACCCCTCTTACAGGTAGCACTTTTTGTCTATCACGGGAACGACCTTGGATTATGTTTCTTAAGAAATACACATTATCCGAAGTGCTCTTGCTTCCACCGAAGCGCTCACGAAACCTATACAGTTTAGTTTTCCCATTGAACCTTATTCCTGGGATCTCCAGTCTGTAAGGTTGGGTGACCACTATATCAGTTCTTATTGTTTGGGTTTTAAGCCCATTCCCTTAGACAGGCAGAACAACTGATCTTTGGGTATTCCCTTCGTCAAGGGATCTGCGATATTTTTCTTAGATTTTATTTAATCAATGGAAATAATACCCGAGGTGATCAACTGCCTAACTGACTCATGTCTCCGTCGAATATGACGAGATTTACTGTTGTATATTGAACTGCGTGCCCTTCCTAGAGCCGACTGACTATCGCAGTGGATCATTACATAAGACACGGGTTTATCCCAACATGGGACATCCTCTTGAAAACCATGAAGCCACTCAGCTTCCTCTCCCGCTTTATCTAAAGCGATAAATTCTGACTCTATCGTGGATCGGGCAATAAGATTTTGCCTAGAGGATTTCCAAGACACAGCTCCACCACCGATTGTAAAAATATATCCGCTGGTGGACTTGATGTCGTCGCTATCAGATATCCAGTTTGTATCGTCGTACCCCTCTAGTACCGCTGAATATCTTGAATAGTGTAACCCGAAATGTATCGTGAACTTTAGGAACCGTAGTATCATGTTCAACGCTTTCCAGTGATCCTCACTTGGATTTCGAGTGAACCTAGCCAATTTATTGACTGCATGAGCGATATCAGGTCGAGTGCAGTTTGTTATATACATCAAACTACCAATCACCTGCGCATATCGCTCCTGGCGTACGGGCTTATCCAGATATTTGTCAAGCTTTTGACTTATATCCAATGGTGTTGATACCTGTAAACTGTCGAACATCCCAAATTTCTTCAGTACATTCTCAATGTAGTGAGATTGAGATAAGACTAGTTCATTAGATTTCTTAGAGATCTTGATCCCTAAGATGACATCTGCAATGCCCATATCTTTCATGTCAAAACACTATTTTAACATCTTAGTCTCTAGGATTATTTCAGGACTGCTTTCAGTGATCAACAAGTCATCTACATATAGACATATCATGACGAATGATTTGACATTTTCTTTCATGTAGACACATTTGTCACCTCCATTAATGGCGTATCCTTTTGATAGTAGAGTACTATAAATTTTCTCGTGCCATTGTTTAGAGACTTGTTTCAGCCCGTACAACGATTTAACAAGCCGACATATTTTTGTCTCTTGTCCTGGAACCACATACCCCTCAGGTTGATCCATATATATTTCTTCTTCCAAATCACCATTTAGGAAGACAGTCTTAACATCCATTTGATGTATTTCAAGATCCCGCAAGGTGGCGATAGCTATGAACATACGTATGAATGTCATTCTTGACACCGGAGCGTAGGTGTCGAAGTAATCAAGGACCTCATTTTGGCGATAACCCTTGACTACTAACCTAGCTTTGTACTTGTCGATAGAACCATCTGCCTTTAACTTTCGTTTAAGGATCCACTTAAAACCCAACAGTTTGTGTCCTGGGGGAAGTTCTGCTAACTCCCAGGTGTGGTTATGCGGAATGAATTCTATCTCACTTTCTAAAGCTTTCTTCCAGAGCGGTGCTACTGGAGTTGATAATGATTCGACGATTATCTGTGGTTCATCCTGAACCAAATAAGCTACAAAGTCTGGACCGAAGGACTTGTCCTTCCGTGCCCTTTTGCTTTGCCTTGGTTCCATCTCTGAATCTTCCAAGTCCTGAGTATATGGAATGCTAAATTTTGAATCATCAGCTACTTCAAAATTTACTAGATCTGAACTGTTTCAATCTAGATAGTCAGTGACTCCTAGTTCATCAGAGGTTTGCTCATAACTTCGTTTGCGAGAGGTTATGTTATTTTCCTTATATGGAAATGTGCTTCAAAGAACCATGCATTCCTTGATTCCATGATCGTATCTTCATAAATATCTGGATGATCCGACTTGTGCACTATGAAGCGATAAGCACTACTGTTATTGGCATATTCGATGAATATGCAATCCACAGTCTTAGGTCCAATCTTGACTGCGTCGCATAGTACATTTACTCGCCAGACAACCCCATACCTTCAAATAGTTGTAGGTAGGTTTCTTTCCTTTCCATAGCTCGTATGGAGTCTTGTCTTTACCTTTGTGTGGGACTCTGTTAAGAATCCTGTTTGCGGTAAGGACATCTTATCCCCACATGGTTTGAGGGAGTCCCGAATTGATGAGTAGATCATTCATCATTTCCTTTAGTGTTCGGTTATTGCGTTCAGTAACGCCGTTTGATTGAGGTGAGTAAGGAGCCGTTGTTTGATGAACTATACCGATTGGGTACAAAGTTCTTCAAAAGGCGCTACTTATTCTCCCCCTCTATCGCTACGGATAGTTTTAATCCGTCCGCCTAGCTGATTCTCAACTTCTGCTTTGTAGCGTTTGAATGCTTCAAAGGTTTCATCTTTACTTTTTAGTAAGTAAAGGTAACAAAAATTTGTGCCATCATCTATGAAAGTCACAAAGTACTTGTTCCCCCCTCTAGTTTGAGTGAACTTCAAATCACATATATCAGTGTGTATAAGTTCTAGAGGAGCGGTATCCCTTTCGACGGATCTAAAAGGACTCTTGGAAAGTTTTGCCTCTATGCACACCTCACACTTACGTTGAGGGTTTATGTCAATAGACGGCAATAATTTCAGTTTTATCAATCTTTGGATAGATTCATAGTTTACATGTCCTAATCTATGATGCCATAGATTAAATGACTCAATCAAGTAAGTAGAAGGTGCAATTTTATTGATAGTTGAAACAGAAGGCATTACAGGTGCAGCATTGAACTTAAAGAGGCCTTCACAGACGAAGTCCCTTCCTACAAAAGTTCCATTCTTATTGATTACAAATTTGTTAGCCTTTAACACTAGCCTAAAACCAACATTTACTAATAATGGTCCAGAAATCAGATTTCTACGAATATCTGTAACGTGCATCACTTCCTTCAGAGTCAGTTCCTTCCCGGACGTCATCTTTAGGATCACCTTTCCTACCTCAGTACCTCTGAAGAAGAATTGTTACCCATAAACAACTTCTTGTCTGAGAGTGATGTATAAGTGAAGAAGGCTTCTTTATTGAAACATATGTGACGGGTAGCACCTGTGCCTAGCCACCATTGCACCGGATTCTCAATGAGGTTAGCTTTAAGAACTACCGCTGAGAACTCCTCAATCATATCGTTGACGAGCGTATCTTCAACGATGTTAGCCTTGGCCTTGCCTTTGACCTTATTCTCACGTTTGAGCTTGCGACAGTCTTTGGCCATGTGACAAACTATACCACAGTGGTTACAATTTCCCTTGAACTTTTCAGTTGTTTGGGGATTGCCTTCCTTCTGGAACTTCCGCTTCTTGCTTGAGTTCCCTTTGACTTCCGTCAGGTTTGCTTTAGCCTCAGCGGGTTGTTTTCCCTTTGACATGACCTTTTTATTGTCTTCCTGACTGTAGTTTGACAATAAGTTTATCTAGGGTCATCTCCTTCGTTTTGAGTTTTAGATAGTTCATAAACTCAGTCCACGTTAGAGGCAACTTCTCAATTAATGCCCCAATTGATCGGTGTATTTTATATACATTTTAGAGTCATTTTTAGTTAGTATTTTGTCCATTTTTGTGTAAATATGTGTCGTGTCAGGGTATTTTTTCCTCCTTTTGAGTCAAAGTGGTTTAAAAAGGTGAAATGGCGAAAATGAGCAAATAGTGGGCAGAAAAGGAGGTTTCCGAGCAAAAAATGGACAAAAATTGGCAACACAAGAAGCTACCTCAGAAGCTGAAAGATCCAGGGAGCTTCACCATCCCTTGCACTATAGGGAGGTTTGAATGTCAGAAGGCCTTGTGTGATTTGGGGGCAGGTATAAATCTGATGCCCTATCTGGTGTTTTGCAAACTTGGAATGGGAGAGGCACGACCTACAACTATCACTTTGCAGCTAGCTGATCGCTCCATCGTCCATCCTAGAGGCGTCATCGAGGATGTGTTGGTTAAAGTGGACAAGTTTATCTTCCCCGCTGATTTCATTATCTTAGACATGAAAGAAGATGAACTGATTCCCATTATCCTTGGCAGACCATTCCTTGCTACAGGCCATACACTTACTTATGTTCAAAAAGGTGAGCTGAGACTTCGTGTTCAGGAAGAAGAAGTGATTTTCAATGTATTCAAAGTAGCAACCTTCCCAAAGGCAAGTGACAATTGTTATGCTATTGATATGATTGAAGAAGCAGTTTCTGAAAACTGGTTCAGAAGTGCAGATGCTCTTGAAGAAGTGTTGACCCAATGGGGTGAGGATAGTGGCAATGACCCGAAATTGATAGAGTATGCAAATTGGATGGATTCTTATGAGCCATGTTACAAGAAGAAATAGGAAGGGCTCGGGCATATGCCAGAGAGAGAAGTGTCATCCACAGAAAAATCTCCAGAGTTAGAATTGAAGACTCTAACAGATCACTTGCAGTATCGATATCCGGGTGAGAACCAATCATTGCCAGTGATCGTATCATGTCATCTATCCACAGTGGAGGTTGAGAAGTTGTTGAGAGTGTTGAGGGCTCACAAGTGTGCCATTGGGTGGACATTGACAGACATAAAGGGGATAAGCCCTTCAACATTGATGTATAAAATCCGTCTAGAAGATGAGATCAGATCCTCCATTGAGGCACAGAGGAGACTAGATCCAAACATGAAGGAGGTGGTGAGGAAAGAAATCATGAAATGGCTTGATGCTGGGGTAATCTATCTTATTTCTGACAGTGCATGGGTGAGTCCTGTGCAAGTAGTTTCCAAGAAGGGTGGCATGACGGTGGTGACCAATGATAAGAATGAGCTCATTCCATCTAGAACAGTTACCGATTGGAGGATTTGCATTGACTACCGCAAGTTGAACAAGTCAATCAGAAAATACCACTTTCCATTGCCTTTTCTAGATCAGATACTGGACAGGCTCGCAGGGCACAACTATTATTGCTTCTTGGATGGTTACTCAGGATACCATCAGATTGCCATAGCACCAGAAGATCATGAAAAATACAACATTCACCTGCCCTTTTGGTACGTTTGCTTTCAGAAGGGTTCCATTTGGGTTTTGCAATGCACCTGCTACCTTTCAGCGGTGCATGATGGCAATTTTCTCTGACATGGTGGAGAGGACCATAGAAATTTTCATGGACGATTTTTCTGTCTTTGGGTCTTCTTTTGATGAGTGTTTGAAGCATTTGGAAGCAGTGTTGAAACAGTGTGAAGAGTCCAACCTTGTGTTAAATTAAGAAAAGTGTCATTTCATGGTGAAAGAGGGGATTGTCCTTGGCCACAAAATATCCAACCAAGGTATTGAGTCGAATGAGCAAAGATTTGATGGTGAAAATCTACCACCTCCAAGGTCGCAAAGGGGTTAGAAGTTCTTACGCCTTGGTTTTTATAGAAGATTCATCAAGGACTTCTCCAAAGTGTCGAAACCCCTTTCCACCTTACTAATGAATGGAGTTGCTTTTGAATTCAATGAGGAATGCATGACCGCTTTTCAGACACCCAAGGAGAGGCTAATCTCAGCACCTATAGTCATTGCACCAAACTGGGAGCTCCAATTTGAGCTAATGTGTGATGCAAGTGATTATGCAGTGGGAGCAGTTCTTGGGCAGAGAGTTGATAAGATATTCAAATCCATTTACTATACTAGCAAAACTCTTAATGATGCACAATTGAATTATGCCACTACAGAGAAAGAGTTGTTAGCGATAGTTTACGCATTTGAGAAGTTCAGGCCATACCTAATTGGGAATAAGGTGATAGTGTACACTGACCACTCTGCTATAAAATACTTGATGACAAAGAAGGACGCAAAACCCCATCTTATCCGATGTGTGCTGTTATTACAAGAATTTGACATGGAAATCCGTGATAAAAAGGGAACAGAGAACTCGGTTGCTGACCACCTATCAAGGCTTGAAAACAAAGAGAGCCAGAATACCAAGAATGTGCAGATAAATGATCACTTCCCAGATGAGTAACTGTTTCAGGTAAGCGTTGTCCTTAATTTACCTCGGTACGCTGATTTTGTTAATTTTCTTGCAGCTAAGGTAGTACCCCCAGAATTGACAAGACAGCATGTGAATAGGTTCTACTCAGAGGTAAAACATTACTATTAGGAGGAGCCAATCCTATACAAACACTACGCAGAATAAGTCATCAGGCGATGTATACCAGAGGATGAGATGCACCAGATTCTCACCCATTGTCACACCTTCCATTAAGAAAATTTTGATCATTGGCACTATGTGTGCACGTGTGTGGAAACAAGGTTTTCTACGTGCGGGGCCCCTACTTTATTTTTGTTGTTTTCTCTCTAATTGTGTCATTTTATGGATAACTTCTTGATTTAAAATACTTTATCTCTCTTAGTAGGTTTATTTGGCACAAATTTTAATTAATCAAGTCATTGATTTTCGGATAACATAAGTTAAAAGGAGAAATTAAAATTTAAAAATAAACCTTCATACTTTATTACCAAGAAAAGGAGTAGTATTTGTATATTTCAATTCTTAAACAACACCATGCTCTCTTTATATTATTATTATTATTATTGTTACAAGAAAAGAGAAAATGAATTTGTAGCCCTTGAAAATATTCAATTTCTGGAATCGCAAATGAATCATATGGCAGACCAACTATAGTACTGAAAATGGTCCATATATACCTAAGGTTCTATACACGGCTGCTAACATTCGTCTTTGGGAAATATCAACAAGGTCCTTAAATATTATAGACGTTTCATTTAATAAATTGATTAAAATAAACTAATTTTCTACATTTGCTACTAAACTTATTTCAGAAAAGCTAGCTGAAATAAAGATAAACGAATTGACTTAAGCTACTAAAAAGCAAATCCATTTTAACTTCCGCAACCTTTGACTCGTGAAACTGCAGAAATGGGATATAAAAAGGGATAGCCTTGAATTTTAGTTCCTGCCTAACTAATTATATAAAATATGATCTCAACTTAAAAACATCTGTTGGAAAAACATCTGATGGATAAAATGTTGGTTTTTGGATGTTTTAATATTATAATGTGTTATTGCCTTATGCCTTATATTAATGTGACATTACTCACGGCAGAAAATGGCTTTAGCCAATTACTCATTTTAGTAGTGGAGGAATGTGACAATAATTTCCTTGTTTCATTATTACATTAACTTACCCACATTTTTCTTGTAATTCATGTAAACTCTAAGCCATAATTCTTCTGCTTTCTACCTACTTTATCAGAGGGTATTCTCATTGGGTGGCGTGAAAGAGGCACAAGTTCAAACCTGGAAGTAACGTCCCTGCGCGCCTCTTGGGGCGTATGTCACACTTGGCTTGCCAAGTGTGGTTTAACTGGCTAAAATGGTTTGCAGGCTATTGCGTCAGTCCGGGTTTCTGTATACTTGTATTTCGAAAGAAAGCGTGATCGCCTTCGTCCACAAAAAAAAAAAGGATGAATTTCTTCACCTATAAATAAAAATCATCCTTACCTTTTGATGGGTAGAGAGAAAATCTATGGTACATGAAAAAAATGAGTTTAAAAAAAGAGTTTATTTAGTAGAAGGAGGGTGTTCTATCCAGAGTTGGTTGAGTTATACGACGTGGTCGGACTGTTGTATCCTGAAGGGACAAGTCAAGAAGATTATTGCTGGACCGGTGAAGATTTATTGTAGTGGGCTTAAATCTCCTTAAAGAGAACGAGATATCCGCGCCTTATCCTAAAAATATTATTTTCTTCATTTTTATTTTTCAATTATAATTGTATTTCAGTTGTTATTTCACCAATAAAAATTTATGTATTTTGCCAAGACATAAGTTCTAACTGTAATTTGCACCTAAATTAATTTTGCATATGATGCAGGAGTTTATTACATTTGAATTAGTTACAACCATTTAAAAATAGTGTAATATGTTGCTTATTGGGTAGAATATTTTAGTTGCATTGACTAGTTTATTTTTTTTGTTAACTTGATCATCGTCAAACTCAATTTTATTTTTTCAACAATAATTTGACGACGCTCTTCAGCTAAAAAGTGTAGAATATAATTTTATGAATTATAACTCTTTATAAAATGGACGTAAAATATGTGAGCAATTGAATAATGCAAGTAACTTTTATTAATATAACACAACTCGTGATCAATTCTACATGTTCGTCAAAACTTGTGGACAATTAAGCAAAGACGTGTACTTTTTCCATATGAAGTAATATTTACTTATGGTCACCATGATTTACCTCCTTCACCAATCTCTGTCGGTGGGGTCTTATGGGCGAGAGATTTCGCCTTGCCCCCAAGAATTAGATGGAAGGAGTCCATATGCAGTTCCAGGGTTCTGGGCATTATCCTAAGGTTGATTGTTATTGAGTGAAGATTCATAACCTCAAGGGAGATATAAATCACATGTTTGACATTTGAGACCATAGACATACTGCACCACAATTCCACTAAATTAATGGCCCGTCACTACATTTATTTCTATCGTACATTTGTGACCCTATATATCTTCCACCAACACTTAAAAAGTTATATTCATGTTAAGACTCCACTAAAATTACCCAATTTCCAGCTATTTTTTGTTTATTTAAATTTAATAATGAGGAACAAGAAAAGTGACCGGAATTTTTTTAACAAATTTTAAAAAGTGAAAATACCTCAACAAAGATTGAATCTGTACTTCTTTTATGTTAATTAAATGGATTCAACATATGCACCAAAAATATATTTATATATTATAATTTTGGCTCATACATCGACAAACCCTAAGATTTATTAATAAATTTCGATAATCGAATTATGACACGTTCCACTTGAGCATCTAAACATGTGATAAAATTTTATGTTAGATATTTTCGACTTTTATTTTGAAAAAGTTTTTGCGTGTGTTCACTAGCGTCCGTCGCGTAATTAAGTTACAATAACAACAACATATCCAATATAATTTTACGGGCGCGTTTGAACAATGTAGGATAAGTTAATTACATAAAATATATGTCCTCCTTTAATTATACACAATTTGCATCAATGAAAATATACATGAATATTTACGGCTCATTAATATGGCATATTTTAAGTGGTTAATTTATTAATGTAATAACTGATTGAATACACGCACAATATCTTTTCTTAAAATTTTGAATAGAAGTATATAATAAAAAATATTTATTATATATTCAAATGCGTAACTGAAACATATCATATAATTTGACTATATAAATAAAATTTACTGCTCCTTCAGTGAACTAGAATGAGGTGTACACTTTTGACGTAACAGTTCCTACTCTTCGTGACATCACTTCATCAAGTACCACATTCTCTGACAGCTGTTTGCTAAAATGATACTCACTCCGTCAATTTTTTTTTTATAACACAGATTTCCAGGCTTACGTCTGACTACTTCACTGGTATTATCCAGACGTCCTGAAGGTAATAGCACCGGTCCTTCAATACTATCATCAGGTAAATCGCGGGATGTGCTCCTGTGACCAAGTTTCTGGGAGCGTATAACTGATCAATGAGACAAGGTTCAATTCTCCAACATACAGAATTTCTTCGTATTTGCGGAGAATCGAATCCACGCTGTCCATGCCACATCGCCTTATAGCGTCCAGACTTTTGCCACTGGACTATGCCCCAGAGGACTAGTTTCATAATTACTAGTAAAAATTAAGATGTGATTAATTATTTATCATTTTTACTTTTACTTATTTATTGTATTAAAAATAAATTTTCATATTTACTTACCCATTCAAATTTGAAACATATCAAGAGAACAACAATTTTTTTTTTAATTTTTATTATACCCTTAATATTAACTACACATTCTTCAAATTATTTTTCAAGTCCATAAGATTATATATCAATTAATATGAATATTATTGTAAAATATGTATTTCATTTATTAGTAATTCGGCACTGAGTTAAGTAAAAAATGTAACTTTTATTTTTTTTCTCTTAAACATGTCTTTCGTGTGAGTCAAAACTTTTAAAATTTGTGGTGTTAAACATATCATTACTATTATATGAGAATAAAACTTTTGAAACTTGTCATTAAGGGTGTGTTCGGTATGGAGGGAAAAAAATCATTTTTTTTACTAATTCATGTTCGTTTGATCAAAAAAATTGAAAATATTTTCTTTAGGAAAACAAATTTCCACCTTAAAATGAGGAAAATAACCTCTAATGAAAGTAAGAAAAATAAGTCCAACAAGTGACAATCCACCAAACCCTAAACCACTCCCTCCACTCCTAACCCCCTCCCAAATGATTTTTGATTTTCTACACCACCCATCCCCACCCCGCGACACACCCCACCATCCCTCCAATTTTTTTTTTGCTTTTCTACACCACCCACCCATTCCCTACCCCCACCCCCGTGACCTCCACTCCCTACTCGCTTATGAATTTTCTACTTCATATATTTTATTTTTCTTTTATAAAAAGATTATTAAAAAATTAAAAATTTGTGTGGTTAAATTTGATGTTGTGTGGGCGGTGGGGGGTGATGTTGTGGTTGGGGGTGGGGACAAGAGGGCGGGATAGAGCTACGATTTTTTCCCCATATTTCAATTTTTATTATAAAACTAAGATAATATATATGAAATGAAAAATTTGGAAGAGGTTTGGGTGCGAGGTTGGGGTGGAGAGGTGGTGTGGGATGAGTGGTGGTATGAGGTAGGGGTGGACGAAGATGAAGTGCATTTAAGGGTGGTGGTTGGGTGGAGGTGGGTGAATGTGGGGTGGGTGGTGGGGTGATGCGGTTCATGGGGATTGGATGAGTATTTTTCTGAAAAATGTTTTTTATTAAACAATCAAATATGAAAAATAAATAAGAAATTCACTTATTTTCTTAAAAAATATTTTCCTCCGTACCGAACACACCCTAAGTTTATGTTGTTACAATATTTCTCACTAATGGTAAAACAATAAATTTTTAATTAACTTGTTTCCAAATATAAATATATATCTTTCTTTTTCAAATAGAATAATAAAGGAGGAGTATACACTTATTACTTAAAATAGATCAAATCTATCATTTCATGTTACATTTAAGCAAGAGATTATTTGCAGGATTTAAACCTGTAATCTTTTGATAATTTGATTATATGAGTCACAACTTTATTATCGATGTCCTAAATGAAATTTGAACTTATGGCACTAAAATTTTCAGTTGAACACGGATACATGCATGTGGCACGTACGAGAGGAAGACAATACTCATAGAAGAACATGGGGGTTCTGGTAGTAGTTCAAACTCAAATACAATTTATAGTTAGAACACAGCTTTCACAGAACAACAGACCAAATTATTACTGCTATTGGCCTATACTAATTTCCCATCTAAGTTGCTATCATTATTGTAATTAATACACGGAAATTCGTCATTTCCCCTTTTGTTTTCCAACTGCTAATTATACCCCACTCCACGTTCTTGATTAATCATATCCTTTTTTCATTGTTCATTAAAGGACTTATTTATTTTCTCGAGTAAGACAGATTTTGCTTGTTGGTCTAGGGGGAGGATTTAGAGGTCTGGTTATGAATAAGAAAATTACTGTTACTAAATATTTGAACATGAATCATTTATTATTGTAGTACGATTAACTTGAGGTCATCATAAAAATGCATAAACTTTAAAATCATGGATAGAGGGGTGGATCTAGAATGGTACATGCATGTTCACATAAACCTAATAATTTTTACTCAAATTAATATATATTTAAAAACTTAGTTATTATTATTATTTTTATATATTAACTTAGAGTTTATTGAAGGGGAGTCTTGGAGTAACTGGTAAGTTGTTGTCATGTGACCAGAAGGTCATGAGTTCAAGCCGTGTGTAAACGTGTATATAGTCAATTAGTCATCCCTACTCCATAATTAGAATATATTGTGTAAATATAATTATGGTAAGACTATAATTCCTCTTGTGATTAGGTTTAGGATTCTTATGGTATAAGAGATGAATATTTTTTTTTTTTGTTGACGAAGGAACCCGCAGCCGCTACTCTTTCGAGTGCGCACAGGGTAAACCCCGGACTGACGCAGTAGCCTGCAAACCACGTCAGCCATGTAAACCACACTTGGCAAGCCATGTGTGACAGGCTCAACCAAGAAGGTTTATGCAGGGGATCGAACTCGTGACCTTGCGGTCCCGCGCTCTACTGCTACACCAACTTGGCTACCCTTGCGGGTATAAGAGATGAATATTGTACACTATATAGTTTGATATTAATGAGAAGACTCCCTAAGGGAGATTAATATCATCTTACATGGTATCAAGAGCCTAACACAAAACCCTATAATTTATTTGTGTGAGCCGCCGCCGCCCAACCCCCCACCCCTCTCGGGCAGTTCCGCCACGGCTCCACCCCCTCTACTCCCAAAATTATTGGTTTTTCTTCTTCTTTCCTCTCTTCTCTAAATGGATAGATACCTTGGGTGCATTTGAAATAACTATTTCCCCAGCCACCTTTACATATCCTCCAATACTTCTGACGCTTCTACCTCCACAAATCCCACCACCGTTGTCATCCTCTTTTCATCCCGCCCTAACTGTTACCAACATCAAGAATCCTCTATCATAGAGTCCCATTTTATGATCATCTCCGGATATTCGGTTGTCTATGCTATCCTAACGTTGCCTATACTGCCCCTCACAAACTAGCTCCTCAGTCCACTCCATGTATCTACCTAAGCTTCCCGCCGAACCATAGGTGCTATCTATGCTATGACTTGTCCACTCGTCAGATTCACATCTCACGTCACGTCACATTAGACGAGACAACATTCCCGTATTCAAATCTTAAAAAGTTCCAAAAATCGGATTACTCTTTTCTTGATGAGCCTGCCATCTCTCCCATCATTCTCAGTCAACTAGATCATAGCACTGCCACAAAATCACCATCTTTTCTCAGTAATTCTTCTTCAGCGTCAGCGCCGCGACTCCCAAACTTCAAAGAGGACTGTCAGTCGACAGCGCCGCGGCCCTGTGATTTGGCGCCACTGCGCCAACACTCCTGCGAGTAGATTTCCTCCAGCGTCGCGGCCCTTGATCACGGTGCCGTGATACCTCCGACGGTGTCACCTCCTCATTCTCCCTATCCAACCAATCCCTCAGTCTCGGCCATTCCCATTCAGCCGACACAGCCTCCCACTGTCTCCACTCACCAAATGGAAACTCGTGCCAATCATGTAATCTTCAAGCCCAAATTCCAATCTAACTTGTCTGCCCATACCATTTCTCCAATTCCCAAGAACCCTATATTGGTCAAACAAGACCCTAATTGAAATGTGACTATGTCTGAGGAATTCAATGCTTTAACTAAACAACACACATGAGATCTAGTACCTAGACCTGAGGGGGTGAATGTGATTCGTTGTCTGTGGCTATTTCGTCACAAATTCAGATATAGTGGAGATCTTGAGAGATATAAAGCACGACTTGTGGCTAATGACACAAATCAACATGAGGGCATTGATTGTGGTGAGACCTTCAGCCCGGTTGTCAAACCGGATATTATTCGCACAGTCTTTAGCATTGCCATGGGCAAACACTGATCGATCCATCAGCTTGATGTGAAGAATGCATTCTTACATGGGGATGTAAGAGAGATAGTCTACGTGCATCAGCCGTCTGGGTTCACTCATCCAACAGTTTTTCACTATGTGTGCCATCTCCGTAAGTCACTATATGGCCTGAAGCAGGGCCCCCGTGCGTGGTATGATCGCTTTGTCAGGTATATCTCGCAGATTGGGTTTGTATGCAGCAAGAGTGATACATCACTCTTCATTTTTCATCGAGGTAGTAGCACTGCTTACTTATTACTTTACGTGGATGATATTGTTCTTACTGCCTCCTCCGACGGGTTGAAAAATGAGATTATTGCCTTGCTTAAGTTCGAATTTACAATGACTGATTTGGGGAAGCTGAGTTATTTTTTTGGTATATCAGTGACCAGGTCTGCCAACCACATGTTCTTGTGTCTGCGTAAGTATGCAGAAGAGATCGTGTACAGGGCTAAGATGGTGAATTGCAAAATTTCATCTACTCCAGTTGATTCTAAATCTAAGCTTAGTGTTATAGATGGTGCTCCAGTCTCCGATCCTACTCTGTATAGGAGTCTTGTAGGTGCACTTCAGTATCTCACATTTACAAGGCCAGACATTGCTTATGTTGTTGAGCAGGTATGCATATTCATGCATGCCCTTGAGAGTCTCATTTCACTGCTCTTAATCATATCATCTGATACGTTAAGGGCACATTTGATTATGATTTGCACCTATACCCCTCTACACCAAACAAGTTGCTCTCTTATACGGATGCAGATTGGGCAGGGTGTTCTGACACGCGACGCTCCACCTCCGGCTTCTGTTTATTTTTAGGGGATAATCTGATTACTTTGTCTGCCAAGCGACAAGCTACCCTATCCCGTTCCAGTGCCGAGTCTGAGTACAGAGGCGTTGCAAATGTGGTAGCTGAGATTTGTTGGCTCAGAAATTTACTGTTAGAACTTCAGTGTCCTTTGCGTCAGACATCTATTGTGTGATGTGATAACATCTCTGCCATCTATCTTTCTCATAATCCGGTTCAACATCAGTGAACCAAACAAATTGAGATAGATCTACACTTCGTTCGTGAGAAGGTTGCGCTAGGCCATGTCAGAGTGTTACATGTTCCATCATCCTATCAGTATGCAGACATATTTACCAAATGACTTTCCAGACAGTTATTTCTTGACAAGATCCAGTCTCAGCGTACGGCGTCCTTCCGCTCCGACTGAGGGGGTGTGTAAACGTGTATATAGTCAATTAGTCATTCCTACCCCATAATTAGAATATATTCCATCTATTGTATAAATATAATTATGGTAAGACTATGATTACTCTTGTGATTAGGTTTAGGATTCCTATTGTATAAGGGATGAATATTGTACACTATATATATTTTGATATTAATGAGAAGACTCCCTAAGGGAGATTAATAGATTAATATCATCTTACACCTTGGAAACAAACTCTTGCAGAAATGTGAGGTAAGGTTGCGTACAATAGACTCTTGTCGTTCGATCCTATCCCGAACCTCGCATATAGCGGGAGTTTAGTGCACTTTACTGCCATTTATTAACTTTGAGTTTATTATTAGAAAAACTTTAATCATATAATGATATACGTTAACAAATGAAGATCCACTTTTGCTTATTTTTTGGGGGTAATCCACAACGATACAGTAATTTAAATGGAGTGCCCATTATTTTTAGGCTTAAAGTACTTTTCCCGCATTTTCTGGCATAGGTCATACTTTTGGTTTATTATTCTTTAATTATATTATGTATAGGTGCATAATTATACACATAGAATACCATCATGAGGCCGATATTATAGTGGTGTACTGTATTTCTTATTTGGTTTAGTTAAAAGTCGGAAATATGTCACACATCACATGTCTATACCTAATTCTCTCTCTTCAAAAGGCTAGACAAAAATTTGAAGTACTTCTTTTGGATTTTTCATGCTGTATGCCTGTATCCGATACCTATTAGTCACCAATTAATCTAAATCACATCGCATCAATAGGGCGGAGCTAGTAAGGGCCGAGGTGTTCATTCTTCGGTGAAAAATTACATTGTATATATAATGTTAATTTATTTAATGTATATTTAGTAGACGTTGAACTTCCTTAGCTTCTTCATATGATTACTTATTTATATTTTTAAACCCCTAAGTAAAAATTATGGTTACGTCATTGCGCGCCAATCATATTGAATCCCAATTAATTCAAATTTACGTCACATAGAATCCGTTAAAATTGAAGTGCTCCGTACCATACTGATGCAAATAATTTTTTGGTGGTAAACATATAATTCAAACATTAATGTCCTAATTTAAATTTTAAAGTAAATTTATATATTAAAAAGTGTTGGAAATATTTATTAAACGTGAAATAAAGTAAATCCTATTAATTATGAATCGAACAATTGGGGCCCCGCACGTAGAAAATCTTGTTTCGACACACGTGCACACGTAATGCCACAGATCAAAATTTCCTTAATGGAAAATATATTGGTATGTATACGAACGGTTTGAGACGTAAGGTAATAGACGTTTATTGGCCAAATGACGAATGATTTCACGTTGGCAAATGAAGGAAGAAGTGTATAATGTGTAAAAATGAAATGAATCAGAAAACACCACGAAACCGAGAAGGGTCGCGGCTCCTCCAAGTAAGCGGCGCAAGATTGGGTCGCGCCATCCTCCGGCGGCCGCGGCCTAATTGACGCTTCAATACGAACTCATCGAATTGCGGTCGCGCTCCTCCCGGCGGCCGCAACTCTAATTGACGTTCAGTTCGGTGAGTATCGAATCGGCGCCGCTTCCTCTCCGGCGGCCGCGACTGATCGCTTTCAATCCGTTAGAGGTGAATTAAAACCTGATTCTTGGACTGACTTTGGAGTATTTACTCTCCATTATTTTGCTCATGAATTCAGTCATTACTTGGCTGAATTGTAACTCAAAATTCAAGGCATTAACATGGCATTCATGGCCATTACTTAGTCATTTGGAGGGTCATCATCTACACACTATATAATGAGACACAAGGCTCATTTGGAAAGAATACACTTGACATCTTACACTCAATAATTCTCTGAAATTGTCTTCCTCTCTTGCAATCACAAACACTCAAAGATCTTTCTTCCAAAGCAAACACTTGAGTTCCCCTTGCTCATTTGTTTGATTGCTGTTTTAACTTGAGAGATAAGTTGTCATTACAACCGTTGAAAGGGAATACGAGTCAATATTATCTTAAGGATAGATCAAGAATTTGGTCGACTCAAAAAGCCATCATATTTGATCATTTCCAGATTTCTAACAAATAATTATTGTTGTTATTTTTCCGTTCTACACATTACTACTCACAAGCTTAAGATAATTTTTGTTATTTCAACGACAACATGACTGGACAAGATCAAATAAATGCTGGAAACTCGAACACCACTCAAGGCAATCCTAATGCTTTCAACTCCACTGGTTTTGGCACTACTAGTGTCAATCCTACCACTCAAGGTAACACCATTGTTCTTGGCACCACAAGTGCTAACACTGCTACTCAAGGCGTTCCAAACGTCTTTGCTCCTGCTCAAGGAAACACCACTGCTTCAACTCCGGTTGGTTTTCACCGTGAACTTCCTGAAAAGTTCATGGGTACTCACTTTAAGCGATGGCAGCAAAATATATTGTTTTTCTTTACAGTTATGAGAATGTCACGTTTCCTAACCGAAGACCCTCCACAAGTTGGGGAAGACACGGACCCTCAGCCAAATGAAATGTCGGGAGGGGGCCAAGGTATCCATGTCATTAACGGTATGAAGATGGTTCAAGATGCATGGAACTATATTCTGAATAGTTTGTATGATCCTTTGTACACGGTATATTGCACCGATGGGACAGCCAAGAAATTGTGGGACAAATTGCAAAAGAAATACAACACCCAAGATGCGGGTGCCAAAGAGTTTGTCATTGGGAAATTTCTAAGATTTCAAATGGTGGACAACAAAAGTGTATCATCCCAAGTCCAGAAATTTCAAATGATAATACATCACCTAGACTTGGAAGGTTTGAAGCCCAACGAATAATTCTTGGTTGGGGCATTGATCGAGAAACTGCCTCCCTCATGGTCTGAGTTTATGAACTACTTGAAACTCAAGACGAAGGAGTTGACATTGATCGGTGTATTTTATATACACCTTTTGAGTCAGTTTTAGTTAGTCTTTTGTCCCATTTTGCACATATAAGTGTCGTATTAGGATAGTTTTTCTTTCTTTTGAGTCAAAGTTGTTAAAATGGCCAAATGGCGGAAAAGGAGCAAAAAGAGGGCAAAAGAGGAGATGCCAGAGACGAAAACAGAGAAAGTGGCGAACGAGGGCGAATCCGCATACAGCGCCTACGCCTCACTGCAAAAGCGCGCGCTACCACTATTCAGAGAGGCAGACCTGCATGGCGCTCGCAGCCAGATAGCAGTGGCGCGCGCAAAACACCCGACGGATTGCAGAACTTCCGGCCAGGCGCTCTGTCACAGGCACGCGCCGACGCTGAAAAAATTAGGTTTTTGGACGAATTTCGGGCCAGCTCAAGGAAAAGAAGGAGGTTGCTCATTCTATAAAAGGAGAACCCTAGGCAATTTTTGAGGGTTCCCCTTCTTGCACAACTCAAGACTTTTGCTTGGAGATTGGATACCATTAATTTAGTAATTTTCTTTTCTTTCTTTTACTTTATTTCAGTTTTTATGATGAACTTTGAATTAGTTCTTGTCATATTTATGGCTAGGAATTAATTCTCTTATAGGGCTTTCTATGTTGAATTGCTTGAAACTTATTGTAAAATCCGGAAAAAAATAATAATAATATATAGTTGTGGTTGGGTTAATAAAAATATAATTTAACAATAAATAGTTTTTTTTAATAAGTAGTGTTTCATGATATTTTGCATATTAAGTATTATCATCTGTGCCAGAGATGAAGACAACACTAATTAGTAAAACATAATAACGTATCATTAGCTAAAAAAAAAAAGACTACCAATTATATTTGAGTATTACATCAAGACTTTAGAAGGACAATGAAGTGATGACGCCAGGGCAGAAAAATTTCACTAACCCACTACATGCATGCAGCAAGCACGTCTCACTCCTTCCCCTCCCCCTCCTTTTCATTTCCCTTCAATCCCTTGGCTTTCCCCCTCCCATAAGTTATACAACCATCTCCATTTATACATTGTACTAACACACAAACAAAGTACATAACATAAAGGTTAGAATTTCAGAAAAAAACAAGTGAAAAGAAGAGGAAAAAAATATCAAGAGGGCAAGAAGAACAAGAAGCAAAATACTAGAGAGTAAGGAAAATTTTAGCAACCACACAACAATAATATTCACACTTACAAGGTGAGTTTTCTCACTCAGAAATTCTTGGTAACATCCTTTATTTTTAGTTCAATACATGTTAGAATAAGAATTGAGTGTTGAAAAGAAATATTGAACTTTTGATTGTTTAGACAACTAGTTGCGTCATGAACTTTACGAACTGTTCTCACTGAGTTATAATTGTTAGAATTTGATGAAATTCGGAGGAATTGTACACCTCTCTAATATGATCATATAGAACCAAAAATGAGGTAAAATGGACGTACGGTTTGAAAGTTATCATAGTTCGAAGTTCCTGCCTTAGATTTGGTCGAAATTCGGAAAGACATAATTACGGACTGTTTTTATTGAGTTTTACTTATTAGAATTATATGAAAATTTACATGTTTGTAAATCTCTCTGTTACGGACAGATATATATAAAGATTTATTAAAACGGACTTACGAGTTGAGAGTTATTGTAGTTTGAAGTTGCTGCCTCGGATTCGTCGGAATCCAGAAGGGCAGGACGTTGAAACGTAAGACTGTACTAATCTGTGGGGAATATGAAAATTGTTGCTAAATGAAAGTTCTAGATCTCTTTGTTGTGGACATTGTGAGACCTTACGGGGGTCTATCCGACTTACGGATTGAGAGTTATCGCTGTTTAAAGTTTCTGCCTCGGATCTATCGAGATCCAGGAAGGGCAGCGAATGAAGTGTAATACTGTACCAAATGGTACAGAATATGAAAGGATGGTTCACATGGAGACGTGTAGATCTCTGTTCTCGCTGCTTTTGAGATTTTATGGGGCTTGAACGGGTTTCTGATTAGGAGTTATGACTATTCTAAGATTGGGTATTGTTTAATAAATATTCTGCCGAAATAAATTTCATGTGGCTGTTTTGAAGATAAATTTGTGTTAGTTACCCAAAGTAGTTTTAAATGAAATTTGGTACAGTGAAAGATCCCGTCTTACCTTAGTTTCCGCTTGAGAAACACCTTAGTTGGAGTTATGGTTAAAAAGTTATAATCGTTACAAGTATGAATGACAGAATGTTAGAAAAGAGAATAGTATTTATTTGATCTTCTGAAAAATATGAAAAGTGAATACGTGTTCACATAAATATATAAATATATAATGGATCGGGTTGCACGCCGCAACAAAACGTAAAGTGAATACGCGTTCACAAATACGTAAACATAATGGATCGGGTTGCACGCCGCAACAAAACGTAAAGTGAATATATGTTCACAAATACGTAAATATAATGGATCGGGTTGCACGCCGCAACAAAACGTAAAGTGAATACACATTCACAAATACGTAAACATAATGGATCGGGTTGCACGCCGCAACAAAACGTAAAGTGAATACGTGTTCACAAATACGTAAATATAATGGATCAGGTTGCACGCCGCAACAAATATGAAAGATGAATACATGTTCACCTATATATAAATATGAAAAGTGAATACGCGTTCACAAAAATATAAATGTAATAAACATGTGGAAATGCAGGGGAATGTCTTAACGTATAATACGAGATAAAATGAAGTGTTAGTTAAACCAAGAATTTCCTATGAGGAGTTGTTGCATATTTTAAAGATGTTGTAACCTGATATGTTTTTGCAATATGCTTATTACGTTATAATGTGATTGCACTTGGAATATTGTGGTGTTACTTTGAATTGCAGGGTAAGGTTCTCACCAAATTTCGGATGGTAGGTGACTTTTTATTTAACATGTTTCAGAAAGGAGAGGAAAGGTTCCACGCCAAGGCTAGCGATCGTCTCAGCCTCTTTTCATACCAAGTCCATTGTTTCGCTCGTACTCGCCAGTTCGTAATGTCGCCCAATGTCTCGATATGCCGTGTGGAATGATCTCCTTCCAACTTAGACTAATTGTTGTCAGTATGTCTATGTAGCAACAATATTTGCACGAGCATGAGCTCGCGTTATGTTTTTTCATATAAAGTCATAAACATATTTCTTTATTGTTATTTTTATTAATCGCTCCGTATTTGAATATAAGTTCAAATTTCTAAATAAAGAGAATTAAATGGTGCTCCTGGTGGAAAATAATCGTCTGGTGCCATCACGCCATAAGTAAAGACTTAGGAAAAGTCGGGGCGTGACAAGTTGGTATCAAAGCTAAACCAGGTTAGGAGATTCTAGGAAGTTTTTTCGAGTTGGGTTTGAGCGGTTATTTATTGCGGCTTGCGCGCCACCTTAGTAATAAGTAAACGGAATAACATCCTAAAGTTTCACTTCTTTCGCACTCTTCTCGTGCCTATCTTGAGTCTTTTCAAAGACTTGTTCTCGCACTACCTCCTTCAAAGGATTGTGGAAGGAGTGTACAACGATAAAATAACAGATGTGGATCGCACCACCGACCAAAAGGTAGGAGAGGTACCAGATAGACTATGGGGCAAATTTTGTGAGAAGAAGGAACATATCTATACAGGGAAGGACTACAAGTCTAACCCAATAGTATTTCTCGATGAGGTAGAAAACCATCGCTTACACGAGGATGTGTGGAGACGCATGACGCCAATTTGTAATGTGCAACGATAAACTATGGACAATACAGGGTGTGGTGGAGAAACTTTAGAAGAAATCGTTCTCGATGTCACCACCGATGATGTGGGAGTTCAGAGCCGTATTCATTAAAAAGTACATGCCTAACACCAAAAGATGCGCCAGCGTGAGTTTGAACAATTGAAACAAGAAGACCGCAATGTGAAAGAATATAATACCTAATTCATGCGATCTTCATCATACAACGTGCATATTATTCCTACGAAAGGGAGAAGGTCAAAAGATTCGTGAGGGTTTAAACCCGAACTTGGTAGGAAGGTAGTGGCATTAGCCTATGATCGGACGTACTTCAGATCGCCAACATGACAATGAGGGTAGAAGGTTTTGCCAAATCAAAAAGAGTATTCACGAAAGAGGCATTTATGTGACTCGACCTTTTCAACTATCCGATCGAGTCATACTATAGAAAATAGTCAACTCCATCCGCAGAGAGAGTTCCACTTATCGCTTAGAAGATCAATAAAGGTATGTGGAACTTTCCTATCTCTTGAGCATGAATAGTTGTACTTATATAGTACGGTAGACGTACAATACCTTGATATCCTTTACTTATTTAAGAATGGCCAAGTTGGGCTAGTTATGAGGTTAACCCACTCCTTTAAAACTATTAAGGATGTCTTAAGTTTTCAAAGTTAAGGGACTCAAGTTGTTTGAGTATATGATACTTGTTAGTTTTAAAAGTTTAAGTCCCTTGGAAATAGGAAAATGTAATTGACTAAGGTATAAGATTAATATAACGACTTTATGGGAAGTTGGTTATATTCGCTTTATGGAAAGTTAAAAGGAGAGATTTACTTTAAGTAAGATAAGTAAGGACAAGTGACTTGATGCTATGGTTATTAGTATCTTGAAAGTTTTATATAAAAAGAAAAAGAGTCATTCGCTTTTAAAAGAGTATAAGTATGTAGTACTTGAGATTAAATTTCCTGATTCTTTTGTTAAGGCATGTTAGTGCCTTAAGTGAACTAAAATGAGAGGATATATTAATAATGTCAATAAGAAGTTCGGGATTTCGACTTACTTATGTTATGTAGGATAGCCAGGTTGAGCTAGGGTAAGAGTATAAATGAGGGTAAACCCCAAGACGTTATACCACCTTCTCCGGTAAGAGTATAAATGAGGTAAACCCCAAGACGTTATACCACCTTCTCCAGGTAAGAGTATAAATGAGGGTAAACCCCAAGACGTTATACCACCTTCTCTGGGTAAGAGAGTATAAATGAGGGGCAAGCCCCAAGACGTTATACCACCTTCTCCAGGGTAAGAGTATGAATGAGGGGAAAGCCCCAAGACGTCATACCACCTTCTCCAGGGTAAGAGTATGAATGAGGGGAAAGCCCCAAGACGTCATACCACCCGCCTGTGGTAAGAGTATAAATGAGGGAAAATACCCAAGACGTTATACCACCTGCTCCGTGGATTTGCTACCCATGATGCAAGAATATCCTCACGCTACCTTATTTCCTACCTTAGGTCTCAAAAATTATTAAGGAGTCACAAAGTGGAGTACGCATATCTGGCTAATATAGTAGATACCCAAAAAGAGTCCCCAACGGTGCATGATGTCCCTATTGTTTGAAAAATTTCGAAGGTTTTTTCCTGAAGATCTCCCAGGCCTTCCTCCGGATAGAGAAGTGGAGTTCGCTATAGAGTTAATTCTGGGTACAAGACCTATTTCTATTCTTTCATATCGAATGGCCCCAGCTAAATTGAGAGAGTTAAAAGAACAGTTGAGGGATCTTCTGGATAAAGGATTTATAAGGCCTAGTGTTTCCTGGCGCACTCACCTTTTGTGAAGAAAAAAAGATGGATCACTCAGAAAGTGCATCGATTATCGACAACTCAATAGGGTCACGATCAAGAATCGATATCCATTACCAAGAATCGATGATCTTTTGACCAACTTGCAGAGCCAATTATTTTTCCAAGATTGATCTTCGTTCGAGATATCATCAGATGAAAATAAATCCGAATGATATATCAAAAACAGCCTTTAGGACCTGATATGGCCATTATGAGTTCTTGGTCATGTCTTTCGGATTAACCAATGCCCCAGCAACTTTTATGGATCTAATGAACAGAATCTTTAAACCATTCTTGGATTTGTTCGTAATTGTATTTATAGATGATATCCTAATTTACAAAGCAGTGTGTTGAAGAACAGAAGAGCATCCGAGGGTAGTGCTTCAAGTCTTGAAACAGAGAAACTATATGCTAAATTTTCAAAGTGTGAATTTTGGTTGAAAAGATAGTCTTTTTGGGGTCATGTGTGTCAAGGGATGGAATTATGGTAGACCCGTAAGATAGAAGTAGTGAAGAATCGCCAAACCGACCACTCCGAGAGGTTAGAAGTTTCGGGTTTGCTCGGGTATTATAGAAGATTCGTAAAAGGTTTTTCTAGTTCACGCTTCCTTTGACCCGCTTGACTCAAAAAGCGTTAAGTACCATGGTCGAAGCATGTGAAGCAAGTTTTCGTAAATCAAGGAATTGTTGATCATCGCACTCCCCTAACCTTACCATCGGATGAAGGTTCACGCCTATTGCGATGCCTCCAGAGTTGGGTTAGGATGTGTCTTGACGCATTTGGAAAGGTTATGCGTATGCATCTGCATACCAAGATACATGAGAAGAATTATCCAACCCATGACTTGGAATTAGCTGCGGTGGTGTTTGTCTTACGAATATGGAGACATTATTTGTATGGTGTGCATGTGGACATATTTACAGATCATAAGAGTTTGCAGTACATAACCACACAGAAGGATCTGAATCTCCGACAAAGAAGATGGTTAGAGTTGCTTAAGGATTATGACCTTAGTATTCTTTACCATCCTGGGAAAGCCAACGTGGTGGCTGATGCCCTCGATGAGAGATCAACGGGCTTGACCCATTTGGCAATACAAAAGAGGGGTATTGTTCGTGAGGTACAAAGATTGGGAAACCTCGGGGTTAGCTTAACTGAGATCGGTGAAGGTAGGGTGGTGGTACATGATACCTCGCAGTCTACCTTAGCTTCAGAAATAAAAGAAAGTCAGTTTGAGAATACGGAGTTTGTTGGATTTCGAGAGAAGATCCAACAGGGAAAACCTTCACAGTTTACATTGGGAGATAATGACGGAACCCTTCGGTATAAGGGTAGGTTATGTGTTCCTAAGGTAAATGATCTAAGGAGGAAGATCTTAGATGAGGGTCACAACACAAGATATTCCATTCATCCAAGGTCAACAAAAATGTATCAGGACCTCAAGGCAAATTACTGGTGGGACGGGATGAAGAAGGACGTTGCAGAGTTTGTCGGGAGATGTCTTATATGTCGCCAGTGAAAGTCGAACATCAAAACCCGCGGATTACTTCAGACATCGAGTCCCCATGTGGAAATGGGAGGCGATTCATATGGATTTTGTAACCGGCTCACCAAAACTCGAAAAGGGTATGATTCTATTTGGGTGATTGTTGATCGGCTTACAAAGTCAGCCCATTTCTTACTGGCCAAGACTACGACGCGCACCACAAGACGCATGCATTTATTTGAAGGAGATTGTGCGGTTACACGATTCCTTTACAAATTATTTCAGATAGGGGTTCCTGTTCACCTCACACTTTTGGCAAAGTTTCCAGCAGGTCTCGACAAAAGTTGTTAAGCACCGCTTTCCACCCGCAAACAGACGGGCAAGCCGAGTAACAATCCAAACACTCGAGGACATGTTGCGATCTTGTGTGTTAGATTTTCGTGAAGCCGGTCGACCATCTATGTCTAATTGAGTTCGCCTACAACAATAGTTTTCACTCTAGCATACAAATGGCCCCGCTTTGAAGCATTATATGGACGAAAATGTAGTCTCCACTGGATGGTTCGGTGGGTAGACGCAATCGCTCGGACCAAGTCATTCAGAAACAAATGATAAGGCAGATGATTCGGGAGAGGATCAAAACAGCTCATAGCCGTCATAAGTCCTATGCGGATCATCGGAAAAGAGATCTTGAATTTCAAGAGGGGGAGAAAGTATTTTTAAAAGTGTCCCCAATGAAGGGAGTTATGCGCTTTGTAAGAAAGGGAAATTGAGCCCAAGGTTTATTGGGCCATATGAGATCTTGCGAAGAGTGGGGAACGTGGCTTACGAATTAGCACTTCCACAAGAGCTGGAAGCAGTGCATCCGGTATTTCATGTGTCAATGTTACGAAAATATTTGCACGATCCAAGTCACGTCATCCTTCCCCAGGAGATAATTCTTAATGAGGAGCTTCAATATGAAGAAGTTCCGGTGGAAATACTTGATAGGAAGGTTAAGCGCCTTAGGAATAAAGATATTGCTTCCGTGAAGGTCCTATGGAGGAACCACTCCACCGAGGAAGCCACCTGGGAAGCGGAGGAGGCGATGAAAGTCAAATATCCGTTCCTATTTGACTAAGGTAAAAAAAAAAATGCATTACATAGTACTTCATATGTGTGTCATTTGCGTGTCTTTATGCATGTGTTTCAACCTTATTCTCATTCGAGGACGAATGCTTCCTAAGGAAGAGAGAATGTGAAGCCCCAAATTAGTGTTACAATAACAATAAACATTATTGTGTCTATGTGATTATGTTATTTATTTTATTCACATTCGAGGACGAATGTTGCTTAAGGAGGAGAGAATGTAAAATCCGGAAAAAAATAATAATAATATATAGTTGTGGTTGGGTTAATAAAAATATAATTTAACAATAAATAGTTTTTTTTAATAAGTAGTGTTTCATGATATTTTGCATATTAAGTATTATCATCTGTGCCAGAGATGAAGACAACACTAATTAGTAAAACATAATAACGTATCATTAGCTAAAAAAAAAAAGACTACCAATTATATTTGAGTATTACATCAAGACTTTAGAAGGACAATGAAGTGATGACGCCAGGGCAGAAAAATTTCACTAACCCACTACATGCATGCAGCAAGCACGTCTCACTCCTTCCCCTCCCCCTCCTTTTCATTTCCCTTCAATCCCTTGGCTTTCCCCCTCCCATAAGTTATACAACCATCTCCATTTATACATTGTACTAACACACAAACAAAGTACATAACATAAAGGTTAGAATTTCAGAAAAAAACAAGTGAAAAGAAGAGGAAAAAAATATCAAGAGGGCAAGAAGAACAAGAAGCAAAATACTAGAGAGTAAGGAAAATTTTAGCAACCACACAACAATAATATTCACACTTACAAGGTGAGTTTTCTCACTCAGAAATTCTTGGTAACATCCTTTATTTTTAGTTCAATACATGTTAGAATAAGAATTGAGTGTTGAAAAGAAATATTGAACTTTTGATTGTTTAGACAACTAGTTGCGTCATGAACTTTACGAACTGTTCTCACTGAGTTATAATTGTTAGAATTTGATGAAATTCGGAGGAATTGTACACCTCTCTAATATGATCATATAGAACCAAAAATGAGGTAAAATGGACGTACGGTTTGAAAGTTATCATAGTTCGAAGTTCCTGCCTTAGATTTGGTCGAAATTCGGAAAGACATAATTACGGACTGTTTTTATTGAGTTTTACTTATTAGAATTATATGAAAATTTACATGTTTGTAAATCTCTCTGTTACGGACAGATATATATAAAGATTTATTAAAACGGACTTACGAGTTGAGAGTTATTGTAGTTTGAAGTTGCTGCCTCGGATTCGTCGGAATCCAGAAGGGCAGGACGTTGAAACGTAAGACTGTACTAATCTGTGGGGAATATGAAAATTGTTGCTAAATGAAAGTTCTAGATCTCTTTGTTGTGGACATTGTGAGACCTTACGGGGGTCTATCCGACTTACGGATTGAGAGTTATCGCTGTTTAAAGTTTCTGCCTCGGATCTATCGAGATCCAGGAAGGGCAGCGAATAAAAGTGTAAAACTGTACCAAATGGTACAGAATATGAAAGGATGGTTCACATGGAGACGTGTAGATCTCTGTTCTCGCTGCTTTTGAGATTTTATGGGGCTTGAACGGGTTTACAGATTAGGAGTTATGACTATTCTAAGATTGGGTGTTGTTTAATAAATATTCTGCCGAAATAAATTTCATGTGGCTGTTTTGAAGATAAATTTGTGTTAGTTACCCAAAGTAGTTTTAAATGAAATTTGGTACAGTGAAAGATCCCCGTCTTACCTTAGTTTCCGCTTGAGAAACACCTTAGTTGGAGTTATGGTTAAAAAGTTATAATTGTTACAAGTATGAATGATGTAATGTTAGAAAAGAGAATAGTATTTATTTGATCTTCTGAAAAATATGAAAAGTGAATACGTGTTCACATAAATATATAAATATATAATGGATCGGGTTGCACGCCGCAACAAAACGTAAAGTGAATACGCGTTCACAAATACGTAAACATAATGGATCGGGTTGCACGCCGCAACAAAACGTAAAGTGAATATATGTTCACAAATACGTAAATATAATGGATCGGGTTGCACGCCGCAACAAAACGTAAAGTGAATACACATTCACAAATACGTAAACATAATGGATCGGGTTGCACGCCGCAACAAAACGTAAAGTGAATACGTGTTCACAAATACGTAAATATAATGGATCAGGTTGCACGCCGCAACAAATATGAAAGATGAATACATGTTCACCTATATATAAATATGAAAAGTGAATACGCGTTCACAAAAATATAAATGTAATAAACATGTGGAAATGCAGGGGAATGTCTTAACGATAATACGAGATAAAATGAAGTGTTAGTTAAACCAAGAATTTCCTATGAGGAGTTGTTGCATATTTTAAAGATGTTGTAACTGATATGTTTTGCAATATGCTTATTACGTTATAATGTGATTGCACTTGGAATATTGTGGTGTTACTTTGAATTGCGGTAAGGTTCTCACCAAATTTGGATGGTAGTGACTCTTTATTTAACATGTTTCAGAAAGGAGAGGAAAGGTTCCACGTCAAGGCTAGCGATGATCGTCCCAGCCTCTTTTCATACCAAGTCCATTGTTTCGCTCGGTACTCGCAAAGTTCGTAATGTCGGCCCAATGTCTCGGATATGCCCGTGTGGAATGGGCTCCCTTCCAACTTAGAATAATTTTTGTCAGTATGTCTATGTAGAAACAATATTTGCACGAGCATGAGCTCGCGTTATGTTTTTTCATATAAAGTCATAAACATATTTCTTTATTGTTATTTTTATTAATCGCTCCGTATTTGAATATAAGTTCAAATTTCTAAATAAAGAGAATTAAATGGTGCTCCTGGTGGAAAATAACTGTCCAGGTGCCATCACGCCATAAGTAAAGACTTAGGAAAAGTCGGGGCGTGACACTTATGTTATAAATTAATGCATGCTTATGGTTATTGTTCTTATTGTGAGATCTATCCAATAATTGAGTTGAATTCTTGGTAATTAATTGACAACTAATTATCACTATATGATTTCTAATCAGATTCTGAAAAGGGGGGATTGTGAATATGCTGTAAGTTGGGTAGACATTCTTGGATTGAGGATGAAAATACCTCAATTATTTATGTAGCGTTGATGAGAGGCTTAACAACCCTAATTTTGCGCATTGTGCGTGGCCAACTAGGTTTTTGTTCTTAATCCTCCTATAAAGTTACCCTTATCACCGAAAGGTAAGGAACGAGCATCGGGTTGAGTGTTTATATAACCCTAACGGGAGTATAAAACGATTTCGTAAACCTGCTTTCTCCAAAAGAAGAATACCATAAGTAATGCATTAGTAAGTAGCATAAGCGGATAGTAAGGATACATAGAAGCTCTATTCTCATCACTCCTGAAGTAAATCTTTATACTCTAAATAGCTTTTATAATTCTTAGTCATAAACAACCAATCAATCATTAATCCACCAAATAGATACTAGAAAATAGATAATTGGTACTTGAACCCTAATCCTAGAGGACGATATTCGGTCTTATCTAAGACTATACTACTTGATACGATAACGTGCACTTGCGTTTAAGTGTGTGCATCTTAACGTGCATCAAGTTTTTGGCGCCGTTGCCGGGGATTAGGCATAGTTCAATATCAAAGTTGTCTATTTTCAATTTCTAATTTGGTTTAACTTTTCTTTTAATTTTTAATTTTTACGTTTTTCTTTTGAAAATTCGAGGTGCCGTGATTCTTTGTTGGTTTTGATTTATCTCAGGAATTTCTTAGATATGAATTTTTACTGTCCATATGACAGAGAACCAACCATAGAGGAAGAAAGGGAGGAATTAAGAGAAACTATACTCAGCCTCACGAGGTACCAAAATCAGTTCATAGACGAAACAAGAATGGTCATGCAAAAATTGGAAACGCAAATAGCAGAGCTCGCGATCATATTCAACAGCGAAACATATGAAGAGCAATCTGCACCTGGGGTAGGCAATGAGGAAACACAATGTCAGGCAATTGACCTGAAGGATGCCGAATCAAGGGAGATAGAGAGTTCGCAGCAGCCGCGCGCCAAGAGCGCGCGCGCTGCAGGTTCCGGACAATACAGAGACATGCGAAGGATCCGCATCCGAGGCAAGCAGAAAGTGAGCGCCGGGCGCCTAAGACTGGCCGCGCGCCCGTAACCTGTAAATCGAGAAAGCAGCACCAGCGGTGGCAACTGCACCCCAAGTGATGATACCATACCCCCAGAAGTTAAAAACATGCACTCTTGACAAGCAATTCTCCAGATTCGTGGAGGTCCTCAAACAATTGCAACTCAATATCCCGTTTGCTGAAGCATTAGAACAAATGCCGAGCTACGTCAAGTTCATGAAGGATGTGCTTAGCAAAAAGAGGAAGATAGAGGATTACGAAACGGTGATGTTAACTGAAGAATGTAGTGCCATCCTACAGAGACAACTGCCTCAGAAGTTACAAGACCCTGGGAGCTTTACCATCCCATGCACAATTGGAAAGTTTGAATGTCAAAAGGCACTGTGCGATCTGGGAGCAGGCATAAATCTGATGCCCTATCTAGTTTTCTGCAAACTAGAAATGGGAGAAATCAAACCTACAAACATCACCTTGCAGCTAGCTGACCGCTTAATTGTTCATCCGAGAGGAGTCCTCGAAGATGTATTAGTAAAAGTGGACAAGTTCATCTTCCCCGCCGATTTCGTCATCTTAGACATACAAGATAACGATGGAATCCCCATCATATCGGACACTTCTAGCCACGGGGCGGACTCATTGATGTTCACAAAGGGGAATTGAAGCTTCGAGTAGATGAAGAAGAGGTAATTTTCAATGTTCTTCAAACAGCAAATTTTCCAGAGGCCAAAGATAACTGCTCAGTCATTGATCTTATCGAAGAGACAATGTCAAACAAAGAGTTCGAATATGATGATACGCTTGAAGAAGTACTGACCACATGGGATGATGATAGTGGAAACGATCCAGATCTGATGGAGTATGCAAATTGGATGAATGCTTATGAAAAATGGGATACAAGGACAAGGAAGTATGAAGAGCTGGGACAGGTACCAGAAAGATCATTACCATCCACAGAGAAGGCCCCAGAGTTAGAGTTAAAAATCCTACCCAATCATCTACAATACCAATACTTAGGTGAAGAAAAAATCCTACCAGTGATCATTTCATGCCACCTATCCACCGAAGAGATTGATAAACTGCTAAGAGTACTAAAGAATCACAAGCGGGCTATTGGATGGACATTAGCAGACATAAAAGGGATAAGTCCATCAACGGTAATGCATAAAATCCGTCTAGATGAGGAGAGCAGACCATCCATCGAATCCCAAAGGCGACTGAACCCAAATATGAAGGAGGTAGTAAGCAAGGAAATCCTAAAATGGCTCGATGCAGGAGTAATTTACCCCATATCTGATAGCACATGGGTAAGTCCAGTACAAGTGGTGCCGAAAAAGGGTGGAATAACAGTAGTGGCTAACGAAAGAAACGAACTCATTCCCTCGAGAACAGTCACCGGATGGAGAATCTGCATTGACTATCGCAAGTTGAATAAAGCAACTAGAAAAGACCACTTCCCGTTGCCATTCCTAGATCAAATGTTGGACAGACTCGCAGGGCATAACTATTATTGCTTTTTGGATGGATACTCAGGGTATCACCAGATTGCAATAGCCCCAGAAGATCAGGAAAAGACAACATTTACTTGCCCTTTTGGCATATTTGCATTTAGAAGAATGCCATTTGGACTCTGCAATGCACCTGCAACTTTCCAAAGGTGTATGATGGCAATTTTCTCAGATATGGTAGAGAGGACTATAGAGATCTTTATGGATGACTTTTCGGTCTTTGGAGCATCATTTGATGAATGTTTAAGGCATCTAGAAGCAGTGTTAAGCCGGTGCGAAGAATCTAACCTTGTGCTAAATTGGGAGAAGTGTCACTTCATGGTAACAGAAGGAATCGTCTTGGAGCATAAAATATCAAGCCAATGTATTGAGGTAGACAAAGCAAAGATTTCAGTGATCGAAAATCTACCACCTCCAGTATCAACAAAAGGAGTCAGAAGTTTCCTCGATACGCAGCTTCATAGAAGATTCATCAAGGATTTTTCAAAGGTCTCAAAGCCACTTTCCACATTGCTAATGACGAGGGTAGCCTTCGACTTCAATAAAGAATGCTTATCCGCATTTAAGACGCTCAAGGAGAAGCTAATCTCAGCACTCATAGTCATTGCACCAAATTGGGAGCTCCCATTTGAACTCATGTGCGATGCAAGCGACTATGCAGTTGGAGCGGTGCTTGGACAGAGAATCGACAAGGTATTTAGATCCATTTACTATGCTAGTAAAACTCTAAATGACGCACAATTAAATTATGCAACTACTGAAAAAGAATTACTAGCTATAGTATATGCGTTTGAGAAATTCAGGCCCTACTTGATTGGAAATAAAGTGATAGTATACACTGACCACTCTGCTATAAAGTACTTGATGACAAAGAAGGATGCGAAGCCTCGCCTCATTCGATGGGTCCTACTTCTACAAGAATTTGATGTAGAGATTCGTGATAAGAAAGGAACAGAGAATTCAGTCGCAGACCACTTGTCAAGGCTGGAAAACACAGAGAGCCAAAACACCAAGGATGTGCAAATAAATGATCACTTTCCGCATTTAACAACTGTTTCGAGTAAGTATGAATTCTAATTTACCTTGGTACGCTGATTTTGTTAACTTTCTTGCAGCTAAAGTGCTACCCCCAGGCTTGTCACGACAGCAAGTGAAGAGGTTTTATTCAGAAGTAAAACATTACTATTGGGAGGAACCAATGTTATACAAACATTGTGCCGACCAAGTCATCAGGCGATGTATACCAGAGGAAGAGATGCACCAGGTTCTCACCCATTGCCACACCTTATCATGTGGTGGACACTTTGGGGCATCAAGAACAGCGGCAAAGGTATTGCAATGCGGATTCTATTGGCCAATACTTTTTAAGATGTGATAATTGTCAGAGAACAGGGAACATCTCAAGACGAAACGAAATGCCTTCGCAAGGGATATTGGAGGTAGAATTATTCGATGTGTGGGGAATCGATTTCATGGGGCCATTCCCGCCATCCTTTGGAAATCAATATATCCTTCTGGCAGTTGACTATGTATCCAAATGGGTAGAAGCAGTGGCCACCAAAGAAAACGACAGTAAGACTGTTCAAAAATTCCTCCAAAAGAATATTTTCACAAGGTTCGGCACCCCAAGAGCTCTCATCGGTGTGAAGGAGCCATTTCGTAATAAACGGCTAAATTCATTGCTTTCCCGATCGGAGTTTACCGCACTACAACCGCTACCACCCTCAAGCTAATGGCGGCGGAAGTATCAAATAAGTAAAGAGCATATTGGAAAAGACGGTGAACGGCTCAAGGAAAGCGGTCTATCAAATTGGATGACGCATTGTGGGCATACTGACAAAGATTCAAAACACCATTGGTATGTCACTTTATAAATTAGTCTTTGGTAAAGCATGTCATCCGCCAGAGAGTTGGAACACGAGCATCTTGGGCAATGAAGAAGTTAAACATGGATATCACGGCCCGGGACGGAGGAGGCTACTACAATGGCGAATTAGATGAATTCCGACACAATGCCTATGAGAATGCAAAGATCTACAAGGAACGAACGAAAGCATGACACGATAAGAATTTGATACCAAAAGACTTTCAAGAAGGACAACAAGTGTTGTTATTTAACTCAAGGTTGAGATTGTTTCCAGGTAAGTTAAAATCACGTTGGACAGGACCATACACGGTGGTAAGAGTATTCCCATATGGAGCGATTGAAATAAAAGGGAGAGAGGCGCCTTCAGTAAGCGGACAGAGGTTAAAACCCTACCTGATCAATGAAATGGAATACATGAACTTGGTAACTTCTCATACCTTAAAATAATAAGGAACCTGCGTCCGGCTAATAGACGTTAAAGACAGCGCTTGTTTGGAGGCAACCCAACGTTTTTAATTATGTTATTTCAATCTATGTTTTTAGTTTATTTTATTTCGTCTTGATCAGTCTCACGGTCTTGGGTTCGTGTGTCTATGTTGTGTTGACAGGTGAAAACCAAGGATGTGGAAGGCGAAAAATGAAGAGAAGCGAGGATACCCGAAAAATCGCAATAGCGCGCGCTCCCAGCAGGCGCGGCGAATGATCGAAGACGCCAGAAGTTTGGCGCGGCGCGCCATTTGCGAAGCATGGCGCCACAGAAAAAACGAATTCTGGAAGACACCCTGATCCGAAGGCCCTATCGCCAAATCAAAACACCATAATGCTCCTCCCCTCACGGAATTCAAAGTATTATCCAACATCACCACCACCATTTTAGCCAAAGTCTGTAAGTGTCTTTTTCCTTTATTTTCTTTGAGTCTTGCACACATTGGGGACAATGTGTGATTTAAGTTTGGGGGTGTTTTATTTGTGTGTCATGTTATGTTTTATTTAAGTCTTTTTATTTGTTTTATGTTTATTTTGAGTCACCAATTTTTTTTTCTTTTTTGAGTCATAATTGCCTGTCAAAGATCATGTATGTTGTAGTTGCTAGAAACACCTAGTGAAGTAAGGTGGGATAATGTAAAGGAATTGAAGCAACTATCTAAACACTTAGGTTAGATATGCCAAAAACTCACGAACTCTATTTGGAGTTTCTTGCTTGAGTTATGCATGTTAAATGATAAATGCCTATGTGTTATGATTGCTTGTTATTTGAGGCGAAATAGTTAGGATATGCATGTTAGAGAGATGACTCAGACATTTCTTTGATAGCCAATTCTTACCATTCTTTTCTATCATGTACTTTAAAAATATCCATAGTCAACCCCATTGAGCCTAAATTTGAAACTTCTTCTTTGACACCCTATGTTCCCACAAATTATACCATAAGTGAAAATGTGAAATAGTGGAGTACATTGTGTTAAAAAGAAGAAACAAAAAGAGTGAACAAGTTTGATGCACCCCAATGGAAAAGTAATAAGAAAGAGGCAAAAGCCTAAGTTTGGGGGTGCCTATTAGTATAATACACTTCACTCTCCCAAAACAAAAGAGGGGAAGGATAGAATTGAAGTGAAGGAAAGAATCAAAAGAAAAAGGGAAAAATTGAAAAGCCAAAGAGCTTATGGTAAAGAAAAATGAGCCTAAATGCCTATCTTTACCAACCCCCACCTAAGCCTACATTACAACCCTTAAAGTCCTGAAGATCTCTTTTATGCATATCCAAAATTAGTGGAGAATAGCAAGTAAGCATGCCATAGGATTCTTGAATTTATATGCATGATTTAGTATATTGACTTCCATTAAGCATGATGAATATGAGTTTGCGAAATATTTAGCTTCATGTGTTTAGTGTGCTGAAAATTTCATGATATATGTTCCTGCATATTATTCTGCTAACCTTCATGTTTTTCTAGTTAACATTTATGCAGCAAAAGTGATTAATGACAGGGAGTCTTTTATTTTTCGTTTCTTTGAGTCTTTTATTTTATTTCTTTCTATCTTTGCTCGAGGGCGAGCAAATGTTAAGTTTGGGGGTATTTGATCGGTGTATTTTATATACACCTTTGAGTCGATTTTAGTTAGTCTTTTGTCCGTTTGCACATATAAGTGTCGTATTAGGATAGTTTTTCTTTCTTTTGAGTCAAAGTGGTTAAAATGGCCAAATGGCGGAAAAGGAGCAAAAAGAGGGCAAAAGAGGAGATGCGAGCCAGCGAAAGTGGCGAACGAGGGCGAAATCCAGACAAGCGCCGGCGCCTCGCGATCAGCGAGGCCGCGCCACTATTCGCAGAGGCGAAGACTTCGGCCGCGCCGAACAGCGAATAGCGAGGCCGCGCGCCAAAACACCCGGATTGCAGAACTTCCGGCCATGGCGCCTGCGCAGGCGCGCGCCGACGCGGAAAAATTAGGTTTTTGGACGAATTTCTGGGCCAGGCCTGAAGGAAAAGAAGGAGGCGGTTTGCAGCCTATAAAAGGAGAACCCTAGACAGTTTTTGAGGGTTCCCCTTCTTGCACAACTCAAGACTTTTGCTTGGAGATTGGATACCATTAATTTAGTAATTTTCTTTTCTTTCTTTTACTTTATTTCAGTTTTTATGATGAACTTTGAATTAGTTCTTGTCATATTTATGGCTAGGAACTAATTCTCTTATAGGGCTTTCTATGTTGAATTGCTTGAAACTTATGTTATAAATTAATGCATGCTTATGGTTATTGTTCTTATTGTGAGATCTATCCAATAATTGAGTTGAATTCTTGGTAATTAATTGACAACTAATTATCACTATATGATTTCTAATCAGTTCAAAAGGGGATTGTGAATATGCTGTAAGTTGGGTAGACATTCTTGGATTGGGGATGAAAATACCTCAATTATTTATGTAGCGTTGATGAGAGGCTTAACAACCCTAATTTTGCGCATTGTGCGTGACGGTCAACTAGGTTTTTGTTCTTAATCCTCCTATAAAGTTACCCTTATCACCGAAAGGTAGGTAAGGAACGATACTGGGGTTGAGTGTTTATATAACCCTAACGGGAGTATAAAACGATTTCGTAAACCTGCTTTCTCCAAAAGAAGAATACCATAAGTAATGCATTAGTAAGTAGCATAAGCGGATAGTAAGGATACATAGAAGCCCTATTCTCATCACTCCTGAAGTAAATCTTTATACTCTAAATAGCTTTTATAATTCTTAGTCATAAACAACCAATCAATCATTAATCCACCAAATAGATACTAGAAAATAGATAATTGGTACTTGAACCCTAATCCTAGAGGACGATATTCGGTCCTATCTAAGACTATACTACTTGATACGATAACGTGCACTTGCGTTTAAGTGTGTGCATCTTAACGTGCATCAGACATTAGACGAACTTTTTGTCAAACTCCAAATTCATGAGGACAATAAGAAGGCCATATCAAAAGGGAAACAACCCGCCGAGGCTAAGGCAAATCTGACGGAGGTTAAAGGGAACTCAAGAAAAAAGCGGAAGTTCCAGAAGGACCAGTCCCACACAACTGAAAAGTTTAAAGGAACATGCAACTATTGTGGTAAAGTTGGTCATATGGCCAAAGACTGCCGCAAGAAAAAGTATGACAATGCCAAAGGAAAGGATATGGTAAACGTCGTCGAGGACACACTCTTAGACGATATGATTGAAGAGTTCTCAGCCGTTGTGCTAGAGGCCAACCTCGTTGAGAATTCAACGTAATGGTTGCAAGACACAGGTGCTACACGCCACATCTGTTCCAACAAAGATGCCTTCTCCACATATACACCAGTCACAGATAAAAATTTGTTCATGGGCAACAATTCTTCTTCCGAGGTACTGGGGGTAGGAAAGGTAGTCCTCAAAATGACGTCCGGAAAGGATCTGACTCTAAAGGAAGTGATGTATGTCACCAGAAATTCGAAGAAATTTAATCTCCGGACCTGTGTTGGTCAATGTTAGTTTTAGGCTAGTATTCGAGGCTAACAAATTTGTAATCACGAAAAATGAAACTTCTGTATGTAGGGGCTTCGTTTGTTAAGGCCTCTTTAAAGTTAATGCTAAACATTTAATGACTTCTACTTAGAGAGCGGCTTCGCCTGTGAAGACCTCCTTAGGCGAATAATGCACTTGCAATACCTTTCTTTTAACTATCAATAAAACTGAGTCTTCCTTACATGTTGGAATCTTCTAATTTATTGCACCATAGATTAGATGTGTTAACTATCAATTTATACTGAAATTGGTAAAGTTGGAATCATTGTCGTCTATCAACATAAAATCTCAACATAAGTATAAGGTAGGCATAGAGGCAAAGAATCTCCAAAAAGCTCCCCTTAGATCTATCTAAAAGGAAACCGCTCCTCTAGGACTCACACATATATCAACATATGTGTCTTGAAGTTCGCTCAAGCTAGAGGGGGAAAAAGTACTTTGTGAGTTGCTTAAGTGATGGCATAAGGTTGTGCTACCTTTACTTACTTAGAAGTAAAGACGAAGTTTCTAAAGCATCTAAGCGCCACAAACCAACCAAAGGTTGAGAACCAACAATGCCAATGGGTCTATAGAAAAGTATAAATCTAATACATTCATACGTATGTTCATAACTATCGTCGTCTTGCGGGATCTTGAAATACATCAAATGAATATCAAGATAGCCTTCCTAAATGGTGATTTGAAAGTAGAAATATACATAGACCAACCCAAGGGGTATGTGGTTCCAAAATAAGAGACAAAAATTGTCGGCTTGTCAAAACGCAGTACGAACTGAAATAAGCACTAAACAATGGCACTAGAAATTAGATATTATTGTACTATTGGAAAATTTCGCCATTAACGGGTGTAACAAGTGTGTTTACATGAAAGGAATCTCGTCATGATATGCCTCTATGAAGACAACTTGTTGATCACTGGAAAGCGTTGATTTCTGAAACTCACGCTAAAGTTCAGGATACACAACATGAGATGTATAAATGTACTAGAGGGGTACATCAGTACAAACTGGATATCCGATAGCAAAGACATCAAGTCACCAGTGGATACAATCTTACAATTGGTGGTGGAGTTGTGTCTTGGAAATCCTCTAGGAAAACCCTTATTCCCCGATCCACGAGGGAGTCGGAATTTATCACTTTGGACAAAGTGGGAGAAGAAGCTGAATGGCTTCATGGTTTCTTAGAGGATGTCTCGTGTTGGGATAAACCCGTGTCTTCTGTAATGATCCACTGCGACAGTCAGTCGCCTCTAGGAAGGGCACGAAGTTCAATATACAACGGTAAGTCTCGTCATATTCGATGGATACATGAGTCCGTTAGACAGTTGATCACCTCGTGTACTATTTCCATTGATTACATAAAATCTAAGGAAAATATCGCAGATCCTTTGACGAAGGGAATACCCAAAGATCAGTTGTTCTGCCTGTCTAGGGGAATGGGCTTAAAACCCAAACAATAAGAATCGATATAGTGGACACCCAACCTTACAGACTAGAGATCCCAGGAATAAGGTTCAATGGGAAAACTAAACTGTAAAGGTTTTGTGAACGCTTCGGTGGAAGTAAGAGCACTTCGGATAATGTGTCTTTCTTAAGAAACATAATCCAAGGTCGTTCCCGTGATAGACAAAAAGTGCTACATGTAAGAGGGGTAAAATGATAAGTTTCCAAACCTTTAATGATCCTCAAAAGTTGAGGTTAGGTTGGTGAAATTTTTAATGGTTCCTAACGTTTGTGTAGAGGGGTATTACAGGATACCTTGTAGGAGACCACCTATCTAAGTGCGAGGACATGCCGCCTCAAATGAACGCACTTAAGAATCCAAGGGTGTCCACGGACCACGATGGACAAAACACTAGAAAGATTGAGTAGGAAAGTGTTGTGTTGGTACCATTGTCTTGACATATACTAAACATTGACGGTTCAAGACATCACGTTCACCGCGCAGTAAATATGTCCAATGGTATTCTACTATGGAAAGTTCAAAGCTCCGGCTACCTCTCCGGATGCAACATCGTTCCGCCAAGTGATTGCTAGAAAGGCACCATGTGCGTGCATCAAAATCTCTTCCAAGAGGGGATTCCTTCAAGTAATGGTCGCGGCGCTTGAAGGGCCGCAACTCCTCCTCCGAAGGGCCGCGACTCTAATTGATGTTTCAATTCCAGTAACTCACTAGAATTGAAGGGTCGCGGCTCCTCTCCGAAGGGCCGCGGCTCCTCGACTGTTTCAATCCGTTGGAGGTGAATTAAAACCTGATTCTTGGGCTGACTTTGGAGTATTTACTCTCCATTATTTTGCTCATGAATTCAGCCATTACTTGGTTGAATTGTAACTCCAAATTCAAGGCATTCGTGGCCATTACTTAGTCATTTGGAGGGTCATCATCTACACACTATATAATGTGACACAAGGCTCATTTGGAAAGAATACACTTGACATCTTACACTCAACAATACTTTGAAATTGTCTTTCTCTCTTGCAATCACAAACACTTAAAGATCTTTCTTTCAAAGCAAACACTTGAGTTCATTTTGCTAATTTGTTTGATTGATGTTTTATCTTGGAAGATAAGTTGTCATTACAACCGTTGAAAGGGAATACGGGGCAATTATCTTAAGGATAGATCAAGAATTTAGTCGACTCAGCAAGCCCTCATATTTTATCATTTTCAGATTTCTAACAAATAGTTGTTGTTATTATTTTTCCGTTCTACACATTACTACTCACAAAAAGTGCTACAAGATAAATAAACTTTTTTGTAGTTGAATTGTGTTGGTGGTAATTTGAAAACATATCTTGGAAATTATAGAGATTCAATAATTTAAGCTAGACTTATTGATGTCATATCAGTTGAATATATGGTGTGATAATCAAATAATGAAAAGGCAATTAAAGTTGTACGTACAATTGCAAGAAATGTAGGACGACAAACTAGCTACATTATGTGATGGAAATAATTCTTTTTAATCAAGATATTTAAAGGAGATTTGGTGTGTATACAAATCCAAGATTTAGTGGGTTGCTTACCCAATAGGATGTTGGATGTATTTTAAGTTTGATTAGGTCCATATTATTCCCCTTATCAGCCTACTTTAGCTATAGTATTTACATGTGACATTGTATTTGACCATTATGTTACTGAATACTATAAGGAAACTCCTTAAATGACATTAATTAATAGCAACTAATTTGGGATTTGATGAATCTTTACGCTTGTGAGTAACTGAATAATATTTTAAGATAACAGAAGAAATTCAAAAGAGTCATAATCAAATAATGGTTGATTAAGCGCTAAGAAATGATAAAAGGAGTATAGAGCTTTTGGCCTTCATCATTTGCTTCAACTAATTGAGGTTTAATTTCTTATTGCCTAACATTCATGTATCAAACATGTATTCGAATAGAGTTTAGGTTATATGTATTGTCAGTGTGAAATAAAATATATACATAATCAGATTACTTATATATTGTCAATGTGAAATAAAATATTAAATATACATAATCATATTACTTATATAATAATTATAAGTAAATTTCTTGATAAATATTAATTAAAAATCTTACAAAAATAGTAATTAATATTCTATAATAGGTTTAAATTATAAAATTGACAGTTGTTCTACGGATTATCAAGTGTCACGGATTGTAACACACTACTTTTTTTTATTCTCATTTTATTATAATATCAAAGAAGGGAAACTACGCACTCGAAAGAGTAGCGGCTGCGGGTTCCTTCGTCAAAAAAAAAAAAAAAAAAAAAAGGGAAACTACAACGAGCTACTACGTGCCTTGACATCACCCGATCACTTATAATACTAACTAATAACCAACAAAAGATTGATACTATTGCCTTGAATTGGCAACTAAAAGGAACAGGAAAACAAAAAGGATAAAACATGGATTATATCTTCTGGATTCCTTGCATATAACTTGTGAGCTTTAAAAATATACACATTGAATTTAATTTATATATATACTTTGATAATATAAAGAAATTTTCTATAATCAAGTCACTCAAAATATATCTATAAGCAATCCTTCGTAAATGTGGAGTTATAATTTTGAAAATAAGTCAAATTACATGAGTGGCCACATAATATATGAGTTATAGTTATACACATATACCCTCTCCAAACTGGCCTAAGTGCACAGACACATAGACACCACCATTTGAGTCATATTTCTAGTGTGTATTAATTTGCAAATTTTCTGTGACTGAAGTTTTATATAGTTAAAGTTCAATTATTGTTACTTAACATAATGTATAAATCTGAACTTTAATCATATGAAATTTCAGATATTTTAGTCAAAATTGACTTCAAATACCATATGTTAAGAATCTCAAATTTGATATGGAATGAGAACGTGAACTTTTTATATGGACTTGGACAAAACTTACCCTATAAGCTAGCTTTTGGGTTGATTAGGCCCAAAATAAGTTTTTTTACATAGTTTGAGTTAGGCCCAAAATTTATTCTTTACATGGTATTAGAGTCTGACCCATTCCAATTCGTTGTCCACCGATGTTGGGCCCCCAAATTATATTATACACGCTCCAGTTAACAAGGTTTGGGCGTGTGAGAGAGTTAATAGTCCCACATCAGATATGAAATGAGAACATGAACTTCTTATATGGACTTGAACAATCCCCACCCTACAAGCTAACTTTTGGGATTGAGTTAGGCCTAAAATTCATTCTTTACGATATGCATGAAGTTGTTTCGTGGATAGTTTTGCAAAAAAAAAAAAAAAAAGATTAAATAACGGCCTCCAAACCCCTTGTAATACTAAATTGAAATTTAACTTTGTTTCTCTTCCAAACTTCGAAGGTTATTGGGCTAGACATATGACCTAGACGTTCTACAGATCTCTTCATTTCCTTGGGCTCGTTTTAGTGGATTAGTAAGGCATTTAATTGCACGGTTTGGCCTTCAAATGGGCTGGTCTTTAATTTTTGTCCTTCAAATGAGCTGGTCGTTAATATTTTCCCTTCAAAAATCGAACTTACATCTATAGGGAATAAGTTTTTAAGAGAGATGGAAAAAGATAAATAATTTGTATGATATTATAATGCGAAAATATGAAGTTATGCTTTGCGATTTTTTTTGCAGGGCCAAAATTAAAGATGAGCAAAAAATTAGACAAAAGTGCAAATGACCCTAGGCTGGACTCAACTGACCCGGCCCATATAATTCACTTACCTACTAAATCCAAGCAATCCGAAAGCACTACGTGTCTCATTCGAATACCACAACCGTTAACCGTTTCATTTTTCCCTCCATTAACTATCAACTGTACCTGTACGAAACCCAAAACACAAATCTCTGTTAACCTACGCACATTCGCCATCCGGCGCACGTTAGCCCATGGCTTCTGCGATCCCAGTTGTTCAGTCGGGTCGGATCCGGGTTCTGAAGCAAGGATCAGGACCGTTGGTTGGACCAGTGGTATATTGGATGTTTAGAGATCAGCGGATAAGAGATAATTGGGCGTTAATACACGCCGTTGATCAAGCTAACAAGGCAAATGTACCTGTAGCTATTGCTTTCAATTTATTTGATCAGTTTTTAGGTGCAAAAGCTAGACAGTTAGGGTTTATGGTTAGAGGCCTTGAACAACTTCATCGCCACGTCGAAAATACTCTTCAAATTCCATTTTTTCTATTTCAGGTACAAAATATTTGGTACTTATATAGTGTTTTTTCAATAACTGTAGTGTCTGGACCACCTTTCGCGCACCTTTATAGTAACTTTAAATATGTATTGATTATATATAATGTTCATTTTACACATAGGTTTGTGTTGTTATTTACTCCCTCAGTCCAATTTATGTGGCGCACTTTTATTTATTGGTATGTTCCAAAAACAATGTCACATCTATATTTAGTAATAATTTAACGAGATGATTTACAGCGACACAAATATCTAAGACTTGTTTTGGATCACAAATTTTAAAAGTCTTTCTTTCGAAAACATCGTGCCAAGTCAAATGATGACACATAAATTGAGAGCGGGGGAGTATTTGTTTTGGTTCCAAAACTTCGTGAATCATGTAGTAAAGTTGATTAGTGGTTTGATTAGGAAATGAGAATAATTTCATATTTAGGTATACTTATTATTTGCATTGTGTGTGCTTAGAGCTTCAATTATTCTTTCTTGGCATTGTCATTCTCACCTAATATAGTGCAAAAGATGTTTAAAAAAGAACAAAATCATAGTAACTTAATTAGCATTCAGTAGAAATTGTATTAAAGATTAAATTAGTTTTGCTGGTTACTTATGAAGTAAGGACAATGTGAAATTTAGATAACAACCAGTTTGGATGACCCAAATTTAACAGTATTAGAAATAAATGAGCGCGAGTGCAATGGGTATTGAAGATTCATACAGCCAACTCCAACTAGTTTGGGATTTACAGTTCGTTCGATTGACTGATTAGTTATGATCAAATATGACATTGTGTTTCATTTCATTTTTCACTGCTCCATTTCACATATGGATATGCTTCTGGATGTAAATATTCCCATGGTTTTGTGCTGAAACTTTGTAAATAACCCTTGTATTGCTCACTACTTTGATACATTTTCCATATGTTTTTTTCTTTCTTTTCCTTGCTTATTAGAAGTCCTTATTAAGCTTATTATGCAATGGCTTTTCTTTTGAACAGGGAGAGGCTGTAGACACAATTCCCAATTTCCTGAAAGAGTGTGGAGCGTCTCTTCTAATAACGGATTTTTCACCATTGAGGGATGTTCGGAGTTGGAAGGAAAAACTGTGTGAGAGGGTGGGTGAATCGGTAACAGTACACGAGGTTGATGCACACAACATTGTTCCTCTTTGGGTGGCATCAGATAAATTGGAATACAGTGCTAGAACCATACGTGGTAAAATAAATAAGCTGCTTCCTGAGTATCTGATTGAATTGCCTGCAATAGGGCCTCCCAAAATAAAGTGGTCTTCCTCAAATCCTCCAATAGATTGGCCAAACCTAATTGCAGATGTTGTAAGGTAAGATATTCACTCTGGTCTAACAATCTAGTGAATTTCATTTTTTAGCCTATGAGTGCTATAAATTTACCGCTGCACCAGGAAAGGAGCAGAAGTTCCTGAAATTGAATGGTGTGAACCAGGTCAAGACGCTGCATTGGAAGTGCTAATGGGAAGTAAAAAAGGGTTCCTGACTACCAGGTTGAAGAATTATTCAACGGACCGGAACAACCCTCTGAAACCCCAAGCACTTTCTGGTCTCTCTCCTTATTTGCACTTTGGGCAGATATCAGCACAGAGATGTGCTTTAGAAGCCCGCAAAGTTCGGAAAAATTATACCCAGGTCGTGGAATCTTATCTGTCTATCTACATTTTGTACTGCAATTCTGCTTATTATGAAATATTCAGCCTATAGACCCTTGTGGTCCGGCCTTTCCCCGGACCCCGCGCATAGCGGGAGCTTAGTGCACTGGGCTGCCCTTTTATGAAATCTTCAGTCTATAAAATTAGTCAATAATTTACTTGCTTCCTGTTGAATATATTTGGATCCAGGAAGGAGTTGTGAGGGTAAAGGAGAGACAATTTGGTGGTTTACTTCACTTAGGTGAAGTGTTGATGTTTTTCCCCCCTTTCTTTGGTATGGTTGGACAGAAAATTAAGATTGTATTTTTCCAGTTTTTGGGGAGAGTTGTGGATGGATAGTCCTTTGCTCCACCTCATCTCATCTTTTACTTATCAAATGATGCAAATGAACTTTACTGGTCCACATTTACTTCTAATCCTCCAATCCCTTCTCTTTTATTAGCTGCTCTTGTTTTTCTTAAGGTTTTATATTGCCTCTTGATTTACTATCCATTATCAGTATCCTGATATGAACCTTATTTGGTTAATTGCTGCTTATGCAGGCAGTTGACACATTTCTGGAGGAAATGATTGTGCGCAGAGAGCTTGCTGATAACTTCTGTTATTACCAGCCTCAATATGATTCATTACTGGGAGCATGGGAATGGGCACGGAAAACCTTGATGGAGCATGCAGCTGATAAGCGTGAACATATATACATGTGAGTAAAATGCTTTCTTTTGTTTTCTCAGTAGATCTAGATTAAGCGAGAAAAGAATAAGCTTCTTAACTATCTGTTCTTCAGTCCCTATAAATTGATAAGGATTTGCTTTAAGATGAAACAAAATCTTGTTGTAAGATGCTAGTACAGATTTACTTTATATGGCATTGAAGTTGGAAGTGAATATGGTCTTTTGCAGGCGAGAGCAATTGGAGAAGGCACAAACTGCAGACCCTGTAAATTACTCTTTCATCTAATTATTACATTAACAAGAAGTTCCAAAAGATTGATAATATTAGGTAGTGAGGGAAGAGTTGATGATCCTATTTGAACACCTTAGCACGGCACTGCTATTTCACCTGTTGCTTTTAGGCTTCTAACAGGATCCTCCACACATGTTGCAGTGAAGTGGGCTTCTTTTCATGTGTTTCAGTTGAAATGCGTTCATGTGTTTCAGTTGTAGATTGATTAATTTGTTCTCTTTGGGTTTCAGCTCTGGAATGCTTCTCAGTTAGAGATGGTTCATTATGGAAAAATGCATGGTTTTATGAGGCAAGTAATGCTGCTCCGAATTTATGGCCTGATCCTGTTAGTTGAATTCCTGAAAAGTGACTCCAACCCGATGCATTATATGGTCTTCTGTTCACTTAATTATGCTTGTTTCTTTTCTTGTGTCTGTTTGGTTTTCCACCCTGTTAAAGAACACATTTACAAGTAATATATTTTCCATATGCATTTCACGTTTTCTTAAGTTCCAGATTGCATCTTTTTATGCAGGATGTACTGGGCTAAAAAGATACTCGAATGGACAAGTGGACCAGAAGAAGCTCTGGCTATCACAATATATTTGAATGATAAGGTAAAGCTGCCAGCAGTCATATTGCCTTTGGAGATGCATCAGAGTTCTGATCTAAGTCTTCTTGTTTTGCAGTATCATATAGATGGAAGGGATCCTAGTGGTTATGTTGGATGCATGTGGTCCATATGTGGCGTACACGATCAGGTTCTTAGTGCAACATGCTTAATCCCTTCAATAGATGTTGTTCGAACACTTCAAAAATGTTGACGGATGCGTTGTCGAATCTTCCAAAAATAGTGCATTTTTGGGGATCCGACACGAGTGCGACAACACTTTTGGAGAGTCTAAGCAATTTGTTTCACTATCAAAACTAGTATTTATTACTGCTCACACTGTTATCCAAATAATAGCACACGATTATCTCCTGTAAGAAAATTCTTCTCTGTGTTTGTATCAAGCCAATTGCTATGCAAAATATAAATAACAAGTTTTACCAACGTTGAGAATCACTATCAACCTAATAATCAACATGCTAATATTAACATATACCTGTAACCCTCATGGTAAATTGGTGCCATCCCAGGAGTGGCGACCAAAAGTGTTTTTTTTTTCAAATTAATTAGTCAAACACAAACTACTACTCTACAAAAAAACATTATTCAAAATAACCTGATTTTGAGAGTTTGGCCGAACAAGTTATAAGCTTGTAACTTTTGGTGAAAACTACTGTTAAAGCCCAAATCCAGTGGGCTCTCGTGCAGCCCATTCCAGCCAGTACTGTGTCCAGCAGTGGACAGATTTGGTATCAATGTATATTTGGTATATATTAGACTTAAGTCTTGTACCTTAATTAGTATTATATTATTACCATAATTGTATAGTTAGTCTCCTTATAGAATAGAGATTTAGATGTAAAGTAGGAATACTTGTATATATATGTCTTCCATCAATAAGAATAATCAAGAGATTAATTCGTTCAACTACATTGTACCACATTTTCTATGCTTGCATTCAGTAACTGCAACTGAAAATTTCCATGTTTGGCCTTCAGGGTTGGCGAGAGCGTCCGGTATTTGGGAAAATCAGGTACATGAACTATGCAGGTTGCAAGAGGAAATTCAACGTGGACGGATATATTTCATACGTTAAGAGGCTAGTAGGTGAAAGCAAGAAAAGAAAAGCAGAAGTGTTTTTCGACAAGAAGGCAAAAGAACTGCGTAGTTAGCATTATTGAAAGGCTCTATTGTTGTCATCATATGTCATGTATGTATATTATAGAAACAATTGTATCCCTACCCATAATTAGAATATTTCTATATATTGTGTAAATATAATTATGGTAAGACTAAGATTCCTCTTTTGTATAGGCTTAGGATTCTTATTGTATAAGGGATGAATATTGTACTCTATATATACTTTGATATTAATGAGAAGACTCCCTAAGGGAGATTAATATCATCTCACATGGTATCAAGAGCCTAACACTAAATCCTAGAATTTTTCTTTGTGTGAGCCGCCACTGACCACCCAAGGCGATTCAGTCACTGCCTCCCTCTCCTCCCAAAATTATTGGGTTTTCTTCTTCTTTTCTCTCTTCTCTAAATGGATACTCAGAATTATGCTTCTGATTCTGACACATCTACCTCCACAAATTCCACCACCACGTCGTCATCCTCTTTTCGTCCCGCCCTCACTGTTACCAATATCAAGAATTATATTCTCATTCTTCTTGATCAAGAAAACAGTCAGTATTCTCCTTGGGTTGAACTGTTCCGTAATCATGCATGTCTCGATAACGTGCTTGACCACATCGACGACACTATTCCGCGCCCTCCGGAGGTTGACGAGTCTACTTGGCGTCGTCTAGACGCCGGCGTTTGAATTTATGATAGTATTTCTCAGGATCTTCTTCTTACTATCATGAAATCGGGTGCCACAACCCGTGATTTATGGAACCGGACTTTAACTAAACAACACACATGAGATCTAGTACCTAGACCTGAGGGGGTGAATGTGATTCGTTGTCTGTGGCTATTTCGTCACAAATTCAGAGACAGTGGAGATCTTGAGAGGTATAAGGCACGACTTGTGGCTAATGGCACAAATCAGCAGGAGGGTATTGATTGTGGTGAGACCTTCAGCCCGGTTGTCAAACCGGCTACCATCCGCACAGTTTTGAGCATTACCATGGGCAAACATTGGACGATCCATCAGCTTGATGTGAAGAATGTATTCTTACATGGGGATCTGAGAGAGACAGTCTACATGTATTAGCCGTCAGGGTTCACCCATCCAGCAGTTCCTCACTATGTGTGTCATCTCCGTAAGTCACTATATGGTCTGAAACAGGCCCCCCGTGTGTGGTATGATCGCTTTGCCAGGTATATCTTGCAGATTGGATTTGTATGCAGCAAGAGTGATACATCACTCTTCATTTTTCATCGAGGTAGTAGTACTGCTTACTTGTTACTTTACGTGGATGATATTGTTCTTACTGTTTCCTCCGACGGATTAAAAAATAAGATTATTGTCTTGCTTAAGTCCGAATTTGCAATGACTGATTTGGGGAATCTGAGTTACTTTTTGGGAATATCAGTGACCAGGTCTACCAATCACATGTTCTTGTGTCAGCGTAAGTATGCAGAGGAGATCGTGTACAAGGATAAGATGGCGAATTGCAAAGTTTCACCTACTCCAGTTGATTCGAAATCTAAGCTCAGTGTCATGGATGGTGCTCCAGTCTCTGATCCTACTCTGTATAGGAGCCTTGCAGGTACACTCCAGTATCTCACCTTCACCATGCCAGACATAGCTTATGCCGCTCAAAGAGTGTGCTTATTCACGACGCCTCAAATGAGTCTCATTTCACTGCTCTTAAGCGTATCATTCGTTACATTAAGGGCACTCTTGATTATGGTTTGCACATATACCCCTCTGCACCAAACAAGTTGCTTTCATATACGGATGCAGATTGGACAGGGTGTCCGGACACGCGACGCTCCACCTCCGGCTTTTGTAATTTTTTAGGGGATAATTTGATTTCTTGGTCTGCCAAGTGACAGGCTACCCTATCTCGCTCCAGTGTCGAGGCTGAGTACAGTGTCATTGCAAATGTAGTAGCTGAGATTTGTTGGCTCAGAAATTTACTGTTAGAACTTCAGTGTCCTTTGCGTCAGGCATCAATTGGGTAATGTGATAACATCTCTGCCATTTATTTGTCTCATAATTCGGTTCAACATCAGCGAACCAAGCACATTGAGATAGACATACACTTTGTTCGTGAGAAAGTTGCACTATGCCATGTCAGAGTGTTACATGTTCCATCATCCTATCAGTATGCAGATATATTTACAAAAGGACTTTCCAGACAGTTATTTCTTGACTTCAGATCCAGTCTCAGCGTCCGACCTCCTCTCGTCCGACTGAGGGGGTATGTAAACATGTATATTATAGAAACAATTGTATCCCTACCCATAATTAGAATATTTCCATATATTGTGTAAATATAATTATGGTAAGACTAGGATTCCTCTTTTGTATAGGCTTAGGATTCCTATTGTATAAGGGATGAATATTGTACTATATATATACTTTGATATTAATGAGAAGACTCCCTAAGGGAGATTAATATCATCTCACAATGTACTCCTGGATTTTCCTGAGATTTTCACCTACATTCGGATAATTGTCTAGTAAATAACCTTTTTATTTCTTTTGCAAGTTATGAACCTTTTAGATCCTTTTTGAACAAATCAAAAATCGTATGAGAAAACGTTAGACTGTCTAAAAATTTGTAGGTTATTATATCAGTTGCAGTTTTATTTTGTCGGTAAGGTTGCAGCAAACATTATAATCAATCTAATATTTTGTCTGTAAGGTTGAGCAAACATTATAACCAATCTAATGTTGTTTCGAATGATAACTTCCTAACACTGTTTGCACAACTTGTAAAACTAGGAACAAAATTCAAATTATGGCTTAAAAAGGTGATATTTGTGATTTTTTTAGCTATACGTGTAAACTAAAAATATGACTCCGTCGATACAATATGTTGGATTGTATATTCCCGAAATAATTATCGATGTGACGAGATGTATGATTATAACTCATCATATACAAAGAATACTCAACAGAAAGCAAGCTAGCGTGAAAAACGAAAAACAAACAATGAGGAGACTTTGTGGTGTAAATAGTTGTAGAAATAGTACCATAATATGAGATATTTTTTCTATATAAAGGAATCAAAACCACACATTTACATTAATTAAAGATTAAATATGCTTAGCGAAATATTGCAAGGATCAAATTATGGCCTTAAAATCACAATAGAGTGAGAAATTTTGAGAAGTTGCACTTTTTTTTTTTTGGTGAATTGTATAGTAAATGTCCCTCATTTTATTTTCCTAGAGTTTATGAACTTTTTAGAATACACTATAATAGATCCTTTTTTAGCAAACCGGAAATTAAAGGACCTAAATCTAATGTCTTACGAGGAGAAAGTACTTGAGATTTGAAGTTACTTGAACAATTCATTGCCATGTACTCCTGGATTGTGAAGATTTTCTGATATATGATCGATTTTTAACCGGATCAAACTTGAGTGTTGAGACAAGCTTGATATACTATCATTCCTTAATCAATAGACGGGATAATTGCATTGCAATTATTCCATTAGTACGGATCACTTTATCTGGATTTAATGGTGTAATAACAATTGACGGCGTCGCCTGGAGAGTTATCTTTTAGTTTTAAATGAAATATTCATTATCATAATAAGTAGTCGATAAGGAGAACTAGCATTTAGCGTCCCTTTTCCCAGATTTCAGCAAGGGCTTAAAAACACGCCTCAGACAAATTTGTAAGCGCGTGCCTGATTAGTCAATTTTTAGATTATTGAACTTGGAGATCCTCTCCAAATATTAAGAGAGAAATACTTGATTGTTGCAAAAACTTGCATTATTTTTCTAAAACTTTTCATTCTGCGATTACTCATCAATTTATATTATCTATCATTAACATTCTTAAACTAACAAACTGACTGATAAGTACATTTTCATTAATGAAATAAATCAAGGAGAAACAAACCACTTTATCCCTTAGTTGTTCGTCAAAATTTTCATATCAATTAATCAACCATACTTCATGCCCAACTTGGTCAAAATCAACCATACGAATGATTAGCACTACTTCACCTTTTCTTCTTTAACCAGGTTTAAGACTCGGCATTTCAAGCAGAAATATTTGGGATAACAAATGCTTAAACTGTTTGAATCTTTACTTCGTACTTTCTCTAATACGAAGTTGGTTGTCTCGTGTTTGTAGTAAACCGAACAATCATGCTTCCTAAGTCATCATTAGGGCACGATTAAGGAGGTGAAAAAAATAACCGGTTTGAATCCTGGGGCATGCTTCAACAGCAGACATCACGGGAAAAAAAGTGGAAAATAAAAAAAATTCCTAAGAAAACACCAAATTATAGAATGTTTACTTCCAAATGGGGCCTCTACATTAACAGAAATTACATTATACACACGATGGAAGTCTTGAATGGGACCTATAAAATTGATACAACGACACCAAACCCCTAATTTTTTGGCACATGAACATTAACATTCTAGGGAATCTGAATGTTCCGGCAACTTTGCATTTAACCCTTTAGTGTGCAAGATCTCTACCAAAAGACGTCAAAAATGAAATGAATCAACGTAGGTTCGGTATACAATTGGAATACTGGCCTGGGAAATAAGAGATTTCGCTTGCCATATTTTTCCCGGCAATTTGTTTCTAGATCTGCAACTCATCCAACGAGAGTTCATCTGCAGTCAAGAGCTTTAATTTCTGCAACACAATCAACCATCACAAGTCAGTGTGGGCATTTATATCTCGAACTTTACATTGATATTTATCAGACTTCCAGCCTACAAATACATGTTTGTTGTCCAAAATAATGCAAACAGAAGCATATACGCACAAAAAGTAACACAAGATCCAGGAAGGGCAAGTGTTATGCACATTCTAAAAAAGGCATTGCAATTATCAATAAAGCACGATGGAACAGGAAAAAGCATTAGCTTTCCATTTCTGTAGAAAACAATATTAGCAGCAACGTAAAAAAATGAAACCTGACATTACTTACTACTAAGAAATTAACTGCAGTTAGTAACAAATATTTCTAAACCTCATTTATAATGGCACCCCAAATGAGAAAAGAAAAAAGGAGATAGAGGAGGAAGTAGATGAAGTGTCATACCGTAATGAATTGTGGAGGGTCGTCGATGCTGGATGAACCAAGAACTACTTCTCTCTTCAGCTTCGTAGATAACTTATGACAAGCCCGCAACTGAAACATACAAAGGAAAATGATTTTGAGATTAACATATATGACAAGTAAACTTAAAACATTAACATGCTACCAAGGAAACCAAATATAAGCCTGAAATGGGAAGGGTAATGTTTGTTCTTCTTTTGAAAAATGTAACGACGAATGGAAAGTGTAAAGTTTGTGAAAATAACACCTCTGATCGTGTAGCTCCACCAACTATAAATATAAAAATGCGTTGGCCCATTTTCTTGAAATCGCTTGATGCATGCCTCAGAACTGAATCACTGCAAGAGAGTGAAAGAATTCAGACTGCTATTTCCCTCAGGTGCAAGATTAGCAAGTAATAAAATGTGCAGTGAAATGGAAAATCGGCGCTTCCTTTAAATGATTGCCTAGTACTGGCACAGAAATGATATCATGACATACAATAGTGAGGTGCAATAATATGTACCTCGAATATCCATCATCAGAATTTCGAGGGCGGGCCCACGTAGCAGTCCTCCTTGATCTCATTGAATGAGGAGTTGGAACTTGATTTGCTTGTATTGATGCAGACTGAGAAGTCCCATGGAAAGTTGGACTTGGATCATTCATGCAGGGATAATCATTCTTTGGTAATTCCCCTTTACTGAGTTTTTCAACAAGTTCCTGCAAGATTAGAATAGCTTTGATGAGGTAACAAACACAAAGCAGTATTTCCAGCCTCCGTGTCACCCCAACCCATCAATGTGATGAATTACAGTGACTCCGATCCCTGATAATAGATTATATTCTTGCTGTGGGAGCAGTCACGTTCCACTTTTCTTCAGAAAGCCTAACTATGTTCTTTATCCCTATTTTTGGGCAGGGTGGCTTGGATCGGCGGGAGAGGATGTTGAAGGGACCTGAGTTGTCAAGCCTTTTGACATGTTGGCTTTACATGTAGAATCATGACAATCAAACATAATCAGAATCATCCTATCATAGATATGGTGTCATAATACACCGCCATGTAGCATACCTCTATCATTGGGTAAAAACGAGACAATTGCCATGTTGCTTCTTCACCAGTACGGTCTTTTCTAGCAGCGTGCTTCTTCTGTCATAAAAAAAGGAAATCCACATCAGAAGGAGCACATCATGAATGAAAACTATTTCACAGCCAATCGTGTACCTTGTGAACGTCAAACTTGAGAGAGAAAGGTCCTAGTGAGCTTTTCTTATTATCTGTTGATCCCTCCAGCAATCTCATATTGTACACAGCATTCATATCATCTTGGGGCAATCTCGCCAACTAAATGGATAAAAATGTGAGTGCTCATGTATACAAAATTGTCACCATAAAATGAGAGCAGCATTGTCTACCATTCAGAATAGTACCAAAGTGAAGTTCAAAGTCAATGCAGTTCCAGATGGCACAAGATAGCATAAAAAGGAATCAGAATTAAGACAACACCTAGACATGAAAATTCAAGTCAAGCAGAAAAGTGGTGTTTTTTATATAAGGTAAAGTATTATTAATAGAAATGTACCAAGAAGGTACATAAAAGTACAACAAATAGCAAACAGCACCTACAAGGAACTCTCTATTACATATTTCCGAGCAGATAAAAAAATTCCAGGTAGTGATCTAAACTTTCTAATAAGTACCTATTGCGCCAGAAAAAAAGATTCTGCAGACATAAGCAGAAAAGTGTGTGTTTTTGACCACCAGGAAGACCATAACATGCAGTAACTACCTCATTATTTAGATTTTCAAGCTGTTAGTAGTTCAACCAAGAATAAAAGAATCTCCAACATAACGTAAGACTTATTCTAATCAAGATATTTGAAAATGACAATAACAAATAACGGACCTCCATTAACTTGGAAAGTTTGTCACTTTCAAACTTCTCAGGATGAACGGCCGCATAAATCATCAACAAGCGTAACTTGTTTTCCCGTGTCACATCCTGCAGACCGTAGCTAATTGCTCAGATAAACAGATCTAGACATTATGGAGGTTTAACAACCTATACAATCTCTACCTGATGAGCACTCAGGAAGTTGATCAACTCCTTAGTCCCTGCATCTCCAAAAACAAGGTCCTGCTCTAATTGGCCAATTTCTTTTAGACTTGACTCCCTGATAATTCTGTTTAGCTTCCCGGCAATCTGGATTAGGGAAAAAATGGTCAATATAACACACTGATGACTTTTCAATAGACGATTTTATCCACCATATCCATTAACTCTAAATTAATAGGAAATTGAAATATTTATCAGGTAAAGCATGACCTGTTAAAGGTTATTCCACCAATACACACAAAAAAACAAAGTGATTACTCTACACCTACTCACGATGTTGCCTCACCGGTTACCATGACAATGAAACTGTCCCTACCAAAAATAAAATCATATATCACACCGAATATTGTGCTACTTCAAGCGAAGCACTAAAAAACTACAGTGTGTTCAATATTTGTAAAGGCCAATGGGATTTTTTCAGCAACCTGTGGTTCCTCCTGGGTCCTGAAAGATTACACTACATTTAAGGAGAAAGTGTGACACATAATAAATATACAACAAAAACGAAAAATCATGTGCATTTAACTTCAAATTTTTTCCTGGGTAAGATGTGGCAGCCATTTATCAGAAGGTGCCATCATTTTTTCTGGCACTTGTTAGGCATATGTAGATGTGTTCCTATATGCTTCTTCATCCCTTGTCTTATACTACAGAGTTTGATTAGACAAGAATTGAGTTAAAAATTGACTAGCATCATAGCAGCATAAGACTAAGAATTGATTGGAAGATAAAATCATCTCTTCTTGCATGTTTCGGGAGGCATAGATGTTGACCAAATATATACTTCACCCCCAATTTTCATATCCTGTTTAGGATAGTTTTGACCTAAGTTGCTTGGACTCGGGTGCGGGTATCCGATACGGGTACGGATCCGAGTTTCGGATTCGGAAAAAATCTAAATTTTAAGATTCGGGGGTGCGTATCCAGGTATGGATACGGGTGCGGGGATCCGGCTAAGAAAATTCAAAATTATAAAAAATAGATCTATAAAAATATATCGCTACTGTCTACCATCCGAACCGAACTCGGTACAGGATCTTGAATCTTGGTTTATCTGAAACACGAAGCAGCAAAAATGAGACAAAAGTACTAATATAATAATGAAGGTATGCCATTTCCCTCATCATAAATCCGTTTTATCTTTAATTTTGAGAAATCAAAATCTCAATTTCCCCCCAAAATTTGTCTATGTACTTCGAGTATCCGAAGTTGGTTGACCATATACCGGACGAATCCCGCTCCCGTAACCCCCCGTATCGAGACGGAAACTGCACCAAAACGGAGAGTCCGCGCAACTTAGGTTTTGATTAGGCACGAATATTGAGTTAATTTGACTTGAATATTATATAAGTAATGTCAAAATAGTTGGAAAAATAATATATTTCAGAGGGAAAACTATCTTAGATTTTGAAATGTTGGGTAAATTTGAGTTCTTTTAAACTTGTGAAAATCTTTTTTTAGGAAGTTTAAACTTATGAAAATCTAGAGAACATAATTATTATGGAAGCATTCCGAACGTTTTCCCCAAACCCAAAATGAAGTCAACTGGATTAGACAACACATATTAGCATAGAATCCCAAATATATGTAGTCTTTTCATGGACAGCTATAAAAATTATAGATGCAATTTAATTATTAGTTTTAATCATCTTCCTTTCAAATTATCTTTAATGCCAGAACAAAAGAAAAGTTCTTATATTTTAACCTATCTTGCACACAAGAAGAATCCATATTATGCAAATTTGAGTTTCCTGAAGTTTGCCACAATACCATAATAGACATGATAAAATTGCAATGAAAGCAAGAGCCTAGAGCAGCATAAGACTTAATGAATGACATAAACAGTGTCTCTTATCCAGAAAAACAAATATTGAAACATCTTTAGTTGCTTTACGTTCAAAAGTCTACATAAAGCTTCAAATTTAGACTTCCAAAGTGAAACCACCAAGTGAAATTTTCAGAAGACTCACATCAACATGGAGGGAGAGCTTCTCAATTTGTTCACTGTATTGAGGTAAAGCTTGAACCATCTTTTGCAAATCACGAGTAGATAATTGACCACCGTCTCTACAATTTCGAGAAAAAAGTGAATAAGCAGCATAACGTATCCGATTTAGAATCCAAAGAATGGTTTAAAAAAAAAGATGTGCCTCGATGTCCAGATTTGCAGGTATTTCCAGATTACCCATATAAATGGCAACTCATGCTGCAAATTGTTCTAGGATCTAAAAATAAATAGATGAAGACGTTTTCTAGTAGATGAGAACAGCCTAACTGGTATCCAACTTGTTAACATAAAGTTTATGGATTTAGCTTTGTACAGCATCTCATGGTCAATAACTGACACACCGATTCTTCCATAGAGGGAAATGGCATCTTTACTTATAAGGAAGCTACTTCAGTTGAACACTAAACGAGACTTGGCCAGCTTTTTCATACTTAAGGGTCAACACTTGTTTGTATCAACCACAACCCAAATACTTATATCATAGATATCATCTCTTGCAAATTGCATTAATTTTCTATTTGTATCATGACAAAGGATTCTCGAACACATATTCAAGCGAAGAAGATTGAGAAAATGTCTTGTAAATTGCAAAAAGTGCAGACTGACCTTGAACCTTGATGCATTTGTGCAGCTTTATTTTTTGACACAAAGTTTGTCATCTTCTCATGCAACCTTTCACTAGCCTGACAAACCAATTACTGGTTAGAGATAGCATAAACATGTCCTATTGCTAACTTAAAAGCTAGTTATGCACAAGACTTACATCAGCAATGTGTGCATGGCGGAGCTCTAACCAGATAGGATCATGATCCTCCAAAAGAACATCTTTCTTCTCAGGAGGGCCTCCAGCTTTGCCAGGAACCTAGCCTTACAGTAAAATGTCACTCTTATGGTAGATTCGACAGCATTTCCATTAGAGACTCAGAAGGCACAACTCACCTCATGCACATATTTATTCCCGTCCATGTTTAACATGTCATGGCACATTGCATCATATGTCCACTCGTGTATAATGGGAGCAATCTTGAAAACAGAGGGAGATAGAGAAGCATGTCAAGGAAATGGGAAAAAATAGACAAGAATACCATGAGAATGGAGGAAACAAAGTTGACTAAAACCTGGTCTACTGATCTATCCACAATAAGCAACTCGCAAGTTTCTGTCAGTGGGAAGTGAGGAAGAGTAGATTTGTACTTTGTCAGAGAATTCCAAACACCAGCTGCAAGCTTTGTAGGAATTAAATCCCGAAAGGTTGTCATGGTGGTAGGATCAAGTGATTTCGCAGAGCGGTAGCGCACCAAAGGAAATTCCTATAGAAATTAATTTCAGCAAGGGTGTCTCTATGCTTGAAATCTACAGATCAATATGCTTGAAATCTCCAGATCAAGATCTAAATGCTTACCCTCAATGAAGCAAAAACTGTAGCAATACGGTTGGCCATCACATTCAAACACAAATCACACTTCCGAGAACCTTCCTCATCTCCATAAAGTTCTTCAAGCACCCTCTCATTATCCGTGATAAAACCCTATAGGGTAATATGGGAATGTAAGCAAGTGATAAATCAATTACAAAGTCTCACAGAGATGGCTTATCAACCTATAGGACGACATAAGTAAATTATACAAAGAATTTCCTAGACAGTTGCAATGCTGAAGGACCACCTTCACCTCTATCAATCTCATTTCTCATTAATATTGGCGGCAAAAGATTAAGTAAAAACCATTGCAATTCCTGGAATTGACAAAACTATAAGGCAGTTCTTAACTGCAGATATTTAGCATGTCATTTTCGTAGAAGGGAGCCTTGGAGTAACTGGTAAAGTTGTTGTCATGTGACCGGGAGGTCATGGATTCAAGCCGTGAAAACAGCCCCTTGCAGAAATGTGAGGTAAGACTGCGTACAATAGACCCTTGTGGTCCGGCCGTTCCCTGGACCCCGCGCATAGCGGGAGCTTAGTGCACCGGGCTGCCTTTTTTTTTTAATTTTCATTTCCATGTTGAATCATTTCAAGTTGTTGCTTTGATGACCCATATAAAGTAAGAAATACAAGCTAAGAAAAGATATCACTTAATCAAATATGGATGCGCACTTCCCTATGAAAGAACTAGAGTGGATCGAGAAGAATGGCTACGGGAAACACTCCAAGCCCAGGGCTTTAGATCAGTGGTAAGGGCGTAGTGTGTCTGGGTTAGGCACACATCACGAGTTCAAACCCTGGTGTAGTAAAGTGGGCTCATTAACCACTGAGACACAAACTATGTGCCAACTGACCCTCGCGGGTTTTTAGATTAAAAACCTACACTGTCATGTCCTTATACTCTAACTAGTGAAGGGAAAGCAAAGTTCAGGTATGACATCCAATTGGGTAAGATGTTAGTTTAACTCTGGTTCTTCAAGAATATCAAGAACAAGGATCAATCCATTTTGCAACATCATACACTACTATTCTAGAGAACCCCAGGGCAAAAGCTGCTGGCAAAAATTAAGCCATATTTAGAGTTGTTGCACTGAAATACCTTCTTACCAAAGAAAGTTACAGACAAGAAGTTTGGTATATACAATGTGATTCTCAGTTTCTCGCAGCATCAGTGACAACAAAGGAAAACCCCGCCAGAATTACATTCTCTACAAGGAATCGAAGCGGAAAAAACATCAAAATTCATGACCTTTTGAGTGATGCATCATCACATACCTGGCTGTCAATAGCAAAAAACTCCAAATTCATCTGCGCAATAAATCCCTCAATAAGAACAGTGACACCAATGAAAGTAATAAGTAAAATTAGCTCAAGAAAAGATTCCACAAAAGAAGGATGATAACTTCTCTCAAGGCACCGATGCGAGACAGAACACTTGAATCCCTCTTTATGTAATTAACCAACTCTTTAGCAATAGGTGAACTAAAGAAGACAAATGCCCTGAAAAGGAAATAAAGAAGAGCAGAGGATGAGAGAGAAAGAAGGGAGAAAAATAACCAAAGCAAATCAGACTCTGACATCTAATATATCTAACTTCCCTCTATCCTTTTGATAAAGTAAATCTTCCCTCTATCTTTGGAAAAGGAAACAAAGGAATTGAAAAATCAGGCTTTATGATATAGAGAATATATCAGCTTGAGATAAACAGCTGGCTTCGCATACCAAGAATATTCATATGCGCATTGGGACCTTGTGGTCATCACAAAAGGACAGAGGTCTAAATGTGAGTAACTTAGAGGTCCGTTAATTAGAATGCACTTATTAAACAGAGGTCTTCTCACTCAAATTGCATTTAGGTGGGACTGTACCTTCACAATGTTGTCGAGCATTCAGTAAAAGACAACGTGAGATTTCACAAAAAGCAAATCTATCTTTAGATTAATTACTGCAAGGTGGTCTTGATAGAATCTTTACTCAGCCTAGACGTAAGCTCCAAGATATAAGAGACTCCCAGAAAGACTGGAAATACGGGGTTAAAAATGAGAAAATGCGCTCTGATAATTGGGGCAGCTCTTTCAAGATGTCCTCTGCCCATGCATAATAATTTTTCTTTCAATTATATGAATTAGTCCATTCAAAGCTATGAAAAACAATACATTATTTCTATCAACAGAAGTTAGTAAACTAATGCACACTTGTCAAAGAAAAATAAGTGACCAAGACAAAAGACATTTAGAATGGAATTAAGGATATTTCTGGACGTACTTTCTGTACAGAGGTGATTTACCAGCCATGTCAGATAGAAACATTACAACACTGCAAAACAAAAGAAAAGGTTAATGACAAGTGTCTATATGGTTAAAGACATAGAAGCTGCAGTGGATATTTAAATATAGAAAGTAGAAACACACAAGACTGATATTACTAACAAGAACAAAGAGCCAGTATAGTAATAGTAACACTTTTCAACAGAAGTTCTGCTATAGTATCACAATAACCTATGATTATAGTGGCAAGACCAAATAGAATGATCCTTCTATATCTAAAGCTAGTTGAAAAAATAATAAGAAAATTCCTGGATCACCCGTGGAGAAGAACCAAAACAGAATGGTAAACCCTCCACTATAAATAGAGCTTCTGATAAGAGTCATTAAACTAATTGCTTGAAATATCTGTGTGTTTTCTCTAAACTCTGCGTAATAACTTATGTGCGAAGCAAATTCATAGACAAGATTACCTATTAAAAAAGAAGAAGAAATAAAACATTCATAGACAAGATACAAAGCCATACTCCTCCGTGATCAGAGTCAAAATTCATGATACTAAAACCGAAATATCACGTACTTAACATACTGCAACCTCAGAAGGTTTAAGTAACCCTGAACCAAAATTCAGTTTGGTGAGGGATACCAAACTGGATGTCGAACAGGTTTATTAAGAACATATACATTCATATTGGAAAAAATAGAATAAGTCTTCAACAATCAGATGTGGAAATGCAAATAATTACTCCCCCCACCCCATTTCATATGACATGAGTATGAATTGGTGGGATCATATATGCTAATTATACTGGTATATCATACTGGTCATAGAACATGAGTTGATAGAAAAGCACTACAAGAGTTCACCCCCCCCCCCTCCCACGCTCAATCCAGGCAAGTCAAGACACAACCTTGTCTCGAACTCTGTTACATTGGTGTCGAAAGTTCTGCTCGATCATCAATAAAGAGTAAATAGTCTTTGGTGGAGATAACTAGCTCATAATTTATGCCGACAATGATTCCTTTTATGGTATCAATGTGTATTGGAACTCCAACTTGGTCTGGCTAAATATTCGATTTCATGTTCATGTCCTTGTTTATTACATTTGACGAGTTAGGAGTTTCATTTACCCCTAATCTTTGAACATTGACATAGGTTGTTTTGTGGTTCATGTGCAAAAAATAAAGGGAGTAGATCAGAACATAACCAATAAATTAACCTCATCCACTTGAGATTAGGTCTAAGGAAATTTTTAACTCTTTTTAAAAATTTAAACGTTCACTCCATACAACATTGTTGGCCTTACAGTCGTTCTATAGAACTTGCCTTTCATTTTGGTAGGGTACCTTCATAGGTATCTTCCTATCACATAACACTCCTATGACACTCCTCCATTTCAACATGATGATTGAAGATATTAAAATAGGAAGAGGTAGACCCAAAATTACATGGAAAAGGTTATCTAAGAAAAAGGTTCAGAATATCTTGAAGTGCAGGCAGACTAGCAAAAGATAGACAACAATGGAAGTTGAAAATCCATGTAGGTGATACCAACTAGAGGATTCTAAATATATAAGAGACATAACCACTAGAGTATATTAGAGAACCCCTACTGTTAGATAATCTTTAAGTATGAGTATTGAAATACTATAGATCAAAACCGAGCATTTATGTTTTGACGATTCATACAGCCGATCTCAACTAGCTTCGGATTGAGGCGTACTCATTGTCATTGTTATTTACTCCCTCTAGGTAGTCACATGATTCTTAAGAGGTACAACCTAATTCCATGAGTAGATTGTAGAAAGGTTGACCCAATCTATTCTCACAGGGAATTTTAAACACGTGGAACTTTAACATGAATTTCTGTAGATTTTAGAATAAATAAATAATAAGGTGCAGATTTTTGCAAGAAGAAGCATACATATTATGGATGTAACTCAAAGAGCTTCTGACTTACAAATGTTAAAGATATTGGGGATTAGATCAATAAAAATAAAAATAAATATGTTCAGGGTGCAATATGGAAAGAGCTTGATTTGCAACATTGAAGTATACACATATAAACGCTAGAGGATCCGAAAGATTGAATTATGAAAGGAAGCCAATCAAACGAAGGAATTATAAAGGGAGTATTCAGTACTTCTCTTTTGTTGGTTGAATGAAGTATATCGCATCCATGGATGGTAGCGGCTGCCGTCGCCTGTATATATCTTCAACCACTGCAGAAACATTGGAAACAGATGTTCTTAAAGATCAAGTTCAGTTCAATCATACAAGAGAGGTAACCAGTGAATGTGCAGAACCCCAAACCCTGCGCTGAAGACCCAGCAGAAAACAATAGCTATTTCAGTCGGTCAAGATCAAGTTTCATTACAATCATCCACCGATAGACAATAGTAACTGACAAATCACGGGATCAGAACATGCTATGGTGTTGGCCCATGAATTTTTTGTTAATTGACCGCGATATTGTAAAGAATTATGAATTTATTTTATGTTCTTCCTCATGCATTAATACATGCTTCTCCGGCCCAACTTTAGGTTTGCCAATCTTTAACAGAAAAATCCAAATCACTAGAGGACCAGTAAAAGAATATAGATTGCACTAACACCTTCATAGGAAAAGATAATAATCCACACAAATGTGATTAGTAAGATAATTTTGCACTTTTATAAATAGCAAAACTGGAAAATTTAGCCAGCTAAAACACAAGGGCATAAAAGAAAAAGGAGTAAAAACACTACATCCTATTCAGTAACGTAAAGGTGAACAGGTTGAAGAGGTTAAGATTATAACTGTAACATAAATGTTACCCAATACATGCTACTACCAACATCATATATAAACTTAGTTCATTATGTGACACCACCAGCATCATTTTGGATACCTTCCAGTAAATAGTTAAGACCGCATAAACCCAGGAGGGAAACAAGACAGATTTGCACATCTCAACGATATAACTAATTCCTAGAGACATCTATACAATTTAGATATGACACTTTACGTTCGTATGTGGAAGTGTATACACAAATATATAAAGTATGTCTCACATCTGAAAGCATGTATAGTTAAACTTACACACAATCATCAAGACTTGATTCACAGCAAATCAAGACAGAAGTAAAAAATGAATATCTCTAGCACCCAAGGGTGTGGCCTAGTGATCAATGAAGTGGGAGGAGAACCATGTCATCTCTGGTTTAAATCCCAGAAGGCAAGAAACTAGATGATATCTTCCCATCTGCCAAAGCCTTGGTGTGCAGAGTTACCTAATACATATGTTGGTGGGAAGTAGCAAGTACGTGGTGGAATAGTCGAACTTCCAGCAAGCTGGCACGCACACCACCGTCATTAAAAAGAATCAATATCCCTAAGGCTGGTCTTTTAATACTTACATGAAACTCCTTCCTCTGTGATATCTGCCATCTTGCATGCATATGACATTATTTTAACGGTTAGTTTGTCCATGATGAGTACCTGCAGGATAGAGGATCAATAGAAGCACTGTCTATGGGTTTCATCAACCTATTCTTGGATATTTAATAGAAGTATTTCAATCCACTTCAACACAAGTGAGGGCATAACCTTGTCACAATTGGTATATTCCTCTTACACTTTTCTAGAATTACAACAATGATCCATGACAAGCAATAAACAAAAGCACGAAGTTGAAACCCCAGGATGAAAACCAGAGTCCAATTTTAAATTTCTGACACATGCGAACTAACTAAAACACTAAAATTCCCAAAAGAAGAAAAAGGCCGAATTAAAGGTAATCACAAATGCAACAGTTGCAGTATGTGGAAGAGCAACAAAAATTATTTCAAACCTCAAAGGCAGCAGGTTGTGTTGGAGGGTTTGTGATGGTAGAACAATATGATTTGTACCATACATAATATCTATGAAATCTTCCACATAACACTAAGTTCCTACTCTCTTTTTTTGATAAATAGTTCCTAAGGAATACTTATACATAACATGATTATTTCCATGTGTTTTAGACAGTATAGCATTGAATTGATAAGGAAACAGTTTTTCATCTAGAACCACATAATTTGCAGTGCAAAAATTCACAACGGAAGCATTTCTCCAAATTGTGAGACAGGTTGTGGTTGTTGTACCTTCCATGCTGATTTTGAGTCTTTTGACTTGGCAGACCTGAGCATTTCATATAGTAATCCTACAAAATACAGAAGGAAATGGTTGGAATAGGTTGATCCGAATAGAATATAAGATGAACACACTTATTGCAAGTCAAAATAAGTGACGACGGAATAAGACTCTTAAGGAAGAACTTGAGATCGTCATTAACTACAAACAAACACATAATATATCATGTATTCCTCATAAGTACAAGACAAGGTGGTGTATGTGCAACTTGAGAGGTCTGTTTGTAAAGATAGTACAAAACAAGTAAATGGAGAGTTTTATAGCAGATCCTGGGGTGCATTAATCGGCGACATGCAGACATGAAATCAAAGGGGGAAAGCAAGTAACTCTAAAAATAAGAACCCTTTTCCCATCATTGCAATTTGCAAACTAAATTCATTGTTTTTCATTTCGCAATGACCTATTTACAAACATCACAATTAATCAAGATCTTTTTAAAAAAAAAAACATATTTCGGTATGAACATTTACAAATTCCTCTTGGGGCCACTAATCTAAAGCTTAGCCCTGGGAAGGGCTGGACCACAAGGGTTTATTGTACGCAACCTTACCTTGCATTTCTGCAAGAGGTTGTTTACACGGCTTGAACCCGTGACCTCGAGGTCACATGGCAGCAACTTTATCAGTTACTCCAAGGCTTCCCTTCTTTTTTTAGCAACATATTTCAATAATATTCTTGCAGAAGAAACGGAGAACTTGACCAGGAAGTTACACATTCAGTTAGAGTGTTGAGCTAAACAAGCAAACAAACAGAGAGGTTGTCATAGGCTCAGACAATTAAGGTTAGATGTATATCATCACCGTACTACTAATTCACACTTTAGTTGTAAGGCATTCTCTTTGCTCCATGGATGTCAATCTTTCTTCTTCTTTCTTTATGATTGAGAAATACGTCTGGAGCCAACCCTTAGGGCCAACCACAGCCTTCTAAACTCGGGAATGATGAACATGTCCCTCTACCCTTCTCCACTTAAATAATAGATTTAGTTCGCTTGGCATAGGGCTCAAACTTGTCGCCTAAGACACAAGTCTGTCCACCTTTGCCAATTGAGCTAACCCTTGGGGGGCAATCTTCCTTTTATATGGTAAAACCCCATCCTCCCAACCGTGTGCGCAACCAACAATGATCCTTCCCACTTTGATTACTTGTTTACTCGAACTCAACAACCTGCTGGTTGGAGATAGTTCTCGTCACTATAGCAACCTCGCTTGTCTATTCCTACGGTGACAATCTACCATATTTCCTTAGGATTTTAGCGCAACATAGGAATAACAATTACTTGACCAAAATGGATATAGAGAATTCAGACCTAAACTAGTTTGAAATTGAGGCTAGTTGATTGATTGATTGTTCAATTGTTGCCTCAAAGGAAGCTTTCCTTTTCCGGGTAAAACAAGTTGTTCAATGATTTTCAACTCCTTAATATGCATCCTCTCATCAAAACCTCATTATGTCTATCAACTGTTTGTTTGTTTCTTTCTTGGATTGATGGACGGTGAGCTCCTGCCATTGGTAGGCAGTTATTTGACTCATCTCTCTCTCTCTCTCTCTCTCTCTCTCTCTGAGACAGGTTAAAAAGAACGCTAGTCACTATTCCATGTTCTTGTTTACGACCCACCTTACTTTGGTTTTTACACCAGTACTCTTGCCTCTAACTCCGGCTAACGAGTGCTAACAAGTGACATTTGACTGCTGAGAGTAATAGCACTCCATGCCTGTTGACTTCAAATGCTAGATGCTCGAACCAAATGTAACCCCACTAGAGCCACCTCTAGCACATATTCAGGACAACTCTGACTTCAAATTCTAGATTTTGATGGGAGTTTTGCAACATGTGGTGCTAGATGAACGAGAGAGAGATACCCAGGGTTGGTTGGCTAGCAAGTGTGAATCTTTTCCTGTCAGTCGTATAAGTTAGTCCTGCAGCAGTAGGGTGGTTGGGAGAAGGAATGGCCTTGGAAATTGATTTGGAAATCCATTGTTCCGATTTCCATGTTTTGCTTTGGTAGCAGTAAGGTGCATGTCTTAAAATATGTTACAGAAGAGAGGTATTATATAATAGATGTTTTCTTTGCAGTAGTCTTCGGAGAATAGCAGCCATTTACTGTTACATTGCAGCTAAACTTGGCAGATTTGGTCTCTATTTCTCAATTTGTTTGGAGTAAGTTGGGTAATGCCACAAGATGTCAAGCAACTTGAATTGTGTTAGGACAGAAAGAGGGTGGATAGCAGATGCAAACAGATATCGGAAGACTATTACCATGTGTATCATCTGGACTGTGGCTTGAAAGAGACAGGAGATGTTTTGAAGGGAAGGCTGAACATATTTCTTTTATCAAGTTTAAATGCTTATAGAACTTATACTTTTGGTGCAAAGGAAACACATCAGAAAGTATTTTACAGTTTTTAGATTTTTTGGACTCTTTGAGTCAATAGAGAAAATTGCACATTCTGCTTCTTCTGTACTCTATTTTGTACCTTCTTGATGCAGATATTAATATAATTAAGACCTTATCAAAGAAAAATGGGAAAGAAATTTAGATCCCTATATCAGATAGGAACAAAAAGAGAGAGAAAAATTCAAGCTTGAGTTTGACCGCTTAATAATAGCTCTTAAGTCCTAAAATCCGTTGGGGCTTAGGTGGTGCAAGTATCAAGCTTGTTCTTAAAGATCACAAATACTGTCAATGTCTTGGGCCTAGGCATATCCAGCCTAAAGGCATTACAGCAGTTCTAAAAATTAACAAGGTACGACGAACTTGCACCAAAAGCGAAAAGTCCAAACTAGGGCAGCTGTTTGATCTAAAGTAAGGCATCACGCTAAACAACGCAACAGAGAGTTGGGTATTTATTGCATTTTCTATGCTCCCTGTTAGCAATTAACAATATAGCATATTTGGAAATTATCTTTTGACATGAAGGTGCTTATCCAAGGTTAAAAAGTAACATTGTCTAAGGATTAAAGTGCCTCACATATATAATTTGAAGGAACTTTTTTATAGGGGTAGTTAGACCGACTATGTTGTATGGGGCAGAGTTTTGGTCAGTCAAAACTTCGCACATACAAAAGATGAAAGTTGCGGATATGAGGATGCTGAGATGGATGTGTGGACATACAAGGAGAGATAGAATTAGAAATGATGATATCCAGGACAAAGTGGGCGTAGCCTCGGTGGAGGATAAGATGCGAGGTTGAGATGGTTCAGGTATGTGCAGAGAAGAGACACAAATGCCCCAGTGCGGAGGTGTGAGAGGTTGGCTATGGACGGGTTCAGGAGGGGTAGAGGTAGGCCGAAGTAGTATTGGGAGTGGTGATTAGACGGGATATGACGCAGGTGCAACTTACTGATGACATGACCTTAGATAGAGGGTTGTGGAGGACACGGATTAGGGTAGAAGGGTAGTAGGTAGTCGAGCGTAATCCTACTTACGTTTACAAAGTGATAGTTGTAATGTTATTACTATAGGCCCGATTAGTCTATCACACTTATAGGCGCAATATTGCTTATTATAGTCCCCTAGTTTGATTTATGATGCTGTGTATTCTTTAGTGTACTTTGTTTATCATATTTAGATGTGTTAGCTACTGCTTCCTTTTGTTATAATGTGCTACCATGACGTATTCGATTTTGCTATCAGCATGTTCATACTACTTTAATTTCTTGTCTGAGTCTGACCGTTTCTCTTGCTTTGCTAGTGATTATGATTTGTCTTGAGTCGAAAGTCTCCCGAAAACAACCGCTTTACCTATCAAGGTAAGGTCCGCGTACACTCTATCCTGACCACACGTTGTGGTATTTCACTGGGTATGTTGTTGTTGTTCTATATGATCTGAAGGATTAAAATCCAGAAATAATGTTATTGAAAAGAAAAGTCTACGCATTGCAAAATGAACGCAATGCTGGTCTAAAGACCCATATTCTGAAATCATCAACACCTAACCAGAAATATAGAAGTCAATATTATCTCGATTTGTTATGACTAACAACCATTTAACTCAATAACGCCTCTTTGTATGGTTAGATACTATAATATCAAACTCTCCAATTTTATGTGTTTGATGACTTCTATTAGCCTTGTTATACCTTACTTTATCAGAAAAGTCTCCTCTCTTAGCCCCTAAACCCTCATAAAAAGAGCCTCTTTTACATTTCTTTAAAAGTGCTTCATATGACATCTATAGCAGCCCCACGCTTATGAATGAATTGACCCAGAGCTTAAATTCCAGATCCCCACATGTATGTTGACCATTACTTCTTTTAAAGTCCCATGTCAAAAGCTGCTCTGACAAGACCTCCATCCAGAATTTATTTCTAACTCTCGAAATTGTGGATGTTATGATGTGTAGAATGTTGGTTTTAGGTTTGTTCATTTTCAAAATATCCTTACTTGTTGAGGCATTTAGATAGTTTCAATCATTTTCACTAATCTTTTCTTGTTGCCACCCATAATTTCGTACTATCTTTTTTAGTTAGTCCAAAATAGTTAACCTCTTTCCTTTAAATGATAAAAGTCCAGTTGGTACTTCCTAGATTTTGCAGAGTATACATTTCTCTGTTACATTAGTTAAGAGCACTCCAATATATTTTCTTACTTTACACTAGAACAGATGGTATAATCACATTCTCACGATAGTACTACACTGAACAACCAAGTAAAGTTACAGTGTACAATGCTCGACAGTCGACATGTGGAAGATAAAAGTTGCACCAGTTGCCTGGTTATTTTGAAGGAATTTACACATAAGCAAGAAAACTCTTAACCATTTGCCAGGAAAGGAGACTCAACACCAAATATCCCAAGGTTCATATGCTTCCCACAATATTATGCAACAATTTATTCTCAATAAGCTGCATAAGTCAAATCCAACACCATAAACCTGGGTCCCCAAGATTTTTTATGACTACCACCTAGAAGTGATACGAAAATCTTATTTTAATACAAGACTTCAAGGCAATCCCAGTAGATAACAATACAGATTATGAAGTTCATTTTAGTAACCAAGAAATTCCCGAGGGATAGTGACTGCACGGTTCCAAACTCGACGGATAATGAGTGACTGCGCCTCTACCCTTCTCCACTTAAATACCAAGCTATAGTCCGCGACAGAATTCGAAAACGTGACATGCTCCTAATTTAGGTCACTAATAGTGAATATAACCTACTATCCTGATGACTCATTCTCACTCCAACCCATACTAACATCTTATCTTCCACAAAAAAGCTCAAAAAATCAAGGACTTTGATAATAAGATCACCAAATAATAATTCTCAAATGATGTAAAAAAATTAGCATCGAACTAAACACCCAATCCATCAACTAAGTATGCCTCAATCCCAAGCTAGTTTAGGTTGGGCATATTAATCCCATATATCCAGACCGCTTAATTCAGGCACATTTCATTACAATACTGGTAAATAAATTGCCTTAAATTAAGAAGAGAAACAAAAATGAAAAAGCATTCAGTAGCTACATAATTACTCACTCGGTATGTGATATTTTTCGCTTGAGTCAATTTGACTAAACTTTGAACAACAACAACATACCCATTGGAGTCCCACAATGTGGGGTCTGAGGAGGGTAGAGTGTAGTGCAGACCTTACCTCTACCTTCATAGGTAGAGTGTCTATTTCCGAGAGACTCTCGACTCATGACAAAGCATGAGCACAAGCAAAGCAAGAAAATAAGTCATGCTAGCGCATTCTGAAAAAGAAGCAGTAACTAATGCAGGTACATCAGATAAATAAAGTACATTAAAGAACACATAGCAGTAGAAATCAAACGCTACTATAAAGTACTATTGCGCATACCAGTATGATAGTCTAAGTGTGCCTACAATAATAACACTACAACTACCGGTTTGTAAGTGTAAGTAGGGCTACGCTCGACTATCTATTACCCTTCTACCCTAATTTGTGTCCTCCACACCCCTATCTAAACTTTGAAGCTAAATTAAATTAGATTAACTCAATATTTTAAGATTAAAATGTATATATTTGAAAAAACAATTTGTATTTATAAGTTGTAACTTTTCTCCTATCAATTTGTTGGAAAAAAACAATGAGTTCCTGCAGTTAGAATCTCGGTAATCGAAAAGTCACCTAAATTGAGAGTAATAAATCGTCACAACACAAATTTTGCAAGGCTGAATCAAGGAAGGCACATTTCTATTACACTAAGAGATTATAATGCCCTAATAGTTCGATCAAATGCTAATTACATGTATTTAAAAGCAAAAAACACGAGGAAATAATGATTATTGTAGAATACTCACTGTCACGTATAACTTGCCGAAAATTCTTATAATCGTTACCCTGCGACGACGTATCGGAATCGGACATCGACATATTTAATTTTTCACCTAAGAAAATTTAAAATTAAATTCCCTCTCTGTCTCTCTCTGTGGCGTTTATACAATTGATCGATCGATCACACAGATCTTTGTGATCGAAATTCTCAGTGGTTTAACAATCCACATATAGAGAGACAGAGAATGAGGGAAATTTTCGCAACGTTGACTTGAAAGGCCCAAAGTTGAATTGTCCCTCGACGCTAATGACTATGACCCGAATGATTTGATCATTTTTCGGGTCGTTGAACGGGTATGTAGCCGCCCCGGCCAAGGTCAGTAGCCAAAAATAAAAGTAAATTATAATTTCATTTAAAAAAAGAGTAAATAAGTTTAAATACGATGTCGAATCTTCAAATTATTTCTTAGGAGTTGTTTGGTGGAAAATGTTTTCAATTTTATCATATTTAGTTAGTTAAAATATTTTAAAAATATATATATATTTTTTATGAATTTTCTTTTTTAATCTGGAAAATTACTTTTCTAGTACAAGCAGGGAAACAAGTTCCATAAATATTATTTCAAATTCATTATTTCCTCTGTTGAAATATGCCTTGAATTCGGGCATATTAGGTTTATACCATGTTTAGGAATTATTTTCCTTTTCTGTTTGGAATTTTTTTTTCTTTTCTGTTTGGAAATCTTTCCTTAGTCTGTGTAGGAGTACTCTATATAAACCTCATAGATCATAACCTAATAAACAATCTGAAATATAATCCAGAGAAATCCCAAAAATTGTATTCCTCAAGATCAATAAAGTTTTTCTCTCTTCTGCCCGTGGACGTAGCTAACACATTGTTAGTGAACCACGTTAATCGTTTGTGTCCATTACATTCATTATTATTCTTTCTTCTGTTTAATTGCTTCCGCTATAATAAATTAGCATCAGAGCCAGATTTGTTTGTTTGAAAGATGCCTGAAATGAATGTGAAAATCGACAAATTTACGGGAAAAATAGTTTTAGTCTATGGCAGATCAAAATGCGAGCCTTGTTAAAACAACAAGGACTTTGGGCGCCGCTTTCTAGGAAGTCGACAGAACTCATTAACGCTGAAATGGACGTTCTGAAGAGAAGGCTCATTCAACAATTATGTTGAGCCTTGCTGATGATATTATCACTAAGGTCACGGAGGAGAAAACCGCGCAGGGTCTATGGGTCAAGCCCGAGAGTCTTTATATGACGAAGTCCTTAACCAACAAGTTGCTTCTGAAGCAACATCTGTTCAGTCTACGAATGCAGAAAGGTATGCCTCTTCGAGATCACTTAGATCAACTAAACACAATCGTGTTAGAATTGCGTAATATTGATGTGAAAGTTGAGGATGAGGATGCATTGATTCTGTTAGTATGTTTACCATTATCGTACGAAAATTTCGTACAGTCGTTCATTGTTGAAAAAGATATTGTGTCTCTAGAGGAGGTGAGATCATCTCTCCATACTAGGGAGTTGCGCCATAAAGCGGCTGGTACAAGTACAGATAATCAGGCTGCAGGGTTAGTAGCCAGTGAAAGTTATGGACATAGAAATCCGGGGGAGAAGAAGTCCAAGAAACCATTTTCTAAAGGTCCAAAACCAAATGATGTTTGTAATTACTGTAAGGAGAAGGGACACTGGAAATCTGATTGTCCCAAGAAGAAGAGGCGACAGGTACTGCTGATGTAGTAGATACTAACTCTGAACATGATATCGCTCTAGTTGCTAATGAGTACACGCATCACAATGATGTGTGTATCCTCGATTCAGCAGCATCTTACCATATATGTCCGCGCAAGGAGTGGTTTACAACCTATGAGCAAGTGGATGGTGGCAGCGTTTCTATGGCTGACAGTTCTGTTTGCAAAACGGTTGGGATAGGCTCTATTAAAATTCGGTGGTGGTGGGATTTGTGAAGGTAGAAGCGTTAGAATCAGAAGAGTAATCCTGGGTATCCATTTAGAGAAGAGAGGAAAAAAAGAAAAACCAAAAAATTTCTTGAAGGAAACCGCAGCGCCGTGGGAGGGGGTGGTGCCGGCGGTTTGGAAGAATTTTTTTAGGGTTTTGAAGCTTAGGGTCTAGTATACTGGTGCATGGCCTCTATAATAGATAATCGAAACTTTTGCAATAGTGTCAAAAAAACCGTCTCAATAGCTTTAAATTACTCTAGCAACAACCCTAAATAACCATTTCCTAAAAATTGTTTCTACAGCTATAATTATTGTTAACGCTACTCACCCATTGGAGGGAAATTCAGTTGGTCTTTTTTCTCTCTAATACCCTTCTCTTCTCCTTTTATCATTTTTCTTTTACAGACTTAATGCCATTAATGATTACGGCAGCCCGGTGCACTAAGCTTTCGCTATGCGCGTGATTCGGAAATGGCCGGACCACAAGAGTCTAGTACGCATCCTTACCTCACATTTCCGCAAGAGGTTGTTTCCACGCCTTCATGACCTCCTGATCACATGACATAAACTTTACCAGTTACTTCAAAGCTCCCCTTCACTGCCATTAATGATTCTAGTTCAAAAATTTCTTTCCGAAATCGAATGGGCCGTCTTGAGTACGACGATGATATTAGCGGCAAAAAAAAGTGCAACTCTTACTTAATCCCTCTAAAGAGAGTCTGAAATACTTACGTTGTGAATGCAAGAAGTTTAAGTCTGTTGAAGGACTCAAAAATCGTTATGATATTAAGCATAATGAATGTAAGCATATTTGTGGTATATGTGAGAATCGCCAAAATTCTTCAAGCATAATTATTGAAGATTTAAGTAGTTTAGTTGAAAGTTCTAAAAAAGTTATTAAAATTTCATAAATGTGGCTTGACAAGACAGCTAGACTTAAAAGCACCTAACATCAACAATCTTGAAGCAATTTTTTTAATCTCCTGTCTCATGATTTTTTAGTTAATCAGTACGTTGTCTTGAATAATTTTGATAATTATGAACGTATGGGCGTTGTCAAATGTGTTGATCGGAAGGAGAAACCACAAGTGTTAGGTGGATAGATCTCCCGAATGAGGAGAGTTCTAAGTGTTTTATGGTGTCAATGCAAGAATTTTAAATTTACTTGTAGTTTTTGTTGAAAATCTTACGAAAAATACTTGATGTCAAACACAATAAGAAATTCTTTATAGCTTAAGGCTGTCAAACACAATAAGAAATTCTTTATAGCTTAAGGCGTATCAGAGACACTCTCCTTGAGAATATTTCACCCGTGTATATCCCCAAAATTTAAAAAACTCTTTTAGTATAAAATTAGAGTCATAATCCAACATCATAAACAAGAAAACCCAACAGTTTATAATATAGGAGGATGAAGTATTTTCATCTCTATCTCAAAGAAGAAGGACTTGAGTTGATTTATAGGTGATAGAATTCATCAAATTGAATGGCTCGATGTTCCAAACGTTTGCAGAAGTTAAAAGACAATAAATAGGAAGATTAATGTCAATAATAGCAGTATAATGGTCTGTTGAAGTAGTCAAAAGAAACGTTAGAGAATAAGAAAATTATCTCATTAACTATTCAAGGCTAATTAATGGAATTATCACATTATACTCGCACAATCTTTGTCGTTATCGGATCGGCCTTTAGCTTCCGGGAGAAACATGCGTGAAACTTTCTGCTTGGAAATAGAGTAAAATTCTCGATAATCATCATCTTTATCCGCCAACATTAGCAACAGAACTTGAGGCGAAAACACATCAAAAAAATTCCTTAGTTCGCCATTGTAAGTAAAAAACAAACAAACTTTGTTTATGGTTTTACTTCAAGTTCGAGGACATTTATATAGGCTGATAGTATTTTTCCATTTTGACTAGAAGTAGAATGAGGTATTGATATATACATATAACCCTTCATATTTATTGATAATTTGATACCTAGTTCGACTTTATTTGGACTTTGAACGTGGCTCAAAGGCCAAAGGTATAAAGTAGAACATGTATACGGCCACGGCTATTATTCATTGTTGCTCCTTTTTTTTTTCTTCTATTGTTAATTGCTCACTCCCTCCTAAATTAACAGTTACTTAAGATTAATAATTTGTGCCAAAATATCTATTAATTTAGAAATTTAAGACTGTAGTTAAGAATTGTTTTCAACTATACCCTTAATATTAATAAGAATACCAATATTTGAGAGAAAAAATTAATATATTTTATTAAATAGTAGTACACATTAAACTAAGTCAACAATAGTTAAAATGCGATAGAGGGAGTACTAATCTTATGTAAATGGACAAAAAGGTATCATAGATATTTGTTGAACAATATATATATATATATATATATATATATATATATATATATATATATATATATATATTCTTGTTTTTTTTAGATTGATAGGAGATACAATTCGATCTCAAAAGCACTTTCAATGTTAGAAATTTGAAAACATATTTGATAAATTTTGATTTTGTCCTTGCAATATATCGCTAAGTATATTTAAATTTTAAGTAATTTAAAGGTATGATTTTGACCCCTTTACATAGAAAATATATTATGTTATTTATTTATTTTTCAAATTAAATAATCTGCATTACGCTGATCCCTCATATTCTTCTTCCTCTCCGATTTTACGATATTATTCTAGCAAAAACTAGTGATTAGCTGGCAGTATTCTATCTTTTTTTTAAGTTTTCGTGTTGATGCGTTAACGATGCACGAAAACTTTCATATTCTAGTTTGTGTAACACTCTTCATATTTTAGAATGTCTCAACATGTTTAACATTGTGTACCAATAATATTAATATAAAATCGTCACTACCTTCAAAACTTAAAACTCATCTTCTTCTTCTTTTAATAAGAAATCTCCGTTGGTCGGTGGTGTAAGGATTCAGGGGATAATGTGTATGTTTCTCTACCTTTCTCTATTGAAATTCCTATTTATTTAGTTAAACCTGTAATGGTAGGATTTTGTTGGGTTCGTGTACGCAGTGGAATTTGAAAATTTTATGTTTCAAACCCAACAAACAACGAACTGTTTGATGATTATGTAATAAGGTATGTAATCATATAACATGTATAGTAACAGCAATACATCGATAGAATATCTGGAGTCTTTTAGTATAGGGTCCGAGGGTGCGCACACAATTGATCCTCCTTCGCAAGTTTCAAGAACTTCGATGCATCCCTCTTTCGAACAACTAGGAAATTCGGCAGAGGTTCGAGAGAATTTGATTCTATGTCTCTAAGACTTAGAATAAAATATGAATATTGTATATTATGAATAATGAATGAAAGCCTCTATTTATAGTTGCATTTTAGGTCTAAAACGCAACTAGGATTTCCCGTGGGCCAGACCCAAAACCTGAGGCGCAATGGGTCAGTTCGGACTGCCCACTGTCTCGTCGGCGCTGCGGCTCAAATAGGAGGCGTCGCGGCGCTTGACGTCCGATATGCAACGTCGTCTCGTTTTTCTTTTTAATTAAATCTGAAATCCAATTTCGACTTAATTAAATAATCATTATTCATTCAAATATTTCAATTATAAATCGAACATTTATATTCTCTCAATACATCTTTAGATCGAAGGAACAATTGACTTAGTGTTACCCTACAAGTTCACATATCGACACTAATCATATTAGGGTCTACATGAAACTCCTAGACGGCGCCGGAAGATGAACTAAATATGTGAAGTATATTTACACGATCCGGTAAACTGAACCTCTATGTGGGAAGATAAAATCATTTCATTCACGACACACTCGATCAAGCTTAGGATCTGCCAAGTGTCTATCCAAATGGCTTGATCATTATATCTCATCTATTAGTTGACAACAAGACCATATCCTAGATATGTCTATTGCGTTGGCCAACTACTTAGTCAAACCTAATATCACTAAAAAACTGAGTGCTCTCTCGAATATACATTCGAGGAATGAATCCTAATCTTGGCTCAATTACCACCTTTAATCCACATCGTAATGTACCCAATACAAGTCGTATATCAACCTATAAGACATTTAAGCTTAGGACATGATCAAAGTATATTACTGCAGAGCACAGATCGACCTCAAGTCTAAGGACTTCTATCTCCCACACGATGATCATACTTTAGACATGTATAACAAATAGTATATCAGCAGGGTATACCACTACTTCCAAAGTATCAATGTGTCCATCACGAGTATCCGTAACTCGTAGCACGTGAGACATACTACATCCTCTAAGGATATGATGCAGACCACATGTCGACTTATCACATATCATCGTTATCTCATTCTCGATGATCATTAGTCGAGACTATTTTAAGAGTTACGTAATAATATTAATATCTCACACTATTAATAACAGCGTAACCTCTAGGGATGCATATTATAGAATATTATAAACAATCAACTAATAATTCAATAATTGCAAATGTCAAAATATTAATCCCCATTAATAATAATATGAACGTGTGTAAAATACATTTATCTTAATACAAATCTAATACAGATTGTCTCTAGGACATAGATATACTTTCAATTATGTATATCTACTAACACATCACAAATTGCACTCTTATTTTTAAATCAAAGTCATGAGACAGACTTTAAAGTTTAAACTCATTAGCTAATCATCAAAATCAGGTCTTGTTGTGATTTCGTCTTTTAAACTATGCTTTCAATTATCTTAATATATTTTTCCCTCTTTATATTTTTCCTAAATGTTATTTTTAGTCAACTAACGTCTGGCTAGGTGGGACATAAATAGTATGTCATATTCATATGAAAGCAAACTATGTAGTTATTATTTTTATGTGAAACTGGTCAACTATATATAATTATATTAACCAGGTCTTGATGCCAAGTAAACCATTTCTAAAACAATATGTATAGATCAATACCTAGGACAAATGTTTGTCTTTCATTCAAACATCATCTCTAAGGATAAAGATGTGCCGATAAAGATTATTTTCAATACGTATTCGGCTTGTAAATGGAGAGAAAAAGTCTATGATAAAAACGTTTGACCTTAACATGTAGTGTTTGTTGTACATGTAAATTTTAGATGTCAAAATATATGGAGATAACTGTATTTAACTGTGTGACCTAGCAATCAATAAAATAAATGAAAATTATATAAATTGAGATTCAAATCATAAGAAGAACAAGAAGGCTAGATTTTCTTTCTGGAGGCGGACACAACTTGTTACATCAACCCCTTCCTTCTTGTTGAAGCAAGCATTTTTCGGGGTCGAGCCATAAATTTTATTACAGAGTTAAATAAAGTCTGAATGCAACTATAGTATAATAGGAAAGGTAGAACGAGGAGAGGGCCGGATAATCATACCACCGCAGTCAACAAAGAGTTGGGAAAGCACTCCCTTATCTGAATTTGGGGTTGGGGAAGGGGTGGTGGTTCAACATAGGGTCAAACATGTCTAAGCCTTGTAGTAAAATTATTCATATTTGTGCTAGTGAAAAAGCAAACGGTAGTATTTGTTGTATATGTAAAGCTTAGATGTCAAATATACGGAGATGATTTGAAAAATCTACTAATTCTTTTAAAAACTAGTGTGTTGGACTTCTTGCATTGGTCCCGGTAAGTCAATAGGACAAATTTGAAGGATGAGGAAACCTAGATGAGGGCTGTCAAAGACAAGAACAATTCATATACACCAACAAGAAACTTTACTACTTTCTATTGGCTTAGGTACCACAAGAAATGAAACTACTAAAAAAAGTATTCATTCATCACCACTTACAATGAGCATGTTATACCTTCCTCTATTATCTAGTTTGCACATTATTGTGAGAGTCCATAGGGAAGTTCTTGTCTTTTTTTATCTTTCATTCCAAAGAATATTATTTTTAGTTTCCCTTTTGGTGTTCGTAATAGTAATGATGGTCCTACTAATTTAAATTTGCAACCCATTAAAAAATAAAATATTCCCTATCAGGATTTTCTTAGGGATTTTTACACAAATAATCAGTCGGATTTACTATTTATTTCGTCTCGCCAATACACACACATATAAATTATATACCGTTATACACAAATTAACAAGGATTGTGTCTGTGTGTGCTTATATATTTTTGTGTGAAATGTTATTTCAATTAATTCTTTTTCTTTTTTCATATCAAAAATTTGAACCCGAGATATCTGACTAAGAGTGATGAAATTCTATTCATCCTACCGAGCCAAGCCTTTGGTGGTCGTTCCAAAGGATATTAGAATCCAATCCCAAACAAGAAAAGTCTGATAAAGAAAATCACCAATTTGACCAAGAAATGAGTAAAACAAAGCAAGAACTTACAACAACAAAACGCCAAATGTTTCACTTTGCTTTAAAAGGTCCTCCAAAATCTAAGTACATCAAAAACAAAATTAAACTAAATATTTTTCACATGACATTTGATACTATCAAATGTCTAATTTGTTGTTATGTAGGTGATGGGGTTAAACCCTTTAGATCATTACCCTCATTGTGAATAATGCTACTACTATTATTATTGTACCTGCAAAGCACCTTGCACTTGACCACATTGTCATAGACATAGAACCCTGGTGTGACCATGATCCTAACCATGTTTGGGACCAACTTTTTAGCCTTGTCTCCACCCATATCCTCCATGTAAACACAGTCAAATTTCATCTCTTTATCCACTCTGAAAATAGGCAAAGTTGGGTGAAGTGAGTTAGCCAATAGGTGCACTAACCACACTGCTTTTGATGCACCAAAAAAAGCTTGCAATAGTGGTTCAGGCCAAGCTCTATTCCATCCTAACATAGCCACAATTTCACTCATTTTCCTATCACAAAACTTGCTGAATTCTTCACTGTAAAATCTTGTCCCTTTGCTCAGTACTTCCTCCCATGTTAAGTCCTTCAATCGATTGTACAAACCAAAATCTGCCTCACATCGATCGATGGGGTTCAAGATTTGGTTACAAGAACTCTTTTGGAATCCAATAGATTCAAAATCCTCATAAAAAGCTTTGTTTAACAAAGATTCAAGATACACAAGTAAGCCTCTGGGGTTTCTTGAAATTGAAATCTTGATATCATATGGTTGGAGTAGTAATGCAATTCGATCATAAACTTTGCCACCAATTTGTCTAAGTTGAAGTGTCATCGATCGACTTAAAATCCTAACAGATGACCTTGCCTCAGATACCATAACCAAGAAATGCTCAATAACTTTATCCTCTTCACCAAATTTCACTCTTTGGAGATTTAAAGGGGATTTGTTATTGTTCATAACATTATTGCTGCAAACTTCAAGACCAGATTTCAAGCTGTGACAATAAACTTCAAGCTTGTTTAGCTTTTTCTCAAGCTCAACCATAGAAAACTTCAATCTTGATGCTTCTAAAATAGCCTCATCTCTTTTCCTAGTGGCTTGAATTAGCTTATGTGAAAGCTCCCCAATAGCAATTTTCCAATTTTCCTCTCTTGTTGTCCCTCCACCAGTAGAGGACTCAACTTCTACTGATGATGATGATGATAATCTTGGACTTTTTTTAACCAAAGTAGAGAGGACTGATTTGAAAATACCACTACCAGAATGAGGGCTATTTATGGAATTACATTTGTTGTTGTCTAATAGAACCACAGTGATTTTCTCTCTATTGCTTGGCCTGCATTTGTTGCATAAAACTCCCTTGTTGTCATCATTTTCTTGCCTCTTTTTGTTAGACACTTTGCCTTTATTCTCTGTTTTAGAAGAGTGTAAAGGTGTTGGATGGTGCCTATATTCAACTTCACTTGGAGTTGTTTCTGTTCTATAACTGCTTCTCCCTTGTGAATACTCTTCTTCTTCATTCCCTTCTGCAATCTGCATCAAAACATACATAAAATGAAGAAAAAATCAATTTTTTGGAGGAAAAAAAATCAAACTTTTTGAGGAAAAAAATCAAACTTTTTGAGGAAAAAAAATCTAAACAGAATTTGCTTGAATACCCAATAGAATTAGCCATTGAAATTGAATAAAACCAAAAGGGTATTAAGTACATATGAAAAAGATTGTTATTTTAAGTGAAAATCTTAAAGATGTGTGAGCATTTTCATTCTCTTTTCATTAAAGCATGAGGATAAAAATTCAATCTTTTTGAGGAAAAAAACATCACTAAACAAGAATCAATGGGAATAAAAATTCAACCTTTATGACGGAAAAAACATCACTTAACAAAAATCAATGGGGATAAAAACTCAACCTTTGTGAGGGAAAAAAATACCACTAAACAAGAATCAAACAACAACAACAACATACTCAGTGCAATCTCACACAGGTGGATATGAGGAGTGTAAGATGTACCCAAATCATACCTCTATACTTGTGAATAAGAGATAGAGGGACTGTTTTCGACAGACTCAAAAGAACGTCAATGTAGAAATTAAAAAAAAAAATAAGACAACAAGACACAATAACAAAACAACTAAAACAACTTAGGAATACACACACGAGAATCAATGCACACAAAAACAAGAATTTGCTTGAATAGCCAAATGAGTAAAAAAACATCACTAACCAAGAATCAATGAACACAAAAACAAGAATTTGCATAAATACCCAAAAGAGAAAAAGGGATTAAAGAGTGAATGGTGAACTTACAGGAGTGAAAAGAGGAGGATGACGTGGAGAAATGGAGGATTTTGATGAAGGAGAAGAATTGGCCATGGAAAATGAAATTATACTTAAAGGGTATTGAATATATATATATATGAAAAAGATTGTTTCTTTTATGTTGAAAAAATAAAAGAAATAATTAAAATGTGTTGTTTTTTCGTCGGTTTGTAATCATGGTTTTGAATGAATCAAACAACAGATTTGCAGGTCTTTTTGTTCTGAAAATCTGAAATTATATTTCAGCTTCTTCTAAGCTACCCCCCCCCCCCCCCCCGAGAAGAATCAGAATTTATGACGTCTACGCCCTATAGGAGTGTTTTAGTGAAACTCTGGGTTATTGGGTCAATCGGTTAGACCCGTTCAAAAAATTGGTATCCACATATATATATATTGAATGTTAAATACATATTTATATCCAAACATATGAAATAACGAAGAATCATGTCTGTCAACTAATTTCAAAACACATGTCCATAAACTAAATTACCGATGTCCATTAAGCTAAATAAACAAGATGTCATGCATATCTAAATCCAAGAAGTAGAAACTAGAAACTTGATTATCCATGTCCTCACAAAATAAATAACTTCAAAACACATGTTCATAAACTCAAATAGTCAAAAGAACGACTCATGAAGCAGAAGTGGTGTAGCGCGGAAGAGAGTCATGACCGCAAGGCCACGAGTTCGATCCTCTGCATAAACCTTCTTGGTTGAGCTCACACATGGCTTGCCAAGTGTAGTTAATCGGTGACGTGGTTTGCGGCTATTGCGTCGATCGGGGTTTACTGCGCACTGAAAAGAGTAGCGGATTCGCCTTCAAAAAAAAAATAGTCAAAAGAACTTGAATAAAAAAAAATCTCAATTAAGTCAAAAAAATGTCCTCTATGTCGTCATCAACACCTCTACTATTGCTACTTTGATGGTCAAAACATCTTAACTCAACATCATTAATCACGTCTTCATCAACTTCTTTATCTAAAATAATAAATAAATAATTAATATAAGATAATATTAAAAAATTATATGAATAAACAAAAATCGGTTTGTACGAGTTTACCGAGTCACCGGTTCGTATCGATTTTTATCGGATTGCGTCGAGTTTGATACCACCCGTTCCTACAATAAATTTGGACCGGCCTCGAGACCGGTTCCCGGTTAACCCGGTCCGATCCGAGTTTCAAAACATTGTTGGGTACGTGAGTTACACCTTGGTGGTGATGTTGAGTTGGGTCTTCGTTATGAGTCAAATTTCAATGAGTTTAATATACCTTTCCTTAAGGCTGAATGTTCTATTTTAGACCCCTATTTAGATTTTGTCTGAATTTGTAAAACTTGTGCAAATATAGACTTGGAAAATTACTACCTAATAGTAATACTACTACTTAATACTCTTTCTTAACCATCTATTTCACTTATTTTTATTTTTATTCTATATTGAGTAAATTGAAAATTTTATAAGAAAATATTAAATTAATCTACAATTTTATAAGAATAATTTTTAGGGGTTATATTTACACAATTCTTTTAACTAAAGACAAAATTAAAAAAAAAAGAGCTTAAGAAAAAGACATTTGAGTAAATCAATCGATTTAGTATTGGGTAACATCCGTTAAAAAAGAAATACTTTTTATCCTTTTCATTCTCAAGTCTCAAAACGATACTCCAGGCACAAGGAAGGATAAAAGATCAATAGTCTCTTTTTCCAATTTGAACACCATTTAAAATACTAATTTAGTTTTTACTGTATTAAAATAGTACAAAAAGATTAAATTAACTATTAAAAATAAAGGTAAAGAATATCATGTTTAAATGAAAATTAAGTAATTTAATAAATTTAAACTTCTGAAATTCGTCTTTCTCTTTTGGTCAAAATTGTATTAATATTACTTGGGAATATTTCTCATAATTACAAATATATATAGTGTTACAATGTTGAATTCTATATTGAGTAAATTGAAAATTTTATAAGAAAATATTAAATTAATCTACAATTTTATAAGAATAATTTTTAGGGGTTATATTTACACAATTCTTTTAACTAAAGACAAAATTAAAAAAAGAGCTTAAGAAAAGACATTTGAGTAAATCAATCGATTTAGTATTGGGTAACATCCGTTAAAAAGAAATACTTTTTATCCTTTTCATTCTCAAGTCTCAAAACGATACTCCGTGCACAAGGAAGGATAAAAGATCAATAGTCTCTTTTTCCAATTTGAACACCATTTAAAATACTAATTTAGTTTTTACTGTATTAAAATAGTACAAAAAGATTAAATTAACTATTAAAAATAAAGGTAAAGAATATCATGTTTAAATGAAAATTAAGTAATTTAATAAATTTAAACTTCAAATTAAATCTTTCTCTTTTTGGTCAAAATTGTATTAATATTACTTGGGGAATATTTCTCATAATTACAAATATATATAGTGTTACAATGTTGAATTCTATATTGAGTAAATTGAAAATTTTATAAGAAAATATTAAATTAATCTACAATTTTATAAGAATAATTTTTAGGGGTTATATTTACACAATTCTTTTAACTAAAGACAAAATTAAAAAAAAAAGAGCTTAAGAAAAAGACATTTGAGTAAATCAATCGATTTAGTATTGGGTAACATCCGTTAAAAAAGAAATACTTTTTATCCTTTTCATTCTCAAGTCTCAAAACGATACTCTGAGCACAAGGAAGGATAAAAGATCAATAGTCTCTTTTTCCAATTTGAACACCATTTAAAATACTAATTTAGTTTCTTGTATTAAAATAGTACAAAAGATTAAATTAACTATTAAAAATAAAGGTAAAGAATATCATGTTTAAATGAAAATTAAGTAATTTAATAAATTTAAACTTCAAATTCGTCTTTCTCTTTTGGTCAAAATTGTATTAATATTACTTGGGAATATTTCTCATAATTACAAATATATATAGTGTTACAATGTTGAATTCTATATTGAGTAAATTGAAAATTTTATAAGAAAATATTAAATTAATCTACAATTTTATAAGAATAATTTTTAGGGTTATATTTACACAATTCTTTTAACTAAAGACAAAATTAAAAAAAAGAGCTTAAGAAAAAGACATTTGAGTAAATCAATCGATTTAGTATTGGGTAACATCCGTTAAAAGAAATACTTTTTATCCTTTTCATTCTCAAGTCTCAAAACGATACTCCGTGCACAAGGAAGGATAAAAGATCAATAGTCTCTTTTTCCAATTTGAACACCATTTAAAATACTAATTTAGTTTCTTGTATTAAAATAGTACAAAAGATTAAATTAACTATTAAAAATAAAGGTAAAGAATATCATGTTTAAATGAAAATTAAGTAATTTAATAAATTTAAACTTCAAATTCGTCTTTCTCTTTTGGTCAAAATTGTATTAATATTACTTGGGAATATTTCTCATAATTACAAATATATATAGTGTTACAATGTTGAATTCTATATTGAGTAAATTGAAAATTTTATAAGAAAATATTAAATTAATCTACAATTTTATAAGAATAATTTTTAGGGTTATATTTACACAATTCTTTTAACTAAAGACAAAATTAAAAAAAGAGCTTAAGAAAAAGACATTTGAGTAAATCAATCGATTTAGTATTGGGTAACATCCGTTAAAAAGAAATACTTTTATCCTTTTCATTCTCAAGTCTCAAAACGATACTCGTGCACAAGGAAGGATAAAAGATCAATAGTCTCTTTTTCCAATTTGAACACCATTTAAAATACTAATTTAGTTTTCTTGTATTAAAATAGTACAAAAGATTAAATTAACTATTAAAAATAAAGGTAAAGAATATCATGTTTAAATGAAAATTAAGTAATTTAATAAATTTAAACTTCTGAAATTCGTCTTTCTCTTTTTGGTCAAAATTGTATTAATATTACTTGGGGAATATTTCTCATAATTACAAATATATATAGTGTTACAATGTTGAATTCTATATTGAGTAAATTGAAAATTTTATAAGAAAATATTAAATTAATCTACAATTTTATAAGAATAATTTTTAGGGGTTATATTTACACAATTCTTTTAACTAAAGACAAAATTAAAAAAAAAAGAGCTTAAGAAAAAGACATTTGAGTAAATCAATCGATTTAGTATTGGGTAACATCCGTTAAAAAAGAAATACTTTTTATCCTTTTCATTCTCAAGTCTCAAAACGATACTCCAGGCACAAGGAAGGATAAAAGATCAATAGTCTCTTTTTCCAATTTGAACACCATTTAAAATACTAATTTAGTTTTTACTGTATTAAAATAGTACAAAAAGATTAAATTAACTATTAAAAATAAAGGTAAAGAATATCATGTTTAAATGAAAATTAAGTAATTTAATAAATTTAAACTTCTGAAATTCGTCTTTCTCTTTTTGGTCAAAATTGTATTAATATTACTTGGGGAATATTTCTCATAATTACAAATATATATAGTGTTACAATGTTGAATTCTATATTGAGTAAATTGAAAATTTTATAAGAAAATATTAAATTAATCTACAATTTTATAAGAATAATTTTTAGGGGTTATATTTACACAATTCTTTTAACTAAAGACAAAATTAAAAAAAAAAGAGCTTAAGAAAAAGACATTTGAGTAAATCAATCGATTTAGTATTGGGTAACATCCGTTAAAAAAGAAATACTTTTTATCCTTTTCATTCTCAAGTCTCAAAACGATACTCCAGGCACAAGGAAGGATAAAAGATCAATAGTCTCTTTTTCCAATTTGAACACCATTTAAAATACTAATTTAGTTTTTACTGTATTAAAATAGTACAAAAAGATTAAATTAACTATTAAAAATAAAGGTAAAGAATATCATGTTTAAATGAAAATTAAGTAATTTAATAAATTTAAACTTCTGAAATTCGTCTTTCTCTTTTTGGTCAAAATTGTATTAATATTACTTGGGGAATATTTCTCATAATTACAAATATATATAGTGTTACAATGTTGAATTCTAATTTAACAAGGATCCTATATTTACTAGAACCATCTTCGTTTTGAAAATTGGTGTCCCATATTGGACAATTGGTGTGCAATTAGTTTAATTTTTTTTACAATACTCGGACATGTTAGCAAAACTTTCAAGACGTGTATTATTGAATTGCTCCCCCAAGTATATGACACGGGTGTGTTTGTTGTCCTGAAAAATCCCCTCTGATTGTATCCATAACTCACGAGCCGAAACACCGATCTTCATAATCATATGAAGCAAGAGATGGTGCCATAAATACATTGTTTGACGATGGCATTAAGATGGCGACACGCGTGTCATCAACCTCAATAGGACGAGGGAAAGAGTCATCAATATGATCAAGCACGTTATACGCACGTGCATGAATGCAAAAAAGTTCAACCCACGAAGAATATTGATGACCATCTTCTTGATCAAGAACCAAAGGAATGAAGTTCTTGATGTTGGTGACGGCAAAATTCGGATGAAAATACGGAGTGAATGAAGAAGTGAGTGGGGTGTGGGTGACGACTGGGGAGGAAGATGAAGTTGTGGGTGGGAGTAGTCATGAGAGCCAATGGAGTGACTGAATTTTGGTGAGGGAAGAACAAGAAACCGAAAGTTTGGGTTACGGAAATTAGGGTAGCCGCCGATCGAAAGAGAGGGGGGGGGGGGGCGAGAAAAGAAAAGAGAGGTTTAGGTGTTTTTAGGGTTTTGCTCCTAATACTATGTAAGATTATATTAATCTTCCTTGGGGTGTATTTTTCATTAATACAAATATATATAGTGTGTACAATGTTGAATCCTAATTGAATAATGATTCTATTTTTATCATAATTATACACTATAGTAATTACAAAATATATGATGAATATATGATAATATTCGTTAATATGGTCAACTTGCATGAAATGGTATTAATATTCATGTCTTGTCAAATATGTTTTCGAATGTTCTAAGGAACTAAAAGGAAGCAAATAACGTCTTATAAACTTGTGCATAAAGACCGTGAAAAATGAATTTTTGAATAGAAAATCTAAGTGAAAAGTGAATATAAATTGAGGTTGCATAGAGGGGAGGACTAGTGATTTTATTTTATTTTATTTTTTGGAAGGGATTTATTGATAAGAGTTATATCTCACACTCACTATGTTTTTTTGTTAAAAGAAATCGACTTTGATATCAATGATTAAATTATTTATTCTAGATTGAAATCAGACATTTCAACAAAAGTCTTACTACACTTACTAAAAAATACATAGAGATTATATGAGAATCTAGTTGTTGGTATTAACACTTAAAATTAGTACGTATGTCTACACTTACGGTTGGAAATTTATTAACGTGGAATAATGTATATCTCATTATTTATGACTCGAACAATTGGGGACTTGCACGTCGAAAACGTCATTTTCACACACGTGCACACGTTGTACCAAATATCGTAAATTTCCTAAAGAGATATTGGTATGTAATTAAAATATTTAATACGTAGAGTGATGGACGGTTGTTGACCAAATGACGAGTGTTTCACGTTGGTAAATGAAGGAAGAAGTTACGAAGTGTAAATATCGAAACAGGCGGAAAAGGGTCGGCGTCACAGTCGGGGAGCTGCGACTCCACTACCCCAGGGCCGCGGCGCGGCAGAGCTGCGACACTCGTTTGTGTTCCAGCTACTGGCACCGCGGAGCCTCTGAGGCCGAGCCACGGTGCTACTCCGACAGTGTCTATGCGACGGAAGTCCAAAAATTGGCTGATTATGGAGACGTTTTGGAGCATTCAAATGACCCTTTTCCTCCATAACTCAGCCATTATTTGGATGCATTATTGGTTGATTGTAACCTCTCAATTAAGTGTCATTATATGACTATTGAAAGCCACTAGTTGAGAGGTCATCTTTCTAGCACTATAAATTGAGGCTTTGACTCAATTGTTGAACACACTTCACACTTGCTTAATTCAGATTTTCTGAGCTTCTTCTTCTCTAAGCATTCTCTCACACTCTCAAAGGTTCTTCTTTTAGTAAACATTTGAGTTTATTTTGCTCATTTGTTAGTTGTTATTTTATCTTGGGAGACAGATTGTCAATTATCGTAAAAGGATATATACGGGGCAATATTATCTTAAGGACAGAGTGAATATCACTCGACTCAGCAAACTCTTATTTTTGTTCTTATTTTCAGATTGTAATCTTTGTAATATTTACTTACTTCCCGTTCCTAGTAATTGTTGTAATTACAATCATTCTACTCACACTTACTACTTTGTCCTAAGTGTATTTAATTTCAAGTCACTTGAAATTAAGTACCAAGCAAATTGCTGAAAATTACATTTAAAGTAGATACTCTTGAGCTTGACCAAGAGAAGAAAAAATTATAAAAATTGGCAATTTTGTACGTTTAGAATAGGCAAGTGTTGTTATATTGACCAATTACACTTGCCGTGTATTTATTTTATTTTTAACCTTTTGTGACCAACATAATTCATAGAGTTAGTAATTAAGAGAATACCTTGCACGGATCACTACTATATTCATTTGGTGAGACTCTGAAATACTTTAACATGAATTGAATAAACAGTTATATAAATAATCTAGACGTGCCACATTTCACAATTATACATGAAGTAGTAAATGATTTAATTATTTATTTTCGTAATTATACTGTTAGAACTTAGAAGGAGACCATAATAATGATACTCAATTGTGACATTCCAAATAGTACTTATTAAGAACACTAGCTTGCTAGTTCTTTGATCATTTTGAAAAACAGCAAATAATTTGATATCAGTTGTTAAGTATTACTTCTAGCTTCCCACCCCACATATTTGGATAGCTCTATAATCATTAATTTTATTTCTACACACCTAACGGTAAGTAAAATGAATTGAAAATCATGAAGTCTTACTTTCAAATTCCGGCATGTAAGTTAACTCTAACATCATGATCGAAAGAACAGTAAAAATACTAATTTTGCATTAGAGATTTAGCCGTATGTATGTACTAACTATAGATTATTGTAAAAATACTATATATATATATATATATATATATATATATATATATATCTAACAAAGCTCACATAGATAGAGATCTTTGACAGCTTGATGGACAAAGTATCCCGTCTAACCTAATACAAGTATTAGAAATTGCTTTCACGACTCGAACCCATGATCTATAAGTCACACGGAGATAACTTTACTGTTAATCCACGACTCCCCTTCAGATAGAGATCTCTTCTTCTCTCATATAATTAAAAATTAATAGAATTAGATTGCATTTATGATTGTACATCTCATATATTAGGTAGAATTATATTTCTCTTGTAATTAGGATTGATTAGTTACCTAGTTTGTAGCAAGGTAAATATTTTTTGTACCACTATATATAGTGTAAATCATTAATGAAATAATCAAAAAAGAATATTTCTTACATGGTATCAGTAGTCTAGGGAAAGTTCCTGAAACACTAACTCCGCTTCCTTGTGCCCCCCCCCCCCCCTTTCTTTTTGCCGCCGACCACACTTCTCCCCGTCAGCCATGTATGACTCAAAATTTTCTTTTTATCTAGTCCTCACAGTTCCAAATATCAACTTCCATATTTCATCACTCTTAAGATAGAAAATGTCCATTATGCAACGTGGGCGGAGCTCTTCAAGATTCACCGGCGTTCCCACCGGGTCATTCATCACATAATTCCACCGGAAAAAGGCAAGGAGAAGGTGCCGAAAACCGACGATGAAAGAGACTTATGATTAACCCTTGATGCGACAGTTCTTTAGTGGATTTATGACATTATTTCTAGCGATTTGATGCATACAATTATTGAGCCAGACTCCATGGCGATGGAGGCTTGGGATCGCTTACGCGACATATTCCAAGATGATAAAAATTCCCGGGTCGTTACTCTTGAACATGAATTCTTCACCAACGACATGGCAGATTTTCCCAATGCTTCTGCATATTGTCAAGGACTCAAGGTGTTGTCGGACCAACTCAAGAACGCCGTTGCATCGGTCACAGACAATCGTCTTGCTTTACAACTAATGGTCGGCCTCACCGATGCGTATAGTGGAGTAACTACTCTCATCCGCCAAAGTAATTCTCTTCCACCATTTTACCAAGCCTACTCTATGCTCATTCTCGAAGAAGCGGATTTTGCCAAGAAGACAACCACTGTGTCAAATTCTGCCTTGATTAGCACTCCGTCCGATGAGAGTTTGTCACAATTTAATTTTTTTTCGCCAAATCATGGACAGAAAAGCCGAAACAGCGGTAATGGTAGCAAAAACTGTGGCGGCGACCAGGATGGTGGTAAAGGCAGCGGCAACCTCCGAAGAAGGAGGTGGCGGTAGGGGCAGCAACCGCCAACCCTGGGGTAGTGGGCTGGCACCATGGGGCTGACAGTGGTCTTGGGTTGTATCGCCCTGTCCCTATCCAACCGACAATAACTGGGATAGGCCCAGGTCACATCCAACAACCCAACAGGCCCAGCAAGCTGGACCAGCAGGCAACAACCCAGTAATTCTTGGGCCAGTGGTAGCAGGCCCACTCGGCAGTGGTGACTCCGACAGATATTGAGGCCGCGATGCACACTCCTAGGCTTACTCCACCCGACGTAAATTGATACATGGACACCAATGCAACATTTCATATGACGTTCTCATAAAGTAATCTCTCGTCCTATTTTAATTTGAGCAATAATCGTAGTATAATTATCGTAAATTGTCATTCAATTCCAATTTGTGGTTATGGTACTACAAACTTGTTATACCCCGTATTTCCAGAGTATGTACGTAAGGGCGTACGTACAAAAGTTGAGCCTTAAAGTTAGGCATAGGACGAAATTTGTGCACAACCCACTAAAAGAATCGTTTTCCGACGAAACGTTTTACAAAACTTGCGTAGGGAAAATTACGGCTATGTCATTTATATTTTTTGCGGATTTTTCCGAGAGATGAAACATTTTGGACCAACGAGAGGGCGACACTTGTCACCCTCAAGTTGGCGGATTTGAGGCGTCCATTTGCACGATTTCAAGCCTTGGAGTAGGTAGGATATTTTGTGATATTTTGTGTGGTAGATGGATAAGGTACACTTGCCCAAATCTCCACCCTACACTTGCCTACCACTTGGCTTCATCTTGGCCATTGGTTGGCCTATAAATACCCCTAACTCAAGGTTTTCATCCACAAATCATTTCTCCAAGTCTTGAAAATCCTTCCTCTCTCAGTTGTTTCGTCCAACACTCCCTCCCTTGAAGGCCCTCGTCAAACATCTTCCCCTCTAGCCTAGTAGCTCTGCCGAAACCCCCTGGTAGAAAGTTGTCTTCCAAGTATTGTTACTATTCCAAATACCCTAGCCCAAATCCCTTATAGTATTTAAGTAGAAGTTGTGTAGAACTTCTAAGGGCTTCTTGGAGCTATCGGAGCGTGCAAATTAGGAGCTAAACCTTGCTCAGGATCGACATTTAACTTGGATAATTTTGGGCTTATCGAGGTAGATACTCTTGTCCTTCTATTGTAATTGGATATTACATATAAGAATAGTTAAGACTTGAGTATAAGATACTTAAAAGGATATTAAAGAATAGAATTGAACTGTAATTACACTGAAGGATATTACAGAAGAGAATTGAACTGAAATCACTGTAGAAGGGTATAACAGAAGAAGAATTAAACTGTACTTACATAGGACTGTATTTACAATAGACTTGGGTAGCTTGTCGGGTAGGGAAGTGCTGCCCAATTTTCCGTAGAATAGAGAACCATCTGCTTAGAACTTTATACAGTATAGTCTAGACGTTGATAGACGTATTTGACTGTTATAGGTCGATACTCTGCGCGCGACATATTCGACTTGGCAGGTGGTTTTCGCCGAGAAGGTATGTGATTCTTCCTATCCTCTTGAGCATGATATTTTAAAGTATATATATAGTACGGTGGCGACGTGTGTTAACTGAACATGGTTTTACTTGACTTGAGTCTAAATAATAAAAACCTGGAAGTATTTCAAAAGAATTATAATCATTTTTGAAAGAAGAGTAATACTTGATTTTTAAACAGCTTAAGAGTTATACTAGCTTTATGGGAAGTTAGGTATAACGACTTAAGGAAGATAAAAGGAACGGTTTTACTTATTTGTTTATGAAAATCCTGTATTGATTTACGCAAAGTGTAGTAAGATGGTTTGATAAGTAACATGTTAGGATGCTACGTGTGTTAGTGTCTTGTGATATTGTTATTCTTGTTGTGCTTACGTTGTTAAGCGGTAAGTGCATTATCTTGTTATTATATCACCTACCCCCGACTTGTTATACAGGGCTTGCCACCGCGATGCGGTCTATACGGCTATGCGATCTGTGTGACTATGCGAGTGCGGGAGTTCGAGGATTGATCATTCGGGTGTTTTAGCGTCACGGGGATGCCTATCATGCGATGCATGTGACTATGCGGTCTATGAGACTATGCGGACTGCGGGAGTCGAGGAGGTGCAGGGGTTAGCTACCGTCGCGAGAATACCTAAATGCGGTGCGTGTGTTGTAACGACCGTCCGGGGCGTTCTTGGTGCCTTATCCCGCACCCTAGTGACACAACATCGAGAAAACCAGCGGAAAATAAAACTTTAAACAAGAAACAAGATATATGATCATAAAGCAGTCAACCCAGCGGTTACGCTTCCAATAACATATATAAATACAACTCTTTCAAAACGAGCAGTTTAATCCTTTTTTTACAAGCCACACTTGTGATTACTACAGACCTCTAAGATTTACAACGACTATGACGGGACGGGGCCCCGCCATACCACGAATGTACAGAACCTACAACTCGAGAACACATACCAAAAGATAAGCCTCGGAGAAGCGGAGCTTCCCAAGCAATGGCGAGATCCTAGGCGAGGATCCACGGCCGATGTACCTCTACTGCGGCATGAGCGGCCCGAAGGAGGTCGATCTGAGTACAGTATGTGAAAGCGTAATGAAATCATACTAGTCTATATAAAGCGGGAGACATGTATGATAACGAAACTCTGATTCGCGACATAAAGCGATCATGTCGATCGAGGACTCGCCTCAAGTCATTACTCAAATATAACTATGGGTCTCACGCCCACAACATCAATCATGTTCGCATCATGGCGCATGCCGGAATCTGCGCCGGTGTAGACATGTCCGTGATGCAACAATAATACCAATGCCAGCGCGTGCCGGAATTCTACCTCGGTGTAGAACCGTCCATGTGACATCAACAATAATATCTTGGGTGATCAACCTGCGCGTGCCACGTACCCTGAATTCTACCTCGGTGTAGACATGTCCATGTAACCACAATAACAATATATCGGGTAATTAACGGCGCGTGGCGCGTGCCGGAATCTGCGTCGGTGTAGACATGTCCGTGACATCAACAACGAGCGGTAATCAAAATGGAAACATACGTGGAATTCTCCATCACTGCCCGACGTCAGTAAGTTCTCGACAAGTCAATGGCCTCTATCGAGAGGCGGTAACGAAATACCACACTTGCACAACAAGGCTATCATCACAAGCATAGGCAAGTTTCACAACAACAAGCATAGGCAAGTTTCACAACAAGCATAGTGCAAGTTTCACACAACTCAAAGTACTTTCATTTTATGCCAAAGTCGGGTTTTAACCCCAAAGTACTACATCGTTAAGTTCTTTTAAAGAGATCCATTACTTTTATAAAAGTCACCCGATACCGTAGTATTAGGATGACCACCCGTTCCTTTTCAAAATCAAGTAACAACATTCTTTTCCTAAGTTCGGTTTGCTAGTTTGATTACTCGAAACCGTTTTCAAATGGTTTCATAGTTCCCAAACTTAATCACTTGATTCCTTTTTAGAACAATTGAGTAATATATGTCTTACGTGAGAGTAGGTTATTCTTGTTTACAACATTCTTATTACTGACCATGATCTAGAAAATGTAATATCATTTTGTCTCATCTTAGTTTCTATGCGGATGGAGGTTTCTCTTGGTTTTAATACGATACATCATTATTCAATACATTTTCCTTTATTAACGCTGCAGTGGTCCGTCGATACACATTCGATTTCAAATCGATAAAACATTATTCCTTTAAATAAAACCAAGTACTCATTACTCACGAATGAGTTTTCACACAAACATTCACCTAAAAACAAATAAGTTAAGTCTCTTATCTTATAAGATCAAGTCTCTTAACTTCTAACGTGATAAACCATTTTCTTTACCTCTCTTAAGACATTATACCTAACTCCCATAAGGCTAGTATAACTTTTTTTAAAACCTTTAAAACCAAGTGTTACTCTCCTTCAAAGCGATTTATAAATCTTTTGAAATACATCAATTCTTTATTATAACTAGCGATTTATAATTCACATCGATTACCTTTTAAAACCACAAGTATTTTCTTACCTACATAAAGTTATTTATAACTTGACTTCCCATAAAGCGTTATAACACTTTATGTTTTAAACAATCAAACATGATTAACACGTATGCGTCTCACCGTACTACATAGTTCCACACATATCATGCTAGAAGAGATAGGAAGAGGTTCGCATACCTCGCGACGATTTATCGACAATAAGCAAAATGCTCAATCTACAACGCACTAGCCACTTTCCACTCCTCGAGTAGAATCGCTACTCTAGTACTTTCACTATAAAGGTCACAGCGTCTATTAACCCCAAAACACAAGTTTCTATCTTTCTCTGAAAATTGGCGACCTCACATGGCAGCGTAAATCTCTCCTCTATCAGTAGGCCAAGCCAACGGGGGTTTTACGTCTAACGGGCGTGTACAATTCTACTCGGCAATACTACACAAGTCTGCTGTCTGATCCTATGTAAATACTGATGCGATTCTTTTCTTTATTCTTCAGCTTAAGTCAAAAGACATTGCGCGATCTTAAGCTTAGTTACATATATAGTATACTTCACTATATATTCTAATAACATGTAATTTCCAATTACAAATAGAGGACAGATAATTACCTCGATAAGCCCATAATTATCCAAGTTAAATGTCGATCCTTAGCAGCGTTTAGCTCGACTCCGGTGCTCGTCGCTCCAAACAACCGCCAGAAGTTACAACCAACTTCTTAAATACTTGATCAATCAATGAAGATTTTCTTAGGGTTTCGGTTTGAGACTAAAGGGACAAAAGGGTAGTATTTCCGGGCTCTACGTATAGAGGTATCTTTGGAATACTACAAGGTACAAGGCTAAGGTATTTTGGGCATTGTAACAATACTAGGAGCAGTATTTCAATACCACGAGGAGGGTATTATCTGAAAACAACTAGGCTAGGGGTACCCAGCTAGCACATGAGGGGAAGGGAACCCCTCGGCCAAGGCCACGCGAAAAGGGGAGGAAGGCTCGCGGCTAAGAGCTCACAAAGGGGGAGGAGAGGGTTTCAAGACTTGGAAGTTTTTGGAATGGATGAAGTCTTCACACTTAGGGGGGTATTTATAGCAAAACCAAAAGCCAACGATGGCGAGATCAAGCCATGTGCAAGGCAAGTGTAAGGCCTTGATCAAGCCAAGTGCACCCTAAACCTACTCGCAAAACACTCCACAAAACAAGCCACAAAGCAAGGCACACGCGAGGGCGATCGGCGAGCGACCAGCGCGCCAGTCCTCCAAGCCGCGATGAGGGTGAAGTGTCACCCTCCGTTAATCCAAAGGTTTCGTCTCTCGGAAAAATCCGCAAAAATACAAAGCGACATAGCGGAATTTTCCGCCCAAGTTACGCAAAGCGTTTAGTCGGCGACTCTGCGGGTGTTGTGCCAAAGGTAACCGGCCGAAGCCACTGGCGCGGGGTGACACGTGTCACCTCCTATTAGCCCTCATAAAGCGTCTTCGAAAAATATCCACAATACGGAAATCTCAAAAACAAAGCGGCCCCAGCCAGTAAATTTCTCGTGGGCCCAGCGTGACCATTTAGAAAATAAAATCTCAAAATTCTAATATAATTTAAGAAGCCCATATACCAAATCTGGGAAACCAATTCTCATTAACGAACCTTTTCTTCACAAATAACAGGAAACTTTTCCGTGAAAACTCGCATATTTCTTTCTTTTCAAAATTTACATGCGTACTGTCAAATGCGTGCGTCCTCACATACATACCACTGCAACTACGGGGTATAACATTCTCCTCGCTTAGAAACATTCGTCCGAATGTTCCTTCTCAATCGGATAACGATAAAGTTCCTCTAACAAGTTCTGCGACGCCACAACGAACTAACACACGTTCTCTTCTCACTAACTCGTTGTACCGCTTCCGAACACTCGAACTCTTTCGATATCCGTATCACGCCGTCAATGTACGTTTCCAACCTTTGGAGTTACTACCTCGAACTTGGTCATCTTACTAACCGATCTCCCTAAGGCCATTCCGGCCTTGCGAACCGATCTGGTAGAGCGTATCCACGAACTCATCGATGGTCACCTAAGCGGGGCCTAGCATCCTCGTGACCCTACCACTGGCGGAACCACCTCGAAGCCCCACCCAAACCGGGCGCGGGTTGACCCTCAAATGGTCCTCAACCCAGGCCGCGCCAGCGTTCTTGTTCCCGTTGCGGAACAATCCCAACACAGCGTCGAAAGCTAACACTTCCATCTCGCACTACCCATGGACTTATCACACAAATAAATCCCACGTATACTACGCACTCGATAAAGGTCAAACATAAAATAAATCTTTTACTCGCGACCACCTCTAAGGTCTCGATCGTGAAATAGTCTAAGGTTCACACTTACCATGCCCATACGTATCCTCGACTAAGCATGTTTTCTAACTCACAATTAACACAACGCTATTCGTACATAGCACATAATAATGAGACCATCATAACAAGCATACAAAACTCTAGAGGATTAAGGATATGCACAAAGCTACCGCTCCACTCTAATCATAGGCACGCCTGCCAGTATGCTATGAAAGGCGATGAACGACCAGCGATCCGGTGGGTGAGTCGTAACATCCGTGCTACCCTTGGTCGGACGGTTCCTCGCAAAATGGCCTGCCGCCAAAATAACAAGCTCCTGGCACGCGACACTCCACGACATGCGGTCTACCACATCGACCACGCAGGTAGGGGTGACGCGTCCGCCAACCGCTTACTTCGCAGAAACACGAACCGCGGAGCCACGACACGCTCCGAATACTCTGAAGGTTGTGGAGGACCACTCTGCAGCGGCGGAGTACAAAACTAGTATGATCTTTGGCGGTCCGCCTCGAAAGTCAAAGGACCTGTTGTTACGGCCTGCCTGCGATCTTGGTCGTTCATGCGACCTCTCGTGCCTCGCGTCGGTCGTGAGCTGCGTGCGGGCAATGTCCATGCCCGGTGAAGAGCTACTCACGAACATGCCTCGACATGTAATCATCGAGCCACTGTAACATATCGGTGCACTCGATCCTCCATACTAGCTACTGTATTTGGGACGTCACAAGACGATGAGTCGAACTCCACATTGTACTCGAACCGTCGCGCATTCTGTCTAAGCATCAAAAATCGTCGGCGTGCCCTCGCCATCTGCGGAGGCAAGAAGTGAGTGAGAAAGCCCGAAAACTCATCCCATCTGCCGGAGGTCGTACTCTCCGGGAAAGCTCGTGAATCAAACCCGATCATTGCGGTATCACGCGGCCGTCGCGAACAAAGGTCACGGACTTCGGTCTCTGAAGCCTTGATCACCGCGTGATCATTATGCTGCCGGATGAACTCCTGCGGATCATCCTCGAACCTCGACCCGTAAAACTCTGGCGGGCTCTGACTCGAGAAAGTCCGTAGCCTCAAACTATACGCTCGGGGTGAACCGCTGGTGCTCTGGGCCAGGCTGCTGCGTCGGCCTATCTCATATCGGCCCACGACCACGGCGGCCGGCCCATCTCGCGTAACCCGTCTCCTGCCACTGGCGTGGGGTGGAGGCTCAGTGCTGCGGTCTCGGCGGCCGTTCTTTGCGGCTCTAACCTCTCTTTGGTGGCGGCGTCCTGAAAACCGCCGTGCGAAGCCTGACCTCAGTCTTATGCGGGCTGCGCCCTCGTACTCCTCTGTATCTCACTAGCGGTTCCTCGGTTTGTCTTGCCGCCGAGGGCTCTGGTTGCCTGCGGAGGCATAGCGGTAAAAGCGAGATACGTCGGAGGGTCCGACTTACAACACGGCTACAGGCACGATCTCGGAATGAGAAGAATGGAAACCAATCCTAAATGTCCTGCGACCTCGCGATTATAGATGTGGTGCCTGACACGTCGATAATCAAGACTACTAGACGCGGTGCGTAGACACTTTCAGAGATTAAGCGCTCGATACCACTTTTGTAACGACCGTCCGGGGCAGTTCTGGTGCCTTATCCGGGCACCTAGTGACCTGACATCGGAGAAAACCAGCGGAAAATAAAACTTTAAACAAGAAACAAGATATATGATCATAAAGCAGGTCAACCCAGTTACGCTGATAACATATATAAATACAACTCTTTCAAGCGAGCAGTTTAATCCTTTTTTTACAAGCCACGCCTTGCGATACTCTGGACCTCAAGATTTACGACTATGGCGGGACGGGGCCCCATACCACAGAATGTACAGAACCTACAACTCGAGAACACATACCAAAAGATAAGCCTCGGAGAAAGCGGAGCTTCCAGCATTGGCGAGATCACAGGCGAGGATCCACGGCCGATGTACCTCACTGCGGCGTGAGCGCGGCCCGAAGAAGTCGATCTGGCAGTACCAGTATGTGAAGCGTAAAAATCGTAATGAAATCATACTAGTCTATATAAAGCGGAGACATGTATGATAACCAAACTACAATTCACAACATAAGCGATCATGTCGATCGGGGACTCGCCTCAAGTCGTCACTCAAATATAACTATGGGTCTCGCGCCAACATCAATCATGTTCGCGTCGTGGCGCGTGCCGGAGTCTGCGTCGGTGTAGGCGTGTCGTGATGCGACAATAATACCAATGCCAGCGCGTGCCGGAATTCTACCTCGGTGTGAACCGTCCGTGTGACATCAACGATAATATCTTTGGGTGATCAACCACGCGCGTAGCCACGTGCCGGAATTCTACCTCGGTGTAGACATGTCCATGTAACCCGCGATAACAATATATCGGGTAATTAACGACGCGTGGCGCGTGCCGGAATCTGCGTCGGTGTAGGCGTGTCCGTGTGACATCAACAACAAGCGATAATCAAAATGGAAACATACGTGGAATTCTCCATCACCGCGGCCGCGTCAAGTAAGTTCTCGACAAGTCAACCGGCCTATCGAGAGAGCGGTAACCGAAATACCACACGCTTGCACAAAGGCTATCATCATGGCGTAGGCAAGTTTCACAACAAGCATAGGCGAGTTTCACAACAACAAGCATAGGCAAGTTTCACGACTCAAAGTACTTTCGTTTTATGCCAAAGTCGGGTTTTAACCCCAGTACTACATCGTTAAGTTCTTTTAAAGAGATCCATTACTTTTATAAAAGTCACGATACGTAGTATTAGGATGACCAACCCACATTCCTTTTCAAAATCAAGTAACAACATTCTTTTCCTAAGTTCGGTTTGCTAGTTTGATTACTCAAGCTACCGTTTTCAAATGGTTTCATAGTTCCCAAACTTAATCACTTGATTCCTTTTTAGAACAATTGAGTAATATATGTCTTACGTGAGAGTAGGTTATTCTTGTTTACAACATTCTTATTACAGCAACCATGATCTAGAAAATGTAATATCATTTTGTCTCATCTCGGTTCTATGCGGATGGAGGTTTCTCTTGGTTTTAATACGATACATCATTATTCATACATTTTCCTTTATTAGCAGCTGCGATGGTCAGTCGATACGTTACGATTTCGAAATCGTAAAACATTATTCCTTTAAATAAAACCAAGTACTCATTACTCACGAATGAGTTTTCACACAAACATTCACATAAAAACAAATAAGTTAAGTCTCTTATCTTATAAGATCAAGTCTCTTAACTTCTAACATCAGTAAACCATTTTCTTTACCTCTCTTAAGACATTATACCTAACTCCCATAAGGCTAGTATAACTTTTTTTTTAAAACCTTTAAAACCAAGTGTTACTCTCCCTTCAAAACGATTTATAAATCTTTTGAAATACATCAAGTTCTTTATTATAACTAGCCAGTTATAATTCACATCAGTTACCTTTTAAAACCACAAAGTATTTTCTTACCTATATAAAAATTTATAACGACTTCCCATAAAGCCGTTATAACACTTTATGTTTTAAGAACAATCGAAACAGTTAAACACGTATGCGTCTACCGTACTACATAGTTCCACACATATCGTGCTAGAAGAGATAGGAAGAGGTTCACGTACCTCGCGACGATTTATCGACAATAAGCAAAATGCTCCAATCTTACAACGCGCTAGCCCTTTCCACTCGCCGAGTAGAATACGCTACTCCTAGTACTTTCACCTATAAAGGTCCTGGCGTCTATTAACCCCAAACACAAGTTTCTATCTTTCTACGAGAAAATTCGTAAGACCTCACATGACAGCGTAAATCTCTCTATCGAGGTACCACCAAGCCAACCGGGGGTTTTACACGTCTAACGGGCGTGTACAATTCTACTCGGCAATCTTACACAAGTCTCTGCAATCTGATCCTATGTAAATCTGATGCGATTCTTTTCTTTATTCTTGGGCTTAAGTCAAAAGACATTGCGCGATACTAAGCTTAGTTACATATATAGTATACTTCAACTATATATTCTAATAACATGTAATTTCCAATTACAAATAGAGGACAAGATAATTACCTCGATAAGCCCATAATTATCCAAGTTAAATGTCGATCCTTAGCAACGTTTAGCTCGACTCCGGGTGCTCGTCGCTCGAACAACCGCAGAAGTTCTAACCAACACCTTAAATACTTGATCAATCAATGAAGATTTTCTTAGGGTTTGGTTTGAGACTAAAGGGACAAAAGGGTAGTATTTAGGGCTCTACGTATAGAGGTATCTTTGGAATACTACAAGGTACAAGGCTAAGGTATTTTGGGCATTGTAACAATACTAGGAAGCGATATTTCAATACCACGAGGAGGGTATTATACGAAAACAACTAGGCTAGGGGGTACCCGGCTAGCACCTGAAAAGGGGAAGGAACCCCTCGGCCAAGGCCACACGAAAGGGGAGGAAGGCTCTCGGCTAGAGCTCACAAAGGGGAGGAGAGGGTTTGAGACTTGGAAGTTTTGGAATGGATGAAGTCTTCACTTAGGGGGTATTTATAGCAAAACCAAAAGCCAACCCGATGGCGAAGATCAAGCCATGTGCAAGGCAAGTGTAAGGCCTTGATCAAGCCAAGTGCACCTAAACCCTACTCCACAAAACACTCCACAAAACAAGCCACAAAGCAAGGCACGAGGGCGATCGGCGAGAGCCACCAGCGGCCGTCCTCCAGCCGCGATGAGGTGTGAGTGTCACCTCCCGTTAATCCAAAAGGTTTCGTCTCTCGGAAAAATCCGCAAAAATACAAAGCGACATGGCGGAATTTTCCGCCGCAGAAGTTCTGTAAGCGTTTAGTCGGCGACTCTAGCAGGGTGTTGTGCCAAAGGTAACCGGCCCAGCCACGCAGGCGGGGTGACACGTGTCACCTCTCCTATCGCCCTCATAAAGCGTCTTCGAAAAATATCCACAATCTGAAATCTCAAAAACAAAGCGGCCTCGCAAGCGTAAATTTCTCGTGGGCCCAGCGTGACCATTTAGAAAATAAAATCTCAAAATTCTAATATAATTTAAGAAGCCCATATACCAAATCTGGAAACCAATTCTCATTAACGAACCTTTTCTTCACAAATAGCAGGAAACTTTTAAAGTGAAAACTCAGCGTATTTCTTTCTTTTCAAAATTTACTGTGTACTCTGCAAACGTGCGTCCTCACATACATACCACTGCAACTACGGGGTATAACATTCTCCTCCTTAGAAACATTTGTCGAATGTTCCTTCTCAAGTCGGATAACGATAAAGTTCCTCTAACAGTTCGCAGCGCGCGACAACGCGAACTAACAGCGTTCTCTTCTCCCCTAACTTTCGTTGTACCGCTTCTCGAACACTCGAACTCTTTCCGATGTCCGTATCACACTTCCGTCAATGCTTGTTTCCAACCTTTGGAGTTACTACCTCGAACTTGGTCATCTTACTAACCGATCTCCTTAAGACCATTCCGGCCTTGAACCGATTACGGTAGAACGTATCCACGAACTCATCGATGGTCACCTAAGCGGGGCCTAGCATCCTCGTGACCCTACCACTGGCGGAACCACCTCGTGACCCCACCATGGCCGGGCGGCGGGTTGACCCTCAAATGGTCCTCAACCCGACCCGCGCGGCATTCTTGTTCCGTCACGGAACAATCTAACAACCACGCGTCATGAAAGCTAACACTTCCATCTCGCACTACCCGTGGACTTATCACACAAATAAATCCCACGTATACTCGCACTCGATAAAGGTCAAACATAAAATAAATCTTTTACTCATGGCGACCACCTCTAAGGTCTCGATCGTGAAATAGTCTAAGGTTCACACTTACATTGCCCATCGTATCCTCCCAACTAAGCATGTTTTCTAACTCACAATTAACACAACGCTATTCGTACATAGCACATAATAATGAGACCATCATAACAAGCGTACCAAAACTCTAGAGGATTAAGGATATACAGAAGCTCTGGCTCGCTCTAATCATAGGCACGCTGCAGTGCATGCGTATGAAAGCGATGAACGACCATCGATCCGGTGGTGAGTCGTAACATCCGTGCTACCCTTGGTGGACAGTTCCTCGCATAAAATGGCCTGCTGTCGCCAAAAATAACAAGCTCCTGGCACGCGACCTCACATGCGGTCTACCACATCGACCACCGAGGTAGGGGTGACGCGTCAGCAACACCGCACTTCCTGAAACGAACCCTTGGAGCCACGACTGCTCCGAATACTCTGAAGGTTGTGGAGGACCACTGCTCTGCTGGCGGAGTACAAAACTAGTATGATCTTTGGCGGTCCGCCTCGAAAGTCACCAAGGACCACTGTTGTTCGGCCTCTCCTGCGATCTTGGTCGTTACGCCGACCTCTCCGTGCCTCGCGTCGGTCGTGAGCTGCGTGCGGGCAATGTCCATGCCGGTGAAGAGCTACTCTGAACATGCCTCGACATGTAATCATCGAGCCACTGTAACATATCGGTGCACTCGATCCTCCATACTAGCTACTGTATTTGGGGCGTCGCAAGACGATGAGTCGAACTCCACATTGTACTCGAACCGTCGCGCTCTGTCTAAGCATCAAAAATCAGCCGGCGTGCCCTCGCTCATCTGCGGAGGCGAAGTGAGTGAGAAAGCCCGAAAACTCATCCCATCTGCCGGAGTGCGTACTCTCCGGAAAGCTCGTAGATCAAACGATCATTGCGGTATCGCGCGTGATCACGAACAAAGGTCACATACTCGGTCTCTGAAGCCTTGATCACCGCGTGATCATTGTAGCTGGGATGAACTCCTGCGGATCATCCTCGGGCCTCGACCCGTAAAACTCTGGCGGCGGGCTCTGACTCGAAAAGTCCGTAGCCTCAGCTATCTGCTCGGGGTGAACGGCTGGTGCTCTTTGGGCCCAGGCTGCTGCGTCCGGCCTATCGCCATATCGGCCACGACCACGGCGGCAAGCTCGCCATCTCGCGTAACCCATCTCCTCTGCCCGGTGTGGGGTGGAGGCTCGGTGCTGCGGTCTCGGCCCGTTGATGCGGCTCTAACCTCTGCTTTGGTGGCGGCGTCCACAAAACCGCCCGTCTGAAGCCTGACCTCGAATCTTGTGCGGGCTGCGCCCTCGTACTCCTCTGTATCTCACTAGCGGTTCCTCGGTGTCTTGCCCTTGAGGCTCTGGTTGCCTTGGCGGAGGCATAAGCGGTAAAAGCGAGATCGTCGGAGGATCAACTTACAACCTGGCTACAGGCACGATCTCGGAATGAGAAGAATGAAACCAATCCTAAATGTCTGCGACCTCACGATTATAGATGTGGTGCACGACACATCGATAATCAAGACTCTACTGAACGCGATGCGTAGACACTTTCAGAGGATTAAGCGCTCCGATACCACTTTTGTAACGACCGTCCGGGGCAGATTCTGGTGCCTATCCGGGCACCTAGTGACCTGACATCGAGAAAACCGGCGGAAAATAAAACTTTAAACAAAACAAGATATATGATCATAAAGCAAGTCAACCCAGCGGTTACGCTTCCATAACATATATAAATACAACTCTTTCAAAGCAATGTTTAATCCTTTTTTTACAAGCCACACTTGCAGTACTACGGACCTCTAAGATTTACTGGACTATGACGGGACGGGGCCGCCATACCACAGATGTACAGAACCTGACTCGAGGAACACATACAAAAGATAAGCCTCGGAGAAGCGGAGCTTTAAAGCATTGGCCCGAGATCCTAGGCGAGGATCCACGGCCGATGTACCTCTACTGCGGCGTGAGCGCGGCCGAGAAGTCGATCTGCAAGTACAGTATGTGAAAGCGTAAAAATCGTAATGAAATCATACTAGTCTATATAAAGCGGGGCATGTATGATAACCAAACTACAATTCACGACATAAAGCGATCGTGTCGATCGGGGACTCGCCTCAAGTCATCACTCAAATATAACTATGGGTCTCACGCCACAACATCAATCATGTTCGCATCGTGGCGCGTGCCGGAGTCTGCATCGGTGTAGGCATGTCCATGATGCAACAATAATACCAATGCCCGTAGCGTGCCGGAATTCTACCTCGGTGTGAACCGTCCGTATGGCATCAACGATAATATCTTGGGTGATCGACCTGCGCGTAGCACGTGCCCCGGAATTCTACCTCGGTGTAGACGTGTCCATGTAACCACAATAACAATATATCGGGTAATTAACGACGCGTGGCGCGTGCCGGAATCTGCGTCGGTGTAGACATGTCCATGTGACATCAACAATGAGCGATAATCAAAATGGAAACATACGTGGAATTCTCCATCACCGCCAAGACGTCCAGTAAGTTCTCGACAAGTCAATCGGCCTATCGAGAGCGGTAACGAAATACCCGCGCACGCACAAAGGCTATCATCACTGGCATAGGCAAGTTTCTGACAACAACCATAGGCGAGTTTCACAACAACAAGCATAAGCAAGTTTCACTGACTCAAAGTACTTTCATTTTATGCCAAAGTCGGGTTTTAACCCCAGTACTACATCGTTAAGTTCTTTTAAAGAGATCCATTACTTTTATAAAAGTCACCCGATACGTAGTATTAGGATGACCAACCGCATTCCTTTTCAAAATCAAGTAACAACATTCTTTTCCTAAGTTCGGTTTGCCTAGTTTGATTACTCGAGCTTACCGTTTTCAAATGGTTTCATAGTTCCCAAACTTAATCACTTGATTCCTTTTTAGAACAATTGAGTAATATATGTCTTACGTGAGAGTAGGTTATTCTTGTTTACAACATTCTTATTACAGCAGCCATGATCTAGAAAATGTAATATCATTTTGTCTCATCTCAGTTTCTATGCGGATGGAGGTTTACTGCGGTTTTTAATACGATACATCATTATTGATACATTTTCCTTTATTAGCTGCGGTGGTCCGTCGATACGTTACGATTTCCGAAATCAGTAAAACATTATTCCTTTAAATAAAACCAAGTACTCATTACTCACGAATGAGTTTTCACACAAACATTCACATAAAAACAAATAAGTTAAGTCTCTTATCTTATAAGATCAAGTCTCTTAACTTAACATGATAAACCATTTTCTTTACCTCTCTTAAGACATTATACCTAACTCCCCATAAGGCTAGTATAACTTTTTTTTAAAACCTTTAAAACCAAGTGTTACTCTCCCTTCAAAACGATTTATAAATCTTTTGAAATACATCAAGTTCTTTATTATAACTAGCGATTATAATTCACATCGATTACCTTTTAAAACCACAAAGTATTTTCTTACCTACGTAAAGTGTTATAACGACTTCCCATAAAGCGTTATAACACTTTATGTTTTAAGAACAATCAAACACGATTAACACGTATGCGTCTGCGTACTACATAGTTCACACATATCGTGCTAGAAGAGATAGGAAGAGGTTCGCATACCTCGCGACGATTTATCGACAATAAGCAAAATGCTCCAAGTACTACAACCTTGCTAGCCACTTTCCGCTCCTCGAGTAGAATCGCTACTCCTAGTACTTTCACTATAAAGGTCACAAACGTCTATTAACCCCAAAACACAAGTTTATCTTTCTGAGAAAATTCGCACCTCCACACATGACAGCGTAAATCTCCTCTCTATCGAGGCGGCCACGGCTTGACGGGGTTTTACCATCTAACGGGCGTGTACAATTCTACTCGGCAATCTTACACAAGTCTCTGTCTGATCACTATGTAAATCTGATGCGATTCTTTTCTTTATTCTTGAGCTTAAGTCAAAAGACATTGCGCGATACTAAGCTTAGTTACATATATAGTATACTTCAACTATATATTCTAATAACATGTAATTTCCAATTACAAATAGAGGACAAGATAATTACCTCGATAAGCCCATAATTATCCAAGTTAAATGTCGATCCTTAGCAGCGTTTAGCTCGACTCAAGGGTGCTCGTCCGCTCCAAACAACCGCCAGAAGTTACAACCCTTACTTAAATCTTGATCAATCGTGAAGATTTTCTTAGGGTTTCGGTTTGAGACTAAAGGGACAAAAGGGTAGTATTTCCGGGCTCTACGTATAGAGGTATCTTTGGAATACTACAAGGTACAAGGCTAAGGTATTTTGGGCATTGTAACAATACTAGGAGAAGTATTTCAATACCACAAGGAGGGTATTATCTGAAAACAACTAGGCTGGGGTACCCATTTGCACCTGAGGGGAAGGGAACCCTCGGCCAAAGGCCACGAAAAGGGGAGGGAAGGCTCTCGGCTAAGAGCTCACAAAGGGGGAGGAGAGGGTTTCAAGACTTGGAAGTTTTGGAATGGATGAAGTCTTCACACTTAGGGGTATTTATAGCAAAACCAAGCCAACCGATGGCGAATCAAGCCATGTGCAAGGCAAGTGTAAGGCCTTGATCAAGCCAAGTGCACCTAAACCCTACTCCAAAACACTCCACAAAACAAGCCACAAAGCAAGGCACACCCGAGGGCGATCGGCCCGACCAGCGGCCAGTCGCCGAAGCCGATGAGGGTGTGAAGTGTCACCTCCCGTTGGTCCAAAGGTTTCGTCTCTCGGAAAAATCCATAAAAATACAAAGCGACATAGCGAATTTTCCGCCATGATTCTGTAAGCGTTTCGTCGGCGACTCTAGCAGGGTGTTGTGCCTGAAAGGTAACCGGCCGAGCCACTGGCGGGGTGACACGTGTCACCTCCTATAGCCTCATAAAGCGTCTTTGAAAAATATCCACAATCCGAAATCTCAAAAACAAAGCGGGCCCAAAGCGTAAATTTCTCGTGGGCCCCACGTGACCATTCAGAAAATAAAATCTCAAAATTCTAATATAATTTAAGAAGCCCATATACCAAATCTGAAACCAATTCTCATTAACGAACCTTTTTCTTCACAAATAACAGGAAACTTTTAGTGAAAACTCACATCTTTCTTTCTTTTCAAAATTCTGTAGTACTCTCAAATGCGTCGTCCTCACATACATACCCTGCAACTACGGGGTATAACATGTGTGACCTATGCGGACTGCGGGAAGTCCAGGATTAGGCACGCGTAATGATACTATGGGCGATTGGCCTTGCTTCGATCATTCGCGGCCTAGATAAGACCAGTTACATTATTTCTATTTTGCTCTTGTTTATGTTGTGGCACTATGCGATTGAACTGGTTGTATTTGCAAATGGCTTTAAATACTTTGATTTTACTTGATGCTTTACGATTTCACATACTTGGTACTGTTATGCGACCTCCTTCGAAGTGCGTTAAATGCCGCGTGTAAGGCAGCGAGTGCTAGATCCGCGTCCTTAGGATCTTTGCTTTGGTGTCGAGCTCCATCTTCTCGGAAGCTCGACTTTTGGTATGGTTCTCCACGATGTTGTAGATATATGTACATTCGAGGTATGGCGGGGCCTGTCATGTAGTTGTTTACATTATAGAGGTTTGTAGTCATGTTGTAAAGTTGGGATGTAACTGTTCACTCTTTATATATATATGCGAAAGGCGACTTTTCTCAGATAAATTGTGTCTTAATTTACATTTGTTTCATGTCTTGTTTTTATATTCGATTACTCGATGTATGCTCTTGGGTGCCGGTAGGCACGATCCAGCCGGGCGAGTCGTGACAAAACTTGTCTCTCCTGAACGCACCGTTTAATTTGAAATATGTCCTTCACGCACCTAAATTAATTAAAAACTTGATTTGAGTTAAAAAATTACTATTGATAATTGAATTTATGTTGAATTTGATCCTTTTGGATTTTTCGTGAAATATTTTCAGACGGGGATGCGTCTAATGAGATGTGATAGTCAAGGTGATCTTTATCCGATCACCACAATCACACATCAAACCAAATTATCATCCACTTTTGCAGCTTTAGCTCCTTCTTTATGACATGAACGTTTGGGTCATCCGAGAGCACCTGTTTTGACTTTCCTTAAATAAAATAAATTTATTGAGTGTACTAGACCTTGTATTTCTCATGTTTTTCTCTCTTGTTCTCTTGGAAAACATGTTAAGTTGCCTTTTGTTGCTTTAAATTCTCGTACTATTATGTCTTTTAATATTATTCATAGTGATATTTGGACATCTCTCATTTTGAGCTCTTCGGGCCACCGATATTATCTTGTGTTGTTGGATGATTACTCTAATTTTTTGTGGACGTTTCCTTTGTCTAACAAGTCACAAGTTTTTCCACATATATATCATTTAGAGCATACATTCGTACTCAATTTGAAAGAGACATTAAAAATATTTAGTGTGATAATGGTAGTGAATTTAATAATAGGCCTTTTTGGAATTTTTGTAAAACTAAAGATTTGTCGTTTCGTCTCTCGTGAGTCGTGTCCACATACATCATCTCAAAATAGAAAAGCAGAAAGAAAAATTCAAACCATTAACAATATTGTTAAAACCTTACTTGCCCATGCCTCTCTACCACCATCATGTTGGCATCATGCGTTACAAATGACAACCTATCCGTTAAACATACTTCCGAACAAACAAGTAGCCTACCAATCCTCATTCAAAATTTTATACCTAAGGGACCCTTCATATTCTCATTTACGAATTTTGGGTGCTTATGATATCACATATTTCCTTTTACTATCATTAATAAACGTCAATCCAAGTCAACTCCGTGTATTTTTTTAGGATATCCGTTAAATCATCGGAGTTATAAATATTTCGACTTATCCTCTAATAAAATCATCGTAAGTCATCACGTATTTTTTTATGAAACAAATTTTTCTTTTGCCAGATTACATTATTTCGAGCCTACTACCTATGAATTTCTTGACGATAGCATATCCCCGTATTTGATCCATAAATTAGCTTTTCAAACAGGTCCAATGTTTTCTGGTGTCTCGGCCCAATCACCGAGCCTGGCGGTCTTTGGTCGGTGAGTCGCCGTCTGCGACCATTCTGCGAGGCCTGGTGGTACGGTAGTCCGCTGGGTCTTGACCCACCATCCAACTCAATTAGCCCACTCCCCGTAAGCCTATTGCCCGATAGTCCAGTCTCTACCAGCCCACTATCGGGCAGTCCGTTCTTCACTTTGGTCGACTCGATTCGGCCCAGCACATCGTAGTCGTCAATACGAGATTTTTAAGCCAAATAAAAAATACGATCTTCACACCCATATTTCTAAGTCACCGCTGCCTCGTATCCTGTGTCTGCCCTTAATGACCCGAATTAAAAAAAATGGCTATGTATGATGAATTTAATGCTCTTATTAATAATAAGATGTGGAATTTGGTGTCCCGTCCCCCTGATGTTAATGTGATTCAGTCTATGTGGATTTTAGTCATAAAAAATATGATTGTACTTTTAAGAGGCACAAATCCCGTTTTGTAGGTGATAGAAAGACTCAACAGTTTGGTGTGAATTGTGGTGAGACTTTAGTTCGGTGGTCAAATTGACAACTATCAAGACGATCCTCAATCTATCTCTTTCGAATGCATGACCGTTTCATCAGCTTGATGTCAAAAATGTCTTCCTGCATGAAGACCTCAATGAAACAATGTGCATGTATCAACCCATAGGGTATATAGACCCTACTTATCCTAATCATGTGCGCCTTTTGAAGAAATTATTATATGGGCACAAACAAGCTCCTAGGTCATGGTACAAAAGGTTTGCAAATTATGTTTCACATATTGAGTTTTCTAATAGTAGGTCTGATCATTCTCTATTCATCTACTGTCAAGGTAATGATATTACTTACATTCTTTTGTATGTGGATGATCTCATCTAATGTTCTTCGCAAGTCTATCATGTCACTGCTTGGCTCTGAGTTTGTAATGAAAGATCTAGGGCCACTGAGTTATTTCTTGGTGATAGTTGTGACACGTCATGCATGTGGTTTATTTTTATCCCAAAAGAAGTATGCAACAGAGATTGTTGAATGAGCTGACATGTCATCGTGTAGTCCATCGGCCACTCCGGTTGACACTAAACCGAAGTTGAGTGCTTCTTCCAGCATGCCATATGCTGATCTTTCACATTACAGCAGCCTTGCAGGGGCCCTGTCACGAGGCCTGAAATCTCTTATGTTGTACAATATATTTGTCTATTCATGCATAACCCGATGGAGAATCACACGTATGCTCTCAAACGCATTGTGTGTTATATTCAAGGTACTCTCGATCATGGATTGCATTTATATTCATCTTCGATAACCACTCTTATTTCATATACATATGTCGATTGGGGTGGTTGTCCGGAAATCAGACGCTCCACGTCTGGTTATTGTGTATTTCTTGGTGATAATTTGGTCTCTTGGTCCTCAAAATGGCAAGCAACATTGTCCAGATCCAATGCCGAAGCAGAATACCGAGGAGTTTCCAATGTGATGTCTGAATCTTGTTGGCTACGGAACCTTGTTTTAGAGTTTCATTGTCCGGTTCCGAAGGCAATATTGGTTTATTGTGATAACGTTAGTGCGATTTATATCTCAGGGAATCCGATTCACCACTAACACACTAAACATATTGAGCTGGATATTCACTTTGTTCGCGAAAATATTGCTCGTGGACAAGTACGTGTCTTACATCTCCCGTCACGTTATCATATTGTCGACATCTTTACAAAACGTCTTCCGCTGATTTTATTTGAAGACTTTTGGAACAGTCTCAGGCTCTCAGCATACGCCGACCTCCCACTTCAACTGTGGGGGTGTAATAGAATCAGATTGCATTTATAATTGTACATCTCCTATATTAGGTAGAATTAGATTTCTCTTGTAATTATGATTGATTAGTTACCTAGCTTGTAGCAATATAAATATTTTTATACCACTATATATAGTGTAAATCATTAATGAAATAATGAAGAAAAATATTTCTTACAAAAATATTCATATGGTAATGAATTTACTATAAACTTAAACAACTTCAAAAGAAAATCAGAAATTATACTATATTTGCAGCATTGGAGGGGAGGTCCATCCTTATCTAGAGTAATTAAATGAGGACAGTGATCTTCCAAAAAGGGACGATAGAATTTTTTGGATTTGTCTTTTAACAGCTAGGCACTATATGGCTTCTATTTAAATTTCCACCATACCTTACCTCTGTATAGTATCTACTTGGTTTCAGTTGCCTGTTGGGTCAAAATGGCTTTTATCTTCTTCCTTTAAAACAGACCAAAAATTCACAAAAATCTTTGAGTTCCAATGACACATCAATTGTCATACAATAACATGTTCATAAGTTATAAACTGAATGAAGCCAAAACACATGTGTAAATTCTATTTCTTTTGCAACTATGGTCATTTTGCGAGTCACTACCGTATAGTGTCAAGCATATCATGTACATCATTTTATAATAAGTTTAAGTTATATATATTTCTATGTATGATCGTGCCTAAAGACATATTAGTTGAAGTAGATTTTTCTTTTAATCAATCCAAATTCATTCCTAAATTGCCTTAATGAAAAAACAACCTTGTTAAAGATATTGAGAGAAAGATTACAAGAAAATATTTCATGAAATTGTAGTTCAATTAGTCAGAGCACCGGCTATCAAGGTAGAAATTGCTGGTTCGAGCTCCTTCAGTTTATGAATCTAATAAACCTCTCCCTTTTTATTGTTAGTGTAAGAAACAAGTCACTCAAAGAACATCAGTCTCCTTAAAATATGGACTTTATAATTTTAAAAATAAGATAGATTAGTGAGTAAAGTGACCTTAAAATAAAAATTTCTTGAACTGACTATGTATATATAATTAATGTTAATCAGGACCAACGTTGTTAATTAATGGCACAATGTTTCATTCATTCTTCGTACGTGAAGTCGTGAACTACCTACACCTGCATTTACTGCTATCATACACCTAACAACCACTTTTTTTGCTTATTCGTCCCTCTTCTAATCTTTTATTTTTACGAAATCCGTTCTATAAAAAATCAAAACTCTATTTATTGAAAAACCTTTAGGGGTCATTTGGTTTAGAGACAATATTATAGAGGGTTCAATAATGCAGGAACTAATAATATAGTGATTAGTAATATGGAGATTATAATGTATTTCTCTCTATAAGAATAGTATGTTTCTGGGATCTTTTTAACCCGAAATAATCAAAGAAATTAAAAAAAAAAAACTGTCCCATTTTTGGAGTTTCTTGTTAACAGTCTCACTTCGGATATAAAATGTGAATATGGACTCCTTATATGGACTTGGATAATCATCACCCTACAAACTATCTTTTGGGGTTGAGTTAGGCCCAAAATTCATTCTTTACGTGATATCAGAGTCAGACTCATTTCAATTTTTTGTTCACCGATGTTGGGCCCCCAAATTATATTGTTAACGCTCCAGTTAACAAGGTATGTGCGTGTGGGGGAGTGTTAAGAGTCCAACGTCGGATATGAAATGAGAATATAGACTCCTTATATGAACTTGAACAATCATCACCATACAAACTAGCTTTTGGGGTTGAGTTACACCCAAGATCCATTCTTTACCTTCCTTGTAACAGAGAAGTTGCAAATTACCATGGTGTGGGAAGTGAAAAAGAAAAGATTGAAATATTAGATTTCTTGAATTAACTTATGAAGAAAATAATATATATCTCATTAATGAAATAGTTTTCTGATAATAAAAATTAAAGGTGTATATATGATGTTAAATAAAACTGTATATATTAAAACGTGTGATCAAATGCTTTGACAGAGGTTACTAGAGTCATCGCCTAACAATATAGTACGATTTGGTCACTAATATTCTTTCTAAATGGAGTTTGTGAAATCCAATGGATGTTGCTTATAAATTAAGGATTTAAGTTAACTCAATATTTTTAACATAAAGCTTAGATATATAATAAAAATCACAAAAAAAAATCACAATTCTAAAAGTATAATAAGTATAGTTGTAAAATTATTAAAATTGAATTCATCAAATTAAACTTCTTAATTCGTCTATCCCATGTTACATTTACGCACTTGTAAGGAGAGCAATAGTTCTCTACTCGAGCCCTTTTATTAGAATCATACAATAAAGTATAAACATGAAAATTAAATGTTTCATTCAATTACGTATATTCTTGGGAGCAAAAGTCGAAATCACATGCGGCGCCACCATTCGACCGACGTAGATTGGTGGAGGAAGTAAATCGTAGATTTCGTGGCACTAAGTGGGAGGCGCGAGTCATCCTCACAGGAGAAATGAACTCCCACATCTGAATGCGCTCGAATCCGCTTTCTGTTAATCGACACGTGAAATTTCTGCACTCACACGGGTCAATTACGTATATTCTTGATTTGCATGGGATTCATAAAAGCAAAAGAATGAAGTACCCAAAAAGAGTTAAATTAAATCAATATATACTAGTGTGAATGCAAAAGTGAACTATTGGAGAAGGACATCACTCCCTGTATCAGAGGGAGGCTATATTTATGGTCCAGCACATAAAACAGACCTATGAATTTTGGGGCATGTGATTTTACTCAAAATGTTTTGTAGTGCTTAAATAGATAATATGAAATCAAAATTGCAAGATTAGTGCTGATAATAGCGCAAAAATACCTGTAACGATCGAAGATATCTGCAGTGCATTCAGAATTGTTACTCCTATATAAATTTTGAGTAGGTTACATAATAGCATAATATTTTAAAACAAATTTATTTTTCTAATTTTAGTATCTTTATATAACTGATTAAATTTACTTCATAAAATTGTCAATATGATTTTCAGAACACTAAATGGTGAACCACTTTTGAGACCAACAGGAGTAACACTTAATATACATTTCACTATTGTGTATACCAATAAGGCAATAACTAATGTGGTGTTATAGTTAAAATCTCTTTACTTTAATCCGAATCTCGAATCAAGGCCTGCACAGTGATGAAACACCAATCGAAATCTGATTCGATAGCTTTGACTCAAATATTATATATATATATCCAGGAATTCACTTGAGATATACAAATATTTGATAAAGAATGCAATAAACAAAAATAAATCATGGTCGAGAAGATTAGAACGCATAAATTTGAAATTATAGTAACACTTGATATACACTTCACTGTTATTTCTAACAAGCAAGTGCAACATTAATGAGATTTCTTCGCTTTTAATCTCAATCTCAATCAAACCCTAAGAAAGAATAATCTCTCATTAGTGAACCTAATCAGCATGTATCCGTATTAGAGGAGCTAACTGACTTCAAATACGGAATGGTTAAACCAAAGAAAACATTCCTATAAATGTATGATTTTCTTTCATACTAACTGGAGTGCGTTCATATAGTAACCATTTTAGACGAAAGTATTTATTATGAGTTATGACCTCTTTCTTTTTGTTCTGAATTTACACAACTTCCAAACCAACTGAAAAAACAAAGAGACTGAAAGGTGTCATTCTCAACATTAAAGAAGGTATTACTAGTAGCTAGCAGAATTTGGTGGTGGCATTGATTACTAGTATTAACTCCCTCAGCTAAGCTGGAATTGAACCATCGATATTGCCAACGAATTTACAGTCCGTCTCCAGTAACCGCTCGGCCATCGACCCAGAAAGAAAGAACCTTCATTAAATTTCGTAGACAGAGATGGACACATCATTTAACATGCATACATATGCAAAAGCAAAAGAAGAAGAAAAAAAGGAGAAACAAGGGTGAATAGGCAGATGAAATGGAAAAAAAACTTATTCTAATTCGGTATTTATATTAACTAATAAATAATTTGTTTTTTATAACACATATTTACTTAATTGTAATTAAATTATACTTCCTCTGTCACAATTTATGTGATACATTTTTTTTAATCCGTTAAAAAAAGAATGATATATTTTCTTATTTTGCAATAATTTAATTTTAACATTTACCTTTTACCACACAAATATCTTTGACTTATTTTAGATAATAAAATACAAAAATCTTCATTTATTTTTGAAATTTCATTAGGAGTCAAATTATATCACAGAAGAAGAGAATATATATATTTAAGACATATTTAAATTACAGTTGAAAAGGGAGGGAAAGAAGAATAAAGTGTGAAAGTAATAAATGAGCCAAATGGGGATTGTAGGAAATTAAATCTAGCAGTGAATGCTAATGCTTGTGATGTGATGTGTTCCCTTTATGGGAGGCGCTGACCATTTCCAGAAGTTCACGGGTATGTCTTTTTTTCCTAAGTCTACCTGTTTTAATTCTTCTTTTTCTTCCGCTTGTTTTTATACCTAGGTCTCGCAGGCTAGGAATATAGTATGAGTATATTTTATCTTTCTCAAATTTTATTTTATTTTATTTTATTTTATGAAATTTCACTTAATATGTTATTATTATATTAATTTAATTTTGTTAGAACATCTCGATTGTGTGATTATCTTCACTTTTGGTTAATTACATTTTATTATAATTTATATGCACAATTTATTTCGAGAAAGGATAACACCATGTACTTTTTTCGTCCTAGTTTACGTGACACCATTTTACTTGACATAAAGTTTAAGAAAAAAAATAAAATTTATGAATTTATGATCTAAAAAGTCTAGGGCTGGCCAGTGGGCCTGGCCGGGTCCACTGGGATCGGGATAGGCGGGCTCGAAACGGGGTCGGGACGGAGAGGAGGCGGGTCGGTGAGGGTCAAAGGGACCGGTACTAGCGAACGATCTGTCCCGTCTCGCACTTGGATCCTGCGTGGTCGCCTAGTCGGTCGGGATGGGACATGCGTTTTTTTTTTTTAATTTTTTTCCACTAAATTAAAAATACTAAATTACTAACAAAGTATTAAATAGTCATATAGTGATAGTCATATATTCATATTATACTATTATAGTATTATACTCATATATATTTATAAATTAAATAATTAAACAAAGACAAGAAGAGTGAAAAAAAACATCCCAATGCTGTTTTTGTGCCTCTTATATTATTAGTTATTTCATTGAAATATAAAAGATTCAGAATTACAACATTGTAGTGTACAGTTGTTGAAAAAAAATTACAAAAGACATAGAAAATGTAAAATGATCGTTATTGCAACGACTATTTTTGGCAAGTGGCGGGACCAGAACGGGACCGGGTCGGGCGGGACCATACCATGTCCCGATTCGGTCCCGGACCGCTAATTTTTTATTTAAGCAGTGATGCGGGGACGGATCGGGGCCAAAGTCGGCTGATCGGTCGACCTTACTAAAAACAAACTTAAACATTGATGTAAGAGTAAATCATTTTATTAAGGATAAACAATATATTTTAAAGTTATTTTTTTTCTAATTATAAAGAATTTATATTCTTTTTAGTATAGACCGAAAAAATAAGATGTCACATAAATTGAGACGAAGGGAGAATATGTTTATCTCTTTGGAGAGTTTATATTTATTTTGTGTAGCATCTTGTATATATTGAGGAAGAACTTCTTTGTAGACCACATACCGAGTTTATACTTTATAGTCCTCATTAAACCCTTTCAAATTCAATCACTTATATTTCCATTGAGAGAGCAAAGCTTATTATCAAAAGGTTCTTTATTCCAAGAACTTAAACTTGAATCTACATTAAAGGTGAGAGGATCTTAATCATTTCTATTTTAATTAAACCCCAACTTATATATTAAACATGATAGAAAAACATTATAGCACGTAAATTGTTACCGGTGAAGAAAAAGATGTCCTCCGGAGCATAGTCCAGTGGCGAAATCGGCGTATATAAGGCCATTCTGGCGTAGACAGCGGGGTTCGATTCCCTGCAAGCACGAAGTAACTCTGCATGTTGGGGAATTGTACCTTGTCTCATTGATCAGTTATGCGCTCGAAGCCTGGCGGGCACATCCGTGATTTCTTGGTAATAGTGTTGAAGGGCCGTCTTTATTACGCCCGGGGCGTTTGGGTGTCGGTGAAATGGCCACCGGAGACATCCCGTGATTTCTTGGTAATAGTGTTGAAGGGCCGTCTTTATTACGCCCGGGGCGTTTGGGTGTCGGTAAAGTAGTGGGCCTTGGCGCGGAAAAAATTATAAAAAAAAAGTGTTTCGTTACGGATTGGGGAAGCAAAGTATGCATTTAACATTTTCTTTTAAATGGTTGATAGCAAGTAGTATTTTGCACAACTTACCGATGTTGGGACCCCTCATTTGGAATATTTTGCAAGTTTAGTCATTTTGGAAATAACTTTTGATATATGCAATTGAAAAGTTGTCAAAAATTGTGTTTGAGGTTTAGCATATTGCTTGTGTCAAGGTCAAACTTTAAACTTGTGTATCGTTCGAAATTATGAGTAATTTCTCTAACAATGCTTTCAATTTTTCAACAACATCATTTAATTTAAACTCAAATTTCGTATACGAAATTACAGATCTACCTCCAAACTTGCAATAATGGTGATTTGTCAATATTTTAAAGGTTCTTCAACAACATCTAATTGATTTAAACTCATTTTTTATATTCAAAATCCAAGACCTACTTCCTTAAGCTTGCTACAATGGTAATTAATTTGCAACGGTTTCAACCCTTTTCAACATCCCCGATTTAAATTCACATTTTATATTCAAAATTCAATATCACTTATTTATTTATACACAATAAATGCGAAACACACTATTGTACAATAACCAAGAGGAATGTGAAAATAAAGGAGCTTTTGATTGAAGTTTACTTTCAGTTCCATATTTTGGACTATGAGTTAAATGGAAGCATCCACACATGAATGGGCCCATGAATTCCTTACTTATTGGACATGATCTGGTATTCATAGAACCCATTTTGCTGATTGAACATTTATTTTTGCGCCTCCGGTCTATAATTTTTGGCCCTCAAACCGTTAGTCTTTAATTTGGACACCTACTTCTTCTTTAATGAAAATTTGATGGCCAAAATACCTTTATTCGCTCGTCTATAAAATCAGAGATTCAAGTTCGAATCCCAGCTTAATAAAAAAAAAAGCGAGATAAAGATTTTACTGCATAACTTTTGTAGTTCTGAATTTGAACTGATATGCTTTATGCTCTTTGCTTGAATTCAATTTCTCAGCTTGACACCTGCATTTGCTACTGAAAAAGGATAAGATATAGTCTTAAACTAAAAAGGTAGGAAGAATGAACATTTTACACAAATATCTTTGTTGTTCCACATGTTTGAAATTTCTCAAGGCAAATGTTTCGCTAAGTTATGCCTTAGTTCTGCAAGTTATTCCTTCAGATATAATTTTTGCTTTAAGGCATAATTTATGTAGTTCTAGAAGTTACACCTTCGGGTATAACTTTTGTTCGAATAGGTATAGTTTGCTATGAAACTTTGCATTGTGATTTTTTTTAAATTCTGCTGGAATTCGAATTCACAACCTCAAAAATATTTTCGATCATTTTTTAGCGATAGACAAAAATTAAAAACTATCAATTTAAAGGGCAAAATTAAAGACAACCCAAAATAAGAACAATAGTTCGAATTGGCCATTGGACTTCATAATTCAGAAGCCCAGCCCATTATTAGAAATAACCTTGCACTCAATATTTTGTGCTGGCACATACTAGAACATTCTTCGCGAAACAGTCTGTTAATTACGCTATTAATCAGTTATTAAAAATCCAATATCCGTAAATCTATATTTTTTTATCGTCCAAATATCCTAAAATAGAAAGACCCTCCTCCATATTGCATACTAATTTTCATATAAGAAAGTCATGATCCACTTCTTTAAACTTGCAACAATAGTGATTTACTAATGTTTTTAAATTTCTTCAACAACATCCGATTGATTTAAACTTATTTTTCATATTTAAAATTTAAGACTGACTTCCTAAACTTGCAATTATGGTAATTTGTCAATATTTTTCAATAACATCACTTGGTTTAAACTCATAATTTATATTCAAAATTCAAAACCACTATTCAAGCATTATACCTCAATCATTTTAAATAATAAATACAAAACACACTATTATACAGTAACTAGTTATCATATTTTGAAAAAATTGAATATTTTCTTAAATGGAAGCATCCACATAGAATGGCCCATGAATTTCTTACTTATTGGGCTAGATATTGGTCTTCCTGAAATACCCCAAAACAAAATAATTACTTGCTCCATGTATCTTCTACACTAATTACTTGCCGTATCTCTCGCCTAAAATTATTTACCCGATATATCCCTCGCCCAAATTCCTTCCTTTGTAATATAATCGCAATATACTTATATATTATAATGGTATCATGAAGGATTAAGAACAGGACTGAAGCAATCCTCATGATATCATCTCAGCATATTTATATATTACAATGATATCACGTTCTTGAGGAGTATTTCATTGAAGGACTGAAACAGTCCTCTATAATACCATCACAATATATGTATATAAAATAATGGTATCATAGATATTTTTTTTGATTTTTTTTATTAAATGAATATGATCATCCATGATATATCATGATGGTATCATGGAGAACTGAAACAGTTTTTTATCGTATCATATCAATATATTTATATATTATGATGATATTATAATTAGGGGATATATCGAATAAATAGTTTAAGGATACGAAAGTAATGGGGTATAAACATGTAATTAATTTGATTTGAGGGGCAGAGATGTTCTTTCCCCTAAAAAGAACCCATTTTGATGATTTCGCTTCATATTTCAGAAGCCCAGCCCACTATTAGAAATAACCTTAGCACTCGATATTTTGTGCTGGCATGTGGGATGTGGCATGTACTAGAACATTCCTCGCGAAATAGTCGGCTTATAAACGCTATTAAACAGTTAATAAAAATCCAATATCCGTAAATCTATATTTTTTAATCCAAAATATCCTAAAAAGGAAAAATCCTCCTTAATATTGCGAACTAATTCTTTTTACAGGTAACGCTCCTTCAATTTTCTATGTTTAGGGTTTGAAAATGCGTTTTAAGTGTTTAATTTGATTTTATTTGCTGTAAAAAAGGTGTTTTGTGGTTTAATTTGAGGATCGATGATAGTTTTAATTGTCAATTTGCTGTTTATTAAGTGTGAAATGAACTGTTAAATTTTGAGGTGATCAGATAAATTGGTTTATGCTAGTAAATGATAAATTTACTATCTTTAACCTTTTTTATGTTCTCTTATATTTCATGATCTCCTGTTATTCTTTATTGTTTTTTATTGTTTATTTATTGGGTAGGGTTTGTTGATTAATAATCTCTAGAGAGGGAATAACCAACAACAACAACATACCCGGTGTAATCACGGGGTCTGGGGAGGGTAGGATCTTTACCTTTGTGGGGTAGAGAGGATGTTTCTGATAAACTTTAGGCTAAAAAAAGATGTAGTCAATGCAGGGAGGAAATAGCCACTTTTTTTTTGGGGGTGGGGGGGGGGGGGGGGGGGAGGGGGGGGGTGGGGTTGGGAGGGGTTGTTTGTTTTCGATAGGTGGGGTAGGTACAACAACTAAAACATATCCGATGTAATCCCACAAATGGGGTTCACCATAACTAGAAATAAGAAAGGCTTATATGTATTGGAAGTTTAGTTCCTGATGGGATGTCTAGCTTCCACTAGGATGAATGATTGGTGATTTTGTGCTAAATGCTAAATGCAAACAACTCAGATATCTAGCTTTTTAAAAAAAAATAAAACTTTCAGAAGACTGTTAAATTGGTCAGAAGTAACATAAAATTGAGATGGGAATGTTGGAGTTTGGAGCAATAGAGAAATGATGTACAATAATGTCAATCCATCCACAAGATGAATTTCATTAGAACAATATGTTACGACGAATGTAAAATCAGAGAGGTCTTGAGAACCCCAATATGCCTAACAAGAGAAACTACTCACCAGTACTGGTATCCAACCAACCCTGAATGTTGTCTTCGAGGTCATGTGTTCGAGCCGTGGAAGCAGCCACTAATGCTTGCATTAGGGTGGCCTTTCCCCGGACCCTGCTAACGCGGGGTGCACTGCCCTTTTTCTTATATAGAGGATATTTATTTCGTTGACCACAATTGTGAGATTAAGGTGCCATTGATTTGTTGATTGACTAATTGATTGGGGGGGGGGGGGTGCTCGTCGTGCTAGCTCGTGTCTTAGTATCTATACTTCTAAGAGAGGATCAACACCTCTTATAATGGTCCCTTCATACCACTTTACTACTTGACTTTAGCCAAATGTCTTCTGTTTTGAAAAGAAGGAAAATCAGTTGGAAGATTGTTTCCACTTGGATTTGAGAATCTACTGTTGGGCTGATAGAAATGAAACACGAGTTAAAAATTTGCATGCATAGTGTATTATATAGAAGGTAGTTTACATGTAAGTATATCCGCTCGCTTATATTTAGCAGCATACGCTCTGTTACAACAGTCAAAAAGTTGACTTATGTTTGAGCTTCAATACAAAGTAGCAAGGGATATACAATATGACTCTATGGAGGGAAGACACTAAACCATTGGCAAATTAGTGTGTGCTTTTTGGTCTTTTTTCTTTTTGAACCCTGGATTTAGTGTTATGGTAATTATTTTCTTTGCTTTTGTACTTGTATCCCAGCATGTCATTTCTTGGAATTTGTTTCATTGATAAATAATATCATTGTTTTTTTAATTCTAGTGTGTTCTATATTAGTGTCATGGATACTTCCAGTGGAGGTTGATTCCAAGAGTACTGAATTTGAAATTTTCATAATGACTTTTCCTGCATATTTAGTTGGTGACTCTTGTTTCTTACTCCATCTTTCGAAGTTTACCCCTGGTCACTATTCCAAGTAATTTTGGATCTGAGAGAAGAAAGACGTGTAATTTTCACTTTCTTGTTATTTCTTGGTGGAGTACATACTTTTTTTTTTAAATCTTTTATTACACAGGGGGTAGGGGAAGGGGAAATGGGGAGGGGATTACAACGTGGGGATTCGAACCCTCACCAACTAAGTGAAAGTTCAGGTAGCCAACCAACTAACTAAGCTACTAGATCCCTACAGTGGAGTACATACTAACTTTCTTGCTTCCATACGCTCAAAATCCTTACGTTGTTTGGTTTCAAGGTGATATGTCCCGACTTATTTCACCTTATTTGTTTCCACATATGGCATTAAGATGTTGTTTATAGTACATTTTACCGAGTGAAACGACCTTTGGTTAATTTTCAGGCCAGAAATTGAAAATGCAGGGAGGCAGAGACCCTTTCTCCAATTTTGGTGATCCTTTTGGTAGTTTTGGTGGTTTTGGTGGATTCGGAGGTCAGAGGAGTTTATTATCTGGCTTTTTTGGAGGCAGAGACCCATTTGATGATCCTTTTTTCACACGCCCATTTGGAGGCATGCGTGGATTGACCCCTTTTGGTCCTAGCAGAGGCCCGTTCATGGACTCGCATATGACTGGATTTTTAGAACAACCGCCTTCTGTCCCCTTCCAGCAGCCTTCTGTCCCCTTTCAGCAGCCTTCTGTCCCATTCCAGCATCCTAGGTCTAGGGGTCCTGTTATTGAGGAATTGGACTCTGATGATGAGAAAGAGGAAAAGGATATCTCGGAAGAGGAGAAACAGGACACAAGAAAACATGCTAGGCCAAGTACTGAGCCTTTTGTTGAATATCCAGATGATGAAGCAGGAGGTGAGCATAGTTCCGTTATAATGATGTGCCTATTGTTTAATTTCATTTCCAGAGTTGTAAGGTCTTTTGCTTGTATAGATATTGATTGATGAATGGTATCTCACTTTTGCAGAGAGGAAGAGAAAGCAAATATTCCAGAATGATTTCCAGAGAGCAAAAAATCAACAGCAGCCTCAAGTTCGTAGCTTTAACTTTCAGAGTTCTACTGTGTCTTATGGTGGTGCAAATGGCACCCATTATACTTCTTCCAAAACCAGGAGGACTGGAAGTGATGGAGTAAGTGTTTCTTGACTAAAGCACTTATGGTAATATAGAGTGAGTTTGCTTTGGCCTTGCCATATCTCTGAGTGTGTGTTTGGATTTGCAGCTGATGTTTGAGGAAAGTAAAGAAGCCAATTCAACTACTGGGCAAGCAAGTCACAGGGTTTCAAGGGGAATACAGAATAAGGTATGTTATTTTCACTGACAGTAAATATAGAAATAACTATTTTCTTGATTCCTCAAGACCTTCCTTTTTATGATTAAATAACTTGATGGGAGTTTGTTACAATAGGGCCATTCGTTGTTGCGGAAACTCGATTCAGATGGTAGAGTGGATACCATGCAGACATTGCACAACCTTAATGAATGTAAGTCGTTGCTAAACGAGAATCCCTATTTGTTGGTTCCTGTGAACTGCTTCTGAATTGAAAAGGCATCTTTTGGTAGATGAACTTGATGGATTTGAAGAAACATGGAAAGGAAAAGCTAGAAATCAGCTGCCTGGCCTGTATGGGGGGTTTAATTTACAAGGTGATACTGGTAAGTATACAAGGATATGCAAGTATATTATTGTGTTTGCTCTCCCAACTCTTTAAACCCTTTTTGTCTATGCAAATATATCTTATACTGTCCCATTTGTGTAAAATTTAGAGAAAATTGAATATCATCTACTAGCTGAGAATAGGTTTTAGACTTGTTAAAGCCGTCATTTTATTGTTTTTTTTAGCATGATCATGATATAAAATGAGCTTAAATGATGGAATGGGATTCATATAGCCGACCTGGTAGACTTAATTGTTATGGCTGTTTAAAGATGATTGAATATCTAACTAGCTCTCATTTTTCTTTTAGTTATAATTTGGGTGGAATTGCATGATATACAACAACATATCCAGTGAAATCCACAATGTGTGGTTTCTGGGGAGGGGAGGGTAGAGTGTACGCAAACCTTATCTCTATCTTGGTAGGTAGAGCGGCTGTTTCCGAGAGACCATCGGCTCAAGTCCTTTTCTTTTCCATAAAGATAATTGAATATCAACCTATCTCTCCTTTTTCTTTTATTCACATTTAGGGCTGCACAACAGGGTAAAACCGGACTGACCTGACCGAAGACCGGACCGAATTTATCGGTCCGGTCCGGTCCAGGTCTTTTTCGGTCTGGTCCGATTATATGGACCGAATGGACCAGCAGGGAAAAGTCAGCAGATTTAGTGATTTACTGGCATTACTGCAATCAAAATTTATTCTCGAAATGCCAAAACTAACAACAGTAGGGAAGAAAATGACAACATCCTTAAAAAAAATACATATACAAAGACAATAAAATGACAAGAAAAATAAACTGATCATCAAAGAACACCACAGTCCACAGCAAAGCAGCCGTTGCCCGTTGAGGCTACATCAACAGCGGTAGGTGTAGCAGCAGCCCAGCAGCCAGCACAGCAGCGGTGTTTGGTATTTAGGAATTAGGGTATGAGAGATTGAGAGTGAAAGAGGCGACAGGCACAGACGAGAGAGGCGACGCGACTGCCGACAGTGGCGATGCGAGAGCGAGACGGCGACAGTGAGTTTGGGATTTAGAAATTAGGGTATGAGTTGAGAGAGAGAGACGGGCTGGGGCAGACGGGAGTTTGGGAATGGGATTTAGAAAATTAGGAATTATATATATTATATATAATATATTTTAAAAAAATGGACCAGACCGGACCGAAAAAAATAATTCAAAGGACCGGACCGAAACTTACCGGTCCGGTCCCAACAGGATCGGTCCGGTCCATTTTTTCTGTCCGGATAGACTTTTGTGCAGCCCAATTCACATTCTGGTGGGAATTGCATGATATAGTGACGAGTGTGATACTTTTGGTTTTGGATGATGAGTCATTTATTTATCCATAAAGATAATTGAATATTTGGCGGAAGCAGATCACATATGCGAACCTCTTACCGGATGGTTGATTTTTTTACAATTTCTGTTATATTAGTCCCTCTGTACATTTGCACGTTGCATTATTCTGATGTTACAATTTTTTTGTTCTAGGGTCTGGGAGCAGTATCCAGAATGGTTCAAATACGGGTGGATGGGCACTTCCTTCAACTGAGAGAGCACATCATTCAGGGAACCTCGGATCGGAGGTAGGGAATACAGCTGATCCTTCCCATCCAATGCATTCGCGGAGGCCAAAAACAGACGTTGGAAACATGATGCGTTCTTCTAGGGTCACGAATGCTAGTAATATGGAGAAAGCTAAGAAACGCTGAAGCATCTAACGCAATTTTTTTATGCTGCTTCACAATGTGTAGTCGTGTATAGCTGTTCTAGTCATGCATTTTGTTATTCTGCCTTCTTTTTAAGATTTTTTCAGAAAGCACCTGCATGTACGCACCCTTATCCTTCTCGTATGCTAGCTACCTCTGAATACTCGTGCTAGCAGTTTAGTAGCAAATTTGTGTAGTTGTAAATTGTAATATGTGGCCGCTCTTTACTGGATGGTATGAGAGAATGGTCAGAAATATTGAACATAATTACCTAATATTAGTAGCTTATGATTTTGGTCGATGACTACGTTTGATTATAGAATTGTTAGGCATATGTAACCCACCAAGGACGAGTGGACATGAAACGCGAGTAGGCATAAATGTGGCAAAATAAGGTTTTACCTCATTGTGATATGCAAGCATCAATCTTCATTATCGAATTATGCTACTATCGTTGTCTAAGGTTACATGAGGATATCGAAGGCTTATGGTTTGATTAGTGCATCTTATTAGTATCTTTTACCAATATCAGTTATAACTTACAATCTTGAATATGATTGATGACATCTTGCTTCAAATCGCGATTTGACAATTCCAGTCATCCGTAGACGGAAGAAGGTTTTTCTCCTGGAATTTGCTAATGCATCAAAGTAACGGAAGCCTTCCAATAAAAAATGCACATAAATGTGCATGAACTTGAATTGCACGTGAACATGAAGAAAACAACCATCAAGCTATCAGAGATGAATTTAGTTTGTGTATACTGTAGTTAATACTTCAATTTTCACACCTAGGGTAGATAGTAAATGTATCTACTAAGGTACTTGTTTCAGTGAACTAGCTTATTGGACGAAATAATCTATTGAAAGAACTATGAAATTAATTAGCCATTATCAAGAGTTTGAGAAGTTCACTAGAAATGGTCAATTAAGGGATCGATCTAGTGCACAAATAAAACAAGGAAACATTCACCTTATAAGTATATATTACCAGCAGGTTCTAATTTCAATATTAACTACAAGTCCACGTACATAATCTGATAAACATAATCTATCATCTAGATTTGCATAATCTATAATATTTCTTGAACCACCAGCCTCATTTACCAAAAGAAATTAAGACATAATAATGGATTTACACTCTGGGTTGTCAGAAAAACGAACTCTACATTTAATTAGTATTTATGTAGTACCTTGATTGTTCAATCCGTTGATCCTGTCAAAAGATATGCTATACTTAGTATACGTTAGAGCTTAGTAACTAAATGACATACTAAGCCACCTAGTATTTGATCAGCGTATATAATGCAAGTGTAGAGGAAACCACACACGGCAAAATAATGAAATTATCTTTCAACTACGTACTTCACACTCCGCAACTAGAATTGATACGTAAACAAAATGTTTGAGACATGAAATGATAGACGGTTATTGGCCAAATAACAAGTGGTTTCACGTTGGTAAATGAAGAAAAAAGTGTACAATGTGTAAAAGATGAAACCAGTATGGGCCGCGGCGCCTCCTCCCAAGGGTCGCGGCGCCCGTAACGGTAAAATCACTGGGAAGTACTGGAGATGAAGCGCCTCGGCGCCTCGGCTCCAGTGAGCTACTGGACGTGAAGCGCTGCGGGGCCCTCCCGAAGGGCCGCGGCGCCTCGACTCCAGTGAGACCGCTGGGAGACGTTTTAAAACTGATTCTTGGGCTGACTTTGGAGCATTAATCCTCAATTATTTGGCTCATGAATTCAGTCATTATTTGGCTGAATTGTAACCCCAAATTAAGTGTCATTACATGGCATTGAAGGCCATTACTTGGCTATTTGGGAAGACATCTTCATCACACTATAAATTGATGTCATTGACACAATTGAAGAGATACACCAAACTTCAGAATTTTCAAAGTTATTCTTCTTCTCTAGCATACTTCCACACACTCAAAGTTCTTCTTTTCTAGTAAACACTTGAGTTATCCTTTGCTCAATTATTTATTGTTATTTTATCTTGGGAGACAAGTTGCCAAAAGTCGTTAAGGGATTTATACGGGGCAATATAGTCTTAAGGAAAGATTGAACATCAATCGACTCAGCAAACCATTTCATTGTTCTTAATTCCAGATTTGTTATCAAAATTCTTGTTGCTCACTTTCCAATTCTCTTGTAACCGCATTGTATTACTCACAATACTGTATTCGTTAGAGCTTAGTATCTAAATACATACTAAGTGACCTAGTATTTGATCAGCGTATATAATGCAAGTGTAGAGGAAACCACACACTGCAAAATAATAAATTAACTTTCAACTATGTACTTCACACTCCGCAACTAGAATTTACTTGTATTTATATATAGTTACCAAATTTAAAAGGAACCATATTAATGACTAGATGACAATAGCATCAGAAGGTGAGATCGATTCGATATATGTAACAAACTAATTAACAACGGCAAGTTCACCAGTTACTAATTTAATTTAAAATACGTAAGAATTAAAAGTTCAGAATATATTGATAGTCGTAAATTGAGAAACATTTTACAAGCTTGTGATTTTATCAAAACTAGGGGTCAAACTTATAATAAAATTACCTAGCAAGACATAGATCTACAGTACAAAGTCTAAAGAATCCAGATCAATATCTTCTAACAAAGCAAGTACATGGTCTTCAACTTGGTCTCCCTCCAGGTATTCAATATTGTTCTCCTGATAATCATCTTCTGCGACTAGTTGTATATCATCATTCGATGTTCTCCCATTAGTGTCTGTTGAAGTATTGATATACATATCCGAAGCCCTAGACCAGTTGGTCTTGAAGGCAGAGGGTATCCTCATTGGGTGGTGTGGGAGAGCTTGGTCACAAGTTCGAAACCCCAGGGTAACGTCTGGCCTGCCTTCGCCTCTTGGGGGAGCCTGTCACACCTGGCTTGTCAAGTGTGGTTTAACTGGCTGACGTGGTTTGCAGGCTATTGCGTCAGTCCGGGGTTTACCAGGCGCTCGAAGAAGCGGAATGCGGGTTCGCCGTCAACAAAAAAAATATTGATATACATCATAATACATATACTAGTTTATTATTGAGGGTTGTTAGAAGTTATTGGGCTTAGAAGTTACTGGCTATTTTTCCAATGGTCATTTCTGCAAATATTAGTTGTTATAAATAGGTTTAATAGTTGTAATATTCATTAAGAGGAAATAATATCTCACATAAGAGCAATTTGATTTGCTCCCAAAACATATCGTCTTCTCCTCTTCATTTTCTCTTCCTCTCCTCCATTCTCCATTGTTGACTAATCAATAATTTAACATGGTATCAGAGCCGAGTTCGGTATAGATCGATTCAATGCAGCGAGGAATTCAAAATATCCAAAAACGCTAAAAATCGAAGGAACAACATCGCAGTTTTCGCGAAGGAAAGAAATCACAGTTTTCTTCAGAAAAATCAAAATTGCGAAGGAACTGAACACCGAGGGGTTTGATCGAACATATTGAGATGAAAATCAGAAGCCAAAATTGAAGAAAATCGAAATTGCGATGCGAAGGAACTGAAAATCAAAATCGCGATTTCATCTAAAATCAGAATTGAGGATCGATTGAGAGATCAAAGCGACTGTTTTCCGGATTGGAGTGATTCAACACAGTGATTCTCTCTGGATCGATCGATTTCTGAAACATATTGAGGAGAAATTGGCGATCGCGAAGGGAATGAGGATCAGAATCGCGACGCAATCGAAATCAACAGAGTATTGAGCTAATCTCTGTAGGATATAGAGGATATAGATCGATTCTGTTGTGAGTGACACAGGATCGACAGAAAATCGAAGTTCGCCGAAAATATTTCTGAAAATCATTTTCGTAGCTGTTGTTTTATTGTTGATGTTGTTTTCTGTTCAGTACTGGTTCTGTGTTGTTAGAATTGTATGTGTGTTGGTGACTTGACAAATTGGAGGATAATTGTCAAGTTCGTCGTTGTCGTGTTGGTGTGTTAGTATTGCTTAAGTTCAGTGTTGATGTCATGTTAGTGTTGTTACTGAAGTTGTCCAGATGAGGTGAAGGTGTAGGCTCCTCAATTATCCTAACCTTCACTGCTGGCAATAGCAGCTCAGGGGAACACTAATCGTTTTATGTTGGGGCGTCTTTGCGAGCGGTATTGCTCTGCTTGAAGTTGATCTTCTTTGCACGGTGTGGTTCATTCTTGGTCGCTATTCTTTGTTAATGCTTAGGTGTAGCAGAGATATTGCGGTTGTGGTGTAGATGTTGCTATTGCAGCTCATGTTAGGGATATTAATGAATTTCTATGGTTGAGAAGATCATAGAATAGGAAATGTATATCGATAGAAGGATCGAGGAGTTCTTAGCGACAAATAGACTAAGAATTGAGGGATACTTCGTCGAAGACAATATGGATTGAGTGAGATTGCGTGATGAGAATCGAGTGATTCTCTAGTCCAAGCGAGACTAGAAAACGAGGGGTTCTTGCCGCTTATTAAAATAGTTGGTGTGATGAGAATCGAGAGATTCTCTAGTCCGAATGAGACTAGAGAATGAGGGGTTCTTGCCGTCATTTTTACATAAGGAGAATCGAGGGATTTTCTAGTCCGAGTGAGACTAGAGAACGAGAGGTTCTTCGTTGTTGTTGTGGGAGTTGAAAGCTCATACTTGAAAAGTATTGAAGCTGCTGCTATCGTTGCTTCTGAAGAAGAGAGATTAAGCGCAGGATGATTTACGATTACCATTGTACGCTAATTTCTTCGTCTAAACTTGCTGCGGACTATCTGCATATTGTGTGGATTGCTATGTTGTTCCCGATGCTGCGTTTAATGCGTCTGCTGGAATTTTGGTGGCTTGCGACATAATGTCGCACCTATTGATGTTGCTACTATTATCACAATTGCCATTTTGTTCCTACTTGTTCCTGCTGCTTATTGTTGTTTTGCTGCTTATTTTTGCAAGCTGTGTTGATGCTTATATTTCCTGCAGCTGCGGGACTGTTTTGTCTTTCGTGTGTATTGCTGGTGCCACTGATGTACCTGCTGTACCTGCACTCAAATCCAAAATTAGAGGCAAGGGTAGATATATCTATGATGGAGGGGATTATCTTGTATTGGTGACAACAGATAGGCAAAGTGCATTTGACAGAATTCTTGCTTCCATTCCCTTCAATGTCCAGCAGGTATTACTGTTGTTTGTTGTTGTTGCTCGTTGTGCTGCAGCTGCTGTTGTTGCTGCTCACTGTGTTACATCTGTTATTCTGCTATAGGAGCAGTTATTTTTGATATTAGATTTGGAAGTGGAAACTACTACTCACTTATTGTTCCACTAGATGATGGAATTGATGATGAGAGTTATCAGTAATACATGAGGCTTATCAATGTGTCTCTCTTGTTGTTTGTTGCTGGTGTTACGAAACAGGAGTTGTATTAGGAATAGAGTTTTGCTTTATGTGGACATTGATATCCATCGCGGTGATGATGTGGAGTTTGGGCTGCTAACATTATTGTGGCAACCACCAGAATTGAAACTACTGTTATGTGTATCAAATGCAGTACTTGGAGAGACATAAGATTTCACAGTGCCCACGTATGATATGAAATCTGCCGCTGAGCTTCCATTGTATCTGATACTGGGGATGATGTGTGGAGTAGGATGCTGATATTGCCCAGCCACAAGTATATGCACTGGTGTCGTCAATGTTTCTGCTGATGCGACTATTATAAATTCGGAAAATGAAGACTGCTAAGACCTGCTATGCTGGAATTTTGCTGTTGCTGTTTTTTTTTTTTTTTTTTTTTTGCTAAGACCTGCTGGAGCAATTTCAGTGTTTTGCTGCTAGGGCATCCAATTGCCTATATCAAATGAGAATAGTGGACTCTACTGGAGATGGAGGAACTGCTTGTATGGCTGCATATCTTCTGTTGTGGTTGCTTCTGAAAATGGAAAAAGGCTGAAATCTGAGTTGATGGCCATGTGCTGGAACTTAGAGAATATTGTTTGCAGCTGATTTCCAAGCTAGGACTGAAACCTCTGTTTTCAGTGTCTAGCTTGAGGGGATGTTGAAGTATTGATATACATCATATATACATATCATATACTAGTTTATTATTGAGGGTTGTTAGAAGTTATTGGGCTTAGAAGTTACTGGCTATTTCTCCAATGGTCATTTCTGCAAAGATTAATTGTTATAAATAGGTGTAATAGTTGTAATATTCATTAAGAGGAAATAATATCTCACAGAAGAGCAATTTGGTTTGCTCCCAAAACATATCGTCTTCTCCTCTTCATTTTCTCTTCCTCTCCTCCATTCTCCATTGTTGACTAATCAATAATTTAACAGTGTCTTCTTCTTGCATAACTGAATCGATAAAAATTCTTCAACGTCTTTCATATTTTCATCGTTAACCACCTTACTATTGTTTCCTTTTTTCTTATCACCGGATTTTTCCTTCTTCTCGATCTTACAAATTACATAACCCTTGTTCTTAATTTTCCCAGCGTCCAGATAACTGTCATGCAAAGAGTACTCAGTCATCGACCACTCTCCATTAGCCTTGTTTGATGATTTGTTAGCGGGCATGTACTTCAAACTTTTCATGTACCCCATGAGTCTCCCTTTATCGTCAAACACTTCTTTCCCTTTGTTTTGTACCTTCCATGTAAAATATTTTCCACGTCTTCTTCTCTTTCTTTTGCGGAGTGATGAAGTAACGAGTGTTGTTGTTGTTGTTTCCCTCGTTAAAATTCTGCCATGGCTCCTTTTCCGCGTAAAGATAACCTGCTGCATCAATTGGTACTGCTCAGGAAGTGGCTCGCTTCGTACAAACCCTAATAGATACTTCATCAGTTCCCTGTTAGTCGGGTGAAACCGATAGCCCATCGGACGGGAAGAAGAAGGTCCCTTAGCTTGATGATCACATTAGTATACTGCCATTGTTTTAGTGTTGTGAATTGAATGGAGACAAAAGATTAATGTAGTTCCTAAACCCTAGCTAGTTACGTTGTAACACTCTTAATGGTGAAGAACATAACTTAGTTTGTTAATGGTACAATGGTTCTTAGAGCAACTATTTATATATAGTTCTTACTTGGAGCTAACGCATCTTTAATTTTCTAATATTTTGTTTCCTAAATCTAGTAGAAAAGGTTTCAAATTCTAGTAGCGTATTAGTAGTATTGTATGTTTATAAGGATTTCCTTTGAGCCAATTAGATGGAAACAATATTCCCTATTTACAATTTGTTTTTCTAATAGCGGCTAGCCTATGATGAATATACTTTGTATATTTAGGAGATATATTGGTTGATTTTTAATTTAAAAAAATAAATTGAAAAGAGCTAGCACTTACAATAATTTCGGAGATATATTGGTTGATTTTTAATTCACATATAAATTTTATATAGGACTTAATTAGAAACTTATAGTACTAGACAGGAAGCTGGTTTAGAGCTTTTCACTTATTTCCCCCAACTAGCTAGTTTCTCTAGTGGCACGTGTATTCTGATTCATTCAGTATAATTTTCTATTGAAGTACAAATTCTTGTAAACAATAAAAATGATCATTAGGTCAGTGATTTCATGATAATTTAAGTTCAATCTAATTGGATATTGCCGATTCTGAATGTGCAAAGATAAACAATCAAATAGTTCGGCAACATTGTCTGTAATTGCGTAACTTTTGATTTATGAGGTACTAATAATCTAGTGCATGCTCATAAATAAATAGGAGAAAACTTAACATCTAACGCTGGCAATAACAATTACTTCCTCAGTTTTAATTTTTTTATTTTAATTTGACTTGACGCAGAATTTAAAAAAATAAAGAAGATTTTTACTGTGTGGCGTAACACATGAGTAGGGTGTGGAAATGAGGCTTGAGACATGACACCCAAAAGTGAGGAAATTTTAAGTATCTTGGGTCAATTATTCAAGGAAATTAAGAGATTGATGACGATGTCACACTGTATTGGGGTAGAGTGAATGAAATTTAGGCTTGCCTCAGAAGTTTTATGTGATAAGAATGTGCCACCAAAACTTAAAAGACAAGTTTTATATATAAAGTACTGGTAGTTAGACCTACTATGTAGTATGAGACTGAGTGTTGACCAATCAAGAAATCTTATATCCATAAGATGAAGGCGGTGGAGATGATGATGTTGTGATGGATGTGTGAGCATATATACAATGAATAAGGATAGAATTAGAAATGAAGTTATCCGGAATAAGGTGGGAGTGACCTCGGTGGAGGACAAGATGCGGAAAGTGAGGTTGAGATGATTTGGGCATGTTCAGATGAGAGTCACGGATGCCCCGGTGTGGAGGTGTGGGAGGTTGGCTTTTAGACAGGTTCAGAAGAGGCTTGGGTAGGACGAAAAATATCGGGGAGAAGTGATTAGGTACGACATGACGCAATTGCAACTTACCAAGGACAACCTTATATATGAGGTTGTGGAGGACACAAATTAGGGTAGATGGGTAGTCGTACGAGTCTCATGTATCCTGTCATACTAGTAGGCGTAGTGTTACCTTGTAGGTTCTTGTACTTTGATTTTCTGTTACTATCTGATATTTCTTGTACTCCGATTATCGTACTAGTTGATGCATTTACTGTTAAAATTTCTCCATTAATGCTTATTTATAGTATTTTGTCATGATGTCTTTACTTTACTTTAGTTTTTTTTCTTCAAACCTTATCTGATTTTTTGTCATATTTTTTATTAAGCGAGACTCTTTCGAAAACATCATATCTACCTCCCAAGGTAGGAGTAAGGTCTGCGCTACCCTCCCTATATCCCATCGTGTGATATTACAATGAGTATGTTGTTGCGGTGGTAATGGTTTTAAATTAAAGATGTGTATAATATATCAAAATGTCATTTGAATCTTGTAATCTTAAATATAGCATGTAGGATATTGTTGGGTATAAAGAATTACGAAATATAGAAAGTAATATTTATTTTTGAAAAGTAAGATAAATAAATTAAAATAAAAGTAATATTTGAGGGATAAAAATTAAAAATCACAAATTTAAAGGTAAAAATTAAATACCACCCAAAATAGGTATTTGTGCGAATTATCCAAATGAATATGCATGTGTTTGCTCCAAAATGGGCCACATAAAATTTATTGGCAAATGTAAGCTCGTCAAACTCGAAAATGAACAATGAGTCATTTGCACTTTTTGTTGTGAAGAAGGCGCATGGCATTATTTTTCGAGTCTTGCAGGGTAAATCGGTGACGGATCATTTGTACTTTTATCCTTATTTTGTGTTGGTCTTTATTTTTTACTTTTTAAAATCGAAATTATACTTTTAAAATCAAAATTATATATATAGAGATATAAGTTAAGTATCATGCTATAGACAAGTTATCCCAATGCTAAATTCAATTTTAAAGCGCAAAATTAAATATTAGTACATTTGAAGGCCAAAAATGAAAGACCAGTTCATTTGATGGGAAACCGTGCAATTACTTGATGAACAATTGGATCGTGGGCTTCTAATAACCATTATTAGGATTTGGGCCTGACATTTTCACACCAAAAAATGGCATCATTCAGAACCACCACAACATTCCTCGTCCGGGAAATATTCCGTCCGTCAATACAGTTGCCAACTGTTATTCGGTTCATCCACATATCGCCGTTGCCGTTAACGGCGACGAGCCTGAGCCTTGTTGTGAGTCATCCTATTTTATCACGGAATCTCTCATTTAGTTCCGTCAGGTGTGCGGCGGCGGCCTCCGATGACGGAAAGAAGTCGCCGGCGAGGCTTGTTCAGGTTCAACAGCTGTTATATGAAGCCAAGGAACGAGCTCAAGCTGCTGGAAATGATCCTATTCCTAAGATTACTCTTGGTATATTAATTGCCTCTATTTTGAATCTCATTTTTGTTCAACTCAAAATTTCATTTTAATTCTGCCTGAAAGTTGTATTTTGAGTTAATGGGAAAAAAACACCTAAAATATCACCTCTTCAACTATCTACTATTCCGAGTTTCATACCGATGCTGAGTTGGCCTCCACGCGCCTGTTGTTGATTGATTTTAAATAGTTGGCCAACTCAGCATCGAGGTGTGTTTTTAATACAAAAGGAGTGATAGTTTAGGTAGGTAAAGTGAATAATGAATAGTTGAGGTATGAATCTCGCAAAAAACAATAAAGATAGTTTACATGTCTATTTTACCATTCCTTATTAGTTGAAAACTGCACTTTTTGAATCTCATTTTTTAACTCCGCTTTTTATTTACAGAAATGCAGAGTTAATACACCTAAACTATCACCTTTTTTTGCTGAGTTTTATACCTCAACTATTCATTATTCCATTTACCTACCTAAACTATCACTTCCTTTGTATTAACACACACCACGATGCTGAGTTGGCCTCCACGCGCCGGTTGTCGATTGATTTTAAATATTTGGCCAACTCAGCATCGAGGTGTGTTTTAATACGAAGGGAGTGATAGTTTAGGTGGATAAATGAAATAATGGATAATTGAGGTATGAAACTCGCAAAAAAAATGATTGTTTAGGTGCGTTTTTTACCATTCCTTATTAGTTGAAAACTGTACTATGTCGGGGCTTGGATCAGTAATGTATAGAACATCTTATCTTGTAAAATATACACTATTTGCAAGTTCTGATGGGTGCGTTAGTACTGGTATGATCGCATCCAACTTTTGTAGTTTAGTGTTTGTTTTCATATTTTAGAGAATAAGGTATTTTTAAATAAGTAACTGTAGTATAGCCTTGAAGTAGGGTTGGCATTTATAATTAGTTAGTGTATCATTTCACTTTGAAATGGTCCCAAATAAAACGCAGTGTTCACTGCAACTAGTTGTGATTGAGTAATAGTAGTTGATTGATTGATATTCTTTCACTTCCATATCCCCATGTTAGAATACTTGATATAATTATAAGGTTAAGCAAAGGTAATGTCTTTTTACTGACTGATTGTATATCAGATGGTATTCCAGAAAACAATCGTGTATATATATCAACCTTACAAGTGATGTCCACATGGCTAAGCTATAGTGGCGTGACTTGGAAGTTGGATTGTCAGATAAGGCGATCAGATTCATCCACCAAGTTTTGTGTTATGCTGAGAGTGTTATTTCTTCAGTAGCTCTTTTTTGTTTTTGGTTGGGGTCTGGAGGCTTTGTTTTACTCGGTCTTGGACTGCTAGAATATGTATAGCCTAAGTCTTGGTGAGTAGAGTTGCCAGATACCTGTGCAGTTGTGTTGGTGAGACGTAGTTGGCATCTAATGGAATAGTCAAGGTGCGCACAAACTGGCCCAAACACTTCATTAGGAAAAAAAAAATGAAAGAATGTGTACAGCATAACATCAATGTCAAAGACTGATATTAATCAAAGTTGAACCACAGGTATAGTTGGACTTGAGACTATTGCCAAGTTAATTATTCTGGATTTTCTTTTAACTTCTTAGGACATAAGTAGTTGTAACAGCTACAGTATGAAATTGCTTAATATGGCTCTTCTACTCTTCGAAAAGCTAAAACCACTTGGACTATCTAATATCCATCAAAAGCTTTCTTTTTCATGCATATTTTCTCAAAGCAAGGCCAACTATCTTATACTGACCTATAAAAGATCTTAGTAACCTACTCTTATGAGAGAAGGATTGATGGATGGGTGCATATTCTTGTTTCCAATATTCAATTAGATTTAGTTTTTAACATGGAAGAAGTGTTGCTTCTGATTAATTGTTCAGCTTAATTTGATCAGGATATCTTGTACTTGTTGAAGTTATTGAACAAAGTAGAAAAGCTAATCTTTTATTTCATAAAAAAAATGAAAGATGTGGAGAAGCTAATATCTTTTTTTGGTGGTGCTCTTCTTTGTTCTATTCTTTTTGGGCCAGATCATGTTACTGTTAACTTTGCAAGAAGTGGAGGTCCTGGAGGTCAAAATGTTAATAAAGGTCTGGTGCAGCTTGTTTCAGAAGATAAGATTACCTTCTAAGCTTTCATTTCCTTCTTTTATATCAAGAAGCTTGTATCTTTACAGTAAATACCAAGGTGGATATGCGGTTCAATGTTAAAAATGCTTATTGGTTAAGCGACAGAGTCAGGGAGAAGATTCTGCAAATGGTGAGCTAACACCTGTATTTCATTGTTTATGCATCCTTTATAAATATAACTTGGTGGCCTTGATCAGGTAGTATCTCAGTTTTCATTTCATCCAACTAGCTACTATTATTTAAATTGGTACTAGAATGTTTAAGTCCATTTCTTGGTTCTTCCTACTTTACATCGCTTGCAAGAAGGGTTCGTGATATGTGTGTGTGTGCACACACAGAGAAAGAGAGAGAGAGAGGGGTAAATGGCTATCATGATTACATGATGGTTTGAAGGGACACTTTGCCACTGTTATTTTTGAGAAAAGTATAGTTTCAATAGGCTATGGACTGGTCGCAATACTTATTTTCCAGATGCTGATAACGTTCCTGCACGCTGCTAGATCCATAATTAGGTGATAGAAGTGTACTGATTAGTGATACTTGTTGTGCATGTCCGCATTTCTGATTACTGGACTTGCTCTATTGCTAAGCACTATTTACTGTTCTTTATCATGTACTAAAACAAACCTTAATGGGACATATTTCTTTGGTTCATTGGGAAAACTATCTAGTGAAAAGGCCATTATGCTTCTTGTTGTGTGTAATTTATTGCTGTTTACATGTATTTATTGTGATCCAATTTATTGCAATCCACCTAACACTTCAGCTAAGTTTTGATATCCTAAACAGGAAAAGAATCGGATAAATAGGGATGGAGAGCTTGTGATCTCTTCAACAAAGATGAGAACTCAGAAGTTAGTTTCTTCCCTGTATTCTTTTTTGTTTGCGTAGTCAAAGGCTATAGAGCTGATTGCATGCTATGATTCTTTACAGGGGTAACATCGAAGATGCTTTGAGTAAATTACAGGTACTCATTTCCTTATATGACAGTTCCCACTTTCTATCAATTCGAATGGTAGAAGTCAATCCTTGAGGTGTCAGATGATGTTCCAGTGAGTAGATTTGTCCCTCAACATACACGTTCATTATGAATTGCTCATTTATCTCAGTATCACAGGCTATAATTGAAGCTGCATCTTATGTACCACCACCTCCATCTGAAGAGCAAGTGAAAAAAATAAATAAGTTGTAAGCGTCTCAAACCAATTGCCATCTGTTATGCACTTGTTACATACCAATTACATGTATTTTATGCAAATTTGTAGTTTTCTGGAATGACCAATCTCCTTTCTCTATACAAAAGGGCTGCTGTTGGGGAGCGCAAAAGGCTCGACAATAAGAAGGCCCAGTCACAAAAGAAGGCTATGCGAAGAAGCAGAGATAGTTATGACTGATTCCAAGAGCTCAAGATGTGTAACATAGGCACTTTGCTATCAAATACTCCCAGCGCTTTGATCATTTCCTTCGTCCTACTTTTAAACGTTATGAAAATGGTTTGAGGAATTAGTATAGAATCTCTGTAGGTCCTTCAGATGACGGCTTCTTGATTTAACTTATATACCAGATTAGTTAAAAGAAGCCTAAGCTTTAGCTGAGAGGATTACTGAAAGCAAAAGATCTTGTACTTTCTTTTCTTTCCGAAGATGTTGATATTGGATAAGTAAGCTTAGGTCTTGGGTGAGTATGCCTCTGTAGTTGCAAAAGAAGAATAACATAGCCACCTGTCTTTTTTTATGTACTGAAGTCTCGTGTGTGGCCGAGGCAGATCCAAGATTTTTACTTGATGAACTAGACTTTTAAGCTTCTTATCACTGAACTCATCGGTACTGTTAAAGTTATGTGGTCAGATATTGTATTTGTTGAAATATTTTGGATTTCACATGGAAATATTCCGAGTCGAAAATATTGGGTTCGAATCCTGGTTTGTGGGCAGTTGAGAAATCTCCTCATTTGGTGATCTCTTTTCAAATTTTTGGACATAAAGTTCCATGTTTTTATCTATGTGCAATTGCCTAGTGTTTTCCCTTTAGTTATTGCTCTAAAATGCGTTGGCTAGAAGGTGATATTTCAGAAACAACAAAAATACGCAAGAGTTTCAAACTCTTAACCAAACACTGTCAATATTGATCAAGTATTTAATGCTTATTTCCCTTTCTCGAAAGACCAGAATAAGTAACGGAAATGAGGTGAGAAAATTATAATATCTGATCAATTCTGTCTATTTGTGTAACAACTATGAAACCCAAAGTGCTATTTGACTATTCCATCCAAAACTTTCAAACACCTATATACAACTTTCATCACCAAGATAAACACTAGCATATGTCAAAATTGTCATAAATCAGAAACCTAATTAATCTTCTTTCATTCTACTATATTATAGGAGAGGGAGTTAAGCATGCTTTCTCCGTCAACATGCCTGCCTGGTGCAGGGGTATTTCCGTCATTTCCTGCCAATAGCTAAATTTGTTGCCGTGTTTTGTGGTGCTTTATGCATAAGGAGGTTAACATTTTCCATTAAATATCTTAACTGCCCTTTGTAGAATTGTAGTGATAGCTGCTGGATTTCTAGAGTAACTTTTTGCCCCTGAGTTTTTAGTTTAATTAAAATCTTTTCCATTTTATTCTTAATATCATGTATTCTTGAAAATAATTAAATATTGATTAGAGTGTAATTAATTGGAGAGAGATAAGAATAAAATAGTAAAAATATACATTTTATTTATGATTTTTTAAGACACAAGTAAAGAATAAATTAGACAAGTAATATGAGACGGGAGGAAGTATGTGATTCATTCCTATACGGAAACAGTTGGCCATGGAAATCTTTGCCTTCAAAAGCAACATCCGCTTGAGAAACTTCACTGATCAGATCAATTATTTCACATGGTTTCAATTAGGGGTGCACAAAGGGTTAGGACCGGACCGGACCGAGGACCGAACAGTAGGATTATCCGGACCGAAGACCGGACCGAATCCGGTCCGGTCCGGGTCATTTTCGGTCCGGTCCGGGTTTTCGGACCGAATGGACCGAATTTGATCCGATCCCCCGCCGCCCCATCCACCTGCAGACCCCCGCCACTCCCCGCCATCGGACGTTTGACATATCAAATATAGGTTGTAAATTGATCAAACTTTATACGATCATAACTTTGCGCTCGGACGTCTGCTTTACCTAAAAAAATTTGATTTCGCGTATTTTTACGTCACGGTGGCCAAACTATGCAAGCGATTTGATTCCGCGATTTCTCCAAAAGCGTCAGTCTTACCCTCAATTTCTCTTTTCCCAAATCGTTATGTTTTCCCATTTTCAAATCTAAATATCTCGCGATGTACAATAGATTTCAACGTAAAAATTTCGTGGCACCGATCGAGAATGTCAATTTCAGATTGGAAATTCAATTTTTAAAAACTGCCGGAACCCGACCCGGAATTATATAATATTATATATTAGAAATTTAGAAAATTAGGAATTATATATATTAGGAATTTAGAAAATTATAAATTATATATATTATGTATATTAGGAATTATATAATTCACTATATATTAGGAATTATATATATTATAAAAAAAATCGATCTGGACCGGACCGAAAACCGAAATTTCAAATCACATGGACCGAAGACCGGACCGAATTTCTCGGTCCGGTTCGGTCCGGTCCGAACAGGTTCGGTCCGGTCCGAACAGGTTCGGTCCGGACCGATTTTTGTGCAGCCCTAGTTTCAATAATAACTAATTAGTTCTGAAATCTAAATATGTACAACAGGAAAGATGTTTTCGCTATAATAATTTGGGGAAAGAACATATATTCCTTGTACTTCATGAATTTTCCATATATCTCTCCGTAAAACATAACTGATTTCAAAATATTTTTTATAATTAATGTTATTCAATGATAACTCATGCTAATTGGTGTAGCTTGATCATCAGTGGAACTCCTTTTAATTTTATTTTTCAATCTTATGACTAATAAAATTATGATATATCCATCGACCACCACCACCACTCACGGTGGCTCCAACATGTGCAATATCCACCGGGTAGCCAAGTTGGTGTAGCAGTAGAGCGCGGGATTGCAAGGTCACGAGTTCGATCCCCTGCATAAATCTTCTTGGTTGAGCGCATACACGCGTGGCAGTAAGTGTGGTTAATCGGTGGCGTGGTTTGCGGTATTGCGTTAGCGGGGTTTCTGCGTGACTCAAAAGAGTAGCGGCTGCGGGTTCCTTCGTCAAAAAAAAAAAAAAAAAACATGTGCAATATCCAAACCTTTCTCAACCGGCAAAAAAACTGACCATACAATTCTTGATTTTCCGACAAGAACAGTCCTCCACCTAAACTCAGAATCAATTCTTGAACTAGCATTCTTACATATTAAAACAGCACCTCTATGTCCCAATTTAGAATATCTTACCAAAATCATTTCTTCTACAATCAACAACCAAGAAGTCAATACCTATTAACCCTTCCATTGCTTCTTCAGGTTCTCCGACCACAACTTCCGGCGACATTCCGGCGTGTTCCATAGCTTGTATATACTCTGTTCTTGAATCTTCATCAGATACTACACACATATTGTTGGAAATTTTATTAACGTGAATTAAAGTTAATCCTATTATTTATGACTCGAACAATTGGGGGCGCACGTCGGAAACGTCGTTACGTTGTACCATAAATTTTCTTAGTGAAAGATATATTGGTACGTAAACAAAATGTTTGAGACATGAAATGATAGACGGTTGTTGGCCAAACGACGAGTGTTTTATGTTGTTCAATGAAGGAAGAAGTATACGACGTGTAAAAGATGAAACAAATCGAAAATCGCCGCGGCGCCTCCCAGGCTGAGCCACGGCGCTTCGGAGGCAGAATGATCGATGGAAAGTTTCTGACTTTTGGAGCATTGATCCTCCATTACTAGACACTTGAATTCAGTCATTATTTGACTGAATAACACCTGTCAATAAGTGACATTACATGGCCATTGATTGTCATTAGTTGGCCAGATGAGAGGTCATCTTACCACACTATAAATTGAGGTCCTTGACTCAATTTGAAGAACACACTTCACTCTTATTTAGTTCAGGAACTTCTTCCTCTCTAGCATACTTTCACACACTCAAACACTTGAGTTTCTTTGCTCATTTGTTAGTTATTGTTTTATCTTGGGAAAAAGTTGCCCATTACCGTAAAAGAATATATACGGGGCAATAATGTCTTAAGAACATAGTGAATATCACTCGACTCAGCAACACCCTTATAACACTACCCGATTTAGTGTCTTTTGGTTTCAGGTTATAAAGATCAAGAGACTTGCTGCAGTGAAACGAAGATCCAAAGATCCAAGACTTCAAGATTGATTCAAGAACGAAGATCAAGACCTCAAAATCTTATTGTTGTCACAACTCTTGTTAGGCTTCAAGTCTGTTGTATTGTAATTCATTATTGTTATTCTTTCAAAGCATTGGTAGTAGTTGCATATTATTCTCGTACCTCCATGATATAACTCACACATATATGCCCACCATTTGTATGATGACTTGCTACAGCTAATCCAATATTTCTTGTCATAACCCCGTTGACACCCAATTTTGACCCATCTTTTGGATATTTTTTGCAATTTTAAGTGTTTTAGGACACCGCATTTTAATCACCATTTTTTGGCATTTTTGTAAATTTTTACCTAACATTCTATGTTGTTTTATTTTTTGTAAATTGACATCACGTTTTAACTTTTAATTAGGTATTAAACATTTTCAAATATTATGTTATTATTATTGCGCGATCATTTTATTTTAATAATTTTGCATCTCTTTAAATAATTAATTGACATCCCGTCTTTACTTTTAATTAGGCATTAAATACTTGTTAAATATTGTATTTTATTATTATTGCATCCGCATTTGCATTTTAATAATTTTGCATCTTTTTAAATAATTTTTCTTTTAAATAATGAACTCGTTTTGCATTTTTGTCAAATCAGTCCAGTCCGAGGCCCAATCCGAATCATTCCAATCCAACACCATTTTTAATTTCATCCAAACACCCTATTTTATTTCCCCCCCCCCCCCCTAAAATCAAATATCACTTTTCATTTCTCTCTCAAATACCAAACCCTAACCTAATTCTACCATATAAATAAAACATTGCACCCTCTTTTCATGGTCATTCAAAACAACATCATCAGCCGCACTTCACACTTCACACTTCCCTCACACTTCTCTCATCTTCATCCAACTCCCGTCGTCGTCGACCCCATCCGGCGAACCCTCACCATCGAACCTCTGTTCGCGAACCAACATCACCACTGCCTCGCCGGAGGCGACTACCGGTGAGGGTTGGACAGTTCGAACCCCACTGCCCAGACCCATTCTCCCATCGAACCCACAATCCCAACGCCACTGTCCCACCGTCGCGAATCAGTGGCTCCACCATCGACCACACCCCATCGTCGACCTCACTGTATCGCCAACCTCTTTTCTCTTTTGTTGTATTGTCGGCTTTACCTTGTTGTTTATTGGTTGGACTGATTCTCGTTTTTCTTTTTCGTTTTCAACTGGCCGGAGTTCACATAACAATGGTTGCTATTTTCTTTTCTTGTTGGTTATTTTGCTGCTACTATCGTGGCTATTTTCCGGCGGGTACTTATTATCTTCGATGACTTGCCATTATTGCCTCATTTGCTATTTTTGTTGTTGTCTGAGATACTGATTCGGGTCGGATTTTCTGATCCGCGAATGTTGTTGGCTATTGTTTGCTGTTGCCCGGCTTGTCGGACTGATTTCACAGTTTATTGGACTGATTTTTGGTTTGATTTGCTACTGATTTTTGGCTATACTGCCATTGATTTTTGGCTATTTTTGCTAATGATTTTGGACTGGTTTTTCTGCTATGTTGCATACTGATTTTGACACATATTTTGCCGATTTACTGATTTGAATTGATACTACACTTGAATGGCCAATGAAAAAGTTATCCGTCGATTTTTGAGGCCTCCACAGTTGCAAAGACGGAAAATAAAATAAAGCTTTCTGGGCGTTGATGATTTCTTCTACTTACGCAGGATAACCAACATGTGCTGGCGGTGCGAATTTTCGCAGCCGGACTTGTTTAGGATGTCCCACTTTATTTTATATATCTGAGCCCTTCGTGTTTAAACTATTACTGTTTTGACGCGAATTCGAAAGTTTTATTTATTTTATTGTTCTAACAATATTGGCCGATGAAGCAATCTCCGTCTGATTTTCAAGGCCTCCCCTGTGCAAAAAACGGGTTTATTTTTTGCTTTACTTATTAATTCTTACTATTACTTTAAAATTATTTATTCTATTACTAACACTTTTACTAAGTGTTTCTGCAGGTATCCGAAGATCATCTTGTGTAGAAGGCCTAAAAGGGCTAAAAGATGTCCCGGAGTTTTTATTCGATTTTAGCTTTATTATTTTGTATTGCATTCCATTGTAATTGTAAATTATGAAAACTGCTTAGAATATGTAGAATAAAAAAGGCAATAAATAATTAACCTAGGTTTGAACGGATAACCGCAAGTTAGCGGATCTTAAATGATGTCTAACCCCTTCCCTTTAGGATTAATAAAGAACTCTGATCCAGAATTTCATTAATTTCGCAGACCATTAAATTGAGATTAATTGCAGTATTTTTATTGCAATAAATCAAGTGTTCTAATTCACTTAATTAATTAGGTGGCAATTATTCAAAATCAACATTATTGCTCCATCCAAGGAACCGCGCCAAAGAACAATGTTTCAGATACCGTTCATACCCCAGAAATCAAAAACGGGCGCGAAACCCCCCATCTCTTGACCATGTTTCTACAATCATTTTTTCATCCCATCCTGCTGCCTTAGCTGATATCATCTCTGCTACATTTGATTCTTGAAATATCCCACTGTATAACCATTGAAAATTACAAGAAAATAACAAATATAATTACCAAATTTAAAATAATTCCTTAAATATAAAATAATTTTAATCACTTTAATTTGCAAAAAAAAAAGGACTTTCCATCATTGCTACTCTCTTGAGCGTTCTTCCTCTCAAGCTCTTTCACTTATTCAGAGGTATAAGTAATCTTATTTTGGGGATTTTCCCTCTTTCCTTCCGAATTTGATTTCCCATCTTTTACTAAACAACCCCAAAGTAGTCCCCGGACACGGTCTAATGATAAAAGAGGGTTTTAAGTCGCTATGGACACTTAAAGCGTGATATCGATTTTCAGTGTGGGAGCATTCTGCTTTCTTCTAGGGTTGATACTTGTAAGTGCTATCAGTTGTTCGTTCTCAAACACTGATTATTGAAACACATTTAGCAATTTACTGATAGTAATATTGAGGAGCGATAGTACTATCTCCAGTACTAGTCTGGCGCCAGCCGAAAACTAGAAAATAAAAATCCCAAAGTATGTTTCTGAAACCTACGTCTACCGACCAGACCCCTACTTTAATTCAGTAAAGCACTTTTTTCCCCACATTTCATCTTACACCTAACACCCAACTCCCTTCTCTATTCACCACGTAGCACCGTCTAACTCCACGTGTCCCCGGACCCAACTTTTATATACCCACCATCCTCGTACCCCCAATCCCCCGCCCCGCCATCAACAATGTACCGTTTCAAACAATCTCTTCAATTCCTCAAGCCCAATTCAACTATTATCAACTCATACAAACACTTCTCTAATCAAACCCACCTAAAAAATGCAGGCCCAATGGCTTCCCTTCTCAAGACCCGATCCGTTATCCGTTTCTCCGGACCCGAAACCGTTAAATTTCTTCAAGGTCTTATTTCCAACGATGTACGTAGGCTATCCGACCCGCAAACCGAAGATAGGACCACTTTGGCCACAACTAATGTCCCGTTTATTTCGGTTGCCCCGGTTTATTCAGCTCTATTGACTCCTCAAGGAAGGTTTTTGTATGATATGTTTTTGTACCGGCCGGGCCGGGCTGATGAGAAGCTTGATCGGACTGGGTCCGGGCCAGGCCCGGACCCGGGGGAGCTTGAATTGTTTGCTGATGTTGACGGTTCTGAATTGGATGGGCTTTTGCAGATACTGAAAAAGTGAGTTTTAAAGTTTTGAGCTTTATGTTATTTCGCGTATTAAATTCAAGAGTTAAAGGTTAAAAACACACCTAAACTGTCACCTGTTGTCAATTAATTTCAAATATATGGCCAACTCAGCATCGAGGGTGTGTTGTCTTTTAATACGAAGGGAGTGATTGTTTAGGTAGGTAAAGGAACAATGGATAGCTGAGGTATGAAATTCGCGAAAAAATGATAGTTTAGGTGTGTTTTTGACCATTAACTCTAAATTCAAGTTAATTGTGATAGAGCATTTGGATGAGTATTTTTGCAAATGTAGCGTGGGGTATTAGCATGAAATTGATTAATTAATTGTGCTCAAGGATAAACTAGATGGGGTTAGTTATATGACTCATCTGCATTGATTCTGCTCTGTTCGTGGTGATTAAATTCAATTATAAATAATTTGTCCTTAAATTATTCATAACTAATTAGATATTTTAGTATGACAATGATATCCAGAAGGGTGATAAGAAACAAAGCAGGGTGATTCAATCTTTCTTCCATCAATTAAAGCCTGCAGCTTAGCCCGTTAAATCTATATTGGCAAGCTATGTTGCTTTGACTCTTCAAAAATGTCGACGGGTGCGTGCAAAATTAGTGCATTTTTGGAGGATCCGACACGGGTGCGGTAGTATTTTTGGAGAGTCCGAGTAACATAGATGGCAAGGGCAAAAATATGACTTTTAGGATATTACTGTAACTGGCTATGAATTAGTTTAGTGGAAATGCTTACTTATATAGAGAAGGCAGTTGAAATTGCGGTTAGAAGAGAAATGTTGCTCAAAGAGTGTGGAATCTTAATCCTTCTGGAAGTTACCAAGTATCAGAGACATTACCTATAGAACATGGAAATGAAAAGTGCATGAAAAGTGCAGCTGCTTGTATGACAGGGCACTTTATTTCCGAGGCGCCAATGCCAATTGTTAGCTAAATAGTTGCCAATTGATTTTTAGAGTTGTATATAAGTATCAAGTTCCCTAAATACTACAACAGTGAAATCCCACAATGTGGAGTCTTGAATGCGTAAAGTGTACGCAGTTCTTACTTCCACCTTGGTAGGTAGAGCAACTGTTTTCGGGAGACTCTAGACTCAAAACAACATAATCACAAGTAAAGCAAAGCAGAGCAAGAGAAACGGTACAAGAAATTAAAGCATTATGAAAATGCTGATAACAAAATTGAATACGCCATGATAGCGCATTCTAACAAAATGAAGCAGTAGCTAACACAACTAAATAAGATAAACAAAGTACCCTAAAATATATAGTAACAGAAATCAAACTACAGGGGACTATAAAGTTATATTGCACCTACAAGTGTGATAGGATAATCAGTAAGAACACTACAACTATCATTTTGTAAGCGTAAATAACACTACACTCTACTAACTACTACCCTTTTCCCTAATTCGCGTCTCCACAACTTCCTATCTAAGGTCATGTCCTCAGTGAGTTGCACATGCGTCATATCCTGTCTAATCACCTCTCCCCAATACTTCTTCGACCTACCTCTACCCCTCTTGAACCCGTTCATTGCCAACCTCTCACACCTACACACTGGTTATCTGTGTCTCTCCTCTGCACATCTCCTCTGCACATGCCCGAATCATCTTAAACTCGCTCTTTTCGCATCTTATCCTCCACCGATGTCACTCTCACTTTGTCTCAGATATCATTCTAATCCTATCTCTTTTTGCCTGCCCACACATCCATCTCAACATTTTTTATCTCCGCAACTTTCATCTTTTGTATGTGTGAAGTGTTGACTAGCTAACACTCCGCCCCATACAACATAGTTGATTTAACCACCACCACTATAAAATTTATCTTTAAGTTTTGGTGACACATTTTTGTTGCACAAGACTCCAGATGCGAACCTCCATTTCATCCACGCCTGGCTCAGGGCCGCTCCCGTTGTTGAACTTATACTCCAAATATTCTGTCTTGGTCCTACTCAACCTGAACCTTTTAGACTCCGAAGTCCGTCTCCAAACCTTCATCTTGGCGTTCACTCCGCTGCGAGTCTCATCAATCAGGACTATGTCATCTGTGAATAACCTACACCATGGTACCTCCGTTTGAATTTATCGCGTCAGTCCGTCCATCACCAAGACAAATAGAAATGGGCCAAGAGCAGCTCCATCATCACTTGAAAGTGCTCCGAGTATCCTCCTACCGTCCGTACCCTAGTCGTGGCTTCATCATACATATACTTGATCGCCCTAGTGTATGCTACAGGTACACTTCTAACCTCCAAACATCTCCATAGAACTTTTCTAGGAACTTTGTCGTATGCCTTCTCGAGGTCTATGAAAATCATATGTAAGACCTTCGTTGGAGCCTCTCCTCTCTCTATACTGCTCCACCAACCTCCTAATAAGATGAATGACTTCAGTAGTCGAACGTCCCGGTATGAATCCAAACTGGTTCTCGAAAATAGACACACCTCTTCTCACCCTCATCTCCATAACCGTTTTCCTTTCGCTCAGCAGCTTGATACCCTTATAGTTGTTGTTGTAACTCTAGATATCACCTTTGTTTTTGTACAAGGGAATCATTGTACTCCACTTTCATTCTTCGGGCATTCTTGTCATCTTAAAAATGACGTTTAAACAACTCAGTCAGTCATTCTAAACCTATCCTGTCTGCGCTCTTTCAAAATTCAACAGGATCTCATCAGGCGTGGTCGCTCGTTCCCTGTGGTCGCTCGTTCCCTGCGCATCCTGCGAACAACACCCTTAACCTCCTCAACCTTAATACTTCTACAATACCCAAAATTCCGGCATCTACTAGAATGCTCAAGATCTCCTAGTACAATGTCTCCATCTCTTTTTTCGTTCAAGAGTTTATGGAAGTAAGACTACTATCTCCGCCTAATATGCGCTTCCTCTACCAGTACTTTGCCGTCCTTGATGCACCTCACGTGATAAGTCACGAGCCCTCGTCTCTCTTGCCTTGGCTAGTCTGTACAACTTCTTATCCTCATCTTTCTCCTTTAATTCCGCATACAGGCGTTCAAAAGCCGTCGTTCCGCCGTTTTCGCCACCGTAGCTTTTCCTCCTTTCTTGCCATCTTATCAAGTTCCCTAAATATTTTAGTAAAAAAAGGAAGTAAAGTTATGTCAACTGACAATTGGTGGTGATGAACTATTCCCTCCGTCCCAAAAAGATTAACATTTTTCGCTTTTCGAGAGTCAAACTTTCTAATTTTGATCGTGTGTTAGAACACAAAATTTTAAAGGTTTCAAAATAAAATTTACATATTTGGAAACTACGTAAATAAGTTGCCATAATTAATAATTGAAAATATTTAAAAGACATTTGAAAAAATTGCGGTCAAAGAACAATTCGTTTGACTCTCGAAAAGCGAAAAGTGAATCTTTTTGGGACGGAGGGAGTATGAAAATATAGAGTGCTTAAAACGTTCATGATAATGGTTTTTGGTCCATTAAAGCTCACTGCAAGAGATTATAGAGTTTCACTACTAACGTTTTAGAAGCTATTAATATGAAGCATGAACACTATCATCTGGTACCAATTACAGGCACATGACTTATTTTTATTGAATTGTGCTTCAGTTTCAACTTATAATACTTTGGTCAAATTATCTGGAAGTAGTTTTCAGAAAATAGCAAATGCGCATAGGGCGCATCCCTTGAACAAGTCTAAAGAGACCAAAACAGTGCCTCTCTACCTGTAAGAGCTGGTTGAGATTGATTCATTAGTTCATTCCAACACATTCTGCCTGTACCATTAGATGCGGTTTACATATAGCACAAAAATTGAGACATGGTGAGCAGAAGGCTTGGAGCTCAGACGAAAATGTTTCGATGAAACCAGAGTTCAATAAATAGAGCACAGTTTTAGTACATTTTTGTTGATAGTCTGCGTCGTCACAAAAGCATTTTCCAAAATTAAATAATATACCAGCAAATGTTTAAGGAAACAAATAAAAGATTCTGTAAAAAAGAAGAAGAAAAGGGTAACAACAAAAGAAAAGAATATAAGGACTAGAATAAGTATGTAGCAACTTAGACACATGAAATTGAGATATGAGACATGTTTCCCAAGGATTAAGCAAGTCCATCTTTAATAGAGGATACACAAGAACCAACAAAATTAAATAATACCAGCAAGTTAGACGAGAAAAGTATTCCTTTAAGATTTTCGAACAAAGAAAGAAGAGAAAATAGAGCAATGATGACTAATGATTTCTGTTTGATAAGGTCAGATTATATTATTAATGTACCAAGCTAGTACAAAAGGAAACAAGTTTCATACAAATATCAAGAAGCTGTCACTCATTGATTGCTTTATAAGGTCTTGAAGAAGACCAAATGTTGGTGTGTTTTACCGATGAAGCAAATGGTGGTATGTATATGGGAAGGGTACTGGTTAAAACATGACAAGTGTAAAGACAAGGTCTTGAAGAGGTCTAGAGACTTGCTGGATAATATTTTGAACAGATACATGAATTGGCTTCAGTCGTGCTATAAGCACTATCCTAAGAAACTATTTCAATTTTTTTCAAGATTAAACAAGCCTACCTCTAATTAATTAGAGGATAGAGGAATCATCAAAATTAAATAATGCAAGTTAGTCAAGTAGAAAATATTATTTAAGATTTTCGGACAAAGAAAGGAGAAAATAGAGCAATGATTGCTAATGATAAGGTCTTGAAGAAGACCAATGTTGGTGTGTTTTACGGATGAAGCAAATTGTGGTATTTAAGGGAAAGGATAATGGTTAAAACATGACAAGTGTAAAAGCAAGTGTCTTTAACCATCCATGCACTTGCCACCACAAAATTATGTGCATGACTAGGGATGTCAATGGGGCGGGGCGGGGGCGGGGAAGGGTACCCCATACCCGTACCCGCCACCTAAAACTCACCACCACCCCCGCCCCACCACCCATCACGGGTAGTAATTCCTCCACCCGCCCCCGCCCCACTTACTCCGCGCGGGTATCCACTTACTCGGCGGGTACCCATTAGTAATAAAATGCTCAAATAATGTCTAGCAATTTTTTTAGTCACCAAAATAAAAGTTATATTAGAAAAAGGAAAAAAGGAACCTTTTCACTATGGTGTATCGAAGTCTGAAACCTTGCCAACTTAATAGGAATATTAAAAAACAGTAAAAATGACACTTGGTGTGTATTGCCATTTGTCAATTTTTTTTGAAATATTTGAAAATTCTTGAAATAGTGGGGGATTGTAGTGATATGTTAAAGATTTTTTTCGCTTATAATTTTTTTTAAAAAAATATTACTACAATCTCCCACTATTTCAAATTAGGAATAAAAGAGTAATGAATAGAAAAGTAAGACTTGCTGATATTAAGTTACCAGTTTCAAATATTAAGTTACCAGTTTCAAAAAAAAACTATTAAGTTACCAGTTTCAAAAAAAAAAAAGTAAGCCTTGCTGATTTGGATGGCCCAAATGGAATAGGTTTGGTGTCTTTTGGATTATGAACCAAACTTAGATCGATAAATTTAACTTATAGAATTACTGTGAAATATAGAATTTCTATGAACCAATAATTCTCATTGTAAGAGAGATTTTTTCCGACCCCGTAATTTGGTTGTTGGTGCAGTTTTGCTCCAATAGGCCTACGTGTGTGGTTATTCATGAGAACTCTAGAGACTTGGCTAAAATCTCATAGGAGCGGCTTCACTCCAATCTCATATGGGTGAATTCATCAAGTGTATACTGTACTATTTTAACCGTTACCTTTCCCTATAAATACCACCATTTTCTTCATCCGTAAAACACACCAACATTTGGTCTTCTTCAAGATCTTATCATTAGCAATAATTGCTCCCCTTTCTTTGTCCGAAAATCTTAACATTTTTTCCTCGTCTAACTTGCTGGCTGGTATTATTGAATTTTGTTTATAAATCCTCTAATTAATTAGAGGTAGACTTGTTTAATCGTGGGAAACATTTCACATTGCTCCATACTTTTTCTCTCGTCCTTATATTCTTTCTTTTGTTGTTACTCTGTTCTTTACAGATCTTTTATTATTTGTTCTTTTAACATTTGTTGGTGTATTATTTAAAAGGCGCATCCCTTTAACAAGACCAAAAAGGAGATTAAAATGTTGGGTTTTGATATTGGTGAATGGGAAATGATGGGGATGAAAAGTGAAGGGTGTACTATTTTAACTGTTACCTTTCCCTATAAATACCACCATTTTCTTCATCCGTAAATGTTGGCTTCTTCAAGACCTTATCATTAGCAATAATTGCTCTTCTTTCTTTGTCCGAAAATCTTAACATTTTTTCCTCGTCTAACTTGCTGTCTGGTATTATTGAATTTTTGTTGATAAATCCTCTAATTAATTAGAGGTAGACTTGTTTAATCGTGGGAAACATTTCACATTGCTCCATACTTTTTCTCTCGTCCTTATGTTCTTTCTTTTGTTGTTACTCTGTTCTTTACAGATCTTTTATTATTTGTTCCTTTAACATTTGCTGGTGTATTATTATTTAAAAGGTGCATACAAGACCAAAAAGGAGACTAAAATGTTGGGTTTTGATATTGGTGAATGGGAAATGATGGGATGAAAAGTGAAGGAATGTAAAAGGTCTCTTTGCTTTGGTTGACACAATTGTCCCACATTGGAAAAAGAAAGAAAAAGAGAGGTGTATATATTACATTACACCTTCTCTAGTCACTAAAAGGAGGGTTGAGGGGGCAAGGACCCCTCGCGCCGTCGTCGCTCGGCTCGGATTCGGATTTGGTCAAATGATCTGATTGATTGATAATCTTTATTTTCTTTAATTTTAATTATTTAATTAATTTAAAAAAAATCATGCAGGACCGTGGTGCCATAAGTACTGAGAGGCTGCAGATCCTGCAGCACTGCGGTGCCGATGCGGAAATTTCTAGTTCCGAAGTTAAATTAGTGAATCTTTTTCTCACCGTTTTTCTCACCGTTTTTGTGACTGTTCAGAAGGGTTGCGAACCTTCAGAAACAGTCTTTCCATGACTATAAATTCACTTGCTTCTTCAGAATTTTACTTACTAATTTTCTGAACTATAAAACTTCTTCTTCTTCTGCGAGTGATACACTGCCGTTGAGTGGTTCGCCGCTACCTGAATTTGGAGTACTACTATTCGGGTAAGATATTCCATCAACCTCGAGTACTGTGAGGGGAATAATTTTCTTAAGGACACACTTTGAACTAAGTGGACTCGATTATATTCTGGAAAATATTTTTCCCAACACTGATTCTGTTCATTTTCAGTTTTACTGGTTTTTTGCAATACAGATTTGATAACATAAAAAACCACCTCTCCACCTGTAAGAGTTGGTTGAGATTGTTCATTACTTTATTCCAACACATTCTACTTGTACCATTAGATGCGGTTTACATATAGCACAGAAATTGAGACATGGTGAGCAAAAGGCTTGGAGTTCAGACGATAAACCAGAGTTCAATAAATAGAGCACAATTTTAGTCCATTATAGTTGGCAGTCCGCGTCTTCACAAAAACATTTAGCAAAATGCCTTTGGCTTCATCATGCCATACAAGAGAGTTTCTGTGTCAAGTCATGTGCTTGTCATGATAAAATGGTACTGCTGGCAACCTAGTTATGTGTAAAGAGAGGTTCTGCATGAGTTTTCTTTCCTGATAAATAACAGATAGAGTAGTTCTACAGAATTACTAGGACAGAACCTAGCCTAATTTCCTATCTATGATGAAATAAGCAACAAGAAAAGGTTAGTACTCAAAAAAAAAAAAAAACAGGGTTGAAGACAGTGTGGAGTAGCATATGGACTTGGCTCACCTCCACTGCTCCTCTAACTCTTTCCTCTCAGACCAAATCCATGTTACAAAATTGTTATAACCAGGGCAACTATTGTAATGAGAAGTAATGCATAACCGAAATTTTCAGTAAGATTGTCGTAGGTCCTTGACGGAGCAAGTCGAGTGGAAAAGAGATCCACTCCATGAGCAAAGACAAGGGTGGTTGACTCTAGCTGTGCTAGTATAGTTATTATGTTTCTGAGGTCTTCCACTTTAAGGGATGTGTGACATAAGCCTGTAGGAGTAACCATCAAATCAATATGAAGAACCAAACATTGATAATTAACTAGATCATAAGAAAACTTCTGAGATGCCTGAATTAGTAAATGCAAGTCGCGTGTTGTATTTATTATGCAGTTAGGTATATAGAGAAGCTTGAAGGGCCAAAGTATTTCTTCCAACCAGTATATGTTGGAATTAATAAGATGTAATTTGTCGAAGATTCTTTACCTACAAAGACGTGAGATAGATCTTAATTCCTATCATCAGTTGTCACATTAATTGCCAAAACTTATTCAGATATCGTCAAAGAAAAATCCGTGTACCATCACTGTAAGGATCTATATTATCTTGATATTTCTTTTACTACAAAAAATGTAAGATGAATCTGTGTAACATCACTTTGAATGAGTTTACTTAGTAGCTTGATTTTTTTTCTTTTGTTGATAAAGAAGCTTGAAATTTCTCTTCTTACAAAAGAGGTCAAATGCATGCATATACCACACGTACTGGCAAAGTCAGAATTATTCTAATGAAAGAACGATGTAATACATGAACAAAGACATCTGGAACGGCTGGCTTTCCTTTTTATGCTATAAACATTTGCAAGATTCTTCATTTCTAGCCATGATGTAGTTTGCTAAGTTATTGATCCTCACATACATTACAGTGTTATACCTTGTGAATGATTCTTTATTTTATGTAGGAATTGCATTAGATTCATTATGCTGTTGTGGTGATGTCAATGTGATTTTTTACTAGTCAAACTGGCTGCACTAGTTAATCCAGAAAACGGTAGCTAGACTGTTGGGTGTCTGGTCTGATTTTTAGATAGAATTGATAGCAAAGAAGGATGTTCCATATTAACTGGGTTAACCTGTATATATGTAACTCAATCAAAATTAGAAACTGAAACCGAAGCTACATCAAGAACCAAGCTTTAAATCCAATGAAAAAAAGATATTACAAGGCCCTTAAACATCATTAAAGCACCACTGACACTCTTCACCCCTCAAATCCTACTATGACCCCTTTAAAATCCCCTTCCATCCAGGTACTACATGTAAATGTTATGAACAAGAGATTTCAAATCAAACTACTTAAAAAGTCTTCCAAGTCTTCTTCAACCCTCTGTTCCTTTTTCCCTAGCACCCTTCCATCTTTTTGGTTCCTAAACTCAATGTCACTTTCCCCCCTTTTTTTTCCAAAAAGGAATACATGGTATTATATCTGTAAAAAAAATTAAAAGAAACAGAAGGAAAAATGAACATTATAGGAATAAGGTTGAAGGTCAATCAAATGTCAATTGGCAAAAAGGGAGGATAAGTGGGACAAAGGAGAACACATTTTCTAGGACTAATGTGAGTTGAGAGAATTGACACTTCTTTCCCTTTCTCTGTAAAAAAAGGATATATAACATTCTTTTGCCCAACTGCTAACATTTCTTGAGACAAGTGGCTGAATGAGGTTATTTCCTGAATGACACTGACGAGGGACTGAGAAGTTGACGAAGTAGCGAGTTAAATGAGAGGCTAGAGTCAATTGGTAACCTTGCCTTAGACCTCTCCGCATGATTGACCCTTGTAAAGTTCTGGATTTGTCCGTCTATCAGGGATGTTGCTTTATTTTGTTTTATCTACTGCTCGTTCCTGAATCTCAGGATTCGCCCCTGTGGAAGCGTTCCTCATAAGATATGACCTGAGAACAAGAAAGTGTGTTAATGTGAATTTCCGCCTTGTGTATAGGTATGGGAGTTTGTATCTCCTGCAATGTAGATGCTCTCAGGAAGTTGCACACTTTGCCAGGCAAAAGTCCCCTTTTCATGTACTTTTGGCTTTTCAGCGTGCGACTAACTCGAATTATGGGGGATTTTTGGTTGAGCTGACATTCCGATGATACATTCTGCTTTTTCCAATTCTTAGTTCTGTATGCATATGAAATTCAGTCTCCGTCTCTTCTTCCCCTTTCCCCCCGAAACTTTGTTTTTTCTTCTTCAAGTGTTTGTCTAGTTGTTGCGGTTCAATCAGTGCTCAACCTTTGTGTTCTTTTCATAAAAGTCTTACTTTGAGGATACATGAAAATGATCAATTGATATTGGCGACACTGATCCGCCTTCTATGGATGGAAGTGTCAGTTACGATGTAAAAGATCTGAGGACAAGCAGTTGGGAAAGCTGTAAGCTGCAAGTCCTCATGCTTGGACTAGTGATGACTAGTTGATTGAATGATATGCTGCTGATGTATCATTATCTCTTTGGGTAGCTGCTGGAATGGTTCATCTAGACTGCACGCCTGCATTTCCCGGTTATTAGAAAGTTGTTGTTTGAGGGGGGTTGAAAGGGCAAAGTCCGGAAAATTTGTCCTTCGGGATACAATTTCTTTTACTGACATTTTTGTAGATTGGTTAGACTCTCGTTAAAGATGTGTGTGTAATGTTTATGCAGATATCGGTTGAGGTCTAAGGTTGATATAGAGAGCGTGTCTGATGATTTCTCTTGCTGGCAGAGGTTTGGCCAATATTTAACTCAGAAGTCCTCTGAAGAGCCAGATGCTGCCTCTCTTGGATGGGGTGGTGGGTTTGATCACTCTGGCCAGTCATCTTCACAAGGAAACACTTATGGGTGGCAATGGTATAGAGATCCCAGATTAGACTGCCTTGGATTCAGGGGCATTTTTCCATCCAACACAACTCGTAAGTCTTGGTTACTTACCTTTCCAATGCTTCATCTCTTTCCTTTTTCTCATTTTATCCACAGGCGCAGCCCCATATCCTGCTGGTCAGTGTAGACTTGTTATCTGCATCTTCATTGATACGCCACCTCTTTGATTCAGAAATTTGACTTTGAACAAATTCAGGTTATAGTTGGTATATAAAGGACTATTGGACATGTCATCTAGTTACTCGTATTTCTACATGATTCAGCATAAATTATTATGCCTTTTCATCATGCCATATTAGTCGTAGATCTTGTATGTGTTGCTCATATATTCTCAAATTTGCTTCAGCGCCTTTGGTTGAGGCAGACAAAGAGACAAATGAAGAGAATTATCTTCTCTGGAGGTTGGAGAAGGGAGTTGCAGAAGGCTCAGCTGAGATTCCTAAAGGTATAGTCACTTTCTGGTCAATTTTTTAGCCTCTTTCAATGCGATTATTTTTTGGGAAATGATTAATTCGAGGTCTGCAAGTGTCTGAAATGCCAGATGTAGGGAAATGGGTCCTGAGAGAGCTATAGAAATTGTCCCCTAAAACAGACTTCTAACTTCCATTTATCCTTTCGTTTCTTCGTTCCTTAATCCTCATTTGAACTGTCTTATCTTTGTTAGTCGTAAGTGAGAGTTGTAAAATATTATCATAGAATTACTATCTTATACGATTAGAGTTCTCTTTTGTTTGGGAAGTTTATGATTCGCTATTCTGATCTATAACTTTGTTTGCAGGTGAAGCTGTGCCACTCGAGTACAATCTTGCTGGTTTAAATGGAATAAGCTTTGATAAAGGATGTTATGTGGGCCAAGAACTCATTGCTCGCACACATCATCGTGGGGTCATTCGGAAACGGTTGCTTCCCCTTAAGTTTGTGAATGAGAGTGGAAAAGGTAGCTCTCTTATGGTTTTCTAGTGTACTTCATACTATTTCAGAACCACTGACCGAGCCCCCTTCTCCTTCTAAACAACAGAGGTGGAACAAAAAGTTGCTCCAAGGTCGGAATTAATTGATGCATCATCTGGGGAAAAAGCAGGAATTGTCACAACTGCCCTTGGAAGCCGCGGTTTGGGTCTTCTGCGCTTGGATGAAGCCTTTAAAGGTTCGTTAACAATACGAGGTCAGGATGATGTCAAGGTCCAGGCAATTAAACCAGAGTGGTGGCCTGCTGAATGGTTATTAGATCAACAAGAACAGACCGCTGCTGCATAGAGCAATCCTAGTCATTGACTGCTCACATCCTGCCTGAGTTGGCAGATAACTCCTTTCAAGTTTCAGAGTTCCCGTTTTTTGAAGAGCATCAGTTCTTAGATATGAAGAACAGAAAGGAACAAGTCTGGCTCGTCTGATGAGAGAATATTGTAATGGCGGTTGATGCTTTTGTTGTATACAAATATATACTATTACGTTATTGATGTAATAAGCAAACTTGTAGACCTTAGGATCATGTAATATGTTGGCGGTTTGAAATCCCAGTCGCTCTTAACCCCGTGTAAATTGGTTTATAGCTGTGATCGCGTCACTAATTCACTTTTGTAAAAGAGACGGATGACAATCACCACTTGGGGTTATAGTTATAACTAGCAAGTTTTTAAGACCAAAATGGAAGAAATAGGAAATTACTACTACCACTAAAGAGAGAGTGATATATTATGTATTACAAAAAGTCCTTTTTGTTTTACATATATTATCTTGGTGCAAGGATATGGTACATGTGTGTGTATGATTAGGATAATTTAGTTGATAACTGTGGTTGATCCACTCATCCACTTTAAGCCGCCTTAATTATTGATCTCAGAACTTCAGTGGAACTTGATTTTCACTTTGTTAGGTAGTTTCCCATCACATAAGACTCGTAAGCCTCGTGCATTTAAACCATACTATCTTAATATTATGTCCTGTTTATCTATCATGTTTTTCCCCCCAGAACACTAAGCCCAAATTTTGTTGTGCTTGCATGTAGATACCACAATGCAATATTGTTCTTACAAGAGCTAACTTTGCAGTCAACCCACAATGGAGAGAGACAAATTCAAGAAGATGCGAACTATCAAAACATCACATGATGAACTTCGAGAGTTAAACGAATGCATTTATTAGGACATTGTCCCTGAAAAAGACATTAAATTACTGTCAAAGGATCAAATAATGGTACACGTTCATCGGCTTCCTCTTTATCTCTTCTGAGCTACAATAAAAGACACGCCAAGAGGCGTCCCAGTTTCACCTTCAAACCTGTTCAGTCTGCCTCTTATTTACAGAAGATCAAGTGATGTTCATAATACAATAGGTAGAAAAACTGCAACTCTATCACTATAGCACTTGTTCCCTATGGTTAATAATCAACAATAATTTTCAACGTGGAAAAAAAAGACATCGTTTTTTCCTTTTTCAACCACCACTAGACCTGTTCAATTGTTCATTTACTGAAACCATACTTGGCCTGCTATCTGGATCCTCAAGGGTGCAATTTACTGCAAGTTTAGTTAGCATAGTTGCTTCACTTACAGAGAATGTTTCCTTGAGATTAGGATCAATAAAATTATCAAAGTTGCAAGATTCAGCCGCAAGTCTCATTGAGCAGTCAAGAAGTCCTTTACCAGATAGTACTTGAAGTATAATTACTCCAAATGCATATACATCACTCTTTTCTGTGAACCGGCCAGTTGTAATGTATTCAGGAGCCATATATCCAAGTGCAGCACTGACTTTAAGTGCTGAATAAACGACATCATCAGCGAGTAGCTTTAGTAGACCACAGTCCAGTATTAGTGGAGTGAACTGTTGATCAAGGAGGACTTTTTCCACAGATATGTTGCGATGAACCATGGAAGGTTTCTCTGGTTCTGAGCTGTGTAGATATCCAAGACCTGTAAGAAAGATGCATAAACGATTGCTATCAGGCAAAATAAAATATACAGGACTCGTATAAGATAGAAAGCATGCAAGAAACCGTAAGTTGAAATCATTCGCGATCATACTATATTAAAGTTTTTTTTAATTAGAGACCTTAACTATACTTAAAACAGTAAAACTTAGCTCAAATTATATGTTCCCAGTTGTTTCTAATATGAACAACTGGAATTTAATGCAGTGATGGTTCAGCTCTGCTATTTCATCTTATCAGATCAAGGACACTGATTTTGAAACAGTGAACATAGAACAACTATTAAATGCATATTTAATCTGGTTCTTGAGACATGTCCTACTGCTTCCCTTGATGGCAAGGAAACTTGAACTTTTCAGTTAAAGCAATAATTGGCAACCTTTTTCTGGTCTCCAGACACAACAATTACTGCCCCACAACCAAAATTTGTAGCTAGCAATAATTTCAATCTTTCTCTGTATCCATATTCATTGGATCATACATTATTTATGCCAGTGGATCTACAGTCACATCCTGTAAACTGCCTATGCAATACAACAACAACAACAACAACATACCCAGTGTAATCCCACAAGTGGGGTCTGGGGAGGGTAGAGTGTATGCAAACGTTACCCCTACCGTGGGAGGTAGAAAGGTTGCTTCAGAAAGACCCTCGGCTCAAGAGAACGCATGACAAAAAAGGTCAGATAAGAGTTGACAAAAGTAAAGAAGTCATGGAAATATACTACAGAAAAGCATTATGAAGAAAAGTAACAGGAGCAAACAAATACGATAATAAAAAACTGCCTATGCAAAGATTCCACACTCGGTTGAAGAATTATTCTGGGATGAGGCAATTCATACCACCGTAATGTTTCCAAACTTGATATATTGAGAAATTTGTTGAATAATTGTTTTGAAGTTCAGTAAAGATGTAATGATGAACAAAAGTAAAGAAAATCAACCTTCTGCAATTCCCTTGATGATTGAAACCCTTGTGGACCAGTCAAGAACATGCCTGCTATTTTCTTCAACATCAAGATACCGAGAGAGGTTCCCTTTAGAAGCAAAATCATAGATTAAAAAGCATTCACCCCTTCCCTTTGAACAACAGAAACCTCTTAGCTTGACAAGGTTTTCATGTTTCAAGGAAGTTAATAAGCTCAATCCTTCCATGAACTCAGTCTCCTCCGACTTACAACTTGTCACACTGATGCTTTTTACAGCTACCATAGATCCATCTTTTAAAGTTCCTTTGTACACAGCAGAGAAATTGCTCCGTCCCAATAGATTTAACTCCGTAAAATGCTGAGTTGCTGACTCAACCTCTTCCAAATTGAACTTGAATCCATTTAAGAACTCATTGTACATGCTATTGCAGCTCTTTTCAGGGGTCATCGGGTCCCAACGACTTGAGTACTCAACAGTAAGTAGTGGGGAGGGGCTTCTCTTGTACATTTCCTTTGTCTGATCAGTGCTAAGCCTATCATCAGATGTATTCCCCACTTTTTGTTTAAGCCTTATTCGTCTGAATATACCGAAAATTACAGCAATGACCAAAGTTACAGTAACTGTAATCACTGAAGCAAGAATAATTGCTTGAGGAAATTTTGATGATCTTGAACAATGAGTTTGATTACAATGCAACTGACTAATATGAGCAGCTCCTGGTACATCTTTAGGGACGCCGTTATTATTTGAAACAGGTACATCAGAACCAACTTGATTCACATTGACATTATCCCAGGCAGTGCAAACTCTCAATGAAGTAAATCCAGAACCACATAAACCAGGATTGCTTTCATAATTGAAGTTTCCATTCAATCTCCTCAGAGCTTCAAATCAGTCCACAATAAAAGAGAAAAAAAGGTTCACAATCAGAAACATTCAAAAGACTATAACTTCAAGAACTAGGCAAATAGATTATAAAAGGGTAAGCTCAAAAAGGGTAACTAACCTGGAGGAACAACTCCAGAGAGGGTGTTATTTTGTACTTCTAGAACTTCCAACTGGGGAGCATTAGCTAATTTTAATGGAATTGGACCAGATAGCTGATTGAATCCCAAATATAGCTTTTTTAACGTCCCTTGGATTCCTAAGTTCACTGGAATATCACCTGTCAACCTGTTATGTTGCAATTCAAGAACACTCAACTTCTTCAAGAACCCTATCTCTTTTGGTATGCTCCCTGTCAACTGGTTACTACTCAAGTCCAGCACTATGGAACCACAAAATGCCGAAAACATCTCAGAACACACATATCATTAAAGAGAAAGGAAAAAAGATTAAAAAATAATTCTTGAATTTCTTTTATCACCTCACTAGGAAAAGAAAATTCAGTAGCTGTGCTAGACCAAAAGTACAATGAACAAAGAGCATACACCAGAAAAAAGGTGAGGGGGGTGCAGTAGTGGTGGAATTAACTGTTGGAAATTTATTAAACGTGAAATAAAGTTAATACTATTATTTATGACTCGAATAATTGGGGCCCCGCACGTCGGAAACGTCGTTTCCACACACGTGCACACGTTGTACCAAAGATCGTAAATTTCCTTAGTGAAAAAGATATTGGTACGTATACGAAATGTTTGAGAAATGAAATGATAGAAGGTTATAGGCCAAATGACGAGTGTTTCACGTTAGTAAATGAAGAAAGAAGTGTACGATGTGTAAAAGATGAAACGAGTCGGAAATCGCCGCGGAGCCGTGAAGGGCAGCGGTGCAACCACCGTCGGAGCCGCGGCGCCTTGGTGGCAGTTAGTCACCGGAAGTCAAGCGCCTCGGCGCCTCCCAGGGCCGCGGCGCTTCGATGGCAGAATGCTTCGACGGAAGACAAAGAGTTTCGGACTTTTGGGCTGATTTTGGAGCATTGAACCTCCATTACTTGGCACTTGAATTCAGCCATTATTTGGCTGAATTGTAACCCCACAATAAGTGTCATTACATGGCTATTGAAGGTCATCTTGGCTGTTGGGAAGTCATCTTCATCACACTATAAATTTAGACCTTAGGCTCAATTGGAAACACACTTGCATTCAGAAAATTCTGAGAACTCCCTCCTCTCTAGCTCTCTTTCACACACTCAAAAGGTTTTTTCTTTTTAGTAAACATTTGAGTTTCCTTTGCTCAATTGTTTGTTACTGTTTTATCTTGGGAGACAAGTTGTCAAACACCGTTAAAAGATTTATACGGGGCAATATTGTCTTAAGGACAGGGTGCTGACACCCGACTCAGCAAATTTTTGTAGTAATTCTTTCTTGTTCTTATTTTCAGATTGTAATCTTTGTTGTTGTTACTTTCTTTTCCATTTCCTTGTAACCACCTTTAGAACTCACACTAGCAATTCTAACAAGGGATTTAAAAATTATAAGTATTCTTGAAATTCAAACCTGAAAACTGAAGCAATTTTCGAGCCAAGTTTTGGTTGTACTTAAACCTTTCATTATGTCAAGGGAATTTAACAGTTTATATATACTGTAAAATACAAACAGATTACTAATTTCTACCAAATTTGCACTATATAATTTTTGGACCAAGAGAATTCAATTGTACCCTTTCGGACGAAAACGAATAAGAAAACCAGCAATCCACACAAATTCATACTTTAACACAACCAAAAATCTGCATATATCTCTAAGAAATTTTGCAATTTTATCTATGTATATTCAGTAAGAGGATTCAAAATATAAACAAGTAAAGACACAAAGTAGCTTGAGTAAATTCAATATCTACTATGTATACATAAAAAATAATTTTGGCCTTATATAGTATCAGTATAATTTTCCGACGAGGAGGGTTTAGATTCAGCAATCAGAAAACAAACCAGAAAAAACACAATTTCCTTCGAATTAATTCCCACAAATCCAAAAAAAATCAAAAGAAGGATGTTTACTAGCTACAAACCTTGTAGACTTGCCATGCTTCCAAGTTCTGGTGGTATAATCCTAGAAAGATTATTCACATTGAGATAAAGATCATCCAACTCAGTCAAATTCCCAAGTTCCTTTGGTATGTCCCCAGTTAAAGAATTATAATGCAAGTAAAGACCAGACAAACACTTCAGTTCAGCAATTGCTGGTGACAATTTTCCAGTAAGTCCTTTGTCTGTCAATGTAATGTTTGCAACTTTATTATGTTCATTACAAATAACACCAAGAAAAGAACCACTACATGGATCACCATCACTTGTCCATGAAGAAAGTTTGTTATTTTCCGGGTCTAAAGAAGACTTTATTTCCATTAGAGCTCTCACTTCAGCATTTCCACAAACTTTGATGCAAGAAAATGCAAAAAACAAAGGAAAGAGAGTTAAGAGGAAAATATAATTAGCACCCATTTTTGCTGAATTTTGTGAACTCAGACTGAAGAGAAAAGTAAGGTTTTTAAGAGGTTCTTGTTGGAGTAGCTGTGAGCTTTTGCATTGGGATAGCTGTGGAATTGAGTTCAATGGTGCTTCACAGTATAGAGAGAGAGAAAGAGGGAAGTATATTGGTGTGAATTGTCAAAGGAGAAAAGGTGAGTTAGTTAAAAATACAGTACAGTACGATGACTTTTGAGCATAGTTAGTGTCTGACACATGATGCACATTCTTAGATATACCATCACTTTAAAATTAGGCTTAATATATGATGCCTCTTAAACTTATCTGGTATTTCCATTTTGACATTTTAACTAAGCTTTGTTTCTATTAAACTCCTTAACTCATCCTAAAATATGTCTAATAAATATAATCCGATTGATAGGACATAAATAATTTAGCTTTGCGCGTGAATGTCAAGCCATCTCACGTAGAAAATTTGACCAATTAAAACAACACATTCATTTTAATTGTACAAATCAGATAGAAAGTTGTTCAGAAAAGGATTGGTTGTTTCAATTGGTAGAATTTTCAACGTAGGATGTGCTTGAGCGCAAATGCTAGAAAAATTAAACTCTCGATTTATGTCATGTCAATCGGATTATGTTTAATAGACACACTTGAGAACGATTTCAAGGGTTCAATAGAAATGAGACTTAATTAAAATACTAAAATGAAAAAATCGGATAACTTTAAGGGCCACATATGCATTAATCCTTAAAATTATTTCTATGGTTATTGCTATAAATAAAGATTTTTGAGTTAAAATATCAAAATTCTTCTAAACTATCTACGTGAGTTTAATACTATTTAAATTATGAGATGTTATTGTTACCTCCTGAACTATAACATATCATACTATAATTTTTTTTTATCCAAAATACTTTGCAGCAATGCCAAGCATGAAGAGTTACTTCACTTTCTTTATAACATGTGAGAACTAAAAAATATGTCAAAAAGATCGATGGGGCACTTTACATGGAGTATTTTTAGGGAGGTTTTGAAGTTTATGTCATATTGCATGGGTGTGTTTTGGCCAAACGAAAATGTTTTTTTAGAAAATATTTTCTCAAAAAATAAGTGTTAATTTTTTACTTATTTTCTGATATTTGATAAATAAGCAAGAAAATATTATGTCAAAAGCAAGGGCGGAAGGAGAGTATTCACTATCGATTTAGCCGAACCCAATAATTTTAATTCAAATTTTATATTTGTCTTAACAATTCATTGAAATGTAACATATTATTGGGGTAGAGGTGGAGGTGATAGCAGTGAGGTGGTCGGGTAGGAGTTAGGACGTTATGGATAGGGTGAGAATAATGAGCTTGAAATGTCACTCATCAAACATATTTTCCTTTCTCCTTTAGTAAAGTTATTTTTATTTTTTTTGTAAGGAACTGATTTTTCAAACTATTTTGATCAATGGAAAACAATTTTCTTCATTTACCAAATACATTAATATATAAAGAGTATAAATTGTTATCACGAGTTTGTTCAATCTGAATAACACTATATTGTTCCTCAAACATTAATCTCTTTCCTTGTATTCCAATTAATCTCTAAGAGTAAATCCTTTAAACTTTCATATCCCCACCCATAAACCTTAAAAGCCAAAGGTTCTAATAATTACAAAACTCCTCGTATGAAGAAAGATGTGTTGCTGAATCAAGGAAGATTACCCACTCAATTAAATTGTGATGAAGAATTAGTTCTTGAAGTTTTGAAATATTTAAACAGTGTTAATTAAGATGTGAATTTTTACTTCGGTGAGACGTTATTGGAAGAAATACAATGTTACTGTTATAAAGGAAAACAAAATTGAAGGTGTCTTTTCATATATCTATCATAAAAATAAAATAAAAATTGATGAGAATCACTTGAAGTGCATTAATTAATATTAATATTCATTGGACTTAAAAATAAACGTTGAATTAAGTTGGAGTAATTAGGATCATTGGAAATTAAAAATCACCTTGTTTCAAGAGAGAAATAAATAAGTTGTTGAAAATAAAAAAGGTTATTTTAGTCATAACAAATGACTTTTGCTTATATTTCATTCCAAAAAAATTAGCCTATTTTTGCTTATAAATCATTCCGGATGGAGTATTACAGTAGAGTATTTAATGTTGGAAATATTTATTAAACGTGAAATAAAGTAAATCTTATTTAATTACGAATCGAACAATTAAGGCCCCGCACGTAGAAAACGTTGTTTTCACACATGTGCACATATAGTGTCAAGGATCGTAATTTCCTTAAATGGAAGAGGTATTGGTACGTATACGAATTGTTTGAGACGTAAGGTAATAGATTGTTATTGGTCAAATGACTTTGGTTTCACGTTGATAAATGAAGGAAGAAGTGTACAAAGTGTGAATGTCGAAACGAGTCAGAAAAAGGACCGCGACACCGAAAAACCATCTCGGCGTCGCGGCGCCGGCGATACCCAAAACTCTCTAAAGTTCCGGCGCCGCGGCTCCAACCTGCAGGGTCGCGGCACTGCGACAGTTTCAGAACGTTGGAAGCGAATTTAAGGTGATCTTTGGGGCTGACTTTGGAGTATTAACTCTCCATTATGTTGCTCATGAATTCAGCCATTATTTGGCTGAATTGTAACTCCATATTCAAGGTCATTACTTGGTCATTCAAGGCCATTATTAGGCTAATGGAAGGACATCTTCTCCAACACTATAAAATGATGTCTTGGGCTCATTTGGAAAACAACCTTACACACTTGACATTCTAAACTTGACAATTTCCTCAAAATTATTTTTTCTCTCTTACAATTAAACACTCAAAGATCTTTCTCCATAAGCGAACTCTTGAGTTTTTTCCTTTACTCATTAGTTTGATTGTTGTTTTATCTTGGGAGATAAGTTGTCATACCACCGTTAAAAAAATATACGGGGCAATATTATCTTAAAGAAATATTGAAACTTCAATCGACTCAGCAAGACCATTTACTTGTTTAATTTCTAGATTTATTATTTACTTGTTGTTGTTATTGCTTTCCCATTTCCTTGTAATTTTATATTTATATCCAACAAGCTTAAGATAATATTCACTGCTTTCAACAACAACAACAACAATGACTGCTGAAGATCAAATCAACGCTGGAAATTTGAACACCACTCAAGGCAATTCCAATGCCTTCAACTCCACTGATTTTTGCATTACTAGTGTCAATACTACTACTCAAGGTAACACCACTGTTTTTGGAACTACAAGTGCTAACACTGCTGCTCAAGGCGTTCCAAACGTCTTTGCTCCTGCTCAAGGAAGCACCACTGCTTCAACTCCGGCTGACTTTCACCATGAACGTCCTGAGAAGTTCATGGGTGCACACTTCAAAAGGTGGCAGCAAAAGATGCTGTTTTTCCTGACGGTTATGGGAATGTCACATTTCCTAACCGAAGACCCTCCACAAGTTGGAGAAGACAAGGACCCTCAGCCAAATGATTTGGCGGGAGGGGGTCAAGTTATCCATGTTGTTGACGACATGAAGTTGATTCTTGATGCATGAAAACATAGTGATTTCATGTGCAGTAACTACATTCTGAATAGTTTGTCGGATCCACTCTACACGGTATACTGTACCGTTGAAACTGCCAAACAGTTGTGAGAAAACTACAAAAGAAATACAACACCCAAGATGCGGGTAGTAAGAAGTTTATCATTGGGAAATTTCTGAAATTTCAAATGGTGGATAACAAGAGTCTGTCAACCCAAATCCAGGAATTCCAAATGATTTTTCATCACCTAGACTTTGAAGGATTGAAGCCCAATGAGCAATTCTTTGTTGGGGCATTAATCGAAAAATTGACTCCTTCGTGGACCGAGTTTATGAACTACTTAAAACTCAAAACAAAGGAAATGACCTTAGACGAACTTATTGTCAAACTCCAGATCCAAGAAGACAATAAGAAGGTCATACCAAAGGGGAGACTACCCGCTGAGGCTAAGGCAAATCTGACAGAGGTCAAAGGGAACCCAAGCAAGAAGCGGAAGTTCCAGAAGGTCGGTTAGTCCCAAACTACTGAAAATTTTAAGGGAACTTGCAACTATTGTGGTAAAGCTGGTCACATGGCCAAAGACTGCCGCAAGCAAAAATATGATAAGGCAAAAGGCAAGGATAAGGTAAACATCGTCGAAGACATGCTCTTAGACGATATGATTGAAGAATTCTCAGTTGTTGTGCTAGAGGCCAACCTCGTTGAAAATCCAACACAATGGTTGTTGGATACATGTGCTACTAGCCATATTTGTTCCAACAAAGATTCCTTCTCCACGTATACACCAGTTACGGATAAGAAATTGTTCATGGGCAACAATTCTTCTTCCAATGTGTTGGGGGTAGGATAGGTAGTCCTCAACGTGACGTCCGGAAAGGAGCTGACTCTAAAGGAAGTGATGCATGTCCTGGAAATTCGAAGAATTTAATTTCTGGACCCGTGTTGGTCAATGCTGGTTTTAGGCTAGTATTCGAGGCTAACAAGTTTGTAATCACGAAAAATGGAACTTTTGTAGGTAGGGTCTTCGTCTGTGAAGGCCTCTTTAAAGTTAATGCTACTCCTGCAATGCCTTCTACTTAAGGAGATTCGCATGTGAAGGCTCCTTAGGGCAAACACTGCACCTACAATGTTTTTCTTTAATATCAATAAAATTGAGCCTTTCTTTTACCTGTTTGTCTTCTAATTTATGGCACCATAGATTAGACGTGTTAACTATCAATTTATACTAAGATTGGTAAAGTTGGAATCATTGTTCTCTATAGACATAAACCCTCAACATAAGTGTGAGGTGGGCATAGAGGCAAAAAATCTCCAAAAAGCTCCCCTTAGATCTGTCGAAAGGGAAACCACTCCTCTAGGACTCACACATATATCAACATATGTGTCTTGAAGTTCGCTCAAGCTAGAGGGGTAACAAGTACTTTGTAACTTGCTTAGATGATGGCACAAGGTTGTGTTATCTTTACTTACTTAAAAGTAAAGACGAAGCTTCTAAAGCATCTAAGCACCACAAACCAAAGGTTGAGAACCAACAATGCCAATGGGTCTATAGACAAGTATAAATCTAAGACATCTATACGTATGTTCATAACTATCGCCGTCTTGCGGGATCTTGAAATACATCAAATGAATGTCAAGATAGCTTTCCTAAATGATGATTTGGAAGAAGAAATATACATGGATCAACCCGAGGGGTATGTGGTTCCAGTACAAGAGACAAAAGTGTGTCGGCTTGTCAAATCGTTGTACGGGCTGAAACAGGCTCCTAAACAATGGCACGAGAAATTTGATAGTACCCTACTATCAAAAGGTTTTACCATTAATAAATGTGACAAATGTGTTTACATGAAAGGAAATGCCGATTCGTTCGTCATAATATACTTTTATGTAGATGACTTGTTGATCACAAGTAGCAGTCCTTGGACAATTCTAGAGACTACGAATATGTTAAAACAATGCTTCGACATGAAAGATATGGGTGTCGCATATGTTATAGGATCAAGATCTCTAAGACATCTAATGAATTGGTCTTGTCTCAATCTCACTACATCGAAGATGTGCTGAAGAAATTTGAGATGTTCGACAATTCACCAGTAACGACACCATTGGATAAAAGTCAAAAGATTGACAAGCATCTTGGTGCACCCGTACGCCAGGAGCGATACGCACAGGTAATTGGGAGTTTGATGTATGTCTCAAACTGCACTCGACATGATATCGCTCATGCAGTCAATAAATTGGCTAGATTCGCTCGTAATCCAAGTGATGATCACTGGAAAGAACTGATAGGGTACTACAGTTCCTGAAGTTCACGTAAAATTTTGGGTTGCACTATTCAAAATATCCAGATGTACTAGAAGGGTACAGTGATACAAACTGGATATCTGATAGCAATGACATCAAGTCCACCAGTGGATACACTTTTACAATTGGTGGTGGAGCTGTGTTTTGGAAATCCTCTAGGCAAACCCTTATTGTCAGATTCACGATGGAGTCAGAATTTATCGCTTTGGACAAAGCGGGAGAAGAAGTTGAATGGCTTCATGGTTTCTTAGAGGATGTTCCATGTTGGGATAAACCCGTGTCTTCTGTAATGATCCACTGCGACAGTCAGTCGGCTCTAGGAAGAGCACAAAGTTCAATATACAATGACAAGTCTCGTCATATACGACGGAGACATGAGTCTGTTAGGCAACTGATTACCTCGGGTGTTATTTCCATTGATTACATAAAATCTAAGGAAAACATAGCATATCCCTTGACGAATGGAATACCCAGAGATCAGATGAACTGTCTGTCTAGGGGAATGAGCTTAAAACCCAATTAATAAGAATCAATATAGTGCACACCCAACCTTACGGACTGGAGATCTCAGGGATAAGGTTCAATGGGAAAACTAAACTGTAAATGTTCAGTTGAGCGCTTCGGTGGAAGCAAGAGCACTTCGGATAATGACATTTCTTAAGAAACATAATCCAGGGAACCATTCTCGTGATAGACGTAAAGTTCTACTAGTAGAGGGGTAAAGGATAAGTTTCCAAACATTTAATGATCCTTAATAATTGAGGTTAGGTTGGGGAAACTTTTAATGGTTCCTAACGCTCGTGTAGCGGGGGGTATTGCAGTATATCTTGTAGGAGACCACCTATTTAAGTGCGAGGACAGGCCGCCTCAAATGAACGCATTTAAGAATCCAAGTGTGTCCACGGCCCATGACGGACAGAACATACAAGAAAGATAGGGTAGGAAAGGTGTTGTGTTGATATCATTGTCTTGGTATATACTAAACACTGACGGTTCAAGACATCACGTTCATCGCGCAGTAAATATGTCTGATGGTATTCTACTATGGAAGGTTCAAGGCTACGGCTACCTCTCCAGATGCAACGTCGATCCGGCGGATGATTGCTAGAAAGACACTATGTCGTGCGCCAAAATCTCTTCCAAGAGTGGATTGTTGGAAATATTTATTAAACGTGAAATAAAGTAAATCCTATTTAATTACGAATCGAACAATTGGGGTCCCGCACGTAGGAAACGTTATTTCCACACACGTGCACATATAGTGTCAATGATCATAATTTCCTTAAATGAAAGAGATATTGGTACGTATACGAATTGTTTGAGACGTAAGGTAATATACGGTTATTGACCAAATGACGTTGGTTTCACGTTGTTAAATGAAGGAAGAAGTGTACAAAGTGTGAATGTCGAAACGAGTCGGAAAAAGGACCGTGTGTGACGCCGAAAAACCATCTCAGCACCGCGGCGCCAACCTGCAGGTCCACGGCGCCGGCGACACCCGGAACTACGGGTTCCGTGGCGCCAACCGCTGGCGCGGCGCTCACGGCGATTCGAGCGTTGGAAGCGAATTTAAGGTGATCTTTGGGCTGACTTTGGAGTATTAACTCTCCATTATGTTGCTCATGAATTCAGCCGTTATTTGGCTGAATTGTAACTCCATATTCAAGGCCATTACTTGGTCATTCAAGGCCATTATTAGACTAATGGAAGGTCATCTTCTCCAACACTATAAAATGATTCCTTGGGCTCATTTGGAAAACAACCTTACACACTTGACATTCTAAACTTGACAATTTCCTCAAAATTGTTCTTCCTCTCTTGCAATCAAATACTCAAAGATCTTTCTCCATAAGAGAACTCTTGAGTTTTTTCCTTTACTCATTAGTTTGATTGTTGTTTTATCTTGGGAGATAAGTTGTCATACCACCGTTAAAGGAATATACAGAGCAATATTATCTTAAGAAAAGACTGAAACTTCAATCGACTCAGCAAGATCATTTACTTGTTTAATTTCTAGATTTATTATTTACTTGTTGTTATTGCTTTTCCATTTCCTTGTAATTTTATATTTATATCCAACATTTAATTCCTGTGGAAATGAAAGTTGTTATTGCCAGAATAGTCTACAGAATAAAAATATCCCCACGTATCATGGTCTCACCTCAAATGTACAAATGCATATATTAAAGTAGGGGTGTTCAAATGAGACCGAAAAAATGATCTGAACCGGTGAATTAAGTCAAACTAATTTAATAAATCAAAAACTATCTCGGTTTGACTTGGTTTGATTTGGTTTTAAATTGAGTCAAACTAATTTAATAAACCAAACCAAACCAAAATATTTGATTTGATTTTGTGTTAAATAAAAAATACCCGAACCAACCGATAAATATATACATATTTACAATATTATAAAATATAAATTAAGAATACATTCGAAGTTGGAATATCTGCCTTTGATCCCCTTCTATGCGTTCTTGAAGTCGGAGAATAATGGGGGTGTATTGGTTGAAGAAGAGAAAGAAGTGAGAAAAATGGAGGTGCATCAAAGAAGAGACAGAAATGATAATAAAGAGTAATGAAATCTATTAATTTTCGATGTACTTTAAAAATTGTGTTAATTTTACGTGCCTAAATTAAATAAATTGTTAAAGGTAAAATATAATTTTCCCTCATTTAGTCTTACGGTTCCTCATTTTTATTGGAAATTTGTCTTTGGTTGAGGTTGAGTCCGTCCATCTTCAATGACTTAAACATCATAGTTCCACATGTTGGATGTCACGACCCGACCCGACGGACCGCGACTAAGCGCCCTAATTGGACGCCTTCCACATGTAATTAGATTGACACTAAGAACAATATAAAATCCGGCAGCATAACGCTGCAAACATAACATATGTCTGAATAGGCAAGCCGGCAAGGCTTCCTTACACATGTACAACCCTGTCTCCTAAGGATTCACATCTAAATCAAATATAACGAGGGACGCAAGCCGACAAGGCTGCCACTATATACGAAAACATTTCAAAACGAAATACAACAACACATATACCAAAACATGTATACAACTCCACATACGTACAACCCACAACTGTCTACAAACCTATATGAGAAGGATAACAAAATATGGCTGGACAGGGCCCCGTCGCACCCCTAAATAAGCATAGGTCTAAGATTAAAGATCTGTACAAACTGACTAAGCTCTGAATCAATGGAACTCTCCCAAACAACTGAGTGGAAATCCTATGCTGGCGGATCACCAAACTAAGTACTTGTACCTGCGGGCTTGAAACGCAGCCCCCCAAGAAAAGGGGGTCAGTACGAAAGAATGTACCGAGTACATGAAACGTAAAGTACAAGTAGATAATCATAACTGGCCAAAACGTACAGGAGACAAGTAAGAAAATCAAATACCAAATCCAACTGTGTCATATATAAAAATATGAGAGTCGACTGTGCCTTATAAAAATGAGGGTCATATCAACATCGTGAATGCTTGTCCATATAATAATATATATATATATAAATATATATATATATATATATATATATATATAATCACAGGTATCTATACCCGCATCATAGATGTCTGTCCATGAAATCATCATACATATACCATCATGGGTATCTATATCCGCATCATGGATACATGTTCATGGAATAATCATACATATAATATCATGGGTATCTATACCCGCATCATATATACATGTCCATGGAATAATTATACATATACTATCATGAGTATCTATACCTGCATCATAAATACATGTCCATGGAATAATCAATATAGCGTGTCCCGACCCATTATGGGACTCGGTGAATTCGTATAATCATATACATCACGAATAGAGTATCATGAGTAACTATAAAATTTAAATCATCACTTTGACTCTTAATCAAATCATTAAAATGAACTTTTTACTATAAAATCAAAGACGTTTCTCATAACTCATATTACTAGGAATTAGACTATATAAGAATCATGTACGTCTGCCGTACGTTCATTTATGAAAATCATGCCAAAAGAAGGAAGAAAGAGTTTCACATACCTTTTAGTCGAACTAGCCAACTCAATATTAGAACACGTCTCGTCTAATACTTCAACATATAATAAAGGGCAATACGTCCGTCAATTCTATGATTTCTAACGTAAGTTATACTGAATAACGACTCCTTATTCTATAAAAATTCGGGCAACACTTCCCCTATTTATATGCAAATCCACAACTTTCAAACAAAGTCAACAATACCAATTAACAAGTCACAAATCAAGGGTATATTAAAATAGTTCCATATACTCGACATATATAACCATTATACATTCTTTCTCCTTTCATTCATGGATTATAACCAAAACAACAACTAAGGTGATTAATACACCTATTTATTATGTTAATCCAACTTCTCTAATCATGTTTAAACAACCCATTAAAACAGCCCACACTTTAACAATAACGAGAGTGAAATGTGAAGCTTTTCTACACCTTTTATACCTTAATTCCTTTAGGACACATATTCACAATTACACCAAGGTATATGCATATACATAGCCTATAATTATAGCATTATAACATCAATGAAATAGCCCCTAAAATACAACACCACGATGTCAACAATTTCTTACAAGTCTCGGCCAACAATGCCCAAAACTCTTTTTCTAATTCTTTAAAATTCAATTCATGTTTCAACACTTCCATATAACCAATTATAACTTAAACATCAAGGTTTTCTTCCAATTTTCAACATGCAATTAGTGATAATAATTACAACCACAACACACAAATCCGAAGGATACAAAACAACCCAACAATCGATACCCAATTATTCACATGCATTGTCCAATTTCCCAATTTCTCTTAACACAAGTTCATTTCTTAAATTACAACAACATATAAGAAAGGTGGATTAAACTTGTAGAATTCATGCATGTCAATTTGGAGTTGAAAAAGTGATAAAAATGGTGCAAAAAGAGGATGGTAGTGGCCGAAAATTGTAGGGGCTGATTTGGACAATTTAAGGTGAGAAATTCTTATTCTTATGATATAATTGGAGTTGCATGTTGTTGTAATTTAAGAAATGAACTTGTGTTAAGAGAAATTGGGAAATTGGACAATACATGTGAATAATTGGGTGTGTATCGATTGTTAGGCTGTTTTGTATCCTTCAGATTTGTGTGTTGTGGTTGTAATTATTATCACTAATTGCATGTTGAAAATTGGAAGAAAACCTTGATGTTTAAGTTATAATTGGTTATATGGAAGTGTTGAAACATGAATTGGATTTTAAGGAATTAGAAAAAGAGTTTTGGGCATTGTTGGCCGAGACTTGTAAGAAATTATTGACATCGTGGTGTTGTATTTTAGGGGTTGTTTCGTTGATGTTATAATGCTGGAATTATAAGTTATGTATATGCATATACCTTGGTGTAATTGTGAATATGTGTCCTAAAGGAATTAAGGTATAAAAGGTGTAGAAAAACTTCACATTCCACTCTCGTTATTGTTAAAGTGTGAGTTGTTTTAATGGGTTGTTTAAACATGATTAGAGAAGTTGGATTAACATAATAATAGGTGTATTAATCACCTTGGTTGTTGTTTTGGTTATAATCCATGAATGAAAGGAGAAAGAATGTATAATGGTGATATATGTCGAGTGTATGAAACTATTTTAGTATACCCTTGATTTGTGACTTGTTAATTGGTATTGTTGGCTTTGTTTGGAAGTTATGGATTTGCATATAAATAGGGGAAGTGCTGCCCGAATTTTTATAGAATAGGAAGTCGTCATTCAGTATAACTTAAAAAGAAATCATAGAATTAACAGACGTATTGCCCTTTATTATAGGTTGAAGTATTAGACGAGACGTGTTCTAATATTGAGTTGGCTAGTTCGACTAAAAGATATGTGAAACTCTTCCTTCTTTCTTTTGGCATGATTTTCATAAATGAACGTACGTCGGACGTACATGATTTCTATACAGCCTAATTCCTAGTAATATGAGTTATGAGAAGCGTCTTTGATTTTCTAGTAAAAAGTTCATTTTAATGATTTGATTAAGAGTCAAAGTGATGATTTAAATTTTATAGTTACTCATGATACTCTATTCGTGTTGGATATGATTATACGAATTCACCGAGTGCCATAATGGGTCGGGACACGTTATATTAATTATTCCATGAACATGTATCCATGATGGTGGTATAGATACCCATGATAGTATATGTATGATTATTTCATGGACATGTATCCATGATGCGGGTATAGATACACATGATAGTATATGTATGATTATTTCAAGGACATGTATCCATGATGCGGGTATAGATACCCATGATAGTATATGTATGATGATTCCATAGACAGACATCCATGATGCGGGTATAAATACTCAGGATAGTATATATATATATATATATATACATATATATGATTATATGGACATGCATTCACGATGTTGATATGACTCTCATTTTTATAAGGCACAGTCGACTCTCATATTTTTATATATAGCACAGTTGGATTTGGTATTTGATTTTCTTACTTGTCTCATGTACGTTTTGGCCAGTTATGATTATCTACTTGTACTTTACATTTCATATACTAGGTACATTCTTTCGTACTGACCCCCTTTCCTCGGGGGGCTGCGTTTCATGCCCGCAGGTACAGGTACTTAGTTTGGTGATCTGCCAGCCTAGGGTTTCCACTCAGCTGTTTGGGAGAGCTCCATTGATTCGAAACTTAGTCAGTTGGTACAGATCTTTAATCTTAGACCTATGTTTATTTAGGGGTGCGACGGGGCCCTGTCCCGTCATATTACGTTATCCTTCTCATAGAGGTCTGTAGACAGTTGTGGGTTGTACATATGTGGAGTTGTATACCTGTTTTGGTATATGTGTTGTTGTATTTCGTTTTGAAATGTTCCCGTATATATTGACAGCCTTGTCGGCTTGCGTCCCTCGTTATATTTGATTTAGGTGTGACTCCTCAGGAGACAAGGTTGTACATGTGTAAGGCATCCTTGTCGGCTTGCCTATTCGGACATATGTTATGTTTGCAGCGTTATGCTTTCGGATTTCATATTGTCCTTAGTGTCAGTCTAATTACATGTGGCAGGTTAGTGTAATGACGTCCAATTAGGGCGCTTAGTCGCGGCCCGTAGGGTCGGGTCGTGACATTGGAGACCCTGGTTCTTCACACGTGCATAATCTACTAAGTAAGTATATGACCGTAGGGCCAAGAATCGTCAAATTCCATTAAGAAATAGAAGAGATATTGGTTCACGAAGTAAGGTGTTTGAGACATGAAAAAGTGGTGTGAGACAAATCTACCACATCGGTAGGAAAAAGAAGAATTGATCATAATATAAGCCTCAAAACTGAATAAGGGATGGGACCCCAAGGGGTAACCCATATGTTTGAAGGAGGGAGGATCTAGGTGTGCTTGGGTTCGAGACTAGGCCCACACGCGCGCCACCACCCGCCCGGGTCGGATCGCGGGCGTTTGGGTTGTTGGGCTTCTTCTGATATCGCTAAATGTCCAGAGTTCTTCCAGTAACTGGAAATTGATGACATTAACAATGCTGAAACGTTCTGCACTTATTTCAGAATATTTTGGCCTTCATTGTGCCTCTTAAACAGCCCCTTAATGGCCCTTTTAACACCTCTCCTTCTACTAAAACACTATAAATTCATACCTTATTTTCAGATTTGAGGAGAATAGAGAAATACACTTTACACTTGAATGATTTCAGATTTGATGAAATCTAGTATTCCTCTCTTGCAATCTTCCACACTCAAAGATCATTCTATTCTAACGAACACTTGAGTTCGCTTTGCTCATTTGTTTGATTGTTGTTTTATCTTGGGAGATAAGTTGTCATTACACCGTTGAAAGGATATACGGTACAATATTATCTTAAGGATAGATTGAGAATTCAATCGACTCAGCAAGCCAATTATCTTGTTATATTTCCATATTTTTAAACATATTGTTGTTGTTGTTCTCAAGGGTCTTGCTGCAGTTTCAACAATGATCTCAAGATTTCAAGGAAGATCAAGATCATCAACACTTACTGATGTTGTGACAACTGATGTTAGGCAGAAAGCCTATTGATCGGTATATTTTATATACACCTTTTGAGTCATTTTTAGTTAGTATTTTACTCATTTCATTTATGTTTAGTATAGTATTAGGGTCGTTTTCCTTTCTTTTGTGTCACAACGGTCAGAAATGGAGAAATTGCGAAAAAGAGATGAAATGAGCATAAATGAGATGGAATTACACACAAAAAGGGCCAAGAAATGAAGTCTCAGAAGTTTCGGGAATTATAGAGGAGATCAGACGAAGTCCGGACGAAAAAGGGCGGCGAAAATCCGCGAAACGCCTCGGCGCGCGGCAATGTTATGAATGTTCCGAAAGTTGCTGATTTTCAGGCGCCGCGGCGCCAGTCTGCAGGGCCGCGACGCCGACGCGGGATTTATGAAGTTCTGGGCCGAATTTGACATGTTTTCAGAGTCCTAAAGGGATAACTTTTCCTACCTAAAGGGATAACTTTTCCTACCCAAAAGGATAACTTTTCCTACCCTAAAACCCTTACCTAAAAGGATTCTAATAACTTTTCCTACCTACATAATCCTTAAACCTTCACCTAAAGGATTCTTGGTCTATAAATAGTCTCTACATCATTAGAAGAATTCATTCTCCATTCCACCATTCACCATTCTACATCCATCCATCCACCAATCCATCTTGTAAATATTCCACAACACAACCCTTGGATGCTAGAAGGCTTGGAGGCTCGTTCTTGAGTATTTTCTTTTCTTTCTTTTTGCTTTATTTATTTCAGTTCATGCATGGAGATTGTATTAGTTCTTAGTGTGACTATGGCTAGGAGCTAATTACTTTATTAGGGATTTCCTTGTGATTCACTTGAAACTCTATTCATGAATTAATATATTAGTTGATTTCTTCTTCACTTATTTAAGATTTATTCAATAGTTGTTTTGATTGCTTGATAATTAATTGATCACTAATTATCATAATTCTTATGATTTCTAACCGAAATCCGAAAGGGGAGGTTGTGAATATGCTGTAGTTGGATAAACATAGGTTAAATCGTGGACGAAAGTACCCCGATACTTGTGTAGCTTAATAGGTTACTGCTCTTAATCCTCCTCTATAGTCAATCTTATCACCGAAAGGTAGAAATGTGCTATACTGGGGTTGAGTGTTTATATAACCTTAACAGGAGTATAAAACGACTTAGTTAACCTGCTATCTTAACGTAGAAGAAGAAGTCAGTCTAATTGTATTAAAGATTGAATAAGAGTGGATAGTTGATGATCTTGGAAGCCCTAATTCTCCGTCATAACTGATTTAAATCAAAGTATTTTTATAATTAGTTTATTTCCTGCATTATTAGTTTAGAATCCCAATCAATTAACGTTAATCAAATAGATACCATAGGATAGATAATCGGTACTTGAAAACCAATCCTTGAGGACGATATTCGGTCTTACCTAAACTATATTACTTGACACGACACGTGCACTTGCGTTAGTGTGTGCATAAATCACGCATCACCTATTATATTGGAATTGTAATTGATTATCATTTCTAAGCACTGGTAATAGTAGTTTACTATTTCTCGTACATCAAAAGGAGTTTAGACTCACAATTTGTTCCTCCTAAATTCCTTTACGATTTTACTCTTGTTGCTTCCGCCTCATTTACTCTCACACAATAATATACCCATAGTCATAGGCCTATACGTGAATAAAGTTAATGAATTAATTAAGAATATTATTAGATTTGAATGGGTCATGGTCAAATTTGTATTTAGTTACCCTTTGATTCAAAGATTCTTTGTATTATAAATACATTCTTAAACCCGCAAAAACCGCAAAAGTCGAACCAAACCTATAAAATCGACAAATTTGGAACCAATAAAATTTATACTATAATGATTTAGTTTGATTTGAATATTAAGAAAAACCGAGTTAAACCAAACCATGAAATATTAAAGAGCATGAATGTGACTTTTGAGACTGAGATTAATGAGTTAAACACAGATTTAAGATTTAACTCCGTGCACATAAATTTCACTATGCTAGGGTCGCTACCGTTTTGGCGCAAATTTATATAAATACTTTATTTGAAAAAAATGTGTATATACAATTTACGAATAACTATTTTTTAACCTCTGTAATTAAAAATAGTCATTGTCATAATGTTCTCAAATTTCATAGATGAACTCCATGATACTATCCTGAACTTTCAATTATGAAATTTGAAATTTCATGATAATGACTATTTTTTAATTATAGGATCAAAAAGTGGCTACTAAATGCTATTTCTAGATAAAAATGGGGGAGATATGTTTAATTTTATGCATGCAAATAACATTAGGTAGCCGCTTCTAATACTCCTATTTAAAACATATATAAAAAGTGGTCAATGTGCTATTTTTGGGGCCAATTATTGTTGTAGCATAGCCGAGAAGTTAATGCCTTTGATGCTGAAATATGAGTCCTTTTCCACTACTAACGCCCCTTTTCATTTTTCATATTTATGTTTTCATATTAATGTACATCCCATTCAATCATTCAAATTTTGAAAATTATCAACCTTCCCACCACCAGTGCTTTTCTTAATGATTAAAAATTGCTAATGTTTGAATGGAGTGATTTGGAATTAATTTAAGAGAATACCTTTTATGAAATTAATTTTAGCAATTAATTTAATAGTTTATTTATTAACCTCTAATATGGAATGCAAGTTATTTTAATTGTGTATCTAGTCAAATATCATGGTACAAAATGTAACGAAGAAATTAAAGTAGTTATTTTGAACCATTCATATTAAATTAAGGAAAAAAGAAGAAGGAAATATATTTACGATACACATCAACCCAATAAAGTTCACAATATAAAATATTTAATCTTATTTTTGCCAGTATACACTATATAGTCAATGCATAATTATTATATAATCAGTGTATAATTAATACATTATATACCTGTTATACATTGAATGTATATATCAACGATAACTACACATCATTATGATTAGGCGAATGATCTTTTTTTTTTAACCAACTGATTAAAATATTAAGATCCCATTTATATATATATAATCAGGGGCACGAGTTGATAAGTGACAAGGTGATTGGGGTACAACCACCCCGACGTCGCGGGTTCGAATCCGTGTGGTGACAATCTTTGCTGAAATATTGCGAGGGTTGTTGCTGGATTCGTGTCCTGTTGGTCCTCTCCCTTGCATGACTGTCACTCGCGCATATCCCTCGATTTACATTTCACCTGCCCAAGGGGCCTCTGGTGCAGGTGGGGGTTTCGCCTTCGGGACTTTCCCCTCATAAAAAGAAAGTCCTCTGATCCAAAGTGTTTGGCCCAGTGGTCATTTCATTAGGGTATTGCTGTCTGAGGTCTCGTGTTCGATTCCCCTGACCAGCGAGAGTGGAACTGTGTTCCCCAAAAAAAAATCTCTCCACTGTTCGCATGTAAGCCAAGCGATGTATACTAATCTGTAGGGCCAGGACGGAGGTGGGATTTTCTGGGGTATGGGGCCGTAATGCGGTAGAACCAGTCACTTTAAAAAGTTTACCCTACCATAATTTTGATCCAGCGAGAGTGGCCCAGTGGCCATTTCTTTAGGATATTGATGTCTGGGGTCTCGTGTTCGATTCCCCTGACCATCGAGAGTGGAACTTTGTTCCCCCAAAAAAATCCCTCAACTAGTGGAAGGCCAAAGCGGTGTATACTAATCTGTAAGGTCAACCGGAGGTGGAATTTTCTGGAGTATAGGGCCGTACTGCGGTGGAACAAGTCACTTTAAAAAGTTTACCCTACCTTAGTTTGTCCTCCGGGGCATAGCCCAGTGGTAAAGCCTGGACGCTATAAGACGCTCTGGCATGAACAACGTGAGTTCGATTCCCCGCAGGCGCGAAGAAATTCTGCATGTTGGGGAATTTGACTTTGTCTCATTGATCAGTTGTACGCTCCCAGAAACTAGCCACTTGAGCACATCCCGCAATTTATTGGTGATGTTGTTAAAGGACCGATGCCATCACCTCGAGAACGTCTGAGTAATACCAGTGAAGTAGTCAGACGCAAGTCTGGAAACCTCGATTATAAAAAAAAAAAAAAGTCCTCTGTATCTCTTGTCTTGGGTTGCTGAAATTGAGGCCATACTCAGCATTGAGAATTAATGCAAGTCTTAGCTACGTTCCAAATTTGATATACCTAATATTGACTTTAATGGTTTTGTCAACAAGTAGGGTTGTACTACTTTGAACGAGCCTTAATGTTCTAAAATGAAGGACTGATGACACAAATCTTAAAAATATTCAATTAACAAACATGTTTTCTTACATTTATTCTAAAATAATATAATATTTTGTCGGAATAGTTGATTGATTCTTGCCAGACATATATTATTCATATCATTTTCTTAACTTTGGATACCCTATGATTTTATCCCTTATTTTTAAGGTGAATATATAATGACAGATTCAAAATTCAGACATTATTGAATTTTGGGGCAATCTACCACCCTGGAATCAACTGAACTACGCTCATTCGGGCGGACATTGTAAGATGATATTAATCTCTCCTTGGGGAGTCTTTCATTAATATCAAGGTATATATATAGTACAATATTCATACATTATACAATATGAATCCTAAACATATACAAAAGAGGAATCCTAGTCTTACCATAATTATATTTACACAATATATGAAAATATTCTAATTATGGGTAGGGAATGTAACACCCCATTTTAACCATAGTCGAAAGGGAGTACTACGTATGGTTGATTCCTAGAATGTATTTAAAGGAGTCGCCACCTAATTATTTAAGTGAATTAGGACACTTGATTTATTGCAATGAAATACTGCAATTAATCTCCATTTAATGGTCTGCGAAATTAATGAGATTCTGGATAAGGGTTTTTTATTATCCTAAAGGAAAGGTGTTAGACATCCTTTAAGATCCGCTAACTTGCGGTTATCCGTTCAAACCTAAGTTAATTATATGTTGACTTTTATTCTACCTATTCTAAGCATTTTTACATAATTTACAATTAAAATAAAATGCAATGCAAAAATAGTAAAACTAAAATTTAAATGAGACATTAAGATAAAACTCTGGAACATCTTTAGCCCTTTTTAGGCCTTCTGCACAAGATGATCTCCGGGTACCTGCATAAGTACTTAGTAAAAGTGTTAGTAATAAAATAAATAATTTTGAAGTAATAGCAATAATTAATAAATAAAACCAAAAAATAAATCCGTCTTTTGCACAAGGGAGGCCTTGGAAATCAGACGGAGATTCCTTCATCGGCCAGTGACAAAGTTAACTAGTCAAAACAACAATGCACACACCATTGACCTTGTAACAACTAAGTACAACATAAAAGGCTTTACAACACCAAGAAGACTCTAAACATAACACAAAGACTCGAGACATGACTGATTGCTTCTTTCACTAAGGTCACATGCTTAAAGGGCTAGATAACCTGATAAGTCACTAGCTGACAATGATTAGAGTAAATGAAAGGGTTATAATTCACATTATGTATGAATGTTAAAAATTTAAGAGATAAGACATGAGAGAAAATTAATTAGCCAGTTATACAACCAAACTTCAGAAATCACCTGAAAAAGCTTTCTAGACTGCTGTTCCTATATATCCTTGTAGATATGCTTCATGCTTGAGGACTTGTTGATGCAGATACTTGGCACATAATTTAGCAACAGCTTTACTTGCAATGGTTCAATTATTTTACATATAACAAAGGTAACATATTGGTCATGCATGAGATCTTTAACAATGCACATTACTAACCCACTTATCTTTCCAGTGCATCAAAAGTCACACGGATTTATGTGGCTAACAATCATGGTTGAAAGGAAATTTCAAGGCCAGGGGAGCTTCTCCTCTGAACCATAGCCAACAAATTAACTTCTAGTACTCTAAATTACTCTAAATCAGATGAACTTCAACTACAGACAAACTAAAATAATAACCGAAACATGCTGGTAAAAATCAAATTAGATCTATACTGGTTTAAACTGGTAAACTACACAGGGAAGTAGATAAATGAGATACTTAGCCTAAACAAGTCATTTATTCTCAAAATCATATGTTAGACCACTGTTTTGAGCCATTTCAAATCCTAATATACCCCAAGTAAATTTCAGATGACATTTAGACACTAAAATAAATTAAACATGGCATTTCATACATCATATAACTAGTCTAAATAGATAACCCCAAAAATAAAGCCGCACAGAGTTCGCCGGAATCAGAAATCAGTCCAACAAAGGCCAACGACGACAGATAACCAACAAACTAAACCAACAACAATCGCCGGAGCTTTTTAGAACTCAGGCAAGATAGCAAAAAATCAGAAATAATCAGTCCACTGACCAAAACCGAACAACAGATATCAAGAAATAAAATCAATGTAGGTCGCCGGAGTTCTAAAACTCCGGCCAGATATCAAAAATGCGAGAAACAATCCATGCAGAAACTAACACACAAAAGGGGGGACGGGTGTGGTACAGTAGTGGTGTTCGACGAGAAACGAGAGAGGGTAGAGGTTCGCCGACGATGGTGGTGAGTGGAGAAGATGATGAGAGTGTGGCTTGCGGGTGTTTAAAGGGGGTTCGCCGGCGGTGTGGTCGACGAGGGGGAGACAGGGAGAGGACGAGGGAGAGGTGACGGGAACAGTGGGTGAGAATTGAGATGATGGGCTGGGCGTTAAGGAGAAAGGGTAGCTGAGGTTAAAATGAGAGAGGGCAGAGGGGAGTTTGAAGAGTTAAGGGCGTGAGGGAGGCGGCTGAAGGGTCGAGAAAGGGTAGAAGTAGCAAAGCTGCGGCTAGGGTTAAGGGCTGATAAATGTTGTGGGCGGCTGGGGTTAATAATAGGGTCGGTTTTAAAATAAGGGGGTAAGGTTTTATTTATAGGGTGAGATTAGGTTTAGGGTTTTGGGGTATTGTGTTTTGGGTATTGGGTATTGGTTATTGGGTATTGGGTTATTGGGTATTGGGTTTGGGAAAAAATGAAAGGTGTATTGGGCCTCAGTTTGGGCTTCGGTTTTTTGGCGGATTGGATTGATTCAGATCGTGTCTTGGACTGGACTGGTTTTGGAAAAAAATGCAAAATGGATTAATTATCTAAAAGAAAATTATTTAAAGATACAAAATTATTAAAATGCAAATGCTGATGCAATAATAATAAAATACAATATTTAGCAAATATTTAATGCCTGATTAAAAGTAAAGACGGGATGTCAGTTAAATATTTAAAGAGATGCAAAATTAGTAAAACAAAATGATCGCGCAACAATAATAACATAATATTTTAAAAATGTTTAATATCTAATTAAAGTAAAAACATGATGTCAATTTACAAAAAATAAAATAACATAGAATGTTAGGTAAAAAAATATATAAAAATTAAGATAAAATGCGGTGTCCTAAAATGCTTAAAATTGCAAGAAATGACTAAAAGATGGGTCAAAATTGGGTGTCAACAGTTGTCCCTCTTTGACCGAAGACGATGAAAGAGTGTTCGGACAAAGACGTTGACTTGTAGCCAATTTTGTCCCATCGTCAGAATTGAAACAAGGATCAAGCAAAGAATGGGCAAAGCGGAAACCTTTGGGTATTTGTGATGCCAAGGTAAAAGACAAAGGCGATCAGATTTAAAATTTGTCGATGTCGAATTATGAGACATTGGGTTCTTCTGTCTGCTAGAAAATAAAAGCCGTGAAATATGAATTCAAATTTGTCCCAGTGTCGAAGTATGATCGACACTGGGTTGCAGGTGATGCGGTGCTGGAAAAGACATGGTGTTTGTAGATGTAATTAAGTGGTGTGATGATACATTGTCTTGTATGGACGAAATGCAAATGACGCCTTGTATGGGCGTTGTCGTCTTGTATGGACGAAATGCAAATGACGCCTTGTATGGGCGTTGTCGTCTTGTATGGACGAAATGCAAATGACGCCTTGTATGGGCGTTGTCGTCTTGTATGGACGAAATGCAGATAGCGCGTGTATAGGCGTTATGCGTCTTGTATAAACGAAATGCGAATGCGCCTTATGGCGTTGTAAATGCTTGTATGGGCGAGATGCAAATGTTAAATCGTTGTATAAGCGAGATCTGAGATGTTAAATCGTTGTATGGACGAAATCACGAATGTTAAATCGTTGTATGGACGAAAATCACGAATGTTAAATCGTTGTATAAACGAGAATCAGATGTTAAATCGTTGTATAAACGAAGACGGATGTTAAATGTCGTTGTATGGACGAAATCACGAGATGTTAAATCGTTGTATGGGCGAATACGAGATGTTAAATGCGTTGTATGGGCGAGATGCGAGATGTTACGTCGTTGTATGGGCGAATGCACGAATGTTAAATCGTTGTATAAACGAATGCGAGATGTTAAATCGTTGTATGAAGCGAGATCACGAGATGTTAAATCGTTGTATGGGCGAGATGCGAGATGTTAAATGTTGTATGGGCGAAATCACGAGATGTTCGTCGTTGTATAAACGAATCTGAGATGTTAAATCGTTGTATAAACGAAATCACGAATGTTAAATCGTTGTATAAACGAAATCACAGATGTTAAATCGTTGTATAAACGAAACGAGATGTTAAATCGTTGTATGAACGAAAATCTGCAGATGTTAGTCGTTGTATAAACGAATCACGGATGTTAAATCGTTGTATAGACGAAAATGCAAATGTTCGTCGTTGTATAGACGAAGCATGAATGAAGTCGTTGCATAGGCTTGCAATGAAATGATGTCATTTTATGGACGTACCTGCCTTGTGACTCGCCTGGGTTGAGATAACGTCATTGCATAGACGTTGTGCGTTTGTAACTCGCATGGGCTTATTGTTGTGCTCCCGCCTTTGCTGATATGAAGATCTGAAAGCTGCGAGTACTGATGCAATCTCTGTGCGGACTTCCTTATTACTATCTTTTCATGGTGCATTTCCCAAAAAAAAATGTCCCAGTTTTGTTATGCGGGGCGCATGGACAAGACTTAACTTTGGCGGAAATTGCTCATATCTCTTTTCAGAATAATCAGACGCGTTAAAATTCGCGCGAGCGATGGGAAGAATTCTAATGGTGTGGCCAAAGCGATTTAGGCGCCACGTATCGGTGAGGAATCGGTCGAGCGTAGTTCGTGATACAAAAATGACTGTACAATTTTCAAAAAATGAGACCGAAGCCAATGTGGCTGCCTACGTATCCCGCCGAGGGAATCAGGTCGAGACGTAGTTCGTGATGCAAAAAATAAGAATTTTTATGGGTTTTTCAAACAATGTGGACCGAAGCCAATGGGGCCGCCTACGTATCCCGCTGAGGGAATCAGGTCAAGACGTAGTTCTTGATGCAAAAATGAGGATTTTATGTGCATTTTTTTTTTTTTTTTGAAAAGTGGAAAGACAGCATCACGTTCTGACTTCAGTTGATACCAACAATTAGTATTGTGCTTAGGAATTCCGTTATTCACTTCCAGTCTAACCAAGCGACTAGGTAATTCCTATAGTTTCAAATGGTACCTCGGACAAGTATCGACACGCTTTGCGGCCAAGGTTTCGAACTACACGTAATCTCACGTTTCAAATGCCCTCACTGAAAGAAAGTCCCATTTCTCACATATATTCCAGTATTTTGAATTTTGGGGCGTTTAGAGAAGTACGCTCACACTCAAAAGGATGTTCAATGCATGCAATTGTGATACCATAGGCTTGATCGTCATGTAAGTATCCACTAATGTGAGAACTCTCAGCATAAGATCATGTAGGGCTTGTCATGGGCTTGTAATGTAGGCTTGGGGAAAGGGATGGATATCATTTGGGTAAAAGTGACTAATCCCTCCTCGAGCGTTGGACTTCGTCCGTGCTTGATATTTGTGTGCTTTAATGCTGACCTGCTTTCTTTTTTCTTTCCTTTTTTTGTCAGTTTTTGCATGCGACTTATTGAATCTTTCGTTTGGAGCCCGCTTTTTTCCAAATTTATTCTTGCATTCTTTTCTTCGGGGATTTTGATTTCTTCTTTTGTGAGTCATCATTTGTGTTTTCTTTTTCCTTTTAGAATTTTGACAATTTTTGTCTTTGCAACCTTTGACGCAGAATTTTGTCCCAGTTTTTCTGTACTGACTTCTATTGAATCTTTCGTTTGGAGCCCGCTTTTTTCCAAATTTATTCTTGCATTCTTTTCTTCGGGGCTTTTGATTTCTTCTTTTGTGAGTCATCATTTGTGTTTTCTTTTTCCTTTTGGGATTTTGACAATTTTTGTCTTTCTGACCTTGTGAGAATTTTGTCGACTTGCACATTTACAAAGCGTTCAAGGAGGTCGGGCCAAAAGAGGATAATGCGTACGCACTCAGAAAGGGGTATATGTGTAATATGCGGTTGTCAAAAGAATAGGCTTTAGGCTCAAAAAAGGTGTACTACGGATAATGTTGTTTGGTAGGCTGAAAAAGGCTCAAACGGGTCAAAGAAAGCCTACGATCATTTCCCACACCGAGTGTTACTCAGGATTTCGCCTCAACAAACATTCGGGCCAAGTTCTAGATCACAATGCAATGCAATTGAACTGATTCTAAAAACTCACCACCTGATGCACGTGAAACGATGAGGTTGGTTTCGTTCTTATCTTAGAAGCGTGTAAAGCGATGTCATTTACGGGTGAATAAGAGGTACGAAAGAATCTATGATTTACCACGAAGTCGGCCCATATTGATTATTACGTTCTTTCTATGCACTCCCAACCGTGTTGGTATCAACCAAGTCAAACAATGATGCTAAAAAAATGTTTTGTATTTACGGATAACATTTTTGTATTTATGAACAAGATATTTTTTTGTATTTTTGAATAAATAGTGCAGAACCCGAGTAGTGAAATTTGCCTACGTATCTCATCTTTGACGAGAATCAGGTGTGCGTAGTTCGTTCAGATATGTTATAAAACGTATGATTTAAAAGAATTTATTCATGATAGAAATGCAAAAGTAAATTAGGACACCATCGAAGTCGCCATCTGTAACACCCCATTTTAACCGTAGTCGAAAGGGAGTACTACGTATGGTTGATTCCTAGAATGTATTTAAAGGAGTCGCCACCTAATTATTTAAGTGAATTAGGACACTTGATTTATTGCAATGAAATACTGCAATTAATCTCCATTTAATGGTCTGCGAAATTAATGAGATTCTGGATAAGGGTTTTTTATTATCCTAAAGGAAAGGTGTTAGGCATCCTTTAAGATCCGCTAACTTGCGGTTATCCGTTCAAACCTAAGTTAATTATATGTTGACTTTTATTCTACCTATTCTAAGCATTTTTACATAATTTACAATTAAAATAAAATGCAATGCAAAAATAGTAAAACTAAAATTTAAATGAGACATTAAGATAAAACTCTGGAACATCTTTAGCCCTTTTTAGGCCTTCTGCACAAGATGATCTCCGGGTACCTGCATAAGTACTTAGTAAAAGTGTTAGTAATAAAATAAATAATTTTGAAGTAATAGCAATAATTAATAAATAAAACCAAAAAATAAATCCGTCTTTTGCACAAGGGAGGCCTTGGAAATCAGACGGAGATTCCTTCATCGGCCAGTGACAAAGTTAACTAGTCAAAACAACAATGCACACACCATTGACCTTGTAACAACTAAGTACAATATAAAAGGCTTTACAACACCAAGAAGACTCTAAACATAACACAAAGACTCGAGACATGACTGATTGCTTCTTTCACTAAGTCGTCATCTTAAAGGGCTAGATAACCTGATAAGTCACTAGCTGACAATGATTAGAGTAAATGAAAGGGTTATAATTCACATTATGTATGAATGTTAAAAATTTAAGAGATAAGACATGAGAGAAAATTAATTAGCCAGTTATACAACCAAACTTCAGAAATCACCTGAAAAAGCTTTCTAGGCATTTCTATATATCCTTGTAGATATGCTTCATGCTTGAGGACTTGTTGATGCAGATACTTGGCACATAATTTAGCAACAGCTTTACTTGCAATGGTTCAATTATTTTACATATAACAAAGGTAACATATTGGTCATGCATGAGATCTTTAACAATGCACATTACTAACCCACTTATCTTTCCAGTGCATCAAAAGTCACACGGATTTATGTGGCTAACAATCATGGTTGAAAGGAAATTTCAAGGCCAGGGGAGCTTCTCCTCTGAACCATAGCCAACAAATTAACTTCCAGTACTCTAAATTACTCTAAATCAGATGAACTTCAACTACAGACAAACTAAAATAATAACCGAAACATGCTGGTAAAAATCAAATTAGATCTATACTGGTTTAAACTGGTAAACTACACAGGGAAGTAGATAAATGAGATACTTAGCCTAAACAAGTCATTTATTCTCAAAATCATATGTTAGACCACTGTTTTGAGCCATTTCAAATCCTAATATACCCCAAGTAAATTTCAGATGACATTTAGACACTAAAATAAATTAAACATGGCATTTCATACATCATATAACTAGTCTAAATAGATAACCCCAAAAATAAAGCCGCACAGAGTTCGCCGGAATCAGAAATCAGTCCAACAAAGGCCAACGACGACAGATAACCAACAAACTAAACCAACAACAATCGCCGGAGCTTTTTAGAACTCAGGCAAGATAGCAAAAAATCAGAAATAATCAGTCCACTGACCAAAACCGAACAACAGATATCAAGAAATAAAACCAATGTAGGTCGCCGGAGTTCTAAAACTCCGGCCAGATATCAAAAATGCGAGAAACAATCCATGCAGAAACTAACACACAAAAGGGGGGACGGGTGTGGTACAGTAGTGGTGTTCGACGAGAAACGAGAGAGGGTAGAGGTTCGCCGACGATGGTGGTGAGTGGAGAAGATGATGAGAGTGTGGCTTGCGGGTGTTTAAAGGGGGTTCGCCGGCGGTGTGGTCGACGAGGGGGAGACAGGGAGAGGACGAGGGAGAGGTGACGGGAACAGTGGGTGAGAATTGAGATGATGGGCTGGGCGTTAAGGAGAAAGGGTAGCTGAGGTTAAATGAGATAGGGCAGAGGGGAGTTTGAAGAGTTAAGGGCGTGAGGGAGGCGGCTGAAGGGTCGAGAAAGGGTAGAAGTAGCAAAGCTGCGGCTAGGGTTAAGGGCTGATAAATGTTGTGGGCGGCTGGGGTTAATAATAGGGTCGGTTTTAAAATGAGGGGGTAAGGTTTTATTTATAGGGTGAGATTAGGTTTAGGGTTTTGGGGTATTGTGTTTTGGGTATTGGGTATTGGTTATTGGGTATTGGGTTATTGGGTATTGGGTTTGGGAAAAAATGAAAGGTGTATTGGGCCTCAGTTTGGGCTTCGGTTTTTTGGCGGATTGGATTGATTCAGATCGTGTCTTGGACTGGACTGGTTTTGGAAAAAAATGCAAAATGGATTAATTATCTAAAAGAAAATTATTTAAAGATACAAAATTATTAAAATGCAAATGCTGATGCAATAATAATAAAATACAATATTTAGCAAATATTTAATGCCTGATTAAAAGTAAAGACGGGATGTCAGTTAAATATTTAAAGAGATGCAAAATTAGTAAAACAAAATGATCGCGCAACAATAATAACATAATATTTTAAAAATGTTTAATATCTAATTAAAGTAAAAACATGATGTCAATTTACAAAAAATAAAATAACATAGAATGTTAGGTAAAAAAATATACAAAAATTAAGATAAAATGCGGTGTCCTAAAATGCTTAAAATTGCAAGAAATGACTAAAAGATGGGTCAAAATTGGGTGTCAACAGGGAATATATTGTTTCCTATATTAACACGTTTACACACCCCCTCAGTCGGAGCGGGAGGAGGTCGGACGCTGAGACTGGATCTGAAGTCAAGAAACAACTGTCTGGGAAGTCCTTTGGTAAATATGTCTGTATACTGATAGGATGATCGAACATGTAACACTCTGACATGGCCTAGAGCAACTTTCTCACGAACAAAGTGTAGGTCTATCTCAATGTGCTTGGTTCGCTGGTGTTGAACCGGATTATGAGACAAATAGATGACAGAGATGTTATCACGATACCTGATAGATGCACGCGAAGGACAGAAGTTCTAACGGTAAGTTTACGAGCGATAAATCTCGGTTACTACATTTGCAACGCCTACGTACTCGACCTCGCTTTGGATCTAGATAGGGTAGCACATCGCCGCGGACAAAAAATCGATTATCCCTAAGAAAACACAAAAGTCGGAGGTGGGCGTCGGCGTGTCGGACACCACGCCAATCTGCATCCGTATATGAGAGCAACTTTGTTTGATGCAGAGGGTATATGTGCAAACCATAATCAAGAGTACCTTAATGTATCGAATGATACACTTAAGAAGCGATGAAATGAGACTCACGAGCGTGCGTGAATAAGCATACCTCTTGAACAACATAAGCTATATGCGGCACGGTAAATGTGAGATCTTGAAGTGCACTGCAAGTCCTTATCTGAGTAGGATCGAGTGGAGCACCATCCATAACATGAGCTTAGATTTGAATTGGTGGAGTATGCATAACTTTGCAATTCGCCATCTTAGCCTGTACACTATCTCTCTGCATACTTACGACACGAAACATGTGATTGGCGGACACAGTCGCGATATCCCCAAGAAATAACTCAGCTTTTCCAAATCAGTCATTGCAAATTCGGACTTAAGCAAGGCAATAATCTCATTTTTCAATCTATCTGAGGAGGTAGTCAGAACAATATCATTCACGTACAGTAATAAGTAAGCAGTGCTACTACCTCGATGAAAAATGAAGAATGATGTATCACTCTTGCTGCATACAAACCCAATCTGCAAGATATACGACAAGCGATCATACCACGCACAAGGAACTGTTTGGTCGTCATATAGTGACTTACGGAGGCAGCACATAGTGAGGGGCTTTGGATGGGTGAACCAGACGGTGATGCATGTATCTGTTGTTTCTCTCGGTCCGATGTAGAATGTATTCTTCACATCAAGTTGATGCATCGGCCAGTGTTTGCCCATGGAAATGCTCAAAACTGTGTGAATAGTAGCCGGTTTGACAACCGGGCTGAAGGTCACTCCACAATCAATGTCCTCATGCTGATTTGCGCCATTAGCCACAAGACGGACCTTATACCTCTCAAGATCCCCATTATCTCTGAACTTGTGACAAAAAAACCACATACATCGAATTACATTCACCCCCTCAGGTCTAGGTACTAGATCCCACGTGTGTTGTTTAGTTAAAGCATTGAATTCTTCATACATAGCCACATTCCAATTAGGATCTTATTTGGCCAATTTTGGGTTCTTTGGAAGTGGAGAGATGGTTTGGGCAGACAAGTTGAAATGGACTTTGGGTTTGAAGATTACATGCTTTGAACGAGTTTCCATTGGATGAGTAGGGACAGTGTGTGGCGGAGTGGTGTCTGAGACGGTGGGTAAAGTCGGATAAGGAGAAGGTGGGGGTGAAGCCGTCGGAGTATCCGCGGCTCCTGGATCGAGCGCCACGACGCTAGAAGGTTGACAAGCTTCTCTGAAGTTTGGGCGCCGCGGCGCCTCAGCACTGGGCCGCGAAAGTGTGGAAGATTCAGGAATAGTCATTTAGAGAAGAGATGAATGAAGAAGAAAACCTAGAATTTGTAGGGGGGCCGCGACGAGTTCCGAGAGAGGGTTCTCGACGGCTGTAGGAAGAAAGAGTTCTAGGGTTTTGGGTGTTTGACTCTTGATACCATGTAGTGGATCTGTCTGTTGAATCATGGTGGCCAAAGTATCATATTCGCCTTTAGGAAGGCCATCAATCAATTGTAACACCAGTTTGGTGTCGATGTGAGCTTCGTCGGCAGTGAAGTTGATCCGTTAGTAAACTGCTTGTTTGCGATGCTCGATCACATTGGAAAAGTTTTCAAGACGTGTATTGTTAAATTGCTCATCTAAATACACAACACGGGTGTGCTTATTGTCCTGAAAAATTTCCTCCAAACGATTTCATAACTCAAGGGTTGTGGCGCCAGATTTCATGATAGTAAGAAGAAGGTCCTGAGAAATACTACCATAAATCCACTGTTTGAAGTCGACGTTTAGACGACGCCAAGTAGACTCATCAACCTCCGGAGGGCGCGAAATGATGTCATCGATGTGATCAAGCACGTTATAGAGACATGCATGATTACGAAACAGTTCAACCCAGGGAGAGTACTGACTGTTTTCTTGATCAAGAATGATGGGAATAGAGTTATTGATGTTTGTAACAGTTAGGGCTGGATGAAAAGAGGATGACAACGTGGTGGTGAAATTTGTGGAGGTAGAAGATTCAGAAAGTATGGAAGATTCAGGGATAACCATTTAGAGAACATGGGAAAGAAAAAGAAAAACCTAGAAATTTTAGAGGGATGAGGGGGAGGCGCCGTGACAACCGAGGGAGGGGGGCCGACGGTAGCTCAACAAAAAAAACTAGGGTTTTTGTTTTAGGCTCTTGATACCATGTAAGATGATATTAATCTCCCCTTGGGGAGTCTTTCATTAATATCAAGGTATATATAGAGTACAATATTTATCCATTATACAATATGAATTTTAAGTCTATACAAAAGAGGAATTCTAGTCTTACCATAATTATATTTACACAATATATGAAAATATTCTAATTATGAATAGAAAATATATTATTTTTTATATTTACACGTTTACGGACATTATTGAATTTTTAAATTATCAACTTTACATTTTGGTTGATCTTTTTGTCAAACTAGGAAAAGTAATTTAAAGCTATAGGTGTCTTGTTGCCAAAAATATGCTAACAAGCACAAGTCAACAGCTGGCAATCACAAGAAAGCAGGGTTCGCTAAATAAATAAATTTATGTCACATTGAGCCACTGAGTTTGACATTTTGCATATGAAACCATTCAAATTCATAAAATTGCCATTGCTTTTGATTGCTCTTGCATTTATTCTCAAAATTAAAAGACATAATCCATAGATATGAGTGATACTCAATATTCATGTCTAGATCAAGAAATTAGTCGTTAACAACTTTGACTTATGAACTTAGTCACTCATTTTATATATAGATATACATTAATTTTTAAATTTATGTTGTCACGTATCTCAGTTATTTAACTTCCATTTTTTTTTTTTTATTGTAACTACTAGATGCAAAAATTTCAATTATGTTTTAAAATAATTTCTTAATCTAAGGAAAATGAAGTTATCGACAACTAGTTATGACTTATGAGGCTAAGATTTGATCAAAACATACAATTTGAATCAACAAAAGCTAATTTCGAGATTATGTTATTATTCAGAAAAAGAAAGAGGTAAAAGCTAAAAAGCCTCTCTTTTTTTTTCTTTTTGCCATTTACCTTTCACTTTAAATGGAATACAAAATTCTCAATGATGGAGATGTAGAAAGTTAGATTACCAACTTGGTTAGGAATAGACATATTTTTCAAAAATATCACTGTCAATTTGTCCATTAAAATGTTTCCATTACAACCACCATCCAGCAATAATATTTACATCTTCCTACTGCAAAGTTTCTTTAGAAAATAATTAAAACACCCCATATGCTATACTAGTGGGGTGGGGTGGGGATGTGAAGGTCTAATAATCATCATGAATATTAAAAGATGATGTGTAATAACATTACTCATTAATTAATGTATCTAAAAAACTTCCCTCCACCATTCACGACTTGATTGAGATACAAAGATAGAAAAAGAGGGGGGTAGGGGTGTTAATCAGGTCATAGAATTTGTTTTGAAAATTGACTCCCAAGTTAAAAGGTTCAATAGTAGTAGTTATAAACGTATGAGACAATCATAGGTGATGTGAGATGAATATGATTCTTTCATTTTTAATTAAATGTTTCGTTTTCAATATTTTAAAATGAAAAAAATTCAATTAGGGAGTATCTCCCTGTTAATTAGTCTTACGTGGTGCGAATTCAAATTAATTGAATGTCAAGATAAGTACCAAACATATGGTGGTCAACTAAAAAAATAAAATAAAAAATCTACATATACTTGGACTAATTTTCTAATTGCTTTCTGATATGAAGTTTAAAGATTTTACAACTTAAAATGGTCAAGTATAGACTCTATATGATTCTATCTAATAAAAGTTAATCTCGAATAATTGTTATTAGTCAATACTAATTCTACATTTTGATGAAAAGTTTTGGAATGGTGATAAAATTGTCTTTGTGTGACCTATAGGTCACAAGTTAAAGCAGTGAAATCGGTCATTAATATTGCGTAAGGAGAGGATGCCTATAGAATACCCCTTGGGGTACTTGTGTCCTTCCCCAAATCGAATAATTCATGCACTAAAGTGTCAGTTTTAAGATTAATTCTATAGTAAGATCCCAACTAGTTATACTTGAATAGGTTTAGACAATTTTCCATCTTGTTAGGTAAATGTAGCGCTAGCTAGTGGAGATTTCTGACTAAATATTAATCGGTAGGATAAAACTTAGTCTTGAATCAGTGGAATACGCAATGATGCAAATATAGTAGTTGCTCATTTACTCATTATCACAAAAATATCCAACTCTTGAATTTAAGCCTGTGTGATAGTCTAAACTAGACATGTCCGGCATCTTTAGATTAACTTTTTAAAAGGCAAATAATCAGACTCTTCGTTTCACAGTATGAGCTTTTTCATATTTTTTTCCCCAGACACTTTTTAACAAAAGCAGAAGTGCCTAAAGGCGCTTTCAACTATTATAATGCAAGTGTTTATGCTCTCTCTTACAAATGATCAAAATTTAAAAGGTGAAAATTTCCGTTTTGCAAAGCATATTCATAACCGGCCGAAATGTGAGGTAATACTGCGTCCAATAAACTATTATGGTCCGGCCCTTTTCCGAACCCCGCGCATAGCGGGAGCTTAGTTCACCGGGCTGCCCATTTTTTTAATTCATAACTGGGGAAACACAAGGGTACAAAGATACTGTTCCTGCCCACACATTCTTCTGCCATTACTAAAAGTTACTATAAAGTAGGATTATACCTGTCTAAGGGGCCGGGTTGATCCGGAATCGGACTGGTCGACCCGGTACAAAATTAGGTCAGGACCGGTAAGCCTTACCGGATTGGGGGTTGGTTTGGCCCCAACCCCAACCCGCACGGGTTACAGAGAAATCTGATAAGGACCCGGACCGGTTGAACCGGTAACGGAAAACCGGTAACCTTATCGGTTAACCGGTCCGGACCGGACCGATAAGGTAAAAATTAAAAAAAAAACAAAAGGTTGTTGGCCCAACGATAATATTACCGTTGGGGGAGGGCTGGGGGTGGGGCAACGGTCTTAAAACCGTTTTTGGCATTTTTATTTTATTGTTTTTTAATTTTTTGTTAATTACATTTTTATCCTTTAAAAATCTATAAATACTCTATATTCTTCTCATTTTTATCACACAATTATTTCTACAATTCTCTCAATTCTCAATTCTCATACTCTCTTAATTCTCTATATTATCAATTCTCAAGTTATTATTATTATTAATAATTTTCAAAGTAGCAAGACGCAAGACTTCGAGTTTCGAGTTTCAATTGAGTTCTGAATCCCGAAGTTTGGTACACTCGTTTCATTCTCTATTTATTTTATTAAGTTGTCATATTTATTTGTTGATTATTTAAATTAAAATTTATATTAAATATTTTATAATGGATAAATGTAAAACAATTTCAAGTGGTACAAAATCTAAAGGTTCTTCATCATCTAATCAAAATATAGATTATGATCAAATGGAAGAAGATTTTGAAATAGAAGATAATTATTATGATAATGCTCGTATAGATAATATTGTTGAAACCGAAACTCATACACCTACTAGTGTGCATTCTATCAATGTTAGTACTACTAGTCGTACACCTCCTTTACCAGTAGTAAGGAGTAGAAGAATCAGAATAAGGAGTAAAATGTGAAACTTTTATGATAGAATTGGGGACACTGATAGAATTAGATGTAATATTTGTGGGGAAACTTATAAACATGGTAATGACGGGGGACGTGCACTTTAGTTAGGCATGTACAGAGAGTTCATCCGACACACTGGTCAACAACAAATTAAGTATAAAATATAAAGATGCAGTTACATTATTTGATAATTGATAATTGAACAACTCTGCTACTAATCTTCGTTCTAGTTCTGCTTCTGTTCTATGTCTACATCTGCAGGATTCAATGAAGACGATGATAATGAATCTAGATTCTAGATATATGGAGCACCTTTACAACAACACAAGTTGCGGCGGAACCGTGGAAACGGGACTGGAATTTCAACTCAAGATTTAGAGGCTACGGACTATGGAGCATCACCAATTCAATCAACCTATAAATTTCGAAGAACTTTGTAAAAGGATGCATAATATGTAAATAAAATTATTATTACTTCATTATGTACTCTTATTAACATTATAAATAATGAAAGTTCGAAAGTTTACATCTTATCATTAGTTTTTATTTTATTATCTCTTTAGTTGTTATTTGTTAACTTATGTCTACTAATTTCTACTAATTTAATAAAATAATAAATTTTTGGAATAAAAAAAAATTATATAGTTTATATAACTACAATATAAACTATAAAGTTATAAACTATATTATATTACATATTTAATTTGAATTTAGTTAAATTTTCGAAATTTACAAAAAAAAACAAACAAACAAACAAAACACGGACCCGCACGGGCCGATCGGAAATCCGGTAATGAACCGGACCGGTAGGCCCAGTGAACCGGGCCGGTAACCGGTCCGGAACCGATTCAACCCGATAACGGGCTATCGGTCCGGTCCGGTCCGGGTCGATCCGTTAGACAGGTATAAGTAGGATAACTGAATATGTCACAAAGTTGTACTTTTCTGTTTTCTCATAGTAGGGCAGCCTAAGTGACTAACAAGTGGCATCATACCCAAAATTTGAATTTTATGAGTTCGAACACAAAATTCCACCACATTCCATCTAATTTACTTGGTTGAAAGTCTATTATATGCAGGCTCTAAACCAAAGCTATTGGGTAACCCAGATGAACCTAAAACTTCTACACTAGTTCCACCCCTATAACAAGCAACAAAGGGCAAAGGACAATCCGGTGCATTAAGCTCCCGCTATGCGCGGGAAATAAGCCCTCAAAGAACCCGTGTTGAGGCTGCAAAGCAAAGTCGGGATTTTTTGAGTTTTTGGAAGATTTGAAAAACTGAGTTTGGGAACTTCCCACAAAAAGAGAAGTTTAACCATTTTTGCAAAAGCTCCATCCATCAAACAAACGGTCCTTACAAAACTAGAAAGAAGATTACCAAATTTATTTTTTGCTGAAACAAACATAGGTTTAAGCATTAGGTTCTAGACATGCAAAACATTTGATACCCGAGACCCATAATCTTTCCTAGGAACAATTTCTAAGACGATAGGCATAAGTGCCCTGTGCTAACTATGTCATCTACAGATCCAAACTTCCCTTGTAAGTGCAACTGCTGTAGCAAGGGCACCTTCACGGTCAAAAGTGCCTACTAGAATCTTGACCACACAACTTCTCTACCTGTGGTCTGGCCCTGGAAACTCAATTGGAAGACTAAAATACCCCCTAAGGTGTCCTGTTTCGTCTGGCTGGTAGCCAAGAAAACATGCCTAACACAGGATGATCTACAAAGAAGAGGTCACCAGATTGCTCAAGATGTCTTCTTTGTGGTATGGACGGAGAGAGTATTGATCATTTGTTCATCCATTGCAAGATAACAACTCTGTGGCACATGTTCTTTTGTATTTTAGGAATCAATTGGGTCATGCCTAGAAGTACTTTTGATTTGCTCACTAACTGGAAAGAGATTGGCAATTGAAATGGAGATGAAGACTATGGTGGATAGTCTGGAAGGAGAGAAACAAGACAATTTGAAAACAAGAGCAGCGCCCTACAGAAGATCAAGATGAACTGTCTTAGTCTTTTTTATTTTTGGTGTAAACAAACTTTTATGAGGGATATAGGTGATTTGATAAATCTGATAGGCAACACTTAGTTTGTTTGTTCATAAGTTTTTGTTCATAGTCTCTCCCTACTGTTGCTCTCATGAATCTGAGATTGTAATTATAGCACTGACCAACACCTTTTGGTGCTGAGTTTTTTCTTTCATATATACAAATGGTTACCTATTCAAAAAAAAAAAAAGTGCAACTGCTGTATAGGGGGTGAATGTAAAGTATAGAAATAGAAGCATAAACAGAATCTGACATTCTGGGAGACTGAAAGATTTGAACTGCAATATGGTATAGTCATCATCTCACACACAGATTTTCCAACACAAACTTGAGTCTTCAATTTGTAGTCTCTTTGAAATGACATTTTCCCAACCCATAATATACAACAAAAAAAAAAAGTGAAGGATAAAAAATCTCTCATCAAGTGTCTACATTGTAGCTACATTTCCAGTTAATGTACAGTTCCCTAAGTAAAGGGGCAGCAGATTGAGAATCAAAAACTCACATGTGACGTTTAGAAGAGCTCTTGAGACTCGTAAGTTCTGCTTGTCATGGAAAAATGCATTTGGTAAAGATTCACCAGTACCATTGGAGAGTTTGGCCATTTTAAGGAGTTGGTTGTCTAAATCATGAGAACCGGTAGCTTCTGGAACCAAGGGGGGATCTGCACTTTCTGAAGTAGAAGGAGCTCCCGAGTCTCTTTTATCATTTTCTGATGAATCATCAGCATCCTCACTTTCGTTGTTTGGCTCAGTGGAACTCCCACCTCTGCCATCCTTTGGAACACTAGGGATCAAGTCGGGTCGAGGTTCAATACCAACACGTCTCAAGTGTAGCTGTCCAAATGAAAATATGATCAAGTTACTTAGTTGAAACATGTTCTTTTCATAAATTACTCATCCTTGAAAAACTCTGCGCACATTAGTAGACCTAAAGGACAAAATGAGAAAAGAAGAAAAAAGAAATGAAATGATGTTTAGATGAACAAGTAACAAGAAGTAGTTTATACCTGAAGATGAAGATTCACTTCATCAGACCGTGAAAGAAATGGAAAATCACCACCACTTTTTAAGTATGCCCTTCTCGCGCCAGGATACCTTTCACACACTTGATCTTTGAGTGATTGAGGGGTTGCACAATAGTCATTTGTCTTCACACAACAGAAATTACAATGCAATAGAAATCAGCCCATCAGATAGTTTCTATTTTAGTGACTTTAGTAAGAAAGAATCTGGCGACATTGCAAAAGGACAATAATATCAATCAATCAACTATGCGATCCCCAAACCAGTTCGGGCATTAGTTATAGGAATCCTCTACATGCAGCTCTATTCGAATTTCAAACCCTTTCATCCCAACTCTTAATAAGTTAAAGAGGATTTTTAGGATGGTCATGAGCTACATTTAGTATGCTGAGTTGCTGACATATTTTTTGGAGGAAACAAATCAATCAATCAATTAACTACGACTCAACTCCAAATCACTTGGGATCGGATATATGAATCCTCTATATTCATTCAGCTTTGTTCAGGTCCATTTCTCTTGGACTTAAGAGTTTCTCTAACTCTCACGAGATAACTAGCTTAATCCCTACATTTAGTACATATATTTGAACTTACTTTTACAAGAAAAAGAATTTTGACGATGAAAATCAACTAGTTGATCCGAATTAATAGTAAATGCTGAAATTATGTGGCAACATCTTGGATCAACAGAATGCAATTGTATCCAGTTAACTTGAATGATTAATGTCCTAAAATTCTAGCAAGGAAAGATGTAAATAAACACATGGTGTACTAACATCATAATGTAGTTAAAATATCTTGGTGTCACCTCATAGCCAATATGAAACCGAAAAATGAAAAAGTTGAGGTATGTTGACTAACACATTTACTGAAACTCATGAACTTTGCAGATTAGACACATACATCCATTAAAGTGATGGAAGTATCTGGAAGAAGAAGGGGTCCAACTGATGCAGCATCAGCTGTTAGTGTCAATCTGGACGCCAAGTCTTCTCTCGAGAGTGTCTCAACCTGCATCAAATTGAATTGACGAGTTATGACAATAAGTGAGTCAACTTTTTCTATAAGCAAAAAGTTGTAGTATCAAGAAAGAACAAAAATCATGGTGAATATGTGATGGTTAAGTGTATTATTTGAACTAAAAGAAAAAATGGATCACTAGGGTTAACAAAATTAGAGGATTATCAAAAGGAAGAAATCTAAGACCAGTTACACCTTGAACAGGATACAGCAATGAAACATTTCAAGATGTTGTCATCGAGTATCACAGGGTGCAGTAGCTTGATGCCAAACACGTTCGATATTCGTTCTCAAAAAAGAAATACATAACACGTTCTACATTTTAGGCAGGAATAAAGCTCAAAATCCAAGTTCAGCAGAGACAAGAAAAGAAAGAATGCTACATGAACCAGATCAACTCAAAACGTAGCAATGACAACACTTCTGATAGTAGGTAAACGGTATTCTGCATCCAATTTCATCCATTGATATTCTGGAATTAAGAAAAAGAGGAACTGAAAAGATTTGGGAAAAAGAGAAGGTTAAACATGTTAGAATAGTCTCAAAATGTTTAAAATCCTTCTAGAGCTTCTTCTGATAATGTTTGACGAGAGGAGAAAAAGGTGAAATACTATACAACTGCAATGAAGGGCACATGCATGCAAGAAAAGGTATATACACTTTCTGAAAAAGAAATAGCTACTTTCTCAAAATAGAAATTTCCAAACAATTTGTGGTAAGAGTGACATAAAACGGCTTTAATATAACAAAAATCTGAGCTTAAATGTTACCTGAGAAACAACAAAATCTACAGAGTCTGCAATAAAGGGTTCCTGGGGACTATCACGAATTCCACTTAGCACATGCCGCTTCAGTATAAAAGAAGGAGCCCAACCAACACTACAGTAGGAAACCAACAGTAGAAGAAAAATGCCTCTTAGAATATGAAGAGCTACGCAGTTAAAATTATAAAAACAATGAGATGCAAGAATTGTGATATGGTACACATACAAAAAGATATTAGATCACCTATAGCTTAGTTAAATAGATGCAGAAGTTGTAAAGTATCAATGCTGATCAGTCATATTTGAGCTATAATAGAAATTTAGCAGCTCTTATGATATGAAAAAACAATTAAAAAAAAAACCATACATAGGAGCCCATGGCATTGCTGCTGAGAAACTAGTAGTCTCCACAAATGTATTTGAAAGTACCAAGGACCTAACACGTCGCGGACGATGTTGAGCAAATATTTGTGCTAAGAAGCCTCCAAGGGCTGTTCCATAGAGATGAATCTGTCGTGGGAAAAGTTTAATACATCAGTTATTCCCTTCATGAACAAACCTTATAATTCCAAACATTCAAAATGCATGATTCAACACTATAACCAAACCAATATCAAACAAGTGACATGTCAAAAAAAGAACTTAAAGATGTATCTTTATACACAATTGTTTGCGTAGTCTATCTAAATATATACACAAATCAGGAAAGTCAATAAGGTGTGTCTTACTAATTCTAAGTTGCTTATCCCCTAGATAAATAAGACAGGTCAGATTGCAAACATTATATTCTCGGGCTTAAGCTGTAACCATAAAGTAAGCTACTGAGATAAAAGGAACATACATGATGAACATCAATAGCATCTAGAAACTTCTCAAATGCTTGAATCCACTCATGGTTGTTCCATGCACGTGGAATATCAACAGATATTACACGGTAACCCTGAAAAGTAAAACCAGAAAACATTAGCTTCCTTCAATTAAATTTGGGGGCTGTCTTGAAGAAAAACTAGTCGGGTGCTATATATCAAGGAAAGAGACATATCCACATAGATTGCAGCATGCAAAGAGAACCTATTATACCCTACATATGCAAGTTGTCTTTAGTTTAAATCCTGAAAAATATGTTGCGAAAGGTTCTATCATTTAGAAAATGGGAAATTTTGTTTCGCTTTATGAGGTTGTTAGTCATCACATGACATGGTATTATCCCATGTAGTAGACAAGGCAAGCCAATGGGATGAGCATTATCTATTTTCCAAGATTCAGTGCACGGATGTGATATCTCAAAATTTAGTTTGACAAGGATATCATTAAAGGAAGTGCAACTTCTGTTGCAATTTGTACATTGCAGTAGTTATCACTACTTGATGCATTACTGAGCTTTTAGAAAAATATTTCCCTATTTTTATCAAAGACCACTTCTAAGTGACATGCTATGCAACAAAGAAGGTACTAAAAATTCACTATGAAGTTTCATAGATGATCGCTTCTACCTATAAAGTTATAACACCCATAATCTATTAATGAGAACTATGTTGTTAGACTTTTAATATTGAAGAAACAGACCATATAAGGAGACCATGAAATCCACATCCCACCGATGTGGGAGTCAATAATTTCTAGATAAGACATTCTATTATGAAAGGTTCAGAAACTCCCTAAAGTAATATCAAAGTGATAAATTTGGTTTCCAGATATGATAATCTTATGAAAAGGTTAAGAAAATCCACAATGTATCTTAAAGTGATCAATGTTTACCCTCATCCATTTTATAGGTTTGAAACACCAGGAATTATAGGGGGCTAGTTGGAACATTTTCCGTGATTATCGTACTTAAATTTGCCACCTCAGTTAGAAATGGAAGTTGTTTAATTTCACTTGTTCGCTTTCTGATGAAGAAGAGGAAACATCAAATCATCTCTTTGATGCTCTTAGCTATCTCATCTTTGGTATGTGACGATTTGAATGAGAGAATCATATCTTTACAATTGACATGGGGATGGGGATACCTTCCTATTGCCAAATCACAAATACACGCTTAAGAAAGAGCGATGGAGGATTTAGGTATTAAACATGCCTTAGTCTTTTTAATTTAAGATCCGTGGATAGGATCCATATCAATGTTATAGCAGCGGAAAACAAAAACTGTTGAAGGAAATTAATCAAGTTGTCAAACTCAAACCTCAAATTGCATCAAAAACCAAGACCAACAACAACAACAACATACCCAGTGTAATCCCACAAGTGAGGTCTGGGGAGGGTAGGATGTACGCAGACCAAGTGGTAATATTTCTTCCCATTAAACTAGAATTTTCATTTCCTATCGAAAACTTTTTATCTAAGAGCTGAGAGATCAATCAGACAGTTGATGCATTGCCCGTCCCACTGTTGTTAGATCTACGTCCCAATTTGAGAACCCATATTTAAGAAAGATCTCAAATAAAAGGGGAGAGAAAGAAACATACGGACACATGCTCAAGTCATGTGCTTCTAGTGATAATCCTAATCACTAGATAGTAGATATCAATAGCATCTTGCTTCCATCTGCTTAATGATAGATTTTGAATAAGTTTTGGGTGCACTTTTTGTCATTAAATTATACTCCGTCCGTTCCAAAATAAATGGTATTTTAGGCTTTTCATTTTGTTTCAAAATAAGTGGTGCTTTAGGATTTCTGGAAGAAATTGACCATATTCTTCCAAAATTACTCTTATTTACATAATCAAGAATCATTAAGTAGCTTTTCTTTTTCTATGCATTAATTAGGGTAAGTTAGTAAAAACACTCATAATTTTGGAGTGAACAATTTCTTAAAGGGTGTGCATAAGCTAAAAACACTACGTATTATGGAACAGAGTGAGTATGCATTACCAAAGTGCACAATTTGTTTTATCACAGTTCTAATATTTCTGAGTAGCTAAAATGGTTAGAGGCATAAATATGACCCGTTCTTCATTGTCGTGACCACTCTCATGCAGATACACAAACATTCAGCAATAACTAGACAAAACAAGCAAAAGAATCAGGAGTTTGCCTCATTACCTTCATAGATAATGACATTATCTGTTTGTAATATACATCAGCAGTTCCAGCTATTCCAGGAAGGCAAATCAACGGGGGAACTACTTTTGGGCCAAAATCATAATATCGCCACTGCTTTGACCCAATCTGCACAGCAGGTTGGAGCATTAAGAATATTAGTACATTTAACAAAGAGGCAAAGAGTCCATTTATGCATCTCAATTACCTAACCAAAGAACGTCAGACACCAAACTAGCTGAATTTGTTTGTGAATGAAGTTTACATTCAAAATTAGATGTCATTGAGCTCTAAGAAACACAGTATCATATTTTCACTAGTTGAAACAACAATCAAAGTAAAATAAATAGAATTGAACACAATCTTTATAATAATTGCAAGGACCGAAAGAATTTAATATCAAGATCAAAGTCAAGATACATCCTCAACTTAATCAGACCAACTACAAGATAACAGGATTTGCAAGAATTCCAGGAAAGTGCAAATTCTATTGAAAGGAACTAAATGGGAAACTAAACTGATTCGTGTAACATATTCGAAAAGGGAATTCGATAAAGGTAGCACCACAATTACAACAATATTAATTCAGAGAAAATAGTTTTAGAGTTAAAAATGATAACTTTAAGCACTTAAAGTAACTTGGGTCGATCTTTTAGGAGCAAAAGCTCAGTCTATTTTCAGTACTCAAAGAACACACTTCATATTTTCTATAAAGAACAGAATCATAACTCATTTACATGTGATACACATTGACCACCTACCAGTCAAAACAACAAGATACCCAGTGAAATCCCACAAATAGGGTCTGGGGGCAGAACGTACTCAAGATCTTACCCCCTACCTTTGTTGGGTAGAGAGGTTGTTTCCGATAGATCCCGGGTCAAAAGAATTGTAATCAAAGCAGGATTGAAAGGAAAATAACACACAGCAAAATAGCAAGATGAGAAAAGCACAACGGGTAACAGTAAAAAGTAAAGAATAAGATACTACGCAGATACTAACTAATACTACTCCCTCCGTTTCAAATTATTTGTCTTACTTTCCTTTTTGATCTGTTTCAAAATATTGGCAATTCTTTCGTTCCAACTTTCGACGTGCCAAGTGAAAACATTTTGATAAGGAAATCACAAACAAAGTCAGAGGTCCCAGAAATGCAACACAATAACTATATCAAATTGGGTAAATCAGAACATGATTAGATTAATTGAAATCCAATAAAAAAGATGCAGAGCCAGTTGATCAAAATTAAAGAAACCCAAATCAGAAAAAGGGTGTTACAGGGATCTTGTGAAGGGGAACTTGAGACTTGAAGTAGATGTAATCACCAGGCGCCGAAAAGACGCCTCCTTTCATAGCTTATGATTATTCACGTTTCACTGCATATAATACACATTTAAAGATATATAAATCCACACCTCTATTCTATAAGAAATCTCATCTTTTTCCCTAGCGAGGCATTGGGTTTTTGGGTCTATTGAATTTCAGACATGAGCTGTGTTATGTTAACAATAATAATAATAAAAGAGAAACACGTGGATGGGGGTCCTTTTCTATAGCAAGTGATAAAACTCACGACAGTTTTTACACTGAATAATAATTAAGTGAAAATGACTATAGTTCACGGTTTTAAATTTGTCATCGTTATAATTTTAATATTTATGCATAACTATTTTTAGTTGTTATAGCTTCCCTGATTCATAAAACGGCCTCTGCTCAGTAAAATGTATTCAAATGGAAAATTACTTTAAAATATAAATACAATCAAAAACTCTCCGACACAATAGATTTACACTAAAAATTTATAAATACGCTAAAAACTGAATACATAACGAAAAATTGAATTTTACACTAGAAAAAAATGAATACACTCTAAAAAAACACTTCAAATTCACTGTATTCATGTGTATACACTCAAAAGTGAATACAAAGAATAAAATACATAACGAAAAATTAGATTTTACACTAGAAAAAAATGAATACACTCTAAAATACACTTCAAAATCATTGTATTCATTTGTATACAGATAGATCTCCTTCAAATATAGGCGAATAAAGTATATTTTTCGGTCAGATTTGAACAATAAAATATATTTTTCGCCGTTAATGACGATTTGTCGGTGGTTTCGCGCCTGCTCTGGTTCATCGGAGCTAAAAGCTCCTCGCCGGAGCAATGAAGACGAAGAGAGAGGATGTGAGGGACAGCGGTGGAAGAGGTGCAACGTTGATTCTCCGGCGTCGGAAAATTCGTCGGAGAAGATGGAAATTGAAGAGAGCAGTGGTATGGATTTCGCCGGAGCTTCAACGGTGATTCGTGGTGGCCGACGGCACACTTCGCCAAACCGAGAAGCTGCAGAAGAGAGAGGGAAAAAGGAGGAGAGTTGAGGGAGAAGAGAGAGGGGTTTGAGAAAAAAGATGATGCAGTGGACTATTTGAGGTATTAATTACCATGTGTAATTCAAATATAATATTTAGCTATGACATGTAATTAATATAAACTATAACTACTAAATATAATTATGTAGTAATAATTCATCTAATAAATTTGAATATCAAATGTTTCATAAGATTCTATCGATGAAGTCTTTACAGTGAATTAAAATTACTTGGTCCAATAATTTCCAACACCAAATGGCAAATGCTTGATAAAATTCTCGTTGAGCTTCTTATAGTAAATTTGAATTAATCGGCCCAATACTTTTGAACACCGCTACTTAACTCCATCACTCTTTTTTTACCCACTATCTTTTGTTCATATTTATCTTTTACCTGATTTTTTGGGCTTTTTTTCCTTTTAATTCTTTTCTTACACTTAATAAATCAAATAAATATGGCCAATTGCACCCATTTGTTTTTGTAAGAAATATTCTTCCTTAATTATTTCCATCCCAAGTGGTAGTAAATATACTATAATACAAGCATAATCCTAGACTACAATTACGGTAAGTGACTAAATATATACCTACCATATATAAATACACATAATTATGACCTAATATCCTATTTTATCACAACCCCGCAGTCGAAGCGGGAGGTCGTGTATGCTGAAACTGTCCCGAAAGTCTTCAAATAGAACCAGTGGAACACTTTGTAAAAAGATCAACAATTCGATAGCGTGACGGGACATGTAAGACACATACTTGTCCACGAGCAACCTTTTCGCGAACATGGGCCGAAGGAAAGAGGAAGACCAAACAAAGTCAAAGTGAAAGTGAATATTCAACTCAATATGTTTAGTGCGTTGATGTTGAACCGGATTACCTGAGAGATAAATCGCACTAACATTATCACAATAAATCAATGTCGCATTCGGAACCGGACAGTGGAGCTCCGAAAGAAGGTTTTGTAGCCAACAAGATTCAGACACCATATTGGTAACTCCTCGGTATTCTGCTTTGGCATTTGATCTGGACAAGGTAGCTTGTCGTTTGGAGGATCAAGATATTCTGGTATCCGGACATCCACCCCAATCAACATTTGTGTAAGAAATAAGAGTGGTTGTCGAAGACGGATATAAATACAAGCCATGATCGAGTGCCACGAATATAGCGACAACGATTTGAGAAAGACGTGTGATCCTCCATCGGGTTATGCATGAATAGACAAACCTGTTGCACAACATAAAATATGGCGGGCCTCATGAAAGTAAGATATTGTAGGGCACCTGCAACGCTGCGGTAATGTGATGGATCGACATATGACATGCTGGAAGAAACACTCAACTATGATTTAGTATCAACCGGAGTGCAAAACGACGTACACGAGGACATATCAGCTCGTTCAACGATCTATTCTGCAACTTCTTTTGAGATAAAAATGAACCACTTGCATGACGTATTACAACTATCTCAAGAAGTAACTTAGTGGCCATAGATCTTTCATTGCAAATTCTCAGCCAAGAAGTGACATGATAGACTTGCGTAGAGCATCAGATGAGGCATTTAATATAATATCATCCACATATAGAAGAATATAAGTTATATCGTTACACTGACGGTATATGAATAGAGAATGATCAGACTCGCTGTTAGAAAACTCAATATTAGAAACATAATTTGCAAACCTCTTGTACCATGCCCGAAGTGCTTGTTTGAGCTCATATAATGATTTCTTCAGCAGACACACATGATTATGATAAGTAGGGTCTTTGCACCCTATGGGTTGATACATGTACACCGTTTTATTGAGTTCTCCATGCAGGAATGCATTTTTTACATCAAGTTGATGAAGCGACCATGCCTTCTAAAGAGCCAGACTTAGTACCATGCGGATAGTAGTTGGTTTGACCACCGGACTGAAAGTCTCACTACAGTCCACACAAACCTGTTGAGTTTTTCCATCACTTACAAGACAGGTTTTATGCCTGTCAAATGTACCGTCAGATTTTTTTTTATGATTAAAAATTCACATAGACCGGATCACATTAACATCAGGAGGACGATGTACCAAATTCCACGTCCTATTATTAATAAGAGTATTAAATTCATCATCCATAACCATTTTTCAATTCGGGTCATTAAGGGCAAACACAGGATTACGAGGCAACAGTGATTTGGTAACATGGGCGTGAAGACCAAATTTTTTATTTGATTTAAAAATCCCGTGTTGACTACGAGTGACTGGTCATTGAGTCGGAATCAGAGGTGGTTGGATGGATGACATGACACTGGGCTAGGTGGGTGACGTACTGTCTAGGATTGGGCATGGGATTTCTAGGCCGCCATCGCCAGCCGGATCGCCAGACAATAGTCGCCGCAGCTGGTCACAATGAGGCCAGTGGTCGGGCACTAGGCTCGGGAAGGTAGGCCTAGTTGGATGGACATGAGGAAAAAATGGTTGGCCTGAGTCGCCGAAGTGATTGGGCTAACTGAAATGGCTGAGCCCGATTGAGAAGCCAACCGGCAAACTAAATACGGGGGTATGCTATCGTCAAAAAAATTATAGGTAGGAGGCACGAAATAATACATTTTGGCAAAGGGAAAATTTGTTTCATAAAAAATGACGTGGCGACTCACGATGATTTTATTAGAGGGTAAGTCGTAACATTTGTAACCACGGTGATTTGACGGATATCTCAAAAAAATACAATGAGTAGACCGTGGTTGAAGTTTATTGATGGTAATAGAAGGAAAAATAGGATAGCATAAGCACCCGAAAACCCGTAAATGAGAGTAGGATGAGTTCCTTAGGTATAAATTTGAGAGGGAATTGGTAGGCTAATTGTTTGCTTGGAAGTATGTTCAGAAGATAGGTTATCATTTGTAACGCATGATGCCAAAATGATGGTGGTAGAGAGGCATGAACAAGTAAGGTTCGAACAATGTTAATGGTTCAAAATTATCTTTCTGCTTTTTCATTTTGAGATGAGGTATGTGGACACGAGAGGCGAAAGGACAAATCATTAGTTTTGCAAAAATCTCAAAATGGCCCATTATCAAATTCTCTACCGTTATCACATTGAATATTTTTAATGTCTCGTTCAAATTGAGTGCGGATAAATGCTCTAAAAGAGAGAAATATAGAAAAAAATTGTGACTTTTTAGACAAAAAAAAAACTTCATAAAAAAGTTAGAGTAATCATCCAACAAAAGAAGATAGTATATATGGCCCAAAGAGTTCAAAACGGGAGATATCCAAATATCACTATGGATAATATCAAAAGGCATAACAGTGCAGGAATTTGAAGCAACAGAAGATAATTTAACATGTTTCCCAAACGGACATGAACGACAAACATGAGATTTACGAGGTCTAGTACATGAAATAAATTTATTTTGTCTAAGGAAGGCAAAAACATGTGCTTTCGGATGATCCAAATGTTCTTGCCACAAAGACTGAGCTAAAGCACCAAAATTGGATGGTAACGTGACTTGATGTGTGATTATGGTAATTAGATAAAGCTCGTCCCGACTATCACATCTCATTAGACGCATCCCGTCTGAAAATCCTTCACGGAAAATAAAAAAGGATCAAATTCAACGGAAATGAATTGGAATTGAATAGTGGGTTCGGGGAAGACAAGTTTGTAGTACCATAACCACGAATTGAAATTGAATGATCATTTCCTACAATTATATCACGATTATTACTCAAATTAAAATATATCGAGAGATTACCTCGGAGGAGTTAGAAACAAAACTCCAAGACTGGTGCCAGGCGACAAAACCAAATAGATAATGGTCCATAGCTGTCAAGTCTTGTGAACACATGGGCATAAGACTACAACTTTTGTTACTTTCTATCAATGAGAAAGAAAATTAGCAAACAAAACAAAAGAGCCTGATGCTACAATCTATAAAGATTGAAAATATGCAGATCCAGGCACAGAAAGTATAAAATAGTAATGAGACCGAGACCTCAACTTTCAAGATACATACAATTTTGTTTTTCTAGAAAAACAGTCTTAACAAGCTCGTGACTCCCAAAGATGGACGAAGATGTACAGTAATACACGATTATTGATGAGTTTAACAATATTCACCATAGCGAATTTCCCAAATTACAGACTTTATCTAAAGCAACGGACATGAAAAATCTAAACTACTCTCCTGGAGTAGAAGGGGAAGGTACAACTGCTAAAAACAAGGATGTACAAATAAACATCAAGGCATCCTAGCAAATAAATGGAGGTATCCCGCTTCAACTAGAAAAATGAAAAGTTAAAATTTCATCATTCTTGAAGTTGCATAATAATAATCTGATTGAGGACAAATAAAACTCAAGTTAGAGGGAAATAGATGTGTTTCTTTATAGCGGTTCTGAAAAATGGAATAACCAGAGCTTAATTCAAAGTATGAGTATGGTGATTAATGAAACATGAAACCATAAGTCATTAATCACCATAAGAGAGTCAATAGATCAAACATGCTTTAGTAGTAGCAGTAGCGGAATGTACAATGATCAACCTACAAATAGAATACCTAAAACAATGTGGCAAATCAATGAAGAGGCATCATCAACGCATTGAAACAGGAATCCTGACTGCGGAGAAAAGCAAACAAGGCAACACAAGTTTAAGAATTTCACCACCCACTCTTCTTCTTTGTTTGAACCATAGTAGTTAACATACCACTTCACAAACTTCTTTAACCCCATCTCCAAGTCAGTACTAGGCTTATATCCCAGCTCCTTATGTGCCAAACTAATATTAGCATGCGTAAACGGAACATCCCCGTTCCTCGGCATTTGCAAAATCTTCTTGTTTGCCTTCACCTTCAACTACTTCTCCAAAATACTAACAAGTCTCCCAACAGGCAGCGACTTTGTATTACCCAAATTATAAATCCTCAATTGGGCAGCACCTTTCTTCTTCCAACCACTCCCCGTGCTCTTTTTCGCGGTATCCAATGCTTCCAAACAACCCTTTACAACATCATCAACATAAGTAAATTCCCTAGCAACACTACCATGATCAGATGTCTCGAAAATCTTGATTTCCTTCCCTCTCAAAATATCTCTCGTAAAGAAAAAATACGTCATATGGCCTTCCCCACAGCCCGTAAACAGTGAAAACCCGCAATCCGGTTATACCAAAATAAAATTTCTTTATTTCTCTCAAACCTCCCGTAGAGATGAATTATAGTATTTATTCAATCATGAGTGTGTCTTTATCAATAATGGGCGAGCATTCACTATGCTTATCACAAGTCACATTCTCTTTATGGAATTGACCTATGAAGCACGGACACCTCATTTAGGGTGAGGTGTCCGTGTCGGACACTGGGGGGACACGAAACGCGTCGGACACGCCTCGGACACGTGTCCGGGACGTGTCCGAGTGGGCCCAGCCCAAAAAAACAAATGCTCGGACACGGTGGGGACACGGGATGGACACGTACGGGACACGGGATGGACACGTACGGGACACGGGATGGACAAGTACGGGACACGGGAATTAAAAAAAAGTGTAAAAAGACTAAAAACTAAAAAACCCTAGGGAATTTCATTTTCAGAGGTCGCGATTTTCCCTTCCAGCGACTGCGACTTATCGGCTTCCAGGTCCGGCGACTCCCCTTCCCTCGACTCCGGCGACTCTGCGTCTCTGCGAAGTCCATCCAGGTCCGGCAATGGCCAAGAGAGAGGAAGGCGCACTTGAATAGAGGCATTTAGGGTTTTTTTTCATTTTGTTTAGAGGGCTTAGAAGATTTAGGTGTTGGGAAAATAAGGGATGGGCTGGACGAGGTGGTGTTTGTGCTTGGAGAAATATAAAGTGGGAATGGGTTTTAGTGGGCTTCAATTTGTAAGGGAAAAGAATGAGTAGTTTTAGGTATTCTATTTTAATAATAAGTTATGGTATATAAAAAAAATGATTTATAACTATAAATTATAAGAATAAGAAATATCAATGATGACAAATAATACAATAATATTTTGGAAAATGTTTTAAATTGAATATCCTATTTAAAAATATTAATTTTAGTATTTTATATATTATATTATATTATATATATAAAAATATTTTTTTATTTATTTTTACAGTCGTGTCGTGTCCCCTATTTTTCAAAATTGTCGTTTCCGCGTGTCCGTATCCGTGTTCGTGTCCTATCGGACACCTCTCACGTGTCCGTGCTACATAGGAATTGACTATCGCGTTTGTATTTGCTTCATAAATTTTCATTATAAGCCCATTGTCTTTATCATAATTATATGACCCACACCTTGAATTGTATTCCTTTCTTTTGATGGAAGATTTATTAAATTTTATCAAATTAGGCCGCACAACAACCGCGTGCCCAATGACCTTTCATATCATATTAATGACAAAAATTACCTTCACCTTTAAAATAACCATTTCGAGAACCCATAATATGTTAGGATTTGAGTCCCAAATTTGACCTCCTCTATGAGTGGGTTCTCAGGAAAGATTGGAGGGTCACAGATGGACCACTTAAATAACAACCTCTTAGACAGAACCTATTTACGTCGTGATGTAAGCGAAGAACAAATAACACACACAGATTTATAGTGGTTCACTCTCAATATGAGAGCTACGTCCACGTTGCTGCTGCAGATCTTATTAAAGGAGAAATATTACAAGTGTTTACAACACTCAACCTCTCAACCCCAATCCCAACTACACCCAAGAATTTTCTCACCAAAATTCTTTCAAAAACTTCTCTCACTTAAGCCTTTCACTAAGAGTATTTCTCTTAGATTTTCTCTCTTTTGGGATGTATTGAATGTTTTTTTTGTGTATTAAACTACAAGGGAGAGGCTTCTATTTATAGGCAAAATTTTCTAATTTTTCCAAGATGAACAGTGAATTTACTGTTCATTTTTTGGCGGTACTGTTCATTTTGCGGCTTTTAACCCAACAATTCTCCCACTTGAAGACTAATTTCAATTTATCTTCACACTTTGATCGATGCATCAACTCTTTCCTAGTTCATCCTTCGTGCAGGCCAACTGAAGCTGAACATAGCTTCAGTTTATCTGTCGTCACTGCTTTTGTTAGCATGTCTGCTGGATTATGACTCCCTGCGATCTTCTCAAACACTAATGCTCCATCTTTCAAAGCTGATCTGATGAAATGGTACCGAAGTTGTATGTGCTTTGTTCGAGCATGGTAGACCGAATTCTTTGTCAAATGAATGGCACTTTGGCTATCACAATATAGCACACTTCCCTCATGGTCCTGATTCAATTCTCGCAAAAAAAAAAGATTTTAGCCACATCATCTCCTTTGTGGCCTCCGTCACAACAACATACTCAGCCTCACAGCTAGAGAGAGCTACTATCTTCTGCAACTTGGAAACCCAACAAATTGCAGTACCTCCGAAGGTGTAAACATACACAGATGTGCTCTTTCGACTATCAACATCACCACCATTATCAACATCAACATATCCTTGCAATCCTGTTTCTGACTTTCGGAAACACAAAGCTGAACTCGAGCTGCGCTTCAGATATCTGAATATCCACTTCACAGTCTCCCAGTGTTGCTTTCCCGGATTGCTCATAAATCGGCTGACAACTCTCACTGCATGTGAAATGTCTGGCCTTGTACATGTCGCGCCCTTTTTCGGCCGCGGCATTTTCTAAATAATAGCGAACCCTGCTCAAAATGCAAAATGTTAGAAAATAAATAATAAAGTGTTAAATGTTTAAAAGGGTTTTAAAAATGCTAAAAGGATGCTAAAATTGCAAAAGAGGTGCTAAAAGTGCAAAATGCTAAAGTTTAAAAGGGTGCTAAAATGCTAAGGGTTCGCGGAGTCGCCACCTAATTAATTGGGTGAATTAGGACACCTAAATGTTTAACTATGTTTGAAGTAAAACATTAACTCCATTTTAAGGGTCTGCTAAACTTAATGAGATTCTGGGTAAGAGTTCTTTATTAATCTAGAGGGAAGGGGTTAGGCACCCTCTAAGATCCGCTAGCTTACGGTTATCCTGCCAAACCTAGGGTTAATTATTATGCCAAGAATGCAATGCAAGTTGCAAAAGGTAGTTGGGTGGAGAGCATTTAGAATATGAAATGTATTGTTACTTAATATAAAATATAGCGCCAAAATACGTAAAGTAGGTTTAGTGAAAACATGCATTTATAAAGTAATTATACTTAGTATAAAATATAGCGCCAAAATACATAAAGTTGGTTTAGGGAAAGCACGCATTTATAAAGTAATTAGAAAATTTATTCTATAACACACTCATACAACTTAGCATAATATATGCAAATTATTATGACAACATCAGATGCTTAAAAAAAATAAAAAAAATAAAAAAAACGTCTTTTATGCAGCAGAATACATTTTTTTATTATGAATGTTAACAAGTATTTATAAGAAGATGAGTTTCTCATGTTAGAATTTGGTGATAAATAATGTTTTGACTACCTAAATAGTTATGTGGATGGAGGATTACTAAATAGTTTGATTATAACTTAAGCGAGCTAGAATAATCAACTAAATGGGGGAAAGCAAATTTTTAATGTTAAGCTACTTTATAATCTATTGGTTCACGGTTTAACTATTATGAATATCCTACTAATTAATGTAGCGTTAGACATATAATTTACAACAAATAAATGAATAGGGGCGGGGTAGAAAATAAATAGAAGGACTCGAGGAATGGCGATGTCATTCGTGCAGTTGGAATTTACGATGCGGATAGTAGGATGCACATAGATGTGGGTTTCACGTTCACTATAGTCTCGTCATGAGACTCTTGTTGCTCCGACGCGTTTCATGCAAAGTAAGAGAAGGTAAGGATTAGTATATGCTTCATATCATCTTATCACATAACAAATGAATGGACATCAAATCTAAACATACATGATCCAGTTCAAGCACGGGTATGCATAAATTAATTATGAGTGCTAGCAGAGTAACAAACCAACGAGAAGCAGGCGTAAAAGGCCCAGCCCAGACATAAACTCGCAGGCCCAGAAGGCAGTACAAAGGCACATATACAATTATATGAAGGCAATACGAAAATTGCCTAATATAAGCCCGATGAAGATCGCAGGATACTCGGGTGTGAATATTGCAGGGATATGCCCCAAATATGCATTTAATGTACCTAAACTGGGCAATGTATATTAGTGCATAAAGAAAATGATGATGCCCATACTTATATTTGAACTTAGAACAACAAACAACTGCCAGTATCACATTAATATATTTGTTTTAAGAGGAAACAACATACGATACCGATAACTTAACAAACGTCGGGTTGTCCCCCATTAACTTGTCGACTACAATGGAGTTTTACACATTCTTAAATACATTCCGATACACTTCGGACCTCTGTTTTCTTTTTTTTCTTTTTTTTAAAAAAATATTATGATGAGTGATCCTAATACAGTACAGGATTCCCAGAGGACTAGATTCATCGGGATTAGACATGGACAATCATATAAGATCTAAACCTTGCAAAAAGACACCAAGAGGCACACGATCGCGAATCTACGACATAATGCGAAGCGGTCTAAAGAGGTTTGGATTAACCATTACATTAAGTTAAACTATTAGCATGTAGCGGAAGCTAACATCATTAAGACACACACAACCTTACATTAAGCTTGGCTTGGGGTGACATGTTTGTCTTTAGACAGGGTACATATTTAATTTTTTCGTTGGTGTACCACAAATGTATGAGGATTAACCTTAAATCCTCAAAAACAGTAAGGATGCTTTAAAACCAAGACATGTCAACTTTTCTTTGACAAACATCAGTTAGCTACTGTTTTAAACCACTTTTCACCATAGGTAAACTTTAAAACAATTCTAGACAACTTTTGGCATCCAAACATGTATAACATGACATTTCCAGATTATCTAACTAGCATTTATTCGTTATCCGATCTCAGGATCGATTTAAGACGGGTTTCAGTGACATTAAATGTGCCGCCTATATACTAACTGGACATAGGAAAACAACTGAAGGAGCAAGTGTTCATAAGTTTTCTCACCTCATATATGCCGGGAATACAAGCAAGTCATTACAAAGTTTGCAAATATTATTCGTGAATCGACTGAAAGCGCTTCACATCAGTCGCACACACATAGACAACAAAACAACATCATACCGGCACATGTCTCAAACAATCATACATCATATAGATCCCACGAATGTAAATCAACAAAATTTGAATAACTTCAAGCAGTCAAACCAAAGCGGTTAAATAACATATAATCACTGCGCATGTCATGAAACACAAATTGGACGAGAATACGTAAGAAGACGAGTTTACCTTCTCCGACAATGACCGAGCGGCGAATCAAGTCGTCGGACCGCTTCGGAAAGGGCTAACGCGATGGAAAGAAGGAAAGGTTTGCGAGAATTGTCGGCTATTAAGGGTGTTAGGTTCTTTTCTGAATACTCGATTGGATTCATTACGAATCTTTGGTCTCGCTTTTGATGAAATGCTTGAAGGGTTCCTTCTTCGGGTTCCCCTGTTGATTTTCGATTCTTTTCTGAGTCCTCAATCGATGCCTATTGCATGCATAGCGGTTCTATATTTATAGCTAGGAGTTTGGGTTACAAGTTTGGTAAGTGTTAAAGGATGAGATTTGTGCTTGATTCGTGCTTGATTTGGGTTGATTTGTTTCTGATTCCACGCGATTCGAACGGATTATGATAAGGTAAACGATTTGGAAGGATTTGTTTAGTTATGGTAAGAAATCGTTGGCTGGGTATGTGTGGGTAAGGAAGGTAAGTGAGGCGGCGAAAAGAGCCTAGGGTTCTTCTTTGTTTTTTTTTTTGTTTGTTTGGTTCGTTGACAGGGAAGGGGTGAAGAAGAGTGAGGCGTGTGGGCTTGTGGGCGTCTTTGGTGAGAGAATAATGGAAATTTGAAGAATTAAATGCGTGGGTATAAGGGAAGAATAAGGAATGGGCATTTGGCGTATGTGCCTTGAGTATAAGGTAGAGGAGTGGGCGCGGTATTGGGCCTTGGGTGAGGTAGTATTTAATTAGGTGGGAGAAATTAATAGGTATTGGGCTTTAATTAGGTAGTTTTAATTAGGCTTTTAATTAGGTATTTAATTCTAGGAGTTAATTAGTGACAAAGTAATTAATAAATTGTGATTAAATTATCTAATTGTTATAAAATAAATCTTGGTGTGTTATTTAATTAATGCTTAATGCTCTAGAGTCATTATTATTAAAATCTTATTATTGCATTATTGCGAAGTTAAATTAAAATTAAAATTGAGTCTAGATTAAATTACTTAAATGCTAAATGCGAGTATGATATTTAAGAATCGTTTAAAGCTTTATAAATGCGGTGCTATTAAATGCATATATCAGATTAAAATTGATTTTTAAATTACAAATGATTACTAATAAATGCGGCTATGCTACCTGACACGACGTTATCGCTAAATTATTTATTTTATGCATTTATTAATTATTTAAGAATTACGACAAAGCTTAAAGTTAATTAATGCGGGCGCGAGACTCTAAGTGCTTAAAACTCTACGTAAGACGCGATGCCATTGTTAAATTATTATTTATGCCTGTATTTAATGTTTTATTGTTGTATTTTATTATAAAAATCCTAAAAAATTATTTTGCAAAATTAGTGTAATTCTATAGTTAATGGCTGGACGGGAGGGTCAAAATTGGGTGTCAACAGCTGTCCCTCTTTGTATGGAGATGATGGAAGAATCTTCGGACAAAGACGTTGACTCATAGCCAATTTTGTCTCGATCTTCAGAATTGCAAAAATGTTGGGCAGGTAGACAAGGCTGACACAAAAAATCAAAATCTGTCCCAGTGTCGAGTTATGACGACACTGGGTTACCATGGTCAAAACTCCAAGGCGGGCTAACGCGGACTCAAAAACTGTCCCAGTGTCGAGTTATGATGACACCGGGTTATGGTGCAAAAAGTAAAAGAAAATAACTGGCTTGAACACAGGGTGTCTGCGTATGGCTTATGGTCTTTGGGTTCTATGGTGATGTGGGCGAGTGGACCGACGCTGAGGCTACGCGATCGTTGGGAAGGTTGGCCCGGCATTGCCGGTTAGTAAGAGAAAATCCACGTTGTGCTCCGCTCCTGCGTACTAAGACTTGAACAAGCGGTTAGTGCATAAGCTGTTAAGGCAAAATAATGATGCATAACTTTAAAGTAATGCAACGTGAGTAGAAAAGGTTATCTGCAAAAATATGATGCTGCTTTGTGTTGATGCGATCTGCGCAAATCCGTGATTTCGCCGCGGGCGTGTTGCGATTGTGAATGCGGATCGTTGTCGCTGCTGCAATTGCCTCGCGTGGACTCTGACTCTGGAAAAAGTTAGTGCATGCGCTAAGACGAATAATAATGCATTCGTATGAAATGCAATTTCGGGATTATAGTAATCGTCCTGCGTGATATCGATGATGGCGTCGTTTCGGACTTGTTGTCTTGATAAGCGTCGGCTTGGGCGTATTCTTCTTGGCGTCGTTGCGTGAACGCAATCGATGGCGTCGTTACTGGGCGTGTTCTTCTTTGGCGTCGTTGCGTGAACGCAATCTTGATGATGTCGTTGCCGACATAATCGCGTCGCGTCGTTGCACGGGCGTGTTCTTGCTTGGCGTCGTTGCGTGACGCAATCTTGATGGTGTCGTTGCTTGGACCTGATATTCTTTGGCGTCGTTGTGTAGGCAATCGCGATGGCGTCGTTACTGGGCGTGTTCTTTTTGGCGTCGTTGCGTAAACGCGCAATCGCGATGATGTCGTTGCTTGGACCTGATATTCTTTGGCGTCGTTGTGTAAACGCACTTGCCGATAGCGTCGTTACTGGGCGTGTTCTTCTTGGCGTCGTTGCGTGGCGCAATCGCGATGATGTCGTTACTGGACATAATGTTCTTGGCGTCGTTGTGTAGACGCAATCGCGATGGCGTCGTTACTGGGCGTGTTCTTCTTTGGCGTCGTTGCGTGAACGCAATCGATGATGTCGTTGCCTTGACATAATCGCCGATAACGTCGTTGCACGGGCGTGTTCTTCTTTGGCGTCGTTGCGTGAAGCGCAATCTTGATGGTGTCGTTGCTTGGACACAATCTTGTCGCGTCGTTGCACTGGGCGTATTGCTTCTGCTCTGTAGAATAAATGCTCGCGAGCTAAGCGAGGAAAAAGCGTTAGTGTATACATTTAAGCGAAATGATAAATGTATATAAAGTGCAATTTTATGGGTCGAGATGTCGTCACGATAAGCGAGATGAATCGAAATGTTGTCCTTGCGCGGACATGCTAAATGCCGCATGGTGGATTGTCCTGATGCCTTTGTTGGGCGTGATGCGCGAGTTGCCAATTTGACTTTATGTCCGAGTTGACGCGCTAGGTTTTGTTGCGGAACTCTGAACTTTGATTGCCGATTGTTGATGCCCCTTTCTGCTGCTGCTGCTTCTGATGCGGATTTTGAGTTTTGGGATTTTTTTGTCATATCTTCTGCCTCTGCTGTTTCTTCTTGCGAAGAAACTTCTTGCCGTATTTTCTGCTTCGGCTATTGCATTTGCTGCTTTTGTTAATATGAAAAGACCTGCGCTCAAAGAAAATTTGTGAGTTTTGGGGGGGGGGTCGATTCGTATTTGACTTCGCCGCCTTGTTTCTTGATGTCCGCGTGCCTGGCCTGTTTGGATTTGCAACCCCTATCTGACCTCTTTGAGACGTTTAGTAGTGTTCCAAAAGCATTTTCCAAAAACGAAATGTTTTCATGAAGTATGCACAAAACATCTTTAGAAATAAACATTTATATGACATGCGTAAAAAATGTAAAAGCCTCGTCTAATTTGCCGAATATGACATGTATTTCGACCAAGCGAACATCCTTTGGAGTCCTTGTTATTGCCTTCTCACGGTCATAAAGCGGTCTGATTTCATTGTGTGTCGGCGTGGCGGAACTTTAACCGTGATGAATTGCTCATATCGCTTTTGGAATAACCTGGACATGTTTGTTGCTGTAGACAAATGGGAGATTCCTAACGGTGTGAAGCCGATTTAGGCGACTCGTATCCCCACGAGGAATCGGTCATGGCGTAGTTCATTACAAGCGAAATTGGGTAAAATTCTAAAAAGTGGGACCGGCCGATATGGCGCCTACGTATCCGCCAAGGAATCAGTCGTGGCGTAGTTGATTACAAGTAAAGGGCTTTTGATTTGCGTGGCGAGACCTATATGGGCTCTATGCATATCCCACCGGGAATGCGGCTTTCTGATATAAAGGGGATTACGGAAGACAAATACTCCTAGGCGTAATATCTCTTCACTGCGTCTGCGTTGATAGCCTTGGGCATACCTCGCCATCCATCTCGGCCAAGATTAGGGCCCTCCACTTAATACTCGATGGACCGTGTAGGGCCGCGCGATTAGTGCGAACTTTCCTTTAGCTTCAATTTGATTCGGAAATATGCGTTTCAAAACCAATTGTCGGTTTGAATAACCTTGGCCTTACTCTCTTGTTAAAAGCTCTAGCCATTACGCTTTGATATAGCGCCCATGACGATTGCATTCAACCTTTTTGTCAATCAACAGCATTCGCCATAACGATCTTGTATCCACTTGGCCGCTCAACTCGGCTTCTTGGATGATTCTCAGCGATGGTATTTCCACTCTGCCGGTATACGGCTTACATTCCATACACGAATCTGGCGTTGCCGGTAGAAGTTCGGATTGTGGTGCGATAACCCAAAAGCGCAAAAGGCAAATTCTCGTGCCAATGTTTGTAGTTGCTGATCATCTTGCGCAATATCCTCTTGATGTTCTTGTTTTGTTGGCTGCTTCTACTGCTCCATTCATCTGAGGTCGGTACGGAGTGGAATTACGGTGAGTGATCTTGAAATTTCCACATATCTCGCGCATCAAATTACTGTTGAGATTGGTTCCGTTATCAGTTACAATTGATTCGGGAACCCCAAATCGGCAAATGATGTTGTTGCGAACGAAGTCGACCACCACCTTTTTAAATCGACCAGATCGTATGACGCTTCTACCCATTTAGTGAAATAGTCAATTGCTACGAGGATGAATCTGTGCCCATTTGAAGCAACGGGTTCGATGGGGCCGATGACATCCATGCCCCAATGCGAATGGCGAGAGAACTTGTCACATTAAGCTCGGCGGAGGCACTCGAATCAAATCTCCATGAATCGGCATTGCCGACATTTACGCAAAGCGGATACAATCTGTTTCCATCGTCATCCAAAATAACACGCTTTCGCAGAATCTTTTCGCCAAAGTGAAGCCGTTCATATGAGGTCCACGCGTCCTCGTGTATCTCTTCTACTAGCTTGCACGCCTCGTGAGCATCGACGTCTCAATAAGCCCAGATCCGGAGTCGCCCGGTACCACTTCCCGTTCAAAGAAATGATTTGTTAGTCTTCGAAGTGTCTTCTTCTGGATGTTGGTTATGCCTTCTGGATATTCTCCCGCTTTGAGGTACCTTTTGATGTCATGGTACCATGGATTGCCGTCTGTTTCTTCGTCTATATGGGAGCAATAAGCCGGCTGCTCCAGCACACTCACTGTGATTGGATCGATGTAATTCTTGTCCGGATGTTGAATCATGGAGGATAAGGTTGCCAATCGTCGGTAGTCGTTCTGGATCCTCGGAACATGTCTAAATTCTATGTGGCTGAACCTCTTCTGTAATTCCTTCACGCAAAATAGGTAGGGAAGTATCTTCGTATTCTTGGTTGCCCATTCACCATGTACCTGATGGATCTGTAACGACCCGTTCCGGGGCCCGTTACTGGTGCCTTATCCCGGGCACCCTAGTGATACAACATCAGAGAAAACCAGCGGAAAAATAAAATATGAGTCATGAAACATGAGATATAATAATAAACAGGCCAACCAAAACGGTTGCCTTCAGTATATACATAAAACATGAACAGTTTAATCCTTTACAACCCTGCCCACACTTGTGATCTACGGACCTGCAAGATTTACTGCGACTATGACGGGGCGGGGCCCGCCATACCACAGATGTACAAGAACCTCTGACTCGAGGGAACACATACCAAAAGATAAGCCTCAGAAAGCGGAGCTTCCAATCTGACCGTGATCCTAAGGCGGGGATCCACGGCCGATGTACCTCTGCACTGCGGCATGAGCGGCCAGAAGTCGATCTGGCAGTACCAAGTATGTGGCGTAAAAATCGTAATGAAATCATACTAGTCTATATAAAGCGAGAGACATGTATGATAACCAAACTGATTCCACATAAAAGCGATCATACCGATCGGGGACTCACGCCCAAGTCATTACTCAAATATAACTATGGGTCTCGTACCCAGCATCAATCATGTTCGCGTCGTGGCGTGCCGAGTCTGCGTCGGTGTAGACATGTCCATGATGCAACAATAATACCAATGCCACGGCGCGTGCCGGAATTCTACCTCGGTGTAGACCGTCCGTGTGACATCAACAATAATATCTTGGGTGATCAACCTGCGCGTAGGCCACATGCCGGAATTCTACCTCGGTGTAGACATGTCCACGTAACCACAATAACAATATATCGGGTAATCAACGGCCGCGTGGCCGCGTGCCGGGTCTGCGTCGGTGTAGACATATCCATGTGACATCAACAACAAGCGGTAATCAAAATGGAAACATACGGTGGAATTCTCCATCACCGCCGGACGTCCAAGTAAGTTCTCAACAAGTCGAGGCCTACATCGAGAGACGCGGTAACCGAAATACCACACTTGCACAACAAGGCTATCATCACAAGCATAGGCAAGTTTCACAACAACAAGCATAGGCAAGTTTCCAACAACAAGCATAGGCAAGTTTCACTGACTCAAAGTACTTTCATTTTATGCCAAAGTCGGGTTTTTAACCCCAAAGTACCACATCGTTAAGTTCTTTTAAAGAGATCCATTTCTTTTATAAAAGTCACCGATACAGTAGTATTAGAATGACCAACCCACCTTCCTTTTCAAAACCAAGTAACACATTCTTTTCCTAAGTTCGGTTTGCCTAGTTTGATTTCTCAAGCCGTTTTCAAATGGTTTCATAGTTCCCAAACTTAATCACTGATTCCTTTTAGAACATTTGAGTAACATATGTCATATATGTGAGTAGTTTATTCTTGTTTATAACGATCTTATTACGTGACCATGATCTAGAAAATGTAATATCATTTTGTCTTATCTTAGCTTACATGCGGATGGAGGTTTCTCTGGTTTTAATACAACACATCATTATTCAATACATTTTCCTTTTATTAACTGCGTGATGCAGCCGATACACATTACGATTCGAAATCGGTAAAACATTATCCCTTTAAAAACCAGTACTCATTACTCACGAATGAGGTTTCACAAACATCCACATTAAAACAAATAAGTTAAGTCTCTTATCTTATAAGATCAAGTCTCTTAACTTCTAACGTGATAAACCATTTTCACTTACATAAGGTCGTTATAACTAACTTCCCATAAAGCTATTATAACACCCTATGTTTTAAACCAACAAAATCGCTTAGCACGTATGCGTCTCTACTACATAGTTCACAACAATCATGCTAGAAAAGATAGGAAGAGGTTCACATACCTCGCGACGATTTATCGACAATAAGCAAAATGCTCCAAATTACACTTGCTAGCCCTTTCCACCATAGGTAGAACGCTACTCTTAGTACTTTCACCTATAAAGGTCACAAACGTCTATTAACCCCAAGCATAAGTTTCTATCTTTCTAAAGAAAATTCAAAGACCTCACACAACAGCGTAAATCTCTCTCTATCGAGTCGGCCACTGGCTTGACGAGGTTTACACGTCTACCGGGCGTGTACAATTCTACCAGAATCTACACAAGTCTCTGTCTGATCCTATGTAAATCTGATTCGATTCGATTCTTTATTCTTCAGCTTAAGTCAAAAGACATTGCGAATACTAAGTATAGTTCCGTATATAGTATACTTCACTATATATTCTAACAAACATGTAATTTCCAATTACAATAGAGAACAAGATAATTACCTCGATAAGCCCAAAATTATCCAAGTTATAATGTCGATCTGAGCAAGGTTTAGCTCCATTTCAGTGCGCTCAAACCACTCCAAACAACCCAGAAGTTCTAACCAACCTACTCAAATACTTCAACCAACTATGAAGATTTCCTTAGGGTTTCGGTTTGAGACTAAAAGGACAAAATGTAGTATTCCGGACTCTACGTAAAGAGGTATCTTTGGAATACTACAAGGTCTGAGCTAAGGTATTTTGGGCATTATAACAATACTAGGAGTATTTCTATACCTGACAAAGGGGTATTATGCGAAAACAACTAGGCTAGGGGGTACCCACTGGCTAGCACCTGAGGGGACCTTCCGGCCAAAGGCCACGAGGAGGAGGGAGGAGAGGCTTAGGGCGAGAGCTACTAGGGGAGGAGGGATTTCAAGACTTAGACAAAGTGAGGGTGAATGAATAAGTCTTCCTGAGGAGGGTATTTATAGCAAAATCAAGGCCAACCAATGGCGAAGATTAAGCCATGTGCAAGGCAAGTGTAAGGCCAAGATCAAGCCAAGTGCACCCTAGCCCCTACTCCTGAAAACACTCACAAAAATCTACACAATTATCTATCACAACTTGCCCCTCCAAATCGGCCAAGTGCGCCACTGTCTCCGTTGTGAGGGTGACACGCCACCCTCCCGTTGGTCCAAAATGTTTAAATCTCTCGGAAAAATCCGCAAAAATACAAAAGCGACATAGCCGGAATTTTCCGCTTATGAAGTTACGCAAAGCGTTTAGTCAACGACTCAATGGGTGTTGTGCCTGAAATGTAAAATCGGCGAGGGTGCCACGTGGGGTGACACGTGTCGCCGGTCGCCAGAATATTTCGTCTTAGAAAATATCCAAATTCTGAAATCTCAAAAACAAAGCGGGCCACAAAGCAGTAAATTTCTCGTGGGCCCACGTGACCATTCAGAAAATAAAATCTCAAAATTCTAATATAATCTATGAAGTCCAAATACCAAATCTGGAATCCAATTCCATTAACGAACCTTTTCTTCACAAATAACAGGAAACTTTTAGTCGAAAACTCACATCTTTCTTTCTTTTCAAAATTTTTAGTACTCTGCAAATGCGTCCTCACATACATACCACTGCAACTACGGGGTATAACATTCTCCCTCCTTAGAAACATTCGTCCGAATGTTCCTTCTCAATCGAATAACGATAAAGTTCCTCTAACAGTTGCGATGCCACGGCAGCGCGAAATAACACACGTTATCTTCCTCCTTTTCGTTGTACCGCTTCTCGAACACTCGAACTCTCTCCCAAGACGTACCATACTTGACCATTACTTAGTTCGAAAATCTGCGGAGTCACTACTCCAAACTTGGTCATCTTACTAACCTCAAACTTCCTTAAGGCCATTCCGGCCTTTACGAACGGCTGCAGTCGAGCGGCGTCCACGAACTCATACGATGATCATACAAACTTGGGCCTAGCATCCTCGTGACCCTACCACTGGCGGGACCACGAGCTGACCCCACGCGGGTTCTGGGTTGACCGCAAATGGTCCTCAACCCGACCGCGCGAACTCTTGTTCCCGATCCGAACAATCTTACTAATTCACATCATGAAAGCTACCACTTCCATCTCACACTACCCACGGACTTATCACACAAATAAATCCCACGTATACTACTACTCGATAAAGGTCAAACATAAAGCGAATCTTTAATCTCAAGACGACCTTACCCTAGGTCTCAGTCGTGACATAGTCTAAGGTTCACACTTACCATGCCCCCATACGTAACCTCCCAACTAAACATGTTTTCAAACTCACAATTAACACAACGCTTATTCGTACATAGCACACAATAATGAGACCATCATAACAAGCATACCAAAACTCTGAGGTTAAGGATATGCACGAAGCTACCGCTCCACTCTAATCATAGGCACGCCTGCAGTATGCATCGTATAAAGCGATGAACGGCCATCGATCCGTGGTGAGTCATAACATCCGTGCTACCCTTGGTTGGGCGGTTCCTGCAAAATGGCCTGCTGCCAAAAATAACAAGCTCCTGGCACCACGACACTCCCGAAATGTGGTCTACCACATCGACCACCAGGTAGGGGTGACGCGTCCCAACACGCTACTTCCGCGAAACGAACCTCGGAGCCACGACTGCTCCGAATACTCTGAAGGTTGTGGAGGACCACTCTGCTTGGCGGAGGTGCAAAACTAATATCTTCTTTGGCGGTCCGCCTCGAAAGTCGCCAAAAGACCACGATGTCACGGCCTCTTACGCGATCCGTGTCATTCCGTCGACCTCTCCGTACCTCGCGTCTGGTGCATGAGCTGCGTGCGGGCAATGTCGTGCGGTGAAGCTACTCACGAACATGCTCGACATGTAATCATCGAGCCACGTAACATATCGGTGCACTCGATCCTCCATACTAGCTACCAATATTTGGGGCGTCTCGGGCGATGAGTGAACTCCACATTGTACTCCCGAACCGTCGCGCTCTGTCTAAGCATCAAAAATCATCGGCGTGCCCTCGCCATCTGCGGAGGCAAGAAGTGCGTGAGAAAGCCGAAAACTCATCCCATCTGCTGAGTGCATGCTCTCCCGGAAAGCTCCATGAATCAAACCAATCGATTGCGGTATCACGCGGCCGATCACGAACCAAAGGTCACTGAACTCGGTCTCTGAAGCCTTGATCACGCGTGATCATTGTATGCTGCGGATGAACTCCTGCGGATCATCCTCGTGCCTCGACCCATAAAACTCTGGCGGGCTCAACTCGAAAGTCCGTAGCCTCAAACTATCTGCTCGGGGTGAACCTGGTGCTCTGGGCCCGGCTGCTGCGTCCGGCCTATCCTCATATCGGCCCGACCACGGCCGGCAAGCCAGAACCATCTCGCGCCAACCCATCTCCTGCCCCGGTGTGGGGTGGAGGCTCAGTCTGTAGTCTCATCGGCCGCAGTGACTCTGCGCTTCTAAATTTGGCGGCGTCCTAAACCCGTGTCAAGCCTGACCTCAGTCTTGTCAGGCTGCGCCTCGTACTCCTCTGTATCTCACTAGCGGCACTCGGTGCGCTTTGCCTTCGGGCTCTGGTTGCACTGCGGAGGCATAGCGGTAAAACGAGAGATCGTCGGAGGGTCCAACTTACAACACGACTCTAAGGCACGATCTCGGAATGAGAAAAATGGAAACCAATCCTAAATGTCCTGCGACCTCACGATTATAGATGTGGTGCGCAACACATCGATAATCAAGACTCTACTGAACGCGATGCAGACACTTTCAGAGGATTAATCGCTGCGATACCACTTTTGTAACGACCCGTTCGGGCGTTCGTGCCTTATCGGGCACCTGGTGATACAACATCGAGAAAACCAGCGGAAAAATAAAATATGAGTCATGAAACATGAGATATAATAATAAAGCAGGCCAAAGCGGTTGCCTTGGTATATCATAAAACATGAGCAGTTTAATCCTTTACAACCCCGCGGTAAGATCTACTGGACCTCTAAGATTTACAACGACTATGACGGGACAGGGCCCGCCATACCACAGATGTACAAGAACCTACAACTCGGGGAACACATACAAAAGATAAGCCTCAGAAAGCGGAGCTTCCACGTCTGTTGGCTGTGATCCTAAGGCGGGGATCCACGGCCGATGTACCTCTACTGCGGCGTGACGCGGCCACGAAGGAGGTCGATCTGTACCAAGTATGTGGCTGTAAAAATCAGTAATGAAATCATACTAGTCTATATAAAGCGGGAGACATGTATGATAACCAAACTGATTCCAACATAAGCGATCATACGATCGAGGACTCACGCCTCAGTCATTACTCAAATATAACTATGGGTCGTACCCACAACATCAATCATGTTCGCATCACGGCGCGTGCCGGAATTCTGCATCGGTGTAGGCGTGTCCATGATGCAACAATAATACCAATGCCCGGCGCGTGCCCGGAATTCTACCTCGGTGTGAACGCGTCCGTGTGGCATCAACAATAATATCTTGGGTGATCAACCTGCGCGTGGCCACATGCCGGAATTCTACCTCGGTGTAGACATGTCCACGTAACCACAATAACAATATATCGGGTAATCAACCCGACGCGTAACGCGTGCCGGAGTCTGCGTCGGTGTAGACGTATGTCCATGTGACATCAACAACAAGCGATAATCAAAATGGAAACATACCCGTGGAATTCTCCATCACCGCGGACGCGTCAAGTAAGTTCTCGACAAGTCGACCTACCTCATCGAGAGCAGCGGTAATACGAAATACCACACTTGCACAACAAGGCTATCATCACAAGCATAGGCAAGTTTCACAACAACAAGCATAGGCAAGTTTCACACAACTCAAAGTACTTTCATTTTATGCCAAAGTCGGGTTTTAACCCCAAAGTACCACATCGTTAAGTTCTTTTAAAAGAGATCCATTTCTTTTATAAAAGTCACCCGATACAGTAGTATTAGAATGACCAACCCACCTTCCTTTTCAAAACCAAGTAACAACATTCTTTTCCTAAGTTCGGTTTGCCTAGTTTCATTTCTCGAAAGCTTCTCGTTTTCAAATGGTTTCATAGTTCCCAAACTTAATCACTGATTCCTTTTTAGAACATTTGAGTAACATATGTCATATATGTGAGTAGTTTATTCTTGTTTATAACGATCTTATTACGGCCATGATCTAGAAAATGTAATATCATTTTGTCTTATCTTAGCTTCATGCGGATGGAGGTTTCTCTTGGTTTTAATACAACATCATTATTCAATACATTTTCCTTTTATTAACGCTGCGATGGTGCGTCGATACACATTACGATTCGAAATCGGTAAAACATTATCCCTTTAAAAACCAGTACTCATTACTCACGAATGAGGTTTCACACAAACATCCACATTAAAACAAATAAGTTAAGTCTCTTATCTTATAAGATCAAGTCTCTTAACTTCTAACGTGATAACCATTTTCACTTACATAAGGTCGTTATAACTAACTTCCCATAAAGCTATTATAACACCCTATGTTTTAAACCAACCAAAATCGCTTAGCGTATGCGTCTGCGTACTACATAGTTCACAACAATCATGCTAGAAAAGATAGGAAGAGGTTCACATACCTCGCGACGATTTATCGACGATAAGCAAAATGCTCCAAGTACTACAACGCTAGCCCTTTCCACTCATCGAGTAGAATCGCTACTCTTAGTACTTTCACTATAAAGGTCACAAACGTCTATTAACCCCAAGCATAAGTTTATCTTTCTAAAGAAAATTCGTAGACTCTCCCGCATGCAGCGTAAATCTCTCTCTCTATCGGTAGCTGGCTTAAGCCAACCGGGGGTTTACACGTCTACCGGACGTGTACAATTCTACCGATGAATACTACACAAGTCTACTGCAATACGATCTATGTAAATCTGATTGATTCGATTCTTTTATTCTTGGGCTTAAGTCAAAAGACATTGCGAATACTAAGTATAGTTCCATATATAGTATACTTCAACTATATATTCTAACAAACATGTAATTTCCAATTACAATAGAGGACAAGATAATTACCTCGATAAGCCCAAAATTATCCAAGTTATAATGTCGATCTGAGCAAGGTTTAGCTCATTTCGTGCGCTCCAAACCACTCCAAACAACCCTTAGAAGTTCTAACCAACTTCTACTCAAATACTTGACCAGTATGAAGATTTCCTTAGGGTTTCGGTTTGAGACTAAAGGACAAAATGTAGTATTTAGGACTCTACGTAAAGAGGTATCTTTGGAATACTACAAGGTACAAGGCTAAGGTATTTTGGGCATTATAACAATACTAGGGAGTATTTCTATACCACACAAGGGGTATTATGCGAAACAACTAGGCTAGGGGTACTTGCCACTAGCACCACGAGGGGACCGCTCGGCCAAAGGCCACAAGGAGGAGGGAGGAGAGGCTTAGGGCGAGGCTACTAGAGGAGGAGGATTTCAAGACTTAGACAAAGTGAGGAGTGAATGAATAAGTCTTCCTGAGGAGGGTATTTATAGCAAAATCAAAGGCAACCAATGGCGAAGATTAAGCCATGTGCAAGGCAAGTGTAAGGCCAAGATCAAGCCAAGTGCACCCTAGCCCCTACTCCTTAAAACCCTCAAATATCTACACAAAATCTAGCACAACTTGCCCTCCAATCGGCCAGTCGCTTGACTGTCTCCGTTGTGAGGGTGACACGTGTCACCTCGTTGGTCCAAAATGTTTCGTCTCTCGGAAAAATCCATAAAAATACAAAGCGACATAGCGAATTTTCCCTTCGCATGATTCTGTAAGCGTTTAGTCAAAAACGACTCAACCGGGTGTTGTGCACAAATGTAAAATCGGCCAAGGGTGCCATGGGGTGACACGTGTCGCCCCGATCGCCAGAATATTTCGTCTTAGAAAATATCCAAATTAGAAATCTCAAAAACAAAGCGGGCCACAAAAGCCAGTAAATTTCTCGTGGGCCCAGCGTGACCATTTCCGAAAATAAAATCTCAAAATTCTAATATAATCTATGAAGTCCAAATACCAAATCTGGGAATCCAATTCCCATTAACGAACCTTTTTCTTCACAAATAACCGGAAACTTTTCCGTCGAAAACTCACATCTTTCTTTCTTTTCAAAATTTTCTGCCGTACTCTCGTACGTACGTCCTCACATACATACCCTGCAACTACGGGGTATAACAGGATCAGTAAGTCTGAATCACCTATGACCAGCAGCTCTTGTATGTCCATATCTACGGCCATTCCCGAGCCCGATATCTGAGCCGTATTCGCCCGTATTGTTGGTGCGGAAATCGAGCTTAGCGGAAATCGGATAATCTTGACTGTTTACGAAACCAAAGCGCTCCAATGCCGACTCCTTTGAAATTTGCCGCTCCATGAAAAACATCCTCCAACGGGTAATCCTGCGAGATATCTTCTCAAACAACAATACCTCTTCATCGGGAAAATAGGTTCGAAGGGCTCGTACTCCTCATCGATGGGTTTCAGCAAGATGATCGGCTAATGCTGTCCTTTTACGGCTCTGCGTGGCGTGAAGCGATGTCAAACTTCGCTCAACATAATTTGCCATTTCGCTAGTTTTCAGGTGGGCATGGGCTTACGAAGGATATACTTTAGCGGATCCATCCGAAATAAGATAAGTAGTGTATCTTGATAGATAATGCACGAACTTGGCGACCCAGTTAATGCTTGACAAATGCGTTCAGCAGTATAACGAGCCGTATCTTTGTGAACTTCTTACTCAAATAGTATATGGCACGCTCCTTTTCCACTGTTTCATCGTGTTGCCCAACACGCGTCAAGCATTTTCTAACACGGACAAATAGAGTAGCAAAGGTCTCCCGGTTCGGAGGTACTAGGCGGCGGATTAGAAAGGTATTCTTTGATTATCAAAAGCACTTGGCAATCTGTTGTCCACAGTATTTGCATCCTTTTTCAATCACTTGAATATCGGCTCGCATATCACGGTAGACTGGGCTATGAACCTGCTGATGTAGTTGAGGCGGCCAAGGAAGCTCATCACGTCCTTTTTGCTTTTGGGAGGTGGTAACTCTTGGATGGCTTTTATTTTGAGGTCTAGCTCAATCCTCTCGCCACTATAAAACCCAACTTCCTGCGGAACGCCAAATCGCGCTGCGAGTCAACTTCAGTTATCTTGTCTTAGTCGTTGGAAAAATTTCTTCAAGTTTACCAAACGGTCCTCCTCTTTCGCGATTTGATGATGGCGTCGTCCACATAGACCTCGATTTCTTTATGAATCATGTCATGGAAGATGGTGGTCATGGCTCTCGTGTAGGTGGCGCTGCGTTCTTGAGACGAGCGGCATAACTCGATAATAGTACACCGCGGGGTAGTGAATCTTGTCTTTCTGCGTCTCTTACGCCATAAGGATCGATGATAGCACAAGCAATCGACGATCAGTAGTTCATGCTTCGCCTGATTATCGATGAGTATATGGATGTTAGGAAGAGGAAAGTCATCCTTGGTGGCTCTGTTGAGGTCTCGTAATCGCGCAGACTCGACCTTTCCATCTTTCTTCTTTCTGCACGATATTTGCCAACCAAGTAGGATACTTTGCAACTCGAATTACCTTTGCCTCAATGTTTAGACACCTCTTCTTTGACCTTCAAACTCGTATACGGTTTGATCTTTCTCGGCCTTTGTTTTACGGGGAAATAAGATGGCTCAATAGGTAGCTTTGTGTGCGGCGATGTGCGTACTCAAACTGGCGTGTCATATGACCAAGCAAACACATCGATTGTCTTGTTTGAGCTCAATTAATTCCTTCTTCTGTGTGACGTTTAGGTGGGCGCTGACTCTAGTCTCTTTCACGGTTCCCTCATCGCCTAAGTTTATTAACTCTGTTTCTTCCAAATTTGGTTTAGGCCTATTCTCAAAGTTTTCCAGCTCTTGGCTAAGTTCTGACTGCGGGCATTCCTCTTGTTCCTCGGGGTTATGCTCGTCATTTGAACTTTGTTCGTTGGTCTCATTACATGTCATATTCGCGTTATCAACAGGTTTATTAATATGATCGCTGAAAGAAAAATGCTTAAAGAATTTAATTTTAACGCAAACAAAATCTTTTAAAAAGCTGCAAAAATGTCCTGGAATTTATGATGAAAGTAAAATTGCGAGATTAAAAACATATTAAGAATCATAAAATGCATGTCTGTTTTCTTTCTAGATAAAAAGGTCACACTGCTAGAACTAATCATAAATTCTACCAAGCTTCTCGGACGGGCCGTCGGGGCGGGTGCAAGTCCATTATTCAGTGTATCCATGTCTGCATCCCAAATGGTGAGCTCCTCGCGTGATCTCCTGCGATCATGCAACAATCTGCCTCATCATCACCTATGAACAGATTCTGGAACCCTACTGCAAGATCATCTGGGTCATCTTCTCTCGGCATCTGGATGGTGTAGGCTTTGACGAACGATCGACTCGAGGCGGAATGGGCGCAGGCAAGGGAATGTATCCCTTCTTCCGGAGGTTCGTGGTCACCAAATCCTTCGAAGTGGGCTGGTACCCCAAACCAAAAGTGTCTCTCTTCCCAAACAACTGGATAGGCTCTGTGATCCCCTTCATACTGACTCCAAGACCTCTGCCGGGCTCGTATCCATTTCTTAACATTTCCTTGGCCACCATTTTGAGAGAACGTGGCAGCTGATGGACGGACTTGCTCTCTTGATCTCATTAATATGAAAAACCGAACCATCCGACTGTTTCACGTCTTCTATGACAGGGATTGCATAATCAGTGTTGATGCTCCCCTTTTTATCTCCAAATACTACCACTTCACTGTGATTCCATATAAACTTTGAGGCGATCACGCAGGTGGGCGGGATCGCATCACCTCGTGGATCCACGCCTTCCTATCAACAGTTGTAACATGTAGCAATATCCATATTTGAAATTCCACAACGACTCGCAGTCCGATCCGCGGTGAGGTCCATCACGCGCCGACTTCTATGGACTCGTCGAAACCTTTGACTCGATATGACTTTCACGAATTTCCTTACGATGCCTCGATTTCAACAAAGGTCGCTGGGACAAATGTTGACGGCTGAGCCTCCATCAATCAGCACTGTTGAAACAATCTTGTCTGCGACTTGGATGGTGATATTCAATGCAAGGTTGTGTCTGACGCCCTCAGCGGGTAACTCGTCATCGTGAAAGGTGATTCTGCGGGCCTCTAGTACCTGTCCGACCAAAGCTGCCAAGTTCCCGTCTGTTGTACCCTCCGGAACGTATGCATCCTTCAACACCTCCATCAATGCAGTCCTGTGTGAGGCAGAATGCATTAACAATGAAAGTAGAAATACGCGAAGTTTTCTTTAATCGCTCTCTGACGGAATACTCTTTAGTGGGCATCTTCCTCCAAAATTCCTCGACTTGACCTCTGTCACGGGCTTCTTTGCGGTGCCTCGGGCTGCTCTATAGGTGTGTAATACCTGCGACTGGTTATACTGCGGTGACTTCATGACCCGCTTCCACTTTCTCCGCGATCCATCTTGATCGGTGGCCCTTCGGCGCGAATAAGCGTGATTGAACCTTTATGTCTCGGCGGTGCCCTTTCCAACTCAAATACTGCTTTCTTTCGAGGATTGGTGGCAGGGGCGACGAAAGCAGAAGGTTCGACTCTTCCCTCACTTCGAACTGATCGGATGGTTCCCTCCAAGTTGTATTCCTCATCAAGGGCTATCAAGTGCACATTGGCGTTGTCGTGGTTTGGCAAGGGATTATCATGCACGTTTGGGGCAGGATCCTTCAGCTGAATTACTCCTTCTTTGATCAACTCTTCGATTTTGTCCCTGAGGGTGTAGCAACTTCCGGTGTCATGCCCTGGGCTATCAGAGTGATACGCACAACGCTTATTCTCATCATACCATCTTGGGATAGGGCTAGGAATCCTCCCTGGAATTGGTTGGATCAAACCTGCAGCTCGCAGTCTTTCGTATATCTGGGGTATGGGTTCAGCCAGTGGGGTGCGGGTTCTGGATGGTCTTCCTTCAAAATTCGTATTTGGTCTGGGCGCATTGGGTGCTCTATGTTGTTGGCGGGCTTGATGGGTGGGTTGATGCGGGGCTGGATAAATGGGTGCTTGGGAAGCGTTATATATGGGTTGCGTGTGGTAGCTGGGGTGTGGGGTAGGTGTATAGTGAGGTGTGAAGTTTTGGCTGCTGGTGTGGTAGTATGGGGTTTGATAGGGTGGGTTCTGGTATGTTATGAATGCTTCGGGTTTGCGTTCTTGTACAAACATGGAAGGGGAAACTGTCTCCTTCTTCCTTGAAGTACCCCCGATCGTTCCTGACTGAATCGCCTTATTGGTTGCCTGCAATGCCGCGGTCGTAATCTGCCGGTTTAATACCTTCTTCACGAAGTCACCCATTCGACAACCTGCAAAATTTCTCCCGATGACGCTTATCATCCGCTCATAATAGGTTGCATCCTTCAAAGATTGTACAAATAGTGTGGTCATCTCACTCTCGCCATGGGTGGTTGTACCTTCTTTGCCTCTGACGCCACCTCATGGCGTACTCACGAAAGTTTCAGTAGACTTCTTTTCCAACTTCATTAGATAGAACACATCCACACGGTTTCGTGTTGAATCCGAACCGTTCCACAAAGTCTTGGGCGATGCATTCCAACTATGCCATTTACGCGGATCACGGCTAGTGTACCAATCTATTGCCTCGCGGTTAAGCTTGAATGAACAACTTCACGATGGCCATTTGGGTTCTTCCCTACCCCGATCAACTTGTCGCAATATGATCTCAAGTGTGCACGAGGATTTCCCTTCCCATCAAATAAATCGAACTTCGGCACCTTATATCCCACTGGCAGTTCCACATCTGGATGCATGCAAAGATCTTCATAATCTAGTCCTTCGTGACCTTTATCCGATCGCATGCCACGAACCGCTTCTTTCAGGCTGTGAATCTCTCGGGCTACGTCATCGTCCATTTTGGCTCGGACTTCCCTTTCCATTTCTTCGTAATGATCCACTTCTTGGTGAAGCGCGGGGACGGTAAAAGGTTGGGTTTCTGTTGTGTAAGTTAGCTGTCTGGGTGGTCTGCTGGGGCTGGTAGTGGGTATGGTGCGTGGGCATTGGTTGGCTTGGTGATTAGGGCTGATTATGGTGAAGTGAGTAGGCGGAGGCGAGTGCGTGGGCGATGGGAGGATCATTTTGAAGGTGAGGTTGATGATTGGTTGGGCGAGGGGCGATTGGGTCGGTAACTGGCGGCCTTTGTGGGGAGTTTTGGGGGATATGTGGTGGTGGAGGTCGATCTGGGGTGGTCTGCGAGATAGTGGCCCTTTGCTCTGGCATAGGGGTATTCAAACTGATGGATAGGTTGGTCAGATTCCGTAGCCTCTCCATCTCAACCTGCATATCAGCAATCATTGCGGCGGTGAGCAATACATTCTTCCGATCGTGATATTCCTCCTTACGAAGTTTGTTTATTTGTGAGGATAATTCCCAAACCGTTCGGCTCAGACGCTCCTGAGCCAGTCATATCGTCATTTCTTGCCTTGGATCTGGTGAAGTGTGGATGCTCCGACATTGTTGAGTCAAATACGAACCGACCTTTGGGGAAGATGATAAATCTTTCTAAAAAATGCAACAAACAGTGTTAGCATAAAGCACATAATTTGCAGGTATGTATCAGACATATTGCACATAGCACATTCAAACGTTTCCTAACATGTATAGGGGGCCTCTTTGTGCCAGAGGTAGGCCTAAACGTCATATATGCGATAATGATGGATTGGTCCGAGCCATCGGAAAAAATGCTTTTATTGGGACTAAAAATCATTAAATTGCAACAATGAAATGTTAAAACTAAAGATCTATTCCTAATGCTACATTATGCTGTTGGCGAATGTGGCGGTGGTGTTGCTAGGCCCTGCTCCTGCATCTTTCAAATATTGCATGATGTTTTGAAGTTGGTCCCACTCTCGTGGGAACGGTGTTGTTCCCTAATCTGCACACTTTTACCCAATTGGTCATGTCGATATCCTCGAAACCTTGCTTGCCTTTGGGGCTTGGACTGCTACAATCTTCCTTGAACCACGCGGTATTCAGCGTACCTCGCCGCTCGTATTTGACATCTATTTTCTCAACGTTGTTCCATTCTTCAAGGATTTGCTTCTTCTCGGGAAAGTGCAATTTGCCCCAAACGCGACCTCAATCCTTCATGTATGCGATTGAGCGGGATTACTGTTCTTGACCAAATCGGCGGAGTACACGGAGCATATGGTGAAGTCCTTAATCCGATGAGCTCGATGTAATAACGGTCCCTGCTCCTTACATATGCTTTGTTGATACGGGATAGCAGAGGGTACCTCCATTGCACTTGTTTTCTGGTGCGGGATGCCAGAAATTCATACCAATCCCTAGTACCGACAGGCGAAAAAAACCGCTTCATCTGTCGTAAAACTTACAATCCTATAATCATTGCTAAAACAAATGTCCATCATATTCGATCGATAGAAGTGTTCCATGGCCCACATCCGTAGATGAGATTGCATCCCTCGAAGAAATTGGTTTCCCTTCGCTTGCATTTTCCTAGAGCTCGAAATATCTCAGCTAGAATCATGGGAATCAAAGTAAGTTGCGTGCCATTAATGCCTTCAAAACCATCCGGTCACGTAACATATGCAAATCTTGATCCGTCCATGTTCAAGGAAACACTAGAGTGCCTAATAGAGCAACGGTGAATGCGGTATGTCGTCTAGTTTTCCATTGTCCCATCGCAAGAAAACTCCTTTCGGAATGATCGATAGCTATCTTGGCGACCATATCTCTAGTAAAGATAATCTAGGAAACCAATTGTTCTCAAGCAACGGAGTTCCTTTGTGTTTTTAGGCCCATGTAATGCAAGAATCTCTTTCAGTTGATTATAAGGGATGATTTGCCCTCTGTCTTGGTAAGCTAGGCTCGTGAAGTAGTTGATCTCTCCAACGTGGGGTGAGTTCAAGTCTCGAAATCGAACACCGCTTTATCGGATCAGGCGAATTAAGGCCCTAACTATATGTTGATCCGGAGCGATGTCAAACAAAGCCGTGAGACAACCTAATTTGCTTCGATAATCATTTCTTTGCTGTCGAAATTCTCCCACAAACCTTTAGCTTTGCCGAACACCGCTTACCATTCGACCTCGGGATTATTGGAATCTTGCATCCTATACATAAACAGTAAAATGCAAAAATTTCCCAATGTTAGCATGTCACGTTGGGCTCGGATTCGCCCATTAATATCACGTAGCACATAATATGTTGTTGGTCGTTGGGTCGTGAGAAACCGCCCGACAATTGGGTGAGCCTCCTAATTGTGGTGTCGATACAGGGCCGACCAGCTAAGGTAAATGCATGCGTGACTTAGTATGAAGGGTGGTATAGCTCATCCTAAGTTGCTAAGATTTGGCTTTTCTAGGCGAGGTTCTGGCGGACAACTCGAGTGAGAAAGGCTACGCCACCGGTTAGACCGGGCACTCCACGTATATTACCAACTCTCCTAAATTTGGATTTTGAAGAAAGAATTTTGCTGATGCACCCAGCGCACCTCGCATGTAGTGTGTGTTTGTGTGAATTTTCCAGAGTGGAAGAAATATGAGCGGAATGCCAGTTTAAGGAAAGCAGTAAAGCATGTAGCAATTAAACAGTTAAACATACAAAATTAAGCGAGCAATTTTAAGGCATTTAAAACAAACAAATAAAGCTAAGCAATAATAAACCTAGGTTTGTTATGGTCAAGAACCTAAAATCCCCAGCGGAGTCGCCAATTCTGTCGCGCCCTTTTTCGGCCGCGGCATTTTCTAAATAATAGCGAACCCTGCTCAAAATGCAAAATGTTAGAAAATAAATAATAAAGTGTTAAATGTTTAAAAGGGTTTTAAAAATGCTAAAAGGATGCTAAAATTGCAAAAGAGGTGCTAAAAGTGCAAAAGATGCTAAAGGTGCAAAATGCTAAAGTTTAAAAGGGTGCTAAAATGCTAAGGGTTCGCGGAGTCGCCACCTAATTAATTGGGTGAATTAGGACACCTAAATGTTTAACTATGTTTGAAGTAAAACATTAACTCCATTTTAAGGGTCTGCTAAACTTAATGAGATTCTGGGTAAGGGTTCTTTATTAATCTAGAGGGAAGGGGTTAGGCACCCTCTAAGATCCGCTAGCTTACGGTTATCCTGCCAAACCTAGGGTTAATTATTATGCCAAGAATGCAATGCAAGTTGCAAAAGGTAGTTGGGTGGAGAGCATTTAGAATATGAAATGTATTGTTACTTAATATAAAATATAGCGCCAAAATACGTAAAGTAGGTTTAGTGAAAACATGCATTTATAAAGTAATTATACTTAGTATAAAATATAGCGCCAAAATACATAAAGTTGGTTTAGGGAAAGCACGCATTTATAAAGTAATTGGAAAATTTGTTCTATAACACACTCATACAGCTTAGCATAATATATGCCAATTATTATGACAACACCGGATGCTTAAAAAAATAAAAAAAATAAAAAAAAACGTCTTTTATGCAGCAGAGTACGTTTTTTTTTTTTATTATTATGAATGTTAACAAGTATTTATAAGAAGATGAGTTTCTCATGTTAGAATTTGGTGATAAATAATGTTTTGACTACCTAAATAGTTATGTGGATGGAGGATTACTAAATAGTTTGATTATAACTTAAGCGAGCTAGAATAATCAACTAAATGGGGGAAAGCAAATTTTTAATGTTAAGCTACTTTATAATCTATTGGTTCACGGTTTAACTATTATGAATATCCTACTAATTAATGTAGCGTTAGACATATAATTTACAACAAATAAATGAATAGGGGCGGGGTAGAAAATAAATAGAAGGACTCGAGGAATGGCGATGTCATTCGCCGGCAGGTTGGAATTTCTGATGCGGATAGTAGGATGCACATAGATGTGGGTTTCACGTTCACTATAGTCTCGTCATGAGACTCTTGTTGCTCCGACGCGTTTCATGCAAAGTAAGAGAAGGTAAGGATTAGTATATGCTTCATATCATCTTATCACATAACAAATGAATGGACATCAAATCTAAACATACATGATCCAGTTCAAGCACGGGTATGCATAAATTAATTATGAGTGCTAGCAGAGTAACAAACCAACGAGAAGCAGGCGTAAAAGGCCCAGCCCAGACATAAACTCGCAGGCCCAGAAGGCAGTACAAAGGCACATATACAATTATATGAAGGCAATACGAAAATTGCCTAATATAGACTGGCCCAGTAGACTGCGCAGGATACTCGGGTGTGAATATTGCAGGGATATGCCCCAAATATGCATTTAATGTACCTAAACTGGGCAATGTATATTAGTGCATAAAGAAAATGATGATGCCCATACTTATATTTGAACTTAGAACAACAAACAACTGCCCCATGTCCACATTAATATATTTGTTTTAAGAGGAAACAACATACGATACCGATAACTTAACAAACGTCGGGTTGTCCCCCATTAACTTGTCGACTACAATGGAGTTTTACACATTCTTAAATACATTCCGATACACTTCGGACCTCTGTTTTTTTTTTTTTTTTTTTTTAAAAAAAAATATTATGATGGGTGATCCTAATACAGTACAGGATTCCCAGAGGACTAGATTCATCGGGATTAGACATGGACAATCATATAAGATCTAAACCTTGCAAAAAGACACCAAGAGAGGCACCTGATCCGCCGAATCTACGACATAATGCCGAAGCAGTCTAAAGAGGCTGGATTAACCATTACATTAAGTTAAACTATTAGCATGACAGGGAAGCTAACATCATTAAGACACACACAACCTTACATTAAGCTTGGCTTGGGGTGACATGTTTGTCTTTAGACAGGGTACATATTTAATTTTTTCGTTGGTGTACCACAAATGTATGAGGATTAACCTTAAATCCTCAAAAACAGTAAGGATGCTTTAAAACCAAGACATGTCAACTTTTCTTTGACAAACATCAGTTAGCTACTGTTTTAAACCACTTTTCACCATAGGTAAACTTTAAAACAATTCTAGACAACTTTTGGCATCCAAACATGTATAACATGACATTTCCAGATTATCTAACTAGCATTTATTCGTTATTCGATCTCAGGATCGATTTAAGACGGGTTTCAGTGACATTAAATGTGCCGCCTATATACTAACTGGACATAGGAAAACAACTGAAGGAGCAAGTGTTCATAAGTTTTCTCACCTCATATATGCCGGGAATACAAGCAAGTCATTACAAAGTTTGCAAATATTATTCGTGAATCGATTGGCGCTTACATCGATCACGCACACATAGACAACAAAACAACATCATACCGGCACATGTCTCAAACAATCATACATCATATAGATCCCACGAATGTAAATCAACAAAATTTGAATAACTCAAAACAGAGTCAAACCAGCACGGTTAAATAACATATAATCACTGCACATGTCATGAAACACAAATTGGACGAGAATACGAAAGGAAACGAGTTTACCTTCTCCGACAATGACCGGGCGCGAATCAAGTCGTCGCTTTCGGAAGGTAGCTAACGCGATGGAAAGAAGGAAAAGTTTGCGAGAATTGTCATTATTAAGGGTGTTAGGTTCTTTCGAATACTCGATTGGATTCTTTGCTCGAATCCGGTCTCGCTTTCGATGAGTGCGAAGGGTTCATTCGGGTTCCCCTGTTGATTTTCGATTCTTTTCTGAGTCCTCAATCGATGCCTATTGCATGCATAGCGGTTCTATATTTATAGCTAGGAGTTTGGGTTACAAGTTTGGTAAGTGTTAAAGGATGAGATTTGTGCTTGATTCGTGCTTGATTTGGGTTGATTTGTTTCTGATTCCACGCGATTCGAACGGATTATGATAAGGTAAACGATTTGGAAGGATTTGTTTAGTTATGGTAAGAAATCGTTGGCTGGGTATGTGTGGGTAAGGAAGGTAAGTGAGGCGGCGAAAAGAGCCTAGGGTTCTTCTTTGGTTTTTTTTTTTGTTTGTTTGGTTCGTTGACAGGGAAGGGGTGAAGAAGGGCTGAGGGGCATGTGGGCTTCATGCGCGATCTTTGGTGAGAGGGGAATAATGGGGCTGAAGGGTCGTCTGTGGGTATAAGGGAAGAATAAGGAATGGGCCGCTGGGGCGTGTGGGCTGAGTATAAGGTAGAGGGAGCTGGGCCGCGGTATTGGGCCTTCGGGTAGAGGGTAGTATTTAATTAGGTGGACGAAATTAATAGGTATTGGCCTTTAATTAGGTAGTTTTAATTAGGCTTTTAATTAGGTATTTAATTCTAGGAGTTAATTAGTGACAAAGTAATTAATAAATTGTGATTAAATTATCTAATTGTTATAAAATAAATGCGGGTGTGTTATTTAATTAATGCTTAATGCTCTAGAGTCCGGCGCTATTAAAATCTTATTATTGCATTATTGCGAAGTTAAATTAAAATTAAAATTGAGTCTAGATTAAATTACTTAAATGCTAAATGCGAGTATGATATTTAAGAATCGTTTAAAGCTTTATAAATGCGGTGCTATTAAATGCATATATCAGATTAAAATTGATTTTTAAATTACAAATGATTACTAATAAATGCGGCTATGCTACCTGACACGACGTTATCGCTAAATTATTTATTTTATGCATTTATTAATTATTTAAGAATTACGACAAAGCTTAAAGTTAATTAATGCGGGCGCGAGACTCTAAGTGCTTAAAACTCTACGTAAGACGCGATGCCATTGTTAAATTATTATTTATGCCTGTATTTAATGTTTTATTGTTGTATTTTATTATAAAAATCCTAAAAAATTATTTTGCAAAATTAGTGTAATTCTATAGTTAATGGCTGGACGGGAGGGTCAAAATTGGGTGTCAACAGTACATATCATTGCATACATAAGACTGCCAATAGCAGATGCATAAGTTACCTTATCCATCTGCTTCTTCTCATCCTCGGTTGTCGGCGACTGATCCTTTGAGAGTGTTGACTGGTTTGGCATCATACATGTTGAACCTCTTGAGAACCTTCTTTACATACTCTACTGGCTTGGCATCATACATGTTGAACCTCTTGAGAACCTTCTTTACATACTCTTCTTGTGAGAGTTTGATGCCCTCCTTGCTTCGGCCAATTCTCATCCCAAGGATTTGCTTTGCAGCTCCCACATCCTTCATTGCAAACTCTTCCGACATCTTTCTTTTCAGTTGATCAATCTCCTGTAGGTTTGTTCCTATGATCAGCATGTTGTCGACAATAGAGAAGCAGTATCATGTAGGAGTCTTCATATCTCTTGAAGTAGCAACAGTGATCTTTTTCGCACCTTATGAAATCGACTTTCTTCATGAAGTTGTCAAACTTCTTATACCACTGTCTTAGAGCCTGTTTTAGTCTGTACATACTCTTTTGAAGTTTGCACACTAGATTCTCCTTTCCTTTTACCTCGAATCCCTTCGGTTGTCGCATGTAGATTTCTTCATCTAAATCACCATGAAGAAAGGCAGTTTTCACGTCCATCTGTTGCAGATGTAGATTTTCCTTAGCTGCCAATCTAAGAACAGTTCTGATAGTCACCATCTTGACTACATGAGAGAAGATCTCCGTGTAGTAGATGTATTCTTTCTGTTGAAATCTCTTCACAACCAGCCTTGCTTTATTGCGCTTGCTTCCATTGGGTTCTTCCTTTAGATAAACCCATTTATTCTGCAATGCCCTCTTCTTCTTTGGCAAATCGGCTAACTCTCATGTGTGGTTTGCTGATAGTGAGTCCATCTCATCTTTCATCGCCAACTCCCACTTAGTCGATTCATCAATTTGCATTGCTTCTTTGTAACATTCTGACTCACCTCTGTCAGTGAGTAGAATGTAGTTGAATGAAGGAGAGAACCTCTTAACCGGCCTACTGATCCTGGATGATTTTCGTAATTCTGTGATCGGCGTCTGCTGATTTGTTTCAGTATCAACATTTATTTCAGGACCATCACTTTCATCAGCACCTTCTCGAGCTATTTGTCCATCTGCCTCGGCTGCACCTGGTTGCGGTTCGGGTGTCGGAAAGTCTCTTAAATTGACTGTCTATGATTCCTTGTCCTGACATTCTGAATTCTCTCGCAATTTGTCTCTTGTACATCACCTATTCGTTGAAGACAACATCTCTGCTTCGGATGACCTTCCAATTTTGTTCATCCCAAAATCGGTAGTAGAACTTTGTGTCACCATAGCCGATAAAGTAACACTTTTTGGATTTTGGATCAAGCTTACTTCTAGCCGTAGCATTAACATGAACATACGATAAGTAACTGAACACATTAAAAAATGAAAGATTTACCTTCTTACCATTCCAGACTTCTTCTATAAATAAACTTTTTCCAGTGATCCCAATGCCTTCTCCATAAGAAATACTCCATCTATTTTAATTTGATTATCTAGTTTTGACTTGATACAAAATTTAAGAGATAAAAAATATGACTTTACTTGGTATGTAATTTCAGATAGTTGAGTGATCATTTGATTAATGGACTTTGTTGTTCGCTTATTGAGAGCCAATTTAGTTAATATTACGTAATTATTTATCAAATAAGTGGTGCTTTTCTTAAATTTTTTGGAGAGTGTTTGATGGATTTGAGTGCCTTTGAAGACATTATGAAATTGTTTGGAGAAGAATAAGAAAACAGATTAATTAAATTGTTGTTCGCTTAATCAGTTTTTCTCTCTCCATAAATTCATGAATGGGTTTCCACTAATGTTGGAAATCGAGACGCAAGTTGCTCATCTGTGGATGTATGTAATTGATTACCTTTTGGAATCTACTCATTAAAACACAGCTCAGATTCCATTATAGGAGCCTACCATCAAAAAATCACAAACTTTTTTATTGAAAATATTATTATTTTTTCTTTTTCTCACTGATTTAATTAAAATATATGTAAGAATAGCCAATGAACATTTTCAATGAAAAAAATTGTAATTTTTTAATAGTGCCCTGTGTAAATATCTCACTTAATTGAAATAACTAGAATATAAATAGCTAAACACACCTTAAATGACATAAAATGACAATCCGATGCATTAAACGGGATCCGAAAAAAAATCCTAATAACATATCGATTTATATCTTTTTCTTCCTTTCCCTAGTGGTGGAAGTCTCACATGTTGATAGCGATATCAAAACTAGGGAATTGGGTGGCAAAATGTAAGTGGAGAAATATAAAAAATTGATACTTCCCTTTGCCCAATTAGTATTTCAAATATGTAACCTGCACATGGTAACTCGATTAGTTTGAGGTGTGATTAACAAAGCGGATTCGCGCAGCACAGCGAAGTGGGAGTTCATTTCTTGCTGTGAGGATGACTAAGCTGTGGAGATCATTTCCACCCACGCCAGTGAAGCAGTCTGTGATTTACCTTCCTCCATCAATCGATGGCCGTATGAGGATTATGATTTGCTCCCAAGTATTTCAAATATGTAAGGATTATGATGTTTCTCCGAGATATTTTTTCTTTACTTTTCCTTGTCAATTTTCATAACGTTTCCATGAACTTTAAAATAACAAAAGAATTAGTTGTTGTATTCTCTTTATAGGAATATTCATATTCTTTTTTTTTTTTGCAAGAAAATAATTGTAATTATTTTTCATCTTACTTTGGATTTAGTTAAATAATTATTCAGCTCTACACTCCACAAGCAAAACAAGAAGTTGGATTGGAGCTCAATAGAGTAAAATAAGTTTATTTCTTAAACAAAATGTGACGATTTATTCTCTTTGTCTGGCAAGTAAGGGGTGGTTTGTTTTTTATTAAAATTATGCAGGAATTAATTATAGGGATTAGTAAGTAAGGATGGTTATACAAAAAAAATAGTAATGTATGGAATTGTTATGAAAAGATTAGTAAGTTAAACCGAACTTCTGAACACTTTGCATAACACACTTAATTCCAATTAAATACTTTGTCGGCGTTCCATTGTCATAGAAATTTTATGTAAACCAAATAATGAAAAGGGTCAAATTCTTTAACACTGTAGATCAAATTTATGTACATGTCTTATGGGACCAGGTTTCATTTAAAAGACAATAAACTCCGCTCTTACTTTAATTAATACTCATTCCCTTCACTTTTATTTGTCTGCTTTTGACTCTGCACACTCCTTAAAAATCAATAAATAAAATATGTATTTTATTATAATATCCATATTAAATGGTGTATAATTTCTGTATACGGTGAAAATCGACGTGACACATGACAAGATTTAGATATGGAGTTCGAAGGCGACGGGGTTCTGCATCGAATGAGAGTTGCATCGAGACAAGTCTGGATATCAAGACAAGAACAAGTAGTGACCGAATCAGATGGCACCGGAACTGATTTCACTCCAAGTCCTGACAACCAAGTTTGGAAGCACCAAATCATAGGGGCCAGTCGTTACTCCTTGCTCATTAAGAGATCATTATTGTCATTTGATTGCATTTAATTAGAGAATAATCTCGGATGTTAATGCCATGTATTCATAACTATAAAATTGGAAGGACATCTCATTCTCATTATTCATACTTGCACGATTCACTTACAACAATTATAATTATTTGTTCTCATTGAGTCATTGTTGCCTCGGACCCAAAGCAAATCAGCTAAGGACTGAACCAATCTTACTGGATTGTTTCAATTAAGATTAGACAATACTTGCTAATCTTCCTACTTATTATTCTCATTTGCTTACTTATTACTTTATATTGCAAATCGATCTACATATTTGTTGGGATGGAAATAACAAGCACGCGGAAGCTAATAATTGTAAATCTTAAACAACGATAAATCAGACAACAAAGAAAACATACTAAAATGATATAATACTATAATATGATTTGGTCAAGTGACCTACATATTGAGAAAACTAATATGAAAAAGAAAATATTAAAATTATGAGCGAATAATCTCCCCCTAAATAATACTTCGTTTGAGGACTACATTGTGGATGCTATTGTGTTGTGTTTGAGAGGAAGAAATCTTATATTTATAGAAGTCCAAAACTCCTCCTTCAAGAAAATGATAAATATGGTAGAGTCCTTTTCTACAAAGAAAATATTTTGTACCAAGAAATTCTTTTTGAAGTAAAACACTATGGTAGAAAATTCTGGGCAAATCCTAACAATTCTCCCCTTATCCTGAATTTTCTGGCAAAATAATCTCGATTCTTTTTCTTCACATAATCTTCATCACTGCTGCTTGTTATGATTAAAAATAAGGTTAAAAATATTATGCTTAAAAAATGATTTAAAAAATGTTTGCTCTATTTTTAAAGATGCACGCAACAACATGGATGTTGAAAATATGATTGAAAATTTATCTCCACATGTAGTACGCTGAATAAAATCTTTATTATCGCGAAATGGGTTGCAACTTGATACGAACTGTCCACCTTAAATCTGTCTTCAACCCGTTGAACCATTGGCTCTGATACCACTTATTGAGATGAAAATAGTAGGGCATTATGCGGAAGCTAATAATTGCAAACCTTAAAAACGACGATAAATCAAACAACAAAGAAAATATACTAAAAATGATAATACTATAATATGATTTGGTCAAGTGACCTACATATTGAGAAAATTAATATGAAAAAGAAAACATTAAAATTATGAGAGAGTAATCTCCCCTTAAACAAGATTACATTTGAGGACTACGTTGTGGATATTATTATATTGTGTTTGAGAAGAAAAAAATTTCTATTATAGAAGTCCAAATCTTCTCATCCAAGAAAATGAAAAATATGATAGTCCTTTTCTATAAATAAAACCCTGCACCAAAAAAAATATTTTTAAAGTAAAACACAGTTATAGTAGAAAATTCAGGACAGATCCTAATATTATCCTTAAAATCACTTACAAATTTAATATAGTACATTTTTTGGAGTAAACAATCTCATTGAACTTGGAGAATGATTTGGAAATGGGTAATTAATGCTAAGGGTAAAATAATTTTTTTGTCTTTCTTTGATACGCTAAAGTTGACAAGTAAAAGTGAAAATTTATTTTTAATATAGTGGATAAGTAAAATTGAATGGAGGAAGTACTTAATTGTTACCAAATAAAATACAACAAAAAATTAGGACCTAGGAGTTACTAATTTATTTCTTATAACAACAAAAAGTTTTAAGGGAATCTTGCTGTTAGCCTGCTTCTATTTCATTGTGAAGAAATAAAGTAAAATATTAGAGAGCGTATGTATGAACAATATTCATTATCATCAAAACGTCCCTGTCAACAATACTCATGATAAGCACATACACGACCACCTTGTTAAAGTTTCATACAAAATGTACTTTGATAAAGACATGCACTAAACTTCTTTTTTTATTATTATATCCAGATTTTTCACTTACGTCAAACTATTTTTGAAGTTGGTAGTATCGATCCCTCAACATTACTGTCAGTAAATCACGGAATATGCATGAATGATCAAAGTTTGAGAACAAAGCAACTGATATCACCCACAAGATCATATCACAGAAGAGAACAAAGTACTCCCATCAGGATTCGAATCCACGCAGACATCCACTAAACTTTAATCATACAAGGCAAGAAGCAATAAAGGATATGATAACATATCAAATGATGACAGATTGCAAAGAGATAAGTGCAGAAAAAAAGATATAAAAGATCGGGTAAATTTCACAAATAATCACATAATTATATATGTTTTGCACCGAGGTCACACCACTTTATTTTATCACATAAAACTATAATAATCCAATGATAGGTTGAAAACAATTAGCTCCATGTCGTCCATGGTAACCAAGTTCGGTAACAAAAAGTCAAAAATATACTAGTACGACATTGAAAAATTTAAAATCACTGTTGAAACAATACAATAGCTTGTTCAGTAGAACTACTAGTCACCCGCGTAAAGAATGGTCAGATAAAGAATATGACCGGGCCAAGATCACGAGTTCGATCCCCGCATAAATGTGGTTTGCGCATCACTGCGTCCAAGCATTCTGCAGACTCGAAGAATGCAAAGTTCCTTCGCCTTCAAAAAAAAAAAAGTAGAACTACTAGTCTACTACTACTACTACTATTCTTTTAAGTTATTATGTTCCATTTAAAATTTACTATATGAAATAGCGCTAGAGTTACGATTCCTAAGTACGTTTTTAATTCCAACAAGCCCCTCACACAAAACCAACAAGAAGGGATATTATAATTATACTAGGATGTGTTGCTCATAATAGAAACTCACGAGAAATACTAATGAATTTTAGGGGCTAGGGCTCTAAGATAATGATAATGGTCGTCTCTGCATAAGTAGTATAACCAAATACACGACTTTAATTTGATGGTAGAATAAGTTTTAAGATCAGGTAAAGTGAGTATGATTGGGTCTCCATTAATTTATTTTTGCAAATTAAAAGTCATTTGTTATTTTAAACAATTGATCAAAAGATAGAAACTGGCAAAAAAAAGAGAAGAAGTTTATGTTGGAACTAAGACCTTTTTGATGTACGGAAAATAGTAAACTACTATTACAAGTGCTAAGAAAGGATAATCAATTATGTGTTACAATAGACTTGATGCCAACAAGAGTGGAGACAACAATTATGTTTGATCCTTTTACTTGAATACGTCTTGAATCTTCCGCCTTGGATCTTCGTTCCAGTTTCTGCATGCTCCTTAAATCTTGTTAACCTGCAACCAATAGACACTAAATCTAGGTTGCTGAGTCGATTGATTTGTCAGCCTTCCCTTAAGACAATATTGTCCGTATACATGCTTTGTACAGATGGATTGCAAGTTGTCTCCCAAGGTAAAACAACGGAGTAATATCACTTGTGCAAAACAAACAGAAGTGATCCTGGCGAAGAAAACAAACACGAAACGATTGCCAAATAATAATGGAAAGGAAGAACTTGTTATTGAACTAGGAAGAACTTATAGAAATATGTATTCTATGTGTGTTCTTCCTCTATTTTTTGTTGTTCATTCTCTTGTTGTGTAATGTATGTTGTGTCCTCTCAAATCTGAATTAAGAAATGATTATATAGTGTTTAAGGAGGAGGAGAGGTGTTAATGACAATTAGGAGGAGTTAAGAGGGCTGCTAATAGACTTCCTAACGACTAGAAATGTTTAGACATAAGTGCCAAAACGTTCAGCAAGTTAATGCCATCAATTCCCTGATTATTACCGTTGTCTGGAAGTTCTCTGACATTTAGTGCCACAGCGCCGACAGAAATTGCCTTCCAGAAAACTTCTGAGACTAAACTGTAATTAATCAAAGTTTTGGGGTCCAAAAGATAATATCAATAGAAGCCCACAGCCCACGATCCAGGCGAGCGACGGTGGTGGCGCGCGTGTGGGCCTAGTCTCGAACCCAAGCTCACCTAGATCCTCCCTCCTTCAAACACATGAGTTATCCCTTGGAGTCTCAATCCTTTATTCAGTTTTGAGGCTTATATTATGAACAATTCTTCCTTTTCCCACCGATGTGGTAGATTTGTCACACACCACTCTTCCATGTCTCAAACACCTTACTTCATGGACCAATATCTCTTTCATTTCTCAATAAATTTGATGATTCTTGGCCCTACGGTCATCTACTTACTTAGTAGATTACACACGTGTAAAGAATCAGGTTCTCCAACATGTGAAACCATGATATTTAAGTCATTGAAGATGGACGGACCCAACCTCCACCAAAGACAAAAATCCCCTCTTGGAAGAGATTTTGGTGTGCACACATAGTGTTTTCTTTCGGCAATTTTTCAGCGGAAAGATATTGCATCTAGAGAGGTAGTCGGAGCTTTGAACCTTCCATAGTAGAATACCATCGGACATATTTACTGCGCAGTGAACGTGATGTCTTGAACCGTCAGTGTTTAGTATATGCCAAGACAATGATACCAACACACCTTATTCGTTTTCCTTCTTATAGTTCTGTCCGTTTCTGGCCTGGATTCTTAAGTGCGTTCATTTGAGACGGACTGTCCTCGCACTTAAATAGGTGGTCTCCTATAAGGTATCATGCAATACCTAGCTTCACAGGTGTTAGGAACCATTAAAAGTTTTCCCAATCTAACCTCAATTGTTGAGGATCATTAAAGATTTGGAAACTTATCCTTTACCCCTCTACATGTAGCACATTTTGTCTATCACGGAAATGTCCTTGGATTATGTTTCTTAAGAAGAAATCATTATCCGAAGTGCTCTTGCTTTCACCGAAGCGCTCAACTGAACCTTTACAGTTTAGTTTTCCCATTGAACCTTATTTCTGGGATCCCCAGTCTGTAAGGTTGGGTGTCTACTATATTGGTTCTTATTGATTGGGTTTTAAGCCCATTCCCCTAGACAGACAAAACTCTTGATCTTCAGATATCCCTTTACCTTTAAAGGGTCCGATATATCCTTCGATTTGTAATCAAGGATGTGTCACCCGATCAATTGTCATTCGGTCTTATGTCGGCGACATATATGTCCAGACGCCGTCATTCATACCTTTACAGTGTTTAACTGACATAGGCATGAGTTACTCCCAGTAAGGGACATCCTCTAAGAAGTCGTGAAGTTACTCAACTCATCATCCTTTGTGCGAAGCGATGAACTCTGATTCCACCATGAATCGTCCAATGCAAGGTTTGCTTATAGAATTTTCCTAAGACACACCATGCACATTGGTGTTCTTCAGATCTTCTGTCCAGTTTGCATCATTTTGTTCTTCCAGAACCACTGGACATCCAGAATATCATAAATCATAGATAAGCAAATAATTCAGATGTCATCACATCCAAATTAACGCCTTCTATTGATCATTTCCAGAATCACTAGTGAATCTTAGTTTAACTGGTCTTCTTTTATTAACCCATACCAGGTCACTTGTAGTGTGACCTGAGCATATCCCTCCTGACATATGGGTGCACCATGATTTCAATCGATTCTGTGATTCAAATACATTGGTGACTTCAATGAGACTGTCAAGCTCATCACGGAGGAGTTTGGAATCAGACCAGTCAGTTAGATGTCTTAGGAATTCCAACTCCTAAGAAGTCATCTGTATTACCCATATCTTTTCATGTTGGAACATGTATCTGAGGAGAAATATTTCGTGCCAATATTTGAGGCCTGTTTCAGCCCGCACAGAGATTTAACAAGCCGACAAACTTTTTTCTCTCTCCTGGAACCTCAACCCATCTGGTTGTTCCGTATTACTTTCTTCTTCCACTTTCGGACTTAAGGTTTTCCAAATGTTGAGTGTATTTTATACACTCTTTTGAGCCCTTTATAGTTAGTATTTTACTCTTTTATTTTGCATTTAGTGTAGTGTTAGGTGTGTTTTTCTTTCATTTTGTGTTACAGCGATCATAAAGGAGGAAGTACATAATCGAGGATGAAATGAACTTAATTGAGATGGAATTGTATACTAAAAAGGCCAAGAAATGAGGCCTAAGAAGTCCCGGGAAGCATAGAAGAAATCTGACGAAGTCCGGACTAAAAAAGGACACAAAACTGAAAAACTGGCCAAAGGACGTCACAGGCGCCACGACGCTAATTATCCTGCACGCTCTAATTTTGTCACAGTATTTTCGGCGTCGTGGCGCCAGCCTGCAGGGCCATGATGTGCGATTTATACACACGCTAAATGCAAGTGCACGTATCGTTACAAGTAATATAGTCTGGGTAAGACCGAATATCGTCCTCAGGGACTGGTTTTCAAGTACCGATTATCTATGCTTTAGTTTATATTTGGTTAACGTTAATTGGTTTGAAATTCTAGACTAATAATGCAGGAAATAAATTAATTATGAAAATACTTTGATTTAAATCAATTATGACGGAGAATTAGGGCTTCCAAGATCATCAACTATCCGCTCGCTTTTAATCGTTAATGCAACAATTAAGGTTCTTCTTCTATGTTGAGATAGCAGGTTAACTAAGCCGTTTTATACTCCTGTTAAGGCAATATAAACACTCAACTCCAATGGAGAACCCTTCTATCTTTCGATGACAATATTGACTACAAAGGTGGATTAAGAGCAATAACCTATTAAGCTACAGAAGTATCGGGGTACTTTCTTCCATGATTTAAACCTATGTTTATTCAACTATAGCATATTCACAATCTCCCCTTTCGGATTTCGATTTGAACTCATATAAGTGATGATAACTAGTGATCAATTAATTATCAAGCAATCAAAACAATTATTGAATAAATCTCAACAATAATAAGAAGAAATCAAAACATGCATTAATTCATAAGAACGAGGTTCAAACGATTCGACATGGAAAGCCATAAATTAAGTAATTAGCTCCTAGCCATAGTCACGCTAAGAACTAATACAATCTCCATACATGAACTGAAATAAACAAAGAAAAGAGAAAGAAAAGAAAATACTTGAACTAGGTCTCAAATCTTCGACTCATAGAGTTGTGTTGTATGTACAATGGATTGCTTCAATAATGATCAGGGTTTTAGGGATTATATAGGTTTTGTAGGTAGGAAAAATTATCCATTTTGGATCCTGAAAACGTGTCAAATTCAGTCCAAAACGTCAAAAATACCGCGTTGGCGCCGTGGCCCTGAGATTGGGCGCCACGGCGCTGAAAAATGTGCAACTTTCGAACTCCACAGAACATTGGGCGCCGCGGCGCCGGAGGCGTGAATTTGGCAATTTTTTGTTTCTTCGTCCTTTTTTCGTCCGGACTTCGTCTGATCTCCTCTATACTTTCCGGAACTTCTTAGACTTCATTTCTTGGCCTTTTTGTATGCAATTCCATCTCATTTATGCTAATTTCATCTTCTTTTTGTCATTTCTCCATTTTTGACCGTTGTGACACAAAAGAACGAAAAATGACTCTAATACTATACTAAACATCAACAAAATGAGTAAAATACTAACTAAAAATGACTCAAAAAGTGTATATAAAATACGCATATCAAACACCCCCAAACTTAACATTTGCTCGCCCTCGAGTAAAGATCGAAAATATAGAAATAAAGACACGAAAGAAAAGAAAATAAAATGACTCAAAGATACAGATCAATCTGCTGCACAATTGCCACTTAGAAAAGCACGAAGGTTGAGCCTTATGTTAGCGGACTGTTTTGCTGAGTTATACTTATTAGAATTGGTTGAAAATTTACAGTATTATAGGTATCTCACTCACGGTCAGATTGAGACCAAACGGGGCTAAATCCGACTTACGGTTTGAAAGTTATGACCGTTTAAAATTTCTGTCTCGAACCAACCGAAATCCAGACGAGCAGTATGTAAAATGTGAAAACTGTACAAATACGTAAAGAATATAAAAGTATGTGCTGAATAATAATTGTAGATTACTCTGTTTCCGTCAGTTTGAGATCTTACAGGGATAAATCAGACTTACGGTTTGAAAGTTATGACCGTTTAAAGTTTCTGCCTCGAACCAACCGAAGTCCAGACGAGCAGTAAGTAAAATGTGAAAACTGTACAATTTCGTAAAGAATATAAAAGTATGTGCTGTATAAAAGTTGTAGATTACTCTGTTCCCGTCAGTTTTAGATCTTACGAGGATAATTCCGACTTACGATTTGAAAGTTATGACAGTTTAAAGTTTCTGCCTTATTTTACAAAAATTCTGGCGACACAAATTTCATATGGTTGTTGCTTTCGTAAATTTTCACCAGCTACACCAAGTACTTTCATATGGGATTCGACATAATAAGAAATCCTAGTGTTGCCTTCAATGTGGTATAATAAACACCTTAATTGGAGTTACAAATTTAACGTTATAACCTTTACAAGCGGGGGATACGAGAAAGTTGAAAGAAAGAAATATTATTTGAATTTTCTGAAGTTATGCCAATATATATATATATATATAGTCATACAATTGAAATGATGAAAATCTTGATAATCTAAATACATTGCCTTTGGGGCTATTCAAGGAGCCTTCGGACTATTTTAAATATATTAGCCTTCGGGCTATTTTAAATATATTAGCCTTCAGGCTATTCAAGGTCACTTGTTTTGAATCTATGTGTTAAGTGCATTAAATCAGTTGCACATTCTAAATAAATATATAATATACTATATGAAAAATAAATATGTATGTTGGTTAAACTGGGTATTTCCTGAAATGAGTTGAAAGAGAATAATATTATGTGAATATTGAATTGTGGTACATTGAAAGTGTTGAAGTTTGTTTCATAACATGTTTATTGTGTTATAATATGATTGTATTTGAAATATTGAGAGATTACTTTGGATTGTAAGGTAAGGTCTTCACTCAGTCCCGGATGGTAGGGCTGACTCTTTTATTTAACACATTTTAGGAAAGCGCGATAGAGAAAAAGCTCCGCAACAGGGCTAGCGATCGTCCCGCAGCCTCTTTGACCCACCAATCCATTATTTCGGATTTGGTGAAAATTATTCTAGATTAAGTATGTTTAAAGAACTATGTTTCATTATCTCGGGGAACGCCCCACACAAGATTTTTCTTTGTAAACTTTGAATTGATTATTAGTATATATATTATTTCCGCATTTAAATACATGTATAAATTAGATAGAAAAGAAGTTAATGGTTCGCCTGGAAATGTATAGTTGTCCAGGTGCCATCACGCCCTAAGAAAATACTTGTGAAAAGTCAGGGCGTGATACAATCCCTTATTCAGTTTTGAGGCTTATATTATGAACAATTCTTCCTTTTCCCATCGATGTGGTAGATTTGTCACACACCACTCTTTCATGTCTCAAACATCTTACTTCGTGAATCAATATCTCTTCCATTTCTCAATGGAATTTGACGATTTTTGGCCCTACGGTCATCTACTCACTTAGTAGATTATACACGTGTAAAGAACCAGGTTCTTCAACATGTGTAACCATGATATTTAAGTCATTAAAGATGGACGAACCCAATCTCCATCAAAGACAAATTTCCTAACAGTTCAAACCCATCCATACTATGCTAGTAGTGTTTCACTTCTTTTATGTGACAAACCAAAGTAATGTATCATTGGTGCAAACAATATATAGTTATGTCACTATTTGTGAAATTTAACCTATAAAGATCTCAACTATAGTTCATAAACCATTCATTTCTGATTTTAACTATGCGTATACTTTGTGCACCAACTTCACAGAAAAGGGTATAATAATTCAAATTCGAAGTAATTTAAGGGGTAATAAAATTCCCATAAAGTGTATACAAGTATTTTTACAATAAAAAGAGTTCAGATCAACCCCTTCTGCCCCTCTAGTTTCGTCCCTGCTCAAGCCAGCAGGCGACACCTTTTAAAACATTGTTCATAAATGATGTACATATTAATAATATTCATTAGGAGTATTATCTAAACTTCCATAGTGATAATACACGTGAAAAGCTAGCAAGGTTCAATAATAAATATATCTTGCTAATTGCTAGGTTCCGTATCAATATAACCAACTACAAAATCATGACGAGTGCATGTCTAGACATACATTACCATCTTGGTAAAGCTAAGTTTGATAAGCTTTGACTAAAGAGGTGCACTAAACTTTTTATCATACAAGTCAAGATCAATCAAATAACTATACGATATAGTCATATCAGCTGTCACATTGCAAAGACTTAACGACAACCCAGTGCACTAAGCTCTCGTTATGCACGAGGTCCGAAAAAGAATCAAATCACAAGAATTTATTGTACGCAGTTTTAAACACAACAGTGACACATTGCAAAGACTTAAAAAAAAAAAAGGTTATACTTGCAAAGATCGTAACTATGGTTTCACAATCAAAAGACAAATTCATAACTCTATGTTGGAAATTTATTAATGTGGAATTAAGTTTAACTCATTATTTATGACTCGAACAATTAAGGTCTCGCACGTCGGAAACATTGTTTTCACACACGTGCATACGTAGTGCCAAGTATCGTAAAGTTCATTAGTGAAAGAGATATTGGTACGTGAGTAAACGTTTGAGACATGAAATGATGGACGATCGTTAGTTAAATGACACGTGTTTCACGTTGGTAAATGAAGAAAGAAGTGTACGAAGTGTAAAATCGAAACGGGTCGGAAAAGGACCGCGACGTCACCGCGGAGCCGGGGCGCCGCGACGCCACCACCTCAAGGGCCGCGGCGCCCAAGGCGCTAGCCGCAATGCTAAAGTGGTATTTGGCTACTGGAGTCGCGGCGGCGCTAACGAGGCAGTGTCTGTGCGAACGGAAGTCCAAAAATTTGGCTGATTATAGAGACGTTTTAGAGCATTCAAATTTCAGTTTTTCCTCCATAAATCAGTCATTATTTGGATGCATTACTTGGTGTTAAGTGATCATTACATGACACTTAAATGACCATTACGTGGACACTTGAAGAGACATTCTTACACTACTATAAATTGAGGCCTTTGACTCAATTGAAAACACTCACAATCAGATTTTTTGAAAGTCTTCTTCCTCTCTAAGCATTATTTCAAACACTCAAATTTCTTTTTGAGAAACACTTGAGTTTCCTTTGCTCATTTATTAGTTGTTGTTTTAACTTGGGTGGCAGTTGCCATCACCGTAAAATGATATATACGGGGCAATAATGTCTGAAGGACAGATTGAATATCACTCGACTCAGCAGCGCAATGGTAACACTACCAGATTTAGTGTCTCTTGATTTTAGGCTATTAAGATCAAGGAACTTGCTGCAACTGGAACGAAGACTCAAGAACCTTTCAGGAATGGAGATAAAAAACTCACAAGTTTAATGTAGCCACAACTCTCGTTGGCTATAAGATTGTTAACTATCGTAATTCCTTTATTTATCTTTTCGAAGCACTTATAATAGTTGTATACTATTCTCGTACATCTATTGTAACTCACACTTTATGCGTTTATGTTCAAAAATCTATATACTACGTACAATTTTATAAAAAAAATGAACATGAACCTAACTCGACCAAAAAGTTAGTTCAAGAGATGAAAATTATCAAAATCATATAAAAAGATCAAGTTCGCCATCCCGCAATTTACGCGAGGCTCAATACTTCAACACACTCAAGACTGGATATTTGAAGCATAGATAAATATAAGATAAAGTCCGATATTAAGACGCAATAATAATTTGGGATGAGCATACTACTCTAATTTCATAATAAAAAATTGAACTCTGAACTCTACCTCCATAAACATCACAAGATACACTGATAGTGTCCCATAACTTATTGAATTAGAAATCAATTATTTATATTTTTTGATGAAGTTTGTAACAAATATACTTATAACACCTTTCCCATTCTATTCATTTCCCATAAGTGTCGCATTCAATAATCATATTTTCTATATCTCAATTTACATGATATTTTTATTTTTTAAGATTTAAATTATGCGAATTTTGATCAATATTTTAAAATGTATTGACATAAAAAAATTGCAGCATATAATTTTTTTCGTATATTTTTTGAATATCTTAATTTAAATTGTAAAATATTAAGTTGATTTAGTCAAATTTAATTTAAAATTAATCAAATTAACCCTAGATACACAAAAAAATATCAAAGAGAAATAGTAATATTTTTCTCTTCCTTTTTTCTTTGTTGTTGCTGATTTATGATATTTGTCTGTTTGTACACTATATAACTATCTTCTCTAGTTAGCTAGCTAGCTCTGTGTATGTATTTAAAGACCATAGCTACCACCACAATCACAATAGCCATGGAAGGAAGATATATCTTCTTTCTCATAAGCATAATTTTGCTTTTAATTTTCACTTTTTTAAACTTACCATCTCCTCTTTCTCACACAACTGATTTATTAGACTGCACCACTTCCTCTCCATGGTGCACTAACCCCTTTTTCCAACACAAAAATCACTATGCCAATTTCCCAAAACACCCTTTAGACCCATTAACAATAAAAGAAATTCAAAAAGTGAAAAAAATCATTAATTCAATTGATGAGTTTAGTAAAAAAGGTTATGTTCTTCACTCTGTCGTACTTGAAGAGCCGGCAAAGGAGGTGGTGGTGAACTGGCGGAAAGGTCGCCGCCTTCCACCACGGAAGGCAGCGGTGGTTGTACGTGCGGTTGGTGTTGTCCAAGTGCTTACTGTGGATGTTGAGACGGGTCGGGTGACCCGACGTGAAACGGGTGATTATTCGGGTTACCCGATCATGACGATCGAGGATATGATTAAGGCGACTACTGCACCACTTGCGAACGCTGATTTTAACCGTTCGATTGTCCAGCGTGGCGTTGATTTGGCTGATCTTGCATGTTTGCCTATTGCCACTGGTTGGTACGGTGAGTGTCCATTCACTCTACTGAAATATGCAATTATAATGGTGAATAACAAGCGAGTTTCATATCCCAATTATTATTTGTTCTTTTTTTTTTTATGTGAACTATTATTATTTATGTATTAACATATCTCGAAATTGACTAGGTCAGTTATCAGTTTTTTTTTGCTGCCTAAATTACTATTATCTATTAAATTAGATGTGTTTTAATACATAAATAATAATATTTCAAATAGGAAAAAAAGACGACTAATAATTGGGTTGTGAAATCCAAAAAAAAAGGTGAAATAATTCAGATATATTTTTGACCATTAACTCAAACTTTTGAAAAACAAAGAAGTTTTCCGTTTGTTTTAGAAGTTTGATGACGGAATTATTACTATCTTCGTTACAATCTAGGTGCTTCATTTTTGTTTGAACATGATATTATAATTAAGTTTACCTTATTTTTTTTTTATACTAAAATTGGCTCAAAATGGAGAAAATTTGTTTTTAATGATTTAAAATTGTGGGCACTCAATGGTGTGGACTATACGTTAATAAAGTGAATTAAGAATTATGAGATTTTAAGTTATATTAAAAAAATATTAGTTTGATTATTTCATTTTGTAAATATAAGATACTTTTGTAGTGCACTATTTTTTATATGTCCTTGATAGATATACAATAATTTATTCATTGTTTTTGCTTTATTTTTAGAGTTTTTTTTTATAAATATCTATATTTTAGAGGGTAATTACGAAACGTAGCTATAGTTTGCGTATTTATGAAACGTAGCTTCAGTTGTTGTATTAGGTGGGTATCAACGCAATCACGTGAAAGCAGTGTCGGCCCTGAGCAGGGGCAAACAGGGCAACTGGCCTGGGCCCAAAATTTAGAGGGGCCCAATTTATTTTTTTAGTAGGTATTATATTAGATTTATTATAACTATTAATCCTAAACCAACGATGGTCTGTTCCACTTCCACTCCTCAAAAAGAAGAACGCTTTTGTGCATCTGTTCCACTCCTCTAGGTCGCTTCTTCTTCTTTTTGGAAATATCAAATTTTGTTTATGTGGAGAGGAATTTCTCAAAGGGAGTTTCTCAAATTTCAGGTTATGTTGTTTTTTGTTTATTCTTTGAAGTATTAAAATTGCATTGATTTTCCTTGTATATTGTTTCTGTTTTCAAGTAACAATGTTCTCTAAGAAACACCCATCTGGAAGTCAAAAAAGAAAAAGACAGAGAGAAAAATTAACTCAATCTCAAAAGGGAGCTTTGGATAAAAAATTTCAAAACAAAACAAATAGTTCACTTGATAACTCAATTGAAGATTTAGTCAATGAGTATGAGCAGCAAAATCATGTTGAAGAATTTATAGGAATTGATAATGATTTAGTCAATGAATCTGAACAACATCATGTGGAAGAATTAGTAGGAACTGAAAATGATTTTAATGCACAGGTAGACGACTTTAGGTGAAGATGAACATCTGAAAGTCAAAAAAGAAAAAGAAAAAGACAGAGAGAAAAATTAACTCAATCTCAAAAGGGAGCTCTGAATAAAAAAATTCAAAACAAAACAAATAGTTCACTTGATAACTCAACTGAAGATTTAGTCAATGAATCTGAGCAGCAAAATCATGTTGAAGAATTTATAGGAATTGATAATGATTTAGTCAATGAATCTGAACAACAACATCATGTGGAAGAATTAGTAGGAGCTAGGGCTGGCCAGTGGGCCGGGTCCACTGGGATCGGGATAGACGGGTCGGAACGGGATCGGGACGGAGAGGAGGGGCAGGATCGGGCTGGGGCGGGCCAGGCAGAACAGGTACTAGCGGGACGATATCGTGTCCCGTCCCAGTACCAGTCCCGGTGGGCAGTTGATCGGGACGGGACGGGGTCGGAACGGGACGGGCGGGGCATTTTTTTTTTTATAAATTTTTTCACTAAATTAAAAATACTAACAAAGTAACATATAGTCATATAGTGATAGTCATATACTCATATTATATAATTATAGTATTATACTCATATATATATATTTATAAACTAAATAATTAAACAAAGACAAGAAGAGTGTAAAAAAATATCCCAAGACTGTTTTTGCGCATCTTATATTATTAATTATTTCATTGAAATATACAAGCTTTAGAATTACAACATTGTAGTGTACTGTTGTTGAAATTTTTTGCAAATGACATAGAAAAAAATACTAAAATTGCAATGAAATATATTACCAATTTGAAAATACTTTTTCTAGTTTCTTTATACTTTTGTGTGGTTCTTCGGTTGAAATTGGTATATCTTGGTCAAATTGTTCCACGTCGCTACTCATGCCTTCAGATAAGATGTCGTTGTTTCGTCGTCTTCTTCGTTAATCTCTGGGTGACCGCACCTTCTTCGCTCCGCTCGTATCCAATCTCTGAATAGTACCGCCATCTCCAAGCTGTCTCCGACTAATGAGTGTCTGTGTTCTCTCTATTTGAAATCTGCCTGCTGAAAAAGCGCTTTCAGAAGCGATTGATAACGCTTGAATGTTCAAAATATCTCGGGCCATCATTGAAAGTATCGAAAATGTCTTCTCATTCTGCATCTAATATTTCAGCAAGTCTTCCTTTCCGTCTTCATTGAAACTTTGCTCGATAGATTAATCCTCAAGCTAGTTGTCAACTTCACTCCCAATTCGCAAATTAATAAATAGAGTGAATATGTAGTAGACAATGTTGTATAGAGATTGATTGATTGAGATTTGAGAGATTAGAGATTGTAGGAAGATTTGTGAGAAATAAGAAGAGAAAATGAGGTATTTATAGTTGAGAAATTGGGCTAAAGTGTAAATATAATAACTTAGGGGTTGAAAATAAATATAAATGGGGTAGGGGGTTGGGGGAGTGGAGGAAGCCAACAATGACCGTTGTCTAACAACCAAAATGTAAAATGACCGTTATTGCAACGACTATTTTTGGCAAGTGGCTGTTTTTGCGAGGGACTGGGGCGGGACTGGGACGGGATCGGGACGGGTCGGGCGGGACCATACCATATCCCGTCCCGGTTCGAGCCCCGGACCCGCTAATTTTTTTTAATTTAATCGGGGCCGGGACGTGACGGGACGGGACCGGATCGGTCCCGGGCTGGCCCGACCCTAGTAGGAACTAGGAACTGAGAATGATTTTAATGCACAGGTATGCGACTTATGTGAAGATGAACATGTTGAGAATGAAGATTTTGATCATCTTTGTAATAATGAAGACACTGAACCTGAGGATGTAGAATCAAGTTTTCCTTTAAACATTTTTTATCCTAGAATTTGGGATAATCTAGATGAAAAAATGAGAGCTTTACTTGTGGAAAAATGTCCTGCAAGAGATAATAATATCAAATTTTCCATGGATGAAAGTTTTAGACATTTTTCCTCAACTTATTACTTGAGAAAGTTACCAAATGGGGAGACTCATGATAAAAAATGGCTAGTATACTCAAAAGAATTGAATAAGGTATTTTATTTTTACTGTAAGTTGTTTAAGATAATGTGTTGTAGAAGCCAATTAACAAATGAGGGACTTAGAGATTGAAAATATCTTAGTGAAAGGCTTAAACAACGTGAAAACAACATTGAACACATAACTAACATGAGTTCTTGGATTGAATTACATAACAGATTGAAAAATGAAACAATTTATAAAGGCATACAAGAACAAATTAGGAGAGAGAAAGAACACTGAAAATATATTTTGGTAAGAATAATTTCTGTTGTCAAATGTCTTGCTAAAAATAATATTGCATTCCGTGGAATAAAAGAGAGAATTTATGAAGAAAATAATGATAATTTTTTTAGGTATATTGAAAATGATTGCAGAATTTGATCCAATAATGCGAGAACATTTTCCACGAATTCAAAATGATGAGATTCACTATCATTATCTAAGCATTCAAAATGAGCTGATAGGGCTTGAATGTTAAATTTTTAATTAATTTGAACATGTTAAATCTTGGTTGAAAAATAAGAGTGAGTTCATCACTAAGTTAAATATATATAGGACCTAATTATTACTTTTGCTTTGGGCTTTGAAAAATTCAGGACCGGCACTGCGTAAAAGAACCGTATCAATATTTATAGCTACGTTTTGTAATTTTTTTAAAACTGCAACTACATTTTATAATTACACTCTAAATTTTTGTTACGTCACAAAAATTTTCCTTATTCAGGGAAAGCTGAGGAGAATAGAAGAGTCATCAAAGTACAGTGCTACACAATGAAGGACACAATTAATTTCTACATGAGACCCATTGAAGGACTAACAGTACTTGTTGATTTAGACACCCAACAAGTCATAGATATTCTAGATGAAGGAAAGAACATACCAATACCAAAGGCCGCCAACACAGACTATCGCTTCTCTACTCAAAAACACACAGAAAAAATAAACTTACTCAAACCAATATCTATCGAACAACCAAATGGTCCAAGTTTCATTATAGAGAACAACCATATAGTGAAATGGGCAAATTGGGAATTTCACCTCAAGCCCGACCCGAGAGCCGGGGTGATTATATCCCGGGTCATGATCCAAGATCCGGATACGGGGAAGATGAGAAATGTCATGTATAAAGGGTTTACGTCGGAGTTGTTTGTGCCTTACATGGATCCATCAGATGCATGGTATTTTAAGACGTATATGGATGCGGGTGAATACGGGTTCGGGTTACAAGCAATGCCACTTGACCCGTTAAATGATTGTCCACGTAATGCGTATTATATGGATGGTGTGTTTGTGGCAGCTGATGGAACACCATATGTTCGTGAAAATATGATTTGTGTGTTTGAGAGATATGCTGGTGATATTGGATGGCGACATGCTGAATCTCCCATTACTGGTTTACCAGTAAGAGAATTCTATTATTATTTTTTTCTGATTTATTTATGGTCTTTTTTTAATAAGAAAGAAACATGTTATTATCAAAACTGGAGTTTTTAAGTACAAAAAAATAATGTAAATTGGACATTTAAGTGAAGTCCCAGCTACAGGTTCTATTTTCTTAGGATAATTTCACGCATGGTCACTGAACGTTACTCATTACTAAGAGAAAACTCAGAAAAGTAATAAAATTATTTTTATCACATCAAAGTAATTAAACCATGCATGAACAATTAAATGTGTAGTTTCTAATTTTGCTATTTTTGATTGTTGGTTTGCATGAAAATTTGGACAGATTAGAGAAGTGAGGCCGAAGGTGACGTTGGTGGTTAGAATGGCAGCGTCAGTGGCTAACTATGATTACATTGTGGATTGGGAGTTCCAGACTGATGGACTTATCCGAGCTAAGGTTTGCACATAATCGTACGCTATATATCTCTACGTATCCATAAAACAAAATCAAAATCTTTTTATTTACAAATAACCCCACCAAGTAACAAGCATAAACTACTCTCGAGTCTCGATTATCAATCGTAATTCATTATTCATATCCTTTTCTTGAATATATAATTAATGATTATATGTCTTCCTCTAGTAGTAAGGGTTAAAAGAATGCATGTCCCCCGGGTACAGTACAATGACAAGGGAGGGAGACTTAAGACGCTCTGTACACTTGCAGCGTGAGATCAATTCTCAGTGGGAGCATTTTGCTCTCTTATGAGGTTGATCCTTGTAGGTGCTATCAGTTGTGCGTTCTCAAACCCTGGTTATTGGAGCACATCCCGCGATTTACTGATAGTAATGTTGAGGGACCGGTACTACTAACTCCAGGACTAGTCTGGTGCAAACAAGAAACCTGAATATAAAAAAAAAAATGCCATCTTGGTATTCTTGGGGGCAATCCCTCGCCCACGGGCCCCCACCCCCCGGTCCGACAGAGATTGATGGATGAGGTAAATCATGGTGACTCAGCGACCCACTAGGTGGGAGGCACAATGCCTGATGCCCACAAGGAGTCATCCCCCACAAAGGAGGAATGAAACTCCCACACTGCGGGCTGTCAAGGCTCGAACCTGCATACTTGGGGTAATCTACCGCCCTGAAATCAACTGAGCTACGCCTAAACTAAAGTGATACAGTAGATATTTTGAACCAATTTTTTTGGTCAAAGTGACGATAAAAAGGACCAAAAGAGTACTGTACTACACTATTCAGTGGCAGATCTAGACTAAAACCTATTGAGTTCATAACTCAATAATTTTTATCAAGATCTTGTATATTAATTAAAAATCTCACTAACTATCTATAAATATTTAATTGAAAATTAATTATTATTATTATATAACTTGATTTCGGACTTTATTAGTACTATTTACTTGATCTGACATCTATCAACTACGAATTTTATTTAATTTCAAAATATTATTATTATAAGCATCTACTAAAAATATTATATTTTCTATATATGTTATATTTATACATCTTCAAACTAATAAGTTATTTTAAAATAAGATAGATCTGACAAAGAGTTAATGCAGGAAACTATACCTAAAACTTAATATATTAATACCGAAATCTTATTGATGGTATATCACATCAAATTTGTTCTGACTAGAAAATAATGACATATCATTGTAGTACATTTTTTTTTTTTTGTGGTTTTAGTGATTAGTCACATCTCAGTATCAATTCCCAATTGAATCTTGAAGTTGTCAAGGATATTCTAATCTTTCCTCATTAAGATTCCTTTGTTTTCTTGTCATATAGGTTGGACTAAGTGGAATATTGATGGTGAAAGGCTCTCCATATGTGAACATGAACCAAGTGAACCAAAATGAGTATCTCTACGGCACCCTCTTATCTGAAAACATAATAGGAGTCATCCATGATCACTACATAACTTTCCATCTCGACATGGACATCGATGGTCCATCGAACAATTCTTTCGTGAAGGTGAATCTCCAGAAGGAGATGACTTCTCCTGGAGAATCCCCGCGAAGGAGCTACTTAAAAGTTGTTCGACATGTGGCTAAAACTGAAAAGGATGCACAGATTAAGCTCAAGTTATATGATCCTTCAGAATTCCATGTGATTAATCCTAACAAGAAGTCAAGAGTTGGGAACCCTGTTGGTTACAAAGTGGTTCCTGGTGGCACTGCAGCTAGTTTACTGGACCATGATGATCCTCCACAGAAGAGAGGTGCTTTTACTAATAACCAAATTTGGGTCACACCTTATAATGAATCTGAGCAATGGGCTGCTGGCTTATTTGTTTACCAAAGTCAAGGTGATGATACTCTTGCTGTTTGGTCTGACAGGTAAATCACATTATTTCCTCTCTTAAATATTTAACTTAATGCATTTTCAGTGTAAAGATTTTTAATACCATCAATGTATTTTAACATGTTACATTAATAGGTTATTTACTCGTTTTTTACATGTTATCGGCCATATTATACTTGCTATGAAGAGTTACATGTTGTTGTCAGTGGCGGAGTCAAGATTTTTACTAAGGGGTTCATAAATATAAAAAACTAAACACACGAAGAAGCCACGGGGTTCAACATCTACTATATAAACATAAAAGGTAATTTTAACCTTGTATAAACGGTGTCACCGAAGGGGTTCTTGTTTCTTACGGGCTCCGCCCATGGTTGTTATTGGTAATATAACCAGTCACAGATAGTATTAAATAAGGGATTTTTGAAGTACACAACAGTCCAACAAATCCGGAACGAAAAATAACCCTAATATTTATTTTATGAACTTTAGTTAGTGTAAGATGATATTAATCTCCATTGGGGAGTCTTCTCATTAATATCAAAGTATATATAGTGTACAATATTCATCCCTTATACAATAGGAATCCTAAACCTAATCACAAGAGGAATCCTAGTCTTATCATAATTATATTTACACAATATATGGAATATGTTCTAATTATGGGGTAGGGATGACTAATTGACTATATACACGTTTACACACCCCCTCAGTCGGAGCGGGAGGAGGCCGACGCTGAGACTGGATCTGAAGTCGAGAAATAACTGTCTGGAAAGTCCTTTGGTAAATATGTCTACATACTGATAGGATGATGGAACATGTCTACACGTGCTTGGTTCGCTGATGTTGAACCGGATTATGAAAAAGATAGATAACAGAGATGTTATCCGCGATACCTGATAGATGTCAGCGCGAAATGACTGAAGTTCTAACGAGAAATTCTGAGCCAACAAATCTCAGCTACCACATTTGCAACGCCTCTGTACTCGATCGACCTTTGGAGCAGGATAGGGTAGCTGTCGACAGCGGACAAGAAATCAGATTATCCCCTAAAATTACACAAAAGCCAGAGGTGGAGCGTCGCTTGTCCGGACACCCTGCCCAATCTGCATCCGTATAAGAGAGCAACCTATTTGGTGCAGAGAGGTATAGGTGGAAACCATAATCAAGTGTGCCCTTAATGTATCGGATGATACGCTTAAGAGCAGTGAAATGAGATTCCCTGGGGGCATGCATAAATATGCATACCTGCTGAACAACATAAGCAATGTCTGGCCTTGTAAATATGAGATACTGAAGTGCATCTGCAAGACTCCTATACAGAGTAGGATCGGATACTGGAGCACCATCCATAGCACTGGACTTAGATTTTGAATCAATTGACGTAAGTGAAATTTGCAATTCGCCATCTTAGCTCTGTACACTATCTCCTCTGCATACTTACGCTGACACAAGAACACGTGGTTGGCAGACCTGGTCACTGATATCTCAAAAAATAACTCAGTTTTTTCAAATCAGTCATTGCAAATTCGGATTTAAGCAAGACAATAATCTCATTTTTCAACTCGTCGGAGGAGACAGTAAAAACAATATCATCCACGCAAAGTAATAAGTAAGCAGTGCTACTACCTCGATGAAAAATGAAGAGTGATGTATCACTCTTGCTGCATACAAACCCAATCTGCAAGATATACTTGACAAAGCGATCATACCACGCACGGGGGCCTGCTTCAGGCCATATAGTGACTTACGTAGACGACACACATAGTGAGGAACTGCTGGATGGGTGAACCCAGACGGTTGATGCATGTAGGCTGTCTCTCTCAGATCTCCATGTAAGAATGCATTCTTTACATCAAGCTGATGGATCGGCCAGTGTTTGCTCATGGCAATGCTCCAGACTGTGCGAATAGTAGCCGGTTTGACAACCAGGCTGAAGGTCTCACCACAATCAATGCCCTCATGCTGATTTGTGCCATTAGCCATAAGTCGTGCCTTATATCTCTCAAGATCTCCACTATATATGAATTTGTGACGAAATAGCCACAGACAACGAATCATATTCCCCCCTTAGGTCTAGGTACTAGATCTGATGTGTGCTATTTAGTTAAAGTATTGAATTCCTCAAACATAGCCGCATTCCAATTAGGGTCTTGTTTGACTAATATAGGATTTTTGGGATTTGGAGAAATGGTATGAGCAGACAAGTTAAATTAGACTTTGGGTTTGAAGATTCCATATTTGGCACGAGTTTCCATTTGGTGAGTGGAGATAGTGGGAGGCTGTGTCGGCTGAGTGGGAAGAGCCGAGACTGAGGGATTGGTTGGATAGGGAGAAGGAGGAGGTGACGCCGTCAGAGGCGCCGCGGCGCCATGATCAAGGGCCGCATCGCTGAAGGAAATCTGCTCGCAGGAGTTTTGGCGCCGTGGCGCCAAATCACAGTGTCGCGGCGTTGTCGACTGACAGTTCTCTCTGAAGTTTGAGCGCCAAAAACTTGTTGCGATATTTCTAGATGCTTACACAAGTGTACATATCGTTCAAGTAATAAAGATCTGTAAGACCGAGTTTATCGTCCACAGAGACTGGTTTGTCAAGTACCGATTATATATTCTATGGTATCTATTTGATTGACGTTCTTTAGTTTGAGAATTTAGACTAAGAATTATGACTAAGTGCACAAAATAAACTAAAGATTATATTACTTTGGGTTTATAACAGTTATGAAGGAAATAGGACTTTCAATCTACTCAACTATCCACTATTTCCCGTGCTAATGCAATGCTAATGATTCTTCTTATTAAGATAGCAGGTTAACTAATCTGTCATTATATTCCGGTTAGGAGTTAGGACATACAGGAGCTCAACCTTGTGCAGAAACCTTCTATATTTCTATGATAGATTTTACCACACAGAGGGATTAAGAACAAAAACCTTAATTACTACACAAGTATCGGGGTACTTTCGTCCACGATTTTAACCTTTGTCTAGACAATTACAGCATATTCAAATCTCACCTTTCAGACTTTTGATTTGAAATCATATAAGTGATGACAATTAATGGTCAGTTAATTATCAAGCAATCACAACAATATTGAATAGATCTTAATATGCTGAAGAAGAAATCAATAACTATATGAAAGAGTTTCAAGAAGATTCGACGAAAAACCCTACTAAAGTAATTAGCTCCTAGACATTGTCATGCTAAGAATTAAATTACAATCCAACATGAACTGAAATAAAATAAAGGAAAGAAAAAGAACTTGAACAAGCCTTTTCTCTAATCTTGTGTCTTGCCTCCTTAGCCTCTCCAAAGTAGGTTGTAGAATGAATAAAATATTAAGAATTTAGGGGTTTTTATAGCTGGAAAAAGTTACGTTTGGACCCTAAAAACGTGTCAAATTCGGCCTAGTTTTGGAAAAATCCCGCCTTGGCGCCGCCTATTTGGGTGGCGCATGTGGAGAATCCCAGCGAATCGAGTTCTCAATATATTTAGCGCCATGGCCACTGGCCGGCGTCATTTTCCCGGATTTTCTGATTTTTTGTCATTTTCTCGTTCGGATTTCGTCTGATTTCTTCTATATTTTCCGGGACTTCTTAGACTTCATTTCTTGGTCTTTTTAGTGTGTAATTCCATCTCAATTAAGCTCATTTCATCCTTGATTATGTACTTCGTCCTTTATGATCGCTGTGACTCAAAAGAAAGCAAAACAAACCTAATACTATACTAAACACACACGAAATGAGTAAAATACTAATTAAAAAGGACTCAAAAGTGTATACAAAATACACTTAACAGCGCTGCGGCGCTGACCCTTGGGGCTGCGACGCTGAACAAGATCTACCGGGAAAAGACGGTGATTCTGTGGCAGTGCTATGATCTAGTTGACTGAGAATGATGGGAGAGATGGCAGACTCGTCAAGAAAAGAGTAATTCAGTTTTTGAAACTTTTTAAGATTCGAAAACGGGAATGTGGTCTCGTCGAATGTGACGTGACGAGAGATGTGGATCTGACGAGTGGACAAGTCATAGCATAGATAGCCCCTATGGTTTGGCGGGAAGCCTAGGTAGACACATGGAGTGGACCGAGGAGCTAGTTTGTGAGGGGCAGTAGAGGCAAGGTTAGGATAGCATAGACAATCGAATATCCAGAAATGATCATAAGATGTAACTCTATAATAAAGGATTTCGGTAGGGGTCATATTGTGAAGAGTGCTAGTTGAGAGAATATTGAGGACGTATTCTGACATTTTAGCAGACCCAGAAGGAAGGAGGTAGGGAGGCATCAATCAATAGAGTGTGAATCATATTGTTAATGGTGCAGATGATTCTTTCAGCTTTACCGTTTTGTGGGGAGGTGTAGGGGCAGGAGAAGCGAAAGTCCATGCCATTATTAGTACAAAAACGGTGAAACATAGAGTTGTTGAATTCACGACCATTATCGCATTGAAAAGATCTTATACCTTTTGTAAACTGTGTTTGAATGAATGTTCGAAACTCAAGAAATTTAGCAAACACTTCTGATTTAAACTTGAGAGGATACAACCAAACAAAGTGAGAAAAATCATCTAGTAAGATAAGATAGTATTTTTGATCGAGAGAACTAGCAACAGGTGATGTCCATAAATCGGCATTTATAATATCAAAATGTGCAAAAGTAACACTAGTAGATGATTTAAACGGAAGACGAGTATGTTTGCCTAAAGAACAAGAAACACAGTTTTGGGCAAACTTCCCATTACAAGTAATGAAATTATTGCCTCTAAGAAAGTTAAAAACTGGGGCTCCTGGATGACCAAGTCTATTGTGCCATGTTGATGAAGAAATGACCGCTAGAGAGACGGGAGAGCTAGATCTGGCAGCGGTGGTGGGAGTGAATGGATAGATATCCCCGTGCTATTGCATCTCGTGAGAGGTGTCCCCGTATGAAGATCCTTCACAGTGAAACCAAAATGGTCAAAATCAACAGAGACATAATTATTACGAGTAAATTTGCGGATGGAGATTAGATTCTTAATTATATGTGGGGCATATAAGGTATTTGTAAGAGGGAATGGATTAGGAGGTGGTGTGTAGGATGTACCATAACCCTTTACTGGAATGCGGTGGCCACTACCAACTGTCACAAATTGAGGATGCTTTAAACCAAACAGTTTGAGAATATTACCTGCAGACCGGGTGAGGTGAGAAGTGGCTCCGGAGTCCATGTACGATTGTTGTCGGTGTTGCATATTGAGACTGCTGAAGGCTTGACTTCGATGGAGTGTCATCTTTGGCGGCTAGGCTGGCCGTGCGTGAAGTGGGCTTCTTTGCGGATGCTGGACTTCAGAAGTGGGCGGGGCAACAACCCGTGGTGGGAGTACTGTTTGAAAGGTTCTTGCATCGAAGGCTGCGGCGCCGTGCTATCGCTTGGGCGCCGTGGCGCTGGCCCGGTCTGCGGGCCTGTTGTTGATGCTCACGGTCTGTCGCGATTCTTGCCACGATCACGGCCTCCTCTGCCGCGGCCCTTGCCACCGCGTCCCTGTTGTGGTTGGAGTTTTCTGGCGGCGTTGGATTTTGAGGACACGTTTCGACAGCTAACGCCTTCTGATTGTGCTCATCCTGCTTAGCAAATCGAGTCTCTTCGAGCAACAACTGCGAGCGAACTTTGTTAAAACTGGGAAGCGGATCTGCCTGTTGAATCATAGTGGTTAACGTATTATAGTCGCCTTTGGGAAGGCCCGTGATCAATTACAACACCATTTTAGTATCCGAGACAGGCGTGTCGACGTTGGAGAGTTGATCCGCCAGTAATTTCAACTGTCTGCAATATTCAGTTTGGAGAAATTTTCAAGGCGTGTATTGTTAAATTGTTCCTCCAAATACACCGAACGAGTGTGCTTGTTATCTTGAAAGATTTCCTCCAAGCGGTAATCAAGGGTTGTGGCGCCAGATTTCATGATAGTAAGAAGAAGATCCTGAAAAATACTACCATAAATTCACTGTTTGACGTCGGCGTCTAGACGACGCCAAGTAGACTCATCTACCTTCGTAGGGCGCGAAATAGTGTCATCGATATGATCAAACACGTTATAGAGACATGCATGATTCCGAAACTGTTCAACCCAAGGAGAATACTGACTGTTTTCTTGATCAAGAAGAATGAGATTATAATTCTTGATGTTGGAAACTGTTAGGGCGGAATGAAAAAAGGATGACAACGTGGTGGTGAGATTTGTGGAGTATTGGAGGAATCCTGAGTATCCATTTAGAGAAGAGAGGAAAGAAGAAGAAAAACAAAGAATTTTGGGAGGAGAGGCGGTGAAGCCGTGGCGGATCTGGCCGAGAAAGGGGGGGGGGGGGGGGTTTGGGCGGCGGCGGCACACACAAAAAAAAATTCTAGGGTTTTGTGTTAGGCTCTTGATACCATGTAAGATGATATTAATCTCCCTTGGGAGTCTTCTCATTAATATCAAAGTATATATAGTGTACAATATTCATTTCTTATACAAAAGGAATCCTAAACCTAATTACAAAAGGAATACCATAATTATATTTACACAATATATGGAATATATTCTAATTATGGGGTAGGGATGACTAATTGACTATATACACGTGTACAGTTAGTATAATCTCTGTATAATCTGTGAGTAAATATTATTTATTGATTATATGCTTGTTATATACTTGATATACACTGACTATGTACTGGCAACGATCACAAATGGATACGGCTAGCTGGGTGAAATCTTATTTAGCCGACTGGCTAAAAATGTTAAGATCCCCTTTCTTTGTATTTTGCAGAGACAGGCCAATTGAGAATAAAGACATAGTGGTGTGGTATACATTAGGGTTCCATCATATTCCATGCCAAGAGGATTTCCCAATCATGCCAACAGTATCATCAAGCTTTGAGATAAAGCCAGTGAATTTCTTTGAGAGCAATCCAATTATGAGGATTCAACCTAATTCTCCAAAGGACCTGCCAATTTGCAAAGCTTCTGCTTGATCGATCAATTTCTCTAGTCAAATGTGCATAATATGTAAAAATAGACAGCCTCTGGACTTGGATTTCGGTTATCTTAGTCTCAAATCTTAATGAATAAAAAGTCGATTCTGATTCGTGAATATATACTAGTTGTGTTTTATTGGTGGTTCTAATGAAACCCAAGAGTGCCAAATAATTCATAATTTTATATATGGAATGTTAACTTGGTTGAGGTGAATTAAGATTATGTTGAGTATGTTTAGTTGATCCATTGGGGGGTTGACTTTGATCCTGAATAGATGACTCGGAGTTATAGTGCTAGTTCCGTTCCTTCAGAGCAGAAAAGCACAACTTGTTATAGATCAATAGCATGCTGGATGGCTGTAAGAAGATCATGAATAAGGTAAATAGTCAGGAGTGGATGTCTAGATCAGGGTGTTGGCATCACAATGTATGCAGTGTGAGGGTGGTAGTAGATCAGCCCTCACCTCTTTCTTTCGAAATTATCGAACATGATGACTTATCAACTTGAGGCTTCTTTATTTGTTTTGACTCAACAGACCTCCTGAATTCAGAATTAGCCTGTATCATAGACCAAGTTTAAGCAACAGTATAGACATGACCAATTCCAGAATGGCTGAAATAAATATGAAGTTATCATACTCATTGTACAGTATTGTACTTTATTTGATCTTATAAATACAATCATAGCTCTTATATACATACATAGCCTTATAAATACAAGAAGCTTTGTACATTCCGGTTCACTAAGTTTCCAACATACATGGGTCCACAGAAGTACCAGATCACATTGAATCTTATATATGTAGCCTTACCTTGTATTTTATAAGAGATTGTTTATGTGACTTGCACCCATGACCTCGTGATCTGATCATACGGTGACAGCATTTACTGTTCTAGTGATACGGTTCTAAATTTGGTAGCCTTGGAGTAGGGATAGCGAATAGCGGCATTTTTTTCTTAATGACAATCCCATGTCCATCTGAAAGGTCAACTTTTTCGCCCTGGGGAGTTTCCAATCATAGGAATGCAACAATGAAGCCAGTATACACATAAGCATTTTCTTAGCTAAAGGAAGGCCAGCACAAATTCTTCTGTCTGATCCAAATGGAAGGTACTTGAAATTATTGCCAGTATAGTTCAAATTTGTAAACTCCTTCAAGAACCTTTCAGGCTGAAATTTCAATGGATTTTCCCACACTTGAGGATCTCCATGAATTGCTTAGACATTCAAGATTACTTTAGTTCCCTCAGGTATTGTGTATCCATCAACTATTGTTGATTTGCTTGGGAATCTAGGGAGAAGCAGTGGCAATGCAGGGTGTAAACGTAATGTCTCCTTTATGACTGCATCAAGATAGTGTAGTTTTTGTAAATGGGATTCTTCAACAATGTGATTCAGGCCTATGACATGTTTCAATTCTTGTCGAGTCTTAGCCATTATCTCTGGATTATTCAGAAGTTCAGCCATTACCCACTCGACCATTGTGATTGTAGTGTCAGTCCCACCAATCACAATGTCCTATAAAGACCAAAAAGAAAAGAAAAAAGGAGTCAAGGATGAGATATAAGTAGAAGTAAGACTGAATATGTTTTTCATTGCAATTTAAGTTCAATATGATAAGAGCGAAGTCCAGGTGAGACTAGAAGGGATTGTTGTGTCAAAATACAAACAATTTTAGATATATCTAGGCCGTTCCGAAATTGGTTATGATACAAGGTTGTTTTGTTCTTCAATCTATCTGTCCTTGAGATAGATACTCTGCCTGCAATGAATCAACAGTATATGTTTAGGCTAAAAGGTCAAATTGAGTCTTCTGAAAACTTTCAAGGGGAAAAAATCCAAGAAAAAAAGGTCACAAAAGACAATTTTCTAGTTTTTGAAGTGAGATGTTGAAGTTTAAGTAGAATCATTTCTTATTCTGAAATTGTTGCACTGCGTGTTTTAAATAATGTCATAAAATATGTTTGGAACTTATAGATATCTTACAGGAGATACCTCTTAAACCTTTCGAAAGAAAATAAAGTTCCTCTTTTTGCTCAAATTTTGTTAAAGATCGATCCCTTTAATCACTTGTCATGAGCCCAAGATACATAGACATTACCTCTATCTTGGTAGGTAGAGTGGTTGTTTCCGGAAGACCCTCGTTCAAGAACATGTTGATAACAAAATCGAATACGACATGGTAGCTTTTTCTAACAAAAGGAAGCAGTAGCTAACACAACTAAATAAGATAAACAAATTATACTAAAGAACACATAGCAGTCGAAATCAAACTACAGGGGACTATAAAGCAATATTGCGCCTATAAGTGTGATAGACTAATCGAGCCTACAGTAATAACACTACAACTATCATTTTGTAAGCGTAAGTAGGAATACGCTCGACTACCTATTACCCTTCTACCCTAATCTGTATTCTCCACAACTCCCTATTTAAGGTCATGTCCTCAGTAAGTTGCACATGCGCATATCTTGTCTAATCACCTCTCCCCAATACTTTTTCGGCCTACCTCTACCCCTCCTGAATCCGTTTATAGTCAACCTCTCACACCTCCGCACTGGGGCATCAGTGTCTCTCCTCTGCACATGCCTGAACTATCTCAACCTCGCTTCCCGCATCTTATCCTCCACCGAGGCCACTCCCACTTTGTTCCGGATATCATCATTTCTGATCATATCTCTCCTTGTATGCCCACACATCCATTTCAACGTTCTCATCTCCGCAACTTTCATCTCTTGTTTGTGTGAAGTCTTGACTGACCAACACTTCGCTCCGTACAACATAGTCGGTTATAGAACTTGCCTTTAAGTTTTGGTGGCACCTTTTTATAGCACAAAACTCCAGATGTGAGCCTCCATTTCATCTATCCTGCCCTAATACGATATGTGACATTGATGAGCCCAAGATAGTACAGGATTTTTAGTGCACTAAATTTCTTAGGCCTGGATTTCAAAATCTGCCAAGACAAATACCTTTGGAAATATGTATTTATCACATTAATGATAAAACAGTTTAACAGACTTCGACCAGCTTTGATAGATATGTTGGTTGGTGTATGGGCGGGGCTAGGTGTTGGCAAGGGGTTCAATTGAATTCCTTGGCCAGAAAATTATACTATGTAAATAGGGCAAAATCAATTGTTTTTTAATTATATGTAAACTGTTGAATTCCTGTAACATAAAGGAATGTTCAAGAGCAGTGGCAAAGAGGGTTCAAAATTTGCTTCAAGTTAAATAAAATCATAAGTGTAATATTTTAGCATATTTGTGATCTTGTAGAGGCGGATGGGTGCAAGTGCACCCACTTTCAATTTTTTTTATCACCTTGTATCATTTTACAAGGTGACTCACCTATCATTTTCAACGTGACTCACCTATCATTGTCAAAATGGGGCAATTGAGTGTAGGATATTGTTTAGCCAAATGTAATTTCCCATCCCCATGTTCATACCCTCCGTTATTAGTTGTGCAGTGTAGTGAGGGTTTTGGAAAACTATCACTGACTCTCTTCCGTCTATCATCATCGTGAGAGAGATTGCATGGCCCATGAAATTTTTCATGAAAGGGGTGGTCTTGGTGGCCTCAGAACTTGCCTATTAGGGGTTTCAGTAGGTAATTTAGGCGATAAACTTGGATTAATATGATTTGGATAATTAATTATAGCGAGGGAGTAAAGATACTAATAATAATAAAATTGGTTATTTTGAGAATATTAAATTATTTATTTATCTGTGCATATGTATGCCTTTATTAAAATTTTAAAATTATTTTGTGGTGTTGAAAATAGTTAATTTTGAATGAATAATGGGAAGAGTGGGACAAAATTGGGTGTTAACATGCATCGCGACTTCAATGTCGATTTGTGTGGGTCCCGCTGCATGATGTGCTTGAAGGTAGAGGTTGAGTATTTGATTCTTTGCCTCTACCATAAATTGATGCGAAATTCGAACTGATCAGAAAGCGATGTACATAAGATATTTTTCAACCATTATCATTTGGAAACCAATAATTTATCAAATGCTATTAACGCAATATTTTATGTATAAAAGATGCTTCATTTTAAAAATTTAGAAGCTATTAACGCAAATATAGCAAATCACAATCAAATAAATTTAGTTAGTGACTCGTGATGTATATTTGTATTTTTTTGATACGTTGAAATGTAAATTTATATTTTTTATTGACTTTCCGTAAAAGTGATAACTGGATTTACAAAAAGATGTAAGAAGTAAAATAAAAAATATTCGTTGAACTTTAAACTATGTTACAAGTTAAATTCTAATTTTAACATATGAATAAACTTTAAATACATAAATAATTTCATAAAAAATATCTAATTAATATAAACCAATAATTCTAATTTAACTCTTAAGGATCTTTAATAACCTAAAATAAACTATCAAGTTCGCAACCAATAACAAATGGAGAAACAATAATCATGGTGAATGGAGAAAAGTACCTGTCAACTTTATTAAACTTTTTGTCAATAGAGGGGACAGCTATACCGCATGGGGAAGGGGTGGGTGTTGACATCAGTTGATTTGACATTAACACCGGGATCCCAATAACATGCCACTAAATATCAAACAAATAAGTTGTTAGTATACTATTGGACCAGCTAAAGATCCTCTATATACATTTTTTCTGCATTATCTTGATCTCTTTTGTTTGTCACTACAAAATAAATATTGATGGCTGACAGCAACCACAATTTGTTATTGTCTTGAATTTATTATTCAAATTATTTGTCATCCTAGAATCATCCTAGTGAGCAGGATTCTTATCAGCAACTCTAAAAAGGCCCCACGAGGGTGTCACCAGGATCGTGTTAAGAGTCTCACATCGAATATGCAATGGTAATATGGACTCCTTATATTATTTGGACAATTCTCACTCTATAAGCTAGCTTTTGAGATTAAGTTAGACCCAAGATTTATTTTCATGATAAAAAAAAAATAGCAAAAGTCACTTTCTTTCGATGTGATGTGAATTGGTCCTTCAGTGGCGATGGCCGGGCGATCCGACCAAATCGACACGACCACGTGGGCCAGGATCGAGCAGGCGGGGCAGTATGGTCCCGCCCACCCGACCGCCGAGCCCCATCCCGCCCGATCCCGCCCCGACCCAATCCACCTGATCCCGCCTTTGCGAGAAAATAGTCGTTGTCTGGCCATTTTACATTTAGTCGTTAGACAATGGCCATTTTGGCTTCCTCCCCAACCCCTACCCTTTATATTTATTTTTAACCCAAGTTATTATATTTACACTTTAACCCAATTTCCACTATAAATACCTCATTTCCTCCTCTTATTATTTTCACAAATCTTTCTCTCTAATCTCTCAATCAATCAATCTCTATTCTCTATACAAAGATTGTCTACTACATATTCAATCTATTTATTAATTTGAGAATTGGGAGTGAAGTTGACAACTAAACGAGGATTATCTATCGAGCAAAGTTTCAATTTTCAACCTCTCGATTACACGTCGACTCTACGTCGGCGTTTGGTACATTCGTTCTCTCATTAAATTATTATTTTGTTTTTATTTCATTTAACACATTTAATTTCATTATCTTTAAGTCTTTAACTATTTATTAATTATTACCATGAAAAGAGTAAAAGTGTTTTTGGCAAGTACTTCTTACAGTAGAGGCGGTATGAGGCAAGGGTACTTCTTCTAGTATTCCAGCTATTCCTAGACAAGATGATTTTATAGATCCTGAACTGTTTCCTGAAATACCATATGATCTTGACACAAATGATTATCCTCAAATTGAAGAATATTTTAATTTAGATGACACTCTAGATGATGATACACCTACTAATGAAGATGATGATACACCCACTAGTGAAATGCCTCCTATCCCCCCCTACTATGAGACGAGGTCCGGCAAAACGACCATTAAAATCAGTTGTATGTGTCGCGCCCGTTTTTGACCTCGGGAGTCTGAACGGTTATCCGCAACGTTGCTCTTTGGCGCGGTTCCCTGGATGGAGCAGTAAATGCTGTTTTTAAGGAGTCGCCACCTAATTATTATAGTGAATTAGGACACTCAGTTTATTGCAATAAAAATACTGCAATTGACTTCCATTTAATGGTCTGCGAAATTAGTGCGATTCTGGATCAGGGTTCTTTATTATCCTAAAGGGAAGGGGTTAGGCATCCTTCAAGATCCGCTAATTTGCGGTTGTTCGTTCAAACCTAGGTTAATAATTTATTGCTCTTTTTATTCTACCTATTCTAAGCATTTATAATTAAAAATTAAAATAAAATACAATACAAAAATAATAAAAGCTTAAAATTAGATGAGACATAAAAATAAAGCTCCGGGACATCTTTTAGCCCTTTTTAGGTCTTCTGCACAAGATAATTTCCGGGTACCTGCATAAACACTTAGTAAAAGTATTAATAGTAGAATAAATAATTTTAAAAGCAATGACAAGAATTAATAAGTAAAGCAAAATAAATAAATCCGTCTTTTGCACAGAGGAGGCCTTGGAAATCAGACGGAGATTCCTTCATCGGCCAATATTGCTAAAAATAATAAAATAAATAAAACATTCGGATCCGCGCTAAAACAGTAATAGCTTTAAACACGGAGGGCTCAGATATGTAAAAATATAAAGTAGGACAGCCTAAACAAGTGCGGCTGCGAGAATTCGCCTTGCCAAGCGCATGTTGGTTATCCGGTGTAAGTGGAAGAAATCATCCTTGCCGAGAAAGCTTCATTTATTTTATTTTCCGTCTTTGCAACTGTGGAGGCCTCAAAAATCGACGGATAACTTTTTCATCGGCCATTCAAGTGTAGTATCTTGTTTATTATCAATTAACCAGCAAAAAGAGCCTAAAACCAGTCCAGCAACAATGGGCCCATAATATCAGTAGCAAAATGGCCAAAACCAGTCCAATAATATGGCCAAACAAGAGCAAAATGGCGAAAAATCAGTCAGCCAGAATGGCTAAAAAGCGAGCAATAATTCCAACCAAAACGCAGCGGTGACATAATAAGCCAACAATACCAAGCGAGAAAAATGCAGCCGCAACGCGATAAGCATAATACCAGCGAGAAAAATGCAACCACGAGAATATCAATGTCCGCTCGAGCTTCACGGAGTTTTACTCGACGTATTACAAACAAGAAATCAAAGCGATCGCAACAGATTCCAAGAAATAAAAACAAACAAACACTGAAAATCGAGCCAACAGGGTCCAACAAACAAACGGTTCGTAATCAGTCCAAAACGAAACATAACATAGGTCGCCGGCAGTGATGGTGGGTACGGGTAACAGCGGTGTGGTTCACCGGATAGTGGAGGTTCGTCGGTGGTCGATGGTGGTTCAGGGAGAGGGTGAGGGTTGCCGGTGAAGTTCGCTGGCAGTGATGGGAAGGTCGCCGGAGTTGTGGGTGCTATGGAGGGTGTTCGACGAGGTGTGAAGAGGCTGGAGGGTCTGCGTGTCGACGTAGGGAGGGGGGAAGAGGGAGAGGGCGACGGGAGTGAGGGAGTGAGGGAGTGGGCAGGGTTTCGCCGGCGGCGGCGACGGGAAGGAGAGAGGGTGTTCGAGAGAGAGCTGATATTATGTGGGCTGAAGTGTGCGGCTGATCATCATAATGGGGGGGGGGGGGGGAAAGTTTTGTTTTATAGGGGGTGTTAGGGTTTGGTATTTGGGGGGGAAAATGAAAAGTGGGGTATTATTTTGGGGGGGGAAATAAAATGTGTATGATTAAGATAAAATAAAAGGGTGTTGGATGAAATAATAAAAAAAGTGTTGGATTGTACTGATTCAAATTGTGTCTTGGACTGGACTGGTTTGACAAAAATGCAAGGCTGGTTAATTATTTAAAAGAAAATTATTTAAAAAGATGCAAGATTATAAAAAATGCAAATGTCGACGCAATAATACTAAAATGCAATATTTAAAACATGTTTAATGCCTGATTAAAAGTAAAAAATGGGATGTCAACTAATTATTTAAAAAGATGCAAATATTATTAAAATAAAACGACGGTGTAACAATAATAAAAACATAATATTAACAAAGACATAATGCTTAATTTAACATAAAAAGATAAAAAATTGCAAAAATGCTGATTAAAATGCGATGTGCTAAAATACTTAAAATTGCACAAAATATACAAAAACGGGTCAAAATTGACTGTCAACAGTATGAAAATATTTTGACAGAGACGTACCGAATCAAGTAGCTGTTTGTAAAACTTGTAAAAATGTTTATTCTTTTAAAACTGGACAAGGTCATGGTGGAACGGGGGGTTTAGGAAGACACCTATTGCAAAAACACAAAGCCTTGCATGCCCAATACATGATTGAAAAAAATGGTGAGCAAGCGTCCTCTCAATCGGGACAAGGTTCACATACTGTCCCGGACAAAGTCTGTGGTCAAATTAACCCTATGACGGGGGAAGTTGTAGGCCCTAAATACGATAAACATAAAGATAGGGAAGCACTAGCAAAATTAGTTGCTGTGGAGGGTTTGCCTTTTTCATTTCCTGAATCTCCTGGTTTTATTCATTATATTAGAGATATGTATAATCCTGCTTATAAAGGTTTCCTAGATCAACTGTTAAAAGAGATGTATTTAAATTTGCACATGAATATCAACAGTATTTACGTTATGCATTATATCATTTAAATTGCAAAGTCGCTCTAACTTCTGATATAGGTCGTAGTACTAACGGCCATGATTATTTAACGGTAACCTGTCATTGGATAGATTATAAATGGTCTATGCAAAAACGTATTTTGGCATATAGATATATAGATAGTAAGCACACTGGTGAGTTTATTTCAGAAAATATTTATTCGGTCTGCGATTATTACGGAATAACTGATAAAGTTATGAGTATTACATTAGATAATGCATCTTCTAACAATTCTGCTATTAGTAATTTAAGAGATGTTTTAACTCCGTCTTTTCTAAAATATTTTCATATCAAATGTGCGTGCCATATTTATAACTTAGTTGTAAAGGATGGTCTTTCACTTTTTCAAGATATTCTTGAAAAAATATAATTTGCTATACACTTTATTTTTAAAAATAATAGAATTCAACAGAGAAAAGAATATAAAAAAACTTGTCACGATTGTGGACTATCTTACAGAAAAATTCCCGAAGAAGTACCAACTAGGTGGAATTCTTTATATGACCAACTAGTTGTTTCTTATGACTATAGAAAACCTATTACTTTATTTTTTAACGCCCATAATCAAAATCCAAATGATATGATTGTGGATAATGATTGGAACAAAATTAGAGAACTTATTGTATTTCTAGAAAATTTTCAACGAGCAACAAAAGAATTTTCTACTTTATATTATCCTACTATTTCAACTATGTTGTTTTATATAGCTATAATATTTTTACTTCTTAAAGAATATATGGAAAAACCTGCTTATAAGGCAGCTATTAAAAAAATGTTTATGAAATTAAAGAAATATTTTATTCCTATTCCCCCTATTTATATTATTGGTGCTGTATTAAACCCGACTATTAAAGTAGAGGGTTGTAAAAGTCTTATTGAAAATATTTATACCTGTATGGACGTACTACCACCTCCAACTCCCAAAAATTTAAATGTTGAGTCACATATTGAACTAACGCTAGAAGAAGTGTTGAATAGCGTAGAAGATGAATGCAAAAAAGTATATCGGCATTACCAGCAAGAAAGTGCTAGTAACCAACCGACTTTTGTACCATCTTCTTCTTCAACACAGCCTAAAAAAAGACATGCTGTTTCTGGGGCTAGTACTATTAATTCTATTGAAAGCCTCAGAAATAGAATGCGTGCGGTAATAGCATAACCAAATTAGCGAGTTCGATGTTTTTGTTTTGCAGGTAATTTACCTTACCAGCGATTATCAATGAAGAAGGAAAGGAAGACTTGTGAAATATTGGATGCGATCGAGAAGACATTTCGACACTTTCAATGATGGCGAGATATTTTGAACATTGGCGTCATCAATCGTTTCGAAGCGCTTTTTGCAGCAGATTTCAAATAGGAGAGCAGACACTCATTAGCGGGAGCGACTTGGAGATGGCGGTACTATTCAGAGATTGGATACGAGCGGAGCGAAGGAGGTGCGGTCAACCAGAGATTAACGAAGAAGAAGACGACAACTACAACGACATTTTATCTGAAGGCATTAGTAGCGACGTGGAACAATTTGACCAAGATATACCAATTTCAACCGAAGAACCACAAGAAATTATAAAGAAACTAGAAAAGATATTTTCAAATTGGTAATTTATTTCATTGCAATTTTTTAATTTTTTTGTCTTTTGCAATTTTTTTCAACAACAGTACACTACAATGTTGTAATTTTGAATCTTGTATATTTCAATGAAATAATTAATAACATAAGAGGCACAAAAACAGCCTTGGGATGTTTTTTTACACTCTTCTTGTCTTTGTTTAATTATTTAGTTTATACATTATAGTTTATACTTTATAGTTTATACTTTATAAATATATTATATATATGAGTATAATACTATAATTATAATACTATAAGTCTATAATATTATAGTATATGTATATGACTATATGACAAGTATATGTTAATGTTACTTTGTTAGTAATTTAGTATTTTTAATTTAGTGAAAATAAAAAACCCGACAGTCCGTCCCGTCCCGACTGTCAGGCCTCTACCTAACGGGGCTGGGATCGGGACGGGACATGGTATGGTCCCGCCCGACCGACCCGCCAGCCCCGGCTTCGACCGCCTCTTTTCCGCCCCGACCGCGCCCCGATCCCGCTAAACCCGACCCCGGTGGGCCCGGCCCGGCCCACTGGCCAGTCCTCCCTTCTAACTTCTAAGGTGTTCTATGTGAGCAAGCAACCTTTCTTTTCCTCAATTCAAAGTTCCAACCAATTATGGTTACTACTGCATTATTGTTGAGTAGACGAGTTTGCATTTGACTTCAACAATTCTTGTCTTATCCTATGTAGCTCGGATTTTTAAAATATGTCATATCAGATAAGTAGTGTATTTTTGAAGAATTTAACACGGATGTAACAATATTTTGGAGAGTCCAAGCAATGTAGGTCATATCTATAAGGATAGAAAAATTGGCTTCTATACTGATTATGATGTCTGATGTTGATTAGTTATAATAAGATATCTAAGTATAATGATAGAGATACGGGAGCACCAAAGGATAAAGCCTAGTGGTCAGTGAAGTAGAAGGAAGATTATGAGGTCTCAGGTTTTTATGTCAAGTGGAGGCGAAAACACTAGGTGATTTCTTTCCCATATATTCAAGATTTGGGGATAGAGTTACCGGTACATGTTTTAGTGGGAAGTATGGAGTACCTCGTAGAATTAGTTGACTTGCGCGCAAGCTGGCCCAAACAACACAGTTAATAAAAGGTCTTTGTAGAGAATCAATCATAAGATTACCACTACAATAGATCCATCCCAGAATCTTCGCAACTCAAGATAAATACCTAATTAGGTTGAAAGTTTCCTCTTTAACTTCTGTAACAATACAATCTTATGCACATCAAAGATGAGCTTGCGCTTCCTGTTTGTAAGATAACAATTAGTTACAATTTCATCCTGTAAATTCATTTTTTATGAATGGACTGGGCTTTGCAGAGGCGGACACACCCTTTCCATTATGGGTGCAAGTGCACCCACTTTCAATTTTTTTTATCACCTTGTATCATTTTACAAGGTGACTCACCTATCATTTTCAACGTGACTCACCTATCATTGCCAAAATGGGGCAATTGAGTGTAGGATATTGTTTAGCCAAATGTAATTTTCCATCCCCATGTTCATACCCTCCGTTATTAGTTGTGCAATGTAGTGAGGGTTTTGGAAAACTATCACTGACTCTCTTCCGTCTATCATCATCGTGAGAGAGATTGCATGGCCCATGAAATTTTCCATGAAAGGTGGTTTTGGTGGCCTCAGAACTTGCCTATTAGGGGTTTCTATTAGGGGTTTCAGTAGGTAATTTAGGCGATAAATTTGGATTAATATGATTTGGATAATTAATTATAGCGAGGGAGTAAAGATACTAATAATAATAAAATTGGTTATTTTGAGAATATTAAATTCTTTATTTATCTGTGCATATGTATGCCTTTATTAAAATTTTAAAATTATTTTATGGTGCTGAAAATAGTTAATTTTGAATGAATAATGAGAAGAGAAGGACAAAATTGGGTGTCAACATGCATCGCGACTTCAATGTCGGTTTGTGTGGGTCCCGCTGCATGATGTGCTTGAAGGGGCCGAGGTCCGAGTATTTCTGATCACTTTACCATAAATTGATTCAAAACTTCGAGCTGACCAGAAATCGGCCAGACATAAGATATTTTTCAACCATTATCATTTGTAAACCGATAATTTATCAAATGCTATTAACGCAATATCTTATGTATTAAAGATGCTTCATTTTAAAAATTTAGAAGCTATTAACGCAAATGTAGCAAATCACGGTCAAATAAATTTAGTTAGTGACTCGTGATGTATATTTGTATTTTTTTGATACGTTGAAATGTAAATTTATATTTTTTATTGACTTTTCGTAAAAGTCATAACTGGATTTACAAAAAGATGTCAGAAGTAAAATAAAAAATATTCGTTGAACTTTAAACTATGTTACAAGTTAAATTCTAATTTTAACATATGAATAAACTTTAAATACATAAATAATTTCATAAAAAATATCTAATTAATATAAACCAATAATTCTAATTTAACTCTTAAGGATCTTTAATAACCTAAAATAAACTATCAAGTTCGCAACCAATAACAAATGGAGAAACAATAATCATGGTGAATGGAGAAAAGTACCTGTCAACTTTATTAAACTTTTTGTCAATAGAGGGGACAGCTATACCGCATGGGGAAGGGGTGGGTGTTGACATCAGTTGATTTGACATTAACACCGGGATCCCAATAACATGCCACTAAATATCAAACAAATAAGTTGTTAGTATACTATTGGACCAGCTAAAGATCCTCTATATACATTTTTTCTGCATTATCTTGATCTCTTTTGTTTGTCACTACAAAATAAATATTGATGGCTGACAGCAACCACAATTTGTTATTGTCTTGAATTTATTATTCAAATTATTTGTCATCCTAGAATCATCCTAGTAAGCAGGATTCTTATGAGCAACTCTGAAAAGGCCACACGAGGGTGTCACCAGGATCGTGTTAAGAGTCTCACATCGGATATGCAATGATAACATGGACTCCTTATATTACTTGGACAATTCTCACTCTATAAGCTAGCTTTTGAGATTAAGTTAGACCCAAGATTTATTTTCATAATAAAAAAAAATAATAGCAAAAGTCACTTTCTTTCGATGTGATGTGAGTTGGTCCCTTCTAACTTCTAAGGTGTTCTATGTGAGCAAGCAACCTTTCTTTTCCTCAATTCAAAGTTCCAACCAATTATGATTACTACTGCATTATTGTTGAGTAGACGAGTTTGCATTTGACTTCAACAATTCTTGTCTTATCCTATGTAGCTCGGATTTTTAAAATATGTCATACCGGATAAGTAGTATATTTTTGGAGGATTTAACACGGGTGTAGCAACATTTTGGAGAGTCCAAGCAATGTAGGTCATATCTATAAGGATAGAAAAATTTGCTTCTATACTGATTATGATGTCTGATGTTGATTAGTTATAATAAGATATCTAAGTATAATGATAGAGATACGGGAGCACCAAAGGATAAAGCCTAGTGGTCAATGAAGTAGAAGGAAGATTATGAGGTCTCAGGTTTTTATGTCAAGTGGAGGCGAAAACACTAGGTGATTTCTTTCCCATATATCTAAGATTTGGGGATAGAGTTACCGATACATGTTCTAGTGGGAAGTATGGAGTACCTCGTAGAATTAGTTGACTTGCGCGCAAGCTGGCCCAAACAACACAGTTAATAAAAGGTCTTTGTAGAGAATCAATCATAAGATTACCACTACAATAGATCCATCCCAGAATCTTCGCAACTCAAGATAAATACCTAATTAGGTTGAAAGTTTCCTCTTTAACTTCTGTAACAATACAATCTTATGCACATCAAAGATGAGCTTGCGCTTCCTGTTTGTAAGATAACAATTAGTTACAATTTCATCCTGTAAATTCATTTTTTATGAATGGACTGGGCTTTGTTAAAGTCACAGTTAGCACTACAGTTATATGCAATTCTTGAAGTGAAGATGCCTACAAGCCTTCTTGTCAATGTCACCATAGTCCATATCATATAAATGAAGAAGACAAATAAGTTGTTAGTGTGGGACCAGGTAAATGTTGAGCTGGGGAGCCTAATTCATCGTTGATTCTATGAAGACCCTACGCAAAGTGTGGAACGCTGATTTTTTTTGTAATGTAAGGTTATTTAGTGGATGGTATTTTGGAAATTTCGGGCTTGTATTATGTTCGCCCTAGTTTTTGCTATATATACTCTGGGACGTTGTTTTCTTTTTCTGTGGGTATGTGTGACGAGAAAAAGATATAATTGTAAAACACAAACTCCTTCTGATTATAGACAGGGTGAACTACTATAAATCTGTGTATTATTCGTTCTTCGCTTATTTACTGATTAGGTCAGATTTGTGACTCAAACTCTAACACTAAAGATCTTCTAAATACATGTTGTCTGCATTCCAAACCTTTAACGTTGCTATCTTGATCTCTTTTGTTTACTTCACTACAAAATGAATATTGAAAAGTAAAAAATCTTATAAAAAGACAGACTCTTTGGAGTCACTAGCTTAAATGATGTGTTCATTGCATTAGATGAGAACAAGTACTTAACAAAGACAGGATATATAGCACGTGCTGAGGAGGAGTATATATTGAGCAAAAGATTTAGAGCCATTTAAAAAATAATTGGTGTCCTCCCGGAGATTAGTACTAGAAGCGATTAAACTGTTTTCCCACTAAATATGGCTTCAGCGCCTTTAAACGAGCTTTGTCTAGCTGCTCTCACCCTTTCAATTGTGTTCCTGACAATTCTATGGTACAAATTGACCTCAAATATACCACACGACGAAGAATCCAGGTTGCCACCTGGGCCTCGTGGCCTTCCAATTGTGGGATTTTTACCATTCCTCCGTCCCAATTTGCATCACCAGCTTACTGAATTGTCTCAACACTATGGTCCAATATACAAGCTATGGCTAGGAAGCAAACTCTGCATCGTGTTGAATTCACCATCCTTAGCCAAAGAAGTGGTTCGTGATCAAGACTCCATTTTTGCCAACCGTGACCCTCCAATTGCAGGATTGGTGGGCACATATGGTGGAACGGATATTTCATTTTCTCCCTATGGCTCTTACTGGCGTGATATGCGCAAACTGTTTGTGAGGGAGATGCTAAGAAACACGAACCTTGATGCGGGTTATAGCCTTCGGAGACACGAGGTCAGAAAGACAATCAGAAACGTGCATACCAAAATTGGCGGCCTCATTGACATTGGTGAATTGGCTTTTGTAACTGAGATGAATGTAATCATGAGTATGATCTTTGGCAGCAATTTTGTAGAGGAGAAGGAGAAGCATAGAAAAGATGGAGCTGAGTTCAGGGAATTGGTGATAAAATTTATTCAAGTGATGGGAAAGCCAAACATATCAGACTTCTTCCCTATGCTTGCCAGGTTTGATTTACAAGGAATACAGAAAGAGATGGCGGCTCTCTTGAAGTCCTTTGAAAGCATATTGGAGCCAGCCATAAATGAACACATGAAGATTCGTATGGACAAAAGAGAGGAAATCCAGGGGAACGGGAAGAAGGATTTTATGCATATCCTATTAGAGCTGATGGAGCAGAAAAATATTGGTAAATCAGTTAACCTGGTGCAGATAAAGGCCATCTTGGTGGTAAGTTATATGGTCCCTATATCTTTTTTATATCATAGCATATGTCTTTGAATTGGTGATCTTGAGAATCAAAGTTGATTTTTCGAACGGTCACTAAATTAATGGTAATTGTGCAAAAAAAGTCATTTTTTTGTAATAGAAAAGTCACTTTGTTCTTAAATGTTTCTGCATTGTAGGACATTGTGATTGGTGGGACTGACACTACAATCACGACGGTCGAGTGGGTAATGGCAGAGCTACTTAATAACCCAGAGATAATGTCAAAGGTGCAACATGAATTGAAAGATGTTGTAGGGATGAATAACATTGTTGAAGAATCCAACTTATTGGAACTGCACTATCTTGATGCAGTTTTAAAGGAGACATTACGTTTACACCCTGCATTACCACTGCTTCTCCCAAAGCGCCCGAGCCAATCTGCAATAGTAGGTGGATACACAATACCTGAGGGAACTAAAGTATTCTTGAATGCTTATGCAATTCATAGGGATCCTCAAGTGTGGGAAAGTCCACTAGACTTCCAGCCTGAAAGGTTCTTGAACTCAACAGATTTAGACTATTCTGGAAATAATATGAAGTACCTTCCATTTGGATCAGGGAGGAGAATTTGTGCTGGCCTTCCCTTAGCAGAGAGAATGCTTATGTTTTTTTTGGCTTCATTGCTGCATTCCTTTGATTGGAAACTCCCCCAGGGCGAAAAAATTGACCTTTCAGAGGGATTTGGACTTGTCATCAAGAAAAAGGAGAGGCTATTCGCCATCCCTGCTCCCAGGTTACCACATTTAGATATGTACCAGTAAAACCAAGAAACTACTAAGGAAAATCAATAAAGATGTTGAATAAGGGGCTAAACATGATTTTGCCCGCTGGTTGTAGTATTTATAATATCAAAATGTACTATTGAATGATTAAGGAAAGAGGTCAGCTAATGTACATTGTATTTTAAATAAAATATGTACTTTTAGTGTGTATGCTAATTCCTTCAGAGGAGGATAACTCCATAGCATTTATTTCAGCCATTTAGTGTAATGTACTTTTAGTTGCAATATGAGTTGGAATTGCAATAGCTGAGAGAATGGTGATATATTCACTTGCTTTACATTCTTTTAACAGGGAAATTTCTGATGCAGATAATTTAGAAACCTGAATGAAAGTTATGGTTTGTGCTAAAGGAGACACCTCTGCAAAATCATCAAAACCAACAATATTCATATGAAAATTGGGTCTTCTGAAAATCTTCTAGGGGACAAAGTCCACAAAAAGATAATCTAGCTTCTGAAAGTGAGATATTGAAGTTCTAAGCAGAATCATTTGTTTATTGTGAAAATACAACATTGCCTTGTTTTAAATGTATACAAGTTTCACCTTAGTAGCTTAGTTGGTAGGCTACATGAACTTTCATTTTATTGATAAGTGTTTGATTTCTCGTAATTTTCTCCGGATTTCCCCTTCCCCTACTCCTATGTAATTAAAAAAATGGTTGAAACTTGTAGATATCTTCCCTCTTAAACCTTTAGAAAGAAATAAAGTTCCTTTTCTAAAAAAAAAAAAAAATGGTTAAAGATCGCTCCATATAAAATATAAGTACTTGTCATGACCCTAAGATATTATCGGACTTTTGTGCACTAAATTAGCCTGGATTTCTAAATCTACCAAGGCAAATACCTTTTGAAAGATGCTTCATGGACAAAAGCTCATTAGCCTTTTTTTAATAATTTACTTGTTGCACCCTTCACGTAACTTAAAACTCATTTTGAAATTGTCACACTGCGGTATAGGTTTAGAAGAATCCAGTAGTTTTGCCTTATTAAAAATTGCATTGAATATATTTATATAATAAGTTGCGAATCAAATAGCAAATGAATTGTGGATTCAGCGGCAAGCAAGAGGTCACCAAAATTCAGAAAACGTCTTTGATCCGTTTCTTATACTCTCTTTGTCCCAATTTATATGACACACATTTCTTTTTAGTCAATCCAAAAAAGAATGACACATTCTTTTATTTGATAATAATTTAACTTTAAGTTTTACCTTTTGCTCTTAACAGGATAATCTATAATCACACAAATATCTTTGGCTTATTTTAGACCACAAAATTCAATAAAAAACTTTTATTTCCTAAATTCCGTATCCACAAAAAACTACATCATACGAAAAAAATACCAAGATACAATATTACCTAAAATGTCATCTTTCCTTTTAAGGCTTACTGAAAAGAAAACAATAGAATTTCTTTCTAACTTTAGACCTTAATACTTATCCATCTAAAACACTTAATCGTGTAAGCAGCATAAACAACAGAAGTGTCCCATCAAACAAGATTATTGTTGGGTCCCGGGGTACAGCTATGGAATAATAAAAACAAACTAGAAATTAACTCAATTTGAATGCTGGAACAGTTTGCAAATATCGTAGTGACATAGCGGCGACATTTCGGTAAAAGCGATTGTTCGATTAAAGCAGAATAAAATCTTTGAAGAGTAAAATGCAGCGAAAATAATAAAGACACAAATATTTAATTTTCATAAGTTATATATTAATATAACTCATGATGGTCAATGACCAAAGTATTGTTTATATATATATACAATTGATATATTCCTTTCTTTACAAGATTTACAAGATGATACAAAAGGAATAAAATGGTTAAGTCGCAGATGACTTATGCTTGAAAAATCTATCTAAATAGAAGTGACAAACATCTCATTACAATCGCTTCATACAAAGCTAATCTAGAATCTGAAACAACGACTGAAATGTCATGCAGAATGTCGTCACAAACTCAAGCAACATTTTGTGATCCAGATTTTTGAGAAGAAATCCCGAGAGCTCTCTTGATATTTTTACATTTTGATTCTGGATATTGATTCACCGATCTGCCCTCTCTATTTATAGTAGAGAGTCCTCCTTAAAAAGATCAATGAATCGTTGTGGAAGTTGAGCTAAAAGTGGTCACGTGTGACAGAAACTTGAGGAGTGATTTTCTCAACAGCTTGGACTTTTCTTCCCTCGTCTTGCTCCTTAAGTTAAGCTATCTCTTGAACTTAGTCTTCCACGTTTTCAATCTGCTTCAAAGACTCCTTGTCAAGTCAAATTGCCATGTAATAAAAAGGTCACACATTTACGAATACGTCGTGAAGGCGGTAGCGATTCTGAGAATGTCGTAGGAATGTCAAGACATTTGTTCCGATATTTTCTGAGTTGGACTTGGTACGAAAAATGATATGTTAGGAAAAATATCATAACACAGATCCTAACATTAACAATTATTGATCCAACCAAAACTAGATTTATATCACATGCTGATGAAATTAGAGATAAATATTCTAAGCTAAGTACTTAATTCATTTTAAAGTCTTAGAACCACTCAAACAATATTCCCCGTAAACATGATTTCGGCACAGGTAAACGAGCTCGGTCTTGCAGCTCTAACTATTTTAATTGTGTCCCTGACAATACTATGGTACAAATTGACATCAAATGTATCACACAACGGAAAGTTCCAGTTGCCACCGGGGCCTCATGGCCTACCAATTTTGTGATATTTACCGTTCCTCCGCACAAATTTGCACCAGCTTAGTATGGTCCAATATACAAGTTGTGGCTAGGGAGCAGACTATGCATTGTGTTGAATTCACCATCTTTAGCCAAACAAGTTGTTTGTGAAAGACTCTGTTTTTGCAAACCGTCAGACATTTCTTAAACTTTATGTCAAGTCAAAATCAGACAATCTTTTTGAAATGGAGGAAGTACTACTTTTTGTTCCACTTTAAACTATACCGTCATATATTTCTATAACAACATCGTTGAGTTCAATTTTTTTTTACTGCTACAGTGAATGGTTGTTATACCATAACAGCAGTGACATTTAAATAATATTTCATGTTATAGGCAAAAAAAATGCATAAAATCTAATTTTTCATTTTTAATTGTAAAATACTAAGCAATATCGCACTTTGTATAACGAAGTAACATTATTTAATGAATGTGTGTGTGTGTGTATATATATATATATATATATATATATATATATATATATATATATATATATATATATATATTTAGTTAAGTTGAGGCCTTCGCATTAGAGTTTTGCCTTAGGCCTCCAATATCGTTAAGATGCCCCTGGGTCCACATTCACTATCATATAATATTGTCTATGTTATAACTATTTTGTAGAACTTAACTTTCACTTTGGCAAGTTGTTTTCTATTACATAAACACCCCGATGGTAGATCTCTATTTCAACCACCCGATTTTAATTCTATGAGTAATTTCTTCGTCTATCATTCCATTCTTTAGAAAAAAACTGCTATGGAGTTATCCTCCTTTGATAGGATTATTTCACTAAAAGTAAATATTTTATTTAAAATAAAGTATACATTAGCTGGCCTCTTCATTTATCATACAACATTAATCTTATAAATACTGCATACCAGTAGGCAAAATCATGTCAAGCCCCTTTCTTCAAAATCTATATTCATCTTACTTGATATTTCTTGGTTTTACTGATACAGATCTAAATGTGGTAACCTGGTAGTAGGGATGGCAAATAGCCTCTCGCTTTTCTTGATGACGAGTCCAAATCCCTCTGAAAGGTCAACATTTTCACCCTCTGGGAGTTTCCAATAAAAGGAATGCAGCAATGAAGCCAATAGAAACATAAGCATTTTCTCTGCTAAGGGAAGGCCAGCACAAATTCTCCTCCCTGATCCAAAAGGAAGATACTTCATATTATTTCCAGAATAGTCTAAATTCGTAGAGTTCAAGAACCTTTCAGGCTGAAATTCCAACGGACTCTCCCACACTTGAGGATCCCTATGAATTGCATAAACATTCAAGAACACTTTAGTTCCCTCAGGTATTCTGTATCCACCTACTACTGCAGATTGGCTCGGGCACTTTGGGAGAAGCAGTGGTAACGCAGGGTGTAAACGTAGCGTCTCCTTTAAAGTTGCATCAAGATAGTGCAGTTCCGGTAAGTGGGTTCTTCAACAATGTTATTCATCCCTACAACATCTTTCAATTCCAGCTGCACCTTTGACATTATCTCCGGGTTATTCAGAGGCTCCGCCATTACCCACTCGACCGTTGTGATTGTAGTGTCAGTCCCACCAATCACAATGTCCTACAATGCAGAAATTGTTTCTCATTAATACAAAATATATATAGGGTGTACAATGTGAAATTCTTTTGTTGGAAATATAAAGGCAACAAAGAAAACACCTATTACAAGAACTAGAAAAATGAATAACAAAAGATTACAATGAAAGAATTAACCTTAACAAACAACTGGAAACTGAACCAACACTTGATCTGAATTGTTGCTGAGTGATGACACTCTGTCTTTAAGACAAGATTGCCCTGTATATATCATTTTACGTTTCTAGGCAATAATCCCAAGATAAAACAACTACTAACGCACTTGAGCAAAGGAAACTCAAGTGTTTCTCTTGAAGAACTTTGAGTATTGAAAGAATGCTAGAGAAGAAGTTTTCAGAATTTTCTGATTTCTGTAAGTGTTGCAAGTGTCTAACAATTGAGCCAAATGCCCCGATTTATAAAGTAAGGATTTGTCTCTTCAAGTGCCAAGTAATGACATTGAATCACCCATGTAATGACAATGAATTGCCAAGTAATGACACCCATTTATCAGCCAAATAGTGGTTGAATAATGCTAGAATGAATGACATTGAGGGCAGCCCAAACGTCTCCAAAATCAGATTTTCGTTTCTGACTTTCTGCCTGGGTAGCGTCGCGGCTGAGTCTCGGAGGCGCCGCGACTCCAGTTACTCGGGCCAGAATTAGCGTCGCGGCCCTGATGGGGTTGGCGTCGCGGCCCTGATGGGGTTGGCGTCGGCGCTCCCCGGCTCCGCGGTGGCACCGCGGCCTTTCTCGGCTTCGCGGCCCTTTCCGACCCGTTCCAAACTTTACACTATGCACACTTCTTCCTTCATTTACCAACGTGGAACACTCGTCATTTGGCCAACGACCGTCCATCATTCTATGTCTCAAACATTTTACTTACGTACCAATATCTCTTTCACTTTAATGAAATTTACGATCCTTGGTACAACGTGTACATGTGTGTGTAAATAGGATAAACTTTATTCCACATTAATAATTTCCAACACCTTAAACAACAGGGATCCTGTATTTACCATAATTACATAAGACTAAATATGGCTATATAATATTGTACACACTCTAATAGAAACATTTATATGAAGTCAGGGGAAAGGAACTTAGTAGTCGCAGGAATTTAGTAATGCTTGATTCTGTTGAAAGACATAATTCAAAGTGTGATCTCTTTAACAACTTATGCTTATGAGATTGTCACACACTTCAACATTATATCAGAATAGATAGAGGCCTTTGTTTGAGTCTCACTGCCACCCATTAGCAAAAAAGAAAGAATTTCCACATGCCGACCCATGACAAAGAATGAGGTCGCACGTGAGGGTGTGTGAGAAAGATATAATTTTTAAAAGGGCAGCTCGGTGCACAAAGTATCCACGTTAGCAGGGTCCGGCGAAGGGCCGCACCCCAAGGGGTGTGTTATATACAACCTACCCTAATGCTAGCATTAGTGGTTGCTTACGCGGCTCAAACCCGCCTATAGGTCATGACACGGAGATAACTTTACCGTTGCTCCAAGGATCCCTTCCTGTGAAAGATATAATCAAATAAATAAAAATGTGCTCTCTGTTACATCTTAAGCTTTTAGATGAGTCACACTTCAATAAATTAAGCTTTTAGATGAGATGATCACAACTTCAACAAATTCTACTTGTAGGGGGACGCAACATTCATGTTTAGCTATGAATATGTACATCTTTTAAAGACTATTCCAGCTAATTATGTGATTCTAGCTTCTTATTAGTTATTCCCATTTTTGTTTACTTCGCTTATGACATTGATCCTCCATTCAGTAAATACGATAAATAAGTCCGTAGAAGGCTCTTAAATCTTCTGACTTATTTCTGGTAAAGTAATATTATGGACTCAGAGTAACCAAGTTAAAGGAGACAAGCAACAACATAGAAAAGGTACAAGGACCATATGACTTACCACCAAGATAGCCTTTATTTTCACCAAGTCTACCGATATCCCGATGTCTTTGTGCTCCATTAGCTCTAACAGGATCTGCATAAAATCCTTCTTCCCATTCCCCTGGATTTCACCCTCTGAAATCATCTTCATGCGTTCGTTTATGGCAGGGTCGAATATACTGTCAGCCGACTTCGAAAGAGCCTCCATCTCTTTCTGTATTCCTTGTAAATCAAACCTGGCAAGCATAGGGAAGAAATCTGATATGTTTGGCTTTCCTATCACTAGAAGAAATTTTATCACCAATTCCCTGAACTCAGCTCCATCTTTTCTATGCTTCTCCTTCTCCTCTACAAAATTGCTGCCAAAGATCATACTCATGATTACATTCATTTCAGTTACAAAAGCCAATTCACCAATGTCAATGAGGCTGCCAATCTTGGTATGCACGTTTCTGATTGTCTTTCTGACCTCGTGTCTCCGAAGGCTATAACCCGCATCAAGGTTCCTGTTGCTTAGCATCTCCCTCACAAATAGTTTGCGCATATCACGCCAGTAGGAGCCATAGGGAGAAAATCCAATATCGAGTCCACCATATGAGGCCACCAATCCTGCAATTGGAGCATCACGGTTGGCGAAAATGGAGTCTTGATCACGAACCACTTCTTTGGCTAAGGATGGTGAATTCAACACAACGCATAGTTTGCTTCCTAGCCAAAACTTGTAAATTGGACCGCACTGTTGAGACAACTCTGTAAGCTGGTGATGCAAATTGGGGCGGAGGAATGGCAAGAATCCCACAATTGGAAGGCCACGAGGCCCTGGTGGCAACCTGGATTCTTCCTTGTGTGGAATATTTGAGGTCAGTTTGTACCATAGAATTGACAGTAACACAATTGAAAGGGTGAGAGCTGCTAGACAAAGTTCGTTTAAAGGTGTTGAAGTCATATTTAGTAGGAAGACAGTTTCAGCGCTTCTAATACTAATATCTGGAAGGACACCAATTATCTTTTAACCTCACAATGAAATGGTCTGAATAGTTAGCTCAATATATCCTCCTCTCAGCATGTATTATATATCCTGTCTTTGGTTGATTTGGAAATTCAAGCTGAGGAAAGGTAGTGCTAAAAAATTAATTGAATTAACCAAATAGAAAAAAATTACACCTTCATTTATTTAATATATGTAAGATTTCATACCTTCATCATCCATATCTTCATCAACACAAATGGTTGGACATTCAACTTAAGTTTGATGTAGTACTAGAAACTTTATCTACAAATAAAATTACAATTAAAAAAATAGAAATCATGAATATAAAATTCCAAATTGAACGAATAATGAGTAGTGGGTAGGGTACGGGTAGGGTACATCCATATCCTTACCCGCCCCTAACCCACCCTCAGACAGTCGGATCAATTTTGCCATCCCTAGATTTAAATCTCTTATTATAACTAATTAAGCCGATTTTTGAATCCATATAAATAAGACATGTGTTGCTCGAACTCTCCAGAATGTTGTTGCACCTGTGTTGAAACCTCAAAAAATACACTACTTTTGAAAGGCCCGACACATCAAGCGGCATATTTGAATTGTCAAGCAACATAGGATAAGTCAAGAAAGGTTGGACCGTTGGAGTCGATGCAATCTCATCTGCTCAGCAATAATGCAGCAGTGACTTATAATAATTGGCTTGAACTTTGAACTGGGGAAAAGGAAAGGTTGCTTGGTCATATTTGAACACCCTAGAAGTTTGACTGTCCCCATATAACATATGAGGCATTGGCCAAGAATAAAAATATATATATCTTCGGCTAAGGACGGGTTCCATCGCTGTCTGCAGTATTGTGCAGTCTTAGCGATATGACAAAGATTCATGAGATCTGGATTATCAAAAAAAAAAGAATAAAAATATCTTGGATTAGACGAAAAAGTAACTCGTGAAAGTCTCAAGAACCACAAGATGAATATGAATATACTCCCTCCGATTTCAAATTATTTGTCGCATTTCTTATTTACACGCCCCCTTAATGCCCTTTAAGAAATGTTGGAGGATTATCAAATGGGTCTCCCAAATGTCCAATAATCCCACTACATTATTTTATAGTCCTGCTTCATTTTGCAGTAGTCCTACTACATGTAAGTAATCTTACTACATTTAGTAATTTTGTCAGTTGTTTAATTTCAAAGTTGAATTTTAATTAATTCAAATTGACAGTTAGTTGGTACAGTAACAGTTACCTACAGGAATGAACAGTTTCATTGTTTAAATTCCAATAGTTGTGTAACCAACAGATGTGTGTATTCAGAATAGACATTGTCATGTCTATAAATAGACTGTCAAAGTAACAGAAATAACACAAGATCTTCTTCTCCTTCTCCAAATCTCTTACACTTATTTGCTGCAGAAAATAGGGCATGTTATATAGACCGGGTTATTTGTTGTCCCATCACTCAATCAACCTCTAAAATGGATGAATTTTGTCTAGAAAAGTGACTACTTCCATAGTTATGGGCCCGAGAGATGTTATATTAGTGATCTTTTTTTGTTAAAGTTATATTAGTGATCATTATGGATTAGAGTTTTGGAATATTTTAGGAATTACAGTACAATCAAACTGTGATTATATTTTCTGAAAAATGTAATTATTTATACACCTTTGATTCAATTTTACTCGTCACGATTCGCTTTTCAGAAGTTTGATAAATAGACTCTGACCAATATTTTAAGATGTATTTTCGTGCTTGCAACTAGTAATAATTTTCGTCTAATTTTTAAATATATCTAAATTTTCAATTTAGTTCTAAAGGTTAATCAAATTGACTCTCATGAAGCGAAACGTGATAAATAAAAGTGAAATGAGATTATTAATCTCTAGGACATAAACCCGAAAAATTTACAATACTAAAAAAATCGAGAAAATCTACCGGAACGAAAAAATTAATTTTTCAATTTATAACCTTTTTTGACCATTTTATTTTTTCTTTAGGGGACGTTTCTTTATATCTTCTTTTCTCCTTTTCTTCTTTTTGGTTACATCTTCTTATTATTTCTCATCTTTTTATTAAAAGAAATATTAGTTAAATATTTTAAAATTGATAAAAATACAAAATTTTAATAATTAATTCCCTTCGTTTCCCCTTCTTTTCAATGCCTTCTACTTTTTCCCTTCTTTACAATGCCAATAATTTATAGTATTTTCTAATAAATTTAAATATATAAATTTTTCATCAAAATATATAAAAAAATTATATTCAAAAAATTTTATTCTCAAAAAATAAAATATATCTTACACATTAGAAAAAAAAAGTAATATTTTTTATAAAACCATATTGGTTTTTTTAAAACATTAAATTAAAAAATAAAAAAAGATAAAAATAATAAAATAAAATTGCAATAAACTTATTAATAAACACTTTTTAAAATAAGTAAATATTAAAAGTTTGACCAAAGTCACAATTTGCGGTATATTTATTTATATATAAAATATGTCATAAGTAAATATTACAAGGAAATTATTTTGATGGAATAAAAAGAAAAACTGAAAGAAAATGGAAGGGCAAAAAGGTAACTGACAGAAAAGGAAAAAATAGATATGACAACGAGGAAACGAAAAAAAAAACAAAAACATGTCCAATCAATCACTTTTAATCAATTGTTTTTTCAGTACTCTACCTTTTTTCCCTACCACTTGACTAGGGATGTCAATGGGGCGGGACGGGGTGGGGGCGGGGGCAGGGGAAGGGGAAAGGTATCCCATACCCGTACCCACCACCTAAAACACATCCCCACCCCCGCCCCACCACCCATCACGGGTAGTAATTTCTCCACCCGCCCGCTCCATTTACTTCACGCGGATACCCACTTACCGTGCACTCCATTAATAAAATGCTCAAATAATGTCTAGCAATTGTTTTAGTCACCAAAATGAAAGTTATATAAGAAAAAGGAAAAAAAATGAACATTTCCACTATGGTGTATCGAATATCAAATCTAAAACCTTGTCAAAATATTATGAATATTAAAAAACAGTAAAGATGAAAATATTTAAGAAAAAAAGGAGAACAAAGAGAATAAGAAAAAAAAAACGTGGTGCATTACGGTGCGGGTTAGCTCAAGTCACATTTTAAATCAAGAAAGGGCCAAATAAATTAGTAAATAGCCTAATTAAACTAATAGATGATACAGATATGGGCGGTGTGGGTACGGTCGGTGTGGATACGGTGAGGGTAGCGGGGCGGGGCGGTACCCGCATTTACCTGCCCCACTGACATCCCTATACTTGACCAAAGACGGACATCAAATATTCGGTGTATTTAGTTATCCCCAATATTTATTAGTTAGACGAATTCTGGTTTTCTTTTGAGTGACGTGTGATTCGATTTGTTTGTGCAAAGATAGATTCGAATAAAGAGTTTCATTGTATCCTAGAGGAAATTCACAATTCCCTTTGCAAACCTTGTGGTGGGGGCAAATATTCCTCAAGGAAAGTGGCATTGCTACACGCCTTGAATCCATTCTGGGGATTTTTATTCTAACCGCCATATTATTTGTCGCGCCCGTTTTTTAACGTTGCTCGGTGAATCCTGAATCATGTGAAAATGTTAATATTGAGGAGTCGTCATTTAATTATTAGAGTAAATTAGGACACTTGAATGTAGCATAAAAATACTACAAATGATCTCGATATAATGGTATGTGAAACTGATGAGATTCTGAATCGGGTTCTTTATTACCCTAAAGAAAAGGGGTAAAACATCCTTTAAAATCCGCTAAATTACGGTTATCCAATCAAACATAAATTAATTATTATGTTTAAGAAAAAATGCATGTTTAAAAAATATAAAACTAATAAAAGGATGATGCAAGTAGTTTTAAAAGATGCATGACCTAAAATAAATAAACTAGCAAGATTTTGAAACATGCATAACGAACCTAAGAAATAAAATAAGTGGCGGGTTTCCAATTTTAAAAACTACCTTTTTTGGTTTATTAATTTTTGTCTACCTATTCTAAATATTTCAATAAGTACAGGAACGATAAATTAAATTACAATACATAGTAAAATAAAACTGAATTAAAGAAGATAAAAATAATAATAAAATAAAATTATCTCCGAGAGGTATATCGTCTTCTTTAGTAAATGTCCCTCGCAAGCTATTATAAAGAACAAACAGTTAAAAACAATTGAATATAAATAAAACCTTCGGATCCAAACCCAAAATAGTAAGTGTATTTATTACGGAGATGTATTCAATTAGGATTTTAAAAGACTATTTTGGGATAAATAAATTCAGTGAATTTTAAAAGACTATTTAACAATGTAATGACTTAACAGATTTTAAAAGACATCAAAAAAAATTTATGTTTGGATTTTAAAAGATTTATCATAAGATTTATAATGATTTGAAAGGATCACATGAATTTTCCATGTCAATTTCTCTAACAGATATTTCAGCGAACAACTTTCATGCATAGATTTGGAGAAAATGAATCATCTGATCTTGTTATGAAAACAATATAGAATCAACTCTACACACATAAGTACAATATGTAGTTGCATAAGGGACATTCTTTCTCTAATAGAATCAAGACTTGCAACAAATGCAAATACAAGTTCATTCATTGAGAACAAATCAATGCAGCTAAACAAAAAACCGTGTATAAAGCCCAAATATAACTTTAAGGTGTTTCACAATCCAAATCATATTTGGAGAGATAGATATCCTTGCTAAAATGAGATTTTGAATACCAAATTAGCCTGAAATCAACAAGTTTTTGAATAACAAAAGACTGTTTGTTATTTCGTCATGATCGACGTAGCTTATTATTGCATTTCAAAGCCCAAAAATTTAAATTCGTGATTTTTTGCACTTTCAATGGGTGTATTAACACACTAATTTTCTAGAATCATGTGGATTATCTCTAATTGACCTGAAATTCACCAGGTCCATGAAAAAGAGGCTTGTGATCGAAACACATTACTTCGTCATGGCCGATGTCAGTTATTTTTGCATTTCAAAGTCCAAAACTCAAATTCGTAATTTTTTACACTTTCGGTGGCACACGGATTTGTATTCTTTGCTACATCGGAGTGAGACTTCTTTAATTCAACACAAATTTCATACTTTTTTCATGCTAGATTTTTAGTGAGAAAATTTTCTCTTTTGTCTTGCCATGTGCGTAGGTATGATTGTATTATTTTTTAGTGGATCAATAATCAAGAAAATGAAAGAAAAAGTAATACAAATTTTACTAGTACTAAATAGGAAAAATATACAAAGATCCTGACAGCAACATTGAATTCGGAGACCCCCTTACCCACACACAAACCCACAATCTTATCTTAGAAACTTCTATATCCTAATTCTCTAACATATGAAAATTAAATTGTGATTGCACACCAAAAATCTCACTGCTTGAAGAAATTTGAGGGATGAGATGAAAGTGAAATGGTTGGAGATAGAAAGAGAAAATGAAAGAATATAAACTGAGAGGAGAAGAGAAAAAACAATCTTGAGAAAAAAAAATCTTATCCAGAAGAGTGAGATTGTTTAGAGGGTATGATATTTATATTTCTACTAAAAAGTCCCACAAATTTCATTGAGAAAAAAAAATCTTTCAAAATTAGCAAGTTTTTGAATATCAAAAGACTTTTTATTAATTGTTTAAAATCTCGATTGAATACCAATAGATTTGAACACATCTCTTTAAAAAATTCTAATAGTCTTGATTAAATACCACAAGACTTAGATTATTTGAAAGTCTTAATTGAATACCACAAGACTTATTTATCCCAAAAAGTCTTTTAAAATCCTAATTGAATACACCCGCCTAAAATTATCTCCGAGCGGTATATCGTCTTCTTTCGTAAATGTTCCTCACAAGCTATAAAGAACAAATGATTAGAAACACTTTCGTAAATGTCCCTCGCAAGCTATAAAGAACAAACGGTTAGAAACAATTGAATATAAATAAAATCTTCAGATCCAAACCCAAAACAGTAAATGTTTTGATTACAGAATGGCTAAAATAAAATTTTGAAAAAAGATCATTCTAATCACGTCGGGGTTGCGAACATATAATTCGTTGGTCATTTAAGTCGCTTTCCTGCCGAAAGTATTGGTCTCTCAGGTGAAGTAAAAAGGATTTAAGTTTCATCCATGCCCAAAAGATTTTATTTCCGTTTTTTCAAAAAACATGGAGGCTTAAAAAATCGACTGATACTTTTTAATTGGTCAAAGTGTAGTATCATATTCGAATAGGCGATATTTTTTCATTAGTGTAGCAATCTGTTCATTTCAAGATATAGTAATCATTTCTCAAAGTATAGAACAACTGTTTTGCCCTAGAAAAGGCAGCTGTTCGCACTCGATATTTTATCCCAAACCTGGACATCAAACTAGCCTTAAACAAAAACAAATACCAATCGTAATATCTTAATCTCTCAAATGGCAGCAAACTCATTAAACATAGCAGCACTATTTTTTTAAAACCGAAACAGCAACAATGGTTTCAAAGTGCAACTTAAGAGCCTCAAAACAGTGGTAAATTGGCTCCGAAATCGGGGCAGCATATGGCCCCTAAATGCAGCAGTTCACGGGTCAAAACGACAGCAAAACAACCCAAAATACCGAAAAATTCAGAATTTCGCAGGAGCGACCAAAATCGTGCAAAATCAGTCCATTAGCAAAAGCAGATAACAGATCCTAAAAGACAAGGCCAAACAAAGGTCGCCGGAGTTTTAGAAACTCCGACGATATACCAAAAATAAGAAAAACCAGTCCGTTAGCAAAAGCAACTAACAAATCCCAAAAAGATAAGCCAAACAAAGATCGCCGGAGTTTTAAAACTCCGGAAAGAAACCAAAAAAATGTCGAATCAGTACAACAATCAACTACATACATACCCGTAAGAGAACTAGAAACAACAAGCGTCTCCGGAGTTCAAACTCCAGCCGGTTTCAACAGCACAAAAAGGGAGGGCGACGACTGTTTGATGGAGTAGAGGTGATGTGTTGTAAAAGGGGCACGGGATAAGCACTAGTGGTGTGAAACAGTAGGGTTGTCGCGGGTTTTGGGGGTGAGGTTCGCCGGTGTCGTCGGCGGTTTTTGGAGAGGAGAAGTGGAGTCCGAAAAATAAGAGGGGAGGGTGTGTGGCTATCTCCTTTTTTAGAGAAAATGAGAGGGGTTGTGATATAGGGGAGTGAAGGAGAAGGAACCGGATTTTCCGGGGATTTAGTTGCCGGAAATCCGGCGGGGATTGGGCGGCGGCGGCGGATTGAGAGGGTGAAAGGGTTTTGAAAATAAGAGGGTAGGTTTTGGTAGCGTTATTTTAGGTTTTTGGTTTTTAGGGTTGTAAAAATAAAAAAGGGAGGTAAGGGAGATGGGCTTCGGGTTTGTTGGGCCTGGGGGGTGGCCGAATTGGGCTGCCCCTTTCCTTTTGGGTTGGTGGGTTTTTGTGGTTTGGGTAGTTTAGGGTATTGGTGTAGAGAATAAGAAAAGGGTAAAATATTAGGTAGGGTTTAGGGACTAAAAATGGATTGTGGTTTAAAAATATAAAAATGTTTATTATTTAAAAGAAAAAATGATTTGAAGAGATGCAAAATTATTAAAATAAAATGACGATGTGATAATAATAAAAATATAATATTTACGAAATGTCTTAATAATAAAAAAATAAAAAATGCGATGTCATTTCGTGAAAATAGGATAACATGAAATATTTATAATTATGATATAAAAAATATCAAAAATATTTAAAATTACATCTAATAATAAGAAAAATGAGTCAAAATTGAATGTCAACACCCTTTACCGTCAGAAATCATGTACAACGACGAAAGCCACAAGGACTCGTAAAAGTCACTTACCCATTCAAGATGGGATTTATGTTTTTTTCTTTTAAAAATAATATTAGTAAAAGTAATTCCAATTAGGAACTGGACTTGACTCATGTCCATAAAAGGACTCCAGCAATTACGTCCACCCTTTTAAGAGAATAGGGTTTCGTGCTTTGTATATGAAAAGTTTCCATAAAAACCTAGTTATGGAATTAAGACTTAGAACCTCAAGTAAATCATCACCTTAACCAAATAGGAAAAAGGTTGATAGGTGGTGCTGTATAAAGAGTTTATAGAAAAAAGTTGAAAAGCAGTTTTTATGAGAAAAACACTTTGTTTAAAGTGTGTGACTATTACATCAAATCAGGAGAGAGAAATTCCAACATCCGTTGATCAAAGAGTTATAGGTACCATCGAAAAAATTTAAACTAAGACTCTCGTCACCAGATTTGTCTCGAAACCTATCCTTTTAAATTTAAATAAATTTAGAATGACCATTGATAAAATTTCCCTTCCATTTTGGTGCGGCACTAGTCAAGTCCATCATACGGGAATTTTAGTTTTTTTAAATTACTAGATTCTAAATTAAAATTTTATACATATTAAATAAGTTTTAAGAAAAATATAAAGTTTAGACCGAAGCTAATGAGTTTGGCTGAAGCCATAACCAACACACTGGTTCTGACCCTGTAAGGATGGTGAATTCAACACTGCAGAGTCTACTCCCTAGCCATATTGGACCATACTTGATGTTGATTTATACCATAATACATGAAACTTTCAAGACCTAGCTCGTTTTAGAGGTGCTGAAGCCATGTTTTGTGCGAAGATAGTTTGATTTTTGAAAGGATTCAGACAGACACCTATAGTTGTTATGTAATAAAACAAAGAAAAGAGATTAGGACAACAATTTCATAGGTCAGTCAGGAATGCAGATTTTTCCGGTACAATGATGTATATAGAGGATCTTGAGTTGGTTCCGTACTGACAATTTGTTTATACTTTCCAAAATAATTACTCCGTACATGCTACCGAGTTCGTCTTTGTTGAGACTAATATATGGCGACATTGAAAGAAAAATCACCGAGTTGAAGCTCACAGATTTTAGTACCAGAACACTAAAAGTTAAAAGAGTTGTTCATGAATTATCCTTTGAAGCAAACATTATCAAAAGAACAAGAAAACACATATTATGTGTTCCAGTAACCACGTAATATAAGTAAATGTAATTAGTGCTGACTATGGAACTAATTGTTATCTTACAAACAGGAAGCTCATGATGTGCATAAGGTAGTTTTGTTGCAGCAGTAATAGAAGACACTGTCAACCAAAGAAAAGCTAATTAGGTAGTCTTGAGTTGCCAAGTTTCTGGAATAGACTTACTGAACTAGTGGTAATTTCAAGAGCACCTTAGAGTGCTAAACTTACTTTTGAGAATTGTACCAGAGAGTACATAGAGGTTTTGGATATTCAGGCACACTGAATTGCAGGGTTTATATTATTGATGTGTACCAACTGTATAGAAACCTTTGAAACAATTTCAAATGGATCTACGTCATACAAAAGACATTATACAATAACAAAGGAGTCGTGGAAATTAGCCATTTCACATGGACACTGCAGCTTTCTGCTTTTTTTATGATGTTTACACTTTAGTTGTTCATAAGACCACCAGGATAGAGCAACATCTTTTATCTTACTCATACAGTGTTTGATCAGATAATCTTGGAGTAGGTATAGCCACTAGAGGCATTTTCTTCTTCAGAACAATCCCAAACTTCTCTGTAATGTCTAATATCTCACCTTGGGGCAATTTCCAGTCGAAAGAATGAATGAGTGAAGCCAGTGAATACATGAACATCCTCTCTGCCATGGCTATCCCCGCACAAATTCTTCTGCCAGAACCAAACGGGAAGTAGTTGAAATCATTTCCGCTATAGTCCCATTTATCGTCCAAAAATCTTTCAGGATGGAACTCAGTTGGATTTTTCCATATAGAAGGGTCTCTCTGTATAGCCCAGACATTTATGAAAACACGAGATCCTTTAGGAACGGTGTATCCTCCCACAGTGCCAGTCTCACTAGGACAATGAGGAACCAAGAGTGGCAGTGCTGGATGTAAACGCAAGACTTCTTTCATAACTGCATAGAAATATGGCAACTGTTGAATATGAGACTCTTCCACTATGTTATCTTTTCCGACAACTGTCTCTAGTTCCTGTTGTAATTTTCTTAAGACTTCTGGTTTGTTCATAATTTCAGCCATGGCAAACTCAACCGTGTTGGAGGTTGTGTCAGTTCCACCGACAACCATATCCTGTTCACAGATTTGTAAAGTGATCATCATGTATAGTAAAACTCAGACTTGTTGAACTGTATATTGGAGTTCAGTTCAAGGTTCACAGTTGAGTTTTTACATATTATCTGATTCTTTCTAAATTTGCTATTTCTTTCCTTTTGATTGGATTTGATCCTTTTACCATAACAAAAGAAAAAAAGACCAGCCGGTATGGGTCAATTATCCGTCCATATAGATATGGTATGAATGATTGAAGACAAATGCAATCTTGGCTACTCAATAATAAAGCAGTGAGGACTAGGATTGATTTTAAGTTTTGAATATGGGAAAGGAAGAGCTTCTTTTGGATCATTTGGAAAAACACATTTAGAAGGAAACAACCAACATTACATCTGATGAAACATCTATGCACAAAATGAGAAAACATACCATAAGTAAGGCTTTGAGTTCAGTCATGGTCAGAGGCATTTTGGCATCTGCTTCATCTTTCAACTTCAGTAAAACTTGCAAAAAATCCTTGCTTTCTTGGCCAACACCATTTCTATCCAATTTCTGTCTCTGTTCAATCATGGCCTCAAATATCTTATCAAATCTCTTTGCCAACACTTTCATCTTCTTTGTTACACCCTGCAAATCAAACCAGGCCAAGCCTGGATAAAAATCGGAAAGATTTGGAGTACCTAACAGCTCAGTCATCTCAGTTACAACATGCCTAAACTCTGCTCCAAGACTAGCTCTTTCCTCACCCTTAACTGTACCACCCCATAACATGCTTGTAATCACATTAAGCACATTCAAGAACATCTGTTCACCAATATTCACAGGCGATCCCGCCTCTTTATAGAAGTAATTGATAGTTTGTCTAAGTTCCCGTCGCCTTAGTTCATAAACAGAATCCAAAGTAGAACCACTAAGCATATCGCGAACACAAACCTTCCTCAACATGCGCCATTTCGGTCCATACGGGGTCCAAACTATGTCAGTGCCACCATATGTAGCCTCTCTACCAGCAGCAGGTACATCCCTGTTAGCAAAAATTGTATCTTGATCCTTAAGAACCTCGCGAGCTAAGGCAGGAGAAGTAATAATAATCCCAATTTTCTTACCAAGCCAAAGTCTACAAATGGGGCCATAAGTTTGGGACAGAGATGCAAAATAGGTGTGAAGTTCAGGATCAAGAGTATGGAGATTACCTATCAAAGGCAAAGCTATAGGCCCTGGTGGCAGTCCCTTATTTGACTTACTGATGAAAAACCAAAGAAACCATAGTAAAGCTAAAATACCAAGAACATAAGAGAAAAATACACCATTTTGTTCAATATTGACTTCTTGCCAGGGCAGCGGGAATGAATCAAACAGAGGTCTGAAGAATTTGAGAGACATGATTTTAGCCTTTGCCCTTTAGAGGGAAATGAGATTGGAAGAGAAAGAGTTCAATGCTTTATCAAGGAATGAAATTTCCTTGGATCAAGACAAAAAGTATCCGGCAGACCTAGATGATACGTTAGTTTTTTATCTCAAAATAAACTATTATTTTCGATCTCAATTTATGTTCACTTTTTGAAATTCAATATTTTAAGACATATTTTTTCTCCAAAATGATATGAGAAAAGTTGCAACTTATAGTATTTTGATAAATTTGTATATATCTCCATCAAAATTTCTCTTTTTAGATATATCTCCATCATAACTCTAAATTTAATTATATCTTCATTAAAATCCAATTGTATTATTTATATCTTCAATTTTTCATTTGATCTCTTAAAATTTATAATAAATATTAATAAAATATTTTAAATACTGTTTTGTTCGGAGTTAGACAAAGGCCATCAGGCAGATGGGTTGCTGAAATAAAAGACACACTATACAGAAAATAAGAGTGTGGCTTGGGACTTTTGACACTGCTGAAGAAGCAGCAAGGGCGTATGATGAACCTGCTTGTATGCTTCGTGGAGCCAATACTCACACAAATTTCTGGCCTTGTTCTTCTTCTTCCACTTCAGCTCTGCCTCCGAAAATCACCAATCTTCTTCTTAGTAGGCGTAAAGAACGAAATAATTCCTTAGCTACTGCTGCTGCTAATGATGATGATTCATCCAATTCTACCTTCCTGCCTGGAATTAATCATCATCAGCAGAAACAGCAAGAAGAAGTTGGAGATAGAGTAGCTGATTTTTCAGATCCGACGTATAATGATTATCTCAATTACTTTGAAGATAACATAACTGATAATAACGTGATCGTTAATGTAAGTGAAACTATAAGAGATTTTAGTAGCATCACTCAAAATGGCTATAATCAGGAATTAATATTCAGCCTGTGAATAATAACTATGAGAGGTCGAACGGAGAGATAATTGAGATAGGAGAGTTAATTAATACTACTGATGTGGAAGATATAGAGTCCAATATTATCGTGTTACTATTCACCATTTGATTTAGCTGAAGAGCTATCAACGGAGACGATGATTTATGGTGAAGAAACATCAATATTAAGTGAGGCAATGAGGAGGATGAGTTATGAGAGGAAGTTTTCGGCTGCACTTTATGCATTCAATGGGATCACAGAATTTTTAAAGATGAAAATGAAATCTGGGAGAGTTACGCGGTCTGAGCAATTATGCAGGCTTCGACATGCGTGCAAAAGGAACCTCGACAAGGAGGAGAAAAATGAAGAATGCAATGTTGTAATGACTGAGAAGAAGGATGCAGAGAATTTATTGGAAGCAGTACCATTTTCATCCATGGAGAGTTCTTATGACAGTGAAATGTCCCTCTGGAGCTCTATTGATCTCCCATCCATATGCTGTGTTACTTGAAAAACAGTCTTTAAAATAAGGGAAGACAAAACCGTCTTTAAAATATCTTATTAATATTTATTATAAATTTTAAGACGTCAAATAAAGAATTGAGAATATAAATAATACAATTGAGTTTTCATGGGGATATAACTAAATTTAGAATTGTGATAGAATATATCTAAAAAGAGAAGTTTTGATGGGGATATATACAAATTTCTCTAGTATTTTTCATGTAGTTTTCTAGTATATAATGTAAAGCCCTAGACGTTTTTTTTTTTAAAACGAAAAAAAAAAGAATTATTAAAAACACTTTCTTATTTGAATTAGAAGAGCTATATCTAACTTAGACTTCTACGAGATCCATCTAGGTCTTTCTTACTTAGGGATTTTGTAAGACTCAAACACTCAACTTTTCACTATATCATCAAAAGTAAAAAATATTAAAGGAAAAACCTCTCCTTTCCCCTCACCTCTTGGACGAAAATTGACCTTTTTGGTGAAGTTTTTGTCTTTCTTTTATTTTTTATTTTTCAAGAGCAAGGTCGGGAAAAGATCAAGTGTGCAAGAATGAGAATAGTGATAGTGTGATAAAAACTGTGAAGAAATAAAGGTGAGTTTTCCTACTCAGAATCCTGTATTTTAAGTTCTATACAAGTTAGAATATAATGTTGGTGTTAAAAGAAAAATCATGAACTTTGATTGTTTAAACAACTGGTTCGAGTCATGAACTTTATGAATTGTTTTTTGGAGTTATACTTATTAGAATTAGATAAAACTTTGTAGGGTTATATATATCTCTGTTACGAACAAATCGAATCAAAGAGGAGATGAAACGGACTTACGGTTTAAGAGTTATCATAGTTTAAACTAAAGGTGGCTAACGGTGACAGTCGGACCGGTAGCTCATAGCGAGTTCTTAGGTTCGAACGATTCTGGTCGATCACCGGACTATCGCCAACCGGTTCGGTTCGTTCTGGATTCGAGTTGGCCGTGCGGTCAAGTCGAGCAGTCCAACGGTCGGTTTCTATTTTTTTATTTTATTTTTATTTCTAGTATTTATTTTCTATAATATAAACTAAATTCAATTTAAATATGTAATATAATATATAATTTAGTTGTATATATTAAAATTGAAACTTTAAAGTTAACTTTTTATTTTATAGTTTATAACTTTATACTTTATAGTTTATAACTTTATATTGTAAATTTGTAATTATACTTTTATTAATTTATTAGATTAGTAGATATAAGTCATATAACTTATAAGTAATATGATTAACAACTAAATAGATAGTAAAATTAAAATTAATGATAAGATGTAAACTTTTGAACTTTCATAACGTTAATAAGAGTACATAATGAAGTAATAATAATTTTATTTACATATTACATCCTTTTGCAAGTTCTTCGTAATCTATAGGTTGATTGAATTGGTTATGCTCCATAGCCTCTAAATCGAGTATTAATTCGATCCGCTTCGCTCCCGCCTTCCAAAATATTGCCTATTTCTTCATCTTACGAGAATTAACGTCTCACATCCTTGATTTCTTCTCTCGATCCGATCCAATCTTGCGCACTAACACTTCTAATGTGCTTCCACCCAACGAGTGACGCGTGTGTCTCCTATTTGATCTCGTGCTTGGCTAAATGCACTTTCGAAGCCACCGTTGAGATCGACATTAAGAACATCCCGCCATCGCTGCAAGTACAGGAATTGCCTTTTGTTATCCCGCCACCATTGTAAAGGGTCAAAATTTTCTTCGGCTCATTGCTTTTGCAAATAAAATTGCATCTCATCTCAAGATCGGCTAGTGGTTGGTTGTGTTGTAAAAGTGCTCCATATGTCTAAAGATTCTTCTTCATCGCCATCATCATCAATCCTCGCAGTGTAGACACGTAACCGTAACTAGAAGGAATATTAGTAGCGAGTTGGTGTTATCATGTAATGTAGCATAATATTCATATAATGTAGTTAAATTAGTATCAAGTTTATTTATGCAATCAAATGAAGATGGAGTTTGCTCCACCTATTTCCATATAAGTATATAAACTAAATATTAGATTATGACAATCTACTTTTTAATAGAAGGATTTAAGATCGCACTAATACAATAAACATCGTGAATAGGAAAAAATATTTTTAAACTTTTCAAACATAATCAGAATCGCATCTCAGATATTTCACATTTGATTTTAAACCATAAAGTAAATAGGAAATTTCAGCTATATGAGCTAAAGCATTACAAACTGTTTGGTAATAAGATCCTGAAAATTCAACAGTTGCAGTGTAAAATTTACGTAAAAATTTTAAAAGTTCACCAATTGATTTCCAATGTTCGTCGGTTAACATATACATCACGTTCTTACAATGCGCATTTGCAACATGTGTTATGGGGTCTTTATACTTATAACATTCTTTTAAAAATAAATAAGTATAATTCCACCGTGTAATAATCTCTTCTGGCATGAATTTAGGTCTCAAATTAAATTGTTTACATTTTTCTTTAAATTCTATTTTTCCTATTATTACTCTGAATAACTCCAACAGCTCTTTTGACAAGTTTTATTTCAGGTGAAACTAAATCAAGACCACTTTTAAATGCATTATCAAATATATCAGGAAGTGGTGGTTGTACTTCCGCTTTTAAAAGATCTACAGCAGCAGTATTATTAGATGCATTATCAAATGATACACAAAGTATTTTATTATAAAGATTATATTTTTGGGCATAAAAACAAATAGTTTCGCTTATATATTTTCCAGTATGACTTTGATCCTCGTCATACGCAAAAGCAATAATACGTTTTTCCATTTTAAAATTTTCATCAATCCAATGACAAGTAATTGTTAAATAATCATAACTGCTCAACGATGTCCAATGTCCAAGTAAAACTAACATGACATGGAAGGTTAGTAAACAAATATTGCAAGAAAATAACATAATCATTATGAAGTCTAAAAATATCATTCTAGTAGTACTACGAGGAACACCTTTAAAAAAAGGATTATATACTCTTTGAATATATGTAATTAAATATGAAGAAAAAGCAAAAGAAAAAGGCAAACAACCTCCGACAATCATTTTTGCTAATTCAATGCGATCTTTTTTTGGATCGCATTTAGCCAACCCCGCTTAATGGATTAAGTTGTTGTTGACGGGTTCTAAATCGACAAAGATTCCATTGTGCCGTATGATCGAATTTTATATGTCTAGCTATAGTGCCCGCCCCCGTCACCACCCCCGCCTTATGTTTATAAGTTCTCCCACAAATATTACATTTAACTCTATCGGTACCTACAACTTTATCATAAAAGAGCCACACTTTACTCCTTTTTTTCTTCACATCGTTACGGTAAAGGAGGTCTACGACTACGACTACCACTAGCAGTACCAACATTGACAGAAGAACACTAGTAGGTGTAGGAGGTTCTTGTTCTTCAAGTTCAACAATATTATCTAATTGAACGTTATCATATTCATTATCTTCATTCCAAAATCTTCTTGCATTTGATCATAATCTATATTTTGATTAGATGATGAAGAACTCTGATTTTTACCCTTGAACTAGATTTACTACTGATCCGACGCAATTCCCCTTAGTAAAGACATTATAAAATATTTAAATAATCAACAAATAAATATGACAATTTAATAAAATAATTAGAGAATGAAACGAGTGTACCAAACTTGATTCGAATTCAATAGAAACTCAAGCTCAAGTCTTTCGTCTTGCTACTTTGAATTTGAAAACTAATAATATTAATAACTTGAAAATTGATAATAAAGATGATTAAGAGAGTATGAGAATAAGAGAATTGAGAGAAATGTTGTGTGATAAAAATGAAGAAAATGTAGAGAATTTATAGATTTTTAAAGGGTAAAATGGAATTAAAATAAATAATTAAACAAAACAAAAACAAAAAAATAATAGTGACCAACGGCCGAAATGACCGCTGGCTACGCCCCGCCCCAATTTCTTCAAGCCCAACGGTCGAAATGACCTGGGCAATTTTTTTTTTTTTTTGGCCCGGCCCGGTTAACCGTAATGGAACCGGTTTTCGCACGCCTAACCGGCCCGGCCAGATCGTTTTTTAATAACCGTGCGGGTTGGTTGGGGCCAACCCAACCCCAACCCAGATACCTTACCGGCCCGGCCGCCAAGTAAACTACTGGTCAACCGGTCCGGTCGGTCAACCCGACGGCTGATGATGTGTATAGTTTAAACTTTATGCCACATATTTGCACAAAATCTGGGAAGGCAGAATTACGAACTGTTTTACTTGAGTTGTACTTATTATAATCAGATAAAAATTTACATGGTTGCAAATCTCTCTGTTATGGAGATATCTAGCTAAAGAGGGGTTAAAACGGACTTAGGGTTTGAGATTTATTGCACTTTAAATTTTTGCTCCGGATCGATTGAAATTCGTAGGGCAGAGGATAAAAGGGTAAACTGTAGCAAGTGGTACATAATATGAGCTTTGATTCAAACGAAAGTCCTAGGTTTAACTTTTATCGTCAGTTTGAGAATTTACGGGGCTTGATCCCGACTTACGGATAAGAAGTTATGATTATTTTAAGATGGTACCTTGTTTTACAAATATTCTGGCGAGACTAGTTACAAGTGGCTGTTTTGCGGACGAATTTATACTAGTTAACCAAAACATTTTCATATGAAATATGGTACAGTGATAGGTCCCTGGTTACCTTCATTTCATCGTAAGAAACACCGTAGTCAAAGTTACGGTTGAAAAGTTATAATCATTACAAGTAGGACAGAATGTTAAAGAATATATGTATAGTATTTAATTGACCTTCTTAAAATACAAAGTGGATATAGGTGTACAAATATGTAAATGCATCGGATCGAGTTGCACGCCGCAACAAATATGTAAATGCATCGGATCGAGTTGCTCGTCGCAACAAATATGTAAATGCATCGGATCGAGTTGCACACCGCAAATGTTACACCCCGTAATTCCAGGACATGAATAAGAGAATAGACGCAAGAACACAAGACTTGAAATTGGTACGAAAGAAAGAATTGTTTTTCCGAAGGAAAATCTTCCGAACGTCGGAAAGGAAAAATGTTCGTTGATGAGAATTAGATTCTCAAAATACATTATTTGAGGAGCATGGAATTTATTATCATTGTGGAAATGTATTTTACGGATTTGGTCACGTAGGGCCCACCCGAGAAATTTTACGTTTTGTGGGGCCCACGAGGGTTACAAAATTTTAGGGACGAATGGGAGGGCGACACGTGTCATCCCCCCCCCCCCCCATGGGCTTGTTCGAAATTGACCATGGGTAAAATGGTCATTTGACCAAAGTATATATGACCAAGTCTTGCAAGCTAAGAGCTTGATTTATTTGACTAAGTCAAAGAGTCCACTTGGCTTGATCTTTTAATGTAATGCATCCAAGACACTCATATGTGTTAATCTAGACCCTCCATTGTTTTATATAAGCATCCTAAGTAGCAAGACTTGTCTCTAACACTTAGAAAATTTTAGAGAACTTGAGCTAGTGAGATGAGGCTCTCGGGTTTGACACTTTTTCCACACAAAAATTTTTAGTTTGTGGTTCATAATTCACAATACTTTAACCCAAGATCTCTAGGGGTATTGTAAGGATATATCAATAGAAAGATCCCGGAAAAACGACGTTTTTACGTTATTCGCAAGGCGAAAACCTAAGGTGTTCTTCAACTTTGAAGTTGGAACTTGAAGAAGAGTTCTTCATGAGCTTCTAAGGAGTGCTTGAAGCGGATTGGAACGTAAGAAGAGGAGCAAAAATTTGCTAGGATCGACTTTGACGCTTGGATATTATTAGGGCTTATTGAGGTAAAATCTCCATATTCTTAATGTAATTGAAGATTACATGTTATAGTAGTTAAGAAATGAGCATGTGGTATATAGAATGAAGTTTGAAAAGATTTGGATCATGTCAACATGTTAAAACCGAAAATGGACAAGTTAGCCACTAATGTTGTAATCAATTTGGTCGATAGTTACAATCGTCGCATGTTAAGGAAGAAAGGATTTATAGTTGTTGTAATTGTTATTATGTATATAACATGTTGGAATAACAACTTGGATTGAAAAAGGATTTGAAAGGAAATTGATAATTGTTGTGACAATGGTAGCCGAATATGACTTGGAAATATTGGACAATTTTATATTGATTGTGGGGCAGAATTTTACACGTCCTATTAAGCGTGTAATCACCTTTGTATTGCTGAATTGTTGGGCCTTAAATGTGGCGTTTGGTTATTGATTTTCGAGCCTTGAAAAAGGTGGAAAAGTACGTAGAAACAAAAGAAGTGCTGCCCGATTTTCCGTAGAATTAGAGACCTTACACTTAGTATGATTCTACGTTAAAAAGTGAGGAGTTGATAGACATGTTATGATTAATATAGGTTGAAGTACTACGAGTAGCGTATTCTACTTAAAGGATGGAATAGATATCAAGGTTGAAGTACTTTGGAGCATTTTGCTACTTGTCGATAATCGTCGCGAGGTATGTGAACCTCTCCTCCTTTTGGCATGATTCTATGTATGAAATATACATGTGGTGCTATTTCATGATTCCTTCTACTCTTAGAAGTTAAGAGGTATGTATGTTGATTTACTCTATGTGAAAGTTATGTCTAAGTTATCCTAAGTTCTTACCAAGTCTTATGGGGGGTGTTGGTAAGAGTCGTTAGGAAGTATTTGGAGTCGAGTTGACTTTGCTAATTTATTGCACGAATGAGAATAAGTATCGAACAAGCCATTGCAGCGTTAATAAAAGAAAATGTATCTACAATCAATTATATTAAAATGAGTAGAATCCTCCATCATCATAGAAACTAAAATAAGACAAAATTGTATTACATTTTCTAGATCATGACTGCTTTAATAAGATCGTTATAAATAAGTATAACCTATTCACAACGCATAAAAGTATATGTTACTTAATAGTAAAGAGTTTACGTTATGAAGTTTTAAGATCATGAACCTTGAATTCTTAAAATGTTAAGAGACTTTATTTTTTTAAAGTTAAGAGACTTGAAAGTCTAAGTTAAAGAGACTTTATTTCTAAAGTTAAGAGATTTGAAGTATTTTGAAAGTTATGTAACTTGATTTGAAAGTATAAGTCTCTTAGTTATAAAAAAAAAATATAAGTGTCTAAAGCATAAAGTTAGTATAACGACTTTATGGAAAGTTGGTTATAATAGCTTTATGGAAAGATGAAAGAATGGTTTACTCTAGTGATGTAAATAAGGATACATGACTTGAAATGAAGAAAGACAAATTGATTTGAAGGCACCAATTGCTTAAAGTTTTAAAGAAAGAAGTCACTTGATTTAGAAGCCTATAAATGTATTTCTAAAAGGTATTGTGTCTTGTCTTGAAAAGTATATATGACTTGATACTACGGTTATTAGTATCTTGAGATTTTATATAAAAAGGAGTCTTTTGAAAAGAATGGAAGTACGTAGTACTTTGGGTTAAATTCCCGAATTTTTATGTGAAACGAAAAGTGTCTTGAGTATATAAAATGAAAGTCTAAAGATTTAATGAACTTACCTATGCTTTCTTGTGATAGCCTTGAGTGCAAGTATTATATGTTTACGCTGCCGTGACTCTCAGTTGGAGGGCCGACTGTCTTGTTGTGAATTTACTTGGACGTATCGACAGTGACGGAGGCTTCCACGGGTATGCTTCCATTGTGATTGATCCTTGAACATGCTTATACGATGTGGGATTCCGGGGCATGCAACCAGGAGGCGGGTTAGATTTCCGGATTTATTTTATTACCCCATGGCCATACTTATACGATGAGGGATTCCGGGGCATGCGACCATGTTATGTGCTATTACTCCATGGACTAGCTCCCCATGAAGACATGTACCCGAGATGAGGGATTCCACGGGAATGTTATATACGATTATTATCCCATGACCATGCTTATACGATGAGGGATTCCGGGGCATGCGACCATGTTATGTACTATTACTCCATGGACTAGCTCCCCATGAAGACATGTACCCGAGATGAGGGATTCCACGGGCATGTTATATATGATTATTACCACATGGTCATGCTTATACGATGAGGAATTCCGGGGCATGCGACCATGTTATGTACTATTACTCCATGGACTAGCTCCCCATGAAGACATGTACCCGAGATGAGGGATTCCACGGGCATGTTATATACGATTATTACCCCATGGATTAGCTCTCCATGAAGTCATGTACCCGAGATGAGGGATTCCACGGGCATGATATATATATATATATATATGTATTGTATATGTGTACGCCGACAATGAGGTAGGATGCCACGGGCGCGTCACATGATTATATGTTACACTTACGGCTGTTGGCAATGATGGGGGATTCCACGGACAGGAGATATATATATGTATTGTATATGTGTACGCCGACAGTGAGGTGGGATGCCACGGGCGCGTCACATGGTTATATTTTACACTTACGGTCATGGCGGTGATGGGGGATTCCACGGGCACGCTTTGATATTTGTGGGCTTGAGACCCTTACTGGACTATGTGATGATATTTGAGGGCTTGTGTCCGTAGCCCTGTGTGACTATTGTTCATGTGTTGAAATAGTCTCTAAAAGGTAAAACTGACTTTCATTACTTTCACTTTGACAAGGCACATTGTACTGTTATTTTGGTTATCATACATGTCTCTAGCTTTATATAGACTGTTATGATTTCATTACAGTATTTTCAGTTTCACATACTTGATACATATTTCGTACTGACCTCCTTCGGGAGGCTGCGTTCATGCTGCAGGTCGAGGTACATAGTTTGCTGATCCGCACTCTTAGGATCACTGTTCAGTTCTCGGAAAGCTCCATTTTTCCGAAGGCTTTGTCTGCTAGTACGGTTCCCTGATGTTGTAGATTTTTAGTACATTCAGGGGTATGGCAGGGCCCTGTCCCGTCACAGTTGTTATGTCAAAACTCTTAGAGGTCTGTAGACATATCTTGTTGGTCGCTTTGTAAAAAAGAAGAAGAGGTAACTGCTTTTGGTTTTTCCGTATTTATATACATCTAGGGAGGTGGCCTTATCGGCTAACCTGTTATTTATGTTGTTAAGTTTTTGTATGTTCCGCTGATTATCTCTGATGTATACCTGTAAGGGTGCCCAGGTAGGGCACCAGTCGCGGGCCCGGGGTCGGGTCGTGACAGCAAATATGTAAATGCATTTGTAAATGCATCAGATCGAGTTACACGCCGCAACAAATATATAAATGCATTTGTAAATACATCGGATCGAGTTGCACGTCGCAACAAATATGTAAATGCATTTGTAAATGCATTAGATCGGGTTGCACACCACATATATGTAATTGCATTTGTAAACCTTATTGTGTAATATGAGATAAAACATGTATTTTGGTTAAATTGAGTACTTCCAGTAACGAGTCGATAGAGAATATTCTTGTGTAAACACTTGATCTTGATACATTGAAAATGATGAAGTTTTGTGTCATAACATGGTTATTGTGTTATAATATGTTTGTATTTAAAATATTGTGAGATTACTTTGAATTACAGGGTGAAGTTCTCACTCAGCCTCGGATGGTAGGACTGACTCTTTTATTTAACACATTTCAGGAAAGCGTGATAAAGAAAAAGCTCTGCAACAGGGCTAGCGATCGTCCCACAACCTCTTTGATCCACCAATCCATTATTCCGAATTTGGTGAAAGCTATTCTGGAATAAGCATGTTTACAGAACTAGGTTTCATTATCTCGGAGAATGCACCACACAAGATTGTTCTTTGTAAACTTCGAATTGCTATTTATTATATATATTATTTCCGCACTTGAATATATGTTTAATTTAGGAAGAAAAGAAGTTAATGGTTCGCCTGGAAAATGGATAGTTGTCCAAGTGTCATCACGCCCTAAGGAAAGACTTAATAAAAGTCGGGGCGTGACATATAATTTTTAATGTTAAAATATTAAGTTAATCTAATTTAATTTAGCTTCAAAGTTTAGTCAAATTGACTCTCAAAAAATGAAAAATGTCACATAAATTAGGACGGGAGAGTAATTTAATTGGTGTAAACAATGTGTGTGAATATTTTGTTTCTTTATTTCTATCACTATCATCACACCGACAAATACTTACCTGCACCAAGTGTTTTTATCATATCAATGTAATTTATTTTGATTACGTGTATTAATGAAGTGGATCTATATATTAATTAATCATGATTAAGTTATATATATTTAAACACATGTCATACATTCTTTAATTTGGTGTAACCATCCGATACAAATAAGTTTTTACCTACCATAACTGTTCGAACTCAAAGATTTAATTGTGAATCGCCCCTTTTAACTTCACATAGCAAGATGCCAAGTTTAAGGTTTATCTCGTCTTACTTTATACGGCAAGATGCAACCATTAAGATCTTTTAGGCCCGGGGCATAGGGTTGTTATCGGTCCGAATATTCCCGGTAATTACATGAGAACCGGACCGATAAACCCTGATCGATACTCGGACCTAATCCTTATCGGTCCGAATATGAGTACCATAAAATTACCGGACCGATAAGGATCCGGTCCATTAAACCCGACAATTAATAACCCCCCAGCCCCCACCACCACCCCCAGCCCCCCGTCAATCCTAATTATATTTAATTGTAATATTTCATAATGTTGGACTATTTTACATGTTTTAAAAATATATGTGATGTAGACTTTATGTTTTGATGTGAAGTATTGACATAAAATATAGGGAGAGAGAGAAGAAAGTAGTTGTAAATTCGTGCAACTTTAAATGGTCACTCTGCGCTCGAACGTCCGTTTCATCTATTTTTTTTTATTTCGCGTATATTTTTGAGACGGGGCCTGATTATTTGGCGCAGCTGATTTCTCCAAATACGTCCGTCTTGCCAATTAATTTCACTTTTTCCCAAATCGTTACTAATTTTCTCTTTTCTTCGCTAAAGATCTCGCGATATACAACAGATTTCAACGTCCAAATTTTTCGTGGTAATGTGTCCAAGAATGTCAATTTCAGTATTGAAAATTTAATTTTTTTTAAAAAAATCGAGCCCCGGACACGTCTCGGAAAAATCTTACCGGTCCGGACCGAGAACCGGACCGATAAGGTTTCGGTCCGGTCCCGGATCTCGACTCAGGACCGAAACCTTATTGGTCCGGTTCTCGGTCCGGACTGGACCGATAACAGCCCTATCGGGGCATGAGGTGAATTTTTAAAATTCAGCTGGAGGCCTGCAACGTGAGTTCAAATTCTGATGAGATCACTTTGCTCTTTTATGGGATAGGACCTTGTAGGTGATATTAGTTGCTATGTTTTCAAACTCTGGTCATTAGGACACATTCCGTAATTTACTGGTATTAGTATTAAGGGACCGATACTACTATCTCCATGAATAGTCTGGCGTAACCCAGTAAGTTTGATATAAAAAAAAATAAAAAGACGTCAATGACCTTTGTTTGGTAGCGCACACGGATCTTCCGAACTTTTGATACCGTCCAGCTTAATTGGTGCTTCTTCCTGTGTTCACAAGACAGATAAGGAAATACTTAAATTAGGAATATATTCACAAATATGCTTTTTAAAATCCTTTTTAGTTACTTTCTTTTAGGGATTTTTTTTGATATCATATTTCATCCGTCTCAATTTAAGTGTCTTAGTTTAACTAAACACAAAATTTAAGAAATAAAAAAAAATTGAATTTTATAATCTTAAATGAAAGATGTGTTGTGATGTGATGTCCCGTAAATCTTCTGGTTTTAAATTTTTCAAAACTTACTAATTGAAAGAGCTACTCTTTTTGAGATAACCTAAAAAAAGAAGTAAGAACCTTAAAATGAGACTGAGGGAGTAGCTTTTAGTGATAGTTTCACACACCTGACTAGGGCTGTACAACGGAATGGGGCGGAGCGGAGTCGGATTGGGGTGGGCGGGGTCGGGATCTGGTGGAGTAGGTCGGAGTCGGGGTTTGTCGGGGCTGATGGGGTGTGCCTCCGCCCCGTCCCGATCCAGAGGGGGTTGGGGTCGGGTGGGTCATTTTTTTATTTGCCTTTAAATTAAATAAATAAATAACACACATACACAACAAGATAGCTTAATAAAAACATCTCAAGACTGTTTTTGTGTCTCTTATATTATTCGACTAAAAGTGTGTTTTTTTTTTTGTAATACAATTTCAAAATTGCAACTTCGTGATATTGAAAGTTGCAAATAAATAGCATAGTAAAATTACAATTAAAAGAATTACATTTTAAGAAACACATTTTCTTGTTTCTTTATAATGTTTTGTGGTTCTTCGGTTGGAATTGGTATATCTTGGTCAAATTGAACGACGTCGCTTGCACATCCGTCAGATAAGATTTCGTTGTAATTGTAGTCTTCTTCTTCGTCGATATCCGGTTGGCCGCACCTCCTACGCTCCGCACGAATCCAGTCTCTGAATAGAACTGCAATCTCTAATGAGTCTCCTGCCAATGAATGTATGTGCTCCCCTATTTGAAATCTTCCCGCAGAAAATGCACTTTCGGACGCTGTTGATGACGCTTGAATGTTCAACACATCTCGGGCCATCTGTGATAGTGTTGAAAAATTCTTCTCATTCTGCTTCCAATATTTTAGCAAGTCTTCACGTCCCTCTTCATTTTCGATTGTTTCGTACGGTACAACACCCTGCAAAACAAAAATATCTAACTCGCTAATTTGGTTAGAAACGGTACCACTATTCATTCTCTGTCTGAGGCTTTGAATACTAGCCGTAGAAACAACATGTTGTTTTTGGGGTTGTATTGAAGAAGAAGAAGAAGAAGATGACATGGAAGTCGGTTGGTTGCTAGCACTTTCTTGTTGATAATGCGTATATATATTTTTACATTCATCTTGAATGCTTCGCTACTTATTTCAACAGGTGGTGGGTCATTTGATTTTTTAGGAGTTGGAGGTGGAAGTGTAGCTATGCAATCGTAAATAGTTTCAACAATATTTTTACAACCGTCTAGTTTAATAGACGGATTTAATACAGCACTAATAAAAAATATTGGGGGAATAGGAATAAAATATTTTTTCATTTTTTTAAACATTTTTTAATAGGTTCCTTATAAGCTGATTTTGCCATATATTCACTAAGTAATATAATTTTTTCTAAAAATATATTAAGTTCTAAAATTGTATCCTAATCGAAATCTATAAGCATATCACTAGGATTTCGATTACGGGCGTTAAAAAAATGGGTTATAAGTATTCTATACTCATAAGCAACACGTAGTTGGTTGTATAAAGAATTACATCTAGTGCATACTTCTTCGGGAACTTTTCTGTAAGCTAGACCACAATCATGACAAGTTTTTTTTATATTCTTTTAGTCGTTGTATTCTATTATTTTTTAAAATATAGATTATAGCAAATTGAATTTTTGCAAGAATGTCTTCAAGAAGTTTTATACTATCCTTTACAATTAAGTTATAAATATGACATGCACATTTTATATGAAATCTGGAAAAGATGGAGTTAAGACAATTTTTAATAATCTAACAACAGAAATATTAGAAGAAGCGTTATCTAATGTAATAGTCATGACTTTATCACTTATGCCATAATAAACGCAAACAGAAAAAATATTTTCTTGAATAAAAATACCCGTGTGCCTTTCATCAATATATATATATGCTAAAATATGTTTTTGCATAGACCATTTATAGTCTATCCAATGACATGTTACAGTTAAATAATCATGACCGTTAGTACTACGGCCTATATCAGACGTGATAGATACTTTTCCAGGGTAATGATATAAATAATAACGTAAATATTGTTGATATTCGTGTGCAAATTTAAAAATATCTCTCCTAACAATTGATCTAGGAAAACTGATATAAGCAGGATTGTACATTGATCTTATATAATGAATAAAACCAGGAGAATCATGAAATGAAAAAGGCAAACCCTCCACTGCAACTAATTTTGATAATTCTGCTCTATATTTCATTTTATCGTATTTAGGGCCTACAACTGCCCTGTCATAGGGTCAATTTGACCCTGTACCTGGTGCGGGACAGTATGTGAAGCTTGTCCCGACTCAGAGACCATTGTTGACTCACCCTTCACTTGAGTCTTATATTCTTCCCACCTAGCTTTGTGTTTGGTATTCAAATGCGTAGTTAAACCTCATGTCCGCCACGACCTCTTCCTATTTTGAATTTATAAATATTTTTACAAATTGTGCATCTAGCAGCTTCATTTTGTACGTCTCTATCAAAAAAAGTCCATACAAGTGATGTTAATTTTCGTTCTGGTGGGCCTAGTCTCGTACTAGGGGGAATAGGAGGCGTTCCAGTTTGAGGTGCATTAGTTGGCGTGTCATCTAGATTAATTGGCGTGTCATCTAGATGTTCTAAATTAAACTCTTGTTGATTTTTAGAAAATAGCTCATCGTCTAAATCTACCGGTACTTCAGGAAAATTTTGAGTATCAATAAAATCATCATGTATAGGAGGAATAAGATGACTAGAAGAAAGACCCTTGCCATTGTCACCCCTACTAGAACCAGACATACCCAACATACATCTTAATCCTTTCATTATAATTTATGCTAATAAATAGGGGTCGGATGGGGTGGGGAAGGGTCGGTGTCGGTGTCGGGGCGGGGTCGGTGTTGACACCCAATTTTGACCCTCTCGTTCAATCATTAATCATAAAATTACACTAATTTTTTAGAATGATCTTAATAATTTTAACAATAATAATACATGCATAAACACATAAATGAGTAATTCAATAATGACATCCCAAACATTAAACGCTCCATAAATATTATGTCAGCATTTAACATTTTAATAATAATAAATACATAAGTAAATAATTTAATAATGGCGTCGCATCAAGTATTCCCTTAAAATTATATCCACATTTATTAATATCCAAAGCAATTTCATAAGCAATTGAAACCCCCTCATTAATTTAATCTTAATTTAACATCCCAAAGTATGCATAATAAATAAGATTTTAATAATGGCATCGCAGTATAAAACATTAAGCACTAATTAAATAGCACGCCCACATTTATTATTGTAATAATTTAAACTCAAGCTAAAACTAATAAAGCACCTAAAACCATATTAAAATAATCTAATAATAACTTAAACCTCATTTACTAACACTTAAAATAAACTAACACCTAAATTTTACCACAAGCCCAATTCTCCATTTAAATTCAGAACAACCTAACTCCCTTTCAAATTATCAGCCCAACACCCATAAGCCCAAATTGCCCAAGCCTTTTTCAGCCATTCTCTCCATCACCTAAACCAAAACTAATGCCTAACCTAAAACCTACACATAAGAGAGTCGTCGTCGTCATCACGCACAAATCCAACGTTTCCTTTCCAAGTTTACCATATCAAATCTTCCACAAATCAATACCAAAAATCGTACCATCTAATTACACCCAAAATCGGGTCAAAACCTTTCCAAAACAATCACCCAAAATCTCAACTTACCATAAACATCTTACCATAAATCAGCCCCAAAATCTAAGTTGCCATAACCAAACATAACAAAAAATCGCACCAAATTAGTGCCGAAGTTAGCCAAAAAAATCGTACCAAAAGCTACCAAAATTAAAAGTCGAACGTAGGCTATATAAGTGAGCCCATTGTTACATGCAAAGGCATCCAAGAAAACATAGGAAAATCAGTCATCAAAAACTGGCAAAAATTTAAAAATTAGAGTATAAGAAGCAAGAACAAAATCACTCACAAACCACCAGTCGAGAATACCGCAATCTCGACCCTTTCAATAGCATCGCAATAAATTTTCCGAGCGGATCAACGACTTGATACGTTGCCTCGGTTCGCTGTCCGGAGAATGCAATATTTTACCCTTCTAGTCTTAGACTTCAGTTGATATTAATGCGTGTAATATGTGTTTCTTGCGATGACTTAAGTGTCCTAAATTCGATTACTGAACCTGTTTTAATTGATATTAATTGCTATTAATGTTCGCGACTGTGATTGTTAATGCATCTTAATAACTGTGATTGAACTTAGAGTGTGTTTGAATTTTTATGAAGCACGTCTTGTGGTGTATTAAATGAATACAGTGTCAATATTGTCTTGTATCTTGTTGGAACATTCAGCTCTACATGGCCCTTGAGAAATGCTGCAATCTCTTTTCTTCACCTTTGATTGAAATATATACTTACCTGTTGAAATAAATACTGAATACATTAGTGCGTATTTTGGCTAATGAATTACATAATATATTTTGACTGAAAGAAGTAGATAAAAGGATCAATATATTCATTTGTCTTCTGTTAAAATAAATCAAATATCACGTTCTAGCTTAAGTATAAAAGACTTCAATTCCTAATATGATGATTTTAAATAATATCTCAGTGCTTGTTTCTAATTTTGCAATGGATGAGAATCCCTAAAATTTCCAGCAATTTTGTAAAAGTTTGGCTTGAGAAAGGTCTCTGGTTTGATCCCGTTTACTTGCTACAAATCGTGCATTTTATTTTTGACTTGTTTGAGTTTACATGATTGTTCGTCTAGTTGAGGGCATGTACTAATCCTTTTCCTTATCTTTTATTTTACATGAAATACATCGGAGGCAAATGAAGAGTCTCATAGTGAGATTCATCACGAGATACAGCATACGAAGACCCGCATCAATGTGCACCCCGCATCCGCATTCGCGTCAGAAGTTCCAAACTATAGGAGGAATAACACCGCCATGCCTTCGAGTCACCTTTATTGTCTTCCTATCCCGCCTCATTTATGTGTTGTAAATTAATTTATTTGATATTGCACTGTTAACATTACATTTAGAATAGTTAAACCCTGACTCAATAAATAGAAAGTGGCTAAACTAGAAATTTGTTTTCCCCTTAAGTTACTTATCACAGATTTCTCATGCACTTTTGTCTAACAATTAAATTTGCATATCTAATCATGAAATTTAGACATAAATTCTTATCAATTGCAAAATTAAATATTTTTTACTTATGTTAATCAAGATTAAGTTAGCAAGTAAATATATGCATTTAGTCAACAAATCAACTTTGCATCATTTTTTTTATAAATACATACCTTTAAACTTTATGTATATTTTTTGTAGCATTAGTCTAATGAATCTTTTATAAAAAATGCGTTCTTTTATAAAACACTTGCAACATCTTTTTAAACATGCATTTTCTCTAACATAATAATCAACTTAGGTTTGGCAGGATAACCGTAAGTTAGTGGATCTTAGAGGGTGTCTAATCTCTTCCCTCTAGATTAATAAAGAATCCTTAACCAGAATCTCACACTAGTTTTGCAGACCATTAAAATGGAGTTAATGTTGACTTTAACCTAGTTGACATTTAGGTGTCCTAATTCACTCAAACTAATTAGGTGACGACTCCGTGAACCCCTTTAGCATTTAGCATCTTTTAGCACCTTTTATTTCTAACATATAGGCAAGATTCGCTGAGAATTAATGTCGCGGTCAAAAAAGGGTGTGACAATCGGGGCGGGGTCGGGATCAGTTTTTTCATCGGTCCCGTACCGGTACCGAGTACCGATATACCGATACCGGTACAGTGCAGGGGGGTCAGGGCGGGGTCGGGGTCGGGGTCGATATACCCCGCCCCGTTGGACAGCCTTACACCTTACTCAAGGTTTTACTTTGTAATACTAATTTTATGCTTACCTCCTTTTATTTTGATTTCTTTATAACTATTATTTTAACTTATACAATTAAGGCAGAAAAAGAGTACTACACTTTGACTAATTTATTATTTCTAAAACACTATTTTGTTTGATTAATTTTATAAACATCTTTCTAAAACAATCTCTAAAAATAAAAGGTATGAGATGTACGTGATCCAGGGGTGCACCGTTGAACAAGATGCAGGCCAATGAATTATTGAATCCAACAGTATCTCAGGCTTAATGTATTATCTGTTCCATTATCTGTACGGGCTTTAAAAATGTTAATTGAATATTTTGCCCTTTGTTTAAAGTATCTGTAATCAGTAGCTGACCCTTAAACAAGCTGGTTCAAAAGCGATAAAGATATGATTCTACTTTTCAAAAAAGAAAAATGGATGTTCAATTTTATATTTTATTTTAAGTGTTCAATTCTAAGATTTATATTTAATATTGTATTTGATTAATCACACAATTTAAACAACTTAAAGTACAAAATTAAAATAATAATAATGAATAATCAATTTTGAAACAAGAAGTAGCCTAACCTTTTCTTATTTTAGTTTTTAAAATAAAAACAGCATGTTACATCCCGTATTTTCGTGCTCGTATGCGTCATAATTAAAGTAACATAAAACCCGATAAGGCTAACATATCATTTTTTAATGGAAACAAGTTTAAAAAAGTGTTACGTATGTTTCGTAAGATTTGAGAGTTAACATATCAAAGAAATTAAGTTCGTCAAAATTCGGGGAAAGACAAACATAATTTCCGGACCTAATTTTTTGTCTAACTTGTCGGATGTATATATATATAGTATATAACGAATTATGGAGTGCATAACCTATGTACATTCAAGTTCAAAGAGTCTACTTTCCATTGCAATGGACTGTTAGTTAATCTGAGAAATACAGAGAAAATTACGGAGGAACAACTTGACGTTGCATATTAGAACTCATTAAAGCTCGATTCGCATTATGTTCGATAAAAGGAATGAGGGAAGCTCCAATAGAAAAAATATTAAAAAGGAAAAATACTTCGAAGATAAACCTGTTCCCATGCAATAGTCAAGAATTCTTGACGGTGTCGAGCTGGAACAACCTGTTCTTCCTGAATATCCCGATTTAAGGCTAAAGAATTTCCTGCTGCTACCATATAGTATTCGTCTTTACCGTACAAAATTATAAGGAACGGTACGTAAAAGTAAACCATTTTTCTAGGTAGTAGAAAGAATTTTAAGTCTTATATATTACTTTTGTTGGGTCCGGAGCTACGGATAAGCAAGAGTATGTAAGAATAAAACTGTAACAACTAGAACAACAAAAACAATTTCTGGATGTTGTCTTCAATGTTGTGTCAACATCTGAGACAACATTGTGATAAAACAGTTATAAACCTTTATAAAGTAAATGCAGAGGAAAAGTAAAGAGACACAAAGTTTGTATTTTCAAGGGTATATATAAATATATCCCTTGATGGCCAATGACTAAAGAGTTGTATATATTAAGTACAATTACAAAAGAATTTCTTTTTACAAGATTGAGCAATAAATGCGGAAAAGAAACTACAAACAAAAGTGAAGTCGCAGATGACTTCAGCCTAAAGTTAAAAGATCTAAAAAGACAAATACAACATCTTCATTACAATTGCTTGAACTATAAGCTTGATCTAAAATCTGGGTAGCAATAGTAATGTGAGACTAGATGCTGTTATACTACTTTAGGCTAAGTGTGTTGATCCAGTTTCTATGGTGAATATCCAAGAGCTCTGTTGGTAATTCTTCTCGTTCAATTCTAGCTATCGATACTCTGAAGATCACCTCTATTTATTGTGTAGAGCTTCCCTTGAAATCCTCACTGATTGGTTGCAGAGGTTGAGTAAAAGCATGCTTCTACTTGGACCGGTTCTTGCTCCTTAAAAAGCTCAACGTTCTGGACTTGGTCTTCACGCTGCTTCTTCTCCAAGCTTCGACTGTTTCTTTTACCACGTTTTAAACACAGCATCATTGTAGGTTTGCCTAGGTCATTTTTTACTCACAGTAACAAGACCTGCTTTGGCCGAAAGAATAGGCAAAATTGTTACAGAGATGTTGTCACAACATCACAGACAACATCCTTATTTTCATAAGATGTTGTCCTGAGCATTTACCGATGTTGTCACAATATCCATCCAACATCAACAACTTTGTTGGATCACGGGACCTCATTTCACCCCAAACCAGATCCTAGATCACCCTAACATTCTCCTAAGTGTTATCCATCAATTTGCAACTCAATCCAAAGATAAACCACGATTCAACGTAAGGAATCTCGTGGCTGCCACTAACTCCTCTTCTTGCTCGTTGTAACGATTTAGAAAGTATATTGGTGTCAAAGTAAGCTAAGGAACAGAGGATTCTTGACATATTGAAGGTAAAGTTCATCTTCCCTAGCCTACTTTTAAATTTGTGCAAGTGTTGGATTTAATTTTGTTGGAGAATTCTTAAAGACACTAGTAACTATGAAATTTGATGTTGAGATAGGTTATGTGGGCTGTTTGTACATTATTTAAGGAGCCAAATGGAACTGTAAAGGTATGGGTAACATTATTGGGATGAGGAGAAGTGATGATAAATATTGTTATGCTAACACACGTTGAATTTGAACTATAAATTACCCAATGAAATTGTGTTCATAAGTTGTTCGATTAAATGACTTAATAAACTTTCCTATATAATATGAAGCCATATTTATACCAATCCTTTGTATGATATAGATAGACATCTGTAAGAGGTGTGAGGACTTGTGTAACAGTTGTAGCTTCGTGGATAAAGTATGTAAGACTTAACTCTTTTCTTGGCATGATCCGTATGCGAATGAACATAATCGGAAATACGTCCTAGAGTACTCTATTCTTAAAGGCTAGAAATATCAATGGTTTTTGTTCTAATGAGGAAGTTTATCGACTCATATATATCTTGTTTTATTGAATCTTAATGAAATATGTGTTGATAAACGTAGCGACAATAACGATAATCAGAGAATAACGACCATAGGTTACTCAGGCCACTATCGAGTATCCTTGCGATGCATGCTTGCATTGTACTTATATATATATATATATATATATATATATATATACCACACCGCGGCATGTTATAGTCATCCGGGCAGACACTTACACGTGCACACCACTGATCAGTTAGACAAATACCATCGTGTCCTATATGGCCGAACAATTTATTATAAGCTCGCCCCACAAAGAGGTTTGATATGATATTATATGGCCCTATAGAAGCGGCATTTCTTTGAGTTTCAGGTTGATTTTATACCCTTCTACTTGATATCATATCTCTGTATTTATATGCTTTACCTGCCTTACATACTCAATACATCTTTCATACTGACGTCCCTTCTGGGGTGTTGTGTTCCATGCTCGCATGTACAGATTCACTTGCCTCCATAGTAGGATATCTACTTCCAGTGGTTGGGTGTCGTACTCCATTTCTTTGGAGTTGTTGTACAGTGTTGATAGGCGCTACTACATATATATTTGTTTTGTGTGGCCTTGTCGGCCCTTGTAAGTAGTTGATGTACTCATGACTGCCTTTTCGGCCTTAGGTTATGCATATATGATGTGTTGGGCCCTTTTTGTGTGTAGGTTATTGATGATATTTATTTTTGTTACCGTTACTAGGTGGCCTTGTTGGCCCACATTCTGTGTCAGGGGTTTCAGATACTACAGTTGGTACGCTCAGGCCTTAGGGTTTCGGGTGCCGACCATACCCCCTAAGGTTGGGGTGTGACAAACTTCATATCATAGCAGGTCAGTCCTAGGGAGTCTGCAAGTCATATATAGTAGAGTCTTGTTTATGAGTGTGTTATGCACCACACTTATAAGTAAGAGACTACAAGATATTTAGGATGATTACCTTTCTTTTGGATCTAGAATCGTGCCATAGAGTTGAGTCAAAAGGATTATTTCTATAACCTTTATCGTGTTTGTAAATACATGAATATCTTCTTCCAACAGAATTATGGTTAGCAGAGAGATTGAGGATGAGTTAAGGGGGAATGCGAGTAGCACGTCCTCTATTGAGTCAGATCCATCATAGGACATGGGTGAGTCTCTTTTTCAGGTATTATCGACTCTAGTAGTACCAGAGGAGCTGAGAGGAGCTCCTATATAGCCAGTTCCACCACATGTTCCTTTCGATGAGGATATTAGGAGAGTAATGTATGTGTTGACTCAGTTGGTTGCCTATCAGGAATGGGGCCATCCCAAATCATCTCATATTGATAGACCCCTTGAAAGGTCGGGCAGTTCGCAGCCTAGGGAGCTTTTTGTTCAGAGACCGTTGATGGTTACCCGATTTGACCTAGTTGAGGGTGATGAGAGGGCCATGATAGTTTGGGAGTGTAGTGGGCGAAATTATGGCGATGAGTTGCAGTTGCATGTGTAATACTCCATTTTAACCGGAGTCGAAATAGAGTAGGCCATATGGGTGATTCTTGAATTATGTTTTAAGGAGTCGCCACCTAATTAGTCTAGTGAATTAGGATACCTAAATAGTTAACTAAAATGATGCAAATGTAAACACCATTTTAAAAGGTCTGCAAAATTTGTGAGATTCTAGATAAGGGTTCTTTATTATCCTAAAGGGAAGAGATTAAACATCCTTCAGGATCTGCTAACTTGCGGTTGTCCGATCAAACCTAGGTTAATTATTAAATTTAAAATATGCATGTTTTCCAGTCCTAGGTAGTCATTGGCGAAAATATTTGTTTTGAAAATAATTTACTTAACATAAGAATTTCTGTAGAATTATGGAATAATGAAATGCAGTGAAACAAAACGAACGTCCTTGTCCAAAATCCTTGTTCCGAATGAAGACTTAGTTGGCCAACATTCGTTGTCTATCATTATCTTCGTGCGATGAATCTTTAAAATTCTCCAGTTTCTAGTACACTAGGATGCTGAACTTTCAATGAGTCATGCGTGTGTAGCTTGCACTGTCAAGACTTAACCAAGGATGAGGGAGAACGTTTTCAATGGTGTGACCGAAGCCGATATAGGCCGCCTACGTATTCCGCCGAAAGAATCAGGTCATAACGTAGTTCAAGTTACAAAAGGGAATGATAGAGTTTTTTGAAAGTGGGACTGAAGCCGATATGGCCACTTACGTATCCCGCCGAGGGAATCAGGTCATTACGTAGTTCAAAAAATTACAAACAAATGTAGTTTCTTTTGCAGATCCCGCCAAATGGAGCGCAACTTTTTACAACATAGAAAAAATGCATTACATGGAAGAAATCCTAAATGTAATATCCCTTCACCGTATCTGTGACGTTGGTGAGTAGAATTCCCTGATTGTAATGCAATTTTGTTTGCTTGTTCCATTGCATGCCACTCACATTATCGACAAAGTTGTTTGCAAGAAAAAGAAAGGTTAAGTGCAATTTTCAAAAAGCTTCCCAGAGAAACAAGGTCGGGGCACAAGCCCGATTTACATCTTCCTCCAACGGGATCATCCAAGATCATATTGCATTTCTGCTTCTTTAGCAATGAAAAGACTTTTGATTCTTTCCACTCAGTTTTCTGTATCGTCTTCTTTTGATTTCTGCGCAGTGCATGTTTTGATAAATGACTGATTCAGACTAAACATGCTCTGACCAGTGAGCATGTCTCTTCCTTTGAAGATTGGTCGATGATTCAAACTTCTTCCCTCTTTGGGCTGGACCAACAGTCCCTTTCAAACAACTTTCTCCTTCTACAGTAACCATGTTCACATCGGCATTGTCATGATTTGGTAAATGGTTGTTGTTTACATTAGGGGGAGCTCCTTTCAGTTGGATGACCCTATCTTTGATCAATTCCTCGATTTTGTCTTTGAGGGTATAACAACTTCCCGTGTCGTGTCCAACAACTCCAGAGTGGTACGCACAATGTTTAGTTTCATCATGTCCTTAGGAAGTATGATTGGGGATATTTTGTGGGATTGGCTGGAGTATTCCTACAACCCTCAATCTCTCATATAGTTGAGGTATAGGTTCAGCTAAAGGCGTATAGGTTTTGACCAGTCTTCTTTCGTAGTTTATGTTGGGTCTGCGCGTGTTTTGTGGTTGGATTTGTGGTCGGGGTGTGTTATATGATGGTTGATTATGATAAACAGGTTAGGGATCAAGTGAGTGTAGATAGTAAGGTTGAGAATTTTGGGTGTTTTGGTAGGTCGGCATTTTATTTAGCCTGCGTTCCTGGATTGTCATGACAACTGACATGGATACTCAATCCCTATTTCTTTTGATTGTTCCTCCAAACGAGTCCGACTGGATTGTTTTACTCGTTGCTTGCAACGCTTCTAGGTTTGTGATTATTCCTGTTTTGATACCTTCTTCTATGAAGTCTTCCATCCTCACAACTTCGGAGAAACTCCACCCTATAAAACTTATCATTCTCTCGTAATACGTTGCCTCTTTCAAAGATTGCACGAAGAGAGTAGTTATTTCACTTTCGGCCATCGGGGGTTAAACTTTGAATGCTTCTGCCCTCCACCTCATGACGTATGTGGATTTTCTTTCTAACTTCATCATGTAAAACCTATCCAATACTGTGTCAGTGTTAAATCTAAATCTGTCCACGAAGTCTTGTGCCATTTCGCTCCAGCTATGTCATTTTCGTGGATTCTGGCTAGTGTACCAGTCGAGTGATTCACCTGTCAAGCTTCTTACGAACAACTTCAAAATTATGGCTTGATCTTTGCCTACTCCGACCAATTTGTCGCAGTATGACCTTAAATAAGCACAGGGGTTTCATTTCCCATCGAATAAATCGAATTTAGGCATCTTATAACCGACGGGTAATTCGACATCCGGGTGCATGCAAAGATCTTCATACTCGAGCCCTTCATGTCCCTCGCTTATCTGAATGCTTTTGAATGCCTCTTTCAGACTATGAATTTCTTTCGCTATACGTTCATCAACCTCAGATCGAGCATGCTTTTTCATTTCCTCGTACTAGTCAACCTCCTAGGGTGGTAGGTTTGGTATGGTGGTGAAAAAAGGGTCGGGCTTCAGGTGCATATATCGGTGGCATATATTGCTGGTTCTAGTTAACTATGTGCGTTGTTGGCATCTGATGAGTTGCCTGGTAATTTGGGATGAGTGGGGGTAGTTTGGGTAATCGGAGCTTGAGGAATATATGGAGTTGAGAGGTTTAGATGATCATTTTGTGGTTGGCTTTGTGGTTGTGGATTAGTGGACTTTCGAAGTCGGTTAATCTCAGTCTGCATGGTCGCCATTTGTTGCAACAATTGGACGAATAATTCCTCTTGGACGGTAGTATTTTCTTTTCCTGAATTTTCCGGTTCATCTCTCAGAAGAACGACAAATTCCAAACCAGTTTGTTTGGACAACCCTGAATCAGCCATTTTGTTGGAGGATTGTGCCTTTGATTTTGTGAAGTAGAGATGTTCTGCCAGTCAACGCGAATCAACCTTTGGGGGGATAAGCTAGGCGAAAATAATCTTTCTAAAAATGAAGCAAACCAAATTAGTATAACATTGATAATTATTGCTTTAAATAATATGTATAGAGTTGCAAGCGACAGATAAATAAACAAATTTCATGCAAATCAAGTGCGCGCTCTAAATGCTTGGGACCTCTTATGTCGGAGGTGAGCCTAAACCCAAATATGCGAGATTATGATAAATAGATCCAAGCCGTTAAAAGGTGATATAGCTCTATTTTAAGTTTGCTAAGATTTGGCTTACTGGAAGCAAGGTTCCCGAGCGGACTGCTCGAGTGAGAAGGCTACGCGGCCACCGGACATTCCACGTATATTGCCAACTCTCTTAAATTTGGGTTTTATGAAAGAAATTTGCTGATGCACAAAACACACCTCGTATGTGCGTGATAGTGTGAATTTCCGTAAGGGAAGAAATATGACCGAAATGACAGTTTAAGGAAAGCAGTAAAAGAAAGTAGCAATTAAAATAGTTAAGCATACAAAATTAAAGCAAACAATTTTAAGGCATTTAAAACAAATAAAAGGAAATAAAGCCAAACAATAATATACCTAGATTTGTTATGATTAAGAACCTGATTAGTCGTCATGCTGCAATACCCCATTTTAACCGGAGTCGAAATAGAGTAGGACAAATGGGTGATTCCTGAATTGTGTTTTAAGGAGTCGCCACCTAATTAGTCTAGTGAATTAGGACACCAAAACATTTAACTAAAATGATGCAAATGTAAACTCAATTTTAAAAGGTCTGCAAAATTTATGAGATTCTAGATAAGAGTTCTTTATTATTCTAAAGGGAAGAGATTAAGCATCCTTCAGGATCCGCTAACTTGCGGTTGTCCGATCAAACCTAGGTTAATTATTAAATTTAAAATATGCATGTTTTGGAAAGATGCATATGTTTTGATGAATTTGCATGAGGTTTACTCTAAAATGTATGGAAAATAGTTTGTTAAGCTACCCTCCCATTTAATCTGTTAGTCTTAAGTCTACCTATTCTACACATTTCAATATTCATATAAGATTATATATTATAACAAGAAAATAAAAATGACGGAATTAAGGAATAAAGAGAGACGACTGAAGTGGATGACATTGTCAACTCGCCCTATTTGTTTTGGAATTCCGAAGTCGGGAATGCAAGGTAGACATGGATGCAGATCTTCATTTTTCATCGTAGTCATGTTGAGTCTCATGTCTCGACTCTTCATATGCTCCCAATGCGTTTCATGTAAAACAAAGAAAAGAAAAGGATTAGTATTTATCCCAGACCTTATACAATAATGCAAATAAGGTATTCATATAAACTTAAACCCATATGTATTTTATTAATTAACTATATCAGCCCCAACTAACAGCTTCAAGCAAAGTAAAGGCCAAACATTGTCCAGCCCAAATTGGGCCTCGGCAAGCTGGGCTAACCGAAACAAGCAGGTTCCCAAGCATTATTTTTTTGTGTGTTTCAGATTCAGGAAAAAGTAGAAAAGGGAGACGGGCCAAAAGAAGGAACATTTCAAGCTTTAAAAGGAGAAGCATACCGGCCCAAAATGACAATAAGCCCCATGTTCAGACATTCATGTTCATACATACATGAATCCATATTTAAATACAACACTTAAATGAATCAAAATGTCATTATCCCATATTCTAAAAAAAACAACTAATGCAGTGAACACAACATAATACAATGTCACTTAAGGTTAAACGACCTTGAGAACTCAAAAGCACTATCATAATATTTAACCAACAAATTTTATTCTTATTAAGCATATCACACAGATTTGTCAATATATTATATATAAAATTTATAATGAACTAAGAAAAAGGCAAATGAAAGAATAAGATTCCATATTTTTTTAAGCCATGAAAAGAAACAGTAGCATATTTAGACCATGGTTATCTCTAGTTAAACAAACTGATTAGACAGAACCACTATATTTTAGTTTACTTCTATACTTAGACTAATATTAGGTGATATGACATCAAATCAACTAAAAATGTGAACTTTAAGAGCCAATACATATCCCTAAACAAAAAATATAGCTTCAAGCACGCAGTCATTATATTTTACAATAACACAAAGATGCATTGAAATACACTACATTAAATTAAACTAGATAAGAATTTAAACAAGAATTAGGGATTACCTTTTTGTGGTGCAGCAAACCGAGGCAAAGGTCCTTTGAATTCAAATCAGACTTACCGAATCAGAAAGAAGATTTTATTTTGAAACTTATGCTGAAAGTTTAGTAAAAAATTTGAGAAATGCTTAGGGTTTTGAGAAGTAAGAACGACGACTGAAAGATCACCAAGTTTGAATGAAAAATGCAAAGTATTTTAGGGTTTTCAAGAGTGCAAAGCGGCGGCTGGAAAAGTGTCCTCAAATGGAGTTTATGTGCTAGCTTTTATAGCACAAATTTAGGGTTGCTAGGATTCCTTTTGGGCGGGTTTTTCGTTCCTTCAGATTTCGAAATGGGTCAACCTCAACGTTCAAAATATGAACGTTTGAGATGGACTTTTGCAGGCTTCACGTGGTCGAGACAGCTCTAGCACGAAAATGAAGCCAACATATTCTGTCCCTTGTTGAAATAGCTTTGGTCTCATTCCAAAAATGGAAGAGAGAAGAGGGAAATCTGCTGCGGCTGTGGGATTTTGGTTTTTTCTTTTTTTGGGGTTAAAGCTCTAGGGAGGTGGACGAAAATAGGGTTATGGAGTGTTTGAGCCGCGGGTCGTGGGAGATAAAAGGGATGGGCTGGACGATTTTAAAGGGAGTTGGGCTGGGAATTTTAATTAGTTTAGGTAGAGTTTTAGGTGTTATATTTAAATAATGGGTTATGGTGCAAAAACATAATTTATTAAAATTATAAATTATAAGGATAAAAATTGCCAATATAATACAATAACATTTTGGAAAATGTTTTAGTGCTTAATAAAAAATGCGGTGTCATTTTGTAAATATTAGGATAAAATTATGATTGTGATAAAATGTCACGATAATAAAAAGGCGAATAAAGATAGCAATAATAATATTGATTATTTTGAGAACATTAAATTTTTTATTTATGTATGCATATGTATGTATTTATTAAAAATTAAAGTTGCTTTGCAGTGTTAAAAATAATTTAATTTTACGATAAATAATAGAAAGAGAGAGATGAAATTGGGTGTCTAACAGCATAGTCACCACTAGAGATGACAATGGATCATGGACCCGATCCGGATCCGGTGGATCCAGATCTGTTTTATAGGATATGGATATTCAAAGTTTGGACCCGACGGATCCGGATCAGACCCGGATCCGTTTATGATGGATCGGGTCTGGATTTGAATCTTGTCTTTGAGATCCGTATCAGTGCGGCATCAGGCAGTGAATCGTTTTATTAAATTAATTATACATTTATTATTTATACATCATGGCACCGAATCCTTTGTAATCTTAATTTTATTTTATATTCAAAGGGCCGAAGACCATTACTTATTTAATTGAGACACGTTTTGCGTGTTATTCTTTAATCATTATATTAATCATTTATGTGTTACTTATGTAGTAGCTTAGGTATTGAGAGGATTGTTTCTCACTACATCAATAGTCAATAGACATAATAATTATCAACAATGTCATTTAGTCCTAATTTACGGATGCATTCCCCATGATTCCGTTAAATTAAATTGACTTTTTTTCTAGAAAATTTGGACTGATTAGAAGGTATAACTTAATAATCAGTCACTTTGATTTGGATCCAAATTCGATCCGTGGATCCGGTGAATCCGATAGATCTGGATTTGAATATAATTTTAGGGACCCTATGGATCTGGATCTGGATATGGATATATGTATGTACAACGAATCTGGATCTGGATCTAGTAGGATCCAGTCCAGATCCTACCCGTTGTCATCCCTAGTCACCACGTTGCACCTTCGAGATAGATTGATTATAATCAGAGTTCCCGGCTAAGGCCGTGGCAGGGTTCACAGACCCCAGTATCTCTGGGTCAGAGAAACGCAGGCCGAATCAGGCCATTCCAGCCAGCTTGCTGATAGTGTGGTCGGATGCATATAGGACCGTGCCGTAAGGGTACAAGATTTTCTATAAGTGTGGCAGGCCAAGTCACAAGGTACGCGAGTGTCCGTGGATGATGGTATAGATAAAGGCAAGGAAATGGATGAAGCCTCGAGGCCCGATGCTATTTGAGGTATACTATTATTACATTATTGACGATATCTTTACTTTTTTATGGACTTAGTCTCTACCTAGGCGTGTTGAAAAGTGATAATTTAACCTTTTATTTTGGGAAGTCAATAGTATGGTACTACTTTGGGGATTAGATATTCTGACATGAATAGGTTATGATTATAGAAGGGAGACGCTAATTAAATTCTCATACATATGCTGGTAGACTGGAAGAGAGTGAAACCTCACCGACTAGTGACGGAGTAGTTAATATGATCCCTCCTTTCGGATAATTATATTAGGCAGATTCTGAATTTATGATGTTACGTTACTCTGATGATTTTACGGAGGTTTAAGTCTTGTGAATAGAATGGTGAGGTGGAGGTAAGTGTGAAAGTGAATATAGAGGGTGTTGTTGAATGTTTTAAAAATGACTCGGAGAATTTACTCGTTTCGCGATAACTTTCGTTGACTTATACGAGAAAAATGTCTTATGAACACACGACCCAATAGCTACGCTTTGTGTAAGGAAGTAGGGATTACCTCAGGGTATTATTAATGTGAATGGATGAATTATATTAAGGCTAGTGTAGTGGCGTTTAAAGGAGAATGTGTAGGATGACACACTCAAAATAGTGACCCCAAGTTATGTAAGGGCTAATTGCCCGCGATAATAGAAGACAGTACGTACAAGTTCTTTTGTCTGGTCATAAAAGAGTCATACCGCAAGTTATAGGCAATGAAGTGAAGAAACCTTCAAATTGATGGATCGTCGTGTTGTAACTCTTGACACCCCAAGACAAGAATAGTTCATTGGAACCAAAGATGACAAGAGCCTTGGGGCGACCGAAGAATGATTAAAGGTTATTGCTTGTGCGTGGAAGATTACCAATGTTTTGTTCTGCTTTGAATGGAGACACGAGTTGTCTGCTATCAAATTGATTTGAGGTTAAGAAGAAGAAAAAAAGAGTTGAGGTATTATTTTAAGATATCAGTTCTCTTTTGATGATATGTCTTCTGCTGTTATATAGAGCATAAACGGAAAGCATCAGACTTTTTTCTATTATAGCTGATATTTGTGAGAGGAACAAATTTGTGATATTTCAATAGCCTTCCCTTAGAATTTTAGGTCTTATATTATAAGATGCTATTAGAGTTACTTGGTTAAAAAATAAAGAAAAGAAGAATGTTACTTAGTGTTACGGCCCTGTATGGAAAACTTACTCTAATAATAGATGTACTAATAATCTTAACATGTCTCTTTGTGTTTAGATTTTCTGCTTATGGTCATCATATATATTCTCTTATGTGTCTACTACGCCCTTAAAATAATTTACTTCAACATTGATGGGCTTCTTTTTGTTTCAACAGATTAGTGCTCTTAAAGGAGAAGATATAAATTTGTTGGTAGAAATTGCCATAGATGTTGTGACCATATTTTTTTCTTGTGATACTTTTCTAGGTTGGTACTACCCCTCTGTTGGAACATACCCCATCTTATGTGTCTCAAGCTGCTGGAGTTGAGACATTTTGATGCATATGTTATTGGGGGAAAAGTTTAGTAAGGGATTTCTTCAGCATGTTTTTTATAGTTGCACATTCTGCTTTTTCACTCCTTTTTCTTGACGAGGAACCCGCAGCCATTACCTGCTTCGCAAGTGCGCACTGGGTAAACTCCGGACTGACGCAATAGCCTGCAAATCACGTCAACCAGTAAACCACACTTGACAAACCATGTGTGACAGGCTCAACCAAGAAGGTTTATGCAGGGGATCGAACTCGTGACCTTGCGATCCCAAACTCTTCTGCTACACTAACTTGGCTACCCTGGTTGCTTTTTCACTCTTATTACTATGTGTAAAAGATCTTATAGAGATAGTAATAGTAGAAGGTCAAAGTGTCATCTGCTTTACTATGTGTAAAAGATCTTATAGAGATAGTAATAGTAGAAGGTCAAAGTGTCATCTGCTTTTCCAAAAATAATCCTCCTTTTCTATGAATTCTTTGATATTCAAGTTAGGATCAACTGGTCACCCTGCACCAGTGATGACTCATGATGTCGATGTTGTAATTGGAGAATGGAACATCTAGGAAATGATTTCCTACACCGGTGATGATGGAAACAACTTGATGATGTCGATGTTGTAACTGGAGAATGGAACATCTAGGAAATGATTCTTGCACCAGTGATGATGTAATTGGAAAATTGAACATCTAGGGAATGCTTCATGACCTCAATGTAAATGAACTCTCAAATATTAAAATATCTTTTGTAATTGAGAGTTACTGATAATTGATTACTAAACAAGGTCAGTTCCATTTTCAAAATACACTTGATGCTTCGTTTTGCAATTTCTTATTATTCTTTTCTTTAAATGTTGATCCTGAACATATAATTATGAAGTTAAATGGTTGTTTAAAGTAGTTGGTTTCACAGTGAAAAAAATTAAATACGGGCACTCTCAAACTTATCTCTAAAGTCTACTTCATTGAAGCACTTAAAATGACAAAGAGTGCCTTTCATAGTATTACTTGTTTAGTTAGTTTTCCTATGAAGGACGAGACGATTGGCATCTCCTTTATAGATATGTGAACAGCCTTCGAGCACTGCGTCGATATTTTAAATCTTTATCCAATATTAAAATGGAACACAAATTTTATGTTATACAATGTATATATATAGATTTTAATGCAAGGAATCAAATAGTCAATAACAACTACAAATACTGCAGTAATTATTATGCTTCGCAATAAATCCTTACTCATACAGTGTTGGATTGGACAATCTTGGAGTAGGTATAGCCACCAGAGGCATTTTCTTCTTCAGAACAATCCCAATATCTGTAAGGTCTAATTTCTCTCCTTGGGGCAACTTCCAGTCGAAAGAATGAATGAGTGAAGCCAGTGAATACATGAACATCCTCTCTGCCATGGCTATTCCCGCACAAATTCTTCTACCAGAACCAAATGGAAAATAGTGGAAATCATTTCCACTATAGTCCCATTTATTGTCCAAAAATCTTTCCGGATGGAACTCAGTTGGATTTTCCCAAATAGATGGATCTCTCTGTATAGCCCATACATTTATGAAAACACGAGATCCTTTAGGAATAGTATATCCTCCCACAGTTATTGTTTCACTAGGACAATGTGGCATCAAGAGTGGAAGAGCTGGATGTATGCGCAAGGTTTCTTTCATAACTGCATAGAGATATGGTAATTGTTGAATATGAGACTCTTCCACAATATTATCTTTTCCCACAACTGTATCTAGTTCTTGTTGTAATTTGCTCAGGACGTCTGGTTTGTTCATAATTTCAGCCACGGCAAACTCAACTGTGTTGGAGGTTGTGTCAGTTCCCCCGACAACCATATCCTGTCCATAGTATTTGTGAATAGTGTTGGAATCGAAATAATCAGGACGTCATGCGAAAGCTAACAATTACATACCTCGAACGACGATAAATTAAACAACAAAAAAACTATAGTAAAAGAAGCATAATCTATTCATATTGTTTGGTCAATTGACCTACATATCAAAAACTAATATAAAAGAAAGATGATAACTATTGAGAGAATAATCTCTCCCTAAACGTAATTCTTTTTAACGACTACATTGTAGATATTTTTCTATATTATAGTTGTGGAAGGAGGTATTGAATTTATAGATGTCCAAAACGTTTCATCCAAGAAAGGATTAGTCAAATATGGAGGAGATCTTTTCCATCAAGGAAACCTTTTATACCAAGAAAACATTTTTGAAATAAAACACAATTATGATGTAGAATCCAAATAAGATAGGAAATTCATGGCAAACCCTAACCGTTAGTATCATCTACAACAATTTTTTACTTGTAGAACTGTATATTGGAGTTTAGTTCAAGATTAACAGTTAGGTCTTTACATATTTTTTGATAGAATTAAGTCTTACATAGATAACTCTTTCCTTAGTCCAGTCCAATAACAAGGTAGAAACCAACATTTCAGGACACAAATACATGAATCTGATTCTTCTTATATTTATTACTCATCTGCCGCAATAATTTTTCAATACATTTACAAATCCTATTTTTCACTTTTATTAGCAAATGATCCTTTCTTATGACTAATATCACTATAAGCCAATTTTTCGTCCAGAATAGGTAAGGATAGACTATTTGAAGGGACATGCAAAGTTGGAAACCAGTACCACATCTAATGAAAGTGAATTTTCCCATAGTAGGAAGAACACAACCAACAGTTCAGTAGGGCTGGCCAGTGGGCCGGGCCGACCCGACCCTGTCCCGGTCCCGACCCCGACCCCGACACGACCCCGCTATAAAAACGGGACTGGGCTCGAACAGGCGGGACAGGTATGGTCCCGCGACCGATCCCGCCCGATCCCGCCCCGACGCCGCCGCCCCGCCCCTGATTCGACCCTTTGCAGAAAATAGCCGTTGTCCAACGACCATTTTACATTTTGGCCGTTGGACAACGGCCATTTTAGGCATCCCCCCCTACCCCCCTTTATATTTATTTTTAACCCCTAAGTTATTATATTTACACTTTAACCCAATTTTTCAACTATAAATACCTCATTCCTCTTCTTATTATTTTCACAAATCTTTCTACTCTCTAATCTCTCAATCAATTATCAATCAATCTCTATACAACATTGTCTACATATTCAATCTATTTATTAATTTGAGAATTGGGAGTGAAGTTGGCAACTAGCTTGAGGATTATCTATCGAGCAAAGTTTCAATTTTCAACCTCTCGATTACACGTCGACTCTACGTCGGCGTTTGGTACATTCGTTCTCTCATTAAATTATTATTTTGTCTTTATTTCATTTAGCACATTTAATTTCATTATCTTTAACTATTTATTAGCATAATTAAAATGAAAGGACTAAGAGGCATGTTGGGTAAGGGTCAGGCTTCTTCTAGTAGGGGTGGTAACAAGGGCAAGGGTACTTCTTCTAGTATTCCTGTTCCAGTTATTCCTAGACAAGATGATTTTATAGATCCTGAAATGTTTCCTGAAATACCATATGATCTTGACACAAATGATTATCCTGAAATTGAAGAAGATTTTAATTTAGATGACACTCTAGTTGATGATACACCTACTAATGAAGATGATGATACACCCACTAGTGAAATGTCTCATATCCCCCCTACTATGAGGCAGGTCCCAAGAAACGACCATTAAAATAAGTTGTATGGAAATATTTTGACAGGACGCATCAATCAAGTAATGTATGTAAAACTTGTAAAAATGTTTATTCTTTTAAAGCTGGACAAGGTCATGGGGACGGGGTTTAGGAAGACACCTATTGCAAAAACACAAAGCCTTGCATGCTCAATACATGATTGAAAAAGAAGGTGAAGACGTCCTCTCAATCGGGACAAGGTTCACATACTATCGTCTGGAGAAAGTACAGTGGTCAAATTAACCCTATGACGGGAGTTGTAGGCCTAAATACGATAAACATAAAGATAGGAAGCACTAGCAAAATTAGTTCTTTGTGGAGGGTTTGCCTTTTTCATTTCTGAATCTCTGGTTTTATTCATTATATTAGAGATATGTATAATCCTCGCTTATAAAGGTTTTCCTAGATCAACTGTTAAAAGAGATGTATTTAAATTTGCACATGAATATCAACGATTTACGTTATGCATTATATCATTTAAATTGCAAAGTCGCTTTAACTTCGATATAGTCGTAGTACTAACTACCATGATTATTTAACGGAATTTGTCATTGGATAGATTATAAATGGTCTATGCAAAACGTATTTTAGCATATAGATATATAGATAGTAGGCAATAATGGTGAGTTTATTTGAAAAATATTTATTGATCTGTGATTATTACGGAATAACCGATAAAGTTATGAGTATTACATTAGATAATGCATCTTAACAATTACGCTATTAGTATTTTAAGAGATGTTTTAACTCCGTCTTTTCCAAAACATTTTCATATCAAATGCGTGCCATATTTATAACTTAGTTGTAAAAGATGGTCTTTCACTTTTCAAGATATTCTTGAAAAATACAATTTGCTATACACTTTATTTTTAAAAATAATAGAATTCAACAGAGAAAAGAATATAAAAAAACTTGCCACACGATTGTGGACTATCTTACGTAAAAATTTCCAGAAGTACCAACTAGGTGGAATTCCTTATATGACCAACTAGTTGTTGCTTATGACTATAGAAAACCTATTACTTTATTTTTAACGCCCATAATCAAAATCCAAATGATATGATTGTGGATACCGATTGGGAGAAAATTAGAGAACTTATTGTATTTTTAGAAAATTTTCAACGAGCAACAAAAGAATTTTCTACTTTATATTATCCTACAATTTCAACTATGTTGTTATCTATAGCTATAATATTTTTACTTCTAAAGAATATATGGAAAAACTTGCTTATCTCATTTATTAAAAAAATGTTTATGAAATTAAAGAAATATTTTATTCCTATTCCCTATTTATATTATTGGTGTATTAAACCCGACTATTAAAGTAGAGGGTTGTAAAAGTCTTATTCAAAATATTTATAACTGTATGGACGTACTACCACCTCCAACTCCCAAAAATTTAAATGTTGAGCCACCTATTGAACTAACGCTAGAAGAAGTGTTGAATAGCGTAGAAGATGAATGCAAAAAGTATATCGGCATTACCAAAGAAGAAAGTGCTAGTAACCAACCGACTTTTGTACCATCTTCTTCTTCAACACAACCTAAAAAGACAAGCGGTTCGTGGCTAGGCCTAGTATTAATTCTATTGAAAGCCTCGTAAATAGAATGTGCAGCATGATGCTAACCAAATTAGTGAGTTCGATGTTTTTGTTTTGCGGGTAATTTACCTTACCAAGCGATTATCAATGAAGAAGGAAAGAAGACTTGAAATATTGGAGCGAATGAGAAGACATTTCCGACACTTTCAATGATGACCGAGATATTTTGAACATTCTGCCGCCATCAATCGCACGAAGTGCTTTTTCGCAGCAGATTTCAAATAGAGAGCATGACACTCATTAGCGGAGATACTTGGAGATGGCGGTACTATTCAGAGATTGGATACGAGCGAGCGGCGAGGCGCACAACTGCAGATTAACGAAGAAGATTTACAACTACAACGACATTTTATCACGAAGGCATGAGTAGCGGCGTGGAACAATTTGATCAAGATATACCAATTCCAACCAAGAACCACAAGAAATTATAAAGAAATTAGAAAAATATTTTCAAATTGGTAATTTATTTCATTGCAATTTTTAAATTTTTCTATGTCTTTCACTTTTTGCAATTTTTTCAACAACAAGACACTACAATGTAATTTTGAATCTTGTATATTTGATATTTCAATGAAATTAATAATATAAGATGACAAAACAAATTGGGATGTTTTTACACTATTCTTGTCTTTGTTTAATTATTTAGTTTATAACTTTATACTTTATAGTTTATACTTTATACTTTATAAATATATTATATATATGAGTATAATACTATAATACTATAATTATAAATTATAATACTATAAGTCTATAATATTATAGTATATGTATATGACATTATGACTATATGACAAGTATATGTTAATGTTACTTTGTTAGTACTTAGTAATTTAGTATTTTTAATTTAGTGAAAAAATTTAAAAAAAAAAAACACAAAACCCGCCAACCCGTCCCGTCCCGACCCGACCCGGCCCCCCCCCGACCCAGCGGACCGGACGGGACACGTATGGTCCCGCCGACCCGACCCCTCCAGCCCGCCCACTGACCCGCCCATTTTCCCCGCCCCGACCCCGTCCCGCTCCCGCCAAACCCGACCCCGGTGGGCCCGGCCCGGCCCACTGGCCAGCCCTAGAACTTCAGTTCATGAATTTAGGAATCTGATTCTTCTGAAATTTATTTCTCATATGCCACAATAATTCTTCTATAAATTAACAATCCTGCTTTCTCTTTCATTTGATTTGGATCCTTCTTATTATAACTTAGAAAATATCTACTATCATAATCGGTGAAAGCTAATAATTAATCCATATAGATAAGTTATGAATGGTTAAAGACAAATGCAATCTTGGCTACTCAATAATAATATAGTGATGACTATTATTGATTTGAAGTTTGGAACTGGGGAGAGGAAGATTTCTTTTTTTGCTTCATTTGGGAAAAACACATTTAGAAGGATAGAACCAACATCACATCAATGCGAAAACATACCATGAGTAAGGCTTTGAGTTCAGTCATGGTCAGAGGCATTTTGGCATCTGCTTCATCTTTCAACTTCAGCAAAACTTGCAAAAAATCCTTGCTTTCTTGGCCATCACTATTTCTATCCATTTTCTGTCTTTGGTCAATCCTGCTGTCAAATATCTTATCGAATCTCTTTGCCAATACTTTCATCTTCTTTGCTACACCTTGTAAATCAAACCATTCCAAGCCCGGGTAAAAATCGGAAAGATTTGGAGTACCAAACAGCTCAGTCATCTCAGAAACAACATGCCTAAACTCTGCTCCAAGACAAGCTCTTTCCTCACCCTTCACTGTGCCACCCCACAACATGCTTGTTATCACATTAAGCACTGTCAAGAACATCTGTTCACCAATATTCACTGATAAACCCTTCTGATTATAGAAGTAATTAATTGTTTGTCTAAGCTCCCGTCGCCTTAGTTCATAAACTGAGTCTAGGGTAGAACCACTAAGCATATGGCGAACACAAACTTTCCTCAACATGCGCCATTTCGGTCCATAAGGAGTCCAAGTTATGTCTTTGCCACCATATGTAGCTTCTCTACCAGCAGCAGGCACATCTCTGTTAGCAAAAATTGTATCTTGTTCCTTAAGCACCTCGCGAGCTAAAGCAGGAGAAGTAATAATAATCCCAACTTTTTTACCAAGCCAAAGTCTACAAATAGGGCCATAAGTTTGGGAAAGAGATGCAAAATAGGTATGGAGTTCAGGTTCAAGAGAATGAAGATTACCTATTAAAGGCAAAGATTTAGGCCCTGGTGGTAATGGGGGTTGTCCATTTTTCGACTTGTTGATGAAAAGCCAAAGAAACCATAGTAAAGATAAAATACCAAGAAAATAGGAGAAAAATACACCATTTTTCTCAATATTCGGTTCTTGCAAGGGCCATGAGAAAGAATCAAACAGAGGTTTGAAGAATTTGAGAGACATTATTTGAGCCTAAGAGGGAAATGAAAAGTGTTAGAACCAATGTGATGGGAATATGATATGCTATGTTTGGATGGTTGTTTGTTGTGGTTCATTAATGTAGAATATGATATACTATAGTATGGTGTTGTATTGTATTGCACAATGTTTGGATAGACTATATATTATCCATAGCGATATCAAAATACATTAGGTTTATAACTTGTATTTATCTCTCACTCTTCTCTTCTCCCTCAACTCTCTCTGTCCCTTTCTCCGCCTCCACCCACTTCCAGAGCTCCGGCGACGAACCACGAATACAACACTATTGACGGCGGTGGAAAATAAATAGTATTGTCCGTTCAAATTTATGGTAATGGGCTATTCTCATTTTCAAAAGTTCTAAATGTGGAGCACTATGTTACATGTTATTTAGTTTCCTCTGAACATCTAATGGTGCTCTGTTTTTTTATTAGATTTGCCATATGAAATGTGTTGGACATCTAATGACAATGCTCCATTCAAAGATCTAATGATAGTGCTCCATTCCGATCTAGTCGACGCATGTATCATTATTGCTGAAAATTCAGATCTAGCCGGTATCATTGTTGTCGCCGTATCGCCTTCTCCGTCTCAGATCTGGATGTATTGTTTTTCTAGTAGTTCTCAGATTCCGTTGTCGCCGCCGTCATCTCCTTCTCGTTACCGCCGCCATCATCTCTTTCTTCTTCTCAGATTTGAATGTATTTTTTCTTATATTTTTCTCAAATCTGACCGGATTATGAGTGTATTCATCTTTTTCGTCTATAATTTATTTCTTGTATTCATATTTGAGTGTATTCGTTAATTTTTTATGGTAAAATCAAGTGTTTGTGGATGTATTTTATTTTTTGTATTCATTTTTTAGTGTATTCATACACTTTATTCGCCTGTATTTCGAAGGAGATCTTTTTGTATACAAACGAATACAGTGAATTTGAAGTGTATTCATTTTTTTCTAGTGTATTTTTCGTTATGTATTTTATTTCTTATATTTAATTTTTGAGTGTATTCGTAATTCTTGTGTAAAATTCAGTGTTTGAGGGTGTATTTTATTTCTCGTATTCAGTTTTTTATTGTATTTTGAAAGAGATTTTTTGGACACAAATAAATAAAATAAATTTGAATACAACTTTATAAATATAATAAATTAAATACAGTGTAGAAGTAATTACAATTGAATACAACTGAGTTTATAAATATTTGACTTGAATACAATTGAGTTGAATACATAGCAGATTTTTACTCGTATTTATGAATACAGCGAGCGAGATCGTTTTATGAATACATCAAGTTGTAACAACTAAGAATAACTACGCTCTATAAATATTGAAAATGTAGCTATGCCAAATTTAAACTCCTAAATTATAGTCAAACTTGTGTATATGGTAAGAGGCCAAACTTATTCGTAAACCACATATATTGTTCTAGATTTTTTTCCCCCTTGAATGTGACTGCTGCCGTTTATGAGACGCCATTCATTTGATTATTTGAGGAGGAAACAGCAAGTCTACATCCATGTCTTAATACTTAAAGATATGTAATTTGCTGGAAGTATGTGGATGTCCAATTGTCCACACACAAAAGAAAAGCAAACAAAACGAAGACAGCTCTAAGGAAATATCATGTTAATTCAGGAAGTGATAACACTTTACTCGGAAGCACAATACATAGATAGACACCTTAACTTTAACTTGGTCTCAACTGACAATTAAAAACTCCAATTTTGAAAATACACATCTAGACACCTCAACTCGTCTCTTTTGTGTCAGTTGAACACTCCAACTTATAAAATGATAATCTAGACACCTCCAAATCTGCCACGTCAGCGTCGGATGGACGAAACACAGTGGGGAGGAATTGACGTGTTTAGATGTGGTCTCTCAAAGTTGGAGTGTTTTGTTGTCAGTTGAGGCCCATGTCTATCTATGTATTATGCCTTACATGAATAAGATATTACATAAAGCAACTTATTCCGGATAAAGCCAAACAACAACAACAACATACCCAGTTGATATAATGTACGGGTCCACCAAACAGTGTAGAGAATCAGGTTCTCTAATTGTTCCCTTAGCTAAAGCAGTAAGTAAATAACATAAGATATTTTACGTGGAAACCACATTGCTCAAGGGAGTAAAACCACGACCTACCCTAAAACTAACAACTCAAATACTTGAGAAAACAAACTACCTATAGCCAACTTCTTAAGTTAAAGAACAAGAGACACAGACTCAACAAACCTAAGGACTTAGAACATCTTCAGTGACTGGTCCTTCCGTTTGTTGTAGCTTTGTTCTTGAGAGCACTTGACGTGTCGGCGGCTTGCAGATGAGATGAGTATATTTTGGATTATGCAAGATTAGGTTTTTCACTTGGAATATGTTGTTTATATATGAGGAGTGAGTGAAAGTGATAAAATCGTAGCCTTTGGACCATTGGTCGAACTGTAGCAACTCTGTTGATGTCCTGCTACACTGTTGCACTATGTCAGCAGCTTTACAGCTGCAGAATTGACTTTCGTACATAAAGGAACCTGATCGCTATTTAGTTCCTCATCTGGTCCCTCGTGATAGCAAGTGGGTAGGTGAGAAAATTGTTATGCTATTACACTGCTGCCAGTCGGTATAGTATAAGCAGCTTTTCAACTGGTTTAAGGCTTTATCCCTTCGGGTTCCTCTAAAAGCATATTTGGTTCTTTGACTGAGTTTGTTAAATAATCAAAATATAAGATGGAATAACTCATCAATTTCTCCCTTTTCTATGATGACAAACCCATAATTGATATTACCCTTGAGAACCAGATCCCCACTTCTTCTCCGTGATGCTCTTATTACACTCGTAGTCTCTGAAGGATGATCCGTGAGAAATCAAATTCCCAATTCAGCATCTTCTTTAATTATCTTTCCCCTTTTGGCATCATTGAAAAGAGTAAAAATAGTACTACACGCAAAAAGAAGTTTAGCAACATTAATTCATAGCCACAGGGGCAACACAACAGGAACAAACAAGTTAAGCATCATTGTATAAAACAGAGAAAATGCCAACGTTCTTGAGTTGATCCGTCAATTCCTTTAGCCTTTTACAATAGGCTGAGACATTCAGAAAATCCTCCATGTTGACATGAGAAAATTCCTGCTCAAGAGTGACATCACGAGAATTTTTGTTATCTAGGAATGTATCACACACCCTATTCCAAATTTCCATCGCCGTGGCATCGGGCTCAATAATCGTCTGCAAGAGGTCCGTAGAGATAGTGGAATAAATCCACTGGAGAAATGTAACATCAAGAGTTGTCCGTAACGCAGCGTCATCCTCGGCGGTAGGCATCTTCTCTGTGCCTGTTACCGATGGGATGATATGATGAAGGACTTGATGCGAGCGTGCGTGAACTTTAAATAATTTTGCCCACGTCGCGTATTGGACATTTTCCATCTCAAGAACGATAGAGATGTGGTTCTTGATGTTGGAGATTGTAAGGACGGGATGAAATGTGTTCTTTGAGGAAGACATGAGAAAAGAACAAGAAGAGAATTAGGATTTTTTCGAAGAGAAAAAAAAACAAAAAGAGGGAGAGGAGGTTGTCCGACGACCAATGGCAAGTAGGGCAGTGGAAGGAGGGATTTTGGAGAAGAAAATATTTGCCCTATACTGCTGATATCATGAAAGAAATAACCCATTGATTATTTTCATTAATGAAGAGGTATATATACAAATATACAATATCTAAATATGTAAAATAAATATACATTTTCCTAATACAAGACTAATATATTTTCCTACTATAATACTAATACCATAATTGCGCTTGTACAAAAATTCTACAACATGGTATGATAAATAAATATGTTCGGTCGATGTGGTATACATGTTAGGCCGATTTTCAATTGCTCACACAAGTGTACGTATCGTTACAAGTAATATAGTCTGGTAAGACCGAATATGTCCTCAGAAACTGGTTTTCAAGTACCGATTATCTAAGCTTTAGTTTCTATTTGGTGAACGTTAATTTGTTTGTATTTTTATCTAATAACTAAGACTAAGTAATTGCAGAAAATAAACTAATTATGATAATACTTTGGTTTAAATCAGTTATGATGGAAATAGGGCTTCCAATATCCTCGACTATCCACTATTTTCATTCCTTAATGCAACAAGAATGACTTCTTCTTCTACGTTAAGATAGCAGGTTAACTAGACTGTCTTATATTCCAGTTAGGATATATAATCACTCAACCCCAGTGAAGAAACCTTCTATATTTCTATGATAGGTTTTACCACACAGGAGGATTAAGAACAATAACTTATAATGCTACACAAGTATCGGGGTACTGTCGTCCGCGATTTTAACCTATGTCTATTCAATTACAGCATATTCAAATCTCTCCTCTCGGTTCTTGATTCGAAATCATATAGATTATGATAATTAGTGATCAATTAACTATCAAACATTCATACCAATATTAAATAAATCTTAATCAAGTGAAGAAGAAACCAAACCAATGCATTAATTCATGAAAACGAGTTTCAAGCAATTCAAAAGGAAAGCTCTAATAAAGTGTTTAGCTCATAGTCATAGACATGCTAAGAACTAATACAAATCCAAACATGAACTGAATTAAATAAAAGAAAAAAGAAAAGAACTTGAACAAAGTTGTCTCCAATCTTGTAGCTTGTGGCCTCCTTTTCCTCTCCAAAGTAGAATGTAGAATTATGTACAAGATACTCCAAGCTCCCCCCTTTAGGTCAGAGTTTTAAGATTATATAGTTGAGACAAATTGTGTTTCAGACCCCTTTTCCCTTCGAAAATAGACCCAGAAAATCAGAAATCCCGCCTCAGTGTCGTGGCCCTGCTGGATGGCGCCACGACGACAAAAATACTGCGACAAAATCAGACTCCGCAGGACAATTAGCGCCTCAGCGCCTGTGACGTTCTTTGGCCAGTTTTCTGTTTCCGTGTCATTTTCTCGTTCGGACTTCGTCTAATTTCTTCTATACTTCCCGGGACTTCTTAGACTTCATTTCTTGGCCTTTTCTTGTGCAATTACAACCTCAATTAAGCTCATTTCATCTTCTTTTTGTCATTTCTCCATTTAGGACCGCTGTGACTCAAAAGAAAGAAAAACGACCCTAATACTATACTAAACACAAAGAAAGTGAGAAAAATACTAACTAAAAATGACTCAAAAAGTGTATATAAAATATGCCTAACAAATACCCTCAAACTTAACCTTTACTCGCCCTCGAGTAAAGATCAAAACAAAGTTTCACGACCCGACCCCGGCCCGCGACTGGTGCCCTACCTGGGCACCCTTCTAATCATACAACATAATAAACTGCGGAAGATAAATAACACTTTTTTTTTAAACCAAGGCCAAGCCGATAAGGCTGCCATAACATAAAAATTACCCGAAAGGGTCTACACTGTTTAACAATGTAAAACAACTCTAGCTAGTCCATTACGATGAATACAGACCTCTAAGATTTGAACAAATACTATGACGGACAAGGCCCCGCTGCACTTCGAATATACATAGCCATGACAACTCCTAACATTGGAGCCATCTCAAAATGTTGAACCAGATCCTAAGCTCGTGGATCCACAATCGTACCTAAACATGCGGACATTTAACGCACTTCCGGCGGGGTCGATAACAGTGCAATATGGAGCGGAAAATAAGATACAGAAACAAATCATAATCGTATAAAAGAATGACAGGGCAAGTATAAAAAGTGGTACATACCAGATCCTACCGTGTCATTACCATCTCGTGAACTTAATCGTACCTTATTATCTTTTCCCATTTTTCAATAAAAGTTATAGTCACATTCTTACGTACATGCTTAGGAAACACCGTCAAGTTCATTATCATATAACTTACTTACCTTACATAACATAATCCGGCCCTTTATGGAGGGACGCTTATACTGCCCGACCCAATCTGGGACGCGATAAAGTCACATAGTCTGCCCATAAAGGTATCGCCCGCCCGATCACGACGCGGTAGGTCACATAGTCCGCCCATAAAGGTATACCGCCCGCCATCACGACGCGGTAATGTCATATAGTCCGCCCATAAAGGTATACCGCCTTTATTCTCGACGCGGTAATGTCATATACACGCCATAAAGGTATCTTGCCCGACCCATTCACGGACGCCAGGTAATGCCATATAGTCTGCCCATAAAGGTATACTGTCCGGCCCATTCCTGGGACGCGGTAATGTCATATAGTCTGCCCATAAAGGTATACTGCCCGGCCCATTCCTGAGACGCGGTAATGTCATATAAAATCCGGGAATTTAACCCAACGTACTACGTGCCTCTACTCCTTTAAAATGATTCTCTTTCAAATAAAACTTCCAAGATACTAACTACCGTAGTATCAAGTCATATCTACTTTTCAAGACAAGTCACAATACCTTTTAGAAATACATTTATAGGCTTCTAAATCAAGTGACTTCTTTCTTTAAAACCTTAAGCAATTGGTACCTTTAAAACAATTTGCCCTTCTTTATTTCAAATCATTTCTTTGCTTACATTACTGAAGAAAACCATTCTTTTAATCTTCCATAAAGTTGTTATAACCAACTTCCCATAAAGCCGTTATAACTCTTTATGTCCGAGACAAATTCATTCCTTTTATAACCAAGAGACTTATACTTTCAAATCAAATCACATAGCTTTCAAAATACTTCAAGTCTCTTAACTTTTAAGAAAATAAGTTTCTTAACTTTAGAATGGCAAGAAATCAATACTTTCCAAATCAAGTATTCTTTACTTTTAAATCAATTCATTTCTCCCTTTAAGAATAAAGTCCCATAACTTGAAAAATAAAGTCCCTTAACCTTTTAAAAATTTGAGGTCCATAGTCTTAAAACTTCATACGTAAATTCTTATAAATTAAGTAACATATACTTTGGTGCGTTGTGAATAAGTTATACTTATTTATAACGATCTTAATCAAGTAGCCATGATCTAGAAAATGTAATACAATTTTATCTTATCTTAGCTTCTATGCAGATGGAGAATTCTACTCATTTTAACTTAATTGGTTGTCATTACATTTTCCTTTATTAACGCTCAGTGGCTTGTTCGATACTTATTCTCATTTGTGCCGTAACTTAGCCAAGTCAACTTGGCTCCAAAATACCTCCTAACGACTCTTACCAACATCCCCCATAAGACTTGGTAAGAACTTAGGATAACTTAGACATAACCCTTACGTAGAGTAAATCAACATACATACCTCTTAACTTCTAAGAGTAGAAGGAATCATGAAATAATACCACATGTATATTCCATACATAGAATCATGTCAAAAGAAGGAAGAGGTTCACATACCTCGCGACGATTATCGACAAATAGCAAAATGCTCCAAAGTACTTCAACCTTGATAGCTATTCCATCCTTCAAGTAGAACACGCTATACTTAGTACTTCCACCTATAATGACCATAATACATCCATTAACCTCTAGCTTCAAACGCAGAATATTCTAAGTGCAAAGTCACTAAATTCTACGGAAAATCGGACAACACTTCCTTTGTTTCTACATACTTTGCCACCTTTTTCAAGGCCAAATTCAATAACCAAACACGCCACATTTAAGGCCCAACAATTCAGCTAACCAAAGGGGATTACACGCCTTAACAAGACGTGTAAAATTTCCGCCCCACAAATTAATACGAAACTAGTTCCATATTTAAAGCCATTCTTGGCTAAACATATACAACAACACAAAGTCCTTTTCCAATTCTTTTTCAATCCAACTTCTTAGGCCTAACATGTTATATAGTCATAAACAACTTAACAATTATAATTCCTTCTTTATATAACATGTGACGATTAAACTAATAATCCAATTGAATTGAAATCTCAAAGCTAAACATACTAGTTTTCGGATTAGGGTTCCAATATCCTTAACACTTATCAACTTCATAATATATATCTCATACATGCTAATATCCATAGCTACAACAATAAATAATCTTAATTACTAAAACGACAAGAATTATACCTTTACAAGCCCTTAAAATTTCCAAGATTCAAAGTCGCTCCTTAGCAATTCTTAGCTCCTTTCCTTTATCCTCCAATCCGCTATTTGAAGCCTTTAGAAGCTCACAACCAACTTCTCTTCCATTTCCAATCAAAACCTATGAAAATGCCTTAGGTTTTCGCCTTGCGACTAACATGAAAACGTTGTTTTTCCGAAATCTTTCTATTGAGATATCCTTACAATACCCTTAGGGACCTTGGGTTAAAGTCTTGTGGCTAATGGATCAAAACTACAAAAAATTTCTCTCTAAAGGAAGCCTTGGCCGAGAGCTCTTTGGTCTCAAGCTCTAGTTCTCTAAAAATTTCTAAGTGTTGAAGACTTGGTCTTGCACTAGTGTGTATATAAAACACAATGAAGGGTCAAGTTATAACAAATGTGTGGCTAGGATGAAGAACATTAATTAAATAGCAAAGTGGACAAGTTGACTTGGTCAATAATGTCAAGCTAGCAAGACTTATCATCTTCAATGGTCAATGACCATTTAACCTTGCAAATTTCGTCCAACACCATGTGGGGGGGGGGGGGGGGTGCCACGTGTCGCCCTCCCATTCGTCCATAAAATTCTGTAACCCTCGTGGGTCCCACAAAACGTAAAATTCCTCGGGTGGGCCCCACATGACCAAATCCGTAAAAATAAATTTCCATAATGATAATAAGTTCCATACTTCTTCAATTAATGCATTTTGAGAATCCAATTCTCCTCAACGAACATTTTTCCTTTCCGACGTTCGGAAGATTTTCCGTCGGAAAAACAATTCTTCCTTTCGTACCAATTTCAAGTCTTGAGTTCCTTACGTACATTCTCTTAAACATGTCCTGGAGTTACGGGGTGTAACACAAAGACTCTATGAAATGGATCAAGTAGTCATAGCAATGCTCCTTCAAAATCATGGATGAAAGATGAGATAATATGTTAGAACATATATAGCATGAATAATTAGCAATCTAGAATTTTAAGTTAGATATTTCGCAAATTTACTTGGATCATAATCACTAGAAATACAAACACCTAACCTATGCATGTCAGTTTCATTTCATCTTTCCCAAAATGCTATAGACCTGTTTACTTGCTATTCTCCACTAATCATAGACATACATATTAGAGATCATCAGGAATTTTCAGGGTTGTAATGTAGGCTTAGGCAAGGGTAGGTAAAATTAGGCATTTAGGCTCAATTTACGTACCATAAGCGTTTTTTCTCATTCAACTTTTTTATCCTTCTTTTTGATATTCTTTTCAGTTCATACCTATTATTCCTCTCTTTCCTTTTTGAGAGCATGAAACAAATTCACATAGGCACCCCCAAACTTAAGCTTTTACATCTTTTTCATTGGGGTGCATCAATTTTTCAATCTCCTTTTGTATTTTTTTTCCACACTTCTTCATTCCAATTTTCAATTACTGCTCATGACACACAAGAGAATCATAGGGTGTCAAAGAAATAACTTATTTTAGGCTCAAAGAGGCTGACTAGGGATACAATTTATGTCAGGGTAGATAGTGAATGGTAAGAAGAGCTAACAAAGAAATACCCGAATCATCTCCCTAAACATGTACATCTTAACTATTTCGCCTAAAAAAACAAGCAAACAGACTTCATAGACATTTTTCAATCATTATTTCCACAATTGACAACACATAGGCTAAACACAAATATCCCAAATAATTAAATTTTCATGATTTTTGGCATATCTAACTTAAGCACACAAAATTTTGCTTCTAGTTCCATTACATTATCCCACTTTATCTCTTCAATATCTTTAGCAACTATAACATGCTTGGTCCAAATCTGACTAAAAAACACACAAAACAACACAAAGACAATAAAAAGACTAAAAACCAGAACAATAAAACAAAATAAGACACCTCCCCAAACTTAATCGACACATTGTCCCGAAAGACTAAAAATAGGGACAACTTACTGACACAACACATCGGTCATAGCGGAGGTCTGGGATGAGATTCTTGAAATTGCACAGGTCATCGGGACTCTCTGAAGTTCTGGCGCCGCGGCTCTGCTGGGTGGAGCCTCGGCACATCGCTAATTTTTCCTTTTCAAAGATTTTCTTCCTATTCCCTGGTCAGTTCCTAGTCCACCTGGCATAAAAAATACTAAACATACCAGATCGTGAGACTGTTCAAGATAAAATAAAATAAACTAAAACAAAAAATCAAACTAACATAATTAATAAACATTGAGTTGCCTCCCAACAAGCGCTGTCTTTAACGACTTTTAGCCGGACGCAGTTAATCCTTACTAGTGCCCAGTGGATCCTTCTGCGAACGGCTTGCAATCCGCTTAGTTATTGTTGTGGGTCTCACTTCACCTACAACACTTTTTTCAAACAAGAGCCTCATATATAAGATTATCCCCCAATTACCTAAGGCAGACTTGTCTTTTAGGCTCTCTATAATGTAGGGATCAGTGAAACTCCATACATCTCTCAACTTTTGGGGGTGCCATTGAGGTATGTACTTTCTGGTTGGGGCTCAGTAATGATAGTTGATGGAGTCTTTTCTGCAACGGGTATAGAAAAAAGAAATTCCAAGGAATCCAAAAGGTAAAATTTGGATCTCGGTAACCTCTTCTTTCTCTACACCAACTATCTCTCTCAATTCCTCATTATTCTCAACAACTTGTTGTGGTTCAGGTTCCTCACTCTTCTTATCACCCTCCACAACTGTGTCGCTAGGCAGATTTTCTTGCGGTACATTGATCACCATATCCATCAGCTGTCCTATTTGTGTCTCTAAATTTTTAGGGTCACCTTTATCTCCGTCATAAACCGAGTCTGGCACTTGATGAGCCTGAGTATGGCTGCCTGCAACTCATTTTGATCTTCCTGTGGAACCTGTGGATTAAGCTGTTGTTGCTGATTCCACTGCCCCTGATAGTAGTAGTAGTCTATTTTTTTTTTCAACTTTACCTACAAAATAAGAAAAACAACAAAAAGTGATAAAAAAAAATGCTCGCAGAACAAGTTAGAAACTTGTTCATGGAGCAACCAAATTAGAAATAAAATAACATAACCGAATATATACAAACCAAATTAGAAATAAGAATAGATAATTCGATATTAAAAGTACGGCAGTCCGCGGCAATGACGCCAAAAACTTGTTAGAACGATTTTCAATTGCTCACGCAAGTGTACGTATCGTTACAAGTAATATAGTCTGGTAAGACCGAATATCGTCCTCAGAGACTGGTTTTCAAGTATCGATTATCTAAGCTTTAGTTTCTATCTGGTGAACGTTAATTTGTTTGTATTTTTATCTAATAACTAAGACTAAGTAATTGCAGAAAATAAACTAATTATGATAATACTTTGGTTTAAATCAGTTATGATGGAAATAGGGCTTCCAATATCCTCGACTATCCACTCTTTTCAATCCTTAATGCAACAAGAATGACTTCTTCTTCTACGTTAAGATAGCATGTTAACTAGACTGTCTTATATTCCAGTTAAGATATATAATCACTCAACCCCAGTGCAGAAACCTTCTATATTTCTATGATAGGTTTTACCACATAGGAGGATTAAGAACAATAACTTATAATGCTACACAAGTATCGTGGTACTGTCGTCCGCGATTTTAACCTATGTCTATTCAATTACAGCATATTCAAATCTCTCCTCTCGGTTCTTGATTCGAAATCATATAGATTATGATAATTAGTGATCAATTAACTATCAAACATTCATACCAATATTAAATAAATCTTAATCAAGTGAAGAAGAAACCAAACTAATGCAAGCGATTCAAAAGGAAAGCCCTAATAAAATGTTTAGCTCGTATCCATAGACATGCTAAGAACTAATACAAATCCAAACATGAACTGAATTAAACAAAAGAGAAAAGGAAAGAACTTGAACAAAGTTGTCTCCAATCTTGTAGCTTGTGGCCTCCTTTTTCTCTCCAAAGTAGAATGTAGAATTATGTACAAGATGCCCCAAGCTCCCCCCTTTAGGTTAGGGTTTTAGGATTATATAGTTGTGAAAAATTGTGTTTCAGACCCTTTTGCCCTTTGAAAATCGGCCCAGAAAATCAGAAATTCCGCCTCGGCCCTGCTGGATGGCGCCACGACGCCGAAAATACTGCGACAAAATCAGACTCCGCAGGACAATTAGCGCCGCGGCGCTTGTGACGTTCTTTGGCCAGTTTTATGTTTCTGTGTCATTTTCTCGTCCGGACTTCGTCTGATTTCTTCTAAACTTCCCGGGACTTCTTAGACTTCATTTCTTGGCCTTTTTCTTGTGCAATTACAACCTCAATTAAGCTCATTTCATCTTCTTTTTGTCATTTCTCCATTTAGGACCGTTGTGACTCAAAAGAAAGAAAACGACCCTAATACTATACTAAACACAAAGAAAATGAGAAAAATACTAACTAAAAATGACTCAAAATATATATATAAAATATGCCTAACAATACACACGGTATACCACTTTCTATCAATGACCATAGTAAGTAAATAAATACAGAAGTAATTGATTTTTTTTACAATACTTAGAAATACAGATAAATGCCACATACAATTAAAATGGTGGTTTCCTCCGCTTCTTCCAAATGAACCTACATTAACGTACACTGTCTCCGATTCCTTTGCAAACTTGTGTTTATTATTACAATTAAATGCATAATGCATGTGATAATAATTAGAATTTTGAAACGTCATGCTCTTTAGAATTCCAATAACACATTTAAAGAGTCATCGTTAAGGGTCTCACGTCGGAAATGAAATGAGAACATGAATTCATATATGAACTTAGACAATCCTCACCATAAAAGCTACCTTTTGGGGTTTAGTTAGGCCCAAGATCCATTCTTTACATGGTATCAGAGTCAAGCTCATTTCAATTTTTTGTTCGTCGATGTTGGGCCCCCAAATTATATTATTCACGCTCCAATTAACGAGGTCTAGAAGCGCGAGGGAGTGTTAAGAGTCTCACATCGGAATGAAAAGAATGACGAGATAAATACATGTTTAAAAGTAGGGACCTTAAAAGTATTAAAAGGATGATGCAAATAATTTTAAAAAGAAACATTTTGAACACGTGCGAAATCTTTATGCAAAGACGAAAATTCCCGATAAAAATCCGAAATTAATTTTGCTATATAAAATATATACATTTAGTATGACATTGTAAATATATATAAAATTGATCTATTAATAAAAGTGTATATTGTATAGTATAGTATGAAATATAACGCAAGAATCGATTTTCGACAAAATATGCAAAATAACATAATGTAGTCATGTCATAGTTTATAAAATGTGGTATAAAATTGATTTATTGGGAAAAGTATGTATTTACTTGCAAAGTCGATTTTGAAAATATATGTTGCATAGAGTGAAAAGATGATTTTTTTTTTTTTTTTGTAATTGATAATACGAAAACCAAAATAATTTTATTTATATGATGTCAATAAGTGAGTAAAAATCATTGTTTATTATGAACTTGGTAAGAAACAAAACCTTAGTTGCATGATTAAATATGCAAATGAAAGATGATTAAATCGTTTGGCAAAGTTTTAAGCATGTATGACATACCTAAAATAAAAAGAGACTACCCATCCAATTCATCAATTTAAATCCTAATTATCCTAAGTATTCTAATGATTGTGCAACGTAGAGTAATTAAATTACAATCCCAAAATAAATGGTTAGCGTTAAAGGCTAACGAATCAAGGGCAGCGACTGGACAGGTAACTATGTCAACCCGCCCTGTTAGTTTAGAAATATTGAGGCCGGAGAGTGCAAGAAACATGGATGCGGGTCTTCGTTTTGATAATAGCCATGATGAGTCTCGTAGCAAGACTCTTCGTTTCTCCCGATGCATTTTCATGTAATAAAAGAAAAAGAAAGGAGAAGGGTAAGTGAATGGAACATGCAAATATATATAAAAGAAAGTGTAAGTAAAAAATTTAAAAGTAATATGTTATCGGGCCTCAGAGAAACAATTAACGCGCAGAAAACAAAAGCAGGCCCAAACATATAATTTCAGATTTGAAAGAGGGAAACAGACCGACCCAATATGCGATAAACCCAATTAATAACTATTCATATCTCTGTGTATCAAGCCCATGCTTAACACACTTAGACGTGTAGTATGAATGCCCTAATAGTTATTCTAAATCTTAAAGATCAGCACTATTTCCAAGAATATAGATTCAATGTCCTAAATTATAAACATATAATCAGGTTTAGATCATTTAGTAAGCCAGAGGAACTACCTAAATAAACGAGTTAGGTATATATGCACGGAATTAGTTGGGAATTCCCAGATGACAACTTCATGGATGTGAGTCTAATCTAATTAGATAGCCATGTATATCCTATTAAGGTAAACAACATATATATCTCATATGACTAAGGAATTCTCATGCTAGCACAAGGATAAAATCACGCTACAGTAGGCAGGAAGGGTACATAATACACCTATGATTGATGCAGGAAACAAGTAAGGAAACTTTCTTGGTTCGTTTAGAGACAATATCCCAGTTAGGGGCGGCAAAATTAGTCCAAACATAAATGACCTGTCCAACCCGCCCAAGATTTCATGGGTTTGGGCAAGAGTAATTTTGATGATGGATTGATTTAGGCTAGCCCAAGTTGACCCATCATAAATCAACAACCCAAATGAGCTCATGATGATGCCTAAACTTGACCCATCAAAATACTTAATTGTAATGATTAGAGTTCCACTCTAGATTAAGATTTTTATTTATAAATAATTATTTAAAAATTCTTTTATTATTTCGGAACAATAAAAATACACCAACGCACCCCAACCACACTATCCATCAACCCTACCCCTTCCCTACCACTCCCACTCCATCCTCAAATTTTTATTTCATATTTTATTTACTTTTATAAAAAAATTATTAAAAATATGATTTTTTTACTTACCACCCCCTACCCCCTACCCCCCTCGCCCCCGCCCTACCCCCTCCACCCCATCCCACCCCACCTCAAATTTCTATTTTATATCTTTTGTTACTTTTATAAAAAAAATTATTAAAAATATGAATTATTTTCTTACCCCACACCCTACCTCTCCATCCCCACCCCATTCTAAAATTTCTATTTCATATTTTTTGTTACTTTTATAAAAAAATATTACTAAAAACATGAAATTTTTTCTTACCTCCCTACCCTCCCCACGCCCTACCCCCTCCACCCCCACCACATTCTTAAATTTCTATTTAATTTTTTTTTTTACTTTTATTAAAAAAAAAAAATTAAAATATGAATTTTTTTCTTACCTCCCCCCACCCCACGCGCCCTACCCCCTCCACCCCAACCCCATTGCCCACCCCAATCTCAAATTTCTATTTCATATTTTTGTTACTTTTATAAAAAAAAATGAAATTTTACCCCGCCCTATCAAATTCTCAAATTTCTATTTTATAAAAAATATGAATTTTTTTTCTTACCCCCCTCTGCTCTACCCTCACCCCTACCTAGGACTGTTATCGGTCCGATTTGGTTCGGGTATCGACATATCGGAATCGGACATATAAGGTTACCGGTCCGGACCGATAAGAATTCGGTCCTGAAAAGAGATTCGGGACCGGATCGATACCTTATCGGGCGGGTACCTGGTCCGGTCCGATAAGGATACCAGTCCGATTCTGGATAATGTTTCCGGTCCGAAACCGGTTCAAAAATATTAAAATATCTGCTTTACTTAAAAATCTCAACTTTACTTATAATTTTTTTTTTATAAAAATCTCTGTTTTACTGCCTTTACTGCTTTACATAATACATATTAACAAACTTAAAGCATTATATAATAGCAATATTTCAAGGATTGATCATCAATTCATCATCTCAAATCTCAAACTATTCTAAGGGTATCAGACCGGGATTGATAACATATAAGGTATCGGGTAATTAGAGCTAGTTGCCGGATCGGATCCTTATGTCTGGTACTCGTATCCGGATCATTAACTTTTCGGTCCGAGTATCAGTCCGGATATTTCGATCCGGTTGTCGGATGGTTCTCGGGTTATCCGGACCGATAACAGCCCTACCCTCACCCATTCTCAAATTTATATTTTATATTTATTACTTTTATAAATAATTTATAAAAAATATAATTTTTTTCTTACTCCGCTCTTATCCACACCTACCCCTTCCACCTCCACCTCATTCTCAAATTTATATTTCATATTTTTTTGCTTTTATAAAAAATGAAAAAATTCTTAAAATATTATTCTTATTTTCAAAATAATGATATGGAAAAATCAAATATCATACAAAATAAAATAACATCATAGAAGGTAAGTTTGAAATTTGTAAAAGAAATGGGTCAAGTTGGGCAATTTGGGTTATGACCCATCGTTTAGCCCATCTTGACTCGTCCATCGTAGCCCATGTAAGTTTTGGGCGGATTGAGCATTGACCCATCAAGAACTTCAGCCCATCTTGACCCGCTTTAATTCAGCCCAAACGACCCATCTGCCACCCCTTGCCACCCCTAATCTCAGATAAGCAAGATCATAGACATCAGGGACATGCGCAATTATAATTTAGGTTATCCTAAGCATAGTAATACTCTACTTTAGAGTGGCATAATCGACAAGTTCATTATGTAGGACTTGAATTAACAAACCAAAATCACACAAACGGAATCAATTCAATTCTAGCATATTTTTAACTCAAATTCAACAAAAGACACAAACTGCACTATTAACTCCGAACCATAAAAAAATGTAATCAGGCTACTGAGAGTTACGTTCAAATCCCCACAGCCACAAGTCTTTTGCTAATTGACATTCTAGGAATGCAGGGTTACCTAGGCCAAGACATACATATGGAACCATAGTCATACTGGTATCTATTTAAAACAACTTTAAACTTCAGCTATTCCTAATTCAGGGACAAGTAAACATGTTGTATAAACACATAATTTGAATCTACAAGGAAATCAGAACTTTATTACCAGACGATCTTAATTATGTAAGAGATTAGACTATGTCTACAACCAGACTTTAAATTAGTCACACATCTTGACAAGAAACTAAGCAATATAAAAACTAGAAGGGTATACAAAACATAGTCAGTATACCAAACAAAAATTATCACAAAGCATCTGATTTGATCACAATCCTTTTAAAACAGATCTGTTAGCAATATCCCATATTTTGATATCTAATCAGTAACTTAGTGACCCTACGCTGCTTAAGTTAATTACTAACAGAGTAACAGACTAATTCAAATATCAGGATTAGATACCTAACTAATCTAATTCAAGATTGCATCTTATACATACTGATATACCACTTTTGGTTATGATAAGTTTGATTTTTGGGGATGATTTGGGGGAGATTTGTAACGGTTTTCGTTGTGTGTTGCGGGGATAACGAGATAAAAGGATTTTATTGAAGGATGTTTTCTTTGCAAAAACTAAAATTATAAAGATAAAAATACCAATAATAAAATATTTAAGAACTGTTTAGTGTTTAATATAAAATGCGATGCCATTTTGTGGATAACATAGAACATTAGGGTAAAAATTATGATTGTGATAAAACACACGATAGTAGAAATACGAATAGAATAATAATAGTAATAATGATATTTGAGAATAGATGATGATATTAAAGCTCATATATATATATATGAGTGTGTGTACATTAAAATTATTTTTGTGGTGTAAAAAATGCTTTAATTTTACTGAGGGACAAAATTGAGCGTTAACAAGGGGAAATCTTAGCGAAAGTATATATTTGCACAATTTTTGTTTATAGAATCAATAATTGAATAGGTGTTCTTTGGAAGGACATTCCGTGAAAATTCATACCAAAAGTTAGCTGATGAGGTGAGGATTGACCTAGATAATGAGATAAATTCTCATCCCACGTGTCGTTGTAGGACAATTCAACATGATAAGAAAATGAAACGTGGTCTAACTCAATCTCAAAATTTAGTTCAAGAGGTAACATTTGTTCAAGACCATATAAAGAGATAAATGATCCAAATTGAACCAATGTGAGACTCAACACCCCCGTGCGTCCGAAACTCAATTATAATCATGTAATAAGAACGGAAGAAGCACGGTCTCTCTCTCCTGTCAGTTATATCCAAAAATTGCATATTTTCTTCAATATCCTTAGGGGTCGTTTGGTTGATGGGATAGAATAGACAAAGATATCTCATGGGATTAGCTATTTCACCTTTTATATGAGATCGCTTATCCCACCATATTAGTATAAATGATGAGATAAAATAATCCCGTGACTACTTAATAGTAATACTATAACCAAATGCACAAAAAATAATCGACATTTCTATTCAAGAATTATTATCTTTATTCTACCAACCACACAACTCCTTACAGTATGGATGCTCTCTAATGGCATTTGGCTCTTTCCCCTCCATTATGCAGGGCATGGAGGCATGTCTTGATGTTTATTTTTTTATGTAATCATCTACTATTTGAAATTTATTAACGCGACTAAGCAAATTCGCTCCTTACCATAATTTTTTCATTTTAATAGTCGAATTTGAAACCTCTAATTAATAAGAAGAGAAGTAAATTATGGAATAAGGAAAATATGTAACAAAGACAAAAGGGATAGTGGGATTACAACAGCAATATGATATGAGGTAATAGGTCTTCTTAGATTTCCACAATTTCCTAATTTGGCAGACATAATTCTCAAATCTCAACTACCTCGTAGCAACGGAACCATTATCTATCTCAATGTCATTTGTTGTGGATAAAAGTTGGTATATGTACTTTACTTCCACTAATTTTGTCCAAAGAAAAAGTCTTCGCCGCATCACTTAATATGATGACTTTGATCAACATTGTAAATTAAGCTTCTAAGCCGGTCTTCCTTTTTTGTATGATGAAGTCATTTTAAAGTACGCACATGTGATTTCTTCTCATAATAAGTTATGTTAAACAATGTCCACAAGTTTGCATTAGCGCCGCGGGGATACGGCGCCGCGGCACTGGCCCACGTATAGTGGGTCCCGATCCAGCAGTGAACACACATTATTATTGTATTATTATATATTTGGTAGACTTAGTCTTGTACCATAATTATAATTATTCTATTACCTTAATTGTAAAGAATAGGGATTTAGATGTAAAGTAGGAATAGGATTTTCCTAGTAATTTGTATATATATGTCTTAAATCAATAAGAATAATCAAGAGATTATTTCTTTCATGGTATCAAGAGTCTAGGTTCTCTTTACCCTGCTTCCGCTCCTCAAAATTTCTTATTTTCTCGAGTTTCTTGCATTAGCGCCGCAACCCTACTCTCGGTCTTCTTCCGAAGTCGCGGCCCTTCCTTTCAGAATTTCCTATCTTCAAATTCTCTTCTCCGAATCTTATTGTTCTATTCCCTATGGTTGATAAGAACTATTTACACCCTGTCCTCACAGTTTCTAACATCAAGGGCGTCATCCCTATCGTTCTTGACCTAGAAAACGTTAAATATGGGACGTGTGCGGAATTATTTAAGATTCATGATTTGGCACATAAAGTCCTCCACCACATCATTCGTCCAACTCCTCCAAAGGAGGGTGATGCAGCGTCTACTTCTACGACGGCCAGTGCCTACCAAAGACGATCCGCACTATGGGTTATGTTTGATGCTAAGGTTCTTCAGTGGATTTATGCCACTATCTCCTTGGATATTTTACAGACGATTATGGAACCCAACTCCACAGCTTTGGTGGCGTGGAATCGATTGCGTGACATTGTTACACCTCGTAGTTCTAGGGCGATAATTTGTGAACGTAATTAAGAAATTAAGATTCGGGTATCGAAAATTAGTATACAAAAGAATGTAATCCCGGAATAATCTTGAATATTACAAGTGTGACGATGAGAATTTATACTAATAGTTGTATAATTCCAATAGGGTTGTGGACTAGTGTCGTGTATAACACAATTTGGACTTGGAATTTTCAGATTTTATCTAAGATTGATTATGTGGGAGATTAACTAATTGTGGGATTAATTTAAGTGGATAGGATGAAAAATGTGTGGATAAAACAAGTGGCAATTCTCGTCCGCCACATGGACAACATGCAAAACAAATTTTCAGATTTTACTTAGACCCATACTCACTCATTTCTCCCCCTCTATTTTCGAACACCCCTCTCTCCATCCTCTCTCCATCCTCTCTCCTATAAAACAGATTTTACTCCATCACCATAGCTTAGTTGAAGACCAAATTAACTCTCCTTCCAAGATTAAGTTATGCTACTAATTTCTAGACCATGGTGAAGGCCGAAACAGTGACTGAAAATCGGTAATGCTGGACCGAAATTCTGTCCAGAAACTTTAAGTCTTGGAGACAAGCTATTTGGAAGAAAAACATGCAAGCAAGATGGATTTAAACTTTTAAAGGAAGCATGCATGTCATTGTGACTTAAAGAGATGATGAAAATGGTGCACATTGGAGCCAGGAGGTGTCGAATGTACTAGGGACTGCTTTGGCTAATTTAAGGTAAGAATTCTTCTTCTTATAGTGTAATGGAAGTCAAATGATGTTGTAGTTAAGAGATGAACTTGTCTTAAGAGAAATTGGAAGATAGAAAATGCATGTGGTTGTATTTGTGTGGTTGAGCCGATTTTTGGGGACTGTTTTGAGTGAATTGAGTTGATTGTTGTTGTCGTTATTATTGTCACTAGTTGCATGTTGAAATTGAAAAGAAATCTTGATATTTAAAGAAGATTAGCAATCCGGAATAAGGTGGCAGACAACAAGCAAAGAACATCTCAAGATTGTTCAATTAAAGATTGGGCCTCAGGTGCAACTAACACGCAAAGGATATAATGCAGGCCCAAGACATATAATTTCCAGATTTCTCGTTATAAATAGAGGAGAATAAAACAGGCCCAGAACAAGCTATTTTCAGATTTTAAGAAGTAGGGTATATCAATTCTGCCTATACAAAGGACTATGTGACAACACATATGAGAATAAATAATGGGATGAGCTCAAAGACACAAACCAAGGCAGTCTCAGGAAACTATCTTAGACGTTATATTGACTCAAAATTAATAGAATTGATACATAGGAAAATTAGACAAGTTATGCATTTTTGCCCCGAAAAGCTCCAGTAGCGCAGTACCCAAAGTTGGGGAATTTCCCACAGTTTTATATCCTATTTCGCTAAGTTATTCGAGCTACATATTTATATCCAATGCTTTGGGCTTTAAAAAAAATGGAAGTAAGGTACTATAATCCATTATAATACCACCGAGTTCAAACAGAACTCAAGACAAATAGCGGGTAACGAGAGAGGGAGAAAATGAGACTATTCAACTAAAATTAAGAAACATACTGACAGTTAGTAGATTCCTACTCACTGCAGGATCAAGAGAGTAGCGTAAGAATATCACTTGAAACTTGAAAGTTAGCCAAAGTGTACAAACATGCTTAGCTCGTTAGTTTTTAGCCAAAACAGATAATGACGCGGTCCAATTATCAATCAAGCAAATGCACATTAAACATTTAGCACAGATATTAGTAGGTGAACATGCCATTCTTAAACTCACATGAGATTAATCTGGGCAAACACGAGTTAAAATCAACATCAAATAAACAGTCACAGTTGCCAGAAAACAAAAAAAAATCAATCATATCATATCAACTCGACACATGTTTAATATTCAAGACGCACCACGATATACAATGAACTAAGGGAATTCTCTTCATGTTATTCTAAACCTGTATCCGACACAAATATGACCAGTTTACTGGAAACATGCAAAAATACCATAGACGGCATTCGATTAATCATTAACACAGTCCACACTTGACAAGCACATACACCACCTATTTTACTTATTATATCAACTGTGAACTTATGTCAGACGACTTTAATAATTGGATCTGTTTAGATAGAGTAAAACATGCTAAACATTATACAACAATATTAACAGATATAGTCCAAGTTCATATAACAGGAAACACATAAGTTCACATAACGAATTGAAATTTCGAGAGGAAAATGGGTTTATCTTCTCCGGGCAGCGAACCGAGACAGCGTATCAAGTCGTCGATCCACTCGGAGAATGCGGTTTATGCGATAGAAAGGAAAAGGAAGATTTGCGATAACTGTTGGTTCTTTACTGATTGAGAACAGGTTTTTCGAATTTCTACTCTTAGAATGCTAGTTTTTTGGATGCTGAGTCACTAACTCCCGATGCCTTTTAGCCAGATTTCTGCCTGCCCTTGATTGTGTGAATTGGTTTGTATTTATAGCCTTGAATTCGCTTTGAATTAGGTAAAATTGAGACTCATTTTTGTGCTTATTTTCGGACGATTTGGGTTACCATTTCGGGGTTGATTTGTTACCGTTTGGTGTTTATTGGTAAAGATTGGTATTGATTTGTTACCATTTTGATTCGGTTCTAACAAGGTAAGACTTTGGTATTGTTTTGGGTGCGATTTAGTTAAGGAAACGCCGGATTCTCCGGCGAGAATCTCGGCTAGGGCGATGGGGGTGCGAGGTGCGGCGGTTTTCTCTCTAGGGTTCGCTGGTTGTGTTAGGAATTTTTTTAGTTTTTTTTTTGTTCTTTTAGTTCTAGACGATGGGATAAGGGCTGAAGGGGAATAAAAGCTTGGGGCATTTGGGCTTGCGGGTATTGGGCCTGTGCTGGGCTGGAACGAAAAATAGAGGGCTGGTAGTTATTGTTAAAGGCTTTAGGTGTTAAGTTTAATTAAGGGGTAGAGTTTTAAGTGTATTTATTTATTTATTATTTATTTGTCATTAAGAATTGTTTGAGTTTTAATTAATGGGAAATAGGGCTTAAATTATGAATAATTTTCATGAAATTGCTTGCTACTAAAATGACGAATGCGGACGTGAGACTCAAGAAATACTTAATACTCTGTGTAAAATGCGGTGCCATTATTAAATCATTTATTTATGCATGTATTAATGTTTTATTATTGCACTTTATTATTATAAAATTATTAAAAACTATTTTAAAAAATTAGTGTAATTTTATAGTTAATGGTTGGACGAGAGGGTCAAAATTGGGTGTCAACAAATACTGTTAGCATTCGATAGAAAAGACTTGGAATTTTTTTTCCAATACCAATTCAGTTAGAATTTAGTATATTAATCATATATACTGTTATTTGCAACCGTTTGTATAGTCAAGCTTCATAAGACGATGCAATTGGGGATAGTTTGGTCTTAAAATATCAGTATAAAGATTGAACAAACACATGTGCCAGCTTCATGCTTGTTACTAATTCATGTGCCTCCGTGAATTTTCTTCTTGTTATTACACTTGCTCAACATATCATGTGCCTCCATACTCTCTACATAGAAATAGGTAATAACACCTCTATTTTTAATAGTGCAATTTGACCAGAAGAAAATATATTCATATAATTTTGAGTACAAACCATATTTAGACATGAATTAAATAAATCAATACTGAATCTTAATCAATTTTGATTTCCCTTCTAACTTTGAATTAGTCTTCTAACGCAAACTATATGGAGTTTGAAATCCCATGATAGTGGCTATTGTTGATAGTTAGTTTCCCACAACTAGCTAGCATCAGTAGCATCAAGGGAATGTGAACATCATATATTTAGTCGAAAGATGACATAATTATTTTTACCACTAGAAGTATCTCTATTATAGTGCTTTCGTTTAATAGCTCCAATGCTCCATGGTGCAGCATATTTTATTTTTCTTGATAAATTATCCACAACTCAATTGTCACCTGCCGACAAATTTCAGCAGGTTAGTGCTCAAGCTGTGTTTATATTATTTTTGCACTACGTACTTTTCAACGTGTCAGCTTAAACTAAAAAGGTTTAAACATATAATTATTTCTAGGTTGCCCGAATATTACTAGACAGGCACTTTTTACTGGTTACAAAGTATGTTGACACTTGAGAGGGCTATTATCTACTTGATAATTTCAATTTAAAAACGGTATCAAGAGCCAAAACCTTACAAACCTATAATTTTTTTTCTCTACTTGCCCCAGGTTACACATGCGGCGCACAAAAAGTCTTGGTTTCTCTTCTTCTCCATTCCTCTCCTATTTAAATGGATCCTCTTGCCTCTCCCACACTTTCTGATGCTTCCGCTTCCACACCTCCCACCACCAATTCATCACCATCTTTCCATCCGGAGAATTTCATCCCTATCATTCTTGATCAGGAATATGGTCAATATTGATCGTGGGTCGAACTCTTTAAAATTCATGCATGTGTTTACCACGTGCTTGATCACATCGACGATTCTGTTCCTCGCCCTCCGGAGATCGATCACACAACATGGCGTCGTCTCGATGTCGTGGTTAAACAGTGGATATATGGCACTATATCCAAAGATCTCCTTCTCACTATCATGAAATTCGGCGCCTCAGCCCGCGACTTGTGGATTCGTTTGGAGGATATATTTCAAGACAACAAACACACACGCGTTGTGTATTTGGAGGAACAATTTAACAACACACGTCTTGATAATTTCTCCAACATGACTGAGTACTGCAAACAGTTATAACTTGTGGCGGATCAACTCTCCAACGTCGGCACGCCTGTCTCGGAAATTAAAATGGTGTTACAATTGTTTGCAGGCCTTCAAAAAGGCGAATATGATACTTTGGCCACCATGATTCAACTGGCGCGAAACGCCTCCCCAAAATCAACTTCATGCGCAGAGGAGGTCGCGGTCGCGGCAAGGGTCGAGGTCGCGGCAAGGGTCGCGGCAGTGAGAACCGATGCTTGCCGATCCCAAGACGGTTGGACGCGTCGCGCCAGCGATCGTCAGAGCACATTGCACCTCGTAAGTTTAAGGCGATAATTAAGAACGTCATTAAGGAAGTGAGATTCGAATATTGGATATAAAGTATACTTACATACGTTAATACAAAAATTAGTATTCAAGGATGTGATTCCGGATTAATTTTTGAATACTACGAGTGTGACGTTGGAAAATTGTAATAATAGTTGTATATTCACGTTATGAATTAGTGTCGTATTATAAGAATTGCGACATTGAGAATACGAGACCTTATGAAATTTTCAGAAATTAAAAGAAGTGAGATCTTAGATTTAATTATTCCTTGAGGGGTATTTAAGAGGTCAATTAAGAGAATTGGACTAAGTTGCAAAAATGAATTTTCAGTTTTTTTTTTTTAAAAAACTTAAAAACCTTTTCATCTTCTCTACTCTCATTTCATTTTAAAAAAAAAAATACACTCCTCACTCCTCTTTCTTCTCCAGCCGAATTCACTCCCTCCCCTTAGCAAAATTGTAGATTTTTCTTTCCGCATTCCTAAGTTAGTTCTTCCACAAGATTAGAAGCCAAAATTGCACAAAAACAGTGGAAAAACGTGCCACTGCTGGCCGAAATTTAGGGCAGAAAATCTTAGTTTTTGGAAAGAAAAACGTGTAAGAATGATGGGTTAACATTGTAGAATGTATGCATGTCAATTTGGAGTTGAAGAAATGATAAAAATGGCGAGAATAAGGTAGTGAAAACGCGGGCTGCTGGGCAGATTTTCGGGACTATTTTGGGGCAAATTTAAGGTAAGAAATTCTTCTTCTTATGGTATAATTGAAGTTGCATGTTGTTGTGGTTTGAGAATTGAATTTGTGTTAAGAGTTGAACTTAGATTAAGAGGAAATGAGAGTGAGACAATGCATGTGATTGTTGTAATGTTGTTGGACCGATTTTGGAAATAATTTTACTAATTTTGGATTTGTTGTGTTGTTAATTTTCGTCACTAATTGCATGTTAAAAATGGAGGAATCTTGATACTTTAAGTTGTAATTGTCATATGGAAGTGTTGGAACATGAATTGGATATTAAGGAGTTAAGAAAAGAGCTTGGATAATGTGGATGTTGGCCGGAAACTTGCTTGAAATTGTTGGATATTGTCGCGTCGAGTTAGGGGTTGTTTTGTGGAGTTATAATGATGAAAATATAAGCTATGAACTTATGAATACGTTGTGGTAATTGTCAATGTATCTTAAAGAGATTAAAGTGTAAGAATGGTGTTATGTTGCTAATTGTAGGACTTGCACTCTTGTAGTTGTTGTCTTTCATAAATGTAAAGAGAAAGAATGTATTATGGTAGCGTATATGAAGTATTTGATGACTAAAAAAGATGCAAAACCTCGGCTTATACGATGGGTGCTGCTACTACAAGAATTTGACATGGAGATTCGCGATAAAAAGGGGACTGAGAACGTGGTGGCATACCACTTGTCAAGGATTGAAGTGGAAGAGAGCCAGAACACCAAGGATGTGCAAATAAATGATTACTTCTCAGACAAGCAACTGTTTCAGGCAAGTACCGGTGTAAATTTACCTTGATTCGCTGACTTTGTTAACTTTCTTGTAGCAAAAATATTGCCTGCATGAATGACAAGGCAGCAGGTGAAAAATTTCTATTCAGAGGTAAAACATTACTACTGGGAGGAGCCAATTCTCTACAAGCACTATGTTGATCAAGTCATAAGGCGGTGCGTACCCGAGGATGAAATGCACCAAATTCTCACTCATTGTCACACTTTGCAATGTGGTAGGCATTTTGGAGCATCACGGACAGCAGCCAAGGTATTGCAGAGTGAATTCTATTGGCCAACCCTATTCAAGGATGCCAACATCTTCGTAAGGGGCTGTGATCGTTGCCAAAGAACTGGAACATGTCAAGGCGAAATAAAATTCCCATAACTGGGATCTTAGAAGTGGAGTTGTTTGACGTGTGGGGGATTGACTTCATGGGCCCGTTCCCAACGTCCTTTGGGAACCAATACATTCTTCTCACTGTGGATTATGTGTCCAAATGGGTCGAGGTCGTGGCTACTAAAGAGAATGATAGTAAGACTGTCTTGAAATTCCTTCAAAAAAACATATTCACAAGGTTTGGCACTCCAAGAGCCTTCATTAGTGACGAAGGGAGTCACTTTTACAACAAAAAGCTTGACACTTTGCTGGCACGTTACGGAGTCTACCACCGTACTGCTTTGCTATATCACCCTCAAGTAAATAGGCAGCCTAAAATTTCGAATTGAGTAGTGAAAAACATACTGGAGAAGACAGTGGATGGCTCAAGGAAGAATTGGTCTATAAAGCTGGATGATGCACTCTGGGCCTATAGGACAACTTTCAAGACTCCCATTGGTAAGTCACCCTACAGGATGGTCTATGGAAAGGCATGTCATCTACCGGTTGAGTTGGAACACAGGGCATACTGGGCAATGAGGAACTGAACATGGATGCCATAGCAGCAGGGCAGAAGAGGCTACTGCAACTGAATGAGCTAGAGGAATTTCGGAACAATGCCTATGAAAATGCAAAAATCTACAAGGAAAGGGCCAAGGCATGACACGACAAGAACTTGATCCCGAAAGAGCTACAGCCTGGGCAACAAGTACTCATATTCAATTCAATGCTGAGATTGTTCCCAGGAAAGTTGAAGTTCAGATGGTCAGGGCCATTTGTTGTGGAAAAAGTGTTCCCCTATGGTGCAGTCGAAGTGAGAGGAAAAGAGGGTGCATCATTCAAAGTGAAGGGACAGAGAGTGAAACCATACTTGTTGAATGACATGGAACAGATCAACTCTGTGATCCATTTCAAGTCACAGTAAAAAAGAACCTGCGTCCGGCTAATAGACGTTAAAGACAGCGCTACTTGAGAGGAAACCCAATGTTTAAATTGTGCAATTTAGTTTAAATAGAACAGTCTAACTTTTTGGTATTGTTGTTGTGTTGTGATTCCAGGTGAAGGAAGCAGAGACTAAGCACGGAGAAAAGGATAGAAAACACGAATCGAGTCAAGATCATGTGCTATTCTCGCAGACCGTGGTGCCAAATGTTCGAGAGGCTACAAGATTTAGGCACCGCGCATCACTACATGCAGAATCATGCGATTCCGAGGCGATTTCGAAACACCACCTCCCCGCCTCGAGCCTTTAATGCCAATGATGGAGCAGCTGCTCTTAAACCAACAAATAATACTGCAAAACCAAGAGAACATGATGCAGAATCAGCAGCAAATGATGCAAAGCCATCAACACCTGACCTAGCGTGTTGATGGTTTAAGTTCCATGTTCACCCAATGGTCAATGCAGTATCCGCCGCCACCACCACCATTTTGAGCCGATATTGTCTGTAAGTCGTCCCTTTATTATTTTTTGAGTCGTTACACATTTGGAAAATGTGTCATTTAAGTTTGGAGGGGGGGGGGGTACTTATGTTTTTGAGTCTTTGTGATTGAGTTTTTTTGTGCCTTTTTTGTGTCTATATAAGTAAAAAAAATATCATGCATGTTGTAGTTGCTGAAAACGCCTAGTGAACTAAGTGGGATAATGTAATGGAATTAGAAGCTAAAATCTGTGTGCTCAAGTTAGATACGCCAAAAAATCATGAAAGTCTAATTATTTGGGATATTTGTGCTTAGCTGATGCGTTGTCAATTTAAAAATGTCTACGAAGTCTGTTTGCTTGTTATTTGAGGCGAAATAGTTAGGATGTACATGTTTAGGGAGATGACTCAGACATTTCTTTGTTAGCCCTTCTTACATTTCATTACCTACCTTGCAATAAATTGTATCCCTAGTCAGTCCCGTTGAGCCTAAAATAAGTTATTTCTTTGACACCCTATGATTCTCTTGTGTGCCATAAGCTTTAATTGAAAAATTGGGAAGAAGAGGTGTGAAAAAGAAATACCAAAAGAGAGTGAAAAAAAATTAATGTACCCCAATGAAAAATATAAAGTTTGTGGGTGTCTATGTGGATGTGTTTCATGCTCTCAAAAAGAGAAGAGGGGAACGCTAGGTATGAACTGAAAAAGAATACCAAAAAGAAGGACAAAATGGTTGAATGAGAAAAACTCTTATGGTACGTAATTTGAGCCTAAATGTCTACTCTTACCTGCCTCTACCTAAGCCTACATTACAATCCTGAAAAGTCCTGAAGATCTCTAGAACGTATGTCTATGATTAGTGGAGAATAACAAGTAAACAGACTCATAGAACTAAATGAAATTGACATGCATGAGTTAGTGTTCATATTTCCATTGAGTGTGATTGAAATGAATTTGCGAAATATCTGGCTTGAAATTCTAGATTGCTATATATTCATGCTACATATGTTCCAACATATTATCTCACTGACGTTCATGCTTTTCTAAGTAACCTTGTGCAGCTGTTTGATTTGAGTCTTTGAGTCTTTTTGATTTTGTTTCTCTGTTTTTGTTTTCTGCTTTACTCGAGGGCGATCAAAGTTTAAGTTTGGGGGTTAGTTAGGCGTATTTTGTATATGTTTTTTGAGTCATTTTTAGTTAGTATTTTACTTGTTTTTGTTGTGTTTAGTATAGTATTAGGTTTGTTTTTCTTTCTTTTGAGTCATAGCGGTTCAAAAAGGCAAAATGACGAAAATGAGCGAAAAATGGGTAGAAAAGGAGGGTCCCGAGGCAAAAAAAGGTTGAAAACAGGAAATTCGGACGAATGCAAAGCAGCACCGCGGGGCCGGTCAGACAGTACCGCGGTGCCATATTTACTGAGAGGCTGCAGGACTTTCGGCACCGCGGTGCCATTCTGGAGAACCGTGGTGCCGACGCGGAATTTTCCAACCGGTAGAATTGGCTGGCGGCGTATGGTCCATAGGGCACGAAATTTGCAACATACTTAAGCCTTAAGGATTAGTCTAGTTGAAAAGTTGGACATTCCATCACACAACACAACGCATGGTAGATTTGAGGCTACAATTGGAGACTTAGTTCTACGTAATATTTCTTTCTTTTCTTTGTAATTTAGTTTATGTTGGTATTTGTATTAGTTCTTAGCGTGACTATGGCTATAGGGGTGGCAATTGGGTAGGTTAGGGCGGGTTAGGGCAGGGCAAGCCTTGACCTGCTAAGATGTTAACCCGCACTGCCCTGCCCCGTTTAGCATTTTTAAAAAATTTGCCCTGCCCCGTTAAGTCCTGTCCCGCCCTGCTCTGTTTATGTTTATGAAACAAGTCACAAACTTAAAACAATCATAACATTTTATCCGTAAGTCGGATTAATCCCCAAAAAGTATCAAACTGTCGAGAATAGAGAAAACTAGAACTTTTATTCAGCAAAAACTTTCATATTCTCTATCGATTTGTACAGGTTTTACGTTATACATTCTGCCCTTTCAAATTTCAGTTGATCCGAGACATAAAATTTAAACAGTGATAACTTTTAAACCATAAGTCGGATTTATCCCCGTAAAGTCTCAAACTGTCGATAACGGAGTAATCTAGAACTTTTATTCAGCACAAACTTTTAGATTCTTTCCGATTTGTACAGTTTTACGTTATACATTCTGCCCTTCCATATTTCCGTTGATCCGATGCAGAAACTTTAAACAGTGATAACTTTTAAACCGTAGGTCGGATTTATCCCCGTAAAGTATCAAACTGTTGATAACGGAGTAATCTAGAACTGTTATTCAGCACAACTTTCAGATTCTTTAACGATTTGTACAGTTTTTACATTATACATTCTTCCCTTCCAGATTTCGATTGATCCGAGGCAGAAACTTTAAACAGTGATAACTTTCAAATCGTAAGTCGGATTAATCTCCGTAAAGTCTTAATATGACCGTAACAGAAATATATACAAATCTATAAAATTTATCCAATTCTAACAAGTACAACCCATCGTAACAAATTATAATTTCACAATCCAAACTAGTTAGAATTTTCTAAAAATTATAACCTATTATCTGCCCTGCCCTATTTAGAATTTTCTACAAATGTGTTTTGACCTGTCCCGTCCTGCCCTGTCCCGTTTAAGCATTGTCCTGCCCTGCCCCGTTTAATGTTTGACCTATCCTACCCTGCCCTGCCCCATTTGCCATCCCTATATGGCTAGGAGCTAAACATTTTATTAGAGCTTTCCTTATGAATCGCTTGAAACTCTTATTCATGAATTGATGCAGTAGTTTGATTTCTTCTTCACTAGATTAAGATTTATTCAATAATTGGTATGAATGTTTGATAATTAATTGATCACTAATTATCATAATCTAGATGATTTCGAATCAAGAACTGAGAGTAGAGATTTTGATATGATGTAATTGAATAGACATAACTTAAAATTGCGGACGAAAAGTACCCCGATACTTGTGTAGAATTATAGGTTACTGTTCTTAATCCTCCTATGTGGTAAATCCTATCATAGAAATATAGAAGAGTTCTGCACTGGGGTTGAGTGATTATATATCCTAAGCGGAATATAAGACAGTCTAGTTAACCGCTATCTTAACGTAGAAGAAGAAGTTATAATAGTTGCATTAAGGATTGAATAAAGTGGATAGTCGAGGATTTTGAAAGCCCTAATTCCTTCATAACTGATTACAACTTAACTAGTTTAGTTAATTCCTGCAATTATTCTAGTAGTTAAACAAAAACTCAACTCAATTATCGATTGCCAAATAGATAACATAAAATAGATGAACGATACTTAGAAACCAGTCTCTGTGGACGATAAACTCGGTCTTACAGACTATATTACTTGTGAACGATACATACACTTGTGTGAGCAACGTGGAAAATGTCCCAATATGGTATCAGAACAGTTAGTCCTCGGAATGTCTACAGACCGTGTCTAGTAGAGTCTTGTGTATGGGTATGTTGTGCACTATATTTATACGCAGGAGGCTGCCAGACATTTAGGATTGGTTTCTATTCTTTCATCTCATAGATCGTGCGATAGAGCGATGTTATTAAGGTAACCCCCACTAACGAATTATTGTGGTTGCAGTTATGTCTCAAAGGACAACGACAGTGGCCCGGAAGGGAAAAATCAGAATTATTCGGACTTGACTTAGTGCGTCAAGTCATAAGGGAAGTGAAAAAGTTTGAATAGAAGTATGGGGACCAGGTTTGGAGATACTAGGTCAACTTCAGGTAATGTAACTCTTCACAACCTTCTACGTACCGAATAAGGAAATAAGTTAACAATTCATCACTTAAGGGATGGTGTGGTCAAGGATTGGAACCAGGAATAATTTCTGAGATTACGTATGTATACTAGAATATGTTGAAATTATGAAAAGTATGATAGGTAAGAAATGGGTGAACAAGTGTTAAAAGAAATGAAGTTGTTTATAATTACGAGTAGTGAGAAGAGACGAGAAAAAGAAAAAGAGATTCCTCCCAGACCATGAATGAGATGTCGACTTGTAAAATGTATTACATCATTCTCTATCTTACAAATTAGTACTCCGTTATGCTACGTTATCTGCTCTATAGTTACAGAGATTGAACTTTTTCTTCCAAAGATAGAAAATGAAGCTTATCTAAACTTTTCTCCTTCGTACCTCTAATTAAATTTTGAGCTCTAATTGTTCGAATCTGTGACTGTTTTATGGTATACCATGTTGCTGGACTAAGTGAATGTAGGAAACTGTAAAAGAATATTGTTCTCATATAAGAATGAGAAGAGGCTATTACTTCTTGAATAATAAGATTGATATAAATGAATGAAAGTGCCTTTTTATTTTTGGACCGAGTTCTGCGAAGTATTGGACATAGGGATTATTTGAGTTTATTTCGCATATGACTTAGAACTCGGGAATGATGAGCGTCCTATTAGTGTATAGTTGTGTCAAACATTTAAAATATCGTAAAGAGTAGTGTTCAGCGCACAAAAATTGGAAAAAAAAAGGGAACTGTGGATGGATATTAGAAGGTTATGTGACCAGGTACAAGGTCCATAGGCAATAATAAGTAATTTCAACTGGGTATTAAAGAGAAATGAAAGAGTGAAGTGTCATGTTGCTATGAGTGAGATATGTGATTTTAAACAGTATATAGTAGAATGTGATTTGACAGAGCTAAGATTATCAGGGGCATACTATACATGGTAGTGTGCTAAAAAGGGTTTATAGCAGTACTTACTAACCAATGAGGGGTTATTTAAGAGGTCAATTAAGAGAATTGGACTAAGTTGCAAAAATGAATTTTCAGATTTTAAAAAAAAAACTTAAAAACCTTTTCATCTTCTCTACTCTCATTTCATTTTCAAAAAAAATACACCCCTCACTCCTCTTTCTTCTCCAGCCGAATTCACTCCATCCCCTTAGCAAAATTGTAGATTTTTCTTTCCCCATTCCTAAGTTAGTTCTTCCACAAGATTAGAAGCCAAAATTGCACAAAAACAGTGGGAAAAACGTGCCATTGCTGGCCGAAATTTAGGGCAGAAAATCTTAGTTTTTGGACAAGTTTTTGGAAAGAAAAACGTGTAAGAATGATGGGTTAACATTGTAGAATGTATGCATGTCAATTTGGAGTTAAAGAAATAATAAAAATGGCGAGAATAAGGCAGTGAAAACGCGGGCTGCTGGGCAGATTTTCGGGACTATTTTGGGGCAAATTTAAGGTAAGAAATTATTATTCTTATGGTGTAATTGAAGTTTGTGGTTTGAGAATTGAATTTGTGTTAATAGTTGAACTTAGATTAAGATAAAATGGGAGTGAGACAATGCATGTGATTGTTGTAATGTTGTTGGACCGATTTTGGAAATAATTTTACTAATTTTGGATTTGTTGTGTTGTTAATTTTCGTCACTAATTGCATGTTAAAAATGGAGGAATATTGATACTTTAAGTTGTAATTGTCATATGGAAGTGTTGGAACATGAATTGGATATTAAGGAGTTAAGGAAATAGCTTGGATAATGTGGATGTTGGCCAAAACTTGCTTGAAATTGTTGGATATTGTCCCATCGAGTTAGGGGCTGTTTTGTGGAGTTATAATGATGAAAATATAAGCTATGAACTTATAAATACGTTGTGGTAATTGCCAATACATATCTTAAAGAGATTAAAGTGTAAGAAGGGCGTTATGTTGTAAATTGTAGGACTTGCACTCTTGTAGTTGTTGTCTTTCATAAATGTAAAGAGAAAAAATGTATTATGGTAGCGTATATGAAGTATATGGGACTAGTTTGGTTGTATCTTGGAATTGTGCTTGGTTATTGGTATTGTTGGTTGTTTGGAAGTTGTGGATTTGCATATAAATAGGGGAAGTGCTGCCCGAATTTTTATAGAATAGGAAGTCGTCATTCAGTATAACTTACGTTATAAATCATAGAATTAACGAACGTATTGCCCTTTATTATAGGTTGAAGTATTAGACGAGACGTGTTCTAATATTGAGTTGGCTAGTTCGAATAAAAGGTATGCGAAACTCTTCCTTCTTTCTTTTTTGGCATGATTTAATGAATGTACGACGCACGTACATGATCTCTACACAGTTTAATTCCTAAAGATATGTGTCTTGAGAAGTGTCTTTGACTTTCTAGTAAAACGTTCATTTAATGATTTTATTGAGTTTCCAAATGATGTTTTAAAATGATTCATGATATGATAAGTGTCTTGATTTTTCAAAGGAGGATTTAAAATGATACATGATATGATAATGCCTTTTATCTATTCCATTGAGAGACAAGTGATGATTTGATATGTATAAAGTTACTCATGATATTATATTCGTGCTGATATGATTATATGACTTTACCGCTCCCAAGATGGGTCGGACAGTATACCTTATATAACTTTATCGCGTTCCAGGATGGGTCGGGCAGTATACCTTATATGACTTTATCGCGTCCCAGGATGGGCCAGGCAGTATATCTTATATGACTTTACCGCGTCCCAGAATGGGCCGGGCAGTATACCTTACACGACTTTACCGCATCCCAGAGGGCCGGGCAGTTTATGTATATATGAGGATTTTATATGGACATACATGACTCTCACTTTATAAAGCACAGTTGACTCTCGTCTGTATATGACACAGTTGAAATGGTAATTTGATTATTATACTTGTCTCTTGATATCCTCTGGCCAGTTATGATCTTTCTTACAGTACTTCATGTTTTACATACTCAGTACATTATTTCGTACTGACCCCCCTTCCCTCGGGGGGCTGTGTTCATGCCCGCATGTACAGATATTCAGTTCGACGATCCTCCGGCTTATGATTCCTGCTCAACTATTTTCTTGAGAGCTTCATTGTCCTGGAGTTAGTCATTTTGGTACAGATTCACTCTTATAGACTTGTGCATGTTTAGGGGTACGACGGGGCCCTGTCCCGTCATATTTTATTATCGTATTCTTAGAGGTCTGTAGACAGTTGTGGGTGGTAGATGTGCTTTGTATATGTGTTTTAGCCGGTTGTACGGTTGTGACGTGTTTTGTTATCCCTATGTATAGTGGCGGCCTTGTTGGCTTGCCTATTATATTATGTTGGCTAGTTGTGACTCCCCAGGAGACCGTTACATTCGTGTGTAGAGGCAACCTTGTCAGCTTGTCTATTCTGACATGTGTTATGATTGCGGTGTTATGCTATCGATATTCATATTTCCCTCAGTATGAGTCTAATTATATGTGACAGGGTAGTATAAGGGTGTCAAATTAGGGCATCGAGTCGGGTCGTGACAGCACCGCGGCGCCTCAACAGTACCAGCAACAATGGCTAAACCCGTATGCCTAACCAGGGTTGATGTGCCCTTGGCCAGCCCAGTACCAGCAGCAAGCCCACTTTATGCAAGGCCAGTTCCAGCAGCCCGCACCCAGCATGGCTCCCACTGATTTGGGTCAGGCCTTCAGCAGCATAAACTTGCAGCCACCGGACAACACTTGGTACATGGACTCGGGAGCCACATCTCACCTCACCCGGTCTGCAGGTAATATTTCCAAATTTTTTTGTTTAAAGCATCCTCAATATATTACAGTTGACAATGACCATCGCATTCCAATGCAGGGCTATGATACATCCTACACACAACCACTCCATCCACTCTTTTCTCTCATAAATATCCTAAATGCCCCACACATTATTAAGAACCTAATTTATGTCCGAAATTTACTCTAAATAACTCTGTCTCTGTTGACTTTGACCCTTTTGGTTTTACTGTAAAGGATTTTCTTACGGGGACACCTCTTACGAGATGCAATAGCACGGGAGATCTCTATCCATTCCTATCCACCGTCGCTGCCAGATCTTGCTCTCCTGTCTATCTAGCGGCTATCTCTCCATCTACATGGCATAATAGGCTTGATCATCCAGGAGCCCAATTTTTAATTTTCTTAGAGGCAATAATTTTATTCCATATAATAATGGGAAACTAGCCCAACATTGTGTTTCTTGTTCTTTAGGCAAATATACGCGCCTTCCATTTAAATCATCTACTAGTGTCACTTATGCACCTTTTGATATTATTCATGCCGATTTATGGACATCTCATATCCCTAGTTCCCTCGGTCATAAATATTATCTTGTGTTACTAGATAATTTTTCTCACTACATTTGGGTCTATCCTCTTAAATTCAAATAGGAAGTGTTTGTCAAATTTCTTGAGTTTCGCACTTTTATCCAAACACAGTTTGAAAAAGGTATAAAAAAAATGCAGTGCGATAATGGTCGTGAATTCAATAACTCCACCTTTCACCAGTTGTACAAATAATGGCATGGTTTTCTATTATCAGGTCCTCACACCTCCCCACAAAACGGTAAAGCTGAACGAATCATTCGCACCATTAATAATATGATTCGCACTCTATTGATGCATGTCTCCCTCCATCCGTCCTTCTGGGTATATGCTTCTAAGATGACATAATACATTCTAAATATTCTTCCAACTAGCACCCTTCACAATATGACCCCTACCGAAATCCTTTATCGCAAAGTCCCCTCTTACGATCATTTACGGATATTCGGTTGTCTATGTTATCCTAACCTTGCCTCTACCGTCCCTCACAAACTAGCTTCCGGTCCACTCCATGTGTCTACCTAGGATTTCCGCCGAACCATAGGGGCTATATATGCTATGACTTATCCACTCGTCAAATCCATATTTCACGTCACGTTCGACGAGACCACATTCCCGTTTTCGAATCCTCATAAATTCCAAAAATCGGATTACTTCTTTCTTGACGAGTCTGCCACTCCTTTCTTGACGAATCTGTCATCTCTCCCATCATTCTCAGTCAACTCACTCATGGCACCACAAAAACATCCCCTCCTCTCCTGTCATCACAGATGTCAGCACTGCGGCCCATCGAGGAGGCACCGCGACGCTAAACTTCCAGTGAGCAAAATAATTTTTTTACCATCGTCAGTACCGCGACCCCTCGGGGATACGCCGCGGCGCCAAACTTCCATTGAGCAATGTACCTCAGGCGTCGCTGCCCTTGATCACGACGCATTCGACGACAAATCCTCTACCCTTCCCATATCCTACCATACCATCCTTCTCGGATCCCACCACTCAGTCGCCCACTGTCCCATCCCAAATTGGCCAAATAAGACCCTAATTAGAATGCGACTATGTCTGAGGAATTCAATGCTTTGACTAAACAGCACACGTGAGATCTAGTACCTAGATCGGATGGGGTGAATGTGATTTGTTGTATGTGGCTATTTCGTCACAAATTTAGAGACAGTGGAGATCTTGAGATGTATAAGGCACGACTTGTGGCTAATGGCACAAATCAGCACGATGACATTGACTGTGGTGATTTTTTCAGCCCGGTTGTTAAACCGGCTACCATTCGCACAGTTCTAAGCGTAGTCATGGGCAAACACTGGCTGATCCATCAACTTGATGTAAAAAATGCATTTTTACATGGGGACCTGAAAGAAGCGATCTACGCGTCGTGATGCGGGTTCGTCCATCATGTTGTCCCTCACTATGTGTGTCGTCTCCGTAAGTCACTGTATGGCCTGAAACAGGCCTCCGTGCGTGGTATGATCGTTTTATCAGGTATATTATGCAGATTGGGTTTGTATGCAGCAGAAATGATAATTCCCTTTTCATTTTTTATCGAGGTAGTAGCATTGCTTACTTACTACTGTATGTGGATGACATTGTTCTTACTGCCTCATCCGATGGATTGAAAAATGAGATTATTGCTTTACTTATAACCTAATTTGCAATGACTGATTTGAGCAAGCTGAGTTACTTCTTGGGGATATCAGTGACCAGGTCTGCCAACCACATGTTCTTTGAGTCTGCGTAAGTATGCAGAGGAGATTGTGTACAGGGCTAAGATGTCGAATTGCAAAATCATGCCTACTCCAGTTGATTTAAAATCCAAGCTCAGTTATATGGATGGTGTTCCAGTCTCTGATCCTACTCTTTATAGGAGTCTTGCAGGTGCACTTCAGTATCTCACATTTACAAGACCAGATATTGCTTTTGTTGTTCAACAGGTATGTCTATTTATGCATGCCTCAGGGAGTCTCATTTTACTGTACTTAAGTGTATCATTTGATACATTAAGGGCACACTTGATCATGGTTTGCACATATACCCCTCTGCGCCAAACATGTTGCTCTCTTATACGGATGCAGATTGGGCAGGGTGTCCGGACACGCGACGCTCCACCTCCGGCTTTTATGTTTTTTAGGGGATAATCTAGTTTCATGGTCTTCCAAGAGACATGTCACCCTATCTCGTTACAGTGTCGAGGCTGAGTACAGAGGCGTTGCAAATGTGGTAGTTTAGATTTGTTGGCTCAGAAATTTAATGTTAGAGTTTCAGTGTCCTTTGCGGCATGCATCTATTGTGTACTGTGATAACATCTCTGCGATCTATCTTTCTCGCAACCAGGGTAAACATCAGCGAACCAAGCTGTTGACACCCAATTTTGTCCCTCCCTTAAATCAATAACCAATAAATTAAACAATTGTTTTTTTTTTTAGAAATACAATTTCTACATCGCAAAATACACATAATAATAAGTTTTAATAACGGTCTACCATCATAAAATATTAAGCACTAATTAATTAGCACGCCCGCATTTATTATTATAATAATAGCTTAGATTAATAAAACACCTAAATAATTTAATCACAATTTAGATTTCACTTATCTACCATTAATTAATAATACACCTAAAACTTTATCTATAACCCATAAATTAAATAACAACTACTTTAAAACTAATACCCAGGCCCATTTTTACACCAGCTGGCCCAACACCAGCTGGCCCAAACTCGCGACCAACAGCCCATAAGAGATAACCCAAAAACGCCCAGACCTCATTTTCCCTTTAACCCATCGTCCCCAACACTCAACGAACCCCTTTCAGAAAACCTAAAGAAACCAAATTTCACTATTTCCTCTACCACAACCCAACCGCCTTCACCCGTTTATTATCACCAGGACCCATTCCGTCGTTCTTTCTTCATCCTCCTCATCCTCACGTAAACCCTAACCCATCCATTCAACTCATCCGCCATGCGCACTTCCCCTACCGCGAATCTCGCCAGATTTTCAGGTGGGAAAATCTGGCATAACCAAATCGAATCCTCGCCTCAGTCATAACCTAATCGTTCCAACAAAGAATAATATCAAAATCGTCCCTAAAATGGTAACTTGCCATAACCGAAACTTCAGAAATCAAACCTTACCATATAACACCTAAAATCACACCAAAATCCCTTTCAAATCATCCGCGAATCAGTCCTTAGAATGGTCGAAAATCAGCACCTATTTTTGGTAGACAATCACTCGAAAAATCAATACAAATCATCCCTAAAACCGTCCTAGACTTACCATAAGATCGAAGCCTAAACAGGAGGCTATAAATACCAACGTCTTGAACATGCAAAAGGGATCCATCAATCGTTCATTCACCATCCATCAGTCATAAGTCACTAAGAACACAGACTACACTGTGCTTCAAATCATCTTTTTTTTTGTTCAATTGTTACTACTGCGGACCAGTTCTTCACAACTTCCCCTTCGACGATTCGGAGAAACCTTTGTCGTCACCTCAGTTCGCTACCCGCAAAAGGTCCAGAAACCTATTCCCTTCTACTATTGAGTTATTCGATTGGTATTATGTGCTCGGCATGATGGGATTTATATGTTATGTTTATCGAATCTATTTGACTTAACTCAGTTTAGTCACTGTTCGATGAATCTGTCAGTGGTGTTTCTCAAGTACCTGTAGTGTCGATTCTGTTTTTTTAGCATACGTGTGTACTCGATTGTATTTTTTGTGGGTATGATTGGGTGTATAACGTTTGTATAAAGGTCGTAGATCTATTTTTGCTGGTTATATGCTATTAACTGATGTTCATGTTAAATGTTGATTTGGACATTCTGCTTCTGTATATTTTAGGACATAAGATTGCGCATGTTCCTGTGAATATTTAGATACATGTCTAGTATTGTGTTGTGTGGGATTTTCTGTGCTATCTCAGGGTATTCGTAGTCTGTTAAATGAATAACATAATATTGATGCATCTTTAGGATCACAATTTGTGTCATTAGAAATCTGTTTGTTAAACTCATTCAATTGAATGAAACAATCTGTCCTGCCTCTATAAAAGTTTTGTTTTCATCGAATTATATGGAAATATACGCAACCTGTTAAGAGTCAAAACATTTGGAGTCATTTTGGTATCACTGTCAGGCCTAAGTTTGGCTTTATTTAGACCGTGCCAGTATTACTATTCGAACCACATTTGTCTTGTTGAGAGCATATGTATGTATGCTAGTTTGCCTAGGTTGTGTCTTTTTTTCCTTTGTCACATTACTGGCTGTGTCCCATTAGTAAAGCATATAAGGAGATTAACTTGGTGTTGACATGGTAAAATCTGTTTAGCCATTATGATTTTGAGTCATGCATCTAAAAATAGGAATAGTATGCTATGTGTTGTTATATTATTTCACCATGTTTGATACCTCCATCCCTGTATCAGATTAATTACTATATATACATATATATACATGTGTTAGTTTGATTCATACGAGTATGAAAGGTTAAAGATTGGTAGGAAAATTCAACTAGGATAAGAGGAATGTCTTTAAAATGCCCTGTTTTACCCTGCAACCTGAAACTGGTCATTTCACCTATTTTATATACCAGTAATATACCCTGAGTATACCAGGTAAAGCCCAGATATGCCTCTAGTATGTAGTAGAGTTATGCATTTTTTATATCCTCGAGTATGCCAGATATATCCTAGGTGTCGGATGTATATCAGCCCTTGTGTATACTTAAGTATTTGTGAAATGATATATCTAAATGTATATTATGTGAACTAGTACATCATGAATGTGAGCATATGTTTTATTGGGCCTATTACATACTGGATTGAGTTTCTCTTCTTATAAGTTTTTTTTTATGCTTAGAATACTTGGGCTTGCTTTGTATTTTTTTCACACATGGATCACTGTATGACTTGCAAACCAGCACTGGTTGCATACGGGCTCACCCTTCCCCCTTTGAAAATCTGAAAAATTTGAAACAACTTGGGTGTGATTAGATTTGTATGTCAATACTTACTTATGGTAGATAAGATTTTAAATATTTACTAATCTTTCTTCTCTTATTTTTTACATGACATGCATCGGGGGAATACTCAAGAGTCTCGGTATGAGACTCGTCATGACTTCCATATCGCCAATCACACTTCCGCCGCAGGGCTTCCAAACAACTGTAGGATAGATGGTGTCGCCATCGGTTCTAGACGTTACAACAATTCCAATCTCACTCCTCCTTTGCTTATCTATGCATTTATTTACTTATTTATTTATTATTGTTATAATTATTTGTTAACCTTGTAATTAATAGGATGGTTAACTCTAATAGTCTTTGAATACATTGGAAGGGTAGTTTAAAGGATAAATTCACTCTTTATTTATCTAGGTTCATTACATTTAAAATAAATCGACTAACCCAATTATGCTCACTAGACCACCCTTATCTAGAAAGAAAAAATAGACCTTCTTGTAATTTCTTCATAAACAACATAAGAGTAATTTATCACTTTTTCCTAATATCATTCATGTTTTACATACATTTACAAAGGCAATTCCCTAACTAATTTTATATATAGGAGTAACTAGATTATTTCTACTTTGTCAAATGAAATAATTTCATGTTTTACAAATGCATAATTAACTTTACATATTTCTTTGAGTCTTAGGAAACTTATGTTATCAAGATACATTCTTTAGATATTTAACACATTTTTTTTATTTTCCGAATAACTCTTCCTAAAACATATTCCCTTTAGCCAAATAAATTAACCTAAGTTTGAACGGACAACCGCAAGTTAGCGGATCCTTTAGGGTGCCTTACCCCTTCCCTTTAGGATAACAAAGAATCCTTACTCAGAATCTAATCTAGTTTCACAGACCATTAAAATGGAGTTAATGCTGACTTTAACCAGTTAGTATTTAGGTGTCCTAATTCACCCAATTAATTAGGTGGCGACTCCCTTAAACATTTCTACATTTATTTATCTTACATTTTTGGGAGGATAACCATTCCGTCGCGCATTTAAGCCTGAGAGTTCAAAATCGGGTGCGACAGCATGGCGACTCCACTGGGGAATACTTAAGGTTCTTAACCATAACAAACATAGGTTAATTATTGTGCTTCATTTATTTGCTTAATTTGCTTGTTTTGTGTTTCACATTTATTTGCTTTTATGTTTTACCTAAACTGTTTTGCTTTACATATAAATATTTGCATATTATTTAAACTGCTATTTGTTACTGCTTTCCTTAACTGGCATTCCGCTCATACTTCCTCCCTCATGGAAAATTCACACTACCACACACTCACGATTTTTGGGAGCTGGTGTGCTTCGCGCACCCGCAAATTTCCTTCAAAGCATCCAAATTTTTAAGAGAGTTGGCGCTTGCGCGGAGTTAGATCGGTTCGTCTGATCAGCCGCGTAGCCTTCTCACTCGAGTTGTCCGCTCGGGAGCCTTGCGTCTAGTGAAGCCAAATCTTAGAAACTTAGGATAGAGCTATACCACCCCTATTTTAGATCATGCATGCATTTGCCTTAGGTGGGTCAATCCTTGGCATTGACACCACAAGTAGGAAGACACCCAAAACGGTCAACGGGTTTTTCACAACCCCACGGCCCAGTAGCATATTACGTGTTGCATAATCATGATAGAATGAAACCAAGCCTAAATATCGGAATGCCTAAATGAGAAAACACATACTCATTTTTATTTTTATTTTTTTTAGATGGAATCTATCCCTCAGATCAGAATGGTAAATGGAATTCCGAGTGGCGAGAATATGGTGGACAAACTTCGACTTAGGTAGTCAGATGGCAATCAGAAGGAGGTTGGGATGCCTCATCTCATTATTCGACATCACTCCTGATCAGCACTTGGTTAGAGCATTGATCCAATTTTGGGACCCGGATCGAGTCGTTTTCAAGTTCAGGGATTTCGAGATGACCCCTACCTTAGAAGAAGTCAGCTATTTTACTGCCTTGGCGTATCATGACAGAAAACCAGTTATCCCGCATGGCGATCGGAAAAAGCTCGCCGTTATTTGGGTTTAAAGAATACGAGAATTGCGTTGTTTCAAAACAATTGGGTTTCTTTAGACTACTGCAGAGGTATGGTTGCCGAGACGGATACAAGACGTTTAAGAATGAATTTTGTTGCACTGCGGACCATTGGAGAGTTAGGCGTCCTATTGCATTTGCTATGGCTTTCTTAGGGACTCTTTTATTTCCACTCGAGCATGGAAGGATTAGTACATGCATATGTTCAGTAGTTAGAGCAGTGTTCGATGGGGTTGGCGACAAACGGCTCACCTTGACGCCCATGATTTTGGCAGAACTATTTAGAGCCTTGAATAGATGCAGAAGGAGTGAATCAAGCTTCTTTGAAGGCAGTAACCTTATTTTACAGATGTGGGCAGTAGAGCATTTCTACCAGCGTTCAAATATGACCGATGTATGCCACAGTCTGCGCACAACAAGATCGCCACATTTTATGACGAACCAGCGTTATGTGTCACGATCGACAGAGGATCGGTACGGATACTTAGCCTCTCATGATAGTAGTCAGATTCAATGGAAGTATCCGTTGCTTCATATCGTCAAGAAGGTTTATTTAAGACGTAAGGGATTTTATTACATCAGGCTTATAGGTCTAAAGGGACTACAACCGTACGCTCCATTACAGGTACTCCGACAGTTTGGCCATACGCAAATAATTCCTCTCGTAGCTGACATGAGGGCCTCTGAAATTCAGTTCGGACCGGAATTCGTCGTTCCCGAAGCCAAGCAGATCCTTCACGAGTGGTATCATATTGACCAAATGGAAATTGGGAAGGACCAAGCAGGGGTCTCCCCAGAGTATCAAGCATGGTTTTCAGACCGCACAGAATATAGTCCAGAAGGGGAGCAAGGCATGGAAGACATTAGTGCAAGGAACAGAATAAAAGATCGTCTACTCAGAGAAAAGGTCATCACCCCAAACATGTGGGTCCTAATGCACGATGCAGTACAATATTTGGAACAGTGGGGCTATACCAAAGAAGACCTAAGCTTCACTATCACACCGACAACTTAGTTATTTAGTTTAAGATTTTCATTGTTTTTCTTATAAAATGTCATTTCGATTAACTTTATTTCCAATAAAAGCATTTCGATACAATGGCTTGGGTACATTTGACGTGACTTTGCATTTATGACGCTTAGGCCTACCTCTGGCATAGTAGAGGCCCTTGCATATTAGGACGCGCTTTAACCTACTTTATTTGTTGAAGCTTCATTATATGCCCATATGTTCGCTATTACATTTATCTTGACACGTGTTTTGAATAAAAGGATTTTCTTTGTATTACTCGCCGTCGGCTGATTTGTGTTGGCAAGCCGGTGAGCATCCATATTTCACGGATCCAAAGCACGAGCAACAAAAATGAATGATTCAGGGCAAGCGAGCAGGATGGCTTGGGACTCATCGCCATTCAACGAGAGGAACGAGAGACATCGAAAGGGAAATGCTCCATATTCGATGAATACCTTGCTCAATCGCAACAAATGGCGGTCATGCAAGCAGAAATGGATAGACTCCGGGAAATTACTAAGTTATCTATAAGCCTCAACACACAACTACCCACACTTCCTAATTCACGCCCTTTCGGCGCCATCCCCAACATCCAACAGATAACCCACAACCTCCCAATCCACAATACAACAACACGCCTCGCCATAACCCACACCCAAAGCCACAACACAACAACACACCTCGCCTAACCTTGCGGACCTTAACCCACCGCAACCCGGCCACAATAGCCCGCATAATACAAGCCACCTTACGCCCAAAACAACCAACCTACTCAACCAAAGACCGATGACATACCATAATAAACAATACGGATCACCGTATATGTGACCCATGCACCACATCTCACACCCGTACCTATACCCTCCCCGGAGTTTGCTCGATATGAAGAGACGGAGAAGAGGACAAGAGTTGGGATAGATGAAAATGTGGCCAGAGAAATTCACGACTTGAAGAAGGCTTTTAAGAACCTTCAGATGGACAAGGGTCATGAGGGATTGGAATACGAGGATTTATGCATGCATCCCGACGTCGAACTGCCCGTTGGATACAAGGTACCAAAGTTTGACCTGTTTGACGGCAAAAGTAATCCTCGTGCACACTTGAGATCCTATTGCGACAAATTAGTGGGAGTGGGAAGAGATCAATCAATCATCATGAAATTGTTCATAAGGAGCTTGACTGGAGAAGCCTTGGATTGGTATACTAGCCAGGATCCAAGGAAGTGGCGTAGTTGGGGGGCGATGGCCCAGGACTTTGTAGACAGGTTCAGGTTTAATACGGACAACGTCCTGGACAGATTCTATCTAATGAAATTGGAGAAAAAGTCAATAGAAACCTTTAGGGAATATCTGATGAGGTGGAGATCCAAGCGGCGAAGGTCCACCACCTATGGAAGAAAGTGAAATGACAACATTTGTTTGTCAGGATCACGAAGGACCCGCGTACTACGAGAGGTTGATCAGCGTCATTGGACGCAATTTTTCTGAAGTAGTGAAAATGGGAGATTTTGTGGAAGAAGGACTTAGAACAGGTAGGATCACGAACCTGGCCGCTTTGCAAGCAACAAGCAAAGCAATACAATGGGAGGGATGAATAAGAAGAAGAAGGATGGAAGCGGCATGTGTGGTGCAACAACACAAAGCGAATCGAGCCACGACATACCAACCCCAAACCCAAACATACCAACTGACCCCAAACATACCAACCCCAGCATACCAAAACCCGCATTCCAAAACCATCCATATGACCATTTTAGCCAAAATACTTCCACATACAATCAACCTTCACCCATCTACACCACCCAGCCAATATACAACCCGCCACGGGCATTCGCCCACACAAATCCCTCACAAAACCGACCAGCATACCCACCTCCACAACAATACCACGCACAAAACACACCTAGACCCGAACCAACAGAGAGGAAGCCACAAAACCATACACCCGTTGGCTGAACCATACTCCCAACTATATGAAAACCTGAACGCCGCTGGTTTTATACAACCAATCCCAGGGCGAAATCCTAATCCACTCCTACCATGTCATGATGAGAATAAGCATTGTGCATACCACTCTGGAGCGTCAGGACACGATACAGATAGTTGTTATGCTTTGAAAAACAGAATTGAGGAGCTAATCAGAGAAGGAGCTATTCGGTTGAAAGAGCCTTCCAATGTCAACAACAATCCTCGCCAAATCACGACAATCTTTGGCGTGCGCATGATCACCTTTGATGATGTATGCGATATGGAAGGACTATCGCATCAATCAAGGAGAAAGAGAGCGGGGATCTCACCATTGCGTTGCCCGTGTGATTACCGCCAGTCGAGGCCGTTGGAAGTAGAGTTGAGCCGCCATAAGCCTCGATGTCGGTCTTAGTACGGGATGGAGTCATTTGATCAAACAACGTAATGAGGGTAAAGCAGGTGGTAGAAGGCATTCTGTGAGGGTGACGAGGTCGAACAACGTTACTCATCTGTAGAAGTATCGCGAAAGACGCCGGAAAAAGGCGTGACCGAATCGAGTAGAGGAATTTTGGAGAAGGATGCCTCTGGGAGACTATTCCATTGTAGAAACGGTTGAGTAAAACACCAAGACAAATTTCTCTATTGTCATTGTTGATGAATTAGTGAACCACCGAACCGCTTTGATGGAGGTTTTGAAAGAAGCGCGTGTGCCCGGTAGACCGCCATGAGAACTTTTCGGCATTGATCGGGCAGATTAAAGAGGTGCAAAAGATAATCTTCCATGAGAATGAATTGCCTCCTGAAGGTCGGGGTCATAATAAGGCATTGAACATAACAGTCAAGTGTGCTAATAAGTTTATCTCTCGAGTCTTGATTGATGGGGGATCAGCTGTTAATGTATGCCCTTTGAATACTCTTCGAACTTTAGGAGTCAACATTGGGAAACTCATGAAAGCTACACAGGTAAAAGGTTTCGATGGGACCACGAGGCGTCACAAAGAGATTGATTTGACACTACGGTCGGGCCCGCAGAGTTCGAGATAGAATTCCAAGTATTGGACATATCCACATGCTACAATTTGTTACTCGGTAGGCCTTGGATCCACTTGGTCGGAGCCATCCCTTCCACCTTGCATCAAGTCCTGAAATTCATCTGGAATCATCATGAAGTTGTGGTTGAGGGAGACAAGGACAACACTGCTAAAGGGGCAATTCCAGTCATTGAGAGTATGGAGAAGCTGGATGGATCTGTCTACCATATGAACAAGATCGTAGACGTTAGCAAGGCTAAAGGGATGCGACTACCTCGCACTCCCAAAATGGTGGCGAGAGATCTTTGAGACATGGTTTCGAGCCAGGCCGAGGACTTGGACCAAGACTAGGAGGAATCACAGAGCCGATTCACTTGCCGGAGAAGAAGGACACTTTTGGTCTCGGATATCAGCCCACTGCCGAGGAGATGATGTTATTTGATCTCAGAAGGAAGGGTGAGTCTCATCTGCCAAGACCTGTTCCACCCCTGAATCATTCATTCGTCAAAGCATGCCCTGCTCAGCTACCAGAAGAGGAGGATCTGACGATTCTTGCGGATGGACTTCAAGGCCTTTTCATTTCTGAGGAAGAAGCAGAGTGTCATGCGGTTTTGGAAGACCACACAGATGACCAGACCATTTGGAGTGCAGAGCCAGGAGATGTCTTGAGCAACTGGACCTGTACCCCAACACTGTTTTTTCATGAGTCTGGCATACAAAATAATATACTTGTCGATAATGAAAATGTGACATGTCATGAAACAACAAAACAAGAATAATCCGGCGAACCCGGCGGAATTTCCCGCTAGAAGAATTAACGGAAGAGTTAGGAAAATTCGAGGATAAGTCGAAACCTAATCTGGATGAAACAGAAACAGTAAACCTAGGGGATGATAAAGTCGTGAAGGAGACAAGGATCAGCGTTCACTTGAATACCACACAGAAAGAAGATTTGGTGGCCCTATTGAAGCAGTATGTCGACATATTCGCTTGGTCTTATGATGATATGCCAGGTCTAAGCACAGACATCGTTTCTCATAAGCTGCCCATTGAACCGTCATGTCTTCCAGTGAAGCAAAAACCAAGGAAAATCAAGCCGGATCAGAGTTTGAAAGTCAAGGAGGAGATCTCCAAACAATTGGACGCAAATGTCATTCGGGTAGCAAGGTACCCCACTTGGTTAGCCAATATTGTGCCAGTAACAAAGAAGGATGGCAAAATACGAGTTTGTGTCGATTACAGGGATCTCAACAAGGCAAGCCCTAAAGATGATTTTCCCCTTCCGAACATTCATTTACTCATTGACAATTGTGCGAAGCATGAGTTGCGATCGCTTTGTCGATTGTTTCACGGTACCATCAAATCTTAATGAACGAAGAGGATCTGAGAAGACGCGTTCACCCCCGTGGGGTATATTATTATCGAGTCATGCCATTTGGACTTAAAAACGCAGTGCCACTTACATGAGCCATGACTACCATTTTTCATGATATGATCCATAAGGAAATTGAAAGTCTACGTGGATGACGCCATTATCAAGTCGCGGAGGGCTACGGATCATCCGTCCCGTCGAAGAAGTTTTGAACGATTGAGGCAATACAACCTGAAGTTAAATCCGGCAAAGTGTGCCTTCGGCGTCCCGGCGGGAAAATTGTTGGGTTTCATTGTGAGCAGAAGGGAAATAGAGTTGGATCCTTCGAAGATAAAAGCCATTCAAATCGCCTCCAGAAGAATCGCAAGGAAGTGATGAGTTTTCTCGGTCGTTTGAATTATATCAGCAGGTTCATAGCACAATCAACAGTGATATGCGAACCAATATTTAAGTTGTTAAAGAAGGACGCCGCCACTAAGTGGACATTGGAGTGCCAACAAGCCCTTGACAAAATCAAAGAGTATCTGTCAAATCCGCCGGTCTTGGTGCCTCCAGAACCCGGGAGGCCTTTGCTATTATACTTATCCGTATTGGAAAATGCATTCGGATGTGTGTTAGGACAACATGATGAGACGGGAAGGAAGGAACAAGCAATATACTACTTGAGTAAAAAGTTCACGCCTTATGAAGCTCGTTACACAATGCTGGAACGCACGTGTTGTGCCTTGACTTGGGTTGCACAAAAATTCAGACATTACTTATCCGCATACACCACCTACCTCATCTCAAGGATGGACCCGCTTAAGTATATCTTTCAGAAGCCTATGCCTACTGGAAAACTTGCAAAATGGCAGATTCTTTTAAGTGAATTCGACATCGTATATGTCACCCAAAAGGCAGTCAAAGGACAAGCATTAGCAGATCATCTCGCAGAGAATCCGATGAAGCGAGGAATACATCCCGCGCGGACCTACTTTCCAGATGAAGAAGTGATGTTTGTAGGAGAAGACATTTTAGAAGAATATCCAGGTTGGAGAATGTTCTTCGATGGCGCCGCGAATTTCAAAGGAGTAGGTATCGGAGCAGTTTTGGTATCAGAAACGGGACAACACTACCCAATATCAGCAAAGCTCAGATTCCCGTGCACCAATAATATGTCAGAATATGAGGCGTGCATACTAGGACTCCGAATGGCTATTGACATGAACATCTGAGAGTTCTTTGGTCGTAGGGGATTCAGACCTGTTGATTCACCAAGTGCAAGGCGAATGGGCCACCAAGAATAGGAAGATACTTCCGTACCTACACTGCGTGAAAGAATTACGCAAGAGGTTCGTTAAGATAGAGTTCAGGCATACTCCGAGGGCTCAAAATGAGTTTGCAGACGCTCTAGCAACTTTGTCCTCCATGATTCAGCATCCAGACAAGAACTATATTGACCCAATCAAAGTAGATGTGCTAGAGCAGCCAGCCTATTGTTCTCAGATAGATGAAGAATCAGAAGGCAAACCTTGGTATGGCGAGATCAAGAGGTATCTCAAGGCAGGTGAGTACCCGGAAGGCGCGACCAACATACAAAAGAAGACTCTTCGGAGGTTAGCCAACCATTTCTTCTGGCGCGAGGTCCTTTATCGGAGAACTCCGGATTTAGGTTTGTTAAGATGTGTTGACACTCGAGAAGCAAACAAGTTATTAGAAGAGACACACGGAGGTATGTGCGGACCCCACATGAACGGCTTCATGCTAGCAAAGAAGATACTACGAGGAGGTTACTTCTGGATGACGATGGAAACAGATTGCATCAGTTTCGTGCGAAAATGCCATCAATGTCAGATCCATGGCGACTTGATTCACGTGCCACCAAATGAACTCAACGTCACTAGTTCCCCATGGCCGTTCGCAGCTTGGGGCATGGACGTCATTGGTCCTATTGAGCCGGCAGCGTCAAATGGACACAGGTTTATCCTAGTGGCGATCGATTACTTTACAAAATGGGTAGAAGCATCATCATACAAGTCTGTGACCAAGAAAGTAGTAGTGGATTTTGTTCATCACAACATCATTTGTCGGTTTGGAATCCCAGAATCAATCATAACCGACAACGGGTCCAATCTCAATAGTGGTGTGATGAAGGAGATGTGCGTGAAGTTCAGGATCACTCATCGCAACTCTACCCCATATCGACCACAAATGAATGGAGCAGTCGAAGCGGCCAACAAGAACATCAAGAGGATACTGAGGAAGATGATAGATAACTACAGGCATTGGCATGAAAATTTGCCTTTCGCCCTCTTGGGTTACCGTACTACAATCCGGACCTCCACAGGAGCAACACCGTATCTCTTGGTTTATGGAACAGAAGCGGTGCTGCCAGCTGAGGTGGAAATACCGTCTCTAAGAATCATCCAGGAAGCCGAACTAGATGAAGCCAAATGGATACAGAGTAGGTACGAACAATTGATGCTTATTGATGAGAAACGAATGAATGCAGTCTGCCACGGACAACTTTACCAGAACAGAATGGCCAGAGCTTTTAACAAAAAGGTACGACCAAGAAACTTCCAACCGGGACATCTGGTGCTGAAACGTATATTCCCTAACCAAAGTGAAGCGAAAGGGAAATTCGCGCCCAATTGGCAAGGGCCTTACATGGTTCACCGAGTGCTTACAGGAGGGGCCCTCATCTTAGCTGAAATGGACGGCGAAGTGTGGCCTAGAGCCATCAACGCAGATGCAGTAAAGAGATATTATATTTAGAGTGCTTTATTTTCATGTAATCACTTTGCTTGTAATTGAACTACGTTTGACCTGATTCCCTTTGCGGGATACGTAGGCGGCCATATCGGCTTCGGTCCCATTTCCAGAAAATACTCAATTACTTTGCTTGTAATCGGAACTACGTGCGACCTGATTCCTTGGCGGATACGTAGGCGGCCACATCGGCCTCGGTCCCATTTTTAATTTTAAAATCTTGTTTGTAACGAACTACGTTTGACCTGATTCCCTTAACGGATACGTAGGCGGCCTACATCGGCCTCGGTCACACCATAAGGAAATCCTCAGTTTTGTCATTTTGCACTCTTGAGGTTGGTACTCAGTCTTGCCGTACATACAAGACAAACCTACGACATATATCCGACCCAGTTTCGCCAGTCAAAACTGGGACAATTTTTTTTAGGATTGCGCCACGAAAGGACACCGACAGATATGATTCCATATGCTCGAAAGATCGACATAAACTGGGACAATTTTAAGGGTTTTACTACAAATGACGTCAATGGGCATGGTTAAGTTACGCACAGGGTTCCAGGTCCCAAAACTGGGACAAATTTTAAAAGAGAGCCTGACGGCAGCAGAACACCAAGAGTATGGGAGAATATACCACAGATTTCGGATAGGGAAGTTTTGCTTTGTTTCACAACATGTCACTATTCAAATATCGACATAATTTCCTACTAGCACATATAAGTATATTTTCTCAAGATAGAATATTTTTCAACAAATGTTTTGGCCGAGACTCGAAATCAGACAGGGGTTACATGTCCAGACAAGACAACGCGTGCAAGCATCAAGAGCCAACACAAATCGGCCGACCCCCTCCCCGAACTCACAATTTTTCTTTGAGTGAATTTTGCAGGACAACAGGAACAAGGAGGGCAACAATATCCCAATACAACAGATCCGCTCACGAAGTCCATATGCAACAAGTCTACATCAAATACATCTCGCAAAACCACATCTTCGTTACTCAGGCTACATCATTTACACTTTAATTATTCGATTATGCGTAACACGATTTTTATCTATGCCCTAGGAGGCGTCATTTGCATTTCGTCCATACTGAGCGATAACGCCCAAACAAGGCGTCATTTGCGTATGTCGTCCATACAAGCGATAACGCCCATCTGGCGTCATTTTCATAACGCCCATACAAGGCGTCGTATGCATTTCGTCCATCTGAGCGATAACGCCCATACAAGGCGTCATTTGCATTTCGTCCATCTGAGCGATAACGCCATACGAGGCGTCATTTGCATTACGTCCATACAAGGCGATAACGCGCCATCTGGCGATAACGCCATACTGGCGGCATTTACATTTCGTCCATACAAGGCGAATACGCCATACTGGCGTCATTTGCATTTCGTCCATACAAGCGATAACGCCCATCTGGCGTCATTTGCATTTCGTCCATACAAGCGATAACGCCCATACTGGCGGCATTTACATTTCGTCCATCTGAGCGAACGCCCATACAAGGCGTCATTTGCATTTCGCCCATACAAAGCGATAACGTCCATACTGGCGTCGGTGCATTTCGTCCATACAAGGCGATAACGCCCATACTGGCGTCATTTGCATTTCGTCCATACAAGCGATAACGCCACACAAGGCGTCATTTTCATAACGCCATACTGGCGTCAATTGCATTTCGTCCATCTGAGCGATAACGCCCATCAAGGCGTCACTTGCATTTCGTCCATCTGGCGATAACGCCCATACTGGCGGCATTTACATTTCGTCCATCTGAGCGAATACGCCCATACTGGCGTCATTTGCATTTCGTCCATACAAAGGCGATAACGCGCCCTAAGGCGTCATATGCATCTAAATCCATACAAGACGAAACGCCCATACTGGCGTCATTTGCATCTCGTCCACGAGCGAACGCCCATACAAGGCGTCATTCGCATTTCGCCCATACAAGACAATAAGGTCCATACTGGCGTCACTTGCGCCGTCCATACAAGACGAACGCCCATACAAGGCGTCACTTGCATCTCGCTCTACAAGACGGCGTATCATCATACCATATACATTCGACTACAACCACAACACAAATTTACATCCTTGCATTGTCTTGTGATTTATGCACTAATGCCTCTATCTCGCCTTGATCTGCGAACGTTAACAAGCTGCAAAAGATGGAGCACAACGTGGACCTACCTCTTACGGCGAACTGAGGTAATTTGTTGGGAGCAAGGCTTCCCAACAAAAGGCAAAAGTGGACCCGAACGTCGACCTACTCTCTCCCAACATTCTAGCACCACAATATCTCATAGTCACCATAGCTTGACGCCGGGACAGATTTTAAATCCGCGTTAGCCCGCCTTGGGGTTTTGACCGTGGCAGCCCAGTGTCGTCGTAACCCGACACTGGGACAATTTTTGAGTCCGCGTCAGCCTTGCCTAAATTGCCCAACATTCTAGTTCTGAGGATCGAGACAAAATTGGCTATGAGTCAACGTCTTTGTCCGAAGATTCTTCCATCATCTCCATACAAAGAGGGACAACTGTTGACACCCAATTTTGTCCCTCCCTTAAATCAATAACCAATAAATTAAACAATTGTTTTTTTTTTTAGAAATACAATTTCTACATCGCAAAATACACATAATAATAAGTTTTAATAACGGTCTACCATCATAAAATATTAAGCACTAATTAATTAGCACGCCCGCATTTATTATTATAATAATAGCTTAGATTAATAAAACACCTAAATAATTTAATCACAATTTAGATTTCACTTATCTACCATTAATTAATAATACACCTAAAACTTTATCTATAACCCATAAATTAAATAACAACTACTTTAAAACTAATACCCAGGCCCATTTTTTACACCAGCTGGCCCAACACCAGCTGGCCCAAACTCGCGACCAGCAGCCCATAAGAGATAACCCAAAAACGCCCAGACCTCATTTTCCCTTTAACCCATCGTCCCCAACACTCAACGAACCCCTTTCAGAAAACCTAAAGAAACCCAGCCCACTATTTCCTCTACCCACAACCCACAACTGCCTTCAGCCCATTTTATTATCACCAGCAGCCCATTCCCGTCGTTCTTTCTTCATCCCCTCCCTCATCCTCACAGAAACCCTAACCCATCCATTCAACTCATCCGCCGCATGCACCCTTCCCCCTACCCACGAATCTCGCCAGATTTTCAGGTGGGAAAATCTGGCATAACCAAATCGAATCCTCGCCTCAGTCATAACCTAATCGTTCCAACAAAGAATAATATCAAAATCGTCCCTAAAATGGTAACTTGCCATAACCGAAACTTCAGAAATCAAACCTTACCATATAACACCTAAAATCACACCAAAATCCCTTTCAAATCATCCGCGAATCAGTCCTTAGAATGGTCGAAAATCAGCACCTATTTTTGGTAGACAATCACTCGAAAAATCAATACAAATCATCCCTAAAACCGTCCTAGACTTACCATAAGATCGAAGCCTAAACAGGAGGCTATAAATACCAACGTCTTGAACATGCAAAAGGGGATCCATCAATCGTTCATTCACCATCCATCAGTCATAAGTCACTAAGAACACAGACTACACTGTGCTTCAAATCATTTTTTTTTTTGTTCAATTGTTACTACTGCGGACCAGTTCTTCACAACTTCCCCTTCGACGATTCGGAGAAACCTTTGTCGTCACCTCAGTTCGCTACCCGCAAAAGGTCCAGAAACCTATTCCCTTCTACTATTGAGTTATTCGATTGGTATTATGTGCTCGGCATGATGGGATTTATATGTTGTGTTTGTCGAATCTATTTGACTTAACTCAGTTTAGTCACTGTTCGATGAATCTGTCAGTGATGTTTCTCAAGTACCTGTAGTGTCGATTCTGTTTTAGCATACGTGTGTACTCGATTGTATTTTTGTAGGTATGATTGGGTGTATAATGTTTGTATAAAGGTCGTAGATCTATTTTGCTGGTTATATGCTATTAACTGAGGCTCATGTTAAATGTTGATTTGGACATGCTGCTTCTGTACATTTTAGGACATAAGATTACGCATGTTCCTGTGAATATTTAGATACATGTCTAGTATTGTGTTGTGTGGGATTTTCTGTGCGATCTCAGGGTATTCGTAGTCTGTTAAATGAATAACATAATATTGATGCATCTTTAGGATCACAATTTGTGTCATTAGAAATCTGTTTGTTAAACTCATTCAATTGAATGAAACAATCTGTCCTGCCTCTATAAAAGTTTTGTTTTCATCGAATTATATGGAAATATACGCAACCTGTTAAGAGTCAAAACATTTGGAGTCATTTTGGTATCACTGTCAGGCCTAAGTTTGGCTTTATTTAGACCGTGCCAGTATTACTATTCGAACCACATTTGTCTTGTTGAGAGCATATGTATGTATGCTAGTTTGCCTAGGTTGTGTCTTTTTTTCCTTTGTCACATTACTGGCTGTGTCCCATTAGTAAAGCATATAAGGAGATTAACTTGGTGTTGACATGGTAAAATCTGTTTAGCCATTATGATTTTGAGTCATGCATCTAAAAATAGGAATAGTATGCTATGTGTTGTTATATTATTTCACCATGTTTGATACCTCCATCCCTGTATCAGATTAATTACTATATATACATATATATACATGTGTTAGTTTGATTCATACGAGTATGAAAGGTTAAAGATTGGTAGGAAAATTCAACTAGGATAAGAGGAATGTCTTTAAAATGCCCTGTTTTACCCTGCAACCTGAAACTGGTCATTTCACCTATTTTATATACCAGTAATATACCCTGAGTATACCAGGTAAAGCCCAGATATGCCTCTAGTATGTAGTAGAGTTATGCATTTTGTATATCCTCGAGTATGCCAGATATATCCTAGGTGTCGGATGTATATCAGCCCTTGTGTATACTTAAGTATTTGTGAAATGATATACCTAAATGTATATTATGTGAACTAGTACATCATGAATGTGAGCATATGTTTTATTGGGCCTATTACATACTGGATTGAGTCTCTTTCCTTATAAGTTTTTTTATGCTTAGAATACTTGGGCTTGCTTTGTATTTTTTCACATATGGATCACTGTATGACTTGCAAACCAGCACTGGTTGCATACGGGCTCACCCTTCCCCCTTTGAAAAATCTGAAAAAAAATTTGAAACAACTTGGGTGTGATTAGATTCGTATGTCAATACTCAATTATGGTAGATAAGATTTTAAATATTTACTAATCTTTCTTCTCTTATTTTTTTTACATGACATGCATCGGGGGAATACTCAAGAGTCTCGGTATGAGACTCGTCATGACTTCCATATCGCCAATCACACTTCCGCCGCCGGGCTTCCAAACAACCGTAGGATAGATGGTGTCGCCACCTGTTCTAGACGTTACAACAATTCCAATCTCACTCCTCCTTTGCTTATCTATGCATTTATTTACTTATTTATTTATTATTGTTATAATTATTTGTTAACCTTGTAATTAATAGGATGGTTAACTCTAATAGTCTTTGAATACATTGGGAGGGTAGTTTAAAGGATAAATTCACTCTTTATTTATCTAGGTTCATTACATTTAAAATAAATCGACTAACCCAATTATGCTCACTAGACCACCCTTATCTAGAAAGAAAAAATAGACCTTCTTGTAATTTCTTCATAAACAACATAAGAGTAATTTATCACTTTTTCCTAATATCATTCATGTTTTAATACATTTACAAAGGCAATTCCCTAACTAATTTTATATATAGGAGTAACTAGATTATTTCTACTTTGTCAAATGAAATAATTTCATGTTTTACAAATGCATAATTAACTTTACATATTTCTTTGAGTCTTAGGAAACTTATGTTATCAAGATACATTCTTTAGATATTTAACACATTTTTTTTATTTCCGAATAACTCTTCCTAAAACATATTCCCTTTAGCCAAATAAATTAACCTAAGTTTGAATGGACAACCGCAAGTTAGCGGATCCTTTAGGGTGCCTTACCCCTTCCCTTTAGGATAATAAAGAATCCTTACTCAGAATCTAATCTAGTTTCACAGACCATTAAAATGGAGTTAATGCTGACTTTAATCAGTTAGTATTTAGGTGTCCTAATTCACCCAATTAATTAGGTGGCGACTCCCTTAAACATTTCTACATTTATTTATCTTACATTTTTGGGAGGATAACCATTCCGTCGCGCATTTAAGCCTGAGAGTTCAAAATCGGGTGCGACACAAGCACATTGAGATGAACATACATTTCGTTCGTGAGAAGGTTGCGCTAGGACGTGTTACATGTTCCCTCATCATATCAGTACGTAGATATATTCACCAAAGGATTTCCCCGACAGTTATTTCTTGACTTCAGATCCAGTCTCAACATCCGGTCTCCTCTCGCTCCGACTGAGGGGGTGTGTAAACGTGTATAGTGTATAAAATCCCTACCCATAATTAGAATATATTCCATATATTGTGTAAATATAATTATGATAAGACTAGGATTTCTCTTGTAATTAGGATTATGATTTTTATTGTATAAGGGATAAATATTGTATACTATATATATTGATATTAATGAAAAAGATTCCTCGAGGGAGATTAATATCATCTTAAAATTAGTTTTAATTCTTTTCCCCCTTAGTTTTCTGGCGTAGACAGCGCTTTACAACTTTAAGATACAAAACAATATTGTAGGCAGAAAAACAAATGCTACAACATTTTGCAATTTTTATTTGTTGAGATTTTTACTCTAATTTGAATGAGGAGAGCAGTTCTTCTATATGTCCTTTTTCAGAAAAATAAAATTCGTGGCGAACTCTAAAACTATTGAAGTGTTAAAATTAACATCATTCAATTATTGCAGAGTAATTTTAAACTGCCAGATAATGTCACTCACTTTCAAGAACTTCAAAAATTTCCATTAGTTCTAAGATTCTTGCGAGATTAATGAGTGTGTATATATATAGTGTGCGCGCTACCTTCAAAGGTACTTGTATATAGTACTCCATCCGTTTTGTTAATTACTTTTACGTTGTCTTAATTTTACCTAGCAAAACACTTAATAATATAAAGAAGATTTTTTAATCTCGTAATTTTAAATCAATTAAAGGTATATATAACATATCAAAATACCCTCTTAAACAAATGTTTTGTCATCCGCCCATGTAAGAGGGTGTCATTAAGGATAAAACATGAGTGTTGGAATTAAAATTTGCTAAATATAAAAAAGAGGCGTTTTTTTTTATAAACAAACAAAAAAAATTAGGATACATGAATTGAAACGGATGGATTACTATATACTTCTCATAATCAAAAAATCATATCGCTAGTTACGTTGCTGTCAAGACTCTAAAGTTAAAAGATAAGATACGTGGGGAAAGGGAGAAATGAAAGAGAAGACAAATAAAAAGAAAAAGTGTCATCTATAATTTATAGATCTCCACATAATAATGTACAAAAGGTTTCCTTAATATATATATGAACCCCCTCCAATAATTTGCCTCAGAGTATATCATGTTCCATCCTCGGCACAGGATATACCGATATAGCACTAACATCACTATTCACTACTGTTGAGTGTTGACACAACTATATATTATTGTTTTCTTTTTATCTCTTTTTGGACTTTTTTTCCATAACATGATTGGTTCATTTGACTGGTTGGTTGGTAGGTTGGTTTGTCTGAAACCTCTAAATTAGAAGCGAGGTTTCACCTTGGACTCTTAGAGAATATTCTAAGTACAGCATAAAATTTGTACAATACAAACAAAATATAACTTCCTAGTACTCCAGACATGATACCTTTGTAAACATACATGTAATTTGAAGAACACTAATGTTGTGAAAATCTATTTTTCTTGGCTACGGTCATTCATTAATTTTGAGAATCACTGCTTGTTCTCCATGTCATATATGGTGTTAAAGACCTCCAATTCAACATCATTGAAGCAATTATCAAAACCAAAGTCATGGATCCCAAAATCTTGACAATCCAATAGCCAATTGAAACTCTCATCGTCAAATGATGTCATGTTGTTGTTGTTGATGTTATCAAATTTTTTTACTCGGAGTTCCCATGATGAATCAATAAGAGGAGGAGCATCATTAGCTTCCAGCAGGCAGCTTAGCAGCACATCATTTTCGTTTAACGTGTCGAGAATAAATTTGGATTCGTCAGTGATACAAGAAGAGTTTTCAGACGACGACGAAGAAGAAGATGAGGTAGAAGAATTATCTAATTTTGAGGAGGTGACTGCTACGGTGATACTTGTACTCTCTGGTACAACCACTACCTGTTGATGATCATTATTTTTATTTTTATCAGATTTTAGGATAGGTTGATCAGGTGAATTTTCTTCTTTGTCGATCAGTGATTCATGTGTCACGGGATCAATCCCTATTTTGAGAAGTTTTTTCTTAATATGTGTGTTCCAATGATTTTTTATCTCATTGTCAGTCCTTCCCGGTAATCTTGCGGCAATCTTGGACCACCTAATCAAAATAAATTAATAAATATTATATTCATCCCGTTCAATTATTGTTACAAAAAGGAAAAAGAATGAATATTTTAAGTCTACTTCAAGAAGACATGAAAACAGATTGATAAGATAAATAATAAACACGTCTTTTTTAAGCCAGAATATTTTATTATTTTTCCAATTATCCCCCTTGACAACCAGTTAAGCTGTCCATGCGGACCGGATATTTTATTATTAGCTAGTACATTACTTGATAATGCAGGATTAATCATGAGTGATAAAAGTAAAAGCAGTGGCCAAGAAGCTTCATTTGTCCAAAAATGTTATTAACTTGTTCTTTTCCTTCCCCCCCACCCCCACAAGTCATGCACTTTAAGAAGCAACAAAAGCTTTCGTAATAGTAACATTTATTATGAGTTCAATCAAACTCCAGGAAAAAAAACTTTTCCTTTTGCCTTTCATTTTGTGGCATTAAAATGTATATAGAGATCAAAAAGAACATGCAACCCAAGAGAAAGGTTTCAAGGGATAAAAGCCCAAAAATAAACCACTAAAACTCATCATTAATAATGCTTACAAACAATAAATAAACACCTCTAAGGCTCTAACACATACATAGCAACTTCAATAGACTAGAAAGAATCACAATAATAGATGGAAGTTTAAAACATTTTTTACTATAACTTATTTCATTAAAGGTAAAATAAGAAGTTTAAAATTCAAATGTTCTTCATTAAGGAAATCTGACATCTTTTTTAAAAGATTGAAAAGGACAATATGTATAACACATAAAATAGGACAGAGGGAGTACCTATTTCCAAGACGAGCATGGAGATCAATGACCATTTTCTCCTCAGCATCACTAAGAAGGCCTCTTTTCAGGTCGGGTCGAAGGTAATTAGTCCATCGGAGACGACAACTCTTACCGCACCGCCGAAGACCGGCAAGTTTAGGGACAGCACGCCAACAACATTGGCCATTTGTAAGTATGAAATTGATGAGTTTCTTGTCTTCATCAGCTGTCCATGGCCCTTTCTTCACTCCAAGTTTGTCACAACAAGGTTGTCTTCCCATCCCTATACTACTCTCAACTAACACCAACAAATATGTTACGAAAAAATGTTGTGTTTGCTAAAAAAAATTGCACTTCTGGCCACCTTTATATATATGATGATTATATATCCACCAACTTCAACTTTTCTTGTAAAGTTCTCATCTTTCTCCTTGAAATCTTGTTTATTAGACATGTATATTTCATTTTTATGAAAGTGTATGGATATATATAGTGAGAAAGAATGTAAAACTCCATGGCCCACCACTGGTTTGTGAAAGCTACTCATGAATTACAATTCCTTTTCTGGTGTTATCGACTCCACCAAAGAGAGTGTGATAGTGAATGATAGCTGACCCAAACACCAAGCTAAAATTCAAGAAAACTCCATTTTTCCTTCCTTTTTAATTAACCATCTTGTATTTGATACTCATTAATTTATATTCGTGTCATGTACCGGTTAAAGAAGAAAATTCTCTCTACCAATAATTTCTCTAGTATTTAAATTCAAAATATTTAATTATGTATAGCTGAGGAATCTTATCCATCCTATCATGAATGTGTGGTTATATTCATCTTTCTAATGTAACCCCCCTCCCCCCCCCCCCCCCTCCTAAAGATTTGTTCTTTTCTTTTTCTTGTTTTTGTTTTAACTTTTTTTTTCTTCCCATTTTCATACACTATCTTCTCTCTGTGATTGCACGCTTACTCAACCATTTCGTCATCACCACGTTTACGGGACCTTTCAAACAGGGAAGTAATCTCGTACTATGTTACCATCATATCTTAATTGTAGGCTAAATTAATCCAATCGTTTGAATAGTTTACTTCAATGATTTTGTCAAATTGTCCGAATGTTGATTTTTTTTTATCGTGTTATTAAAAACCTTAAATTGTTCAATGAAATTGTCACAAAATTTAACATAATATCACAATAAAAGGAAGTCTTGAATATAATTCAAAATATATTTTACCACTATTCAGAAAAGTTAAAAAAAATCACATCTATATTTGATGAAAAAGAATAAGATCTACATGTGAGAGATCGTGTTGAGATATATTTATTAAACAATTAAAGCATGTTTTTGAATAACTAAAGCTTTCAAATAAGATGATCAAACGATTCACCAGCGAAATTATCGACAATCATTGTGATCTTAATTCATTTGTGCTTGGACTTCTCTAAATTACATAATAATTTGTCGCTCGTTTGTCTAAATATTGTATCCCACTTTCTTGTCAGATGTTGAAGCGAAATATACTACATCGGTGAGGGATGAGATCCTTGGACTCCTTATAAGGCTTTGACAATTCTCTTCCCTTTGAGCTAGCTTTTGGGGTTTTAGTTAGGTTCAATGCCCAATTTAACATGGTATTAGAGTCAGATTCATCCGATGTGGGCCCCTGAATGAGGGGGTGAAATGCCCCCAGAACCAATTGAAAGGGGTGAAAAATATCATGGGTCCATGAATGTGCACACTCTAGACTGGACAGTAAAAGACCAGATAAAAAGAATATTCGGATCTGGGCGTGAGGGGGATGTTGAAGAGAATATACCACATCTGTGAGGGTTGAGATCACTGGACTCCTCTTGGACAATCTTCCTCCCTTTGAGCTAGCTTTTGTGGTATGAGTTCGGTCCAAGGCATAATTTGACATAAGTATTAGAGTCAGGTTCATCCGATGTGGGGCCCCGGATGGATTTGCATAATTCTTTCTTACACTATGAGTTTACTGAGGAAGTTTATATGAAAATACCATTGAGAATTCTGTATTTCTAATCCGGGGCAAGTATGTCGACTCCGAAAATCTTTGTATGATTTGAAGCAAGTTTCAAGGTTTTGGTTTGCGAAATTATTAAGTGCTTTGATGAAATGTGTGTTCAAACAATCATACTCAGATTATTCTCTATTTACTATACATCGGGAAGGTACAACTTAACATTTTAGTCTATGTGGATGACTTGATTATCTACAAAAATGACCATAGTGCCATTAAACGATTCAAAGATTATCTCCACGCATGTTTTCACATGAAGGAGTTAGGCCCTCTAAAGTATTTTCTGGAGTTAAAGTTGCACGTGGATCAATCAGGTTATTTCTCTATCAACGAAAATATGCCCTAGATATAATCTCTGAGCCCGGATTATTGGGAGCTAAACCAATCAATACTCTCATGGAATAGAATTATGGTTTGGCATTAGGTTGAGGAGCCAATTTAGGTGATTCAGAACCATACCGACATTTGATCGGTCGATTGATATACCTCAATTTTATGCGACCCGAGTTGTCATATAGTGTGCATGTTCTATCCCAATTCATGCAACAACCGAAGGAAGCACACTAGAATGCGGCTATCCGTGTGGTGTGTTACTTGAAGAAGAACGCATGACAAGACATAGTGATGAGAAACGATTGTGATCTCCAGTTGTATGAATGTTGTGATTCGAACTGGGTCGGATGTCCGATGACTCAGAAATCACTTACATGCTGGTTTATCTCGCTCGTCTGTGGAAGCAACATATTATATCACGCTCGTCTGTGGAAGCTGAATACAAATCGATGGAAATGACCGTTTGTGAATTATAATGGTTAAAGGGAATTTTTCATAGTCTGGGTGTTGAACAGAAGTCTCCGATTAAACTTTATTGTGACAATCAAGCCGTTATTGTCTAAAATTTGGTATTTCATGAATGGACTAAACACATTGAAATGGATTGTCACTATGTCAGGGACGCAATCCAATCATGTACAATATTTTTCCGGTCATGTGTCAATTAGTGAGCAATTGACCGATGTGTTTACAAAGGATTTGAAAAAATTACAGCATTAATATTTACTTGGCAAGTTGGGCATTCGAGACCTTCATGATCCAACTTAAGAGGGGTATTGAAGACCCTATTCTAGTCTAGTTATAATAATTTAGTGTATTTATGGTACAATTGTAACTATGATAAATATAGAATTTATAGTCATATTGGAATAAGGTTACCTTATAAGACTAGTAGAAGGAGAACCTTACTTTTATTTAAGGAGGTCATTATGATGAATACAAAGTAGAAATAATTCTCTCATTATTCTTATCTCTCTAAATTATCATCCTTATATCAATTTTAACATAGTATCAAAGTCATGTTAGAAAGAACACCAAAATCTTATAATAATGGTAGGTGACGGTAAAGAAACCGACGATAACGGCAAATGAATCACCGGTGAAGAAAACAAAACCCAAAGAAGAACAATCTCTCCCTACGACATTATGTCAAATGATAACCCTGAAATTGTGGTGACACAAGTCTAATTGAAGGTAAAAAAATTATGAAGAATGAGCTAGATCCATGAGGACAACCCTAAAAGCAAGAAGAAAGTTTGGCTTCGTAGACGGTACAATAAAAAAATCGGACAAAAAGTCGTCAGACTTGGAAGATTGGTAGACTATAAACTCGTCTATTAGTGTTGTGGATTCGCTACACCATAAAACCGACGCTTCACTCAACAATTACACATAAAGAGAAAATAAAAGAATTATGGACGAGCATTCGAGAGCGGTTCTCCGTTATTAACGGCCTTCGGATGCAACAACTAAAAAAGGAACTAGCGGAGTGCAAGCAAAAGGAAAGAACCATAGTGAATCCCAAAAGCTAACTCAAATATAGGAGGATTGTCTGAGTGAGTAAAAGAATCTCATTCCTCATCAATATGGTATATTTCTCTTTAACTCCAGTATTATTTTCAAAAAAAATATACTTGTTCGATGAGCAATAATACCGTTCTCCTAATTTAATGTTAGCCAAAAGAATTTATGAAAGAACTCTGGGGACATGCCAATGACTTTTCAATGTCTTATAATTAAGGGAAAGAATGTTTAACTTTGTAGTAACTTGCAAGGTATTGAATGTTAAGTATCACACATAGTTTACAAAACAAATATGAGGTACTTCATTCGCTAATTTATAGGGAAAAGTTTTAATTCATTAATCACTAAAAAGATATGAAATCCTCGCTAAATAGTCCTTAGTTAATAATTTTTTTTAAAAAAATTGTCACTAATCCATCGTTAAATAGAGTTAGCGATAAATTATTATTTGTAAGATGATAGTAATCTCCCTTGGGGAGTCTTCTCATTAATATCAAAGTATATATAGAGTACAATATTTATTCCTTATACAATAGGAATCCTAAGCCTATACAAAGTAGGAATCCTAGTCTTACCATAATTATATTTATACAATATATGGAAATATTCTAATTATGGGTAGGGATACAATTGTTTATATAATACATGTTTAACACCCCCTCAGTCGGAGCGGGAGGAGGTTGGACGCTGAGATTGAATCTGAAGTCAAGAAATAATTGTCTAGGAAGTCCTTTGGTAAATATGTATGCATACTGATATGATGATGAAACATGTAACACTCTGACATGGCCTAGTGCAACTTTTTCACGAACGAAGTGTAGGTCTATCTCAATATGCTTGGTTCGCTGATGTTGAACCGGATTATGAGACAGATAGATGGCAGAGATGTTATCACAATACACAATAGATGCCTGACGCAAAGGACACTGAAGTTCTAACAGTAAATTTCTGAGCCAACAAATCTCAGCTACTACATTTGCAACGCCTCTGTACTCAGCCTAGACACTGGAGCGAGATAGGGTAGTCTGTCGCTTGGCAGACCAAGAAATCAGATTATTCCCTAAAAAACACAAAAGCCGGAGGTGGAGAGTCGCTTGTCCGGACACCCTACCCAATCTGCATCCGTATATGAAAGCAACTTGTTTGGTGCATAGGGGTATAGGTGCAAACCATAATCAAGAGTGCCCTTAATGTATCGAATGATACACTTAAGAGCAGTGAAATGAGACTCCCTAGGGGCATGCCTGAATAAGCACACATGTTGAACATCATAAGCTATGTCTTGCCTGGTGAATGTGAGATACTGAAGTGCACCTGCAAGGCTCCTATACAAAGTAGGATCAGAGACTGGTGCACCATCCATGACACTGAGCTTAGATTTAGAATCAATTGGAGTAGGCACATCTTTGCAGTTCGCCATCTTAGCTCTGTACACAATCTCCTCTGGATACTTATGCTGATACAAGAACATATGATTGGCAGACCTGGTCACTGATATCCCCAAAAAAGTAACTCAGCTTTTCAAAATCAGTCATTGCAAATTCGGACTTAATCAAGGCAATAATCTCATTTTTCAAACCGTCAGAGGAGGCAGTAAGAACAATATCTTCCACGTAAAGTAATAAGTAAGCAGTGCTACTACCTCGATGAAAAATAAATAGTGAAGTATCACTCTTGCTGCATATAAACTCAATCTGCAAGATATATCTGGCAAAGCGAACATACCACGCACAGAGAGCCTGTTTTAGGCCATATAGTGACTTACGGAGACGGCACACATAGTGAGGAACTGCTGGATGGGTGAACCCTGGCGGTTGATGCATGTAGACTATTTCTCTCAGATCCCCATGTAAGAATACATTCTTTACATCAAGCTGATGGATCGGCCAGTGTTTGCCCATGGCAATGCTCAAAATTGTGCGAATGGTAGCCGGTTTGACAATCGGGCTGAAGGTCTCACCATAATCAATGCCCTCCTGCTGATTTGTGTCATTAGCCACAAGTCGTGCCTTATACCTCTCAAGATCTCCACTGTCTTTGAATTTGTGACGAAAAAGCCATAGACAACGAATCACATTCACCCCCTCAGGTCTAGGTACTAGATCTCATGTTTACTGTTTAGTTAAAGCATTGAATTCCTCAAACATAGCCGCATTTCAATTAGGGTCTTGTTTAGCCAATATAGGGTTTTTGGGAATTAAAGAAATGGTTTGGGCAGACAAGTTAAATTGGACTTTGGGTTTGAAGATTCTATGCTTGGCACGCATTTCCATTTGGTGAGTGGGGACAGTGGGAGGTGGTGATGGCTGAGTAGGGAGGGCTGAGACTGATGGTATGGTCAGAAAATGAGAAGGTGGGGACGAAGCCATCGGAGGCGCCACAATGCCTGGATCTAGCGTCGCGGCGCTGTTTGAGTGACAGGCCTCTCTGAAAATATGTCACTGCGGCGCCTCTTCACTGGGCCGCGGCGCTGTGGACGGGTTGGGAGAACAGACCTCTCTGGAAAGTTGGCGTCGCGGCGCTGTCGACGAGTCAGAAGAGATAAGCTGATCAAGGATGATGGGAGAGATAACAGGCTCGTCAAGGAATTTGTAATCCGGTTTTTGGAATTTTTTATTATTCGAAAACGGGAATGTGGTCTCGTCGAATGTGACGTGACGAGAGATGTGGATTTGACGAGTGGACAGGTTGTAGCATAGATAGCCCCTATGGTTCGGTGGGAAGCCTAGGAAGACACATGGAGTGGACCTAGGAGCGAGCTTGTGAGGGGTGGTAGAGCTAAGGTTGGGATAGCACAGACAACTGAAAATCCGTAGATGATCATAGGAGGGGACTCTATGGTAGAGGATTTCGGTAGGGGTCATGTTGTGAAGAGTGTTAGTAGGGAGAATATTGAGAATGTATTCTTACATTTTAGCAGCATATACCCATAAGGATGGAGGGAGGCATGAATCAATAGGGTGCGAATCATATTGTTAATGGTGCGGATGAGTCTTTCAGCTTTACCGTTTTGTGGTGAGGTGTGAGTGCAGGAGAAGCGAAAAATCATGTCATTATTGGTACAAAAAAGGGTAAAACATAGAGTTATTGAATTCACGACCATTATCGCACTGAAATGATTTGATACCTTTTTCAAATTGTGTTTGGATGAATTGTCGAAACTCAAAAAATTTGGTAAACACTTACGATTTATATTTGAGAGGGTACAACCAGATATAGTGAGAAAAATCATCTAGCAAGACAAGATAATATTTATGACCGAGAGAACTAGCAACAGACGATGTCCATAAATCGACATGTATTATATCAAATGGTGTAAAGGTAACACTAGTAGATTATTTAAACGGAAGACGAGTATGTTTTCCTAAGGAACAAGAAACACAATTTTGGGCAATCTTCCCATTACAAGTAATGAAATTATTGTCTCGAAGAAAATTAAAGACTAGGAGTCCTGCGTTACCAAGCCTATTACGCCACACCAAAGAAGAAATAGTCGCTAGAGAGACGGGAGAACAAGATCTGGCAGCGGAGGTGGATGTGAATGGATAGAGATCCCCCGTGCTATTGCATCTCGTAAGAGGTGTCCCCGTACGAAGATCCTTTACAGTGAAATCAAAAGGGTTGTTAGGCGATTTACAAATGCTCACGCAAGTGCACGTATCGTTAACAAGTAATATATTATGTAAGACCGAATATCGTCCACAGAGACTGGTTACCAAGTATCGAACTTCTAAACTTTGGTTTCTATTTAGCAATCGATAAATTATTTGGTTTTGTACTAAGGACTATCATTAAAGTGAAGTGCAGGAAACTAGACTAGATTTATAATACTAAAGGTTTATAACAGTTATGAAGGGAATATGGCTTCCAATCTTCTTGACTATCCACTTTTTCTCGTGTTAATGCAATGCTAATGATTCTCCTTCTTATTAAGATAGCAGGTTAAATAATTTGTCATCATATTCCGGTTAGGATATACGAGAGCTCAATCTTGTGCAGAAATCTTTTATATTTCTATGATAGATTTTACCACACAAGAGGATTAAGAACAGTAACCTTAAACACTACACAAGTATCGGGGTACTTTCGTCCCCGATTTTAACCTGTGTCTAAATAATTACAGCATATTCAAATCTCTCTTCTCGGTTCTTGATTCGAAATCATATAGGTAATGATAATTAGTAGCTAATTAATTATCAAGCAATCAAAGCAATATTGAATAGATCTTAATACGCTGAAGAAGAAATCATTAACTAATGCATTAACTATATGAACGAGTTTCAAGAAGATTCGATGAAAACTCTACTAAAGTAATTAGCTCCTAGCGATGAACATACTAAGAACTAATACAATCCAACAATAACTGAAATAAATACAGAGAAAAGAAAAATATTGTGAACTAAAGTCCCAATTGTGGCCTCCAAATCTGCCATGTGTTGTTCTTGTGTTCAAGAATGGACTCTCCTCCTAAAAACTGATCCCTAGAGCTTTAAATAGGTATCAATTTCGTGCTCTAGGAACCCTATTTCCCTTGGCCAGTTCCAACTCGGAACTGAAAAATTATGTACCAGCACCGCGATTCTGCAGTCGACCGCGACGCCAAACTCCCGCGGCTCAATAAATGGCACCGCACTATGCGAATGCACCCCGGTGCTAAAAGTCCTGCGGGTTTCTGATTTTCTGGCACCGCGGTGCTGCTGTGGTTTTTCCGAGTCATCGATTTTCGATCTTTTTCTGCCTCGGGACCTCCTTTTATGCCCATTTTTTGCTCCTTTTTGTCATTTTGCCCTTTTGAACCGTTGTGACTCAAAAGAAAGAAAAACAACCCTAAAACTGTACTAGACGCAACGAAAATGGATAAAATACTAATCGAAAATGACTCAAAATAGGTATATGAAATATGCCTAACAAATCCTCAAATTTAACAGAGACAGAATTATTACGAGTATATTGGCGGACAGAGATTAGATTTTTAATCAGATGTGGGGCATATAAGGTATTTTTAAGGGAGAATGGTGGATGGAGAGGTTGTGTGTATGATGTACCATAACCCTTTACTAGAATGTGTTGTCCACTAGCAACTGTAACATATTGAGGATGCTTTAAATTGCACAGTTTGAGAATAGTACCTGCAGACCGGGTGCTGTGAGATGTGGCTCCGGAGTCCATATACTAATTGTTGTCATGTTATTTCATGTTGAGGTCTTTGAAAGCCCGACCTAACTTCGATGGGTGTCTGGCGGAGGAGGCTCTGGGCCGCCACTGCGTGAAGTGGGCTTGCTATGGTGCTGGAGCTGGACCTAACAACCCGTGGTAGGAATAAGGGTTGAAGAATCTTTGCTGCTGGAATGAGGCAGCGCCGCGGCTCTGTCTTTGAGAGTCGTCATGTTGGTGCATTGTTGCTTAGCACGGCGAGTTTCTTCAAGCATCAACTGTGAGTGAGCTTTGTTAAAGCTGGGTAACGGATCCGCCTGTTGAATCATGGTGGCCAATGTATCAAATTCGCCTTTAGGAAAGCCAGTAATCAATTGTAACACCAATTTGGTGTCAGTAACAGGCGAGTCGACAACAACAAGTTGATCCTTCAGGAGCTTTAACTGTTTGCAATACTCAGTCACATTGGAAAAAATTTCAAGACGTGTATTGTTAAATACACAGCACGGGTGTGCTTATTGTCCTGAAATTTTTTCTCCAAACGATTCCACAAGTCACGGGCTGTGGAGTCATATTTCATGATAGTGAGAAGTAGATCCTGAGAAATACTACCATATATCCATTGTTTGACGCCGGCGTCTAGACGACGTCAAGTAGAGTCATCAACCTCCGGAGGGCGCGGAATGGTGTCATCAATATGATCAAGCACGTTGTAGAGACATGCATGATTGCGAAACAGTTCAACCCAAGGAGAATACTGACTGTTTTCTTGATCAAGTAGGATAGGAATATGGTTCTTGATGTTGGAAACAGTAAGGGCGGGATGAAACGGGGGTGATGACTTTGTGGTGGGGTTTGTGGAGGTAGATGCGTCAGAAAGTGTGGAAGAATCAGGGATAGCCATTTAGAGAAGAGAGGAAGAACCAAGAAATTTTTGGAAGAAACAGAGGAGCCGCGGCGCCGTGAGGAGGGGGCGACGGCTTGTAGAAAATTTCTATGTTTTTGGAGCTTAGGCTTTGATACCATGTAAGATGATATTAATCTCCATTGAGGAGTCTTCTCATTAATATCAAAGTATATATAGAGTACAATATTCATCCCTTATACAATAGGAATCCTAAGCCTATACAAAGTTGGAATCTCAGTCTTACCATAATTATATTTATACAATATATTGAAATATTCTAATTATGGATAGGGATACAATTATTTATATAATACATGTTTACATTATTATTTAGCAACAAAAGTTGTTTATCACTAATTCCTGTTATTTATTGTTTGTAGTAAATGCCTTGATGGTATAAATTAAACAATTTTTACACAACTGGATGCTTAAATGCCAATTGGATATAACTAAATTTAACAACATTAATTGGTATCGTAGAATAAATGTTAAATAACTTGTTAAAATACATTAAATTACACTGATAATGTAAAATATTTATAAAAATGAATATTTTAATGAATATTCTCGAAGAGTACTTCTACTAAATTCCTTGTTCTTTTTTTTTGCTTCGCTCAACACAGTACGTAGGCTAGAGTTTCTTGTAAAGGCACTATAACAACAAAGACATTTGTCAATGTTAAATATACAATAGGTGATAACTATTACCTAAACTATACATGATACACGGATGGAATTTATGGAAACTTTTGAACCGTGACATACAATAGGTGTACATCACGAAATACCTTGTATATTTAACAGACAATAATAATTTTTGTTATCATATGTTGGATGTTATTGTCAAAAATACTTGTAGCAATAACAAAAGGTGTTGCATGCCGTTACAATAACCTCCGATGCCAAAAACTTTCGCAACAACGTGTTGTTTTTGTTGTCATTTACGATTTTTAATAATAATATATTAAATTTTTGTTGTCATTTATGTTTTTTAGCAATTGTTGCTAAAGTTTTATTATCAATTATATACTTTCTTATAGTGAGGGCAAGAAAAACATATATTTTTTCCGTGTTTCCCCCCATTATTCTTCCTTTGATCTAAATTCTACAGTGTTAATTTCACATTTAATATAACACATTGATAAGGCCCTTTGCGTACTAGGAAACTATCAACTATGTTAGTCACACAAAGCTAGGTGGAATGTCATTTTCTTGTCCCCCAGATATGATTTTGTGGTTTGAACACAACTTTGAAGTAGTTTTCAAGTATTTTAGGGGAAATAAAACAACCACATGAAACATTGAAAACAATTACACAAAATGAAAAACAAACGGATAGTAAGTTCTTTCTGCTCGATCGTTCCTACTTGCTACAATTTAGTAGAATTTTGATTTAAATTAAGGACTAATTAAGAGTAATCCAATGGACCAGTTCAAAAAAAGAGTCGGACCATATTGGGTCTATTATATTTACATGACCTTATATATCTTGTATTTCTACAAGTGTTTTCTCCATACTTTAATGAAGGGACTAAAATTTGTTCTGTTTATAAAATTTTATATAAATATGTTTTAAAGCTCATTATTCATATAATTTGCCTAATTTTGTTAAGTTCACCACATTGCGGGCAAGTCGATCAAAGTCAGAGCGGGGAGGGAATGTTTATTTACAGTTGTTGTAGAGTGAAGAAATGGTTCACATGCCAGGTGTGGAAGAAAGGGGATGGCCGGAGGAGTACGAATTCGAGAAAATAAAAGTATGTGGCAATTGATTGGATAGCGGCTCAATTCCTAGGGCAGCGACCCATAAAAACGAAGGAGCTTTTCATAATAGGCGAGCCCAGTACTCAAAAAACCAGAAGATCGATATCGCACATAAGGCCTGATATCGCCCTATTTGAGATACTGATTCAAGTTATAGTACTTCCTCAGAGCGATTGAACTAGCCTTTTTACTAAATTGTTCTGGGCATAGAGGAAATCCTGAACTACAGGAAAAAATGAGAGCTATTTGCCACTTTACTATAAAGTTGGAAAGAAAGAAGCAAATGCTTTCGCAACTCACATTATATGTACTTTACCTAAGTTTGTTAGTCCTTATATGGCCTAATTATATTTTGGATTGAATGAAGACCAGTATCTTTTTTTTAATAAAGTATTAGAATCAGATTTATCTCAATTTTTAATCTATTTGATGTGGAGTTTCATGTACATTGTTCATGCTTCAGATATCCAATTATAGGCGTGCACGGGAGGGTGTTGATCAGTTTGTGGGATTAAGTATTATTTTCTTCCTTTTTTCCTAAACCACTCGTATCTATTCTCAGTTTTCGTCACATCTAGCCATGTAATCATTTTGATCTCTTCTTGAACATAGTACACCAGAAAATCGACCCTTTTATTTTTATTACTGATAAGCTGGTTGTCTTATTTTCTACGTATTTGTTAAAATCTTTGATGTGTCACTGAATCCATGCTTACAAGCCATACAATCAGTCACTGTTGAATCACCAAGAAACAAGTACAAACTTGTCTCCTGCCTTCGTTATTCACCAAATCAAACATAGCCCTACAATTATTTTGACTGTATATTATATAATAACTATATACTTATATTATATGGAGTAATAATTATACATATCTTCCTAGCTATAAACATGACAGATGGTTAAAATGAAGAAACCTCGAGTTTTCTCAATATTGGGGAACATAATTAAATATAGGATACGTACCTTAATCAAAATAATAATACATACTACTATATATACTAAGTAATAACAGTATCCACATGCAAATGTGTCCTAATGACACCACTAAAATTGCTGTTTACTTCACCACAAAAACAAAATTTATATGTACGCGTGCATGTCTTAAAGAAACAATTAAACCAAAGAGTAATCAATTACTACTATAGTAGTACTAATTAATATTTTTGACAAGCAATGACTTTATTATTCAAATCTTGCTTCCCGAATCGAGATCAGTTCTAGATTATTCCATTGCAATTTAATTAATAATGTTAGCTAATTGGTCGTTTTAAAAAGATTGTCTGGTTTAATTTAGCACAAAGTTTAAGAAAATAGAGAAGAATTTTAAATCTTATGGTCTTAAACTAAAAATGTGTTAAATGTACAAAAATAACATTTAATCGTGTACTCTTAAACATGTCATGTTGAAAGTTGAAATGAAAAAATTATAAAAGTCATTCTTTAAAACGGGCTAAAAAAATAAGACAAACTTTTAAAACCTAAGGAGTAGTATTATAAAAATAATAACTTCTGGCTACCAGTGCGTGTCGTAAAAGAGAGATTTCTTGAGCAATGGTTCATCCTCTTCATTTTGTACTGTGTAACATATAATTGTCAATTAAGCACAAATGTAATAGTGCCTCCGGTTCAAAAAAATTGGCTTATTTTTTTTAATCTGTTTTAAAAATAATGTATTTTTTTTTTTTTGCAACTCTTTCATTCTGACTTTTCACATGTCATGTTTAAGAACATAAGATTAAATGTCATTTTTGTACATTCAACAGATCTTCAATTTTATACCACAAGATTGAAACGTCTTCTTTACTTATTTAAAAATTGTGCCAAGTCAAAACCAGATAGTCTGTTTTACACAAAAGGAGTAGTATAATATACTACTTTCTATGTCCCAATTTATTTGACTTTAGTCAGTTACAAAATGAATGACACATTTCCTTAATTGACAACATTTTAAATTTTAATTTTAGCGCTTATCGAGATGATCTATTGTTGAGTTTTGATATTGGTGAATGAAAAATTATGGGATGAAAATTAAAGGGAGTAAAAGGCTCTTTTGTCCCACATCGAAAATAGAGAAGGAAAGAGAGGTGTATATATTACATTACACCTTCTCTAGTTGCTAAAAGGGTTGAGAGGGCAAGGACTCTCGCTTGCCGTCGTCGCTTCGCCGGCTTCGGATTTGTCAAAAGATTGATTGATAATCTTTTTGGACAAACGTTTTTTTAATTAATTAATTAATTAATTATTTAATTAAAAATAAATCCAAACGGATCGACCCAAGACCCGCGACCGACCCGTCCGGTTTAAGCCCTTTCTTTTCGAATTTCCCTCCAAAATTTGGTGACTATTCTGAATGGTTTCAAACATTCAGAATCAGTACCTCCAAAACTTATAAATTCTCGAGTGTTCCAAGAATTTATTCATTCAATTCTTCTCTGAATTTCAGTCTTCAACTCGAAATATTGTCTTAATTCTGTGTGATATACTGTCGTTGAGTGATTCGCTACTACCGAAATTTAGAGTACTACTATTCTGGTAAGATAATCGTTCTATCCTGCTATCCTGAGAGATGATATTCCATTAACTTCGAGTACTGTAAGGGGAATAATTCCTTAATGACACACTTTGAACTAAGTGGCTCGATTATATTCTGAAATTATATTTTCTTATTCAAAACATATTCTGTTTATTGTACTTATTTCAATTAAGTATTTTTTATACTGTGAAATCTGTTTTTTACTAAGTATTTAAACATATTGTGTTGAAACATTGTTTAACCGTATACAGATTATTATATCAACATCTATAGCTACACAAATATATTTAACTTATTTTAGATCACAAAATTTAAAATCTTTGTTTATTTTTTAAATTCTATATCAAATCAAACTACAACATATAAATTGGAATAAAAGGAGTTTATATAGTATATCTAAAATCACCAGAAATACTGCCGAAGGGGACAGGTAATCAAAAGTCCAAATTCTTGGTCTTTGACTTTCAGCTCTTAACTAATGTGACTAATATTTCAAAGTGGATGTACGTACGTCATTTCAACTACTCATCTGTTAATCTTCCTTCATAGTATTTGATTGACCTTCTTTAGGTTTACTTGGCCACACTATAATGTTCCTAGTAATATGCGTTGTTAGTGTGTCGAAGTATAACCTAGAAGAGATCTCTAGAATTTAAGATGTTAATTTGATTTATGCATATTATAATAGAAGTTGAACGTCATGACAAAAAACAATTAATTTGTAAAATACATTACATCAAAAATTAAAAGTATACTCCTCAATCCGATAATACATAAATTGAAACATAGTGAATAATTCTAAAGAATTGCACTATAAAATGATACTCAGTTATTTAGTGAAATGGTGTCCACCATTTGCAACATGCTCAAGAAAATATACAAGGGAAAAAGACAATATTGCAATTTGAGCATGACTACTTTAAAGTACAGATGGCTAAAGAAGAGCTCTTCATGAAAACTAATCATGAATCCGAGAAAAGCGTGGTAGATGACTTATAGGACTAAATTTAAAAATTCGTCCATGTTGTATCTTGGTTTTAATTTTTAGGCCGATCAGAAAATTTCAATTATGTTTTAATAATAAAAGAGGTATCGAATCTTTGCTTTAACAATTTTCAAAGTTTACTTACATCGGTTCTAGCGCTTTCTCTTGATTCTATTTTGGAAAGATCTTTCCTTGCTATGAGGAATGCCCGGTTTAACCAGAATCTAGTGTTATGATAAGGAGAATATAGATAGCATACTACCCCGTCTCATATTAGTGGATCATATTATTAAAAATATACATCCTAAATTATTTGACTCCTTTCTAAAAACAAGATAGAATTAATTAAGTTATTCTTACTTTACGTCTTTGTCTTTAACATTAATTATTTTTAAAAGTAACCAATATTGATTAGAGTGCAATAAATTAGAGAGAGATAAAAATGGTGTTATAAAAATATTTTTATTATTTATAATTTCTTAAGGGACGTGTAAAAGAAAAAATGATCAAATAATATGAGAGAAGTAATAAAAATTGAATTTAGCATCGGCATTCATCGCTATCTAATTCTAAATAGCTGGTCTAGCTAATAAATGTTTTTTATAATCCGCCATTAATCTGTTTCCAACTAGAATTTAGCAATGAATTTTGTCGTGCAGGGTACAAATAAAATTTATCCAATTGATAATTTTTGTAGATCTACTACCGTGTCTATTTATGCTAACTGTCTTTGTTTGATTGCATTTTCACATCGAACTAATTAAATAAGACTTCAAAATAGACGTGATTAATGAGTTTTTAATAGTATGCATGCATCTGGTATTTGCATATATATTTTCCCCTTAAGGAAGGTTAACTGATGTATATTTCATTTTTGTACATGAAAATAAAGTCACCATCATATACACCTACCAGTATCCTGCAATCTTACAACAAATCAAATATACAATTAAAGATCTAACACGTATAATAAGTTGTATTAAACTCCCACTCATCAAGATTGATCTATTTATCTCCACGTAGGAGTTCTTGAAAGTTGGATATAGATCATGAGCACAAAGGTGAACCATTAAGCAAAACAGTTATCTCACTCCTTAGTGACCCAATTTGGCAACAACTAGAGGTGGCAAATGGAGAGGTTAAGTAAAATTTAAACGAGTTAAAGCGGGTCAAAACAAATTAATAATTGATCATAATCTAATCCTCACTACATGATTCAACCTAAATCCCCTGTTTTTTTTAATATGCTTTTTATTAAGAAAAAATTATAATATTCAGTGTAGTTTTTCTTAAATTATAAGCTTAAGATCTTTCAAGATAACACAATTCCCAATTTCAAATTTGATCTAGTGATTTCAAGAGCAAACTTAGAATAAAGATTATGAGTTCATCTAAATCCAATAATTTTAACGTAGAACTTGTATATGTCAACTTAATAAGTACAAAGGTTTTGAACCCATAAATTAAATGATTGTAATAGAATTTTGAATTTGAACGCATCTTGCCATATTGATAAATGGGAAAATAAAAAGTTGTGGTACAACAATAGAACCGTTACCTCTTTAACGGCTATTTTCCTTACCTAGCACGTCTGAGTGCCACGCTCCGTCCCCATGGAGACATCGGCAGAGGCGAGGCAGGATTCCGGACTAGGGGAGTCTATTTATATTTAAGGGAGAGCCTATTTTGGTCTAGTTGTCCACACTTTTAAAGAACAAGTGTAAAGAATTGAGGACTCTATTGTAATATCATGAATATTACTAGTAATATACTAGGAAAAACTTAAATTTGAGGTCCAGTTATCCACACTTTAAAAGAAGAAGTGTAAAGAATTGAGGATTATATTGTAATACTATGAATATTACTAGTAGTATACTAGGAAAAACTTAAATTTGAGAGAGAGCCCGGGCCCCCCGGTTACATGGTGGCTTCGCCCATGAACGTCGAGCCACCGGAAACAGCGCGTAAAGGTGGGATTTGTAAGCCTATACAGAAGAGAAATTCTAGTTATACCATAATTATATTTACACAATATATGGAATATATTTTAATTATGGAGTAGGAATGACAAAGGACTATATACACGTTTACAGGATTGACTTACCTAATACCTCGACGGAAGCTGCTGCAAAAGAAAATCAGGCAAATTCATTTTATGCAAAGGCAATTCAAGCCCTTACAATTCAGAACCCTAACAAGACTAGATTTGGAAATCCTGCATTTAAAGCTACATACACAAAGCACAGTGGAGTTCCAACGATTCTCTTCAAAACTAATGAATTCTATGGTGATAACAACAATAACATACCCAGTGAAGTCCCACAATATTGGATTTTGAGAGGGTAGAATGTACGCAGATCTTACCTCTACCTTGATAGGAAGAACGGCTGTTTCCGAGAGACCCTCGGCTGTTTCCGAGTGAATTCTAGTTTCCGAGTGAATTCTATGGTGATATGGCTTTCGAGCCCGATTTTATGAGAAAATTACTACCAGAGTTACAGTTAAAATTGGTGTTTATGATCATCAAATTATTTTCTTAAATTTCTCTAATGAAGATGATTTCAAATCGGTGTGGTATAAGCGATATATCGAAATAGATGTCACGTTCCAAATCGAGCAACGCGCGGACACCTACCCTTTTTCCAATTGGTAGGAGAACCCTTCCCTTAATCACCACTTGATCAATAATAAAGTAAACCCAAACTATTAATATAAACAACAAGTCTATGATAGATGAAGAAAGAGTGCGGAATAATACATCTATCCCAAGGGATCTTGTCTATGGCAGTATAAGAGCCACTAATACATAAAGACAAATTTGATTATAAATACAAGTCTCAAAAGCGGAATACTATCTCGGAGTATCAAAATAAGACAAGTATAAAAAGAGAGTCAGGTTGAGGATCAATCCATATGCTCACCATGAATGCTCGTCAGCAAGCCTCGGAATCAGTCGCGAGGAGAGGAAGTAGACCCTGTCACGTACTCTGCACTCATAAAAGAATGCAGCAAGATAGTATCAGTACAATACTATGTATTGATAAGTATAGACGAACAACAGTTAGTTAACATATAAAGTAAGAGACTGAAAGATAGACATTCTCACAATCAGATATCAACATCACACAGTTCAAGATTAACATCTCAACTACTAATATCAAATCTGAATCCAATAAGTATGAATATGAGAATATGAATGCATATACAATGCAATAATACACACACGGTCCGAGTGGAATACCTCTACGTCTCGATAGTCCTGATCCATGGGGGGACCCGCGAAGTCCATGTACCTGCTATGGCGCACAGCCCAATTCAATATATGTATATGTTGCGAAACGCGCAACCTAATTCCATATCTGTATATGTATATATTGCGGGTAAATAAGAATAAAGTGAATGGGTATAAAAGATATTTGGGATTCAATCACTGTATCACCAATCCTAATAGACAGATATGGTGTTTTGGGAGGAATAATTATATTGTCTTTATCATTATAAATCATGATCAGTTGATTACTATGAAAATTCAAAAAAAATAACTGCTGTACAGCAACAGCGAGACTTGATTTATAGAGCAGTTTGGAGGACTTGAGTATACATTATCAATAGTCCATGATAAATATAGCCCACGGATTGGATTAATTATTTGTATATAATTATGTATTAGTCTTGTATTTTAATTAATCTTGTACACTTATTATAATTGTATAGTTAGTCTTCAAATAGAACAAAGTTTTAGGAGTAGAATAGAAATAGGATTTTCCTATTATGAAAATTGTTAATTGTATATATACCCCTTTCATTAATGAGAATAATCAAGGGATTATTTATTTTATGATATCAGAAGTTTAGGTTGATATGTTCTCCCAAATTTCTTCCAAATTTCCGTACAAAATAGCCCGGAATCCGACCTCCATTCCTCGGTTTCTGTGCCTGAAAATTGTCTTCTCCTCCCAAATTCTCTTCCTAATTCACATATTGTTCTTTCGTTATGTCAACATCAAAGAACATGTTTCATCCTGTCATTGCAATTTCTAACATCAAGAGCGTCATTTCTATTGTTCTTGACATAGAAAACGTCCAATATGAGACGTGGCAGAGTTGTTCAAAATTCATGCACTTGCACATCAAGTCCTCCACCACATAATTTCTCCCGCTCCTGGCACGGAGGGTGTACCCACCAAGGAGGAAAATCCTAAATTATGAATTACTCTTGATGCTACAGTTCTCCAGTGGATTTATGTCACTATCTCCATCGACCTCTTACAGACGATAATGGAACCTAACTCTACGGCTATGGCTGCTTGGGATAGATTGCGTGATATATTCCAGGATAACCGACATTCCCGCATTGTCACCCTTGAACAGGAATTTTCCCAAATCACTATGGAAAATTTTCCGAACGTTTTCTCCTATTGCAAACGACTCAAGAAATTGACGAATCAACTTCGTAAAGTTGGTTCTCCTGTTAGCAATGATCGTCTCGTTCTACATATGGTTGCAGGCCCGTCTGAGGCCTATAACAGCGTTGCTTCGATACTTCGTCAAAGTAACCCTCTACCGCAATTTTATCAAGCATGGTCCATGCTTACTTTGAAAGAAGTTGGTTTGGCTAAGAAGGCGGCTACCGGTACTAGCCCCGTAGTCATGATGGCATCCTCCACCACCTCTCCGGGTTTTGTTGATAATTCAGGCCAAAATCGTGCTCCCGGTGACGAAAAAAATAATCGAAAAAACAATTGACGAAATCGCGGTGGCAGTCACGGAGGCAGTGGGTCCCACCCCAACGGCAGTAGTGTTACACCCCGTAATTCCATGGCATATTAGTGAGAAAATGTGTCTTGAATTTTGTGCACAAAGATCCTGGCAATAAACTTCGTGAGATCTGCAGAATTCCGAGCCGCGGTACATTCTCGCGATCACGCGTCGCGGAATTTTCAAGTCAAGATATTTTTGTGAAGGGAAATACAAGTGGACAAGTGAGGTTCATGGGTCCCCCTGCACTTGTGCTACATACACCCATTATATACAAGTGTAGCAAGACTTAGTCTCACAAAATATCTTCATCTTTCAAACCCTTATCTCTCCTTTCTCTTTCAAGTTTTCGAAATCTCATAGCCAAGTGAAGAACAAGATCAACTCATTTCCAAAGATTAAGCTCCTTAACTAAGTTCTAAATCAAGGTTAAATGTTAATACTCCAAACAGTGGATCACGGTTTTGGCCAAGAAAATAGTCTTGAAACCCTAAGCTTGTTTATGAACTTGTTGGAAGAAAAACATGAAAGCAAGATGGTTACAAGCTTGTAGAGGATACATGTGTGTTGTTGTAACGTGAAGAAAATAGTGTTGTGGTGTCGTGTGTTAGGGACTGTTTTGGGCTAAAGTTAAGGTAAGAATCCTTCTTCCTCTTAATGAATAATGGAAGTTAAGTGATGTTGTAGTTAAGGGATGAACTTGTGTTAAGTGAAATGGATAATAAGAAGTGTATGAGACAGTTTTGGCATGTTAGCCGATTTTGGATTGTTTTTAGTATATTGGATTTGTTGGTTATTGTTGTTGTTATCGTCACTTATTGCATGTTAAAATGAAGAAATCTTGTTATTGAAAGTTGATATGGTTTATATGAAGTGTTGGAATATGAATTGGATTATAAGGAATTATAAAAAGGACTTTGGTATTGTGGTTGTTGGCCGAGATTTCATGAAACTGTTGGATATTGTTGTGCTATTTTAGGGGCTGTTTTATGCGTGTGTAATGCTGGAAATTTAGTTACAATTATGCATGTTTAATGTGGTAATTGCTAATGTATGTCATAAAGGAATAAGGGTATAGAAAGGTGTAGAAAGACTTCATATTTTACCCTCGTTGTTATTGGAATATGGACTATTTTTATGGATTATTTTAATATGGATTAAGAGGCCGGATTAACATGTGAAGTAGGTGTGTCGATCACCTTGGTTGCTGTTTTGAACTACCCTTAATTGGTACTTTATTATTGATGTTATTGCCCTTGATTGTAAGTTGTGGATGTATGTATAAATAGGGAAAGTGTTGCCCAAATTGTTATGAAAGGAGAGTCATTATGTGGTATAGCGTATACTAGTATTCATGAAGTTGATAGAAGTGTTATTGTTATTATAGGTTGAAGTACCTATTTGAGGCGTATTCTACTTGTCGTGTTGGTATAGCCGATAAAGTATGTGAAACTATCCTTTCTTCTTTTGGAATGATTTATATGAAATGGGTGTACGGCGGACGTGTGTAATTCCATTGAATCCTAATATCTAGTGATACATGATATGATAAGTGCCTTGAGTTTCCAAAGGATGTTTCAAAACGATACATGATATGATAGTGCCTTTGAGTTTTCAAAAGATGATTTCAAAGTGATACATGATATGATAGTGTCTTGGTTTTTCTAAAATGAAAGTTCATTTTAAAGGTTTTATTGAGAGTCAAAAGATGATTTAAATTGCACATGGTTACTCATGATAGCTATTCGTGCAAGTGTTATTATTTCATTCCACCGAGTCCCAGAATGGGCCGGGATACGTTATGTGTAAACAGTATCTCACTGAGTCCCAGAATGGGCCGGAATACGTTATGTGTAAATAGTATATGATCTCACCGAGTCCCAGAATGGGACGGGATACGTTATGTGTAAACAGTATATGATCTCACCGAGTCCCAGAATGGGTCGGGATACGTTATGTGTAAACAATATATGATCTCACCGAGTCCCAGAATGGGTTGAAATATGTTATAAGTAGACAATCATCCACAGTTATATGGACCGAGTCCCAGAATGGGCCGGGATACGTTATATGGACAGGAATCTATGATTTTGATATGACTCTCTCACTTTTAAAAGGTACAGTTGACTCTATTTTATATGGCACGGTTGGATCTGGTATTTGATTTTCATACTTGTCTCTGTCATCTTTTGGCCAATTATGATCTTATTTACTGTACTTTATGTTTACCTACTTGGTACATTGTTGTACTGACCCCCTTCTCCGGGGGGCTGCGTTATGCCCGCAGGTATAGGTACTCAGTTTGGTGATCCGTAGGCTTAGGATCTTTGCTCAGCTTTTGGGATAGCTCCATTGTTCCGGGGCTTGTCATTTTGGTACAGACTTATGTATATTCAGGGGTACGGCGGGGCCTTATCCCGTCACATTTCATTATCAAACTCTTAGAGGTCTGTACCTTTTCAGTCGCCCTCTCCCTGTAGGTCGAGCCTCCTTTTCCCTCTCATTTCGTTCACAACTGAGATTTTGATATAGAAGGATCTCTTTATTTCTTCACCGCGAGTTCTCGCATCATTTTCTTGAAAAGATATTATATCACCGTGGGAGAGTTTAAAATGAGTAATGTTAACCATTCCATGTGTGGATGGTAAATGTGTATTTGGACATGTATATGTTGTAGTTCGTTTTGAACATATTTCTATGTACAGTGGCGGCCTTATCGGCTTGCCTGTTTTATTATACGAGTTTGTTAAATGACAGTTCGGGGGACAGGATCCCTTCATTATGAGATTATGAGTTTTTCTTAAAGCTTCCGCTGGTTATATATGATGTGTGGGTATAAGGGTGCCCAGGTAGGGCACCAGTCGCGGCTCGTCGGTTCGGGTCGTGACAAGTAGGCCACAACCCAACTAGACCCAGCCTTGGGCCCCCTGGCCGTGGGTAGTGGCCCCATTGTCCCGGTTATCCAGCGCCATCAGTTCATGGGAATTAGGCTCAATTTCAGCAACCATTTCGGTCCAACTATCCTGGCCCAATTTCTGGCAAGCGATCGGTGGTTCGGGTCAATAGGGAGGCAGGCCTGGGCCCCACCATGCCCATCATGCAGAGGTCCCCACTCCTACTGACATTGAAGTCACGATGCACGCGCTTGGAATAAAATCTACGGACCCAAATTAGTACATGGACACCGGCGCCACGACTCACATGACATCGGACTCAGGTACCCTCTCGTCTTATTCCAATTTGAGCAATAATCATGGTATAATCGTTGGTAATGGTAATGGTAATTCAATTCCAATTCGTGGTTACAGTCATAAAACGTTGTCTCCCACCCCCCACCCCCACCCCCCATCTACCCCTTATTTTAAAAAATATCCTTCACTCTCCTAAATTGATTAAAAATTTGGTGTCTTCCGTAAATTCACCACTGATAATTCCATGTCTATTGATTTTGATCCATTTGGGTTTTCTGTGAAGGATTTTAAGACGGAGATTCCTCTCATGAGGTGTGATAGTATGGGGGATATTTATCCTATCACGCCAAGTTTCGGTCTCTCGCGTCAATCCTTGTCATCAACTTGTGCAGCCCTGGATCCTTTCTTGTGGCATGCTCGTCTAGGTCATCCAGGATTGTCTATTTTGTATTCCTTAGATAAAATTAATTTTATTTCGTGTAAGGATACGCGTAGTACTCCGAGTTGTCAGTCTTGTTCGTTAGGAAAAATTGTTAGGTTGCCATTTGTAAGACTTTAATTCTCGTACTTTCATGTCATTCGATATTATTCATAATGATTTATGGACATCTCATATTCTCAGTTTTTTGGGTCATCGTTATTATGTCCTATTTTTGGATGATTATTCTAATTTTTTGTGGACTTTTCCGCTAGCGAAAAAATCTCAAGTTTTTTCTACCTTCCTCAAATTAGAGCATTCATTAAAACTCAATTCGAACGAAAAATTTAAAATATTCAATGTGATAATGACAAGAAGCATAATAATGGGGTGTTTCGGGAATTTTGTACTAATAATGGGATCAATTTTTATTTTTCTTGTCCTTATACGTCTTCACAAAATGGAAAAGCCGAACGAAAAATTCGAATCATTAACAACATTGTCCGAACTTTATTGATTCATGCTTCCATACCTCGAACGTTTTGGCATCATGCTCTACAAATGACTACCTATCTTCTTAACATTATTTCTATCCAAAGTTTGACGTATTTTTCCCCTCTTCAAATTTTATATAATAAGTCTTTTTCGTATTCACATCTTAGGGTCTTTGGGTGCTTATGTTATCCGTTGTTTCTATCTACCACAATTAAAAGATTATTGGATATTGATTATAAGAAAATTATAAATTGAAAAATAGATTTTAAATAAAACGTCATATATATATATATATATATATATATATATATATATATATACACTTTAGTGAAGTTAAGGCCTCGCATTAGCGTTTCGCCTTGATCAGTCTCTAAGTGCTAGGTGAGTTACATAATTTTGATCCAACAAGTTGGTGGTCATTTTGGATTCATCCTATTAGATCAGACGAACACACGGGTCATGGACCAACCCATTTAAACTTGGGTGGATTGGTTTTGCCACCTTTAGCAACAACCTTTTCTATTTTTTGCTTCATTGTTACTTGTTAGTATGATATATTCTCATGTTGACCTAACAGTACACGGAGATGTAAAGGAAACTTGCACAAAAGTGGAATTGCTTAAAAAGTTGGAGCTTTCTAATTCTAATAATGATTTATAGTTTTAAGTGCTATCATTAATGTAGAAGTTGTGAGTTCAAGATCATGATTCATGCACAATGACAATAGTCCAAACAGTGGTATCTGTTCATATTTCACTATTCCTTAGTCTTGAAATTCCTAAAGATAGAATTAATGTAATCATCTATCTTTTGAATGATTTAGTTTTAGAGTTGCAAATTCGCATCACTTGGCCGCAAATTTTCAGATATATTCGGTGGGGTGTGTAGATTTATTATCACAACTCGATTTTATGTGAGTTCTGTTATGAAGCTATGGGAGTATTAAGATCTTATTTTATATCCCAAAAAATATACACTTTACATTATTTTGAAGTAATATCGACACATCACACATACATTTTTGTCTTTTTTTTAATTACTTAAGTATATATTTAGTGATTGTCTTTTTTGCCAAAGCTGTCGCATGACACCATTTGTAGCAATGTGTGTCCACTACTATTTCTACAACCTTCGACTCTTCCACTTTCTCCTCTCATTCTAGTATTTATTATTTATTTTTATTCAGTGTTTGATATTTATATTAGAGCCAGATTATATTTGAATTTGCACTGCGTAGGACCTATTTGGGAAAGCTAGCGCTCCATACCGATGACAACCCGAGACCTTTAATTAATTAAGAAATAAATAGTCCATCCACTACACCACGTCTTTGATGATCTCATTCTAGTATTCTATCCACTACTCTCCTCGCCTCTAAAAATCTAGACAAAAGAAATTATAAAATTAAAAGAGAAAAAAATGAAGAGAAGACACAATATGGTGAGTGTATTACCCACTACTCTCCTCGCCTCTAAAAATCTAGACAAAAGAAATTATAAAATTAAAAGGGAAAAAAATGAAGAAGAGAAGACACAATATGGTGAGTGTATAGCAATTTTAGAGCATCAAAGACGAAACTAAAATTAGAAGTGAAAGAAAAGTTAGGACCATGTTTAGTGTTATTTAATTTACAGCAACACTTCTAAATCGAGTTTCATTGTTCAATAATCATTACTTATTGGGGTTCATTGCTTTAAGTGAAACTTACCCAAATAATTATAGTTTAGGGGTTTAAAATTTGTTATAGCTAAAGTTTCAATATTTACAGAACGTAGTTACTTTTTAACTCATTGTATTCATAAAACGGTCTCGTTGTATTTATGAATACAACAAGTAATAATGTATACAAAAAAAAAAATCACGGTATTCAACTCAGTTGTATTCACGTCAAAATATATTCAACTCAATTGTATTCTTTTGTAGCTACTTTTACATTGTATTATTATATTAAAAACGGTTGTAATCAAACAACATAAAATACAAAAAAACATAGTATTCAACTTATTGTATTTTAAATTCGATTGTATTCAAATAACATAAATATAAAAAAATAGATTCAGTTGTAATAGATACACTAAAATATTGAATACAATGCATACAATCTAAAACTTTAACAAATAAATTCAAATGTTGAATACAAAAAATATCAAATACGATGAATACAATGAACGTGACCGGAAGAAGACGGCTCAGATTGAGCTCTGACGGACAGTGATCGGAAGTTCAATCCCTCCGCCGCATCACTTGTCATTTAAGGGTTCCGTCGTTCCCTCCGCCGCCGCACTTGTCATCAAGGCGTTGAAGGAACCGGAACGTGACCGAAAGAAGACAACTCAGCTCTGAATGTGACCGGAAAGCTATGCTAGGAAGAAGACGACTCAGATCTGAATGTGACCGGAAGGAACGGGAGTGAAATCTCAGATCGCCGATGCTGGAGAGAATAGGGACGGTGGCGGCGGTGGGACGGGCAGATCTAGAGGGAGGCATGTCGTCACTGCTTTTCCGGCGAGCAGTGGTGTTCGACGGAAACGATCGAAAAAGAGAAGAGGCGCGACAGCGTTCCGGCCAGCAGTGGTGTCCGGCGGAAACGACCGGGAAAGAGAAGAGGGACGGCGGCGACGTGGGGTGGAGGCGGAGAGCTGGGGAGAGAGAGGTGAGGGAGAAGACCATAAACTTAATGTATTTTTGTATAAGCTATGAATGATAATTAACATATAATTTTTAACTATGCAATGTAATTTACACAAACTATATTTACTAAATATAATTAGATACTAAAAGTTAGTTATGCTATGTAAATTTTCCTTTCTTTAATCCCCTCTAATGCAAGAAATGTACGGGCAACAATTACATCATTCTAGCTTAAGCACCATCTTAAAGCGACTCATTAGCTAACTAATTGCAAATGTAAAACGTGTCTGTAAGTATTTATTTCCAATTGTATTGGATTTCCACTATTGTTGGAGGGCAGAGCGAGATCAAGCAAATTTAACATAAACAATAAAGTTAATGATGTCTTTTGTATGTAATGCATACATCATCAAACCAAACAAAACACTCATTAAGTCTTAATTAATTAGATACATGTTAAACCTTTATGCTAAACCTAATGTTGTCTTCTCTTTTTTAGTTCTTTTTCTTTTTAATTTTATTTTGGGGAGTCTAAGCCCGGTTCAAGAGTTTTCAAGTAAAGGTCAGATTAAAGTAAATAGAATTAGCTAGCTTTCTGATGATTCAATTCTATAATTAGTGACTCAATGACGAAATACTAAAGAAACTTTTTGTTGCATTCTGATAGATGGATGGGGGTTGATGGCTTTTTGTCTCCAAAATGCGTTTGGTTCAGGGTAATAAGGAAAGGGGAAGGGAATGAAATCCCCTGATTTCCTTTGAAGTTGTTTGTTTGGCCTACTTTTTCATTTCCTTTGAAGTTGTTTGTTTGACCTACTTTTTCATTACCTTTACCCTCTTTTCCATTCTCTTTCCTTTAGATTGATTCCCCCCACCCCCTAGGTACTTCCATTCCCTTTCCGGAACCCGGACCCCGTACCGCCCCGGACCTCCGATTCCGGACCACCCTTTCTTTTCCATTTTCTTACTAGATTTCATTCCGTTTACCCTCGAACCAAAACACACTTTTATTGATAGTTTATGTGAGGGGATCATAGGAAGTGACGTGTGTCGTCAGGTGCGCTTTACAAGTTATTGTTTCACCCATTATTCAAGACATTAAGGTAAGCCACTGAAACTTTATCAAATTCGTCATAATTCTTTTTGCCTTTTCTTTTTGGGCTATATACTAAAGATGTATCTTTCGCTGCAACAACGTATTCATCCAAAATATATTTTTCTTCGACTTTATATTTAATCAAACACTACTATATAAAACAAATGGTCAGTCTCAACTCTTCCTTGAGATTTGGCAGTTGAAAGAAAGTACACCTGAACCTTTGAAATTAGACCAATTTTGTCTCCCCAAGTTCCACCTAACCAATGCCTTTGTAGTCAATTCTTCACACACTGGCATTCATTTTGAAATTTGACTAATACGTATACAATCTGTAATACTAAATTAGATTCTAACTAATTCAAATTCACATCACCAAAACTCGGTTGGTTAATCAGAATTCACGCCATGTACACATAAATACTCCCTATCAAAACATTTTTTATTCCAAGGTTCAAATGATTGAAGGTGGAAGGACACTTATACCGAAGAATGACAGACATCGGCATGTATATTATATATCAATTTCCCAAATTTAAAATAAAATCCACATAATTAAAATATCAACAACAAAAAACATGCTAACATAATCTACTTTATTAAAAGAAAAAAATGTTCAATTATCCAAATGACCAAATATAACAATTTCATATAAAATGCCACAGAAAAATTCCACTTCTTTTTTTTTCGCATTTCCTCCCTTTCCTTTTCTATTTGTATTTATTTATCATTGCCCCCCCCCCCTCCCCTAACGCTCCTTTCCCAAGGTACGAAGTCTCTCTTCTACATTTGACCTGAGACTGAGAGTTGAACTCGCGGCGGAAGAAAAGAAGCATTACAGCCCGTAACTAAAGTCAAAAGGACCCCCCACACACACACAAAATCAAAACATACATGATCAAATATTATACAACTGAAGCCATAGACCAAAGACCTTAACTTGTCAAACCAACTTTTACTTGGAAATCTTAGGCGATTAGGTGACCTGCTTAAAGCTCTCAGAATCAACTCAAATGATTTAACATATGGTATTTTCTTACTACTCGATGACGACCTAAAACAGAACACCTACTGGTCGAGTGAAGTTAGGCACGATTAATAGTTTTAAGCAACCCATTCAGTGTTGCAGAAAGCTGGTCTTCTAAAGGCTGGTCTGGCCCTCAACAGCATGTTCAATTGAACCAACTGCTTATAATTCAGAACCATAAACAATTTGTTAATCGTAAATATGCTCTCGCATATTCCATCGTCCCATTCAGTGTTGCAGAAAGCTGGTCTTCTGAAAGGCTGGTCTGGCCCTCAACAGCATGTTCAATTGAACCAACTGCTTATAATTCAGAACCATAAACAATTTGTTAATCGTAAATATGCTCTCGCATATTCCATCGTCAGTCGCTAACCCCTGACGTGCGCCTACTTTTTAGTGTTCACCGATATATCAGCCCCAATATATATCTACTCGGCCACTACTTAGACTCATATCCAATGCTGACATCAACATCAGCAATCACTGAACAGCCAACGTTTTGACAGCTAAAAGATCCAAATAGAAAGCAGTTTTGCATAGCAGAATACCACTCGCCAGTAGGGAAAATAAGTTGATAGTTAGCAATAACAAGTCGTCTATAAAACATATCAATTTCAATTGATCAACAATGCACAACAGTTAGTGTGAACCTAAACTTGGATTAGACACAATCTTGGGGCATGACTATGTACTCGATAAACCAAGCTTACGACAAATCACACGTTCTCTATCAAAATCTAGAAATTCCCACTTACAAAAGCCAAAAGCTCTTCACTTATTTCCAGCAAAATCTAGAAATTCCGACTTACAAAAGCCAAAAGCTCTCACTTATTTCCAGCAAATTTGCCCATCATTTTCGCAATAATAGGAGCAACCTTAGGATTTGCTTGATGCTTGGCCAAATTAGTAGGGTTCTTCATCACTGCAAAATACCAACACAGTCAGTAAGAGAAACCCATGCAACTAGAATAAGCTTTATATCTGATTTTATTTATTTTAGAGTTTTTTTCTCGAATAAATCATGAATTTTCTAGGATATTATTAAGGATCTCATCGAAAACTTACAGCAACTTTCCAAACAAAGGCTAAGAGAAAAAAAAGAACAGAGATATGACGCATAGTATCTACGATTGGATTCAAAAAAGCATAGGCCTCGGACAATTTGCCGAAGAAAAAACTGCTCGAATAAAGGATCGAATTAAGACAGATACCGATCAAACTAAAAGGTATTAAACATAACAGACTTTTTGTTCTTGGAGATAATTGCATTTTGATTGAGTTATTGATATAAGGAAAATGAAAGTTAAGGTAAACTATCTAAAAAGACCCATAGTATGTGTAACATTGAAATCTACAAGGGGATGCGATTTTCCAAATCTACTGCAAGTTACTATAGGCATTTGATCAGCAACAATGTGTTGGGTTTTGATATTGGTAAATGAAAATGATGAGATGAAAATTAAAGGGAGTAAAAGGCTCTTTTGTCCCACATCGAAAAAAGAGAAGGAAAGAGAGATGTATATATTACATTACACATTCTCTAATTGCTAAAAGGGTTGAGAGGGCAAGGACCACTCGCGTCGTCGTCGTCGCTCGCTCGGCTCGGCTTCGACTTTGGATTTGAATTTGGATTTGGAAAAGGATTGATTGATAATCTTTTTGGACAAACGTTTCTTTAATTAATTATTTAATTAAAAATAAATCCAAACGGATCGACCCGCGACCGACCCGTCCGGTTTAAGTCCTTTCTTTTCGAATTTTCCTCCAAAATTTTGGTGACTATTCTGAATGGTTGCAAACATTCAGAATCAGTACCTCCAACAACTATAAATTCTTGTTTGTTCCAAGAATTTATTAATCAATTCATTCAATATGAATTTCTTCGTCTGAAAAATTCTCTATTCCTAAATCTGTGTGATATACTACCGTTGAGTGGTTCGTTGCTACCGGAATTGCTACCGGAATTTGGAGTACTATTTTGGTAAGATAATCGTTCTATCCTGGGAGGCGATATTCCATTAACCTCGAGTACTGTGAGGGGAATAATTTCCTTAAGGACACACTTTGAACTAAGTGAGCTCGATTATATTCTGAAATTATTTTTTCTTATTCAAAACATATTCTGTTTATTGTACTGATTTCAATTAAGTATTTTTTATACTGTGAAATCTGTTTTTTACTAAGTATTTAAACAGATTGTGTTAAAACATTATTTTGGCCATATACAGATTATTATACCAACAATCTTAAGGTTCAGTGACTACAGTTGCTAGAAACACTATATATAATCCTAACTTTACTATCTCAACTGTTAATCTTCTTCTCCTTACTCAAAAATGATAACTCATGGAAAAGCTACTTAACATGTCTATCTCCTCTCCTCTTTCAGAGATTAATGAGATGAAGAACAAGCAAAGAGACGGGGAGAATATGTTTGTCTGTGATATATGCAACAGAACTCTCTACAGAGAAGTCGATATATTCTTACTCACATTTCTTTTGTTTGTCTGTAATTAATATGCATGCGATCATCTGCTGTTGCTAATTATTTAGATTTCCGTATACGAGATACAGAACAATCAAGAAGCCCTGTGGACGTTTTCCTTTTCTGTTGTGGTATTTAACCATCTGACGGGCATATTAAGGAGATGTTCCAAAATATAAAGTAGTATGTAAATGTTATTCAACCCAAAATGAAATTGATACGTTGCAAAGCTATGTGAACTTTATAGTATATAATAAATATGTGATAATTGATAATCATCTTCAAGTGATACAGCTGGAATGCTAGATGACTTGTCAAGAAGTGAAATGCCTTAATTATCTAAGCAAAACTATGTGAGAGAGAATTAGAATAGACAGGCTAAAAGATTAGGACAAAGAGGAAAGTACCATCTTGCAGGGCAGCCATGACATCTGGATCCTTGAATGAAGCCATTAATTCAGGGTCCTGCTCAGCCAAAAACATAAGGATATTTTAGTTACTCTACTATGGACAAACAGTGGCTTGAATGATTCATTACTATAAAAGCAATGCAAGATTTATCTTTTTTATTTGAAATTAATCTTCACCTAAGATAATACCTTTGTTCAAAAATTTACATTAAGACCATAATTTGCTTCAAAAGTAAACATATAAAAGCAGTTTTACTTACATTCAATATTTTGCTGTAATCCATGCCCGCAGGCATACCTCCAGGCATGCCCCCCATGCCAGGCATACCCCCCATGCCAGGCATACCCCCCATGCCAGGCATACCTCCAGGCATGCCCCCCATGCCAGGCATACCACCTGGAAAGCTCCCGGGCATACCCCCAGGAAAGCCCCCGGGCATCCCACCGGGGAAGCCACCAGCTCCTCTGCTTGATGAGGATTCTTCTTGTTTCTTGGCCTTTTCATAAGCAGCCTGAGATATAAAGAATAAACGAATATTAACATGCAGAAAAGGTGCCACCCGAACATAAAACCAAACAAGTAATTAAGGGCTACCTGAGCTTCAGCCTTTCTTCGCAGTCTCTCACGCTCAATCTTTCTGTCTTCTAGTTCTTTACGCAGCCTATCATACTTCCTGCGGTGTTCGTCAATTCTGTGTGTGTTTGGCTCAACCTATGATAGAGACAACACATAATCACTTGACAATAAACAGAAACTTCAGCAAAATGAAACAAGATAACAGGGGCCTATGCCTGAGTCATGTAGTATCACCCCAAATCTTTTATACAAAGAAAAGACCACCTAGCACTGCAACTTAACCACATAGATGTTATGAGATTATTAGCTAGTTTGGCCAAGCTTCGGGGAAGTCAAAAGTGCTTATTTTAGAGAATTAAGGTACATGACCAAGCTATTAGGAAAAAAATAAGCGCTCGGAAAAAAATAGCTTTTCCCCAAAAGCACTTTTGGAACCTTGGCCAAGCAAAATTAATGCTCTAATATTGGCAAAAGTGTTTTTCGAATTGGTTGACCAAACACAAACTATTAGCTCCAAAGTACTTATTCGAAAAGCACTTTTGACAAAACACATGTTTTAAAATAGCAGATTATGAAAGCTTGGTTATACAGGCTCTAAATCACAGGAAGTAACCTTCTTAAGCACAGCACTTATTTCTTCATCATAGTCCAGCTTCGAAGCCAAGTGAAGATCCTTAGCAGCTGCCTCCCATTGTCCCAGCATAGCTCTTGCAATGCCACGAGTTTTGTAACCTTTAGCAGAATCTGGGTTTATCTGCAAAAACAATCAAGTGTCCATGATATATTGAACACGAAATTACAGCTCACTGCCTCTACATAAATACCAAGTGATCCATTTTTTCTTTTTCCCTGAAATGTGATGCAGGACAAAAGATAAAAGAAACGCTTTCACCAGAGTCATGTTATCTACTTTTTCGAATTGTTACTAATATTGATACATTGTCCGACAGAAGCATTTAAAGGATAAAACAAGAATGATTTCCATAATTACCATATTAGGACATTCATAATAGGAAAATCAAGAAACATTAGCGGAAGACTTATAATGTTTTCATCCACATAAAATATGGATTAACTAGGAAGCATGCAAATCTAATGCCTACATGCCTCCATGTCCGCCTCAAGAATGGAAGAGAATATAAAGAGGATATGCATGATAAATTATTCAGGGTATTTTCCATATAAAGCCCACAAGAAATATTAATTGGTTTTGATATTATTTTTGGGGATAAAGCCACTCACTGCAATTATCGAGTGACCTTATCAAAAATAGTTGTGTAATTAGAAATTGACGTATAAAGGACAGCCAAATTCATGTAAGCAAATCTAATAGCAAGATCAACCTCCAACGCTGCAATTGCATCTCGTATGGCAGCATTTGGCTTCTTCATCTTGATATAAACACTAGCTGTGTAACACAAAAGCAACAAACAGTGAATCGTTGAACGCAAATGAATACTCGAATTACAGAAAATCAACAACAAAATCCACTTTGAAAGCATGTGTAGATGTACCTCTAGTAGCATACATAATTGCCGATTTAGGATTGAGGAGAACTGCCTTTGTAAGATGATCGATTGCATCTTCTAGCTTACCTGATGAACACACAAAACAAAACAAAACTGAGCGACGAGATAGCCACTGATTTTGTGAACACAAAGATAAGCATACAGATACATATATATTGAACAGCATCACCTTCAGAAATTGCTTCCATGGCCTGAGCTTTGGACTCCTGAGAAGCATCATGGCTTTCTTCAGTAACCTCCACAGAAGGGTCTCCCATCTAGAAAAACAGATTTGAAATGTTTATTATAAAACAAGAACCTTTAATCCCAAAACAGAAAGAAAATGTCAAATCAGTCGGACAGCAAACCTTCTGTGGCTCATCGTTGTCAGGTTCCACGGTGTCACTCTCATCAAGCTCAATATCAGATTCAACTATCTCAGGCTCCTCCTCTTCAACTGTCCCTTTCGTATCAGCATCATTCTCAACGATCTCGTCATCACTCTCATCCACCACATGAGACTTCTGCATAGCAAATGATAGTTCAATAGGATTATATGAAATCCAAGGACAGGCGTATAAGTTTCCCATTATCCCATATTTAATGAGAAACCATGGACCATACTAATACAATAACTAAAGAAACCTTATAAAGTGGAAACTTGCAGGTATGTAAAGAAAACCATAATCAAATCAGTTAATCAATCAACTACACCTCAATGTCATGCTAGTTGTGTTTCACGTCTATATATATTTCACTCTGTTCAAGGCCATTTCACTACAATAATCGCCAGTAATTTGTCTTTTAGAGCATATTAGAAGTTTCCTAAACCTCACACTTACCTACCTAGAGGCTGAAGCTAAGTAAGGGTAACAACAACTCAGCCTTAGAGCCTGTTTGGATGGGCTTATAACTTGTGGCTTATAAGCCAAAAGCCATAAATTAGGAATACTAACTTATGGATTTTGGCTTAATTTTGTTATTTTGGCTGGGAAAAACAAGTGCTTAAAAGCACTTTTTTAACACTACAAAAGTGTTTTAACTGCTATTTTGGCTTAAAAGCACCAAAAACAAGCCAATACAAACAGGCTCTTAGTCCCAGCTGGTTGGCATCCTTCGCTTCCATTTAGGGTGTTTGGTAAGGAGGAAAACATTTTCCGAAAAATGTTTTTTCCATGTTTGGTTGGTCAAAATATTTTGGAAAAACATTTTCTCTAGAAAACATATTCCCTAAAAATTGAGGAAAATGACTTCCCTAATGAAAAGTAAGAAAAACAAGTTCCATAAGTGATATTCCAAGTTTATTGTCCCCTCCTCACCCACCCTAAGCCCCGAACCCCCTCTCCCCACGCCATTCCACTTGTATAGTGTTTTGTTAGATTACATATATAATAACTTTTTGCTAATCAAACACTAGAAAATAAGTAAGTAACCCACTTGTTTTCCAAGGAAATATTTTCTAGGAAAACATTTTCCTTCATACCAAACACACCCTTAATTACATTTAATTCCTAGAGATTTTATAGGTCTATTGAGACAACTTCCATTCATGTAATTTTAGGACTAAAATGTTTGAAAAATAATTGTTCATATGTTCTCTTTGCTCAATCAGTATCCACAGTTCCACACATAGATTTTTAAGAACAAATTTACTCTTTGCTTCTTAGTGATTGATTGTACAGGTTACTTTACTCACCAAAAACAATAACATTAAGATTTTACAGAATCATTATAAATTTTCTTTCTTACTTCAACAGATAAATAGCCTAAGCTACATTATCTCAATTCAGTACACAATAATTCTAAACAACTAAAAAAAGTTTTTTTAAAAAAATAATCGCGAGAATAATACTCTTCTCTGTCCCATTCTTCCTCCTTAGTCCGTCCCAAAAAAGGCACATTTTCTTATTTAGCAATAATTTAACTTTAAATTTTACTTTTTATAACCGCACAAATATCTTTGAATTGTTTTAGACCACAAGATTCAAAAGTTTCCGTCAAACTACATCTTATAAATTGGGAGGGACGGGGGAAGTAGGAATTAAGGAAATTACCGTTGCATAATCTCCGGTATCGTAAGCAGACGAAGGAAGTTTACCACCGAGACTGCAAAAAAATTATGTTCGTAATAATTCATGATTAAAAATAAATTAGTATTTTGAAATGGAAATAAATAGTGTACCTTTCAATGTAGTTACGGAAGAAGGAAAGGGAAGGATCGGAGAGAATAGAAGGATTGGACTTGCACTGTTCGATGAATTGCTTCAATTGATTCAACTTAGCTTGGTCCATAGCTTGATTCGAAATATGCACAAACTGTAAACCCTTGCTTTGCAAGTAAAAATATTTGCTTTTGTGACGCGAGGAAAATGCAGGGACTCGAGCTGACTAGGTTCTTCTAGTAGCTTCTATTACTGGATATACCCTTGCTTTTTATTTTCTTTATTTAAGTCGTAGTAATTTTCTTTATTTGAATTTTGAAGTGGTAATTAAGCAAATAATTTGAAATTAGCAATGGAATAATACAATTTAATATAGTGTCATGACAAGCAACAAAGTCTCACGGTCATCTTTCATTTACAAAAATGATCACTTGCTTGATTTTAGATGAAGTAGTTGTCAGGATATACCATAAATCATGCATTTTGTTATATTATTCTTTATGAGAGAATTATTTATTTTATTTAATAAAATTTTATTTTAAATAGATTATTTACTCGTGTGTGTTTTCTTTACTTATATAGTAAATGATTTAGTGTATAGAGTTTTAGCTTATACAAGAAAAAATAAATTATCAGATCTTATAAATTATAAAGTTTATTATCATAATCTAAGATGAAAATTGGACAAATCATCAAAATAATTGTAGTACATGATTATATATAATACTTTGATTATGGGAATGGTACAGTTTCAAGTTCCAACTTCTTGTGCTTGACATTTTGAATGTATTTAATAGACCAAGTGGAGTAAATATTTTATACTAACTATATAAAATAAATTCTATGAACACGTGCTTGTACTCTTAATCTTGATATAATTATTATGAGCAGTATTGTTCGGTATTTGATTACAAAACAACTTATACATCCAGCATAACTAACCAATATACCCTATTCAGTATTTTTCTTATACAATCTATGGAACGATCCCAAGAATTTTTATTACAAAACTACTTCTATTTAGTCATTTAGATGAGGGCGTTAGGGACGACCTACACAAGTTTAGAATTTTAATTTTCAGAAAATGCAACTTACCGAGTTCTAGTAAGCAAATTTCTTGACATAATTATAAATTTTGACCGAACTATTGAGTTCTGCCGAACCAAGTAGAGCTCTAGTTCCACCCATTGAGTTCTGCCAAACCAAGTAGAGCTCTAGTTCCACCCATTGAGTTCTGCCGAATCAAGTAGAGCTCTAGTTCCACCCGTTGCACGAGTTGAAACAAAGATGCATAAATGAGGCTTTCAAAGATTAATAGCTAGTGATGTTAAAGCTTTCTATGGTACATATTGTGTTAAATGTTCTTGATTTCTAATGCCTAGACTAATATGACTAGAGAAGAAAAGGCCGTTTTTAATACTGATAACCTGCCACATTTCGCTTAATAAACCTCACGAATACATCAAGAACATGCGAAACACAGAGTATGCAAATGGCTGAAAATTAAAATATCTCCAACTCATACATCAATTTTGTTCATCACAACGCATAATACAATCCAAAAGAGTACCAAGTGATAAAGTCTTGGAGTGCAATCTGCCAATTCCCTAATAAAAACTGAAGCAAATAAATTCATCAACATTTCCGCAATACTTGAAGAGCACAATCAGTGATCTAAGCAAGCATGAAAGAAGCAAAGAGCATGAAAGAAGCAAAGAGCATGAATAAGCTTGACACTCCGATACATGCGATCCTGCTCACTCCATTTTTATCTTTTGCAGCTGGCGTGGCTGTAAAAGTTATCATAATGAGAACAATTTTGTTAGCAAGAACGCGGTGCAAATTAAATATGTACTTTTTTATAAGTAAACTAAACATGTATCAATATGAAAGCCAATCAAAATTAACATTATCTTGAATCTACATTTCACTAGGAAATCAATTCTAAATGAAGAAAAGATTGGTTGCATAAGATTTAGACATAGACGTTTCCGTGCTCCATATGGCTAACCCTCGCTTCCAGTTTAGTGACTAGAAATGCCTAAACAAGGTACTTCCACATATAAATTGCAAACTTGTTGTGAGCATAAGTCGAATAGCACAACAAATACGCCACACTTAACGTCTTACCTTATAAAAAAAAATATGACACATTTCACTTTGAAGTGCCTCAAAATTCTCAGAGTACCTAGGGTATTATAACATTAACTGGGGAAGATATTACTTGGCAGAAGTTTTAATACTCCCTCCGTTACAATTTGTTTGTCCGGTTTTGACTTGACACGAAATTTAAGAAAGTAAAGAAGCTTTGAATCTCGTGGTCTTAAACTAAAGATTTGTAGAATGTACCAAAATGTCCTTTAATCTTGTGGTCTTAAACATGTCAGGTGAAAAGTTAGAATTAAAAGAGTTGCTAAAAAAGGGAAGAGACAATCTGTTTTAAACGGACTAAAAAGGAAAGTAAGACAAACAAATTCAAATGGAGGGAGTAATAAAGATTGTCATTCTCTATCCCCATTCTTCTTTTCTTTACCAACCTTAGGAAAACCTTCAATTGGTATGACTCAAGAGGTGGAAAACAGAAGAAAAGAAAACTTACTCTAGAAAGACAAAGCGACCAGGGAGGGTAGAGCAAAAAAAAGACTTTAAAAACTTAATCCATAGCTATGCAGAAAAACGAAAAAGCAACATCCACGAGAAACTGCTCTGTATAATGCCAACGGCTTATTGCATAAGAAAGAACAAGCTTCATAATATTGAGAAGAATGGCTCTCTTAATTATCAGGTGAAGTCAAAACATTTTCGTTTCCACCACGAATGATTTTATTTCCATTTCAACTAATTATTTTATGATGCAGCTTGACTCCCTAAAATCAAGCCTTTCAAAGTAGGTCAAAAGAGTTTTGGCTGAAGATCTAAGATTGATTGAACACCAGTACACCACTAAGAAATAGAATGGACTTCAGGTAAGTCACTAAAAACAATTAATGATTGTGTTTGGGGAAGAAACATAAAAGTATTTTGTAACCATAGAGAAAATTGATTAAAACAAGAAGAACATGAAATTTGAAAGAGAGGGTAACAAAATACTTATTTGTATGAATTTATATTTATTTTCTCACCAGACATTATTCACTATTTTGTTTCTTTTCCCCTGTAAGGTGCAAACGAAGAGAGACGCTTCTAAAAAGGTTTATCTCATTATGTGTTTGTACCAAATTTGACATCTAAGAAAATCTCATCACATCACAGAATGAACAAAACATGTTGAGTGCATCCATAGTCCAACATAAACATTCTTGTCGGACCACAAATTTATAGTATATCGCAATACACTCACATTCTCGTTTTGCAAGAGGAACACATTATATTTTTGTTTTCATTTCAAATATTTGAAATGACAAGTCGCTCAATGAAAACTTATTTAGTTGGACAAGTCAAGGATAATATACTGTCAAATTTCAAAGTTGGAGTTTCTGAGTTATTGAACAAGGACAACAATATCAAGTCAACATTTGAATTGTAATCTTGCTAGTATAACTTAAATTAAACAAATCCATAAAAAGCAGGAATAAATGTAAATTTACAACTTCTTTCCTAAGAAGTACCATAGTGGAGCGAAGTACAACCACCTATGGATCACGATTCAGTAAATTTCAAGGATCAGGGCTCAGCAATTACTAATAAAAATAAAATCAAATTGATGCATACTCCGCAATTGTTAATTAATTGACTAATACTAATATTGGAAACAACCTCTCTACTCATAAAAGTAGGGGTAACGTCTGCATACATACTACCTCCCAAACCCCACGGTATGTTGTTGTAATATTAATTCAGTGGAAACAATGAACAATTCAATCTCAATTACCTGGTGTTGTGCCAGAAGGAGAACTTGAACTTTTTGGAGCAGCCGCTACAGACAAAAACAAAAATCAAATTATTGCTAAAACGACAATGACAGTTACAAGAAAAATAATTAAGCCCCAATTATTTACTAACGAAAATTTTGTAACATTTCCCAAATTTGTTTTTCTTATACCAAACAAAAAAGGTGAAGAGAAAAGAAAAAGAATATAAGATTTAAAGTAGAGATTTCGCTTCAATTGAAGTGAAAACGGAGTTACTCTCTCTGTCCAATTTATGTAATACTTTTCGCTTTCTGAGATTCAAACGACACAACTTTTGTTAAGAGTCACACATCGAAAATGGAATGAGAATTTGGACTTGGACAATACTCCCCTCATAAGCTAGCTTTTGGAGTTAAGTTAGGCCTAAGATACATTCTTTATATGTGTTCACGGATGTTGGGTCCCCAAATTATGTCATTCAAAGCGTTAACGGGGTCTGGCGTGCGGTGAGTGTTAAAAGTACCGCATCGGAAATAAAATGAGAATTTGGACTTGGACAATCCTCGCCAGTAGCTTTTGGGTTGAGGTATGCCAAGATCCCTTCTTTACATTAAAATATTATTTTTTCACTAAATTGTTAGGAGAGAAATTAAAATTTATAGCAAGTAGTTTGCGAAAATTATCAAATAAATTGGTACAGGGGATTACTAACTTCAAAGTCAACAAATTTAACCCCAATTCAAACAGATCCTTCTCAAGGTTTGAACTAAAAGGCCACTAATTTAATTGAGACGCTAAAAATAATCATACCTTTACAAGCACTAACATCGCCAGGGATATTACAATATTTAGGAAGTCCAATAGCTTGAGTAACATTAATACCAATAGTAGTCAACAAATCTGGATTTTCATAAAGCTTGCAAAGACAATCAAGATCTTTAGTCACGGCTTCTCTAAGTGGGTCACAGCAAGATGCCGGTGGTTTGGTTGAGTTGAGATAAGATGCACATGGGACTAACTTAGAAGCACACGACGGCGTTTGGGCTTCTGTGGTTGTTGCTGACAGCAGCGCCGCCGTGATTGCCACCGTCAACAGAAAGGAGTGTTTGGAGGAAATCATTTTTGTTTGTTTGGGTTTGGTTTGATTTTTTCACTTCCCACGGAAAAGGTGTTATTAGGACTACTTTTTTTCGTGGAATGAGTAGGAGGCTTTTTACGGGAACTAAATGATACGTTTTTTTATATCCAGCTTTCTTTACAAATTATTTTGGAGATAGTAATATCAATTTTACATTATTTCTGAAGATAGTAATATCGATCACTCAAAACTAAATTAAATACTACTCTAATAGAAGTAGTTGAGGTTCGACATGCAATAAATATAATTCATCTTTGCCAATTTTGTACTATATAATTGAATTGACACAAAAATAAAAAATAAAAAGCAGCTTGATGCACTGTGTGGAGTCCGGAAATAATCGGATGACGAAAATTTATTATACGTAATTTTATCCTAAGAGGATAGTTTCACAGCTCGAATTTGTGACGTGTCACAATAAATATTTTTAAATATATGGTATGAAACATATCATAATTTTGTGGCATAGTTATAGCTCAAAACGAGTAATAATTTTCACTCGCAAATTTTAGTAATTTTTTTCCAAATAAAATTCATATGCAAACACAATGAAAAACTTTCAAATACTATTTTTAACGTCAACTTTAAATGCTCAATTTTTTCTGTACTCAACTAGACCCTCTCTTACGTTTTGTTTAAATAAATTTGTATTACAAATTTTATATATTTTATAAAAGTGAAATATTTCTTAAAGACTTTTTACCAAAGTAAAGAAGTTAAATATGATTTAATAGGCCAAGTATTAGTACCGTAGTACGTACTAGCGGAAAATGTTAATAGTTACTTTAGGCTGTTTAAAATACTATTCGTTAACTTTTACTTGTCACTTTTAGCATATTAAAATAATACAATTTTTTTCATGTTTTACCCATAATATTAATTACTCATTTGCAAATCATTTTTCAAGTCCATTAAAATTATGCATCAATTAATATGGGTGTCATGATAAATTATACACTTTATTTATTATTTCTTAAAGAATATGCAAAGTCAATAGTGATAATTAAAAGTGAACGGGTAAAATATTATTTTTAATAGTATAGAACAAAATATTTCAAAACATGAACTAACATTTTCTTTTTGTTGTAAATTATTCAACGTAAGCAGCCCAGCTTCCCACCACACCTCATTTAATAATACTATCTATAGTGTTAAGAAATACAACACCACCATTGTTGCAGTAGGCATGCACATTAGGCTAATGTCAGTGCTTCTCCCTTTTAGGGTTTACCAGATGTTCAGATCTGAAATAAGATGAACTCGATGGTACAGCAAGAACCACGACTGAGTTTTATTCATGTAACGGTGAGGAGTCATTCATATGACTCCATGAACAAGAAGAGTATCTACAGCATGGGAGATGTTATTTTACAGAGAGGTTAGAGAGATGATACAGAGAGAAGATACAGAGAGAAGGCAACACATTGTTAGCCTCAAAACATCTGACCTTTCCCTATTACGCTTTGCCCTAATATAAAGCGTAATGGGCTGCCTTTTACATAAGCGAAGTGGGCTGGCCTTAATATTGGGTTGGCCCACAAAATAGACTGATACATATTTAAAACAAATGGGCTATTAGTAATCTCTACAGCCTCCCTCAAGCTGGGTGCTCAAAGATATTCAGCAAGCCTAGCTTGGAACTGAGATGCAGATGTTGTAATCTGCTAAGCCCTTTAGTGAGAATGTCTGCAGGTTGCTCAGTAGTATTGATGTACTCAGTTTCAATCATTCCTGATCGGATCTTCTCCCTGATGAAGTGAAGATCAATCTCTATGTGTTTTGTCCTTTCGTGGAATACTGGATTTGCTGCCATTTGAATGGTGATTCTTGTCTGTGTACGATCATCGGGTGCTTGATGTTCATCCCAATATCCTTCAATAAACCTAGTAGCCGTGTGATTTCGTGATAAGCGGCAAGACTTCTATATTCTCGGTAGAGCTTCTTGAGATTGTACTTTGCTTTTTTGATTTCCAAGATATGAGGGAGTCTCCATACTTGACTACATAACCTGTAATAGATTTTCTTGTATGTGGACATGAAGCCCAATCTGCATCACAATAACTAGTTAGTGTTTCTTGTTTATTACTGGATAATAACACTCTTTGTCCCGGCTTACCTTTCACATACCTTACAATTCTGATTGCAGCATTAAAATGTGACTTCTTTGGATTTTGTAGAAACTGACTAAGTGTTTGCACACTGTAAGCAATATCTGGTCTAGTAAGAGTAAGATATAGCAGCTTACCAATAATCCTTTGATAAGAACTGATGTCTTCTACTGGACCATCATCAACTGTTTTCCCTTTACCAGTGGCCTGTTTTTCTTTATAGTCATCATATTCTTTTGTGGTAAGCTTCATGTTAGAATCAGTGGGTGTATTAATAGGTTTGGCAGCAGATAGACCAAGTTCAGAAATGAGTTCTAAGGCATACTTCCTTTGATGCATAATGATCCCTTTACTGGACCTAGCAAATTCAATTCCTAGAAAGTACCTTAGCTCTCCCAGATCTTTCATCTTAAAAACATTCTGTAGGGACTGCTTAGTCTCCTTAATGAGCCTAATATTATCCCCTATAATTAGCATGTCATCCACATAAATAAGTATGACTGTTATTCCTTGGCTATTTTGTTTTAAGAAAAGAGAGTGATCAAACTCAGATTGCCTAAATTGCATTTGTATTAAAGCTTCTGTAAGTTTGAAATTCCACTGTCTTGGAGCTTGTTTGAGCCCATACAAGGATTTAGTAAGTCGACATACATGTTTATCGCATTCTTTGAAGCCTTGGGGCAAGGTCATATAAATCTCATCAAATAGATCCCCTTGTAAGAAGGCATTATAAACATCCATTTGATGGATATACCAACATCTGGAGGCAGCAATAGAAAGGATAGTTCTTATGGTAACCATTTTTACAACAGGGGAGAAAGTCTCTTGATAATCTATTCCTTCTTGTTGGCTATAACCTTTAGCAACAAGCCTAGCTTTTAGTCTTTCTACTTCTCCAGTATCTTTATATTTTATTTTATAGATCCATTTACAGCCAATAGGTTGTTTTCCTTCTGGTAAGGTAACTATTTCCCAAGTGTGATTATCTTGTAATGCATCTATTTCAGCTTTCATAGCCTCTACCCACCTAGGATCTTTAGAAGCTTTCATGTACCCTTTAGGTTCAGTTAGTTCAGAAAAGGAGCTTAAAAAGGCTTGATAGGTAGGTTTTAGGTTATCATAGGAAATATAATTGGCAATAGGGTAGAGAACATTGTTGGCATTTGAAGTAACAAAGTCTTTAAGCCATATAGGAGGCTGTTTGAGTCTGCTAGACCTCCTAGTGTTGTCATTGAAATTATTATCAGGTTGACACAGGTATTGAGTATTATCAGGATTTGCTTCTACTAAATCATGCTCAGAAGGATTACTGCCCTCAACAGGTTTTATGTTAATGATATCTGTACAATCCTTTTCAGAATTAACAGTATTGTTCTGAGGGCTTACTTGGGTTATACTTTGATTATCATTGTTATTAGACAGTTACGAAGATAGGATTCTCGAGAGACCTTTCTTTAAAAGGGTAAATTGTTTCTCTAAACCGAACATCTCTACTAACATGAGAGTTCTAGATTGCAGTCATCTGAGAATGTACCGCTTTTGTGTTTGAGTATCCCATCGTAACACACTTGTAACTTTAGACTGGAGCTTGTCAGTGACAGTTAGATTATTAGCAAAGCAAAGACATCCAATGGTCTTTATATGACCTATGGATGGTTTCTTGTGATAGAGGCTTTCAAAAGGAGTCATACCAGTGATAGAGGAGGGTAGTCTATTGATCAAATAAACTGCAGCTTGTACACACAAGCCCCAGAATTTTATAGGAATGTTAGCCTCCATTCTTATAGCCCTAGTAATTTCTAATATATGTCTGTGTTTTCTTTCTGCAACACCATTCTGCTGAGGTGTATATACACAGCTCCTTTGATGGATAGTACCTAAGTTCTGAAATAGTGTGTTACAAGTATCATTAATAAATTACATCCCGTTATCGATTCGATAATTTTGATTATTTGATTAAACTGAGTGGATATATATTTGAGAAACTGATTGATTACCACACATACCTCAGATTTAAGTCTAAGCAGGTATGTCCAAGTCATTCTAGTGTAATCATCCACAATAGTGAGAAAAAATCTCTTCCCATTATATGTTTCAACTTTATAGGGACCCCACAGGTCCATATGCACAATGTCAAAAGCTTTATTACTGTAAGTAGTACTATTAGGGAAGGGTAGTCTACCTTTGTTTTGCCGCAGGCACACATTGCAAGTTTTTATTGCCTTTGTTATTTCATCATTACTAGCACTAATCAGTTTACTAAGTACCTTACTAGAAGTATGACCCAGCCTTCTGTGCCACAGATTAATGTCCTCTGCAGCCATGGTTCTCTTTTGCTTATCTTGTACATTTAAAACTGTCTTTCTTGAATCATGTGTACTGTTATTATGATTGACTAGCATATATAATCCATCTTGGAGTCTACCAATCTCCTTCACCTTCCCACTGTAGAGATCCCGAAATAGGCAGTCGGGGTAAAAGCATTTGCACATTTATCTCTTGTTAGTTGAGACACAGATAGTAAATTGTATTTAAACTGAGGTAAAAAGAAAACATTTTCCAGTGTACTTCTATTAGAGAGAGTACTAGTACCAGTGTGAGTAACTTGGGCTGATTGGCCATTTGGTAAGAATACCTTCTTTGGTGTGACAAGGTTATTTCTGTTACTAATTTTATCTAACATAGTTAGGTCATATACCATATGGGTTGTAGCAACTGTGTCTATTATCCAATTTTTGACTATATTGTGACGTGTAAGGCTTTGAGTTTTGATATACCGCCAAGTTTGCACATGATTGAATACCTTGAGAGTTCCGAGAAGCTCGCATGCGTATATGATTATTGTTTAGCAATTTTACAATCTGTTCATACTGGTTCTGAGAGAATTTTGGTGCTTCTTCAACTTGCCAGTTGTTTTTATTGTCATCAGAGGAGGAATCTGAGGCTCTGTTGTGAGCATTGTGAGCAGCAAATTCCTTCCTCTTTGACTTGAAGCCAGGAGGGTATCCAACAAGTCCAGAGCAGGACTCGCTGTGTGACCTCTCATTTTGCATTCTTCAGCAACGGTATTATTCCTTCTTGTTTTCGACTTCCTGCTTTGTTCGGTCTTAGAATACATAGCGATAGGAGGATTTATTTTTCCACCGTGTCACCACTAGTTGGACCAGCTCGAAGTCCCCTAGCACTAATTCCCTTCTGATTTTCATCACTGATAATCATGGAGTAGGCTTTATTAACAGTTGGAAGGGGTGACATAAGTAGGATTTGACTCCTAGCCTGCATGTAGCTTTCATTTAACCCCATGAGGAATTGATAGAGTTTCTGTCTTTGTAGGTAGTCTGTAAACTCTTTAGAGGTAGGGCAAGCACAATTTGGTGGTGGCACAATGACTTGAAATTCTACCCATAGATTCTTTAGTTTAGTGTAATAATCTGCTACACTGTCATTACCTTGTGATAGGGTAGCAATTTCCCTATGAAGGTCATAGGTTCTAGATTCATCAATTTTGTCGAATCTTTCTTTCAAATCTTCCCATACCTTATATGCTGTTTCTGCATATAACACCCCACATAGCAAGCTATTCGAAACAACATTCATTAGCCATGCTTGTACCACAGCATTGACCCTATCCCACTGATCCCACCATTCCACCCCATAATGGTTTTTAGTACAGTTTCCATTTACAAAGCCTATCTTATTTCTTCCAAGTAGAGCAATCTTCATAGATTTGCTCCAAACAGTATAGTTTTCAGATCCCAGTAGTTGAAAGGAAATTAAAGAATTACCACTGACATCCGAGGCTTGTAAGAAAAGGGGATGGTTATGGTCAAGAACAGTGTTAGTGGAGGTGATACCAACAGGTTCTTTAGGTATGGATAAAGAACCTCCATCTTTAGAAGAACTACTTTCATTTGTTAGATCTGTTACCATCCTCTCAGTAGTTAGAACTAGATAACAGCCACTTCAAGATTATTTCAGATTGAGACTGTTCGAAGCACGGTTATAAATTTCAGATCTAGAAAATTTCAGATCTAAGAAATTTCAGATCTAAGAAGTTTCAGATCTAGACGCGGTTATAATACCAACACAAGACCACGGTTATAAATTTCAGATCTAGAAAATTTCAGATCTAGGAAATTTCAGATCTAGGCACGGTTATAATACCAACACAACATTCAGAGAGATAAACTCCACAAGAACAACAAGTAGAAATATGTGATATCACAGGATACCTCAGAGTGGTTTACTCAGGTCTTGTAATCACCTTAATCGATGCATGCACTGGTAGATCTGGATGACCCGCTCTGATACCATGTTAAGAAATACAACACCACCATTGTTGCAGTAGGCATGCACATTAGGCTAATGTCAGTGCTTCTCCCTTTTAGGGTTTACCAGATGTTCAGATCTGAAATAAGATGAACTCGATGGTACAACAAGAACCACGACTGAGTTTTATTCATGTAACGGTGAGGAGTCATTCATATTACTCCATGAACAAGAAGAGTATCTACAGCATGGGAGATGTTATTTTACAGAGAGGTTAGAGAGATGATACAGAGAGAAGATACAGAGAGAAGGCAACACATTGTTAGCCTCAAAACATCTGACCTTTCCCTATTACGCTTTGCCCTAATATAAAGCGTAATGGGCTGCCTTTTACATAAGCGAAGTGGGCTGGCCTTAATATTGGGCTGGCCCACAAAATAGACTGATACATATTTAAAACAAATGGGCTATTAGTAATCTCTACATATAGTCTCTCTCGTTTACTCGGACCATCGACATATAAATTTGTTGGTAGCTTTTTCAATATATAGATGCAATACAATATCTCATAATATAATTTATAAGAATAAAAATAAAAAGAAAAGCGTGGCCTAATAATATAAACAAAACTGCGTGATGCGCGTTTAGATGCACACACTTTAAACGCAAGTGCACGTTATCGTATCAAGTAGTATAGTCTTAGATAAGACCGAATATCGTCCTCTAGGATTAGGGTTCAAGTACCAACTATCTATTTTATAGTATCTATTTGGCGAATTAATACTTGATTGGTTGTTTATAACTAAGAATTTCAAAAGCTATTTAAATGTAAAGAATTACTTCAGATGTGATGAGAATAGGGCTTCTATGTATCCTTACTATCCGCTTATGTTACTTGTTAATGCATTACTTATGGTGTTCTTCTTTTGGAGAAAGCGGGTTCTGAAATCGTTTTATACTCCGTTAGGGTTATATAAACACTCAACCCAGTATTGTTCCTTACCTAACTTTCACGATAAGGGTAACTCTATAGGAGGATTAAGCACAAAAACCTAGTTGGCCGTCACGCACAATCGCCAAAATTAGGGTTGTTAAGCCTCATCAACGCTTCAAATCTAATTGAGGTATTTTCATCCCCAATTCAAGACCGCTACCCAACTTACAAAGATATTCACAATCCTCCTTTCGTAATCGATTAGAAATCATATAGTGATAACTAGTTGTCAATTAGCTACCAAGAATTCAACTCAATTATTGGATAGATCTCTCAATAAGAATAATAACCATAAGCATGCATTACTTTATAACATAAAGTTCAAGAATTCAACATAGAAAGCCTATAAGAGAATTAGTTCCTAGCCATGAATATGACAAGAACTAATTCAAAGTTCATCATGCAAAAATAAATAAAGGAAAGGAAAAAGAAATTACTAAGCTAATGGTATCCAAACTCCAAGTCAAGAATCTTGAGTTGTGCGAAAGGAACCTCAAAGCGCCTAGGGTTCTCCTTATATAGTTTTAAAACGCCTCCTTCTTTTCCTTCCGGGCTGGCCCAAAAATCCGTCAAAGACCTAATTTTTCAGCGTCGTGCGCGCCTGCTGTCGGCGCGCGGCTAAAGTTCTGCAATACTTCGGGTGTTTTGGCGCCGCGGCCCTGATATCTGCTGTCTGAGGCGCGCGCGCCTGCACTCTGTGGCTTCTCGGATGTTTAGGCGTCGCGCCTCATTTACGGTCTCGAGGCGCGCATGGATCTTCTGCACTTCTTCGAATAATAGCGCCGCTGCTGTCAGTGCGAAGGGGGCCATGCAGTCTGGATTTCACCTCGTTTGCCACTTTCTCCGTTTCACTCTGACTCCTCTTTTCCCTCTTTTCGCTCCTTTTCCGCCATTTGGCCACTTTAACCATTTTGACTCAAAAGAAAGAAAAACTATCCTAATACGACACTTTGTATGTACAAAACGGGACAAAAGACTAACTAGACTGACTCAAAAGGTGTATATAAAATACAGATCAAATACCCCAAACTTAACCTTTGCTCGCCTCGAGCAAAGATAGAAAGAAAAGAAAGTAAAAGACTCAAGAATGAAAGAATAACAGACTCACCGCCATTGATCACTTTTCTTTGCATAGATGTTAACTAGAAAAACATGAAGGTTAGCAGAATAATATGCAGGAACATATAGCATGAAATTTTCAGCACACTAAACACATGAAGCTAAATATTTCGCAAACTCATATTCATCATGCTTAATGGAAGTCAATATACTAAATCATGCATATAAATTCAAGAATTCCTATGGCATGCTTACTTGCTATTCTCCACTAATTCTGGATATGCATAAAAAGAGATCTTCAGGACTTTGAGGGTTGTAATGTAGGCTTAGGTAGGGGTTGGTAAAGATGGGCATTTAGGCTCATTTTTCTGTACCATACGCTCGTTGGCTTTTCAATTTTTCCCTTTTTCTTTTGATTCTTTCCTTCACTTCAATTCTATCTTTCCCTTCTTTTGTTTTGGGAGAGTGAAGTGTATTATACTATGCACCCCAAACTTAGGCTTTGCCTCTTTCTTATTACTTTTCCATTGGGGCATCAAACTTGTTCACTCTTTTTGTTTCTTCTTTTTAACACAATGTACTCCACTTTGAAACTTTTTACTTATGGCACAATTTATGGGAATATAGGGTGTCAAAGAAAAGTTTCAATTTTAACTCAATAGGTGACTAGGGATATATTTTTAAAGTACAGGATAGAAAAGAGGTAAGAATTGGCTATCAAAGAAATGCACGAGTCATCTCCCTAGCACGCATATCCTAATTATTTCGCCTCGAATAGCAAACAATCGTACATAGGTTTTCAATCATTTAGCATACATAACTCAAGCAAGAGACTCCAAATGACAGATTACGTGAGTTTTGGCATCTCTAACCTAAGTGTTTAGATAGGCTTCTATTCCTTTACATTATTCCACCTTACTTCACTAGGTGTTTCTAGCAACTACAAGATACATGATCTTTGTGAGCAATTATGACTCAAAAGAAAAATTTTGGTGACTCGAAATAAACATGAAACAAATAAAAAGACTTAAATAAAACATAACATGACACACAAATAAAACTAAAACACAAAACACACCCCAAACTTAAATCACACATTGTCCCCAATGTGTGCAAGACTAAAGACAATGAACGAAAATAGGATACTTACGGACTTTGGCTAAAATGGTGGTGGTGGCGGTGGATAACGATCGACCGTTGGTTGAACAAGGCACTCGGCTCGTCGATTTGTTGCCTTGTTTCTTCGCATCCTTGTACTAATGTTTGCAAGGTCTGCATCATCTCCTCTCGATGTTGGTACAATTGTCCTTGTGGGCTCTGAAGGTTCGCTCTTGTGGTTGGCGGTGGTGGGTCTCGCCTCATGTGAGCCCTATTTCGTGCTCATCTTCATCCATGGTTGCCTCTGCTTTCTGCTGCGCTGGTGGTGGTGCTCTTCGTCTCATTCTTTGAAGTGGGGTCCGGAAAAGAGTGCACTATCTCATAGGACACTGGCGGTGGTTTCTCATGAGTGTCGGTGGGTAGGATTGGGACCGCATTTATCCGCACAAATTTGTGATAAGTGAGCCATGTCCCAACCACCTGTTGTCACCATCCTGCTGATTTCTTCAATGCTCTGCACTATTTCTTTCCCAACATCAATTTGCAGCCCCCTCATAATTCCATAAATCAGCTTAATCCTGTCTTCTGGCACTCTGGTGAAGTGCGTGGATGGAATCACGCGCATCGACAAAATACCAAGCCTTGTCGCTTGTTGAATTGCTTTCGGTGCTCTGGACCCATTTCTTCCTATCTCAAAAGCACCAGGTAGCTATCGTGTTTCTGTGGCATTCAGGTCGATGTGGTTGGTCTTCTGACCGTGTTCTAAAGTGATTCCAATCACTTCCTTCTTCAACATCAATCTTGAGATCTGCATTTATCGCGTTTCTTTATTCTGCATACTGTCCCCTTACGAAGCACCCCCTTTCGATTCTTTCTGGAAAGTTGGCATAGAATTCACGTACCATTGTTGTATTCACTGGTACTATCTTCTCAGGATTTACAAATCTCTTCCATCCCCTTAGCTCAATCATAGCCCGGATGGGCTCATAAACGTCTTCTTCCCCATATGATCCCCTTTGGTAATCCATTCCCCTTTCTGGAATTACGGGTCTGGTATCAAGCCTTTTGTATCTTTGGTAGGCTTGATAGCTCACAAACCTATTTTCATCGTATTGTGGGGTTGGGGTAGATGTGGAGCCTCTTCTCTTCCTGGTGGCCATGGTTCTGGGGCTTTCAATTTTAAGTGCACAAATGTTTCCTATACACTCAACAACTAGCAGCGAAAACAACACCCCCAAACTTCAACAATGCCCACAACCTCCTTTTCTACTCTTTTCTCCAACTTCACAACAAACTTTTAAGGCCCAAACTATTTCAACTACAATACTCTTCCCAACTACTACTTCCTATAACTTGATTCAAGAACAAAGATAGGGATTACCTTTTGATGAGAAGATTCAAGCTTGTTCTTGTTTCAATTGGTGGGTTGAGGCTATGGAATGGAGCTTTTGTTGTTTGAGATAGTTGGGGATTTTAGGGAATCTAAGAGTTTAGGTTGTGGTTGGGTTGGATTTGTGGAGGATTTGTGAGAAAGTTTCAAATTTCGTGGGTTTTGGAGAGGAAGGTTAGGGTTTTGAAGTTGGAATTGGGAAAATCTGATTTTTGGGCGTTTTAAGTTTCGATTCGCTTGGCGCATGCCCTGCTTTTAGCGCGCGGCACTTAAACTCTGTGGCTTCTGGATGTTTAGCGCGCGGCCACATTCTGGCGCATGGCTATCTTGCACATTTTTCGGATTTACTGCCGCTGCTCTGGCGCGCGGCTGCTTCTCAAAGCACTTTTCAGATATTTCGCGCCGCTGCTCTCGAAGCGCGCGCTACCCTTTTCGAAATCTCGCTTTCTTGCTTTATTTCCGCACTGTCAATCCCATCACAAAACACAAGACTCCAAGACCGTGAGGCGTGCGAGACAAAATAAAATAAACTTAAAGCGTAAATTAAAATAACATAATTGAAAGCGTTGGGTTGCCTCCCAACAAGCTGTCTTTAACGTCTTTTAGCGGACGCAAGTTCCTTAGACTTACTAGCCCCGGGGTGGATTAAGTCCCAACTAATCCATTTCCGCCACATTTGGCGTTTCCTTTCTCCTTTTCTTTTAGCATTATCGGTAGTAGGGAGTTCGAACAATTACCTCATTTAGTGTCATCTCAAAGAAACCATGCTTGCTTTCTTGGGCTCATCACTCTTTGGTTGCATTGCAATGGCTCGCGTGGGGTTTGGTGGTGTTGATTGCAAAACACACACTTACAGTTCTTGGCTCGATGACGTGTTTAAAGACTTTAAACACCATCTCTTCGTTCTCACTCTTAGCGTTAGCTCTCCTCTTTCAACGTCAATCAAGGCTCTGCAGTTCTAGGAATGGCCTCCCGATATGATCGGGATTTCGCATCTTCTTCCATATCGAATGAGGAAATCTGCGGGAAAGAAAAATTTCCTACGCTTCACAATCACATCCTCGATCTTCCTCGTGGATGAACCACCGCATCTGTCGGTAGTTGCAGACTCGCGATGGTGGGTTCGCTTCTCCTAACTCCATCTTTTGAAAAGCGATAGGCATCAAATTTATACTCGCCCAAATCACACAAGCTCTGTTGCAAGTCACCGCCCGCTGTGCATGGTAGTGTAAAGCTTCCAGTCCTTTAGCTTTGGTGGCAATTTCTTTTGTAAGATAGCACTACACTCTTCTTACGTTAGTGCTACTATCTCATATTCGGCGCTTCCTCTTTTCCCAAGATTTCTTTCATGAACTTGAAATAAGATGGCATCCGCTCCAAGCCTCTATAAGCGGTATGTTGATGTGCAACTTCTGAATACCTCCAAGAATTTGGAAAATTGTTTATCGACGCCTTTCCTTGTAATCTCTGGGGAAAGGAATCTTTTCGTATACTCCTCTAGGAGTTTTCTATCACCGGCTAGGTTCACCACCTTATCTTTTCTAACTCGCTTCCTCTCAACTATTGGTGGCTTGTTGCTCCAATTGTTTTCCACTTCTCATCTTGCCTTACATTGCTCCTCGGATTTACCTCGATTGCTTGGCAATGCCCTCGTGGCTCGATGTTTGCACTGCGCTTGCCGTCTACTGTGTTTCCAAGTTTACGACGAGGATCTAGATCTGTTATAAATCGCGTCGGGCGTTGGCAAGTCTTTGTCATCATTGCTAAGCTCATCTGGTTTTTTCTTGACACCGGTGCATTGAGCCGCTGAGGGGGCTTGAGTGAAGAGCTGTTGATTACGTGCGCTTGGTTCTGCATCGCCCTATCACGGTCTGCTTGCCACGATATTGGTTCTGCTGGCCACGTGCGATTTTCTTGGCCCCGTGCGATTTTCTTGGCCCCGATCTCCTTTCCGAGAAGTTTGGGTGATTCCTCCACCGGATTATAAGTGTTTGAGTAGGGGTTGTTCTGTTGCCTCTGGTAGTTACCTCTTGCTTGACACTCTGCCGCTCCATTGGGATGTTGTTGGGATCATTGAAGGACACCTATCAAATGTATGTGGGCCACATATCTCACGATTTTCTGGCGGTTGCACAAAGATTCATCGACACGATATGTTCTGCAATTGTTTCGCTAGAAGAGCCACTCATGCGTTCAAAGCAACAATAGCATCTACTTCATGGACCCGCGCTTCTTCTCCCCTGGTTGCCTCTCTTGTGACATGGTTGTTAGTGGCCATATCTTCTAATAACTCGTGGCGTCGTGGTTTTCCTCATGAATGCTCCACCGCGTTGCATCTATGATGGTTACGGTTGTCTTGCTCGGATTGTAGAAAATATTAACCAAGTTACACAACTCAATTCAATGTTGTTCACACTTACTCTGTAGATCCTAGAATCTCTAACATGCTTCATATAAGGACACTCCATCACTGATAGAAGTTGTTCAACTCCTCTTAATTTTCTTTGCTTTCAGGTGGAAAGAACTTGACTAGGAATTTCTGTGCCAGCTCGTGCCATGTAAATATCGAATCAGCTGGCAGGGAATTCAACCATACTTTTGCTCTATCCCTGAGTGAGAAGGGAAAGAGCCTCAATCTGACGGCATCATCAGTAACGCCGTTATATCTGAAAGTGGCACATAGCTCCAAGAAATTTGCTATGTGCATATGTGGATCCTCCGATGGCAGTCCTCCGAACTGCACTGTGTGCTGCACCATGCTCAGAATCGCTGGTTTTATCTCGAAATTGTTGGCTCCTATTGTAGGGAGTCTAATGCAAGTATGTGCTCCATTCACTCTTGGTAGCACATAATCTCCCAGACTTCTTTCTGGCTGGATTCGAACTCTATCCTCCATATCTATTGGCACTTGCTGAGGATCTCCTGGGTTAAGTTGATTTTCACCTAACCCTTCTCTCATCCTGTTATTGTTGGGAGCAGCCCATTTCTATCAACGTTGCAATGGCCGATTCTTTCTGCTCGTTTGCGTGCTTTCTCAATTTCCGGATTGAAGGGAACAAGAGTGTCAGCTCCTCTTCTCCTTCGCATAAACTGATATCCTGAGAAAGATCAAAAACAAACAAAGAATCACGGCACCCTGATTTTCGTAGAAACTAAAAAATAAAAAAATAAAAAATAAAATCCAAATTAGAAATTAAAAATAGATAATTTGATATTGAACTATTGCCTAATCACTTTAACGGCGCCAAAAACTTGATGCGCGTTTAGATGCACACTTTAAACGCACGTGCACGTTATCGTATCAAGTAGTATAGTCTTAGATAAGACCGAATATCGTCCTCTAGGATTAGGGTTCAAGTACCAACTATCTATTTTATAGTATCTATTTGGCGAATTAATATTTGATTGGTTGTTTATAACTAAGAATTTCAAAATCTATTTAAATGTAAAGAATTACTTCAGATGTGATGAGAATAGGGCTTACATGTATCCTTACTATCCGCTTATGTTACTTGTTAATGCATTACTTATGGTGTTCTTCTTTGGAGAAAGCAGTTTACGAAATCGCTTTATACTCCGTTAGGGTTATATAAACACTCAACCCCGTATTGTTCCTTACCTAACTTTCGATAAGGGTAACTCTATAGGAGGATTAAGCACAAAACCTAGTTGACCGTCACGCACAATGCGCAAAATTAGGGTTGTTAAGCCTCTCATCAACGCTACAAATCTAATTGAGGTATTTTCATCCCCAATTCAAGACCGCTCACCCAACTTACAAAGATATTCACAATCCTCCTTTCGTAACTGATTAGAAATCATATAGTGATAACTAGTTGTCAATTAGCTACCAAGAATTCAACTCAATTATTGGATAGATCTCTCAATAAGAATAATAACCATAAGCATGCATTACTTTATAACATAAAGTTCAAGAATTCAACATAGAAAGCCCTATAAGAGAATTAGTTCCTAGCCATGAATATGACAAGAACTAATTCAAAGTTCATCATGCAAAAACTGAAATAAATAAAGGAAAGGAAAAAGAAATTACTAAGCTAATGGTATCCAAACTCCAAGTCAAGAATCTTGAGTTGTGCAAGAAAGGGTGTTGACACCCAATTTTGACCCTCCCGTCCAGCCATTAACTATAAAATTACACTAATTTTGTAAAATAATTTTTATGATTTTTTATAATAAAATGCAGCGAATAAAACATTAAATACAGGCATAAATAATTATTTTAATAATGGCATCGCGTCTTACGTAAAGTCTTAAGCATTTAGAGTCCCGCGCCCGCACTTATTAACTCTAAGCTTTGTCGTAATTCTTAAATAATTAATAAATGCATAAAATAAATAATTTAGCGATAACGTCGTGTCAGGTAGCATAGCCGCATTTATTAGTAATCATTTGTAATTTAAAAATCAATTTTAATCTGATATATGCATTTAATAGCGTCGCATTTATAAGGCTTTAAACAATTCTTAAATATCGTACTTGCATTCGGCATTTAAGTAATTTAATATAAACTCAATGCATTTTAATTTAACTTCGCAATAATGCACAATAATAAGATTTTAAATAATAGCGTCGCATTCTAAAATATTAAGCACTAATTAAATAACACGCCCGCATTTATTAAATAATTAGGCTAATGTAGCACCTAGATAATTTTAATAAAGCACTTAAATAATTTGAGCACAATTTACTAATTAATAATACACCTACCTAGAATTAACTAGCTAATTAATTAACTAACCTATTTAACTCCCCCTAATTAAAAGCTAATCAGCCCTTACCCTTTAATTGGACCTTAACCCGCAGCCCACAACCCGCTAGCCCACTCCCCCAGCCTTTATTTTTCCCCGCAAGCCCAACGTCCAGCTGATCTTCAGCCTTTACCTCAGCCTTCACTTCGTCCCTCTCAACAAAACCCAAAAAAAAAAAAAGAAACCAGCAACCCTAAAAGGCCAGTCGCCGCCTTCGTCGCCGTGATTCTCGCCTGAGAATCCGGCGACCTCTCCCTTACCTTCCTTACCCATGCACATCCAGCCAGATCTTCTTTCAAATCGTACCTTACCAAATATCACACAAAATCAGCATAAAAGGGTAAGAATCAATACGAAATCTCAGCATATCAAGTACGAATCGTGCGAATTCAGAGCAAGAATAGGCATAGAAATCTCAGCCTTAAATGCATACCAAACATAGAACCCGAAGAGGGGCTATATAAGAACATGCAAAGAGCATCGACAGAAGGAGGAGACAGAGCAGAGACGCGGGCACCGATGGCATCGATTAAGGGCTCAGGAGATAGCAATCACTTCGCACTTAGCAATAGTTAGGAACCACATAGCAATTTAGGGCATCAATCCAGGAATTCAGACAGGGCAAAAATCATTCGAAAATTAGCATCCGGGGGGGGATTCAATCAGAAAGCAATAGCAAACGCTAAGCCAAGAAACCAGCAAGCTAAGCCTTCCCTTCTGTTTCGCCTCGCAAAACCGAAACCCGTCAAGTGAGCCGACGACTTGATACGCTGCCTCGGTTCGCTGCCCAGAGAAGGTAAATTAATCCCACTTTCTTTAATTTTGGGTTGTCGTATATTCGTTTAGGTAAAGCTTATTTATTACCTAGATTACTGTTGTGGCCCGTATATATTCGTATGTGTTGCTTCAATATATCGGAATTTTGCCTTCTAAGCATTCGTCTAATGAAATTCTGGAATATGGTCTGTTAAATAAGTAACGTGAGAGATATGAAGGATTATTTGCTTTATGTGTTGGTTATTTATTATTGACGACTGAATATTTACGTGCTGGTTTGTTGTTTTGTCTTAGAGATTGCGTAAGTAGCAACATAGTGTCGTGACTTGATTGGTTTGAAGGAGTGTGTGAATTCACATATAGAAATCTGGGTGCAGTCATATGTTCTTTACTTATTCATCACAGTGTAGATTGAAAGAAACTGTCCTGTCTGTATTGAGATGTTTACACCTAATTTACTATGTGCTAAGATTTCTTTTGGTATGAAAAGAAGGGTCAGTTTGAGCTTATTCTCTGCGTTGCTAATGCATCTTGTAGGTATAAACTGTGAATATGCATACTTTCCTTAATATTCTTACTTAGAATGTTTTAAATAGAACTTCCAAGTTCGTTAATTGACGTATTTATGCATTGTCTTTATCTGCATATGCACTTGCATTCGTTTCCTTAGGGATAGATCTGGCCCTTGTCTATATTTTGAAATGTCACTTGAATATCATGGTGAGGAATGTTTTCACATAGCAAATCTGTTTCTGATATGTTCATGTATAACTATGTCTCCTGGCTTGATCATTAGTTTCCTTATTTTATCTTAGGAACAGGCATTATATCACTAGGTTATAGATGTGATTACCCTATATGTACCATCGGCTTGGTGCTTGGAATTATATCGATATGTGGCATCTACTATAAGCTAAAGCGCACGTTATATTGCATAGTAGGGCTTGGCATGATTCCAAGAGAGTATACTTGTTTCTTCCTCTTTCCTTCAAATACGCATGTCTTTGTGTGCATAGTTGGCCCTTTAGAGAACACTTCTTTGAAGTATATTAGTTCACCATGGTATACTTCTTGGCCTTTTCATATGATGAGTGGATCTGGTCCTTCTATTCTTATCTTAGCATAGAATTAAATGTTAATGTACATTCATATCTATCATTGCCTCTGTGATCTGGAATGAAGTTTACCTAAATATGTCATTTTACTTGCATTGTTAATCTGGTTTGGGTTGATGCTAATCTTTATCTTTATCTTATTTTACATGAAATGCATCGGAGCAAAATGAAGAGTCTCATGGCGAGACTCATCACAAGCTACAGCAAACGAAGACCTGCATTTATGTGCATTTCTCTATCAACATTGGGGAATTCCAACCCGCCGGCGAATAACACCTTTACTCTGTCGAGTCCTTTATTTCCTATCCCGCCCCGTTTATTTGTATAATTAATTGTCTAACATTACGTTATTAGTAGAACTCTTAGAGTGCCAAACCTTAAGTCAATAGATTAGAAGGTAGTTAATTAGCAATTTGTTTCCCTTCGAATTAAATATTTTAGATTATCCATACATAGCTTAAGCTATATTAAATCACCTAATAATCCTAACTTGCATAATTAATCATGTAGCTAGGATATTATTTTTCAACATCCCTAAACCATTTGCTATAAAATCCATATATAAATTTTATTTATACATATACACCAAGGAAGCCCCTTTTAAGCATGTAATATACTAATCAAGATAGGCAAATGTATACATTTAATCAATAAGTCCACTTTGCATGACATATTTTTCATAAATAATATAGGGCATGCTTTAAACTCTATATGTGTTTTACATCACTAATCTTATTAATCTTTGCCAAAAAATACTTTCTATTAAATATCTTTCAAACATGCATTCTTAGCAATAAATAATTAACCCTAGGTTTGAACGGACAACCGCAAGTTAGCGGATCCTTTAGGGTGCCTAACCCCTTCCCTTTAGGATAATAAAGAACCCTTACCCAGAATCCCACTAAGTTTAGCAGACCATAAAATGGAGTTAATGTTTTACTTTAAACTAGTTAAACATTTAGGTGTCCTAATTCACCCAAACTAATTAGGTGGCGACTCCGCGAACCCTTAGCATTCTAGCAACCCTTTAGCATTTTTCTTTTTCTTTTAGCACCCTTTTAAACCTTAGCATCTTTTGCACTTTTATCCTCTTTTGCAATTTTAACATCCTTTTAGCATTTTTAAGCCTCTTAAACTATTTTTTTTTTTTTTTTTTTTTTAAAACCTTTTAGCATTTTTTTTTTTTTATTTTCTAACCTCTTATTTGAGGAGCAGGAGTTCGCTATTTAAAATGCCGCGGTCGGAAATGGGCGCGACAGAAATGGCGACTCCACTGGGGATTTTAGGTTCTTAACCACAACAGACCTAGGATAATTATTTGGCAATTGCTTTTGCATTTAATTTTCTTTTTGTGTACGGTATTTTGTTTTGTTTATTTTAAATTGCTACATGCTTTACTGCTTTCCTTAAACTGGCATTCCGCTCATATTTCTTCCACTCTGGAAAATTCACACAAACACACACTACATGCGAGGTGCTACTGGTGCATCAAAGAAAATTCTTTCTTCAAAATCCAAATTTAGGAGAGTCGGTAATATACGTGGAGTGCTTGGCCTAACCGGTGGCGGCGTAGCCTTCTCACTCGAGTAGTCGCTCGGAACTCAAGGCCCGTAAAGCCAAATCTTAGAAACTTAAGATAGAGCTATACCACCCTTATTTTAGGGCATGCATTTACCTTAGGTGGGTTGGTCCTCGCATCGACACCACAATTAGGAAGACACTAACTTGTCGACGGGTTTCTCAACCCGACAACCAACCAAAGATATTATGTGTAGCGTGACAATGACAGACAAATCCAAGCCCAATCATGACATGCTGAAATTGGGAAAAGTGCACCGTCATTTGGTCGCCATTTCCAATAAAGGCATTATAGTTGGACGACTTGGACGAACCCGTCATAATCTCGCATAAGTTGACGTTTAGGCTTACCGCATAAAGAGGTCCCCGCATGTTAGGAAACGTTTGAATGTGCTATGCGATATATCCGCTACATACCGCAAATTATGTGCTTTATGCTAACATCGCTTGTTACATTTTAGAAAATTTATCATCCTCCCCAAAGTCGGTTCGTATTTGACTCAACAATGCCTGAGCATCCACACTTCACCAGTCCAAGGCAAGAAATGATGATATGATCGCTCGAGCGTCGAGCCAAATAGTTTGGGAATTATTCTGTCGGTAACAGTAACCTTGAAGGGAGGAATATCACCAACAGGAAGAATGTATTGCACCGCCGCAACAAATTCGATATGCAGTTGAGATGGAGAGGCTACGAATCACCAACCTATCCATTAGCTTGAATACCCCTATGCGGATCAAAGGGCCACCACTTCACAAACCATCCTGCATCGGCCTCCACCACCACATATCTCCCAAAACTCCACAAAGGCCACCAACACCGAACAAACCGCCTCGCCCCCCAACCTCAACCCCACCTTCAAAATGATCCTCCTACTACCCATATACCTCACCCGCACATTTCACCATAATCAGCCCTAATCGCAAAGCCAACCAATACCCACGCACCACACCCAAAGAAACAACCTGCATAAATTGACTTACGCAATGAAACCCAGCCTTTTACCGTCCCCGTGCTTCACCAAGAAGGGGATCATTATGAAGAGATGGAGAGGGAAGTCCGAGCCAAAATGGACGAGGACGTGGCCAAAGAAATTCATAGTCTGAAAGAAGCGGTTCGGGGCATGCGATCGGACAAAGGTCACGGGCGACTAGACTACGAGGATCTTTGCGATCCGCACGATGGAACCGCCATGGGGTACAAGGTGCCGAAGTTTGAACTATTTGATGGAAAAGGGAACCCCCGTGCACACCTGAGGTCATATTGCGACAAGCTAATCGGGGTAGGGAAGAACCCAACGGTCATTATGAAGTTGTTCATTCGGAGCTCGGCGAGGCACTAGATTGGTATACCAGCCAAGATCCGCGAAAATGGCATAGCTGGAATGCATTGGCCCAAGATTTTGTGGACCGGTTCAGGTTCAACACATAAACCGTTGTGGATAGGTTCTACTTAATGAAGTTGGAGAAGAAGACTACGTAAACATTCGCAGAATACGCCATGAGGTGGCGTTGAGGCGCCGAAAGTGCAACCACCCATGGTGGAGAGTGAGATGACTACATTATTCGTGACAATCTTTGAAGGACGCAACCTACTATGAGCGGATGATAAGCGTCGCCATCGAAATTGCGGAAGTTATTAGAATGGGCGACTTCGCAGAAGAAGGTATTAAACCGGTAGGATTACAAATGCAAAGATTACAGCAACTAATAAGGCGATTCACTGTGGCACTGGGAGTACTTCATGAGGAAGAAAGAGACGCTTCTTCCATGTTTGTACAAGAACGCAAACCCAAGCATTCATAACATACCAAAACCCATCATACTACCACAACTACCACACACACTATATATAACACTTCACAAGCACGCTTATCCCGCCCGCATAGATCCACCCATCAAACCCGCCAATGAATAGAGCACCCAACGCACCTGAGCAAATAAGAATTCAAGGAAAACCACCCAAAGTGCGCACCACTACCAACCCATACCTCAAATATATGAAAGGTCATGAGTCGCAGCCTAATCCAACCGATTCCGCGAAGGATCCCGAACCTATCCCAAGATGGTATGATGAGAACAAGCGCTGCGCGTATCACCCAATAGCCCAGACATGACACTGAAGGTTGCCACTCCTCGGGACATAATCGAGGCAATCGAGAGAAGGGTAATTCGGCTAAAGGATCCCGCCCCAAATGCGCATGATAACCCCTTGCCAAACCACGCCACGCCAACGTGCACTGATAACTTTAGATGAGGAATACACTTCGCTTATGCCCATTCCGCCTCGAATCCGCCATATTTATCCGAGCACGCACCACGCAGAGGCCGTAAGAGGAGATAGCAGAGCATGAAGACCACCATCCACGGCGGCAGTACGAAGGCATATTGATTGGATTTGCACCGCCTCGTCCGCCAGAGCCCGGATAGGAAAACGATTTATTTCAGCAGAATAATTTATAAACTCATATTTAAGCTAATAATGTTTTCTTTCGCTTTGCTTGTAATGAACTACGCTTGACTCGATTCCCTTAGTGGATACGCAGCGCCGCCCCGCCTGGCCCCACACCTAGAATTTTAATTTTCCCAATATTCGCCAGAATGAACTACGCTCGACCCGATTCCTCATTGGGGATACGAGGCGCCTAAATCGCTTTGGCCACACCATTAGGAAACTTTCCTTTGCTTTGAAAATGACAAGAATACACATAGCCTACAAGAACTACATCGAGACCCATTTTAGGCCGACACCTTTTCAAAATCGGGACAACAGAGAAACTGCATGCGGGTTGTAAGTCCAAACAAGCTGTGCACGCAGATATCAAGGAACAAGGCAAAGAAAGTCAAATATGAAACGACCCCCCCCAAAACTGACAAATTTTTATTTGAGCGCTGGTCTTTTCCTACTAACTGTATCCCCCAAGGCAGAGGATGACAACAATCCAAAGTCCGCAGCAAGAGCAGCAGCAGCAGAAAGGGGCATCAACGATCGGCAATCAAAGTTCGGAGTTCCGCAACAAAACCTAGCGCATCAACTCGAGAATAAAGTCAAATTGGCAACCCACGTATCGCACACAAGAATTCGCCACCGCAACGCTCAAAGATGTACGCAAAGACAACATCTCAGGGATGACATCTCTATCCATAAAATTGCACTTCTCATATATATTATCATTTTGTTTAAACAGGTATACACTAACGTTTTCTCAAGCTTAGCTTGCGAGCATTTATTCTACTGCGAGCAGAAGAACACGCCCGTGCAACGACGTTATCAAAGACAACAAGTCTACGCAACGACGCCAAAGAAGAACATCGCCCGCATAACGACGCGATCGAAGTCCACGCAACGACGCCAGAAAGAACACGCCCGCATAACGACGTGATCGGAAGTCCACGCAACGACGCCAAAGAAGAATACGCCCAAACAACGACGTTATCAAGACACCACGCAACGACGCCAAAGAAGAACATCGCCCGCATAACGACGCGTGATCGCGAAGTCCACGCAACGACGCCAAAGAACATCGCCCGCATAACGACGTGATCGAAGTCCACGCAACGACGCCAAAGAAAGAATATCGCCCGCATAACGACGTGATCGCAAGTCCACGCAACGACGCCAACAAAGAATACGCCCAAACAACGACGCGACAAGATACCACGCAACGACGCCAAAGAAGAACACGCCCGCATAACGACGTAATCGAAGTCCACGCAACGACGCCAAGAAGAACACGCCCGCATAACGACGTAATCGCAAGTCCACGTAACGACGCCAAGAAAGAATACGCCCAAACAACGACGTTATCGACCGCAAGTCCATGCAACGACGCCAAGAAAGAACACGCCCGCATAACGACGTAATCGAAGTCCACGCAACGACGCCAAGAAGAACACGCCCGCATAACGACGTAATCAAGAAGTCCACGCAACGACGCCAAAGAACACGCCCAAACAACGACGTAATCAAGAAGTCCATGCAACGACGCCAAGAAGAACACGCCCAAACAACGACGTAATCAAGAAGTCCACGCAACGACGCCAAAGAAGAATACGCTCGCATAACGACGTTATCAAGACAAAGAAGTCTACGCAACGACGCCAAAGAAGAACATCGCCCAAGCAAATGACGCTTATCAAAGACAACAAGTCCAAAACGACGCCATCATCAAGATATCACGCAGGACGATTTCTATACTCCAAATTGCATTTCTTACGCATGCTTTATTATTCGCCTTTTAGCGCTTATGCACTAACTCTTTCGAGCTTTAGTACACAGTGACAATCGCAAAGCGACAACATACCCGCTGCTCACAATCGCAACACGCCCGCGTGCAAGGACGAAAATCACAAAGATTCGCAAAATCGCATCAACACAACAGCATCGCTTTTGCAGATAACCTTTTCTATTCACGCTACATTGTTTTTAAAATTATTTTGCCTTAGCAGCTTATGCACTAACCGCTTGTTCAAGTCTTAGCACGCAGCAGAGGAGCACAACGTGGATTTTCTTACAAATAACCGGCAACTGTCGGGGGCCAACCTTCCCGACGATATCGCGTGTTTACTGCCGCCGTCCACTTCGCTTCCACCGTAACCCAAAGACCACAAGCCATAAGCAGACACCCTGTGTTCAAGCCGCTTATTTTCTTTACTTTAGACTATAACCCAAAGGTCATCATAACTCGACATCGACATCTTAAGCCCGCATTAGCCCGCTGATGTTTTGACCATGGTAGCCCAGTTGTCGCCATAACTCGACACCGACAGCTTGAGTCCGCGTAGCCCGCCCCGTGTTTAGACGATGGTAACCCAAAGGTCGCCATAACTCGACATCGACGCTTTTTGTTTTCATACCACCTTGTCAACCCGCCAAAGATTTTTGCAATTTCAAGATCGAGACAAAATTACATGAGTCAACGTCTTTGTCCAAGATTCTTCCATCATCTCCATACAAAGAGGGACATCTGTTGACACCCAATTTTGACCCTCCCGTCCAGCCATTAACTATAAAATTACACTAATTTTGTAAAATAATTTTTATGATTTTTTATAATAAAATGCAGCGAATAAAACATTAAATACAGGCATAAATAATTATTTTAATAATGGCATCGCGTCTTACGTAAAGTCTTAAGCATTTAGAGTCCCGCGCCCGCACTTATTAACTCTAAGCTTTGTCGTAATTCTTAAATAATTAATAAATGCATAAAATAAATAATTTAGCGATAACGTCGTGTCAGGTAGCATAGCCGCATTTATTAGTAATCATTTGTAATTTAAAAATCAATTTTAACTGATATATGCATTTAATAGCGTGATTTATAAGGCTTTAAACAATTCTTAAATATCGTACTTGCATTCGGCATTTAAGTAATTTAATATAAACTCAATGCATTTTAATTTAACTTCGCAATAATGCACAATAATAAGATTTTAAATAATAGCGTCGCATTCTAAAATATTAAGCACTAATTAAATAACACGCCCGCATTTATTAAATAATTAGGCTAATGTAGCACCTAGATAATTTTAATAAAGCACTTAAATAATTTGAGCACAATTTACTAATTAATAATACACCTACCTAGAATTAACTAGCTAATTAATTAACTAACCTATTTAACTCCCCCTAATTAAAAGCTAATCAGCCCTTACCCTTTAATTGGACCTTAACCCGCAGCCCACAACCCGCTAGCCCACTCCACTCCCTTTATTTTTCCCTGAAGCCCAACGCCCACTGATCTTCACTTTACCTCACCTTCACTTCGTCCCTCTCAACAAAACCCAAAAAAAAAAAGAAACCAAAGAACCCTAAAGGCCGTCATTCGTCGCCGTGATTCTCGCTCGAGAATCGGCGACCTCTCCTTACCTTCCTTACCCATGCACATCCAGGCAGATCTTCTTTCAAATCGCATCTACCAAATATCACACAAAATCGCATAAAAGTGGTAAGAATCAATACGAAATCTCAAAGATATCAAGTACGAATCGTGCGAATCAGAGCAAGAATAGGCATAGAAATCTCAACCTTAAATGCATACCAAACATAGAACCCAAGAGGGCTATATAAGAACATGCAAAGAGCATCGACAGAGGCAGGAGACAGAGCAGAGACGCGGGCACCGATGGCATCGATTAAGGGCTCAGGAGATAGCAATCACTTCGCCCTTAGCAATAGTTAGGAACCACATAGCAATTTAGGGCATCAATCCAGAATTCGCATGTGGCAAAATCATTCAAAATTAGCATCCGGGGATTCAATCGTAAAGCAATAGCAAACGCTAAGCCAAGAAACCAAAGTTAAGCCTTCCTTCGCCTCGCCAAAACCGAAACCCGCTGTCGAGCCGACGACTTGATACGCCTCGTTCACGCCTGCAGGCGTAAATTAATCCCACTTTCTTTAATTTTGGGTTGTCGTATATTCGTTTAGGTAAAGCTTATTTATTACCTAGATTGCTGTTGTGGCCCGTATATATTCGTATGTGTTGCTTCAATATATCGGAATTTTGCCTTCTAAGCATTCGTCTAATGAAATTCTGGAATATGGTCTGTTAAATAAGTAACGTGAGAGATATGAAGGATTATTTGCTTTATGTTGGTTATTTATTATTGACGACTGAATATTTACGTGCTGGTTTGTTGTTTTGTCTTAGAGATTGCGTAAGTAGCAACATAGTGTCGTGACTTGATTGGTTTGAAGGAGTGTGTGAATTCACATATAGAAATCTGGTGCGTCATATGTTCTTTACTTATTCATCACAGGTAGATTGAAAGAAACCGCCCCGTCTCAGATTGAGATGTTTACACCTAATTTACTATGTGCTAAGATTTCTTTTCGTATGAAAAGAATGGTCATTGAGCTTATTCTGCGTTGCTAATGCATCTTGTAGGTATAAACCGTGAATATGCATACTTTCCTTAATATTCTTACTTAGAATGTTTTAAATAGAACTTCCAAGTTCGTTAATCGACGATTTATGCATTGTCTTTATCTCGCATACGCACTTGCATTCGCTTCTTAGTGGATAGATCCGCCCTTGTCTATATTTTGAAATGTCACTTGAATATCATGGTGAGGAATGTTTTCACATAGCAAATCTGTTTCGATATGTTCATGTATAACTATGTCTCGGCTTGATCATTAGTTTCCTTATTTTATCTTAGGAGCAGTGCATTATATCACTAGGTTATAGATAATTACCCTATATGTACCATCGGCTTGGTGCTTGGAATTATACTCGATATGTGGCATCTACTATAAGCTAAAATCGCACGTTATATCGCATAGTAGGGCTTGGCATGATTCCAGAGAGTATACTTGTTTCTTCCTCTTCCTTCAAATATGCGCATGTCTTTGTGCATAGTTGGCCCTTTAGAGAACACTTCTTTGAAGTATATTAGTTCACCATGGTATACTTCTTGGCCTTTTCATATGATGAGTGGATCTGGTCCTTCTATTCTTATCTTAGCATAGAATTAAATGTTAATGTACATTCATATCTATCATTGCCTCTGTGATCTGGAATGAAGTTTACCTAAATATGTCATTTTACTTGCATTGTTAATCTGGTTTGGGTTGATGCTAATCTTTATCTTTATCTTATTTTACATGAAATGCACGGAAAGAAAATGAAGAGTCTCATGGCGAGACTCATCACAAGCTACAGCAAACGAAGACCTGCATTTATGTGCATTTCTCTATCAACATTGGGGAATTCCAACCCGCCGGCGAATAACACCTTTACTCTGTCGAGTCCTTTATTTCCTATCCCGCCCCGTTTATTTGTATAATTAATTGTCTAACATTACGTTATTAGTAGAACTCTTAGAGTGCCAAACCTTAAGTCAATAGATTAGAAGGTAGTTAATTAGCAATTTGTTTCCCTTCGAATTAAATATTTTAGATTATCCATACATAGCTTAAGCTATATTAAATCACCTAATAATCCTAACTTGCATAATTAATCATGTAGCTAGGATATTATTTTTCAACATCCCTAAACCATTTGCTATAAAATCCATATATAAATTTTATTTATACATATACACCAAGGAAGCCCCTTTTAAGCATGTAATATACTAATCAAGATAGGCAAATGTATACATTTAATCAATAAGTCCACTTTGCATGACATATTTTTCATAAATAATATAGGGCATGCTTTAAACTCTATATGTGTTTTACATCACTAATCTTATTAATCTTTGCCAAAAAATACTTTCTATTAAATATCTTTCAAACATGCATTCTTAGCAATAAATAATTAACCCTAGGTTTGAACGGACAACCGCAAGTTAGCGGATCCTTTAGGGTGCCTAACCCCTTCCCTTTAGGATAATAAAGAACCCTTACCCAGAATCCCACTAAGTTTAGCAGACCATAAAATGGAGTTAATGTTTTACTTTAAACTAGTTAAACATTTAGGTGTCCTAATTCACCCAAACTAATTAGGTGGCGACTCCGCGAACCCTTAGCATTCTAGCAACCCTTTAGCATTTTTCTTTTTCTTTTAGCACCCTTTTAAACCTTAGCATCTTTTGCACTTTTATCCTCTTTTGCAATTTTAACATCCTTTTAGCATTTTTAAGCCTCTTAAACTATTTTTTTTTTTTTTTTTTTTTTAAAAACCTTTTAGCATTTTTTTTATTTTTATTTTCTAACCTCTTATTTGAGGAGCAGGAGTTCGCTATTTAAAATGCCGCGGTCGGAAATGGGCGCGACAAAGGGGAACCCTCAAAAACTGCCTAGGGTTCTCCTTATATAGTTTTAAAACGCCTCCCTTCTTTTCCTTCCAGGCCTGGCCCAAAAATCCGTCAAAAGACCTAATTTTTCCGCGTCGGCGCGCGCCTGCACAGCCGCGCGCCTAAAGTTCTGCAATACGGGTGTTTTGGCGCGCGCCCCGATATTCGCTGTTCGAGGCGCGGCACGCAACTCCCGTGGCTTCTGATGTTTAGGCGCCGCGCCTGCTTCGTCTTCGAGGCGCCGCGTAATCTTCTGCAGCTTCTTCAATAATAGCGCCGCGCCTGCTGTCAGTGCAGGAGCCAAGCAGTCCGATTTCACTGCTTTGCCACTTTCTCCGTTTCACTCTAGTACCTCCTCTTTTTCCCTCTTTTCGCTCCTTTTCCGCCATTTGGCCACTTTAACCATTTTGACTCAAAAGAAAGAAAAACTATCCTAATACGACACTTTGTATGTACAAAACGGGACAAAAGACTAACTAGACTGACTCAAAAGGTGTATATAAAATACACCGATCACTGCGCTACACGAACATGAATTGAATATGAAAAAAAATCATGAATTGTAAAAATAAAAGATGGCTTCAGAAACTAAACAACACTTATCTACACGATCATGCTCAAATATACTTTTTCCCTTGCTGGCCAGAGTCCTACCAAAGTTGGAGATTTCTCGCTCAATTTGTTTTTCTTGTGAATTTATTAAGGATAATATATAGTAGCATTATAATATGTGGTGGTAATGTGTAGAACGGAAAAATAACAACAATAAATTGTAATAAAATTTGGAAATGATCAAATAGATTTCAAGTGTTTTGCAAATGAGCCTAAGGCCTCATTTTATAGTGTTGTGAAAATGACTCTCCAATTGTCCATGTAATGGCCTTGAATGACCATGTAATGGTCTTGATTATGGAGTGTTCATTTGGGATGTAATGGAGGTTTAATGACTCAAAAACCAGCCCAAGAGTCATGTTTTTTCGCCTCCCGTCGCAGCCTCTGGACTACCGGCGCCGCGGCACCCAAACTTCAGAGAGTTGGCGTCGTGGCCCTGCAGTTTGGCGCCGCGGCCATTCATGACTCGTTTCATCTTTAAACACATTTATACACTTCTTCCTTCATTTACCAACGTGAAACCAACGTCATTTGGCCAATAACCATCTATTATCTTACGTCTCAAACAATTCGTATACGTACCAATATCTCTTCCATTTAAGGAAATTATGATCCTCAGCATTGTATGTACACGTGTGTGGAAACAACGTTTCCGACGTGTGGGGCCCTTAATTGTTCGATTCGTAATTAAATAGAATTAACTTTATTTCACGTTTAATAAATATTTCCAACATAATATCCATAAATAGCAATTTTCTTAAATCATATTTGTACATATACATTTTCGATCCAACTATTTTTTTTAATAAAAAAAATAATTTTTTTTCTTTAAGTGGATGTGAGGTCTGTGTACATTCTACCTTCTCCAGACTCACATTGTGAATTTCACTGGGTATGTTATTCTTATTATATTGTCCATGAAATATGAGAAAAATATCCATACATTTATCCTCTGGGAGTATTAAGCTATCAGACTTCAAGAGTAACTTTGAAGTATTACTATTCAAAAGGAAAAAACGTGCTATAAATATATCAAGAAAATTTGAAGCGTTTAATTTTGCTAACTTTTCGTTTTCTCCTTTTTTTTTCTAAAATTTACGAAACATCATGTAATATACAACATTGAAAAAAACCATGTGCACTCTACTTTAGCTTTAGATGCTTACATAATTATAAACAATATTCTGAGTATTTCTAATCAAGACTAAAATAGAGTGTGCATAGACAGAAAAAACACTTGATCCGATAAATTGTTTTATTACGAGGAATGGCAGTCTATGCCATCTATTGACAAAATGCCACTCAATAAAGAATTACGATCATCTAGAGGGGCCAGCTTGGCTGGCAGAGGATCAAGTTTGCTGATGAGAGGTTGCAAGTTCGATTCCTCCTTCGAATATTGTCCTCCGGGGCATATATTTATGGTAAAATCTGGACGCTAAAAATCGCGCGGACATGTTGCAGTGTGGGTTTGATCCCCGCCAAGTCTTGTGGATGGGGTTTGTGGGGGGGTCTACCTTATAACATTGATCTGTTGGACGCAAGCAGACACTGATCACGGATGCACATCCCGCGATTTACTTGGTGGTAGGGTGCTGAAGGACCGATCCCATCGCCTCCAGAAGCCTAGTACCAGTACTTGTGCAGTTACTAGCGATATGGAGGTACTAAGGTCACCCCGAGACCTGAATTATCAAAAAAAAAAAAATACGATCATCCTCCACACTTTATTCTCTTTTGTTTTTTTGAGTTGTTTTATCTAAAAGTACAAAAGAAGTTTTCACATTTGTTCCATTAAAAACAACAACATAGCCAGTATAATTTCACAAGTGAGGTATGTGAAACGTAGAGTGTGCACATACCTTATCTTACTTCAAGAAGGAGAGAAGAGAAGTTGTGTTGGAAATTTGTCTTTGGTGGAGGTTCGGTCCGCTCATCTTCAATGACTTAAACATCATGGTTACACATGTTGGAGACTCTAGTTTTTCACACGTGCATAATATACTAAGTAAGTAGATGACCTTAGGGCCAAGGACCGTCAAATTTCATTGAGAAATGGAAGAGATATTGGTCTGCAAAGTAAGATGTTTGAGACATGGAAGAGCGGTGTGGGACTAATCTACCACATCGGTGGGAAAAAGAAGAATTGTTCATAATATAAGCCTCAAAACAGAATAAGGAATTGAGACCCCAAGGAGTAATCCATGTGTTTGAAGGATGGAGGACCTATGTGTGTTTGGGTTCGAGACTAGGCCCACATGCGCGCCATCACCACTCGCCAGGTCGGGTCGTAGGATGTGGTTGTTGGGCTTCTTCTGATATTATCTTTTTGGACCCAAATTTTATATTATTTACAGTTAGGTCCCTGAAGTTTATGAAAGCCAAAGTTGTCAAGCGTCACGCGTCCAAATGAGCCGCCAAAGAATCCAGAAAATCAGCTTTAATGCCATTAAGTTGTCAAACGCTTGACACGCGTTTTAAACGTTGACACGCTGTCAAACGTTTGACACTTATTCCAGAACGTTTTGGCCCTTCATTGGCCTCTTAAACAACCTCTTAATGGCCCTTTAACACATCTCCTCCTCCTAAAACACTATAAAATCATACCTTGTTTTCAAATTTGAGAAAAGAATGAGCACATATAGAACATGCAAAACAGTGTGCAAAACACAGAAAAAGACTAGTTCTTCTTTTTCATTTTTTAGCAATCGTTTCGTGTTTGTTTTCTTCGTCAGGATCACTTCTATTTGCTTTGCACAAGTGATATTTCTCTGCTGTTTTATCTTGGGAGACAAGTTGCAATTCATCCGTACAAAGCATGTATACGGGCAATATTGTCTTAAGGAAAGATTGAAAAATCAATCGACTCAACAACCCAGATTTAGTATCTATTGATTTCAGGTTAACAAGATTCAAGGAGTTTGCTGAAACTGGAATGAAGATCCAAGGCAGAAGTTCAAAATTAATTCAAGTATAAAGATCAAGACCACAAAACACAATTGTTGCCATAATTCTTGTTGACATCAAGTTTATTGTAACACGTAATTGTTTATTCTTTCTAAGCACTTGTAATAGTAGTTTACTATTTCCCGTACATCTTTGGAGTTTTATACTCACAGGTTATTCCGAAAAGACTCTCGGCTCAAATACAATAAAGCTAAAAAGTTATGAAAAAGGAACTATAACAATAAAATTTTAAAAACTTGTAATTGAAAAAAACAGTCTTAAGTTTTCAAATAGTAACACTTTCAGGTGAAAATTAGTGGAAGGTAATAACAGAAAATGGGTTGTTGGCCTCCTGGCCAGCAAATATATTGTTGTTTTCCGTTTTACAAGTCCCGTTGGGATGGGCTTAAAAATGATTTTTATGTATAAAGTGCTTTTAGAGTATTTAAGTGTTGAAAGTTATTTTTATAAATAAGCAGTTTAGTGTTTGGATAAAAGTCCTTATTGGTGAGAGGGTAGTGTGAGAATTAGAATAAAATATAAGGGATACAAAAGTAATTTTATTGATTAACAGAAATGGCTTTTAAGCCCTCCAAAAAAAGTTAGGAATCCAACTTCTCATAAATGACTGACTTTAAACACTTTCTGGCTTAAAGTCAGCACTTTAAATTTGGATCCCAAACACTAAAATAATAAGCCCATCCAAACAGGCTCTTAATCATTAAAAGCTCACATGTCATGACTCATGTCCTATATAATTAACAGAATATGCCAATCAAGATTTTCATGTAGAGTTCTTATCATGTTTGTCATTCTTTTGAAGATTTCATGTCCATTCCTAATTCTTTAATAAACCTTTAAAATCGAATTATCTCGCTAACTACCCTTTAGTTTATTCAATTGATCTCACTACTTGATGAAGGAAAAAAAAGATTATCGGAACAAGTCTTCAAAAGAGAATTAAATTTATGTGTGAACTCGTTGATAAGCAAATCACTGTGAAGTTAGTTTTATATGATTATTTTTGGGGTTATTGTGAAACTTTCATGGATCCTTTTCTTTTACACGGATGATTTACATTTGACCACGTAGGGTTTTGTTGGGTTCAAACACATAAGTAAGGCGCATCGAAAATTAAAATTTTGTTTTGCTTACTTACCCCAACAATAATTCTGGTATGATTATATGACAATCAAACATGTAATGTAAAACAAGAACATTAACACTTACATATTGTATTATCTGGAATATCTACTTAGGGATAACACGCGGTTGACCTTCGACTGCAAACACTATGCTAAGGTGTATTTCTCTGTCAAGAAAGCCAGAAAATCTTGACAGAGGTTTGAGACAATTTCTTTTCTAAACTCTAAGTCTAGAAAATGGTTTTGCATTAATATTAGATAATAAGGTTTAGTGATGTATATATAGTTGACTTTTACGTCAAAAATAGATTGGTCAGCCCCGCACTGACCCAAAACCGAGGTGCGATGGGGTCATTCGACCGCCCACTGTCGGGCAGCAATGGCGTAGCCTAGTAGGCGCCGGGGCGTCGTCGCGGCGTAGCCTAGTAGGCGTCGCGGCTCTGTACGTTCCGTTATGTTTAATATATATTCAGCACGTTTAATTAAATTCAAAATCCAATTTTGACTTAATTAAATAATTTACATCAAACAGAAATTATCTCATAGTTATTATCAATTTAAATATCTAGATTCTAAATCGAATATTTAATACTTTTTCAATACCCTTAAATCGAAGAGACAATCGACATAGTGTGACCCTATAGGCCTTCATATATTGACACTAATTCAATTAAGGTCCATGCGGAACTCCTAGACTACGCCGTATGACGAACTCAATATGTGAAGTACGTTTACATGAATCCCAAACATAACCTTTATGTGAGATGATAAATTACTTTCATTCGTGACACACTCGATCAAACTTAGGATTTGTCATGTGTCTATCCAAATGACTTGATCACTTTATCTCATCTATATTAGTCGACAACTAGACAATATTCTAAATATGTCTATTGCATTGGCCAATGACTTCGTCGACCTAATATCACTGAGAAGTTGAGTGTTCTCTCGAATATCCAATCGAGGAATGAATCATATTCTTGGCTCAATTACCACCTTAGTTTACATCGTAATGAACCCAACACAAGTCATATCTTGTCCTAAAAGAAATTTAAGCTTAGGACAAGGTCAAAGTACATTACTCAGTAAACAAGGTGTGTATTGACCTCAAGTCAAAAAACATTTATCTCCCACACGCTGATAACACTTTAGACATGTATAACAAATCGTTTATCAGCAGGGTATATCAATATTTTCCAAAAGTATTCATGTGTCCATCACTCGTAACCATTACTAGTAGCAAGTGAGACATACTACATTCTCCAAGTGTGATGCAGACCACATGTCGACTTATAACATATCATCGATATCCCATTCTCGATGATAATTCTCACTCTATTAATGATAACGTAAGCTCAAGGAATGCACATTAATGAATAATTACAAACAATCAAATAATAATTCAATAATCGCAAATGCCATAAATATATTAATCTTATTAATAATATAAATGTGTTCAAGTACATTTATCTCTAATAATGATTATTTTTAAAACATACATACGTTCAGACCAAACTGCTACTAATTAAGTAGACCTAAGTGTGAAAGCAAAGATATATGAGACTTTTTTTTGTCTCTCTTAGGAGACTTCTTATTAAGTAGACCTAAGTATGAAAGCAAAGATATATGAGACTTCTTTTTTGTCTATCTTAGGAGACTTCTTATTGACAAACAAATAAGTAAAAAGCAATATTTTTACATAATAATAGACTTGGAAGCTTGGATGGTCACTTAATTTTGGGTAATTAGTCACTGTAGTCACTCAACTTTGTTTTATCTTTTAAAAATCACTCAACTTACATATTTAGCTTTCATTGTCATTTTAGTCGGAAATATAATTTATGTTACCTATTTAATGATGTGATAACTATAAATTTTTAAAAATTAATAATTAGATTTATCTAGGATCAAATTCATCATAATTAGTTCATATAATATTAAAGATTAGAATATTATTGAATAATTTTATGTCCGAAATTGAGGGGATAAAAGAATTTAGGAGAACTCACATGCAGCTTTTGTATTTTTTTTTTTTCGTTTTTGGTCTATTTTGAAGAGTATGATGTAGCTTTGTGGTACAACTTCTGCTATTGATCCATATTTGAAAGTACAGTTTTATGTCTTTTGATTTTTAGAAATTGATGGAACTTTTCTAATATTTCTAGTTAAATTTTCTGTTCACGGTTCCTCTAAGTCAGAGTCTGTTAAAATATTTGATAAAATAAAAGTGCTCACTTTTGATAACTTATAGGACCAAAATTACTTAGTAGTATATTTTAAAGGACTATATTAAATCTACTTTCAAACATAAGGGGCCATTTTTGTCACTTCTCTAGATAAGAGTGTCTTTTTGGTGCGCATTTCTAACGGTTCAAGCACCGGGAAACTAACTAAGCTCAACAACCAGACATTTAAAAGCTCTCATCAATAACGGCCCATAATGGCCGCAGCATTATGGATCAGCTTTGCTAGTACCGCCATTGGAGCTCAATTCAACAAGCCCAAATTCGTAAAGCCCAGGACTTTCGTAAACCCAATTCTCTGGTAGACAGTAGACTAGAATGGGTAATTCTTTTAATTTCTAAATCCAATTCGTTTGATATCTAGTTAGAGTTATGCATGTATTAATAACAGAAATTAATTATGAAAATAAATCTATGTATAGAAGAATTTAGCTATTCATATATTCCATTAGTTATTTCATCATTAATCATGCATAATATATTTTATACATAAATTTCTCCATAACTTATATACTAATATATATAGTATTAATTTATTATGCAAGTTTCTAAACTACAAACCAAACACTAAATAATGTATTAGGTGTGTTGAATTTATACATAACAAAGAAAACTAACAAATATTATAGGAGTATAACTTATATAGAATTTTAATATACGGATAACTTATGTCCTAATCATCTATCAAAAGACCCTATGGGCACATTTGGTATGCTGAACTGCACTGGTAAAAAATAATACAATGTTTGATGGACGTTTTCAGCCGAACTGGACTGTACTATTTCTAAAAATAATACACTCCAACTGCCATTATTAGACCCATCGAGTAGATGAGTCTCTTCTGAACTGTACTAAAAAAAAATACAGTTCATTATATATTAATACTCTAATACCATCCATTATATATTAATATAATTCAGTCTATTATAATAAAGTACGATCCATGCAAAACTTACGACGTACCAAACGAGCCCTATATTGTATTATATTTGAATAATGATTTGCTGAGTGTATGATATCCAGACGGATTATTGGGCCCACCACAAACGGGTCATATAGCTAGACTTGAGTTCAAGAGACGCCTTGAGAACGATGCTGCGAAGAATTTGAACGGTAAGTCCGTGAAGAAAAAGAGCGCGCAGAGTTCTTCGTGAGGTATCTTATCCAACAGTTATAAGCTGATGAGAGTAAACATTTTTAATCTCAATCCACATGGACAAATAGCGCGTTTAGCCAAGCTTTAAAAATCTGATTAAACAATTTTTGCTATAATTAATCTTATTTACATAATTAAGAATCATTAAGTAGATTTTATTTTCTAGGCATTAATTAGGGATAATTTGTAAAAACACTCATAATTTTCTGAGAGTGAGCATTTTTTGCTAAAAATAAGCACCACTTATTATGGAACCGAGTGAGTATTAAGCTGCTAGAGGAAACATTTTGTTTGTTTATATCAGGGCTGCAACAATATGTATAGTAGTTAGTAAGACATACTTTGAATCTCTTTCCATTTTGTTATGGATGCAAATGTAATGTATAACTTTGTCTTATCTGTTCTTTTTCGTGCTGATCATAGTCACGAGTTATTCCGGATACAGTGGAAGGGCTTTTTTCTTGACACTGAAGCTCAAGAGATTGAGTTTGAAATTGCAAGAATGAGACCACGGTAAGTTATCCACTCTACAATGTCACAGCTCAGCTGGTCACATTTTACTGCTCTTGTGGCAAAGCTAGAAAATGCTATAATTTGTTTGAATTTTTACTGCATTAGTTCAGGTTTAGCTCTGTGAGGTTATTCAACAGTTGAGTATTCAAAATTTCCGCCTTTTGCATTTGATCATTCTGTGTTCATGAAAATGCACATGTATTTCGAGTGTCTATTTTTGTAAACTTGTGCAGAAAAGAAAGCTATAAAATTATAGACTTTGTATGAAGATCAAATTGTTGCCCATTAAGATGGAGGAGTATTTCTTTATTGTCTTCCATTTTCTTGACTTTATGTTGTTACTAAAATTTGACAAAGCATTGGTACTTGACCTAGTTTAAAGTTTACCAACATTTTCTGGAGGAACTGGGATAAGACCTTTATAAAATCAATTTCTTGTCTGTCCCTGCTTTAGTTTTTTTTCTTCTTTACTCGAAAATTTCTAACGTATCTGAGTTAACAGATTGAACAAAGAATTTTTTGAGCATCTGCAACTCGAACTTGGAAAGCTGCGCTTTTCTGTAAACAAAACTCAGGTTTTTAGTGACAATTTGCTTGATTTAATGTGGAACAGTTATGTCAGTGAAACAACTGACCATAATATTTTCGCAGGAAGTGGAAGACAGATTAATTGAACTGGAAGCACTGCAAAAGGCCTTGCAGGAAGCAACAGGTCTGATAAATTGACTATTTGTTCTTTTGTTAGAGATTTCCAGACTATTCTACATGGAAATGAGTATGGAAATCTGGATTCTTCATCATCTAATTCTTAAGTTTTGGAGATACCGAGGAGTACGGATGTGGTTGCTGAGACACGACTAACAAATGTATAGTATAATATACCTATATATTTTAGTAATAAAGTATATCTCGAACAATAACAAAGTTTTTCTATCCTTTTTAATATATATATATATATATATATATATATAGGCAATCTATGCTTCTCGGACTCGGCTGCAGTTGTAGTTAACACACCTAGGTGAAATTGACCAAACCCGGTGTGTATCCTGCATCACCCCGAAATCATATCGGATTAATACATGATTAACAAGGGGGGCGGGGGGTGGGGGGCATGATTTCAAACGATCTGTATAACATAGGCATACATGTCTCACGGTCCCATATACAGTTGAGGAATGAAGTCTCAATAATCAGTTATCCTGCAGAGTGCTTCTGACATTCTGCTGTACTATTTTTCTTTTTCCTGCAGAAGCCTATGATAAATTGCAAGCAGATCTTGTAGCAACAAAGAAGAACTTAACTACGATTTTGACTTCAAAGGATGTCAAGGCTACTGTATGTGATAGTTTTCAAATTCTGTTTTTCTTTTTGGTGTGTGTGTGTGGTTTGTGTATTCTCTTAATTTTGTTGCTGAATTTGGATTGTTCCATTTTCTCGAGCAGATATTGGATTTGGTTGAGAGGATTACGCTTCTTGATGAAAACATTGCAACTGCACATAGTGTTAACCAGGTGAGACAAGCAAATTCCAAATAATGCAGATAGAAGTTCTGTGGGAATGGTGATGCATTTTTGTGAAATTGTGAGCACATTGTTGAAGAAATTAAAGCACCAACATTGTTTGCCACTCACTTTCATGAGCTGACTGCATTGGCCAATGGGAATGAAAGCAATGGGAATAAGCAAATTGCTGGTGTAGCAAATTTTCATGTCAGTGCACACATTGACTCTTTTAGTCGCAAGTTAACTATGCTTTACAATGTATGTTTATCTTCCTCTCTTTCTGGCTACTTCTGACTCATTCTCGTCGTGTGCCAGTAATTTTACAGTGCTATGAGTAGTTTATTTCCTGATAAACTTAAAAGCCTTTCCTGATTAACTTGTAACTGCCAGGTTTGAGAAAGTTTGATCTTTATTTAGGATATTGAATATCTAATACTAGAGAATTTTTATATTGCCCAGTTAAGTGGCAGAGGCGGACCCAAGATTCAAAAACAGGGGATTCATTCAACCATTCAATATTTATACTACTATATTAAAAAAAAATATTCAATACTAACAACAATGATAAACGTCTATTAAAAGATGCATATTACATAATCAAAATATAAGTCACTCAAATAACTTCAAATTTATTTGCATTCTTCTGGCTCCCATTCCTTGAAACCGATCATCAATTGTACTAAATACATCTTTCTCAACAAAAGTAACCAAGCAATCAAGCCACTGGTTCACCATTTTGTTTCTTAGTTCATCCTTCACATATTTCATCCCTGAAAAAGCCCTCTCAACAGTTGCAGTTGCTACTAGTAAAGTCAAAGCCAACTTCACAAGCTTGTACACAAATCTGAAAGTCTTGTGCTTCTTTGTTTGCGCAAGAGTCTTGCAAAGATCCGAGAGTTCTTTCAAATTGGAAAGTTATCATCTATCCGTACACAATTAATATAGGATTCTAGTTGGGCAGACAACTCTTCATCTTCAACATCTAAAAAATTCTTTGGATACAATCTCGACATCCTCACAAGTGTTTTAGTGTCAAAAGATTCAAATGATGAACAAGGACTCAAACATGCAAAACAATTCAACAACTCCATGTTTTCAGAAGTAAACCTTTCATTCAACTCTTTCAATATCAATCATTGATATGAAAGAAACAATCATGTTTAAAATAATGCAAAGTGGTCACAAAAGGAGCCTTACGTTTGGACCCAGTCAATTATTTTTAAATTTTGGATTGAGTTTTTTCGGTATGGGCTTGTACATCCATCTTTCACTGCCCAATAGTAATTTTTTTTAAAAGAAAAAAGATGATAAATGAAGAAAAGAATGTCTTCGTTGAGAATCGAACCGGACTTCGTTGGGGTAAAAATTCAAATTTCTACCATTTCAACTACACATTTATTATGTTGTGAGGGCTTCACATAAATACCTTGAAGCCCCCCTGGGTCCGCCCCTGTTAAGTGGAGTGGCAGCTTATATGGATATCAGAAAGATCTTACTTACATGCACTCATGTACTTGGACTGATACAACCAAGTACATTGCAATGATAAGAACTTTTCTGTGCTTGGTAACTTTCCAGATAAACAGAGCAAGAATGAAGAGAATACATATACACTCTAGTTGAAAGGAAGCTTCAGCTTAAAGAAATTCAGATTTACCTAGGATATATAAAGCAGTGTGGTTGACACTGATATCTGATGGCAGTAGGGGTTGTTTCTGTCAATACTGGTAGAATCAGGAGACTTTGTATTAGGGAGCAGTATAATGCTTTTATTTTAGCAGTATCTGCCTGTATGCTCAAAATTAAGTATCATGATCCAACACTAACACAAACTATATCAATAATATTAAGTGCAGATATTACTGTTCAGAAATATGATAAAAATAGTACTTGATTCCTGCTGCTATGTGTTAGTTAGTGTAATTTATTCGTCTTATTTAGTTGTGTTAGCTACTGCTCCCTGTTATTACTACTTTCTTTTTGGTAGAATACCCTACCATTGCGTATTTGATTTTTACTACCTGCTGTCCAAAATGCTTTAATTTCTCGTCTGAGTCTAATCGTTTCTCATACTTTGTTTTGCTTTGCTTGCTTTGCGTGATTATTCTTTGTCTTGAGCCGAGGATCTCCCGGAAACAGGCGTTCTACCTACCAAGGTGGAGGTGAGGTCTGTGTACATTCTACCCTCCCCAGACCCCACATTGTGGGATTTTCACTGGGTATGTTGTTGTTGTTGTTGTTACTGTGCAACATCACATACAATAATTGAAACGTAAGTAGAAAATGTGACTTGAAAAGGAAAAAAGAGGTATCTTCTGGAACTGAGCATCGATAACTGACATATATCCAATGGAATTTCTAAAATTTCAGTGTTCTTCAGGGTTATGCTGTGCTTTCTCTTAATAGTAATATAACAACCAAAAGAAAATAATATGCTGAAACGTTGTTCTTTGACTCAACTCTTGTCTGGGGTCTGATAGTTTTTCCACCACATCTTTTTTGGATGATTCCTATTTTCTGGTGAAATCTCCCTTCTCTACAGATTACACAGATATACAATCAGCAGAAAATTATTTGTCTGATTTTTCCAATTGCCCTCCACGTTAAAGATAAGCAGCAGAAAGAATTATGAAAGCTTATGTTTATTCACGATGTGCAACGTCGCATACAATAACTGAAACTTAAGTAGAATAATGTGATTTAAAAAGGAAATAGAGGTACCTTTTGGAACTGAGCATCGATAACTGACATATAAATGCACACAATTTTCTAAAATTTCAGTGTATGTCAGGGTTATGCTGTGCTTTCTCCTAATAGTAATACAACAATCCAAAGAAATAATATACTGAAAGCACACCTTGTTCAGACTAATTATGATGAAGTTGATCATTTTCCTTCACTCAACTCTTTTCTGGGGTCTGATAAATTTTTCACCATATCCTTTTGAAAGATTTCTGGTGAAATCTCCTTCATTTACAAATTACACAGATATACAAAGAGCAGAAATTATTTGTTTGATTTTTTCAAATGCACTCCACGTAACTCTAGTGAAAAATGTATATAAAAGTTCAAATTTAACTAATTATGTTACGTTCACATTTGGCTATTATTCTTTTTGAATCTGTTGTTCTTCGCCAATAGGAGAAAAAGAAACATCCCAAAATTAAATTGAACATGATAAGTACCTTTACGCTTTTTGTGTGCATCTGGTTATGTACTAATTGAGTATGGTCATTCTTGTTTCTAATGGATGGAGCATTGCTTCAGTAAGGAGTTCTTTTTTGGGGTGTTGAAATCAGTCATATCGGGTCGAGTCTGTGTGTACTGTTTCCTTTGCTAAATAATGAACCTTGCTTCTCCTAAGTTGTTCATATATGAAATGAAGTTAAAGCAGGAATATTAGAAGTAATGTTATATTTGTTCGGTGATGGGTATGGCGGGCCAGTGGGCCGGGACAACCCGATCCCGCACCGACCCTGCTATTTAAAAAAAATAAAAAATAACGGTACCGGGACTCGAACCGGGACGGGACATGGTCTCGTCCCGCTCGGAGTAAAGAGATCAATTCATTGATAAGAAAAAGAAAAAACAGACCCGGTCCGCCACAATCCCGCAGCCCGACCCGGTCCCGATCCCGCACAATTCGTCCCCTTTGCACAAAATAACCGTTGCACCAACGACCATTTTATATTTTGGCCGTTGTGCAACGACCATTTTTGGCCTCCCCCCTCCCCCTCTCCCCTTACTATTTATTTTTAACCCTAAAGTTATTATATTTACACATTAACCCAATTTCCAACTATAAATACCTCATTTTCTCTTATCTTTCTCACAAATCTTCCTACAATCTCTCTAATCTCTCAATTTATCTCTCTACAAGACTACACTGTGTACTAAATATTCAATTTTATTTATTCATTTGGGAGTGAAGTTGACAACTAGCTTGAGGATCTTTCATCGAGCAAAGTTTCAATTTTCAACCTCTTGATTACACGTTGACGTTACGCCGGCGTTTGTACATTCGTTCATTCATTAAATCATTATTGTTTCTTTATTTTATTTAGCACACTTAATTTCATTATCTTTAATTAATTATTAGCATAATTAAAATGGAATCAATAAGAGGTATGTTTAAGGGTAAGAGTAAGACTTCTAACAAGGGCCGGGGTACTTCTTCTAGTCATCCTATTCCTAGACAGGATCCTATTTCTAGACAGGATCCTATTTCTAGACATGATGATTTTGGTGATACTGAAGATTTTGTTGAAATACCATTTGGTTTAGACGAGGAGATATTTTCTGGAACTCAACAAAACTTTAATTTAGAAGAAAATGATGATCTAGATGACACACCCATTAATGTATATGACACACCCACTAGTGCGCCTCCAACTTGAATACCTCCTATTCCCCCGGTATAAGACGAGGTCCAGCAAAACAATTATTAAAATCAGATGCATGACACTTTTTTGCTAGGGACGTAGAGAATCAAATAGCTATATGTAAAATTTGTAAAACTGTTTTTAAATTTAAAACGGAAAAAGGTAGCGGTGGGACGGGGGATTTAATCACTGATCGGTCTAGAAATGGATTGATGGAAAATTTCAACCTAAATATGAATAGTGTTGTGGAGGATCCTAGTGGATGTGTTTACGTCGGGTTCGTACACGCAGCGGAATTTGAAAATTTATGTTTCAAACCCGACGACGGTCGAACTGCAGTATAATAAGTAATGAAAATACAAAGCACATAGTAAATGTAAAACTTCGACAGAAGACTTACATTTTGAGATAATCAGCCAAACAGTTGATTCTGAATGCTTTGTGTAGTCCGAGGGTGCACACGCAAAAGTCCCTCGATTTGTAAGTTCTGAAACTGTGATGTAATTTGCTAAGTCAGGAATGATAGGGATTCTGACAGAGCTTTAGAAGAGATTTACCTCTCTTAGGTTTTGTTTGTTTGAAATGGGAGGTAAACCCTCTATTTATAATTGCAAAACAGAGGCTTAGGGTTTCCGGTCGGGCCCACAGAAAATTCGGACCGAGGCGCACTGATCGCCAGATCATGGCGGACCGCGTGTTTCGTGACGTGTTTCGCATCGCGTCTCGAATCAAGGCACCGCGGTTCCGTCTCATTTTCTTCCCCTTTTCCCATTTCTAATGTCCCGGTCATCAACCGAACATATAGGTATAGTCTCCTTCTAATTATATACTTCAATCGACGGACATTTGACTTAGTGTTACCCTTCAGGCCTTTACATATCGTCACTAATTACATTAGGATCTTCACTGAACTCCTAAACTGCGCCGGAAGACGAACCCAATATGTAAAGTTTAACTACACAAAATATGTGAACTGAACCTATATGTGAGAAGATAAAATCCTTTCATTCTTGACACTCTCAATCAAGCTTAGGATATGTCAAGTGTCTATCCAAATGACTTGATTATTATAGCTCATCTATATTAGTTGACAACAGGACCATATCATAGACATGTCCATTGCATTGGCCAATGACTTAGTCAACTTAATACCATATGAGTACCTGAGTGTTCACTCGAATATAAATTCAAGGAATGAATCATTTCTTGGCTCACATACCACCTTTAATCTACTTTGTAATGCACCCAAACAAGCCGCGTATCAACCTATAAGACATTTGAGCTTAGGACAGGATCAAAGTACATTACTCCGTAAACAAGATGATATTAACCTCAAGTCTAAGGACTTTTATCTCCCACACGCCGATGACATTATAGACATATAACAAAACAAAGACATCACAGTGGCATACCAATACTTCAACAAGTATCCATGTGTCCATCACGAGTTGTCATAACTCGCAGCAAGTGAGACATACTACATCCCCTAAGGATATGATGCAGACCACATGTCGACGTATCGCATATCATCGATATCCCAATTTCGATGATCATTAGTCGAGGTAATTTAAGAGTTACGCTATAACATTAATTCTCACATCATTAATAAACACGTAACCTCTAGGGATGCATTTATAGAATATTATAAACAATCAATTAATAATTCAACAAATGTAAATGACATAATATTAATCATCATTAATATAAATACAAATGTGTATAAAGTACATTGTGTCCTAATACAAATTGTCTTTAGGACATACATATACTTTCACCTAGAATTATCAGATGATTTCTTTTTGTTTTTTATGTAAAATGATCCATGTTCAAATGTCCCCTTATGCTGAATCTCTCCTTTGGTGGAAATTAACTGGAAGCATGATGCTGTTTAGTCATTCTGTTAAGTAAAAGATGTTCATAATATGGAAAAATGTGATTGCATTCAGTAATTTTAGATGCAATTGGTATGATAAAGGTCCAAAAGCTATCAAAATCTCAGTTGTCTATACCACTAATGAAGCTCCAACGTCTATCCACTAGATTAATAACCAAATTGTAGTCATATTCCTAGTCCTGGCTTAAGCAGAGGGTCTATCGGAAATAGCCTCTCAACCTCCACGAGGTAGGGATAAGGTCTGCATACACCATACCCTCCCCAGAAACACCTGTGGGATTACACTGGGTATGTTCTTGTTGTATTCCTATTCCTGGCTTAAATTATGAAATGCTAGATCTGCCTTTTTGTTAAATCCCACTCTTCTACTTTTTAGCCATGATCTCCAATCATTATTTTTAAGTTTTCTTGACTTTTCTTGATATATCTTTCCAGTTTGAAGATTTAGCAATTATATATCAGATCAACTTTTCAAAGATTCAAAAAATATGCACCCGTCAAGTGTCTACAATTCTGTCTAACTTGCCCAGTCATGAAGTAATTCAAAATTGTTCAGATTTTTGGTGCAAGTTCTTTATAAAAGTATGATCATCCAGTAACATTCCCCCCTTCCCTAGACGTTCAAGCTTATTATTTTCTAAACAAGAGGTTAATATTCACTTGGACACACTTATATCAGTAAAGATATCTGTTCCTTTCCGGAGATTGTACAAATGGATGTGTTAAAAAGCTTGTCAATGGCTACACATCGACACCATCGTTGTATCAATTTGCATAGAAGTTTTAAATACACTACTGTCTAACTTTGAACCGATCTTCCTTTGTGAGTGCAGAAACAAGCCGCGGAATACATGGAAAAGCTGAGGGGACTTGTTCTGAAGTACCTAACTGTATAGTTTCATCATAAGGTTATTGAATGCTTGTCTCATTTCTATACAGAGAAATGGTGAGAATTTCTGGTGTGTTTATATTCTAGTAATGTAGTATACTACCAAATTTTGTAGGAATATGAACTTAGAATGTATCCCTTGTATTAATAAGAGCAAAGTTATTAGTCACTGATGTTTGCATCAGGGTAGACTGTCTACATTACACCCCTTGGATCTCAAATCTCAATCATTCCCCAAACCCTGCGTGACGCAAAATGATTTGTGCACCAGACTACTTTTTTTTAGAATGTAATCTCCTTTAGACTACAATTTTAGATGTAGAAATGTAATAATTACCCATTAAAATTTGTGAAGGTACTATCAAAAAAAATCTAAACTGTGAATTGGGTAGATATTTTATTGTGAGGAGTGAGAACCCTCAGTGGAAGACTGAGCAACAAAACTAATGGGGCTGATCTCTAGACTATTGTCCTTTTCTTGCAACTATCACCTAGATACAAGTTAGTGATGTTCCCAAAGCTGGATCTATGTTAACATCCAACAATTAACAACAAGCTAACTCCATCAAATCCCGAAAGGGGAAAATTAACGACTAATGGGGCTCGAACATGTGACCTACGTCACAAGTCACTCAACCTTTACCAATTGAACTAAGTTGTGGGAGCTCCGAAAGCGCAGTTCAGCCCCAGCGCAGATGTGGGAGTCATTTCTTCATGTGAGGACGACTCGCGCACTGAAGATCGTGTCTCCACCCACGCTGGCTGGAAGACTTATGATTTACCTTCCTCCACCAATCTGCCGAAGGGATGACGCGTGATGCGATGATTACTTTGCTCCCAAAAATGGAAATATTTGTCCGATAAAAATTACTCAATGCAGCATAAAAGTTGAAATATGTACTCTGCATTTCTTATTTTGTGCCTACCTTTGTTGTATGGTAAAAAATTATCCGCACCCCAATGTGTTACCAGGATGCTTCTTCCCTGAGTTATATGTTCCTATTGGGTAGTGTTTACTATTTCCTCCGTTCCATATTTACTTTTTGCTTCTCAAAAGTTAAATAATTATAATAATTTTAAAATTTTAATTTATTTTATATTTTATAATTAAAATTTAGATATTTAAAAATTATAAAAAAAATATTATAAATTACAATTTTTTTCATGTTATTGTTATTCATGAAGTTTATAATAATAATAATAATAATACTGAAGGTTCATGTGTTTGTTTTACCTATCTATTAATTGTATCATCATAGCTGGCTACCAGAACTTATGTTCGAGTATAACCAGATCCTTATTGCATGTACAACAATAAAATAGTAAAATACTGGTTAGTTGGTGAACCTTCCGCATGAATAACAATAACAGAGTTACTATTGTTTTCAACAATTGGTACATTTCGAGATACGAGGCGCAGACCAAAATTACAAAAAAATGTATTCAATTTTGTCTTTTTATTCTCAATATGAGAACAATCCAGAACCATCCACCAAGTTTAATCAGCTCTTCAATATTTTCTTACACAATGTTTTCTAGTCACATATTGGTCAAAGATTCTCTTTAAACCTATTGCATTATTGCCTAATAAAAGATTAGTTTCTTAATTGATTATGTCTTCTAATTTACTAGACTCTGATACTTATCATTGTGTGCTGTAAGACTAATCTCACTAAATACTTTTGATTCTTAAGTTTCGTTCTGACAACTAAACAAGGGACACGTTGGTGTTTAGACATCTACTACGTTACCTTAAAAGTTTGTTCATGTCTATTTATAATGACACCTTTTTATGACCTATATTTAGAATAAAAACATAGAAGTGTTAAAAATAAATTAAATTTAAAAACTAAATTTGATCTATTAGATTTGAAGTCTAAAATACCTTATTAACAAATAAATGTGGAAAATAAATTAAAAAATATTTTACAACCGCGCGAAGGGCAGACTAATTTGAGGCGACCAAAAATAATAAAAAGTAAAAAAACAAAAATATTTCAAACTTTTAGACCACATTCCAAGTTGCAATAAAAAAGAGCATAAATCGCAGATATTTTATAAGGTGAAAGCTTGGAAAAAGAGCCAAAAGCGCGCATGTGGAAACTTGTGGATTATACCAGAAAGAAAGAAGATATTTCCATTTGTTTTACTTTAGAAATATCTTTTGAAATATTAATTATTTAAATTCTGAAAATAAAGAATTTCTTGTAGACCGGGATAGGTGAAGATTTAAACTTTATCAATTTGAGTTACTCATTCTCTTCAATTCTATCTAATTTATTGGGTTCGAAATTGATTATTTATAGGTATTTATTTCATTAGATTTTTATCTCACGTACAAGGTTTAAGTTAAAGTTATTAAGTTTCGATCAGCTCATATCTTAATTATTCTTTACATCTACCTCAATTGATAGAGAGTCTTTTAGCGCTCAAAGTCCACATATAATCGATTTTAGGACAATTATTTAAATCATATCCGCAATGCGTAAATTTCAAAATAACTTCAGACATGTCGTGTATTAAGTTTCATATAATTAAAGCTCAACCACTTTTGTATGTACTTCGGGCTTGTGGACATAAAGTTGAAGTAAAAAAGTCTAAATTTTAAGTAAAAGTGGCTTAAATTTAAGTAAAAATGATTAAATTTAGCTATATATGACTGAAGTTTATGCTAAAGTGGCTAAACTATATCCATATAAAATTTTATACACCGATATTGAAAGTTATTTTGAAATAGATAGACGGTTCAAAACATTTTAGAAACTCAATACATTTAGTAACAATTTACAAATTAGTTACTATGTGAAATTTTTACGTGCTTTACCTGTGGGTCAATCCGAAACGAATCCTAATTAGTTTGAAACAAAATAACTAGGTAAAATTCTATATAAAGCTTCACCATACTCTTGTACACCACACTAAAAAAGTAAAAAGTAGTAATTTCAAGTTCCATCCCTAGAAAAAGAAGAAAAGCCATGGGCAACCATAGTCTTCACTTGCTAATAGTACTCTTGTCTCTCCAATGTTTTCTTGCTTACAACACCATGGCTAAATCAGCCATGAGCTCAAATCCAGAGGCCATAAAATTCATCAAAGTTTCATGTAAAGCCACACTTTACCCTGTCTTATGTGTCCAATGCCTCTCTGCTTATGCTAACACTGTTAAACAAAGTGAGAAACAATTAGCTCATGCTGCTTTATCAGTTAGTTTAAGCAGAGCAAAATCCACTACCCTATTTGTTTCTAAGTTAACAAGAGTTAGGGGTCTAAAGCCAAGAGAAAAACAAGCTATTAAGGACTGTTTGGAAAACATGAGTGATAGTGTTGATCAGATAAATAAATCAATTCCAGAACTTGGCCATACTGGTCAATTTTCAGCTGGACAGGACTTTATGTGGCATGTTAGTAATGTGCAGACTTGGGTTAGTGCTGCACTTACTGATGAAAATACTTGTCTTGATGGATTTTCAGGGCCTGGTATGAATGGACATGTTAAGGCTGCTTTAAGGGTTAGAATCCTTCATCTTGCACAAGTTACTAGTAATTCACTTGCTTTGGTTAATCGCTTTGCAGACAGACACCGCCCTAGTCCTTAATGTCACTAAGAAATTCCTGGCAGGGAGCGCTTTCTGGCCTTAGAACGAATGTGAATTAATCGGGTCAGTAAGTTTAGGATGTTTTTCGAGTCCAAGTGAGGTTGCTAGTTTTGCTGTGTAAAGGTTATGTTTCTTTAATTTGCATAAGCATGAATTTGGGGCGTTGTGTCTAGTGGTAACAATATATATACTGTTGTAGCACGTTTTTTTGTGACAAGTTCAATTTTGTAGCTGCAATGAAGAGAATGCAGCTTAGTTTGCTGGTCTCTATGTGAATGTAATAGTATGATCTTGCTTGTATTAGCTTTCATTTTTTGTATTCTCTTTTCACTTTTGTATAATACTACTAGTACCTAATATTGAGCTTAAACCAAGTATGTTCTTGATTTTTTCTCACTTCCTCAAGGCTCATCTCTGTTTTTGTGGATTGTTTTCTATAACCGCAGTATCGGGACCGGTGTGTGCACATCTCAACCAATTTAACAGGGTACTTGATACGTTGTCCACTACAATTTGGACAAATGAGGAAGAATCACCTTTAAACTTGAAATGTTATGATTTCAATCATTTCGTTGACTATTAACGAATATCTTGAGGGCACGTTTGGTACGATGTATTACGCTGGACTGCACTGGATAAAAAAATAATACACCGATTGATGGACGTTTTCAGCCGGATTGGACGGTACTATTTCTAAAAATAGTACACTCTAACTGCCATTTTGTACTAAAAAAATATAGTTCATTATATATTAATACTTTAATATCGTCCATTATATATTAATACTCTAATACCGTCCATTATATATTAATACAATTTATTACAATATAATATAATTAATGCAAAATTATATAGACCAATGCGACGTATTAAACGAGGCAGAGTGTTTGTGGGGTTTTGATGGAAAGATATTTGAATCTGAAGGGCATACTTCATAATGATTTATCAGTGCCATAGGATTTGGTCCTGCTCAACTAGTTCTTGAACAAAGTCATAAAGTGAAATCGACATAATAATGGTCCATTTGGACTTTTGGTGTAGGGTAATATTGAAAAGGGAAAAGGGGCATATTTGCCCTCCAACTTTGAGAAAAGGGGCATATTTGCCCTCCGTTAAAGTTGGGCGACAAATATACCCTTCTGTTAATAAACTTCCACCATGTGGGCATATTTCTATAACATTAACTGCGATGCACAGGTGGAATCCATGTGGACGCCACCTGTGCGCCACCTGGATGACCCGACCCGTAACCCGACCCAAAGTTAAAACATGTCACCTCAGGTTCACAGCTTGACATTTTCACCCCTTTTGACCTCAGGTTCACTGATCACTAGGTGTAAATATTCTCGCCCATTATGTCAGTGATTGTATATATTAGTCTGCGGAGCATTTCATGCATTTTAATCAGAGTAGTTATAGATTAAAGAAACCCGTCGTGCATTAAATGCTATTGAATTATCAAATCAGTGGTCAAAAGTAATGAAATTATTGCTGGTTGCAGGATTTTCCAACCCAGGATGCAGTTCAAATTGCTAACAACCTTTCAAATTTGGGTCAGCTGTATAATAGAGATGACATTTCCACAGATATTCCGGTATGAAGCAACAAATTCTTATTAACACCACTGTCACATTGTATTCATAGTACAAGCTTGTAGCTGAACGAAAAGAAATATTTACGAACTGTTATCCCCTTCAAAATATTCCAAATATAATAAGATGAGAACATTTATAACCAAAGAAAACTTTCGACCAATTGGATCTATGGACTAGGTAATTTCTTGACTTGAGTGCATTCGACAATCTGTTGCTTTTTATTCGCTCGCAAGGCGGGTCAAGTTCTTGGGAAGACGGATGCGTGTTCACAGCTTGGTTCTACCAGGGCTCCCATCTAGTACATCAGTTTACTTTTCGAGACCAGGAGAAGTGTTCTTCTGAACTGTACTCTCCGTTGCCATGGATCCCCCTTGCATTATGAGTATCTCATTTATGACTGTTGCTCATCAGGTTTACACACTAAAGCATGATATCACTGATGTGCAATGTCCCATGCCATGCTTAATCTTGGCCATTAGAAAAGTTGTTCGCCTAAAGGTACCAATTAACTAAACACTTATTAACATATTTCTGCATCGACAATACAGTGAATAGGGATGGCAAATGGGGTTACGGGTCTGTGGAAATGTCAAGCTGTGAACATGTTTTAACTTCGGGTCGGGTTACGGGTCGGGTCATCCAGGTGGCGCACAGGTGGCGTCCACATGGATTCCACCTGTGCATCGCAGTTAATGTTATGGAAATATGCCCACATGGTGGAAGTTTATTAACAGAAGGGGTATATTTGTCCCCCAACTTTGACGGAGGGCAAATATGCCCCTTTTCTCAAAGTTGGAGGGCAAATATGTCCCTTTTCCCTATTGAAAAAGTTGGTTAGACTTGAGGAGTTGTGGGGACTGAGATTTTTTTCAAAACATTTTTTTGGCTATATGGACTGAGTTTTTATTAGTTTTTTTAGATGAGTTTTACAAATAAATTATTTTGTTCCACTCATTATACTTTAATTCTTTTTAAGTGAAATACATATTCAAAAACAAAATTTCTAAATATATTTTTTAATTTCAATTAAATAACTTTTTCTCTTCAAGTTTCAAGTTTCTTATTGTACACATTCTTTGTTTAACGTGAAATCCGCAGTCGCTATCCGAAGGTGCGCATTGGGTAAACCACAGACTGACGTAGTAGCCTGTAAACATAGTCAGCCAGTTATTAAACCACACTTGGCAAGTCAGGTGTGACAGGCTCCCCCAAGAGGCGAAGACAGACCAAGGTATTACCCTGGGGTCTCGAACTTGTGTGACCAAGCTCTCCATACCCACCAAATGAGGATATCCATCGAGGGGATTCGAACCTGTGACCCTAGGGTCGAGACAAGAACCTTTCACCAGCAAGCTGGAGCTCTTTAGATTGTACACATTCTTTCTTATATATGTATTCGCTCATCATAAGAGCCTAATAAGTCTTTCGCGTCGGAGGTTCCTCACTCTTGGTTGATAAGGCAAAATTTATACCAGCAGTATTAATGTTGTTTTTACAGAAACTAAAATGACAAAATTTATATATCTTGGTCGATAAGGCATGAGTACATCATGTCTGTTTTCCTTTCGTATTGATAGTGTTAGCATTGTTTTCGTAGTTTTTTATTCTTTGATTTCTGTTATTACTTGTTATTTCTTGTCCTTCAATTATCGCATTAGTTTGTTGTTGACAATGCTCCTTTTTTTCTTTTCTAAATGCCATGTAATGCATTCACTATTATTTGTTATGTTTTCTTTACTTCTTTTTTTATTTTTAAACTATTTGAAAATAATATCTCTATCTCCGTGAGATATGGATAAAGTCATCATATACTTTACATTGTTGTTGATGATTGACAAGACGTGAGATTGACATAAACTTTAATATTATAATGGAAGCTTTTTTGGCTGAGTGTCTGTTTGGTTTGGTATGATTTTTTAAAAAGCTAAAACACTTTTGGAGAACCAAAAACATTTTTGGTCTTTAATTGGAGTGTTTGGTTGACAAATTCAAAAGTCTTTTGGGTTTCAAAAGTGCTTTTGGAAGAAATCCAAAATATTGGCTTCTTGAGTAGAGCCTATTTTGGTTTTTGTCTTTACTTGTTAATACCATAAAATCATTTTATTTATTGACAATCAAATATCTAATAACTTTTTGATAAAAACTCTACTTGAAAAAACTATATTCCTAAAAGCTCTTTTTAAAAAGTTGTATCAAACGGGCTCCGAATCCTCAGCATGATTTGAATGGTGATCTACTGATGAATGATTTGTTTAATTATATGAATTTTGATTAATATTTTGATCTATATTTTTTATCATATTAATATGAGAAGAATTGTATTTATAATATTTTTCATCTAGTTTTTGAATATATAAAATTTAATTTTAAAATATTAAATTAATAATTTAATTTAATTAACTTTTAAAACGAAAATATGATAAATATTTTGGAAGGGAGGAAGTAATATGACAAACTGATAGGACTAGTCTAGTAGTTTACTTTATACTAATTGAAAGATCTTTATAGAACGGCTTCTAAGGCGACAGTAGCACATGCCGCCGCAATCACCGGCCAATTGGATTTTCTCTTTAATTATGTGAGACAGATTGATTTTTCTTACCTGCCTTGGACCCAATTAGCTCATGAATGGACTTAGTTGACACCCCTTAAACTTTGACACATCAATTAAGATAGATACTTATTGAACATTCTAATTTTAATAAAGTGTCAATAATAAGTCCAGTCGCGTGAATTACACGCACAGTAACATGCAAATAAGTCTATAATTTTACTTATTTCCTATGGACAATTGTTTTCTATTATTTTATTTGTTATTTCTTTGTTAGATCTAAAAATTGCTGTTGCCTGTGCAATTAATTAACGGATAACTTTGCTTTTCAATTGAAGTTGATCTAAAAATTGAAGTTGTTGGATCGTCTTACTTTTTTTAGTTTCACCAATTGTTAACTTTGCTTTTCAATTACCACCAAATGATGTGGTAAAGCGAATAGAGTTGCTCCTCCCTTAACCAGAGGTTTCAGGTTCAAATTCTGGGTATGAAAAAAACCTTAGTAGGAAGTCCTACGCGGCACGAATCCGAATATAATTGGACTCCAATGCAGATATCGGAAACCGAGCGGGAAACCAAACCCAAAAAAACTTTGCTTTTCAATTGAAAATTTTAATTTAATATTATGAAAATCTGGGAATTCATTTTTACTATATTCCTGAACTCTTGAGACAAATTTATCCTTGATTTATTATTTTAAAATATCAAGTGTAAAAAAAATATTATTCCTCACAATTACCATAATTATTAAATTATTCATATTTAGAGTTTCTTATTAGTTTAAACCCGAGATCTTAGGATTCTTTTGCCAAGTAGTGAAACCTCATAATACACCCCACAAATCACTGTAATCTGCGGGTCAATGATCAGGTGAAGCCCAACTTGCCACGAGATACCTGACGGGCCTATAAAGATTCTCCTTATTGTGGGCCTATTGTGGGCTCAGAAGTCAATGTAATATTGGAGAGGCATATTGAGGAAACAAAGAAAGCACATGAAATACGTAGTATTTTAGTATTTTTCATGTACTTATTATTCTTACTAGTTTAGCTATGAAATTATATATTTCAAATGAAATATTATGACACGTAGGTCAGTTTAGAAGGCCTAAAAGGTGTATACGTGTATTTTTATTCAATTTTATTTCTGCATTAAACAATAATTATTTTGCAATTATATTTCAAACGTTAAATATAAAAGTGGTAGAAAAATGGCCATCTCACGCTATTTTTACGAATATTAATGGTTGATGATTTGGGCCAAATTAGTTGTGATTTTGTGTTGGATGAATTGATGTAGGCCCAATAATCATTTTAGACAAGTCCAAAACAATTCTAGTTGCTTTATTAGGGGCCCAAAATTGATGAACTTGTGATTTTCTTTCCATTATGTTTTGTAATTTGACAAAAGCATTGGCATATAGCTTATGATGGTTGCAATCCGCAATAACAAATCTAGTTCTGTTATTTTTTTTTAATCTAAAGGAAAATATACACTTTTAGTGGCCATTTGCCGAGTTTTACCCAATTACTTGTGCTACTGTGATATTTTTATCCGTTGAGACTATTTTGTTTAGTTTCTGTGCTGAGATATATGGAGGGTTGTTTACAAATGCACTTAATATATAGGGAAGAATTTAAGAGATAGAGTCCATCGTGGAATTGTTTGTATATACACTCAAATCTCTATATAATTGTTATTCATTATAAAAACATTTCACTATAACGGTCTGATCCCCGAAATCGATTTTTCATGTTATATTTTATTTTTTTATAATGGCATTCTACTTATAACAACAATGACATTCATTATAGCGGTACACTTTTTATAAAATTATATATCCATAACAGTCATACTCAAATATTGTGTAATAATATTTGTAAGAAATATATTTTGTGTTAAGAGTCCCACATCGGTAATGGAATGACGCATAGACTCCTTATATGGACTTGGACAATCCTCACCCTACAAGCTAGCTTTTGGGGTTGAGTTAGGCCCAAGATCAATTCTTTACATGGTATCAGAGTCAGACCCATTCCAATTCTTTATTCACTGATGTTGGCCCCCCAAATTATATTATCCACGTTCCAGTTAACGGGGTCTGGGTGTGCGGGGGAGTGTTAAGAGTCTCACATCGATAATGAAATGGAACATAGACTCCTTATATGGACTTGGACAATCCTCACCCTACAAGCTAGCTTTTGAGGTTGAGTTAGACCCAAGATCCATTCTTTACATGTTAAGAATCCCACATCAGTAATGGAATGGAACATAGACTCCTTATATGGACTTGCAGAGGGGCTGGAGCAGGGCCCAATACACCGTGATAGAAGAACTGGTGGAAGGGTTGCTGGTACTGAAACGACGCAGGCGCCGCAGCGCTGTATGGATAATGTTGGGGCGCCGCGACGCTGAACTGATTATGCGGATATTGTTGTTGCTGTTGTTGATTCTGCTATCCGCGACCGCAACCTCCTCTGTCGCGACCCTTACCACCCTTGTCACCGCGACCCTACTGCGGTTGAGAGTTTTCTTGTGGCGTTGGATCTTGAGGGCGTTTACGGCTAACGCCCGATTGTGCTCGTCACCTTGCGGTCGAGTTTCTTCGAGAAATAATTGCGAGCGAGCTTTGTTAAAATTGGAAAGCTGATCTGCCTGTTGAATTATGGCGGTTAACGTGTCGTAGTCACCTTTGGGGAGACCTGCAATCAATTGCAACACCAATTTAGTGTCCGAGACAGGCGTGTCAACGTTGGAGAGTTGATCTGCCAGGAGTTTCAATTGTATGCAGTACTTAGTCATGTTGGAGAAATTTTCAAGACGTGTATTGTTAAACTGTTCCACCAAATACATTGCACGAGTGTGCTTGTTATCTTGAAAGATGTCCTCCAAGCGATTCCATAACTCAAGAGTTGTGGCGCAAGATTTCATGATAGTAAGAAGAAGATCCTGAGAAATACTACCATAAATTCACTGTTTGACGCCGGCGTCTAAACGACGCCAAGTAGACTAATCAACCTCCGGAGGGCGCGGAATAGTGTCGTCGATATGATCAAGCACGTTATATAGACATGCATGATTGCGAAACAGTTCAACTCAAGGAGAATACTGACTGTTTTCTTGATCAAGAAGAATGAGAATGAAGTTCTTGATATTGGTAACAGTTAGAGCGGGATGAAAAGAGGATAATGACATGGTGGTGGGATTGGTGGAGGTTGAAGCATCAGAAGTATTGGAAGAATCTTCGGTAGCCATTTAGAGAAGAGAGGAAAGGAGAGAAAAACCAAGAATTTTAGGGAGGAGATGGAAGCTGCGCCGGCGAGAATCCCTGAGGGGGGGGGGGGGGAGGGTTTCAGCGGTTGCTATCTAAAAAATTATAGGGTTTTTGTTTTAGGCTCTGATACCATGTAAAGAATGGATCTTGAGTCTAACTCAACCCCAAAAGCTAGCTTGTAGGGTGATGATTGTCCAAGTCTATATAAGGAGTCTATGTTTCATTCCATTACCGATGTGAGACTCTTAATATTTTGAATAAAAATAATATCAAAATATTTATGATAATCATCATTAATGTCATGCACATAGTAAATTTCAAGTATGAATATCTTACTTAGTCATTAATTTATTTATATGTTCCTTAGATTTCAATTCCTTATCGGTATGGTACAATTAGTCATTAATTTATTTATAATTTATTAGTCTTTTTAATTTTTAATTAACGAGATATGAAAATCAATTGAGATTTTAAAATTAACAAGTATATTATTTTCGTTTATAACATAAAAAGTACAGAAAAATAATTTTTTGCGTTTTTTCGTTTATAACAGTTAAATGACATTTAAACATTAAATGTCAGCATACATATATAACAACACTCCATTATAGCGGCCATGAGATTTTCAGGCAAACGCTGTCATTATAGAGAAGTTTAACTGTACGTGCTTTTGTAGTAAACAATCCATTCATTTCTTGACGTTTTTTGCATAGTTGATTAATCAATAATACATAGTTCACCTAGGCAATTTTGAGAAAGAGATTCCATTAAATCCGTAGAATAATTTGTGTCATCTCCAAAAATAAAATCCAATCACAATTAATTGAATGTTCTTTTTATTACAAGGAGATCATTTAAATCTTGTAGTTGCAATTACTTCGTGCCATAAACATGATTCTTTACTGTAAAAAGAATATAGCACCCACTGACTAGAATATGGAGATATAATTATCTGATCATAGTAGTAGTAACATGCATAGTAGAAGAGAACTAAAAATTTAACCATGAAAATATAACATTATAACTTACCCAATACGTCTAGGGTTACTGATGTAAAAATTATTTAGAACTGAAAAATCTTCCTTAATCTTTATTCATCCCAAATGGTCACAATATATACACTAAGTAACAATTAATAGGAAGATTAAGTCTTCATTAAAATCCTCCACCTATCCCATAATATATTCCTTTTCCTATATTAATACTATTTTATTTAATACATAATACTATTTACCATATACAAAAGATTATACATAATTATATTATTAATAGTAATTAATAAATATTCTAACACTCCCCCGCAGTCGAAGCCGGTGGAGGGCGAATGCTGAGACTGTCCCGAAATTCTTCAAATAAGATCAGCGGAAGCCCTTTTGTGAAGATATCTGCAATCTGATGTCGCGTCGGGACATGTAACACTCGCACTTTGTCATGAGCCACCTTTTCACGGACAAAATGAATATCTAACTCAATATGCTTAGTGCGTTGATGATGGATTGGATTTCCGGAGAGATAAATTGCACTAATGTTATCACAGTATACCATAGTGGTACATCGAATAGACAATGAAGCTCAAGTAAAAGATTAGAATCGGCGTAGTCGGACACACATTGGCTACCGCGGTATTCAACTAAAGACCGAACGTGATACGGTGGGTTGCCTTTTGGAGGACCATGATATTAAATTATCACGGCAGGAAGACCGATAACCGGAGGTGGGCGTGCAGTGTCTGACATCTGCCCGATCTGCGCAGTAGGTGACAAGCTTGGTCATGGAAGGCGCATGCGGATGCAATCCATAATTGAGTGCCACGAATATATCGCAATACGTTTGAGTGCATGCATATGTTCTTCCATTGGATTGTGCATGAACAAACACACTTGTTGTACTGCATATGTAATATCTGGCCTGGTGAATGTGAGATATTGTAAAGCTCCTGCCAAGCTGCGATACAATGTCGGATTGGCAAAAGGACTACTGGATATGGCACTCAATTTTGACTTGGTATCTACTGGAGTTGCAGACGGTTTGCAAGATGACATTTCAGCCCGTTCTACGATCTCTGATGCATACTTCCTCTGGGAAAGAAATAAACCACCTGCATGACGTGTCACCGCAATTCCTAGGAAGTAGTGAAGTGGACCAAGATCCTTCATAGCCAATTCGGAACTCAGCTGGGTCATGATATTCTTGCGAAGAGAGTCTGAAGAGGCTGTTAGGATAATATCATCTACATATAAGAGAATATAAGCAGTATGATTACCCTGTTGATAAATAAATAGTGAATTATCCGAACGGCTGTTTGAGAAACCCATGTTGAACAAAAAATCTGCAAACCGCTTGTACCAAGTCCTGGGAGCCTGTTTGAGTCCATATAATGATTTTTTAAGTAAACACACATGATTGGGATATCGAGAATCTCTGTACCCCAATGGTTGGTGCATGTATCTGATCTCGCTCAAGTGTCCGTATGAAGGCATTCTTGACATCCAATTGATGAAGTAACCATCCTTTTGAGAGGGCTAAACTAAGAACAATTCTGATGGTTGCTGGTTTAACCACTGGACTGAATGTCTCGCCGCAATCTAATCCCACCTGTTGAGTCTTGCCATCACCTACAAGTCGGGCCTTATGCCGCTCAAAGAACCATCGATTTTTCTTTATGGCTAAAAATCCACATAGAGCAATTATATTAGCATTAGATGGACGAGTACTAACTCACATGTCCTATTTTTACTTAGAGCATGATATTCATCATCCATGGCCATTTTCCAATTAGGATCTTTTAGAGCAGACACAGGGTTACAAGGCAAAGGTGATTTCGAGACTTGAGTGTGTAGACTGTATTTGGGATTGGGTTTTGTAATTCCATGTTGACTACGGGTGACTGGCCGGTTTAGTGAGCGATGGGTGGACGCCATTGGCGGGAGTGAGACAGTGAAATTTGAGCATGTGGCGGGAGTGAACAGTGGGCTGAACGCCATTGCCAGTTATTGCTATTTTCTCCACTTTGGTTGCCTTTGTCTTTGGACGAGTATTTTGTGTGTAGTTGGGCCTGGAGTTGGAGGTTGGCCCAACTGAAGGGGCAGCTGGTGTGAAGTAGGGGGTTCTCGTTCACTGAGCCTTGGGCCCGATGGCGGTTCTTTGGTGTATTTTTTGTGAGTCCCGGGCTGTGGAGAAAATGAGTTAGATACGGGGGCCTATCATCATCCAAAAAATCATAAGTATTTGTCCCAGTGTCATGTATCTTGGCAAAGGGAAATTGTGACTCATCAAAAATTACATGACGACATATAAACATACGTTTGGAAGAAATGTCATAACACATGTAACCACGGTGATTCGTAGGATATCCCAAGAAGACGCATGGAGTAGACCGGAGTTGAAGTTTTGTGATTGTGGTGGATGGAAATAGAGGATAGCAAAGACAACCAAATACTCTCAAATGATGATATGAGGGCTCTCGTAAGTAAAGTATTTTTAGTGGAGCTTGGTAAGACATGTTTTTATAGGGAAATATATTTAACATGTAGGTTGCCATTTGAAGCGCATGATGCCAAAAAATGGGGGGTATAGAAGCATGAGCAAGGGATGTTCTCACAATATTGTTTATGGTTCTAATTTTGCGTTCCGCCTTCCCATTCTGTGAAGAGGTGTGAGGACAGGATAAACGAAATTATAAACCATTTGTTTTGAAAAAATCCCAAAACTGATTATTGTCAAATTCCCTCCCATTGTCACATTGAATACTTTTAATCTCCCGTTCAAACTGAGTTCAGATAAATGCTCTAAAGTTTAGGAAAGTGGAAAACACTTGTGATTTTTTCGACAAAGGAAATGTCCACAAATAATTAGAGTAATCATCAAGAAACAATAAGTAGTATCTATGACCTGAGGAACTCAAAACAGGTGATGTCCAAATATGACAATGTAAAATATCAAACAGCATAGTAGTGCATGAAGTAGAAGAAGTAAATGGCAACCTAACATGTTTACCAAGGGCACAAGCATGACACTTATTCAAAACATGAGTTTGAGTACATGAAATAAAATTGTTTTGTTTAAGAGAGGCCAAAACGGACTCCCCCGGATGTCCCAATCGTTCATGCCATAGTGATGGAGCCAAGGCTGCAAAAGTGGAAGAAACTTTAGACTGTGGATTTGATAAACTTATTGGATAGAGCTCCCCTTTGCTATCACATCTCATGAGAAGCTTCCCCGTCTGAAAGTCATGTACGGAAAAATCAAATGGGTCAAATTTAACAGAAACTCAATTATCACTAGTAAACTTCCTAACAGAAACCAATTTTTTTATTAATTTGGGAGCATGCAGGACATTTTTTTAAAACTAGTGGCGGATGTGGTGGTGACAGTGTGTTTGACCCATAACCTTTTATTGGAATTGCATGGCCATTTCCGATAATAATACCATTTTCTTTGCTCAAATTAAAATAGGGTGAGAGTGTACCTTGGGACGTCGTCATATGTGACGTTGCCCCGGAGTCCATATACCAATTAGAATCCGGTGGATTGAGTCCAAGAGTGTGCATAGCCTGCTCAATATTCGTAGGATGGGTCGTGGTTGAATGGGCCTCCTGCCATTGGGCCGGAGGAGGCCCAAAACTGCTGCCTGCTGCTGAAACATTCCAATGACCCGGGCTGTCCAAGTCCAAAAGCTGCTGCGCTAACATTCCCAATGGCCCAGGCTGTCAAGTCCAAAGCTGCCGCTGCTGAATTCTTTCATGGCCCCGGGCTGCTGGGCGGCTGCTGAAAACTTTGTTGTTGCCTCTGCTGGAAAGGGTTGGGCTGCCATCGCCATCGGGCTCGTTGGTTTGCTCGCCCAATACCCGTCTCGATTCTTCTTTGCCGATTCTGCTGGGATCTTGCCAGGCAGTGGTCTTTGCCCGAGCCACCGCCGGAGTTAGTGCTGCCGCCATAACCGCCGCCGGAGTTGGTGCCGCCATTTCCGCCGCATCAAATTCCGGTGACTTCACCTTTATTATTTCCACGATTTCCACCCTTCTTATTATTATTACCACGTCCTTTTTGACTCTTATTTTGTGAAGAATAGTCAAAATAATTACCTTCATTTGAATACGTGGCAATCATGGCGGAATTTGTTGAAACCTTAATCAAACCCGACTCTTGAGAACAAGCATGGATCTTGCTTGATAAAACTTTAGTAAGGGATTACTTTGACGGATTAGTGTCCCCACGCCACTATAAGCATCCGTGAGACCGTGACTAATCGTAAAACTAACAGGTTGTCGAAGCGGTGAACCCACGTTCTCAATTGATGCGCACTTTGAGGCGTTGTGATGGGTTGAAACGTTAGGGAAGTCTGCCATGACAATGGTTGAAAATTCTTGTTCCAACGCAACGACACGAGAGTTTTGATTATCTTGAAAAATGTCTCTCAAGTGTTCCCATGCCGCCATGGCAGTAGAATCTGTTTCCATTATTGTATGCAACAAGTCTGTGGATATTGTTGCATAAATCCAACCAAGAACTGTGGCATCAAGGGTATACCACAATTCTTTATGCCTTGAACGATTGTTAGTTGTTGTACCATTTTTGGTGGAATTATATGATGAAGAACTTTGTGAGCCTACAACATATTTTGAACAACTCGCCCGTATTTGCGTAGTGAACAGTTTCCATCTCTAGTTTGACAGAGATATGTGTTTTGATGTTGGAAATAGTAAGGGCTGAGTGAAACGAAGATTTTGATTCAGACATGGTTGACAACAATAATGGAGGAAAATAAAGTATAACAATGGAGAAGACAAATTCGGTTGGATGGATGGGGAAGATGACCGAATTTGGAAGGAATATTTTATTTAGAGTAGGATCTTTGAATTACCTTCTGATACCATGTAAGAATTATTTAAAACTGGAAAATCTTCCTTAATCTTTATTCATCCCAAATGGTCACAATATATACACTAAGTAACAATTAATAGGAAGATTAAGTCTTCCTTAAAATCCTCATACCTATCCCATAATATATTCCTTTCCCTATATTAATACTATTCTATTTAATACATAATACTATTTACCATATACAAAAAATTCTACATAATTATATTATTAATAGTAATTAATAAATATTCTAACAACTGAGAATATATTTATTGGTGGACTATTTTGGATCTAGCATAATTAATCGATCTGATAGTTTAGGTGAATTTGAATTGCATATGTCAGATAAATTGACAAATAAGGTTCTTATTTAGTTTGATTTAGTCATTTATTAATTCAATCCACTTAACTAGCCCAATCCGTCCATTTAATAAAGGAAGTAATTAAACTGTTTTTCCATAATTTTAGTTTGTGCGGCTTAACTCTGCAGCAACAAGCCAGGACATTTGTCAATCTATTTCCGAAGACCAAACGTATATCATAACTTCTCAAGAGATGTCAAATTTATTACAAGTACAGAATGGATATAACTTATAGAAAACAAGGCAGACGAGCCTATACTTTCTAACCAATAAAAATAAAATATCAACCATAAACACACAAAATACAAAAATACTGAAGGAAAACTTTTAAATATGAATACACCAATGGCTTATGCGCATTGGAAATTCTTTGGGGCATACTTTCCACAGTTGTTGAGCAACAAGCTTAGGGAAAGTGGGACATTGAGGTTAATTCCCAACACATTAGCTTTAATGGCAGTGCAAAGGCAAACAGCAGCATCAAGGTCAGCAAGTCCTTGAATTAGAGAGCAACATGGAGTTTTAGCAGGGCTACTTCCAATAACAAGGTGCACTAAGTCATTCAACAAATTGGCACACACTTTTAGCTTTAGTGTGTCCTTTGGGCACTTTCCCTTTGATGATGGGGTCGATGGGGTAGAGGGGGTGGAGGGGGTAGAGGGTGTAGGGGTAGGATGGGGTTTGGGGTGTGGGGGTGGTGGGCATGGGACATTAGTGGAACTAACCATAGTGAAGAAGAGAATGTTCAATGTGAGAACAAGGGCAATGGAAGATGCAGCCAACTTAGCCATTTTTCAAAGTTAACTAGCACTCTTCACAAGCTGAATGTGGCTAATTAAGTGAAAATGTTGTTTGCTTGGTGTTTGAGATAATGAAATGAGCGAGTATTTATAGGTAAAAATTATGATTTTTTTTTCCTATTTTTCAGAAAATTGAGAGAGGTCCATGTGGATTGAGGATAATATCTAGTCAAGCAGCTGGCAATTAATGCAAGTTGAGATGCTACTATTATTGGATTATAAACTTGTATTTTTGTGGATATCATTAGTTGTCTCTTATATCTTCTTCCTCAAAGATAAATTACATCATTTATTTTCACATGGGATTTAGATTATATTCTCTGTAATTATTTGAACATTGTTCTTGAACATGCTGGACCTGTTTCAAGACCTGGATCTCATCAAGATTATAATCCCTCTGTTCAGTTTGGAAATTAATTAATACTAGTAAAATTGCGATCTATTTGTTCTTCTAGCTAGCTATTCTTTTGCAAATGTATCCAAAGAATGACATGTAAAACTAAGCATGGTAAATAAAATGACACGTTATAACATGTAAAACTACCCTACTAGTTAAAAATTATATGGTATTAGTGAATATACTACCTATATTCTGATATGTGTTAATAACAGCTTACCTAACACTAAAGTAATGGCTCACAGCTGAGCAGGATATAAAATTAATTAATGACACGAGGGAATAATTAAAGATTACGCTGTGCGTGATACAGAAGTGATTTGGCGGATTACTAATATGCTACTCCCTCCGTTTCATATTATTTGGTCACGTTACTAAAAAATATTTATCCCAAATTATTCGCCCATTTTCTAAAAATAAGATAGAATTAATTAAGTTTTTTATATTTTGTCATTGACACTAATTATTTTTAAAGTAATTAATATTAATTAAAGTGTAATTAGTTGGAGAAAAATAAAAATAATATAGTAAAAATACACTTCTTAGTTGTGATTTCTTAAATCACGTGTAAAAGAGAAAATATAAGTAATATGAGAAGGATGGAGTAATTGAATAATCAACCTTAATAATGCGATAATCCAAAGAAAAACATCCTACGCCGTGAGTCGTGTGATTCAATGCTCAAGTGTCCTGGTTAGAGAGAAAATAGTAGTAAGTACTTTTTCTCTTGCCAGAATACTGAAATAAATAATTCTTTAATTATTCTCATAAATAAATGGGTATATATTTAAGTTACTTATAGGAAAATTATTTTTCTATTATAAATTTAAAACTCTATTCTATTTGAAGACTAACTATACAATTATGATAATAGTACAAGTTTAATTATGCTATAATATACCTTCCTAATATACACAATATGTATAGTTAATAAATTTAACACACCCCCGCAGTCATAGCGGGCGGTCTTCGTACGCTAAGACTGACTTTGAAATCTTCAAAAAGGACCGAGAGAAGACCTTTTGTAAAAGATATCTGCAATTTGATATCTGGAAGGGACATGACAGACGTGTACTTGTCCACGAGCTACCTTCTCTCGTCTTAGCCCAATTAAGAGCTCATTTTTACGAATTTATTCAGGATCCCAAAATGTCTGAGACTACTCTGTTTGAAATATTTATTTTATTTTGCATGCAGTAGATAGGAATAATATCACAAGTGATTGTTTTGGCTAAATTAGAGGCATTCCATTCTGAAGGAGTAGGTGTGTGATTTCATCTCAACTCTCAAGCTTAGATTTTGAATATTCATCTGTCTCGCAAATTTTGAGATTTAGGCTTTTCCGCTTTGGGATATATATAGCTAGCGAGGACTCAAGTGAAAGGGTTTTGTACTCCTTTATAAACTTGTTTATAGTTTTAAGGCCTTTTTGCAAGAGATGTTCATTTTTATATATAAGAGATTTGAAAAAGTCAGTTTCTTCTATTTAATTTGTAAATGGACAAGATATTTCATAATTTCCTCCTAGGACTACATGAGATAGAATAAAGGGACATAAAGAAAAGAGTCGAGGGTCGTTTAAGATAAGACCAGTTGTAGATAATTATGAGTCATCTTATATCTTATTCGCTAGAATTTCTTTTCTCCGATCTAATCTCCTCCTAGAGGTAGTAAACGTTACAAACCAAACGGTACACGAATTGGTTTTGAAGGATGACGCTAAAAGTTAGAGAAGCTATATGTCTTTTTTAGTAGAAGCGGATCTACATGTAATATGGTGTGAGTTTATGTAAACTCAACAACGTTGCTCAAACTCTGTATATATATGCATATACATTTTGGTGTAACCTCAATTATTATTGCACTATAATTTTAGATCGTTGTAGAAACACTTAAATTTCTAATCTTAGATTGACTATGCATAGGGCGGAGACAACCGATTACGGGTTCAACAAAATCCAATAACTTTGGAACTCTATATTTGCATTAATAAAATCTATTTAATATGTATAAATAATTTATTCAGAATCCAATAAACTATTTTTTTTAATTCAAAACTAATAAACTTAAAATTTTAGACCATCCTCTAGATCTATATTTTGGAGCTAATGAAGCATGACATCGTGCAATAATGAAACACTTCCATGCATGCATCGTCCTACATTAAGGTATACTACAAAAATTCAAAAATATCTCATTACTGTTCACCACTTCAAGTCAATGCATTCATTCCGCTTTATTAGAAAAATAAAAAGAATCTAAAACGTTATTTTCATCAAGAATTAACGTATTTGTGCAACTACTTGTCCAATATAATGCCACCAATTTTCTCTTGTATCAAGGAGATTGAGTGGCCTATGTTTAGTTTCATCAATATTAGAAGCACCAATGTGGAAAAGAAAATTATTAGGGTAATACAATATTCAGGTTCTCAATTAGGTTTCTTACTAAAATGTGTGGTATTGATAGATCGTGGACAGTTTATGGAAATCCAAAAACAAATCACCGCAAATATTGACGATTTATGTCAAAGATGCTAATGCGTAGTTCTCATTATAATATTTTCATTTTTTAACTTTTTATTTCGCAATCCCATTATCAAAGGAATATATATTCAAAGTAAACCATAGATTCCCCTATTTTTAGTCACGGGTTTGAGCCTGAATTATTAAATTGTAGCTTGGATTTAATGGAAACAACTATGTATGCTATTTGTTTGATTGTTTGTTTGTTTTTATGCATAAGCTGAGCAAATAGGTACCTAGAAATTCAACGAATTGTGACAGGACAGGACAGATCCTTCTTATTTGTTCCTTCTATATAATTTCTTAAACTTTTGGTATTGAAAGTGAGATTTCGAAGATGCGACAAGTACAAATTGGCCAATTTGCGTGGTAATTAAATCAAAGTTGTGTGGATACTAACGATCAATCAATTAAGTGACAAGTGGTAAATAAAATATATAATGAACTAAAATAGTCAGAAAAACAGTAAAGAATTTTATTCAATAGTTCATTTTTAAGTTTTAGTGATTGAAAAGTTGACGAAATTTTTGCAAATAGTACTATTTTTGCAACTTCAGTGCCCAGTAGTGAAATCACCGTATTTTTTAGCAGCAGTAATAGGAGAATCATGAATATTGCCACGTACTACTTTGACGATTATTTATCCTTTTCTTAATACTACTTAAATTCCACCATCATAGTAAATTTTGCTACTACGTTGACAGTTTTTTATCGTTTGGAAGCCTCTTGATCAGTGGAGTATTCAAGCCAATATTTTCTGGTGGTGTAAACATACAAAGTAATATTTTTTTTGGTAGCAAAAAAAAAAAACGAGACAATGTGGGTAGAGTACAAAACGACGTCGTTTTATACATAAAAAAATAAAAATAAAAATTCTGAAAATTTTGGTGGATAGAGTACAAAACGACGTCGTTTTGTGGCTATTGATAATAAAACGACGTAGTTTTGTATTTTAAAAAAATGAAAATTCTGGTGCACCACCCTGCTTGCCGTGGATCCGCCGCTGCTATTGATTTCACTATCATTGTAAATATTGCTACCACTTTGACGATTTTTTTATCATTTTGGAAGCCTCTTGAATTCCACCATCATCGTAAATATTACTACTACTTTACTAATATTTTATCATTTAGGTGTCTCTTGAATTCCACCATCATATTGCCACTACTAGAACGATTTTTTATCATTTTGGAAACCTCTTGAATTTCACCATCATCGAGAATATTATTATAAAATTGATGTTGAGCTTAACTCAACCCCAAAAGCTAGCTTATAAGGTGAGGATTGTCCAAGTCCATATTTTCATTTCATATACGATGTGAGACTCTTAACCATTGTCACTACTAGAACAAGGACTTTTTATCGTTTTAGAAGCCTCTTGAATTTCACCTCATCGTGATTCTTTGCTGTGATAACATCCTGACGAATTGCTGTGGCCGTAGTAACACAAAGGAGCAAAACAAAGATGGGTAATGTGATACTTTATCCATTGAGACTATTTTGTTTACTTTAATTATGTGCTAAGATATATGGAGGGTTAATGTTTATGTATTCACTCATATATATATAATTAATTTCACCCAACATTGTTGAGTGCTTTGTATAGATCATCAAAAAAAGAAGGGGGGAGTGTTGCCTTACCTCCATATACAAGGCTGGGAAAACCCATACTTATATATATATATATTAATATATATATAGGGAGGAATTTAAGAGATAAGAGTCCATTGTGGAATTGTTTGTATGTTCCATTTTGCAGTAACTAATCCATTCACTTCTATACTATCCCTTGGGTCGTTAATTAATCAACAATACATAGTTTACCAGCTATATGCAACTTTGAGAGAAAGATTCCATTGTAGAATATTATATAATGTACAAATTAGTAGTAACAATCAATAAGGGTTGTGGTAAAATGGTAAGTGCTCCTTTCATTTCATCCTTAATTTGATATCTCGAATTCGAGTCTTGAATATGGAGTCACTTTTATTAGGAAAACACTTGACCTCTAATGTGAAACGTAACTTTCCGACAAGAATCCGGACAAACAAAATCGGTATGCCAAATGAGATAACACTAATACAATTTTTTGTATAAGAATATAAATTAGTAGTAACCATCAAAGGGTTGTGGTAAAATGGTAAGTAATCCTTTCAGTTTATTTTTAAAGAGATCTTGAATTCAAGTCTTAAGTGTGAACTGGCATTTGTTAGAAAGCATTGTATCTCTAATGGGAGACTTTCTGAAACAGTTACGGACAAACCCGACACGCCTATTTTGTCAAACATTAAAGCAATTACCGAATGAGAAATTACAAAAAAAAAAAAAAAAGAACAACATGCAAGCATCAACTTCGTAAAAAGATTTAGCCAAACCATGGTGGATGTATACTTTGAATGTGCCGATATGAATTCATCCGCTTCACGATTATTGAGAATTGCAAACGCACCCATGGTGGGTCATGGGTGTTAAGAGTCCCACATCGGTAATGAAATGAAAATATGAACTCCTTATAAGGATTTGGACAATCCTCACCTTACAAGCTAGTTTTTGGGGTTGAGTTAGACCCAAATTCATTCTTTACATGGTATCAGAACCAGACTCATTCAAATTATTTATTCACCGATGTTGAGCCCCCAAATTATATTGTTCACGCTTCAGTTAACGAGGTCTGGGCGTGCGGGGATTGTTGTTGCGCTATTTCTACGTGCTTACGCAAGTGTACATATCGCTTCAAGTAATATAGTCTGTAAGACCGAATATCGTTCACAAAGACTGGTTATCAAGTATCCACTCTTTCACGCGTTAATGCAATGATAATGATTCTTCTTCGTATTAAGATAGCAGGTTAACTAATCTGTCATTATATTCCGGTTAGGACATACATGAGCTCAATCATGTGCAGAAATCTTCTATATTTCTATGATAGATTTTACCATACAAGAGGATTAAGAACAATAACCCTAAACACTACACAAGTATCGGGGTACTTTCGTCCATGAGTTTAACCTATGTCTATTCAACTACAACATATTCAAATCTCACATTTCAGAATTTTGATTCGAAATCATATATGTGATGACAATTAGTGATCAGTTAATTATCAAGCAATCAAAACAATCATTGAATATATCTTAATACGACTGAAGAAGAAATCACTAATAATGCATTAACTATATGAAAGAGTTTCAAGTGATTCGACGGAAAACCCTACGAAAGTAATTAGTTCCTAAACATTGTCATGCTAAGAACTAAATTACAATCCAATATAAATTGAATTAAAGTAAAGAAAAGAGAAAGAACTTGAACAAAAGTCTCCAATTGTGTAGCTTGTAGCCCCCGTTCTCCTCTCCAAAGTCTGTTTTTATATATGACATGGTTTAGGATATTTATATCTGAGAAAAACCTTGCCCCGGACCCTTTTATCCTTGGCCAAATTCGACCCAAAAATCTGGAAATTCCGCGTCGGAGTCGCGGCTCTGCTGCCGAGAGTCGCGGCCCTAAATGGCTCGAAATCACTGGCAGTTTTTACTTCTGAGGAGCCGCGGCCCTTCGTCCAGGCGCCGCGGCCCTTAATCGGCAAAAATCACTGGAGCATTCTGCTTCTGCGGCGCCGCGGCTCTTGGCACGGTGAATATTTTTCTTGCTCTCTGGAATTTTCATGCCGCGGCCCTAATTCCTTCAACCGCGGCTCATCTGCGCCGCGGCCCTTCCTTGCCTTGAGCCGCGGTCCTTGGCCTGTTTTCGTCCAGATTTCACCTGATTTCTTCTATTCTTCTTGGGACATTTTAGGCTTCATTCTTTGGGCTGTGCTTGTGCAAATTTCATCGTCATTGAGCTCATTTCATCCTCAATTATGTATTTCCTCCTTTGGAACCGCTGTGACTTAAAAGAAAGAAAAACAGCCCTAATACTATACTAAACACAAACTAAAAGAGTAAAATACTAACTAAAAATGACTCAAAAGAGTGTACCAAAATACACTCAACAAACCCAAAACTTACACTTTACTCGCCCTCGAGTAAAACACTAAACAAAAAACAAAAACAAAACAAAAACAATGACTCTATGAACTGGATCAAGTAGTTGTATCAATGTTTCTTCAACATCATGGATGAAAGATTGGATAATATGTTAGAACATATTGCATGAATATATAGCAATCTAGAATTTCAAGTTAGATATTTCACAGATTCACTTAGATCATAATTAATGGAAACATAAACACCTACCTATGCATGTCAATTTCATTCCATCTTTCCCAAAATGCTATAGATCTGTTTACTTGCTATTCTTCACTAATCATAGACATACACATTAAAGATCATCAGGACTTTCAAGGGTTGTAATGTAGGCTTAGGCAGAGGTAGGTAAAAGAGTAAAAGATGGCATTTAGTCTCAAATTACATACCATAAGTATTTTTCATTCAACTCTTTGTCCTTCTTTTTGATTTTCTTTTTAATTTCATACCTATTTTCTCCTCTCTTTTCTTTTGAGAGAATGAGATACATTATAAATAACAAGCACCCTCAAACTTAGGCTTTTGCATATTTTTCATTGGGGTGCATCAAATTTATATTCTCTTTTTGATTCTTTTTCAACACTTTTCATTCCAAGAGTTTTCAAATATCACTTATGGCATAACATATGAATCATTGGGTATCAAAGAACGATCTTATTTTAGGCTCAAAGGGACTCACTAGTGATACAATTTATGTTAGGATAGGTAATGAATGATAAGAAGGACTATCAAGGAAATACTTGAATCATTTCCCTAAATATGTACATCTTAACTATTTCGCCTCAAATAACAAACAAACAAATTTTCTAGACATTTTTCAACTTTTTTTCCCATAATTGACAACACATAGACTAAGCACAAATACCCCAAATAATTAGATGTCATGAATCTTTGACATATCTAACTTAAACACGCAGCAAACTTAAGCCATTTTTCAAAGTTAATTAGCACTTGAATGTGACTACTTAGTGAAAATGTTGTTCACTTGGTGTTTGAAATGAGTGAATGTTCTCATTCCATAAGCTAAAATACACTCAACAATTGTCTAAGTCCATGTAAGGACATGTTCTCATTCCATAAGCTTTCTAGAATTGTCCAAGTCCGATTCCATATTCTCATTTCATACCGGAACTCTTAACAATGAGTGTGCAAATATCTCTAGCATAAAAACTTATGGCAAACGTACCCATGTTGGGTGTTATTTCATGACACCACATTGTGGTGACATTTAGTGGGTTGCATTTGGTAGAATAGAGGGCAATTGATGTATAACTAATCGGTGTGGTAAATTTTCACCAGTATTTATTTTTAGTAAGCACTTGGTATTGATTTAATTTAATTTAATACCCTGTTTCCATAATCATAAAACGTTTGCATCGTTGGATAAAGGTCATTGATTAGACAAATTATAGAAGGAAGAAACAAACAAATGAAAATGATTATGGGTGTGTTTGGTATGAGGAAAAATATTTTTCATACAAAATATTTCCCTAAATAACTGTTTTCTTTGGAAAATAAATTGGGTTTTTACTTATTTTCTAGTGTTTGGTAAGTAAGCAAAAAAAATCTCCCAAGAATATTTATATGTAATCTAGCACAAAACTATTACAGTTGGATGAGGTGGAAGTGGGGGTTCTGGGGGTGGCGGGGGTATACAATGAACTTGAAATTTCACTTATTAAACTTATTTTCCCTACTTTCATTCAGTAGCAGCAGAGCCATTAAGGGGCAAGGGGGTTCTGAAGCGAAAATTACACTATATAAGGTTAAAGTTATTTTTCGCGTGTCTACTTCTTTATTTTTGAACTACATATGAAAAAATTCTGGCTCCGCCGATGCCTTCTTTAGGAAATTTATTTTCCTCATTTTTAAGGAACTTATTTTTCTAGAGAAAATATTTTTTACAATATTTTGACCAATTAAATATTTTATATGTTTCAATTTAAGTGTCTTACTTTTCTTTATGGTTTATCCAAAATAGAATGTATCTTTCTATATTTAGTTTGATTTAGTCATTTATTAATTCAATCCACTTAACTAGCCCAATCCGTCCATTTAATAAAGGAAGTAATTAAACTGTTTTTCCATAATTTTAGTTTGTGCGGCTTAACTCTGCAGCAACAAGCCAGGACATTTGTCAATCTATTTCCGAAGACCAAACGTATATCATAACTTCTCAAGAGATGTCAAATTTATTACAAGTACAGAATGGATATAACTTATAGAAAACAAGGCAGACGAGCCTATACTTTCTAACCAATAAAAATAAAATATCAACCATAAACACACAAAATACAAAAATACTGAAGGAAAACTTTTAAATATGAATACACCAATGGCTTATGCGCATTGGAAATTCTTTGGGGCATACTTTCCACAGTTGTTGAGCAACAAGCTTAGGGAAAGTGGGACATTGAGGTTAATTCCCAACACATTAGCTTTAATGGCAGTGCAAAGGCAAACAGCAGCATCAAGGTCAGCAAGTCCTTGAATTAGAGAGCAACATGGAGTTTTAGCAGGGCTACTTCCAATAACAAGGTGCACTAAGTCATTCAACAAATTGGCACACACTTTTAGCTTTAGTGTGTCCTTTGGGCACTTTCCCTTTGATGATGGGGTCGATGGGGTAGAGGGGGTGGAGGGGGTAGAGGGTGTAGGGGTAGGATGGGGTTTGGGGTGTGGGGGTGGTGGGCATGGGACATTAGTGGAACTAACCATAGTGAAGAAGAGAATGTTCAATGTGAGAACAAGGGCAATGGAAGATGCAGCAAACTTAGCCATTTTTTCAAAGTTAACTAGCACTCTTCACAAGCTGAATGTGGCTAATTAAGTGAAAATGTTGTTTGCTTGGTGTTTGAGATAATGAAATGAGCGAGTATTTATAGGTAAAAATTATGATTTGTTTTTCTATTTTTCAGAAAATTGAGAGAGGTCCATGTGGATTGAGAATAATATCTAGTCAAGCAGCTGGCAATTAATGCAAGTTGAGATGCTACTATTATTGGATTATAAACTTGTATTTTTGTGGATCATTAGTTGTCTCTTATATCTTCTTCCTCAAAGATAAATTACATCATTTATTTTCACATGGGATTTAGATTATATTCTCTGTAATTATTTGAACATTGTTCTTGAACATGCTGGACCTGTTTCAAGACCTGGATCTCATCAAGATTATAATCCCTTGTTCAGTTTGGAAATTAATTAATACTAGTGAAATTGCGATCTGTTTGTTCTTCCAGCTAGCTATTCTTTTGTAAATGTATCCGAAGAACATGAACTCTTTATATGGACTTGGACAATCCTCAACTCAAAAACTAGCTTTTGTGGTTGAGTTAGGCCCAAAATTCATTTCTTTACATGGTATCATAGATAGACTTATTCTAATTCTATGTTCACCAATGTTGGATCTCTAAATTATGTCATCCATGCTCCAGTTAACAGGGTCTGGGCGTGCGGGGTAGTGTTAAGAGTCTCACATCGGTAATGGAATGGGAACATAGACTCTTTATTAAATATTGTAATCTGCTACCGAACCAATAAGATATCGATTGATTTGGTCTGAATTTAGCGGTTAGCGGACGGCTTATCGGATATTCAACTCGAAAGAGAGAAATACATATATGCTAATCCATAACACAAAATGATCTGTAACAATATTAGATGAAAGCAATTTCTCTATATTAGAGGCAAAAAGAACTAAATGATAAAATTCAAAGCTAAAGGACAATTTACTTCAAAGAGACAATGATTCAAGAAAACTATTTGAGAATCTATAGATGGCACATCTGAAATTCTCATTTGTAAATATGGCGATGCATTGACAACCGTTAACAGCGAATAAACATGAATCTAAAACAGTACTACATGCAATCAAAAAGAAGAAAATAAAATTTATTATGATGCAAAAGCTTGGAGAGCAGAGAGCGGTGTTGAGATATTTTAATTAAGTTCATTAGATATTTTTGTTAAGTAGGATATTATTAGTGGGTCTAATATTTCCTATAAATAGGACTATTTCCTTTGTAATTCATTTGAGCAAAACATATTATATGAAATCTGAGAAGAGCACTTTGCTCCCCAAAAATATCTCTTCCCTCTCCCCTCTCTCTGTACATTCTCTGTTTTCTCTATCTTTTTCATTCTTCTTCACATATGAACACGCGATTATGTGAATTTAACATGGTATCAGAGCCTACCGATTCGTAGGACCTTTGTATCACAAAATCAATTGAAGAAACCGATAGAAATTTCTGAAAATCAGAAAATTAAAACGTTGAAGAAACTGAAATTGTTCTCAATCGATTCAATAGTTGCGATTAAGGAATGGATTATCGAGGAGAAGAGATCGAAGAAGGAGATTGAAAACCGAAATCGAAATCGCGATGCCTGAAATTGAAATCGCGATTTTCGACTGAAAATCAGAATTGAAGATCGAAACTTTGGATTCGAACTTCTGAGCTGTTCGGATAGATCCGAGAGACGAGTTTGAGGAAACTGAAAAGATAAAATCAAAATCAATCGAGAAAATCAGAATCGCCGAAATCGCGATTCTCTTTTGAAAATTAGAATCGATCGCGAATTGTAATTGCATCGATCAGAAATCGATAAGCAATTTCTTCTGGAAAATCAGGAGAACAGAGAAATAGTAGAAACTCAAAATTGAAGAACAATGTTGACACCCAATTTTGACCCTCCCGTCCAGCCATTAACCATAAAATTACACTAATTTTGTAAAAATAATTTTTTAGGGATTTTTATAATAAAATACAACAATAAAACATTAAATACAAGCATAAATAATTAATTTAATAATGACATCGCGTCTTACGTAGAGTTTTAAGCATTTAGAGTCCCGCGCCCGCACTTATTAACTTTAAGCTTTGTCGTAATTCTTAAATAATTAATAAATGCATAAAATAAATAATTTAGCGATAACGTCGGTGTCGAGTAGCATAGCCGCATTAATTAGTAATCATTTGTAATTTAAAGTCAATTTTTTAATCTAATATATGCATTTAATAGCGTCGCATTTATAAGGCTTTAAACAATTCTTAAATATCGTACTTGCATTCGGCATTTAAGTAATTTAATATAAACTCAATTCAATTTTAATTTTGCAATAATGCATAATAATAAGATTTTAAATAATAGCGTCGCATTCTAAAGTATTGAGCATTAATTAAATAGCGCGCATTTATTTATTATAACAATTAGATTAATGAAGCACCTAATTAGTTTAATCACATGTGTTAATTTAAGTTATCACTAATTAATTATTAATACACTTGCCTAGAATTAATTAGCTAATTAACTAAGCCTAAAACTAATTAATCTATCACTAACTAATACTAATCACTAACTAATACTAATTAAATAACTTAACTAATTAAATACCTAAAGGCCTTAATTAATTAATTAACTAACCTAACACTAATACCCCTAACTAATTAATTACCTAATACTAACTAACCCAATTTACTTCTGCACCATGACACACAAATCCCTACCAAACCATGCCCACACGCCTCCCTAAATTAATAACCTCAGCCCGTCTCCGCGAAGCCCAACACCCCTTTTCACTTCGTCCTCAACAAAAGGGGCAGCCCTGCGAAACCCTAAACCTAGCGGACCGCCGCATGGCGCAAAGACACCCCGAGATTCTCGCGGAGAATCAGGGCCTTCTACCCGTCGCGCGGCGGCTCTTACCATAGATAAACCAAATCTCTCCAAAATCGGAAGCCCATAGTTGGCATAATAAATCTTACACCTCCGAATCATGTAAAGAATCCTACGAAATTCGCATTAAAGGGTTTACCTAATTGGGAACCAACATTGAGGCTATATAAACCCATCTACATACTTTGAGAAGTCATTGAAATTAAGGGAATAGACAAGAATCATTCGAAATTAGCGTGCTAGAGTAGACAACCGAGTCTCGAGCTTTTGGAGAAGTTAGTCCTTCGCGAATCGCGATAAATCCTCCGAGTGAATCGACGACTTGATCTGTTGCCTCGGTTATTTGTCAGGAGAAGGTAAACACATTATCCTTTCGTTTTTGGTATTATTGTGTGTTTTCCATGATTAATATTACAATAGTTTAGCTTGTTTGTGTTGCGCATTCATTAGTATTTTAAAGGTGATGTTTCGTAAAGTCACTTGCTTTGTCGATTTATATCTATTAAACCCATGCTTAGGATCGAAATAAGTACAATGGTTGAATAATCTGTTAATTAATGCACATTTTAAAAGAGTGAGATGTCGATTGGATTACTTCATGATGTTTCTTGTTTATTAACAGTGAGTAACTTCATTTGGTGCTTGGTGATTATTAATGTTGAATATGATGTGTTGGTCTTAATCATGTGCTACCCTAACATCATGGACAACCATACTATGATTGTATTCCTACGAATATGAACTCTATTAAGTGATCTTGTCCCTGTAATGGTTTGGAGTTATAGGTTGTGATGATGTGGTTTACTAAATTAGTCATAAATGAATAAAAAAATGCATAGGCAATTTAGGATAATCAATATCAATCCTCTTGTATTATGTGAAATACTAATATCCAGAAACAACTTTATCTCTCATAATTTATAAGTAGGTCATTTTGAATGTATAGATATCATCATTTAAAGTATGTTTGAAACATGCAAAAACAGGGTTCAGAATACCTGTTTGAAATTATTGCCCAGGAAGATAAATTAATTTAGGCATTTGAATCATATATATCTAGATTTAATGTGAACTTAGGTCAAAAATGGATATAGAAAGGATGCCTAGTTCATGGCATGCTGATAAATCTATTTTGGTTCATATTACGCCCACCATATATATGATGGGATTAATTTAGGCTTGAAAATGACAGTATCTGCATGTATATCAGCCCCGTCATATTGTGCCATACACATGAGTGTTATTGTGACTAATATATAGTATGTATGTTTAGTTCTGTATACTTAAGGAATTCACCTAATTCTAACAACTAAATCAAAGAGAATTTGAAACCTGTAAATAAACTCCTGCAGTTGCCTGCTACCCAACTTGGTCTATGATTTCCTCTATAATTAGCGTTAATTTGAATAGGTTTTAGGCCAAGATTTATCCTCTATGTTTGGCTCTGAGATTGTCATGATTCATTAGTGTTATGCAACTATGTTTAAACAATGTCAGCTATCTCGAAAGTTCTCGGTGGTATGTTTGCTCTCATTTGCCACTGGTCTTTTTACAGTAGTCTATGTTTGCCCATTTTACATAGTCTTGTTTTCTAATTCCCATGAGGTATTAGTCTGAATGAGACCTTAGTTTGGGTTGATTATATGCTAATCCTAGGACCGCACCCTTCTTCTCTGTCTTGACAACAATATGATCCCTATCTTTATTTATCATTGTTAAGGTCTGGATATATACTAATCTTTATCTTCTTTTATTTTGCATGACACGCGGAACCAAAGCGAAGAGTCTCATAGCGAGACTCATCATGAGTTACTTCAAACGAAAACCGGCATTTATGTGCATCTTCGCCTCAAAATTCAAAGTCTGGCCGTGAATGACTTCGCCATTTCTTCGAGTCCTTGTTAACTCATATCCTTACCCCATTTATTTGTTGTAATTATTTGACTAATGCTACTCTAATTAGTAGGATATCTAGAATAGTTAAACCTTGAATTAATAATTAGAAGATAATTGGGTATTAGAAATTTGGCCCTTTCCCAGTTGCTTATTTAGGATTTGTCATGCATATCTGAATTTTTGTTTCATTTGCAAAAAAGGTAATTAAAACCTAAACTATACTTTTGCATGATTAACAAAACAAATTCATAAATAATTAACTTTCCCTTTATTTTCCATTGCCAAAAAAAGGGTATTTTACAAACAACACGAATGCATACTTTTGAACTTTATACTATGTTTATAATTATGTCAGGCCTATTTATTGCCTTTGCACTATACCATGCAATATATATTTTATCTAATATAGTAATTTATATCTTATGAACGTATATTTTCGTCCAAAAAAATTAATTCTACTTTATAAAATCATAAACCTTTTATGTCGTCAAAGAACACATTTTCCTTACTTTATATAAAACACTTGCAACATTTTTTTACTTCAAATATTCTTTCTTAAACATGCCTTTCTTAAGCGTAAAATAATTAACCCTAGTTTTGGCAGGATAACCGCAAGTTAGCGGATCTTAGAGGGTGCCTAACCCCTTCCCTCTAGATTAATAAAGAGCCCTTACCCAGAATCTCATTAAGTTTAGCAGACCATAAAAAATGGAGTTAATGTTTTACTATAAACTAGTTAAACATTTAGGTGTCCTAATTCACCCAAACTAATTAGGTGGCGACTCCGCGAACCTTTAGCATATTAGCACATTTTAGCAACCCCTAGCAACCTTTAGCATTTCTAGCACCTCTTTAACACTACTTTTAGCATTCTTTTACCCTTTTAATATTCTAGCAACCCCTTAGCACTCTAGCACTTTTTAAAGCATTCCTTTAACATTTAACACCTTTTAAACATTTACCATATCATTTATTTTCTAACCTTTTATTTAAGCAGGAGTTTAGAAAATAAAATGCATGATCGAAAAGTAGCGCGGCAATAAGCGACTCATTGGGAATTTAGGTTCTTAACCACAACAGACCTAGGGTTATTATTTGGCATTACTTTTGCATTTAATTCTGTGTGTTGTATTTTGTTTTGTTTATTTTAATTGCTACCTGCCTTACTGCTTTCCTTAAACTGGCATTTCGCTCATATTTCTTCCATTCTGGAAAATTCACACAATCACACACTCACGCATTTGGTGTGCTTCGCGCATAAATTTCTTCAAATACCCAATTTTAAGAGAGTTGGCGTCTGCGCGAGTTAGATCGGTTCGTCGATCAGCGTAGCCTTCTCACTCGAGTTGTCGCTCGGGAACCTTGCGTCTAGAAAAGCCAAATCTTAGAAACTTAAGATAGAGCTATACCACCCTTATTTTAGGGCATGCGTGCATTTACCTTAGGTGGGTCGGTCCTGGCATCGACACCACAATTAAGAAGACACAATTGGCGATGGGTTATTATAACCCGCGCCCCAAAAAGCATATTATGTGTTGCATAGTCATGATAAACAAAACCAAGCAAGTTGAAATGCCTAAATTGGAAAATGTATACTCATTTTTATTTTTATTTTTAGATGGAACCTATCCTCGGATCGAGAATGGTGAATGGGGTTAGAGCAAATTGAGGACATGGCGGTCAAAATTCGACTTGGGTAGTCAAATGGCAATCGAGAAGAAGGTTGGGATGCCTTACCTCGTTAATCGACATCTCCCGATCAGCGTTTGGTGAGCATTGATCGATTTTGGGATCGGATCAGTCACCTTCAAATTCGGGGATTTCAAATAACCCCACCTTAGAAAGTCACTACTTTACCGCTTTAGCATATCACGACGAAACGGTTATTCCACATGGCGATCGGGGAAAAAGCTCCTCCGGTATCTGGGTTTGAAGAATACCAGAGAATTGCGTTGCTTTGAAAATAATTGGGTTTCTCTAGACTACTTGTACTAGAGATATGGTTGCCGAGACGGATATAAATTGTTTAAGAATGAATTTTGATGCACTGCAGACCATTGGAGAGTTAGACGTCCTATTGCATTTGCTGTGGCTTTCCTAGGGATTCTTTTATTTCCGCTCGAGCATGGAAGGATCATACATGCATATGTTCGGTGGTTAGAGCAGTGTTTGATGACGTTGGTGGCAAACAACTCACTCTGACGCCCATGATCTTGGCAGAACTATTTAGAGCGTTGAACAGGTGCAGAAGGGGTGAATCGAGCTTCTTTGAAGGCAGTAATCTCATTTTGCAGATGTGGGCAATAGAACATTTTTATCAGCGTTCAAACATGACCGATGTATGCCACAGCGCGGACAACAAGATCTCCACTTTTTATGAAAGAACGAAGCGTTATGTGTCACGATCGGCCTGAGGATTGGTACAAGTACCTAGCATCCCGCGATGTGATCAAGTTCAATGGAAGTATCCGTTGCTTCACATGGTCAAAAGGGTCTACTTGAGACATAAGGGATTGTATTATATCAGACTTATAGGTCTAAAGGGACTACAACCATATGCTCCACTACGCGTACTCCGGCAGTTTGGCCATACACAAGTAATCCTCTCGTGGCGACGCAGAGCCTCGAAATTCAGTTCGGACGAATTCATCGTTCGAAGCCAGATCCTTTATGAATGGCATCATATTGACCAAATGGAAATCGGGAAGGACGGCGAGTCTCCCAGTATCAAGCATGGTTTCTAGATCGCATGGAATATAGTCGAGAAGGAGCAAGGCGTTGAGGACATTCTTTGCAAGGGCGAATGAAGGACAATCAACTCGAGAGAAGGTCATCACCCCAGACATGTGGGCCCTAATGCACGATGCAGTACAATACTTGGAACAGGCGGGAGCTATACCAAAGAAAACCTAAGCTTCACCATCACATCGATGACATAGTTATTTAGTTTGAGATTTTTATTGTTTTTATTATAAAGTGTCATTTCAATTAACTTTATTTCCAATAAAGGCATTTCGATACAATGGCTTGGGTACATCTAACATGGCTTTGCATGCATGACGCTCAGGCCTACCTCTGGCATAATAGAGGTCCCCCTTGCATATTAGGAAACGTTTGAATGTGCTATGTGCAATATATCTGCTACATACTTGCAAATTATGCTAACGCCGTTTGTTGTATCTTTCCAGAAAGATTTATTATCTTCCCAAAGGGTCGGTTCGTATTTGACTCAACAAATGTCGGAGCATCCACACTTCACCAGATCCAAGGCAAGAAATAGCGATATGGTAGCTCGGGGCGTCCGAGCGAACAGTTTAGAATTATTCTGTCGGTAACGAAACTTGAAGGGAGGAATATCACGATCGGGAAGAATGTATTGCTCACCTTTGCAATGATTGCGATATGCGAGTTGAGATGGAGAGGCTACGAATCGACCAACCTATCCATCGGTTTGAATACCCTATGCGAGCAAAGGGGCACTACCTCGCATGAACCGCCCGGATCGACCTCGCACCACATATCCCCAAAACTCCCCACAGCGCGATTCTGGCCAATCGCCCGCCGCCCGACCCGATCATCAACCTCACCTTCAAAATGATCCTCCTCGCCCGTGTACCTCGCCTCCGCTACTCACCATAATCACCTGTCGCCAAGCCAACCAATGCCCACGCACCATACCCAGCTGCCGGCCCAAGAAACCACCCGGACGGCTAACTTACACACAGAAACCCAACCTTTCCGTCCGCGCCGCGAAGTGGATCATTACGAAGAAATGGAAAGGAAGTCCGAGCCAAAATGGGCGATGGCGTATACGGGAGATTCGCGACTGAAAGAAGCGATTCGTGGCATGCGATCGGATAAAGGTCACGAAGGACTAGATTATGAAGATCTTTGCATGCGCCTGGATGTGGAAGCGCGGTGGGATACAAGGTACCAAGTTCGATCTATTTGATGGGAAAGGAACCGTCGCGCGAGAGTCGTATTGCGACAAGCTAATCGGGTAGGAAGAACCAGTATCATCGTGAAGTTGTTCATTCGAAGCTTAAGGAAGCAATAGATTGGTACACTAGCTTGAGGATCCACGTAAATGACATATTTGGAATCATTGGCGAACTTTGTGGGCGGTTGGATTTAACACGGCAGGGGTGGGCGAGTTATCTAATGAAGTTGGAAAAGAAGTCTACGGAGACTTTCAGGGAGTACGCCATGAGGTGGCGTTCAGAGGCAGCAAAGGTACAACCACCCATGGTGGAAAGTGAGATGACCACACTGTTCGTGCAATCTTTGAAGGCCTTGACCTACATGAGCGGATGATAAGCGTCGTGGGCGGAATTTTGCGGAGGTTGTCAGAATGGGCGATTTCGTAGAGGAGGGTATTAAAACTGGCAGGATCACAAATCTAGCAGCATTGCAGGCAACCAATAAGGCAATTCGATCGGGGGCGATCGGTATTGCCGAGGAAGAAAGAGCGATTTCCCTTCCATGCTCATCTGAACGCAAACCGAAGCATTCATAACATACCAAAACCCATCCTACGGACCCATACTACCACAAGCGGCCAAACTTTACACCTCACTATACACGCCGCGCCTACCACACACGGCCCGTATATAACGCTTCCCAGCACCCATTTATCCGGCCCGCATCAACGCCCATCAAGCCCGCCAACATAGAGCACCGTGCGCGCCCGGACGAATCACAATTTTGAAGGAAGACCATCGAACCCGCGCACTGGTGAACCCATACCCCGGATATACGAAGAATGCGAGTGCGAGTTTGATCGACCAATTCGAGGGAGGATTCTAGCCTATCCCAGATGGTATGATGAGAATAAGCGTTGTGCGTATCACTCGATAGCGGGGCATGACGCGGAAGTTCTTTACACCCTCGGGGACAAAATCGAAGAGTTGATCAAAGAAGGAGTAATTCGGTGAAGGATCACGCTGGCGTGCATGATAATCCCTTGCGAACCACGGCAGCGCCAATGTGCGCCGATAACCCTTGATGAGAATACAACTTGGAGGAACCATCCGTCGTTCGAAGTGAGGAAAAGTCGAACATACGCTTCGTCGCCCACCAATCCTCGAAAAGCGATTTGAGTTGGAAAGGGCACCGCCGAGACATAAAGGTTCAATCACGATTATTCAGCGCACAGGAAGGGCCACCGTCAAGATGGATCGCGAGAGAAAGTGGGAAGCGGGTCATAGAAGTCACCATTGCGGTATAACCAGTCGAGGAGGTATTACACACCTATAGAGGCAGCAAGGAGGCACCGCAAAGAAGCCCGTGTGGTGAAGTCGAGGAGTTTTGGAGGAAGATGCCCACTAAAGAGTATTCCGTCGTAAGCGATTAAAGAAAACCTCAGCGATATTTCTACTTTCATTGTTAATGCATTACGCCTCGCACGAGTGCATTGATGGAGTGTTGAAGGATGCATACGTTCGGAGGTACAATGACAGGAACTTGGCGGCTTTGGTCGGACAGTACTAGAGGCGCAGAATCACCTTTCACGATGACGAGTTACCCTGAGGCGTCGGACACAACCTTGCATTGAATATCACCATCAAGTCGCGACAAGATTGTTTCAACGATCTTTGATTGATGGAGGCTCGGTAGTCAACATTTGTCCCGTAGCGACCTTGTTGAAATTGAAAGGCGTAAGGAAATTCGTGAAAGTCATATCGAGTCAAAGGTTTCGCGAGTCCATAGAAGTCGGCGTGATGGACCTCACGCTGCGGATCGGACTGCGAATTCGTTGTGGAATTTCAAATATTGGATATTGCTACATGTTACAACTTTGTTGATAGGAAAGGCGTGGATCCGTGAAATGATGCGATCCGTCCACCTTGCATCGATGCCTAAAGTTTATATGGAATCACGGTGAAGTGGTAGTATTTGGAGATAAAAGGAAGCATCAACACCGATTATGCAATCCTGTCATAGAAGACGTGAAACGATCGGATGGTTCGGTTTTTCATATTAATGAGATCAAGAGAGCAAGTAGGGTCGGCCATTCATGCCACGTTCTCTCAAAATGGTGGCCAAGAAATGTTAAGAAATGGATACGAGCGGCAGAGGTCTTGGAGTCGGTATGAAGGGATCGCGAGAACCTATCCAGTGGTTCGGAAGAGAGACACTTTTGGTTTGGGGTACCAGCTTTGAAGGATTTGGTGACCACGAACCTCGGAAGAAGGATACATTCCGCACTGCGCCCATTCCGCCCTTGAGTCGATCGTTCGTCAAAGCTACACCATCCGGATCACGAGAGAAGATGACCGGATGATCTTGCGGTAGGGTTCGAGAATCTGTTCATAGGTGATGATGAGACAGATTGTTGCATGATCGCGAGGAGATCCTGAGGAGGAGCTCGCCATTTGGGATGCGAGCGTGGATCTGACTGAATAATTGGACTTGCACCTGTCGGCCGTCAGAAGCTTGGTAGAATTTATGATTAGTTACAGCGGTGTGACCTTTTATCTAGAAAGAAAGCAGACATGCATTTATGATTCTTAATATGTTTTTAATCTCATGATTTACTTTCATCATAAATTCGGGACATTTTTGCGACTTTTTTTGTGTTAAAATTAAATTCTTTAAGCATTTTTCTTTCAATGATCATATTAATAAACACATTGATAACTTGAATATGACATGTAATGAGACAACGAACAAAGTTCAAATGACGAGCATAACCCGAGGAACAAGAGGAATGTCATGAATCGAACTTAGCCAAGAGTGGAAAACTTTGAGAATAGGCCTAAACCAAATTTGGAAGAAAGCGAGTTAATAAACTTAGGCGATGAGGAACCGTGAAAGAGACTAGAGTCGGCGCCACCTAAACGTCTCACGGAAGAAGAAAGAATTAATTGAGCTCTGAAGCGATGCAGATGTGTTTGCTTGGTCATATGAGGACATGCAGGTTTGAGTACGAATCGTCATGAGCTACCTATTGAGCCATCTTATTTCCCAGTAAAGCAAAGTCGAGAAAGATCAAACGGACATGAGTTTGAAGGTCAAAGAAGAGGTGTCTAAACAGTTTGAGGCAAAGGTAATTCAAGTTGCAAAGTATCCTACTTGGTTAGCAAATATCGTGCCGGTAAAGAAGAAAGATGGAAAGGTCCGAGTCTGCGTGGATTACAGAGACCTCAATGAGCCGGCCGAAGGATGACTTTCCTCTTCCAAACATCCATATACTCATCGATAATTGTGCGAAGCATGAACTACAGTCGTTCGTCGACTGCTTTGCTGGCTATCATCAGATCCTTATGGCAGAAGAGGACGCAGAAAAGACAGCATTCACTACCCCGTGGGGGGTGTACTATTATCGAGTTATGCCGTTCGGTCTCAAGAACGCAGGCGCCACCTACATGAGAGCCATGACCACCATCTTCCATGACATGATTCATAAAGAAATCGAGGTCTATGTGGACGACGTCATCATCAAATCGCAGCGGAGGACCGTTTGGCAAACTTGAAGAAATTTTTCCAACGACTAAGGCGGTATAACGAAGTTGAATCTCGCAAAGTGCGCGTTCGGCGTTCCGCGGGAAGGCTGTTGGGTTTTATAGTGAGCGGGAGAGGATTGAGCTAGACCGCCGAAAATAAAAGCCATCCAAGAGTTACCTCCTCAGAAAAGCAAAAGGGCGTGATGAGTTTCCTTGCCGCCTCAACTACATCAGCGAGTTCATAGCTTGATCTCGTGATATGCGAACCGATATTCAAATTATTGAAAAGGATACGGCTACCAAGTGGACAACAGTTGCCAGCGAGCTTTTGTGAGAATCAAGAATACCTTTCTAATCGCGGTTCTAGTACCACGAGCGGGAGACCTTTGCTACTCTATTTATGCGTGTTAGAAAATGCTTTGGATGCGTGTTGGGGCAACACGATGAAAGCGAGGAAAAGGAGCAGGCCATATACTATTTGAGTAAGAAATTCACAGCATATGAAGCTCGTTATACTCTGCTAGAACGTACTTGCTGCGCATTAACTTGGGTCGCCCAGAAGTTCAGGCATTATCTATCAGCATACACTACCTATCTTATTTCGAGGATGGATCCGCTTAAGTACATCCTTCAGAAGCCCATGCCCACCGGAAAACTAGCGAAATGGAAAATTATGTTGGCGAGTTTGACATCGTCTATGTCACGCAGAGCCATAAAAGGCGAGCATTAGGCGATCATCTGCGAGAACCCGATCGATGAGATGCGAGCCCCTTTGAACCTATTTTCACGATGAAGAGGTATTGTTTGTCGGAGAAGATATCTCGGAGGATTACGGGTTGGAGGATGTTTTTGATGGGCGGCAAATTTCAAAGTCGGCATTGGAAGCGGTTTGGTTTGAAGCAGTCGGCATTATCCGATTTCCATGGCTCAGTTTCCATGCACCAACAATATGGCGGAATATGAAGCTTGCATATTGGGGCTCGAGAATGGCCGTAGATATGGACATACAAGAGCTGCTGGTCATAGGTGATTCGGACTTACTGATCCATCAGGTACATGGTGAATGGGCAACCAAGAATATGAGGATACTTCCCTACCTATTTTGCGTGAAGGAATTACAGAAGAGGTTGACCACATAGAATTTAGGCATGTTCCGAGGATCGAGCGAATTGTGACGCATTGGCAACCTTATCCTCGTGATTCAGCATCAGGACAAGAATTACATCGATCCAATCACGGTGAGTGTCTTTGGGCGGCGAACTTATTGCTCGTATAGGCGAAGAAACAGACGGCAATCCATGGTACCATGACATCAAAAGGTACCTCAAGGCAGGAGAATATCCAGAAGGCATAACCAACATCCAGAAGAAGACACTTCGAAGACTAGCAAATCATTTCTTTTTGAATGGGGAAATTGTGTACCGAAGGACTCCAGATCTGGGCTTATTGAGATGTGTTGATGCTCAGGCAGGCAAGCTAGTAGAAGAGATACACAGAGGGACGTGTGGACCTCGTATGAGCGGCTTCACTTTGGCGAAAAGATTCTGCGGCGAGTTATTTTGGATGGCGATGGAAGCAGTTGTATCCTTTGTGCGAAATGTCGGCAATGCGGTCATGGAGATTTGATTCGAGTGCCTCCAAGTGAGCTTAATGTGACAAGTTCTCCTTGGCCATTCGCAGCTTGGGGCATGGATGTCATCGGCCCCATCGAACCCGTTGCTTCAAATGGGCACAGATTCATCCTCGTAGCAATTGACTATTTCACTAAATGGGTAGAAGCGTCATCACACAGATCAGTGACGAAAAAGGTGGTGGTCGACTTCGTTCGCAACAACATCATTTGCGATTTGGGGTTCGAATCAATTGTAATCGATAACGGAACCAATCTCAGCGATAATTTGATCGTGAGATATGTGGAAATTTCAAGATCACTCACCGTAATTCCACTCGTCTGCACCTCGGATGAATGGAAGCGATGAAGCGACCAACAAGAACATCAAGAGGATATTGCGCAAGATGATCAGCAACTACAAACATTGGCACGAGAATTTGCCTTTTGCGCTTTTGGGTTATCGCACCACAATCCGAACTTCTACCGGGGCAACGCCGTATCTTTTGGTGTATGGAACAGAAGCCGTGCTACCAGCAGAGGTGGAAATACCATCGTTGAGAATCATCGAAGCCGAGTTGGCGGCGAGTGGATACAAGATCGTTATGGCGATTGATGTTGATTGGCGAAAAAGGTTGAATCTGATCTGTCATGGCGGTATATCAAAGCAGAATGGCTAGAGCTTTTAACAAGAGTAAGGCGAAGGTTATTCAAACGGGACAATTGGTTTTAACGCATATTTCGAATCAAAGTGAAGCTAAAGGAAAGTTCGCCACAATTGGCGGGCCCTACATGGTTCATCGAGTTTTAAGTGGAGGGCTCTAATCTTAGCCGAGATGGATGGCGAAGTATGGCCCCAAGGCTATCAACCTTGAATGCGATGAAGAGATATTACGTCTAGGAGTATTTGTTTTCCATGTAATCCCCTTTACATTGTAAAAGCTGCATTCCCTCGGTGGGATATGCGTAGAGCCCATATAGGGTCTCGCCGCTGCAAATTAGAAAGCCCTTTACTTGTAATCTGAACTACGTTATGACCTGATTCCCTTGGCGGATACGTAGGCGGCCATATCGGCTTCGGTTCCACTTTTAGAATTTTACCCAATTTCGCTTGTAATGAACTACGTCATGACCTGATTCCCTCATGGGGATACGTAGGCGGCCTAAATCGGCTTCGGTCACACCGTTAGGAATCTTCCCATTTGTCTACAGGCAACAAAGGGGTTTGGGTTATTCCAAAAACGATATGAGCAATTCATCACGAAGTTAAGTACCGCCCACGCGACACACATTGAAATTGAGACAGTTTTGCGCACTGTGAGGAGGGCAATAACAAGGACTCCAAAGGATGTTCGCTTGGTCGAAATACATGTCATATTCGGCAAATTAGACGAGGCTTTTACATTTTTACGCATGTCATATAAATGTTTATTTCTAAAGATGTTTTGTGCATACTTCATAAAAACACTTCATTTTGGAAAATGCTTTTGGAACACTACTAAACATCTCAAAGGGGTCAAACAGGGGTTGCAAATCCAAACAGGCCAGGCACGCGGACATCAAGGGACAAGGCGGCAAAGTCAGATACGAATCGACCCCCCCCCAAAAAAACTCACAAATTTTCTTTGAGCGCAGGTTTTTTCATATTAACAGAAGCAGAAAGCGCAATAGCCAAAGCAGAAAATACGGCGAAAAGTTTCTTCATATTGGCGGAAGCAAAGCGGCGGCGTGAGAAAGGGGCAACAACAATCCACAATCCAAAGTTCAAAACGCACGACAAAGTCTAGCACACCGGCGTGGGCATAAAGTCAAATTTGCGACCAAGGCATCGCACCCAACGAAGGCATCAGGGCAATTCGTCAGCTGCGACATCTAGCATATCCGTGCAAGGACAATATCTCAGTATTCATCTGGAGTATCAGGGACGACATCTCTACCCATAAAGTGCACCTATCCTATATGCTTATCATTTTGTTTAAACAGGTATGCACTAACGTTTTCTCAAGCTCAGCTTGCAGGAGCATTTATTCTACAGGAGCAGCAGCGCTACGTCCAGACAACGACGTTATCAGCATTGTGTCCAGGCAACGACACCATCAGCATTGCGTCTACGCAACGACGCCAAAGAAGAACACGCCCGTAACGACGGCAGCGTCGTCGGCGTGCGTCACGCAACGACGCCCGGCAATACGTCCAGCGGCGTGACGATTCAAAGATCGTGTCGAGCGGCGACACCATCGGCGTGCGTCTACGCAACGGCGCCCGGCGAACACGTCCGTAACGGCGGCGTTATCGGCGTGTGTCGAGCGGCGACACGCCGGCGTGCGTCTACGCAGCGGCGCCCGATAGCAGCGTGTCGAGCGGCGACACCATCGGCGTGCGTCACGCAGCGGCGCCCGGCAACAACACGTCCGAACGCGGCGTCGCCGGCGTGCGTCTGCGGCGCCCGGCCAATACGTCCAGTAACGGCGTATTGGCGTCGTGTCGGCGGCGACACCATCGGCGTGCGTCTGCAGCGGCGACGCCCGGCGGCACGTCCGAGCGGCGGCGTCGCCGGCGTGCGTCGCAGCGGCCCCGGCAATACGTCCGCAAGCGGCGTATTGGCGCCGTGTCGGCGGCGACACCATCGGCGTGCGTCTGCGCAGCAGCGCCCGGCAACACGTCCGAACGCGGCGTCGCCGGCGTGCGTCTGCAGCGACGCCCGGCGGCACGTCCGAGCAGCGGCGTCGCCGGCGTGCGTCTGCAGCGGCGCCCGAAGCAACACGTCCGGCAGCGGCGCTATCGGCCTGACAAGTCCAAACGCGCTATCATGGATATCACATGCGCGGGGGCGATTTTCTCTTTTCTCAAAATTGCATTTTCTCATTCACGCTTTGTTATTACGTCTTAGCGATTTATGCACTAACTCTTTCTTGAGCTTTAGTCTGCGAGGCGATTGCGGCAAGGCGACATATCGCGTTCACTATCGCAACACGTGCGTGCAGGGCGAAAGCCACGCATTCTGCGATCGCATCAACACGACAGCGTCGCATTTGCGAGATAACCTTTTACTACTCGGTTGCATTACTTTTAAAATTATACATCATCATTTTTGCCTTACGCGATTTATGCACTAACCGTTTGTTTAAGTCTTAGCGGGAAGCGGGAGCACAGCGTGGATTTTCTCTTCAATGACGGGGCAATGTTGAGGCGACGCTTCCAGCGATTGGCGAAGCGGCCTCAGCGTCGGTCCACTCGCTCCACATCACCATAGAACCAGCGCACAAGCCATGCGATACGCCCGAGTTCAAGCGATTATATTCTTTTACTTTTTGCACTGTAGCGATGTCATCATAACTCGACATTGGGACATCTAAAGCCGCGTGCCCGCGCGGTGTTTTGACCATGGTAGCGGTGTCGTCGTAACTTCGACCTTTGGGGCGGCTTTAGTCGCGTTAGCCGCGCGGTGTTTAGACCATGGTAACCCGGTGTCGTCGTAACTTCGACCTTTGGGGCGATTTGATTTTTGCGTCGATCTTGTCTACGCCCGGCGTTTACGCAGTGCGAAGATCGAGACAAAATTGGCTATGAGTCAGCGTCTTTGTCCAAAGATTCTTCCATCATCTCCATACAAAGAGGACGGTATTGACACGATTTTGACCCTCCCGTCCAGCCATTAACCATAAAATTACACTAATTTTGTAAAAATAATTTTTAGGGATTTTTATAATAAAATACAACAATAAAACATTAAATACAAGCATAAATAATTAATTTAATAATGACATCGCGTCTTACGTAGAGTTTTAAGCATTTAGAGTCCCGCGCCCGCACTTATTAACTTTAAGCTTTGTCGTAATTCTTAAATAATTAATAAATGCATAAAATAAATAATTTAGCGATAACGTCGTGTCGGTAGCATAATGCGTTAATTAGTAATCATTTGTAATTTAAAGTCAATTTTTTCAATCTAATATATGCATTTAATAGCGTCGCATTTATAAGGCTTTAAACAATTCTTAAATATCGTACTTGCATTCGGCATTTAAGTAATTTAATATAAACTCAATTCAATTTTAATTTTGCAATAATGCATAATAATAAGATTTTAAATAATAGCGTCGCATTCTAAAGTATTGAGCATTAATTAAATAGCAGCCGCGTTTATTTATTATAACAATTAGATTAATGAAGCACCTAATTAGTTTAATCACGTGTTAATTTAAGTTATCACTAATTAATTATTAATACACTTGCCTAGAATTAATTAGCTAATTAACTAAGCCTAAAACTAATTAATCTATCACTAACTAATACTAATCACTAACTAATACTAATTAAATAACTTAACTAATTAAATACCTAAAGGCCTTAATTAATTAATTAACTAACCTAACACTAATACCCCTAACTAATTAATTACCTAATACTAACTAACTTGACCCACTTCTCCTTTTCGGCCACACAAATCCGGCCCGCATGACCACACGCCCCTCACCTAAATTAATAACCTCAGCCGTCTCCGAAGCCCAACACCCTTTTCACCGTCGCCGACAAAGGCGACCTGCGAAACCCTAAACCTAGCGGACCGCGCTGACAAAGACACCCCGAGATTCTCGCCGGAGAATCCGGGGGCCTTCCTTACCCATGCAAGCGCAGCCCGCTCTTCTTACCATAGATAAACCAAATCTCTCCAAAATCGGAAGCCCATAGTTGGCATAATAAATCTTACACCTCCGAATCATGTAAAGAATCCTACGAAATTCGCATTAAAGGGTTTACCTAATTGGGAACCAACATTGAGGCTATATAAACACATCTCTATACACTGAGAAGTCATTCGAAATTAAGGGGGAATAGACAAGAATCATTCGAAATTAGCATGCTAGAGTAGACAACCAGAGTCTCGAGCTTTTGGAGAAGTTCCGTCCTTGTGAGCCATGATAAATCCTCCGAGTGAATCGGCGACTTGATCTGCTGCCTCGGTTATTGTCGGAGAAGGTAAACACATTATCCTTTCGTTTTTTTTGGTATTATTGTGTGTTTTTCCATGATTAATATTACAGTAGTTTAGCTTGTTTGTGTTGCCGCATTCATTAGTATTTTAAAGGTGATGTTTCGTAAAGTCCTGCTTTCCTTGTCGATTTATATCTGTTAAACCCATGCTTAGGATCGAAATAAGTACAATGGTTGAATAATCTTTGTTAATTAATGCATTTTAAAAGAGTGAGATGTCGATTGGATTACTTCATGATGTTTACTGTTTATTAACAACTGAGTAACTTCACTGGACTGCTTGGTGATTATTAATGTTGAATATGATGTGTTGGTCTTAATCATGTGCTACCCTAACATCATGGACAACCATACTATGATTGTATTCCTACGAATATGAACTCTATTAAGTGATCTTGTCCCTGTAATGGTTTGGAGTTATAGGTTGTGATGATGTGGTTTACTAAATTAGTCATAAATGAATAAAAAATGCATATGCAATTTAGGATAATCAATATCAATCCTCTTGTATTATGTGAAATACTAATATCCAGAAACAACTTTATCTCTCATAATTTATAAGTAGGTCATTTTGAATGTATAGATATCATCATTTAAAGTATGTTTGAAACATGCAAAAACAGGGTTCAGAATACCTGTTTGAAATTATTGCCCAGGAAGATAAATTAATTTAGGCATTTGAATCATATATATCTAGATTTAATGTGAACTTAGGTCAAAAATGGATATAGAAAGGATGCCTAGTTCATGGCATGCTGATAAATCTATTTTGGTTCATATTACGCCCACCATATATATGATGGGATTAATTTAGGCTTGAAAATGACAGTATCTGCATGTATATCAGCCCCGTCATATTGTGCCATACACATGAGTGTTATTGTGACTAATATATAGTATGTATGTTTAGTTCTGTATACTTAAGGAATTCACCTAATTCTAACAACTAAATCAAAGAGAATTTGAAACCTGTAAATAAACTCCTGCAGTTGCCTGCTACCCAACTTGGTCTATGATTTCCTCTATAATTAGCGTTAATTTGAATAGGTTTTAGGCCAAGATTTATCCTCTATGTTTGGCTCTGAGATTGTCATGATTCATTAGTGTTATGCAACTATGTTTAAACAATGTCAGCTATCTCGAAAGTTCTCGGTGGTATGTTTGCTCTCATTTGCCACTGGTCTTTTCTGATGATCTATGTTTGCCCATTTTACATAGTCTTGTTTTCTAATTCCCATGAGGTATTAGTCTGAATGAGACCTTAGTTTGGGTTGATTATATGCTAATCCTAGGACCGCACCCTTCTTCTCTGTCTTGACAACAATATGATCCCTATCTTTATTTATCATTGTTAAGGTCTGGATATATACTAATCTTTATCTTCTTTTATTTTGCATGACACGCATCGGAGCAAAACGAAGAGTCTCATAGCGAGACTCATCATGAGTTACTTCAAACGAAAACCAGCATTTATGTGCATCTTCACCTCCGCCTCAAAATTCAAAGCCGCCGGCGAATGACTTCGCCATTTCTTCGAGTCCTTGTTAACTCATATCCTTACCCCATTTATTTGTTGTAATTATTTGACTAATGCTACTCTAATTAGTAGGATATCTAGAATAGTTAAACCTTGAATTAATAATTAGAAGATAATTGGGTATTAGAAATTTGGCCATTTCCCAGTTGCTTATTTAGGATTTGTCATGCATATCTGAATTTTTGTTTCATTTGCAAAAAAGGTAATTAAAACCTAAACTATACTTTTGCATGATTAACAAAGCAAATTCATAAATAATTAACTTTCCCTTTATTTTCCATTGCCAAAAAAAGGGTATTTTACAAACAACACGAATGCATACTTTTGAACTTTATACTATGTTTATAATTATGTCAGGCCTATTTATTGCCTTTGCACTATACCATGCAATATATATTTTATCTAATATAGTAATTTATATCTTATGAACGTATATTTTCGTCCAAAAAAATTAATTCTACTTTATAAAATCATAAACCTTTTATGTCGTCAAAGAACACATTTTCCATACTTTATATAAAACACTTGCAACATTTTTTTACTTCAAATATTCTTTCTTAAACATGCCTTTCTTAAGCGTAAAATAATTAACCCTAGTTTTGGCAGGATAGCATGAGTTAGCGGATCTTAGAAGTGCCTAACCCTTCCTCTAGATTAATAAAGAGCCTTACGAGAATCTCATTAAGTTTAGCGGACCATAAAAATGGAGTTAATGTTTTACTATAAACTAGTTAAACATTTAGGTGTCCTAATTCACCCAAACTAATTAGGTGGCGACTCATGAACCATAGCATATTAGCACATTTTAGCAACCCCTAGCAACCTTTAGCATTTCTAGCACCTCTTTAGCACTACTTTTAGCATTCTTTTACCCTTTTAATATTCTAGCAACCCCTTAGCACTCTAGCACTTTTTAAAGCATTCCTTTAACATTTAACACCTTTTAAACATTTACCATATCATTTATTTTCTAACCTTTTATTTAAGCAGGAGTTTAGAAAATAAAATGCCGCGGTCGAAAAGGGGCGCGACAAACAAAATCGCGTCCTTCCGAAAAACTGAGAATCGAAAATTGAGGTAATCTCTATAGTACATCGATCGATTTTTGTTGCGAGTGACAACAAAATCGACAGAGAATCAAAGTCGATTCATTCTATTTTACTTATTTTTCGATTATCGCATTTGTCGATTTAGTCGGATGGAGATATTATCGTTTTTTGCGGATACACTCCGCCTTTGGCTATCGTTGCGACGTCGCAGATCGCCGAGGATAGTCGAGTTTATGAAAACTCAACTTCATTTATTTTGTGTTGGCTTATTGCGTTGTGCTACTGTGGCAACTAATGTGACCTGTTGTTGATAAGTTGTTGTTGTTATGTTGGTTTCCATTTGTGTGTGGCTACTAATGTTGATATCGTCGAGCCACTGTTGGTGCTATTATTAGTGTAGTGATAATGCTGCATTGCTATCGCTTGAATTTTGTTAAATGCGACTATTGGTGATTATTGATAGCTGTGTCGGTATTGTTGGTGATCTTGCTGTTGTAGCTGTTGCACTTCTGTTGGTGTCTGAAAATGGCCTAACTATGTTAAAGATCTAAAAGCTAGTGCGACATGTTGGTATTGCTGGTGTGAATACATCAGATGTTCTTTATTTGCATTGATGTTCTTCTTGTTGCTTAAGATCGATGAATCCTTCTTTGGTTTCAGTTGCTATTTACGCTAAAGAAACCGGTCATTCTTTGGATTTTGGAGGCTGCTAGTTATATTGATATTAAGAGTGGAAAATGTCTATCGATAGGAGGATCGATGAGTTCTTAGCGATAAATAGACTGAGAACCGAGGGATACTTCGTCGGAGACTAGATATGGATAGAATAGTTTGTGTGATGAGAATCAAGAGATTCTCTAGTCCGAATGACTAGAGAACGAAGAGGTTCTTGCCGCCTATCAAATTTCTTGCGTGATGAGAATCGGGAGATTCTCTAGTCCAAGAATGACTAGAGAACGAAGAGGTTCTTGCCGCTTATCAAATTCTGCTGGTGCTGGTGCAGAATTTGAAAAAGATTTCATATAATATGTTTTGCTCTAATGAATTACAAAGGAAATAGTCCTATTTATAGGAAATATTAGACCCACTAATAATATCCTACTTAACAAAAATATCTAATGAACTTAATTAAAATATCTCAACAGCCCCCCCCCTCAAGCTAGGAACCATGAAGATATTCTTCATTCCTAGCTTGGAGAACAAATGAAGATATTGAACAAACTTGAAGGCTTGTTATGTTCCTTGGTCTTTGATGTAGCAAGCAACATATATTGATTTTTGCCTCCAGGCTGGATAGTCACAGTTTTCTTGTTTGCTAGGCCAGAGTGCTTTTAAGAGTGAAGATTGTAAAGATTCTTAGGCTCTTTGCTAAACACAACACCAGTGTGTCACCCTTCCAGTCATCTTATCAAAAGTAGACATTGAGCTGCTGATAGTCTATTGGTACTCAATGGCACACCAAGGTATCTAACTGGTAGGACACTAGTGTTGGAAATTAAGCCAGAAGCTTGAGAGGACTTTTGGAAACAAGAAAACAATCTTACTACAGGGCTTTCATCCCCTTTTGTTCTATAGCATTTTCAGCATGGATTTGGTTCTCATCGTTTCACTCACTGACCGCATCTCTTATTCTCTGCTCGTCACGTAAATCAAATTCTCATGAATAACAAATTCTCATGAATGGCCTCCACAGCTCCTTCAAGCTTTCTCAGCTCAAGCTCAATACCCAAATATCTTCTCTTTTACGCAACCGATTCCCGATCCTTGGCGGCGATTCGATTTTCGATCACTATTAACACGTAATATCATCGTGACATTTTCAAGCAAGCGATAACATCACGATGGTAGAAGCTAGCATTTTCCATCAGCTTAGCAAATTCCAGCAACTATGCAGTCCCAACAGTGCTCCATTTATCACTGTTGCAGAATAGCTGCATCAAGCAGGACCTTTAACTCGCACATCAATAATGAAGAACCCCTCGTTCTCTAGTCTCACTCGGACTAGAGAATCTTTTGATTCTCGTTATGCAAAACCCACGGCAAGAACCCCTCGTTCTCTAGTCTCATTCGGACTAGAAAATCTCTCGATTCTCATCACGCCAACTATTTTAATAAGCGGCAAGAACCCCTCGTTCTCTAGCCTCACTTGGACTAGAGAATCCCTCGATTCTCATCACGCAATCTCACACAATCCATATTGTCTTCGACGAAGTATCCCTCAATTCTTAGTCTATTTGTCGCTAAGAACTCATCGATCCTTCTATCGATAAAAATTTCCTACTCTTAACATCCGACAAGCACAATCCAGCTCTACATTCCAGGCACCAACAACTGTAGGATAACCCAGCCATACTATCAACCTTTCCCAAACAGTTTTTGTAGCACAACAATCAAAGAAAAGTTGATCAAATGTTTCTCTACTTGTTGCACAAAATGTACAATCTGGTAGAACTGCTATTCCAATCTTCAAAAATCTCTCAACAGTTGCTAATCTCCTCTGAGCAGCCAGCCAAAGGATAAATTTGAAACGAGGATGCAACTGTTTATTCAGCACCACACTCCTCCAGGCCACTCTTGGATATTGAGGTAGGAGCATCATAGGCCTTGTGTATTGCAAACTTTCCCTTACTCTGCAAACTAGCTATCCTGGTGTTAAGATCTCCAGAGAGTTGACCATTTTGCATTAGCAAGTCTCTAGTGTTCAATATTTTCCTCACTACCCAAGCAGCTTGCTTGAGAATAGGCATTGAATCCAGTGGTTGGGTCTTCATATAGTAGCTATTGACCCATCTAATCCACAAACAGTTTTTCTTTAGTGCAATAGCCAAAAGATGTTCTTAGAATTGCAGCCTTCTTCCATAGGGCCATATTTCATTTGTCATTTGCATTTCAATCTCTTTGAGAGGACCGCAGGTTTACTACACTAATTATTGTTGATAGATATGCTTTGATAATTTTCTTAAGATCCAGATTTCCCTTAAATCTACTTCTTCTTAACACTATTGCCAATACCAACAAAAAACCAGCATTGTCCACAACAGTAGCAACCAACACAATAACGACGAACTCGACACTTTTCTCTAATTCGTCAATTCACCAACACAAAGTAAATGAAGTTGAGTTTCCAGAAACTCGACTATCCGCGGCGATCTTCGACGTCGCAACGATAGCCAAAGGCGGAGTGTATCCGCATAAAACGATAATATCTCCATCCGACTAAATCGACAAATGCGATAATCGGAAAAAAACAGTAAGTAAAAATAGAATGAATCGACTTTGATTCTCTATCGATTATGTTGTCACTCACAACAAAATCGATCGATATACTATAGAGATTACCTCAATATTTTGTCTCCTTCGATTTCGTTTTTCTGATTTTTCTGAAGAAAAACGTTATATCTTCTGATTTTCGAACTTCTCTGTTTTTTCGATCGATTGAACTCCTTCAATTCGATTTTCGATTCTCTATTTTTCTGAAAGAAAATCGCAATCACGACTTCATTCTTCAATTTTCAATTTCTGCGATTTCTATTTTTCTGATTTCGATTTCTGATCGATGCGACTGCAGTTCGCGATCGATTCTATGTTTGCAATTGCAGATTTATGCTTCTTCAACTCTGATTTTCCTGATTATCAGACGAAAAACGCAATTCTGATTTTCAAAAATTGCGATTATGACATTCTCCTTCTTCAATCGCGCATCTCGGATATGACCTGCTCTGATACCATGTTATAATTTGCAAGAACAGTAAGATAATCGGCGCTGAAGATTGAGAAGGGAAGCAGATGAAGAACGAGAAGGAAGCAGACGAGAGGACGATATTTTGGGAGCATGTTACAATTTGCAAGAACAGTGAGATAATCGGCGCTGAAGATTGAGAAGGGAAGCAGATGAAGAACGAGAAGGAAGCAGACGAGAGGACGATATTTTGGGAGCCCAAATTGGCTCTTCTGTATTTTCTATTAAGAATACCTCAAGTAAAATATACAATGCCCTATTTATAATAACTATCTAAACTTGCAAATATGACCTTGCAGAAATAACCACTTACTAACATACCACTTACTAACATTTTACTAACATTGTGTATGTATACTAATGGTATATCTATGTATATCTCAACACGCCCCCTCAAGCTAAACACTTTGAAAACACGGTTTGATCTGAAACAGCGTCCTTGACCATACGTTCAATCTCTTCTTGACTCAAGCAGGAATATAATGAATTCTATTTTCCCTTAGCAGAAACAACACCATCTGGTGCCTCTGTTTCTGCATTTTTATCAACAGTACCTACACAAAAATCAGCAGGAAACACCATCAGCAACAAATGATGCTTCAAGATGGAAACACCGATTCTTAGAAAACTAGCGATTTCAATTTTGCACGATTGTTCATACCATGTCGATGGTATAGAAAATTCCATAGTGAAGTCTTCATGTGGGGATCTTATATTACCCACGGCGAGATGTAACAACCGGTACCAACGATGAACGGCGAAACATCTCCACGGCGATTGCTGCAACATGAGGACAACACACGATATTAGCAAAGCATTAGTAACTACTGGCAGATCGGCTGCTGAATAACACTAACGGCGAAACACCACGGCTTATGCAGTTGCTTGAAGCGAAGATGGGTTATCTTCCTCGCATATTGAACTTCCGCAGTGGCGATTATAAAGAAAGCCTGGCATGAGTCGGTGCTCGGATATTAGGATTGGCAAGTCGTGACAAACTTCTTGCATAGGAAAAGCGCCGCTTCCAGAGAGGAAAAGCCAAAAACTGCTCTCAAAAGATTTTGCCTCAAATATAAAGTGTCTCTGAGATCACATTGATAGCCTTTCCTTGAAAAGTAACATGAAATGAAGCACAAAACAGATAATGATGGCATGTGTTTAAGTAATCGAAGATCCCACAAGTCCTGGGGCACAAGATATGCATTCATTGTATCACTGGGTATTAAGTTTCTAAGAAGCAATAATGCAGCATCCACAATCTTTGTAAGAAATCTTGAATGTGGCGGACCGCGATAACACGATTCCATATCGTGCGACTGTTTCAACCCCATCAATGTAGATGACAACTACGAATGTATGCGGTGCTTCAAACACAATAACATCGGCAGTGATGGCATCGCGGAAGAAACAAATTATCGCTCATTAACACTTAACGATGGCAGCTAACAGACAATGCGCTACGCGAATTAGATCTTTGCGACAATATAGCAAAATTCCGTGATTCACACAAGCGATCCTGCAATCTCACGATCATGCGGTCCAACAATTATCCCGTCCAATCGACCTTAGCGGAAGAAGCTGCAATACTGCTGCGTCTAGGATGCGGTAGCAACACGTGTTGTCGGCCAATACCGATGACACTATAATTTGATTACGAACGGCGATCGTCATATCGGCGACTCTGAGCTTTTATAAACCGAATCTCTTAGTTTCTATTCTTAATTTGTGAAACCATTTGGATTCATCTTGACGGAGAACCCGCCGTTCTCTAGTATCTCTCGGACTAGAGAATCTCTCGATTCTCTCTATGAATTTGTTACGAACGGCGCGTGATTCTGATTACGAACGGCACGTGAGAATTTGATAAGCGGCAAGAACCTCTTCGTTCTCTAGTCATTCTTGGACTAGAGAATCTCCCGATTCTCATCACGCAAGAAATTTTATGTGGGAGTTAAAGGTCCTGCTTGATGCAGCTATTCTGCAACAGTGATAAATGGAGCACTGTTGGGACTGCATAGTTGCTGGAATTTGCTAAGCTGATGGAAAATGCTAGCTTCTACCTACTGGTGATGTTGCTGGTGATGTTATTGTTGCTTGAAAATGTTGCTGATGATATTACAATGTTAATAGTGACTGGAAAACTGGAATTGCTGCCAAGGATTGGGAATCAGTTGCCAGAAAAGAGAAGATATTTGGGTATTGAGCTTGAGCTGAGAAAGCTTGAAGGAGCTGTGGAGGCCATCTATGAGAATTTGCTATTCATGAGAATTTGATTTACGTGACGAGCAAAGAATAAGAGATGCGGTCAGTGAGTGAAACGATGGGAACCAAATTCATGCTGAAAATGTTATAGAACAAAAGGGGATGAAAGCCCTGTAGTAAGATTGTTTTCTTGTTTCCAAAAGTCCTCTCAAGCTTCTGGCTTAATTTCCAACACTAGTGTCCTACCAGTTAGATACCTTGGTGTGCCATTGAGTACCAATAGACTATCAGCAGCTCAATGTCTACTTTTGATAAGATGACTGGAAGGGTGACACACTGGTGTTGTGTTTAGCAAAGAGCCTAAGAATCTTTACAATCTTCACTCTTAAAAGCACTCTGGCCTAGCAAACAAGAAAATTGTGACTATCCAGCCTGGAGGCAAAAATCAATATATGTTGCTTGCTACATCAAAGACCAAGGAACAGAACAAGCCTTCAAGTTTGTTCAATATCTTCATTTGTTCTCCAAGCTAGGAATGAAGAATATCTTCATGGTTCCTAGCTTGAGGGGGGGGGGGGGGGTGTTGAGATATTTTAATTAAGTTCATTAAATATTTTTGTTAAGTAGGATATTATTAGTGGGTCTAATATTTCCTATAAATAGGACTATTTCCTTTGTAATTCATTTGAGCAAAACATATTATATGAAATCTGAGAAGAGCACTTTGCTCCCCAAAAATATCTCTTCCCTCTCCTCTCTCTCTGTACATTCTCTGTTTTCTCTATCTTTTTCATTCTTCTTCACATATGAACACGCGATTATGTGAATTTAACAAGCGGGTCCATCTTTTCCAATTTTACCAAACTATTAAATTACTTGTTCGCCAACTGACAAATTGTTAGAAGAGTTTTACAGCTTTAGAGTTTCTAAAGATTTAAACACACTTTATATAGTTAGGGGTACAAATATAAATATAATATTTTTAACGGGTTAACGGTTAAATGAACAAATCGCACCCGACTATAAAATTTTAAACCGTTATCCAACCGTTAATACGATACCAATAACTCAATAAACCTATTTTTGGATTGAATTATCGATTACGGTTCGGTTTTAAAACGCACTTTAATATAGCAACTTACCTAACACTAAAAGTAATGGCTCCCAGAGCAGGATAAATAACCACACGAAGGAATAATTTAAGGTTGAGCCGTACGTGATACTCGCGGATTAATAATGTGCTAATTGAATAATCAACCTTAATTAATAACGTGTTAATGGAAGAAAAAATATCCTATGCCCGTGGGTCGTGTGATTAATTCTATGCTCAAATATCCTGATTAGCGAAAAACATATTCCGCATATTATGGTCCATTGACTATCTTTTTATAGTAATACAGTCCTCAGAGCAAGTTCCATTGCACTTATTACAGCTACATGTTAGTCCCTTAAATATATTTATCCTCGTGATATCTGGTTATATAAATATAACTTTTATTTAGATCGAAATGTGTACTTTTTTATATATCCCTCTGTTTACGTATTTTCATAAATTTACAAATTACATAAAATTAGATTATTTAACTCTCCATGTATTATATTAAAATTATTTTATTACTTCATATTTGAGGTTAATATGTTCTGCACAACTTTGATTTCATTACCAAGCAAATGGGTCATTTATACTGGTGGCATTTTCGATCACACACACAAACATAAAGAAGAATTAACTACAAAATTTATTGCTATATAGCTAATAACTAACACTATTTTTTGATAATCCGTCATTTAATTAGGATTAACGATTTTATTATTTAGCGATAAATATTTTCTATCGCTATTTTTTTTCTTAGTATTGGAAATCTCCTGTCATGACCAAAAGATTTGTAATAAATTAAAGTACAAAATGAATTAACAAGGAGCTGTCCTGTCACAATTTATGAATTTATAGGCACCTTATGCATAAAAACAACAACCAATCAAATAGCACAATGCATTAAGTTGTTTTCATTAAATTTCCAAAAGGGAAAAGGGGCATATTTGCCCTCCAACTTTGAGAAAAAGGGCATATTTGCCCTCCGTCAAAGTTGGGGGACAAATATACCCCTTCTGTTAATAAACTTCCACCATGTGGACATTATTGATCACCTTTAACTGTTATGCACAGGTGGAATCCACGTGGACGCCACTTGCGGCGCCATACGGATGACCGACAATTACCCGACCCGACAAGATTGTAAATTTATGAATAATCACGCGTATGTAAATTTCCATCCTCCAAAGATCGCAAGCAAAGAAAGAAAGGAGGTTCAATCTATATGATTAGGAACCCACTATTAACACATCCCCATTGTTCGTTGTTATTCCACATTGAACAATTTCTTAATAACATTGCGCAGATTCGGATAAGAAATAAGCAGACAACAAACAAAGGATAGTCAAAAAAGCCAATGCAAACATATTCTTGGAACAACTAATATCAATGGACCTTTCTACTTCCGGACCATTCACTCCACAAATCGTCTCTAATATTTATTTGCACTAGCTCATGAAATTATTTGCGAAGGCAAGACTTATGTAAACAAAGGAAAACGCAAAAGGGACAAGTGGATGCAAAATCTGCAATACTTACATCTCGGTGAAGTTTCGTAAGTTTTCCAAACATATCACTCGATGATCCGCAGCTTATTATGATTAAGATTCTGCACAACACCAAGAGCATATTGACACACGATATGAAGCCCAAAATTTAAAACAAAAGAATAAGAGAAAACCATTAGAGATTTAAGATTGCCGTCTCGTAAATGAATAAGGCACAATTCCACCGAATTTATTTCGTAAAGGGATCTGCGGACCAAGAACCCAATGAGAAACCGGTAGGCACAATATCAGCAAGAAACATCTTCTGGATAAGTCTTAATGCTAACTAGTAGTAACAAGTAGTCAGACTGATAAAACAACAACGAAAGAAGGTGACAAAAAATTGAAGCCTGAGGAGGAACTTCATAATCAGTTGGTCTAAAACCTTAATGCTTCTCTGCCTACTTACAGGTGATGTGTGCTAGGAGGAAGTTACGGTATGTTGTCCTTCAGGTTGTCGGGTCGGGTCATCCATGTGGCGCACAGGTGGCGTCCACGTGGATTCCACCTGTGCATAACAGTTAAAGGTGATCAATAATGTCCACATGGTGGAAGTTTATTAACAGAAGGGGTATATTTGTCCCCCAACTTTGACGGAGGGCAAATATGCCCCTTTTCTCAAAGTTGGAGGGCAAATATGCCCCTTTTCCCTTTCCAAAATCTAAGCTACAATTTAATAGTTCAGGCCATATTTTTCAAACCCGTGACTCAAAATACGAGAATCTGTGGTTTACCTTGAATATATGAACAAGTATAAAAAATATTTATTCCTTTAATTATGGATGGTGAAATAAAAAGCTAAAAATGAAATATTTAAATGAACATATCCAATAATAACTTCGCATTAAAAACTTGGACGATAAATTGTCAATATTTGCGGTGACATTTTTTGGATTTCCAAGACTGGTCACGGTCTATCAATACCAAACATATTATAGTGCTAAAAAATAAAAATATAAAGAGAAGTACCAATTGAGAACCTTAATATCTGTATTCACACTTTGAGCCCAAGGGTTGTTTCCTAAATCTACTCTTTGTCTCAATTTATATGACTTGATTCGGAGTATGTGATTCAAACTAATTAATGTTTGATAAAAATTTAAAAATAAAATTTTCATATTTAAACATAAAATTTATATATTTAGAAACTACAAAAAAAAAAAAACATTCGTTGAGTTTTCAAATAGTAACTAAGACACGTTAATTGATAGGAAGGAAATAATAATTTTCTTTTCCACATTGTGCTTTTTAATATTGACTTCGCTAATATTGGTGAAAAACTAAACATACACAATTTCCTTGTAAAAGAGAAAAATGATGACATTAGTGATTGGACTATCTTATATTCAACTATATCTGCACAAATACGTTAATTCTTGATGAAAACAACGTTTTAGATTCTCCTTTATTTTTAAAACAAAAAACGGAATGAATGCATTGACTTCCCCAGACCCCACGTCATGAGACTTTACTGAATATGTTGTTGTTTTTATATTTACAATTTATAATAGGAGTAGCTAGAAGAACAAACAGTCGGCACTTTTACTAGTATTAGTTTCCAACTGAACAAAAGAATTAATCTTGATGATATATAGGTCCAGCATGTTCAAATGATTAAAGAGAATAATCTAAGTCCCATGTGAATATAAAGGAAGAAAAAAGTATCTTTAAGGAAGAATATAATAGTCGTACAACTAATGATATCCAATAATAGTAGTAGTATCTCAACTTGTATTTGCCAGCTGCTTGTCTAGACGATATTCTCTATATCCACATGGGCCTCTCTCAATTTTCTGAAAAATAGAAAGAAATAAAATCAGAAAATTTACCTATAAATACCCACTCATTTCATCATCTCAAACACCAAGCAAACAGCACTTTCACTAATTAGCCACATTCAATTGTTGAGAGTGCTAATTTAACTCTAGTGAAAATGGCTAAGTTTGCTGCATCCACCATTGCCCTTGTTCTCACATTGAACATTCTTTTCTTCACTATGGTTAGTTCCACTAATGTCCCATGCCCACCACCCCCACACCCCAAACCCCATCCTACCCCTACACCCTCTACCCCCTCCACCCCCTCTACCCCATCGACCCCATCATCAAAGGGAAAGTGCCCAAAGGACACACTAAAGCTAAAAGTGTGTGCCAATTTGTTGAATGACTTAGTGCACCTTGTTATTGGAAGTAACCCTGCTAAAACTCCATGTTGTTCTCTAATTCAAGGACTTGCTGACCTTGATGCTGCTGTTTGCCTTTGCACTGCTATTAAGGCCAATGTGTTGGGAATTAACCTCAATGTTCCTCTTTCCCTCAGTTTGTTGCTCAACAACTGTGGAAAGTATGCCCCAAAGAACTTCCAATGCGCTTAAGCCAATTTCCAAATCATGTTTCTTTCAGTTGCAGAAATTTCACTTCATATATAGTTTATTTCAGTGTGTTTGGTACTTTGTACTATGTTTATACAGTTTGTTATTTTCAAAGGAGTTACTAAAGTTAATTATAATTATTGGTTAGAAAGAAGGCTACTAGCTTGCCTTCTTTTCGTTGTATCCAATTTTCAAGAAATAAATGACATCTTTTGGAGTTTATGTATATGTAACATGTACTACTGGAAAATCTCACTATTTTTAATTTTCTCATTCAAAAATGTTCACTGATGTTGAGTGATTATTTCCATTGAATATCAGCGTAAAAACTTAAATAATAGTATGAACACACGAAAAAATTAGAAAGTTTTTCAGTGTTTCAATAGGAATCTATTTTCCACCATGCATTTTTCCAGTGAACTGGTTCGATAGAAATGAAGTGCAAAAATCATATTTTATAGTATAAATTTCTCACTGAATATCAGTGAGAAAACCTTTATTTCTAGTAGTGATGTTTGATATAACGACACGAAGGGTGTGTTTGGATTAGCGGTGGACAGAATTGATTCTGGTAGAAGTGATTCGTGTTTGGATGCAACAATGTAAAAGTGATTCTTATAATTGATTTATGTTTGGATAGTTTTGATCAAAATTGCTTTTGAATGTAGAATTACAAAAATGGACATACATATAAATAAAAATATACATATAAATAGATGGAAGTATGTAAATAAAAATTACAAATATATAATAGAATTTAAAGTGCAATATAGTACTTAAATATTAGTAGAATATTATTACAATACTAATTTAAAGTGAAAATAGTATTTAAATATTATTACAATATTAATTTTACATGTACTCTATAATGTATTATATTAATAATACATTATATAAAAAAGAATAATATTATACTTAATAGTTATTTTAAAAATTACCTTGGAAACGATTTTCAGTTAAAATTGTAGAGCACATTTTGCCGCATTTTTCGGGTCTAGCTTCATTTAAAATTCTTGGAATAGCTTCATTTATATTAATAATACATTATAGAAAAAGGAATAATATTATACTTAATATTTATTTTAAAAAGTATCTTGGAATCGATTTTCAGTTAAAATTGTAGAGCACATTTTGCTGCATTTAAAATATTAATAATATTCGGAGTATTTGAAAGAAGACAATAGAAAAGGGAGAAGGATAATCCAAATGAGTTGCACTATTCTCATTCCTAAGTACGAAAAGTGTTCTAAAATTAACAATAGTATACTCAAAACAGAAAATGAGTAGTATATTTAATTTTTTAGTAATTATTTCTAGATATTTAAAGAGGGTAATGAAAGTTGTATATTTGAATATTTTTTTAGTAATTATTTCTAGATATTTAAATAAGATAATGAAAGTTGTATATTTGATTTTTTTATTAATTATTTCTAGATATTTAAAGAGAGTAATGAAAGTGCATAGAGTTGTTGATGAAAATTAAAGAGAGTAATAAATGAAAGGGTAAAATTCAAATTAAAATTAATGGCAAAATTGATTCTGCCAGAATCAATTCTGGAGACCAGAATTGATTTTGGCCAGCCAAACATGTCAATTTTCTGATTTTCACAAAAGTAGATACCCATAATTAATTATGGGTACCCAAAAGCTAATACAAACATGTACAAGGTACTACTGATGGGCTAAAGTTTCTTCTTCTATGCATGTTAGTAATACTATGATCAGTGTTTTAAAATGCTGGAGCAGTATGTGTCATAAGTTCTATAGATCTTTAAATTTTTAATTTATAATATAATAAAATAGTGTAATAACACAAAAATAAAAATAAATAAAAATTAAGAAAATTTAAAACACGATTAAAAAACTTATAAAAAATAAAACTTCTAACATGATTATAATAATGCAATGATATAAAGCTATTATGTGATGCAAATAAACTCTTAACATTTTAACTTTCAAACAATAAAAGAACCATAATTTCTTAAAATATAATATTATCATACTTTACAATTTAATTACCACCCTAAAAGAAAATAATTAATAAACTTTATCAGTATTATAATTAAAACATCACTCCTTCATGAATATCACTACTAGAAATAAAGGGTTTTACCATCGATATTCAGTGAGAAATTTGTGCTATAAAATATGATCTTCCCACCTCATTTCCACCGAATCAGTTCACTGGGAAATTACTGGGAAAACGTATGGTGGGAAACAGATTCCCACTAAAACACTCAGAAACTTTCTATTTTTTTGTGTGTTCACACTATTATTTAAGTTTTTCCATCGACATTCAGTAGGAATAGTCACTGAACATTTTTCAGTGGACGTTATTTCTAGTAGTATATTATTTTCAAATAGCGAAATAATAAAATATATGATAATTTTGAGATATGGGACAACAACATGAAGACCAATGACAAGTGGGATGTAAATTCGACTATATATTTTTAAAAGAATGTTAAGTAATAGTCACCTCACTGTGTTTTCAAATAGTAAATATGTAATACTACGGTTTGTTATTTGAATTACTTTCAATCTTCTTATCTCTATAGTTGAAAAAACCCTACTAGACATCACTAAGTTATTAAAGAATTATGAAGGTCAACAATATTAACTAAGAAATTTGACACATAATTGTGTAAGAGCGATTAGACGAGCTTAGAACATAGAGCATTAGGTATATTTTGGGCGTGCAATCGAACATTTAAGACGTAAACCTCAGAGAATTAAGCCCCACGCCTAAACCTCTAGGCAAGTGTCAAAACTGCCTATCAAAACACTGACAGACATTAGATCTCCGTATAATAGTTGGAACTATATGCTTTTTAGTATTCGTAATTGTTACACTATAGTACATGTCAGGAGGTATTATGTCAGATGTTAGCTCATTTTTTAGTTTCTTATCTATTTTAGCTTATTTTGTATATACTTAACAGACATTTGGTCATGAAAATCAAATATTTTTTTATTTTAGTTAGAATTTTTGAAGTTGAGTTGGAGTTAAAGATAGAATTGTGTTTGGTTATAATTTTTTCAAAGAATATTTTTGTGTTTGAATGTACTGAAAGTGGAAAAAAAAAGTGAAAACATCGTTTTAAGTGTTTTTCAAATTTCAAATACAACTTCAAATTGTATTTAGAATTTTCATGCCAAACACTAATTTTAAAAAGGTGATTTTTTTTACCCCTCCTCCGCAACTTCTTTTTTCTTTTGACATTCTTTAAAATTCAGTTCTTTGGATTTTTTTTACAATAAAAACAATACATACACAAAGAGTCACTTTTATAACAACAACATACTCAGTGTAGTTTCACAAGTAGGTCTGAGGAGAATAAGATATACGCAGATGTTACTCTTACATAACGCCACTTTTATCGTCACAAATTCAAAGGACCTATGAAATTGTGAGTCCTATAATAAATGGCTTCTTATTACAAATCTATATACATATGATATACTTGATCTTCGGATATAGACTAACAAATGGATTAATTGCAAAAAATGATAAAAGTCTCTCAAACTTATAATATAATTACAGAAAAATAATTGTATTAACTTTCACAATAACAATTATATATCATAGTGAGGTATATGAAGACCTTATTCGTGTTTTGTATGAGTATAGATGTTGTTTTCAATAACCACCAACTTTCACTAAATATCTTAAATATCATCTAACCCAAAAATTGGTGAAGACATGGCCAGAAATCATCGTATTCCACACAAAAATTCTTTCAAACTTAAAAAGCTTACTGATCCAAGAAATTAATACTGTCACCAAAAACTTGACTCGTAACATTTATAAGCCCTGTCGATAAATATAATTGACTAATTCTAAGTCAAAGGGATGAGAAACTCCATTCGCTAAATTTGTTAATGTAATTATTTTTACCGAATCATTATTATATTACTTAAACATTTCCCTTTGTGTTGTCTAACCAATGTAGAAGTTAATTAGATATCAAATTCAATTTTTAGTAATACTCCTTACCTATCTTATAAAGAAAAAAGCTCGCTAAAAGTCCTCTAGGACTCGGAGTTCTTTTCCCTTTTTATATAAAAGTTACTGTTATTGTATATGACAAATTTAAATCAGCACAACTAACTAATAGTAAAATAACACCGGTACTCCTATAAATTTGTTTATCTTGTTCCAAGTATATGTGGACTCACAAAAGTGACAAAATAAAATAAAATCAAACACTTAGATCATCACACTGATCATGGGGAAACACATTGCAAAAAGTTAGCCGAAATCATTCAAAACAAAACTGTTAATGTTAGGATCTGTGTTATGACATTTTTTTTAACATATCATTTTTCGTACTAAGTCCAAATCAGAAAATGTCGAAACAAATTTCTGGCCGACATTCTGGTAACTGTTTTGCCTATCTTCACGGACAGATTTCAGAAATGTGTGACCTTTTTATCACATGACAATTTGACTTGGCAAAAAGTCTTTGAAGCAGATTGAAAACGTGGAAAACTAAGTCCAAGAGATAGCTTAACTTAAGGAGCAAGACGAGGGAAGAAAAAGTCCAAGCTGTTGAGAAAATCACTCCTCAAGTTTCTGCCACACGTGACCATTTTTAGCTCAACCTCCACAACGATTCATTGAGATTTTCAAGGAGGACTCTCTACTATAAATAGAGCGGGCAGATCAGTGAATCAATATCCAGAAACAAAATATAAAAATACCAAGAGAGCTCTCGGGTTTCTTCTCAGAAATCTAGACCACAAAATGTTGCCTGAGTTTGTGACGACATTCTGCATGATATTTCAGTCGTTGTTTCAGATTCTAGATTAGCTTTGTATGGAGCGATTGTAATGAGATGTTTGTCACTTCTATTTAGATAGATTTTTCAGACAAAAATCATCTGCGACTTAACCTTTTTATTCCTTTTGTATCATCTGGTAAATCTTGTAAAGAAAGAAATATATCAATTGTATATACATATATATACAATACTTTGGTCATTGACCATCATGGATTATATTAATATATACCTATGAAAATTAAATCTTTGTGTCTTTATTATTTCCGCTGCATTTTACTCTTCAAATGTTTTATTCTATTTTTAATCGAACATCGCTTTTTACGAAATATCGCGCTATGTCGCATTTACATTTTCGCCGACATTTGCAAACTGTTCCAGCATTCGAATTGAGTTAATTTCCAGTTTGTTTTTATTATTCCATAGTTGTACCCCCGGGACCCAACAAGTGGTATCAGAGCCGACAATTAACACAATAAGTGAATGGTCCTTTTATTTAACTATGGATCCGACTAATTCAAATATTGGTAGACTTTCCATTTAAATGGTTCAATCTATATCTATTGAGGATTCACCTACGTTCTCACATCAAATAAATTGATGTTAGAGCATGGAGATCTATAACCAATGGGTATGTTGTTCCAAATGTTGCCGCCGGATTATGAAGGTGACATTCTAAACCTGAATCCAAATGGACGGCGGAAGAAACCAATAATACTAGCTTAACGAAAAGACCTTAAATGCAATTTTTGGATGGGTTGATATTCACATGTTCAAATTAATTCAAAACTGCCCAACGACTAAGGATTAATGAGATACTTTGCAAATTCATTGTAAATGTAGCTCAAGTGTCCGTCGAACAAAGCTACACATAATCATGAGCAAATATGAACATTTAAGGATGGAATAAGCGGGTGATATTAAAATTTTATTTAGAAAAGTTGAATTGATTGACATCTTTATAAATGTCAAGTGTTTGGAGAACCATTAACCAACACTCAACTTCTAGAAAAGGCTCTTCGTTTTCTTCCTGAAAAGTTCAATTTAAAGATTTGTGTCATTGAAGAAGCTCACCTTCATACCTTGATGAACATTCTCAAAACCTATGAGATGAACATTAACAACCCAGGTATGATTTCCAAATAAGAACATGATTTTAATGTGATACCGTTCTCTGCGATGATATTAGATATCATAAAAAAGGACTATCAAAATAAGACAAAACCTTTCTAATTCTCGGAAACTGTGCAATACGGGCAAAACCCTTGAAATTGATATCGTTCCTATACTATAGGAGTATCAAAGTGCTTAAACAAAATAAATTATGATGATGTTAAATAAGTATTCTTGTTTTTGACACGAAAATGAATTTTGTATGTGTTTTATGATTAGATTTAGGACTCAATGGGAAATGTTACATTGATCTGGAGGTTAAACTCGTAAAATCATATATGAAATGTGTCTTGATTTGTTGCCGAAATAAAAAAGTTCTTGAAGGATCATGATACTTGTGTTGTTCAAAATGTTGTCAACATTACTGTTGACATTTTCAGATAATGATATTTGTTGGGATGCTGATTGTAACTGATTTTTGAAAATTTAAGTTATTTTTCTCTATTTGTATGCATTGTTTCAAGAGGAATTTTGAACTTTAAAATGATAAGATTAATTGAAATTCATACCGTGATGTTTATCTTTCTATCTCAATATTTTAGGCGTAAGGTATTGTGTAAAATTGAAACACCTAAAACTAAGGGATTTTTGTTGCTTAGAAAGATTTGCCATGTATATAGATATTCCTCTCATTTGTTATTTTTTTTATCACTCTCTGATTTTCCCTATATATAAAAAAACATTATTAATAAAAGAAAAAAATGTTGTTATTTTCTATCATTTCTGTTTTTTTCATAAAAAAAAGGGAAATCACATCAAAACTCAGGCATATAGGAACTGTTACAATCCTACCTACCCGATGGAATCTTCACCATTCTAAACATCATTCTCAATCTCCTCAAAATCCTCTCCACCATATTCATCCATGGAAACCTCTTCAATATTAACACCAATATCAACCAACCCACCGACCAACTTTTCTATGAGTACTAGCCCTCCAATGAACACTGAATCTTCCGAGCATGTTGAACCACAACAACCCCACTGGTTTCCTTCTTCACCATCCACAGAGGACTTGTCTAAAGCCATAGTATTCAAAGGTTTACATGAACCTTTAGATATCAACTACCCATGTGATGACAACAATCCAATAGATGTTGATAAAATATCTAATATTTCAGCATTGGGTAAGAGACCAAGATCCTCCACCTTCTCTACTTGTCAATTGAGTAGATTGATTGAGAAGAACAGTTCGTGCAGAGCCGAGCAACAACAGGTCAAGGTCTAAATGTGATATTGATATATCTGCTTTCTCGAGCCGTGACAGTGACGACACGAACTTGGTGTTCTCAACTGAAGAGAGTGAAGAAGAAACAACTGCCTATGTACTGCAAAATGTGTCTCAAAAAAGTGAGGAAATTCTTGGTGAAACTCCATTGAACCAATTTTTTCCAAGGGAAATTTCCAGATATGCTAAATTGAGTGTTGTTCCAAATGTTGCAACTGATGTCACAACATCTCAGGCAACATTTTAGCCAACATCAGAAGGGACACAAACTCCAACATCCTCCAGCAAAACCAAACCTGAATCGGATCTTCAGGCATGTATCTACTCCCTTCTTGTTCAAAATATGATTTGGTAGAGTTCTTAAAGAAAAGACAGCTCCAGAGATCTGCTACTGGTAAAAAAACATATGTTGATAAAATAGTCAGGTTATTTTATGCTATTTTGAGTTCTGCTGTAGAGAATACATCCTCGAAGAAGTTTGGGAAGGTACATCTCTATAACAGATTATATTTCTCACACTTGTTGTTTTTAAACCAATGTATGAGAATTAAATATTAAGGAGAATGTTAGAGAAGCAGACCCTATAGTTTTGAAGAATAGAGACAGAGTCATCGATCTACCCTGAAAAATGAAGGAAATAGTGCAGATGTTGACAGAAATGTCACCAACATTTTTGGCAACACTGGTCCAAGACAGTCTCCACTGTTTGCTAAATGGCTTGTGATTCAAATTGCAAAGATCAACCAATAAATCTCTAAGGTTGATATTGTGAGGAATGCTCTGATTCAAGCCAGAGACCATTTTATGGTGCTGCTTTCTTCATAAAAGGGGGAAGAAAATGATATCCATATGCTACTACTGTCGAGAGAATGAGGATGCTACTATCAAGGGGGAGATAATAAAGCAGAGAAAGTGCTAATGCAGGGGGAGCAGAGGAAGAAGGCTAGATGCTGTTGTTCTGTACAGAGAATGAGTTATGCATGTGCAGAGAAGGAGTTATGTAGGAGTACAAAGTTGATGGAAAACTATTACTGCTGTTGTGCTGGAAAATTGCTACTACTATATGCTGTTGTTATGTGCTGAGAAGGAACTATGCAAGAGTTACTGCTACTGTGCTGGAAACTACTACTACTGATTGTTGAAAATGTTGTTTTGTGAGAAAGGCAAAAAGGGGGAGAATGTTAATGTTTTGCCTTTCCTTCAAGGACTGTTTCCTTCACAGATTGCAGCTGATGCTACTCATTGATGTTGAAGACATGGGCTGAATATAAATCTGTATAAGTGGATGATATGTGTATATGTGCTAACATCTTTCTTCTTTTCTAATCCTATATAAAACGACATATATGTGTATATTTGTGTATATTGTGTTTATGTCAATTTCAGGTTGAGAGGAAACATTTATATGGATGTGTCATTGCTATAGGTCAATCACACTTAGTTGATTAGGTTTTGTGAAGAAAGACAAAAAGGGAGAGAATGTTAATGTTAGGATCTGTGTTATGACATTTTTCCTAACATATTATTTTTCGTACTAAGTCCAAATCAAAAAATGTCAGAACAAATGTCTTGACATTCTGGTCGACATTCTGGTAACTGTTTTGCCTATCTTCACGGACAGATTTCAGAAATGTGTGACCTTTTTATCACATGGAAATTTGACTTGGCAAAGAGTCTTTGAAGCAGATTGAAAACGTGGAAGACTAAGTCCAAGAGATAGCTTAACTTAAGGAGCAAGACGAGGGAAGAAAAAGTCCAAGCTGTTGAGAAAATCACTCCTCAAGTTTCTGCCACACGTGACCACTTTAAGCTCAACCTCCACAACGATTCATTGAGCTTTTCAAGGAGGACTCTCTACTATAAATAGAGAGGGCAGATCAGTGAATCAATATCCATAAACAAAATGTAAAAATACCAAGAGAGCTCTCAGAATTTCTTCTCAGAAATCTAGATCACAAAATGTTGCCTGAGTTTGTGACGACATTATGCATGACATTTTAGTCGTTGTTTCAGATTCTAGATGAGCTTTGTATGAAGCGATTGTAATGAGATGTTTGTCACTTCTATTTAGATAGATTTTTTTAGGCATAAGTCATCTGCGACTTAACCTTTTTATTCCTTTTGTATCATCTTGTAAATCTTGTAAATAAATGAATATATCAATTGTATATACATATATATACAATACTTTAGTCATTGACCATCATGAGTTATATTAATATATAACCTATGAAAATTAAACATTTGTGTCTTTATTATTTCCGCTGCATTTTACTCTTCAAAGATTTTATTCTGTTTTTAATTGAACACTGTTTTTACCGAAATGTCGTCAGTTATGTCAGACGACATTTTCGCCGACATTTACAAACAGTTCCAGCATTCGAATTGAGTTAATTTCCGATTTGTTTTTATTATTCCATAGTTGTACTCCGGGACCCAACAAAAACCAAGAAAACGAATTGCAAGTAGTGACAGAATTACCAGACGAACCTGAACCATCCAGCTGCGAAATTTGTATCGAGCCTATGTTGTTTACCCAACAAGAAATTCAAAAGCCAAAACCTCTGTATTCATCCATACTGTCAAGCTAGATGACAACATTAGCAACATTCCATGTCCCTCTTTAAATTGTAACCAATTTTTCGACCCCATATCTTGTCGAAATCTAGTAGGTCACGGGCTATTTGTTAAATGGTGCGACGTGTTGTGTGAGTCCTCTGTTTTAGGGAAGAAATCGAAGTGTCCAAATTGTAAAACGTTATTTTGTTTTAAGTGTAACGTTCCATGGCGCGATTGGTTACGCTGTGGAGGCAATGGGCCATTATGGTATGGAAACAACGTCGCTTTTCGTATGCTTGCTAGGCGTAAAAAGTGGGAGAGGTGTCCTCATTGTTGCCACTTTGTTGAACTTAATCAAGGTTGCAAAATTGTTACCTGCAGGTTATTTCCTCTTTATTCTTTCTTTTGGGTTATATGTTAACAGTGATACATGAAAAATCTCATCTTTAATTGGGATGAATTACAGGTTACAACTTATGGGGTTTGAAAAAAAGTTATTTGTTATGATGGCAAAAGTTAAAGACCATCACAAAATAGGGGCAAAAGTGACAATGCCTAAAATAAATTGGTGGGCTTTCTACGGTACATATCCAGATTAGTCGAACCAATGGGTATTAGATGCCGGATAGATTAAGGAGAAATAATCATGGAAGTATTTAGTAAGTATTCAATTGGAAAGGGTCCAAATAAAGCAAACTTGGAATTGAGGCACAGACGATTTATTGATGTGAAACTTACGCAAATGACTATAGTTTAGGAGTTTTAAATTGTCATAGCTATAGTTTTAATATTTACAGCGCGTAGCTATTTTTTAGTTGCTACAATGTATGTTTATCGGGTGTATTTATAAAACGACATCATTGTATTCATGAATACAAATGAGTAAAAATCTTTTCAGTAAAGTGTATTCAAAACAGAAAAATCCCCTTCAAAATACAATCAAAAAATTGAATACAAGAAATAAATACACCCCAAAACACTGGATTTTATACAAAAAAATTACGAATACACTCAAAAATTGAATATGAGAAATAAAATACATAACAAAAAATTGGATTTTACACTAGAAAAAACTAATACACTTCAAATTTATTGTATTCATTTGTATACAAAAAGACCTCCTTCGAAATACAGACGAATAAAGTGTATTTTCCGGTCACATCTGGACAATAAAGTATATTTTAACTAATACAATAAAAAAAACTGAATACAGGAAACAAGAAATTGAAATACAGACGAATACAATGTATTTTTCAGTAAGATCTGAACAATAAAGTGCATTTTTCGATCAGATCTGGACAATAAATTGTATTTTCGATCATATTTGGACAATAAAGTGTATTTTTCGATCAGATCTGGGCCTTACCGACCTACTCATTTTCTGATCGGTGTGTGGCGGCGGCGGTTAGAACTCGCCGAAAAAGATGGAGAGGAAAACTACGACTCTGCCATTGACGAAGAAGATGACATTGTATCCATTTAAATCAATACAGATACACGATGTACAACGAGTATACGTATGTGTGTATGTGTATGACGACGACGGCGTCGTTTAGACTCGCCGGATATTAGAAAGAGAGAGACCAGACGTCAGAGAGAAAGAGGAGTAGAGAGTCAAGAATAATAATAATAATAATAATAATAATAATAATAATAATAATAATAATAATAATAAAAAAAAGGGTATTCTACTTTAAATATATAATATAGCTATGATAGTTAATTTAAATACACGTTATAATTATGCAATGTAATTTATTTAAATAATTATTATTAAAGATAACTATATCCTAGAGTTAGTTATGAGATGTAATTATTCCTTTATTGATAAGGTTTCAACATCAGGGGAAGTAATGTGACAGAAAATGCTGGAATAATCTTATCTTGCACTGTAAAACCTAGTTTGTAAATTTTTAGGACATTTATATCTTCTTAGTAGTAAGAATCTCACATCGATAATGAAATGAAAATATGGACTCCTTATATGAAATTGGGCAATTCTCACCCTACAAGCTAGCTTTTGGGATTGAGTTAGACCCGAGATTCATTCTTTACATGGTATTAGAGCCAGACTCATTTCAATTCTTTGTTCACTGATGTTGGGCCCCCAAATTATATTATTCACGCTTCAATTAACGGGGTCTGGATGTGTGGGGGTGTTAAGAGTCTCACATAAGTAATGGAATAGAAACATGAACTCCTTATATGAACTTGGACAATTCTTACCCTACAAACTAGCTTTTGGGGCATTCCAAAATCTGCTTGATGGGATTCAAAAATGGTGTAATATCGAATATATCTGAATAAAGAATTGAATATTTTTACAAACAGGGATGAATTGCAAATATGCTGCTGGTTAGTGAGCTTCTAAATAAGGCCTACAAAACCTTAGGCCTATAAATGTTCGACAATGTTAGGCTACACGTATGAATGGTACAAGTAGTTGTCAGTGGAAGCACTCTATAGTTTTCTGAGCTGACATGTACATTTCTAATACGAGCGGACGATTTAGTATACATGTAAGATATTAATACGAGTAAAAAATTATTTAATACGTCTCGAATGCTACTTAATTGGATAATATGCCGAACATTTCAGTTTCTAATTATCTGAAATTTCAATTGCTATATTTTTCTGTTGACATTGATAGGTATCGATCATTGTTTCTCACTGTTAAAGTAAATAGTAAGGGCTGTTTTAGGAGCCCATTAAGGGAGCCCATAAACTTTTCAGTTTATGCATATATGTATAGAGCATTATGTAAAGGGGCATTAAGGAAAAAAGAAAACGATTCTGAATCTCAAAAAAGGGAACAAACCCTATTCTTCTTCATTCATTCTTCTACCAAATTCTTCTTCCTCCTCTACTATCTTTTCTGCTATTTCTTACTTGCATGTTCCTCCTGTGTCTTATTTATGTATATTTATGTATCCACTCGACTTGCATAACTTTTGTGTGCTCGCCAATGGTGAGCTTCAACACTCACGTCGGATATGAAATGAAACATGAACTCCTTATATGGACTTGGACAATCCGTCTCACATCGGATATGGAATGGGATCATGGACTTGGACAATCTTAACCTTACAAGTTACAAGCCATTATGAATTTTAAACTGAAAAATCTCCAAATACCAAGCAACAAAATAATAAAGGGAATATCTCACCAATCAAATGCGGAAGCCAAGAAGACGAAACCCAGATGCGAAAGTCAAGATCAGAACGAGCACGAGCTTCCAAAACAAGCCAAGAACAAGCAAAAAAAACATTAACTGATACCAGGGGCGTGCTGCATGCGAACCCCCAACTAACTCACCGAGAAGTTGGATCCATGATCGAGCCAAAGATATTAACTTGCGCTCTTGACTTTGATATCATAATAGAATTCATGAAAGTCTTTTATTCATAACATAAATTCTTACAAAACAATAATAAGATAATAGAATAATACTATTCTTGAGAGCTAAAAGTGCAAGTAAAAGAAAAGTAAGTAAAACTCTTTATATAGGGTCTATTACATGAGATACAAATGTATTTTTTTAATATGGGACAAAATCAATGTGGCAAAGAATTAATTCTAATATCCTGTTTCTACATGTTTGCAGCTAATGCATCCCTAAACACATTTTTATGTGAATTTTCTTCCGCAATTTCGTCTAGGAAAAAGAGAGTTTACTGCATAATTCTTTTTTTTTTCGATTTGTGTGAAATTTCAATCTTGTGTCTGAACTGTGTAGTAGTAGGTCAATTATATTTAGCAAAAACGTAATGTCCAATAGGGTACATTTTGCACGAACTTTGAATATTCTCATGATATGTAACATTTCATTTTCAATCGTAAAGTCTTTGGACAGTACTTCAAATAGCATAGGTGTAACTGCCGCCGACATGCTAGTTTCAATGGATATTTAAAAAATATTACTTTTAAGTTATTTCTAATTATACAAATATAATATTTTTTTTAGACACATTAAAAAAGAAAGTGACACACATAATTGAGAATGAAGAAGTATAACTTTCTTCTTCCATCACAGGCCCAATTCTCAAGTGCTTAAATATTCCTAGTTCATTTTAAACAGCATCTAACAGTAAACTTTATCTCTCAGAGACTCGGCTGAATGTTTGAGTTCTCAAGTTTAAACTTATTCAAATTGACATCGCTTTCGTATGCTCTTTGACTTTCGGAGGAAAAATGAATTGGTAATGACTGAATTCAATTGAATAAGTATTTTGTTACTAGCATATTAATATCATAACCTGCAAGCTAGTGAAATGGTATTTGTATGTGTTGGGTTTTGATATTGGTGAATGAGAAATGTTGGGATGGAAAGTGAAGGGAATGTAAAAGGTTATTTTTGTCTTGGTTAAATCATTTGTCCCACATTGGAAAAAGAAAAGGAAAAAAGATGTGTATATATTATATTACACCTTCTCTAATCACTAAAAGGGTTGAGGGGGCAAAGACTCCTCGCGCCGTCGTCGTGCTCGGCTCGGCTCCGAATTCGGTCAAATGATCTCATTGATAATTTTTTTGGATCAAATTTTCTTTAATTTTAATTATTTAATTATTTATTATTTTAATTATTTAATTAATTATTATTTAATTAATTAAAATAAAATTCATGCAGGATCATGATTGCCACAGCTGCAGGATCAGCGGTGCCATAAATCTTGAGAGGTCGCGGAACTTTCGGATCAGCGGTCTGCGCGAATTTCCAAAACCGAAGTTAAATTAGTGAATTCTTTCCTCACCATTCTGGTGACTGTTCTGAATGGTTGCAAACATTCAGAATCAGTACCTCCAACAACTATAAATTCTTGATCTGTTTCAAGAATTTAACACAACATTCAATACGAATTATTCCTTCATCTCAAGAATTCTCTCTTGCTTATTCTGTGTGATATACTACCGTTGAGTGGGTCGCTGTTACCGGAATTTGGAGTACTACTATTCTGGTAAAATAATCGTTCTATTCTGGGAGGGGATATTCCATCAACCTCGAGTACTGTGAGGGGAATAATTTTCTTAAGGACACACTTTGAACTAAGTGGGCTCGATTATATTCTGGAAAATATTTTTTCCAACACTGATTCTGTTCATTTTCAGTTATTTGTTTCATGATTTTTTGGAATACATATTGATAACAATCTTAAGGAAATTATATATTTTTTATTATAATCTGTATTCTATTTTGGAGACTAAAACCTGTGTGGTTTTCTACTCCGTATGAAATTTCATATTCTGACTTGAAGACATAAAAACTTCGTTGGAATATTAAAGTTCATACTTATACAACGATTTGAAGAACATAAAAACTCCATCGTTGATGTTGGAGATTAAAACTTGTGTAGTTTTCTACTTGTACAACGATTTGAAGAATCTAAAAACTTCATCGTTGCTGTTGGAGATTAAAACGTGTGTAGTCTTCTACTCCATATGAATATTAATATTCTGACTCGAAGATATAAAAACTTCGTTGGAATACTAAAGTTTCATAATTATACTGCGATTTGAAGAAATAAAATTTTCATCGTTTAAGTTTGTGATTTAATTGTTATTCTGGTTTTATTGACTAAAACAGTTTGTCGACTTGACAGTGACAAATAAATAATGACAATTGAAGGGGCAAAAGTCGTTGAAGATGTTGCTACGAAAAAGAACCAGAAAAATAAGAGGCCTTCCGGAAAGGAAAAGGAACTTAACAAGAAAAGGTTCAAGGGCAACTGCTATAATTGTGGGAAAACTGGCCACAAAAGCCCAGATTGTCGTCTCCCGAAAAAATACAAGGGAAAAGTACAAGCCAATATGGTAGAAAAGAATGATGATATGGATCATCTGTGTGCAATGCTGTCAGAGTGAAATTTGGTTTGAAACTCAAAGGAGTGGTGGGTTAATTCTGGTGCCACTAGACATGTTTGCGCTACAAAAGAAACATTTGCAACCTACGCTCCTTAACAGAAGAAGTGCTTGTTTATGAGAAATCTTGCGACGAGTTGAAGGATATGGGAAGATACTTCTGAAGATGACTTCCGGCAAGGTCCTGACTCTCAACAATGCTCTGCACGTTCCAACAATTCGGAAGAATTTAGTTTCAGTCGGATTACTAGTCGAAAATGGGTTAAGTGCGTGTTGGTTAGTGAGAAAATTGTAATAAGTAAGAATGATATGTTCATTGGAAAGGGCTACCTCACCGAGGGCCTTTTCAAACTCAATGTAATGGTTGTTGGCAGTATTAATAAGAATTCAACTTCGTCTTACTTATTGGAGTCAAATGATTTATAGCATGTTCGTTTAGGACATGTCAATTACAAAATCTTGCGAAAATTGATTAATCTAAAAGTATTGCCTAGATTCGAGTGCAATAAATCAAATGTGTAATCTGTGTTGAATCTAAGTTTGTTAAACATCTATATAAGTCTATTGATAGGAATTTAAATCATTTAGACTTAATCCACACAGATATATGTGATATGAAGTCAATACCATCTCGCGGTGGGAAAGGTATTTTATAACTTTTATTGACGATTGCACTCGATATTGTTATGTGTATTTGCTTAATAGTAAGGATGAAGCAATTGATGCATTTAAGCAATACAAGAACGAAGTGAAAAATCAATTGAATAAAAAGATCAAAATGATTAGAAGTGATAGGGGTGGAGAGTACGAATCTCCTTTTTACAGAGACATGTTTGAAATATGGAATTATTCATCAAACTATTGCCCCTTACACACCACAATCAAATGGAATTGCGGAAAGGAAAAACTAAACGTTAAAGGAAATGATGAATGTCTTACTAATATGTTCTGATTTACCGCAGAGCTTGTGGGGGGAAGCTATCCTTACAGCTAACCGAATACTCAACAGAGTGCTCCACAACAAAACACAATCTATTCCATATGAACTATGGAAAGGAAGAAAATCCAACTTGAAATATTTTAAAGTGTGGGGGTGTTTAGCAAAGGTCCAAGTTTCTTTGCCCAAAAGGGTAAAAGTCCGACCAAAAACTGTGGATTGTGTTTTTATTGGTTATGTTACAAACAGCAAAGCTTGTCGGTTTTTGGTTCACAAATCGGACAATTTCGAAATTCATGTTAATATGGTAATTGAATAAGATAATGCTAAATTCTTTGAAAACATCTATCCGTATAAAACTGAATGTGAATCGTCAAGTGAAAGATCTAAACGACCGCGGGAAGAACCAAAGGAAAGTACAACAAGCAAAGAGGATCCAAGGCGTAGCAAACGTCAAAAGACATCTACTTCATTTGGATCAGATTTTGTGACATTCTTGCTTGAAAATGAGCCTCAAACATTTAAAGCAGCAATGTCATCTTCTGATTCAACATTTTGGAAAGAAGCTGTCAATAGTGAGATTGAATCAATCTTGAACAATCATACATGGGAATTGGTTGATCTTCCTCCTGGAAATAAACCTTTAGGATCAAAGTAGATTTTTAAAAGGAAAATGAAAGCTGATGGCACTATTGACAAATATAAGGCAAGACTTGTGGTCAAATGTTATAGATAAAAGGAAGGTCTTGATTACTTTGACACATATTTGTCAGTAACAAGAATAACATCTATTCGGGTGTTAGTGGCATTGGCGGTCGTATATGGTCTTGAAATCCATCAAATGGATGTCAAGACAGCTTTCTTAAATGGAGAATTGGAGGAAGAAATTTACATGGAACAATCAGAGGGTTTTGTGATTTCTGGTAAAGAAAGGAAAGTGTGCAGACTTGTTAAGTCACTTTATGGATTTGAACAAGCACCCAAACAATGACATGCGAAATTTGTCCAAACAATGTTGGCAAATAGATTTAAGATTAATGAGTGTGACAAATGTGTTTACATTAAAAATACTCCAAATCATGAAGTCATTGTTTGTTTATATGTTGATGACATGTTGATAATGAGTAGAGATATTGCCGATGTAAATACTACGAAGCGTATGCTCGCTAGCAAATTTGACATGAAAGACTTAGGGGTTGCTGATTTGATCTTAGGAATTAGGATCCATAAAACTCCACAAGGTCTGACATTATCACAGTCACATTATATTGAAAAGGTATTTGACAAGTTCTAGTATTTAAATTTCAATGTTGCAAAGACTCCAATTGATGTAAGTTTTGCACTTCAAAAGAATTAATGTGAAAGTGACTCACAATTGGACTATGCACGAGTTTTGGGAAGTTTGATGTATATTATGAATTGTACACGACCAGATATAGCATGTGTTATAAGCAAGCTGAGTCGATTCACGAGTAATCTCAATCAAACTCATTGGATGGCAATGAAACGAGTCTTGGGGTACTTAAAACACACTCAAAACTAAGCTTTGCATTATAATAAATATCCCGCAGTAATTGAGGGATATAGTGATGCAAACTGGATCACCGAATCATCTGAAGTTAAATCCACGAGTGGATATGTTTTCACCGTTGGTGGAGGAGCAGTGTCTTGGAAATCATCAAAACAGACATGCATCGCCCGCTCTACAATGGAATTTGAATTTATAGCTTTAGACAAGGCCGGTGAAGAAGCTGAATGGCTCCGAAATTTCTTAGAAGATATTGGGACAAACCTTTGGCTCCTATATGTATACATCGTGACAGTCAAACAACAATAGATAGGGCATAGAGCGTAATGTATAATGGAAAATCTCGTCACATACGACGGTGACACAATACCGTTAGACAACTCCTCTCTAGTGGCGTTATCACGATTGACTATGTAAAGTCAAGAGATAACGTGGCGGATCCGCTTACAAAAGGCTTATCTAGATAGGGAGTTAGTAGATCATCAATGAGAATGGGGTTAAGGCCGAGGATAAGTTATCATGGCGGTAACTCTACCTAGCAGACTAGAGATCCCAAGAGCTAGGTTCAAGGAGATCAAACAAAGTTGTGACTGACGGATCAACATTGTCAAATAACTCAACTCATTCTCGGATGAAGACAATGTTCAGAAATAAGGATAAAACTTTATGGCTTGTTAATGAGTTAATAAAGCATTAAAGATTTTTAATGATTATCTAAATCTGGCAGTGTATGACCAGATAATGTGGCTATAGGACCACATGTTTAGAAATCACCTATGTGAGTGTTATGTAAGTCGCTTTAAAGAGGAATGACAATGAAGACTCATTCTCTATGCACTCATGAAACCAGGCGGTGTTCATGGCTGAAACGAACACAACCGTGAGTACCATAAACGGTTGAGGGTTGATTGTGTGTCTTGTGTTGTCTAGGTATACAACAAAGTTCGACAGTTCAAAGATATCAAATCTAACGATTGATCGAGTATATCCGATATAAGTTCACTACGGAAAGTTCAAAGGGAAACTTACTTATCCAGAGGCAGTCAATTCTCGCTTGTATATCACATGTGTCCGCACATTCTTTTATATTATGGTCATTCCCCATTCATGTGGGGATTGTTGGATTTTGATATTGGTGAATGAGAAATGTTGAGATGGAAAGTGAAGAGAATGTAAAAGGTCCTTTTTGTCTTGGTTAAACCATTTGTCCCACATCGGAAAAAGAAAGGAAAAGAGAGGTGTATATATTACATTACACCTTCTCTAGTCACTAAAAGGGCTGAGGAGGCAAGGACCCCTCGCGCCGTCGTCGTCGTCGCTCGGATTTGGATTTGGTCAATTGATCTGATTGATTGATAATCTTTTTGGACCAAATTTTCTTTAATTTTAATTATTTAATTAATTAATTAAAATATAATTCATGCAGGACCGCATTGCCATAAGTACTGAGAGGCTGCAGAACTTTCGGCACCGCGATGCCATTCTGCAGCACCGCGGTGCCGATGCGAAATTTCCAAAACCGAAGTTAAATTAGTGAATCATTTCCTCACCATTCTGGTGACTGTTCTGAATGGTTGCAAACATTTAGAATCAGTACCTCCAACTACTATAAATTCTTGATTTGTTTCAAGAATTAACACAACATTCAATACGAATTATTCCTTCATCTCAAGAATTCTCTCTTGCTTATTCTGTGTGATATATACCGTTGAGTGGTTCGCTGCTACCGAAATTTGGAGTACTACTATTCTGGTAAGATAATCGTTCTATCCTGGGAGGGGATATTTCATCAACCCCGAGTACTGTGATGAGAATAATATCCTTAAGGACATACTTTGAATTAAATGGGCTCGATTATATTTTGGAAAATATTTTTTCCACCACCGATTCTATTTATTTTCAGTTATTATTGTTTCATGATTTTTTGGAATACACATTGAAAACAGTATGGACTTGAATGACATCTATCATAACGGCATTAACTTAACTGATGCAAACAAAACCTATAATAAGATAACGATTAGAGATAAAGCTGGAAGAGGCCCCATGCATACAATAATATACGAACTTAAATTTGTTACGTGCACGTTCATTTTTATTTATGCTTGCTTATGACTTATGACTACTACTAAGCTGCCCTCTATTGACATGTTGATCTAAAACTTATCCCATTTGATTACTCTTGCCTAATGTATTTGTTTTAATTATAATGTCAATTTGATTGACTGAAAAATGGTTAAATTTTGTCTTAAGATTTAAATCTAAATCAAATTGACATAATTAAAATGGATAACTAGATTCGGTTAATAATTCAATTGAATTTGCCGATCAGAAGACTAGAACACTGGCATGCTCAACCTAAGTGGCCACGTACATGTTTGGCCAAGCTTCTGGAAGTGTTTCTCCACTTGAGAAATATTTCTTAGGCCAAACATGTACTTATCTAGAAGTAGTAATACTTTTTTAAAAAACCAAAAAGTGTTTCTAGATGGGAAGAGAAGCAGAAACACCAATTTGGTGCTTATCGAGAAGCCTTTTTTGCCCATTAAATGATTTTTTTAACCCGTTTACCCTTTTCTTTTCACAAATTCCTTTAAATCTCATATAATATCCCCATATAAAATAGAAATTTGAGATTGGAGTAGGGGGGGGGGGGGGGGGTAAGAAAAAAAAAAAATTTTTTAATAATTTTTTTATATAAAAGTAACAAAAAATATGAAATAGAAATTTGAGGATGGGGTAGGGCAATGGGGATAGATGTGGATAGGGTGGGGGGATAAGAAAAAATCATATTTTTTATAAATTGTTTATAAAAGTAAAGAAAATATAAAAGAAATTTGAGAATGGGGTAGGGGGAGGTAATTTTTTTTCCATATTTTCAATCATTTTTTATAAAAGTAATAAAAAATATGAAATAGAAATTTGTGGATGGATGGGTGGGGTGGGGGGTCGGGGGTAAGAAAAAAATTCATATTTTTATAAATTGTTATAAAAGTAAAAAAAAAAAATAGAAATTTGAGAATGGGGTAGATGGACAGGGGGGGGGGGGGGGTTAGGGGGAGTTAAGAAAAAAAATTCATATTTTCAATAATTTTTTATAAAAGTAACAAAAAATATGAAATAGAAATTTGAGGATGGGGTGGAGGGGGTATGTGGGGTTAGGGCGGTGGGGGGTAAAAAATTCATATTTTTATAAAAGTAAAAAAAAAAAATATGACATAGAAATTTGAGGATGGGGTAGATTAGTGGGACTACGGCTGGCTCTTTCTCCCCTCATAGTCCTCAATCTTTGGCACATCTGGATCGGCGGAAACTCACTCGGTCTGCGCGTCTACCGGGGCACCATACTTACTTTTTTATTTATGATATAAGGAGTGCACTCCACTTCATATAGAGTGAATATAATTCACTCTATACCCATATCCCTGGAACAACTGTAAAATAAACTCCATCTTCTCCGCCTTTCATTCGATCATGCAAGAATCACTTTTTTGTACCGAAAACAAAGGTTCGAAATCCCAGTGTGGGGGTAGGTGTGGGTAGGGCGAGGGTAGATTTGGACATATTTGAGTCATTGACTATCATATTATCGTTACATTTCTCATGTACAATATAATATTATTTTTTGATTAAATGTTACAATTAAATAATTTAAAAAATAAATAAATTGTAAAGATATAATAATTTTTAGAAACATAAGATAGAAAAGAATATTTTAAATAGTTTTAAATCTATTAAAAAGAATATTCTAGTAAATTTGCATAAATGTGGGCCAAACAAGAAATTGTTTCTGTTTCTCAGAAGTAGTTCTATAATTATAGGCCAAACACCCTAACAAATTTTCTAGAATCAGTTTCTGCAGAACTATTCCTAAGAAACATAAACACTTTTTTTCTAGAAGTTTGGCCAAACATAGCATCTTGGGTGGTATTGGAAAAAAATAGCTCTTGAAACGAGGATATACGAGAAAGATTTCTTATTCAAAAGATGGATAAAAACATCTTGTCTTCTTATTAGACCGAACCTTAATTGCACTGCACTGTCGGATAAGTAGCTAAGTAAAAGATTATCCTTAATTTTCACATCCTGACGAATAATAATGGAATATTGGACATTCGTGTATTAATTAATTCCTACCTCATTCAAACTTTGGGGGTTGAGTATGAAAATAAGATAACATCATATGGTCTCTTAGACATCCACGATATTGTGAATTTGAGTCTTTTTAAGTTCAGAACTAGTCCAATGTTTATCTGATAAGGAAATATCTAGGCCCTAAATAATAATGAAGGGAGTTCCCTAAATAGGTGGCCTATTTTGTTGCTTTATTCTGTGGGATCCATAAATAACCACACACTTTCTCCCTTAAATATGGATTATATTCCATTAGGAATACATACAATTGTAAGCCACCATTTTGTTATAATGGAAGGCAAATTTCTCTGCACTGCGCCAACATTTCTATTGATGCTTTTATTATTTTCTACCTACACAACTTTAGTCTTGACAATCCAGCCAGCTTCTTCAAGAACGTACACCTATAATAGCACCGAGTACGTCAAAAAATCATGTGATACAACATTGTACCCTCAATTGTGTTACAAATACCTCTCAAGTTATTTCAACAAGATTAAAAATAACCCCAAACTCTTAGCTACGTCTGCTCTATTCGTTACCTTATCGATAACTCGTTCTACTTTACAAACGATGAAGAACATATCGAAAAGTGGTGAATTAAAGCCTAGAGAAATTGGGACAATTCAAGATTGTCTAGAGGAATTGAATGATTCAATAGATGGACTACAAAAGTCAATCAAGGAATTTAGTATGAGTCGTGGTAAAAATGACCCAAAATTTGGACCTATAATGAATGACGTTGAGACTTGGGTAAGTGCAGCGTTGACTGATGATAATAGTTGCATGGATGGTTTTGATGAGATCTCCATGAATGGCCAAATAAAGACCATGGTGAGAAAGCTTATTTTGAGGATTGCTCATTTGTCAAGCATTTCCTTGACCTTCATAAACCATTATGCCACGATATAAAATAAGGATTTAGATAGTGTAAATAAATTTTTATACCAGTACATCTTATAAAGTATATATGTTAAGTTTGCTGAAGGTCGTTTGTTTAAGTGATAGTTTATAGTGTAATTTAATTTGATGATCGCGATCTGTACTTTGGTTTGGTTTGAGTAGGATATTTATTACTGAACGGGAAATGGTATTGTTGTATATTGAAACTATTCATAGATGGCCCGTGCGCACGGGCCCAATAGACAATATTGCATCTAGTTATTTGTATAAAATTGTATTAATCTCGCTTGAAGAGTCTTTCTCATTAATATAATATATATAGTGTGTACAATATGAATCTTAATTGATTGAAGATCTCTACTTTACATAATTACACACAAATATTAATTACAGAATATACGTAGAATATATGGTAATATATTCGCTATCACACCCCGTCATTTGGAGCGGGAGGAGGCCGGATGCTGAGACTGGATCTGAAGTCTATGAATAGCTGTCGAGGAAGCCCCTTAGTGAAAATATCTGCATACTGATACGAATAAGACACATGCAACATCTTAACATGACCTATGATAACCTTCTCACGAACAAAATGGATATTCATCTCAATGTACTTGGTTCGCTGAAAGGTCATTATTGAATATGTTTGGTTTAAATCTGAATCAGTGTTAGTGTTATAATGTTGTTTGTTCATTATGTTAAGCCACTGGTTAGTTACTCGATTAGTTTAAATCATTTATCAGTCCTTATGGCTATTTTTGTGTGACTATTAAGAAAGTGTATGTCTGGTTAGCTTAGGCTGAGATTAATCTTATATGACTATATCAAGTTATGGTTTGACTATACCTGTTTTGATTCGAAACCTGGTTTGAGGTCCATTAAGCCATATGTAATCTACTTATATGGTCTTGAGTTGTTTAATATGAAATGGTAATGTGTCTCAGCTAAGTCCAAGCTGTATAAGTTATAAAATGGTTTAAACTTATCAGTGCAAGCTGTTGAACTTCATAGACTATCCAGCACGATATACGATTAATAATCATGTTTTGACCATTATGATCACTGGTCCGAATCAGGTGTTACTTTTGCTTCAAACTCAAGTCTAGATATAACCAGTTAAGGAATGACCCTTTTGTGTGTGTCTTCTGGAAAATCTAATTTAAAACATATTGAGTTATGTCTATCCTCTACATGTTTGAGTGTAAAACATAGTATAATAAGAAGTTTGCTATAAATAGGTGTTAATTTTGAATTTGGTATAATGTGTTGAACTGAAATGGTACTTGTTTTAAATGTTGTGAACTGCTTCATGAGATGTCCCATGTCCTTAAGTCTTATTTTGAACTTATTTAGACCCCCTTATGTGTTGATCTTGACTCACTATCATTTGATTTGCCCTATTCTGATGATCAAGTATAGAATATGTATGAATGGGTTGTTTGCTGCTAAATTGTCTCACTTAAACTACCTTGTGATATGTATGCACCAACTTGAGTTATACATTAACATAACCTGTCAACATTATTCCTTTCTTCTCAATGAATCATGCATGTTTGCTGTTTTTGCTTAAGTAAGAAGTGTTTATAATGTGTTGGCATAGCTCATACGAGTATGTGGGAATATGATTAATATGAAACTTAACTAGGATAAATGTTAAATGTGTTGATACATGTTTACCTTGCAATCTGGGAATTTGTCTTTTGTCTATGATATGTGAAGATATGCAAGTAATATATTCCCAAATATACAAGGTATAAAGCTTCAAAATATATCCAGTGTATATTGGAGCTGTATATCCATGTATACCTCGGGTATACTATGGTTTTGAATATCATATGTCATCATGTCAATCGATTTTATCAGTTAAACATTTAGGCCGGATGTTAACCGAAATTCATTCTCAAAACTGGCTCATAATTTATTCACTGGTTTATCTATGATTTTTTACTTAAGGACCGATATATTTTAATTATACATAGTATACTAAATTTGTTCTGGATATCATATGTATATCAGCCCTTGTGCATGCCTAAATATGTGTGAAATAATATATTTAAATGTATATTAAGAGTGAATTCATATATCCATAAATGTAAGCATGTGTTTCATTGGGCCCGTTATATTGGGGCTGAGTATTTTTGTAATTTTATGCTTATAATTGTTGACACCCAATTTTGACCCTCTCGTCTGGTCATTAACTATAAAATTACATTAATTTTCAAAAATAATTTTTTATAATTTTATAATAATAAAATGCAACAATAAAACATTAATACAGACATAAATAAGCGATTAATAACGACACTGCATTTTTACGTAGAGTATTAAGCACACCTTGAGTCTCACGTCCGCATTCGTCATTTTAATAACAACAATTTCATGAATATTATTCATAAGCCCTATTTCCCATTAATTAAAACTCAAAACAATTCTTAATGACAAATAAATAATAAATAAATAAATAAATACATAAAATAAATAATTTAACAAGGGCGTCGCATCAGACATTCCTTAAAATTATAGCTACATTTATTAAAGCCAAAGTAATTTAAACCCCATTTAATTTTAATTTAACATCGCAAAATACACATAATAAATAAGTTTTAATAACGGCATCACATTATAAATTATTAAGCACTAATCAAATAGCACGCCCGCAGTTATTATTATAGTAGTTTAAACACAAGCTAAAATTAATAAAGCACCTAAAGTCATATTAAATAATGATAAAATATACGATTTTAAATAATATCGTTGCATTTATAAAAGCAATAAACATTCCTTAAGTAGCATATCCGCATTTATTAACACTCAAGACAATTTCATAATTATTATTTGTAATTTAAACTCCTATTACACTAATTTTAGTCTAACGCATGTATTTTAATAGTAGCGTCGCATTCATGAAACATTACTCAATCCGTAATTATCATACCCGATATTTGTCATTTTTTATAATATTTAAAGCAACTTTAAAATAATTTAGTTTAAAATCATTAAATAATACACTAATTTAATAAAGCTCAATACTAATTAATACTCTAATAACTCACCAGCCCAACCCTACTGTTACACCCCGTAAATTCAAGAGGTTAAGACGTTAAGTTAAGAACATACGAAAGGAAATAAGATTTGAATTTGGAAAGTTGGGTTGGCAAAAGGTTGTGGCCAGACTTTCAGTCAACTTTGGAGTGGTATATCTCCTAGTTCTTTAGGAGTTTTGAAGAGTTTTAAAAGATTAATATGAAGTTCGTTGAATCTAGTTTCCAACGCAACAAACCGTTCGTCGATAGGACATCGGAGTCAAAAGTTATGGAAGTTTCAAGTTTGGTGCGCTTGATCGAGCAAAGCAGCAGCTTTGGTTCAGTGTGCATGATGCCGGAATCTGGGCGCGGCGGAATGCAGGAACTTTTCTTGGAAGTGGCAGCGCTTGCCGAGGCGGCGGATTTTTGCGCGATGGCAAAGTAAAAACAGGATATTTTGTTTTAAACCTATGGGAGGGTGACAAGTGTCCTCTCATCCTTTTATCTGAAAGTGGTCCTATTTTAGGGCAAGTCTTGGAAGACTTGGCCATTTCATTTCAAACCCTCCCAAGAAAGATCCTCTCCTTCTCTCTTGATTTTTGAAGAAAACCTAGCCTAAGAGGAAATTGTTGGAGCGGCGGCAGAAGGAAAAGTGTGGGTAAACTTGTGGGAAGCGGTGGGCGATTTTGTGACGGAAGAGGTGGAAGAAAAAGGGGCTTTTGTGGGCTATTCCTTAAGGTAAAAGTTTCCCTTTCTCTTGGTTATGAGCCTAAGGTCATTATATTTTAGTAGTATAGATGTGAGCTCGAAATTGTTATATTTTAGTGATTTAGAATTGAGCCTAAGGCTATTTTATTGTAGTAGTATAGAGTTGAGCCTGAGGCTGTTTTATTTGAATAGATTTGGGTCGTCGCATGTTGTAAAGGGAGATTGTAATTGTTGAAGATGTCTAGGGCTAGATATCATGTTAGACTTAAGAACTTGGATTGGAAAGAGTTGAAAGGGGTTTAGTATTGGTTATATTGTTGGCCAAGAATGACATGAAAATTATTGGTTTATTTTGTGTCTTTGTGGGGCGGAATTTTACACGTATTAGTAGGCGTGTAATCCCCTTGTAATTGCTGAATGAATTGAGCCTTAAATGTGGCGTTGGTTATTGAATTTCGGCCTTGAAAAAGGTGGCATAGTAAGTAGAAACAAAGGAAGTGCTGTCCAAATTTCCCGTAGAACAAGGGACTTTTCATTAGGATATATTACGTTGAAGCTAGAAGCTAATAGACGTATTATGGTCATTATAGGTTGACATCTACGGACGACATATTGGACTTGGCAAGTGGATTAAGCAAAAGAGGTATGTAGAACTCTTCCTATCTCTTGAGCATGAGTAGTTATAAGCGTATGGTGCGGTGAGCGTACGTGATTTGAAATGAAGTGAAGTCATTTGACATATTTGACTTGTTTTAAGGATGTCTAGTTGGTTGAGTTAGAGAATTAACTCACGTGTCCTTAAGGAAGAGTTATAAGAATGGTTTATCCTAATAAGGTAGACAAGGATTTCTTGACATGATCAAGTATAGAATACTAGATTCGGGAAGTATTGATTCTTGAACTATTCTAAAGATAAGGGACCTGGTTCCTAAGTTAAGAAACTTGTTTTCTAAGTTAAGATTTTTTTGAAGTATTTTGAAAGTAGTGTAACTTGAATTGAAGTACAAGCCTCTTGGTTATAGAGAGAGCAAAGTGGTCTAAGACATAAAGAGTTGTAACGGATTTATGGGAAGTTAGTTATGACGGCTTTATGGGAGGATAAGGATGTCTTAGTTCTAAAGCATAAAGTTAGTATAACGGCTTTATGGGAAGTTGGTTATAATAACTTTATGGAAGCTTAAAGAAATGGTTTTTCTCGAATAAGGTAAGCCTATATAAAAGAATGGATACTAAGAAAGGCAATTCGATTTAAAAGCATCAATTGCTTAAAGTTTAAAATGAGGGTCACTTGAGTTAGAAGCCGAAGCATATTTCTAATAGTATAGTGACTTGTTTGAAATGTAGGTAAGCCTTGATACTACGGGTGTTAGTATCTTGGGGTCTTATGTGGAAAAGGGATCTTGGAAAGAATAGAAATACATAGTACTTTGGGTTGAATTTTCCCAGGACTTGTTGAGTGATATGGAAAGTGCCTAAGGTCGTAAAATGAGATCCATTTTGTATGTTAATGAAAGTCTAAAGAAGTTAGGAGCTTACTTGGACGTACCGTCAGTGATGGAGAATTCCACGGGTATGCCTCTATTGCCTCCTTATGAGTCTCTGGGACGTGCAAGCGGTGATGTGGGATTCCACGGGTATGCTCCCGGTCATAGTATGAGTTTACTTGGATGTGCAAGCGGTGATGTGGGATTCCACGGGTATGTTTCCATGGTCTTAGTATGAGTTTACCGACATACCGGTGATGTGGGATTCCACGGGTATGCATCGGGACACGCTTACGATGAGGATTAGGCATGTAGTTTGAGGGTAAGAGTATAAATGGCGGTACACCCCAAGATCGTTATACCACCTTCTTCAGGGTAAGAGTATAAATGAGGGGTAAACCCCAAGATCATTATACCACCTGGTTAGTGGATTTGCTACCCACGATGCGAGGAACACCTCGTGAAGTCATGTGCCGAGATGAGGATTCCACGGGCATGATATATGTATATATGTATGTATTGTGTATGTACGCCACGGTGAGGTAGGATGCCACGGCGCGTCATGGTTGTATTTACTTTTATGGTGTCGCGATGTGACGGGATTCCACGGGCGGAGGATATAGGTATATACATGGTTAGAATTGTGTGTCAGAAGCGGTGAGGAAGGATGCCACAGGCGCGTCACGAGTTAGATTTACACCTACGGTCGGATGATGGGAATCCCAGCGCTTGGATATTTGAGGTGGGTTCATAGCCCCGTGTGACTATGGTTCATATGTTGAGACAGTGTATAAGGTAAAGCGACTTTCATTACTTCCACTTGGTGAGCACGATGTCTTGTTAATTTGGTTATCATATATGTCTTCACCGTACTTTTGACTATTATGATTTAAATTACGATTTTCGATTTGCATACTTGGTACATATTTTGTACTGACCTCCTTCGGGGGGCTGCGTTCATGCCGCAGGTTGAGGTACATAGCTTTCTGATCCGCACTCGTAGGATCACTGTTCGGTTCTGGAAAGCTCCATTTCTCCGGAGGCTTTGTTTTTGGTATGGTTCCCTGAAGTCGTTGACTTTTGTACATTCAGGGGTATGGCGGGGCCCTGTCCCGTCACAGTTGTTATGTAAACTCTTAGAGGTCTGTAGTCATATCTTGTGGGTTACTTTATAAAAAAATTTAGAGGTAACTGCTGTTGGATTTGTTTATATCCAGGGAGGTAGCCTTATCGGCTGACCTATGATTTATTTCATTGTTTAAGTCTATGTATGTTCCGCTGTATATCTCTGATGTATACCTGTAAGGGTGCCCAGGTAGGGCACCAGTCGCGGGCCCGGGGTCGGGTCGTGACACCTACCCACTTAAATTTGTTCAAACCCCAATACCGAGGCCCAGAACCACAAGCCCAAACCCCTATTCCCCATCCTCTTTAACCCACAGCCCCTCCATTTCCCTTTTCCCTATCGACAAAAAAAAACAAGAAACCCTAAAAAAATTCCAAGTCCGCCGCACCCCACCAGCGCATCCACGAGATCCCCGCCGGATTTTCCGGTTGGAAAATCCGATTTCCCTTACCCACGCATGCATAGAACCAAATCAATCCGTTCTAAATCTCGCTCAAATCTTTCCAAAATCGAAATCGTAGCTTACCCTAATCATCTCCAATTATACGCTCAAATCAGAACGAGAATCTCCTAAACTATACCGAATCTTTACCATAACCCAAATCAATGTACAAAATGTGGTCAAGCCCTCCAAACCAACTTACCATAATCAAAACTTGCCTTAACAAATCATACAAGATATTAATACCAAGATTCGTCCAAATATAAGCAGCAAAATCTGTCCGAATCACCCAATAATGGTAAGAAAATACCTCGCACAAATCAGTCCTTACCAAAGCTTTTAAATGCAGTCCAAATCGCACCTAATTTAGAACCCAATTGGAGGTTATATAAACGAAGCAATATGTATATGAAAAGACATCTTTTTTGGACGGGAAAAAAAAAACCATTTTTACTGTCCAAAAGCAGTTCAACAACGAATCCATATTTTTCTCAAGGCCCCCATTCCCTCGCATATCGAATTCATTTAGTGAATCGACGACTTAATACGCTGTCTCGGTTCGCTGTCTGGAGAAGGTAAAACCATTCTCTTTCATGTTTTTATGCGATTTACATTTCGTGGTCTGTGAGAATTATATGCTTTATTAATATGTTTAACTCCACTTAATTGTCATTTGTGTATGATTTGAAGTACAGTTATGTATTGTCTGATCCTGTTAGATTAATATGTAATATGATTAAGTTGGTTTAGCAAAGTTAAGTGTCAAACATGTTTAATTGAGAGTTGATATTTGTTTGGATTTCTTAGGCTTATACTCTGCTTTGCTGGGTTAAACTCCGCGTTCGATGGTGCCTACAGTGACTGTTTGTGCATTATGGTGTATCTAACCCTTCTTTCGCCAAAAACTGAATATATTCATGTTGGCCAATTTTAAACTGGTTGTTAAAATAACATACCTATTTTACCTTACCAGATTAAGCGACAAAATCATTCTACTTAGCATTCTTTTGATGTTATCATGTGTTATACCCTCTGATTAAACCTACCCCCTTTTATCTTATTTTCCTTTGTTTAATTTAGAGTATGAAACTTATATTTGTATGATCATGTGTTGAGCCTACTTGAATTGTCCAATGCTCTGTTAGGGATCCACAATTAGTATTCTTAGTTTAAACTATTCCGCATACTGATTAAGACCCTATCTTGCTCTCTTAAGCTCTGCTTGTATATTTTGAGTCGCATGCCTAGAAAAAAAAAGTCATGTATACATGTCATATCTACTTAGTTGTGATTTGAAATCAGCTGAACCATGTGTCTGCTACCCCTATTATGACCTGAATAGGTTTTAAAACCCTAACACAAACCTTTGCGTATGCATGTTGAAAATTGTTGTGCCCATGCAACTTCTTGCTTTGTATTTTCTCTGTTTGGATTAAGTCATCAAACTGATACATCTGATTAAAACTAAAACCTTGAACCTGTTGGCATATGCCTATAATGTTTGATTTTCATTTGGTTAATGTATGTGTGTATCATATCTTAACACGATGAGTTTGTTGTTGCTTGACATAGAACTGCTTTGTCAGAGAAAGTTGCACAATTTCTGGCTCATATCTTGCATCATCTCTTGAGTTCGGAAATCACTAAGTCCCCTAGATAACCAGTATATATTCAGTCATGTTAGATTGTCTGGTAAAATATTTGTGTTTGGTCTTGTTATTTGTTAATGAAACAGTGCTCGTAGTTAATCAAGTGACATTTTTTCTTTAATATATAAATTCTTGTATCTAGTGCTTATGCTTGGATATATATGAGCCTGAGATATGTGATTCAATATATTGTAGGTAGTACTGTCATTTAGTATGTCATCCCTATTTGCCATCCTAGGATATTTATGGGCTTAGCTCATTCTTTGTTATCTCGTTTATTTACTCTGTATTCTTGCAATATTTTGAGCTCAACCCACTGCTTATCCTTTTCTTACTTCATTGTGTTAATTTGAGCCAATAAAAATAGTTGGAATTAGTCTACTCTTGCTAGTATATTTTAATTACATAGATGAGTTTAGATATCCTTTAACTAGTATATTTATTGTCCCTTCTTCTCTCCCTTTGCATAAAGCTCATCACTTTTGTTCAGCTAAATAGTAAGTCCAGTACATTTCAGCCCTAGCCAATTAGACCAAGGAGACCAAGGTCCAATAACATATAGCTTTCATGAGTTATTTATCTATATTTTTCTTATGTGTACAAATTCAAGGTTCCATTTCTATTTTCTACTCTGTCTTACTGTTGTGTCCGTTATTCTGGTTTGGTTTTGAACATGTTTACATGCATTCTGGGCCTGTTATGATCTGCAAGTCTCTTATTAAAAGAATTTTATTTCTCCTCTCTGTTTATCCCTCATATTCATATGCATAACCTTGTCCTCCTTCGTCCTGTTCGATTCCTATTTTTAGGGACTGATAATTAAATGTTAGCTAAAATACGCACATTCATATTATTTGGACATATACTAATCCTTATCTCTTTCTTTTTCTACATGAAATGCATTGGAGCCGAATGAAGAGTTTCATTGCGAGACTCATCGCGACTTTGTCAAATGAAGACCCGCATCTTACGTGCTTCATCCTCTCCGCATCATATATTCCAAGCCATATGCGAAATGACTTCGCCATTTCTTCGAGTCTTTATTATTGATTTCCCTTTCCCATTTATTTATTGTGACTATTTGTCTAACATTACGCTACTAGTAGGATATTTATAATAGTTAAACTTTGAACCACAGACTAGAAAGTAGCTTGACATTAGAAATTTGCTTTCCCCCCTTAAGTTAATTATTTTAGCTTGCTTAAGTTATAATTAAATCATTTAGTGATTTTCCATTTGCATAATTATTTAAGTAGTCAAGACATCATTTATTACTAAATCTTAACTTGAGAGAAATCATTTTTTATTCCTATTAGCATCCACATAAAAAATATATAAATTGTAGGATTCTTAGCCCTTGCACGATATATATTTTTCATATCCTATGCTTAAGTATATATTCTTGTCATAGTAGATTCTGCATTATCACTTCTATATTATGCTAAGCAATACATATACTTTACAGAATAATTTCATAGGCTCTCTAATGCATGTTTTCAACTAGAACTAACTTTATATATTTTAAACAAATCTCACATGTTATGTTGGCAAAAAAATACTTTCTATATCTTTTACTTAAATACCTTTCAAGCATGCATTTTCCATAGAATAATAATTAACCCTAGGTTTGACCGGACAACCACAAGTTAGCGGATCCTATAGGGTGCCTGACCCCTTCCCTTTAGGATAATAAAGAACCCTTATCCAAAATCTCACATTAATTTTGCAGACCATTAAATGGAGTTAATGTCGATTTTAACCTAGTTGACATTTAGGTGTCCTAATTCACTCAAACTAATTAGGTGGCGACTCCGCGAACCCTTAACACCTTTTAGCATTTTAGCATCCCTTTAGCACTTAGCACCTTTTACTTTTCTAGTATTATTTTAGCACCCTTTTAAGCACTTTTTAGCATTTTAGCACTTTTTAGCATTTTATTTTATTTTCTAACATTTTTCTAAGCAGGAATTCGCTAGAATAATGTCGCGATCGAAAAAGGGCGTGACAATAATATTTGGGAACTATTTTGTTTCTGCATGCGGTCATGGTACCAAGCCCAGTGTTTGTGTCACGCCCCGACTTTTCTTAAGTCTTTCCATAAAGCGTGATGACACCTGGACGATTATTTATTTTCCAGGCGAACCGTCAACTCCTTTTCTTCCTAGATTAAACATGTATTTGAGTGCGGAAATAATATATATATCATAATAAGCAATTCAAAGCTTACAAGGAACAATTTTGTGTGGGGCATTCCCCGAGATAATGAAACCTAGTTCTTAAAACATACTTTATGAGAATAACTTTCACCAAATCCGAAATAATGGATTGGTGGGTCAAAGAGGTCATGGACGATCGCTAGCCCCGTTGTGAGCTTTTCCTCTATCACGTTTCCCTGAAATATGTTAAATAAAAGAGTCAGCCCTACCATCCGGGGCTGAGTGAGAACGTCACCCTATAAATCAAAGTAATCTCGCAATATCTTAAGTACAAACATATTAGAACACAATAACCATGTTGTGAGACAAACTTCAACATTTTCAATGTATCATAATCAAGTATTCACACAATAATATTCTCTTTCAATTCGTTTCAGGATGTACTCAGCTTAACCCACGTACATGTTTTATCTCATGTTACATATTAAGGTATTCCTTTGTATTTACATATTTGTTGCGGCGTGCAACCCGATCCGATTCATTTACAAATGCATTTACATATTTGTTGCGGCGTGCAACCCGATCTATTATGTTTACGTATTTGTGAAGCGTATTCACTTTACGTTTTGTTGCGGCGTGCAACCCGATCCATTATATTTACGTATTTGTGAACGCGTATTCACTTTACGTTTTGTTGCGGCGTGCAACCCTATCCATTATGTTTACGTATTTGTGAACGCGTATTCACTTTACGTTTTGTTGCGCGCAACCCGATCCATTATATTTACGTATTTGTGAACACGTATTCACTTTACGTTTTGTTGCGGCGTGCAACCCGATCCGATGCATTTAAAAATGCATTTACATATTTGTTTTGTATGTGTTATATGTTCAAAAGGCTCAATTAATATTTCCTTCTTTCAATATTTCACCCTTCCCACTTGTATGGGTTACAACTCTCAAACCGTAAGTCGGATTTATGTACGCAAAGTCTCAAACTGTCGAGAACAGAATAATCTAGAACTCTTATTCAACAAAAAATTTTAAATTCCTCACCGAAACATTCAGTTTTCAGTTTTAACAAATACATTAAGAACTGTTTGCCGAATTTATTATCAGAACGACACACGATCTTAAAACAATCATAACTTCTTATCCGTAAGTCGGATCAAGCCCCGTAAATTCTCAAACTGACTAGAAAAGACAAATCTAGGACTTTAATTTGAATCAACATTTCATATTCGGTACCAATTGCTACAGTTTACCATTTTACCCGCTGCTTTACGGAATTTCAACCGATCCGGCGCAGAATTTTAAAATACGATAACTTCTAAACCGTAAGTCCATTCTACCTCTTCTTTAGTTCAATCTGTTCATAAAAAAGTGATTTAAAACCATACCAAATTTCGTCTAATTCTAACAAGTGAAACTCGGGAAAAATAGTTCATAATTCTACCTGCCCTCAGATTTCGTCCAAATCTGTGGCAGAAAGTTTAAACTATGATAACTCTTAAACCGTAAGTCCGTTTTACCTCTTCTTTAGTTCAATCTGTTCGTAACAAAGTGATTTACAACCATACCAAATTTCGTCTAATTAAAACAAGTATAACTCCGGAAAACAGTTTGTAACGTTCATGTCCCGAACTAGTTGTTTAAGAAATCTAAGTTCATAATTTTTCTTTTAACACCAACATTATATTCTAACATGTACAAAACTTAAAATACAGGATTTTACTAAGAAATTTGAGTGAGAAAAACTCACCTTTGTTGCTTCGTAATCGCAAATGACGCAACTTCAACTTATCATTCAACCAAACCTTTATTTGGGACTCCTTAATTGTTCTCTTTTAACCTTGTTCTCTGAAATTTCTGGTTCTTTTCTCTTTGTTGCATTTTGTTTCAGATTTTTGTATTCCTTTTTTGTTGTGTTTAATATAAAAGTGTATGTGTGTTTTATGAGAGTGGGGGGAAGTTGAGGGAGTTGAAGGAGTGAAAGAAGGGGTTGAGGGAGGGTTAGTTTAAGGGGAAAATCGCATTTTTTTCTTTTAAATTATTCTATTTTTTTTAAATCGTTTTATTATTTTTTATATTTTTTGGGACTTTACATTCTTCCCTCCTTAAACAGCATTCGTCCTCGAATGTGAATAAAGTCGTAACAAAACACATAGTCATACTATCGCACACACGTAAAGTACAATTTAACACATTTTATATTATTCCTCCTTAAACAACATTCGACATCGAATGTGAATAACATCAGAATACATGCACGTCACACAAATCGCGTAATGAACACATCTTAACACATTTTATTACCTTACTCAAACACGAATGGATATTTGACTTATCGCGCCCTCGCCTTCCTGTGTCGCTTCTTTTGTGGAGTGATTCTTCCATAAAACTTTCCGAAATAATATTTTTGTTCCTAAGATGCTTAATTTGTCTATCCAATATTTCCACCGAATTTCTTCATATCAAGCTCTTCATTCGCTATCTCTTGGGGTTGGATGACGTGAACTGGATCATGCATATATTTTCGTAACATTGATACATGAAACACCGGATGTACTGCTTCTAATTCTTGTGGAAGGGCTAGTTCGTAAGCCACATTCCCCACTCTTCGTAAGATCTCCTATGGTCCAGTAAACCTTGGACTCAACTTCTCTTTCTTTCCAAATCGCATCACTCCCTTCATTGGAGAGACTTTTAAAAATACTTTCTCTCCTTCTTGAAACTCAAGATCTCTTTTGCGATTATCCGCATAAGGCTTATGGCGGCTATGAGTATGCCTTGATCCGCTCCCGAATTATCTGTACTTTATCAATTGTTTCCTGAATGACTTCGGGTCCAAACAGTAGTGTTTCGCCCACTTCGAACCCTCCAAGTGGAGATCTACACTTTCGCCCATACAATGCTTCGAACGGGGCCATTTGTATACTAGCATGAAAGTTGTTGTTGTAAGCGAACTCAATTAGACATAAATGGTCCAACCAATTGCTCTGGAAGTCCAGCACACACGATCGCAACATATCCTCCAATGTTTGAATTGTTCGTTCAGCTTGTCCGTCAGTTTGTGGATGGAAAGCCGTACTCAATTTGACCTTTGTCCCGAGGCCTTTCTGGAAACTTTGCCAAAAGTGTGAGGTGAACTGGGAACCCCTATCCAAAATAATTTGTAATGAAATCCCATGTAACCTCACTATTTCTTTCAAATAAATTTGTGCATATCGTGGTTCCCGATATGTAGTCTTGACCGGTAGGAAATGGGCTGACTTTGTAAGACGATCAACAATCACCCATATAGAATCATAACCTTCTTTTGTTTTTGATAAACCAGTTACAAAATCCATATGAATGGCCTCCCATTTTCACATGGGGACGCCAATATCCTGAAGTAGTCCACCGGGTTTTTGATGTTCGGCTTTCACCTGTTGACACGTAAGGCATCTTTCGACAAACTCTGCAACATCTCTCTTCATTCCTTCCCACCAGTAATTTTCCTTGAGATCATGATACATTTTCGTTGATCCTGGATGAATGGAATACCTGGTGTTGTGACCTTCATTTAAGATCTTTCTTCTTAGATCTTTTATCTTAGGAACACACAAACTGCCCTTATACCGAAGGGAACCATCACTTTCTCCTAATGTAAATTGTGAAGGTTTTCCTTGTTGAATCCTCTCTCGAAATGTAACAAATTCCATGTCCTCAAACTGACTTTTCTTTATTTTTGAAGCTAAGGCAGACAACGAGGTATCATGTACCACCACTCTACCTTCACCGACCTCAGTTAAATTAACCCTGAGGTTTTTTCAATTTTTGTACCTCACGAACAATATCTCTCTTTTGAACTGCCAAGTGGGCCAAGATGCCCATTGATCTCCTACTGAGTGTGTCAGCCACCACGTTAGCTTTTCTACGATGGTAAAGAATGCTAAGGTCGTAATCCTTAAGCAACTCTAACCATTTTCTTTGTTGGAGATTCAAATCCTTTTGCGTGGTTATGTACTGCAAACTTTTATGATCTGTAACTATATCTACATGCACCCCATACAAATAGTGTCTCCATATTCGTAAGGCAAACACTACCGCGGCCAATTCCAAGTCATGAATTGGATAATTCTTCTCATGTACCTTCAATTGTCTAGACGCATACGCAATAACTTTTCCAAATTGCATCAAGACGCATCCTAACCCCACCCTAGATGCATCACAATAGACTGTGAATCTCTCTTGTCCCAATGGTAGGGTTAGAACTGGTGCGGTAGTCAACAATTCCTTCGCTTTGGAAAACTTGCTTCACGCTTCTAACCATCGTACTTAACCGCTTTATGAGACAATCGGGTCAAGGAGCGTGAAGACTAGAGAAACCTTCACAAATCTTACATTGGAGTGGTAGGTTTCGCCGCTTCTTTCGCTTCTATCTTTTGGGGGTCTACCATAATTTCACCCCTTGACACCACATGGCCCAAGAAGGCTACATTTTCCAACCAAAATTCACACTTTGAGAATTTAGCATACAATTTCTCCCGTTTCAAGACTTGAAGCACTACTCTTAAATGCTCTTCATGTTCTTCAACTAACTTGCTGTAAATTAGGATATCATCTATAAATACAATTACGAACAAATCCAAGAATGGTTTAAAGATTCTGTTCATTAGATCCATAAAAGCTGCTGGGGCATTGGTTAATCCTAAAGACATGACCAAGAACTCATAATGGCCATATCAGGTCCTAAAGGCTGTTTTTGATATATCATTCAGATTTATTTTCATCTGATGATATCTCGAACGAAGATCAATCTTGGAAAAATAATTGGCTCTCTGAAGTTGGTCAAAAAGATCATCGATTCTTGGTAATGGATATCGATTCTTGATCGTGACCTTATTGATTTGTCGATAATCGATGCACATTCGGAGCGATCCATCTTTTTTCTTCACAAAAAAGACTGGTGCGCCCCAGGGGGAAACACTAGGCCTTATAAATCCTTTATCCAGAAGATCTTTCAACTGTTCTTTTAACTCTCTCAATTTAGCTGGGGCCATTCGATATGGAAGAATAGAAATAGGTCTTGTACCCAGAATTAACTCTATAGCGAACTCCGCTTCTCTATCCGGAGGAAGGCCTGGGAGATCTTCAGGAAAAAAAAAACCTTCGAAAATTTTCAAACAATAGGGACATCATGCACCGTTGGGGACTTTTTTTTTTTTTTTTTGGGTATCTACTATATTAGCCAGATATGCGTACTCCACTTTGTGACTCCTTAATAACTTTTGAGACCTAAGGTAAAAAAATAAGCTGACGTGAGGATATTCCTCGTATCATGGGTAGCAAATCCACGGAACAGGTGGTATAACGTCTTGGGGGTTTTCCCCTCATTTATACTCTTACCCTGAAACAGGTGGTATGACGTCTTGGGGCTTTCCCCTCATTCATACTCTTACCCTGGAGAAGGTGGTATGACGTCTTGGGGCTTGCCCCTCATTCATACTCTTACCCTGGAGAAGGTGGTATAACGTCTTGGGGCTTGCCCCTCATTTATACTCTTACCCTGCAGAAGGTGGTATAACGCCTTGGGGTTTACCCCTCAATTATACTCTTACCCTGGAGAAGGTGGTATAACGTCTTGGGGCTTGCCCCTCATTTATACTCTTACCCTAGAGAAGGTGGTATAACGTCTTGGGGGTTTACCCCTCATTTATACTCTTACCCTGGAGAAGGTGGTATAACGTCTTGGGGGTTTACCCCTCATTTATACTCTTACTCTGGAGAAGGTGGTATAACGTCTTGGGGGTTTACCCCTCATTTATACTCTTACCCTGGAGAAAGTGGCTATCCTACATAACATAAGTAAGTCAAGAAATCCCCTAACTTCTTATTGACATTATTAATATATCCTCTCATTTTAGTTCACTTAAGGCACTAACATGTCTTAATAAAAGAATCCGGAAATTTAATTCCAAGTACTACATACTTCTACTCTTTTAAAACGAATGACTCTTTTTTTTTATATAAAACTTCCAAGATACTAATAACCATAGCATCAAGTCACTTGTCCTTACTTATCTTACTTAAAGTAAATCTCTCCTTTTAACTTTCCATAAAGCGAATATAACCAACTTCCCATAAAGTCGTTATATTAATCTTATACCTTAGTCAATTACATTTTCCTATTTCCAAGGGACTTAAACTTTTAAAACAAAACAAGTATCATATACTCAAAACACTTCAAGTCCCTTAACTTTGAAAACTTAAGACATCCTTAATAGTTTTAAAGAAGTGGGTTAACCTCCTAACTCGCCCAACTTGGCCATTCTTAAATAAGTAAAGGATATCAAAGTATTGTATGTCTACCGTATCATATAAGTACAATTATTCATGCTCAAGAGATAGGAAAGTTCCACATACCTTTATTGATCTTCTAAACGATGAGTGGAACTCTCTCTGGATGGAGTTGACTATTTTCTATAGTATGACTCCAATCGGATAGTTGAAAAAGGTCGAGTCACATAAATGCCTCTTTCGTGAATACTCTCTTTTTTGATTTGGCAAAACCTTCTACCCTCATTGTCATGTTGACGATCTGAAGGTACTGTTGACACCCAATTTTGACTCATCTTTTAGGAATTTCTTGCAATTTTAAGCATTTTAGGACACCACATTTTATCTTAATTTTTGACATTTTTTGTGTATTTTTTACCTAACATTCTATGTTGTTTTATTTTTTGTAAATTGACATCATGTTTTTATTTTAAGTAGATATTAAACATTTTTAAATATTATGTTATTATTGTTGCGCGATCATTTTGTTTTACTAATTTTGCATCTCTTTAAATAATTAACTGACATTCCGTCTTTACTTTTAATCAGGCATTAAATATTTACTAAATATTGTATTTTATTATTATTGCATCGGCATTGACATTTTAATAATTTTGTATCTTTAAATAATTTTTCTAAATAATTAATCTATTTTGCATTTTTGTCAAATCAGTCCAATCCGCCAGAAACCGAAGCCCAAACTGAGGCCCAATACACCTTTCATCTTTTCCCTCCAATACCCAATACCCAAAGCCCAATATCCAAAACCCAAACCCTAAACCTAATCCCACACTATAAATAAAACCCTACTTCTACCCTATTAACAGACACAACCGCCCACTTCAAAATCAACAGCCGTCACCCCTCTCTAAAAAAAAAAAAACCTTCAGCACAATCTTCCCTCTTTAAACCTTCAGACCTACCCTCCATCAGCCCACTTTCCCACTCTCCCTCACCTCTCCCGTCACACACACCCTAATTCACACAGCCCATCACCATACCCTATTTCTACCAACCACCACTTACCTCTCACCTTCCCATCGCGACTAACCTGCATCTTTCAACACGCCCACATAACACGCCCATTTCATCTTCTTAACTGATCTCTCTTCTCTTGATCTCTTTCCCTTTAAATCCAAAATTAATTACTAACAAATTCACACACACACACACACAATCGTCTCTCTATATCTATATTGTATTTTACATGTTTGCAGATCGGAGCTTTTAGCAGAACCGATTCAATTCTCTTATTTCTTATTTTCTTTTTGGGTTAGGAAATATGGCTATTTACACTGTGTTTCCTGCTTTAGTGCGCTGCGTAGAGGGGGGGAAAACTGAGTCTTGAACTATAATTGCACTTAAACTTTGTTGGTGAATTTCGTGGACACATAACTGTTTTGGCTTTGAGAAATTGTGGTGTCTTTATTTGTTTTAGGTGTCATTGTTGTGGATAATGGAATAGTGTTGTATGTTTTGATGTGTAAATTAATCTCTGGAGTGCTATAATTGGAAAAAGGGTTGCTAGGGATTTGATGGGGTTTCAAGTTACATTATACTATTATAGTAACATTATTTTACAGCAGTACTATACTTTCTGCAATGAGATGATTGTATTACTTGTATAAAGTTATAATAGATGAAGCACTATTTCTCCTCCTTCATGGTTAGTATAATGTGCAAGGCTTTAGAATTTTCTAAACTGTTGTTGGTAGGAATTTGATGGGGTTTCTAATTACACTGTAGGAATGGGTTTCTAATTCATAATATATTAATTGAGAGATAAGTGCTAACCAAAGACGCAGCGACGCTGAGAATCAGGAGTGGCCATAACTGTTCTGTTGTCCCGTACTGATTTTTGGACGATGTTGCCCCTCTTATTTTAAACTGATTAGAATATATTCGTATTTCCAAAAGATAGATACTACAATGTGTATTTTACTGATTTTTTTTACTGCGCACTTGGCCGATGAAGGAATCTCCGTCTGATTTCCAAGGCCTCCCCTGTGCAAAAGACGGATTTATTTTTGGCTTTATTTATTAATTATTGCAATTACTTTAAAAATTGTTTATTTTTATTACTAACACTTTTACTAAGTGTTTATGCAGGTACCCGGAGATCATCTTGTGCAGAAGCCTAAAAAGGGCTAAAGATATCCCGAAGTTTTATCTTATGTCGCATTTAAATTTCAGTTTTACTATTTTTGTATTGCATTTTATTTTAATTGTAAATTATGTAAAAATGCTTAGAATAGGTTGAATAAAAGTCAATACACAATTAACCTAGGTTTGAACGGATAACCGCAAGTTAGCGGATCTTAAAGGATGCCTAACCCCTTCCCTTTAGATAATAAAGAACCCTGATCCAGAATCTCACATAGCTTTTCACAGACCTTTAAATGGAGATCATTTATAGCATTTTTATGCTATTTAATAAGTGTCCTAATTCACTATAATAATTAGGTGGCGACTCCTTAAATACATTCAGGAATCAACCATACGTGGTACTCCCGTTTCGACTCCGGTTAAAATGGGGTGTTACAGATGGCGACTCTGCTGGGGATAATCAGGTTCTTGACCATAGCAAACCTAGGTTTATTATTTGCTTGACTTTATTTGCTTTTATTTATGTTAAATGCCTTAAAATTATTTGTTTTAATCTTGTATGCTTAGCTGTTTTAATTGCTATTTGCTTTTATTGCTTTCCTTAAACTGACATTCCGCTCATATTTCCTCCACTCTGGAAAATTCACATTGTCACACACTATACGCGTTGGTGTGCTTCGCGCACCCGCAAATTTCTTTCAAGAACACCCAAAATTTAGGAGAGTTGGCGCTGCGTGGAGTTAGATCGGTTCGTCTGATCAGCCACGTAGCCTTCTCACTCGAGTTGTCTCGGGAACTCAAGGCCTAATAAGCCAAATCTTAGAAAGCTTAAGATAGAGCTATACCACCCTTTTATATTAGTCATGCACGATAAACCTTAGGTGGGTTAATCCGGTATTAACGCCACAATTAGAAATCCACCAAACTTGTCGACGGGTTTCACAACCCAACGACCCATTAGCATACTATGTGTAGCGTGATGGTGATAGCGGATCCAAGCCCGGTTATAACACCAAATTGGAAAAAGTGCACCGTCATTTGGTCGCCATTTCCGACAAAACATTGTAGTTTAACGGCTTGGACCTATTTATCATAATCTTGCATATTTGGCGTTTAGGCCTACCTCTGGCATAAGAGAGGTCCCATGCATATTAGGCGCGCACTTGATTTGCATGCTTTTGTTTACTATTGTTGTCGCTAGCAATTCTGTATATATTATGCAATAATTACCCTTTTAACCCCTGTACATATCATGCTTATAATTCCGGCCACAAGCATTTGCATTTTTGCACTTTTGTTGTCACTTTGCAATCAGGACTTCTACCGCGTAAATCGCTCCTAAACAACGCGATCTGGACTTTGTGAAGCATTAACCACCAGTCCGGTTGAACCCAAGCAGGGGAGTCTTTGACTATATTGTCACGCCCTTACATTTTACTATTTTTGCGGCTTGCTTACTCTCACTCATTTGTCATATTTTTGCAGGAAAACTGTCCTCGCAAATAGTCGAGGACGGACAACAACAAAAAAGAGGAAGAAAAAGAATAGAAAAAAATCATCCCAAGAATGAGTTGAGTTATGTTGACGGAAAGAAGTCAGATTATACCAGATTCAACAAAGCACCGTTCTGGGTCTTACATTTTGCATTTCTATACATATTTGCAAGTCTAATTGATATGTCTAGTATTGATTACATAATTCTTTATCATGCATTTTACAACATAATTATTCCGAACTACGCGTGTCTGATTCTCACCGTACGGTATGATACGTAGGCAACCCGTCTAGGGTTCGACACCACCACGTAAAAAAAAAAAAAAAAAAAAAAAGGGGACATATTTGGTTCACCCATTCATTACATTTATCCAAACACGGATATTCATTATTGCATTTCAATCATTCTAGTACATACATTCATTCATGCATTTCATTCATTCTATCACAGTCAGTCATTTTTTTTCATTACATTCTTTTACTTTGCATTAGTCTTATAGTGAACAATAATTTGTTTTGTACAGCTTTATTTTTGCATTTCTTTCATGAATAAATTCTTTTAAATCATACGTTTTATAACACATCTGAACGAACTACGACACTGATTCTCACAAAGACGAGATACGAGGCACTCTATTCGTTCTGCATCATTTATTCAAAAAATACAAAAAATATCTTGTTCATAAATACAAAAATGTTATCCAAAAATACAAAAACATTTTTTTAGCATCATTGTTTGACTTGGTTGATACCAACACAGTTGAGAGTGTGCATAGGAAAGAACGTGTAATAATCAATATGGGCTGACTTCGTGGTAAACCATAGATTCTTTTGGTACCTCTTATTCACCCGTAAATGACATTGTCTTACATGCTTCTAAGATAAGAACGAAACCAACCTCATCGCTTCACGTGCATTGTGTGGTGAGTTTTAGAATCGATTCAATTGCATTGCATTGTGATCTAGAACTTGGCCCGAATGTTTGTTGAGGCGAAATCCTGAGTAACACTCGGTGTGGGAAATGATCGTAGGCTTTCTTTGACCCGTTTGAGCCTTTTTCAGCCTACCAAATAACATTATCCGTAGTACACCTCCTTTGAGCCTAAAGCCTATTCTTTTGACAACCGCATATTACACCTATACCCTTTCTGAGTGCGTACGCACTATCCCTCTTTTGGCCCGACCTCCTTGAGCGCTTTGTAAATGTGCAAGTGGCTGACAAAATTCTGCCAAAGGTTGCAAAGACAAAAATTGTCAAAGTCCCAAAAGGAAAAAGAAAACACAAATGATGACTCACAAAAGAAGAAATCAAAGCCCCAAGAAAAGAATGCAAGAATAAATTTGGAAAAAGCTGGCTCAAACGAAAGATTCAATAAGTCAGATAGAAAACGGGACAAAAAAAGAGGAAAGAAAAAAAGCAGTCAAGATTAAAGCACACAAATATCAAGCACTGACGTAGTCCAACGCCGGCGAGGATTAGTCACTTTACCCAAATGATATCCATCCTTTCGCCAAGCCTACATTACAAGCTTCCACGACAAGCCCTACATGATCTTATATCGAGAGTTCTCACATTAGTGGATACTTACATGACGGCCAAGCCTATGGTATCACAATCGCATGCATCAACATCCTTTCGAGTGTGAGCGCATTTCTAAACGCCCCAAAATTCAAAATACCGGAATATATGTGAGAAATGGACTTTCTTTCAAATGAGGCACTTGAAACGCGAGATTACGTGTAGTTCAAACCTTGGTTGCAAGTGTGTCGATACTTGTGTCCGAGGTACCATTTGAAACTATAGAATTACCTGTTTCGCCTTGATTAGACCGGAAGTGAATAACGGAATTCCTAAGCACACTACTAATTGTTGGTATCAACTGAAGCCAGAACGTGATGTTGTCTTTCCACTTTTCAAAAAAAAAAATGCATATAAAATAATCATTTTTTGCATCACGAACTACGTCTTGACCTGATTCCCTCAGCGGGATACGTAGGCGGCCTAAATCGGCTTCGGTCACACCATTGGAAATTTTCGCATTGGCTCGCGTGCGACAAAATGCGTTTGTTTATTCTGAAAAGAGATATGAGCAATGTCCGCCAGAGCTAAGTCTTGCCCATGCACCCCGCATAACTAAAACTGGGACAATTTTGAGAAATGCATTGTGAAGAGATCATAATAAGGATTCCAAAAGCAATCGCATCATTCAAAGAAACATTCACAAAGATCCAAAGAAGTCCGCACAGAGATCGTGACAAGACTCGCAGCATTCAACAAGCTTTCACAACATTCAACACGCCCGTGCAAGGACGAGACTCAACATTTGCAGCATCACATCAATACAACCGCCATCACATCTTACATGATAACATTTCTACTCATGCTATTACATTGCTTATAAATTCTTGCGTTGTCATTTTTGGCTTAACAATTATGCACTAACCTTTTGCTGAAGTCTGAGCATGCAAGCAGCAAGAGCCAAAGCTACAAAGTTGACGCGAATCAACCACTCATTTCCCAAAACTCACAAATTTTCTTTGAGCGCAGGTTTCTTCATATTAGCAGAGGCAGAAAGAACGCAACAGAAGCAGAAAGGGACATCGACGATCAACAATCAAAGTTCAAAATCCACAACAAAGTCTAGCGATCACCAGCATGAGTCAAATTTGCAACCCACGATCGCGACACAACAAAGCCGGGCAGAGCATTTATTCTACACGAGCATCAGCATTACGTCTAGGCAACGACGCCAAGATCAACACGCCCGTGCAACGACGCTATCGCGATAATACGCCCAGTAACGACGCACGCGATTATGTCCAGCAACGACATCATCGCGATTGGTTCACGCAACGACGCCAAAGAAGAACACGCCCAGTAACGACGCCATCGCGATCGCGCCTACGCAACGACGCCATCAACAATACGCCTGTGCAACGACGCGACGCGATTATGTCCAGTGCAACATCATCAAGATTGCGTTTACGCAACGACGCCAAGAAGAACACGCCCAGTAACGACGCCATCGCGATCGCTTTACACAACGACGCCATCGCGAATACGCCCAGTAACGACGCTATCGCGATCGCGCCTACGCAACGACGCCATCAAGAATACGCCCGTGCAACGACGCGACGCGATTATGTCCAGTAACGACATCATCGATTGCGTCACGCAACGACGCCAAAGAAGAACACGCCCAGTAACGATCATCGCGATTGCGTTTACGCAACGACGCCAAGAAAGAACATCGCCCAGTAACGACGCCATCAAGATCGCCTACGCAACGACGCCATCAAGAATACGCCCAGTAACGACGCGACGCGATTATGTCCAGCAACGACATCATCGCGACGTTTACGCAACGACGCCAAAGAACACGCCCAGTAACGACGTTATCACCAACAAGTCCAAAACGACGCTACGACGCCAAGTCCAAAACGACGCCAAGAAGAATACGCCCGTAGCGACGCCATCAAGCGATCGCGTCTATGCAACGACGTCATCTCATGTAAGCCTATGCAACGGCTTCATCAATGTTTCGTCTATGCAACGACGAGCATCTGCATCGCGTCTGGGCAACGACGTCATTTCATGTAAGTCCATGTAGCGGCTTCATCCATGCTTCGTCTATGCAACGACGAACATCTGCATCACGTCTATGCAACGACGCCATATCATGTAAAGTCTATGCAACGACTTTATTTATGCCTCGTCTATGCAACGACGAACATCTGCATCGCGTCTATGCAATGACGCCATCAGCATCTACAAACGCCATGCCTTTTCCAGCACCACATCACCTGCAACCCAGTGTTAAATCATACTTCGACACTGGGACAAATTTTGAATTTGCGTCGGCATTGTCTTTAATTTTGCAAAGATCTCAAAGTTTCAAATGGCCATCATAATTCGACACTGGGACAAAATTTTTGAATCTGCATCAGCTTTTGTCCATTCTTTTTCTTGATCTTTGCTTTTATTCTGACGATGAGAACAAAATTGGCTACAAGTCAACGTCTTTGTCCGAAAACTCTTTCATCATCTTCGGACAAAGAGGGACAAACTGTTGACACCCAATTTTGACCCATCTTTTAGGAATTTCTTGCAATTTTAAGCATTTTAGGACACCACATTTTATCTTAACTTTTGACATTTTTTGTGTATTTTTTACCTAATATTCTATGTTGTTTTATTTTTTGTAAATTGACATCATGTTTTTATTTTAAGTAGATATTAAACATTTTTAAATATTATGTTATTATTGTTGCGCGATCATTTTGTTTTACTAATTTTGCATCTCTTTAAATAATTAACTGACATTCCGTCTTTACTTTTAATCAGGCATTAAATATTTACTAAATATTGTATTTTATTATTATTGCATCGGCATTGACATTTTAATAATTTTGTATCTTTAAATAATTTTTCTAAATAATTAATCTATTTTGCATTTTTGTCAAATCAGTCCAGTCTAAGGCACAATCTGAATCAGTCCAATCCGCCATAAACCGAAGCCCAAACTGAGGCCCAATACACCTTTCATCTTTTCCCTCCAATACCCAATACCCAAAGCCCAATATCCAAAACCCAAACCCTAAACCTAATCCCACACTATAAATAAAACCCTACTTCTACCCTATTAACAGACACAACCGCCCACTTCAAAATCAACAGCCGTCACCCCTCTCTAAAAAAAAAAACCTTCAGCACAATCTTCCCTCTTTAAACCTTCAGACCTACCCTCCATCAGCCCACTTTCCCACTCTCCCTCACCTCTCCCGTCACACACACCCTAATTCACACAGCCCATCACCATACCCTATTTCTACCAACCCAGCCGCCTACCCCTCTCACCTTCCCATCGCCGACTTAACCTGCACTCTTCACCAAGACGCCTCAACACACGCACTCCCATTTCATCTTCTTAATCGATCTCTTCTCTTGATCTCTTTCCTTTAAATCCAAAATTAATTACTAACAAATTCACACACACACACACACAATCGTCTCTATATCTATATCAGATTTTACATGCTTTGCAGACGGAGCTTTTAGCAGTAACCGATTCAATTCTCTTATTTCTTATTTTCTTTTCGGTTAGGAAATATGGCTATTTACACCGTGTTTCCGCTTTAGTGCGCATGTAGAGTGGGGAAATCAGTCTTGAACTATAATTGCACTTAAACTTTGTCAGTGAATTTCATGGACACATAACTGCTTTGGCTTTGAGAAATTGTGGTGTCTTTATTTGTTTTAGGTGTCATTTGTGGATAATGGAATAGTGTTGTATGTTTTGACGTGTAAATTAATCTGGAGTGCTATAATTGGAAAAAGGGTTGCTAGGAATTTGATGGGTTTCAAGTTACATTATACTATTATAGTAACATTATTTTACAAAGAAGATTATACTTTCTCAGAATGAGATTTATCAGATACTTGTATAAAGTTATAATAGATAAGCACTATTTCTCCTCCTTCATGGTTAGTATAATGTGCAAGGCTTTAGAATTTTCTAAACCGCTGTTGGTAGGAATTTGACGGGTTTCTAATTACAATCGTAGGAATGGGTTTCTAATTCATAATATATTAATTGAGAGATAAGTGCTAACTAAAGACGCAATGACGCCGAGAATCGTGAGCGCCATAATCGCTCGTTGTCCCGTACTGATTTTTGGACGATGTTGCCCCTCTTATTTTAAACTGATTAGAATATATTCGTATTTCCAAAAGATAGATACTACAATGTGTATTTTACTGATTTTTTTTTACTGCGCACTTGGCCGATGAAGGAATCTCCGTCTGATTTCCAAGGCCTCCCCTGTGCAAAAGACGGATTTATTTTTGGCTTTATTTATTAATTATTGCAATTACTTTAAAAATTGTTTATTTTTATTACTAACACTTTTACTAAGTGTTTATGCAGGTACCCGGAGATCATCTTGTGCAGAAGCCTAAAAAGGGCTAAAGATATCCCGAAGTTTTATCTTATGTCGCATTTAAATTTCAGTTTTACTATTTTTGTATTGCATTTTATTTTAATTGTAAATTATGTAAAAATGCTTAGAATAGGTTGAATAAAAGTCAATACACAATTAACCTAGGTTTGAACGGATAACCGCAAGTTAGCGGATCTTAAAGGATGCCTAACCCCTTCCCTTTAGATAATAAAGAACCCTGATCCGTAATCTCACATAGCTTTTCACGCACCTTTAAACGGAGATCATTTATAGCATTTTTATGCTATTTAATAAGTGTCCTAATTCACTATAATAATTAGGCGCGATTCTTAAATACATTCAGAATCAACCATACGTGGTACTCCCGCTTCGACTCCTAAGTTAAAATGGGTGTTACAGTGCACGTCCGATCATAAAGCTAACGCCACTACCTTCTACCAAGTTCGGTTTAAACCTCAACAAATCTTTCGACCTTCTCCCTTTCTCAGAGAATAATATGTGTCAGATGGCCGACAATCACATGAATTAGGTATTGTATTATTTCACATTGTGGTCTCCTTGTTTCCACAGTTCAAACGCCTGAGCATATTTTTTTTGGGTGTTAGGCATGTACTTTTCAATGAATGCGACACTGAACTCTCCCCACGTCATCGATAGTGACTTCATGGATAATTTCTTCTAAAATTTCTCCACCTCACCCCTGTGTCGTCTGTTGACACCCAATTTTGACCCTCCGTCCAGTCACTAACTATAAAATTAGGCTAATTTTGTAAAATAATTTTTTATAATTTTTTATAATAAAATGTAGCGATAAAACCTAAATACATGCATAAATAAACATTCTATAATGGCATCGTGTCTTACGTAGAGTTTTTAGAGTCTCGCGCCGCATTTACTAATTGTAAGCTCATTGTAATTTTAATCATTAATAAATACATAAAATAATTAATTTAGCAATGACGTCACGTCAAGTAGCATAGTTGCATTTATTAATACACAAGAGAATGTCATAATCATTTGTAATTTAAAATCAATTTTTTTTATTTAATAGCGTCGCATTTATAAGGCTTTAAACAATTCTTAAATATCGTACTTGCATTCTAAGATTTAAGTAATTTAATATAAACTCAATGCAATTTTAATTTAACTTCGCAATAATGCATAATAATAAGTTTTTAAATAATAGCGCCGCATTTTAACATATTAAGCACTAATTAAATAACACGCCCGCATTTATTATGATAATTAGACTAATTTAGCACCTAAATAATTAGACTAATTTAGCACCTAAATAATTTAACTAAATCAAATAATCTAATCCTAATTAATTAAGCACCTAAAATTAAACTAATTAAAACTCTTAATACTAATACCCCTAATTAAAAGCCTAATTAAATAACTAACCTAACACTTAATACTAACCTAACTACTCAAATTTAACCCGCGAGGCCCACCCCATCACCCTTATTTCCCTTTACCACCCAAAGCCCGTAAGCTGCCAGCTTCTTCCTCATTTACCTTGTCCTCGTCTCTCCCGCAAACGCAGCCTTCAACGAACCCTAAAACACTAAGAACTGCCGCTTCCACGCCCGGATTTCGCCGAGAATCCGGCTTCCTTACCCACGCCGCACGGCCACTCTTCTTACCATAACCTAAACCAAATCTTCAAACGGCAACTCGTCACAATCTATTCAAATCGCAAAATCAGAAATTACCCTCCTTACTCATGCAAAGGCAGCCCAAATCGTCCCTATATGGTACCTAAATAACCCTAATTTCAAGAGGAATATTAGCACAAATCTCGCCAAGAATCGCACGTAAATCGCATTGATTGCTTACCAACTTTAGAACCTAGCGAGGCTATTTAAGAACATGCACATGCATCGAAAGCGAGGCGTAGATAGCATAGCAACACTGGGGAAGAGACACAAAAGCACAGCTCATGGAAGAGAGCGCTCAAGAGCAAGAGACTACAGAGTTGGCCGAAGGCACGATAGGCAAGGCGTGCATACAGAGCATCACCGCAAGCACGAATAGTAGTTCAAATCTTCTTCTTTCAATTCAAACTAAGAATCAAGAACAAACCTTGCCCTTATTCGCATCGCAAACCCAAAACCCGGCCGATCGACCGACGACTTGATACGCCGCCCGGTCGCGTCCGATAAGGTAAATCATATCCTCTTTGTGAAATTCGACTGTGATTCGACATGTAAGTTTGTTTTATCCTCGATTGCCGCCAGACGTATATTCGTATTTGTTGTCTCAATACGCTGGTAATTCGCTTTCTAAGCATTCGCCGAACGAAGGTCCAAATATGATATAATGATGCTTGGTTTAGTTATTAGTCGCTTGCTAAGACATGTCATCGCGGCATAATAAATTGTTCATATTAAAATTGCTTATCCATTGCTTCCAAATGACATATAGGTTTGACATCGATTTCCTACCCATCTCTCGCTTCTATCTTTCGAGTTATGGCCTGCTTGCATCCAATCTTGGTTTATACTCATGTTCTCGTGATAAGAGATATGTATGGAAGGCACCGATATCGAAACTACCTAAGTTAATAGAACGGTCTAAGAAATGGTTTAAACTTAAGGATACGGGCCCTTGATTCTCATCGAGTCCTCGCATTATCTATCTACGAGTGTATTGTCTTTCTTAGTACGATCCGAATCACGTGTATGTTTATCTACGCCAAATAGTTTGTTAAGTGAAGGATATGTTAGAGTAATCTCGGTTTGGTTTGATCGCTATTTTAAATTCACTATGACGACGCTGAACGAAAGTGTTTGTATGAGATCGCATTGACTTTGATTTCTTGTTATGGGTATAAATTGGTCCTATATTTCTAACTTCTTGTTAAACTTGACTTAAAAATCAATCATAAAAAGGGGGCACATATGTTTCTATTCCATCCTAAAATGCTCACCCACCGCTTTTTTAGATGTCGAAACGTGCATGCTTGATATCCGATTTTCTCCTCTCAAATTCATTTCTTCGACTCGCTTAAACCAAAACAATCTAGCATTGCAAAACACTTAAAATCGTGATGATACTTGTCCTCGCTTTGTTTCAAAGATGATTTATGTACTACTATGAGATTATCCGAGTTTTATGGCCAATACATGTATTTAACTCAATTCTTGAGTCACCGCTTAAAACCGCATTAGCCTAGATGAGTCCCTTCAGTAAACACGCTCCTCTCGCAACACATGGTCGAGTCTCACTATAGGTCGCGCTAGCCGCCTAAATATTATACGGGAAGTTCTATTTGATTGTTAAGGATCCTGCACGCCACTAAATCACCCATTGTTTTCAAAGTGAATACTTCTTCCATCACCACATGATTTCCTACCATAAAACGGGCACATATGTCTATATTCCATCCTAAATTGCTTAGTCGCTCTCCAAGAATATATAGGTTTGACATTCGATTTCTTATCCATCTCTGCTCATATGTCCCGAACCACGGTCTTGTTTGCATAAGCATGTAGCAGTTGTATGACTTAGGCATGATCTATCCTATAATCTCTCGTGATACTTACAATTCTCTTGCTAGAATTAATGTTTGCTTTATTTGCCTAAACTATCCATCGTACTATCTCGATCACCGTGACCGCTATAATACACGCCGATAAGGAATTTGATCTACTCTTACTATACGCATCCGATTGTTAATGCTCAAGTACATCACTATGTGAACCATAAGAATATTCTCCAACCTCATCAGATTTCACCGTCGTCGCATCTGCTTGCAATCACATAAAGTGACCTCGCCTAGTAACCGACTTATACATCTTATGCTCTAGTTGTGCTTAGATCACGCAGGTGCAGATTCCCTTGTGATTCGAATAATTAAGGCATATACTAATTCTTATCTTTCTTTTTACACGGCACGACCGAGCAACAAAGAGTCTCATAACGAGACTCGCCGTGGCAAACGAAGGCATGCATATACATCCATCGAGTCCTCTTCTACCATTCCTAGACAAACAACAGACGGGTCATCCGCCCAATCCCTTCACTCTCTTAACTTGCTTATCTCATTTTTATGCCTTTATTTATTTATTGTAATTTCATTATTTAATTTTGTAATTAATAGGAGAATTTCTAGCAATTAGCCTTTAAACATATAAGTGGGGAATGTAATTTAAAGTTCACCGCTTAACTTACTTGCCTTTTAGGATTGTCATGCATGTCTAATTTTGCCAAAAAATAATCTAGCTTGCATCACAAAACCAACAGTAATTAAAACCTAAACCATACTTTTGCATGATTAACAAAGCAAATTCATAAGTAACTAACTTTCCCTTTATTTCCCATTTCCAAAAAGTATTTTACAAACAACATGAATGCATATTTTTGAACTTTATACTATGTTTATAAATTATGTCAGGCCTATTTATTGCCTTCGCACTATACCCCTGCAATATATATTTTATCTAATATAGTATTTAGGTACCTTAATCGCATATTTTTCAAAACTGACTTTGTCTTTTATACACAAATCTTGCAAAGTATTTTAGAGAATATATCTTATACTTACAAATCTCTTTTTTCTTAAATGCTTTTAAACACGCATTTTATAATTACCCTAGGTTTGGCAGGACAACCGCAAGTTAGCGGATCTTAGAGGGTGCCTAACCCCTTCCCTCTAGATTAATAAAGAACCCTTACCCAGAATCTCACTAAGTTTAGCAGACCATTAAAATGGAGTTAATGTTTTACTTCAAACTAGTTAAACATGTAGGTGTCCTAATTCACCCAATTAATTAGGTGGCGACTCCGCGAACCCTTGGCATTCTAGCAACCCTTTAGCATTTTAGCACCCTTTTAAACTTTAGCATCTTTTGCACTTTTAGCATCTTTGGCAATTTAAACATTTTTAAACCTTCAAGCCTTTTTAACTATTTAGCATTATTATTTTTATTTTCTAACCTTTATTTTAGGGCATGCAGGAGTTTAGAAAATAAAGTCGCGGTCGAAAAAGGGTGCGACAGAATGGCGACTCCACTGGGGATTTAGGTTCTTAACCACAACAGACCTAGGGCTATTATTTGGCAATTATTTTGCATTTAATTTTTTGTGTATTGTATTTTATTTATTTTTTGCTACTTGCTTTACTGCTTTCCCTAAACTGGCATTCCGCTCATATTTCTTCCATTCTGGAAAATTCACACAAATCACACACTCACGCTACTGGCGTGTTCACAAGACCGCAAATTTCTTTCAAAAATATCCAAATTTTAGGAGAGTCACGCCGCATGGAGTTAGATCGGTCGCTCGATCACCGCGTAGCCTTCTCACTCGAGTTGTCCGCTGAACTCAAGGCCTAGTAAAGCCAAATCTTAGCAACTTAAGATAGAGCTATACCAATTTATTTTAGTGGCACGCATGATTTACCTTAGCTGGCCTGGCCCTGCATCGACACCACAATTAGGAAGACACTAAACTTGTCGACGGTTTCTCAACCCAACGACCAACCAAAGATATTATGTAGCGTGGCAGTTGATAGACAAATCCAAACCTAATCATGTCATGCTAAAATTGGAAAAAGTGCATCATCATTTGGTCGCCATTTCCAACAAAAGCATTACAGCTTGACGCTTGGACAAATCCATCACGACTCGCATACGTGACGCTTAGGCCTACCGCATAAAGAGGTCCCCTGCACGTTAGGGAAACGCAACGCATATGCAATATATCCGCTACATACCGCAAATTATGTGCTTTATGCTAACACCGCTTGTTGCATTTTTTAGAAAGATTTATCATCTCCCAAAAGGTCGATTTGTATTTGACTAAGCAATGACAGAGCATCGATATCCCACAAGGTCAAAGGCACGGTCCAGCGACATAACCGATTCAAGGGCATTTGAGCAGAACGAGCCGAACTCGCTCGTTCCTATAGCAAAGCAGGGTCTCGTAAAAGAAGAGCAAAGACGACACTTTCTCAAACTGACAAGTAGAAACTGCATGCGGGTTGTAAGTCCAAACAAGCTGTGCACGCGACATCAAGGACAAGGCAAGAAGTCGATACGAATCGACTTCCAAAAACTCACAAATTTTCTTCGAGCGCAGTCTTTTCATATTAATGTAAGAAAGTGCAATAGCAGAGACGTAAAATACTACGAAAGGTTTCTTCATATTAGCGTAAGAAAAAGCAAAGCAGCAATGAAAAGTGGCATCAATAATCGCAAATAAAAGTTCAGAGGCCCGCAACAAAACCTAGCGCATCAATCCCTGCATAAAGTCAAATTGGCAACTCGCGATCACGCCCAACAAAGGCATCGTGACAATTCGCCATAAGATTTAGCATGTCCGCAAGGACAACATCTCGATTCGCCGTGCATATCGTGACTTACATCTCTATCCATAAAATTGCACTTCTCATATATATTTATCATTTTGTTTAAACAGTATACACTAACGCTTTCAAGCTTAGCAGAGCATTTATTCTACGCGAGCAAAGAAGAATACGCCCGTGCAACGACAGACGCGATTGCGGTCCGTGCAACGACACCATCAAGATCGCGCTTCACGCAACGACGCCAAAGCAGAATACGCCCAGTAACGACGCATGAGCATCAGGTCCAGTAACGACACCATCAAGATTGCGTTTCACGCAACGACGCCAAGAAGAACACGCCCAGTGCAACGACGCGACGCGATTATGTCCAGTAACAACATCATCGCGATTGCGTTTACGCAACGACGCCAAAGAAGAATATCGCCCAGTGCAACGACGCGATCGCGATTACGCCCGTGCAGCAATGATGTCATCGATTGCGCTACGCAACGACGCCAGCAAAGAACACGCCCAGTAACGACGCACGCGATTGCGGTCCAGTAACGACACCATCAAGATTGCGTTCACGCAACGACGCCAAAGAATACGCCCAGTAACGACGCGACGCGATTATGTCAAGGCAACGACATCATCGCGATTGCGTTTACGCAACGACGCCAAAGAAGAACACGCCCAGTGCAACGACACTATCAAGACGCGTTTACGCAACTACGCCAAGAAGAAGACGCCCGTGCAATGACGCACGCGATTATGTCCAGTAACGACATCATCGCGATTGCGTTCACGCAACGACGCCAAAGAAGAATATCGCCCAGTAACGACAAGATCGCGATTGCTTCACGCAACGACGCCAAAGAAGAACACGCCCAGTAACGACGCACGCGATTATGTCAAGGCAACGATATCATCGCGATTGGTCACGCAACGACGCCAAAGAAGAACATCGCCCAGCAACGACGCGACGCGATTATGTCAAGGCAACGACATCATCAGCATAGCGTCTACGCAACGACGCCAAAGAAGAACATCGCCCAGTAACGACGCCATCAAGATCAAGGTTTACGCAACGACGCCAAAGAAGAATACGCCCAGTAACGACGCCATCGCGATTGCGCTACGCAACGACGCCAAAGAAAGAATACGCCCAGTGCAACGACGTTATCAACATTATGTCCAGGCAACGACATCATCGATTGCGGTCCAGTAACGACACCATCAAGATTGCGCTTCACGCAACGACGCCAAAGAAAGAACATCGCCCAGTAACGACGCGATCGCGATTGCGTCAGTGCAACGACACCATCAAGATAAGGCTTTACGCAACGACGCCAAAGAAGAAAGACGCCTGTGCAACGACGTTATCAGCACATTAAGTCCGAAAACGACGCCATCATCAGCATATCACATCTACGCAAGGACGATTGCTCTGTTCTCAAAATTGCATTTTTTCTCATTCATGCTTTATTATTCTCGTTTTAGCGCATGCACTAACTCTTTCGAGATTTAGTATACAGTGACAGCAAAGAAAGACAACATATCCGCTGCTCACAATCGCAACACGCCCGCAAGGACGAAAATCACAAAGATTCACAACATCGCATCAACACAAAGCAGCATCACATTTTGCAGGATCACGCTTACATTGTTTTAAAATTACGATCATCATTTTGCCTTAACAAGCATGCACTAACCGCTTGTTCAAGTCTTAGCACGCAGAGCATGAGCACAACGTGGATTTTCTCTACAAATAACCGGCAATTTGTCGGGCCAACCTTCCCAACGACGCGTAGCGCCAAGCGCTTCTGGCCCACTCGCTTCCACATCACCGCAGAACCCAAAGACCACAAGCCATAGCAAGACACCTGTGTTCAAGCCGCTTATATTCTTTTTACTTTTTACACCATAGCCCAAAGGTCATCATAACTCGACATCGACGCCTTTTAAGTCCGCGTACCGCCGTGTTTTGACCACGGTAGCCTGGTCGCCATAACTCGACATCGACCTTTCAGTCCGCACCACCGCCACTGTTTCGACCATGGTAACTCAAAGGTCGCCATAACTAGACACCGACAAATTTTGATTTTGTTCATACACCGTCTACCGCCGCTTTTACACTTCAAGATCGAGACAAAATCACATGAGTCAACGCTTTGTCCAAGATTCTTCCATCATCTCCATACAAAGAGGACAAATTGCTGACACCCAATTTTGACCTCCGCCCAAATACTAACTATAAAATTAGGCTAATTTTGTAAAATAATTTTTTATAATTTTTATAATAAAATGTAGCGATAAAACCTAAATACAGCATAAATAAACATTCTATAACGGCATCGTGTCTTACGTAGAGTTTTAGAGTCTCGCGCATTTACTAATCAGAAGCTCATTGTAATTCTTAATCATTAATAAATACATAAAATAATTAATTTAGCAATGACGTCACGTCAAGTAGCATAGTTGCATTTATTAATACGCAAGAGAATGTCATAATCATTTGTAATTTAAAATCAATTTTTTTATTTAATAGCGTCGCATTTATAAGGCTTTAAACAATTCTTAAATATCGATTTGCAGATTCGCATTTAAGTAATTTAATATAAACTCAATGCAATTTTAATTTAACTTCGCAATAATGCATAATAATAAGTTTTTAAATAATAGCTACCAAGATTTTAACATATTAAGCACTAATTAAATAACACGCTCATTTATTATGATAATTAGACTAATTTAGCACCTAAATAATTAGACTAATTTAGCACCTAAATAATTTAACTAAATCAAATAATCTAATCCTAATTAATTAAGCACCTAAAATTAAACTAATTAAAACTCTTAATACTAATACCCCTAATTAAAAGCCTAATTAAATAACTAACCTAACACTTAATACTAACCTAACTACCCAGCCCAACCCGCGAGGCCCAAATTCACCCATCACCCTTATTTCCCTTTACCACCCAAAGCCCGTAAGCCAGCCTCTTTCCCTCATTTACCTTGGCCTCGTCTCTCCCGCAAACGCAGCCTTCAACGAACCCTAAAACACTAAGAACTGCCGCTTCCACGCCCGATTTCACGAGAATCCGGCTTCCTTTACCCACGCCGCACGGCCACTTCTTCTTACCATAACCTAAACCAAATCTTCTGAAAATGGCAACTCGTCACAATCTATTCAAATCGCGAAAATCAGAAATTACCCTCCTTACTCATGCAAAGGCAAATTTCAAATCGTCCCTATACGGTACGAAATAACCCTGCACTTCAAGAGGAATATTAGCACAAATCTCGCCAAGAATCGCATAAAATCGCATCGATTGCTTACCAACTTTAGAACCTAGCGAGGCTATTTAAGAACACGCAATAGCATCGAAAGCGAGGCGTAGATAGCATAGAAACAGTGGGGAAGAGACACAAAAGCAGAGCTCGCGAAGAGAGAGCTCAAAGAGCAAGAGACGCAGAGTTCGCGAAGGCACGATAGGCGGCGCATACAGAGCATCACCGCAAGCACGAATAGTAGTTCAAATCTTCTTCTTTCAATTCAAACCAAGAATCAAACAAACCTTGCCCTTATTCGCATCGCAAACCCAAAACCCGCCGATTGACCGACGACTTGATACGCCGCCCGGTCGTCCTAAGGTAAATCATATCCTCTTTGTGAAATTCGACTTCGTATTCGACATGCTAAGTTTGTTTTATCCTCGATTGCCGCAGACGTATATTCGTATTTGTTGTCTCTCAATATGCTGGTAATTCGCTTTCTAAGCATTCATTTAACGTAAGGTCCAAATATGATATAATGTATGCTTGGTTTAGTTATTAGTCGCTTGCTGTAAGATACATGTCATCGCAACAATAAATTGTTCATATTAAAATTGCTTATCTCGCTTTCCAAATGACATATAGGTTTGACATCGATTTCTACCCATCTCTGCTTTCTATCTTTCGAGTTATGGCCTGCTTGCATCCAATCTTGGTTTATACTCATGTTCTCGTGATAAGAGATGTATGGAAGGCACCGATATCGGAAACTACCTAAGTTAATAACGGTCTAAGAAATGGTTTAAACTTAAGGATACGGCGCCCTCGATTCTCATCAGTCCCGCATTATCTATCTACGAGTGTATTGTCTTTCTTAGTACGATCCAATCATGTGTATGTTTATCTATGTCAAATAGTTTGTTAAGCGAAGGATATGTTAGGAGTAATCTTGGTTTGGTTCAGATCGCTATCATTTAAATTCACTATGACGACGCTGAATGAAAGTGTTTGTATGAGATCGCATTGACTTTGATTTCTTGTTACGGGTATAAATTGGTCCTATATTTCTAACTTCTTGTTAAACTTGACTTAAAAATCAATCATAAAAAAAGGGGCACATATGTTTCTATTCCATCCTAAAATGCTCACCCAATCGCTTTTTTAGATAAGTCGAAACGCGCATGTTTGATATCCGATTTTCTCCTCTCAAATTCATTTCTTCGACTCGCTTAAACCAAAACAATCTAGCATTGCAAAACACTTAAAATCGTGATGATACTTGTCCTCGCTTGTTTCAAAGATGATTTATGTACTACTATGAGATTATCCGAGTTTTATGGCCAATACACGATTTCTTAACTCAATTCAGAGTCAACGCTTAAAATCGCATTAGCCTAGATGAGTCCCTTCAGAAACACGCTCCTCCGCAACACACGGTCGAGTCTCACTATAGCCGGCGCTAGTCGCCTAAATATTATACGGGAAGTTCTATTTGATTGTTAATGATCCTACGCCACTAAATCACCCATTGTTTTCTAAAGTGAATACTTCTTCCATCATCACATGATTTCCTACCATAAACGGGCACATATGTCTATATTCCATCCTAAATCATGAATAGTCGTTTCTCCAAGAATATATAGGTTTGACATTCGATTTCTTATCCATCTCTGCTCATATGTCCCGAACTACGGTCTTGTTTGCATAAGCATGTAGCAGTTGTATGACTTAGGCATGATCTATCCTATAATCTCTCAGATACTTACAATTCTCGCTAGAATTAATGTTTGCTTTATTTGCCTAAACTATCCATCGTGTACTATCTCGATCACCGTGACCGCTATAATACACGCCGATAAGGAATTTGATCTACTCTACTATACGATCCGATTGTTAATGCTCAAGTACATCACTATGTGAACCATAAGAATATTCTCCAACCTCACCGTATTTCACCGTCTTGGCATCTGCTTGCTAATCGTTACAAAGAGTGACCTCGCCTAGTAATCGACTTATACATCTTATGTTCTAGCAGTGCTTAGATCACGTGTGCAGATTCCTTGTGATTCGAATAATTAAGGCATATACTAATTCTTATCTTTCTTTTATACATGGCAAGCACCGGAGCAACAAAGAGTCTCATAACGAGACTCGCCGTGGCAAACGAAGGCATGCATATACATCCATCGAGTCCTCTTGGCCATTCCTAGACAAACAACAGACGGGTCATCCGCTCCAATCCCTTCACTCTCTTAACTTGCTTATCTCATTTTTATGCCTTTATTTATTTATCAGAATTTCATTATTTAATTTTGTAATTAATAGAGAATTTCTAGCAATTAGCCTTTAAACATATGTCGGGAATGTAATTTAAAGTTCACCGCTTAACTTACTTGCCTTTTAGGATTGTCATGCATGTCTAATTTTGCCAAAAAATAATCTAGCTTGCATCACAAAACCAACAGTAATTAAAACCTCAACCATACTTTTGCATGATTAACAAAGCAAATTCATAAGTAACTAACTTTCCTTTATTTCCCATTTCCAAAAAGTATTTTACAAACAACACGAATGCATATTTTTGAACTTTATACTATGTTTATAAATTATGTCAGCCTATTTATTGCCTTCGTGACTATACCCCCGCAATATATATTTTATCTAATATAGTATTTAGGTACCTTAATCGCATATTTTTCAAAATCGACTTTGTCTTTTATACACAAATCTTGCAAAGTATTTTAGAGAATATATCTTATACTTACAAATCTCTTTTTTCTTAAATGCTTTTAAACACGCATTTTATAATTACCCTAGGTTTGGCAGGACAACCGCAAGTTAGCGGATCTTAGAGGGTGCCTAACCCCTTCCCTCTAGATTAATAAAGAACCCTTACCCAGAATCTCACTAAGTTTAGCAGACCATTAAAATGGAGTTAATGTTTTACTTCAAACTAGTTAAACATGTAGGTGTCCTTATTCACCCAATTAATTATGTGGCGAATACGAGAACCCTTGGCATTCTAGCAACCCTTTAGCATTTTAGCACCCTTTTAAACTTTAGCATCTTTTGCACTTTTAGCATCTTTGGCAATTTAAACATTTTTAAACCTTCAAGCCTTTTTAACTATTTAGCATTATTATTTTTATTTTCTAACCTTTATTTTAGTGTACGCAGTGAGTTTAGAAAATAAAGTCATAAAAAGCATGTAACGGCGACTCCAATCGGGATTTAGGTTCTAACCACAATGTACTAGGGCTATTATTTGGCAATTATTTTGCATTTAATTTTTTGTGTATTGTATTTTATTTATTTTTTGCTACCTGCTTTACTGCTTTCCCTAAACTGGCATTCCGCTCATATTTCTTCCATTCTGGAAAATTCACACAAATCACACACTCACGCTACCGGTGTGCTCACAGACCCGCAAATTTCTTTCAAAAATATCCAAATTTTAGGAGAGTCAAGTCATACGAGTTAGATCGGTTCGTTCGATCACCAGCCTTCTCACTCGAGTTGTCCGCCGAACTCAAGGCCTAGTAAAGCCAAATCTTAGCAACTTAAGATGAGCTATACCACCCTTATTTTAGTGGCATGCATGATTTACCTTAGCTGGCCTGGCCTCGCATCGACACCACAATTAGGAAGACACCAAACTTGTCGACGGGTTTCTCAACCCAACGACCAACCAGCATATTATGTGTAGCGTGGCAGTGATAGACAAATCCAAACCTAATCATGTCATGCTAAAATTGGAAAAAGTGCACCGTCATTTGGTCGCCATTTCCAACAAAAGCATTACAGTTGGACGGCTTGGACAAATCCATCATGACCTCGCATATGTGACGTTTAGGCCTACCTCTGGCATAAAGAGGTCCCCTTGCATGTTAGGAAACGTTTGAATGTGCTATGTGCAATATATCTGCTACATACCTGCAAATTATGTGCTTTATGCTAACACCGTTTGTTGCATTTTTAGAAAGATTTATCATCTCCCCAAAAGGTCGATTTGTATTTGACTAAGCAATGACAGAGCATCGATATCCCACAAGGTCAAAGGCACGGTCCAGCGACATAACCGATTCAAGGGCATTTGAGCAGAACGAGTCGGAACCTGTCTTGGTTCCTATAGGCAAAGCAGGGGTCTCAGAAAAGAAGAGCAGCACGACACTTTCTCAAAACTGGGACAGTGTAGGAAACCAGACAGGGGGTTGCAAGTCCAAACAAGCCAGGCACGCGGACATCAAGGGACAAGGCGGCAAAGTCAGATACGAATCGACCCCCCCAAAAAACTCACAAATTTTCTTTGAGCGCAGGTCTTTTCATATTAATGTATGTAAAGTGCAATAAAGAGATGTAAAATACTACTAAAGGTTTCTTCATATTAGCGTATAGCAAAGCAAAGCAAGAATGAAAAGGCATCAATAATCGCAATAAAAGTTCAGAGGCCCGCAACAAAACCTAGCGATCAACTCCTGCATAAAGTCAAATTGGCAACTCGCGCATCACGCCCAACAAAGGCATCAGACAATTCGTCACATGCATTTAGCATGTCCGCAAGGACAACATCTCGCATTCGCCGCATATCGTGACGACATCTCTATCCATAAAATTGCACTTCTCATATATATTTATCATTTTGTTTAAACAGTATACACTAACGCTTTCGCTTAGCTTGCGTAGCATTTATTCTACTGCGAGCAGCAGCAATACGCCCGTGCAACGACAGACGCGATTGCGTCCAGCAACGACACCATCAAGATCGCTTCACGCAACGACGCCAAAGAAGAATACGCCCGTGCAACGACGCATGAGCATCAGGTCCGTGCAACGACACCATCAAGATCGCCTTTACGCAACGACGCCAAAGAAGAACACGCCCGTGCAACGACGCGACGATTATGTCCAGTGCAACAACATCATCGCGATTGCGTTTACGCAACGACGCCAAAGAAGAACACGCCCAGTAACGACGTTATCGCGATTACGCCCGTGCAATGACGTCATCGCGATTGGCGTCACGCAACGACGCCAGAAAGAACATCGCCCAGTAACGACGCGACAAGATTATGTCCAGTAACGACACCATCAAGATTGGCTTCACGCAACGACGCCAAGCAGAATACGCCCAGTAACGACGCATCGCGATTATGTCAAGGCAACGACATCATCAAGATTGCGCTTCACGCAACGACGCCAAAGCAAAGAACACGCCCAGTAACGACCATCAAGATTGCGTTTACGCAACTACGCCAAAGAAGAAGACGCTCCAGTGCAATGACGCGACGCGATTATGTCCGTGCAACGACATCATCGCGATTGCGTTTACGCAACGACGCCAAGAAGAACACGCCCAGTAACGACGTTATCGCGATTGCGTTTACGCAACGACGCCAAAGAAGAACACGCCCAGTGCAACGACGCACGATTATGTCAAGGCAACGACATCACGCGATTGCGTTTACGCAACGACGCCAAAGAAGAACACGCCCAGTGCAACGACGTTATCGCGATTATGTCAAGGCAACGACATCATCGCGATAGCGCTACGCAACGACGCCAAAGAAGAATATCGCCCAGTAACGACGCTATCAAGATTGCGTTTACGCAACGACGCCAAAGAATAATACGCCCAGTGCAACGACGCCATCGCGATTAAGGTTTACGCAACGACGCCAAGAAGAATACGCCCGTGCAACGACGTTATCAACATTATGTCCAGTAACGACATCATCGCGATTGCGTCCAGTAACGACACCATCAAGATTGCGTTTACGCAACGACGCCAAAGAACATCGCCCAGTAACGACGTTATCAAGATGTGTCCATTCAACGACACCATCAAGATTGCGTTTACGCAACGACGCCAAAGAAGAAGACGCCCGTGCAACGACGCGACAAGACATTAAGTCCAAACGACGCCATCAACAACATAACACATCTACGCAGCGACGATTGCTCGTTTCAAAATTGCATTTTTCTCATTCATGCTTTATTATTCTCGTTTAGCAGCATGCACTAACTCTTTCGAGATTTAGTATACAGTGACTTGCAAAGAAAGACAACATATCCGCTGCTCACAATCGCTACACGTCTGTGCAAGGACGAAAATCACAAAGATTCACAACATCGCATCAACACAAAGCAGTATCACATTTTTGCAGGATCACGCTTACATTGCTTTAAAATTACGATCATCATTTTGCCTTAACGCTTATGCACTAACCGCTTGTTCAAGTCTTAGCATGCAGAGCAGGAGCACAACGTGGATTTTCTCTTACAAATAACCGGCAATTTGTTGGGGCCAACCTTCCCAACGATCGCGTAAGCGCCTGCCGCTTGGCCCACACTCGCACATCACCGTAGAACCCAAAGACCACAAGCCATGCAAGACACCTGTGTTCAAGCCGCTTATATTCTTTTACTTTTTACACCATAGCCCAATGTCATCATAACTCGACATCGACCTTTAAGTCCGCGTTAGCGCGCGTGTTTTGACCATGGTAGCCTTGTCGCCATAACTCGACACCGACACTGAGTCCGCTACACCCGCCATGTGTTTCGACCATGGTAACCCAAAGGTCGCCATAACTAGACACTGGGACAAATTTTGATTTTGTTTCATACGTCGGCTGGTCTACTCGCGTTTTTACAATGCGAAGATCGAGACAAAATTGGCATGAGTCAACGTCTTTGTCAGAAGATTCTTCCATCATCTCCATACAAAGAGGACATTGCTGACACCCAATTTTGACCCTCCGTTCAAATACTAACTATAAAATTAGGCTAATTTTGTAAAATAATTTTTATAATTTTTATAATAAAATGTAGCGATAAAACCTAAATACTGCATAAATAAACATTCTATAATGGCATCGTGTCTTACGTAGAGTTTTTAGAGTCTCGCACGCATTTACTAATTGTAAGCTCGTCGTAATTCTTAATCATTAATAAATACATAAAATAATTAATTTAGCAACGACGCCACGTCAAGTAGCATAGTTGCATTTATTAATACGCAAGAGAATGTCATAATCATTTGTAATTTAAAATCAATTTTTTTATTTAATAGCGTCGCATTTATAAGGCTTTAAACAATTCTTAAATATCGACTTGCATTCGCATTTAAGTAATTTAATATAAACTCAATGCAATTTTAATTTAACTTCGCAATAATGCATAATAATAAGTTTTTAAATAATAGCGCCGCATTTTAACATATTAAGCACTAATTAAATAACACGCCCGCATTTATTATGATAATTAGACTAATTTAGCACCTAAATAATTAGACTAATTTAGCACCTAAATAATTTAACTAAATCAAATAATCTAATCCTAATTAATTAAGCACCTAAAATTAAACTAATTAAAACTCTTAATACTAATACCCCTAATTAAAAGCCTAATTAAATAACTAACCTAACACTTAATACTAACCTAACTACCCATTGAACCCGCGAGGCCCAATCACCATCACTTTATTTCCCTTTACCACCCAAAGCCCGTGCCGCCAGCTTCCCTCATTTACCTTGTCCTCGTCTCTCCCGCAAACGCAGCCTTCAACGAACCCTAAAACACTAAGAACCAGTCGCCTCCACGCCCGGATTTCTCGCCGGAGAATCCGGGCTTCCCCTTACCCACGCGCACGAAGCCAGCCCTTCTTACCATAACCTAAACCAAATCTTCTGAAAATGGCAACTCGTCACAATCTATTCAAATCGCGAAAATCAGAAATTACCCTCCTTACTCATGCAAAGGCAGCCCAAATCGTCCCTATATGGTACGAAATAACCCCAGAATTTCAAGAGGAATATTAGCACAAATCTCGCCAAGAATCAGTACGAAATCGCATTGATTGCTTACCAACTTTAGAACCTAGGGTGAGGCTATTTAAGAACATGCAATAGGCATCGAAAGGAGGGCAGAGATAGCATAGAAACAGGGGGGAAGAGACACAAAAAGCAGAGCTCAGGGAAGAGAGCAGTTCAGTAGCAAGAGCAGACGAGTGAGTTCGGGCGAGCGATAGGCGGCGCATACGAGCATCACCGCAAGCACGAATAGGTAGTTCAAATCTTCTTCTTTCAATTCAAACCAAGAATCAAGAAACAAACCTTGCCCTTATTCGCATCGCGAAACCCAAAACCGTCGATTGACCGACGACTTGATACGCCGCTCGGTCGTCAGGAGAAGGTAAATCCTATCCTCTTTGTGAAATTCGACTTGATTCGATTATGTGAAGTTTGTTTTATCTCGATTCTTTGTTGTATCGGGTATATTCGTATTTGTTGTCTCAATATGTGGGTAATTCGCTTTCTAAGCATTCGTCGAATGAAGGTCCAAATATGATATAATGTATGCTTGGTTTAGTTATTAGTCGCTTGCTAGATACATGTCATCGTGCACATTCTTGAAATTGTTCATATATTAAAATTGCTTATCTGCTGCTTCCAAATGACATATAGGTTTGACATTGATTTCCTACCCATCTCTGCTTTATCTTTTGAGTTATGGCCTGTTTGCATCCAATCTTGGTTTATACTCATGTTCTCTTATAGTAGACATGTATGGAAGCGATCGATATCGGAAACTACCTAAGTTAATAGAAGGGTCTAAGAAATGGTTTAAACTTAGGGATATGAAGGCCCTCGATTCTCATTGAGTCTGCATTATCTATCTATGAGTGTGTATTGTCTTTCTTAGTATGCATCCAATCATGTGTATGTTTATCTATGTCAAATAGTTTGTTAAGTGAAGGATATGTTAGAGTAATCTTGGTTTGGTTTGTATCGCTATTGTCGAAATTCACTATGATGTACGTTGAATGAAAGTGTTTGTATGAGATTGCATTGACTTTGATTTCTTGTTATGGGTATAAATTGGTCCTATATTTCTAACTTCTTGTTAAACTTGACTTAAAAATCTGAATCATAAAAAAGGGGGGCACATATGTTTCTATTCCATCCTAAAATGCTCACCCACTGTTTTTTTTAGATAAGCTGGAAATGTGCATGTTTGATATCTGATTTTCTCCCTCTCAAATTCATTTCTTTGACTCGCTTAAACCAAAACAATCTAGCATTGCAAAACACTTAAAATCGATGATACTTGTCCCTGTTTGTTTCCAGCATGATTTATGTACTACTATGAGATTATCTGAGTTTTATGGCCAATACATGTACTTAACTCAATTCTTGTAGTCACTGCTTTAAAACTGCATTAGCCTAGATGAGTCCCTTCTGTAAACATGCTCCCCCCCTCTGCAACACATGGTTGAGTCTCACTATAGGCTGGCAGTTAGGCTGCCTAAATATTATATGGGAAGTTCTATTTGATTGTTAAGGATCCGGCATGCTCACTAAATCACCCATTGTTTTCTAAAGTGAATACTTCTTCCATCAGTCTGCGTTGATTTCCTACCATAAAATGGGCACATATGTCTATATTCCATCCTAAATCTGTTTAGCTGCTGTTCTCCAGTAACATATAGGTTTGGCATTCGATTTCTTATCCATCTCTGTTCATATGTCCTGAACCATGGTCTTGTTTGCATAAGCATGTAGCAGTGTATGACTTAGGCATGATCTATCCTATAATCTCTGCATACTTACAATTCTCTTGCTAGAATAAATGTTTGCTTTATTTGCCTAAACTATCCACTGTGTACTATCTCGATCACCTGCACTGCTATAATACATGCTGATAAGGAATTTGATCTACTCTTACTATATGCATCTGATTGTTAATGCTCAAGTACATCACTATGTGAACCATAAGAATATTCTCCAACCTCACTGTATTTCACTGTCTGTTGGCATCTGTTTGCTAACTGTTACAGCAGGTGACCTCAGTCTAGTAACTGACTTATACATCTTATGTGCTAGTTGTGCTTAGATCATGTGTGTGCAGATTCCCTTGTGATTCGAATAATTAAGGCATATACTAATTCTTATCTTTCTTTTTTTACATGGCACGCACCGGAGCAACAAAGAGTCTCATAACGAGACTCGTCGTGGCAAACGTAAGGCATGCATATACATCCATCGAGTCCCTCTTCGGCCATTCCTAGACAAACAAATAGGACGGGGTCATCCGCTCCAATCCCTTCACTCTCTTAACTTGCTTATCTCATTTTTATGCCTTTATTTATTTATTGTAATTTCATTATTTAATTTTGTAATTAATAGGAGAATTTCTAGCAATTAGCCTTTAAACATATAAGTGGGGAAGGTAATTTAAAGTTCACCGCTTAACTTACTTGCCTTTTAGGATTGTCATGCATGTCTAATTTTGCCAAAAAATAATCTAGCTTGCATCACAAAACCAACAGTAATTAAAACCTAAACCATACTTTTGCATGATTAACAAAGCAAATTCATAAGTAACTAACTTTCCCTTTATTTCCCATTGCCAAAAAGTATTTTACAAACAACATGAATGCATATTTTTGAACTTTATACTATGTTTATAAATTATGTCAGGCCTATTTATTGCCTTCGCACTATACCCCTGCAATATATATTTTATCTAATATAGTATTTAGGTACCTTAATCGCATATTTTTCAAAACTGACTTTGTCTTTTATACACAAATCATGCAAAGTATTTTAGAGAATATATCTTATACTTACAAATCTCTTTTTTCTTAAATGCTTTTAAACACGCATTTTATAATTACCCTAGGTTTGGCAGGACAACCGCAAGTTAGCGGATCTTAGAGGGTGCCTAACCCCTTCCCTCTAGATTAATAAAGAACCCTTACCCAGAATCTCACTAAGTTTAGCAGACCATTAAAATGGAGTTAATGTTTTACTTCAAACTAGTTAAACATGTAGGTGTCCTAATTCACCCAATTAATTAGGTGGCGACTCCGCGAACCCTTGGCATTCTAGCAACCCTTTAGCATTTTAGCACCCTTTTAAACTTTAGCATCTTTTGCACTTTTAGCATCTTTGGCAATTTAAGCATTTTTAAACCTTCAAGCCTTTTTAACTATTTAGCATTATTATTTTTATTTTCTAACCTTTATTTTAGGGCATGCAGGAGTTTAGAAAATAAAGTCGCGGTCGAAAAAGGGTGCGACATCGTCCATAGTTTATCGTTGCACATCCCCTTCAACAATCATTTGAAGGAGGTAGTACGAGAACCAAGTCTTTGAAAAGACTCAAGATAGGCACGAGAAGAGTACGAAAGAAGGGAAACTTTAGGATGTTATTCCGTTCACTTATTACTAAGGTGGCGCGCACACCGTCGCAATAAGTAACCGTTCAAACACCCAACTCGAAGAAAACTTCCTAGAATCTCTTAACCTGGTTTAGCTTTGATACCAACTTGTCACGCCCCGAATTTTCTTAAGTCTTTCCATAAAGCGTGATGACACCTGGACGATTATTTATTTTCCAGGCGAACCGTCAACTCCTTTTCTTCCTAGATTAAACATGTATTTAAGTGCGGAAATAATATATATATCATAATAAGCAATTCAAAGCTTACAAGGAACAATTTTGTGTGGGGCATTCCCCGAGATAATGAAACCTAGTTCTTAAAACATACTTTATGAGAATAACTTTCACCAAATCCGAAATAATGGATTGGTGGGTCAAAGAGGCTGCGGGACGATCGCTAGCCCTGTTGCGGAGCTTTTCCTCTATCACGCTTCCCTGAAATATGTTAAATAAAAGAGTCAGCCCTACCATCCGGGGCTGAGTGAGAACCTCACCCTATAAATCAAAGTAATCTCGCAATATCTTAAGTACAAACATATTAGAACACAATAACCATGTTGTGAGACAAACTTCAACATTTTCAATGTATCATAATCAAGTATTCACACAATAATATTCTCTTTCAATTCGTTTCAGGATGTACTCAGCTTAACCCACGTACATGTTTTATCTCATGTTACATATTAAGGTATTCCTTTGTATTTACATATTTGTTGCGGCGTGCAACCCGATCCGATGCATTTACAAATGCATTTACATATCTCGCGCGTGCAACCCGATCCATTAAGTTTACGATTTGTGAACGCGTATTCACTTTACGCTTTTGTTGCGGCGTGCAACCCGATCCATTATGTTTACGTATTTGTGAAGCGTATTCACTTTACGTTTTGTTGCGGCGCAACCCGATCCATTATATTTACGTATTTGTGAACGCGTATTCACTTTACGCTTTGTTGCGGCGCAACCCTATCCATTATGTTTACGTATTTGTGAACGCGTATTCACTTTACGTTTTGTTGCGCGCAACCCGATCCATTATATTTACGTATTTGTGAACACGTATTCACTTTACGTTTTATTGCGGCGTGCAACCCGATCCGATGCATTTAAAAATGCATTTACATATTTGTTTTGTATGTGTTATATGTTCAAAAGGCTCAATTAATATTTCCTTCTTTCAATATTTCGCCCTTCCCACTTGTATGGGTTACAACTCTCAAACCGTAAGTCGGATTTATGTACGCAAAGTCTCAAACTGTCGAGAACAGAATAATCTAGAACTCTTATTCAACACAAAATTTTAAATTCCTCACCGAAACATTCAGTTTTCAGTTTTAACAAATACATTAAGAACTGTTTGCCGAATTTATTATCAGAACGACACACGATCTTAAAACAATCATAACTTCTTATCCGTAAGTCGGATCAAGCCCCGTAAATTCTCAAACTGACTAGAAAAGACAAATCTAGGACTTTAATTTGAATCAACATTTCATATTCGGTACCAATTGCTACAGTTTTACCATTTTACCCGCTGCTTTACGGAATTTCAACCGATCCGGCGCAGAATTTTAAAATACGATAACTTCTAAACCGTAAGTCCATTCTACCTCTTCTTTAGTTCAATCTGTTCATAAAAAAGTGATTTAAAACCATACCAAATTTCGTCTAATTCCAACAAGTGAAACTCGGGAAAAATAGTTCATAATTCTACCTGCCCTCAGATTTCGTCCAAATCTGTGGCAGAAAGTTTAAACTATGATAACTCTTAAACCGTAAGTCCGTTTTACCTCTTCTTTAGTTCAATCTGTTCGTAACAAAGTGATTTACAACCATACCAAATTTCGTCTAATTAAAACAAGTATAACTCCGAAAAACAGTTTGTAACGTTCATGTCCCGAACTAGTTGTTTAAGAAATCTAAGTTCATAATTTTTCTTTTAACACCAACATTATATTCTAACATGTACAAAACTTAAAATACAGGATTTTACTAAGAAATTTGAGTGAGAAAAACTCACCTTTGTTGCTTCGTAATCGCAAATGACGCAACTTCAACTTATCCTTCAACCAAACCTTTATTTGGGACTCCTTAATTGTTCTCTTTTAACCTTGTTCTCTGAAATTTCTGGTTCTTTTCTCTTTGTTGCATTTTGTTTCAGATTTTTGTATTCCCTTTTTGTTGTGTTTAATATAAAAGTGTATGTGTGTTTTATGAGAGTGGGGGAAAGTTGAGGGAGTGGAAGGAGTGAAAGAAGGGGTTGAGGGAGGGTTAGTTTAAGGGGGGGAAACTGCATTTTTTTTTTCTTTTTAAATTATTCTGTTTTTTTTTTTAAATCGTTTTTATTATTTTTTTATATTTTTTTGGGACTTTACAGTTTGCTTCATTGTGAATGTTCCATAAAATTACGAGGGTAGTTTATTTGGCTTTTCTCTCTTATTTTGTACATGGCATGTTCTGCAAGCCCATTACAATGTATGAGATGTTTGGGCCGATATTTGTTTATCTAATTTGATTGTTGGCTTTTGTTTAATCCGGTGGAACCAGTCATGCTGGGCCAGCTGGCCCTTTATTTATACCTGATGAACAATAACACAAACTAATTTTATAGCCAATGATTGTTTACTTTATTTAATAAATCCTAAGATATGTTCTACTCTTTTTTTTTTCTTTTTTTTCATGAAATGCATTGGAGAGCAACAAGAGTCTCGCTATGAGACTCACCGTATCCACGTACTACATTTCTTGCATCCTCCAGGCCTCGGGACTTCCAAAAAAATAGGGCAAGTTGATATCATCACTCGTCTCATTCTCTTCAACTCCTTAATCTCTTTTCTTATTTATTTCGTCATTTTTATTCTTCTTGTTATGTAATTGTATAACCCTATACAATTATTGAAATGCGTCGAACAGTTAGATTTAGGATACTTATAGTAATTAGACTTTGAGTAGATTGGGAGGGTAGTTTAAGATGGAAGTTCACCCTTAGTTTGATTATTTTTAATGTTGTCAAACATTCTGATTTTTCTTAAAACTCATAACAAAGAATGATCTTTTCTTACAAACTCAAAGTAATTTTTTTCCTATAACAAGACCCGTATTTTTATAACTATACCATGTCCATTTTGTGTTTGTTTAAATATACATTTTTCATCAAAAATCAATTCTTTCCATACTAATGCAACATATACGATTGTTAATAAAGTACTTTTATGCAATTTCTGCAATGCCTTTATAAATGTATTTTTTTATCCAAAAAATAACCTCACATGTATTTATAAGCAAGCCTTATTATACTTTGTGCATTTCCCTACTTTTTTAAAGCACCCCTTTTGACTTAAGGTATTTTCAAAATATGCATTTCTTTTACACAATAATTAACCTAGTTTGACCGGACAACCGTAAGTTAACGGATCTTAGAGGATGTCTAAACCCTTCCCTTTAGGATAATAAAGAACCATTACCTAGAATCTCATTAAGTTTTGCAGACCATTAATTGGAGTTCTTTTTAGCAGATTTCTGCTAAGTAGATGTCCTAATTCTCTTTAAAATAATTAGGTGGCGACTCCTTAAACCAATTTAGGAATCAACCATACTTCGTACGACGTTTTAACTCCAGTTAAAATGGGGTGCAACATATACTATCTACCCGAATTTGCGCTCTACAGGACCAATCTAATCTAAGTTAATATAATCATACAAACATACTGGAATTACTATAACAGAGAAACTATACATTTAACATGTTGCTATACAAACATACTGGAATCTAATATAAATTAATATAATCATCGGACTGATCTTATGGATGTAAAAATGTATAATGTATTTAATAAAAAACGGATCTACTAGTCGGATCTGGACCGGATACGGATCTCAAAGACAAGATCCATATCCAGATCCAATCCGTCATAAACGGATCCGGGTCTGATCTGGATCCGTCAGGTCCAAATTTTGAAGATTCATATCCTATAAAATGGATCTGGATTCACTGGATCCGGACCGGGTCCAGGATCCGTTTCCATCTCTAACCAAATCCTTAGGGCCTGTTTCAAACCATATAGTGACTTACGAATGCGGCAGACATACTGAAGAGCCTCTGAATGTACAAATCATGGTGGTTGGTGCATGTAAATATTTTTTTTCAAATTCCCATGTAAGAACATATTTTTCACATCCAGTTGATGAATCAGTCAGTTCTTACCCATAGCGTTGCTCAGAACAGTGTGAATAAGCCGGTTTAACCACCGGACTAAATGTCTCGCCACAATCAATACCCTTCTGCTACCCAGTGCCATTAGCCACAAGTCTTGCCTTATAGCGCTCAAGGTAACCACTGTCTCTGAATTTGTGAGGAAAGAGTCACATACACCGAATCATATTAACCTCATCCAGCTTCGGAACCAGATCCTAAGTATGTTGTTTCGTTAAAGCATTAAATTTCTCCCGTATGGCCGCATCCCAATTTGGGTTTGAAAATTTCGTGTTGAGCACGGGTTTCCTTTCTTGCGTGGGGCAGGGGTTGTTTGGGCAGAGGGATGGGGTAAGGTCTCCAGTGTTTTGGATCAGTGGTCGAGGGTAGTAAGGGGGGTGACTGTTAGGCATATTTTGTATACACTTTTTGAGTCATTTTTAGTTAGTATTTTACTCATTTCGTTTGTGTTTAGTATAGTGTTGGGGTTGTTTTTCTTTCTTTTGAGTCACATCGGTTCTAAATGGAAAAATGACAAAAAGAAGCTAAAAGTGGACAGAAAAGGCAGGAAAGGAGCTCTCGAAGCAAAAAGAACAAAAGTTGGCAGATCAGGACGAAAGACCGCGGGACCGCAAAGCCGGACTGCAGAACCGCGGTGCCACAATTACTGAGAAGCCGCAGTACTTTCGGCACCACGGTGCCATTCTGCAGGACCGCGGTGTCGATGCGGGAATTTCCAATCCGAAATAGAATTGGCAAGGGGCAAAAGGGACCAAGGCACACGTTTTTGGAAACATATATAAACCCTTGAGACAGATTTTAGATGGAGGATCTATCACATATCATCTCTCAGAACGCAACACAACGTTTGGCGGCTACAATTGGAGACATTAGTTCTAAGTACTTTTCTTTTCTTTCCTTTATTTTCATTCAGTTCATGTTTGGATGTGTATTAGTTCTTAGCATGTCTATTGCTAGGAGCTAAACACTTTATTAGGGTTTTCCTATTTAATCACTTGAAACTCTTTTTCATGAATTAATGCATTAGTTTGATTTCTTCTTCACTTGATTAAGATTTATTCAATATTGGTATGAATGTTTGATAGTTAATTGATCACTAATTATCATAATCTATATGATTTCGAATCAAGAACCGAGAGAAGAGATTTTGATATGCTGTAATTGAATAGATATAGGTTAAAATCGCAGACGAAAGTACCCCGATACTTGTGTAGCATTATAGGTTATTGTTCTTAATCCTCCTATGTGGTAAAACCTAAAAGAAAGAAGGGGGAGATAAACAAATAAAGAGCTAACTTTCTGTGACGTGTGTCTCCTATTTGATCTCGTTCTTGGCTAAATGCACTTTCAGAAGCCACTGTTGAGATCGACACATTAAGAACATCTCGGGCCATCGCTGCAAGTACCGGGAATTGCCTTTTGTTATCCTGCCACCATTGTAAAGGGTCAAAACTTTTCTTCGGCTCTGCTGGCTTTTGCAAATAAAATTGCATCTCATCGCAAGATCGACTTGTGCTTGCTTGTGTTGTAAAAGTGCTCCATATGTCTAAAGATTCTTCTTCATCGTCATCGGCATTGACTCCTGCAGGTGTAGACACAGAAGCAGAACTAGAAGGAATATTAGTAGCAGAGTTGTTGTTATCATGTAATGTAGCATAATATTCATATAATGTAGTTAAATTAGTATCAAGTTTACTTATGCAATCAAATGAAGATGGAGTTTCTGTTTCACCTATTTCCATATAAGTATATAAACTAAATATTAAATTATGACAATCTACGTTTTTAATAGAAGGATTTAAGACTGCGCCAATACAATAAACATCAGGAATAGGGAATTTTTTTTTTTAAACTTTTCAAAGATAAGTGTAACTGCATTTTTATATTTCACATTTGATTTTAAACCATAAAGTAAATATGAAATTTCAGCTATATGAGCTAAAGCATTACAAACTGTTGGGTAATAAGATCCTGAAAATTCAACAGTTGCAGTGTAAAATTTACGTAAATTTTTTAAAAGTTCACCAATTGATTTCCAATGTTCGTCGGTTAACATATACATCACGTTCTTACAATGCGCATTTGCAACATATGTTATGGGGTCTTTATACTTATAACATTCTTTTAAAAATAAATAAGTATAATTTCACCGTGTAATAATCTCTTCTGGCATGAATTTAGGTCTCAAATTAAATTGTTTACATTTTTCTTTAAATTCTATAATTCTATTTTTCCTATTATTACCCTGAATAACTCCATAAGCTCTTTTGACAAGTTTTATTTGGTGAAAATAAATCAAGACCACTTTTAACAATTAAATTATAAATATGACAAGCACAACGAACATGAAATATATCGAAGTGGTGGTTGTACTTCCGCTTTAAAAGATCTACAAGTGAGATATTAGATGCATTATCGAATGATACACAAAGTATTTTATTATAAAGATTATATTTTTGGGCATAAAAACAAATAGTTTCGCTTATATATTTTCCAGTATGACTTTGATCCTCGTCATACGCAAAAGCAATAATACGTTTTTCCATTCTAAAATTTACATCAATCCAATGACAAGTAATTGTTAAATAATCATAACCGTTTAATGCATGTCCAATGTCTGAAGTAAAAATAACATGGCATGGAAGGTTAGCAAACAAATATTGCAAGAAAATAACATAATCATTATGAAGTCTAAAAATATCGGCTCTAGTAGTAGTGTAGTACTACGAGGAACACCTTTAAAAAAAGGATTATATACTATTTGAATATATGTAATTAAATATGAAGAAGAAGCAAAAGAAAAAGGTAAACAACCTCCGACAATCATTTTTGCTAATTCAATGCGATCCTTTTTTGGATCGTACTTAGCCACCACCCCCCAGTTAATGGATTAAGTTGTTGTTGACCGGGTTCTAAATCAGAGACAACATTCCATTGTGCCGTATGATCGTGTTTTATATGTCTACCTATAGTGCCCGTCCCCCCGTCACCACCCCCTGTCTTATGTTTATAAGTTCTCCCACAAATATTACATTTAACTCTATCGGTACCACAACTTTATCATAAAAGAGCCACACTTTACTCCTTTTTTTCTTGCTCGGTTACGTAAAGGAGGTCTACGACTACGACTACGACTACCTCTAGCAGTACCAACATTGACAGAAGGAACACTAGTAGGTGTAGGAGGTTCTTCATCTATATTATCTAATTGAACGTTATCATATTCATTATCTTCTATTCCAAAATCTTCTTGCATTTGATCATAATCTATATTTTGATTAGATGATGAAGAACTCTAAGTTTTACCCTCGAACTAGATTTACTACGATCCGACGCAATTCCCTTAGTAAAGACATTATAAAATATTTAAATAATCAACAAATAAATATGACAATTTAATAAAATAATTAGAGAATGAAACGAGTGTACTAAACTTGAATTGAATTCAATCAAACTCGAAGCTCAAGTCTTGCGTCTTGCTACTTTGAATTTGAAAACTAATAATAATAATAACTTGAAAATTGATAATAAAGATGATTAAGAGAGTATGAGAAATTGAGAATAAGAGAATTGAGAGAAATGTTGTGTGATAAAAATGAAAAAAATGTAGAGAATTTATAGATTATTTAAAGGGTAAAAATGTAATTAAAAAAAAAAACAAACTGGCCGAATGAATGCATGCGCCCCACCCTCCCAAGTTCCAGCGGTAACAATACTGTTTGGGCATTTTTTGTTATTCTGGTCCGACCGGTTAATGCACGGAACCGGTTTTTCACGCCTAACCGGTCAAGGTCTTACCGTTTTTTCCTAACGTGCGAGTTGGGGTTGGGGCGATCCAACCCCAACCCGGATGCCTTACCTGTCCGGCCGGTTTGGCTCATCGGTCAACCGTCGATTCTGGTCAACCTTGACCGGTGAGCAGTATAATTCAAATATGATGTGCAGATTAAGTATTTGACATATATTGAAGAACTCGAAGATTCTTCAAGAATTTATTTTTGTTGTTTGTTCTCATGATATATTGGTTACACCAGCTAAACATTGAGACTAAATTCCTTAATTTTGAAAAATGTAAAAGGTGAATAAGGGCTTGTTCACCTGTTATGTAGAGCCCTAGACTGTCATGAGAGCAGTTCGAGAGTCGGCGGTGGAAGAGAGAGTGGGACGAACCAGTCGAACTAGTGATTGAAGACGACGATGGTGAAAGTCGGTGAAGAGGAGAGAGAAGGTTCTAGAATTGGGAAAGTAACTCTGTATTATTGAAAGTAAAGAATGAATTCATTACACTGCAATCTGGTATACTTAAAGTTTGCAAAATAACAAAAGAGGCCCACTATATACAAAGGCCCAGTATACCAATATACTTATACAATTCAATCAATATACTATATAATTCAATTATATCTTTACACCTATATCTTTACACCCCCTCCCCCTCAAGCTAGGCTGTATAAAAATGTTCTTCAAGTCTAGCTTGGATAGCCAAGAAGTATGTTGTTGTCGATTTAACGCCTTTGTTAGTATATCAGCCGGTTGTTCCTTTGTTGATATAAACGAGCATTGATCAATCCACTTTGAATCTTTTCTCTAATAAAATGACAATCTATCTCTATGTGTTTTGTTCTCTCGTGGAAAACTGGATTTCCAGCTATTTGTATGGCAGACTTGTTGTCTGTGAATACTCCCACTGGTCTAGATATGTCAACACCCAACTCGTGAAATGTACATTAGCGACAACTTCAAAGAATCGCGAAGCCATAACTCGTATTCGCTTCGCGAACTCCGTGATATTGTGTCTTGCTTCTTCAATCTCCATAGAGCGGTGATGATCCATACATTGCTAGGTAACGGTGGATCGATTTCCTAGTGTTGACGCAGCCTTCCATCTGCATCACAAAACATTTTTAGCCGAGGAACACGCGAGCGTAATCGACATAAATATACCCATTCCTGGTGTTTGTTTAACGTATCTGACTAATCGAACCCCAGCTTTCATGTGAGAATTCTTTGGTGCTTGCATGAATTGGCTGAGTGAGTTTACTGCAAAGGTGATGTCTGGTCTTGTGGTAGTTAAATATAACAACCTCCCAATCAGTCTTCTATATGCACAAGGATCACTTAACAGCTTATCAGTACTATGAGATGACTCAGAACTGGCTTCAATAATTTTCTGATTTGTCTCCATAGGGAAAGCCACTGGTTTGGCTCCTGCCAGTCCCATGTCTGATATAAGTTCAAGAGCATACTTCTTTTGATGCATTAGGATGCCCTGTGAATTCCTGGCAAACTCAATTCCCATAAAGTACTTCAACTCCCCCAAGTCTTTTATCTTAAAGGCTGATTGTTGTGCTTCCTTTGTGGACTGTATGAGAACTGCATCATTCCCAGTTAGTAAGAGGTCATCCACATATACCAACACCACCACAATCTTTTCTTCTTCTTTCCTTGTGAAAAGTGAGTAGACCCTGTGGCTTTGTGTGAATCCTGATGACAGTAAGGCTGTAGTTAATTTTATATTCCATTGCCTAGAAGCCTGATTCAACCCATATAAGGATTTCTTTAACTTGCATACATGTGTACTCCTGTGTGTAGTATTGAATCCCTCTGGAACTGCCATGAATACTTCTTCAAATAAATCCCCTTGAAGGAATGCAGACACATCCATCGATGTATCTTCCAGTCTTCACCGCTATGTATACCCACGCCTGACGATTGTGGTCATCTTAACTACAGAAGAGAATGTCTCCTGGTAATCTATTCCTTCCTTCTGGTTGTATCCCTTGTCTACAACCGCCTTAAACCTTTCCACCTCCCGATGCCTTGTACTTTATCTTGCACCCATCTACAACCTATTGCTTTCTTCCTTCAGCGACTTGACTAGTTCCCATGTTCCATTGTTCTCTAGTGCTTGGATTTCAGATTCCATGGCTGCAACCCATCTGGGATCTTTTGCAGCTGTTGAGTACCCTGTTGGCTCAGTTTCTACATATGCATGTGCAACAAAGTGTTGATATGCAGCAGATAGACCTGCATAAGTGATATTGTCAGAAATTGAATATAAGCAATTGTGGGATCCTTTTGTAGTGATATAGTCCTTGTGCCATATAGGAGGTCTGCCATGTCTCCCTGATCTTCTTGTTGTCTGCAATTCCCCCTGATTGTCCTCATGATGTTCATGCCTCATCCAGACATTATTGTCTCGTTTGCATCACCACCGTTGATGTTTAAATCGCAGAGACACGTATACGCTGACTTGTCTGCAAAATTTGTCTCATTGATAGGATTCCCATTAGCAATAGTGACAGGATTACCAATCATTAACTCCTCATAACAGAATTGTCCATGGTCCTTTATGCTCAGTGACGCTTCGCTCTGCCCATTTTTAAAAGGAAAAGTATCTTCCTGTCACGCCCCGACCTTTCCTAAGTCTTTACTTAGGGCGTGATGGCACCTGGACAATTATTTTCCACCAGGAGCACCATTTAATTCTCTTTATTTAGAAATTTAAACTTATATTTAAATACGGAGCTATTAATAAAAATAACAATAAAGAAATTTGTTCATGACTTTATTGAAAATATAACGCGAGTCCATGCTCGTGCAAACATTGTTTCTACATAGACGTACTGACAAATATTATTCTAAGTTGGAAGGGAGATCATTCCACACGGGCATATCGAGACATTGAACCGACATTACGAACTCGACGAGTACCAAGCCCAAACAATGGACTTGGTATGACAAGAGGTCATGGACGATCGCTAGCCTCGACGTGGAGCCTTTCCTCTATCACCCTTTCTGAAACATGTTAAATAAAAGAGTCACTCTACCATCCGGGCCGAGTGAGAACCTACCGCAATTCAAAGTAACACCACAATATTCCAAGTGCAATCACATTATAACGTAATAAACATATTGCAAAAACATATCGAGTTACAACATTTTTAAATATGCAACTCCTCATAGAAATTTCGGTTAACTAACACTTCATTTTAACTCGTATTATACGTTAAGACATTCCTTGCATTTCCACATGTTTATTACATTTATATATTTGTGAACGCGTATTCACTTTTCATATTTATATATAGGTGAACATGTATTCATCTTTCATTTTTTGTTGCGCGTGCAACCCGATCCATTATGTTTACGTATTTGTGAACGTGTATTCACTTTACGTTTTGTTGCGCGCGCAACCCGATCCATTATATTTACGTATTTGTGAACGCGTATTCACTTTACGTTTTGGTGCGGCGTGCAACCCGATCCATTATGTTTACGTATTTGTGAACGCGTACTCACTTTACGTTTTGTTGCGGCGTGCAACCCGATCCATTATATTTACATATTTGTGAACATATATTCACTTTACGTTTTGTTGCGCGCAACCCGATCCATTATGTTTACGTATTTGTGAACGCGTATTCACTTTACGCTTTTGTTGCGTGTGCAACCCGATCCATTATATATTTATATATTTATGTGAACACGTATTCACTTTTCATATTTTTCGAAGATCAAATAAATATCGTTTCTCTTTTCTAACATTCTGTCATTCATACTTGTAACGATTATAACTTTTAACCATAACTCCAACTAAGGTGTTTCTCAGCGGAAGCTAAGGTAAGACGGGATATTTCACTGTACCAAATTTCATTTAAAACTACTTTGGGTAACTAACACAAATTTATCCTCAAAACAGCCACATGAAATTTGTTTCGCAGAATTTTTATTAAACAAAGACCCAATCTTATAATAGTCATAACTCCTAATCTGTAAACCCGTTCAATCCCCATAAATTCTCAAAACGACGAGAACAGAGAGATACACGTCTCCATGTGAACCATTCTTTCATATTCTGTACCATTTGGTACAGTTTTACACTTTTATTCGCTGCCCTTCCTGGATATCGATAGATCCGAAGCAGAAACTTTAAACAACGATAACTCTCAATCCGTAAGTCGGATAGACCCCCGTAAGGTCTCAAAATGTCCACAACAAAGAGATATAGAACTTTCATTTAGCAACAATTTTCATATTCCCCACATATTAGTACAGTTTTACGTTTCAACGTCCTGCCCTTCTGGATTCCGACGAATCCGAGGCAGCAACTTCAAACTACAATAACTCTCAACTCGTAAGTCCGTTTTAACAAATCTGTATATATACCTGTCCGTAACAGAGAGATTTACAACCATGTAAATTTTCATATAATTCTAATAAGTAAAACTCAATAAAAACAGTCTGTAATTATGCCTTTCCGAATTTCGACCAAATCTAAGGCAGGAACTTTGAACTATGATAACTTTCAAACCGTATGTCCATTTTACCTCATTTTTGGTTCTATATGATCATATTAGAGAGGTGTACAATTCTTCCGAATTTCATCAAATTCTAACAATTATAACTCAGTGAGAACAGTTCGTAAAGTTCATGACGCAACTAGTTATCTAAACCATCAAAAGTTCAATATTTCTTTTCAACACTCAATTCTTATTCCAACATGTATTGAACTAAAAATAAAGGATGTTACCAAGAATTTCTGAGTGAGAAAACTCACCTTGTAAGTGTGAAGATTATTGTTGTGTGGTTGCTAAAATTATCCTTACTCTTTAGTATTTTGCTCCTTGTTCTTCTTGCCCTCTTGGTATTTTTTCCTCTTCTTTTCACTTATTTTTTTTTTCCTGATTTTCTAACCTTTATGTTATGTACTTTGTTTGTGTGTAAATACAATGTATAAATGGAGAGTTTTCTATAACCTATGGGATGGGAAAAGCCAAGGGATTGAAGGGAAATGAAAAGGAGGGGAAGGGGAAGGAGTGTACGTGAGATAGGAAATTCTGCATGTTTTGTTTCTCTTTTTTTTTCTTTTGTTTTTGTTTTCTCTTTTGTTTTTTTTTTGTTTTTTTTATTTTCTTATTTTCATTTTTATCCATCTATTTATCCAACTTTAACACTAACTCCATCCCATGCAATTTATTCTTTGTTTTCTTATATATATATATTTTTATTAACCCAACCACAACTATATATGTTTTTTTTCCGGATTTCACACTTCCCTGAATATCACATCTCTACTAACAAAAACAGTCCTGTTTTCTAAGTCATAGAGCTTGTATCCCTTTTGTGTAGGTGCATACCCAAGTAGGGCACATCTAACTGCTCTTAGACTAAACTTATCATGTGTATGGAGTATGGTGACAAAACATAAACAACCTATAACTCTCAAATGACTAAGTTGTGGTGTTTTGTTGTACAATTTATGGAAAGGAGACTCATTATTTAGAACTGTTGAAGGAATTCTATTTATGATGTATGCTGCAACTTCTATACACATTCCCCAGAATCTGTCTGGCAACTAACCCTGAATTTTAATGGCTCTTGCTATCTCAAGTAGATGCCTATGTTTTCTTTCAACTACCCCATTTTGTTGTGGTGTGTATGTGCAAGAGCTCTCATGTATAATTCCAAGTGTTTGGAAAAGTGCCTTACAGTTTTGGTTAAAAATTGATCATTATCCGATCTAATTTTACGGACTTTAGATTCAAATTGAGCAGATTATTTCAAGAAAGAAAATTTTGAATAGTAGATACATCGATTTACGTCTCATCAAAACACCCGTATGTCCATCTAGAGTAGTCATCTACAATGGTAAAAATATCTCATCCCATTGAATGTATCGATTCTATAAGGTCCCAGACATCTAAATGCGATGGTGAAAAGGTTTTATTGATCTACGGTACTAGTAGGAAATGGAGATCTAATTTGTCTAGCTAGGGCAGATATCACACTTATTTAAAGCGAAGTATCATAGTCTTTGAACAAAGAAATCTTCCTCAATATCTTACGTGGGAACATGACACGCTCACAGTGCCATGTCATTACATCTATATGTTGAGTAGCATTCATACACTTCCTCAATTCCTTCTCCTGTTTTTCAGCATCCAAACACACAGTGTAGAGCCCATCTTTCTCACTACCAATCCCCCTCACCTTCCCAGATGTTAGATCCTGAAAGACACAACATGAGGGAAAGAAAAAGACACTACAATTCAACTCTTTAGTCACTTTCGACACTGACATTAAGTTAAACATAAATGCTGGCACACATAGGACATTTCTAAGAAAATCACCTTTTCCAAGTTGATAATCACCAACATGGGAGATTCTGGCTGAATCTCCCGTGGCAATCATACCTTCCCAGTTCCTTCATACGTTATGAGTTATTGTGTAAGTGTTTAGATTCACTTATCACGTGTGATTAGTCGCACTGAATCTACTATCCATTTCGATAGTTACGTTGTATCGATTATGCATACCGCCATATTAGCAATATGAGTTCTCGCTCGCCCTTCTCTTCCAAATACGTGAAGAATCATTGTCTTTGACTTGGAGTGAACCGATCATACATCATGGTTTCTTTGTGAGGTGGTTACCATTTGTGCTGTTGTCTCGTGTCTTGAAGTTGGCACATTCTGCATAGGCCTTCTTTGCTTTAGACTTAAAGTCATCCGGATAACCAATCAATTGATAGACCTTCTTCTAAGTGTCCTGTCTTGTGGCAGTGGTTACACTTCATCAACTTGAAACAATCCACAGTGAAATGCCCTTTCATCTTACAGTGATCGCATTTAGCATTAGGATTATATGATTTTCTTTGTGTGTAATTTCCTCCATGTCCTCCTCCCTTGTTGTTTCCACTCCTGGATGTGAACAGTGCTGAAGGTTCAATGTGATCAGACATTGATCTGCTGGTTCCTGAAAGAGCTCTTTGACTCTCCTCCTGATTAACGAGGCATATGCCGATTGATTGGGACTTGTGGCATCATTAGAATTTGGCTCCTTGTGTTGTGATAACTTTCGTTCGGTCCCATTAGGAACTGCAACAACCTTTGATATTGACTATTATTGATAAACTCCTTGGCCTTGGGACAGCATGACGGTGTAGGTATAATCGAGTCGTACTCATCCCAAAGGTCCTTCACGCGAGTAATATCCGATATCGACATAGTCCTCGTCGCAGTAAATATCTCCTTGTGGATCCGCGAAGGCTCTAGAACTATTTACCTTGTCGAATCTCTCCTTTAACTCTTCCCGGATGATGTGGGAATCGGCGTTGAATAGCATCCTCGCCAAGAAACTTTTACCGACATTCCCATCAACCATTTACACTACGATGGCATTGCATCTATCCTGCATCGCCACCTCTTCATTATAATGTTCTCTCCAACCGCTTCCATCAATAAACCCTATCTTGTTTTTACCCAATGAGCGGCTTCACGGCCCTACTCACAAAGACATAGTTGTCTATTCCATTCAAGCATAACTCCAACGATGCGAACTGCAGTGCATCCGATGGGAATAGGAATAGAGGATGGTTATGGTCAATATTATTTCCTGTATTTGTTGTATCTCCGACTTCACTTACTCCACCATCTCCGATAATTTCTGATATCGCCATGTTCTCTTCAATGAGTTCGATTAACACTAAGCGATGAAATTAACGACAAAAGAAGAGCAATACTAACAAGAATTTCTAGAATCGACTAAACAGATTGAGTCGATTATAGCAGAAACGTAATTTCTACCTTCTTTTCTTTCTTTATTTTCCAGATTCGTCAACTGTAGTAGTCAGATGTTTTTCTTTCGATCTGAAACTGTATCCATCCTTTAATATTCCTCTTGCATGTACCCGATCTATCTGGATCTGCAGTTTTCTTGTGTTGATCCTTCGTTCGAATCTTCCATTGCGAACATCCTAGGATCTGCAGGCTTTGATACCATGTAGAGCTCTAGACTGTCATGAGAGCAGTCAGAGAGTCGGCGGTGGAAGAGAGAGTGGGATGAACCAGTCGAACTAGTGATTGAAGACGACGATGGTGAAAGTCGGTGAAGAGGAGAGAGAAGGTTCTAGAATTGGGAAAGTAACTCTGTATTATTGAAAGTAAATAATGAATTCATTAAACTGCAATCCGGTATACTTAAAGTTTGCAAAATAACAAAAGAGGCCCACTATATACAAAGGCCCACTATATACAAAGGCCCAGTATACCAATGCCCAGTATACCAATATACTTATACAATTCAATCAATATACTATATAATTCAATCATATCTTTACACCTATATCTTTACATGTTATGTGACGTCTTAAATAGATGCATCGATAAGACAGTTATATGTGTGTTTATTGTCAACCCACAGTTTGACATATGCAAAGTTACTTCCTCAAAACAATTGCGTTGAGAGCACAATTTTCAGATTATGTAATTAAGATAATTCATCTTGTTAATGTTTGTTTATATTCAAGCTGGTTTAGCGTTGAATGTCTCCGATAAATAGCTAAACTATTGCGAATGAGAACAAAGCTTTATGTGTTGATCTGATATATGATATATTAAATACAATATCACTTGTTTGCTTCAAACCAATAAATTATGATAAATTCTCCCCTCATAATTGGTTCAAGGTCAGAAATCAAATATTTCCATCTAATAATTTTTGTTGTGCGGTATATGATTAATGAATGTACCACGATGCACACAAATGTATTCCCCAAAGAAGGTGGAAATGTAGGTTAGTTTTTTTAACATAAGGAGGGAGAGAATAAACAAGTAAGAACTGAATTATCATTAGTATTATTCTTGTTCAAATGATAATTCAAATCAAATGCTAGAAGCATTTGCTGACCCAACTATTTCATATTTTAGCTGCAAGATGCTCCTAAATGTCCCTGAAGGACAGGGGTTTACAACATGTGTGAAGCATGGTAGACAAATCGGGTTCAAATGCAATAATACTTGAAAATGGAGAGGAGCAAATGATCATAATAAATAGGCAATGTGCTCTTGAAGAGCCTACGACATAACACTTCATAAAACCTCATACGAGGTTCAGGTACCTGAAAAATAATGAAGTGATAAGATCTCAGTAAGTTATTTCTAATTGCAAACCGATACAAAATGATATCTCGTCGACGATATATTTGATACAATATAGTGCGCAATATTGTATAATATTATGAGAATTTGAATCCTGCGTCTCTTAAAACATGTTGATGTAGAAATAATTACCAAGTAAATGCATCTTGGTAAGAGTAAATTTACTGGACCTGCAGTCCTGACATCAGAAGATGTCATGTAAATTAAACACTAAATGGAAATTGTCTCAGCCTATATGATTTACGTGACAAAATTTATATAAAATTATTTGAAGAATTGAAAATGCCTGAAACATATACAAGTTATTAATTTTTTTGTTTGTAATCCTTAAACGGATTAAATGAACTAAGGTTGATGTACTGAAATCACCTTAATAAATATTTATTGATGAAGAGTACAAAGATGACTCTGTTTACCCTTATCCCTTTATGATATTCAAAATCTTTCATAATGTTGTGCAAGTTGATGACTTGAATATTATTGGAGCTTTTTCGAAAAACAATAGATGTTGAAATGAGAAATTAGTGTGGTGCTAAAGTACCATATATTTGTTCAATTGATGCATTTATTTATCTTGCTATAACTATGATCATGATATAATTTCTTCCTTACATGGATACACTAAAACAAGATCAATTGCATATTATCGATTTGATGAGACAATTTTTCCAAATTTAGGGGGGGGGGGAGAATAATGAAATAAAAAGATTTTTTTGTGGAATAATCCATCATTGTCTCATCTTGATCCACATGCTTCTATTTGTGAGCAAGAGGTCTAAAAGATTATTCACTTGCGAAAATAGCAAATCAAATGTCAGACGCATTTACAGATTTGAAAAGGATTACCAAATCACATATCCCTGTAGAGAGTTTTCCAATTCGGATTGATGTCCTTGTAGGACCATCTACTAGTGTCATAGCAAATGAGTTCAAAGTACACCTGAAGCGTGATAGACCATTGGGTTCAAAGGATCGGAATCCTAGAAAAAGAAAAAGAAATGGTCAAAATGACACTAAGAAAGAATCTCATAAAGAAATGAAAGATTTAATCAATCCTGGTTATTCTTGAAGAAATCAATGAGCTGCAAACTCAAGAAAATGAAGAAATATCAATAAATTCAATTGATGTTATGATTAATTTGAATCGCTTGAAAATAAATGTGATTTGAAATGTAACAAAATACCTATAACCTTATATGAAGATAATGCAACATGAATTGCTCAATTGAATGGAGGATTCATAAAAGGAGATAGGACAAAACACATTCCATCAAAGGTGTTCTTCACACACGAGCTCCAAAAGAATGATGATATCAACGTGCAATAGATTCGTTCAAGTGATAATATGGTTGATTTGTTCACTAAGTCTCTACCAACTGCAACTTTTGAGAAGATGGTGCACAAGATTGGAATGCGAAGATTCAAGCATTTTTACTGAAGTTCTCGTCAGGAGGAGTTAATACATGTTGTCTCTTTTTTCCGTATAAGGTTTTGTCCCACTGAATTTTTCTTGTAATGTTTTTAATGATGCAACCAGAATGTGTATTATTAGAAATGTGTATTATTTTTCCTTCACTATAATTTTTTCCATTAGATTTTTTCTAGTAAAGTTTTAATGAGGAATCTACCAAATAGACATTCAAGGGAGAGAGTTATAAATATTATTTATTATTATGAATGTCTATCTCTACAAAAAAGAAAGTTAAGATTAGTGAATTTGAGATCAAGCTACTTAGACCCTGTAAATAAAAATACTCCCTCAATTTATTTTATCCCTCAAGAGAAAAAAGAACAATTCTCTCCTTCTCAACAATATTCTTATTCTAATTTTGTTATAGTTTTATAACACTCAACTCTTTTTTCCAAGCCTTACAATATTATCCCATAGTCCAAAAATAACCTAAAACCAAAGGTCTAAAAATGACCAAATCACCAAAAAGTTCACACCTCAAACTCATTGCATTATCCCCACCCCACTCCTTCTGGTCCTATCCAAACCAATATAACCCTAGTACATAGAAATATAAACACACACAACCAAGAAACCAAGAATGGCAGCAGAGTCAGTGACAAGAATGTCATCTGCTGCATCTTCACTCTGTAACTTTAATGGGTCTAAAAGACCCGTACTCATTTCCAACCGGGTCAATTCTTCTAGGACCCGTACCCGATGTGTCAAAGTACAGTCCCTTGCTTCTGCTTCCATGTCTGAATTCTTTGGAAACTCAAGACTTTGCTCTGTTAATGCTTCTAGAAGCTTAGGATTATCTCAGAAAACAAAAAAGAATGTTTTTTCTATCTTTGCTATGGCTGCTGCTGAAGGTATCAAATTTCAAATCTTGTTGCTTAGAGTGTCAAATTTTGCAATTATATGGTGTAAATTTTAAATGGGTAACTTGTAAAAATTACTCCCTCCGTACCTACCAATTTATCAGACTTACGTAGTTTGACTGGACACGGAGTTTTCGAAATAAAGTAATACTTTTCAGTCTTGTGATATAAAATAAGCCAAAGATATTTGTGTGGTTATAAATAATCTCGTTAACTTTAAAATGTACTCCCTCCGTTGCATAATAAGTCGTGTTTTAGGATTTCAAGAAGAAATTGATCTTAATTCTTTCAAAATTATCTAAATTTACATAATCAATAATCATTATAGCTTTTCATTTCTAGTGTAAGTTAATAAAAACACTTATAATTTTCTAGGAGTGAGCTGGAACAGAGCTAGTAAAGTTTAAAGTAGAATGGTTGCCGAATAAGGAAATATGTCATTGGTTGCCGAATGTCATTATTTTTGGATTGACGAAAAAGGAAAGTGTGTCGTATAAATTGGGATAGAGGGAGTACTTTTTTATTGTGTGTGTGTGGGGGGGGGGGGAGGGGGAGTGGAAATTTCAGTTCTTTTTGCTAGAGGGTCAAATTTTTCAAATTTATGGTGTAAAGTTTAAATGGGTAACTTGTAAAGATAACTCTTTTATTTTGGGGTGGGGGAGGGGAGTGGATAAGTTGGTTTCTTGGATAAGAGTGTTAGCTTTTTTGTCTTGGCTATGGTTGCAATGGAAGGTATCAACTTTCAATTGGAAATTTCAATTCTTTTTGCTTAGAGGATCAAAATTTTAATTTTTGTGGTGTAAATCTTAAATGGATAACTTGTAAAGATAACTTTTTTGAGGAGAGTGAGTGGATAGGTTGGATTTTTGGGGAAGTTTCTTTCTTTTCTTGTTGTTCATTGTTTTTTAAATTGAAACTTTTTTATTGCAGCGGCTACATTTTACTAGATTGAATTTGGAAAGGAGAATTGAAGTAGATTAACATAAACATTAAAATTACCCTAAATGTCGCTAAAAGGTGTGGCCTAAGGGTTAATGAAGCTAGAATAAAGAGCATAGGAGGCCAGGGTTAGAATTCCAACATAGACTAAAAATCTAGGTGAGTTTAACCAATCTACTTAAGCCTTGGTGGAAAGAGTTATCCGGAAACTATATATTGTGGAGAGAAATAGCCCAAGAAAGTCTACTATTTTTTAACTTTGGTTCAAAATAATCCTATGTCTTTGACGTGGATCACTAATAGTCGGTATTGTTTAATAAAGGATATGGGCTATTAGCGCCCCATATGAAAGACACAGGATTATTTTGAGCCGAAGTCTAAAGATAGTGGACTATTTTGGGTTGAGCCAGTATTATAGTTGAGGTGCGTGCAAGTTGGTTGCAACACCACCACAATTTTTTTTTTTAAAATTCTAATTATGAATCAACGGATGCAGAATATTTATATGGCTGGCTCCTTCTAGGTTGAAATTGAGACATAGTTGATTGATTGGTTGGAATTGAGAAACTGAGATGGGTTAATTGTATGTGACTGCCTAGTTACTGATTTCTATAATGTGGAACGTAATTAGAATTAAGAATTTAATACATTGGAGCAAATGGGCTTGAGGAAAGGAAGGGTCATATTTGGGGAGAACAAAAACGGTTTTGTTTTGACAACTGGTGAACAAGAAAGAAAATGAAACAATTTGATTTTGGGAGGAAAAGAAAAAAAGGTTGAATTTTGCTGTAAAAATGTAGTACTTAATCTTTGGAGGTGTCTATTTTGAGTTCCACTGTGGACTTTCTTACTTAAAAGTTCAAACTCTTGGTGACTGGTGATATCCTCTGTTTAATGCATTTCAAGGAAAATAGCATTGAGCTTTAAGAACTTATTTTGAGGTCAATTTCTTGTTATGTTCATTTTCCCAACAAAAAAAAAGGCCGATGACTAGAAACATCCTATACACTTCTTTTGGGGTTATGGTTTACCAACACACTGTCTTAGGAGATGAATATATATTTTAGGTTAGTATTGACTCGTAATTCTACTGACATAGATGTTATATGGGGTTCCTTTTGGTCTAGAGAGTGTGTCATTCCTGGAACATAAACTCATGTTCTGCTCTTTAATTTTTCTGCAGAGGAGAAGCGAACGGTGCCTTTGAAGGACTATCGCAATATAGGAATTATGGCTCATATAGATGCAGGGAAGACAACTACAACTGAACGGGTCCTATACTATACTGGCAGAAACTATAAAATCGGTGAAGTTCATGAGGGAACTGCGACAATGGACTGGATGGAGCAAGAGCAAGAGAGGGGGATTACAATTACTTCAGCTGCTACTACCACCTTCTGGAACAAGCATCGTATTAATATAATTGATACTCCTGGTCATGTGGACTTCACTCTTGAAGTAGAGCGTGCCCTTAGGGTTTTAGATGGTGCCATATGTTTGTTTGACAGTGTTGCTGGCGTCGAACCTCAATCAGAAACTGTTTGGAGACAAGCTGATAAGTATGGAGTCCCAAGGATATGTTTTGTGAATAAGATGGATCGTCTCGGAGCAAATTTCTTCCGAACAAGAGACATGATAATATCGAATTTGGGTGCTAAGCCACTTGTGCTTCAGATTCCAATTGGGTCAGAGGATACATTCAAAGGATTAGTTGATCTTGTGACAATGAAAGCTATTGTTTGGTCCGGAGAAGAATTAGGGGCAAAGTTTTCGTATGAGGACATTCCCGCTGATCTTCAAGAGCTGGCTGAGGAGTATAGGGCAGTGATGATTGAGATGGTAGTTGAATTGGATGATGATGCTATGGAGCAGTACCTCGAAGGAGTTGAACCTGATGAGGAAACCATTAAAAAGTTGATCAGGAAGGGAACTATCTCTGCCAGTTTTGTCCCCGTCTTGTGTGGCTCGGCTTTCAAGAACAAAGGGGTTCAGCCGCTTCTCGATGCAGTTGTGGATTATTTGCCTTCTCCAGTTGACTTGCCACCCATGAAAGGAACCGACCCCGACAACCCAGAATTGATCATTGAGAGGGCCGCGAGTGATGATGAACCATTTAGTGGTTTGGCATTTAAGATCATGAATGATTCTTTTGTCGGGTCTCTCACATTCGTAAGGGTATATTCAGGAAAGCTTACTGCAGGATCGTATGTATTGAATGCAAACAAAGGCAAGAAAGAGAGAATTGGCAGACTTCTGGAAATGCATGCTAACAGCAGAGAGGATGTAAAGACAGCATTAACTGGTGATATTGTCGCTCTTGCTGGATTGAAAGATACAGTTACAGGAGAGACATTGTCTGATCCCGAGAAGCCTGTTGTGCTTGAACGCATGGATTTCCCAGATCCTGTTATAAAGGTTGCAATTGAACCTAAGACGAAAGCGGACATTGATAAGATGGCACAAGGCTTAGTTAAACTGGCTCAAGAAGATCCATCTTTCCATTTTTCACGGGATGAGGAGATTAACCAGACAGTTATTGAGGGAATGGGAGAACTACATCTTGAGATCATTGTTGATCGACTGAAAAGGGAATTTAAGGTATGTATCTGGAAACCCCTCTCAAACCCCTACAAAACCCAAAAAAAAAGAAGAAACCTACTTTTTTCTCCTATTATGATCAGAAGAATTCCCATTGCAGTTTCTAGTTACTTTCACTATTACTCGCATTTACTGCTTATGCTTAAGCTGATATCTGATAAGAGAAAATTGTCTGGATATATGCAAAATACTTGCTTAACACACTCCCAAACAGATATTTATTGTCTGGATATACGCAAAAATGCTCACTTAAGAACGCACTCCCATGGACATATATATGTTGCATAAACGTCTCTCACATGTCTTTAATTCTCTCGTAAAAATACTGCTCAATGTAATGACTGTTTTGATCACTTGGCTGTCTTTGCCTACCATTCTTATTTACAGTAGTTTGCCTTGAAGAACTGAAAAAAAAATGATTTCTTACATGTTAGTAACTCTGTTTTGCTTACGAATTGACAGGTGGAAGCTAATGTTGGAGCTCCACAAGTAAACTACCGCGAGAGCATTTCCAGGATAGCGGAAACGAAATACGTCCACAAGAAGCAGTCTGGTGGATCAGGACAGTTTGCTGATATCACAGTAAGGTTTGAACCGATGGAAGCAGGTGGTGGATATGAATTCAAGAGTGAAATCAAGGGAGGTTCAGTGCCAAAAGAATATATTCCAGGTGTTATGAAGGGATTAGAAGAATGCATGAGTAACGGGGTGCTGGCAGGATTTCCTGTTGTTGATGTTCGTGCAGTGCTAGTAGATGGCTCTTACCATGATGTGGATTCAAGTGTTTTGGCTTTCCAGTTGGCTGCTAGGGGAGCTTTTAGGGAAGGGATGAGAAAAGCTGCTCCACAATTGCTAGAACCCATAATGAAGGTTGAAGTAGTAACACCAGAAGAACATCTAGGAGATGTGATTGGTGACCTTAACTCAAGGAGAGGTCAGATCAACAGCTTTGGAGACAAACCTGGAGGTCTCAAGGTATGATTAGCAGACTTCTTTCATCGATCTGCTCATTATATCTATGTTTTCACCTTCAAACTGCACTTTTTGTTGAACAAGAATTGGGGATCCATAGTGTTCACATAATAATCCAGCATGCATACAGTAGTAGTACATGAATTAAGTCAATTTTAAAAAAGCACTCCATCCGTTTCAATTGTCTGTCTTACTTTCCTTTTAGTCTTCTTTAAAAAAATCACCACTTTCTATATTTAGTAACTCTTTACACCCAACATCCTACGTGTCATATTTAAGACCATAAGATTCAAAGGCATTGGTACATTGCGCACATCGTTAGTTTAAGACCATAAAATTCAAAAGTTTTCTTTATTTTTCCGAAACTCCATGCCGAGTCAACCTAAGCCAAACAAATTGGAAAGTAGGGAGTACTAGTATTTCCATCTGGCCCTACTTATATAACACATTTTCCATTTTGAGACATCTCAAAGTATTTGGCATCATTCTACTAATAATATTATTCTATACAACTTTTACAATATTCAAGAATTCAATCTGATTTAATCATTTAAGTTCCATATGACTTTATCTCTGTTGCACTGACTTTTCAACCATCATTTTATTCTTCTCATTTTGTATGACGGTCTTTGACTGGAAATAGAGTTTGAGATACTAATTTTATTTTATATATCGTATTTTAATAGTGATATTGGAAGAAAATATTAAGTAATGGTTGGAAAAAAATCAGTGTAACTTTTTTTTAATAGAAAAAGTAAAGGAAAAAGAATCAAAGTTCAAAATTGAGGGTTTGATTCTTGAACGTTGTGAAATTTATATAGAATAACATGGTGTTAGATATTTTCGAAACATTCCAAGATGGGAAGTCATATAAATTGGGATGGAAGGAGTGACAATTACTCCATTCACTATAACCAATTTTAATATATATATATATATATATATATATATGTCAGTTATTATTTTAAACTCCATAACTGGTCGGACATTGTCATGTAGAGCAGGGATGGATGGTGTATGTGGTTTCTCAATGAAAATTTGTAAGATAGGTAGCTTTATATACTTTATTTTTATTTGGTTTTGGTTTCCCACCCGGGATCCGGTACCCGCATTGGATCCCTACTATATACGGATCCATGTCCGTAGGCCCCATTCGAGGGAAGCGCTCCCTACCAAGGATTTTTCCATACCCAGGGCTCAAACGCAAGACCTGGTTAAGGGAGGAGCAGCCCCATCCGCTGCACCACATCCTTTGGTGGTTATATACTTTTTTAAATGACCCCTAGAGGGATTTTAACATGTCATATTTTCAATTGTGAAGCATAAGCATAAGTTAAAAGTATGCATGTGATAAATTGCTGTTAGAACAAAAAAGTATATTACTGTCGCTTCATAATGAATCTTCTCTGATGGATCTAATTTAATCGTTGCAGGTGGTTGATGCTTTAGTTCCATTGGCAGAGATGTTCAGTTATGTTAGTACCTTGCGGGGAATGACAAAAGGCCGTGCATCGTACGTTATGCAATTAGCTAAGTTTGATGTCGTCCCTCAACACATTCAAAACCAGCTTGCCACCAAAAAGGAGGAAACGGCAGCTGCGTAGTCAGTCAGCTTCCAAATTTTGGATCCAAGAAGGTATTTATTCGACGAAGATGTTAAAAGGCCTGCACGATATTCTTTTTGTACCAGCATGAAACACTAATGGAGAATGACTGATTTTTAGTTATACGTCTGAGCTTTTCAGCCATTTGTATATCTCGTTGAATTTATTAAGCTGAGACTCCGAAGGGGCGAAAGAAAGAACTACAATGTGTACATGCACTTGTGAAATCTCTGTATCCAAAGAAACTTCAATATTTTAGGGCAAGATTGAGTGTGTCCTGACTGTGTGATCATCTTTTACTATAGAAACAAATATATTGCGCGTAACAATTTTATGCTCTTTGTTGGGATCTTAGGTGTAACATCTGATGGTTGAGTTGCTTGTTTTACGCTTGCTTTTATGTTGCAATCTCTCTATAATGCAGTGGTCCAAAATAAGCAGAGTGGTCTAATGTCGTAAAACTAATAAGTAGGCTTTAACCATTTGTGCAAATGGTGTTCCGTTAATTTTTTTTGCTAATTTCCTGCTAATTAAGCACATTTTGTTCAGGCCTGATTATAGTAACATAGGCACCAACAACACACTGCATTTAAATGCTGGTTTTCCCTAATTCGTAGTTTCTATTTGCCTTAGTGATGGATGAATTGACGCGACATATTCAAGAGGAGGTGTCGTGGTGTATGTTATTTGCCGACGACATAGTTTTGATTGATGAGATGCATAGTGGAGTTGATGATAGGCTGGAAGTTTGGAGAACGACCCTAGAATCTAAAGGTTTCAGGTTAAGCAGGACTAAAACGGAGTACATGGAGTGTAAGTTCAGTGACGTGACGCATGAGACAGATGTGGAAGTGAAGATAGAGGCACAAACTATACCTAAAAGAGGAAGCTTCAAGTACCTTGGGTTCATAATATAAGGGGACGGTGAGATTGACGATGAGGTCGCACACCGTATTGGAGCAGGGTGGATGAAATGCAGACGCACTGCTTTGCTATAAGAAAGTGTCGCCTATGCTGAAAGGTAAGTTCTACATAGTGGTGGTTAGACCAACATTATTGTATGGGCAGAATGTCGACCAGTTAAGAACTCTCACGTTCAGAAGATGCATGTGGCGGAAATGAGGATGCTCAGATGGATGTGTGGTCATACTAGGAGAGATATGATTAGAAATGAAGTTATACGAGACAAGGTTGGAGTGGCCCATGGCGCGGACAAGATGAGGGAGGCACGACTGAGATTGTTTGGACATATGAAGAAGAGGTGTGAGGATGCGTTAGTTGAGAGGAGCCGTTGCGCAACAAGCAGCGGATGAGCGCACTAGGGGAAGTGATTAGACAGGACATGACAAGAACTTTAGCTAACTGAGGACATGACCGTAGATAGAAAGATTTTGGAGGTCAAGGATTAAGATAGAAGGTTTGTAGGTAGTTGAGTTTTGTCGCGATGTGTGTGAGAGAGGTGGGGGTTAGCCTTTCCATCTCCTTTTCTTAACATAGAGCATTATTCATGTGGGTATTACTCCATTTATTTTTTATCTGGATATTTTGCTGTCTTATTTTTTTTTGCAATCTTGCATTGACAATATTTTTTATGAGTCGAGGGTTTATCGGAAATAGCCTCTCTGCCCACGAAGATAGAGGTAAGGTGTATGTACATCCTACCCTCCTCAGACCCCCCACTTTGTGGAATTACACGTGGTATGTTGTATTGTATTTGGTCTTTAAATTCAACTAACCCTTTCTCTACCTGTCAACACGGTATTTAATTCTCTTTTAGATTAAAAATTCTTAACGGTTACATTGTCCATGAAATTTCTTGAGAACTCGGAGAAGAAACACTCCAGTTGGTGTTCCTTTAGGTTTTTTGAAACATCTCTTTTTCTTATGCAAAAGTACTGATCTAAATTGTGGTTCTAAGGTATTTCTCAAAGAACTTTTCTTTTATAAGAGTAAAAAAAAGGAACTTCTGCGTCCACTTCTAACACAAATTTCTGAAGAAGAAAAAAAGAACCCAAACGTTTTCAGTTTTTACAATCTTCTCCCCTGTAGAAATATTCTCTACAGAGAACCTCTGTTCCAACAGCTTCTTAGATATTTCAAAGATGCAACATATGCCACACCATCAACTTATCTGCACCACTAACTTAATCATATTGTCCTATTATCGTTATTGTCACTTGGATGTCTTTAGCAGGAAATATTGCAACTTGCAACTCCAAGCTGATTCTGGTTGCCTTTCATAAATTGTTAGTAGGATTTCTTTTTATGGAAAATTTGACGCGACTACAAGAGATCATTCCTTTGCAAAAACTGCAGAGTTGCTCCGAAGGCAGTTTCTAATTTTGACAGCAGAACTTTCTCTAATAATTTTTCGATTAAATAACATCTTAAATATTTTCTCCACATGTTTTTGAAACCAATCTTTAAGGCACACATGCTCATCCCAACCAGGAAAAACAGAGCTAAACTCTGTTAGTTTCCAAGAGTTGGAACTGGAAGGAAGTACAACAATTAAGACATAAAAGCGCCAGCAATCCTTCCTTTCTGACCCTCAAAAAGACAAAACAACAAGACACAAAATTTTAACAGTTGCCACGGAAAAAAACCCAACATTGTGCAGCATTACACTTCGAAAGAGTCAAAGGAGAACATATGAACTATTCGCTTTGAATAAACAAAGGCTAAAAAAATAATGGATAGTTGCTTCTTTCCCTGGTGAGTTGTAAATATCACTACTTATTTAACTTGGACAATTCCTGCATTAATCAACTTCTGGATCTTGTCCATCACAAGAGGGTTCTTCATATGATCTTGTGCAGCTTTTGGGTTCTCCTGGAAGTCTTGTAGCACCTGCTCCAAAATACAAAATGCAGTTAAATTACAAAATCTAAAAGTTACTTCCCACAATATTAATGATATATCACAAGTCGAAAATACTACTCCCAAGTGACCAAATATTACCTGTCTCATTACTGGGTCTGTAAGGATGTTCTGAATCTCTGGATCCTGCATCCCCTTGGCCTGCTCAAAGAAAATGATATATGAGTATTACCACCATTCATTACCTCTACCTGGAGTAAATAAGAATACAGCCAAAAAACAATACCTGTCTCTCTTTGAGCTCCTCTGGGGTTAAATCTCCACGGCTTGCCTTGTTTCTTTGTTCTACACATCTGCAAAATGAATAGAGCATTTTTAGTTACAATAAGAACCATAACAATGACACTATGACAGAATCACCTGTCACTTGTAACGAGAACCTTATATAATTAAAGCCAACATTCTAGGCCAACAGAAATACTACATGTAATAGGGCATCAGTAGTTATCTTTTCTTGAATAAACAAGATAACTGAACTTCAGAGAGAAAGAAGAAAAGCAAAACACAAATCACACCACAAAGGAAACCAATTTTAAGAATCACGTTCACCCTCAAAAATTTAAAGAGAAAGCAACTGACGAGATATTAAGAATATAAAAGAAATATCAATCTACCTCTTAACACCATCTAGGAGTTCCTGATTGTGAGGATCAAGCTTCAATCCTTCCTGGTAAGTTTTCAAAGCTTTTTCGTACTCTTTCATGAAAAACTGAACGGCACCCCTCCTGGTGTAGCCCTTTACAAATGTTGGATCAAGCTCAATGCACTTCTCAGCATCCTTAAGCCCCTCAGGTAATGCAGCTAACTTCGTATAGCAGGCAGCCCGGTTGCTATATGCCTAACAAAAGAAAATCAAAGGAGAAAATAGATATATCACTGCAGTTGCCGAGGATTTAGTCCTTAATAAAGGACTGGGATAAGTCCTCAAGTCTAAAGAGGTGACAGAAGATGGAGAGAGGCAGAGGCCATACCCTCGGGTCTTTGGGATTCCTCTTTATGGATTCAGTGTAATGTTTAACAGCGTCGGGATACTTCATCTCCTTGAAGAGCTGGTTTCCTGTAACATAGAGAAGGAAGTTAGCCCCATAAGAGGAAAAACAACTCAGACAGCCTTAGAAAAAACTTTACCTTTCTCACGCTCTTCGTCTGCTATTTGTGGATTGAAATACTCTTGCTGCTCTAATTCCTTTTTTGCCTTCTCAGCTTCATTCAATTTCTTCAGGGTATCCGGGTTACGATGTTCGGTCAGAGCTTTCTGGAAAACCTCAATTGCAGCCTCAAAATCCTTGGAAGTTTTAGCCATCTTTGTCAAAGCAGTTCCCTTTCGGGTCAGAGCCCTTGCAACCATCTTAAAGTCGGACCTTAGCTCTCGCCCCCTTTCAACAGCTTTGTCACAATCTTTGATGCAATCCTCATACTGAAATCATGGCAAAAAAATATAACACAGTGACCAGCAGAGTAACTATGCAGAAATTTTCACAGATAACTCCTACCATGACAGGGAACAGATCGGAGTCCTGGAACTACGCTCAGAATATTACACTTGCTATGGGTAAAAAAGAGGCAGAGAAACCTGGGAGGCAAGAGGGATGGGAACGCATAACTCATCACCATGTCTATTCCAAAAGAGTCAAGGACATATACTTGGCAAAGATTCTAAACCAATAGACTGCTTGGAATCTCCAATCATCTCCCTATCCACCCCTCAACTTTATATGCTAGTACTGGTCCTAGATGGTGACAAATTAGCAAAGGAAGTTGACTAACTCGTAACCTTTCCCTTAAACTCAAGAGTTTGGATGGTCATCTTGGTGATTAATCAGAAATTAAGTAATTAGAAAAGTCGATGAACTCACAAAATCTTTCCCCCTAAACTCAAGAGGTCTGCTGGTTCTAGTTGGTGATCAATTAACCTAAGTTGCTCGGACTCGGGTGCGGGTATTCGATACGGATACGTTGTCGGATTCAGCAAAATCTAAATTTTAAGATTCGGGGGTGCGTATTCAGGTATGGATACGGGTGCGAGGAGTCGGCTAAGAAAATTCACAATTATAAAAAATAGAGCTATAAAGATATATCGTTGCTACTGTCTATCATCCAAACTCAGAACACGACGTGAATTCTTGGTTTCCTTGAAACACAAAGAAACAAAAATGAGACAAAAATAGTATTAATACTGAAGGTATGCCATATCCCTTATCTTAAATCCGTTTTATCTTTAATTTTAAGAAATCAAATCTCAATGTTTCCCCCAAATTTTTGATGTACTCCGATCAAAGTATCGGAAGTTGGTTGACCGTATCCGGGACGTATCGCGCACCCGTATCCCCGTATCCGGGACAGGGACGGCACCCAAACGGAGAGTCCGCGCAACTTAGCAATTAACAAAGGATGTGGACCGACTCATGATTTCCCCTAAAACAACCGGCAAGATCAATAACCATTAGTAGTAACTTCAATTCAGTTTAGCATTCCTTTCACAGAATCTGTAAGCATTTTGCTATTTTGGTCAAATGGTGTCTTCCTGATAAACTGGGATGTACTCTTAAACGCATCATCCACCCAAAAAGGCAACACGGCCATGAGAAGTTCCCAGGCAAACACCTAAAAGAAAAGACAGACACAGATCTCCCGAGTGAAGCCTACCATTAACCACAAAAGAGGAAGTGACTACTTCCACAGTATATGGAAGATAGGCGAAGATAAATATGGTTATTCAAGAGAGTTTGTAAAACACATGAGAGACTACTGCCATTGTCAACAATTTCTAATGCAAATGTCACACAATATTCAGTACCATCAGCAAACAACTCTAAGCCACATCAATTATGAGAAACTAGAATAAACAAACTTACCCAGAAAAAAAATAAGTGGAATTTACAAATAACTGTGCGTGAAGGTTTCCAGTATGCATGTTTTATTTACATCTTCGGTAACACTTGGGTTTCTTCTAAATACATTGTGTTTCCTTCTAAATAATGTCTCACATAGACTATTAACCCAGAACAGGTTAGGCATCTAACAAGTATATCAGAACATTGCATAGAATTTTCAAGTTCTTTAGCAAGCAGATCTTTAATGAAAGAGCACCACACCAGTTCATGCCTAATACAAGCTAAGGAATCTGACATACCACCTGTGAATTAATAGGTCAGATTTTCCATTTCACAGTGAAGGCCTTTCATTAATTATTATGAACTCCTATGTATTAGGAAAGACAACTCAAATAGGCGATTCTACTGCAGCAGGTAAACCAGCAGTGATATCCCCCCCCCAAGGGCAGATAAGAAAGACATCCGTAACCTGCTTCTGCATATAAAGGATAGACAATTGATGGGCAATAATATTACAGCATTCAGCTAAGGCGTAATAACAGCCAAGCCAAATAGCCACACAGAAAATGAACACCTCGAGAAGGGTATATAACCCAAATACACGAACTTTTCTACACAAAAGACATTATATCCAGCATTATAAATCTACCAATAAGACAAATTACTATTCCCTCATGTGATACTCCATGCCACTCCCAACTACCACCTAGTTATGTTGGGGAAAAAACACTACCCAATTTACCATGGAGTTACAGCACAACCAAATGACACTTTTACCTATTAGAAAAGAAAAAATCCTTCTACAGCATTAAATATGCTAATGATGAACTCAGAATTCCCTCAAGCATGTCACCATAACAATGCATAAAGACAAGCACACTCCCTCCCTCCCTCCCTCCCTAACTTATATGACACTCCTCCCATTTTCCAAATTGTTGCCTATTTCTACATAATATATACAACTTACAAAAACTGAAACTAATTAGACTATTTAAATTTCATTTTTTAAACACTATCAAGCTGGATGTGGACTATCCTACCATACCTGCCCTTTCCACTAATATTATTAGGTAATGGGAGAAATCACCTCACTTTTTCGACTCTGCTAGATTCCAACCCTTGTCTCACATAATCTTCAGTTTAATTGCGCTAGCTAGGCTAAATCCTAGGTGCAACTTCTTCAAAATTTAAACCTTCATATAGAACCAATTTAAGATCTTTTTAGATTTACTACTACTATATATATACTGTACAAGTCAAATTAACATCACACACTCCTTGTACAGCCGTTTAATTGCACTAGCTAGGCTAAATCCTAGGTGCAACTTCAAGATGCAAACTTTGATATAGAACCATCTATTAATATCTTTTTAGCTTTATTACTACTATTTCTATAGTATATAAGTCCAATTAACATCATACACTCATTGTCAAGCCATTTAGTTACGCTAGCTAGGCTAAATCCTAGGTGCAACATCTTAAAAATTTGAACTTTGATATAGAACCACCAATCTAACATCTTTTTTAGCTTTACTACTACTTTTTATCAAGAAACTACCAATGCTATACTATACAAGTCAAATTAACATCATACACTCGTTGACTAGCCCTTTAATTGCGCTAGCTAAGCTAAATCCTAGGTGCAACTTCTTAAAAATTTAAAGGTTGATATAGAACCAACAATTTAACATCTTTTTGTCTTTACTACTACTATTACTATACTATGTAAGAAAAATTAACATCATACACTCCTTGTCTAGCCGTCTACTTGCGCTACCCTAGGCCAACTCCTAGGTGCAAAATCTTAAAAATTCAAACTTTGATATAGAACCATCAATTTAACATTTTTTAGCTTTACTACTACTATTACTATACTACACAACCCAATTAACATCATACACTCCTTGTCTATCCATTTAATCGGGCTAGCTAGGCTAACTCCTAGGTGCAACTCCTCAAAAATTGAACTTTTGATATAGAACCATCAAATTAACATCCTTTTTAGCTTTACTACTACTATCTGTAGTATATAAGTCAACCTAACATCATACACTCCTGGTCTAGAATCGGGCTAGCTAGGCTAACTCCTAGGTGAAACTCCTCAAAAATTGAACTTTTGATATAGAACCATCAAATTAACATCCTTTTTAGCTTTACTACTACTACTATCTGTAGTATATAAGTCAACCTAACATCATACACTCCTGGTCTAGCCGTCTAATTGTGCTACCTATGCTAACTCCTAGCTGTAACTTCTTAAAAACTTAAACTTTGATATAGAACCATTAGTTTAACATCTTTTTAGTTTTACTACTACTATTACAATACTCTATTTTTATAATACTGGTGTTCGAACCAGCTTGCGTGCACCTCAACTAGTTCCACGGGATACCTGCCACCAACAAGTATCAAGTAACTCTGTCCACCAAGGCTAGGATAGATGGAAAGATATCACCCCTAGAGTATTTGAACATGTAACCTCTTTCTCAAACCACTTCATTGATCACTAGGCCACACACTTGGGTGTTGTTACTATACTATAAGTAAAATTAACATCATACACTCCTCGCCTCCCGTAATCTTCACCTCAATTGAAGCTCGCTAGGCTAACTCCTACGTGCAACTTCTTAAAAATTCAAACTTTCATATACAACCATCAACTTAACATCTTTTAGCTTCACTACTATTATTACTATACTATACAAGTCATATTAACATTATATTAATGTATGTGGATAATACCTTTCCCATCTCCAAGTATACCGCAGCGCGATTAGTAATGAACGAAACATCCTCATCATCAAGCTCAATAGCCTTAGTATAATGCTGAATAGCAGTTTCAAAATCCTTCTTTTTATAAGCCCCGTTACCCGCTTCCTTCTCCTTTTGCGCTTTCGCCTTCCTCTCCTTAATCTCCTTCTCCTCCTCACCTACTTCCATTGGCTCCACCTCCGGTTCGGGAACATGCTCGGGTCTCTTCTTCTGTTTCTCCTTATGCTCGGTTGAAGCTTCTGGAATCTCCTCGTCCTCCTCCGGCATCCTAGTTGACAATTTTACCCCTAACAAAACCCCTAACGCTTGCATTACTCTTTGATCCTTCAAATAAAGGTTCAAATTATTCGGATTCTTTTGAATATCTTTCATCATATTAACAAAATCAGGTTGTTGCAAATAAGCCCTTGTACTTGCATCACCGGTCAATTTAGCCCACATCTCCGGTCCAGAAAACGCATCACCAAACGGATTCGCCGAACCACCTGGGCCGGGCCGAGATCGGGATTGGGCCTGAGCATCAGCGAGACCGGATTTTAACCCGTCGTTATTAGGATCAATTTCGAGACCTTTTTTATAAGCGGAAACGGCGTCGTTGTACTGGTGGAGGCCACAATGTGCTGCACCGAGACGAGAATACCCTTTAGCCCAATCAGGTTTTAAGTCAACTGTTTTAAGGGCGTCTGATAAAGCGTTAGAGTATTGAGCTAAAGATGCGTATGCAGCAGATCGGTTAGAGTAAAGGACGTGATTTGTTGGAGAAAGATTTATGGCTTCAGTGAAGTGTGTTATTGCTTCGTTGAAATTGCCGGCGGCGAAAGCGGCGTTGCCTTTGCTCTTTGCTTCCTCGGCCATGGTGGAAGAGTATAGGGTTTGTGTGGTTGTAGTGGGGGAGACTAGAGAAGCCTTCTGGAAAGTTCGATGACTATTGGAATTTTAGGGTTAGAGTTGGCTTTAAGGAAGCTGAGTAGACAAGAATTTACAAACATTTGAGTCCCAATTTACTAGTAATAGACTAATAGGTAAGATTACCGCAAGGTAGCTAATATGGTGCAGCAGTATTGCGCGGGACCGTAATGTCACAAGTTCAATTTCTTGTATAAATCTTTTTTGTTGAGTCTGTCACACATGCCTTGTCAAATATGGTTAATTGGCTGACGTGGTTTGCAGACTATTGCGTCAGTCCGTGGTTTACCCTGTGCGCACTCGAAGAGTAGCGGCTGCGGGTTCCTTCGTCAACAAAAATGTAAGATTGACAATTTTACCTTTTCTAGAGTTGATTTTTTTTTAATTTTGATTGTGGGTTAGAATATATAATTTTTTAAATTTTAAAATAAAAATTATATATTTGAAAACTATGTAAAGGTATTATAAGTCATCATATTAATAATTTAAAATATTTAAAAGACATTAAAAAAATTATGATAAAAAAACAACTCATTTAACTCACGAAAAACGAAAAGAGTTAAATCTTTTTGGAACGAATGGAGTAATAAAGAGATACTTTTAAATTTTGTGGTTCTATTAAAGATATGTTTAATTTGCTAAAATGTATTTTGAATCTTGTGGTTATGAATTTGTCATGTAAGATATTTTAATTTCATGAGATTAAATCCCAAATTATTCAAAAGGCATGATTTGGGATTCCAAGACATGATTTTAAAAAATTTAAATATAAAAGTTAACTCATAAGTTTATATTTTGTAAAAAAAAAAGATTCATATTGGTACATATATTTATCAATCATTTATATCAAATATTAAAAAATCTACAGGTTGGTAAGTATAACAAATTTACTCTTATCAACCATTTGGGAAGAGTATATTAAAGAGTAGTTATGCTACAACTCATGTTCAATTTTTCATTTTATTGATGTTGTATTTTTTAGAAAGAAAAAAAAAGAGTTGCGGAGATGAGGATACTGAGATGGATGTGTGGGCATACAAGGAGAGATAGGATTAGGAATGATGATATCCGGGATAAAGTAGGAGTGGCTTCGGTGGAGAATAAGATGCGGGAAGCGAGGTTAAGATGGTTCGGGCATATGCAGAGGAGAGACACAGATGCCCCAATGCGGAGGTGTGAGAGGTTGGCTATGGACGGGTTCAAGAGGGATATAGGTAGGCCAAAAAAGTATTGGGGAGAGGTGATTAGACGAGATATGGCGCATGTGCAACTTACTGAGGACATGACCTTAGATAGGGGTTGTGGAGGACACGGATTAGGGTGGTAGGTAGTCGGGCGTAGTCCTCTTTACGCTTACAAAATGATACCGTAGTATTTTTACTATAGGCTCGATTAGCTTGTCATACTTATAGGCGCATTATTGCTCTATAGTACTCTGTAGTTTGATTCCTGCTGCTATGTGTTCTTTAGTGTAATTTATTCATCTTATTTAGTTGTGTTAGCTACTGCTTCCTATTAGCTACTGTTTCATTTTTGGTAGAATGTCCTACCATTGCGTATTTGATTTTTACTATCTGCTGTCCAAAATGCTTTCATTTCTCGTCTGAGTTGGATCGTTTCTCATACTTTGTTTTGTTATGTTTTGCCTGATTATTCTTTGTCTTGAGACGAGGGTCTCCAGGAAACAGTCGCTCTACCTACCAAGGTGGAGGTGAGATCTGTGTACATTGTACCCTCCTCATACCCCACATTGTGGATTTTCACTGGGTATGTTGTTGTTGTTTTATTTTTTAGAAAGATCTTCTAATAGCGTATTAATTTTGTTATGAACTATTACTTACTCATTTAGTAAGATTGTATAAGAATTGGAATGTTTTGATGGGTTTTCACAACTTGTGAGGTTTTTATGTCTATAAGAAAAAATACAATTTAAGAAATCCAAATTGCATATCCAAATAAAATTTCAACTTCAAATCATCATAATTTGAAGGATATTTGAATTATCAATTTACTAGATATAGGGTGACTCCCAAGCTTTTCTAAGAGATTTCTTCTTGAGGTAACCTTTATTTACCTTGTATTACCTTTACTTAACTTCATTATGTTGATTTAATGGCGATCTTGACCTAGAAACTAAGTGGAGAAGAATAGTTCAATCAAATTAGGGTTTATAAAATTGTTAAGAAACTAATTGGGAAGAAGAGTTCAATCAAATTATGATTTATGAAATTGTTAAGCTTAAATGTGTCAATTGATTAGTGAGTTTTGTTAATCTAAGCATGGTAAATCTTTATTTAGTACTTGTTAAGTTTAAATCTCTCATTTATGTTGATAAATGTAAATGTTGGAAACTATAGTTCATACCCAAATTTAAGGATTTTGCTTATAATATGAAATTAGCCTGATGGTGAGTTGATTTAGTAATTGGTTAGTAGGATTGGACTCCTATTTTGATCCTTAGTAGCGTTGACAAAGAAGAAGGAGCTAACTCTCTATGAGGAGTGAAAGTCACTTGCTTGATTATAAAGTTGGAGAGGAGCTTTAAGCAACTCGCTTTATTATAAGGAAGGTTTCATAGCTCACACTTAAATGACCATTTTACTCATATAAAGCTTGTTTCCATCTTTCACCCATAATTGGATTGGGTTTGAAGGATAGTTTAATGCTTTGAGTGTTGTTAATTTCATGCTCTAACTTAGATTTTGATAATATTAGACTTCGAATACGACTGTGATCCTCGGAAGGGCAAGGCGCAAATGTGATTCATGGTGACTCTCACTCGATATTTCAGGTGGGTTACGACTTACCTTCTGGTTAGAATTCGGTTAGTGAAGTCATGAAGTGTATGTATAGTTAGATAGTGTTGGTATGTAAGCCTTCAGGTATGAAGTTGGGAGGGATTACGTAGGTTGGATACTGTTGACTATTTGTGACTTGTTGCCTCTTTGTGAATGTTGCACTTGTACGTAGTTGTCATACCATGCTTGTGATATATTTGTATGTCATTCATCTTGGTATTATCATGGTTAGAGAAACAGACTTGACTTGATACTGATATTGTGATATGTGTCAATGTGTGACATGATTGAGATTGATACATGCACATCATTCATACACATTCTGCATGAATCATTGTTGTGAAGTGTGATTTGACATTAATAATAATAAGAGGGAAAGTGAAACATTCGAGACTTCCTATTATAGTGTTTACTACGTGCTTAATTCGTATGACCTCTCTTGCCTATATAATTATTGTTACTGATGTGGTCCGAAGGGAAAGTATTCTAGATGTGGCATTGTAAGATTTGGGAATAAAATCAGATTGGTAATTGATTACGGATGCCATTATGTTTATTCATCTCATGATTATTGTTGGATTTGACATTCATACATGCATTCATCCTCATTTTCATGATACATTGGCATTACATGTGATTGACGTGATGGTGATAAGTGAGAAAGTAACAACATTGATTCTTATGACACATTGATTGCGTAGCCATTCTATTATGAGTGATACCAAATGGCTAGCAGTGTGGTGGGTGGAAGAGTCACTCTAGGTTGTGTGATACGGAGTGAATGATATATTGACTTTGCGGGTCTCACATGGTCATGACTGCTAGAACGATGATATATTTCACCCGGAGCATGTATGTACGACAAGAGAAAGTTGGTCAGTGCACTGCATTGCATCACATATACATTCACATTACATCTACTCATATCTCTAATTCTGATAGTTGTTTTCATTGTATTGCGTGATGCAGTTCAGCCTTGGTTTCTCAATTGTTAATCTCTTACATAGACACTTGATGGATTCGAGGACTAGAGATTTCACTTAGGCTATGACTGTAGACTACTGAGATATAATGTAATTCACCTTGTGGTGTATCTTTTATTCAAGTTGGATACTTAGAAGCTCTTGTACTATTCAGACCAGATCACTTTGGTAGTTGTTGTATCCCGCACTTGATATTTATAATATGAATTAGATTTCTATTTATTCCGCTTTATTTACTTTATTGTGATAAATTATTGATTAAGGAAAGAGTTTGCCTACCGAGGTTGGAAAAAGGTGTGTGCCTGCACGACTCGATAATTTGGGTCGTGACAAAATGAGTAGAAAGTTATGAAAACTTTAATCTCAAAACTGTAGTAGAAAATTTAAAGATTTTAATCTCCAAAAAGAAATAACTTTTTGATTCAGAAAAAAAATAGTTTTTACTTCTGAAAAAAGTTCTTTTTACGTCTGAAAAAGAATACCTTTTACTTATAGAGAAATTACTTTTTACTTTTAAAAAAATAAAAAAATTACTTTTTACTTCTGAAAAAATAATTTTTATTTTAAAAAAGATTACCTTTTTTTTATCTCCTTTATAGATTAGAATACAAAACATTAAACAGTAAACAAATTAGATTTCTGAAGCTTGTTATCTCTAATGTTCAAATCAATATTTTAGTAAAATTAGTTTCTGTTTTAACGTGCATATGTTCTTTGGACTTTAATTTTTTATCGGTATGTATACTAGTTATGAATTTATTAGTCTTTTCAATTTTTAATTAATGAGATATGATAATTTATTAGTCTTTTCAATTTTTAATTAATGAGATATGAAAATTAATTGAGATTTTAAAATTAACAAGTATTATTTTTATTTATAACATAAAAGATATAGAAAAATAATTATTTGCGTACTTTTATTTATAACAGCTAAATGAGATCTAAGTATCAAATATCAGTATACATATATAAACATCATCATCTCATTATATCAGTCATTAAAATTTCGGACAAACGATGTCATTAAAAAGAGATTTGACTGTAATAGTATAAAGATTTGAAAAATCAGAGATTCTCTTAATGGATATTTTCAAGGAAAAAAATAAATCTAAAAAGTATGATGACATTTTTGTCACTTTTAATTTTAGGCTATATCGTATTTGTTATGAAATAATAAAACTAGAACAAAATTAGAACAAGAATATTGTGGAGAAAGGGATGAGAATTCTTTATTCTCATGAGAGATGAAATATAACGAGGGAAACATCTCTATTTATAGGGTCTAAGTATCTTGGTCTAACTCTAACATTCCTTGTAGAGATCCTCTTGAATGTCTATTTGGTAGATAATATGTCTCATCCAAACCTTACTAGAAAAAAACCCAGTGGAAATAATTCTAGTGAAGGAAAAATAGTACATATTTATAATAATACACATTTTGGTTGCCTCATTAAAAACCTTATAAGGAAAATCCAGTGAGACAAAACCTTATATGGAAAAAAGTGTACAACGTGTATTAACTCCCTCTGATGAGAACTTTAGTCCAAATGCTTGAGTCTTCGTATTTCAATCTTGTGCACCATCTTCTCGAAAGTTACAGTTGGTAGAGACTTAGTGAACAAATCAGTCACATTATCACTTGAATGAATCTGTTGCACGTTGACATCACTATTCTTTTGAAGCTCGTGTGTGAAGAACAATTTTTGTGAAATGTGCTTTTGTCCTATCTCATTTTCTGAATCCTCCCTTCAATTGAGCAATGCATGTTGTATTATCTTCCTTTAAGGTCGTGGGCATTTCAAACCACATTTACTTCCAAGTGATTCAAATAGTTATAACATTAATTGAATTTATTGATGCTTCTTCATTTTCTTGAGTTTGCGGCTCATTGATTTATTCAAGAATATCAGGATTGATCAAATCTTGCATTTCTTTATGAGATTCATTCTTAGTGTCATGTTGATAATTTATTTATCTTTTTCTAGGATTCTGATCCTTAGAACACAATGGTCTATCACGCTTCAGGCGTGTTTTTGGATTTATTTGTTATGACACTAGTAGATGGTCCTACAAGTACATCAATCCGAATTTGGACATTCTCTGCAAGGATATGTGATTCAGTAATCAATTTCAAATCTATAAATGCGTCTGACATTTGATTTGCTATTTTCTGTAAGTGAATAATCTTTTGGACCTCTTGATCACTAATAGAAGCACGTAGATCAAGATGAGACGATAATAGATTTTTCACAAAATTTTCCTTTTAATTTCATTATTCTCTCCCTTTTTTTTCCAATTATCCCCTTGAGAACCAGTTGAGCTGTCCATGCAGACGCATTATTCTCTCTCCCTAATTTGGAGGGGGGAATCTCTCATCAAATCGATAATATGCAATTTATCTTATTTCAGTATCTTTGTGTAAGGAAGAAATCATGCTCATAGTTATAGCAAAATAAATAAATAGCATCAATTGAACAAATATATGGTACTTCAGGACCAATCTAATTTCTCATTTCAACTTCTTTTAGCAGGTAGTCTACTGCTTTTCGAAAAATCTTCAAAATCTCCAATCATATTCAAATCAGCAACTTGCACAACCTTATGAAAGATTTTGAATATCATAAAGGGAAGAAGTTAAACATAGTCATCTTTGTACCCTTAATCAATAAATATTTATTAAGGTGATTTCAGTACATCAACCTTAGTTCATTTAATCTGTTTAATGATTACAAACAAGTTTTTCAATAAATATGCTTCAGACATTTTAAATCCTTCAAAAAAATTCCTATAAATTTTGTCACGTAAGTCATATAAGCTAAGATAATTTTCATTTACACGACATCTTCTAAAGGCAGGACTGCAGGTCCAGTAAATTACTCTTAGCAAAATACATCTACTTGATAATTATTTCTACATCAATATGCTTTAAGAGACGTAGAATTAAGATCCTCATAATATTATACAATATTGCGCACTATATTTTATCAAATATATCGTCGACGAGATATCATTTTGTATCGGTTTGCAATTAGACATAACGTATTAAGATCTTATCACTTTATTATTTTTCAGGTACCTGAATCTCGTACGAGATTTTATGAAGTGTTATGTCGTAGGCTCTTCAAGAGCACATTGCCTTCTTATTATGATCATTTGATCATCTCCCTTTCAAGGATTATTGTGTTTAAAACCGAATTGTCTACCATGCTTCATGCATGTTGTAAATAGCCCTTCATGGGCATTTAAGAGCATCTTGCAGCTGAAATATGAAATAGTTGGGTCACTAAATGCTTCTAGCATTTGACTTGAATTATCATTTGAACGAGGATCATACCGGTGATAATTCACAATATATTTCTTAGCTTTTTATTCTCTCTACCCTTATGTTAGAAAAACTAACATAATTTTCACCTTCTTTGGGAAATCAATCTATGTGCATCGTGGTAGATTCATTAATCATATACCGCACAATAAAATTATTAGATGAAAACATTTGGTTCATGACCTTGAACCAATTATGAAGGGAGAATTTATCATAATTTATTAGTCTGAAGCATACTAACATCGTTGTATGCAATATATCATATTTCAGATCAACACATGAAGCTTTGTTCTCATTCGCAATGGTTTAACTATCGGAGGCATTCAACACTAAACCAGCTTGAATATAAACCAACATTAACAAGATGAATTATCTTGATTACATAATCTGAAAATTATAATCTCAACTCAATTATTTTGAGTAAGCAACTATGTAAATGTCAAGCTGCATGTTGACAATAAACGCACATGTGACCGTCTTATTGATGCATCTATTTAAAACATCACAAAACAGGTGAACGGGCCCTTATTCACCTTTTATATTTTTCAGAATTTAGGGAATTCAATCCCAACGTTAGCTGGTGTAATCAACTTATCATGAGAACAAACAAATTATTTTTTTGAAGAATCTTCCAGTTCTTCAATATATTCCGAATACAAACTTAGCACATTAAATTTAAATCAGGACAATCAAAATTATCACGTCAATTGATAAAATTATTTGTACTAGTAAACTTCAAGTTTACCATGTCATGTGCTATTTATTTTAGTAAACTTCTGATTTACTATTATATGAATTATATTTTGTACAATAAACTTCTGGTTTATCGTGACATGTGATTTTATCATGCTCATATTTGTGCAATACAATTTGAAGAATAAAGAGGGTAACATTTCAAATACATATTCCTTACACACTATGATTTAGTCATCCGATCATTTATAGCTTCAATATGATAGTCATTTACTTTAGTAAACTTCGGGTTTACTATAACTTGTGCTTCGAACATAACAACTTTGTATATTACAATCTAGAACGAATGACATAATATATAGGCTCTTCAGGAGTATGTATTTTATTCTCCTTAATCACATATATTGTTTGGACACTATTGATGTCATGATCTTCTAGATAAATAGTTGTTGACAGTCAATTTTGACCCGTTTTTTGCATATTTGTCGCAATTTCATGTGTTTTAGGACACTACATTTTAATCATCATTTTTTGCTTGTTTATCGTTATATTTTAAAATTAAGCGTTATGTTATGTTTCTATTATTACTACACCGTCGTTTATTTTAATAATATTTGCGTTTCTTTAAATAATTAATTAACATCCGTCTTTATTTTAATTAGACATTAAACATTTGTCTAAATATTGTATTTTATTATTATTGCATCGACATTTGCATTTTTATAATTTTGCATCTTGTTAAATAATTTTTCTTTTAATTAATTAACTCGCGTCGCATTTTGTCAAACCAGTCCAGTACGGAACCCAATCCGAATCATTCCAATCCAACACCATTGTTGTTATATCATCCCAACACCCCCTTGTATTTTCCCCCATATTAAATTCCAAACACCCTTTTATTTCCCCCTCATTTTTAAATTTCAAACCACTTTTCATTCCCCCCTAACCACCTTACCCCCTTTTTAAAGAGGAGGCGACCCATCTAAAGGGTCCCCAACGTTCAAAGACAAAAATAGAGGCGCCCATCGTTCAGAAAGAAAAGAAAAGAAGAGAAAAGGGTTCTCTCCAATCCCTCTTTTGCCGCCGCCCTCCGCGCCGCGCCGCTGCGGAGTTCTAAAACTCCGTGAGCCGCCCTTTAAACACCTCGCGATCGCACCTCCACCCTCACTCACATCACTCCGATCATCCATCTCGCCGCCACGTCCGTCGCGCTGCATCGCCACCGACGAATCTCACCACTGCGGTGGCGTCGCTCCGGCGACCTCGCCGTGGAAGCGACGCCGCTACTGCCCTCTCTCTGTCGGTAATGTCGAACATTGTCGTATTTAAAACTCCGGCGACGTTGGTTTTTCGACGTTCTGTTGGATCTGTTTTGCACTGTGTTGTTGGGACTGATTTCCTTTATTTTTGAATATCGCCGGAATTCTTCAAACTCCGGCGGTCGTTGGTTTCGCTGGTTTACTGTTGCGTGTCGGATGGATTGCGTCTTGTTATGCATTTTGTTGGCGATCGGTTTGATTTCATGTTTGGGTATCTGTGGAGTTTTACTCGTGAAGCTTTGTTGTTTCGGTGATGTTAGCTTATTCTCGTTGCTATCTTGTCATTTATTCCATCGTCACGCCTTTGTTGCTTTGATTTACGAGAATTGCTTACAATCCGATTTTGGGTGATTCTTTGGGTCATGTTATCTTGTTTTGGCCTATTATCAGTGATTTTTGGTTACCTTGCTACTGTTTTTAACATTTTTGTTGGTATTAAACTGATTTTGAACAAGTTACTACACTTGGTATTTACTGATTTTTGAACAAGTTACTACACTTGGTATTTACTGATTTTTGAACAAGTTACTACACTTGGTATTTTACTGATCTGAATTTGATACTACTCGGCCTCTGAAGGATTTATCCGTCGATCCGAGGCCAGTGGTAGCGAGATGGAATATGTGGGCGGAGGAAAGTGAAAAGATTAGACGAGAATGCATAGTATCGTTCACCGAGGCGAGTCGGCCGCCACCGTAGCGATATTGGCTTCTCATGTCTTAGTATCCTTGGCATAACACTAAATGAGCCACACTATATAAAAATATATCTTTTACAATGTATTTTACATATATATCTATATATATATATATATCTATATATATATATATATACATATATTGTGTTTGTTTGATAATTTATTTATTATTTACTAATTCTTCTACCAAGTGTCTTTTGCAGGTATCCGGAGGCGCACCCCAAAGTTAAAATATTCGCATAAAATAAAATAAAAGGGAAAAGTCGCTAATTTCTCTTCATTACATTTTTTTAGATTGTTTACTTTTATTACTATCTTGTTAAATATATATTTATTTTAAATATTTGCATGCCTAGTTTAAATATCTTTTGATTAGTTTAATAATTAGAATACCCTTTAGAATTGTAAATTGCATGTTAGCACAATAATATTAACCTAAGTTTGAACGGACAACCGTAAGTTAGCGGATCCTTTAGGGTGCCTAACCCCTTCCCTTTAGGATAATAAAGAACTCTTACCTAGAATCTCACATAGTTTCACAGACCTTAAAAAATGGAGATCATTCGTAGTATTTTATGCTACATTTTCAGTGTCCTAATTCACTATAATAATTAGGTGGCGACTCCTTTAAAAATGCAAATTGAGGAATCTAACCATGTAGCAGTAATCCCGTTTCCGACTCCGGTCGAAAATAGGGTGTCACAGCATGGCGACTCTGCTGGGGATTTTAGGTTCTTAACCACAACAAAAATAGGTTAACTTATTGTGCTTTATTTTCTTTATTTTGCTTAAATTGCCTCCTTTATGTTTTACACTTATTTGCTTTTATTGTTTTGCCTAAATTATTCTGCTTTACATATAAATACTTTGCATATTGTCTTAATTGCTATTTGTTTACTGCTTTCCTTAAACTGGCATTCCGCTCATATTTCCTCCCTTACGGAAAATTAACACTATCACACACTACACGCGAGGTGCGCTTTGCACACCCGCAAATTTCTTTCAAGTACCCAAATTTAGGAGAGTTGGCATTTCTACGGAGAATCCGGTCGGCCGGTGGCCGCGTAGTCTTCTCACTCGAGTGTCCGCTCGGGAACCTTGTGTCTAGTGAAGCCAAATCTTAGAAACTTAAGATAGAGCTATACCCCCTTTATTTTTAAGTCATGCATGCATATACCTTAGGTGGGTTGATCCCTGGTATCGACGCCACTATTAGGAAAATGCCAAAACTTGTCGACGGGTTTCGCAACCCAACGACCAACCAGCATACTATGTGTAGCGTGACAATGATAGACAAATCCAAGCCGAAACATGACATGCCGAATTGGAAAAAGTGCACCGTCATTTGGTCGCCATTTTCAACAAAACATTGCAGTTTAACGACTTCGACCTATTTATCATAATCTCGCATATTTGGCGTTTAGGCCCACCTCTGGCATTAAAAGAGGTCCCAAACATGCTAGAACGCGCATTTGATATCTATATAGTCTGCTTGCTATTATAATGTTTGTTGCTTTCATCTATGTGCACTTTACTACATTATTTTGCTACTTCAACTTTGTGCATTCACTTAGTATTAATTACGAGCTATACTAGCTTGGTTTTTGGGGCTGTGTTATTCCTTGCGTTATTTAGCACGATACGCGAAAAACTCATCTCAAACCTTTGGTTTCTCAAATTCTGTCACACTTTGGAACTACGTGTGACTGATTCTGGCGGGATACGTAGGCGGTCATTTCGGCCTCGGTCCCACCTTTTAAAAGGAAAATCCTAATTTTTTCATCTCTTAAAAATTACTTTATTCTCCGTTACCGGCAACTATGGTTTAAACTGGTTCCTTTGGCAAAATGCATAGGCGACCATATCAACTTTGGTCTCATTCTTGATTAAAAATAAAAAATAAAAATAAAAAATAAAAAAAACACTCGAAGTCTAATCGTTGAATCCAACTTCAATAGGGCTAGACTCCTGGATTATATATCTACTTGATCTCTATGGCGAGATACGTAGGTGGCCACGTCGGACACAGTCCAACTCTTTCTAAAGTATTTTGTCTTTACTCTACCGGTTATAAAGCACACTCCATCCAATCTCTGCGATAGGATAGTAAGGGTTTTCCATATCAAATTCGGTCTCGTCCATTCGACATCCGCTATGCCAAAGCGGGACATTTTAAGGATTCTGCAGAAGAAGCGATCAATACCGAATATCATATTATCGACTACGCTCGTAAAAATACTTGAAGCGCAAGCGGTTACAAGTCGAACAGTTAGGCGTGCGAGTGGTGAATTAAGGCTACAAAGTCGCGACAAACCAACGACCCATTTCAAATCTCACAAATTTTCTCTTGAGTACGGATAACGGTGGAAATTTGACGACGTTGAAGGGGATTTTCGCATAGCAGCTCGGCTCACAGGGCCACCTTCTTATCCTCATTCATTCGTTTTTGCATATCTATAACATTAATTATTACATCTATCTTTGATTTTGTAGGAAGTTTCACATAGCGGCTCAGCCCGCAAAGCCATAATCGCACGCGTCTATCAAGGCGTCATTTGGCTCACAGGGCCGTTCTCATCATCATTTCTCAATCTTTTTACAACTCTAATTATTTTATTCGGTTTATATTATGCTGGTAACTTCATCATAGTAGCCTGACACACCAGGTCGAAATCACTTTATTACATCCGCACAACGACGTTCATCTTATTAAGTTCGAAAGCGACGTCCCTTTTATTATGCCTATGCAACGGCTTCGTCAACAGTTCATCTATGCAACGATGATCTCTGCATCACGTCTATGCAACGACGTCCCTTTTATTATGCCTATGCAACGGCTTCGTCAACAGTTCATCTATGCAACGATGATCTCTGCATCGCGTCTATGCAACGACGTCCCTTTTATTATGCCTATGCAACGGCTTCATCAGATTCATCTATCTGGCGATGATCTCTGCGATCACGTCATCGCGGCGTCTCTTTTATTATGCCTATCTGGCGGCCATCAACAGTTCATCTATGCAACGATGATCTCTGCATCGCGTCCATGCAACGGCGCCATCTCATCAAAGCCTATGCAACGGCTTCATCGCATTTCGTCCGTGCAGCGAGCATATGCATCACGCCCGTGCAACGTCGTCTCATCAAAGCCTACGCGGCCATCTGCATTTCGTCCATGCAACGGCGAACATCGCATCACGCGTCATGCAACGACGTCATCTCATCAAAGCCTATCTGGCGGCCATCAACATTTCGTCCATGCAACGACGAACATCTACATCACTTACTTTTTACTTTAGCATCGCAACAATCCAACGCCATCGTGATTCGACATTTGGGACATTTTTAAATTATCGTCGACTTTACTTCTATTTTCTAGCATTGCGGCAGCCCGGTGTCATCATGATTCGACATCGGACATTTTTAAATCGTCGCTTTGCTTTTTATTTTCGCATCACAACGACCCAGTGTTAACATAATTTGACACTGGGACAATTTTGGGTCTGCATCGTCCCCTCTTTTAAGTTCTAGTTTTTAAAACAGGACAAAATTGGCTATGAGTCAACATCTTTGTCCGAAGACTCTTCCATCATCTCCGTACAAAGAGGGACGTCTTGTTGTGATCAATTTTGACGTTTTTGCATATTTGTCGCAATTTCATGTGTTTTAGGACACTACATTTTAATCATCATTTTTGCTTGTTTATCGTTATATTTTAAAATTAAGCGTTATGTTATGTTTCTATTATTACTACAAATCGTTTATTTTAATAATATTTGCGTTTCTTTAAATAATTAATTAACATCCGTCTTTATTTTAATTAGACATTAAACATTTGTCTAAATATTGTATTTTATTATTATTGCATCGACATTTGCATTTTTATAATTTTGCATCTTGTTAAATAATTTTCTTTTAATTAATTAACTCGCGTCGCATTTTGTCAAACCAGTCAAGATTTGGAACCCAATCCGAATCATTCCAATCCAACACCATTTTGTTATATCATCCAAACACCCTTTTATTTTCCCATTTTAAATTCCAAACACCCTTTTATTTCCCCCTCATTTTTAAATTTCAAACCACTTTTCATTCCCCTAAACACCTTACCCCCTTTTTAAAAAGGAGGGCGGCCATCTAAAGGGTCCCCAATGTTCAAGACAAAAATAGAGGCGACCCATCGTTCAAAAAAGAAAAGAAAAAGAGAAAAAGGGTTCTCTCAATCCTCTTTTGCCGCCGCCGCCGCCTTCGCGGGAGTTCTAAAAACTCGGCGAGCCCTTTAAACACCTCGCGATCGCACCTCCACCTCCCCTCACATCACTCCGACCATCCATCTCGCCGCCACACGCGTCGTCCGCGCTGCATCGTGACGAATCTCACCATCGCGGTGGCGTCGCTCCGGCCTCGCGTGAAGCGGCGCCCGCATCGCTCTCTCTGTCGGTAATGTCGAACATTGTCGTATTTAAAACTCCGGCGACGTTGGTTTTTCGACGTTCTGTTGGATCTGTTTTGCACTGTGTTGTTGGGACTGATTTCCTTTATTTTTGAATATCGCCGGAATTCTTCAAACTCCGGCGGTCGTTGGTTTCGCTGGTTTACTGTTGCGTGTCGGATGGATTGCGTACTGTTGTCTGTTTTGTTGGCGGACTGGTTTGATTTCATGTTTGGGTATCTGTGGGAGTTTTACTCGTGAAGCTGTTGTTTTCGGGCTGATGTTAGCTTATTCTCGTTGCTATACTGTCATTTATTCCACTGTTCGCCGCCCTTTGTTGCCCACTGATTTCTGAGAATTGCTTACAATCCGCTGATTTTTGGACTGATTCTTTGGGTCATGTTGTACTGTTTTGGCCTATTATCGGACTGATTTTTGGTTACCTTGCTACTGTTTTTAACATTTTTGTTGGTATTAAACTGATTTTGAACAAGTTACTACACTTGGTATTTACTGATTTTTGAACAAGTTACTACACTTGGTATTTACTGATTTTTGAACAAGTTACTACACTTGGTATTTTACTAATTCTGAATTTGATACTACACTGGCCTACGAAGGATTTATCCGTCGATCTGGAGGCCCCCGTGGTAAGCGAGATGGAATATGTGGGCGAGGAGGAAAGTGAAAAAGATTAGACGAGAATGCATAGTATCGTTCACCAGGAGGCGAGTCGACCGCCACCGTAGCGATATTGGCTTCTCATGTCTTAGTATCCTTGGCATAACACTAGCTGAGCCCACACTATATAAAAATATATCTTTTACAATGTATTTTACATATATATCTATATATATATATATATCTATATATATATATATATACATATATTGTGTTTGTTTGATAATTTATTTATTATTTACTAATTCTTCTACCAAGTGTCTTTTGCAGTATCCTGAGGGCGCTTTCAAAGTTAAAATATTCGCATAAAATAAAATAAAAGGAAAAGTCGCTAATTTCTCTTCATTACATTTTTTAGATTGTTTACTTTTATTACTATCTTGTTAAATATATATTTATTTTAAATATTTGCATGCCTAGTTTAAATATCTTTTGATTAGTTTAATAATTAGAATACCCTTTAGAATTGTAAATTGCATGTTAGCACAATAAATATTAACCTAAGTTTGAACGGACAACCGTAAGTTAGCGGATCCTTTAGGGTGCCTAACCCCTTCCCTTTAGGATAATAAAGAACTCTTACCTAGAATCTCACATAGTTTCACAGACCTTAAAAAATGGAGATCATTCGTAGTATTTTATGCTACATTTTCAGTGTCCTAATTCACTATAATAATTAGGTGGCGACTCCTTTAAAAATGCAAATTGAGGAATCTAACCATGTAGCAGTAATCCCGTTTCCGACTCCGGTTGAAAATAGGGTGTCACAATAGTGTCATTATCTTTTAGATAAATAGTGTCATGATCTTCTAGATAAATAGTTAGCTCTTCTGGAGCACTTGATTATTAATTTTGTACAATCAAATATTGCTTAGATATTGCTGGTATCATAAAAGAAGTTATAGTTAGACACTGCTGCTGTCATGAAGTAAATAGTAATAAAATGGATATTTAAAGATAATACAATTTATAAATGATGAAAAGTAAGTTCTAAACTTTAGTATTTCATACATCTTATTCAGGTGAGAATATCATTAACATTCGAATATTTATCATCAAAATGCTACAGTAATCATAATATATCAATATGGTTATAATAGATAATATTCTACACAATTTGTATCCTTTTGCCTTAGAATGATACATAATCAAATAATCTCTGATGATTTGACATATCACAGATATGTACAACAACGACCTTTATACACAAAATAACATTTCTCTAACAATACAACATACATGTGATCAGATTTCTTAATTAATTACCAACTGCATATATTCAATTTTTAGAATGTCAATTTCATCTTCATATGCCATGATATCAAATTCTTAAGAGGGTATTAGAACTTCATAGTATTTCAATAATAACACATTTAAGCATGTGTATAATTTGATTTAGATGCAAAGTATAAGGAATAAAAATAATAGTACGGTGAAGCAAGATATGCTAACATCGATTAAGAAAGAAAAGAAATATGCTAACATAATGAATCACAAAATAAAGAAAGTTTACACATGATAATTCGAAGGGTCCTTTTGGCCATAAAAACGTCATTGCCCTTAGAAAGATTTTATCATTTCAATTAGTATAACTCTTCTCAATTCTCATATGGAATATATTTGATATCCGTGTATATGGTGGTTTTATTCTTAAAACGTGAGCATCATTATCACTTCGAGAGTAAAGTTTTACTAATGCGAGCGTAAATTTAAGAGTTCTACTACTTCGGGAGTAAACTTCAGAGTTACTACTTCAAGAGTAAATCCCAGAGTCTTACTATTGAAGAAGTAGATTTCAAGGTCTTACTATTTCAGGAGTAAACTTAAAATTTCTCTACTTCGAGAGTAGAGTTCAATATTCTATTACTTCGGGAGTAGAGTTCAAAGTTCTATTACTTTGAAGTAAAGTTCCAAGTTCTACTACTTCGGGAGTAGAGTTCAAAATTTACTACTTCAGGAGCAGATTTCTGAATTTACTACTTCGGGAGCAGAATTATGAGTTTACTACTTCGGGAGTAAAGTATAAAATATTTAGAATATTTTTCTAAGCTATTATGCTTCTTCTAGAGGTGAGTCGTGATATCGTCACAACCAAACACACGTCCGTATATATAAGCTTTACTTCATATTGTCGCATTCAATTCAAAAAATGGATTGTAGTTATAAGATTTATCAAAAGTTCTCATTCTTCAGGAATGGAACACATCTCAACGTGCCTTAAACATATCAAATAATGATAACTTAAAACTTCTTTAAGATCTTGTTACTTCATGAGCAAATCGAGTCATACATATGATGTAGAGAATCTTTCTCTAATATATCTTCAATCACAAGCACAATCATGTAAATATATTTATCACTTCTAGTGATTAACAAATTTATGTACACCGAAATACATGAAATATAACCACTTCTGATGGTAATATTTTTCTTTCAAACTCTGCCAAAGTTACAAGCAAAAGTATCGTCTTTAATTTGCTCATATTAGTTTGCTCGTATTAGAATTGAGTCTTAAGACTTTTCGACAAATTAATATGTTTTTGTAAGTTTAAAAGTAGTATATATGTAGGTCATATGTAACTTATACATAGATCATTAAATCATAAAATATGAAAAACCTGCTAACCTTGATAAGGCTCAAAAATTAAAGCTCAAGTAGATTTTCACATACCTCTCCATGATTTAAAAGGAATGGACACCAACAGTAGCTTTATCCAAAAAGCCTCAACTGAACAACGACCAGATCTTGACTCTTTAAGAGTGACTAGAGCACTTGATATATTGTGATGATTCTGAATTGATTCACTGGAACACTCGAGCACCAATGGTGTTAATTTTGTAAGGGGAAAGAAATCAATTCCACTTAATAAATTAGAGACTCGTGTTGATAACGTGTTATGAAATAATAAAATTAGAACAAAACTAGAACAAGAATATTATGGAGAAAGGGAGGAGAATTTTTTATTTCTCTTGAGAGATGAAATACAATGAGGGAAATATCTCTATTTATAGGATTTAAGTATCTTGATCTAATCCTAACTTTCCTTATAGAGATAGACATTCATAATAATAAATAATATTTATAATTATATTATAAATATTTATATTTTTCCCAATGTACCCACCAAGCGGGCTAGCTGTACGAGTTAAAATGAAAAAAATCATATTCATAATTTAATGAATGGAGATGATAAAAGTGTAATTTGACGTATGCATTAAGCTTCCGTTATATGGAAGGTTAAAAAAAGAACAGGATTAATGATCTATTACAAGCAACTTTAGCTTACATCAAGCTACTTGTACAGTTGTACTGCTTGAACCACGACAGAAAATTAGTGTCAGCTCCGGTGAAATATAGTACTATCAAGCAGCATTTCCCAAATATTTATAAGGTGGCGATGGCGGGCCGACCCGACCAAATCCGGTCAGGCGACCCAGGCCGAAACCACGACCGGTTATAAAAAAAAAAAAAAAGCGGGGCCGGGGCTCGAGCAGGCGGGGCAGTATGGTCCCTGGCCCGACCCCGAGACCCGATCCGCCCGACCGTCAGACCCCGACCCCGCCCGATTCGACCGCTGCGAGAAAATAGCCGTTGTCCAACGGCCATTTTACATTTTGGCGTTGACAACGTCCATTTTCGGCCTCCCCTCCCAACCCCTACCCCCTTTAAGATTTTTCAACTATAAATACCTCATTACTCTTCTTATTATTTTCACAAATCTTTCTACACTCTAATCTCTCAATCAATCTCTAATTCTATACAACATTGTCTACATATTCAATCTATTTATTAATTTGAGAATTGGGAGTGAAGTTGGCAACTAGCTTGAGGATTATCTATCGAGCAAAGTTTCAATTTTCAACCTCTCGATTACACGTCGACTCTACGTCGGCGTTTGGTACATTCGTTCTCTCATTAAATTATTATTTTGTCTTTATTTCATTTAGCACATTTAATTTCATTATCTTTAACTATTTAATATTTATTAGCATAATTAAAATGAAAGGACTAAGAGGCATGTTGGGTAAGGGTAAGGGTCAGGCTTCTTCTAGTAGGGGTGGTAACAAGGACAAGGGTACTTCTTCTAGTATTCCTGTTCCAACTATTCCTAGACAAGATGATTTTATAGATCCTGAAATGTTTCCTGAAATACCATATGATCTAGACACAAATGATTATCCTGAAAATGAAGAAGATTTTAATTTAGATGACACTCTAGTTGATGATACACCTACTAATGAAGATGACGATACACCCACTAGTGAAATGCCTCCTATCCCCCCTACTATGAGACGAGTCAAAAAGCGACCATTAAAATCACTGTATGGAAATATTTTGTGAGGACGTAGCTAATCAAGTAGTTGTATGTAAAACTTGTAAAAATGTTTATTCTTTTAAAAGCTGGACAAGGTCATGGTGGGACGGGGTTTAGGAAGACACCTATTGCAAAACACAAAGCCTTGTACGCCAATACATTTTTGAAAAAGAACGTGAGAAGTCGTCCTCTCAATCGGGACAAGGTTCACATCACGATACTCTTGTCTGGAGAAAGTCTGGTCAAATTAACCTATGACGGGAGTTGTAGGCCACTAAATACGATAAACATAAAGATAGGAAGCCTTAGCAAAATTAGTTCTTTGTGGAGGTTTGCCTTTTTCATTTCCGAATCTCCCGGTTTTATTCATTATATTAGAGATATGTATAATCCTCGCTTATAAAGGTTTTCCTAGATCAACTGTTAAAGAGATGTATTTAAATTTGCATGAATATCAACGATATTTACGTTATGCATTATATCATTCAAATTGCAAAGTCGCTCTAACTTCATATATAGTAGTAATCTTAACGGCCATGATTATTTAAGCGTAACATGTCATTGGATAGACTATAAATGGTCTATGCAAAACGTATTTTAGCATATAGATATATAGATAGTAGGCACACTGGTGAGTTTATTTCAGAAAATATTTATTCAGTCTCCGATTATTACGGAATAACTGATAAAGTTATGAGTATTACATTAGATAATGCATCTTCTAACAATTCATCTATTAGTATTTTAAGAGATGTTTTAACTCCTTCTTTTCCAAAACATTTTCATATAAAATGTGCGTGCCATATTTATAACTTAGTTGTAAAGGATGGTCTTTCACTTTTTCAAGATATTCTTGAAAAAATACAATTTGCTATACACTTTATTTTTAAAAGTAATAGAATCCAACGGAAAAAAGATTATAAAAAAATTTGTCACGATTGTGTACTATCTTATAGAAAAATTCCCGAAGAAGTACCAACTAGGTGGAATTCTTTATATGACCAACTAGTTGTTGCTTATGAGTATAGAAAACCTATTACTTTATTTTTTAACGCCCATAATCAAAATCCAAATGATATGATTGTGGATAATGATTGGGAGAAAATTAGAGAACTTATTGTATTTTTAGAAAATTTTCAACGAGCAACAAAAGAATTTTCTACTTTATATTATCCTACTATTTCAACTATGTTGTTTTATATAGCTATAATATTTTTACTTCTTAAAGAATATATGGAAAAACACCTTATCTTTGACTATTAAAAAATGTTTATGAAATTAAAGAAATATTTTATTCCTATTCCCTATTTATATTATTGGTCTTTGTTTTAAACCCGACTATTAAAGTAGGCGGTTGTAAAAGTCTTATTCAAAATATTTATACTGTATGGACGCACTACCACCTCCAACTCCCAAAAATTTAAATGTTGAGCCACCTATTGAACTAACGCTAGAAGAAGTGTTGAATAGCGTAGAAGATGAATGCAAAAAGTATATCGGCATTACCAAAGAAAGTGCTAGTAACAACCGACTTTTGTACCATCTTCTTCTTCAACACAACCTAAAAAGACAAGCACTTTCTTCTACGTGGCTAGGCCTAGTATTAATTCTATTGAAAGCCTCGTAAATAGAATGTGCGGTGGTAGCACTTCTAACCAAATTAGCGAGTTCGATGTTTTTATTTTGCGGTACTTTACCTTACCAGCGATGTCAATGAAGAAGGAAAGGAAGACTTCTTTGAAATATTGGAGCGAATGAGAAGACATTTCGACACTTTCAATGATGGCGAGATATTTTGAACATTGGCGTCGTGATCGCACGAAAGCGCTTTTTCAGGCAGATTTCAAATAGGAGAGCAGACACTCGTTAGCGGGAGCGACTTGGAGATGGCGGTACTATTAGAGATTGGATACGAGCGGAGGCGAAGGAGGCTGATCAACCAGAGATTAACGAAGAAGATGGCGACAACTACAACGACATTTTATCGAAGGCATGACTAGCGGCGTGGAACAATTTGATCAAGATATACCAATTCCAACCAGAAGAGCTACAAGAAATTATAAAGAAATTAGAAAAAGTATTTTCAAATTGGTAATTTATTTCATTGCAATTTTTAAATTTTTCTATGTCTTTCACTCTTTTCATCTTTTGCAATTTTTTTCAACAACAATACAGTACAATCTACAATGTAATTTTGAATCTTGTATATTTGATATTTGATATTTCAATTAAATTAATAATATAAAAGGCACAAAAACAATTTCTGGGATGTTTTTTACACTATTCTTGTCTTTGTTTAATTTAATTATTTAGTTTATAACTTTATACTTTATAGTTTATACTTATTTATAGTTTATACTTTATAAATATATTATATATATGAGTATAATACTATAATTATAAATTATAATACTATAAGTCTATAAATTATACTTTGTTAGTAATTTAAATTTACTAATTTAGTATTTTTAATTTAGTGAAAAATTAAAAAAAAAAAAAAAAACACAAAACCGCCCCGTCCCGATCCAGGCAGGCCGTCGGGCCGTCGACCCTACTCACGGCGGGGCGGGATCGGGACGGGACATGGTATGGTCCCGCCCGACCCCTCCAGGCCCGCCCCAGCTCGACCCCGCCCATTTTCCCCGCCCCGACCCCGTCCCGCTCCCGCCAAACCCGACCCCGGTGGGCCCGTCCCGGCCCACTGGCCAGCCCTAAATATTTACCACAAAAAGTCGTACAACGACAACATAAACAACCACATGGTACAAAGACAACCATTGGACCCACAACTCTTCATAGGTGTCACTCTCTGGTTCTGCATGTCTACACACACCGCCACATACATATAATACTCTTAACTAATTCACACATTTCACACTAATTCACAGCTCCTCTCTCTTTTCAATCGACCCTTTTCGAAATTTGAGTTTTTTTGTTCATGGGGTCCTTTAATTTTGCAGTATGTGTGAGTTTGATGTTGTTGGTTATGGTGGTGGGGGCTATTCCTTTTGAACAAAAAATCGGTAGAAGGATAGGTAGGGCCCACCGCTGGTGGGACCCATTAATACGATCGCCGGTAGATCGTGATGATGATGAGACGGAGGAAGACGGTGGTGGCGTGCGGTGGGCGGTTCTTGTTGCTGGATCCCAGGGGTACGGAAATTATCGGCATCAGGTATTAAAAGGCTGAAAATGAACACCTTTCATGCAGATTCTAGTGTGAAGCTAAAGAGAAATAGTCTCTCCCTTAACGGGATTTCTTATGTACTCCCTCCCTCTTTTTCAAATCCCTCCATTTCAATTTATGTGACACTTTCCGCAGTTTAACAATTTATTTGATTAATCTTTAAAACTAAATTGATATTCTAACATGCAATTCTTCTCATGTCTAAATGATAAAAAAATTGTATATTTTAAATCTCGATAAACAAGAAGTCTCACATGAATTGAGACACACAAATTGGGACGGGGAGCATATATTTAAAAAAGAAGAAGAGGTTCTTGAAATTCAAAATGTTGAACACTTTTCACATTCATGTAATCGAATCACGTGTATTGTCACAAACATTTCTAAAAGTATATTTCACCACCTTGATAGGAAGAGAACGTCATCGGAATCTAGAAAAATGAAATAGTCTAGTCCGATGATTGTTTTGAATGACAATCAAAATAATTCTCGGTAAGCTAGAAATGTGAATGCCTATCAAAGTAGGAAGGAGCTGTACTCGGAGGTAGTTCTTAGCATTGAACACATTGTATTTTTGAAGTTATGGGTCACGTCTACTATCTATTGCAATTTTAGTGAATATTTACACAGATTTATGCTCAACACTGAAAGCAATTGGTTCATATGAACCCCGGGTATCAACAAGCTACATCTGCCTCGTACTTGCAAATTATTAAATTCTTCACCACTTCTCTTACAAAAAGGAATCTTGAGAATTTACATGGTAGAAAACTCTACTTGTAGTCATGCCAACTAGGAAATTGGTAAATACTCTCTCCGTCCACTTTTACTTGTCACATTTCGCTTCTCGAGAGTCAATTTGACTAATTTTCTGAGCTAAATTGAATTAGATTAATTCAATATTTTGAAATTTAAATTTAGATATTTAAAACTATACGAAATATACTATAAGTTGCAATTATTCTAATACTAATATGATGAAAAAATACATCCTAAAATATTGGTCATGTAGTTTGACTGTCGAAAAGTAAAACGTGATAAGTAAAAGTGAACGGAGGGAGTATTTCCTAGATAAAGCTGCCATTACTAAATATTACTCCAATCAAGTTCTGAAATTTAACTACTACTTTGTTTTTTTCTGCTAATTGGATGTTTTCTTTCATTGCTGCAGTTTTTCTAGTTGTTTAGGTGTAGAAGGAATCTAATATTTGATTCAGTTTCTTAGGGATAGTAAGAGATCATAGGAGGAGTCTACTACTTTGCTATATGACTATTTGAAGGCATATGGTTAATAAAATTCAAAAAAACAGATTTTCATCCATATTTTCAATCTTGCTATCTTGTTGCTTGCATCTCTTTTTAAAAAAACTTAGCACTATTTGTGGTGAATGCAGGCAGATGTCTGTCATGCTTACCAAATTCTGAAAAGAGGGGGGTTGAAAGATGAGAACATAGTAGTATTCATGTATGATGACATTGCCATGAGTGAGTTGAATCCAAGACCCGGAGTCATAATCAATCATCCAAATGGCAGTGATGTCTACGCTGGTGTGCCGAAGGTAATAACCATATGTTGTTACTGTATCTTTTTGCTGTTTTTATTTCTTCATTGAAAAATATGTCGCCTCAAGTTCCTTTGAGGTTTCTTTAGCAAAACTTTGAACCTCAAAGAAAAATATCCCTGTTAGGAGTTGAAAATGTGGATAAGGCATTTACTTTAACCTAGACTTGAGAATGGCACGGAACCTTTATTCGGCTCTACAACCGGGGGCAGAACTAGAGGGTGGAAGGAGGTTCATGCGAACCTCCTTTGTCGAAAAATCCCAATGTATATGCAAAAAAAGATATTACCTGTCTAATAGATAAAGTGAATTTTTTTTAAATTCTCTTATCAACTAGAATTGGTACAATATGTGTTATCCGTGATTTTAGTTTCTTGGTCCAAGGCTAATTTCGCTACAACTCCTATCTTGGTGGAGCAGATTGAAATGTGGAAACCGAAATGGGTGGCGAACTATCTAAGAAAAATGTAAAGCTTGGTTTTGTACCTTTGTGGTATTCAAATCGTGGATCAGACTAATTTTAAATGGTGAATCACTTCCTACTTCTAGCGAGTAGTAATCTCATTTGAAAAATGATTGTGGTAGGACTACACCGGTGAGCACGTCACTGCTGCAAACTTGTATGCCGTGCTTCTTGGTGATAAGAGTGCTGTGAAAGGTGGAAGTGGAAAGGTCATCAACAGTAAATCGGATGATAGAATATTTCTATATTATTCGGATCATGGTGGTCCGGGGGTGCTCGGTGAGTCTATACTTCAGCTTGTTTCTTATTTAACACAATTTGACAATTTTTTTTAATCTTTGCATCACAGCTATATATGAACAGTGAATTGGAAGACATTTCTGTTCAGGAGTATAATTTTGATACCGAAAGTTTATCTTTGTTTCAGGGATGCCGAACATGCCTTTCCTTTATGGTGAAGATCTTATTGAGGTCTTGAAAAAGAAACATGCATCTGGGACCTATAAAGAGATGGTAAAAAGTGGAACTCTGTTTTTAATATTTATGTTTCATATAGATTCATTGAAGTAGTTCCATTTCCGACCATACATATTTAGTTTTTCATTTGTTGTACTTTATGCAGGTCCTCTACATTGAAGCTTGTGAGAGTGGTAGTGTCTTTGAGGGTATAATGCCTGAAAACTTGAACATTTATGTGACAACAGCATCAAACGCTGAAGAAAGCAGCTGGGGGACGTATTGCCCGGGAATGGATCCTCCACCTCCACCAGAATATATCACATGTTTGGGTGACTTATATAGCATTGCATGGATGGAGGATAGGTAGGCAAAGTAAACAGTTGCTTGAATGATTAGTAGTAAGATTTGGGAAGTTATTGTTGTAAAACCAACTTATCCACGTGATAATAAGAAATAAAATAAGCTACTGATTTGCTGATGATTACTCTATTTTTAACTTGTTTCCAGTGAGTCTCATAACCTGAAGAAGGAAACAATAAAGCAACAGTATGAGAAGGTGACCAAGCAAGACTTTTATTTGGAGTGTCTTGTATATTATGGTGTTATCGTCATCATTAAATGCTATATCGACTTTGCTGTAGGTGAAGGAAAGAACTTCCAACTTCAACAACTATAATGTTGGATCTCATGTTATGGAATATGGAAGCAAAGAAATTAAGCCAGAGAGAGTTTATTTGTACCAAGGATTTGATCCTGCCACTGTGAACCTTCCTGCGAACAAGATTGATTTTGCGCGCTTGGAGGTGGTCAACCAGAGGGATGCTGATCTTCTCTTTTTATGGGAAAGTGTAAGTTTGGGTTAGAGTTTCATAGCATAATTAATTTCCTTTGGGAATCTTTATAGGGTAATTGAGTAAGTTCGTTACACATGAGTAGGAGCAGGATAGAAATTCATCAAGTAAAAATATTTAGTTGGTCATATAAAGCAGGGATGGACTGGTACAAGTTTGTCTAGTGACTATGGTTCCCGATTTTCTATATTGAGGCAGATTACAAGATATAGGGGAGACTTTTTATTGAACTAGAGCTTGTGTTGGAATTTTGAATGCGACGACTGCGCCTGTGAAAGATTGTTCAAATTAAAAAGCTCCCTCCCATGATTGAAACACTACAAGCAGCCTTTTTATAGTGTGATGCTTTGTGGTTAATCAATTTGATTTTGCTTTGGCTCGGGGTTGATACATGTTTTCTTGATGTATACAGTATAAGAAGCTAGAAGATAATTCATTTGAGAAGGCTAAGCTTCGTAAAGAGATTACTGAGTCAATGCTGCATAGGCAACATCTTGACGGGAGCGTAGAAGCAACAGGAGTCTTCCTTTTCGGTCCAACAAAGGGTTCTTCTGTTCTCAACTCTGTCCGAGAACCTGGTCTACCTCTAGTCGATGATTGGGAATGCCTAAAATCAACGGTAATCTAATATCTGCCCGAGTGTAATAAATGTTGTCAAACTTATGACTTGAAATCCGTAAGATATCACTTGAGTTATATTGGTTTTCCTTGACCAGGTTCACCTTTTCGAGGTACACTGTGGGTCGCTGACACAATATGGCATGAAACACATGAGAGCATTTGCAAACATTTGCAACAACCGAGTCTCGAGAGATGCTATGGAGGAAGCTTTTATGGCTTCTTGCAATGGGCATAGGATAGAGGAGTATAGTGCTGCGAACCGAGGCTTTAGTGCTTGATGACGACTCGGTGATCTTGTTTTGGCATATATACTGTGCAAGATTTGCTTAGCTACAGAATCAGTTAACAAAATATGCTTGTAAGATAACATTAGTAAGTTCAATGCCTAGTTTTAGACTATTTATGTATGTGCCTTAAACTCTTGTAGTATAATAGTCTGTGGTGCCAATAATATAATAATGTTTCGTGTATGTCGATTCCCTTGGTTCAAATCAAGTTCAACCAATGTGAATTGGTCGAAACTCCTCTGGGAAACTGGTCTTTTCCCCCTACAACTTGTGCAGAAAGTGATTTAATAAAAAAATTATTCATACTCACATTAAAAATCACAATTATTTCCTTCAAAAACTTATCTCCTTTTTAACTAACTGAAAAGAAAGAAACCTCATACCCGAACACAAGTATAATGGTTTAGCGTCACCTAAAAATAAGTCCCCTCAAAGAAAGTTCGTTGCTACAAAACCTACACTTTAATAACAAAGATTTCTTTGTGGTTAAGTATATCCAATTGGTTTTTTAGCATAAGGGACAAGGATGACTTTTTGCCAACGCTATTTTAAATTTTCGGCTACTTTTTATTATTTGATTTTTTATAATTTCAAAACACAGTTATTGACTTATTTCTGGAAGAAATATGGTATAGATCTTTCAAGTATCATATGCAAAATATTATATTAGTATTATACTTGTTGATTTTTTTTTAACATGAAATAAAGTTAATCCTATTATTTATGACTCGAATAATTGGGGCTCCGTACGTCGGAAACCTCATTTTCACACACGTGCACACATTGTACTAAGGATCGTAAATTTTCTTAGTGAAAGAGATATTGGTACGTATACAAAATGTTTGAGACATGAAATGATAGACGATTATTGGCCAAATGACAAGTGTTTCACGTTGGTAAATGAAGAAAGAAGTGTACTATGTGTAAATGATGAAACGAGTCAGAAAACATTGTGGAGCCGGAGCGCCGGAGGCTCCGCGACGCCTCCAGCCAGCGCCGCGGTGCAAATTGGGCAGAAAAATCACTGGAGCTCACGGTCGTCAGGTGCCGCGGCGCCTCCAGGAAGGGTCGCTGCGCTTTGATGGCAGAATGTTCGACGGGAGCTGAAAAGTTTCTGACTTTTGTGCTGGTTTGGGACATTGATTCCCCACGAATTTGCTCATAAATTCAACCATTATTTGGCTGAATTGTAACTCCACATTAAGTGTCATTACATGGTCATTCAAGGTCATTACTTGGCTAGATGAGAAGTCATCTTCATCACACTATAAATTGAGACTCAAAGCTCAATTGAAGAACACACTTGAAATCTGAAACTTCTTCTTCTCTTGCTATCTTTCATACACTCAAAATATTCTTCTTTTTAGTAAACACTTGAGTTATCCTTTGTTCAATTGTTTGTTGTTGTTTTATCTTAGGAGACAAGTTTCCAATAATCGTTAAAGGATTAATACGGGACAATATTATCTTAAGGACGTGGTGCTAACACTCGACTCAACAAATCCTTATAGTAGTTGTTTCTTGTTTCCATTTCTAGATTGTAATTCTTGTTCTTGTTGCTTCATTCTCATTTCCTTGTACCGAAATTACAACTCACAATACTAAATAAAATTTAACTTTTATTCATTGATAGCCTAAAACTTTCTTGATTATTAGATCACTTGAAAGATAATTAATATAAGTAATTACTTAGAGTAATAGAATTAGCATGTTAAATTGGATTGATAATATAAATATTTATAGACATAAGTTGAATAAATATTGAGAATTCATGTTTGTAAATCAGAAAATAGAATTATAATTGGGCATGCGGCTGCAAAAGGAGGCTACAATTTCTTAAAAACAACAACAACAACATATTCGGTGAAATTTCACAACGTGGGGTCTGGGAGGATAGAGTGTACGCAGACTTTTACCTCTACCTTGGTAGGTAGAACGACTGTTTTCGAGAGATCCTCGACAATTTATTAAAAACAAGACAGAAATTTTAAGACGTGAAACATTCCTAACCATATCTAAGTAAATTCAAAGGTATTTGGGACCCCCCTTAGACTTCTTCTTGTCCGTGTAGCAAAGGAACTCATCTTTATTCCTATAAGTCCCAGAAGGAACGCAATGCCACTCCTCACAATGCAGACCGGTCAAATCTTTATATGGCTTAAACAAACACCTAGACAGTGAAATGCTAAGTTATCAGAAGCATTAATCAGTTTTTCAATTTAAGCAAAGTCCATTTGATCATTCATTATTCTTCAAGAACACAGCTCATTGTGTTATTATCATCCTAGTTTATGTAGATGACATGATGATTATAGGAGATAGTTTACAACTGATTGAAGAAACAAAAAAACTACTAAAAATGCATTCAAGATGAAAGACTTTGGTGAGTTGAAATATTTTCTTGACATTGAATATGCCAGGTCCAAAGAGGGCATTACAATGCACCAAAAAAATATGCCCTAGAATTGATTTCTGAAGCTGGTTTAGCAGATTCAAAACCATCAGGTACTCCTGTTGACACTTATGTGAAACTAACTTCTCAACTGTATGATTAATATCTTAAAAAGGACGAGGTTGAAATTCAAGAAGATCATGCAGCTGATCAAGCAACATATCAAATATTGATTGATAAACTCGTATACTTAATAGTTACCGGACTTGATATCTCTCATTTGGAGAACAAACTCTCAGCCAATTTCTTCAATTTCCTAATAGGTCACATATGGATGCAACTATGAGAATTGTGAAATAGGATAAGGATTGTTGTTATCTAGCAATCCTAGCAACATCCTTACTAGATAATGTGATGCAGACTTGGCCACTTGTTCTATAACTAGAAAGTCTCTGTCTGAATTTATACTAAAACTGATAAATTCACTCATATCAAGTAAACAGTAGTGTCAAAAAGCTCTGTAGAAGCAGAATATAGAAGTTTGGCCATTATAGTTTCAGAACATACTTGGCAGAACCGTCTTTGGATCCGTGCGAGATGTGCTACCGCACAGGGGCCTCGAAAAATGAAAAATTTTAGGGCCCCTTTTTTCATTTTTTATTAAGTAGTATTAGCCAAAATTTAATGTAAAAACTCATAATTCGCATGAATTAGCCCAATTAACGGCCACTTTACTAATTAGAACAGGACTCCTAAAATATTTGAGACGGCCCTGATACTTGGATCATTGGTTTATTGAAGGAAATAGGGACAGTAAATCAGCAATGCAAATTGCAGTTATTCCAGTGTTCATGAGAAAACTAAACGCATAGAGATTGACTGACACTTTATTAGAGAGAAAATTCAACAAAGAATGATCACTACTCAATATATTGCAACAAATGAACATGTTGATATTCTCACAAAGTGATTACCTAAAGTTCAACATGAATATTTGAAGTCCAAACTAGGGGTTCTTGACATTTTTGCACCACCTAATTTGAGGGGGGTGTTGAATAAAAATATATATGCATAATATATAGTTAGTATACACTGTCCCAAAGTTAGTTAAGTTGGTTATATTTTGACAGTTACTAGCTTAGCTAGATCAGTTGTAACCGTATAAGGATTAGCCTAGTGTGTATATATACACACATCACATCATTGTATCGATTAAGAGATTATATTATACTAATAAATGAATCTCTCTTGTTTTTCCTCTCTTAAATCTTCATTTCTTCTTCTTCGATCTTCATAATTCTTCTACTTCTTGATCACACTATTGTAATCTTTAGATTACTACACTATCAGATCAACTTGAACAAGTATAAAAGAAGAAAAAAAAGAAAATGTTAAGACCCTCGTGGCCCAATCCTACACACTTTAAGATCTTTCATCAAATATGTGTCTCTTTATCGATTAACTAATTTCTAAATGTTGGAGCATATCGATCCTACAAAGGGTTCCTTTAATTAAGTCATTGTCTATGAGTCGCCAGCTTATTCTTTAACAGGTATATTCGAACAAAAATTAAAACTAAACTTTCACTCATGATCCCATTTAACAAGCTACACAAATTTAAACAGGGCTGGTGAAAATGTAGTATATTTTTTACTCAATTATCTTTGTGGAGACAGAGTCATGAATCATGATACGGATAATCGGGTCTTCTGGGACAACAAAGTCTTCAAATCACCTAACATTTTGGGTGCGTTCGGCAGAGAGGAAAATGTTTTCCACACAGTATTTTTCTGGAAAATAAGTTCTTGAAAAACAAGTGAATTTCTACTTATTTTTTCATGTTCGTTTGGTTAGTGCAAAATAAGTGAATTTTTTTTTCCATGTTTGGTTGGTTAGTAGAAAATATTTTTTTAATAATACTCACCCAAGCCTCATCCAACCCACCACCCACCCAAGCATCCAGCCTCCACGACCCTCCCCACCCACATCTATCCCAATTTTCTATTTCATATATTTTATAAAAAAATGAGAAAATTTTCTTACCCACACCTCTTCCTCCCCCTTGCCCCCAACAACCACAACCCCCACACACCAAATTTAACTACACATTTTTTTTATAAAAAAAATATTATAAAAATAAAATAAAACATATGAACTAGAAAAATTGAGAGGGGTGAGGGTACGGAACAGGGGGAAGGGGGGTGAATTGGTGGGTGGTGTAGAAACAAAAAGAATTAAAACTCCTTTAAAAAAAATTGTTTTTATGGAGGGGAAAAGGGGTCACGTGGGGTGGTGTTTAAAAATCCAAATTTTAAAACTTTTTTTTTTTAAAATAATTTTTTTCGAAGGATGGTGGGGAAGATCGGGTGGGTTTGGGGGAGGGGTCGAAGAAGGGGGTGGGGTTGAGGGGATTGATGTAGAAAATAAAATAAAAATTTAAACTTTTTGGGGTTGGGGAGGTAAGAGGGTGGGGGAGTGGTGTAGAAAACAAAAAAAAAATCTTTGGAGTAGAGGTAGAGGTGGGGGTGCATAGGGTGGTGGGTTGTTGGTTGAATGACCCAAAGACTTGTTTTCTTTAATTTTATTAGGGAGGTTATTACTTATTCCTCATTTTTAGGAATTTTTTTTCCTAAAAACTTTTTTTTAAATTTTTTTTGATCAAACAAACATAAAAAAAATTAAAAACAATTTTTGAAAAATATTTTCTCACACACCCTATATGTAGCAACGGACAAATCTATGTTAAAACTACTGAATCCATCACCGAAACAGATTAGTTATGAATTTTAGTAATTCATAAATAATAGTATTGTTGTAGCTTATTCACCTTTTCTAATATTTCATACAACCAAAGGAAAAGATTAAAACGCAACAGAGGAGATAGAACATACAAAGACATTTCAACATCTAAAAAACTGCATTTCATTTGAGAATTGAGCTACAAGGTTAACAAAAATTTGTACAAATAAATCCTTCAAACCCACAACATTTTGTGAAAATATTAGATATGTGAGAAATAGTTAAAAAACTAACATAAACTAAACCTCCCCAATTTTCAATGGAGGGTTGTGCCATTGCACGTTACAATTTTGAATAATAACTCAACCCCTATTAAGATTCTCACATCGAAAATAAAAAAAAAACAACTCTTTATATGAATCTGAACAATTCTCAATTAGAATTCACACCTCATCATCATTAATACCACCTCCAGCTCAGCTCTCCACCACCACCCGTGGCGGCGATTCTTGATTTAACGTTCTCAAATTCGGATACCCGACACGGTATTTGGATCCCACCCGAATGATTATACCCATACACCATCTCTGCCTCCCTCAACAATTCAACAAACAAAGGATGATTAAAAAACATCACAGGCACCACAATTCTACACGTGTCATCTTCCTTCTCACCCACGTACACAGCCAAGTGTCCCTTCGGTACACTCACTTTCTTCAACTCTACCGGTTCTTGCCCGACCCGGATGTAACCCGAATTGGGTTTTGTAGAACATAGACCTTTTGCACCATGCTTTAACATACGTCCCAATTTAAATAACTTTGAAATGGCTATGCTTGCACAACTTAGACGCTTGTTTCCAATTCTACCCTTTGTTCTACGATGAAGAAAACAACTGAAAATTTTCACTAGCCTTCGACCAATTTTAAAACCTCTACTTTTCTTCATAGCTGAAAAAAATTATATTGAGTATTGAAATTTAGACGTTTTTGAATAATGGGTTAGTAACAAACGGTTTCAAGAACTAGTATGTGCAACTGTTGAAGGAGATGTATGAGTTAATTAATAACAGAGCATTTGAATGTATCGGTGTGTTGTCTATATATATAGATTGAGAGGTGGGGTGGAGTGGAGGGGGTGGGGGTATGGGAGGAAGAAATGGTCGGCACACACGATGGAGGAGTGTAGATATAATATATGGAGAGAAATAAATAGAAGAGGAGAAAAAGGGACAAGGAAGAAGAGTGGTCAGCTGAATAGTCGTTATGATGCTTCGCGGCTGTATGGACTTTCAGTTTCAGGGCCAGTAATTAAGGCCCCGTTTGGACTGAGATTTTTTTTAAACAAAATTAAAAAAATCAAAAACTTATTTAGCTATTTTCCCTTTTCTTGTTGAAAAGGGCTATTTGAGAATCAATTTTTTTATTTTGACCGTAAATCTGAACATGAAATTTTTAAAAATAAATTTATATATTTGAAAACTATAAAAATAATATTATAAGTCATAATGGAGTAATTTAAAATATTTTAATGACAATAAAAAAAACTTATTTGATTTTCTAAATACGAAAGTCCAACGGTGTCAGATGAAGAATTGAGGGACTATCTATAATGTTAAATTTTCATTCAAAACTAGTCTGAAAAAGAAAATCTCAAAGAATTTTAATATTTATTAAAGTGATATGTATATTAAAACTCAACCTCGAACTTTCAAATACTTAACATATTGTTTTTTTCAAATATCACTTGATTTATGTCCAAACACTTAACTAGAAAAATGAGGAACCTTTTTAAAAATTTCCTTATTTCCCGAATTAATTTTTTTCATTAATGTGTTTGATTTTGTAGTTACAAAAATATTAATGATCATATTATTTATGTAATTTCTTAATTTTCTAAAGAGTAGATCTCCGTGAAAATAGCAATTTTGTCCAATTTTTAATTAACTAGAATTATTTAGCCACTTATTTTGAAATAGAGAATGTTAGTGGAATTCGTTTATACATAATCTTCAGCCACGTTAGGGCATTGACGATATTTCAATATTGAAACTTGTGTATGTTAGGATTGATGTTATGACATTTTTCTTAACATATCGTCTTTCAGAAAATGTAAGAACAAATGTCTTGATATTTGGGCTGACATTCTGATAACAATTTTGTCTATCTTCTTGAACAGTTTTTCAGGAATTTGTGATCTTTGTGTCACATGGCAAATTGACTTAGCAAGGAGTCTTCAAAACAGATCAGGATCGATGAAGACCAAGTCCAAGAGATTGCATAACTTGAGGAGCAAGACGTGGAAGAAACAATCCACACAGTTGGAGATTTTTCAGCCTTAAGCTATTGCCCACGTGCTCCATATTTGGCTCAACCTACACAACTGATCGAAGAGTCTTTCAAGGGAACTCTCTACTATAAATAGAGAGGTCACTTCAAGGATTCAATATCCAGAAAATCACAAGATAAAATATCGAGAGAGCTCTCCTGACTTTAAGATCGAAAACTGGATCAACAAGTGTTGCATGTATTTGTGACGACATTACAAGTGCTGCCTAGATTCTAGATTTGTTCTTTCATTGAAGCAATTGTAATGATGTGTTGATCACTTCTATTTAGATAGATTTTTCAGGCATAAGTCATCTGCGACTTAATATTTTTTATTCCTTTTGTATCTTCTTGTAACATTGTAAGAAAAAGAATTTAATTGTATATACATATATACAATACATTTGGTCATTGACCATCATGGGTTATATTAATATATAACCTATGAAAATTAAACCCTTATGTTTTTTATTTTATTCCGCTGCATTTTAAATTCTTTCAAAGATTTTCGTAAGTTTTATCTTAGTGTCGCCACTTGTGTCAGATGACATTTCTGCTGACATTCGGCACTGTTTCAGTATACTGGTGTTATCTGATTTGCTGTTTATATTTATTTAATCTATAGTACAACTATCGGGACCCAACAAAACTGACAACTATAAATTATTTCCCCTAAAAAAGAATTCATAATTTTTTAAGAAGGCTTTGACTTGACATGGCTTTGGCTAACCAAGTTACCTTTAAAAGAAAAAATAATTCTAAGTAAACTTTGTTTACTCTGTTGAGTACGAATAGGATAATATTTTTTTCCCAAACAAGTGGAGAAACTCAAAGGTTTACGTTGAAACAAAGAGGGATTCCGACGTGTTTTTGAAATTAAAAATAGAGATACATCTTGAAATGTACTAATAATTAGATATAGTTAGGGATGACAAAATTAGCTCAAACCCAAATGACCTGCCCAATTCGCTCAAGATTTTATGGGTTTGGGCAAGAGTGATTTTTGATGGGTTGGTTTGGACTAGTCCAAGTTAACTCATCATAAATCAATAGCCCAAATGAGCCCATGATGATGACCAAACTTGACTCATCAAAATAATTAATTTTAATGATTAGAGTTCCACTATAGATTAAGATTTTTATTTATAAAATACTATTATCCATAACTAAGTATATTAAATATAATTAGAGGTGCCAGATGGGCCGTTTATAAAATAATTATTTATAAATATTAATTTTTTTACTTTTATAAACAATTTATAAAAAATATGATTTTTTTCTTAACTCCACCCCCTACCCTATCCCAACCTCTCGCCCTCCCCTCCCCCCTGCCCTACCACATTCTCAAATTTCTATTTTATATTTTTTTTTACTTTTATAAACAATTTATAAAAAAATATGATTTTTTTTTACCTCCACCCCCCTACCCCCTCCCGCCCCTTGCCCTACCACATTCTCAAATTTCTATTTTATATTTGTTTTTACTTTTATAAATAATTTATAAAAAATGAATTTTTTTCTTACCTCCACCCCCCCGCCCTACCCCACCTCCCGGCCCTACCCCCGCCCTACTACATTCTCAAATTTCTATTTTATATTTCTTTACTTTTATAAACAATTTATAAAAAATATGAATTTTTCCTACCCCACCCACCTCACCCTCTTACCACCCCACCTACCACATTCTCAAATTTCTAATTTATATATTTTTACTTTTATAAACAATTTATAAAAAAAAATGATTTTTTTTTACCTCCACCCCCCTACCCCCTCCCGCCCCTTGCCCTACCACATTCTCAAATTTTTATTTTATATTTGTTTTTACTTTTATAAATAATTTATAAAAAAATGAATTTTTTTCTTACCTCCACCTCCCGCCCTACCACATTCTCAAATTTCTAATTTATATATTTTGTACTTTTATAAACAATTTATAAAACAATATGATTTTTTTTTCTTAACTCCAGCCCCACCTCCCGCCCTACACCCTCTGCCTTACCACATTCTCAAATTTCTATTTTATATTTTTTTACTTTCATAAATAATTTATAAAAAATATGAATTTTTTTCTTACCCCGCCCCTATCCACACTTACCCCTTCCACCCCCACTCCATCATCAAATTTCGATTTCATAATTTTTTTGCTTTTATAAAAAAATGAAAAAAATCTTAAAAATATTATTCTTATTTTAAAAATAAACATATTGAAAAATCAAATATCATATAAAATAAAATAACATCATAGAATGTAAGTTTGAATTTTGTAAAAGTAATGAGTCAAGTTGGGCAATATGGGTTATGACCCATCATTTTAGCTTATCTTGGCCGCCATCTTAAATGCGTAAGTTTTGGCGGATTGGGCGTTGGCCATCTAGCCTTCATTTCATCTTGGCAACTTCACTTCAAACTACCATCTGACACCCCTAGATATAGTAGCAATAGTAAGAGCGTATGGAGAGCGCATAAAACTCAATATTAGAGTAATTTACAAAGCATTTACGATGGATGTCTCAATTGTAATAATCCAATATTTGATCTATGATAGTAAGCAGGGGCGGAGTGAGGGGTCAACGGGGCTAGTGTGAATCCCTTTCGTTAAAAAATTACATTGTATGTCGGCAATTTAAAAAAAAATGATCTTTTACATTTTAAGGAATATTTACATGCGTGAAAATCTACATAGAAATATTGCAAATTACAATCTTTACCGTACAAAGTGTTTCAAAATACGTTTTATATTTTAAAACAAATTGATTTGACTTTTCAAATAATGGTGCTAGTCCTTTTGGTATGATGGGAGGATTATTCAATCCATTTGATTATTCACCATATATTCGTAAGTTTGAGAATTGTGAAACTGCAATTTTCAAGTGAACCTTGTTCAATCATAGCATTGAGCTGCAGGTACAGAGGAGAAGAATGTGGTCCTATGATCAAAATTTTGGCCTATCAAGAGATTTTTATATATAAGAAAATAATTAACATCTGCATTATAAGAAAATAATTAACATCTGCATATATTCGTAAGTTTGGGTTGGTAATTCACATGGAATGCTGGAGTCTGGACCATAAAAGATTTGAATCTCCCATTCAAGATTGATCATAGATGGGGGACTTACGATTGTTCACCACGTGACCACCAATCTACAAGAACATTAAAATAATAGGTTCGTCTCATTTTTGCATATTTGAGTTAGTCCAACACTCTCTTTTTCACTAATTGAATAAAAAGAATTAAAAGTAAACTTTACCTCCCATCAAAATTGTGAACTCTGAACACTTGAAGCGTGAGATCGATTTTCATTGGAAATATTCTGTTCTCTTCTGAGGTTATTCCTTGTAGCTGCTCTTTTCAAACTCTGGTTATTGAATCACATTCCGCGATTTACTGGTAGTAGTGTTGAGAGACCGATATTACTACTTTCAGGACTAGTCTGACACAAGCCGGAAACTTAGTTATCAAAAAAAAAAATTGTGACATTTTGGTGTGGGATGGGGGTCAAAATGAAACAGACCTTTTGGACACAAATATAACCGAAAGAAATTAAAGTGGAGAGAATTTGAAAGAGGCAATACAATGGCAGTAACTGAAGTGATGACCAATGAAAGTACTTAACTACCTAAGAAATTGTAACTAAGGGAAAGAAACGTGACACTTTTCATATCCAACTAATAATTGCAGAAAAGGCAAAAAAGGACAACTAAAAGAGACATAAAAGGGTACAATTATTGGTACGTAGTACTTATATGTAAATGTGGAACTGAATGTTGTGTCACCACCATTCTTGCCTAACCTTTTGTTGCGAAAACAGTACTCCCAATATAGTAAAATTTAAACGAAATACGTACTCTCCTAGTTTCAATTTAAGTGTCTTAATTTGACTTAACACAAAATTTAAAAAATAAAAATAAAATTTTCGAATCTTATAGTCTTAAATTAAAGATATGTGAGATCTTTTAAATCATGTGGTCTTAAACTTATCTTGAGATAAGAAAACTAACTAAATATAAAAAGAAACACTCTTTTTGAAACAAACCGAAAAGGAAAGTAAAATACTTAAATTGAAATGGATGAAGTATATAATGAGTACAATTTGGTGACCTTAATCCTTTAATATTTCAAAAACATATTGTTAAGAAATAAATTGGGTATAATTCAATCTCAAAAAGTAATTATTGAGGTGATGATGACCAAATATCCCCGTTCCACCCCATTTGTGGAAACTCAACACCCCAGCCCACGAATCCAAGAATGAACATTTAGAACAATGAAATATAAGATAGGGGCTAACAATCTAACATGGGATTAACTATTTGAATTAATGGAGTGAGCATGAATATGAACAATGATAAAAAGGCCATTTGCACTTTTGCCTCTATTTGCGCTGATCTTTAATTTTTGCCCTTCATAACAAACAATTTTTTTCCAGGGCATAAATTTATATTTTCACATCGTAATATTTCACAAATTATGCCCAATTGTTAAAGAACTTATTTCAAGCTAGGTATAATTTTGATTTTGAATGACAAAAATTAAATATCAGTCCATTTGAAGGGCACAAATTAAAGACCAGCCCATTTGAAGGGAAACTCGTGCAGTTTCTTCTGATAAAAAACGGACATTGAACCTTACTCAACCAAAACTAGTTCATTCGGTGAGAAGTGTCCAAAACACGACAAATATATACATCTCACCAAATATAACTTAATACCTACCTCCCACCATACGAACAACCATTTAAGATTTATGCACTTATAAAATTACATTTGTGTCGTGTTTGTTCATTAAATTTAGACCTGACTCCGAAGGCGCACTTTTCTGAGTTTAGTTTCATGTCGTGACATCGCAAGACGTCGAAAGTGTCAGCCTCTCAGCTTCTCGGGACTTGACCATCAAGTCGTTGATGTAAACCTCCATAGTATGACCAATTTTCTTTTCGAACATTTTGTTCACCAACCTCTGGTAAGTGTCCCCTGCATTCTTAAGACCAAAAGACATTACATTGTAACAAAAGTTACCGTGATTAGTGTTAGGCGTATTTTGTATACACCTTTTGAGTCATTTTTAGTTAGTATTTTACTCATTTCATTTGTGTTTAGTATAGTATTATGGTCGTTTTTCTTTCTTTTGAGTCACAACGGTCCAAAATGGAGAAATGACATAAAGAAGATGAGATGAGCTTAATTGAGGTGTAAATTGCACAAGAAAAGGCCAAGAAATGAAGTCTAAGAAGTCCCGGGAAGTATAGAAGAAATCAGACGAAGTCCGGACGAGAAAATGACGAAAAATCGCAAAAAGCCGAAAGTGGACGATTCGGCACGCACCGATACCAACAGTCGCGGTGCCCAAGCTAACTGCGGTGATTGACTACAGGACTTTCGGCACCGCGGTGCCGAGGCGGAAAAATCACGTTCTGGGCCAAAATTTGATACGTTTTCAGGGTCCACAAATGCAATATTTTCTCAACTATACAATCCCTAAAACCCTGACCTTATGGGCTAGCTTGGAATCCTTGTACATATTCCACAACACAACTCTTGGAGGCATCAAGATTGGAGACCTAGTTCAAGTTATTTTCTTTTCTCTTTTCTTTGTTTTATTTCAATTCATGTTGGATTCTGTATTAGTTCTTAGTGTGACTATGACTATAAGCTAAACACTCTTTTAGGGCTTTCCTTATGAATCGCTTGAAACTGTTATTCATGAATTAATGCAATAGTTTGATTTCTTCTTCGCTTGATTAAGATTTAGTCAATATTTGGTATGAATGTTTGATAATTAATTGATCACTAATTATCATAACCTATATGATTTCGAATAAAAAACTGGGAGGAGAGATTTGGATATGCTGTAATTGACTAGACATATGTTAAAATCGCGGACGAAAGTACCTCGATACTTGTGTAGCATTATAGGTTACTGTTCTTAATCCTTCTATGTGGTAAATCCTATCATAGAAATATAGAAGGGTTTTGCAATGGGGTTGAGTGATTATATGTCCTAACCGAAATAAGACATTCTAGTTAACCGCTATCTTAACGTAGAAGAATAAGTCATTCTAGTTGCATTAAGGACTGAATAGAGTGGATAGTTGAGGATATTGGAAGACCTATCTCCATCATAACTGATTAAACCTAAGTAATTTAGTTTAATTTCTGCACTTAGTCTTAGCTATTAGATAAAAATACAAATAAATTACCGTTCACCAAATAGAAATCATAGCTTAGATAATCGGTACTTGATAATCAGTCTCTGAGGACGATATTCGATCTTACCAGACTATATTACTTGTGAACGATGCGTGCGCTTCCGTGAGCAGTCGAAATATCGCTAACAATTAGTCATGAAAAAGGTATTTTCCTGATTATCAGGGTGCATGCTGATTTGATTATATCCGCAGTATGCATCCAATAAGCTTAGTAACTCTATGTCCGGTTGTAGCATCCATCGTCTGATCAATATGTGGCAAGGGAAATTAATCCTTAGGGAATGCCTCATTCAAGTCCTTGAAGTCCACACACATTCTGAATTTGTGAATTTTTTAGGGATCACCACCATGTTGGCCAGCCATGCGAGGTTCTCGGTCCTCCGTACAGACCATATATTGAGCAGGCGTTCGACCTTTTCCCTTACAAATTGGTCCTTGATCGCTGAAATTAACCGCTTCTTTTGCCTCACTAAAGTATGATTAGGATCATCTCTTAACCAATGAATAACTATCTTGGGGGTATCCATGTTATGTCAAGGTGAGACCAAGAAAAGTAATCTGAGTTAACTGTTAAAAAATATAAAAACACATTTTTGAGCCCGGACATGAGCTCCGAGCCCAGGTGTACCTTCTTTTTGGGATGTCTTTTGAAACGCTTCACACTCTCCAACTCCAATGGTCGAGTCTGTGGGATATTTTTGGTGAAAAAATGAAGTCTTTCGAAAGGATATAATTTGGGCACCCTTCCTCCGGTCGTTCTGTTTGAGGCCGACGACAATAATTGTTATTGGTCTGCTTCCCGCTTATGAGGAATAGCCACCGCCAATGCATCCTTCAATTGGGAACACATGTTATTCCCTCTAATTTCTCTAATCTCCCAATGCGTGGGAAACTTGATCTTCTAGTGATAAATTGAAGGGACTGCCTGCATTGCGTGCAACCATGGCCTTCCGAGTATTGCGTTGTATGTCATATGTCTGGACACGTCATCAAGTCGTGACTTGTTTCACGCCATCGGCGGCAAACAATCAATTCGACTTCCCCCTTTGTTAGTGTCACGCCCCGACTTTTCCTAAGTCTTTACTTAGGGCGTGATGGCACCTGGACAATTATTTTCCACTAGGAGCACCATTTAATTCTCTTTATTTAGAAATTTAAACTTATATTCAAATACGGAGCGATTAATAAAAATAACAATAAAGAAATTTGTTTATGACTTTATAAGAAAAAAACATAACGCGAGCCCATGCTCGTGCAAATATTGTTTCTACATAGACATACTGACAAAGATTATTCTAAGTTGGAAGGAGACCTTCCACACGCATTTCGAGACATTGAACCGACATTACGAACTCGACGAGTACCAAGCCCTAACAATGGACTTGGTATGACAAGTGGGCTGGGACGATCGCTAGCCTTGGCGTGGAGCCTTTCCTCTATCACACTTTCTGAAAACATGTTAATAAAAGAGTCACCTACCATATGGGTGGTGAGAACCTTACCGCAATTCAAAGTAACACCACAAGATTCCAAGCGCAAACACATTATAACGTAATAAGCATATTGCAAAAACATATCAAGTTACAACATTTTTAAATATGCAACAACTCCTCATAGGAAATTCTCGGTTAACTAACACTTCATTTTATCGTGTTATGCGTTAAGACATTCCCTGCATTTCCACATGTTTATTACATTTATATATTTGTGAACGCGTATTCACTTTTCATATTTATATATAGGTGAACATGTATTCATCTTTTATATTTGTTGCGTGCAACCCGATCCATTATATTTACGTATTTGTGAACACGTATTCACTTTACGTTTTGTTGCGCGTGCAACCCGATCCATTATATTTACGTAGTTGTGAACGCGTATTCACTTTACGTTTTGTTGCGCGCAACCCGATCCATTATATTTACGTATTTGTGAACGCGTATTCACTTTACGCTTTGTTGCGCGCAACCCGATCCATTATGTTTACGTATTTGTGAACGCGTATTCACTTTACGTTTTGTTGCGCGCAACCCGATCCATTATATTTACGTATTTGTGAACACGTATTCACTTTACGTTTTGTTGCGCGCAACCCACCCATTATGTTTATGTATTCGTGAACGCGTATTCACTTTACGTTTTGTTGCGCGCAACCCGATCCATTATATATTTATATATTTATGTGAACACGTATTCACTTTTCATATTTTTCAGAAGATCGAATAAATAATATTCTCTTTCCTAACATTCTGTCATTCATACTTGTAACGATTATAATTTTTAACCATAACTCCAACTAAGGTGTTTCTCAAGCGGAAACTAAGGTAAGACGGGGATCTTTCACTGTACCAAATTTCATTTAAAACTACTTTGGGTAACTAACACAAATTTATCCTCAAAACAGCCACATGAAATTTATTTCGGCAGAATTTTTATTAAACAACACCCAATCTTAGAATAGTCATAACTACTAATCTGTAAACCCGTTCAAGCCCCATAAAATCTCCAAACGACGAGAACAGAGAGCTACACGTCTCCATGTGAACCATCCTTTCATATTATGTACCATTTGGTACAGTTTTACCCTTTTATTCGCTGCCCTTCCTGGATCTCGATATATCCGAGGCAGAAACTTTAAACAGCTATAACTCTCAATCCGTAAGTCGTATAGACCCCCGTAAGGTCTAAAAATGTCCACAACAGAGAGATCTAGAACTTTCATTTAGCAACAATTTTCATATTCCCCACGGATTAGTACAGTTTTACGTTTCAACGTCCTGCCCTTCTGGATTCCGACGAATCCGAGGCAGCAACTTCAAACTACAATAACTCTCAACTCGTGAGTCCGTTTTAATAAATCTTTATCTATATATGTCCATAACAGATAGATTTACAACCATGTAAATTTTCATATAATTTTAATAAGTAAAATTCAATAAAAATAGTCTGTAATTATGCCTTTCCGAATTTCGGCCAAATCTAAGACATGAACTTTGAACTATGATAACTTTCAAACCGTATGTCCATTTTACCTCATTTTTTGTTCTATATGATCATATTAGAGAGGTGTACCACTCTTCCGAATTTCATCAAATTCTAACAATTATAACTCAGTGAGAACAGTTCGTAAAGTTCATGACGCAACTAGTCGTCTAAACAATCAAAAGTTCAATATTTCTTTTCAACACTCAATTCTTATTCTAACGTGTATTGAACTAAAAATAAAGGATGTTACCAAGAATTTCTGAGTGAGAAAACTCACCTTGTAAGTGTGAAGATTATTGTTGTGTTCGGTTGCTAAAAGTGACCCTTGCTCCTTAGTATTTTTTATTCTTGTTCTTCTTGCCCTCTTGTTATTTTTTTCCAGATTTGTTTTCTTCTTGTTCACTTATTTTTTTTCTGATTTTTCTATCCTTTGTGGTAGGTACTTTGTTTGTGTATAAGTAAGGGTATTTGTATAACCTATGGGAGGTGGAAGGCTAAGAGTGGAGGGAATTAAATGGGAGGGGAAAACTTGCAATTGAGGGCTGAACTTTGACCCTTTGGAATTAACAATAAACTAGTCTACATCATTTACTAAGTAGACACGTAATGTGTGCAATTGAGGGCTGAACTTTGGCCTTTTGGAATTAATAATAAATTAGCCTATATCATTTACATTAATAATAAACTAGTCTATATCCCTTACATTATTAGAGTATACACATACTGTTATTAAATAAGACTCCAATTTGGACCCCATTTAAAAGGACACGACATAGATATAACATAGAATTGAAGTTTTGTATACTGATAGTATAATTAGTTCAATTTTTTTTAGAAGAATAATTTCTTTTTGAATTATGTTATTTTCTTGTTATTGTAACAATAATTTGGGACTTTACATTCTCCCTTCCTTAAGCAACATTCGTCCTCGAATGTGAATAAAGTCATAACATAATCACATAGACACAATAAGGTTTATTGTTATTGTAACAAATTTGGGGCTTCACATTCTCCCTTCCTTAAGAAACATTCGTCCTCGAATGAGAATAAGGTTGTAACACATGTATATAGACACGCAAATGACACACATATGAAGTACTATGTAATGCATTTTTTTTTACCTTAGTCAAATAGGAATGAATATTTGACTTTCATCGCATCTTGACTTCGGTGGCTTCCTCGTGGAGTGATTCCTCCATAGGACCTTCACTAAGCAATATCTTTATTTCTAAGGCGTTGGACCTTTCTATCAAGTATTTCCACGGAACTTCTTCATATCAAGCTCTCATTAAGAACTATCTCACGGGAAGGATGACGTGACTTGGATCGTGCAAGTATTTTCGTAACATTGACACATGAAATACCGGATGCACTGCTTCCAACTCTTGTGGAAGTGCTAATTCGTAAGCCACATTCCCCACTCTTCGCAAGATCTCATATGGCCCAATAAACCTTGGGCTCAATTATCCTTTCTTACCAAAACGCATCACTCCCTTCATTGGGGACACTTTTAAAAATACTTTCTCCCCCTCTTGGAATTCAAGATCTCTTTTAGATGATCCGCATAGGACTTGTGGCGGCTATGAGCTGTTTTGATCCGCTCGAATCATCGTACCTTATCATTTGTTTCTTGAATGACTTGGTCCGAAACGATTCGTCACCCACCTCGAACCATCAGTGGAGACCTACATTTTCGTCCATATAATGCTTCAAACGGCCATTTGTTTGCTAGAGTGAAAAATATTGTTGTGGCGAACTCAATTAGACATAGATGGTCCAACCACCCGAAAATCTAACACAAGATCGCAACATGCCCTCGAGTGTTTGAATTGTTCGCTCGACTTGCCCATCTGTTTGCGGGTGGAAAGTCGTGCTTAACTTAACTTTTGTCGAGACCTGCTGGAAACTTTGCCAAAAGTGTGAATCGGGAACCCCTATCTGAAATAATTTGTAAAGGAATCGTGTAACCGCACAATCTCCTTCAAATAAATCATGCGTCTTGTGGTGCGCGATAGTCTTGACGGTAAGAAATGGGCTGACTTTGTAAGTCGATCAACAATCACCCAAATAGAATCATACCCTTCTCGAGTTTTGGTAGACCGATTACAAAATCCATATGAATCGCCTCCCATTTCCATGGGGACCCCATGTCTGAAGTAATCCGCGGGTTTTGATGTTCACTTTCACTGCGACATATAAGACACCTCCGACAAACTCCGCAACGTTCTTCATCCCGTCCCACCAGTAATTTACCTTGAGGTCCTGATACATTTTTGTTGACCCTGGATGAATGGAATATCTTGTGTTGTGACCATCATCTAAGATCTTCCTCCTTAGATCCTTTACCTTAGGAACACATAATCTAACCTTATACCGAAGGGTTCCGCCATTTTCTTCTAATGTAAACTGTGAAGGTTTTCCATGTTGAATCCTCTCCCGGAATCTAACAAATTTCGTATCCTCAAACTGACTTTCTTTTATTTCTGCAGCTAAGGCAGACTGAGAGGTATCATGTACCGCTACCGTGCCTTCACCGACCTCAGTTAAACTAACTCCGAGGTTTCCCAATTTTTGTACCTCACGAACGATACCTCTCTTTTGTATCGCCAAATGAGCCAAGCTGCCCATTGATCTCCTACTGAGTGTGTCAACTACCACGTTAGATTTTCCAGGATGGTAAATAATGCTAAGATCATAATCCTTAAGCAACTCTAACCATCTTCTTTGTCGGAGATTCAAATCCTTTTGTGTGGTTATGTACTGTAAACTCTTATGATCTATAAATATATCCACATGCACACCACACAAATAGTGTCTCCATATTCATAAGGCAAACACTACCGCGGCCAATTCCAAGTCATGAGTTGGGAAATTCTTCTCATGTATCTTCAATTGTCTAGATGCATACGCAATAACCTTTCCAAACTGCATCAAGACACATCCTAACCCAATTCTAGAGGCATCGCAATAGACTGTGAACCCTTCTTGTCCCGATGGTAAGGTTAGGACTGGTGCAGTAGTCAACAATTCCTTTAGTTTCTGAAAACTTGCTTCACATGCTTCTGACCACTGATACTTAACCGCTTTTTGAGTCAACCGGGTCAAAGGAGCAGCAAGACTAGAAAAACCTTTTACGAATCTTCTATAATACCCAGCCAAACCCAAGAAACTTCTAACCTCTGTCGGAGTGGTCGGTTTTGGCCAGTTCTTCACTGCTTCTATCTTCTGGGGGTCTACCATAATTCCATCCCTTGACACAACATGGCCCAAAAAGGCTACATTTTCCAACCAAAATTCACACTTTGAAAATTTAGCATATAGTTTCTCCTGTTCAAGACTTCAAGACTACCTCGACGCTCTTCATGTTCTTCAACACTCTTACTGTAGATTAGGATATCATCTATGAACACAATCACGAACAAATCTAGGAATGGTTTGAAGATTCTGTTCATTAAATCCATAAAAGCTGCTGGGGCATTGGTTAACCCAAAAGACATGACCAAGAACTCATAATGGTCGTATCGGGTTCTAAAGGCTGTTTTGGATATATCATCTGGATTTATTTTCAGCTGGTGATATCCCGAACGGAGATCAATCTTGGAAAAATAGTTAGCTCCCTGAAGTTGGTCAAAAAGATCATCGATTCTTGGTAATGGGTACCGGTTCTTGATCGTGACCTTATTGAGCTGCCGATAATCGATGCACATTCGGAGCGATCCGTCTTTCTTTTTCACAAACAGATGGTGCACTTGAGGGAAACACTAGGCCTTATAAAGCCTTTATCCAGAAGATCCTTCAATTGTTCTTTTAACTCCCTCAATTCAGCTGGGGCCATTCGATATGGAGGAATAGAAATGGGTCTTGTACCCGGAATTAACTCTATGGCAAACTCCACTTCTCTATCCGAAGGAGGGCATGGAAGATCTTCAGGAAAAACCTCCGGAAAATTTCGAACAATAGGAACATCATTCACCGCTGGGGATTCTTTTTGGGTATCCACTATATTAGCCAGATATGCATACTCCACTCTGTGACTTCTCAATAACTTTTGAGCCTCAAGGTAGGAAATAAACTGACCTGAGGATATTCCAACCCTACCCCTTATAACAACTTCTGGTTCTCCGGAAAAAGTTAATCTCACTATCTTTCGTCGACAATCTAACATGGCATAACATGCCGACAACCAATCCATACCCAAAATTACGTCGAAGTCTACCATATCAAGTAGTACTAGGTTCACCATTGTTCTCCTGCCATTCACTTCTAATGGAAAATTATTTACCACCCGAGAGGCCCAAATTGAGGCCCCTACTGGTGTCATAACCTCAAAAGGTTCACTTAAATAAGAAGGTTCTACGTGTAAATTCTTAGCAAAGCCCATTGACACATATGAAAATGTAGAGCCGGGATCATATAATACAAATGCAGGAATACTCGAGACTAGCAAAATACCTGTGACCACCACATTAGATGATTCTGCCTCATTCCTCTGGGGCAAAGCGTAGAACCGATTAGAATTGTTGGGTTGTTGACCTCCCTGACTCTGGCGGGGTTGGTTTCCCCTGTAGGCAGTTGTGGTTTCTTCTGACCTCCCCTGAATAGATTGAGTTTGGGTCCTCTTCTTGCAATCCCTGGCATAGTGGCCTGACTCTCCACAGTTATAACATGTCTTCGTTAAGAGCCGACATTCTCCATTGTGTTTCCTTTGACAAATCTTACAAATCAGTTTGTCACCTCCTGTGTTAGGGTTGGTGGCTTTGTCCTTGCTACCTTGGTAATTAGACCAACTGTGCCCCTTAGGCTTGAAATAAGACTGGCCCACAGATTGGTTCGGTCCTGAAGATCCATTACTAAACTCCTGCTTCTGATTTTGACTCTAGTTAAATGATCCTGACGTCCGAAATCTCTTCTGCGAATATTCTCTTTTTGCTTTAGCGAAACCTTCTACCCTCAAAGCCATATCGACAATCTGAAGATAAGTTCGATCGTTGGCTAATGCCACCACCTTCTCTGCTATGTTCGGGTTTAAACCCTCTACAAATCGCTTGACTCTATCCATTTCTGTAGGGACGACATGTGTGTTGTATGCCGATAACCTCACAAACTGTGTATCATATTCTTGTACACTGCGGTCACCTTGCTTCAATTGTTCAAACTCCCGTCTGAGCGCATCCTTGCGCGTATTAGGCATAAATTTCTCAATGAATGCCGCTCAACCTCCCAAGTCATTGGTGGTGACATCGGGGACGATTTTTCTAAAATTTCTCCACCACACCCTGCATCATCCACTAGTCGTGCGCTGCCAAGTTGGCGCCTGCGTCTCCATGCATCGCAATGTGAACATTAAGTCTTCAACTTCATCGAGGAATACCATCGTCGGCGCCTTGGGGTCCTTCCTCGAGTCTGATGGTTCTCTTCTCCTCATAAAATTTGCCCATAGCCTATCAGGTACTGCTTGAGATTCTACACTCTCGGTCCGTGGTGCAGTCGCATCTGGTTATTTTATCGTTGTACACTCCCTTCCACAATCCTTTGAAGGAGGTAGTACGAGAACCAAGTCTTTGAAAAGACTCAAGATAGGCACGAGAAGAGTATGAAAGAAGTGAAACTTTAGGATGTTATTCCGTTTACTTATTACTAAGGTGGCGCGCACACTGTCACAATAAGTAACCGTTCAAACACACAACTCGAAGAAACTTCCTAGAATCTCCTAACCTGGATCTGATACCAACTTGTCACGCCCCTACTTTTCCTAAGTCTTTACTTAGGGCGTGATGGCACCTGGACAATTATTTTCCACCAGGAGCACCATTTAATTCTCTTTATTTAGAAATTTAAACTTATATTCAAATACGGAGCGATTGATAAAAATAACAATAAAGAAATCTGTTTATGACTTTATAAGAAAAAAACATAACGCGAGCCCATGCTCGTGCAAATATTGTTTCTACATAGACATACTGACAAAGATTATTCTAAGTTGGAAGGGAGACCCTTCCACACGGGCATTTCCCGAGACATTGGAACTGACATTCTGAACCTGACGAGTACCAAGCCCGGAACAATGGACTTGGTATGACAAGTGGCTGCGGGACGATCGCTAGCCTTGGCGTGGAGCCTTTCCTCTATCACGCTTTCCTGAAACATGTTAAATAAAGAGTCAGCCCTACCATATGGGGCTGAGTGAGAACCTTACCCTGCAATTCAAAGTAACACCACAATATTCCAAGCGCAAACACATTAGAACGTAATAAACATATTGCAAAAAACATATCAGGTTACAACATTTTTAAATATGCAACAACTCCTCATAGGAAATTCTCGGTTTAACTAACACTTCATTTTATCCCGTATTGTACGTTAAGACATTCCCCTGCATTTTCACATGTTTATTACTAACACAAATTTATCCTCAAAACAGCCACATGAAATTTATTTCGGCAGAATTTTTATTAAACAACACCCAATCTTAGAATAGTCATAACTCCTAATCTGTAAACCCGTTCAAGCCCCATAAAATCTCAAAACGACGAGAACAGAGATCTACACGTCTCCATGTGAACCATCCTTTCATATTATGTACCATTTGGTACAGTTTTACCCTTTTATTCGCTGCCCTTCCTGGATCTCGATAGATCCGAGGCAGAAACTTTAAACAGCGATAACTCTCAATACGTAAGTCGTATAGACCCCCGTAAGGTTTCAAAATGTCCACAACAGAGAGATATAGAAATTTCATTTAGCAACAATTTTCATATTCCCCACGGATTAGTACAGTTTTACGTTTCAACGTCCTGCCCTTCTGGATTCCGACGAATCCGAGTCAGCAACTTCAAACTACAATAACTCTCAACTCGTGAGTCCGTTTTAATAACTCTTTATCTATATATGTCCGTAACAGATAGATTTACAACCATGTAAATTTTCATATAATTCTAATAAGTAAAACTCAATAAAAATAGTCTGTAATTATGCCTTTCCGAATTTCGGCCAAATCTAAGGCAGGAACTTTGAACTATGATAACTTTCAAACCGTATGTCCATTTTACCTCATTTTTGGTTCTATATGATCATATTAGAGAGGTGTACCACTCTTCCGAATTTCATCAAATTCTAACAATTATAACTCAGTGAGAACAGTTCGTAAATTTCATGACGCAACTAGTCGTCTAAACAATCAAAAGTTCAATATTTCTTTTCAACACTCAATTCTTATTCTAACGTGTATTGAACTAAAAATAAAGGATGTTACCAAGAATTTCTGAGTGAGAAAACTCACCTTGTAAGTGTGAAGATTATTGTTGTGTTCGGTTGCTAAAAGTGACCCTTGCTCCTTAGTATTTTTTATTCTTGTTCTTCTTGCCCTCTTGTTATTTTTTTCCAGATTTGTTTTCTTCTTGTTCACTTATTTTTTTTCTGATTTTTCTATCCTTTGTGGTAGGTACTTTGTTTGTGTATAAGTAAGGGTATTTGTATAACCTATGTGAGGTGGAAGGCTAAGAGTGGAGGGGATTAAATGGGAGGGGAAAACTTGCAATTGAGGGCTGAACTTTGACCCTTTGGAATTAACAATAAACTAGTCTACATCATTTACTAAGTAGACACGTAATGTGTGCAATTGAGGGCTGAACTTTGGCCTTTTGGAATTAATAATAAATTAGCCTATATCCTTTACATTAATAATAAACTAGTCTATATCCCTTACATTATTAGAGTATACACATACTCTTATTAAATAAGACCCCAATTTGGACCCCATTTAAAAGGACACGACATAGATATAACATAGAATTGAAGTTTTGTATACTGATAGTATAATTAGTTCAATTTTTTTTAGAAGAATAATTTCTTTTTGAATTATGTTATTTTCTTGTTATTGTAACAATAATTTGGGACTTTACATTCTCCCTTCTGTAACGCCCCATTTTCGACCGGAGCCGGAAACGGGAGTGCCGCTACATATATGGTTGGATTCCCGAAATGCAATTTAAAGGAGTCGCCACCTAATTATTATAGTGAATTAGGACACTGAAAATGTAGCATAAAATACTACGAATGATCTCCATTTTAAAGGTCTGCGAAAGCTATGCGAGATTCTAGGTAAGGGTTCTTTATTATCCTAAAGGGAAGGGGTTAGGCACCCTAAAGGATCCGCTAACTTGCGGTTGTCCGTTCAAACTTAGGTTTTACAATTATTGTGCTAAATATATCATGCAATTCTAAGGGTATTCTAATTATTAAACTAACCAAGTGATATTTAAACTAGGCATGCAAATATTTAAAATAGATATATATTTTTAGAGATAGTAATAAAAGCAAATAATCATAAAAGATGCAATGAAGAGAAATTAGCGACATTTCGCTTTTATTCTATTTTATGCACAGGCTTTAACTTTGGGATGCGCATAGACTGCAAAAGACACTTAGTAAAAGAGTTAGTAAATAATAAATAAATTCTGAACAAACACAAGGTATGCATATATATAGATATATATATATAGAAGATATTGTGAAAGATATATTTTTATATAGTGTGGGCTCATTTAGTGTTATGCGATGATACTAAGACATGAGAAGCGATATATCGCTACGGCGTCGACTCGCCTCCTGGTGAACGATACTATGCATTCTCGTCTAATCTTTTTCACTTTCCTCCTCGCCCACATATTCCGTCTCGCTTACCACGGGGGCCTCCAGATCGACGGATAAATCCTTCGTAGGCCCGTGTAGTATCAAATTCAAAATCAGTAAAATACCAAGTGTAGTAACTTGTTCGAAAATCAGTAAATACCAAGTGTAGTAACTTGTTCAAAATCAGTTTAATACCAACAAAAATGTTAAAAACAGTAGCAAGGTAACCAAAAATCAGTCCGATAATAGGCCAAAAGCGATAACATGACCCAAAGAATCGGTCAAAAATCGGATTGTAAGCAATTCTCGAAATCGATGGACAACAAAGAGGCGTGACAGTGGAATAAACGACGATAGCAACGAGAATAATCTAACATCAACCGGAAAACAACAAAGCTTGGCGGAGTAAAACTCCGTATTACTCAAACATGAAATCAAACGATCGCGACAAACGATAACAATACGCAATCGATCCAACACGCACAAGAAACCAATGAAACCGGCGGCCGCGGAGTTTGAAGAACTCGGCGATATTCAAAAATAAAGGAAATCGGTCCAAATAAAAATATGCCAATAAATCGAAAAATGGAACCAAACCCGGCGATATGGTAGCGGCGTCACTTCCACGGCGAACAGCGACGCGCCGATTTAACGCCGGAGAGTGACGGCGATGGCGGGTATGATGGCGATGGTGTAGTTGGCGGTGATGTGGGGCGATGGGGTGTCGACGGACGGCAGCGGCGGTAAAGGTGAGAGGTGTTCACGGTGATGTCGGCGACGGGAGAGGTGATTCTTTTTTTTTCAAAGGAAGAGAATTGCGATATTGTTGTTGTCTGGCGCGGTGGTTGTGGGGTGTTTCGCGGTGGTGTCGACGGAAGCGGCGAAGGGTGGCGGCAGGATGGTGGTAACGGGATGGTAACGAGCAGGGCGGCGGGCGTACTGCGGGGTGTTTAAAGGGGTTCGCCGGAGTTTTTAGAACTCCGTGGCGAAGAGCGGCGAAGGGCAGCGGCAAGGGCGGCGAAGGAGAAATGGTTCTCCCCTTTTGTTTTGTTTCTGAAATGTGGGCTCCCCTTAAAAAGAAACGTTGGACTCTCTTTTTCTTTTCTACCAAAATGAACGTTGGCTCCTCTTTATTTTGTCTTCTTGATCTGTAGAAATTTGCTCCTCTTTTAATAAGGGGGGGGGGGGTAAGGTGTTTAGGGGGGAATGAAAAATGGTTTGAAATTTAAAAAATGGGGGGGGGGGGGGAAATAAAAGGGTGTGTTTGGATGAAATATAAAAAAAATGGTGTTGGATTGAAATGATTTAGATTGGGTTCCGTACTGGACTGGTTTGACTAAATGCAACGCGGGTGAATTATTTTAAAAGAAAGATTATTTAAAAAGATGCAAAATTATTAAAATGCAAATGCCGACGCAAAAACGCAATATTTAAGACATGTTTAATGTCTGATTAAAATTAAAGCAGGACGTCAATTAATTATTTAAAGAGATGCAAAATATTATTATAATAGAAACATAATATTAACAAAAACATAATGCTTAAATCAAAATAAAAAGATGCAATGTCATTTTGTGAATAAATAAACATAGAATATTATAAAAAATAACGATTAAAATGCGGTGTGCTAAAATACTTAAAATCGCACGAAATATACAAAAAACGGGTCAAAATTGACTGTCAACACCTTCCTTAAGCAACATTCGTCCTCGAATGTGAATAAGGTCATAACATAATCACATAGACACAATAAGGTTTATTGTTATTGTAACAAATTTGGGGCTTCACAGTTAGTTCGCTGGACATGTTTAATCCTGCTATCACCTTTGTCACAGGGGTGATCGATTCATCCATCTACATTTTTTTCAGGACCTGCAGTTGGATGCTATTTGATGAACTTCCTGGATCAATCAAAACACGCTTAGTAAAAAATTTATTAATTTTCAAGAATATTATCAGGGCCTCATTGTGAGGTGAAGTGAATCTTCCACGATCGCTGTTAGAAAATGCTATGTCGTTACTCTCCACGGGTTCCTTCCGCTTTTGCTTTATCCGAAATTCCTCTTCGCGCTCTTCTCGAATGGTTTTATCGAAGACCCGCTCCGCCACCCTTGTTCGGACTCATCTTCTATTCACAAAGCTTCCAAACGGTTTGTCGGGTTTTGATGTTCAGCGGGTATCTGTACCGATTCAAGTCCCGGTGTTCCACGAGCGACGTTGTCTTCACCCGACATGTTGTAAGTTACAAAGTTTTTGTTGACGTTTGTTTTCTAAGAAGATTTGCTACAGATCGAGACAACTCCACAACTGTCTTATCCCCACAGACGATGTCAAACTGTTTTCCGGCGAAAATGATTCTAACAAAAATACAGTTAGAGATTTGTATTCAATGGTTTAAAGATAAGTATATTGTAGCCGGAGACCCTCTTGAATGAGTCCGGGATTATATCTAGAATATAGATATGTGAGATGTAGAACACAAGCAAAAATATAATAATGAGCAAATAAAGAAAATTGATAGGTTAGATATGAAAATAAGCTATGAATCGAATAAGGGCCAAAGCTGAGAATAATGTATTAGCTTGAGAGAGATATGAATTACAAGTGTGAGCTTAGAGAGAATACAATGTTCTTCATTCTCTGCTTAGTCTCCATATATAAGATAAAACTTAAACCACTATGACCCTAGAGAGTTGTGGCGACGTGAGCATACTGACATCACTATATCCACATGCGTCGCGACACTGTGATATATGTAGGTTGATGTGAAGGGAGTTATAGTGAAAGACGGCTGTGAAGATCCGTTGGGTTTCCGCAATTACTAATCTTCTTGTATACGCTTAATGCCTCCAGATGCGCTTTGACCTAAGACAAATTTATTCCAATTTAACACCTGAACACATGATAAATTATTCATATCAGACACTCTCAATTCAATTGTTTGATTTTCTTTATGGGTGGTCTCAAACATCTATTAGATAGTTAAGTTAATCAAATAAAATTCTCCTTTAATTTTACACATGTTTTTCAATTGGAACATGTCTGAAATTTTACACTTATTGAGGCTAATAAATAATAATGTATATAATTAAAGGAAGTGACATGTTTTAAGTGATTTAATTATTTATGGAATGAATACTTGAGAAGATGCATAAAAGTTTTTCTTGTATTTGAGTGAAAAGTATGTAATAAGAATATTTTATTATGTGTTAGTTTCGAATGTTTTAAGAATTGGGTTAGAACATAAAGTTATAACATTAATTTATACAAATAACTCTTTTTTTTCAAGTATATAACAAAGAAGTAAGAGCTAATTTAACATAAACTAAACGTCCGTACAATGACTCAGCCACAGCTCATCACAACTACTCCATCTCAGCTCTCCACGGCAGTTTCCACCACCACCCGCGGCGGCTATTCTTGTTTTAACGTTCTCAAATTCGGATACCCGACACGGTATTTGGATCCCACCCGAATGATTATACCCACACACTATCTCTGCCTCCCTTAACAATTCAACAAACAAAGGATGATTAAAAAACATCACAGGCACCACAATTCTACACGTGTCATCTTCGTTCTCACCCACGTACACAGCCAAGTGTCCCTTCGGTACACTCACTTTCTTCAACTCTACCGGTTCTTGACCGACCCGAATGTAACCCAAATTGGGTTTCCCAAAACAAAGGCCTTTTGTTCCTTGCTTTAACATACTTCCCAATTTACATAGCTTTGAAATGGCTTTGCTAATAACTCTTTCCTTTGTTCTACTGTGAACTAAGCAGTTGAAAACTCTTACTAGCCTTCGACCAAGTCTGAAACATCTCACTTTTTTCATAACTCAAAATTTGCAAAATTCTAAAAAAAGAAAGATTGTTTTAAAAGACGGCTAGACACTCTGTCTAGTGGTATAAATTTGTCAAAATAATAATAATCAAGAATTAGTAAATGCCATCATTTAAGAAGATTTTGTTGAAATGGATGAAGCTTATAGAAGTTGGAGGTACTATTTAAATTTAATAATTGACAAATTCCAAAGATGATCAAAACTAAGTGAACTATTATTATCGGTCATATCTATATCTATCTGTATTATTTTAAAAACACTAATATAATTGTTGGTTGACCAAAATAACCTTCAAATATTGAACGATTTTTATATCCTTAATAATCTCTAATCCTATTTCTTTTTAATAATATCAATATACAAAAATGTAAAATACTTCATTAGTGGTATAGTCTAAATCAAAATGTAAAATGGTGTATTCTTATCTATAAAAATACAAATTTGTAACATAATGATTTCAATCATATTCATATTCAAATTCTTGAACTTGCTTCATTTTTTAACAGAAAAAAAAGATTCAGATTTTTTTTTATAATTCCAATCCTATTCATAATCAAACTCTCATGCAGGACATATAATTTAGGAGAAATTTTAAAAATATACACTTTGCTCACTTACATTGCAAAAAGTAATCCAAAACTTACATTGCAAAACTTTGGCCCAAAAATATTTTTATACAATATTATACACTTATATACAAAAAACAGATACATTATGTATATGTGTTTGAAGGTCTATAATATATAGACGTATATACAAAAAATACAATTATACAATATTATACACGAAAATACGCACGTATACACATTTATTCATAATTATATAATTTATACAAGTAGTATAAAATATAGATCTGAACTGATTTTAAATAAGAATTCACTTTTATACAAGACATATACGTTATGTATAAACATGTATAATAGTGTATAAGAGGTGTGTATACACCCATATACACTATTATACTCACTTCTGTCCCAATTTATGTGATACATTTTTCTTTTTAGCCTGTCAAAAAAGAATGATACATTTCTATATTTAGAAATAATTTAATTTAAAACTTCCTCTTTTATCCTTAATGAAATGATTTATAGTCACACAAATATCTATGACTTGTTTTAAACCACAAGTTTCAAAAGTCTTCATTTTTTTCTTAAACTCCATCTTAAGTCAAACTATATCACATAAATTGGGACGGAGGAAGTAAACTTTTATACACCCACTAACCCCTACACCTGCTGACTAATAACCCGCAAGGGTAGCCAAGTTGGTGTAGCAGTAGAGCGCGGGACCGCAAGGTCACGAGTTCGATCCCCTGCATAAACCTTCTTGGTTGAGCCTGTCACACATGGCTTGCCAAGTGTGGTTTACCTGACTGACGTGGTTTGCAGGCTACTGCGTCAGTCCGGGGTTTACCCTGTGCGCACTCGAAAGAGTAGCGGCTGCGGGTTCCTTCGTCAACAAAAAAAAAACAACTATAATATGAATTTGTTATTATCATAAAATTAATACTGCATTGGTTTATAATAGTATTTTGGTTTCAGTATTCTATTTTAATATATTTTTCTCCACCGCCGACTGAATCACTTCCAGCGACTTCTCCGACGCCGGTAACTTCATCTCCGCCATGTGTGCTCCACCACTGGCTAGTTCTTCAAGGATAATTCTAGAATTAGCAAATTAGGTTTCAAATCACTTTTCCCTCAGCGACACAGAGGCGACGACGGCGGTTGTGTATCGATGTTGGTGAGGGAGATAGAAGCAGAGAGAGCGTGATAGAGAAAGAGCGAGAGAGAAGGAGAGAGAGCGCATTCACTCACCGGATGACGTCGCGACAACGACGAGTCGGCGGTGATGACGAGATAGAGAGTAAGAGAGACGGCGACCGAGAGAGTGAGAGAGAGAGAGTTTGAGTCATTTTTTATAATATTAAAAAAAGTGAGTTTATTTTGATAGCATTAGTACCTTATTTAATATAGGGTGAAATTATTCCTATAATTTATATATCTTAGTTCTTTTTTCTCGTGTAATGCTAAAAAATAATATTTATTTTTAATCTCTACCTAGAATACACAAGTTATATATAAAAAGCGCTACAGACGTACGTACAGTAAATATACTTATCTATTATTCATTTCTAAAATTCAATGACTCGATTATACTAAGATCCTTGAAGGTGCATCTAAAGGTAAGAGGCGTGATAGTTTGATAGGTTATAAGATGTGAATTATTTCTATTTTATAGTGTGTAAGGATTAAGTATTTCTCATTACATACCGTAAACTTGAAAAGTTAGTAAAAAAAAGGACAGTCCGGTGCACTAAGCTCTTGTTATGCACGGGGTTCGGGGAAGGGTCGGACCACAGGGTATATTGTACGCAATCTTACCTCACATTTATGCAAAAAGCGATTTCCACGGTTTGAACCCATGACATCCTGGTCACATGACATCAACTTTACCAGTTACTTCAAGGCTCCCCTTCAAAAATATTATTTTAAAGTTGGGAATGTTAAATTTTCTAATAGCATCTTTTATCTCACTATTAAAATTAATGTCAAATATTACTAGTTTTGTAATATAATGTAATTTTACAAATAAAATTAGCTAATATTTTTGTGTGTGATAAATTGATAGGGAATAATGTGGAATGGAGATTGGTTAAAGCTAAAAGAAATTAATCAAAACCGTCTCAGTTCAACATATACCCTTATTGAATAATTGAGACAAGATATGTCTTACCAAACTCAAGAGGTTGGGACCAAGATTAACTTGAATTTATTTTTTAAGTTTATCTAGTATCAGAATACAATGACCTGATTAATTTAGATTCGTGTCGCATAGAGTTTATTAAAAAAAGCGGTATCTATCAGGGTTTCTCTATTTAAAATTTAAATCCTAAACTCTAATTAAGAGCGGAGGATCTCATCCATTTCATCGCGTGAGTTGAGTTTAGTTGACCAACATATATAAGAAAAGAAGCCTTTTAGATTTTGCAACTAAGTTATTACTAAAGTTTACATTATTTAACTAACAATTCTAGTTGTCAACTATATCAATTATCCACTTCTGGTGCTATCATTAGCCTTTAATACTCACCCGCAAGGGTAGCCAAGTTGGTGTAGCAGTAGAGCGCGGGACCGCAAGGTCACGAGTTCGATCCCCTGCATAAACCTTCTTGGTTGAGCCTGTCACACATGGCTTGCCAAGTGTGGTTTACCTGGCTGACGTGGTTTGCGACTGCTATCACCGGTTTACCTGTGCGCGCACTCGAAAGAGTAGCGGCTGCGGGTTCCTTCGTCAACAAAAAAAAAAAAATTAGCCTTTAATACTCAACCATTACTAAAACAGTATTTTAGTGTGATTGTTAGAATAATATTCTTAATTGTTAGAATAATATTATTAATGATAATATTAATGTAAAGATTCTTATTATGGTAGGATATTATTAGCATTGAATAGGAGAATTAAATAGGTGATTAAATAGGAAGATATATATTTATTGTATGAGGTGTATATATGTTTACCTTACGGAATAAAGAAAGATGAGGAAAATATTCTTTCATGGTATCAAAGCTTAAGGAAAAAGATCCATCTTCCTAAATACCAAAAATTTCTTTTCAAAATAATTTTTTTTCCTTTTTTTTCGGCCCCTCCCCTCCTAGCCGAAATCATCTTGTTTTTTTTTTCTTCACTGTTTTTCCATTGATCATCTATCCAACTATCATCAACATGTCTGAATCCAAGTTATTTTATCACCCCGCTCTCACAGTATCTAATATCAAAACTCATGTCCCCATAACTTTACAAATGGAGAATGTACATTATGCTTCTTGGGCGGAACTTTTCAAAATATGTTGTCGTTCTCACCGGGTTCTTCACCACATCATTTTCCCGGAAAAAGACAAGGAAAAAGTTTTGACATCGGATGAAGAAAAAGAATTGTGGGATGTCCTAGATGCCACTGTTCTTGGTTGGATATATTCAACAATTTCCACCGATTTGTTGCACACGATCATGGAAACAGATTCTAAAGCAATTGATGCTTGGAATCGATTACGGGACATTTTTTATGATAATCAAAGCTCCCGTGCAGTTGCTTTGGAACAAGAGTTCTCCAGTGTTGATATGGAGGATTTTCCTAATGCCTCCGCTTATTGTCAACGCCTCAAAGTGTTGGCGGATCAATTAAAAATTGTTGGTTCCCCCGTCTCCAACAACCGTTTGGTTCTACAACTTGTTGCCGGATTGACAGAGGCATATAGCGGAGTTGTCACCGTTATCCGTCAAAGTAACCCGCTCCCGTTATTCTACAAAGTAAGATCTATGTTAATCCTAGAAGAACAAGGCTTCTCTAAAAAGGTTGCTAACACAACGGACCAAGATACGGCGTCACCAACGATGATGGAAATAACCGGGGTAAAAAAGGACGGCATGGGAATAAAAAAGGTGGAAACCGCAATGCGAAACGGAACAATCGCATTCCGTGGCGACGGAAATTCCGGTGGTTCTGGCGGCGGCGGCGGCGGTTCGGGTGGCGGCAGCGGCCGCAGCAGCACTGGCGGCAGGAGACAACAGCAACCTCAGTGGGCCTGACCACAATGGAATTGGGCTGGACCCCCTTGTCCTTACCCTACAACCAACTGGGCCAGGCCCAATTCCACTTTCTCATACCCAAGAAATCGTGATCGGCTCCTTCACAGCTTTTTGTCCGGCATCATTGGCCGAATTTACAAGCCCAACGGTGAGGCGGGGCGATGTGGACGGCGGCTACCTTTGGGCCTCAGGTGTGGAACGAGGCCCACTAAACAGTGGGCCAATCGGCGGACATTGAACATGCCATGCACACGCTCGGACTTAATTCACCAGACACGAATTGGTATATGGACTCAGGTGCAACGTCACATATGACGTCATCCCAAAGTAATCTTACGTCCTATTTTAATTTGAGCAAATCAAATGGTATAACTGTCGGAAATGGCCATTCCATTCCAATAAAAGGATATGGTTCTACTAAATTTTCCAAACCAAATCCACCATTAGCCTTGAAAAATGTTATTCATGCACCACAATTAATCAAAAACCTAATCTCCGTTCGAAAATTTACTTCAGATAACTGGGTTACCGTAGCTTTTGATCCTTTTGGTTTTACTGTGTGTGATTTTCAGACAGGGGCACGGCTAATGAGATGTGATAGCCAGAGAGAACTTTATCCAGTTACTTCACTACTACAACCAGACAAGAAACACTTTAATTTTGCTGTTTTTAATTCCAATTTATGGCATGAACGTTTGGGACATCCGGAAGAGTCTGTTTTAAACTCTCTCAAACACAATAATTCAATTTCATGTACACGAACTCTTAATAAGTGTCAGTCGTGTCCTTTGGGTAAGCATATTCAACTACCATTTGAGTCTTCTTCTAATTGCACTTTTTTGCCATTTGATACTATACATTGTGATATTTGGACATCCCTAGTTTTGAGCTCTTCGGGGTATATATATTATTTGCTTGTTTTAGATGATTACTCTAAATTATTGTGGACATTTCCCATATCGAAAAAATCACAAGTGTTTTCTACATTCCTTAGTTTTAGAGCTTTCATCCAAAAACAGTTTGAACGGGATATCAAAAACATCCAATGTGATAACGTGCGGGAGTTTGATAATAGACAATTTTGGGATGTTTGCAAAACAAATGGTTTGAATTTTCGTTTCTCATGCCCCCACACATCTTCTCAGAATGGACAGGCGGAACGCAAAATACGAACCATAAATAATATTGTCAGGACATCCCTTGCTCATGCCTCACTTCCCCCTAACTTTTGGCATCATGCACTTCAGATGACTACTTATTTGTTGAATATACTACCAAACAAACATACATCACACCAAACACCCCTTCAATTACTGTACCTTCGAGAACCAACATACTCTCATCTCCGGATTTTTGGGTGCTTGTGTTTTCCATTATTCTCATCCATCACCATCCATAAATTACAACCAAGATCTACTCCATGCATTTTTTTGAGATACCCATCCCATCATCGGGGATATAAATGTTATGATCTATCCTCCAATAGGATTTTTATTAGTCGTCATGTTATCTTTGATGAAACTCAATTCTCATTAAGAAAAATCAATGAGTCACAATCTCCCACGTATGAGTTTTTGGATGCTGGAATACACCCAATTTTTACTCAACCATTGTCCCATAATTTGGTCACTGCTACTGTTAATGGACAAAATTCTTTTAACCCATTACCCGTGTCCTTAACAAATGACGCCCAACCAACTGTCTTGAACACTGATACACAATCTGGCCCATCAGGTCACAGTCTTTCCCCAGTACCAAATGGGCCATATTCAGGCCCATGTGCTTTGACACCTACTAATAGCAACCTGCCCCCTAATGCGGGAAAATATTCTTTCAGTGATAAGTGTTGAAGAGCAAAGACGTGACCAATTGATGATTAACATCGCTATTTGGAAGAGAATAAGATTCTTCATTCTGTGATGACGAAGATGTAATTAGGAAGTTTCATTTGTGTCGTGTTTGTTCACTAAGTAGTGATTAGTAATCAGATTAAGCTGGTCATCCTTGTCTTCATTTACCGAAACCCAGATAGATTATGAATCTTAATCTTTAAAAAAGAATTATTGATGTCTTATTAAGCAACTTCATTAAGACAAATTGCCAGTTTGCACAGGAGCTAAAGCAGACAGTTGGGTTATGCGTAAAATACGCCAACTTGTCTTGCCAACACCATGCAGCCATTTGGTATCTTCAGTGATTCCACACAATTTTGTCTTCATTCAACATTGAGGATTATTTAAATATTTAAATATTCCAACACACGAGGGGTTTTGGATTCATTTATTTCTATTAATTCTTGTCTTATTCACTATAATATGCCTGTAGTACTAACGTTAACTTTGTGATAACTCTTAGGTAGATTCCTCGAAAGGTATCTTGTTTATAATAAGACTTACACTAAGTAGTGATGTTTAGCGACAACCTTGTTCCATGCATTAGGCTACAAATAAACAACTTGTACATAGCTGGAGATTTGTAGTATTGGCAAATGTTAAAGTTTATTACTTTATGGTACAATTTACTATCACCTATATAATTAGTATCAAATAGCGCACGAACATATTAGAACAACGTAATCCATATATGTACATTACGCCAAGAAATTTGCGTCTATCAAAATTGTTAGCACGTGTATAGGTTACATAATTTACTATATTTTATATTGTATAATTATGGTAGGATTATGATCCTTATTAGAGAAAGATTCAACATTGTACACCTATATATATATATATGAGAAATAATTCCCAAGGGAGATTAATACAATTTTACAAAAATTAGTGAAATTCCAAAGTTTATGACCTATTATTAGTTATGTGTATTGATGATATAAAAATATTTATACAGGTCACATAAATGTTAGTCCTAATTACAGATAACTCTATTTAACAACATTGATGAATACCTAAAATAAATATAGCTAACTAACATGCTATAATAGTTTAAATTACACGTGTACGAGAATCATTACATGCATATATCTTAAGTTTTATATTAAGAGAGCCTAATTAATCTTAAAATGGTGTTAATTTCATAAAAATGGGCTTGAACTTGGAATCCCATCTTTATCTCCTTGCGACTAGGCTGTAAAAAGATGATTATGATAAATTAAACGGTCGTTAATACTCATATGTATATTGTTCAACTAACTGGGAATTCTTTGACTAATGTGTTTGGAGTATGAGATTTCTTGATTCCGCTGATTTAGGGAAGTTTTTGTGTCCACAAGAATGAGACAAGCAGACCGATTGATGACATATCGTCATTGAACTCGTTTAACTTGTCAATTTGTCTCCCCCATGCAATTTCAATCTATTATCAGCTGACATTAATTACTAGTACCCTAAATTGATTCTTAGTACTTATAAAAACGTTTCCATTCATCAATACAACTGAAAATGCTTTTCGAATGACTATTCATGTATTGAATCTCGAGCCGTAGCGGATTCATACAACAAAATCTGGTGGTGCAAACATACGAAGTAATAATTTTTTACGTAACAATTTTTTTTATGCCCTAAAAAGCAAAAATATTTAAAAATTCTGGTGGTGCAACTGCACCACCATGCTTAACACTCCCTCCGCCACAGATCTCGAGCAAAGTTACTCGGGGTGATTTACAAGAATATTGCTCTTGAACTTTTAATCTCGGTTGCCTTTATTATCAAAACTTCAAATTTAATAAGTTTTGATTTTTTACTTTAAAACCTTTCCACGCAGCAATCGAGTTCAAAAGTTAAACTACTTATTTCCAAGGCACAAATACATTTTTATCAATAAAGCTTTCCGGATAAGGGGCCCATCATCGCCAATTAGAATGGACCCGTTAGCACGTTGTTCCCTTTGCCCGTTGCATTTCCACTCAGCCACAACTCATCCGTAATCTACGTTACTCGGACACTTCGTGTCTGTGAATGTGTGTAGAATACTTCAAAATAATGTATTTTAGAAGAATTTCGATTGTGGGAGCAACATAGTTAATACTTTTGCCTTTAGCTCCGTTTTCCAAGGTGTTGAGGATTATGAATAGTCTAGTATATCATAGTTATACATACACAGTATACATAGTATATCGTCAAATGTGGTTATTTGTGTAATAAAGGCTATAGGCCAAAGTAGTGCTAGACAATGCAAATGTGGATACTATAAATAGTTGTGGGCTACATGTTTCATCAGAAGAGAAAAAGCTTTCACAAAATTTTCCCCTCTTTCCTTTCTTCTTAGTTCCTCTTTTATGATTCCTCTCCTCGACCGGAAGTTCCATCAATGGAACTTCTTTGCATGATCAATTAATCTTGTCAATCAAGCTTCAGTCCAAATTATAACATGGTATCAAAGCCAACTGAGATGAATAGATCCAGATATTGTTGTAAATCGATTTATACTGCATGAGTTTCTGGTTATCAATTTCAGTTGCGATTTGTTATTGTTAGTTGAGATATATTTTTATCGATCTGAGTACTGCATGAGTTTCTGGTTATCAATTCCAGTTGCGATTTGTTATTGTTAGTTGAGATCTGTTTTTTATCGATCTGAGTTTTTCGATTTGAAGAATTTTTTTACTATCTACTGACTGTATTGATTTGGAATTATGGAGAATACAACAACATTAACTTCTACAGTGTTGGAGGAAAGCTCGAATTCAGTTTTCGATATAATCGATCATAATCATCCACTGTTCCTGGGTGCATCAGATACAGCAGGTGCATTGCAGGTTGATATTCAACTAACTGGAATGGAGAATTATACATTGTGGAGTAAAGCCATGCAATTATCGTTGTTAACAAGGAACAAAATTGGTTTAATCGATGGTTCAGTGAAACGTGATACTTATGGTCCGGTACACATACGACAGTGGGATGCAATGCATTGGTCATGCCATGGATCATGAGAAATGTTGATAAAAATCTCCTTAGTGGAGTCCTATATAGGTCGAGTGCTGCTGCTGTTTGGAAATATTTGAAGGAGAGGTTTGATAAAATCAATCTCTCGCGAGTTTATCAACTAAAAAAAGGAGTTGTCGATGTTGAATCAAGGAGTCTCACCAGTAGCACAGTACTATTCTAGATTGAAAGATCTATGGGATGAGATAGACTCCATAGTACCACCACCTACATGTGAATGTTCAAGTCCGAGAGAGTATATAACTCATCTGGGGAATCAGAGGTTATTAGAGTTCCTTATGAGACTAAATGATGACTACAATCAAGCTAGGAGTCATATCTTGTTAATGACGCCCACACCTAGTGTGAATCAGGCTTATGCCATGATAGCACAGGATGAGAGTCAGAAATACATCTCCTCACTGGGAAGTTCTGTTGAAAGTATGACATTAACAGGGAAGGCTGCATTCAAAAACAATAAAAAGTATGGTTCATATACGCTTTCGTGATCCTTTGTCGTATGAAGGGACACAGCAGGGAATGATGTCACAAGTTATTGTACTATTGTGATTACTGCAAGAAGCCAGGACACACTATGGAGAAGTGCTATAGACTAGTATGATATCCTTCTGATCCTAAGGGAAAGAAGAAGGTTCATGCAGTTATGGCTACACAGTTGGAAGAAACTGGTTCATTCCAGCATAATTTGCATAATTTGTCCACATATCAACAGAAGCAGCTTCAACATATGATAAGGACTTGCACACCAGACAAGTTACAGAAGATGATGGCTGCAATGAATCAGGAAGGAAGGACAGACACAGACCATGCCATTGCTGCTAAAGTGCATATGACAGGTAAGTGTGTTCCTAGTAAAAGCAACAGTAGTAGTTCTTGGATAGTAGATTCAGGTGCTACTAATCATATGGTTAAGGATAAAAGTATGATAGACAGACCTGATTTGTCAGACAAATCTGGACATGTACAACTGCCTAATGGAGATATGGCTTCAATCACACAGACTGGGGAGTTTAGACTGACAGGAGGTGATCTCATTAAACATGTGTTGTGTGTGCCCAGTTTTATGTTTAACCTACTTTCAGTGTCCAAATTAATCAAAGAATTGAATTGCAGTGCTAGATTTTTTCCTGACTTCTTTGTGCTGCAGGATCTCTTCACTGCTAAGGTGAAAGAGATTGGTAGGAAAGTGGATGGGCTCTATATGTTGGAGTCTACAGAGAATGCAGGAGTAAAGAACAGATTGATGATGGCACAAACACACATGTCCAAAGTCAGTCCAAAGGAGTTGAAAGCTGATTTGTGGCATAAGAGACTAGGACATGTTCCAATGAGTGTACTTAGAAAAATAAGTGCTTTTAATAATAATAAGTTCAGCTATACAATACAACATTGTGATGTATGCCCTATGACAAGACAAACAAGACTACCTTTTCCAGTTAGTAGAAGTATGACAACAAATTCCTTTGATTTAGTACATGTTGATGTTTGGGGACCATATAAAGTCCCTACTTATACTGGAATGAAATACTTCTTAACTGTAGTGGGTGATTGTACCAGGTGGACATGGTTGTTTCTCTTACACATTAAGTCTGATGTTACTACCATGCTTAAAGAACTGTGTTTAAGAATTAAAGCTCAGTTTGGTACACAGATTAAATGTATTAGATCTGATAATGGATCAGAATTTATTAACAGTTCTTGTAAGGAGTTGTTTACAAAGCTAGGGATTATACATCAAACATCTTGTCCTTATAGTCCACAACAGAATGGTGTAGTAGAGAGAAGGCATAGACATATTCTGGAACTAGCTAGAGCCATTAAGTTTCAAAGTGGTTTACCTGCTAGATTTTGGGGAGATTGTGTAGAGGCTGTTGTTTATATTATGAACAAGCTGCCTACTGTGGTGTTGGGTAACATATCCTCTTATGAAAAACTTTATAAGAAGGCTCCAATCTTAGCTCACTTAAGGGTTATTGGTTGTCTCTGTTATGCTACAAATCTAGTCTTCTGACTGATAAGTTTGATACTAGAGCCATCAAGGCAGTGCTGCTTGGATACTCTTCTACGCAGAAATGATAAAAGTTGTTAAATCTGTCTAACAATGTTCTATTTGTAAGCAGGGATGTTACATTCTATGAGGACATATTTCCTTTCCAACAGGAGCAGACATCTGGTGTTGGGGTTATTTTGAGTTCAAGTCAGTCACATCAAGTAGCTGAGGAAATTGCTGGAGACATTTTTCAGTGGCCTGAGAGTGCTGCAGTACCAGATCAGCTCCAACATGATGCAGTAGTTGAGGACAGAGCCCAGGAAGGAGATCATGGTCCCTCTACAGACCAGTCAGCAGATGATCCCACTCCTGAGTCTGAGCCCCCATTGAGAAGATCAGATAGAAGAAAACAACAACCAGCTTGGATGAAGGACTTTGTGCAGACATCACACAAAAGAGCTGCAGCAGGTCAACATGATTGCTTATATCCTATCACTAATAACCTTAGTTATGTTGGTTTGAGTGCAACATACAAGAGTTATATTGCTAAGATTGAAGCTGAAGAGGAGCCAACATCATATTCTGTAGCTGTAAAGGATCCAAGATGGGTAGATGCCATGAAACTTGAAATGCAGGCTTTGGAGAATAATAATACTTGGGTAGTAACTGATCTTTCTAAACTTAAGAAAGCAATTGGCTGCAAGTGGGTGTACAAGATAAAGTATAAGGCAAATGGTGAAGTGGAAAGGTTTAAAGCAAGACTAGTAGCAAAGGGCTATAATCAGAAAGAAATAGTGGATTACCTTGATACTTTCTCACCAGTGGCAAAGATGGTGATTGTACGAGCTGTAATTTCAGTTGTTGCTTCCAAGGAATGACCTATCTATCAAATGAATGTATATAATGAATTCTTGCAAGGTGATCTATATGAAGAAGTGTATATGACAATGCCTCCAGGGTTTGATAACAAGGAAAAGAAGGTGTGCAAACTAGTAAAGTCATTATATGGTTTAAAACAAGCTTCAAGGCAATGGAATATCAAGCTTACCACTGCATTGAAGACTTCTGGTTTTGTGCAAAGCCAACTGGACCATTCTCTTCTTACAAAAAGGGATGGTGACAAGATAGTTGTGGTGCTCATTTATGTAGATGACCTTCTCATTACTGGTAATGCTGAGGTCCTTATTCAGGAGACAAAAACAGCTTTGCAACAGAATTTTAAGATCAAAGATTTGGGCAGTTTAAGATATTTCCTGGGCTTTGAATTTGCAAGGAACAACAGTGACATTGTAATGCATCAGAGGAATACTTTAGAGTTAATTTATGATCTTGGTTTATCTGGTGGGAAAATAGCTCGATCACCTATGGAAATCAATGTTAAGTTAACCTCTGTTATTTATGATAAACATGTTCAGGAGACTGCGCAGATTCAGGATGGTGCATCAAGGGCTGATGATCCTATGCTGGAAGATCCAACTAGTTATCAAAGGTTAATATGAAGGCTATTGTATTTGACAAATTCGAGGCCTGATATAGCCTTTGCTGTTCAGTGTTTGAGTCAGTTTATGCAGTGTCCAAAAACATCACATCTCGTTGTTGCACATAGAGTAGTCCGATATCTCAAACAGGCTCCAGGTTTGGGACTCTTTATGCCAACTGGTAATGCCAACAACCTCACTACATACTGTGATGCTGATTGAGGTTCATGCCTTAACACGAGAAGATCCATTTCTGGTTACTTCGTATTTTTTGGGACCTCTCTTATCTCGTGAAAATCTAAGCGACCTACAAGATGTCGAGAAGTTCACAGAGTGAATACGAGAGCTCGGCGATTCTTTGAAGTGGTTTGGCTTAGTGGATTATTTGCTGAGCTACATGTCCCTGTCACTCTTCCAGTACCTGTTCATAGTGATAGCCAATCTGCATTGCAAATAGCAGCCAATCCTGTTTTTCATGAGCGAACCAATCACATCGATATTGATTATCACTTTATCCGGGAGAAGATATTACAAGGGTTGGTTCACACTATCTATGTTTCCACCGACGAGCAGCCGACTGATATTCTTACAAAGGGACTGACACAAGGTCGACATGAATATCTATTGTCCAAGCTAGGAACTAAAGGATTATGAATAGTCTAGTATACCATAGTTATACATACACAATATACATAGTATATCGTCAAATGTGGCTATTTGTGTAATAAAAATTATATGCCTAAGTAGTGCTAGACAATGCAAATGTGGATACTATAAATAGTTGTGGGCTACATGTTTCATCAGAAGAGAAAAAGCTTTCACAAAATTTCCCCCTTTTTCCTTTCTTCGTAGTTCCTCTTCTCGATCGGAAGTTCCATCAATGGAACTTCTTTGCATGATCAATTAATCTTGTCAATCAAGCTTCAGTCCAAATTATAACACACGGCAGTTTTCACCACCGCTTGCGGCGGTGATTCTTGATTTAACGTTCTCAAATTCGGATATCCTACAAGGTATTTGGATCCCACCCGGATGATTATATCCGTAAACCATTTCTGCCTCCTTCAACAAATCAGCAAACAACGGGTGATTAAAATATATCAGTATATCACAGGCACCACAACTCTACACGTGTCATCTTCCTTCTCTCCAACGTACACAGCCAAATGTCCCTTTCATTACACTCACTTTCTTATTCGGTTCTTGCCCGACCCGGAAGTAACACGAATTGGGTTTCCCAAAACACAGTCGTTTTGCGCCTTCTTTCAGGTATAGTAGACATTTAGTTAGCTTCGAAACTGCCCTCGTGGCACACCCCTCTGATCTCACTTTCTTCATAGCTCAATAAAGGATAAGGGCTGCGTATTGTATTTGTCCACCGGGGCACGTTTGGTACGATGTATTAAGCTGGACTGCATTGAACAAAAAAATAATATAACATTGATGGTCGTTTTCAGTCAGACTAAAAATAGTACACTCCAACTGTCATTTTTGAGACTCATCTAGTATATGATTTTTGAGACTCATCTAGTATATGAGTCTCCCATGTGTACTAAAAAAAAATACAGTCCATTATATATTAATACTCTAATACCATTCATTATATATTAATACAGTCAATTACAATACAGTACAATTTAATATAAAAATATACAGTCCAGTGCGACGTACCAAACGAGCCCTAGCTGAATTATCATTAATCAGAATAGGCTGGTCTTCCTTGTATCTATTTGCCAAAGCATAGATAGATTTTATGAATCTTAATGGAGTAATTAAAATTTTAGGAAAACATGATTGATGTCCTTTATATGAAGCAACTTAGTTACGACAAATTGCCAGTGTGCACATGAGCTAAAACAGACGCTTAGAATACGCCAACTTGTCTTGCCACCACCATGCAGCCATCTGCAATCTGTACTATCATCCCAAAATCCAAATGAATTTGAAGTTATATATATTGTTGGGGTATAAGAAATTTTTAGGAGGAATACATAGACAACTTTTTAAATTTGTAAGTAAATTTTATTTAGATACTCGAATTATGATCTATTTTAATTGACCACATGAACACATAATAAAGTTTTTTTGGTAATAAACTGTAAAATATTATTACCACCAACAAACAAATATAATACAAACTAAAGAGCAATCGACCCTCCTAACTACCTTCTAGGAAGGGTGCCAGAAGAGAACAAGCCTCAAGATCTAAGAAGTGCATCAATGAATCCTATACATTTCCTAGCCTTCTTTGAACCTAAAAACAATTGTTCCCTCTCCCTCACTATGTATTTTACCTCAGCCACTACAAAACTGGTACTTACAGTATTCTTCTTTAAAAATTTCCAATTTCTAGCTTGCCAAGTATAGTATATCTGTATCCCATGTACAACAGCCATCACCTCCTTCTTGAACTTACACCATGCCTTCTTCCTGATGATGTCTAAGGCCCTATGAGGCTCCAACTGAGGCAGAGTCAACCCCACCCACTGTTTGATTTCATCCCAAACTGATCTTGTCCAAGCTCACTCAAAAATAAATGTGCAGAGCTTTTCATTTCCTCAGAAACACACAGCACACAGTCAGCAGTGTCAGACACAATTCTCATGCCCACCATTCTATCTTTGGTCAATAACCTACCATGTGCAGCTAACCATAATATGAACCTCTGCTTGGGCTGCATTATCCTACTCCACACCAGATCATGAGTCTCAAGCACTGGTCCTAATTCAACAAGTGATAAGTAACTCTGGGAGACTGAATACTTTCCTGAAGCTGTCAGAATATATCTCCCATCCCTGTACCAATGCTGCATACCCAATTTGAGCTTGTTTTAAGTTTCTCCAGTACCAACTACCAACTACTATCACTAGGTGGGATATGATCCCAGAAATCCTCATACTCCTTCATATAGATCCCATGAATCCATTTTACCCACAGCAACTCCTTGTTAGTAACCAACAACCAAATTAATTTACCCACAGAAGCCAAATTCCACTTCCTGCTATGCTTGACATTCAATCCACCATATTTATTGGATACACACCCTCTCTCATGCTACTAATACCACCTTCTTTGCATCCTCACTACTTTCCCAAATAAACTCTCTACATTGCTTATCAATATCCTTCAAAACACTCTGTGGTAATATAAACACTGCATCCCAAAAATTATGAAGAGAAAACAGTATGGAGTTCACCACCTGAAGCCTACCAGCATAAGACAAATACCTTGAGGACACTGCCCTTATTTTCTCAGTTATCTTCACACTTAAATTATGACAATCTAATTTATTCCACTTCTTTGGAGACAACGGCAACCCCAAATACTTCATTGGAAAAGTACCCACATTAAAACCAGTGATTTAACAATGTCAGCCTCAATTCATCAGACACACCTGCCATGTATATACTTGACTTCTCAAAATTAGCACTTAGCCCAGTAGCTGCAGAAAAGGGCCTCAATGCCTCCATAACTTTTTGAACTGAGGCTACATTCCCCTTACAGAAGAGATCATCTACAATGGTGAGATGTGTAATTTTCACCCCTTTGCACATTGGGTGGAACTGAAAATCTGGTAATGAGCTCATTTGCTTCAGAATTCTACTCAAGTAATCCATCACCAACACAAACAATTGTGGGGAAATAGGGTCCCCTTGCCTTAAACCTCTCTTGCCTGCAAAGTACCCACAGCTTACACCATTTACTTTGATAGAAAAACTAGGAGTGGTCACACAAGCCATTACCAACTCCACAAATTTAGGAGGAAAATCATATCCCACTAACATCTCCTGGACAAACTCCCAGTGCACCATATCATAAGCTTTCATAAGATCTATCTTCATCAAACACCTAGCAGAACATCTTCTATTATAATGCCTAAGCAAATCACGGCACATCAACACATTATGCACTAAGGATCTCCCTTGGACAAAGGTTGCTTGAGTGTTACATACTAAATAAGGTAAAACTGTTGCTAGTCTAGTACAAAGTAATTTGGAAATACACTTGTACAAGACATTACAACAAGAGATGGGTCGAAATTGACTTGCACTAGTGGCATTCTTCACCTTAGGAATAAGGGAAATTATTATAGCATTGAGCTGTTTAAGCATCTTCCCATTCTCCATGAAGTCCAGAACTGCTGCACGTACATCCTTCCCTATCACATTCCAACTAGCTTTAAAGAACCCACTCCCATACCCATCAGGGCCAGGGCTCTTATTCATATTTACACTGAGCATAGCCTCTTTGATCTCCTTCTCAATAAACTTCCTCTGTAACATACATTGTTGTGACATAGTTAGTTGTGCCCCCTGTGTAAAGAACCCTGGATATGCCTTACATCTTGAACCTTCAGAAGTACCAAGCAATTTCTGATAGTATCTGACAAACACCCCAGCAATCTGCTCTTGGCCATGTTGCACCGGATTCTGTTCATCCACAATGTGACACACTGATTGCACTAATTTCTTCTGTTTAATTATGGAAAAGAAATATTTAGTACTATCATCCCCTAACATAATCAAAGTAGCTTTACTTCTTTGAATAAGAAACTGTTCAGTCAGTTTGGAAGACTGTTGAAATTTCATTCTCAAGCTCTTTTCTTTCTATTGCAAGCTAATATCCCCTGGATTAGTCTGTAAGGCCCGTTGACACTCCTTTAGTGCATTTCTATCCTCATTTTCTTGGTTCACAATATTGCTGTAATTCAACTTGTGCAGTTTCCTTAATTTCCTCTTCAACAACTTCATCCTTCTAACCACCCTAAATATACTATATCCCTCAACTTGTGTTCTTCACCCAGCTTCAATAATGCTATTGTACTCTGGATGTTGGCACCAAACATTACAGAACTGAAATGCCTTTCTCTTCCTAAGCTCTTGCTGCACTATTTGGACCACAATTGAACAGTGATCACTAACACCTTCTGGTAGAATATCAGCCTTACACTCAGGCATACCATCTACCCATTCCCCATTAACAAAGACCCAATCAATCTTTGAAAAAATTCTTTCACCTGCTTGTCATTCCAAGTGAACTTACACCTATTGTTAGGCAGTTCAATGAATCCACAGGCATCAAGACATCCTTGAAAATACACAACTTCTGCATATGTGACCTGATTACCACTAATTCTATCTTCACTAGTCAACACAGTATTAAAGTCACCCAACACTATCCATGAACTTGCCCCCATATTCAACTGAATCAAATAACTCCATAACTCTCTCATCTAATCCTTGATGTTATAATCATAGACAAATGAAGCAAAAAACTGCAGTTGTAATGCTATGGAAGTGAGATTGATGATAATGTCTCCAAACATCAAACCAATCATGTCTCCAAACTAGTAATAACCTCCTATTATAATGAGATTGATGATTATTCACAAACTCCAATCCCCCAAACATCTTTCCTACAATACCCCTCACTTTTTTTACTTTTATTCTTATTTAAATAACACATTAGTCCCAGTTCCAATTTATTGCAGAGGAGTACAACCTCCTTCTGCTTGCTGAGGCCATTAAGGCCCCTCACATTTCAACTCATAAGTTTAATCATTTCCATGAGGAGATTGCTGACCTCCCCTCTCAGTTTTAGCAGTTTCCTTGCTAGTACCCTCCTTTCTAAATGGTTGGAAAGTGTTTGCAACAGGCATACTTCCATTCCCCTCCCCCCCACCACCAGTATTTTTATGATGGTGAGCACCTCTATAACCTCCCCTATTTCTATTACCCTGTCACCCACTATAGTTCTGTTTCCACCAACCACCCCCTCTACCTGCCTGATTATTTTGTTTCTGCTTATCCTCCAACTCACCACTATGCCCAGAAACAGCAGGCTCCTCGGTCACCTTATACTTTCCCTTATCCTGAGCAACAGATTGAGGTTGAGTCTCAACCTGAGTAGGTTCAGCATCAGGTACTTTCTCCTTATTCCTCCTACACACCTCCTCACTATGATCATACTTTTGGCAAACCTTATACAAAGATGTTTTCCAATTATATGTCACTTTTTGCTCAATAATAGTACCCCTCTCATTCTTGAATAGTATCACCTAAGATACTGAAGTATCGATCTTCACTTTCACAAGTAGTCTTCCAAATTTCAACTCCAACTTTTTTTCACTGTTCTTGTCCAGCATGAATTGCTTACCGACCAGACTTTCCAATTTGCTTAACCCCTTAGCACTTCAATATTTAAAACTTAGGTGAATTTGTTTCCATAAGCCATTCCCCAATTTGTTCCTTCGCTTGTGCCGCCTTACTTCTCATTGGACTAGATTGCCCAGCCAGCTACAACACCATCATTGCAACTCTTACCATCCTTACTTGTCATTACATTCACCATCGCCTCTGTTTCTTCTTCTAACCGCATTTCCGCTAAAGTTAGGGTTTGTCAGAATTATTTCCAAGATTCTGTAAAATTATTCAATTTTTGTAATTCTTCTTGTTGTAACAATGTTGAATACTGAAATTCCTCTCAATGGTGTTGGAAATGGGTCAATTCCAGTACATGCTGATGGATCAACCAATCAAACAGTGTTTGGAACAACTCAAACTATTGATCACAATCATCCTCTTTTGTTGCATGCCTATGATGTAAGTGGAGTTTCTCTAATTTTCTTTCAATTAACTGGTAGTGCGTATTATGTCCTATGGAGTATGTCTATGCGATTAGCTCTAATGGAAAGAAACAAACTAGGGCTAGTTGATGGATCTTTTAAGAGGGAAAGCTTTAGAGAGGAACTGTGGAGGGGAAATGGGATAGAGTGAATGCGATTGTGTTATCTTGGATTATGAATTTTATTGCTAGTAACTTGTTGAGCGGAGTAGGTGTAAATGCTCGGTGTTGGTATAATAATCTGTATATGGTCAAAATAATGTTTCAACACAATTTGGTTAAACACTTAGTAAAAAGCAGATTACACAGTATAGAAATACTTAACAGAAATTAATCAAGAAAAACAGTAGACGAAACATAATCTGTTTTGGAAAATAATTTCAGAATATAATCGAGTCCACTTAGTTCAAAGTGTGTTCTTAAGGAAATTATTCTCCTCACAGTACTCGAGGTTAATGGAATATCGCCTCCCAGGATAGAACGATTATCTTACCAAAATAGTAGTACTCCAAATTCCGGTAGCAGCGAACCACTCAACGACAGTATATCACACAGAATAAGTAAGAATGAATTTTCGAATTGTAGAGAAATTCGTATTAGAATGAGTGAATAATCCTCCCAGGATAGAACGATTATCTTACCAGAATAGTAGTACTCCAAATTCCGGTAGCAGCGAACCACTCAACGACAGTATATCACACAGAATAAGTAAGAATGAATTTTCGAATTGTAGAGAAATTCGTATTAGAATGAGTGAATAAATTCTTGGAACAAATCAAGAACAACCATTCAGAATAGCCACTAAAATTTGGAGGGAAATTCGAACAGGTCGGTCGGGTCTTGGGTCGATCCGTTTGGATTTATTTTAATTAAATAATTAATTAATTAAAGAAACGTTTGTCCAAAAAAGATTATCAATCTTTATCCAAATTCAAATCCAAAGCCAAAGCCGAGCCGAGAGAGCGACGACGACGGCACGAGGGGTCCTTGCCCTCTCAACCCTTTTAGCAACTAGAGAAGGTGTAATGTAATATATACACCTCTCTTTCCTTCTCTTTTTTCGATGTGGGACAAAAGAGCCTTTTACTCCCTTTAATTTTCATCCCATCATTTTTCATTCACCAATATCAAAATCCAACACTTGGTCAGTGTGGGAAGAACTTAATTAAAGAAAGGTTTGATGAAATCAACGGATCAAGAACATTTAGCTTACATAAGGACATAACCACTTTAACTCGGGGAACAACATCAGTGTCTATGTATTTTACTAGACTCGAAGGGCTATGGAATGAATTCGAATCTCTGGGTATCTTGACATATCTACAAAGGTTGAGGTTGTATCAATTTTTTATGGGTCTAAATAAGTTATATACTCAAGCTAGGAGTTAAATCTCGCTCTGATACCATGTTACAATGTGAAAATATTGAAAAGAAGATGATTGAATACAAAGAGAGGGTTTGAGAGAAAAGAGAGAGAAATAAGTTTTATTTCAATAGTTACAAATGAACCAACCGAGCCTGTCAATGTACAAGACATTATATATATACATGATACAAGTGTTAAATGAATAAAGTTAATGGACCTAAGTGTAAAATTAAAACTTAAGTATCAACAGTGGTCTAAAACAAATCAAAGATATTTGTATGATTATAAATTATCTCATTAAGCGTAAAATGTAAAGTTTAAAGTTAAATTGTTGTCAAATAAAGAAATGTATCATTTTTAGACGGAATAAAAAGAAAAGTGTATCACATAAATTGGGATAGATGAAATATTTTTTTCTGTAAGTTCAGCTCATCGAGGACATAATTCTTGATTGAAGGACGTCGAGGTTGAGAATTAAGATAGAAGTTAATAGCTAGTCAGACATATTTCTTTTTCATTCTCGGAGTATTAATTATTCTTATATTTTGTATTCTTAAATTCCATTATAACCTGTTGTTTTTTTAGTCTCAATTATTGTTATATTGTTGTTGTTTATGTTTGTTGCTATATTTTCATCTTTTTTTGAGTCAAGGTGTATCGAAAACAGTCTCTTTACTTTCTCAAGATAAGATTTGCATACATACAATCCTTCCGGACACCACTTATGAGATTAAGCTAGATTTATTGTTCATGTTGGTATACTTAATATTTTTCTTTTTATTATATTTGGAGAAGAGTCATTTTCAAAATGTATTGGGCGACGTCTGTAGGATATGGCCCTTTGTGTAAAAAAGAAATATTATTAAATTGTTGACCCAACCAACCAAAGGCCGAGTGAGGTTGCTGCTGAGTGGTGAGTATTTTACGTTTCCATATTTTATAATGTCAAATTCGTTTTCATAGTAACTTTTTGCACTCCTTTTATTTATTTATATGTATATTTTTTTAAGGTTAATAGATGTTTAATTTATTGTGACATTGAAAAAGTAAGTATTGTAATTCAGAGAGGTTAGTTTTTTTTTGTTAGATTAGTCACCTTTTTGTTATGTTTGGCATGGATGAACAATACAGAGCCCCTAATGGGAGACAATTACAAATGCTAACTTTCAGTTGTGTGCACTAACTAAAAGTTAGGAATTTAGGTTATATAATTAACCGTAATCTTTTTTTTTTAAAAAACATAATTAATTTTCAAGGTTATCAATTTAATGTTTGCATAGAGAGTTATCGATGAACAACTGAAATCCTTGGGACCTTCTTCAATCCTAATATGTGATGAGTCGACATTGAGATGCTAAACAACCCGTAGATAAGAGGTCAGTCATCAGCCTTTTATCCCCAAAGTATCTTTCATCCATTGAGCGAGAGCGATTCCATAAGCAACTACCGAAGTATGGTTTATGTTCGATCAATCAGTTATTGATGTAAATTTTTGTACACTTTCAGTAAATAGAATTTATACTAATAAAAACAATTAGTAAAGCTGAAATTGTTTTATTCGAGGAAATCACTTAAAAAGAAAAGTATCATTTCCAGTAGGTAATACAGTAACAAGTGAAATTTATACAAGAAAGTCATTTCGATAAAGAATGGATCTTGGACCTAACTCAATTCCAAAAGCTAGCTTGTAGGGTGATGATTGTCCAAGTTCATATAAGGAGTCAATGTTTTCATTTCATTTCCGATACTCACCGCACGCCCAGACCTCGTTAACTGGAGTGTGAACAATATAATTTTGGGGCCAACATCGACGAACAAAGAATTGGAATGGACCTCTGATATCATGTAAAGAATGAATCTTGGACCTAACTCAACCCTAAAAGCTAGCTTGTATGATGAGAATTGTCCAAGTCCATATAAAAAGTTCATGTTTACATTCCATTTCCGATGTGAGACTCTTAACATTTTCAAATAATTACAATTGTAAGAAAAGGAAAGGAGATACTCCAATGTCATTACCAAAATTGTCATATACGCACATGTAGAGTTGCTTATGCATTTTACTATACATTTTACATTAACAAATTCAAAGGGTACCGTATACTTTATTTTAAATAATAATAATAATTGTAATAATTCATGCAATATAATCTAGGCTCGTGCAATAAAAAGTTCTCAACTACAATGAATTCGAGCTTAGTATAAATGTATATGTCAATAAAAAGTTCTAAACAGTTGCACTGAACCTAGGTCACCCCTACTGAATAACAAAATATCATCCACAAAGCTCAATTGTATTAAATTCATTTTGGCACACCTTGGTGGAAATTAAAATCAGGGTTCCTCCTTAGATGCTTTAAGAGTCTTGTAAGGTACGCCATGGACAGAACAAAAAGAAAAAGAGACAGTAAGAAACTGTTTTGACACACTGCATGATCCACTGTATAAATCTTCCTGGGAATTGCAAATGCTCTAGGATCTGCTCCAAGTAGCATCACTCAATGGATTCATAAGCTTTTCTCATATTAACTTTCAACATACAGCTGGGTGAAACACTTTTCCACCCATATCCCTTACAAGCTCATTACTCAGGATGATGTTATCATTAATTAGTCTTCCAGGAACAAAAGCAGATTGATTCTTGTCGATCATCCAATCCATCACTCTTTGGAGCTTGTTAGTGAAGTTTTGATATTAACTTATAAAGAAGAGTGCAACATGAAATTGTCCTATACTCAGTGATCTTATTAGGACTTGAGAGTTTAGGAATTAGTGTTACAGTAGTGCAGTTAATGGCATCATACATCTCACCCTTTAAGAAGAACTCCTGGACAACATCTATAATATTATCTCCAATCAAAGGCCAGGTTCTTTTAAAGAAAAGGCATTAAATCCATCACACCTGGGGGCTTTCATGTCACTAATAACCTTGAGATCATCAGTTACATCCTGCCTTGGCACCTCTTGTATCAACATCAATTGTTGTTCCCTATTCAAAACTACTCCATTCTTCATCACTCTGGGATAAATCATATGCATATGTTCTGCACATAAGCCCAATAAATTCTGGTAGAACCCAATCACCTCACTCTCAGTGTCTGCTGGTGTGGTAATCAATCGACCTGCTGAAGCAGTCAAATGGTTGATTCTATTTTGAGCTGCTTTTTGTTTCAAATTATCAAAAAAATAAGCAGTATTAGCATCTCCTAATTTTAGCTATTGCACCCTAGACTTTTGTTTCATAATACTTTCCGCCACCTTAAGCCATTTCTCCATATTAAGCTTTGCTTCTTTCTCAGCTTCAATCTTCTCTAGAGGTTCTTTCTCTATGAGTAGAGACTCTTAAGTGGTCAAATAATTCTATTCCTATCATGATACAGACAAAGCAAAGGAAATAATCAGCAAAATGTTACTCTATTAATTTCAGTTGGCACTAAGAATATTGGGAAGTTAAAAAGATTGTTACCATAACTTTTTTATACGTTCAGATCACTTAGATAATATTTAATTATTCATAAGTAAGCTTTATTAAAATAAAAAATGGAGCGCCAGAATTAGATTTTATGAATTCTAAATTTTAGAATTACAATATAATATGTTGGTAAATGAGTTTTGAACTCAACTTTTATAAGTAATTAATAAATTGCTTAACACAATTATAATGTTGAACTAAAGCTAACGAATATGAAAGAACTATAGGTAACTTTTTAGTCTCACCCTTTATTAAAATATAAAATTTATAATTTTAAAAAATAAAATATATTTGTTGAAGTATAAAGAGCAAATGTATTTAGGCCAGCCCATTAGATGAGCCAGCCCAATGTACCAATATAACCCAATGTAAAGGCCTGCTGCCTAAAGCCCATTAGATTAATTTTTATCTGATTATTATTAAAAGAGGAAGGGAAGGAGTCAGAGAATAAGACGCGTGGGAGACAGCTGTTAAAGCTTCTGATATACGCTACTCTTCATCTATCTTCTCGAGGTCTCTCTTTTGTCTTCAGTAAAAAACGCTCCTCTGAAAACATGAGCTTTTCTCTTCTATTCTCTCTGTATTCAATGGTTCCTGTGTTGCTGTAAATAATCCTTCATAAATGAAGTTGCTATACTGAGTTGTGTAACTTAGTATGTCGTCTATATGATCTTAATATCAAAGCACTCAATCTTGTAAACCCTAAAGAGGACAAATCTCAATCTTCTCCCTCTCATGCATGTTTTCTGTGTTGTTGACGATGGCAGACTTATCAACAATATTATATGCTATAACATATAAGATGGCCGGACAGTATAAAAATTCTTTACACTCTAACTAGTTATATAACTTAAACTCTTGATTAAATGACTATGTCATCAACAAAACAATTTTATAAGCTAACGAATAAGTTAAACAAATACCTTCTCTTTTTGGTCGGGTGTGTTGTCGTATGGTGTATGGATGATGCTACCCTTTAAGAAGGCCTAGCTAATATATGCCCTCAGTTTTTTGACGTCCACTCTCTCAATCTCTTTGATCAAATAAAACATACAAAGAGTGAAACTACATTTTTTTAATACTAATCTGGTCTCCATCAAATTTGGTGGGGTGGTGGTGGAGAACCTGTGTGCTTCACCCTCAGCCACCATTTTTTCCGCCTCCCAAATATTTTACAATGATCTTTATCTTCTTCCTCAAGAGTCAAGAGATAAAGTGATAGAAATTATATAGTATTTGTTTTTTAATATAAATATAGAGAAGAAGGAAGAAGAAAAGAATTTTTTTTTTTGTCATATATAGGTACTTGGATAGAGGGAGTACATTCTCGTTTGCATATCTTTTTACAGTGTGATTTTGATTTGATCTAAGTATTATAGAAGCATTGAAAGAAGCAGATCCGTGGAACAACAACAATAGAGGATCATTATCAAAGGTTGTCTAGCTATTTTCTTCTTCTTCTTCTCCTCCTCCTCATAACAATTAAGGAAAACCATTACAGATAGTAGAGCTCTTTAGAGCAAATAAGTTTCCCAACCGAACCAAAATAATATAGACTTAGATAGGTAAAGTACTCCAAAGCATGCTGGCTTCATTCCTTTCATAGACAAATTGTGTGCAATTGCATTAGTTTTCCTGGAGGTATGTCTGATCTCCGTCTTTTTTGTTTTTTTGCAATATCAATTAAATTAATTAGAAGTGTGAAACAAATATAATAGACAAATTCTTGATCAAGATGTATATGCAATTGTGCTGGGATATTATTTTAGGTGTATGCTTTTGAATAGGAACTATTTAGATGCTAATAGACTATGATTTTGAATTTTGAAAATGTGTGGTTTTTATGTTCGCTATTAGTTAAACAAAGTAAAAGTATACTATTTTGATTACACATAGTTTTACTTTATGAGTGGAGGAAACATTATACTTATTGTACTTGTTTGATTCAGGTTTCATGCCTAAGGCTAAAGTAAACTTGAGTAGATTTTTTTTAGCCACATCTTCAAGTGATTAGGGCTCTCATGCTTTTATCCCCACAAAGTTGACAAAACAAAATTCGACACACATCATTTACTTTTAGTGTATGTTTCAACAGATATACGTGCTTTAATTTGTCTAATTTTTCTTAATCATAATTTCATGCTTATGACTTAAACGTATTGAATTTTCTTTTCTTTTTTATTTATTAGGGCTTGAATTGCGGCGTTACATACTTACATAGACTATAGGAAAATAGTGTGCATATTCATGTGAAATCATGTCTAAGTTTTCTGATGTTTTATCGCCATTGATTTGTTTTCTTTACATGTTACTAGTTGAAGGCAAGAAGATGCATATCCAGTATATATTTACTACAATATATGACGATACTAATTTCTTGAACTTTAAAACAATCATAATTTTCAATTTTGATTACAATAAAGCATGGTATCCCTTCTCCTCCCATTGCTTTTCTTTATAACATTTTCTTTTCTCTTTTGGAGAACAAGAAAATATTATGCATATAAAGAAGTTTTTTTTTTTGTATTTTCAAACTTAGGCATGAACTTCTAAATCTCCCATCCCTTAATTCTCAATGATATTTACAAACCGACCTTTTCTACTTACACGAGTTCATATCCTTGATTTTCTATCAATTTCTAATTCTGATCTTCCTTCCCAATATGATAATATGGTGCTGTATAAACCGTTTTAAGAGTCTCACATCGGATATGAAATGTGAACATGAACTCTTTATATGGACTTGGACAATCCACACCCTACAACCTATCTTTTGGGGTTGAATTAGACCCAATATTCATTCTTAACATAGTATTAGAGCCAAACCCATTTCAATTCTTTGTTCACCGATGTTGGACCCCCAAATTATATTATTCACGCTCCAGTTAACAAAGTCTGGGCGTGCGGGGGAGTGGTAAGAGTCTACATCGGATATGAAATGAGAACATAGACTCTTTATATGGACTTGGACAATCCTCACCCTACAAGCTAACTTTTGGAGTTGAGTTAGGTCCAAGATCCATTCTTTAAAGACCGAGATTCTGGCATGGTCCAATTCTGATCCTCATGATTGATTTGTGAGAATGCTTCTAGGATAATCCTTATATATGAGCAGTTCTTGTAGAATCCTACGCATGAAATTGTCTAATTTTAATTTAATCAACAAATTTTCTGGTGGAAACGAAGACGAAGAGAAATATATAAACTAACAAAAAAAAATTCTAACTGGTCAAGTATATGATCATATAATTTTCTGAAAAAACATATGATCTTCAGCCATGCAAACTCCATATGGTCCATTTAATTTTAAGGAGAACAATGATGTTTCACATTTATAAGAAAAAGTCCTAGATGTTTGTTAAGGTTAAATTATTTTATTTTATTTTCTATGTTTTTTTTTTATTTCCAACCTGTCCGGTACAAGCATTAGATCTATTAAATCCGTATTGGCGTTGGGAATCCCACACGGAGTTAAAGTGATCCCTAACAAATACAATTCGATCCGTAGCCAGTAGGGCTCGAACCCGAGACCTCTCGTTCTTTAATCACTTATACAGATTAAAAGTAGGGAAAAGTATGATCACATGTATCCATTTTTCTTTTTCTTCAAGAAAATTGTTGAACTGTTCTCTAATTTCGTTACCATTATATCTTCTTGAATTAAATTAAACTTATAAAGTATGTGACATATTTATAATCTTAGAAGCTAATAATGCTTTGATCATTGGAATGCAGGTCTTGATTTTGTTGATCGACAAAAGACATGAATTCTTTAATCTTTTACACATGTTCCTCCAGGTTTTCGATTCCACCCTACGGATGAAGAATTAGTTGATTATTACCTCCGGAAAAAGATTGCTTCAAAGAGAATCGACCTTGATGTCATTAAGGAAATAGACCTTTATAAGATTGAGCCATGGGATCTTCAAGGTATGTAGCTTTGATTTATAACACCATTTGCTAATTACCAATATACCTCCCCTGAAAAAAAGATTATCGACGTCATTTGTCCGAATAATATAGTATAACATGAAAACTTGATTGTTATAGTGAAAAGTTATTATAAATGATGATTATCACAGAGAAGACTGCTTTTTTTCCAGAACTTTGCAAGATAGGAAGTGAGGAGCAGAGTGAATGGTACTTGTTTAGTCATAAAGACAAGAAGTATCCAACTGGAACTCGAACAAATAGAGCTACAAAGTACAAAAGAAGGACTTTGGAAAGCTACCGGAAGAGATAAGGCTATTTATCGTAAGCACTGTTTGATTGGAATGAGAAAGACGTTGGTATTTTATAAAGGTCGAGCACCAAATGGACAAAAATCGGATTGGATAATGCATGAGTACAGACTTGAAACAAATGAGAATGGGAATGCTCCTCAGCCTCAGGCAAGTCGTCTAAACCAAAATACTTGTTAAATTAATTATTTAAAAAATAAGATTGATTACGTGTTGCAGTTGATTAAATTATACTAATATTGTAAAACATCTTTACACTATCACTGTCAGATCACATATATTCATTTACATGTTATTATTTTCAAGATTAGAAATTTCACAAGGAAATTTATATATATATATATATCCTATAGGTATTGGTCCTGATAGTGTATAAAATTCTTTACACTAATAGTGTATATATAAGGTTAAGTTTTATGCATCAATGGAGCAAAAAATATTTACACAAACGGCTTACTAATTAGATAATTACAACTATCACATGTTAAAATTCTCTGATAATGAAATCATTATAATATCAGCGTAAATAACTTGAATCATAACACAAAGGAATTTGTTAGAGTATGTTAGAGTTTAAGTTATACGTAGCAACAATACAAATAATTTTATTCTTTTACTGCAATTTGACCAGGTTATACTCTATTTTTCAATTTACAAATATCATGTTTGATATAGAAAGTTAGATCAATCTGATATAGTGTAAACATTATTAACAATGCCAATGCACAAAACATTAAATTCTGCATGTCCTAAGTCATGAAGATGGCACTGCTAATGCTGCTTGCTTAAGCTCTCCAGCTTCTGAACAAATGAACCTGCTTCATCAAAATGATACTAATAAAGGGACAGATATGGCTTCTTCAGAAATTGGCTCATTATCTCCTTCGAGTTCACAAGTTGATCTATGGAAGTGATATATATGATGAATGGATTTAATATACTTAATTTGGCTCAGTTTCTATACATAATAAAACTCAAATGGTATGGTGATGTATTAGTGGTCTAGTATTCCTTCAGTTCCACCAGTGTACAACTAAGTTTATGACATCAGCCCACCTTCAAATTCAAGGGTCAAGGTTTATTGTAACTAAACAACCCCTTAACCCTTGTTAAATTAAAATCATTGTTGGGTTAGTATCAAATTGGAAAAAGAACTACCAGTCAAATTGCTGCTTGAGAAGAGGAAACTCCGATTTATAATTGAGGTACATCCAAACTATAGTGTAGGAAGTCTATTACCTAAAATAGTAGAGCAGAAAGCATTTTTAAAAAATTATGTATAAGCTTTGTATATTATAGGAATGTATTTGAACGTTGGTGTGAGAAGTTCAGCCACCTAACAAGTCCCGGAGCAAATTAATGTGCCATTGTGCTAGTCATATATGATTTCCTTATGTTCCGGTTCTAGTTTATGTGATATGTGATATATGATATTTTTTCTATTTTAGTATGCTAAAAAATAATTACAAAGTTAAAATATTATTTATTTCTTCTCAGATTATCCTTAATAAAAAAATTATTATAATCAAACAAATGTTATGACATATACGGGTGGAGCTAGAATAGGATTTACGGGTTCGATAGAACCTAATAACTTTAATTCAAATTCTGTATTTGTCTTAAAAAAATTATTGAACGTGTAAAAATTGTTAATTTACAGTAACTTAAGTGAATTATAATCCGAACTCACAAGCTTCTAATTCGGGCTCCGCCTCTAATGACATGTAAATATTATAAATTTCAAAAGATGTATAGCCACACATGTTATATGAGGTTTAAAACTACAAAACTGTTGTAGTTTTAAAAATCTTTATTTTTTCTTAAATGGTGTATAATTTGGACTATGTCAAATAAATTAAAATGGAGGGAGCAATCTAAATAAATTATAAATGTAATGAGTTGAAAATGTGACGTCAATTATGCAAAGAATAGCTAGCCTTCTAATGGAAGTCTCTAAATGCATGGTTAATTCCACTTTAACAAGAAGTAAATCAGCTTAATTTACTTCCAGATTACTATTAATTAAAGACAATTAAATAATTACAAATATGCTCCCTAACAACTTAATTCTTGTAAATAAGGAGATCTTACAATTTCATATATTATTAGAGCAAATAAAAATGTTAAATTCGGACCTCACTAGAAGATTACTGCAGTGCTTTCTTAATCATAAAAAAAATCCCTAACAAACCTTGGCTAGTCCTCTAAATTAGCATTAATACTTGAGAAAGTCTACTTCAGACGCTTTGAACCAAAACTACTCAACCTTGAAGTTCAAGTATACCTCATTAAACGAAAAATACAAAGCTAAGAGAATTATATCTAAGCAAAACTTAAACTCCCAGTAATTCATCGCTTCAAGATTCATAATTCAGCTCACCTTAATTTATGTTCGAATATTGAACGCCATTTTTCTGCCACGAGAAGCTCAATGCATAGACGAAAATTTTATTCAAGAATCTCAAGATATATAGATGTAGAGGAGTTTTGTATATTCTAGGCTATAAGGTGGAAGAAGATGGTAGTTATATATAAAACAATGTACGAATTTTATATGTAGAATTCAAATTTTAGTTGGTGTTAAATACTTAAAGAAAGAGGATAAGAGAGAAACAAATAGCACATAATGTCATAACATAATTATGCAATAAGAAGAAGAAAATAAGTGTTTCACATTACTTTTTGAGACAGTAACTAAACTTAACAATCATGGTTTTTTACTTTGATGTGGTTGAAATTGAACTCAAACATGACAGTCCCTTTCAAGTTTCAAGCAATGCTAATTTTACAGCAGACATCATTATTGGTACTGAATTCCCACTCTTAATGGAAAAATTACCCGAAGTGACGCCATTTAGATTGCATTTACTAAATATAGTCATAATTTCAAGAGAATTATGAAACATAGCTACAATGATACAACTTTTTCGCGCTATTTCAGCTATCCCTCCGTCCCAATTTATGTGATATAATTTAACTCGGCATGGAGTTTAAGAAATAAAGAACGATTTTTTAATCTTGTGATCTAAAACAAGTCAAAGATTGTGTCGTTATAGATCACTCGTCAAGCGTAAAAGGTAAAAGTTAAATTGTTGCAAAATAAGAAAATATATCATTCTTTTTTTGACGAACTAAACATGAAAGTGTATCACATAAATTGGGACAGAAGAAAAAATACATTCTTCATTGATATAGTTGATACATACAACTGAGCTTATCTCCTTCTGATACGTTCTTTTGGCTAATATAATTAATATCCGTCTGACACAACTCTTCCTCCTACAATAAATATAGTTATATACATTTCGTAGATACACAAATTGTAACTACATTTGGTAACTACCCTCTAGAACTTTTCTCTTTCTTAATTTTGTGTTTGGGGAAACAGAAAATAGGCTAAAACCTAATTTAAATTTGAAGGATTTGAGCAGGCCATGCGCATCATGCAGGTCTTCTTTTTTTGGCACACTACTTGTGTTATTTTGAGGACTAAGGAATATAATAACATTAGCATTATGTTGACCCATTATTAAAATCCATGTGATGGCCCATCATTGGTCTTCATCTTTTCACAACCTAGATCCCAGACACATCACTGTCCCAAAAGAAGAAAATTGACCCTCTCATTCTATGTACTGCCTTAACTAAGAACTTGCAAGTTTTTTTCTGTGTGTTAATTATAATATAGAATACAATTAGTGCTTATCCTCTGTTTATTTGATGCAGTCATAGGATCTTGGAACATTTTATTTGACTTCTCATTTCATTTCTATAATCCCCTAAATTTAATTTTGTCCTATCCTAGAAAGCATAGAGTTCTGAATAATATTTCCTATTTCTAGACATGTTTTAAGTTGTTGATTCATTTTTTCAATGTTTTTGAGAAAGGCAAAAAAACTACACTTAGCGAAAGAGAGTTTGATCTCTTTATGAAGTTGTACTAAATGGCTGTGGCAAGAATTAGGGTACGACTTATTGTTTAGTTCTCTTGATCCCGTTCGTCTAAGCCCAAGTAACTTTTTGGGCGAATTAGCGACCTACCCAATTTTTAATTCAATCCATTTTGATTCACCAAAATTTAGTTCAATCCGCCTATTTGACTCTCCTGGTTTGTAGACAATAGTCAACATGACCAAAGATTAGCCCATGAGTTCAGGGCGTGACATTGTAAAACAGAACTCCATCTTGCCATGATTATTTACTCAATAATAGTGCTTTGCAAATATCAAACTTAATTACAGTCCATCCATCTTACACTATTCATTGGTATTGTTGCCTTTGTTCTAAGTCTTTTGTATTAATTCAACCTTGATTGTACAGAAAGGACCATTCATTTTGCCTCATGAAGACAAGATATAGAGGCAGTCAAAATGATGAGCAAGTGATGAACAAAAAGGGAACATCAAATTTTCTACTTGGTGATTGCTGTTCCCACTTTAACATTCCTTTAATTTGACAAAGGCATGCTAATGCGCTAAGCAACATAGAATTAAGTAAAAGACAAGCAACTCATTTGATCTTTTTTCAATCATTGAACAAGACTTGACCAACAACCTTAGAATTAAAATCTATCTTGCTCGGACTCTTCAAAAATATTATCACCCCATGATCCTTCAAATGCACTATTTTAAAAAGATCCGACACACACTCCAAGTAGAGAGGATAAGGAGGAATAATCTGAAGCCTGAAGACAAGAGTGCAAGCTGAACAATCATTACTTCCTGAATGATATCATGTATGCCACATTCTTTTGTATCTTTTTGTAGGATTTCATGTTCATTTTTATTCAAACAATTGGGACCACATCTACTTAATCAAGGTAACATGTTCAATATTGTTTCAATTCCTCTGCCCTAACACAGGGTATCAAAATAACAAACTGAACATCTGTCATTTTACTGTATCTTATGGCTGCAAGAAAAACTAAGGTTGTTCAGTACAAATATGTCATCAACAATGTTGATGTTTCAAGTATTTGGATTCAGGATGTAGCCTACAATGTTGATGTTTCAAGTATTTCTGCTTGAATCAAACTATGCTCGCATAATGTGAACGAGATGTAAACCTCCAGAGAACTGTTTTCTTTCAGCATTTAATTTATGTACATTTACATTTTTTTTTCAGCTTGCATCACAGAGACCAGTGGCTGGATCACAAAATCCATCCCGATCGAGCAATTTCTGAGGTGGAGCACTAAGCAGAGGAGACGATGGACTTCCATACGCATTTCGTCTGCTATTCCCACAGCCTAGACTTTTTCTGGTGCTAACCCCCGTCACAGGGTTAGTCCCACTTGCATACTTGCAAAGTGCCTAAAAATAAGCAGGACATATTCAGAAGATGTGGGACAGTGACATTTATAACTAATAGTGGAGTGCTGGGAAGATAAAATAACATAAAGAAACTATTTAGAAAAAGAAGACACAAGAGTTGGACGCTAATGTGAAGCACATCAAAGAGAAATGATTCGCGTCATAGCATTTTTTAGTGCCTTGTTGACAAATTCCCTTGTAGAGACAGGGATAAATCAGGATGTTATGCTCAAGTTCCATTTTCTCTGGCTTATTTTCTTCCGGGAGAAACCAAGAAGACATTGGTTATCTTTTACACAATTTTACATACAGACGGATACTTTTAAAGACAAATGTGCTCTCATTACTAGATTTGATATAACTTACACTTCATAGACACACCAAAACATGATTAAAATTAGGGGCTGATGGAATTCAGCCCCTAATGCCCTAATCCATCTCTTTATTTCGGTTATGGAATTATGAGTACATTGGAATGGATACATCTTCTTAAGCATCCATGTTAAACATATTTAACTATCGAGAATAGCATTACTTAAAACTGTACCTAGCACCTCGAACTTTAGAAAATCATATCCAACAAGAACAGCGCAAATCCAATATCCTAGAAACTGTGTTCGTGGAACTAACTGTGAAAAAGTTTTGCTCATTTCAGGAGGGTCAGGGACATGAAAAAGCACTAATTAAGACATATTTCTCTGAGACAGTTACATCTGAATCGGCTACAAGGATTAATACCTGTTTCTGCAGGAGGTCTATAACTGCATCACTGAAATCAGCACCTTCAATGACAGCACCACCAAGGTCACTCCGAGTCAAAACAGATCGAACGAGAACAGCATTAGTGAGATTAGCTTCATTAAGTACCTGCATTAAAGAAAGAACAAAGTTATCTTCACATTCTGAAAGTGAAATCACTTCACAAGAATCTTTAGCCTATTGTTATGACTAAAGGTCGACTTGGACTTAAATGATAAGCTACAATGTGCATACCATCCGGTCCATCAATGTGTCGCTCAAATCCGCACCTGTAGTAACAAAGCAAACAGGAATTAGCGAATGCTGTAAGTAGTACTCCCTCTGTTGTCTTACTTTCATTTTTAGTCCGTTTTAAAAAGAATGTTTCTTTCCTTTTTTGACAACTTTTTAATTGCAACTTTCTACATAACATGTTTAAGATCACAAGATTAAATTGTATTTTGGTACATTCCACATATCTTTAGTTAACGACCACAAGATTCAAAAGTTTTCTTTACTTTATTAAACTTAATGTCAAGTCAAAATCAGACAAACATTTTGAAATGGAGAGAGTAATAGATTTTGCATCAATTGAATCGATTTCAGCATTCAATCGTCAAGAGGGGTAATTTAGCATATTTAAAAAGTCCCAAAATGTTTTTTCGAGCGACTGAATCTAATGAGCATGAAAGTACTGGCAGCCTCATAATTTCATAAATGATGCTCTCAGCTCTATGAGTAAAAGCTTAAGAAACTGGTCCAGCAAGAATATATTAGGGTGTGAATAAACATACCAATTAGTTTTTCAGAAATATCTTCACTCTTATTTATTTATTTATTTATTTATTTATTTATTTATTTATTTTTGCTTTATATAAAGTGGTTCGTTTAGCATTGAAGGAGGGAAGACTAGGAAAGAATTTGAAGCATTTGCTTGTTTCATTTAACGAGAAAATCACAAGGAAAATAAGAGCTACTCTTATTCAATTGTTTGTAACGAAATTTATTGGCAGAAGAGCAAGATTTTCCCCTCTTTATTTTTCATTAATTGGGGTGCAAGTTTAGTGGCGTAACGATCGAGGCTGACGTGGAAGTGAGGCTTGTATCCAGGTCATCCAAAAGAGAGGAAGTTTCAAGTATCTTAAGTCTATTATCCATGGAAATGAGGAGATTGACGATGATGTCACACACCGTATTGGTGCAGAGTGGATGAAGTGGAGACTCATATGAGGAGTCTTATGTGACAAGAAGGTGCCACAAAAACTTAAAGGCAAGTTCTATAAAGTTGTGGTTAGATCAACTATGTCGTATGGGGTAAAGTGTTGGGAAGTCAAGAACTCTCACGTTCAGAAGATGAAAGTAGCGAAAATGAGAATACTGCAGTGGATGTGTGGGCATACTAGGAGAGATAAAATTAGAAATGATGACCCAGACAAAGATCTTTCTTTTCGTTGTTGAATCTCTTTTTGATTAATCAATGTGTGGAGGGTGGCCTCAGTGGAGTACAAGATGCGGGAAGTGAGATTGAGGTGGTTTGGGTATGTGAAGAGGAGATGCACGGATGCCCTGGTGAAGAGGTGTGAGAGGTTGGCTATAAACAGTTTCAGAAAAGGTAGAGTTAGGCCGAAGAAGTATTGGGGAGAGATGATTAGACAGGACATGACGCAGTCCCAACTTACCAAGGACATGACCTCATATAGAAGGTTATGAATGACATGAATTAGAGTAGAAAGTTAGTAGGTAGTTGAATATTGTTCCGTTTATCCTTTCATACTAGTAGTCGTAGTATTACTTTCTTGCTCTTAGATTTTTGGTGTTATTTGTTGTTTCTTGTTTTTTGGCTGTCGTATTACTTTGTGGTTGTTACTGCTCATTTTTGTGGTCGTTACTGCCCTATCATACTTTTATAGTATGTTGTCATGATTTATTCGTTTCAGTTATTTCTTTTTCATAATTGCTTTGAATTGCATGTCCTTATGTCGAGGGTCTACTACCCTCCCAGACCCTCATTTTGTGGGATTCCACTTGATATGTTGTTGTTCTTAACTTATTTTCATTATTAGGGATAACAAACATATCTACTCTCTCAGTTCCAAAAGTATTGCCTTAGTTTGACTTGACACGTAGTTTAAGAAATAAATGAACACGTTTAAAATGTGTGGTCCAAAACAAGTCTTTTAGAAATTTTTTTGGTTGTAAATCATCTCATAAAGTTAAATTATTTCTAAATATAGAAATGTGTCAATCTTTTTGGAACAAACTAATAAGGAAAGTTAGACAATCTTTTTGGAACAAAATGAGTAATATTTAAATCTTACACTTACTCCTTTCAGATTTTCCTAATATTATATAAGAAATTTCATGTTTTTTTTTATTGCACTAAATAATTAAGTTTCATTCTTATGTACTTTTACTTTGGTATCAATCTATTTTCAAGTAGATTCTAATATATCTCTTTTTCAATTGGAATTTATGATGAAAATGTGAATATTACAAAAAACGTACACCAATAGTAGCTAAATTATGTGCAATTAAAACACTAAAGTTGAAGTAACTACTAAAAGGATCTTCGTGCAATTAAATATTTTGATGATATAATTAAATAGTTGAAAGTTTTACTAACAAACTGTGCAAATAATCTATAATTTAAATCGAAGGGTTTTATCATGATAATAAAACGCGCCTCCTCACATTATGAACAAAACCTTCTAAGAACAGGTAACGCTCTTTCATTAACTTTTTAAATATGGTATTGTTTAATTATTAATTTGATTTGCTTTAGCTTTCTGATTTTGGTTTGGATTGTAACTCTTTTTACTTTCCTGTTATTTACTGTTTTTCTGAATGTTTTCTAGGGTTCCCCTTTCTTAAATACTGTTTTCCTCCAGTCCACCTGGATTAAACTGATGATTTTATATTGCTGTTTTTTAAAGTGGAGGTAAAGTCTGTGTACACTTTACCCTTCTAGATCCCACGTTATGTATTTCACTGAATATATTGTTGTTGTAATATTTTTTTGCATTAATTCTGAAGCGGATTTTTTAAATAAGCAGTTGAGGATGGAGAAACGACGAAAAGTAACGGCAATTCGCAGCTTTCCGAAGAGTTTAACACAATTTGATAAAAGTATTTTAGAGAAAGGACATGAAGATATTGACAAACGTGAAATTGCATCTATAAAGTCGGATGTTGTGGTTGTAGAAAAGTTAGTATATTGTGAAAATAATGTCACATCGTGTGGTGATCTAGCTATGAAGGTTGAGTCAGTTGAAAGAAAGGATGGTGAACAAATTGCTCAGATAGAAACTATTGATGAGTGTGGAAGCATTGAGCATTTAGACACGATGAAAGTTGTGGATACGCTTAAATGGAATGTCTTAAAAACGAGAGAATGTGAGAGTAAGCCAAAGAGGCGTAAGGTTTCCTCACTTCGTGATTTTCCAAAGGATCTTAAGAGTTATGAAGTTGTTGAACAGAAATCCCAAGAGGATTGCGCGGTGGAATATAGTGATGCTAAGGAGGATCATGTTAAGGAAATAAATGATCGAGTAGTAGATGCATTCTCATGTGGAGAAAAATTTGAGAAACAAGAGCCTGTGGTGACGGTCGATCTAGAGGCAATATTACAAACCGATGTAGATTTGGAGTTGCATGATGGGGCTCTCAAGGATGAAGAAACCATTACCGAGTTTGAATGTGGGGAGCATGATAATAACAGGGTTGAAAATGTTTCACTTGTAGAGTCTGCATCAGAAGATGCTGAAAGTATTCAGTTGTTGAACGAGCTATGTACTCCGGTGGTGTACCCTTGTCGGTTTCCAAAAAGACCTAAAGTTTCCGCGGTACGTGATTTTCCAGATGCATTAAAGATCTTGAAAGCACATAATGAGGCATCAGCGAAAATCCTGAGTCACAGAGCAGCTGACGAATTGGCTGGGAAAAACGAAATAACCAGGGATTCCCAAAATCATGTAGAACACATTGAAACTGAGATCGAGTCTCGAGAAAGTTCAGCTTCTAGTGAAAAGTGCTTATCTCGCAATTTGAAGACACTACTCACTCCTAAGGAAGAAACCGTAAATATTGATGAACAAGAACTGTCAAATGGTGGAGCTAATTCTATAGTGTTAAGTGCACGGAATACTTCAGAAGTTACCAACTCTAACAAGCGGATTGAAGGAAAGGAAGTAGGAGTAAAATGCATAAACAAAACTATTGTGCAGGACTCAATGGCTATACCGAGATGTCCCAGCAAGCCAAGCCAATGTTACCGATCAGACACTAAAACTAATCAAGACAAAGGCAAAGACGAAGTTCTAAAGAGAAAACAGAATGAAGGATCAGCGCCAATGACTGTTGTTCTGGCATTGATGGCTCCTACTAAATGTCGACACTGACCTAAGCAAACTAATTCTAGAGCAAAAGTTACAGCAAATAATGTGTAAATTTGACACAGTTTTCTGTTAGAACGGAAATCATTAGTATCTTCATATGACATTGTTTGACAAAGCATAAAACTCTTTCTATCAACATATAAAACTTGCTTATTTATATATCTAGTTCTATCTTTGTATATTGTGTTGTTTTTGGTATGGAAAAAGTACCTGAGAAGTTCGCTTTATACGCAACTGCTTTCTCTAGATATGCACCATTGAATGTTGAACCGCTGAAATCCGATTCCCTCATATCAGCAGATGTGAAATTGGCTCTTCTGTATCAGCAAGTCCAATGGAACATGAATACTACTCTGCATTGACAACTTCTTGCTCTACAGTTCTTGTTGCACGACTTTAGAATTACATTTTCTGGTTATGTAAATATTTCACTCTCCCCTGCCCACTCCAACCCCATTCCAACAGAATGGCTAAAAAATAATGCTCCCTCCATTCCAACTTATAGGTCAGTCATCTCATTCTGAGAAATTGTCAAATATTTGACACAATTTCAATAAATAAAGTTATTGTGTATAACTTTCACCATGACAATTTGAGCAATTCAAAATCATTAGTAGTCAAATTTTAAACTCTCTCACTATGTTCTTTATTATTTAGGATGTGTTCGGCATGGAGGAAAACATTTTCTTTTCCAATTTTTCCATGTTGGTTGGGAAAAGTTTTTGGAAAATATTTTCCCTAGGAAAACAAGTTTCTTGAAAATGAGGAAAATGACTACCCTAGTGAAAGTAAGGAAAATAAGTTTTATAAGTGGCATTCCACAATGATTGTGTCACCCCGCCCTCCAACACACTTAATCTTCACCCCCGCCACTCCACAACCCTATCCCCCATCCCACCTCCCCACCTTCCTCAAATGCAATGTGCACTCAAATGCTATCATATAAGATGGGAGACGGGGGGTATAATTTTCATCCTATAGGCAGAGGAAAGGTTACCTGAAGTTCTCATTTGTATGAACTGTTTTCCTTTAAATTAAAAGAAAAAATAAAAAATGTTTCAGACCCAAAAATAACAAAACCATAAAAAGTAAAGCTTGCAAGAAAAAAGAAATGTTGAGGAAAACTAACTTGAGATCTGCAGAACCAAATTGAGCAGCAGAACCAATACCAAATTCACCCCTAGTTTCTGCCTCAAACTTATTCAAGTCTGCCATAGCAGTCATGTTTGAGCTAAATGTGATCACTGCAGCTGCTAATGCAGTGGAAACTATGGTTTTCCACTTCTTTACTTCTGTATATGAATTTGACTTTTCCACTTGACAAACAATCTTGGAGGATTTTTGAGGAATAACAACTCCATAATAACAAGTTGAGGAGATGTTAATGAATTTTATGGGAAGTAATGAGATGGAATTAAGTGCCATTTTTTTGTGTGTTCTATGCTTAGTTTCTGTCAAGAACAAAGGGATTAAGAGTTGGAAAGTCACCGGATAGATTTTTTTTTCTTTTGTCCACTTCTTTCAACCACAATTCTTTGGACAAATTGGATAGGCTTTGTAACGTGTACACCTGTACTCTCTCCTATTTTGTTTTTACATTTGCATTTTGTGACAAATAGTTACTCCCTCAATTTAGTGCGGATCTAGGATTGCTATATGGGTGCACTACTAAAAGAAAGGAGAGAAAAAAAGTATTAAATAGGGCTGGTCAGTGGGTCGGATCGGTCCGATCCTCCTTAAAAAATTAATAAACGGTGTTAGGGTTCGAATTCGGGACGGAACCAGGACTCGTCCCGATCCGATCCGCCCTCCCCCTTGCAAAAATAGACGTTGCACAACGGGTAAAACGGCTAAAATGTCCCCCTCCCCCCTTTTACAAAAATAGCCGTTGAAACCATTTATGAAAGCTTAGAAATACTTTCAACAGACCCAATTGAAGAACCAATCAAAGAAGATGTTAAGTCTAGTATAAATGTAAAAAAATATATATGTATTACCAACAAACAAGTGCAAATAATCATCCGACTTCGGTACCATCTTCTTCTACCCTCCAAATGAATTGGACTTTGGACTTGAATTTAATAGAATATACTTATATATTTGTGAAGTCCAAATTAATTATTCGACTCAAAATGATTATGGATTTAATTCAAATTTTGTATGAATTTAACTCAATAAATTTATGTGTCTACAAATATATTATGGGTTCACGTGACTCATTTTTCCCTTTACAATATTGATCACTGCCTCCGTTCATTTTTACTTTTTCAGTTTGGATTTTGCACATTTTTTAAGAAATAATAATTAATATTGATATTTTATTATAATACTCATATTAATTGATGTTTAGTCTTAGTCCTTGGAGAATGATTTTGGAAATAATTAATTAATTCTAAGGATAATATATATATATATATATATATATATATTTACATATGCTAAAATTGATAAGTGAAAATATATATTTAATCTAATGGACAAATAAAAATAAAGTGAGGGAGTAGTTACTTTTGAATACCAATCAAGAGTCCTACCTATTGCTGAAGTTGCAACGTTATACCAATCCTATATAAATAAAAATTACGTTATTGGCCGATAGTGGGCCAATGACCATTAGTCAAATTTGTGGTCTTAGGGTCACAAGTTCGATTCTCGGCGGATACGTTTTTCGGGGCATATGCCTCGTATTAAAGTCTGGTAGCTTAACCGCGCGGGCATATTGCAGTGTGAGTTTGATTCCCTCCAGACAAGTCCTGTTAGGGGGTCAGACCTTATATCGATCCGTTTAATATTTTTGCAACTCATAAAATAAATGTATAATCATACATAATATTATCCAATACTTTTTAGGGGAAAGGGTAAAAAATACCCCTCTATTTTGGGAAAGGGGCTAAAAATTATCCTCAAAAATACCCCTCCCGTCATTAAAGTTTTTAAATATATCCATCTCTTTAACGAAAATCTCCCAAAATAATCCAATTTTATTTTTTAAACCTACTCCATTATTTTAACCTATCCAACTAATATGGTCATTCGTTTATGCATGTTTAACAGTGTTTCAGTTACTTCCGTTTCGTGTCACAGTTACATCATACAATAGAATCAAAGAAGCCTTTCTTCTACCCATGAAGTGCAGAATGCTTCAGAAGAAGAGCGGGGCCATGAGTCGCGAGTTCGATCCTCCGCATAAACCTTCGGTTGAAATCGCGCGTACACTGCCAAGTGTAGTTTACATGGTGGCGTGGTTTGCAAGGCGTCGATCAGGGATTTCTGCTGTCTTGACTTCGAAAGAATGGCGCGTGCCTTCACAAAAAAAAAAGAAGCCTTTCTTCTTTGATTTTCTCTGCAAATATTATAGAACTTAGCTGCAGTACTCCCTAATTCTTTGGACGATTGCTTTGAATTAATGGCTTTTGAGAGTTTCTCTCTGGTCGTTCTCTTTGATTTGTGAATCAAAGACTTATCACTACTAAAATACTGCCCAAAATCGACGGTTAAAACCGACGTACCTCGTCACTTATGTATTTTTTTTTTTTAAACAAAATAATGAAATGTAGCAATTTGAAATCAAACCCAAGTATGAACCCTGACATTAGACAACTCTACCACTAGATCACTCATGTTCTTTGATCAAATACCTCCATTATTTTTTATTAATACTCTGTAACTTTCGCTCTAAAAACCGACGGACGTATAAGAAAATAAAAAAGGATAGAATCCGTCGATTTATTTTAGAAAAATATAAAAATAATTATAAATTTTGCACGAAAAAAACTGACGGAAGTTTGTCGATTTTCTTTTAAAAATTTATTGAAAAAAACGACCGTCAATTTTTCCGTCGTTTTTTCTATTTTTTTATAGTAGTGTATCATCTTCCGGGACATGGTGTATATCTTGGTGTGTTGAAATATTTATTTAGTTTTCTTAGCCTGGCTAAGATATTCAGTTTCTCATAAATTAAGGACAAACTGCAAGCAGAATTTATAGAAAAAATACTCCATGAAATGAGAAGCATTACAGAAGGCATATATGATCGATAAGTCCACTTATTAAGCATATATTCCTTTTGTTTGTGGATGTGGTGGTGTATATATCACCTTCCTCGTATCACAAGGCATATTAGCCTGTTTGTCCAAAATAATGGAGTGAGTTTAAAAATTAAAATCGAGTTATTTTGGGGGATTTGGGAATTTTCGTTAAGAGGGATATATTTGAAAACTTTAATGATCGGAATGATATTTTTGACCCAAATTTGAAATTGATGGTATTTTTAGCCCTTTTCCCAAAGTAAAGATATATTTTTGACCATTTTTTCTATTTTTTATTATGATTGAAATTGTCTGAAAATAATATGCAACTGTACGTTTATAGAGATTAATTTAATTTAAATACCTAAATTAAGAGGGGGGCGTACATGCAGAATTAAACTTTTTTTTAATAAACATAAAACGAACATGGTTGCAGCCTTGCAGGAAAAGATTATATAAGCTAATTCTAAAATGGGCCTCCTCTTCACATTTTGAGGTTAAATCAGGCCGAGTGGACAACATAATAGGTTCTAGATGCCAATCCGATTTCGAAAAGGCCTATATATTCTAAAAATAATTACATCTCATAGCTAATTCTAAAATATAATTATCTTTAATAACTATTATTTAAATAAATTACAAAGCATAACTATAATGTGTATTTGAATTACCTATCATAACTACAATATATATTTAAAGTAGAATACTTTTTTTTTAACTCTTGGCTCTCTCCTCCTCCTCTCTCTAACCTCTGGTCTCTCTCTTTCTAATCTCCGGCGAGTCTAAATGCCGTCGTCGTTGAACCACCCTAAGCACCGTTGAAATACCGCTGTCGCCGTCATACACACACACACACACATATATATATATATATATATATATATATATATATATATACACCTATACTCGTTGTTGATAGTGTTTATATATATATATATATATATATATATATATATATATATATACACGTATACTCGTTGTACATCGTGTATACACATACGACGTCGTCTTATTTGTCAATGGCAGAGTCGTCGTTTCCTCTCCATCTTCTTCGACGAGTTCTAACCGCCACCGTCACACACCGACCAAAAAATTAGTAGGTATGTAAGACCCAGATCTGACCGAAAAATACACTTAATTGTCCAGATCTGAATGAAAATATAGTTTATTGTCCAGATCTGATAGAAAAATACACTTTATTGTCCAGATCTGATAAAAACATTTACTTTATTCGTTTGTATTTCGTGTGAGAACTTTTTGCATACAAATAAATAAAGTGAATTAGAAGTGTATTCATTTTTTTCTAGTGTAAAATCTATTTTTTTTGTTAAAATACACATTATTGTCCAGATCTGACAAGATTTTTTTTTTTATTCGCTTGTATTTCGAATGATATCTTTTTGTATACAAACGAATACAGTAAATTTGAAGTGTATTTTAGAGTGTGTTCATTCTTTTTAGTGTAAAATATAATTTTTCGTTATGTATTTTATTTCTTGTATTCAGTTTTTTAGTGTACTCGTAATTTTGTGTGTGTAAAATCTAGTATTTTTGGGTATATTGTTACACCCCGTAGTTCAGGTCATGCTTTTGAGAACGTACGAAAGGAATTGAGACTTAAATTTTAGAATGATGGGTTGACGGAATGTTTCGGACGGGTTGTTAGTCAACTTTGAGGCGGTTTATGTCCCGTTACATTGGGAGTTCGTAGGTGGTTCAAAGGTCTAGTATAATTCGTTGAGTCTAGTTCCCAACGCAACAAACCGTGCGTCGATAGTATATCGGAGTAGAAAGTTATGGAAGTTACAAGTTCGGTCTTGTGATCGGCGTAAAAGCAACTTGGTCGGGGAGCGGCCGACGCAGCCGGGATCACGCGGCAGCGGTTATGCCGAGAATTCTTCAGTTGCAGCCGCGACGCCGAAATGCAGTGGCGCACGGAAGTCTTGAAAATTCTCGAGAGGTTTCGCTGACGCGCAGACCGCAGGCCGCGCACGAGGCGGATTTTTGCGAAATCTGGGGAAAATAAGATATTTTCTTTTTAAAGGCCATGGGAGGGTGTGAGTGTCCCATCCGAAAGTTAGTGGAAATGCTATTTATTTGACCAAGTCTTGAAGACTTGGTCATTCTTCCAAAAACCTTCCTCTCTCTAAAAATCTCTCTTCTTTCTCTCTAAAATTCCTCACCCTTCTCTCTAGAAATTCAAGAAGAAACCAAAGCCTAGAGAAATTTCAGAAAAAGTGGCAAGAAGGAAACATGTTGGCAAGCTTGTAGGAGGTTTGTGGAGGTGATTGTGGAAAGAAGGCAAGTGAAATTTGTTGGACTAATTGGGTAAGCTCTAGGGTAACAATCCTTTCTCTTTTGCTGGTAAATTGTGTTGCATGTGTGGAAGAAAGGACTTGTAGTTGTTAATATTGCTCTTAGATATATTGCATGTAGGAAATACAATTTGGAATTGAAAGGATTGGATAAGGGTGATAAGTGAACATGTTATAGCCAAGATAATACCTTAAACTTATTGGATTGTTTATTTTGTATTGTGGGGCAGAATTTTACACGTCCAAGTTAGGCGTGTAATCCCCTTGTATTGCTGAATTGTTGGGCCTTAAATGTGGCGTTTGGTAGTTGATATCGGACCTTGAAAAGGTGGAAAAGTATGTAGAAACAAAGGAAGTACCCGGAGTACAATGTAGAGTTTGACTCGTTGGCTCGGTATGTACCCGCTTTAGTAGCAGACATGGAGGACAGAGTGCACCGCTATGTCACAGGGCTCGATGATTACTTGGCAGAGGGTTGCACGGGGGTAGCTCTTCATCCGGGCATGGACATTTCCGCGTGCGCAGCTTATTCACTGGGTGTGAGAACGTAGGGCCGCGGATTGATAGATATCGCCAGGCGAAGAGGGCGGGGCGGTAAGGTCCTCTGGTAGTTTTCGAGGCGGACGACCTCAACAGCAGACCGGATTTGCACCTCAGCCGGTTCAGAGCGCTCCTCCACCGTCTTCCGGACGTCCAGGGTATTCAGGCGGGGCGGCTCGTGGCTTGGGTTCCCGGAGAACGAGTTCGATCGACGAGGCCACCTATGCCTCGGTGTGGTAGATGTGGTGATTACCATCATGGGGGGTGTCGTGTTCCTCCAGGAGCTTGTTACTCTTGTGGCCAGTAAGGCCATTTGAAGAAAGATTGTCCGACCAGAGGCGACATAAATGTTATGGTTCAGCCGACAGGGTCAGTTGCTGGATCTTCGTCTTCGGTGGTCATGCGCCCCGGAGGGCAGGGTGTTCACGGACCAGCAGGCCGCGGCAGGGGTCGTGGTGGGGTCCATTCAGCGGGTCCTCGAACCGCATTTATGCTATGTCGGTATCGGGACGCGAGGCGTCACGGATGTCGCCGCAGTACATTATTGGTTTCATGTTGTGATGTATATGCTTTGATAGATCCAGTTCTACCTTGTCCTATATATCTCCTCATATTCTGGTAGAATAGGATAGAACCCGAGTCCATAAAACCTTTTGAGGTGGCTACGCGATGAGTGATTCGATGGTAGCCGGCGGGTATATAAGGCTTGCCCGATGACTATATCTGATCGTCGGACCTAGCCGACTTGATCGAGTTGGATATGACGGACTTTGATGTGATTATGGGTATGGATTGGCGAGCGTCTTGTTATGCCAATGTGGACTGTAGAGAGAGATTGGTACGGTTCCAGTTTCCTGGGGAGCCGATTATCGAGTGGAAGGGGAATCTGCGTCGTAGGGTAGGTTTATTTCTTACCTCAGGCTAGGAAGATGGTGCGGAAGGGATATATCTACCATATGGTTCGGTATTCGACATCGAGGCGAGATACGGACCTTGATCGATCCGGTTGTTAGAGAGTTTCGGACGTATTCCCGCACGATCTTGGGTATCCTCCCGAGAGAGATTGAGTTTTGCATTGATATGTTGCGGACACTCGACTATATCTATTCCACCATCTGACGGATGGCACTGCCGAGTTGAGGAATTGAAAGACCGGTGAAGGATTTCTTTGGAAAAGGCTTTATCGAGCCTAATGTTTCTCCCGCAGGAGCGCCGATTTTATTTGTAAAGAAGAAGGATGGGGCCAGCTGCGTATGTGTGTTGATTCTGACGGTGAATAAGGTAACTATCAAGCAGATACCCTCCCGTGATTGATGATTTGTTTGACCAGTTGCAGGGGGCGAGGTGTTTTTACAAGATAGACATGCGGTCTGGTTATCATCAGGTGCGAGTTAGAGAGGCAGATATCCCAAAGACTACATTCAGGACCCGGTATGGGCACTATGAGTTCAGGGTGATGTCTTTCGGGTTGACCAACACCCCAGCAGTATTCATGGATTTAATGAACCGGGTGTTCAAGCCATTCTTGAACATGTTCGTTATAGTATTCATTGATGATATCCTGGTTTATTCACGCACAGAGCAGGAACATGCAGATCACTTGAGGGCGGTATTGGGAGTCCTCCGGGACCGGCAGTTGTATGCCAAGTTTTCGAAATGCGAGTTTTGGTTGGTGATGCGCGTTAAGATGCACACACTTAAACGCAAGTGCACGTTATCGTATCAAGTAGTATAGTCTTAGATTAGACCGAATATCGTCCTCTGGGATTAGGGTTCAAGTACCAATTATCTATTTTCTAGTATCTATTTGGTGGTTTAATGATTGATTGGTTGTTTATAACTAAGAATTATGAAAACTATTTTAACTATAAAGATTTACTTCAGTGATGATGAGAACAGGGCTTCTATGTATCCTCACTATCCGCTTATGCTACTTACTAATGCATTACTTATGGTATTCTTCTTTTGGAGAAAGCAGGTTTACGAAATCGTTTTATACTCCCGTTAGGGTTATATAAACACTCAACCCCAGTATCGTTCCTTACCTACCTTTCGGTGATACGGGTAACTTTATAGGAGGATTAAGAACAAAAACCTAGTTGACCGTCACACACAATGCGCAAAATTAGGGTTGTTAAGCCTCTCATCAACGCTACATAACAAATTGAGGTATTTTCATCCCCAATTCAAGCATGTCTACCCAACTTACAACATATTCACAATCCCCCCTTTTCAGAATATGATTAGAAATCATATAGTGATAATTAGTTGTCAATTAATTACCAAGAATTCAACTCAATTATTGGATAGATCTCTCAATAAGAAAAACAACCATAAGCATGCATTAAATTATAGCATAAGTTTCAAGCAATTCAACATAGAAAGCCCTATAAGAGAATTAGTTCCTAGCCATTGACATGACAAGAACTAATTCCATGTTCATCATACAAAACTGAAATAAAGTAAAGAAAAGGGAAAGAAATTACTAAATTAATGGTATCCAATCTCCAAGCAAAAGTCTTGAGTTATGCAAGAAGGGGAACCCCTTAAAAACTGCCTAGGGTTCTCCTTTTATAGGCTGAAAACCGCCTCAACTTTTCCCTGCAGGCCTGGACCAAAATCCGTCTAAAAACCTATTTTTTTCGCGTCGGCGCGCTCGCAGACAGCGCCATGCGGAAGTTCTGCAATCCGTCGATTGTTTAGCGCGCGGCCGATATCTGTTGTCGGTAGCGCGCGCTATATCTTCTGTCTCTCGATAGTGGGCGTTGCGGCCTAACTTTTAGCGCCGCAGCTGAATCTTCGCACGCCTTACGAATGATGGCGCCATGGTTTCTTTTAGCTGCGAGGCGCGCGCACGGTCTTGATTTTTCCCTCGTTCGCCACTTTCTCTGTTTCCAGCTCTGGCGTCTCCTCTTTTGCCCTCTTTTTGCTCCTTTTCCGCCATTTGGCCATTTTAACCACTTTGACTCAAAAGAAAGAAAAACTATCCTAATACGACACTTATATGTGCAAAACGGGACAAAAGACTAACTAAAACTGACTCAAAAGGTGTATATAAAATACACCGATCAGTTGGCTTCAGTGGCTTTCTTAGGGCATGTTATCGGGGCCGATGGTATTCGGGTTGATACAACAAAGATTGAGGCAGTCAAGACTTGGCCTAGACCCACTACACCAACGGAGGTGCGCAACTTTTTGGGCCTTGTGGGTTATTATCGGAGATTTGTGGAGAAGTTTGCTTCCATTTCAAAGACCTTTGACTAGGTGACTCGTAGCGGTATGTTCCGGTGGACGGATGCTTGTGAGGAGAGCTTCCAGTTACTGAAGGAAAAATTGACGACCGCCCAGTTCTTACTCTTCCAGAGGGTTTAGACGAATATGTGGTTTATTGTGATGCGTCGGGTGTCGGGCTTGAGTGCGTGCTGATGCAAAGACAAAGTTATAGCTTAGCGTCTCGACTCGAAGCGTAGGAAGAATTACCCGCGTGACTTAGAGTTGGCGTGATGATTCACGCCTTGAAGATCTCGGAGACATTATTTATATGGAGTTCATGTGGATATTCTTGTTATACCCGTAGTTGCAGGTATGTATGTGAGACGTGCGTCTGAGTACGGCAGAATTTTGAAAAGAAAGAAAGATGTGAGTTTTCGACGGAAAAGTTTCCGGTTATTTGTGAAGAAAAAGGTTCGTTAATGGGAATTGGATTCCCAGATTTGGTATTTGGACTTCATAGATTATATTAGAATTTTGAGATTTTATTTTGGAAATGGTCACGTGGGGCCCACGGAGAAGTTTACGGATTTTGTGGGGCCACTTTGTTTTTGAGATTTCCATTAATTTGGATATTTTGGAAGACGAAATATTCAGGCGAATCGGGGCGACACGTGTCACCCACGTGGCACCTCGCCGATTTTACATTTGTGCACAACACGGTTAGAGTCGTTTTTAAACGTTTTGCGTAACTGCGAAGGAAAATTCCGGCTATGTCGTTTTGTATTTTTGCGGATTTTTCCGAGAGGCGAAACATTTTGGACCACGGGAGGGTGGCGTGTGTCACCTCACAATGGAAACAAGTGGGGCGTGGCCGCGATTGGAGGGCAAGTTGTGCTAGATATTTGTGTAGATATTTGTGAGGGTTTTAAGGAGTAGGGGCTAGGGTGCACTTGGCTTGATCTTGGCCTTACACTTGCCTCACATGGCTTGATCTTGGCCGTTGGTTGGCCTTTGGTTTTGCTATAAATACCCTCAGCGTGAAGACTTATTCATTCACTCCTCACTTTGTCTAAGTCTTGAAATCCCTCCTCCCTCTAGTAGCTCTCGCCCTAAGCCTCTCCCCTCCTCCTCGTGGCCTTTGGCGAGAAGGGTTCCCCTTTGTGGTGCTAGCGTGGGGTACCACTGCCTAGGTTGTTTTCGTATAATACCCTCCTTGTGGTATTGAAATACTTCTCTAGTATTGTTATAATGCCCAAAATACCTTAGCCTTGTACCTTGTAGTATTCCAAAGATACCTCTATACGCAGAGTCCGTAAATACTACCTTTGTCCCTTTTAGTCTCAAACCAAACCCTAAGGAAATCTTCAGTTGGTTGAAGTATTTGAGTAGAAGTTAGTTAGAACTTCTAAGGGTTGTTTGGAGCGGATTGAGCGCACGGAGTAGGAGCTAAACCTTGCTCGGGATCGACATTATAACTTGGATAATTTTGGGCTTATCGAGGTAATTATCTTGTCCTCTATTGTAATTGGAAATTACATGTTTGTTGGAATATATAGTTGAGGTATACTATATATGGAACTATACTTAGTATTCGCAATGTCTTTTGACTTAAGCTGAAGAATAAAGCGAATCAGCTGTATTTACATAGATGTATTGCGATGAGACTTGTGTAGAATTGTACACGCCAGGTTAGGCGTGTAAACCCCACTGGTTGGCTTGGTAGCCGGCCTCGATAGAGGAGAGATTTACGCTGTCATTGCGGGAAGAGAGAGTCAATTTTCTATAGAAAGATAGAAACTTGTGTTTTGGGGTTAATAGACGTTTGTGACCTTTATAGGTGAAAGTACTAAAGAGTAGCGTGATACTCGAGGAGTGGAAAGAAAGAGTTGTAGTACTTGGAGCATTTTGCTTATTGTCGATAAATCGTCGCGAGGTATGTGAACCTCTTCCTATCTTTTCTAGCATGATTGTTGTGAACTATGTAGTACGGTAGACGTACATGTGCTAAGTGATTTGGTTGGTTTAAAACATAGGGTGTTATAATAGCTTTATGGGAAGTTAGTTATAACGACCTTATGTAGGTAAAAATGGTTGACTGATGTTAGAAGTTAAGAGACTTGATCTTATAAGATAAGAGACTTAACTTATTTGTTTTAATGTGGATGTTGTGTGAAACCTCATTCGTGAGTAATGAGTACTTGGTTTTTTAAGGGATAATGTTTTACTGATTTTGGGAATCAGAATGTGTATCGACAGACCATTGCAGCGTTAATAAAGGAAAATGTATTGAATAATGATGTGTTGTATTAAAACCAGTAGAAACCTCCATCTGCATAGAAGCTAAGATAAGACAAAATGATATTACATTTTCTAGATCATGGCTGCTGTAATAAGATCGTTATAAACAAGAATAAACTACTCACATATATGACATATGTTACTCAATTGTTCTAAAAAAGGAATCAAGTGATTAAGTTTGGGAACTATGAAACCATTTGAAAATGAGAAGCTTGAGTAATTGAAACTAGGCAAACTGGAACTTAGGAAAAGAATGTTGTTACTTGATTTTGAAAAGGAAGGAGGGTTGGTCATTCTAATACTACGGGTATCGGGTGACTTTTATAAAAGTAATGGATCTCTTTTAAAAGAACTTAACGTATGTAGTACTTTGGGGTTAAAAACCCGGACTTTGGCATAAAATGAAAGTACTTTGAGTTGTGTGAAACTTGCCTATGCTTGTTGTTGTGAAACTTGCCTATGCTTGTTGTTGTGAAACTTGCCTATGCTTGTGATGATAGCCTTTGTTGTGCAAGTGTGGTATTTACGTATTCTGCGCGTCTCTCGATAGAGGCGTCGACTTGTTGAGAACTTCCTTGGACGCGTCTTTGGCGGTGATGGAGAATTCCACGGGTATGTTTCCATTTTGATTATCGTCTTGTTGTTGATGTCACATGGACATGTCTACACCGTCACGAATTAGGGGCACGCGGCACGTGCGGTCGGGTTGATTACGATATATTGTTATTGTGGTTACATGGACATGTCTACACCGAGGTAGAATTCGGGCGTGTGGCGCGGCGGGGTTGATCACCCAAGATATTATTGTTGATGTCACATGGACGTGTCACACCGAGGTAGAATTCGGGGCGTGGCCGTAGGGCATTGGTATTATTGTTGCATCATGGACATGTCTACACCGTCTGCAGGGGCACGCGCCGTGATGCGAACATGATTGATGTTGTGGGCGTGAGACCCATAGTTATATTTGAGTGATGACTTGAGGGCCGAGTCCCGATCGACATGATCGCTTTTATGTTGTGAGCGTAGTTTGGTTATCATACATGTCTCCGCTTTATATAGACTAGTATGATTTCATTCTGATATCTTTTACGATTTCACATACTTGGTACTGTTATCGACCTCGCCCGGCTGCGTTCATCCGCAGTAGGTACATCGGCCGTGGATCCCCGCCTTAGGATCACGATTCAGCGTATTGGGAAGCTCCGTTTCTTGGAGGCTTATCTTTTGGTATGTGTTCCACAGGTTGTAGGTTCTTACATTCGTGGGTATGGCGGGGCCTGTCCGTCATAGTCGTTGTAAATCTTAGAGGTGCAGTAATCTTGTTGTGGCGGGGTTGTAAAGGATTAAACTGCTCGTGTTTTATGATATATCGGGCGCAACCGCTTTGGTTGGCTTTGCTTATTACTATATCTCTTGTTTATGACTCATGTTTTATTTTCCTGGTTTTGATGTTGTATCACCAGGGTGCCGGTAAGGCACGATGCTGGCCCTAACGGTCGTTACATTTACACAGACCACAAGAGTCTCCAGTATATCTTCAGCCAGAGGGAGCTGAACTTGCGGCAGAGACGGTGGTTAGAGCTACTTAAGGATTATGATGTCGATATCCTATACCACCCAGGGAAGGCCAATGTAGTTGCAGATGCCCTTAGTCGCAGATTGATGGGTAGTCTGTCAGATGTGCAGCCAGAGAAAAGGGGCATGGTCCGCGAGTTACACCAGCTAGCGAGCCTTGGGGTTCGTTTGGTTGGTTCTGATAGTAATGGAGTTCGGGTTCGAGAGGTTACCGAGTCTTCCATCATCGAGGATGTGAAGAGGCGACAATATGAGGATCCGGTTATGGTGCGGTATCGAGACACGGCTCTTCGGGAGGAGAAGAGTCTATTTGTGGTATCACCTGATGGGGTGCTAAGATTTGAGGGCAGGTTTTGTGTACCCGATGTAGCAGACTTCGATGGAGTGCAGGGAGGCACACAGTGCTCGTTACTCTATTCATCTGGGGTTGACTAAGATGTACCATGACCTCAGGTGTATATATTGGTGGGATGGCCTGAAGAGGAACGTTGCGGAGTTTGTGGCGCAGTGTCCGAATTGTCGCCAGTCAGTGGAGCACCGAGCACAGTGGGTTGTGCAGATGATAGAGATTCCGACATGGAAGTGGGAGGTGATCAACATGGACTTTATTATAGGGTTACCTCACACTCAGAGGAAGCATGATTCCATTTGGGTTATTATCGACAGGCTGACGAAATCAGCCCATTTTCTTCCAGTCAGGACGACTTTTTCGGCCGAGGATTATGCTAGATTGTATATCCGAGATATTGTGAGACTGCACGGAGTTCCTATATCGATTATTTCAGACAGAAGAGCCTAGTTCACGGCTAACTTCTGGAGGTCTTTCCAGGAGGGATTAGGGACACGGGTGAGTCTCAGTACTGCGTTTCATCCTCAGACCGACGGACAGGCCGAGCGTACTATCCAGACACTTGAGGATATGCTGCGGGCCTGTGTTATTGATTTCAGGGGTAGCTGGGAGGATCATTTACCTCTTGTGGAGTTTGCATATAACAACAGCTACCATTCTAGTATCCGACGACGCCTTACGAGGCCTTATACGGGAGGAAGTGCAGTCACCGATAGGCTGGTTTGAGGTGGGAGAAGTTCGATTAGTTGGGCGGACTTGATTCAGCGATGGATAAGGTGAAGCTTATCCACGAGCGGTTATTGTCACCGAGTCGGCCAGTGTCGATGCAGATCATCGGCGTCGACACTTGGAGTTTGAGGTGGATGATTGAGTCTTCCTGAAGGTATCACCCATGAAGGGCGTGATGAGAATCTGGAAGAAGGGGAAACTTAGCCCAAGGTACCTTGGGCATTACCAGATTGTCCGTAGGGTAGGCAAGGTTGCCTATGAGTTGGATCTGCCGTCCGATCTGGAGGTAGTACATCCAGTTTTTCATGTGTCTATGTTGCGAAAGTGTATTGGAGATCCATCTAGAGTACATCTGATTTGTGATGTCCAGGTGACAGAGGGGTTATCATATGAGGAGAGTCCCATAGCGATACTCGATCTCCAGGTTAGGCGATTGCGGACTAAGGATGTGGCTTCCGTCAAGGTCTTATGGCGGAACGAGAACATGGAAGAAATGACATGGGAAGCAGAAGAGGACATGATGAAGAAGTATCCTCACTTGTTCCCTACACCTCCAGGTAACCCACTTTCCTGCTTGTTAGTTTTTTTAAATTGGCACTTATGCTTAAGTATTGTTGTGGCCACGTGGAGCGTCCTTATTTGCAAGAAGAATGGTTAAGAGGGTCTATGTCGATATTGTGATTTGAGTAAGCATAGAAGGAACATTCGGAACGAATGTTTCTAAGGGGGGGAGAATGTTACACCCCGTAGTTCAGGTCATGTTTTTGAGAACGTACGAAAGGAATTGAGACTTAAATTTTAGAATGATGGGTTGACGGAATGTTTCGGATGGGTTGTTAGTCAACTTTGAGGCGGTTTATGTCCCGTTACATTGGGAGTTCGTAGGTGGTTCAAAGGCCTAGTATGTAATTCGTTGAGTCTAGTTCCCAACGCAACAAACCGTGCATCGATAGGATATCGGAGTAGAAAGTTATGGAAGTTACAAGTTCGGTCTGTGATGGCGTAAAAGCAACTTGGTCAGGGCCAGTACGCGCCGGATCTGAGCATGGCGCCGGTTATGCTGAGAATTCTCTGAAGTTGCAGCGCCGCGGCGCCGGAAGTGCTGAAAATTCTCGGAGGTTTCAGCGACGCGGCGCCGACTGCAGGGCCGCGGCGGGATTTTTGCGAAATCTGGGGGGGAAATCAGATATTTTCTTTTTAAAAGGCCATGGGAGGGTGACAAGTGTCCCTCCCATCTGAGTTAGTGGAAATGCTAATTATTTGACCAAGTCTTGAAGACTTGGTCATTCTTCCAAAAACCTTCCTCTCTCTAAAAATCTCTCTTCCTTTTCTCTAAAATTCCTCTCCCTTCTCTTTAGAAATTCAAGAAGAAACCAAAGCCTAGAGAAATTTCAGAAAAGGTGGCAAGAAGGAAACATGTTGGCAAGCTTGTAGGAGGTTTGTGGAGGTGATTGTGGAAAGAAGGCAAGTGAAATTTGTTGGACTAATTTGGGTAAGCTCTAGGGTAACAATCCTTTCTCTTTTGCTAGTAAATTGTGTTGCATGTGTGGAAGAAAGGACTTGTAGTTGTCAATATTGCTCTTAGATATATTGCATGTAGGAAATACAATTTGGAATTGAAAGGATTGGATAAGGGTGATAAGTGAACATGTTATAGCCAAGATAATACCTTAAACTTATTGGATTGTTTATTTTGTATTGTGGGGAAGAATTTTACACGTCCAAGTTAGGCGTGTAATCCCCTTGTATTGCTGAATTGTTGGGCCTTAAATGTGGCGTTTGGTAGTTGATATCGGACCTTGAAAAGGTGGAAAAGTATGTAGAAACAAAGGAAGTGCTGTCTAATTTTCCGTAGAATAAGGAGCTTGTTCAATTAGAATGTTCTACGTTGAAGCTAGAAGCTAATGAACGTATTATGGTCATTATAGGTTAACATACTACGTGCGGTATATTGGACTTGCGAGTGGATTGACCCGAAGAGGTATGCGGAACTTTCCTATCTCTTGAGCATGAATAGCTGCACTTATGTAGTACGGTAGACGTACAAGACTTTGATATCCCTTACTTGTTTTAAGAATAGCCAAGTTGGGTGAGTAAGGGGATTAACTCACTTCTTTAAAAGTATTAAGGATGTCTTAAGTTTTCAAAGTTAAAGGACTTGAAGTGTTTTAAGTATATGATACTTGTTTCGTTTTAAAAGTATAAGTCCCTTGGAGATAGGGAAATGTATTTGACTAATGTATAACGTTAATATAACGACTTTATGGGAAGTTGGTTATATTAGCTTTATGGAAGGTTAACAAAGAAAGATTTACTCCAAGTAAAATAAGTATGGATAAATGATTTGAATTTGTGAAAGACAAATTGATTTAAGGCATCAATTGCCTAAGGTTTTAAAAGAAATGAAGTCACTTGATTTAGAAGTCTATTATATTTCTAAAAGGAAACGTGACTTGTCTTGAAAAGTAGTCGTGACTTGATACTACGGTTATTAGTATCTTGAAAGTTTTATATAACAAGGAGTCATTCTTAAAAGGTTAGAGGTAGGTGGTACTTGGGTTGAATTCCCGGACTTTCTCTTAAATGACATGTTAGTGCCTTAAGTAAACTAAAATGAGAGGATACATTAATAATGTTATTAAGAAGTTAGGGGATTTCTTAACTTGCTTATGTTATGATAAGCCGGTAGCGCTTATGTTATGTATGATAACCGGTTGTGCTAGGTTATATATTATTACGGGGTAGATCCCGGGTTACTACTTATTCCATGGATTTGCTACCCATGATGCGAGTGCGGTGTTTGTACTCATTGCGGGCCCACCGGGCCCCTGCGGGTGAAATAGTCCCATGCGGGTGAAATAGTCCCATGCGAGGCGGATGACCTAATGCGGGTCTACAGGACCTATGCGGGTGAAATAGTCCTAGGAGTAGGATTGCTTAATGATACTACGGGCGAGGGACCCTGTTTTGATCATGAGCCTCCTATTTTTATGTAGTAAATTTTATACTTGTTACTCTCATTGTTAGTAAGGCATAGTGCACTGAAATTTGATTATCATCCATATCTCCAGCTTTATTTAGACTTATGATATTATTACAGTATTTTCCAGTTTTACATACTTGGTACATATTGTGTACTGACCCCCTTCCTCGGGGGCTGCGTTCATGCCGCAGGTAAGGGTAAGCAGGTGGTGGATCCTCATTCTTAGGATCTTTGATCAGGTGTCAGAAGCTCAATTTCTCCGGAGGCTTGACTTTTGGTACGGTTCTCCCTGATGTTATAGATATCATGTACATTCAGGGGTATGACGGGGCCCTGTCCCGTCATAGTTGTTACAAACTCTTAGAGGCCTGTAGTCCTGTTATAAATTGGGTTATAAGGGATGTAACTGTTCAGTTTTTGTGATATTTATATTTACGGGAAGGTAGCCGTTTTGGGTTAGCCGGTTTCATATTTTATATTGTTTCTTGTTTATGAGTTTACTTCCGCTGGTTTTCTCTGATGTTGTATCACAAGGGTGTCCGGGGTAAGGCACCAGTCATGGGCCCGAGGTCGGGTCGTCGTGACATATATCTTATTTCTTGTATTCATTTTTTGATTGTATTTTATATTTTGAAGGAGATTTTTCTGTTTTGAATACACTTTACTGAGCAAATTATTACATGAATACATCGTGATCGTTTTATGAATACACCCGATAAACATACTATGTAGCAACTAAAAAATAGCTATGCGCTGTAAATATTAAAACTATAGCTACTGCAAATTTAAAATCCTAAACTATAGTCATTTGTGTAAGTTTCATATTATTGTAGGGCTGGCCAGTGGGTCGGGCCGGGCCCAGTGGGATGGGCGAGGTCGGGACGGAGAGGAGTGGCGGGGTCGGGCTGGGGCGGCCAAGCAAGACTGGTACGAGCGGGACGATATTGTGTCCCGTCCCGGTGGGCAGTGGGTCAAGGCGGGTCGGGCGGGACATGTTTTTTTTAAAAAAATTTCCATTAAATTAAAAATACTAACATATAGGCATAAATATTTTAATATTTATAAACTAAATAATTGAACAAAGACAATAAGAGTGTAAAAAAAATATCCCAAGGCTGTTTTTGTTCCTCTTATATTATTAATTATTTCATTAAAATATACAAGATTCAGAATTACAACATTGTAGTGTACTGTTGTTGAAAAAAATTGCAAAAGACATAGAAAAAAAATACTAAAATTGCAATAAAATAAATTACCAATTTGAAAATACTTTTTCTAGTTTCTTTATAATTTCGTGTGTTTCTTCGGTTGGAATTGGTATATCTTGGTCAAATTGTTCCACGTCGCTACTCATGCCTTCAGATAATATGTCGTTGTAGTTTTCGTCTTCTTCTTCGTTAATCTCTGGTTGACCGCACCCTATTCGCTCCGCTCGTATCCAATATCTGAATAGTACCACCATCTCCAAGCTGTCTCCGACTAATGAGTGTATGTGCTCTCCTATTTGAAATCTGCCGGCAGAAAAAACACTTTCAGAAGCGATTGATGACGTTTGAATGTTCAAAACATCTCAGGCCATCATTGAAAGTGTCGGAAATGTATTCTCATTCTGCATCCAATATTTCAGCAAGTCTTCCTTTTCGTCTTGATTGAAAACTGTTTGGTAAGGTAAAGTACCCTGCAAAACAAAAACATCGAACTCGCTAATTTGGTTAGCAGTGCTACCACCACACATTCTATTTCTGAGGCTCAATACTAGCCGCAGAAACAACGTGTTTTTTAGAGGCTGTGTTGAAGTAGAAGAAGATGGTACGAAAACAGGTTGGTTGCTGGCACTTTCTTGCTGGTAATGCCGATATACTTTTTTGCATTCATCTTCTACACTAGCCAACACTTCTTCTAGCGTTTGTTCAATAGGTGGTGGGACATTTAAATTTTTGGGAGTTGGAGGTGGTAGTACGTCCATACAGTTATAAATATTTTCAATAAGACTTTTACAATCGTCTATTTTAATAGTCGGGTTTAATACAACATCAATAATATAAATAGGGGAATAGGAATAAAATATTTCTTTATTTTCATAAACATTTTTTTAATAGCTGCCTTATAAGCAGGTTTTTTTCCATATATTCTTTAAGCAGTAAAAATATTATAGCTATATAAAACAACATAGTTGAAATAGTAGGATAATATATAGTAGAAATTTTTTTGTTGCTCGATGAAAATTCTCTAGAAATACAATAAGTTCTTTAATTTTGTCTCAATCGTTATCCACAATCATATCAGTTGGATTTTGATTATGAGCGTTAAAAAATAAAGTGATAGGTTTTCTATAATGATAAGCAACATGTAGTTGGTCATATAAAGAATTCCACATAGTGGGTACTTCTTCGGGAATTTTTCTATAAGATAGTCCACAATCGTGACAAGTTTTTTATAATCTTTTCTCCGTTAGATTCTATTATTTTTAAAAATAAAGTTTACAGCAAATTGTATTTTTTCAAGAATATCTTGAAAAAATGAAATACCATCCTTTACAACTAAGTTATAAATATGACACGCATATTTGATATGATTTTTTTTTGGAAAAGACGGAGTTAAAACTTCTTTTAAAACATAAATAGCAGCATTGTTAGAAGATGCATTATCTAATGTAATACTCATAACTTTATCAGTTATTCCGTAATAATCGCAGACTAAATAAATATTTTCTGAAATAAACTCACCAGTGTGCCTACTATCTATATATCTATATGCTAAATACGTTTTTGCATAGACCATTTATAAACTATCCAATGACAGGTTACCGTTAAATAATCATGGTCGTTAGTGTTATACCCCGTGGTTCGGTCCGACGCGATCGAGGCCTCAGCGGCGGCTGCAGGCGGCGCGCTGGCGGGTGATTGTAGGCCGCGACGGAAGTCGGCCGCGCGCCGAAAGATCGAGGATCGCAAGTTTCAGCGCCATGCCGGGAAGCGGCCGCGTCGCCGAAGATCCGGTCGCGAGTTGCGCCGCCGCCAGCCGGAAGCGGCGCGCGCTGGCGAAATCGCGGAAAAACTTAGGAAAATCGATCTTTTATTTTAAAGGGCATGGGTGGGGACAAGTGTCCCCATCCGATTATGACGTTATATTGACCAAGTCTTAAAGACTTGGTCATCTTTCATCTCTCTCTTAGAAAAAGCTCATCCTTCTCTCTTAAATTATTTCAAGCTCCTCCTTCTCTCTAAAACTCCAAAAGATATTCTAGCCTTAGGAAAAATCTGAAAAAGAAAAAGGCAAGAAGGAAGCTTGTGGCTAGCTTGTGAAGGTTGTTGTGATGGTGTTCTTGGAATAGAAGCTAGCAAATTGTTGGATAAATTTGGCTAAAGCTTTAAGGTAATGATTCTTCCTCTATTATTAGTTTTTAGTATTGCATGTGAAGAAGAAAGTACTTGTGGTAGTAAATGATGCTATTAGAGTCATTGCATGCAAGAAATGTGGGTTGGGTATGAAGGATTTGGCTAAAGAGATATTATGAGCATGTTGTAGCCTAAAAACTACTTTAGAATTGTTAAGTGTATTATTATAACTTATGGGGCAGAATTTTACACACCCAAGATTAGGTGTGTAATCCCATTTGTGTTGGTTTGGATGTTGGGCCTTAATGAGGCGTTTGAGTGTTGAAAATCGGCCTTTGAAAAAGGTGGCAAAGTGAGTAGAAACAAAGGAAATGGTGCCCAATTTTCCTTAGGAATTGGTAACTTGAATTTGGAATTTCTACATTGAAATTAGGAGTTAATGAACGTATTATGGTCATTATAGGTTGACGACACGCGATAGTTGGAATTAACAAGTGGATCGACCAAGAGGTATGTAGAGCTTTCCTATCTCTCGAGCATGAATAGTTGTATCTATGTAGTACGGTATCGACAAGATTTGATAATCTACACTTGTTTTAAAGTATATGATACTTGTTTCATTTCAAAAGTATAAGTCCCTTGGATTGAGGGAAAATGTATTTGACAAAGGGATAACGCTAATATAATGGCTTTATGGGAAGTTAGTTATATTAGTTTTCTTGAAAGGTTCACAAAGAAAGGTTTACTCTAATTAAAACAAGTACGGGTAAAGGATTTGAAACTAAGAAAGGTGAATTGATTTTTAGGCATTGGTTGCCTAAGGTTTTAAAGTAAATGAAGTCACTTGAATTAGAAGCCTATTATATTTCTAAAAAAGAAATGTGACTTGTCTTGAAAAGAAATCGTAACTTGATACTATGGTGATTAGTATCTTGGAATCTTTGTATAAAAAGAGTTTTTCTTAAAAAGTTAGAAGTACATGATACTTGGGTTGAATTCCCGGATTTTCTATTAAAAGACATGTTAGTGCCTTAGGATACTAAAATGAGAGGATATATTAATAATGTTAATAAGAAGTTAGGGGATTTCTTAACTTGCTTATGTTATGATAAGCGGTAGTGCTTATGTATGATATGATAGGCGGTAGTGCTTATGTTGTGATATGATAGTAGGTAGTGCTTCATTATGATATGATAGGCGGTAGTGCTTATGTTATGTATGATAGCGGATGAGCTATGTTATATATTTGTATTATTACGATAAACCCGGGTTGTTATCTATGCCATGGATTTGCTACCCATGACGCGAGCGCGCTTGCACTCACGCGGATCCGGACCATAGGATTCACGCGGGTGAAATAGTCCCACGCGAGTACGGCGACGGTACTCATGCGGGTCCACAGGATCCATGCGGTGAAATAGTCTCACGCGGGTGAAATAGTCCCACGACGAGGCGGATGACCTCACGCTGGTCCACAGGACCCGTGCGGGTGAAATAGTCCCGAGTAGGATCGCTTAACGATACTACAGGCGAGGTACCTGCTTTGATCGTGAGTCTCCTATTTTTATGCTATAAGATTTATACTTGTTACTCTCATTGTTAGTAAGGCACGGTCTGAGAAATTGATTTATATCTAGGACTCAAATTATTTTTGACTTATGATATTACTACGATTTTCCGCTTTACATACTTGGTACGTTGTGTCATCGACCCCTTCCCGGGGATGCGTTCATGCCGCAGGTAAGGGAAAGCAGGTGGTAGATCCTCATTCCTAGGATCTTTTACTCAGGTGTCAGGAGCTCCATTTCTTCGCAAGCTCGACTTTTGGTATGGTTCTTGTCACGACCCGAACCCGGGCCCGTGACTGGTGCCTTACCCCGGGCACCCTAGTGATACAACATCAGAGAAAAACCAGCGGAAATAAAAACTTAAACATATAAAACAGTGAAATAAGAAAGTAGGCTAACCCAAACGGTTACCCTTTTTTTTTTTACATAATTTAAAACTTGAAAGCGATCATCCCATACAAACTCGCTCGATATCTGGCTATGCGAGGCGCGGCGCCGCAACTCCGTGGCTTCTGATGTTTAGCGCCGCTCGCTTCTGGTCTCTGAGCGCGCGCTGAATCTTCTGCAGCCTTCTCGAATAATAGCGCCGCGCCCGCTTCGATCAGTGAGGCCGCGCGCAGTCCGGATTTCACCTCGTTTGCCACTTTCTCCGTTTTCAGCTCTAGTACCTCCTCTTTTTCCCTCTTTTCGCTCCTTTTCCGCCATTTGGCCACTTTAACCATTTTGACTCAAAAGAAAGAAAAACTATCCTAATACGACACTTTGTATGTACAAAACGGGACAAAAGACTAACTAGACTGACTCAAAAGGTGTATATAAAATACACCGATCACGCTGCATTGGCTTGTTCGATCCTTATTCCCATTTCCGAAATTTGTAACGTTATTCTTTTAAAAATCAAGTATTCTTTTCTCACGAATTAGGTTTTATACTTTTCAACACCATTTAGGTCAATTACCAGTCCGTCTCTTATCTTTTGAAATCGACAAACCATTCTTTTAACTACATAAAGTGGTTATAACAAACTTCCCATAAAGCCGTTATAACACTTTATGTTTTAAACCAACCAATTACCACTATAAACATTTATGAGACCAATAGGGCTCATTCTTTAACTCACCAAGTACGTTACTAACGGATAAGACTTTACTACTATTTTCACACAATGAAGCCCTTAACACTTCATATCAAGTCAAGGCACAAAAGGAAATCAAATTCCTTTAACACTCAAGGCCTACCGCACTATATATTTTACAAATAGTCATGCTGAAGAGGATAGGAAGAATCACATACCTTGCGACGATTGTCGACAATAAGCAAAATGCTCCACAGCACTATCTCCCTTAAGAGGAATATGCTACACGTAGTACTTCAATCCTATAAGGATCATAAAACGTCTATCAATCTCTAGCTTCGAACGTAGAATAAACTAAGTGCAAAGTCCCTAAATTCTACGACAATTTGGACGGCACTTCCTTTGTTTCTACTAACTTGCCACATTTGTTAAGGTCGAATTCAATAACCAAACGCCCCACAATAATACAAAATAACCCAATACTTTCCATGCCATTCTTGGCCAACAATTCTTAAATCCCTTTCAATACTTTCCAATCCAAGTTCTTAAGTCTAACATGATATCTAGCCCTAGACATCTTCAACAATTACAATCTCCCTTTACAACATGCGACGTCCCAATTAGAAATCCAATTGAAGTTACAATCTTAAGGCTAACATGCCCATTTCAGTTTTTAACAAGACAACAAGATCCAAATCTATACAATATAAAAACCTCGTGCTCAATTCTATACTACTACAATATAACAACTTTAGGCTCAACTCTAAACTACTAAAATAAAACAACCTCAGCTCACATCTATACTACTAAAATAAAACGACCTTAGACTCATAACCAAGAGAAAGGAAACTTTTACCTTAAGGAATAGCCCACAAAAGCCCCTTTTTCTTCCACCTCTTCCACAAAATCGCCCACCAGTTACTCCACAAGTTTACCCACACTTTTTCTTCTTGCTGCTCCAACAATCTCCTCTAAAGCTAGGTTTTCTTCCAAAACTAGAGAAGGGAGAGGGTTTTTCTTAGGAGGGTTTGGAAATGAAATGAAATGGAATGGCCAAGTCTTCCAAGACTTGGCCCTAAAATAGACCACTTATCGATAAAAGGATGGGAGGGACACTTGTCACCCTCCCATAGGTTATAAACGAAATATCCTGTTTTTTCGTCACTTGCGCAAAATTCCCGCCTCGGCCGCAAGGCCACTTCCAAAAATAAATCTTCCGCATGTCGGCGCCGCGGCGCTTCCACTTCCAAAAATAAATCTTCCGCATGTCGGCGCCGCGGCCCTGCATTCCGGCGCCGCGGCGTTGCAACCCCTGCGACCCCCAGAACAACCGGCGTGCGTCCGGCGCGCGATGCACTTCTAAACCGAATCGCAGCTGACTGCGCGCACCAAACTTGAATCTTCCATAACTTTTGACTGATGTCCAAACGATTTAGCGGTTTGTTGCGTTGGGATCTAGATTTAACGGACTACACATTAGGCCTTTTAAACACCTCGAAATTCTTAACAACTGGGGTACAACACTCCAAGGTAAACTCAAAATCCGTCCAACACATGTTGTCAACTTATCTAACTCCTTGAATTTACGGGGTGTAACATTCTCCCCCCCCCCTTAGAAACATTCGTCCCGAATGTTCCTTCTAAGTCTTCAAAACGCAGACGCCGGTAGTCTTCACTACTCCACTCATGAAAGAATCAGTTATGCCACTCGTGGACTTATCACTAGAAAAATACTCCCCACATACTATGTACTTCCGACAAGGATCACTGTAAAATCTTTTACTCTAGCCGGTCTTACCTCTAAAGTTTCGATTGTTATAAATTCTAAGGTTCAAAGTTTTTCTCATCCCCAGACTTACCCTCTTCGCTAATCAGGCTTCTAAATCACATTTTTAACACAGAGTTATCCGAACATAGCACATAACACATAACACATCACCCTAACATCAATGCATACAAGTCTCTAGAGGTTTAAGAATATACCAGAATTCATCGCTTCACTTTCCTTTTGTCGTTCTACTCATGTTCCTTCCTCGCACGGCGCACAAAAGGAGGAGATGAATCACCATCGATCCCGGCGTCGAGTCTCTACATCCGCGCTTATCTCTCGTCGACAATTCCTCGCAAATGGCCTGGGCCGCATACAAAACAAACCCCATTCCAAAGACGACACTCCCACCATGGAGCCTACCACAACGGCCACAACGAGGTAGGGGTGGTCCCATCTGACTAACGTCCCTGCTCCCAAAACTCAAACCCGGGAGCCTCTTACCGCTTCCGAATTTCAACGCCCCAAGATCGCGTGATGGGCACTCAGATCGGCCGAGGTAAATAACTAGCTCGCCACGAGGCCGCCGCTCGGGTCACCAGAGGACTCTACCGCCCCGCCTCTTCTGATCTTGGTTATTCCGCCGACTTACGTTCTCACCGCTGCGATAGTTCGACGCGGCAATGTCCATGCCCTACCAAGAGCTACACCGCATCCTCCGCTAAATAATCATCGAGTCCGGTGACATAATCTGCACTCTATCCTCCATATTGGCCACCAAAACGGGGACATACCGCCAATGAGTCAAACTCTACATTGTACTCCCGAATGCGCCTCTTTGTCTTAGCATCAAAATCTGTCGGCGCGCCCTCTCCTCATCCGCGTGGAGGCAAGAAATGGCTACGAAAGCCTCTGAGAACTCACCCCAACCACTGGAGTGCATGTTCCCCGACAGCTCCCACGAATCAAACTACCGATCGCAGATCACGCAGCCGATGTGAACCCAAAACCACTTACTCGCCTCCAAGCTCGATCACTCACGATCCAGAATCGCTTGATGAACTCCTGCGGATCATCCTCGTGCCTCGACCAGAACTCGGTGGCTACAACTCGAAAAATCCGTAGCCTCAAACTATCTCGACCTCGGGTGAACCATGGGTGCTCGAACCGCCAGATCCAGCCTATCTCGTGCTCGCCACGATCCCGCCAATAATCGCCATCTCTCAGAATTCCATCTCCTCTCGCCCAGTCGCGGATCGAGGCTCAGTGCCGTAGTCTCGTGAGAGACCGCTGGCCGCTTCTACTCGCAGCCTCCTCGCCGCTTTGCCCTTCCGGGCTCGTTGCGCTGCGTGGGCATCACCGTATACAAAGAACACGCCGAGAGGAGTCCAACTTATAACACCGATCTAAGGCACGATCTCAGAGTGAGAAGAATGGAAACCAATCCTAAATATCCCATAGCCTCGATTATTGATGTGGTGCAACACACCGATAATCAAGACTTCATCGATACGGTGCGTAGACACTCTCCGAGACTAATCGCTCGATACCACTGGCACGACCAACCGGGCGTGATCGTGCCTTACCCGCACCCTAGTGATACAACATCGAGAGAAAAACCAATGAAATAAAAACTTAAACATATAAAACAATGAAATAAGAAAGTAGGCTAACCCAAACGGTTACCTTTTATTTTTATACATAATTTAAAACTTGAGCTACATCCCATACAAACTCGCCAACAACAAAGGCATGCACTTCTAAGAATTTGAAACCATAATGACGGACAGGCCCCGCCATGCCCCCGAATATACAAAAGTCAACTACTTCGTGGAATCGTACTCACGTGACAAGCTTCCGAGATACGGAGCTTCCGAGAACCGAACAATGATCCTAAGAGAGTGGATCGCCAGTTATGTACCTCAACTCGCAGATGAACGCACTCGGGCGAGGTCAAGCATAACAGTACCAAGTATGTGAAATCAATGAAATCATAATAGTCTATATAAAGCGGAGACATGTATGATAACCAAACTACAAGACACAACATATAATCACCATGTCAAGTCGTGGACTCATGCCCGTGAAATCATCACTCAAATACAACCCGAGTTTAACCCGCACAACGGTCGCATGCCCCAAGATCTTACCTGTGATAAGCACGGCCATGGAACCATCCTAATGGGCCCATACCCGTGGACCATCCAACGTGTCGCGATGCCCAAAGGAAATAACAAGATGATACTTCATGGGAAGATACCCGGGCTACCCAACGTGTCGAGATGTCCAAATAACTAACTGGATAACACTTAATTGGAAGCATACCCGGGCTACCCAACGTGTCAGCATGTCCAAGAGGATCGATACAGTGGAAGCATACCCGTGGGCTACCCAACGCGTCAGTATGTCCATCAATCAACCAGAGCCGGCCCTCCATCGAGAGACTCGGTAGCACACAACCAAACACTTGCACAACAAAGGCTACCACAACAAGCATAGGCTAGTACACACAACTCAAGGTACTATAAATACTTCTTAACACAACATCAAGTATACCATTTAAAACCCGAGTATTTAACCCCTTAAAGATCAAGGTACTCCTACCTTTTATAAACAAGTCACTTATGTTTTTCATCACAAGGAGTTCAATATTTGAAAACGAGTTACTTCCCTTTTTCCAAAAATCAAGTTACCATTTTAAATCTAATAATGAATCCCTTCCTTTATTTTCTTAAAGTCATTATAATTAACTTTCCATAAAGCTATTATAACACTTTATGTTTTAAAACAATACAAGACAAAACCATGCCTTTCTTTTAAAACAAAACACTTCCAATTCTTAGGTCTCTTTTCTTTTAGAAATCGAATTCCTTACTTTGAAATTTTTAAGAAGATCAAAACTTGATTTCAATAGTTCTTATTAGAGCAGCCATGATCTAGGAAATGTAATACAATTTTGTCTTATCTTAGCTTCTATGCAGATGGAGGTTTCTACTGGTTTTAACATGATTGAATGTCATTACTATTTCCTTTATTAACGCTGCATTGGCTTGTTCGATCCTTATTCCCATTTCCGAAATTTGTAACGTTATTCTTTTAAAAACCAAGTATTCTTTTCTCACGAATTAGGTTTTATACTTTTCAACACCATTTAGGTCAATTACCAGTCCGTCTCTTATCTTTTGAAATCGACAAACCATTCTTTTAACTACATAAAGTGGTTATAACAAACTTCCCATAAAGCCGTTATAACACTTTATGTTTTAAACCAACCAATTACCACTATAAACATTTATGAGACCAATAGGGCTCATTCTTTAACCACCGAGTACCCGTTACTAACGGATAAGACTTTACTACTATTTTCACACAATGAAGCCCTTAACACTTCATATCAAGTCAAGGCACAAAAGGGAAATCAAATTCCTTTAACACTCGCAAGGCTCACCGCACTATATATTTTACAAATAGTCATGCTGAAGAGGATAGGAAGAATCACATACCTTGCGACGATTGTCGACAATAAGCAAAATGCTCCACAGCACTATCTCCCTTAAGAGGAATATGCTACACGTAGTACTTCAATCCTATAAGGATCATAAAACGTCTATCAATCTCTAGCTTCGAACGTAGAATAAACTAAGTGCAAAGTCCCTAAATTCTACGACAATTGAATGACTTCCTTTGTTTCTACTAACTTGCCACCTTTGTTAAGGTCGAATTCAATAACCAAACGCCCCACAATAATACAAAATAACCCAATACTTTCCATGCCATTCTTGGCCAACCATAAACCAATTCTTAAATCCCTTTCAATACTTTCCAATCCAAGTTCTTAAGTCTAACATGATATCTAGCCCTAGACATCTTCAACAATTACAATCTCCCTTTACAACATGCGACCTCCCAATTAGAAATCCAATTGAAGTTACAATCTTAAGGCTAACATGCCCATTTCAGTTTTTAACAAGACAACAAGATCCAAATCTATACAATATAAAACAGCCTCGGGCTCAATTCTATACTACTACAATATAACAGCCTTAGGCTCAACTCTAAACTACTAAAATAAAACAGCCTCAGGCTCACATCTATACTACTAAAATAAAATGACCTTAGGCTCATAACCAAGAGAAAGGGAAACTTTTACCTTAAGGAATAGCCCACAAAGCCCCTTTTTCTTCCACCTCTTCCACAAAATCGCCCACCATTACCACAAGTTTACCCACACTTTTTCTTCTTGCCGCTCCAACAATCTCTCTAAAGCTAGGTTTTCTTCCAAAACTAGAGAGAAGGGAGAGGTTTTTCTTAGGAGGTTTGGAAATGAAATGAAATGGAATGGCCAAGTCTTCCAAGACTTGGCCCTAAAATAGGACCACTTATCGATAAAAGGATGGGAGGACACTTGTCACCCTCCCATAGGTTATAAACGAAATATCCCTGTTTTTTCACTTATCACAAAATTCCCGCCTCGCGCGCTGCCACGCGGCCAAGCGCTCACTCAAAAATAAATCTTCCAGCGTATGGCTACGGCGCCACTTCCAAAATAAATCTTCCGCATGTCGCGCCTGCTCAGATTCCGGCCATGGCTACTGCAACCCCGCGACTTCGTATCGGCGCGCGGCCACATGCAAGATCGCAGCGCCGCGCTCGCAGAGCTGCGGCTGCGGACTGAATCGCAGCACTGATCACGCACCAACTTGAATCTTCCATAACTTTTGACTCGATGTCCAAACGATTTAACGGTTTGTTGCGTTGGGATCTAGATTTAACGGACTACACATTAGGCCTTTTAAACACCTCAAAATTCTTAACAACTGGGGTACAACACTCCAAGGTAAACTCAAAATCCGTCCAACACATGTTGTCAACTTATCTAACTCCTTGAATTTACGGGGTGTAACAGTTCTCCCTGGTGTTGTTGAAATTTTGTACATTCAGGGGCATGACGGGGCCCTGTCTCGTCATAGTATTACTCATTCTTAGAGGCCTGTAGTCTTGTCATAACTTGGGTTGTTTAAGGATATAGCTGTTCGGCTTTATGTACTTTTGGGGTAGCCATTTTGGGCTAGACTATTTATACCATTATGGTTGTTTTATTTTGAGTTTATATTCCGCTGGTTTTCTCTGATGTTGTGTCACAAGGGTGCCCGGGTCAAGACACCGGTCACGGATCCGGAGTCGGGTCGTGACAGTTAGTACTACGACCTATATCAGAAGTTAGAGTGACTTTGCCATTAAAATAATATAATGCATAACGTAAATACTGTTGATATTCATGTGCAAATTTAAATACATCTCTCTTAACAGTTGATCTAGAAAAACTTTTATAAGCAGGATTATACATATCTCTAATATAATGAATAAAACCAGGAGATTCAGAAAATGAAAAAGGCAAACCCTCCACAACAACTAATTTTTCTAGTGCTTTCCTTTCTTTATGTTTATCGTATTTAGGGCCTACAACTCCGCCCGTCATAGGGTTAATTTGACCCTGTACTTTGTCCGGGACAGTATGTGAATCTTGTTCCGATTGAGAGGACGCTTGCTCACCATATTTTTCAATAATGTATTGGGCATGCAAGACTATGTGTTTTTGTAATAGGTGTCTTGCTAAACCCCCCGTCCCACCATGACCTTGTCCAGTTTTAAAAGTATAAAAAACTTTACAAGTTTTACATATAGCTACTTGATTTGGTACGTCCCTGTGATTTTTTTTTCATACAACTGATTTTAATGGTCGTTTTGTCGGACCTCGTCTCATACTAGGGAGAATAGAAGACATTTCACTAGTGGGTGTATCATCATCTACATTAGTGGGTGTATCATCATCTAGAGTGACATCTAAATCAAAGACTTCTTCATTTGAGAAAATACATGATCTTCAAGATCATATGGTATTTCGGGAAACTGTTCAGGATCAATAAAATCATCTTGTCTAGGAGTAGGACTATGAATACTAGAAGAAGTACCTCTGTCCTTATTACATGTTAGCGATTTTCCAAATGCTCACGCAAGTGTACGTATCGTTACAAGTAATATAGTCTGGTAAGACCGAATATCGTCCTCAGAGACTGGTTTTCAATTATCGAACATCTAGTCTATGTTATCTATTTGGCTAACGATAGTTTGATTTGGGTTTTTGTCTAAAACTACTAGAGTAATTGCGATAATTAACCTAAATATGCTGTGATGTAAATCAGTTATGATGGAATTAGGGCTTCCAATATCCTTAACTATCCACTCTTTTCAATCCTTAATGCAACAAAAATGACTTCTTCTTCTACGTTAAGATAACAGACTAACTAGACTGTCTTATATTCCGGATAGTATATATAATCGCTCAACCCCAGTGCAGAAACCTTCTATTTTTCTATGATAGATTTTACCACATAGGATGATTAAGAACAATAACCTACAATGCTACACAAGTATCGGGGTACTTTCGTCCGCGATTTTAACCTATGTCTATTCAATTACAGCATATCCAAATCTCTCCTCTCGGTTCTTGATTCGTAATCATATAAATTATGATAATTAGTGATCAGTTAACTATCAAACATTCACACCAATATTGAATAAATCTTAATCAAGTGAAGAGGAAACCAAACTACTGTATTAACTCATGAAAAAAAGTTTCAAGCGATTCAAAGGAAAACCATAATTAAGTGTTTAGCTCCTAGCCATAGACATGCTAAGAACTAATAAAAAATCCAACATGAACTGAATTGAAATAAAGAAAGGGAAAAGAAAATACTTAGAACTAGGTCTCCAATTGTAGCCTCCAAACGTTGTGTTGTGTTGTCAGGGATGAGATATGTACAAGATGCCCCCTTAATGAGCAGGGTTTTAGGCTTGAGAAAACTTGCGCTTCGGACCCTTTTAACCCTCTGAAATTCGGTCCAAAAATAAGATATCCCGCGTCAGCGCCCGTGGCCCTGCAGGCTGGCGCCACAGCGCCGAAAATACAGCGATAAAATCAGACTCCCCTGGTTAATTAGCGTGGCGGCGCCTGTGACATTTTCTGCCAGATTTTGCGATTATGTGTCCTTTTTTCGTCCGGATTTCGTCAGATTTCTTTTATGCTTTCCAGGACTTCTTAGGCTTCATTTTTTGGCCTTTTCTTGTGCATTTACACCTCAATTAAGCTCATTTTATCTTTTTTTGCCATTTCTCCATTTAGTACCGCTGTGACTCAAAAGAAAAAAAAACGACCCTAACACGACACTAATTTCAAAGAAAATAAGAAAAATACTAACTAAAAATGACTCAAAAAGTGTATATAAAATATGCATAACAAATACCCCCAAACTTAACCTTTACGCGCCCTCGAGTAAAGATCACAACAAAAACACAACAAAAACAATGACTCTATGAAATGAATCAAGTAGTTATAGTATTGCTGCTTCAAAATCAAGGATGACAAATGAGATAATATGTTGAAACATGCATAACATGAATATTTAGCAATCTAGAATTTCAAGCTAGATATTTCACAAATTCACTTGGATCATAATCACTAATACAAACACCTAACCAATGCATGCCAGTTTCATTCCATCTTTCCCAAAATGATATAGACCTGTTTACTTGTTATTCTCCACTAATCATAGACATACATATTAGAAATCATCAAGACTTTCAAGGGTTGTAATATAGGCTTAGGCTAGGGTAGATAAAAGTAGGCATTTAGGCTCAATTACGTACCATAAACATTTTTCATTAAACACTTTTTTCCTTCTTTTTGACTTTCTTTTTAATCTCATACCTATTTTTCCCTATCTTCTTTTGAGAGAATGATATATTATAAATAACAGACACCCCAAACTTAGGTTTTTGCATATTTTTCATTGGGATGCATCAAATTTTCACTCTCTTCTTGTTTCTTTTTCCACACTTTTCATCCCACTAACTTTCAATTATTACTTATGGCACAAACAGTGAATTATAGGGTGTCAAAGAAATATCTTATTTTAGGCTCAAAGGGGCTGACTAGTGATACAATTTATGTCATGATAGGTAATGAATGGTCAGAAGGGCTATCAAAGAAATGTCTGAATCATCTCCCTAAACATGTATATCTTAACTATTTCGCCTCAAATAACAAGCAAACAGAATTTCTAGACATTTTTCAACCTTTATTTCCATGACTGACACACATAGGCTAAGCACAAATATCCCAAATAATTAGATGTCATGAATTTTTGGCATATCTAACTTAAGCACACATATTTTGCTTTCAATTCCATTATATTATACCACTTAATCCATTAGATACCTTGAGCACTACAACATGTTTGATCCATAAAAAACAATTATGACTAAAAAACACATAGAACAACACAAAAACAAATAAAAAAGATTCAAAACAATAAAATAAAATAAGACACCCTAAACTTAATCCACACATTGTCCCCAATGTGCGAAGACTAAAAATAGGGATAACTTACTGACACAACACATCGGTCATAACGGAGGTCTGGGAGGAAAAATTATGGAAACTGCACTGCATCTGGGCTCTCTAAAGTTTCAGCGCCGTGGACCTGCATTTTGGCGCCACGGCGCTGCTGCCAATTTTCTCAGTTTTCAGCATTTTCGCCCTTTTTTCTCCTCGGAGTCAGTTCCTGCTTTTATCTGTCATCCAAAAACACTAACATACCAGATCGTGAGACTGTTCAAGACAAAATAAAACAAACTAAAACAAAATTTAAATAACATAATTAAAACATTGGGTTGCCTCCCAAGTAGCGATGTATTTAACGTCTTTTAGCCGGACGCATTTAGTCTTTACTAGTGCCCAGTGGATCCTTCTACGAACTGCTTGCAATCCGCACAGTTATTGTTGCAGGTCTCACATCTCCTACACCACTTTTTACAAACAAGAGCCTCATATCTAAGATTATCCCCCAATTACACAAGGTAGACTTGTCTTCTAGGATCTCTATAATGTAGGGATCAGTGAAACTCCCCACATCTCTCAACTTTAGGGGGTGCCCTTGAAGGTATGGACTTTCTGGTTGGGGCTCAGCAATGATAGTTGGTGGTATCTTTTCTGCAACGGGTATAGAAAAAAGAAATTCCAAGTAATCCAAAAAGGTGAAAAATTGGATCTCAGTAACCTCATCTTTCTCTACACCAACTATCTCTCTCAATTCCTCATTATTCTCAACAGCTTGTTGTGGTTCAGATTTCTCACTCTGCTTATCACTCTCCACAACTGTGTCGCTAGACAGACTTTCTTGCGGTACATTGGTCACCATATCCATCAGCTGCCCTATTTGTGTCTCCAAATTTTTGAGGGACACCCTTGTCTCACCAGAACCGAGTCCGCACTCAGTGAGCCCGAGTATGGTCGCTCACTTATTTCGATCTTCCTGTGGAACCTGTGGGTTAGACTGTTGTTGATGATTCTACTGCCCCTGATAGTAGTAGTAGTCCATGCCCTTTTATTATATATATATATTTACGAACTTTACCTACAAAATAAGAAAAATAACAAAAAGTGATAAAACGATGCTCGCAGAACAAGTTAAAAACTTGTTCTGGAGTAACCAAGTTAGAAATAAAATAACATAATCAATATATACAAACCAAATTAGAAGTAAGAATAGATAATTCGATATTGAAAGTACGTCAGTCCCCGACAACGGCGCCAAAAACGTGTTAGCGATTTTTCAAATGCTCACGCAAGTGTACGTATCGTTACAAGTAATATAGTCTAGTAAGACCGAATATCGTCCGTATAGACTGATTTTCAATTACCGAACATCTAGTCTATGTTATATATTTGGCTAACAATAGTTTGATTTGGGTTTTTGTCTAAAACTACTAGAGTAATTGCGAGAATTAAACTAAATATGCTGTGATGTAATTCAGTTATGACGGAATTAGGGCTTTCAATATCCTCGACTATCCACTCTTTTCAATCCTTAATGCAACAAGAATGGCTTCTTCTTCTACGTTAAGATAACATGTTAACTAGACTGTCTTATATTTCAATTAGGATATATAATCGCTCAACCCCAGTGCATAAACCTTCTATATTTCTATGATAGGTTTTACCACATAGGAGGATTAAGAACAATAACCTACAATGCTACAAAAGTATCGGGGTACTTTCGTCCGCGATTTTAACATATGTCTATTCAATTACAGTATATCCAAATCTCTCTTCTCGGTTCTTGATTCGAAATCATATAAATTATGATAATTAGTGATCAGTTAACTATCAAACATTCACACCAATATTGAATAAATCTTAATCAAGTGAAGAGGAAACCAAACTAATGCATTAACTCATGAAAAAGAGTTTCAAGCGATTCAAAGGAAAGCCCTAATTAAGTGTTTAGCTCCTAGCCATAGACATGCTAAGAACTAATACAAAATCCAACATGAACTGAATTGAAATAAAGAAAAGGAAAAGAAAATACTTAGAACTAGGTCTCCAATTGTAGCCTCCAAGCGTTGTGTTGTGATGTCAGGGATGAGATATGTACAAGATGCCCCCTTAATGAGCAGGGTTTTAGGCTTGAGAAAACTTGCGCTTCGGACCCTTTTAACCCTCTGAAATTCGGTCCAAAAATAAGATATCCCGCGTCAAGTAGCCACTGCGGTGGCGCCAATACTAAAATACAAATGATAAAATCGGACTTCGTTAATTAGCGTGGCGGCGCCTGTGACATTTTCTGCCAGATTTTGCGATTATGTGTCCTTTTTTCGTCCGGATTTCGTCAGATTTCTTTTATGCTTTCCAGGACTTCTTAGGCTTCATTTTTTGGCCTTTTCTTGTGCATTTACACCTCAATTAAGATCATTTTATCTTCTTTTTGTCATTTCTCCATTTATGAGCGCTGTGACTCAAAAGAAAGAAAAACGACCCTAACACGACACTAATTTCAAAGAAAATAAGAAAAATACTAACTAAAAATGACTCAAAAAGTGTATATAAAATATCTCTAACATTACCCCTACTAGAAGAAACCTTACCCAACATACTTCTTAATCATTTCATTTTAATTATGGTAATAAATAGTTAAAGACTTAAAGATAATGAAATTAAATGTGCTAAATGAAATAAAGGCAAAATAATAATTTAATGAGAGAACGAATGTTCCAAACACCGACGTAGAGTCGACGTGTAATCGAAAAGTTGAAAATTGAAACTTTGCTCGATAGATATCTCAAGCTAGTTGCCAACTTCACTCCCAATTCCCAAATTAATAAATAGATTGAATACGTAGTAGACAATGTTGTATAGAGATTGATTGATTGATTGATTGATTGAGAGATTAGAGAGATAAGAGATTGTAGGAAGATTTGTGAGAAATAAGAAGAGAAAATGAGGTATTTATAGTTGGAAAATTGGGTTAAACGTTAAAGTGTAAATATAATAACTTAGGGGTTAAAAATAAATATAAAGGGGGTAGGGGGGTTGGGGGAGGCCAAAAATGGCCTTTGCAAAACGGCCAAAATGTAAAGTGACCGTTATTGCAACAATTATTTTTATAATTGGTTGGGTTTCGGGGGGGACTGGGGCGGGACGGGTCATCGCGGGACCGGACCAGGCGGGACCATACCATGTCCCGTCCCGATTCGAGGCCCGCTACCGTTATTATTTTTTTAATTATTCGGGACAAGACAGGACCGGGTTGGGATGGGCCCGGCCCGGCCCACTGGCCAGGCCTATATTATTGTATTCTACTCCAGCCACTTTATGGAGGCAAATAGTCTTTTATTAAGGGATCTGTTGGACTTGCTTCCTAGACCTAAAAAGCCATTTTTGTTACTCCCTGGGTCCAACTAGGGGTGTTCAAACGAAACCATTTTACTGAACCAAATCAATGAATCAAGTCAAATTAGATTTTGTTTTTGTTTAGATATGATTTGGTTATAAATTTTAATACCCGATATTATTTGATTTGGTCTTATATTAAAAAAAAACCACATCAACAAATAAATACGTGCACATATGCATTTGTTAATTTTTCCTATCTTCTTTATAACTTTGAATCATTCATGTATTTCTTCCACTAATTTAATTTTCTTTTTGCATCAATTCAACATCAATCGCTCCGAAAGTAGCTCCCAAAGGTTTCCTTAGTGACCATAATCGTGGTAAAAATTCACGGGGCAGTTTTAACATCTTCATTTTATCTGTACTTCTCTTTTGAATCTTTTTGCGCATACATCACGATGTCTTAAGTTAGACTTGACAAAATTAGACTTCAAAGAAATAATCTAAAGTTACATGAGTGAAGTCTATGCACATATTTTCCTGAAGTTCAGATAAAAAAAGGTTGGAGTTCAATCATTTTTCCTGACTAAATTTAAATCATTTTGCCTTAATACTTCAGTTATATGTGTATGAACTTTAGGGAGAAATGACTGAAGTCAAATAAAAATGGTTGAACATCAAACAAAATTAACAAGTAATACCAGTGCGATGTAAAACCCGGATATCCGTGCACTTCACCCTAATCGAGTTAGAGAGTGGGCCAAAATCCAAAGATACGCGTGATGGAATACGCGTGCCTCCTATAGAATTTACTATCTATCTAAAACTCTTGAAATTGTCTTTAGGAAGAAAAAAACAGTCATCCTTTGACTAATACTTATCACACAGTGACTTATATAAAGATTCTGAAACATAAAGAGAAAGCGTTTTACTGTTTAAAGAGGACGAATCAGTGAAAAGAGTAATGGACCCTAGCTATGTTCAAGAAACTAGCTAGTACACCACCACCATACCTTAGTAGTCTGACCAACCTAACGTAACCTTCAATTTGTGTCCTTTGTCTCATTCATGATTCAAATATCCAATTTGGAGGTCAATTTATAGCTTATGATTTTAAAGCATAGCCCAACGAGTGCCATCTTTCAAAACCCCCCATACCTTTTGTGGGGATCTCCTTGTATTTGTCCACACAAACACAACTCAATGGATATCCTTGTGGGGTTTGCTCTTTTTACGCTATTCTAATTTTCTAAACTTAATCCATCACCTCAAAAACCCACCCAACAATAAAGAGAGATATATATAAATGAATGTAGCTAGAAATCAGAAAATAGCAAGAGTTGTCTCATGATTTTTTAAGAGCTTAATTAGTACATGTATTTACATGAAAAAACGTAGTAGTTGAGGGAAATGACCACCGTACCGATCACTTCAAGTGGCCCAAAAGTGTCCGACACTCGGCGCATCCATGGTCCTGGCCCATATCGCCTACGAAAATTTATAATCCAACACATGAAGCAAATCAATCCCTATTTTGTGCTGTTATTTCATTTTTTCCCTTCAGAACCAACAATTTTGTTGTATCTATTGATAAATGGCTGCAATATTTATTAGAAATTGCAGTAGTCACTTCTTTAAGTTAGTGAAGACAATGCTTATTCACACATTAGTAATTAGAGTCTAAGTTATGCTAAAACACATTTTTGCTTGTCATATTTAGCACATTAGAAGAAAAATATTTTTTTATATTTTACTAATTACTTATTCCGAAATCATTTTTCAAGACTTAAGAGTAAACATCAATTAATATGATATCGTGGTAAAATACAACAACAACATCATGCCCAGTGTAATCCCACAAGTGAGGTCTAGGCATGATAGAGTGTACACAAACCTTACATCTACTTTGGAAGATAGAGAGGTTGTTTTCGATAGATCATCAACTCAAAGAAAAGAAAACCAAAGCAGTCGGGAAAAGAAATAACATAATTAAATTAAAGTAGTAATGGCAAAATGTGATATAACGCATCACAAAGCAATCCGAAAAGAAAAAAAATACCGTAACCACCACAAAATCATACGATAATCGAATTACAAGAAACAAAGATAATAACATAAGGACATACTATAAGAATAGTACCATGACTACAAGTAGGAAAGGAGAAGCGTGACAACACTAAGTTACATATACTTGTCTTCAACCCTAATCTTTGTCCACAATAACTTCCTATCTAAGGTCATGTCCTCGGTGAGCTAAAACTGTATCATGTAATACTCTTTCGGCCTACCTCTACCTCTCTTGCAACCATCCAAAGTCAATCTCTCACACCTCCACACTAGGGCATCTGTGCATCTCCACTTCACATGTCTGAACCATCTTAGTCTCGCTTTCCTCATCTTTCCCTCCACCGAGGCCACCCCACCTTGTTCTGGATCTCTTCATTTCTAATTTTATCTCTTCTCGTATGCCCACATACATCGCAACATCTTTATTTCCATTACTTTTATCTTCTGAACATGAGAGTTCTTGACTGACCAACACTCCGCCTCATGCAACATATTTGGTCTAACCACCGCTATGTAGAACTTGCCGTCAAGTTTTTGTGGCACATTTTTATCACGCAAGACTCCGAACTCAATTTCATCCACCCTGCACCAATACGATCTGTGATATCTTCGTCAATCTCCCAATTACCTTGGATAATAGACTCAAGATACTTGAAACTCTCACTTTTATTGATTACCTGGGTATCCACCCTCACTTTCACGTCATCCTCATGCGCTACATCATTGAACTTGCACTTCAAGTATTTTGTCTTGGTCCTGCTCAACCTGAACTCACTACAAGAAGAAAGGAATTTGTCAACAATATTTTTGTCGTCATATGTTGGATGTTGTTGTCAAAAATATTTTTCGCAACAACAAAAATTATTGCATGTCGCTGCAATAACCTCCGATTTGAAAAAATTTCGCAACAACAAATTGATTTTTTTGTTTTCATTTATGTTTTTAGAAATAATATATTAAATTTTTATTGTCATTTACGTTTTAGCAACATTATATTTTTTGTTGCTAAAATTTTATTGCCAATTTTATACTTTCTTGTAGTGACCCTTTCGATTCCAGAGTTCGTCTCCAAACCTCTAGCTTAGCATTAACTCTGTCGCGAGTCTCGTCAATCAGCAATATGTCATCCGCAAATAACATACACCATGGAACCTTACCTTGAATTTTCTGCGTCAACATCCATCACCAGTGCAAATAAAAATGGGCTAAGGTTTGAGTCATGGTGCAACCCAATCGTCTCCTCACAGTGTGCTTACCCTGATCTTAGCTTCATCATACATGTCCTTGATCGTCCTAGTGTATGCCATAGGTACCCCTTAGCCTCCAAATATCTTCATAAAACCTTCATCGGGACTTTATCGTATGTCTTTTCTAGATGGATGAACGCCATATCTAAGTCCTTCTTCCTCTCCCTATACAACTCCACCAGTATCCTTACAATATAAATGGCTTCTGTAGTTCGTGGTAAAATACCCATATCAATTATTATTTCTTAAAGGATGTGCAAAGTCCAAACTAGACAAATAAAAATAAACGAAGGGAGTATTTGTATAACCATTTCACTTAAAAGTTAATTGTTTAACTCTAATTAACCCACTCCAAATTTATGTAAGTTTTTCACTTTTCAAAAATCAAACTACGTGAACTTCACTTCATTTCAACATGTATTTTCATTATATTGATATGAAAAAAATAATTCAATTTGCGGTTCTCTTTAAGAATCCTATAAATTGGAATACAAAGAGCAAGTAATATTGTAACCGGCCAAATTCTATTGACGATGTAAAAGATTTATTACTACTGCTTAAATCCTACTATACGACTCTGTAGTAAATATAAGAATATTAGCTAAATTGCGTTCACACTGCGCGTTTTCCATAACTAGATAATTTAAGTACTCATATCATCAAAAGATAAACTCCCAGCAATAGTAATTCATTAATCATCAAATGATTAAAATATATATTCTTCCTAATCAACCAGTTGATTTCATATTTTCTAATGGTGGTGTTCGGATCAGATCGTGCGTACCTCGATTAGTTCTATTGGTACCTACTGTCCTATCGGTAGGGCTGTTACCGAGCCGAATAATGCAGATATTCGATTCGGCTCGAACTCGTCGAACCTTAGAAATTAAGGCTCGATTCGGGTTCGTCACCAGTTAAGGTTCGATCCGATTCGGCAAATCGGATCGAATATTCGAAAATATTCAAAAATATTTGCAAATATTCACAAATATTTGGCAATTCGGATCGGACCGCGGCTCGATCTAGGTCGAATCAAAATCTAAGGTTCGACCTTATATTTGATGCAACGAATCAAACTCAAATTGCTTTTTCGAGCCGAATTTTGCGGATCGGATCGAATAGTTCGGCTCACTAACCGCTAGATATGGCTAATTTATATGAATATCCTTTCTTAGACTATTATTTAGATTTGTCCTTATTTTAAAAAGCTGTCCATATATAATTTTTGAGATTGACAAACATTATATTATTGTCTAGTTGTCTAGTAAAAAATAATATTTAAACCGTCTGTTTTTTTACTCAAACAGACTCTTAAACATATTAAAAAAATACCTAATTGATATCGCGGGAATTAGTATTTCTGCACAATCACAATGATTGAAGAAGCACATCACGAGTTGAAAAAAATTTAAATAACGGTTATGGAAATGAACAGCTACACAATCAATGAACAGGAAATAGCAACGTTAGGGCTCTAATATGTCAAAAACATTATATTTAAAAAATTGTAAGTATTCTGTGTGGGAATACGTGCAAAAGAAGTGAATGGATCTAACAAAGTAATCTAGGTAAGGACAAAATAGGACGGTAAAGGTATTGACACAACTAAAAAAAATGTTTTTTTTTTCATTTTTCTGCAAAGTGAGAAGAGAATGAGTGGTCAAATCATAAAAAGTAAGCTTTTAGCCAAGTCCTCACGTACTGTTACATATTATCACATAATCATGACAAAATAATTATTTAATATTAGAAAAATCATATATCATTCAATTCATATTTTTCAAGTGTGTGGAAGGAACCCTAGGGAGGCGGAGGCGGAGGCGGAGGCGGAGACGAGTGGGGTAGGGGTTAGGGTTCTATATATATATTGAATATATGTATGCTATTTGGAATTAATATGGATGTGGCTTATTGTCACAAGAAGTTCTTCAAAAGCCTTTTTCTAGGGTTTTGTGTTGTTCTATTTAAATCGTCTTTTAAAAAGTTACTTAACATGTTTTAGTAGGTTATCTATTTTAAGTTTCAGGTTACTAATTAAGTCTCATTATAATGAAACCTCACTTACTTGTATATATAGCCTTGTTTTAGATGGGTAACTCTAAAAATATTTGCATGAAAACTAAGTTTTTTATGTTGAATTGGGTAAATATGGTGGGGAAATCAAGAATTTTGTAGAGTATTCGTGATTTAATGTATAGGTATATACAATAAATTTAACCTAATATAATTTTTATATACATAATATTTTTTTTTGATGAAGGAACTTCCTACATAGCGGCATAGTGACAATCTCATTTAAAAGTGAAAGTATTTATAGGGGGCAGATTTTTATTTTTTTAATTATATTTTCAACACGTATTGATCACGTGTGAGGTTGATTTTTACTCACATATTCTTTTATAATGATCGAACTTATGTTCTTTATTAATACCTTATTAATGTGTGATCGTCTCATAACTTAAGTTATAATAGATAATATCTTTTTATTTATTTGATTATGTCTTTATTATTTTAAACTTTAAAAAGATTGGCGGAATATTGATAATCCCTTAAAATTATCAGTAAATTTTATTTATACACTCGAATTAAGGTTTGTTCCAATTGATTATGTAACACATTGTACTTTAACTTTAGGATACATCGGGGTAAACACACATGAGTTTAATGAGGTTGAGGTCATTTGTGAAGTTATAGAATATTCATATCAATGTTGAAGAGGTTACACGGGGATTAGAGGTTAAATGAATTAGAGAAATAAGTTTCGTCAAAGTACAGAATATGAAACAACTTATAAAGACCGTATAGAATTTTGGTCATAGGATCAAGAGCTCAGTGTATAGATGGACGAAGTCCTAAAACAATTTAGGATTTGACAAGTGTGACGACGAGGATTAATAATAATAATAATATTTTGTATGTCCAAAAAACAGTTATGAACAGATTATATATTACATGATTATGATAATGAGTATATGAATTGTGAATATTTAAATCAATAGAGATTAAATAATTAGTTATGGATGTAATTATTTTAATTTGGAGTGTAGTTGATATAAGGGGATTAATTATTAATTATTGGATAAGTGTTAATAAGTGACTTCCACATGTCTCTTAGCCATGTGGGCAACAAGATGACTAATACTCTACGTGACCTTTTTGGATGACACCTGTAGGATAGAAATACTTGTCTTTTTTGGAAAAGTTTAAGTGGGTCGTCCATGTTCTATTAATTATTAACCTTGGAGATATTCCTATAGTTGGACATTTTTCCTATTATGAAAAAATAGGAAGCAACGTTATAATCCATTTTTTTACTCAATTGAATTAGGGACTTTCTTCTTACTAAAATGGAGCAGCAAATTTCTTACTCATTTGAATTAGGGCTGTCCAACGGGGTATCCGATCCCATCCCGATCTTGTCCCGATCCCGCCTGACCCGGTACAGGAATTGAATATCGGTATTCGGTATCGGTTTCAGTACGGAATCTGGAATTTTATCCGATTCCGTCCCAACTAACCTAAAAAGAACGAATGTACCAAACGCCGACGTGCAATCGAGATGTTAAAAATTGAAACGTTGCTCGATTATCTAGATGACACACCCACTAATCTAAATGACACTAGTGCACCTCAAACGGGAACGTCTCACATTCCCCCTAGTATGAGACGAGGCCCACCACACCGAAATTTAAAATCAGATGTATGGGCTTTTTATGATATGGACGTAGAAAATCAAGTAGTTAAATGCCAAATTTGTAAAAATATTTATAAATTTAAAATGAGAAAAGGTCAGAGCGGGACGGAAGGTTTAACTAAGCATTTGCAAAGATTTCACAAAGCTAGGTGGGAGGAATACCTGGCTAAAAAGTCGGGTTCGCCAATGCCCTCTCAGTCGGAACAAGGTTCATATATTGTCCGGACCAGATACAGGGTCAAATTAACCCTATGACAGAAGGAATTGTAGGCCCTAAATATGATAAACATAGAGATAGAGAAGCATTATCAAAATTAGTTGCAGTAGAGGGTTTGCCTTTTTTATTTCCTTCCTCTCCTGGTTTTATTCATTATATAAGAGATATGTACAATCCTGCTTTTAACGGGTTTCCTAGATCAACTGTTAGGAGAGATATTTTTAAATTTGCACACGAATATCAACGGTATTTACGTTATTTATTATATCATTTTTCTGGAAAAGTATCTATCACATCTGATATAGGTCGTAGTACTAACGATCATGATTATTTAACGGTAACATGTCATTGGGTAGATTATAAATGGTCTATGCAAAAACGTATTTTAGATAGTAGGCACACTGGTATTTTTATTTCAGATAATATTTTTTCAGTTTGCGATTACTGTAGCATAACTCATAAAATCATGACTATTACATTAGATAACGCTTCTTCTAATATTTATGCTATTAGATTTTTAAAAGATGTTTTAACTCCATCTTTTTCAGATCATTTTCATATAAAATGTGCATGCCATATTTATAACTTAGTTGTAAAGGATGGTCAATCACTTTTTGAAAATATTCTTAATAAAATACAATTTGCTATAAATTATATTTTTAAAAGTAATAGAATACAACGAATATAAGAAAACTTATCACGATTGCGGAGTACCTTACAGAAAAATTTCCGAAGAAGTATCCACTAGATGAAATTCTTTATACGAGAAACTACTTGTTGCTTATGATTATAGAAGACCTATAACTTTATTTTTAAATGCCCATAATCGAAATCCTACGGATATGATTGTAGAAGTGTTGTCTAACATACGAGATGAATGTAAAAAAGTATATACGAATTATCAACAAGAAAGTGATAGCAATCAACCGGCTTTCATGTCATCTTCTTCTTCTTCAACACAACCTCAAAAACGACATGCTGTTTATGCGGCTAGTATTGAAAGCCTCAGACATAGAATATTTAGTGGTAACATTTCTAACCAAGTTAGCGAGTTTGATCTTTTTGTTTTGAAGGGTGTTCTACCGTACCAAGCAGTTCTCAATGAAGAGGAACGTGACGACTTGCTAAAATACTGGAGGGAGAATGAGAAGACATTTTCAACACTATCTAAGATGACCCGAGATGTGTTGAACATTCAAGGGTCATCAACAGCGTCTGAAAGCGTTTTTTCGGCCGGCAGATATCAAATAGGAGAGCACCGACACTCATTAGCGGGAGACAGTTTGGAAATTGCAGTATTATTCAGAGATTGGATATGAGCGGAGCGGAGAAGGTGTGGTCAACCGGAGATCAACGAAGAAAAAGACTACAACTACAACGAAATTTTATCCAACAGAGGTGGAAGCGACATCGACCAAGTTGACCAACAAATATCAATTCCAACCGAAGAACCACAAGAAATTATAAAAAAACTAGAAAACGTGTTTCTTAAAATGTAATTCTTGTAATTGTAATTTTACTATGTTATTTATTTGCAACTTTCAATATCACGAAGTTGAAATTTTGAAATTGTATTACCAAAAACAAATCATACTTCTATTAAATAATATAAGAGGCACAAAAACAGTCTTGAGATGTTTTTATTAAACTATCTTGTTCAAATATATATATATATATAAATGGGAAAAGGAAAATTCGAATGAGGAAGAGGAATGGCATGACAAATTGGAAAACCCAGCATTAAGCGACGATATACGAGAGGAATGAAACAGAGGAGATAAAAGGCGTATATGATAAAATCACCTGGATTACTGGGAGGTTGTTGAGGGAGTGATCTTCTTCGTCAAAATGAAGCTCCTCAGTATCAGCGGGACTGGAATGAGAGGCAGGCGGAGGATTGATAGCTTGATCCTCAACCTCCATAGGAGGCTGGCTTTCAGAGATTTCAAGAGAGAGTCTGGCTTCTTCTTCATTTGGAATCAGGTTGGGGGCAAACGAGTTGTCTCTGGAGGGGGAGTCGAGCAGATCGTGTTCAATAACCTTCTCAAGGTCTACCTGGGGATCGCCTCATACAACTTCAACTGGATCAACCCCGAAGATGGCTTCTTTCAGTTGGGCCATCGAGGGCATTCCCTGAAGGTTTTCATGATTCTCTTGCTCCGTTAAGAGGGCAGACAACTCATTCTCAGTTTGGTTAGGTTCAGGTATACCCGTCTAACGGATCAATCCGGACCGGATCGGTAGCCCGTTATCGGGTTGAACCGGTTCCGGACCGGTTACCGGTCCGGTTCATTACCGGATTTTCGGTCGGCCCGTGCAGATCCGTTTTTTTTTTTTGTAAATTTCATAAATCTAACTAAATTCAAATTAAATATGTAATATAATAATATAATATAGTTTATAACTTTATACTTTATAGTTATATAAACTATATTAATTTTTTTTATTCCGAAAATTTATTAATTTATTAAATTAGTAGACATAAGATAAGTTAACAAATATTCAAATAACAGCTAAAGAGATAATAAAATAAAAACTAATGATAAGATGTAAACTTTCGAACTTTCATTATTCATAATGTTAATTCTTAATAAGAGTACATAATGAAGTAATAATAATTGTTATTTACATATTATGCATCCTTCTTCCAAGTTCTTCGTAATTTATAGGTTGATTGAATTGGTTATACTCCATAGCCTCTAAATCTAGAGTATTAATTCCAGTCCCGGTTTCCAAAATATTGTCGATTTCTTCATCTTCCGGAGAGTCAACGTCTTCATATCCTTGATTTCTTCTCTCTGATCTGATCCAATCCCTTAAGCATACTAACACTTCTAATGTGCTTCCGCCCAATGAGTGACGTGTGTCTCCTATTTGATCTCGTGCTTGATTGAATGCACTTTCAGAAGCCACTGTTGAGATAGACACATTAAGAACATCCCGTGCCATAGCTGCTAGTATCATAAATTGTCTTTTGTTATCCTGCCACCATTGTAAAGGTTGGAAGTTCTTCTTCGGTTCCGTTGGCTTTTGCAAATAAAACTGCATCTCATCACAATTTTGAGTTGTGCTTGTTTGTGTTGTTGTAAAAGTGCTCCATATAGATAAGATTCATTTTCATCGTGTTCATCGAATCCTGCAGATGTAGACACAGAAGCAGAAGCAGAACTAGAAGGAATATTAGTAGCGGAGTCATGTAATGTAGCATAATAATCATATAATTTAGCTAAATTACTATCAAGTTTACATATGCAATCAAATGAAGATGGAGTTTCTGTTTCACCTACTTCCATATAAGTATATAAACTAAATATTAAATTATGACAATCTACTCTTTTAACAGAAGGATTTAAGACTGCACCAATACAATAAATATCAGGAATAAGAATTATTTTTTTAAAACTTTTTAAACATAACTATAACTGCAGCTTTATATTTTATATTTGATTTTAAACCATAAAGTAAATATGAAATTTCAGCTATATGAGCTAAAGCATTACAAACTGTTGGGTAATAAGATCCCGAAAATTCAACAGTAGCAGTGTAAACTTTACTTAAATTTTTTAAAAGTTCAGCAATTGATTTCCAAACATCGTCGGTTAACATATAAATCACGTTCTTACAATGAGCATTTGAAACATGTGTTATGGGTCTTTATACTTATAACATTCTTTTAAAAATAAATAAGTAATTCCACCGTGTAATAATCTCTTGTGACATGAATTTAGGTCTCAAATCAAATTGTTTACATTTTTTTAAAATTCTATAAGTCTATTTTTTCTGTTATTACCTTGAATAACTCGAACAACTCTTTTGACAATTTGTATTTCAATTGCAAATAACTCAAGACCACTTTTAACAATTAAATTATAAATATGAAAAGCACAATGAACATGAAATATATCAGGAAGTGGAGGTTCGAATTTCGCTTTTAAAAGATTTACAGCAGCAGTATTATTAGATGCATTATCGAATGATATACAAAAAACATTTTTATAAAGATTATAATTTTTGGCATAAGCACAAATAGTTTCGCTTATATATTTTCCAGTATGACTTTGATCCTCGTCATACACAAAAACAATAATACGTTTTTCCATTTTAAAACTAACTAGACATGAAAGATTATTGAACAAATATTGCAAAAAAATAACATAATCATTATAAAGTCTAAAAACATCGGTTCTACAAGTACTACGAGGAACACCTGTAAAACAAGGATTATATACTCTTTGAATATATGTAATTAAATATGAAGAAGAAGCAAAAGAAAAAGGTAAACAACCTCCGACAATCATTTTTGTTAATTCAATGTGATCCTTCTTTGGATCGTACTTAGCCAACCCCCCGTTAATGGATTAAGTTGTTGTTGACCGGGTTCTAAATCAGTGGCAACACCCCATTGTACCGGATGATCTTTCGTTAAATGCCTACCTATAGTGTCCGTCCCCCCGTCACCACCCCATCTCTTATGTTTATAAGTTTTCCCACAAATATTACATCTAACTCTATCGGTGTCCCCAACTCTATCATAAAAGAGTCACATTTTACTCCTTTTTCTTCTTACTTCTGGTTCTGGTAAATGAGGTCTACGACTACCACTAGCAGTACCAACATTGACAGAAGGAACACTAGTAGGTGTAGGAGGTTCAGTTTCTTCAAGTTCAACAATATTATCTAATTGAACGTTATCATATTCATTATCTTCAATTCCAAAATTTTCTTGCATTTGATCATAATCTATATTTTGATTAGATGATGAAGAACCTACAGATTTTTTACCCTTGAACTAGATTTACGGCGCAGTCCCGATGCAATTCCCCTTAAAAAAGACATTATAAAATATTTAAATAATCAACAAATAAATATGATAATTTAATAAAATAATTAGAAAATGAAACGAGTGTACCAAACTTCGGAATTCAGAATTCAATTGAAACTCGAAGGCCGAAGCTCGAAGTCTTGCTACTATGCAAATTAATAATAATAATAATAACTTGAGAATTGATAATATAGAGAATTAAGAGAGTATGAGAATTGAGAGAATTGTAGAAATAATTGTGTGATAAAAATGAGAAAATGTAGAGAATTTATAGATTTTTTAAAGGATAAAAATGTAATTAACAAAAAAAAATTTAAAAAAAAAGCCAAACGGTCCACTGACCGTTGGCCCCTCCCCCCAGGGCCTCTACCCCATCCCCCAGCCCTAACGGTAATGTTACCGTTGGGCACCAACAACCCTTTAATTTTTTTTCCTTACGGTTTCGTTCTGGGCTCAACCGGTCCCGAGTCCCAGGATTTCTCAGTAACCGTGCGGGTTGGGGTTGAGGCCAAACCAACTGACCCGTAAGCTCTCTTGGACCGACCGGATTTTGTACCGGGTCGAGCGGTCCGGTTCCGGGTCACCCCGGCCCCTTAGAATATAGGTTCAGGGAGGCCAGCAGCGACTCTCTCTCTCTCTCTCTCTCTCTCTCTCTCTCTCTCTCTCTATATATATATATATATATATATATATATATATATATATATATGTATATGTGTGTGTGTGTGTGTGTTATTTTTTAATTTAAGTGGGGGAAAAACCGACCCACCCCGACCCCACCCCGACATCGGGATGGGACGACGACAGATCCCGCCAAACCCCGATTCCGCCCTACCCCAAGTCATGTGGTACCTCAACCCCGCCATCCCCGCCCCGACCCCGCTCCCGCCTCGTTGGCCACCTTTAATTTGAATTAAATACATGTTACTATAGAATGGAGCAGCAACGTAATCATTTTGTTTTGCGAAAGAAGAAGTTGGGAAGAAAGTTCATATGTCATTCCGTTCAAGTAGTGGATTTGTTATTGTAAACTCGGGCAGAGTTTTCTCGTCCCATCTTGTCTAAGATAAGGTTTTAGGGAGTGGTTGATCCGTCATAATAGTTTTGAGGATTATATACAATGTAAATCCTTTCTTCTTTTGGCATGTTCTAAGTACGAAACGTAAACGTGATATTGTCTCATAAATGATTCTACTCTTAATAGTTAAGAATGGTCATGTTATTCATTTCTATTTTCAAAGCATGTCTAGATATGTTCCTAAATCCCTATTGAGGTATATGAGAAAGATGTTAATATTCATAATGTTAATCGGAGATGAATCACTCCGATAAACTCAGAGTGCCTTAGTATAATTCATGCATTATATTCATGTATATACCTTGACATCGAAGGTGTTATATACGCTACTATATGTATGCATTATATATGTATGGGGATGGGAAAATGGAAGACGTTATATATGCACCACCACCTGCAGCTGGTATATGATGATGATTATGCCCATAGAGGCCGATATGATATGATGGGATACCCACAGGGAGCTGATGGCGTTATATACTCATATGTATATTTATATATGACCGACATTGTGCATACACAAATATAATACTTCGGCATATTATGGGCCTTAGAGGCATTCTGCACAGGTATGACACTTCGGCATATTATGGCCCTCAAAGACATTCTCTATGGTTGATGTCTCTTGTATCATGTTACTTTCATGTCTCTATTATGCTATTCTTCATGCCCGATATACTCAGTACATTATTCAATCGACGTCTATTGTCGGGGCCATTACATTCGTACTCGCGAGCTCGGTGAACGGTGGAGGTCCACACTAGTAGGTTGCTGGTTCAGCTGATATTGGACCACTCTACTTGTTTCAGAGTTGCAATCTAGTCGTGGTATGATATTTTTTATATGAATAGGGGTATGGTGGGGCCCTGTCCTAACCTTGTGATGTCACGTACTCTTTAGAGGCTTGTAGACAGTTGTCATGTGTATAGTAGTCATGTATGACCTTGTCGGCCTTAGTATGTATATATGCATATGTTGGGTTCTTCCGTTTGCAAAAGTTACACAGTACCTTTCCAGTTTATTATTCTCATGTTTCAGCAGGTTACCTCATGACGGTCCTAGTGGTCATGCTTAATTACGGTTAGCTGGTAAATATGTGATTAGTGGTGCCTGACAGGTAGGGTCCGGGTGCACGTCATGGCCCTCCGATTTGGATCGTGACAGATGGTATGTGATAAAATATCTTTATTAGACAATTTCAGTTCAAATTTTGGAAATGCTTTTGCGCATGTTCTCAAGAGCATTTACGTAGTTAAGTTAACCACTTAAAATATGTCATATCTTTTTATTATATGCATTTATCTCAATAAGCGTAAAACCTCAATCATGTCGCAATTGAGATTGATATGTATAACTAAAGAAGATGAAATATTTTATGTGGTTAACTTATCTACGTAATAGGTGTTTGAAAACACACGTACAAGCTTTCCAAAGTTTGAGCCGTGAGTGTAATTAATCGGAACATTCTATAATGCGTTTAAATACTCAATTGAAACATATTTTAGTTCGAATCTAAATGAAATTTAATGACAAATTTAAGGAGCAGCTTATGCACGTAGTACGCCAAAAAAGTTTAATTGCAGTTAAAAAGTGAAACCATACGATCTAAAGCTACGAACTATGAAAATAACAAGTGAATGAGTGATTTGGGAATGCCAACCACACATTATAACGCAACATGCAAACGTCCTTTTCTAGCTCCTCTCCCCCACATCTGCCGGCTTCTGCCTTTCATACATACACATTGGGAATGCCAATCACACATGTTCTTTACGTATTCATGAAATGAAAAAAGTAGAGCAATTACTACTTCCATAAATATATAGTAGATAACACATACATCATCATCCATGCATGTGCATTGTCCACTATGCATAACATCCATTGATAGCATCTCATGACCAAGCTATAAACAGGACCAAAAAATTAAGCAGAGTGCAGCAAGTTAAGCTTAGTGAAGGAGGAAAAAAAAAGGGTTTTGCCCTCTCTTTTCTTTCCTCAAATTTTTTGTACTTTTTCTTTATATAACTCACATCATCAAGAAAATAAAAGTAGATCCAAGGAACTGTCAAGCCATCAATCAAATCAATCACAAAAGCAGTAGCCAATAAGTTTGGGGAAAATAAGAATTAGAGAGTAATATGTCCTCTTCAAATATCTTGTCATTGGACCACCTCCCTCCTTCCGAGCAACTCTGCTATGTCCATTGCAACGTCTGTGACACCGTCCTCGCGGTATATTCTCAATATAATATTGTTCTCTTTTCTCCCTACTTTGTGAATCAAGAGTCACATATTAGGTTTTCTCTATAGGGTTTCCAACTTTTTGGCCATTTTCAGGTCCTTCTTTCCGGTCGTTTGGTTCAAAACGAGATTATCCCAAAATGATTATCTCGGTTTTATAACTTGGACTATAATCAGGATAGATAATCTCATCTTTCATATGAATAAATATCCCATAAGTTTGGTATAAATTTTATTATGATTTGTTTAGCTAATACCTACTTCCTCGTTCCCAAAAAATTGATCTAACTTAACACAAAATTTAAAAAATAAAGGAAGACTTTTGAAATGTATGATCCAAAACAAATCCTAGATATTTGTATGGTTATAAATGATATGACAAAGTTAAATTATTTCTAAATATATAAATGAATCAATCTTTTTGGAATAAACTAATAAAGAAAGTAAGTCAATCTTTTTGGAACGGATGGAGTACAACCAAATACTGGACTAATTTAATCTCAAATTTTATACTGGGATAACCCCTAATTCTATAACCAAACGACCCTTTTGTTTTCCTAGACTAGTGCTTTGACATTTACCCGTTTATCTATTCTTCAAACTTAAGTTTGTTACAATTTGAAACTACATTTTTTGGGATTAAAGGGAAAAAAGGGAAGATCTCAAAGCAAGAAAATGATTTTGTGGTTCTAACCATGGTGGGAAGTTTTGATAATTGATTTCTTTTAGTGATTGATTTTCTTAGGTAAGTGTACCGCGCACAAGTTTGTTCAAGACTGTGACAGTTCGATGTGGCCATTGCACTAATCTTTTGCCTGGAATCCTTTTGCCTTCCGCTAATCATCATCAACTTCATCATTTTGGTCACACTTACTTCTCTCCTTCCCACAATCTTCTGGTATGTATGTATGCATATATTTTACTGTTGATGAAGCATTATTAAAGGTCTAGTCTTTTTAAAATTGTTGATAAATTAAATGACTTGATTTGCAGGAAGAAATAACCAACGCAACCCCAAATTTCTTGTTGAATCAGAGTAACTCTACTGATTTTGTCCTACCTGCTCGACCTGGATTTGATGATCTTCCTAGGCCACCCGTCATTAACAGACGTGAGAAATCTTAAAACACATGTTCCTTATCTTATTACTAAAAGTTAAGTTATATGCACTGACATGGTAAAATACTAGGAGTAAAATTTTACCTTAAAATTAGAGGACGTACAGACGGGATTGTTCATTGTTAGGATGCTTTCTTAGTACTAATCTTTTTTGTTGAACCTATACTCCTATTTATGAGTGTTGCTTAATTTAACTATTTTCTTTGTGAAGAAAGATGGAACTAAAAGATGAAAAGTACTTCTATTGAGTTAAGTTAAAGCTCGATTTATGTACAAGAAAATATGTGCATCTTATAATCATAAGAAGATATATGCATACGTTTGACGGTTCTCTTATACGCAGCTCCTGAGAAGAGACAGCGAGTTCCCTCTGCTTACAATCGATTCATCAAGTAAGAATCATAATTAGCTTCTGCCTCCCTCTGACAATTAACACTTACATATAAGTAATCTTCTTTGTTTTATATAAAATAAAAAATTATACATAGTATTTATGTTGTTATATGAAACTTGATAATGGTGTTTTAAATTTTGTATAGGGAAGAGATCCAACGCATAAAAGCAGGGAATCCTGACATTAGTCACAGAGAAGCATTCAGCGCCGCTGCAAAAAATGTATTCACCCTTTTATCTACACTAGGGTTCCTCTTCTTTTATTTTTTGCATAGATAAAATTACTTATAGTTCTTTTCACTTTGATTTAAAGCATTTAGGGTTGAGATAAATTTTGTGTTCGACAACATAGCTTGATAACTACTCTGAGCTAGGGTTTCTACCATGTGTTTTTAGTTACTGCTAAGTTTTGCACATGATTCTATTTTTGTTGATGATGCAGTGGGCTCATTTTCCACACATTCAGTTTGGTCTCATGCCTGATCAGACTGTTAAGAGGGCTAATGTGCGCCAACAGGTACGTTATAACATGCATCTTCATAAGAAGTGGAACTACTATTTGAGTTTATGATTTCTGAATTTTAAAAAAGATCGTTTATTAGACTTGGAATAAATGGTTTATATATATTAAGTAAATTTTTTATTATAAATACAAAATTTGGGCAGACCTCTCCGTTCCTGCTCTTCATTCTATATCCAACATGGGCGCAGCTAGCATTTAGGTTACTAGTTCGTCCAAACACATTAGCTTTTGACCAAACTTCCTATCATGTCTTAAAAATTCATTGGATGTGTATAATTACTTTGACCCAAAAGCACTAGAATCTTGAACTCATAAATTTCAGTTGTGACACCGCGGCCTCTGATATATCTAGATTTCACATTCTTAGTTTCTTCTTATATTGATTACTTTTGTTTTTTGTTTTTTTCGTATATAGGATGGAGAAGATGTTCTTATGAAAGATGGATTGTTTAGTAATTCTGCAAACGTTAGTGTCTCTCCTTACTGATGGATCAGAATCAGAAGGGAACACGTTTTGAGAAGCAGAAGCTATAGTAGCTACCTAGCAGCCAAGTCTAACCAATTAATGTGACTCTCTTAGCGTGTGGAATGTGTAATTTTTCTAGACTTTCTTTCTTTGATCCTTGTGTTGAAGTATACTTATGGCTTCAATGTCTCAACTTTTGCTTTAGCAGTACCCTTTTCCTTCTTAATAATCACTTTTTCTTTATCACTATTCACTACATTTTCACGGCTTAGAAGATTAATGCTCCCGCCCCATGGGCACAGGCGAGTTGGTAAGTGACAAGGTGATTGAGGTATAACCACCCCGACGTCGCGGGTTTGAATCCGTGGGTGACAGTCTTTGCTGAAATATTGCAAGGGATGTTGCTGGGTTCGTGTCCCGTTGGTCCTCTCCCTTGCAGGGATGTCACTCGCGCATATTCCTCGACTTACATCCCACCTGGCAAAGGGGCCTCTAATACAGTGGGGGATTTCACCTTCGGGACTTTTCCCTCATCAAAGATTAATGCTCCATTTCAGTAGTAGTGTAGCCTATAAGTTTGTTAGGGAGTAGTACTATATATTCTGCTGTATTAAAATATAATCACAAATGAAACAGAAAAAGAAATGAAGGGGGTTGTGAACATGACTTCTTATGTTAATTAAAATCCTAACGGATGCGACCCATTTCTGTCTAAGCTTTGGTGACATAGTTATCCGAACATCAGCAGGTATCCTGTCAACAGAGTAATCTCAACAAGATTGAGGGCCTAAAATTAAATTTAGAAGAGAGGCCTTAAACAAGAATATGAACAATTAAATTTTCAATGAAGAAGTATAAAATAAAGGTAGAATAATAAAATTGGATCAAGAATTTGATTAAGTTGATATATAACATACCAAGCGAAAACCCACAAAGTAGATTTGGAGAGGGTAGAGTGTACTACATCTTACCCATACTTTGAGAGGTAGAGAAGTTGTTTCTGAAAGACTCTCGACTCAAGAGAATCAAGAAAAAGCATGACAAAAAAGATCAGATAAAGACAAGCAATTAAAAGCAGTATGACAATGAAAGTAACGAAAATGAATAAATCATGATAAAACAGTCTGAAAAAAGGAGCAATAGCTACCACAAATAAAGAAGATAATCGAAGTACACAAAATAATAAATAGTAGCAAAAATCAAAGGGGGGAGGGGGGGTAAGAAACTATAGAGTAAGATAAGTTGATATAATGATACCAAAATAGTGTTGCATTGCTTCAATATAATGATTGCTTATTGTAATACTTGATATTTTGAAGTAGACACCGAAAAGCAAAATTTTGATCTTTTGTAACTTGTAAGCCGCAATAAGTTTTCAATTGAGAGAATTTTCAAAATTGAGAATAAGAATAGTAAAAGAAAGAACGAAATAGGTAAATATAGAAATAATAATGTGGCCCGTATTAGTTGTTAGTATATAAATGAGGCAAAAAAATAACTGCCCTACCCATGTAAGGAAACAATTCATTAAAAATTATTTCATTCTCTGGTTATTGCAATGATCCTCACATTAAAATTATTGTACTATTGCTCCAAAAATTATTTACAAACAAGTAGACACATTTTTAATAATACATATACAATACATTTTTAAGGAAAAAATTGAGCCCCCAAAAAATTGGGGCCCCAAGAGACTTCTTTACTGGCCGTATAGTCGAGCCACCCATGCCTGTGAAAATAGTCACGGTACGCGCAAGCTGACCCCAATATCACAATTATAAAAAATAACATAACCCTAAAATTATAATGTTCGCCTCAACGGTTTATCATAGCTTAATTAATGGAAATACTTCTATCACGACTTCGATGAAAATGTCGAAGCCAATCAGATGATTGTGGATTATACTGATCAATACTTCTAATTAGATTTATTGGATGATAAAAGGCCAAGGATGTTCTAATAGATGGTTAGTTGATCTAAATATAATTTATAATACAATGAATGATTTAGATAGATTTCTCCTCCATAGGATGTCAACGGGGCGGGCCAGGGGCGGGGAAGGTACCCCATACCCGTATCCACTATCTAAAACCTACACTCGCTCCACCACCCATCACAACAGCTAGCAATTCCTTCACCCGTACCCCTCCCCCCCCCCCCCCCATCACCATCCACCAAACCATCCTCATACCCGACCCAATTAGAGCGGGTGTGGGGCGGTACCCGTATTTACCCTCCCACAGTACAATAGCCAAAATCAAAATTTTTGTCTTTTAGGCACTAAAACAACAAACCCAGAATCATGTGCAACTAGCATTTAATTTTACCAACTCCACTCTAATTAATTACCACCTTAATTTGGTAATGTGATAAGAAGTATAAAAGAAAAAAAAGAATAATATTTATCAAAATCACTATGGATTATGGTAAAGTGATAAGTCTTTTTTCATCTTTAATTTAATAGAGGTTTTGAATATAAAATTATTTTTAGTAGGAAACATTTTATCCAATAATAGGACTTCCTGTAACAAATTGAAATTAATTCGGTCCCAAAATATATATCAAACAACGAATGAGAAATCAGCAAAAATAATATAATTGTCAAAATTGTTGGGCCCGTGCAAACCTCATCTAGTGTGTATATATATATATATATATATATATATATATATATATATATATAGAATAAGTATTTTTTCATCTTTAATTTAATAGAGGTTTTGAATATAAAATTATTTTTAATAGGAAACGTTTTACCTATTACTAGAAAGATTCTAGCTTTTTTTTCTTGAAGCTGGACTTGACTCAAGAGCTACGTAGTCACTATAATTTTGCTATTGGTCTGACTCGCTTACCTTTACCTCTTCCCCCTCTTTTAATGAATTCAATATTATTGATATGTTTTTCATCTTATTCGCCTACTTTTCATTTAGGGTGATTCGAACCAGGGGCCAATTCAACCCAGAGGGTATAGTTACTATAACTAATAAGAAGCATATTAAAGTTAGTGTAGAATAATATAATCTTTTATTAGCTTATGAAGGAAGGAATAAAGTGTAGCTTTGAAAAGGAGGCGTTGGGGGGAAACCTAGATTCAATGTTGGACGAATCGCAAACAGACTCAAAAACCATAATTCCAGAAGTGCCCAAGCCATCCTTACTTCATCTTACTTCATCCTTATACACCTGTTGGACTGTCTATCCTTCCTTCCTTTTGATTAGATGAATTATATTATCCAGGCCTTATTTCTGGGACATCCAAAAAATCCCATTCAAGAAGCCCCTACTTATACCCATACTCCCCTCTATCTTTGATGGATTAAGTGAACTTTACCGATCAAAATGGAATTCCAAACCATTATAGAAGCAAATGACTTGATCGCGAACTATAGTCTTTGTTTGTTCGACGCATGCTGAATTAAAAATCTCCAAAGAAATTAGAAGTGCCTATGATAGCGTATGATTATTTTCATTTGTGACTGACAGTTGCTTGCAAAAAGTGGCGATCGACAATATTTCAAGATGCCATAATGACGTTCGTTAGAGCATCATGGTTGCCAATCAAGATATATTTCTTCTCATATAGAGTGTGACATTGAAAACTTCCTTTGGATGACATTCTGACAAGATTTGGATATACAATGCCCTCAAGGTCTTGGTGTTGTAATCGATCAAGAGTGAAAACCACCAGTATCTTTTACTGAAGAGTCAATGTGCTGATAAGGTATTGCAGTACTTTTTCTTGGGTGTAGGTCTTACATATGGTGTTGGCTTACAACAGGTATTTTAAATTGAATCAAACAATAGGGTTTACTCTAATATCTGTGATACCAATCGTATGTGGGACTCTCTATTTTCTTGGTAGATAATCGATCGACTTTCATTTGGATAGTGAGTAGTTTTATAATAATAAGTCAAGTCAATAATAATAGAACTAGAGGAGTGAAATTCACCTGACTCGTTGGAGATGAGCAAAAAGCCAGGATGGCTTGCTAAGAAAGTAATCCGTTATGTGGGTGCAAACTCTAAATTCCTTCTTTTTTTCAAGTCACGGTCAGAATGATGACATTCTTTTTTTGCTTTAGAAAATATAAGGGAAAAGGCTAATTTGCACCACTATCCTTCCCCAAAGATTCAGTTAATGTGCATAGATTTCTGATCTAAATTAGTGATTCACCGTATTCCTTTCTCTAGTTAGGGATGCCCAACTCAAGATAAGTCTTAAGGTTCTATTAAGATATCCTTAATAACATTTCTTTCTCTAGAATCCTGACTTGTAGGGGTATACACAGTGAAATTCCAGCCAAGTGGGGGAGATTGAGAGATATACAGCAAGGTTAGTGGCAAGAGGAAAAAACCCTTCTCACTTATAGCCAACCCTATAACCAAGCAGGCAATATACATTTGTAGAATGGAGATTGCAATTCCGTTTTTTTATATGAAAATGGTGACATGTGAAACCATTTAGACTCTTTCAAAGCAGCGAACATTTCTTTAAGCTCTAACAACCTATATTGATGTAGGAAAGGATAATCAAACGTGTTTTAAGAGCCTATTGCGCCTAACAAAAAGAAATTTAGGCAATTCATAAGTCAAAAATAGAATGAAGAAGAGATAGGACTCCTCGGAATGGTATGTGGGCCTTCCTCAAGCAATCCCCTATGACTCAACATTTGTTCTTGTGCAAAGGGTTGCATAGTCCATAACAGTTCCCGTCAAGTTATCTTACTAAGCCTCCTAGCTGTCTTTTCAAAGTCGCGCTTCTTGCTACCTTTGTCCTAGGCCCAATTTGATCTAGGTAAGAAGACCTAAAGGCGGCCAAACAGTTCTTGGATTTATTATGCTTTTATCTCTCACTTTTTCAATGAGGGCTTTAGTAAACCCCGTAGTTGTTTGGAACCCTTGACCATTTCCTACAAAAACCTAAGCATAAAAAACGATCATTCTCTTAGTTAGTTGATCCCTTGCTTTTCCCAGCTTTGATATGAAGATATAGGGGATCCAGTTAATGAAAAGACAGGATACGGTTGTAGCTGCAACGAAGAATGCTTTCTTGGAAGCTCTTTCAACATCTCATAGAGTGCAACCTAATTAAATTACCCTCTCATTGTAAACTATTCCTACCTAGAGATAGAACCTATAGAATAAAGATGTCAGTGGTAAAGAAAGTAGGAGCAAATGGTGTAAGTGTAGGCTGCGTGAGCGGAGGAAGCAGGGGGTGCTAGAGGGGCAACACTTCAAAATCTTTTCTTATTTGAATCTTAAAGATGGGACCCTGCCCTATTCTCAAACCCTCTGCATAGCTCTACCCTGCCCGCATTTTCTTGTATTTTGAAGAGGAAAAAAATATCTCTACCTACTGCCAATAGTCTTTCTTCTCCGATAAGAAATCAATGACGTGTTCATGATATCGAATAGGAATGATCCTTATTAGGGGATACATATATTCCATGTTAGTCTCTTTTTTTAATTTTTTTTTCATTTCATTATTGGTGGAGGACGCTTATATTAGGCGAAGGTGGCAGTCTTACTTCCATAAACTCTTGAATGAAAAAAGAGATAGAGACATTGCGCTGGGAGATCTGGAGAATTCTGATAGGTACTAAGATTTTGAGTATTTTAGAAACATTAAGGTGGAAGAGGTTAAGGGTGTTGTTTGTAGGATGGGCAGGGAATGAGCGACCGGGCTTGATGAGATCCTAGTTGAATTTTAAAAATGCGCAGGCAGGGCATGTTTGAAGTGGCTGACTGGGTTGTTTAACGTTATTTTTAGGACGATGAGAATGCCCGAAAAATAGAGTTGGTGTACAATGATCTCTTTGTACAAGAACAAAGGTTATATCCAGAATTACAATAACTAAGTATTCCACTCTTAATCCACCTCGTGGTTACGATTTCAGCAAGGAAGAAGTTCAAGAGTGAGGGCGTTAAATACGGTCGTGGCAAAAACATACTTGTATTCACTGGCTACGTGATAGGGATTAGCTATGTCACCCCAACATTCGAGGATGAATGTTTCTAAGAGGGGAAGGATGTAACATTCCGAATTTTTTGGCAATGATTTGAGCACCTTAATGTAGGAAAGTAGACCCGGACCCCGAGAAGTGTATGTTATATTTACGTATGCTAATAAATAGATTAGTATACAAAGGAAAGTGATCACGAAATAATTTTAGACATAATAAGTGTGACGACAGGGATCGAGAATAAATTTGGTGTGTGTGCATAAGGAGGCGAGGTACTGGTATTATATCGCAGGATTATGACATGGAGTATACAAAAGTTTTATAATTCATGGAGGTTTAAGTGAATCGGGGTCACGAAATTAATTGTGTGTGATTAATTATTAGTGGGGAAACAAGACCTAGTGGGATTAATTAATGAAGGGGACAAAGTTGAGTGGGGCAAATAACGTGTAGCACATTGGGGAGTTGCCTAATGACTAAAGCTTATGTTGTTAAGTGGTGTCGTGTGAGTAGTAATTAGTGGGTGAGGAATGTCCTAGGAAGACTACACGTATTAAGTAATAAGATTATATAGCATTCCATCTCAATCCATTAGCATTTAGTTTACAATATAAGATGCTGCAAATTGGTTTTGAGTTTCCAGTGAGAGTTAGTGGTAGATATACTACATTTGTCTAATTTGCTATTCAGATTTTGAGGATTAGTATGTTGATCATTAAGATGAGAAGAATTTTGAACTTGATGTTAAATTGGGTGGTAAAGTACTTGCCGGAAGCTGCATCAAATATTTTAGCTTAAATACCTGGTTCCATCGTTATCATTGAAGGTTAGATTAAGCTATATTAAGGCAAATTATTTGTTTCTTTTGGCATGTCTCATGTAACGAAACGTAACTGTGGTATTGCTCCATAACTTATTCTACTCATAATAATTAAGGAATAATCATATTATTGATTCCTATGTTAAAACATGTCTAAATATGTTCCTAAGTCCTTATTGAGGCATACGAAAAAGATGTTGTTATTCACATTGTTAGCCAAAGGTATAAGAATATTATGTCACTCATGATGTTTTATTGTTATTCCTGCATTATATTAATTGTGGTTACATTCATAAGTAGCTTGATATATTTGCATTGCATTCATGTTTTTACCCGAGATCATTTATTGGGGATGGGAAATGGGGTACGCAGACCACCTGATCAGCTGGGATATGATAATGATGAAGCCTGTGTGGCTAGCATGTATGGCTTAATATATATATATATATATATATATATATATATATATATATATATATATATATATATATATGATTGGGAAGGAAGATGCCCTTGTGTGGACAGTATATATGTATTACTATATTTGCATCATGCATGACATTTAGGCATATTATGCCAACAGAGGTCGATATGAAATGATGCCAACAGAGGTTGTTATGGTACAGAAGATGCACGGTGAGGTTGAGGTATATGTATACTGCATTGTGCATGACATTTAGGCATTTACTGTTGGTCAGTTGTTTCTGTTTCGGTTATTGTTATATCCATGTTGTGCTATTATTCATGCCAGACTTACTCAATACATCAGTCGTACTGACGTCCCTTTTGTCAGGGGACGCTGCGTTTCATGTCCGCAAGTTCACGTAGGCAATGCGACGATCCACGTTAGTAGTTTGCTGACTCAGCAGATTTTGAAGCACTCCCCTTGTTTCGGAGTGTCGGTCTAATTTTGGTACGGTGTATTTTTGTATATGTGTATATGGATATATGGATATGGTGGGGCCCTGTCCCGACCTTTCGATGTCGTATACTCTTTAGATGCTTGTAGATGGTGTCATGTGGGTGTAGTTTTTTTTCGGTTTAATCCATAATAAATTATGATTAGATATTAAATGTACGAATGGCGGTACCCGACGGGTGGGATTCGGGTGCCCGTCGCGGCCTCCAGTTTGGATCGTGACAACAATTCGATCCTTCTACGGCCCATGTGTTGTACATCTCTGGTGTTATGCTCATAAGGAGAGGGATGCGGGAAAGTGGGGTTCTCTCACCTGTGCTCACTTCTTCCCATGAAAGTGATATTGGATGCCCTTTCTTGCAGTTCATGATGCAGAACTGCTAACTAGCTAAGCTAGGTAGTTTTTTGCAACAACTCTCGGGACAACGAAATATGGGTGACTTCACATTGTTTCCTGACATGTCTATCTTTGTTTTAGGAAAATCCTCTCCCAGTTCAGGCAGATGCCGCACTTTGCGCTTGTGAATGAGTGTCCTTTTAGGCGAGCTACTTAGTTCCTCATCTTCGTGTTCACTTAGTTTTCGCCAGGCCACTTATGTGTGGTGGTAACAAGCAGCTTCTTTATTTGAACAGAAAAAGGGCAGCTTTGCTGGCGAAGCCGAGGCAAGAGCAAGGGTTGAAATAAAAGAGAGAAGAATTCAATCTTTGTTCCATTCTCAGTGGTTAGTTGGTTGGCCAAGATGCTTTGGTTTATCAGATATCCATCAGGAGAATCCTTTTTACATGGTAGGCATGGTGAAGGCAGAATGGAAATAGAAAACAACTAATGACTTAGTCTTGCCTACTTTTTCCTCTATAGAGAGAGGGCCCTTTAGCTTGAGGGGGCGCAACGGGCTATGCCACCCAAACCAACTGAGGGAAGTCGCATATGTCTCATCACAAACACCTATAATGTCATGATCACATTGATTTACCATAGTTTCTTTGTTTGTTTAACGTACGATCGCCCCTCCAACAAGAAAAGGTATAACAGACTGATAAGGCTTTCATACTACGAACTCTGAATTCGAAGCAGTAAAGATGTCACTCGAATATAGTAGTTCCAGCAATAGAGCATGTCCCAAGAAAAAAATAGACAAGCAGATGCCCTTGCAAGACGCTCAAGATCCATTCGCGGGCTTAATCACCCCTACCCGCAGTAGCTCTGGATCGAGAGTTGGATGCTTACCTTATTTTTATGAAATGAAAAGGAGAAAGAGATTTTTTAAAGATGTTGAGGTGATTAAGGGTTTCTTCAACAAAAACAATTCTTTTTCCTTTGGCAGAGACAATAGTACCATCCGAGGAAGAATAGGATTTTCTTCTCTGGCACTGTGATTTTCATTTCCCGGTCGTAGCACGGGCAAATCTATCTTCAATGTGATTCCATCTCTTTAACTTTGTTCACATTCAGTAGCAACTTGCTAGTGTCCTTTCAGGTCAGGAACTCCAGCAATAGGCAACTTGCTAGTGTACTTTCAGGTCAGAACTCCAATAGACAGCTAGCCTATTGGGAAAAAAAACTACTCTCATCCCTCTCTTTTAAGTCCTTCAATCTTGCAATCTCATCAACATCATCACCGGTACCGAGACTATTCTTCAGACTTAGGTTCTCTAACTTCTATTCTCGGGGTACGTAGATCCACCCATCTTCGTTTTCCTATTCATAGATTTGTATCAACTGCTTGTAGCTACCCCCGGGGAAAATACGTGTAATAGCCCTCGAGGAACGTCGTCAAAGGAAAATGGAATCATACATTTATTCAGGATCTCCCTACTCGTATGTAGGAGGAGCTACTTCTTTTCTTCTAATCGGATCGAAGAGAAAAGGAACATATTCAATGAGTCTAATTGCAATGGTATAAAATATAAGCAACAAGGAATAGTCCGAAGAACCGGAAGCGAAGCGCTATGCCGAGGCGGGGGCAAAAAAAGAAACGACTCTGAAGAAAAAGAAAAGAAGTCAAGGAATGAAATTGCTTCTCTAATAACCCCGTTGAATAGGCGGACGAAGGCTTTTTGAAAAAGTCTCTGATTAGTTCGCCTAGGTCGTAGCGAAAGAATTCCTCATCTGCTAGCTATTGGGGAACTATTCTCATGAAGGAATGAAAGGACTATTCATTGAGATTAGATTGGTGCCATCTGTCTTTTCCGTCCGTCAGGCTCTCACTGGTAGACCACCCCGCCCTGTCACATGACAATAAAAAAAGAACCTAAACCGAGGTGCTTTTTTCTCCTAACTCAAGACAGATAGCAGAAATTCGATGTAGACTCATAGATTTAGAAGTGTTCAACGTTAAAACACCTAACATGTTGAGAAGGATTAACCTAAATAGCCACCCCATAACCGCTTAAATTTAAAATAGTTAACGGGTGTATAATATATCTGTAATCTATGTAAATTATGTGTTTAAAACTATGTTTAGTCAATATATAATCTATGTATAGCAGAAAAACAAACTGGGAATTCCGCCGGCTATTTGTGTCAAGATCCCTATTTTTTAGGCAGTACACAATGTTCAAATTGGGAGACTTAAAAAGGGACAAAGTGGAATGTACTAATAAAATTAATGAATAGTAGCCATTACATATATTATAGGCAATTAAAAAGAATGTGTGGAATGATACCAATAAATAAAACAACCATCCGGAGGAGCAATTGACACAACCGGAAATAATAACGAAAATTACAAGTTGAAGCAATTAATAATGGCCTTCTTGATATCAACATAACTACAACTAGACACCTAACATCTTACTACAAATCACAGACCTCACAAAGGCAAAGCCAGGCTCCCGCATTTTTAAACACAAAACAAAGCATCCACTGGAAAGTTTCCTACTGGAAGACGGCAAATATTGCAGATACCAGCAGCAGCATCATGAAAGAGATATTGTACGCGTCGCCTCTCATGGATTTTGCAGATGATATATCTTGAGGCCTGGGGAATAATGAATCATATTAGACAATTAATACTAAGTTATTGTGCTAAGCATTTTAGGTGAAGATATTTGTTTAATTACTTTTGCAGTTTGCTAAGTTGGCCACAGAAGAGTGCTTTGTCTGGCATTGGCAACTCTGTTTTGTTAGAGGCTTCAGAGTTAACGACCCTGATATATGTTTCTTGGCCTAGAAACCACGAGTCGAGGTTTTCTGTCCTCAGGTTCCAAATTCCAACGTTGTCAAGGGAAACCAAGATTGCTGTCCATGCCCCGGGGAAAACCTGAGCAGCATAGGAAAAATGATAGATTTGTAACAAACGAACACTTTGAAGACATTAAATGCAATTGGGAACTAAAGCCAAGCACAAATTTTCATAAATAACAGTCAGTGATAATCCTAATGTGGACACATATAAGTTTGTTAAAGGAAGGCCAAAGACATTGGTGTTATAGGCAACAGAAAATGTTTTTCAATCATTGGGAAGAAAGTTGGTACTTTGACTCACATATATGATATAACATGTTACAGAAGCTTAGTACATTCAATACTTTACAGCACATACCGTGGCAACCACAAGCAAACTGAGGTTTGATTTCTTGTTTAAGATCAGCAAGTCATATTGTAATGCAAACCATTTATGTAGTAGTCATCTTATTACTGGCATATACAAGTAAGTAAGAATTGAACTCATTGAGTTCTAAGCATTGACATTGAGACAGCAACGAAAATATACTGAGTTTGAAGAAGGCATAATTCAACAAAATGTTATACCTTTTCCTTTTGATAACATACTTCACATTTCATACTTTTTATCAACCTTATTTAACCATTCTAATAGACTACTCACAACTGATGGCTATATTCTATAAAAGATTGTAGCCTGTATTAGTCACGGATTCAGAGAAATTCTCAAGATAAATCAATGATTACCTGTGTTGTGGTGCGAGCTATTCCATCCCATTTGTTGTAAGTGCCCCTACTATTATTTGACCACACACCATAATCCATCCTGCAAGTTTGCAATAGCAAAAAGTCAGGTTTAGAGAAATGAGTTTTCAGGTTTGAATACGATGAACATTGAGAGGAGGAGGCCACAGATCATACCCGACCACAAAAAAGGAATATCCACTCATATGGTATGTGTGCACTTTGGTATCATTGTTCTGTAATATAACTTCCATAAATCCCCTGTAGGTACCATTAATAACAGAGGTTTCCATCTTAGGAGGTCCGGTTAGTGGCGCCGTAGGGAAATCTAGCTTATATACACCCTTTAATTTGTACTTGTCAGCAAGTCTGATTGGTGTTTTAGGATTAACAAATGAAATTCCATTAAGTGTTGTTCTCCTTTTTCCATCTATCATCCTTGGCGGAAAATTTTGGATCACGTATATCTCTGTGACATTAATTGATCCATATCGGAAAGAACCTTGAGGATTTGGGCGAGCTCCGCTGGCAGATACATTCCACCTACATAGAATACACCATAACACCAAATGGTACGTGGCAGAAAATATTTAGAGATAATTACATTTTTGGACCGCTCGGTAAGTGTATATGTTGTGTATATTAAGTACAAAAATACATATAATATACATAGGATTTTTTTTAAATTGGTACTATTATACAACATACATATAATATACATAATTAAGTGTACACGTTTTTTATATTTTGGCTAACTTGTAATTAAGTTTCGCCGACAAGCCAAAAATGAAATCCCAAATATTTACAGTCTGTTTTATTGTTCCCAACTACTTACAGCTTTGGGGAGAGAAACAAACCTGATAGACCTAGCCTGGTTCATGGAGAAAGTTTTGTCGAATTCATCTTGTGGTGGTTCGGGAAAAGGGCCATGTGCCTTTCCTTTAGAGTTTGTGTATTTCAAAATGCCTACACCAGTGACTCTTTGCCACTGTGATTGGTTAACAAATCTGGCACTCGCGACAATATAGTAATCAGAACTTGCATTCTGATCCATGGTTACTAAAAAGGAGTATGATTGTCCAACATGAATGTCTAAACTAGTATAGTTTTGCTGCACAGTGTATGATCCCTCTGCTTCTGCCAAAAGTAAGTTATGATTCTGAATTCTGAAGTTCAAGCTTGTTGATATTCCAACATTGCTTACACGAATTCTATAGGTTTTGCCTGCATAATATCATAATATTAAGCACTACAAAACAACATAGAAGAGAAGTGTATCACATTTTAGATAATTAACAAGATAAAGTTGCAGCCTGAAAGAGAACTTAAAACAACTAGAAGCTTCTCCTACGCCAAGGGGATTCAACAATTATATATATATATATATATATATATATATATATATATATATATATATATACATACATTTATATTGCTTTTACCCTACTTGCATAGTATAGTTCTCGGACAAAGGGGATTCAATTAATTTCTACTTACGTATGCATTATTTCGCGGAACCTTTTTCCATCTCTATGCTAATGAAACACAAAACCATAAACATCTGCAAGAAGGTGACATGAAAACTCTAAAGTTTCTAGAGAAAGTTTTATCGCGGAAGTGTCAAAAAGGGGATTTTTTTTTGTCAAAGCAGATAAAAGCCATATAACAAATAACATGAATTACTCTGATGACAACATAAATCTCACTCCTAGCACAAAATAGCTTACCTGGGTGGACAGTGATTTCTTCATAGTCAATGCCATCAGGCACAATAGTATCATTGTATCTATAAGGACCTTTTCCATTAATTAAAACACCATCTGGCTTTCCCAGATCTTTCCCAGCAAGAAGAGTGTTCCTCAAAGCCTACATCCAACAACAAGCAAAGGTACACATTACACACTCAACTACACAAATTTAACTTCAACAAAAGCTTTAACAACAAACTCATCGCGTAGAGACTAACCGTGTGATTTCTGGTGTACCAATCACCAATCATAATAGTGAGATCATCATATGGAAAATCAAAAGGGATTGGAATTTCACCCCTGTTATTAATTGTAATTCCACCAAAACCACCTGATGCTCTCTGAAAATTGAGTGAAGGGAAGTAAAAGAAACTTCCAATTTGGTCCTTAACCTGAAATTGGTAAGTCCAGTTCCACCTTGAAGGGATTGGACAGTTTGTTCCTGGTAAACCATCTTGCCAAGAAGTCTTCTTTTGCTGAACCCCAGACCTATATTACCACAAAAATTAACTTAAATACACAAAAATACAACATACCTAGTTTAATCACACGAGTGGGGTATGGGGAAGGATAGAATGTACGCATAACTTACCCTTACCTGGCAAGTAGAGAGGCTGTTTCAGATATACCCTCTAAATACACAAAAAGTCAAAAAATGTAAACAAAAAAACCATTAATATTTAAAAGAGTGTATTACCAATGTAAGAGGAGTTCTTCATCTAATTTGTTCCTCACATTAACAACAACATTGTCATTAGTTGTCACATTCATGGTTGGTCCAGGAAATTTTCCATTAATAGCAATAACCTGAAAAGATTAAGCTAAATATAAGTATATAACTCAATCTAGGCATTAAACCATAAATACAATAACACTAAGCACAAAGTTGAAACCTTTGATATTACATATCCCATAGATCTGAAACCAAACACTATACAAACTCCAAGTGGAGTACCTGTTACTTAGGAAGCAACAAATAAACAAGAGATCTAAATAAAACATACCTGTTGAGGTACACCAAGTGGAGAAGCTTCAATGTAGGAGACTTCAAAGTTAAGAAACTTAAATGGATCTCCGGCATAACTCAACCCCGTAAACAAGAAAATGCAAATAAGGGTGATTTGGAAAGACCAAGTAGAAGCCATTGGTTCAAACAAAGTAAGTAAAGATCAATATTTTGAAAGTGTTTTTACAATAAAGATTCAAGAAAATGTTGCCTTTTTTTGTGCAGTTACATTATAAGGATAGAGAACAAAGAAAACTATGAGCAGGAATGCATCTAAGAGAGAAAGTGCAAGTAGTAGTACTCTTAAGTTATTTTTTGTTATATTAATAGTAATGGCAAGTGGCAACGGTTCAATTTACTTTTTTATGGGGTATAGTTTTGTTGTGTTGGTCATAGGGGAGAGAAATTAAAAGGAATGGTGGTGCTAGCTTGAAATTTAGAGGGGCTTAGCTGAAAGTTTTTTGTCCATTTCAAATGGCTAATAATACTAATCATTCCGTCTTATATTATTTGTTCATTTTTTTTAAAAAAAAGTTAAACTATATAAATTTTGAAATATACGTTTTTATCATATTAATATGAGAAAATTATAATTTATAATACTTTTGTATAACTTTTTAATATCTAAATTATAATTTAAAATATTAAAGTAATCTTATTTAATTTAATTTCAAAAATTAATTAACTTAATTCCTAAAAAACGAAACAGGACAATTAATATGAAACAACGAGAGTAATAAAATAAAATAAAAACAGCATAATTATTAGCGTGCACGCGAACTAAGAGCAATGCATGGAGAGGTTGGAAAAGAAGGTAATTAAGAAAAGGAATGCGTGTCTTTGCGTGTAATGTGTGTGTGAGAGATAGACCAGAAAATGAATAAGATATATAAAAGAAAAAAAATGAAAATAAGAAAAATCTTTCATAAGGGAATGAAATTACTAAAATGAAAATACGGGGATGAAATTACTGAGGTAATTCAAGCCAAAATTGTAATGTCAAAGTTATGTAAGGGCTTGTTTGGTATAGCTTATTAAAAAAAGCTTTTAAAAGTAACGTTTTTCAAGTAGATTTTTTTATCAAAAAGTTGTTAGCTGTTTGGTTGTCAATAAAAAATAGTGTTTTTGGCTTAAAAATAGGCAAAATTCCGAAGCCCAAAATTTGAGCTTTTGGAAGTAGAGGCCAAAAATGCTTCCGGAAGGCCAAAAGCACTTTCGGCCTTTTTTGGAGTGTTTGGCTGAAAAGCCGAAAGTGCTTTTGGCCTTCCAAAAACACTTTTGGCTTTTCCAAAAGCCCAACCAAAGGGACACTAAGGGCCTGTTTGATACAGCTTATTAAAAAGAGATTTTAGAAGTAGAGTTTTTCAAGTAGAGTTTTTTATCAAAAAGTTGTTACGTGTTTGATTGTTAATAAAAAAAAAATTGGATTAAAATGGATAAATCCAAAAGCTATTTTGCCTCTACCGGGTAAAAGCCCAAAATTTTGGCTTCTTCCGGTAGAGGCCAAAATTGTTTTTGTTGTCGAAAACACTTTTGACAAAAATCACCAAACACTTCATTTTGGAGCCAAAAGTGCATTTGACAAAAAAAAACATTTTTAACCTTTTGAGAAGCCCAAGTGCCCAACCAAACGGGCACTAAGATATGAATAAGCTAAACTTTAACGAAAGGTAAAGTTAGATTTTTTCACAAAGTATAAGAATATATTTGGACTTTTTTCTTATATTATGTAATTTATAAATTAAATTTGAAAAAAGTGAAGAAATTATATTGACCATTAATCCACTTGTTAGCCTACCTCAACAAATAAAACATACATACCAATCAATAATACGAATACTTGTGAACGATAAATTGTGCCTCTTTTTTTAAATTTGTAAATGCGTATATTAATGCATTATGAAAAGTTGAGTCTACAAGAGAAGGAAAGCATAGCCAACAATGTACAATGTGGACTAATGGTACATCAAAATCCAGAAAATACTCAAAAAAATAGAAAAATATTTTTTTTAATTGGATGGGAATAAATAAAAAAATATTTAATCGTCTCGTATTCAATGTTGTTGCCCACAAATTACAACATGGATAGAGCACAAATTATTCAAGCGTGAATAATGAGTTTTTCCTTAATAATATCATCATTTTGTCTAATAACATATATATTTTTCAAAAAGGAGAAAATGTCTAATTGAGCAACAGTAAATTTAATAATTTCGAAGTAGTTAACATTTTAATATCTGAAACATTCTTGTTGAAAATAAGAGTTATTTCATAAAGGGTGTTCTAAAAGCTACTATAGTTAATACTTAATATAGAGTAATTAACTCAATTAACAGCCCATAATAATAATAATAAACTGAAAACAGCCCTACATTTTTAATACCATCCAATTTAAACGTTCTAGGCATTTAAATAATAAATTTTAGCCATCCCTAAAACAATTTCCCTATTCGATAGTTTTCCCCTCTTTTCTTCAATATCATTATTTCTGCCTACATCCCCATTTGCAGAAAACTATAAATCCTTCTTTACTTTTTCTTCTTCCTCCGTCCCTCGGCCCTACGGAGATCGGTGAAAGAGGTAAATCATGATGACTCAGCGGCTCACTAAGTGGGAGGCATGTCTGGTGCCCACAATGAGTCATCCCCCACAAAGGAAGAATGAAACTCTCACACTGCGGTTGCCAGTGCTTGAACCTGACTACTTGGGACAATCTATCACTCTGGAACCAACTGAGCTACGCCCATGCAAGCTACTTTTTCTTCTTCTTCTTATACAGATTTGCTCAAAATTTACTATTTACCTCTTTTGAAATTATTTTCACTTAAAGGGTTAATGTATAATTGTCGTATAATTAATATATAATTTCTATAAATTGATTATGTAATGTATAATATACGTATAATCAATATATAATTGATATATAAATAATTAATATATACTTGTATACACTGATTATGATATGCAATGTATAATATATGTATAATCAATATATAAATAATTAGTATATACTTTTATACACTGATTATGCGTTGATTATATGAATATACAATGAATTTATCTTGAACGTACGTACATAAAATAAACAGCAAATGGCCCCTGACAGTGAATTTCCTTGTGCACTATTTTTGCTCTTTTTGGTTATACAAATTATAAAACTTTCTCTAATTTCTCAACTAAATGTTGTTGATATTACTATGGAAGATGAGGTTTGATATATTCTTTAGAAAGAAAGTCATTGGTGAACGTATATGTATGTCCTAGAGACAATCTGTATTAGGACACAATGTATTTATATATATTTGTATTTATATTAATTATGATTAATATTATAGCAACTTGCATTTATTGAATTATTAGTTGATTGTTTATAATTTTCTATAAATGCATCCCTAGAGGTTACGTGTTTGTTAATGATGTGAGAATTAATGTTATAACGTAACTCTTAAATTACCTCGACTAATGATCATCGAAATTGGGATATCGATGATATGCGATACATCGACATGTGGTGTGCATCATATCCTTAGGGGATGTAGTATGTCTCACTTGCTACGAGTTATGACAACTCATGATGGACACATGGATACTTGTTGAAGTATTAGTATGTCATGCTGATGTACTATTTTGTTATATGTCTATAATGTCATCGACGTGTGGGAGATAAAAGTCTTTATACTTGAGGTCAATATCATCTTGTTTACGGAGTAATGTACTTTGATCCTGTCCTAAGCTCAAATGTCTTATAGGTTGAGATGCGGCTTGTTTTGGGTGCATTACGAAGTAGATTAAAGGTGATATGTGAGCCAAGAAAGGATTCATTTCTTGAATTTATATTCGAGTGAACACTCAGGCACTCATATGGTATTAAGTTGACTAAGTCATTGGCTAATGCATTGGACATGTCTGTGACATGGTCCTGTTGTCAACTAATATAGATGAGTTATAATAATCAAGTCATTTGGATAGACACTTGACATCTCTTAAGCTTGATTGGGTGTGTCATGAATGAAGGGGTTTTATCTTCTCACATATAGGTTCAGTTCACATATTTTGTGTAGCTAAACTTTACATATTGGGTTCGTCTTCCAGCGCAGTCTAGGAGTTCCGTGAAGATTCTAATGTTATTAGTGACGATATGTAAAGACCTGAAGGGTAACACTAAGTCAAATGTTCCGTCGATTGAAGGATGTGATTAGAAGGAGATTATACCTAAATGTTCGGTTGAACCGGGACATAAAAAATGGGAAAGGGCTGAAAATTGGGACAAGACCGTTGTGCCTTTGATTTAGGACCGCGGTTCCGAAAACAGGAACAGGCACCGCGGTGCCATTTACTTTACGCTGTTTGCTGGCGAATTGGGCGGTCGAATTTTAGTCGATCCAGGTTTTCTTTGGGCCCGACCGAAAACCCTAAGCCTCTGTTTACAACTATAAATAGAGGGTTTACCTCTCATTCCAAATATACTAACCTAAGAGAGGTCAATCTCTTCTAAAGCTCTGTCAGAATCCCTAGCATTCCTGACTTAGCAAATTACATCATAGTTTCCAGAACTTACAAATCGAGGAACGTTTGCGTGTGCACCCTCGGACTACACAAACTAACAGATTCAACTGTTTGGATGATTGCTGCTTCGAATGTAAGTCTTCTATCGAAGTTTTACATTAATTATGTACTTTGTATTTTCATTACTTATCATACTACAGTTCGACCGTCGTCGGATTTGAAACATAAATTTTCAAATTCCGCTGCGTATACGAACCCGAGGACATAAACACCTACAATTGGATCCCATCATGTTAAATGGGTGTGTTGCGGGAAGAATAAAAAAGAAAGATGATTCATATTTCCTGAATGGCTAGTTGGCTGGGGAGGAAAAGGCCGACTGGCTACAAAAAGTTATTATATACTAATGGACTGCTACATGTGGTTTCTTTCCGTTAATATACTACCCGCATGGGTGTAGCTCGATTAGTTCGGGGTGGCGATTGCTCCCGAAGCGAGTTCGAGCCACAGCGTCGCGATGTGTGGGAGTTCATTTCTCCTTTGTGAGGGATGACTCCTTGTGGGCACCAGATGTTGACAGTCAATTTTGACCCGTTTTTCGCATATTTGTCGCAATTTCATCTGTTTTAGGACACTGCATTCTAATCATCATTTCTTGCATTTTTATCTTTATATTTTAAAATTAAGCGTTATGTTATGTTTCTATTATTACTACACCGTCGTTTATTTTAATAATATTTGTGTTTCTTTAAATAATTAATTGACATCCCGCTTTAATTTTAATTAGACATTAAACATTTGTCTAAATATTATATTTTTTATTATTATCGCATCGGCATTTGCATTTTAATAATCTTGCATCTTTTTAAATAATTTTTCTTTTAAATAATTAACCCGCCTTACATTTTGTCAAACCAAACCTTTAAACTAGTCCAATTCACATTTCATCAGCCCAACCCCTTTCTTTTAATTAAACTCCAGCGACCCATTTACCCCACTGACCCGGCCCAATTCTCTTCTTAACCAAACAAACCAGACGAGCCCTCACCTGAAAACCCCAACGACTCCTCGCCTGACATCGCCGCTCCTCCCCTTTACCCACCAGTCACATCGCTGACCACATTTACCCGCCGGATAACCACGCCGCTGACACTACCCATCACTTCATCCACCATTTACCCGCCACCCATCATCTGCAACACTTTCGCAAAATCCGCGATTTTACATCTCTGTACATGGACATCACCATGCCTTGTGTCCTTCGTCTGCAAGCTCGAGCCATGCGCCTGGTACGACCAGTAGCAATAGCTCGCAGGTCTTCTATCAATCTCTTTAATTCAAAATTTAACCGTTGGAAGAAGGGATTGAGGGTTCTAAAATGGGTATAAATACAACCCCTTTGGGCTGTGTTCCAGATGGAAAAAAATTCTGGGTTAAAACACTGGATATTTTCTGAATCTTGGTTTGGAAATGAAGAACAAAATTTGCATCTTTATTATTTTCGAGGGATTTACAATCAGAGAATAGATATCCTCTGTTAGAATCGACCTTAATAATCCCACTTTACTCTTAGTTTTGGTTCAGAAAAATTACAAATACCTAAGCTTTTATTTCTCTTGATCACACATGCGACTCTTGGCGAGTTCGACGAGTCGAGACGACGTCTCGGTTCGCTTCGGAGAAGGTAAACACATCCCCTTTTAATTTTTTCGTTTAATTTAGGCGTGTAACATGTATTGTGCGTTTATGTGAATATCAATCATGTTTGGTTAGAACTAATTATTGTTTTTGAGCTTATTGGGTTAACTGTTAAGCATGTTTAGTTAAAGTAGATGTTGTTTGTGTTCATTAGATCAAGGATTAGTTTGTTTTGAATCACCATTAGCACTGATTTTGTGTGATTAATTAAATAAATGGTTATCATGTTAGTTTGAGCTTAGTTTTAACCATGTATGAGTCTCTGAATTCACATAATTTATGATTTAAGTTGCTTATGGTTTAGTATATTATGTCTTAGTTGATTTGAAGATTATTGTTTGTTGTTTGTCACTACAAGCTATAAGCATGATTAGATAGAGAAGTGTTTACCATAACAGTTCAAGACTCTGTCTAATCATATGTGGAATGTTTTAGTTGATTAAATCCTCATCTTGTTAGTTTAAGGTTTGTTTGAGCATGTATAAGGTATTTAGATATAGTAGTGCCTTAGAGGAATAAAGATGTTTGAGTTAATCTCTTTTCATAACTAATGATGTTTATATCCTTTGACAAACCGCATATCTATATATATTTCTATTATCTAAATAAAGCATTTGCTTATTATATTTCAAGTGAAATTTGTCCACTGTATGAATCGTCCGTAGAGAACATGTTACATCTTATAAATAGTCATGTATGAGTGTGCGAGAATGGTCTTGGTGGATCATCATTATTACTCGATAATTGGTTAAGGTGCTAAATTCTTATGAGTATATAGTTTGCCTTGTTAGCGTGTATGTATAAGAAAGCAAGTTGCGAATCTTGTCTTTGATTATGCTACTTGAATCTCCATGGTGACTTCTCCTTCTAAATGGGCATCTAAGTCATAGGCATTGTAGCATGTTGTTTAGTCTAGTTTAATAACCCCATGGTTTGGTTTACTTGTTATTACATTGGTTCTGAAATTGAACATTTGCGCATATTTGATTGGGTATTATTCGATTGAGTCATTCAGCCACCTGAATCTACTCACATATCTTGCATCTAGTTTTATCTTCATTTATCCACCTAATTGGTCAATTGTTACTTTAAAGTATCCATGAATATCTTTTCCGCTCTTGTTTGTCATGTATAATTAAGCCTATGGTCTTGTCTCTTTGTATGGTGCTATAAATGCAGTAACATGATATCCCTCATGTAGCATTCTAAGTCCTCTAGAATGATGTTGTGCCATACTTTGATTATTAAGTTGTTTACATCTTGCCTAACTGCTCTATCTATCGAAACCGTCCATCCATCGAGTATCGTATTTTCTTTGAAATATCTAAATCTGGAAGATCATCTCTTGTTCTTCATTCTTTTTAAAAAAAGGGGCGAAAATCAAAGGCCTAAAACACAAATTTGGTTATCAATTTATACATCCTCTTCTTGTTTGTTTTACGATCCTGAATCCAAAACAATCCTCTGTCTTAAATTTAAATCCGAAAATACCCCTCTGTTTCAAATCTGAAATCGAAAGAAAAAGAAGGGCGTTTGTCGTCTCTCGTCGCCTCAGTCGCGGTTCCAAAACAGGTCGTATTTTTCATTTTTTTGGTTTGAGTACAAAGTGGATGCCGGATTATTTTCATTCCGTTTCATTCGGTTGTCTAGGAGTGTTTAATATATTCAATGTGCGACCTGAGCATGATTTTATGTTAGTTTGAGTCACGTGATTTTGGCTACCTAAAAATTCCATCCTATTTGTTTGTTTGTCCATTCTTATGTGCAGCACTTTTACAAAACTAGTCATGTAATTCTCACTGTCTAAGTGACATTATGCCGTCACATAGCATGAATACGATCATATATGGTTAGCTTAGCCGAGTGATCTGCACCACAAAATTATTGCTCTTAATTGGCCCCCTATTCAATTTCTATGTATGTATGTCTACCTAACTGACTATACTTTCCCTGTCTGCTTAAGTGTCAAAATGTAGTGTGTAATGCCTTTAAGTTATATTTGATGTCATTTATCATTAAGTGGTCTAAATGAGTAGATGGTGTGCATGCAGATTTTGCACTCCACAGACACCTCGCTTGCATGATATCTTGGTTTATAATCTTGTTTCGTATGGTAAATATGTAGAGGGCATAATTTGGTATTGAAACTATCTATGAATGAATAGAAATAATCTGAATAGGTTCAGTGTATGTATAAAATGTCTATATCTGCGATAATGTTGCGTAAACTTCTAAGATGTTTACTGGGAGCTTATATTTATTCTGTCTCGACTTTTTGAACTTGTCCATATAAGCACATCCCTCTTTAACAAATGGTAAAGCATATGGCATGTTAGAGTACCCTATCCTGATTATGTCTATTCGAATGAGATTGAACATGTTCATGTGTTTGGATCGCTACTATCTGTGTGAATCATCTTGAGATGCTTGTGTATTCCTTCCTATTTGCACTGAGATTTACTCATTTTGGCCCAACTTGGTAACTTTTTTTTCTTGAGGTGACATATTCCATGTTTAATTCACAGTCCTATTTCATGTAGTCAGCATATATATGGCATAATTTGATATCGCGACTGCTCGGAGTTTGAGTAAAATAACTTGAGATAACTCTTGGAATGAATATATGTTTTGCTGGTAATTTTCTTGTATTTGATTCATTCTGTTGGTTTGAAAGTCGAGGCGAGCTTTGGGTTTGGTCAGCCTCCCAGTGCTTTGCCATGCCTAAGGTTCCTAAAACCTTTTGATCTTGTAATGCAGGAATATGAGGTTGTTGCTACCCGATTACCTTTGAAAGCAAATTATTGTTTTGTATTGTTGCACGCCATGGCATTTATACTAGATTATTCTTTATCATTAACATTGTTTGATTTCTTCTGCATCATTTTTGCTTCTGTTGCCTTTCACCCATCGCTACCACCTCTTTACGTAAAGAACAAATGTTACACCAATCTAGTGGTGCGTATTGATGTCAACTACTTCTATGTCCTGGAAAATGGTTGCTCTTGTTTTAAAGAAACATACACTACTATTGATTGGAAATAGTTCTCGCTATATATTTTCGGGTGTGCCACACAGATTGCTACACTCGTGATGAAACCGATTTGAGCAGATGCTACCTTGGTTTCGTTGTGTTTTAATGTCATCGCTGCATTTAAGCCAAACATCCGTTGATTTACGGACTATTTATTTGCTGATTTTGGCCACTTGCAGCTCGGTTTTGACCATTTTGGACGGATTTAGTCTTTGGTTTTGGCTTTATGTTGGGCTGATTTCGATCATCTTTTGGAATCGCTTTGGTCTAAAATCGGATTTGTTTTGGCCCAAATATGGACCGTTTTGGCATTGAATTTGAAAGCTCGCCTAAATTCGGGTGATTTTAGCCATGTTCCGGGCTGATCTTTGGCTATTGGGCTACGGATCTTCGCCATGTTTGTTGCTGATTTTGAAATTTGTTTCTTTGCATTTTCAGCGCACTTGCATTTTCAGCCCACTTCTTTGCATTTTCACCCGTTTCTTCGCACTTTTAGCCTATTCTTACTCTTGTTGTTCGCTTATCGAGTTGATTTTCCGATTTTTGGCATCCGCGAGTGAAAAACTCCGCCATTCGAAGTTTCCAATGAGTTTGGTGTGGTCGCATTCTTGTTTTTATCGTTTTTGACCGTCGTCTGATGATTTTGACGATTCGCCCTTTATTCATTTATTAAACGATTTTTGAACATGATACTACAATGGGTATTTTATTGATTTTGAACATGATACTACATCGCCTGAAGGATTTATCCGTCGATCCGGAGCTCCGTGGTAAGTGAGACGGAATATGTGGGCGAGGAGGAAAGTGAAAAGATTAGACGAGAATCGTAGTATCGTTCACCGTGAGGCGAGTCGGCGTAGTGTAGCGATATTGGCTTCTCATGTCTTTTTATAATTGGCATAACACTATCTGAGCCCACACTATATAAAAATATATCTTTCTCAATATCTTATATATATATATATATATATATCTATATATATATGCATACATTGTGTTTGTTTTGTAATTTATTTATTATTTACTAACTCTTCTAAGTGTCTTTTGCAGAATTACTGAGGCGCACTCCCAAAGCCAAATCATTCGCATAAAATGAAATAAAAGGAAAAGTCGCTAATTTCTCTTCATTACATTTTTTAAGATTGTTTACTTTTATTACTATCTTGTTAAATATATATTTATTTTAAATATTTGCATGCCTAGTTTAAATATCTTTTGATTAGTTTAATAATTAGAATACCCTTTAGAATTGTAAATTGCATGTTAGCACAATAACATTAACCTAAGTTTGAACGGATAACCGCAAGTTAGCGGATCCTTTAGGGTGCCTAACCCCTTCCCTTTAGGATAATAAAGAACCCTTACCTAGAATCTCACATAGCTTTCGCAGACCTTTAAAATGGAGATCATTCGTAGTATTTTATGCTACATTTTCAGTGTCCTAATTCACTATAATAATTAGGTGGCGACTCCTAAAAATGCAATTTCAGGAATCAAACCATATGTAGCAGTAATTCCGTTTCGACTCCGGTTAAAATGGGGTGTTACAGCATGGCGATTCTGCTGGGGATTTTAGGTTCTTAACCACAACAAACATAGGTTAATTTATTGTGCTTTATTTCTTTATTTTCGCTTAATTTGCTTCCTTTATGTTTTACACTTATTTGCTTTTATTGTTTTGCCTAAATTATTCTGCTTTACATATAAATATTTTGCATATTGTCTTAACTGCTATTTGTTACCGCTTTCCTTAAACTGACATTCCGCTCATATTTCCTCCCTTACGGAAAATTAACACTATCACACACTACACGCGAGGTGCGCTTTGCACACCCGCAAATTTCTTTTAAGTACCCAAATTTAGGAGAGTTGGCATTTTACGCGGAGAATCCGGTCCAATCGGTGGCCGCGTAGTCTTCTCACTCGAGTGTCCGCTCGGGAACCTTGTGTCTAGTGAAGCCAAATCTTAGAAACTTAAGATAGAGCTATACCCTCTTTATTTTCAAGTCATGCATGCATATATCTTAGGTGGGTTGATCCCTGGTATCGACGCCACAGTTAAAAAAACACCAAACTTGTCGACGGGTTTCTCAACCCAACGACCAACCAGCATACTATGTGTAGCGTGACAATGATAGACAAATCCAAGCCTAAACATGACATGCCGAAATTGGAAAAAGTGCACCGTCATTTGGTCGTCATTTCCAACAAAACATTGCAATTTAACAGCTTGGACCTATTTATCATGATCTCACATATTTGGCGTTTAGGCCCACCTCTGGCATAAAAGAGGTCCCAAACATGCTAGGACGCGCATTTGATATTTATATAGTCTGCTTGCTATTGTAATGTTTGTTGCTTTCAGCTATGTGCACTTTACTACAGTATTTTGCTACTTCAACTTTGCGCATTCATTTAGTATTAATTACGAGTTATACTAGCTTGGTTTTCTGGGGCTGTGTTATCCCTTGCATTATCAGTGCGATACGCGGAAAACTCATATCTCAAACAACGGTTTTCTCAAATTCTGTCACACTTTGGAACTACGTGTGACCTGATTCCCACGGCGGGATACGTAGACGGTCATTTCGGCCTCGGTCCCACCTTTTAAAAGAAAAATCCTAATTTTTTCATCTCTTAAAAATTACTTTATTCTCCGTCACCGGCAACTATGGTTTAAACTGGTTCCTTTGGCAAAATGCATAGGCGACCATATCAGCTTTGGTCCCATCTCTTTAAAAAAAAAAAAAAAAAAAAAAAAAAAAAAAAAAAAAATTCGAAGTCTAATCGACGAACCCAACTTCAATAGGGCTAGGCTCCTAGACTATGTATCTATTTGATCTCTATGGCGAGACACGTAGGTGACCACATCGGACTCAGTCCAACTCTTTCTAAAGTATTTTGTCTTTACTCTACCGGTTATAAAGCACACTCCATCCAATCTCTGCGATAGGATAGTAAAGGTTTTCCATATCAAATTCGGTCGCGTCCATTCGACATCCGCTTATGCCAAAACTGGGACATTTTAAGGATTCTGCGAAGAAGAGGTCAATACCGAATATCATATTATCGACTACGCTCCGTAGACAAATACTTGAAGCAACGCGGTTACAAGTCGAACAGTTAGGCGTGCAGTGGTGAATTAAGGCTACAAAGTCCGCGACAAACCAATGACCCATTTCAAATCTCACAAATTTTCTCTTGAGTACGATAACGAAATTTGTAAATTTGACGACGTTGAAGGAGATTTTCGCATAGCAGCTCGGCTCACAGGGCCACACTCTTATCCTCATTCATTCGTTTTTGCATATCTATAACACTAATTACGGCATCTATCTTTGATTTTTGTAGGAAGTTTCTCGTAGCAACTTCGGCCGTAAGCCATAACCGCACACGCCTATCAAGGCGTCATTTGGCTCGCGGGCCGTTCGCCCTCATTTCTTAATCATTTTATAACTCTAATTATTTTATTCGGTTTATATTATACAAGTAACTTCATCATGTAGCGACCTACGGTCGAAATCACTTTATTACATCCGCACAACGTCCGCTTTTATTATGCCTGTCACGGCCATCAACAGTTCATCTATGCAACGATGATCTTCGCATCACGCCTATGCAACGACGCCTTTTATTATGCCTATGTAACGGCCATCTGCATTTCGTCCATGCGGCCGAACATCTGCGCATCGCGTCCATGCAAGCGCCCGTCTCATCAAAGCTTCTGGCGGCCATCGCATTTCGTCTACGCAACGGCGAACATCTGCGTGCGTCCATGCAACGGCGCCATCTCATCAAAGCCTATCTGGCGGCTTCATCGCATTTCGTCCATGCAACGGCGAACATCTGCATCGCGTCCATGCAACGGCGCCCGTCATCAAAGCCTATCTGGCGGCATCTACATTTCGTCCATGCAACGAACATCTGCGTCGGCGTCCATTACGGCGCCATCTCATCAAAGCCTATGCAACGGCTTCATCTGCATTTCGTCCATGCAACGACGAACATCTGCACCGCGTCCATGCAACGGCGCCATCTCATCAAAGCCTATCTGGCGGCCATCGCATTTCGTCCATGCAACGATTTAACATCTGCGTCGCGTCCATGCAACAGCGCCATCTCATCAAAGCCTATCTGGCGACTTTATCGCATTTCGTCCATGCAACGATTTAACATCTGCATCGCGTCCATGCAACGGCGCCATCTCATCAAAGCCTACGCGGCCATCTGCATTTCGTCCATGCGCGGCGAACATCTGCATCGCGTCCATGCAGCGCGCCATCTCATCAAAGCATATGCAGCGGCCATCAGCATTTCGTCCATGCAACGACGAACATTTGCATTAGCTTTACTTTTTACCTTAGCATCACAACAATCCAGTGTCATCGTAATTCGACACTGAGACATTTTTTAATTCTGCGTCAGCGTTACTTTTATTACAGCAGCCCAGTGTCATCATGATTCGACACTGGGACATTTTTAAATCTGCGTCAGCTTTACTTCTATTTTCTAGCATTGCAGCAGTCCAGTGTCATCATGATTCGACACTGGGACATTTTTAAATTCCCGTCAGTTTTGCTTTTTATTTTTCAGATCACAACGACCGGTGTCATCATAATTTGACATCGGGACAATTTAGTCTGCATCGTCCCTACTTTTGAATTCTAGTTTATAAAACAGGACAAAATTGGCTATGAGTCAACATCTTTGTCCGAAGACTCTTCCATCATCTCCGTACAAAGAGGGACATGCTGTTGACAGTCAATTTTGACATGTTTTTCGCATATTTGTCGCAATTTCATCTGTTTTAGGACACTGCATTCTAATCATCATTTCTTGCATTTTTATCTTTATATTTTAAAATTAAGCGTTATGTTATGTTTCTATTATTACTACACCGTCGTTTATTTTAATAATATTTGCGTTTCTTTAAATAATTAATTGACATCCCGCTTTAATTTTAATTAGACATTAAACATTTGTCTAAATATTATATTTTTTATTATTATCGCATCGGCATTTGCATTTTAATAATCTTGCATCTTTTTAAATAATTTTTCTTTTAAATAATTAACCCGCCTTACATTTTGTCAAACCAAACCTTTAAACTAGTCCAATTCACATTTCATCAGCCCATCCCCTTTCTTTTAATTAAACTCCAATACCCATTTACCCGTGATCGGCCCAATTCTCTTCTTAACCAAACAAACGGGCGAGCCTCACCGAAAACCCCAACGACTCCTCGCCTGACATCGTCGCTCCTCCACTTTACCCACCAGTCACATCGCTGACCACATTTACCCGCCGGATAACCACGCCGCTGACACTACCCATCACTTCATCCCTTTACCCATCGAACCCGTCACCCATCATCTGCAACACTCCCTAAAATCCGCGATTTTACATCTCTGTACATGGACATCACCATGCCTTGTGTCCTTCGTCTGCAAGCTCGAGCCATGCGCTGAAATGCGACCGAAGCAATAGCTCGCAGATCTTCTATCAATCTCTTTAATTCAAAATTTAACCGTTGGAAGAAGGGATTGAGGGTTCTAAAATGGGTATAAATACAACCCCTTTGGGCTGTGTTCCAGATGGAAAAAAATTCTGGGTTAAAACACTGGATATTTTCTGAATCTTGGTTTGGAAATGAAGAACAAAATTTGCATCTTTATTATTTTCGAGGGATTTACAATCAGAGAATAGATATCCTCTGTTAGAATCGACCTTAATAATCCCACTTTACTCTTAGTTTTGGTTCAAAAAAAATCACAAATACCTAAGCTTTTATTTCTCTTCAATCGCACACACACACGACTCTTCGAGCGAGTTCGACGAGTCGAGACGACGTCTCGGTTCGCTTCCCGGAGAAGGTAAACACATCCCCTTTTAATTTTTTCTGTTTAATTTAGAGCATGTAACATGTATTGTGCGTTTATGTGAATATCAATCATGTTTGGTTAGAACTAATTATTGTTTTTGAGCTTATTGGGTTAACTGTTAAGCATGTTTAGTTAAAGTAGATGTTGTTTGTGTTCATTAGATCAAGGATTAGTTTGTTTTGAATCACTGTTAGCGACTGATTTTGTGTGATTAATTAAATAAATGGTTATCATGTTAGTTTGAGCTTAGTTTTAACCATGTATGAGTCTCTGAATTCACATAATTTATGATTTAAGTTGCTTATGGTTTAGTATATTATGTCTTAGTTGATTTGAAGATTATTGTTTGTTGTTTGTCACTACAAGCTATAAGCATGATTAGATAGAGAAGTGTTTACCATAACAGTTCAAGACTCTGTCTAATCATATGTGGAATGTTTTAGTTGATTAAATCCTCATCTTGTTAGTTTAAGGTTTGTTTGAACATGTATAAGGTATTTAGATATAGTAAGCTGCCTTAGATGGAATAAAGATGTTTGAGTTAATCTCTTTTCATAACTAATGATGTTTATATCCTTTGACAAACTGCATATCTATATATATTTCTATTGTCTAAATAAAGCATTTGCTTATTATATTTCTGAAGACTGAAATTTGTCCCTGTATGAATCGTCCGTAGAGAACATGTTCTGTCTTATAAATAGTCATGTATGAGTGTCTGAGAATGGTCTTGGCTGGATCACATCATTATTACTCAATAATTGGTTAAGGTGCTAAATTCTTATGAGTATATAGTTTGCCTTGTTAGCGTATGTATAAGAAAGCAAGTTGCGAATCTTGTCTTTGATTATGCTACTTGAATCTCCGTATCGACTTCTCCTTCTAAATGGGCATCTAAGTCATAGGCATTGTAGCGTCTTTGTTTAGTCTAGTTTAATAACCCATGGTTTGGTTTACTTGTTATTACATTGGTTACGAAATTGAACATTTGCGCATATTTGATTGGGTATTGTCGATTGAGTCATTCACCCACAGATCTCCTCACATATCTTGCATCTAGTTTTATCTTCATTTATCCACCTAATTGGTCAATTGTTACTTTAAAGTATCCATGAATATCTTTTCCGCTCTTGTTTGTCATGTATAATTAAGCCTATGGTCTTGTCTCTTTGTATGGTGCTATAAATGCAGTAACATGATATCCCTCATGTAGCATTCTAAGTCCTCTAGAATGATGTTGTGCCATACTTTGATTATTAAGTTGTTTGCATACTGTCTAATCTGTTCCTATCTGAAAACTGTCCATCCATTGAGTATGCATATTTTGCTGAAATATCTAAATCTGGAAGATCATCTCTTGGTTCTTCATTCTTTTTTTTAAAAAAAAAAGGGGCCCGAAAATCAAAGGCCTAAAACCTGAAATTTGGTTATCAATTTATACATCCTCTTCTTGTTTGTTTTACGATCCTGAATCCAAAACAATCCTCTGTCTTAAATTTAAATCCGAAAATACCCCTCTGTTTCAAATCTGAAATCGAAAGAAAAAGAAGGGCGTTTGTCGTCTCTCGTCGCCTCAGTCGCGGTTCCAAAACAGGTCGTATTTTTCATTTTTTTTGGTTTGAGTACAAAGTGGATCTGGATTATTTTCATTCCGTTTCATTCGGTTTGTCTAGGAGTGTTTAATATATTCAATGCGACACGAGCATGATTTTATGTTAGTTTGAGTCACGTGATTTTGGCTACCTAAAAATTCCATCCTATTTGTTTGTTTGTCCATTCTTATGTGCAGCACTTTTACAAAACTAGTCATGTAATTCTCTACCTGTCTAAGTGACATTATGCCCCGTACATAGCATGAATACGATCATATATGGTTAGCTTAGCCTGAGTGATCCTGTACCCTAAAAATTATTGCTCTTAATTGGCCCCCTATTCAATTTCTATGTATGTATGTCTACCTAACTGACTATACTTTCCCTGTCTGCTTAAGTGTCAAAATGTAGTGTGTAATGCCTTTAAGTTATATTTGATGTCATTTCTATCATTAAGTGGTCTAAATGAGTAGATGGTGTGCATGCAGTATTTTGCACTCCCTGAACCTGCCCCTGTTTGCATGATATCTTGGTTTATAATCTTGTTTCGTATGGTAAATATGTAGAGGGCATAATTTGGTATTGAAACTATCTATGAATGAATAGAAATAATCTGAATAGGTTCAGTGTATGTATAAAATGTCTATATCTGCGATAATGTTGCGTAAACTTCTAAGATGTTTACTGGGAGCTTATATTTATTCTGTCTCGACTTTTTGAACTTGTCCATATAAGCACATCCCTCTTTAACAAATGGTAAAGCATATGGCATGTTAGAGTACCCTATCCTGATTATGTCTATTCGAATGAGATTGAACATGTTCATGTGTTTGGATCGCTACTATCTGTGTGAATCATCTTGAGATGCTTGTGTATTCCTTCCTATTTGCACTGAGATTTACTCATTTTGGCCCAACTTGGTAACTTTTTTTTCTTGAGGTGACATATTCCATGTTTAATTCACAGTCCTATTTCATGTAGTCAACATATATATGGCATAATTTGATATCGCTTGCTTTCGGAGTTCGAGTAAAATAACTTGAGATAACTCTTGGAATGAATATATGTTTTGCTGGTAATTTTCTTGTATTTGATTCATTCTGTTGGTTTGAAAGTCGAGGCGAGCTTTGGGTTTGGGCAGCCTCCCCGGGACCGTGCCATGCCTAAGGTTCCTAAAACCATTTGATCTTGTAGCGGCACCGGAAGATGAGGTTGTTGCTACCCAGTTACGTCCTTTGAAAGCAAATTATTGTTTTGTATTGTTGCTCGCCATGGTACTACTGCGATTATTTGATGTCATTAACATTGTTTGATTTCTTCTGCATCATTTTTGCTTCTTGTTGCCTTTCACCCATGGCTACCACCTCTTTACGTAAAGAACAAATGTTACACCAATCTAGTGGTGCGTATTGATGTCAACTACTTCTATGTCCTGGAAAATGGTTGCTCTTGTTTTAAAGAAACATACACTACTATTGATTGGAAATAGTTCTCGCTTATATATTTTCAAGTGTGCCACAGATTGCTACACTCGTGATGAACCGATTTGAACAGATGCTACCTTGGTTTCATTGTGTTTTAATGTCATTTGCATTTTAAGCCAAACATCCGTTGATTTACGGACTATTTATTTCTTGATTTTGGCCTCGCACAGCGGTTTTGACCATTTTCGGACGGATTTATTGCTGGTTTTGGCTTTATGTCATTGATTTCGATCATCTTTTGAATCGTTTTGGTCTAAAAAAGGATTGTTTGGCCCAAATACGGAATTTGTTTTGGCATTGAATTTGGGGTATCGGCCTAAATTCGGGTGATTTTAGCCATGTTCTTTGGGCTGATCTTTGGCTATTGGGCTACGGATCTTGGCCATGTTTGTTGCTGATTTTTGGGGCTGTTTGCTGCTGCATTTTCAGCCCACTTGCTGCTGCATTTTCAGCCCATTTGCTGCTGCATTTTTAGCCTATTCTTTCTGCATTTTTAGCCTATTCTTGCCATTGTTGATCGTTTATCGAGTTGATTTTCGATTTTTGGCATCCGCGAGTGAAAAACTCGGCGTCATTCGAAGTTTCCGAGTTTGGGTTGTGTCGCATTCTTGTTTTTATCGTTTTTGATCGTCGTCTGACCGATTTTGACGATCGCCGCTTTATTCATTTATTAAACCGATTTTTGAACATGATACTCTGATGGGTATTTTATTGATTTTGAACATGATACTACTGTTGGCTCTGAAGGATTTATCCGTCGATCCGGAGGCTCCCGTGGTAGCGAGACGGAATATGTGGGCGAGGAGGAAAGTGAAAAGATTAGACGAGAATGCATAGTATCGTTCACGGGAGGCGAGTCGGCCCGTAAGTAGCGATATTGGCTTCTCGTGTCTTAGTATCCTCGACATAACACTAAATGAGCCCACACTATATAAAAATATATCTTTCACAATATCTTATATATATATATATATATCTATATATATATGCATACATTGTGTTTGTTTTGTAATTTATTTATTATTTACTAACTCTTACTAAGTGTCTTTTGCAGTACAGGCGCACTTTAAAGCCAAATCATTCGCATAAAATGAAATAAAAGGGAAAAGTCGCTAATTTCTCTTCATTACATTTTTTTAAGATTGTTTACTTTTATTACTATCTTGTTAAATATATATTTATTTTAAATATTTGCATGCCTAGTTTAAATATCTTTTGATTAGTTTAATAATTAGAATACCCTTTAGAATTGTAAATTGCATGTTAGCACAATAATATTAACCTAAGTTTGAACGGATAACCGCAAGTTAGCGGATCCTTTAGGGTGCCTAACCCCTTCCCTTTAGGATAATAAAGAACCCTTACCTAGAATCTCACATAGCTTTCGCAGACCTTTAAAATGGAGATCATTCGTAGTATTTTATGCTACATTTTCAGTGTCCTAATTCACTATAATAATTAGGTGGCGACTCCTAAAAATGCAATTTCAGGAATCAAACCATATGTAGCAGTAATTCCGTTTCGACTCCGGTTAAAATGGGGTGTTACACCAGACACTGTGCCTCCCACCTAGTGGGCCGCTGAGTACCATGATTTACCTTCCTCCACCAATCTCTGTCGGGCCGGAGGGGTGGGGGCCTGTGGGCGAGGGATTTCGCCTTTTTTTCCCGTTAATATACTAACAAATAAATTAAGTACTTATCATTAACCTTAGTTTATAACCTATAGTATGAGATATAGGAGAGACAAGCTCGCATGGGCGTAGCTCAGTTAATTTTAGGGTGGTAGATTGCCCCCAAATAGGCAGGTTCGAGTCTTGGCAGCTGCAGTGTGGAGTTTCATTTCTTCTTTGTGGGGGATGGTTCCTTGTGGGCACCAGGCACTGTGTCTCCCACCTAGTGGGCCGCTGAGTCACCATGATTTACCTCCTCCACCAATTTCTATCGGGCCGGGGGATGGGGGCTCTGTGGGCGAGTAATTTCGCCTTTTGCCCCCAAGATATAGGAGAGACAAGCTTTTGAGTAAAAAAAATCATTTCTTTTTCTCAATCGCATTGACCTGGGTTTAGACTGTGGTATAGGAGATTCATCCGGTATATTATGGAAACCATTGTGGACCAATAATTTCAGTCACAATTGTATCAGTTTCAATCTTCTACTACTAATTTTTCTTTTTACGATTTACAGCGAGATCTCTTGATTAAGAGTGGAATAGTATCAGCCATTACATCACAACCATTATTGGTACGTGCTATCTATTTGGTATAGCTAGATTTATGTGTCCCAACATGTTATATTGCAAAGTTTTGTACCTTCTTGAGTAATTTTTCGAAAACGTATTAAAGAAAAGGATATGGTGAGGTGGGGTAAGGGGGTGGGGATGACAGTCAATGGACAGTTCAGAGTGATGCATATAGTATAGTAGTATGCAGAATTACCCACACGTGTACTCCTTTAATTGAGAACCAAAATTTGTCAATCCACCAACCTCCATTATTCTTTTCTTTTTCTTCCATAATGTCTTGTATTATTTTTACTAGGAATAAATAATAGATCCTTCTAAAGCTTATTTTTAATTTGTGCTGCATTTATGAATTATGATCAATCTCCTTCTAAATACACTTACTTTGTTGTTCCAAAATAACAGCTCTTAATTGGTTGCATCTACTTATAGGCATGTTGTAACAAGTATAGCTTAACTTCAAATTATCATCTCTCGAGAAATAATAGTCTATTTGTTCAGAAAAAAATCTTATTTCGCTTAATCTATTAGCAATAATATGAATATGTAGACTCGTGCCGTATTTTAATCCTCCTTTGCTGAAGTCAAGATTTTAAAGTATACTCTTTCTGTTTAAATTTGTATAATGCCCTTTTCAATAACGTTTGCAGATGGTTAATCATAGAAGATTTTCCTCATTCTCATTCATCTTCTATGGTAAGAATATACACAAAGAATATATTAATTAGGAGAGATTCTAGCCTAATGTCTTCTTATTTTTATCTCTAATTATCTTCCAATTTAATGCATAATAATAAACCTATTTTATGATTGTACAATCTACCATATATGATAAGATATTACATTAATAATATTATTAATAATAATTAATAATAATTAATAATATTATATTCTAACACTCCCCGCAGTCGAAGCCGGAAGACGGCGAATGTTGAGACTGTCCCGAAATTCTTCAAATAATATCAGCGGAAGCCCTTTGGTGAAGATATCTGCAATTTGATGTCGCGTCGGAACATGTAACACTCGCACTTGTCCGCGAGTCACTTTTTCACGGACGAAATGGATATCTAACTCAATATGCTTAGTGCGTTGATGATGAATTGGATTCCCGGAGAGATAGATGACACTAATGTTATCACAATATACCATAGTAGCTATCGAGATAGGGCAATACAGCTCAAGTAATAGATTCCGAATCCAGCATGAGTCAGATACAACATTGGAAATCGCTCGGTATTCAGTTTCAGCACTGGAGCGTGAAATTGTGGGTTGCCTTTTGGAGGACCAAGAGATTAAATTGTCTCCGAGAAAGACGCAATATCCGGAGGTGGAGCGTGCAGTGTCGGGACATCTTGCCCGATCGTAAATCAGTATAAGTAACCAGGTTGGAAATGGAAGACGGATAAAGGTGTAATCCATATTCCTGAGTACCCTGTATATACCACAAAATTCGTTTGAGAGCATGCATATGCTCTTCCATCGGATTATGCATGAATAGGCACACTTGTTGGACTGCATATGTTATGTCCGACCTGGTGAAAGTGAGATATTGCAAAACGCCTGCTAGGCTGCGGTACAATGTTTGATTAGCAAAGGGTTTGGTAGAGATGACACTCAATTTGGACTTAGTGTCTACCGGTGCGGCCGATGGTTTGCAAGATGACATTTCAGCCCGTTCTACAATCTCAGATGCATATTTTCTTTGGGAGATAAATAGTCCACCTTCATGTAGTGTCACAGTAATTCCTAGAAAGTAGTGTAGAGGACCAAGATCTTTCATAACAAATTCTGAAGCAAGCCGAGACATGATACTCTTGCGAAGGGAGTCTGAAGAAGTTGTCAGAATAATATCATCCACATACAACAGAAGGTAAGCTGTATGAGTACCCTGACGATAAATAAATAGAGAATTATCGGAACGGCTGTGTGAAAAACCCATTTGTGACATAAAATCTGCAAACCGCTGATACCACGTCCTGGGTGCCTGTTTGAGACCATACAAAGACTGTTTAGCCGACAGACATGATTGAGATATTTTGGATCTCTGTAACCCAATGGTTGGTGCATGTAAACAGTTTCATTTAGGTGACCATGAAGAAATACATTTTTGACATCCAATTGGTGAAGCGACCATCCTTTGGATAAAGACAAGCTGAGAACTATTCTGATAGTAGCTGATTTGACCACTGGACAGAATGTCTCCCCACAATCGATGCCAACCTTCTGTGTCTTTCCATCACCTACAAGACGGGCCTTATGTCGCTCAAAAGAACCATCAAATTTTTTTTATGACTAAAAATCCACATAGACCGAATTATATTAGCATTAGATGGACGAGGTACTAAATCCCATGTACTATTTTTAATAAGAGCATGGTATTCATCGTCCATGGCCATTTTTCAATTTGGATCTTTTAGAGCAGTCATTGGGTTACGTGGTAAAGGTGATTTGGAGACTTGGGTGTGAAGGTTGTATTTAGTATTAGGTTTGACAATACCATGTTGACTACGCGTGACCGGGCACATTGTTGGGCCAGTGGACTGGACGCCACTGGCCAAAGATGGTATAGTGGTAACTGGGTCTGGAACAATATGTTGGTCGCCACTGGTTGGTGTCAATATATGTGGGCTTGAAGGTGGCCCATTCGGTATTGTGGAGTTACCGTGAGATGTTGGGCCAGAGTTGATTGTTGTTGGAGTAGTGTTGGTGTCCAAGACAGTGGACTGATCGACATTTGGTAAGGACACGGGTACTTGGCTGTGAAAGTTTAGTCTGTTAGTCACATGGGATGTACCGTTATTTGTTGGGGCAGTGACCGTATTGTGGGACAATGGTGAGGTAAAGAATGGTGTATCCCGTCATCCAAAAACTCATATGTGGGAGATCGTGACGCATGAATTTTTCAAAATGGGAATTGAGTTTCATCAAAGAAAACATAACGGCTAATAAACATCCTATTTATGGGAAGGGTATCCCAAAAGAATACATGGAGTAGATCTCGGTTGTAATTTATGGATGGTGGTGGATGCGAATAATGGATAACACAAGCAACCAAAAACCCTGAGATGAGAATATGTTGGTTCTCGGAGGTATATTAATTGAAGGGGTGTTTGGTGTGGTGTGTTTTTATTTGGTAGTATATTCAACAAATAAGTAGTCATCTGAAGTGCATGATGCCAAAAGTTGGGGGAAGAGAAGTGTCGCGCCCGATTTCGACCGCGACTTTCTAAAAGCGAACCCTGCTTAAATAAGATGTTAGAAAATAAATAAAATGCTAAATTTTAAAAGGGATGTTAGGATATAAAAAGGTACTAGAATGCTAAGGGTTCGCGGAGTCGCCACCTAATTAGTTTGAGTGAATTAGGACACCTAAATGTTTAACTAGTTTAAAGTAAACATTAACTCCATTTAATAGTCTGCTAAACTTTAATAAGATTCTGGGTAAGGGTTCTTTATTATCCTAAAGGGAAGGGGTTAGACACCCTAAAGGATCCGCTAACTTGCGGTTGTCCGTTCAAACCTAGGGTAATTATTATGTTAAAATGCATGTTTTGAAAAGTTTAAGTGAAGAGGTGCCTGCAAATTAAAAAAAGTAAAAGATGCATTCTTTTATAACCTGAAAAAAAGTTTATAAGATTTGTTTATAAAGTTAATTTTCGAAGGAGATCATATAAAGTGTTATACATAAGAAGTTTAAAAATATAATTGTACAAAGTCGACTTAGTGGTTAAAGGTAGGCCTTTGTTTGCAAAGTCGGTGGATAATAAATTATATAGTATTAATGAAAGAGTTATTAATTCTTTTAAGATGCATTGGTCTCGTTATTAGATGTTCAAAAATAAGTTAAGCAAGCTAGAATAATTAACTTAATGAGAAGCAAATTTCTAGTGTTGAACTATTTTCTAATAGCGACTTAAAGCTTAGGCTATTCTAAATATTAATGTTAGAGTAATGTTAGACAAATAATTACAACAAATGAATGAAGAAAGGATATGAATTAAATAAGGGTGACTCGAAGAATGGCGATGTCCTTTCGCCGCGGTTTGGAATTTGTGATGCGGGGGAGGATGCACATAAATGCGGGCCTTCATTTGAAGTAGCTCGTGATGAGTCTCGCCGGGAGACTCTTCGTTTTGCTCCGATGCATTGCATTACATGTAAAAATAAAAAATGATAAGGATTAGTACATATCATCAAACTTTATCAAATAATAAATGCACATTGATATAAGATTTAACACATTGAAATCGTTTCCTTTCAAGAGAGAATGGGTCGAAACAGTAAATTCCAGCTTATGAAAGTATTGTTGGCCCACACATACGCCTTCGTGTAAAATCGAAGCGAAAGCGGGCTAGCATTTTATAGTTCTCAGATTTCTCAAGGGAATAACATGTAGGAAGACAAGCCCAATAACTGTCAAACAACCCAATAATCAAATAATCACACACAATATAGGGACCCCTGGATACACAGATTATCATGCTTAATAAAGAGACAAAAAAAAAACAAGAGCAGGGAGACATCCAACCAAAGAGCCTATTCGGATATTGGATACTCAAGCAATAGACTCTTGTTAACTACACTAGGCTGCTAACTTCTTTCAAGGAGCATTTCAATAAACATCTAAGAGACATGCTATGGATATACATCGGCAGTTTCACAGAGAATGAAAATACGCAAGATACATGCAATTGCTAACTCCATCTGTTCTAATTATACGCACTATATCATCTATCTATTCCCAGAAAGACTAAGCCACAAATTTAAGTATTGTCTTTGTTTACTGCATGCAAAGTATGTCCATTTTACTAATCTCATTTCACTTACAATTTCCTTATTAAGGCGAAACATAAATAGACAAAATTAATACTCCAACATCAACTAGAATTAGTCAACCAAACACTGCATATTATCTGACCAACAGTTAAGTATATCTAAATGTAGTATGTTGATCAAAGGTATACTAATCTTTCGAGGTAAATGACATGATTAAGGAGACGTTTGAATGAACTAGGACTGATCATCTTGCATAAACAGAAACCAGATCCAATCACAAGACAAGATAAGCCAACACAAAACAGACATATTTCAAAACAATTATTTTAAAAAAAAAGGGTTAGTCATGGTGACTTAACAGTAGAGTGATACAAGGAAGAGAGCAGCCCTTAGCAAACAACAAAACAACCCAAAAACTGTTAGCTAAACATGTTATGAAATATACCTCGACAAGTACATACATCATATAATAATACTTATTTCCACATGGAGAGGCGCTTTATCTCTTCGCCTCTGTGTCTTTCATTCCTATTCAGACAATTTCCATATTATTCAAAACTAATAAGGTTTGTATTATAACAATAATTGCCAACAGGGCCTTAACTCGTTAACACCCAACATAATAGATCCAAACAATCATCAATACTAAACTAAACACATTCTACATTGATTTAAAAGATTAGGCTGCCTATGCAAACAAAACACTTTAGCTAGATGCAAATCCCTTAAGAGGACATAACATGGGCAGTTCAGTAAATAAGGGATATGACTGATATTAATATATTCCAACTTCCACTACAGTGAATTTAGATTGAAAATGCAAGTAAGTTTAGCTATTTCATGAAGAATCAACAACACAACATTGAATAACCTTGAAAGATGTCTTAACGCAACTTATTTTTAACAAATTCGATTCCAACTAAGCGTGTGACAAACCAGCAGCGAACCAGGCATGCATACACAATCAACTACGAGTTTCCAATTTGATATTAACACCTTTTATTCGCAAAGCAAAAGCGTGAGAAGGGCTTAACATCCAATAAACCACATATTGGATTAATCCGTATGAGCGTTCGATAAACGCTAGATATTGATCTAATCGCATTAAAATACAATCGCCAACGACAATTAACTAAACAGGTCTTGCGACTAATTTCAGGGATCATAAGCAATCGTCGGCATCAACTCGATACATAATCGATACATGTTTGAGGAATCCGAAACACACATTGCGCATATAAATGTCTACATGAAATCTAGGACTGAAAGAGTAATGGTTTTACCTTCTCCGGACAGCGAATCGGGGCAGCGTGTCAAGTCGTCGATTCACTCGGAAATGGCGTTATGCATCGGTTTTCCTCCCCGATTCCTCATCTATATGGGATACCTTTTGGCCATATTTTCTTCCTAAAAACAAATTTAGTCGAAAAGAAAAGGGGTCTGGATTGTATTCCACCCCTACTCTTCTCCCCCGATATGTTCTCTAATAAGCTCTACTGTCGTGTTCTGTTTCCCCCGACTCTACTGAGCTCTCCTTCTCTTGCATGTGTATTTGAATGGTTTATATAGCCTCCATTTCAGGTTCTAATGTTGGTAAGTTATTGGTACTGATTTTAGACGATTTGATTGAGATTCTTCAGTGCTGATTAGGTAAGGTAAGGAAATGATTGAGGGACTTGGGGCCAGATTTTTATGCTGGTTCGTGGAACATCTGATATAGTAAGATTTTGAAAGATTTTGATGTGGTTTCGAGCGTGATTTGGGTGATTTTGCACAGATTTAGGTTAGGATTGGTTACCATTTCGAAGACGGGGGTGGGTACGTTGGTTATGCATGGGTAAGGTAAGGGTTGCCAGATTCTCAGGCGAGAATCCGGCGAGAATATCGGGGTTGGATGAAGGTGCGGCGATTTTAGGTTTAGGGTTCTGTTGGTTTTTTTTTGTATTGGAAGAGAAAGGGTTCTGTTTAAGGGCTGTTGAGGATGAAGTAAAGGGCTGAAGTAGTGGGCCGCGGGTCAGGGGAAAAGTGGGCTGGACGTTAATTAATTTGGGTAAAAAGTGGGCTGGTAATTAGGGGTATTATTTTAACTAGGTTTTAGTTTAGGTGTATTATTAATTAATTAGTGGTAAATTAAATTAATAAATTGTGATTAAATTATTTTAGGTGCTTTATTAGCCTAAGCTTGAGTTTTAAAATTACTACAATAATAAATGCGGGTGTGCTAATTAATTAGTGCTTAATGTTTATAATGCGACGCCGTTATTAAGACTTATTAAATAAAAATTAGGACTTCTTAATTCTTTTATGAATGCTATTATTAAAACGCGTGTGTTAGATTATTATTTTATGTATTTATTATTTATTATTAAATTGTTTATCTATGCCTGTATTAATATTTTATTGCTGCATTTTATTATTTTAAAATTATTAAAATTACGGTTGAAAATTAGTGTAATTTTATAGCTACTGTCTGGACGGGAGGGTCAAAAATTGGGTGTCAACAGTTGTCCCTCTTTGTATGAAGATGATGGAAGAATCTTCGGACAAAGACGTTGACTCATAGCCAATTTTGTCTCGATCCTCAGGATTGAAAGGTTTGGGCAAATAGACAAGGCTGACGCAAAATTTTTTAAAAAAAATTGTCCCAGTGTCGAGTTATGACGACACTGGGCTACCATGGTCAAAACACCAAGGCGGGCTAACGCGGACTCAAAATTTGTCCCAGTGCCGAGTTATGACGACACTGGGTTATCATGGTCAAAACGCCAAGGTGGGCTAACGTGGACTCAAGATTTGTCCCAGTGTCGAGTTATGACGACACTGGGCTGTGATGCTAAAAGAAAATAAGAATAACTGGCTTGAACCTGGGGTGTACTGCTATCGACTTATGATGTTGGGTTTTATGGTGATGTGGAACGAGTGGACCGACGCTTGAGGCCGCTTCTGCCATTCGTTGGGAAGGTTGGCCCCCCAACAAATTGCCCCGGTTCGCTGTAAGAGAAAATCCACGTTATGCTTCATCTTGTGCAGTTCCTGTAGATTGAAGCTAAGATAGAAGCATTAGTGCATAACTGTCAAAACAAAACAAGGTAAGAATGTAAATTTTGTGTTGTGGTTGTAGTCAAATCGTATATGAAATGATGTGATGATACGCCGCTCAGAGATTTAGACGCAGATGACGCCTTGTGTGGCGTTATCGCTCAGATGGACGAAATGCACATGTCGCCAGATGGCGGAATCATCTTGTATGGACGAAATGCAAATGACGCCTTGTGTGGCGTTCGCTCAGTATGGATTTAGATGCAAATGACGCCTTATGGCGTTATCGCTTGTATGGACGAAATGCATAAAAGCCTCAGATGGGCGTTTCGCTCAGATGGACGAGATGATATGACGCCAGTATGGCGTTTTCGTTTTGTATGGACAAGATGCAAATGACACTCAGATGGGCGCGTTATCGCCTCGTATGGACGAAATGCATATGACGCCAGTATGGACGTTATCGCTCAGATGGATTTAAATGCATAAAACGCCAGATGGGCGTTTCGCTCAGTATGGATTTAGACGACATGACGCCAGTATGGCGTTTCGCTTTGTATGGACAAGATGCAAATGACGCCAGTATGGGCGTTATCGTCTCGTATGGACGAAATGATATGACGCCAGATGGGCGTTATCGCTTCAGATGGGCGAAATGCAAATAACGTCTTGTGTGGCGTTATCGCTTGTATGGACGAAATGCAAATGATGCTCCTAAGGTTTAGATAAAAATTATTCTATACGTGGAGTCAGGTCGTAATTCATGCGTAATCAAAACCATGAAATAATTAAAGTGTAAATGATGAGCCGTGGTTTTTGCAAGATGTATTTGATGTAGACTTGTTGCAGCTTGACTTTGTGAGCGAATCATTGTATTGGAATGTTGCTATTGGCGTCGTTTCGAACTTGGCGTCGTTTGACTTGTCGCCGCTTTTGGACTTGTTGTGTTGATGGCGTCGTTGTGTTCACGCCTCGTAGACTAAAGCTCAAGGAGTTGGTATAACCGCTAAGACGGAATAATAATAAAGCATGAAATGAAAATGCAATTTCGAGAACAGAGAAAATCGCCCTGCGTAGATGTGATATGTTGATGATGGCATCGTTGGCGCTGCGGACTTGGCGTCGTTGCCGACTTGTCGCCGCTTTCGACTTAGCGTCGTTTTCGACGCGTGGCGTCGCTTTCGGACCGGGCGTCGTTTTGGACGTGGCATCGCTTTGGACTTAGCGTCGCTTTCGACGTGGCGTCGTTTCGGACGTGGCGTCGCTTCCGACGCGAGTCGTTTGACCGAGTCGTTTCCGACCGACGCCGTTTTGATCGTGGTGTCGCTTCCGACTTAGCGTCGTTTTGGACGTGGCGTCGCTTTCGGACGCAGAGTCGCCGACCGAGTCGCCGACCGGCGTCGTTGACGCGTGTCGCTTTCGGACTTAGCGTCGTTGGACGTGGCGCCTTTTTCTGACGCGAGTCATTTCTGACCGAGTCGCTTTCGACCGACGTCGTTTATCGGACGTGGTGTCGCTTTCGACTTAGCGTCGTTTTCGACGTGGCGCCGTTTTGACGCGAGTCGTTTCGACCGACGCCGTTTTTGGACGTGGTGTCGCTTTCGACTTGCGTCGCTTTGGACTTGGCATCGCTTTGGACGAAACGCAGATGCGTCGTTGTATGGACGAAATGCAGATGTTCGTCAGTATGGACGAAATGTAGACGTCGTTGTATGGACGAAATGTAGATGTTACGTCAGTATGGACGAAATGTAGATGTTAATGCGTTGTATGGACGAAATGTAGATGTTCGTCGTCAGATGGACGAAATGCAGATGTTAATGCGTTATGCAGACGAAATGCAGATGTTCGTCATTGTACGGACGAAATGCAGATGTTCGTCGTTGTATGGACGAAATGTAGATGTTCGTCGTTGTATGGACGAAATGTAGATGTTGTATTGGAATGTTATTGTCCTCCTCGTTCCTGTTGCCCTGCAAAATTCACTCAAAGACAACTTGTGAGTTCGGGAGCGGGCCTACTGATTTGTGTTGGCTCGATATTTGCACGCGTTGTCTTGTCCGACCATGTAACCCCGCTCGATTTCGAGTCTCACGAAAAACATTAGTTGAAAATATTCTATCTTGAGAAAATACTAGTAGCAAATTATGTCGATTTTGAATAGAGACAAGTTATGAAACATAGAGAACATCCTTAAACTAAATCTGCGGTATATTCTATCATACTCTGGTGCTCATTGCCACAGCTTTCTTTTAAAATTTTGTCCTTTTTGGGACATGGAACCCTTCGCAGAAATTGACCATGTCCATTGATGTCATTTGTAGTAAAGTCCTTAAAATTGTCCCGCTTTATGTCGATCTTTCAAGATACGATCATATTTGTCAATGTCCTTTCGTGGCGAAGTCCTTAAAAATTGTCCCAGTTTTGACTGACGAAACTGAGTCGGATATATGTCGTCGCCTGGACATAATGCTGATAACGTCGTTGTCTGGACGTGTTGCTGCTGTTCCTGTAGAATAAATGTTCCTGCAAGCTAAGCTTGAGAAAAGTTAGTGTATAACTGTTAAAACAGCCTGATAAATATTTGAGAAAGACAATTATGCTGGCAGATGTCGCCCCCGAGATGTTTCTCAGAATCGATTTAATTGCCGTGATGCCTTTGTTGTGATGCATTTGTGAACCATGTGGATTGTCATGATGTCTTTGTCGCGGCGTTTGTGCAATCGCGTGAGTTGCAATTTGACTTAGGCCCGAGCCGACGCGCTTATAATTTGTTGCGGATTTGAACTCGATTGTTGATGTTTGTCCGTCACGCTTCAAGAATTTTGTTGTATTTTCTGCTCCTGCTAGTGTGCAGAACTTTGTTGTACCTTCGCTAATACGGCGGACTGCGCCAAAGAAAAATTTGTGAGTTTGGCGGGGCGTTGATTCGCGTTGACTTCGCCGCCTTGTTCGGATATCTGCGCGTTCGGCTGTTTGGACTTGCAACCCCGTCTGCAGTTTCCTACATTGTCCCGCTTTGAATACGCAGAGGCGTTTTGGCCTAAAGTGGTCTTAATGGAGTTGCTTGTATGTTATGTGTATTCTTGTTATTTTCGTAACAAAGGAAAGTTTCCTAATGCGTGGCCGGCCGATTTAGGCCGCCACGTATCCCCACGAGGAATCGGTCATGACGTAGTTCATTAAAAGCGAATATTGCGAGAAATTAAAAATATCTAAATGTGGACCGAGGCCGATGTGGCGCCACGTATCCGCCAGTGGAATCGGTCGAACGTAGTTCCAATTACAAGCGAGAAATTGAGATTTTGTAAAAGCGACCGGCCGATGTGGCCGCCTACGTATCCGCCAAGGGAATCAGGTCACACGTAGTTCCAATTACAAGCAAAGGAGAAATTGGGATTTAGTAAAAGTGCGGAACGGCCGATGTGGCGCCACGATCCGCCAAGCGGAATCGTGTCACACGTAGTTCCAATTACAAGCAAAGGAGAAATTGGGATTTTGTAAAAGTGGACCGAAGCCGATGTGGCCGCCTACGTATCCGCCAAGGGAATCAGGTCACACGTAGTTCCAATTACATATAAAGGGCAAATGCATTAAACTAACTATCTCAGGACTCGGCCGGGCGCAGGGCGCGAGTCCACTTCTTCGCTCTGTGGCTTAGAGGCGTGGTCTTCACGGATCATACCGATCACATTGTATTTATGTTTCCTTTCAAGAACGAAGACTTTAGAGCCCTTCCACGCAGTTCAGATCTTCTTCTTTGATTTCTGCGAAGTGCGTGTTTTGATGAATGACCGATTCAGCGCAATGTGCTCTAGCCACGAGCATTTCTCTTCCTTTGGAGATTGATTGATGATTCAACAACACCTTCCAAACTGCTTTGTTCAACAATCATGTTAACATGCATCATCGTGGTTTGGTAAGTGGTTGTTGTTTATATTGGGGAGCTTTAAGTTGGATGACTCCATCTTTGATCAATTCCTCGATTTTGTCTTTGAGGTATAACAATTTGCGATGTCATGCCCTCGACACCGAGTGGTATGCACAATGTTTAGTTTTATCGTGCCTCGGGAGGTAGGCACGGGGTATTTCGGAATGGGTGGAGTATTCTCGCGGCTTTGACTTTCATACACTTGGGCTATGGGTTCGCCTAAAGTGTATAGGTTTTTGTTGGTTTTCTTTCGCATCTACGCGGGTTTGGGGTCCGTTTGGCGCGGGTTCGTGATTGTGGTGAGTGTTTTGATATGCCGTTGGGTATGGTAAGCGGGATACGGGTGGCGCAAAGGTCGATAATGTGGAATTTGAGTGTTTTGGTTATAAGCGAGGCGGTGGTTTTGATACACGGATGTTGTTCGTGCCTATGCTCCGAATGACCATGATAGAGGTGATGTATCTCTTCTCCTCTCGCGAGGTACCTCCTATGGAATCGATCGCATCGCTCGCTTGCTTGTAGAGGTCGCCAAGTTTGTAATTCGCTGTCTTAATGCCTTCTTCCACGGTCGCCATTCTTACGACTTCCGCAAAACTTCGCCAATTACACCGATCATCCTTTCATAATATGTCGCGTCTTTCAACGATCGCGACGAACAAAGTGGTCATTTCGCCGCCATCGGAGGTCGGACCTTCGCCGCTTCGACCGCCACCTGTGGCGTATTCCCTGAAAGTTTCTGTGGATTTCTTTTCAAGCTTCATAAGATAAAATCTGTCCAGGACAGTGTCAGTGTTGAATCTAAATCTATCCATGAAATCTTGTGCCACGGCATTCCAACTGTCCCATTTTCGAGGGTCTTGCACGGTATCACCAGCCACGGTTAGACTCACGATGAATAGCTTCATGATGATTGCTTGATTTTTACCAACTCCAATCAATTTATCGCAATATGACCTTAGATGAGCTCGAGGATTCCCTTTCCATCGAACATGTCAAATTTGGGCACCTTGTACCCCAGTAATTCAACGTCGTGGTGCATACATAAGTTTTCATATTCCAAACCTTCTTCCCTTGTTCATCCGAATGCTTTTGAATGCCTCTTTCAAACTACGATTTCTTTTGCTATATTTTCATCACCGCTCGAGTCCGCGCTCCATTTCCTTGTATTGACCGCTCTCGAGAGGATGTATGCATAATAAATGGTTGACTTTCGATCGGATGTGCTAATCCTCATATTGTTTGTGTGTCATCCGCTCGTATTGGGTGGCTTGGCACCGGGCCGAGGGAGATATAAGTAGGTGGAGGTTGAGATGTGTGTAGTGAACGGATCATTGCGAGGTCGGTTTGCAAATTGACCGGCGAGTGACATTTTGGTGTGAAATGGTATGTTGCGGCTCGCGGGAGCTTTGGGGAAGTGGAGGCTCATGGCTTGTGACACGATTGCATTTGTCCTTTGCTCGGGAGTGGTGCATTCAAACTAATGCAGTGTTTGTGATATTTCGAGCCTTTCTATTTCGGCTGCATGATTTCCATTTCTCGCAATAGTGTGGCGAGGTTTTGATCATCGTGTTTCTCCTTTCCAACGCCTCGCATCCTCTACGAACGGGACGAGTCCTAAGTTGTTTCGTTGGTGCCTCGGATTAGTCATTTATTGGATGATTGTGCTTCTACCACCAACGCGAATCAACCTTTGGGGATAAGCTAAAAATAACCTTTTAACAAATGAAGCAAACCAAGTTAGTATAATATGCAAAAGTTGCAGGCAATATATAATAAATCAAGTGCGTGTTCTAACATGTTTGGGACCTCTTTATGCCGCAGGTAGCCTAAACGTCACATATGCGAGGTTGTGATAGATTTGTCCAAGCCGGCCCAATCGTAGTGCTTTTGTTGGGAATGACGACCAAACGACGGCACTTTTTCCAATTTCAGCATGACATGATTAGGTTTGGATTTGTCTATCAACGCCATGCTACACATAATATCTTTGGTTGGTCGTTGGGTTGAGAAACCCGTCGACAAGTCGTGTCTTCCTAATTGGTGTCGATGCCGCGACCGACCCACCTAAGGTAAATGCATGCATGCCCTAAAATGAAGGGTGGTATAGCTCTATCTTAAGTTTCTAAGATTTGGCTTTTCTAGACGCAAGGTTCCCGAGCGGACAACTCGAGTGAGAAGGCTACGCGGCCACCGGTTAGACCGGACACTCCACGTATGTTACCAACTCTCCTAAATTTGGGTTTTGAAGAAAGAATTTTGCTGATGCACCAAGCGCACCTCGCATGTAGTGTGTGATTGTGTGAATTTTCCAGAATGGAAGAAATATGAGCGGAATGCCAGTTTAAGAAAAGCGGTAAAGCAGGTAGCAATTAAAATAAACAAAATATAGCACACAAAAATTAAATGTAAAAAATAATGTCAAATAATAACCCTAGGTTTGTTATGGTTAAGAACCTTAATTCCCCAGTGGAGTCGCCATTCTGTCGCGCCCGATTTCGACCGCGACTTTCTAAAAGCGAATCCTGCTTAAATAAGATGTTAGAAAATAAATAAAATGCTAAATTTTAAAAGGGATGTTAGGATATAAAAAGGTACTAGAATGCTAAGGGTTCGCGGAGTCGCCACCTAATTAGTTTGAGTGAATTAAGACACCTAAATGTTTAACTAGTTTAAAGTAAACATTAACTCCATTTAATAGTCTGCTAAACTTTAATAAGATTCTGGGTAAGGGTTCTTTATTATCCTAAAGGGAAGGGGTTAGGCACCCTAAAGGATCCGCTAACTTGCGGTTGTCCGTTCAAACCCAGGGTAATTATTATGTTAAAATGCATGTTTTGAAAAGTTTAAGTGAAGAGGTGCCTGCAAATTAAAAAAAGTAAAAGATGCATTCTTTTATAACCTGAAAAAAAGTTTATAAGATTTGTTTATAAAGTTAATTTTCGAAGGAGATCATATAAAGTGTTATACATAAGAAGTTTAAAAATATAATTGTACAAAGTCGACTTAGTGGTTAAAGGTAGGCCTTTGTTTGCAAAGTCGGTGGATAATAAATTATATAGTATTAATGAAAGAGTTATTAATTCTTTTAAGATGCATTGGTCTCGTTATTAGATGTTCAAAAATAAGTTAAGCAAGCTAGAATAATTAACTTAATGAGAAACAAATTTCTAGTGTTGAACTATTTTCTAATAGCGACTTAAAGCTTAGGCTATTCTAAATATTAATGTTAGAGTAATGTTAGACAAATAATTACAACAAATGAATGAAGAAAGGATATGAATTAAATAAGGGTGACTCAAGAATGGCGATGTCCTTTCACATGGGTTTGGAATTTGTGATGCGGAGGATGCACATAAACGCGCCTTCATTTGAAGTAGCTCGTGATGAGTCTCGCCGGGAGACTCTTCGTTTTGCTCCGATGCATTGCATTACATGTAAAAATAAAAAATGATAAGGATTAGTACATATCATCAAACTTTATCAAATAATAAATGCACATTGATATAAGATTTAACACATTGAAATCGTTTCCTTTCAAGAGAGAATGGGCCGAAACAGTAAATTCCAGCTTATGAAAGTATTGTTGGCCCACACATACATCTTCAGGTAAAACTGAAACGAGAAAGCAGGCCTAGCATTTTATAGTTCTCAGATTTCTCAAGGGAATAACATGTAGGAAGACAAGCCCAATAACTGTCAAACAACCCAATAATCAAATAATCACACACAATATAGGGACCCCTGGATACACAGATTATCATGCTTAATAAAGAGACAAAAAAAAAAAAACAAGAGCAGGGAGACATCCAACCAAAGAGCCTATTCGGATATTGGATACTCAAGCAATAGACTCTTGTTAACTACACTAGGCTGCTAACTTCTTTCAAGGAGCATCTCAATAAACATCTAAGAGACATGCTATGGATATACATCGGCAGTTTCACAGAGAATGAAAATACGCAAGATACATGCAATTGCTAACTCCATCTGTTCTAATTATACGCACTATATCATCTATCTATTCCTAGAAAGACTAAGCCACAAATTTAAGTATTGTCTTTGTTTACTGCATGCAAAGTATGTCCATTTTACTAATCTCATTTCACTTACAATTTCCTTATTAAGGCGAAACATAAATAGACAAAATTAATACTCCAACATCAACTAGAATTAGTCAACCAAACACTGCATATTATCTGACCAACAGTTAAGTATATCTAAATGTAGTATGTTGATCAAAGGTATACTAATCTTTCGAGGTAAATGACATGATTAAGGAGACGTTTGAATGAACTAGGACTGATCATCTTGCATAAACAGAAACCAGATCCAATCACAAGACAAGATAAGCCAACACAAAACAGACATATTTCAAAACAATTATTTTAAAAAAAAGGGGTTAGTCATGGTGACTTAACAGTAGAGTGATACAAGGAAGAGAGCAGCCCTTAGCAAACAACAAAACAACCCAAAAACTGTTAGCTAAACATGTTATGAAATATACCTCGACAAGTACATACATCATATAATAATACTTATTTCCACCACAGAGGGGCAGTTTATTGCCTACTGCCCCAGGTCTTTCATTCCTATTCAGACAATTTCCATATTATTCAAAACTAATAAGGTTTGTATTATAACAATAATTGCCAACAGGGCCTTAACTCGTTAACACCCAACATAATAGATCCAAACAATCATCAATACTAAACTAAACACATTCTACATTGATTTAAAAGATTAGGCTGCCTATGCAAACAAAACACTTTAGCTAGATGCAAATCCCTTAAGAGGACATAACATGGGCAGTTCAGTAAATAAGGGATAACAGACCTGATATTAATATATTCCAACTTCCACTACAGTGAATTTAGATTGAAAATGCAAGTAAGTTTAGCTATTTCATGAAGAATCAACAACACAACATTGAATAACCTTGAAGACTGTCTTAACCGCAACTTATTTTTTAACAAATTCAGATTCCAACGGAAGCAGTGACAGACAAACCAGACAGACACAATCAACTACACAGGTTTCCAATTTGATATTAACACCTTTTATTCGCAAGCAAAGGCAGCGAGAAGGGCTTCTAACATCCAATAAACCACATAGCTGGATTAATCCATGTAGACATTCGATAAACGCTAGATATTGGTCTAATCGCATTAAAATACAATCGCCAACGACAATTAACTAAACAGGTCTTGCGACTAATTTCAGGGATCATAAGCAATCGTCGGCATCAACTCGATACATAATCGATACATGTTTGAGGAATCCGAAACACACATTGCGCATATAAATGTCTACATGAAATCTAGGACTGAAAGAGTAATGGTTTTACCTTCTCCGGACAGCGAATCGGGGCAGCGTGTCAAGTCGTCGATTCACTCGGAAATGGCTTTATGCATGCACTGGTTTTCCTCCCCGATTCCTCATCTATATGGGATACCTTTTGGCCATATTTTCTTCCTAAAAACAAATTTAGTCGAAAAGAAAAGGGGTCTGGATTGTATTCCACCCCTACTCTTCTCCCCCGATGTGTTCTCTAATAAGCTCTACTGTCGTGTTCTGTTTCCCCCGACTCTACTGAGCTCTCCTTCTCTTGCATGTGTATTTGAATGGTTTATATAGCCTCCATTTCGGGTTCTAATGTTGGTAAGTTATTGGTACTGATTTTAGACGATTTGATTGAGATTCTTGATCGATTAGGTAAGGTAAGGAAATGATTGAGGGACTTGGGGCCAGATTTTTATGCTGGTTCGTGGAACATCTGATATAGTAAGATTTTGAAAGATTTTGATGTGGTTTCGAGCGTGATTTGGGTGATTTTGCACAGATTTAGGTTAGGATTGGTTACCATTTCGAAGACGGGGGTGGGTACGTTGGTTATGCATGGGTAAGGTAAGGGTTGCCAGATTCTCAAAGTAGAATCCGGAGAATATCGGTTGGATGAAGGCGCGCGATTTTAGGTTTAGGGTTACGTTGGTTTTTTTTGTATTGAAGAGAAAGGGTTCTTTAAGGCCGCTGAGGATGAAGTAGTGGTCAAGTAGTGGGCCGCGTCGTGGAAAAGTAATTTGGACGTTAATTAATTTGGGTAAAAAGTACTGGTAATTAGGGTATTATTTTAACTAGGTTTTAGTTTAGGTGTATTATTAATTAATTAGTGGTAAATTAAATTAATAAATTGTGATTAAATTATTTTAGGTGCTTTATTAGCCTAAGCTTGAGTTTTAAAATTACTACAATAATAAATGCGAAGGCTAATGTCACGACCGAACTCGCGCGGATCGTGCCTTACCCCGCACCCTAGTGATACAACATCGAGTAATCACGAACATAAAACACATACATGAAATCAATGTAAGACGATGAAATAAGAAGACAAAGCAACCAAAAACGACACACAAGATATATAAATAACAACTCTTTCCAAATGAACAGTTTAATCCTTTTACAAACCCCGCCCACAACAAGATTTGCACTCTACGAATGATATGACAACAACGACGGACAGGGCCGCCATACCTCGTATATAAGCACCTACAACAACAGGACTATACCAAGATAAGCCTCGGAGAAGCGGAGCTTTCCCAAACGCCGAATCAGGACCCTAAGAGAGAGGATCAACAATCGTGTACCTCAACTGCGGCATTTAACGCGGCTTCGGGCGAGGTCAAGATAACAGTACCAAGTATGTGAAATCAAAATATCAGAATGAAATCATAATAGTCTATACAAAGCAGAGACATGTATGATAACCAAACTACGATTCACAATAAATAAGCGAATATGTCTAGTCGTGACTCACGCCTCAAAGTCATCACTCCAATATAACAATGGGTCTCACGCCACAACACCAATCATGCCCGTGGAATACCTTCCTCACCGTGATCAATGATAGAAAAGCACCAAGAAATACACATGAACAGCAGTCCCACTGTGTCCAATAAAACGAGACAGGTAGGCACGAAGGCATAGCCGACTACTAACACCCGCAGACTAACAAGGTCATAAATCGTATCATGATATCTGTCTGCGTCGCATGATCAAAGCCGGTCGCCGCTCGCAATATCAAATGTGGCGTCTAGCCCTAGAACTCCCGCACTCCGCGATAGGCCAATCTCATAGGCCCGCATGAGGTATAACCCCGCATCGAGGGTAGCTACTCCCAAGATCGCCCCGACTCGCACCGCACGGCCACATGCATCGCATGACCATAAAGGCCGCACACTAACCTGGAACTCTCGTAGCTCGCATAGGCCCCGGGACCCGCGTGAGGTATTCTCGAATCATGGTCCTGCATCACCGAGTCTACCGCGTCGGAGGGCGCCTTAACCCCGGAAACACGGTGAGTGGTATAATACCAACATAACGCTTTATCGTTTAAACAACATAAGCACAATCGAGGAAAACCCTTTACACAAACATCACAGAATACTAACACACGTAGCATCCTAATATGATTACTTATCAAATCAACACGAAGGTATTACAAGGCTATCACAAACCAATACAATCAAGTTATTCACACATAAGGTACTTTCTACTATATGATTAACGAGATCGGGGTTTTATCCCCAAAGTACTTTATACAATAACTCTTTAAAGATATGTTACTTTCACAAAAGTCACACAATACCCGTAGTATATAACAATAGAGTGATTATCTTTTTAAAGTAAATCAATTACTTCTCTTTGTAAAATCAAGTAGCAACATTCTTTTCCAATGTTCAAGTTTGCCTAATTTCCAATGTTCAAGTTTCTCATTTTAGAAAGGTTTCGTAGTTCATAGTCTTATTCATTTAAGAATATAATTCTCCTTTAAAAAAATCTGAGAAACATAAGCCTTATATGTGAGTAGGATATTCTTGTTTATAACAATCTTATTACAAACAAATGCATGATCTAGAAATATCATTTTGTCTCATCTTAGCTTCTATGCAGATGGAAGTTTCTACCGGTTTTAATAATACTTAATTATTAAAAACATTTCCTTTTATTAACGCCGCAGATGGTTTGTCGATACACATTCGATTTCCAAAATCAAGAAACATTCTTAAGCCGTTATACCTAACTTTCCATAAAGCTAGTATAACTCTTAAGTTTTCTAAAAAATCAAGTATTACATCTTCTTTCAAAATGATTCAAAATCTTTTGAAATACTTCAAGTTCTTTATTAACACATAACAAGCCGCTTATAATTCAAATCGATTACCTTTTAAAACCACAAGTATTTTCTTACCAACATAAAGTCGTTATAACCAACTTCCCATAAAGCCGTTATAACACTTTATGTTTTAAACCAATCAAATACATTTAGCACACGTGACGTCACCGTACTACATAGTTCACACATATCATGCTAGAAGAGATAGGAAGAGGTTCACATACCTCGCGGCAGTATCGACTAATAGCAAACGCTCAAGTACCTCCAACCGTCGCTACTCCTTAAGCCAAGTAGATCGCGCCATACGTAGTACTTCAACCTATAAGGCCACAAGCGCTTATTAACATTTAGGTCTAATCGTAGAACATTCTACGTAAAATTCGGCAAAGACCTCCCCGCAACAACGTAAATCTCCTCCTCTATCGGGGCTGCTACCAAGCCAACCAGGGGTTATACGTCTAATCCGACGTACAATTCTACCCTACGTAAAAGCTACACAAGTCTACTGTAATACTCTATGTAATTCTGATCAAGATTTTCTTTCGAAAAGGTTTCTTATTATTCGGGCTTAAGTCAAAAGACATCACGATAACAACGTTCGACTATATATAGTATACTTCAACTATATAATCTAACAACATGTAATTTCCAATTACAATAGTGGCAAGATAATTACCTCGATAAGCCCATAATTATCCGAGTTTAAATGTCGATCTGAGCAAGGTTTAGCTCCTACTCATGCGCTCCGACTCCCAAACAACCCTTAGAAGTTCTAACCAACTTCTACTTATAACTTCAACTACGGGTGAAGATTTACTTAGGGTCTTTTGTGACTGACGGGAAGTATAATAGTATAACTGGGCTTTTTGTAAAGGTATAACCTTAGAGTACTACAAGGTATATGGCTAAGGTAATTTGGGCATTATAACAATACTTTTGAGAGTATTTCTAACAAGAGGGGGGTATTTATACGAAAACTACTAGCAGTGGGTACCACGGCTAGCACCCTGGAGGGGGTGTCTACCCTCGCCTACTCCCACTGTGGGGACTCTCGCCATGGGGAGAGGGCTCTCGCTAAGGCCTCACAAGGGGAGAAAGAGAGCTTTCAAGACTTAGGCAAATTTATAGATGAAGAAGTCTTCAAAGGAGAGGTATTTATAGACAAGCCAAGGCCAACCAATGGCCAAGATCTTGCAAGTGCAAGGCAAGTGTAGGCCAAGATCTTGCCAAGTGCACACTAGCCAACTAACACAAAATTTCCTACCAACCTCGACCACAAAGGCCACACTTTCGCCACCACTATTACCGCCTAAGGTGTTCCAATGAGAGGTGACAAGTGTCGCCTCTTGTTGGTCCAAAATGTTTCGCCTCTCGGAAAAATCCGCAAAAATAAAAATGACATAGCCGTAATTTACCCTACGAAAGTGTGGAAACGCTTTCGAAAAACGACTCTAAACGGGTGTTGTGAACAAAGTTAATTCGCCAAGCCTATGTAAAGTTCAAATTTTCTACGCACGCCCCACGCACATACTCGAAATACGGTATAACATTCTCCTTCCTTAGAAACATTCGTCCGAATGTTCCTTCTAAGTCTCAAAACAAACGCGCAGGTATAGTCTTCACTACTATGCTTACGAGAACAATCCGCCACAAATGGCCACGAAACAATCGCAAGAAAATACTTACATCCAAGTCCACGAGGAATCACCTCTAACATCACCACAAACACCTCTCTCCGGGGTCTAAAATATACTTCCTCCACACTTTTTCCAAACAAAAGAAATGGTCACATCTCTGCTCGCAATACATGCTCGCTTCTCCCTTTACTCGTCGTGATACCACTTTTGTCACTTTGCCGCGAGGTTCTAGTGTCACCCGGCGACTCAACAGATGGTATCGGGTCAGATGCGATCCCCGAGGCTATCGTGACACTCGAACTCTTACCACATTTCGACATCGCTTGATTCCAAAACTCGGGTTACTATCTCTAACGTGGTCATCATTAACTGGGAACACTCTGGATGGATCTCCGATACTTTCCCGATCATAACAATACGAAAGACCGGACGTACTGCCTCCTAAGTCGGACGGCAAATGCTAACATATAGGCAACTTGGCTTATTCTTCACATGAACTCAAAGGGCCCAAAGTAACTCGGGCTAAGTTCCTCTGCTTTCCAAAACTCGTCACACCCAAACCGGGTGGTACCTTCGAAGACCTGTCAACCTGAACTCTAAGCGTCGTCGCCGATTATCCGCACGATTTCTCTGAGCTGCCAGAACCTCTTCTAGACAAGCTTTACTCTATCCACAGTCTGCTGGAACAAGCCTGAACCAACTATTTGAATCTTACCAACATCGAACCAATCGACCGGCGACTTACACATCCGCCCCTACAAGGCTTTATAAGGCGACATCCGAACACTGAAATGGTAGCTTAAATACTCCCTCCACAGAGACAACAATCCCCACAACTACCCTCAAATCCACGACCGCCCGAGTGGCGAACGCGATTCCGAGACTCACCGAGTTCTTAACCCCGCTTGGTAAAACTTCCGAAACCAAAAGTACTGCACTGGCTCCACTGCTCGCCATAAGGTGAAGGTAGGCACCTCGCGCAGCCTTACAACCTTCTCGATATATCATCTCACATAACCCTCTCGCGAGTAAACGGCCTTTGCTAAGACAAGGCGGTGACCTCCTCGCCCGACCATCGGTCGAATCGTCCACGAATTCATACGTTGGTTAACTAAACTCGCCTCACCTCGTGACTTACCACAAGGCGACCACCACAAACCGACCCCACCACCAAACATGCCGCGGGTTGACCGCAACGCGGCCTCAACCCGACCCAAGAACGCCGCTAAACGCTAGCTCTCGAAGAAAACTCTCACTAATCACGTTACGAAAACCTAGCGGTCTTCTTAGCTCAACTACCCTCTTTCATGCCACACTACTCAGGGACTTATCCCGTAAACATAGCTCACGTGCACTATGCACTCCTATAAGGGTCAAACATAAACATACGTCTTTTATTCGAGATGGCCTTACCTCTAAGGTCTCTACGTATAAAACTTTAAGGCTCACACTTTCTCTATCCCCCAAATCTTACTTGGTTAACTAACCAAGATTTCTAATCACCATTTACACAATGCTATCAGAATATAACACTTAAGGTATACTCACCTTATCACACATACTAAACCCTGAGGTTAAAGATCTATCTCAGTATCGCTTCACTCCCTTAGTCGTTCTAATCAAACCCGCCTGTAGGCGCATAAGGAAGATGACGAACTACCCACCGATCCCGAAGGCTAAGTCCTCCGCGAGGACACTCTTTCGACATCGACTCGACGGTCATAGTACAACAAGTACCAACTAAAAGACGACATTCCCGAGATGGCGCCTTACACCGTGAACACCGAAAAAATCAATCGGATGGCCGAACCTTCGTGGATCAGGAACGAAAGCTCGAGCTCGACCAACTCTGCGTACCGAACGCCCCGAACCCCGCGAGGACCTTTCGCACTTGGTGGATGCGCATAATCTAATTCGCCGCGAGGCGACTCGCCGCAAGTTACCAAAGGACCTTGCTACTCGCCCTCTTCTCGCTCGTTAACCTGCCGATTCTACGCTTTCTACCAGGCATAAGCCCGCATACGTGCCATGCTCGCCTAATCAAGAACTTACTCTTGCACAACCTTCTCGTTGATATTCATCAAGACTCGCAGACATCGGTATACTCTGCGGTAGTCAAATCCATAGTTAGTACAGTGGTCGCCTTGAAATCTATATTCTCTGCTCCTGGCCGTGGGCGAAGGTTCAAATATCATGGCCGCAGAGGAATCGCCGCGCCTGTGCTAAACTCACTTGGGGCTAGTGACGTCGCAGAACTCCCGAATGAAGCACCTCCCAAGGTGATAATGGGCCTCGTGCCCACGTAACCCTCTCAGATTTACTCGCAGCCTCCTCACGCCTTGCCTCTGGCGGGTTGCCGCACGCGGAGGCATAGCAAGTGGGAAAGAAATATGTTAGAGGTCCAACTTACAACACGCCTCTAAGGCACGATCTCAGAGTGAGAAGAAATAGAAACCAATCCTAAATATCCTATAGCCTCACGATTATTGGTGCACAACACACCGATAATCAAGACTCATCGATACGGTCAGACACTTTCCGAGGATTAATCGCTCGATACCACTTTTGTCACGACCAACCGCCCGGATAGTGCCTTACCGGGCACCCTAGTGATACAACATCGAGTAATCACGAACATAAAACACATACATGAAATCAATGTAAGAAGACGGTGAAATAAGAAGACAAAGCTAACCAAAACGACATCACAAAGGTATATATAAATAACAACTCTTTCCAAATGAGCTTTAATCCTTTTACAAACCCCGCCACAACAAGATTTTACTGCACTTACGAATGATATGACAACAACGACGACAGTGGTTCGTCATACCTCGTATGTAAGCACCTACAACAACAGGGGACTATACCAAGATAAGCCTCCGAGAAGCGAGCTTTCCCAAACGCTGAATGTGACCCTAAGAGCGAGGATCAACAATCGTGTACCTCAACTGCGGCATGAACGCACTTCAAGGAGGTCGATAACAGTACCAAGTATGTGAAATCGAAAATATCAGAAATGAAATCATAATAGTCTATACAGCAGAGACATGTATGATAACCAAACTACGTTTCACTGATAAATAAGCGATGTCTAGTCGTGACTCACGCCTCAAAGTCATCACTCCAATATAACAATGGGTCTCACGCCCACAACACCAATCATGCCGTGAATACCTTCCTCACCGCTACCAATGATAGAAAAGCACCAAGAAATACACATGAACAGCAGTCCCACTGTGGTTCAATAAAACAAGACAGGTAAGCACGAAGGCATAGCCGACTACTAACACCCGCAGATTAACAAGGTCATAAATCGTATCATGATATCCGCTTCAGGCCGTCCACATGATCAAAGCCGGTCGCCGCTCGCAATATCAAATATGCGCGTCTAGCCCTAGAACTCCGCGACCCGCATAGGCCAATCTCATAGGCCGCATGAGGTATAACCCGCATCGGTGGTAGCTACTCCCAAGATCGCCCCGACTCGCGATCCGCACGCCACATAGACCGCATGACCATAAAGGCCGCACACTAACTCGAACTCGTAGCTCAAGATAGCCCCGACCCGCATGAGGTATTCTCGAATCATGGTCCTGCATCACCGAAGTCTACCCCGACGGAGGGCGCTTAACCCCGAAACACGGTGAGTGGTATAATACCAACATAACGGTTTATCGTTTAAACAACATAAGCACAATCGAGGAAAACCCTTTACACAAACATCACGTAATACTAACACACGTAGCATCCTAATATGATTACTTATCAAATCAACACGAAGGTATTACAAGGCTATCACAAACCAATACAATCAAGTTATTCACACATAAGGTACTTTCTACTATATGATTAACGAGATCGGTTTTATCCCCAAAGTACTTTATACAATAACTTTAAAGATATGTTACTTTCACAAAAGTCACACAATACCCGTAGTATATAACAATAGAGTGATTATCTTTTAAAGTAAATCAATTACTTCTCTTTGTAAAATCAAGTAGCAACATTCTTTTCCAATGTTCAAGTTTGCCTAATTTCCAATGTTCAAGTTTCTCATTTTAGAAAGGTTTCAGTAGTTCATAGTCTTATTCATTTAAGAATATAATTCTCCTTTAAACAACTGAGAAACATAAGCCTTATATGTGTAGGATATTCTTGTTTATAACAATCTTATTACAGAATGACCATGATCTAGAAATATCATTTTGTCTCATCTTAGCTTCTATGCAGATGGAAGTTTCTACCGGTTTTAATAATACTTAATTATTAAAAACATTTCTTATTAACGCCGCAGTTGGTTTGTCGATACACATTCGATTTCCAAAATCAAGAAACATTCTTAAGCCGTTATACCTAACTTTCCATAAAGCTAGTATAACTCTTAAGTTTTCTAAAAAAATCAAGTATTACATCTTCTTTCAAAATGATTCAAAATCTTTTGAAATACTTCAAGTTCTTTATTAACACATAACAAGCCGCTTATAATTCAAATCGATTACCTTTTAAAAACCACAAGTATTTTCTTACCAACATAAAGTCATTATAACCAACTTCCCATAAAGCCGTTATAACACTTTATGTTTTAAACCAATCAAATACATTTAGCACATGACGCTCACCGTACTACATAGTTCACACATATCATGCTAGAAGAGATAGGAAGAGGTTCACATACCTCGCGACGAGTATCGACTAATAGCAAAACGCCCAAGTACCTCCAACCGCTACTCCTAAGCCAAGTAGATCGCGCCATACGTAGTACTTCAACCTATAAGGCCACAAGGCGCTTTATTAACATTTAGGTCTAATCGTAGAACATTCTACAAAAAAAGACCTCCTCCCCGCAACAACGTAAATCTCCTCCTCTATCGGGGCGGCTACCAAGCCAACCGGGGGTTATACGCCTAATCCGACGCACAATTCTACCCTACGTAAAAGCTACACAAGTTCATCAGAATACGATCCATGTAATTACTGATCAAGACTCTTCTTTGAAAAGGTTTCTTATTATTCAGCTTAAGTCAAAAGACATTGCGATAACAACGTTCAAGACTATATATAGTATACTTCAACTATATAATCTAACAACATGTAATTTCCAATTACAATAGTGGCAAGATAATTACCTCGATAAGCCCATAATTATCCGAGTTTAAATGTCGATCTGAGCAAGGTTTAGCTCCTACTGCGGCCCGACTCCGCTCCAAACAACCCTTAGAAGTTCTAACCAACTTCTACTTATAACTTCAACTACGGGTGAAGATTTACTTAGGGTTGGTTTTGTGGTGACGGAAGTATAATAGTATAACGGGCTTTTGTAAAGGTATAACCTTAGAGTACTACAAGGTATATGGCTAAGGTAATTTGGGCATTATAACAATACTTTTGAGAGTATTTCTAACAAGAGGGGGGGTATTTATACGAAAACTACTAGGCAGTGGTACCACGGCTAGCACCCCAAGGAGGGGGGGTGTCTACCCCTCGGCCTACCCCACTAGGGGGGGGACTCGGCTAAGGCCTCACAAGGGGGGGAGAAAGAGAGCTTTCAAGACTTAGGCAAATTTATGGATGAAGAAGTCTTCAAAGGGAGAGGGTATTTATAGGACAAGCCAAGGCCAACCAATGGCCAAGATCTTGCCAAGTGCAAGGCAAGTGTAGGGCCAAGATCTTGCCAAGTGCACACTAGCCAACTAACACAAAAATATCCTACCAACCTCGACCACAAAGGCCACACTTTCGCCACCACTATTACCGCCAGGTGTTCCAATGAGAGGTGACAAGTGTCGCCCTCTTTTTGGTCAAAATTTTTTCGTCTCTCGTAAAAATCCGCAAAAAATAAAAATGACATAGCCGTAATTTACCCTACGAAAGCTGTGGAAACGTTTCGTCGAAAAACGACTCTAAACGGGTGTTGTGAACAAAGTTAATTCGGCCAAGCCTATGTAAAAGTTCAAATTTTCTACGTACGTCCTTACGTACATACTCTGGAAATACGGGGTATAACAGCTAATTAATTAGTGCTTAATGTTTATAATGCGACGCCGTTATTAAGACTTATTAAATAAAAATTAGGACTTCTTAATTCTTTTATGAATGCTATTATTAAAACGCGTGTGTTAGATTATTATTTTATGTATTTATTATTTATTATTAAATTGTTTATCTATGCCTGTATTAATATTTTATTGCTGCATTTTATTATTTTAAAATTATTAAAATTACGGTTGAAAATTAGTGTAATTTTATAGCTACTGTCTGGACGGGAGGGTCAAAAATTGGGTGTCAACAAGAAGCATGAGCAAGTGATGTCCTGACAATATTATTTATGGTTCGTATTTTTCGTTCCGCCTGACCATTTTGGGAAGAGGTGTGAGGGCATGAGAAACGAAAATTCAAACCATTGGTTTTGCAAAAATCCCAAAATTGTCTATTATCAAACTCCCGCCCGTTATCACATTGGATATTTTTTATATCCCTTTCAAACTGTTTTTGGATGAATGCTCTAAAAATAAGGAATGTGGAAAATACTTATGATTTTTTCGATCGGGGAAAGGTCCACAAGAATTTAGAGTAGTCATCTACAATAAGCAGGTAATATCTATGCCCGGAAGAACTTAAAACATAAGATGTCCAAATATCACAATGTATAGTATCAAATGGCAAAAAAGTGCAGTTAGAGGATGACTCAAATGGTAATTGAATGTGCTTACCCAAAGGACAAGATTGACACTTATTAAACGTTCGTGTACATGAAATAGAATTATTACGTTTGAGAGAGTTTAAAACAGACTCTCCCGGATGACCCAAACGTTCATGCCACAAATTGGAATTAAAAACAGCAAAATTAAAATGTTTCTTGTCCAAGTGTAGTAGTGAAGTAACTAGATAAATATCTCCATGTCTATCACATCTCATTAGTCGCGCCCCTGTCTGAAAATCATACACGGAAAAACCAAAAGGATAAAAAGCTACAGTAACCCAATTATCTGAAGTAAACTTTCGAACTGAGATTAGGTTTTTGATTAATTGTCGTGCATGAATAACATTTTTCAAGGCTAAAGGTGGATTTGGTTTGGACAATGTAGTATAACCATAACCTTTAATTGGAATGGAATGGCCATTTCCGACAGTTATACCATTTGATTTGCTCAAATTAAAATAGGGCGTAAGCTTACCTTGGGAGGATGTCATATGTGACGTTGCACCTGAGTCCATATACCAATTCGTGTCCGGTGGGTTAAGCCCTTTAATGTATGCATGTCATGTTCAATGTGTGGATTGACCCACTGATGAGTGGGCCTCGTGCCACACCTGAGGCCCAATAGAGGAAGTTGTCCCGGTAGTGGTATTGAACCCAGCTTTACTGTTGGGCTTGGAATAAATCGGCCCAGCAATGGGCTGGGCATATCCAGCAAATGTATTCTGTGAAGGCTGGAAAAATGCTGGAGAATTAATTATGGAATCGCCTAGCCTGATTGTGATGAGGTAGACAAGGTGGTCCAGCCCAATTCCATTGAGGCCAGGTCCACTGTTGTCTCGATGGTTGTTGCCTGAAATGTCTACCGCTGATGCTCCCACCGCCAATGCTATTGCCACCTCCACCGTCGCCAAGGCTGCCAGAACCACCGCCGCCGTCGGAATTCCGGTCGCTCCCGCTTTTGTTGCGATTTTCACTTTTTTTATTCTCGTTTCGTCCTTTTTGGCCACGATTATTTTGGGGGGTTGCACCATTATCTCCATCATTGGTGACCATGAACGCCGAGTCATTTGTGGTAGCAACCTTTTTAGAAAAATCTTGTTCTTCTAGGATCAACATAGACCTTGCTTTGTAGAATAACAGAAGCGGGTTACTTCGACGAATAACGGTTGCAACTCCACTATATGCCTCAGTCAGACTGGCAACAAGTTGTAGAACCAAACGGTTGTTGGAGACGGGGGAACCAACATTTTTTAATTGATCAGCCAACACTTTGAGGCGTTAACAATAGGCAGAAGCATTTGAGAAATCCTCCATATCAACACTGGAGAATTCTTATTCTAAAGCAACCGCACGAGAGTTATGATTATCATAAAAAACATCCCGTAATCGATTCCAAGCATCAATCGCCTTAGAATTTGGTTCCATTATCGTTCAACAAGTCCGTTAAAATCGTTGCATATATTCAACCAAGAATCGTAACATCAAGAGTATCCCACAATTCTTTTTCATCATCCGTAGTCAAAACCTTTTCTTTGCCTTTTTTCCGGGGGAATGATGTGTTGAAGAACCCGATGAGAACGAAAACAAATTTTGAAAAGTTTCGCCCAAGAAGCATAATGCACATTCTCCATTTGTAAAGTTATGAGAACATGAGTTTTAATATTAGATATTGTGAGAGCGGGATGATAAAACGATTTGGATTCAGACATGTTGATGATAGTTGGATAAACAAACAATGGAGAAACAAAACACAATTAAAGAAATTCAAAAAAATTAGAATTTGAATGGTGTAATTTTCGGCTATGAAGTTTGGAGGAGAAAGCCGAAAATGGTTGAGAAAAAAAAAATTGTATTAGAAAGATGGATTTTTTCCCTTATGCTCTTGATACCATGATAGAAGAAGTTTCTCATTCTCATTCATCTTCTATGGTAAGAATATATACAAAGAATATATTAATTAGAAGGAGGTATTCTAGCCTAATGTCTTTCTATTCTTATCCCTAATTATCTTCCAATTTAATGCACAATAATAAACCTATTTTATGATTGTACAACCTACCATATATGCTAAGATATTACATTAATAATATTATTAATAGTAATTAATAATATTATATTCTAACACTTCATGATCGAAGTCGGAAGGCCGAATCTTTGATCCAAATTCTTCAAATAATATCATCGGAAGCCCTTTGGTGAAGATATCTGCGATTTGATATCGCGTCGGAACATGTAACACTCGCACTTGTCCGCGAGTCACTTTTTCACGGACGAAATGAATATCTAACTCAATATGTTTAGTGTGTTGATGATGAATTGGATTCCCGGAGAGATAGATGACACTAATGTTATCACAATATACTATAGTAGCTATCGAGATAGGGCAATACAACTCAAGTAATAGATTCCGAATCCAGCATGAGTCAGATACAACATTGGAAATCGCTCGGTATTCAGCTTCAACACTGGAGCGTGAAACTGTGGGTTGCCTTATGGAGGTCCAAGAGATCAAATTGTCTCCGAGAAAGACGCAATATCTGGAGGTGGAGCGTCTGGTGTCAGGACATCCTGCCTAGTCGTCATCTGTATAAGTAACCAGTTTGGAAATGGAAGACGGGTAAAGGTGTAATCCATATTCCTGAGTACCCTGTATATACCACAAAATTCGTTTGAGAGCATGCATATGTTCTTCCATCGGATTATGCATGAATAGGCACACTTGTTGTACTGCATATGTTATGTCCGACCTGGTGAAAGTGAGATACTGCAAAGCGCTTGCTAGGCTGCGGTACAACGTTTGATCAACAAAGAGTTTGGTAGAGATGACACTCAATTTGGACTTAGTGTCTACCGGTGTGGCCGATGGTTTGCAAGATGACATTTCAGCCCGTTCTACAATCTCAGATGCATACTTTCTTTGGTAGAGAAATAGCCCACCTGCATGTCGTGTCACAACAATTCCTAGAAAGTAGTGTAGATGACCAAAATCTTTCATAGCAAATTCTGAAGCAAGCCGAGACATGATACTCTTGCGAATGGAGTCTGAAGAAGTTTTCAGAATAATATCATCCACATACAACAAAAGGTAAGATGTATGAGTACCCTGACGATACATAAATAGAGAATTATCAGAACGGATGTGTGAAAAACCCATTTGTGACACAAAATCTGCAAACTGATGATACCACGTCCTGGGTGCCTGTTTGAGACCATACAAAGATTGTTTAGCCGACAGACATGATTGGGATATTTTGGATCTATGTAATCCAATGGTTGGTGCATGTAAACAGTTTCATTTAGGTGACCATGAAGAAAGACATTTTTGACATCCAACTGGTGAAGCGACCATCCTTTGGATAAAGACAAGCTGAGAACTATTCTGATAGTAGCTGGTTTGACCACTGGACTGAATGTCTCCCCACAATCGATGTCAACCTGCTGTGTCTTTCCATCACCTACAAGACGGGCCTTATGCCGCTCAAAAGAACCATCAGAATTTTTTTTATGATTAAAAATCCACATAGACCGAATTATATTAGCATTAGATGGACGAGGTACTAAATCTCATGTACTATTTTTAATAAGAGCATGGTATTCATCGTCCATGGCCATTTTCCAATTATCTTTTGAGCAGTCATTGGGTTACGTGGTAAAGGTGTGTCGCGCCCTTTTTCGACCGCGACATTCATTTTCTAAACTCCTGCTCAAATAAAAAGGTTAGAAAATAAAAATAAAAGCTAAAATGTTTAAAAGAATGCTAAAATTGCAAAAAGGATGCTAAAGTTTAAAAGGATGCTAAAATGCTAAAGGGTTGCTAGAATGCTAAGGGTTCGCGGAGTCGCCACCTAATTAATTGGGTGAATTAGGACACCTAAATGTTTAACTAGTTTGAAGTAAAACATTAACTCCATTTTTATGGTCTGCTAAACTTAATGAGATTCTGGGTAAGGGTTCTTTATTAATCTAGAGGGAAGGGGTTAGGCACCCTCTAAGATCCGCTAACTTGCGGTTGTCCTGCCAAACCTAGGGTAATTATTGTGCAAAATAAAGCTCATTCTGCTTAATAAAAATGCTAAAATGTTAAAATGTTTGAAAGGTGCTTAAAGTATAAAAGGGCAAAAGGTGTATTTAAAAACATTTAAGCGGAAGAGTATAAGATATACTTTCTAAAGATATGTTGCGAGGTTTATGTAGGAAAGTCAAGGTTAGTTTTTAAAACTGTGCAGTTAGGATGCCTAAATACTATCTTAGTTAGGAATATAATAGAAGCAAAATGTATGCAAGTATTCCTTTACCTAAGGGGTATATATTGCTTAGCATGAGGATATAATATTTTGTGATAAGAGGGAGGACGTGTCTATTATGCAAAAGCAGTATTTCTTATTCTGTATTAATAGGAAATTATACCACGGTTTTAAGGATATCTAGGTAAATAATATTTCAGTTTATTATGCAAGTGTAGGGTGCTAAATGATTTATTATAACTATTAAACAAGGCGAGGCAAGCCTAAAGTAAGTAAATCAAACTGATTTCTAGCTATTGATTCAGGGTTTAACTATTATAAATGCTAATTAATTAGTATAGCGTTAGACAATTAATTACAATCAATGAATAGGGAGAGGATATGAATTAATAATGGCGACTCGAAGAAAGGCGATGTAATTCCGCCTATAGCTTTGGAATTTCTGATGCGAGGAAATGCACATAGATGCGGGTGTTAATTTGCCACGATGAGTCTCATGAGACTCTTTGTTGCTCGATGCGTTCATGTAAAAATAAGAAAAGGATAAGGATTAGTATGTTTATCAAGAATATAAGTAAGTAATATAAGTAATGTGATGCACATACAATCACGCATTTATACATGGTTCAATTATGGTGCAATTATTAGTCGAACAGAATGGATTTGAAGTAAGAAAGGAGAACACACATTCTTTACATACACTTGGATAACCAGAGCGTAAGACATGTCTCAACAGAGTCTATATGCAGCTTATATTAGCTTTCCTAAAATACGCAGAATAGGCCTAAACAGATGTCCCAATATGCACCAAAATAACGATGAGAAAATGATAAATGAAAGCCCATAATGCATGCAAACATGTTCAAAACCAAACCAACACAATAGACACAGCAGTAGAATCTCAAGCAAACTCATCTTATCAAGATGTGATACACACATACCTTAACCAAATGGCAACAAAACCTTATAGGCATATGCAAACAGGTTCAAGGTCTCATGTGTAGCTAAGTGTTCAAGCAAGTGATCTAGGCATAGACAGATACTAGCAAAGGTATGGACTTTTTGGCTTAACAAAAGGCTTAGTCGGATTAATCACATTCAAAACATTTAGGCAATTTCAAAGTCTCAACTATACATATGCATACTAAAAAAACAGAATTATAAAATATGTATGCAAGGGGGCTTATAATTAACATGGTGTAACTGTTGATAACAGATGCTAGTGCAGAGGTCATTTTTAGTTAAATATCTGGGCTTCAGATATAAATAACATACAGAGACTATAAGCAGGTCCCATAACAGGGCAGTCTGATATTTCCAAAATGTTGGGCTTTATTTTTTTTTTAAGTAATATGAAAAGGAAGAACATGCCTAACATCATAATCATAAACAGAGGGGAAGTTCAGCCCCCATAGCTCATCACATAGCTCATTTACATTGATTCAAGCAAATCATACATTCCACGAGTTCAAACTAGCACATAGACATCTAGTATACTCCCGGTATATCGCTGGTATAAAACAGGCAAAAATGACCATTTTCTGGTTGCAGGGAGTAAAATAAAGCAGTTTTAAAGACATTCACCCTTATCCTAGTTGAATTTTCACACCAATCTTATCCCTTCATGCTCGGATGAACCAAACTAACACACTATATGTATATATCGTTGATTAATCTGATACAGGGAGAGAGACATCAACCATAGGTAAAATATGATAACACATAACATGCTAGTCCAATTTAAGACACATGACTCAAAAATCATAAATGATCGACTGATTTTCATTAGTTCGAACTATCCATACCAAATTATTCTCCTGTATGTCATAATGAGGCACACCAAGAATGGCCTAATGTGACACAACCACCGTGTAAATACAATATGTTGGTACAGACTGCCTAGTTTGGTGGTTCACTGAAACAAAGATGGAAAAGCCTCCACGCAGGAATAAGAGGTATATGGTGACACTTACGCAAGCAGGACATAACATGATTAATTTGGTGAACATGATAGACATGAAAGCAGTGCAGCAACGACATTTAGTCTTCTGGATATTAATAATTATCAAAGGATTATGGAGGCATTTCCTCAACTAACCATGGCTAAGAAAGGAAAGCAAGTATGTTAACTCCATACAGTGATACAGGTCACTATGGTCAAATGACTTCAACTTTGTGGTTTCAACAAACCTCTCGACATGATAAATCCACATCGCATGAGTCTAAAACATGTAAGAAGGATATACATGAGCTACCAACAATCTTTAATGCACCATGGATAACTTAATTCATCTTATGTTATCCTAATCTGATCAAATCTAAACAAGAGATTCAAACCAAATAAACAGATTGTTCCAATCAAGACTTTAAACTCACTGCTAAACTAACACATAATTCTAAACACACAGGGAAAACACGAATAAAATATGGAACAAATTAAGATCGAGGGGGAGTTGAGTTTACCTTCTCCGACAAATGACGGCAACAGATCAAGTCGTCGGTCCCAATCGACGGTTTTGGGTTTGCGACGAATAAAAGCGGCGAGGTTCGCTTTGTCGATTGTGTATCGGAATTGAAATAAGGAGATTTGAACTACCTATTTCGTGATATGCTAGTGATGCTCTGTATCTGAATCGATGCTATCGGTTTTTCGAGGTCGCTCTGTTTTCGACCCGTCTCTGCTCTGTGTTCTTGCTCCCCCCTTTCGATTGCCTTTGCATGTTCTTATATAGCCCCCCCATTTGGGTTCCAAATTAGGTAAATAAATAAAGGCTGATACTGGACGATATTGGTGCTGATTCGCGCTTGAACCGGTTATGGTAAGTTTTGATTTACGCGATTTGGGTCACGATTTTGGAAGGGTTCTTGCTATGGTAGGCTCTAAGAAAGGAAGCCTGGGATTTTGGTTGCGATTTGGTGGGATTTAGGGCGTGTGGGTAAGGAGGCGGCGACGGGAATTTAGGGTTCTAGGTTTCTTGTATTGGAAGAGAAAGGGCTGCGTTTGTGGACGATGGATTGAAGGAGATGGGCTGAGGGTAAGTAAAGTTGGGCGTGGAGTTGGGCTGCGGGTCGCGGGTATTGGAGTGGGCTGGGCGAAATTTTTAAGGGGTGTTGGGCTAGGTAGAATTAATTAGGGGTTTAATTAAGTGTTAGTTTTAGGCTAGTTAATTAATGTTAGTGGTGAATTAATTTAGTAAATTAAATCAATAAATTGTGCTTAGATTATTTAGATGCTTTATTAACCTAATTGTTATAAAAATAAGTGCGGGCGTGCTATTTAATTAGTGCTTGAGTTTGAATTATTATAAAGAATAAAGACGGACGTGCTATTTAATTAATGCTTAATACTTTAGAATGTGACGCTATTATTTAAAATCTTATTATTGCATTATTGCGAAGTTAAATTAAAATTGAATTGGGTTTAGATTAAATTACTTAAATGCTAAATGCAAGTATGATGTTTAAAGCTTTTATAGATGCGACGCTATTAGATGCATATATCAGTTTAAAATTGATTTTTAAATTACAAATGATTACTAATAAATGCGGCTATGCTACCTGACACGACGTTATCGCTAAATTATTTATTTTATGCATTTATTAATTATTTAAGAATTACGACAAAGCTTAAAGTTAATAAGTGCGGGCGCGGGACTCTAAATGCTTAAGACTTTACGTAAGACGCGATGCCATTATTAAATTAATTATTTATGCCTGTATTTAATGTTTTTATTGTTGTATTTTATTATAAAAATCCTAAAAAATTATTTTACAAAATTAGTGTAATTTTATGGTTAATGGCTGGACGGGAGGGTCAAAATTGGGTGTCAACAGATGTCCCTCTTTGTATGGAGATGATGGAAGAATCTTCGGACAAAGACGTTGACTCATAGCCAATTTTGTCTCGATCTTCGCACTGCAAAAATGTTGGGACAAGGCCGACGCGAAAAATCAAAAGCCCCGATGTCGAGTTATGACGACACTGGGATACCATGGTCAAAACACCAAGGCGGGCTAATGCGGACTCAAAGCTGTCCCAGTGTCGAGTTATGACGACACTGGGCTACCATGGTCAAAACACCAGGGCGGGCTAACGCGGACTTAAAGCTGTCCCAGTGTCGAGTTATGACGACACTGGGTTACCATGGTCAAAACACCAAGGCGGGCTAACGCGGACTTAGCCGTCGATGGTCGAGTTATGATGACACTGGGTTATGGTGCAAAAAGTAAAAGAAAATAACTGGCTTGAACCTGGGGTGTACCGCTATGGCTTATGGTGCTGGGTTCTATGGTGGTGTGGAGCGAGTGGACCGACGCTTGAGGCCGCTTCTGCCAATCGTTGAGAAGGTTGGCCCCCCCAACAGATTGCCCCGGTTCGCTGTAAGAGAAAATCCACGTTGTGCTCCTGCTCCTGCATGCTAAGACTTGAACAAACGGTTAGTGCATAACTGTTAAGGCAAAATGATGATGCATAATTTTAAAGTAATGCAACTGTGAGTAGAAAAGGTTATCCTGCAAAAATATGATGCCTGTTGTGTTGATGCGATGCTGCAAATCTTTGTGATTTCGCTTCGCGGACGTGTTGCGATTGTGAATGCGGATACGTTGTCCTTGCTGCAATTGCCCCCTGTAGACTAAAGCTCAAGAAAGAGTTAGTGCATAACTGTTAAGACAGAATAATAAAGCATGAATGAGAAAAATGCAATTTTGAGAATATAGAAATCGTCCCTGCGTGATATGCTGATGATGGCGTCGTTTTCGGACTTGTTGTCCGATAAGCGCTGCTTGGACGTGTTGCTGCTGGCGTCGTTGCGTAGACTTGTTGTGCTGATAACGTCATTGCCTGGACGTATTGCTGCTGGCGTCGTTGCGTGGACTTGCTGTGCTGATAACGTCGTTGTCTGGACGTATTGTCGTTGCATGGACTTCCGACACGTCGTTATGCGGACGATATTCGCCGGGCGTCGTTGCATGGACTTGCTGATTACGTCGTTGTCTGGACGTGTTGCTGCTGGCGTCGTTGCATGGACTTGCTGATTACGTCGTTGTCTGGACGTGTTGCTGCTGGCGTCGTTGCGTGGACTTGCTGATTACGTCGTTATGCGGGCGACGTGTTGCCGCGCCGTTGCGTGGACTTGCCGATTACGCCGTTGTCCGACGTGTTCGCCGGGCGCCGTTGCGTGGATCAGGCCGATAACGCCGTTGTTTGGACGTATTGCCGCGTCGCTGCGTGGACTTCCGCGGCCGATAACGCCGTTGTTTGGGCGTATTCTGCCGGGCGCCGCTGCATGGACTTGCCGATTACGCCGTTGTCCGACGCGGCCGCCGGGCGCCGTTGCATGGACTTGCCGATTACGCCGTTGTCCGGACGTGTTGCCTTGGCGCCGCTGCGTGGACTTGCCGATTACGCCGTTGTTCCGGACGTGCCGCCGGGCGCCGCTGCGTGGACTTGCCGATTACGCCGTTGTGCGACGGCCGCCTTTGGCGCCGTTGCGTGGACTTGCCGATCACGTCGTTGCCGGACGCGTCGCCGCCGCTCGTAGAATAATGCTCCCGCAAGCCAAGCTTGAAAAAACGCGTTAGTGTATACCGCTTAAATGAAATGATAAATACATATGAAGTGCAATTTTATGGGTAGAGATGTCATCCCCGAGATGTTGTCTTTGCACGACACGCCGAACGTTGCGGTGACAATTGCCATGACGCTTTGCCGCATGCGATACGGTTGCCAATTTGACTTTATGCTCGAGTTGATGCGCTAGGTTTTGTTGCGAACTCGAACTTTGATTGCCGATCGTTGATGCCCTTTCGCCGCCGCTTTGCCGCGACTTTGATTGTTGTCATCCCCGCTTTGTCGCTTTTCCGCTTCGCGAAGAGACTTTTCGTCGTATTTTCTCGCTTCTACCGTTGCACTTTATGCTCATAATATTAAAAGACTGCGCCAAAGAAAAATATGTGAGTTTTGGGGGGGGGTCGATTCATATTTGACTTCACGCTTGTTCCTTGATATCTGCGTGTTCGCTTGTTGGACTTGCAACCCCGCAGTTTCCTACATTGTCCCGGTTTTGAAAGGGTGTCCGCCTAAAATGGGTCTCAATGTAGTTGCTTGTAGGCTATGTGTATTCTTGTCATTTTCAAAGCAAAGGGAAAGTTTCCTAATGGTGTGACCGAAGCCGATTTAGGCCGCCTACGTATCCCCATGAGGGAATCAGGTCGAACGTAGTTCATTACAAGCGAATATTGGGAAAATTAAAATTTCTAGATGTGGGACCGAAGCCGAGACGGCCGCCTACGTATCCACTAAGGGAATCAGGTCAAACGTAGTTCATTACAAGCAAAACGAAAGAAAACATTATTAAAGCTTAAATGAGTTTATAAATTATTCTGCTAAAATAAATCGTTTTTCCTATCCAGGCTCTAGGCGGACCAAGACAGGGGTGCAAATCCAATCAATATGCCTTCATGCTCTGCTTCGTGGATGGCTGGGTCTTCATGCTCTGCTATCTCCCTCTTACGCCTCTCGCGTGGTGCGTGCTCGGATAAATGATCGATTCGAGGGCGGAATGGGCATAGGCAGGGGAGTGTATTCCTCATCTAAGGTTATCAGGTGCACATTGACGTGGTCGTGGTTTGGCAAGGGGTTATCATGCACATTTGGGGCAGGATCCTTTAGCTGAATTACCCCTTCTCTGATCAGTGCCTCGATTACGCCCCCGGAGGAGTGGCAACCTTCGGTGTCATGTCCCCGGCTATTGGGTGATACGCGCACGCTTGTTCTCATCATACCATCTTGGGATAGGGTCGTGATCCTTCCCGAATCGGTTGGACTAGGCTCGCACCGCAACCTTTCATATATTCGAGGTATGGGTTCACTAGTGGGTGCGACTTTGGGTGGTTTTCCTTCGTAATTCTTATTTGCTCTGGGCATCGGGTGCTCTATTCTGTCGGGTTTGATGGGTGGATCTATGCGGGCGTGATAAACGGGTGCTTGCGTGTTATATATAGGCCGTGGTGTGGTAGTTGTGGTAGTATGATGGGTTTTGGTATGTTATGAATGCTTCGTTTTGCGTTTGTACAAACATGGAAGGGAAATCGCTCTTTCTTCCTCCGTGAAGTACTCAAGTGTCCCCGATCAATCGCCTTATTAGTTGCCCGTAATGTCGCTGCATTTGTAATCCTACCGCTTTAATACCTTCTTCTACGGTCGCCATTCTAATAACTTCCGCAAAATTCCGCCACGACGCTTATCATCCGCTCATGGTAGGTTGCATCCTTCAAAGATTGTACAAATAATGTGGTCATCTCACTTCCACCACGGTGGTTGCACTTTCGCCGCTCAACGCCACCTCATGGCGTATTCTCCGAATGTTTCGTAGTCTTTCTCCAACTTCATTAAATAACTCGCCCACAACGGTTTCGTGTTGAACCCGAACCGCTTCCACAAAATCTTGGGCCAATGCATTCCGGTATGCCATTTCCGCGATCTTGGCCGTATACCAATCTAGTGCCTCACGGCCAAGCTCCGAATGAACAACTTCATAATGACCATTGGTTCTTCCCACCCCGATTAGCTTGTCGCATATGACCTCAGTGTGCACGGGGTTCCTTTCCATCAAATAGTTCAAACTTGGCACCTTGTACCCCATGGCGGTTCCACGTTCGATGCATGCAAAGATCCTCGTAGTCTAGTCCTTCGTGACCTTTGTCCGATCGCATGCCCCGAATCGCTTCTTTCGGACTATGAATTTTGGCCACGCCTCGCCCATTTTGGCTCGGACTTCCTCTTCATCTCTTCATAATGATCCCCTTGGCGAAGCACGGACGGTAAAAGCGCCGGGTTTCGTTGCGTAAGTCACCGTTCTGGTTGTTCTGGGTCAGTAATGGGTGTGGTGCGTGGTATTGGTTGGCACAGCGACAGTGGCTGATTATGGTGAAGTAGCAGCGGGGCCGAGGTATACGGGTAGTAGGAGGGTCATTTGAAGGTGGGGTTGAGGGTTGGCTGGGCGAGGGGCGGTTTGTTCGGTGACTGGTGGCCTTTGTGGAGAGTTTTGGAAGATATGTGGTGGTGGAGGTTGATCTGGGATGGTTTGTGAAGTAGTGACCCTTTGATCTGGCATAGGGGTATTCAAGCTAATGGATAGGTTGGTCAGATTCCGTAGCCTCTCCATCTCAACCTGCATATCGAATTTGTCGCAGAAATTGCGGCAATACATTCTTCCTGACTGGTGATATTCCTCCCTTCTGAAGGTTCTGTTTCGCTGACAGGAATAATTCTCAAACCATTTGGCTCGACGCCTCGAGCCACCATATCATCATTTCTTGCCTTGGACCTGGTAAAGTGTGGATGCTCCGACATTGTTGAGTCAAATACGAACCGACCTTTGGGGGAAGATGATAAATCTTTCTAAAAAATGCAACAAACGGTGTTAGCATAAAGCACGTAATTTTGCAAAAAACATTTAGCAAGTACATGTTGCACATAAATTGTCACATTGCGAGCGAGTCCTAACATGCATGGGGACCCCTTTATGCCAGAGGTAGGCCTAAACGTTACTTATGCGAGATTATGACGGATTTGTCCAAGTCGTCCAACTATAATGCCTTTGTTGGAAATGGCGACCAAATGACGGTGCACTTTTCCCAATTTCAGCATGTCATGATTGGGTTTGGATTTGTCTGTCATTGCCACGCTACACATAATATGCTGGTTGGTCGTTGGGTTCAAAAACCCGTCGACAAGTTTGGTGTCTTCCTAATTGTGGTGTCGATGCCAAGGACCGACCCACCTAAGGTAAATGCATGCATGCCCTAAAATAAGGGTGGTATAGCTCTATCTTAAGTTTCTAAGATTTGGCTTTTCTGGACGCAAGGTTCCCGAGCGGACAACTCGAGTGAGAAGGCTACGCGGCCACCGGTTAGACCGGGCACTCCACGTATGTTACCAACTCTCCTAATTTTGGGTTTTGAAGAAAGAATTTTGCTGATGCACCAAGCGCACCTCGCATGCAGTGTGTGATTGTGTGAATTTTCCAGAGTGGAAGAAATATGAGCGGAATGCCAGTTTAAGGAAAGCAGTAAAGCATGTAGCAATTAAAATAAAATAAACAAAATACAGCACGCAAAATTTAATGCAAAAAGCAATGTCAAATAATAACCCTAGGTCTGTTATGGTTAAGAACCTAAATTCCCCAGTGGAGTCGCCATTTCTGTCGCGCCCTTTTTCGACCGCGACATTCATTTTCTAAACTCCTGCTCAAATAAAAAGGTTAGAAAATAAAAATAAAAGCTAAAATGTTTAAAAGAATGCTAAAATTGCAAAAAGGATGCTAAAGTTTAAAAGGATGCTAAAATGCTAAAGGGTTGCTAGAATGCTAAGGGTTCGCGGAGTCGCCACCTAATTAATTGGGTGAATTAGGACACCTAAATGTTTAACTAGTTTGAAGTAAAACATTAACTCCATTTTTATGGTCTGCTAAACTTAATGAGATTCTGGGTAAGGGTTCTTTATTAATCTAGAGGGAAGGGGTTAGGCACCCTCTAAGATCCGCTAACTCATGGTCATTCCGCCAAACCTAGGGTAATTATTGTGCAAAATAAAGCTCCTCCTGCTTAATAAAAATGCTAAAATGTTAAAATGTTTGAAAGGTGCTTAAAGTATAAAAGGGCAAAAGGTGTATTTAAAAACATTTAAGCGGAAGAGTATAAGATATACTTTCTAAAGATATGTTGCGAGGTTTATGTAGGAAAGTCAAGGTTAGTTTTTAAACATGCAGATTAGGATGCCTAAATACTATCTTAGTTAGGAATATAATAGAAGCAAAATGTATGCAAGTATTCCTTTACCTAAGGGGTATATATTGCTTAGCATGAGGATATAATATTTTGTGATAAGAGGGAGGACGTGTCTATTATGCAAAAGCAGTATTTCTTATTCTGTATTAATAGGAAATTATACCACGGTTTTAAGGATATCTAGGTAAATAATATTTCAGTTTATTATGCAAGTGTAGGGTGCTAAATGATTTATTATAACTATTAAACAAGGCGAGGCAAGCCTAAAGTAAGTAAATCAAACTGATTTCTAGCTATTGATTCAGGGTTTAACTATTATAAATGCTAATTAATTAGTATAGCGTTAGACAATTAATTACAATCAATGAATAGGGAGAGGATATGAATTAATAATGGCGACTCGAAGAAAGGCGATGTAATTCCGCCTATAGCTTTGGAATTTCTGATGCGAGTGGAAATGCACATAGACGGGTGTTAATTTGCCACGATGAGTCTCACATGAGACTCTTTGTTGCTCGGCGTTTCATGTAAAAATAAGAAAAGGATAAGGATTAGTATGTTTATCAATAATATAAGTAAGTAATATAAGTAATGATGCACATACAATCACGACGCATACGGTTCAATTATGGTGCAATTATTAGTCCGAATGAATGGGCGGATTTGAAGTAAGAAAGGAGAACACACATTCTTTACATACACTTGATAACGAGCGAAGACATGTCTCAACAGAGTCTATATGCAGTTATATTAGCTTTCCTAAAATACGCAGGAATAGGCCTAAACAGATGTCCCAATATGCAGCCAAAATAACGATGAGAAAAAAAATGATAGGCAGGCCCATAATGCATGCAAACATGTTCAAAACCAAACCAACACAATAGACACAGCAGTAGAATCTCAAGCAAACTCATCTTATCAAGATGTGATACACACATACCTTAACCAAATGGCAACAAAACCTTATAGGCATATGCAAACAGGTTCAAGGTCTCATGTGTAGCTAAGTGTTCAAGCAAGTGATCTAGGCATAGACAGATACTATCAAAGGTATGGACTTTTTGGCTTAACAAAAGGCTTAGTCGGATTAATCACATTCAAAACATTTAGGCAATTTCAAAGTCTCAACTATACATATGCATACTAAAAAAACAGAATTATAAAATATGTATGCAAGCAGGGGCTTATAATTAACATGGTGTAACTGTTTTCGATAACAGAGATGCTAGTGCAGAGGTCATTTTTAGTTAAATATCTGGGCTTCAGATATAAATAACATACAGAGACTATAAGCAGGTCCCATAACAGGGCAGTCTGATATTTCCAAAATGTTGGGCTTTATTTTTTTTTTTAAGTAATATGAAAAGGAAGAACATGCCTAACATCATAATCATAAACAGAGGGGAAGTTCAGCCCCCATAGCTCATCACATAGCTCATTTACATTGATTCAAGCAAATCATACATTCCACGAGTTCAAACTAGCACATAGACATCTAGTATACTCCCGGTATATCGCTGGTATAAAACAGGAGAAAATGACCATTTTCTGGTTGCAGGGAGTAAAATAAAGCAGTTTTAAAGACATTCACCCTTATCCTAGTTGAATTTTCACACCAATCTTATCCCTTCATGCTCGTATGAACCAAACTAACACACTATATGTATATATCGTTGATTAATCTGATACAGGGAGAGAGACATCAACCATAGGTAAAATATGATAACACATAACATGCTAGTCCAATTTAAGACACATGACTCAAAATCATAAATGATCGACTGATTTTCATTAGTTCGAACTATCCATACCAAATTATTCTCCCTGTATGCTTGCTAATGAGGCACAGCCAGTAATGGCCTAATGTGACACAACCAGTCTGTGTAAATACAATATGTTGGTACAGAGACTGTCTAGTTTGGTGGTTCTGCTGGAAACAAAGATGGAAAAGCCTCCACGCAGGAATAAGAGGTATATGGTGACACTTACGCAAGCAGGACATAACATGATTAATTTGGTGAACATGATAGACATGAAAGCAGTGCAGCAACGACATTTAGTCTTCTGGATATTAATAATTATCAAAGGATTATGGAGGCATTTCCTCAACTAACCATGGCTAAGAAAGGAAAGCAAGTATGTTAACTCCATACAGTGATACAGGTCACTATGGTCAAATGACTTCAACTTTGTGGTTTCAACAAACCTCTCGACATGATAAATCCACATCGCATGAGTCTAAAACATGTAAGAAGGATATACATGAGCTACCAACAATCTTTAATGCACCATGGATAACTTAATTCATCTTATGTTATCCTAATCTGATCAAATCTAAACAAGAGATTCAAACCAAATAAACAGATTGTTCCAATCAAGACTTTAAACTCACTGCTAAACTAACACATAATTCTAAACACACAGGGAAAACACGAATAAAATATGGAACAAATTAAGATCGAGGAGTTGAGTTTACCTTTCTCGACAAATGACCGGGCGTATCAAGTCGTCAGTCAATCGAGTTTTGGGTTTGCGACGAATAAAAAGGCGAGGTTCGCTTTCGATTTGTATTTGGAATTGAAATAAGGAGATTTGAACTACCTATTTCGTGCTATGCTAGTGATGCTCTGTATCTGAATCGATGCTATCGGTTTTTCGAGGTCGCTCTGTTTTCGACCCGTCTCTGCTCTGTGTTCTTGCTCCCCCCTTTCGATTGCCTTTGCATGTTCTTATATAGCCCCCCCATTTGGGTTCCAAATTAGGTAAATAAATAAAGGCGTCTTCGACGATATTGGTGCCGATTCGCTTTGAACCGGTTATGGTAAGTTTTGATTTACGCGATTTGGGTCACGATTTTGGAAGGGTTCTTGCTATGGTAGGCTCTAAGAAAGGAAGCCTGGGATTTTGGTTGCGATTTGGTGGGATTTAGGGCGTGTGGGTAAGGAGGCGGCGACGGGAATTTAGGGTTCTAGGTTTCTTGTATTGGAAGAGAAAGGGCTGCGTTTGTGGACGATGGATTGAAGGAGATGGGCTGAGGGTAAGTAAAGTTGGGCGTGGAGTTGGGCTGCGGGTCGCGGGTATTGGAGTGGGCTGAGCGAAATTTTTAAGGGGTGTTGGGCTAGGTAGAATTAATTAGGGGTTTAATTAAGTGTTAGTTTTAGGCTAGTTAATTAATGTTAGTGGTGAATTAATTTAGTAAATTAAATCAATAAATTGTGCTTAGATTATTTAGATGCTTTATTAACCTAATTGTTATAAAAATAAGTGCGGGCGTGCTATTTAATTAGTGCTTGAGTTTGAATTATTATAAAGAATAAAGACAGACGTGCTATTTAATTAATGCTTAATTCTTTAGAATGCGACGCTATTATTTAAAATCTTATTATTGCATTATTGCGAAGTTAAATTAAAATTGAATTGGGTTTAGATTAAATTACTTAAATGCTAAATGCAAGTATGATGTTTAAAGCTTTTATAGATGCGACGCTATTAGATGCATATATCAGTTTAAAATTGATTTTTAAATTACAAATGATTACTAATAAATGCGGCTATGCTACCTGACACGACGTTATCGCTAAATTATTTATTTTATGCATTTATTAATTATTTAAGAATTACGACAAAGCTTAAAGTTAATAAGTGCGGGCGCGGGACTCTAAATGCTTAAGACTTTACGTAAGACGCGATGCCATTATTAAATTAATTATTTATGCCTGTATTTAATGTTTTTATTGTTGTATTTTATTATAAAAATCCTAAAAAATTATTTTACAAAATTAGTGTAATTTTATGGTTAATGGCTGGACGGGAGGGTCAAAATTGGGTGTCAACAAGGTGATTTGGAGACTTGGGTGTGAAGGTTGTATTTAGTATTAGGTTTGACAATACCATATTGACTACGCGGACGGCAAGCGCATTGTTGGGCTGGTCGACGCCATCGCTAAAGATGGTACGATGTAGCGGGCACCCGATATGTTGGTTGCCACTGGTTGGTGTCAATATACGTGGGCTTGAAGGTGGCCCATTCGGTATTGTAGAGTTACCGTGAGATGTTGGGAAAGAGTTGATTGTTGTTGGAGTAGTGTTGGTGTCCAAGACAGTGGGCTGACCGACATTTGAATACAAAATACTTTTTTAAAAAGAAAAAGAACTTCTGTACAAGAAAGTTTCTGTCAACAAATAATAAAATAGAATAACAGGAAGCTCGTATGGCGTCATTGAGTTAGTTCGAGGTAGGTGTTAAGAGATGATTCGAACCCTGACAACCGCAGTGTGAGAATTTTCATTCCTCCTTTGTGGGGGATGAATCCTTGTGGGCATCACCCACTGTGTCTCTCACCTAATGGACCGTTAAGTCACTATAATTTATCTCCTCCATTAATTTCTGTCAGACCGAGGATGTGAGAACCTTGTGGGTGAGAAATTTCGCCTTATTGCCCCCAATAATTAACAGGAAAGCTCCCCGTGATAGCCACCAGGGTATACCGTGTGGGGCTTTTTCGGTGGATTCACCCACTAATGGGTATATAGTTGGTCCTATTTGCGGCTCTTTGTTTCTATTTTCTTCTTTTCTCAACGGTATCCCAGGAAAAAATATATTAACGTTAATTAAGTCAAACTATCCAATGGTTTCAAGAATATAATCATTAGCTCTTATTCATCCCCCATGTGATCTTTTGCTATAAAAAAAATCATTGTCCATTCCTCCCACTAATGATTTCTTTCTTATTTGGAAAACTCTTTTTTTCTTTTTCCCTAAAATTATGATTTAAAGACAAGATGAATGTGACAGTACATTATTTTCATAAAATTGAAAAATAAGGGTTAATAGCACTTTTAATCCACTCCCCCACCACCACTCCACATCATAGATAAATTTTAATTTCTATGATATTCGACTAAGCATATTTATGGGCGGAGCTAACCTTTGGTCTACGGATTTGGCATAACTCAGTAGCTTTGGCGCCAATCTTGTATTTGTGTTAAGAAAATATATATAAACTTATAAAAAAAAACAGTAACTTTCTTTTTCTAGAATCGAAAACATGAACTTAAAATTCTAGTTCTGATCTTTCAGGTGGAATTACTCTTCTAGAGCTTGGACGCGGCTTGTCCATTCGAAAATCACTCGTTACATCCTCTTTGTCATCCCTATTAGCCGATTCATCAACTGAGTTCACAACAAATTCACCATTCACCTCATGTGCTTTTTAAGATTGGATTGTATTATCAATGTGTTGGGGGAGAGTGATAAGTTCATCCACACAGTTGCTACTGTTTGGAACTAATAGATCCTTGGCACTTGTATGTTTCAGTTTTGGCAGAAGTTAAAGCTATGCAAAGGCTCCTTGAAAACTCTGATGCAAAATGGTATGAGGAGTGTGGATGATTGTAGGAAAAAGCTGCAACAGATAAAGAAGCTATTTCTGAGGACATTGATGCTAGTCTGGTAGAGGATGAGGGAGTGGCAATGGTTGAGCTTAACAAATGGCTAGCTATACAGGAGAAAATTCTCAAACAAAAATCCAAGGCACATTGGAATAATGTAGGGGATGGTAATAATAAGTATTTTTTCTCTTGTATGAAAATGAGGGCAAGCACCAATACTGAGACAGTTCTAAATCTCGGCCAGCAGTGGGTCGATTTTTCCCACTGTTTGTGTGATTTTACCCACTGTTTTGGGTGTTGTTTTGGCTTCTAATTTTTGGTGAGTAATGTAATCTAAGAATAGGTGATAATATCTTCAATCTGTTGCTATGGAAATGGAGAAATCGTTTGAAAGAAGAGAGAGAATGAAGTCTTGAAAATGAGATGAAAGAAAATGAGAAGGTGAAGGGTTTTTCTCAAAGTTAAAACAATAAAAATTCTGACTTTTTTAATTGCAATTAGGTCCTCTTATCTTACTTGTCTTATTTAAATTAATCTCTTCTTCTCAAATAAATCCCACAATTTGTTAACCTTAGGTCCCACTCATTTTAAATCCCGAAAATTTTCATAAGATTTCGTATTCTCAATGTCGTAATTTATATAATACATTCTAATCCATAACGGAAATGTACAACTAACATTAAAATTTCAATTGTCACCCTCGTTGTCATCGAAATTTTTGTTTCTGGAATCACATCCTTAAGTATATTCATTTTCTTAATTACATTCTCAATTAACATCCCTAATCCCGAGGTGTAACAGGCAGGTAGAGCATACTATTCAGACACTAGAGGATATGCTGAGAGCCTGTATTATTGACTTCAGAGGTAGCTGGGATGATCATTTACCACTCATTGAGTTTACCTATAACAACAACTACCATTCTAGTATCCAGATGGCCCCGTATGAGGCCTTATATGGGAGGAAGTGCATGTCACCTATTGGTTGGTTTGATGTAGGTGAGACTAAATTGATCGCCCGCATACGGTTCGTGTTGTTGATAAGGTGAAGCTTATTCAGGAGAGATTATTAGCAGCTCAGAGTCGACAGAAGTCATATGCTGATAATCGATGTCGACACTTAGAGCTCCAGGTTGACGATTGGGTATTCTTGAAGGTATCACCCATGAAGGGTATGATGAAATTTGGTAGGAAAAGGAAACTTAGCTCAAGGTACATTGGGCCTTACCAGGTCATTCGTATGATTGGCTTTTCACTAGAAGTTCGGCCTAGAATTGATCGACCGATTCCCCCGTAATTGACCCCTAAGCTCGGGGGAATCAGAAACTATTGTATCTTTTCTAAAGCGGCATGACTCTTTTGCTTTGAATTCGAGTGCTTTGCTTCCGGTTCTTCGGAATAATCAACTTACATCTCCCTTTTTTATTGATTTGGGGAAAAAGGAGAGTTAGATCTACCATCTGATTTGGAAGTTGTACACCCAGTCTTCCACGTATCGATGCTACGTAAGTGTATTGTTGATCCTTCCAGAGTCTTCTCAGTAGATGATGTCCAGGTGACAGAAGAGTTGTCGTATGAGGAGAGTCCCATAGCCATACTAGATCGCCAGGTCAGGATATTACGGACAAAGAATGTGGCTTCCGTCAAGGTATTATGGCGAAATAATAATAGGGAGGAAATGATTTGGAAGGCAGAAGATGAAATGAAGAAGAAATATACTTACTTGTTCCATGTGCCTCCAGGTAATTCAATTAACTCCTTGTTTGATTGTAGTAATTGGTGAATTATATATGTGTGATATATTGTGGTCCTGTGTGACATCTTTTGGTTTGCTGAATATATGTGGATAAACATAGTTATAAAGGAGACTCTGTCGAAATTTTCTAGCACGAGACCTGTTATGAACATTCGAGGACGAATGTTTCTAAGGGGGGAAGAATGTTACACCTCGTAAGTTTAAGGCGATAATTAAGAACGTCATTAAGAAAGTAAGATTCGAATTTTGGATATAAAGTATAATTACATATGTTAATACGAAAGTTAGTATACAAAAGGATGTGAGTCCGAATTTTTTTTTTGTTACTACGAGTGTGACGTTGGGGACTTATAATGATAGTTGTATATCCCCGTTATGGATTAGTACCGTATTATAAAAGTTACGACAACAAGAATACGAGGTCTTATGAAATTTGCGGGATTTAAAAGAAGTGGGATGTAGGATTAATTAATTATGAAAAATGGGACCAAATTGCAATTCTTCAAATTCAGTATTTATATTCATGGACCGTTCATCTCATTTCCCTTAATTCAATGTTCCAAATATTAGAAGAAATATCTGACTCCCCCGTGGGACCTCGGTTACTATAGAGAGCGCGGGCGCCGCGCCTCTCCCAATCTCCCTCCGGATAAAGTGGCGCCATCTCTTGCATGATCTCTACTTTCAATTCGAAGCGATCTTGAGCATATATGTACGCTTGTTCGATCTCCTGGGCAGAAAGAAGGGTCTTATTCGCCAAAAGGCGAGACTGAATGGCCTGGACGCTATCCCCCCCCCCATCTCATTTTTGTGTCACCAAAGGGGTAGGGGTTAACCGCCGGGGGGCTAGCTGCCTCTTCCGCAAACCAAACCCCTCCCCTCACTCTCCCCCAGCCGAATCCCTCTACCCCTCCATAGAGAATTTAGGCTTTTGTTTTCTCCTTCTAGATTGAAATTTGTCACCTAAATTTGAAGCCAAGAACAACACCAAAACAGTGGCATTCTCGGCAGTCACTGGACCGAGAAAACTGCCCAAAAATCTCAAAGTTTGAGATGAATTGAGGATGAAAAACATACAAGAATGATGGGTTAGCATTATAGAATTCACGTATGTTGTTAGAATTAAGAAAATGAATTTGTGTTAAGGGAGAAATTGGAATTAAGACTATTGACACCCAATTTTGACCCATCTTTTAGTCATTTCTTGCAATTTTAAGCATTTTAGGACATCACATTTTAATCATCATTTTTTGCATTTTTTTACATAATATTCTATGTTTATTTCTTCACAAAATGACATGACATCTTTTTATTTTAAATTAAGCATGACGTCTTTGTTAATATTACGTGTCTATTATTATTACACCGTCGTTTTATTTTAATAGTGTTTGCATCTCTTTAAATAATTAATTGGCACCACATTTTTTCTTTTAATTAGGCATTAAACATTTCTTAAATATTGCATTTTATTATTATAGTGTCGGCATTTTTATTTTGATAATTTTGTACCTTTAAATAATTTTTCTTTTAAATAATTAATCCATTTTGCATTTTTTGTCAAATCAGTCCAGTCCAAAGCACAATCTGGACCAGTCCAATCTGCCAAAAACCGAAGCCCAAACTGAGGCCCAATACACATTTCATCTTTTCCCTCCAATACCAAAATCCAAAACCCAAAACCCAAAATCTAAATACCCATATAAATAAAAACCTTACCCCCATTAAAAATCCCCTTGAGCCGCAACATTCCCTCTAATTATTGACCCAGCCGCCCAAAACCCTAAGCAGCCGCCCAACACACCCCTCAGTCGCACCTCTCTCCTTTATCACCCATGCCCCTTTATTTTTCATTTGTGACCATCTTCATCAACCCCTCACCTTTCCCGACGCCACCGCCGCCCTTCGCCGGAGTTCCATCTCCAGCGAACTCCAAACCAACACACCCCTCAGCCGCACACCCCTACCCCTAACACAAACATCAGCCGACATATCTCCTTCTCTCATCTTATTCTAAAAGGCATACCCATCACCCTCAAGACCAGACTCAGCCCCACACCCACTCCCGTCGCCCATCACCCCATTCCCCTCTCATTTCTCTTCAGCGAACCCACCACCACAGCCTGTCGACCACTCTATATCCTATCTCAGCCAGAATCCGTCGCCGGCGAACATACCATTGACTCCCCTCACTGCCCGTCACTGTCCCAACGCTCGTCAGGCGGCGTCGCTCCGGCGTTCGCCGTGGAAGTGACGCCGCCATCCTCGCAGTCTTGGTTTGGTTTTATTTTTTTAGATCTGTTGACATTTTCTCTATTTGGACTGATTCATTTATTTTTTGAGTCTCTCCGGAGTTTTATAGACTCCGGCGACCTATGTTGTGCTTTGTTTTGGGATCTATGGCATGCTCGATTTGTTGGACTGATTTAATTCCTTTAGTATGTTTTTTTCGACGACGTCCCGAGCTTTCCGGCGAACCACAATTGTTGTGGTTTTTGCCACTGCTCCTACTGTTTTACTGCTCTCCGACAACCTGAAATTACCGATGAACTATTGTTGTTGCCTCTACTGTTTCGCGGACTGCTTGAGTTCGTTGTGTTGCTATTGTTTCTACTGATTCGCGGACTGACTTGTGTTCGCCATGTGAACTATGCTGGCTACTATTTCGCTATATTTTACTGTTTGTCGTATTTATTTTTTTGGCTATGTTGCAGCTGATTTTCGGCTATTTTGCTACTTATTTTTTGGCTATTTTTGTTGGACTGGTCTTTGGTCCTCAAGCACGATTTTTGGTTATTTCTTAATCGATTTGAACAAGATACTACACTTGATGGCGATGAAAAAGTTATCCGTCGATTTTGAGGCCTCATGATTGCAAAGACTGAAAATAAAAAAAAATGAATCTTTCTGGGCAATGATGTTTTCTTCCACTTACACGGATAACCAACATGTACCGGCGAATTCGCAGCACACTTATTTAGCCGCCCCGCTTTTTTTTATATCCGAGCCTACGTGTTTAAAATTATTACTGCTTTGGCGCGATCAGAAGGTTTTATTTATTTTATTGTTTCTAGCAATATTGGTAGATGAATGAATCTCCGTCGATTTCCAAGGCCCCCGCATAAAAGACGGATTTATTTTTTGCTTTATTTATTAATTCTTGCTATTACTTTAAAATTATTTATTCTATTACTAACACTTTTACTAAGTGTTTATGCAGGTATCCGGAGATGCGTTTCAAAAAGAATGTTCCAGAGTTTTATCTTATGTCGCATTTAATTTTAGTTTTATTATTCTGTATTGCATTTTATTTTAATTGTAAATTATGTAAAAATGCTTAGAATAGGTAGAATAAAAGTCGATATATAATTAACCTAGGTTTGAACGGATAACCGCAAGTTAGCGGATCTTAAAGGATGCCTAACCCCTTCCCTTTAGGATAATAAAGAACCCTGATTCAGAATCTCATTAATTTCGCAGACCATTAAATGGAGATTAATTGCAGTATTTTTATTGCAATAAATCAAGTGTCCTAATTCACTTAAATAATTAGGTGACGACTCCTTAAAATCAGCATTATTGCTCCATCCAGGAACCGCCAAAGAGCAACGTCATGGATACCGCTCGCACTCGAGGTCGAAAACGCGCGACAAAGACGGCGACTACCGCCCTTTTAGCATTATTTCTAGCCCACTTTAGCACCTTTTACCTTTTAGCACCCTTTTAGCATTTTAGCACCCCCTTTTAAGCACTTTAGCATTATTTAACCATTTAGCATTTTATTTATTTTCTAACATTTTTATTTAAGCAGGAATTCGCTAGAATAATGTCGTTGTCGAAAAAGGGCGTGACAAAGACATTGCATGTGAATATTTGGATGTTGTAAGCCGGTTTTGGGACTAGTTTTACTAATCCCGGAATTTGTTGTGTTCGAGTATTATGTTGTTAATCTCGTCACTTATCGCATGTTGGAATTGAAGAAAATCTTGATATTTATATTATAGTTGTTCATAAGTAATTGTTGAAACATGAATTGGACTCTAAGGAATTAAGAAAAGAATTGGTTTTGTGGATGATGGCCGAAACCTGGCTTGAAATTGTTGGACACTGTCGCGTCGAGTTAGAAGTTGATTTTGTGAAGTTTAAATGTTGGAGATTTGATTATAAACATGTATATATATGTTGTGGTAATTACTAATACATTTCTTAAAGAATTACGGAGTAAAAATGGTATTATGTTAAAAATTGTAGAACTTGCACTACTTGTTGTTGTTGTTGTTAGAATTGATGGATTGTTTTTAAGGTTATCTTAATGTGGTTTAAGGGACTGAATTAACAAGATAAATAGGTGTATTAATCACCTTGGTTGTTGAAGTTGTCGTATTGCATAAATGTAAAACAAAAAGAATGTATTATGGTAGCGTATATGAAGTACATATGACTAATTTGGTTATATCTTGGAATTGTGCTTGGTTACTGGTTTGGTTGGCATTTGTTGTAAATTGTGGATGTACATATAAACAGGGGAAGTGCTGCCCGAATTTTTATAGAATAGGAAGTCGTCATTCAATATAAAGTATGCTAAGTGATCATAGAATTGACAAACGTATTACCATTATAGGTTGATGTACTAGACGAGAATCATCTTAATATTGAGTTGAATAGTTCGACTAAGAGGTATGTGAACTATTCTTTCTTTCTTTTGACATGATTTTTATGAAGTAAACGTACGTCGGACGCACATGATTTCAATACAGTCTAATTCCTAGTAATATGAGTCATGAAAAGTGGCTTAGATTTTCAGTAAAGAGTTCGATTTAATGATTTTATTAAGAGTCGAATGATGATTTCACACCGAGTCCCATAATGGGTCTGGTACGGCATGTATATGATTTCACACCGAGTCTCATAATGGGTCGGGTACGGTATGTATATGATTTCACACCGAGTCCCATAATAGGCCGGGTACGGTATATATGTGTATATGGTTTCATTCACACCGAGACCCTCACTGGGGGGACGGGTACGATATATATATATGTGTACATGACTCTCATTTTTATAAAGCACAGTTGACTCTCATTTGTATATGGCACAGTTGGATTTGGATCCTGATTATTATACATGTCTCCTATTACCTATTGGCCACTTATGATCTTTCTTACAGTATTACATGTTTTACATACTCAGTACATTATTTCGTACTGACCCCCCTTTCTTCGGGGGTTGCGTTCATGCCCGCAGGTACAGGTGCTCAGTTTGGTGATCATCCGATCTAGGTTCCTGCTCAGCTGGTTGGAAAGCTCCTTTGATTCAGAGCTTTGTCATTTTGGTACAGAACCCTATTATTTTGACTTTTGTATATTTAGGGGCTCGACGGGGCCCTGTTCCGTCACATATCGTTATCCTTCTTATAGATGTCTGTAGACAGTTGTGGGTTGTACTTATGTGGAGTTATAAATCTGTTTTGGTCAACCATGTTGTTGTACTCTGTGTTGGGATGTTCCCATGTATACGTGATACTATTTGGTGGCAGCCTTGTCGGCTTGCCTTTTATAATGTTGGGTAGTGGTGACTCCCCAGGAGACATGTACATTCTTGTGTAAAGGCAGCTTTGTTGGCTTGCCTATTCTGGCATATGTTATTGTTGCAGCGTTATTCTGCCGGATTTCATATTTTCCTTACGTGTTAGTTGGATTATGTTCGACATGTTAGTATAATGACGTCATTAGGGCATTTAGTCGCGGCCCGTCGGATCGGGTCGTGACAGTATTTATATTAATGATGATTAATATTATGGCATTTGCATTTGTTGAATTATTAGTTGATTGTTTATAATATTCTATAAATGCATCCCTAGAGTTTACGGGTTTATTAATGATGTGAGAATTAATGTTATAACGTAACTCTTAAATTACCTCGACTAATGATCATCGAAATTGAGATATCGATGATATGCGATACGTCGACATGTGGTCAACATCATATCCTTCGGGGATGTAGTATGTCTCACTTGCTACGAGTTATGGCAACTCGTGATGGATACATGGATACGTGTTGAAGTATTAGTATACCCTCCTGATACACTATTTGTTATATGTCTATAATGTCATCGGCATGTGGGAGATAAAAGTCCTTATACTTGAGGTCAATATCACATTGTTTACGAAGTAATGTACTTTGATCATGTCCTAAGCTCAAATGCCTTATAGGTTGAGACACGACTTGTTTTGGGTGCATTACGAAGTAGATTAAAGGTGGTATGTGAGCCAACATTAGGATTTATTCCTTGAATATATATTCGAGTGAACACTCAGGTACTCATATGGTATTAGGTTGACTAAGTCATCGTTAACGATGGGCGTATACGTGCATGATCCTGTTGTCAACTAATATAAATGAGTTATAATGATCAAGGCCATTTGGATTGACACTTGACAGATCCTAAACTTGATTGAGTGTGTCATGGATGAAATAATTTTATCTTCCCACGTAGAGGTTCATTTCACATGTTTTGTGTAGCTAAACTTTACATATTGGGTTCGTCTTCCGGTGCAGTCTAGGAGTTCCGTGAAGATCCTAATGTAATTAGTGACGATATGTAAAGGCATGAAGGGTAACACTAAGTCAATTGTTCCGTCGATTGAAGGATGTAATTAGAAGGAGATTATACCTATATGTTCGGTTGATGACCGGGACATTGGAAATGGGAAAGGGCTGAAAATTGGGACAGGATCGCGGTGCCTTTGATTTAAGATCGCGGTTCTGAAAACACGCGGTGCCTAGCCGATTCGGGCGGTCCGAATTTTAGTCAGTCCGGGGTTTTGCTGGGCCTGGCCCACAGAAACCTTAAAGCTTCTGTTTGCAATTATAAATAGAGGGTTTACCTCCCATTCCATACACAACAAAAACCTAAGAGAGGTAAATCTCTTCTAAAGCTCTGTCAGAATTCCTAGCATTCCTGACTTAGCAAATTACATTGAAGTTTTCCAGAACTTGCAAATCGAGAGACGTTTGCGTGTGCACCATCGGACTACACAAAATACAAAGATTCAACTGCTTGGCTGATCGCTACAGAATGTAAGTCTTCCATCGAAGTTTTACATTATACTTTGTGTTTGTATTTTTCATTACATATCATACTTCAGTTTGACCGCTTATGTCGGGTTTGAAACATAAATTTTTAAATTTCACTGCGTGTACGAATCCGACGTAAACACCTACACATATGACATTGCTCTATTAGTGGCTTAAATTCAATGCAAGCTTTTGCGCAGAAATTTCCCCCGTAAAAGGTACTATGATTACAATTTTTTTATGCAATACTTTGGTCTATTTGGTTTTTTTTTTGGGGTCATTTAGATTCCGGACTATATTATGGCGAAGTTGCTGACAGTAAAGTCAATTTGTATTCCATCTTAAGCAAGATTATTTAACCAATACTAAAACTTTAATGAGGTTAAAATAAATACTTTTTTAAAAATAAAAATTAGTTGAGGAGAATCATAGCAATGTACTTAAATTTTATTTTATTAGTAATATGATTTTTCTTGTTTAATCTTTGTGTGATATTCAGAATTTACTGTTCTACTAATCCAGATTCATGACATATGGTTCATTAAATGGAAAGTGCTCTCTACCATGAACATTTCTATTATCATGACTCGAATATGAAACGTCCCAGAAAATCTCGTTTATCCCACCTCATCTCATCTTTTGATAATATAATATGATGTTATAGTGATTTGGTCATTTGTTCTTTTCAAATGTAGACATTGCTTATCAAAAATCTTGCATAGACCATTGAGTATATTAGATAAAATAACACTAATAAGTAATAACGTATATTACCTTAATATTAACCAATAGTGATGAGCTCATGTGAGGTTGAGGGCAGTAGTCAAAGTCAATGGAACTTGTGGAAACAGTTTCATCCTCGAGATGCCCCTAGACTGAGCAAAACATAAAGCAAAACATCAAAACACTAGTTTATGTTTAACCCCCCCCCCCCCCCCCACAATACACACCCAACCTCCCCCCAAAAAGGCAAAGGATTATAGTAGTAAAACAATAAAAAAAATAAAGGATAGTACTAGGATTTAAAACGCTGTATTCTAATGCAACTAGCAGATGCAGAAATTGACCATACATGAAGCCAACGGATAAAAGACGATGATGTATATTGGACACTGTAGCTTCTCAAGTGGTCCTACTCCAAACCTTGGGATTTTAATTTAGTTTATATATATATATATATATTTTATATTCGGGTTTCTGGCTTGCGCCAGATTAGTTATGAAGGTAGTAGTAAATCGCGGGATGTGCTTCAATAAACAGGATTTGAGAACGGACAACTGATAGCACCTACAAGGATCAACCCAAAAAGAGAGCAGAATACTCCCACTGAAAATCGATCTCACGCTGCAAGTGTCCAGAGCGCCTTAAGTCTCTCTCCTTTGTTATTAGACTGTGCCCGGGGGACTTAATTTAGTTTATATCTTATAGTCACGCAATATGGTCATTCTTTTTTGGGAAAGTATATCGTGTCCTATTTTATGTAGCACAATTTTTTTAATCAGTTTTGGAAAAAAACTCAATACACTTCTATATTTGAATGGTTTATGGCTTTTTGGATTTTGGGAGAGAAAGAAATTGCATTTCGATATGGCCATCTGATCAACTTAATTAGTTTTAAGAAGATATAATTGATACTATACTAAATTAGATGCTAGCTACTGCAAAGGAAATGACTAGTTAAAGAAGAGGATGAATAATTACCTGCTAAAGTGTATTATTAGTATATAAAATTTCATATGATTGTTTTAGCAGTAGGCAGTAGTTTAATACTTTAATTGTCATACAAATTGCCTCACACACCTATTACTGGTGGTAATAAATGGGCTGATTGATAAGTTTGGGGCCTTAATTGAAAACGGACTATAATCCATTCGTACTACATACGAATCTCTGGTTGGACATTTATGCGGCCAAAATATTATTTAAAAGTACGTATGTTAAAAAAGAAATATTGCACTCCATACTTCCAATATGATTGGTATTTTTGCAAAATTACTATTTGTCATATATTGGCATAATTTGCACTCTTCAATTAGCTATTAATAGTCCATAAAAAAAGGGAAAATAACACTCACCCACTAAACACAAAATAATTACCCTTTCATATCTCCATTACTTTCATACCCCCAAAACTAGTTACCATTAGTACCTCGTGGATATTACAGTGAATGTATGAGAATAATATACAACTATCACTAGTGCTGAGAAAGGATAATCATTTACAATTTCAATATAATAGACTTGAAGTCTAACATCAGTTGTCACAACATCAATACAATAAGTGTTGATGATCTTGATCTTCGATCTTTGATCCTTCCTTGAAGTCTTGAGATGTTGGTTGAAACTGTAGCAAACCCCTTGAGAACAACAACAACAATATGTTTAGAATCTGGAAATATAACAAGATAATTGGCTTGTTGAGTCGATCAAATTCTTGATCTATCCTTAAGATAATATTGCCCCGTATATCCTTTCAACGGTGTAATGACAACTTATCTTCCAAGATAAAACAACAATCAAACAAATGAGCAAAGGGAATTCAAGTGTTAGCTATAATAGAAGGATATTTGAGTGTGTAAGATTGCAAGAAAGGAAGAGATTTCATGAACTAGGAAGAAACTTATAGAAATATGTATTCTATGTGTGTTCTTCCTCTATTTTCTGTTCTGTATATGTTTTCATATATTGTGTGTTCAATGTATATTATATTGTATATGTCTTCTCAAATCTGAAATAAGGCATGATCATATAGTGTTTATGGATGAAGGAGATGTTAATGGGGTTAATGACTATTAAGAGGGTTGTTAAGAGGCTCAATGAAGAGCCAACACGTTAAGGAGTAATAGCCCAACGTTCCACCACTTAATGTGACATTAAACCTCTGAAACGCCCTTGGCGCCGCGACCCTGCATGCTGGCGCCACGGCGCCAAAACTCCTGAGAGTTGGCGCCGTGGCCCTGCAGCCTGGTGCCGTCGCTTTCCAGAAACTTCAGGGACCAAACTATAATTATAATAAAGTCTAGGGTCTAAAAAGATAATGTCAGAAGCCTACAGCCCACGACCCGACCCGGACCAGGCGGGTGTGGGCCTAGTCTTGAACCCAAGTACACCTAGGTCCTTCCTCCTTCAAACACCTTGGGTTACCCCTTGGGGTCCCAATCCCTTATTCAGTTTACAGACTTATAACATGAACAATTCTTCCCTTTCCTACCGATGTGGTAGATTTGTCACACACCACTCTTTCATGTCTCAAACACCTTACTTTGTGGACCAATATCTCCCATTTCTCAACGAAATTTGATGATTCTTGGCCCTACGGTCATCTACTCACTTAGTAGATTAAACACGTGTAAAGAACCAGGTTCTCCAACATGTGGAACCATGATGTTTAAGTCATTGAAGATGGGCGGGCCCAACCTCCACCAAAGGCAAATTTCCAACAATACCTATTATAGCTTTTGTAGGTAATTGTCTCTTTTTTCTTTCTTTCTTTTTTATTTCTCTACTTCTATTATTCTTGTCCTATTTTCTTTCATTTTTTCTTTATTTTTTTCTTTTTTCTTTTTTAAATCATAGTTTTTTTTTCACTGTAATCTAATTATTTATTTAATTTTAGCCTCTTTCATTTTTTCTATCTTTTTTTTATTATTATTATTTTTCTTTTCTATTAAATTGTCTCTTTTTTATTCTTTTATTTTTTATTTATCTACTTCTTTTCGTTCTTTATTCTTTTCTTTTTTCTTGGGGTTTTCTCATTTTTTGTTCATTTATTTTTCCATACTATATTTTATTTTCTTTTTCACCATAATCTAATTCCATATTTAATTCTAGATTCTTTTTTTTTCTATTTAATTGTCTATTTTTTTCTTTTTTTAATCTACTTCTTATGTTCTTTGTTTTCTTTTATTCATTTATTTTTTCTCATTTTTTGTTCGTTTTTTTCATACTATATTTTATTTTCTTTTTCATCGTAATCTGATTCCATATTTAATTCTAACTTCTTTCGTTTTTATTTTTTTCTACTTTCTCTTTTTATTTCTTTATACTTGTTTATTTTTTAATTTTTTTTAATTTTCTTTTTTATCTCCATAATCTAATTTCATTCACCTTTTTATTTTTATTTTAAATTTCAAGTGATTTTCATTTATTTTTCTCCTTCTAATTTCATTTTTAAATTGTTTTTCCTTATTTTTTTATTTTTTCATAATCTAATTCTACAAATTTTTAGCTCCTTTATCTTTTTCAATAAAATGGATATCTGATACATTATCTTTTCTATTTATTTTATTTTTTTGTATCTCAAAATAATAATTTATTCTAGACTGTTGCAGTCCTTCAATGAAAGACTCTTCAATAGTATTTCATGATACGATCATAATATGAAAATATACTGAGATGATATCATGCTGTTGCACTCCTTCAATGAAACACTTTTCGCAATCCTCCATGATAACATCATGGTATAAAAATATACTGAGATAGTATATATTATGATGGTATCATGAAGGCTGATGAAGTTCTTGAATAAAATTATGAATGATTTATGTCTCATGAGTGTGAAATTAATTTTGAATCGGTTAAACATTAAATATTTTATAATTTCGAATGACTTAAATAGTGATCCTCAGAGTGACTATATGTGCCCTAGCCGCAAGATTAATTTATTAGACGAAGAGAGTCACGAGGAATTAGTAGGAAACTACTGTTGATCTTATACATGGAATTAATTGACCGGCTAAATGAGATAGTTATTCGATTTATAATTAATTAAGGAGAATTTTGCATAAAATTTTGGGATGATTATAGGATTGATGATTGCACAATACCAATATCCAACTACACTTTCTTATGGAATAATTATTTTTAAAACGAAGTAACTATAACCTTTTAAAAAATCAAAGATGAAAACATAGGCGCATATAGAAAACTTAAACTTCACTGATTTCTTCATTATTTCAACTTCACCAATGAAGATATCTGGAAGTACATACTCGAAGAAAAAGAAAAGGAAAATTGAGAATGATGAAATTACAATAAAATGAAAAATAAAAAATAAAAGAATACCACGCAACAATACATGATGTGGAAAAAAAAAATATCAACAAACTAAATCTAGGTACATTGTAAATATGGGTGGAATTAATTAAGTTTAAGTAGATTGAATATTAGCAGAATCCATTTGCCAAATCTTGACTGTGGCAGTAACGCTAATATCTGTGGCATTGTTAAATAAGTAGAGCTTAGCATCTTCATATATTGCCTTTGTTGGATATACCCTTGATGTGATTGCTGCCCTTCCACCTTGTGCAAAACTTTCTACTATTGAATGATCCACCTGTTAATTACATTCACAAAAATAATTAGTATAAGAAAACAAGTAATTAATCAAGAATTTGGGACAAGTAGCTAAAAAACAAGAAAAGGGAAAATTAGTTACCAGTGTTCTTAGAGTAAGCTTCTCTCCTTGGAGAACTGGAACTGTGCTGCCATAGATTAGTTTGCCAACATCGCTTGCTTCAGATGACCTACAAATATAGGAAGTAAGGATTAGAATCACCATTAGCCTACTGACTTAACAATAATTCCTCTATTTCAATTTATATGATGACATAATTTGACTAAGCATGAATTTCAAAATTTTCTTTTAAAAAAAACTCGTGGTCTTAAATAATAAGTAATCCGTAACATTTGTGTAGTTAACTCTTTTTGTTTAAACTTATAATCTTAAGTAGAAATTTTTGCCGGTTGTCTTTTTTAAGGATGTATGTTTAGTAAATAACCATCTTATGAGAAAAAAATTAGACCACAATGTAAAATTTTGTAGATGTTAGATGAAAATTAATGTTTTGTTAGTCCCAAGTGTTATGTTGCACCATAACACTTTTAAAAATAGGAACAAAATTTTAATAGAACCTACAAAAGGGAATATTAGCCTAAATCATTCTTCTTAAGCATGTTATAACATTTGCATAGCGAAAGACTGAAATTTTATTGATGAGATTATAATGCAAGAGAGGAAAAATTAGTACCTGGTGAGATCATTGCAGAAGTGTGTGTTGAAATTGCCAGTAGCATCTTTAGCAATGTAGAAGTAGATTGGAGTTTGCTCTGATAAGCTACTATCTGTTAGAACCATCAATCCAAATGGTCCTAAAGCACTACGTGCAGCAGATCCACCACCGCTTCTGCAATTATATGTAGCATTACTTCCATCTATTCTCTCCAACACCTTAGGGTCTACTTCAAATTCAGCCATTATGTCCAACTGTAATAATAATCAACAATTCAACATTATCAGTATATTTTAACATGTAGCTAGCTATCTGTTAGGTGATCTAATATTTATAAGTTAAATTCAATCGACAAAATGAACTAACCTGAGTGACAGAACCAACTTCTAGTGGGACAACTGTGCCTGGTTTGACCTCAACCTTGTCGAATTCCTTGCTGTCTAATCTCAAATTCTCAACCTCAGCCACTGGCCATGTAATTATGTTGCTTCCAGTCTTCTTATCAAACTTTATAGTCCTTGGAATTGGCTGTTATAAAACACACGTTACCAAATGTTACAATCAATAAAACCACAAGTGTTTCTAGGTTAAGTTATAAGACCGTTAGTGTAAAATAGGGAATGGTAATGTTAAAAATAAGACAAGTTATTTTCTATAACATGAATACAGGTAATATATTGGTGAAAAACTTTCTTAAACTGATGATGTTTATAACTTAAACTGTGCATATAATTATGATAAAATGTTGTAAAAAAAAAAGGGAAATTAATATTTTTGTCACTAGAATTGTACCTGAAGTGAGGCCCAACCTTTGCAAATATCAGCAGCTTCACTATCACTTTCTGTAATCCAAGCCCAAAGTACTCTTCTCTTTTTCTCTTGGTCATAAAATGTTTTTGATGCGTAAAAATTTCCATAATCGTATCTTAGCCCAATACCAACATCAATTATGGGATTATCAGGTACCCATTTTCCAGCTGTTGCATCATAAGTTCCAAGTGCATAATAATCATTTCTATCATCATCAAGACTGGACTTCAACACATGTTTCACTGCAGGCCCATTTTCTGATGTGTCAAGCCCATTTTCAGCAATTTTAGAAACCGGGTAAAAGTCCACACATTCCCACATACCCGTACCGGGCACACCATGGAGCACACCTTCCAACAACTCAAAATTCTTAAAATCAATTGTATCATAGACCAATGAAATTCCAGTTTTATTAACCTTTGAACCAATAGTAATCCGCCATTTGCCTTCCGGTGTGGTCCACGCGGTGGTGGGGTCACGAAAATCCTTTTTGGCAATTCCGGGTGGTGGCACGAGAACCGGGTTGCCTTCATACTTGACCCATTTTCTTAGAAGATGATCCGACGGGTCAGCCGGGTACGCGAGATTTTGGACCTGAACCGATTCGTTGGTGGACCCGGTGTATAACATTACGAGTTTACCATCCGATAGAATGGTAGCGGATCCAGTCCAGACACCATTAATGTCGTACCATTGATCCGCTACCATGGCCACTGGCAAATGCCGCCAGTGGATTAGGTCTCGTGAGACTGCATGGCCCCATACAATGTTTCCCCATACAGCTGCCTCTGGATTGTATTGATAGAACAAATGGTACCATCCTTTGTAGAATAATGGACCTAAAAAGAGTTTTAAAAATTAGAGTTAGAGATAATTTAATGTATAATTTTGAAGGACAAGAACTGTTTTGAGTGATGATTGCTAGAACAACATAACAAACACTATAGGAGAAAAAGTAAAGAGAAAACAAAATTTATTCAAATGGGATATCATATATGGACATAATCACATAACATTTGGTTTCTAATATTCGAAATACTATCTTGATATTATGTTTAAGTATTTGTTTTATTTTCTGATTCACTATACTTCAAACTTGAAATAGAGAATTTGATATGGAAGATTACTTTTTATAAATGTTCGAACTCAACTCGAAGAATTAATGAAAGGTCTTTACATTTTTAGGTTTTTAATTTTTAGGTCATACATAATTAAATAAGTTATCCACCCTTGATTTAAAAAGATTTTGTGGATCAAAATAGGCAAGGTTGTAATTAGACAGACAATGATGGAAGTTTGTGGCTGCTCCTATAGAAAATTCACATGCAATTGTCTAAAGACAACTGTCTTCACCATGTTGTCAAAATCTGTCTACTTAATTTCTCAATAATTTTCAATATATCAAAACATAAAATCATAGTAGAGAAATATGGACTTACCATTGGGATCTGAGGAACAAAATCAAGCAATTTCCGTGATAAACGCAATCCCAGACAAAGAATCCAACACATGCCAAATAAGAATAACTCATTAATATTCACCTCAAGAAATAATATCAAGAAAATAAATTAGTTAACAATTTCATCTTACAATCAAAGATCCATCTTAGGAAATAAATCACAAGGTATCCATATTCCAAGCTGTAATGTAATGGTTTCTTTTAAATCAATACCATGAGCTGTTCTTAAATTACAAACGTAGTATAATGTGCTGTCAATCTTTTAATTAATACACAAAACTTAAAATTCATGACCATATAATGGAATGTGGATAATCAATATGTACGATTGAATCAAAGTTCATACAAACATTGAATCTCCTATCTATCTTTAGAGGCATTAGGAAAAGAGCATTGTTCAAAGTCACTATAAATAAAGAGCCAGTTATAATTTAGGACTTGCTATATAATAGGAAAAGAGTTTCATTTCGAAATCGAAAGAGAAATAAAATCTAAGAAGCTTCCTACGTCGGACTCACTCTTCTTTTTTGGACATCATTATGTGGATAATCAATATGAATAATTACGATTGAATCAAAGTGACTTTTACTTCATAAATCTCCTGCCTCATCTTAAGAGGCATTATGAAAAGAGCATTCTTCAAAGTCACTATCAATTCGTTATTTGCAAAGGTCTAGTTAATCTAGGCAATTTTGTATCAAAAGTTACGAATTAACAACGCTTAATATTGGTTGATAAATCATTCTTGATTTATAAATCTTACAAAAAATGAGACATAAGAAAGAAAAATACTAACCATTCATCCAATTCTTCTTAGGTTGAAAGTGGAAGGATGTTCTTTGCCAAGCCAACATTTTTTTGGTCCACGGAAACGGTCGTGCACCCAAAAAATGGCCGCGTGACTTGGCGGAAACACCTTCCGCCACTCCACGCGACAACATCGTCATGGTGGTCAACGGCATTAGATTCGAACCAAGCATGTTACACACCGTTTCTTGTGGTGGTACCGGTCCCGGATTTACATCATCCGTACTCTCTTCATAATTTCCATATTTCACCACTACGAAAAATAACAAAAATACTACTAGCCCTGTTAATATCATGAACGTCATTTTCTTTGGTCGCCGGCATCTTGTCGCCGGTGAAGAATTACCGGAGCCGTTGTAGTGCTCCGCTAATTGAGTGTAATGAACGCTATTGTTTGTTTCCTCTGAATTAAAGAGTGCCATATTTTTTTTGCATGGTGTTTGGACAATCTTACTTTAACGACCTTTTATAGCACTACGAAATAACATCCCTATTTTCCTTTTCTTTTTATTTTACTTGAGAAAAATCGACGGTGGGGAACAAAATCTGTTTATAATTTTTCAATTTCTTGTTTTCTTTTTTTGACTCTATTTAGGATTTGCTAAATTTAGTTGTAATAATATTGGGTTTCCTTTTACTACTAAGAATAGGAGTGGACGTGACTTGGTTAAAACGTTGACAGGTTAATTTAGGAAATACAATTAAAAGAAGATTTTCTTTAATATAGTAGGTTTCACTAAAGATAAAAGTTTAGGTTTCATTAAAGATAAAAGTTCAAATTATTTACTTTTATATATTTGTCTTTTTTTGAAAATAAGTTGACAATTTCAAAGAACATTGCCTCAAACATTTTGGAAGTCTAATTCGTAAGAAATGAGTCGCTTTATCGCAAGACCGCAAATTATGAATCTTACTGAAATTATAATACTACTTAATAAAAATAAAAAAGTTCTAAAATTTTCATTTTTCAGCGCAAAGACACCTCGCACGAAGTCAAAACTACCTGGAGCTATCATTGTAGAAATTTAATGACTGCTCTCAATTTGGAAATTTCAACGTTAAAAAAACGCTAATATCGAGTTTCCGTAATTATCTTTGTTTTTTGTAGGAATATCATGACATTTTTTTTCACAATTGGAAGACGACAGGCTTTTAATTTTTTTAACAGGAACAGGAAATAAGTGGGCTCTAAAATAGCAATTACCACAAACTTTGTGCATTACGGTTTGTTCTTTGATTAGATTTTCTATATGGTTTTGGAAAACGATACATGTTAATTAATTCGGTCGTAAAAGAATTAGTTTTGGAAGGAGGACCAAAGTCTAAATTTGTTTGGGGTTGAACTAAAATCAAGTTCGTTTAAGTTTAAGACTTTCATTTGAGCTTCAAGCCAACTTCATTTTTTTTTCATAATAAGCATGATTTATTAGAGTTTTCGTATATTGATATACTAAATTCGAGAGTAATTAAATTAGAAATACAATTTAGAGTATCAAATTTTGACTATTGGCTCTCTATATAATGATTATTGAACAAACTACATTAAAAAAAGATGTTAATATTAAGTTAATGAATATGATAGGAGTAATTAATAACTCTAGAATAAATATGTTATACATTTATTTATATTAAATCGATTGATTAAGCAAAAGTATAGGAATTATATAAATTATTATTTAATTTAGAAATTAGAGTTGAATGCACTTAAGTTAAATTTCCAATTACATTTCAAGTCACTAGCTGTCATTTATTATATATAGTGTATCCTTTCCGATTCAAAATAAGAATTTTTAGGGTATTTTACACCCCTTAAAACCACAACGACAATAACATATTTAGTGTAATCTCACAAATAATATTTGGAAAAGATAAAGTGTACGCCGATCATATTCTTACCTCAGAGTATTTTAGGTAGGCTTAGATAAATCCTTTAGGAAAGTTAATTAATTACACTAATCAAAGAATAATTTTGACAATATTATTCTTTTGCTTTCCCAATACTTTTTCTACCGTAGAAATAGTCAATGTTGGGATTTGAAAAATTCATTAGGGAGAAGGTAGTTTGAAAAACATTACTACTAACATTTTTGGGCCTTGAAAAAATCATTTGTTTTGGACCGAAAAAAAGTACTAAATATTTATAGTTTGGACCAGAGGGCGTAGTTTTAATTAACAACGGAAACAAAATGGACATACTGATATTTCAAGATTCGAACAGCAATCAGGATGCTATGGGACGACAAACCTATTGGCAATTCATTATTTTCAATAATTTCCTTTCATTGGGATAAAGCATACACCACATTGTGAAATAATAATAATAAATGAATAAATATGTAGAATAGTATAATTCTCTTTGATAGAGTTCTATTATTAATGTCATCTATATATACTATACAATTTTAGTCATAATAGAATTATGATATCTAATTTACCTTAATTATACTAAAATAATAAGTACAGAATATATTATAAATATATATATGGAATATATTCAATATCACACCCTCTCAGTCGGAGCGAGAGAGGGCAACGTTGAGACTGAATCTGAAGTCAAGGAACATTTGTCGAGGAAGCCCATTTGTGAAGATATTATGTACTGATACGAAGAAGAAACATGCAATACCCTAACGTGACCCATTGCAACCTTCTCACGAACAAAATGAATATCCATCTCAATATGCTTGATTCGCTGATGCTGAATCGGGTTATGAGACATGTAGACATCAGATATGTTATCAAAGTAAACCAAAGATGCCTTACGTATGGGACAATGAAGCTCAAGAAGTAGATTTCGGAGCCAACATAGCTCACCAACAACGTTCACAACGCCTCGATATTCTGATTATACACTCGAACGGAAAAATGTGGATTGCCGCTTGTCAGACCACGATATGATATTATCCCCCAGAAACACACAATAGCTGGACGTAGAACGATGGGTGTCCGGAAAGCCTGATCAATCTACATTGGTGTAGGAGAGTAATCTAGTCGGTGCTGAGGGATATAAATGAAGTCCATAGTCAAGAGTGTCCTTAACGTATCGAACGATACACTTAAGAGTTGTAAAGTGAGGTTCCCTAGGAGCGTGCATGAACAAGCACACCGCTGAACTGCATATGTAATATCTGGCCGAGTGAAGGTGAGATACTGAAGAGCACCTGCGAGTAGGGGTGTTATCGATCCGGATCGAGAACCGGACCGATAAGGTTTCGGTCCTGGGAAGAGATCCGGGACCGGACCGAAACCTTATCGGTCCGGGTCCGGGACCCAATTTTTTTTAAATTGAATTTTCAATACTGAAATTGACATTCTCGGACACATTACCACGAAATTTGTACGTTGAAATCTATTGTATATCGCGAGATATTTAGTTTTGAAAAGGGAAAAACGATTTGGGGAAAAAGTGAAATTGATTTCCAAGAAGGACGTTTTTGGAGAAATCCGTTGAACGCCGTTTGGGATGGCTCCGTCTCAAAAAAATATGCAAAATCAATTTATTTTAGGTCAAACGGACGTCCGAGCGCAAAGTTATGACCATTTAAAGTTTCACTAATTTACAACATATATTTTATATGTCAATACTTCAAATTAAAACATAAAGTCTACATCACATATATTTAAAATATGTAAATAGTCCAACATTAGGGAATATTGCAATTAAATATAATTAGAGCTTCTTTGGGGAGGAGGCTTGGTGGGGAGGAGAGAATGGGGAGGCCGGCAGGGCCGGGAGTGGGTGTTCTGGGTATTTTATCGTTACCGATCCGGCTCCTTATCGGTCCGGGTAATTTTTTGGTACTCGTATCCGGACCGTTAAGGTTTCGATCCGAGTATCAGTCTGGGTTTACCTGTCCGGTTCTCGGGTAATTACCGGGAGTATCAATACTGGTAACAACCCTACCTGCGAGACTCCTATAAAGAGAGGGATCACTATCCCCATCATCTGCACTGAGTTTGGACTTGGAGTCGACATGAGTGGGCATAATCTTGCAGTTTGTCATTTTAGCCCTGTAGACAATTGTCTCTACATACTTACGCTGACACAAGAACATGACAAGTGCAGACCTGATCACTGAAATTCCCAAAAAATAACTTAAATTACTCAAATCTGTCATAGAAAAATTCACACTTGAGCAGGGAAATGATCTCGTGTTTCAGAGTATCAGAAGAATCTGTCAGAACAATATCATCCATATATAAAAGAAGATAAGCCATGTCGATACCTCAATGAAAAATAAACAGGGAATTATAACTCTTGCTGCACACGAACCCTATATGTATGATGTATGTAGAAAACCACTCATACCAAGCCCTAGGGGCTTGTTTCAAATCATAAAGTGACTTACGAAGACGACAAACATAAAGCGGAACCTCCGGATGCACAAAACCATGTGATTGATGCATATAAATGGTTTCTTGTAAATCCCCATGTAAGAAAGCATTTTTGACATCAAGCTTGGGAATAAACAGATTTTCCCCATAGCTATGCTCAACACTGTGTGAATGGTGGCAGATTTGACTACCGGACAAAATGTCTCACCACAATCAACACCCTCCTACTAACCAGTAACTTGTGGCGTTCAAGCTCTCCACTATCTCGGAATACTTAAAGATATGATAGATAACCATAGCTTTGCCTCGATGTTGAGCGTGTTTTTATGAATGGAGAACTTCAGATCCATCCACTTTGGTGTCTTTGAAGCAATCACTGAGGCCACCCAAACTCTCTAATATGATAGATTATTAATTCTTTCATCATACTCTAAGTAATGAGGTGGCTAACCCTCTTAAGGATCCCCATCTTTACACCCGAAGTAAAATTTATTTATTTCCTCAACAGAGCAATCTACATCAACCTCTCGGACTGGTACATAATCAAGCGACCCAAACAAGTTTTTATCTTGTCGACGCTATCTCTTGTTATTCAACATGGCCACAGATGCAACATAAAACTCCCTCACCAAGATCGAGGTGAACTCCCCCAGAGGTTGTAAGAAACAATCTCAACTTTGTGCCTTAAGATTTTGGATGATGGCTGCACATATTTCTTTTAACCCATTTGTACTAACTCGCTTCTCCGTGTGTAGCCCTTCGCTATGTTCCTATCCTACTTCACTTGTATTCCTGTGAGGTATAGTTCTTTAGATCCTTCTATTGTGAAACAAAGCTCTTCTTGTGCTTTTTTTCTACTTCTTTCAGCTGCCACATCAACTTCCCACAAACTAGATTTCCCTTGAGTGAGTTTGATAAAGCCACATACAACGAATCACAGTCACCCCTTCTGGTTTTGGAATAAAATTTCAAATGTGCTGATTGGTTAATTCATTAAACTCCTCACGCATAGTCGCATTCTAATTTGGGTCAAGTTTGGCTAGTTTTGGATTTTAAAGAATGGACGAGATGGTTTGAGTGAATAGGTTAAAGTAAACTTTTAATTTGAAAATTCCATGTTCTGGACGGGTTTCCATGTGGTGTGTGGAGACAATCATGGGTGGGGCGGGTCGGGAGGCCTCAGATCGGGCAGTGGGCGGTGGTGGCGAAGTAGTGGGGTTGGGAAGTGGGCGAGTGGGTACGGATGGTAGGATGGTCACGGTTGGGGTTATGGGACAACGAGGGCTAGGTGTTGGTGTCAGCGCAGCACGCCACAGTTGGGCGAATCGGGCAGAACGGGGAAGCAGAGTGGAGTCAACAGAATGGTTGGATGGAAGGCCTGAGGGTGCATATTTTATAGTGCATTTTGGATTGGAGGTGAGGTGTCCGAGTCATCGAGAAATTTGTAATCAGTGTCTCGAAATTTTTAGATATTGTCAAATGGGAAACCGTACTCAACAAACGTGACGTGGTGTGAGATTAAGATTTTATCTGTGGATAACTCATAGCACAAGTACCCCTATGGTTTGACGGGAAACAGGAAGACGCATGGAGTGAAGTGAGGTGCTAATTTGTGAGGGACCGTTAAGGCAAGATTTGGCTAACAGAGACAACTGAAAATTAAAAGGTGATCATAGGAAGGGATTCGATGGAAGAGAATTTCGGTGGGTGTCCTATTTTGGATCGTACGGATAGGTAAGATGTTAAGAATGTGTTCTACCATTTTTAATGCATATACCCAAAAGGGAGGGGGAGAGACTCATGAAAAAGAAGGGTTCGAATCATATTGTTAATAGTGCGGAGAATTCTTTCGACTTTACCATTTTGAGGGGAAGTATGGGGGCATGAGAAACAAAAAACCATGCCATTAGTCGCACAAAAATTATAAAAAAGTGAGTTATTGAACTCACGACCATTATCACATTGAAACATTTTGATATCTTCTTCAAATTGTGTGGTTAACCAAGGTACAAAATTCAAGGAATTTAGAGTAAACTTGAGACTTAAATTTAAGCGGATAGACCCAAAGAAAGTGAGAACAATCATCCAAAAATACCAAATAATATTTATGATCGAGGTTGCTAGTTATAGGGGACGTCCATAAATCCACATGAATGATATAAAAGGGAGAGAAAGTAATACTTAAAGAAGACGTAAAGGGAAGTCTAACATGTTTTCCTAGATGATAAGAGGAGCAAATATGAGAAAGTTTCCCTTTATTACAATAGATTAAATTGCGGTTTCTAAGGGAATAAAAAATATGAGCTCTCGGATGACCAAGTCTACTATGTCACATTGATGGAGATATTACAGCTAAAGCGGTGGGTGGAGTAACACGGGCAGTGGACGTTGGTAGAAAAGGATAGAGGCCCCTCATACTATACATCTCGTAAGAAGTCTCCCCGTACGTATGCCTTTACAGAAAAACTAAACGGATTGAAATCAATGGAGACACAATTATCAGTGGCAAATTTTCTAACAGAGATTTGGTTCTTGATAATGTTAGGGTCATATAGGACATTTTAAGGGAGAAGTGGGGATGCGGTGGTGGGGTTAGTGTGTGCCCCCTTAAATTAAAATGCGATGACCATTTCCGACCATAATAGATTGAAGAGTATTTAAATTTCGCAGTTGAGGAAGAATACCAGAATTTGTTGGTGAGGTGAGACGTGATGCCCATATCCATATACCATGTAATATCGTGCTGCTGCTGGGCCGTTGTATAGTGGGTCCCGTGGCTGGAAAGAGGCCTGACGGTTCTAGGTTGTTTGGTTGTGGGACTTGGCAGTGTGCTGGGCCAATGGGTAGTGAGCCTCGGCAGTGGCCACTGTTGTTGTTGGGCCACTGTGTAGTGGATCTGGTGGCTACGCCCACTGAGTCAGGTACTAGGCCTGCGGCTGATAATTTGTGACGTCGGGAGTTGAGGAAGCGGGAGAATCCATAGGGTTACCGAAAATTCATGGAAGAATATCGCTTTAGAGGTTGTCGTATATCAGCTGTATAACAGTGGTATACCGGGCTGCTTATGTGATAAGTGTATCGGGTGGTGTATACCGCCTGTATAATTGATGTATACGGGCTACACAACAAAGAATTTGGGGGCTTGGGGTTGTGTATATCGATGTATATCAGCTATATACAGATTTTATTTGAGAAGAAGGGGAGTATATCAGGGAGTAGCAAGGTACACATGCGGTATATCACGAAGGAGAAGTGGTATACGGGGTTGTATATCACAAGATATATGCGGTATACAAGTAGATTTTGAGGGAAGATGCGTGTATATCACGTATAAGCAGGGTATACCGGCTGTATATCACGAACATGCGGTGGTATACATAGTTGTTTACGACTGAATATCTCCAGAAAAAAGGGGAGGCGGAGGAGAGGCATGCGGCGGCCGAATTAGGGTTAGGATAGAGAGGAATATTTGACTCTTAATACCATGTAGAATAGTGTAATTCTCCTTGATGGAGTTCTATTATTAATGTCATATATATATATATAGTATACAATTGTAGTCCTAATAGAATTAAGATCTATTTTATCTTAATTATATTAATTACACTAAAATAATAAGTACATAATATATTGTGAATATACTCACTATCAAAATAAAATAGGAACCAATTGCATCTTGTCCTAATGGAATTGAGCCAAGTGTACAAGTAGGAGAAAAGAGTAATACATACATCCTGGAACAACAAAAAATATCAGAAAAAAGCATGTGCTTTGCCACATGCAGTGAGTTGCAACAAGGTTTCCAGTTCCATAGGCTAATGTTAATAATGTTGTTTTGTCTGATGGACCATATCTGAAAATCAATCATACTTGTGTGTGTTAGCCTGTAGGAGAGAAAAAATAAAACATGAAAATTTCAAGACATTGGATACATTGAATTGATTAATTATAATAATGTGATTGTCCATGCTTCCACATGAAACCAATTTGGAGTTACTTACCAAATGCACATGGTGACAATGAGATTTTTCACATTTTCCACATGCATTTACTGCCATAAAATTGAATCCACCGATTTGGTGTCTGGTTCTTTAGATCAATTCCAGTGGATGATAATCATTTTTTTTGTTCTTTGATCTTGTCTATGATTTGTTTTACTCTTGAGATTAGTACCGAATATGTAAAATAGACATAACTCGAATATTTCTTTTCATAGCTCGAATAGGTCTGTGACTATATTGATAAGATGCCAACAATGTTTAAGTTCAAATCTCACCGGTGACAAAATTCGCTAGCAGTCCTATTTCTTGTATTCCTTCTATCTATTTTTCTTTATTTTGTGTTTTCAATATTTTTTTGATATTTTCAATAAAAAGAAAATTCGTTTAATCTTCCTATTATTATGACAAATCCATATGGACCTTTAGTAATATCATGACATGAATTATGATCATAATTTGGAATCTCAATTATTTACATGACATGAATTATGATCATAATTTGGAATCTCAATTATTTATGGACTTTGATCCATATGATATCAATCATTATGATACAACTGTAGATGGAGATAGGAATTGAAGCTTGTGGTTGTGGTTACAATTTTAGTAGTCACTTGCGGTTCTAAATTTAGTAAATGTGAAATAAATTCCTATTACATTATGATTTGAATAATTGGAGTCTCGCACGTTGGAAATTTGGTTTCCATACACGTGCACTTAAAGTGCCACAGATCGTAATTTTCTTAAGTAGAAAAGATGTTGATACGTATACGAATTGTTTGAGACGTAAGATAATAGATGATTATTGGCCAAAATGACAAATGGTTTCACGTTGGTAAATGAAAGGAAGACAATGTGTAAAAGATGAAACGAATCAGAAATCGCCACGGAAATGAAGGGAAGAACCGTGGTGCCTCCACCTAGGAACTGCGGTGCTAATTCACTTTCCAGTTCACGGTGCCTCCACCAAGGAACCGCAATGCTAATTCAATTTTTGGTTCCAGTGACTTACTGGAATTTAGGCACCGCAGTGCCTCGACGGTTTTCAGTACCGTTAAGGGCGAATTAAAGTTGATTCTTGGGCTGACTTTGGAGCAATTACTCTCCATTATTTGGCAATTGAATTCAGCCATTACTAGGCTGAAAACCTCAATATCAATGGTCATTACTTGACATTGATGACCATTCATTTGGTTAATAGAGAAGACAATTCATCTACCTATAAATTGAGGCCTTTGGCTCAATTGCAAACACACATTCACAAAACAATTCTCTGAAATTGTCTTCCTCTCTTGCAATCACAAACACTCAAAGATCTTTCTTCCAAAGCAAATACTTGAGTTCCATTTGCTCTTGTTTGATTGTTTGTTTATCTTGGAAGATAAGTTGCCATTACAACCGTTGAAAGGATATACGGGGCAATATTATCTTAAGGATAGATCAAGAATTTGGTCGACTCAACAAACCCTCATATTTGATCATTTCCAGATTTCTTACAAGTTATTGTTGGTGTTGTTATATTTTCATTTCTTTTATTTCTATACGTTGTATTCTACAAGCTTAAGATAATATTCGCTATTTCAACAACAACATGACTGGACAAGATAAATTCAACCAATTCAACACTGAAAATTCCACCGATGCTCAAGGCAATACAATTGCCTTCAATCCCACTACTCAAGGCACTAACGCTGCCTTCAACTCCACTGTTCTTGGCACTTCTAGTGTCACCACTGATCATGGCATTCCTAATGTCTTTCAAACCACTGCTTTCGGCACTTCTAGTGCTAACACTATTTTTGGCACTTCAAGTGCTACCACTGCTTTTGGCACAACTAGTGTCAACACTGGTTTTGGTACAACCAATACCTCCACTGCTGTCCCGGGGACTTATAGTGCCTATGCTCCTGTCCAAGGCGTCAACAACATCTATGATCCTGTTGGAGGCATTCCCAACGCCTTTGCAACTATCAAGGGGGCGTCACTGCCCCTACACCTGCTGGCTTTCACCATGTACGTCCTGAAAAGTTCATGGGCACTCACTTTAAGAGATGGCAGCAAAAGATGCTGTTTTTCCTGGCGGTTATGGAAATGTCACGTTTCCTAACCGAAGACCCTCCACTAGTTGGGGAAGACGTGGACCCTCAGCCAAATGATTTGGCGGGAGGGGGCTAGGGTAACCATGTCACTGATGACATGAGGATGGTTCGCGAAGCATGGAAACATAGTGATTTCATGTGTAGGAACTATATTCTAAACAGTTTGTCCGATCCACTATACACGGTATATTACACCGTTGAAACTGCCAAGCAGTTATGGGACAAACTTCAGAAGAAATACAACACTCAAGATGCGGGTAGTAAGAAGTTCATCATTAGGAAGTTCCTAAAATTTCAAATGGTGGACAACAAAAGTGTGACATCCCAAGTCCAGGAATTTCAAATGATTCTACATCACCTGGATTTGGAAGGATTAAAGCCCAATGAACAATTCTTAGTTGGGGCATTGATCGAGAAGCTGCCTCCCTCATGAATTGAATTTATGAACTATCTAAAACTCAAAACGAAGGAGATGACTTTAGACGAACTTGTTGTCAAACTCCAGATTCAGGAGGACAATAAGAAGGCCATGTCAAAGGGGAAACAACCCGCTGAGGCTAAGGCAAATCTGACGGAAGTCAAAGGGAACTCAGGCAAGAAACGGAAGTTCCAGAAGGAAGACAAGCCCCAAACAACTGAAAAGTTCAAGGGCAAGTGTAATCATTGTGGTATAGTTGGTCACATATTCAAAGACTGTCGCAAGCTCAAACGTGAGAATAAGGCCAAAGGCAAGGCCAAGACTAACATCGTCGAAGACACGCTCGTAGACGATATGATTCAGGAGTTCTCAGCGGTGGTTCTTGAAGTAAACATCGTTGAGAATCCGGTGCAATGGTGGTTGGACACATGTGCCACCCGTCACATATGTTCTAATAAAGAAGCCTTCTCCACTTATACACTAGTGTCAGACAAGAAACTGTTCATGGGAAACAATTCTTCTTCGGAAGTACTGGGGGTAGGAAATGTGGTCCTAAAGATGACATCCGAGAAGGATCTGACTCTAAAGGAAGTGATGCATGTCCCAGAAATTCGTAGAAATCTGATTTCTGGACTTTTGTTAGTAAATGCTGGTTTTAGGCTAGTATTAGAGGCTAACAAATTTGTAATTGTGAAATCCGGAAAAAAATAAAAATAATAATATATAGTTGTGGTTGGGTTAATAAAAATATATATATATATATAAGAAAACAAAGAATAAATTGCATGGGATAGAGTTAGTGTTAAAGTTGGATAAATAGATAGATGAAATGAAAATAAGAAAACAAAACAAAAGAAAAACAAAAAAAAAAAATAACTTTGCAGCATGCACGTACGTGTGCAAAGCCTCCCCCTTCCCCCCTTTTCATTTCCCCTCCAACTCTTGTCATTTCACCTCCCATATGTTATAGAAAACTCTCCACTTATACATTGTATTTACACACAAACATAGTACATAACATAAAGGTTAGAAAATCAGAAAAAAACAAGTGAAAAGAAGAGGAAAAAATACCAAGAAAGCAAGAAGAACAAGAAGCAAAATACTAGAGAGTAAGGATAATTTTAGCAACCACACAACAATAATTTTCACACTTACAAGGTGAGTTTTCTCACTCAGAAATTCTTGGTAACATCCTTTATTTTTAGTTCAATACATGTTGGAATAAGAATTGAGTGTTGAAAAGAAATATTGAACTTTTGATTGTTTAGACAACTAGTTGCGTCATGAACTTTACGAACTGTTCTCACTGAGTTATAATTGTTAGAATTTGATGAAATTCGAAAGAATTGTACACCTCTCTAATATGATCATATAGAACCAAAAATGAGGTAAAATGGACATACGGTTTGAAAGTTATCATGGTTCAAAGTTCATGCCTTAGATTTGGTCGAAATTCGGAAAGACATAATTACGGACTGTTTTTATTGAGTTTTACTTATTAGAATTATATGAAAATTTACATGGTTGTAAGTCCCTCTGTTACGGACAGATATATATAAAGATTTATTAAAACAGACTTACGAGTTGAGGGTTATTGTAGTTTGAAGTTGCTGCCTCGGATTCGTCGGAATCCAGAAGGGCAGGACGTTGAAACGTAAAACTGTACTAATTTGTGGGGAATATGAAAATTGTTGCTAAATGAAAGTTCTAGATCTCTTTGTTGTGGACATTTTGAGACCTTACGGGGGTCTATCCGACTTACGTATTGAGAGTTATCGCTGTTTAAAGTTTCTGCCTCGGATCTATCGAGATCCAGGAAGGGCAGCGAATAAAAGTGTAAAACTGTACCAAATGGTACAGAATATGAAAGAATGGTTCATATGGAGACGTGTAGCTCTCTGTCCTCGTCGTTTTGAGAATTTATGGGGATTGAACGGGTTTACAGATTAGGAGTTATGACTATTATAAGATTGGGTGCTGTTTAATAAAAATTCTGCCGAAACAAATTTCATGTGGCTGTTTTGAGGATAAATTTGTGTTAGTTACCCAAAGTAGTTTTAAATGAAATTTGGTACAGTGAAAGATCCCCGTCTTACCTTAGTTTCCTCTTGAGAAACACCTCAGTTGGAGTTATGGTTAAAAAGTTATAATCGTTACAAGTATGAATGACGGAATGTTAGAAAAGAGAATAGTATTTATTTGATCTTCTGAAAAATATGAAAAGTGAATACGTGTTCACATAAATGTATAAATATATAATGGATCGGGTTGCACGCCGCAACAAAACGTAAAGTGAATACGCGTTCACAAATACGTAAACATAATGGATCGGGTTGCACGCCGCAACAAAACGTAAAGTGAATATATGTTCACAAATACGTAAATATAATGGATCGGGTGGCACGCCGCAACAAAACGTAAAGTGAATACGCGTTCACAAATACGTAAACATAATGGATCGGGTTGCACGCCGCAACAAAACGTAAAGTGAATACGCGTTCACAAATACGTAAATATAATGGATCGGGTTGCACGCCGCAACAAAACGTAAAGTGAATACACGCTCACAAATACGTAAACATAATGGACCGGGTTGCGCGCGCAACAAAACGTAAAGTGAATACGTGTTCACAAATACGTAAATATAATGGATCGGGTTGCACGCGCAACAAATATGAAAGATGAATACATGATCACCTATATATAAATATGAAAAGTGAATACGCGTTAACAACTATATAAATGTAATAAACATGTGGAAATGCAGGGTAATGTCTTAACTTATAATACGAGATAAAATGAAGTGTTAGTTAAATCGAGAATTTCCTAGGAGTTGTTGCATATTTAAAAATGTTGTAATCTGATATGTTTTACAATATGCTTATTACGTTATAATGTGATTGCGCTTGGAATATTGTGGTGTTACTTTGAATTGCAGGGTAAGGTTCTCACCACCCGGATGGTAGAGTGACTCTTTATTTAACATGTTTCAGGAAAGCGTGATAGAGGAAAGGCTCCACGCCAAGGCTAGCGATCGTCCGCAGCCTCTTGTCATACCAAGTCCATTGTTTCGGGCTTGGTACTCGCGCCGTAGAATCGGTTCCAATGTCTCGAAATGCGTGTGGAATGGCCTCCCTTCCAACTTAGAATAATATTTGTCAGTATGTCTATGTTGAAACAATATTTGCACGAGCATGGGCTCGCGTTATATTTTTAATAAAGTCATAAACAAATTTCTTTATTGTTATTTTATTAATAGCTCCGTATTTGGATATAAGTTTAAATTTCTAAATAAAGAGAATTAAATGGTGCTCCTGGTGGAAAATAATTGTCCAGGTGCCATCACGCCCTAAGTAAATACTTAGGAAAAGTCGGGGCGTGACAGTAATCACTGAGAATGAAACTTTTGTAGGAAGGGGCTTCGTCTGTGAATGCCTCTTTAAGCTTAATGCTGCACCTGTAATGCCTTCTGCTTCAACTATCAATAAAATTGCACCTTCTACTTACTTGATTGAGTCATCTAATTTATGACATCATAGATTAAGACATGTTAACTAACAATCTATTCAAAAATTGGTAAAGCTAGAATTATTGTCATTTATCGACATAAACCCTCAACGTAAGTGTGAGGTGTGCGTAGAGGCAAAACTTTTCAAGAGTCCCTTTAGATCCGCCGAAAGGGATATCGCTCCTCTAGAACTTATACATACGGATATATGTGATTTGAAGTTTGCTCAAACTAGAGGGGGGAACAAGTACTTTGTGACTTTCATAGATGATGACACAAGGTTTTGTTACCTTTACTTACTAAAAAGTAAAGATGAAGCCTTTGAAGCATTCAAACGCTACAAAGCAGAAGTTGAGAATCAACTAGGCGGACGGATTAAAACAATTCGTAACGATAGAGGGGGAGAATATATAGCGCCTTTTGAAGAACTTTGTATCCAATCGGGTATAGTTCATCAAACAACGGCTTCTTACTCATCTCAATCAAACGGGGTTGCTGAACGCAAGAACCGAACACTAAAGGAAATGATGAATGCTCTACTCATCAATTCGGGCCTCATTCAAACCATGTGGGGAGAAGTTGTTCATACCGCAAATAGGATTCTTAACAGAGTCCCACTCAAGGGTAAAGACAAGACTCCATACGAGCTATGGAAAGGAAAGAAACCTACCTACAAGTATTTGAAGGTATGAGGTTGTCTGGCCAAGGTAAAAGTACATATGCCAAAGAAGGCCAAGATTGGACCTAAGAATGTGGACTGCATATTCATCGTATATGCCAATAACAGCAGTGCTTATCGCTTCATAGTACATAAATTGGATCATCCGGACATTTATGAAGATAGATCATGAAATCAAGGAACACATGGTTCTTTGAAGACATGTTTCCATACAAGGAAATCAACATAACCTCTCACAAACGAAGTTATGATCAAGCCTCTGAGGATCAAGAGGTAGATGACTACCTAAATCCTAACGGTTCAGACCTAGTGAATTCTGAAGTAGCTGACTATCCGGATTTCAGTAATCCAGATTCTCAGGACTTGGAAAATTCAGAGATGGAACCAAGGAGAAGCAAATGATCCCGGAAGGACAAGCCTTTCGGTCCAGACTTTGAAGTTTATTTGGTTCAGAATGAACCACGGACAATCGCCGAAGCATTGTCAACTCCAGAAGCACCGCTCTGGAAGGAAGCTTTAGAAAGTGAGATAGAATCCATTCTGCATAACCACACCTGGGAGTTGGCTGAACTTCCTCCGGGACACAAACCATTGGGTTGTAAGTGAATCCTTAAATGGAAGTTAAAGGCATATGGATCTATTGACAAGTACAAAGCTAGGTTAGTAGTCAAGGGCTATCGCCAAATGGAGGGCCTTGATTACTTCGACACCTATGCTCCGGTGTCAAGAATGACATACATGCGTATGTTCATAGACATCGCCGTCTTGCGGGATCTTGAAATACATCAAATGGATGTTAAGACTGTCTTCCTAAATGGTGATTTGGAAGAAGAAATATATATAGACCAACCCGAGGGGTATGTGGTTCCAGGATAAGAGACAAAAGTATGTCGGCCTGGTAAATCGTTGTACGGGCTGAAACAAGCCCCTAAATAATGGCACGAGAAATTTGATAGTACTCTACTATCAAAAGGGTACGCCATTAATGGAAGTGACAAATGTGTCTACATGAAATGAAATGTCGAATCCTTCGTCATGATATGCCTATATGTAGACGACTTGTTGATCACTGGGAGCAGTTCTAGGATAATCCTAGAAACTAAGAACATGTTAAAACAGTGTTTTGACATGAAAGATATGGGCATTGCAGATGTCATCTTAGGGATCAAGATCTCTAAGACATCTAATGGACTGGTCTTATCTCAGTCTCACTACATCGAGGATGTACTGAAGAAATTTGGGATGTTCGACAGTTCACCGATATCGACACCATTGGATATAAGTCAAAAGATTGACAAACATCTTGGTAAGCTCGTACGCCAGGAGCGATATGCGCATGTGATTGGTCGTCTGATGTATATCACAAACTGCACTCAACCTGATATCGCTCATGCAGTCAATAAATTGGCTAGGTTCACTCGAAATCCAAGTGAGGATCACTGGAAAGCGTTGAACAGGGTACTACGGTTCCTAAAGTTCACGATACATTTCGGGTTACACTATTCAAGATATCCAATGCTAGGCGGTACAACGATGCAAACTAGATATCTGATAGCGACGACATCAAGTCCACCAGCGGATATATTTTTACAATCGGTGGTGGAGCTGTGTCATGAAAATCCTCTAGGCAAACTATTATTGCCCGATCCACGATGGAGTCAGAATTTATCACTTTAGATAAATTGGGAGAGGAAGTTGAATGACTTCATGGTTTTCTAGAGGATGTCTCATGTTGGGATAAACCCGTGTCTTCTGTAATGATCCACTGCGACAGTCAGTCGGCTCTAAAAAGGGCACGAAGTTCAATATACAACGGTAAGTCTCGTCATATTCGACGGAGACATGAGTCCGTTAGGCAGTTGATCACCTCGAGCATTATTTCCATTGATTACATAAAATTTAAGAAAAATATCACAGATCCCTTGACGAAGGGAATACCCAAAGATCAATTGTTCTGCCTGTCTAGAGGAATTGGCTTAAAACCCAAACAATAAGAACCGATATAGTGGACACCCAACCTTAAAGACTGGAGATCTCATGAATAAGATTCAATGGAAAAACTAAACTATAAAGGTTCCGTGAGCGCTTCGGTGGAAGCAAGAGCACTTCGGATAATGTGTCTTCCTTAAGAAATATAATCCAAGGCCATTATGTGTCTTCCTTAAGAAACATAATCCAAGGACGTTCCCGTGATAGACAAAAAGTGCTACCTGTAAGAGGGGTAAAGGATAAATTTCCAAACCTTTAATAATCCTCAACATTTGAGGTTAGGTTGGGAATTTTTTTAATGGTTCCTAATTCTTGTGTAGCAGGGTATTACAGGATACCTTGTAGGAGACCACCTATTTAAGTGCGAGGACAGACCGCCTCAAATGAACGCACTTAAGAATCCAAGGGTGTCCACGGTCCACGACGGACAAAACACTAGAAAGATTGAGTAGGAAAAGTGTTGTGTTGGTACCATTGTCTTAGCATATACTAAACACTGACCGTTCAAGACATCATGTTCACCGCGTAGTAAATATGTCCGATGGTAGTCTACTATGGAAGGTTCAAAGCTCTGGCTACCTCTCCAGATGCAACATCGATCCGCCGAGTGATTGCTCGAAAGGCACCATGTGCGTGCGCCAAAATCTCTTCCAAGAGGGAATTGTTGGAAATTTACTAAATGTGAAATAAATTCCTATTAAATTATGACTCGAACAATTGGGATCCCGCACGTCGGAAACTTGGCTTCCACACACGTGCACTTAAAGTGCCAAAGATCGTAATTTCCTTAAGTAGAAGAGATGTTGGTACGTATACGAATTGTTTGAGACGTAAGATAATAGATGGTTATTGGCCAAAATGACAAATGGTTTCACGTTGGTAAATGAAAGGAAGACAATGTGTAAAAGATGAAACGAATCAGAAATCGCCACGGAAATGAAGGGAACCGCGGTGCCTCCACTTAGGAACCGCGGTGCTAATTCACTTTCGATTAGTGACTTATCGAATTTAGGCACGCGGTGCACAGCGACGAACCGCAGCGGTTTCTACTGCGAACCGCGGTGCTCATTCAATTTTTGGTTCCAGTGACTTACTGGAATTTAGGCACCGCGGTGCCTCGACGATTTTCAGTACCGTTAAGGGCAAATTAAAGTTTATTCTTGGGCTGACTTTGGAGCAATTACTCTCCATTATTTGGCAATTGAATTCAACCATTACTAGGCTGAAAACCTCAATATCAATGGTCATTACTTGACATTGATGACCATTTCATTTGGTTATAGAGAAGACAATTCATCTACCTATAAATTGAGGCCTTTGGCTCAATTGCAAACACACATTCACAAAACAATTATATGAAATTGTCTTCCTCTCTTACAATCACAAACACTCAAAGATCTTTCTTCCAAAGCAAACACTTGAGTTTCCTTTGCTCATTTGTTTGATTGTTGTTTTATCTTGGGATAAGTTTCCATTACAATCGTTGAAAGGATATACGGGACAATATTATCTTAAGGATAGATCAAGAATTTAGTCGACTCAGCAAACCCTTATATTTGATCATTTTCAGATTTCTTACAAGTTATTATTGTTATTGTTATATTCTCATTTCCTTTATTTCTATACGTTGTACTCACACTTACTAGTGTTGTTCGATTTAAATTTCACAGTGGTCTTCCTCCAGGTTCATTCTTCTAAAAAAAAGTTAGAAAGTACCTCTATTTAATTTACTAGAAAGGAAATTATTAGTGTTACAAATTGTTGGAATCGTAGAAAATACAAATTGTTAGTCGAAGTGTCACGTCTTCGCCCTTTAATATAAGCATAAAACAAGATTCGATCGATACTTGTTTTCCTTTTGCTAAGGTGAATTTCCCATGAACGTATGCAAAGGCCAAAGCTAGTAAATTTCAAAGCAGTACTTGGCACTTCCATTCCTCATTATATGTATGCTTATTATAATGTTCCAATGAACTCCCAAAGCCAAAAAGGAGTTCTTCAGCACTATTAATTCGAAAATACTTTATTCGTAATTTTCTTCCTTTTTTCTTCATTTACTTTTCATTTTATCACAGAATAATCAGCTGGCTATACCAAAATCATATTGTTATAGTCGCTAAAGAGAACAACGTCAAGAAGGGTAGACACAGTATTGGAAGAGGAAAAAAAAGCCAAAAGCTAGATAGGTTCTTGAAATGTCGCTTAGTACATTAGGGAACCAGTGAAGAAGCCGAAGTGGGACTGTGAGAATTAAACCCCCACATATTGTATATGAAACTCACTTAAGCCTTGATGCTAGGTGGGTTCAACACTCCAAGTCCAAGGTTCAAAACTAAGAAAAGCTGACATATCATTTCACGAAACACGACACATCCTGTTGTTGCATGTTGCGGTTTTCATACATTTGGTGGTGGCCATATCTTGCCAAACAAATCTTCAACCCGCTTAGCTTGATTAATATAGCCATCCATTCCAATAGTGAGGAGCTCTACCGATGCAGGACCCATAGCCAAGGAAAAGCTATACTGATCCCACTTTTGAAGCTGAAATAGAATAGCAAATCAGCTACTGAAGATGATATCATTGTATTTACTAAATTGCACTGAGACGTTAGAATTGGTTGGAAGTAGCAGAGAGAAGAAGCAGATACAAAAACAATGCTAAGAGAACCCAAATATTATATGAGAAGAAACACTCCTCCTCAACCTTTCTGTTTTCCTATTAAGCTAGAGCAAGAGAGTTTATGTTTGGTAACTTCTCCTTCCTTCTTGTACTTCTATAATACGTGTGCTTGATAAGTCTTTTGTTTCATTACTTGAGAACTTCAAGAAACAATATCTATTTTTGATCTATAAATATATTGATTCAGTTGTCTTGACGGCAGGTCCCCACTGCTCCGCCTTCTTTCCTAACCCTCCCAATTTGCAGCCATTCCACGCACCTCGACGACCATCCTTTATCATACAAAACCACAATATTCCCCCCCCCCCCCCCCCTACAAAAGCATTATTTCTAATATGCACTCAGGCCTTTTCTTGCCCCTTACCCAAAACCCCACATCTCTCACACCCAACTTCTTCTTCTTCCTCCTCCTCTTCTCACCTATCTTGATTTAAATTGTCCTTCAAATATAAATCTCACATTTCTGTGTTTTTCTAATAAATAGGATGAGCGAACACATTTTTTATTTGACCGAGTGAAAGAGATGTACTTCCTCCATTTTAATTTATGTATCTTACTTTCTTTCCAAAAAAGAATTCACATTTCTACATGTAGTAAGTTTTTATTTCCAATATTTTCATTTTACCCTTAGTGACACTCCCTTGAAAGAACATGTCATGTTTAAACCACAAGATTCAAATTTGGTAAGACACCCCTTCAATTTAGATTATAAGATTGCAAAGTCTTCTTTATATTTATAAACTTTGTGCTCTTTAAAACTAGACACATAAAAAGATAGAATGAAACAGATCGAGTAATTATTAAATTTCACAGGCAGCAAAGACCGTCCTGCAGCTTATTTTTCTTTGGGATATAACCTCAACAAATTTCATACCATGATTTGTATCAAATCCATTTGCTTTCCATCAAATAATGTTCATTCACCCATAATTTCCTTTTGTCAACTGGAAATAGGCTCATGAGAATGAAAGGTATGAGATGGATTTGAGATCAAACCTCGTCTTGAGTGAAATTGAAGGCCGCAGCTGATTGTGGGGATAACCTTCTTGTAAATGAGTACTTCTCATCAGGTAGGGTCACAGATTCTTTAAGATATTGCAATACCTTCAGCGGCGTAATAATGTAATCCACCCTGAAGTTGTTAACAAAGTTGTAAGAACCACATATGGACCAGATCAGACGCAACAAAAAGTTTACAAGTTCGAGAATACATTCAAAATTACCCCAAAAGGTTGAAGACATCCTGCTTGTTCCTTACTGCTGCAGCCATCAGCTTTGTTTTGTGCCCATACTTGTGGATGTAGTTATAAGCTTTTGTTACCTGAAAAGGTGCAAAGAACACTCAGCACTTCAGTGATTTGGCTGCAAGATGTCCTGGGAAAGTCATAAAAGGGAAGGCTCATAATATCTCAGTTCCAGGATTGTTGTTCAAAGATGGTAGAAAAATATTTTAAATGACAACTCGGCACCAATAACATCAAAACTACAATTGATCAATGCAAAACAAAATCAAGGACCCAATTCAGATATCCCTGAGGAGCAAAACAGAGAGATATCTTGCAATTAGGTAACAAAACTCCAGGTTGAAAATAGCTTACATATTTCTGGAGCTTGAGTTCTACAGCTGCTATGGTACACGAACATACATGTCCAAATTTTGTGATGGTTAGGAGCTCCTATTTTATCTATAAATATGCTTTTCTCAAACTATCTAGATTCGAAAACTAGTCAAATTTAGTAAAAACGTCCCCCCCACACCCCCAACCCCACCTCACCCTATAATACTTAAAGTCAAGAGGAATAATCAAATGCATTTGGGGGAAAAATAAGCGGAAGCAGCATGTAGTAAAACTCACCAAAGCCAACCCTGGGTCTTCTCCTCTTCTAAGAGCACTTTCAATTTCAGAGTCACCTGTGTGATTGCGAGACCAATCCTGAAATAATGATAAATATTATGCCAACAAAGTTCAAGAAATCCAAACAACATAATTTCTTATAAGAAAAGAACTTACCCTCAGACGACCAACAAAAATCTGAATGACAGAAGCACCAGCTTGAGCTGCAGCAGCAGCTTGACAAAAGCTGAGAAGTCATGACAAAAGTTTCCAATAAATTTAGATGAGTACTCGACCACTAATATATTGATGTGGACTTAGAATGGAGGAGAAACCATTTCAGGATTAATGTCTATATTACAGAAAGAATGATACAGCAGTATATCAAAACAACAAATTTGGTAAATCTTAGGCATTCATCAGTACTTGAACCAGTTTTCCTTTTTCTCATATAAACTAAGGATCACGACAAAGTATATGTTTCATGAACCAGTAACAAAGTGGAACCAGCAAATTTTAAGAATTTTGTCTAAAAATCAAAAGCTAAATAACTGGAAGACTTTAGTGAGCACACATGAGAATTATCTCAATTCACAGTTCTATCAGATGAATGACCAGCACAAACTATCATCGATGATGAATTAAATGACATGCTAACAAAGAAGTATGCACAATGCAAACCCAAAAAAAAAATATCGTTTTTCATTGTCCATAAAGAATAATATACCGTCTAATTTTATAGACATGCTATGTAAGAAGGAGGTGGCAGGGGAAGAAAGTGCTGAAAAATTAGAGCCATACACAGAATAGGAACATGAACTCTTGTAAATTTCTTTGTGAAATTTATACCTGTAAACAAAAGTCAAATGTGTCTGTATACCCTCAGCTTCCAGCACCCTTGATGCCTCAATTCCCTAAAAGAAAGATAAAACACTAACAAATGAGAAAGGATAACCCTTCAGAAGAATCAGAATTCAGAACTTTGGGAGACACTTATAATTGTGATATGGCACTCACTTGCCAAGTTGCAGGAATTTTGAACAGCAATCGTTCTGGAGGCACTTCAATTTCGGTATAGGCTTTCAAAAGGTCATGCACCTGAAAAGTTGAAGTTACAACCATTCAAATACTATCCAAAAAAATAGGACATGCCACAAGAATGATAAAGAATGTGATATGGTGGTTACAATGCGATTTTACATTTCAAAACCATGAAATGATCCCGGTCTCTGGTAGGAGAGGAAGAGAGACTTACATATGGTTTTCATCGATCTCGAGAAGGCATACGACAAAGTCCCTAAGGAGGTTCTATGGAAATATTTGGAGGTTAGAGGTGTACCTGTGACGTACACTAGGACGATCAAGAATATGTATGATGGAGCCAAGACCAAGGTACAAACAATAGAAGGAAACTCAAAGCACTTTCCAGTGATGATGGGGTTGCACCAGGGATCAACTCTTAGCCCATTCTTATTTGCCTTGGTGATGAATGGACTGACGTGACAAATTCAAGGGGAGGTGTCATGGTGTATGTTATTCGCATATAACATAGTCCTGATTGATGAGGCTCGCAGCGGAGTGAACGCTAAGCTGGAGGTTTGGAGACATACTCTAGAGTCTAAAAGATTCATGCTGAGTAGGACCAAAACAAAATACTTGGAGTGCAAGTTCAGTAACGGGAGCGACCATGAGACAGGTGTGGAGGTGAGGCTTGGTACTCAGGTCATTCAAAAGAAAGGAAGCTTCAAGTATCTCGAATCTATTATCCAAGGGAATGGAGAGTTTGATGACGATGTCACACATCGTATTGGTGCAGGGTAGATGAAATGGAGGCTCTCATCTGGAGTCGTGCGATAAAAATGTGTCACCAAAACTTAAAGACAAGTTCTATAGGACGGTGGTTAGACCGACTATGTTGTATGCGGCGAAGTGTTGGCCAGTCAATAATTCGCACATCCAAAAGATGAAAGTTGCGGAGATAGATGTGTGGGCATACAAAGAGGGATAGGATTAGAAATGACGATATCCGAGACAGACTGAGAGTGACCTCGATTGGAGGATAAGACGCGGGAAGAGAGGTTGAGATGGTTCGGGCATGTGCAGAGGAGACACACAAATGCCTCAGTGCGGAGGTGTGAGAGGTTGACTATAGACGGATTCATGAGCGGTAGAGGTAGGCCAAAGAAGTATTGGGGAGAGGTGATTAGACGGGATATGACGCATGTGCAACTTACTGAGGACATGATCTTAGATAGGGGGTTGTGCAAGACACTGATTAGGGTAGAAGGGTAGTACGTAGTTGAGCATAGTCCTACTTCCGCTTACATATTGATATTTGTAGTGTTATTATTGTAGCCCTGCTTAGCCTATCATACTAGTAGGCGCAATATTATTTTATAGTCTCATGTCATTTGATTTCTGCTGATGTATATTCTTTCGTGTACTTCGTTTATCTTATTTACCTGCGTTATTTACTGTTTTTTTTTTCCAGAATGCTTTATTATGGCTTATTCGCTTTTATTACCATCATTTTCATACTGCTTTAAATTTCTTGTCCGGGTCTGGCCGTTTCTCTTGCTTTGTTTGTGCCTATTCATTGTCTTGAGCCGAGCATCTTTCGAAAACAACCTCTCTACTTATCAAGGTAGAGGTAAGGTCTGCGTAGTTTTGTAAGACTTCACTGGGTATGTTGTTGTTGTTGAAATGACAATTTATAGCAAGCTAACCATTTAGACGCAGACACAAATGAGCATGTCTATGCAACCATTGGGTGATCCCGGTCTCTGGGTATTTTAAGACTATAACTTCAAGCTGAAATTAAAGCTGAAGAGAGTGCCTCTAATTTGAAAAAAAAATCTTAAAATCAAAACTCCATTACTGCAAGAATGACTCTACTTCTATTGCTACGAAGTAGCTCAGACACTATCATTCCAGCCATTGACTATGCCAAGTTTTGTTATATCAAATTTCGAGCAGCCCATTAGTCACATATAAATCACCAGGTTGCAATTTGGAAAGCATTACTTGAATTATAGCTGACTCGATTGACTTTTCGTCTGCCATTGGATGTCATGGCCTCTACGTGAAATTAAAAGACCGGGGATATACATGAGAGTCATTACCCATCCAATCCATCTCTCTTTTTTATAAGGTAATGTGATCCATCCCAATTCCTACGACACTCCTCTCATTTGAGAGGCTCTAAAATGTTTAGAACAATTCTATCAATGATAATATTCTCACAAGTTTCTAGAATTTTAACTAGATTTTGGTATAGTGATTTCTCATTCATACAGACTTTTAGCTACTATTTTAATATCTTTCCACTACTACTTGTATAAAACGGGTCAAACCAATATCTTAAGTTCAATGTACAAACAAATGCTGGCACATCAATGGGATGGAGAGAGTAGTAGTTACCAATTTCTAGACCATAAAATGATATAGATATAAATAATTAGATAGATCAAAGTCTGAGAAGAACATTGTTGTATCTCTATCATGGCTAGCAAATTTACAACAAGTAATGTTTTTTATTATTTTTCCAGCTACTGTAAAGCCCAGCCCTGTCCACAAAGACCCTCTAACAAGCAGCTAATAGTGGTTGTTCCCACGTTTGCTCCCTTGGTGACTCAGATCCTCAACCTTATAGTTGAAGGTGGAGGATCCTCGCCATTTCTTTCATTAATTCAGTTTAGAACAAGTCATTTATTTCAACTTCACAAATTTATGCTCGTAAAACCCAAAATAAAACTGATTCTTTTGAAAAAAATCTCCTAATATATATTATTAGCTTGTCAACAAAAATCAGAAACTGAACTTGGTTCAAGAGTCTTATAAATGTATACTTAGTGGTATTATGGTACAGACAAAAGGAAACACAAATATGAGCCGTTATAATTTCATACTATGTTAAATATATACAAATTCTCATTATTTTATTGACTATTGAAGAGGTCAATGCCAATGAAAGAACTATCAGGCGCTTCTCTAGGAGATTGGAGATGTGCCGCTGACAGGGTTCAGGACACAACCATCGTCGGTTCTCCGAACCGTCTGCTACCAAGTCCATGGGTTGGAACCCATAACAAACTGAAAAAGCACCTCTGCCGGTTGACGAATGTGTGCTCCGGTTGTATTAGTGTTGAATGAACGGCTGATTTGGAACCAGACCGGGTAACTTTAAAGGTGGTCCCGATGTTCGATTCTGAAGAACCGACGGTACTATTGGTGACCCATTCAGGAAGTTGGCCGCTTTGACTTTGATTAGTCAATCGAGTGCGGAGGGTGTTGTGCTCCTCTTTGTTCACGTTAACGACCACAAAGCCTAACACTGCTCCTGCTCGCTACTTGCCCTTTTTTAACTACTTTGACTAGTGCCCGACAAAGGAATGATTTTTTCCCAAAGCCGACTTCCTTTGTCGATCGCTCTCTCTGTTGACGACGATAAAAGTGATGGTCCGGGCTGGTCTGTCTGAAATAAGCGGTCATTTTTCTCAGTCCTAATCCTAATAAATACCACGTGAAGCGCGTGATCACCCAGATTCCTAATGCCTTAATTATCTTTTATATATAATAACTTATCGACGTCAGCCCCCTTCCTACTCCAGCTAATGGAGAAATGCCTTTGAATGGTCGTAATCGTCGACAACCCAACTAACGTCCACCATAGGCTCGGCGAGCTGTCCTCCTAGATTTTCGGAAGGTAATGCCAGGGAAAGGCCCTGACGACTCTTGATGCCAAGGAGACCAACTAGATGAGACAGGTCATTGTTCATAGGTTGATTATAAGCCCGGAGATCGAATCTGATTCTTCCTCTTTGAGAGGGATTCTCGTGCCAACCATAGAAAGAAGAACTTGGTTACTCATCTAGGATCGGATTGTATTAATAGCCTTGTGTTGATCTACGAACGAGTCTTCTATTTGATTTATATTGTATTTCTTCAAGTCTCCATCATCCCGATCTCTCTTTCCGAGTTTGCCTGTCCAAAGAAAATAGAACCTCTTCTAGTTCAAGGTCGAAATCCTCAAACCAATCAAAATCTGATTTCTAGTTCACTATTCGTATGATAAGAAGTTATGTCTCATTCATGTGATGAGAAAACTGAGAATGAAAATTAGCAAATTTCATATCTACGACATATTCTGTGCGCCAAATCATTTAGACTTATGAAACTAAGCGGGCGGGGAAGGTATGGCCCCTCCCCCATTGAACAAAGGGGATCCTATGAAGCACGGACACTTCATTTAGGGTGAGGTGTCCGTGTCGGACACCTCATCGGACACGAAACGCCCCAGACACGTGTCCGGGACGTTTCCCAGCAAAAAAAAAAAAAAAAAAAAAAAAAATATCGGACACGGCAGGGACACGCGGGGGACACGGCAGGGACATGGCAGGGACATTTTTTTTTTTTTTTTAGAAAAAGTTTAGTTTTAATTTTATTTGATTTATTTTAAGTAAATTTATATTTATTTGAATTTGGGTCTTGGAACATACTTATGTATTAGTTTATGGACTATGGTCTTATAAATTATGTATTGAATATTTGATTGATTGTCAATTTGTTATGAATGTTTTTTTTTAATTTGGTACATATTTAATTTGGTATTTTGGTTATTTGGTATATAACAAATTTGAATTAAATTTATAATTTATTTATGAATGTGAAGCTTTAATAATATTAATTTTAGTATTTTATATATTATATGATATATTATATATATATATAAATATTTTTTAATTTATTTTTACAGCCGTGTCGTGTCCCCTATTTTTCAAAATTGCCGTTTCCGCGTGTCCGTGTCCTATCGGACACCTCTCGCGTGTCCGTGCTACATAGAGGGGATCTATAAAGGGTCACTCACATACAGGATAGGTGACTCGGAATTCTAGGCAGATCAAAAATTTATACTCCATGAGTTCAACCTTTTATGTTCTTAGTATTGAACTCAATGGAGTTTTGAATTTAAAATTTGCTGTATTCCACATATATATCATTGTTTTGCATAGAAAATATTAGGTACAGTTGAACCCATTGAACATAGGTTCCATCAGCCCGTCTTAATGAATACTGAATTACTGATACTGATTGTCACACTACTACCTTTCGCACAATGCCATGCGTGTCATATGCGAGGCGAGCATCCACTTCAGTAGAAACTCGACCAGGCACAAGCTTTGCTAGATCACCACCAACGTGCGCCAAAGCCTATAATCACAAAGAACAATAGTTAAGATAATCATTGACTACAAAAGAAACCATAGTACGCTTAGCTAACATAATAAAGGCACCAACCTTGTTGAAGAAACAAGACATCTGAAGATCAGAATTCTCCAATCCATAACACTCAGAATCTGCTAAAGCTCTGTCTACAGCACTCTATATCCAATATATGCATTTCGGTCAGCACAACATCAAATCAATTACTCCCTCCGTTTCAAAATGTTTGTTTTACTATCCTTTTTAGCCCGTTTAAAAAAGAATGTCTCTTTCCTTTTTGACAACTCTTTCATTCTAACTTTTCACATGACATGTTTAAGACCACAATGTTAAAGGTCATTTTTGTACATTCAACACATCTTTAATTTAAGACCACAAGATTCAAAAGTCTTCTTTACTTTCTTAAACTTTGTGCCAAGTCAAAACCAGACAATTTTTTTGAAACAGAGGGAGTAGCAAGTATTCGGATCATATATTCTTAAAACTCCTTCCGTTCCACTGTGTGGATAATACTGAGTATGTTGTTGTTGTTTTCCCTCCATCCCAATTTATATGGCCCCTTTCTGATTTCGAGATTCAAACAAGTTTCGTTTGACCGTAATTTTTCATATATCTTTTAAATATTTTGAATTATCAATTATTGTGACTTATACTAGTACTTGTTACGCAACTCCCAAATACGTAATTTTTATTTCAAAAAAATTAGAACTTTCATGCTTGAATTCACGATCAAAATTAAACTGTTTGACTTTCGAAATTCAAAATGTGCCACATAAATTGGGACAGAGGAGTATTTACATTAACCAATAACCAGTGCGAAGTTCTTCTTTAGATACTCAGACATCCATATGATATACAATTTTTTTCACTTTGTCTTCGCGTGATATTTACTTGATCTATTCTTTAAAAAGATGTGTACTTAATAGTATGTAATTACCTTAAATTTGGTATCAGGAAGACCGCATATGCCTAAGAGCAATGAAGAGCTTACAGTAGCAGCAGTTGGAGGAAATCTATAAATCCGAAAAACAACAAATAAATACAACATCAAATAAAAATCATTCAACTAAGATAACACAAAGCAAATCTAAAATCATATCACTAACTTCTCAAAATCATCGAAAATGACTGTATCGGGTACGATCTCACTATGACTTGTTACAGCATCCAATTCAGTGCTCACACCTAACATCATTACAAAAAAAAATCATCAATTTCACTCATTTAATGAAAAATCATCAATTTGATTGTTATATATATTGAAAATCATACAGTACCGGTATCGAACGAAGAAGAGAAGCCGGTAGAAGCTCGGATTAGAGGAAAGGATCGGCGAGGTTTGAAAATCAAAGTCGGCTTCGAGAAATTAACAGCATTTCTCAGCTTTCTCTCCTGTTCGATTTACATACACAAATCAATCATTCACATATGCACATTACACACACACATATATAGGTATAGAGAGAGAGATACCTGAAGAGGTGAGGAAGAGGAGAGAGAGGAGTATAGCGGAGAATGCAAAGAGGATGACATTTCAATTCAGTGATGATTCAGTCGAGGGAAATGAATCCCACGTCTATATATATTGGATGTCCAAATTAAACCTGTCTACCGGTCCGCCTCCAAATGGAGAAAATTTTAGGATGTACAATTGTTTATGCGGAAAGTATATGTAAGATGAATCTTTTTATTAATATCAAAGTATATATAGAATATAATGTTTATCCCTTATACAATAGGAATCTTAAGCATATACAAAAGAGCAATCCTAGTCTTACCATAATTATATTTACACAATATATGGAAATATTTTAATTATGAGTAGGGAATAATATTGTCTCTATTTACACGTTTACACACCCCTCAGTCGGAGCGGGAGGAGGCCGGACGCTGAGAATGGATCTTAATTCAAGAAATAACTGTCTGGGAAGTCCTTTGGTAAATATGTATGCATACTGATAGGATGATGAAACATGTAACACTCTGACATGGTCTAGCGCAACTTTCTCACAAACGAAGTGTAGGTCTATCTCAATATACTTGGTTCGCTGATGTTGAACTGGATTATGAGAAAGATAGATGGCAGAGATGTTATCACAATACACAATAGATGTCTGACGCAAAGGAGATAGGGTAGCCTGAGCCAACAAATCTCAACTACTACATTTGCAACGCCTCTGTACTCAGCCTCGGCACTGGAGCGAGATAGGGTAGCATGTCGCTTGGCAGACCAAGAAATCAGATTATCCCCTAAGAAAATACAAAAGCGAGAGGTGGAGCGTCGCGTGTCCGGACATCCTGCCCAATCTGCATCCGTATATGAAAGCAACATGTTTGGTGCAGAGAGGTATAAGTGCAAACCATAATCAAGAGTGTCTTTAATGTATCGAATGATACGCCAAGAAGCGATGAAATAAGACTTCGAGGCACGCATGAATAATCACACTGCCAATAAAGATAAGCTATGTCCAGTGCGGTGAAGGTGAGATACTAAAGTGCACCTGCAAGGCTCCTATACAGAGTAGGATCAGAGACTGGAGCACCATCCATGACACTGAGCATAGATTTGGAATCAACTGGAGTAGGCACCTCTTTGCAGTTCGTCATCTTAGCCCTGTACACAATCTATTCTGCATACTTACGTTGATACAAGAACATATGATTGGCAGACCTGGTCACTGATATCCCCAAAAAGTAACTCAGCTTACCCAAATCAGTCATTGCAAATTCGGACTTAAGTAAGACAATAATCTCATTTTTCAATCTGTCAGATGAGGCAGTAAGAACAATGTCATCCACGTAAAGTAATAAGTAAACAGTGTTACTACCTCGATGAAAAATGAAAAGTGATGTATCACTCTTGCTGCATACAAACCCAATCTGCAAGATATACCTGGCAAAACGATCATACACTGCGACGGCCTGTTTGTGCCATATAGTGTCTGGAGGCGCACACATAGTGAGGAAGCTGCTGGATGGGTGAACTCGCGGTGACGTAGATCGCTCTCGATCATCATGTAAGAATCATTCTTCACATCAATCGATGGATCGGCGGTGTTTGTCACGGCAATGCTCAAAATCATGCGGATGGTAGCGGTTTGACAACCGGTGAAGCGTCTCACCACAATCGATGCCTCTGCGATTTGTGTCATTAGCCACAAGTCTTGCCTTATACCTCTCAAGATCTCCACTATCTACGAATTTGTGACGAAATAGCCACGCACAACGAATCACATTCACCTCAGTGCAGTACTAGATCTCACGCATGCTTAGTTAAAGCATTGAATTCCTCAGTCATAGCCGCATTCCAATTAGGGTCTTGTTTGGCCAATATAGGGTTCTTGAGAATTGGTGAAATAGTTTGAGCAGACAAGTTAAATTGGACTTTGGGTTTGAAGATTTCATGTTTTGCACGAGTTTCCATTTGGTGAGTGGGGATAGTGGGAGGTTCCAAGGCGGAGAAATTTGTTGGATACGGAGAAGGATGGACAGACGACGGAGTAGGCACCGCGTGTGAGAGGAACCGTCGGCGGCGTCGTGGCGCCGCGTGATCGTTGTCGCGTCTTTGAGGACCGATGCACTTCTCTGATACCATGTAAGATGATATTAATCTCCCTTGGGGAGTCTTTCATTAATATCAAAGTATATATAGAGTACAATGTTCATCTCTTATACAATAGGAATCCTAAGCCTATACAAAAGAGTAATCCTAGTCTTATCATAATTATATTTACACAATATATGAAAATATTCTAATTATGAGTATGAAATAATATTGTCTCTATTAACACGTTTACAGTATAGTTTCATAATGTGTTTGATTTGCTATTTACTCTTGCTTTGTTTATTTTGATTCTCCACTTGTAATTATGTTTTATCTTGAGCCGCCGAAATAATAGCTCTGCCTACCACAAGATGGATGTTATTGTTATAGTTCCAAAATGCAGTTTTATGAAGTGCCAATATGGGAGAGTGAATATTATCTCCGCACAACGAAATGGATAAAGCCATAAAGCACACATTTACTCCCTCTGTTCTAAGTGGTTTTTTCAGCTTATCCACACCCATTAATAAAGTTCTCATTTCTAGAAAATTAACAATGTTTTTATTAACTTATCTTTAATTAAATATCTAAAAAAATACTTAATAATTCTTAATTATGTAAATAAGAATAGTTTTAAAAGAATAAAATCAATTTCTTTTTGAAATTCTAAAGCATCACTTAATTTAAAACAAAATAAAAAATCCAAAAAAACACTTATTATGAAACGAATAAAGTAATAATTTTGGTCTTTTAAATTTGCCATAAATTAATATAAATAGGGGTGAGATAATAATAATAATTTCAAGATAAATTATGAAATTATTTTATCTTTCATTTGGTTATGGATGTTCTCAATTCAATAATATTTTGAATGGTGAATAGATCAACTCATGGAGAACCGAATTAATTAAAATACTATTGAAATAGGAATAGGAATATATTGAGAACATCGAATGGATAATGCAGACTATGAGACAGCGATAGTGACCGCTTTCCTTGTATTCTCCGCCTAGCTAGGAATCTAGGATGACATTTATTTCGAAGCTTTGGCAAAAAGCTTCAAATATGTATCGCAAAAATTCTAATACAAGTATACAACGTACACCAATCATATTCCACAATTTTTTTTGTTTTTTTATTACAATTACTTAAGAGGGGAGATGATTTAACTTTTTCATGCAACCACTCTCAAAAGTACAAAGCACCATTGTGTACTAGAGAAACCAGCTCATGTATCATGATTTAAGTGTGAAATCGAAGGGAGTAATAATGTGGTGCACTCGTTGTGAGTTACTTTGGAGTGAGATTAGGCGTCAGAGTGAGTTCGAGTGTTAGAGCAAGACAGAGTAACGATCGAACCAGAAGACCGAAGGATAAGAGACTAAAGAGGTTCGGCGTGTATCCGTTGTGGATATGGTGTCAGCCGTTACTCTTACTCACTAAGTGGCCATTATTGACATTAAATTATATTTAATTAGGGAGAGATTCTTGGACATGAATGTCTTGTATCGCAGGGGCGAAGTCAGGATTCCGGGCTAGGGGGAGTCTCCCGGGCTAGGGGGAGCCTATTTTGATCCAGGAGGAGCCTAGTTTGGTCTAGGGGGAGCGAAAAAAGGGCGATTCTATTGTAATATCATGAATATTACTAGTTGTATACTAGGAAAATTTAAATTTGAGGCGGAGCCCGGGACCCTCCGGTTACACACTAGCTCCGCCCTTGTTGTATCGTCAACTATAAAAGGAGTTCAATCTTCATGTTCGAAGGACATCTCATTCTCATTTCACTTACTTGCAAGATTTCCATGATCTTAAGTTGTAAAAGCTCTCTACTTTGGCTCGAGCTCGAAACAATTCTGCTAATGACCGAACCAAATTTTAATCAAGATAACACCAACTTAGGCTACTTCTTTTACTTATTCTCATCCACTTAAATGTTATTAAGTGCCTACTATATTTACTTATGAATCGATCCACATACCCTTAAAATCACTTATAAATTTAATTGTATATTTTTTGGGGTAAACAGTTTGGCGCCCACCGTGGGGCCAAGATAATAGTGGTGATTTGTTGCAAGCTTAAATTTTACTTGTTTCTTTCGAGATTTTTGTTGTTACAGGTCAAAACTAAACACTAACATTATGGCTAGTTAACTCAATGCTGAGATTAGCAAGCACGAGGACAACCATGGTGACAATGATGCTCACAACATCAACAATAACAATGAAGTTCCACCTGGCGCACCACATGTTGACCCACATAATGGTGTTCCACCCATTGTTCCACCAAACGGTATCCTCTCCAACGACGTTCAGCCAAACATTGATCCAATGAATAACAATAATCCTGTGATTTCACTCCGGTCGTCTAGAAGATCGCGTCATATTACTCCAGATGAGGAAGAGGATGGTGAAATAAATTTGGCTCAAATATTTTATATGCTAAAGGAGCAATACGAGGCTATAACTCAGTTGAAAAAGAAAAGTAGCAGAGCAAGTGCACCGGATGAAGCTCGCCCTCTCCGTAATGATGAACTAGGTTGGGAAGAGGATCAAGTCGATGAGAACGCCAACGACTCGGGGACTAATGAGTCCTCAGAGTTCTTGAAAATGCTTGAAGCTCTAACTAAATGAATTGACACTAATGAAAAGAAGGTTGAAACCTACAATTCACTAGTAGACCAGATTCCTGGAGCACCTCCGATTTTGAAGGGGCCGAACTCGAAGAGATACATCCAGTTACCGTTTCCACATAGTGCAAAACCAAAGTTGATACCAAAGAGGTTTGAAATGCCTAACCTCCCGAAGTATGACGGGACAACGGATCCACATGAGCATGTGACGTCATATACTTGTGCAATAAAGGGCAATGACATGCATCCGGATGAGATTGAATTAGTGTTGTCCAAGAAATTCGGTAAAACACTTTCCAACGGAGCAATGACTTGGTATTATATGCTGCATGAGCATTCTATTAATTTATTTGAAATGTTTGCAGATGCTTTTATAAAGCTCATGACGGAGCTCAGAAGGTTCAAGCAAGAAAATTGAATATTTTCAAAATTGCTCAAAAAGATACGAAGTTGCTGCGGGAGTTCATGACCATATTTCAAAAGAAGCGGATGTTACTTCCCCGAGTACCGGATGAGTGGGCAGATGAAGCTTTCACCAAGGAGCTGAATCCTAAGAGTTCTAGTGCTTCGTTCAAATTAAAGGAGAATATATTGGAATTTCCGACCGTAACGTGGGCAGATGTGCATAACATGTCGATTCCAAGATCAGGATGGAAGATGATCAGCTTGAACTTCCACCGAGTCAGCAGGACATAACAAAAACTTTGACAAGTCAAAGAGGGTATTCGAGTCAGAGCCGAAATCTTCAAAGGATAGGTATGAACCATACGGTCAACCAGAGAGGTCCAATTTTAGATTGGATCGAGGTCGCAAAAATCACAGTTTTCCATCGAATAGAGGAGATATGTGTAATTATCGAGGGTCTACCAGTAGAGGTTTGCAATTCAAAAATTATATCGGTGAATCTTCTTCTAATATTGTGGAGAACCCGAGGCTATCTGAATACAATTTCAACGTTAATGTGGTTGGGCTCGTTTCATCCATTATTCATATAAAAGAAACAAGGTGGCTAAGATCGCTTTGGACAGACCCATGATCGGTGTATTTTATATACACTTTTTAAGTCATTTTTAGTTAGTCTTTTGCCCATTTTTGTACAAATATGTGTCGTCTTAGGATAGATTTTCTTTCTTTTGAGTCATAATGGTTTAAAGTGGCACATTGGCGAAAAGGAGCGAAAAGAGGACAGAAACAGAGGTTCCAGAGCTCAAAAAGCTAGAAAGTTGGCGACCCGAACGAGAAACAGGACGACGCCTCCAACCAAGAAGATCGGCGCCACGGCGCCCAAAGTCTGAGAGTCAGAGTTTGGCCGCGGCGCCGAGGCGGGAATTCTGCCAAATCCGAATGGGAATGGGCCAAGGCCAAGAAGGAAAAGTTTGGGAACGTTTTCTAGGCTATAAAAAGGACCTTTCTAGGTCAGATTAAGGGTTCCCACTTTTGCCAATTCATCACAAACTTGGAGATCAAGATTGGAGACTACTTTTGTGTAACTTTTTGTTCTTTGTAGTTTATGTTGGATATTAGTTTAGTTCTTGGCATGTCTATGGCTAGGAACTAACTTAATTTAGGTCTTTCCATATCGAATCACTTGAAACTCATTCTTATGAATTAATGCATGTTTTGGTTTCTTCTTATCATTGTTGAGATTTATTCAATATTTGTCTTGATTGCTTGGTAATTAATTGATCACTAATTATCATAACCTATATGATTTCTAATCGAAAGCCGAAAGGGGAGATTGTGAATATGCTATAGTTGAATAAACATAGGTTAAATCGGGGACGAAAGTACCCCGATACTTGTGTAGCTTAATAGGTTATTGCTCTTAATCCTCCTTTATAGTCGATCTTGTCACCGAAAGGTAGAAGGGTTATATATTGGGGTTGAGTGTTTATATTACCTTAACAGGAGTATAGAACGACTTAGTTAACCTGCTGTCTCAAAATAGAAGAAGAACCATAATTAATTGCATTAACAAGTAAGATGAGCGGATAGTTGAGGAGATTTGGAAGCCCTATTTCCACCATATCTGAAGTAAAATAAAGTAATTTAGTTAGCATCTATAATTATAGTTATAAACAATTTATCAATTATCGGTTATCAAATAGATATCATAGAATAGAGTTTGATAATTGGACACTAATCCCTGAGGACGATAACTCGGTCTTCTAGACTATATTATTTGTCACGATACATGCATTTGTGTTTAGTGTGTGCATAAATCGCGCATCAAGTTTTTGGCGTCGTTGTCGGGGATTGGCGTAGTTCAATATCATTCTATCTATTCCTAATTTCTAATTTGGTTTTTATTTTTGTTTTTATTTATTACTATATTTTTCTCTTTTATTCGTGAAACCGTGCGCCGTGATCCGTTTGTTGATTTTGATCTATTGCAGGCATCTAGTTTCTGCGAAGGAGAAGAGGAGCAGATACACTTGTTCCCTTCAACCCGGAGATTGAAAAGACTTGCAAGCAGAACAGGAGAAACAGATGAATTTTGGTCTTAATAGCAATGGGGGGCTTGCAGAACAACAATGAGATGAACGAAGGGTTAGGTGATCATCAACCTAACCAATGATGCCCCGGAGGTTACCAATGGATGTGGAAGAAAGGGTCCAGGTCCAAGCTGAGAGAAGCTTGGGAGATTATGTGCTGCCAAGGGTGAATGGAGCACAAACTTGCATCAGCTCCAGAATAGGAGCAAATAATTTGAAATCAAACCCGCAATCCCGAGTATGGTGCGAATCGCTCAATTCGGAGGGTTGCCATCGGAAGATCCTCATATGCACATAGCGAACTTCTTGGAATTGGGTGCAACTTTCAAGTACAATGGTGTTACCGACGCCGCCATTCGATTGAGGCTCTTCCCCTTCTCACTCAGGGATAGAGCAAAAGTTTGGTTGAATTATCTGCCTACAGATTCTATATTCACATGGCAGGAGTTGGCACAGAAGTTCTTAGCAAAGTTCTTTCCACCGTCCAAAGCCGCTAAGCTGAGAGGGGAGTTGAACAATTTTTATCAGGCTGATGGAGAGTCACTCTATGAGGATTGGGAGAGATTTAAAGATTTACAGAGGAAGTGTCCACATCATAGCATTGAGCTGTGGAATTTGGTCCATATTTTTTACAATGGGCTAAGCGGGACCACAAGAACTATCATTGACGCAGCTGCAGGTGGAACTTTCATGAAGAAGACAACACATGAAGTCCATGATTTGCTAGAAGACATGACCACCAATAATCATGTAACAGAGGACAAAGGAGTGAGTGGAAGAAGAGCAATAGGAGTTCATGAGATTGATGCCATCACAGCGTTAAATGCACAAGTTGCTCTCTTGACCAAGCAACTGCAACACAACACAGTGTCAGTGAATGCAGTTCAAATGCCGTTGAGTTGTGAGATGTGTGGAGGTCCTCATACCTTTGATAGGTGCCCATCAGCAGACCCCAACAACATCTCTATCGAGCAAGCAGAATGCCAAGCAGTGGGGAATTATCAAAAGCCCCAGAACAACCCCTATTCAAATACCTACAATCCAGGGTGGAGGAATCACCCTAACTTTTCATGGAGGGGTGACCAAGGGAAGCAGAACCAGTTTCGAGGCCAATATCAAAATCATCAACCATTCACTCAGGCCTCATCTTCACAACAATTCAGTGCACCTGCTCAACAAGAAAAGCCAGATGAGTTGAGAGCAACCCTGTTGACACTCACCAACTCACAGACCCAGTTCATGGCATAGACAAGATCCTCTATCAGGAATTTGGAGACGCAGGTGGGACAACTGGAAAAGATGACAAACAACAGGCCACAGGGCACTTTGCCTAGTAATACAGAGATGAACCCCAGAGAACAGTGCCAAGCGGTGCAGCTGAGAAATGGAAAGCAGCTAGAACAGCTTACACCCCAGCCTGTAGTAGAACAGAGAGTAGATGCAGAGAGGGAGAGAGTTACTGAAGACCGCCCTATGTTAGAGAAAGTTCCAACAGTCCTAGTGAGGGAATACACTGAGAAGATTCCTTACCCTCAGAGGTTGCAAAGGAAAGCAGTTGATAAGCAATTCTCCAAGTTCTTGGAGGTATTCAGGAAGCTGCACATTAACATTCCATTCATTGAGGCATTGGAGAAAATGCCGACTTATTTTAAATTCATGAAGGAAATTCTTGGGAAGAAGAAGAAGTTGGTTGAGTATGAGACAGTGGCATTGACAGAGGAATGCAGTGTCATCTTGCAGAAGAAATTACCCCCCAAACTCAAGGATCCATGAAGCTTCACATTATCTTGCACAGTTGGCAGAGTGACATGTAATAGGGCCCTTTGTGATTTGGGGGCTAGCATAAATCTTATGCCCTTGTCCGTTTTCAAGAGGTTGGGGTTGGGTGAGGCCAAACCAACCACTGTGAGCTCTGGCGTGATGGGGCGATGGTGCATCCTGTGGAACAATTGAAGATGTCTTAGTTAAGGTGGGAAAATTCTTCTTTCCTGCGGACTTCCTCATCCTTGATATGAAGGAAGATGATGAGATCCCCATCATATTGGGAAGACCATTCTTGGCAACCGGGAGAGCCCTGATTGATGTGGAGAAGGGCGAGCTGACACTCAGAGTGGAGAATGAAGAGATGGTGTTCAAAGTGTTTAAACACATCATTGAACCCCCAGTCATAAGCAAGTGTTTTGCAGTCAGCACTGTCAGCACATCAGTTGAGCCAGCACAAGCCAAAACAAGGGAAATAAGTCCGCCAAAACAGGTGAGCAACGCTAAACCTCCTCTTGAGAAAAAGGAGAAAAATAAAAACAGAAGGCGGAAGCGAAAAATGTTGATAAAATGGATAGGTTGTGGGGTTACTTTACCCCATGCCTCTTGATAAGAAACTTGCGTCCGGCTAAAAGACGTTAAAGACAACGCTACTTGGGAGGCAACCCAAGGTTATTTTATTTAATTTAATGCAATTTAGTTTTACTTAGAACAGTCTCACGGAAGGTATTGTTTGCATGTTGTGATGACAGGTACAGGGCCAAAAATTTGGAGGACGAAAACGGAAAATCAAAAAAAAAAAAAAACCGGCTCAGCGCCACGACGCCCAGCAGAGGGTCATGGCGCAGGAAGTTGGGCACCACGGCGCCAGTTGCAGGGTCGCGGTGCCAAAAGTCCAGAAGATCTCTCAGCCGCGGCTAAATGAGCGCCACGTACCGGAAGTTGAGGTCGCAGAGTTTAGGCGACGCCGATTGCAGGGCCGTGGCGCCACGACGAAAAATCTGAATTTTAAAGGAGCCCTAATCCGATTTTCCTTTCTCCAAATCAAAAATCCAAAACCCTTCCTCTCTCCAAAACCCACGAAATTAACCCTTTTACCTAAAAATCTTCCACAAACTAAACTCAATCACAACCAAAGTACTTAAATTCCTTACACCCTTAGCCATCTAAAACAACAACCCTCATTCCATTGCCTCAATACATCATTAGGAACAAGAAAATCTTGAAGAACACCGTCCAAGGTAACCTTTATCACTTTTCTTGAAATCTTCAATACAATCAGGGGAGGTAATAGGTTTGGGGAGGTGCTTTATTGGTGGATGGTGTGTGGTGTGTTGAAGTTAGGTGTGAAAATTTCGCGGAAGATTATACCTAGTGAGCGTGGGGTGTTGTACCGGTGCTTTGAGTGAAGTTTGGGGGTTGAAGAGTGTTGTAGCTTGCTGACTACACTGTGTGTTGATTGGTTTGATTGATAGTTGCTGGGTAATATCACTGACACAAAGGAAACGCTGCCGAATTTATCTAAATATGTCTGCCAAGAAGAGGAGAGCTTCCACATCCACCTATGTCCCTCAATATGATACTACTAGGTTTGTCAGTCAAAAAGCAGAAGATAGATATTACAAACTTAGTACTAGACCCTTGATCCCTGAGAGAGGAATGAAGTACCAAAGGGAGTCATTTGAGGAGGGAGATGCCTGTGAGCCTATTCGGGCGATGATAGAGGTCATGGGGTGGAAGAGATTTGTTAATCCGGAAAGAATAGCACCACAGAACACCGTAATGGTGAAAGAATTTTATGCTAACTTTCCGGAGAGGGTAAATGGTAGATGCTTTGTGAGAGGACAGTATGTGCTTGTGACGGCCGAAGTGGTGAATGAGCTATTAAGAACAGCCGACGTTGAAGAAAGAGGCGATGATCGGAGCTATTTCAGAACTTGGTCTAGAGACGCCAACAACATCGACTGGGATATCGTCGCAAGCACATTATGCTACCCTGGGGATGAGTATGATATTGCAAGAAATTGATCAAGAGGACTGAGCAGATGTCGACCAACAAAGCGATCGGTTGGTTATATTTCGCGATGCGCTAATTTCATCGATGCACTTCACCAGAGTGTCAGCAGATAGAATAAAAATGATATATGGAATCATGTTAGGGAAGACGATTGATGTTGGGAAGGAGATATTGCAAAACATTGGAGAAACCAGTAGGTTGGTAACTACAGGTGGGTTGGGACATGGATCACTTATTTGCAGCTTATGTTCCAGACATGGAGTCCCAACCCTAGCCACTGATACATATGAGAAGGGTCAACCTCCTGTGTCATATGGGATAGTACATGCCTTCCCAGAACCAGTCCCTCCAAAGAAGAAAGACGGCGAGACCAAAGACCACCGCAGCAGCGGCAGAGGTCGCCGTGGATGAAGATGAGCACGAGACAGAGGCTCAACACGGCGCAGTAAAGACGCCACGGCCCTCGAATTAGAACCTCCGGTGCCTATAATGGAGCAGTTGCTCATGAACCAGAGAAGGATGATGCAGAATTTTGACATAATGATACAAGGTCAACAGGACCTGAGGCAAGGACAACAAGAACTAAGGCAGGAGCAACAACAGTTGCACCAAAGATTTGATGAGATGAGTTCTTTGTTCAACCAGTGGTTCATGCATTATCCGCCGCCACCGCCACCACTTTAAACCAAGTTTATAAATTGTCCCATTTTTCTTTTTCTTTTATTTTTGAGTCTTGCACACATTTGGGACACTGTGTGATTTAAGTTTGGGGGGGGGGGGTGTTTTATTGTTTTTGAGTCTTTTTGATTTGTTTTGGTATTTTTGAGTATTCTTTGAGTCATAATTTTTTTAAGATCATGCATGCCGTAGTTACTGGAAACGCCTAGTGAAGTAAAAGTTGAATAATGTAATGGAATTAGAAGCAACCATCTGAACACTTAGGTTAGATATGCCAAAAATTCATGAAATCGAACTATTTGGGGCATCTTTCTTGATTTGTGCATTGTTAATGATGAAAACCTATGTGTCTGCTTGCTTGTTATTTGAGGCGAAATAATTAGGATATGTCTGTTAGGGAGATGATTCAGACATTTCTTTGTTAGCCCTTTCTTACCATTTTTTGCCTATCCCTGACATTCAAATTATATCCCTAGTCAGCCTCTTTGAGCCTAAAAATAAGACCTTTCTTTGACACCCTATAATTCCATATTTGTGTCATAAGTGGAAAAAATTGAGATATTGGAATACAAAGTGTTGAAAAAGAGGGAAAAAAAAGTGAATAATTTTTTATGCACCCCAATGAAAAAGAAATAATAAATAGGCAAAAGCCTAAGTTTGGGGGTGCCGGCTATTTATAATACACTTCATTCTATCAAAATAAAAGAGGGGAAAGATAGGTATGAAGTGAAAAAGAAAATCAAAAGAAAAGGGAAGAGTTGAAAGAAAAAGAGCTTATGGTACGTAAGTTGAGCCTAAAAGCCTATTTTTACCTACCCATGCCTAAGCCTACATTACAACCCTGAAAAGCCCTGAAGATCTCTTATATATGTATCCATGATTAGTGGAGAATAGCAAGTAAACATGTCATAGGATTTTGAAATTAACGTGCATAGTTAGGTATTCGTACTTCCATTGAGCATGATTAAAGTGAATTTGCGAAATATCTGACTTGATGTGTTTAGAATGCTAAAAATCCATTCCATATGTTCCTGCATATTATTCTGCTAACCTTCATGCTTTTCTAAGTAACAATGATGCAGCAAAGTGATCAATGTCTTTGAGTCATTCTATTTTCTTTTTCCTTGTGTCTTTATTTCTTTCTTTTGATCTTTGCTCGAGGGCGAGCAAAGGTTAAGTTTGAGGGTATTTGATCGGTGTATTTTATATACACTTTTTGAGTCATTTTTAGTTAGTCTTTTGCCCATTTTTGTACAAATATGTGTCGTCTTAGGATAGATTTTCTTTCTTTTGAGTCATAATGGTTTAAAGTGGCACATTGGCGAAAAGGAGCGAAAAGAGGGCAGAAACAGAGGTTCCAGAGCTCAAAAAGCTAGAAAGTTGGCGACCCGAGCGAGAAACAGGGCGGCGCCTCCAACCAGCAGCATCAGAGCGCCACGGCTTCCAAAGTCTGCAGAGTAGGAGTTTTGCGCGCCATGGCTGGTCACAAGGCCGAGGCGTAAATTCGCCAACCGAATGGAAATGGGCCAAGGCCAAGAAGGAAAAGTTTGGGAACGTTTTCTAGGCTATAAAAAGGACCTTTCTAGGTCAGATTAAGGGTTCTCACTTTTGCCAATTCATCACAAACTTGGAGATCAAGATTGGAGACTACTTTTGTGTAATTTCTTTGTTCTTTATTTTATTTCTTTGTAGTTTATGTTGGATATTAGTTTAGTTCTTGACATGTCTATGACTAAGAACTAACTTAATTTAGGGTTTTCCATATCGAATCACTTGAAACTCATTCTTATGAATTAATGCATGTTTTGGTTTCTTCTTATCATTGTTGAGATTTATTCAATATTTGTCGTGATTGCTTGGTAATTAATTGATCACTAATTATCATAACCTATATGATTTCTAATCGAAAGCCGAAAGGGGAGATTGTGAATATGCTATAGTTGAATAAACATAGGTTAAATCGTGGACGAAAGTACCCCGATACTTGTGTAGCTTAATATGTTATTGCTCTTTATCCTCCTTTATAGTCGATCTTGTCACCGAAAGGTAGAAGGGTTCTATATTGGGGTTGAGTATTTATATTACTGATGCACGATTTATACACACGCTAAACGCAAGTGCACGTATCGTTACAAGTAATATAGTCTAGGTAAGACCGAATATCGTCCTCAGGGACTGGTTTTCAAGTATCGATTATCTATGATTTAGTTTCTATTTGGTTAACGTTAATTGAGTTGGAATTCTAAACTAATAATGCAGGAAATAAACTAATTATGAAAATACTTTGATTTAAATAAGTTATGATGGAGAATTAGGGCTTCCAAGATCATCAACTATCCACTCTATTCAATCCTTAATACAATTAGACTAACTTCTTCTCTACGTTAAGATAGCAGGTTAACTAGGCCGTTTTATACTCCTGTTAAGGTAATATAAACACTCAACCCCAATGGAGCATATTCACAATCTCCCCTTTCGGATTTCGATTAGAACTCATATAAGTGATGATAACTAGTGATCAATTAATTATCAAGCAATCAAAGCAATTATTGAATAAATCTTAAATAAGTGAAGAAGAAACCAAACTAATATATTAATTCATGAATAAGAGTTTCAAGAGAATCACAAGGAAATCCCTAATAAAGTAATTAGCTCTTAGCCATAGTCACGCTAAGAACTAATATAATCTCCAAACATGAACTGAAATAAACAAAGCAAAAAGAAAGAAAAGAAAATACTCAAGAACAAGTCTCCAAGCCTTCTAGCATCCAAGGATTGTGTTGTGGAATATTTACAAGATGAAATGGAATGGTGGATGGAGAATGGGATGGGTGATGGATTGGAATGTGAAATGAAGGATGGGTGGATCCATTCTTTTAATGATGTAGAGACTATTTATAACTCAAGAATCCTTTAGGTAAAGGGTTAGGGATTATGTAGGTAGAAAAGGTTATGGAATCCTTTTAGGAAAAGTTATGGAAAAGGGTTAAGGAATATGTAGGTAGGAAAAGTTATCCATTCTAAACTCTGAAAATGTGTCAAATTCGGCCCAAAAACTCAGAAATCCCGCGTCGGCGCTGCGTTCGTGAATCGGCGCCACGGCGCTACCAAAATCGTAGAGCTTGACGGCCGATGGTCGAGCCGCGCCGGTGACGGCATTCTTCCGGATTTTTCGTTTCTTCGTCCTTTGTTCATCCGGTCTTCGTCTGATTTCTTCTATATTTCCCGGACCTTCTTAGGCTTCATTTCTTGGCCCTTTTAGTGTGAAATTCCATCTCATTTATGCTCATTTCATCTCCTTTTCACCATTTCTCCATTTCTGACCGCTGTGACACAAAAGAAAGGAAAACGACCCTAATACTATACTAAACATAAATGAAATGAGTAAAATATTAACTAAAAATGACTCAAAAGGTGTATATAAAATACACCGATCAATTACCTTAACAGGAGTATAGAACGACTTAGTTAACCCGCTGTCTCAAAATAGAAGAAGAACCATAATTAATTGAACATTAACAAGTAAGATGAGCGGATAGTTGAGGAGATTTGGAAGCCCCATTTCCACCAAATCTGAAGTAAAATAAAGTAATTTAGTTAGCATCTATAATTATAGTTATAAACAATTCATCAATTATCGGTTACCAAATAGATACCATAGAATAGAGTTTGATAATTGGACACTAATCCATGAGGACGATAACTCGATCTTCTAGACTATATTACTTGTCACGACACGTGCACTTGCGTTTAGTGTGTGCATAAATCGTGCATCAACCCAACTCAAAGATATCCCCAAACGTTATTTGTGATTACCATGGAATGCATGGTCTCATCGAACAGAGGATTGTCGCCAGTTAAGGGATGAATTGGCCCCGATGTTGAAAAATGACCACTTACGTGAGTTCTTAAGTGATCGTGCAAAGGGGAACTACATAAATAGATAAATGAACAAGAAAATGGAACCGATAGTATATCATAAATATGATTATTAGAGGAATGAACATTCCGAAGAGAGCTGCCATGACTACAAAAAAGACAAAAGTCTCAATCACTCGGGAGAAAGATCCAGAGACTACGTGTCGGAGGGAATGACTTCTTTCAATGATGTAGACGCAAAAGGCATCATTCATCATCACAATGATGCGTTGGTAATTTCTGTCTTTATCAATAAATTTCAGATTAAGCATTTTTTTATTAATTCAGATATCTCGGCCAATATAATCTGGTGGAAAGTGGTAGAGCAGTTAGGGTTGTTGGACTAAATTGTGTTGGTGGCTCGGGTTCTCAACGAATTCAACATGGCAAGCGAGACTACAAGAAGGGGAATTATTCTTCCAGTTAACGCAGCCGGAATAATTCAGCAAATGAAGATATATATTTATTGAAGGTGAGATAAGGTACAACGCACTATTCGAAAGGCCTTGGATACATGACATGAAGGTCGTTCCTTCGATGTTGCACATGATTTTAAAGTTTCTGAATCCGGAGGGAATAAAGATCATTCATAGGGAACAACCTGCAGCAAGGGAAATGTTCACGGTAGAGAAAGTGGTGCAAGTAACGAAAGAAGTGAAGGATTTAAGTAAAGGTAAAGAAGTTAAATAGCAATCACAAGACTCGGACTTTTCGAGTCCGAAGAAAGAAAAGGAGGACAATATAAACTTCGAAGATGAAGAGGATTACTCTTGTGTCCTGAGGTCATTCGTGCTGCCAGATGATTTTGATACCACAAAGTCAACCACAGAGGGACTAGAGCAAGTCATCTTGTTCATGCATTTACCGAATAGAAATGTATACCTGGGCATCGGGTTATCCCCAGAGCTCAGGCTTAAATTAATTGAATTTATTATAGCTAACTCCAATTGTTTTGCATGTTCCCATTTAAACATGACATGTATTCCACCAGAGATCACAACTCACAAATTGAGTTTGGACTTGAGCTTTCCCTCAGTAAATCAAAAGAGAAGAACAATGGTCGAGTTCAAGCATAAATTTATCAAGGATGAGGTAATAAAGCTTTTGAATATAGGTTCCATATGGAAAATAGCTTACCCAAATTGGCTAGTTAATGTAGTGTTCATACTTAAAAAGGCAATAAGCTGAAGATGTGTATATATTTTAAAGATTTGAACAAGGCATGCCTAAAGAACTCTTTTCATTTGTCGCACATCGATCGAATGATTGATGCAATGGTTGCCCATGAGATGTTATGTTTTCTTGATGCTTACTCTAAGTACAACTACATTCATATGAATCTGGAGGATCATGAGAAAACTTCTTTTATAACTAGGTACGAGACATATTGCTATAATGTAATGTCGTTTGGATTAAAAAATATCAGAGCAACATATCAACGCCTAGTTAATCACACGTTCGAGGATCAAATAGGAAATACAATGAAAGTTTATATTGATGATATATTATTAAAGTCCCTGGAAGTAGAGGACCATTTAAAGCATTTACATGAAACATTTGACGTGCTCCAAAAGTACAACATGAAGCTAAATACTAAAAGTGTGTTTTTGGAGTTGGCTCGGGCAAGTACTTAGGTTTCTTGGTTTCGAACAAAGGAATATAGATTAATTTGGATAAAATTAAAGATATCAAAGAGATACCAGAGGTGCTTGACAATGTAAAAACAGTGTAAAGACTCACCGGGAGGATAACCGCTTTAAGTAGGTTTATCTCTCGATCATCGGAGAAAAGTCATCAGTTCTTCCCATTGTTGAAAAAAAAGAATGACTTTGAGTGGACACTGGAGTATCAACGAGTTTTGAGGGATTTAAAGAAATTGAAAGTAGACGAGCAGTTGTTCGTGTACCTAGCAGTGTCCGAAGTAGCGGTAAACGCATTGTTGGTTTGAGAAGAAAAAGGTACGCAATTTCTGATTTATTATGTGAGTAGGACATTGGCTAGTGAAGAGACTAGGTACCCTGTTACACCTCGTTGTTTTAAGACGATAATTAGAGAACGTAATTAAGGAAGTAAGATTTGAATATTGGATATAAAGTATACTTATATATGCTAATCCAGAAATTTGTATACAAAGGATGTGATTCCCGAATAATTTTGGATGCCACACGTGTGGTATGGGCTTAGTGCCGTATATAAATTATATTTGGATTGGAATTTTCGGATTTTATATAAGATTGATTAGGTGGAAGATTAATTAATTGTGGGATTAATTTTTAGTGGAGGGAATAATAATTAGTGGTATCAGAGCAGTTCGTCCTCAGAATGTCTACAGACCGTGTTTAGTAGAGTCTTGTGTATGAGTATGTTGTGCACCATACTTATACGCAGGAGACTGTCGAACATTTAGGATTGGTTTCTATTCTTTCATCTCATAGATCGTGCAATAGAGCTATGTTACTAGGATAATCCATCTTTGATGTATTATTGTGTTTCCAGCTATGCCACCGAAGAAGGCGACAACGTCCCAGAATGACAAGTTAGTAGCACGAGCTACCAGTCAGACCCGGAGAGTTACCAGGGCTCATACCCAGTCTATGCCTGAGACTGTACCCCAATCAACGGGCTCTGCTGCATCGCCACCTCCAGAGGCTCCAGTTCAGGGGGCAACATCATCACTAGCTCCTGAGGCCCCAGTTCCTGAGGCTCACTCTCCTCACCGAGGCAGGACGAGCCATGAGAGATGCGATAACCGCCGACCAGATTAGTGGCAGAGCAGACTCGTAGACAAGGGCTTGGAGTTGACCACATATCTGACTGTTTGAGGATTCGTGATTTCTTGAGTTGTAATCTTCCAGAGTTTTTCAGGTCAAAGCCCGAGGATGACCCACAGGAGTTTATCCGACATATGTAGCGTACATTGAGGGTGATCAAGGCTTCAGAGACTGAGTCTGTGAGTTGGCTTCATATCGGATGCGGGATGTAGCGATTAATTGGTATGAGTCTTGGGAGTTATCCAGAGGCGAGGGTGCTCCTCCAGCTGTATGAGATGAGTTTATAGAGGCATTCCTTGGCCACTTTCTGCCTCTAGAGATGAGACGAGCCAGATTCGACAGATTCCCACACTTGAGGCAGAATGGTAGAAGCGTTCGGGAGTATAGTCTGGAGTTTGACTCGTTGGCCCGATATGTGCCTACTATTGTAGCTGATATGGCGGACAGAGTGTATCGCTTTGTGATGGGGCTGGACTGCTTCTTGATCGATGGTTGTATGTCTGTGGATCTTCATCCAGGTATGGATATTGCCCGAGTACAGGCCTATGCACAAGGGGTAGACGACCGAAATAGGGGAAGTCAGCCGAACAAGGATCACGATAGAGGAAGCATAAGTGGGCTAGGTCGGCTGGGTATTCAGGTGAGTCTCGAGGCGGGCAGCCTCAACAGCATGTCTGATATTCTTCCTATCCAGCACAGAGTGTGCCTCCACAGTCTACAGGTAGGAGATTTGACCGCACGGGGTATTCAGGAGCTGGTCAGAGCTCTAGAGCTGCAGGTTCACAGGCAAACAGGGGTTCGAGTCAGACAAGGCCACCTTTGCCTCAGTGTTCTCGGTGTGGTAGGTCCCATTTTGGGGAATGTTATTTTGCTATGGGTGTTTGTTATTCTTGCAACCGTCAAGGCCATATGATGAGAGAATGTCCATATAGAGGTGGTATGACTCGACCATCGGGTGATTCTTTGGTTCATCATCTTCCATAGCTATGCGCCCCGAGCGAGGTGTTCGATGCCCGAGCCGTGGTAGAGTCGTGGAGTTCGATTCTAGCATCCTCGCACCGCATATATGCTTTGGCTAGTAGACATGATCAGGAGGCGTCGCCAGATGTGGTTACAGGTATATTATCGATGTTTTTCCGAGACGTATATGCATTGATAGATTCAGGTTCAACTTTATCATATATATCACCCTTTGTTGCTAGTAGTATCGGAAAAGAACCTGAGTCGATAGAACCATTTGAGGTAGCTACACCGGTAGGAGATTTGGTCATAGCTAAGCGGGTGTATAGAAATGGTTCGGTTGCGGTATATAGTCGTCATACCATAGCATACTTGATAGAGTTAGACATGACGGAATTTGATGTTATTATGGGTATGGATTGGTTGACTTCTTGTTATGCTAACGTTGATTGTAGAGAGAAGTTGGTTCGATTCCAGTTTCCAGACGAACCAGTTATAGAATGGAGAGGAAATACAGCATCGCCGAGGGGTTAGTTTATTTCATACCTCAAGGCAAGGAAGATGGTCAGAAAAGGTTGTATTTATCATTTAGTTCAGGTGCGTGATACGGAATCAGAGGTACTGCTAGCGATATTTCGACTGCTCACGTAAGCGCACGCATCGTTCACAAGTAATATAGTCTGGTAAGACCGAATATCGTCCTCAGAGACTGGTTATCAAGTACCGATTATCTAAGCTATGGTTTCTATTTGGTGAACGTTAATTGATTTGTATTTTTATCTAATAACTAAGGTTAAGTAATTACAGAAAATAAACTAACTATGATAATACTTTGGTTTAATTCAGTTATGAAGGAATTAGGGCTTCCAAAATCCTCGACTATCCACTCTATTCAATCCTTAATGCAACTAGAATTATTCTCCTTCTTCGTTAAGATAGCGGTTAACTAGACTGTCTTATATTTCGGTTAGAACATATAATCACTCAACCTCAGTGCAGAACTCTTCTATATTTATATGATAAGATTTACCACTTAAGAGGATTAAGAACAGTAACCTATAATGCTACACAAGTATCAGGGTACTTTCGTCCGCGATTTTAACCTATGTCTAGTCAATTACAGCATATCAAAATCTCTCATCTCGGTTTTTGATTCGAAATCATATAGGTTATGATAACTAGTGATCAATTAATTATCAAATATTTATACCAAATATTGACTAAATCTTAATCAAGCGAAGAAGAAATCAAACTACTGCATTAATTCATGGACAACAGTTTCAAGCGATTCATAAGGAAAGCCTTAATAGAGTGTTTAGCTCCTAGCCATAGTCATGTCAAGAACTAATACAAACCAACATAAACTGAAATAAAAACAAAGAAAAGAAAAGAAACTTGAACCAAAATTGTCTCCAATCTTGTGTTGTAGTCTCCTTTTCCTCTCCAAAGTAGAATGTGAAATTATGTACAAGATACCTCAAAGTAGAATGAATAATATGACATAGGGTATATGGTTTTATACTTATAAACTATATTGCTTTGGACCCTTATACCCCTGTACAATTTCGGCTCGGATCTGCAAAATTCTGCGTCGGCACCGCGGTGCCGGAAGTCCTGCAGCCAACCTGAACTCGCGGATCTTTTGGCACCGCAGTGCTGCATAATGGCACCGCGGTGCCGAAAGTACTGCAGCAAATATTTTTCGAAACCTTGTCTTTTTCTCGTCCGGACTTCGTCTGATTTCTTCTATACTTTCAGGGACTTCTTAGGCTTCATTTTTTGGCCCTTTTAGTGTGCACTTCCATCTCAAATAAGCTCATTTCATCTTCTTTTTGACGTTTCTCCATTTATGACCGTTGTGACTCAAAAGAAAGAAAAACAACCACAATACTATACTAAACACAAATGAAATGCGTAAAATACTAACTAAAAAGAAATCAAAAAGTGTATACAAAATACACCTAACAAATACCTCCAAACTTAAACTTTACTCGCCCTCGAGTAAAGCATAAAACAAAATAAAGACACAAAAACAAAAGACTCAAAGACTCAAATCAAGCAGCTGCACAAATACTTAGAAACACATGAACGTCAGTTGGATAATATGTAGGAATAGATATAACATGAATTTAGCAATCTAGAATTTCAAGTCAGATATTTTGCAAATTCATTTCAATCATAAGTAATGGAAGCATAAATACCTAACCTATGCATATCAATTTCATTTAGGTCTATGGGCATGTTTACTTGTTATTCTCCACTAATCATAGACATATATTCTAGAGATCATCAGGACTTTTCAGGGTTGTAATGTAGGCTTAGGCAGGGGTAGGTAAAATTAGGCATTTAGGCTCAATTTACGTACCATAAGCGTTTTTCTTATTCAACCATTTTGTCCTTCTTTTTGGTACTTTTTTCATTTCATACCTATCATTCCCCTTTTCTTTTTTGAGAGAATGAGATACATTGTAAATTTCATTGGGGTGCATCAAAGTTTCTACTCTTTTTTTTATCTCTTTTTCAACACTTCTCATTCCAATACTTTTTCATTATCACTTATGGCACAACAAAAGAATCATAAGGTGTCACGACCCGACCCCGGGCCCGCGACTGGTGCCCTACCTGAGCACCCTTACAGGTATACATCAGAGATAATCAGCGGAACATACATGAAACTTATAAAATAAAACAACAGAAATAAAACAACGGGTTAGCCGATAGGGCTACCTTCTTGTACATATATATATATACAACCAAGCGATTTCCTTTCCTTTACAAACCGACCCACATATGTGACTCTGCACTCTAAAAGTTTTAACATAACAAGCGTGGCGTGACAGGCCCCGCCATACCACGAATATACATGAATCTACAACCTCGTGGAAAACCGCATCAAGAGATAAGCCTCCGAGCAAATGGAGTTTTTCCCCAAAATCAACCGAGATCCCAAGAGCAAGGATCACCAACCAGGTACCTAAAACTGCGGCATGAACGCAGCCCGAAGAAGTCGATACAACAGTGCGAATATGGAAGAAATAACGTGATAAGAAAGATCATAATCGTACAAAAGAATGACAGGACAAGTATAAAAAAGTACATACGGATCTGTAGTGTCATTACCACTTATGAACTTAATCGCACCTTATTATCTTTTCCCATTTTCAATAAAAGTTATAGTCACATTCTTATGCATGATTAGGAAAAATCATTAAGTTCATTACTATATGACTTACTTATTTTTCATAACATAATCCGCCCTTTGGGAGGGGCGCTTATACTACCCTACCAACTGGGACGCGATCAAATCACACAAATATCAAAGCGCGTGCGGAATCCCCATCACCGCCGAAGCTATAAGTGTAAAATATAACCACGTGTCGCGCGTGGCATCCCACCTCACCGGCGTACACATACACACACATATATATATCTCCCGCGTGGAATCCCACATCACCGCCGACAACTATAAGTGTAAATATAACCATGTGTCGCGCGTGGCATCCCACCTCACCGCTTACAGATACATACACAACACATATATATATCTCCCGCGTGGAATCACATCACCGCCGACAACTATAAGTGTAAAATATAACCACGTGTCGCGTTGGCATCCCACCTCACCGTTTGCAGACACATACACATATATATATATATATATATATATATATATATATATATATATATATATATATATATATATAACGCGACGCATGCCGAATCCCACATCGTATAAGCGTGGCCATAACGTGCCTCGGCGTCCTCATCGTAGTGCAGTCTTCGTGTGAGCTAGCCCGTGGAGTAAAATATAACATGGTCGCGTGCCGGAATCCCACATCGTATAAGTACGGCCATGGAGTAATAAAGCGCGGCATCTAACCCGCGTCTCGGCCGCGTGCCGGCGATCCTCATCGTATAAGCGTGGCCAAGATCAATCCTGATGGAAGCATACCCGTGGAATCCCCATCACCGCCGGTGCGTCGAATAAAATGTCCGGCGTCTCACCCGCGTCTCGTCATACGCCGGAATCCCACATCGTATAAGCGTGTCGGATCAATCATGATGGAAGCATACGTGGAATCCACATCACCGTCGATGCCCAAGTAAACTTATAACAAGACAGCCGGCCCTCCAACCGAGAGTCACGACAACGTAACATATACTACTTGCACTTAAAGCTATCACAAGCAAATACATGCAAGTTCATTAAACCTTTAGCCTTCCATTTTTATAAACTCATGACACTTCCGTTTTACACATAAAAATCCGGGAATTTAACCCCAAGTACTACGTACTTTCATTATTTTCAAAAGATCCCTTTTTCATATAAAACCCCAAGATACTAACACCCGTAGTATCCAAAGCTTGGTACATTTCACATAAGTCACGATACTTTTAGAAATACATTTCTACTTTCTAAATCAAGTGACCCTTACTTTAAAGCTTTAAGCAAGTGATACCTTTAAATCAAATTGCCCTTCCTTAATACAAGTTATTTCTTTGTTTACCTTATTAGAGAAAACCATTCTCTTAACCTTCCATAAATCCGTTATAACCAACTTCCCATAAAGCCGTTATAACCTTTTATGGTTTTAGACAAAACTCACTCCTTTTATAACCAAGAGACTTATACTTTTTAAAACCAAGTATTGTATACTTTCAAATAAATTTCTCTTAACTTTCAAAGTACAATTAGTCTCTTAACCTTTAGAAATCAAGTGACTCCTTTTATTATAAAACCTTAGGCAATTGATGCCTTAGAATCAAGTTGCCTTTTCATTAAGAAAAAAATCAAGTCATTTATCTTTCCATAAAGCAAATATAACCAACTCCCCATAAAGTCGTTATATTCACCTTATACCTTAGCCAAAAACAATTTCCTATCCAAGGGACTTATACGTTTAAAACGGAACAAGTATCACATACTTCAAAACTCTTCAAGTCCCTTAACTTTAATAAAACATTAGACATCCTTAATACTTTCAAAGAAGCGAGTTAATCTCCTAACTCACCCGACTTGGCCATTCATATACTAGTAAGGATATCAAGATCTTGTACGTCTACCGTACTATATACGTGCAACTAGTCATGCTCAAAGGATAGGAAAAGTTCTACATACAGTAAATCACACAACTACCTCTTAACTTCTAAGAGTAGAAGGGAACATGAAATGATACCACAGGTATATTCCATACATAGAATCATGCCAAAGGAAGGAAGAGGTTCACATACCTCGCGACGATTATCGACAAGTAGCAAAAATGCTCCAAAGTACTTCAACCTTGATAGCTATTCCATCCTTCAAGTAGGATACGCTATACTTAGTACTTCAACCTATAATGGTCACAATACGTCCATTAACCTCTTACTTCAAACGTAGAATATTCTAAGTGCTAAGTCACTAAATTCTACGGAAAATTGGACAGCACCTCCTTTGTTTCTACTCACTTTGCCACCTTTTTCAAGGCCGAATACAATAACCAAACACGCCACATTTAAGGCTCAAACAATGAAATCATCAATAGGGGATTACACGCCTACTAGACGTGTAAAATTCACTTCACAATAGATATCAAATTAATACAACTTACTAGGCCAATTCGGCTAACTTGAAGTACTACAACATCAATTCTTATCCAATTTCCATTTCAATCCAAGTTGTTAGCATAACATGATATCAAGCCGCAACCGATTATAACTACTATAATCTTCAAGTAATTAACATGCGACAATTCTAATAGACGACCAAAATGTAATTCAACTTCACAAGGCTTAAATGACATTTCGGATTTTAGCTACAATCAATCCATAATACTTATAAACTTCAACACATAAACTTCATGCTAGCTATAAGCCAAGCTAACAACAATATATATAATCTTGGAACACTTTTAAGAGACAAGATTATACCTCAACGAATCTTAATCCAACTCCAACCAAGTCGCTTCCTTAGCAACTTAGAGACTCTTCAAGACACTTCAATCCGCTACTTGAGACTCTTAGAACAATACCAACAACTTTCCTTCAAACTTCCAATCCAAAACCTAGAAAGCAACTAGGTTTTCACTTTGCGACTATCCCGAAAACTATCTTTTTCCGAGATTTTTCTAATGAGATATGCTTACAATACCCTCATGAATCTTGGTTTAAAGTGTGGAGCTAAATGGATAACAAACAAAATTTTTTGTTGAAGGAGAGGGGCAAACCCGAGAGCACATTGCTCATGTTCTTCAATTTCTCTTGAAAATTTGGCTAAGTGTGGACTTGTCTCACTACTAGTAGTATTATAAAGTAAATACGGCGGTTAAGATGTGCACAAATGGGTGGCTAGGATGATGGTTCTCTTAAATATCAAGCTTGTGGACCCATTGACTAAGTCAATTATGTCAAGCCTTACTACTTGCAAGACTTGTCTTCCTAACAAGGGTCAAATGACCCTTGTGCCCATGTATTTCGTCCAAGACATCAATAAGGGGGTGACACGTGTCGCCCTCCCATTCGTCACAATATTACGTTTTCCGACAAATTTCATAATTTCGATAAATTTTTACAAGTCTCAAATCTTAACACTGTGAGTTCTTACGTACGTTCTTAAAACATGTCCTGTAAATACGGGGTGTAACATAAGGTGTCAAAGAAATAACTTATTTTAGGCTTAACGGGGCTGACTAGGGGTACAATTTATGTCAGGGTAGGTAATGAATGGTAAGAAGGGCTAACAAAGAAATGCTTGAATCATCTCCCTAAACATGTACATCTTAACTATTTCGCCTCAAATAGCAAGAAAGCATACTTCACAGACATTTTTCAATTGACAACACATAGGCTAAGCATCAAATATTCCACATAATCAAATTTTATAAATTTTTGGCATATCTAACTTAAGCACACAGATTTTAGCTTCTCATTCCATTACATTATCCCACTTAGTTCACTAGGTGTTCCAAATAAGCACAACATGCATGATTATAAAAAAAAACACAAAAACAAACAAAAGACTCAAAAATAGACACAAAAATAAAATAAAGTAAGAACTCCCCCCCCCCAAACTTAAACTACACATTGTCCCAAATGTGTAAAAGACTCAGAAATTAAAGGGGCGACTTACAGACATACATCAGTTCAGAACGGTGGTGATGGCGGCGGATATTGCACTGAGACGGTGTTTGTGGGAGGAGATTTGGTGATTCAGGGCCTTTTTATTTTTCGAAAATTGCTATCGGCACCGCGGTTCTGCATAGTGGCACCGCGATTCTGCATGATGGTACCGCGGTGCTGAAACTCCTGATTCGATGTTTTCCAGCATTTTTTCCTGCTTCATGTCTCATTTCTTCACCTGGCATCACAACACAACAAAAATATCAAAAGTGAGACTGTTCTAATTTAAACTAAAACAAACTAAAACGAAAAATTTAAATAACATAATTAAAACCTTGGGTTGCCTCCCAAGTAGCGTTGTCTTTAACGTCTTTTAGCCAGACGCAATTAATCTTTACTAGTGCCCAGTGGATCCTTCTGTGAACTGCTTGCAATTCGCACAATCATTGTTACAGGTCTCACTTTTCCTACAACATTTTTTTCAAACAAGGGTCTCATATCTAAGATTATCCCCCAATTACACAAGGCAATCTTGTCTTTTAGGCTCTCTATAATGTAGAGATCAGTGAAACTCCCTACATCTCTCAACTTTTGGGGGTGCCCTTCAGAGTATGAACTTTCTTTTTGCGGGTCAGCAATGACATTTGGTGGTGTCCCTTCTGCAATAGGGTGGTCCTCAGTGACCTCTTCTTTTTCTACACCAAATATCTCTCCAATTTCCTCAATAGCTTGTTGTGGTTCAGGTTCCACCATCTGCTCACCACTTCTCGTAACTGGGTTACTCGGTGGACTTTCTTGAGGTGTAACGGGTACCATGTCCATCAGTTTCCCGATTTGTGATTCCAAATTCAGAATTTGTCCCACTTGAGTCTCCAATTTCTGCAAAGAGGATCTTACATCCACCATGAACTGAGTTTGGGCGTTTGTGAGTTCCAACAATGCTTCTCTCAATTCATCCCGCTCCTCTGATGGGGCCTGACTCTGTGGCTGCTGAAATTTCCCTTGAGGAGTCTGGGACTGGGTGAGCATGAGTAAGGCTTCCTGCAGCTCATTTCGATCTACCTGTGGAACCTGTGGGTTAAATTGTTGTTGATGATACTGATACTGAAGATAGTAGTCGAAGTACTGCTGCCCCTAATAGTAGTAGTAGTCCATTTTTTTTAATTTTCTTTTTCAAGTTTACCTACAAAATAAGAAAAATAATAAAAAGTGATAAAAAGATGCTCGCAGAACAACTTAGAAACTTATTCCTGGAGCAATCAAATTAAAAATAAAATAACATAATCAAATATATACAAACCAAATTAGAAATAAGATTAGATAATTCGATATTGAAAGTACGTCAGTCCCCGACAACGACGCCAAAAACTTGTTAGCGATATTTCAACTGCTCACGCAAGCGCACACATCGTTCACAAGTAATATAGTCTGGTAAGACCGAATATCGTCCTCAGAGACTGGTTATCAAGTACCGATTATCTAAGCTATGGTTTCTATTTGGTGAACGTTAATTGATTTGTATTTTTATCTAATAACTAAGGTTAAGTAATTACAGAAAATAAACTAACTATGATAATACTTTGGTTTAAATTAGTTATGAAGGAATTAGGGCTTCCAAAATCCTCGACTATCCACTCTATTCAATCCTTAATGCAACTAGAATTATTCTCCTTCTTCGTTAAGATAGCGTTTAACTAGACTGTCTTATATTTAGGTTAGGACATATAATCACTCAACCTCAGTGCAGAACTCTTCTATATTTCTATGATAAGATTTACCACATAAGAGGATTAAGAAAAGTAACCTATAATGCTACACAAGTATCGGGGTACTTTCGTCCGCGATTTTAACCTATGTCTAGTCAATTACAGCATATCCAAATCTCTCCTCGATTTTTTATTCGAAATCATATAGGTTATGATAACTAGTAATCAATTAATTATCAAACATTCATACCAAATATTGACTAAATCTTAATCAAGCGAAAAAGAAATCAAACTACTACATTAATTCATGAATAACAGTTTCAAGCGATTCATAAGGAAAGCCCTAATAGAGTGTTTAGCTCCTAGCCATAGTCATGTCAAGAACTAATACAAACCAACATAAACTGAAATAAAACAAAGAAAAGAAAAAAAACTTGAACCAAAGTTGTCTCCAATCTTGTGTTGTAGCCTCATTTTCCTCTCCAAAGTAGAATATGAAATTATGTACAAGATGCCTTAAAGTAGAATGAATAATATGACCTAGGGTATAGGGTTTTATACTTATAAACTTATTGTTTTGGACCCTTATACCCCTGTCCAATTTCGGTTCGGATCTGCAAAATTCCGCGTCGGCACCGCGGTGCCGGAAGTCCTGTAGCCAACCTGAACTCGCGAAAGTGTGACTCTATATGGGTGATTGTGGATAGGCTGACGAAATCAGCCCATTTTATTCCAGTCAGGACTACCTATTCAGTGGAAGATTATGTCAGACTGTACATCAGGGAGATAGTGAGACTTCATGGGGTGCCTACATCTATTATATCGGACAGAGGAGCTCAGTTTACAACTAACTTTTGGAGGTCGTTCCAAAAGGGATTGGGGACGCAGGTGAGTCTTAGAACAACATTTCATCCTCGGTGATGGGCGGTGATCGCATGTCGGACTACAGAGGATATGTTGAGAGCCTGCATTATTAACTTCAGAGGTATCTGGGATGATCATTTACCACTCATTGAGTTTGCGTATAATAATAGCTATCATTCCAGTATCCAGATGGCACCGTATGAGGCCTTATATGAGAGGAAGTGTAGGTCACCTATCGGTTGGTTCGATGTGGGCAAGACTAAATTAATCAGCCCAGACATGGTTCAGCAAACGGTTGATAAGGTGAAGCTTATCCAGGAGAGGTTGTTAGCAGCCCAGAGTCGACAGAAGTCGTATGCAGATAATTAACGTCGATACTTGGAGTTTCAGATTGGTGATTGGATCTTCCTGAAGGTGTCACCCATGAAGGATGTGATGAGATTTGTCACGCCCCAAATTTTCCTAAGTCTTTACTTAGGGCGTGATGGCACCTGGACAATTATTTTCCACCAGGAGCACCATTTAATTCTCTTTATTTAGAAATTTAAACTTATATTCAAATACGGAGCTATTAATAAAAATAACAATAAAGAAATTTGTTTATGACTTTATTGAAAATATAACGCGAGCCCATACTCGTGCAAATATTATTTCTACATAGACATACTGACAAATATTATTCTAAGTTGGAGGGGAGCCCATTCCACACGGGCATTTCGAGACACCGAACCGACATTACGAACTCGACGAGTACCAAGCCCAAGAATGGACTTGGTATGACAAGAGGTCATGGACGATCGCTAGCCTTGGCGTGAGCCTTTCCTCTATCACGCTTTCAAACATGTTAATAAAAGAGTCACCTACCATCCAAGGTGAGTGAGAACCTTACCTGCAATTCAAAGTAACACCACAATATTCCAAGTGCAATCACATTATAACGTAATAAGCATATTGCAAAAACATATCAAAGTTACAACATCTTTAAATATGCAACAACTCCTCATAGGAAATTCTCGGTTAACTAACACTTCATTTTATCTCGTATTATACGTTAAGACATTCCTGCATTTCCACATGTTTATTACATTTATATATTTGTGAACGCGTATTCACTTTTCATATTTATATATAGTGAACATGTATTCATCTTTCATATTTGTTGCGTGCAACCCGATCCATTATATTTACGTATTTGTGAACACGTATTCACTTTACGTTTTGTTGCGCGCAACCCGATCCATTATGTTTACGTATTTGTGAGCGTGTATTCACTTTACGTTTTGTTGCGCGCAACCCGATCCATTATATTTACGTATTTGTGAACATATATTCACTTTACGTTTTGTTGCGCGCAACCCGATCCATTATGTTTACGTATTTGTGAACACGTATTCACTTTACGTTTTGTTGCGTGCGCAACCCGATCCATTATATTTACGTATTTGTGAACATATATTCACTTTACGTTTTGTTGCGCGCAACCCGATCCATTATGTTTACGTATTTGTGAACGCCGTATTCACTTTACGTTTTGTTGCGCGCAACCTGATCCATTATATTTACGTATTTGTGAACATATATTCACTTTACGTTTTGTTGCGGCGTGCAACCCGATCCATTATGTTTACGTATTTGTGAACGCGTATTCACTTTACGTTTTGTTGCGGCGTGCAACCCGATCCATTATATATTTATATATTTATGTGAACACGTATTCACTTTTCATATTTTTCAGAAGATCAAATAAATACTATTCTCTTTTCTAACATTCTGTCATTCCTACTTGTAACGATTATAACCTTTTAACCATAACTCCAACTAAGGTGTTTCTCAAGCGAAAACTAAGGTAAGACGGGGATCTTTCACTGTACCAAATTTCATTTAAAACTACTGTCGCGCCCTTTTCCGACCGCGACATATATTTTTTATAGCGAGCCCTGCTTAAAATGCAATGTTAGAAAATAAATAATAAAAGTGCTAAAGTGCAAAAAGGGTGCTAAAATGTTAAAATTGCAAAAGATGCTTAAAAGCTTAAAAGGTGCTAAAGGTGCAAAAAGATGCTAAAGTTTAAAAGGGTGCTAAAATGCTAAAATGCTAAAAAGATTAATTTTAAAGCTAAAGGGTGCTAAAAGTGCAAAAAAATGCTAAAGATGCTAAAGTTTAAAAGAGGCTAAAATTTAAAATGCTAAAGAGTGCTAAAAGGCTAAAGGGTTGCTAGAATGCTAAGGGTTCGCGGAGTCGCCACCTAATTAGTTTGGGTGAATTAGGACACCTAAATGTTTAACTAGTTTAAAGTGAAACATTAACTCCATTTTATGGTCTGCTAAACTTAGTGAGATTCTGGGTAAGGGTTCTTTATTATCCTAAAGGGAAGGGGTTAGGCACCCTAAAGGATCCGCTAACTTGCGGTTGTCCGTTCAAACCTAGGGCTAATTACTATTGCTAAGAATGCGTGTTTTAAAAAAAAATATATGAAAAATGCTTCAAAATGTTTTATAAAAGGAAGCATGTTGATAAAAGTTCGTAAGACTAATACTATAAAAATAACGTTCTTAAATGTGCATTTATATTGTTTATAGATATATGCAATGTTGATTTATGATCCAAGATATGCTTTTAGAATCAAATATATATGACGTAGTGCCAAAGATGATTATTTTATAGTTTTCCGATAATAAGGTTGTTCAACACAAATTATTTATATTATGCTAATGAAGGAGCTTATGAGAAAATTAATTTATTTTATCATGAATTTTAAAAGTGCATTTCGGATTTAAAGTGCAATTAAGAGTGCATTTCAGATTCTTAGAACTACCCACCCAATTTATTTATTCCAACGGGCTAATTGTTCTATGTCTCCTATTAATTACAAAGTTAAAGAATTAGGCAACAATTTAAACAAATAATATAAAGGTGGATATGATCACGGCTCTCAAGACATGTGGCGACATCATTTTGTCCTATTTTGTCTTAGGAATCTCTGAGGCGGGAATGCAAATGCGGGTGCGGGTTGCCATTTGAAATGACTGGCGATGAGTCTCGCCGTGAGACTCTTTATTTTGCTCCGGTGCGTGCCATGTAAAAGAAAGAAAATGATAAGGATTAGTACATGCCCAAATTCATTAAACAAAAGCAAGCACTTGACACGTAGTTTGCATTTAAGCCAACACATGTATATAAATACCAAACAAAAGCGATATAAGGATGCAGCCAGCAAGTAGTATTGTACATAGCCCCTGACAATTCCAAGTAAGCGATGCAAGCAACAGAAGTAGAAACAGTAGGCAAAGAACTAGGCAGAGACAGTGAGCAGCAGGCAATATGCAGAAAGCGAAATGAAGCAATGGGCAGAGACGAGCAAGATGCAAACAGAGACGATGGCGAGGAATACAATGGCGAGCATGTAGCAGAAACAATGGGCGTAGCGATGGCGAGATAGAAATAAACTCCAAAGAGTAAAATTTCCAGTTTTTTTTTTAAAAAAGAAGGGCCAATTAATCCTATTCTTACATGCTCATATGAGTCACACTAACACATTATATATGCATTAATGATCAGTGATACCGGGACAGAGACACCAAACATGGGTGAAATAATATGGCAACACATAGCACGCTAGTTTAATTTAAGATACATGACTCAACATCGAAGCAAATGGCTAGGACTGAAGTAAATCCATTTTCCCCAATCATATGCCCAGATTTCCCAATGGTTTGAACTATGTTAGCACCAAACTATCCCTCATATATGCTTAATAGAGGAACGCAGCCAACAGGCCCAGAAGAGATTCAGGCTACAGATCCCTTACTGTTAAAAGAAAACAGTGATGGGCCCTAAACTCGAACAGAACAATTTTCATGATTTTATTAATCAAGCCAGCATATCAATTCGGCTTTTCTTACTACCAACGTCATTAACACGTGTAACTTGACACACAAATTGATCTCTCGCTACACTCTTACTATTATGGGCACCTATTTAGCATTTGACCTTCAAATAGATGATTAATCTAAGAGCAGAAATGAGGATATGCCAGCAGGTTTTAGAATGAAGCCATCATAATAGCATCAGTGGATAGTTTAGGCAAATAAGGTATCTATCTTCGTCTTGACACAGGAATTCTGCATACTATATGGTAGATCACATCATACCTCATTGTATGGAACTGAATTGAGCACACAACATGTGCAAGTAACTCAACATGGCATTCCAGTTATAATATTTGCAAATAGCCAAGAACACTACTGATACCAAAACATGCTTCATATAGGTTTAGCGCACATAACAATAATCCACATACTTACATATGTAAAGTATACGAAGATATCTGATTGCAATATACATCCATGCACAGGAAAGCAATATACTTTGTATACATAGATTCGCCGGCGAATAGAAGCAGATAGATGGTTGTCGACTGTTATTACTTACCATTTTAAAGCACTTGACTATCAAATTAACTAATCATGACATAAAGAATCCAACTAAGGAACACAATCTGATCTATATCGCCAAGCGAACAGTTAATACAATTAACAACGATTAAATTCGTGATAAACCCACGAGTACGAGAAATTTATGATACAAACACAAGTTCGCACAAAGAGAATACGTAATGAATCAAGGCGAGAAGGAGTGGATTTTACCTTCCGCAGCGACCGGGCGGCGTATCAAGTCGTCGGAGCCACTCGACGGGTATTGCGATGCGATTGAGGGGCGAGATTTAGTTGTTGGTTTCTTTGCTGGACTAAAAAAGGGATTTGAACCTCCTATTCTTGCGATGCTAAGGGTTTCCCTGACTGAGCCCCTAGTCGATGCTCCGTATCGATGCTATGGGTGTGCTAACTGTGGCTCCGGGTGCCGATGCTGTTGCATGTGCTTATATAGCCTGTTTTGGGTTCCCCATTAGGTAAATAATAAAAGGCTGAGAATATTGGTGCTGATTCGTGCGATTTCGTGTATGATTTGTGTGATATTTGGATGCTGGTTTATGGTAAGAAATCGTTAGAGACGGGAAAGGAAAGTCGACTGGGGTGCGTGGGTAAAGGGAAGCCCGGATTCTCGTGAAATCCGGCGCGGCAGATAAGTTTTCTAGGTTAGAGTTTTATGGGTTCGTTAGGTTTTTGTGATGGAGAGGGTGAAGTGAGGGTATTTGTGGGCTGCTGGTATAAGGGAAAAATAAGGGCTTGCGGGTTGGGCCTCGCGGGTCGCGGGTCGACGGATTAAAGGGGTGTTGGGCTGGGTGCTGGGCTAGAACGATGAAAAGGAAATGAAGGATGGGCGTGTGGTAATGTAAAGGGCTGATGGGCTGCTGGGCGGAAGGTAAAGGGACTGGGCCTTGCGGGTCGCGGGTTATTTAAAGGGCTGGGTAGCTAGGTTTTAATTAGGGGTTAATTAGTTTTAGGCTAGTTAGTTTAATTAGGTATTTAATTAGGTAGTGTTTAATTAATTAGTGCTAAATAAACTAATAAATTGTGATTAAATTATTTAGGCGCTTTAAAATTATCTAGGTGCTACATTAGTCTAATTATTTAGGTGCTAAATTAGTCTAATTATTTAGGTGCTAAATTAGTCTAATTTCGAGTTATAAAGCTATTACGATAATAAATGCAGGCGTGTTGTTTAATTAATGCTTAATGCTTTAGAATGCGACGCTATTATTTAAAAATTTATTGTTATGCATTATTGCGAAGTTGAATTAAAAAATGAGCTTTGAATTATTTAAGTGCTAAATGCAAATATGATTTTTAAGAATTGTTTAAAGCTTTTATAAATGCTACGCTATTAAATGCGTATATTAGATTAAAAAATTGACTTTAAATTACAAATGATTACCAATAAATGCGGCTATGCTACCTGACACGACGTTATCGCTAAATTATGCATTTATTAATTATTTAAGAATTACGACAAAGCTTAAAGTTAATTAATGCGGGTGCGGAACTCTAAATGCTTAAGACTTTACGTAAGACGCGATGCCATTATTAATTATTTATGCATGTATTTATGTTTTATTGTTGTATTTTATTATAAAAATCCTAAAATTATTTTGCAAAATTAGTGTAATTTTATAGTTAATGGCTGGACGGGAGGGTCAAAATTGGGTGTCAACAGATGTCCCTCTTTGTATGGAGATGATGGAAGAATCTTCGGACAAAGACGTTGACTCATAGCCAATTTTGTCTCGATCTTCAGAATTGCAAAAATGCCGGGCAGGTAGATAAGGCTGACACAAAAATCAAAAACTGTCCCAGTGTCGAGTTATGACGACACTGGGTTACCATGGTCTAAACACCAAGGCAGGCTAACGCGGACTCAAAAGATGTCCCAGTGTCGAGTTATGACGACACTGGGCTACCATGGTCAAAACACCAAGGCGGGCTAATGCGGGCTTAAAAATGTCCCAGTGTCGAGTTATGATGACACTGGGTTATGGTGCAAAAAGTAAAAGAAAATAACTGGCTTGAACCTGGGGTGTACTGCTATGGCTTGTGGTGCTGGGTTCTACGGTGGAGCGAGTGGACCGACGCTTGAGGCCGCTTCTGCCAATCGTTGGGAAGGTTGGCCCCCCAACAGATTGCCGGTTATTTGAAGAGAAAATCCACGTTAGGCTCCTCGCCGCATGCTAAGACTTGAACAAGCGGTTAGTGCATAAATCATTAAGGCAAAATAATTTTAAAAACAATGTAATCGTGAATAGAAAAGGTTATCCCGCAAAAATATGACGCTCATTGTGTTGATGCGATCTGCAAATGCCGCGGATTTCGCCGCACGACGACGTGTTGCGATCGTGAATGCGGATACGTTGTCCTTGCCGCAATTGTCCCCGTACTAAAGCTCAAGAAAGAGTTAGTGCATAAATCGCTAAGACGTAATAATAAAGCATGCGTAAGAAATGCAATTTCGGAGTATAGAAATCGCCCTGCGTGATATCTCATGATGGCGCTGCTTTCGACTTGTTGTCGATAAGCGCCGCTGACGCGAGTCGTTCTCGGACCGAGTCGCTTTTCGACTTGGCGCCGCTTTTGGACTTATTCGCCGCCTCGTGTAGATGTAATACGTCACGATGGCGCTGCGGACTTCTTTGGCCGATAACGCCGTCGTTCGACGTATTGCTTCGTGGCGTCGTTGCATGGACTTGCTGATTACGTCGTTATGCGGACGCGTGTTGTTCCGGGCGTCGTTGTGTGGACTTGCCGATCACGCCGTTGTCCGACGTGCCGCCTGGCGCCGCTGCATGGACTGGCCGATTACGTCGTTATTCGACGTGTTGCTGGCGTCGTTGCGTGGACTTGCTGATCACGTCGTTGTCTGGACGTGTTGCTGCTGGCGTCGTTGCATGGACTTGCTGATTACGTCGTTGTCTGGACGTGTTGCATGGACTTGCTGATTACGTCGTTATGCGGGCGTGCCGCCGGGCGCCGTTGCGTGGACTTGCCGATTACGCTCGTCGACGGGCCGCCGGGCGCTGCTGCACGGACTTCTGACATTACGTCGTTATGCGACGCGTGTTCTGCCGGGCGTCGTTGCATGGACTTGCTGTGCTGATAACGTCATTGCCTGGACGTATTGCTGCTGCTTCTGTGGAATAAATGCTCCTGCAAGCTAAGCTTGAGAAAAACGTTAGTGTATACCTGTTTAAACAAGATGATAAATATATATATGAGAAGTGCAATTTTATGGGTAGAGATGTCGTCCCTGATACGCCTGATGAATGCTGGGATGTTGTCCTTGCACGGACATGCCGAGTGCTGCAGCTGACGAATTGCCATGATGCCTTTGCTGTGTGCGATGCGTGGGTTGCCAATTTGACTTGATGCCCGAGCTGATGCACTAGGTTTTGTCATGAACTCGAACCTTGATCGCTGATTGTTGATGCCGCTTCTTCGCTGGCTGCTTTGTCGCGACTTTGGATTGTTGTCATCCTCTCGCTTTCTCGCTTTGTCATCGCTAATATGAAGAAACTTTTTGCCGTATTTTCTGCTTCGGCTGTTGCACTTTCTGCTTCTGTTAATATGAAAAGACCTGCGCTCAAAGAAAAATTTGTGAGTTTTGGGGGGGGGTCGATTCATATTTGACTTTGCTGCCTTGTTCCTTGATATCTGCGTGCCTGGCTTGTTTGGACTTGCGACCCCTGTCTGTCCCAGTTTTGAAAAGGGGGTTTGGCCTAAAATGGGTCTCAATGTAGTTGCTTATAGGCTATGTGTATTCTTGTCATTTTCAAAGCAAAGGGAAAGTTTCCTAATGGTGTGACCGAAGCCGATTTAGGCCGCCTACGTATCCCCATGAGGGAATCAGGTCGAACGTAGTTCATTACAAGCGAATATTGGGAAAATTAAAATTTCTAGGTGTGGGACCGAAGCCGAGACGGCCGCCTACGTATCCACTAAGGGAATCAGGTCAAACGTAGTTCATTACAAGCAAAACGAAAGAAAACATTATTAAAGCTTAAAAAATGAGTTTATAAATTATTCTGCTAAAATAAATTGTTTTTCCTATCCAGGCTCTAGGCGGACCAAGACAGGGGTGCAAATCCAATCAATATGCCTTCATGCTCTGCTTCGTGGATGGCTGGGTCTTCATGCTCTGCTATCTCCCTCTTCTGGCCTCTGCGTGGTGCATGCTCGGATAAATGACTGATTCGAGGGCGGAATGGGCGTAGGCAGGGGAGTGTATTCCTCATCTAAGGTTATCAGGTGCACATTGACGTGGTCGTGGTTTGGCAAGGGGTTATCATGCACATTTGGGGCAGGATCCTTTAGCTGAATTACCCCTTCTCTGATCAGTGCCTCGATTCTGTCCCTGAGGGAGTGGCAACCTTCAGTGTCATGTCCTGGGCTATTGGAGTGATACGCGCATCGCTTGTTCTCATCATACCATCTTGGGATAGGGTCAGGGATCCTTCCTGGAATCGGTTGGATTAGGCCTGCAGCTCGCAACCTTTCATATATGTGAGGTATGGGTTCAGCTAGTGGGGTGCGCACTTTGGGTGGTTTTCCTTCAGAATTCTTATTCGCTCTGGGTGCATTGGGTGCTCTATTCTGTTGGCGGGCTTGATGGGTGGATCTATGCGGGCGTGATAAGCGGTGCTGTGAAGTGTTATATATAGGCCGTGTGGTAGTTGGGTAGTATGATGGGTTACGGTATGACAGAAATGCTTCGGGTTTGCGTGCTTGTACAAACATGGAAGGGAAATCGCTCTTTCTTCCTCCGTGAAGTACTCCAAGTGTCCCCGATCGAATCGCCTTATTAGTTGCTGTAATGCCGCGATTTGTAATCCTACCGCTTTAATACCTTCTTCTACGGTCGCCCATTCTAATAACTTCCGCAAAATTCCGCCCCACGACGCTTATCATCCGCTTCATAAGAGGTTGCATCCTTCAAAGATTGTACAAATAATGTGGTCATCTCACTCTCCACCATGGGTGGTTGCACTTTCGCCGCTCAACGCCACCTCATGGCGTATTCTCCGAATGTTTCGTAGTCTTCTTCTCCAACTTCATTAAATAGAACTCGCCCACAACGGTTTCGTGTTGAACTGAACCGCTTCCACAAAATCTTGGGCCAATGCATTCCGGTATGCCATTTCCGCGATCTTGGCTAGTATACCAATCTAGTGCTCGCCGGTCAAGCTCGAATGAACAACTTCATAATGACCGTTGGGTTCTTCCCTACCCCGATTAGCTTGTCGCAATATGACCTCAGGTGTGCACGGGGGTTCCCTTTTCCATCAAATGGTTCAAACTTCGGCACCTTGTACCCATGGCGGTCCATCGTCTGATGCATGCAAAGATCCTCGTAGTCTAGTCCTTCGTGACCTTTGTCCGATCGCATGCCCCGAACCGCTTCTTTCAGACTATGAATTTCTTTGGCCACGTCCTCGTCCATTTTGGCTCGGACTTCCCTCTCCATCTCTTCATAATGATCCCCTTCTTGGTGAAGCACGGGGACGGTAAAAGGCTGGGCTTCTGTTGCATAAGTTAGCTGTCTGGGTTGTTTGCTGGGGCTGGTAATGGGTGTGGTGCGTGGGTATTGGTTGGCCTGGCGATTAGGGCTGATTATGGTGAAGTAAGCAAAGTGGGGCCGAGGTATATGGGTAGTAGGAGGATCATTTGAAGGTGGGGTTGAGGTTACCGGGCGAGGGCGGTTTGTTCGGTGATCGTGGCCTTTGTGGAGAGTTTTGGGAGATATGTGCGCGAGGCCGATCGGGATGGTTTGTGAAGTAGTGGCCCTTTGATCCGCATGGGTATTCAAGCTAATGGATAGGTTGGTCGATTCCGTAGCCTCTCCATCTCAACTCGCATATCGCCAATTTGTCAGCAAATGCGGCAATACATTCTTCCTGACTGGTGATATTCCTCCCTTCTGAAGGTTCTGTTTCGCTGACAGGAATAATTCCCAAACCATTTGGCTCAGACGCCCCCGAGCCAGTCATATCATCATTTCTTGCCTTGGACCTGGTGAAGTGTGGATGCTCCGACATTGTTGAGTCAAATACGAACCGACCCTTTGGGGAGGATGATAAGTCTTTCTAAAAATGCAACAAACGGTGTTAGCATAAAGCACATAATTTGCAGGTATGTAGCAGATATATTGCACATAGCATATTCAAACGTTTCCTAACATGCAGGGGGACGGATTTGTCCAAGTCGTCCAACTATAATGCCTTTGTTGGAAATGGCGACCAAATGACGGTGCACTTTTCCCAATTTCAGCATGTCATGATTGGGTTTGGATTTGTCTGTCATTGTCACGCTACACATAATATGCTGGTTAGTCGTTGGGTTGAGAAACCCGTCGACAAGTTTGGTGTCTTCCTAATTGTGGTGTCGATGCCAAGGACCGACCCACCTAAGGTAAATGCATGCATGTCCTAAAATAAGGGTGGTATAGCTCTATCTTAAGTTTGCTAAGATTTGGCTTTTTTAGACGCAAGGTTCCCGAGCGGACTACTCGAGTGAGAAGGCTACGCGGCTGATCAGACGAACCGATCTAACTCCGCGCAGGCGCCAACTCTCCTAAAATTTGGATATTTTGAAAGAAATTTGCGGGTGCGCGGAGCACACCAGCGCGTGAGTGTGTGATTGTGTGAATTTTCCAGAGTGGAAGAAATATGAGCGGAATGCCAGTTTAAGGAAAGCAGTAAAGCAGGTAGCAATCAAAAATAAATAAAACAAAATACCACACACAAAAATTAAATGCAAAATAATTGCCAAATAATTATCCTAGGTCTGTTGTGGTTAAGAACCTAAAATCCCCAGCGGAGTCGCCATTTCTGTCGCGCCCCTTTTCGGCCGCGGCATTCTAAATAAGCGAGCCCTGCTTTAAAAAATGCAAATGTTAGAGAATGAATAATAAAAAGGTTTAAAAGGGTTTAAAAATGCTAACGGGATGTTAAAATCGCAAAAAGAGGCTAAAAGTGCAAAAGGCTAAAGGGTTGCTAGAATGCTAAGGGTTCGCGGAGTCGCCACCTAATTAGTTTGGGTGAATTAGGACACCTAAATGTTTAACTAGTTTAAAGTGAAACATTAACTCCATTTTATGGTCTGCTAAACTTAGTGAGATTCTGGGTAAGGGTTCTTTATTATCCTAAAGGGAAGGGGTTAGGCACCCTAAAGGATCCGCTAACTTGCGGTTGTCCGTTCAAACCTAGGGCTAATTACTATTGCTAAGAATGCGTGTTTTAAAAAAAAAATATGAAAAATGCTTCAAAATGTTTTATAAAAGGAAGCATGTTGATAAAAGTTCGTAAGACTAATACTATAAAAATAACGTTCTTAAATGTGCATTTATATTGTTTATAGATATATGCAATGTTGATTTATGATCCAAGATATGCTTTTAGAATCAAATATATATGACGTAGTGCCAAAGATGATTATTTTATAGTTTTCCGATAATAAGGTTGTTCAACACAAATTATTTATATTATGCTAATGAAGGAGCTTATGAGAAAATTAATTTATTTTATCATGAATTTTAAAAGTGCATTTCGGATTTAAAGTGCAATTAAGAGTGCATTTCAGATTCTTAGAACTACCCACCCAATTTATTTATTCCAACGGGCTAATTGTTCTATGTCTCCTATTAATTACAAAGTTAAAGAATTAGGCAACAATTTAAACAAATAATATAAAGGTGGATATGATCACGGCTCTCAAGACATGTGGCGACATCATTTTGTCCTATTTTGTCTTAGGAATCTCTGAGGCGGGAATGCAAATGCGGGTGCGGGTTGCCATTTGAAATGACTGGCGATGAGTCTCGCCGTGAGACTCTTTATTTTGCTCCGGTGCGTGCCATGTAAAAGAAAGAAAATGATAAGGATTAGTACATGCCCAAATTCATTAAACAAAAGCAAGCACTTGACACGTAGTTTGCATTTAAGCCAACACATGTATATAAATACCAAACAAAAGCGATATAAGGATGCAGCCAGCAAGTAGTATTGTACATAGCCCCTGACAATTCCAAGTAAGGCAGTATGCAAACAGCAAGTAGAAACAGTAGGCAAAGAACTAGGCAGACGGTGAGCAATGTGCACATGCAAGAGCAAGAAAAAGCAAATGGGCAGAGACAAGAGTGATGCAAACAGAGACATGAGGTGGAATACAATGGCAAAGCGAGCAAGAAACAATGGGCGAGCAAGAGCGTGAGATAGAAATAAACTCCAAAGAGTAAAATTTCCAGTTTTTTTTTTAAAAAAGAAGGGCCAATTAATCCTATTCTTACATGCTCATATGAGTCACACTAACACATTATATATGCATTAATGATCAGTGATACCGGGACAGAGACACCAAACATGGGTGAAATAATATGGCAACACATAGCACGCTAGTTTAATTTAAGATACATGACTCAACATCGAAGCAAATGGCTAGGACTGAAGTAAATCCATTTTCCCCAATCATATGCCCAGATTTCCCAATGGTTTGAACTATGTTAGCACCAAACTATCCCTCATATATGCTTAATAGAGGAACGCAGCCAACAGGCCCAGAAGAGATTCAGGCTACAGATCCCTTACTGTTAAAAGAAAACAGTGATGGGCCCTAAACTCAATGTAACAATTTTCATGATTTTATTAATCAAGCCAAAGATATCAATTCAGTTTTCTTACTACCAACGTCATTAACACGTGTAACTTGACACACAAATTGATCTCTGCTTACACTCTTACTATTATGGGCACCTATTTAGCATTTGACCTTCAAATAGATGATTAATCTAAGAGCAGAAATGAGGATATGCCAGCAGGTTTTAGAATGAAGCCATCATAATAGCATCAGTGGATAGTTTAGGCAAATAAGGTATCTATCTTCGTCTTGACACAGGAATTCTGCATACTATATGGTAGATCACATCATACCTCATTGTATGGAACTGAATTGAGCACACAACATAGGCAAGTAACTCAACATGGCATTCCAGATTATAATATTTGCAAATAGCCAAGGAACACTACAGTACCAAAACATGCTTCATATAGGTTTAGCGCACATAAATAACAATCCACATACTTACATATGTAAAGTATACGAAGATATACAGTTGCGATATACATCCAATGCACAGGGAAAGCAATATACTTTGTATACATAGATTCGGCCAGGCGAATAGAAACAGATAGATGGTTGTCGACTCTGTTATTACTTACCATTTTAAAGCACTTGGACTATCAAATTAACTAATCATGACATAAAGAATCCAACTAAGGAACACCAATCTGATCTATATCGGCCAAGCGAACAGATTAATACAATTAACAACGATTAAATTCGTGATAAACCCACGTAGCACAGAAATTTAACAGATACAAACACAAGTTCGCACAAAGAGAATACAGAATGAACTGAAGGCGAGAAGGAGTGGATTTTTACCTTCTCCGGGCAGCGACCCGGGGCAGCGTATCAAGTCGTCGGAGCCACTCGACGGGTATTGCGATGCGATTGAGGGGCGAGATTTAGTTGTTGGTTTCTTTGCTGGACTAAAAAAGGGATTTGAACCTCCTATTCTTGCGATGCTAAGGGTTTCCCTGACTGAGCCCCTAGTCGATGCTCCGTATCGATGCTATGGGTGTGCTAACTGTGGCTCCGGGTGCCGATGCTGTTGCATGTGCTTATATAGCCTGTTTTGGGTTCCCCATTAGGTAAATAATAAAAGGCTGAGAATATTGGTGCTGATTCGTGCGATTTCGTGTATGATTTGTGTGATATTTGGATGCTGGTTTATGGTAAGAAATCGTTAGAGACGGGAAAGGAAAGTCGAGGTGCGTGGGTAGGAAGCCGGATTCTCCGGCGAGAAATCCGGGCGGCGACGAATGAAGTTTTCTAGGTTAGAGTTTTATGGGTTCGTTAGGTTTTTGTGATGGAGAGGGTGAAGTGAGGGTATTTGTGGGCTGCTGGTATAAGGGAAAAATAAGGGCTTGCGGGTTGGGCCTCGCGGGTCGCGGGTCGACGGATTAAAGGGGTGTTGGGCTGGGTGCTGGGCTAGAACGATGAAAAGGAAATGAAGGATGGGCGTGTGGTAATGTAAAGGGTCTGGCGGAAGGTAAAGCGGGCGCTCATGGTCGCGTTATTTAAAGGGTCGGGTAGCTAGGTTTTAATTAGGGGTTAATTAGTTTTAGGCTAGTTAGTTTAATTAGGTATTTAATTAGGTAGTGTTTAATTAATTAGTGCTAAATAAACTAATAAATTGTGATTAAATTATTTAGGCGCTTTAAAATTATCTAGGTGCTACATTAGTCTAATTATTTAGGTGCTAAATTAGTCTAATTATTTAGGTGCTAAATTAGTCTAATTTCGAGTTATAAAGCTATTACGATAATAAATGCAGGCGTGTTGTTTAATTAATGCTTAATGCTTTAGAATGCGACGCTATTATTTAAAAATTTATTGTTATGCATTATTGCGAAGTTGAATTAAAAAATGAGCTTTGAATTATTTAAGTGCTAAATGCAAATATGATTTTTAAGAATTGTTTAAAGCTTTTATAAATGCTACGCTATTAAATGCGTATATTAGATTAAAAAATTGACTTTAAATTACAAATGATTACCAATAAATGCGGCTATGCTACCTGACACGACGTTATCGCTAAATTATGCATTTATTAATTATTTAAGAATTACGACAAAGCTTAAAGTTAATTAATGCGGGTGCGGAACTCTAAATGCTTAAGACTTTACGTAAGACGCGATGCCATTATTAATTATTTATGCATGTATTTATGTTTTATTGTTGTATTTTATTATAAAAATCCTAAAATTATTTTGCAAAATTAGTGTAATTTTATAGTTAATGGCTGGACGGGAGGGTCAAAATTGGGTGTCAACAACTACTTTGGGTAACTAACACAAATTTATCCTCAAAACAGCCACATGAAATTTATTTCGGCAGAATATTTATTAAACAACACCCAATCTTAGAATAGTCATAACTCCTAATCTGTAAACCCGTTCAAGCCCCATAAAATCGCAAAACAACGAGAACAGAGAGCTACACGTCTCCATTTGAACCATCCTTTCATATTCTGTACCATTTGGTACAGTTTTACACTTTTATTCGCTGCCCTCCCTGGATCTCGATAGATCCGAGGCAGAAACTTTAAACAGCGATAACTCTCAATCCGTAAGTCGGATAGACCCCCGTAAGGTCTCAAACTGTTCACCACAAAGAGATATAGAACTTTCATTTAGAAACAATTTTCATATTCCCCACAGATTAGTACAGTTTTACGTTTCAACATCCTGCCCTTCTGGATTCCGATGAATCCGAGGCAGCAACTTCAAACTACCATAAATCTCAACTCGTAAGTCCGTTTTAACAACTTTTTATCTATATCTGTCCGTAACAGAGATATTTACAACCATGTAAATTTTCATACAATTCTAATAAGTAAAACTCAATAAAAACAGTCCGTAATTATGCCTTTCCGAATTTCGACCAAATCTAAGGCAGGAACTTTGAACTATGATAACTTTCAAACCGTATGTCCATTTTACCTCATTTTTGGTTCTATATGATCATATTAGAGAGGTGTACCACTCCTCCGAATTTCATCAAATTATAACGATTATAACTCAGTGAGAACAGTTCGTAAAGTTCATGACGCAACTAGTTGTCTAAACAATCAAAAGTTCAATATTTCTTTTCAACATTCAATTCTTATTCTAACATGTATTGAACTTAAAATAAAGGATATTACCAAGAATTTTTGAGTGAGAAAACTCACCTTGTAAGTGTAAAAAAGATTGTGGTTCGGTTGCTACAACCACCCTTGCTCCTTAGTGTTCCCTAACTTTCTTGTTCTCCTTCCTCCCTTGATATTTTCTTGATTTTTTTCCTTCTTGTTCACTTGTTTTTTTTCTGATTTTCTAACTTTTATGTTATGTACTTTGTTTGTGTGTAAATACAATGTATAAATGGAGGAGTTTTTTATAACCAATGGGAGGTGAAATGACAAGAGTTGGAGGGGAAATGAAAAAGGGGGGGGAGGGGGAAAGCTTGGGACATATCACGTATGCATGCTGATTTTTTTTTCGTTTTTTTGTTTTTTTGTTTTTTTTTTTCTTTTGTTTTTCTTTTGTTTTTGTTTTTCTTATTTTCATTTCATCTATCTATTTATCCAACTTTAACACTAACTCTATCCCATGAAATTTATTCTTTATTTTCTTATATATATGTATTTTTATTAACTCAACCAACAACTATATATTATTATTATTTTCCGGTTTTTACATTCTCTCCTGCTTAAGCAACATTCGTCCTCGAATGTGAATAAGGCCGTAACATAATCACATGGACACAATAATAACATAATCACATAGCCACAATAATGTTTATTGTTATTGTCACAAATTTGGGGCTTCACATTCTCCCTTCCTTAAGAAGCATTCGTCCTCGAATGAGAATAAGGTTGTAACACATGCATATAGACACGCAAATGACACACATATGATGTACTATGTAACGCATTTTTTTTTTATTATTACCTTAGTCAAATAGGAATGGATATTTGACTTTCATCGCCTCTTCCTCTTCTCAGGTGGCTTCCTCTGTGGAGTGATTCTTCCATAGGACTTTCACGGAAGCAATATCTTTATTTCTAAGTCGTTGGACCTTTCTATCAAGTATTTCTACCGGATCCTCTTCATATTGAAGCTCTTTATTAAGAACTATCTCCTGGGGAAGGATGACGTGACTTGGATCGTGCAAGTATTTTCGTAACATTGACACATGAAATACCGGATGACCGCCTAAATTTTATGGAAGTGCAAATTCGTAAGCCACATTCCCCACTCTTCGAAAGATCTCATATGGCTCAATAAACCTTGGGCTCAATTTCCCTTTCTTACCAAAACGCATCACTCCCTTCATTGGGGACACTTTTAAAAATACTTTATCCCCCTCTTGGAATTCAAGATCTCTTTTCCGATGATCCGCATAGGACTTGTGACGGCTATGAGCTGTTTTGATCCTCTCCCGAATCATCTGTACCTTATCATTTGTTTCTTGAATGACTTCAGGTCCGAACAGTTGCGTCTCACCCACCTCGAACCATCCAAGTGGAGACCTACATTTTCGTCCATATAATGCTTCAAACGGGGCCATTTGTATGCTAGAGTGAAAACTATTGTTGTAGGCGAACTCAATTAGACATAGATGGTCCAACCAGCTTCCCTGAAAATCTAACACACAAGATCGCAACATGTCCTCAAGTGTTTGAATTGTTCGCTCAGCTTGCCCATCTGTTTGCGGGTGGAAAGCCGTGCTTAACTTAACTTTTGTCCCGAGACCCTGCTGGAAACTTTGCCAAAAGTGTGCGGTGAACTGGGAACCCCTATCTGAAATAATTTGTAAGGGAATCCCGTGTAACCGCACAATCTCCTTCAAATAAATCTGTGTGTACTGTGGTGCGCGATACGTAGTCTTGACCGGTAAGAAATGGGCACTTTGTAAGCCGATCAACAATCACCCAAATAGAATCATACCCTTCTCGAGTTTTCGGTAGACCAGTTACGAAATTCATATGAATCGCCTCCCATTTCCACATGGGGACTCCAATGTCCTGAAGTAATCCGCCAAATTTTTGATGTTCAGCTTTCACCTGCTGACATAAAAGACACCTCCTGACAAACTCCGCAACGTCTTTCTTCATTCCGTCCCACCAGTAATTTACCTTGAGGTCCTGATACATTTTTGTTGACCCTGGATGAATGGAATATCTTGTGTTGTGACCCTCATTTAAGATCTTCCTCCTTAGATCCTTTACCTTAGGAACACATAACCTACCCTTATATCGAAGGGTTCCGTCATTATCTCTCAATGTAAACTGTGAAGGTTTTCCCTGTTGGATCCTCTCCCGAAATCCAACAAACTCCGTATCCTCAAACTGACTTTCTTTTATTTCTGAAGCTAAGGCAGACTGCGAGGTACCATGTACCACCACCCTACCTTCACCGATCTCAGTTAAACTAATCCCGAGGTTTCCCAATCTTTGTACCTCACGAACAATACCCCTCATTTGTATTGCCAAATGGGCCAAGCTGCCCATTGATCTCCTACTGAGTGCGTCAGCCACCACGTTGGCTTTCCCAGGATGGTAAAGAATACTAAGGTCATAATCCTTAAGCAACTCTAACCATCTTCTTTGTCGGAGATTCAAATCCTTCTGCGTGGTTATGTACTGCAAACTCTTATGATCTGTAAATATGTCCACATGCACACCATACAAATAATGTCTCCATATTCGTAAGGCAAACACCACCGCAGCTAATTCCAAGTCATGAGTTGGGTAATTCTTCCCATGTATCTTCAATTGTCTAGGTGCATACGCAATAACCTTTCCAAACTGCATCAAGACACATCCTAACCCAACTCTAGAGGCATCGCAATAGACTGTGAACCCTTCTTGTCCCGATGGTAAGGTTAAGACTGGTGCAGTAGTCAACAATTCCTTTAGTTTCTGAAAACTTGCTTCACATGCTTCTGACCACTGGTACTTAACCGCTTTTTAAGTCAACCGGGTCAATGGAGCAGCAAGACTAGAAAAGCCTTTTACGAATCTTCTATAATACCCAGCCAAACCCAAGAAACTTCTAACCTCTGTATGAGTGGGCGGTTTTTGCCAGTTCTTCACTGCTTCTAACTTCTGGGGGTCTACCATAATTTCATCCCTTGACACAACATGGCCCAAAAAGGTTACCTTTTCCAACCAAAATTCACACTTTGAAAATTTAGCATATAGTTTCTCCTGTTTTAAGACTCGAAGCACTACCCTCATATGCTCTTCATGTTCTTCAATACTCTTACTGTAAATTAGGACATCATCTATGAACACGATCACGAACAAATCTAGGATTGGTTTGAAGATTTGTTCATTAAATCCATAAAAGCTGCTGAGGCATTGGTTAACCCAAAAGACATGACCAAGAACTCATAATGGCCGTATCGGGTTCTAAAGGCTGTTTTGGATATATCATCCGGATTTATTTTCAGCTGATGATATCCCGAACGGAGATCAATCTTGGAAAAATAGCTAACTCCCTGAAGTTGGTCAAAAAAAAAATCATCGATTCTTGGTAATGGGTATCGGTTCTTGATCGTGACCTTATTGAGTTGCCGATAATCGATGCACATTCGGAGCGATCCGTCTTTCTTTTTCACAAACAGGACTGGTGCACCCCAAGGGAAAACACTAGGCCTTATAAAGCCTTTATCCAGAAGATCTTTCAATTGTTCTTTTAACTCCCTCAATTCAGTTGGGGCCATTCGATATGGAGGAATAGAAATGGGTCTTGTACCCGGAATTAACTCTATAGTAAACTCCACTTCTCTATCCGGAGGAAGGCACGAAAGATCTTCAGAAAACCTCGGAAAATTTGAACAATGGGACATCATTCACCTGGGATTCTTTTTGGTATCCACTATATTAGCCAGAGATGCATACTCAACTCTGCGACTTCTCAATAACTTTTGAGCCCCAAGGTATGAAATAACCTGACCTGAGGATATTCCAATCCTACCCTTATAACCACTTCGTTCTCCTGAAAAGTTAATCTCACTATCTTTCACGACAATCTAACATGGCATAACATGCCGACAACCAATCCATACCCAAAATGACGTCAAGTCTACCATATCAAGTAGTACTAGGTTCACCATTGTTCCCGCCATTCACTTCTAATGGGAAATTATTTACCACCCGAGAGGCCCAAATCGAGGCCCCCATCGTGTCATAACCTCAAAAGGTTCACTTAAATAAGAAGGTTCTACGTGTAAATTCTTAGCAAGGCCCATTGACACATATGAAAATGTAGAGCCGGGATCGTATAATACAAATGCAGGAATACTCGAGACTAGCAAAATACTTGTGACCACCGCATTAGATGCTTCTACCTCATTCCTCTGGGGAAAAGCGTAGAGCCGAGTAGAATTGTTGGGTTGTTGACCTCCCTGACTCTGGCGGGGTTGGTTTCCCTGATTTTTCCTGTAGGCAGCTGTGGTTGCTTCTGACCTCCCCTGAATAGATTGAGTTTGGGTCCTCTTCGCACCTCTCGCATAGTGGCTTGACTTCCACGCTTATAACATGTCTTCGCAAGAGCCGACATTCTCCATTGTGTTTCCTTTGACAAATCTTACAAATCGGTTTGTCACCTCCTGTGTTAGGATTGGTGGCCTTGTCCTTGCTACCTTGGTAATTAGACCAACTGTGCCCCTTAGGCTTGAAATAAGATCGCCCAGGTGCTGGTTCGGTCTGAAGATCCCTTACTAAACTTCGCTTCGATTTTGACTCTGGTTAAATGATCCTGACGTCCGAAATCTCTTCTGCGAATATTCTCTTTTTGCTTTAGCAAAACCTTCTACCCTTATTGTCATACCGACGATCTGAAGGTATGCCCGATAATGGACTAATGTCACTACCTTCTCTTCCAAGTTTGGGTTTAAACCCTTAACAACTCTTTTGACCTTCTCCTTCTCAGTAGGAATAATATATGCCAGTTGTCGACAATCGGATGAATTAGGTATTGTATTCTATCACATTGCGGTCTCCTTGTTTCAACAGTTCAAACTCACGTCGAGCGCATCTTTCGGGAGTTAGGCATGTACTTTCACGAACGCACTCGAACTCCCACGTCATCGGTGGTGACATCGAAAATGATTTCTTCTAAAATTTCTCCACCACACCCGTGTCGCCCACTAACCGCAAGGATTACCAAATTGACGTCATGCTTCTCCACACATCCTCGTAAACAGTAGGTTTTCTACCTCATCGAGAAATACTATTGGGTTAGACTTGTAGTCCTTCCTGTATAGATATGTTCCTCTTCTTCTCACAAAATTTGCCCCATAGTCTATCTCGTACCTCTCCTACCTTTTAGGTCGATTGGTGCGATACATCCGGTTATTTTATCGTTGTACACTCCCTTCCACAATCCTTTGAAGGAGGTAGTACGAAAACCAAGTCTTTGAAAAGACTCAAGATAGGCACGAGAAGAGTATGAAAGAAGTGAAACTTTAGGATGTTATTCTGTTTACTTGTTACTAAGGTGGCGCGCACACCGTCGCAATAAGTAACCGTTCAAACACCCAACTCGAAAACTTCCTAGAATCTCCTAACTTTGGTTTAGCTCGATACCAACTTGTCACGCCCAAATTTTCCTAAGTCTTTACTTAGGCGTAATGGCACTGACAATTATTTTCCACGGGAGCACCATTTAATTCTCTTTATTTAGAAATTTAAACTTATATTCAAATACGGAGCTATTAATAAAAATAACAATAAAGAAATTTGTTTATGACTTTATTGAAAATATAACGCGAGCCCATACTCGTGCAAATATTGTTTCTACATAGACATACTGACAAATATTATTCTAAGTTGGAGGGGAGCCCATTCCACACGGGCATTTCCCGAGACACCGAACCGACATTCTGAACTCGACGAGTACCAAGCCCAAGCAATGGACTTGGTATGACAAGAGGTCATGGACGATCGCTAGCCTTGGCGTGAGCCTTTCCTCTATCACGCTTTCTGAAACATGTTAAATAAAGAGTCACTCTACCATCCGGGTGAGTGAAAACCTTACCCCGCAATTCAAAGTAACACCACAATATTCCAAGTGCAATCACATTATAACGTAATAAGCATATTGCAAAACATATCAGTTACAACATCTTTAAATATGCAACAACTCCTCATAGGAAATTCTCAGTTTAACTAATACTTCATTTTATCTCGTATTATACGTTAAGACATTCCCTGCATTTCCACATGTTTATTACATTTATATATTTGTGAACGCGTATTCACTTTTCATATTTATATATAGGTGAACATGTATTCATCTTTCATATTTGTTGCGTGCAACCCGATCCATTATATTTACGTATTTGTGAACACGTATTCACTTTACGTTTTGTTGCGGCGCAACCCGATCCATTATGTTTACGTATTTGTGAACGTGTATTCACTTTACGTTTTGTTGCGCGCAACCCGATACATTATATTTACGTATTTGTGAACATATATTCACTTTACGCTTTGTTGCGCGCAACCCGATCCATTATGTTTACGTATTTGTGAACGCGTATTCACTTTACGTTTTGTTGCGCGCAACCCGATCCATTATATTTACGTATTTGTGAACATATATTCACTTTACGTTTTGTTGCGCGTGCAACCCGATCCATTATGTTTACGTATTTGTGAACGCGTATTCACTTTACGTTTTGTTGCGCGCAACCCGATCCATTATATTTACGTATTTGTGAACATATATTCACTTTACGTTTTGTTGCGCGTGCAACCCGATCCATTATGTTTACGTATTTGTGAACGCAGATTCACTTTACGCTTTGTTGCGGCGCAACCCGATCCATTATATATTTATATATTTATGTGAACACGTATTCACTTTTCATATTTTTCAGAAGATCAAATAAATACTATTCTCTTTTCTAACATTCTGTCATTCATACTTGTAACGATTATAACCTTTTAACCATAACTCCAACTAAGGTGTTTCTCAAGCGGAAACTAAGGTAAGACGGGGATCTTTCACTGTACCAAATTTCATTTAAAAATACTTTGGGTAACTAACACAAATTTATCCTCAAAACAGCCACATGAAATTTATTTCGGCAGAATATTTATTAAACAACACCCAATCTTAGAATAGTCATAACTCCTAATCTGTAAACCCGTTCAAGCCCCATAAAATCTCAAAACAACGAGAACAGAGAGCTACACGTCTCCATTTGAACCATCCTTTCATATTCTGTACCATTTGGTACAGTTTTACACTTTTATTCGCTGCCCTCCCTGGATCTCGGTAGATCCGAGGCAGAAACTTTAAACAGCGATAACTCTCAATCTGTAAGTCGGATAGACCCCCGTAAGGTCTCAAAATGTCCACCACAAAGAGATCTAGAACTTTAATTTAGAAACAATTTTCATATTCCCCACAGATTAGTACAGTTTTACGTTTCAACATCCTGCCCTTCTGGATTCCGATGAATCCGAGGCAGCAAATTCAAACTACCATAAATCTCAACTCGTAAGTCCGTTTTAACAACTTTTTATCTATATCTGTCCGTAACAGAGATATTTACAACCATGTAAATTTTCATACAATTCTAATAAGTAAAACTCAATAAAAACAGTCCGTAATTATGCCTTTCTGAATTTCGACCAAATCTAAGGCAGGAACTTTGAACTATGATAACTTTCAAACCGTATGTCCATTTTACCTCATTTTTGGTTCTATATGATCATATTAGAGAGGTGTACCACTCCTCCGAATTTCATCAAATTATAACGATTATAACTCAGTGAGAACAGTTCGTAAAGTTCATGACGCAACTAGTTGTCTAAACAATCAAAAGTTCAATATTTCTTTTCAACATTCAATTCTTATTCTAACATGTATTGAACTTAAAATAAAGGATATTACCAAGAATTTCTGAGTGAGAAAACTCACCTTGTAAGTGTAAAAAAGATTGTGGTTCGGTTGCTACAACCACCCTTGCTCCTTAGTGTTCCCTAACTTTCTTGTTCTCCTTCCTCCCTTGATATTTTCTTGATTTTTTTCCTTCTTGTTCACTTGTTTTTTTTCTGATTTTCTAACCTTTATGTTATGTACTTTGTTTGTGTGTAAATACAATGTATAAATGGAGGAGTTTTCTATAACCTATGGGAGGTGAAATGACAAGAGTTGGAGGGGAAATGAAAAGGGGAAGGGAAAGCTTGGGACATATCACGTATGCATGCTGATTTTTTTTTCGTTTTTTTTTTTTTTCTTTTGTTTTTCTTTTGTTTTTGTTTTTCTTATTTTCATTTCATCTATCTATTTATCCAACTTTAACACTAACTCTATCCCATGAAATTTATTCTTTATTTTCTTATATATATGTATTTTTATTAACTCAACCAACAACTATATATTATTATTATTTTCCGGTTTTTACAAGATTCGACATGAAGGGGAAGCTTAGCCCGAGGTACATTAGACCTTACCAGATTATTCGCAGGATATGCAAGGTTTCCTATGAGCTGGACCTTTCATCTGATTTAGAAGTGGTACATCCAGTCTTTCATGTGTCGATGTTACGTAAGTGTGTTGGTGATCTTTTTAGAATATTCCCGGTTGATGATATCTAGGTGACAGAGGAGTTATCTTATGAGGAGAGCCCTATAGCCATACTTGATCGCCAGGTCAGAAGGTTGCGTACCAAGGATGTGCCTTCCGTCAAAGTATTGTGGCGATACAATAATAGGGAAGAAATGACTTGGGAAGCAGAAGATGAGATGAAGAAGAAGTATCCTCACTTGTTCCCTATGCCTACATGTAATTCCATCCCCTACTTGATTATATTGATTGATGAATAAGACTATGTGTTATATTGTGGTCATGTGTGGCATCTTTGGTTACTGAGTGTCGGTTGGTGGGTATAGTTATAAAGGAGACTCTGCCAAAATTTTCATATCATAAGATCTATTATGAACATTCGAGGATGAATGTTTCTAAGGGGAGAAGGATGTTACACCTCGTGGTTTTAAGACGATAATTAGAGAACATAATTAAGTAAGTAAAATTTGAATATTGGATATAAAGTATACTTATATATGTTAATCCAGAAATTTGTATACAAAGTATGTGATTCCCGAATAATTTTGGATGCCACACGTGTGGTATGGGCTTAGTGTCGTGTATATATTATATTTGGATTGGAATTTTCAGATTTTATATAAGATTGATTAGGTGGGAAATTAATTAATTGTGGGATTAATTTTTAGTGGAGGGAATAATAATTAGTGGACAAATTTTAGAGATCTGAGCCTCAAAAAAACGTGAGCACGCAAGGGAATTTTCAGATTTTACACATACCCATGCTCCACTCAATTCCTTGCCTTTAACTTAAAATTTTCATCTTCCCATATCCCTTATATCTCTCCTATCTTCTCTTCTTCCCCAAACAAATTTTCTCTCCATTTTCAACTAAGTTAAAGACTAAATTCCCTCCTCTTCCAAGATTAATTTCATCAACTAAGTTCTAAGCCAAGATTAACACCCAAAACAGTGGGTATTATCGACACTGATGGACCGAGAGTTAGCCCATAAATTGTGGCTTGAAAGATGAACATTTTGGAAGAAAAAATGTAAGAATGATGGATTAAACTTGTAGAATACATGCGTGTCATTTTGAGTTGAAGAAATGGTGAAAATGGTGAAGAAAATTGGAGCAGTGGGTTTTTATGGAGTATTTGGAAGATTAAATGATGTTGTGATTAAGGGATAAACTCATGATATAGAGGAATTGGAAATAAGAGAAATGCATGTGGTTGTTGTTGAGATTGTGATTACCGATTTTATGGACTGTTTTGGTATACATTGGCTTGGATTGTTGTGTTGTTGTTATTGTCACTAATTACATGTTGAAATTGAAAAGAAATATTGATATTTAAGTTGTAATTAGTCATATGGAAGTATTGAAATATGAAATTGGATTTTAGGAATTAAGAGAAGAGTTATGGAATGATGACATGTTGTGGCCGAGAACTTCATGAAATTATTGAATATTGTTGCGATGTATTAGGGGATGTTTTGTTAAGATTATAATGCTGGAAATTAAGTTATGAAAATGTATATACATTGTGGTAATTAGTAATACATGTCTTAAAGAAATTAAAGTGTAGGGAGGTGTTACTTTATATTCTTGTTATTGTTGGTATATGGACTGTTTTAGGGGCTGATTTGATATGGATTAAGAGGATGGATTAACATGAGAAATAAGTATATAAATCTCACTGGTTGTTGTAGTTATTGTCTTCCATAAACAAAAAGAAAAGGAATGTATTATGATGGCGTATATGGAGTATTTGGGATTGTTTTGGTTATATTTTTAAGTTGCATCTTGAAATTGGTATTATTGGCTTTGTTTGTAAGTTGTGGATGTGCATATAAATAGGGGAAGTGTTGCCCGAATTTTTATAGAAAAGAGAGTCGTCATTCGATATAAAGTATGCTAGTAATCATAGAATTGACGGACGTATTACCATTATTATAGGTTGAAGTACTAGACGAGACGTATTCTAATATTGAGTTGGTTAGTTCGACTAAAAGGTATGTGAAACTATCCTTTTTTTTTCTTTTGGCATGATTAATTTAACATGAGTGTACGACGGACGTATCTAATTCTATTGAATCCTAATTCTTAATGATATGATACTGCCTTGATTTTCTAAAGTAATAATTATTCTATTTATTCCACTGAGAGTCAAATGATGATTTAAATTTGTATAAAATTACTCATGATACTCTATTTGTCCGGATATGACTATATGACTTCACCGAGTCCCGGGCCGGGTATGTATATAAATATGATAATTTCACCGAGTCCCAGAATGGGCCGGGTACGATATAAGTGGACAGGCATCCACGGTTTGTGGACAGGTATCCACCGTTTATGACAGGTATCCATATATATGACTTCATTCATTGAGTCCCATAATGAGCCGGGTATGGCATATGATATGATTTCACCGAGACCCTCACTAGGGGGCCGAGTATGGTATGTATACGTATATGATGATTCTATGGACAGGCATCCATGATTTTGATATGATTCTCATTTTATAAGGCACAACTGATTCTCATTTTATAAGGCACAATTGACTCTCATTTTATAAGGCACAATGATTCTCATTTTATAAGGCACAGTTGATTCTCATTTTATAAGACACAATTGTATTGATATTTGAATTATTATATTTGTCTCCTTACATCTCTTGGCCAGTTATGATCTTATTTACAGTACTTCATGTTTTACATACTCAGTACATTGTTTCGTACTGACCTCCCTTTCCTCGGGGGGCAGCGTTTCATGCCCGCAGGTACATGTACTCAGTTTGGTGATCCTCCAGTCTACGATTCCTGTTCAGCTGTTGGAGAGCTCCATTGATTCGGAGCTTAGTTGTTTTGGTACTGAACCTTATTTTTGACTTATGCGTATTTAGGGGCACGACGGGGCCCTGTCCCGTCATATTTCATTATCGTACTCTTAGAGGTCTGTAGACAGTTGTGGGTGGTAGATGTATTTTTGGACTTGTGTGGATTGTATATGCGTTTTGACCAGCTGTATTGTTGTACTCATTTTGGGATGTTCCCGTATGTAGTGACAACCTTGTCGGCTTGCCTATTTTGATATGATTTATAGATTACTACATTATTCTTGATATCCGTGTGATTATATGTGACAGGTGGGTATAGGGTGCCCAGGTAGAGCACCGGCTCGCGGCCCGTCGGGTCGGGTCGTGACATACCCTCACTTAGAAAAAATGGCTTTAGCATTAATAACAACTTCTAGAAAGTTAAGAAAGTATTTTCAGTGTCATCCCATATATGTAGTAACAACTTATCCACTAAAAAATATGATGCATAAACCGGAACTGTTCGGTAGATTAGTCAAATGGGCAGTGAAAATTAGTGGGTATGACATAGAGTATAAACCGAGAACAACTATAAAGTCTCAGGTCTGACAGACTTCACAACAGACTTTACATCTGGAATGATTCCTGAAGTAGAAAAATATTTTTTGGTAACCTCAGGAAAAACTTCGGGGGTCTGGATCTTGTACATGGACAGAGTTTCGGATGTGAAAGGGTCCAGACTCGGAGTAGTACTTAAGGCACGTGCAGGGGATATTATTAGGTAGTCAATAAGAACTGTGAGATTAACTAATAATAAAGCTGAGTATGAGGCTATCATTACAGATTTATAATTGGTAAGAAGCTTGAAAGCTGAGGTCATCGAAGCCAAATGTGACTCGGTTTTTGTCGTCAATCAAGTTAACGGTGTGTTCGAAGTAAAGGAGGAAAGTGCAAAAATATCTAGAGAAAATTCAAGTGGTATTGCATCGGTTCAAAGAATGGACCATGGAGCATTATTTCATAAGCAAATAATGAGGCAAATACCTTGGCTAATTTAGGTACATCTGTAGAAGCGGAGGAGTTCAATTCAGGAACAGTTGTGCAGCTGCTTAACTCCGCGATTGAGGTTCTTGAGATTGGCGCAATAAGTACATCAACTACATTTGGGATGAAAGTTTCCTACAGACCCAAAAGAGTCTAGGGCTCTTCGTACTAAGGCGGCTAGATTTTATTTGGTTGGTGGTCAGTTGTACCGAAGGTCTTTTTCGGTCCTCTAGCAAGATGTTTAGGACCCGAGGAAACTTATTACGTGATGCGTGAGGTTCATGAGGGGACTTGCGGCAATAATTTAGGAGCGGAATTATTGATCCAAAAATTGATTAGGGTCGGGTACTATTGGTCCGAAATGGAGGAAGATACAAAGAACTGCATCCGAAAAGTAACGTATGCCAAAGGCCCGCACCGATGATTCATCAATCGGTGAAATTAATGCATCCGATTTTATTACCACGGTCATTCATGAAATGGGGATAGATATTATGGAGCCACTCTCATGGGCACCCGAAAAGGTGTGTTTTATCTAGTTTATGTCTGATTATTTTTTTAAATGGGTTGAAGTGAAGGCCTTCAAGAAAGTCAAAGAAAAATAGGTCATTGATTTTATATGAGACCATATCATTTGTTGGTTCAACATACTAATAGAGATCACTTTTGATAATGGTCGTCAATTCGTTAGGAAAAAAGTGAATGACTTCTTCAAAGGGTTGAAAATTAAAAAGATAGTATCGACTCCGTACCACTTGAGTGAAAATGGGCAAGCGGAGTCAACAAATAAAATTATTATCCAAAATATGAGGAAGAGACTAAAGGAGTCAAAACACAAGTGGAAAAATATTTTTCCAGAGGTATTGTGGGCATACAGAATAATGTCAAAGTCCAGTACTAGTGAAATACCATTTTCCTTGGTTTACGGTGTAGAAGCGCTAATTTCTATGGAAGTTGGAGATCCAAGCTTAAGGTTTAGTCTTGCAACCGAAGAATCTAACAACGAAGCTATGACTTTCAAGCTCGACATAACGGATGGACACTGTGAGTTGGCATTGCTATGGTTAGTGGCCCAAAATCAAATGATGGGTTGATACTACAATCGAAGAGCTAGGCTTAGAAACTTTCAAGTAGGAGACTTGATTCTACGGAAGGTAACCAACCCTCAACACTAAAAATCCCAGTGAAGGGAAATTGGACCAGAATTGGGAAGGACACTACAAAGTGTCAGAAATAACTGGTAAAGGCTCATACTAGTGAAAGCCGAATATGGTAAAAAGTTGTCAAACAACTGAAACGTTGCACACTTGAAGCGATATTACTGCTAAGGTTTGTGTTTTAATTGAATTTCATTTTGTTTCGATTGATCTAACTTTTGCAGGAGCAAAGTCAGAGTCATGGGTTAAAGACTGGGCAGAAGTTAGAGTTAGGATGAAAACATGTGTAACAGTCTATTGTAAGGGTTAAAAGATCGAATGAATCTTGCTCAAATAATTTTGATGTTACGGCAAAAATATAAAGGCAAAAAGATCAAACGAATCTGGCCCAGTTGTGTGACCGATGCAAAGTTTGAATGAAAACACTTTTGTTCGAGATTTACCTCGACTACAACCATTTATACACTATTGTATTCTGTCGATCGATAAAACATTTAGACTTACGAGCTAATGAATTTGTTAAAGTCCTTAACTGGGGACAGACGCCCTAAATATAACCGGAACCAAAATAAGTGAAGTACGCTTCTTAGGCATCAGGTCAAGATGAACCCAGCCTATTTCTAAAGACACTTGAAGATGTCTAAAAAGTTGGAAGTAACTAAGGTTCCAATATTCATGGTCGAAGTGAAGAGGAGACGTCTTATTCACAATCTTAAAAGTAAGGTCCCTATATTTAAGTCATTAAATGACCCAAATCAGAAAACATTACCCGATGTAGAGCGAACTAAAGTGAAAAGTTTGTTCAAATTACTTAAGTCATTTTTAAGACCGAAAATAATTTTCATTCGGCCCGATGCAAACCAATTGTTGATTTATTTAGTTAAGATTCCGAAGCTGGAGACAGTTCGCCTGAGTTAGGTTGGGAGTTTATTTATTTGGCTAAGTGTTGAAAATAAGAAGATAATGACACACATCAGATAGTGGTTTAAGTCATAATAAAAAGAAATATTCATTTCATATATAAGGCCGATAAATGGTCAGAACAAAATAAAAAAATATAAGTGCAAAGGCATCTAAGCCTAGCTCCTAATCGGACTTGGAGTCCTCTGGGTCATCTTCGAAGCTATCTCCGTCCAATTGTCGGTAGGCCTGAGCTCAACTTATTTGGCTTCAGCAATTTTGGCATCAATATCTGATACATCCCGAGCATGTTCTAAAGTGTACCTCCGCACATTTCATTTTATATGCTCAGTTTTAGCAATGTCCGAGCCACTTCAAGCACCACGACAGCCAGAGCTTCATCTCGTTCAGCCAAGCCTTGAGCAAATTGGGCTGAAATCTCAACATAATTCTGATTTGAAGCTTCAAAGTTCATTCTTCAGGCCTTCGTTGGGTTGGGATTATTGGTCGGTTTGATCTTGAGCCATCTTCAGTGCAACTTCATCGGTGACCCTACTAGCTTCCATTATAGCAAGCTCGACAGCAAGACTGTGGAGGTCAGCATTCAGAAATTCTATTTGGCATCTTGGAAGAGTTTTTAATTCTCTTTCTCGAAGATCCTATTTTCCTTAGTGACAAGCTCGATGTCGTTCATCACTTGGAGGAATTTTCCCTTGACTTGGTCTAGTTCAGTTCAAACAGTAGGAAAATTGACGATATGCTATAGTTGGGCATCCTTTTGCTGAATAAGCCCTTTTAGATGTTGTATTTCTTTCTCTTGGGCTTCCAGTTGCCCTTTAAGATGCTCATTTTCATCCAAGCACCGGATAAGGCACTCACCAACAAGAACGGAGGACTGCAAAATTTAAAATTGAGGGGAAATTAGAAAAGGAAAAATAATATAAGTGTCAATTAAAGCAATCAAGAAGAATATGTAAACGATTGGCGGCGTACATACCCTTGTTGAAGAGGCATGGCCAAGACACATTCTGTATTTTCTCCCCATTAGACTCCGAAATGAAGGGCCTCATGTAGTTGCAACCCCGACCGGGCGGGACAAGAAGTTAGTGTCCTCGGGGAAGGAAATTGTGGTTGATCTCATTCTGTTCGGATCCACGCTTGGGGTCGAGAAGACGTTAACAAGTTTGGATCGGAAGCTGGCATGGTTCCTCGGGGCTCGAGAAGACTTGGTCATTTTTTGAGAAATAATTGAATGGGAGAACCAGGTGATGTGAGCATGCTCAACCCGAACTGTGGAGGTGCCAACCTCTTCAAGGAGGCGGTCGAAATCTTCTTGCCCAAAGGTTTGGGTCGGTTATGATGGTGGATGAGGAGTTGAAGTAGAAGTCCAGGTTTTCTTAGCCAACAACTCTTCATCCGTGGCTTTTTAGTCATCCTCAATGATGATGGATTATATGATCGGTGGTGCGGGGGCAGGGGTGGTCACGACCTCGGTTGGAGGCAAAATTAGCTCGGCTACTTCAGTATCAACAATTTCTTCTCTCACTTCAGCCGGAGTGGTAGTAACAGTGGTGGAGGTTTTGCTAAAGCTGAAATCATCTGAGGAGATGCTTGTATCTTGAGCTCTAGAGGAGCCTCCCGACCCGAGCTTATTTTCCTTTTTTTAGAGACCGAATGTGACTTTGAGGCTTTGAAGATTTGATTTTTATGGGCTTTCTATTGGGTACCTCGGTGATGCGCTAAACTGATGCGGCCAGATCAAATACCAAATCGAGGACAATTGTAGCAGTGGAGGGGTTGGAACTCGGTATCGAGGAGCCCTTAGGTAGACCTATAAGTTCAGAGAATGAAAGGAGTAAAAAAGCGCACAAAACTGTGATTAAACCTAAGAAAGAAGGTTAGGTGAATGCTGATCGTGATTTCTAGCTACACATCGTCTATCATAAAGCTCTTTCCATTTTCGTTTTTTGTGTGGATAGGTGCTGATTACTTTCTCGACCCATACATGGAGTTTATCCACATGGTTCAAAATCGGACGATTGAAAAAATTAAGATTTTTTGTAAGAGCAAGGCATTTAGATTAAAAGGGGAGAAAAGCTTCGATACTTATGATGCATGTTCCACTCCTCCGGGAAGGGCATGTATCGCACCAGAATGATTTTAATGATCGGAAATAAAATGTTCCAACCCTAATCGGTCTCGATTCTCATCGACACTGGAGAGAATGGAGAATTTACCTCGCTTAGAAAGCTGGACTATTCCACCATGAAAGAATCGTGGCACATATAAACGATCAAATGAAACAAAGTAAAGTCCTCTTTGACCAAGTTGGCCAAAAACTGGAGGCAGATTACGATCCCACATACGGATGGACCAATTTGTGCAAGACATATGTTGTAGGTCATGCACATCTCGAGGATCACATGGTCAATCGGTGAGTCGAGTTTAAAAGTGAAGGGGTAGGTTTATACGTTGGAGTATCCGGACCTGAAAGTGGTGATGTCATCTTCTGGGCCGTGGTGATGATCCCGGAGAGGTTTGTCCAACTACACTCGCCTCGAACTCTCCTGAGGTCGGAGTCCTTGATAGAGAACGGACAGTTTCTAGGTTCCTCCCCCCATCAAATTTCTTGGAGGCCATTTGGACGGTGAACTCTGTGTCGAAGTGGAAGATTGAAGGCAACATGTCATAAGCTCTGGTTCAGCAGCATCCTGGATTTCAGAAGTTTCACCGGCGTCGATGACCTTTTCAGTGGCCGATAGTGGTGAAGTCGTCGGAGAAGATTGCCTAGAGTAAGATCGAGCATTCTTGGACATTGTGATGAAAGTTTGAAGGTTTGAATATTTGAGGGTATGAAGATTTGAAGAAAATTTGGAGATTTGAAGGTTGTTCGCTCGAAGGATGAAAAGAAATTTACCAAAAGGTAAAATGTAAAAATAGAACAAGAAGGGGGTTTTATAGGGGTGAAGTCATCATTACGAAATGCTTCGGTTGTGAACCGAAGTGACGGTTCAATCAGAGGCTGACACGTGTTCGTAGTCGTAGAGTGATAAGACGTGAGTCAGATTTTGAGAATTGTAAACGTTTCATTTTCCCGCCTATTTCGGAGCAGTTGAAAGAAAGCTTACAAGAGAAGACACCAGAGGGATCATTCACTTTCCATCACTACGGTAAACTTTAGTCCGAGAAATGTGGGAACTATCTGTGTACGGTAGAGAAACTAACACGTCACGTGGCATAGTTAAGTGTGAGATCGAAGGGAGTAATAGTGTGGTGCAACCGCTGTGAGTTACCTCAGGGTGAGACTCAGAGTGAGTTCGAGTTTTAGAGCAAGACAAGAGTAGCGACCGAACCAGAAGACCAAAGGATAAGAGATCAAAGAGGTTCGGCACGTATCCGTTGCAGATAGGGTGCTAGTCGTTACTCTTATTCATAAAGTGGCCATTATTGACATTAAATTACATTTAATTAGGGAGAGATTCTTGAGCATGAATGTCTTGTATCGTCAACTATAAAAGGAGCCCAACTTTAATATTGAAAGAGCATCTCATTCTCATTTCACTTGTAAGATTTCTCTATAGTCTTACAATCTCTCTACTTTAGCTTTAGTTCGAAGCAATTCTGCTAAGGACGGAACCAAGTTCTAATCAAGATTACACCAACTCATGCTACTTTTTTTACTTGTTCCGTTCTCTTAATTGTTATTAATTTTCTACTATATTTACTTACGAAACGATCCACATATCCGTAAAATCACTTAAAAATTTAACGGTACCTTTTTTTGGAGTAAACAATCATAAAACAGGGTAGCCCGGTGCACTAAGTTCCCGCTATGTGCGGTGTCCCGGGAAGGGACGGACCACAAGGGTCTGTTGTACGCAGCCTTACCTCACATTTCTGCAAGAGACTGTTTTCACGACTTGAACCCATAACCTCCTGATCACATGACAACAACTTTACCAGTTACTCTAAGGTTCCCTTCAAAAATCACACAGAACCAATGTTCATGAGAAATACATATTTGTAAGAATAATGGGCAATAAAAAGAGTACCGTTAGAAACTTATCATCTAATAATTACTACTAACTCAAAAGAGAAAGGCCCTCCTTTGAAGAGCTTCCATTTTCAAAATAGGATAAAAACTAAAGAATATAAAACCAAAGCAAGGAAGAATGGAACTTTGCGAAATTTTAACCTTCAACAAAACAGTAAAACAAAGACTGAGAAATGACTTTGGCTTATTCATAAAACTGTTGAAACCTAGTAGCATTCTATAAATCTAACACTATTTCCCTTTAGCTGCCCTCATGTTTTTCATATATCTTCAACGTCCATTGTTCTTGCAAGAGATTCCAAGAATATTTTGACCTGCATACATTTGAATTTCATGACTTTAGATTAAAATCATAAAGGAAAGGCATTTAACATCAAACAATTAAAAATTGGCCAGATTCATATGCAGACCTGTGAAGTATCCCTGAGAGAGAAGAAAGCATTGCTCTCTTTTGGGATAGTAGAAACAAGAATTCCATAACCTTTATATTTCCCCCTCAATACCTGAAATATTTTCTAATCAGCAAATTATGATAATAAACAGAAAAAACAGTATATTCATATCAGACACCGGTGCATACGAACCTTGAATGCATCTTCGTCTGTTCTATCATCTCCAATATATATCGGGAGCACATCTTTGGGGTTGCTAAAACCTGCATTGTTGCACATGTCAGTTATTTAGTTTCTTCTCTTGGGGGGTTCGGCAAGAGATGAGGAGGAAAGGGATCAATAAAACAAATGAAGAAGCTACACACCTAGTGATTCCAGCAGAAATTCAACTGCTTTTCCTTTGTCCCAGTCAATTTCAGGACGGACCTCTAAAACCTATTCAAGGAAGAAAAGCATATATACATCATCAATTGAATCATTACCATAATGTTGCAGTCGCAAGGAGTTGAAAACTTGACATGGAGAATTCAGTAGGGAAACTAAGTTACCTTCCGCCCATGAGTTAACCGTAGCCGAGGGTAGTCTTTCAAGACATCATGGACATATTGTGCAATGACAGGCCAACTCTGTGGTCAAAATGAACATTAAATGTTTGTTCTGTTTTTAACATAGGCAATCTCACTATTCAGTTGACAATATAGAACAACAAATAAAGCTGGCACTTACATTCTCATCTACATTACGATAATGTACAGAGGCACAAAACTTATGGTTCTCAACTTTTGCACCCTTAATGTCTTTAGTTTTCTCGACAAGGGTTCTAAAAACCTGCAAAGTAGTCAAGCAAGTTAAGTTGACGTCTGTAAATAACTTTTTTCTTTTGCAGAAACAAACAGTTAACTACTGGTTTGAAATGCTTTTAGAGGAAACTAGTAAAGCACCTCATCAATCATTGATAGAAATTTACGAGCAGGCTGGAACAGATTGACTTCCTTGCCCTGCTCAAATAAAAAGGTTGACAGAAATAGTTAAGAAGTTGAACAAGATAAGACAATGTTTACAAGGGAATGAACGAAGGAAAAGAATTAGATAAAGCAGCTAGTGTAATACCTGCTGGTCAGTAGTCTTGATACAATTTGAATCGTTAGTAGACAACGTATTTTTGACTGGCAGCATAATGTCCATACCATGGCTACCGGCATAATAGAGTTCAGTTAGACCTACCAGCTCATAAACCTAAAACAATAAAGATCATAAATCACATTTGCAAATTGAAGAGAGTTAAAAAATACATGGTATAAACATTGATAAAACCTGAATTACTAATTAGCCTAAAATTTACCTTATCACGGCTTCTTCCACTGATGATAGCTGTTGGGAAATACTTTGCAACATTCCGGACAGCAGAGCGCATCTGCAATATATATTATTTTTATTTGAGCATCTACAGATAAGCATCTTTCTTGCATATGAAAGTTCAATTTACCTCATTGGACATAAAAGCACGGTCGGGGTCATCAACAATAGGAGAAAGAGTCCCATCGTAATCTAAGAAAACAACTATCTGTTTATTTCTTGCTTGCCTCATAATTTGCTGAAAGCAATTGAGAGCTGATGGATACTTGATCTGGACAAAGAAAGTAATTAAGAAGCTTGTTGAAAGTCTGAACAAATAGATGAGTGTGCATTTGGTGAAAATCTTAACATACCGTCCAAGAAAGGTAAGTAACATCAGGATCATCAGAAGAAACATCAATGTTTACTTCCTTCAGAATCTTCTTCCTAGGAGGTGAAGAAGACTTCATCGCGTCAAGCCAACCATTGGATAGAACATCATCAAGCTTCGGTAGCTTCTTTCTGGGAATTGTTAGCACACTAGTGGTGAACGAAGGGCCAGATTGTGAATAGGGAAATAAACTAGAATGGATTCCCAATCTGGACTTGTTCAACGGTGAAGGATCAGTAAGAACTGGAGAAGCTTTTGTCGAATTCATGTCCATTGTAACAATATGGATTTGGCTGATTATGACTATGAGATTGACAGCTATGCAGTTAACACTTTATAGTTGTGGATGTTTAGGATTACCGAATCTTTAACCAACCCTTTTGTCAATGAAAAACCACCTCTTCAAAGTTTTCTTATCACTATTGCTGGGAATGGATTCCATTAAGTATGGGCTTCCTGCAATCTGGACAAGTTGGAAAAGTCAAGTGATGTGATTCTGAAAATAGTTGTGTTAATATTAGACTGACAAAAATTCATTGAGCAGTACCTCATCTCCTGAACCACATTGCATTTACACTACGAAGCAGAACATTTTGACTCGCAATTTAATTCAGTCTAACGTGCCTTCCTACCTGAAAAACAAGTTAGCTATGTGTCAAAATATTATTATATGACTCTTCTACGAAGTTTTACCATCATGGAGCAAACACAGAATGAAAACATTTCATGCTATCAGGCGAAAAATACACTTGAATCCTTACAGATAAATGTACTAGTTGGCTCTAAATGCATTTCCATTTGAAGAAAACAGAAGACTAAAAAACCGAGGAAACACCTTATAACTCTAGTATGACAATCCATTTCACGCTAAATGTTGGACAATAGCTGTTCTACATTAAGATTAAGTTGTTTTTTGGAAAGAAGGGTGCAAAACCAATATCAACCGAAACTCCTCTTTGAAGTTTCTCTCCAAGTATCTAAATCTCGATGATGCTTTGCAAAAATCAGCGAAAACAAATGTGAACAGATAGGTATCTATTTGGCTAGAAGCGGATATGTGGGGACAAGTCGGTAACGGTGCACAACTGTCTTCGACTCACAGAAATGTACACGTGTAGCTGAAAATTTTCAAAATTTGTAACTTTAATTATTAAGTTTGCATATTGGATAAAGTGATAATCCATATCCATTAACTTTAAAATCCCATATCCACCACCACATTTGGTTATTTAATAGTACAAAATCAAGATCCATATTTTCCTCTTGGAAGGATATAGTACACATTAAAGGACCTACTGTTACAGCCTAAGTTATGGTGAGGGTTAATATGGAAGAGGACCAGGTACAATAGAACTTTTTTACAGCTCACATACAGAACAAACAAAAATTTCCAACTTTTCCACGTACTCACTTATAAAAGGGACCAAAAGAAAACCACCAAAGTTATTCATTCTATTCCAACAGCTAGAAGATGGATTTCTTTTACTTTCCTGTCAGTATTCCATTCAAAACCTTTGACTTCTAATAAAAGGGGAAAAGAGAAAAGGGAAGTATAATAAAAATAAGTAATTTACAGTAAATCTTATGGAATTGACAGAACAATATAGCAACAACATACCCAGTGATATCCCACGACGTGAGTTTAGGAGGGTAAAGTGTACGCAGACCTTACCCCTACCTTGAAGGTAGAGAGGTTGTTTCGGATAGACTCTCGGCACAAGGACATGCAATTCAATATAGTATAAAAAGTCATGGCAAAATATTGTAAGAAACATGATAAAGATGTCTGAGAAAAAGGAGTCGTAACAACCACAAATTAATACGATAATTGAAGTACACGAAAGAACATATAGTAGCACAAATTGAATGATACGAAACTACAAGAATAATATTACGACTACTAGTAAGAAAGGATAAGTATGACAAAATCAAAATAGTTGCCAAGAAATATATACGAAAGATGCATCAAGAAGATAAGATCTTGTCACACCGACTGTATTTGAAATCCCTTCCATTTCCCCCCACCAAGAATCAATATTATGGTCTGGCTTAATTATGACGACATCATTAATCACCGCTAAGCTTAAAGTTGTTTCTCATAGTAACCGGTGGCGGAGCTAAGTGGACTCAATCAATTGAACCCCCTTGGCCATAAAGTTGTATTGTGCAAATAGAGCGAAAACGTATTTCACTATGTATAAGCCGTTAAATCCATCTTAACATAAAGGAAGATACTAGTAAAATAGTAATGGAGGTTCAAATTTCGCTTGGGTCATGGTTTTAAATCCCGATTGTGATAAAAAAAAAAAAAAAAAAAGCCGCACTAAGCTCCCACTATGCGAGTCAGGAGAAGAAGCCTGCGAAAGGTATTATCTGCAGCCTTATCCTGCATTCTTCACGAGATTGTTTCCACGCTTAAACTCACGACCATACTTTATCGATTCTGGTAAGACTAAGCGAACTGAGAAACAAAGGTGATGAATTCAGTGTATAGTTTATGGGCTACCACCAATTTTTTATTTTTTGGTTGCCATCAAAGCAGAAAACAACAAAAGCCTTTTCCAGCAATAGTACATTTCCAAAGTAATCAATGTCAAGCTGAAAGACTTAACATCTCAAAGTACCCTACATGTTTTTTACCTTTTCCCACTAAAAGCTCATATCTGAAAACCAACCCCAAAAAAAAATTAAAAAGGAAAAACATTACTCCTGCTATTGATTCATTCAAGTAACGCCATTTTGTACTTGCAATGCTATGACTTCCCAACCTACATGTCAAGACAACCTACTTCAAGCCTACCATAAAAATGAAAAAAAAAAAGAAGAGGAAAGGTCTAATGCTAAGGATCTTAATTAACATAATTAAACATCTATTTAACTAATAACTCCCATGACACTACATAAACTTAAAAATATCCGAGAGCAAGTTTAACCTCAACAACAACATATCCAGTATAATCTCATCAAGGTGGGTCTGGGGAGGGTAGAGTGTACTCAGACACTACCCGAGTTACCCCTACCTCAGACTGCTTCCGTTATACCCTCGACTAAAGAAAAGATGCAAAGACAACAATAATAGCAACAATATAATAAGTTAAATGAAGCAAGTTTAACCTCATAAGATCATAAAATTATAGGAAGGGAAAATAATAAAGAAAAGAAGAAAAAATATGTAAAATAGTGGCCAAGAATTTACACCCTCAGTCCCAATTTATGTAGTACTAACATTTTTTGCTTTTAAAGATTCAAAATATGTGATCTTTGATCAATATTTTAAAATGTATTTGTTCATTATATCGCCATGATGAGAATACTTTTTTTATAATTTTTTTATATCTCAATTTTAATTTTAAAATATTGAGCTGATCAAATTGAATATAGCTTCGGAGATTAATCAAATTAACTCTTTATAACCAAAAAATATCACATAAATTAAGACTTATAAGTTGGCCTAGAGGACCTCAAAAAAGCCATGTTGACTTGACTAAAAAAAACAAGAAAAAAACAATGTTAAAAGGCAAATAACAGTTAGTAATTTAAACTAGGACGTTAATTAATAACCACATAACTAAGGAATCATCAGATGACTTTAAAAAAATGTTAAGCTTACTGCTAAGTTCCATTTTCCGCGGGTAAACTGATAATGACGCACAATCAATATTTCAATATCATACAGCAACCGACAAAAATAAAATAATTTAAATTACACGACAAAGCTAAATTAAGTACTATTTGGTGCTGTCAAATCAATTACTTAATCCCAGAAAAGCAACAACTAAATTGTACAGAACTCACATATCTAATCAATCAAATAAATAAAAGAGCTCTGCTAGAAAACCAGAAATGAAACACTTTTCATGACCAAAAGAAAATTTTACAGAAAAATAGTCAAAAGACCAAACTTTTTTTTTCCCATTTGCAGAAAACCCACAACAAAAAATGGCTAAAGATTACACCTTTTGCATGTCCCACTATAGAAAACATCCATAAAATCAAAATGGGTAACCATAAGAATTACCAAAAACAGATAAAACTCCAACAGCAATGCATGAGGAAAGAAAAAAAATGCATTCTTGATTCAAGAAAATAAGTCCCCGAAATTCACAAGGTACCTCACGAGACACCACCTATAGAATTATACTGAATATGTTATTTTTCAAGAAAATAAGTTTCCGACCTTCACAAGGTAGGGCTAAGCACTCTACCTCCCCAGACCCATCTGGTGAAATTATAATTGATTCAAGAAAATAAGTTCCACAAAAAAAAGAAGCTAAAATGTCAGAAAAAACCTGTTAATTATATCTTGGCAGTCCAAATCTTGAAAATCCAATTCTCAAATGCCTACAAGAATTTTACAAAGAAAAACTTTAACATCAGATATAAACAAGAAAGAAAAAGAGAATGAATTGAGAAGCAAATGGACAAATATTTTACCTTTTGAAAAAGAAACGGCAACAAATAGAGAGATGATAAGAAAAAAATGTAACGGAAAATATAGAGAGAGAAGGGGGAAATAGAGGTGGAGAAACCAAAGTATATATAGAGTTTGATTTTGATAGCACCAAAAAAGACGTGCCAAACAAGGTAACCTTTTCCTTCGGTTGTTGAATCAGGAAACAATTTTTACACCATTAATTAATTACCCATTATAGCATTATTAGTATAGCTAATTTGCTGTAATATACAACATTTACTCTCTCTTTTCGCCAAGATTTACTCTAACACTCACCACTCCAAGAGTTAATCCCACTATTTTCGTATCCTACCTTTTTAGTTAGTTTGGACTATGGATATATGAATTGATGAATTAAGCTCATTTTTAGTTAAAGATGATTTAATATTGTTGTGTACTTTATCGTCTAAATACAATGAATGTAGTTTGTTCGTTTAACGGTTAAATTATGGAAGTTAATCCTTGATTGACTTTTATAGTCTAAAAACACAAATACAATTGTATTGAGTCAAGAATATTTAGCTTGATTTTTTGTTTTATTAAAACATGTTAATTTTGTCCAAATATCACCGCGTAAAGATAGTGAATACAATTGTTCGTTGAATGATTATATACTTTTATTGTCTAGAAATATAAATACAGTTGTTCCGTTAGAGGGTTGAATCTTGAATATTTTGCTTGATTTTTTATTTTATTAAAACATGCTAATTTTGTCCAAATATCGGACAAAGATATTGAATACAATGAATATAGTTGTTCGTTGAATGATTAAATTGTAGAAGTTATATTATTTTTATTTTCTAGAGATACAAATACAGTTATCCGTTAGAGGGTTGAGTCTTGAATATTTAGCTTGATTTTTGCTTTATCGAAATGATCGAGTTAATTTATTCAAATACTATCGACTAAACATAACGGTTGAAGGGTTGAGTTCTTCAAGTTATATTTAGTTTTTAGTTTGATTAAGATGATTAAATTTATTAAGATGGTAAATTCAATTGAATTAGTTCACCTTCTAGAGATAATAATTTTTCTTCCCTGGGAGAGATGAGTTGTTAAAGTTCTTAATTAAGACTATTTAGTTTTTATTTGTAGTTACCTTATAGAGATAATAAATGTTGTTATTGTTCTTAATTGATTCGTCTTATCAGATCTATCAAAATTAACAATCAAATATGAAAATTTAATTGGAAAGCAATAGTTAGGTCACTAAAATTTAAACTCATAACTTGTAACATTACAATTTGAATTATACAGATTACACATTGATTCAAATATCATATCCAAGTCCTCAAATCTCGTAGCTCTAATGTAATTTGCTGATTCTTTGGACGTTGATAGAGACGAATTTCTAAACTGTTTTGTTTTTCACCATATTACTTAATTATATTGCTTGCTATTAAAATTATGGCAAGTTCTTATTAGCGTTTTTAGGTGAAAGACTGGCATAAGAAATTGGACGAAAATTAGACAATAGAAAATGAGTCAATCGGGGAAAAAAACATTGAACTTATTTTCTTTGCAACTTCCTCTACATTAATAATTCTAAGTATTACATCAATCGAGCAAAACAGAAAGACAAGACGAATAGTTAAGGGTTATTCTTTTAATTGAAAAAAAATTGACCTACTTTTCTTATTAATTTTGCTATAACAGTTGAAAATCATCAAATTAAACAATACTGTTATAGAAAGATTTAACTGTATATGATTTAAAATTCAGAATTAATCCCTAAATAAAATCTCACATGCGATATTTAGTTGACTGTATAAAAAAAATATGTTTGTTGCGTAATTAATGCAATATTCATTGCCGGTAAATAATACTTCTAGGCCCTAACTAATTAAGTTCTTTGAAAATTTAAATTCTTTATTTTTTTTATACGTAATAGAATATGAAATGCACATATTAGCGAAATGGGAATTTATCAAGTGACTCTTGTACACTACAACAAATCGGTTTAAAGAGGACGACTGTAGGTGGAATATCGCACCCTTAGATCAAAGGGAGCGATTTTTAGTCGCCTTAAATTCGTCTTATTACGTCCGTTGTCTTAGATCAAGAAGAACGATTTTTCAAGTCGTCTCCTTTGATAAGGACCAAATAGGGCGACTACAGTTGCCTTTTTTGAGATCAATCCAAAAGGGCGATTTTCCTTGTCGTCCTATTTGATCCTCATCAAAGGAGGCGACTTGAAAATCGCCCTATTTGGTGTGGTTCAAATAGGGCGACTACAACCGCCCTTTTTGATGTATATAAAAAAGGGCAACTGCAGTCAGTCGAACCCTGGTCTGAACTGTGACACTGTACTATACTACCACTACACCACTAGTTATGAAATATTAATTGGTGAGGACCAAATAGGACGACTTGAAAAATCGCCCTATTTGGTGAAATTAAAAAGGGCGACTTGAAAAATCGCCCTATTTGGTGAAATTAAAAAGGGCGACTTGAAAAATCGCCCTATTTGGTGAAATTAAAAAGGGCGACTATTGGCACTCACTAACAGTGCATTTTTTAGTCGCCCTTTTTGGTACTAATCAATCGTCCTCTTTGGGGCGATTTGTTGTAGTGATATAACAATTACTGCATAACAATCCCTTTATTTTATATTTCTACATAAACCTTATTATAATTTTTGTATAACGAGTATATACATGTGAACGAAATGACCCCTACCATTGAATCCGTTGATGTTAGATCTACCAATCGGGTTTTTACCTTATAAAGGTCGTCTTCCTTTAGGGTTGGTCACATTGTCTCCATCACACATCGTATTTGTTGTATAAACTAGGGTTCTAAGATGTGAAAGGTAGACTCTTAATTCAATTGTAAGCTATAATTTTTAATTCAAAACTACAAGATCCAAACCCTATATAAACAAAAACTTAAAAGATTCCCAAAAAGCAGTACAGTTTTTTTTCAATGTTCACAGCCTAGCCAAATGACTTTTTCAACTCTCTTCAAGACTGGCAGTAGAAACTTAACCATAAAGGGAACCTAATAATTTGTTCCATGACAGTTGATTGGTCGGAATTGATCAAGACATGCGAGAAATTAAAAGAATTTAGTACTATAGAGTATATATATCTTGCCAGTTTCCAAAATTGACAATTCATTAAGTTGAGGGAAGGTCCCCACCATATATAGTACTAGTACTTAAATTAGTAACATAATATAGAAGGTACAAAAAAATCTAATTAGAAAGGAGATTTAGGTATGAACTGGGAACTTTTACAGCAAGTTAGAACTAATTAAAAGCCATACACATGATAATGAATAGTTGCAAACTGATTGTTTTGGTATATTTGATTTGGTTTAATTAATTGGTTCATGGACCACCACTTTAATTAGGGCACATAGCAACACACAGCTTTTTATTAATTTTTCTAGATACCACTTGGCTAATAGTAGTTCAAACTACCTTTTTGGCTTCTCGGACTACAACGATTTTGCAAGCCTGTGCTATTGTGCATTACAAAATTGTAGACATGTGTTGTGTACTTTTAATTTTAAGTTATATACATCGTCGGTGTAAAAAAATTATATTATCAGGTCACTTAAATGATATGTAGATATAAGTTTTCTTAAAATATGAAATTCGTAATCCTGAAAATGTTATTCGCAGACGAAATAGTCCTGATTGATGAGACTCGCAACGGGATGAACGCTAAGTTGGAGGTTTGGAGACATACTCTGGATTCTAAAGGGTTCAGACTGAGTAGTACCAAGACATAATACTTGGAGTGCAAATTTAGCAACGGGAGAGACCATGAGACAGGAGTGGAGGTGAGGCTTGGGACTCAGGTCATTCCGACGAAAGGAAGCTTCAAGTACCTCGTGTCTATTATCCAAGGGAATAAAGAGATTGATGACGATGTCACACATCGTATTGGGCCAGGGTGGATGAAATGGAGACTTGCATCTGGAGTCTTGTGCGACAAAAAGGTGCCACAAAAACTAAAAGACACGAGGTACTTGAAGCTTTCTTTCGTCGGAATGACCTGAGTCCCAAGCGTGCGACAAAAAGGTGCCACCAAAACTAAAAGATAAGTTTTATAGGGTGGTGGTGTCACGACCCGACCCGACGGGCCGCGACCCGGTGCCCTACTTGGGAACCATTATACCCATCTGTCACATAATTACACGGATACCAAGGATAATGTAGTAAACTGTAAATCATATCAAAATAGGCAAGCCGACAAGGTTGCCACTATATACGGGAACATCCCAAAACGAGTACAACAGTACAGCTGGCCAAACAAGTCTCCACCGTGGTAATAAAATCGGATGCATTAATGACGCTCCCCAAGGTGATGTACTAGGCCTGATAAAGTCTTTTTCCAACAAGTCTCTCAGTTGCTCCTTCAACTCCTTCAGCTCTGCAGGTTCCATTCTATAAGGAGGAATAGATATGAGTTGGGTACCTGTCAATACATCTATAGTGAACTCTATCTCCCGTTCTGGAGGAAGACCTGAAAGATCATCTGGGAATACACCTGGGAACACATTGATCGGTGTATTTTATATACATTTTTCGAGTCGTTTTTAGTTAGTCTTTTGTCCTTTTTTGTACAAATAAGTGTCGTATTAGGATAGATTTTCTTTATTTTGAGTCAAAGTGGTTAAAATGGCCAAATGGCGGAAAAGGAGCTAAAAGAGGGCAAAAGTGGAGGTTCCAGAGCTTAAAAGCAGAGAAAGTGGCGAACGAGGCAGAAACGCAGTCGTGTGGCCGCCACCATACAACGATAGCAGGCGCGACGCCTAATCATCAGAGAGGCTACAGGAGTTGCGTGTGGCGCCTCGAACAGCCGAGATCGGGGCGCGGCGCCAATCACCAATCTGCATGAACTTAGGTCTTGCGGCGCCGATAGCGAGCGTGCCGACGCGGAAAATCAGTTTAATGACGAATTTCAGGCGGGCTGAAGGGAAAAGTTAGAGGCGGTTTTGAGCCTATAAAAGGAGAACCCTAGGCAGATTTTAAGGGTTCCCTTTCTTGCACAACATAAGGATTCTTGGATTGAAGATTGGAGACCATAGTCTAGTAATTTCTTTCCTTTTTCTTTTCTTTTATTTCAGTTTTATATGATGAACCTTGAATTAGTTCTTGTCATGTCAATGGCTAGGAACTAATTCTTTTATAGGGCTTTCCATGTTAATTCACTAGAAACTTATGTTATGAATTGATGCATGTTATGGTTATTCTTCTTCTTGTGGAGATTTATCCAATAATTGCTTTGAATGTTTGGTAATTAATTGATCACTAATTATCATTATTTATATGATTTCTAATCAAACTTCGAAAGGAGGAGGTTGTGAATATGTTGTAAGTTGGGTAGACATATTTTGGATTGGGGATGAAAATACCTCAATTATTTATGTAGCGTTAATGAGAGGCTTAAAAACCCTAATTTTACGCATGGTGCGTGACGGTTAACTAGATTTTTGTTCTTAATCCTCCTATAGAGTCATCCTTATCACCGAAAGGTAGAAAGAAGCAATATTGGGGTTGAGTGTTTATATATCCTTAACGGGAATATAAAACGATTTCGTAAACATGCTAGCTCCGAGAGAAGAAGAACCATATTTCATTGCATTAATAAGTAACATAAGAGGATAGTTGAGGAGACATGGAAGCCCTATTCCCATCACAACTGAAGTAATCCTATAGTTAATTAGCTTTTATAATTGTAGTTATAAACAACAAAATCAATATCAATTACCAAATAGATACCAAAAGATAGATAGTTGGTACTTGAACACTAATCCTTGTGGACGATATTCGGTCTTACCAAGACTATATTACTTGTCACGATAACGTGCACTTGCGTTAAAGTGTGTGCATCTTTTCGCGCATCAAGTTTTTGGCGCCGTTGCCGGGGATTAGGCATAGTTCAATATCAAATTTATCTATTTTTAATTTCTAATTTGGTTTTTATTCTTTGTTATTTTTTATTTTTAGTTTTAGTTTTTATTTTAGTTTTTTTTTTCGTTTTATGTATTTATTGTGTGAAAACAAGGGTGCCGTGATCCGTTGTTGATTTTGATGCATCTCAGGGATCCTGGAGACATGGATTACTACTGTCAATATGATGAAGCTCCAACCCTACAGGAAGAGAGGGAGGAGTTACGAGAAGCCATACTCAGTTTCGCTAGGTATCAAACTCAGTTCATGGACGAAACGAGATTGGCCATAAAGAAGTTGGAACTGCAAATAGGAGAACTCGCAGTCATTTTGAACAGCGAACAGCAAATTGAGGAGCCTGAACCACACCCAACTATTGAGGAATCTGGTGAGATAGTTGGTGTAGAGAAGGAAAAGATTGCAGGGATCCAATTATTTACCTTCTTGGATTCTGTGGAAATTATTTTTCTTGCACCTATTACAGAAGAAACACCACTAGCTATCACGGCTGATCCCCAATTAGGAAGCCCATACCATCAAGGGCACCCCCTAGAGTTGAGAGATGTAGAGAATTTCACTGATTCCTACATTATAGAAAGCATAAAAGACAAGTCTGTCTTGTGTACTTGGGGGATAATTGTATGTTTAAGGCTCTTGTTTGAACAAATGGTCGTAGGGAAATTGAGACCTACAACAATAAATCTGTGGATTGCAAGCAGTTCGCAGAAGGATCTAATGGGCACTCGTATCGGTTAATTGCGTCCGGCTAAAAGACGTTAAAGACAGCGCTTGTTGGGAGGCAACCCAACGTTTTCAATTATGTTATTTTAATTTCTGTCTTTAGTTTATTTTATTTTGTCTAGAACAATCTCACGGTCTTGGGTTCTTGTGTATGTGTTGTGATGACAGGTATAGGCCAATAAATTGAAGGGCGAAAAACTGAGGAACATCAAGGATTTCCAGAAAAACGGGTAAGCGCCGCGGCGCCAAAAATCCAGAAAAATTTCCAAGTCTAGGCGTATTTCCAGAATGGCGCGTGAAATTCCCGAAGAGTGCAGAACATTAGCGCGCTGGCTAAAGCGAACGTGGCGGAAATCCAGAAATTAAAAGACGCCCAGAAATCAGATTTTCCCCAATTTCAAAACCAAAACCTAACCCCCTTCTCCACAAAACCCACGAAAATCCACAATTTACCCACAAATCCTTCACAAATCAAACCCAACAACAACCAAAACTCTTAAATTCCTAGAACCCTCAGCCATCTCTACCAACAAAAACCCCATTTCATTGCCTCAAATCACCATTAGAAGCAAGAACACCTTGAAGAACACCATAAAAGGTAATCTTTGTCTGTTCTTGAGATCTTTACTGTAGTCACAGGAGGTAGTAGTGTGAAGGAGTATTGTAGTGTTGAAATAGTTGGGGTGCTGAAAAATTGGTTGTGGAGTTTAGAGGAAGAGTATACAAGAAAGATGTGGGTATTGGGTAGTAGAGTTGAAGTTTGGGGGTGTTAGTGTTTTAGCTGCTAATTGTTGATTGTGTTGGGGAACATTTGTGCTACTAAGTTGTAAGCTGCAGAAAGTGTTTTAACCATGTCCGCCAGAAAGAGAAGAGCCTCCACATCCACCTCATTGTCAATACGATGATACTAGGTTTGTGAGCTACCAAGCCTTCCAAAGATATAAAAAGCTTAGTACTAGGCCCTTAATCCCTGAAAGGGGAATGGACTATCAAAGGGAGTCGTTTGGGGAAGAGGATATTTATGAGCCCATTCGGGCAATGATTGAGATAATGGGGTGGAAAAGATTTGTAAATCCAGAGAAGATAGCACCAATGAACACAGCAATGGTGTGTGAATTCTATGCTAACTTTCCGGAGAGGGTGGACAACGAATGTTTTGTGAGGGGAAGATATATGCCTGTGACGGAAAGCGATAAATATGTCTCTAAAGCGATTGATGTTGAAGGAGGAATTGGTGATTGGAACCATTTTAGAACATGGTCCAGGAAGCGACAACATCAATGGAATACCGTCGCAGAACCACGATGAGCTACCCCGGGCCGCTTTTGATATTGCGAGAAATGGGTCAAGAGCTTTGGCGGTGTCGGTTCAACAAAGCGACGGGTTGGCTATATTTTCGGCGCCGCGTGATTCCATCCACGCACTTCACCAGAGTGCGGAAGATGAGATCAAACCGATATATGGAATTATGAGGGGATGGCGATTGATGTGAGGAAAGAGATAGTACAGAGCATTGAAGAAATCAGCGGGTTGGTAACAGCGGTGGATTGGGACATGGCTCACTTATCACCGATTTATGCCACGTGAATGGGGTCCCAATCCTACCCATCGATACTAATGAGAAACCAACGCACGTGACATATGGGATAGTGCACTCTTTCCCGGACCCAAGCCCCAAGAAGAAGAGCACAACCACTCACGCAGCGGCAGCAGAGGCGCCGTGGGCGAAGATGAGCACGAAATAGAGGCTCGATATGCGGCGAGACCCGACCGCTGACCTACCACAAATTCAGAACCCTCAGTGCCCATGATGGAACAATTGCTTCAGAATCAGATGAGGATGATGCAAAGTTTGGACACAGTGATACAAGGACAGCAAGAAACGCGGCAGCAAATTAATGAGATGAGTTCCTTGTTCAACCAGTGGTCCATACTATCGATACCCACGCCACCACCACCATTTTAGCCAAGTCTGTAAGTGTCTTATTTCCTTTATTGTCTTTGAGTCTACACACATTGGGGACAATGTGAGATTTAAGTTTGGGGGGTATTTTATTTGTGTTTCATTTGTGTCTTATTGTTATAGTATGTTTAAGTCTTTTTGTTGTTTTTGTGTATTTTGAGTCACAAATTTTTTTCTTTTGAGTCACAAATTTTTTTCTTTTGAGTCATAATTGTCTGTCAAAGATCATGTATGTTGTAGTTACTTGAAACACCTAGTGAAGTAAGGTGGAATAATGTAATGGAATTAGAAGCAACTATTTAAACACCTAGGTTAGATATGCCAAAAACTCACAAAATCTGTCTATTTGGAGTTTCTTGCTTAAATTATGCATGCTAAATGATGAAAATCTATGTGTTATGATTGCTTGCTATTTGAGGCAAAATAGTTAGGATATGCATGTTAGGGAGATGACTCATGCGTTTCTTTGATAGCCAATTATTACCACTCTTTTCTATCCCGGACTTTAAAAGTATCCCTAGTCAGCCCCATTGAGCCTAAAAATTGAAACTTCTTCTTTGACACCCTATATTCCCACAAATTGTGTCATAAGTAAAAATGTGAAATAGTGGAATAAATTGTGTTAAAAAAGAGACAAAAAGAGTGAACATCTTTGATGCACCCCAATAAAAAAAAGCAATAAGAAATAGGCAAAAGCCTAAGTTTGGGGGTGCTTGTCATTATTATACACTTCACTTTCCCAAAATAAAAGAGGGGAAAGATTGATTTGAAGTGAAGAAAAAGAATCAAAAGAAAAGGGAAACACTGAAAAGCTAAAGAGCTTATGGTACACAAAAATGAGCCTAAATGCCTATTTTTACCTACCTATACCTAAGCCTACATTACAACCCTTAAAGTCCTGAAGATCTCTTTTATGCATATCCAGGATTAGTGGAGAATAGCAAGTAAACATGCCATAGGATTTTTGAATTTTACAAGCATGATTCAGTATGTTGACTTCCATTAAGCATGATGAAAATGAGTTTGCGAAATATCTAGCTTAATGTGTTTAGTGTGCTAAAAATTTCATGCTATATGTTCTGCGTATTATTACGCTAACCTTCATGTTTTTCTAGATAACATCAATGCAACAAAAGTGATCAATGTCGATGAGTCTTTTATTTTTCGTTTTCTTGGGTCCTTTATTTCTTTCTTTCTATCTTTGCTCGAGTGAGCAAAGGTTAAGTTGGGAGTATTTGATCGGTGTATTTTATATACACTTTTAGTCGTTTTTAGTTAGTCTTTTGTCCCTTTTTGTACAAATAAGTGTCGTATTAGGATAGATTTTCTTTCTTTTGAGTCAAAGTGGTTAAAATGGCCAAATGGCGGAAAAAGGAGCTAAAGAGGGCAAAAGTGAAGGTTTCGAGCTTAAAAGCGAGAGAAAGTGGCGAGCAGCGTAACGCAGTCGTGCACGCGCCTCATGCCAACGATGGCAGTCGCGGCGCCTAATCATCGAGAGGCTACAGAGTTGCAGCCATGGCGCCCTCGCAGCAGAGATCGGGCGCGGCGCTAAATCATCCAATCGCAGAACTTCCGGCACGCGGAAAATCGGGTTTAATGACGAATTTCGGGCCGAACTGAAGAAAAGTTAGAGGCGGTTTGGAGCCTATAAAAGGAGAACCCTAGGCAGTTTTTAAGGGTTCCCTTTCTTGCACAACACAAGGATTCTTGGATTGAAGATTGGAGATCATAGTCTAGTAATTTCTTTCCTTTTTCTTTTCTTTTATTTCAGTTTTGTATGATGAACCTTGAATTAGTTCTTGTCATGTCAATGGCTAGGAACTAATTCTTTTATAGGGCTTTCCATGTTAATTCACTAGAAACTTATGTTATGAATTGATGCATGTATGGTTATTCTTCTTCTTGTTGAGATTTATCCAATAATTGCTTTGAATGCTTGGTAATTAATTGATCACTAATTATCATTACTTATATGATTTCTAATCAAACTTCGAAAGGAGGAGGTTGTGAATATCTTTGTAAGTTGGGTAGACATATTTTGGATTGGGGATGAAAATACCTCAATTATTTATGTAGCGTTAATGAGAGACTTAAAAACCCTAATTTTACGCGTAGTGCGTGACGGTTAACTAGGTTTTGTTCTTAATCCTCCTATAGAGTCATCCTTATCACGAAAGGTAGAAAGAACATCTTGAGGTTGAGTGTTTATATATCCTTAACGGGAATATAAAACGATTTCGTAAACTTGCTAGCTCCGAGAGAAGAAGAACCATATTTCATTGCATTAATAAGTAACATAAGCGGATAGTTGAGGAGACATGGAAGCCCTATTCCCATCACAACTGAAGTAATCCTATAGTTAATTAGCTTTTATAATTGTAGTTATAAACAACAAAATCAATATCAATTACCAAATAGATACCAAAAGATAGATAATTGGTACTTGAACACTAATCCTTGTGGACGATATTCGGTCTTACCAAGACTATATTACTTGTCACGATAACGTGCACTTGCGTTAAAGTGTGTGCATCTTTTCGCGCATCACACATTAACTACCGGAACTGACTGAAGAGTCGGTACTTCCGCCTCTATATCATACACTCGAACCAAATGATAAATATAACCTTTCTTAATCATCTTCATTGCCTTGAGGTATGAATTAAACTTACCCCTTGACGATGTTGTATTCCCCTTCCACTCTATAATTGGCTCGCCTTGAAACTGAAATCGAACAAACTTCTCTTTACAATCGACATTAGCAAAACAAGAAGCCAACAAATCCATACCCATAATAGCATCAAAGTCAGTCATGTCTAACTCTATCAAATATGCTATTCTATGATGACTATATATAACCACCGAATAATTTTTATACACCTGCCTAGCTATGACTGAATCTCCTACTGGTGTAGCCACTTCAAATGGTTCTATCGGCTCAGACTCTATTCTGATTCTACTAGCAACAAGGGGAGATATATATGATAAGGTGGAACCTGGATCTATCAATGCATATACGTCTCGAGTAAAGATCGATAATATACATGTAACCATATTTGGTGACGCCTCCTGATCCTGCCTACTAGCCGAGGCATATATGCGGTTCGAAGAACTGCCAGAACTAGAAACTCCACCACGACCTCTACCACGGCCTGTTGGTACATGAACACCACACTGCGCAGTGGCATTATAGAAGATGACGAACCAAAGAATCGATCCGATGGTGAGCCATACCACCTGTATCATCTCTATAAGGACACTCTCTCATCATATGGCCTTGACGGCCGCAAGAAAAACAAACACCCGTAGTAAAGCGGTATTCCCCAAAATGGGACCTACCACACCGAGAACACTGAAGCAAAGGTGGCCTCGACTGACTCGAACCCCTACTCACCTGTGAACCTGCAGCTCTGGAGTTCTAACCAGCTCCTGAATACCATGTACGGTCAAATCTCCTGCATGTGGACTGTGGAGGTGCACTCTGTGCTGGCTGGGAAGAATATGACATGTTGTTGAGGATGTCCACCTTGAGACTCACCTGAATACCCAACCGGCTTAGCCCTCTTGTGCTGGCCTCTGTCGTGATCCCTATTCGACTGACGCCCTCTGTGTCGGTCTTCTACCTCATGTGCATACGCCTGTATCCGAGCGATATTCATACCTGGCTGAAGAGCCACCGCCATACAACCATCAATCAAATAGTGGTCTAATCCCATCACATAACGATGTACTCTATCCGCCATATCAGCCACAATAGTAGGCGCATATCTAGCCAATGAATCAAACTCGCGACTATACTCCCGAATTCTCCTCCACCTTGACTCAACTGTAAGAATCTATCGACTCTGGCTCATCTCATCTCTGGAGGCAGAAAGTGGCCAAGAAAAGCCTCTATACTCATCTCATACTGCTAGAGGAGCACCCTCACCCCTAGATAACTCCCAAGACTCATACCAATTGGTGGCGATGTAGCATATCTCGTCGACTGGGGTACAGTCTAAGGCATAGACTGGGTACAGGACCTAGTAACTCTCTGAGTCTGACTAGTAGCTCCTGCTACTGATTTGCCCTTCTGGGCCCTGTCGCCTTCTTCGGAGGCATAACTGAAAACACAATAAGTCGTTTAGAAAGGGATTATCCTAATAACATAGCTTTATTGCACGATCTATGAGATGAAAGAATAGAAACCAATCCTAAATGTCCGACAGCCTCTTGCGTATAAGTATGGTGCACAACATACCCATACATAAGACTCTACTAGACAGGGTTTGTAGACATTTTGAGGACAAAGTGCTCTGATACCACTTTTGTCACGACCGACCCGACGGGCGGTGACCCGGTGCCCTACCTGGGCACCCTTATACCCACATGTCACATAATTACACGGATACCACGGATAATGTTGTAAACTATAAATCATATCAAAATAGGCAAGACTGTCACTATATACGGGAACATCCCAAAACGAGTACAACAGTACAGCTGGCCAAACACATCTACCACCCACAACTGTCTACAGACGTCTATGAATACGATAATGAAATATGACGTGACATGGCCCCGTCGTGCCCCTAAATATGCATAAGTCCGAAAATAAGGTTTTGTACCAAAATGACTAAGCTCCGGATCAATGGAGCTCTCCAACCAACAGACCAGGAATCCTAGACCGGAGGATCACCAAACTGAGTACATGTACCTGCGGGCATGAACGCAGCCCCCCGAGGAAAGGGGGTCAGTACGAAATAATGTACTGAGTATATAAAACATGCAGTACTGTAAGGAAGATCATAACTGGCCAAAAGACAACATGAGACAAGTATAATAATCAAATTACCATTTCAACTGTGTCATATACAAATGAGAGTCAACTGTGTCGTATAAAAATGAGAGTCATGTGTGCCCCTATAATATACCGTACCCGATCCAATGTGGGACTCGGTGAATATAGTCATATACATATACATACCGTACACGGGCCGCTAGTGAGGGTCTCGGTAAAATTATCATGTGTGCACATACCGTACCCGACCCATTCTAAAACTCGATAAAATCATATACATACCATATCCGGCCCTCTAGTGAGTGATTCGGTGAAATCATATAATGTGCACGAATACATACCCAGTCCGGGACTCGGTGAAGTCATATAACCATATCAGCACGAATAGAATATCATGAGTAATTTAATACAATTTAAATCATCATCTGACTCTCAATGGAATAAATAGAATATCCATCACTTAGAAATCAAGGCACTATCATATCACGTATCATTTAAGAATTAGGATTCAATGGAATTATCTACGTCCGTCGTACATTCATCTTATATAAATCATGCCAAAAGAAGAAATGATAGGTTCACATACCTTATTGTCGAACTAACCAACTCTATATTTAATATTTGTCTCGATTAGCACCTCGACCTATAATAATAGCAACATGCCCGTCAACTCTATGATTTCTAGTGTACTTTATATCGAATGATGACTCTCTTTTCAACAAAAATTCGGGCAGCACTTCCCCTATTTATATGTACATCCACAACTTACCAACAAAGCCAACAATACCAATAACAAGATGCAACGAAAGATATAGCCAAAACAATCTCGAATAATCCATATATGTCATCATAAGACATTCCTTCCCTTTACGTTCATGGAAGACAACAACTACAACAACCAAGGTTATTAATACACCTATTTCTCTTATTAATTTAGCCCCTTAATCCATATTAGAACAACCTTTAAAAACATTTCATCAAATCTAGCAACAACCACAAGAGTGGCAGTCTTATAGTTTGCAACATAACACCTTTCTATTATTTAATTCCTTTAAGACGTGTATTAGTAATTACCACAACGTATATACATGTTCATAACTTATATTTTCAGTATTATAACACCACCAGAACATCCCCTAAAATACAACATGTCCAATAATTTATACAAGGCTAGGCCAACAAGGCTTAATTACCCAAGTTCTTTTCTTAACTCCTTAAAATTCAATTCATGTTTCAACACTCTCATATAACCAATTATAACTTAAACATCAAGGTTTTCCTTTAATTTTCAACATGCAATTAGTGATAAAGGTAACAACAACACTCAAATCCAATGTAGCCAAAACAGTTCTTAAAATCGGCTTTACTCACAATTAGTCACATGCATTGTCTAAATTCCAAGTTTCTCTTAACACAAGTTCATTTCTTAAACTACAACAACATGCAACTCCAATTACACCATAAGAAGAAGAATTTCTTACCTTAATCTTGCCAAAACAGTCCCCAAACTCACGACACACCGCTCCTATTTTTCTTCACCATTTTCACCATTTCTTCAATTCCAAATGACATGCATGTATGTTATAAGTTAAAATCTATGTTCCTTACATGTTTTTCTTCCAAAATAGTTCATCTCCAAACTGAAATTTCTTGGTTAAATTCGGTCCAGTTACATCCGAAATACTCACTGTTTTGTATATACCATTTGCTTAGAAATTTAGTAGAAGGATTAATCTAGGAATGAGGATATAAAAGCTCCAATTTGGCTATGGATGAAGGGGTTGGTTTCGTCTATAGGAGAGAATGAGAGAAGAGATGAGTGTTTTTGAAATGAAAATGTGGGGAGGTGAAGAGTTAATAAGGTTTAAGTGTAAATCTGAAAATTTTAATTGCAAATTTGATCCACGTCTCATAATTAATTAACCTTATGTCTCACTCCTTTTAAATCTTAAAATTTCCATAGGACATTGTATCCTCAATGTCATAATTCATATAATACGACACCAATCCATAATCCCGTTAGAGAATATACAACTATTATTATAAGTTCTCATCGTCACACTCGTAGTATTCAAAAATTATTCCGGGATCATATCCTTTGTATATTAATTTCCTTATTAGCATATGTAAATATACTTTATATCCAATATTCAAATCTTACTTCCTTAATTATGTTCTCTAATTAACGCCTTAAAATTACGAGGTGTAACAGGTGGTTAGACCGACTATGTTGTATGGGGCGAAGCGTTGTCCAGTCAAGACGTCGCACACCAAAAGAATGATAGTGGCGGAGATGAGGATGCTGAGATGGATGTGTAAGCATACAAGAAGGGATAAGATTATAAATTATGGTATTCAGGGCAGAGTGAGAGTGGCCTCAGTGGAGGATAAGATGCGAGAAGTGAGGCTGAGATGGTTTGGACATGTGCAGATGAGAGACACAAATGCCCCAGTGTTAAGGTGTGAGACGTGGGCTATGGACGGGTTCAAGAAGGGTAGACGTAGGCCGAAGAAATATTGGGAGATGTGATTAGACGGAATATGGAGCAGACACAACTTACTGAAGACATGACCTTAGATATGTGTTGTGGATAACACATATTAGGGTAAATGGGTAGTAGGTAATTGAGAATAGTCATAATTACGCTTACAAACTGATAGTTGTAGTGTTATTACTGTAGGTCTGCTTAGCATATCATACGAATAGGAGTAGTATTGCTTTACAATCTTCTATATGTGTATTTCTTCTACTATGCTTTCTTTAATGTACTTGGTTTATCTCATTTATCTGCGTTAGTTACTACTTCTTTCTTCTTTTTCAAGATGCTCTATTATGGTGTATTCGCGTTTGCTATTAGCATTTACATATTGCTTTAAATTTTTAACCGAGTTTGGCTGTTTTTTTTTTTTGCTTTGCATGTCCTGAGCCGAGGGTCTCTTAGAAACAACTGTTCTACATACCAAGGTATAGGTAAGGTATACGTACACTCTACCCTCCTCAGGCCCCACGTTGTGGGATTTCACTGGGTATGTTGTTGTTGTTGTAATCCTGATTATGAAACAGGTTACCGATTTCGCCTAAATTACACCTTTAATGATATAACATGACCATTGTCAAATATAGTAACTCAACATAGGTTGAGGTCGAATCCCATAAGAAATACGATGAGAAACTAGTATATTCGCACACGTATTATAACTTTACTAATTACTTGACTTCTATAGTAATCAAGTTGTTTATTTGTTTGTTTGTTTTATCTACTTCAAAATATCAACTTAAAAGTTGTTTAAATTATCAAGTAATTGGAATGTTAGGGTTGTAACTCAATTCATGGAAGTGGTGTTGGGTTTAGGCTTATGTAGTTGTATTACTGTGGTATGGGTAATGAGACTTGTGTATAGGTGGGAATTTCTCAATTGACCCACCTAATTTCACTTTAGGCTTTTCAAGCTCTAAAGTGTGACACTTATGAACACCCATTATGTACCATTAGTTGATTCTCTTCTAATTAAAGGTGAGAATCATTAAATGAGGTTTAAAGCCCCATGTCCTAATCGACATACCCCTTTCCTAGACTCTAGTCTCATTTCTCAAGTTTGACTAGATACAATAGGCAAGAAAAAAATATTTGCAATCAACCCTTTAACATTAAGTATGAGGAGTAGTTGAATCCGACATTAGCACACGTTTTTCTTTATTTATTAAATATCCAACTACCACATTTCATTATTTAATCACAATCCCAACCTAAATCTAGCCACTCATTTCAAATATTAAATACACAATAAAATAATAAATATCAAAAGACATAATGAGTATAAAAAGATGCTTAAGATGATTAATGATGAACAAAACTTATCTTTACAGAGTCAAGATTTTTTTCTTGAATAACTAAGACATGTTGTTTGCAATAAATTTTGAATATGTGAAAAATAAAATGCAACCACAAACAAAATATGAAGAAATAAAATATTTATTGATGACTATGGCGGGTACAATTCTATTTTTTTCCTTGATTTCTCTCTCCTAATTTTCTCCGTAATTTGAGCGTTGTTAGTAGCGTATTTCTCGAACGTAGAATGACCTCCTTGTGATGTATTTTATCTCCAAGAACGTATGTATTGATCTCCTTATGAATACCCATGAATTTATGAGATATTCGAGATTTAATATTTTTATGAGTATGTAACACCCCATTTTAACCGGAGTCGGAAACGGGATTACCGCTACGCATGGTTGATTCCTAAATGTATTTTAAGGAGTCGCCACCTAATTATTATAGTGAATTAGGACACTAAAAATGTAGCATAAAATACTACAAATGACTTCCATTTAATGGTCTGCGAAATTAGTAAGATTCTGAGTCAGGGTTCTTTATTATCCTAAAGGGAAGGGGTTAGGCACCCTTTAAGATCCGCTAACTTGCGGTTGTTCGTTCAAACCTAGGTTAATTATTTATTGCTCTTTTTATTCTACCTATTCTAAGCATTTATAATAATTTACAATTAAAATAAAATACAATGCAAAATAATAAAAACTGAAATTAAATAAGGCATAAAATAAACTCCGGGGCATTCTTTTTGAAATGCATCTCCGGATACCTGCATAAACACTTAGTAAAAGTATTAGTAATAGAATACATGAATTTTAAAATAATAGCAAAAATTAACAAACAAAGCAAATAAATCCGTCTTTTGTACAGGGGAGGCCTTGGAAATCAGACGGGGATTCCTTCATCGGCCAGTATTATTAAAAGCAATAAAATAAATAAAACTTTTGGATCCGCGCCAAAACAGTAATAGTTTTAAACACGGAGGGCTCAGATATGTAAAAATGTAAAGTAGGGCGGCTAAACAAGTGCGGTGCGAGAATTCGCCTTGCGAGCACATGTTGGTTATCCTGTAAGTGGAAGAAATCATCGCGCGAAAGCTTCATTTATTTTATTTTCCGTCTTTGCAACTGTGGAGGCCTCAAAAATCGACGGATAACTTTTTCATCGGCCAAAGTGTAGTATCATATTCAAAATCAGTTTAATACCAAAGTGTAGTGTCCTGTTCAAAATCAGTTTAATACCAAAGTGTAGTAGCATGTTCACAATCAGTTTAATGCCAACAGTGTATTATCCGCTCACCGATTTAATAGAGGTAGAGTTGTCCAAAATCAGTCGAACAACAAGGCGATTGCATTTATCCAACGATCAAATAAAATGAGCGACAAAAGGGCATAATCGTCCAAATCGGTCTCGATCGAACAATAGAAATCATGGATAACGAGCGAAAAGAAGAAGAAAAAAAAATGGTTCGCGAGAAACAGCACAACCAACAGAAACGTCAAAACGCAGCCGACTAGAATATTACACAGTGGAAAAAATGGAGCCGCGATCAACACGCATTACCGGAAAGAAACAAACTCACAAAATCGGTCCGCGACCTGACACACAACGGGATTGAATGTCGCGGAAAGAAAAGAATCAAAATCGGTCCATGGCAACTATACATAATAGATCCAAAATCAATCGCCGAAACGGCGTACCAACAACAGAGAAAGAAACAAAAGCAATCCACGCGCGTAATAATAATAAAGATTAAGAGCGAGTAATAGCGTGCTGATGCAATGACGTCGCTCTGCGGCGAGATCGCCGGAGCAACGCCGCCGATCTTTGTTCACCGACGCTAACGGTGGAGAGCGAAGGCGGTGATGTGATGGTTCGCTGATTAACGGGAATGGGGAGTTCCAGCGACGGGAATGACGACGGGAACAGCGGGGTTCGACGGTGGTATTTGTGTGTGAGATTTGAGAGAAGTCTTTGGTGGGGTTCTTGGAGCTCGAGCTCGGTGGTGGATGGGTGTCGGCGGGATGGTGGTCGGCAGGTGTAAGGAGAAATGGTTATTGCGGCTATTTGGTGATTTTTGTTTGGGGGTTCGCGGTGATGTGGGAAGGTCGCGGAGTTGAACTCCGTGAAGAGTGGCGGCGGCGAGCGTGTGAGTTGAGGAGAGTGACGAGAGGGCTAGGTTATAGTTAAGGATAGGGTGAGGGTCGGCTGAGCCTTTATTACTATGGCTGATTTTTGTGTTGTGGTGGGGTGAAAGTTTCTTAGATAGGGGGGTGTGTTAGGGTTTGGTATTTGGGGAAATGAAAAGTAGGTTTTGATTTTAGGGAAAAATAAAAGAGGGTGTTTGGATGATTTTAAAAATAGCGTCGGCTTGGGTGATTCAAATTGTGTCTTGGTAATTTGGTTTGACAAAAATGCAAAGTGGTTAATTATTTAAAGAAAAATTATTTAAAAATATGCAAAATTATTAAAATGCAAATGCCGACGCAATAATACTAAAATGCAATTTTAAAGACATGTTTAATGCCTGATTAAAAGTAAAAAATGGGATGTCAATTAATTATTTAAAAAGATGCAAATATTATTAAAATAAAACGACGGTGTAACAATAACAAAAACATAATATTAACAAAGACATATGCTTATTTTAACATAATAAGATAAAAATGCAAAAAATGCTGATTAAAATGCGATGTGCTAAAATACTTAGAATTGCAACAAATATACAAAAAACGGGTTAAAATTGACTGTCAACAGAGTATTCAAGAGTTTATGAGATATTAGAGATTTGATGTATTGATCTCTTTGCGAATATCCATGAGTTTATGGGATATTTGAGATGCCTTTACAAGGCATAAATATGGATCCGTTTATATAGTCGTGATCTAGAATTTATGGTAGAGTAGCCTCCAAAAAATTCTAACAGATCTTAGAATTTAAACATGGACTAAACTCATTTTGTAGAGTTTCACAAAATTTGGATGTCTGCAATAACTTAAGCTCAAATGGTAATTGGAGCCATTCTTACCACTTAAACATCTAGAAATATCGCTCTAGATATTACAAAGTTGAGTATCATCAAAATTTCCTCTCTTATTTTCCTTTTGATTTGAAATCCCACAATTAACCAAGATTAATCTTAACAATATTAATAATTCTATTTATTCGAGTGATTGTCGTCTTTTTAGCGATGTGACGCTTTTACAGTATAGTTTGGTATTTAATTTGCTGCTTTGTTCAAGTTTTAACATCAGCCTACCAAACCAATTTAACGTAATTAGCATACCAACCAAAGTTTAAGAGATACCATAATAGTGCTAATTCCTACCTAAACTATTTCTAAACTTCGCTGTCTGAATCCTACTAGTATTTTTTTTCTTATAGTGGTGAGTTTTACGTTTAGGTAGTTAAAAAGGCACCTACTTTTTATTTATTTATTTGTTCTCTTTGATTTGACTAGTGTATATATGTGATTTTTTGTAAACGTGTAAATATAGGAAATAATATATTTTCTATTCATAATTAGAATATTTTCATATATTGTGTAAATATAATTATGGTAAGACTAGGATTTCTCTTTTGTATAGGCTTAGGAATCCTATTGTATAAGGGATGAACATTGTACTCTATATATACCTTGATATTAATGAAAGACTCCCCAAGAGAGATTAATATCATCTTACATTGTATCAAGAGCCTAGAAAGAAAAATCCTAGAATTTTTCTACCAAGCAGCCACCGCCCCCCCCCCCCCCCTCCTCGGACTTCTCGCCGCGGCGCCTCCCTCTCTCTACCCAAATTCTTGGTTTTTCTTCTCCATTCCTCTATTCTCTAAATGGATACACAGGATTCTTCCGCTGTTCTTGACGCATCTTCCTCCACAAATTCTACCACCAAGTCATCACCCTCTTTTCATCCCGCCCTAACTGTTTTCAACATCAAGAACTATATCCCTATCCTTCTTGATCAAGAAAAAAATCAATATTCTCCATGGGTTGAACTGTTTCGCAATCATGCATGTCTCTTTAACGTGTTTGATCATATTGATGACAAAATTCCGCGCCCTCAGGAGGTTGATGATTCTACTTGGCGTCGTCTAGACGCTGGCGTCAAACAGTGGACATATGGCAGTATCTCTCATAATCTGCTCTTTACTATCATGAAATCTGACTCCACATCCCTTGACTTGTGGAATCGTTTGGAGGAAATTTTTAAGGACAACAAGCACACTCGTGTCGTGTATTTGAAAGAACAATTCAATAAAATACGTCTTGAAATCTTCTCTAATGTTTCTGAGTACTGCAAGCAGCTTAAACTTCTAGAGGATCAACTCTCCAACGTCGGCACGCCTGTTACTGACGCTAAAATGGTGCTCCAAATGATTGCAGGCCTTACTAAGGGCGAATATGATACTTTGGCCACCATGATCCAACAGGCAGATCCGCTACCAAGTTTTAACAAAGCTCGCTCACAATTATTGCTCTAAGAAACCCGTCGTGCTAAGCAGGATGAGCACGCCCAACAGGTGTTAACTGTCGACTCGCAACCCCAAGATCAGACGCCACCGAAAAACTCCCAACAGCGGCAGGGCCGCAGCGGCAAGGGTGGAAAGGCCGCGATGGTAGATGAGGTTGTGGTCGTGGCAAGGGTCGCGGTCAACAGAACCACCAGCAGCAACAACAACAGGGATTGCAAAACAAGCGGGCGCGGCTCGCCGGCTGATTCGTCTACGCATGGCGCCTCCGTCTGTGCGCGGCTTCAAGATCTGAGACCGCGATGCCCGATCCAGTCGCGGCGTAAGGTCCATTCGATGCAAGCAACCCTACAATCCGTATTCTTACATCAGTTTATTGGGCCGCTCGGCCTCGCGGCGAGCGCCTACGCAGGTCGAGTCGCAACCCCTCATGGCATGACACCCTTGGTGGGTCGGGCATTCGACACCTACATGCAACAACGACAATACTTGGTACGTGAACTCGGGCGCCACATCTCACGTCACCCGATCTGGTACTATTCCTAAGCGCCGACCGCCGCCTGCAGACGCGGCGCACCAAATGTCGAGAAGGCATGCGCGACAACTGCGGCGCGCCGGCGGCTTCTCCCCTACCCTCTCCTTGTCCGATTTTACCACCCCGTCTCAGACACCACTCAGCCATCCACTGTCCCTACTCATCCAATGGAAACTCGTTAAAAGCATGGAATCTTCAAACCCAAAGTCCATTTCAACTTGTCTGCCCAAACCATCTCTCCACTTCCAAAGAACCCAAAATTGGCCAAACAAGACCCTAATTGGAATACAACTATGTATGAGAAATTCAATGCTTTGACTAAACAGCAAACGTGGGATCTAGTACCTATACCTGAGGGGGTGAATGTAATTCGTTGTATGTGGCTTTTTCGTCACAAGTTCAGAGACAATGGGGATCTTGATAGGTATAAGGGTCATCTTGTGGCTAATGGCACAAATCAGCAGGAGAGCATTGATTGTGGAGAGACCTTCAGCCCGGTTGTCAAACCGGCTACCATTCGCACAGTTTTGAGCATTGCCATGGGAAAACACTGGTCGATCTATCAACTTGATGTGAAGAATGCATTCTTAAATGAGGACTTGAGAGAAACAGTGTACATGCATCAGCCTCCTGGGTTCACCCATCCATCAATTCCTCAATATGTGTGTCGTCTCTGTAAGTCACTACATGGCCTGAAACAGGCCCCCCGTGCGTGGTATGATCGTTTTGCCAGGTATATCTTACAGATTGGGTTTGTATGCAGCAAGAGTGATACATCACTCATACATCACTCTTCATTTTTCATCGAGATAGTTGCACTGCTCACTTATTACTATACGTGGATGATATTGTTCTGACTGCCTCCTAAGATAGATTGAAAGAGATTATTGTCTTGCTTAATTCCGAATTTGCAATGACTGATTTGGAAAAGCTGAGTTATTTTTTGGGGATATCAGTGGCCAGGTATGTCAATCACATGTTCTTGTGTCAGCGTAAGTATGCAGATGAGATAGTGTACAGGGCTAAGATGGAGAATTGCAAAGTTATGCCTACTCCAGTCGATTCGAAATCTAAGCTCAGTGCTATGGATGGTGCTCCAGTCTCCGATCCTACTCTATATAGGAGCATTGCAGGTGCACTTCAGTAGCTCACATTTATCAGGCCAGACATTGCTTATGTTGTTCAGCAGGTATGCTTATTCATGCATGCCCCAGGGAGTCTCACTTCACTGCTCTTAAGCGTATTATTCGATACATTAAGGGCACTCTTGATTATGATTTGCACCTATACCCCTCTGCGCCAAACAGGTTGCTCTCATATACGGATGCAGATTGGGCAGGGTGTCAGGACACACAACGCTCCACCTCAGGCTTTTATATTTTTTTAGGGGATAATCTGATTTCTTGGTCTGACAAACGACATGCTACCCTATCTAGATCAAGTCAGAAGTGATGCAGGCATTGCAAATGTAATGGTGAGATTTGTTGGCTCGAAACTCTTGCTAGAACTTGATGTCGCTGCGTCGAGCGTGTATTGTGTACTGTGATAACATCTCTGCCATCTATTTATCTCATAATCCGATTCAGCATCAGCGAACCAAACACATTGAGATAGACCTACACTTTGTTCGTGAGAAAGTTGATTTAGGTCATGTCAGAGTGTTACATGTTCCATCATCCTATCAGTATGCAGACATATTTACCAAAGGACTTCCTGCAGCTTGTTTCTTGACTTGAGATCCGATCTCGGCGTTCGCCTCCTCCGTGAGGGTGTGTAAACGTGTAAATATAGGCAACAATATACTCTCAACCTATAATTAGAATATTTTCATATATTGTGTAAATATAATTATGGTAAGACTAGAATTCCTCTTTTGTATAGACTTAGAATTTCTTTTGTATAAGGGATGAACATTATACTCTATATATACCTTGATATTAATGAAAGACTGCTCAAGAGAAATTAATATTATCTTACCATTTTGACTACCCAGCCACAACCGAAAAGATACTAGAGCATGTTTATATCTGTATTTGTCTTTATAAAGAGCTTATTAACATTTTTCATGTTTGTCATAAAATATTACTTGCCAACCACCAGTTCAGCTGGAAATCTTGAAATGAAAATTTTGATTTAAGGAAAAAATTGTTAAGAGTCTCATATCAAAAATAGAATAGGAATATGAACTCCTTATATGGATTTGGACAATCTAACTATACAAGATAACTTTTGGGGTTGAGTTAGGTTCAAGATTCATTATTTACATGATATCAGAGTCAGATTTATTCTAATTATTTGTTCAACGATGTTGATGGTAGTAATTTGCTTGACACGCATTTGAAATTAAGATAATAACTAAATTTATAAACAATTGATCTACGTTTGGTTACTGTCCACCAACGAAAAACCCTTTTCATTTACTAGACTAGACCCTTAATGCCAGTATGAAAAAGTCAATGTAAAAGACTCAAGATCGTAATGAGCAATTGAAAAAATTTACTTGTATTAATGAAAGTAACTATTACAGACAGACAACGTGAATATGTTAATGAAAATTTAAGTAGTCAAATATTCAAACAAGCAAACTCGTGAGAAAGAGGAAATACATGCATTTTAAAAATCCAATTAAATTAATTAGTTAGTTGGGAGCATTTCCTATATTTCTTTTCAATAAAATTTACCTTTTACTTAATTCTATATTTCTATATTTAGAAACATTTTAACATTATAATATAATGTATAACCATATAAATATTTAAAATTTATTTTTGAATTTTACATTTTTTTTTATTTCATAAATTTAATTTCGTGTCAAATTAAATTGAGAAAAAGAAATGCACCGGTAATGTTTACGAAAAAACTCCGGTTCATGAAGCCACCTAGGATACACGAGGTAAAAGCGTTGTGTGGAGGACAAAAGAAAAAAGGACAATGATTTGATTGATTTATTTATTTTTATATAAAACGACGACGTTGTTGACGTGTCCACACTTTCAGATGTGGACTAACCGCACTTAGTGGACCCCGTTAAAGTTTTCCACTAACTACCAAATAAGTGATGTGGCAGTGACACCTCCAGCCGATTGCTGACTCAGTGCTGCTGCGGTGGATGTCGGCGATAGAAACCGCCTTAAAAGTCTTTTCCCACTACGGCGCGTGGTAAGAGATTACTACGTATTGTTTACCGAGGTTTCTGGAAAAGCATATGAATCTTCTTACTTCTAGCTTCCTAGGACCAATCATAATTTGCAAAACATTTATACGCGTTAACCGTCTAATATTTTTTTTATAATTAGTTTAATTTAATGAGAGATAATACATTATTAATTTAATTTTCAAGTCAATATTGTTATCTTTTGTGTTCAAAGTAGTATTTTTGTAAAATCAGTTTGTGCTTTTTAAAAATAAAGAACAGAATGGAAACCGGTTAGATCTTAAATAGAAGATTTTCCAACCCACAAGTTTTTTGTGTGTTCTTACGAAATTTAATCTCCTCACAGTTGTCAAGGTTAAAGGATTAATTTCTCCCATGATAGAACGTAAAATTATTATGTGATAGCAGTAATGCGAATTGCAGACTTCAGCGAACTCAAATGACAGCAACAAATCACACGACTTACATTTTATTTTGGAAAAACAATGTAGAGAATTCCGAAATTTCAGAATTTTCTATCTCTAAAATCTAAGGCAAGGCCTATGAATTTATAAGAAGTGAAATGGTGAGATGAAGAGTGCAATCCAAAGGGTGCCTCTTTCATTTTTCATTCACGCCTTTTTCAAAAATTCAATAGTCCCTCACATGAATGAGGAATAACCATATGTTTAAAAACATGCATGAAAAAATTATGTAATTTACCGATAAAGATCAATCACATCTGGATAAGTAGGTTTTCTTTGAACTTTCCGTAGTGAACATGTGTCGGATATACTCGGTCAATCGGTAGATTTGATATCCGTTGAACTTTGGTATATACCTAGACAACCACATATCACACAATTAAACCTTTAACCACGTTTGATTCTCATTGTTGTGTTCGTTTCAGCCATGAACCGTGCATGGTCTCGTAAGTGCGTAGAGAATTGGTTTTACAAAATTCTACTTGAAGCGACTTACACTTCACACTTACATTGGTGATTCCTAAACGTGTAATCCTATAGAAACACTATTTTATATACCATGTATCAAATTTAGAAACCATTAAAAAGCCTTAACATTTTATCATTGTTATTGAACATTGTCTTAATTATGATAATTGATTAAAAAAATTATTTGACAATGTTGAACCGTCTATCATAACTTTGTTTGATCACCTTGAACTTAAATTTGGAATCTCTAGTCTTTTAGGTAGAGTTACCGCCATGTTGACTTGTCATCGGCCATAGTCCCATTCTCTTAGATGATTTCTCAACCGCCTCTCTAGCTAGGACTTTTGTAAGTGGATCCGACACATTATCCTTTGACCTTAAATAGTCAATTGTGATAATTCACTAGAGAGTAGTTTTCTAACTGTATTATATCTCCATCGTATATGATGATTTTCTCTGTTATACAAAATATACTCCCATCCCTTCCTATCGCCGTTAGGCTATCACAATGTATGCATATAGTAGTCAATGATTTGGGTAATGGAATATCTTTCAAGAAATTTCGGAGTCATTCGACTTCTTCATCGATCTTGTCTAAAGTTATGAACTTAGACTCTATTGTGACGAATACATGTCTGTTTGGACGATTTCCAAGACAATGCTCCTCCACCAATGGTAAAAACGTATCAATTTGTAGATTTAATTTCATTTAATCCGGTGATTCAATTTGCAGCAACATACCCCAAATCGTGGGATATTTATTATAAAGGTTACATAGATTGAAGATAGGATATATCATAGATTATAATACATGTGGATGGTTGGTATCAGTTGTGGCCACAACCTTTTAACAATATATATATATATATATATATATATATATATATATATATATATATATATATATATATATATATATTCAAGCATTTCACTTCTTATAAGTCTACTTCTTCAAATATCCAACTAATAGCATATACACCGACGTAAAAATCCAAGCTATTGTCGATTTATATCATTATTATCATTGGTTCTTCGATTATAGACCAATGAACTTGTACGTTCAATGAAAGAACATTCGTTCATGAAAGAACACGATATTATAATTCAAGTGACATCCCTTCACGAAATAAAAGAACACAATCCTTAATGAAAATACATATGATCAACTATCAAATGAGTAGTTCGATCAACTAGTTCTCGCCAAGACTGAATGAGTTATGTGAAAATTTCACTAACTAACATATCAATATCCACCAAGGACATATATTGTGGGGTTGACATAATACAATACTATTAATAAATTAATATTTTCTGATTCTACCAGAATCGATATTCTTTATTATTGGTGTCATATTCTATGAAAACACAATCAACGACTTTCTGTCCTATTTTTACACTTTTGAATTTAGGAACTTGCACTTTATCCAAACAACTCCATACTTTGAAACAATTCAAATTAAGCTTCCTTCATTTCTATATTTCATATGGAATAAATTAAGTTTTCCTACGGGACACTTAATTGAGTATTCGGCTAGCCTTAAAATTGCTTCCCCCACAAGTTCTGGGGTAAATCAGAACTTATCAACAATGCATTCATCATGTTTAATTGATCATCATATTTATCGACCAACAAAAGGCGGGTAGCTTTTCACTGTCTATACAAATAGTTATATTTGGATAGACACATGTTTTCACAAAAGAACACAACGTTCCTGAAATGACACATATATCAATCAGGATATTAAAACTGTTTTCTACAGACGACAAGACATATCGAATTGGACAAGCTAGTCTCTGCCGTTTTCAAGTTCGTTTTTACATCAGTGCATTGCTCCCGTTGAACAACACTTCTCTTCACTTTCATTGATTTGATAAGCCATCAAAACAAAAGAACATATTACGCAGATGCTACCCAAATAAGAGAATGCAAACGTAATTCTCGAATATGCACTGCCTAAAAGCAGGGAAGTGGTTTTAGTATGATGCACTCTTCTCATTTATTTCACATGAACCCTTTGACAATTATGATTCTTCTTATATACAGTATTGTGCTAGAAGTCCATCATCTTGTATGTCACTTTATTCCAGACAATACTATCGAACTACAATGAAAAGAGTGTATGTGGTCTACACTTCTCTCTTTGCTTTAGTGGATTCACTTTCAATTGCCACTGCAATTGATACAGATGAAGCAAGCAAAATCGGCCACTTGATTCCATTACCATATTTAATAAACGTTAAATTTTTATATCTTCAAATCGAATAATTTTAAAAAAATTAATAAATGGTGAAATTTTATATCTTTAAACCGAATAAACAACCAGCGAAGATTCAAACTTACGAACGTTACTAAATCGATAAATTTTTTATATTCTTTAAATCGGATAGTAATTTGGAGTAGAAAATCACACAGATTTTAATCTCCAAACAACGGAGTAGAAAATCACAAATATTTTTAGTCTCCCAAAAGAGTACTTTTTATATCGGATTCTTTGGATAAAAGAAGACTAGCTTTTAGAGTGGATTCCTTCCCTAAACTAAAGAATTTACTTACCTTCAGCCGGTATCATTTCGCTTGAGCCGGGAACTCCTGTTTACCTTGGAACATGTATTCTTTCTTATAGATATCATCGAAAAAGCAGAAGACTAAGAAGGCTTTTCTTTGTTTCGTGATCTCTATCTTTCAGCAACTGAACGGAAAGTGGTTTAAGAATAAGAAAGGACTGACGAATCGGATGCGCTCGGAAGAAAAAGTATTTTTTTTAATCTTCTGAAACGAGTACTTTTTTTTATCTTCCGAAAAGAGTACATGTCTTCTCCATAAACTATTAAGTTGCTGAAACAAATTTTCAGTACTTTGCTATGTGATACTATCACTTTTCGAATCTCTTTGTCATAACAGATGAGATATAGAAATTAATTTGAACCGGCCAGTATGACAGACGAAGTGTGCCCATAATCTTTTACCGCTCAATTTATGTAGCAGAAATGATAACATTTTGACAAACTGTATCAACAACTATTAGGATCATTAGACAGGAACTCTATCATTGGTGCCTCTGTTAGCTTAGAGGCAGAAACAATAATTTATTTATTTTTTCTTCCAAATTGTGAAGTTTGTTCCAAAATAATCTATTGAAAAGCCACAAACCACTTAGCTTCATATTCTCCATTTTTATTCTTTGTTTCTGTTGCTTCCAATTTCCTTGAATAAATATGATCAAGAATGTTAATTAAGGATGACTAGTAACATAGGCATGCCTCCATTAGTTCAATACCAACATCTCCACTAATATTAAACACCTTTTCTCTTAGAAGTCTCTGATCTTCTTTATCCATGAAGTGAAAGAGGTTAAAGGGCCACCAATAATATTACTTCCAATCAACATACGGTGTGATTAAATCAACATACAGTCGAAAACAAATAACGATTCAAAACTAAAGATTGCTTTCTTTGTCTTCCTCATCTTATGACAGATAAATTAAATCCTATATATTTCTTAAGCTTGTTATTTTTTGTGTTCAAAGCAATATTTTTGTAAAATCAGTTTTTTTTAAAACAGAATGGAAAATCGTTAGATCAGAATAGATGAAACAGAAGATTTCCGAGCCTACAAGTTTTTTGTGAGCCCTTAAGAAATCTAATCTCCTTGCCAAGATTAATGGAGTAATTTCTCCCAAGATAGAACGGAAAACTATTATGCGATAGCGACAATGTGAATTGGAGAACTTCAGCAAACTCAAATGGCGACAACAAATCACACGACACTTACATTTTGTTTTGGAAAAACAATGCAGAGAAGAGGAAAATTTCAGAATTTTCTATCTCTAAAATCTGAGGCAAGACCTATGAATTTATAAGAAGTGAAAGGGTGAGATGAAAAGGTGCAACCCAAAAGGTGTCTCTTCCATTTTTCATTCATACCTGATAGTGAATATATTTCATATATTCATAATATATTATGTAATTTAATGTAAAATAGATATCATAATTCCATTAGGACTACAATTGTACACTTTATATATATAACATTAATAAGAGAACTCAAATCAGGGAGATATACACTATTCTACATGATATCAGAAGCCTAAAAATCCTACCATATTCGGCCACCCCCTCTTTTCTTCTTCTCTTCCGACGGCAAATCCTATCGGAAACAGTCGATATACACACTGTATATGGCTGATATACACTGCATGCGATCATATACTACTGCATGTATACAACGATATACAACATCCCATAGCCGATATACGTCTTGTATACGACTAATATACCCTTCCTGCCATCATATAAGTAACCTATATACCGTTGATATACCTCTGATATACAACTGCCCATACCTCTTCTCTTACAATCATCACCGTATACCTCTGGTATACTACTGATATACAATCTTCTTCCCTTCTATTTCTCTCCAGCAGGCCGTATACCCATGGTATACAATTGATATACAACAGTTCCACACCATTTTTCTCTACTAAATTTCTGATACCCTCATGGCTTCACTCGCGGCCCACATAGCTTCCACCGCTTCCACTTTTTCAACACCCGATGTCACGAATAATCAGTCGTAGACCCAGTACCCGACACAGTGGCAAATGTTCAGGCACTGGGCCCCGTTGACCAGCCCCTCTCATAGGCCAGGCCCAACAACAACAGTGGGCACTACCGAGGCTCACTATACAGCGGCCCAGCCACAGTGGGCACTGTCGACCATCCCCTTTCTAGTCCAGGCCCAACAACAATAGTGGGCACTGTCGAGGCCCACTACACAACGACCAAGCACCACCGAGGCCCACTTCCTCAATCTATTATGGTCGGAAATAATCATCGCATTCCAATTCAAGGGTTTGACTACACACTAACTTCACCACTGCATCCCCACTCCCTCTTTAAAAATGTCATATATGCTCCTAACACTATCAAGAACCTAATATCTGTCAGAAAATTTACCACCAATAATTTGTATCCATTGATTTTGACCCGTTTGATTTTGACACGTACGAGGAAACTTCTTACGAGATGTAATAGTGTGGGGGACCTATATCCTTTCATATCTATGTCTGTTGTCAATGTCAACCCTCCCACATCTCTAGCTGACATTTCCTCCTCAACGTGACATAGTAGACTTGGACATCCCAGAGCTCATATTTTTTATTTTCTTAGAAATCACAAGTTAATTAAATATAATAAAGGGAACCTTGCCCAAAATTTCTATTCTTGACATCTAGGAAATCATGTTAGACTTTCATTTACGTCATCTTTGAGTATTACTTTTTCTCCCTTTAATATTATTCATGTTGATTTATGGACCTCTCCTATTACTAGAAAATTGGGTCATAAGTACTATTTAATATTCTTGGATGATTTTTCTCACTTCCTATGAGTCTATCCACTCCACTTTAAATCTCAGGTCTACTCCAAGTTTCTTGAATTTCATGCGTATGTTAAAAAGCAGTTTGAAAAAAAAAATGTTTCAATGTGATAATAGTCGTGAATTTAAAATTTTCTCTCTTTCATAAATTCTGTACGACCAATGACATGGTCTTTTGTTTCTCCTGCCCCCATACTTTCCCTCAAAATGATAAAACTAAACGAATTCTACGCACCATTAACAATATGATTTGTACCTTACTTTTTCATGCATCTATTTCCCAACTTCCGGGTATATAATTAAAAATGGTAGAATACATTCTTAAAATAATACCTACTCGTACGCTTCAAAATAGGACCCCCACCGAGTTCCTATTCCGTCGATTCCCTACCTATGCTCATATTCAGATTTTTGGTTGTCTCTACTACCCGAATCTGGCCTCCACCGTCCCTCACAAATAGCACCCCGTTCCACTCCGTGTGTCTTCTTAGAGTTCCCATCAAATCATAAGGGTATTTATGCTATAACATGTCCATATGCAAAATCACATGACTCTTACATCATGTCACGTTTGAGGATAATGTCTTACTTTTTGCCAACATCCACCAATTTTGACCCACTGATTACGGATTCCTTGATGACTCGGACACCTCACCTCTAATCTAAAATGCTCTACAAAATTCGTACCCTCAGGTCGTATCGCCACCCGCCCTGTTGACCATACCCCACTGTCCAGCCCCTGCCCAGTCGTTGTCCGATGATACACCTGCCACACTGCCCCACCCCACTACCTAATCCTTGCCCGTCACACTATCCCACCCCACTGCTCTTCTACCCAACCACTGCCCATCACACTGCCCAGTCCCTTCCCGTCCAACTGCTAGACCCACTACCCGTCACCATTGCCTTGTCCCGACCCCACTAACCAGTCCAGTCTACCACCTCACAGCCCCCTTCCCGTGACCTTCCCTACACACCGCATGGAAATCCGTGCATAACATAAGATTTTCAAACTAAAAGTTCACTTTAACCTATTCACTCAAACCATCTCACCCATTTCCAAAAACCCAAAATTAGACAAACTTGACCCAAATTAGTATGCGATCATGCATGAGGAGTTTAATGTGTTAACCAATCAGCACACTTGGGATCTTATTTTCAAATCAGAAAGGGTGAATGTGTTTCATTAAATATGGCTCTATCATCATAAATTTCGAGATAGTGAAGAGCTTGAACGCCATAAGGCAAGACTTGTGGATAATGGTACTGGTCAGCAAGAGATAGTTGATTATGGTGAGACTTTTAGTCCGGTGGTCAAACCAGCCACCATTCGCACAATGTTGAGCATAGCTATGGGAAAAATTAGTCTATTCACCAGCTTGATGTAAAATTGTTTTCTTACATGGGGATTTGAAAGAAATCATTTATATGCATCAACCGCCTGACTTTGTGCCTTTGGAGATTCCTCATTATGTATGTCATCTTCGTAAGTCATTATATGGTTTGAAACAAGCCCCTAGGACTTGGTATGAGAGGTTTGCTACATACATCATGCAAATAGGGTTCGTGTGCAGCAATAGTGATCATTTCCTATTTATTTTTTCATCGAGGGTACTTACACAACTTATCTTCTTTTATTTGTGGATGATATTGTTCTGACAGCTTTTTTTGATATACTGAAACACGAGATCATTGTCCTGCTCAAGTCCAAATTTGTTATAACAGATTTGAGTAAGTTGAGTTATTTTTTGGGGATATCGGTTATCATATCTGCACATGTCATATTCTTGTGTCAGCGTAAGTATGTAGATGAGATTGTTTACAGGGCTAAAATGACAAACTGCAAGATCATGCTCTCTCATGTCGACTCAAAGTCCAAACTCAGTGCGGATGACGAGGATCTGGTCAGCGATCATTCTCTTTATAGGAGTCTCGCAGACGCTTTTCAATATCTCACCTTTACTCGGCCATATATTGCATATGTTGTTCAGCAGGTGTGTTTGTTCATGCACGCTCCTAGGGAGCCTCACTTTATAGCTCTTAAGCGTATCATTCGGTATATTAAGGGCACTCTTGACTATGGACTATATTTATATCCCTCCGCACCGATTAGGTTGCTCTCCTACACATACACAGATTGGGCAGGTTGTCCAGACACCCATCGCTCTACGTCCTGCTATTGCGTATTTTGGGGGATAATATTATATTGTGGTCTGCCAAGCGGCAAGCCACACTTTCCCGTTCGAGTGCATAAGCAGAATATCGAGGCGTTGCGAACGTTGTTGCCGAGCTATGTTGGCACCGAAATCTCATTCTTGAGCTTCATTATCCCTTATGTAAGGCATCTTTGTTTACTGTGATAACATATCTGCTGTCTACTTGTCTCATAATCCGATTCAACATCATCGAACAAGCATATTGAGATGGATATTCACTTTATTCGTGAGAAGGTTGCAATGGGTCACGTGAGAGTGTTGCATGTTCCTTCTTCGTATCAATACACAAATATCTTCACAAAGTGGCTTCCTCGACAATTGTTCCTTGACTTCAGATCCAATCTCAGCGTCCGGTCTTCTCCCGCTCCGACTGATGGGGTGTGATAGTGTTATATTTCATATATTCATAATATATTATGTAATTAATATTTTAATGTAATTAATGTAAAAGAGTGATCATAATTTCATTAGGACTACAATTATACGCACTCCTTTAAGTCATTTCTCGGTGTTTAATAATGTAAATGACTTCCTTTACTTTTGGAGTGAAGTTACTTTCCTTCCGAATAATTTTAACTTTCAAAATATTATAATTAATAATAATCAATTTCATAGTCAAATAGTTGCAAATATTTAATATATTTCTTATAATTCACGTTAATCTACATGTCACCGGGATTCTAGATCCACCCTGGTCTTTTCCAGTGGCTAATTTTCTTGTGGTGCACACCTCATATAATAAATAGTCATTTTAATTTTCGATGGATTTCTCATGTTGGTTTAATAAAATAAGATCTCATATTGGTTCTGTAAAGAAGAAAAAATTACAGTACAAATACTTTCATTGGTACAAATACTTCCATCTGTCAAAATCAAGACTAAAAACACGTTGATTAATTAAAAAGAAAAAAAATTGATGTATAGATAAGTGGTTGATCATGGCTTTTAGTTGTGCTCTTTTTAACTACTACTATAGATTCTAGCTTCTCGCCAATGTGCAACTTCTCAAATGCTCATGCGTTTAATACGGACATTAACAATATAATTTTGATTATTAAACACAAGTTTATTCTCTCTCGTGCAACATGTTCTTGTTCCCAAACAGACAGAATTAACAACCATGCAGAACTAATTAATTAGCTTTTCCATCTAGATTCAAATAATAATGAAGTGAATGCCACAGAAGAAGAGAATGATGACCGCGGGGCCACGAGTTCGATCCTGCATAAACCTTCTTTGTTCGCCACTGGGTTTCGAAGTGTAGTTAATCGACGGCGTGGTTTGCGCGCTATCATATCGTCCGGTTTCTGCTGCGTACTCGAAGAAAGATGCAGCGTCGCCTTCACAAAAAAAAAAAAAACGAATTTCTTTCTCTCTGTTTTGTTTGTTTAAAGTTTTTGCTTGAATGAATAAAAATGCTCAACAAAATGGGAGTCCTTTAATTTCCCCTGTCATTCTTGCAGTAATTTGTTTACTTCAATTCTTATCAGATACATATGGTAATTCTAACAGTCTTAAATGTTTACAAGAATACATGGATTTGCATTCATTAAGGTTTTTCATGTCTATCTTTAGAATAGTGTAATTACAATTATTTGGATTTTAATAGCAAGTGGAACATTAGAGCTAAATATAGATAAAATCTCACATGTATTATAACGAATTGGACCAGAGATAGATGTGTTAATAATTCACTAGTTGCTACCTCTATCTAATATGACCCTTCCGGTATTAAAACGTACGTTTTCAAAGCACAAAGGGCCATTTTCAGGTTTTTCATTTTCTTTGGCTAGGTGTTTTAGACTTTTATGTAGCGGCACTTCAGAATTTTGATTTGACCAGTTAAATATTTAGGCTTTTACCATTCATTAACACATATGAAATTATAGGTTCATCGTTTATTACTCTTTGTTTAGTTAATGAAAGAGAATAATTCCTTGATTATTTTTATTAATGTAAAGTGTTTATATATAATAGTAAATCTAGCTTATAAAAATCAAATATACATTTACCTAATACAAGATTACTACCATCATAATTACACATGTATAAGAAGATTTCTAATAATATTAGGGAATATACATAGTATATTAGGAATATATTACGTATATTCTGTCAGTTAAATTTTGGTAACTTTTTCACAATTTAATTAGGCTACCATGCACAATGACTATACGTGGTTTTGTTCAGCAATTCTTATCTTGCTGATAAGAAGACGTGAAGCATTAATTAAACTGCCTATTGTTTTTATCTATACCAGGTTGACCTGAAGATGCTGCAAACTGCTTTAAGATTATTAATAGCAACTTTTTTTTATATATTGTAATATAGTCTTTTTTCCCCCAGTTGGTGATCAAATAGGAAAAAGATGGAATTGACGTAAATTTGTGCCTGTTTTTGTTTGGCTCAAAAGACTTCACAATTTTCTATCACGTACGTACTCAGTCACGTTTTTCACGTACATTATCGAACTTTTTCAGTTCTTGTTTTTCCTCCTCACTTTGTGAACCATAAACTGCTCCACAAGTTGCACATGAAAGTGTAATGGTTTCATTTCATCTACTGCAACATTTCCTTGTGGGCATTAATGAACTTTAACTAGTTTCAAACCAGAAAAAGAGACTAAATTCGTTGCACACCTTTGGACGTCATGCATCATATGTGGTCCTCGAAACCTAGATAATTTAATGGAGGTGCAAGACAGTTATTATGTTATATGTAGGAATTTTACGTATGGAAAACGTCAAACAACAAAAGCGAAAGTGTTTTCAAAATAATGCAAAAATCCATACTACTACTCCTCCCCACTTTAAGTATTTTAGTCTTTTTTTGTATGTCTTAAAAATAATGTCTCTTTCTATATTTAGTAAGTTGACAATTCATACATCCTACATGATAAATTAATAACCACAAGATTCAAAAGACATTTAGTACATTATACACATTTTTAATTTATAACTAAAAGATATAAAAATATATTTTTATTTCTTAAAACCTATTGTCTAATCAAACTACGACACTCCAATTGGAATGCAGGGAATATTATTTATTGTGTTCCTTTCTTTTCTAGAGATCCATTCTCTCCAAAATCTATACCAACTTGTTGATTGTTTCTTTCTCGGAAAATGTCATGTTCAATATCGGATAAAAAAGAGATGTACAAATAAAGCAGCTTTAAGAATTAGGGAACACCTGAATGTGATAAAGATTCTTATTGTTGCCTAATTAAGCAAATTTAAACATTGGATAAGAAGTTTGATTAAATAATAAACCAAGTTGAGTTATATTTTTGTACTGTCCATTTGCATTATATATCTTCTGAAGTCTTCATATGAGAATAGTTGAATATGGAATTTGGAAATATGCATGCAAGAGAACTTCACTGACATGTCTATCTAGAGGGAGAGTTTCTATTCATAATAAACCAAGTTGAAACTATTTTTTTGCCCTGCCATTTGTCCATGTGCCAATTGCACCTATGTCCATGCATGAAAAACTAATCATTTGTCCCAATTTACATAAGCTAACATTCCATTGACATAAGCTAAGTTAATGAAGTTTTTTTTGCTTGGACTTCTAATATTAATGAGAGTTTGATTTTCTTGAGCTGAGGGTCTATCGGGAACAACTTTTTTATCCCACAGAAGTAGGGGTGAGGTCTGTGTACACTCTCCCTTCCCAAACCCCACTTATCAAATTATACTTAGTATTATGTTGTTGTTTGACATAAGCTAAGTCCAGACATTTTCAATAATCATCTTGACATGCGCATCGGAGACATTTCATTGACATGGGCTTCTGAGATTCATTAACAATATCTTAAGGACACTCTTTTCCTAGTAATTATGGGCTTAAATTATTAGCACAATGGGGCTTGGATTGAGCTTAACAATTGAAGGGGTACACTATGATGGACTTGGGCAGAGGAATCAATTTACATAAGGGGGAATAACTCATATATATATCCTACACATCTAGTTTGCACTCGATGTAGCCCATTGTATCATTAGTGTATAAATAATGTATATGTTATGTATAGCTATAAGGTCCACACAGTTTGTAGCCAATGTAGTCCACTGTATCATCGGTATCTAAATAAATAATTTATTTATTTTGTATAGCTATATATATATATATATATATATATATATATATGCTTTGTATAATCATGTATAAACACACTAAATCAATTCAAATTGCAGTATATAGATAGTGTATCCGTTATGTATAACTATATATAAACATTACAATACATATCTTCTATTTTATGACTATGTTTAAATAATGTATCTATTTGTATAACCATATATAATTACACTCAATTAATAAAATAGCTGAATCGTAAGTAATTGTCAATGGAGCTCTAAATTAAGGCCACGTTGTTCATCCAAATTTTAGAAGGCAGGGTTTATTTCCCCGCACTTTCTTCCCTGCACAATAAATCTCCATTATGACTTAAAAGAATTCTCGAACCTAAACAAAAACCCATATGCAATGTAGTCTAAATCAAAAACTTTATCAAAAGGAGTATCTCTATCAGTAAAATGCTTCTGGTGTTCACCCAAGGAGTTACAAAAATGGAAAAAAGAATAAAGGTGTGAGTGACTTGCGAGAATAGAGCTGAAGTGGTTACAGAACTGAACTATGTACTTTTAATCTATGGCTGGCCAGGGGGCCGGGCCGGGACTAATCCGGGGGAGGGGTGGCGGGATCGGGGCGGGGGCGGGACGAGGAGGGTGGCGGGATCAAGCTGGGTCGGGATTGGCTGGGTCCGAGCGGGACGATACCAAGTCCTGTCCCGGTTCCGGTCCCGCTGGATCGGGGGTCGGGACGGGGTCAGGTTTTTTTTTTTTGCACTTAATTGAACAAAAATAACATATATATAGACACAATAATTGAACAAGAGAGTGTAATAAAAACATTCAAGACTGTTTTTGTGTCTTTTATATTATTTAATAGAAAAATAATTTTTTGTAATACAGTAAACAAATACAATTGTCAAAATTGCAACTTTGTGGTGTTGTTCAAAAGTTGCAAATGACATAGTAAAATTGAAATTAAAGAAATTCAAATTACTTCTTTAAAAAAAAATGCTCTATTTTCATTATAATTTCATGTTGTTCTTCGATTGAAATTGATATTTGTTGGTCAAATTGCTCTACGGCTTTCACCACCTTCGGATAAGATGTCGTTGTAGTTTTCGTCTTCTTCGTTGATCTCCGGTTGACCGCACCTTCTCCGCTCCGCTCTTATCCAATTTCTGAATAATACTGCAATCTCCAAGCTGTCTCCGGCTAATGAGTGTCTGTGTTCTCCTATTTGAAATATTCGACAGAAAAAATGCTTTCAGACGTCGTTGATGATGGTTGAATTTTCAAAACATTTCGGGCCATCATTGAAAATGTCGGAAAAGTCTTCTCATCCCTCCTCCAGTATTTCAGAAAGTCTTTCTTTCCTTCTTCATTGACAACTGCTTGGTACGGTAAAGCACCATGCAAAACAAAAACATCAAACTCGCTAATTTGGTTAGTAGTGTTACCACCACACATTCTATTTCTGAGGCTTTCAATACTAGCCGCAGAAACATCATGTATTTTTTGATGTTGCGTTGAAGAAGAAGATGATGGTATGAAAGTTGGTTGGTTGTTAACACTTTTTTGTTGGTAATACCTATAAAAAAAATTGCATTCATTTTCTATACTAGACAACACTTCTTCTTTAATTTGTTCAATAGGTGGTGGGTCATTTGGATTTTTGGGATTTGGAGGTGGTAGCTAGTACTGCTATACAATCATAAATAGTTTCAAAAGTGATTTACATACGTCTATTTTAATAGTCGGATTTAATACAGCACCAATAATATAAATAGTGGGAATAAGAATAAAATATATTTTTTATTTTGATAAACATTTTTTTATTGATGCCTTATAAGCTGATTTATTCATATATTCATTAAGTAATAAAAATATAAGAGCTATATAAAACAACATAGTTGAAATAGTATGATAATATATACTTAAAAATTCTTTTGTTGCTTGAAAATTTTCTCTAAAAATACAATAAGTTCGGCAATTTTATCTCATCGCTATCTACAACCATATAAGTTGGATTTTGATTATGAGCGTTAAAAAATAAAGTTATAGGTCTTCTATAGTCAGAAACAACAAGTAGTTGCTCGTACAAAGAATTTCACCTAGTGGCTACTTCTTCTTGAATTTTTCTATAAGGTAGTTCGCAATCGTGACAAGTTTTTTTATATTTTTTTTCCGTTGTATTCTATTATTTTTTTTTAAAATATAGTTTATAGCAAATTGTATTTTATCAAGAATGTCTGCAAAAAGTGATAAACCATCCTTTACAACTAAGTTATATATATGACACGCACATCTTACATGAAAATAGTTTGAAAAAGATGGAGTTAAACTATTTTTTAAAATTGTAATAGCATAATATTAGAAGTGTTATCTAATGTAATAAACATAATTTTATCAGTTATTCCGTAATAATGGCAAACAAAATAAATATTTTCTGTAATAAAATTACCAGTGTGTCTATCATCTATATATCTATATGCTAAAATATATTTTTGCATAGACCATTTATAATATATCCAATGACAGGTTACCGTTAAATAATCATGGTCGTTAGTGCTACGGCCTATATCAGAAGTGATAGCTGTTGCGATATTTCTAAGTGCTTACGCAAGTGTACGTATCATTCAAGTAATAAAGATTTGTAAGACCGAGTTTATCGTCCGCAGAGACTGATTTATTAAGTACTGATTATCTATTCTATGGTATCTATTTGGTTGACGTTCTTTAGTTTCAGAATTATACTAAAAATTATGACTAAGTGCAGAAAATAAATTAAAGACTATAATACTTTTGGTTTATAACAGTTATGAAGGAAATAAGGCTTCCAATCTCCTCAACTATCCACTCTTTCACGTGGCAATTCAATGTTAATGATTCTTCTTCTTATTAAGATAGCATGTTAACTAATTTGTCATCATATTCTGGTTAGGAGATACGAGAGCTCAACCTTGTGCAGAAACCTTCTATATTTCTATGATAAGTTTTACCACACTGGAGGATTAAGAACAATAACCTTAAATACTACACAAGTATCGGGGTACTTTCGTCCACGATTTTAATCTATGTCTAGACAACTACAACATATTCAAATCTCACCTTTCAGACTTTTGATTCGAAATCATATGAGTTATGATAATTAGTGATCAGTTAATAATCAAGCAATCAAAATAATATTGAATAGATCTTAATATGTTGAAGAAGAAATCAATAATCAATGCATTAACTATATGAAGAGTTCTAAGAAGATTCAATGGAAACTTGTTACACCCCGTAATACCAGGGCTACTAATTGAGAACGTGATTAAGGATTTAAGATTTGAATTTTGGAAGGAAAGAATCATTACATTTTCTTAAGGAAAATTTCGGGAAAAATGTGACGACGGAAAAATTGTTAACTTGGAGTTTAATACTTCTAAATGGATTTATGGACTTAGTATTGAATTATGAAGTATCGGAATTGATAATATGAGGTCCGCCAAAATTTTCACAATTCCGAAAATGGATTTGTGGGAGATATTTGTGAGACAAGTGGACAAGTGTGGAGATATTTGTGAGCCAAGTGGACAAGTGGGGTCCCCCTCCACTTGTGAGATGTTCATCTATTTAAAGAAGTGGATAGCAAGACTTAGACATTTACATAATATCTTCATCAACCAAAAGCCTTCTCTTCTCTCTTCTCTCTTCTCTTGAGCCTTGTGTCTCGATTTTTCTCAAGCAAAAGTGAAGAACAAGAGTTGATTATTTTCCTAGATTAAGCACCCTAATCAAGTTCTAAGCCAAGTTAACTCTTCAAGGTGTAACAACCACGGTTTGGCCGAGAGGTTGGGTGAAATACTAAGCTTGTTTATGAACTTTTTGGAAGTAAAACAAGAAGGAAAGATGGTTACAAGCTTGTAGTGGATACATATATGTGATTGGAACGTGAAGAAGTGGAGCAAAATGAAAACTGCGGGCAAATCTATCACGGACTGTTTTGGGCGAATTTGAGGTTGAAGTACTACATTGAGACGAATTCTAAATATCAAGTTGGAATAAGCCGAAGAGGTATGTGAACTATCCCTTCTTCTTTTGGCATAATTTGATTTTATAAAGTGAGTGGATCATAATCCTTAACGATACTTGACTTGATCTTTATAGAGTTCTATTGGAACCTAATCCTTAGTGATATATTCCCTTGATAGTACTTTGGGTATTCTAAAATGAAAGTTGTTAGATATATTCCCTTGATAGTACTTGGGGTTCTAAAACGAAAGATTGTTATATCTATTCTCTTAATAGTACTTTGGGATTACTAAAAGGAAAGAGGTGGTAGTGCCTTGGTTTTACTAAAAGGAAAGAGATAGAAAGTGCCTTGATTTTATAGTAAAGAGTTCATTTTTATGATTTTAAAAGTGAAAGTACCTTGATGCTACAAGTGTTAGTGTCTTGGGGGTTTTATAAATGAAAGAATGTACGGCGGACGTGCATGGTGCTATTGGGGTTTGATAATGCCTTGAGTTCTTCTAAAATGATAGTTCATTCTAATTGTACTAATGAGAGTCCAAGCTGATTTAAATTGCACATAGCTGCTTGTGATAGCCAACTGTGTACAGTCCTTTATATTTGGACCGAGTTCCTCACTAAAGGCCCGACAATGTATAGAGATATAATGATAGGTACATGAGACATGATGGTACCTTGGTTTTATTCCCTAATAATACTTGGTATGTACGGTGAATGTACATAGTACTTTTGGGTTCATTTCCCTGATTTTACAAGGCATGGTATTGCCTTGGTGTTTATAAAAAGGAAGGCATGGTATTATCTTGATTTTTCTAAAAATGCAGGCATGGTATTGTCTTGGTTCTAATTGTGCTAATGAGAGTCAAAGAAGATTTAAATTATACATAGTTGCTTGTGATAGCTATAGGTGTACAATCTTTTACATTACACCGAGTCCCAGAATGAGACGGAACATGTCATACATTGTATATATATTTCATGGAGTAGCTCCCATGACCTGAGATGGTACACACTCACTGCGGATCTGAAGGACTCATGCGGGTTCAATTCCCAGGACACATTCCATAGCTTAGCTCTCTGAGATGCGGGTATCGGGTACATATTTCCTATGCGGGTCTACAAGATCTATGCGGGTGAAATAGTCTCATGCGGGTGAAATAGTCCCATGAATAGGATCTGCATAATGATTCTATGGGCAGGTGCCCATGATTTTGACGTGACGTTGATATTTTAACTTGCATATGTTTGCTCATATAGCCATTCGTGCGAGTGTTATATTTCCACATCACCGCGTCCCTCACTAGAGGTCCGGTAACATTGTATATATATTTCATGGAGTAGATCTCATGACGTGAGATGGTACACACTCACTGCGGGTCTGAATGACTCATGCGGGTTCAATTCCCATGACACATTCCATGGATTAGCTCTCCGTGATACGGGTATCATGTACAGATTTCCTATGTGGGTCTACAAGACCCATGCGGGTGAAATAGTCTCATGCGGGTGAAATAGTCCCATGAGTAGGATTGCATTATGATTCTGAGGGCAATGACCCTGGTTTTGACATGGCTTAATATTTTGAAATGGTATTGATTTCATAATTTGAAAGAACACGGTTGGTCTCACTTTTAAAAAGGTATATTTTAAAAGATACAATGGTGCAATGTACAAGAATACATACGGTGAGTACGGTACAATCTGATACAATGATACAAAGAGTACATGTACAGGGTACAGTGATACAGAGTACAGTTGGCTCTTATTTTTGGCACGGTCGGATCTATTATTTGATTTTCATACTTATCCCTGTCATTCTTTTGTACAGTTATGATCTTGTTTACTGTACTTTATGTTTACATACTTGATACCTTGTTGTACTGACCCCCTTCGGGGGGCTGCTTTCATGCCCGCGGGTATTAGGTACTCAGTTGGGTGATCCGCGAGCTTAAGATCATTGTTCAGCGTTTTGGGATAGCTTCAATGTTTCAGAGTTATCATTTTGGCACAGGTCTTTTATTACAGCTGGGTATATTCAGGGGTACGGCGGGGCCTTGTCCCGTCATAGTTTACTGTCCAAACTCTTAGAGGTATGTATTCATATGTGGGCTGGACTTGCGTGAGTTGTATTTATATTTTTATATAGTTGTAGTCCCATTCATGTGTTATATATTATGACAGTCTTGCCGGCTTTGCCTTTGCAAAAAAAATGATGAGTGTTATTAAGCTTCTGCGGGTTACTTGTGTTGTATGGGTAAAAGGGTGCCCAGGTAGGGCACCAGTCGCGGGTCCAGGGTTCGGATCGTGACAAGAGTGGTATCAGAGCAGTTAGTCCTCGAAATATCTACAGACCGTGTGCAGTAGAGTCTTGGTTATCGGTGTGTTGTGCACCACACCCATAAACAGGAGGCTATAGTTACATTTAGGATTGGTTTCTATTCTTCTTACTCCAAGATCGTGCGATAGAGCTGTGTGGTTAGGGTAGTCCCTCTCTAACATATATTTGTGATTGCAGCTATGAGAAAGCGACAACGGCCCAGAAAGGAAATATTTGGACTTAGTATCCAGGTTGGTAAAATTATTGTAGAATTGGTATAATGATGATGTACATCTATGCAGACATATTTATTTGGGGCCATGTGTGTGTTGTCTGAAGCAATTGTGGGTTATCAAGTGATGGTTAAGCTTTATAAATTGCTTGGAAGGTGTGAAACAGTTTAATGAATCCACATCAAGGTTATATTATATGTGTTAATTTGGAATAATTAGGAGGTGATGAGTTGTCGGGACGGGTGATGAACCCTTAGGAGATCATGTTTAATTGACTTAAGGACATACCATGTTGTTAGATTAAGTTGTGTTATATGCTTAAGTGATGTGTACAAATAATATTTGTATGGAGTAAATAGGGTTGTTGTGATTAGGACAACATGATTTTGAGATATTGATAAGCCGTCTTACCCGTATACTGGGAGAAATAATGTAAGCTTGGGACATGAAATATTTGAGGATCTTAGAGTATTGGATAATCGTTGAGACCTTAGATAGACAAGACTTTCAAGAGTAAAGTATTTTATATGTGATTGTGGTTAAAATACATAGTATATGTGAAGTATATTAGAGGTGATGATTCCTTGGTTTGAGTATAAACCACTTGGAATTGATGTTGATGATCGTTGAGTCGATTGAGAATTTGTATAGCTTGATACCTTAGATGAACATTCGAGGACGAATGTTTCTAAGGGGGGAAGGATGTTACACCCCGTAATATCAGGGCTACTAATTGAAAACATGATTAAGGATTTAAGATTTGAATTTTGGAAGGAAAGAATCATTACATTTTCTTAAAGAAAATTTCGGAAAAAATGTGACGACAGAAAAATTATTTAAGTTGGAGTTTAATATTTTTAATTGGATTTATGGACTTAGTATTGGATTATGAAGTATCAGAATTGATAATATGGGGTCCGCCGAAAATTTCACAATTTTAGGGGGGGTTAGAAATTGGGATGACAAAGGCTAAGTGTGGGAGATATTTGTGAGACAAGTGGACAAGTGTGGAGAAATTTGTGAGCCAAGTGGACAAGTGGGGTCCCCCTCCACTTGTGAGATGTCCATCTATTTAGAGAAGTGGATAGCAAGACTTAGATATTTACACAATATCTTCATCAACCAAAAGCCTTCTCTTCTCTCTTCTCTTGAGCCTTGTGTCTCGATTTTTTTCAAGCAAAAGTGAAGAACAAGAGTTGATTATTCTCCTAGATTAAGCACCCTAATCAAGTTCTAAGCCAAGTTAACTCTCCAAGGTGTAACAACCACAGTTTGGCCGAGAGGTTGGCTGAAATACTAAGCTTGTTTATGAACTTTTTGGAAGTAAAACAAGAAGGAAAGATGGTTACAAGCCTGTAGTGGATACATATATGTGATTGAAACGTGAAGAAGTGGAGCAAAACGAAAACTGCGGGCAAATCTATCACGGACTATTTTGGGCGAATTTGAGGTTGAAGTACTACATTGAGACGAATTCTAAATATCAGGTTGAAATAAGCCGAAGAGGTATGTGAACTTTCCCTTCTTCTTTTGGCATTATTTGATTTATAAAGTGAGTGGATCATAATCCTTAACAATACTTGACTTGATCTTTATAGAGTTCTATTGAAACCTAATCCTTAGTGATATATTTCCTTGATAGTACTTTGGGTGTTCTAAAATGGAAGTTGTTAGATATATTCCTTTGATAGTACTTGGGGTTTCTAAAACGAAAGATTGTTATATCTATTCTCTTAATAGTACTTTGGGATTACTAAAAGGAAAGAGGTGGTAGTGCCTTGGTTTTACTAAAAGGAAAGAGATAGGAAGTGCCTTGATTTTATAGTAAAGAGTTCATTTTAATGATTTAAAAGTGAAAGTACCTTGATGCTACAAGTGTTAGTGTCTTGGGGGTTTTATAAATGAAAAGATGTACGGCGGACGTGCATGGTGCTATTGGGGTTTGATAATGCCTTGAGTTCTTCTAAAATGATAGTTCATTCTAATTGTACTAATGAGAGTTCAAGATGATTTAAATTGCACATAATTTCTTGTGATAGCCATCTGTGTACAGTCCTTTATATTTGGACCGAGTCCTTCGCTAAAGGCCCAACAATGTATAGAGATATAATGATAGGTACATGAGACATGATGGTACCTTGGTTTTATTCCCTAATATTACTTGGTATGTACGGTGAATGTACATAGTACTTTTGGGTTCATTTCCCTGATTTTACAAGGCATGGTATTGTTTTGGTGTTTATAAAAAGGAAGACATGATATTGTCTTGGTTTTTCTAAAAAGGAAGGCATGGTATTGTCTTGGTTCTAATTGTGCTAATGAGAGTCAAATATGATTTAAATTGTACATAGTTCTTGTGATAGCTATAGGTGTACAATCATTTACATTACACTGAGTTCCAGAATGGGCCGGAACATGTCGTATATTATATATATATTTCATGGAGTAGTTCCCATGACGTGAGATGGTACACACTCACTGCCGGACTGAAGGACTCATGCGGGTTCAATTCCCAGGACACATTCTATGGATTAGCTCTCCGTGATGCGGGTATCGGGTACAGATTTCCTATACGGGTCCACAAGATCCGTGCGAGTGAAATAGTCTCATGCGGGTGAAATAGTCCCATGAATAGGATCTGCATAATTATTCTATGGGTAGGTGCCCCTGATTTTGACTTGACGTTGATATTTTAACTTGCATATGTTTGCTCATATAGTCATTCGTGTGAGTGTTATATTTCCACATCACCGCGTCCCTCACTAGAGGATCAGTAACATTGTATATATATTTCATGGAGTTGCTCTCATGACGTGAGATGGTACACACTCACTGCGGGTCTGAAGGACTCATGCAGGTTTAATTCCCAGGACACATTCCATGGATTAGCTCTCCGTGATGCGGGTATCGTGTACATATTTCCTATGCGCGTTTACAAGACCCAAGCGGGTGAAATAGTCTCATGCGGGTGAAATAGTCTCATGAGTAGGATTGCATAATGATTCTGAGGGCGGATGACTCTGGTTTTGACATGGCTTCATAATTTCATAATTTAAAAGAACACGGTTGGTCTCACTTTTAAAAAGATATATTTTAAAAGATACAGTGATACATTAGTACAGTGGTACAACGATACAATGATCTGATGATACAGTGGTACAACGTCTGATGATCTGATACACGATGGTACATGATGCTGATGATACAATCGATTGACTCTTATTTTTGGCACGGTCGGATATAGTATTTGATTTTCATACTTGTCTCTGTCATTCTTTTGTACAGTTATGATCTTGTTTACTGTAATTTATGTTTACATACTTGGTACCTTATTGTACTGACCCCCTTCGGGGGGGCTGCGTTCATGCCCGCAGGTATTAGGTACTCAGTTGGGTGATCCGCGAGCTTAGGATCTTTGTTCAGCATTTTGGGATAGCTCCAATGTTCCGGAGCTTGTTATTTTGGCACAGGTCTTCCATTACGGATGGATATATTATGGGGTACGGCGGGGCCTTGTCCCGTCATAGTTTACTGTCCAAACTCTTAGAGGTCTGTATTCATATGTGGACTGGACTTGCGTGAGTTGTATTTATATTTTTGTACAGTTGTAGTCTCATTCGGGTGTTATATATTATGGCAGTCTTGCCGGCTATGCCTTTGTAAAAAAAATGATGATTGTTATTAAGCTTCCGCGGGTTACTTGTGTTGTATGCGTAAAAGGGTGCCCAGGTAGGGCACCAGTCGCGGGCCCGAATTTCGAGTCGTGACAAAACCCTACTAAAGTATTTAGCTCCTAAATATTGTCATGTCAAGAACTAAATTACAATCCAACATAAACTGAAATAAAGTAAAGGAAAGAAAAAGAACTTGAACAAGAGTCTCCAATTGTAGCCTCCTTCTTGCCTCCCAAAAGTATGATTTTGTAATACGGTATAAGGTATATCTTAATGAGCAGGGTTTTAAGGTTTTATATGCTGAGAAAATTTGCATTTCGGATCTTGAAAACGTGTCAAATTTGGCCTAATCGAAACTCCCGCATGGGCCGGTATTCCCGCGCTGAATTAGACCCTCGCAGTTTGGGCGCCATGCCGCTGGCTGGCGCCGGCGACGTCTTTGGCTCAAATTCCGGTTCTTCGTCATTTTCTCGTCATGGAATTACTCTGGGCTTCGTCTAATTTCTTCTATACTTCCCAGGACTTCTTAGGCTTCATTTCTTGGCCCTTTTAGTGTGCAATTCTATATCAATTAACCTCATTTCATCCTTGATTATGTACTTCCTCCTTTATGATCGTTGTGACTCAGAAGAAAGAACAACGAACCTAATACTATACTAAACACAAACGAAATGAGTAAAATACTAACTAAAAAGAGACTCAGAAGTGTATACAAAATACACTTAACAATAGCCACTTTGCCATTAAAATGATCGAATGAGTAACGTAAATATTGTTGATATTCATGTGCAAATTTAAATATATCTCTCTTAACAGTTGATCTAGAAAAATCTTTAAAAGTAGGATTATATATTTCTCTAATGTAATGAATAAAACCAGGAGATTCAGGAAATGAAAAAGGCAAACCCTCTACAACAACTAATTTTGCTAGTGCTTTCATATCTCTATGTTTATCATATTTAGGGTCTACAATCCCCACGTCATAGGGTTAATTTGATCTTGTACTTGATCCGGAATAGTATGTGAACTTTGTCCCGATGGAGAGGACGCTTGCGCACCCGGTTTTTGAGCCTCGTATTGGGCATACCTAGCTTTGTGAGCCTTTGCAATGTGTCTTATTAAATTCTCCGTCCCACCATGATCTTTTCCAGTTTTAAAACTATAAACCCCTTTACAAATTTTACATATAGGCTATAGCTACTTGATTATGTACGTCCCTCACAAAAAGTGTCATGCATATGATTTTAATTGTCGTTTTGCTGGACCTCGTCTCATACTAGGGGAATATGAGACATTTAAGTTGGAGGATCACTAGTGGGTGTGTCATCTACATCATCATCATCTTCTAAATTAAAGTCTTGTTGAGTCCAGAAAATATCTCTTCGTCTAAACCAAATGATATTTCAGGAAAATCTTCAGTATCAACAAAATCATCCAGTCTAGGAATAGGATCATGTCTAGAAATAGGATGACTAGAACTAGAAGAAGTACATCGACCCTTGTTACCCATACTAGAAGAAGTCTTACTCTTACTCTTAATCATACGTCCAAGGTGTTCCATTAAAATTATGCAAATAAATAATTAAAAATAATGAAATTAAGTGCGCTAAATAAAATAAAGAAACAATAATAATTTAATGAAGGAACGAATGTACCAAACGACGACGTAACGTCAACGTGTAATCGAGAGATTAAAAATTGAAACTTTGCTCGATGGAAGATCCTCAAGCTAGTTGCCAACTTTACTCCCATATGAATAAATAAAATTGAATATTTAGTACACAATGTAGTCTTGTAGAGAGATAAATTGAGAGATTAGAGAGATTGTAGGAAGATTTGTGAAAAACATGAAGAGAAAATGAGGTATTTATAATTGGAAAATTGAGTTAATCTATTCCACGCCATTACCACATGCCAATTTTGCTTCTCGTCGAATATATCAAAGGAAAGGTTTTTCAAATGTGCTTTTTCAATCAGGGTAAAGGACTTGAGCGACGTCGTTTGAAGCGGCGAGGTCTAGAGTTTTGTAGTACTTAAGGAAGTGTGATATTCGTACATTATGATAAAAGTGATATTTTTTAATCTTATATAATCTTGTAAGACCGCACAATCATTTTAACATCAGCATCTCTTTAACACTCATTTTGTGAATATATTGGACTTTAGCATTTCAATATTTACTACCATATAATATTGTCGGTACTATGCTATTTTATAGAATTTATTTTTCACTTTAATAAGCATTCTTCTGTTACATAACACCCGATAATTATGTCTATATTGGAAAAGATTAAAATATACCCGTAAAATAAGATCACACCAATTCTAAATGAATGGATGCTAAATCTTGCGTTCACGTCTATATGGATTTTGAAGAAAATGGATCAGCCCAATTCAAGAAATGTCAACTGTAATGGATCCATGAATAGAAGCCCATGTTAAATGTCTGAACTTCCCAGTTCCCCGAACAAGAAATTGGCATTTACAAGAAAACAAATACAAATAGTCAAATCTAGGACAGATGTAAATAGTACTCCCTCCGGAGTTATTTCGGTCTTTCAATATTTTTAAAAATAAGTGGTTATTTATAATTTCAAAAATATTTGGACAGTTTCTTTCAAAATTGCCCTTGTAAAATAATCAACATTCATTAACTACATTTTCTTTTTTTAGACATTTAACTATGTAAGCGCAATATTTTATGTCAAAAATAATAGTATCCAAATGCATTCTTGTAACTATTACTTGACTTTTATGAATTATCAAGTATAGTAGTAGTAATTTATACTTTGGATGCTCTCCTAAAATGAAAATTCATTATGTCTATAAAAAAACATCCATTTATTTCTTCTAATAACTCTACCGCAACATTAGCGAGTGCGATGACACTCTCGTTCCTTAATCAGACGTTTCGACTTTGATCTCGGAGTACGAAAGAATTCTTGATAGAAATTATTTTCTCCAACATAAGTTCTATTCGGCACGAATTTGGATATAATCGAGCTAAAAAAAAAGGTTCAATCAGAGTCACACCAGAGGATTTTTTTTCTACATTGTGAAGAACTGTAACTACTCTACGTATTGGTCTCGCACTATCTCATTCCTGTCCGCCATTTTCTCTGACTTAGTCTCTCCTCCTTAACAAACTGCTATCTGGTGTTACCTCTTTCATCTTTATTTGCCGCCACTTTTATCATCTTTCTTATAAAAACCCCATCTCATATTTCATCATTAATTTCCACTTCAACCCTCCATTTTTCAGATTTTTGTGCTCATAAAAAGGTTGGTTTTGGTTTATTTACACTTGTTGAATGGGCATATTTGGTAAAGTTCACTGCTTTTGCCATTTCTTGGTAATGTAAACTCAACCCACCTTCTCATTTAGAGTTCAATTCTTGAGTAAAGATTGAATCTTTATTTGATTAAACTCATCTACACCCTCCACCGACAGTTGCAAATAGATAAAAATAGCATCTTTTTTTAAAACCCAAAATGCCACCATTAATGACCACCCTTTACCTATTTGTGTTTTTCCTCTTTACCTTCTATGCAAATTCCCAAGATTCGGATCTTGAAACTGATTGCACAAACAAATGGATCCATATTAGACATTTACCACCTCAATTCAATCTTGACCTTTTATCAAATTGCTCTGAATATCCTTTATTTGACAATTTCTGTCCTTATTTAGCTAACCATGGCCTTGGTCAAAAGACTCACAACAAATCCCATAGTTGGTATAGAACTGACCCTTCAATGCTTGAGTTAATTTTCCATAGAAGAATGCTTGAATACCCTTGTCTTACATCTGATCCTAGTCAAGCTAATGCCATTTATGTTCCTTATTATGGTGGTCTTGATAGCCTTAAGTACTTATTTGGTCCTGAAGTTAATTCAAGTTCTCAACATGGTTTGGATTTGTATGACTTTTTGGTACATGTTGATTTACCTAGTATTTGGAGTAGATATTATGGTCATGATCATTTTATGGTTATGGCTAGGCCTGCTTGGGATTTTAGTCAACCTTTGTTTAATGATCCTATAGTGTTTGGTACTTCATTTCTTGAATTGCCTGAGTTTTACAATGTTACTGCATTGACTATTGAAAGTAGAGCTTATCCTTGGCAAGAACAAGCTATTCCATATCCCACTTCGTTTCACCCTCCGAATTTAGCGTTTTTCGAGTCTTGGGTGAATAGGGTAAGGAGGTCTAGGAGGACTACTTTGATGTTGTTTGCTGATGGTGGTGGAATTTCAGCTAATCCTAATGTTAGGAGAAGTATTAGACTTGAGTGTGAGAATGTAACAAGTATAAGTGCTAATGGCACGGGGTATGAGAAATTGTGCGAATTCGTAGATTGTTCAAATGGGATTTGTGAACATGATCCTATAAGGTTTATGAAGCCAATGTTGCAAGCTAGTTTTTGTTTGCAGCCTACGGGGGATACGCCAACTAGACGGTCCACATTAGATGGGATCCTTGCGGGTTGCATTCCTGTATTCTTTGAAGATTTGTCCGCGAAAAAGCAGTACGGATGGCATTTGCCAGAGGAGAAGTATGAAGAGTTTTCAGTGTCTATACCTAAAGAAGATGTGTTTAAAGGGTTGAAGATTCTTGATGTTTTGACAAGTATACCAAGAGCTCAAGTTAGGAGGATGAGAGAAAAAGTTCTGGAAATGATGCCTAGAGTGATGTATAGAAAGCATGGAAGTTCACTTGGTTTGAGGAGTAAAAAGGATGCATTTGATATTGCAATAGAGGGCACTTTGGAAAGGATCAAGTCCAGGCTTCAAGAAGTAGCAGCTCAATAATTATTACCCTGTGTTTTATTCTCTCTCTTTATTGTTCTTTTTATTTTTTACTATTATTATTTATAACACACCAAATGGTGTAGAGATAATTTTGTATTCCATATTTCCACTGATAATGAATAGATGTAAAAGCATTCAATTAGAAGTTCTTGGTTACCATAGTTCTTGTGCCAATATGCTGTTTATCATTGTTAGTTGTACAGCAAAAATCAAAAAAATTCAAACATGATTATGTACCAGAATTCAGAATTTAACTGAATGGTAATAGGATCTATGTAACAATGGTGAAACTAACTGGTTTAAAGGAGGTATACTCAGTGAATAAAGCTAATGATAAAAAGGAAACATGAGTTTTAGGCCATACTAAAAGGAATCAGTAGCATTCTGATACGTGACAAGTATGTGTTATTGCAAAACTGAACCTCTTGTTCTACCTGCTTGACTATTCTCATTTGGTTGGAATGATTTGCCTCACTTCTAAGAGTTCCATTGCAATTTCCACCAAGCTTACCCTCAAAGTTCATAGAAGTAATCTATTAGAGAACTTAAAATGAGAATTTCTGTTATTCAAGGCATAACAGATCTAACAATGATGCATAGGATTATAAGTTCAAATGTAACCACCTTTAGAATATATGTATTTCGTATTAAAGAACTAGAAATAGTAATATCATGACTCACTTATAAAAGAAAATCATCATATGAAGACTAACTCATGGTAACAGCTAGGCCAAATAGCAGATTGGGCTTACAAGAATCGCATAACAAGCTGTAAAAGATGCAAACTGAAAGGTTCGCAAGTTTTTAACAAAGAATCATCAGGGAAGCCCAGAAACTGGGGATTTTAAGTCATTTCCAAAATTAGAAGGTGCACTGAACACAAATATCACAGATTTTCTACCTATAATGGCATTAGAGGAAGAGGCAAAAGTTGAGTTACCATCCTAGCTTCCTACAATAGTTAGTTTCAGCAGTGTGGAGTACAAGCCTCAAAATTGCCTATTTAAATGTTAGAGAAAGGAATCTCAGCTCTATATAACAAGCTAAGTGGCATGACAGTTGTGAATTCTCTAGCAGTATATTGCAGTTGAACGGTTGCTCTAGTAAGATGTTTGAATTTCAATATACACATGCATGCTAATGTACTCATTATTTTATAGTAAGAAAAGAATCTGGCGGTTACTGGATTCAATTGGCTCAAAGGATCAGGTTAAGACGTCGACTTTGACAGACAAGATGAAAAAGAATTTGTTAAACTTGTTAGATATACATAATATTACCATGATATACACTTAATGTATATCACGGTTTTGGTCCAAAATCAGTCCGTGTATAAGTTTACACTAAAATATTCCCTAAACTTATACATATACACGGACTGATTTTGGACCAAAACCGTGATATACACTTAGTGTAAACTTATACACGGTAATATTATGTATATCACAGTAATATTATGTATATTATGTATATTTGATAAAACTAGACTTGTATACTTGACATGAAAAATAGGCAAGCAGAGTTGAGGCTCAACCTTGACTAATCTAGAGACAGACTCATATTTGAACTTTGATCTTGTTCTATTTGAGATTGTTCTTTTTAATCGTAACCAAAGATGTTTTCTTGTCTCTTTCTTTTCTGAAAAAATAAAAGAACACGATTCTTTCGCATCTCGATTCAGTTTTTGAAAAAAAAACGAAAGCCAATATTGATTCTCTCTGAATGCTTCAAAGAAGAAGAGTCAGCCGGGAATCCAACTTATTCCTTTGCTCGTCTTCCTTGCTGGATATGGCACTGTAATTCATCCCAAATTTGTATAATAATAATTATGTAATATTTACAAGCATTAAGCACCAGTGGTCTAGTGGAAGAATAGTACCCTGCCACGGTACAGACCCGGGTTCGATTCCCGGCTGGTGCAACACTTTTTCTTTTGAGCTTATTCTGTTATCCTAACCAGAAAAACGAACTTCAACATCAGTTTATAATTTGATGCAGAGTTCTAGTGTTTTTCTTCTTTTAAAAGAAGGTGTTTTCGATTAAAATTTCACGTCGCTCTAATGCTCACTTTCATGAGCTTAATTCTATTTGCAACAGGCGGAAGAAGAACGCAAAAATGTCATGTTCTTTGCATCATTGCTTGGCTCAATTTATTATACAAACAAAAAAGTTTTCCTTAATAATTAATGTTACTTGTAATGTCAAGACAACTTCAGCAAGTCTTCTTTAAAACATTATCATCATTTGGGTCCATTTACACTGTCTCCATTGATGAAATGAAAACAGCCTTACTGGATCCGCTATTTATTCTTCTTTCAAATAAAAAGGCTAGATAGGTCGATAACCTCTTAAATTTAGCACGTTTTGCAAGATACCAATATGAACGCTTTTAACCATTATTTTTCTTTTTTATATCTAAGGAAAGCCATAAAATTTCATGTCCCATCTTCGACGAGCAGCTGATCAGAAAAATGTCTACTCCGGACAATTGTTTGAGAAGATATCAATCTTAATAGCAGACATATTGATTGCTTGTCTCACAAACTTACCTAATGTTATTGTTAGCAACTGTCACTGGGCCATTGAGGCGTTGGAGAGGAGGTGTCCATCGTGCAGGCCTTCTACTGGGTGAAACTGAAGAAATTCTCAGCTTTCTTCAATACCATGATTTTTCAGGTTTGAGTCCTGATCAAGCAGCACGTATTAATGAATGGCACATAAGTTCATCATCTTCCATTTCTATAATTAACAAAGAAACAATTCAACCCAATGAGCATGTAGTTATACGATTGGAGGCCTGAATTGCATATGATCTTAAAATCTGTTACATAATTTTAGCAAATATACAAAGAAATAGCAAGGGCCCCACAATACACTTTGGACGTGTATTGTGATGTTTAACACTCCCCCGTAGTCATAGCTACGTCTTCGAGGCATGCCTCTAAAATCTTCAAAAAGGACTGAGGGAAGACCCTTAGTAAAGATGTCTGCAATCTGATATCTGGAAGGGACATGACAGACGCGTACTTGTCATTTTGTTACCTTCTCTCGAACGAAGTGAATATCCATCTCTATGTGTTTAGTCCGCTGGTGCTGAACAGGATTACCAGAAAGGTAGATGACACTTATATTATCACAATATACCAAGGTAGGTTTCTCAATAGGACAATGAAGCTCTAAAAGAAGATTTTGTAACCAACATGATTCAGAGACCACATTAGTTACCCCTCGATACTCAGCCTCTGCACTTGAACGTGAAAGCGTAGATTGACGCTTGACAGACCATGAGACCAAGTTGTTACCCAAAAACATACAATATCAAGACGTAGACCGTCTGGTGTCAGGACAACCACCCCAATCAGCATCTGTATATGAGACCAATGTAGACGTCGATGAAGGATACAAATGCAAACCATACTCAAGTGTTCCCTGAATTTACCTAAGAATGCATTTGAGTGCATTCATATGTTCAACTCTGGGATCATTCATAAATAAACACACATGTTGTACGGCATATGTAATGTTTGGTCGCGTGAACGTCAGATACTGAAGGGCGCCTGCAATACTACGATAGCTGGTCGGATCCTCATACGGAGAGCCAGTTGTAGCACCCAACTTGGGTTTAGTATCAACTGGAGTAAAAGTGGACTTACAAGATGACATCTCAGCCATCTCAATGATCTCTGCTGCATACTTTCTCTGTAATAAGAACAGTCCACTTGCATGACGAGTGACTGCAATCCCTAAAAAATAACTCAATGGGCCTAAGTCTTTCATGGCAAACTCAGAACTGAGCATTGTCATAATAGACCTTCGCAAAGCATCAGAAGAGGCAGTCAAGATAATATCATCAACATATAACAGAATATAAGCCATGGAAGATCATCGACGATATACGAATAATGAATTATCAGATCTGTTGTGCGAAAAACCCATAGTCGAAACAAAGTCGACAAACCTCTTATAACAAGCCTGTCGAGACTGCTTGAGCCCATACAAGGACTTCTTCAACAGACATACATGATTAGGATATCTAGTATCCCTAAACCCCAAAGATTGATGCATATATACTGTATCCTGAAGATCACCATGTAGGAAAATATTCTTCACATCTAGCTGATGAATGAGCCAAAATTTCGAAAGAGCCAAGCTGAGCACAGTGCGAATGGTAGCCGACTTGACCATCGGGCTAAATGTCTCACCACAATCCACACCAACCTGCTGAGTTTTACCATCACCTACAAGTTTAGTCTTATGCCTTGCAAATGAACCATCAGAATTTTCCTTATGAACAAAAATACACAAAGACCGAATAATATTAACACCAGATGGACGGGGTACCAACTCCACATCTTATTATCCATAAGAGCATTATATTCATCGGTCATGACAATTTTCCAATTAGGGTCATTTAAGGCCGACACAGGATTACGGGGTAAGGGGATTTAAGAACATTAGAATTCAAATTAAAATGTGTTTTGGCTTAAAAATACCCCATTGACTACAAGTGACTGTACCAAGACTCTGGGCTGGATTGAGTGAATTTTGAGAAGTTTGTGAAATGTCGGAAATTCCCGTCGACGGCGCCGCTGCTCCAGAATCACTGCAGGGCTCTCTGGACATTTGGCGTCGTGGCGCCTCTGTGCAGGGCCGCGGTGCTGCCTCGCGGGAATTTTGGCGTTGTGGCGCCTCAATACAGGGCCGCGGCTCTGAGGACGGGTTTAACGTATTTTCTGACAAACCTGAAAAATGACGGAGAACATAGGGGGAGATAGCATCATTCAAAAAATCATAAGAAGTAGGTACGAGTTTTTCTACTTTAGAAAAGGAAAATTGGGTTTCATCAAAGAGAACATGATGACTAATGATGATTCGTTTAGAGGACAAATCAAAACTTTTATAACCACGGTGATTTGACGAAAAACCCAAGAATACACAAGGAGTAGAACGTGCCTGAAGTTTGTTGATTGTAGTGGATGGAAACAGTGGATAACATAAGCATCTGAAGACCCTAAGATGAGTGTAGGACGGAGTCTTATTGTATAACACTTTGATAGGGTAGAAATATGTCAAACCTTTAGAGGGGGAATATTTAGGAGATCAGTAGCCATTTGTAGTGCATGATGCCAAAATAATGAAGGAACGGAATAATGAACTAATAAAGTGCGGGCAATGTTATTAATGATACGATTTTTTCGCTCAGCTTTCCCATTTTGTGAAGACGTATGAGGACAAGAAAAATGAAAATTTATCCCATTTTGAGCACAAAACTCCCTAAATTCCCCATTATTATACTCTTTGCCATTATCACATTGAATGTTTTTTATTTCCCGTTCGAATTGTATTCTTATGAAGGTTCTAAATTTTATGAAGATGGAAAAAGCTTGAGATTTTTTCGCAATTGGAAACGTCCATAAATATTTAGTATAGTCATCTAAGAATAGAACATAATAACGATGACCCATAGAACTGAGAACCGGAAATGTCCATAAATCACTATGAATAATTTCAAATGGCATAGAAGTATTAGAATTTGAAGCTACAAATAGTAATTTAATAATCTTTCTCAAAGCACGGGATTGACAAAGTGAAGTACTACGCTTACCCTTATAAGAAATAAACTTATGTCTATCTAAAGAAGATAAATAGACGACCCCGGATGACCTAGACGAGCATGCCACAAGGAAGGAGCAAGAGCTGCAAAGGTGGATGGCATAGCTTGACGCAAGATGCTGGGACTTGATGTGATTTGATAGATATCCCCCCCCCCCCCCACTGTTACACCTCATGAGATGACTCCTCGTCTTGAAATCCTTCACAAAAAATCTAAATGGATCAAAATTAACAGAAACCCAGTTATCAGTTGTGAATTTTCGGACATATACCAAATTTTAATTAATTTTGGGGCATGAAGGGTATTTTTCAGGACAAGTGGTGGATGAAGAGGGGACAAAGTTTTATGACCATAACCCTTAATTGGAATAGAATTACCATTACCAACAGTTATACCACGATTAGTGTCCAAATTGGAATAAGACGGGAGAGTACCTTGATCGGATGTCATGTGGGTAGTGGCGCCGGTGTCCATGTACCAATTAGGGTCCGGTTGCGTCAAGCCAAACGTGTGCATCGCTGCTTCAATGTCGATGCGTGTTCCCATCGCGCGTGGCTACGATGGGCGAGACCAAGTATATTGAATCGCTGGATCGCCTATACGCTGGTTCAACTCGGATTTCGGATCGGGAGAAGCTGGGTCGCGTCGCGTATACAGGCTGATACTGAGGCGCCGTGGCGCCAGAAGGGCCGAAGCGCGCGAAGGCTGTAGGCCGAGCGTAGTGAAGTGTTGAGACCCACTGCCACTGACCAGGGGGACCCTGTGGGTTCCAGGATTGTTGTTGCTGACGATTGCCCCCTTTGTTGCCGCCACGATTCTTGCAATTATTCTTTCAATTTTGGTTTTTCTTACCACCCCCGTTGTTGTGATTTTGGGTCACATTGGCTGGATTGAAAGGAGAAAAATTGGAAGCAGTCATCATGCCGACAGGACTGACCCCAATTGCTACTTTCTTAGCCAAATCGGCTTCTTCCAAAGTGAGCATAGAACAGGCTTGATAAAATTCTGGCAGGAGGTTACTCTGACGAATAACTGAAGCAACACCGCTATAGGACTCTGACAGGTCTGCAACCATCTGAAGAACTAGACGACTATTAGAAATAGGAGAACCCACGTTGTTGAGTTGGTATGCCAAGTCCTTGAGACGTTTGCAATAAGAAGAAACGTTTTGAAAATTCACCATAGCCACCTGTGAAAATTTCTGCTCAAGGATAACAATCCGAGAATGACTGTTATCTTGGAATATATCTCGCAATCGATCCCACGCCGACATACCGCGAGTTGGGTTCCATAATCGTCTGCAAAAGGTCCAAGGAAATAGTGGCATAAATCCACTGAAGAACCTTGGAATCAAGCATGTCCCATAATTCTGGGTTTGCTTCTTTAGTGAGCACAGTAGATGTAGACGCCTTATCACTCTCCTTTGAAGGGGTTGGAAGAATGATATGGTGAAGAACTTTATGTGCTTTAACATGAATCTTGAATAACTCCGCCCACGTCCCATATTGGACGTTTTCAAGATCAAGAACAATAGGGATAACACTCTTGATGTTAGAAATTGAGAGGGCTGAATAAAAATTGTTCTTATCAATCACAGGGAATAGAACAATAAGATTCAGAGAAGGGAATTTGAGAGAGAGGAATTTGGAGGAGAAGATACTCGGTTTTTGTTAAAAGGGAAGCACAAAAAAATCGAGAACTTCAGTGCCAAAAATCCGAAAATTAGAGAAGAAGTTTGAGGAGCGGAAATGAAGTAAAGAGAACCTAGACTCTTGATACCATGAAAGAGTGTAAGAAATAATCTCTTGATTATTCTTATTAATGAAAGACATATATATATACAAGTTACAAGGAAAATCTTTTTCCTATTCTACCTAGAAATCTTTATTCTATAAGAATACTAACTTTGCAATTATGATAATATTACACTACTAATTAAAGTACAACTCTAAGTCTAATATTTATCAAATATACAAGGAAAGTGCAAAGCCCACAATACACTTTGGACGTGTATCGTGATGTTTAACAGAATCATCTTCACATCACATGTACTTAGACAGCTGATTCCTCCATTACAAGATCCTTTTGCTTCTTCCAATGATCTGCATTATTTTGTTTTCATTTCCTGATTAGACAAGTTAACATGTTCTATTGCATTTTCTTTCTTTTTGTTCTGTTAGTATTTTAGACAAGTTAATATATTTTCTCTTATACAACCAGCTAAAAGGTGAAAACTGATAATCTCATAAAATATCAGTGGTTAACAGAAAAAATTTGTCAAGTTTGTTACATATGATTCGTTACAAGAAAGTATCCTGGTGTGCTTATCGAGTAGATGAAACTAGCCATTTTCACAAGTTGTTCTTCCAACAACAGTAATGGTAACACGAAAACTGACAGACAAAATTAATTAACTACAAGGAAGAGTTTGGTGCTTATCTTTTTGATTATTTCTTTATACATTTACTTTCTCCATTTTCCCCTCATTCTCTTACACTAGGTTGTGGTTAAGAAAAGCATCGTAAGTTTACTTGACCTTCTGTGGTCAATGTGGAGTATTTTGATGACCCAAAAGAGTATGTCAGTTTATCAGTTAAGAAGTAAATAAATTCTGGATCTCAAAGTATATGGGCTGGAACACTATGAATTTGGGCCGAAACATACTTACCGGACCAGAGAACCCGTACTCTCTGGTGGCTGGACTGCTAGTCGTCAAACACATTCCTAGACATTGGGTGATTTGCACAAATAGGATCATGCAATACTTTTCATTCCCGTGGAAGAAATTTGTACAAAAATAACATCAGGGCTACATATCAGGAAGAATGAAAAGTTATGTTTTCAGAAGTTATGCCGGCGGGACTTGACTTAGTACAATATTCATTATTGTCCAAGTCCATATAAAGAGTTCATATTCTCATTCAATTTTCGATGTGGACTCTTAACACTCCGCATGCATCGGGCGCCGTTAACCTGAGCGTGTCTGATAGAATTTGGGCAATATCGGTGAATAAAGGATTAGAATGGGTCTGGATGTAAAGAATGAATCTTAGGTCTAACTCAACCCCAAAAGCTAGCTTGTAGGGTGAGGATTGTTCAAGTCCATATTCTCATTTCATTTCCGATGTGAGACTCTTAACACTATCTATCTATGTTTAAAGGCAGAATACCTCGGAACCCTTAAACTTGACACGTTTTATGCAGAAAAATCTAAATACATAAGTGGAAAAAAGTGTGTTATGCAAATAAAAAAGCAAAAATCTAATACTATTAACGTTTCTAAGTTAGTATCACATTGGTATTTTTTTCTGCGTCTTTAATATGTCTAGTTAAGATACTTTTTTTCTGACATTTGTTCATTAATTTGTAACATGATAAACTAGATAATGTTACAGTAGATTTTATAAAATCTCAAGAATCACAAGATAAAAAGTAAGGTTTTCAACAAAATATCGTATGTAAGTCTGTAAACCCAAAAGACAAATTCTGATCTTACCAATACATGCATATATTTACTGGAATAACTAGTTCCTCTTTTTGTTCACCGATGTTGGGCCCCCAAATTATATTATCCACACACAAGTAACAAGGTTTGGGCGTGCGGGAAAGTTTTTAAGAGTCACACATCGAAAATAGAATGAGAACATGGACTCCTTATATGAACTTGGAGAATTCTCACTCCAAAAGTTAGCTTGTAGGGTGAAGATTGTTCAAGTCCATATAAAGAGTTCATATTCCCATTTTATTTCCGATGTAAAACTCTTAACCCTATTTGCAGATAATTGTTTAAAAAGAGACATAACTCTTCTGCGACTAGTTAGCACACTTTAATCTATGTGAACTTTTTATTTACTAATGTCGTCGAGCTGTAACTGGATCAATATAATATGTCAAATTATGACTTAGTTACAACTGATGGAGATTTGATTACAACTACAAATTGTGTCAGCAAGCTTCAGTCTAAATTTAATGAATGAGGAACATTTATTTTCAACCAAAATATCATGCTTCATTTGTCATTTGTTAGGCAGATAACCAACCTATTAGAAACGACCGAACATAATTCATAGTTGGATTTGTTTTCACTTCCTAGTTCCTACGTACGTGGTCATTTAGTCTCCAGAATAAAGCTGGCCCCAGACTACTAGGGACCATTTTTATAACATGATATTATTATATTGTGTTACTGTTAAAAGTTCTCACTTAAAGAATAACTTTAACACTTTAGGACCACTTACCTTATATTGCTTTCTTTTTTTTTTGATAATCCAGGTTTCGCGCCTTCCATCCTCATATCGCTGATCACACAAGTCTTGATCTTAACTCGCAGAGTCATGGACCGATCCTTCAAAGACACCACAACGGTAAATCGCGGGATGTGCACTCGTGATCGATGTCTGCGTCCAACGGATCAATCTTCTGGTCTGGCCACGCGGCTGCCACGCATGCGTAGCGGCACAGCGCTAATCATGACGCGGCGAGGGCGATATCGGAGGGAATCGAACTTGCAACCTCTCGGCCGCAAACTTGATCCCCTGCCAGCCAAGCTGGCCTCTCTAGATTTATATTGCTTTTTTATTTAGCTTATATATGGCTATATGCATCGAAAGTGTAAAAACTTTTATATTAACAGTATGTACAAGTTAAACTTGTTATACATTAAAAGACCATTTTGATCCATTATTTTTCTTCTTCGTCTCCATTTTCTTCCTTCTTGGTTCTTTCTCGTTTGGTTGGGAAAAATAAGTTATTCTGAAATAATTAAACTAACTGACTAAAACTTCTCTCTACGTGAGATCTAGAACTCTTGTTGACTACAAGCCCTAGTTTTGCTTTACTTTACCCTATTTTCTATCTTTTCCATCTACAGTTTACTACGATAATGGTTTCTTCTTCTCGATCCAATATTGGTCCTACACCTCTCCCTCTAGGTCGAGCTACTCCGTCCTTAGCAAAGCTCTTTGCAATCCCTAGTACTTACCCCTGGAAGAGAGATGTGCGGGATTGAATATAAATGATATGTCAATTGAATTGGATTATGTTGATGACGAAGACATTGCCGCATATGAAAAACATGAAGATAATCCACAATTATGATCCTCTTTTGCTTACGTTTAAAGATGTGATGACTTTGCGCACTAATAGTCTTCATGCATAAAATAGAAGAACCCAAAATCTTTATAGCTGAGGGAGGATTCCTTATGGTTAAAGGTTATTGAAATAGTGCGAATATTAATTAATTGAGTCCTCGAACGAGTATCGAATATCAAATGTAAAACAAAAATTATTGAAATAAATTATATTCTCAACCCATCATAACAATATGTAGTAGTATATTAGAATTCCACGTGATGAAGACTAGTGATGATAACAAATTGCAAATATCTCGAGGCGAAAAGCGCATTATTCGATACACAGTTGAAATAACAAATGAGGAGACCCACATTGCTAGTTGCTGGCTGCCACATCAAAGGGACGACTAATAATTGCACCAACTGGCATACAAGTTTTAATTAACTACACACGAATTTACCGTTACTCCATAAAAGAATATTTCATATGATTTATCGTAATTTGAATATAACAAAATAATCATATAATTCTAATCGCTGCTATATTTTATTAATCTATTATATTAAGTTGATCTCAAAGTGAGAATTATATAACAAAATTAATATTTATAAGGAGTAATTAAACCGACCCTTTCCAAGAAAGAAATTTGAAAAATAATATTTTCTCCGTCTCATCTTAATTTAACTTGATATCAAGATTAAAAAATAAAATAAGACTTCTAAAATGTAAGGTTCAAAATAATATTTACATATTTGTGTAGCGGTAAATTATTTCATAAAATTAAATTATTTTAAATATAAAAATATGTCATTTAAAAAAGTAATAATAATAAAAAAAAGTAAGACAATGTTGCTGAGATAGAGATAGTATTTACTAAAAGTATAGGGACGGAAAGTTGAATCAATAATAGTGTAGTACGTAATAGTCAGTCAGTCAATTTGGCACTTTTTGTCACTTTTAGCAGAAGGGTCCCTTCCTAAGCTGGTCTGCTTCTTTTATATCACACAGATGTAGGCTGTTAGTGGTTCGGATATACTCGAGAACCGAATTGAAACCGGACCGATAAACCCGGACCGAAACCGGATCGAAATCTTAACGGTCCGGATACGAGTATCTAAAAAATACCCGGACCGTTAAAGGAACCGGACCGGTAACCCGGTAAAATACCCGGTAACCGGTCCCCCAACCCTCCCGCCAGTCCCCCTCCAGCCAGCCCCCCCCAGTCCCCCTCCATCCAGCCCCCCAACCCCCCCCCCCAGCCAGTCCCCCCCCCAGCCAGCCGCCTCCTGTCAGCTCTAATTAGTTGTAAATTGATCAAACTTTATATGGTCATAACTTTGCGCTCGGACGTCCGTTTTACCTAAAAAAAAATTTGATTTCGCGTATTTTTTCGAGACGAATAATCCCAAACGGACTAAACTTCACCGGATTTCTCCAAAACCGTCCATATTGCCCCTCAATTTCTCTTTTCCCCCAAATCGTTACGTTTTTCCCATTTTCAAATCTAAATATCTCGCGATGTACAATTGATTTCAACGTAAAAATTGTGTGGCACCGCGTCCGAGAATGTCAATTTCAGTATTGGAAATTCAATTTAAAAAAAAAAATGGCCCGACCCGGAAATTCTTACCGGTCCAGATCGAGAACCGGACCGATAAGGTTTTGGTCCGGGACCGGATCTCGTCCCAGGACCGAAACCTTACCGGTCCGGTCCCGGTCCGGACCGGTAAGCTTATCGGTCCGGTCCCGGTAAGCTGATACCCGGACCGGACCGGACCGGTAACAGCAACTACACAGATGACAGAACTAAGAAATCAATATCAAGTGCATGCTTTGCACTTTGCAGACACCCACTGATACTGTTCTTTTAGATTTTCTTTTATTTCATAGGAGTACTTTTGTTTGGCCAAATTTTTTTAAAATAATTTTTGTTTTTAAAAGTAGTTTCCAGAAACTGTTTCTAAAAAATCTGTTAGGATGTTTTACTTATAATTATAGAAATACTTCTGAAAAATAAAAATAATTTCCTGTTTGGCCAACATTTATGCAAAGAAACTAGAATATTCTTTTTAATAGGTTTAAAACTATTTAAAATATTATTTTCTATCTTATGTTTTTAAAAATTAGTATATATTTACAATTTAATAATTTAAAAAAAATTATTTAATTGCAACATTTAATCAAAAAATAATATTATATTGTACATAAGAAATGTAACGACAATATGATAGTCAATGATTCAATATGTTCAAAAGTTAAATATATTACATCATTACACAACTAATAAACTAGAATATATAAATATTATTACGATCCGTGACTCATTAAGGAAGTGATAATGTTGTGGAGAACAGATTCCATACAAACATCATTCATCGATCCATCATGATCATCTCTTAAAGTCCTTGATGTTCCTCCAATATCTCTATTTCCTTCAACTTCAGAAACATAATTAGGGTCAACATCACATTTATCAAATTTCAAATCTTCAAGTGCATGCCTTCAATGTAATTATGCATAGTCATAGTTGTCGCAATAATTTTTTTTTTGTGTGTCTAATGGAAAACTTTGCATTATTGATAATATCCTCCATTTTTTTTTCCACACATCAAATATACGCTCAATTACATTTCTCAATGAGAAATGGATAGAACAAACTAATACTTAAAATATGGGGAAAATAAATACATATAAATTACATCCATGATTTGTATATATGACAAAGATATATATATATATATATAGATATATTAATTTGTTTTTTTAACAATTACGCCTCAGTCCCAAACAATTATTTTTTGAAAAAAAACAGAAAACATATCGAGTAGTTATCAAAACTCCCATAAAGATTTAAACCTAATTGAATTAAGCATTTTAAAACAGATAACATATCAACTACTTATTGAAAACCCGGTGAATAATTAAACCCAGTTGAATTAAGTCTATAAATAAAATTTTGAAAAAAAAACAATAACATATCAACTAATTATCAGAAACATAGTAAATAATTAAACCCAATTGAATAAAAAAAAGTGAATAATTAAACTCAATTGAAATAAGTCTATAAAAAATTAACATATCAACTAGTTATAAAAAATACAGTAAATAATTAAATCCAATTGAATTTTTAAGTGAATAATTAAATCAAATTGAAAAAAATCGATCAACAATTTTTTTAAAAAATATTTGAAGAAGCACTTTGGAGAATCATCAAATTGGTGTTTCTCCTCCTTTGTAGACACACTTTTTTTTTTTTTTTTTTTAAATGTTTCTACTTCTTGATAAATATGTGTTTGACCCAAAAAGTGTTTCTCAAGTTGACTTATAAAAGTTTAGCCAAACACATACTTAGTTACACTCTTTTCATTATTATCATGCAATAAATTAACATCTTGTTAAATCATTTAGCTAATTAGTAACTTTTATCTTTTCATTAATGACTTAATGTAGATCTTAATAAAAACTCCCTAATAATATTTTTTGTGGTATTTTTATCTTTTATTCTGTCCTAAAACAATGTCACGTTTTCATATTCAAAAACAATTTATCTAATCTTATTATCCTCATTTTATTCTTACTGACACGTGAAATTTATCACTACTATCTCATTAATTGCGTGTTAGTTATTTTTAAAGAACTTTATATTCAATCAAGCCTCGTCATATAAAACGTAGAGAACAATGAATATTACGATAATTTTTACTTCCTCTATTTTAATTTATGTATTTTATTTTCATTTTTAATTTATTTAAAAAAGAATATCATTTTTAATGTTTAAGAATATAAGATTCGGATAATATTTTAACATAAAAATAGCAATAACATATTCAATGTAATCGCACAAATGGGATTGGGGAGGATAGGATGTATACACACATTACTCTACCTTTATGTTACACCCTGAAATTTGGTACGCGGATGACAACATAGTTAATTGACTTGAGCTCCGACGATTCGAGATTCCTTCTGAGGTTCACACACGACTTAGATGGATGTTAAGAAGGTGTACGGACTGTTGGAGGTCAATGAGATTAAAGGAAAAATCCTCGATAAGTTCAATGAAGTTAATACGTTCTTGTACGTCGTTTTAATCGTAAGTTAACTAACGTAAAACTTTTAGAGAGTGAGATACATCTACAAGGTTAAGGAATGTTAATTAGAGTGTTAAGTAACTTCATCATTGAAATCCGTCATTCAATCGCAGTACGGTGCTCTCAAAAAGTTCAATCCTCTAAGGAAGAAAAAGAGACAGAGTTTATTGATAACGGGTATCAACTATCAAAGTATATTTCTCGTATACAAGAAGGAAGTTCTGTAAAAGCAACTGAAAGAATTGCTCAGATACCCGAGAGTGAGGCTTATTTGGATTTTTTAGAAAATTTGAGACTAATCGAATCGAAGGAAATAAGTTTTGATGAAGTTCGACAATGTTGGTGTGATATGAGGAGCAATATACCCTGCAAATCTAACCGCAGATTGGAGGTGGTGCATCCTTATGGCTTCACCTTTCTCCTTCATATTTTGACCGAATTGGATATCAAACACCTCCAAGCTCTCTCTAAACATATCCCCAAGGTCTTCAAAAATCCAAGGCTAAACCACTTAAATCTTTCATCAAAAGTGTTATAGATGATGAGAAGATCACTTGTATGGTGTTGTTGATGAGCTATTGATCGGTGTATTTTATATACACTTTTTGAATCATTTTTAGTTAGTCTTTTGTCCCTTTTTGTACAAATAAGTGTCGTATTAGGATAGATTTTCTTTCTTTTGAGTCAAAGTGGTTAAAATGGCCAAATGGCGGAAAAGGAGCTAAAAGAGGGCAAAAGTGGAGGTTCCAGAGCTTAAAAGACGAGAAAGTGGCGAACGAGGCAGAAACACGGACCAGCGCGCTCCTGCATGAGAACTGGCGCGGCGCAAATCATCGAGAAGCGCGAGTTGCAGCGCCATGGCTGACAGCAGAGAGCGAGCGCGGCGCCAAATCACCCGAAGTATCGCAGAGATTCGGCGCGCCGACGCGGGAAAATCAGGTTTAATGACGAATTTCTGGGCCAGGGCTGAAGGAACAAGTTAGAGGCGGTTTTGATCCTATAAAAGGAGAACCTGGCGCTTTTAAGGGTTCCCTTTCTTGCACAACACAAAGATTCTTGGATTGAAGATTGGAGACCTTAACTTAGTAATTTTCTTTTCTTTTCTTTCCTTTATTTCAGTTTTTATGATGAACTTTGAATTAGTTCTTGTCATGTCAATGGCTAGGAACTAATTCTTTTATAGGGCTTTCCATGTTAAATCACTAGAAACTTATGTTATGAATTAATGCATGGTTATGGTTTTTCTTCTTCTTGTTGAGATTTATCCAATAATTGCTTTGCATGCTTGGTAATTAATTGATCACTAATTATCATTATTTATATGATTTTTAATCAAACTTCGAAAGGAGGAGGTTGTGAATATGATGTAAGTTGGGTAGACATATTTTGGATTGGGGATGAAAATACCTCAATTACTTATGTAGCGTTAATGAGAGGCTTAACAACCCTAATTTTACGCATGGCGCGTGACGGTTAACTAGGTTTTTGGTCTTAATCCTCCTATAGAGTCATCCTTATCACCGAAAGGTAGAAAAGAGCAATACTGGGGTTGGGTGTTTATATAGCCTTAACGGGAGTATAAAACGATTTCGTAAACCTGCTAGCTCCAAAAGAAGAAGAACCATAATTCATTGCATTAATAAGTAACATAAGCGGATAGTTGAGGAGACGTGGAAGTCCTATTCCCATCACAACTGAAGTAAACCTATAGTTAATTAACCTTTATAATTGTTAGTCATAAACAAACAAAAATCAATATCGGTTATCAAATAGATACCAAAAGATAGATAATTGGTACTTGAACACTAATCCTTGTGGACGATATTCGGTCTTACCAAGACTATATTACTTGTCACGATAACGTGCACTTGCGTTAAAGTGTGTGCATCTTTTCGCACATCAGCTATGGGTTCTTCCAAATTGAAGGATATTTGTTTTAAGGATTCTTGTTGTTGTTGAAGGTAAGTTCTACCTCTCCTCCATTGATTTGAGTTTAATTAATATCCCAGCTAAGTTATATGATAGAGAAGTTGCAAGATAACACTTGAGAATGAGTTATAGTGTTGTTGTGCCTTGTTGAGCTATTTGGCGGTGTTCTTGTGATGGGTATAAGGTTGGATATTATTGTGTATGTAGTTGTTTATTATGTTATTGTGGTTGTTGATATTGTTAATGATTTGGAGAAGGTAAGGAAACAGGGGAGATGATGTCCGATTCGTCGTAGAGTAAACTTGTGCTTGTTGGTATGAACTTTTTTCATTGATGTTGATGTTGTCTATTATTGTAGATGGAGCATGAGAAGGTGGATTGCATCGTCGTCATCGAAGACCCCATTCTAAGGTATGTAAGGGCTATCTTTCTTTCTTTCCGGCATGAATCCGTAAGCATGTTCCCTTTATTAGAAGCCGAAGGGGACTAGTTCACATCTATATTTCTTAGTGATAAATTAAGACCATCTAAATAATTAATGAGTCGATTTTGAGTAAAGCTCTTGTATAAGTCATACGAATCAATTATTAATGCCTCTAAGACATTCATAAGCTATACATATATAAGCTAAGAGTTCCGAATAGAAAGAGAGCCAAGTGTATGAGCTAATGAGCTAGTAGTGAAATGTGAATAAAGAAAGACGATATTGTATTAATAGTAGGATCATATTGTAATTGCCTAGTGAGATAACTGTGTGCGTATATCTGAGTATGATTAAGAAACGCCCTAAGGCTAAAAAGAATAGAGTACGCCCTAAGGCTAAAAAGAATAGAGTACGACCTACGACGTGACAAGTCACTCAAAGGACTATAAAATATGAGTATATAAGATACTCCTTAGACTTAAGAAAAGTAGAGTTATGCAAAATACAAAGATGAATAGAGTAGTATAACGAGATAGTTGAACGAGATCTAAGATAATACAAGAATCCCTAAAGCTAACAGAGTAGCTCACGAGATATTACGTATGAACCATAGAGTACCGAAAGTACTAGATGTGTTATGAGTTATATACACAAGTACTTAGTTATAGATTAGTTTCTTGTTGTTGTATGATACAGACTGCCTTCAGGGCCACGATACATATATGTGTATTGTCTTCGGTACTCTACAGATACAAATTACTTTTGTGGCCATACAAACGTGCGCTTGCCTTCAGGGATATACAGATACAGAATGCCTTTGGGGCCCTTCAGATACACCTGCCTTCGGGGCTATGCACTTACACACTGGATCCATTGTGAGGCCAGAACGTTATGTTCAGTTTGTATGATAGATAACAACGTAATAAAGGTCGAAAACTAGAGTTGCATGTCCCGGCCACGTTCGATGTCAATTGTCTTTATAGGCTTTCTAGATACAGGTTCAGTATGTACAATACAGTAATGACCTTTTCGACACTCGTTTTATGTTTTATTGAGTTTACCCAGTATGGATGTTTATAGTGGACTCCTCGGCCCACAATAGCCTATAGTAAGAACAAGTTCGGCCTAGTCGGCTCATGTATGTCTTAGTGCTTGCGCCTAGCAACCTAGAGTCATAGAGTGGCTCTCTCGGGCCTTTACGACACCGGGTGCCAGCCACACCTCATCGAGGTTGGGGTGTGACACTTTATAGGGTAGAGAGGTTGTTTCTAAAATATACTCGGCTCAAAAGAAAAAAAGAAAGAAAAGACAATAAAGAAAATGAATTCTACACGGATACAAAAAATATAACAATAAAATATCAAGATACAAATCAAACGCACAATAGATAGTAAAACCAATCGAAGAATAAATAAATTACGCAATTATTAAATAATACTACTAATAAGAGTACATGAAGATGAGACTAGTCCATGCATGTCTCACCTAAAGCGTGACACCACTCGGGTACCTGCTACCCTAATCCTCGACCTCCACATATTATACATATTTTTAGTTTAAGACTACAAAAATAATCTCATTCGCCTTTTTTTAATTTAGTATTTAATCAAATTAAGACATCTAAAATCAAATGGAGGGAGTTGTATACTTGTATTTATATGCACAAGATATTTCTTTCATACTAGTTGCCCTAAAATTTCCTTTTTATTTTGTTTTGGATGGAGACTAAATAGAGCCCAAAGTGGGGAAAGAGTGGTTAAGAGGAACATAAAGAGAGTGTGTGTGAGGAAAAAAATGAAAAGGAAGATGAAAGAGAAAGATGGATGATCCCACACTATTCTTGTGGTAAATCCCACGCAAAGCCACAACCTTTAGCTTTTGCTGCCTCCTAACATACCATTTTTTCCTTCACTTTCATGTTGGGTTTTTCTATTTTGTCCTTCTCTTTCTCTCCTTATTAATGGTGGGTGGGTAGAGTGTAATGGAGTATCTGTTATATCTAGCAGCATTTAATTTGATGTTCTAGGATCAGCTAAATCATGTCCTCTTCTTTCACCCTCCTAAAATTCTTGTCTGCCTTTGCTTCTGATAGGGGTAGTAGAAAAGAAGTTGTTTTTGCTCAATGGAGTTAAGTTGGACTCTTCCTTCTTCCACTCCCTTCTCGTAAGTCCTTCTCTCTCTCTCTCTCTCTCTCTCTCTCTCTCTCTCTCTGTGTGTGTGTGTGTAAGATCTCATTTTTCACTATGAGGTTCTTGATTTTCAATGTCTGTTGTTGTGTGGGGATTGTTTGCTTTCTGTTTCTTTTTTCTTTTGATTTGATTTCTTCTGAATATTTTGTTACTCGAATTTACTGTTTATGTGTTTTGTTCGCATACAGTTTCTTAATGGTCTGCTTTGTTTTTGCGCCGAGGTCTATCGGAAACAACATCTACTAGGTTAAGGTCTGCGTACACTCTACTTCTCCGCTACCTCCCCAGATGTTGTTGTTGTTGCAGTTTCTTAATGGTGTTGGTCAAAAGCAAAAAAGAAAAATCTTTACATAAGAATTGAAGCTCAAATGTAGTGTATTTTCATGGGTTCTGTTGCACATTTTGTTCTGAAAGAAAAAGACAAATCTTTTTGTGGTCTAAACCTTATCTGGTTCAGTTTTTCAGCATGGGATTTTTTCACAGTCAGTCTCATAAATTGATTTTCTTTGTTTACTTTTTATTCTTTTACAGTTGAAAACAGAATAGTACAAGAAAAGGACAGATTAAGGAAAATATAATGATTGAGCTCACAAGACTAGGTCAATAATCCATTGGTTCATCTGAGTTGTTCTGTTTGTTTTCATTGACTGATTACTCAACTGTTTGTCGTGCTGAAAAAAAATGTCATCTTTCCCAGTTGGATTAGGAATATGCTACTTCAGCCTGCTGTTTAAGTTTTAGTATAGAGAAAATTACATTAGCATTTAGTAATTTTGACATGATACTGCATTATGGTTTGCAAACTCGTATTAGCTCTTAAGTGGAAGCAGATCACAGGAAATGTAGAGAGAAATTTTACCAGTTTCAGCAAGTCTTGCATGTCTGATCTTGAAGTAGGCTGGCTACTCAACCAACAAGAACTGCCTAGTTAGGATCATATAGTTTTATTAGCATTTGAATCTTAGGTTTTAGTTACACAATGGACAAACTAACTGGATTCTTCGAATTTTGTATTGTAAGGAAGGACTGAGAGTTACGATATGACGTCCATAGTGAAAATCTTGTCAACTTGATGTTGTACAACAGAACAGTATGTTCCTTGCCATTTCGACCATAGAATTCTTGAGCTTCTTTATTGCAAGAATTTCTGACATTTGTGTGTAATTGATATGGAATTGAACATGTGATCATGATTTACTATGCTTTATAAGTATCTGTACCACCACTAGTTATTTCTTCTGCTTCATCTATACCTTTTTTGTTTTTTTAAGAGGTGAAAGCATGGAACTACAGGATCGGGGTTGCAACATAGAAGGTCCTTGCAGTTGACAGTATAAACTTGCATGTCTCAATTAAACAGCTGATTAAGATTTCATTTCTTGAGAGAGCATAATGTTGGTTAGCGGGGATTATGATCTGAGTTTATCATTGAAGTATGAAGAACCTGTGAAAGAAGCTCTCAAGCAGACAATACTCAGGCAGGAATATACATTCAACAAGCAGGTATTTAGTCCTACCTGCTACATATTTTGTATGATATTTGAGTGACCCCAAAGTTAGTAGCCTATTTATTAAACATGAAAAATTGTAAAATCATGACATAATACAAAGATGTCATGAGTATATTACCCGTAAACATGTACTATATGAACTGAGTTGTCCAATAAAGTTGCGTAGATATATCTAAGAAAATCAGAACAAGATGAATAAGACATAGTGGACAAGATGTTCCTGTTCGTTTCTTTTCACTCAATTTTTGCTATTTCGTTAGGTTTATGAACTTCACCGCCTATACTACACACAAGAGGACATGATGAAGGATAGTTGGAAAGAGTTGGATGGAGCTTATTTTAGCAGAGGAGGTGGACAAGGAAATCCGGTTACATTTGGAAATTTTATCGGACCTTCATCTATGTCTGTTGATCAAAAGAGAATTTGCAGCATCCCTAAGGTAATTGAACATGATTTTTTTTGTAACGTACCAAGAGTCTTTCTATTTGCTCCTTTTGATTCTTCCCTTTGCTAAGCACTACGTTTTGACGAATCATTCAAAGGGAAAATTCTTGCTTACAAAGAATTCACAGAAAAAGCAAGTAGTCTTCACTTAGACCTAGAGAGATAACATGTTGTCTTGTATCTTAAAAGATCCCTTAAAGCAAGTTGTCATCACTTTAGTAATATTTCTTCATGTGCATCAGGTGTTCAACTGGTTACAAGAGCAGCGAGGCACCTTTCTAGGGTTCCAGCAACGGCTTTCAAATCCTCAGATTTGTTCCACTCATTATCTTGATCATATTGATAGGGGGAGCTTGAATAAGAGACATGGTTTCTGCAATAGTTTAGAGAGTTCAATCGGGAAAAACCATTATCACCATGGTGGTGTTGCACATCATCACGAGGAGGTTAATCTCTCATTGAGCATTGGTAGGAACAATCTCAAAACAAGTGCCAGAACAAAGACCTTTAATCATATAATCGATTTAGTGGAATCAGATGAAACTCCATCTGATACTAAAACAGGTGATCGAACAAAGATGTGGAATAATTTTATTGATTTAGATGAATCAAACCAAACATTGTCTAGTGCAGAACTAAAGCCCCAGTCTCCTCTGGGTTCTGCTCATGGTTCTTATTCTGGATATAAGCATGATTACCGATGCATCCAGAGTTTCACAAACAGCATTAAGGATAATTGGTTTGATGGGACACCAAGAAATTATTTTGTTTCAGATGGCAGCACGAGTTGTCTGGAGCAGAACCCTTTAGCTGAAGGTCTGACAGTTTTTATCCCTCGCTCATAGCTAAAAATGTATGGGCAAAGCACTATCAATAATATACTTCTCTGTGTCTATCTAATTTGTATAATATACTGCAGGAGTTGAACAATGTCAGCGGCCCCTCCTTTCTGGAGATATATCAGGAAAGGGCAAAGTTCCTTTTTCTGATGAAATAGCTTTTCTGGACCTTAACAAATCCATATTTGATGATTCTTTTCACTCAGATGGTCCTAGCTTTCCAGGTTCTTCAAGTAGGACTTCCTCAAGGGAGTCACACGGACTGGCTGGTGAACCTCGTGGGAGCACCTTTCCCACTGCTTCTAAGCGGAGAGAACAAGATGATGTCTGTCCAAATGAGAACTCTGCTTTTGTTCCCCAAAGAATCCTTAATTCTGTGACTGGCAGCAGCCACGGTTATAAAAGAATGGAAAATGCTGGAGTTGAACAGTTCGAGATAAACCTCAATCAGCCACTTTCAAACAGTAGTGGAAGTTCTTGCACGCTCGTTAGGAACTCTGAATACGAAAAAGCTGACTTGACTGTCAAATTTCTGGATAGTGATGATCAAGTTCCAAGTACACCAGAAAACAAAAGCAAGAAAGCCAAGAAAGATCCAATGTCTTCTCCTGAATATAAGACTCAAGATTCTGTTAAGGATAGTGGTCCTGATAGATCTCTTTCGTCTTGCAAATCTTCTTGTTTTGAGGACATCTCAAGTGGTATAGAGACCATGCAATATGGAACTAAAAAATCTGAAGCACTTCAACCAAATAAATCTCCAGGCAAGGAGGATGTTGACTCTTCCAGTAACAGCGATAACCAGACCGGAGAAACATCAGAAGTCGATGGTTTGGTCATAAGAGGAGCAGTGTCCCTTGTCTATCTTGCACTGGAATGTTCCGAACCAAGCCTTGCTATTAGCACGAACAAGTTTGAAGATGAAAATATGGAAAAGCCACAGTGTTCTGCGGACACTTTTGAAGAAATGATACTCAAACAACCAGAAAGCTCCATTGACGACTGTTGTGTGACCTCAAATGCATTTGAATTTAATGCCACAGAAAGAAAGGACTATGGGAAAACACTGAAGAGAGGAAGGAGAATGAAAGATTTTCAGCGGGATATTATGCCAAGCTTGGCAACACTTTCAAGGCATGAGATTTGTGAGGATATAAAGATTATGGAGACAGCACTTAGATCAAGAGAATACAAGAAATTTAAGTCCAAAATGACTGGTGGACACAAGTGGTTCAATCCTGTGAGAAATAGGAGGTCTAGACTCAACTACGTAGGACGCAAGTATTATTCATGAACTATTAATTTGATGATCATTGGTAGGAGGAAAGAGTCACCAATTTAGGTAAGAAATTAAGATATGGAACTTGTGACTCTTGACCATGATACTGTTTTTGACATCTATGTTAAGAGTTCAATTTCAGACCATACTTAATCTGTTCAGCGTCTGTGTTTCGCTCTCTACCTCCATTTTCTGAAGCTTACCTAGTGTGAGGTTTCTAGGTGGGTAATTACAAAATGCAAGGTAGGCTATTCACCATGCCTTGCTATATCTATGACAAGTAGGTGGAAAATTTTAAATTAAAAATATAATATATGCAATCTAAACTGGGAGTTGTGTGTTCCATCCTAGTTTGACATTATATCATCAGCTATGTGAAGGATATGACATAAAAATATCCAAATACAGGTATCAACCAAATTTATGTAATGAATTGGAGACTCTATATGATTGTGAATTTTGTGCAAGTTATCAACCTTATCTTGCATGGGAAGGCACTTCAGTAGTGTCTTTGAAAGAGAATCATCTTCATAATTTCCACACTTAGTTTTGCTAAACAATCAGCCCAATGGTTGCTTGTCAATACAAATGTTGAATGCAAATCTCAAGCTTTTCCAACAGTCTAACAATAACATGCACCAGTCCATATCTAACTCTTTTCTAATACATCTGCAGAACTATATTAGTACAAGTTATGTGCACTGACAGAGTATAGGCATTTTATATCATCAGGTAAAATTAACCCACAATAATTAGGCTCTTTTGGTATCAAGTCTTCCTATTTTAGACATTCAAAATGAATTTGATGGACTATTAAAAAAATTCATTTTTGCAAATAGTGGATATCTGTTTGGGGCCATCAAATAATAAATAACAATAAAGAGTACTGTTTTTTTACTTAATTGTGCAGTAATTACATTAGTTCTCTTCTAACTTCATACCAACACTCATTTTCTAATCTCAGATTAGCTTCACATGATTAAGCTCCTCACACTCAAACAATAACTTCACAAACTCCCGTTAGAAGAAGGAAGTGGCATCCAATTGATTAATAGTAAAACAAAGATGGTCCTAACATATAGGAAGCAATGTACATCGCTCAGGATCTCTAAAAATATTGTAGCACCCATATTGAATCCCTAAAAAAAGCAATACATTTGGAGGATCCGTCACGCACCCGACTGCATTTTTGGAGAGTTCGAGCAGCATAGTGACAAGCTTTCTTCCGGTATGGCTGGAGAAGAATGATTCAACTTATTAGATTGTTGCGAACAGAATGAATGAGACGTGGAAAAAATTAACTAAAAGACTCTCATTCATTTAAGAGGTCTTACTTTAGACAAATTAATAAATTGGGTTAGGATTTTGGACTTGAGGTTCTATGTCTGCTCGAGGCCTAACAAAATTGCAACTAGATGTTGTGATATACTATAAAGTATAGTGATATGGATAACTTATTGTTGCAGGGTATCCGATAATGCGTGGTATATGGGCGCCACGTCTCACCTCACCAACAATTCTGGTAATCTTCCTCAACTGCGCAATTTAAATACTTCTCAATCTATTATGGTCGAAAATGATCATCACATTCCAATTCAATGAGTTGGCCACACACTAACCCCACCACCGCATCCCCACTTCTCCCTTAAAACGTCCTATATGCCCCTAACATTATCAAAAACCTATCTCTATTAGAAAATTTGCTATCGATAATTCCGTATTCATTAATTTTGACCCGTTTGATTTTCCTGTAACAGACCTACGCATCGGGAACCTCCTTACGAGATGCAATACTGAGGGGACCTCTATCATTTTCTATCCACGTCCGCTGCCAGTGTCAATCCTCCTAAATCTCTAGTTGTCATCTCCTCCTCAACGTGACATAGTAGACTTGGACATCCCGAAACTCATATTTTTTAGTCAATGATTACAGTTTTATTGATGACTCGAACACCTCCCCTCCCCTCCAAAATGCACTACCAAATCTACAACCCTCGGCCGTCCAACCACCCATCCCATTGACCCACCCCACTTCCCGGTCCCGCCATCGCTACTGCCCAAAACAACACCAACCGATCGCGCCAAACCACCCGCCACGCCCTGACGGCCCTCGCCCGGCCTGCCGCGATCCGACCCACTGCCCACCTACCGCAGCCCACCTGTCGCGCGCCCAGCACCTTTGGAAACTCGCAGACAACACGGGATTTTCAAATTAAAAGTTCACTTTAACCTATCGACTCAAATCATCTCACACATTCCTAAAAACCCAACCTTAGCCAAACTTGACCCGTATTGAAATACGGCCATGCGAGAGGAGTTTAATGTGCTTACTTCACAACACACTTGGGATCTTGTTCCTCGACCTGAGGGGGTTAATGTAATGTGTTGTGTGTGGCTATTTAGTCATAAGTTCAGAGATAATGGTTCTCTTCAATGTTATAAGGCCAGACTTGTGGCAAATGACATAGGACAGTAGAAGGGTTTTGATTGTGGTGAGATTTTTAGCCCAGTGGTTAATCTAGCTATCATCCGCATGATTTTGAGCATTGCCATGGGGAAGAATTGATCTATTCACCGGCTTGATGTAAATAATGTTTTCTTACATGGAGATTTGAAAGAAACTGTCTATATGCATCAACCGCCAGGATTTGTTCATCCGAAGGGTCCTCATCATGTTTATCGTCTTCGTAAGTCGCTATATGGGCTGAAACAAGCCCCCAGGTCTTGGTATGAACGGTTTGCTACATACATCATACAAATCAGTTTCATGTGCAGCAAGAGTGATCATTCATTTTTCATCAAGATACTGGCACAACTTACCTTTTGTTATATGTGGATGATATTGTTTTGACAGCTTCTTCAGATGGCCTGAAGCACGAGATCATTGTTGACACCCAATTTTGTCTCTCCTCCGATTATTTATCGTAAAATTAAACCATTTTTTTTGTTATACCATAATCCATCATTAAACTAAAATACCTAAAATTGTACCCAAACCAAATAAATTACTAAATCCGTCTAGCCCATTCCCATTTCCCCCTCAATAATCTGTCCAGCCCAATCCCAAATATGAAGCCCAAACACACCAAGCCCATTTGTTTTTCGCTCACCCTCATTTCCCAAACCTAAAATCCCTCTAAAAAACAAAAAGAAAGTCTTTAACCTAAAATAAAAATCAGATCCCAAATAGAACCCAGCAGCCGCGGTTTTTCCCATTTCCCCTTCCATGCTTAGAATAACACCAAAGACCTTTCCCCCTCAACAGAAATCGTACACTCCATTTTCGTGCAAGCTCTTTGTCTTCCCATGTGATGTAACATCGATCTTTTCAGAGGGATTTTGACCGAATCACGTGAACAGCCCTCTAACGTCTCGATTTCAAACGGGTCTTTGACTCCTATGTTCAAATCCCGCCCAAATATTTGAGACCTAGCAAACCCTAGGTTCTTCCTATATAAATACTTGCTTCAAGTCCATTTGAGGGATTCAACTTTCGGCCGCCGCATTAGCCTTTCAAAACCCTAAAATATTTTTCCTTTTTGTTACTCAAACTCTCAGAATACAAGTTCTTTTCAAAAACAGATTTTGATTCGGTAAGTCGACTTGAACTCGAAGGACCCTTCGACTCAGTTTTTTGCACCCCAAAAAGGTCAGCAGATAAATCTCTGTTCACCTATTTTCCTGTATTAAATCTGGTTTTGTATTAACTATGTGTTAGCGAAGTCATTTTTGTTGGTACAATTATCGTTAATGTTTGAATCTGGTTTGTTGATTTATTCAGTTAACGCGAATGATTTGGACGTATTTGATTGGATTTATATGACTGTGTTTAATGTTTTGTTTAATAAGATTATGGGATAGGGCCATTAAGTTAATTAAATTTAGGTGTCAAGCACGCAAGTGTTGTTTTCTATCCGTATATGTGTTATTTTGTATGCATTAAAAAGATCAGTACAAAATCTTTGTATACATTTTTTTTTTCTCTCTTTCTAAAGCTTAATTCTTTGTCTAGCTATTTATTTTAGATTCAGTCTAATAAGTATCATATGTATTTAATTTTCATATCAATGTCGTTTATTATTCGATGAGGTTTGAATACATACTAATCTTTTTCTTTTCTTATTTTTACATGAAATGCATCGGAAGTATATGAAGAGTCTTGGCATAAGATTCAACACTACTCGACGAAAATGAAGATCCGCAATCATGTCCTTTGCATTCCCCGACTTCGGAACTTCTAAACCAAAATGGGCCGGATGACAAGATCATCCGCTCCATTCGCTCTTTTATCATTATTCCCTAATTCCACCATTCATTTTATTTTTTTGTTATAATATGTGATCTCATATAAATATTGAAATGTGTAGCATAGGTAGACTTAAGACCACTAGATTAAAGGGGAGGGTAGCTTAAAACGAAAGTTTATTTTTCATATCTCTAAAACATGTTTTTAATAATGCCTTACAAGTGCATATTTTCATAAAACTTTAATTTTATACACAACATATAATTTTCAAACAAACTACCTTTCATGCATTTTAAAATAAACTTCATGCAAATTTCTCAAAAAATATATACATCTTTCAAATGATTATTTGCAACCTCCTTTCTTAGCTTTATACTTTCAAAAACATGATTTTTATATATATAATATTAACCTAAGTTTGACCGGACAATCGCAAGTTAACGGATCTTAGAGAAGGTTTACTTCCTTTCCTTTAGGATAATAAAGAATCCTTACTCAAAATCTCATCAAGTTTTGCAGACCTTTAATTGAAGTTATTTTTAGCAAATTTTTCTAAGTATATGTCCTAATTCATTTTTAAAATAATTAGGTGGCGATTCCTTTAAATACAATTCAGGAATCACCCATATGTCGTATTCCTTTTTTACTCCGGTTAAAATGGGATGTGACAATCATTGCCCTACTCAAGTCCAAATTTTCTATGATTGACTTAGGTAAGTTGAGTTATTTTTTTGTGTTATCAATGACCATATCCGCACATGGCATGTTCTTATGTCGCGTAAGTATGTAGAAGAGATCGTCTATAGGGCTAAAATAACAAATTGTAAGATCATGACCACTCCCGTCAACTCAAGTCCAAACTTGGTGCAAATGATGGGGATCCGGTCAGTGATCCATATCTTTATAGGTGTCTCGCATGTATTCTTCAGTATCTCACATTCACTCAGCCATATATTGCATATGCGGTTCAACAGGTGTGCTTGTTCATGCACGCCCCAAGAGAGCTTCACTTTATAGCTCTTAAACGTATCATTCGGTACTTTAAGGGCACTCTTGACTATGGACTTCATTTATATCCCTCAACACCGACTAGATTGTTCTTTTAGACATACGCAGATTGGGCAGGCGGTTTGGACACCCGTCTCTCTATGTCCGCGTTCTTCTAACATCATATCATGGTCTGCCAAGCGGCAAGCCACACTTTCCCGTTCGAGTTTAGAGGCAAAATATCAAGGCATTGCGAACATTGTTGTCGAGCTATGTTGGCTTCGAATCTCCTTCTTAGGCTTCATTATCCCATATGTAAGACATCTATAGTTTACTGTGATAACATATCTGCTGTCTACTTGTCTTATAATCCGGTTCAGTATCAGTGAACCAAGCATATTGAGATGTATACTCACTTTGTTCGTGAGAAGATTGAAACGGGTCACGTTAGAGTGTTGTGTGTTCCTTCTTCGTATTAGTACGAAAATATCTTCACAAAGGGGCTTTTCAACAACTGTTCCTTGACTTCAGATTCAGTCTCAACGTCCGGTCTCCTCCCGCTCTAATTGAGAGGGTGTGATAGTGAATATATTTCATATATATTCACAATATATTCTATAATTAATATTTAATGTAATTAAGATAAAATAGAGATCATAATTATATTAAGACTTCAATTATAATTAAGGTAAAATAGAAATTATAATTCTATTAGAACTATAATTATATATTCTGTATATATGACATTAATAAGAGAACTTCATCGAAGAGAATTACACTATTATACAATAACAATCTTCATAAAATTCTACAAGCAAATCTTTGTTTTGAAATCTTGGATGAAGTTTTTAAAAAATAGGAAGACTCAAGTGACGATTCCCTTCTAGATTAAATCATTATGTCGCGCTATTATTAAGTAAACTTATCATTTCAATTCTAGATTGGAGCAATATAGTTGGAGATCATTCATTTACTTCAACATTAGTATTTTTTTATAGTCAAAATGGGTAGGGCCGGATCATCCATGTCGAATCAATTGTGCAACCTGTTTATTCAATTAACTCGTTGAGTACTTTATTTATTGTGTTCGTTTTCGCAAATTGAACATTCAAAGAGGGACCAATTAAATAATTTAATTAGAGTAGACTAGTTATTGAGAAGTTAAGTGAGAATACAACTCATTTAACCATAGTTAAGTATTTTTCAGTATAAAAAATACATGTCATATATTCATTCATTTAATATAAATACGGATTCAATGAAGGAAACAAAAATACTCAAAGAAATAATATAAACACAAGTGAAAGACTCAACAATGACTACATAGAAGAAATTTAGCAAACTACAAAAAAGAGATTGGGAACTTTAATCAATAACTCAAAATTCTTGAATATCACTACAATTAGTTAGCTACCTCTCTGTTGACACCCAATTTTGACCCATCTTTTAGTTATTTCTTGCAATTTTAAGCATTTTAGGACACCGCATTTTATCTTAAATTTTGACATTTTTGTATATTTTTTACCTAACATTCTATGTTGTTTTATTTTTTGTAAATTGACATCATGTTTTTACTTTAATTAGATATTAAACATTTTTAAAATATTATGTTATTATTGTTGCGCGATCATTTTGTTTTACTAATTTTGCATCTCTTTAAATAATTAACTGACATCCCGTCTTTACTTTTAATCATGCATTAAATATTTGCTAAATATTGTATTTTATTATTATTGCATCAACATTTGCATTTTAATAATTTTGTATCTTTAAATAATTTTCTTTTAAATAATTAATCCATTTTGCATTTTTTGTCAAAACCAGTCCAGTCCAAGACACAATCTGAATCAGTCCAATCCGCCAAAAAACCGAAGCCCAAACTGAGGCCCAATACACCTTTCATCTTTTCCCTTCAATACCCAATATCCAAAACCCAATACCCAAAACCCTAAACCTAAATCCCACACTATAAATAAAACCTTACCCCCTCATTTTAAAACCTACCCTACATTACCCTACTTTTACCTTTCCAGCCGTCACCCCTAACTCCCTCACTTTAAACCTACCCTAGCCGCAGCACACACTATTAACCCATCCGTCTACCCTACTTTATCTAAACTTCACCGAAACCCGCCAGCGTAACACTTTCACTCTCCTCTTACCCTACTTCCCTTCAGCCGCCCACAACACTCCACCACGCCATAACTCCGGCGATGTCACGCGCGAGTTCGAACGATGCACCACTACCACCATCTCTCTCGCTGCTCCGTCGACACCATCATCGCCCAAACTTCTCACCACGGACTTACTCCTCGCCGCCTCGCCATAAAGCAATAACGTCGAACCTCACCGCTATGATCGCGAACCATCACGCGCCATTAACCGGGCGAAGTCACGCCACGAGTTTGAACTCTTCTCCATCATCGCCGACTATCGTTATTCCCATCTGGAACTCCCATTCCGTTAACTGAATCATCACATCATTGCCGCCCGTCCGCCACTGTTAGCGTCGGTGAACAGCAATGGTGGCGTTGCTCCGGCGATCTCGTCGTTGTAGTGACGTCGCCGCACCCCTTTACCTTGGTTTTGGTATGGACTGATTTCTTGGTATTTTTGTTATTTTATATTGTTGGTTACAGGTAGGTTTGATTTTCTGTCGTGGTAACACGCCGGAGTTTTCTCGCGACATTCTCAAATTTTCGTTGAACTCTACTATTTTCGCTAACTATGCGATTTAACGACTTTCGATTTTCCGTGAACCATTGCCCGTAATTGTTCTACCTTGTTTGTTTTAATTGCTCTTGATATTATTGTTGTTTTGGTTTGTTGTTTGTCCGATTCTTTGTTGTTGGGTGATTGCATCGTTATCATTTGGCGTCTTGGTTCGATTTCTTTGTTTGGGTACTGTGAGTAAAACTCGTGAAGCTTTGTTGTTTCCGGCTGATGTTGGGCCATTTTGTTGCTATGTCGTTGTATCCACCGCCTCACTGGATACTTTTGTTCACCGTTTTGTTATTGGTGGTACTGTTGTCGCTTCTGATTGGTTTTGACAATCACGCCTCTATTTTTATTAAGTTGGTAAAGCAGAATCGAACATTTGGTATTTACTGATTTGAACAAGATACTACACTTGTTTGGCCAATGAAAAAGTTATCCGTCGATTTTTGAGGCCTCCACAATTACAAAGACGGAAAATAAAATAAATGAAGCTTTCTGGGCAAGGATGATTTCTTCCACTTACACCGGATAACCAACACGCTACCGCAAGCGTAACGCTCGTAGCCGCACTTGTTTAGGCTGTCCCACTTTATATTTTTTACATATCTGAGCCCTCAGTGTTTAAAGCTATTACTGTTTTGGCGCGGATATGAAGGTTTTATTTATTTTATTGCTTTTAACAAAATTGGCCGATGAAGGAATCCCCGTCTGATTTCCAAGGCCTCCTCTGTGCAAAAGACGGATTTATTTATTTTGGCTTTACTTATTAATTCTTGTCATTGCATTAAATTATTTATCCTATTATTAACACTTTTACTAAGTGTTTATGCAGGTACCCGGAGATCATCTTGTGCAGAAGGCCTAAAAATGGCTAAAAGATGTCCCGAAGTTTTATTTTTCATGTCGCATTTAATTTTAGTTTTTATTATTTTGTATTGCATTTTGTTTTAATTATAAATTATGAAAATGCTTAGAATACGTAGAATAAAAGGGCAATAAATAATTAACCTAGGTTTGAACGGATAACCGCAAGTTAGCGGATCCTATAGGATGCCTGACCCCTTCCCTTTAGGATAATAAAGAACTCTTACCTAGAATCTCACATAGCTTTCGCAGACCTTTAAATGGAGATCATTAATTGCAGTATTTTTATTGCAATAAATCAAGTGTCCTAATTCACTTAAATAATTAGGTGGCGACTCCTTAAATACATCTAGGAATCATACCATACGTAGTAGTCCCGTTTCGACTCCGGTTAAAATGGGGTGTTACAGATGGCGACTCCACTGGGGATAATAAGGTTTTTGACCATAGCAAACCTAGGTTTATTATTGCTTGGCTTTATTTTTATTTTTAAATGCCTTAAAATTGTTTGCTGTAATTTTGTATGCTTAACTGTTTTAATTGCTATTTGCTTTTATTGCTTTCCTTAAACTGGCATTCCGCTCATATTTCTTCCACTCTGGAAAATTCACACTATCACACACTACATGTGAGGTGCGCTGGGTGCATCAGCAAAATTCTTTCTTCAAAACCCAAATTTAGGAGAGTTGGTAATATACGTGGAGTGTCCGGTCTAACCGGTGGCCGCGTAGCCTTCTCACTCGAGTTGTCCGCTCGGGAACCTTGTGTCTAGTAAGCCAAATCTTAGAAACTTAGGATAGAGCTATACCACCCTTTTAATATTAAGTCATGCATGCATAAACCTTAGGTGGGTTAATCCTTGGTATTAACGCCACAATTAGAAATCCATCAAACTTGTCGACGGGTTTCATAACCTAACGACCCTTTAGCATACTATGTGTAGCGTGACAATGATGGACGTATCCAAGCCTGGTCATGATACACCGAAATTGGGAAAAGTACACCGTCATTTGGTCACCATTTCCAGCAAAACATTGCAGTTTAACGGCTTGGACCTATTTATCATAATCTCGCATATCTGGCGTTTAGGCCGACCTCTGGCATAAGAGAGGTCTCATGCATATTAGGAGCGCACTTGATTTGCATGTTTTTGTTTACTATTGTTGTCACTAGCAATTCTGTACATATTATTTAATGCAATAATTACCCTTTTAACCCCTGTACATATCATGCTTATAATTCTGGTCATTAGCATTTGCGTTTTTTGCACTTTTGTTGTCACATTGCAATCAGAACTTCTACTGCGTAAATCGCTCTTGAACAGCACGATTTGGACTTTGTGAAGCATCAACCGCCATCGGTCGAACAAGCGAGAGTCTTTGACTATATTGTCACGCCCTTACATTTTACTATTTTTGTGGCTTGCCTACTCTCACTCATTTGTCATATTTTTGCAGGAAGGCCGTCCTCGCAAATAGTCGAGGGTGGACAACAACAACAACAACAACAACAAAAAACAAAAAAAACAAAAAAAATCATCCCAAGAATGAGTTGAGTTATGTTGACAGAAAGATGTCAGCTTATACCAGATTCAACAAAGCATCGCTCTGGGTCTTATATTTTGCATTTTTATACATATTTGCAAGTCTAATTGATATGTCTAGTATTGATTACATAATTCTTTATCACGCATTTTACAACATAATCTTCCCGAACTACGCGTGTCTGATTCTCACCATACGGTGTGATACGTAGGCAACCCATCTAGGGTTCGACACCACCACAAAAAAAAAAGGGTACATATTTGGTTCACTCATTCATTGCACGGACATTCATTATTGCATTTCAATCATTCTATCACATTCATTCATGCATTTCATTCATTCTATCACATTCATTCATTTTTTCATTACATTCTTTTACTTTGCATTAGTCTTATAGTGAACAATCATTTGTTTTGCACAGCTTTTACTTTTGCATTTCTTTCATGAATAAATTCTTTTAAATCATACGTTTTATAACATATCTGAACGAACTAAGCACACCTGATTCTCGTCAAAGATGAGATATGTAGGCAGCCCTATTCGGGTTCGGTACCATTTATTAAAAAAAAAACAAAAAAAACAAAAAGAAAGCTCTTTTAAGTATCATTGATTGATTTGGTTGATACCAATACAGTTGGGAGTGTGCATAGGAAAGAACGTGTAATAATCAATATGGGCTGACTTCGTGGTAAACCATAGATTCTTTTGGTACCTCTTATTCACCCGTAAATGACATTGCCTTACATGCTTCTAAGATAAGAACGAAACCAACCTCATCGTTTCATGTGCATTGTGTGGTGAGTTTTAGAATCAGTTCAATTGCATTGCATTGTGATCTAGAACTTGGCCCGAATGTTTGTTGAGGCGAAATCCTGAGTAACACTCGGTGTGGGAAATGATCGTAGGCTTTCTTTGACCCGTTTGAGCCTTTTTCAGCCTACCAAATAACATTATCCGTAGTACACCTCTTTTGAGCCTAAAGCCTATTCTTTTGACAACCGCATATTACACCTATACCCCTTTCTGAGTGCGTACGCACTATCCTCTTTTGGCCCGACCTCCTTGAGCGCTTTGTAAATGTGCAAGTGGCTGACAAAATTCTGCGTCAAAGGTTGCAAAGACAAAAATTGTCAAAGTCCCAAAAGGAAAAAGAAAACACAAATGATGACTCACAAAGAAAGAAATCAAAAGCCCCAAAAAAAATTCAAGAATAAATTTGGAAAAGCGGGCTACAAACGAAAGATTCAATAGAAGTCGATCTGTAAAAAGCGGGACAAAAAGAGGAAAGAAAAAGAAAGCGGTCAACATTAAAGCACACAAATATCAAGCACGGACGTAGTCCAACGCTCGAGGAGGGATTAGTCACTTTTACCCAAATGATATCCATCCCTTTCCCCAAGCCTACATTACAAGCCCATGACAAGCCCTACATGATCTTATACTGAGAGTTCTCACATTAGTGGATACTTACATGACGGTCAAGCCTATGGTATCACAATTGCATGCATTGAACATCCTTTTGAGTGTGAGCGTACTTCTCTAAACGTCCCAAAATTCAAAATACAGGAATATATGTGAAAAATGGGACTTTCTTTCAGTGAGGGCATTTGAAACATGAGATTACGTGTAGTTCGAAACCTTGGCCGCAAGCAAGTGTGTCGATACTTAGGTGTCTGAGGTAACATTTGAAACTATAGGAATCATCCAGAAGTCAGTCTTGGTTAGACTGTAAGTGAATGACGGAATTCCTAAGCACAATACTAATTGTTGATATCAACTGAAGTCAGAACGTGATGCTATCTTTCCACTTTTCAAAAAAAAAATGCACATAAAATCCTCATTTTTTGCATCATGAACTACGTCTTGACCTGATTCCCTCAGCAGGATACGTAGGCGGCCACATGGGCTTCGGTCCACATTGTTTGAAAAACCCATAAAAAAAACATTTTTTTGCATCACGAACTACGTCTTGACCTGATTCCCTCGGTGGATCGTGGCGCCACATTGGCCGGTCATTTTTGAAAATTGTACAGACAATTTTGCATCACGAACTACGTCTTGACCTGATTCCCTCAACGGGATACGTAGGCGGCCTAAATCGGCTTCGGTTACACCATTACAAGTCTTCCCATTGGCTCGTGTACGACAAAATGCGTTTGATTATTCTAAAAAGAGATATGAGCAATTTCCGCCAGATTCCAAAAGCAATCAGCAATCGCAGCATTCAGCAAGCATTCGCAACATCCAAAGAAGTCCGCGACAGATCGTGACAAGACTCGCAGCTTTCAGATCTTCATATCAGCAAAGGCGGGAGCACAACAATAAGCCCATGCGGGTTACAAACGCACAACGTCTATTCAATGACGTTATCTCAACCAGGCGATCCGCAAGCAAATCGTCCATAAAATGACACTATTTCATTGTAAGCCTATGCAACAGCTTCATTCATGTTTCGTCAATACAACGACGAACATTTGCATCTCGTCCATACAAGACGACAACGCCCACACAAGGCGTCATTTGCATCTCGTCCATACAAGACGACAACGCCCATACAAGGCGTCATTTGCATCTCGTCCATACAAGCGACCGCGCCCATACAAGCGTCATTTACATTTCGTCCATACAAGCGACAACGCCCATACAAGTGTCATGCGATTCGTCCATCTGAGCGACAACGCCATACAAGGCGCGTCATCGTCATCTCGCCCATACAAGGCAAGCGCGCCCATCTGGCGTCATCTGCATCGTGCATACAGGGCGACAACGCCATACAAGGCGTCATTTGCATCTCGTCCATACAAGCGACAACGCCATACAAGGCGTCATCTGCATTTCGTCCATACTGACGACAACGCCATACTGGCGTCATCTGCATTTCGTCCATACAAGCGACAACGCCATACAAGCGTCATCTGCATTCGTCCATACAAGACGACCGCGCCCATCTGATGCGTCATTTGCATTTCGTCCATACAGATGACAATTCCATACAAGGCGTCATCTGCATTTCGTCCATCTGAGCGACAACGCCACAAGGCGTCATCTGCATTTCGTCCATACAAGCGACAACGCGCCCACAAGGCGTCATTTGCATTTCGTCCATACAAGCAACGCCCATACAAGGCGTCATCTGCGTCGTCCATTCAAGACGATAACGCCCATACTGGCGTCATCTGCGTCGTCCATACAAGCGACAACGCCCATACAAGGCGTCATCTGTCTCGTCCATACAAGACGACAACGCCCATACTGGCGTCATCTGCGTCGTCCATACAGGCGACAACACCCATACAAGCGTCATCTGCGTCGTCCATACAGCGACCGCGCCCGCCTAAGGCGCTATCTGCGTCGTCCATACAAGGCGACAACGCCCATACAAGGCGTCATCTGCATCTCGTCCATACAAGACGACAACGCCATACAAGGCGTCATCTGCATCGTCCATACAAGGCGACAACGCCCATACAAGCGTCATCTGCATTTCGTCCATGAGCGACAACGCGCCCATCTGGCGTCATTTGCATTCGTCCATACAAGACGACCGCGCCATACTGGCGTCATCTGCGTCTCGTCCATACAAGGCGACAACGCCCATACTGGCGTCATCTGCATTCGTTCATCTGAAACGACAACGCCATCTGGCGTCATTTACATTTCGTCCATACAAGACGATAACGCCCATACAAGGCGTCATTTGCATTTTGTCCATACAAGACGACAACGCCCATACAAGACGTCATTTGCATTTCGTCCATACAAGACGACAACGCCCACACAAGGCGTCATCTGCATCTCACTTATACAAGACGACAACGCCCACACAAGGCGTCATCTGCATCTCGCTTATACAAGACGGCGTATTATCACATCACTTCATCAACTCTACAAACACCATGTCTTTTTCAGCACCACATCACCTGCAACCCAGTGTCAATCACACTTCGACACTGGGACAAATTTTGAATTTGCGTCTGCCTGCTTTTATTTTCTAGCATTGCAGCAACCCAGTGTTCTCATAAATTCGACACTGGGACGAATTTTAAATCTGCATCAGCTTTGTCTTTTATCTTGGCATCACAACGACCCAGTGTCGGCGTTTGCCCATTCTTTGCTTGATCATTGTTTTAATTCTGACGATGGGAACAAAATTGGCTACAAGTCAACGTCTTTGTCCGAACACTCTTTCATCGTCTTCGGTCAAAGAGGGACAACTGTTGACACCCAATTTTGACCCATCTTTTAGTTATTTCTTGCAATTTTAAGCATTTTAGGACACCGCATTTTATCTTAATTTTTGACATTTTTGTATATTTTTTACCTAACATTCTATGTTATTTTATTTTTTGTAAATTTACATCATGTTTTTACTTTAATTAGATATTAAACATTTTTAAAATATTATGTTATTATTGTTGCGCGATCATTTTGTTTTACTAATTTTGCATCTCTTTAAATAATTAACTGACATCCCGTCTTTACTTTTAATCAGGCATTAAATATTTGCTAAATATTGTATTTTATTATTATTGCATCAACATTTGCATTTTAATAATTTTGTATCTTTAAATAATTTTCTTTTAAATAATTAATCCATTTTGCATTTTTTGTCAAAATCAGTCCAGTCCAAGACACAATCTGAATCAGTCCAATCCGCCAAAAAACCGAAGCCCAAACTGAGGCCCAATACACCTTTCATCTTTTCCCTCCAATACCCAATACCCAAAACCCAAAACCCTAAACCTAAATCCCACACTATAAATAAAACCTTACCCCCTCATTTTAAAACCTACCCTACATTACCCTACTTTTACCTTTCCGGTAATGCACAACTCCTCACTTTAAACCTACCTAGCGCAAAGACACACTATTAACCCATCCGTCTACCCTACTTTATCTAAACTTCAGCCTCCCAAACCCCCCCTCAACCAGAACACTTTCACTCTCCTCTTACCCTACTTCCCTTCAGCCGCCCACAACACTCCACCACGCCATAACTCCGGCGAAGTCACGCCACCGGAGTTCGAACGATGCACGCTACGATCCACCGTCACTCTCCTTGCTGCTCCCGTCAACACCATCACTGCCCAAACTTCTCACCACCGACCCTACTCCGCCGTCCGCCTATATAGCAACGTCGAACCTCACGTTGTGGATCGACGAACCATGCCACGCCATTAACTTCGGCGAAGTCACGCGCCGGAGTTTGAACTCTTCCCATAATCGCCGACTATCGTTATTCCCATCGGAACTCCCATTCCGTTAACTGAATCATCACATCATTGCCTCCCTTCCGCCACTGTTAGCGTCGGTGAACAGCAATGGTGGCGTTGCTCCGGCGATCTCGTCGTTGTAGTGACGTCGCCGCACCCCTTTACCTTGGTTTTGGTATGGACTGATTTCTTGGTATTTTTGTTATTTTATATTGTTGGTTACATGCTGGTTTGATTTTCTGTCGTGGTAACACGCCGGAGTTTTTCTCCGGCGACATTCTGAAATTTTCGTTGAACTCTACTATTTTCGGCTAACTATGCAGTTTCCGACGACTTTCTGATTTTCCGGCGAACCATTGCCCCAGAATTGTTCTACCTTGTTTGTTTTCGAATTGCTCTTGATATTATTGTTGTTTTCAGTTTGTTGTTTGTCCGATTTGCTGTTGTTGGACTGATTGCGTACTGTTATCTGTTTGGCGGACTGGTTCGATTTCTTTGTTTGGGTAATACGCCGGAGTAAAACTCCGGCGAAGCTTTGTTGTTTTCCGGGCTGATGCTGGGCCATTTTTGTTGCTATGTCGTTGTATCCACTGTCTCACGGATACTTTTGTTCACTGGTTTTGTTATTGGTGGTACCTGTTCGTCGGTTCTGGACTGGTTTTGACAATATTGCCCTCTATTTTTTATTAAGTTGGTAAAACAGATACTGAACATTTGGTATTTACTGATTTGAACAAGATACTACACTTGTTTGGCCAATGAAAAAGTTATCCGTCGATTTTTGAGGCCTCCACAATTGCAAAGACGGAAAATAAAATAAATGAAGCTTTCTGGGCAAGGATGATTTCTTCCACTTACACCGGATAACCAACACGCTATTGGCAAGCGAGCTCATGCCGCACTTGTTTAGGCTGTCCCACTTTATATTTTTTACATATCTGAGCCCTCAGTGTTTAAAACTATTACTGTTTTGGCGCGGATATGAAGGTTTTATTTATTTTAACAAAATTGGCCGATGAAGGAATCCCCGTCTGATTTCCAAGGCCTCCTCTGTGCAAAAGACGGATTTATTTATTTTGGCTTTACTTATTAATTCTTGTCATTGCATTAAATTATTTATCCTATTATTAACACTTTTACTAAGTGTTTATGCAGGTACCCGGAGATCATCTTGTGCAGAAGGCCTAAAAATGGCTAAAAGATGTCCCGAAGTTTTATTTTTCATGTCACATTTAATTTTAGTTTTTATTATTTTGTATTGCATTTTGTTTTAATTATAAATTATGAAAATGCTTAGAATACGTAGAATAAAAGGGCAATAAATAATTAACCTAGGTTTGAGCGGATAGCATGAGTTAGCGGATCCTATAGGATGCCTGACCCCTTCCCTTTAGGATAATAAAGAACTCTTACCTAGAATCTCACATAGCTTTCGCAGACCTTTAAATGGAGATCATTAATTGCAGTATTTTTATTGCAATAAATCAAGTGTCCTAATTCACTTAAATAATTAGGTGGCGACTCCTTAAATACATCTAGGAATCATACCATACGTAGTAGTCCCGTTTCGACTCCGGTTAAAATGGGGTGTTACACTCTCAACCTAAGAAAATAGGTAGGAGATACCCTATTTGTAATACTAGAAATTCAACATAGACTAGGACTAGAAAATATATCCTATATGACTTTGATAAATAAATTCTAACTAGACTTGGATTAAATAAATTACCAAATATTAAATTTTAATTAATTTAAATTATTAATTTTGGTTTAACTCTAACAAAGCCTCCTTAAATCAAGATCTTCAAACTTGAGCAAGTCATGAACAATATCATGCCTTGTAGAAGTCAACTAACTTATACTCTCGAACAATTTCCTGAAATATGTAGCATAGACAAAATTGTGAGTGCCATCTTTAGTCATCTTCAGTTTCTCTTCAACGTGATTCAAAGTTAATTTGAACTTCTCTATGTTAAACATCTTCAGAATATCATCATCATATCCTTTGTTCTTCTTGTATCTTTGAATAACTAGTCTCGCCTTAAAATCATCTGTTTCTCCAATTGATTTATACTTGACCTTGCGTGTCCATTCAACTTCAATTCACTTTTTTGTATGTGGTAGAGTATTATCATCAACTAATAATTTTTTATGCTCTTCAAAACCTAGAATTTTGAATAAAGGCTCAAAGTTTATTGTGTCTTCAATATCCATAATCAACATATTAATTGTGGATCTGGACCCTTGATTACTTCTGCTTCAATTTTGGGTAGATCATCATAAACCTTCTCTTGTTGAAATTTTTTGTTTCTCTCATCACTAGATTCATCTTCAATACCTTCAAAAAAAAATCTTGTGTAATAATGGTGGGTACTTATATTCCTTTTTCAATAGTCTCACCATTCATAGACCAATCCTTTCTATTACACGTCTTATTACTTAAAACACCAGTATCCTCGATCAAAAGAGCATCATTTTCAACCAAATCATCCTTTTTAGCTATCTCATAAATTATTAACAAATCAATTTGAACATTATTAGAGTCCGCTTTGCAGTCAAATATATCCATACCACAATAAGAATTATCTCTGTCTTCACTTCTTTTCTCTATTATTTCTTAATTCTTGCCTTCTTCATTCATTTCTGCCAAATTCGATGACTCTTCTCAGTATTTTGGTTGATCATCCTTTGTTTGCAATGTCTCCTCCGCTATCTCATATGTTTCTTGATTCATGAACATCTCATATGCCACCAATTCATCTTCTAGATCATCAAGTCTCAAAGTATCAAGATTCTGGGTAACCTCAATAACTTTCTTCTTGGTGTGAAACTCTAATCTTAGATATTGCAATATATTTTCAACAACTTTAACCTCTTCTAATTTTTATCAATTAACCTTCATATCATTAGCAATTTCTCTAATTCTTGCCAAAAACTCTTTGTAAGATTTTATTAGTTTCATCTGGGCCAACTCATACTACCTCCAAAGCTCTTGAAGTTCCTCTCTCTTCACGTCTGCAACACGTCAATATGATTTCACCAAAATTGTCCAAGCCTCATTTGCTGATTTTGCATGTAAATTTTTATTGTATACATGCGATTGGACTTTGTTATTGAGGTAGTAGAATGTCTTATAATCTAATTGTCTAACTTTTTCAATTGTGTAGCGACTTCACTAGTCAATATTGTGCCTTCTGGGGTTTTCACGAATCCTTTATCAATAATGGACCATAGTCCAACAACTTTAAAAAAATTCTTCAGATATCAACTCTCAAAATTATTTTTGTCGTCAAACACAAAAAAGGGACAATTTGGTAAATATGAAGTATCCATATTCTTTTATATGTGTTGGATCTCACAAGAGGCTTTGATCGAATTTCACATGCTCTGATATCAATTTGAAGGAAATAAGAATAATCGAAGGAATAATTTAAGCACAAGTGAAAGGCCCAACAATGGCTACATAGAAGAAATTTATCAAACTAGAAAGAAGAGGTAGAAGGCTTTAATCAATAACTCAAAACTCTTAAATCTCACTATAATTAGCTACATCTCAACCTTAGAAACTAGGTCTGAAACACCCATGTTTATAATACTAGAAATCCAATATAGACTAGTGTAGAATAGTGTAATTCTCCTTGGTTGCAGGCTTCTCATTAATGCAATATTTATAGGTGTTTACAATTTACAAACCTAATTGGAGAAGGATATCTACTTTAAAAAATTACACTAGAATAATTACAGAATATATGGAGAATATTTATGTATTCTCTATCACATCCACTAAGTTGAAGAGGGAGGAGGCTGAACTCTCAGACTAGATCTGAAGTCAAGGAACAGCTGCCGAGAAAGTCTCTTAGTGAATATATCTGTGTATTGATAGGAAGAAAGAACATGTAACACCCGAACATGGCCCATGACAACCTTGTCACGAACAAAATGAATATACATCTCAATATGCTTGGTTGGCTGATGTTGTACTAGATTATGAGATAAGTAAACAACAGATATGTTATCACAGTAGATAAGAGATGTCTTACTAAGGGACAATGAAGCTCGAGAAGAAGGTTTCTGAGCCAGCAGATCTCGACGATAATATTCGCAATGCCTCTATATTCTACTTCTACACTAGAACATGAAAATGTGTCTTACCGTTTGGCAGACCATGAGATGAGGTTATCACCCAAAAATACACATAGCTGGAGGTAGAACGACATGTGTCTAGAACCCTCCTCAATTTGGCATCCATATACGATAACAGTCTGGATGGTGCAGATGGATAAAGATATAATCCGTAGTTAAGAGTGCCCTTAACGTACGAAATGATACGTTTAAGAGCGGTAAAGTGAAGCTCTCTAGGTGCATGCATGAAAAAACACACCTGTTAAATGGCATAAGCAATATCAGACCTAGTGAAGGTAAGATACTGAAGTGCACCAATAAGACTCCTATAAAGAGAGATCGAGCACCAGATGCCCATCATCGACACTGAGTTTTGATTTCGAATCGACTAGAGTGGGTATGATCTTGTAGTTTGTCATTTTAGCCCTGTAAATAATTTCTTTGGTATACTTACGCTGACACAGAAATATTATATTTTCGGATCTGGTCACTAAAATTCCCAAAAAGTAACTCAACTTACCCAAGACTGTCATAGCAAATTCGGATTTGAGCAGGAAGCTTGACTAATTTTGGGCTTTTAGGCATATGTGAGATGGTCTGAGTGGATAAGTTGAAGTGGACTTTTAGTTTGAAAATCCCATGTTGGGCACGGATTTCCATACGGTGTGTCAGAATTGGGAATTTTGGGTTGACGTAAAGTGGGCCCAGTAGGGACAGGTTGTTGACGGTACTATAAGCTAGTGGAGTTGGCGGACGTTGCGGGGTTGTCAGGGGAATAGGGGTAGTTGACGGGGCCTGCTGGGATGTCGGCGTAGGGTTGGGGGCAGTGAGGTAGGCGGCGCGTCGACGAAGACATGGAGGCCATGACTGGAGAAGTATGTGATGGGGTGTTCGGCGAGACTTGGGGCAATGACGGGACAGTAGAGGGAACCGTGATGGTACAACTATAATATTAGCACTATGTATGGCGTTTTTCAAGAGAGAGGAAGTGTTTGGGTCATTAAGGAAACTGTAATCCATGCCTTGAAGTTGTTGACGTTTGCAAACGGGAGAACGTTTTCCTCGAATGTGACATGACGAGAGACTAAGATTTTATGTGTTGACAAATCATAGCATAAGTAACCCGTATGGTTCGACGGAAAACCTAAGAAGACACAAGGAGAGGTGCGAGGTGCTAATTTGTGAGGGGCCCTAGAGGCAAGATTCGAGTAACATAGACAATCGAAAATCCGAATGTGATCATATGAAGGGATTCGACGGAATAAAATTTTGGTAGGGGTTTTATTTTGAAGGGTACAGATAGGTAATATATTAAGAAGGTATTCTACCATTTTAATGTGTATACCAAAAAGGGAGGGGGAAGTGAAGCATGAAAAAACATTGAACGAATGATATTGTTAATGATGCGGAGTATTCTTTCGGCTTTACCATTTTGAGGTGAGGTATGGGGGCACGAGAATCGAAATATCATGTCATTATTCGCACAAAATGTATGAAAGGGGGAGTTGTTAAACTCACGACCATTGTCACATTGAAACGATTTTATGTCCTTTCAAATTGTGTTTTAACATATGTTCGAAATTCAAGAAACGTGGAGTAAACTTGACACTTATATTTGAGTGGATAGACCCAAAGAAAGTGAGAGAAGTTATCTAATAATATAAAATAATATTTATGATCTAGTTTTCTAATAATGAGAGACGTTCATAAATCTGCATGAATGATGTCAAAAGGAGAAAATATAACACTTAAAGATGGTGTAAATGGAAGTCTAACATGCTTTCTTAGAGGAAACAAATAGAAATTTTGGGCAAATTTCCCTTTATTACATCAAATTAAATTGTGACTTCTAAGAAAGTTAAAAATGGGTGCTCCCGGGTGTCCAAGTCTATTGTGTCATGTTGATGGAGAGATTGCAGCTAGAGAGGTATTGTCGCGCCCTTTTTCGGCCGCGGCATTTATTTTCTCTAAACTCCTGCTGCTCATAAAAGGTTAGAAAAATAAAAATAGAAAATGCTAATAAATTAAAGAGGCTTAAAGATTTTTAAAAATGCTAAAGGATGCCAAAATTGCAAAAGAGGATGCTAAAGTTTAAAAGAGGCTAAAAGTGCCAAAAGATGCTAAATGCTGAAGGGTTGCTAGAATGCTAAGGGTTCGCGGAGTCGCCACCTAATTAATTGAGTGAATTAGGACACCTAAATGTTTAACTAGTTTAGAGTAAAACATTAACTCCATTTTATGCGCTAAACTTAGTGAGATTAGGTAAGGGTTCTTTATTAATCTAGAGGAAGGGTTAGGCACCTCTAAGATCCGCTAACTTGCGGTTGTCCTGCCAAACCTAGGGTAATTATTATATTTTAAAAATGCAAAGCAAAAGATCTTCCCGCTTAATAAAATGCTAAAAATGTTAAAATGTTTAAAGGTGCTTAAGTCTAAAAAGGGGCAAAAGGTGTTATAAATAAATAAAAGAGTCAAATGCTAAATGTTTAAAGTGCTTAAAATACTAAAGGTTGCTAAAAGGTGCTAAAAGATTGATTTTAAAGCTAAAGGGTGCTAAAGGTGCTAAGAGGTGCTTAACAGTGCTAAATGCTAAAATGCGGAAAATAATGCTAGTATGCCTAAAATAAGAGGTGCTAAAATGTTAAGGACAAAATGCGCCAAAGGCGATATTTAAAGATGCTTAAAGGATTGCTAGAATATTAAAAGTGCTAAGTGTAAACAAAGTAGTGCTAGGGTGCCTAAATATTAAGAGGGTGCTAAGGGATTAACTTTGAAAGTAAGGGGTGCTAAAAGTAAAGGGTGTTAAAAGTGCAAAATGCTAAAAGAGGTGCTAAAGATGCTAAAGCTAAAGTGCTGAAAGTAGTGCTAATATACTAAAGTACGAAAGAATGCTAGGAGGCGCTAAAATATTAAGGATGGAATGTGCTAAAGGTGTAAATGCTAAAGGACGATTAGAAGTGCTAAAAAGGGCTAGAAATGCTAAAGAATGCTAGGAAGGTGCTTTATGGACTAATTATGTGTCATGTTAGCTAAATTAACCTTGCTTAACCTGCGCGTAATATTATATAAAATGTTAAGATGCTATTTTGAGAGTTTAAGAGAAAATCTGTTATGGATTTTAATAAACAAAGTGTTGGTTTTATGATGCGAGTTAAATCATTTAAATTATTATTTTTTGTAGAATTTAGACATGCCTGATAGTCCTAAAAGACAAATAAAGTAGAAGTGCGTTTCTAATTATGAATTACTTTCCACCTTATATGTCTGAAACTTAATTGTTCTAAATATCCTAAATATTACAGAAATAGAGTAATTAAATTACAGTAAACAAATAAATGCGTAAAAATAAGACGAGAAAGTTAAGAGAACGAAGGGATTGGAGCGAATGACTCAGTCCTGTTTGTTTTTCTAGGAGTTTCTGAGGCGGGAATGCGAATGCGGATGCGGGTCGCCATTTGAATAAGCTCGCGATGAGTCTCGCCATGAGACTCTTCTTTTTTGCTCCAATGCGTGCCATGTAAAACAAAGGAAGATAAGGATTAGTATGCATCCAAACCTTATCATAATAAATAAAGCGGAAACCAATAAATGTAATTAAACACACGAGAGAAAAAGAAAAAAATGGCATGCAATTTATATTTAATCTTAACTCTTAAATACTAACAAAGCAAAACAATCCCTGATTATAAAACTGTCCAAGCACAGTTTTAGATTTATAGAAAAAGAAACAAGAGAGCGGGCTCCTTAGCGTTGGTCCATTTATTTATGATGAACGAGGCGTGCCAGCCCAACAAGTACCTATGCGTATTTAGTCCTACTCCTCGATATTAGTTCAGTTATTTAAGGTAACAGAAAGGTACATTATATAAAAACGATATATTATGAAGCAGGCAAAAAATGTAAAATTATAGTATACAACTGATGTATGCTAAATCATATGCCCTTAGTAGGCCTTGGGGAATTACTGTTACACTTAAACCAAATACAGGGGAGGAGGCAAATAACCTGTTAGCAGATTTTGTAAAGAGAAGAGATTGCTGATGCAGTTTTGCATTTTGCTTTTATGATGCCGGGATGCTTGGGGAGTGATGTAGTAGGCAAGGTATATCACAGATGGATAGGGACATGAGCAGGGGCGAAAGAAGTGCGAACACAACTCAGTTAACATTTGAACTGACCACCTCATACATATTACAGAAATCGTGTGAACAGATCAAGCAACACATGTTGTTAGATTCACTTATCGAATTCATGTCTAGACAGGTTATGCAAACTCATTTATGATTATGTGGAACATGAAGTCCTAAAATGCCAATAATTATGACAACTGGACCAGTTTGAAGCAATAACTGGGTGATTTATCATTCAGAATAATCATTCGTCACATATTGAAATGTAAGCCTTAACTGAATTGCAACGCCAAAGAGATCATCATATCCTACACCAAACTGTGGTAATTATCACATACTGCCTAACATAGCATTTTAAATCACAACAGTCCATTCGTCATGTTTAATAGGTAATCCAACAGTACATCACAATTCTGTATTATAGCAAATGATATGTAGGTATGAAGGTATGAAGGTATGAAGATAAACACATATCACGTTAGACACAGCATCAAACATGAAATATGACTGTTCTTCACAACGACATTTACATTCGGTAACTGGAGCAGATCCGAATTGCATTCATACCGTCATAGCTTGCTACCAACGGATAACACATAACATGCTTGTAACCACACATTTAAGCTTCGACTATCACGGATCCTACAACCACATGGCAAAACCATGTGTCACATTTATCACATAACCCCGAAGCACGAAATTCACGCGACATAACAGTCGATAAATCAAACATCAGGAAGCAATACTAAAGCATTACAACTCGCAGAAAATACATGAGAATACAACAAATGCGAAAGACAAAATATATTTAAAGGAGATCGATTTTACCTTCTCCTGACGGCGACGGCGTATCAAGTCGTCGGTCCACTCGACGGATTTCGGGTTTGCGATGCGAATAGAAGGGCGAAGTTTATGGTGCTGGTTTTTGGCTGGAACTAAAAGGAAGGGATTCGAACCTTTATTCTTGCGATGCTAATTCTCTGGGCGATGACTTATGTTCGACCCATCTCCCTGTTTCGATGCTATGGGTCTGGTGTCTTGCTCCTGCTCTCCTATGCTCTGCTCTCGTCGATGTCTCCTTACTGTCTGTGTAGAGAAAACGATTCCCCCGACCCTCAGTTCTGAATCGATGTTATGCTCTCTTGTATATGCTCTCTTCTGCCCTTTTCTGAATCCCCCGTCGATGCTATCGGTCGCCTAACTATTGCTAAGGGTGAGATGATTGCCATCTCTTGAGCCCTTAATCGATGCCATTGCTGCCTGCCCCGTCTCTGCCCTTCTCTGTCGATGCTCTTTGCATGTTCTTATATAGCCCCTCTTCGGGTTCTATGTTTGGTATGCATTTAAGGCTGAGATTTCTATGCCTATGCTTGCTCTGAATTCGCACGATTCGTACTTGATATCCTAAGATTTCGTATTGATTCTTACCATTTGTTGACGAGATTTGGGTAGGGATATGGTAAGGGAAAGCTGGCTAACATTTGGCAGGTGTCTCGCCGGATTCTCAGGCGAGAATCTCGGCTGGGCGACAGGGGCGAAGGGGCGGCTCTCGTAAGTTTCTAGGTTTAGGGTTCGTTTTGTTTGTATTGGAAGAGAAAGGGTAAGGGCTGCTGATAATGGGAATTCAAGACTTGGGCTGAGGGAAAATAACGGGTGAGTTGGGCGTGGGCTTGCGGGTTGCGGGTCGCGGATTTTGGGCTGGGCGACGGGTAGAGGGGAGCTGGGCCTGCGGGTGCTGGTAAAGGGTTTGGGCTGGGTTGGTCAATTAGGTGTTTAGTTTTAATTAATTAGCTAGTTAGTGCATTATTAATTAATTAACAAATGTGCTTTATTATAATTATCTAGGTGCTACATTAGTCTTAATTATTTAGGTGCTAAATTAGTCTAATTATTTAGGTGCTAAATGCAGGCGCGTTATTTAATTAGTGCTTAATACTTTAGAATGCGACGCTATTATTTAAAATTTTATTGTTATGCATTATTGCGAAGTTAAATTAAAATTAAAATGAGCTTAGATTGAATTATTTAAATGTTAAATGCAAATATGATTTTTAAGAATTGTTTAAAGCTTTTATAAATGCGACGCTATTAAATGCATGTATTAGATTAAAATTGATTTTAAATTACAAATGATTACTAATAAATGCGGCTATGCTACCTGACACGACGCTATCGCTAAATTATTTATTTTATGCATTTATTAATTATTTAAAAATTACGACAAAGCTTAAAGTTAATTAATGCGGGCGCGAGACTCTGAGTGTTTAAAACTCTACGTAAGACGCGATGTCATTATTGATTATTTATTTATGCCTGTATTTATGCTTTATTCGCTGCATTTTATTATAAAAATCCTAAAAATTATTTTACAAAATTAGTGTAATTTTATAGTTAATGGCTGGACGGGAGGGTCAAAATTGGGTGTCAACAGATGTCCCTCTTTGTATGGAGATGATGGAAGAATCTTCGGACAAAGACGTTGACTCATAGCCAATTTTGTCTCGATCTTCAGAATTGCAGAAATGTTGGGCAGATAGACAAGGCTGACGCAAAAAATCAAAACTGTCCCAGTGTCGAGTTATGACGACACTGGGATACCATGGTCTAAACACCAAGGCGGCTAACGTGGACTTAAAACTGTCCCAGTGTCGAGTTATGACGACACTGGGCTACCATGGTCAAAACACCAAGGCGGGCTAATGCGGGCTCAAAGATGTCCCAGTGTCGAGTTATGATGACACTGGGCTATGGTGCAAAAAGTAAAAGAATATAACTGGCTTGAACACAGGGTGTCTTGCTATGGCTTGTGGTCTTTGGGTTATGGTGATGTGAGCGAGTGGACCGACGCTGAGGCTACGCGATCGTTGGGAAGGTTGGCCCCGCCAGATTGCCGGTTATTTGTAGAGAAAATCCACGTTGTGCTCCTGCTGCTGCATGCTAATACTTGAACAAATGGTTAGTGCATAACTGCTGAGGCAAAATAATTTTAAAAACAATGTAACTGTGAATAGAAAAGGTTATCCTGCAAAAATATGATGCCTGCTGTGTTGATGCGATGCTGCAAATGCTGTGATTTCGCCCTTGCACGGACGTGTTGCGATCGTGAATGCGGATACGTTGTCCTCGCTGCAATTGTCCCTGTATACTAAAGCTCAAGAAAGAGTTAGTGCATAACTGCTAAGACAGAATAATAAAGCATGCGTAAGAAATGCAACTTCGGGAGTATAGAAATCGTCCCTGCGTGATATGCCGATGATGGCGTCGTTTTCGGACTTGGCGTCGTTTTCGGACTGGGCGTCGTTTTCAGACTTAGCGTCGTTTTCGGACGTGGCGTCGTTTTCGGACGCGGAGTCGTTTTCGGACTCGGAGTCGTTTTCGGACTGGTCGTCGTTTTCGGACTTGTAAATGCGTTTTGGACGTGGCGTCGTTTCGGACGCGAGTCGTTCGGACTCGAGTCGTTTTCGGACTTGTCGTCGTTTTCGGACTTGTCGTCGTTTTCGGACGTGGCGTCGTTTTCGGACGCGGAGTCGTTTTCGGACTCGGAGTCGTTTTCGGACTCGACGTCGTGGTGTCGTTTTCGGACTTAGCGTCGTTTTCGGACTTAGCGTCGTTTTCGGACGTGGCGTCGTTTTGGACTTGGCGTCGTTTTCAGACTTGGCGTCGTTTTTGGACTTGTTGCTGCTGCTCCTGTGGACTAAAGCTCAAGGAAGAGTTAGTGCATAACTGCTAAGACAGAATAATAAAGCATGAATGATAAAAATGCAATTTTGAAACAGAGAAAATCTTCCTTATGTAATATCGCGATGATGGCGTCGTTTCGGACTTCTTTGTCTTGATAACGTCGTTATGCGGGCGTGTTCTTCTTTGGCGTCGTTGCGTGGACTGTTGTCTTGTCGCGTCGTTGCTGGGCGATGTTCTTCTTTGGCGTCGTCGTGTGGACTTCTTGATCACGCGTCGTTATGCGGGCGATGTTCTTCTTTGGCGTCGTTGCGTAGACTTGTTGTGCTGATAACGTCATTGCCTGGACGTATTGCTGCTGGCGTTGTTGCGTGTTGTTGCTGATAACGTTGTTGCCTGGACGTGTTGCTGCTCCTGTAGAATAAATGCTCCTGCAAGCTAAGCTTGAGAAAACGTTAGTGTATACCTGTTTAAACCAAATGATAAATGTATATGAGAAGTGCAATTTTAGGGGTAGGGATGTCGTCCCTGATATGTGAATGCTGAGATGTTGTGGGTGCTGAGATGTCGTTGTTGTGTGCGAATTTGACTTTGTGTCCGAGCTGATGCGCTCGGCTTTGTTCGAACTTTGAGTTTTGATTCGATTCGCTTTTCGCTTCTTTTCTCGCTTTTTTTATTCGCTAATATGAAGAACTTTGTTGTATCCTCCGCTAATATGAAGGACCTGCGCTCAAAGAAAGTTTTGTGAGTTTTGGGGGGGGGCGGTTGATCCGCGTTGACCTTAGACTCTTGATGCTCGGATGTCTGTCTTGTTTGGGACTCATAACCCCTGCCTGGTTTCCTACCTTGTCCCAGTTTTGAAAAGGGTGTTTGGCCTGAGGGGGTCTCAATGGAGTTGCTTGTATGTTATGTGCATTCTTGTTATTTTAGCACGAAGGGAAAGTTTCCTAATGGTGTGACGAAGCCGATTTAGGCGCCACGTATCCCGTGAGGAATCAGTCATGGCGTAGTTCATTACAAGTGAAATTGGGTAAAATTAAAATTTCTAGATGTGGGACCGGCGAGGCGGCGCCACGTATCCACTGAGGAATCAGGTCAAACGTAGTTCCAATTACATATAAAGGGCAAAATGCATTAAACCGACTATTTCAGGACTCGGCGGGCCGAGGCAGGGGCACGAGTCCATTTCTTCTTGCTTTGTATCTTCAACGGCTGGGTCTTCAGCAGGATCACCTCTTGCAGCACACAACTAGACGAATGACTTATTCAATGGTTAAACAATCTCCGGCAAGGAGCACCTCCTTTTCTATGGCGGTTGGTTGATGTTTCAACTTTCTTCCCTTTACGGGCTGGCGTAATAGTCCCTTCCAGACTGTCTTCTTCATTTTCAGCTATCATGCTCACATGGGCGTCTTCGTAACCCGGAAGAAACTTATTATTTGCATTGAGAGGAGCATCTTTCAGCTGAATGACTCCTTCTTCGATTAATTCCTCTACTCTGTCCTTGAGTGTATAGCAATTTTCGATGTCGTGTCCCTCTGCACCGGAGTGGTATGCACAATGTTTTGTCTTATCGTGCCCTCGGGAAGTGGGCCTGGGAGTATTTCTGGGAATTGGATGGAGTATTCCTGCGGCTTTCAGCTTCTCATACACTCGAGCTATGGGCTCGACTAAAGGTGTATAGGTTTTTGTTGGTTTTCTTTCGGCATCTATGCGGGGTTTGGGTCCGTTTGGGGTGCGAGTTCGTGATTTTGGTGAGTATTTTGGGTATGCTGGTTGGGTATGGTAAACGGGATATGGGGTAGCGCAGTGCTGATAATATGACTGTGGATTTTGAGTGTTTTGGTAAGAAGGCGGTGGGCTTTGATATACTGGATGTTGTTCTGGCCTATGCTCCTGAATGACCATGATGGAGGGTGATGCATCTCTTCCTCCTGGGAGGTACCTCAGATGGAATTTGATCGCATTGCTCGCTGGTTGCTGTAGGTCAAGTTTGTAATCTGCTGTCTTAATGCCTTCTTCCACGGTCGCCATTCTACGACTTCGCAAAACTTCGCCAATTACACCGATCATTCTTTCATAATACGTCGCGTCTTTTAACGATTGACGAACAAGGTGGTCATTTCGCCGCCATTGGAGGTTGGACCTTTCGCTTCGACCGCCACCTCGCGCGTATTCACGAAAGTTTACGTGGATTTCTTTTCAAGTCTCATAAGATAAAATCTGTCCAGGACCGTGTCAGTGTTGAACCTGAATCTGTCCATGAAATCTTGTGCCATGGCATTCCAACCGTCACATTTTCGAGGGTCTTGCATGTGTACGATCCAGCCTCGCGGTTAGACTCACGATGAATAGCTTCATGATGATTGCTTGATTTTTACCAACTCCAATCAATTTATCGCAATATGACCTTAGATGAGCTCGAGGATTCCCCTTTCCATCGAACATGTCAAATTTGGGCACCTTGTACCGCGGGTAATTCAACGTCGAGTGCGTGCATAAGTTTTCATACTCTAAACCTTCCTCCCCTTTGTTCATTTGAATGCTTTTGAATGCCTCTTTCAAGCTGCGGATTTCTTTTGCCACATCAGCTCTAGCTCGAGTTTGCCGCTCCATTTCCTTGTATTGATCTGTCTCTTGAGAGGATGCATGCACAATAAATGGTTGGCTTTCGGTCGGATGTGCTAATCCCTCATATTGTTTGTGTGCCATCTGCTCGTATTGGGTGGCTTGGCAATTTGGGTTGAGTGGGGAGATATAAGTAGGTGGAGGTTGAGATGTGTATATGGTGAATGGATCATTTTGGAGGTCGGTTTGCAAATTGACCGGGCGAGTGACATTTTGGTGTGAGCTGGTATGTTGCGGCCTCGTGGGAGCTCGAGAAGTGGAGGCTCGAGGGCTTGTGGCGATTGCATTTGTCCACTTGCTCGGGAGTGGTGCATTCAAGCTAATAGACATGTTTGTGATATCTCGGAGCCTTTCTATTTCGCTTGCATGATTTCCATTTCTTTGCGATAGTGTGGCGAGTGTTGATCATTGGTGTTTCGCTCGACGCCTCTGCATCCTCTACATGAACGGGAATGAGTCCTAAGTTGTTTCGTCCCGGTGCTTCTGGATTAGTCATTGGATGATTGTGCTTCTGCTAGTCAACGCGAATCAACCTTTTGGGGAATAAGCTAGGCAAAAATAAACCTTTAACAAATGAAGCAAACCAAGTTAGCATAATATGCAAAAGCTGCGGGCCATATATACAAATAAGCAAATTGCAAATCAAGTGCGTGTTCTAACATGTTTGGGACCTCTTTATGCCAGAGGTAGGCCTAAACGCCAGATATGCGAGATTATGATAAGTTTGTCCAAGCCGCCCAACTGTAATGCTTTCGTTGGAAATGGCGACCAAATGACGGTGCACTTTTCCCCATTTCAGCATGTCATGATTGGGTTTGGATTTGTCTGTCATTGCCACGCTACACATAATATGCTGGTTGGTCGTTGGGTTGAGAAAACCCGTCGACAAGTTTGGTGTCTTCCTAATTGTGGTGTCGATGCCAGGGACCGACCCACCTAAGGTAAATGCACGTACCCTAAAATAAGTGGTATAGCTCATCTTAAGTTTGCTAAGATTTGGCTTTTCTAGGCCTTGAGTTCCGGCGGACAACTCGAGTGAGAAGGCTACGCGGCCACCGGTTAGACCGGGCACTCCACGTATATTACCGACTCTCCTAAATTTGGATTTTGAAGAAAGAATTTTGCTGATGCACCCAGCGCACCTCGCATGTAGTGTGTGTTTGTGAATTTTCCAAAGTGGAAGAAATATGAGCGGAATGCCAGTTTAAGGAAAGCAGTAAAGCAGGTAGCAATTTAAAATAAACAAAACAAAATACAGCACACAAAAATTAAATGCAAAAGTAATTGCCAAATAATTATCCTAGGTTTGTTGTGGTTAAGAACCTAAATTCCCCAGTGGAGTCGCCATTTCTGTCGCGCCCTTTTTCGGCCGCGGCATTTATTTTCTCTAAACTCCTGCTGCTCATAAAAGGTTAGAAAAATAAAAATAGAAAATGCTAATAAATTAAAGAGGCTTAAAGATTTTTAAAAATGCTAAAGGATGCCAAAATTGCAAAAGAGGATGCTAAAGTTTAAAAGAGGCTAAAAGTGCCAAAAGATGCTAAATGCTGAAGGGTTGCTAGAATGCTAAGGGTTCGCGGAGTCGCCACCTAATTAATTGAGTGAATTAGGACACCTAAATGTTTAACTAGTTTAGAGTAAAACATTAACTCCATTTTATGGTCTGCTAAACTTAGTGAGATTCTGGGTAAGGGTTCTTTATTAATCTAGAGGGAAGGGGTTAGGCACCCTCTAAGATCCGCTAACTTGCGGTTGTCCTGCCAAACCTAGGGTAATTATTATATTTTAAAAATGCAAAGCAAAAGATCTTCCCGCTTAATAAAATGCTAAAAATGTTAAAATGTTTAAAGGTGCTTAAGTCTAAAAAGGGGCAAAAGGTGTTATAAATAAATAAAAGAGTCAAATGCTAAATGTTTAAAGTGCTTAAAATACTAAAGGTTGCTAAAAGGTGCTAAAAGATTGATTTTAAAGCTAAAGGGTGCTAAAGGTGCTAAGAGGTGCTTAACAGTGCTAAATGCTAAAATGCGGAAAATAATGCTAGTATGCCTAAAATAAGAGGTGCTAAAATGTTAAGGACAAAATGCGCCAAAGGCGATATTTAAAGATGCTTAAAGGATTGCTAGAATATTAAAAGTGCTAAGTGTAAACAAAGTAGTGCTAGGGTGCCTAAATATTAAGAGGGTGCTAAGGGATTAACTTTGAAAGTAAGGGGTGCTAAAAGTAAAGGGTGTTAAAAGTGCAAAATGCTAAAAGAGGTGCTAAAGATGCTAAAGCTAAAGTGCTGAAAGTAGTGCTAATATACTAAAGTACGAAAGAATGCTAGGAGGCGCTAAAATATTAAGGATGGAATGTGCTAAAGGTGTAAATGCTAAAGGACGATTAGAAGTGCTAAAAAGGGCTAGAAATGCTAAAGAATGCTAGGAAGGTGCTTTATGGACTAATTATGTGTCATGTTAGCTAAATTAACCTTGCTTAACCTGCGCGTAATATTATATAAAATGTTAAGATGCTATTTTGAGAGTTTAAGAGAAAATCTGTTATGGATTTTAATAAACAAAGTGTTGGTTTTATGATGCGAGTTAAATCATTTAAATTATTATTTTTTGTAGAATTTAGACATGCCTGATAGTCCTAAAAGACAAATAAAGTAGAAGTGCGTTTCTAATTATGAATTACTTTCCACCTTATATGTCTGAAACTTAATTGTTCTAAATATCCTAAATATTACAGAAATAGAGTAATTAAATTACAGTAAACAAATAAATGCGTAAAAATAAGACGAGAAAGTTAAGAGAACGAAGGGATTGGAGCGAATGACTCAGTCCTGTTTGTTTTTCTAGGAGTTTCTGAAGCGGGAATGCGAATGCGGATGCGGGTCGCCATTTGAATAAGCTCGCGATGAGTCTCGCCATGAGACTCTTCTTTTTTGCTCCAATGCGTGCCATGTAAAACAAAGGAAGATAAGGATTAGTATGCATCCAAACCTTATCATAATAAATAAAGCGGAAACCAATAAATGTAATTAAACACACGAGAGAAAAAGAAAAAAATGGCATGCAATTTATATTTAATCTTAACTCTTAAATACTAACAAAGCAAAACAATCCCTGATTATAAAACTGTCCAAGCACAGTTTTAGATTTATAGAAAAAGAAACAAGAGAGCGGGCTCCTTAGCGTTGGTCCATTTATTTATGATGAACGAGGCGTGCGGCCAACAAGTACCTATGCGTATTTAGTCCTACTCGCCGATATTAGTTCGATTATTTAAGGTAATGAAAGGTACATTATATAAAAACGATATATTATGAAGCAGGCAAAAAATGTAAAATTATAGTATACAACTGATGTATGCTAAATCATATGCCCTTAGTAGGCCTTGGGGAATTACTGTTACACTTAAACCAAATACAGGGGAGGAGGCAAATAACCTGTTAGCAGATTTTGTAAAGAGAAGAGATTGCTGATGCAGTTTTGCATTTTGCTTTTATGATCTTGGGATGCTTGGGAGTGATGTAGTAGGCAAGGTATATCACGGATGGGTGAGGACATGAACAGGGCGAGAAGGGTCTGAACACAACTCAGTTAACATTTGAACTGACCACCTCATACATATTACAGAAATCGTGTGAACAGATCAAGCAACACATGTTGTTAGATTCACTTATCGAATTCATGTCTAGACAGGTTATGCAAACTCATTTATGATTATGTGGAACATGAAGTCCTAAAATGCCAATAATTATGACAACTGGACCAGTTTGAAGCAATAACTGGGTGATTTATCATTCAGAATAATCATTCGTCACATATTGAAATGTAAGCCTTAACTGAATTGCAACGCCAAAGAGATCATCATATCCTACACCAAACTGTGGTAATTATCACATACTGCCTAACATAGCATTTTAAATCACAACAGTCCATTCGTCATGTTTAATAGGTAATCCAACAGTACATCACAATTCTGTATTATAGCAAATGATATGTAGGTATGAAGGTATGAAGGTATGAAGATAAACACATATCACGTTAGACACAGCATCAAACATGAAATATGACTGTTCTTCACAACGACATTTACATTCGATCGGAGCAGATCCGAATTGCACATTCATACCGCCATAGCTTGCTACCAACAGATAACACATAACATGCTTGTAACCACACATTTAAGCTTCGACTATCACAGATCCTAGCTTCTATGGCAAAACCATGTGTCACATTTATCACATAACCCCGAAGCACGAAATTCACGCGACATAACAGTCGATAAATCAAACATCAGGAAGCAATACTAAAGCATTACAACTCGCAGAAAATACATGAGAATACAACAAATGCGAAAGACAAAATATATTTAAAGGAGATCGATTTTACCTTCTCCGGACAGCGACCCGGGGCAGCGTATCAAGTCGTCGGTCCACTCGACGGATTTCGGGTTTGCGATGCGAATAGAAGGGCGAAGCTTATGGTGCTGGTTTTTGGCTGGAACTAAAAGGAAGGGATTCGAACCTTTATTCTTGCGATGCTAATTCTCTGGGCGATGACTTATGTTCGACCCATCTCCCTGTTTCGATGCTATGGGTCTGGTGTCTTGCTCCTGCTCTCCTATGCTCTGCTCTCGTCGATGTCTCCTTACTGTCTGTGTAGAGAAAACGATTCCCCCGACCCTCAGTTCTGAATCGATGTTATGCTCTCTTGTATATGCTCTCTTCTGCCCTTTTCTGAATCCCCCGTCGATGCTATCGGTCGCCTAACTATTGCTAAGGGTGAGATGATTGCCATCTCTTGAGCCCTTAATCGATGCCATTGCTGCCTGCCCCGTCTCTGCCCTTCTCTGTCGATGCTCTTTGCATGTTCTTATATAGCCCCTCTTCGGGTTCTATGTTTGGTATGCATTTAAGGCTGAGATTTCTATGCCTATGCTTGCTCGAATTACGATTCGTACTTGATATCCTAAGATTTCGTATTGATTCTTACCATTTGTTGTGAGATTTGGGTAGGGATATGGTAAGGGAAAGCTGGCTAACATTTGGCAGGTGTCTCGCCGGATTCTCAGGCGAGAATCTCGGCTGGGCGACAGGGGCGAAGGGGCGGCTCTCGTAAGTTTCTAGGTTTAGGGTTCGTTTTGTTTGTATTGGAAGAGAAAGGGTAAGGGCTGCTGATAATGGGAATTCAAGACTTGGGCTGAGGGAAAATAACGGGTGAGTTGGGCGTGGGCTTGCGGGTTGCGGGTCGCGGATTTTGGGCTGGGCGACGGGTAGAGGGGAGCTGGGCCTGCGGGTGCTGGTAAAGGGTTTGGGCTGGGTTGGTCAATTAGGTGTTTAGTTTTAATTAATTAGCTAGTTAGTGCATTATTAATTAATTAACAAATGTGCTTTATTATAATTATCTAGGTGCTACATTAGTCTTAATTATTTAGGTGCTAAATTAGTCTAATTATTTAGGTGCTAAATGCAGGCGCGTTATTTAATTAGTGCTTAATACTTTAGAATGCGACGCTATTATTTAAAATTTTATTGTTATGCATTATTGCGAAGTTAAATTAAAATTAAAATGAGCTTAGATTGAATTATTTAAATGTTAAATGCAAATATGATTTTTAAGAATTGTTTAAAGCTTTTATAAATGCGACGCTATTAAATGCATGTATTAGATTAAAATTGATTTTAAATTACAAATGATTACTAATAAATGCGGCTATGCTACACGACACGGCTTATCGCTAAATTATTTATTTTATGCATTTATTAATTATTTAAAAATTACGACAAAGCTTAAAGTTAATTAATGCGGGCGCGAGACTCTGAGTGTTTAAAACTCTACGTAAGACGCGATGTCATTATTGATTATTTATTTATGCCTGTATTTATGCTTTATTCGCTGCATTTTATTATAAAAATCCTAAAAATTATTTTACAAAATTAGTGTAATTTTATAGTTAATGGCTGGACGGGAGGGTCAAAATTGGGTGTCAACAGGTATGTGGATTGATACTGGCAGTGGAAGTAGATGAGAAAGGATAGAGGTCCCTCATACTATTGCATCTCGTAAGAGGTGTCCCCGTACGTAGGTCTTTCATAGAAAAATCAAAAGGGTCAAACTCAATAGATACAGAATTGTCACTAGCGAATTTCCTAACAGAAATTAAGTTTTAATGATATTAGGAGCATAAAGGATATTTTTAGGGAAAAGTAAGGGTGACGTGATGGTGTTTTAGTGGTGTCATAACCTTGAATTAGAATGTGATTGCCATTTCTGACCGGAATTATGAGTGAGGTGGGATATGTCATATGTGTCCATATACCAGACATCATCGGTCTGCTGTAAACTAATAGTATTGTATGCCTGACTCAGTTTGGTAGGGGACATAAGGTTATAGGCTTGCAGTGGTTGTTGGGCTGAAGATAGGTAGACTTGATGATGTTGGTTCATGTAGTGGGGGCTGGAGGTGGGCCCAGGAGTCCTGATTGTTGGCACTACCTAGTGAATTGGGCCTGGACTGTCGGATACAGATATTGTGGAAAGGCCTAGGTCCCGGGATGTGTGTTACAGTCATGTTACATTGATGCGCGATTTATGCACACACTAAACGCAAGTGCACGTGTCGTGACAAGTAATATAGTCTAGAAGACCAAGTTATCGTCCTCAGGGATTAGTGTCCAATTATCAACCTCTATTCTGTAGTATCTATTTGGTAAACGATAATTTGATGAATTGTTTATAGCTATGATTATAGATGCTAACTAAATTACTTTACTTTACTTCAGATATGATGGAAATAGGGCTTTCAAATCTCCTCAACTATCCGCTCGCTTTACTCGTTAATGCAAATAATTATGGTTCTTCTTCTATGTTGAGATAACAGGTTAACTAAGCCGTTTTATACTCCTGTCAAGGTAATATAAACACTCAACCCCAATGTAGAACCCTTCTATCTTTCGATGACAAGATTGACTACAAAGGAGGATTAAAAACAATAACCTATTAAGCTACACAAGTATCGGAGTACTTTCGTCCACGATTTAAACATATGTTTATTCAACTATAGCATATTCACAATCTCCCCTTTCGGCTTTCGATTAGAAATCATATAAGTTATGATAATTAGTGATCAATTAATTACCAAGCAATCAATACAATTATTGAATAAATCTCAACAATAATAAGAAGAAACCAAAACATGCATTAATTCATAAGAACGAGGTTCAAGCGATTCGACATGAAAAGCCCTAAATTAAGTTAGTTTCTAGCCATAGACATGCCAAGAACTAAACTAATATCCAACATACACAAAAAAGAAATAAAATAAAGAACAAGAAATTACTTAAAAGTAAGTCTCCAATCTTGATCTCCAAGTTGTGATGAATTCTAAAGTGTCGAACCCTCAAAATCTGACCTAAAAGGTCTTTTTATAACTTCAAAAACGTCCAAAACCTTTTCCTTCTTGGCCTTGGCCCATTCCTATTCATATTTGGCTGATTTCCCGCCTCGGCCCTGCAATCGGCGCCGCAACGCTGAACTTCTCTGCGCTTCTTGGCGCCGTGGCGCTCATTCTGTTGGTTAGTACGCGCGCTACGCTTTCTCACGGATTTTCAACTTTTTAGCTTTTTGAGTTCTGGAACCTCTGTTTCAGCCCTCTTTTCGCTCCTTCTCGCCAATGTGCAACTTTAAACCATTGTGACTCAAAAGAAAGAAAATCTATCCTAACACGACACATATTTGTACAAAAATGGGCAAAAGACTAACAAAAATGACTCAAAAGGTGTATATAAAATACACCGATCAGCCATGATGTTAGGTCGCCCATCGAGGGGTGTTGACCGGCCGTGATCGCCCATCGACTGGTTACCGCTACGCCCTTCCTCGTGCATCGCCTCGATTCTCGCGCCCACGACCTCTTTCACCTCCTCGGCCACCACGTTGAGGGTGGTGGTCTGTGTTGTGTTGTGGATCGGCGGTTGGCTATACGTCAACCGTCAATGCTTGTTGATTGTGTTCGTCATGTTTGGCTCGTCTAGTCTCTTCCAACAAAAAATGTGACCAAATTTGTTTCGTCATGCTAGGGAGGGGATCCGCTTATTAGATCATCATTGTATCTGCTTGTTGGATCATCATTGCACGTGTGTGATACTCACCTTTCGGCAAATCATTGATGAGTTTTAAAACCATATTTGTTTCGGAAATCGGAGTGCCAAAATTAGACAATTGATCGGCAATCAATTTTAGCTCTTTACAATAGTCTGACATGTTGGAAAAGTGTTCAAGTCGGGTGTTGTTAAATTATTCCTCCAAATAGACAGCGTGTGTATATTTGTTGTCTTGAATTACATCTAGCCACTTTCATGTCAGGTTGTCGACGTCGGGTGGACGATATGTGGTGGCATCGATGAGGACGTTGTATGCACAAGCATATATTTGAAATAATTCAACCCACTAAGAGTATTGTCCATCCTCTTGATCAAGAATCAAATAGATAAAGTTATTTATCGGTGAAGGCCGTATGAAAGGAGTTAGGAGAGGATGAGGGAGGAGGATGATATGTGACGTCGGGTTGGAGGAGGAATCCTCATGAGATTCGTGAGTAGCCATAAGGTGGCAGTTTCTGGTATGGTTCAAGAGAAGAAAAAAAAGGTTAGGGGGAAGGGTTGCCACCGCCGATAGTAGGGGGGGGGGGAGGGGGCACAGCGGCGAACAAGAGTGGTAAGAATGGTGTTTAGGGTTTGACTCTTGATACCATGTAGAATAGTGTAATTCTCCTCGGTTGGAGACTTCTCATTAATGCAATATTTATAGGTGTTTACAATTTACAAACCTAATTGGAGAAAGATCTCTATTTTACATAATTACACTAGAATAATAATTACAGAATATATGAAAAATAATTATGTATACTCTATCAACTAGGAATAGAAAACATATTCCTATATGACTTTGATAAATAAATTCTAACTAAACTTGGATTAAATAAATTACCAAATATCAAATTTTAATTAATTTTAATTATTAATTTTGATTTAGTTCCAACATACAAATATATCTTTACCTTGGAGTTGCAACTTAAATGCAGGAATTCAATGTCATTAATTAATTATTAGTTAAATCTAAAAACTAACCTAAATAGACATTCACCAAATAGCTTAAACTAAAAATATCCCACATATGTATTTCCTTCGTCTCAAATTATTTTTCTTGATAACTAAAAATAGTTGTCTCAAATTATTTGTCCTTTTAAAAGTTCAAGACATAATTAATTATTTTTTTCTCTATTTTACCCTTTATCATTAATGAAGATGACACATAATAAAATAAACATTTAATGGAGAGATGTTATAACTTAGACATAAATAATGATAAAGTAGGTCAAATACCCCTACTAATTAATATTTCGTAAAGGGCGTGTAAACCAAAAAAATGATAAATAATTTAAGACGGAGAGAGTACAATATATATATATATATATATATATAATTCATATAAAATATGTATATAATAATATATAATTTATGTATATCAGTTAAAAAAACAAATAGTGAATTCAGTCAGCTATTTGTGTAAAGGCCCTATTAAATATTCTTCATTTTATGTGTAAGTAGTAGTTGAGTTGCCAATTAAAAAAACCATATATATAGTTATCTTCTCTTTTAAAATGTGCTCCATACTAATTACACTACCTTTACACACACTGCGACAAAGTAATACTACTATACTAGTAAATGTTGTGTTACTTCGCACCGGTTTAAAATCTTGGGCCCGTCTTTTTACTCCTTCCCTACGGTTCATGGGCCAATTGTTTATCCTACAATTTAGCAATATGAAAAAGAGAGAAAAATCTTACTATCTCTATTCTGATTTTGGGGTTCAAATATTTCTATTTAATGTTGTCTCCTTGTGATTTATAGGTCACATATTCAAGCGGTGAAAAACAGACACTAATACTTGCATTATGGTAAACTGTCTACAATATCACATCCTTTACTTTGTGCACCAAATTGCTTTTTTTTTTAGAGTTTCAAAAACATCTCAAAGCAGGCTTAAAGGTTAGTTAAAGAAAAGGATAAATGGATATTTCATCCCCTAAATCACAATAAGAAAATACATACATTGGAGGATAGTAATAGCACATGCTAACCACTTTTGAGCTCAGTAATTGAAAATAGTCATCATCTTAAAATTTCAACTTCTAGAAGTGAAACTTTATGGCACTAGTTAAAATTGAAGCTCCACGATAATATCTATTTTTTCAATTACAAAAATAAAAAGTGGTTATTTTTTAAATTTCCCGGGAGGTCCTTATGGACTATAGACAATTGAGGGCAGGAGAGGAATACAAAAATGGGGACAAAGAAAATCTCAGTTTTAATCATCCATCAAAGATCCCTTTGTCCCCTATTAAGTTTAGCGACAAGACAATTACCAGAAGCCCTACTGTCTTAATTAGTGCCTCGTACACCTAGGGTTAGGGAGCCCTATTGTGGCTATTTGTGTAGTACTATTGTTCTACAAAATTAAACAAGCAACCTGCCAAATTTGGTTAAATGGCCAACTACATGATAATTGCGTACGTCCTTGTGTTTAGACGGTAAAGGGCTCTCGGTCACATGAATAGTTCTATGTGGTTATTAATATTTGGTTTTAAGACGTAGTTATGTTTATATTGTTTTTTTCATACATAATCATAAAAAGTCTAGTTAGATTGCAAGGATACTCAGTCACGTAAATAGGTTGATGTGGTCATTGATGTCTGGTCTTGAGACGTGAATCATCTAAGACATTGTGTTGACCATATTTTTCTATGTTATTAATCTGAAGAAATGTTTTGTATATTCTTTAAAAAATACCAACTTTACTCGACATTGGACGATGTTCAATAGCCAACGGCCACTCTCATGGCCTTTCTATTTTATCAATTCTCACGCACTCCTCATCATTATGTTTTACAAATTCTATTTTACTATTTCTTTTCTTGTTCGAATATATATATACACACACTAAAATCTCTATAAATTAATAATATCGGAATCACGTAATTTTATTAATTTAAAGAGTTATTTATTAATCGATAAATTAATAATTTATTAATTTAAAGAGATCTTACATTATTCTTCATTAATAAAATATATATACAGTATATTGACTAATTGAATGATATTCATGTACAATGTGATTAATTAAATATAGTACATCTCCTAAAAAACAAAGTTCATTGTAATACGCAATACTAGTTAAAACTTAATGCAAGTTCATGTATGGTAAGGAAATCAACTACTATATAAACAACATCAAACATTCCTAATTATTGAAGAAGACATTCATGAACTTGATACGATGATTAATGGCTTTGGGTACCGCAACAAAATGGATGGCAATCACCTATTGAATTACCCGGGTGAAAATGATACATGTTCAGAGGTCCAAAGTTTAGAAGAAATTGTAGCTAGTGTTGTTGAAAATCATATTGAAGATGAAACTGAAGATGATACAATGCATTTACAACCAATTACGCGGAAGGAAGCACTCATAGCGGTAACAACTCTTCGCTATTTTTTGTTGCAGTATGAGAACGCAACACCAGAGCTTTTGGATGCAGTAAGGAAAGTTATAGATGAAATACACCTAGATTTAAATTTTAAGAAGAAGCAAACAACAATAGAATCATATTTTACTAAGTTATCCTAGTTATATTTGTAATTTTATAGAATTATTAATTTATAAAATTGAAGGGACCATAAATTTATATAAGTGTCTTCCGAAAAATTATTATCTTATTAATTTATCGAAATTATTAATTTAGATCTTGGGCTCAAGTCGAGACCGAGAAAAAATATTATTTTAGAGAGATTATTAATTTATCGAATATTAATTTATAGAAGTTCTACCGTATACTTTTTTGTATATCATGTATTATATCCAAATTTAAACCAATGAAGTACGTATCCGACTGATCATGCTAATCACATTTCTCAATTTCTGTTCTATCTTCTTTTTTTTTGGGTGGTAAATGCCAATCATGCATGATCCTATTTGTCATGTCATTTTACTTGTTTTCCTGCACTCAATTGTGTGTCATTCATACTAATTGAGTGTTTGGTTAGTTTAATGGCTTGATTGTCTATAATTCTTCCAAGTTTGTTAGACATTAATTAATTAAGCATATCTCACTTTTATCCACCAATAGTATATCAACACGAGTCTTCCAACAGCAAATTAAGAAGGCATTATTTGAAATAATGTTAACTAGTTGAATCTGTCATTTTCCCTTGTTAACTATGTGTAAAATAATAACATCCTCTTGATTTAAAAAGAATATAGCTGTGATTTTGGTAAAGAACGAAGAAAACAGAAACAATTTTGTGAAAAGGATGTGAGCATTGAGATGGAAGATAGCATATACCTTTTTGTAAAAATGGATTTATGATTTAAATTTTATGAATTCAATTTTTAAAGTTCTTACCGTCGAATTTATTATAATTTTAAAGTTATGAATTCATATTTACTATTTGTTATAGTTTTAGTAAATTTTTACACATAAATTTATACTTATCGATCGTCAAAAGTACTAGGCTCATATGAAACCAGTAAGGTGGATTCACCTTGAGCTTTTCTGCTTTTGGAAAGAGTCGGTTATTATGTAGCTTTCTAAACTAGCCTAGTGTTTTTGGCTTGAGGTGACGTACCAACAAACCTTCAATCTCAATCAATAGGATGGGGGCAAAGCTAAGGTCAATAAAACAGTTAGGAAATATCATTTAGATTGGATTAATTATGGTCCTAAATATATCAGAATCTTTGTGTCTTTTCATAAACCTTCGCAAGATTTTCTTACCTCAATAAAGCCAATTATATTTGTCAATATCTTTTTATATTATCTTAACATATAGTAAATCATTTGATATCTCATTTTTACTGGCTCAACGAAATAAGATTCACACATCTTATGACCCATTAAAGAGAAAGAGTTCCTACTATGAATGTTGGATTTAAACTCGATATCTTTAATTAAGGATGAAAACATTTTATTCATTCCACCCTATCACTGACCGGTTATTTGTCATTATCTCATGTCAATTCACATGGAACACAATTTTCTTCAAGCCTAACCCAGCCTTCAGTAGGTAGATAAAGCAAGATTTTACTTTCACGAAGGACCAGTAAAAGTGTTTTAAGTTAAACATTGTCAATGTATTAGTTTAAGTTAAACTTATACGCTATCATTGCATCAAACTTAAACTCTCAGTTGTTTGATAGGATGCATTAGGCAAAATAATGTTGGTTAAATTTTGGTACAATGTTTGATTGTAAATTTAAGTCTAGTACAATTAATATCTGTTATAGCTAGTTAATGGTTAAAGCTAGCTAGGTTGGTGTGAATGAGAAATGGAGGGAAAAATGAAATGAAATGAAAGGAAAATGAAGTTCAAAGCAAAATTCATTTTCAAAGGAGGTTTGTACCACATCGGTGGTAGAAAGTAAACGTTATGTGCTTATATTATAAAGCACTTTCTCTAGCTCTTAAAAGGTTTAGAAGAGGGACTCCCCTCGCATCGTCGTCGCTCGGCTTTGGATTTGTGATTATTGATCTTCATTTTCTGAAAAATATTTTTTTATTTCCGCCGGAAAAAGATTAATTGATAATTAATTTTTGCGGAATAAAAATTAAATTTCCCAAACGTTTTTTTTTTCATTTTCCGAAAAGGCAAAGTGACCTTTCCGATCAGTCACCAACCTTTCCGAACAGGCACCTTCGAGGCTATATAAACTGAGTACTGAGGCAATATCTCATTTTTAAGACACTGAAAATAATTTCCTTCATTGAAATTCTGCATTCTCTTTCACAAATAAAACTATCGAGTCTTACTGTGGTTCGTTTCCAACTTTGAGTTCGTCGAAGTCATCGGCGTTTGAAGTACCGCTACTCCTGCGACAGGTATATCTGTTTTATCCTGGGAGGAAGTAATACATAACCTAGAGTACAATGAGGGGATTAAATTCCTTAAGGACACATAGTGAATTCTGTGGTCTCGGATATTTTTCTTGCTTTCTGCATTATTCCTTTTTCCAATTTCTGGTTTTTCCGTTTTCTGATTTTGAACACAGGTGTACTAACAAACTTAAGGAATTTAAAATTATTTTTGTGTTCACTTGTTCTTGTTTAACGATTACAGAACATTGTCAGGAAAGAAAAGAAAAAGAAATAAAAGGTGTTTTCCCATAAAATAAAAAAGGTGTTTTTCCAGAAAGTAAAAATAAAAAGGAAAGGAAACGTGTATGTTTGTTGTTTCGGTGTAACGAACTTGTATGTTGTTTGGAGTCTAAAATCTTTGGATTTTCTACTCCGGTTGAGATTAAAGTTGTCATAACTTTCTACTCATTTGGGTACTTGATTTGAAGATATAAAAACTTCATCAAATATACAACATATAATTTACTGCATTTCGTTTCAAGTATTTTGATTCGGTTTGAAGAAATAAAATCTTCACCGTTGTGTATTATATTTGTTGCTATCAAAATTGATTCGGTTTGAAGAAATAAAATATTCACCGTTTATTAAATTTTTTCTGTTGTTTCGTTTGCGACAGAAATGGAAAACATTACTCCAGATATGAATGCTACACACCAGCACCCGTGGTTAGTTCTACGAGCAATGTTGCGTCCTCCAACAGATCGCACCAAAGACTGCCCGGCTGCAGGTTCGGAAAATTCACCGGAATTGGTTTCAAAAGATGGCAACAAAAGATGTTCTTCTATTTAACTACTTTAAGCCTCCAAAAATTTATTAAGGAGATCGTTCCAGTTTTGCCGGAATCAACACCTGAGAATGAACGTTTTGTTGTAACTGAGGCATGAAAGCACTTAGATTTTTTGTGCAAGAATTATATTCTTAGCGGACTGGAGGATGATCTTTACAACGTCTATAGTAATGTGTGAACATCAAAAGAGCTATGGGATGCGTTGGAAAAGAAATATAAAACAGAAGATGTTGGATTTAAGAAATTCATTGTTGCCAAATTTCTGGACTATAAAATGGTAGATGGAAAGTCTGTTGTTACTCAAGTTCAAGAGTTGCAGGTTATCATCCACGATCTCCTCGCTGAAGGTTTGGTGATTAGTGAGGAGTTTCAAGTTGCGGCAGTGATAGAAAAATTGTCTCCTTCATGGAATGACTTCAAAAATTACTTGAAACACAATCGAAAAGAGATGACACTGGAAGATCTCATCGTCCGGTTGAGAATCGAGGAAGATAACAAGGCAGCTGAGAAAAAGGTAAATGGGAGATCAACCATAGGGGGAGCACATATTGTTGAAAATGTCCCAACTAATCAGAAAAAGAGAAAAAAGGCATCGGGGCTAAGGAACTATCCCAACAAGAAGAAATTCAAGGGAAACTGCCATAATTATGGAAAATCGGACACAAAGTTGCAGACTGTCGTGCTCCGAAAAAGGAAAAGAAGAAGGGTCAAACTAATATGGTTGAAACAAACAATGAGGTTGATGACTTATGCGCTATGTTGTCTGAGTGCAACCTAGTGGAAAATTCGAGAGAGTGGTGGATTGACTCTGGCGCCACTCGCCACATTTGTGCTGTTAGAGAAACCTTTGCTTCATATGCTCCCGTCGGGCCCGATGTTAAGCATATTTTGTATACGTCTTTTGAGTCATTTTTAGTTGGTATTTTACTCATTTTTGTTGTGCTTAGTGTAACAGTAGGTTTGTTTTTCTTTCCTTTGAGTCACAGCGGTGCAAAAAGGCAAAATGACAAAAAGGAACGAGAAATGGGCAGAAAAGGTGCTCCCGAGGCGAAAAGGACGAAAGTTGGCAACTCAGAGCGAAAGAAGACAGCATCGCAGTGCCACTATGTAGAACCACGATGCCATATTTATCGAGGAGCCACAGGACATTCAGCACCACGGTGCCATCAGGCAGTACCGCGGTGCCATTTGTGCTGAGAAGGTGCAGGAGTTTCGGTACCGTTGTGCCGGTATGCAGAACCGCGGTGTCGACGAGGGAAATTTTAGTTCCGAAGGCAAATTGGCTAAGGGAGGATTGGTCCATAGGGCACGAAAATTAGAGGATATTTAAGCCCTAGGGATTAATGCTATGGAAAGACTGGTCATTCAATAACATAACACAAGGCGGATTTGGAGCTATAATTGGAGACTTTGTTCTACATAATTTATTTTTTTCGTTTTTACTTCAGTTTATGTATGGATATTGTGTTAGTTCTTAGCGTGACTATGGCTAGGAGCTAAACACTCTATTAGGGCTTTCCTTATGAATCGCTTGAAACTATTATTCATGAATTAATGCAGTAGTTTGATTTCTTTTTCGCTTGATTAAGATTTAGTCAATATTCGGTATGAATGTTTGATAACTAATTGATCACAAGTTATCATAACCTATATGATTTCGAATAAAAAACCGAAAGGAGAGATTTGAATATGTTATAATTGACTAGACATAGGTTAAAATCGCTGACGAAAGTACCCCGATACTTGTGTAGCATTATAAGTTACTGTTCTTAATCATCTTATGTGGTAAATCCTATCATAGAAATATAGAAGGGTTCTACACCGGGGTTGAGTGATTATATGTCCTAACCGGAATATAAGACAGTCTAGTTAACCGCTATCTTAACGAAGAAGAAGAATCATTTTAGTTGCATTAAAGATTGAAGAAAATGGATAGTCGAGGATTTTGGAAGCCCTAATTCATTCATAATTGATTGCAATTTTATTAGTTTAAATCTTGCAATTATTCTAGTAGTTAAATAAATACCTCAATCAAATATCGATTGCCAAATAGATAACATAAAATAAATGAATGGTACTTAGAAACCAGTCTCTGTGGATAATATTCGGACTTACAGACTATATTACTTGTGAACGATGCGTACGCTTGCGTGAGCAGTCGAAATATCGCTAACAAATTTTTGGCGTCGTTGCCGGGGACTGACGTACATCTAATATCGAATCATCTATTTTTAATTTCTAATTTGGTCGCTCCCAGAACAAGTTTCTAACTCGTTCTGAGAGCAAATTTTTGTTATCACTTTTTGTTGTCACTTTTTGGTTACAGCGACTTCAAGTCGCCCTTTTTGGTCATGGCCAAAGGGGGCGACTAAGTCGTCCTCTTTGGTCAGAATCAAAAGGGGCGAATTTTTCAAGTCGCCCTTTTTGCTCCACTTTATATTTTGCTTTCATTATTTATTTTTAATAAGATATAAATAACCGATACCTTATGAAAGAACAAAATATAAAATACGTTGAGAAATATCATCTCTCGTGATTTTTCTATCTCCGTTGCTATCCGCCCTATGATAATTAATCACACATAATATCATGGTCAAGTAAAATGTTATAATGAGTACAAATGAAATAACAAATTATATTATCACGTTCTAATATTTTCTTTTTCAAACGTTAGTTTTCTGCTTTCTTGTTTTCCAACATTCAATCTTCACTGAATGCATATATCATAGTATATAAATATTATGACGTACTAAGATTATCACGTACTAATATTTTCTTTTAGTATTTATTTTTAATAAGATATAAATAAATATGTATTTCTTACTTTTGAAATTTTAATTTATTTCTAAACTTTTATTCCACTGCCCATAAATGTTTCGATGTTTAAATTTATCTATCATATTTTATTAATAAAATCAAATTACTACAAAATATAAATAGATAATATATATATATATATTTGAACCGATTTGTTGTAAGTGTTGATAATATATATTACATTTTAATTAAAAGCGATTTTGATCTATTATTTCTATTACTAATAGATGAAAATATTAAAAGCCCTCCTTTCAAATTAAGTCGCATTATAGACTTTCGTTCATCATAAATTACCCTCTTAGATTTTTTCCTAATTTAAATCCATAAAATAAATATCCAAAATTACGAATATCTGATTTTTTGGATATCCGAAATATTCGGATCCGAATCCGATCTGTCTTATAAAATAGTGAAGATCGATTTTGTATTTCTATAGAAATGACATTTAAGTTTATTTAACCAAAGAGGACGACTTTTTGATTGAGAAGGCGAAGAGGGCTACAACAATCGCCCTGGTTGAGAAGGCAAAGAGGGCGACTAAAAATCGCCTTGGTTTAAATGGCAAAGAAGGCGACTAAAAATCGTCTGGTTGAGAAGGCAAAGAGGGCGACTTTCGCCCTTTTTGGTATACATAAAAAAGGGCGAGTTTAGTCGCCCTATTTGTCTTTACCAAAGGGGGAGACTTGAGAAAATCGTCATTTTTGATCTTACAATTACAAAGCTAATTAAAGTCACATATGTAATTACACAAATAAAAATAAAAATTAATACTTGACAAATATGCGCCATTATAAATGATATATTAAATTAGGTATTTAAGATACATATTATTTCTTGAAAATATATTAAGTAATAATAACATATTTGTAAATGATATATCAAATTAGATATGTTTTAATTTAATTAATTATGAAAATTTAAAGCACATATTTGTAAGAACATCATATGTTGTATATATTATTTATGAAACTATTAATAGTAATTGATGTTTTTAATCTTTAAAAGTAGATTTCAAATTAAACAAAAATTATAATTCTTACATCAAGAAAAACGATTTTCTCAAGTCGCCCCCTTTGCTAAGGCCAAATAGGGCGACTAAACTCGCCCTTTTTGATATACCTCAAAAAGGGCGAGTTCACTCGCCCTATTTGGCCTTAGCAAAGGGGGCGACTTGATAAAATCTCCCTTCTTGATCTAAGAATTACAAAAAGTCACATATGTAATTACACAATTAAAAATAAAAATAAAAATTAATACTTGACAAATATGCGTCATTATAAATGATATATTAAATTAGGTATTTAAGATACATATTATTTCTTGAAAATATATTAATTAGTAATAACATATTTGTAAATAATATTGAAAAAATAATAGTATATTTTTAAATTAGATATGTTTTAATTTAATTAATTATGAAAATTAAAAGTACATATTTTTAAGAACATCATGTGTTGTATATATTATTTGACAAACTATTAATATTAATGAATATTTTTAATCTTTAAAAGTATATTTACAATTGAACAAAAATTATAATTCTTAGATCAAGATTTAATTTATCAAGTTACCCTTTGTAGTTAAATAGATACCAAACTCGCCCTTTTTGATATATCTCAAAAAGGACGAGTTCACTCGCCCTATTTGGCTTTAGCAAAGGGGGCGACTTGTGAAAATCGCCCTTCTTGATATAAGAATTATAATTTTTATTCAATTTGAAATATACTTTTAAAGATTAAAAATTTCAAACGTGACTAATTATCTTTTTAACTCAAAGCCTCGGAATCCGATCCGAAAATTTTGGATAGCCGATTTTTTGGATATCCGAACTATTCGGATCCGAATCCGATCCTAAATGATCCAAAAATTACAAATATCCGTTTTTTTGGATATCTGAAATATTCGGATCCGAATCCGATCCGAAATTATCAAAAAATTACGAATATCCGATTTTTTGGATATCCAAACTATTCGGATCCGAATCCTATCCTAAATGATCCGAAAATTACGAATATCTGATTTTTTTGGATATCCGAAATATTCGGATCCGAATCCGATCCTAAATTATCAGAAAATTACGAATATCTGAAATATTCGAATCCGATATGTAAATATTAAACACAACCTGGCCCGGTTGATTAACCGACCGGTTGACCGTAGTTTAACCGCCCGACCGGCAGTAGGCATACCGGTTGGGGTTGGGTTGCCTCAACCCCAACCCGCACGTTATTTAAAAACCAGAAGACCTGACGTTAGGCGATCGAAAAACCTGCCTGATTCTGTTAACCTGACCGACCAGAATAAAAAAATTAAAAATTGCCCAACGGTCAAAATGACCGTTGGGCTTGGGAAGGGTCAAAGTGGTCAAGCATCTGCCATTTACCGCTGGTCGATATATATATTTTTTTTGTTTTTGTTTTGTTTTATTATTTATTTTAATTCCATTTTTACCCTTTAAAAATCTATAAATTCTCTACATTTTCTTCATTTTTATCACACAACATTTCTCTCAATTCTCTTATTCTCAATTTCTCATACTCTTAATCATCTTTATTATCAATTTTCAAGTTATTAATATTATTAGTTTTCAAATTCAAAGTAGCAAGACGCAAGACTTGAGCTTCGAGTTTCTATCAATTCAATCTCAAGTTTGGTACACTCGTTTCATTCTCTAATTATTTTATTAAATTGTCATATTTATTTGTTGATTATTTAAATATTTTATAATGTCTTTACTAAGGAATTGCGTCGGATCGCCAGTAAATCTAGTTCGGGGTAAAAATCAGTAGTTCTTCATCATCTAATCAAAATATAGATTATGATCAAATGCAAGAAGATTTTGGAATAAGATAATGAATGTGATAACGCTCAATTAGATAATATTGTTGAACTTGAACAAGAACAAGAACCTCCTACACCTACTAGTGTTCCTTCACAATGTTGGTACCGCTAGTGGTAGTCGTAGTCGAGACCTCCTTACCGTAACCAGAGCAAGAAAAAAAGGAGTAAAGTGTGGCTCTTTATGATATAGTTGGTACCGATAGAGTTAAATGTAATATTTGTGGGAGAACTTATAAACATAAGCAGGTGGTGACGGGGACGGGCACTATAGGTAGACATATAAAACACGATCATACGGCACAACGATGGGATCTGTCTCGATTTAGAACCCGGCCAACAACAACTTAATCCATTAACCTGGGGTTGGCTAAGTACGATCCAAAAAGATCGCATTGAATTAGCAAAATGATTGTCGGAGGTTGTTTGCCTTTTCTTTTCGCTTCTTCTTCATATTTAATTACATATATTCAAAGAGTATATAATCCTTTTTAAAGGTGTTCCTCGTAGTACTACTAGAGCCGATATTTTTAGACTTCATAATGATTATGTTATTTTCTTGCAATATTTGTTTGCTAACCTTCCATGCCACGTTAGTTTTACTTGGACATATCGGACATCGTTGACAACGGTTATGATTATTTAACAATTACTTGTCATTGGATTGATGAAAATTTTAAAATGGAAAACGATTATTGCTTTTTATGTATGACGAGGATCAAAGTCATCTTCGAAAATATATAAGTTTAAACTATTTGTTTTTATGCCCAAAAATATAATCTTTATAATAAAATACTTTGTGTATCATTTGATAATGCATCTAATAATATCATTGTAGATCTTTTAAAAGCGGAAGTACAACCACCACTTCGATATATTTCATGTTCGTTGTGCTTGTCATATTTATAATTTAATTGTTAAAAGTGGTCTTGATTTATTTTCACCAAATAAAACTTGTCAAAAGAGTCATTGGAGTTATTCAGTAATAATAGGAAAAATAGAATTATAGAATTTAAAGAAAAATGTAAACAATTTAATTTGAGACCTAAATTCATGCCGTAAGAGATTATTACGGTGGAATTATACTTATTTATTTTTAAAAGAATGTTATAAGTATAAAGACCCATAACACATGTTGCAAATGCGCATTGTAAGAACGTAATGTATATGTTAACCGACGAACATTGGAAATCAATTGGTGAACTTTTAAAAATTTTACGTAAATTTTACATCGCAATCGTTGAATTTTCGTGGATCTTATTACCCAACAATTTGTAATGCTTTAGCTCATATAAATGAAATTTCCTATTTACTTTATGGTTTAAAATCAAATGTGAAATATAGATCGATTCTGATTATGTTTGAAAAGTTTAAAAATATTTTTTCCTATTCCGATGTTTATTGTATTAGTGCAATCTTAAATCCTTCTATTAAAAAGGTAGATTGTCATAATCTAATATTTAGTTTATATACTTATATGGAAATAGGTGGAGTAAAACTCCATCTTCATTTGATTGCATAAATAAACTTGATACTAATTTAACAACATTATATGAATATTATGCTACATTACATGATAACACCAACTCGCTACTAATATTCCTTCTAGTTCTGCATCGTGTCTACACTGCAGGATTGATGATGACGATGAAGAAGAATCTTTAGACATATGGAGCACTTTTACAACACAACCAACCAAGCCGATCTTGCGATGAGATGCAATTTTATTTGCAAAAGCCACGAGCCGAAGAAAAATTTTGACCCTTTACAATGGTGGCGGATAACAAAAGGCAATTCCGTGACTTGCGATGGCGGGATGTTCTTAATGTGTCGATCTCAACGGTGGCTTCAAAGTGCATTTAGCCAAGCACGAGATCAAATAGGACACACGCCACTCATTGGGTGGAAGCACATTAGAAGTGTTAGTCCGCTGGATCGGATCGATCGAGAGAAGAAATCAAGGATGTGAGACGCGTTAATTCTCCGTAAGATGAAGAAATAGGCAATATTTTGGAAGGCGGAGCGAAGGCGGATCGAATTAATACTCCATTTAGAGGCTATGGAGCATAACCAATTCAATCAACCTATAGATTACGAAGAACTTGCAAAAAGGATGCATAATATGTAAATAAAATTATTATTACTTCATTATGTACTCTTATTAACGTTATGAAAGTTCAAAAGTTTACATCTTATCATTAATTTTAATTTTACTATCTATTTAGTTGTTAATCTGTTATTACTTATAAGTTATATGACTTATATCTACTAATCTAATAAATTAATAAAATTATAATTACAAATTTACAATATAAACTATAAAGTTATAAACTATAAAGTATAAAGTTATAATCTATAATAAAGTATAAAGTTATAAACTATAAAATAAAAGTTAACTTTAAAGTTTCAATTTTAATATATACAACTAAATTATATATTATATTATTATATTACATATTTAAATTGAATTTAGTTTATATTATAAAAATAAATACTAGAATTTAAAAAAATTAAAAAAAAAGAAATCGACGGTTGGACTTGCTCGACCTTAGCACGCCAACTCGAATCAGAACTAACCGACGGTTGGCGTCTTGAGTCCGAACCGACCGCAGAATCGGGCCCTAACCTTGAAGGGCTACCGTCCGGCCCGGTCAGCCCGTTAGCCGGGTATAGTAAATATACAAAAATTACGAATATCCGATTTTTTGGATATCCAAACTATTCGGATCCGAATCCGATCCTAAATGATCTGAAAATTACGAATATCCGATTTTTTGGATATCCAAAATATTCGGATCCGAATCCGATCCAAAATTATCCGAAAATTATGAATATCTGAAATATTTGAATCCGAAAATATCCGAAAATTACGAATATCTAATTTTTTGGATATTCAAAATATTCGAATCTGAACCCGATCCGAAATTATCCAAAAATTACGAATATCCAATTTTTTGGATACCCGAATCCGATCCGAAATTATTCGAAAATTATGAATATCCGATTTTTTGGATATCCGAAATATTCAGATCCGAATCTCATCCGAAATTATTCGAAAATTACGGATCTTTTGTATATCCGATCCGAGATTATCCGAAAATTATGAATATCCGATTTTTTTGATATCCGAAATATTCGGATCCGAATCCGATCCGAAATTATCCGAAAATTACGAATATTCGATTTTTTGGATATCCAAAATATTCGAATCCGATCCAAAATTATTTGAAAGTTACGTATATCCGATTTTTTTGATATTCGGAATATTTGGATCCGATCCGAAAATTATGAATATCCAATTTTTTGGATATCCGAAATATTCGGTTCCAAATCCAAGCAATTTATGATTATGAGGAGTATAAATATAACAAGTATTGATGGTTGGTTTAGTGGTAGAATTACACAATTCCACAGAGGATGCCCGGATTCGATTCTTAGCAGGGGGTTGTATTTGTGGTGATTAATGTTGCATAACTAGTGGTCTAGTGGTAGTACAGTGTCACAGTTCTTCAGACCAGGGTTCGAGTTTCAGTTGGTGCATTTAAATTTTTCTCTTTTTTGAACCTTCCGTCGCCCTTTTTGAGGTTCATCAAAAAGGACAATTATTGTCGCACCGTTTGGTCCTTACCAAAGTCTCAAAAAGGGCGATTGTAGTCGCCCTATTTGGTAAGGACCAAATAGGGAGACTTGAAAAATCACCCTTTTTTATCTAAGACAACGGACGTAATAAGGCGACTTGAAGGACGACTAAAAATCGTCCCCTTTGATCTAAGGGGGCGATATTCCAACCAAGAGGGTGACTACAATCACCCTCTTTGAACCGATTAGTCGCCCTCTTTGAACCGATTTGTTGTAGTGTGTATTTAAGGTAGATTATAATTTTTACTATATTAAAAGTCACTTTTGTACAATTATATATATTGTGAATTAATGAAAGAAATTATTATATTCTTACACTATTTATATTTGTTCAAGTCCATTGCCATAATAGTTAGCGGTGTTCATTAGTATTTCACACATCCTGCATAACATCCTAAACCTTGATTACATTGATACAAATGAATTTTACCTACACGTATTTATGAATACAAATTGATGATAGCTAAAAATGGTTAAATTCGTGTGTGAACACTTAATTTCCTAATCAAGAATAAATATCAATTTCTGGAAATATTTAACACTTAAACGGCTCTAATTTGATTACGTTTAGAACTAATTAAAAGTTAGGCATGATATAACAACTAGCCAACACTAGCATCAAGTTCCGTAGTTGGAATCACAATCACTAACAATAAGGGGGCAGAAGTGTCCCCCCCCCCCCCTCTATAAATTGGGTGCTATTATTTATAACCAAACGAAAACATTTGCAATTCTTTCCTTTTTAACTAATTATAATAATCAAATATTTGTATAGATTTGGCAGATGAAAGGGCCATGCAAATATGCAAGTAAAAAATAGTTAGGCAGCATACTCGGACTAGAGTTGGTGTTTGGCAGCTCGTTTTCATTAGAACATATTAAGTTGTTTGTTACATAAGTAGGAATATTTTTGACATATTTCTGAGGAAATTTAAAAAGCTGTCAAATAAAACATATGCACAGATATAGTTATAAAGATTTGAAAGCTACTTTACTTATGATGTATGAAGAAAGAGATGGGCACGTTGTGGTGCAGTCCTATTCTTATTTTAAGTGAATTTCCATGTTGCAATCACTACTCATGTTTCTAACTAAAGATCTTACATTATTTCCAAAGACTAGAAATTAGTTTTTTTCTATTTTATTTTTGATTTTTAGTGTTGGGAACTAAAAGATGTAATTTCAAGTATAGACGCAAAATAGATCGAGAATATTATTTACCTATTTCATAGTAGAGAATTTGAGAATCATCACCAAAATATTATTATTTACTAGGGAGGAAGACTTTGTTCTACGAACTAAATGTGTACAATTATATGTTTTTGGGAAGAGATGAGGAGAATAAGAAGAACATTTTCGTCTTTGTGTTAATGCGTTCTTTTTTTCCTCACCCAAAAAAAAGCTTTTTGCCCCTACATAATTAAAAAAAAAAGTACAATTATACTTCGATGTGACTTTTATAGTTAGCGTGAGGGGCATATTTAGACTTTTTGAATGATTCAAGTTATATTTGAGATCACAAAAAATAATGTTTGAGGTTTCTATTAACTTGCGAGGGGCATATTAGACGTTTGATATTTGAGATCACAAAAAAGAGAGTACATAGTGTTAGTAAAATAGAAGAACAATATTGATCAAGAACAGTAAATCAGTAAAAAAATAACTTATCGAATTATAGCTGTGTTATGGCAAGTCACTATCTTTAAAGCGATTTCGTACCGACACCGGTGCAAATCGTTTAGCCCGATCGCTCCCCAATGTTCCACAACACTTACGGACAATGGTAGGAGTATTTATGGATAATGGTCGTTGCAACAATTAATTCGAAGTAATGAGCTTTGACCGGTTCGGGGACTATTAATTTCTGAAGATTAAATCTTGACCGGATTCGTAATAATTAGTTCCGGAGGTATAAGCCTTGACCGGTAAAACTGATTCCGGAGGTATGAGAGATACGCTCGGATTTTAATCCGATAACTATGAATTTGGATAATTTCGGGTAATCTCAAAAATATTTTGTAAAATCAAAATTAAATTAGGCCTCACATATACCTTGCGCGTAAAAGCCGTAAAGGGATTCGTAATAATTAGTTCCGGAGGTATAAGCCTTGACCGGTAAAACTGATTCCGGAGGTATGAGAGATACGCTCGGATTTTAATCCGATAAGTATGAATTTGGATAATTTCGGGTAATCTCAAAAATATTTTGTAAAATCAAAATTAAATTAGGCCTCACATATACCTTGCGCGTAAAAGCCGTAAAGGGAGGCAGATCAATACGTTTTACCTACGAAACCCAACTCTCATGTGCGCGAGGCCCTCTCTCATGTGCGTGAGACCCCTCTCTTATTCTAGTCCATTTACTAACCCAATAAACACATTTCAATATAAGAGGAAAGAAATGTATTTTCACTACCAATGTGGTACAAAGTGCTTTTCACAAGAGTCAATAAAGAGAGAATGAAGGATCCTCAGAGATTTTTTGATTTTACATTACTTGAATTAATAAAATAACAATGAAAATGATAAATGACTCATACACATAGGTTAATGATGTGACAAATCACAAACATTAAAGATACTTTTGGACTTTTTCCTTATTTATAATGGAATGATCCGTATTAAATTTACAATTAATAAGATGTTACTGTAACGTCTTTGTGCCGACGGTCCCTACATTTTAGGAGTAAGATCTGGTACACTATCCTTATCAGACCTCATGTTATGAAATTTAATTGGATATGTTATTGTTTGTCGTAAGATGTTACTATAAGATTGCAACCAGAATCCTCATATCAATAATTCAAATTTTATTCAATTATTTTTTATTGTGTTAATTATTTGATGGAGGAATCAATTGGGATTTTAGGAACTAAGTCAAGTAGCTTATTATTACTGGTCATTTTTATCTTTAAAGTCTTTGTAAGTAATTATGATATTAACAAAATTGTGCACGGTTCAGATTTAGAATCATTTGAACTTTAGCCAAATTAATTTTCGTCTTTTCAAATGTTTCTAATACCTAGTTTTCGGATACCGAAAGGGGAAAAGAAATTTCTAAATGCTATTCTTTAGTGTTTTACTTTCAACATTTCAATTAGTTTGTTTTAGTCCTTTGTCGGTACAAAACTGCAAAAGTATTAGTATATGTGTCTGTGCTAATGAAAATATTTATACGTAAAAATAAGGCATAAATCGGCATCTCAACATAAGTTATAATCTTTGCAAAACACTGTATTGTATCGATCAACATAATGATATTGTCAGTGTCCAATCTCATGACACGTATTATTCGTTTGGGTTCAACAGACCTCAGACTTCACTGATAAATCCTTTTTACTATGTCATCATCAAGCCTAAAACGTGTGTAACATGTAAACTTGTAATATACTTTATAAAGTTCTTCATGTTCCCATATCAATGTAGGATTTACTTAAGGTGTCATTTATACACCCCTTATTTAGAAAGTTGTCAGTCTAGAAACCTGTCAGTTTTTCTCATTAGCACGCCCTCCACATGGGCTCTGAGTAAGTCCAGCTCTTATATCATATTTGTCATAATCAAGCCCATGACAAGTATTGTTCGCTTTGGCCCAACAGATCTCACAATTTTACCCGTTGCGCTACGTCACTATCATCGAGCCTAAAAATGTGTATACCATGTGAACTTATATTATGCCTTATAAAACTCTTTACGTTCTCTCTAATTCAAATGTGGGATTAATCATTAATATGAAGATTGACAACCTAGAAGCCTGCAAATCTTTCTCGTTGACACGCTCTAATTTAGTTTACTCTATTAAACAATATCTTGATGATGTTTAAGAAATAAAGTAACTAATCTGTAGAGCAAATTGACATAGGAAGATTAGTTTTGACAATGACATACGAAGATGAAGATCTTTCGAAATCTATTGTCACGAATTTGCATTCCTTTTGGTTCTTTATGCAGATGGTATCTTTCAAACCTAGTGACATGCTCCATAAAAGGACAAGGAGAATGACAACATTAGAAAACCACATAAAACAACCAACAATCTTTTGAAATTACTCACATTGCCTAAAAGAGTTGCCAGTGTTGGAGTATTTAATTTCCATTGTTGTTCATTGCTTAATTTTTATGTTTATCCTTCTCATTTTTAGTTGATACGAGTAATTACTTTTAAATAATTAATTGTTGATTTTGTTACTCTCTTCTTAATTCCACATTTATAAAATTTCTTAAACAAATTAATTAAATAGTTATGCCACTACAAGTTTGTTCCCGAATGATTAGACTTCTCCGGTGTGAACCTAAAATTTGGTCGATTGCCCTTGTGAGTGCCAAAATGATAGTTGTCTCATAGATGATATTATTATTTTTAGTTTTATTATCTAATCTATTGCTAAAGGGGATTAATTTCTCAAATTTATGATTAAGTGTGGATTTGAAGTGGGATACAATTGTTTCTCAAAAAATACATTAGAGAATGTTCTCACCCTTGCTTGAAAAGTAACTAACTTTTGCACTATCTTCATATTGTATTGTATACACATGAAAATATTGTGCCTTATTCTCTCAATTTCTTTTATTAATTTGATTAGGATGATATAGATATACTACTATATAATTTCCGGCAGGACACTATAATTGCTTATTTTTGTATATTTTTCTTTGCTATTGTTTATTGTGATTGATAATTTTCTATACATGATCATAAAAAAGGTCATAATTCGAATAGCAGTATCCTAATGATACAATTAAATTTTCTCTTCTAAATTTAAGTAACCCATTACTTACTAATTTTTCACTAACAGCTTCATAAATGCATAAGACAGCTAAAATGGACAAGCTAGGAATATTAGTACACAAGATTAACTCTTTAATAAAATTTCGCACATTAATTTCCAAGTGGCCTAATAATCTAATTACACTTAAAACCAAGATTATACAAATACAAGGTCTTTATTCCTTTCTCATTTTACTTTTCTTAAAAAAAATGGACAAGTACTAAAATAAAATAGAATATCAGAAACAGAGAGAATGTAGTTGTTATGCGACCCAAAATTCTTTTAATTGGTAAGAAATGGGCCTTTAAAGTTTAAATCAAACAACAACAGTACGCAGACCTTATCGGCTGTTTTCGAGAAACCATCGGCTCAAGATAGAGCATGAGCACAAGCAAAGCAAGAGTAAAACAAGCAAGAACAACTGTTAGGAAAATTTTAAAGCAGTATGAAATTGATGATATAAAAAATGAATAGGCTATGATAGCGCATTCCGAAAAAGTATGCATTAACTAGCGCATGTAAATAAGCTAAATAATGTATAAATAATTGAAATTTCACTCTAAAAGAAAAAAAATATTAAATCAGAATTTAAACTTATTCAGTTAAATAAATTTACAAACTTGTAATCATATAATGTCATCATTATTGTGGTGTCAAAGTCTTCAAGTAAGACACTTCAATCGTCATTATGTTATTAGTTAAAATCTCACCATCACGAGTTTGAAGTTTGAACCTCAATGTGCAGTTAATAAATAAAAATAAAAAATATAATATTAAACTCTTTGAGACATTTTAAACATTTTCATAAATTAATCTTACATACTTATCAGTCCCAACTTTCTACGGTTAAGCATTATGGTGGATTGGACAAGTTCTCTGCATTCTTAATCGGGTCATTGGCACTTTTATCCATATTTTGTGCTAGTCTTTAATTTTTCCCCCTTAAGTTAAAGAACTTTTTTATAGGTATAAATTTATATTTTTATATTATAATATTTATAAGTTATGCCATGCTCCTTACAGAACTTATGTCCCAAGATTGGTAAATTGTCATGATAGCTTGAAGCGGGTTCAAAAGATCAACTGTATGGAATTTTTACTGTCTATTACCATAGATGGATTTCCATAACGGGGGTTGCAAAAATGAGTGGATGGTTAGGAAGACCAAGATACACAAAGGATTAGTAATTGAGATTATGTAAGTTATCCAAAAGGATATTTCTGTACATAAAAAGAACTCATTTATTCGTCTTATTTATTATTATTTATATATATTTCAGATAAACATAAGTTTAATTTTGAAGGATAAAAATTGAAGAGTAAAAACCAATCCATTTGAAGGGAAAAAAAATTAAAGATCAATCCATTTAAAGTGCAAAAGTGCAATTTTTTTCATTAATCGAATATCTCAAATTTGAATTCTAAAAAATCATAAAAAATTGTGTTTTTCGTTTTAAATGTATTTTATAGTGTCAAATTAGTCGGATTGAAAGCGGGTATCTGAATGGAATACCAAAATGAAAAAAGGAACCCCAACTTTCTCATTTCATTATTTTAACCCCAAAAAACTGAAAAGCCACTTCCTATAAATACCCCTTCGCTTTCACTTCTTATTTTCAGCCAACACTCAGAAAATCCTAACTACCAGACCTTTATATATACAACCCAAAAACATTATTCATTTTCTTCACCAAATTTGTTTATATCCAAAAGAGCAATGTCAGTTCTCAAAGACCAAGATCCACGTATCCATGCTATACAATCAAAAATTCGTGTTGTCCCTAATTTCCCTAAACCAGGTCCTTTCTTTATCTTTTATCTTCTTTTTTTCTTTAATGCAGAAAAAAGACTCAAAAATAGATACTCCCTGCCAATTTATGTAACGTAGTTTGATTGATTATGAAGTTTAAGAAATAAATGAAGAATTTTAAATTTTGTGATCTAAAGCAAGCTAAACATATTTGTGTGGTTATAAACTATATTGCTCGGACTTTCAAGAAGTGTTGCCCCACCTGTGTCAGTTTTTCCAAAAATACACTATTTAAGAACTCCAGAAAATTGTTGTCGTTTGAGCTCATGGTTAAAGTCGTGGAAACAAAGATTCCGCAGAAATGTGAGTTAAATCACAGACAATGTACCTCGTGGTTTTTCTCCATACCCCGCACATAGCAGGAGCTTAGTGCACCACCTTTTTTACACTATTTTCGAGTATCCGACACACCCATCAATATTTTTTGAGTCCTCTCGTTAAGCGTAATTTAAAGTTATATTGTTGTCAGATTAAAAAATTGGTCATTCTTTCTTTGTTTAGATGGATTAGAAAATAAAGTGTGTCATATAAATTGGGACATGAGTATTAAGGATTCATAATATCGGCCCAATTAGATAAAGTTTAAATCTTTGTTGTTTATGTTGTGTGTTAGTAATTTTATTTTTTTGGTGTTTAAATTTATACAGGGATAATGTTCCAAGATATAACTACTTTGTTAGTGGATCCAAAAGCATTCAAAGACACAATTAATTTATTTGTGGAGAGATACAAAGGCAAAAACATCTCAGTTGTTGCTGGTATGCACTACTCCACATTCTTAGCTATAGATTGTTTCCAACTACTAGAAAAAAAGGGATTATAAAAATAGAAAAAAAACAATAAAGCCCTCATCCTTTTCATTTTAGTTGTTTTTGTTTGTTTCTGAAGGGGGTGGTGGTGGTTAAATAGATATTGAGGATTCATATAATCAACCCAATTAGATAAAGTTTTAATCTTTGTTGTTAATGGTGTGTGTTTAGTAATTTTTTTTGGGTTTAAATTTATACAGGGATAATGTTCCTCAAGAACTTGTTAATGCATGTATTGATGTGTATATATGTTGTCTTTAGCAAAAGTTTTATTTTTTAGTTGTTTTTGTTTGTTTCTGAAGGGGGTGGTGGTGGTTAAATAGATATTGAGGATTCATATATCAACCCAATTAGATAAAGTTTTAATCTTTGTTGTTAATGTTGTGTTTAGTAAAAAAAATTTGGGTTTAAATTTATACAGGGATATATGTTCCTCAAGAACTTGTTAATGCATGTATTGATATGTGTATATATGTTGTCTTTAGCGAAGTTTTTTTTTTTCTGGAGGTGGGAGTGTTTACAGTGTTGTGGGGGCCTGTGGAATGTGGGAGTTACTGTTTTAATCTTTTCTTTATTGAAGTGATTTAAGTATTGAGTTATTTAACTTTGGGAGTTAGCCTAGTGGGTAATGTTATTGATGACTTTTGTGTGAAGAATGAATATCAATCATTCAGAGCTTTCAATGGGGCATGTGCTGGAGTCCCATTTGGATTTTGGGGTGGTGGTGATGGTGGTGGTTGGTAATGGATAATAACATTAGTGAAATATGGGCACGGCGGGCCTATTCGTCACTCATCTAATTGAAATTCTAAGCTGCTCCGGCTTGTTTCTGGTTCCACCTTCCATTTTCTCCCGTCACGTGGATGTTTGGAATTTTATTTACATCCTAAAATAAAAAAGACGGTGTTCTTTGCATTTGCTGTTTTTTTCTCGCCACCACGTGTATTACGTTAGGACTCTCTTCTAAACCTTATTCTTCTTCTTTTGCTTTTTCTGCTTGTGTATGGCCAGATGGATGAGTGTATTTAAAGAGGATGAAGAGATAGGGAAAAAGTTAGCCTATAGGTCAGCAGGAATTCCATGTGGATACAAATAGTGCAATTTGTAAAAACTGCTGGTGTCCTAATCAGAGGAATATAGTACCTTGGAAAAAGAAGAAAAGAAGCATGATAGATGGATTATAGTTAAAGTAGGCACTATAAGTAAAAATCAGGCATCTGAACATTATAAAATTGCAGGTTGGCTAGTTTAGACAACATATTGCATCAAAGAAGTAGTTTCCAAAAAGACTAGGGACGTGGATAGGTGACTTTTCTGGCTTAAACAAGGAAAAGATCTCAAGGTATAAGGTACATAAAGACTTTACCTTAATGTACACGAAGAGCCCCGTGACTTACATGAACATCGTAAGTCATCCCGGGGAAGAAGTGAGGATGACTTACATAACTCATCCCCGGGGATTCTTTTTTCTTCCAATTAGGTCTTTTTTCTAAAAAACGAGAAGAAGCGAGTGCTTCAGCCTCACCTCACTTTAGAGTTGCTTCACGCTTCAGTGCAAGAAACGGTATCTTCACTTCACAGCCTTGAAATGCCCACATCTCACTCTGCTTCATCGCTTTAAGTGATGAAGCACTCACTTTTTATAACACTGTTCATGACCTTTTTACTTCTCATTAGTAAAGGTCTAGTTGTTTATTCTCATCTTGCTTACTATGCTTGTTCAGATGTTATACATGTCTTTTCTGAATAATCAATTCCCTTTGATGATTGTGACTATCAGTCCTATGTTTAATGCTTTTGTCATTGTAAAGATATGTCACTTTTGTCTAACCCAACCCCAAAAGCTAGGTCATGAGGGGAGGATTGCCCAAGTCCATATAAGCAAACCACCAGTCCATTCCCCAACAAATGTGGGACTCTAACCACACTCTAACAGTCATAAGGGCAGCCCGGTGCACTCTAACATTCATAGTCTTCAATTATTGTTGCGTCCTTTTCCTTGCGGGCTTCTACTCCTCAATCTGAAGCATTTCTTTTAATATGTTGTTTTATCTTTGGGTGGCCTAATGCTGTAGCCCTTTGTCATGTAGTATTTCCATACTATTATAATCCATCCTGTTGTAGTGAGTAACTTGCAAACATTTATTCTTTATCATCTTCTAGCTGATTTGATTTCACCTTTATTGTTTCAATATCTCTAGGAATAGAAGCTCGAGGATTTATATTTGGTCCACCAATTGCTTTGGCGATAGGGGCAAAATTTGTCCCTTTGAGAAAACCAAAGAAATTGCCAGGTATGTTTTCATCCTGTTACAACCTTTTTTGGTTTTTCTGTCGCGTGCAGCTTTTTACTTAAATGAGTAGGCTGCATCGGATGGCCAAGTGTGTTAATCACGTTGATCAGTATATTATTGTGAAACTATAAATGTTGACCTTGTGTCTATTATGGCTGCTCAAAAGCTACTACTCACCATATCCTGAACTTACTTTTAAGAAAGGATCATTTTCTGCAAACACATTGATATCTGGTTTCCCTTCCCTGTAAATAAAGTTATTTGATACATTTCCAAGAATTGGAATTCTGCTATGGAAGTATTTAAATCCTGATGTTTGATTCATCTGATGTGCCATTTAGGGGGCAAAAGGAGGAAGAATCCCACTTTTGACTTTGTACACATTTTAACTTGTAATCCAGAAAATTGGCTTTTTCCAATAAAGACGTGATTCCCCTGTTCAACTTGTGCAGTGTTTATTTTTATTTTCATTTTGCTTATCCCCAAAGGTCAGTGGTGTGAGGTTCGAAACTCGATAATGGCTGTACTCGTCTATCCTTTTCTACTTAAATACCAAACCCGTAACGTGCGCCTAAGCCTACCATGTATTGCGTACTACTAGACTAAAGCCCCGGGAGCCAGCTTGTGCAGTGTTTATTAAGCTTCTCTTTTTATGTACTGTCATAAAGCTATCTTATAGTTCCAAACGCATGCCACATTACTGGAGGCAATGTAACCCATAATCCCCGTTGAAAAATGCTTCTGAAAACTGTGAGCTCATCACGTTTGTTCAGTATGAGTGCCATTCTTTTGATACCACTAATTATTACCTCACTTTCTCAATGTTACTGTGACTTTAAATGACTGTAGGTGAAGTGTTTAAACAAGAGTATGACTTGGAATATGGAAGTGATTGTCTTGAGATGCACATTGGAGCAGTAGAAGCCGGTGAGCGTGCTTTGGTGGTTGATGATCTGATTGCTACTGGTGGCACTCTTCGTGCAGCTATGAATTTACTCGGTAAACCTTTTTATGATTCAGTTGTTGTGGATATAGCAATAGTCCAAGAATGAATGTGCACACTGGAACAAATTTTGAACATATGCTCCAGAATATGTAACTAAGTAACGTGATAGCATCAGAGCTTCGCTAGACAATCTTCAATAGGGTCTACAAGGAGATTCAGCTGCTTAATTTCTAGCTGGTGATGTTTTATTCACCACTTGAATCACCATCGTTTAGGCTTACAGTTTATTAAAAGCAATAAATACTAAAAAGCTGAAGAAACCGTGCAAGTACTTTATTGGACCACTTGGTTCTTTGCTCTCTAAGTTCCGTTTCCTTTTGTATTATCCTTTGTGATGTGGACCTCTAAAACGGTGTTTAAGAATAGTAGCATCATGTTATAAGATCTGTGTTAAGAGTTCCACATGAGATGCGTAATTGGTTTCTTATATGGACTTGAACAATCCTCACCCTATGAGCTATCTTTGGGGGTTGAGTTAGGCCCAAGATTCATTCTCTTATCACGGTATCAGAGCCAAGCCCACCGAATCCATTGTTCCGATGTTGGGACCCCCGTCTTATATTGTCTACACTCCAGATGTCCAGTCCTGGGCGTGCGGAGGGTGTTGGAGCTCCACATCGGCGGGGTAAAAAGGTCCTTGGTTTCCTTATATGGTCTTGGGCAGTCCTCCCCTCATGAGCTTGCTTTTGGGGTTGAATTAGGCTCAAGATCCATTTTTTTGTCAATCCGGAATTTGCATCAAACAGTGGCATCATAGCTAGGAGGAGACTATTTAAACTTGTGCTCAGTTTTTGTTCTGCATTCCTTAAGAGGCATAGAGCATGAAACTGGTTGATGCTTCATCTCATAGCATGTGTCAGAACTGTTGTAGAAATAGAAGTTCAAATTACTAAGAAATTGACATTGATTTTAATGCTTTGCATATCAATTTAGGATTGTATTTTCTGTTGGGGTTAGAATTGAGGAATAAGTTATTTTGACATAGGGAGGTGACATTATATAGTACTCCCTCCGGATGAAAAAGAGTGTTCAGGCAAAAATAGATAATTTGACTAAAATGTCCCTAATTAAATAGGTACTGGGTTTTGGTTACCTAATACTTAATAAGGGCAAATCTAAAAAAAGTAAGGTTAATTCTTTCTTGATTTGGTAAATGGAGACTCTTTTTTACTCAAAAAATAAAGGCTAAGTGGACACTCATTTTGATCCAGAGGGAGTATAATAATTTCTCCAGAGCTTCTGTAAAACTACATTATGACACAGTTCTGGTTTCTCTTTAATTATAGCTGTTCTGGCACTAACTCGAACTACATGCACACTGTAAACGGTTCGATATCATATAATGTGTTGCCTTCTCATGATAAATGCTCTCGGGGATTCGTATCTTCACATGCAAAAAGGCCCTATGCCTTGTATTAACTTTTTATCATGCCCTATTTGTGTGGTTATTAGTCTCTATAACAGATGCAACTTGTTGTTTCACAGAGCGTGCTGGCGCAGAAGTGTTTGAATGTGCATGTGTGATTGAAATACCAGATTTAAAGGTGCATCTTATGCTCTTTCTGCTCTTCTTCTGATCCTGCAATGTATGATTGGTTCTGTAAATAGGACTTGCTTTATCATCAGGTTACTACGTTGAAATATTGAGGACCATCTAATTAGGCATAAATCTCCTTGCCAAAAATGCTCCGTCTAGTGAACTAACTGTCCGTCTTTCCAGATTCCTTGGCAAGTTGGTGAATAGTTAAACTTTAGAACCAAACCTATCTTTCTAACAGAAGTATATTTTAGTCTTAAAACTTGTCTTGGTTTTCTATCTTGTGTTCTTCCTTGAGATAACTTTCTAGTTGTTGCAGGGTAAGGAGAAGTTGAATGGCAAGCCATTGTATGTGCTGGTGGAGTCTCGGTAGTATCTGCAGACGAATAATCTTTATTGGCATGACAAACTGTACATTAGAGGGCACTATTATAGGCCAACTTTTCCGCATTATCTTTTTCCCATTCTTGATTTCTGTGAGTAGTGAATTTTGGAAAGGGCTTTGGTCATTTGGAGAACTCATTCATGAGCTATAGTAAAGAAGACTTGTTCCTTGGAAATTTTATCATCTTATTCAACCCCTTCCACTTCTTTGAAGCAGAGCCTCTGGTAGATGTGAAACTGGCCTTTTTATCTTTACCCAGCCTTTAGTTTTTGTTATATTGTAAAAGGGCTGTTCCTAATGTTCTCTTTAAACAATTGCCTTAGAAGCTTGGCAACTTGTGAGCTTTGAAATGAAACAAAAAGTAAAAGGACAAATGTAGGTTGTTATTAGGTAATCCTAGAACTCATTTATTCCCAATGGTTGTGTTGTATACTTGTCAAGTAAAGACTAGTGCATAGTTTAACACTTCAAAAAAAAGGCAGTTAAAAGAGCAAACTGTCACCCACGGCTACCGTGGTAAATGAAGTGAGTTAAGGTTTATGCAAGCTGGTTTAGACACCATTATAACAAATTGTCAACAGTAAACAATTACTACATTAAGTCATACTCAGAATTTATGAGAGCTACATTTAGTAGGAAGAAGAGAAAACGACCATTCTCAACCAAAGTAGTTTCTTTCATTTTTGCCTCTGTTATGAACTTATGATTAAGGCGTAACTGGCGCAGCACATATTATATGCCCCCTAGTCTAACATTCTTAAAGTTTTGAAGTACGGCCTATTTGAACATAACAATTTGGTAAGAATTTAAGTTTTATATGCTGGCAGTGTTATAAAATATTGTTTTTTTTGTTACCAATTAATGGTTATATACAAAATTATCTTTAATTACATTTTAACTAACCTACTGTCAGTTCATAGAACTTATACTCATTTAGTAATAGTAAAAGCATTGCACCTTAAACTAGAATGTCGACACCTTGATGTTGTTATTATTAATTCCTGACGTCTCAATTATAGCAGTAAATGGAATCACATTTAGCAAAGAAAAAAGAGGAGCAAACATCTCATATCTTGCATCTACTTTGTTGACAATTAACTCAAAGAACCATATATTATGAGTTATTGACTCAAATAATCATACATCATGAGTTAGCCAAAATTAGAAAGAATTCTGATTAGATACTTTAAGAAAGGGTGTTTTTTTTCAACTTCACGAAAGAGAGTCTAGAAAAGTGTATGAACTAAATACAGGCATAATATTTGTCTATTAAGTAAAATGTTTATCGTTTAAACATGATTCATAATGCTTTCTTCTCACTTTATATCGCGTCCAGACATATTTCTTTTGATATTAGAAAAATTAAGTATCTTTTTCTTTAAAAAAACTCACCGTTATTTTCGATAAATGAATATTTATCTCTTCTCAGAAATAAGCTCATTTTCTCAATAAATCTTTTTTGCATTCACAAATTGGATCGCTCATATCACTTCTTACTTATTGATTAGGCGGTTGAGCCACTCTTCTCAATCTTCATTGAAAAGAAGCTATGAATGGTTCAGTTCTCAAATCTTTTTTTTCTTACTTGAGTCGAGAAAGTTGAACAAATTCCATTTTCTCTTAGAGACCAAAGCTAAGTCGTAACAACTACGAAGCCAATCTTTCTCTAACTTTCCAATTAACTTGAGTGACGTTTTAGTCTATTGATTCTTCAGTATTAACTTTCCAATTAACTGTGATGTTGTAGGGATGTTAGGTGGGTACAATTTTGCGGATTTTGCACCCCCAGTTAGGGTGGGTATGGGTATAATTTTGGTGGGTAGTAGGTGGCCGCCCGCTTCAAATCCACTTGTCCGCTTTATATCTGCCAACTATAATTTTATTTGTATAACTTTATATTTACCTAAAGCCCAGATAATTTGGCACACATAATTTTAGCAGCCCAACAGTAATGAATTTGACGGGTGGCGGATATCCACTTGGGTGGTGGAGCGGGTGTGAATTTAGGAATATACCCGCTTAGACGGATATGAATGTTGAAAATGTACCCGCCACGAATGGCAGGTAAGTGACGGATATAAAATTTTCTAAAGGATACAGGTGCGAGGGAGGGGTACCCACACCCGCCCAATTCTCATCCCTACGTTATTGCCTTGATCATTAACTAGTATCTCCCCACGATCTCTACCAGCTAAAGAAAATAGACTTTCAATTATTATCATTGTTGACACCCAATTTTGACCCTCCCGTCCAGCCATTAACCATAAAATTACACTAATTTTGTAAAATAATTTTTTAGGATTTTTATAATAAAATACAACAATAAAACATTAAATACAGGCATAAATAAATAATTTAATAATGGCATCGCGTCTTACGTAGAGTTTTAAACACTTAGAGTCCCGCGCCCGCATTAACTAACTTTAAGCTTTGTCGTAATTCTTAAATAATTAATAAATGCATAAAATAAATAATTTAGCGATAACGTCGTGTCAGGTAGCATAGCCGCATTTATTAGTAATCATTTGTAATTTAAAATCAATTTTAATCTAATACATGCATTTAATAGCGTCGCAATTAAAAAGCTTTAAACAATTCTTAAATATCATACTTGCATTTAGCATTTAAATAATTTAATCTAAACTCAATTCAATTTTAATTTAACTTCGCAATAATGCAATAATAAGATTTTAATAGCGCCGCATTCTAAAGCATTAAGCATTAATTAAATAACACACCCGCATTTATTTTATAACAATTAGATAATTTAATCACAATTAATTAATTACTTTGTCACTAATTAAAAGCCTAAAACTATTAATTAAATAGCACACTTACATTAAAACTAACCTAACACCAATACCCAGCCCAATTACCCATTATCAGCCCACACGCCCCTTATTTCCCGTCGACCCGCGACCCGCGAGGCCCACCCGCAAGCCCACACGCCCTTATCCTTTAAACGATTCAGCAGCCTTTCACTTACTCTTCGTCCCTCACACAAAAAAACCTAAACTAAAACCTAATCAGCCCACCTTTTAATTTTACCCCAGCCCACTACCGCAGCCCACATTACCTACCCAGCCCAATACCCCTGCCTTTACTTTACCCAGCCCACGCTCCATCTTCTCTCAGCCCTTTACCATTACTCCGCGCCACTGGCCCGTAAGAGAAAACTTGTAACCCTAGTCGCCGCCTTCCCCATCGCCAAGATCCTGGCGAATTTCTCACGAGAATCCGGCTTTCCTTTATCCACACCCCACCAACGATTTCTTACCATACCCGAAACCAAATCTTGAAATCACATCTTACCTTAACAAATCGTTAAATCGTCCACAAATTGGCCCAAAATAAAGCGGTAAGAATCGATACAAATCGATATACAAGGCAGCCTTAATTACTTACCAAGTTTAGAACCCAAAGGGAGGGCTATATAAGCACATGCAAGTCGAGCACAATAGGGGGAGCATCGATCTGAGCTCGATTAGGTCGATCGCAGAGCTCACTCGAGAGGCTCGATGAGATAGCCATCGCTTTCACCCTGCAGCAGCTAAAGCACCACCACGCAGAGTTCACCAGGATAGCATCGATTCGTGGTTCATCGAACCTTCTTCTGCTTCTAGCCAAAAATCAGCAAGCAATTTTACCCCTCTTCATTCGCATCGCAAACCCAAAGCCCGTCGAGCGGACCGACGACTTGATACGCTGCCCCGGGTCGCTGTCCGGAGAAGGTAAACCCATTTTTCTCAGAATTTCAATTTGTTACGTGAACTTATGTGTTTCGTCATATGTCTCGGGACTAGTTGTTAATAGTGTTGTATAATGTTTAGCATGTCTTAATATATATATAAACAGATTCAATTATCAAAGTCATCGCCATAAGTTTATAGTTAACATAGTAGTTTAAATATGTGGTTTAAGTATATATCGAAAGTGGTGCGTTAGTGATTAGTCGACTACCTTCTTAGTCATTTTGTATCTTGTTCTCGCTTACGGCCGCTAAGTGATACATGATTGGCAATTATTTGGTATCATCCCCTGTATATTCAGTTTGTTTGGATATCATTTGCCTTGTAGCATTAACTGAACTAGCCTATGCCAGATCAAGCCAGAATCACATTCTATGTTAAACTTACACCCGTGTTACATAAAAGAAGCAGCTATAAATATAGCCTCATCTATTTAAACTTAGAACCTTAGCATGTATCGCCTGCTTTTAGTCTCTATATGGTATGAACCTTATATAATGTTGGACCATGTAAAAGTATAGTGATTGATAGTTTTGATCCGGTTAAGTGTCCCGCTAGTAGTCTATTCTAACTCGAACAAATTTACGCAAGACACCTCTAGACTTTATGTGAACTATAATCATGCTCTAAATCAGTTAACACTTCGCTTTGCCTCTACGGTGCGAATTTGTGTGTCTAGTCTAGCTTTTGGTCTCTTCTAAGTCTATTGTTGTGCCTATATGATTTACCAAGCTGATCCTACGATTGTTCTGTTTGTTTCGAGCCACAAGATGTGCTAAATAGTGAGACATTATTGGGATGAACTCTTAGTCACGCAGATGCTCTTGGGCATCCAAATCGGGATTATTTTAACCTATTTTATTTATATTGGGTCTGTTATTGCATAGGATAATCAGGGTCTAGTCCATTGGATTTTCTTGATTGGTTGTACTGAAGTTGATGTCCTTGGCAACAACATTGGTTTCTTTGGTACCGGATCCATCCGTCTTTGTATTTATTGGATAAAGTTCTTTGATTTCGCTGATTCAAATGAATTACTCCGCATTTTAAGCCAAACATCTGTTGTTTATTCTTCTTGTTTGATTCTATATGCTTAAATCCATGTTTATTTATCATGATTCAAGTATTTGGAGTGCATACTAATCCTTATCTTTTCTTCTTACATGGCAAACACCGGAGCAAAAAATAAAGAGTCTCACGGCGAGACTCATCGCAAGCCATTTCAAATGGCAACCCGCACCTGCATCCATCGAGTTCCATCTTCAGCAACTCTTAGGAAAAACAAATAGGACAAGATGTCGTGGTCATCCGTCTCGACTCCTCTTACTCTCTAAAATTAATTGCCTAATTATGCCTTTATTTGTTTATTCGCAATTCTATTTTGTAATAATAAGAGACATAGAACAATTATTGTCGAAATAAATAAATTGGGCGGGTAGTTTAAAATCGGCAAGGCACTTCTAATTATCTATTTTGGGTTTGTCACTTTATATCTAATCCTTTGCCTAAATTATTAAAATCGCATATCTAAAACTAACGCCTCACTTCTTTAATTGCGCAGATAAATCTATGGCCCATAAAGCACCTTCCTAGCATTCTTTAGCATTTCTAGCCCTCTTAACATTTTTTTTAATCACCCTTTAATATTTAGCACCCCTTTACTTTTAAAATTACTTTAACATTTTAGCACTTTTAATATTCTAGCAATCCTTTAAGCATCTTTAAATATCGCCTTTGGCGCATTTTGTCCTTAACATTTTAGCACCTCCTATTTTAGGCATATTAGCATTTTAGCATTTTAGCATTTAGCACTTTTAAGCACCTCTTAGCACCTTTAGCACCCTTTAGCTTTAAAATCAATCTTTTAGCACCTTTTAGCAACCTTTAGTATTTTAAGCACTTTAAACATTTAGCATTTGGCTCTTTTATTTATTTATAACACCTTTTGCCCTTTTTAGACTTAAGCACCTTTAAACATTTTAACATTTTTTAGCATTTTATTAAGCGGGAAGATCTTTTACTTTGCATTTTTAAAATATAATAATTACCCTAGGTTTGACAGGACAACCGCAAGTTAGCGGATCTTATGTGCCTAACCCTTCCTCTAGATTAATAAAGAACCCTTACCCAGAATCTCACTAAGTTTAGCAGACCATAAAATGGAGTTAATGTTTTACTTTAAACTAGTTAAACATTTAGGTGTCCTAATTCACCCAAATTAATTAGGTGGCGACTCCGCGAACCCTTAGCATTCTAGCAACCCTTTAGCATTTTAGCACCCTTTTAAACTTTAGCATCTTTGGCAATTTTAGCATCCTTTTAGCATTTTTAAAACCTTTAAGCCTCTTAAACTTTATTAGCATTTTTGTTTATTTTATTTTTCTAACATCTGCATTTTGAGCAGGGTTCGCTATTTAGAAAATAATGCCGCGACCGAAAAAGGGCGCGACAATCATTAGTATAGTTTCGTCATTCTGCCTCGTCGGATTATTTTTCCCGAGATGAGAAGTTTCAGTCACACAGCCTACCTAGGAAAAATCAAATCCCTTCGATCTGTAGAAACCCAGAACCTGGTGCCCAAATTTCAAGTACGTTAAGCTCACGCGCCGGCTATAACTTTCCAACATGATTTCATCGGCAACACGTTTGGGTGCGTGAGAGGTCTTATTGGTCTGATTCTTTGGCTCCGACATTGTAATGCAACTTCCAACGCATTTTGGGTGTCTCCTTGATCGTCAGATTACAGTAAACAGTACCGGTGAACAGTATTCCAACAGTGAACAATACTCCCACTGTGAATAGTGTTTTCCCAACAGTTTCGTCTGGCCGAACTATTTCTGGCAAAGGCAAGACTTCATATCGAAAATCTACTGGACTGGGATAACTACTTTCGCACACTGCTACTCACCAACAACCCTCACAACGGCCGCTACTGCATCACCTGCAGCTTATTTTGGCGGTTCTCAGGTAACCCTGCCCCTATATCTCTATCATTTTCCCTTTTTATTTTTCTTTGCTTTGTTTTGCTTTTGCAGGTATCAGCAGATATATATCCAAAAGCATCAACTGCCGGAACACGATCTTCGAGAACAGATTTGTCACGAAGCACATCTGGGCTCTATCTCTCTGGTCTTCCGCAAACATCCGGGTTCTATATCTATGGCCTTCATTCTTGTTGCTAATTTTTCTTTACTTGTCTGCCGAATTTATTTCATAATATATGGATGAATGCCCTTAGTATATTACATTCTTGCATTTACTCTTCCTACCTTTAGTTATATCATTCTTGGTGTTTCTGTTTTAGGTGTAAACCTTGGATTAGACTATTAGTTTATGTTTGTTTTAGTGGCTTTGGTGACTCATGGTAGACTATTAGTTTATGTCCATACAGTGACCCAACATTGAATTAGTTCTTTAGTGGCTTTGGTGACTCATGGTAGACTATTAGACTATTAGTTCTTTTCTTTATTTCAGTTTTTATGATGAACATTGAATTAGTTCTTGTCATGTCAATGACTAGGAACTAATTCCATTATAGGGCTTTCCATGTTAAATCACTTGAACCTTATATTATGAATTGATGCATGTTTATGGTTATTCTTCTTGTTGTTGAGATTTATCCAATAATTGCTTTGAATGCTTGGTAATTAATTGATCACTAATTATCATTATTTATATGATTTCTAATCAAACTTCGAAAGGAGGAGGTTGTGAATATGCTGTAAGTTGGGTAGACATATTTTGGATTGAGGATGAAAATACCTCAATTATTTATGTAGCGTTAATGAGAGGCTTAAAAACCCTAATTTTACGCATGGTGCGTGACAGTTAACTAGGTTTTTGTTCTTAATCCTCCTATAGAGTCATCTTTATCACCGAAAGGTAGAAAGGAGCAATACTGGGGTTGAGTGTTTATATATCCTTAACGGGAATATAAAACGATTTTGTAAACCTGCTAGCTCCGAGAGAAGAAGAACCATATTTCATTGCATTAATAAGTAACGTAAGTGGATAGTTGAGGAGACATGGAAGCCCTATTCCCATCACAACTGAAGTAAACCTATAGTTAATTAGCTTTTATAATTGTAGTTATAAACAACAAAATCAATATCAATTACCAAATAGATACCAAAAGATAGATAGTTGGTACTTGAACACTAATCCTTGTGGACGATATTCGGTCTTACCAAGACTATATTACTTGAGTCGACAACGTGCACTTGCGTTAAAGTGTGTGCATCTTTTCGCGCATCAAGTTTTGGCGCCGCGTGGGATTAGGCATAGTTCAATTGCCAAGTCTAGCGTCGCCGCCGTAATGTGCCGCGTGCGTAAATTCCCGGCGAGTGCAGAACATCAGCCGCGCGCTAAAAGCTGTGGCACTGCCGAAATCCAGAAATTAAAAGACGCCAGAAATCAGATTTTTCCCCAATTTCAAAACCAAAACCTAACCCCCTTCTCCACAAAACCCACGAAAATCCACTATTTACCCACAAATCCTCCACAAATCAAACCCAACAACAACCAAAACTCTTAAATTCCTAGAACCCTCAGCCATCTCTACCAACAAAAACCTCATTCCATTGCCTCAAATCACCATTAGAAGCAAGAACACCTTGAAGAACACCATAAAAAGGTAATCTTCATCTTTCTTGAAAGCTTTCAGTAGTTAAAAGAAGGTAGTAGTTTGGAGAAGTGTTGCATTGTGAAGTAGTTGGGGTGCTGAAAAATTGGTTGTGAAGTTTAGAGAAGGATTAGACAAGGAGGGTGTGGGTATTGGGTAGTAGAGTTGAAGTTTGGGGGTGTTTGTGTTTTAGCTGCTAAATTGATTGATTGTGTTGGGGAACATTTGTGCTAATATGTTGTAAGCTGCAGAAAGTATTTTAACCATGTCCGCCAGAAAGAGAAGAGCCTCCACATCCACCTCAGCCCCACATTACGATGATACTAGGTTTGTGAGCTACCAAGCCTTCCAAAGATACAAAAAGCTTAGTACTAGGCCCTTAATCCCTGAAAGGGGAATGGACTATCAAAGGGAGTCGTTTGGGGAAGAGGATGTTTATGAGCCCATTCGGGCAATGATTGAGATAATGGGGTGGAGGAGATTTGTAAATTCGGATAAGATAGCACCAATGAACACATCAATGGTGCGTGAATTCTATGCTAACTTTCCGGAGAGGGTGGACAACGAATGCTTTGTAAGGGGAAGATATATGCCTGTGACGGCAGAAGCAATAAATATGTCTCTAAAAACAGTTGATGTTGAAGGAGGAATTGGTGATTGGAGCCATTTTAGAACATGGTCTAGGAGCACCGACAACATCAACTGGAATACCGTCGAACACGAGCTACCGGGCCGCTTTTGATATTGCGAGAAATGGGTCAAGAGCACTAAGCAGGTGCCAGTTCAACAAGCGACCAAGGGTTGGCTATATTTAAATCGGCGCCGCATGATTCCATCCACGCACTTCACCAGAGTGCCAGAATATAGGATCAAACTGATATATGGAATTATGAGGGGGATGACGATTGATGTGGGGAAAGAGATTGTGCAGAGCATTGAAGAAATCAGCAGGTTGGTGACAACAGGTGGATTGGGACATGGCTCACTTATCACCAGTTTATGCCACATGAATGGGGTCCCAGTCCTACCCACTGATACTAATGAGAGAAACCAACTGCCTGTGTCCTATGGGATAGTGCACTCTTTCCCAGACCCAATCCTTCCAGCAGCAGCAAGAAGAAGAGCACCAGCACCACCACCAGCAGCAGCAGAGGCCGCCATGGACGAAGATGAGCCTGAAATAGAGGCTCAATATGCGGCAGGGTCTAGCCACCAGCCTACCACAGATTCAGAACCCTCAGTGCCCATGATGGAGCAATTGCTTCAGAATCATATGAGGATGATGCAGAGTTTGGACACGGTGATCCAAGGACAACAAGAAACGAGGCAACAAATCAATGAGATGAGTTCCTTGTTCAGTCAGTGGTCCATGCACTATCCCATGCCACCGCCGCCACCACCATTTTAGCCAAGTCTGTAAGTGTCTTATTTCCCTTATTGTCTTTGAGTCTACACACATTGGGGACAATGTGTGATTTAAGTTTTGGGGGTGTTTTATTTGTGTCTTGTTATAATATTTTTGATTGTTTTGTGTATATTTTGAGTCACAGTTTTTTTTCTTTTAAGTCATAATTGTCTGTCAAAAGATCATGTATGCTGTAGTTACTAGAAACACCTAGTGAAGTAAGGTGGAATAATGTAATGGAATTAGAAGCAACTATCTAAACACATAGGTTAGATATGCCAAAAACTCACAAAATCTGTCTATTTGGAATGTCTTGCTTAAATTATGCATGCTAAATGATGAAAACTTATGTGTTATGATTGCTTGGTATTTGAGGCGAAATAGTTAGGATTTGCATGTTAGGGAGATGACTCAGGCATATCTTTGATAGCCAATTCTTACCACTCTTTTCTATCCCGGACTTTAAAAGTATCCCAAGTCAGCCCCATTGAGCCTAAAAATTGAAACTTCTTCTTTGACACCCTATATTTCCACAAATTGTGCCATAAGTAAAAATGTGAAATAGTGGAATAAATTGTGTTAAAAAAGAGACAAAAAGAGTGAACAACTTTGATGCACCCCAATAAAAAAGTAATAAGAAATAGGCAAAAGCCTAAGTTTGGGGGTGCTTGTCATTATTATACACTTCACTCTCCCAAAACAAAAGAGGGGAAAGATTGATTTGAAGTGAAGAAAAGAATCAAAAGAAAAGGGAAACACTGAAAAGCTAAAGAGCTTATGGTACACAAAAATGAGCCTAAATGCCTATTTTTACCTACCTATACCTAAGCCTACATTACAACCCTTAAAGTCCTGAAGATCTTTTTTATGCATATCCAGGATTAGTGGAGAATAGCAAGTAAACATGCCATAGGATTTTTGAATTTTACAAGCATGATTCAGTATGTTGACTTCCATTAAGCATGATAAAAATGAGTTTGCGAAATATCTAGCTTAATGTGTTTAGTGTGCTAAAAATTTCATGTTATATGTTCCTGCATATTATTCTGCTAACCTTCATGTTTTTCTAGATAACATCAATGCAACAAAAGTGATCAATGTCAGTGAGTCTTTTATTTTTCGTTTTCTTGAGTCCTTTATTTCTTTCTTTCTATCTTTGCTCGAGGGCGAGCAAAAGTTAAGTTTGGGGGTATTTGATCGGTGTATTTTATATACACTTTTCGAGTCATTTTTAGTTAATCTTTTGTCCCTTTTTGTACAAATAAGTGTCGTATTAGGATAGTTTTTCTTTCTTTTGAGTCAAAGTGGTTAAAATGGCCAAATGGCGGAAAAGGAGCTAAAAGAGGGCAAAAGTGGAGGTTCCAGAGCTTAAAAGACGAGAAAGTGGCGAACGAGGCAGAAACCCGGACCAGCGCCGCGGCGCCTCCTGCGATCGAGAGCGCAGCGCTAATCATCGAGAGGCTGCAGAGGTTCCAGCCGCGCGCCACAGCAGCAGAGATCAGGGCCGCGACGCCAAATCACCCAAGATCTGCGAAGTTCCGCTGGCCGACGAAAAAATCAGGTTTAATGATGAATTTCTGGGCCAGGCCTGAAGGGAAAAGTTAGAGGCGGTTTTGAGCCTATAAAAGGAGAACTCTATGCAGATTTTAAGGGTTCCCTTTTTGCACAACACAAGGTTTTCTTGGATTGAAGATTGGAGACCATAGTTTTGTAACTTTCTTTCCTTTTCTTTTCTTTTATTTCAGTTTTGTATGATGAACCTTGAATTAGTTCTTGTCATGTCAATGGCTAGGAACTAATTCTTTTATAGGGCTTTCCATGTTAATTCCCTAGAAACTTATGTTATGAATTGATGCATGTTATGGTTATTCTTCTTCGTGTTGAGATTTATCCAATAATTGCTTTGAATGCTTGGTAATTAATTGATCACTAATTATCATTATTTATATGATTTCTAATCAAACTTCGAAAGGAGGAGGTTGTGAATATGCTGTAAGTTGGGTAGACATATTTTGGATTGAGGATGAAAATACCTCAATTATTTATGTAGCGTTAATGAGAGGCTTAAAAACCCTAATTTTACGCATGGTGCGTGACGATTAACTAGGGTTTTGTTCTTAATCCTCCTATAGAGTCATCCTTATCACCGAAAGGTAGAAAGGAGCAATACTGGGGTTGAGTGTTTATATATCCTTAACGGGAATATAAAACGATTTCGTAAACCTGCTAGCTCCGAGAGAAGAAGAACCATATTTCATTGCATTAATAAGTAACGTAAGCGGATAGTTGAGGAGACATGGAAGCCCTATTCCCATCACAACTGAAGTAAACCTATAGTTAATTAGCTTTTATAATTGTAGTTATAAACAACAAAATCAATATCAATTACCAAATAGATACCAAAAGATAGATAGTTGGTACTTGAATACTAATCCTTGTGGACGATATTCGGTCTTACCAAGACTATATTACTTGAGTCGACAACGTGCACTTGCGTTAAAGTGTGTGCATCTTTTCGCGCATCATGGCACTCTCTCTTTAAGGCAAAATTATCCCTGTATATTGACTTACGGAATGTGAGTAATAGCCTCCCAAGATAAAACAATAATTACTTCACTTGTGCAAGCCAACACTTGTGAGTCTTTCGAAGAAATAAGAACTCAAGATTGCTAGTATAGGAATAGAGAAAGCACTCAACAATTTCAAATTTTGAAATTGGATACTACCAAATGAAATTTGAGACCTCTATTTATATGTGCAAAAGTAGTGATTCACATGCCATGTAAATGCACTAAATGGGGTCACATAGAATTCATCAAAGGTTGCCTTGAACATGCCAAGAGTTGACTGATTTATGACCTTGAAAATTAGTTCACATTTTCAGAAAATCCTTTAAATTCTGAGTTCACACTTTCAGATAATCCTTTGGATTCTGAGTTCACACTTTCAGAAAATCCTTTGAATTCTGAGTTCACTGTACGCGTAGCGCTGCGGCCCTAATCCGGTGGCGCCGCGACTCTTCCCTAATTTTCATATTTTGCACATTTCTTGTTTTCTCATACTGTCGTGGAAGACTCATCAATTTGACCAATTAATCGTTCATCCTTACATGTCTTAAGTACACTTAACATATGTACCAACATCTCTTTCACTACTTGAAATTTAGCGAGATGTTGTATGACTTATGCATGTGTATGGAAATAGTATTTTTGACATGCGGGGCTGATGCGCGATTTATGCACACACTTTAAACGCAAGTGCACGTTATCGTATCAAGTAGTATAGTCTTAGATAAGACCGAATATCGTCCTCTGGGATTAGGGTTCAAGTACCAATTGTCTATTTTCTAGTATCTATTTGGTGAATTAATGAGTGATTGGTTGTTTATGACTAAGAATTATAAAAGCTAATTAAATATAAAGATTTAATTCAGATGTGATGAGAATAGGGCTTCTATGTATCCTTACTATCCGCTTATGTTACTTACTAATGCATTACTTATGGTGTTCTTCTTTTGGAGAAAGCAGGTTTACGAAATCGTTTTATACTCCCGTTAGGGTTATATAAACACTCAACCCCAGTATTGTTCCTTACCTAACTTTCGCTGATAAGGGTAACTCTATAGGAGGATTAAGCACAAAAACCTAGTTGACCGTCACGCACAATGCGCAAAATTAGGGTTGTTAAGCCTCTCATCAACGCTACAAATCTAATTGAGGTATTTTCATCCCCAACTCGAGACCGTCTACCCAACTTACAGCATATTCACAATCCTCCTTTCGTAACTGATTAGAAATCATATAGTGATAACTAGTTGTCAATTAGCTACCAAGAATTCAACTCAATTATTGGATAGATCTCTCAATAAGAATAATAACCATAAGCATGCATTAAGTTATAACATAAGGTTCAAGAAATTCAACATAGAAAGCCCTATAAGAGAATTAGTTCCTAGCCATGAATATGACAAGAACTAATTCAAAGTTCATCATGCAAAACTGAAATAAATAAAGGAAAGGGAAAAGAAATTACTAAGCTAATGGTGTCCAATCTCCAAGTCAAGAATCTTGAGTTGTGCAAGAAAGGGAACCCTTGAAAACTGCCTAGGGTTCTCCTTTTATAGGTTTAAAACGTCTCCCCTCTTTTCCTTCCAGGCCTGGCCCAAAATCCGTCAAAAGACCTAATTTTTCCGCGTCGGCGCTGCACTGTCGGCGCGCGCCTAAAGTTCTGCAATACCGGGTGTTTTGCGCCGCGGCCGATATCTCGCTGTTCGAGCCGCGGCAACTCTGTGGCTTCTCGGATGTTTAGCGCGCCGCCATTTCGGTCTTCGAGGCGCGCGGCTGGATCTTCTGCAGCTTCTGAATAATAGCGCGCGCGCTTCGCTTCGATCGGGAGGCGCGCAGTCTGGATTTCACTCGTTTGCCACTTTCTCCGTTTTCACTCTAGACTCCTCTTTTGCCCTCTTTTTGCTCCTTTTCCGCCATTTGGCCATTTCAACCACTTTGACTCAATAGAAAGAAAAACTATCCTAATACGACATTTATATGTGCAAAATGGGACAAAAGACTAACTAAACAGACTCAAAAGGTGTATATAAAATACACCGATCAAATACCCTAACTTAACCTTTGCTCGCCTCGAGCAAAGATAGAAAGAAATACAATAAAATGACAGACTAATAAATAAGAAAATCAACAAAGAAAATAAGCAGACTCGCCATTGATCACTTTTCTTTGCGTGAAGGTTAACTAGAAAAACATGAAGGTTAGCAGAACAATATGCAGGAACATATAGCATGGAATTTCAACACATTGAGCTAGATATTTCGCAAACTCATACTTATCATGCTTAAATGGAAGTCAGTGTACTCAAGTCTGCATATAAATTCAAAAATTCCTATGGCATGCTTACTTGCTATTCTCCACTAATTCTGGATATACATAGAAGAGATCTTGGGACTTTGGGAGTTGTAATGTAGGCTTAGGTAGGGGTTAGTAAAGATAGGCATTTAGGCTCATTTTTCTGTACCATAAGCTCTTTGGCTTTTCAATTTTTCCTTTTCTTTTGATTCTTTCCTTCACTTCAATTCTATCCTTCCTCTTTGTTTTGGGAGAGTGAAGTGTATTATACAAATAGGCACCCCCAAACTTAGGCTTTTGCCTCTTTCTTATTACTTTTCCATTAGGGTGCCTCAAACTTGTTCACTCTTTTTGTTTCTTCTTTTTAACACAATGTACTCCACTATTTCATATATTCACTTATGGCACAATTTATGGGAATATAGGGTGTCAAAGAAAAAGTTTCAATTTTTGGCTCAATGGGGTTGACTAGGGATATATTTTTAAAGTACAGGATAGAAAAGAGGTAAGAATTGGCTATCAAAGAAATGCCTGAGTCATCTCCCTAGCATGCATATCCTAATTATTTCGCCTCAAATAGCAAACAATCGTACACATAGGTTTTCAATCATTTAGTATGCACAATTCAAGCATGAAACTTCAAATAGACAGATTTTTGTGAGTTTTTGGCATATCTAACCTAAGTGTTTAGATTAGTTGCTTCAATTCCTTTACATTATTCCACATGACTTCACTAGGTGTTTCTAGCAACTACAGCATACATGATCTTTGTGATGCAATTATGACTCAAGAAAGAAAAATTTTGGTGACTAAAATAAACATAAAACAAATAGAAAAATTTAAATAAGACATAACATGACACACAAATAAAAACTAAAACACAAAAACACACCCAACTTAAATCACACATTGTCCCCAATGTGTGTAGACTCAAAGCGAAAAGAAAACGACACTTACAAACTTTGGCTAAAATGGTGGTGGTGGCGGTGGATAATCATCGACCGTTGGTTGAACAAGGCACTCATTTCGTCGATTTGTTGCCTTGTTTCTTGCATCCTTGTACTCTTGTTTGCAAGTCTGCATCATCTCCTTACGTGTTGGTACAATTGCCCTATTGTGGGCTCTGAAGGTTCTGCTCTTGTGGTTGGCCGGTCGGGTCTCGCCTCATATTGAGCCCCTATTTGTGCTCATCTTCATCCATGGCGGCCTCTGCTGCTGCTTCTGCTTCTTGGTGGTGCTCTCCGTCCCGCCGGGGCCGGGTGCGGAAAAGAGTGCACTATCCCATAGGACACCGGCGGTGGTTTCTCATGAGTGTCAGGTGGTAGGATTGGGACCGCATTTATGCTGCACAAATTTGTGATAAGTGAGCCATGTCCCAACCCACCTGTTGTCACCATCCTTCTGATTTCTTCAATGCTCTGCACTATTTCTTTCCCAATATCAATTTGCGTTTCATAATTCCATAAATCAACTTAATCTCGTCTTACGGCACTGGTGAAGTGCGTGGATGGAATCATGCGAACGCGACAAAATACGCCAAGCCTTGTCGCTTTGTGAATTGGCACTCGGTGCTCGACCCATTTCTTCCTATCTCAAAAGCACTGGTAGCTTATCGTGTTTGAAACGTCTTTCGAGTCGATGTGTTTTGTGCTTATAGACCATGTTCTAAAGTGATTCCAATCACTTCCTTCTTCAACATCAACTGTCTTGAGATCTGCATTTATCGCGTTTGCTGTTACAGGCATATACTGTCCCCTTACGAAGCACCCCCTTTCTGTCCTTTCCGGAAAGTTTGCATAAAATTCCCGCACCATTGTTGTATTCACTGGTTTTATCTTCTCCGGATTGACAAATCTCTTCCACCCTTAGCTCTATCATAGCCGGATGGGCTCATAAATGTCTTCCTCCCCATATGATCCCCTTTGGTAATCCATTCCCTTCGGAATTACGGGCACAGTATCGAAGCCTTTTGTATCTTTGGAAGGCCTGGTAACTCACAAATCTATTTTCATCGTATTGTGGGGTTGGGGTGGATGTGGATCCTCTTCTCTTTCTGGTGGCCATTTATAAACAAAATCTGCAGCTTCTAATTTTTGTGGCACAATGTCTCCTAAACACTCAACAACTAGCAATACAACACCCCAAACTTCAACAATGCCCACAACCTCTTTTTCTACTCTTTTCCAACTTCACAACCAACTTTTCAAGACCCAAACTACTCCCACTACACTACGCTTCCCTCCTACTACCTCCTATGACTTCAGTGAAAGGATTCAAGAACAAAGAGAGGGATTACCTTTTGATGAGAAGACTCAAGTTTGTTCTTGTTTCAATTGGTGGGTTGAGGCTATGGAATGGGGCTTTGTTGTTTGAGATAGTTGAGGGTTTTTGGGAATTTAAGAGCTTAGGTTGTGGTTGGGTTGGATTTGTGGAGGTTTTGTGGGCAAATTTCTGGAATTTCGTGGGTTTTTGGAGAGGGAAGGTTAGGTTTTGGAAGTTGGAATTGGGGAAAATCTGATTTTTGGGCGTTTTAAATTTCTGGATTCCCGGCCGGCTGTTCGCTTAGCCGCGCGCCAAACATCCAAGGCTCCTTCGACTTTCGCGCGCCTCGCTCTCTGGCGCGCTTAAACTTCAGCACCTCTTCAGATCTTTCGGCGCCGCGGCCCTGCTCCTGGGCGCCGCGGCTCTTAAACTTCCGAGCCTGTTCAGATCTTTTGGCGCCGCGGCCCTGCTCCTGGGCGCCGCGGCGCTTACCCGCTTCTCTGGAAATCCTTGCTTTTCTTCAGTTTGTTCCGTCCCCCGGTTTAATTTCTTGTACCTGTCAATCACACAACAACAAGATCCAATACCGTGAGACTGTTCTTAGACAAATTAAAATAAAATAACGACAGAAATTCAACTAACATAATTGAAAACATTGGGTTGCCTCCCAACAAGCGCTGTCTTTAACGTCTTTTAGCCGGACGCAAGTTCCTTAGACTTACTAGCCCTGGGGTGGATTAAGTCCCCAACCAATCCATTTCCGCCACATTTGGCGTTTCCTTTTTCTCCTTTTCTTTTTAGCATTATCGGTAGTAGGGAGTTCCGGAACAATTACCTCATTTAGTGTCATCTCAGCAAACCATGCTTGCTTTCTTGGGCTCATCACTCTTTGGTTGCATTGCAATGGCTCGCATGGGGGTTTGGTGGTGTTGATTGCAAAACACCCACTTACGCTTCTTGGCTCAACGACGTGTTTAAAGACTTTAAACACCATCTCTTCGTCTCCACTCTTAGCGTTAGCTCTCCTCTTCAACGTCAATCAAGGCTCGCGGTTGCTAGAAATGGCCTCCCAATATGATCGGGATTCTGCATCTTCTTCCATATCCGAATGAGGAAATCTGCAGAAAGAAAAATTTTCCTACCTTCACAATCACATCCTCGATCTTCCTCGTGGATGAACCACCGCCCTGTCGGCTAGTTGCGGACTCACGCTGGTGGGTCGCTTCTCCTAACTCCATCTTTTGAAACCGATAGGGCATCAAATTTATACTCGCCCTAGATCACACAAGGCTCTGTTGCAAGTCACCCGCCCATCTGTGCATGGTAGTGTAAAGCTTCAGTGGTCCTTTAGCTTTGGTGGCAATTTCTTTTGTAAGATAGCACTACACTCTTCTCATTAGTGCTACTATCTCATATTCGGCCGATTCCTCTTTTTCCCAAGATTTCTTTCATGAACTTGAAGTAAGATGGCATCTGCTCCAAAGCCTCTATAAGCGGTATGTTGATGTGCAACTTCTGAATACCTCCAAGAATTTGGAAAATTGTTTATCGACCGCCTTCCTTTGTAATCTCTGGGAAAGGAATCTTTTCTGTATACTTCTTCTCCGAGTTTTCTATCACCGGCTAGGTTCACCACCTTATCTTTTCTAACTCGCTTCTCTCAACTATTGGGCCGAGGCGGCCGTTGCTTCCAATTGTTTTCCACTTCTCAACCGCACCGCCTTACATTGCTCTCGGATTTACCTCGGTATTGCTTGGCAATGTCCCCGTGGCCGATGTTTACCGCTGCTATTTGTCTACTGTGTTTCCAAGTTTCAACGAGGATCTAGATTCGTTATAAAGCGCGTGCGGGCGTTGCGTCTTTATGGCCGCTAAGCTCATCCGTTTTTCAGCGACCGTGCATTGAGCCGTTGAGGCCGGGGGCTTGAGTGAAGCGGTTGATTCTGCATCTGGGATTCGCATCGCCCCTATACTGATTCTGCTGCCCCTGATATTGGTTCTGCTGCCCCGGCATCTCCGCTGCCCCGCATGCGATTTTGCCGCCCCGATCTCCTTTCCACGAAGTTTGGGTGATTCCTCCACGGATTATAAGTATTTGAGTAGGGTTGTTCTGTTGCCTCCGGTAGTTACCTCTTCGCTGACACTCTGCTGTTCCATTGGGATGTTGTTGGGATCCGAAGGACACCTATCAAATGTATGTAGGCCGCCACATATCTCACGATTTTTCAGCGGTTGCACAAAGATTTCTCGACACAAGATGTTGCTGCAATTGTTTCGCTAGAAGAGCCACTTCATGCGTTCAAAGCAAAGAATAGCATCTACTACGGACCCCACGATTCTTCTCCCACTGTTGCCCTCTTGGTGACATGGTTGTTAGTGGCCATATCTTCTAATAACTCGTGCGCGTGGTCGCTTTTCCTCATGAATGCTCCACTGCGATTGCATCTATGATGGTTACGGTTGTCTTGCTTCACCGTTGTAGAAAATATGAACCAAGTTCCACAACTCAATGCAATGGTGTGGACACTTCCTCTGTAGATCCTTGAATCTCTCCCATGCTTCATATAAGGACTCTCCATCACGATAGAAGTTATTCAACTCCCTCTTAATTTTCTTTGCTACGGTGGAAAGAACTTGGCTAGGAATTTCGTGCCACCGTGCCATGTAAATATCGAATCACCGCAGGAATTCAACCATACTTTTGCTCTATCCCCGAGTGAGAAGGGAAAGAGCCTCAATCTGACGGCATCATCGTGAACGCCGTTATATTCGAAAGTGGCACATAGCTCCAAGAAATTTGCTATGTGCGTATGTGATCCTCGATGGCATCCTCCGAATCGCACTGTGCCGCACCATGCTCGTAATGCTGGTTTTATCTCGAAATTGTTGGCTCTGTCAGAGGAGCCTAATACAAGTCGTGCTCCATTCACTCTTGGTAGCACATAATCTCCTGCACTTCTTCTCGCCGATTCGAACCCCATCCTCCATATCTATTGGCACTTGCCGAGGATCTCAGGTTAAGTTGATTTTCACCTAACCCTTCTCTCATCCTTATTATTGGGAGCACCGTCCATTTCTATCAACGCGCAATTCGCCGATTCTTTCTCGCTCGCTTGCGTGCTTTCTCAATTTCCGGATTGAAGGGAACAAGAGTGTCGACTCCTCTTCTCCTTCGCATAAACCGATATCACGAGAAAGATCAAAACAAACAAAGAATCACGGCACCGCACCGTAGAAACTAAAAATAAATAATAAAAAAAATGAAAATTAAATCCAAATTAGAAATTAAAAATAGATAATTTGATATTGAACTATTGCCTAATCCCCGGCAGCGGCGCCAAAAACTTGATGCGCGATTTATGCACACACTTTAAACGCAAGTGCACGTTATCGTATCAAGTAGTATAGTCTTAGATAAGACCGAATATCGTCCTCTGGGATTAGGGTTCAAGTACCAATTGTCTATTTTCTAGTATCTATTTGGTGAATTAATGAGTGATTGGTTGTTTATGACTAAGAATTATAAAAGCTAATTAAATATAAAGATTTAATTCAGATGTGATGAGAATAGGGCTTCTATGTATCCTTACTATCCGCTTATGTTACTTACTAATGCATTACTTATGGTGTTCTTCTTTTGGAGAAAGCGAGTTCTTTAAATCGTTTTATACTCCCGTTAGGTTATATAAACACTCAACCCAGATTGTTCCTTACCTAACTTTCACGATAAGGGTAACTCTATAGGAGGATTAAGCACAAAACCTAGTTGACCGTCACGCACAATGCGCAAAATTAGGGTTGTTAAGCCTCTCATCAACGCTACAAATCTAATTGAGGTATTTTCATCCCCAACTCGAGACCGTCACCCAACTTACAAAGATATTCACAATCCTCCTTTTGAATCGATTAGAAATCATATAGTGATAACTAGTTGTCAATTAGCTACCAAGAATTCAACTCGATTATTGGATAGATCTCTCAATAAGAATAATAACCATAAGCATGCATTAAGTTATAACATAAGGTTCAAGAAATTCAACATAGAAAGCCTATAAGAGAATTAGTTCCTAGCCATGAATATGACAAGAACTAATTCAAAGTTCATCATGCAAAACCGAAATAAATAAAGGAAAGGGAAAAGAAATTACTAAGCTAATGGTGTCCAATCTCCAAGTCAAGAATCTTGAGTTGTGCAAGAAAGGGGAACCCTTGAAAACTGCCTAGGGTTCTCCTTTTATAGGTTTAAAACGTCTCCCCTCTTTTCCTTCCAGGCCTGGCCCAAAAATCCGTCAACAGACCTCATTTTTCCGCGTCGGCGCCGCTGCTGGCGCGCGGCGCCTAAAGTTCTGCAATACTTCGGGTGTTTTGGCGCCGCGGCCCTGATATCTGTGCGAGGCGCCATGGCTACTGCAGCTCTGTGGCTTCTCGGATGTTTAGCGCCGCGGCCTGCTTTCAGTCTTCGAGGCCGCGGCTGGATCTTCGCAGCCTTCGAATAATAGCGCCGACCGCTTCGATTGCAGGAGGCCGCGCGCAGTCCGATTTCACCTCGTTTGCCACTTTCTCCGTTACTCTAGACTCTCCTCTTTGCCCTCTTTTTGCTCCTTTTCCGCCATTTGGCCATTTCAACCACTTTGACTCAATAGAAAGAAAAACTATCCTAATACGACATTTATATGTGCAAAATGGGACAAAAGACTAACTAAAACAGACTCAAAAGGTGTATATAAAATACACCGATCAGGGGCCTCATGTGTTCAAATCATTAAGGACTGGATAAACTCAATCGCACTAGGTAAATTTCCAACAGGATCTATAGTTGAAGTAACGCGGTAAAATTAAATAGCTTTAATTTATTTATATTAAGATATTCACTTAATATTTAATAATCTTATCCAATTCAATAAGCAAAAAAATATTATGGTCAAGAACTCATAAACTTAATTTTTTTAATCCACTTCAGACGCTACTCCTTTACGACTGTAAATTTACAAACATATACTTACAAAATGATTTCAGTGTTATGAATATTGTTCAAGCCAAATGAAATAGGTACCCTCGCAGCAGCACTTTCAAATTGTAAGATGATATTAATCTCCCTTGGGGAGTCTTCTCATTAATATCAAAGTATATATAGTGTACAATATTCATCCATTTTACAATAGGAATCCTAAACCTACTCACAAGAGGAATCCTAGTCTTACCATAATTATATTTACACAATAAATGGAAATATTCTAATTATGGATAGGGAATATTGTTACTTTGACTATACACACACGTTTACACACCCCCTCAGTCGGAGCGGGAGGAGGTCGAACGCTGAGACTGAATCTGAAGTCAAGAAATAACTAACTGGAAGTCCTTTGGTAAATATATCTGCATACTGGTAGGATGAGGGAACATGTAACACTCTGACATGGCCTAGCGCAACTTTCTCACGAACAAAGTGTAGGTCTATCTCAATGTGCTTGGTGCGTTGATGTTGAACCGGATTATGAGACAGATAGATGACAGAGATGTTATCACAATACACAATAGATGTCTGACGCAAAGGACACTGAAGTTCCAACAGTAAATTTCTGAGCCAACAAATCTCAGCTACCATATTTTCAACGTCTATGTACTCAGCCTCGACACTAGAACGAGATAGGGTAGCATATCGCTTGGTAGACACCCTGCCCAATCTGCATCCGTATAAGAGAGCAACATGTTTGGTGCAGAGGGGTAGAGGTGCAAACCATAATCAAGTGTGCCCTAATGATACGCTTAAGATCAGTGAAATGAGACTCCCTGGGGGCATGCATGAATAGGCATACCTTCTGAACAATATAAACAATGTCTGGCCTTATAAATGTGAGCTACTGAAGTGCACCTGCAGGGCTCCTATATAGAGTAGGATCAGAGACTGGAGCACCATCCATAGCACTGAGCTTAGATTTTGAATTAACTAGAGTTGGTGAAACTTTGCAATTCGCCATTTTATCCCTGTACACAATCTCCTCTGCATACTTACGCTGACACAAGAACATGTGGTTGGCAGACTTGGTCACTGATATCCCCAAGAAATAACTCAGCTTTTCCAAATCAGTCAAAGCAAATTTGGCCTTTAGCAAGGCAATAATCTCATTTTTCAATCCGTCGAAGGAGGCAGTAAGAACAATATCATCCTCGTAAAGTAATAAGTAAGTAGTGCTCCTACCTCGATTAAAAATGAAAAGTGATGTATTACTCTTGCTGCATACAAATCTAATCTGCAAGATATACCTGACAAAACGATCATACCACGCACGGGGGGCCTGTTTCAGGTCATATAGTGACTTACGGAGACGGCACACATAGTGAGGGATTGCTGGATGGGTAAATCCAGGCGGCTGATGCATGTAGATTGTTTATCTCAAATTCCCATGTAAAAATGCATTATTCACATCAAGCTGATGAATTGGCTAGTGTTTGCCCATTCCAATGCTCAAAACTGTGCAAATGGTACCCGGTTTGACAACCGGGTTGAAGGTATCACCATAATCAATGTCGTCCTGCTGATTTGTGCCATTAGCCACAAGTCATGCCTTATATCTCTCAAGAACTCCACTGTCTCTGAATTTGTGACGAAATAACCACAAGCATCGGATCATATTCACCCCCTCAGGTCTAGGTACTAGATCTCATGTATGATATTTAGTTAAAGCATTGAATTCCTCATATATAGCCGCATTCCAATTAGGGTCTTGTTTGGCCAATATAGGGTTCTTGGGAATTGGAGAAATAGTTTGGGCAGACAAATTAAATTGGACTTTGGGTTTGAAGATTTCATGTTTGGCACGAGTTTCCATATGGTGAGTGGGAACAGTGGGAGGCTCCAAGACTGATGGATTAGTTGGATATGGAGAAGGAGGGGGTGATCCCGTTGGAGGCGCCGCGACGCCGTGATCAAGGGCCGCGGCGCTGGATGATACCGTCGGAGGCGTCGTGGCGCTGTGATCAACGGTCGCGACGCTGGAAGACTGACATACCTTTCTGACGAGTGGATAAGTCATATCATAGATAGCCCCTATGGTTAGGCGGAAAGCCTAGGTAGACACATGGAGTGGACCGAAGAGCTAGTTTGTAAGGAGCAGTAGAGGCAAGATTAGGATAGCATAGACAACCGAATATCCGAAGATGCTCATAAGATGAGACTCTATGATAGAGAATTTTGGTAGGGGTCATATTGTGAAGGGTGCTAGTTGGGAGAATATTGAGAACGTATTCTGAAATTTTAACAGCATAGACCCAGAAGGACGGAGGTAGGGAGACATGAATCAATAGAGTGTGAATCATATTGTTAATTCTGCGGATGATTCTTTCAGTTTTACCGTTTTGAGGAGAGGTGTGGGGGAAGAAAAAGCGAAAGACCATGTCATTATTAGTACAAAAACGGTGAATCATAGAGTTGTTGAATTCACGACCATTATCGCACTGAAAAGATTTTATGCATTTTTCAAATTGTGTTTGAATGAATGTCCGAAACTCAAAAAATTTGACAAACACTTCGGATTTAAATTTGAGAGGATACAACCAAACAAAGTGAGAAAAATCATCTAGTAATATAAGATAGTATTTATGACCGAGAGAACTAGTAACAGGTGATGTCCATAAATCGACATTTATAATATCAAAATGTGCAAAAGTAACACTAGTAGATGATTTAAACGGAAGACGAGTATGTTTGCCTAAAGAACAAGAAACATAATTTTGGGCAAACTTTCCATTAAGTAATGAAATTATTGCCTCTAAGAAAATTAAAAACTGGGGCTCCTGATGACCAAGTCTATTATGCCAAGTTGAGGAAGAAATTGCCGCTAGAGGGACGGGAGAGCTAGATCTGGCAGCGGAGGTGGGAGTGAATGGATATAGATCCCCCGTGCTATTGCATCTCGTAAGAGGTGTCCCCGTATGAAGATCCTTCACAGTGAAACCAAAAGGGTCAAAATCAATAGAGACATAATTATTACGAGTGAATTTGCGGATAGAGATTAGATTTCAATTACATGTGGGCCATATAGGGTATTTTGAAGGGGGAATGGATTAGGAGGTGGTGTGTATGATGTACCAAAATACTTTACTGGAATGCGGTGGCCACTACAAACTGTCACAAATTGAGGATGTTTTAAACCAAACAGTTTGGGAATATTACCTGCAGTCCGGGTGAGGTGAGAAGTGGCTCCGGAGTCCATGTACCAGTTGTTTTGTGCATTGCATGTTGAGATCGCCAAAGCCCGACCTAACTCGATCGGTGTCATGGACGAGGCCTGGAACTGGTCGCGTACGGCTGGCTTGCTGCGGTCTCGGACTTGCCGGCGGTCGAGCAGGCCCAACACACCTTGGTGGGAGAACTGGTAGAAGGGTTCTGAATCGGCGGCGCGCGCTGCACAGACGCATCGTTGGGGCGCGGTCGAATCGATTTTGCGGGCCGCTGTTGCTGCTTCTTACATTATTCGCGACCCTTGCCACGACCACGACCTCCACTGTCGCGGCCCTTGCCACCCTTTCCACCGCGTTCCTGTTGCGGTTGAGAATTTTTTGTCGGCGTTGGATCTTGAGGGCGCGTTTCGACAGCTAACACCTTCTGATTGTGTTCATCCTGCTTAGTACGTCGAGTCTCTTCGAGCAATAACTGCGAGCGGGCTTTGTTAAAACTGGGAAGTGGATCTGTCTGTTGAATCATGGTGGCTAACGTATCATAGTCGTCTTTGGGAATGCCTTCAATCAATTGCAACACCATCTTAGTGTCCGAGACAGGCGTGTCGACATTGGAGAGTTGATCCGCCAGTAATTTCAACTGTCTGCAGTATTCAGTCATGTTGGAGAAATTTTCAAGGCGTGTATTGTTAAATTTCTCCTCCAAATACACCGCACGAGTGTGTTTGTTATCTTGAAAGATTTCCTCCAAACTGTTCCATAAATCACGGGCTATAGCGCTAGATTTCATGATAGTAAGAACAAGATCCTGAGAAATACTATCATATATCCACTGTTTGACGTCGGCGTCTAGACGACGCCAAATAGACTCATCAACCTCCGGAGGACGCGGAATAGTGTCGTCGATGTGGTCAAACACGTTATAGAGACATGCGTGTTTACGAAACAGTTCAACCCAAGGAGAATACTAATTGTTTTCTTGATCAAGAAGAATGAGAATATTCTTGATGTTGGTAACAGTTAGGGCGGGATGAAAAGAGGATGACGACGTGGTGGTGGGATTTGGAGGTAGAAGTGTAAGAGGTATTGGAGGAATCCTGAGTATCCATTTAGAGAAGAGAGGAAAGAAGAAGAAAAATCAAAAAAATTGGGAGGAGAAGAGGCGGCGCCGCGGTGGAACTACCCGAAAGGGGTGGCTGGCAGCGACTTCTCACAAAAAATTCTAGGGTTTTGTGTTAGGCTCTTGATATCATGTAAGATGATATTAATCTCCATTGGGGAGTCGTCTCATTAATATCAAAGTATATATAGTGTACAATATTCATCCATTTTACAATAGGAATCCTAAACGTACTCACAAGAGGATTCATAGTCTTACCATAATTATATTTACACAATATATGAAAATATTCTAATTATGGGTAGGAAATATTGTTATTTTGACTATACACACTATGTGGCACACGTTTACACAAATGCATGCATTTTGCAAATTATGTGCAAAATTTGTGTCAAATTATAAAGAAGTAAATTTGTGTAACTACTCGATCAACAAAAAATTAATATAATTTCTTTTGATATTCCAATTTTATGGAACTAAAAATAAGATTCTTAACCCTCGAGCTTTGAAATGTATATTCAAACTAAAACCCCTATTATGAATAATAATCGCCATTCATTTAATGCAAATAAATTGATACTTATTTCAATTTTCAGTTACCATAGCTATTGAAATAACATTCTTATTTTAAAATCGTTCTATAATTGGAATTATAAGATTGTTATGATAATAACATGCTGAATTCATCAATCATAGTTTAAATGAAAAATTGAAAACTTCCCAAGTGTGAAAAATATGTTGACATGTACAACAAAGACCAAAGGAAGTATTTATACCCAAATATCGCATAATTACAACGCCCAAAAAAATTAAATAAAAAAGATATACTACTACAAAATTAGAAAATGAAAGAAATTTAAAAAGCCAAGTACCGTCTTACTTCTTTTGAAATTATTTTTTTACAATTTGTAGATAATAAGAAAACATGGTAATACGGCACGTGAATCAAATACTAATAACTCGCCATTATCCCCACTCACTGAGTCATACCCAACTCGTCCTTCAATCAACGAGTCAAACCCGAGTTGCTTGCAAACCCGACCCGCAATGACCCGACTAATCAACATAGCCCGTCTCCCCCTCCCACCACCTGCATTCTCGTGAGCCGCTCCACTGCCGGAATACGTGCACACCGCCGCCCCTTTCCCGGAGGAAAATTCCCACGCGCCGCTACCAGTCTCGTACCCGCCGCCGTTAGTGTGTCCCAAACAGTAAAACCTCATTACCTCATTCCCATCCGCAACACAACGTGCATGGTCCTTCCCACTCGCCGCCACGTCACCACCATTCCCAGCCCTAGACTTCACAACCTCTCGATACTCCTCGAACCGTGACACAGTTCGGGTCAAATTCTGAACCTTAAACAACATTTCGACCCGACCCGAAAAAACATTTGGGTCGGACCAACTCGTTTGAAAGATTATCTCCACAACATTACGTGAAGCATGACCTTCATGTAATTCAGTCAACGCCGGAAAAAACGTTGACTCCGTTGAAGCACGTGAGACTCTGGTAGATGTACTAGCTCTAGACTTCTCCTTATTCAAACCGGGTCTTTTCTCGGGTTCGGGTACTCTTGAACCGGGTCGTTTCGCTGATGGTTGCTCCGTTTTTTTCTTTCTTGATTTTCCGTTCTTGGTGTTTTCAACTACATCTTTGAGGCTTTTAACACCGTTTTTGCAACTAGCGGAGTTAGGTAAGATGTGATATTGGTGGTGATGGTTGTTAACGACGTCGTCTAATGCTCTTGACTTGCATTGCCATGATTTAACCCAACCCGTCGCCATTAACAACGACAAAGACAAACAAAGAGTCAAAACACCTTAACCTTAACCTATGTTCAAACTTGGAACAATATTATATATGTCATACATAGAACATTGTTACGTACAAATATAAACTAAAATGGAAATGGAAGGCAGATGGCGCTATATAAAAATTACAGACGAGAGTTAATGAGACGGTCAAGGGGGGAGAAGTGAAATCACGGGAGTACCCTTATGAATGACTTGGAATTACTACCGATGTGTCTGTATGTAATTATATTTCATAATGGTAGATAGAAGAGTAAGAACAAATTTCATAAATGGAGAAAACAAGTATTCATGAATGGGTTATGAGAGTGAGAAAGATTTAATATAAAGTACGAACCTTTTCTATGGTCCTACACTCCTACCTCCTATATTTGTGTATAAATCAAATAATTCTGTTATTTGTCATATGATCAATTTGTTTCTTGGTCGGGTTCTTTTATTGTTTTTGGTTTGAAAAAAAATATTGTACTTGCTATCCTTTTTCTTAAAATTCTACTTTTAATTGTTTGACTTGTTTCTGTAAAATTCATATCGATCACCTCACATATTACAGTATTAGAAGTAAGAAAAGAGGAAAAGAGGAAAAGAAGAAGAAAAAGAAATGAACGAAGGTACGTATGGAGTAGAACAGATCACGAGTGAGAGAGAGATTCAGAAGAGAAGAAGAAAGATGTATTGAGTGAAAAATGAGAAGGCTTACAAAATATCTGCGCATTGCAGATACATATACACATTGCACTATACATGACATATTGACTATTTTACCTCTTGCTCACTAACTTCCTTTAACCACATTTTAACTAACCAATAACCACCTCCTAACTAATTAACCAACACTTAACAAATATCTTATTTATCACCTATACAAATATCTACATCAACAAATATCTTGTTTATCACCTATACAAATATCTACATCACCTAATACTTTCACATCCCCCCTCAAGCTAGGAGGCATGAAGACATTCTTCATTCCTAGCTTGGACAATAGGTATGTGTGTTGAACAGCTGTGAGAGCCTTGGTGAGCAAATCAGTTGGCTGCTCAGTGAATGGTAAATAAGCAATGTGCACCAGACCTCCCTTGATCTTCTCCCGAATGAAGTGGCAATCAATGTCGATATGTTTGGTGCGTTCATGGAATATCGGGTCCTGAATAGCAGACTTGCTATCAGAGAACATAGATACATGTGTCTGAATGTGAATCCCCAACTCTTTAAACAAACCAGTAAGCCATACATTTTCAGCCACTGCAGCAAATGATCGATATCAGCCTCAGATGAGCTTCTGGAAATAGTAGTCTGTTTCTTGGACTTTCATGATATAGAAGACCCTCCAAACATCACTAAATACCCTGTGACAGATCTTCTGGTATTCACACATGAACCCCAATCAGCATCACAATATACTTGAAGCTGTGATATTCGAATCACAGCAAGATCACGACCATGGAGCGGTTTAACATATCTAACGATCGCATTTCACCTCGAGTGTGAAGCCTTGGGTTGTTGCATGAATTGGCTCAAATGTTGCACAGGAAAAGCAATATCAGGTCTAGTATTAGTAAGATACATCAATCGACCAATAAGTCTCCTATATATGGTGGGATCATGTAATAACAGATCTGGTGAAGGTGATGACTGAACTCCAGTATCCTGGGATGATGATTGAGATGCAATGAGACTGTCAAGCTCAATTGTTGTAAGTTTCTGATTGAATTACATAGGAGAATGCACAGGTTTGGCACCTGACAGTCCTAAATCAGAAATGAGTTCCAAAGCATATTTTCTTTGGTGCATGATAATGCCATGAGAATTCCTTGCAAACTCTATGTCAAGGAAGTATTTAAGTTCCCCCAAGTCTTTAATTTTGAAAGCATTCTGCAGAGCCTATTTTGTGGATTGAATAAGTGTCTGGTCATTCCCTGTGAGCAGCAGATCATCTACATACACTAGAACCACCACAATTTTATCAGCATGATGTTTGGTAAACAGAGAATTATCCAACTGACTCTGATGAAAACCAGAAGAGAGTAGTGCTAAGGTCAGCTTAATATTCCATTGTCGTGATGCCTGCTTCAAACCATAAAGAGACTTGATCAGTCTGTATACCTTGGTGTCATTTGTTGATATGAAAACCATCTGTCATCTTCATGTAAACTTCTTCATATAAATCTCCTTGGAGGAATGCATTATAAACATCTATTTGATAGATGTTCCAATTCTTGGCAGCTGCAACAGCTATTACAGTTCTCACAATGGTCATTCTTACCACTGGAGAAAAAGTTTCATGATAGTTCAAGCTTTCCTTTTGATTGTAGCCTTTTGCAACCAACCTGGTCTTGAACCTTTCAACCTCCCATGTGGCTTTATACTTGATTTTGTACACCCATCTGCAGCCAATAGGCTTCTTGCCTGCTGGAAGATCTATAAGTTCCCATATCATGTTGTCTTCCGGTACATGAATCTCAGCCTTCATAGCATCAACCCATCTCTTGTATTTAAGTGCATCTGCATAATTATATGGTTCAACATCTGCAGATATTTGTGCAATAAAGTTATGATATCTGGAAGACACTCCTCCATAGTCTATGCCATCTGAAATTGAGTACAAGCAGCTAGTGGATCCCTATTGAATAACATAGTCTTTATGTCAAATAGGAGGTCTACCAGTCCTGGCATATCTTCTAACATTAGACCTATATATATCAGTGTCCTGAGTCCTTGTAACATCATCATGCAGTATCAGTTGGTGGTGTATCAGCTGTCACTGTATCAGTGTTGACAACATCAGTGGGCCTAGAATAGTACTTGTTGACACCCAATTTTGACCCTCCCGTCCAGTCATTAACTATAAAATTACACTAATTCTAAAACAATTTTATAATAATAAAATGCAACAATAAAACATTAATACATGCATAAATAAACAATTTAATAATAAATAATAAATACATAAAATAATAATATAACACACGCGTTTTAATAATAGCATGCATAAAAGAATTAAGAAGTCCTAATTTTTATTTAATAAGTCTTAATAACGACATCACATTATAAACATTAAACACTAATTAAATAGCACACCCGTCTTTATTTTTAATCTCAAACTTAGACTAACAAAGCACCTAAAATTATCTAATCATTTATTAATTTACTTTACCACTAATTAACTAATTAAATAACTAATACCTAATTAATTTTACCTAAACTAATTAATAATACACCCAAACCAAATCTAATACCCAATTAACTAACCCAACTACCCAACCCAGCAGGCCCAACACCCGCGAGCCCATCTGCCCTTTTATTCCCCTTCGTCCAGCCCAACTCCCCCTTTCAGCCTTTTATTCCACCCAAATCAAGCCTAAGGCATTTTACGCCCACAGCCCTTCCCTTTCATCCTCTTCAACGAAACCTAAAACAAACAAAAAAAACGCAACCCTAAAAATGCAGTCGCCGCCTTCACGCCATCTTCATCGCCGAGATTCTCGCCTGAGAATCCGGCGACCTCTCCCTTACCTTCCTTACCCACACACACCCAGCCAACGATTTTCTTACCATAACAACAAAATCAGTACTAAATCGTCAAGATTCGTCCAAAAATAAAACAGTAAGAATCAAAGAAAATCAACTCCAAAAATCAGAAATTACCATAACAACAAGTCATAACCCAAAATAGCCCACAAATCTTAACAAATCAGTTCGAAATCACACCCCGAATCACACAAAATCGCAGTAAGAATAAGCACAAAATCTCGTCCAAAAGTCTGTCTAAAATGGTACTCCAATTAGTTACCAAACTTAGAACCAAAATCGAGACTATAAATTAATCCTTTTATACATGCAATGGCATGGGCTATCGTCTAAAGGCAGCACCTTCTGAATCCAGAAAATCTCACTCGACTGTTATAGAACATAGAGGAGAGTCAGTTAGCATCTTTAACATCCAAAAACGGCATCAGGGGTGGGGAAAAACAGTCAAGAACCCTTTCTTTCAATCTCAGTCAGAAGTCAGGCTCAGTAGGAGATTCACACATGAGTCGAGCACAGATCGAACACAGACAGTAGACATATACGAGAGAGCTCAAGAGCAGCCACATAGCGATTAAGAGCAGAAACGGGGGAAGAGCACAGTAGAGTTTATTCAGGGTAACACAAAGACCTGCACTTTAGTTTTCATCGTAATGTAAAGTTTGAATCCCTCTCTTAGTTCCAGCAAAGAAACCAACAACTAAACTCGCTCTTTCATTCGCAGATCGCAAACCCAAAGCCCGTCAGTGGATCGACGACTTGATACGATGGTTCGGTCACGTCGGAGAAGGTAAACTCGACTTCCTCCTGACTCTTTTTATTTATGTGTTTGATATGTTCTTTTATGTTTTCCTGTTGATTAATCATGTGTAGCTACGTTTGTTTGTGTTACTATTTTTTTTTATTTAAGGCTTAAAATGCAATGTTGGACTAGTCTGCTCTAAGTAATCTAGGTTTTTGCTTATTTAAATCATTGAGTAGATTTATGTTTATTGTAACCATTCGTTCGAAGTAATATGATATTGATAATATAAATTGCAGTATTCTCGTTGATATTTGTTACTGCCTAATGGTATGCTTACCCATTTCGGCCATGAATATTTGATAAAGCTATGTTAGTATCATATCCAGCACTATATGATGGTGGTTTCTTATTCAAAAAATGCTGGTTTCAACAAGGATGACTTTAGATCATGCCTATGTGATCAAAGAATATATACGATTGTCAGTTTCCTGTTTTGCTACCTGGGTTACAAGGCAATTTTAACTTTGAATCCCGACTAGCCTTCATATGAAATTTGTTGTGTCGCAAGTGCGGGATAGAAAAAATGTGAATAGAAATATTGTATGGGGGTGGTTTCTGGAATCTGTCGATCCTTCGTAGACTAAAATATTAAAATCTGCCTATCTTGTCAATTTCTTCTAACTAACTCATTCCTAGTGGCTATTAATGGTTTATCAGTTGTAGTATCTTGGTCATTTGACTTGTGGCATGCTAAATGTCCATCCTACTATGTTGTTACCTTGCTTGTTCATATGAGTCGGGTGTTCATATCAGATTTCCATTAGCTAAGCTATTTTTTTCGTAATATGTCTGTTGGACTGTTTAAGACAGTATCTGTGCAACATCTTGTACTTATTTGAACTAGTTTATGCCATATTGGGTTATTATTGGTTTGCATCCCGTATTTAACTCATGATCAGTTAATAAGCATAAAAAGGGTATGGTTTGGTACTGAAATAGTTTTAAAACAGCAGGAAATCTTGGATATATGATCTGGAACATTAATGTTCACGGATCACATGGTTTCTCCTCTTATACTACTTTATATCTTGAACAAACATGTATTATTTTCCACATCTCTTTCCTCGTTGGGACTGACTCTTCTATAACATATACATATAGATGTTGCTTGACATGTTTGTATAACTAGGAACTTGATAGTAATACAACGATCATATATATGTCTTTTGGAGTTAATCACATCTGCATCTTGAAGAGTTTTAGGTCTGGGAGGAATGTGGGGTCATTTGTAGTAAGAATTACTTAAAGCATTTTGATTTGTGTATGAAAGGTTTTGCCCTGAATGAAACAATTATTTTGTGACCCGCTTTGTGTTTGAACAGTTACTTGCTGTCGTCCATGCTGAAATGGGCCTCCCTTTTGTTTCTGTTAAACATATAAATGTCCAACATGTCATGTTTGGCCTATTGCTCTCATTATTGTCTATTCAAATGTTTTTTTAATCAATTACGGGCCCATTTGTTTCTGTGAACAGTTTGAAACGAAGCAACTAATGCATGTTTAATATGTTTCCATACTAATGTTTGTTGTTTATTAATAAGTTTAAAATATTTTCTAATCCTTTTCTCTTCTTATATTTTGCATGAAATGCATCGGAGCTAAACGAAGAGTCTCATGGCGAGACTCATCACAAGCTACAGCAAATGAAGACCCGTATCTATGTGCATTTCTCTATCCGCGTTGGAATCCCAAAACCACCGGCGAAAAGACATCGCCTTCACCGAGTCATTTATTAATTTATGCCTGCCTATTCATTATTTGTAAATTAATTGCCTAACGTCACCCTAATAGCAAAACCTTTAGGACATTCAAGCGTCGGGTTGCCATTGAGAGGTAGTTTGGTACTAGAAACTCGTTTCTTCTAACTTAATTATTTTATGCTAGTTATACATTGCTTAAAGTCGCATTAAATAACCTAACCTGCATAACTCTTCACGTAATTAAAATATCATTTAATTCTATAAACTCGATCATTAACATCCATATAGGAAAATTAGTTCCATTTATTATATAGATACCTTGCATGCTAGGGCTACTTCATAAACACATAAATCATCTTTAATAATACATATTTTAGCTAGAACTAGCTTTATATATTTTAAAACAAATCTCACATTTTTAGGTTAGCAAAAATACTTCCTATATCTTTTACTTCAACACTTTTCAAACATGTGTGCTTAGCAATAATAACCCTAGGTTTGAACGGACAACCGCAAGTTAGCGGATCCTTTAGGGTGCCTAAACCCTTCCCTTTAGGATAATAAAGAACTCTTACCCAGAATCTCACTAAAGTTTAGCAGACCATTAAAATGGAGTTAATGTTTACTTTAAACTAGTTAACATTTAGGTGTCCTAATTCACCCAAATTAATTAGGTGACGACTCCGTGAACCCTAGCATCCTTTAGCATTTCTAACATTTTAATATTCTAGCATTTCGGTCCCACCTTTTAGCACCTTTTAACATTTTAGCATTTTACTTTATTTTCTAACATTTTATTGAGCAGGGTTCGCTAGAATAAAGTCGCGGTCGAAATCGGGCGCGACAGAATGACGACCTTCTTCCACGAAGTCGCCCATTCTTACGACTTCTGCAAAACTTCGCCCAATTACACTGATCATCCTTTCGTAATACGTCGCGTCTTTCAACGACTGCACGAACAAAGTGGTCATTTCGCTCTCTGCCATTGGAGGTTGGACCTTTGCTGCTTCTGACCGCCACCTCAGGGCGTATTCCCTGAAAGTTTCTGTGGATTTCTTTTCAAGTTTCATAAGATAAAATCTGTCCAGGACAGTGTCAGTGTTGAACCTGAATCTATCCATGAAATCTTGTGCCATGACATTCCAACCGTCCCATTTTCGAGGGTCTTGGCATGTGTACCAGTCCAGCGCCTCGCCGGTTAGACTCCTGATGAATAGCTTCATGATGATTGCTTGATTTTTACCAACTCCAATCAATTTATCGCAATATGACCTTAGATGAGCTCGAGGATTCCCCTTTCCATCGAACATGTCAAATTTGGGCACCTTGTACCCCACAGGTAATTCAACGTCGGGGTGCATGCATAAGTTTTCATACTCTAAACCTTCCTCCCCTTTGTTCATTTGAATGCTTTTGAATGCCTCTTTCAAGCTACGGATTTCTTTTGCCACATTTTCATCAGCTCTAGCTCGAGTTTGCCGCTCCATTTCCTTGTATTGATCTGTCTCTTGAGAGGATGTATGCATAATAAATGGTTGACTTTCGATCGGATGTGCTAATCCCTCATATTGTTTGTGTGTCATCTGCTCGTATTGGGTGGTTTGGCAATTTGGGTTGAATGGGGAGATATAAGTAGGTGGAGGTTGAGATATGTACGTGGTAAACGGATCATTTTGTGGGCCGGCTTGCAAATTGATCGGGCGAGTGATATTTTGGTGTGAGCTGGTATGTTGCGGCCTCTGCGGGGAGCTTTGGGGAAGTGGAGGCTCAAGGGCTTGTGACACGATTGTATTTGTCCCTTGCTCTGGGAGTGGTGCATTCAAGCTAATAGACAGGTTTGTGATGTTTCGGAGCGTTTCTATTTCGGCTTGCATGATTTCCATTTGCTGCAATAGTTTGGCGAGGTGTTGATCATTGTTGTTTCTCCTTTCTAACGCCTCTGCATCCTCTACGGGGACGAGTCCTAAGTTGTTTCGTTCCGGTGCCTCTGGATTAGTCATTTAGTGGATGATTGTGCTTCTACCAGTCAACGCGAATCAACCTTTTGGGGATGAGCTAGGCAAAAATAATCCTTTAACAAATGAAGCAAACCGAGTTAGTATAATATGCAAAAAGTTGCGGGCAATATATACTAATAAGCAAATCGCAAATCAAGTGCGTGTTCTAACATGTTTGGGACCTCTTTATGCCAGAGGTAGGCCTAAACGTCATATATGCGAGGTTATGATGGATTTGTCCAGATCGTCCAACTGTAATGCTTTTGTTGGAAATGGCGACCAAATGACGGTGCACTTTTTCCAATTTCAGCATGTCATGATTAGGTTTGGATTTGTCTATCATTGTCACGCTACACATAATATGATGGTTGGTCGTTGGGTTGTGAAACCCGTCGACAAGTTTGGTGTCTTCCTAATTGTGGTGTCAATGCCAAGGATTGACCCACCTAAGGTAAATGCATGCATGCCCTAAAATAAGGGTGGTATAGCTCTATCTTAAGTTTATAAGATTTGGCTTTTCTAGGCAGAGTTCAGGCGGACAACTCGAGTGAGAAGGCTCTGCGGTGATCGACGAACCGATCTAACTCATGTGCGCCAACTCTCCTAAAAATTTGGATATTTTTTGAAAGAAATGTCTTGGTCTGTGAAACACCAACAGCGTGAGTGTGTATTGTCTTTCTTAGTACGCATCCAATCATGTGTATGTTTATCTATGTCAAAAAATTTGTTAAGTGAAGGATATGTTAGGAGTAATCTTGGTTTGGTTTGTATCGCTATTGTCAAAATTCACTATGATGTATGTTGAATGAAAGTGTTTGTATGAGATTGCATTGACTTTGATTTCTTGCTATGGGTATAAATTGGTCCTATATTTCTAACTTCTTGTTAAACTTGACTAAAAAATCTGAATCATAAAAAGGGGGCACATATGTTTCTATTCCATCCTAAATCTGTTTAGCTGTTGTTCTCCAGTAACATATAGGTTTGGCATTTGATTTCTTATCCATCCCTATTCATATTTTAAGCTATGCACAGTCTCCGCGTACTTGTAATTCTCCTGTTTGGATGAAGGTCTTGCTTTGTTTGCCTAAATTGTCCACTGTTTGCTGCCATGACACATGTTTAATGACCATCTGCATTTCCTGTTTGCTGCCATGACACATGTTTTAAAAGGAAACTGGACTCTGAGGCATCCTGGAGGGCCTTGTTATTTCTTTTCTGCAACTGAATGCTGGCCCAGTTCATTGCCTGTTTGGCTTTTCTCTTGTTTCCTCTATGCGTGTTCTTTGTGTAGCGTATATGATGTGGTCTCTTTGGAAATCTGGAAGATAATGCTGGTAATTGTAGAGGTTTCAGTTATATCTCCTGCCTAAGAAAATACTTCTAACTAATCGATCAACGTAGTATATTATAGTATATGGGTCGTATGCTACTTATATTCCATGTATATAAGTCTAGTATATTGTTTGTGCATGACCAATGTTTCACGCCTCTTCTTGTTGCTTTCCATTTCTTAAGACTGGCAGGGCCCGTGTGCTGACGGCTTTCAAAATCAGTTGACTAAGATATTATTTAGGTATCTTGCCTTTGATGCAAATAGTAGGAGAAATCTCCAAAAATAATCTGCAGGATATATCCTTGTAAAATTCTAACCGCTTGATCCTTAAGAGTATTTGGGTTGAGTTCATTGGGTCTACTTTTCATTTATCTTTGCTATCTGCCGACTCTTGTAATGCGTGCACACTAAAAATATAAATTAAATGTTAAATACATGCTGATTATTTGATGAATTTGGATATGTCCTAATCCTTTTCTTTTCTTTATTTACATGAAACGCACCGGAGCAACAAAGAGTCTCATGGCGAGACTCATCGTGGCAAATTAATACCCGCATCTATGTGCATTTCTCTATCCGCATCGGAATTCCAAAGCCGCAGGCAAAAGACATCGCCATTCCCCGAGTCCTTTAATTATTTTCTACCCCGCCCCCATTCAGTTATTTGTTGTAAATTATATGTCTAACGCTACATTAATTAGTAGAATATTCATAATAGTTAAACCTTGAACCAATAGACTATAAAATAGCTTGACGTTTAATTTTGCTTCCCTTAAGTTAATTACTTTAGGCACGCCATACATTGTTTAACATTTATAATAAACCACTCAATAATCTTCACTTGCATAATCAATCATGTAACTAGGATATTATTTGTGATCAAATTCCTAACCCATTTTCAAAAATTCATTATCATTCATATATGAAAACTATTTTTGCTTACTAAATAGACACTTTGCATGCTATGATTATTTTATAATGCATATTTTGCCATAATTGATTTTGCATTACTACTTCTATGTTATGCTATACAATCGAATAAATTCATATAAATACCTTATGAATGCATGTTTTCCATCAAAACTAACTTTATATATATTGAAACAAAATCTTACATTTTCTTTTGGTCAAAATATATCTTGCATGTTTTAAATGCTTTCTTTTAAATATTTTCTAAAAAACATGCATTTCTCTAACATAATAATTAACCCTAGGTTTGGCAGGACAACCGCAAGTTAGCGGATCTTAGAGGGTGCCTAACCCCTTCCCTCTAGATTAATAAAGAACCCTTACCCAGAATCTCATTAAGTTTAGCAGACCATTAAAATGAAGTTAATGTTTTACTTTAAACTAGTTAAACATTTAGGTGTCCTAATTCACCCAATTAATTAGGTGGCGACTCCGCAAACCCTTAGCATTGCTAGCAACCCTTTAGCATTTTTAATATTTTAAACACTTCTTTAACACTTTAACTTTCTTTTAGCATTTTATTATTTATTTTCTAACATTTTACTTGAGCAGGGTTCGCTTTTATAAAGTCGCGGTCGAAATCGGGCGCGACAGAATGGCGACTCTGCTGGGGATTTAAGGTTCTTAACCACAACAGACCTAGGGATATTATTTGACATTACTTTTTGCATTCAAATTTTGTGTGCTGTATTTGTTTTATTTATTTTAATTGCTACATGCTTTACTGCTTTCCTTAAACTGGCATTCCGCTCATATTTCTTCCACTCTGGAAAATTCACACAATCACACATTACATGCGAGGTGCGCTGGGTGCATCAGCAAAATTCTTTCTTCAAAATCCAAATTTAAGCAGCAGGGTTCGCTAGAATCCCGTTTTCGACTCCGGTTTAAAATGGGGTGTTACAGTGCTGCTGAGAAGATCCAGTGATTTGTGAATAAACCAGATCATCATAGTTGAAATGATCTTTTTCTTGAATAAGAATATTCATATCTCATGTATCATCTTTGAAAGGAAAAACCGTCTCTATAAAAATGACATCCCTGCACATGTAAATCATTTGTCTATCTAGATCATAAATTTTATATCCCTTTTGTGCACTCCCATAATTCAGAAGTACAGATCTAACAGCTCTAGGACTGAATTTGTCCTGTCTAGGTAAGGCAGTTACAAAGCACAAGCACCATATTACTCTCAAGTGTGAAAGTGAAGGACACTTGTTATATAGTAGTTCATAAGGTGATCTGTTTTGTAATACAATAAAAGGAATTCTATTCAAGATATATGCTGCCACTTCAACACAATATCCCCAAAACTTGTCTGGTATGTAGGCCTGTATTTTGATGGCTCTTGCAGTTTCCAGCAAGTGCCTATGCTACCTTTCTACCACCCCATTTTGTTGTGGGGTGTAGGACAAGAACTCTCATGTATTACACCATGCTGTTGAAATAATTCTTTACAATGGTGATTGAAGAATTCATTACCATTGTCAGATCTTACCTTTCTTATTTTCACATCAAATTGAGTATGAACTTCAGTAAAAAAAATCTGAGTATTGTACTCACATCTGTTTTAAGTCTCATCAGAAAAATCCAAGTCCATCTAGAAAAATCATCTATAATGGTAAGAAAATACCTCATTCCATTATATGTCTCAATCTTATATGGCCTCCATACATCCATATGTAATCTTTGAAAGATTCTTGATGCTCTACTTGTACTATCAGGGAAAGGAACTCTACACTGTCTAGCCATGGGGCATACTTCACAATTATTGAAAATAAAAAAAGAACAAGACAAATTTGGTATTCTCTTCATGACTGCTACAGAAACATGGCATAATCTTTGGTGCCAAATATTTGCATCCACTGGCTGAGTGGCTGCTAGACATTTGCTCAAGAATTCTTCCTTATTCTGTGTGTCCACATTCAGCACATACAATCCTTCCTCCTCATTATCAATCCCTTTCACCTTCCCAGACGAGAGATCCTGAAACACACAGTAGTATGGAAAGAAAGACACACTGCAGTTCAGTTCTCTTGTCACCTTTGAGATGGACATAAGATTAAATTTGAAGTTTGGTACACACAAAATATTCTTAAGTACATCACCTTCTCCTAGACTACAATCACCAACATGTGTGATCTGAGTTGACTCTCATGTGGGCAACTGTACTCTCCCTGCATTCTCTACTACATGTTTGTTATATAAGTGTCCCTGATTACTAACCATGTGATTAGTAGCACCTGAGTCTAGAATTCATTTAATTAATGACTTACAAGTATTGATTTTACCTGCCATGTTAGCACTTGCAATGGACTCTCCATGTTTGATGTTAAGTATATTGGGTATCTGCTAGTGCTGACTTGGTGTAAACTGAAATTAATTTTCCATATGGAACTGTCCTGCATTGGGTGATCACTGCATCCTATTAGGTTGAAAATATGACATATCACCACTCTGTCCTCATTGGCCAGCACTCTCAAATACAGAATTTCCTCCAGTCACTGCATTTGTCTTTTTTGATTTCCCTTTGAAGTTTTATGGATAACCATATAGTCTATATCAATCATCTTGTATATGTCCAGTTTTGTGACAATAGTCACACTTCATCAACTTGATACAATCCACCTTCAAGTGTCCCTTAACACGACAGTAATCACACACTACATTTGGGTTATATGACTTCCTTTGCTGACACATTTCCATTTTAGTTGTAAGCATAGCCATTGACTCCACTGTATCATGTATTACCCTGGTTGTTGGCAGAAACTATCCTTTGGCTTTCGTTCTGATTTATCATGGCATAGGCCTGATTCAAGTTTGACATCTGCTGCATCATCAACACCTGACTCCTCACTTGACTATATCCATCATTCAGCCCATCAGAAATTGTAGCATCCTCTAGTACTGTATGTGATCTACAAATTCCTTCGACTTTGGACAACAGTTTGGTGGTGGCATGATCGAGTCGTATTCATCCCATAGATCTTTAAGTCTAGAGTAATACACAGAAACTGACATTGTACCCTGCCTCATGGTAAAGATCCCCTTATGTAATTGAAAAGTTCTTGAACTATTAACTTTGTCGAATCTGTCTCTCAAGTCTTCCCATATTGCATAGGCATCAGAATTAAATAGCATACCAGTAAGCAAACTCTTGCTTACGTTTCCCATCAACCATGAAACTACAATCGCATTACACCTTTTCCATAAATTCACAAGACTTTCATCGAAAGAATCTCTTATATGGTTTCATCGATGAATCCTATCTTATTTTTCCCAAGCAGTGCCAACTTCATCGCTCTGCTCCATAGTGTGTAATTATTCATCTCATTCAACACAACACCAACTATCAAAGATCCTGGTGCATCCGACAGAAAAAGATAAAGAGGATGATTGTGGTTAATATTCACCACAACTGTTGTTGTGTTGGCCACATCTTCTCCACGGGTTTCCATACTTTTGTCAATTTCCGATTTGATTTATTCAGAAATTACTTAATTTGATCAGTAACTACCTGAATCTCCAATTGCATGTCCTTGATTGTCAAAACTGATTTGCATATCTAGACACATGAATTCAGATCTCAAACGACATAAATTCCTTTCGATTCAGATACTCACTCTCCAGATCGCAACAATTCCATTCGATGTGAACTATTAGCTCTCCAGATCCTAATTTTTCTTTTATTGACTTTCCTTAGCCTTTGTCGCATTTCGCGTGCTTGGTTAAGTAAGTAAGGTAAACAAAAAACCCTTCTTTTTCGTTGAACCCACCCAATCAAAAATCCTCATTTTCTCAAAGGAGAATCGAAAAAATCATATTAAATAGGTGGTCTTTCCGGAAATGTTAAACAAAAGTTTTCCCCTCGCATCTCGGTCACTTTTACTTTTTCGTTATTTTGTAATCCCCAGGGTATGGTACCGATCGAGTCAGGCGCATTTCTCTCAACCACGAGGTAGATTGGAAAGGAAATTCGCACATTGATCTCTCATCGACAGTACCGTCGATCCTTTCAATCGATCAACCGCTTTGATACCATGTAAAATTCACATCGATCACTGTATGTTATGCTCACATATTACAGAATTAGAAGTAAGAAAAGTGGAAAAGAAGAAGAAGACGAAATGAACGAAGGCACGTAGGGAGGAGAACAGATCGCGAGTGAGAGAGAGAGATTCAAAAGAGAAGAAGAAAGATGTATTGAATGAAAAATGATAAGGCTTACAAAATATTTGCGCATTGCAGATACATATACACATTGCACTATACATGACATATTGACTATTTTACCCCTTGCTCACTAACTTTCTTTAACCACATTTTAACTAACCAATAACCACCTCCTAACTAATTAACCAACACTTAACAAATATCTTGTTTATCACCTATATAAATATCTACATCAACAAATATATTGTTTATCACCTATACAAATATCTACATCACCTAATACTTTCACAGTTTCTTTCATAATTTGAATAATAACATTTGATGTAGATGATTATTTCATTTTACTATAAATTCTTTCAATTCTTTGATTTTACTTGTCACTAATTTAAATCATCTTAACCAAAAGGTGCATTATTATTTTTTTGTAATCAAGACTCTTTACTGGATTTGAACAGTATAGTTGACCAAATGTAACAGAGATAATTTGATCATTAATTTAATCTCACCATTAATTTTGAACGTTTCTAAATTCTAATACACAATATTTGATTTTCAACCCAATGATAATACTGTAATCTCTTTTTTTTGGAAGAAAAATGAATAATAGTAATGACGATTGATGTCGTCAAAAATAAAGAGATCTTTGATATTCAGAAGAAAAGATTTGTTGAAACCGCCAATTTAAAATTTTGAGAAACGAAAATCACGCATTAATCATCATGATACATGTACACTAATTAATTAAGGGTCATCAAATATTTTGGGTCTTGTTCTAATTCGTAAAACTGAACCCTTAATATAAGTAAATATACGATTTCAATAATTAAAAATTATTTTAAATTGTAAATAACAACTCAATACAATTTCAAGTTAATCAACATCTATTTTAATTGAGCTAAGACCTGCGAATTATGAGCATTTACAGTAAATTTTGGCTAATACTACTTAATAAAAAATAGAAGAAGAAAGCCCATAAAATTTTTCGTTTTTCGGGAGCCCTATATGATAGCACGGCTAAGACGGGCCCAAAAACGACCCTGCATGTTTATCTTTCAAATCCATTTGATTTAGATGTTCTAAAATGATGGCAATGCATTCTTGTTTGGGTCCTCTCTTTCCAAAAGAAACTTTTAACTCAGTCTAACTTCAATATCTTTTTCTTTATTTGTTGTCTCTAATTAATATATAGGTCTAGTTGCAATGTCCAAGGACTAAAAATTATATAGATACCATTTAAATGTCTTCTTACCGCCTGACAAAATTGAAAGTATATGTATGTCTTAGAGGCAATCTTTATTAGGACACAATGTACTTTATGCACATTCGTATTTATATTATTGATGATTAATATTATAGCAATTTGCATTTGTTGAATTATTAGTTGATTGTTTATAATATTCTATAAATGCATCCCTAGAGTTTACGTGTTTATTAATGATGTGAGAATTAATGTTATAAAGTAACTCTTAAATTACCTCGACTAATGATCATCGAAATTGGGATATCGATGATATGTGATATGTCAACATGTGGTATGCATCATATCCTTAGGGGATGTAGTATGTCTCACTTGCTACGAGTTATGGCAACTCGTGATGGACACATGGATACTTGTTGAAGTATTGGTATACCCTGCTGCTGTATTGTTTTATTATATGTCTATAATGTCATCGGCGTGTGGGAGAAAAAAGTCCTTAGACTTGAGGTCAATATCATCTTGTTTATGGAGTAATGTACTTTGATCCTGTCCTAAGCTCAAATGCCTTATATGTTGAGACGCGGCTTGTTTTGGGTACATTATGAAGTAGATTAAAGGTGGTATGCGAGCCAAGAAAGGATTCATTCCTTGAATTTATAATCGAGTGAACACTCAGGTACTCATATGGTATTAGGATGACTAAGTCATTGGCGTTAACGATTGGACATGTACGTGATAGTCCTCGTCACAACTAATATAGATGAGTTATAATAATCAAGTCATTTGGATAGACACTTGACAAATCCTAAGTTTGGTTGAGTGTGTCATGAATGAAGGGATTTTATCTTCTCACATATAGGTTCAGTTAACATATTTTGTGCAGTTAAACTTTACATATTGGGTTCGTCTTTCGGCGCAGTCTAGGAGTTCCGTGAAGATCCTAATGTAATTAGTGACGATATGTAAAGGCATGAAGGGTAACACTAAGTCAAATGTTCTGTCAATTGAAAGATGTAATAAGAAGGATATTATACCTAAATGTTCGGTTGATGACCGGGACATTAAAATGGAAAAATGGGCAGAAAATAGGACGGAACCGCGGTGCCTTGATTCGAGACGCGGTGCGAGAACACGCGTGTCGACCGCGGTGACTCATCGAGGATCGCGGTGCGGGGCGTGGTATGGCGATCAATCGCGACCGATTACGCTAGGCCCAGCCCACGGAAACTCTAAGCCTCTGTTTTGCAATTATAAACAAAGGGCTTACCTCCCATTCCTAACAACACCAAAACCTAAGAGATGTAAATCTCTTCTAACGCTCTGTCAGAATCTCTAGCATTCCTGACTTAGCAAATTACTTCATAGTTCTTTGGACTTACAAATCGAGGGGCATTTGCGTGTGCACCTTCGGACTACACAAAGCACCCGGAATGAACTGCTTGGCTGATTATCACAATAATGTAAGTATTCTATCGAGGTATTACATAATATTATATGCTTTGTATTTTTCCATTACATATCATACTACAGTTCGATCGTCGTCGGATTTGAAATATAAATTTTTAAATTCCGCTTCGTGTACAAACCTGACGTAAACACCTACAGTGGTATCAGAGCCTGAGCTGTTTCGTATGATTTGTAATGATATTAATGATAATATGGGTTAGAATTTGTTTAGATCTATATTTATGTATTTAAAAGCTTTAAAACCCTAAACCTTTAGAACACATTGTCCTTGTAACCAGATCTGTTGATGCAATTATGTATTCAAACAAGTCAATCCAATATATAACTCTTCTAAGTTGAAATGTGTTATCCGTCTTAAAGCATGGTGCATTGAAATGAAGAACGAGAAGAAAATTGGATTTGATAGTCGATGAACATGTTGTTTTAATGGTGATGGTAATACAAGTGATATATCTGAAAGATTTGGCCCTAAACCAGTTATAGAGGTTCGGAAATTTTGGATTTTGTGATTCTAGAAGAGAGGCACCGCGATGCCTGCTAGGGTTTCATGGCGGCGCCGGGATTCCACAATTGGAACACCGCGGTGCTGCCCAGATGAAGAAAGATGCACCGCGGTCCTGTTCATGAGAGTCGCGGTGTTGTTCATCCAGAAGCTTAAAATTAATTTCGGACAATCTGCCTTCAAGGCACCGCAGTTCCACCTGTTAAGACTGCGGTGCCTGTGACGATAATTATGAGGCACCGCGGTGCCACCTGTCAGGACCGCGGTGCAAATTAATTTGCAGATTCCAGTAGCTTACTGCCTCGAAGGCACCGCAGTGACGACGACGAATTTAAAAAAAAATCGAAAACCAGAAACAGAGACTTAAAAGTTTCAGATTCAGATTCTGAAGTTTTAGAAGTTTCAGTTTCGGAAAATAAGTTTTTAAATCGAGCAGATTTGGTCCTTTCGGGCATATCTGTAATTAAAAAAAGTTTTCTGAAAGTTGATTTTAGGTTCTGGAAATTGCAAATAGGTCCCAAAAGTTTGAAAATATTTTCTGAGATTTAGAATTGCATTTTTTTGAATTTATAAGGGTTCTGAATTGAATTTTAAATTCTTAATGAACTAAAGTGTAAATTCTGAAAATTTACAGAATTTCCGAAAATCAGAATTTTAAAATCAAAAAATGTTTAGGGATCGTTTGACATTTACATAGATTATAGAGTTTAGACAAATAGATTCATAGTTATCATTAATAGTATATTATTGAATAATATACAAATGTGTTAAGTGTTAAATGTGATGCATTTAAATTATTTGCTTAATGTCGGCAATTATTGTCTGGGTAGGCGCGGCGCCCAATAATTGTTTAATTTCAAATGACCGCTATAAATGTCTGGGTAGACGGCGCCCAGTATGTGATTAAAACCATCTTTTATCATGCCTATTGGGTTTGATAGTTTCTCATCTAATTGTGTTTAGATATTGCATGATAGGATGACATATGATGTATGACTTGGTTGTTGATCTTGAATGAATCTCGAAAACTGGAAATGTTCCCAAGCATTGAATACAAGTCTAATTATAACGCGTCGTCCATTATAATTGCTAGGGTGCTAAGTCCTTTTCGGCGATAAAGGTATTTATGCCAAAGCATTTGCTCTAAGTCTAAGAAGACCAAGACTCTTTCATAGATGTGTTAAAATAAAAGTAGATAATAAACTTTTGTAGGTATTTACACCAAATTGTTTGCTTGCAAAGGCTAAGTTTACTTAAGCATTTAAATGCAGTCGTGTAATGGGGTTGACTTGTTTAGATGAATCTTGGCGCCAAAGTGTCGGACTAGTCTAAAAACGTAAGATTAAAATAAAAGATATTTTATCAAACCAAGAGTTGTAAAGTTTCTTTACAATTGGTTGAGGACCTACCAACGTGTGCTATTGAAGTTAACAGCCAAGGCAAACGCGGATATAGCATATGTTTGGATCTTGGCTCACTATGACCTTTATATTGATTTAGGTCTGTATTCTACCTTGGGGTCGTAGAAGTATGTAAAATAGTGGGAGCTAATTAAACAAAAGGTTATGTTAAATTAGTTTATTATGAATGTGTATAATTTAGGATAATGAATTTTAATTACATTTTTCTATTCTATCTAAATCTTCAAAACTTCAAAATGTCGAACTTATCGTTGAAATGAACAAACTCACCAAACCAAACTATCTAGACTGGCTAAGGAAATCTAAGAATTGTCCTAAAAGCAAGAAAAGATAGAATACGTATTGGACAAAGTATTCTCCACAGTGCCTGTTGATGATTCTGCAAAATGCCACATTTAATAAGGTAGTCTACCATAACAACCTAGATGACACCACTTCAGCACGATGCATCATGTTGTTTTCCATGTCAGTGGAACTACAGAGACAGAATGAGAACATGGTCCCTAACGAAATGCTCGAACACTTGAAGAGAATCTATGACTCTCAGTCCCAAACCATGGAATATGTGTTGTTAATAGAAACTTTTCAAGTGTAAGCTAAGTGAAGGGAGCCAAGTGTCTCAGCATGTGTTGAAGATGATATGACTGATAGAAAGGCTGACCTCGATTGGTATAAGGTTGCAGAATAACGTCGCTTCCACCCTTATCATGAACTCTCTCCCTCGTTCGTTCGAGAATTATATTGTATACTACAATATGAACGAAGAAAGGGAGTCTGTTGGAACTGCATGACATGCTAAAGACCTTTGAATCTTCAACTTTCAAGAGCAAAGTTGTGATCATGATAAGCTCCTCTAGCCTGCCCAAGCCGAAAGATAAGGAATGGCAGAAGAAGAAGGGCAAGGCAGTCACTGCGCCCTCAGCTATGAAGCCTAAGGGAAGTGTGAATTTTCGGAGAGGTGATTCCGGCTAAGGATGTATGCCTCAACTATAATAGGAAGGGGCATTGGAAGAAATGAATGTACTGCACTAGGAGGAAGAGCACCAGATGCTTCTACCTCTAGTGGATAAGGTATGTACATCATTGAAATAAAAGAAATTTTCGATGTACAAAATAAAAGAGCAAAGTTAAGTAAAAGAAATTCTACCTACTTGTGGCAATGTAGACTTGGTCATGTCAATCAAACAAGGATAGAACGGTTGAGGAAGTTAAATTACCTCGAACCATTTGACTCATAATCTTATGGTAACTGTGAATACTGTTTGAAGGGTAAGATGACCATTAAACCTCTTTCTGGAAAGAGGATCCATGTCAAGGAGGTGCTTGAGTTGGTACATACGGACGTATGTGGACCATTTTCGACTCAAGCCAGAGAGGGTTTCTCTTACTTCATCACTTTCACAGACGACTTATCAAGGTTTGGATATGTGTATCTTATGAGACACAAATCCGAGGCTTTTGAGAAGTTTAAGGAGTTTAAATGTGAAGTTGAGAAACAGCTCTTAAAGCGTATCAAGACTCTCCGATCTGATCGCGGGGGTGAATACTTAAGTAAAGAATTTCTTGACTACTTAAAGCTTCATGGAGTTCATTTCGAATGGACACCTCCTGAAACACCACAGATGAATGGTGTTGCCGAGAGGAGAAACCGAACCTTACTTGACATGGTTCGTTCCATGATGAGCTTTTCAGCTCTTCCAACATACATTTGGGGATACGCTATTTTAACATCAATATATGTTCTAAACATGGTTCCATCTAAATCAGTCGAAAAGACACCATATGAGGTATGATGTGGCAATAAGTCATCACTTAGACACATGAGGCCCTGGGGGTGTCCTGCATATGTCAAGAAGTTGATCACTGATAAGTTGGAATCCAAAAGTGAGAAATGTTACTTTGTTGGGTATCCGAAGGAAACTAAAATATACTATTTCTATCTTCCTGGAGAACATAAAATATTTGTTTCTAGGAACACAACTTTCCTTGAAGATGAATATGTCTACAAGGATGAGAGTTGCACAAAGATAGAACTTGAAGAAATTCAAGAACAAGGTAACAAAGTGGTTGAATCCTTGCCCGATGATGAAGGCAAGAATTCAGTGGGAGCTTCTGGCGAAGATTGAGTATTTAGGGTACCTCCTTCGGCCAGTAGGAGTGCTACGAGGAGTAATGCAGGAATGCAAGATCTTCCGGCACAGACCTTGGGAGCAAGTGCACCAGTTGCATTTCCTCATATTCAGGAAAGACATAAAAATGATATTTCTGAAAGCTCTAATGTTGGTGGTTCGACCAGCGCACAAGAACCTACTCACAGTCAGAACATACCTGTAACTGAACTACAAGACAATAAACTCCGTAGGTCTACTAGATTTCATCGTCCTATGGAAAGACTAAATCTACTTGTGGAAACACAAAATGAGCTAGATATTCCAGATGATGACGAGCCTAGAACCTATAACGAAGCAATGCTAGACATTGATTCAAAGAGATGACAAGAAGCCATGAAATCCGAAATGGAATCTATGTATATCAATCAGGTGTGGAACTTGGTTGATTTGTCAAATGAAGTTAAACCCATAAGATGCAAATGAGTCTTCAAGAAGAAGATTGATGCATCTGGCAAGGTTAGACTTATAAAACTAGACTAGTGGCTAAAGGTTTTACTCAGTGTCCTGGTGTGGATTATGATGAAACCTTTTCACCGGTGGCTAAGATAAATTCTATTCGGATTTTGCTTGTGATAGTTGTACATTATGATTATGACATTTGGCAGATGGACGTTAAAACTGCATTCCTCAATGGTAATCTAATTGAGGAAGTGTATATGAAACAACCCGAGGGTTTTTCATGTTACACCCCGTAGTTCCAGAGTATGTATATGAGGACGTACGTACGAGAATACGACAGAAAAATTGGAAAGGAAGAAAGATGTGATTTTTTCGACGGAAAAGTTTCCGGATTTTGTGAAGGAAAAAAAGTTCGTTTATGGGAATTGGATTCCCGGATTCGGTATTCGGACTTTTTGGAATATTTGAGAATTATGGAATTTTATTTCCGGAATTGGTCACGTGGGGCCCACGGGGAAATTTGATTTTGTGGGCCCACTTTATTTTCGGATTTTTGGCATTACGGATATTTTGGAAGATGAAATATTTTGGGCAGTGGGGCGACACGTGTCACCCCACGTGTGGCCGAATTGATGGACACACACGACTGACGCTTTTGGAAGCCACTTGTCCCATTTTTTTGTGGTGGGAAAATGGTTGGCAAACTACCCACACACATGTACCCCATCCTCACCTTACACTTGCTTTAATCATAGCCCTTGATTTCTCTATAAATACCCCCTTGTTTCAAGACTTTATTCATCCACACTTAAGAGTTTCAAAGGCAAAATTCTCCCTCCCTCCTTGTGTTGTTCTCGTCCAACACCCCCCCTTTGTGTAGAAAAATCCTTCAAGTGTTGTTATTATCCCATATACCTTAGCCTAAAAATCCCTTGTAGTATTCCAAAGTTATCTTTATACTAAGAGCCCGAAAATACTACTTTACTTCATTAGTCGCAAAAGTGAAACCCTAGGAAAATCTTCATAGTTGGTTGAAGTGTTAAGAGAAGTTGTTTAGAAACTTCTAAGGGTTGCTTGGAGCGGGTTGGAGCGTAAGGAATTGGAGCTAAGCGTTGCTCAGGATCGACTTATTAATCTTGGATAATTTTGGGCTTATCGAGGTAATTATCTTTGTCCCCCTATTGTAATTGGATATTACATGTTGTAGTAATGTATAGTTGAGTATACTATATGTAGAATGAATATGGATAAGAATTGAACTGTATTTACATTGGACTGTATTTACAGTAGACTTGTAGTATTATTGTGGGGCAGTGTTGTACACGTCCGGTTAGACGTGTAACCCCCTTGGAGTTGTTGGCTTGGTAGCGGGCCTTGATAGAGGAGGATATTTATGTGGTTACGGGGGGGAGGTGCTGCCGAATTTTCCGTAGAATAAGGAACCTTGTACTTAGAATTGTTCTACGAAGAGATCTAGAGGTTGATAGACGTTTTGTGGCCTTTATAGGTTGAAGTACTACGAGTAGCGTATTCTACTTGAAGGGTGGAAAAGGCTAGCAGGGTTATAGTACTTTGGAACGTTTTGCTAATTGTCGATAATCGTCGCGAGGTATGTGAACTTCTTCCTATCTTTTCTAGCATGATTGTGTGAACTATGTAGTACGGTAGACGTACGTGTGCTAAACGAATTTGATTGGTTTAAAACATAAAGTGTTATAACGGCTTTATGAGAAGTTTGTTATAACAACTTTATGTAGGTAAAGAAATGGTCTGTGGTTTTTTAAAAAGGTAAGAGACTTGACTTATAAATGACTTGATGTGAAATATTAAGGACTTGGTTTGTGTTAAAAAGTTGTGAAATCGCATTTATGATAAATGAGTAATTGGGTTTTAAAAGGAATAAGTTATATTGATTTCGGAAATGAGAATAAGTATCGAACAAACCACTGCAGCGTTAATAAAGGAAAATGTATTGACAAATAATTAATTATATTAAAACCGAGAAACCTCCATCTGCATGAAGCTAAGATAAGACAAAATTGTATTACATTTCTAGATCATGGTCATTTAATAAGAATTATTATAATCAAGTTTTGATTTTCTTAAAATTCCAAAGTAAGGAACTTGATTTCTAAAAGAAAAGAGACTTAAGAATTTGAAGTGTTTTGGTTTAAAAGAAAGGCATGGTTTTGTCTTAAATTGGTTTAAAACATAAAGTGTTATAATAGCTTTATGGGAAGTTAGTTATAACGACTTTATGGAAACAAAAGAATGGTTTTATTATTGGATTTAAAATGGTAACTTGCTTTTGGGAAAAGAGAATTACTTGAGTTTAAAAGTATAAGTAACTTATTTTCAAATATCGAACTTTTCTTGATGAGAAAAATATAAGTGGCTTGGTTTTAAAAGGTAGGAGTACCTTGATCTTAAAAGAGTTAGTTACTTGGGTTTTAAAAGTATACTTGACGTTGTTCTAAAAGTGTAAGCCACTTGGTTTAAAAAGTGTAAAGTACTTGATTTTAAAACATGACGTATTTGGTACTACGGATAATAGTATCGAGTTGTTTTTACGTAAAAAGAGATCTTTTTGAAAGGATTAATGTATGTAGTACTTTGGGGTTAAAACCCGGATTTGTTGTAATAAAAATGAAAGTCTATGAGTATGTTGAACTTGCCTATGCTTGTGGTGATAGCCTTTGTTGTGCAAGTGTTGTATTTCTGTGCTACCGCGTCTCTCGTTGGAGGGCCGGCTATCTGGTTGATTGATGGACATACTGACACGATGGGTGGCCCACGGGTATGCTTCCACTATATCGATCCTTTTGGACATACTGACACGATGGGTGGCCCGGGTACGCTTGTGAGTGTGATCTTGTTATTTGCTTTGGACATACTGACACGATGGGTGGCCCACGAGTATGCTTCCATTATGATTGTTATCTTGTTATTTCCTTTTGGACATACTGACACGATGGGTGGCCCACGGGTATGCTTCCATTAGGAGTGTTATCTTGTTATTTGCTTTGGACATACTGACACGATGGGTGGCCCACGAGTATGCTTCCATTATGATTGTTATCTTGTTATTTACTTTGGACATACTGACACGATGGGTGGCCCACGGGTATGCTTCCATTATGAGTGTTATCTTGTTATTTGCTTTGGACATACTGACACGATGGGTGGCCCACGAGTATGCTTCCATTATGATTGTTATCTTGTTATTTCCTTTGGACATACTGACACGATGGGCGCCCACGTATGCTTCCATTAGGATGGTTCCATGGCCACGCTTATACCGAGGTAAGATGTCGGGGCACGCGGCCGTAGTGCGGGTTAAATTCGGGTTATATTTGAGTGATGACTTTACGGCGTGAGTCCCCGACTCGATACGATCGCTAATATATATCAGGAATCAGAGTTTGGTTATCATACATGTCTCGCTTTTATATAGACTATTATGATTTCATTTACGATTTTGAGCCACATACTGTTGCCAGATCGACCTCCGGGCCGCTGCGTCACGCCGCGGTGGGTACACCGGTTGTTGATCCTCGCTCATAGGATCACAGTTCAGCGTTTGGGAAGCTCCGTTTCTTCGGAGGCTTATCTTTTGGTATGTTTCCCTGAGATTGTAGGTTCTTGTACATTCAGGGGTATGGCGGGGCCCTGTCCCGTCATAGTTGTTGTTAAACTCTTAGAGGTCTGTAGTACTGTTGTGGGCAGGGTTTGTAAAAAGGATGTAATTGTTCAGGTTTAATCATTTATATATATATGCAGAAAGGTGACTGTTTTGGTTAGCCTGTTTTCTTATATTTTATCGTTTCATGTCTTTGAGTTTTTATTTTCGCTGGTTTTTCTCTGATGTATTATCACTAGGGTGCCCGGGGTAAGACACCAGTCGCGGGCCCGAGGTCGGGTCGTGACATTTCATGTGAGTCCAGACCAAATGTTGTGTGCAGGCTACAAAAGTCCATTTATGGACTTAAGCAAGCCTCTAGGAGTTGGAACATTTACTTTGACAATGCTATCAAATCTTTTGATTTTGTCAGGAGCAAAGATGACCCTTGTGTTTATTCCAAACGCAAGGATGAAGACATTGTCTTCATTATTATATATGTTGATGACATATTGATAATGTGAGACAATAAGGCTCTCATGCAGTCAGTCAAGGATTGGTTATCCAAGACCTTCATGATGAAGGATCTAGGTGAAGCCTGCTACATTCCAGAAATTAGGATCTATAGAGATAGACCTAATAGATTGTTGGGGCTGTCACAATCAGTCTACATAGACAAAGTGCTTAGACACTTTTCAATGGAGAATTCCAAGAAAGGCGGTCTTCCAATGGGTCAAGGCATCAAGTTATCAAAGAAGGGTTGCCCTTCTAATGCGATTGAACTTGAGCGCATGAAGAGGATCCCATATGCTTCTGCTATAGGATCAATCATGTATGTTATGACATGTACTAGGCCAGATGTGACCTTTGCACTAAGTATGACCTGCAAGTTCCAGCAGAATCCTGGCGAGGAACACTGGAAAGCAGTCAAAAGTATTCTCAAGTACCTCAGGCGTACTAAAGATTACTTCTTAGTCTATGGTGGAGTTGATGAGCTGGTTGCCACTGCTGATGTACTGTTTTGTTATATGTCTATAATGTCATCGGCGTGTGAGAGATAAAAGTCCTTAGACTTGAGGTCAATATCATCTTGTTTACGGAGTAATGTACTTTGATCCTGTCCTAAGCTCAAATGCCTTATAGGTTGAGACGCGACTTATTTGGGTACATTACGAAGTAGATTAAAGGTGGTATGTGAGCCAAGAAAGGATTCATTCCTTGAATTTATATTCGAGTGAACACTCATGTACTCATATGGTATTAGGTTGACTAAGTCATTGGATATGTCTGTGACATGGTCATGTTGTCAACTAATATAGATGTGTTATAATAATCAAGCCATTTGGATAGACACTTGACAAATCATAAGCTTGGTTGAGTGTGTCATGAATGAAGAGATTTTATCTTCTCACATATAAATTCAGTTCACATATTTTGTGCAGCTAAACTTTACATATTGGGTTTGTCTTCCGGCGCAGTCTAGGAGTTCTGTGAAGATCCTAATGTAATTAGTGACAATATGTAAAGGCCTGAAAGGTAACACTAAGTCAAATGTTCTGTCGATTGAAGGATGTAATTAGAAGGAGATTATACCTAAATGTTCGATTGATGACCTGGACATTAAAATGGGAAAATGGGCAGAAAATAGGACGGAACCGCGGTGCCAGGAACACGTGCCAGCACTGCGGTGCCTCTTACTGAGGACCGCAGTGCCAGGACGTGGCCTTACGGTCCAAATTCTGCCCAATCTAATTTTCTGCTAGGCCCAGCCCACGAAAACCCTAAGCCTCTGTTTTGCAATTATAAATAGAGGGCTTACCTCCCATTCTACACAACACCAAAACCTAAGAGAGGTAAATCTCTTCTAAAGCTCTGTCAGAATCTCTAGCATTCCTGACTTAGCAAATTATTTCATAGTTCTTTGGACTTACAAATCGAGGAGACATTTGCGTGTGCACTCTCGGACTACACAAACACCCGAAATCAACTGCTTGGCTGATTATCACAATAATGTAAGTATTTTATCGAGGTATTACATTATATTATGTGCTTTGTATTTTTCCATTACATATCATACTACAGTTCGATCGTCGTCGGGTTTAAAATATAAATTTTCAAATTCTGCTGCGTGTACTATATGCTTTTATTAGCACGTGTCATAGTCTTTTGAATATATACCTGACGTAAACACCTACAAAAATAAATACAAGATCGTCGTAAAGGTCCATAATGTCTAACTATATGCTTTTATTAGCACGTGCCATAGTCTTTTGAATATATACTAATGCTATTTTTAGGCTCAAAATTTTGGTATTAGTGTATACAGCTTTAAATACGAAGGAATTAGGGACATAGTAGTATATGTCAATGCCCTAAAGTGTTGTATTTGGGTGAATATGACCTCAGAATAAAAATTCTAAACATAAAATAAACGAACATGCTTCCATGTAATTTTAACACTTTTAAGTTAAATTTTATAATTTTAATCATATATAATATAAAATTCTCACACTAGATTTTACATATTTCAGAATTAATATTTCAAAAATTTATTTTAACCTTATAAATTAAAGATCAATTGTTATATATTGCAAAATTCGTATAAAATAGTTGTACGAATTATGATGTGACATGTGAGTTGATGCTGAGTCAAGTACATGTCAGCATGAGGCTCTACCGGTAGAATGAAAGCAAACACTAGATTCATGATTTAGCTTTTAGCATCTACTGTGCAGATCAACGGGAATCAAATTATTATTTTGTAAAGAAAATGCCTTAATTTCCACTAGATACTCCTTATTTCTGTTCCTAGTACCAAAGTCAAGTCGGTCAATAAATTTCATGATCCTTCTTTTTATCTTATGTTTTTCAATTAAATTGTTATAATTTCCACTAGAGCTGGTGGTTTTGCCTTAAGTAGGCAGACAGTTATGTAAATTAAGTATTAGTATTTTCGGCATATAATATGTCCTTATGTAACTAACTTTAAATGCTTTACCTTTCATCTTTATTTTCCCTTGGAAACAAAGCAAAACAATAAGCAATTTGATGTTGTTGATCATGTGTTATTTGGTAAGACTGAAGTTTCAACTACAGTCACTCACTAAAATGGAAATATGACTCATTTTGGAAGATAAGTTCATGAAGAAAGGTTTGTTCTTTTATAAATAGGGAGTATATGATTCTGTGGGGTGTTTTATTTCCACTTGCTTGTAAACGGTCCACTTTAATAGTGGGTTTTTAGGGGCGGCCTTAGTAATTTCACTGCGTGAATTTAAAATATATAAAGAAATTAACACTAAAAAAATAAAAAAGATTTAACATATAATATATATATATAGTGTAATGCTTCGACAAAAGGATGTCAAATTATCGATAAAAACTAGTAATTACCTACACTTGTATACACTAGACTATATTGACTTACCATTTAATAAAGGGAAAATAGGCAATAGTTAGCTATGATTTAGTGAAAGAAGTGTTGTGCAACATGTAATGCATTGGTATAAATACTCTTATGCAAATAAATTTTTACCTACACTCCTGGGAGTTTCTGTAATAACTGTGAAAGAAAGGGGGGTATACATGACTTTACATTATCTCTAAAGGGGTATTATTTGACCACAACTTTTTGAATTACATTCACAAATTACAACAGAGGCTTTTATTTAAAAATAAAGACAAGGGAACCAGGTTGGAATCTTTTATGGGAGTTTGAAGTGAAACAGGTGAGAGAAGGGATAGAATAGAAGAATTGAAGGAGAATGGAAGCTGGCAAAGAAAGACTCCAAAAAGCTCTGAATTTTAAACTATATATTGTAGTTAAAAGTTAAAACCTTTTGTGCTCTTCCCCTCTTCCTATTTTATTTAAAAGTCTTTTTAGTGGAGAACTATTTGTTGTTTCTAGACTCCTATATAGTATCAGTCGAAGTCGGATTTATAATATTGTTTTTAGCAGTTCTAAATTTTAATAAATACAGTTTATTAAGTTCTGAATAAATTATTTATATATATTAAATAATATTTTTTATATATAAATATAAAATTTTAATTAAAATTACTGCATTTTACCTACCCGTACATGTATGAAGTAGCTAGCAGATTGACTGCTAGTAACACTAAGGTAACATGTCACTGTACACGAAGTTTGGTGTTTTATTGGGAAAGTGGTCCATAGTTTCACTTAAAGGGGACAACATTGATTTATACAATTCCTCAAAATCTGAATCACTAGAACAATGTGAGAACCACAAAGACTTTTAACAGTTTTGTGATTATCAGGAATGCTATTTCACTTATATTGTAGGAAAATTTATCGTGTCATCTTTTCCCCCATATATATATACTCATTTTCCTTGCTTGAATTTCTGGAAAGTACATATATATAATATATATCTTTAGTTTATGGAATCTTGAACTTTTCCTTTATATTTTCTAAAAGAAAAATTTCTTGTCTTTGAAGAAAATTTTCAGGACGAAAAGGAGAAAATGCTTCCCATTGGAAACCCTCTTCCCTATTGTTGAGAGTGTTGAGATTATTCCTCTAATTGGTCTAATCACAGTAGTCACATAATAAAGGTTGTTAGTAGCTTTATTAGTTGATCGTTAGTTGGTTGATTAAATAGAATGTTCTAGAATAGCTTTCCATGTGTATCACTGGTTATCCACTTGTATAAATAGAGCATATACTGCTCTGTGTTTGGAGTAATGGAAATATAGAAAAGATTTCACAATTCTCTCTCTCCTTTTCTTTTTATCTTTTTCTTCTCCCTTTCTTCTCTTCATATTGAGAAGGCTATGGTTTGCACATGCAAACCAGTGAATACAAATTAACATAGATATCAAAGCTTGAAATTAGTAGATCGAGGAGTTTCATCGGAAATTGAGAGATCTATAGAATCAGTAGAAGAACAAATCTGAAAAATGAAATATGGCAAATTCGAAAGTTTTTTTGTAAGTTGAATTGATTAGATTACTGCATTTTGTATAAAAGTCAGTAGAAATGGATAATACAATGCCAATTATATCACCGACTGGTAATGAAAGTTCTTCTAATTCCAATTCAAACATAGTCGATCATAATCACCCATTGTTTTTTAGTGCATCGGACACACCTAGTGTTATGCAAGTTGAAATACAATTGATAGGAATGGTGAATCTGTTGACGAAAAACAAAATAGAATTCATCGACAGAACAGTCAAACGAGATATATATGGAGTTAATCAAGAGAAGCAATGGGATCGATGCAACGCAATGGTGATTTCATGGATCGTGAGAAATGTAAGCAAACACCTGCTCAGTGGTATATTATACAGGTCGACTGCCTTTGCAGTATGGAAGGACCTGAAAGAAAGATTCGACAAAATAAACCTATCTAAAGTATACCAATTAAAAAAGGAGCTAGCAATGCTACATCTAGGAGTCGCATCAGTTTCCAGTTATTACTCAAAAATGAAAGACTTATAGGATGAGATCGACTCAATTGTTCCTCCAGCAACGTGTGAGTGTAGCAGTCCTAGAGAATACATAGAGCATTTGGCAAATCAGATGTTGCTTGAATTCCTAATGGGACTAAACGATGGATATAATCAGGCTAGAAGTCATATCCTTCTAATGTCGCCTACTTCTAATGTAAATCAAGCATATGCACTGATTGCACAGGATGAAAGTCAGAAATTGCTTACTGGAAAATATGCAGGGACAGAGTTGTTACACCTCGTAATTTTGAGCAATAATTTGAGAACGTAATTAAGAAAATAAGATTCGAGTGTTGGAAGAAAAGTATATTTACATATGCTAATACAAAATAATTTTGGATGCAACAAGTGTGACGATGAGGATTAATAATAATTGTATATCCTCAAAAGAGGTGATGGACTAATGTCATATTACAAATTATGACATTAAGTATAAGAAGATTTTATAATTAATGGGGATTTAAGTAAATTGGGATCACAAAATTATTTATGTGTGTGATTGATTAATCGTGGGATTAATTAATTATTGTGAGTGGAAACAAGTAGGCAATTTATTGGACAAAAAAAAGAGGATAAGGGTTGTCTTAACATGTCCACGTGGGGCCATGCCAAGGAAAGGAAAAATGTGACTAAGGTAGTGAAATTGTTGGATAAGTTTATAACACTTTGGAGAGGTGAAATGAGTGGCAGCTAAAGGTGTCTAACGGGCGAACCTGCAGTAACCTTGCTCGGGTTTAGGTTTGGACCGATTCTGGTCGGTCGATTTCACGACTACGGTCAATTCATTATCGGATTCAGTCGATGCGGTCAGTGCGAGCAGATTCGGTTTTATTTTTATTTTTTTTATTTCTAGTATATATTTTTATATAATATAAATTAAATTCAATTTAAATATGTAATATAATAATATAATATATAATTTAGTTTTATATATTAAAATTGAAACTTTAAAGTTAACTTTCTATTTCTGATTTATAACTTTATAGTTTATAGTTTATAGTTTATAACTTTATACTTTATATTTATTTTATAGTTTACTTTATACAGTTTATACTTTATACTTTATAGTATTGTTATAGTTATACATTTATACAGTTATACTTTATAGTTTATAACTTTATATTGTAAATATACTTTTATTAATTTATTAGATTAGTAGATATAAGTTAACAAATAAGTAATAACAGATTAACAACTAAATAGATAGTAAAATTAAAATTAATGATAAGATGTAAACTTTTGAACTTTCATAATGTTAATAAGAGTACATAATGAATTAATAATAATTTTATTTACATATTATGCATCCTTCTTGCAAGTGTTTGGCTAAATGCACTTTCAGAAGCCATTGTTGAGATCGACACATTAAGAACATCTCGGGCCATTGCTGCAAGTACCGGGAATTGTCTTTTGTTATCCTGCCACCATTGTAAAGGGTCAAAACTTTTCTTGACTCACGACTTTTGCAAATAAAATTGCATCTCATCGCAAGATCGACTTGTGCTTGCTTGTGTTGTAAAAGTGCTCCATATGTCTAAAGATTCTTCTTCATCGTCATCAGCATTGAATCCTGAAGATGTAGACACAGAAGCAGAACTAGAAGGAATATTAGTAGCAGAGTTGTTGTTATCATGTAATGTAGCATAATATTCATATAATGTAGTTAAATTAGTATCAAGTGTACTTATGCAATCAAATGAAGATGGAGTTTCTGTTTCACCTACTTCCATATAAGTATATAAACTAAATATTAAATTATGACAATCTACTTTTTTAATAGAAGGATTTAAGACTGCACCAATACAATAAATATCAGGAATAGGGAAGAAATATTTTTTAAACTTTTCAAACATAAGTGTAACTGCATCTTTATATTTCACATTTGATTTTAAACCATAAAGTAAATATGAAATTTCAGCTATATGAGCTAAAGCATTACAAACTGTTGGGTAATAAGATCCTGAAAATTCAACAGTAGCAGTGTGAAATTTACGTAATTTTTTTAAAAGTTCACCAATTGATTTTCAATGTTCGTCGGTTAACATATACATCGCGTTCTTACAATGCGCATTTGCAACATGTGTTATGAGGTCTTTATACTTATAACATTCTTTTAAAAATAAATAAGTATAATTACACCGTGTAATAATCTCTTCTGGCATGAATTTAGGTCTCAAATTAAATTGTTTACATTTTTATTTAAATTCTATAATTCTATTTTTCCTATTATTACCCTGAATAACTCTAACAACTCTTTTGACAAGTTTTATTTCAGGTGAAAATAAATCAAGACCACTTTTAACAATTAAATTATAAATATGACAAGCACAACGAACATGAAATATATGAGGAAGTGGTGGGTGTAGCTCCGCTTTTAAAAGATCTACAGCAGCAGTATTATTAGATGCATTATCGAATGATACACAAAGTATTTTATTATAAAGATTATATTTTTGGGCATAAGAACAAATAATTTCGCTTATATATTTTTCAGTATGACTTTGATCCTCGTCATACGCAAAAGCAATAATACGTTTTTTCATTCTAAAATTTTCATCAATCCAATGACAAGTAATTGTTAAATAATCATAACCGTTTAATGCATGTCCAATGTCTGAAGTAAAACTAACTAGACATGGAAGGTTAGCAAACAAATATTGGAAAAAAATAACATAATCATTATGAAGTCTAAAAATATCGGCTCTAGTAGTACTACGAGGAACACTTTTTAAAAAAGGATTATATACTCTTTGAATATATGTAATTAAATATGAAAAAGAAGCAAAAGAAAAAGGTAAACAACCTCCGACAATCATTTTTGCTAATTCAATGCGATCCTTTTTTGGATCGTTATAGCCACCCCGGTTAATGAATTAAGTTGTTGTTGACCGAGTTCTAAATCAGAGACAACATTCCATTGTGCCGTATGATCGTGTTTTATATGTCTACCTATAGTGTCCGTCCCCCCGTCACCACCCACTGTCTTATGTTTATAAGTTCTCCCACAAATATTACATCTAACTCTATCAGTACCCACAACTTTATCATAAAAGAGCCACACTTTACTCATTTTTTTTTCTTGCTACTGGTTCTGGTAAAAGAGTTCTACGACTACGACTACGACTACCACTAGCAGTACCAACATTGACAGAAGGAACACTAGTAGGTGTAGGAGGTTCTTGTTCTTCAAGTTCAACAATATTATCTAATTGAACGTTATCATATTCATTATCTTCTATTCCAAAATCTTCTTACATTTGATCATAATCTATATTTTGATTAGATGATGAAGAACCTACATATTTTTTACCCCTTGAACTAGATTTACTGTGAATTCCGACGCAATTCCCCTTAGTAAAGACATTATAAAATATTTAAATAATCAACAAATAAATATGACAATTTAATAAAATAATTAGAGAATGAAACGAGTGTACCAAACTTCGGGATTCAGAATTCAATTGAAACTCGAAGCTCGAAGTCTTGCGTCTTGCTACTTTGAATTTGAAAACTAATAATAATAATAACTTGAAAATTGATAATAAAGATGATTAAGAGAGTATGAGAAATTGAGAATAAGAGAATTGAGAGAAATGTTGTGTGATAAAAATGAAAAAAATGTAGAGAATTTATAGATTTTTTAAAGGGTAAAAATGTAATTAAAATAAAATTAAAAAAAAAAAAAAAACAGCCAAACGGTCGAAATGACCGTTGGCACTCCCCCCCCACCCCTCCCAACGGTATTGTTACCGTTGGACATTTTTTTTTTTGTTACCGGTCCGGTTAACCGGTAAGGGAACCGGTTTTCCGTTACCGGGTCTAACCGGTCCGGGCCTTACCGAGTTTTTTCCTAACCCGTGCGGGTTGGGGTTGGGGGCCAATCCAACCCCCAACCCGGTATGCCCTTACCGGTCCGGATTTTCTACCGGGTCAACCGATCCGGTTCCGGGCGGTATAGTGGCAGCCCATTCTCGTCCTAATCATTGTCTTGATACTCATGATAAATATATGTACACATACAGATGCACATCATGGATAAATGTAAAAAAAATGGTTTCTTGATAGCAATGCTCTTTCATCTTTTCTCTTGGGCTAATTTGAGTGTTGAGACTTGAGAATACCCAACCCGTATCTTGGCTTGACGGGAAAAAAAAGTAAAGCTTTAATGGTCTGTGATTCGAGGCTTCTCTTTCACATGGAAATCGGTTCTTTTACTGCCATGACACAGTCGCCTTTTCTTTGCCCCAATAGAAAATTGAGGTATGTAAAGATAAATTAATTTATTTTTTTGGCATAATCATTCTTTTCATCCTTGTGTTGTAATTGAGAAATTAACTCATATTAAGTGAAATTAGAAGTAAGAAAATGCATATGATTGTATTAGTATTGTTGGCTTTGTTTGTAAGTTGTGGATGTACATATAAATAGGGGAAGTGCTGCCCGAATTTTTATAGAAAAGAGAGTCGTCATTCGATATAACTTACGATAGAAATCATAGAGTTGACGAACGAATTACTATTGTTATAGGTCGAGGCACTAATCGAGACGAATATTAAATATTGAGTTGGTTAGTTCGACAATAAGGTATGTGAAACTATCTTTTCTTCTTTTGGCATGATTTATATGAAATGAGTGTACGACGGACATACATAATTCTATTGAATCCTAATTCTTAATGATACATGACATGATAGTGTCTTGATTTTCTAAGTGATAGTTATTCTATTTATTCAATTGAGAGTCAAATGGTGATTTAAATTGTATAAAATTACTTATGATATTCTATTCGTGTTGGATATGATTATATGAGTTCACCGAGTTTCGGGTCGGGTATGTATATATATGATGATTTTACCGAGTCTCAGAATGGGCCGGTTACGGTATGTATATGTATATGACTTCATTCACCGACTCTCATAATGGACCGGGTACGGTATATGATATGGACACACATGACTCTCATTTTTATAAGGCACATTTGACTCTCATTTTTATATGGCACAGTTGTATTGGTATTTTGATTATTATACATGTCTCATGTTATCCTTTGACCAGTTATGATCTTGTCTGATGCCATGTTTTACATACTCGACATTATTTCGTCGACCCCTTTCTTCGAAGTGCGTTAAATGCGTAGGTATATGTACCCAGTTTGGTGATCCTCCAGTCTAGGATTCCTGTTCAGCTATTTGGAGAGCTCCATTGATCTGGAGCCAATTCATTTTGGTACAGACTCTTTTGTTATAGACTTATGTATATTCAGGGGTACGGCGGGGCCCTGTCCCGTCATATTTCACTATCATACTCTTAGAGGTCTGTAGACAGGTGTGAGTGGTAGATGTGTTTTGGACTTGTGTGGATTGTATATGTGTTGGTCAACTGTACGGTTGTACTCCATTTTGGGATGTTTCCGTATATAGTGGCAGCCTTGTCGGCTTGCCTTGGTTTACCGATTTCTACATTATCCTTGGTATCTGTGTGATTACATGTGACATGTGGGTATAATGGTGCCCATGCAGGGCACCAGTCGCGGCCCGTCGGGTCGTGATAAGAGTCTACTAAGGTTATGGCTATGTTTGGCAGATCTGGTATTTCTCAGAATAAGAAGAAGTCACAATTTCAGTATCTATTCTGTGACCATTATTAAATGAAAGGGCATACTAGAGAAACATGTTATAAATTGATGTATTGTGATCATTACAAAACTAAGGGACATATAAGAGATAAATGTTATCACCTCGTTGGTTATCCTCCTGATTTCAAAGGAAAGAAAAAGGTAAACATAGTTGTAGCAGGTCAACATATCTGAAGAAGGTGACAACTCACTCATATGGGAAGATTGAGGCAGCTATTCCAGGAGCAGCATGATCAGCTCAATCATATGCTAAGGACATGCTCTCCAGACAGATATGGAAGAGTGTTGGTAGTGCTTCATCAGCAACAGTATGATGCAAATGTGTATCACACCAATGTTGCATTCCATACCAATATACTAAAAGTGCACATGGCAGGTAACCTTGAGTTTATTAAGAAACCTAGCTGCAGTTGGATAGTTGATTCCGGATCAACTAATCATATGGTACACAATAAAAATATGATTGAACAACATGATATTAAAGACACTGCAGGTCAGGTTCAGTTGCCTACTGGTGACACAACCACTGATTCACAAACAGGGAGTTGCAGACTAGGAGGAGGTGTTCTTGTTGAATATGTCCTACGTGTTTCAAGTTTTCACTTTAATCTGCTTTAAGTTTCTAAGTTAACCAAGGAACTAAATTGTAGTGTAAGATTTCCCCCCGATTTCTTTGTACTACAGGATCTCTTCACTGGGAAGGTGAAGGAGATTGGTAGAATGGTGGATGGCCTCTACATACTAGAGTCAGAGAGGAACTGTTTTGGAAAGACAAAGGCACAAGTATATTCAGCATCAACATCTGCACATACAAAGGCAGAATTACATGGAGGATTGTGGCATAGGACATGTTCCAATGAGCATGCTCAGGAAGATAGGTAGTTTTGAAGACAAGTCTATATTCACAATAAAGCACTGTAATATCTATCCAGCAGCAAGACATACCAGGATACCATTTCTTGTTAGTACTAGTAGATCAGTATCTGCTTTTCAATTGTTGCATTTGGAAGTGTGGGGACCCAATAAGGTTTCCACATACAATGGTATGAGGTTTTTTCTCACGATTGTAGATGACTACATTAGATGGACATGGGTGGTTTTGCTACATGTCAAGTCTGATGGAGCTACTGTTTTGAAGAATTTTCTTGCAGAAATCAAAATACAGTTTGATATGACAGTTAAATGTGTTCGAACAGATAATGGTGCAGAATTTTTTAATAACTTATGTTCTGATTTATTTAGACTACATGGAATTACATTCAAAGTTCTTGTCCATACACTCCACAATAAAATGGGGTGGTGGAAATGAGGCATAGACACATCTTGAAGATTTCTTGAGCCATCAGATTCCAAGGATGCTTACCAGCAACATTTTGGGGATATTGTGTGGAGGTAGCTGTTTATGTGATAAACAGAATACATTCTGTTGTTCTGGGAAATGTATCACCTTATGAAAAACTATTTAAGAAGGTGCCTTTATTATCACACATGAGAGTCATAGGATGTCTATGTTATGCCTCTAATCTACTTACAAAAGATAAGTTTGGTAGTAGAGCCATCAAAGCAGTATTACTTGGCTATGCAACCAAACAAAAGGGGTATAAGTTACTCAATTTGACCACTGGTACTGTATTTGTGAATAGAGATGTAACTTTTTGGGAAGATATTTTTCCTTTTCAACAGAGAGAAAACTATGTTGCTGAGTCTTATGTTGCAGATTCCTCTGAAGATTACTCTCATATATTTGGTTATTCTCCAGTCTCTGATAGACATGATCACATAGATCATGTGGTTCCCGGCGAATCGACCTGGACGAGGAGCGATGGTGATGACGGTGGTGGCGACTCTCGGGATGATCTGAGAACCAGTGATTCGATCGAGAATTTGGTGGATGAGATGTTACTCACACCACATGGTCAGGTTGTAGATGCCAATATACATGATGATCAGTGATGCGCGTTAAGATGCACACACTTTAAACGCAAGTGCACGTTATCGTGACAAGTAGTATAGTCTTTGATAAGACCGAATATCGTCCTCTGGGATTAGGGTTCAATTACCAACTATCTATTTTCTAGTATCTATTTGGTGAATTTATGATTGATTGGTTGTTTATAACTACGAATTATAAAAGCTATTTAACTATAAAGGTTTACTTCAATTGTGATGAGAATAGGGCTTCTATGTATCCTCACTATCCGCTTATGCTACTTACTAATGTATTACTTATGGTATTCTTCTTTTGGAGAAAGCAGGTTTACGAAATCGTTTTATACTCCCGTTAGGGTTATATAAACACTCAACCCCAGTATCGTTCCTTACCTACCTTTCGGTGATAAGGGTAACTTTATAGGAGGATTAAGAACAAAAACCTAGTTGACTGTCACGCACAATGCGCAAAATTAGGGTTGTTAAGCCTCTCATCAACGCTACATAAATAATTGAGGTATTTTCATCCTCAATCCAAGAATGTCTACCCAACTTACAGCATATTCACAATCCCCCATTTTCAGAATCTGATTAAAAATCATATAGTGATAATTAGTTGTCAATTAATTACCAAGAATTCAACTCAATTTTTGGATAGATCTCACAATAAGAACAATAACCATAAGCATACATTAATTTATAACATAAGTTTCAAGAAATTCAACATAGAAAGCCCTATAAGATAATTAGTTCCTAGCCATAAATATGACAAGAACTAATTCAAAGTTCATCATAAAAACTGAAATAAAGTAAAAGAAAGAAAAGAAAATTACTAAGTATGAGTCTCCAAGCCAAGCATCCAAGGGTTGTGTTGTGGAATATTTACAAGATGGATTGGTGGAAGGATGGATGTAGAATGGTGAATGGTAGAATGGAGCATGAATAATTCTTCTAATGATGTAGAGTATTTATAGCCAAAGAATCCTTTTGGTGAAGGGTTAGGGATTTGTAGGAAAGGAAAAGTTATTAGAATCCTTTTAGGTAAGGGTTTTAAGGTAGGAAAAGTTATCCCTTTAGGTAGGAAAAGTTATCCCTTTAGGTAGGAAAAATAATCCCTTTAGGATTCTGAAAACATGTCAAATTCGGCCAGCACCTCATAATTCCCGCGTCGGCGCAGCTGGCGCGCGGCTGAAATTCAGCAACTCTCGGGACTTTCAAGACTATGGCGCGCGCACTATCGCCAGCGCGCGGCTCGATGACGTTTTCGGCGATTCGTCGTTGCCCTTTTTTCCTCCGGACTTCGTCTGAACTCCTCTATAATTCCCGGACCTTCTTAGACTTTATTTCTTGGCCCTTTTGTGTGCAATTCCATCTCAATTAAGCTCATTTTCTCTTCTTTCGTCATTTCTCCATTTTTACCTTGTGACACAAAAGAAAGGAAAACGACCATAATATTATACTAAACATAAATAAAATGAGTAAAATACTAACTAAAAATGACTCAAAAAGTGTATATAAAATACACCGATCATATACCCCCAAACTTAACCTTTGCTCGCCCTCGAGCAAAGATAGAAAGAAAGAAATAAAAGACTCAAGAAACGAAAAATAAAAGACTCACTGACATTGATCACTTTTGCTGCATTTAGTGTTATCTAGAAAAACATGAAGGTTAGCAGAATAATATGCAGGAACATGTAGCATGAAATTTTTCAGCACACTAAACACATTGAGCTAGATATTTCGCAAACTCATATTTATCATGCTTTAATGAAAGTCAATATACTAAATCATGCATATAAATTCAAAAATCCTATGACATGCTTACTTGCTATTCTCCACTAATCCTGGATATGCATAAAAGAGATCTTCAGGACTTTAAGGGTTGTAATGTAGGCTTAGGTGGGGGTTGGTAAAAATAGGCATTTAGGCTCATTTTTGTGTACCATAAGCTCTTTAGCTTTTCAGTATTTCCCTTTTCTTTTTGTTCTTTTCTTCACTTCAATTCTATCTTTTTTCCTCTTTTGTTTTGGGAGAATGAAGAGTATTATAATAACAAACACCCCCAAACTTAGGCCTTTGCCTCTTTCTTATTACTTTTTATTGTGGTGCAACAAACTCATTCACTCTTTTTTTGTCTCTTTTTTAACACAATTGATTCCACTACTTCACATTTTTACTTATGGCACAATCTGTGGGAATATAGGGTGTCAAAGAAGAAGTTTCAATTTTTAGGCTCAATGGGGCTGACTAGGGATACTTTTAAAGTTCGGGGTAGAAAAGAGTGGTAAGAATAGGCTATCAAAAAAATGCCCGAGTCATCTCCCTAACATGTATATCCTAACTATTTCGCCTCAAATAGCAAGCAATCATAACACATAGGTTTTCATAATTTAGCATGCACAATTTACGCAAGAAACTCCAAATAGACAGATTTTTGTGAGTTTTTGGCATATCTAACCTAGGTGTTTAGATAGTTGCTTCTAATTCCATTACATTATTCCACCTTCCTTCACTAGGTGTTTCTAGCAACTACAACATACATGATCTTTGACAGACAATTATGACTTAAAAAGAAAAAAAAAATTGGTGACTCAAAATAAACATAAAACAATCAGCAAGACTTAAATAAAACATAACAAGACACAAATAAAACACCCCCAAACTTAAATCACACATTGTCTCCAATGTGTGCAAGACTCAAAGAAAATAAAAGAAAAAGAACAACTTACAGACACAACACAGCGGTCATAACGGAGGTCTAGGAGGAAAAATTCTGGAATTTGCACGGAAATATGGCTCTCACGAAGTTGGCGCGCGGCACGAGATTCGGCGCGGCCTTGCTAATCTTGTGGCTCTTACGAGATTCTGGCGCGCGGCCCTGATTCTGGAGCCGCGGCGCTGACGACTGTTTTTCCTTTTTTCGTTTTGCTCCTTTTCCTCGGTTTTAGCTTTACATCCACTGTCATCCAACAACACAAAACAAGAACCCAAGACCGTGAGAGGCTTTCAAGACAAAATAAAATAAAATAAAATAAAGATGTAAATTAAAATAACATAATAAAAAAATATTGGGTTGCCTCCCAACAAGCGTTGTCTTTAACGCCTTTTAAGCCGGACGCTTTTAACCTTTACGAGTGCCCATTGGATCCTTCGCGAATGCTTGCAATCCAGAGTTATTTTGTAGGTCTCAATTTCCCTACGACCTTTTGTTCAAACAAGAGCCTTACATATACAATTATCCCCAGTAGGCTTGTTTTTATGCTTTACATAATGTAGGAATCAGTGAACTTCTCTACATCTCTCAACTCTGGGGTACCCTTGATGGTGTGGGCTTCCTAATTGGGAATCACCGTGATAGCTAGTGGTGTTTCTTACGTAATGAGTGCGAAAAAGATTTCTCTGAGTCGAAGGTAAATAATTGGATCTCTGCAATCTTTTCCTTTTCTACACCAACTATCTCACCAGATTCCTCAATAGTTGGGTTTGGTTCAGGCTCCTCAAATTGTTGTTCGCTGTTAAAAATGACTGCGAGTTCTCCTATTTGCAGTTCCAGCTTCTTTATGGCCAATCTCATTTCGTCCATGAACTGCGCTTGATACTTAGTGAGACTGAGTATGACTTCTCGCAATTCCTCTCTCTTCCTCTATGGTTGGAGCTCGATCATATTGACAGTAGAAATCCATGTCTTGAGGATCCCTGAGATGAATCAAAACCAACAACGAATCACGACACACTTGTTTTTTTTTTTAATTTATTTATTTTTATTTTATTTTTTTATTATTATTTTTATATATATATATATATATATATATTTTTTTTCAACAGAAAATAAAATAAATAATTTAAAGAAACAAAAATAAAAACCAAATTAGAAATTAAAAATAGATAAATTTGATATTGAACTATGCCTAATCACTAACGGCGCCAAAAACTTGATGCGCGTTAAGATGCACACACTTTAAACGCAAGTGCACGTTATCGTGACAAGTAGTATAGTCTTTGATAAGACCGAATATCGTCCTCTGGGATTAGGGTTCAATTACCAACTATCTATTTTCTAGTATCTATTTGGTGAATTTATGATTGATTGGTTGTTTATAACTACGAATTATAAAAGCTATTTAACTATAAAGGTTTACTTCAGTTGTGATGAGAATAGGGCTTCTATGTATCCTCACTATCCGCTTATGCTACTTACTAATGCATTACTTATGGTATTCTTCTTTTGGAGAAAGCAGGTTTACGAAATCGTTTTATACTCCCGTTAGGGTTATATAAACACTCAACCCCAGTATCGTTCCTTACCTACCTTTCGGTGATAAGGGTAACTTTATAGGAGGATTAAGAACAAAAACCTAGTTGACCGTCACGCACAATGCGCAAAATTAGGGTTGTTAAGCCTCTCATCAACGCTACATAAATAATTGAGGTATTTTCATCCCCAATCCAAGAATGTCTACCCAACTTACAGCATATTCACAATCCCCCCTTTTCAGAATCTGATTAGAAATCATATAGTGATAATTAGTTGTCAATTAATTACCAAGAATTCAACTCAATTATTGGATAGATCTCACAATAAAAACAATAACCATAAGCATGCATTAATTTATAACATAAGTTTCAAGAAATTCAACATAGAAAGTCCTATAAGAGAATTAGTTCCTAGCCATAAATATGACAAGAACTAATTCAAAGTTCATCATAAAAACTGAAATAAAGTAAAAGAAAGAAAAGAAAATTACTAAGTATGAGTCTCCAAGCCAAGCATCCAAGGGTTGTGTTGTGGAATATTTACAAGATGGATTGGTGGAAGGATGGATGTAGAATGGTGAATGGTAGAATGGAGCATGAATAATTCTTCTAATGATGTAGAGTATTTATAGCCAAAGAATCCTTTTGGTGAAGGGTTAGGGATTTGTAGGAAAGGAAAAGTTATTAGAATCCTTTTAGGTAAGGGTTTTAAGGTAGGAAAAGTTATCCCTTTAGGTAGGAAAAGTTATCCCTTTAGGTAGGAAAAATAATCCCTTTAGGATTACGAAACATGTCAAGTCGCCAAGACTCATAATTCGCGTCGTCGCGGCCTATGAGGCGCCGCGGCGCCTGAAATTCAGCAACTCTCGGGACTTTCAGCACTATGGGCGCCGCGGCGCTGCTGCCAGGCGCCGCGGCTCCGGTGACGTTTTTCTGGCAGATTTCGTCTCGTTGCCCTTTTTTCGTCCGGACTTCGTCTGAACTCCTCTATAATTCCCGGAACTTCTTAGACTTTATTTCTTGGCCCTTTTTGTGTGCAATTCCATCTCAATTAAGCTCATTTTCTTTTCTTTTCGTCATTTCTCCATTTTTGACCGCTGTGACACAAAAGAAAGGAAAACGACCCTAATACTATACTAAACATAAATAAAATGAGTAAAATACTAACTAAAAATGACTCAAAAAGTGTATATAAAATACACCGATCAATCAGCAGGCAAAAAATATAGTTGATATTCAGGTATTGGCAAGAAGGTCCAACAGGATCAGAAAACCTCCTACTTAGATGAAAGATTTCATCCATCCCACAGCAGGGGTGAAATATCCATTATCAGATGTCGTTAGCTACTATGGATTATCAGCATCCTATTAGAGTATAGCCAACATGTCCTCAGAATCTGAGCCACATTCATACACAGAAGCAGCAACAGACAAGAGATGGGTGGAGGTCATGAAAGCATAAATTCAAGCCTTGAAAGACAACAAGACTTAGGAATTAGTGGACCTGCCAGATCATAAAAGGACCATAGGCTGTAAATGGGTGTACAAGATCAAGTATAAGGCCACATGTGAGGTGGAAAGATTCAAAGCAAAGCTAGTGGCGAAAGGATATAACCAGCAAGAGGGGATTGACTATCAGAACACATTCTCTCCTGTTGTGAATATGGTGACATTGAGATCTGTTATCTCAATTACTGCAGCTAAGGGATGGATTATTCATCAAATGGATGTTTTTAATGCATTTTTACAAGGAGACCTTGAAGAGGAAGTATACATGAGCTTGCCTCCAGGATTCAATCAGAAACAAGGAAAAGGAAAGGTTTATCGACTGATGAAATCATTGTATGGTTTGAAACAAGCGTCAAGACAATGGAACATCAAGTTGACAAATGCATTGATGGGTGCTGGTTTTACACATAGTCACTTAGATTATTCTCTACTAACCAAGAAGGACAATGGGAAAATGGTGATAGTATTGATATATGTGGATGATCTACTTATCACTGGAGATGATGCAGGGATGATTAAAGAGACCAAATGAGTCCTACAGAAGCACTTTAAGATCAAAGATCTAGGGGAGCTGAGGTACTTCTTGGGTTTTGAATTTGCTCGCAACAAAAGTGGGATAGTGATGCATCAAAGGAAGTACTCATTGGAATTGATTGCAGATATGGGCTTGACAGGGGCCAAGCCTGCCAATACACCAGTGGAATTACATCTAAAGATGACCACTGCTGAGTATGATCAACACTTGAGAAAGACTGGGCATCCTGACAGTATAGCTGAAGCTGAAGATCATCTTTTGGCTGATTCTTCTGGTTATCAAAGGCTCATTGGAAGGTTGTTGTATCTGACCAATACCAGGCCAGACATAGCATTTGCAGTTCAAAGCTTAAGCCAATTTATCCAGCATCCAAAGAAGTCACATATGCTAGCAGCAGAGAGAGTTGTTAGATACATAAAATAAGCAACGGGCCTGGGTATATTCATGCCTGCAGCAAACTCGAATGTGTTGACTGCTTACTGTGATGCTGATTGAGCTTCGTGTCCCAATAAAAGAAGATCCATTACAGGTTATATATTGTTCTTTGGGTCATATCTCATTTCTTGGAAGTCCAAGAAACAACACACAATTTCCAGGAGCTCTGCTGAGGCAGAGTACATAAGCTTGGCATCAGTAGTTGCTGAAGTGGTTTGGGTTTCTAATTTGTTTGTTGAGCTCAATATCTGTCTGCAATTTCCTGTTCCAGTTTATTGCGACAGCAAACCAGCCATCCAGATTACTGCCAATCCGTTATTTCATGAGCGTACGAAACATATCGAGATTGATTGTCATTTCATCCGAGAGAAGGTGCAAAAAGGGTTGGTGTCTACCCTGCATATCGTCACTGCTGAGCAGCCTGCTGATGTTATGACCAAGAGCTTGGTACAAGGGCAACACTCTTATCTATTATCCAAGGTAGGTGTGAAGAATCTGTTCTTAACACCTAGTTTGCGGGTGTTGAGAGTATTGAGATTATTCCTCATCATGATTAGTTAGTTAATTGGTCTAATCACAGTAGTCACATAATATAGGTTGTTAGTAGCCTTATTAGTTGATTGTTAGTTGATTGGTTAAATAGAATGTTCTAGAATAGATTTCCAATACACCGGTTATCCACTTGTATAAATAGAGCATACATTGCTCTATGTTTGGAGTAATGGAAATATAGAAAAGATTTCATAATTCTCTTTCTCCTTTTCTTCTTACCTTTCTCTTTTTCCTCTCTTCTCTTGTATAAATAGAGCATACATTGCTCTATGTTTGGAGTAATGGAAATATAGAAAAGATTTCATAATTCCAATACACTGGTTATCCACTTGTATAAATAGAGCATACATTGGTCTAATCGAGTGCATATATGTTTAATATTATGTAAATATTACGGGGTGAAGACAGGGTGGTTAGTGGTGGAGGTTGTTGAAATAAATCAACCCAAAGATACTATGATATTGTCTACTTTGGACAGAATCCGTACGACTTTCCCTAATAGACTTTAGACCATTAAGAGTATCGATATAGCTTTTATGTAGATTCTTTTTCTTTTCAGCTACTAATACATAACTTAGTTCCCACACCCAACAATATTCCCTTCGGACTAAACTCTGCATAAACCATCATCTCATGAGTTTATCTGGAAATTAACTGTGTCACTCACTTCAACCAAGTCCACATGCTTCTTTGTGTGTGCGTCTCAAGCTACTGGGTATTAACGGTGTCTGTGTGTGTCACTTCAACCGAGTATTTATGTCACAACGCCACAATTTTTTTGTGTATGTGTTTTCAAACTACAGGTTAAGGTAATATATAGAAATCGCCCTACAGATAGACAAAGACAATTAGTCGAACTCCACGCCATCAAAGTAATATATATAAACCGTCCTATAGATAGACAAAGACAATTAGTCGAACTCCACGCCATCACTCCTCTATTTTCGTACTCTTCTCACCAAATGATAAGTTGTTAGTTTTTGGATTATTAACACTCACTCCTTATGTTTTTAGGTGTCTTTTAAGTGAGTTTACTCTTTATTTATAGTGTTTTCGTGTGTTTTCGTGTGTTTTCAAGTATTTAAAGCTCAAGGAATAAAAGGGAACAAAAAAGTAAAAAAAGGCCCAGCAAAGCACAGAATGCGACGTCGCATACTATGTATGTGGCCACATAACGGTCCGTAAACTGAAGCAGAAAGGTTGATAGAATCAAGCAGCATGCGATGAGTATGCGACGCCGCAAACTCTCGAGGAAATCAACCAGTGAGCTGAGCAAAAAAAGGATAAATGTGATGCAAATGCGACGTCAAATACTTCAGAATGCGACCGCAAGCACGCCACATAAAGAGCGGGGAGAAAAAACCGTAAACTCTGAATGCGGTCACATTCTGACATCGCATAGCGACCCGTCAGTAGTTAGTTTGTACTTTTTTGTTCTTTCTGTATAAATACTAGGCATAGATTTTTGAGTTGGAGATTCTATTTTATTCCATTCCAGACTTCCAGACTTCATAGAACAATATCTACTTGCATTGGAAAATGAGCCTTGAGTGTATACAATTTAACATATTCCTTCGTCTTCTTTCTCTTTAATCGTTGTAAGGACATGTTTACCTTTAACTCAATTAAAGCTTTTGGTTGTTTTACATCGAGCATGAGTAACTAAATCTTTAGCTATGTAATTGTGTTTATAATTAATTCATTAGGTGTATGATTGTTCTTCAATAACTCTTAGCTTTGTAATGTGTATTAGTGGTGGCCAACATTGATAATGTCTAAATTCTCTCTCTAGCTTAGAAAAGTGGGTATAGATAAAGAACTGGGTTATTGACAAGAATTTGGTGCTTTAACCCCATCTAATAACTAAGGCTAGAAATATCCTAGTTAACTTAAATTCCAAATGTGTGATCTTAATTACACATTCTTGGGCTTGGAAAAACCTTATGTATCAATTGGGTTGGAAACCTCTCGATACCCATTTGTACTTAATGAATTAGAAAATAACTACACTATAACAAATCGCCTCAAAGAGGACGATTTTTTTAAACCAAAAAGGGCGACTAAAAAATGTCCTTTTAGTTCGGACAAAAAAGGACGACATACAGTCGCCCTTTTAATTTCACCAAAGGGGGTGACTTCAAGTCGCCCTTTTTGGTCATGGCCAAAGGGGACGACTTGAAGTCGCCCTCTTTGGTTTGAATCAAAAGGGGCGACTTTTTCAAGTCGCCATTTTTGCTCCACTTTATATTTTGCTTTCATTATTTATTTTAATAAGATATAATTAACCGAGACCTTATGGAAGAACAAAACATAAAATACGTTGAGAAATATCATATCTCGTGATTTTTCTATCTCCGTTGCTATCCGCCCTATGATAATTAATCACACATAATATCATGGTCAAGTAAAATGTTATAATGAGTACAAATGAAATAACAAATTATATTATCACGTTCTAATATTTTCTTTTTCAAACGTTAGTTTTCTTCTTTCTTGTTTTCCAACATTCAATCTTCACTGAATGTATATATCATAGTATATCAATATTATGACGTACTAATATTTTATTTTATTATTAATTTTTAATAAGATATAAATAAATATGTATTTTTCTTACTTTTGAAATTTTAATTTATTTTTAAACTTTCATTCCAATGCCCATAAATATTTCGATGTTTAAATTTATTTATCATATTTTATTAAAAAAATCAAATTACTACAAAATATAAATAGATAATATATATATTTGAACCGATTTGTTGTAGTGAAGGTGATTTTGATCTATTATTTCTATTACTAATAGATGAAAATATTAAAAGCCCTCCTTTCAAATTAAGTCACATTATAGACTTTCGTTCATCATAAATTACCCTCTTAGATTTTTTCCTAATTTAAATCCATAAAATAAATATCCAAATTACGAATATCCGATTTTTTAGATATCCGAAATATTCGGATCCGATCTATCTTATAAAATAGTGAAGATCGATTTTGTATCTTTAGAAATGACATTTAAGTTTATTTAATCAAAGAGGGCGACTTTTGAGAAGGCCGGGCGACAACAATCGCCCTGGTTGAGAAGGCAAAGAGGGCGACTTCTTTTTGGTATACATCAAAAAGGACGAGTTTAGTCGCCCTATTTGTCCTTACCAAAGGGGGCGACTTGATAAAATTGCCCTTTTTGATCTTACAATTACAAAGCTAATTAAAGTCACATATGTAATTACACAAATAAAAATAAAAATTAATACTTGACAAATATGCGTCATTATAAATGATATATTAAATTAGGTATTTAAGATACATATTATTTCTTGAAAATATGTTAATTAATAATAACATATTTATAAATGATATATCAAATTAGACATGTTTTAATTTAATTAATTGTGAAAATTAAAAGCACATATTTGTAAGAACATCATGTATTGTATATATTATTTATGAAACTATTAATAGTAATTGATATTTTTAATCTTTAAAAGTAGATTCTAAATTGAACAAAAATTATAATTCTTACATCAAGAATAACGATTTTCTCAAGTCGCCCCCTTTGCTAAAGAGAAATAGGGCGACTAAACTCGCCCTATTTGGCCTTAGCAAAGAGGGCGACTTGTGAAAATCACTCTTCTTGATATAAGAATTATAATCTTTGTTTAATTTGAAATCTACTTTTAAAGATTAAAAACTTCAAACGTGATTAATTCTCTTTTTAACTCAAAGTCTCGAAATTCGATCCGAAAATTTTGGATAACCGATTTTTTGGATATTCGAACTATTCGAATCCAAATCCGATCTTATAATTACGAATATCCGAAATATTCGAATCCGAATCCGATCCGAAAATATCCGAAAATTACGAATATATGATTTTTGGATATCCGATCCTAAATGATCCGAAAATTACGAATATTCAATTTTTTTGGATATCCGAAATATTCGGTTCCGAATCCGATTCGAAATTATCCAAAAATTATGAATATCCAAAATATTCTAATCCGAATCTGATCCGAAAATATCCAAAAATTATGAATATTCAATTTTTTGGATATCCGAAATATTCGAATTCAAACCCGATCCAAAATTATCCGAAAATTACGAATATTCAATTTTATGGATATCCGAATCCGATCCGAAAATTACGAATATTCGATTTTTTGGATATCCGAATCCGAAATTATCCAAAAATTATGAATATCCGATTTTTTGGATATCCGAATCCGATATGAAATTATCCAAAAATTATGAATATCCGATTTTTTGTAAATCCGAAATATTCGGATCCGAATCCGATTCGAAATTATCCGAAAATTACGAATATTCGATTTTTTGGATATCCGAAATATTCGAATCCGATCCAAAATTATCCGAAAATTACGGATATCCGATTTTTTTGATATCCGAAATATCTGAAATATTCGAATTCGAAACCAAGAAATTTATGATTATGAGGAGTATAAATATAACAAGTATTGATGACTAGTTTAGTGGCAGAATGACACAATTTCACAGAGGATGCCCGAGTTCGATTCTTGACAGGGGTTGTATTTGTGGTGATTAATGTTGCATAACTAGTGGTCTAGTGATAGAATAGTACAGTGTCACAGTTCAGACCAGGTTTCGAATCTCAGTTGATGCATTTAAATTTTTCTCTTTTTTGTTGTCCGCCCTCTTTGGTAAGGACGTAGTCGCCCTCTTTGGTCCTTACCAAAGGGGACGACTTGTAAAATCGCATTTTTTTTATCTAAGACAACAGACGTAATAAGACGACTTGAAGAGCGACTAAAAATCGTCTTCTTTGAACTAATTTGTTGTAGTGCTATGCCTTATTTGAATTAATTGGTGTTGTGATTGCATACTTACCCCAGAAGCACTACAACCCTAGTTCTCTCAATTGATATTAAAACCATAATTACTTATAATTTATTGATTAGTAGTCTTTAATTCAAATACTTGATACTCAATTGTAGAATCTTAATTTACAAAAACAAACAATTATTTCATTTCCTTTGAAATATTAACTAAGCATTTAGACTTACATTTAAAGTGTATGTTTCTTATCATATTTCTTGTGGAATTCAATCTCAATCTTTGTTGGGATTTATATTTGTATTTGATCGCTTTACATTCTTTTCGGAAGTGTAATTTGGCCGTATCACCGAATTACCATTACTTTGATATCTATTGTGCTAAAACAATCCAAAGCTATCATATGATCATCTGCTTTGGGTCAAGCCCATCCGATTTTCTCCAAAAGGCCTCTTAAAAGTCATAGCATTATTACACATTATATATAATTTTCTTTTTCAGCTATCAATATGAGATTTTGTTCGCACACCTCAATAAAAGTAAAGGTGTAGCGAGTGAGCGAAGGGCGAGAAGAGTGAGATTAATTGGGTGATGGGAAGAAAAAAATCAAAATAAAGTATCACTTATAAAATTTGTTATCTCTGTTCCTATTTATGAATTTGATGGGACAGAAGCATGGAGGGGTACATTGAGGCAGGGAGGGGACAATCAACATAAATTGATCTCTTATTTTCCTTCTTGATTAATTAGCAGGATGCTCACAAGTAGACAGTGAATAAATGGTACTTTGAATATTATTCAACCATTGCAATTTGCATGCTACATATAGCTAGATCACTAAAGAGTACTAGGGCCGGGCTACCTCTATACAAGGCACCCCAAGGAATTTAATGCACCCATCCATTGGATAACATGATGTGAAATTACTAAAGTCGATTGCATTTTCATTTCTAAAACACAATACATATTCTTTGTGGTGTCTATAAAAGATCTTTTAAATGTACATAGTCCTCTTGTAACGATTAGGATGTTAGTTTGAAGATGGAAAACAATTCTCCATCCACCGAACATATAGTTTATTGAATCAAGTTGAGCCATGAACGAAAATACATGCTACAAAATAGAGTTGAGGAGGGCATAGCTAGCTTATGGTTACGGGTTCGACTATTTTCAATAGTTTTGGTTCAAATTAAGTATTTAGATTTAAAAATCTATTGAATATATATACATATTACTATTAATTAAGAATCTAATAACTTTAAAAGTCTAGAATCTGAAACTTATAAGTTTCAAATTTTGGTTTTGTATCTAGGTTGAGTCCAATGCAACAACCATATATCCACTGAATATTCATCGGGACAGTAAACAGATCATAAACTAGATCATAGTTATACTGCACTTAAATTCTTAGATCTAGCTAGGGTTACTAGAAGTAGAGTAGTAATCATTTGAGATCATAAGCCTCAACCAGCCTTCATGTTGAAATTGACTAAACAACAACTATAACACTGCAGTTCAGTACAACACTTGAATGCATATATTTTATAAAGAATAATGCATTTAATTCATTTATCTTTTTACTTTTGCTTTCTTATAGGTTTGCCCCCACCTCCCTGACCCAGTACTTCCTCATAATATTTGTTTCCTTCTTCATGTTTTCAATTAACATGCAAAATAGATCAATTGTTCCTTGGCAGTATCATAAAAAGTGTTAGAAATCATCATGTTTATCGTCCCTTTTTTAAAATCCAGATACATGCAATAATAATTATTGGTTGTATATTGCAGAAGATTTATCTATGGTAACTTGTGTCCTTCATCTAATTATTTCTGTATTTTTTTTTAATTTGAGACAAATATACTCCCTCTGCCTCATATTATTTGGCCACATTACTAAAAATATTAGTCTCAAATTACTTGGAAACTTTCTAAAATTAAGATAGAATTAATTAAGTTTTTCCCCCTTAACATTAATTTTTTTGTTAAAGTAATCAATATTAATTAGAGTTCAATTAATTGGAGAGAGATAAAAGAAATGTAGTAAAATTACCCTTCTTATTTATGATTCATTAAGGGGTGTGTAAAAGAGAAAGTAGCCAAGTAATATGGGACGGAGGAAATATAACAGTGCAATAATAACCGTAGCTTATTTTTTACCTCCTACATCCCAATATATGTGAAATAAATTGATTTGAATAATCTTTGAAGCTAAATTGAATTAGATCGACTTAATGTTTTAAATAAGATTTAGATATTCCAGATCAATAAGTTGTAGTTCTTCTCATGTAAATATGAGAAAAAATATTTGAAAATATTGGTTAAAGTTCACATAATCTGAATATCTAGTAGCGGAAAATGCCACGTAACTTGAGACGGAAGAATACTTTTATATAAAAATTATTACAATCCAAATTGAATTAAATGGATGCATGTTATATCAGGCAATTCATCAATTTCTTTTGAAAATTAACATTGTTTTCGAGGTGGGAAAGTTATTGGTAGGTTTTATTTATATATAGCTAAGCATGAATGCATAATTATTTAATTATGCGTATGGTTAATTAATTAGTGGTATGAACATGATAGTCCATTCACAAGCCAACAAAAGCTATTTGAAATTTTAAAAGATTTGAAATTCTTGATAACTTATTTAATTATGTGTATGGACTTATTATTAATTTATTAATGATAATTTAAGTCAAATTTGTAGACAACCTAATAGCCACGGCGTTTGTCACTGCATTTTTGGCCTGGGAATTCAAATGTGAACTTAAATATACCAAATACTTGCCACCTTTGTCTATTAAATGCTCGTATTATTTTAATTGTTCCTTCATTAAGTACAGTTTAGCAGTCAAGTTATTTTAAAGAAATTTCATTGGCAGCAAAAATTTAATTTTCACTGTCACATGCGAGAAGTAATTTCTCCCCCATAATATTTTCCATTTTCAATAGAATGATATTTTGATATTCAGGGCTTGCGCCAGACTAGTCCTTGAGGTAGTATTACCGGTCCCTCAACACTATTACCAGTAAATCGCGGGATGTACTCCAATAACCAAAGTTTGAGAACGGACCTCTGATAGCACCTACAAGAATCAATCCCAGAAGAGAGCAGAATACTCCCACTGGAAATCGATCACATACTGCAAGTGTCCAAAGTGTCTTAAGCCCCTCTTTTACCATTGGACTGTGCCCCGGAGACCCTCTTTTTTAGTTCAATCTCCAAAGGTCCATGGGCTATTGCAAATTTAAATCACAACCTTTCAAACTTAATTTATCTATTTCCCCAATATGGAAGTAAAAAAAAAAAGAATGAACACATATCAAATGCAAATTATATAATATAACCATTTTATATACAATTGATTCCGTTGACATTTTAAATGTCTTAGAACAATTTAAATAACTTCCCTTGATAACTATATGTAATTATATCCAATATAAATAAAGAAATTCCAGAACGGGGTTATTTTCGACAACATGATTATAGTGTCTACAAGTTTGAACCTTTGAAGACTTGCTCGTGTCCAAAAATAAATAGAGACATTCCAGAATTTTCAACAATATGATTATAGTGTCTACAGATTTGAAAACTTTAGAAACTTGTTAGATATTGGATCAAAGAAAAAGTGTATAAGATCTTCAATACTCAGTAAACTATTTGAATGTTGGCCTTGTCATTTGCCTATAATAAGAAAAAATCATCACATGAGCCGTTAATATTATTATTATTCCTCTCTTTTGAGACGTTTTCTAAAATTATATGAGCTGATAAATAGTTTCAAGTTTATGGTCAGAAGCAAAATGATTAGAGATGATATTTGTATAACCGTACACAAAGACGAAGCCAGAATTTGAAGCTTGTAGATTCGGAATTCTAATTTGTTTAAGTTACCGGGTTCTAAATTAACAATTTTTACACATTCAATAATTTTTTCAAGACAAATACAGAATTTGACCAAATTTATTGGTTCGACTGAACCCATATGTCCTATACTAGCTTAGCCCCTGACCGTGTATAATATTATATAATTTTTATATACCAGTTAGAAAAAGCAAACAGTGAATTCGGCCAGCTGTTTGTGTAAAATCCCATTAAAATTATCTGTTGGAGAATTTTGGGCTTCTCATTATTCTTTGCTACTAACTTTTGGACTTGATTATGGATCAGCCCACTTGACTATTGATAGCAGGGAGAAAAACACAAGTAGCCACCCATTAAGATTGATAGCCCCTGTCATAGCCTTAAATTTCTATTCACAATTAATAGCCCTAAAAAATTTAACCGGCTTCATTAAATTCAGTCAAAAAAGAAATTAATGATACTTTAGTCCCTATGTTAATACTATATTCTGATTTTAGTCTCTGCGTTATCCAACTTAGCACTATTAACCTTCAATTATATTATGTGAGTGGTTTTGATCCTTCAACTAACATACCTAGAAAAATTTAACGGAGAGTTAACTGCTAAAAGATATGTATAGTGCCTACCACATGAACTACATTATGATTTAGGGCTAGCATATGGGTTTTAAATATGTTGGGCCATCCGGCTGTCATTAATTTGGTCTGGATGGACACTTTTGTCCTTGCCCCAAATTAAAAACCAGCCCATTTGAAGGGCACAAATTAGAGACCGGCCCATTTGAAGGACAAACCGTGCAATTTCTTCAAGAAAAATGTCCGTTGTGTTTTGGTGCTCAGTGTTGGGCTTCAATTTTAACGAATTACCTGACATTTCCACATCATACTTCAATTGAAAAATCAGTTGGTTTCATCTCCACAAACTGTAACGATGAAATCCAAGTCACCATAGCCACCGGGTCGCGAATTTCAGAAAATTATATTCAATTCATTTTATAATAAGTGATGTTTCAGACTTTTCATTTTATTTCAAAATAAATTATACTTTAGTATTTCAAAAAGAAATTGATCTTGTTCTTCCAAAATTACTTTAAGAATCATTAAGTAATTAGAGATAAGTTAGTAAAAACACTCATAATTTTCTATAAGTGAGCAATTTCTTAAGGGGTCCACTTAGGTCTACGTTGCCACGATATTGTTCTATGGAAGCGGGCGTCGTCAAAGTAGTACCTCCCCAGGGGTCAAGAGCTCGGGCTAAAGCATCTAGGCTTAGGGCTTTTAAATTAAAGATGAGAAGACTTAAGGCGCATCACGACCTACAGGCAACACCGGCGAAGAAAGATGGGTCTCTGATCCTGACTTCGAGCTTTTTATCACAATAATTCTATGTCCAATTTTTTTGGAAATAATATCTCCAAAATGAATTAAAATTGTCCACAATCAAATGGGAACTAAATATCTTACTCCCTCCGTCTCAAATTTACCCTATTTATTTATGTCTAAATATTATCTCTATCCATTAAATATTTACTTTATATATGTGTCTCTCCATCAGTAACAAAATTCTAATAAGAATAAAATGGAAAAAAAATTACTTGTTAACTACTTAAACTTTTAAAACAATAAATAATTTGAAATACTAACTATTTTTAGTAACCACACCATATAATTTGAGACGGAAGGAATATAAGTCTTTACTATATTTTAAATTGTGGTCGTCCAACCGGTACAGTTGCCCCTTTTTACATCACACTTCTAAGTTGTAACTGAAAAATTAGTTAGGCTTCATCTCCACAAATTGAAACAATGAAATCCAAGTCGTCACCACCACCATCGCCGTCGCTTCTCCGAGCATCATCGATTTCGACACCAGAATATGTATGATGAAGTCAAGACCAGTATAATACAGTAGGAGGAGACTCGGAGCACTTTCCATAGGTCTATTACATTTGCGTGACAATAAGATTTTTGAAACTTGTGATTTTTAATATTCCATAACATTTGTGGCTATAAAAGCTTGTCATTAAAGGTAAAATAAGAAGTTTAAATTAATTATTTTCAAGTTTAGAATGGGTCATTCCTTTTTTGAACAAATTAAAAAGGAAATATGTCGCATAAACCGGAACATAGGGAGTATATTTTTCCTTGAATTCAGAAATTTTCTTAGCTCAAACACTTGATCTTATGTTGTCCCCAAAGTTTTCTAATAGGATCAACGGTTCATGTTAATTGAAGTTTGAATCCAAGAGTAATGATCCTGACCTTTATGTAGACTGGAAATAGTTTTCAACCAGCTATAGACGTGCCTCGGTTAGAACCTCGCTAGCTGCGTCATTGCCCCTAGCGTAATGACTTTTATGTAGACTGAAGGTTATTTCTGATTGACATTTATCTATGGACTTAAAAGTCATGATGCTGCTACAAGACATGAAACGTTTGTCTTTTCACTTATATGGATATGTCAAATTATCTTGATTCTTGGAGATGTTTGGTTATAAATAATCAACTCAGGAACTAGAAGTTTCTATTTATGAACTGAGGACTCTTCCAGAATGCTCACCGTTACAGGGTTTATTCCGAAACTTCAAACTATTTGTCTTTGAGAAATTGAAAAAACTACAAATACTTAAAAAAATCTTGCCTCAGAAAATTCTATTAGCTACAATTTAGCTGTGTAAAATTCCATTAGCTTGACCATAGAGCACATTTGGGCTCCATTCTTATATTGTTGGTTGACTAGTGACATTAAGTTAAACACATCTTAGAGTTTGCCGCTGTTTATTTGGTCTAATGTTTGGCCTATGTTATTGACCATATCTGTTCCCACATGAATGTTTTTGTGGTTCATCAAGTTTGTAAAACTACTTATCGATCTTCCAGTTTCTTGCACGTTTTCTGTTATCGAATTTCTACTTGTTGGACTGGTTGCTTCATTAAGCCATGTGATGTTAGCATATAATGTATGGATTTTTGGTCATCTCTAAAACAACTCTCAGGCAATTCTTTATTTCTGGATGTTTCTGAGGCTAGTTTGAGATTCATGCATCTTTCATCACGTGTGCAAGTGAGCAAGGAGTTTTTGTTGCTCCCCCATGATTAGATGTCCCTAGTTCCTCTGCTACTTTAGAGTTGGTAATTACTCTGAAATTCCCAATTAATTTGGAATTTTCTGTTGGCACATTTGACATGCTCTGGAATTTTATCTTTTACAGTAGTATAGAACATGGAAGACATAAATGAACAGAATTCTTCCTTTTCATAGTTGGAAGTGACATCTGGGGCTGAATCATATCCTCTCCATAGAACAAAAGGATCACATTTCACTGTGTCCTTAGTTGTTGAATCATATGAATACTGTAACTTCCTTTTATCTAATTGTCCTTCAGTGAAGTGTCTCATAATTTTTTTTGTCTGATTTTTGTGTTCACATGAATCATGATTGATTTTTTCTGTAGCAATTTTATTATTATCACGTTGCTCTGCAGAATTATATGTGGTCCTGTCATGTTTACTTTCAGTGAAGCTTTCATGATAAGCTAGGAGCATTACACTCTGGATCACTCCAAATATAGCATTCAATTTGTTGTTTTCCTTAAACTTTTCTACAGCATATCCATGTGGTGGTCCTGCCATATTGCAAACTCATTCCCCCTTGATGCTCCAGCTATTATTCATGTTGAGTTAATAAAAAAGTAGGTTGGTTTACTATTGTTATTTGGAACTTCTGTGCCTTCTGATATGTTCAAAAGATTAGCTAAAAGCTCACTGACCAACTTTGCGTTCGCACGGGCTGATGTGCTTCTCTATTGCCATTAGTGCATGGAACTGAAGAACAGGAAACTTGTAAAAGCGCTAACAGGTATTCTCTTCCAAAAAGTATATATATGTGTTACTGCAAAGATACACATATCAGAAATGCACTTTAACACCGGGCGTTGTGCCTCCCACCTAGTGAGCCGCTGAGTCATCATGATTTACCTCCTCCATCAATCTCTTTCGGGCCGGGGGGTGGGAGCCCTATGGGCGAGAGATTTCGCCTTTTGCCCCCAAGAAGTGCACTTTAATCCTTTTTTCTTTTTCCTTTTTCCTTTTTTGATATAGTCTTTTGTGGTCAGTGTTAGTTTGCCCACACTCCGACTATTTTACTGGGTACTTGTTATTTCTCACCAACTTTACCCACCAAGACATATACAAATGGATTTTAGAATTGTAGTATTCTCAAGTTATATGATACCTAAATGAATGTTACTTTGTGGCTTGATGAAATTTTAGAAAATGATAGATGATACCAAAGTCCAAACCCTTGCCTTTAGAATCATTTGGGACATGTAATCATTTGCCTTGGTCAAATATTGTGGCTTAGTTTGATAATGACTTAACAGTGAGACAAGACTGAACTCTAGGAAGATGATGAAATGGTGACACAGTTTCTTGGCCTCTTTAACCCTGTTAAATATAGCATCTGTCCATTATAATTGCTAGATATGTAATTTAGTCATTCCTGAAACAAGGCAAAAGGTACATTCCTCATAAGTCATAAAGCAAAAGATACTGCACTAATATTTGGTCATCAGTTGAAATAGATATAGCTGTCTCTGTAATTTCTTGAACGATAGGAGTATTTTTTTTGTTGGCAATGTTTACAATGGGTGTAAAATAATTCAAAATATTGAATTAGGGGAATAGATATGATGAGGAGCAGGGGGATTTTAGTGCAGAAGTAGTGGGCTTTTAGGAAGAGACTGACATGGATGAGAAGTATGTGTGCGGTTGGAAGGAAAAGAAAGAATAGATTCACTGTCATACTCTTTTAAACTTTTTTTACCCCACAACGCAATGACACACTCACACGAGGGGCTTTTGCAGTGTTGTCCCCACGTGGGTTTCTTTCTCTTCGTTTCTTTTTTCCAAAAAGTGGATCTCCCGCCTAGGAACCTCCACACCCCGATTTGACAGGATTGTGAATGAGTTAATCATGGTAACTCAATTGGTTTCAAAGGTTAGACCACTATCACGCTGCGCACAAAGACCCTCCTTTATTTCAAGAAGTAACCCCCACTCTGCCGCTGACGGGATTCAATCTTTATCATTTTTCCAATTATCCGTTGAGAATCAGTTGAGTTGGCCATGCGGACTTCTGTTCGTTTCTTTGTCATTGTTGTTATGGGACTCTACTTTTGTTTCCTGTTTTCTTTGTTATTATATGCCAGTCTTTTACTTTTGTTTCCTATTACTTGCCCCGTGTGTTCCTCCCTTTTTTCTCATTTCCCAACTAGTGCGTGTTTATATGGATGCAATACGTATTTTTCGTGAGTTAGATGCACGTCACTGATTCGAGCTTGGGAATCCAGGAGCCCGGGCTAGGGGCTAGGGAGAGCCTATTTTAGTCTAGGGAAGCTTATTTTGGTCCAGTTGTCCACACTTTAAAAGAAGAAGTGTAAAGAATTGAATATTTTATTGTAATATCATGAATATTACTAGTAGTATACTAGGAAAAATTTAAATTTGAGGGGGAGTCCGGGCCCCCCCGGTTACATGGTGGCTCCGCCACTGGGTGGAGGTGGAGAGTCATACTGTCTGTAGCGTCAGAGCCTGTGCAACAATTGAAATCGGGCCAAAAGCCTACAGGGTATTTCTCCTATAAGAAAGAAAATAATCCATGTGTAAGATCAACATAAAGATTCCTTTGAAGATGGTAAAGGAACTTCTTTCTCCCTTCTGGAAATACATTAAGCCAGAGGTGAGACTCTACATAAAATGTAGAAAACTTCAGAGAGTATCTATATTATTATTGTTACGGATGCGATTAATTTTTGGGGGAGTAAGGGAATTGCCTGACTGCTAAAGAAGGAAGAAATTGTCCAACTATTGAATCACAATTTTCTTGGCATGAGAAACTACTCATTAATAATCGAGTTTCAAGTGAAAAAAGTTGAGATTTGCCTTCCAAATTACATATATGCATGGACTTACAAGCTTATGTCTGGTAAACTGAGTAATATTTGGCAAAGTCACGAATTTAAATTTGCTAGGAGCAGACTTGATCTCTAGTTTAGCAAAAAGAGAGAAAAACTATTTTTTGTAGTATATGTGACACGGGAGAAAACGTCCCGACTGTTTTAATATTTTCTTCAACAATTATTACTAGTATAATAAGTACGGAGTACTATCTAAGTTTAAATTGTTATTGTGCAAACACCGTTTATGTACATAAAATATGAAGATATATTGTTGCGGAAAACAAGGTATTTATGGAATAGTAGTAAGTGTGGATGGTATGAATGGACTGATAAGAAAGCTTCTAAACAACCAAAATTGGGACTGGCATATGAGCAGGGAAATTTAGGCAATACGTACAATTCCAGCGGTGATACAGACATTGCTTTTACAATCAATGAAATCCCTCTGGCAGGTGGAAACTTTATCTCTTTGACACAACATTTCTGTCATTACCACATATACGTCGTACATTTATTTGAGGTAGAATAGTAAATGTAAAACAAATTTCAAATAAAATGCTACGTGCTTTCTTTCTGGTGGTTTAGGCTTTGGCATGCAGCTGGTAGGATAAAGCCAGAGGAGAATACAAGATTTTAATAGGTTGGGTGTACCATTTCTTTTAAAGTTGCTTTAAAATTAAAAAAATATAAGACACAAAAGTGCATCAAATTGAGTTTGATGCATCAACTTTAAGGGATCGTTTGGTATGATGTATAGTCATATGAGGATTATAATGCAAATATTATTTACATAGGGATTAGTAATATATGATTTTTTTTTTTTGATAATTCAGGTTTCGGGGTGGTCTTAGTACCCCCATATCGTTAGTACCTGCACAAGTACTGGTACTATGTTCCTGGAGGCGAATGAAATCCGTTCTTATCGCCATCGCCAGGTAAATCGCGGGATGTATGCCCCACATTCAGTGTCTGATCCCCACCAACGGATCATTGATTGTTGGGTGTTTGGTTCCTTACACTAAAATTGGATATGCAATATATCATTTATAATATTTAGTTATTTTTAAATTAAAAAGTAATGAATTTACAATTTAACATTGAATGCTTGACCTTCATTGGTTCCGAGAAAAAAAAAATGTAATTTTGTCCTTGTGCTACTTTAACAGTGTATAAGTTATACATGAATTAATTGTTTGATGTTGGTGGTATAAAGTAATACACCAACTGGCGTACTAAGTTATACATGATTCAAATTACAATCAAACATTGAATAAATTATATCAAATTATATACCATGATTATTTTTCTTATACCTCATACCAAACGACCCATAAGAGATTAAAGTCGGCGGTTAATGCACCACTCAGTCTTATTTGACCATGAATTCATTCAGTTAATATTAGATATACTTTATGAAATATACACATTATATATCGAATTTATTTGGGTGATTATAGATTCACGTGATTCATTTTTTCTACATAATTCGTCCCATGAGATAGCGGTTATTCCACACAATAATCGAGGTGCATGCATGTTATTAAAGAGCAAAAAAGCCAAATATGTCTTTAATTTTCAGCACTTTGTAGATGTGGAAATTTAACAAATAGTGCAGGGAAACTGTTTTTTCTTTTAAAAGAATGCAATTTTACGTTTGGATTTGACGTGGTGCTATGTCTTGTATTAGTTCTGGTTTTGCTGCGAGATGGTTTTAATGACTAGGGCTGGCCAGTGGGCCGGGACGGGCCCACCGGGGTCGGGTTTGGCGGGAGCGGGACGGGGTGGGGGCGGGGAAAATGGGCGGGTCAGTGGGCGGGCCTGGAGGGTGGTCGGGCGGGACCACCATGTCCGTCCCGATCCCGTCCCGCTGGTAGGGGTCGGGACGGGTCGGGTCGGGACGGGACGGGTTGGCGGGTTTTGTGTTTTTTTTTTTTTTTTTTAATTTTTTCACTAAATTAAAAATACTAAATTACTAACAAAGTATAATTTATAGACTTATAGTATTATAATTTATAATTATAGTATTATACTCATATATATAATATATTTATAAAGTATAAACTATAAAGTATAAACTATAAACTATAAAGTATAAAGTTATAAACTAAATAATTAAATTAAACAAAGACAAGAATAGTGTAAAAACATCCCAAAATTTTTGTGCGCTTTTATATTATTAATTTCATTGAAATATCAAATATCAAATATACAAGATTCAAAATTACATTGTAGATTATCTTGTATTGTTGTTGAAAAAATTGCAAAAGAGTGAAAGACATAGAAAAATTTAAAAATTGCAATGAAATAAATTACCAATTTGAAAATACTTTTCTAATTTCTTTATAATTTCTTGTAGCTCTTGGTTGGAATTGGTATATCTTGATCAAATTGTTCCAAGGTGGCGGAAGTGGGCGGGGCGGGATCGGGCGGGATCGGGTCTGGCGAAGTCGGGCCAAAGGGACCATACTCGCCCCGCCTTGCTCGAGCCCCGTTTTTTTTTTAAATAACAATGGTGTCGTGCCTGGTCGGTGTCGGTCGGGTCGACCGGACGGTCGGGTCGGCCCGGCCCACTGGCCAGCCTTATTTTAATCTGAGGAGATTGTTTTTCTAAACATGTTTTCTGGAGTTTAATGATGTGACAAGTTAGTGTTTTTCTGTTTTTTGTTTTGTTTAGCAAATGTTTTCTTTAAAACAGGTGTGTCAACTATACATTTCGTCAACTAATTAACTTAGCTACTAAGAGTAATATTCTATTATGTTCTATTGTCTAACTCATTCAATTAAATTAAGGGTAATTTAGTTAGATACTACCAAATTCAGCAGAGAATAAAACATGCAGGGTAATCAACATCTTGTTTAACATCCTCTTTTGTTTCTCCATTCTCTTCTTTCTTTTTGTTGTTGATATTCTGGTTATAAATTTATAAAATATTTTGACCCTTTTGATTTCACTGTGAAGGATCTTCATACAGGGACACCTCTTACGAGATGTAATAATACGGGGATCTATATCCATTCACTCCCACCTCCGCTGTCAGATCTAGCTCTCCCGTCTCTCTAGCGGCAATTTCTTCCTCAACATGACATAATAGGCTTGGTCATCCAGGAGCCCCATTTTTTAATTTTCTTAGAGGCAATAATTTCATTACTTGTAATGGAAAGCTTGCCCAAAATTGTGTTTCTTGTTCTTTATGCAAACATAATTTCATTACTTGTAATGGAAAGTTTGCCCAAAATTGTGTTTCTTGTTCTTTAGGCAAACATACTCGTCTTCCGTTTAAATCATCTACTAGTGTTACTTTTGCACCTTTTGATATTATACATGCCGATTTATGGACATCACCTGTTGCTAGTTCTCTCGGTCATAAATATTATCTTATCTTACTAGATGATTTTTCTCACTTTGTTTGGTTGTATCCTCTTAAATTTAAATCGGAAGTGTTTGTCAAATTTCTTGAGTTTCGAACATTCATTCACACACAATTTGAAAAAGGTATAAAATCTTTTCAGTGCGATAATTGTCGTGAATTCAACAACTATATGTTTCACCATTTTTGTACTAATAATGACATGATTTTTCGCTTCTCCTGCTCCCACACCTCCCCTCAATACGGTAAAACTGAAAGAATCATCCGCATCATTAACAATATGATTCGAACTCTATTGATTCATGTCTCCCTACCTCCGTCCTTCTGGGTCTATGTGGCTAAAATGTCAGAATACGTTCTTAATATTCTCCCAACTACCACCCTTCACAATATGACCCCTACCGAAATCATTTATCATAGAGTCCCCTCTTATGATCATCTCTGGATATTTGGTTGTCTATGTTATCCTAACCTTGCTCTACTGCCCCTCACAAACTAGCCCCCGGTCCACTCCATGTGTCTACCTAGGCTTCCCGCCAAACCATAGGGGCTATCTATGCTATGACTTGTCCACTCGTCAGATCCACATCTCTCGTCACGTCACATTTGACGAGACCACATTCCCGTTTTCGAATCTTAAATAGTTCCAAAAACAGGATTACTCTTTTCTTGACGAGTCTGTCATCTCTCCCATCATCCATAGTCAGCTAGAACATATCACTGCCGCAGAAATAACGTCAGCGCCGCAGCGCCAAAACTCCTGCGAACAGGTTCCTGCTTCACAGTCGACATCGCCGCGCCGGTCTTGGTGCCGCGCCAAAACTTCGTAGGTCTCATCAATCCTCCAGCCATGCCCTTAACCACGGAACCACGGTGCCTCCTCTGGCGTCAGCCCCCCTTCTCCATATCCAACAAATCCCTCCTCCGCCTTAGAGCCTCCCACTATCCCCACTCACCAAATGGAAACTCGTGCAAAACATGAAATCTTCAAACCCAAAGTCCAATTTAACTTGTCTGCCCAAACCATTTCACCAATTCCCAAGAACACTATATTGGCTAAACAAGACCCTAATTGGAATGCGACTATGTCTGAAGAATTCTATGCTTTCACTAAATAGCACACATGAGATCTAGTACCTAGACCTGAGGGGGTGAATGTGATTCGTTGTCTGTGGCTATTTTGTCATAAATTCAGAGACACTTGAGAGGTATAAGACACGACTTGTGGCTAATGACACAAATCAGCAGGAGGGCATTGATTGTGGTGAGACCTTCAGCCCGGTTGTCAAACCGGTTACCATCCGCACAGTTTTGAGCATTGCCATGGGCAAACACTGGTCGATTGATCGGTGTATTTTATATACACCTTTTGAGTAATTTTTAGTTAGTTTTTTGCCCAGTTTGTACAAATATGTGTCGTGTTAGGATAGATTGTTTTTCTTTTGAGTCACAATGGTTTAAACTTTAAAGTGGCACATTGGCGAGAATGAACGAAAAGAGGGTAGAAACAGAGGTTCCAGAGCTCAAAAAGCTGAAAAGTTGGCAACCCGGGCGAGAAATAGAAGCTGCGCCACCAACCAAGAAGAAGAAGAGAGCGCCTGGCGCCATAAGCAGAGTCCGCAGGTTTCTGGGCCATGCGCCAAGACCGGAAAATTGTCAAATCCGAATTGGAATAGGCCAAGGCCCAGAAGGAAAAGTTTTGAGACGTTTTTGGTGATATAAAAAGGACATTTACAGTTTTTCTGGATTTTTGGCGCAGCGGCGCTTAATTTATCGCGCTTCTCGCTTTTTCAGCCATGGCCACCCGCTTTTTCGAAACCCTTTGTCGATCTTCGTTTCGCCTCCAAATTGTTGTCCCGCTTCGCTATCACAACACATAACAAGAACCCAAGACCGTGAGACTGTTCAAGACAAAAATACAACTACTAAAGACATAAATTAAAATAACATAATTAAAAACATTGGGTTGCCTCCCAACAAGCGATGTTGGTGCTGATGGTGGTCTCCTTCTCGCTGCTGCTGGAGGGGTTGGGTCTGGGAAGGAGTGCATTATCCCGTATGACACAGGAAGTTAGTTTCTCTCATAAGTATCAGTGGGTAGGGTTGGGACCCCATTTATGGCGCATAAATTTGTAATAAGTGAGCCATGTCCCAACCCACCTGTTGTTACCAACCTGCTGGTTTCGTCAATACTTTGCACTATCTCCTTTCCAACATCAATCGTATTCCCCGACATAATTTCATATATCAATTTGATCCTGTCTTCTGGCACTCTGGTAAAGTGCGTTGATGGAATCAGACGGGCACTGACGAAATACAAACACCTGTCGCTTTGTTGAACCGACACTGCCGCCCTTCTTGCCCCATTTCAGCAAATTCATATGCAGCCCTGTGGTAGCTGTATCGGTTCTGCGACGATTCCGATCGATGTTGTTGGTGCTTCTAGACCATGTTCTGAAGTAGCTTCGGTCATCACCCCTTTCTTCAACATCTGCTGTTTTCAGTAACACATTTACCGCTTCTGCCGTCACAAGCACATATCTTCCCCTCACAAAGCATTCATTGTCCACCTTCTCCGAAAAATTAACATAAAATTCACGCACCATAACTGTGTTCATTGGTGCTATCTTTTCCGGGTTTACAAATCTTTTCCACCCCATCATCTCAATCATCGCCCGAATGGGCTCATAGACATCCCCTTCCTCAAGTGAATCCCTTTGATAATCCATTCCTCTTTCAGGGATTAAGGGCGTAGTACTAAGTTTTTGGTACCTATCATGGGCTCTTCGGCTGACAAACCTAGTATCATCATATTGAGGGGCTGAGGTGGATGTGGAAGCTCTTTTCTTTCTGGCAGACATGTTTAAATCACTTTTTGCAGCGTTTCCTTAGTATCAATAATGTTATCCAACAACTAGCAGCTACAACACCTATCACCCCCAAACTTTACTTAAGAAGCTTCTACACAACACGCACACTCACCTCGTATACTCTTCCTCGAAATTTCACAACCAATTTCAACACCTCAACAACTTCACAGATACAACACTCCTCCAATTTACTACCTCCTCAGACTACAGTAAAGCTTTCAAGAAAAGATAAAGATTACATTTGACGGTGTTCTTCAAGGTTTTCTTGTTTCTAATGGTGATTTGAGGCAATGGGATGAGGATAGTTGTTTAGGATGGTTAAGGGTTTAGGGAATTTAGGAACTTTGGTTGTGTTTGGGTTTGGTTTATGGAAGATTTTTAGGTAAAAGGTGGATTTTTGTGGGTTTTGTGGAGAAGAAGGGTTTAGGTTTTGAATTGGATTGGGGGAAAATCGGGTTTCTGGGCTATTTAATTTACTGGTTTCGCCTCGCCATGGCCAGAATCAGCTGGCTACCAATTTATCGCGCTCTTACGGAATTTCTGCGCCTTGCTCCGAAACCATACGCTTAGCCTTTACAATTTTTGGATTTTTAGCCATGCGCTTAATTTCTGCGCTTTTACGCTTTTCGCGCCGCGCATCAGCCGCATGGCCACCCGTTTTTCTGGAAACCCCTTTGCTGATCTTCAGTTTTTCGCCCTCCAAATTGTTGGTCCTGCTCCTGTCATCACAACACATAACAAGAACCCAAGACCGTGAGACTGTTCAAGACAAAAATACAACAACTAAAGACAGAAATTAAAATAAGATAATTAAAAACATTGGGTTGCCTCCCAACAAGCGTTGTCTTTAACGTCTTTTAGCCGAACGCAATTAACCTTTACGAGTGCCCATTGGATCCTTCTGCGAACTGCTTGCAATCCGCAGAGTTATTGTTGCAGGTCTCACTTTTCCTACAACCATCTGTTCAAACAAGGGCCTCAAACATAAAATTATCCCCCAAGTACACAAGACAGACTTGTCTTTTAGGCTCTCTATAATATAGGTCACATTAAAACAACTTTAGTTCTCTAACGCCGCCCTTTGAGCTTGCTCACATTGTCTATCCTAATCGGATAAAGGAGGATTGTGATAGTCTGATGGATAGCATAAAACTAGTCATGTTATGATATTCCTCAAAGTACAAAATGTTGAACGAATATGATAATATAGCTAACTCCGACTTGCTTAGAATAAAAGCGTATGTAACAATTGTTTTGATATTTTGAGGAATTAAAATGGTTCATTAGTTCATTGATCGACTACCCTCAAAAAATCCCAACTATTAGTGGGTACACCTAATACGTCTAGTAGCCCCTACTCTATTACTTAACAAAAAATGTCCAGTACAATTTTTTTTTGGCTTGCATGAAGAAATTTTTATAAGAAGGAAAGACGAGAGATTAGAAAATGGTTCGTGGGAACAGCAACACCAAAAGGTTCTCTCTACTGGATTTTAAAAGTGTTGATGGAATGGCTAAGCACATGTTATGCTGGAGGGACACATGATTTTCTTGAAATGATATATGAATCTTGAATTGATGTGAGGTGGGTGCATTTTTTATTTTCCTCATCTTCATTTTTTGGGCAGGTGTATATAACTGAACTTAGATGAAAAATGCCTCATAGATAGAGGACATATGGAGTGGAGCTGTTGGGGCCTATTCTTAGTGCTTCACTGAGTTGTTTCCCAACTGGAAGTCGGTGTAACAAATTTCTATATGTTCTAAATATTTTTTCTTCTTTAAAAAATGATTTTAGTTGTATATTAATTTCTCTTAAATTCATATATTATATTATACTATACTAAAGTTTCACTTGCACTTTGTTTTGTTGTTGGCACGTTGTTATACTATACTAAAGTTTCACTTGCACTTTGTTTTGTTGTTGGCACGTTGTTATGTATAATTATTGTTAAGAATCTCGCATCGGATATGAAATAAAAACATGGACTTCTTATATGAATTTGGACAATTCTCATCATACAAGTTACTTTTTGGAGTTGAGTTAGACTCAAGATCCATTATTTACATAGTATAGAGTCAGATCCATTTCAATTCATTATTCACCGATGTTAGGTTCTCAAATTATATTATTCATGCTTCAGTTAACAATGTATGAAAGTACGAGGAAGTGTTAAGAATCTCACATAGGCCCAATATCCCTTCTTTACCATTATTTCAACAAAAAGAATGAATTTCATTCTTTTATTTCTAGTATTATGGGAGAAGTGAACGTGCTTGCACATAAAAAGCTGTTAGTGTCTTAAGGCCACCCTACATATTGAGTGTAAAAATCTTATTGATTTCCTCAATATTTTCCTTTTTGGGTTATGTAAGTAGTGACATGCATAAACAAATTCATAAACATTCAGCGTTTGCTGTAATCAACCTTTGGAAATAAAAGTCATGATCTTACAACTCAACTACCCTAAGAACAAATTCCTCTAAAAGAAACAAATTTTAAAAATTAAAAGAGAGAAGATATTTAGAGGGAAAAAAATAATAGAAAAAGAGAAAGGGATCAAATAGTTAGTTGTTTCCATCACCTGTTTAATCTTTGTTCTTTCTCTTTTTTGAGCTTCTGTTTTGCCATATTTGTCGTTTAATACTCATTAATATTCCAATTTTTTTTTTACTTTTTATTTCTTTTTTAGCCTTCAATTTTGATATTTTTCTAGCTCAACCATGGAGAGACATTTGTCACCGATTAATGAAAAGGATGATGGTATTTTATTTAGACAAATCATAATGTTTGCTAATTAGTCAAGAGATCTAGAAGTACATATCATTATTGTCATTCTAGACTTAGCATTAGACTAGTCAAACTCAAACCTCATCATGAGATTGATCTTAATTAATCATTTATCTTCTAGACTAGTTAATATGGAACCAATAGTTTTTTTTTTTAACTTAGTGTAGTTCCTAAGTAATGCATGATTTTTTTTTGTGTTGGTTGGGACGTTGGGAGTTTTTTTTTCCTTTTGCTTTGATTTTCCCCCAAATTCGATACAATGAATTTATTCTATTCTCCAATCATTAATATATTAGTTTTTTTTTTGTTTTTCCACTCGGTGTCTGGTACCCCATTGGAGTCCGACTATACAATAGGAATATTTATAACGAAGAACATGTTTAGAAACGTCATCAGATAACGAAGAAAATTGAGACAAATCTCCCATCATATGATTGGAAGCAGCTGAATCTAGATGCCAAGTTGATTTAATATAATTAATTGTATCTGAAGAGGATGCCGAGAGTGCACTTGAGATGGAATCGGGAAGGCAGCTGCTATAGAATCTCGAATTAGTCTTTCGAGATCGCGGCGCCTGTGAGTCAGTAGGCTACTGGAATTCCGAAGTTAAATTAGGGTCGCGGAGCTAATCTCCAACGGGAAAATTCCACAATGCCAAAAGTTGTGTCTTTTCCATGAGCTACAACCTTTGGAATGGAAAGCTTTCATGGACGAATTTTATGCTATATAAAGCATGTTAATCACTTGTTAGAAGACACATAACACAATACACTTAACAATCAATCATTAAACATAATTAATGATCTAAGATTGTTTCTTGATCTTCATCTTCTTCCCACAAGAATATTTCTGAAAACACATAAAGTAAATTCGCGAGAAGTGAAGTTTTGTGCTAAAACTCTCACTTAGATAGTTGTATTCTCAAGGCAGACGTCCGTAGAACTATAGTACAAGTGGAGACGAATTTTTATCTTAGGACATTGCATCAAGCAGGCTTTTATCTACACCAAGTTAGTATGTGTTTAAGTATTTTTTGTACTTATTGTTGTTGATTTAAAGTTATCTTGAATTACTTGAATTTTATTGTGTAATGGCGTATACTCTGTGGCAACTTGAGTTCCAAGTCTGGTCTCTTCACGCAAGACGACTGCCAACACAACATTTAGAGCATGTGTGAATTCTCTGTTCAACAAACAGCCATGAATCGACTCGAATTCATGCCTAAGTTTCATTAAGAACTGCACCATCCTTGTCTTTTTCCGTTCTTTCAAGACTTCCTTGAGCCCTATCGTAAATATATTATGTCCAGAAAATTAATCTTGTTATGACCATAGTGACTGCAAGCCAGCGTAAAAAGAGCAAACATTTTTGTCCCCCTGTGTATACTCGACAATGTTTCGTTCCACTTCAAACTCTTGCGCGAGATTTCTTTGTTGATAGACTGTACGGAGGTGTAGCCACATCTCAGAAGCAAGATTAAATAGTCTAAGTCCCATATCAATATCAACATGTACCGAATTCAGCATTCAAACGATTACTTTTGCATTATTCAATTTCTAGAGATCCAACTCTTTTGGATATGTTGGCGGACGAGTAGAACCATCTAACAGCCCATAAAGGCCCTTACTGTTAGAATTAGAATATTCTAGAATTAGAATATTCTAAAAATATTCCTATATATTAAACTACTTACCATATAATATGTGATACTACATTAATATAAAATATTACCATATTAATGATATTAATTCTAGAATATTCTAATTCTAAAATATTCTAATACTAACACTTACCTTGAACAAAGATTCCAAAGTGGAATTCCCATAAAGCAAAATTGGAACCGTCCAATTTTGTGGAGAGCAAATCGTGCGAGGATGATTCCGAATTCATTGAGCAACAAAATACGATAGAGAAAAAAAAGAAGGCAAAGTACGTGTGTAGAGAAAACAGAGAGCACAATAGGAAAACAAAAAGGTAGCAAAGTACCTGTGTATAGGAATATAGAGCACGAAAAGTTTTTAGACGATGGCTCTGTATCCATGATAGACAAATGAGAGATTTTCAGAATGGTTTTCTACCTATATTCAATTATACAATATGAATATTTATAGTTATACAACTGTAGGGTTAAAGTCCTATTCTAAGAAGTATATACTGTAATAACTACACAATCAGTAATTGAGTCCTATTCTAAGAAAGAGTATAATTAAGTCCTATTCTAAGAAAGAATATATTTTGTGATAACTATACAATTATAGCATTGCCTAATAGAATCCTCCATAGAAGTTCTTCACACAAGGAAGAAGAGAGAAAGTAATTTAAATAACTTACCATCTAACACGCAAAAAGTAATAAGTATCACTGTAGAAATAATCGAATTGACCAAAATAATCAAACAAATCGCATAGTTTTCAAGAATATCATGTCCGTGATTGTATAACATCATCTAAGAACATCAAACTGGTCAGTATTTCACTATTTCAAGTAGATAATTGAGCCAAATAAACTCAAAAGAAATAGAAGAAGCCTTAATTTTGAAAACCATGCCTAAACCACGACAATATATTGTCTTATTATTTTCTTTTTTAGGAGGTAATTAATGCAATAGGTTAAATAAATAAAAAGTTTATCAATTTGGAACGATATTATACTGGTTTCACGTTTCTTTGGCATTTTTTGGTCTTCCCAATTCCAACCATATTACACCCTATCATAAATTTTAATGCTAAAAATTTAATCAAACATATCTCTGTAAACATCTACATATATCATTTTAATTAAGAAGTATGACAAAAAGAAAATATTAATTCATTTCTGTTTTGTCTCATTACAAGTTTAAGATGTACATATTGTTAATATAAGAATTTTTTACATAATCAAATCGCCCTTTACTTATTACAAAAGTTAACTTATTTTATTTTTAAAATTACATATCTTACAATTTTAAAAAAAACTATCAGTAAATATTCTTTGAATAACTTAACACTCTACCGTCTCAATTTATATGATATAATTTGACTGTGTACGAAGTTTAAAAAATAAATGAATATTTTTAAATTTTGTGGTCGAAAGCAAGTCAAATGTATTTGTTTGGTTATATATCATATCGTTAAGTGTAAAAGATAAAGTTTAAAGTTAAAAATTATCAAAATAAGAAAATATGTCATTCTTTTTTGAACTGATTAAATAGAAAAGTGTATCATATAAATTAGGACAAAGAGAAAAATAAAAATTACTTATAGTATATAACTTAATCTTTAATTTATTAACTACGGGAACAACTTGTAAAATCAGAAAGGCTCGAGTTATCTAAAGAGCTCCAGCTTGCTGGTGAAAGATTCTTGTCTCGACCCTAGGGTCACAGGTTCGAATTCCCTCGATGGATATCCTCATTTGGTGGGTATTGTTAAGTTATCACATGTGTGATAATTAACACATCCAGTGGTTTTCACGAACCACTGGCTTATGTGTATGATGGAACTACACCTCTCTGTTGTTTGTAACCAGTGAAAGGTGCTTGTGCTTGACTGTGATGTGGAAGAGAAGGTGTTGGAAGAAGAGAAGAGAAGAAGAGGCGAGGAAGACGAAGTTGCGTGAGAGAGAGAGTGTGCGAAGAGAGAGGAAAAATGTAAAGAGAATGTGAAATGAAAATGTATTATTCTGTAAAGATGTTCAAGTTCCAAAATACATTGTAGAATACAGTATTTATAACCCCACTTTGAATGTACCTAGACACTATTATGTGTACTCATATCAATTACAATGTATCTAGATATTTGTATTCCAAAAACTAGATATTTTGTATTAGGATATTAGTATTATGCTATGTATTTAAGCTATGTATTTATATCTATGTATTTATATCTTCTACACCCCCCCTCAAGCTAGGCATCATGAAGATGTTCTTCATTCCTAGCTTGGACTGAAGATGAGAATGTTGATGCCGACTAAGAGCCTTCGTCAAGATATCGTGCCGTCATTCGCAGATGGCAAAAAAAAAATAGTCACTGTCCCTCGACTGATATGTTCCCGCACAAAATGACAGTCAATATCAATGTGTTTTGTACGCTCATGAAACACCGGATTAGCGGCAATCTGTATAGCAGATTTGCTATCGGTATAACGAGTGATCCGCTACGTCGACTCGATCTCTTGATAAAGCCCAATCGGCAGTACCTACGCACGCGCCAATGCTCGATATTCACCTGAGCAGAACTTTTCGACACTGTGTCCTGTTTCTTGGACCTCCACGAGACGGTGGCTGTCGCTTTGACATCAGTGTGGTTTAAGCGCGACTATGTTTCTGACTTCTCGTCGTCCGGTAGTTTTACTGGTGCGCTTAGCCGGATAGCGGCTGCGGGTTTCACGTTAAACAAAAAAAATGCTCGAGTTAAGGCGTTCATCTCTCCTTTTAACACGTCCATCTGGAAACCCCACCGTCTTACCTTCAATAAAATAACCCCTCAAAATAACTACAGAAATTGCTGGAAAACGGGAACGATAGTTTCCATAAATAAAAGTAGTTTGAGGGAATAATGTGTCTCTAAAAGAATTTTCTCGAATCAATAGACTCCTCTTTGTGTCATTTTACAAAATAATCTTTGACTTATCTAAGTACAAAAATGAAATAATGTCCAGTTGATAAGATAAGAAACATTATTTTATGGCCATCTCAGTCGGTGCATGTATATTGAAATAGAAATGAAAGCAAAGAAACACTTATGTTGTGGAGTAGGGTTAGGATAAAGAGAAAAATGATAGAAATTTTTTCTTGAGAGGTTTGGCTTTATTATTATTAGAGCATGTGGTTATGAAGTGAGATCTTGTTTGTTGTTTACAATCTTTTTTTGAAGATATTTTTTTGGAAGACTCGAGATGTTGACTAAGTTAAGTTTCATGGACCCTTTATTGCTAGGGGATTAACACATTTTCACTATTAGTGACCCACATGGGATTTGAGATCGTTAAGAGTCTCATATCGGTAATGGAATGAAAATATAGACTCCTTATATGAATTTGGACAATTCTCACCTTATAAGCTAACTTTTGGGGTTGAGTTAGGCCCAAGATCCATTCTTTACATGGTATCAGAGTCATGACCATTCCAATTATTTGTTCACCAATGTTGGGCTCCCAAATTATATTGTTCACGCTTCAGTTATCGAGGCTTGAGTCTGCGAGGGAGTGTTAAGAGTCTCACATCGGTAATGAAATAAAAATATGGACTACTTATATGGACTTAGATAATTTTCACCCTACAAGCTAGCTTTTGGGGTTGAGCTAGACCTAATATTCATTCTTTAGAGAGATAACCACTTTGGTCTCACAAAGCCTTAACGTTTAGTACTATCCTTTAAGATGGCCTACATATCTCTTTGCTTTTATTATTTGATTTTCCCTCTTTGGCAACATAGATGACCACATATCTTCCCTGTTTTCTTCATCTTCTTTATATATTGAGATTGAAATTTTTGGCATTACTGATCTTGGTCTTAATGAATCACATATCCTAAAACGGGCGATCAACAATATCAACATGTATACTACTTGAGATATATTTTTCTTGGCTACTGAAGAGTGTTCGCATGAGTCCGTTGAGGTGTTAGGTCTTTTGTTCTTTTTCATATTCTCTAGCTGGGCGGAGCCACCTTAAGTGAAACGGGTATCATAAAACACTTTTCATCGGAATTTTTTAATTTATTGAGTATATTTAGATACATAATGTGGAAATAAATTTATATAATATGTGGAGTAATAAGTATCAAATATTGAAACGTGACACCCAACAAGTGCTAGCTCATTGTTCGGGCGCATATCTTTCCTATTTAAGGTTACTAGTTTGATTCTTCCTGAAAATGTGGTTTATATATTTATTTTTTTATCAGTCATTAAAATAGAGGTTGTAGAGAATGGAACCAGTGACCTCCTCCATATATGAATACGGTTCTACAAGACTAGTTACCTTGTGATTGAAGGAGAGTCGTAATATTGATTTGAATAATGTTTTATAATATGATGTTATATTAGCTTCTTTATTTATTTGTTGTTTTGATATTGATCTTGCTTACAAAAAATTTTGTGCACACAATTATTCCGGGAGAGTTTGGATTACTCTTATAAGTAGAACTAAACAAGGAAATGGGGTAAAAAATGAGCAATTGTGAAGCCTAGAGAAATTACCATGTACATTTTCTTTTTCTTTAGTGACTTTGTAGTACGAATGGTATCTTTTTGCCTTTATTGAGTAATAAACTATTGTTATCAAACGAACTTCATTAAGTAATTAAAAACAAGGACAACGATGCAAATATATCACTGACTTTACGATTTATTTCTCATTAACAATATGGTACATATATGTTTCTCCTACATGAATGATGTAAATATATTCTTTTCACTGACGGAATATTTTTTAAAATCATTTAACTTATTTTTTAATTAAAAATATCACGTAGCTTTAAATAAATACGTCTACCCATTTTTAGTAGACTTATTTTTCTTAAAGCCAAGTGTCATTTTTTTTTAGTGGGTTGTCTGGTTCATTTAAAAAATTATCTCTGTGATCTTAATAAAAATAAGTCTACCCATTTTTTAAACTGAACATACCCTACACGCCAGTAAGAAATTACCACGCAACTTTAAAAAATAAGTTTACTAAAAAAGGATAAATTTATTTTCTTAAAGTCACGTGACATTTTTTAAATTAAATGCAGAAAATATATATGCACTATTTTTAACGAGGGGTGTATTCTACTCTGAATCACAAAGTTAAGGGAGTATATTTACATCTTTCCCTAAAAACAATTACTATCACGTCAATGTATATTTTGTAACCAGCTAGAATAGAAGTTTTCACGAGCTACTCACCCAGTAAAGTTTGGCTAAAGTGACAAAATTGAAACGTCAACATTTTTTAGGCCTTGGATACTTGAACTTCTTTTGCCCGCCGTATGTTAAAATTGTTTACTTTTTTCCTAATGTGGATAACTTGTAATTATCTTATACTGGTGTTAGATTCTAAATTCCTAAAATTTTCCTCTTTCTCATTATGGCGTGTGGATTGGAGGAAAGAAAATACTACAAATTTGAAATGGTCCATAGAGATTAATTACGTCAAATGCGTTATGCGTCTGCTTACGGCGTATTAATTAATCAATTTTTAAAGGAAAGAAAGAAGAGAGATCTAACCTAGTTTGGTCACAGGCCATAATATAGTGGGCGACTTGCAATTAATTCAACATTCCCCCACCTCTGCAAGCCTATTAAAAATCACATGCCTCATATCATAGGGAATGAGTAGAATAGTGTAATTCTTATTGATCGGAGGTTTTTCATTTCTGTAATATATATAGGTGTTTACAATTACATATATAATTGTATAAAGATCTATACTTTACCTAATTACACTAGAATAATAATTATATAATATATGGAGGATATTTATTTATTTTTTATCACACCCCCTCAGTTGGAGCGGGAGGAGACCAGACGCTCAGACTGGATCTCAAGTCAAGGAACAGTTACCGAGGAAGTCCTTAGTAATTATATCTGCGTACTGATAGGAAGAAGAAACAAGTAACACCCGAACATGTCCCATGGTAACCTTCTCACGAACAAAATGAATATTCTTCTCAATATGTTTGGTGTTGATGATGAATCGGGTTATGAGACAAGTAACCAACAAATATGTTATCACAGTAACAAGAGATGTATTATGTAAGGGACAATAAAGCTCTAGAAAAGGGTTTCTGAGCCAGGCGATCTCGACAACAACGTTTGCAACGCCTCTATATTATGTTTCTGCACTCGAACGAAAAAACATGGCTTGTTATTTGGCAGACCACGAGATTATCACCCAAAAATACACAGTAGCCGGAAATAGATCGACGTGTGTCTGAACAGCTGCCCCAATCGACGTCTGTATACGATATCAGCCTGGTCGATGCAGATGGATAAATATGTAATTCGCAGTCAAAAGTACCCTTAACATACCGAATGATACGTTTAAGAGCACTAAGTGAGTCTCACTGGGAGCATGCATTAACAAACACACATAGTGAACGACATAGGCAATATTGAGCCTAGTGAAGGTAAGATACTGAAGTGCACCAGTAAGATTCCTATAAAGAGAAGAATCGAGCACCGAATTCCTGTCATCGGCATTGAGTTTTGACTTCAAGTCGACTGGAGTGGGCATGATCTTGCAGTTTGTCATTTTAGCCATGTAAACAAATTTTTTGGCATACTTACGCTGACGCATGAACATTGCATTTTCGGATCTGGTCACTGAAATACCAAAAAATAACTCAACTTATCCAAGTCTATCATAGCAAATTCAGATTTGAGCAGGGTAATGATCTCGTATTTCAGCAAATCAGATGAGGTAGTCAAAACAATATCATCCACATAAAGCAAAATATATGCAGTGTTATTATCTCGATAAAAAAATAAAAGGTGAATTATCACTTTTACTGCACACGAACCCGATATGTATGATGAAAGTGACAAAACGCTCATACCAAGATCTGGTGGCTTGTTTCAAGCCATATTGTGACTTTCGAAGACGGTACACATACTAGGGAGCCTCTGGATGCACAAAGTCAGGCGGTTGATGCATATATATAATTTCTTTCAAATCCCCATGTAAGAACGTATTTTCACATCAAATTGATGAATCGACCAGTTCTTTCTCATAGTTATGCTCAAAATAGTGTGAATAGTGGTTGGTTTAACCCCTGGACTGAAGATCTCACTACAATCAACTCCGTCTTGTTATCCTGTGACATTTGCCACAAGTCTCACCTTATGGCGTTCAAGCTCATCACTATCTCTGAATTTGTGATGATATAGCCACATGCAATTAATCACATTCACCCCCTCTGATCTCAGGACAAGATCCCAAGTGCGTTGTGCAGTGAGCGTATTAAATTCCTCACCCATAGCCGCATTCCAATTCTGGTCAAGCTTGGCTAATTTTGAGTTTTTTTTTTATAGGTGAGATAGTCTGAGTGGAGATTTTAAAGTGAACTTTTGATTTAAAAAACTTGTGTTGGGCACATGTTTCCATATGGTGGGTCGAAAGTGGGAATATTTAGGTCACAAGAAGTGGGGTGGTTATGTACACGGTATTTTTTGTAACTGATTAAAGGTGGAGCAGTGACTGATTATGGTGGGTGGTCGAGGGGATGGAGGGGTAGTCGACTATGGGGCAGTAATGGGATTAGGGGGTAGTCGTCGGGGGATAGGGGTAGTCAACAGTGGGCAGTGGTCTGGGACAGAGACGGGACGAGATGGGTGGCACGATGTATGTCGTTTTTAATGAGAGGGGACATGTCCGGATCATCAAGGAAGCCGTAATCAGGGACTTGAAATTTTTGAATGTTTGCAAATGGACATATATTCTCCTCAAATGTGACATGACGAGAGATTAGGATTTTATTTGTGGACAAATCATAACATAAGTACCCTCTATGGTTTGATGAGAAATCTAAGAAAATGAAAGGGGTAGTTATATGTTCTAATTTGTGAGGGGTCGTGGAAGCGAGATTCGGGTAGCATAGACAACCAAAAAGCTGAAGGCGATCATAAGAGGGGATTTGACGGAAGAGAGTTTCAGTTGGAGTTTTATTTTGAAGTGTTTGTGTTGGTAATGTATTAAGGAGGTATATCGCCATGTGTAAGGCGTACACCCAAAAAGAATGGGTGATAGAAGCATGGAAGAACATAGTACGGATCTTATTATTGATGGTGCGTATGATTATTTTGGCTCTACCATTTTGAGGAGAGGTATATGGATAAGAAAATAAAAAACCATTAAGTGGTCCGCACAAAATTTAAGAAAGGGAAGGTTGTCAAACTCATGGTCGTTATCACATTGAAACGTTTTGATGGTCTTTTCAAATTGGATAAAACATATGCTTGAAATTCAAAAAGATTATGTAATCTTGAGACTTATATTTTAGAGAATAAACCCAAAGAAAGTGTCACGACCCGATCCCGGGCCCGTGACTGGTGCCTTACCCCGGGCACCCTAGTGATACAACATCAGAGAAAATCAGCGGAAATAAAAACAAAAACATGAGACAAGACATAAAGTATGAAACAGGCTAACCAAAACGGTCATCCTCACGAATATATACATATATATCAACGAGCAGTTAAATCCTTTTACAAACCACGCTTGCCAACAAGATCTACAGACCTCTAAGAATGTAACCATAACTATGACGGACAGGCCCCGCCATACCCCACGAATGTACGGTAACTACACGGCGAGACTATAACAAAGATAAGCCTCGAGAAAGCGGGCTTCCCAAATGTTGACGTGATCACATGGCGAGGATCCACCCGATGTACCCTACTGCGGCATGAACGGCCACGAGGTCGAGTCAACAGTACCAAGTATGTGGCCCGAAAATACAGTAAATGAAATCATAGTAGTCTATACAAAACAGAGACATATATGATAACCAAACTACGATGCATAATATGTAAACGATCGCGTCAGTCGGGGACTCACGCCAAAGTCATTACTCAAATATAACTATGGGTCTCACGCCACAACATCAATCATGCGGTGGAATGCCTTCCTCGCCGTGATCTATGATATAATCACACGAGAAGTACATGAACACAGGTCCCACGTGTCATAACCGTCTGACGGCAAGTGACGGCTAACTACCATATACCAAAGCGCGCATCATCAATCGGCCGGCAAGTACGAAAGTCAACTACTAGATACCAGCGTCGCATGATACTATACAATCAAACCACGGCGACACGGGGCAAGTCTGGCCGACTACTGGTACAGCGGTGTCGCGTCGTGGCACGACGGCAAATCTGAAGGCTAACTACTGGTACCGGCGTGTCACGAGACCGTCACTAAACCGAGCAGGGCAAGTCACGAAGGCTAACTACCAGTACCAAGGCCGAACCAGCCACGAGGCGGGGCAAGTAAAGCCAACCACGGATACCAAGACCGAATCGGTAAAACCTCGTGGAGAGCTAGTCCATGGAATAACGCTATCAGCGAGAGCGCGCGTGGAATCCTCCGTCCGCTGACGTGCGTCTAGTAAGATCATAACAAATCAACCGGCCTCATCGAGACGCAGCGGTGGTATAGAAATACAATACTGGCACAACAAGGCTATCACACGCAAACATAGGTAAGTTACACACAACTCAAGGTACTTTCATTTTATGTCAACAATACGGGTTTCAAACCCAAAAATAATACCCACTTTCATTCTCTCAAAAAGACCTCTTTTTACGTAAAAGATACTAATACTCGTAGTATAAAAAAAACACATTTCCTTTACAAACCAAATTACTTTACTTTCGTAAAAACCTTTACAAGACTTTTAAAATCAAGTACTCTATACTTTTTAAACCAAGTGCTTTTCTTTTAAAACAACATCAGGTATACTATTTAAAACTCAAATACTTACTCTTTTAAAAAACAAGTAAACTATACTTAAATCAAGTTACCATTTTAAAACCAATGATAAAACCATTCTTTTGCTTTCATAAAGTCGTTATAACTAACTTCCCATAAAGCTGTTATAACACTTTATGTTTTAAACCAATTTAAGACAAAACCATGTCTCTCTTTTAAACCAAAAACTCTTTAATTCCTCAAGTCTCTTTTCTTTTAGAAATCAAGTTCCTTTTAAAGACCAAATACTCATTACTCGCGAATGAGGTTTCACAACTGTTTAACACAAACCAAGTCCTTAATATTTCCTATCAAGTCATTTATAAGTCAAGTCTCTTAACTTCTAAAATCAATAAATCATTCTTTTACCTACATAAAGTCGTTATAACTAACTTCTCATAAAGCTATTATAACACCTTATGTTTTAAACCAATTTATTCACTTAGCACATGTACGTCTACCGTACTACATAGTTCACAACAATCATGCTAGAAAAGATAGGAAGAGGTTCACATACCTCGCGACGATTATCGACAATTAGCAAAATGCTCCAAGTACTACAACGCTAGCCTTTTCCACCCTTCAAGTAGAATACGCTACTCGTAGTACTTCCACATATCGACCATAAAAACGTCTATCAACTTCTAGATCTCTTCGTAGAATATTCTAAATACCGGATCCCTTTATTCTACGTGAAAATTGGCAAAGACTCCCCGCTATCACATAAATCTCCTCCTAACAAGGCCCGCTACTGTGCCAACAACTCGAGGATTACACGCCTAACCGGACGTGTTCAATTACCTTCACAATAATACTACGAGTCTCGTAAATGCGGTCCAATGTAAATACTACTGACATGTAATATCCAATTCTGATAGGGACATAGATCATTACCTCGATAAGCCCAAAATTATCCAAGATTATATGTCGATCCCGAGCAACGCTTAGCTCCATTCCTTACGCTCCAACCCGCTCAGCGACCCTTAGAAGTTTCTAAACAACTTCTTAATACTTCAACCAAGCTTATGAAGGTTTTCAGGGTTTCATTTTGCGACTATTGGAATAAAGTAGCATTTTCGGGCTCCTAGTATTAAAACAACTTTGGAATACTACTAGGGATACTAGGCCAAGGTATTTGGGATTATACAACAATACACTAGGTATTTTCTACACAAGAGGGGGGAGGGACGAAAACACTTCAAAGGGGAGGGAGTATTTGCTTTGGAATGTATTAGTGAGGATGAAATTACGCTTGCCTAAGGGGGTATTTATAGAAGAATCAAGGGTCAAGATCAATGTAAGTGTATGATCAAGATTGGGCCATGTGTGTGTGGGTCCCACCACACCACATGGCCAACGATTTTGGCTTCCAAGTGTCATGGCACGTTCGGCGAGGGAATGATGGCAGCACTTGTCCCACCATTTCGACCACACGGCTCGAGGGTGACATGTGTCTCCCCCTTACTCGTCCAAAATATTTCGTCTTCCGAAAATATCCAAAATACCGAAAATCTCAAAAACAAAGCGGGCCCCACAAATCCGTAAATTTCTCCCGTGGGCCCCACGTGACCATTTCTGAAAATAAAATCCCAAAATTCTAATATAATCCAAGAAGTCCAAATACCAAATCTGGGAATCCAATTCCCATTAACGAACCTTTTTCCTTTACAAAAACCGGAAACTTTTCCGTCGAAAAATCACATCTTCCTTTCTTTACAAAATTTTTGTCGTATTCTCGTACGCACATCCTCACATATATACCCTGGAACTACGGGGTATAACAGAAAGTGAGAGAAATTATCCAAAAATATCAAATAATATTTGTGACCCAATTTGCTAGTAATGGAAAATGTGTATAAATACGCATGAATAATATCAAAAGGAGAAAACGTTACACTTAATGAAGACTGAATAGGAAGTCTAACATGCTTTCCTAAAGGACAAGTGTAGCAAGCGGGGGTGAAGTTTCCGTTATTACATTGAATGAAATTCTGACTTCTAAGAAAATTAAAAACTGGTTCTCCCGGGTGCCCGAGTCTATTGTTCCAAGTAGATTGAGAGATGGCAGCTAGAGAGGTTGGTGGATTGAAACTTGCAGAGAATTGGATGAGAAAGGATATAGGCCCCCACACACTGCATCTTGTAAGGGTTGTCCACTACTTCATCAAGTTCCCTCCATACACATCTCTTCTCACTGTACCATCAATAAATCCGATCTTATTTTTCATCAACAAGTTTAGCTTCATCCCACGACTTCATAACGTATAATTTTCCATTCCTGTCAACTGTATCTCGACATGCACAACTCCGGGAATATCAGATGAACTAAAAAATAATGGATTATTGTGATCCACTATGTTTGAACATAGATTCGAAATCTCCTCAGTGATGGCTGACATATTTTGTGAAGTATTCTCCATGGTAAACAGTTATCATCAAAACTCAAACAACAACGAGATCAATCAATATCTATAAAAGCAACAAATTAACACTAGTGACAGCTACAATTGACCGATCGATCTTTAGAATCTCAATTTCCACAAATCGATCTTCAGAATTTCAATTTTTTTAAAAAAACATGATATCGCATATGAACTGTACCATAAATTTGATCTTCATCTATCAAGTGTGATATTTATGCTATAAACTGTGTTGCATGTGTCAGATTGTTCTCAAATTGAATCGCGAACAATTCTCGATCTTCAATTTTTCAGAATCGATTTTCGATCAGTTTAATCGCCTGCTTCGATCTCTCACCTACTTCAATTTTTAACAACAATCGTTAACTAGCTCTGATACCATGTTAATTATAGTGAAATCGATTAGTGAGGAAGAAAAGAACTTGTGAAAGCTTTTCTGGACCTTTATTATGAAAGCTCAAAAAACAAAAATGCATACAAGTCTCTACTTAAAGGAAAAGACTATAAAGGAGAAGAAGGGAAATAAACGAGCTCCACTTCACTAATTAACGTAACTATCAATTAACTAATTAACCCTCTACTAAACTATCACTTATGAATAACTTCAACAGATGTTTATAGTATACTCGAATATAATTTTTCACAAACTTTTTCTAACTTCAAATTTTGATATTTTGAAATTCAAATAGTACTACATCCGTTCCATTTTAAGTGTCTTACTTTCTTTTTTGATTTGTCCCAAAAATAATGTATCTTTCTATATTTAGTTTTAGCACAAAATTCAAAAAATATTTTAATACATTACACACATCTTTAAATTAATATCACAAAATTAAAAATCTCTCCTTATTTTTTAAATTTCGGACGGGAGTATTGTCCAAACGCCTACTGAACCCTAGCGAAGGTTGGAGTCGGTGGAAGGGATCTTTTAATTCTTCCTCTATTTTTTGTTTTTAATTATTTTTTCTTATAAGAGGAGACAGGAGATTGGGATCCCCAAAAGCACTTGTGTAAACTTGAAGCTACTGCTATTTACCTCATCATACGGCACAAATATCCGAGTTGGTGAAGTCCGAAATATTTCAGATCAACTACTCAAATAGTAATGGAGGCCAAATATATCCTCACAGTTATATAAATATGTTAGATTGCCCTTATTAATTAAGAGCAAAAAAAATGAGCGATTTTTATAAAGAAAAAAAGTTAAATTTGTCCTTGGATTGTAATTTTTGCAAGAACTTTCCAGCCATCCATCCTTCTAAATCAATCACTGTCATAATAATTGATTAATTCCACTCTTAAAAATCTCCTTTGATGATTATCGTTACTCTATTACCACTTCTCTCCCATGACGCTAATAAAAGAAACATATAATATTTTTTTACAGAAATCAACCTACATTCATCTGACACCTTCATAAGGTGAAATCTTTTTCTTAATTATTGTACGATGAATACTATGTCGAACTTTAATCTTTTATTGCATAATATCTGATAACCTCAATTCATTGATGTCTTAGTAGTATATATTAGCATTAATTATTACTAGTATTAGTGTATATGTAGTATCTAGAACTCGTGATCAGCTTGCCAATTGTGACTGTATAGTATCTAGAACGTGATTTGCAGGTTATTGCGTCAGTCTGATGTTTATCTGTGCGCATTTGAAAGAGTAGCGGCTGTGAGTTCCTTCGTCAACAAAAATTATGACCGTAAGACAAATAATTTTTTTCTTTATCGGAAATTAATGTTTTGCCCATTTTGCACGGTAATAGTTTCCTAATCGACATAGCAGAGTAGAACGGAAGGAATTGAAGAGAAAATATTGATACTACTTTTAAAATAAGAGCAAAGAAAATATATTTGGGTCTTTCTATTTAACTTCTTCCCGTCTCACTTTAGGTATCCTAAGTTGACTTCTCACGTAATATTGGTCAATTTGGATAGTCATATTAATTCACCTATACATAATCTTTGAATTAATTCATAAGACAGTATACATACATATTATATTAGATTAAAAATGCTATCAAATATAATATCTTTCAGCCACCGAAATAGTATATATTTTAAGATGGTTGGCTTGGTGGTTCTAATTCGGTATGAATTCAAATTAGTCGAGTCACTAAAATTTGATTATCAAATGGTTAAATCGAAAGAAAAAAATCTTCACAAAAAACTAATACTCCCTTCGTCTTATATATGACATTTTTTTTCGGTCCGTTCTAAAAAGAACGATATTTTCTTATATTTAGTATACTTTCCGTCTCAAATTATCTGTCGCTTTTTTATTTTACACGATCTTTAAAAAGTATTAATTAGGAGGAGTTTTTGACTACTTTATCATTATTTTTATCTAAGTTATAATTTTTAGTCATTAAATATTTACTCTATTAATGTGTCATCAACATTAATGATGAAATTCTACTAAGAATAAACTAGGTAAAAATTAATTAATTTTGTCTTGAACTTTTAAAAAGATAAATAATTTGAACAACTATTTTTTTTTAAAACTGCAATAAATAATTTGAGACGGGGGAGTAACAATTTAACTTTACTCCCGACTATTTATCTTATTTGTGATCTTCTTACGACCATCACGCTATTCTATGATTAACCTCGATATTTATGCTAAAGATAACCCTTCATAATGCCTATTTTATCAAGATAATTTATAGACACACAAATATTAAAGACTTATTTATCAATTTGAGGTCTTGTCTTCAATTAAGGACAGGAAAATGAAGTATAAATATGTTAGTATTTTTTTCATATAAAAATGACACTGAAAAAGAGAGAAATGACTCCACCTTTGTATTTTTTTTTTTATTCTAAGCATAATTCATAAGGTTCGAATAATATATTCTCTTACTCGTTTCTAGCCTTTGAAGCGACTAGCGAGAACCATTCAAAGATGGCTTTGGTTCCGGGACTCAAGTCTGGAGTCGCCAGGTGAGACATGCAGTACTCAGCTTGCATGTACATCCATGATCCAACCAAGTGGAAAGAAAAAAAAAAGAGTACTAATGGCTTTATTAGAATTGATAATATATAAGAGAAATTATTTAATTTTCCATTGGCTTTGGAGTATTTCGCACACTTTTAAAAATTACATTTAATAATAAGAATATTTGTTGTTGTTTTCTTGAACATCTTACTTAATTAAAACTTTTTTCAGATTAAAAGAGCATAGGAGGGTGTTTATGGATTCGGTCGAATTCAATAGCTTTAGTTTAAAATTTTAAATTTTGTATTTGTCTAACTGTCTTAAAAAATATTGAATATGTACAAATTATTAATATTTAAAAACCAGTAACTTGAAAAGATTAAAATTCAGAACTTACTGATGAAATAACTGAAATCAGCCCAACACACAGGAATCAGCCCAACAAAGTAGGCCCAGGCAGTCCACAATATCAAAGGATGATGCCCAGCCCACCAGTCCAGTAGGCTTATTAGTTTAGCTATTCTAGTAGCTTCCGTTCAGTAGAATCAAAATATACAAATACTTGTATTTTTGTTTTTGGATGATTAAATATAAAAAATGTAGAAAAGCTTTCTCTTTCCTCTCACTCGTCTTCTTCACCTCTAACTTGTTTTCTTCTTCGTCGAATTCATTACTATGCAGTTTGATTCACTAACTGAATCAAACATGCAAATTGAGATTTGTGAATCTTAACATGGTATCAAAGCTGTGTAGTGAATTGAGTCTACGCAATTAACATTTTTTTTAGCAATTATCGATCTCATCGATTTCAAATTCTGCAACATTTTTTTTAGCCTTATTCTAGATCTTCATATGGCTCCTGTTACGACAGTTAATGTGGAGGAAACTCCAATTTTGCTTTCAATTCCATTAGATCATAATCATCCCCTGTTTTTGAGTGGATCCGACTCAGCTGGTGGTTTACAAATCGAAATACAGCTGATAGGCATGGAGAATTACACCTTATGGAGTAGAATGATGCGGTTGAACCTACTGACTAAGAACAAAATTGGATTTATTGACGGATCGATTAAGCGAGGTACTTATGGTACTGATTTGACTCAGCAATGGGATCGTTGTGATGCGATGGTCATGTCTTGGATAATACGAAATGTCAACAAAAATCTACTTAGCGGAATTCTGTACAAGTCCTCTGCATCTGCAGTTTGGAAAGATCTGCGTGAGCGATTTGATAAAATAAATCTATCTCGTGTTTATCAGCTGCGAAAAGAATTAGCGATGCTTCATCAAGGTGTATCCCCTGTGGCGACTTACTATTCCAGAATGCAGGATATCTGGGATGAAGTTGACTCTATCGTTCCAGTTCCAATTTGTGATTGCACGAGTCCTAAGGAATATGTAATTCACCTAGGACACCAGAGGTTGCTGGAGTTCTTAATGGGTTTAAATGACGGATATAATCAGGTTAGGAGTCATATCCTCCTAATGACACCTGTTCCAACTGTAAACCAGGCCTACGCGATGGTAGCACAAGATGAGAGTCAGAGGCTGCTAAATGGGAAATATACAGGGAGTGAAATATCTGAACACTCTGCTATGCTCAGTAAGGCCTCTTATCCACAGAACTATAAATCGAAGTCATATTGCGATTTCTGTAAAATGAAGGGACATCATCGGGAGATATGTTACAAGTTACTATACTACTGTGACTATTGCAAGAAAAATGGTCACATTAAAGAAAAATGTTATAAACTCAATGGCTATCCAGATGACAACAACAGCAGAAACAGGAAGACAGCAAATGTAGCCATGGCTGGGGATCCACAGGACAGAGGTTCTCAGTTTGGAAAGCAGACAGATATGAAAAACTATCAGCCAGGAATGACACAATTATCTCAGGAGCAGCATGAACAACTTCACAGCATGCTGAGATCCTGCTCTCCAGAGAAATATCAGCAAGTGGTTACAATACTTAACCATCAAGCAGGTCGACCTTATGGTAATAATTCATCTCCTAAAGCTCATATGGCAGGTATTCCTACTACTAAGGACACTTATAATTGGATTGTTGATTCTGGGGCAACTAACCATATGGTTACTGACAACAAGTTGATTGACAAACCTGAGATTACAGACAACACAGGTTATGTACAGCTGCCTACAGGTGACAAGGCATCAATTACACAGACTGGTAGCTGCAGGTTAAATGGAGGTGAACTAATTAAAAATGTTCTATGTATACCAAGCTTCAACTTCAACTTACTGTCTGTCTCGAAGTTGACCAGAGAATTACATTGCAGTGCCAAGTTTTTTCCTGATTTCTTTGTTTTACAGGATCTCCTCACTGGGAAGGTGAAGGAGATTGGTAGAGAAATAGATGGCCTCTATATACTACAATCTAGAAGAGGGATGACAGGACAGGTTCATTCAGCTGTTACAAATACACTGGAGGAGATACAAGCAGAATTATGGCACAAGAGGATGAGACATGTTCCAATGTCTATGCTCAGAAAAATAGATGAGTTTCACAATAAGTCCAGATTTACATTACAACACTGTGATATATGTCCTAGGGCTCGACAGACTAGGAAACCATTTCCTATTAGCATAAGCAGAACTGAGTGTCTTTTTCAGCTTATGCACCTTGATGTATGGGGGCCTTATAAGGTTCCCACTCATGATGGCATGAGATACTTCTTAACTGTTGTAGATGATTTTTCCAGATGGACTTGGGTTTTTTTACTTTGTGTCAAATCTGATGTGTCTACTATCCTTAAGAACCTGTTTACAGAAATAAAAACTCAGTTTGACAAGGTTGTTAAATGTGTAAGGACTGATAATGGGACATAATTCTTCAACCTTGCATGTTCTGAGTTATTTAGCCATCTAGGTATCATACATCAAAGTTCCTGTGTCTATTGATCGGTGTATTTTATATACACTTTTTAAGTCTGTTTTAGTTAGTCTTTTGTCCCATTTTGCACATATAAGTGTCGTATTAGGATAGTTTTTCTTTCTATTGAGTCAAAGTGGTTGAAATGGCCAAATGGCGGAAAAGGAGCAAAAAGAGGGCAAAAGAGGAGATGCGGAGTGAAAGCAGAGAAAGTGGCGAACGAGGCTAAAATCGAGACCGGCGCATGGCCTCCTGCGATCGAAGCGAGCGCGGCGCTGTATTCAGAAGGCGCAGAAGATGCGCGCATGGCTTCGTGAAGACGAGCGAGGCGCGCCTAAACATCAGAAGCCACGGGAGTTGCAGGCGCGGCTAACACAGTATTGCAGAACTTTGGCGCATGGCCGACGAGCGTGGCGCGGCGACGCGGAAAAATTAGGTCTTTGACGGATTTTTGGGCCAGCACGGAGGGAAAAGAAGGAGCGTTTTAAACCTATAAAAGGAGAACCACTAGCGGTTTAAAGGGTTCCCTTTTCTTGCAAACACAAGGTTTTCTTGCCTAGGAGATTGGAGACCTAAACATTAGTAAATTCTTTCCTTTTTCTTTTCTTTAATTCGGTTTTGCATGATGAACTTTGAATTAGTTCTTGTCATATTCATGGCTAGAAACTAATTCTCTTATAGAACTTTCTATGTTGAATTGTTTGAACCTTATGTTATAAATTAATGCATGCTTATGGTCATTGTTCTTATTGAGAGATCTATCCATAATTGAGTTGAATTCTTGGTAGCTAATTGACAACTAGTTATCACTATATGATTTCTAATCAGTTACGAAAGGGGATTGTGAATATCTTTGTAAGTTGGGTAAGCGATCTTGAATTGGGGATGAAAATACCTCAATTAGATTTGTAAGCGTTGATGAGAGGCTTAACAACCCTAATTTTGCGCATTGTGCGTGTGATCAACTAGGTTTTGTGCTTAATCCTCCTATAGCGTTACTTATCGTGAAAGTTAGGTAAGGAACAATCTGGGGTTGAGTGTTTATATAACCTAACGGGAGTATAAAGCGATTTCGTAAACTGCTTTCTCCAAAGAAGAATACCATAAGTAATGCATTAGTAAGTAACAAGCGGATAGTAAGGATACATAGAAGCCCTATTCTCATCACATCTGAATTAAATCTTTATATTTAATTAGCTTTCATAACTCTTAGTTACAAACCAAACAATCAATCATTAATTCACCAAATAGATACTAGAAAATAGATAACTGATACTTGGACCCTAATCCTAGAGGACGATATTCGGTCTTATCCAAGACTATACTACTTGATACGATAACGTGCACTTGCGTTTAAAGTGTGTGCATATTACGCGCATCAAGTTTTTGGCGCCGTTGCCGGGGATTAGGCAATAGTTCAATATCAAATTTATCTATTTTTAATTTCTAATTTGGTTTTATGTATAGTTTTTTTTATTTTGTTTATTTTATGTATTTATTGTGTGAAAACAAGGGTGCCGTGATTCTTTGTTGGTTTTGATGCATCTCAGGGATCACGAAGATATGGATTACTCTTGTCAATATGATCGAGTTCCAACCGTAGAGGAAGAGAGGAGGAATTACGAAACTCTACTCGATCTCACGAGGTCCCAAGCTCGATTCATGGGCGAAATGAGGTTGGGTATAAAGAAGTTGGAAAGCATGAAATAGCGAACTCGCGATCATATTCAACAGCGAACAACAAGTTGAGCACGAATCACACCCAACTATTGAGGAATTTGGTGAGATAGTTTGGTGTAGAGAAGGAAAAGATTGCGAAATCCAATTATTCACCTTGGACTCTGTGGAAATTCTTTTCATGCACCTATCACGGAAGAAACACCACTAGCTATCACGAATGACTCCCAATTAGGAATTGCATACCATCGAGGCAACCCCAGTCAAGAGATGTAGAGAATTTCACGGTTTCTATAAAATAAGAAGCCTAAAAGACAAACTCATCTTGTGTGCTTGGGGATACTTGTATGTTTAAGGCCCTGTTTGAACAAATAGTTATAGGAAATTGAGACCTATAGCAATAAATCATGGATTCTGGCGGTTCGCGAAGTATCCAACGGGCACTCGAAAGGTTAATTGCGTCCGGCTAAAAGGCGTAAAAGACATCGCTTGTTGGGAGGCAACCCAACGTTTTCAATTATGTTATTTTAATTTGATCTTTAGTTTATTTTATTTTATGCAGAAACAATCTCACGGTCATGGGGTCTTGTGTTTGAGCCGTGATTGATAGGTCTGAGGAATCGAAGGCGAAAAGCGAAAGAAAGTCGATTTCGAGCGGTAGCGCCAGCGCTGAAGCAGTGCGCCAAAAGAGCTGAACAGTGCGAATTTAGCGCCCGCAGAGGCGAATGGCGGTAGAATTCGAAAGTTTGCAGAATTTAGCGCCGCTGCGAGCAAGCCGCGGCTCGAAAGTCGAAGGCCTTGGATGTGTGGCGCGCGGCTAAAGCGAACGGCGCCGGCGAGAATCAGAAATTCGCGCCTAAAACCATACCTCGCCCCAGCGGACGGACGGAGCACCACCAAGCAGCAGAGGCGCCATGGATGAAGATGAGCACGAAATAGGGACTCACATGGCGAGGACCCGGCCAACCACGAAGCGAGAACCTTGAGGCCTGATGGGGCAATTGTACCAACACGAGAAGGAGATGATGCGGACGCTTGCAAGCGATAATACAAGGGCAAGAAACAAGGCAACAAATCGGCGGTGAGTGCCTTGTTCAACCATAGTCGATCATTATCCACCGCCACCACCACCATTTTAGCCAAAGTTTGTAAGTGTCGTTTTCTTTTCGTCTTTGAGTCTACACACATTGGGGACAATGTGTGATTTAAGTTCAGGGTGTGTTTTGTGTTTTAGTTTTTATTTGTGTGTCATGTTATGTTTTATTTAAATTTTTTTTATTTTGTTTTATGTTTATTTTGAGTCACCAAAATTTTTTCTTTTTTGAGTCATAATTGCCTGTCAAAGATCATGTATCTTTGTAGTTGCTAGAAACACCTAATGAAGTAAGGTGGAATAATGTAAAGGAATTGAAGCAACTATCTAAACACTTAGGTTAGATATGCCAAAAGCTCATGAGAATCTGCTATCATTTGGAGTTTCTTGCTTAAGTTATGCATGCTAAATGATAAATGCTTATGTGTTATGAGTGCTTGCTATTTGAGGCGAAATAGTTAGGATATGCGTGTTAGGGAGATGACTCAGCATTTCTTTGATAGCCATTCTTACCATTCTTTTCTATCCGTACTTTAAAAATATCCTAGTCAAATTTGAGCCTAAATTTGAAACTTCTTCTTTGACACCCATATTCCCACAAAATTGTGCCATAAGTGAAAATATGAAATAGTGGAGTACATTGTGTTAAAAGAAGAAACAAAAAGTGAACAAGTTTGATGCACTAATGGAAAAGTAATAAGAAAGAGGCAAAGCCTAAGTTTGGGGGTGCTATTTGTATAATACACTTCACTCTCCCAAAACAAAAGGGAATGATAGAATTGAAGTGAAGGAAAGAATCAAAAGAAAAAGGAAAAATTGAAAAGCCAAAGAGCTTAGTGCAGAAAAATGAGCCTAAATGCCTATCTTTACCAACCCCTACCTAAGCCTACATTCTGACCCTCAAAGTCTGAAGATCTCTTTTATGTATATCGAATTAGTGGAGAATAGCAAGTAAGCATGCCATAGGAATTTTTGAATTTATATGCATACTTGAGTACTGTGACTTCCATTTAAGCATGATAAGTATGAGTTTGCGAAATATCTAGCTCAATGTGTTGAAATTCCATGCTATATGTTCTGCATATTATTACGCTAACCTTCATGTTTTCTAGTTAACATCTACGCAAAGAAAAGTGATTAATGACAGAGTCCTTTATTTTCACTCTTTTGAGTCTTTTATTGTATTTCTTTCTATCTTTGCTCGAGGCGAGCAAAGGTTAAGTTGGGTATTTGATCGGTGTATTTTATATACACCTTTGAGTCTGTTTTAGTTAGTCTTTTGTCCCATTTTGCACATATAAGTGTCGTATTATGATAGTTTTCTTTATTGAGTCAAAGTGGTTGAAATGGCCAAATGGCGGAAAAAGGAGCAAAAAGAGGGCAAAGAGGAGATGCGAGTGAAAGCAGAGAAAGTGGCGAACAGGCTAAAATCGGACCGGTAGCGGCCCTCCTGCGATCGAAGCGAGCGGCGCGCTATTATTCGAAGGCTGCGAAGATTGGCGCGGCTCGAAGACGAAAGCAGGCGCGGCGCTAAACATCAGAAGCCCACGGGAGTTGCGGCCATGGCTCCGAACAGCGAATATCGAGGCGCGGCGCCAAAACACCAGTATTGCAGAACTTTAGCGCATGGCCGGACAGCGAAGCGCGGCGCGGAAAAATTAGTCTTTGACGGATTTTTGGGCGGGCACGGAGGAAAAAGAAGGAGGCGTTTTTAAACCTATAAAAGGAGAACCACAAGCGCTTTAAAGGGTTCCCTTTTCTTCCAAAAACACAAGGTTTTCTTGCCTAGGAGATTGGAGACCTAAACATTAGTAAATTCTTTCCTTTTTCTTTTCTTTAATTCAGTTTTTGCATGATGAACTTTGAATTAGTTCTTGTCATATTCATGGCTAGAAACTAATTCTCTTATAGGGCTTTCTATGTTGAATTGTTTGAACCTTATGTTATAAATTAATGCATGCTTATGGTCATTGTTCTTATTGAGAGATCTATCCAATAATTGAGTTGAATTCTTGGTAGCTAATTGACAACTAGTTATCACTATATGATTTCTAATCAGTTACGAAAAGGGGATTGTGAATATCTTGTAAGTTGGGTGAAGCGATCTTGAATTGGGGATGAAAATACCTCAATTAGATTTGTAAGCGTTGATGAGAGGCTTAACAACCCTAATTTTGCGCATTGTGCGTGACGGTCAACTAGGTTTTGTGCTTAATCCTCCTATCGCGTTACCACTTATCGTGAAAGTTAGGTAAGGAACAATCTGGGGTTGAGTGTTTATATAACCCTAACGGGAGTATAAAGCGATTTCAGTAAACTGCTTTCTCCAAAAGAAGAATACCATAAGTAATGCATTAGTAAGTAACATAAGCGGATAGTAAGGATACATAGAAGCCCTATTCTCATCACATCTGAATTAAATCTTTATATTTAATTAGCTTTCATAACTCTTAGTTACAAACCAAACAATCAATCATTAATTCACCAAATAGATACTAGAAAATAGATAACTGATACTTGGACCCTAATCCTAGAGGACGATATTCGGTCTTATCCAAGACTATACTACTTGATACGATAACGTGCACTTGCGTTTAAAGTGTGTGCATATTACGCGCATCATCTATACTCCTCAGCAGAATGGGGTGGTTGAAAGAAGGCACAGACATATATTAGAGATTGCAAGAGCAATCAATTCTGAGCACTTACCGTGAGTGCAGGGAATCATCAAGGCACCAGTATATGTCATTAATAGAATACCTTCAGTGGTAATTGGGAACATCTCACCTTATGAAAGATTTTTTAACAAAACCCCATCCTTAGCTCACATGAGAGTGATAGGATGTTTGTGTTATGCAACAAATCCAATGAGGAAGGATAAGTTTGGTAGTAGAGTGACCAAGGCAGTTCTAATTGGTTATGCTGCTAATCAGAAAGGCTATAGACTGTTGGCATTGGACAGTATGAGTATCTTTGTATGTAGAGATGTCAACTTTCATGAAGATATATTTCCATTTGAGGTAATCAAGACAACTGAAAGGAATGATGGATCACTACTGGACAATTCTGGGCTTGATTCTGGTTTGTCTGGTGGCTCTGGAGTTCTCTCAACTGAGGCTCTTGGAGATACTTCAAGGCAGTTTAACATACCTGACCCTATTGAAGAGTTTGTTACAACTGATGCAGGTTAAAATATCCATACACAAGGGGGACCTGATGCAGCTGAAAATGCTCAGACAACAGAAGGACTTCACAGTCCTTCCTCGCCTTTCGAATGCCATTACGGACCACGGATGTGCGGGAGAATACGGAGGAACCACGTATTCTGACTTGGAGATCATCCAGACTGAGAAGACCACCAACATGGATGAAAGACTTTGTCTCACACTCAGACACTGTCAAGTATCCACTGTCTAATTATCTTAGTTATGCAGGACTATCATTGTCTTACCAGAGCTGTGTAGCAAAGTTGTCTGAGGATCATGAACCACAGAGCTACTCTGAGGCAGCTGGAGACAAGAGGTGGGTAGATGCCATGAAGGCAGAGATTAAAGCCCTGGAGGACAATCATACTTGGAACATAGTAGATTTGCCTGCTGGGAAGAAGGCCATTGGCTGCAAGTGGGTGTACAAAATCAAGTATAGAGCCACTGGGGAGATAGAAAGGTTTAAGGCAAGATTGGTTGCCAAAGGATATAACCAAAGAGAAGGAATAGACTATCAAGACACATTTTCACCTGTGGTAAAAATGGTCACTGTGAGAGCTGTTGTCTCAATTGCTGCAGCAAAGGGATGGAGTGTGCAACAGATGGATGTGTTCAATGCATTTTTGCAAGGAGATCTACATGAGGAAGTCTATATGTGTATTCCACAGGGGGTGGAACACAAACAAGGGAAGGTCTGCAAGCTTGCCAGATCACTTTATGGCTTGAAACAGGCCTCAAGACAATGGAACATAAAACTTGTCACTGCATTAGTATCTGATGGCTTTCAACAGAGTCCTCTGGATCATTCTCTCCTCACAAAGAAGGTGGATGGCAAAATAGTGGTGATATTGGTGTATGTGGATGACTTGCTCATCACAGGAGATGATGATTTGCTGATTCTGAGAGACGAGTTACAACTGCGAATCATTTCAAAATCAAAGACCTGGGTGACTTAAGGTACTTCCTGGGTTTTGAGTTTGCTAGAAACAAAAGTGGGATAGTAATGCATCAACGTAAGTATTCTATGGAATTGGTGGCTGACATGGGGCTGGCAGGAGCCAAACCAGCAACATCTCCTATATAGTGGAATTCCAAATTAACATCCTTTGTGTATGATAAGCAGTTGCAAGATAAGGCAGAGAGCTCAGATGATCCTCCTGATCCTCTTTTGACCAATCCTCCTGAGTATCGTCGACTGATTGGAATGTTGCTATACTTGACCAACACGAGACCAGATATAGCTTTCGCAGTTCAAAATCTCAGCCAATTTATCACGAGCGCCCAAAGACTTCTCATATGATAGCAGCTGAGAGGGTGGTCGAATCGTCAGCGGCACGAGATTGGGCATTTTCACGCCAAAGCAGCGAACTGCGGTCGTGATCGCTTGTGCGATGCAGATTGGGCCTCGTGTCTCCACACTAGGAGATCAGTTACATGGTATTTGATATTCTTTGGTGACTCTCTTATCTCTTGGAAGTCGAAGAAACAACACACCATTTCGCGAAGCTCGGCTGAGGCAGAATATAGAAGCATGGCATCTGTGGTTTCTGAAATTGTATGGATTTCTGGGCTATTCGATGAAATTTGAATACATCGGTCTGTTGCCCGTTCTGTATATAGTGACAATGGCCGGCCCGTCAATTGCGTCAAATCGATCTTCCACGCGCAAAACACATCGACATTGATTGTCACTTCATTCGGAAAAAGTCCAACGAGGTTTGGTATCACCATGCATCAACACGTAAAGTCACCGCGATTTACTCGCGAAAAGGATTGCTGCAGGGGCATCACACTTATTTGTTGTCCAAGGTAGGCGTCAAAAATTTGTTCTTAGCACCTAGCTTGCGGGGGGTGATGAAATAATCGAAATCATTGACACGAGAATCACCAACAAAGTAGGCCCAGCGATCCACAATATCAAAGGATGATGCCCGACCCACGATCCGATGAGGCTTATTAGTTTAGCTATTCTAGTAGCTTCCGTTCAGTAGAATCAAAATATACAAATACTTGTATTTTTGTTTTTGGATGATTAAATATAAAAAATGTAGAAAAACTTTCTCTTTCCTCTCACTCGTCTTCTTCACCTCTAACTTGTTTTCTTCTTCGTCGAATTCATTACTATTCAGTTTGATTCACTAACTGAATCAAACATGCAAATTGAGATTTGTGAATCTTAACACTTATAAGCTTTAAATTCTAGATCCGTCTTTGAGTTTAGATAAATTTGGATGAATATAATTGACTTCTTATTTTACTAAAATGTCAAACAGTTGGAAGCAATTTCAGTTTGACGAAAACGACTAAAAGTATTTTGTTCCTAAATCCTATTATACAAGATTACAACATTGACATGCTTATCAAGATTTAAAACTCTAACAAATTCTATTAGACATGATTTTTTAAACCGGACATTGTATTTTTCAAATGTATTTTAGATGTTGTATATTTAGAACTTTATTTATTTATCTGTTATGAAACATGTGGAGTATATATTATTATTGGAATAATGCTTTCACGAATCATAATGGGTGTATTGACAAGACGAATTTTGGATGTATACAAATTGTAATGAGTGGAACCAAACACCATATTAAAGAAAGTCGTTTGTTGGCTATTTTGTCCTAATTAAGTCCTTTAAGCATGATTTCAATATTAATCCGATAAGTTAAGGCGCTTCTTAGTAATAGTATGCTTTCTTTGAACCAACATTATAATAAGGATGCATTTGGTTCGGGGTAATAAGAAAGGGAAAGAGAATGAAATCTCCTGATTCCCTTTGAAGTTGTTTGTTTGATCTACTTTTCCATTCCCTTTACCCTCTTTTTCATTCTCTTTCCCTTAGATTGATTCCCCACCCCTTAGGTATTTTCATTTCCTTTCCCACTCCGGACCCCCGACCTCGGACCACACAGAACCAAACATATAGGGACAATCAATGTAATTCCTTTCCATTTCTTTACTGGATTTCATTCCGTTTAGCCTGCGCGAACCAAACGCACCCTAAGTATAATCATTATAGTCATGTTTTAATTACCTACCAAAAAAAATTAAACATGTTATTATTAGTATGTTTTTTTAATTTGAAAAGGTAGTATGCTTTTTGTTGAATTACAACCATAAATTATCTGATATAAGTATTCTTGTTTACAATAGAAATATATTAAAAATTCAATTGTATGAAATTGAACTTTTTATAAAGCCGCCATAGACGTAATAGGTTGAGTAAATCATTAATTTGTTAATTTATGATTGTAGTTTCGGTAAAAGGTTGACGTGTACTCATGGTCCTATTTTCCGAAAGTTTATTCTTGAATGATTTTTTTTCTTTCTATTTTAAAACTTAAAACTTAAACCACACCATTTATCTTTTGCAAAAATAGAAAACATAATGCTCAATGTCCACATTTTCTTAAATTAGAATTTATAAAATGTAATCAATCTATAGATAATGGTAGGTTATTTATTAATGATACGTGATAGTCTCAATTTGTTTTTAACATTAAACAACTTTACTTTATTAATGCATAAACGTCTCAAAAGAATTAAAAGACGCAATATCATCAGTTACAATCCAACTAGGAAAAATAGAATCCCAAATAACGTTACTTAATAGCGAAATAGAATTTTTGGCTAAATTATGTGCTATCATATTCCAAGATCTAGGAATATATATAACATGCACATCTCCAAAGAAACTCATAAGTTTCAATATATTTTCAAAAGTAATTTCTATCTCCCATGAAACTACACTTCTCTTCCATATCATATTCATCACATTTTTTGCGTTACACAAGATTTGCACCTTAGACCATTCATTTTTCTTAGCGTTTTCCAATCCTTCACGAATTGCTAGTGCTTCAACGGTGATGATCTTCCCAACAAATTGAATCGGGATAATAACGACTTGAAGCAAATGACCATAGCTATTCATAGCCACCACTCCAATGCTTGCCATCTTTTTCTCCTTTTGTAAGCTAGCATTTGCAAACATAACAATATCATCTCGTGCCACAATAATATTTTTATCATTAGTATAAACAGGTATAGGTGTAGGAGAAAAGGTAGTAGGCAAATTGTTTTTGTATTCATGAAAATAAAAAAAGTGCCTTATTAACAATATCACTGAGTTCACATATATCTCCGTTAAAGCTCATTGAGTTTCTAGCATTCCAAATGTGACACGCGATAGAAACACTTAGTTTAACAAGATTAATAGAATCAAAATATTGATTAGCATAAATAAAAATATCAACTCAAACTATAATATTTTTGGAAATGGAAGAATAATTGTACTTAAACTTCCAAAATAATATATAATTTGAGATAACTATTTTTAATAGCCATGATAAATAATTTGAGACACGAGGGAGTACGTCTCAATTTGCACCACCCTTTTCTTCACCTTTCGGTACTCCATTATTATTTAGCTTCATAATTTTAGTAGCACAGTACAATTATTAAACCATTTTAGTATATTAATCTTGGCCAATCTTCTTATTTCCCCTCATAATTATTGGGTTAAATAAAAATTGTCATTAATGGTGACATTATTAATTTGTTACAAAGCAGTAAAATCTCTATAAATTAATAACCTTGGGACCATGAAATTTTATTAATTTAGAGAGATATTAATATATCGATAAATTAATATTTTATTAATTAAAAGAGAGATTTTTTAAATTCAGCAAATTTAGTACATATGTATTGAAAATAAATGAATTCATATATGTTTCATTGATTATATTAATGCATCAACTAATTCTTTGTAACTAATTAAATATATTCATGTATAATATCAATTCATTGTATACAATTAACTAGTATATTCATGGACGCATGTATCAATTCATTGGAATTACTTAAATAATGTATACATGTTTACATTAATTCGTTGCACTTAAATAACTATTATAGCCAATTAAATATATTCATGCATGATGAATGAAACATATACTATATAAATCTCAATATGGAAATAAAATAATTCATAACACTCAACCATGTCTTCTCATCTAAAAGACATCGCAAAATCATCCATGAATGATCAAATGTGTAAAACATTATGTGAGTATAAGAGAGACCATCCCATATGCACTCAAAAAGATTTACAAGAGTGAGTTGATGAAAAATATCGTTTGAAAGTTAGTCAAGGTACAATATCAAACACTCTCAAGAGATCATCGGAGTATATTTCAGCCAACTTTGAGAAGGGTGGGGATATTAAGCGACACAAATCGGCGAAATATCCAGATATGGAGAAGGTTCTTTATGAATGATTTCTTCAGTACCAAGATCGAGTCAACATGACCGGAGAGCTTATTTTGGAGAAAGCAAAGGATATAATGAAGCTTTTGCATCCTCAACACCCTCCTGAACATCAATTTTCTGAAGGTTGACTTGAAAAATTCAAGGTAAGACATGGTATTAAATCATTTCGTCGTTTTGGAGAAAGTGGTTCGGTTGACATGCAGGACATGGAAATAAAACTGGAGGCTATAAGGGAGAAAATAAACCAATTTCTCATGAAAGATGTTTTTAATTTGGATGAAACAGTGCATTTCAGATTACTGGTGATCACTCTCTTGCAACCAAGCAACTTGAGGGAAGAAAGCAAGACAAAGAGAGAATTACAATTGTTATTTGTTGCAACGAGGATGGTTCGGAAAAAAATCCTTTATGGATTATTGGAAAATATGCAAAGCCACGTTGCTTCAAAAATATCAACATGAGCAACATCAATTGTCATTATCGTGCCAACAAGAGGGCATGAATGACTAGTGTGTTTTTTGATGAATATGTTCACTGGTTTGATCACAAAATGAATGGTAGAAGAATCTTGTTGATGGTTGACAATTGTCCAGCTCATCCAAAAAATATTGAAGGGTTACGGAATGTTGAGTTGTTTTTTTTGCCACCTAACATGACATCAAAAATTCAATCATGTGATGCAGGAATAATTAGAGCTTTCAAGATGCACTATCGTAAGAGATTCTACAAAAATCTACTGGAAGATCATGAGTTGGGGCTACTTAATCCTGAAAAGATTAATGTTTTAGATGTTAAATTTTGCAGTCTCCGCTTGGACAACCAATGTTTCTCAAGTGTCAATAGCAAAATGCTTTCGGCACTGCAAAATCCGTTCAAATGAAGAAATCTCAAGTGAGACAAACTTTGAAGAAAGCCTACACGAGCTTGAGAATATGGTCAAAGATGTTGGTTATCACAATGAAATGGACGTCAACAAATTGGTGGACTATCCGGGTGAAAATGATGAATGTTCAATGGTTCAAAGTTTAGAGAAAATTGTTGCTGATATTATTGAAGATCCTACTAATGATGAAGCTGAAGATGATTCAATACCGTTGGAACCAGTCACGAGAAATGAGACTTTGAGCGCGACAACAACTCTTCAATTTTTTTTGTTGCAGCTAGAAAACTCGACACCGGAACTCTTGGCTGCAATTAAAAAAGTTAGGGATGAAATCCAATTAGATTTAAATTTTAAGAAAAATCAAGTAACAATAGATTCATATTTTAGTAAATTACCATAATATTTATAATTGTAATATTTATGAATTATTAATTTAGAGTTTTAATGAGACCTAATATTTATAAAGGGATTTTTCAAAAAATTATTATCTTATTATCTTATCGAATTTGATGATTTTTTACAAAGGCTTAAGTCGGGAACGGAAGATTTTATTATTTTAGAGAGTTTATTAATTTATAGTAAGGAAACGGCAAAAACAAAAATTAATAAATAGGATCCGAAAAATAGAACAAAAATATTTGACAAGACATATGATTACAAAGAAGTGAAAGTAGCATTTTAAAACCCCATCAAATACTTCTTCCTTCTTCATTGATCTTCCCCCCATCTCAGTTCACCTCTCCGCCGTGCTTCGCCGTCATTGCCACCTTACACCGCCGTGACTAGTCACAAAAACCACCACAATATATAAGAATAAATACATTCTTTTTCTCTGTTTTTTTCATTTTTATATTGGCTTTAAATTTGTTGTTCTTATTTGACATTTTTTATATTTTTTTTGAGTCTTTCAGAAACAACCTTTTTATCTCTCAAAGATACGGATAAGATCTGAATATACTCTACCTTCTCCGGACAGATTTTAATGGTTATTTTTTTGTTCTGTGTGTTTTTCTTGCTTTCTTTGAGAATTGAGAGTATTCAATGGCGTCAATTGAAATGACCATTTGTCCACTATATTAATTACCCTTGTTTTCATCATATTATATACTTCCCTACCTTCCCCACATCTCTTATTTATTTTATATTACCATAAACACTCATCTAACTTCAAGGATATTCCTTAGTTCCAACCCCATTTTCAGTTATTTCTCCACAATCCCACATCCATTTACATGTTTATACAACACATCAATATACCTTGTGTGCGTTCGTTCGTTCGTATATTTTCTTGATTAATGATCTATGATTATATCTTGATTCGCGCCAGGTATAACCCATTTATGGAGTTAGCGCTCCTAGCAAGGATTTTTTGGTACCAGAGCTCGAATCGAGCTTCTAGTTAAAGAAAGAGCAGCCTCATCCATCGCACTACATCCTTATGGTAAACAGAAAGGGAATAATTAATGATCTATAATTGAATTGATCAAGAAAATGCGGGTAAGGGAAATGCATCCACTATGTTGTATAACATTAGAGAGTCCATCAGAGATGGGAGACACGTCACCGGAACCAACGTTATTACGTACAGGCTCCGCCGTAGTTTACTCAAGATCTGACTTCAATAATGATGGTGGTGGAGTTGCAGGAATATTGTATAAGTGGACTAATTACCATAAAGGGTGGAGATCTCGTTGGTTTACTTTCCGTAATGGTATACTTTCATATTCCAAGAATCGCCGACAAGACCATCTTGTTACCGGTGAAGACGTCAGACTCATCGGTAATCTCCCCGGTGCCGGTAACCATAGTCGCCGTAAACTTGGACAATCCGTCGGCATTGTTCATCTTAAGGTACAAAAAACCCAATCTTTCTCGACCAATTCATGTGATACACTTCGAATTTTGTATGTTTGATTTTTTTTAAAAATAAAATAATTTATATGAAAATTACTGTAACAATTTAAAATATTTAAAGTCTTAATTTTCTTGTTTAAACTTTAAACTCTAAAAATTCAAACTTTATAACATAAATTGGAATGCTAGGAATAGTTGAATTTTTTTAGAACTGAGAGTTAGTGAGATAAAGATACAACAAATCTAATCATTCCGTTCAATTTATGTAATACCGTTGAGAGTCAAATTTATTTATTTTAACAATAAAATTACATAAAAATTGCTATAAATCATAATAATTAGCGGACATCTCTATCATATAGATTGGGATACAGTGAATAGTTGATTTCTTTAAGAACTGAGAGTTAGTGAGATAAAGGGGGAAATGGGTGTTTGTCGTGTAGTCAAAAGATTAAACTTTTCTTGAATGGGCAAAATCTTGAATTTCAGAGAATTACTCTTATTGTTTTACCTACTATTTTGTGTAGATATTTTGTGTAGATATCTGAGCCAATTTGATTGATTTTTTTAATTGTCTGATGGTCAATGAACTGTGTTTTGTTTATTTGACTGGTTGTTAATTCACAGTGGGTCACATCAGTAGGTGAGAAAGAAAATGGGGTTTTCATACCCCAGGTCGTGAGATTATACTGGTATGGTGTTGTTATGTTTTGTCATAGAACTTGGAAGTGATCCATTTGTCATCTTCACTTGGGGGTTTCTTTGATGAGTTTTCTTGTTTATTGTTTTTTTTTCTTTTCTGTTTGACAAGTTTTCCTTTATTTTGCTGTTACTAGATGAATGGTTGAGGGAAGTGGGGTTGAGAAAATTATGTTCTTTTCTTCATTAAAATAGTAGTATAGTAGTAGTAAGTACTTAGCAAACAACGAAAAAGAATAGTGAATTCTCTCTATCTCTAAACTCATTTGTGAACCAGTAGTTATCATCTTTATATTTTATGACTGAGAGTTCATTGCAAACATATGAAAGTTCTATTTTAAAGAGAGAATAAGGGAAAATGGGAAATGATATTTTTTTCTTCTATACTTGCTGGTGGATCACCTCTATTCTATGGTATGTTGATCTGTCAGCTCTCATGACAATCTATTCTAGGTTGTCTGGCCTCACCTGTTTCTAGACATACTTGTTGATGTATCGGTATCATTATCTTAAGATGTGTTTGGATTAATTTTTGGCAGAAGTAATTTATGTTTGGATGCAATAATGTAAAAATGATTTTTATAATTGATTTATGTTTGAATATTTTTGATCAAAATTGCTTTTGAAGGTAGAATTACCAAAATGGACATACATATAAATAAAAATTATTATACATATAAATAGATGAAAGTATGTAAATAAAAATTACAAATAGATAATAAAATTTAAAGTGCAATATAGTACTTAAATATTAGTAGAATATTATTACAATACTAATTTAAAATGTAAATAGTATTTAAATATTATTAAATTACTAATTTAAAGTGCAAATATTATTTAAATATTATTAAATTATTAATTTAAAGTGCAAATAGTATTTAAATATTATTACAATACTAATTTTGCATGTACTATAATTTGATTGCGGATAGAGTCTCTAACGTGATCCATCTATGATGAAGAAACTACATTAAAAATTTGTGGTTGATCAAAGTTAGATGATCTATGATAATCATGGTGAATGAAAACTTAAGCCAATGCAACCTTTTATCTTCAAAACTTTTAAAGGAAACAAACATCTCCCTCGCTTGCTTGAACATCATTGGTCGACAACATTTTGTCATCAAGTCTAGATCATTGTAATTTCATCCATGTTATGGAGCTCAGCCATCACTTCACCAATAGATGCACTCGTTATAAATATTTAAAGAGGGTAATGAAAGTTATATATATGTATTTTTTAGTAATTATTTCTATATATTTAAATAGGGTAATGAAAGTTGTATATTTGAATTTTTTGTATTAATTATTTTTAGATATTTAAAGAAAGTAATGAAAGTGAATAGAGTTGTTGATGAAAATTAAAGAGGGTAATAAATGAAAGAGTAAAATTTAAATTGAAATAAATGACTGAACATATCAATTTTCTGATTTTTACTAAAGTAGGTATTCAAAATGGCTTTTGGGTACCCAAAAGCCAATCCTTAGTTTCTTAACGTATTGTTATATCAGCTACTTCTAGACATACTTGTTGATGTATCATTATCTTAGTTTCTTAACATATGGGTTATATCCATATGTTCTACTATATTGCCAGTTGTCTACGTCTACGACATCAACTAATTGAGGAAAATGACTTATTCCCTTATGGACATCAACTAATTCCAAGATCTTTTTTCATGGAAAATGATTTACCAAAACATTCAATGTGAAAAATGATTTTGCCGTTAACCTTTGAGATGTTTGGGTGGATTCCTTACAGGTGTCGTCATTCCGTGAGAGCAGGTCTGATGATAGGCGATTCTACATATTTACAGCTACCAAGTCTCTTCATTTGAGGACAAATTCAAAGAAAGAACGGGCTGCCTGGATAGAAGCTTTGATATCAACTAGAAATCTTTTTCAGTTGAGACCTTTGAATGATAATCTCAACCTTTTGCAAAATGATGTATCTATATCTACTGAAAGATTGAAAAATCGGTTGCTTGAAGAGGGCATTGGTGAGGGGCTTGTGAAGGACTGTGAGCAGATCATGCTCTCGGAGTTTTCAGAAATAAAAGAGCAACTTAAAAGTCTTTGTGAGGAGCGCTCCAATTTGCTGGACACGTTAAGACAGTTGGAGGTAACTTTATTACATTCTCTTCATAATGTACACACGGAAGTGCATTTTATTTGATTGTACTGGGAATATCCAGTTCTCTAAATAAGCTTGGATTTGAATCCGTGACTGTATATACGTTATGGAACTATCTGACTTTGGGTAAAGCTAAGCTAAATGTCATGAGAAAGTCCTTCGCGCATTATCTTGGTATTATGCTTTCTAGATCATCTGAAAATTCAGATCCTTAGTTGGCATACATAGTAATGGTTAGAGTGATTCTCTGTTCATATTTGGAAATAAAGGAATAGACGTTGCTGTTGTGATTTCTAGTATTAGACTATTAGGTGTGTTACATTTTGTTCCTCTATGGCCCTTATAAAGGTTTGTGTCTTCTGAAGGTGAGTGCCAATTGCACTTAACGGGTTTCTCCTACTCACTACAAATAACAACAATAATTACGCTTCAACCCAGCTAAGCAAGTTGGGTCGACTATATTAATTCTCACTGCCCATGTCGGTGTACTTAAGTTCACGTTAGATCAATACTATTATTAAATAAAAACAAAAAGTACGCCTACAAAACATAGAACCTAAAGTAACATTCTAACATACAACAACTACGCCTCAGTCCAAAACAAGTTGAGTTCTTCTATATGAATCCTCGTTCCTTCATTTAAGTTCATACTATATCATCAACATTATAAAAGTAACTAAAATATTTTTCCCAAATAATTAGTATTGCCTATATATATATATATATATAAGATTTCTTTCATTGTATCTTATTTTTCGCTATGTCTGTATGGATTCCAAGAGATTGTGGGGCTGGTGAGACAACTTTTTCCGTGTGTTTTTGGGTCTACCTTGTTACTTTTTAATACTTCAATTCACCTCGGCTTCACTCCTACATACAGATGCCTCTGGAGGTTTATGGAGGACATGACCAAACCATTTTAAACGATTTTCTCTCATTTTATCCTCAAAGTGTGCTACATCCACTTTCTGCTGGATGTGTTTGTTTTTAATCCTGTCTAATCTTGACTGCACATCTATCTTAGCATCTGCATCTTTGCAATGCTCAACTTGTGGATGTGTTGGACTTTACCATCCCAAATTCACTTCCATATAACATTCAGTGGCGGAGGCACTCTAAGCTTGCACCACCAGTTTTTTGGAAATTTTCGATCAAAACGACGTCGTTTTGGGTGAAACGGTGCGTTTTAATTTTTCTCGATCAAAATCTTTTTTTGGCTGCACAAAAACATCTCTGCACCACTAGAATTTGTTTACTGGCTCTGCCACTGACAGCATTGCTGGTCTTATAAGGTGTAACTGTTTTATAGAACTTTTCTTTCAGTTTAGCACGAATATCGTGTACAACAACACGAAGTCCCACAACGTGGGGGTCTGGGGAGGGTAGAGTGTACGCAAACCTTACCTCTACCTTGGTAGGTGGAGCGGCTGTTTCCGAGAGACCCCCAGCTCCAGACAAAGCATAAACACATTTTTGATTCTCTGTTTACATCAACATCTTCATCTATAATGACCTGCTCCATGCTTCAGAATAAATTTCAAAGACTGTTGCAGATCCTCTTTTAATAATTGATTACCAGTGTTCTTTATTGGGGGAAAAAAATAAACAGAAAGTTGACTGGCAGTTTCCCGTTGTTATGTCAATCATATACAAGTTAAACAGACAGTCATCTAAATGTAAAATAGTCTGGTCATATACAACAACATACCCAGTGAAATCCCACAAAGTATGGATATATGATTTAAGTTAAGCACCAGGAAGATGTATTTACAAAACAGTGCTCTCTACCTTTTCCATATCTGCCTGAATTCCTATTTAAGTTGATTACATGAAGTACTGTTTTTGGACCTCTAATCCATATCAATTTTGATGCACTCATGTTACACGTGTTAACTTTATTTCCATGATTTGCATATTGCTGTAAAATGAGCTCCACTATCTCTAAATTGCTTAAGTTTTGCTTATGAAGGCAGGTAATATCGAAGGTGAAGCTTCCGGGGTTCATGATGGTGAATTCCACCTAATGAAGCAATTCTCCAGTTTAGGGCGTGGCAAGTACAGCGGTATGTTATTCATATACTTCTACCTGTACAAATACAGTTAAGTAAGCAAAACACAGAAACAAAAATATCTTTCCCTTCAAAGTTTCTTCAACGTTTGACAAATTGTTGCACATTCTGCTTTCTAGGCCTATGATATTAGATGAACTATAAATTGAATGAGTGCAAAATTTTGAGGTTATCTTCCAGTAATATTCACTTTCCTGAAGCGTATTGTAGCAGAAATGCTAGTAGTAGCTTTTAGAGAGGGAAAACTCTATTCTGGTTGAATTTTATTTCTGTTAGTATTTTTTGATTTACGGCCTCATCATCAGCTCTGTTTCACTTCATTAGGCTGACTTCGTAGTTGTTGTAAAGAGCTAGAGATTCAGAAAATTATTTGCTCCAGGCTTTCGCCAATTTTTTCTTGCTGATGATGTACTGGAATTTTGCCACACATCACTAAATTATTCAGCAAATTATTTGCAAGAAGCTGAATTTATCTTGTATATTAATATAACCGGAATACCCGATGAATTTTGACATAATTTTAGTGGCTGCAAACAAGTATAACTTCTTTAAATTGGTTCTCATACTCCCCCGCTTAAATACACCCTTTTCAAAGCTGATTTATGCTCCCATCACATTTTATATATGACATTGTTTGATGAACATATATTTTAAGATTGTAGGTTAAAATATTAATTGTATTTAGTGGTACGGGAGAAATATTTGGGAACGATTGAAAAGTTGGTTTGTCATATAAATTAAATTTTTGGGAGTATTTCCTTTTACTGATTGTATCAAGGCAATTATAGTCTTGTAATATTTTGGAGACGAATTACTGAAGTTGGCCTTGCTGAAACATTATCAATCATTATGGGGTGGAGACATCAGATGTCTGCATGCAGAATCTAATAGTTGGCGCAATTATCACTTCACTTTCCCATCCCATGTATGTGTTGCACTAAGCCCAATCAGAGACAACTACAAGGTCGCACCTGTTTTTTTTATCTATTTATCAAAAGATAACTCTATCTTCACTTTTCCTTGCCATTTTTTCAAAATAATTTCTGTATGTTGCAATGGTGTAATAAAAGTTGCGTGAATATATTTTCATGATCGCTGGTCAGCTAAATCAGTTATGGGCACTACCAAAGAATGGTAATAATAGGCCTAAATAGATATATCCATAGGGCTCTATCCCAATGGCCCATCAGAAGCATTTCTCTCATTTTTTGATAACCGTGGTGTCCAAGCCCGCACATCGACTAATTCCACGGGATACCTGCTATCTCCCACCAACAATAGGTATAAGGTAACTCTGTCCACCACGTTAAGACAGATTATCTCGGGGTTCTCAACCCACTTGTTTGACCACTAGAACACACCCTTGGGTGCGAGAAGCATTTTTTTTGTCTAAAGGAGCTTAGCATTATATATATTAAATAGTGAATATCTTAAAATGTTTGAAAGCTGTACATTACTATTGCAAAGTTCTGTTAGCCTCTGGTCAAACAACTCAATAAGGGACGAGAACCTTTCACATGTTTTCTTAGTCACAAAGGTACAGACTTTTATGTGGAAGAAGTGTTGGGTGTATGCACATCATTTGACCTCATACATTTCATTTCAGAATGGAGTACAACTGAATCATCTGATGATATTGAGAAGCAAGAGCTTGATGAAGCGTCAGATGAAGAGGAAGCCAACTATCTTGACGCAAATGAATGCTTTTATGAACATATATCTGGTGGGTCAGTAGCTGGGGACCACATGACAAACAATACCATTGATGCATCTGCACATGCACAAGTTGTACGCAGAACAAAGCTGCCAGATCCAGTTGAAAAAGAGAAAGGGGTTAGTCTTTGGTCTATGATCAAAGACAATGTCGGGAAAGATCTAACACGAGTTTGCCTGCCAGTATATTTCAATGAGCCAATTTCATCCCTACAAAAGTGCTTCGAAGATTTAGAGTACTCGTATCTTTTAGATAGAGCATATGAACATGGAAAATCGGTACGAACTTTATTAGTTTCATCTCTTGTTACTATGAGAGCATGACTAGGCATTTGTGTTTACCTTCTTGTGTTTTATCTGAAAAGGTGCTTATCAGGCTCTTCTAAATTAACAATTACATGAAATTGATATTGCTTGAACATTATTCAGCTACTTTGTTACTTGCCTCATTTCTTATTCAAGTATTAAAACAAGTACACTTCTCTTTTTGGTCGTTCAAAAACTTTTGAGGTTTTCAATTAGGTAAGCGTTTAGGTATTGAAAAGTCTATCTGCTATCTCTCCTTTAATGGTTCCATCAAAAGGAGAAAAGGAAATGTAATTAGTGAAACTTCTTTTGTTAGGTGAGTCACTGTTTGTACACTTCTGGACTGCAAAGATGCTAACTCTTAATTGCTAGGTATAAATTTGTGTGTCAGAACATCGTTTTGGAATCATTGTTTCAGACACAAATTTTAACCTTTGACGAATAACACAAGTTATAATCTTGTTAAGATAATATATTAGTTTTAGGATGGCAGCTGAGGTCCAAAAGCTTGATATTGCGTCTTTGAACCAAATTTATAACTTTGTATGTTTTGCTGAAGCACGATTGTTGCTTTTAGTCTTCTGTGTCTTGCTTTCTACCTAAAGGTTTATATCAATTTCCTTTCTTTCCTTAGGAACAGGCTTCTTTATTAGCGAATTCTTTCCAATTATAGTTACATGGTTTCGAGCAATTCTTGGTGAGATATTTAGCTTTTATGTTGATGATCATTGTCTTACTTTTCCAGGGGAACAGCCTTTTAAGAATTCTAAACGTTGCTGCTTTCGCTGTGTCTGGTTATGCTTCAACGGAAGGCCGGAATTGTAAACCTTTCAATCCTTTGCTTGGGGAAACTTATGAAGCTGATTTTCCTGAGAAAGGAGTCCGCTTTTTCTCGGAGAAGGTACTTTATCAAGAATATATAGTGCTGTTATTTATCGAACTGATTCTAGAAGTACAGGTTTATATCTGTGCATGCAACTTCCCCTTGTTAGACAATAATAACAAGAGAAAGTATCTTATATTTTCTTAGCCTTTTCTACCAAAGTGAATTACTATGAAAAATCGATAGGCGCAGAAGTTTTAACTTACTGAAGAAAGAATTAATTTGGAATAACAGGGGAAGTTGAAACTGGAATTTCTTACTTAAGTCTCTGATTGCAATGAGTTGATATTTATGAGAATAATTAGCCAATTCTTGAAACAGGTTAGTCACCACCCAACACTTATTGCCTGTCACTGTGAAGGTAGAGGATGGAAATTCTGGGCTGACAGTAATCTTAAGTCAAAATTTTGGGGAAGATCAATTCAACTTGACCCTGTTGGAACACTAACCTTAGAATTCGACGATGGGGAGATTTTCCAGTGGAGCAAGGTAGGCAGAACCTCATGCAGATCATTAAGCAGTTTAACAGATAGTTTGTTTGCTATTGAAGTTCTCATTTTTTTGTTTAATTTTGAGATTTTGGTATCCTCAGGTCACGACAAGTATCTACAATCTTATCCTTGGTAAGATATATTGTGATCATCACGGGATAATGAATATACGTGGCAATCGTCAGCACTCATGCAAGCTCAAGTTCAAAGAACCATCCATTATCGAGCGTAATCCTCATCAGGTAAACGAGGAGAAATCCTATAATTAATTTAACAATATCTTATTTCTATACTTCTAAATTGTGCTGTATTATTGGCCGGATAATTCAAAATTCAAACCAACTCTACAGGTTCATGGATTTGTTAAAGATGTCTCTGGGAAGAAAGTTGCTACGTTATTCGGAAAGTGGAACGAGAGCATGTACTACATCAACGGAGAATGGGCAAGCAAGCCTAAGGATTCATCTGATTCATCTTTATTGTGGAGAAGGAATAATCCATCCCCAAATCTCACTCGATACAACTTGTCGTCTTTTGCTATTACATTGAATGAGTTAACGCCAGGACTTAAGGTACAACAGATTGTTAATGAAATATTCACGTAAAAGATCAACTTCCTCTTTTATGTTCGGCTAATTGTCGTTTATAGCCTGTCTAATATGCGTGCTTAATATCGAATAAAGGAGAATCTGCCACCCACAGATTCAAGACTCAGACCTGATCAGCGACATTTGGAGAATGGGGAATACGACAAGGCAAATTCAGAGAAGTTGCGGTTAGAGACACGACAGAGAATGGTATGTCTGCTTCCACATGAGTCTCCTCATCTCTTTCTATGTCCATATTGCAGAGTTGGATCCTTAGGCTTGTTCTCTTCTTAAATTTGGGTCCTATATACCTCCTGGTGAATTACTTGTCCTTGAGAATGCCTCTATTTCAGAGTCTCTTACAGGACTCAATGTGGTTTCGGAATCTCATGCTGATCTTTTGATCTCTTCATCTCTTAATTGTTGTCTGACTGAGCTGAATGTTCTCAATTTCACCTAGGTGATTTTTGGAGTCAATGTACTGCCAGCCAGAAACTAGAAAGTATAAACAAGCTCACTTACATGACTTCTTGAGAAACTTGCAGATAGTATTGTAATAATTAAAAAGTAGGACTCGGTAATCTCAATCATAAATCAATATTGTGGAGGCTTTAACATTTTATGTAGTATAATTATGGAGACAACAGTTGGATAGCAGGGTTTGGTAGAGAGTATGTTATGTATGTATTTAGGCTTACATTATATGCCATCAATCTTTTCAGCATACTTTTCTTAGAGATGATATCCAATTGATGGATTGGATTATGTGGACGTTAATTGGATTTGGGAGTTTCAGGCCCTGTAATCCTCCCAAGTTCCCCAAATCTTGAAATTCACACAGCTAAATTTCAGCTAATATTGTTAATTTATGAATCTTTATTATTTTTGTCTAAACAAAGCACTTTCGCTTTCCTTACAGTCCAGGAAATTACAAGAGAATGGTTGGAGACCCCGGTGGTTTCAAAGAGAAGGTGAAGATGGGATTTTTCGGTATACGGGTGGTTATTGGGAGGCAAGGGAGACGGGTACTTGGGATGGCTGCCCGAATATTTTTGGCGAGATTGATCAAGATCTCCTCAGCTCCTTTGAAGGATCCTGATGTTTTAGAAGGTATAAGGTTCGAGAACCTACTTTTCTACTTAAATTATGCACTTCTAACACTTCCATTTCCTAGCTATTACTTGCACATATGTTTTGGAAAACAACCGCATGGCTACGTGATCAGCTCGTGTCAAGACAAGGCTCGGCTTCTAGCTAACTTTTCACCTCTTTAAACACTGATATCCAGATGATTACTTTGTTGAAACATACTTGTCAGATTCATATCATGTTTGTCATAACCTCAATTGTCTTTGCTCGCATCATATGCACAGATTTATGCCTAAATACCAAATCACATCTTCAAAAGTTTCTTCTCTGCCCCAGTTCCCTGGTAAAATATACTCAAGTGGCCAATATATAGTTAAATTGGAGACCTAATATTGATATGTATCTTCCATGCATGTTTTCTCCTCTTTATAAAGGATATCAAAAGGCTATGTGGTACTTTCAGGGACCTGAAGATTTGTAGATTAAAGACAACTTTGAGCAGAGTATTATCGGGAAATTTTATAGACGAAAGGAGTATGTGTTTTTTAGTTGTTTAAAGATAGTTCTCAGAGGTTGACAAAAGTCAATCCAGAATTCTGAAGGCCTTTTTTTTAGGATGAAGAGACAATCTTGCAACAGTTGACGAACGATGGAAGCAAACAACTGGAGAAGTTCCTTACTAGATCTATGCATCAAGCTGCTTTGATCAGAGGCTTGTATTTTGTGTTGAATTTGATCCCATTTCATTATATGCTTCATTTTTCCTCGGCTAGGCCTTAGTTTAGGTTATTATTATTTGTACTATTTATGTTTGAAAATAAAAATAGCAAAAAAAGTATGGATGTATTAAAGAAGTAAACCATAGCTTTTGTAAAGACCTATAGTAGATTAGTGCTACACATGTTGAGATATACACAAAGAACTAGCTTCCGGGATTCTCATTTACCCAAATATTCAACTTCTTTCAACTCTTTTTGTTATTTTTCCTTTTGAAACATCTTGCTAGATATTCAATAATGATGAATGAAGAATTAGATATTGGACTATCTACTCTCCAATGGAATGTCGAGCGTTGCAAAGACGGATACAAAGTTAGACATTATGGGTTCGACATGACATGAAAACAAATAACCTAATCAAATCAGCAAATACAGTGAGCAATACCATTTCTTGCAACATATTTGACCCAAAAAACCCTAAGGAAATAAATTGATGGGATGAAAGTTTAGACGAATAGATTAGCAGATGACATTATTAATTTGATAAAAAAAGTATAACGAGGTAAAAAGGACATGATTAACGTCAATATTAATATATGTGGGTTTGCAAACACACATCTATTCATATAAAAGTTCAAATATATCGAAAAGAAAGAGTTGGAGGCATAATGTGGGTGAATTTGACAAAAAATAATAATAAAATAAAAAAAAACAGAGTCAGAATGAACGTTGAGGTGAATTTTTGTAGACATATACCAACAAATGTATATAACATCATTTAGAAGTTCAAATATGAATAACTACTAAATAAACAAGAATTAGTGATTGTAGCTAAAATAAAATAAAAGTCGTAGTTAATCTTATTTTGCAATGGATTAATAACAGATTATAAAAAAAATTGTTAACTGCAAGCTATTTAGCAACATATTAATAATGAAGTTCGTAGCTAATTCAATTACTTTTTTCAACGAGGTACAATGTGGGAGTAAGATGTAGCCAATTTGCGAGTTGTGGCTTTTAGTAGGCATTTTTCATAATAACCAGTTTTTTTCTTTTCTTTTCAAGGTTCCATCCATATGATGGCGGAGTTAGGCATGACTCTGACCTGCATATTTACCAAAAAATATAATTACACGGAAGAAGATGTAAACCTTAGTCTCTAAACATTATGAAAGTTAGTATTAACAAACTTTAGATACATATGTATGTAAAAATATCCAGCTTATACAAGGATGTTAGAGTACAATAATATACGCATTAAAATCCCATAATGTGGGGTCTGGGAGGGTAGAGTGTACACATACCTTACCTCTACCAAGGTAGGAAGACTATTTCCGAAAGACCCTCGGCTCAAGAGAAAGCATAAAAGAGGTCAGATAAGGATAAAAAATTCAAAGCATTATGAAAATGAAAATAACAAAAGCGACTAAACTCTGATAAAATAATTTAAAAAAGGGGTAATAGCTACCACATATAAAATAGGATAATCGAAGTACAATAAATATCAGGTAGTAGCAGAAATCAAAGCACAAGAAACTATAAATGTGGGCACTCTGAGGGACTAAGATGTGGGCAATCCGTGGTTTCATAATTGTGGAGATAGCTCATCCAGGATATGTCTGTCGACTTCACAAAGCTCTTTTCTTTATGGACTGAAGCAAGCTCTGAACGTCTTTGCAAAAACAACGAGTTAAATATACCTCTATCTGATAGAATATTAGAAGAATATTTTCGTATCATTGTATATCTTTTATATTTAGGTAGTTTATATTCCGATTGTAATTATGAAGATTAGTTACCTAGTTTATATCTGTGTAAATAATCATGTAACATTATATATTATACAAAATAATCAATGAAAAGACAGGGAACATATTCCTTTATGGTATCAGAGTCAAAATCCTAAAATTACCCTAAGCCGTCGTCGGCCCCCTACCTTCGTCGACCACCTTTTCTCTATCTCTTTCGATCTCTCTCCCAAATTTTCAATGGTTGAACAATCCAAATTCTATCATGCTCTTGTTGTTAACAACATCAAGAATTTCATTCCCATAATCATTGAGATGGAAAAAGTTCAGTATTCTTCCTGGGCATAACTGTTTAAGATCTATTGTCATGTGTACAAAGGCATCGATCACATCATGCCCCATAAATCAAAGCTCCTAGAGACACGTGATGTTTTTGATGATGAACTTTGGTCACACTTAGATGTGGTTATTGTACAATGGATCTACAACACAATCTCGAACAATCTATTACATACAATCATTGAAACCGACGCCACCGCACGACAAATGTGAGAGCGATTGAAAAATATTTTTCAGGATAACAAGACACAACGTGCCTTGTATCTGAAAAATCAATTTAAGGACATTTAGAATGATGATTTTCCTAATGCGTCGGCCAATTGTCAAGAACTTAAGATGATTGTCGATTAACTCTCCAACGTTGGTGCATCGGTCACAAACAATGATTGGTGATGCAACTTATTGCCAGTTTAAATGAAACTTATGACGACGTCGCTACTATCCTCCAACAAAGTACGTCATTGCCTCCATTCTATGAGACCCGTTCGAGACTTATCCTTGAAGAAACTGAAAAATCAAGCGGGCAACGGCCAATGCAAGCATCGCAGACGCCGCCCTCATAACCATCGTCGACACAACTGTCGACCGAAGGGGCTCGACTTCTGCCCCATACCACTGGTAAGCCAACGATTTGAAACGTGACTCACATTCCCGGAATAACAACAAAGGAAGAAAATTAAAAAATTGCCATGATTGTCGAGGAGGAAATAATAGTTATGGTGGCAGGAGGTAGTCCCCGCCGGCCGGCAGCCACTCAAAGCGGCAACAGTCATGGTAGCAGCCTCCGTCGTGGGCTGCATACCCGCCATGAGAAGCGTGGGGCCAACATACGTGGGTTGCTCCACCCTGCCCCTACCCGGTGACATCCTGTACCCAACGTCTGACCCGACAGTTGGTACATGGATACTGACGCCACATCCCATATGACGACATCTCAATGTACTCTCTCATCTTATTTCAATATGAGCAATTTAAACCGTAATATTATTGTTGGTAGTGGACAAATCATGCCCATTCGAGGTTATGGACAATCATCCCTTTCTCCACTACCCCCATTATCTTTAAAAAATGTCCTTCATACCTCAAAATTTATCAAAAATCTAATCTATGTACGTCATTCACAACCGACAATAATGTTTCCTTGAATTTTATCCTTTTGGTTTCTCTATGAAGGACCTTCAAATAGGGATGTGAATGAGATGTGATAGAACACCACCACCGTCAGCCATCCATCCTCATCTTCATCAATCTTTGTAGATATTTCGTCTAGTTTATGACATAATAGATTAGGACATCCGGGAAATTCTACTTTATGCTCCCTTAGCAAAAATGAATTTGTTGATTGCAAACATGTTTCTTATCCTCCTGTTTGTGAATCTTGTATTTTTGGGAAACATGCCAAGTTGCCATTTTATTCTTCATCCACATGTACTTTAATGTCATTTGATATTATACACAGTGATTTATGGATTTCTCATATTTTAAGCACGGTCGGACATCTATATTATATGTTATTTTTGGATGATTATTCCAACTTCCTATGAACTTTTCCCATTGATAATAAGCCCCAAGTCTATATTATATTTTTTTCTTCATTTAGTTCATTAATTAAGACATAATTTGAAAAGAATATCAAATATTTTAATGTGACAATAGGGGGGAATTCGATAATAAACAATTCAAACTTTTTGGCGCCAAACACGGCCTTGTTTTTCACTTTTGTTGTCTTCACACCTCTCCATAAAATTAAAAAGTCGAACGAATGATTAGAACCATAAATAATTTAGTTCATGCCCTATTTGCTCCGACTCTATCCCCCCCCCCCCTTATTTTTGGAATTACGCTCTATCAATGACAACATATCTCTTGAACATTTTCTTAAACAAGTCTCTCACTCAAGTTCTCTATCTTCGGGATCCTTTCTATAAGCATTTATGAACTTTTGGATGTCTATGCTACCCCCTCCATCTGTCCACTCAAATCAATAAGCTACAACTTTGGTCCACCCCGTGTGTCTTTCTTGGTTACCCCTCTAATCATCGAGGTTATAAATGTAGCCAAAAAATAATCATTTCTAGACATGTCATATTTGATGAGTCCCAATTTTCCTTTGTCAAACTCCATTCTCCACCTCCTAATTCCTATGACTTCTTAAATGACAACCTCAATCCCCTTCTAATTCATCACTTGCAAAATCAGTCTCTATCGTCATCGATTCCCGACCCATTTTCTGTTATCCCAAGTCGGGTAGACCACCAAGCCCCATAACGGAAACCTCAGAACAACCACTCTCGACTTTCTGACACCGCTGCCGTCTTTCGGCCAGTGCCCCCGCCCCCTCTTCCCGATCCCACTACCTCATCTCAGCCCCAATTTCCTAATCCTAGTATTCTTCCTGATCCCACTACCTCGTCTCGACCCTACCTTCCCTATCTCGTTCACCCACCCCTCCCCCCCCTCGCGCGACATCCATACGGAAAATGGAAATCCGTGCTATGCACGATATTTTTCAAGCTCAAACAATACTTTAATTTGTCAAATTCGGTTGCCCTTTTACCTCTTCCTCACAATCCGAAAATGTCTTATCCGATTCTAATTGAAAAACTGTCATGACTGACGAATATAATGCTCTTATTGAAAATAAGATGTGAGATCTAGTACCCCATCCTCCTGATGCTAATGTTATTTGTTATATGTGGATTTTTGTCATAAAAGAGAATTTGATGGTTCTTTTGAGAGGCACAAGACACATCTTGTAGGTGATGACATGTCTTAATAGGTGGAAGTAGATTGTGATGAAACTTTTAGCCCGGTGGTCAAGCCGACAACTGTCGCGCCCTTTTCGGCCGCGGCATTTTCTAAAGAAATAGCGAATCTGCTCAAAAATGCAAATGTTAGAAGTTAGAAAATAAATAATAGTGCTAAAAGTTTAAGAGAACGCTAAAATATTTTTAAAATGCTAACGGATGCCAAAATCGCAAAAGAGGCTAAAGTTAAAAGGGTGCTAAAAATGCCTAAAGGCTAAAGGGTGCTAAAATGCTAAAAGGCTCGCGGAGTCGCCACCTAATTGATTTGGGTGAATTAGGACACCTAAATGTTTAACTAGTAAACATTAACTCCATTTAATGGTCTGCTAAACTTAATGAGATTCTGGGTAAGGGTTCTCTATTATCCTAAAGGGAAGGGGTTAGGCACCCTAAATGATCCGCTGACTTGCGGTTGTCCGTTCAAACCTAGGTCAATTATTGTAATAGAAAAATGCATGTTTAAAGATATTTAAGCAAAGGATATTTATAAGCACAAGTGTAATTTGGCCTGCATAAAATATAGGATTTATATAAAGCGAATCTTAATTGAAGACATGCATTTAGAAATAGTTAGAAGACGTATGAAATTATTCTTTGTATTAATCGGGATTTCCTCAAAGCAGTTTTAAAAATCTTTCGACTAACCATATTTATCATGCTAGTGTAGAGTATTACGCGGTTTATTATAGCTTATTAAACAAGGCGAGCCTAAAGTAATTAGCCTAAAGGGAATTGGTTTCTAGAAGTTTAAGGTTTAGATATTCTAATATTCCTATTAATTAATATAGCGTTAGACAAATAATTTACAATAATAAATGAATGGGGGAGCGGGATACAAATAATAAGATGACTCGAGGGATGGCGAAGTCATTTCGCCTCTGGCTTAGAATTTCTGATGCGGGGATAAATGCATGTAGACGTGGGTCTTCGTATTTGCCACAATGAGTCCCGCTATGTGACTCTTTGTTACTCCGGTGCATTTCATGTAAAAAAAGAAAGATATAGATTAGTATATGCTTCATATACTCATCAAATTATAAATTGACATAAAATCTAAACGCAGTCACCAAATGTTCATGCCAGACAACTAATATAGGACATTATGTATGAATACGGTAGAGCCTGGGCAGTGAGGCTTAAAAGGGGCCTAAATTCCTTTACGCCCAAATTGGGCTTCAGCCCAAACGCCTTACATGCAACCATAGAAGGTGAAGCCTCAAATAGTCAATTTTCTTTAAACACGAGAGGGAATAAGCCGGCCCAAATAATCTATTCCGTTGATCATGACGGAATCAGATTGCCTGCATTTTCAAATAATTAAAAGGGTAAAGTACATCACACAAAAAAAACATGACTTAGGGGGTACTACAAGCTATTCAAACACTCAGATGGACAAAGACAGGCCTGTTTGTAGACCAGTTAAAGTTTCTAGGCGTGATGCACTCAATAACATACAAAATATATATATGATATTACTCGATATATCCGAAAGATATACATGCGACATGGGCAGAGATGTATTCGTATCAAGGGATGTGTCCTGCAGGTCAAATTCAGGATGTTTCTCATACTGAATACATCAGAGGAAACATATTTAAACATAGTCCAATCCTACCAATTATTTCTGACCCCTGAGATAATGTAGATTCATCCGAGCTTAATATTTAACATGGTATTATATAGACCAATTTAACAGATTACAATAGGAGACATCGTATACTGTCATGGACCGGTTTTAAGACTCAACAAAGTAGAGCTAAATATGCAGTCATGTTAACAGATACGCAGATCAGAAAGTAAATAAACCAACATCCTGAGATGACATACACACAATATTTTAAAGTATATGTGGTATACTTAGATGTATGCAAAGATATACAGCCTTGATATACACCTTGTATATATCTAAACTCCTATATTTTATATATCTCTGAAAACATCATTGTAAGTTTAGTAAATCCGAGAGAACAAGCCAGCACAAGCAGGTTGAACATTAATTAATATAATGGAAGATGGATGGATATCCCACATGATTCAAGGCAAACAATATTTAATCAACTAATGCATAAAAGCGCAACAAGCAGTGGCGAGACAGATTTCTTGGCGTGATCCAAGTAAAACAAAGTCGAACCTAAATGGACTCCCTCAACATCTCGAGACTTGAAATTAACTGAGACATAACTCAATAGGTTTTCAACTAAGCCTGCTAGAAAATATATTCACAAAAGACCATTGCCTGACTGATTACATCTAAGTCTGAATCCTGGCACTATCTGACTCAAACCAGCAGCCAAACCAATGATCATACTGGTATGAAACGAATAGCTATCATTCATACATGGTTGGACAGATTATGAACTTTATTATCCAGAAATGATAAGTTAAAAAAAAAAATCCCTTAACTCAAACAGTCGACCAAACAATACTTGTAACCAGTTTCGACATACTAAACTAACTCATAGGGAACTTAATCACCAGTACCATAATATATTTAATAGACGACGTAACAAAATAAACAGGAGACAATGTCAACTAACTAGCCAAATCAGATACACAAAGATAGAACCCATGTCGAACACACAGTAATAACAAAACGAAAGAATAATGTGTTTACCTTTCTGACACGCAGGGCAGCCGATCAAGTCGCTTCTGAGCCACTCGTCGTATTGCGATGCGATTAAAGGCGAGATTGAGTTGTTGGTTTCTTTCTTTGGACTAAAAGGGTTGAACCTCCTATTCTTGCGATGCTATGGTTTCCGACCGAGCCCCTAGTTGATGCCTCGATCGAGTTCTATTGCATATGTTTTTAGGTCTTTGTCGGATGATTGAACGATCCCTTTGCATGTGTTTATATAGCCATGTTTTGGGTTCCCTATTAGGTAAGTAATAAAAGGCCGATTCTGTGTATTGATAATTCGTGCTGATTCGTGCTATTTGTTACTGATTTCGTGTCCTTTTTAGGACGAGATTTGGGGTGTGTTTTATGGTAAGAAATCACTGAAGACGTGTGTGCAGGTGAAGGGAAAGGAAGGTGGGGAGCGGTATTTCCGGAGAATCGCGGTCGGCGTGGGCGCACATGGCGGCTTTTAGTTTAGGGTTCTTCTCGTTTTGGTGTTTGGAAGACGAAGTGAAAGGGTTTGGGTGATATAAGGTAAGCTGGGTTTGGGCTATGGGTCGCGGGTATTGGGCTGGGCGACGGGTTTTGGGCTGGGTAGATATTAAGTGTATTATTAGTATTAGTTTTAGGCTTTAGTTAATTTAATTAGGTATTTAATTAGTGGTAAGTTATTTTAATTAGGATTAGATTATTTAGGTGCTTTATTAATCTACTTGTTAAAATAATAAATGCGGGCGTGTTATTTAAGTGCTTAATATTTTAGAATGCGGCGCTATTTATTTAAAACTTATTTATTGTGCATTATTAAAACGTTAAATTAAATTAAAGTTGAGCTTAGATTGAATTATTTAAATGCTAAATGCAAATATGATTTTTAAGAATTGTTTAAAGCTTTATAAATGCGACGCTATTAAATGCATGTGTTAGACTAAAATTAATTGACTTTAAATTGCAAATGATTACTAATTAATGCGGCTATGCTACCTGACACGACGTTATCGCTAAATTATTTATTTTATGCGTTTATTAATTATTTAAGAATTAACGACAAAGCTTAAAGTTAATAAGTGCGGGCGCGGGACTCTAAATGCTTAAGACTTTACGTAAGACGCGATGCCATTATTAAATTAATTATTTATGCCTGTATTTATGTTTTATTGTAGTATTTTATTATAAAAAATCCTAAAAAATTATTTTACAAAATTAGTGTAATTTTATGGTTAATGGCTGGACGGGAGGGTCAAAATTGGGTGTCAACAGATGTCCCTCTTTGTATGGAGATGATGGAAGAATCTTCGGACAAAGACGTTGACTCATAGCCAATTTTGTCTCGATCTTCAGAGTTGCAAAAATGCTGGGCAGGTAGATAAGGCTGACGCAAAAATCAAAACTGTCCCAGTGTCGAGTTATGACGACACTGGGTTACCATGGCCTAAACACCACGGCGGGCTAACGCGGACTTAAAGATGTCCCAGTGTCGAGTTATGATGACACTGGGCCATGGTGCAAAAGGTAAAAGAATATAACTGGCTTGAACACAGGGTGTCTTGCATGGCTTGTGGTCTGGTTCTATGGTGATGTAGAGCGAGTGGACCGACGCTGAGGCGCTTCGCCAATCGTTGGGAAAGGTCGCCCCAACGATTGCCCTGTCATTGAAGAGAAATTCCACGTTGTGCTCTCGCTGCTGCGCTAAGACTTGAACAAACGGTTAGTGTATAATCGCTAAGGCAAAAATAATTTTAAAACAATGTAACGTGGATAGAAAAGGTTATCCCGCAAAATGGATGATGGCTGTGTTGATGCGATCTGCGAATGTTGTGATTTCGCCGCACGACGTGTTGCGATTGTGAACGCGACACGCCGCCTCCGCAATTGCCCGCTCGTACTAAAGCTCAAAAAGAGTTAGTGCATAACCGCTAAGAATAATAAAGACGCGTGAGAAATGCAATTTCGGGAGTATAGGAATCGTCCCTGCGTGATATGCTGATGATGGTGTCATTTTCGGACTTGCGGCCGATAACGCCGCTGTTCGACGTTCTTTGGCGCCGTTGCATGACGCACCTTGATGGTGTCGTTGCCGACACACGCCGATAACGCCGCGTCGGACGTATTGCCGGGGCGTCGTTGCGTAGACGCACGCCGATGGTGTCGCCGCTCGACACAATGTTGATAACGCCGTTGCTGGACGTATTGTTCGGGCGTCGCTGCGTAGACGCACGATGGTGTCGCCGCTCGACACACGCCGATGGTGTCGTTGCCGACACGCCGATAACGCCGTCGACGCGGCGTGCCTTTGGCGTCGTTGCGTAGACGCATCGCCGATGGTGTCGCCGCTCGACACACGCCGATAACGCCGTTCGGACGTGTTGCTTTGGCGTCGTTGCGTAGACGCACGCCGATGGTGTCGCCGTTCGGACACACGCCGATAACGCCGTTGCACGGACGTATTCGCCGGGCGTCGTTGCGTAGACGCACGCCGGTGTCGCCGCCGACACACGCCGATAACGCCGCCGCTCGACGTATTGGCCGGGCGTCGTTGCGTGCAGACGCAATGTTGATGGTGTCGTTCGACACACGCCGATAACGTCGTTGCTCGGACGTTGCCGCTCGTAGAATAAATGCTCGCAAGCCGAGCCGAGAAAACGTTAGTGCATACCCGTTTAAACAAGATGATGAGCATATAGGATAGGTGCATTTTTATGGATAGAGATGTCGTCCCTGATATGCCTGACGAATACTGGGATGTTGCCCTTGCACTGCGACTGACGAATTGTTACGATGCCTTTGTTGTGTGCGATGCGCTGGTTGCAAGTTTGACTTTATGCCCGAAGCCGACGCTTAGGTTTTGTTGCGAACTCAACTTTGATTGCCGATTGTTGATGCCGCTTTCACTGCTTCTTGCCGCGACTTTGATTGTTGTCATCCTTCGCTTTGGTCGCTTTTCCGCTTCGAAGAGACCTTTCGTCGATTTTCGCTTTGGCTATTGCGCTTTACGCTTAACATGAAAAACTCGCGCCAAAGAAAATTTGTGAGTTTTTGGGGTCGATTCGACTTTGTCGCCTTGTCTCCTTGATATCTCGCGTCGCTTTGTTTGGGACTGCAACCCTGTCGACCTCTTTGAGATGTTTAGTAGTGCCAAAAGCATTTTCCAAAATGAGATGTTTTCAGAAGTATGCACAAAACATCTTTTAGAAATAAACATTTATATGACATGCGTAAAAAATGTAAAAGCCTCGTCTAATTTGCCGAATATGACATGTATTTCACCAAACGAACATCCTTTGGAATCCTTGTTATCGCTTCCTCATAGCGCGCAAAACCGTCTCAATTCCAATGTGTCGCGTGGGCGAACTTAACTTGATGAATTGCTCATATCGTTTTGAATAACCCAAACCCTTTGTTGCTGTAGACAAATGGAAGATTCCTAACGGTGTGACCGGCCGATTTAGCCGCCACGATCCCCACGAGGAATCAGTCATGACGTAGTTCATTACAGCGAAATGGGTAAAATTCTAAAAGTGGGACCGAGGCCGATATGGCCGCCACGATCCGCCAAGGGAATCAGTCATGACGTAGTTCGACATAAAGGGCTTTTGATTTGCGTGGCGAGACCCTATATATGGGCTCTATGCATATCCCACCGAGGAATGCAGCTTTTACAATATAAAGGGGATTACACGGAAACAAATACTCCTAGACGTAATATCTCTTCATCAGATCTGCGTTGATAGCCTTGGGCCATACTCGCCGTCCATTTCAGCCAAGATCGGGGCCCTCCACTTAATACTCGATGGACTATGTAGGCCCTCGCCAATCGTGCGAACTTTCCTTTAGCTTCACTTTGATTCGAAATACGCGTTTAAAACCAATTGTCCCGTTTGAATAACCTTGGCCTTACTCTCTTATTAAAAGCTCTAGCCATTACGCTTTGATATAGCCGCCATGACAGATCAGATTCAACCTTTTTCGTCAATCAACATCAATTGCTCATAACGATCCTCAGATCCACTCGGCCGCCAACTTCGGCTTCTGGATGATTCTCAACGATGGTATTTCCACCTGCCGTAGCACGCTTCGCTCCATACACCAAAAGATACGGCGTTGCCGGTAGAAGTTCGGATTGTGTGCGATAACCCAAAAGCGCAAAAGGCAAATTCTCGCCAATGTTTGTAGTTCTTGATCATCTTGCGCAATATCCTCTTGATGTTCTTATTGGTCGCTTCATCGCCCATTCATCCGGGGTCAGACGAGTGGAATTACGCGCATGATCTTGAAATTTCCACATATATCACGATCAAATTACCGTTGAGATTGCTTCCATTATCGGTCACAATTGATTCAGAATCCCAAATCGGCAAATGATGTTGTTGCGAACGGTCGACCACCACCTTTTTCGCCACCGACCGTGTGATGACGCTTCTACCCACTTAGTGAAATAGTCAATCGCTACGAGGATGAATCTGTGCCCATTTGAAGCCGCGGGTTCGATAGGGCCGATGACATCCATGCCTGCCGCGAATGCCAAGGAGAACTTGTCACATTAAGCTCACTGAGGCACTCGAATCAAATCTCCATGACCGCATTGCCGACATTTACGCACAAAGCGGATACATCTGTTTCCATCGTCATCCAAAAATAACTCGCCGCGTAATCTTTTCGCCAAAGTGAAGCCGCTCATATGAGGTCCACACGCCCCTCCGTATCTCTTCTACTAGCTTGCTCGCTTCGAGCATCGACAGATCTCAATAGGCCCAGATCTGGAGTCCTTCGGTACACAATTTCTCCGTTCAAAAAGAAATGATTTGCTAGTCTCCGAAGTGTCTTCTTCTGGATGTTGGTTATGCCTTCTGGATATTCTCCTGCTTTGAGGTACCTTTTGATGTCATGGTACCATGGATTGCCGTCTGTTTCTTCGTCTATATGGGAGCAATAAGCCGGCTGCTCCAGCACACTCACTGTGATTGGATCGATGTAATTCTTGTCCGGATGCTGGATCATGGAGGATAAGGTTGCCAATGCGCCAATCTGCTCGATCCTGAACATGCCTAAATTCTATGTGGTGAACCTCTTCGTAATTCCTTCACGCAAAATAAGTAGGAAGTATCTTCATATTCTTGGTTGCCCATTCACCTGCACTGGATCGAAGTCCGAATCACCTATGACCAAAGAACTCTTGTATGTCCATATCTACGCCATTCCGAGCCCCAATATGCAAGCTTCATATTCCGCCATATTGTTGGTGCATGGAAATCGAGTTTCATGGAAATCGGATAATGCCGACTGCTTTCAAAACCAAACCGCTCCAATGCCGACTTTTGAAATTTGCCGCCCATCAAAAACATCCTCCAACCCGTAATCCTGCGAGATATCTTCTCCGATAAACAATACCTCTTCATCAGAAAATAGGTTCGGCGGGCTCGTACTCATCGATCGGGTTCTCAAAGAAGATGATCACCTAATGCCCGCCCTTTTACGTCTGCGTGGCGTAGACGATGTCAAACTCGCCAACATAATTTGCCATTTCGCTAGTTTTCCGGTGGTACGGGCTTCAAGGATATACTTAAGCGGATCCATCCTCGAAATAAGATAAGTAGTGTATGCCGATAGATAATGCACGAACTTAGGCGACCCAAGTTAACGCGCGCAACAAATGCGTTCCAGCAGAGTATAACGAGCTTCATACTTTGTGAACTTCTTACTCAAATAGTATATGGCTTGCTCCTTTTTCCTCGCTTTCATCGTGTTGCCCAACACGCATCCAAAGCATTTTCTAACACGGACAAATAGAGTAGCAAAGGCCTCCTGCTCGAGGTACTAGAATCGCGATTAGACAGTATTCTTTGATTCTCAAAAGCCCGCTGCAACTGTTGTCCATTTGGTAGTCGCATCCTTTTTCAATAATTTGAATATCGGCTCGCATATCACTTGAGATCGGGCTATGAACTCTTGATGTAGTTGAGGCGACCAAGGAAACTCATCACGCCCTTTTGCTTTTCGAGGAGGTAATTCTTGGATGGCTTTTATTTTCGGCGGGTCTAGCTCAATCCTCTCCCGCCACTATAAAACCCAATAGCTTCATGGAACGCCAAATGCGCACTTTGCAGGATTCAACTTCAAGTTATACTGTCTTAGTCGTTGGAAAAATTTCTTTAAGTTTGCCAAATGGTCCTCCGCTTTTCGCGATTTGATGATGACGTCGTCCACATAGACCTCAATTTCTTTATGAATCATGTCATGGAAGATGGTGGTCATGGCTCTCGTAGGTGGCGCTGCGTTTTGAGACCGAACGGCATAACTCGATAATAGTACACCACGGTAGTGAACGCCGCTTTTTCGCGCCTTCTTACGCCATAAGGATCGATGATAGCAACAAAGCAATCGATTTAACGATCGTAGTTCATGCTTCGCACAATTATCGATGAGTATATGGATGTTTGGAAGAGGAAAGTCATCCTTCTGGCTGGCTCGTTGAGGTCTCGTAGTCTACATGCACTCGGACCTTTCCATCTTTCTTCTTTACCAAGACGATATTTGCTAACCAAGTAGGATACTTTGCAACTCGAATTACCTTTGCCTCAAACTGTTTAGACACCTCTTCTTTGACCTTCAAACTCATGTACGGTTTGATCTTTCTAGCCTTTGTTTTACGGGGAAACAAGATGGTTCAATAGGTAGCTGTTGTGCGACGATGTGCGTACTCAAACTGGCGTGTCCTCATATGACCAAGCAAACACATCGATTATCGCTTTGTTGGAGCTCGATTAATTCTTTCTTAATGCGACGTTTAGGTGGCGCCGACTCTAGTCTCTTTCACGGTTCCTCATCGCCTAAGTTTATTAACTCGCTTCTTCCAAATTTGGTTTAGGCCTATTCTCAAAGTTTTCCATTTCTTGCTAAGTTACGATCATGACATTCCTCTTGTTCCTGGGTTATGCTCGTCATTTGAACTTTGTTCGTTGGTCTCATTACATGTCATATTCGCGTTATCAATGTGTTTATTAATATGATCGCTGAAAGAAAAATGCTTAAAGAATTTAATTTTAACACAAACAAAATCTTTTAAAAAGCTGCAAAATGTCCTGGAATTTATGATGAAAGTAAATTGCGAGATTAAAAACATTAAGAATCATAAATGCATGTCTGTTTTCTTTCTAGATAAAAAGGTCACACTGCTAGAACTAATCGTAAATTCTACCAAGCTTCTCGGACGGTCAGGACAGGGGTGCAGGTCCAATTATTCAGGCTGTATCCATGCTCTGCATCCCAAATGGTGAGCTCTTCCTTGTGATCTCCTGCGATCATGCAACAATCTGCCTCATCATCACCTATGAACAGTTACGGAACCCTGCTGCAAGATCATCTGGGTCATCTTCTCTCGGCATCTGGATGGTGTAGGCTTTGACGAATGACTGACTCAAGGGCGGAATGGGCGCAGGCAAGGGAATGTATCCCTTCTTCCGGAGGTTCGTGGTCACTAAATCCTTCGAAGTGGGCTGGTACCCCAAACCAAAAGTGTCTCTCTTCCCAAATAACTGGATAGGCTCTGTGATCCCCTTCATACTGACTCCAAGACCTCTCGGGCTCAGATCCATTTCTTAACATTTCTTGGCCACCATTTTGAGAGAACGTGGCGATTCTGATGGTCGGACCCTACTTGCTCTCTTGATCTCATTAATATGAAAAACGAACCATCCGATCGCTTTCACGTCTTCTATGACAGGATTGCATAATCGGTGTTGACGCTCCTTTTATCTCCAAATACTACCACTTCACCGTGATTCCATATAAACTTTAGGCGCGATGCAAGGTGGGCGGATCGCACGACCTCATGGATCCACGGCCTTCCTATCAACAGGTTGTAACATGTAGCAATATCCAATATTTGAAATTCCACAACGAATTCTGCAGGTCCGATCCGCAGTGTGAGGTCCATTACGCCTTCGACTCCTCTATGGACTCCGTCGAAACCTTTGACCCTGATATGACTTTCACGAATTTCCTTACAGTCTGCCCCCAATTTCAACAGTGTCGTCATGGGACAAATGTTGACGGCTGAGCCTCCATCAATCAGCACTGTTGAAACAATCTTGTCTGCGACTTGGATGGTGATATTCAATGCAAGGTTGTGTCTGACGCCCTCAGCGGGTAACTCATCATCGTGAAAGGTGATTCTGCGGGCCTCTAGTACCTGTCCGACCAAAGCTGCCAAGTTCCCGTCTGTTGTACCCTCCGGAACGTATGCATCCTTCAATACCTCCATCAATGCAGTCCTGTGTGAGGCAGAATGCATTAACAATGATGAAAGTGAAATATCGGCGAGGTTTTCTTTAACTGCTCTACGACGGAATACTCTTTAGTGGGCATCTTCCTCCAAAATTCCTCGACTTCAGCCTCTGTCACGGGCTTCTTTTGCGGTGCCTCCTTGGCTGCCTCTATGGGTGTGTAATACCTCGACACGGTTATACTGCTGGTGACTTCATGACCCGGCTTCCCACTTTCTCCGCGATCCATCTTGATCGGTGGCCCTTCGGGCGCTGAATAGCGTGATTGACCTCTATGTCTCGGCGGTGCCGCTTTCCAACTCAAATCGCTTCTTTCGAGTTGGTGGCGAGGCGGCGAAGCGAAGGTTCGACTCTTCCTCACTTCGAATCGATCGGATGGTTCCTCCAAGTTGTATTCTCGTCGAGGGCTATCAGTGCACATTGGCGTTGCCGTGGTTCGCAGGATTATCATGCGTTTAGGCGGGATCCTTGGTGAATTACTCCTTCTTTGATCAACTCTTGATTTTGTCCACGAGGTGTAGCAACTTCGGTGTCATGCCACTGCTATCAGTGATCTGCGCAACGCTTATTCTCATCATACCATCTTGGGATAGAGTGGGAATCCTCCTCGAATTGGTTGGATCAAACTGCGGCTCATGATCTTTCGTATATCCAGGGTATGGGTTCGGCGGTGGAGTGCGGGTTACGGATGGTTTTCCTTCAAAATTCGCATTTAGTGCAGGCGCATTGGGTGCTACTATGTTGTTGGCGGGCTTGATGGGCGGGTTGACGCTGGATAAATGGGTGCTTAGGAGCGTTATATATGGGTGTGTGTGGTAGGCGGGGTGTGGGGCGGTGTATAGTGAGGTGTAAAGTTTTGTTTTGGTGTGGTAGTATGGGGTTTGATAGGGTGGGTTACGGTATGTTATGAATGCTTGGGTTTGCGTTCTTGTACAAACATGGAAGAAGCGTCTCCTTCTTCGCGAAGTACCTCCGATCGTCCCCGATCGAATCGCCTTATTGGTTGCTGCAATGCCGCCGGATTCGTAATCTGCCGGTTTAATACCTTCTACGAAGTCACCCATTCGACGACCTCTGCAAAACTTCGCGATGGCGCTTATCATCCGCTCATAATAGGTTGCATCCTTCAAAGATTGTACAAATAGTGTGGTCATCTCACTCTCCACCATGGCGGTTGTACCTTTGCGCCTCAACGCCACCTCATGGCGTACTCGCGAAAGTCTCCGTAGATTTCTTTTCCAACTTCATTAGATGGAACACATCGCACGGTTTCGTGTTGAATCGAACCGCTCCACAAAGTCTTGGGCGATGCATTCCGGTATGCCATTTACGCGGATCTGGCTAGTGTACCAATCTATTGCCTCGCGGTTAAGCTTGAATGAACAACCATGATGACGCCATTGGGTTCTTCCTACCCCGATTAACTTGTCGCAATATGATCTCAAGTGTGCGAGGATTTCCTTCCCATCAAATAAATCGAACTTGGCACCTTATATCGGCTGCGATTCCACATCCGGATGCAAAGATCTTCATAATCTAGTCCTTCGTGACCTTTATCCGATCGCGTACCCACGGCTCGCTTCTTTGGTGTGAATCTCTCGGGCCACGTCATCGTCCATTTTGGCTCGGACTTCCTTTCCATTTCTTCGTAATGATCCACTTGGTGAAGCGCGGGGGCGGTAAAAGGTTGGGTTTACATTTGTGTAAGTTAGCATGCGGGTGGTTTCTTTGGGTGGTAGTGGGTATGGTGCGTGGGCACCGGTTGGCTTGGCGATTAGGGTGATTATGGTGAAGTGAGTAGGCGGGGAGTGCATGGGCGATGGGAGGATCATTTTGAAGGTGAGGTTGATGATTGGCGGGCGGGCGATTGGGTCGAATCGCGGCCTTTGTGGGAGTTTTGGGGATATGTGGTGGTGGAGGTCGATGCAGGGGTGGTCTGCGAGATAGTGGCCCTTTGCTCGCATAGGGGTATTCAAGCGATAGATAGGTTGGTCGATTCGTAGCCTCTCCATCTCAACTGCATATCGACAATCATTGCGGCGGTGAGCAATACATTCTTCTGTGGTGATATTCCTCCTTACGAAGTTTGTTTATTTGACAGAACAATTCCCAAACCATTCGGCTCGGGCGCCACGAACGATCATATCGTCATTTCTTGCCTTGGATCTGGTGAAGTGTGGATGCTCCGACATTGTTGAGTCAAATACGAACCGACCTTTGGGGAAGATGATAAATCTTTCTAAAAATGCAACAGACAGCGTTTAGCATAAGAACATAATTTGCAATTATGTAGCAGATAATATTGCACACAACACATTCAAACGTTTCCTAACATGCAGGGGGACCTCTTTATGCCAGAGGTAGGCCTAAACGTCATATATGCGATAATGATGGATTGGTCCGAGCCATCGGAGAAATGCTTTTATTGGGACTAAAAAATAATTAAATTGCAACAATGAAATGCTAAAACTAAAGATCTATTCCTAATGCTATATTGTGCTGTTGGCGAACGTGGCGGTGGTGTTGCTAGGCCCTGCTCCTGCATCTTTCAAATATTGCATGATGTTTTGAAGTTGGTCCCACCTCTCATGGGGGAACGGTGTTGTTTCCTAATCTGCACACTTTTACCCAATTGGTCATGTCGATATCCTCGAAACCTTGCTTGCCTTTGGGGCTTGATCGCTACAATCTTCCTTGAACCGTACGCATATTCAGCGTACCTCATAACATTCGTATTTGACATCTATTTTCTCAACGTTGTTCCATTCTTCAAGGATTTGCTTCTTTGCGGGAAAGTGCAATTTGCCCCAAACGACCTCTGAATCCTTCGTATACGATTGAGCGGGATTACATTCTTGACCAAGGGCGGAGTACACGCGGAGCATATGGTGAAGTCCCTTCAGATGAGCTCGATGTAATAACGGTCCTTGCTCCTTACATAGGCTTTGTTGATACGGGATAGCGGTGGGTACCTCCATTGCACTTGGTTGCTAGTGCGGGATGCGAGAAATTCATACGATCCTTAGTACCGACGGGCGAAACAAACCGCTTCATCCTGTCGTAAAAACTTACAATCCTATAATCATTGCTAAAACAAATGTCTGTCATATTCGATCGCTGATAAAAGTGTTCCATGGCCCACATCTGTAAGATGAGATTGCATCCCTCGAAGAAATTGGTTTCCACGCTTGCATTTTCCTAGAGCTCGAAATATCTCAGCTAGAATCATGGGAACCAAAGTAAGTTGCGTGCCATTAATGCCTTCAAAAACCATCCGGGTCACAGAACATATGCAAGTACTGATCCGTCCATGTTCAAGGGGAAACACTAGAGTGCCTAATAGAGCAACGGTGAATGCGGTATGTCGTCTAGTTTTCCATTGTCCCAAACTGCAAGAAAACTCCTTTCGGAATGACTGATAGCTATCTTGGCGACCATATCTCTCGTACAGATAATCTAGGGAACCTAATTGTTCTCGAAGCAACGGAGTTCCTTTGTGTTTTTTAGGCCCATGTAATGCAAGAATCTCTTTCCAGATTGATTATAAGGGATGATTTGCCCTCTGTCTTGGTAAGCTAGGCTCGTGAAGTAGTTGATCTCCTCCAACGTGGGGGTGAGTTCGAAGTCTCGAAACCTGAACACTGCCCTATCCGGATCAGGCGAATTAAGGCCCTAACTATATGTTGATCGGGCGATGTCAAACAAAGCCGTGAGACAACCTAATTTGCTTCGATAATCATTTCTCGCTGTAGTCGAAATTCTCCCACCAAACCTTTAGCTTTGTCGGAATACCGCTTACCATTCTGACCTCCGGGATTATTGGAATACTGCTCATCCTGTACATAAGTAGAAGTAAAATGCAAAAAATTTCCCAATGTTAGCATGTCACGTTGGGCTCGGATTCGTCCATTAATATCACGTAGCACATAATATGTTGTTGGTCGTTGGGTCGTGAAACCCGTCGACAAGTTTGGTGTCTTCTTAATTGTGGTGTCGATGCCAAGGACCGACCCACCTAAGGTAAATGCATGCATGCCCTAAAATAAGGGTGGTATAGCTCTATCTTAAGTTTCTAAGATTTGGCTTTACGGGCCTTGAGTTCGGCGGACAACTCGAGTGAGAAGGCTACGTGACCACGGTTAGGCCGGGCACTCCACGTATATTACCAACTCTCCTAAATTTGGATTTTGAGGAAAGAATTTTCTTTGATGCACCCAGTAGCACCTCGCATGTAGTGTGTGTTTGTGTGAATTTTCCCGAGTGGAATAAAAATGAGCGGAATGCCAGTTTAAGGAAGCGATACGCATGTAGCAATTAAACAGTTAAACATACAGAATTAAGCGAGCAATTTTAAGGCATTTAAAACAAACAAATAAAGCTAAGCAATAATAAACCTAGGTTTGTTATGGTCAAGAACCTAAATCCCCAGTGGAGTCGCCATTTCTGTCGCGCCCTTTTCGGCCGCGGCATTTTCTAAAGAAATAGCGAATCTGCTCAAAAATGCAAATGTTAGAAGTTAGAAAATAAATAATAGTGCTAAAAGTTTAAGAGAACGCTAAAATATTTTTAAAATGCTAACGGATGCCAAAATCGCAAAAGAGGCTAAAGTTAAAAGGGTGCTAAAAAATGCTAAAAATGCCTAAAGGCTAAAGGGTGCTAAAATGCTAAAAGGCTCGCGGAGTCGCCACCTAATTGATTTGGGTGAATTAGGACACCTAAATGTTTAACTAGTAAACATTAACTCCATTTAATGGTCTGCTAAACTTAATGAGATTCTGGGTAAGGGTTCTCTATTATCCTAAAGGGAAGGGGTTAGGCACCCTAAATGATCCGCTGACTTGCGGTTGTCCGTTCAAACCTAGGTCAATTATTGTAATAGAAAAATGCATGTTTAAAGATATTTAAGCAAAGGATATTTATAAGCACAAGTGTAATTTGGCCTGCATAAAATATAGGATTTATATAAAGCGAATCTTAATTGAAGACATGCATTTAGAAATAGTTAGAAGACGTATGAAATTATTCTTTGTATTAATCGGGATTTCCTCAAAGCAGTTTTAAAAATCTTTCGACTAACCATATTTATCATGCTAGTGTAGAGTATTACGCGGTTTATTATAGCTTATTAAACAAGGCGAGCCTAAAGTAATTAGCCTAAAGGGAATTGGTTTCTAGAAGTTTAAGGTTTAGATATTCTAATATTCCTATTAATTAATGTAGCGTTAGACAAATAATTTGCAATAATAAATGAATGGGGGAGCGGGATACAAATAATAAGATGACTCGAGGGATGGCGAAGTCATTTCGCCTCTGGCTTAGAATTTCTGATGCGGGGATAAATGCATGTAGACGTGGGTCTTCGTATTTGCCACAATGAGTCCCGCTATGTGACTCTTTGTTACTCCGGTGCATTTCATGTAAAAAAAGAAAGATATGGATTAGTATATGCTTCATATACTCATCAAATTATAAATTGACATAAAATCTAAACGCAGTCACCCAATGTTCATGCCAGACAACTAATATAGGACATTATGTATGAATACGGTAGAGCCTAGGCAGTGAGGCTTAAAAGGGGCCTAAATTCCTTTACGCCCAAATTGGGCTTCAGCCCAAAACGCCTTACATGCAACCATAGAAGGTGAAGCCTCAAATAGTCAATTTTCTTTAAACACGAGAGGGAATAAGCTGGCCCAAATAATCTATTCCGTTGATCATGACGGGAACTGTATTGGCCCAGGCATTTTCAAATAATTAAAAGGGTAAAGTACATCACACAAAAAAAACATGACTTAGGGGGTACTACAAGCTATTCAAACACTCAGATGGACAAAGACAGGCCTGTTTGTAGACCAGTTAAAGTTTCTAGGCGTGATGCACTCAATAACATACAAAATATATATATGATATTACTCGATATATCCGAAAGATATACATGCGACATGGGCAGAGATGTATTCGTATCAAGGGATGTGTCCTGCAGGTCAAATTCAGGCTGTTTCTCATACTGAATACATCAGAGGAAACATATTTAAACATAGTCCAATCCTACCAATTATTTCTGACCCCTGAGATAATGTAGATTCATACGAGCTTAATATTTAACATGGTATTATATAGACCAATTTAACAGATTACAATAGGAGACATCGTATACTGTCATGGACCTGTTTTAAGACTCAACAAAGTAGAGCTAAATATGCAGTCATGTTATGAATCGCGGTCGGAAAGTAAATAAACCAACATCACGAGATGACATACACACGATATTTTAAAGTATATGTGGTATACTTAGATGTATGCAAAGATATCTGACCTTGATATACACTTGTATATATCTAAACTCCTATATTTTATATATCTCAAAACATCATTGTAAGTTTAGTAAATCAGGAGAACAAGCCCGGTATGGCGGGTTGAACATTAATTAATATAATGGAAGATGGATGGATATCCCACATGATTCAAGGCAAACAATATTTAATCAACTAATGCATAAAAACTGCAACAAACAGGTAGCGAGACAGATTTCTTGGCGTGATCCAAGTAAAACAAAGTCGAACCTAAATGGACTCCCTCAACATCTCGAGACTTGAAATTAACTGAGACATAACTCAATAGGTTTCCAACTAAGCCTGCTAGAAAATATATATTCACAAAAGACCATTGCCTGACTGATTACATCTAAGTCTGAATCCTGGCACTATCTGACTCAAACCAGCAGCCAAACCAATGATCATACTGGTATGAAACGAATAGCTATCATTCGTACATGGTTGGACAGATTATGAACTTTATTATCCAGAAATGATAAGTTAAAAAAAAACATCCCTTAACTCAACAATCGACCAAACAAAACTTGTAACCAGTTTCGACATACTAAACTAACTCGTAGGGAACTTAATCACCAGTACCATAATATATTTAATAGACGACGTAACAAAATAAACAGGAGACAATGTCAACTAACTAGCCAAATCAGATACACAAAGATAGAACCCATGTCGAACACACAGTAATAACAAAACGAAAGAATAATGTGTTTACCTTCTCCGGACAGCGACTCGGGGCAGCGTATCAAGTCGTCGGAGCCACTCGTCGGGTATTGCGATGCGATTAAAGGGCGAGATTGAGTTGTTGGTTTCTTTGCTGGACTAAAAAGGGTTTGAACCTCCTATTCTTGCGATCTTGAGGTTTCACTGGCCGAGGCCACAGTTGATGCTCTCGAGTTCTATTGCATATGTTTTTAGGTCTTTGTCGGATGATTGAACGATCCCTTTGCATGTGTTTATATAGCCATGTTTTGGGTTCCCTATTAGGTAAGTAATAAAAGGCCGATTCTGTGTATTGATAATTCGTGCTGATTCGTGCTATTTGTTACTGATTTCGTGTCCTTTTTAGGACGAGATTTGGGGTGTGTTTTATGGTAAGAAATCACTGAAGACGTGTGTGCAGGTGAAGGGAAAGGAAGGTGGGGTGCGGTATTTCCGGCGAGAATCGCGAAATTTGAGGCGTGGAGTCTTTGGCGCGGTTGCTTTAGGTTTAGGGTTCTTCTCGTTTTGGTGTTTGGAAGACGAAGTGAAAGGGGTTTGGGTGATATAAGGTAAGTGGGCTGCGGGTTTGGGCTATGGGTCGCGGGTTTTGGGCTGGGCGACGGGTTTTGGGCTGGGTAGATATTAAGTGTATTATTAGTATTAGTTTTAGGCTTTAGTTAATTTAATTAGGTATTTAATTAGTGGTAAGTTATTTTAATTAGGATTAGATTATTTAGGTGCTTTATTAATCTACTTGTTAAAATAATAAATGCGGGCGTGTTATTTAAGTGCTTAATATTTTAGAATGCGGCGCTATTTATTTAAAACTTATTTATTGTGCATTATTAAAACGTTAAATTAAATTAAAGTTGAGCTTAGATTGAATTATTTAAATGCTAAATGCAAATATGATTTTTAAGAATTGTTTAAAGCTTTATAAATGCGACGCTATTAAATGCATGTGTTAGACTAAAATTAATTGACTTTAAATTGCAAATGATTACTAATTAATGCGGCTATGCTACCTGACACGACGTTATCGCTAAATTATTTATTTTATGCGTTTATTAATTATTTAAGAATTAACGACAAAGCTTAAAGTTAATAAGTGCGGGCGCGGGACTCTAAATGCTTAAGACTTTACGTAAGACGCGATGCCATTATTAAATTAATTATTTATGCCTGTATTTATGTTTTATTGTAGTATTTTATTATAAAAAATCCTAAAAAATTATTTTACAAAATTAGTGTAATTTTATGGTTAATGGCTGGACGGGAGGGTCAAAATTGGGTGTCAACACAACTATTCAGACCGTTCTCAGTATTGCTTTGTCAAAATTATGGCCTATTCATCAGCTTGATGTAAAAAATGTCTTTTTGCATGAAGACCTTCATGAAACCATTTATATGCATCAGCCTATGAGATTCAAGAATTCGATTCATCCAGATTATGTATCTCATTTGAAGAAATCAATGTATGGACTAAAACATGCTCCTCGTGCATGGTACCAACAACTAACTGATTTTGTATCTTTTATCGGGTTTTCACATAGCAAATCTAATCATTCACTTTTCATCTATAACAAGGGTAATGACATGACATACATCCTATTATATGTTGATGATATCATCATAACTACATCTTCTGATGCACTTCGTCGATCCATTATATCACTCATTGCCTCTGAGTTTGCTATGAATGATTTGGCATCCCTAAGTTATTTTTTGGGCATTGCTGTTACGAAATATGCATGTGGCTTATTTTTTTGTCGAAGGAAGTACGACGAGGAGATTCTTGACTGAGCAAGCATGATGTCTTGCAAACCAGTCTATACACCGGTGGACACTAATTCCAAACTCAACACCTCTTTGGCTTCTCTATATGTCGACCCGACTCAGTATCACAGTTTAGCAGGAGCATTACAGTATCTCACTTTCACGAGATCAGATATATCCTATGTCGTGCAATAAATATGCTTACATATGCACAACCCGACGGATGAACATATGAATGCACTCAAATATATTTTATGATATGTCCAAGGTACTCTTCACTTCGGTCTACACATGTACAAATCCTCACTCTCTGGTCTCACCTCTTATTCTGATGCTCACTGGAGTGGATGTCTGGACACTTGTCGATCCACGTGAGGTTACTGTGTATTCCTCGGAGATAACCTTACTTTCTTGGTCTTCTAAAAGACAACCTACTATGTCTCGATCCAATGCCGAAACTGAGTACAAAGGAGTAGCGAATGTTGTTTCGGAGTCTTGTTGGATACACAACCTTCTGCTGGAGCTTCACTGCCTAATCCGCAAGGCTACATTGGTCTACTGCGATAATATAAGTGCGATATATCTTTCTGGCAATCCCGTTCAACATCAGCGCACTAAACACATTGAAGTGGATACTCACTTTGCACGTGAAAAAGTTTCTCGTGGACAAATTCGTGTCCTTCATGTTTCTTCCCGCTATCAGATTGTTGTCATATTTATTAAGGGACTTCTGCACATACTCTTTGATGATTTTTGAGCAAGTCTATGTGTATGAGAACCTCTCGCTTCAACTGCGGAGGTGTGATAGAATATTACACGAATATTCTCGTATCATTGAATATCTTTTATATTTGGTTGGTTTATATTTCGATTGTAATTAGGAAGATTAGTTACCTAGTTTGTAGCTATGTAAATAATCATCTAACACTATATATTGTACAAAATAATCAATGAAAAGGCAGAAAACATATTCTTTTACTATCGATACATTAACTCGATCATGTTGAATTGATGATTATCTAACCAGGGCGGATGTGATTAAGAAAATTCGAGTTCAATTGAAATTAATATTTTTAAATACTTAATTTAGATATACCAGTATAAAAATATCACATTTTAGGAGTAATAAATACTAAATTTTAAACTTGTAATAATTTTAAAAGTAATACATAAACCCGTAAAATTTAATTGTGAATCAACGTAACATTTGTAGATTTTAAGTATCTTATCTAGAAGTTGATACTTTTAGATTCGGTGCATAGCAGCATAGGTATCTCCCCTTTTGTGACAAACCCTGCAACCTGCAACCTGCAACCTGCAACACTTGATTCTTATTGATTCCTGGATCAATATTTTCTTTCTGTTATTTTATATATTTGTGTAAACAAATACATAAAAATATCTGGATCTTACGTAATAAAATAAGAGATAATGCAGTGAAAATAGAGAGAAAGGGTGTCGGGAAGTGAGGGGACCGCCAGAAAGGAAATGGAAAATATATATGGTGTCTCATTAGGGTCCGTTGGATTTTTGTTCCCGCAGTACAGGAAAGTGGGAGAAAAAAAATCCACAAACAGTGTTAGCAATTTGACAAACACGACAACATGTGTTTTTGGCAGTAAATGACGTACCTAGTCCTACTGGATTGAGATCGATAATAATCCAATTGAAGGTGATGTTATTCTGAGATTCAATCTCGTCATCCATACTTTTCTGCGTAAGATATTTTTGTTTGGCCCAGTTATCCTGTATCTAGAATTTACTGAACACTCTGGATCTTGTCATCCTAACGTTTTTAAACGAAAAAGGACCAAAAATGCCCTACACTATCTCAAAAGTCTAAATATAACCCTTCATCTACCTATTTTGCTAAAAATATCCATCCGCTTATATTTCTGTCTCACTGTAGTTAAGGGCAAAAGTGAGTTAGAAAGGTAAGTGGAGGGATATTTTTAGCACAATACATGGATGAAGAGTATATTTAGACTTCTTGAGATAGTCCATGAACATTTTTAGCATTTTCTGTTTTTTAAATAAAGTTCCTTTTTCTTTTGGTGGTCTGATACTCTGAATCAAGTTTGTGGTTCATTGCAACAGATACTTGAGTATAAAAAATGAGCTTGAAACATGTGATCCCCAAATTCAATCCTCTCTAGGGAATGTAAGGCCACTTTTAATCCTCCTCCTATATACACATTTTGTATCTCGAACATTATTTATTGATAACAATCATTTTTATAATGTTACATTTAAATATAAATCAATTATGTCCACCGTCAATCCAAACATGCACTAATTAAAATAAATGTCACTCATGCAAATTTTACCATTCTACTTAATTTGATTGGACATGTTTGTGCAGATTAATTGCCTTTTCTTTTGGAATTACTTGTGAATGAATATTTAAACTATAGGTGGTCATGTTCAATCGATACTTCCTCCCATATTACTTCCAATTTTTCTGTTGCACGCCCCTTAAAATATTATAAATAAGAAGGGTGCTTTTACTATATTATCCTTGTCTCATTTTAATTAATTAAACTTTAATCAATATTAGTTACTTTAAAATATAATTAATATTAAGAAAAAATAGAAAAAACTTAATTAATTCAATTTTATTTTTAAAAAATAACTAAATAATTTGAGATAAATATTTTTAGTAATGTTGGCAAGTGATATGGGACTGAGGGAGTATAACAAAACACCTAAAGAACAATTATGCAAAGAAAGCACGTGAAGCGCGTGGCGTATTTCGATTAGTTCAGGTAGATTGCAGTAAACGAGTTGGCGTCGTGCATGATGTGAAGTTTCATTCATGCTTTGTGGGGATACTCGCGTAGACATCGAACAGCTGTGTCCAATCTAATGGGCCGTGATCGCGTGATTTATCTTCTCCATCAATTTCTATCTGGTCGGAAAGTGGGGGTCATATGGGTGAGAGATTTAGCGTTGTGCCCAAGAAAGGCACGTGAATCAGGATTGTGCACTCGAAGTCTCGAACTAATTCAAGAAAATATAGTTGGGAAATGGACCCAAAACTCTGATTTATTTGGTCCACTTTTTGTTATTAGAAAATCACGTTCCCCCAAATTATTGCATCTTCTTGATTAGCCAAAATGGCATGTAGCAATATGCGTACCGGTCGTGCAAATTTGAAATTTGAAATTTGAACACAATGGATCATACAAAACATCTGTAGTGTTTCTAATAATGTAAGTTCTTTATTATTTCCAAGTTCAAACTTTTCTTTTTATTTGATACCGAAAAAAGTAAGACAAAATAACAATAAAACATTTTATAGTTTGTTTGCCAAGAGTTAAGATAGAAGAATTATAAAAAAGATTTTAGAAAGGGAGAACATTAAGAAAAACTAGAAGATACAAAAGATACTTTTCATTAACTAGCTCTCTTCCATTTTTTTGTACATATACAACTAGGTTACCATACACGTGTAACCTTAATTCCAATAAAGTTAAAGAAGCAAAAAACAAAAAAAAGGTAAAAATATATATACTAATTTGCTTTGCTGAAGATTTCCTTGTGTAATTTAGTGGCAAGCGGGTTCTGAATCCTCCATTTCGATTCCACACTCACCAAGCCTCTTCTCCTTGTACACATACCGTCTCGAAAAGAACAAGAAAATCATCAAATTCAACACACTCAATGTTGCCAATAGCCAATAGAAATCATATAGCCTTCCTTGGTTCAAATTATCAGCTAGCCATGGTTTGTTCCCAGTCACTTTGTGCACAATTGTCACCAAAATTGAACTAAAGAAAAATCCTAGTGAAAGTGTACTCAGAAACAACCCCGTGCTCATAGTCTTCATTCCTTTTGGACACTCCCTTAAGAAGAAATCAAGTTGTCCAATATAAGTAAATGCTTCACCTGCCCCTACTAGCAAGAATTGCGGGACTAGCCAAAAAACACTCAAAGGTACAATGGCATTTGCATCATTAGTCAATCCATGCAAATGTGCCACGTTCAATCTCTCCTTTTCCGTTAAAGCGGCCGCAATCATGGCTATAATTGAAAGGACTAAGCCAACTGCAATACGTTGTAGCGGGCTTAGCCCTAGTGGATTGTTGAAGACACGTTTAGTGATCGGAACGACGACACAGTCGTAAAATACGCACGTCAAGAGGATGCTCCCTACGAAAAAGAGTGTCAACGAGGCCGGAGGGATTTCGAATTTTCCTATGTGACGGTCCATGGTAGTAGCTTGTGACACGGAGAATGTTGTCATTTGTGCATAGACAGTCCAGAACATAATGGTCGTGGCCCATGTTGGTAACATTCGGACTACCAATTTTACCTCTTCAACGTCGGTTAAAGTTGATAAATTCCACTTATTCACCACGGTAAATCCAGCGGATTCAGGGTCATTTACCTTAATGGCTGCCTTGTCCAAGAATCTGCAGAGAATAAAAGCAAAATCCATGGTCAAAATCTTGGTCCACAATATAATTGGAATTTAATGATGCATTTGTCTTCAATGGGGACATTATTGTTAAAACATAAGAAAATAGGAAAAAAGATGCTCGATGCTCTTACTATTATTGTTCTCCACTTCTTTAACTTTATACTACATAATTATTTTGCTAGATTTAAAATTTGACAAGTTGTATGGCGGGCAGAGGGGCAAGGGGTGTGGAGATCGATTGGGTGACAGACTGGCTGAGGGTCTCGTGATCTTGGTTTTCTATTGATTTAATTCTTAAAGACCAATTGTTTACTGAATCTTCATATAAAAATATAAAAGAATTATTTATACTTGTGATGAGAAAATACTGTTTATGTAATTTTATCTGACAAATGACGTTGTCTTTGTACGAGATAAATACTATATTTAGACAGCCTAGAAGTTCCGAAGTTTATCCGTTTCTCTTGATATTTTCTATCTACCGCCATCCACCCTAAAAAAAATGAAAAATATCAGGTTTCCTGTTTCTTCTAAAATCACTTGTATATAGCAAATCAGTGTGAGAACTAGGAATCATGTGATCATAACAGAAAGGAAGGGAATATTATAAGAAAAGAAGCTTTATTTCTTTTTTTATTTGAAACATGAACATATATGATAGCAAGAAGTTTCAAAATTTACTAACAGGACAAATCGCTATCAAGGAAAAGTTAGTGATAGGATTATTCACCCTTTTCCCCTGTTTTTAGTCATTAAAAAAAAGATGTATGATTACCACCTTTTGAGTTGAAAGCAAAAAAATATAGTATCATCATGAAAAGAAAAAAGAAAAAAGAAAAAAAAACATTTAAGGTACTATTAGAAGTGCGCTCGTGTTGGTAACTTGGTATATAAAAAAGATAATCATTATAATTAACAACCACAAGTCTACAGGCAATAAGTGGGGAAGGTTACACTTTCTACTCCAAATTCTTTGGGATAGTGGCGGAGCCATCAAAGAAATTTTAGTGGTGCAGAGATGTTTTTGTGCAGTTAAAAAAAATATTTTGATCGAAGAAAATTAAAACACACTGTTTCACTCACAGTTTCATCCAAAACGAGTCGTTTTGATAGAAAATTTCCAAAAAACTGATAGTGCAGTTGCACCACCTTGCTTCACGTAGCTCCGTCACGTGGAGGGTTTAATATAGGCTAGTGTATATTCAATTATATTTGTAAGATGATATTAATCTCCATCAGGAGTCTTTCATTAATATCAAGGTATATATAGAGTATAATATTCATCTCTTATACAGTAGGAATCCTAAGCCTATACAAAAGAGGAATCATAGTCTTACCATAATTATATTTATACAATATATGGAAATATTCTAATTATGGGTAGGGAATATATTGTTTCCTAAATTTACACGTTTACACACCCCCTCAATCGGAGCAGGAGGCGTAGGACCTTGAGGCGGATCTGAAGTCAAGCAAGCTCTCGAAGTCCTTTGGTAAATAAGTCTACATACTGATAGGATGATGGAACATGTAACACTCTGACATGGCCTAGAGCAACTTTCTCACGAACAAAGTGTAGGTCTATCTCAATGTGCTTGGTTCGATCTTTGAGCGGATTATGAGACAAATAGATGGTAGAGATGTTATCCTGATACCTGATAGATGTCGGCGAAGGACATTTGAAGCTCACAACAATAAGTTTACGAGCCAACAAATCTCGGCTACTACATTTGCGCTTACGTACTCGGCCTCGCTTTGGATGTAGATAGGGTAGCACGTCGACAGCGGACGAAATCAAATTATCCTAGAAAACACAAAGCCAGAAAGTAGGCGTCGCGTGTCGGACACCTGCTCAATTTACATCAGTATATGAGATCAACTTTGTTTGGCGCGAGAGGGTATAGATCTGAACCATAATCAAAGTACCATAATGTATCGAATGATACGCTTAAGCGATGAAATGAGACTCAGGCGTCGTGAATAAGCACACCTCTTGAGCGGCATAAGTTATATGCGGCACGATAAATGTGAGATCTTGAAGTGCTGCAAGTCTTATCTGAGTAGGATCAGTGCGGAGCATCCATGTAACGAGCTTAAATTTGAATCATTGAGTAGGCATAACTGCAATTCGCCATCTTAGCCATGCATTATCTCCTCTGCGTACTTACGGACAAAACATGTGATTGGCGGACACAGTCGCCGATATCCCAAGAAATAACTCAGCTATCCCAAATCACTCAATGAAAATTCGGTCTTAATCAAGGCAATAATCTCGTTTTTAATCTATCGAGAGCGATCGAACAATATCATCCACGTCTGATAATAAGTAGCGATTACTCTGCCTCGATGAAAAATGAAGAGTGGTGTATCACTCTTGCTGCATATAAACCCAATATGCAAGATATACCTGGCAAAACGATCATACCACGCACGGGGAGCCTGTTTCAGGCCATATAGTGACTTACGGAGACGACACGTAGTGAGGGCGGCGGATGGGTGAACCCGGGCGGTGATGCGTGTCTGTTGTTTCTCTCGGTCGTGTAAGAATGCATTATTCACATCAAGTTGATGGATCGACCAGTGTTTGACCATGACAATGCTCAAAACTGTGCGAATAGTAGTCAGTTTGACAATCGGGCTGAAGGTCTCTCCACAATCAATGTCCTCCTGCTGATTTAAGCCATTAGCCACAAGACGGGCCTTATACCTCTCAAGATCCCCATTATCTCTGAACTTGTGATGAAAAAACCACATACATCGAATTACATTCACCGCCAGTCTAGTACTAGATCCGCGTATCTTTATTTAGTTAAAGCATTGAATTCCTCATACTTAGCCGCATTCCAATTAGGGTCTTGTTTGACAAATTTTCGATTCTTTGGAAGTGGAGAGATGTTTTGGGCAGACAAGTTGAAATGGACTTTGGGTTTGAATATTCCATACTTTGAACGAGTTTCCATTGGATGAGTAGTGACAGTGGGTGGCGGAGTGGTGTCTGAGACGGTGGGTAAAGTCGGATAAGGAGAAGGTGGAGGTGAAGCCGTCGGAGGAGCCGCGGCTCCTGGATCGAGCGCCGCGGTGCTAGAAGGTTGACAGGCTTCTCTGAAGTTTGGGCGCCGCGGCGCCTCAGCACAGGGCCGCGGCGCTGTCGACGGTATTCCTGAAGATTGCTCACTGGAAATCAGGCGTCGCGGCTCTAACGACGGAACATAGGACGTGAGCTATTCGAGGATGAGGGGAGAGATGACAGACTCGTCAAGAAATAAGTAGTCTGGTTTTTGGAATTTTGGAAGATTCGAAAACGGGAATGTGGTCCTGTCGAATGTGGCGTGACGAGATATATGGATTTTACGAGTCGACAAGTCATAGCATAGATAGCCCTATGGTTTGTCGGGAATCCTAGGAAGACACAGGGAGTAGACCTAGGAGAAAGCTTGTGAGGGGCGGTAGAACTGAGGTTGGGATAGCACAGACAACCAAAAATCCGTAGATGATCATAAGAGGGGACTCTATGGTAGAGGATTTCGGTAGGGGTCATATTGTGAAGAGTGATAGTAAGAAGAATATTTAGAATGTATTCTGACATTTTAGCAGCATATACCCAGAATGAAGGAGGGAGGCATGAATCAAGAGGGTGCGAATCATATTGTTAATGGTACGTATGATTCTTTCAACTTTACCGTTTTGTGGTGAGGTGTGAGGGCAGGAGAAGCGAAACACCTTGCCATTATTTGTACAAAACCGATGAAACATAGAGTTATTGAATTCACGACCATTATCGCACTGAAATGATTTTATGCTTTTTCCAAATTGTGTGTGGATAAACTTGCGAAACTCAAGAAATTTGGCAAACACTTCCAATTTAAATTTAAGAGGATATAATCAAACATAGTGTGAAAAATCATCAAGCAACACAAGATAGTATTTATGACCGAGAGAACTAGAGATAGGAGATGTCCATAAATCGGTATGTATAATATCAAAAGGAGCAAGTGTAACACTAGTAGATGATTTAAACGGAATACGAATATGTTTGCCTAAAGAACAAGAAACACAATTTTGGGCAAGATTCTCTTTACAAGTAATGAAATTGTTGCCTTTAAGAAAATTAAAAACTGGAACTCCTGGATGACCAAGCCTATTATGCCAAGTTGAATAAGAAACATCCGCTAGAGTGACGGGAGAGCAGGATCTGCCAGCGGAGGTGAAAGTGAATGGATAGAGATCCCCCGTGCTATTGCATCTCGTAAGAGGTGCCCCCGTATGAAGATCTTCACAGTAAAACCAAAAGGGTCAAAATCCACGGAGACGGAATTATTACGAGTAAATTGGCGTAAAGATATGAGGTTCTTAATCATGTGTGGGGCATATAAGGTGTTTTTGAGGGAGAAGGGTGGATGAGGAGGTTGTGTGTATGAGGTACCATGCCCTTTAATTGGAATGCGTTATCAACTACCAACTGTAACATATTGAGGATACTTTAAACTAAACAGTTTAGGGATAGTACCTGCAGATTGGGTGATGTAAGATGTGGTGCCTGAGTCCATGTACCAAGTATTGTCAGACTGTTATATGAAGTGGGTGCTGAATTCATGTCCCAACTCAGTGGGTGTTATGCCGGATGAGGGCTGCATAACCTGACCTTGCATGAAGTGGACCTACTGCGAGGCTGGAGCGGGGCCCAACAAACCAGGGTGAGAATACGGATTGTAGGGCTGCTAGTATTGGAATGGACTCGGTGCCGCGGCTCTGTCTTGGAAGCCGCGGCCTGTATGTAGTGGCGAGGCCGCGGCGGTTGTTCTGTGATCCTGTTGTTATTCTTGTTGGTGGTTACGTTGGCTGCGACCGCACCGCGACCACGGCCTCACTGCCGCGGCCCTGCAACCCTTTCGCGCGTCTACGATGCGATTGAGAGTTTTGGCGGCATTTGATCTTGGGCGCGTTTGGCGCTAATGCCTTCGGCGTGCTCGTCACCTTGCGCGTCGAGTCTCTTCGGCAACAAGCTGCGGCGAGCTTTGTTAAAGCCGGGTAACGGACGCCGCTGTTGAATTATGGTGGCCAAATTATCATATTCGCCTTTAGGAAGGCCATCAATCAATGTAACACGGTTTGGTGTCGATGTGAGCTCGTCGACATCAGAGTTGATCGTCGGTAACTAGCGTTTGCGATGCTCGATCACATTGGAAAAGTTTTCAAGGCGTGTATTGTTAAATTACTCCTCTAAATACACAACGAGTGTGCTTATTGTCTGAAAAATTTCCTCCAAAGATTCCATAACTTTCGAGGCGTGGCGCCAGATTTCATGATAGTAAGAAGAAGGTCCTGAGAAATACTACCATAAATCCATTGTTTGACGCCGGCGTCTAGACGCCGCCAAGTAGACTCATCAACCTCCGGAGGGCGCGGAATGGTGTTATCGATGTGATCAAGAACGTTATAGAGACATGCACGATTACGAAACAGTTCAACCAAGAGAGAATACTGATTGTTTTCTTGATCAAGAAGAATGAGAATAGAGTTAACAGTTAGGGTTGGATGAAAAGAGGATGACAACGTGGTGGTGAGATTTGTGGAGGTAGAAGATTCAGAAAGTGTGGAAGATTCAGGGGTAGCCATTTAGAGAACAGGGGAAAGAAAAAGAAAAATCTAGAAATTTTGGAGGGAGGAGGGGAGGCGCAACGACAACCGAGGGAGGGGGGGCCGACGGTAGCTCAACAAAAAAGCTAGAGTTTTTGTTTTAGGCTTTTGATACCATGTAAGATGATATTAATCTCACTTGGGGAGTCTTTCATTAATATCAAGGTATATATATAGTACAATATTCATCCCTTATACAATAGAAATCCTAAGTCTATACAAAAGAGGAATCATAGTCTTACCATAATTATATTTACACAATATATGAAAATATTCTAATTATGGGTAGGAAATATATTATTTCCTAAATTTACACGTTTACAATATTATTATAAGTCAACTTGCAAAATATTACAAAAAGTCTTAAATAGGTTGGCCTTATTGTAAAACATTTCGGCAAAATGGAAATAATTTTGTGGATTTGACTGGAGGTGATTAATTGGTCGATGGTTGTTAGCCATCAAAGATTTGGCCTACTATGGGGATAAGCTCAAAGCACTTCAAATAATAATGCAAATAGTGCAAGAAATAATTAAAGCCAACCAGAAATGATGATGACTGTACATAAAAACTTCATTTTCCAATTGTTGGCATCTTTCTTCTTTGATCTCGAGATTTCAGGACATTTGCACATGGTTTAACGAGCATCATTTCTCTTTATAAAGTCTATTGAACTCATAAATTGCAACTTTGGAACTTGATTAATTAACTTTTATCTATTAGAACTCACCCCTACATTAATTATAAGAATAACTACCCTAAAGATTGAAGTCTATTCTATATTTTACTAATAAAACAAGAAGCAAATTGACAAACTAATACTCTCTCAACAAATTATTTCCAGAATACTACTTATCCAAAAATAATTCTCATTTTATTATTCATTCTGCCACACGAATTGCCAAGTGGATTGTCATGCCACATATGCAATCTTATTTGTCTTTCTTTTATTTTTTTAAGTCATAAACACCAACAACTCTTTTTACTTTTCATCAAAATACTTTTTTTAAAAGTACTTTTTAAAAAAAAAAAAATCAAAATAAATTAATTTTAGAAACTTAATCAAACAGTTATTAAGTATTTTATTTTTTCTTTTATCAATTTTAAATTTTTATATTTAGCAAATTAATAATTCAAATATTTTACATGAAAATTTATAAATACAAAATTTTAAAAAAGTTTTTTTTTTTAAAAAAAGGAAAGAATAGAAAGGACATATAACAATTTTTTTGTTCAAGTCTCCCAATAAAATGAGAAAATAAATTAAGTAATGAGCTAGATGGACAGTGTGAATAATTTTTACTTCATCAATTTTCATTAATTATAGCACGTAACATATATTGAAAGAAAGTTCGATGCACTAAGCTTCCGTTATGCGGGAGTTGGGAAGAAGCCAGGATCACAAGTGCATTGTCTGTGACCTTCACCTTGCATTTGGTACATTTGTGTGGCATGGCCTCGCATGTAACAACTTTCTGAAAACTCACGTCTGGCCTCCTTCAAGGTAACATATATTATTTTCAAAATTTCACATTTCACGATAGTTAAATATTGACAGTTAAGGAGAAGTAAAAGAACTCACCGGTACTCTTTGCTGTGAGGCAACCTTTGTTTAGCTTTTTTGTTTCCATCTCCAGGAATATCATCAATATTGAAAAGAAGTGAAGTATCAGAGGGCAATTCCATATGCCTTTTCCTCAAAGCAGCCATAAAAACTGAAGCAATTTGTGTCAATGGACTCCCCACAAGTTTCTTGAACCTATATTTTCTCGTGCCCGATAAGAAAATCACTAAGCCAATGACAATAGCACAAGCACAAATTCCATAACCCCATTCTCTTCCCAAATTATCTTGAATGTACACTAATATTGTCACTGCACCAAGTGATCCAACATTTATGAAGAAAAAGAACCAATTGAAGAATTTTATCATTTGTCCTTTTTCGTTTTTGTCCATTTCATCGAATTGATCGGACCCGAACCCGGACACGCTGGATTTCAGGCCGCCGGTCCCGAGAGCCGTCATGTATAGGGCGACGTATAGGACCATGAGTTGTTTGCCGCTTGCTGGGATGCATGTTGAACTGCCTGGTTCACACTTTGGTGGTCGAAGGCTTGGGATTATGGTGGAGATTGTCAAGATGGTAACACCCTATAATTCATTCATCATAATAATAAAAAATGAATTAGTATTATATTTAGATTATCTGTACAATTTAATCGATTATAGCAGGTTTTTCAGACTTGTCCTGAAAAGTTGCCTGTTTTATATATATTGTCCATGTATAATATTAAACTTTACTTGATGAAAGAGAAAGGAAATAGAATCTTTTTTTTCTCTTGTGAAAAATTCAACTACTATAGTATATTCTATGTTTTTCTCCTCTTATTCTTCCTTTATCATAAAAAAGGTTAATTTAAACCAAGTGGCATTAGATTTTTCTTCATCTTAATTCCTTTTTTGATCGATTTTCCTCTTCACAACATTTATATCTTGATTCTTTAATCCCATGGTTTCCATATCACAGATTCTTAATTTTTTTAGTCCTCATGCATCAATCTCACGTATGAATAAAAGAAAAAGGTTGATTTGATAACCACGTTAGTCCAACTCCAAAATGATGGAACTCAAAAGAAAGATTTTTCTATTAAGTTACTATTTCCAATCAAGATTTAAAGAATTGGCACGTACCATGGCTTGAATAGTAGTAAAGATGCCAATTGTAAGATACCTGAAAATAATTAAAAGTAAAGAACAAAAATATTAGTAACACGTAGTAAATTTTAATTATGTGAACTTCCAAAGTTTAAGGTATATATTTTATAGAAATTCACGAACCGTCCAAGAAAACTGTCGGCTACAAAACCACCAAGCAAAGTGAGCATAAATGAAGTTCCCAGAAAATTTGTAACGTTGTTGGCCGAACTAGCATTTCCTAAATGCATTGTTCCAGTCAAATATGTCACCAGGTTTACAGCAATACCTAGCGTCGTTAGCCTCTCCACTGCCTCAATCCCTATATAGTGACAAAATAAATCAGAATCGAATCCAGGGTCATGAATCATTAATTATCAAATGACCATTATTTTTATTATGCATACAATTTATTGTTTGAGTTTACTTAAGTACTAATGAATTCAGTTGAACTTACCGAACTCGATACTACAAAGAGAAAGAGAGAAAAGTGAAATTGGTTACCTAAAATCATGGCAGCACTAGACCAACCGCCGGACGAGGATCGAAGAGCTGGTCGGCCTTTATAATCCCAGGCATCTGGGAGAGTTTTTGTGTCATGTTGTGTCTCAGGAAGTGACATTTTTAGTTTTTTTTTGTTATTATTCAACGGTGTATGTGAAGGGTTGAGGAAGAAAGGTAGAGTAATTGGAGATATTAAGAGATAGAACTTAGAAGGAATCCAAGACTGGTAAGATTCAATTGATTCCATTACCCTTTTATAGCCGTGGGTTTGGGGCTATTCCTTTTGCTGCTTTAATTATTTTAATGCCTTAATGTTTTTTATTTACATAGGTCCATTATCAGTGGTAAAGTCCACATGATTGTTTTTTTTTTCATTTTCTATTATTTTTAGGAGGAAATTTCGTCGTCCCTAGCTTCAAATGATTGACAGTGAACTGCTAAAACTTAAAAGCGAAAAAAGTGTCTAGCTAGTTAGGAATTACAACTTTAGTTTAAGAAATGAAATTAACCATTTAAATGTCCCTCTAAACGTGTTAAATTAAGAAAAAATAATTTAAATAGCCGCTCACTCAACCGCTTATATTAAAAATAACCGACAAATATATTTAATACGTCAGTGTAAACGTGTAAATAGAGACAATATTATTCTCTACCCATAATTAGAATATTTCTATATATGGTAAGACTAGAATTCCTCTTTTGTATAGGCTTAAAATTTCTATTGTATAAGGGATGAACATTGTACTCTATATATACTTTGATATTAATGAAAGACTCCCCAAGTGAGATTAATATTATCTTACATGGTATCAGAGCCTAAAACAAAAATTCTAGATCATTTATAATAAGGAGGAAAGCGTTTGTATAGCAAATGTTTCACCTTGGGTCAAATCTAAGATCATTTATGCCACTGTTTTGTCCGTATAGAAGTAGGCGATATATGATAACTGTACTAGGTGACGAACAAAGTACGAAGGTAGTGTTTGGTGATATTTTTTAGTACTAAAAATTGACAATAAAGAAAGTGATATATAATATATGAGTCGAGATAAGTGACAAAAGTAAAATTTCTCTATCTCATCGTAGTAAATATATTTCTAGAAAATATACTTTGGGAAAACATTTAGCACCACCAAAAACACCAAACATATGAAGTAAGAGTTTAAGTTTTGTGTACTAATAATGTACATATTTTCCGTACTTTCATATTAAATTGATTTACAAATTTCAATATCATACTTTCTAGCTATAATGGATGACCTTAACTTGATAGTATATATAAGAATTCATAAATACACAGTCGTAACTCGTGTATCAATAAGTTACCATGTATGTTAAATTTTAACCTTGGGTAAATACAATTATTGTGCTATGCATAGTAAATTTCTAGATCTTGTAAATAAAAGTGACAATGGTGCGTTGTTATCAGCCCAGCCAGTGGAGAAAAATGCAATTTGGTGCAATAATCACAAGATCTAGTATAGTTCCCGGGTATCTTGTGAGTAAAATATAGCTTTACAAAAATGGGTGATAGGCATGAAATTTGAGGATTGCAGTATCCATTACATGTACCTGCAGGGCAGAGCAAATTATTTGTCTGGCCCAGGAATTTTGCAACTTCTTGGCTAAAATTGAAAAACCAAAGTCTAAAATTGTTGTGTTCAAATAAATATTGCACGTCAAAAGATAAATCAACTCCTAAGAACTTTTCTGTGGTGGGCACACATTCAAAAAGTGAAGATAGGGAAAGTGCTAGAATGCTTCCAAACAATGGGGAAAATCACGTTTCTACTTTTTTTCTTGAAAAGTAATCATTTTAAACAATATTAATACTACCTAGTTTTTATGGATCAATTGATTTTGTAGTTCTTTGTAAATTATTTTTTAATTTTATGTTTTTTATACGTCTTGTGTGATTTATAGATCACGGGTTCAAGCCGTGGAATCAACCAACCACTAATGCTTGTATTATGATAGACTGTCTATATATCACACCCTTTGGGGTGCGGCTCTTCCCCAAATCCAACTAACGTGGGATGTTTTGTGCACGAGCTGCTATATATATTGTTTTATAAGTGATCTTTATTCAAACACATAACGATCATTTACTTCTTTTCAAATTGTAAAAGCTTGATCGACCCTTTTCACGTTTTTTTCTCCGCCATTCTTTGATAGTATTTTTCAAATTTCCACCCACTACCACTTCTATAACTTACCAATGGAGAAAAGGCAGCTTGGCAAATGGGAAATCATCATATAAATGATGCCTTGACAAACTTTACGAACTGAAGTGTTGATTTTGATGTTGATTATTTTTATTCATTAGTGTTGATGTTGGAGGGGTTTTGTAACGATACAAGTATTTAGTCAGGATAACATCGCTTATGAATATAAGAATGTTGTCGACAGTGTTGTGACAACATCACAGATAACATCTCTATAAACGATTTTGCCTATTCTTCCGGTCAAAACATTGACTGTTACTGTGAGGTAAAAATGATCTAGGTAAGTTAAGCAGGAAGTCGTGTTTAAAACGTGAGAAAAGAAGAAGTCAAGCTTGGAAGGAAAACAATGTTAAGACCAAGTCAATGTAGTTGAAGATTTCATGGAGGTTGAATCGATCCAAGTTGCTGCCTATTTTCTCTCAACTTCCGCAACTGACCAGTGAGAATTTCAAGGAAGTTTCACACTATAAATAGAGGAGGAACTTCATTGTATCGGTGTCCAGATTACAAAGAAAAAAATAACCAATGGAGCTCTCGGGAATTAACTCCAGAAACTAGATCAAACACCACTTCTTTGTGAATAAACGTCAGTCTCACCGCTTGAATGCAAATAGGCTGAACTTCACACTGGAGTTCTCTCGAAGAAATACCTTCTTATTTCTTTGTTTACCAAGCTAAAACATTGCTTTCTATTTCATGGGTCTTATTACAGCAAAAAATGGCTATATTTACAACACTCCGGATAAGCGAAATGATCTATGTCCATCCCCAACTTCCTTTCAATCCACATTGGAAAATTGTGGCTTTCTCTACTGGGAGTCATCAAAGGAGGAATGGGCATACACTGGTTCGATAAGCCAAGGAAAAACAATCACCGCTTGGTTTTGACACTAAAGCGACCCGCCCTGCTAAAGAAGATCGATGCAAAGGTTAGATTTCACCACCTATATCTACCCAACTAGTACTATTTGATCTAAAAAAATCCAACCTGGAAACTTTCTCTCCCCCACATAAGGTCCGCAGGAAAGCGGTTGCTAAGGCTTGTAGCTTGCTTCTGTCCTTAGTCAATTTTGGACTGAAGCTGTTCTGACTGCCGTATCTTTTTTGAACCGAATACCTTCCTCTGTCATCTCTGGTCTCTCTCTTTTTGAGAGAAGATTCCCTACGTCCCCCTTTCTACTTCATCGTCGTTGTTGGTCCTTCTGCACTGCTTGATCTGTTCATTCGGCTTCCACTCCTCTCCTTCCTTACAATCAAGCGAGTGACTTTCGCTTCTCGGCTTGAGCCGAGTGGGGTGTGGTTTGATCTTTTGCTGCTCTCATTGACCACAGAAGCATGCGAGAGAAAGCGCTGAACAATGAAGAGGCTTTTATGGTCTTTATGCGTATGCAAAACCACGCAATTCAATAACAAATAACAAATCGAAATAATAGATTCATCTCAGATGGCAAACTCGAAAGTACTTTACTTCAGTCCCAGTACTGAAAGACGTGACTTCAGGAGTGGATTTCGGAAGGAAAGACTTCTTTTACTACAGCTTTGGGACGAAGCTTCAACTCAATCACTTGGACATAGGGATTTGACCTACCAACTGCAGGCTCAGGTGCGAGAACGGTATAGAATATAAATGTCTTCTTTCTCTTTCTTGCTGGTGAAATGCCAACGGTGGTACCCCGAAACAAAGAGGCCAGTCTTCGTCGTGCCGGGTATCCCGATTCGGATGTCATGAAAATTTAGGGAAGCCTTTTTCTTAAAATACTTTCTGCGACCGGTGAGAAAGCGGACGACTTTAAGGCTTAAAGGAACACCTTTCTCTTTCATATTGAGTCCTCAGTCAATGCAATTTCTACTTAGGCCGAATACCTAGTTGAGAGGGGTCCCTAATGATAACATTCGTCCATTCATTCAGGATAAAAAATGGGCCTAGTTGAATTATCTCATCGAGGATTGCATGTGAAAAGACCGGATCTTCAAAATCCCCAATCGTTCGTTACTGAACCTAAAAACTCGGCGAACTTCTTTCTCCATCTCCTTGGCAGATTCTACCACAACAGCATCCACACATTGAGTTTGTGTACCATCTTACACAACAGGAAGAGATTTATTCGCTCTGGCTGAACGATTGTAAACCGCTCTGTTTTCCTTATAGTAATAGTTTTCTTAGAACAGCGTAGCAACTAATTTCACTATTCTATTATAATCGTCGCAGTTCTTCTTTCCGCTCCGAACGCTTAGACAACGTTTTTCTTCCTAATACTAATAGTAATGGAGACCAGGAAAGAGGAAAGCTTCAGTCAGCCTTAAGGCATGGAACGCCAAGGGTATAAGCGGAAGGGTGAAATTCTTGCCTTAATGGGGCCTTCTGGCAGTGGGAAAACTCTCTTGTTCTCTAGGTTCGGTAACCTAGGTAGCTAAAGGCAGCCTTGCTTCCCGTTGTGGTGTAAATCTTTTGACGCAAATCCTTTTCTTTTAGGAAGATTAAATTACGATATTGACCTTCCTTGCTCAGCTTTTCCTCTCCCGGAGGTGACATGAAGAAAGAGAAAAGATGTTTTTAGCTCCTTTCCCTCTTCATACCTGATTCGAACTTGCTTGTTTAGTAAAGTCAAGCTTTGGCGGTAGGGTTGGGGTGACTTGCTGGGGCACGAGTGCCCTTACTAGTACTAGTTTTGGGGCTTTGATTGGCAAAAGCGGTTTTCGACTTCTAGCCTGCTGTTGCCGGATTAGCCTTCGGACTTTCCTTACCCGCCTTTATTGAGAAAGAAGAGATCTAAAGGTTGGACATCCATCACTGCCATGATGACGCGCGGTTGAGTGTTCATTCGATCCAACACCCTCCTTCCAATCAAATCTATTCGGGGGCAAAAGGCAAAATCTCTTCAGGGCACCCACCTTCCGGCCGGACAGAAATTGATGGAGGAGGTAAATCATTGTGACTCAGCGGCTCACTAGGTGGGAGGCATAGTGTCTGATGCCCACAAGAAGTCATCCCTCACAAAGGAAGAATGAAACTCTCACACTGCGGCTGTCAGGACTCGAACTTGCCTACTTGGGGGCAATCTATCACCCTGGAACCAACTGAGTTACGCCCATACTGGCAATTAACAAGTTAATTCTTACTCATACAAGCTGACTACTTAGTATTATTTTAGAAATTTTTGTTATCCAGTAGTGATAATGCATGCATGGTGTTCTTAATTTGATACAAATACTTTAATGCATAATAGATGAGAGAGAGGGAGAGAGCTTGGTGTTGGAAATATTTATTAAACATGAAATAAATTAAATCCTATTAATTTTAAATCGAATAATTGGGGCCCCGCACGTAGGAAATCTTGTTTTCACACACGTGCACACGTAGTGTCAAAGATCAAAATTTCCTTAATGAAGCGATATTGGTACGTATACGAATTGTTTTAGACGTAAGGTAATAGACGGTTATTGGCCAAATGACGAATGGTTTCACGTTGGTAAATGAAAGAAGAAGTGTATAATGTGTAAAGATGAAGTGAATCAGAAATCACCACGGCCGAGAAGTCGCGACTCCATGTAGGCGCGACTCTCCTCCGGGAAGTCGCGACTACAATTGGCGTTTCAATTCGATGGCTGGCGCCTCCCGGAAGCGCGACTCTAATGGCGTTCTGTTCGGTGAGTTCTCGGGCCGCGGCCGCGACTCTCTCTCTCCGCGGCTCTCATCGTTTTAATCCGTTGGAGGTGAATTAAAAACTGATTTTTGGGTTGACTTTGGATTATTTACTCTCCATTATTTTTCTCATGAATTTAGCCATTACTTGGCTGAATTGTAACTCCAAATTCAAGGCATTAACATGACATTCATGGCCATTACTTAACCATTTGGAGGGTTATCATGTACACACTATAAAATGAGACACAAGACTCATTTGGAAAAACACTTGAAATCTGAAACACTTCATCCTCTCTTGCAATCACAAAACACTCAAAGATATTTCTTCAAAAGAAAACACTTGAGTTCCCTTTGCTCTTTTATTTGATTGCTGTTTTATCTTGGGAGATAAGTTGTCATTACAACCGTTGAAAGGACAATATTATTTTAAGGATAGATCAAGAATTTGGTCGACTCAGCAAACCCTTATACTTGAACATTTCTAGATTTCTAACAAATAGTTATTGTTGTTATTTTCCCCGTTCTACACATTAGTGCTCACACTTGCCCCAATCCCCTGGAATTAACAAGTTAATTAGCTGACTAGTTAGTATTATTGGAGAATTATTTTTTGTTTATTTTTTCATGTTTTATCCATTAGTAATAATACATGTATGGCTCTTAGTCCATTGATGACCTAAACAGAGCTACCAACAAAGAAAAAAAGGGGGCCAAAAGTTTGTTTTTATGTGTTAATTTTTTGTAGGACGATTTCATTCTATATATTTGATAGTCTATATATACAGAATCAGTAGCAGATGCACCTTAAGCATGGTGGTGCAGTTGTACCGTCAGAATTTTTAACTTTTTGCTTTTTAGGCATAAAAAAAAATTTGCTACGTAAAAAATTATTCTTCGTATGTTTGCACCACCAAATTTTGTTGTCTGGATCCACCAGTGTACATAATGCTTTCAAATAAGAATGGCGTAAGCTATATTTCCCCCCAATTTAGCAGTATACTTAATCATGTCATCTTGGTGAAGGGTCGTTATGTTAGTTACACCATTTTATTTTGGAGTTATCACAATCTTTTTTTCCCTCACTCGGTATATATTCGACATAGGAGAATTCATAATTTAAAATGTAGAGGGTGTTTGGATTGACTTATTTTAAGTGATTTTTAGAGGATTTTTGGATGGCTTATTTAATACATATACTGGGTTTAAGCAAAACATACTTAATTTTCGTATATCCGCATGTAGCACTATGAATCCACCACTAGTGTTTGGTATCCTCTTGGCGCCCGACTAATTTGAATTTGCGCCGGTAAGTCTTACTTTAGGGCTAAAGCTCTTTTTACCGGAAATGACTCTATTATCAAAACACGAACCCTAAATCTCTTAAGGATGCAGAGTACATATTGTAAAGAATGAATCTTGGACCTAATTCAACCTCAAAAGCTAGCTTGTAGGGTAATGATTGTCCAAATTCATATAAGGATTCATGTTCTCATTCCATATCCGATGTGGGACTCTTAACACTCCCCCACACGCCCATACCTTGATAACTGGAGTGTGGATAATATAATTTGGGGGTCCAACATCGGTGAACAAAGAATTGGAATGAGTCTAACTATGATACCATGTAAAGAATGAATCTTAGGCTTAACTCAATCCCAAAAGTTGGCTCGTATGGTGAGGATTGTCCAAGTTCATATAAGGAGTCCATATTCCCATTCCATATCCGATGTGAAACTCTTAATGCATTTCACAATTCCAATTAACATCTTATATTAGGGCACCTTCATGAAATTAAATTAAGCAAAAAATAAAAGATGAGATCCTCAGTGAGCTGCTTATCATGTTAAGGTGGCTTTGCTTTCACCACCCGTAATTCAATTAACATACATAAGGACTTTAATTTGAATTTTAATTAGTAAATATTGCTATCTCTATTTTGGCTTTCTTCCTGTAGGACCAATTAGAAGCCAAGCTTGTGGTTACAAAGTCACTTTAGATTACTAGTTGTTAGTCTTAATATTAGTTGAGGTGGCAGAATAGTTGATATTTTAATTCAATTTTATTATCCCGGAAAGCAATATAACTATTTGAAACACTATTATTTGATTCTTAAGTATTTATATTCATTTATTAGAACTTCTAACCTCTGTAACAATAGGTTACTTGTATTTTTATTGTTATGGTCAGAGTTAAGCGGACGGAACTTGGGTTCAATGAGTACAACAAATCTAGTGTTTTTGACAAATATTAAATAGAACTTATAATTGTATATGCACAATAAATTCAGTACGTATATTAGAATGAATCTTAAATACTGGGGATGCCATCATCACCGAGGACATGACCCTAGATAGGAGGGTGTGGAAGTCAAGAATTAGGATAGAGAGCTAGTATTAGAATTAGTATTATTTTCCTTTAGTGTAGCATCAATATTATTTCCGTCATTTTTATTTTAGTATTCTTATATTTCTTATTCTTAGTTTTCTATTCCTATCTGCTTGTTTATTTCACTTCGGTATCTTATTTTCTTGCTGCTATTACTGCTTATTATTACTGTTACTTTCATTTCTACACGAGTCGTGGTTTTTTCAGAAACAACCTCCCTATCCGTCAAAAGGTAGAGATAATATCTGTGTACACTCTACCATCTCCAGACCCACCTGATGGGATTATACTGGATATGTTGTTGTTGTTGTTAGAATAAATCTTAAGGTTGAACTTCATCAAGTTTAAATGTTTAATGGTGGGAATTCAGGGGCAGAGCCACTGCTACAGTTACGGATTCGACAAAAATATAATAGCTTGACTCAACTTTATGTTTGTGTTAAAAATTCAATTAGTATCTGTCTAGAATCAGTAAAAAAATTAGAACTCATAAATTAAAAAGGGGAAAAGACACCCTATAGTCATTGTGAATTTTTTAGGCCCACATTTGGGCTTAATATCCTGAAAGTCGGTCCAAACTAATGACAGTGAGTAGCCCAAAACTTTTAGAAAGCCCAAATTTATTAGTCAAGATGATTATTTTAGTGAAATTACCTAGGGTGGTTGGAAGGGGTAAGGGTGTAGTTGATTCTCCCTCTAGTAGAAAGACAAGGTTACAGATTGTAGTATTACGTGATTCTCCCATTGAGAGATTGACTAAGTCTCAAAGTAACATGGGTAATAAATCTGTAAAAAAATCATTGAAACTTCAAAAAGACAAAGGTTTTAAAAGTAATCGAAAAATAGGTGGTGAAGGTTCAAAAAATGTTAAAAGCCTGTCATTCAGGCTGATGTTCGTCCTTCAAAAAAGAGAAAGGTTGTTAGCAAGAAGAAAAAGTTTTGTACCCAGTCTGATTTGAAAGTATTTTTCTCATATTTATTACATGTGTATAATCTCTGTATTTTTAGTGGGTACTAATTATATATTTGTTGTATATGAGATGTATAAGAACTTCCTTTTTTATGCATATGCTTTTGTAGTTTTGTATGTAGTGTGTAGCAGTGTCATTACATATATGTATAATATCTGTATTTTTTATTGTATATGATATGTATAAGCATTTGCTTTTTTATGCACACTTAAAGTGTCATTACTTATATGTATCATATATGTATATTTAGTGTACATGAGATGCATATAGTGTGAAGTGTGAATGCTTGCACTTATAGCTTTTGAGAGTTTTTATTAAGTACATACTGCATTTTTAATTAGTGTGCACACAAATTGCCTCGTTGTGGATCAATTGAAATCTAATTTAAATGACCAGCAGCTTTAGATATTTAAAGAGACATGTTTCGGTTATTGTTTAAATTTGCAACTAGTTTTCATTCAAAGCTAACGTATACATGCATTGTTGCTTAGGAAAGTGTTGTCAGGTAGAGATAATGAGTTTTGGATTAAAGTGAATAATACTAGGTTGCATTTTGGACTAGGAGAGTTTGCTTTAATTACTGATTAAAGTGTACTGAAAATTGTAACAAATATTATGCATTTGACCAGTCAATCCGTCTTCAACTTGTTACTAAAATTTCTTGATCAGTTGGTGTACCTTTTTGTGCTTACTCTAGACTTTTGAGCCACGAGACAATGGCAGTATGTCTATTTCTGCCAATTTGCATCTTACAATGTTTACTTCGAGTCATTGTGGGTCTATGAGAAAACTATCTCTCAACTTCATTTCCTATTCACAAGAAAAGCCTGGAGACCTTTGTTTTTCTTCTCCGTTCCCTGGTCCCAAACCCTTGATCGGGGCCGAGCTAGAGGGGCGGAAAGGGTTCATCCGAATCCCTTTAGCCTGACAATTAATTTTTTTATATGTATATTTAGTAGATAATGAAATCTTCCTTAGTAAAAATTATGTCTCCGCCACTGCTCGATACCTCTAGCTGACATAGGCAGATCCGAGCTTTGGACTTAAGTGTTTTAAGTTCAGATTCTACCACAATCCAGTTGATTTACTGAATCATTAATCTTTTTGTATACTAGTTTAGTAGATTCTTAAATATAAAAAATGACTTTTAGTCAAAGATATTGTCATAACTAATGCACTAGGTCCGCCCCTACTGGTTAAGAAATTTCATCCATCCTACCACGAGCATCGTTTTGCCCGGAGACCTTGGCTTCAATTTTCTTGTTTATTTGGATTTTGATGTCGTTCTCATGACTTTTTGGTATTAACCAGTAGTTCATACAAAATCCCTAGATAAGCTATATATTAGGTGGAAACTTAACTGGAAATATCTCAACTAGATAGTGTGACGCTTACCCAGCCAAGTAGAATTATTGCCAGGTTAAACAAATACTTTAAAATTTGCCACTGTCCCAAAGGAAACAACCTACTGACAAAAGAGATTGAAATCGAACTGCGATGTCACATATTTTTAAATGCTCTCTAATTACTAATTAGTGACTGCTACCTAGTTGAATCTTTCATATTTCTTTGTTAATTATGTGAAAAATGAAAAAACCTTACATATTTTTTATTTATTGAGTACTTGAATTTTTCCAAAAAAATATTTTGTTTGAGCTAAATATTTCAACAAAAAAAAATTGAAAACCCAAAACATGAGTCTCCGAGTCTTTTTTTTTTTTTGATAATCAAGGTTTCGGGGTGGCCTTAGTACCCCTATATCGCTAGTACCTGCACAAGTACTGGTACTATGCTCCTGGAGGCGAATGAAACTGCTTCTACCGCCACCGCCAGGTAAATCGCGGGATGTGCGCCCCGCATTCAGTGTCTGATCGCCACCAACGGATCAATGCTACAAGGTCCGACCCCCCAACAGGGATTGTCTGAGGGAGTATCAAACCCACACTGCAACATGCCCGCGCGGTTAAGCTACCAGACTTTAATACGAGACATATGTCCCGGAGAACGTATCTACCGAGAATCGAACTTGTGACCCTAAGGCTACAAATTTGACTAATGGCCACTGGGCCACTATCTTTGGAGTCTTCTGGTAAGACATGAGAAGTGAGTTTGAGAATCTTCATAAAATGTAATACTTTTTTTCTTCTTAAAAATTTAGCTCAAACAAACACCTTTGCAAAAGTTCCAAAACTGATTTTACAAACTCAAATTACTCCAAACCTTCAAACAAAGGCCAACATATTATTTTTTCAACAGTGCAGTTTCTAAGGAATATATACAATACAATGGGGAGAAATTCACAAATAATCACTTTCCGGCTTTGTAATTTGAAACTATCCCGGAGTTTCAAATTTTACGATAAAATAAAATAAGGACCGGGCAGAAAAGTGGCCGATATACACAATTTCTACAATATAATGACAACCAGCCTAGTAAACCCAAGTTGCACCAAGTCTATTGTTCATGGGCCTATTAGGGGCCTACTCTCAAGATGGGCCATCAGGAGCATGACTGCTCATCCCAAACATACTCATTTTCTCTATTGGTTATATTAATTGTTTTTAAAAAGTAATCATGCATTATTGCATGTCACAATTCAACAACCACCCAATTTTGTCTCATCTCTATCGACTATTTGTTCAGGTCGTCCTTTTAACTTCAATTAATTTTATTATGCTTCTGAGTCTTGAAAATTCTTCAAAAATTAGTAATTTTAATATTTTTTCTTATTTACGGCATAATTTTTAAAATATCGGGTATTATGTTTTATAATTAAAATTACCGGTTAAATAATTTTAACATCGACATTGGTGATTGATTTTCTCTTAATATCTACCAAAGTAAGCATTTTTCGTACGAATATTATATACTTTATTTAAATTAAATATATATTAAATCTTTTGTACCGTAATTTATGTGTATGTGCACTTTTGAACTTAATTAGGACAAGAAAGCATATTTTAATTAATTGAAAGAATTGGACTGATTACCTATTAATTCCTCAACCTAATTCTCTACCCAACCGGCCAGGCCCAAAATAAAGGCCCAGCCAGCTCCTTTCCCTTTGCCAAAACTCGCAAGCCCAGCAACCATTTCCCTTATATCGTTCATCTTCCCCTCCATTTCCAAAACACCCCTAAATCAGATGATCCCATCATCTCCTCCAACGTCTCCCTTGCCCCATACCTCTGCCCAACTACCCATTTCACTTCACCCACACCCCCTGACACAACCCATACCCTTATTCCCCCAAAATCTGCGATTTTGAACCAACAAATCGTCCAAAAATCAAACCTCTATTTCGAATTTCAAACTCAGATTTTCGCCTATAAAACCCCCCTTCATTCTTCATTGAAAGGGGTCCGAATTTTGAAGGTTTTTTTTTTAAAGTTATTCCCTTTGTTCTTCACCAAAAGAAATTCTGGGTCTTTCTTTGAAGAACAAGACTCACATTATGTCCACCATTTTCAGAGCTTAAATTCAGAAAGAAAGTCTTTTACTCTCAGGTTTGAATTCAAACAAAATCTTTAAAACTTTCCCCTTTTCTTAAATCGCATAGCATTAAAACATCTCCAAGCGGAATCGATGAGTCGAAACACGCCTCAGTTCTCTATCCGGAGAAGGTAACCTCTTTCCCTTTTAATTTTCTGTTTAATATGCCTAGTATAATCTGCATTGTATGTTTACGTGTTTATTAGTTGTCATTTTGAACCGGTAGTTTAATTATTAGGTACGTCGGCTATATTATGATTGTTTTGAATCTTTAAGTGCATTTATCAAGTTGTTACTTACTATTTAGGTTACTGAATGTAGTAATGCATCTCTCAATACTTGTTTAGACTTATTATGTGCTTGACATGTATTCTTTGCTAGTCTAGACTTAAAATTTTGTTAAAATCCAATCCTTAAGGTTGTGTTAGCTTAATGTATGAATTATACAAGTCTGTGAATTTGGTTTATTTGTTTCGTTGATCTGAAGTATATATCCTCAAGTTCTAAATTATATGTTAAGCCTGACACGGAGTTGCACATGCCTTAAAAGTGGTGCTAACATGCTGATATTGACTTATTACAAGTTGCTTTGCCTTTATTTTGATAGTTAAGCATATGGTATATTGGTATGCATATTGGGATACTAGGCATTAGAATTCAGTTATATATCATGTATATATTGGGGGTCGTATGCCGTGTATGTTTCAAATATATCATAGTATATTTTAAATATTAGGTATGTGTGAATTCTGGTATGTGAGAGAATAGGCTTGTCATGTATTTTGGGCTTGTATGTCTTCATTAGAATTCAAGTTAAGTAATTGGGTTTATTCCTTTCTATTTCTTGTGTGCACTGTTCTGTCCTTGCTCAGTCCAGTTGGAATTGATGTAGTTTGGGCCATTCACGAGTAAACTGCTGATTTTATAAACTATGGGCTATATGCATTTTAATTTTGATGGCGCCTACATAACTTATCTTCACGTTTTGATGAGTCCAGAATCTATTTTATCCCCTGCACTATTTTCTCCCTCACTACATATTCGTGGACCTAGTGGACCTATATTCCCCCCCATTATGTGAGCCATCGGGCCTAAAGCCCAACAACATATTCTCTTGTCCTGAATTATATGTGTACACTTTAAATATTTTCTCCTTCCGTTACTAATTCTTATCTTTCTTTATTTTACATGAAATGCATTGGGAGCCACAAAGAGTTTCCTTATGAGATCATCAAATGAAGATCCATGTCTGTGTTCCTTGCATTCTCCGGCTTCGTATTTCCTAAACAAAAAATGGGTGGGATGATAACGTCATTCGCCCCAGTCACACTTCTTTATTGTTTCTTAATTTCGCCGCTTTACTTTTGTTGTTATAATTATGCAATTATGTATTATTATTATTAGAATGCTTAGTATAGGTAGACTTAGAATTAATAATTTGGAAAGGGTAGAATTAAAATCGGATACCGCTAGTTAACCTATTTTAGGCCCGTTATCCATACTTCTAAAACATTAGTTTTATTTATTTTTAGATTCGTCGCCTATATTTTCAAAACACTAGTTTATTTTATACTATCATGTTATATCAAAACTCAATTTTCATAATGCATTTTATCATATTTTATCAAAATAAATCTATGTCATTTACACAAAATTGCTATTCTGTATTTTTAAACGCATCTTTTAAATTAACTCTTAGCAATACTTTTATTAAACTGCAAATTATCAAAACGTATATTTTTCTAAAGTATAATAATTAACCTAGTTTGACAGTATAACTGCAAGATAACGGATTTTAGAGGATGTCTAACTCCTTCCCTTTAGGATAATAAAGAATTCTTATCTAGAATCTCATAGTTTCGCAGACCTTTAAATGGAGATCATTTGTAGCATTTTATGCTATATAAAAATGTCCTAGTTCACTATAATAATTAAGTGACGACTCCTTAAAACGGTGGTTTAATTCATGAATCATTGCAAGCAACGTTGCGGATACCGTTCGAGATCCTGCGGTAAAAAACGAATGCGACAACGTCCATACACTTTCCTCCGTAAAGTCAATGTAGAACATTCAACACAAAATATAAAAATTGAAATGAAAATTACAAAAAGAGTGAGTAAACTTTTTTTTTTTTTTGCCCGGTATTCGATACCCGTATTGGAGGCCGAACCTTTCTGGTGGGACAAAGCGCTTTCAATGGTGATGATAAAGAATGGGCAATGTCTGTACAGTCAATATATCTTCTTACTCGCTCAGCTCTATATACAACTATATTAGTTAGCTCGTTCGCTTTCTGCTACCTGAACTATTACTATTAGCTAAACAACTCTTTCTTTGTGTTTAATCGCGATTATTATTAGTTAATCATAATAATTGGAAAGAGCAGTCGTAAGGCCTCCTAATAATGTAACGCCAAAAAGATATTGTGAAGAGGTGGACGAGCCTTGAAAAAATCTGGATTCACGCCGGATAGAGCCCATTCCTAAGGGAGCGCATCAAGGATTTTTCCATACAGAGCTCGAACCCGAGACCTCTAGTTAAGGAGGGAGCAGCCTCATCGTAAACTAATTTCATTCCTTCATCATCGTCTTTTCTTGTTTTTATTCCAATAAAATTCTATATTTATTTTGTTTTGTCTTTAAAATTGATTTTATAAAATGGCACAAAGGTGTAACAGGAGAAAAAAGTTTATTGTCCGCCAAAACAAATTATATCCGATAGTGTATAAGTAATGTATATTACTATATATTTATCCGCTATTATTTCAAGCCGTGACTATACAATATAAAATTCCAAGAAAAAAAACATTTCTTGGGGGATGTGTTCCCAATTGCCTTGTAAATGCCGTTTTACATTCCTTTAGGAATATAATGTACTTACTGCAATAATATAAACTTCTTTTACTAAAAAGAATAGGTAAAGAACAAATAAATTTATTAGCGACAAAGCTATATATGAAATTAATTAATACCCAAAGAATATGAGTATATAAAATATATTACCAATTTAAGAACAACGTAAAAACAAACTATGGCAGCATTTAACTTTGTTTGGCATGAATTAAGTTTCAGCTAACCCTGAATAATCGTGTAATTTAGTGAACAAGTTGCATGTACTCGGAGAAAAATATGATCCACTAGAAGGCTTGGAGTTGGGACAAAAAGCCCTACTCATCTACGGAACCTTATATCTACAAATAACAGAACAAAATATAATCCATCTGATGCAGATTCAATTCACGGGTGATACATACATAGTATATATGAGATGGAACCATGAGAGCCAACAGAAATGGAGGTGGTTTTATGGATACTAATTAAAGTTATAATAATTGGCTTCTTGCATTGTGAACCTTATATTGTAGGGGGAAAGAATTTAACTATTCCCCTGATTAGTAAAGATGATATTATTTGACCATGTACCACTCATAGTTATATATGACGTCACGATCAAGGTATACTTCTTATTAGTTGGTACTAGTACTATTTATAACTCTAGTGAATTTAAGTTAAATATATATACTATTTTTTTTATTGTTAATGTAGTTTAATCTATTATAGCTAAGATTGTTCATGATTCGGTTTGAATTGATTTTTCTCTAAAGAAATTAAATAAATTAAGTCAAATTTTCAAATGTTGATATCAAACCAAACCAATTAAATTGATTTTTCATAGCTTTAATATTTGTCATTTTTCTAAAACATATGACAATATACTTTCAAGCACATATTAGATTACCAATATTCTAGCATAACAGTACGTATCAAATCAATATTCTTTAAGAAATGAAGAATATATATATACTCCTGTTAAAACTCCAATTTCATCTCGTTGGATCTTAAGGCTTCTTGGTAAGCTTAGCGGTCATTGGAAACCCACTCGAGCCGCATTGTTGTTCCATACCAGGTAGACTTTTGGATCTTGAAGCTGTTGTTTGGATCTTGAAAGCTAATTCCAACATTAATATTCCAATTGCACTAAGCTTGCTTATTAACACTTGTGGCAAGACTCTCCCAAGTCCCATCTGACTTCATTTGTGCCTTATAAGCTTTAGTGCTTCTCTTTTCGGTCGCCACAAAATACATTTTAGTGACAGGACCATTCTTAGCGACCTTCAAGTTGACACGAAATATCTTTTGTGACGACTGTTTTTTATTTTATGTGGCGACTTATTAAAGTGTTGATGTGAAGTATTTGCCTTTGTTGTTGTCTGAAGGAGACAATCTAGCGCAGAGCCATTGATTCTGTGTCTGGTCGCTTTGTTGTTGTACCATTGTAGGAATTTCTATTTTTGTTTGATGTGAAGTATTTCCCTTGTGAGTGCACCATGAACATTTTTCTTATAAAAGTTTTATGTTTTTCATAAAAAAAAAATCTCAATTTTCTTACATAAGCGCTTTTTTAAAAAATAAAAATATTTTTGACTTCCCATAAACTTAGTCAAACAGACCAAGTAGCCAGTTTTCTTAATTTGAATATCAAAACCCATGGTCCGTTGGAATTTCAGTCACCAATCTTATTGATTCACTGAAATTATTGTACTCCTTTTTAGCATTCAATATATCACTTGTTCATTCATTAACATCAAGAATGCAAAACGTAATTGGACAATTAAAATAAATTGGCATACAATATATGTAAGCATCTAATTTTTTTTTTTAAAAATCACGCTTCATCCAGAAGATTCATTAAATTAATAAAGATGAGATAGACAAAGAATGAACCTCAAATTTAAGCTTTCAACGTTGTTCTGAATAAAAAAATATAATTGTTGGGTCCCGGGGAGCTATGGAACAATAAATAAAATACAAATAAACTAAATCAAATTGTATGTCAATTCTGTTTCTGAATTTCAGGAATAATGCCGTCTGACAATGGTAACGACACAGTAGTAAAACAGAAAAAAAACTTTGAAGAGTAAAAAACGTCGGAAATTTAAAGTACATAAAAATTTAAAATTTACATAGGTTATATAATATATATAACCTATGACGGTCAATGACGGAAAATATTGTATATATTATATACAATTGAATAAATTCCTTCTTTTACAATGTTACAAAATACAACAAAAGATATTAAAAATGATAAAGTCACAGATGACTTTTGCCTGAAAAATCTAACTAAATAAACATAAACAACCTCTCATTACAATTGCTTCCATACATAACAAATCTAGAATCTAAGCAGAAATTGTCATGTTGGACAGAATGTTGTCGACACGCTTAGGCAACACTTGTGATCCAGATTTCTGAGATGAATTCCCGAGAGCTCTCTTGGTATTTTTTATTTCTGATTCTCGCTATCGATTCACTTCACCATCCTCTCTATTTATAGTAGAGAGTCTTCATTGAAAAACTTATCGATTTGTTGTGAAGGTTGAGGGAGATGTGGGCAGCTGGTATATTTGTTGGAGAAGATCTTGGAGCAAAATCTTCTAACTTCTTGGACTTGTTTCTCAAGCATAGCAACGACTTTAACTTGTTCTTCCCACGTTTTTCATCAGCTCATATTCACCATGACAAGTCATTTTTACTTTGTGGAAATATTTTCACGAATATTGCTTCATTCCGTGAAGTAAGGCAAAAATATTTTTCATAAAATATTGGCCTGAATGTTGTGACATTTGTCCAACATTTTCTAAACTCAAATTAGTACTAAAAATGATATGTTGGGTAAAATGTCACAACACCAAACCCAACATTAACATTCTCCCTCTTTTTGTCTTTCTTCACAAACCCATTATAATCTGTGCAAATGACTTATGGCAATATCTATGATTATAGTTATGGTCCCCCTTGTTGACACACAATTTTGACTCGGATTTTCTAAATTTTACAATAAGAGGGTGTCAATCTTTGTTTTAATTTTCAGTTTTATTTCAATTTAAACTCAATTTTATTTTAATTTTCAACCCCAAACACTCCCGAAATTAAGCTCATCTTCTCCAAGCCCAGTTATATTTTTATTGACCTATTCCATAAGCCCAACCGCCCATTTTTAAATTTCAAACACCCATTTATTTCCCCCCAAAACCAAACCTAAAAAAAACTAAACCCTAATCCTACCCCTATATAATAAACACTACCCACACTTCCATTAAAAGGACTTCAGCCGCATATGCACTCCATCTCTCTCAACTCACCATATATCTTCCTCATTCCTCTCATCTTCTACATTTTTTCATACACACACACAGAAGGATCAACCACTACTTCTCACACCCCCTCATTCTCATTTTGGTTTAACCTCTACATCGCACTCTCTTTTACAACTGATCAGCCGCACAACACACCCAGCCCTAAATCCCACTGGTTTTCCGGTTCTCCTCTTCACCCTTTCATCTCCGGCGAACTCACGCCGCCGGAGTTCAAACCTGTCACTGCCGAACCACATACGAACCCGCGAACACCCATTCTGGTGAAACGACCCTCACCGCCCCATCGCATGCTCGTCGGCCGACGAACCACCGCCCCGTCTCATTTGGCGGCATCGCTCCGGTGTTTGCCGTGAAAGTGACGCCGCCTCCTTTTCCCTTCACCATCTCCGGCGACGGTCTATTATCTCTACCCCTGTTACTATTTTTTGGTATGTTTGTTTGACTGGTGGTTACTGCTTTACTATTTTTCGTTGGACTGACTTTCGATTTTGATATCCTGCCGGAGTTTGAAGACTCCGGCGACCTTCGTTTGAAGACTCCGACAACCTTCGTTTGGCCTTATTCCGGTGATGTTGTTGGCTGCTTTGGGTATTGGACCGATTTGGAATGATTTTGTATTTGGCAGGAGTTTTGAAAACTCCGGCGATGTTCTAAATTTTCAGGCGAACTTGCTGTTGTTCCTACTGGTTTCTGGACCATTTTTGTTTGCTATGTTATTGTCACTGCTTCTGATTATTATTGGGCTGATTTTGCATTGTTGGGTTTTCCAGCGAGTTGTGTTGCTGATGTTTCCACTGTCAGTGGACCATTTTTTGTTCACAGTCTTGCTCTTACTGTCTGTTGGATTTTGGGACTGATTTTGACGGACTTGGCCCTTTTATTACTTTATTAAACTGATTTTGAACAAGATACTACACTTGGTATTTTATTGATTTTGAACTTGATACTACACTGACCGAAGAAGGATTTATCCGTCGATCTGGAGGCCTCCATGGTAAGCGAGACGGAATATGTGGGCGAGGAAGAAAGTGAAAAGATTAGACGAGAATGCATAGTATCTTTCACCGGGAGGTGAGTCGACCGCAGTCGAAGCGATATTGGCTTCTCATGTCTTAGTATCCTTGGCATAACACTAGCTGAGCCCACACTATATAAAAATATATCTTTTACATACGTTGTGTTTATTTGATAATTTATTTTATTATTTACTAATTCTTTTACTAAGTGTCTTTTGCAGGTACCCGGAGGCACATCCCAAAGTTAAAGCCTGTGCAGAAAAATAAAATAAAAGTGAAATACCGTTAAGTTCTATTCACTCCCTCTTTATATGATTATTTGCTTTTATTACAATCTTGTTAAATATATATCTATTTTAAATGTTTGCATGTCTAGTTTTAAATAGTTTCTTAGTTAGAACACCCTTAAAATTGCATAATACATTTAGCGCAATAATACCAATCTAAGTTTGAACGGACAACCGTAAGTTAGCGGATCTTAGAGGATGTCTAACCCCTTACCTTTAGGATAGTAAAGAACTCTTACTCGGAATCTCATAATTTCGCAGACCTTAAAAAATGGAGATCATTTGTAGCATTTTATGTTACATTTAAAGTGTCCTAATTCACTAGACTAATTAGGTGACGACTCCTTAAATACATTTAGGAATCAACCATACGTAGTACACTGTTTCGACTCCGGTTAAAATGGGGTGTTACAGCATGGCGACTCGACTAGGGATATATAGGTTCTTAACCATAACAAACATAGGTTAATTATTGTGCTTTATTTTTCTTTATTGCTTATTTGCTTAAATTGCTTCTTCTGTGTTTCACACTTATCTACTTTTATGTTTTGCCTAAACTATTATACTTTACATATAAATATTTGCATATTGTCTTAACTGCTATTTGTTACCGCTTTCCTTAAACTGTCATTCCGCCCATATTTCCTCCCTTACGGAAAATTCACACTATCGCACAATACACGCGAGGTGTGCTTTGCACACCCGCAAATTTCTTTCAAATACCCAAATTTAGGAGAGTTGGCGTTTTACGCGGAGAATTCGATCCAACCGATGACCGCGTAGCCTTCTCACTCGAGTTGTCCGCTCGGGAACCTTGCGTCTAGTAAGCCAAATCTTAGAAAACTTAAGATAGAGCTATACCACCCTTTATTTTTATGTCATGCGTGCATTTACCTTAGGTGGGTCGATCCTTGGCATCGTCTCCACAATTAAGAAAAACACCAAAAACTTGTCGGCGGGTTTAGCAACCCATTTACCGACCAGCATACTACGTGTAGCGTGATAATGATAGATGGATTCAAGCCTAATTATGACATGCTGAAATTGGAAAAAGTGCATCGTCATTTGGTCGCCATTTCCAACAAAACATTGCAATTTAACAGCTTGGACATATCTATCATAATCTCGCATATTTGGCGTTTTGGCCCACCTCTGGCATTAAAAGAGGTCCCAAACATTCTAAGACACACATTTGATATCTATATAGTCTGCTTGCTATTGTAATGTTTGTTGCTTTCAGCTATGTGCACTTTTGTACAGTATTTTGCTACTTTAACTTTGTGCATGCGCTTAACATTGGTTACGAGCTATACTAGCTTGGTTTTCTGGGGGCTGCGTTATTCCTTGTGTTATCGGCGTGATACGCGGAAAGTCCATATCCCAAATAACAGTTTTCTCAAAATTTTGTCACATGTCGGAACTACGTGTGACCTGATTCCCATGGAGGGATACGTAGGCGGCCATTTCGGCCTCAGTCCCACCTTTTAGAAAAATCCTAATTTTCCATCTCTTAAGAATCTCTTTATTCTCCGTCACCGGCGAACTACGCGTGACCTGATTCCCTCAGTGGGATACGTAGGCGGTCATATCGGCCTTGACCCTGCCTTTTGAAAATCTCATTCTCCCCTCTTTTCAGGGCAAACTACAGGTTGACCTGGTTCCTTTGGCAAAATGCATAGGCGGCCATATCAGCTTTGGTCCCATTTTTTTTTAAAAAAATCTTGAAGTCTAATCGACGAACCTAACTGGGCTATGCTCCGGGACTATGTATCTACTTTACTCTATGGCGAGATACGTAGGTGGCCTCATCGGACTCAGTCCAACTCTTTCTAAAATATTTTGCCCTTACTCTATCGGTTACAAAGCACACTCCATCCTATCTCCGCGATAGGATAGATCGATATTCCATATCAAATTCGGTCTCATCCATTCGGCATCCGCTTATGCCAAAATTGGGGTTGCTTTCAAAAGCTTCACAGCAAGAAGAGGTCAACAATATCGAAGAGCATATTACTGACTACGTTCTCGTCGCGAATACCAAAAACCAAACAACGGTTATCGGTCCAAACATATCGGGCATACGAGTGGTTAGGGCTAAAGCTACAAAGTCGGCACAAATCAGCCGCCCCTTTTCAAATCTCACATATTTTCTTTTAAGTACCGATAATTGGGGCTGAAAAGTTGGTAACGCTGAAGGGGATTTTTGCATAGCAGCTTGGCTCACAAGGCCACATTCTTATCTGAGTCTATTCATTTCGCATATCTATATATCCTTGCACTAACTCTTTACTTTGCTAGAAAGTTCCGCATAGCAGCTCAGCCCACGAGGCCACAATCGCACGCGTTTATTAAGACACCATTTCGGCTTACAGGGCCACATTCTCACCTCATTTCTCAATCACTTTATGACACTACCTAATTTATCTGGTTTATATATTGCAGGTAATTTCAGCATAAGTAGTCTGGCCTAATGGGTCCAAATCACTCTTATTACGTCTATTCAACGTCGTTCATCAAATACGTCCCCACGACAACGTTTCTCTTATTACATCTATTCAATGACGTTCATCAAATACGTCTCCACAACGACCTCTATATCGCGTCCACTCAACGACGCCATCTTATTACACTTGTGCAACGGCCTTATCTACATTTCGTCTAAGCATTTTCGACCTCAGGGAACAAACACCCTTAGAGGCATTTTCAGTCTCAAGGAACAAACACCTTTGTAGGCGCCTCAGGGAACAAACACCCTTAAAGGCATTTTCAGTCTCAAGGAACAAATACCTTTGGAAGCGCACCTCGAGAACAAACACCGCCAGAGGCATTTCGGTCTCGAGAACAAACACCTTTGGAGTCACCTCAGGGAACAAACACCCTTAGAGGCATTTTCAGTCTCAAGGAACAAACACCTTTGGAGGCACCTCAAGGAACAAACACCCTTAGAGACGTTTAAGTCTCAAGGACCAAACACCTTTAGAGGAACCTCAAGGAACAAACACCCTTAGAGACATTTTCAGTCTCAAGGAACAAACACCTTTGGAGGCACCTCAGGGAACAAACACCCTTAGAGGCATTTTCAGTCTCAATGAACAAACACCTTTGGAGGCACCTCAGGGAACAAACACCCTTAGAGGCACTTAAACACATTTGTCCCCAAACATAATTGGAAACTACGCTCTTTATTTTGCATGTAATGAAATACACTAATTTCTTTGCTTTGATAAGACATGTTTTCATATTAGCAGCAACCGGAAGGACAGTAGCAGTCACGCGACAAACAAACACAGCACGTCGATACAATGATATCAACATTACGTCCGGAAATGACGTCATTTATATTGCGTTAAAAAACGACGCCATCAGCATTACATCCGAAAATGACGTCATTTGCTTTACGTACGGAAATGACGAACAACTGTAACTAATTACGTCTGCGCAAAGACAACATTTCCACTCAGAGGATCACATTTTTCATACATACATGCTTTATCATCTTATCTTAACAGTTATGCACTAACTTTTTAAGTTTTAAACTGCAGGTATCTTAATTTACCGGAAAAGGAGCACAACATGGAACTATATCCTCTAGCCTCCCACATCACCTATGGCCCCAGTGTCATCAAAATTCTACACTAAGGAAACACCTCTTGAACTTGCATCAATCTTGCTTCTTAGCATCGCAATTTCTTTCCTTCAGGACTCCTTTCGCTCTTATGCATCTCCTATTCTTCTGATCGGGCCAAAATTGACTGCAAGTCAACGTTTTTGCCCGAACACTCTTCCATCGTATCCGGTCAAACATGGGCTGCTGTTGACACTCAATTTTGATCCGGATTTTTCAAATTTTACAATAAGAGGGCGCACAATCTTTGTTTTAATTTTCAGTTTTATTTCAATTTAAACCCAATTTTATTTTAATTTTCAACCCCAAACACTCCCGAAATTAAGCCCATCTTCTCCAAGCCTAGTTATATTTTTATTGACCTATTCCATAAGCCCAACCGCCCATTTTTAAATTTCAAACACCCATTTATTTCCCCCCAAAACCAAACCTAAAAAAACTAAACCCTAATCCTACCCCTATATAATAAACACTACCCACACTTCCATTAAAAGGACTTCAGCCGCATATGCACTGCATCTCTCTCAACTCACCATATATCTTCCTCATTCCTCTCATCTTCTACATTTTTTCATACACACACACAGAAGGATCAACCACTACTTCTCACACCCCCCATTCTCATTTTGGTTTAACCTCTACATCTCACTCTCTTTTACAACTGATCAGCCGCACAACACACCCAGCCCTAAATCCCACTGGTTTTTCGGTTCTCCTCTTCACCCTTTTATCTCCGGCGAACTCACGCCGCCGGAGTTCGAACCTGTCACTGCCGAACCACATACGAACCCGCGAACACCCCATTACCGTCGAAACCTGACCCTCACCGTTGACCCCCACTGCTCCCTGTACCCCGTCGACGAACCACTGTCCTGCATCTCATTTGGCGGCATCGCTCCGGCGTTTGCCGTGGAAGTGACGCCGCCTCCTTTTCCCTTCACTATCTCCGGCGACGGTCTATTATCTCTACCATGTTACTATTTTTTGGTGTGTTTGTTTGACTGGTGGTTACTGCTTTACTATTTTTCGTTGGACTGACTTTCGATTTTGATATCCTGCCGGAGTTTGAAGACTCCAGCGACCTTTGTTTGGCCTTATTCCGGTGATCTTGTTGGCTGCTTTGGGTATTGGACCAATTTGGTATGATTTTGTATTTGGCCAGAGTTTTGAAAACTCCGGCGATGTTCCAAATTTTCAGGCGAACTTGTTGTTGTTCCCACTGGTTTCTGGACCATTTTTGTTTGCTATGTTATTGTCACTGCTTCCACTACTTCTGATTATTGTTGGGCTGATTTTGCATTGTTGGGTTTTCCAGCGAGTTGTGTTGCTGATGTTTCCACTGTCAGTGGACCATTTTTTGTTCACAGTCTTGCTCTTACTGTCCGTTGGATTTTGGGACTGATTTTGACGGACTTTGCCCTTTTATTACTTTATTAAACTGATTTTGAACATGATACTACACTTGATATTTTATTGATTTTGAATTTGATACTACACTGGACGAAGAAGGATTTATCCGTCGATCTGGAGGCCTCCATGGTAAGCGAGACGGAATATGTGGGCGTGGAGGAAAGTGAAAAGCTTAGACGAGAATGCATAGTATCGTTGTTGTGATATTTCTAAGTGCTTACGCAAGTGTACGTATCGTTCAAGTAATTAAGATCTGTAAGACCGAGTTTATCATCCACGGAGACTGATTTATTAAGTACCGATTATCTATTCTATGGTATCTATTTGATTGACGTTCTTTAGTTTGAGGACTATAACTAATAATTATAACTAATTGCAGAAAATAAACTAAAGATTATAAGACTTTGGGTTTATAACAGTTATGAAGGAAATAAGGTTCCAATCTCCTCAACTATCCACTCTTTCACGTGTTAATGTACTGCTAATGATTCTTCTTTATATTAAGATAGCATGTTAACTAATCTGTCATCATATTCCGGTTAGGACATACGAGAGCTCAACCTTATGCAGAAACCTTCTATATTTCTATGATAGATTTTTCCACACATGAGGATTAAGAACAGTAACCTTAATTACTACACAAGTATCGGGGTACTTTTGTCCACGATTTTAACCTATGTCTAGACAACTACATCATATTCAAATCTCACCTTTCAGACTTATGATTCGAAATCATATAAGTGATGACAATTAGTAGCTAGTTAATTATCAAGCAATCATAACAATATTGAATAGATCTTAATATACTGAAGAAGAAAGAAATAATCAATGCATTAACTATATGAAAGAGCTTCAAGAAGATTCGATGGAAACCCTACTAAAGTAATTAACTCCTAAACATTGTCATGTCAAGAACTAATTTACAATCCAACATAAACTGAAATAAAGTTAAAAAAAAGACAAAGAACTTGAACAAGAGTCTCCAATTGTAGCCTCCTTCTTGCCTCCCCAAAAGTATGAATTGTGATATGGCATATGGTATAGAATATGAGCAGGGTTTAGGGATTTTATACTAGAGAAAAGTTGCTTTCGGACCATAAAAACCCTCTCCAATTAGGCCCAGGCCTTCTGAAAATACGCGTAGGCACCGCGGTTCCGCTTTCCGAAACCGCGGTGCTTATTCAGCCGAAATCACTGTAGCTTCCTGGAAATATGGCACCACGGTTCCATGGCCAGGCACCGTGTTGACACCCAATTTTGACCCATCTTTTAGTCATTTCTTGCAATTTTAAGCATTTTAGGACACCGCATTTTAATCATCATTTTTTGCATTTTTTACATAATATTCTATGTTTATTTATTCGCAAAATGGCATTGCATCTTTTTATTTTAAATTAAGCATGATGTATTTGTTAATATTATGTTTCTATTATTATTACACCTTCGTTTTATTTTAATAATGTTTGCATCTCTTTAAATAATTAATTGGCACTGCGTTTTTACTTTTAATTAGGCATTAAACATTTCTTAAATATTGCATTTTATTATTATAGCGTCGACATTTTTTTTTTGATAATTTTGTACCTTTAAATAATTTTTCTTTTAAATAAATAATCTGTTTTGCATTTTTATCAAACCAGCCCAATCCGAGACACAATCCGGATCAGTCTAGTCCGCCAAAAACTGAAGCCCAAACTGAGGCCCAAAAATGAGGCCTAATACACCTTTCATATATTTTCTCCCCAAAATACCAAACCCTAAACCTAAATATCTACCCTATAAATAAAACACTACCCCCCATTCTAATTGGGACCTTCAGCCGCACATCATCCTTTCTCCCTCAGTTTTCCACACCTCCCGTCGACCACCCTTTCATTGGAGCTCGGAGCTCCGGTGAAGCCCCTCTTCCCGTCGGTTCCTCCCCGACATTCCGTCACCCGTCGCCCACCACCGGCGAAACCACCATCACTGCCATCGCAGTCTCCACTCTGCTCACACACACACGTCCCATTCCGTATTTGAACCACCGGTGAAACCGCGACCACCGCTTCACTCTATCGCCACGCTCCTCATTTTTGCAATGTTGTTACTGTCGGAAAACATGGTTAAATTTTGGCGACTCTTTTGTTCGATTTTATTTTTTGGTAGTGATATATTTGTTGGTTATGGACTGATCTGATTTCTTTTCTATTTGGGTATCTCGCCGGAGTTTTAACAACTCCGGCGACCTCTCGTTGGCTCTATTGTTGGTATATATGTTTGCTTTTGTTTGTTGGACTGATTTTCATTTATTTTGGTAACTGGCCGGAGTTTAAAATTCCGGCGACCTTTTATCGGCTTATTTTATGTTTTGAATCGATTGTTGGTTGTTCTGATGATACTATGGCGGTCGACTGGTTATTGTTTCTTCCGTTTCACTGATTCACGGACAATTTTGTTTGCTGTATTGTTGTTGCATTGCTACTGTTTTGTTGTCCCGGACTTATTTTGGACAACTCTGCCCTTTATTTTATTAAACTGGTGGAACAGATAATACATTGTTGGTATTGACTGATTTGAACAAGATACTGTATTTGATTGGCCAATGAAAAAGTTATCAAATCGATTTTGAGGCCTCGCGATTTGCAAAGACGGAAAATAAAATAAAATGAAGCTTTCTGGGCAATGATGATTTCTTTCGCTTACACCGGATAACCAACATGCGCTGGCAGAGCGAATTTTCGCAGCCATTTAGGATGTCCCACTTTATTTTTATATATCTGAGCCCTCAGTGTTTAAAACTATTACTGTTTTGGCACGGATCTGAAGGTTTCATTTATTTTATTGTTTCTAATAATATTGGCCGATGAAGAAATCTCCGTCTGCTTTCCAAGGCCTTTCCTGTACAAAAGACGGATTTATTTTTTGGCTTTACTTATTAATTCTTGCTATTACTTTAAAATTATTTATTTTTATTACTAACACTTTACTAAGTGTTTATGCAGGTATCCGGAGACCATCTTGTGCAGAAGGCCTAAAAAGGGCTAAAAGATGTCCCGGAGTTTTTATTCGATTTTTAGCTTTATTATTCTGTATTGCATTTCATTGTAATTGTAAATTATGAAACCTGCTTAGAATATGTAGAATAAAAAGGCAATAAATAATTAACTTAGGTTTGAACGGATAACCGCAAGTTAGCGGATCTTAAAGGATGTCTAACCCCTTCCCTTTAGGATAATAAATAACTCTGATCCAGAATCTCATTAATTTCGCAGACCATTAAATGGAGATTAATTGCAGTATTTTATTGCAATAAATCAAGTGTTCTAATTCACTTAACTAATTAGGTGGCGACTCTTCAAAATCAGCATTATCCCTCCATCCAGGGAACCGCGCCAAAGAACAATGTTGCGGATACCGTTCAGACCCCGAGGTCTAAAACGGGCGCGACACACCGTGGTGCCTTTGACGGTGTTTCAGTTTCGGACTTTCGGCAATTTTTACGGCTCGGTGCTAATTTTCCTGACCGCGGATTGTGCCCCATTCTGTCCGGATTGTGCCAAATTTTTTCTGTTCTTTTTGGCTCTTCTTAGGCTTCATTCCTTAGGTTGTGCTTGTGGAGATTTCACCTCAATTAAGCTCATTTCATCCTCGGTTTAGTACTTCTCCTTTATGATCGTTGAGACATAAAAATGAAAGAAAAACACACCTAACACTATACTATACGCAGAATAAAAGAGTGAAATACTAACTAAAAAGGACTCAAAAGTGTATACAAAATACACTTAACAAACATCTCCAAACTTACACTTTACTCGCCCTCGAGTAAAGCACAAAACAAAAAACACAATAAAAAACAAAAATAAAAACTAAACTCAATGAAATGGATCAAGTAGCTATAGCAATACTTCTTCAAAATCATGGATAAGAGTTTGGGTAATATGTTAGAACATACATAGCATGAATAATTATCAATTTAGAATTTCAAGTTAGATATTTCGCAAATTCACTTGGATCATTATCTCTGGAAATACAAACACATAACCTATGCATGTCAGTTTCATTCCATCTTTCCCAAAATGCTATAGATCTGTCTACTTGCTATTCTCCACTAATCATAGACATACACTTTAGAGATCATCAGGACTTTCAAGAGTTGTAATGTAGGCTTAGGCAGGGGTAGGTAAAAGTAGACATTTAGGCTCAAATTACGTTCCATAAGCATTTTTCATTCAACTTTTTTTTCTTCTTTTTGACTTTCTTTTTAGTCTCGTACCTATTTTTCCTCTCCTTTTCTTTTGAGAGAATGAGACACATTATAAATAACAAGCACCCCCAAACTTAGGCTTTTGCATATTTTTCATTGGGGTGCATCAATTTTTCACTCTCTTCTTGTTTCTTTTTCAATATTTTTCATCCCACTTACTTGCAATTATTACTTATGACACAAACAGGAAATCATAGGGTGTCAAAAAAAGATCTTATTTTAGGCTCAAAGGGGCTGACTAGTGATACAATTTATGTCAGGATAAGTAATAAATGGTAAGAAGGGCTAACAAAGAAATGCCTGAATCATCTCCCTAACATGTACATCTTAACTATTTCGCCTCAAATAACAAGCAAACATATTTTCTAGACATTTTTCAACCTTTCTTTTCATAACTGACACACATAGACTAAGCATAAATATCTCAAATAATTAGATGTCATGAATTTTTGGCATATCTAACTTAAGCACACAAATTTTTGCTTTCAATTTCATTACATTATCCCATTTTATCCACCCAGTATCGTTAGCAACTATAGCATGCATGATCCATAAAAAAAAATTATGACTCATGAACACATAAAATAACAACAAGACAACAAAAAGACTCAAAACAAAATAAGACACCCCCCAAATTTAATCGACACATTGTCCCCAATGTGTGAAGACTAAAAATAAAGGGACAACTTACTGACATAACACAGCGGTCATAACAGAGGTCTGAGAGGAAGGCCAAATTACTGTGTACAAAGTCGAAGAAGGCACCGCGGTTCTGCTAAAAGCACCGCGGTGCTAATTACCGAAAAATTCCAGTGTCTTCAGTTTTCTGCATTATTAACCATTCGCCCTTCGGAGTGAGTCCTGCCCTTCATCTGTCATCCAACAACACTAACATACCAGATCGTGAGACTGTTCAAGACAAAATAAACAAACAAAAATAAAAATTGAAATAACATAATTAAAAATATTGGGTTGTCTCCCAAGTAGCGCTGTCTTTAACGTCTTTTAGTCGTACGCAGATTACTTACTAAATCAAGGGGGTAGAGTATCCCCTCCGCATATCCATTTTAGCACCATTCTCTTTCTCATCCTTCTTTTTTTTCACAATTCTGATTTCAGAAGAGTTCAATTCTTTTTCATCAATAGCTAGTTCAGAAATCTTACCATCAGGTTCTCCATGCTGCTTTGGTGGTACCCCACGAGCATCAGTACTTGTGAGGCTTTTCTTAGGCACAACCTTATCCACTACCCCAATAGCAAAACATCTAGCATCGACTTGAGGTTCAGTGTGCTGCTTGAAAACTTTAAATACCATCTCCTCACCTTGCACTCTGAGTTTTAATTCCCCCTTTTCAACATCAATGAGGGCTCTACCCGTGGCTAGGAATGGTCTTCCAAAGATCATGGGCGTATTTTCATTTTCATCCATGTCTAAAATGAGGAAATCAACAGGAAGGATGAATTTACCCACTTTTACCAACACATCTTCAATAATTCTTTGGGGATGCACAATAAGCTAGCTGTAGGGTGACTGTGGTTGGTCTTGATTCCCCCAAACCAAGTCTTTTGAACACATAGAGGGGCATAAAATTGATACTTGCCCCCAAATCACATAAATCCCTTTTGCATGTAACACTCCTTATGGTGCAATGTAAGGTGAAACTTTCTAGGTCTCTCAACTTAGGGGGAAGTTTCTTCTGCAATATAACCTTTGCACTCCTCTCACAAGACCTCACCATGTCCGCCAACTTTCTCTTATTAAATAGGATGTCTTTCATGAATTTCACATAAGCTGGCATCTGCTCTAAAGCTTCGATGAATGGAAGATTGATATGCAGTTTTTTGAATAACTCCAAAAATTTCGAAAACTACTTATCCAAAGTCTTCTTCTGCAGTCTTTCAGGGTAAGGAATTTTGTCTGTATACTCCCTCATCACTGCGGGTGAAGCCTTCTCTAAAATAGGGCGGTCATCAGTAACCCCCTCATTTTCTACCTCAACTATCTTCCCCACATCCTTCTCATTTTAAACCACTGGTTGTGGTGCCTTATGCTCTAACTGCTTCCTACTTCTCAAACTGATTGCTTGACATTGCTTCTTTGGATTCATCACTGTATTACTAGGAAGGTTACCTTGCTCTCTATTATTCAACGTGTTTGTCAGCTGTCCCACTTGTGTTTCCAAACTCCTGATGGATGACCTAGTCTCGGTCATGAACTGGGTGGTCTCCTTCATTAATTGAGTCTAGGAGTTGTTGGATTCTGTCTGGGATTTAGCCAAGGTCACCAGTGCTTCTCTTATTTCTCTTATTTCATATGACTTCTCTTGTGGGTCTGGTGGGCCGAACTGTTGTGAGGATGATGCCTGAAACTGTGATTGTTGCCCTTGTTCATTCTTCCATAAAAAATTTGGGTGATTTCTCCACCCCCGGACTATATGTGTTGGAGAATGAATTGTTGTAGGGCCTCTGAAAATTCCCCACTGCCTGAACCTGCTTCATGGGCACATTATTTGGGTCCACTGCTGTACACCTATCAAAAGTATGGGGACCCCCACAAATTTCGCATCTCACTGGTGTCTGAACTGCTTTAATTGTCATGGCACTCTGCTGCATCTGTTTTGTCAAAGTAGTTACCTGCGCAGTCAATGCAGTGATAACATCTAGCTCATGAATCCCAGCCATCTTCCTACTGTTCATTGCTCTCTCATCGGCCCCCTGATGGTTGTTTGTGGTCATATCCTCTAGTAAATCATATGCCTCATTGGCACTCTTTCTCATGAACGTACCTCCTGATGCAGCATCAATGATGGTACGAGTTGTACCACTCAGCCCATTGTAAAATATGTGGACTAACATCCACTTCTCAATCCCATGTTGTGGGCACTTCCTCTGCAAATCTTTGAACCGCTCCCATGCATCATAGAGTGACTCTCCATCCATCTGATAGTAATTATTAAGCTCTCCTCTGAGCTTTGTTCGATTTTTAATGGTGTATCTCTCTTTCATTTTTTCCTACGATTTTTCCATTAAGCCTCGAACCATTAAATCTTTGAGCTTTGTCTCTTGGCAGACCAAGAAATAAGATTATCCCCTAAAAACACACAATAGCCAGAAGTAGAGCGTCTCGTATCCGGGCATCCTGCCCAATCAGCATCTGTGTAAGACAACAACTTATTCGGAGCGGAGGGGTAAAGATGCAACCCATAGTCAGGAGTACCCTTAATGTATCTGATAATACACTTAAGAGCAACAAAATGGGGTTCATTCGGGGCATGCATGAACAGACACACCTGTTGAACGGCATATGAAATGTGGGGCCTGGTAAAAGTGAGGTACTGAAGAGCACCTGCAAGACTCCGATAGAGGGTAGGATCAGACACTGGATCACCCTCAGAAGCACTGAGCTTGGATTACGAAACCAATCGGAGTAGGCATAGCTTTGCAATTCGACATCTTAGCTCTGAACACAATTTCTTTTGCATACTTACGCTGACTCAGGAACATAGTATCTGCAGATCTAGTAACTGATATACCCAAGAAGTAACTCAGCTTGCCCAAATCAGTCATAGTAAATTCAGTTTTGAGAAGATCAATGTCATTTTTCAATTTTTCAGAGGAGGCAGTGAGAACTATGTCATCCACATATACTAATAAGTATGCAATGTCACTACCATGATGAAAAATGAACAGAGATGTGTCACACCTGCTGCAAATAAACCCACTATGCATAAATATCTGGCAAAGAGGTCATACCAAGCACGAGGTGCCTGTTTTAGGCCATAGAGTGACTCCCTGAGACGACAAACATACTGAGGGACTGCAGGATGAACAAAACCAGGTGGATGATGCATATACACAGTTTCTCTCAAATTTCCATGAAGAAATACGTTCTTGACATCCAACTGATGGATCAACCACTTTTTGCCAATAGCAATACTAAGAACAGTACGAATCGTAGCCGGTTTAACAACCGGGCTAAAAGTGTCACCACAATCAATGCCCTCCTGCTGATTAGTGTCATTTGCAACAAGTCTTGCCTTGTCGCTCCAAAACACCACTGTCTCTGAATTTGTGACGAAAAAGCCACAAGCATCTGATCACATTCACCCCCTCTGGTCTAGGTACTAGATCCCAAGTATGATGCTTAGTTAAAATATTATATTCCTCGGACATGGCCGCATTCCAATTAGGGTCAAGTTTAGCCAATTTGGGATTCTTTGAGAGTGGAGAAATGGTTTGGGCAGACAAGTTAAACTGGATTTTGTGTTTGAAAATTCCGTGTTTGGCACAAGTTTCCATTTGGTGACTGGGAACAGTGGGTGGTTGCATTTGTTGAGTAGCAAGATCCGAGACAGATGTTGTGGTCGAAGGTGGGGAAGCTGGAAGAATTTCCGTCAAAGGCGCCGCAACGCCGTGACCAAGAGCCGCGGCGCTGCCTGAGTGACAGACCTCTCTGAAGTTTAGGCATAGCGGCGCTAATAACGGTGAAAAATCAACTTGCTCACTGGAAGACTGGTGCCGTAGCGCATCCCCGAGGGGCCGCGACGCTAAATGCGAGACATAATCAGTAGGCTCACTTGAAGGCTGGCGCCGAGGCGCATCCCCTAGGGGCCGCAGCGCTGAAGGTGAGATGTGAGTGAGTTAACTTAGAATGCTAGAAGATATGACTAGTTCATCAAGAAATGAGTAGTCTGGTTTTTGATATTTCTGAGGGTTCAAAAACGGGAATGTCGTCTCGTCGAACGTGATGTGATGAGAAATGTGGATCTGACGAGTGGACAAGTCATAGCACAGATAACGCCTATGGTTGGGTGGGAAACCGAGGAATACACATAGTGTAGTTCGAGAAGCCAACTTATGAGGGGTGGTGAAGGTAAGATTGAGATAGCACAGACAGCCGAAGATTCGTAGGTGGTCATATGATGGAGTTCTATGATATAGAATGTCGGTGGGTGTTCTATTTTGTAGAGTGCTAGTGAGTAAAATATTGAGAAGGTATTCTACCATTTTAACAGCATAGACCCAGAAAGATGATGTCAGACAGGGATGAAAGAGAAGGGTACGGACCATGTTATTGATAGTACAAATAATTCTTTCAGCTTTTCTATTTTGAGGGGATGTGTGTGGACAAGAGAAGCGGAACACCATTCCCTGTTGGGAGCAAAAATTATGGAATGCTGAATTATTAAATTCACGTCCGTTATTACATTGAAAGGCTTTGATGGATTTTTCAAATTGGGTTTTAATAAATCTGTGAAACTCAAGAAATTTAGCAAAAACCTCAGATTTGAATTTGAGTGGGTAAATCCATACAAAATGTGAAAAATCATCTAATACAAGATAGTATTTGTGACCCAATGAGCTAATAACAGGAGAAGTCCACAAGTTAGCATGAACAATATCAAATGGTGAAACTTTTATACTTAATAAATACATAAACGGAAGACGAGTATGCCTGTTAAGCGGGCAAGAAAAATAGTTTTGGACAAGTTTCCCATTATTACATTTAATACGCTGACTATTTCTAAGAAAAGAAAAGACATGATCTCCTGAATGTCCGAGCCTATTGTGCCAGGTGGATGGAGATAGTGCAGCAAGTGAGACATGTGGTTGAGTTCTGACAACGGAAGATTGAGTGAAAGAGTAGAGGTCTCCCACACTATTGCAGCGTGTAAAAATTCTCCCCGTATTGAGATCCTTCACAGAGAAATCAAAAGGGTAAAAATCTACAGACACCCAATTATTGCGAGTGAATTTTCTAACAGATATCAACTTTTTAATAATTTGAGGTGCGTAGAGGACATGGCTAATTGAGAAGGCTGGATGGAGATTTTTGATGTGTGTGTTACCATAACCTGTAATCGGAATGCGGTGACCATTGCCAATAGTAATATATTGAGGATACTTTAACCGAAGTAGTTGGGAAAAATTACTTAAAGAATTGGTCAGATGTGATGTGGCTCCGGAGTCCATATACCAATTATTGTCGAACTGTTGCAGAGTGAGAGTGTTGAAAGCTTGGCCGAAATCAGTGGGCTGCATCTGCTGGGCTGAAGGAAACTGTTGGGCCGACATCAGATGGGCCTGTTGAGACGATGGGCCTGTTGGTGTTGGACCGAGAACACTGGGCCACCACTTCTGCTGAAATTGGGCCCCTGCTGTCAGAAATGGGCAAGCAGGTGAGGCTCAGTTCATAGTGTTGGGCGGTGTGGTAAGACCTTTGGAAATCTTGGTGAGGCGATTACTCTTTCTTGAGCCTTGCCTTTGCCGCGACCCTTCCCTTTATTTCCATGCCTGCGACCTCTGCCGCCTCGACCTCCGTCGTGGCTCTGCTGTTGCTGGTTGCCCGGCGTGGTGATGGTCGGCGACTGCAGGTTTTCAACTACTTATGCTTTTTTATTGTGCTCATCATGTTTAGCACGTCGTGTTTCTTCCAACAATAATTGTGAACGCGCCTTGTTGAAAGTTGGAAGTGGATCAGCCTGTTGAATCATTGTTGCAAGAGTATCATATTCCCCTTTCAGTAATCCTGCAACGAGATGTAGTACCATTTTAGTCTCAGAAACAGTTGTCCCAACATAAGAAAGTTGATCGGCGATAAGTTTCAATTGTTGGCAATAGTCAGATATGTTGTTAAAATTCTCGAGACGAGTGTTGTTGAACTGCTCCTCTAAATACACCACCCGAGTATTTTCATTATCCTGAAATATGTCTTCCAAGCGTACACAAAGTTCGCGTGCCGAAGCATCAGTTTTCAGGATAGTACACAACAAGTCTTTTGAGATGGTACCATAAATCCATTATTTTACAATGGCGTCAAGACGACGCCATCTCGAGTCATCAATCTCAAGGGGGCGAGGGATTGAATCATCAATGTGATCAAGCACATTAGACGCACTGGCATGGATATAAAACAGTTCTACCCACATAGAATATTGACATTCTTCTTGATCAAGAATTATAGGGACAAAGTTCTTGATGTTTGTGACAGCAAATGTCGAATGAAAAGAGGACTTTGAGGAAGGTGGGGTGTCAATTAATCCGGAGGTAGAACCAGTGGATTTAGGGGAGGTAGAAGGAGACATGATAGCCACAGGGTTAGAAATTCTGAAAAAGCGCCGCAACCGAGAGGAGGGGGGGCGGAGGAATTGAAGAGGGAATTTTTAGAGTTTAGGGAGGTTAGGCTATTGATACCATGTAAGATATTGTAATAATTTTCCTTGGGGATTTCTTTCATTGATCACAATATATATAGTTGTACAAAGGTGATTCCTAATAGAGTAAGAATCATAAGTTATCTTAAATACATGATACTAATAAATACAATATATACCGTAAATATTTGAAGAATATTCGCTAATGAGAAATACTCACACATAAGTGCTAGTGTGCTACTATTGCATTTGTTGGTAGCACTTAGTAGAATTTCTTATTTTGGAGGCAACTTGTAGAATGTAGATTCAATTGCGTCAACTTTTTCAGAACAGAAGGAAAATCATTGAATTTTCGAGCTTCTTCTTTTGCTTGAGCGTAAGAACCGATTATTTATTAGTACTGTTAACAAGAGTTACAAGTCTAAATGAAAAATAAATTGTGAACTAGAAGACAATCTCCAAATTAAATCCAACCAGAATCAGGTTCGCATTTTCTAGATTATACTTGGTACAAAGAGATGGTTCCACTAGAAATAATTTAACTAACTAACAAGAGTAATTTAGTCAGTATAACACAAGGAATCATCAGTACTTTGACGTGGAGATCTTTGGCCACATTCATGAGAAGAATATTCGTAATCTAATTAAAATTCCAGTGAAGCCCACTTGCTAGTTTTTTCTGTAGCCCGTGACTAGCTAGATTATTAAACTATAATATGTCACTATCGTGTACCCATATGGCACGTTGGATACGCTGTATTACGCTGGATTGCACTAGATAAAAAAATAATACAATATTTGGTGAGCGTTTTTAGCTGGACTGGACTGTACTATTTCTAAAAATAGTACACTTCAACTGTCATTTTTGAGACCCAGGGCTCGTTTGGTACATCGCACTGTACTGTATAATTTCACATGAATTGTATTGTAATGGAATAGACTGTATTAATATATAATGGACGGTATTAGAATATTAATATATAATGGACGGTATTAGAGTATTAATATATAATGGATTGTATTTTTTTAGTACAGTCCAGGGAAGATAAAAATGGCAGTTGGAGTGTACTATTTTAGAATAGTACAGTCCAGTCCGACTGAAAACGTCCATCAAACGTTGTATTATTTTTTTGTCCAGTACAGTCCAGCGTAATACAATGTACCAAATGTGCCCCTAGTAGATGGGTCTCCCCTGGACTGTACAAAAAAAAAATACAGTCCATTATATATTAATACTCTAATACCGTGCATTATATATTAATACAGTACAGTTCATTACAATACAGTACAATCCATGCAAAATTATAGTGCGACATATCAAACGAGCCCATAGGTTGCATGTTCATGAAGTGGAATCAGTCACCATTTTTTGCGTCACGATAGACTTTCTATATTGCACCCACTTCAGAGTTCAGATGCGTTCATCTACGCCAAACCCAACGTGAACACGAAACGCTTCGTGTACCAGCTGGCTGCCCTCTCAATATGCCAAGACCTAATTAGAAAACCTCATTTAAGCTAAATGGCTAGGGCTTCACATCTATCCCTAAATGTGTGACTTCCTTGTCAAAGTTTTCTCACACTGCCATTCCTTTCTGTTTGAGTAATGCTCTAAGCTATTTGTAGTAGAAAATGCTAGCTAGAGAGATACTCAAAAGGGCAATTGTGAGATTTATTCAAACATACTATTCTTTGCAATTTTAGTAAATTTTCACACATAATTTTTTTCCGTCAGAAGTACTGAGTTCCGATGCCTCACACTGCATCCACCTTTAGAAAATAAGATAATCGCCTACTATAAACTACACTGCTAATTAGTAGGTAGGAACAAAAAGAGGAACATGGGCGACCTGTATTAATTCCATTTTCACATACCTCCAAGATCTACCAGATTAATTAATATACTCCTTGACAGCAAAAATTCCAGGCTTACACACATGTATAATTAAGAATGTTTTCTCATCATTCTTTTGATCTCTTTTATGCATGCAGCCTATAAAAAGCCAACCATATGATACATTCTTCATCACCATCATCATTCAATACATTTCTCTAATATATCTCTCTTTAGCTAACAAATTTAAGAGTCCAAGATGGCTAAGTCACTTGCCCTGTTTCTTCTATTCAATATCCTGTTCTTCACAATGGTGAGTGCATGCGACACTTGCCCTAAACCTAAACCAAAACCAAAGCCAAAGCCGTGCCCCCCTCCTCCTTCAAAAGATGGCAAATGCCCAACAGATGCCTTAAAACTAGGTGTTTGTGTTAACGTTCTTAACGGTTTGTTGAATGTTACACTTGGAACTCCACCTGTTAAACCATGCTGCAGTCTTATTGGAAATCTTGTGGATTTGGAGGCTGCTGTATGCCTTTGCACTGCACTTAAGGCTAACATTTTGGGAGTCAACCTTAATCTCCCTATTTCCCTTAACTTACTTCTTAATGTTTGCAGCAAGAAGGCTCCAAAGGGATTCACTTGTCCCTAAATGGTTCTCTGATCCTTTCTTTTTGAAGTTTGTTTTTGATATTCATTTGTGTAGCAGTTTGGGATTTTCTACTTATTTCCAGCACTAAACTTCTCGTTAGGTGCAAGGTTGTCATTTATTTTGGATTGCTCATTGTTGGAAGACGCTCTTGTATGGATAATTGTTTGTATGCCCTTTGAAAATAAATATATTTCTTCGTATCACTTTCGTGTAGTTTGTTTACATCTCTACTTATGATGTACATATTTTTTGTTCGTTGGGGCATGATTTTTCCTTCTTAGATCTTAGAGGACGTATGGAATACTCACCATATCATGCCATGTCGTAGCATCAATCATTCGATCGATGTGCGGTAAAGAAAAATAATTTATTGGACATGCTTTATTTAAATCTTTAAAATCTATGCACATTCTCAATTTATTGCCTTATTTAGGTATGACAACTAAATTTGCTAACCAATCGGGATATTCTACCTCCCGGATGGAACCTATACTTAAATGCTTTGTTACCTCCTCCTTGACAAACTTATGCGTGTTGTCATATCCCGTTTTAATCAAGTCAAAACGGAGTACAACATACCCGCAAGGGTAGCCAAGTTGGTGTAGCAGTAGAGCGCGGGACCGCAATGTCACGAGTTCGATCTCCTGCATAAACCTTCTTGGTTGAGCCTGTCACACATGGCTTGCCAAGTGTGCTTAATTGGCTGACGTGGTTTGCAGACTATTGCGTCAGTCCGAGGTTTACCCTATGCGCACTCGAAGAGTAGCGACCGCGGGTTCCTTCGTCAACAAAAAAAAAACGAGTACAACATATGGGTGATTCCTAAATTGATTTAAGGAGTCGCCACCTAATTATTTTTAAAATGAATTAGAACATCAATTTAGCAAAAAATTGCTTAAAAAATAACACCAATTGATGGTCTACTAATTTATGAGATTTTAGGTAAGAGTTCTTTATTATCCTAAAGGAAAGAGTTAAACATCCTTTAAGATCCGCTAACTTGCGGTTATCCGGTCAAACTTAAGTTAAATATGTTTAAAAATGCATGTTTTTAAAGTATAAAAAGTTGAGAAAGGATGTTGCAAAAATAACTATTTGAAAGATATATTTTTTGATAAATGAAGTTGTTTATAAAATACATGTAAAATGGCTTGTTAGAAAAATATGTGTTGCGTGTGAAATTGATCCTTTGATGAAAATATGCGTTTGCATGGTATGATTCTAAAAATGTTTGTTTTGCAATTGATTATAAGAAAAGACTTCTATTATGGAAAAATAGATTTATCTTTTAGGAGTTTGATGAAATCGAAACCTTATTTATTTTTGTAATCCGAATGATGCATAAAACGACTGAACTGTTTTGAAAGTTTAGACATGCATAACGAGCCTAAAAGATAAATAAACTAGCGGCGAATTCCTATTTTTAACTACCCCTTAATTTATCAATTTTAGACCTAATTATTCTAAGCATTCCAATAATTTGTACAAGGTTACATAATTACATAACAACAACAGAATAAAAATGACGATGTCATCCCGCCTATTTATTTAGGAGTCTCGGGATGGAAAGATGAAATGAATATAGAACACGGATGTGGATCTCATGATGAGTCTCGTAAAGAGACTCTTGATTGCTTCCGATGCATTTTATGTATATAAATGTATGTGTATGTATATATTAAAATTATTTTGAGAATATATAGTGATATATAGTGATTATTTTGAGAATATTAAATTTATTATTTATGCATGTATATGTATGTATATATGTATGTGTATGTATATATTAAAATTATTTTTTGCGGTGTTAAAAATAATTTAATTTTACTAGTGAGAAAATTAGAAGAGGGGACAAAATTGGGTGTCAACACTTGTAATTGGCCATTCATCTCCTTTCTTGCTTTACCGGGGGAAAGCTTGAGTCCAAACTCAACTTGTGAATTATAATCTCTGGTGGAATACATGGCATATCTAAGTGGGACCAGACAAAGCAATCATCGTTAGCTTTAATAAATTCAATTAATTTAAGCTTGAGCTTCGGGAATAACCGGTGACCAGGTATACCTTTCTATCCGACAGATGCACGAACAAAATGACTTACTCTAGTTATTATATAGTTGACTTTATGGAATTTGAATCGTCCGGCAACATAAATTACTTCAGGATGCGATAGTAATCTTCTTCTTTCTTGTAATTTATCTTCTCTCATTTTTCTTTCTTCGGACTCGACGGGCCTGAACCCTATGATTGCTATTGAACCTTTTTGCCTTTATTTGCATCCTTCAGTTCTTTTGGTGTTTGTACCGACTCTTCTATCACAAACATCTCCCTCATTGCCGGTTACTCTCCTCGAATTATCTCAATTCCCCTCTGTTGTTGAGAATTTAAGCATCATGTGCAATGTCAAAGGTACGATATTCATGTCATGTATTCAAGATCTATCGAATAATGCATTGTACCTCATTTCACCTTCAATGACATAGAACTTCATTTGTCAAATTACCCCGCATGCTTTGATTGAAAGAGTGATTTCCCCTTTTGTAGTCTTGCTTGTCATGTTGAATCCGTTTAGAACTCGGGCTACTGGTACAAATTGATCTAACAGCCTCAAATGCTCCACCCCCTTCCACCGGATGATGTTGGTTGAGATACCTAGATCAATTATAATTCGCTTAATTTGAAATTTATTAATAAAGACAAATATTACCAGTTCATCATTGTGAGGTTTGAATGACACCATCCACATCATTATCGTTGAAAGATATTATTTCCTTCGATATGTAATCTCTGGATCTCTTCTCCCGAGTTATTGAAACTTTCGTCTTTTTTGCGGTCATGATGGATCCTTTCGAAACATCTGATAATCATATTTTTGATATGATGGGGTTCACTGGATCTGCCTGCTTTTTTGCTTCTCTATTTTTATAGTTTTCCTTTGCTCGATCACTCCGAGAAATTCACGTAGATTGTCATTTTCCAACAACCAGCCAACTATCCCTCAACTGAAGATAATCCTTCGTTCGATGACCATGAGTTCCATGATATCACAAATCAAATTTGAATACCTTTAAGTCGGATCTATTCGGAATGGTCTCGTCCATCTTGTTTCCTCAATGTGTCCAATAGCCGAAACAAGTTCGGCCGCATCAACGTTGAAATTATATTTTGAAAGCATCGGGCTTTCCATACCATTAGAAGAAGATCCACTAGTATCATTTTTAAATTGTAAACCCTTACTGGTAGACCCTTGATCAGTACGCCTATTTATTGTGTCCGATAGAGAAGTTGCTATTGTTGTGACCCATATGCGATCTGAAGCCCGATCTTTCTAGTTGCACGTAGGATTGATACCTGTCTTTTGAAGATTTCAATTCCGACTCATCTACCCTCTTTAATTTATCAAAACTTTTATTTCGGCCTGCTGACCCAGGGGGAAGTTCGAGCTGATCATCATTCACTCGGATTTTGGACTCATACCTATTACGTCTACCCTAGTTACTGCCAGGAATTCCAACAAGTTTTCCTTTAATTTAAACAAGGCGTTGGAGCTCCTAAGATTTAACCCCTTGGTGAAAGCTTCAACTGCCCATTCATCAGATACCTTGGGAAGGAGCATTCGTTCCTTTTGAAATATTATCAAAAACTCACGCAGCAACTTCGTGTCCTTCTGATCAATTTTGAATATGTTCGATTTTCTTTCTTAGAACTTCCGTGCCACGACGTGAGCCTTTATAAAAGCATTTGCAAGCATTTCAAATGAATTAATAGAGTGGTCAAGTGACTCAAAGTAATTGCTCATTTGGACAGTGTTTCACCAATTTTTTCCAGCAATACTGATTCGACCTCATCCATATGCATGTCATTACCCTTAGCCCCACAAGTGTATGATGTCACGTGCTCCTATGGCCGATCCGTAGTTCCATCGTACTTCGGGAGATCTGACATTTTGAACCTTTTGGGTATCAACTTCGGAGCTGCGCTCGGTGGGAATGGCAACTGAAAGCTCTTCGAATCCGGTCCCTTTAGGATGGGAGGCGCTCCAGAAATTTGATCTACTAGTAAATTGTAGGTTTCAACCTTCATTTCATTAATATCCACCCGCTTGATCAAAGCTTGGAGCAACCTCAAAGCCTTCGAATTATTTGTCGCTTTAGAGTTCAAGACATAATTAATTATTATTTTCAATTTTATCATTTTCATATAAATAGAATAAATATTTAATGGAGAGATATTATAGTCAAACATAAATAAGGGTTAATGGAGAGAGATTATAACTCAAATATAAATAAGGGTAAAGTAGATCAAATATTCATCCTAATTAATATTTCTTAAGGGAGCGTATTGACAAAAAATGACAAATAATTTCAGATGGAGGGAGTATACATTTGTCCTTCGAACTGTTAATTACGGGCAAGCATTTCGGGAAATTAACTTAAAATTTACTATGAAGTAATAATTATAAATCTTTTCCTCATTTTACTCCTTAATTCTGTACGAAGTTCGAAAGACTTCACTTGTCCTTAAACTTATGAATTTCCTTATCAATCTCTTCTAATATTAAAGTATTTCTTGGCTTGCTTTGCTTTTCTTTTTAGTAACGCTCTAAAATTCTAATATAACGGCCATATTTGTCATATACATATAGCACAGTTGTATATTTTCCCATCTGATTTGACGTTCAAATATGAATATGATCTCTGTGAAAATTCAATGAAATATCTCTTTTCAAGGCCGACTCTTTTTGGGCTTACGTGACCATTTACACAAATATCTCTTTTCAAGGCCGCTAAAAAACCTATAAACGAAATTACATTGCTCCAAAGTTCAAGGTATATACGACATGTTAAGAGTGATGCTTGGTTAATCATAAAATAACACATATCTCATAGAGCAAGTCGTCGTCCCTAGAGGACTCTCATCAAGTACGAAGCTCCAACAAATACAAGGACCAGTTCTCTAACAATGAAGATGTTTTAAGTCCTTAGGTTTGTTGAGTCTTTGTTTTTTGTTCTTTAACTTGTAAACATACTCTTGTTGTAAGAAGGTGTTTGTAGGTGGTTTGATTTCTAAACCCTTGAGTTGTGAATTTGACTAGAGTTGGTCAAGATGTGTTCTTGCAATAAGAGTACAATAGAGTGTTTGTGAGTAAGTGAGATTGATAGTGTTCTTGGCTAGAGTTAGTCAAGGAGTTTCTTTGCAGTAGAGTTGTTGTAAATGGCGAGAGATTAAGAGGTTAATTTTTATGTTACAATATGTTGTAATCTAAACATTGCTAAGTTATAGTGGAGTTTGAAAAATCCTACAACATTAGGTTGTGATTTTTAATCCCTTGAACAATGAGTTTTCCACGTAAACATCTCGAGTCTTTTACCTCCTGTCTCCTCTGTTGGTGGACTCTCATATTACATCAATAGGTATTAGAGCAAGTATTTTCTAAAAGGTTAACACCTAAAAATGATCTCTCTTATGGCTGCTCCATCAGAAGATGCTACTTGATCAAGCCAAATACTTCAACAAGGAAATGACCATGCTTTCGACTAATTATACAATTATTCTACTTGTCCAGATTTAGGGTGTGTTTGGTACGAAGAAAAATATATTCTAAAAAGTAAGTAAAAAATAATTTATTTTTTAGTGTTTGGGTAAGTAAGTGAAAAGGTAACTATTAGAAATAGAGTTTTTTCTTATCGATAATAAGTAGGAAATTGTGGTATAAAACATGATTTTCCCTCTCATTTTCATCGAACCAACTCACTTGGAAAACACATGGTAGAAAACAAGTTCCCCTTGAAACACTGAGAAACTTACGAATTTATATCCGTGTAAAAACAATACTATGTTTTCTTTTCTCACCAATTTAATCAAAATATCTGTTGGAATAACCACCGAACATTTTTCCCAAGAACATTTATATGTAACTTAAAAAAATATTGGAGTGATATAGTGAAGGGGGAAGGGATCGGAGACATTGGATGAATAGAAAGAAGACAATAAACTTGAAATGTCAGTTATGTAACTTGTTTTTCTCTACTTCCATTAGAAATATTATTTTTCTAATTTTTAAGGAACTTATTTTTCTAAAAAATGATGTTTCGCAAAATATTTTAACTAATCACACATGACAAAATTGAAAAATATTTTTCTCTCGGTGATTAGAAGCCACCTCGTCAAAATATTGTGCACAAATTCGGCTATACGCATCCTCATTTGTTGATAATTTGATATGGATCAAGGAATGACCTGATTAAGTATGATTTGACCTATCCAAGTCTAAACCGGTTGGTCTTGAAGCGGGGTATCGCCGTTGGGTGGTGTGGGAGAGCTTGGTCAAGTTAAACCCTGTGGTAACGCTGGCGCGCGCCTCTTGAAGTGCATCACACATGGCTTGCCAAGTGTGATTTAAGCGTGGTTTGCGGTGTGCGTCGGTTTCGCATGCTATTGTGGCGCAAAGAAAGAGCGGTTGCTGCTTCACAAAAAAAAAAAAGTATGATTTGACCTCATGTTTGTCTTTTAGTGTAAACAATGATAACCTTACAGAATTTAAGGCTATAACTATCAACAATACAACTCAAACCCAAAATAAAAATAAAAATAAAAATAAAAGATTGGAAAGTTCCATTGCTTTATGAAATCATACTATATCAACCTTTTTGGAATGGATGGAGTACAAACTTTAATATATTTTAGCAAAATTTGCCTTCACTAATGATGTCGGCTTCATTTTGATACATTTCATTCAATGCCAAAGGGCCCTATCAGCTGGATAAATCATACATGTCAACTATCTAGTATTAGAGTAGGATACTTTGTATATTAGTCCTACTCTTTTTTTGTGATTGGCTGGATTGGTTATTCAGTCAACTGTTGTATTCCGAGGTCAGGAATATAACATCACTACCCTCTGGTAGTTTACAAGTAGGGTATTTTTCATTCTTAATTGAAATCAATTATGATATTTATATTAGAACACATAAAATTGAAATGTGATGATGGAGAGTTTGGCAAAGCCCTTAGCGTGTAAATAAATGCAAAGTAAAATTTAATTAACACATAAAATGTAAATATGTTAATCTTACACTATTCAAGCTTTTGTTCCAAGCACTTCAAAAAATAATACAGCAAAAGATGTACCATAAATTTAACTGTGAACAAAGACTTTAGTGGTACAAAGAGAAGGAAAGAGAGACTTCAGGGAATCGAAAACCAATTGAATTCCTAGGTCTTAACAACGAAATACTTTCATTTTTGGCTAATATTAATATATATACTACTTGTGATTCATAAAATAAAAGTTTAATACAAAGTACAAAAACAATATGAATTAACTAAGAAATTTATCGCTAAGTAGCCTGTAATTATTTCATTATTAAATAAGATTAACAACTGATTTTTATTTGAAATTTCTGCCTTTTAGTAGTGTAAGTGGTAGCTCATTGGTAGAGTAGTTACATTTTCATCTTTAATATGCATATTTATCTTCCAATATAATTATGTCACTTGATCATCATGAAATTGAATATAATTAAAGGGGTGTAATTACACTTTTTAATTCTCAAATAGGAGGTCAGAATTGGTGGTAATTATATTACACTATGTAATTACAAGGTAATGTAACATTTCTAATTTTATTTTATTTTTCTCAAATATATTAGTAATATTCCTTTTACACTATTTTTTTTAATTCATTTATCTTATTCTCATTTTCAACCTACTAACGTGTTTTTTTATTTCTCTTGACAATGATGCTTACTTTTGCATCCTATAAATACTCACCTCCTATAATCTTTTCAATATCAACAAACCCCAAAATCTACATAAAACTACTAAAGTTAGTACGTAGAAAATGGCTTCTAAGAAAACCACCGCCCTTGCTCTCTTTCTTCTTGTAAACATTCTTTTTTGCTCTCTTGTGAGTGCATGTGATACTTGCCCTAGTCCTAAACCAAAGCCAAAGCCAACACCAACACCAACACCAACAGTACCAACACCAACACCAACAGTACCAACGCCAAAGCCAACCCCGAGCCCCGGTCCAAAGGCAAGTGCTCTATTGATACTCTAAAATTAGGTGTTTGTGCTAATGTTCTTGGCAATTTACTTGGAGTTGTAATTGGAAATCCACCAAATAAGAAACCTTGTTGTTCTCTTATTCAAGGACTTGTTGATCTTGATGCTGCTCTTTGTCTATGCACTGCCATTAAAGCAAATATTCTTGGAATAAACCTTAATGTTCCTATTTCTCTAAGCCTTCTTCTCAGTGCATGTGGCAAACAAGTTCCATCTGGCTTCCAGTGTCCTAGTTGAATAATTCTAGTGTGTGGAAACTTCTCCATTGTTCCCTTTGTTGTTATGGTTGTGTAATAGGTGGAATTATATTGACCGAGTATCCTGAAATAAGTTCCCTTTTGTATTTCATAATGTACGCTTGATTTTGAACTTCTTGTACGTCCTTCACAATATATAGAAGTCTATTTGTGGTAATTATAAGATTGTTCATTATGTGTATATGTTTATGAATGTGCTCTGTTCATAGTTGAATTGGAGTTAATATCATTGTTATGACTTCAATTAATTGAAGTAGTGAAATATTTAAGTGCTTTTGAAACATGCAGATGTGATAGTGATTAAATAATTGACAATAACATTAAACAAGCGCACCTAGTATTGACATAACTTAATAGTTTAACTCAGATTCTATATTTTATTAACATTTTTATTTAATATATTTAAATAAATTATTACGAACCTAGCATTCTGTCGTACTCAAATATCTAGAATCCATAAACTTACAATTTTGGAAACATCTAAGAAATCAATGTACTAGCAAGAGATTTCATGACTACCTCCTCTATCAATTAAATACGGACGGAAGCAAAAATAGCGACGGAGCTGCTGGGATAGGGGACTTATGCAGGGACAACAATGATAAAAAAAAAAAAAAGAGAGAGAGATTTCATGACTACAACCTACTTTTCAACAAAACAACACTATATTCTCCCATTTTGTACGTAAATTTGAACTTCTATAAAACAAGTGCGATGCTTTCACAACAGCAGTAGATAATCATAATAGTTCTAAGCTTGCGCAAATATCTTATTCCCTGCCTTATTTAAGGGGGTGATGATCATGATACACTCCATTCAAGAAATAATTATATTCCATGGTAAACCAAAATTATAGTTAAATATCAATATACATTTCAAATGTAGAAGAAAGAAAAAGAAACCTAATTTAAATGTATTAAAAATGACTAAAAAATTGTAAGAAATATCTTCCTTGATTATTTCATTCCAAATGGGTAATAAATATACTCATAATACAAGCATCATCGTAGAAATTAAGGTATTAAATGACTAAATATACACCTACCATATATAAAATATACTATGTAAATCATAATTTTGACTAAATACTCTATCAATTCTATCACATCCCGCATTCGAAACGGGAGGCACATGTATCTTTGAGACGGGACAAGGAAGATGAAGGAAGTGGACGACGGCAAAAAGGGGCGGGGGCGGCAAGGAGAATTTTTTTAGGGTTTTGTGGATCTTTCCCTAAAATCTGATACCACGTAAGAAATATATAATTTCATTCCAAATAGGTAGTAAATATACCCATAATACAAGCATCATCTTAAGCAAGAATTAAGGTAATAAATGACTAAATAATGCCTAATAATGTACAGTATTATTTGCATTTCAATTGCTTTGAGAATCTGCCAAAGAAATGGGCATCCAGGTAAATAGTTTAGTGGGTATGAAGGTGATTATGAACGAGTAATCACTACGAGTTTGTTGGGCATCCGTGTCCTTTCCTCCTAATTAATTAGTAAATGAGTTGGGATATAAACATGCCCAGAATTTGCTTCGGCCAAAATGGATGAGTCTACTTGAACTTTCAATGGATCATAACATAACTCACACAATTCGTAATAATTTTTCTCTTCTGGTTTGTCCTTTTATAATTTATTTAATTATTAAATTAAATTAATAGAACTTTTTCATTTATTTATTATTACTATATCAAACAAAACAAACTAAAAATGATCTTTTATGAGTCAATAAATTCTATTATGGGTTACATGCACGTGCAACTTAACTTAACCAAAACTTTTAGATGTGCTATGTTCAAAATGACCCATCAATAAGTATACTGTTAATGAATAAATAATGTGTTTGTTTAACTTAACTCATTCAAATTTGGGCGGGTTGAACAAGTTATGCATCAGCTAAATTTAAAATTGCTCTTATGTTCATTCAGAAAGTTATTTTTTGTTAATAATTTTGGAAGCAGAGAAAAGAGTTGACTTGACTTAAGAGAGCCATTTATCTCCATAAATGGGGCCAAGGGGCTTTGTACGTAGAACTATAATTAGCCACACCTTACAGCCCAGGATTCAGATCCTCATAACAATGAGAACAAATTTCACGTCAATTCATGTATTATTTCTACTACAAATTAAAGGTGGATATAATTTAGACTTAATGATCTTGACATCCAACATTTCCAAAATTTCATTGACATTCAGTTTCATCTTATCTTTGTCAAGCTACTTTCTTTTTACGCAGTCCGCCAATTTAGCTACTTGGAGACGACTAAACTTACGTAATCTCTCTCCCACTTTAATGTATTAATTCATAAACGGTCTCAAAGAGTTAAAAGATGTAGTAACATCAGTTACAATCCAACTAGAAAAAATAAAAACTCAAATAATCTTAGGTAACAACAAAATAAAAAACGTGACTAAATCGTGCGCTAGCATATTTCAAGATCTAGAAATACATACAACTTTTGTGCAGTTCTCACGCGACTCTAATTGAGTTTTTCCTTTTTGTTTGTTTCGTTCCAAAAAGATTGTACTATTTTCCTTATTAGTTTGTTCAAAAAATTTGACACCTTTTATATTCAAAAATAATTTAATTTTATCAATGATTCTGATCACTCAAATATATAAGACTTGTTTTGGACGACATATTTCAAATGTCTTTCTTTATTTTTTAAATTTCGTGCGTAATTAAACTAAGACGATATTTTTGGGACGGGGAGCGTAAGAAAATTACCATACTGTACGGAAGGGAAAAAATCATTTATACACCTAATATTTACGTCAAATCACATGGGTATATTATTGAGGTGAACATATCTACTTAATTTTATTATAGTTTTAAGTAATAACAACGTATATAGCAGACATATGTTCTATGTTCATACATGCAGAATGGCCAGAGTTAATAGCGATGGGCGTGGGGCCATGGTCGCGAGTTCGATCCTGCATAAACCTTCGGTTGGCGCATCACACATGGCTTGCCAAGTGTAGTTTACACTGGCGTGGTTTGCATTTCTGCGTCGATCAGGAGTTTACCACTGTCTTGTATTTCGAGAAAGTAGCGGCTGCGGATTCCTTCGTCAACAAAAAAATATGTTCTATGTTTATTTGTTTGGCAAATAGTAGTGGTGCGTACTACTATTTAGGAGCTTCCTCTGCAGTCGGTTGAAAGATTAGTTTGGGTGACAACCGTCTTACATTGGATATACGGAAGGGATCCAACAGTTTTACATAGATTTTATTTTTATATATTAATCCTTTTGTTTTCATACGATCATATTATTCACGTGGTATTTACTTCATTTGTTTCAAAATATTTATTTTATTTTCCTTTTTAATCTATTTAAAAAAAATAACTCTTTCCTTTTTTAATAATTTTTTAATTCCAACTTTCTACATATTTTTTGTCAACGGCCATAAAATTCAAAAAAATATTTTTACTTTCTTAAATTTCGTACCAAATTAAAATTAGACAAATATTTTAAAACTGAGGGAGTAGATTTTATTTTTCTGATAATTTGAATTAGCTTCGCGTGGAACTCATAAGGGTGAATTATTTTCTATCAGGAGTTTCTTCATTCACATGACTTGAACTCAATAGACCCACTTTAGTTAATTGAGGAACATATATCTTATCCATTTCACCACAATCTTTTAGATTAGTAGTATATTGTTGGTAATGATTCAAATTTCTACGTTATAATTTTTTTCATTTCTCTTTTTCTTACTTCCAAATTCCTATGTAAGAAATAAATTTAAAAAATATTATACAGGAAAGTAATTGTATATTTGTTGGAAATTTGTCTTTGGTGGAGGTTGGGTCCGCTCATCTTCAATGACTTAAACATCATGGTTCCACATGTTGGAGAACCTGGTTCTTTACACGTGCTTAATCTATTAAGTGAGTAGATGACCGTAGGGCCAAGAAACATCAAATTCCGTTGAGAAATGAAAGAGATATTGGTCCACGAAGTAAGGTGTTTGAGACATGAAAGAGTGGTGTGTGACAAATCTACCACATCTGTAGGAAAGGGAAGAATTGTTCATGTTATAAGTCTCTAAACTGAATAAGGGATTGAGACCCCCGGTAACCATGTGTTTGAAGGAGGGAGGACCTAGGTGTGCTTGGGTTCAAGACTACGCCCACACGCGCGCCACCACCCGCCCGGTCCGGGTCGGGGACTGTGGGCTTCTTGAAATTATATTTTTTGGACCTCAAACTTTATTATAATTACAGTTTGGTCCCTGGAGTTTCTGGAAAACGTCGGCGCCACGGCACCAAGCTGCAGGGCTACGACGCCAACTCTCAAGAGTTTTGGCGCCGTGGCGCCAGCCTGCAGGGCCGCGGTGCCAAGGGCGTTTCAGAGGTTTAATGTCACATTAAGTTGTGGAACGTTGGGCTATTACTCCTTAATGTTTTGGCTCTTCATTGAGCCTCTTAACAACCTTCTTAATAGTCATTAACCCCATTAACACCCCCTCCATCCATAAACACTATATAATCAAGCCTTATTCCAGATTTGAGGAGAGACATATAATATACATTGAACACACAATATATGAGAACATATACATAATAGAAAATAGAGGAAGAACACACATTGAATACATATTTCTATAAGTTCTTCATAGTTCATGAAATCTCTTCCTTTCTTGCAATCTTACACTCAAAGATCCTTCTATTATAGCGAACACTTGAGTTCCCTTTGCTCATTTGTTTGATTGTTGTTTTATCTTGGAAGATAAATTTCCATTACAACCATTGAAAGGATATTCGGGGAAATATTATCTTAAGGATAGATCAAGAATTTGGTCGACTCAGCAAGCCAATTATATCCTTTCAATTTAACCTGAATCCCGTGATTGCTATTTAACATCTTTGCCTTTATTTACATCCTTTACTTCTTTTGGTGCTTGTACCGACTCTTCTATCGTAAACATCTCCCTCGTTGTCGATTTCTCTCCTCGAATTATCTTAATTCCTCCGGAGTTGGGAATTTAAGCATCATGTGCAATGTCAAAGGTACGACCTTCATGTCATGTATTCAGGACATTCCAAATAATGCATTGTACCTCATTTTGCTTTCAATAACATAGAACTTCATTTGCCAAAATACCCTAGTTGCGTTGATTGAAAGAGTGATTTCCCCTTTTATAGTCTCCCTTGTCATGTTGAATCCGTTTAGAACTCGGGCTACTGGTACAACTTGATCCAATATCTCAACTGCTCCACCACCTTCAACCGGTTGATGTTGGTTGAGCTACCTAAATCAATTAAAATTCGCTTAATTTGAAATTTATTAATAAAGACAGAAATTACCAGTGCATCATTGTGAGGTTGAATGATGCCCTCAACAAATTCATCGTTGAAAGATATTAGTTTCTCGTATATGTAATCTCTGGATCTCTTCTCCCGAGTTATTGAAATTTTCGTCTTTTTTGCGGTCATGATGGATCCCTTCGAAATATCCGATAATCATGTTTATGATATGATGGGGTTAAACTAGATTCGTCTGTTTTTTTGCTTCTCTATTTTTGCAGTTTCCCTTTGCTCGATCACTCAGAAATTCGCGTAGATTACCATTTTCCATCAACCATCCAACTACCCCTCAACTAAAGATAATCATCCGTTCGATGACCAAGAATTCCATGATAATCACAAATCAAATTTGGATCCCTTTAGGTCGAATCTGTTCGAAATGGTCTCGTCCATCTTGTTTTCTTAATGTGTCCAATATCTAAAACAAGTCCGACCGCATCAACGTTGAAATTATATTTTGAAAGCATTGGGCTTTCCATAATGTTAGAAGAAGATCCACTTGTATCATTTTTAAATTGTAAACCCTGGTATTCCCTTGATAATTACGCTTATTTGTTGTGTCCGATGAGAAGTTGCGATTGTTGCAACCCATATGCGATCTGAAGTCCGATATTTCTAGTTGCCAGTAGGATTGATACTTATCTTTTGAAGATTTAAATTCCGACTCATCTACCCTCTTTGATTTATCAAAACTTTTATTTCGGCCTGCTGACCCTACAGGAAGTTCGAGCTGATCATCCTTCACTCAGATTTTGGACTCGTACATATTATGTACGTCTACCCTAATTACTACCGGGAATTCCAACAAGTTATCCTTTAATTTAAACAAGGCATTGGATCTCCTAGGATTTAACCCCTTGGCGAAAGCTTCAACTTCCCATTCAGCAGGTACTGGGAGAAGAAACATCTATTCCATTTGAAACATTATCACGAACTCACGCGGCAACTCCGTGTCCTGATGAGCAATTTTAAATATGTCCAATTTTCTTAATTAGACCTTAATATAGCAAGTAAGCAGCAAGGTTCTCCCCTTAGGACCGACTACAACAAGCTCGCGACTCTAATAGAAAGAAAGGGTAAGCTCTCTGCTCTATTTGCTTGCAATGCTATGCCTATCAAAGTTGGCGAAGGCTTCTGTAACCTTAGACTCGTTACGCTGTTCGACTGAACTCGTTGGCTCCGCGTCCACCGAAAGTCGGTAACCTTCGTCACCGTCAGCATTTGGTACTCTCTCGATAGCTTCAATAGTTCACTGAAAGCCTTCCGTGCTACATCACCTTCCGTGCTTCGGCGGGAGCCTTTATAAAAACATCTGCAAGCATTTCAAATGAATTATTAGAGTGTTCAAGCGACTTACAATATTGTGTCGTTGCTCATTTGGACAGTGTTTCGCCAAAAATTTCAGCAATACTAATTTTATCTCATCCGTGTGCATGTCATTTCCCCACAAGTGTATGATGTCACGTGCTTCTGTGGATCCGTAGTTCTATCATACTTTGAAAGATCTGACGTTTTAAACCTTTTGGGTATCAACTTCGGAGCTGTGCTCAGTGGGAATGACAACTGAATGCTCTTCGAATCCAGTCCCTTTAGAATCGGAGGCGCTCCAGGAATCTGGTCTACCCATAAATTGTAGGTTTCAACCTTCATTTCATTAGTATCCGCCCGCTTGGTCAAAGTTTGGAGCAACTTCAAAACCTTCGAAGACTCATTAGTCCTCGATCCATTGCCATTTTCATCAACTCGATCCTATAATTGATGTAAGTAAATCGTGAAACTGTAAATAATGAGAATGGGACGCCCTTTCAACATGAAGGTTGATCTCCTATTATAACTATGAGTACAGGGCATTGATGCCCGAGAATCATTCTCCAATTAAATGCCATTAATGGCAATACTGGTCACTTAATGAGCAAGGAGTAACGATTGATGTCATATTCGGAACGGGTACGGGTTGGGCTTCTCCGGTTCTTCATCGGTGTTAACTGGTTCAGTCACTACCTCTTCTTGACTTTATATTCGGACTTATCTCGATGTAATTCCATCAGATACGAAACTATGTCGCCTCCCTGGAACTCCATATATAAACCTTGCAACATGTCGTGTCGATTTTCACTGTATACAGATAAATATTTTCAAAGCTGCAAAGCATATTATTAACTACCACCGTGTACCACGTACCATACCCCAAATCACATGTAGTGGTTACCAATTAGGATTCTAATTATACATATTGATAGTATAAAAAGTTTTATTTTTTTATTTTTCATCCGGTGTTTGGTATTCATATTGCAGTCCAACTATTCTGGATTCGCGCCGACTAGGGTCTCATTCGGCGGGTAGCGTTCCGATGGATTCATACCATTAGTCAATTTTAACTAGTTGTTTGATTTAAAAAAAAATCTTGAATGAATTCAAAATATATTTTTTCAGATATACATTTATCATTTAGTCATTGTTAAGTTACTCTGACTATTATATACTCCCTCCGGCTCAAATTATTTATCGTTACTAAAAATAGGTGTTTCGAATTATTTGTCGCTTTAGAGTTCAAGACATAATTAATTATTATTTTCAATTTTATCATTTTCATATAAATAGAATAAATATTTAATGGAGAGATATTATAGTCAAACATAAATAAGGGTTAATGGAGAGAGATTATAACTCAAATATAAATAAGGGTAAAGTAAATCAAATATTCATCCTAATTAATATTTCTTAAAGGACGTATTGACAAAAAATGACAAATAATTTCAGATGGAGGGAGTATACATTTGTCCTTCGAACTGTTAATTACGGGCAAGCATTTCGGGAAATTAACTTAAAATTTACTATGAAGTAATAATTATAAATCTTTTCCTCATTTTACTCCTTAATTCTGTACGAAGTTCGAAAGACTTCACTTGTCCTTAAACTTATGAATTTCCTTATCAATCTCTTCTAATATTAAAGTATTTCTTGGCTTGCTTTGCTTTTCTTTTTAGTAACGCTCTAAAATTCTAATATAACGGCCATATTTGTCATATACATATAGCACAGTTGTATATTTTCCCATCTGATTTGACGTTCAAATATGAATATGATCTCTGTGAAAATTCAATGAAATATCTCTTTTCAAGGCCGACTCTTTTTGGGCTTACGTGACCATTTACACAAATATCTCTTTTCAAGGCCGCTAAAAAACCTATAAACGAAATTACATTGCTCCAAAGTTCAAGGTATATACGACATGTTAAGAGTGATGCTTGGTTAATCATAAAATAACACATATCTCATAGAGCAAGTCGTCGTCCCTAGAGGACTCTCATCAAGTACGAAGCTCCAACAAATACAAGGATCAGTTCTCTAACAATGAAGATGTTTTAAGTCCTTAGGTTTGTTGAGTCTTTGTTTTTTGTTCTTTAACTTGTAAACATACTCTTGTTGTAAGAAGGTGTTTGTAGGTGGTTTGATTTCTAAACCCTTGAGTTGTGAATTTGACTAGAGTTGGTCAAGATGTGTTCTTGCAATAAGAGTACAATAGAGTGTTTGTGAGTAAGTGAGATTGATAGTGTTCTTGGCTAGAGTTAGTCAAGGAGTTTCTTTGCAGTAGAGTTGTTGTAAATGGTGAGAGATTAAGAGGTTAATTTTTATGTTACAATATGTTGTAATCTAAACATTGCTAAGTTATAGTGGAGTTTGAAAAATCCTACAACATTAGGTTGTGATTTTTAATCCCTTGAACAATGAGTTTTCCACGTAAACATCTCGAGTCTTTTACCTCCTGTCTCAACTTAAGAAGAGCAGTAGAGAACCAGGTTCTCTACTCTGTTGGTGGACTCTCATATTACATCAATAGGTATTAGAGCAAGTATTTTCTAAAAGGTTAACACCTAAAAATGATCTCTCTTATGGCTGCTCCATCAGAAGATGCTACTTGATCAAGCCAAATACTTCAACAAGGAAATGACCATGCTTTCGACTAATTATACAATTATTCTACTTGTCCAGATTTAGGGTGTGTTTGGTACGAAGAAAAATATATTCTAAAAAGTAAGTAAAAAATAATTTATTTTTTAGTGTTTGGGTAAGTAAGTGAAAAGGTAACTATTAGAAATAGAGTTTTTTCTTATCGATAATAAGTAGGAAATTGTGGTATAAAACATGATTTTCCCTCTCATTTTCATCGAACCAACTCACTTGGAAAACACATGGTAGAAAACAAGTTCCCCTTGAAACACTGAGAAACTTACGAATTTATATCCGTGTAAAAACAATACTATGTTTTCTTTTCTCACCAATTTAATCAAAATATCTGTTGGAATAACCACCGAACATTTTTCCCAAGAACATTTATATGTAACTTAAAAAAATATTGGAGTGATATAGTGAAGGGGGAAGGGATCGGAGACATTGGATGAATAGAAAGAAGACAATAAACTTGAAATGTCAGTTATGTAACTTGTTTTTCTCTACTTCCATTAGAAATATTATTTTTCTAATTTTTAAGGAACTTATTTTTCTAAAAAATGATGTTTCGCAAAATATTTTAACTAATCACACATGACAAAATTGAAAAATATTTTTCTCTCGGTGATTAGAAGCCACCTCGTCAAAATATTGTGCACAAATTCGGCTATACGCATCCTCATTTGTTGATAATTTGATATGGATCAAGGGAATGACCTGATTAAGTATGATTTGACCTATCCGAAGTCCTAAACCAGTTGGTCTTGAAGGCAGGGGTATCCTCATTGGGTGGTGTGGGAGAGCTTGGTCACAAGTTCGAAACCCCAGGGTAACGCCTGGCCTGCCTCTTGAAGTCTGCACATGGCTTGCAAGTGTGATTTAAGCAGTGGCGTGGTTTGCGCTATTGCGTCGATCCGAGTTTACTGTCTTGTATTTCGAAAAGAAGCAGCCATGCCTTCCCGTCAACAAAAAAAAAGTATGATTTGACCTCATGTTTGTCTTTTAGTGTAAACAATGATAACCTTACAGAATTTAAGGCTATAACTATCAACAATACAACTCAAACCCAAAATAAAAATAAAAATAAAAATAAAAGATTGGAAAGTTCCATTGCTTTATGAAATCATACTATATCAACCTTTTTGGAATGGATGGAGTACAAACTTTAATATATTTTAGCAAAATTTGCCTTCACTAATGATGTCGGCTTCATTTTGATACATTTCATTCAATGCCAAAGGGCCCTATCAGCTGGATAAATCATACATGTCAACTATCTAGTATTAGAGTAGGATACTTTGTATATTAGTCCTACTCTTTTTTTGTGATTGGCTGGATTGGTTATTCAGTCAACTGTTGTATTCCGAGGTCAGGAATATAACATCACTACCCTCTGGTAGTTTACAAGTAGGGTATTTTTCATTCTTAATTGAAATCAATTATGATATTTATATTAGAACACATAAAATTGAAATGTGATGATGGAGAGTTTGGCAAAGCCCTTAGCGTGTAAATAAATGCAAAGTAAAATTTAATTAACACATAAAATGTAAATATGTTAATCTTACACTATTCAAGCTTTTGTTCCAAGCACTTCAAAAAATAATACAGCAAAAGATGTACCATAAATTTAACTGTGAACAAAGACTTTAGTGGTACAAAGAGAAGGAAAGAGAGACTTCAGGGGAATCGAAAACCAATTCGAATTCCTAGGTCTTAACAACGAAATACTTTCATTTTTGGCTAATATTAATATATATACTACTTGTGATTCATAAAATAAAAGTTTAATACAAAGTACAAAAACAATATGAATTAACTAAGAAATTTATCGCTAAGTAGCCTGTAATTATTTCATTATTAAATAAGATTAACAACTGATTTTTATTTGAAATTTCTGCCTTTTAGTAGTGTAAGTGGTAGCTCATTGGTAGAGTAGTTACATTTTCATCTTTAATATGCATATTTATCTTCCAATATAATTATGTCACTTGATCATCATGAAATTGAATATAATTAAAGGGGTGTAATTACACTTTTTAATTCTCAAATAGGAGGTCAGAATTGGTGGTAATTATATTACACTATGTAATTACAAGGTAATGTAACATTTCTAATTTTATTTTATTTTTCTCAAATATATTAGTAATATTCCTTTTACACTATTTTTTTTAATTCATTTATCTTATTCTCATTTTCAACCTACTAACGTGTTTTTTTATTTCTCTTGACAATGATGCTTACTTTTGCATCCTATAAATACTCACCTCCTATAATCTTTTCAATATCAACAAACCCCAAAATCTACATAAAACTACTAAAGTTAGTACGTAGAAAATGGCTTCTAAGAAAACCACCGCCCTTGCTCTCTTTCTTCTTGTAAACATTCTTTTTTGCTCTCTTGTGAGTGCATGTGATACTTGCCCTAGTCCTAAACCAAAGCCAAAGCCAACACCAACACCAACACCAACAGTACCAACACCAACACCAACAGTACCAACGCCAAAGCCAACCCCGAGCCCCGGGTCCAAAGGCAAGTGCTCTATTGATACTCTAAAATTAGGTGTTTGTGCTAATGTTCTTGGCAATTTACTTGGAGTTGTAATTGAAATCCACCAAATAAGAAACCTTGTTGTTCTCTTATTCAAGGACTTGTTGATCTTGATGCTGCTCTTTGTCTATGCACTGCCATTAAAGCAAATATTCTTGGAATAAACCTTAATGTTCCTATTTCTCTAAGCCTTCTTCTCAGTGCATGTGGCAAACAAGTTCCATCTGGCTTCCAGTGTCCTAGTTGAATAATTCTAGTGTGTGGAAACTTCTCCATTGTTCCCTTTGTTGTTATGGTTGTGTAATAGGTGGAATTATATTGACCGAGTATCCTGAAATAAGTTCCCTTTTGTATTTCATAATGTACGCTTGATTTTGAACTTCTTGTACGTCCTTCACAATATATAGAAGTCTATTTGTGGTAATTATAAGATTGTTCATTATGTGTATATGTTTATGAATGTGCTCTGTTCATAGTTGAATTGGAGTTAATATCATTGTTATGACTTCAATTAATTGAAGTAGTGAAATATTTAAGTGCTTTTGAAACATGCAGATGTGATAGTGATTAAATAATTGACAATAACATTAAACAAGCGCACCTAGTATTGACATAACTTAATAGTTTAACTCAGATTCTATATTTTATTAACATTTTTATTTAATATATTTAAATAAATTATTACGAACCTAGCATTCTGTCGTACTCAAATATCTAGAATCCATAAACTTACAATTTTGGAAACATCTAAGAAATCAATGTACTAGCAAGAGATTTCATGACTACCTCCTCTATCAATTAAATACGGACGGAAGCAAAAATAGCGACGGAGCTGCTGGGATAGGGGACTTATGCAGGGACAACAATGATAAAAAAAAAAAAAAGAGAGAGAGATTTCATGACTACAACCTACTTTTCAACAAAACAACACTATATTCTCCCATTTTGTACGTAAATTTGAACTTCTATAAAACAAGTGCGATGCTTTCACAACAGCAGTAGATAATCATAATAGTTCTAAGCTTGCGCAAATATCTTATTCCCTGCCTTATTTAAGGGGGTGATGATCATGATACACTCCATTCAAGAAATAATTATATTCCATGGTAAACCAAAATTATAGTTAAATATCAATATACATTTCAAATGTAGAAGAAAGAAAAAGAAACCTAATTTAAATGTATTAAAAATGACTAAAAAATTGTAAGAAATATCTTCCTTGATTATTTCATTCCAAATGGGTAATAAATATACTCATAATACAAGCATCATCGTAGAAATTAAGGTATTAAATGACTAAATATACACCTACCATATATAAAATATACTATGTAAATCATAATTTTGACTAAATACTCTATCAATTCTATCACATCCCGCATTCGAAACGGGAGGCCTGTGTATGCTGAGACGGGACAAGGAAGATGAAGGAAGTGGACGACGGCAAAAAGGGGCGGGGGCGGCAAGGAGAATTTTTTTAGGGTTTTGTGGATCTTTCCCTAAAATCTGATACCACGTAAGAAATATATAATTTCATTCCAAATAGGTAGTAAATATACCCATAATACAAGCATCATCTTAAGCAAGAATTAAGGTAATAAATGACTAAATAATGCCTAATAATGTACAGTATTATTTGCATTTCAATTGCTTTGAGAATCTGCCAAAGAAATGGGCATCCAGGTAAATAGTTTAGTGGGTATGAAGGTGATTATGAACGAGTAATCACTACGAGTTTGTTGGGCATCCGTGTCCTTTCCTCCTAATTAATTAGTAAATGAGTTGGGATATAAACATGCCCAGAATTTGCTTCGGCCAAAATGGATGAGTCTACTTGAACTTTCAATGGATCATAACATAACTCACACAATTCGTAATAATTTTTCTCTTCTGGTTTGTCCTTTTATAATTTATTTAATTATTAAATTAAATTAATAGAACTTTTTCATTTATTTATTATTACTATATCAAACAAAACAAACTAAAAATGATCTTTTATGAGTCAATAAATTCTATTATGGGTTACATGCACGTGCAACTTAACTTAACCAAAACTTTTAGATGTGCTATGTTCAAAATGACCCATCAATAAGTATACTGTTAATGAATAAATAATGTGTTTGTTTAACTTAACTCATTCAAATTTGGGCGGGTTGAACAAGTTATGCATCAGCTAAATTTAAAATTGCTCTTATGTTCATTCAGAAAGTTATTTTTTGTTAATAATTTTGGAAGCAGAGAAAAGAGTTGACTTGACTTAAGAGAGCCATTTATCTCCATAAATGGGGCCAAGGGGCTTTGTACGTAGAACTATAATTAGCCACACCTTACAGCCCAGGATTCAGATCCTCATAACAATGAGAACAAATTTCACGTCAATTCATGTATTATTTCTACTACAAATTAAAGGTGGATATAATTTAGACTTAATGATCTTGACATCCAACATTTCCAAAATTTCATTGACATTCAGTTTCATCTTATCTTTGTCAAGCTACTTTCTTTTTACGCAGTCCGCCAATTTAGCTACTTGGAGACGACTAAACTTACGTAATCTCTCTCTCCCACTTTAATGTATTAATTCATAAACGGTCTCAAAGAGTTAAAAGATGTAGTAACATCAGTTACAATCCAACTAGAAAAAATAAAAACTCAAATAATCTTAGGTAACAACAAAATAAAAAACGTGACTAAATCGTGCGCTAGCATATTTCAAGATCTAGAAATACATACAACTTTTGTGCAGTTCTCACGCGACTCTAATTGAGTTTTTCCTTTTTGTTTGTTTCGTTCCAAAAAGATTGTACTATTTTCCTTATTAGTTTGTTCAAAAAAATTTGACACCTTTTTATATTCAAAAATAATTTAATTTTATGCAATGATTTACAGTCACTCAAATATATAAGACTTGTTTTGGACGACATATTTCAAAGGTCTTTCTTTATTTTTTAAATTTCGTGCGTAATTAAACTAAGACGATATTTTTGGGACGGGGAGCGTAAGAAAATTACCATACTGTACGGAAGGGAAAAAATCATTTATACACCTAATATTTACGTCAAATCACATGGGTATATTATTGAGGTGAACATATCTACTTAATTTTATTATAGTTTTAAGTAATAACAACGTATATAGCAGACATATGTTCTATGTTCATACATGAAGTAGCCAGAAGTTAGTGTGATGGGCGTGGGGCCAAGTCGCGAGTTCGATCCTGCATAAACCTTCTTGGTTGAGCACACACATGGCTTGCCAAGTGTGGTTTACTGGCGGCGTGGTTTGCGCTCTGCGTCGGTCGAGGTTTACCTGCTTGCACTCGAAAGAGTAGCGGCTGCGGATTCCTTCGTCAACAAAAAAATATGTTCTATGTTTATTTGTTTGGCAAATAGTAGTGGTGCGTACTACTATTTAGGAGCTTCCTCTGCAGTCGGTTGAAAGATTAGTTTGGGTGACAACCGTCTTACATTGGATATACTGGAAGGATCCAACGGTTTTACATAGATTTTATTTTTATATATTAATCCTTTTGTTTTCATACGATCATATTATTCACGTGGTATTTACTTCATTTGTTTCAAAATATTTATTTTATTTTCCTTTTAATCTATTTAAAAAAATAACTCTTTCCTTTTTAATAATTTTTAATTCCAACTTTCTACATATTTTTGTCAACTACCATAAAATTCAAAAAATATTTTTACTTTCTTAAATTTCGTACCAAATTAAAATTAGACAAATATTTTAAACCGAGGAGTAGATTTTATTTTTCCGATAATTTGAATTAGCTTCATGTGGAACTCATAAGGGTGAATTATTTTCTATCGTGAGTTTCTTCATTCACATGACTTGAACTCAATAGACCCACTTTAGTTAATTGAGGAACATATATCTTATCCATTTCACCACAATCTTTTAGATTAGTAGTATGTTGTTGGTAATGATTCAAATTTCTACGTTATAATTTTTTTCATTTCTCTTTTTCTTACTTCCAAATTCCTATGTAAGAAATAAATTTAAAAAATATTATACAGGAAAGTAATTGTATATTTGTTGGAAATTTGTCTTTGGTGGAGGTTGGGTCCGCTCATCTTCAATGACTTAAACATCATGGTTCCACATGTTGGAGAACCTGGTTCTTTACACGTGCTTAATCTATTAAGTGAGTAGATGACCGTAGGGCCAAGAAACATCAAATTCCGTTGAGAAATGAAAGAGATATTGGTCCACGAAGTAAGGTGTTTGAGACATGAAAGAGTGGTGTGTGACAAATCTACCACATCTGTAGGAAAGGGAAGAATTGTTCATGTTATAAGTCTCTAAACTGAATAAGGGATTGAGACCCCAAGGGGTAACCTATGTGTTTGAAGGAGGGAGGACCTAGGTGTGCTTGGGTTCAAGACTACGCCCACACGCGCGCCACCACCCGCCCGGTCCGGGTCGGGGACTGTGGGCTTCTTGAAATTATATTTTTTGGACCTCAAACTTTATTATAATTACAGTTTGGTCCCTGGAGTTTCTGGAAAGCGTCGGCGCCACGGCACCAAGCTGCAGGGCTACGACGCCAACTCTCAAGAGTTTTGGCGCCGTGGCGCCAGCCTGCAGGGCCGCGGTGCCAAGGGCGTTTCAGAGGTTTAATGTCACATTAAGTTGTGGAACGTTGGGCTATTACTCCTTAATGTTTTGGCTCTTCATTGAGCCTCTTAACAACCTTCTTAATAGTCATTAACCCCATTAACACCCCCTCCATCCATAAACACTATACAATCAAGCCTTATTCCAGATTTGAGGAGAGACATATAATATACATTGAACACACAATAGATGAGAACATATACAAAACAGAAAATAGAGGAAGAACACACATTGAATACATATTTCTATAAGTTCTTCATAGTTCATGAAATCTCTCCCTTTCTTGCAATCTTACACTCAAAGATCCTTCTATTATAGCGAACACTTGAGTTCCCTTTGCTCATTTGTTTGATTGTTGTTTTATCTTGGAAGATAAGTTTCCATTACAACCATTGAAAGGATATTCGGGGCAATATTATCTTAAGGATAGATCAAGAATTTGGTCGACTCAGCAAGCCAATTATATTGTTATATTTCCATATTATAAACATATTATTGTTGTTGTTATCAAGGGGCTTGCTGCAGTTTCAACCAACATCTCAACACTTCAAGGAAGAAGATCAACACTTCAAGGAAGGATCAAAGACCGAAGATCAAGATAATCAACACTTATTGATGTTGTGACAACTGATGTTAGGATTCAAGCCTATTGTATTAAAATTGTAATTGATTATCCTTTCTAAGCACTAGTGATAGTTGTAAACTATTCTCATACATCCACTGTAATATCCAACAGTCTTAAGATAATATTGTACTAGTGCTAGAAAGAGGAGGGCCAACAATTCTGGTCCGAGTTTGGTTCTCTCTTTGATGTTAGTTACAAATCTATTTTCATCAAAGATGAGATCTCAATTATTCATCTTTAACTTGAAGATAGAGTCGATAGTCTTGTTGGCAAGGCTAAGGTTCAAAGAAGAGTTGTTGTCACCGCTCCCGAGAGTGGTGTAAACAAGTGTCCACAAAAGTTGAGGATGCCAATTGGAACTGGAGGAGAAGGCTGGAGATGATGGTTCATCTTGTAGCAGAAAGCCTCCATCTTATGGTAAGGAGGATTTGGACACGTGACGAACGTGGGCCAAATCCCAAAGGTATGAGTTAATTATTTATTCCTTGTCAAAAATGAGATTAAAAGATGTCTGATTAAAATGAACTAAATAAGACTACAAATATGAAAGTATTTCTTTATATTCCCTACGCCTTAAAATCAGAAAGTTTAATCTCACTTTCCTTCCCGGATAATATTGGACTGTTATAAACAACGGCCTAAAAGATATGGACTTAGATTGTAATAAAATGATTTTATGGACAATCATAAGCATGGGAAGAGGACTAAAGACAAGGACTAGAGGACTAGTGACAATCCGGTCACAATTTACGACAGAAGATCCGTCTTTCGACAGGATAGTAGCGGACACTCAGTCATACAAAGCCTCCGGGTGACTGAAGTGGGCCAGATCCGTCACATGACTTGACGATGTTAGACACTCAGTCATACAAAGCCTCCGGGCGACTGGAGTGGTTCAGAGTTACCAGATCTCAATAGATCTGAAGGCCAAAATAAAGGCAGAAAAAAGAAATTGGACGCTCAGTCTGCCAAGGCAATTGGAGTGAGCCAGAAAGTCTATATCACTTATGATCCGGTTATGCCCTAGCTACGGGCAAGAGATTGTTCATGCGAAGCAACGCTACCTTCTAAGTAAAAGATGTTCAAGAAGTTATCCTCAAAAGGAATTAAGGGAATGGGATCACTCTTAAGAGGTGATACATGTCCTAACCTTGGTTTCAAGGACGCTGCTAGACAATATGGCTTGAGTTTTTTGCCTCATGTCCCGCAGGTCGATAATAACCAATATCGGTACAGTAAAATTGTAGCCAAGTGGATGATATATTTGTAATCCGTGCATCTATGCCATCATAGATTAAGTCACATTAAATAAAAAGTCATTTCAAAAGCCAACGAAATTGAGATTGTTGTCGTCTGTCGACATAAACCCTCGAATGAATGTGAGGTAGGCGAAGAGGCAAAATTACATTTTCGTTCCATAGAAGGAATGACGAATGAAGCACCGCTCATTTATAACTTAGTAACACCTACTTGGGTGATTTAAAGTTTGTAAAAATAGAGGGGGAGAAAAGTACGTTGTGATCTTAATTGATGATGATACAACGTATTGCATACTTTGTTGAAGAACAAAGATGAAACGAGTCAGAAACGCTGCGGAGTCGTAAAGGGCCGCGGCGTCGCTAGCTTGGCGCGCGGCAATGCCGTAAACTCTATGAAGTTTGCGCCGCGCTCCTGCAGGCCACGGTCTCGACCGGGCCAAATTCAGAACCGCACGCCTCTCGTGCGGTCGCGCGCCGGAGCAGATGTTGGAAATTCTACATATTGAGAAATTCGTAGTGATAGAGGGGGAGAATGCGAAACATCGTTGATCAAACGACTGCTTCTTACTCACCTCAGACTAACGGTGTTAGCCAAGCGCAACTCCGTATGCCCAAGACGTGTAGGGCAATACAATCCTTACCGTTTGCGACTCTTAGTAGAACTCCGCATAAGGATAAGGATAACTCTCCATATGGAACATGAAAAGAATCCCATATATAGATGTTGTGATATGGGATAGTGTGGCAAAGGGTTGAAATACCTAAACCAAAAACAGTTCGAGTAAGACCTAAGACTGTAGAGTGCATATACACTAGATCTGCAAATAACAGTAGTGCGTTTCGCATCTTGGTGTCAAAGAATGTTGAATTCTTTGAAGTCATCTTTCCTTGAAGAGGAAAACGAAGTAATTGCTCGAGGTTAATAAGAATCCGCGAGGGACTGATTATACGGAACGAGACGTTCCAAATCTACAGGACTCAGAAGTTGATGACTATCAGGAACTTAATGTTCCAGATCTACAGACTTCAGGGATTCTAGATGTTGAACCAAACCGAAGCAAAAGAGGGGACAAAGACTTGTTCCAGGCCTTCTAGCCTGTATGGTTGAAATGCACCATGGATAATTAACAAAGAATTGTCAACTCCAAAAGCATCGCTTTGGAAAGAAGCTAAAAACAAAGAAATAGATTCCGTCAGATAGAACCATACTTATGTTATGGTTGATCTTCCTCCGCGAAAAGAATCTTTGGGTTGTAATAGTAGATACTGGAGTTGAGTATACATTAGATGAATCTATTGACGGGTATAAGGCCTCGACTAACAGGACATGTGTTCCTATGTGAATAACTTAACATCCAGGGCCACCGCAGTCCTACGTGACTTGGATATTGAGACAATATTCCTAACCGGAGAGTTGGGTTCGAGGATTGTTGGGCTTCTTCCTGAAATTCCTTATGGTCCCGGAAATGTCTATATTTTGGTCCTGGAAGTTTCAGATAAAAACAGAAATAATGAATCTGACTATAGAAACATTGACTCTGATGTTAGAAAGCCAACAGTTGAAAGTGGAAGAAGAAAGTAATACGGAACAACCCGAGGGGTTTAAGGTTCCAGGAGAGAGAAAAAAGTCTGTCGGCTTGTCAAATCTCTGTGCGGGCTTAAACAAGCCCAAAATATTGGCACGAAATCTCCTCAAATATATATTTCAACATAAAAGGATATGGGTATTGCAAATGACATCTTATGACTTAGAATCCCTAAGACATCTAACGGACTGGTCGTATTGCAAACTCATCTGTGATGAGTTCGACAATCTCGTTGAAGTGATCAATGGATTTAAATTATAGAGTTGATTGAAATCATGGTGCACCCATATGCCAGAAGGGATATGCTCAGGTCACACTGCAAATAACCTGGTATCGGTTCATAAAAGAAGACCAGTTGAACTAAGGTTTACTAGTGTTTCTGAAAATAATCAATAGACGGTGTTAAATTGGATGTGACGACATCTGAATTATTCGCTTATCTGTGATATTCTGGATGTCCAGTTGTTCTTGGTGAACAACATGATGCAAACTGGACATAAGACCTGAAGAACACTAATGTGCATGGTGTGTCTTAGGAAAATCCTCTAAGCAAATCTTGCATCGGATGATTCATGATGGAATCGGAGGTCATGGCTTTGCACAAAGCATGACAAGAAGTTGAGTAACTTCACGACCTCTTAGAGGATGTCCTTTTTTGTGAGTAACTCGTGGCTGCTCTAGTTTGACACTGTGAGAGCACGAATGACGGTGTCTGGACATACGTGTCGCAGACATAAAACCGTATGACAGTTGATCGGGTGACACATCCTTGATTACAAATCGAAGGATATAACAGACCCTTTAAAGTTAAAGGGTTACCCACAGATCAAGATGTCTTCATGTCTAGGGGAATTGGCTTAAAACCCAATCAATAAGAACCAATATAGTGGACACCCAACCTTACAGACTGGAGATTACAGAAATAAGGTTCAATGGGAAAACTAAACTGTAAAGGTTCAGTTGAACACTTCGATGAAAACAAGAGCACTTTGGATATTGGTTTCTTAAGAAACATAATCTAAGGCCATTCCCGTGATAGGCAAAAAATGTTACCTGTATATGGGTAAATGATAAGTTTTCAAATCTTTGATGATACTCAACAGTTGAGGTAAGGTTTGGGAAAACTTTTAATGGTTCCTAACGCTTGTAAAGCTAGGTATTGTAGGATACCTTGTAGGAGACCACCTATTTAAGTGCGAGGACATGCCGCCTCAAATGAACGCACTTAAGAATCCAAGGGTGTCCACGGCCCACGACGGACAAAACACAAAGAAGGATTGAGTAGGAAAGGTGTTGTGTTGATACCACTGTCTTGGCATATACTAAACACTGATGGTTCAAGACATCACGTTCAATGCGCAGTAAATATGTCCAATGGTATTTTATTATGGAAGGTTCAAAGCTCCGGCTACCTCACCAGATGCAACATTGATCCGCCAAAAAGATTGTTGAAAGAAGGCACCAAGTGTGTGCACCAAAATCTCTTCCAAGAGGGGATTGTTGGAAATTTGCCTTTGGTGGAGGTTGGGTCCGCCCATCTTCAATGACTTAAACATCATGGTTCCACATGTTGGAGAACCTGGTTCTTTACACGTCTTAATCTACTAAGTGAGTAGATGGTCGTATGGCCAAGAAACATCAAATTCCGTTGAGAAATGAAAGAGATATTGGTCCACGAAGTAAGGTGTTTGAGACATGAGAGAGTGGTGTGTGACAAATCTACCACATCGGTAGGAAAGGGAAGAATTGTTCATGTTATAAGTCTCTAAACTGAATAAGGGATTGGGACCCCAAGGGGTAACCCATATGTTTGAAGGAGGGAGAACCTAGGTGTACTTGGGTTCAAGACTAGGCCCACACGCGCACCACCACCACTACCCGCCCGGTCGGGGACTGTGGGCTTCTGACATTATCTTTTTTGGACCCCAGACCCCTATACTTTATTATAATTACAGTTTGGTCCCTGAAGTTTTTGGAAAGCGCCGGCGCCGCGACACCAAGCTGCAGGGCCACGGCGGCGCCAGCCTACAGGGTCGCGGTGCCAAGGGCGTTTCAGAGGTTTAATGTCACATTAAGTTGTGGAACGTTGGGCTATTACTCCTTAACGTTTTGGCTCTTCATTGAGCCTCTTAACAACCCTCTTAATAGTCATTAACCCCATTAACACCTTCTCTATCCATAAACACTATATAATCAAGCCTTATTACAGATTTGAGGAGAGACATATAATATACATTGAACACACAATATATAAGAACATATACAGAACTGAAAATAGAGGAAGAACACACATTGAATACATATTTCTATAAGTTCTTCATAGTTCATGAAATCTCTTCATTTTTTGCAATCTTACACTCAAAGATCCTTCTATTATAGCGAACACTTGAGTTGCCTTTGCTCATTTGTTTGATTGCTGTTTTATCTTGGGACATAAGTTTCTATTACAACCGTTGAAAGGATATACGGGGCAATATTATCTTAAGGATAGATCAAGAATTTGGTTGACTCAGCAAGACAATTATATTGTTATATTTCTAGATTCTAAACATATTGTTGTTGTTGTTCTCAAGGGGCTTTGTTACACCCCGTAAGTCCAGGACATGTATAAGAGAATGTACGTAAGGAATCAAGACTTGGAGATTGGTACGAAAGGAGGAATTATTTTTCCGACGGAAAATCTTCCGAATGCCGGAAAGGAAAAATGTTCGTTGTTGAGAATTGGATTCTCAAAATGCATTATTTGAAGAGTATGGAACTTTTTAACATTATGGAAATTTATTTTTATGAATTTGGTCATGTAGGGCCCACCCGAGGAATTTTACATTTTTGTGGGGCCCACGAGGGTTACGGAATTTTATGGACGAATGATAGGGAGACACGTGGCACCCCCATATATTGTCTTGGACGTTTTTAAGTAAGGGTAAAATGGTCATTGACCATGGTAAAAGATCAAGTCTTCAAGCTTGAGATTGTTGACCAAGGTCAACTTGTCCACTTGGCTATTATCCATGTGTTATTCATCCTAGCCACTCAAGTGTTGCAATATAAGCCCTCCAATGTGTTATATAAGCATACTACTAGTGCAAGACTAGTCTCCAACACTTAGAAAAATCACAACACTTTGTTCTTCAACTAAGAGGCTCTGCCTGGGTCCACTATCCACACAAAAAAATTGTAGTTTTGATCCATTAGCCACAAGACTTTAACCCAATGTCCCTAAGGGTATTGTAAGGATATCTCAATAGAAAGATTTCGGAAAAACGACGTTTTCGTATTAGTCGCAAGGCGGAAACTTAAGGAGTTCTTCAACTTTGAAGTTGGAACTTGAAGATGAGTTCTTCATAGGCTTATAAGGAGTGCTTGGAGCGGATTGGAACCTAAGGAAAGGAGCTAAGAATTGCTAAGGCACGACTTTGAATCTTGGAAATTTTAAGGGCTTATAAAGGTATAATCTTGTCGTTTTAGTAATTAAGATTTACTTGTTGTTGTAGCTATGGTTATTAGCAAGCATGAGGTGTATATTATGAAGTTTGATAAGTATATCGCTATCGAACCCTAATCCAAAAACTAGCATGTTAGCCTTAAGATTACAATTCAAGTTGATTATTAGTTTAAGTCGCGTATTTGTATAAAGAAGGAAAGTGTAGTTGTTGAAGTTGTTTACGACTATATAACATGTTAGACCTTAGAACTTGGAATTGGAAAAGGATTGGAAAAGACTTTGAATTGTTGGTTATTGTTGGCCGAGAATGGCTAGTGAGTTTTAAACTACTTGGTATGAATTGTGGGGCGGAATTTTACATGTATTGTAAGGCGTGTAATCCCCTTTGGTTGGTTGTTGTTTTGAGCCTTAAAAGTGGCATGTTTGGTTATTGTATTCGGCCTTGAAAAAGGTGGCAAAGTGAGTAGAAACAAAGGAAGTCTCGCCCGATTTTCCGTAGAATTAGAGACCGTATACTTAGTATTATTCTACGTTAGAGACTAGAAGTTGATAGTCTTGTTGTGACCATTATAGGTTGACACTTCTACGCACGGCGATTCGCTTGTGGATTTAGCGAAAAGGTATGTGAACTATCTCCTCTTCTAGCATGATTCCTTAAGATAAAGAAAGTATGTCCTACTCCTTAAATGATCCATTCCTTGGTTGTATTTGGATTGCCTAAAATAGAATTTGTTCTATGTACTTCCTTGATTGTACTTTGATGTTTAAATTGTAAGTTGTATAGTCCATTGCCTTAGTGAAGTTGGATTCTTAAAAGTGAAAGTATTTTACTTAAAGTACACAGAGTCTTGAAAAGGAAGTGGTTTCCAAATCTTTTGGCTAGGCCTTAGTTCCAAAACCTATGGTCGTTATAATGACTTTGTGAGTCAAAAGAGTGATTTACTTAATTGTTTTAAGAGAGGAGAAGTGACATGATTTAAGTAGAAGTAACTTGTTTTAAAGGTGTGAGTTACTTGAGGTTTAAAAGTAGAAGAAACTTATTTTCTAAATATTAAGAGACTTGAAGTATTTTGAAAGTTAAGAACTTGATTTGTAAGTATGTGATACTTGGTTTTCGTGATAAGTCTCTTGGTTATAAAAAGGAATGGATATGTCTAAAACCATAAAGGGTTATAACGGCTTTATGGGAAGTTGGTTATAACGGCTTTATGGAAGGTTAAGAAAGTTGTCTATTTTGATTAATGGGCATAAGTTGCCTAGATTGTGAAAATTTGAAGTTACTTGATTTCAAGCTTTGAAATGAGTTTTCTAAAAGTGTAGTAACTTACTTTGAAAAATAGACATGCCTTGATACTACGGTGTTAGTATCTTGGGTTTTACATAAAGTTATGAGTCTTTTGAAAAGAATGCACGCACGTAGTACCTTGGCTTGTTTAATTGAGAATTATTCTACGTGTGCCTTGATAAGTACTTTGGCTTGTTTAATTGAGAATTATTCGCGTGTGCCTTGATAAGTACTTTGGCTTGTTTAATTGAGAATTATTCTATGTGCCTTGATAAGTAACTTGGCTTGTTTAATTGAGAATTATTCGACGGGTGCCTTGATAAGTACTTTGGCTTGTTTAATTGAGAATTATTCTATAAGTGCCTTGAGTTTATAAAATGGAAGTCTATAGATTTTATGAACTTGCCTATGTGTGCTGGTGATAGCCTTTGAGTGCAAGTATTATGTTTTATTACGTTGCCGCGACTCTCGGTTGGAGGGTCGGCTGTCTTGTTGTAAGTTTACTCGACGCATCGGTGATGTGGGATTCCATGGGTATGCTTCCATTATTTGTGTTACTCCTTGGACATGCTTGCGATGTGGGATTTCGGGGCATGTGACCAGGAGGCGGGTTAGATTCCCGGATTTATAATGTCATATTAGTGCCTTAAGTAAACTAAAATGAGAGTGTAGATGAATAAGACTAATAAGAAGTTAGGGGGATTTCTAACTTGCTTATTTATTGTATGACGGCCGGTTGAGATAGGATAAGAGTATAAGTGAGGGGTAAACCCCCAAGACGCTATACCACCTTCTCCAGGGTAAGAGTATAAATGAGGGGTAAACCCCCAAGACATTATACCACCTACTTTACCACCTTCTCCAGGATAAGAGTATAAATGAGGGGTAAACCCCAAGACATTATACCACCTGTCTCAGGGTAAGAGTATAAATGAGGGGTAAACCCTCAAGACGTTATACCACCTGTTTCCATGGATTTGCTACCCATGATTTGATCGTGTGTTTCCTATTTTATATTGTAAGTATACTACTATTTACTCTCATTGTTAGTAAGGCAATCGTACATCGTTATTCGAGTAATGACTTTGAGGCACGTCCCCGACTTGATATGATCGCTATGTATTGTGTATTGTAGGTTGGCAATCATATATGTCTCCGCTTTGTTTAGATCGTTATGATTTCATTACGATTTCATCGCTTCACATACTTGGTACATTCTTCAGATCGACCTCCTTCGGCCGCTTCACGCCGCAGTTTAGGTACGCTGCTTGGTGATCGGCAGTGTAGGACCGCCGAGTTTTGGATAGCTCCTTCGTTCGAGTTTATCTTTTGGTATAAGTTCTTTCAAGACATGCTTTTGTACGCTTATGGGTACGGGGGCCTTGTCCGCCATAGTTCAAGAAACTCTTAGGTCCGTATTCATATGTCGGATTGGACTCGTACGGGTGTTGGTCTTGTGTTATGTATTTTATATGGCAGCCTTGTCGGTTTTGCCCTTGTACGTATGTTGGTTTAAAAAAAAGGAGGTGTTATTTAAATTCCGCAAGTTTACTTAGTTGTTAAGGTAGAAGGGTGCCCAGGTAGGGCACCAATCACGGGCCCGGGGTTCGGGGTGTGACAGAGTGGTATCGTGAGCGATCGCCTCTGAATGTCATGCACCGTGTCTAGTAGAGTCTTGATTATCGGTGTGTTGCGCGCCACACCCATATACAGGAGGCTACAGGACATTTAGGAGTTGGTTTCTATTCTTCTCACTCTAAGATCGTGCCATAGAGCTGTGTTAGTAAGATAATCCCTCTCTGACGTGATTTTGTGTTACAGTTATGCCTCCAAGGAGGGCAACAACGCCTGAAGTGGCAAAGGAGTAGCAGAGCTACTAGTCGACTCAGAGAGTTGATAGGGATTATGCCCAGGGTATACCGGATGTTGTTGCGCAGTCGGCGAGTTCTTCTGCGCCAGTTTTGAGGCCCAAAGACGAGCCTCAGTTTCTCGATGAGAAGACTATAGGGTCATGAGGGAAGCAGTTATGTTATTGACCAAGATAGCGGTGCTACAATTTCATCAGCAGGAGGTTATTCGGCCAGTACAGACAGGTGTACAGAGGGTAGAGGGCCAACGCGGAGATCAGCGTAAGAGGGCTAGACCGGTTGGTTATCCCGGTGAGTTTTTGGACGAGCCTCTCAAGAATGAGTGAGATATTCGTCCCAGCCTACCCAGTACATACCCCCGCAGTCCACAGGTGGGAGGTTTGACCCCACAAGGTATTTAAGAGCTGGTCCGAGCTCCAGGGTTCGAAGTTCTCAGAGGAGCAGAGGATTTTCTCAGTCGAGGCCACATATTCCTCAGTGTTTCCAATGTAGTAAGCGTCATTTGGGGAAATGCCGTTATGGCACAGGTGTTTGTTATTATTGTGACCGTCCGGGCCACAAGAAGTGGGAATGTCCTGTTAGAAAGAGCATCGGTAAGGTGGTTCAGCCTATGAGGCCGATGGTTGGTTTCTTTTCCTCCACAGTTGGCAAGGCCCCGTAAGGTGGTGTTCAGATGTCAGCCAGTCGTGGTAGAGGTCAGGGTGGAGTTTATAGTTCTGGCGGTCCTTCGAACTGCATAGATGACGTGACTACTGGACAAGATCAGGGGGCGACATCGCATGGGGTTACAGGTATATTTCGATTCTTTGGAATCATACGTGCATTGTTAGATTCAGATTTTGCCCTAGCGTATATGTTTTCCCTGTGTTGCTAGCAGTTGTAAGTGATAGTACCCCCAGAAGTAGGAATACTTTGATTAGTAAGAGTGAGAAGTTAAGAATGTTGACAAGAATGTTAAGTGAACTAAGACTATAGTTGTGTAGAGTTCACAAGTTGTAATTCCCCATAACAGTGTAAGACCTATAGGGAAGGATGTACGGTAGAAATACTTTGGTTTATGTGCCGAACCTCTAGTGAATAGGGGGATAGGGTGAGAAGTACCTTGAGATAAGAGAGAGTTTTACTTCAGACTAAGAATGAGAAGTTAAGTGTGACGATGGGTCGGGTTATGGACTCATTTCGGGTCAACCGGTAGTATGGAATGGGGTGATGTTAGTTGGTAATAGTCCTGCTATGTGATAGGGTCACGAGGGTGCAAGGCCCAAGTCTAGTCAATCGTTGTACGAGTTCGTGGACGCGTTCCACCTAATCAGTCGTAAGGACCGGTAAGAGTCTTAACGGGAATGTAAGTAGCATAGTGGCCAAGTTTGGATAGTAACTCCAAGGAATGGGGAACAAGAAACAATATTGATATTTTGTACGTATGTTATGTGGTGGCCATGTGTGGCATCGTTGGTCTTGTGCAGTTTTGATTGATAGGCATAGTATAGAGTTTATGCCGGAGTTTGTATACTGGCGCAATCGACTAAGAACATTCGGGGACGAATGTTTCTAAGGGGGGAAGAATGTTACACCCCGTAAGTCCAGGACATGTATAAGAGAATGTACGTAAGGAATCAAGACTTGGAAATTGGTACGAAAGGAAGAATTATTTTTCCGACGGAAAATCTTCCGAACGCCGGAAAGGAAAAATGTTCGTTGTTGAGAATTGGATTCTCAAAATGCATTATTTGAAGAGTATGAAACTTTTTAACATTATGGAAATTTATTTTTACGAATTTGGTCATGTAGGGCCCACCCGAGGAATTTTACATTTTTGTGGGGCCCACGAGGGTTACAGAATTTTATGGACGAATGAGAGGGAGACACGTGGCACCCCCATATATGGTTTTGGACGTTTTTAAGTAAGGGTAAAATGGTCATTGACCATGGTAAAAGATCAAGTCTTCAAGCTTGAGATTGTTGACCAAGGTCAACTTGTCCACTTGGCTATTATCCATGTGTTATTCATCCTAGCCACTCAAGTGTTGCAATATAAGCCCTCCAATGTGTTATATAAGCATACTACTAGTGCAAGACTAGTCTCCAACACTTAGAAAAATCACAACACTTTGTTCTTCAACTAAGAGGCTCTCGGGTTTGGTCCACTATCCACACAAAAAATTTGTAGTTTTGATCCATTAGCCACAAGACTTTAACCCAATGTCCCTAAGGGTATTGTAAGGATATCTCAATAGAAATATTTCGGAAAAACGACGTTTTCGTATTAGTCGCAAGGCGGAAACTTAAGGAGTTCTTCAACTTTGAAGTTGGAACTTGAAGATGAGTTCTTCATGGGCTTCTAAGGAGTGCTTGGAGCGGATTGGAACCTAAGGAAAGGAGCTAAGAATTGCTAAGGCGCGACTTTGAATCTTGGAAATTTTAAGGGCTTATAAAGGTATAATCTTGTCGTTTTAGTAATTAAGATTTACTTGTTGTTGTAGCTATGGTTATTAGCAAGCATGAGGTGTATATTATGAAGTTTGATAAGTATATTGGCTATTGGAACCCTAATCCGAAAACTAGCATGTTAGCCTTAAGATTACAATTCAAGTTGATTATTAGTTTAAGTCGTCGCATGTTGTATAAAGAAGGAAATTGTAGTTGTTGAAGTTGTTTACGACTATATAACATGTTAGACCTTAGAACTTGGAATTGGAAAAGGATTGGAAAAGACTTTGAATTGTTGGTTATTGTTGGCCGAGAATGGCTAGTGAGTTTTAAACTACTTGGTATGAATTGTGGGGCGGAATTTTACACGTATTGTAAGGCGTGTAATCCCCTTTGGTTGGTTGTTGTTTTGAGCCTTAAAAGTGGCATGTTTGGTTATTGTATTCGGCCTTGAAAAAGGTGGCAAAGTGAGTAGAAACAAAGGAAGTGCTGCCCGATTTTCCGTAGAATTAGAGACCGTATACTTAGTATTATTCTACGTTAGAGACTAGAAGTTGATAGTCTTGTTGTGACCATTATAGGTTGACACTTCTATGTACGGCGTATTTGGCTTAGCTTGTGGATTTAGCCGAAAAGGTATGTGAATTATCTCCTCTTCTAGCATGATTCCTTAAGATAAAGAAAGTATGTCCTACTCCTTAAATGATTCATTCCTTGGTTGTATTTGAATTGCCTAAAATAGAATTTGTTCTATGTACTTCCTTGATTGTACTTTGATGTTTAAATTGTAAGTTGTATAGTCCATTGCCTTAGTGAAGTTGGATTCTTAAAAGTGAAAGTATTTTACTTAAAGTACATAGAGTCTTGAAAAGGAAGTGGTTTCCAAATCTTTTGGCTAGTGCCTTAGTTCCAAAACCTAAGGGTCGTTATAATGACTTTAGTGAGTCAAACGAGTGATTTACTTAATTGTTTTAAGAGAGGAGAAGTGACATGATTTAAGTAGAAGTAACTTGTTTTAAAGGTGTGAGTTACTTGAGGTTTAAAAGTAAGAAACTTATTTTCTAAATATTAAGAGACTCAAGTATTTTGAAAGTTAAGAACTTGATTTGTAAGTATGTGATACTTGGTTTTCAGTATAAGTCTCTTGGTTATAAAAAGGAATGGATATGTCTAAAACCATAAAGGGTTATAACGGCTTTATGGGAAGTTGGTTATAACGGCTTTATGGAAGGTTAAGAAAGTTGTCTATTTTGATTAATGGGCATAAGTTGCCTAGATTGTGAAAATTTGAAGTTACTTGATTTCAAGCTTTGAAATGAGTTTTCTAAAAGTGTAGTAACTTACTTTGAAAAATAGACATGCCTTGATACTACGGGTGTTAGTATCTTGGGGTTTTACATAAAGAGGAGTATTTTGAAAAGAATGTACGTACGTAGTACCTTGGCTTGTTTAATTGAGAATTATTCTATGTGTGCCTTGATAAGTACTTTGGCTTGTTTAATTGAGAATTATTCGACGGGTGCCTTGATAAGTATTTTGGCTTGTTTAATTGAGAATTATTCTATGTGTGCCTTGATAAGTACTTTGGCTTGTTTAATTGAGAATTATTCGACGTGCCTCGATAAGTACTTCGGCTTGTTTAATTGAGAATTATTCTATAAGTTGCCTCGAGTTTATAAAATGGAAGTCTATAGATTTTATGAACTTGCCTACGCAGCCGGGTGATAGCCTTTGAGTGCAAGTATTATGTTTTATTACGCTGCCGCGACTCGGTTGGCTCGGTTGTCTTGTCAGTAAGTTTACTCGACGCATCGACGCTGACGTGGGATTCCACGCATGCTTCCATTATTTGTGTTACTCCTCGACATGCCATGTGGGATTCCGGCACGCGACTGGAGGCGGGTTAGATTCCGGATTTATAATGTCATATTAGTGCCTTAAGTAAACTAAAATGAGAGTGTAGATGAATAAGACTAATAAGTTAGGGATTTCTAACTTGCTTATTTATCAGATGACTGGTTGAGATAGGGTAAAAGTATAAGTGAGTGGTAAACCCCAAGACGCTATACCACCTTCTCCAGGTAAGAGTATAAACGGCGGTAAACCCCAAGACATTATACCACACGTTTTACCACCTTCTCCGTGATAAGAGTATAAATGAGGGTAAACCCCAAGACATTATACCACCGCCTCGGGTAAGAGTATGAATGGCGGGTAAACCCCAAGACGTTATACCACTGCTTCCATGGATTTGCTACCCATGATTTGATCGTGAGTTTCCTATTTTATATTGTAAGTATACTACTATTTACTCTCATTGTTAGTAAGGCATCGTGTAATCGTTATTCGAGTAGTGACTTTGAGGCACGCGCCCCCGACTTGATACGATCGCTATGTATTGTGTATTGTAGGTTGGCAATCATACATGTCTCCTGCTTTGTTTAGATCGTTATGATTTCATTACGATTTCATCGCTTCACATACTTGGTACATTCTTCAGACCGACCTCCTTCGGGCTGCGTTCACGCCGCAGTTTAGGTACGCTTGTTTGGTGATCGGCAGTGTAGGACCGCCGTAGTTTTGGATAGCTCTTCTCGTCGAGTTTATCTTTTGGTATAAGTTCTTTCAAGATGTGCTTTTACTGATTATGGGTACGCGGGCCTTGTCCGCCATAGTTCAAGAAACTCTTAGGTCCGTATTCATACGCTGGATTGACTCATGTACGGTGTAGTGTCTTTTGTTATGTATTTTATATGGTAGCCTTTTCGGCTTTGCCCTTGTACGTATGTTGGTTTAAAAAAAAGGAGGTGTTATTTAAATTCTGCAAGTTTACTTAGTTGTTAAGGTAGAAGGGTGCCCAGGTAGGGCACCAGTCACGGGCCCGGAGTTCGGGGTGTGACAGGCTTGCTGCAGTTTCAACCAACATCTCAACACTTCAAGGAAGAAAATCAACACTTCATGGAAGGATCAAAGACCGAAGATCAAGATCATCAACATTTATTGATGTTGTGACAACTGATGTTAGGCTTTGTCACGACCGACCTCGCTGATCGGTGCCTCTACCGGCACCCCGTATACATCAGAGAATAACAGTGGAACATACATAACACATAAACCTGTATAAAGTAAACAACACTGGCAAGCCGATAAGGCTGCCTTCCATAAAAATATACTTAATCAAAAGTACAACTTGTTCTTACAGCCCAAAACCACAAACGTGACCACGCACTTAAGAATAACAATCGTAAGTGACAGGGCCCCGCCATACCCCTGAATGTACAAAATACCTACAGCATCAGGGAAAAGTTGTACCAACAAAACAAGCCTCCGGAGGAATGGAGCTTCTGACACCAGAACAATGATCCTAAGAATGAGGATCCACCACCTGCTACTACCGCGCAGATCAACGCAGCTCGGCGAAGGGGGTCGTACACAATATGTACTCAAGTATGTAAATCGAAAATACCAAAATACCTCATAAGTATAAAATAATCGGAGACATGTATAAAAATCGTTTACGTAAAACGTGCCTTACTAATAATGAGAATATCAAACATATACAATCCTGCATGAAAATAGGAAGCTCATGGTCAAAGCAAGGTCATCCGCCCCGCATTATCATTAAGCACTCCTCCTCCTGGGACTATTTCACCCGCATGGGTCATGTGGACCCGCATGAGGTATTCCTCGATAGTCGTTTCACCCGCACGAGACTATTTCACCCGCACGAGCCCTACGGACTCGCACAGGTATTCCTCGCATCACGGGTAGCAAATCCACGAAATAGGTGGTATAACGCCTCGGGAATTACCCTCATTTATACTCTTACCAAGTAGTGGTATAACGCCTCGGGGTTTACCCCTCTTTTATACTCTTACCCTGGAGGAGGTGGTATAACGTCTTGGGGGTTTACCCCTCATTTATACTCTTACCCTGGAGAAGGTGATATAACGTCTTGGGGGTTACCCCTCAATTATACTCTTACCCTAGCTCAACCGGCCATCATATATAACATAAATAAGTTAAGAAAGCCCCTAACTTCATATTAGTCTTGTTCATATACCCTCTCATTTTAGTTTACTTAAGGCACTAACATATCTTAGTAAAAGAAATCCGGGAATTTAACCCAAAGTACTACATACTTCTACTCTTTTAAAACCTTAGGCAATTTATGCCTTAAAATTTCAATTTGCCTTTCACAACCTCAAATCATTTATCCGTACTCATTTTACTTAGAGTAAATCTTCCTTTATTAACTTTCCATAAAGCTAATATAATCACTTCCCATAAAGTCATTATATTAACGCTATACCTTAGTCAAATACATTTTCCTAAGACCCAAGGGACTTACACTTTTAAAAAGAAACAAGAATCATATACTTGAACACATCAAGTCCCTTAGCTTTGAAAAACTCAAGACATCCTTAGTACTTTTTTTTAGAAATGAGTTAATCCCCCCTTACTCACAAAACTTGACCATCCTTAAAACAAGTAAGGGATATCAAACCTGACGCCTATCGTACTACATAGGTAAAACCATTCATGCTCAAGAGATAGGAAAGTTCCACATACCTCTTCGGTTAATCCACTTGCTAAGTCCAAAATACCGCACGTAGTATGTCAACCTATAATGACCATAATACGTTTATTAACCTCTAGTTTCAACATAGAATTATCCAAGTGTAAAGTCACTAAATTCTACGGAAAATTGGGCAGCATTTCCTTTGTTTCTACATACTTTGCCACCTTTATCAAGGCCGAATTCAATATCCAAACGCCACTTTTAAGGCCCAACAACCCAATCAACACAAAGGGAATTACACACCTAATCTTGGGTGTGTAAAATTCTGCCCCACAATACATAACAATTAACTTAACAAGTTTAGGGTAGTATTTTGGCTACAACATGCTTACATAACCTTCTTATCCAATTCTTTCATATCCAAACCATATTTCTTACATGCAATTTATCTAAGAGCAATATTTACCACTACAAGATCTTTCTCCTTCACATGCAACACCAAAAACTAGCTACAAGAGAAGAATTGTTACCTTAGAGCTTTTAGCCAAATTATTCCAACAAGTTTGCTATCCTCCTTTCCAAAAACACCACCACAATACTCCTACAAGCTAGCCAACAAGCTTCCTTCTTGCCACACTTTTTCAGATTTTCCTCAAGCTTAGATTTCCTCTTGAAATTCTAGAGAGAAGGGAGAGCTTTTAGCTTTAGAGAGAGATAAGAACTTGAAGAATGACCAAGTCTTCAAGACTTGGTCAATAAGTAGTGCATGCAAAATCGACAGTGGGGAACACTTGTCACCCTCCCATGGCCTTTTTAAAACAAAACAGCTTCAGATTTTTCACTCAACTCGCAGAACCCGCCTCGGCGCTCGCACTCGACGCCACGCAAGATCAAACCTCGCGACTCCGAACTTTCCGCCGCGCTCGCTTCCTCGCGCGCCCTCGCATCCGGCCATGCCCTCGTGGCTCTCGATCAAACACCTTTCTGTCCGACTGCACACTGAACTTGTAACTCCCATAACTTTCTACCCCGATGTCCTATCGACGAACGGTTGGTTGCGTTGGAAACTAGACTCAACGAACTACGCACTAGGCCTTTGAAACACCTAGGAACTCTTAATTTAACGGGTCATAACCCGCCTCAAAGTTGACCAAAACCCGTCCAAACAACTCGTCAACCTATCCTTCTAAAATTTAAGTCTTAATCCCTTTCGTACGCTCTCACACGTATGGCCAGAACTACGGGGTATAACAGGCTTCAAGTCTATTGTATTAAAATTGTTATCTGAAGATGCTACTTGATCGAGCCAAATATTTCAATAAGAAAATGACCATGCTTTCTACTAATTATATAATTATTTTACTTGTCCAGATTTAGGGTGTGTTTGGGAGGAAGAAAAATATATTTTTTTAAATAAATATTTTTTAGTGTTTGGGTAAGTAATTGAAAAGGTCACTATTATAAATAGAGTTTTTTCTTGCCGATAATCAAGAGGGAAATTATGGTATAAAATATGATTTTTTCATCTCATTTTCATTTAACCAAAAACACATGGTGAAAAACAGTTCTTATTGAAATATCAAAAACTTTCTAATTTACTCGTGAAAATAATATTACGCTTTTTCTCACCGATGTAATCAAAATATTTGTTGAAATAACCACTAAACATTTTTCCAAAGAGCATTTATATGTAATTTAAAAAATTATGAGGTGGAATGGGGTGGGATAGTCAAAGAGGGGGATAGGACACATTTGAGGAATGAGAAAAAAGCAATAAACTTGAAATGTCACTTAGTTATGCAACTTATTTTACATATTTACATTAGGAAAATTGTTTCCCAAAATATCTTAACTAATCACACATTAAAAAGGTAACAACTTTTGGTACTTCAGGAGGAAGAACTATGTACTAAGACAGAGACAAAGAAGAATTGAACTTGATCTTAAATATTACTTATCGCAAAGGCTAAAAACATCAAATAAACAACGCCAACTAAAAAGAAAAGAAAAACTACAAATCCAATAAAAACAAATACATTACTCTCTCTATCCCAATTTATGCGATACTTATTTTTTTATCAATTTCAAAAATGATAATTCTTTATATTTAGTAACAATTTAACATTAAACTTTCCTTAAAATCTGAGTGGGATGATTTATAACCATACAAATATCTATGACTTATTTTAAATTACAAATTAAAAAAAACTTTCATTTTTAAAATTTGAACACAGCTAAAACCATCACATAAATTATGATGTACCACTAAAAATAACATGAATTAGTGATGGACTATTCATCACTGATCCCATTTAAAGAAAGGTAATAACGAATTATCAAGAAATGGGACTAATTTTATAGCATTCCCATTTTTTGTGTAGTGATATTAATCTAAAATTTTGAGGAAAAGAAAAAAATCCGAGAAGCAAATTAACTACTCCCTCCTTGCCAATTTGACTGTTTTCTATATTTATAAATAATTTAACTTTATGAGATCATTTACAATCATATAAATATGTAAAATTTATTTTAGACCACACATTTCAAAAAAAATCTTTATTTCTTAAATTTTATGCCAAATAAACTAGATCAATCTTTTTAAAATGAACGGAGTACAAACTTTCATATATTTTAGCCAAATTTGCATCCAGTAGTGATGTCGGCTTCATTTTGATACATTTCATTTAATGCCAAAGGGCCCTATCAGCTAAATAAATGTCAACTATTTAGTATTAAAATTAGATATAATAAGGCTAATTTTTTTTGTTAGTTCAATAATTGGCTTTAGAGTAGGATCCTCTGTATATTAGTCCTACTCTTTTTTGTGGTTGGCTGGATTGGTTATCCAGTCAACTGTTGTTTTCCGAGGTCAGACAAAGCCCTCTGACGGAAGTTAATTTCAAGGCTAATTTCATTCCAAGATTACAATATATATATATATATATATATATATATATTTCAATCTAGGCTAAGAATATGCTACTCATCCTAATTACATTAATATGATGGAGATAATTTGAATGTAATAAAGATCAATCTAGGTTAAGAATATGCTAATCATCATAATTATATTGATATGACGGAGATAATTTATATGTGATAAAGATAATTATGGATTAGGTTCATAATTATCTTAACAGCCCCCCGCAGTTTTAGCGGGAGGTTCTCGCATGCTGAGACTGTCCCTGAAAACATCAAACAGTACGCGCGAAAGACCTTTCGTGAAAATATCTGCAATCTGATAACGAGACGGTACATGGAGAACTTGGACTTGTCCATGTGCAAACTTTTCACGGACAAACAAGATATCTATTTTCATGTGTTTTGGCGCTGACGCTGACAGGGTTATCTGATAAGTATATCACAATAAATCACGATTTCTTTTTCGATTGGACAATGATGTTCTAAAAGAAGATAACATAGCCAACATGATTCATCGACCACATTAGCTACTCCTTGGTATTTTGCTTCAGCACTTGAACGAGACAGTGTCAGCGACGTTTCGACGACCATGAAATGAGGTTGTCTCCTAAAATACACAATAACTAGAGGTGAAACGTTGTGTATCCAGGTAGCCACCCCAATCAGCATCTGTATAGGAAGTAAGTCTAGAAATGGTGGACTTATACATATGCAACCCACCGCATAATTCGTTTAAGAGCCCCCATATGCTATTCTTTCGAATTACACATATGTAAATAAACCTGTTGAACTACATAGGAGATATCAGGACTCGTGAATGTAAGATATCGCAATGCCCCACTAAGTCGCTGTAATGGTCGGGTCACCAGACGGAGAGTTACTCAATTTCGCTTTGTATCAACCTACAGATGTGACTGCTTGCACGAGGACATGTCAGCTTTGTCAATGATCTCAACGGCGTATTTCTTTTGACAGAGAAACAGACCACCTGCATATTGAGTTACAGCAATGCCCAAAAAATAGTTTAAACGATCCAAATCCTTCGTAGCAAATTTCAAAGCAAAGAAGCTTATAATAGACTGACGAAGTGACTCAGATGACGTTGTGAGAATGATGTCATCCACATAGAGAATAATATATGTAATGTCATTTCCCTTCTTGTAAATAAACAAAAACTAATTTGACTTGTTGTGTGAGAACTCAGTGTGGATACGAACCCTGCAAACATGTTATACCACGGCCTGTTTTTTTTTTCAAACCATATAATAATTTTTTCAACAAGAAACATAATTCGGATGAGTAGGATCTCGAAAGCCCAAAGGCTGGTGCATATAAACTGTTTACTTTAGGTGACCATGTATGATGTTCATATTAGATGGACGGGGCACTAATTTCCACGTCTTATTTTTAATAGGAACATCAATTTCGTCTAACATGACATCTTTTCAATTCGGCTCGATATGGTCGCTTGAGATTTTTCGTAGCGCGATGGTCGAACCAAGAGGTTAGGTTAAATTGACGCCAATAAAAATTTCGTGAATGGCATGAGTTTCAACAGTCCGAGGTGGGACCGGGATATATGGTTAGGGCAGTGGGTTTTGTGTTTGTGAACTGGGCCGATGAGAGGTTCTATTTGGTCGCGGAGACGGTCGTGGCTCGCATGCGAATCGACGGCGGAGCAGCTGGCTTTCATTCGGGCCTCGCCACACCGGGTAGGGATGCCATGGGCGGGCGTGGGAAGGGTATCCCATACCCACTCCACCACCTAAAACACATCCCCACCCCGCCCCACCACCCATCACGGAAAGTAATTCCTCCACCCGCCCCCCCCCCACATACATCACGCGGATACCCACTTACTAGGCGGGTACCCAATAATAAAAAATTAAAATAATGTCTAGCAATTGTTTTAGTCACCAAAATGAAAGTTATATAAGAAAAAGGGGGGGAAATGAACTTTTCCACTATGGTGTATCGAATATCAAGTCTTAAAACTTGCCAAAATATTATGAATATTAAAAAACAGTAAAGATGAAAATATTTAACAAAATAAAGGAGAACAAAGAAAATAAGAAAAAGAAACGTGGTGTATTTGTGTTTAACCAGCAGGACACGGTGCGGGTTAACTCAAGTCACATTTTAAATCAAGAAAGGGCCAAATAAATTTGTAAATAGCCTAATTAAACTAATAGATGATACTGATACGAATGCGGTGGTACGGCGCTGGTAGCGGGCGGAGTGGTACGGGCGGGTCTTATATGAAATCCACCCCCGCCCCACTACCCATGACGGGTAGCACTTTTGATACCCAAACCCCCCCCCCCACCCCCCCAACCCAACCCAAAACCCCCCCCAATTGAGCGGGTGCGGGCAGACCGTGATTTACCCGCCCACGACATCCCTAGTCACCGGAAATGTATCGGGTCGAGGCCAGCATGAGGAAGTCGCGGGTTCTCGACTTGACGACCGCCTAGTCCCATTTTGTTATCGACCGCGACGTTGGGACGGTCCACCTGCATTAACTCGGGTAGTAGATTGTGATTCAAAATTGGATGTATTCTAACGTCCAAAAATTCATATGAAAGTGAAGACCCCACGTGAGATTTAGCAAACGAAAATGTAGACTCAGAAAAAATAATGTGACGAGAGATGATAATTTTCCTATTAGACACACCATAACACTTATATCCCCTATAATTTTGTGGGCATCCCAAAAAAAAACACAAGGAGTCAAACGGGCTTGAAGTTTATTAATGGTTGTGGATTGAAACAAGAGATGACAAAACACCCAAAAACCCTTAAAATGTGTATAGGAAGGAATACGATTGTATAACATTTGTGTGAGTGATAGGTTTGAGAGTAGTTTTCTAGGAAGAATGTTTTAAAAGATATGTGACCATTTGAAGAGCATGATGCAAAAAAGACGGCGGTGTGGACGAATGCACAAGACGTGTGCGAATTAGGTTATTGATTGTTCGGATTTTTCTTTCGATTTTTTCATTTTGAGGAGAAGTATGTGGACATGAAAGACGCAAGGACAGCCCATTTTGGTGACAAAATTCCTTAAATTGGTCATTTATGGATTCCCTCACATTGTCACATTGAAAACATTTAATGTATTTCTCAAATTAGGTTTTGATAAAAACACTAAATTGTTTTAAAATTGTGAAGACCTACAATTTCTGTCCTATGAGAAATGTCCACAGAAAATTCAAATAATCATTCAAAATAAAAATATAATACTTATGACTTGCCGAACTTAAAATCGGGGATGTCCACAAATCATTATGTCTGATATCAAATGACATAAGAGTATTAGAAGTAGATAACGTAAAAGAAAGTTTAACATGATTCTAAAAAACACATACTTGGAAAACATGAGAGTCCACAAGTTTGTTACAATCAACAAATTTATTATTTCTAAGAAAATTGAACATCGGTGCTCCTGGGTGTCTCAACCGGTTATGCCATAAAATGGGAGAATAAATGCAAAGGTTGATGGATCGTGACTTGGTTGATGGTAGTGGTAGTGATAGGATACAAATTCTCAGTGCTATTGCATCGAATTTGTGGCATCCCCATCTGAAAATGCTTCACATAAAACACAAACAAATCAAAATTAACAGAAACATTATTGTCAATTATAAAACGACGTACATATATAAAGTTTTTAATTAATTTAGGTGCATGTATGATGTTTTTCAAATATAAAGGTGGGTAAGGGGGAGGGGCAGATTTAATTGGTCAATATCACGAATTGAAATTTCCTTCCCACTGTCAACAACAATATTTTATTATCGCCAAATTAAAATAAAATGAGAGATTACATCGAGACGCTATCACGCTGTGGCGCTTTCTCCAGTGTCCATGTACCATGAATCAACGGAAATACTTAGATTCATATTGGTCATGACCTATTCAATAACTGTGGGGGCATAACCTGCAGAAGATGGTACATGGGTTGCAAAAACTTACTGCAGGCGATACCTAGGAATCCCGGGCTGTGTAGAAACGGGAGGAGGTCAGGCCCACTGAGCTGTGGGGTACGGGCAGGGTGGGGCAGCCCACTGTTGCGGTTGCCAGCCCCATGATGGGTACTGCCCCCACCGTCCGCCGGCTGGTTGAACTGCTGCTAATGGGGTCTGTTTTTGCCCTGCCAGCCGCGGTTGTTGCCACCGCCGGCGACCTGTCCGCCACCCGTCCCCGTCCCTTTCCACTATTATTTTTCCCTTTGTTATTGTTACTTTTTTGATCCATTATTTTATCGGTTCGAACCACTACCGGAACCAAAATTTTGAGTGCCAAAATAATTATTATTAGTGCTTGTGAAAATAAGAGCGGTACCGTCAATAGTTGCCGCCATGTCGCCTGATTTTGTTTTCGGGTTTCATCAAGAATTAATCTCAAACGAGCCTCCTAGAATGATGGTAATGGATTGTTTTATTGAATGAACGTAGCCACACCATCAAATTGTTCATTCAATCCGACAATCAATTGTAGAACTAACCTTTGATTTGTCACCGGTGCACCAACATTTGAAAGTTGATCGACAAACATTTTCAACTCTTGAAAATATGCGGAGACATTTGAAAAATCATCTAATTTTACCGCCCGAGAAATTTTATTATACTATGTAAAACCGAGTATCGTTCACAGAGACTGATTTATCAATTACCAATTAACTAATTATCACGACCCGACCCGGCGGGCCACGACCCGGTGCCCTAATTGAACACCCTTATACTAACATGTCACACATAATTCGATTGATACCAAGAACAACATATAAACCTCGTGAAAATAAGCTGCGGACTCATAACGTTAAATATCAACGGAACCTGTCTCCTGATGAGTCACATCAATTCAACATAACAACATAGGGAAGCCGACAAGGCTGCCTCTATACATGGGACTATCCAAGATAAATAACAAATGACACATATCCTACGTCACGCATACACAACCCACAACTGTCTACAGACCTCTAAGAATACGATAATGAAATGTGACGGGACAGGGCCCAGTCGTGCCCCTGAATATGCATAAATAAAAAATAAGGTTCTGTACCAAATTGACTAAGTTCCAAATCAATGGAGCTCTCCAAACAGCTGAACATGAATCCTAGACTGGAGGATCATCAAATCGAGTAATTGCATCATGACACGAAACACACTGAAAAAGAGGGTCAAGACGTAAATAATGTATCGAGTATGTAAAACATGAAATAATGTAGATGAGATCATAATCGACAAGATAACATGAGATATGTAATAATCAAAATACCAATACAATCTGCCATATAGAAATGAGAGTCAATTGTGCCTTATAAAATGAGAGTCATATCAAAACCACGTCATCCATGTAGTCATCGCATATATATACATACCAGATCCGCCCATTACGGGACTCTGAATGAAGTCATATACATATACATACCGCATCTACCCCCTAACGAGAATCTCTGAAATCATATCATATACCGCACTCCAACCCATTATGGAACTCGGTGAATGAAGTCATATATATATGGATACTTATCCATAAAATATGGATACATGTCCACAAAGTGTGGATGCTTGTCCACTTATTTCATACCCTACCATTCTCGGGACTCCTGAAATCATCCTATATATATATACATATCCTGTTCGACTCCTGAAATCATATAGTCATATCCGCATCTAATAGAGTATCATGAGTAACTTTATACAAATTAAATCATCATTTGACTTTCAATGGAATAAAATAGAATAACTATTACTTTAGAAAAATCAAGGCACTATCATATCATGTATCATTAAGAATTAGGATTCAATAGAGTTATGTACGTCCTCTGTACACTCATTTAATATAAATCATGCCAAAAGAAGAAATGATAGTTTCACATACCTTTTAGTCGAACTAACCAACTCAATAATAGAATATGTATCGTCTAGTACTTCAATCTATAATAATAGTAATTCGTTCGTCAATTACATGTCTTCTGGCATACTTAATATTTATCGAATGACAACTCTCTTTTCTATAGAAATTTGGGTAGCACTTCCCCTATTTATAGGCACATCCACAACTCACAAACAAAGCCAACAATACCAATAACAAGATGCAACTTAAAGAATGTACCAAAACAGTCCCATATAGTTTATTATGCTACCATTATACATTCTTTTTCCTCACATTCATGGAGTACAACCAAAACAGCAACCAAGGTGACTTATACACCTATTTCTCATGTTAATCTAACTCCTTAATCATACTAAAACAACCCTTAAAAACAGTCCGTACTTCTAGCAAAAATCGAGAGTTCAAAAATGCAAAAAATAACACTTTTCTACACCTTAATTCCTTAAGACATATCTCCACAATTACAACAATGTATATGCATGTTTATAACTTAATTTCCAGCATTATAATCTTAACAAAACAACCCCTAATACGTCACGATAATGTCCAATAATTTCATGAAGTTCTCGGCCACAACATGTCATAATTCCATAACTTTTCTCATTACTTTCTAAACTCCAATTTCATGTTTCAATACTTTCATATGACTAATTACAACTTAAATATCAATGTTTATTTTTAATTTAAACATGCAATTAGTGACAATAATAACAACACAACAATCAAAGCCAATGTATACCAAAATAGTCCATAAAATTGGTAATCACAATCTCAACAACAACCACATGCATTTCTCTTATTTCCACTTCCTCTATATCATGAGTTTATCCATTAATCACAACATCATTTAATCTTCCAAATACTCCATAAAAAGAAGAATTCTTACCTTAATTTGTAGCCCAAAACAAATTTCTAAAGTCACGCATCCATCGCCCAATTTTCTTCACCATTGTCACCACTTCTTCAACTCAAAATGACATGCATGTATTCTACAAGTTTAATCCATCATTCTTACATGTTTTTCTTCCAAAATGTTCATCTTTCAAGCCACAATTTCTGGGCTAACTATCGGTCCAAAGAAGTTCGATAATACCCATCGCTGGTGTTAATCTTGGCTTAGAACTTAGTTGAAGGATTTAATCTTGGAAGAGGAGGGAATTTAGTCTTTAACTTAGTTGAAAATGGAGAGAAAAATCTGTTTGGGGAAGAAGAGAAGATAGGAGAGATACGAGGGATATGGGAAGATGAAAATTTTAAGTTAAAGGCAAGGAATTGAGTGGAGCATGGGTATGTGTAAAATCTGAAAATTCCCTTGCATGCTCACGTTTTTTGAGGCTCAAATCTCTAAAATTTATCCACTAATTATTATTTTCTCCACTAAAAATTAATCCCACAATTAATTAATCTCCCACCTAATTAATCTTATATAAAATCCAAAAATTTCAATTCAAATATAGTATATACACGGCACTAAGCCTATACCACACGTGTTGCATCCAAAATTATTCTGGAATCACATCCTTTGTATACAAATTTCCGGATTAGAATATATACGTATACTTTATATCCAATATTCAGATCTTACTTCCTTAATTACGTTCTCTAATTATCATCTTAAAACCACGATATGTAACACTAATCTTTCATTTCTATTTGACAAACGAATATAAGTGGTGATTTCTAAACTACAGAATTAACAAACTAAAATAGATTATGGAATAAAATGAAGTGAAAACACACAAAGTTTAATTCAAGAATGTAAGGCAATTGTGGGTTTCAATCTCATCAACAATCCACTCTATGCACTACTAACAATTCTTTTTCTTATTAAGATAGCAAGTTAAATGAGATGTTCTATATTTCGGTTAGGATATATAGAAACTCAACCTAAGTGAGAATTTTCTAAATTTCTATGATAAATTCAATCACATAGGAGAATTAAGATCAATAGCCTAAAAAGCTACACAGGCAATCGTGATACTCTCGTTCAAGATTAAACCTACGTCTAATCAACTGTAGCATATTTAAAACTCACATCTTAGTTCTCGATTTAGAATCATATAGATAATGAAAACTAATGGCCAGTTAATTCTCATTCAATAAACGCAAGTTGAATAGATCTTAATAGACGGAGAATAACTATTAGAACTGCATTAAATCATAATAGAGTTTCAAGGGAATCAATGGAAAACCCTAATAAAAGTAATTAGCTCCTAGACATTCTAAGAAAGCTAATTAACTCAATATCCAACATGAACTGAATTAAAGTAAAGAAAAGGAAAAGAACTTGAACAATAGATGTCTCTAATTACTCTTTGACCTCTTGTTTCTTGCCTTCAATGTGTGATATTCCTCAGAAAAATGCCTCATCTATCCTTTTATAGCAACCCTAATCTTTCCTTTTGAAAAGACCCTTTTGCCCCTGGAAAAATTGAGTTTTAAGCCATTGGCCGCGCTCTAATTCCCGCCAAGCGTAAACTTATTGGCATTGAGGCATCGCGATGCTAAATTTGGGCGTCGCGGAGCTAATGCTTATCGACCCCACACGGTTTATAATGTTATTTTGGGCGCCGCGGCTATATCATTGTCAACCCCGCGTGGTCTACTATGTATTTTTGGGACTTTTTGATTTAAACCATTAACCACACGCAGTTTACGATGTCTACAACGTTCTTCATCCATAATTTATTTAAACTGCTTTCTGAGCTTTCCAAGGCTTCTTTGACTTAGCTCTTGTTACCAGATATGTCTTTTTGTCATCAATTGTCGCCTACTTCTTTTGAATTCGCCTTACTCCTTTCTGAATCACTTAAACCTGAAAACACAAAATAACACGCATAATACTGCACAAAAAAACTAAAAGACAAACAAAAGACTCCCTAAAACATACTCTAAAATAGTACTAAAATCTACCTAACAAACGCTCCCAAGCTTGTTGAGCCGTAGAGTCCGATTCCAAAATGGTGTGCAAAAGGTCATTTGAGATAGTGTCGTAAATTCATTGAAGGACTATAACATCTTAACGAGACCATAAATTAGTGTCAACAACGGTGGTCTCCGATGAAGACTTGGAAGGATTAATATGATGTATGACTTCGTATGTTCCGCAATGGATTTTAAACAACTCAGTCCAAGAAGAGTATTGCTCTTTTTCTATCTCAAGGGTAGTATGAATAAAGTTCTTGACGTTGTTTACGGCAAGAGCGAGATGCAATTTTGGTTTGTCGGTCATTTTTTTTACCCAAGAAAATACAAGAAATCGAGAAGAGAAAAGATATTTTGGTATTTAGAGAGGGAGACGAAGAACCCTGATTAGAGTTTGGTTAGAAGGTGCTGAAAAAAATAGGGTAGGGAGGTAGTATTTCAGCTAGGTTTGGTTTTTATGAAACCCTAGTTAGGTTTTGAAGTCCGAAAAAATTTGTTTTTGGCTAGGGTTTAGTTGGCCGAAAGATGGTTTTCGGGTGGTCAGCGAGGCCCACCACGATGAGTTAGGGCAAAAACGGGAGGTTAATTTGTGGCTCTCGATACCACGGCTTAAGTTAATTTCATGTCTTATTTCATTCCAAGATTACAATATATATACAAATATACATAAATCAATCTAGGCTAAGAATATGATAATCATCCTAATTACATTTATATGATGGAGATAATTTGGATGTAATGAAGATCAATCTAGGCTAAGAATATGCTAATCATCCTAATTACATTGATATGATAGAGATAATTATGAATTAGATCCATAATTATCTTAACACACTCCTCTGTAACTTTTTGCAGGAATATAACATCACTACCCTCTGGTAGTTTACCCAAAAAAAAAAAGATAGTAGGGTATTTTTCATTATTAATTGAAACCAAGTATGATATTTATATTAGATGTAAACCCTAAACTCTAAATCCTAAAACCTTACCTTCTTTACAATCATAAGGCAGAAAATAATCTTATATTATTCAAGTTTTTGTTCCAAGTACTTGAAAAATAATACAAGAAAAGATGTACCATAAGTCTAATCACAACAAAGACTTTAGTGGTACAAACAGAAGAGAAAAGAGACTTAGGGAATCGAAAACCAATTCCAATTCCTAGGTCTTACTTATTTGGTTGCCTACACGGATTCCTTATTAACAAATCTAAATACTTTCATTTTTACTATATTAATATATATACTTGTGATTCATAAAATAAAAGTTTAACACAAAAGTACAAAAACAATATGAATTAACTAAGAAGTTTATCACTAAGTAGCCTGTAATTACTTCATTATTAAATAAGATTAACAACTGATTTTTATTTAAAATTTCTGCCTATTAGTAGTGTAAGTGGTTGGTAGAGTAGTAACTACCAATGGAAAGTTACAACTCAAATCCAAAATAAAAATAAAAATAAAAGATCGGAAAGTTCCATTGCTTTATGCAATCGTACTATATCAATCATTTTGGAATGGATGAAGTACAAACTTTAATATATTTTAGCAAAATTTGCCTCCACTAATGATGTCGGCTTCATTTTGATACATTTCATTCAATGCCAAAGGGCCCTATCAGCTGGATACACCATACATGTCAACTATTTAGTATTAAAATTAGATATAATAAGGCTAATTTTTTTGTTAGTTAAATAATTGGCTTTAGAGTTTAGAGTAGGATCCTTTGTATATTAGTCCTACTCTTTTTTTTGTGATTGACTGGATTGGTTATTCAGTCAACTGTTGTATTCCGAGGTCATGAATATAACATCACTATCCTCTGGTAGTTTACAAAAAAAAAAGTAGTAGGATATTTTTCATTCTTAATTGAAAAGTGATGATGGAGAGTTTGGCAAAGCCCTTAGCGTGTAAATAAATGCAAAGTAAAATTTAATTAACACATAAAATGTAAATATGTTATTCTTATACTATTCAAGCTTTTGTTCCAAGCACTTCAAAAAATAATACAATAAAAGATGTACCATAAATTTAACCGTAAACAAAGACTTTAATGGTACAAATGTATGGAAGAGAGACTTCAGGGAATCAAAACCAATTCAATTCCTAGGTCTTAACAACGAAATACTTTCATTTTTGGCTAATATTAATATATATACTACTTGTGATTCATAAAATAAAAGTTTAATACAAAGTACAAAACAATATGAATTAACTAAGAAATTTATCGCTAAGTAGCCTGTAATTACTTCATTATTAAATAAGATTAACAACTGATTTTTATTTGAAATTTCTGCCTTTTAGTAGTTGTAAGTGGTAGCTCATTGGTAGAGTAGTTACATTTTCATCTTTAATATGCATATTTATCTTCCAATATAATTATGTCACTTGATCATCATGAAATTGAATATAATTAAAGGTGTAATTACACTTTTAATTGTCAACTAGGAGGTCAGAATTGGTGGTAATTATTATATTACACTATGTAATTACAAGGTAATGTAACTTTTCTAATTTTATTTTATTTTTCTCAAATATATTAGTAATATTCCTTTTACACTATTTTTTTTAATTCATTTATCTTATTCTCATTTTCAACCTACTAACGTGTTTTTTTATTTCTCTTGACAATGATGCTTACTTTTGCATCCTATAAATACTCACCTCCTATAATCTTTTCAATATCAACAAACCCCAAAATCTACATAAAACTACTAAAGTTAGTACGTAGAAAATGGCTTCTAAGAAAACCACCGCCCTTGCTCTCTTCTTCTTGTAAACATTCTTTTTGCTCTCTTGTGAGTGCATGTGATACTTGCCCTAGTCCTAAACCAAAGCCAAAGCCAACACCAACACCAACACCAACAGTACCAACACCAACACCAACAGCATTCAACGCTAAAGCCAACCCCGAGCCCCGGTCCAAAGGCAAGTGCTCTATTGATACTCTAAAATTAGGTGTTTGTGCTAATGTTCTTGGCAATTTACTTGGAGTTGTAATTGAAATCCACCAAATAAGAAACCTTGTTGTTCTCTTATTCAAGGACTTGTTGATCTTGATGCTGCTCTTTGTCTATGCACTGCCATTAAAGCAAATATTCTTGGAATAAACCTTAATGTTCCTATTTCTCTAAGCCTTCTTCTCAGTGCATGTGGCAAACAAGTTCCATCTGGCTTCCAGTGTCCTAGTTGAATAATTCTAGTGTGTGGAAACTTCTCCATTGTTCCCTTTGTTGTTATGGTTGTGTAATAGGTGGAATTATATTGACCGAGTATCCAAATAAGTTCCTTTGTATTTCATAATGTACGCTTGATTTTGAACTTCTTGTACGCCCTTCACAATATATAGAAGTCTATTTGTGGTAATTATAAGATTGTTCATTATGTGTATATGTTTATGAATGTGCTCTGTTCATAGTTGAATTGGAGTTAATATCATTGTTATGACTTCAATTAATTGAAGTAGTGAAATATTTAAGTGCTTTTGAAACATGCAGATGTGATAGTGATTAAATAATTGACAATAACATTAAACAAGCGCACCTAGTATTGACATAACTTAATAGTTTAACTCAGATTCTATATTTTATTAACATTTTTATTTAATATATTTAAATAAATTATTACGAACCTAGCATTCTGTCGTACTCAAATATCTAGAATCCATAAACTTACAATTTTGGAAACATCTAAGAAATCAATGTACTAGCAAGAGATTTCATGACTACCTCCTCTATCAATTAAATACGGACGGAAGCAAAATAGCGACGGAGCTGCTGGGATAGGGGACTTATGCAGGGACAACAATGATAAAAAAAAAAAAAAAAAGAGAGAGATTTAATTACAACAACCAAATTTTCAACAAAACAACACTATATTCTCCCATTTTGTACGTAAATTTGAACTTCTATAAAACAAGTGCGATGCTTTCACAACAGCAGTAGATAATCATAATAGTTCTAAGCTTGCGCAAATATCTTATTCTGCCTTATTTAAGGGGGTGATGATCATGATACACTCCATTCAAGAAATAATTATATTCCATGGTAAACCAAAATTATAGTTAAATATCAATATACATTTCAAATGTAGAAGAAAGAAAAAGAAACCTAATTTAAATGTATTAAAAATGACTAAAAAATTGTAAGAAATATCTTCCTTGATTATTTCATTCCAAATGGGTAATAAATATACTCTTAATACAAGCATCATCAGAGAAATTAAGGTATTAAATGACTAAATATACACCTACCATATATAAAATATACTATGTAAATCATAATTTTGACTAAATACTCTATCAATTCTATCACATCCCGCATTCGAAACGGGAGGCCTGTGTATGCTGAGACGGGACAAGGAAGATGAAGGAAGTGGACGACGGCAAAAAGGGGCGGGGGCGGCAAGGAGAATTTTTTTAGGGTTTTGTGGATCTTTCCCTAAAATCTGATACCACGTAAGAAATATATAATTTCATTCCAAATAGGTAGTAAATATACCCATAATACAAGCATCATCTTAAGCAAGAATTAAGGTAATAAATGACTAAATAATGCCTAATAATGTACAGTATTATTTGCATTTCAATTGCTTTGAGAATCACGTCAATTCATGTATTATTTCTACTACAAATTAAAGGTGGATATAATTTAGACTTAATGATCTTGACATCCAACATTTCCAAAATTTCATTGACATTCAGTTTCATCTTCTCTTTGTCAAGCTACTTTCTTTTTACGCAGTCCGCCAATTTAGCTACTTGGAGACGACTAAACTTACGTAATCTCTCTCTCCCACTTTAATGTATTAATTCATAAACGGTCTCAAAGAGTTAAAAGATGTAGTAACATCAGTTAATCCAACTAGAAAAAATAAAAACTCAAATAATCTTAGGTAACAACAAAATAAAAAACGTGACTAAATCGTGCGCTAGCATATTTCAAGATCTAGAAATACATACAACTTTTGTGCAGTTCTCACGCGACTCTAATTGAGTTTTTCCTTTTTGTTTGTTTCGTTCCAAAAAGATTGTACTATTTTCCTTATTACTTGTTCAAAAAATTTGACACCTTTTATATTCAAAAATAATTTAATTTTATGCAATGATTTACAAATACCAAATATATAAGACTTTGTTGACGACATATATTTCAAAGGTCTTTCTTTATTTTTTAAATTTCGTGCGTAATTAAACTAAGACGATATTTTTGGGACGGGGAGCGTAAGAAAATTACCATACTGTACGGAAGGGAAAAAATCATTTATACACCTAATATTTACGTCAAATCACATGGGTATATTATTGAGGTGAACATATCTACTTAATTTTATTATAGTTTTAAGTAATAACAACGTATATAGCAGACATATGTTCTATGTTCATACCCGCAAGGGTAGCCAAGTTGGTGTAGCAGTAGAGCGTGGGACCGCAAGGTCACGAGTTCGATCCCCTGCATAAACCTTCTTGGTTGAGCCTGTCACACATGGCTTGCCAAGTGTGGTTTACCTGGCTGACGTGGTTTGCGCCATCACACAACCGGTTTACCTCAGGCGCACTGAAAGAGTAGCTGCCGCGAATTCTTCACAACAAAAAATATGTTCTATGTTTATTTGTTTGGCAAATAGTAGTGGTGCATACTACTATTTAGAGCTTCCTCTCATGGCTGAAAGATTAGTTTGGGTGACAACCGTCTTACATTGGATATACGGAAGGGATCCAACAGTTTTACATAGATTTTATTTTTATATATTAATCCTTTTGTTTTCATACGATCATATTATTCACGTGGTATTTACTTCATTTGTTTCAAAATATTTATTTTATTTTCCTTTTTAATCTATTTAAAAAAATAACTCTTTCCTTTTTAATAATTTTTAATTCCAACTTTCTACATATTTTTTGTCAACGCCATAAAATTCAAAAATATTTTTACTTTCTTAAATTTCGCATCAAATTAAAATTAGACAAATATTTTAAACCGAGGGAGTAGATTTTATTTTTCCGATAATTTGAATTAGCTTCATGGAACTCATAAGGGTGAATTATTTTCATCGTGAGTTTCTTCATTCACATGACTTGAACTCAATAGACCCACTTTAGTTAATTGAGGAACATATATCTTATCCATTTCACCACAATCTTTTAGATTAGTAGTATGTTGTTGGTAATGATTCAAATTTCTACGTTATAATTTTTTTCATTTCTCTTTTTCTTACTTCCAAATTCCTATGTAAGAAATAAATTTAAAAAATATTATACAGAAAGTAATTGTATATTTGTTGGAAATTTGTCTTTGGCGAGGTTGGTCCGCTTCATCTTCAATGACTTAAACATCATGGTTCCACATGTTGAGAACCCGGTTCTTTACACGTGCTTAATCTATTAAGTGAGTAGATGACCGTAGGCCAAGAAACATCAAATTCGCTGAGAAACGAAAGAGATATCGGTCCACAAGTAAGGTGTTTGAGATACGAAAGAGTGGCGTGTGACAAATCTACCACATCCAGTAGGAAAGGGAAGAATTGTTCATGTTATAAGTCTCTAAACCGAATAAGGGATCGAGACCTGCCGGTAACCCATGTGGTTCAAGGAGGAGGACCTAGGTGTGCTTGGGTTCAAGATTACGCCACACGCTGCCACCACCCGCCCGGTCCGGCCTGGATCGCGGCTTCTTGAAATTATATTTTGGACCTCAAACTTTATTATAATTACGCTTGGTCCTCGGAGTTTCGAGCGTCGGCGCGCCATCACAAGTCGCAGGGCTACGACGCCAACTCTCAGGAGTTTCGGCGCGTGGCGCCACCGCATGCCGCGGTGCAAGGGCGCTGTAGGTTTAATGTCACATTAAGTCAGGAACGCTGGGCTATTACTCCTTAATGTTTCGCTCTTCATTGAGCCTCTTAACAACCTTCTTAATAGTCATTAACCCCATTAACACCCCCTCCATCCATAAACACTATACAATCAAGCCTTATTCCAGATTTGAGGAGAGACATATAATATACATTGAACACACAATAGACGAGAACATATACAAAAATGTAAAATGTATAAGAACACACATCAATACATATTTCTATAAGTTCTTCATAGTTCATGAAATCTCTCCTTTCTTGCAATCTTACACTCAAAGATCCTTCTATTATAAATAACACTGAGTTCCTTTGCTCATTTGTTTGATTGTTGTTTTATCTTGGAAGATAAGTTTCCATTACAACCATTGAAAGGATATTCGGGGCAATATTATCTTAAGGATAGATCAAGAATTTGGTCGACTCAGCAAGCCAATTATATTGTTATATTTCCATATTATAAACATATTATTGTTGTTGTTATCAAGGGGCTTGCTGCAGTTTCAACCAACATCTCAACACTTCAAGGAAGAAGATCAACACTTCAAGGAAGGATCAAAGACCGAAGATCAAGATAATCAACACTTATTGATGTTGTGACAACTGATGTTAGGATTCAAGCCTATTGTATTAAAATTGTAATTGATTATCCTTTCTAAGCACTAGTGATAGTTGTAAACTATTCTCATACATCCACTCTAATATCCAACAGTCTTAAGATAATATTGTACTAGTGCTAGAAAGAGGAGGGCCAACAATTCTGGTCCGAGTTTGGTTCTCTCTTTGATGTTAGTTACAAATCTATTTTCATCAAAGATGAGATCTCAATTATTCATCTTTAACTTGAAGATAGAGTCGATAGTCTTGTTGGCAAGGCTAAGGTTCAAAGAAGAGTTGTTGTCACCGCTCCCGAGAGTGGTGTAAACAAGTGTCCACAAAAGTTGAGGATGCCAATTGGAACTGGAGGAGAAGGCCGAGACGACGGTTCATCTCAGAGCAAAAGCCTCCATCTTATTGGTGCGAGGATTTGGACACGTGACGAACTTGGGCCAAATCCCAAAGGTATGAGTTAATTATTTATTCCTTGTCAAAAATGAGATTAAAAGATGTCTGATTAAAATGAACTAAATAAGACTACAAATATGAAAGTATTTCTTTATATTCCCTACGCCTTAAAATCAGAAAGTTTAATCTCACTTTCCTTCCCGGATAATATTGGACTGTTATAAACAACGGCCTAAAAGATATGGACTTAGATTGTAATAAAATGATTTTATGGACAATCATAAGTACGAGAAGAGGACTAAAGACAAGGACTAGAGGACTAGTGACAATCCGGCCACAATTTATTTATTGTAAGATCCGCTCTTCGACAGATAGTAGCGACACTCACCATACAAAGCCTCCGTGATCAAGCGGGCCGATCCGTCACATGACTTGACGATGTTATACACTCAGTCATACAAAGCCTCCGGGCGACTGGAGTGGTTCAGAGTTACCAGATCTCAGTAGATCTGAAGGCCAAAATAAAGGCGTAAAAGAAATCGACGCCACCGCCAAGGCAATCGAGCGAGCCGTAAAGTCTATATCACTTATGATCCTGCTATGCCCTAGCACGGCAAGAGATTGTTCATGCGGCAACGCTACCTTCTAAGTAAAAGATGTTCAAGAAGTTATCCTCAAAAGGAATTAAGGGAATGGGATCACTCTTAAGAGGTGATACATGTCCTAACCTTGGTTTCAAGGACGCTGCTAGACAATATGGCTTGAGTTTTTTGCCTCATGTCCCGCAGGTCGATAATAACCAATATCCAGACAAAGAAAATCAGAGCCGTGGATGATATATTTGTAATCCGCATCTATGCCATCATAGATTAAGTCACATTAAATAAAAAGTCATTTCAAAAGCCAACGAAATCGAGATTGTTGTCGTCATCGACATAAACCCTCGAACGAACGCGAGGTAGGCGAAGAGGCAAAATTACATTTTCGCTCCATATGAATGATTTAACGGCACCGCTCATTTATAACTTAGTAACACCTACTGGGTGATTTAAAGTTTGTAAAAATAGAGGGAGAAAAGTACGTCAGGATCTTAATTGACGATGATACAACGTATTGCATACTTTGTCAAGAACAAAGACGAACGAAATGTAAACGCCGCGAGTCGTAGCGGTCATGGCTGGTCGCTAGCCGCATGGCCGCAATACGCAATGCCGTAAACTCTATGAAGTTTGCGCCGCGCGCCGCAGGCTACGGCCGTCGGGCCAAATTCAGAACCGCAGCGCTTCTCGTGCAGGTCGCGCGCCGAAGCGTATGTTGGAAATTCTACATATTGAGAAATTCAGAGTGATAGAGGGGAGAATGCGAAACATCGCTGATCAAACGATCGCTTCTTACTCACCTCGGACTAACTGCAGTAGCTAAGCGCAACCCGCATGCCCAAGACGGTAGGTAATACAATCCTTACCGCTTGCGACTCTTAGTAGAACTCCGCATATGATAAGGATAACTCTCATACGGAACACGAAAAGTTAATCCCATATATAGATGTTGTGATATGATAGTGGCAAAGCGGTTGAAATACCTAAACCAAAAACAGCTCGAGTAAGACCTAAGATCGTAGAGTGCATATACACTAGATCCGCAAATAATAAAGTGCGTTCAAGATTCGTGTCAAAGAATGTTGAATTCTTTGAAGTCATCTTTCCTCAAGAGGAAAACGAAGTAATTGCTCGAGGTTAATAAGAATCCGCGAGGATCGATTATACGAACGAGACGCCCAAATCTACAGACTCGAAGTTGATGACTATCGTGAACTTAATGTTCCAGATCTACAGACTTCAGGGATTCTAGATGTTGAACCAAACCGAAGCAAAAGAGGGGACAAAGACTTGTTCCAGGCCTTCTAGCCTGTATGGTTGAAATGCACCATGGATAATTAACAAAGAATTGTCAACTCCAAAAGCATCGCTTTGGAAAGAAGCTAAAAACAAAGAAATAGATTCACGATGTAACCATACTTATGTTATGGCCGATCTTCCTCCGCGAAAAGAATCTTTGGGTTGTAATAGTAGATACTGGAGTTGAGTATACATTAGATGAATCTATTGACGGGTATAAGGCCTCGACTAACAGGACATGTGTTCCTATGTGAATAACTTAACATCCAGGGCCACCGCAGTCCTACGTGACTTGGATATTGAGACAATATTCCTAACCGGAGAGTTGGGTTCGAGGATTGTTGGGCTTCTTCCTGAAATTCCTTATGGTCCCGGAAATGTCTATATTTTGGTCCTGGAAGTTTCAGATAAAAACAGAAATAATGAATCTGACTATAGAAACATTGACTCTGATGTTAGAAAGCCAACAGTTGAAAGTGGAAGAAGAAAGTAATACGGAACAACCCGAGGGGTTTAAGGTTCCAGGAGAGAGAAAAAAGTCTGTCGGCTTGTCAAATCTCTGTGCGGGCTTAAACAAGCCCAAAATATTGGCACGAAATCTCCTCAAATATATATTTCAACATAAAAGGATATGGGTATTGCAAATGACATCTTATGACTTAGAATCCCTAAGACATCTAACGGACTGGTCGTATTGCAAACTCATCTGTGATGAGTTCGACAATCTCGCCGTTGATCAATGGATTTAAATTATAGAGTTGATTGAAATCATGGTGCACCCATATGCCGTATGGGATATGCTCAGTCACACCGCAAATAACCCGCATCGTTCATAAAAGAAGACCACTTGAACTAAGGTTTACAAGTGTTTCAGAAAATAATCAATAGACGGTGTTAAATTGTATGTGACGACATCTGAATTATTCGCTTATCTGTGATATTCTGGATGTCCAGTTGTTCTTGGTGAACAACATGATGCAAACTGGACATAAGACCAAGAACACTAACGTGCATGGCGTGTCTTAGGAAAATCCTCTAAGCAAATCTCAGATCGATGATTCACGATGGAATCGAGGTCATGGCTTTGCACAAAGCATACGATGTTAAGTCGAGTAACTTCACGACCTCTGTAGGATGTCCTTTTGTAGTAACTCGCGCTGCTCTAGTTTGACATCGCGAGCACGAATGACGCAGAAACCGACATACGTGTCGCAGATATAAAACCGCATGGGCTTGATCGCGACACATCCTCGATTACAAATCAAGGATATAATGCACTTTAAAGTTAAAGCGGTTACCCACGCATCAAGACGTCTTCACGTTTGTGGAATCGCTTAAAACCCAATCAATAAGAACCAATATAGTGACACCCAACCTTACTGCATCGAGATTACGTAAATAAGGTTCAATGGAAAACTAAATCAGAAAGGTTCAGCTGAACACTTCGATGAAAACAAGAGCACTTTGATATTGGTTTCTAAGAAACATAATCTAAGGCCATTCCTGATAGGCAAAAATGTTACTCAGATATGGGTAAATGATAAGTTTTCAAATCTTTGACGATACTCAACACTGAGGTAAGGTTTGGGAAAACTTTTAATGGTTCCTAACGCTTGTAAAGCTAGGTATCAGAGATACCTCGTAGAGACCACCTATTTAAGGCGAGGACACGCCGCCAAATGAACGCACTTAAGAATCCGGGTGTCCACGCCCACCACTGACAAAACACAAAGAAGGATCGAGTAGAAAGGTGTCGTGTTGATACCACCGCCTTCGCATATACTAAACACCACGGTTCAAGACATCACGTTCAATGCGCAGTAAATATGTCCAATGGTATTTTATTATGGAAGGTTCAAAGCTCCGGCTACCTCACCAGATGCAACATTGATCCGCCAAAAAGATTGTTGAAAGAAGCGCACTGTGTGCACCAAAATCTCTTCCAAGAGGGATTGTTGGAAATTTGCCTTAAGCGAGGTTGGTCCGCCATCTTCAATGACTTAAACATCATGGTTCCACATGCTGAGAACTCGTTCTTTACACGCCTTAATCTACTAAGTGAGTAGATGGTCGATGCCAAGAAACATCAAATTCGCTGAGAAATGAAAGAGATATCGGTCCACGGTAAGGTGTTTGAGACACGAGAGAGTGGTGTGTGACAAATCTACCACATCGGTAGAAAGGGAAGAATTGTTCATGTTATAAGTCTCTAAACCGAATATGGATTGGGACCTGCCGGTAACCCATATGTTCGCGAGGAGAACCTAGGTGTACTTGGGTTCAAGACTAGCCCACACGCCGCACCACCACCACTACCCACGGCCGGATCGTGGCTTCGACATTATCTTTTTGGACCCTGCACTCTATACTTTATTATAATTACGCTTGTCCTCGGTTTTTGGAAAGCGCCGCGACACCAAGCCGCAGGCCACGGCGCGCCACTGGTCGCGGTGCCAGGGCGCTTGCAGGTTTAATGTCACATTAAGTCAGGAACGTCTATTACTCCTAACGCTGCTCTTCATTGAGCCTCTTAACAACCCTCTTAATAGTCATTAACCCCATTAACACCTTCTCTATCCATAAACACTATATAATCAAGCCTTATTACAGATTTGAGGAGAGACATATAATATACATTGAACACACAATATATAAGAACATATACAGAATCAAAATAGATAAGAACACACATTGAATACATATTTCTATAAGTTCTTCATAGTTCATGAAATCTCTTCATTTTTGCAATCTTACACTCAAAGATCCTTCTATTATAAATAACACTCGAGTCGCTTTGCTCATTTGTTTGATTGCTGTTTTATCTTGGGACATAAGTTTCTATTACAACCGCTGAAAGGATATACTGGGCAATATTATCTTAAGGATAGATCAAGAATTCGTCGACTCAAAGACAATTATATCATATATTTCTAGATTCTAAACATATTGTTGTTGTTCTCGCGGGCTTTGTTACACCCCGTAAGTCCGTGACATGTATAAGAGAATGTACGTAAGGAATCAAGACTGAGATTGGTACGAAAGGAGGAATTATTTTTCCGACGGAAAAATCTTCCGAACGAAAGGAAAATGTTCGTTGTTGAGAATTGGATTCTCAAAATGCATTATTTGAAGAGTATGGAACTTTTTAACATTATGGAAATTTATTTTTATGAATTTGGTCATGTAGGGCCCACCCGAGGAATTTTACATTTTTGTGGGGCCCACGAGGGTTACGGAATTTTATGGACGAATGAGATGAGACACGTGGCACCCCATATATTGTCTCGACGCTTTTAAGTAAGGGTAAAATGGTCATCGACCATGGTAAAAGATCAAGTCTTCTGAGATTGTTGACCAAGGTCAACTTGTCCACTTGGCTATTATCCATGTGTTATTCATCCTAGCCACTCAAGTGTTGCAATATAAGCCCTCCAATGTGTTATATAAGCATACTACTAGTGCAAGACTAGTCTCCAACACTTAGAAAAATCACAACACTTTGTTCTTCAACTAAGAGGCTCTCGGGTTTGGTCCACTATCCACACAAAAAAATTGTAGTTTTGATCCATTAGCCACAAGACTTTAACCCAATGTCCCTAAGGGTATTGTAAGGATATCTCAATAGAAAGATTTCGGAAAAACGACGTTTTCGTATTAGTCGCAAGGCGGAAACTTAAGGAGTTCTTCAACTTTGAAGTTGGAACTTGAAGATGAGTTCTTCATAGGCTTATAAGGAGTGCTTGGAGCGGATTGGAACCTAAGGAAAGGAGCTAAGAATTGCTAAGGCACGACTTTGAATCTTGGAAATTTTAAGGGCTTATAAAGGTATAATCTTGTCGTTTTAGTAATTAAGATTTACTTGTTGTTGTAGCTATGGTTATTATGGCGTAGAGTGTATATTATGAAGTTTGATAAGTATATTGGCTATTGGAACCCTAATCCGAAAACTAGCATGTTAGCCTTAAGATTACAATTCAAGTTGATTATTAGTTTAAGTCGTCGCATGTTGTATAAAGAAGGAAATTGTAGTTGTTGAAGTTGTTTACGACTATATAACATGTTAGACCTTAGAACTTGGAATTGGAAAAGGATTGGAAAAGACTTTGAATTGTTGGTTATTGTTGGCCGAGAATGGCTAGTGAGTTTTAAACTACTTGGTATGAATTGTGGGGCGGAATTTTACATGTATTGTAAGGCGTGTAATCCCCTTTGGTTGGTTGTTGTTTTGAGCCTTAAAAGTGGCATGTTTGGTTATTGTATTCGGCCTTGAAAAAGGTGGCAAAGTGAGTAGAAACAAAGGAAGTGCTGCCCGATTTTCCGTAGAATTAGAGACCGTATACTTAGTATTATTCTACGTTAGAGACTAGAAGTTGATAGTCTTGTTGTGACCATTATAGGTTGACACTTCTACGTACGGCGTATTCGGCTTAGCTTGTGGATTTAGGAAAGGTATGTGAACTATCTCCTTCTAGCATGATTCCTTAAGATAAAGAAAGTATGTCCTACTCCTTAAACGATCCATTCTGGTTGTATTTGGATTGCCTAAAATAGAATTTGTTCTATGTACTTTGATTGTACTTTGATGTTTAAATTGTAAGTTGTATAGTCCATTGCCTTAGTGAAGTTGGATTCTTAAAAGTGAAAGTATTTTACTTAAAGTACATAGAGTCTTGAAAAGGAAGTGGTTTCCAAATCTTTTGGCTAGTGCCTTAGTTCCAAAACCTAAGGGTCGTTATAATGACTTTAGGGGAGTCAAAAGAGTGATTTACTTAATTGTTTTAAGAGAGGAGAAGTGACATGATTTAAGTAGAAGTAACTTGTTTTAAAGGTGTGAGTTACTTGAGGTTTAAAGTAGAAGAAACTTATTTTCTAAATATTAAGAGACTTGAAGTATTTTGAAAGTTAAGAACTTGATTTGTAAGTATGTGATACTTGGTTTTCAGTATAAGTCTCTTGGTTATAAAAAGGAATGGATATGTCTAAAACCATAAAGGGTTATAACGGCTTTATGGGAAGTTGGTTATAACGGCTTTATGGAAGGTTAAGAAAGTTGTCTATTTTGATTAATGGGCATAAGTTGCCTAGATTGTGAAAATTTGAAGTTACTTGATTTCAAGCTTTGAAATGAGTTTTCTAAAAGTGTAGTAACTTACTTTGAAAAATAGACATGCCTTGATACTACGGGTGTTAGTATCTTGGGGTTTTACATAAAGAGGAGTCTTTTGAAAAGAATGTACGTACGTAGTACCTTGGCTTGTTTAATTGAGAATTATTCTATGTGTGCCTTGATAAGTACTTTGGCTTGTTTAATTGAGAATTATTCGACAGGTGCCTTGATAAGTACTTTGGCTTGTTTAATTGAGAATTATTCTATGTGTGCCTTGATAAGTACTTTGGCTTGTTTAATTGAGAATTATTCGACGGGTGCCTTGATAAGTACTTTGGCTTGTTTAATTGAGAATTATTCTATAAGTGCCTTGAGTTTATAAAATGGAAGTCTATAGATTTTATGAACTTGCCTATGCTTTGGTGATAGCCTTTGAGTGCAAGTATTATGTTTTATTACGTTCGCGACTCTCGGTTGGAGAATTACCGTCTTGTTGTAAGTTTACTTGGACGCAAGCGGTGATGTGGGATTCCACGGGTATGCTTCCATTATTTGTGTTACTCGACATGCTTTGCATGTGGGATTTCGGGGCATGTGACCAGGAGGCGGGTTAGATTCCCGGATTTATAATGTCATATTAGTGCCTTAAGTAAACTAAAATGAGAGTGTAGATGAATAAGACTAATAAGAAGTTAGGGGGATTTCTAACTTGCTTATTTATTGTATGACGGCCGGTTGAGATAGGATAAGAGTATAAGTGAGGGGTAAACCCCCAAGACGCTATACCACCTTCTCCAGGGTAAGAGTATAAATGAGGGGTAAACCCCCAAGACATTATACCACCTACTTTACCACCTTCTCCAGGATAAGAGTATAAATGAGGGGTAAACCCCAAGACATTATACCACCTGTCTCAGGGTAAGAGTATAAATGAGGGGTAAACCCTCAAGACGTTATACCACCTGTTTCCATGGATTTGCTACCCATGATTTGATCGTGTGTTTCCTATTTTATATTGTAAGTATACTACTATTTACTCTCATTGTTAGTAAGGCACTGTGTACTGTTATTTGAGTAGTGACTTTGAGGGCATGCGTCCCTGACTTGATATGACTGCTTATGTATTGTGTATTGTAGGTTGGCAATCATATATGTCTCCTGTTTTGTTTAGACTGTTATGATTTCATTACGATTTACCTTCACATACTTGGTACATTCTTCAGATCGACCTCGCCCGGGCTGCGTTCATCTGCAGTTTAGGTACGCTGCTTGGTGATCGGCAGTGTAGGACCGCCTCGAGTTTTGGATAGCTCCTTCTGTTCGGGAGTTTATCTTTTTGGTATAAGTTCTTTCAGTACATGCTTTTGTACAGTTATGGGTACGGCGGGGCCTTGTCCCGTCATAGTTCAGTAAAACTCTTAGAGGTCTGTATTCATATGTTGGATTGGACTCATGTACGGTGTTGTGTCTTTTGTTATGTATTTTATATGGCAGCCTTGTCGGTTTTGCCCTTGTACGTATGTTGGTTTAAAAAAAAGGAGGTGTTATTTAAATTCCGCAAGTTTACTTAGTTGTTAAGGTAGAAGGGTGCCCAGGTAGGGCACCAATCACGGGCCCGGGGTTCGGGGTGTGTGAGTGGTATCGAGCGATCGATCCTGGAATGTCTGATGCCGTGTCTAGTAGAGTCTTGATTATCGGTGTGTTGCGCGCCACACCCATCTGAGGAGGCTACAGGACATTTAGGAGTTGGTTTCTATTCTTCTCACTCTAGATCGTGCCATAGAGGCTGTGTTAGTAAGATAATCCCTCTCGGCGTGATTTTGTGTTCTGATTATGCCTCGAGGAGGCAACGGCCGCCTGAGAAGGGCAAAGGAGTAGCAGAGCTACTAGTCGGACTCGAGAGAGTTGATAGGGCTTATGCCTGTGGTATCTGGATGTTGTTCGCGATCGGCGAGTTCTGCGCGAGTTTTGAGGCCCCAGCACCAGAGCCTCCAGTTTCTCAGTTGGGAGAAGACTATAGGGTCATGAGGGAAGCGGTTATGTTATTGACCAAGATAGCAGTGTTACAGTTTCATCAGCAAGAGGTTATTCGGTCAGTACAGACAGGTGTACAGGGGTAGAGGGCCAGCACGGAGATCTGCGTAAGAGGGCTAGACCGGTTGGTTATCCCGGTGAGTTTTTGGACGAGCACTCGGCTGAGTGAGATATTCGTCCCACCTACCCAAGACATACCCCTCGTCCACGGTGGGAGGTTTGACCCACAAGGTATTTAAGAGCTGGTCCGAGCTCCGTGGTTCAAGTTCTCGGAGGAAGCGAGAGGATTTTCTCGATCGAGGCCACTTATTCCTCGGTGTTTCCAATGTAGTAAGCGTCGTTTGGGAAATGCCGTTATAGCGCAGTGTTTGTTATTATTGTGACCGTCCGCCACGAAGTGGGAATGTCTGTTAGAAAGAGCATCGGTAAGGTGGTTCACTATGAGGCGATGGTTGGTTTCTTTTCCTCCACATTGTCGTCCCCGAGCGGGGTGTTGAGATGTCACCGATCGTGGTAGAGGTCGAAGTGGAGTTTATAGTTCAGCGGTCCTTGAATGCATAGATGACGACTCTTGGACAAGATCAGGGGGCGACATCGCATGGGGTTACAGGTATATTTCGATTCTTTGGAATCATACGTGCATTGTTAGATTCAGATTTTGCCCTAGCGTATATGTTTTCCCTGTGTTGCTAGCAGTTGTAAGTGATAGTACCCCCAGAAGTAGGAATACTTTGATTAGTAAGAGTGAGAAGTTAAGAATGTTGACAAGAATGTTAAGTGAACTAAGACTATAGTTGTGTAGAGTTCACAAGTTGTAATTCCCCATAACAGTGTAAGACCTATAGGGAAGGATGTACGGTAGAAATACTTTGGTTTATGTGCCGAACCTCTAGTGAATAGGGGGATAGGGTGAGAAGTACCTTGAGATAAGAGAGAGTTTTACTTCAGACTAAGAATGAGAAGTTAAGTGTGACGATGGGTCGGGTTATGGACTCATTTCGGGTCAACCGGTAGTATGGAATGGGGTGATGTTAGTTGGTAATAGTCCTGCTATGTGATAGGGTCACGAGGGTGCAAGGCCCAAGTCTAGTCAATCGTTGTACGAGTTCGTGGACGCGTTCCACCGGAATCAGGTCGTAAGGACCGAGAAGAGTCTTAACGGGAATGTAAGTAGCATAGTGGCCAAGTTTGGATAGTAACTCCAAGGAATGGGGAACAAGAAACAATATTGAGATTTTGTACGTATGTTATGTGGTGGCCATGTGTGGCATCGTTAGTCTTGTGCAGTTTTGATTGATAGGCATAGTATAGAGTTTATGCCGGAGTTTGTATAACAGCAAGACTAAGAACATTCGGGGCGAATGTTTCTAAGGGAAGAATGTTACACCGTAAGTCCGGGACATGTATAAGAGAATATGCGTAAGGAATCAAGACTTGGAAATTAGTACGAAAGGAAGAATTATTTTTAGGCGGAAAAATCTTAGAAACAGGAAAGGAAAAATGTTCGTTGTTGAGAATTGGATTCTCAAAATGCATTATTTGAAGAGTATGAAACTTTTTAACATTATGGAAATTTATTTTTACGAATTTGGTCATGTAGGGCCCACCCGAGGAATTTTACATTTTTGTGGGGCCCACGAGGGTTACAGAATTTTATGGACGAATGAGAGGGAGACACGTGGCACCCCGTATATGGTTTTGGGCGTTTTAAGTAAGGGTAAAATGGTCATTGACCATGGTAAAAGATCAAGTCTTGAGCTTGAGATTGTTGACCAAGGTCAACTTGTCCACTTGGCTATTATCCATGTGTTATTCATCCTAGCCACTCAAGTGTTGCAATATAAGCCCTCCAATGTGTTATATAAGCATACTACTAGTGCAAGACTAGTCTCCAACACTTAGAAAAATCACAACACTTTGTTCTTCAACTAAGAGGCTCTCGGGTTTGGTCCACTATCCACACAAAAAATTTGTAGTTTTGATCCATTAGCCACAAGACTTTAACCCAATGTCCCTAAGGGTATTGTAAGGATATCTCAATAGAAAGATTTCGGAAAAAGCAGCGTTTTTCGTATTAGTCGCAAGGCGGAAACTTAAGGAGTTCTTCAACTTTGAAGTTGGAACTTGAAGATGAGTTCTTCATGGGCTTCTAAGGAGTGCTTGGAGCGGATTGGAACCTAAGGAAAGGAGCTAAGAATTGCTAAGGCGCGACTTTGAATCTTGGAAATTTTAAGGGCTTATAAAGGTATAATCTTGTCGTTTTAGTAATTAAGATTTACTTGTTGTTGTAGCTATGGTTATTAGCAAGCATGAGGTGTATATTATGAAGTTTGATAAGTATATTGGCTATTGGAACCCTAATCCGAAAACTAGCATGTTAGCCTTAAGATTACAATTCAAGTTGATTATTAGTTTAAGTCGTCGCATGTTGTATAAAGAAGGAAATTGTAGTTGTTGAAGTTGTTTACGACTATATAACATGTTAGACCTTAGAACTTGGAATTGGAAAAGGATTGGAAAAGACTTTGAATTGTTGGTTATTGTTGGCCGAGAATGGCTAGTGAGTTTTAAACTACTTGGTATGAATTGTGGGGCGGAATTTTACACGTATTGTAAGGCGTGTAATCCCCTTTGGTTGGTTGTTGTTTTGAGCCTTAAAAGTGGCGTGTTTGGTTATTGTATTCGGCCTTGAAAAAGGTGGCAAAGTGAGTAGAAACAAAGGAAGTCTTTGCCTGATTTTCCGTAGAATTAGAGACCGTATACTTAGTATTATTCGTTAGAGACTAGAAGTTGATAGTCTTGTTGTGACCATTATAGGTTGACACTTCTATATGCAGCGTATTTGGCTTAGCTTGTGGATTTAGCGAAAGGTATGTGAATTATCTCCTCTTCTAGCATGATTCCTTAAGATAAAGAAAGTATGTCCTACTCCTTAAATGATTCATTCCTTGGTTGTATTTGAATTGCCTAAAATAGAATTTGTTCTATGTACTTCCTTGATTGTACTTTGATGTTTAAATTGTAAGTTGTATAGTCCATTGCCTTAGTGAAGTTGGATTCTTAAAAGTGAAAGTATTTTACTTAAAGTACATAGAGTCTTGAAAAGGAAGTGGTTTCCAAATCTTTTGGCTAGTGCCTTAGTTCCAAAACCTAAGGGTCGTTATAATGACTTTAGGGGAGTCAAATGAGTGATTTACTTAATTGTTTTAAGAGAGGAGAAGTGACATGATTTAAGTAGAAGTAACTTGTTTTAAAGGTGTGAGTTACTTGAGGTTTAAAAGTAGAAGAAACTTATTTTCTAAATATTAAGAGACTTGAAGTATTTTGAAAGTTAAGAACTTGATTTGTAAGTATGTGATACTTGGTTTTCAGTATAAGTCTCTTGGTTATAAAAAGGAATGGATATGTCTAAAACCATAAAGGGTTATAACGGCTTTATGGGAAGTTGGTTATAACGGCTTTATGGAAGGTTAAGAAAGTTGTCTATTTTGATTAATGGGCATAAGTTGCCTAGATTGTGAAAATTTGAAGTTACTTGATTTCAAGCTTTGAAATGAGTTTTCTAAAAGTGTAGTAACTTACTTTGAAAAATAGACATGCCTTGATACTACGGGTGTTAGTATCTTGGGGTTTTACATAAAGAGGAGTATTTTGAAAAGAATGTACGTACGTAGTACCTTGGCTTGTTTAATTGAGAATTATTCTATGTGTGCCTTGATAAGTACTTTGGCTTGTTTAATTGAGAATTATTCGACGGGTGCCTTGATAAGTATTTTGGCTTGTTTAATTGAGAATTATTCTATGTGTGCCTTGATAAGTACTTTGGCTTGTTTAATTGAGAATTATTCGACGGGTGCCTTGATAAGTACTTTGGCTTGTTTAATTGAGAATTATTCTATAAGTGCCTTGAGTTTATAAAATGGAAGTCTATAGATTTTATGAACTTGCCTATGTGTGCTGGTGATAGCCTTTGAGTGCAAGTATTATGTTTTATTACGTTGCCGCGACTCTCGGTTGGAGGGTCGGTTGTCTTGTTGTAAGTTTACTTGGAGCGTGCAAGCGGTGATGTGGGATTCCACGGGTATGCTTCCATTATTTGTGTTACTCCTTGGACATGCTTGCGATGTGGGATTCCGGGGCATGTGACCAGGAGGCGGGTTAGATTCCCGGATTTATAATGTCATATTAGTGCCTTAAGTAAACTAAAATGAGAGTGTAGATGAATAAGACTAATAAGAAGTTAGGGGGATTTCTAACTTGCTTATTTATTGTATGACGGCCGGTTGAGATAGGGTAAAAGTATAAGTGAGGGGTAAACCCCCAAGACGCTATACCACCTTCTCCAGGGTAAGAGTATAAATGAGGGGTAAACCCCCAAGACATTATACCACATGTTTTACCACCTTCTCCAGGATAAGAGTATAAATGAGGGGTAAACCCCCAAGACATTATACCACCTGCCTCAGGGTAAGAGTATGAATGAGGGGTAAACCCCCAAGACGTTATACCACCTGTTTCCATGGATTTGCTACCCATGATTTGATCGTGAGTTTCCTATTTTATATTGTAAGTATACTACTATTTACTCTCATTGTTAGTAAGGCCTTTGTGTCTTTATTATTTGAGTAGTGACTTTGAGGCGTGCGTCCACGACTTGATATATTGCTTATGTATTGTGTATTGTAGGTTGGCAATCATACATGTCTCTGTTTTGTTTAGATTATGATTTCATTCTGATGCCTACTTCACATACTTGGTACATTCTTCGTCTTGACCTCCTTGAGGCTGCGTTCATCTGCATGAGTTTAGTCTGTTGTTTGGTGATCGGCAGTGTAGGACCACCTTTCGAGTTTTGGATAGCTCTTCTGTTGGGAGTTTATCTTTTTGGTATAAGTTCTTTCGATCTGAGGCTTTATGCTGATTATGGATGCGGCGGGCCTTGTCCGTCATAGTTGATAAAACTCTTAAGTGCGTATTCATATGTGGGATTGGACTCATGTACGGTGTAGTGTCTTTTGTTATGTATTTTATATGGTAGCCTTTTCGGCTTTGCCCTTGTACGTATGTTGGTTTAAAAAAAAGGAGGTGTTATTTAAATTCTGCAAGTTTACTTAGTTGTTAAGGTAGAAGGGTGCCCAGGTAGGGCACGATCTGAGCGGAGTTCGGGGTGTAGCGAGCTGCTGCAGTTTCAACCAACATCTCAACACTTCAAGGAAGAAAATCAACACTTCATGGAAGGATCAAAGACCGAAGATCAAGATCATCAACATTTATTGATGTTGTGACAACTGATGTTAGGCTTTGTCACGACCCGACCCTGGGGCCGCGACTGGTGCCCTACCGGGGCACCCCGTCAGGTATACATCAGAGAATAACAGTGGAACATACATAACACATAAACCTGTATAAAGTAAACCGGCAAGGCCGATAAAGTGCGCTTCCGTAAAATATACTTAATCAAAAGTACAACTTGTTCTTACAGCCCAAAACCACAAACGTGACCACAGACCTCTAAGAATAACAACTGTGGCGGGACAGGGCCCCGCCATACCCCTGAATGTACAAAATACCTACAGCATCAGGGAAAAGTTGTACCAACAAAACAAGCCTCCGGAGGAATGGAGCTTCTGACACCAGAACAATGATCCTAAGAATGAGGATCCACCACTTACCACCACTACTGCGGCAACGCGGCCAGGAAGAAGTCGTACCTGATATGTACCAAGTATGTAAAACTGGAAAATACTGAAAATACCTCATAAGTATAAAATAACTGGAGACATGTATAAAAATCAGTTTACAGAAAACTGTGCCTTACTAATAATGAGAATATCAAACATATACAATCCTGCATGAAAATAGGAAGCTCATGGTCAAAGCAAGGTCATCCGCCCCGCATTATCATTAAGCACTCCTCCTCCTGGGACTATTTCACCCGCATGGGTCATGTGGACCCGCATGAGGTATTCCTCGCATAGGCTGTACTCACCCGCATGAGACTATTTCACCCGCATGAGCCCTACGGACTCGCATGAGGTATTCCTCGCATCATGGGTAGCAAATCCACGAAATAGGTGGTATAACGTCTTGGGGAATTACCCCTCATTTATACTCTTACCCTGAAGTAGGTGGTATAACGTCTTGGGGGTTTACCCCTCTTTTATACTCTTACCCTGGAGGAGGTGGTATAACGTCTTGGGGGTTTACCCCTCATTTATACTCTTACCCTGGAGAAGGTGATATAACGTCTTGGGGGTTACCCCTCAATTATACTCTTACCCTAGCTCAATGACCATCATATATAACATAAATAAGTTAAGAAAGCCCCTAACTTCATATTAGTCTTGTTCATATACCCTCTCATTTTAGTTTACTTAAGGCACTAACATATCTTAGTAAAAGAAATCCGGGAATTTAACCCAAAGTACTACATACTTCTACTCTTTTAAAACCTTAGGCAATTTATGCCTTAAAATTTCAATTTGCCTTTCACAACCTCAAATCATTTATCCGTACTCATTTTACTTAGAGTAAATCTTCCTTTATTAACTTTCCATAAAGCTAATATAATCACTTCCCATAAAGTCATTATATTAACGCTATACCTTAGTCAAATACATTTTCCTAAGACCCAAGGGACTTACACTTTTAAAAAGAAACAAGAATCATATACTTGAACACATCAAGTCCCTTAGCTTTGAAAAACTCAAGACATCCTTAGTACTTTTTTTTAGAAATGAGTTAATCCCCCCTTACTCACAAAACTTGACCATCCTTAAAACAAGTAAGGGATATCAAACCTTGTACGTCTATCGTACTACATAGGTAAAACCATTCATGCTCAAGAGATAGGAAAGTTCCACATACCTCTTCGGTTAATCCACTTGCTAAGTCCAAAATACCGCACGTAGTATGTCAACCTATAATGACCATGTCGTTTATTAACCTCTAGTTTCAACATAGAATTATCCAAGTGTAAAGTCACTAAATTCTACGGAAAATTGGGCAGCATTTCCTTTGTTTCTACATACTTTGCCACCTTTATCAAGGCCGAATTCAATATCCAAACGCCACTTTTAAGGCCCAACAACCCAATCAACACAAAGGGAATTACACACCTAATCTTGGGTGTGTAAAATTGCCCCCACAATACATAACAATTAACTTAACAAGTTTAGGGTAGTATTTTGGCTACAACGTGCTTACATAACCTTAACATCCAATTCTTTCATATCGAACCATATTTCTTACATGCAATTTATCTAAGAGCAATATTTACCACTACAAGATCTTTCTCCTTCACATGCAACACCAAAAACTAGCTCTGAGAAGAATTGTTACCTTAGAGCTTTTAGCCAAATTATTCCAACAAGTTTGCTATCCTCCTTTCCAAAACACCACCACAATACTCCTACAAGCTAGCCAACAAGCTTCCTTGCCACACTTTTTGATTTTCCTCAAGCTTAGATTTCCTCTTGAAATTCTAGAGAGAAGAGAGCTTTTAGCTTTAGAGAGAGATAAGAACTTGAAGAATGACCAAGTCTTCAAGACTTGGTCAATAAGTAGTGCATGCAAAATCGGATGGGGAACACTTGTCACCCTCCCGTGGCCTTTTTAAAACAAAGCAGTTGATTTTTCACTCAACTTGCGAGAACCGCCTCGGCGCTGACCTGCGGCACTGACGCGGCAAGTGAAACTCTGCCGACTCAGAACTTTCCGCGCCCTGCTTCCTGTATGGCCACGCATCCGCGCCATGCCCGTGGCTCTGGCGAAACACCTTACGTCCATTGCACACTGAACTTGTAACTCCCATAACTTTCTACCCCGATGTCCTATCGACGAACGGTTGGTTGCGTTGGAAACTAGACTCAACGAACTACGCACTAGGCCTTTGAAACACCTAGGAACTCTTAATTTAACGGGTCATAACCCGCCTCAAAGTTGACCAAAAACCCGTCCGAAACAACTCGTCAACCTATCCTTCTAAAATTTAAGTCTTAATCCCTTTCGTACGCTCTCACACGTATGGCCAGAACTACGGGGTATAACAGGCTTCAAGTCTATTGTATTAAAATTGTTATCTGAAGATGCTACTTGATCGAGCCAAATATTTCAATAAGAAAATGACCATGCTTTCTACTAATTATATAATTATTTTACTTGTCCAGATTTAGGGTGTGTTTGGGAGGAAGAAAAATATATTTTTTTAAATAAATATTTTTTAGTGTTTGGGTAAGTAATTGAAAAGGTCACTATTATAAATAGAGTTTTTTCTTGCCGATAATCAGTAGGAAATTATGGTATAAAATATGATTTTTTCATCTCATTTTCGTCGAACCAGCTCGAAAAACACATGGTGAAAAACAGGTTCTTATTGAAATACTGAAAAACTTTCTAATTTACTCGTGTGAAAATAATATTACGTTTTCTTTTTCTCACCGATGTAATCAAAATATTTGTTGAAATAACCACTAAACATTTTTCCAAAGAGCATTTATATGTAATTTAAAAAATTATGAGGTGGAATGGGGTGGGATAGTCAAAGAGGGGGATAGGACACATTTGAGGAATGAGAAAAAAGCAATAAACTTGAAATGTCACTTAGTTATGCAACTTATTTTACATATTTACATTAGGAAAATTGTTTCCCAAAATATCTTAACTAATCACACATTAAAAAGGTAACAACTTTTGGTACTTCAGGAGGAAGAACTATGTACTAAGACAGAGACAAAGAAGAATTGAACTTGATCTTAAATATTACTTATCGCAAAGGCTAAAAACATCAAATAAACAACGCCAACTAAAAAGAAAAGAAAAACTACAAATCCAATAAAAACAAATACATTACTCTCTCTATCCCAATTTATGTGATACTCTATTTTTTTTATCAATTTCAAAAAAATGATAATTCTTTATATTTAGTAACAATTTAACATTAAACTTTCCTTAAAATCCGTAGTGGGATGATTTATAGCAATACAAATATCTATGACTTATTTTAAATTACAAATTAAAAAAAACTTTCATTTTTAAAATTTGAACACAGCTAAAACCATCACATAAATTATGATGTACCACTAAAAATAACATGAATTAGTGATGGACTATTCATCACTGATCCCATTTAAAGAAAGGTAATAACGAATTATCAAGAAATGGGACTAATTTTATAGCATTCCCATTTTTTGTGTAGTGATATTAATCTAAAATTTTGAGGAAAAGAAAAAAATCCGAGAAGCAAATTAACTACTCCCTCCTTGCCAATTTGACTGTTTTCTATATTTATAAATAATTTAACTTTATGAGATCGTTCTGATCGTATAAATATGTAAAATTTATTTTAGACCACACATTTCAAAAAAAATCTTTATTTCTTAAATTTTATGCCAAATAAACTAGATCAATCTTTTTAAAATGAACGGAGTACAAACTTTCATATATTTTAGCCAAATTTGCATCCAGTAGTGATGTCGGCTTCATTTTGATACATTTCATTTAATGCCAAAGGGCCCTATCAGCTAAATAAATGTCAACTATTTAGTATTAAAATTAGATATAATAAGGCTAATTTTTTTTGTTAGTTCAATAATTGGCTTTAGAGTAGGATCCTCTGTATATTAGTCCTACTCTTTTTTGTGGTTGGCTGGATTGGTTATCCAGTCAACTGTTGTTTTCCGAGGTCAGACAAAGCCCTCTGACGGAAGTTAATTTCAAGGCTAATTTCATTCCAAGATTACAATATATATATATATATATATATATATATATATTTCAATCTAGGCTAAGAATATGCTACTCATCCTAATTACATTAATATGATGGAGATAATTTGAATGTAATAAAGATCAATCTAGGTTAAGAATATGCTAATCATCATAATTATATTGATATAGCGGAGATAATTTATATGTGATAAAGATAATTATGGATTAGGTTCATAATTATCTTAACGACCCATGATTTTAGCGGGAGGTTCCGCGTCTTTGAGGTATCACGAAAACATCAAGCGATGCAGCGAAAGACCTTTCGTGAAAATATACTGTCGATAGCGAGGCGGTGCATGGAGAACTTGGACTTGTCCGTGTGCAAACTTTTCCGCAGACAAACAAGATATCTATTTTCATGTGTTTTGTGCGTTGATGTTGGGCGAGGTTATCGATAAGTATATCCTGATAAATCACGATTTCTTTTCGATTGGACAATGATGTTCTAAAGAAGATAACATGCCATGATTCATCGACCACATTAGCTACTCGGCGGTATTTTGCTTGACAAGAGCGAGGCGATGTCGTGACGTTTCGACGACCATGAAATGAGGTTGTCTCCTAAAATACACAATAACTAGAGGTGAAACGTTGTGTATCCAGGTAGCCACCCCAATCAGCATCTGTATAGGAAGTAAGTCTAGAAATGGTGGACTTATACATATCTGACCAGCGCGTAGTCGTTTAAGAGCCCCCATATGCTATTCTTTCGAATTACACATATGTAAATAAACCTGTTGAACTACATAGGAGATATCAGGACTCGTGAATGTAAGATATCGCAATGCCCCACTAAGCTGTGGTAATGTGTTGGGTCACTGTATGGAGAGTTACTCAATTTCGCCTTTGTATCAACCGGCGTATGTGACCAGTTTGCACGAGGACATGTCAGCTTTGTCAATGATCTCAACGGCGTATTTCTTTTGACAGAGAAACAGACCACCTGCATATTGAGTTACAGCAATGCCCAAAAAATAGTTTAAACGATCCAAATCCTTCGTAGCAAATTTCAAAGCAAAGAAGCTTATAATAGACTGACGAAGTGACTCAGATGACGTTGTGAGAATGATGTCATCCACATAGAGAATAATATATGTAATGTCATTTCCCTTCTTGTAAATAAACAAAAACTAATTTGACTTGTTGTGTGAGAACTCAGTGTGGATACGAACCCTGCAAACATGTTATACCACGGCCTGTTTTTTTTTTCAAACCATATAATAATTTTTTCAACAAGAAACATAATTCGGATGAGTAGGATCTCGAAAGCCCAAAGGCTGGTGCATATAAACTGTTTACTTTAGGTGACCATGTATGATGTTAAGTATTAGATGGGCGGCACTAATTTCCACGTCTTATTTTTAATAGGAACATCAATTTCGTCTAACATGACATCTTTTCAATTCGGGTTTGATATGGTTGCTTTGAGATTTTTTGGTAGTGGTGATGGTTGAACCGAAGAGGTTAGGTTAAATTGACGCTTGGGCCGAAAAATTTCGTGAATGGCATGAGTTTCAACAGTCCGAGGTGGGACCGGGATATATGGTTAGGGCAGTGGGTTTTGTGTTTGTGAACTGGGCCGATGAGAGGTTCTATTTTGGGCTGGTGGAGATGGTCAGGTGGCCTGGTTGCGGAATTGGATGAGGGAGCAGTGGGCTTTCTCATTTGGGCACCGATCAGCTGGTAGGGATGTCGATAGGGCGGGCGGGGAAGGGTATCGTACCGTACCACCTAAACACATCCCCAGCCCGCCGCCGCGAAAGTAATTCCTCCACCCGCCCCCGCCCCACTTACTTCACGCGGATACCCACTTACTCGGCGGGTACCCATTAATAAAATATTCAAATAATGTCTAGCAATTGTTTTAGTCACCAAAATGAAAGTTATATAAGAAAAAGGGGGGGAAATGAACTTTTCCACTATGGTGTATCGAATATCAAGTCTTAAAACTTGCCAAAATATTATGAATATTAAAAAACAGTAAAGATGAAAATATTTAACAAAATAAAGGAGAACAAAGAAAATAAGAAAAAGAAACGTGGTGTATTTGTGTTTAACCAGCAGGACACGGTGCGGGTTAACTCAAGTCACATTTTAAATCAAGAAAGGGCCAAATAAATTTGTAAATAGCCTAATTAAACTAATAGATGATACGGATATGGGCGGTGCGGAGTGCGGTCGGTGTGGAGTGCAGTGCGGGTAGCGGGCGGGCGAGTGCGGGCGGGTCTTATATGAAATCCACGCCCGCTACCCGTGGCGGGTAGCACGATACCATGCAGCCCACCACGCGAAACCATCATACCCGCTGATTGGAGCGGGTGCGGGCGATACCGCGTTACCGCCCGACATCCTGATCCTTTGAAATGTCTTGGGTCGAGGCCAAGATGAGGAAGTCGTGGGTTCTCGACTCGGTTCGCTAGTCCCGTTTGTTATTGGACGCGCGTGTTGGGATGGTCGGCCGAACGATGTGGGTTGGGCATGTGGTGTGATTCAAAATTGGATGTATTCTAACGTCCAAAAATTCATATGAAAGTGAAGACCCCACGTGAGATTTAGCAAACGAAAATGTAGACTCAGAAAAAATAATGTGACGAGAGATGATAATTTTCCTATTAGACACACCATAACACTTATATCCCCTATAATTTTGTGGGCATCCCAAAAAAAAACACAAGGAGTCAAACGGGCTTGAAGTTTATTAATGGTTGTGGATTGAAACAAGAGATGACAAAACACCCAAAAACCCTTAAAATGTGTATAGGAAGGAATACGATTGTATAACATTTGTGTGAGTGATAGGTTTGAGAGTAGTTTTCTAGGAAGAATGTTTTAAAAGATATGTGACCATTTGAAGAGCATGATGCAAAAAGGCCGGTGTGGGCGAATGCACAAGGCGTGTGCGAATTAGGTTATTGATTGTTGGATTTTCTTTCGATTTTTCATTTTGAGGAGAAGTATGTGGACATGAAAGGCGCAGAGACAGCCCGTTTTGGTGACAAAATTCCTTAAATTGGTCATTTATGGATTCCCTCACATTGTCACATTGAAAACATTTAATGTATTTCTCAAATTAGGTTTTGATAAAAACACTAAATTGTTTTAAAATTGTGAAGACCTACAATTTCTGTCCTATGAGAAATGTCCACAGAAAATTCAAATAATCATTCAAAATAAAAATATAATACTTATGACTTGCCGAACTTAAAATCGGGGATGTCCACAAATCATTATGTCTGATATCAAATGACATAAGAGTATTAGAAGTAGATAACGTAAAAGAAAGTTTAACATGATTCTAAAAAACACATACTTGGAAAACATGAGAGTCCTGAGTTTATTCTGATCAACAAATTTATTATTTCTAAGAAAATTGAACATCGGTGCTCCTGGGTGTCTCAACCGGTTATGCCATAAAATGGGAGAATAAATGCAAAGGTTGATGGATTGGTGACTTGGTTGATGGTAGTGGTAGTGATAGGATACAAATTCTCAGTGCTATTGCATCGAATTTGTGGCATCCCCATCTGAAAATGCTTCACATAAAACACAAACAAATCAAAATTAACAGAAACATTATTGTCAATTATAAAACGACGTACATATATAAAGTTTTTAATTAATTTAGGTGCATGTATGATGTTTTTCAAATATAAAGGTGGGTAAGGGGGAGGGGCAGATTTAATTGGTCAATATCACGAATTGAAATTTCCTTCCCACTGTCAACAACAATATTTTATTACTGCTCAAATTAAAATAAAATGAGAGATTACATTGAGATGCTATCATGTGTGGCGTTTCTCCAGTGTCCATGTACCATGAATCAACGGAAATACTTAGATTCATATTGGTCATGACCTATTCAATAACTGTGGGGGCATAACCTGCAGAAGATGGTACATGGGTTGCAAAAACTTACTGCAGGCGATACTGGAATCGGTGTGTAGAAGCGGGAGGAGTCGGGCCCATTTGTAGAATGCTGCAGGCGGTGGGGCAGCCAGCTTTATTGCGGTTGCCCGGCCCATGATGGTCGCCCCCACCGTCGCGGTGGTTGAGCTTTGCTAATGGGGTCTGTTTTTGCCCTGCCAGCCGCGGTTGTTGCCACCGCCGGCGACCTATCATCACCGTCCGTCCGCTCACTTATTATTTTCCCTTTGTTATTGTTACTTTTTGATCCATTATTTTATCAGTTCGAACCACTAGGAACCAAAATTTTGAGTGCCAAAATAATTATTATTAGTCTTGTGAAAATAAAATGATCAGTCGATAGTTGCCGCCGTATCGCTTTGATTTTGTTTTGGGTTTCATCAAGAATTAATCTCAACGAGCCTCACAGAATGATGGTAATGGATTGTTTTATTGAATGAGCGTAGCCACGCGTCAAATTGTTCATTCAATCAGACAATCAATTGTAGAACTAACCTTTGATTTGTCAGGTGCACAACGTTTGAAAGTTGATCGACAAACATTTTCAACTCTTGAAAATATGCGGAGACATTTGAAAAATCATCTAATTTTACCGCCCGAGAAATTTTATTATACTATGTAAAACCGAGTATCGTTCACAGAGACTGATTTATCAATTACCAATTAACTAATTATCACGACCCGACCCGGCGGGCCACGACCCGGTGCCCTAATTGAACACCCTTATACTAACATGTCACACATAATTCGATTGATACTAAGAACAACATATAAACCTCGTGAAAATAAGCTGCGGACTCATAACGTTAAATATCAACGGAACTGTCTCCTGATGAGTCACATCAATTCAACATAACAACATAGGGAAGCCGACAAGGCTGCCTCTATACATGGGACTATCGAGATAAATAACAAATGACACATATCTACGTCAGCATACCTGACCATGGCTCTACGGACCCAAGAATACGATAATGAAATGTGACGGGACAGGGCCCAGTCGTGCCCCTGAATATGCATAAATAAAAAATAAGGTTCTGTACCAAATTGACTAAGTTCCAAATCAATGGAGCTCTCCAAACAGCTGAACATGAATCACAGGCGGAGGATCGTCAAGCGAGTACATGTACTGCGGACGTGAAACCTGACCCGAAAAAGAGGTCGATGCGAAATAATGTACTGAGTATGTAAAACATGAAATAATGTAGATGAGATCATAACTGGCCAAGATAACATGAGATATGTGTAATAATCAAAATACCCGATACAAGCGTGCCATATAGAAATGAGAGTCAATTGTGCCTTATAAAATGAGAGTCATATCAAAACCATGGATGCTGTCCAGAAGTCGTCATATCATACGTATACATACCGTGTCAGGCCCGTTATGGGACTCGGTGAATGAAGTCATATACATATACATACCGTGCGACCCCTGTGAGAATCTCGGTGAAATCATATCATATACCGTACTGACCCATTTATGGAACTTCGGTGAATGAAATCGTATATATATGGATACTTATCCGTAAAATATGGATACATGTCATGAAAGTGTGGATCTTGTCCACTTATTTCATACAGCCCGTTACGGGACTCGGTGAAATCATCTATATATATATACATATCGGTTCGGGACTCGGTGAAATCATATAGTCATATCATACGAATGAAGTATCATGAGTAACTTTATACAAATTAAATCATCATTTGACTTTCAATGGAATAAAATAGAATAACTATTACTTTAGAAAAATCAAGGCACTATCATATCATGTATCATTAAAATTAGGATTCAATAGAGTTATATCGTCCTCTGTACACTCATTTAATATAAATCATGCCAAAAGAAGAAATGATAGTTTCACATGCCTTTTAGTCGAACTAACTTGACTCGATAATAGAATATGTATAAATCTAGTACTTCAATCTATAATAATAGTAATTCGTTCGTCAATTACATGTCTTCTGGCATACTTAATATTTATCGAATGACAACTCTCTTTTCTATAGAAATTTGGGTAGCACTTCCCCTATTTATAGGCACATCCACAACTCACAAACAAAGCCAACAATACCCGATAACAAGATGCAACTTAAAGAATGTACCAAAACAGTCCCATATAGTTTATTATGCTACCATTATACATTCTTTTTCCTCACATTCATGGAGTACAACCAAAACAGCAACCAAGGTGACTTATACACCTATTTCTCATGTTAATCTAACTCCTTAATCATACTAAAACAACCGCTTAAAAACGATCAGTACTTCTAGCAAAAATCGAGAGTTCAAAAATGCAAAAAATAACACTTTTCTACACCTTAATTCCTTAAGACATATCTCCACAATTACAACAATGTATATGCATGTTTATAACTTAATTTCCAGCATTATAATCTTAACAAAACAACCCTAATACGTCACGATAATGTCGATAATTTCATGAAGTTCTGCCACAGCGTGTCATAATTCCATAACTTTTCTCATTACTTTCTAAACTCAATTTCATGTTTCAATACTTTCATATGACTAATTACAACTTAAATATCAATGTTTATTTTTAATTTAAACATGCAATTAGTGACAATAATAACAACACAACAATCAAAGCCAATGTATACCAAAATAGTCCATAAAATTGGTAATCATGATCTCAACAACAACCACGTGCATTTCTCTTATTTCCACTTCCTCTATATCATGAGTTTATCCATTAATCACAACGTCATTTAATCTTCCAAATACTCGTAAAAGAAGAATTCTTACCTTAATTTGTAGCCCAAACGACCACAAGTCACGTACCATTTGCTCGATTTTCTTCACCATTGTCACCACTTCTTCAACTCAAAATGACATGCATGTATTCTACAAGTTTAATCCATCATTCTTACATGTTTTTCTTCCAAAATGTTCATCTTTCAAGCCACAATTTCTGGGCTAACTATCGGTCCAGCAGTGCTGATAATACCCACTGTTTTGGGTGTTAATCTTGGCTTAGAACTTAGTTGAAGGATTTAATCTTGGAAGAGGAGGGAATTTAGTCTTTAACTTAGTTGAAAATGGAGAGAAAAATCTGTTTGGGGAAGAAGAGAAGATAGGAGAGATACGAGGGATATGGGAAGATGAAAATTTTAAGTTAAAGGCAAGGAATTGAGTGGAGCATGGGTATGTGTAAAATCTGAAAATTCCCTTGCATGCTCACGTTTTTTGAGGCTCAAATCTCTAAAATTTATCCACTAATTATTATTTTCTCCACTAAAAATTAATCCCACAATTAATTAATCTCCACCTAATTAATCTTATATAAAATCCAAAAATTTCAATTCAAATATAGTATATACGGCACTAAGCCTATACCACGCGTGTTGCGTCAAAATTATTACGGAATCACGTCCTTTGTATACAAATTTCGGATTAGAATATATCGTATACTTTATATCGATATTGAGATCTTACTTCCTTAATTACGTTCTCTAATTATCATCTTAAAACCACGATATGTAACACTAATCTTTCATTTCTATTTGACAAGCGAATATAAGTGGTGATTTCTAAACTACTGAAATTAACAAACTAAAATAGATTGCGGGAATAAAATAGAAGTGAAAACACACAAAGTTTAATTCGATAATGAAGGCAATTAGGGGTTTCAATCTAATCAACAATCCACTCTATGCACTACTAACAATTCTTTTTCTTATTAAGATAGCGAGTTAAATGAGATGTTCTATATTTGGTTAGGATATATAGAAACTCGACCTAAGTGAAATTTTCTAAATTTCTATGATAAATTCAATCACGTAGGAGAATTAAGATCAATAGCCTAAAAGCTACGACGATCGTGATACTCGTTCGAAGATTAAACCTACGTCTAATCAGCTGTAGCATATTTAAAACTCACGTCTTAGTTCTCGATTTAGAATCATATAGATAATGAAAACTAATGGCCAGTTAATTCTCATTCAATAAACGCAAGTTGAATAGATCTTAATAGACGGAGAATAACTATTAGAACTGCATTAAATCATAATAGAGTTTCAAGGGAATCAATGGAAAACCCTAATAAAAGTAATTAGCTCCTAGACATTCTAAGAAAGCTAATTAACCCAATATCCAACATGAACTGAATTAAAGTAAAGAAAAGGAAAAGAACTTGAACAATAGATGTCTCTAATTACTCTTTGACCTCTTGTTTCTTGCCTTGATATGTGATATTCCTCAGAAAAATGCCTCATCTATCCTTTTATAGCAACCCTAATCTTTCCTTTTGAAAAGACCCTTTTGCCCCTGGAAAAATTGAGTTTTAAGCCATTGGCGTCGCGGCTCTAATTCCGTGCTTTGGAAGCTTATTGGCGTTGAAGCGTCGCGATGCTAAATTTAGGCGTCAGCGGAGCTAATGCTTATCGACCCATACGGTTTATAATGTTATTTTGGGCGCGCGGCTATATCATTATCGACCGCGTGGTCTACTATGTATTTTGGGACTTTTGATTTAAACCATTAACCTGCGCGATTCTGATGTCTCTGGCGTTAACCCGTCCATAATTTATTTAAAGCGCTACGAGCTTTCCAAGGCTTCTTTGACTTAGCTCTTGTTACGGATATGTCTTTTGTCGTCAATTGTCGCCTCTTCTTTTGAATTCGCCTTACTCGCTGAATCACTTAAACACGAAAACACAAAATAACACGCATATCTTGTACAAAAAAACTAAAAGACAAACAAAGACTCACAAAACATACTCAAAAATAGTACTAAAATCTACTAACAAATGCTCCCAAGCTTGTTGGTAGAGTCAGATTCAAAATGGTGTGCAAAGGTCATTTGAGATAGTGTCGTAAATTCATTGAAGGACTATAACATCTTAACGAGACCATAAATTAGTGTCAACAACGGTGGTCTCCGATGAAGACTTGGAAGGATTAATATGATGTATGACTTCGTATGTTCCGCAATGGATTTTAAACAACTCAGTCCAAGAAGAGTATTGCTCTTTTTCTATCTCGAGGTAGTATGAATAAAGTTCTTGGCGTTGTTTCTGGCAAGAAGCGAGATCTAATTTTGGTTTGTCGGTCATTTTTTTTACCCAAGAAAATACAAGAAATTGAGAAGAGAAAAGATATTTTGGTATTTAGAGTGAGGGAGATGAAGAACCCTGATTAGAGTTTGGTTAGAAGGTGCTGAAAAAAATAGGGTAGGGAGGTAGTATTTCAGCTAGGTTTGGTTTTTATGAAACCCTAGTTAGGTTTTGAAGTCCGAAAAAATTTGTTTTTGGCTAGGGTTTAGTTGGCCGAAAGATGGTTTTCGGGTAGGGTTGGGTGAGGCCCACCGATGAGGAGTTAGGGCAAAAAAATGGGAGGTTAATTTGTGGCTCTTGATACCATGAAGGAAGTTAATTTCATGTCTTATTTCATTCCAAGATTACAATATATATACAAATATACATAAATCAATCTAGGCTAAGAATATGATAATCATCCTAATTACATTTATATGATGGAGATAATTTGGATGTAATGAAGATCAATCTAGGCTAAGAATATGCTAATCATCCTAATTACATTGATATGATAGAGATAATTATGAATTAGATCCATAATTATCTTAACACCCTCCTCTGTAACTTTTGCAGGAATATAACATCACTACCCTCTGGTAGTTTACCCAAAAAAAAAAAGATAGTAGGGTATTTTCATTATTAATTGAAACCAAGTATGATATTTATATTAGATGTAAACCCTAAACTCTAAATCCTAAAACCTTACCTTCTTTTACAATCATAAGGCAGAAAATAATCTTATATTATTCAAGTTTTGTTCCAAGTACTTGAAAAATAATCTGACAAAAGATGTACCATAAGTCTAGCTGCGAACAAAGACTTTAGTGGTACAAGCAGAAGAGAAAAGAGACTTAGGGAATCGAAAACCAATTCCAATTCCTAGGTCTTACTTATTTGGTTGCCTACGGTTCCTTATTAACAACGAAATACTTTCATTTTTACTATATTAATATATATACTTGTGATTCATAAAATAAAAGTTTAACACAAAAGTACAAAAACAATATGAATTAACTAAGAAGTTTATCACTAAGTAGCCTGTAATTACTTCATTATTAAATAAGATTAACAACTGATTTTTATTTAAAATTTCTGCCTATTAGTAGTGTAAGTGGTTGGTAGAGTAGTAACTACCAATGGAAAGTTACAACTCAAATCCAAAATAAAAATAAAAATAAAAGATCGGAAAGTTCCATTGCTTTATGCAATCGTACTATATCAATCATTTTGGAATGGATGAAGTACAAACTTTAATATATTTTAGCAAAATTTGCCTCCACTAATGATGTCGGCTTCATTTTGATACATTTCATTCAATGCCAAAGGGCCCTATCAGCTGGATACACCATACATGTCAACTATTTAGTATTAAAATTAGATATAATAAGGCTAATTTTTTTGTTAGTTAAATAATTGGCTTTAGAGTTTAGAGTAGGATCCTTTGTATATTAGTCCTACTCTTTTTTGTGATTGACTGGATTGGTTATTCAGTCAACTGTTGTATTCGAGGTCATGAATATAACATCACTATCCTCTGGTAGTTTACAAAAAAAAGTAGTAGGATATTTTCATTCTTAATTGAAAAGTGATGATGGAGAGTTTGGCAAAGCCCTTAGCGTGTAAATAAATGCAAAGTAAAATTTAATTAACACATAAAATGTAAATATGTTATTCTTATACTATTCAAGCTTTTGTTCCAAGCACTTCAAAAAATAATACAATAAAAGATGTACCATAAATTTAACCGTAAACAAAGACTTTAATGGTACAAACAGAAGGGAAGAGAGACTTCAGGGGAATCGAAAACCAATTAATTCCTAGGTCTTAACAACGAAATACTTTCATTTTTGGCTAATATTAATATATATACTACTTGTGATTCATAAAATAAAAGTTTAATACAAAGTACAAAAACAATATGAATTAACTAAGAAATTTATCGCTAAGTAGCCTGTAATTACTTCATTATTAAATAAGATTAACAACTGATTTTTATTTGAAATTTCTGCCTTTTAGTAGTTGTAAGTGGTAGCTCATTGGTAGAGTAGTTACATTTTCATCTTTAATATGCATATTTATCTTCCAATATAATTATGTCACTTGATCATCATGAAATTGAATATAATTAAAGGGGTGTAATTACACTTTTTAATTGTCAACTAGGAGGTCAGAATTGGTGGTAATTATTATATTACACTATGTAATTACAAGGTAATGTAACTTTTCTAATTTTATTTTATTTTTCTCAAATATATTAGTAATATTCCTTTTACACTATTTTTTTTAATTCATTTATCTTATTCTCATTTTCAACCTACTAACGTGTTTTTTTATTTCTCTTGACAATGATGCTTACTTTTGCATCCTATAAATACTCACCTCCTATAATCTTTTCAATATCAACAAACCCCAAAATCTACATAAAACTACTAAAGTTAGTACGTAGAAAATGGCTTCTAAGAAAACCACCGCCCTTGCTCTCTTTCTTCTTGTAAACATTCTTTTTTGCTCTCTTGTGAGTGCATGTGATACTGCCTAGTCCTAAACCAAAGCCAAAGCCAACACCAACACCAACACCAGCGGTACCAACACCAACACCAACGGTACCAACGCCAAAGCCAACCCGAGCCGGGTCCAAAGGCAAGTGCTCTATTGATACTCTAAAATTAGGTGTTTGTGCTAATGTTCTTGGCAATTTACTTGGAGTTGTAATTGGAAATCCACCAAATAAGAAACCTTGTTGTTCTCTTATTCAAGGACTTGTTGATCTTGATGCTGCTCTTTGTCTATGCACTGCCATTAAAGCAAATATTCTTGGAATAAACCTTAATGTTCCTATTTCTCTAAGCCTTCTTCTCAGTGCATGTGGCAAACAAGTTCCATCTGGCTTCCAGTGTCCTAGTTGAATAATTCTAGTGTGTGGAAACTTCTCCATTGTTCCCTTTGTTGTTATGGTTGTGTAATAGGTGGAATTATATTGGCCAAGTATCACGAAATAAGTTCCTTTTGTATTTCATAATGTACGCTTGATTTTGAACTTCTTATACGTCCTTCACAATATATAGAAGTCTATTTGTGGTAATTATAAGATTGTTCATTATGTGTATATGTTTATGAATGTGCTCTGTTCATAGTTGAATTGGAGTTAATATCATTGTTATGACTTCAATTAATTGAAGTAGTGAAATATTTAAGTGCTTTTGAAACATGCAGATGTGATAGTGATTAAATAATTGACAATAACATTAAACAAGCGCACCTAGTATTGACATAACTTAATAGTTTAACTCAGATTCTATATTTTATTAACATTTTTATTTAATATATTTAAATAAATTATTACGAACCTAGCATTCTGTCGTACTCAAATATCTAGAATCCATAAACTTACAATTTTGGAAACATCTAAGAAATCAATGTACTAGCAAGAGATTTCATGACTACCTCCTCTATCAATTAAATACGGACGGAAGCAAAAATAGCGACGGAGCTGCTGGGATAGGGGACTTATGCAGGGACAACAATGATAAAAAAAAAAAAAAGAGAGAGAGATTTCATGACTACAACCTACTTTTCAACAAAACAACACTATATTCTCCCATTTTGTACGTAAATTTGAACTTCTATAAAACAAGTGCGATGCTTTCACAACAGCAGTAGATAATCATAATAGTTCTAAGCTTGCGCAAATATCTTATTCCCTGCCTTATTTAAGGGGGTGATGATCATGATACACTCCATTCAAGAAATAATTATATTCCATGGTAAACCAAAATTATAGTTAAATATCAATATACATTTCAAATGTAGAAGAAAGAAAAAGAAACCTAATTTAAATGTATTAAAAATGACTAAAAAATTGTAAGAAATATCTTCCTTGATTATTTCATTCCAAATGGGTAATAAATATACTCATAATACAAGCATCATCGTAGAAATTAAGGTATTAAATGACTAAATATACACCTACCATATATAAAATATACTATGTAAATCATAATTTTGACTAAATACTCTATCAATTCTATCACATCGCATTGAAGCAGGAGGCTGTGTATCTTTGAGGCGGGACAAGGAAGATGAAGGAAGTGGGCGACGGCAAAAAGGCGGGCGGCAAGGAGAATTTTTAGGGTTTTGTGGATCTTTCCTAAAATCGATCTGCGTAAGAAATATATAATTTCATTCCAAATAGGTAGTAAATATACCCATAATACAAGCATCATCTTAAGCAAGAATTAAGGTAATAAATGACTAAATAATGCCTAATAATGTACAGTATTATTTGCATTTCAATTGCTTTGAGAATCACGTCAATTCATGTATTATTTCTACTACAAATTAAAGGTGGATATAATTTAGACTTAATGATCTTGACATCCAACATTTCCAAAATTTCATTGACATTCAGTTTCATCTTCTCTTTGTCAAGCTACTTTCTTTTTACGCAGTCCGCCAATTTAGCTACTTGGAGACGACTAAACTTACGTAATCTCTCTCTCCCACTTTAATGTATTAATTCATAAACGGTCTCAAAGAGTTAAAAGATGTAGTAACATCAGTTAATCCAACTAGAAAAAATAAAAACTCAAATAATCTTAGGTAACAACAAAATAAAAAACGTGACTAAATCGTGCGCTAGCATATTTCAAGATCTAGAAATACATACAACTTTTGTGCAGTTCTCACGCGACTCTAATTGAGTTTTTCCTTTTTGTTTGTTTCGTTCCAAAAAGATTGTACTATTTTCCTTATTAGTTTGTTCAAAAAAATTTGACACCTTTTTATATTCAAAAATAATTTAATTTTATCTGATGATTCTGATCATTCAAATATATAAAACTTGTTTTGAATGACGTATTTCAAAGTCTTTCTTTATTTTTAAATTTAGTGCGTAATTAAACTAAGGCGATATTTTTGGGATGGGAGCGTAAGAAAATTACCATACTGTACGGAAGGAAAAAATCATTTATACACCTAATATTTACGTCAAATCACATGGGTATATTATTGAGGTGAACATATCTACTTAATTTTATTATAGTTTTAAGTAATAACAACGTATATAGCAGACATATGTTCTATGTTCATACATGAGGTAGCCAGATTAGTGTAGCGATGGGCGTGGGGCCATGGTCGCGAGTTCGATCCTGCATAAGCATTCTTGGTTGAGCTTATCGCCATGGCTTGCCAAGTGTAGTTTACTGGCGGCGTGGTTTGCGACTCTGCGTCGATCAGGGTTTACTGTCTTTTACTCGAAAGAGTAGCGGTGCGAATTCGCCGTCGACAAAAAAATATGTTACATGTTTATTTGTTTGGCAAATAGTAGTGGTGCATACTACTATTTAGGAGCTTCTCTGCGATCGGTTGAAAGATTAGTTTGGGTGACAAGCGAGTCTTACATTGGATATACGGAAGGGATCAACGGTTTTACATAGATTTTATTTTTATATATTAATCCTTTTGTTTTCATACGATCATATTATTCACGTGGTATTTACTTCATTTGTTTCAAAATATTTATTTTATTTTCCTTTTTAATCTATTTAAAAAAAATAACTCTTTCCTTTTTTAATAATTTTTTAATTCCAACTTTCTACATATTTTTGTCAACGACCATAAAATTCAAAAAATATTTTTACTTTCTTAAATTTAGTACCAAATTAAAATTAGACAAATATTTTAAAGCGAGGAGTAGATTTTATTTTTACGATAATTTGAATTAGCCGCGTGGAACTCATAAGGGTGAATTATTTTCTATCGGGAGTTTCTTCATTCACATGACTTGAACTCAATAGACCACTTTAGTTAATTGAGGAACATATATCTTATCCATTTCGCACAATCTTTTAGATTAGTAGTATGTTGTTAGTAATGATTCAAATTTCTACGTTATAATTTTTTTCATTTCTCTTTTTCTTACTTCCAAATTCCTATGTAAGAAATAAATTTAAAAAATATTATACAGGAAAGTAATTGTATATTTGTTGGAAATTTGTCTTTGGTGGAGGTTGGGTCCGCTCATCTTCAATGACTTAAACATCATGGTTCCACGTGTTGGAGAACACAGTTCTTTACACGTGCTTAATCTATTAAGTGAGTAGATGGCCAGTAGGGCGAAGAAACATCAAATTCCGTTGAGAAATGAAAGAGATATTGGTCATGAAGTAAGGTGTTTGAGGCATGAAAGAGTGGTGTGTGACAAATCTACCACATCTGTAGGAAAGGAAGAATTGTTCATGTTATAAGTCTCTAAAGCTGAATAAGGGATTGAGACCGAGGGTAACCTATGTGTTTGAAGGAGGAGGACCTAGGTGTGCTTGGGTTGAAGACTACGCCAGCCTTGGCGCCACCGCCCGGTCGGGTCGGGGCTGTAAACTTCTTGAAATTATATTTTGGACCTCAAACTTTATTATAATTACAGTTTGGTCACAGGTTCGGAAAGCGTCGGCGCCACGGCACAGTGCGGGGCTCTGACGCCAACTCTCGAAGTTTTGGCGGCGTGGCGCCGACTTCTGGCAGCGGTGCGAGGCGTTCAGGTTTAATGTCACGTTAAGTTGTGGAGCGTTGGGCTATTACTCGCTTAATGTTTTGGCTCTTCGTTGAGCCTCTTAACAACCTTCTTAATAGTCATTAACCCATTAACACCCCTAAAGTCCATAAACGCTATACAATCGAGCCTTATTCGGTTGAGGAGAGACATATAATATACATTGAACACGATAGATGAGAACATATACAAAGCAGAAAATAGAGGAAGAACACACATTGAATACATATTTCTATAAGTTCTTCATAGTTAATGAAATCTCTCACTTTCTTGCAATCTTACACTCGAAGATCCTACATTATAGCGAACACTTGAGTTCCTTTGCTCGTTTGTTTGATTGTTGTTTTATCTTGGAAGATAAGTTTCCATTACAACCGTTGAAAGGATATTGGGCAATATTATCTTAAGGATAGATCGAGAATTTGGTCGACTCGGCCAAGCCAATTATATTGTTATATTTCCATATTATAAACATATTATTGTTGTTGTTATCAAGGGCTTCTTGATTTCAACCAACATCTCAACACTTCAGGAAGAAGATCGACAACGAGGAAGGATCGAAAGGCGAAGATCGAGATAATCGACACTTATTGATGTTGTGACAAGCGATGTTAGGATTGAAGCCTATTGTATTAAAATTGTAATTGATTATCCTTTCTAAGCACTAGTGATAGTTGTAAACTATTCTCGTACATCGACTCTAATATCAGCGATCTTAAGATAATATTGTACTAGTCTTTAGAAAGAGGAGGGCAATGATTACGGTCAGAGTTTGGTTCTCTCTTTGATGTTAGTTACAAATCTATTTTCATCAAAGATGAGATCTCAATTATTCATCTTTAACTTGAAGATAGAGTCGATAGTCTTGTTGGCAAGGCTAAGGTTCAAGAAGAGTTGTTGTGTAGCTCAGAGAGTGGTGTAAACAAGTGTCCACAAAAGTTGAGGATGCGATTGGAGCTGGAGGAGAAAGTGGAGATGATGGTTCATCTTGTAGCGAAAGCCTCCGTCTTATGGTAGGAGGATTTGGACACGTGTGACGTGGGCCAAATCCCAAAGGTATGAGTTAATTATTTATTCCTTGTCAAAAATGAGATTAAAGATGTCGATTAAAATGAACTAAATAAGACTACAAATATGAAAGTATTTCTTTATATTCCTACGCCTTAAAATCGAAAGTTTAATCTCACTTTCCTTAGGATAATATTGAATTTATAAACAACGGCCTAAAGATATGGACTTAGATTGTAATAAAATGATTTTATGGACAATCATAAGCATGAGAAGAGGACTAAAGACAAGGACTAGAGGACTAGTGACAATCGGTCACAATTTCTGACAGAAGATCAGTCTTTCGGCGGGATAGTAGCGGACACTCGATCATACAAAGCCTCGGGTGGTGAAGTGGGCGGATCCGTCACGTGACTTGGCGATGTTAGACACTCGATCATACAAAGCCTCGAGCGGAGGTGGTTGAGTTACGGATCTCGATAGATCGAAGGCGAAAATAAAGCGAGAAAAAAGAAATTGGGCCTTTCGATGCGCGAGCAATTGGGTGAGCGGAAAGTCTATATCACTTATGATCGGTTATGCCTAGCTACGGGCAAGAGATTGTTCATGCGAACGCTACCTTCTAAGTAAAAGATGTTCAGAAGTTATCCTCAAAGGAATTAAGGGAATGGGATCGCTCTTGGAGGTGATCGTGTCTAACCTTAGTTTCAAGAATTTGCTAGACAATATGGCTTGAGTTTTTGCCTCGTGTCATGGTCGATAATAACCAATATCGATGTCTGATAAAATTGTAGCCAAGTGGATGATATATTTGTAATCAGTGCATCTATGCCATCGTAGATTAAGTCACATTAAATAAAAGTCATTTCAAAAGCCAGCGAAATTGAGATTGTTGTGAATGCGTCGACATAAACCCTCGAATGAATGTGAGGTAGGCGAAGAGGCAAAATTACATTTTCGTTCCATAGAAGGAATGACGAATGAAGCACCGCTCATTTATAACTTAGTAACACCTACTTGGGTGATTTAAAGTTTGTAAAAATAGAGGGGGAGAAAAGTACGTTGTGATCTTAATTGATGATGATACAACGTATTGCATACTTTGTTGAAGAACAAAGATGAAACGAGTCAGAAACGCTGCGGAGTCGTAAAGGGCCGCGGCGTCGCTAGCCAGCGCCGCAGCGCCGGCAATGCCAGAAACTCTATGAAGTTTAAGCGCGCGGCCTCCTGCGAGCCGCGGTCTTGTGGGCCAAATTCGGGAACGCGGCGCCCTCGAGCGGTCGCGGCGCCGGAGGCGGATGTTGGAAATTACATATTGAAATTCGTAGTGATAGAGGAGAATGCGAAACATCGTTGATCAAGCGGCCTTCTTACTCACCTCAGACTAAGGGTGTTAGCGAAGCGCGACTCCGTATGCCCCGAGGCGTGTAGGGCAATACAATCCTTACCGTTTGCGACTCTTAGTAGAACTCCGCATAAGGATAAGGATAACTCTCCATATGGAACATGAAAAGAATCCCATATATAGATGTTGTGATATGGGATAGTGTGGCAAAGGGTTGAAATACCTAAACCAAAAGCGATTCGAGTAAGACCTAAGGCGTAGAGTGCGTATACACTAGATGCGCAAATAACGATGAGTGCGTTTCGCATCTTGGTGTCAAAGAATGTTGAAGTCTTTGAAGTCATCTTTCCTTGAAGAGGAAAACGAAGTAATTGCTCGAGGTTAATAAGAATCATGAGGGTGATTATCTGGGCAGGCGTTCCAAATCTGAGGACTCGAAGTTGATGACTATCGGGAACTTAATGTTCGGATCTACGGACTTGAGGATTAGATGTTGAACAAGCGAAGCAAAAGAGGACAAAGACTTGTTCGGGCCTTACGCTTTGTATGGTTGAAATGCACCATGGATAATTAACAAAGAATTGTCGACTCCAAGCATCGCTTTGGAAAGAAGCTAAAAACAAAGAAATAGATTAGTCGGATAGAACCATACTTATGTTATGGTTGATCTTCCTCCATGAAAAGAATCTTTGGGTTGTAATAGTAGATCTTTGGAGTTGAGTATACATTAGATGAATCTATTGGCGGGTATAAGGCCTCGACTAACGGGACATGTGTTCTATGTGAATAACTTAACATCCGGGGCCACATGATCTACGTGACTTGGATATTGAGACAATATTCCTAACTTAGGAGAGTTGGGTTAGAAGTTGTTGGGCTTCTGCAGAAATTCCTTATGGTCGGAAATGTCTATATTTTGGTCTGGAAGTTTGGATAAAGCGAAATAATGAATCGACTATAGAAACATTGACTACGATGTTAGAAAGCCGATTGAAAGTGGAAGAAGAAAGTGTCTGGAACAACAGGGGTTTAAGGTTCGAGGAGAGAAAAAAAGTGCATCGGCTTGTCAAATCTCTGTGCGGGCTTAAACAAGCCCAAAATATTGGCACGAAATCTCCTCAAATATATATTTCAACATAAAAGGATATGGGTATTGCAAATGACATCTTATGACTTAGAATCCCTAAGACATCTAACGAATTTGATCGTATTGCAAACTAAATACGTGATGAGTTCGACAATCTCGTTGAAGTGATCGATGGATTTAAATTATAGAGTTGATTGAAATCATGGTGCACCCGTATGCGGAAGGGATATGCTCAGTCACACTGCAAATAACACAGTATCGGTTCGTAAAGAAGACCAGTTGAACTAAGGTTTACTAGTGTTTCTGAAAATAATCAATAGACGGTGTTAAATTGGATGTGACGACATCTGAATTATTCGCTTATCTGTGATATTCTGGATGTCCAGTTGTTCTTGGTGAACAACATGATGCAAACTGGACATAAGACCTGAAGAACACTAATGTGCATGGTGTGTCTTAGGAAAATCCTCTAAGCAAATCTTGCATCGGATGATTCATGATGGAATCGGAGGTCGTAGCTTTGCCTGAAAGCATGATGAAGTTGAGTAACTTCACGACCTCTTAGAGGATGTCCTTTTTGTGAGTAACTCGTGCATTTGCTCTAGTTTGACCTTTGTGAAACCACGAATGGCGGTGTCACGGACATGCGTGTCATGACATAAAACCGTATAATGATTGATCGGGTGACCGTCGTGATTACAAATCGAAGGATATAACAGACCCTTTAAAGTTAAAGGGTTACCCACAGATCAAGATGTCTTCATGTCTAGGGGAATTGGCTTAAAACCCAATCAATAAGAACCAATATAGTGGACACGACCTTACAGTGGAGATTACGAAATAAGGTTGATGGGAAAACTAAAGCGTAAAGGTTGATTGAACACCGATGAAAAAAAGAGAACTTTGGATATTGGTTTCTTAAGAAACATAAGCTAAGGCTATTCCCGTTATATGCTAAAAATGTTAACTGTATATGGGTAAATGATAAGTTTTAAATTCTTTTATGATACTCAGTGATTGAGGTAAGGTTTGGGAAAACTTTTAATGGTTCCTAACTTGTAAAGCTAGGTATTGTAGGATACCTTGTAGGAGACCACTATTTAAGTGCGAGGACATGCGCTCGAATGAGCGCACTTAAGAATCGAGGGTGTCCACGGCCCACGGACAAAACACAAAGAAGGATTGAGTAGGAAAGGTGTTGTGTTGATACCTTTGTCTTGGCATATACTAAACGCGATGGTTGAGACATCACGTTGATCGCTGTGATAAATATGTCGATGGTATTTTATTATGGAAGGTTCAAAGCTCGGCTACCTCGCTTGGATCTGACATTGATCCGAAAAGATTGTTGAAAGAAGGCGCAGTGTGTGCACAAAATCTCTTCGAGAGGATTGTTGGAAATTTGCCTTTGGTGGAGGTTGGGTCCGCCATCTTGATGACTTAAACATCGTGGTTCCACGTGTTGGAGAACACAGTTCTTTACACGTCTTAATCTACTAAGTGAGTAGATGGTCGTATGGCGAAACATCAAATTCCGTTGAGAAATGAAAGAGATATTGGTCCCGAAGTAAGGTGTTTGAGACATGAGAGAGTGGTGTGTGACAAATCTACCACATCGGTAGGAAAGGAAGAATTGTTCATGTTATAAGTCTCTAAAGCTGAATAAGGGATTGGGACCCAGGGTAACCCGTATGTTTGAAGGAGGAGAACCTAGGTGTACTTGGGTTCAAGACTAGGCCAGCGCGCACCACCACTGCGCGGTCGAGGCTGTGGGCCGACATTATCTTTTTGGACCCAGACCCTATACTTTATTATAATTCAGATTTGGTCACGAAGTTTTGGAAAGCGCGCGCGCGACACAGCTGCGAGGCCACGGCGGCGCCGACTCTGGTCAGCGGTGCGAAGGCGTTTGAGGTTTAATGTCACATTAAGTTGTGGAGCGTTGGGCTATTACTCATGCGTTTTGGCTCTTCATTGAGCCTCTTATGACCCTCTTAATAGTCATTAACCCATTAACACCTTATACATCCATAAACACTATATAATCGAAGCCTTATTCAGATTTGAGGAGAGACATATAATATACATTGAACACACAATATATAAGAACATATCTGAGGCGAAAATAGAGGAAGAACACGCATTGAATACATATTTCTATAAGTTCTTCATAGTTAATGAAATCTCTTCATTTTTGCAATCTTACACTCGAAGATCCTTACATTATAGCGAACACTTGAGTTGCCTTTGCTCATTTGTTTGATTCTGTTTTATCTTGGGACATAAGTTTCTATTACAGCAGTTGAAAGGATATACGGGCGATATTATCTTAAGGATAGATCAAGAATTTGGTTGACTCAGCAAGACAATTATATTGTTATATTTCTAGATTCTAAACATATTGTTGTTGTTGTTCTCAAGGGGCTTTGTTACACCCCGTAAGTCCAGGACATGTATAAGAGAGATATGCGTAAGGAATCAAGACTTGGAGATTGAGTGCGAAAGGAGGAATTATTTTTAAACGGAAAATCTTAGAATCTTAGGAAAGGTAAAATGTTCGTTGTTGAGAATTGGATTCTCAAACTGCATTATTTGAAGAGTATGGAACTTTTAACATTATGGAAATTTATTTTTATGAATTTGGTCATGTAGGGCCCACAGAAATTTTACATTTTGTGGGGCCATGAGGGTTCTGAATTTTATGGGCGAATGAGAGGAGACACGTGGCACCCCGTATATTGTCTTGGGCGTTTTTAAGTAAGGGTAAAATGGTCATTGACCATGGTAAGATCAAGTCTTGAGCAGAGATTGTTGACCAGTCGGCTTGTCGGCAGGTATTATCCGTGTGTTATTCATCCTAGCCACTCAAGTGTTGCAATATAAGCCCTCGATGTGTTATATAAGCATACTACTAGTGCGAGACTAGTCTCGACACTTAGAAAAATCCTGACACTTTGTTCTTGACTAAGAGGCTCTCGGGTTTGGTCAGCTATCCATGAAAAAATTGTAGTTTTGATCCATTAGCCACAAGACTTTAACTTGATGTCCTAAGGGTATTGTAAGGATATCTCGATAGAAAGATTTGGAAAAGCAGCGTTTTAAGTATTAGTCATGGCGGAAACTTAAGAGTTCTTGACTTTGAAGTTGGAACTTGAAGATGAGTTCTTGTAGGCATAAGGAGTGCTTGGGCGGATTGGAACCTAAGGAAAGGAGCTAAGAATTGCTAAGGCACGACTTTGAATCTTGGAAATTTTAAGGGCTTATAAAGGTATAATCTTGTCGTTTTAGTAATTAAGATTTACTTGTTGTTGTAGCTATGGTTATTATGGCGTGAGTGTATATTATGAAGTTTGATAAGTATATTGGCTATTGGAACCCTAATCAGAAAACTAGCATGTTAGCCTTAAGATTACAATTCAAGTTGATTATTAGTTTAAGTAAATGCGTATGTTGTATAAAGAAGAAATTGTAGTTGTTGAAGTTGTTTACGACTATATAACATGTTAGACCTTAGAACTTGGAATTGGAAAAGGATTGGAAAAGACTTTGAATTGTTGGTTATTGTTGGTGAGAATGGCTAGTGAGTTTTAAACTACTTGGTATGAATTGTGGGCGGAATTTTACATGTATTGTAAGGCGTGTAATCCCTTTGGTTGGTTGTTGTTTTGAGCCTTAAAGTGGCGTGTTTGGTTATTGTATTCGGCCTTGAAAAGGTGGCAAAGTGAGTAGAAACAAAGGAAGTCTTTTAGATTTTCCGTAGAATTAGAGGCAGTATACTTAGTATTATTCTCGTTAGAGACTAGAAGTTGATAGTCTTGTTGTGACCATTATAGGTTGACAACTTCTACGTCAGCGTATTCGACAGCTTGTGGATTTAGCGAAAGGTATGTGAACTATCTCCTCTAGCATGATTCCTTAAGATAAAGAAAGTATGTCCTACTCATAAATGATCCGTTCCTTGGTTGTATTTGAATTGCCTAAAATAGAATTTGTTCTATGTACTTCCTTGATTGTACTTTGATGTTTAAATTGTAAGTTGTATAGTCCATTGCCTTAGTGAAGTTGGATTCTTAAAAGTGAAAGTATTTTACTTAAAGTACATAGAGTCTTGAAAAGGAAGTGGTTTCCAAATCTTTTGGCTAGTGCCTTAGTTCCAAAACCTAAGGGTCGTTATAATGACTTTAGAGTCAAAGAGTGATTTACTTAATTGTTTTAAGAGGAGAAGTGACATGATTTAAGTAGAAGTAACTTGTTTTAAAGGTGTGAGTTACTTGAGGTTTAAAAGTAGAAGAAACTTATTTTCTAAATATTAAGAGACTTGAAGTATTTTGAAAGTTAAGAACTTGATTTGTAAGTATGTGATACTTGGTTTTCAGTATAAGTCTCTTGGTTATAAAAAGGAATGGATATGTCTAAAACCATAAAGGGTTATAACGGCTTTATGGGAAGTTGGTTATAACGGCTTTATGGAAGGTTAAGAAAGTTGTCTATTTTGATTAATGGGCATAAGTTGCCTAGATTGTGAAAATTTGAAGTTACTTGATTTCAAGCTTTGAAATGAGTTTTCTAAAAGTGTAGTAACTTACTTTGAAAAATAGACATGCCTTGATACTACGGGTGTTAGTATCTTGGGGTTTTACATAAGAGAGTCTTTTGAAAAGATATGCGTCACGTAGTACCTTGGCTTGTTTAATTGAGAATTATTCTATGTGTGCCTTGATAAGTACTTTGGCTTGTTTAATTGAGAATTATTCGACAGGTGCCTTGATAAGTACTTTGGCTTGTTTAATTGAGAATTATTCTATGTGTGCCTTGATAAGTACTTTGGCTTGTTTAATTGAGAATTATTCGACGGGTGCCTTGATAAGTACTTTGGCTTGTTTAATTGAGAATTATTCTATAAGTGCCTTGAGTTTATAAAATGGAAGTCTATAGATTTTATGAACTTGCCTATGTGTGCTGGTGATAGCCTTTGAGTGCAAGTATTATGTTTTATTACGTTGCCGCGACTCTCGGTTGGAGAATTTTGTCTTGTTGTAAGTTTACTTGGGCGTCTGAAGCGGTGATGTGGGATTCCATGGGTATGCTTCCATTATTTGTGTTACTCATGGGCGTCTGCGATGTGGGATTTGGGGCATGTGACCGGGAGGCGGGTTAGATTCGGTTATAATGTCATATTAGTGCCTTAAGTAAACTAAAATGAGTGTAGATGAATAAGACTAATAAGAAGTTAGGGGATTTCTAACTTGCTTATTTATTGTATGAAGGTTGAGATAGGATAAGAGTATAAGTGAGGGTAAACCCCAGGCTATACCACTTCTCGAGGGTAAGAGTATAAATGAGGGTAAACCCGAGACATTATACCACTCTTTTACCATACTCCGGGATAAGAGTATAAATGAGGGTAAACCCAGACATTATACCACTGTCTCGGGGTAAGAGTATAAATGAGGGTAAACCCTCGAGGCGTTATACCACTGTTTCCATGGATTTGCTACCCATGATTTGATCGTGTGTTTCCTATTTTATATTGTAAGTATACTACTATTTACTCTCATTGTTAGTAAGGCCTTGTGTCTTTATTATTTGAGTAGTGACTTTGAGGCGCGTCCACGACTTGATATATTGCTTATGTATTGTGTATTGTAGGTTGGCAATCATATATGTCTCTGTTTTGTTTAGATTGTTATGATTTCATTACGATGCTGCTTCACATACTTGAGTACGTTCTTCGTCTTGACCTCGCCGGCTGCGTTCATCACCGTGAGTTTAGGTCTGTTGTTTGGTGATCGGCAGTGTAGGACCTGCTCGAGTTTTGGATAGCTCATACATTGAGTTTATCTTTTGGTATAAGTTCTTTCGATACATGCTTTTATACGATTATGGAGTGCTGGCGGGCCTTGTCCGTCATAGTTGATAAAACTCTTAGAAGTGCGTATTCATATGTTGGATTGGACTCGTATGCGGTGTTGTGTCTTTTGTTATGTATTTTATATGGCGGCCTTGTCGGTTTGCCCTTATCGTATGTTGGTTTAAAAAAAGGAGGTGTTATTTAAATTCGCAAGTTTACTTAGTTGTTAAGGTAGAAGGTGCCCGGTAGGGCACCAATCACGCCCGGGTTCGGGGTGACAGAGTGGTATCGAGCGATCCCCTCGGAATGTCTCTGACCGTGTCTAGTAGAGTCTTGATTATCGGTGTGTTGCGCGCCACGCCCGTATCTGAGGCTACAGGACATTTAGGAGTTGGTTTCTATTCTTCTCACTCTAAGATCGTGCCATGTATTGTGTTAGTAAGATAATCCCTCTCGCGTGATTTTGTGTTCTGATTATGCCTCGAGAGGCAACGGCGCCCGAAGGGCAAAGGAGTAGCGAGGCTACTAGTCGGACTCAGAGAGTTGATAGGGCTTATGCCCGAGGTATCTGGATGTTGTTCGATCGGCGAGTTAACCTGCGCGCGAGTTTTGAGGCCCCAGCACGAGCCTCCAGTTTCTCGATCGGAGAAGACTATAGGTCGTGAGAGCGATTATGTTATTGACGAAGATAGCGGTGCTACAATTTCATCGAGGAGGTTATTCGGCGTCTGACAGTGTGTACAGAGGGTAGAGGCAGCGGAGATCGGCGTAAGAGGCTAGGCCGGTTGGTTATCGGTGAGTTTTGGGCGGCGACCTCGGAGTGAGATATTCGTCGACTACCGTACATACCCCCGGTCCACGGTGGGAGGTTTGACCCATGAGGTATTTAAGAGCTGGTCAGAGCTCCGAGGTTGAAGTTCTCGAGGAGCGAGAGGATTTTCTCGATCGAGGCCACTTATTCCTCGATGTTTCCAATGTAGTAAAGCGTCGTTTGGGGAAATGCCGTTATAGCACAGTGTTTGTTATTATTGTGACGTCCGGGCCTGAGAAGTGGGAATGTCTGTTAGAAAGAGCATCGGTAAGGTGGTTGACCTATGAGGCCGATGGTTGGTTTCTTTTCCTCCGCGATTGTGCGTCCCCGAGGGGTGTTGGATGTCGGCCCGATCGTGGTAGAGGTCGAGTGGAGTTTATAGTTCTGCGGTCCTTGACTGCATAGATAGCGTGACTCTTTGGACAAGATCGGGGCGACATCGCGTGGGTTCTGGTATATTCGATTCTTTGGAATCATCGTGCGTTGTTAGATTGATTTTGCCACTAGCGTATATGTTTTCCACTGTGTTGCTAGCGATTTGTAAGTGATAGTACCCCAAGTAGGAATACTTTGATTAGTAAGAGTGAGAAGTTAAGAATGTTGACAAGAATGTTAAGTGAACTAAGACTATAGTTGTGTAGAGTTCCAAGTTGTAATTCCCATGCTGATGTAAGACACATAGGGAAGGATGTCTGGTAGAAATACTTTGGTTTATGTGCGAACCTCTAGTGAATAGGGGATAGGGTGAGAAGTACCTTGAGATAAGAGAGAGTTTTACTTGGACTAAGAATGAGAAGTTAAGTGTGGCGATGGGTGGGTTATGGACTCATTTCGGGTCAGCAGGTAGTATGGAATGGGGTGATGTTAGTTGGTAATAGTCTGCTATGTGATAGGGTCACGAGGGTGCAAGGCCAAGTCTAGTCAATCGTTATGCGAGTTCGTGGGCGCGTTCCACGGAATCAGTCGTAAGGACCGAGAAGAGTCTTAACGGGAATGTAAGTAGCATAGTGGCCAAGTTTGGATAGTAACTCGAGGAATGGGGAACAAGAAACAATATTGAGATTTTATGCGTATGTTATGTGGTGGCATGTGTGGCGTCGTTAGTCTTGTGCGATTTTGATTGATAGGCATAGTATAGAGTTTATCAGGAGTTTGTATAAGCAGCAGCGACTAAGAACATTCGGGACGAATGTTTCTAAGGGGAAGAATGTTACACCCGTAAGTCCGGGACATGTATAAGAGAGATGTCGTAAGGAATCAAGACTTGGAAATTGTGCGAAAGGAAGAATTATTTTTCAAACGGAAAATCTTAGAAACCAGGAAAGGAAAAATGTTAGTTGTTGAGAATTGGATTCTCAAAATGCATTATTTGAAGAGTATGAAACTTTTTAACATTATGGAAATTTATTTTTACGAATTTGGTCATGTAGGGCCCTTTAGAAATTTTACATTTTGTGGGGCCATGAGGTTCTGAGAATTTTATGGGCGAATGAGAGAGGGAGACACGTGGCACCCCGTATATGGTTTTGGGCGTTTTTAAGTAAGGGTAAAATGGTCATTGACCGTGGTAAAAGATCAAGTCTTGAGCTTGAGATTGTTGACGAGTCAACTTGTCCACTTTATTATCCATGTGTTATTCATCCTAGCCACTCAAGTGTTGCAATATAAGCCCTCGATGTGTTATATAAGCATACTACTAGTGCAAGACTAGTCTCGAACACTTAGAAAAATCACAACACTTTGTTCTTCAACTAAGAGGCTCTGGGTTTGGTCATTATCCACACAAAAATTTGTAGTTTTGATCCATTAGCCACAGACTTTAACTTGATGTCCTAAGGGTATTGTAAGGATATCTCAATAGAAATATTTCGGAAAAAGCAGCGTTTCGTATTAGTCATGGCGGAAACTTAAGGAGTTCTTGACTTTGAAGTTGGAACTTGAAGATGAGTTCTTCATGGGCTTCAGAGTGCTTGGGCGGTTGGAACCTAAGGAAAGGAGCTAAGAATTGCTAAGGCACGACTTTGAATCTTGGAAATTTTAAGGGCTTATAAAGGTATAATCTTGTCGTTTTAGTAATTAAGATTTACTTGTTGTTGTAGCTATGGTTATTAGCAAGCATGAGGTGTATATTATGAAGTTTGATAAGTATATTGGCTATTGGAACCCTAATCCGAAAACTAGCATGTTAGCCTTAAGATTACAATTCAAGTTGATTATTAGTTTAAGTTAAATCGCATGTTGTATAAAGAAGGAAATTGTAGTTGTTGAAGTTGTTTACGACTATATAACATGTTAGACCTTAGAACTTGGAATTGGAAAAGGATTGGAAAAGACTTTGAATTGTTGGTTATTGTTGGCCGAGAATGGCTAGTGAGTTTTAAACTACTTGGTATGAATTGTGGGGCGGAATTTTACACGTATTGTAAGGCGTGTAATCCCCTTTGGTTGGTTGTTGTTTTGAGCCTTAAAAGTGGCGTGTTTGGTTATTGTATTCGGCCTTGAAAAGGTGGCAAAGTGAGTAGAAACAAAGGAAGTCTTTGCGATTTTCCGTAGAATTAGAGACCGTATACTTAGTATTATTCTACGTTAGAGACTAGAAGTTGATAGTCTTGTTGTGACCATTATAGGTTGACACTTCTATGTACGGCGTATTTGGCTTAGCTTGTGGATTTAGCCGAAAAGGTATGTGAATTATCTCCTCTTCTAGCATGATTCCTTAAGATAAAGAAAGTATGTCCTACTCCTTAAATGATTCATTCCTTGGTTGTATTTGAATTGCCTAAAATAGAATTTGTTCTATGTACTTCCTTGATTGTACTTTGATGTTTAAATTGTAAGTTGTATAGTCCATTGCCTTAGTGAAGTTGGATTCTTAAAAGTGAAAGTATTTTACTTAAAGTACATAGAGTCTTGAAAAGGAAGTGGTTTCCAAATCTTTTGGCTAGTGCCTTAGTTCCAAAACCTAAGGGTCGTTATAATGACTTTAGGGGAGTCAAATGAGTGATTTACTTAATTGTTTTAAGAGAGGAGAAGTGACATGATTTAAGTAGAAGTAACTTGTTTTAAAGGTGTGAGTTACTTGAGGTTTAAAAGTAGAAGAAACTTATTTTCTAAATATTAAGAGACTTGAAGTATTTTGAAAGTTAAGAACTTGATTTGTAAGTATGTGATACTTGGTTTTCAGTATAAGTCTCTTGGTTATAAAAAGGAATGGATATGTCTAAAACCATAAAGGGTTATAACGGCTTTATGGGAAGTTGGTTATAACGGCTTTATGGAAGGTTAAGAAAGTTGTCTATTTTGATTAATGGGCATAAGTTGCCTAGATTGTGAAAATTTGAAGTTACTTGATTTCAAGCTTTGAAATGAGTTTTCTAAAAGTGTAGTAACTTACTTTGAAAAATAGACATGCCTTGATACTACGGGTGTTAGTATCTTGGGGTTTTACATAAAGAGGAGTCTTTTGAAAAGAATGTACGTACGTAGTACCTTGGCTTGTTTAATTGAGAATTATTCTATGTGTGCCTTGATAAGTACTTTGGCTTGTTTAATTGAGAATTATTCGTGGGTGCCTTGATAAGTATTTTGGCTTGTTTAATTGAGAATTATTCTATGTGTGCCTTGATAAGTACTTTGGCTTGTTTAATTGAGAATTATTCGACGGGTGCCTTGATAAGTACTTTGGCTTGTTTAATTGAGAATTATTCTATAAGTGCCTTGAGTTTATAAAATGGAAGTCTATAGATTTTATGAACTTGCCTATGTGTGCTGGTGATAGCCTTTGAGTGCAAGTATTATGTTTTATTACGTTGCCGCGACTCTCGGTTGGAGAATTCGGTTGTCTTGTTGTAAGTTTACTTGGGCGTGCAAGCGGTGATGTGGGATTCCACGGGTATGCTTCCATTATTTGTGTTACTCATGGGACATGCTTGCGATGTGGGATTAGGGGCATGTGACCGGGAGGCGGGTTAGATTCGGTTATAATGTCATATTAGTGCCTTAAGTAAACTAAAATGAGAGTGTAGATGAATAAGACTAATAAGAAGTTAGGGGGATTTCTAACTTGCTTATTTATTGTATGACGGCCGGTTGAGATAGGGTAAAAGTATAAGTGAGGGGTAAACCCCAAGGCGCTATACCACTTCTCGGGGTAAGAGTATAAATGAGGGTAAACCCAAGACATTATACCACATGTTTTACCATACTCGGGATAAGAGTATAAATGAGGGTAAACCCGAGACATTATACCACGCCTCGGGGTAAGAGTATGAATGAGGGTAAACCCAGCGTTATACCACTGTTTCCATGGATTTGCTACCCATGATTTGATCGTGAGTTTCCTATTTTATATTGTAAGTATACTACTATTTACTCTCATTGTTAGTAAGCCTTTGTGTCTTTATTATTTGAGTAGTGACTTTGAGGCGTCGTCCACGACTTGATATGTGCTTATGTATTGTGTATTGTAGGTTGGCAATCATACATGTCTCTGTTTTGTTTAGTGTTATGATTTCATTCTGATGCTACTTCACATACTTGGTACATTCTTCGTCTTGACCTCGCCCGAGTGCGTTCATCTGCATGAGTTTAGTCTGTTGTTTGGTGATCGGCAGTGTAGGACCACCTTTCGAGTTTTGGATAGCTCTTTCTGTTGGGAGTTTATCTTTTTGGTATAAGTTCTTTCGATCTGAGCTTTTATGCTGATTATGGATGCAGCGGGGCCTTGTCCGTCATAGTTCGATAAAACTCTTAAGTGCGTATTCATATGTGGGATTGGACTCATGTACGGTGTAGTGTCTTTTGTTATGTATTTTATATGGTAGCCTTTTCGGCTTTGCCCTTGTACGTATGTTGGTTTAAAAAAAAGGAGGTGTTATTTAAATTCTGCAAGTTTACTTAGTTGTTAAGGTAGAAGGGTGCCCAGGTAGGGCACGATCCAGGCGGAGTTCGGGGTGTAGCGAACTGCTGCGATTTCAACCAAGCGTCTCAACAACGAGGAAGAAAATCAACACTTCATGGAAGGATCAAAGACCGAAGATCAAGATCATCAACATTTATTGATGTTGTGACAACTGATGTTAGGCTTTGTCACGACCCGACCACAGGCGCGGCGGTGCCCTAAGGGCACCCGTCAGTATACATCGAGAATAACGATGGAACATACATAACACGTAAACTGTATAAAGTAAACAACTGGCAACCGATAAAGTGCGCTTCCATAAAATATACTTAATCAAAAGTACAACTTGTTCTTCTGACCCAAAACCACAAGCGTGACCACGGACCTCACAGAATAACAAGCGTGGCGGGGCGGGGCCGCCGTACCTGAATGTACAAAATACCTACAGCATCAGGGAAAAGTTGTACCAACAAAACAAGCCTCCGGAGGAATGGAGCTTCTGACACCAGAACAATGATCCTAAGAATGAGGATCCACGCTTACCACTACTGCGGCGTCAGCGCGGCCAGGAAGAAGTCGATTACCTGATATGTACCAAGTATGTAAAGCGGAAAATCTTGAAAATACCTCGTAAGTATAAAATAGCGGAGACATGTATAAAAATCGGTTCTGAAAAGCGTGCCTTACTAATAATGAGAATATCAAACATATACTGATCTGCGTGAAAATAGGAAGCTCGTGGTCAAAGCAAGGTCATCCGCGCATTATCATTAAGCACTCCTCCTCGCAGGACTATTTCACCGCGTGGGTCATGTGGACCGCGTGAGGTATTCTCGCGTAGGTTGTACTCACCCGCATGAGACTATTTCACCCGCATGAGCCCTACGGACTCGCATGAGGTATTCCTCGCATCATGGGTAGCAAATCCACGAAATAGGTGGTATAACGTCTTGGGGAATTACCCCTCATTTATACTCTTACCCTGAAGTAGGTGGTATAACGTCTTGGGGGTTTACCCCTCTTTTATACTCTTACCCTGGAGGAGGTGGTATAACGTCTTGGGGGTTTACCCCTCATTTATACTCTTACCCTGGAGAAGGTGATATAACGTCTTGGGGGTTACCCCTCAATTATACTCTTACCCTAGCTCAACCGGCCATCATATATAACATAAATAAGTTAAGAAAGCCCCTAACTTCATATTAGTCTTGTTCATATACCCTCTCATTTTAGTTTACTTAAGGCACTAACATATCTTAGTAAAAGAAATCCGGGAATTTAACCCAAAGTACTACATACTTCTACTCTTTTAAAACCTTAGGCAATTTATGCCTTAAAATTTCAATTGCCTTTCACAACCTCAAATCATTTATCAGTACTCATTTTACTTAGAGTAAATCTTCCTTTATTAACTTTCCATAAAGCTAATATAATCACTTCCCATAAAGTCATTATATTAACGCTATACCTTAGTCAAATACATTTTCCTAAGACCCAAGGGACTTACACTTTTAAAAGAAACAAGAATCATATACTTGAACACATCAAGTCCCTTAACTTTGAAAAACTCAAGACATCCTTAGTACTTTTTTTTAGAAATGAGTTAATCCCCCCTTACTCACAAAACTTGACCATCCTTAAAACAAGTAAGGGATATCAAACCTTGTACGTCTATCGTACTACATGGTAAAACCATTCGTACTCGAGAGATAGGAAAGTTCCACATTACCTCTTGGTTAATCCACTTGCTAAGTCAAAATACATGCGTAGTATGTCAACTATAATGACCATGTCGTTTATTAACCTCTAGTTTCAACATAGAATTATCAGTGTAAAGTCACTAAATTCTACGGAAAATTGGGCAGCATTTCCTTTGTTTCTACATACTTTGCCACGCTTTATCAGTAGAATTCAATATCAAACGCCACTTTTAAGGCCCGACAACCCAATCAACACAAAGGGAATTACACCTAATCTTGGGTGTGTAAAATTCTGCCTACAATACATAACAATTAACTTAACAAGTTTAGGGTAGTATTTTGGCTACAACATGCTTACATAACCTTCTTATCCAATTCTTTCATATCGAACCATATTTCTTACATGCGATTTATCTAAGAGCAATATTTACCACTACAAGATCTTTCTCCTTCACATGCAACACCAAAAACTAGCTCTGAGAAGAATTGTTACCTTAGAGCTTTTAGCCAAATTATTCCAACAAGTTTGCTATCCTCGCTTTCCAAAACACCACCACATGATACTCCTGAGCTAGCCAACAAGCTTCCTTCTTGCCACACTTTTTGATTTTCCTCGAGCTTAGATTTCCTCTTGAAATTCTAGAGAGAAGGAGAGCTTTTAGCTTTAGAGAGAGATAAGAACTTGAAGAATGACCAAGTCTTCAAGACTTGGTCAATAAGTAGTCATGCAAAATCGGATGGGGAACAACATCGCCTCCCGTGGCCTTTTAAAACAAAGCGGTTGATTTTTCACTCGACCGCGAGAACCGCCTCGGCGCGCGCCCTGCGGCCAGCGCTGGCTGAAACCTCTGCCGCTCAGGAACTTTCCGGGCGCCCACAGCTTCCTGCGCTGCGACCTGCATCCGTCCGGCGCGGCCAGCTCTGGCGAAACACCTTTACGTCATTGCACCTGAACTTGTAACTCCGTAACTTTCTACCGATGTCTATCGGCGAGCGGTTGGTTGCGTTGGAAACTAGACTCAACGAACTACGCACTAGGCCTTTGAAACACCTAGGAACTCTTAATTTAACGGGTCATAACCCGCCTCAAAGTTGACCAAAAACCCGTCTGAAACAACTCGTCAACCTATCCTTCTAAAATTTAAGTCTTAATCCCTTTCGTACGCTCTCACACGTATGGCCAGAACTACGGGGTATAACAGGCTTCAAGTCTATTGTATTAAAATTGTTATCTGAAGATGCTACTTGATCGAGCCAAATATTTCAATAAGAAAATGACCATGCTTTCTACTAATTATATAATTATTTTACTTGTCCAGATTTAGGGTGTGTTTGGGAGGAAGAAAAATATATTTTTTTAAATAAATATTTTTTAGTGTTTGGGTAAGTAATTGAAAAGGTCACTATTATAAATAGAGTTTTTCTTGCCGATAGATGTCGGTAGGAAATTATGGTATAAAATATGATTTTTTCATCTCATTTTCGTCGAACCAGCTCGAAAAACACATGGTGAAAAACAGGTTCTTATTGAAATACTGAAAAACTTTCTAATTTACTCGTGTGAAAATAATATTACGTTTTCTTTTTCTCACCGATGTAATCAAAATATTTGTTGAAATAACCACTAAACATTTTTCCAAAGAGCATTTATATGTAATTTAAAAAATTATGAGGTGGAATGGGGTGGGATAGTCAAAGAGGGGGATAGGACACATTTGAGGAATGAGAAAAAAGCAATAAACTTGAAATGTCACTTAGTTATGCAACTTATTTTACATATTTACATTAGGAAAATTGTTTCCCAAAATATCTTAACTAATCACACATTAAAAAGGTAACAACTTTTGGTACTTCAGGAGGAAGAACTATGTACTAAGACAGAGACAAAGAAGAATTGAACTTGATCTTAAATATTACTTATCGCAAAGGCTAAAAACATCAAATAAACAACGCCAACTAAAAAGAAAAGAAAAACTACAAATCCAATAAAAACAAATACATTACTCTCTCTATCCCAATTTATGTGATACTCTATTTTTTTTATCAATTTCAAAAAAATGATAATTCTTTATATTTAGTAACAATTTAACATTAAACTTTCCTTAAAATCCGTAGTGGGATGATTTATAACCATACAAATATCTATGACTTATTTTAAATTACAAATTAAAAAAAACTTTCATTTTTAAAATTTGAACACAGCTAAAACCATCACATAAATTATGATGTACCACTAAAAATAACATGAATTAGTGATGGACTATTCATCACTGATCCCATTTAAAGAAAGGTAATAACGAATTATCAAGAAATGGGACTAATTTTATAGCATTCCCATTTTTTGTGTAGTGATATTAATCTAAAATTTTGAGGAAAAGAAAAAAATCCGAGAAGCAAATTAACTACTCCCTCCTTGCCAATTTGACTGTTTTCTATATTTATAAATAATTTAACTTTATGAGATCATTTACAATCATATAAATATGTAAAATTTATTTTAGACCACACATTTCAAAAAAAATCTTTATTTCTTAAATTTTATGCCAAATAAACTAGATCAATCTTTTTAAAATGAACGGAGTACAAACTTTCATATATTTTAGCCAAATTTGCATCCAGTAGTGATGTCGGCTTCATTTTGATACATTTCATTTAATGCCAAAGGGCCCTATCAGCTAAATAAATGTCAACTATTTAGTATTAAAATTAGATATAATAAGGCTAATTTTTTTTGTTAGTTCAATAATTGGCTTTAGAGTAGGATCCTCTGTATATTAGTCCTACTCTTTTTTGTGGTTGGCTGGATTGGTTATCCAGTCAACTGTTGTTTTCCGAGGTCAGACAAAGCCCTCTGACGGAAGTTAATTTCAAGGCTAATTTCATTCCAAGATTACAATATATATATATATATATATATATATATTTCAATCTAGGCTAAGAATATGCTACTCATCCTAATTACATTAATATGATGGAGATAATTTGAATGTAATAAAGATCAATCTAGGTTAAGAATATGCTAATCATCATAATTATATTGATATGACGGAGATAATTTATATGTGATAAAGATAATTATGGATTAGGTTCATAATTATCTTATGACCCATGATTTTAGCGGGAGGTTCTCGCATCTTGAGGCGTCACGAAAACATCAAGCGATGCAGCGAAAGACCTTTCGTGAAAATATCTGCAATCTGATAACGAGACGGTACATGGAGAACTTGGACTTGTCCATGTGCAAACTTTTCACGGACAAACAAGATATCTATTTTCATGTGTTTTGTGCGTTGATGTTGGACAGGGTTATCTGATAAGTATATCACAATAAATCACGATTTCTTTTTCGATTGGACAATGATGTTCTAAAAGAAGATAACATAGCCAACATGATTAAGCCGACCATTAGCTACTCGCGGTATTTTGCTTAAAGACTTGAGCGAGGCGATTGTCGTGACGTTTGACGACCATGAAATGAGGTTGTCTCCTAAAATACACAATAACTAGAGGTGAAACGTTGTGTATCCAGGTAGCCACCCCAATCAGCATCTGTATAGGAAGTAAGTCTAGAAATGGTGGACTTATACATATGCAACCCACCGCATAATTCGTTTAAGAGCCCCCATATGCTATTCTTTCGAATTACACATATGTAAATAAACCTGTTGAACTACATAGGAGATATCAGGACTCGTGAATGTAAGATATCGCAATGCCCCACTAAGCTGTGGTAATGTGTTGGGTCACTGTATGGAGAGTTACTCAATTTCGCCTTTGTATCAACCGGCGTATGTGACCAGTTTGCACGAGGACATGTCAGCTTTGTCAATGATCTCAACGGCGTATTTCTTTTGACAGAGAAACAGACCACCTGCATATTGAGTTACAGCAATGCCCAAAAAATAGTTTAAACGATCCAAATCCTTCGTAGCAAATTTCAAAGCAAAGAAGCTTATAATAGACTGACGAAGTGACTCAGATGACGTTGTGAGAATGATGTCATCCACATAGAGAATAATATATGTAATGTCATTTCCCTTCTTGTAAATAAACAAAAACTAATTTGACTTGTTGTGTGAGAACTCAGTGTGGATACGAACCCTGCAAACATGTTATACCACGGCCTGTTTTTTTTTTCAAACCATATAATAATTTTTTCAACAAGAAACATAATTCGGATGAGTAGGATCTCGAAAGCCCAAAGGCTGGTGCATATAAACTGTTTACTTTAGGTGACCATGTATGATGTTCATATTAGATGGACGGGGCACTAATTTCCACGTCTTATTTTTAATAGGAACATCAATTTCGTCTAACATGACATCTTTTCAATTCGGGTTTGATATGGTTGCTTTGAGATTTTTTGGTAGTGGTGATGGTTGAACCGAAGAGGTTAGGTTAAATTGACGCTTGGGCCGAAAAATTTCGTGAATGGCATGAGTTTCAACAGTCCGAGGTGGGACCGGGATATATGGTTAGGGCAGTGGGTTTTGTGTTTGTGAACTGGGCCGATGAGAGGTTCTATTTTGGGCTGGTGGAGATGGTCAGGTGGCCTGGTTGCGGAATTGGATGAGGGAGCAGTGGGCTTTCTCATTTGGGCCTGCCAGTCACTGGTAGGGATGTCAATGGGGCGGGGCGGGGGAAGGGTATCCCATACCCGTACCCACCACCTAAAACACATCCCGCGCCCGTCCGCGGAAAGTAATTCCTCCGCCCCGCCCCTTACTTGGCGCGGATACCAGCACTCGTGGTACCCATTAATAAAATATTCAAATAATGTCTAGCAATTGTTTTAGTCACCAAAATGAAAGTTATATAAGAAAAAGGGGGGGAAATGAACTTTTCCACTATGGTGTATCGAATATCAAGTCTTAAAACTTGCCAAAATATTATGAATATTAAAAAACAGTAAAGATGAAAATATTTAACAAAATAAAGGAGAACAAAGAAAATAAGAAAAAGAAACGTGGTGTATTTGTGTTTAACCAGCAGGACACGGTGCGGGTTAACTCAAGTCACATTTTAAATCAAGAAAGGGCCAAATAAATTTGTAAATAGCCTAATTAAACTAATAGATGATACGGATATGAGCGGTGCGGGTACGGTCGGTGTGGGTACGGTGCGGGTAGCGGGGCGGGGCGGGTACGGGGCGGGTCTTATATGAAATCCACCCCCGCTACCCGGCGGGTAGCACTTTGATACCCATACCGCCGCGCCCACCAAACCATCCCAGTACCGCCCGATTGGGCGGGTGCGGGCGGTACCGCGTTACCCGCCCGTGACATCCACAGTCCTCGGAAATGTACTGGGTCGAGGCCAAAGATGAGGAAGTCGTGGGTTCCTCGACTCGGACTCGCCTAGTCCCATTTTGTTATTGGACCGCGCATGTTGGGATGGTCCAGCCCAGGCATTAACGGGTTGGGCATGTAGATTGTGATTCAAAATTGGATGTATTCTAACGTCCAAAAATTCATATGAAAGTGAAGACCCCACGTGAGATTTAGCAAACGAAAATGTAGACTCAGAAAAAATAATGTGACGAGAGATGATAATTTTCCTATTAGACACACCATAACACTTATATCCCCTATAATTTTGTGGGCATCCCAAAAAAAAACACAAGGAGTCAAACGGGCTTGAAGTTTATTAATGGTTGTGGATTGAAACAAGAGATGACAAAACACCCAAAAACCCTTAAAATGTGTATAGGAAGGAATACGATTGTATAACATTTGTGTGAGTGATAGGTTTGAGAGTAGTTTTCTAGGAAGAATGTTTTAAAAGATATGTGACCATTTGAAGAGCATGATGCAAAAAAGACGGCGGTGTGGACGAATGCACAAGACGTGTGCGAATTAGGTTATTGATTGTTCGGATTTTTCTTTCGATTTTTTCATTTTGAGGAGAAGTATGTGGACATGAAAGGCGAGACTGACCCGTTTGGTGACAAAATTCCTTAAATTGGTCATTTATGGATTCCCTCACATTGTCACATTGAAAACATTTAATGTATTTCTCAAATTAGGTTTTGATAAAAACACTAAATTGTTTTAAAATTGTGAAGACCTACAATTTCTGTCCTATGAGAAATGTCCACAGAAAATTCAAATAATCATTCAAAATAAAAATATAATACTTATGACTTGCCGAACTTAAAATCGGGGATGTCCACAAATCATTATGTCTGATATCAAATGACATAAGAGTATTAGAAGTAGATAACGTAAAAGAAAGTTTAACATGATTCTAAAAAACACATACTTGGAAAACATGAGAGTCCACAAGTTTGTTACAATCAACAAATTTATTATTTCTAAGAAAATTGAACATCGGTGCTCCTGGGTGTCTCAACCGGTTATGCCATAAAATGGGAGAATAACTGCAAAGGTTGATGGATTGGTGACTTGGTTGATGGTAGTGGTAGTGATAGGATACAAATTCTCAGTGCTATTGCATCGAATTTGTGGCATCCCCATCTGAAAATGCTTCACATAAAACACAAACAAATCAAAATTAACAGAAACATTATTGTCAATTATAAAACGACGTACATATATAAAGTTTTTAATTAATTTAGGTGCATGTATGATGTTTTTCAAATATAAAGGTGGGTAAGGGGGAGGGGCAGATTTAATTGGTCAATATCACGAATTGAAATTTCCTTCCCACTGTCAACAACAATATTTTATTACTGCTCAAATTAAAATAAAATGAGAGATTACATTGAGATGCCATCATGTGTGGCGTTTCTCCAGTGTCCATGTACCATGAATCAACGGAAATACTTAGATTCATATTGGTCATGACCTATTCAATAACTGTGGGGGCATAACCTGCAGAAGATGGTACATGGGTTGCAAAAACTTACTGCAGGTGATACACAGGAATCGGTGTGTAGAAAGCGGGAGGAGAGTCGGGCCATTTGGTGTGAATGCAGGCGGTGGGGCAGCCCATTGCGGTTGCCCGACCCATGATCGTCTTGCCCCACCGTCACTTGGCTGGTTGAGCTAACGCTAATGGGGTCTGTTTTTGCCCTGCCAGCCGCGGTTGTTGCCACCGCCGGCGACCTGTCCGCCACCCGTCCCCGTCCCTTTCCACTATTATTTTTCCCTTTGTTATTGTTACTTTTTTGATCCATTATTTTATCGGTTCGAACCACTACCGGAACCAAAATTTTGAGTGCCAAAATAATTATTATTAGTGCTTGTGAAAATAAGAGCGGTACCGTCAATAGTTGCCGCCATGTCGCCTGATTTTGTTTTCGGGTTTCATCAAGAATTAATCTCAAACGAGCCTCCTAGAATGATGGTAATGGATTGTTTTATTGAATGAACGTAGCCACACCATCAAATTGTTCATTCAATCCGGCAATCAATTGTAGAACTAACCTTTGATTTGTCACCGGTGCACCAACATTTGAAAGTTGATCGACAAACATTTTCAACTCTTGAAAATATGCGGAGACATTTGAAAAATCATCTAATTTTACCGCCCGAGAAATTTTATTATACTATGTAAAACCGAGTATCGTTCACAGAGACTGATTTATCAATTACCAATTAACTAATTATCACGACCCGACCCGGCGGGCCACGACCCGGTGCCCTAATTGAACACCCTTATACTAACATGTCACACATAATTCGATTGATACCAAGAACAACATATAAACCTCGTGAAAATAAGCTGCGGACTCATAACGTTAAATATCAACGGAACTTGTCTCCTGATGAGTCACATCAATTCAACATAACAACATAGGGAAGCCGACAAGGCTGCCTCTATACATGGGACTATCCAAGATAAATAACAAATGACACATATCCTACGTCACGCATACCTGACCCGCGGTATCTACTGGGCCTCAGAATACGATAATGAAATGTGACGGGACAGGGCCCAGTCGTGCCCCTGAATATGCATAAATAAAAAATAAGGTTCTGTACCAAATTGACTAAGTTCCAAATCAATGGAGCTCTCCAAACAGCTGAACATGAATCCTGGCGGAGGATCGTCAAGCGAGTACACTGTACTGCGGACGTGAAACACGGCACGAAAAAGATTCGATCTGAAATAATGTACTGAGTATGTAAAACATGAAATAATGTAGATGAGATCATAACTGGACAAGATAACATGAGATATGTGTAATAATCAAAATACCAATACAACTGTGCCATATAGAAATGAGAGTCAATTGTGCCTTATAAAATGAGAGTCATATCAAAACCATGGATGCCTGTCCATAGAGTCATCATGTACATATACATACCGTATCCGGCCCATTATGGGACTCGGTGAATGAAGTCATATACATATACATACCGTACCCGACCCCCTAATGAGAATCTCGGTGAAATCATATCATATACCGTACCCAACCCATTATGGAACTCGGTGAATGAAGTCATATATATATGGATACTTATCCATAAAATATGGATACATGTCCACAAAGTGTGGATGCTTGTCCACTTATTTCATACCCGGCCCATTCTGGGACTCGGTGAAATCATCCTATATATATATACATATCCGGTTCGGGACTCGGTGAAATCATATAGTCATATCCGCACGAATAGAGTATCATGAGTAACTTTATACAAATTAAATCATCATTTGACTTTCAATGGAATAAAATAGAATAACTATTACTTTAGAAAAATCAAGGCACTATCATATCATGTATCATTAAGAATTAGGATTCAATAGAGTTATGTACGTCCTCTGTACACTCATTTAATATAAATCATGCCAAAAGAAGAAATGATAGTTTCACATACCTTTTAGTCGAACTAACCAACTCAATAATAGAATATGTATCGTCTAGTACTTCAATCTATAATAATAGTAATTCGTTCGTCAATTACATGTCTTCTGGCATACTTAATATTTATCGAATGACAACTCTCTTTTCTATAGAAATTTGGGTAGCACTTCCCCTATTTATAGGCACATCCACAACTCACAAACAAAGCCAACAATACCAATAACAAGATGCAACTTAAAGAATGTACCAAAACAGTCCCATATAGTTTATTATGCTACCATTATACATTCTTTTTCCTCACATTCATGGAGTACAACCAAAACAGCAACCAAGGTGACTTATACACCTATTTCTCATGTTAATCTAACTCCTTAATCATACTAAAACAACCCTTAAAAACAGTCCGTACTTCTAGCAAAAATCGAGAGTTCAAAAATGCAAAAAATAACACTTTTCTACACCTTAATTCCTTAAGACATATCTCCACAATTACAACAATGTATATGCATGTTTATAACTTAATTTCCAGCATTATAATCTTAACAAAACAACCCTGTACGTCACGATAATGTCGATAATTTCATGAAGTTCTCGGCCACAACATGTCATAATTCCATAACTTTTCTCATTACTTTCTAAACTCCAATTTCATGTTTCAATACTTTCATATGACTAATTACAACTTAAATATCAATGTTTATTTTTAATTTAAACATGCAATTAGTGACAATAATAACAACACAACAATCAAAGCCAATGTATACCAAAATAGTCCATAAAATTGGTAATCACAATCTCAACAACAACCACATGCATTTCTCTTATTTCCACTTCCTCTATATCATGAGTTTATCCATTAATCACAACATCATTTAATCTTCCAAATACTCCATAAAAAGAAGAATTCTTACCTTAATTTGTAGCCCAAAACAGCCCCTAAAGTCACGTACCCACTGCTCCAATTTTCTTCACCATTGTCACCACTTCTTCAACTCAAAATGACATGCATGTATTCTACAAGTTTAATCCATCATTCTTACATGTTTTTCTTCCAAAATGTTCATCTTTCAAGCCACAATTTCTGGGCTAACTATCGGTCCAGCAGTGCTGATAATACCCACTGTTTTGGGTGTTAATCTTGGCTTAGAACTTAGTTGAAGGATTTAATCTTGGAAGAGGAGGGAATTTAGTCTTTAACTTAGTTGAAAATGGAGAGAAAAATCTGTTTGGGGAAGAAGAGAAGATAGGAGAGATACGAGGGATATGGGAAGATGAAAATTTTAAGTTAAAGGCAAGGAATTGAGTGGAGCATGGGTATGTGTAAAATCTGAAAATTCCCTTGCATGCTCACGTTTTTTGAGGCTCAAATCTCTAAAATTTATCCACTAATTATTATTTTCTCCACTAAAAATTAATCCCACAATTAATTAATCTCCCACCTAATTAATCTTATATAAAATCCAAAAATTTCAATTCAAATATAGTATATACACGGCACTAAGCCTATACCACACGTGTTGCATCCAAAATTATTCTGGAATCACATCCTTTGTATACAAATTTCCGGATTAGAATATATACGTATACTTTATATCCAATATTCAGATCTTACTTCCTTAATTACGTTCTCTAATTATCATCTTAAAACCACGATATGTAACACTAATCTTTCATTTCTATTTGACAAACGAATATAAGTGGTGATTTCTAAACTACAGAATTAACAAACTAAAATAGATTGCGGGAATAAAATAGAAGTGAAAACACACAAAGTTTAATTCAGTAATGAAGGCAATTAGGGGTTTCAATCTCATCAACAATCCACTCTATGCACTACTAACAATTCTTTTTCTTATTAAGATAGCAGGTTAAATGAGATGTTCTATATTTCGGTTAGGATATATAGAAACTCAACCTAAGTGAGAATTTTCTAAATTTCTATGATAAATTCAATCACATAGGAGAATTAAGATCAATAGCCTAAAAAGCTACACAGGCAATCGTGATACTCTCGTTCAAGATTAAACCTACGTCTAATCAACTGTAGCATATTTAAAACTCACATCTTAGTTCTCGATTTAGAATCATATAGATAATGAAAACTAATGGCCAGTTAATTCTCATTCAATAAACGCAAGTTGAATAGATCTTAATAGACGGAGAATAACTATTAGAACTGCATTAAATCATAATAGAGTTTCAAGGGAATCAATGGAAAACCCTAATAAAAGTAATTAGCTCCTAGACATTCTAAGAAAGCTAATTAACTCAATATCCAACATGAACTGAATTAAAGTAAAGAAAAGGAAAAGAACTTGAACAATAGATGTCTCTAATTACTCTTTGACCTCTTGTTTCTTGCCTTCAATGTGTGATATTCCTCAGAAAAATGCCTCATCTATCCTTTTATAGCAACCCTAATCTTTCCTTTTGAAAAGACCCTTTTGCCCCTGGAAAAATTGAGTTTTAAGCCATTGGCGTCGCGGCTCTAATTCCCGGCGCTGCTTGGGCAGAAACTTATTGGCATTGAGGCATCGCGATGCTAAATTTGGGCGTCGCGGAGCTAATGCTTATCGACCCCACACGGTTTATAATGTTATTTTGGGCGCCGCGGCTATATCATTGTCAACCCCGCGTGGTCTACTATGTATTTTTGGGACTTTTTGATTTAAACCATTAACCACACGCGATTTCTGATGTCTCTGGCGTTCTTCATCCATAATTTATTTAAACTGCTTTCTGAGCTTTCCAAGGCTTCTTTGACTTAGCTCTTGTTACCAGATATGTCTTTTTGTCATCAATTGTCGCCTACTTCTTTTGAATTCGCCTTACTCCTTTCTGAATCACTTAAACCTGAAAACACAAAATAACACGCATAATACTGCACAAAAAAACTAAAAGACAAACAAAAGACTCCCTAAAACATACTCTAAAATAGTACTAAAATCTACCTAACAAACGCTCCCAAGCTTGTTGAGCCGTAGAGTCCGATTCCAAAATGGTGTGCAAAAGGTCATTTGAGATAGTGTCGTAAATTCATTGAAGGACTATAACATCTTAACGAGACCATAAATTAGTGTCAACAACGGTGGTCTCCGATGAAGACTTGGAAGGATTAATATGATGTATGACTTCGTATGTTCCGCAATGGATTTTAAACAACTCAGTCCAAGAAGAGTATTGCTCTTTTTCTATCTCAAGGGTAGTATGAATAAAGTTCTTGACGTTGTTTACGGCAAGAGCGAGATGCAATTTTGGTTTGTCGGTCATTTTTTTTACCCAAGAAAATACAAGAAATTGAGAAGAGAAAAGATATTTTGGTATTTAGAGTGAGGGAGATGAAGAACCCTGATTAGAGTTTGGTTAGAAGGTGCTGAAAAAAATAGGGTAGGGAGGTAGTATTTCAGCTAGGTTTGGTTTTTATGAAACCCTAGTTAGGTTTTGAAGTCCGAAAAAATTTGTTTTTGGCTAGGGTTTAGTTGGCCGAAAGATGGTTTTCGGGTAGGGTTGGGTGAGGCCCACCGATGAGGAGTTAGGGCAAAAAAATGGGAGGTTAATTTGTGGCTCTTGATACCATGAAGGAAGTTAATTTCATGTCTTATTTCATTCCAAGATTACAATATATATACAAATATACATAAATCAATCTAGGCTAAGAATATGATAATCATCCTAATTACATTTATATGATGGAGATAATTTGGATGTAATGAAGATCAATCTAGGCTAAGAATATGCTAATCATCCTAATTACATTGATATGATAGAGATAATTATGAATTAGATCCATAATTATCTTAACACCCTCCTCTGTAACTTTTTGCAGGAATATAACATCACTACCCTCTGGTAGTTTACCCAAAAAAAAAAAGATAGTAGGGTATTTTTCATTATTAATTGAAACCAAGTATGATATTTATATTAGATGTAAACCCTAAACTCTAAATCCTAAAACCTTACCTTCTTTTACAATCATAAGGCAGAAAATAATCTTATATTATTCAAGTTTTTGTTCCAAGTACTTGAAAAATAATACAGCAAAAGATGTACCATAAGTCTAACTGCGAACAAAGACTTTAGTGGTACAAACAGAAGAGAAAAGAGACTTAGGGGAATCGAAAACCAATTCCAATTCCTAGGTCTTACTTATTTGGTTGCCTACACGGATTCCTTATTAACAACGAAATACTTTCATTTTTACTATATTAATATATATACTTGTGATTCATAAAATAAAAGTTTAACACAAAAGTACAAAAACAATATGAATTAACTAAGAAGTTTATCACTAAGTAGCCTGTAATTACTTCATTATTAAATAAGATTAACAACTGATTTTTATTTAAAATTTCTGCCTATTAGTAGTGTAAGTGGTTGGTAGAGTAGTAACTACCAATGGAAAGTTACAACTCAAATCCAAAATAAAAATAAAAATAAAAGATCGGAAAGTTCCATTGCTTTATGCAATCGTACTATATCAATCATTTTGGAATGGATGAAGTACAAACTTTAATATATTTTAGCAAAATTTGCCTCCACTAATGATGTCGGCTTCATTTTGATACATTTCATTCAATGCCAAAGGGCCCTATCAGCTGGATACACCATACATGTCAACTATTTAGTATTAAAATTAGATATAATAAGGCTAATTTTTTTGTTAGTTAAATAATTGGCTTTAGAGTTTAGAGTAGGATCCTTTGTATATTAGTCCTACTCTTTTTTTTGTGATTGACTGGATTGGTTATTCAGTCAACTGTTGTATTCCGAGGTCATGAATATAACATCACTATCCTCTGGTAGTTTACAAAAAAAAAAGTAGTAGGATATTTTTCATTCTTAATTGAAAAGTGATGATGGAGAGTTTGGCAAAGCCCTTAGCGTGTAAATAAATGCAAAGTAAAATTTAATTAACACATAAAATGTAAATATGTTATTCTTATACTATTCAAGCTTTTGTTCCAAGCACTTCAAAAAATAATACAATAAAAGATGTACCATAAATTTAACCGTAAACAAAGACTTTAGTGGTACAAACAGAAGGGAAGAGAGACTTCAGGGGAATCGAAAACCAATTCGAATTCCTAGGTCTTAACAACGAAATACTTTCATTTTTGGCTAATATTAATATATATACTACTTGTGATTCATAAAATAAAAGTTTAATACAAAGTACAAAAACAATATGAATTAACTAAGAAATTTATCGCTAAGTAGCCTGTAATTACTTCATTATTAAATAAGATTAACAACTGATTTTTATTTGAAATTTCTGCCTTTTAGTAGTTGTAAGTGGTAGCTCATTGGTAGAGTAGTTACATTTTCATCTTTAATATGCATATTTATCTTCCAATATAATTATGTCACTTGATCATCATGAAATTGAATATAATTAAAGGGGTGTAATTACACTTTTTAATTGTCAACTAGGAGGTCAGAATTGGTGGTAATTATTATATTACACTATGTAATTACAAGGTAATGTAACTTTTCTAATTTTATTTTATTTTTCTCAAATATATTAGTAATATTCCTTTTACACTATTTTTTTTAATTCATTTATCTTATTCTCATTTTCAACCTACTAACGTGTTTTTTTATTTCTCTTGACAATGATGCTTACTTTTGCATCCTATAAATACTCACCTCCTATAATCTTTTCAATATCAACAAACCCCAAAATCTACATAAAACTACTAAAGTTAGTACGTAGAAAATGGCTTCTAAGAAAACCACCGCCCTTGCTCTCTTTCTTCTTGTAAACATTCTTTTTTGCTCTCTTGTGAGTGCATGTGATACTTGCCCTAGTCCTAAACCAAAGCCAAAGCCAACACCAACACCAACACCAACAGTACCAACACCAACACCAACAGTACCAACGCCAAAGCCAACCCGAGCCCCGGGTCCAAAGGCAAGTGCTCTATTGATACTCTAAAATTAGGTGTTTGTGCTAATGTTCTTGGCAATTTACTTGGAGTTGTAATTGGAAATCCACCAAATAAGAAACCTTGTTGTTCTCTTATTCAAGGACTTGTTGATCTTGATGCTGCTCTTTGTCTATGCACTGCCATTAAAGCAAATATTCTTGGAATAAACCTTAATGTTCCTATTTCTCTAAGCCTTCTTCTCAGTGCATGTGGCAAACAAGTTCCATCTGGCTTCCAGTGTCCTAGTTGAATAATTCTAGTGTGTGGAAACTTCTCCATTGTTCCCTTTGTTGTTATGGTTGTGTAATAGGTGGAATTATATTGACCGAGTATCCTGAAATAAGTTCCTTTTGTATTTCATAATGTACGCTTGATTTTGAACTTCTTGTACGTCCTTCACAATATATAGAAGTCTATTTGTGGTAATTATAAGATTGTTCATTATGTGTATATGTTTATGAATGTGCTCTGTTCATAGTTGAATTGGAGTTAATATCATTGTTATGACTTCAATTAATTGAAGTAGTGAAATATTTAAGTGCTTTTGAAACATGCAGATGTGATAGTGATTAAATAATTGACAATAACATTAAACAAGCGCACCTAGTATTGACATAACTTAATAGTTTAACTCAGATTCTATATTTTATTAACATTTTTATTTAATATATTTAAATAAATTATTACGAACCTAGCATTCTGTCGTACTCAAATATCTAGAATCCATAAACTTACAATTTTGGAAACATCTAAGAAATCAATGTACTAGCAAGAGATTTCATGACTACCTCCTCTATCAATTAAATACGGACGGAAGCAAAAATAGCGACGGAGCTGCTGGGATAGGGGACTTATGCAGGGACAACAATGATAAAAAAAAAAAAAAGAGAGAGAGATTTCATGACTACAACCTACTTTTCAACAAAACAACACTATATTCTCCCATTTTGTACGTAAATTTGAACTTCTATAAAACAAGTGCGATGCTTTCACAACAGCAGTAGATAATCATAATAGTTCTAAGCTTGCGCAAATATCTTATTCCTGCCTTATTTAAGGGGTGATGATCATGATACACTCCATTCAAGAAATAATTATATTCCATGGTAAACCAAAATTATAGTTAAATATCAATATACATTTCAAATGTAGAAGAAAGAAAAAGAAACCTAATTTAAATGTATTAAAAATGACTAAAAAATTGTAAGAAATATCTTCCTTGATTATTTCATTCCAAATGGGTAATAAATATACTCATAATACAAGCATCATCGTAGAAATTAAGGTATTAAATGACTAAATATACACCTACCATATATAAAATATACTATGTAAATCATAATTTTGACTAAATACTCTATCAATTCTATCACATCCCGCATTCGAAACGGGAGGCCTGTATCTTTGAGACGGACAAGGAAGATGAAGGAAGTGGACGACGGCAAAAAGGGGCGGGGGCGGCAAGGAGAATTTTTTTAGGGTTTTGTGGATCTTTCCCTAAAATCTGATACCACGTAAGAAATATATAATTTCATTCCAAATAGGTAGTAAATATACCCATAATACAAGCATCATCTTAAGCAAGAATTAAGGTAATAAATGACTAAATAATGCCTAATAATGTACAGTATTATTTGCATTTCAATTGCTTTGAGAATCACGTCAATTCATGTATTATTTCTACTACAAATTAAAGGTGGATATAATTTAGACTTAATGATCTTGACATCCAACATTTCCAAAATTTCATTGACATTCAGTTTCATCTTCTCTTTGTCAAGCTACTTTCTTTTTACGCAGTCCGCCAATTTAGCTACTTGGAGACGACTAAACTTACGTAATCTCTCTCTCCCACTTTAATGTATTAATTCATAAACGGTCTCAAAGAGTTAAAAGATGTAGTAACATCAGTTAATCCAACTAGAAAAAATAAAAACTCAAATAATCTTAGGTAACAACAAAATAAAAAACGTGGCTAAATCGTGCGCTAGCATATTTCAAGATCTAGAAATACATACAACTTTTGTGCAGTTCTCACGCGACTCTAATTGGGTTTTTCCTTTTTGTTTATCTCGGCTTATGATGTATTTTTGTTTGTTTCGTTCCAAAAAGATTGTACTATTTTCCTTATTAGTTTGTTCAAAAAAATTTGACACCTTTTTATATTAAAAAATAATTTAACTTTATGCAATGATTTACAGTCACTCAAATATATAAGACTTGTTTTGGACGACATATTTCAAAGATCTTTCTTTATTTTTTAAATTTCGTGCGTCATTAAACTAAGACGATATTTTTGAGACGGGGAGCGTAAGAAAATTACCATACTGTACGGAAGGGAAAATAGTAGTGGTGAGTACTACTATTTAGTAGGGCTGGCCAGTGGGCCGGGACGGGCCCACCGGGGTCGGGTTTGGCGGGAGCGGGACGGGGTCGGGGCGGGGAAAATGGGCGGGTCGAGCGGGCCTCGGAGGGGTGGGGGGGGACCATACCATGTCCCGTCCCGATCCCGGTCCCGCTAAGTGGGCCTGGACGGTCGGGACGGGTTGGCGGGTTTTGTGTGTTTTTTTTTTTTTTTTAATTTTTTCACTAAATTAAAAATACTAAATTACTAACAAAGTATAATTTATAGACTTATAGTATTATAATTTATAATTATAGTATTATACTCATATATATAATATATTTATAAAGTATAAACTATAAAGTATAAACTATAAACTATAAAGTATAAAGTTATAAACTAAATAATTAAATTAAACAAAGACAAGAATAGTGTAAAAAAAACATCCCAAGGCTGTTTTTGTGCCTTTTATATTATTAATTTCATTGAAATATCAAATATCAAATATACAAGATTCAAAATTACATTGTAGATTGTACTGTATTGTTGTTGAAAAAAATTTAAAAATTGCAAAAGAGTGAAAGACATAGAAAAACTTAAAAATTGCAATGAAATAAATTACCAATTTGAAAATACTTTTTCTAATTTCTTTATAATTTCTTGTGGCTCTTCGGTTGGAATTGGTATATCTTGATCAAATTGTTCCACGTCGCTACTCATGCCTTCAGATAAAATGTCGTTGTAGTTGTCGTCATCTTCCGTTAATCTGGTTGATCGCCTCCTTCGCCTCCGCTCGTATCCAATCTCGAATAGTACCGCCATCTCCAAGCCGCTCCGGCTAATGAGTGTCTGTTTCCTATTTGAAATCTGCGCAGAAAAGCGCTTCGAAGCGATCACGACGCAGAATGTTCAAAATATCTCGCCATCATTGAAAGTGTCGGAAATGTCTTCTCATTCGCTCCAATATTTCACAAGTCTTCCTTTCCTTCTTCATTGATTCTCGCTTGGTAAGGTAAAGTACCCTGCAAAATAAAAACATCGAACTCGCTAATTTGGTTAGAAGTGCTACCACCGCACATTCTATTTCTGAGGCTTTCAATAGAATTAATACTAGGCCTAGCCACAGAAGAAGAAAGTGCTTGTCTTTTTTTAGGTTGTGTTGAAGAAGAAGATGGTACAAAAGTTTGGTTACTAGCACTTTCTTCTTGGTAATGCCGATATACTTTTGCATTCATCTTCTACGCTATTCAACACTTCTTCTAGCGTTAGTTCAATAGGTGGCTCAACATTTAAATTTTTGGGAGTTGGAGGTGGTAGTACGTTCATACATGTATAAATATTTGTAATAAGATTTTTACAACCATCTACTTTAATAGTCGGGTTTAAAACAAAGACCAATAATATAAATAGGGAATAGGAATAAAATATTTCTTTAATTTCATAAACATTTTTAATAGGCTGCAGATAAGCGTGTTTTTCCATATATTCTTTAAGAAGTAAAAATATTATAGCTATATAAAACAACATAGTTGAAATAGTAGGATAATATAAAGTAGAAAATTCTTTTGTTGCTCGTTGAAAATTTTCTAAAAATACAATAAGTTCTCTAATTTTGTCCCAATCATTATCCACAATCATATCATTTGGATTTTGATTATGGGCGTTAAAAAATAAAGTAATAGGTTTTCTATACTCATAAGCAACAACTAGTTGGTCATATAAAGAATTCCACCTAGTTGGTACTTCTTCGGGAATTTTTCTATAAGATAGTCCATAATCGTGACAAATTTTTTTATAATCTTTTTTCCGTTGGATTCTATTACTTTTAAAAATAAAGTGTATAGCAAATTGTATTTTTTCAAGAATATCTTGAAAAAGTGAAAGACCATCCTTTACAACTAAGTTATAAATATGGCACGCACATTTTATATGAAAATGTTTTGGAAAAGAAGGAGTTAAAACATCTCTTAAAATACTAATAGCTGAATTGTTAGAAGATGCATTATCTAATGTAATACTCATAACTTTATCAGTTATTAAGTAATAATCTGAGATGAATAAATATTTTCTGAAATAAACTCACCAGTGTGCCTACTATCTATATATCTATATGCTAAAATACGTTTTTGCATAGACCATTTATAGTCTATCCAATGACATGTTACAGTTAAATAATCATGACCGTTAGTACTACGGCCTATATCAGAAGTTAGAGCGACTTTGCAATTTAAATGATATAATGCATAACATAAATACTGTTGATATTCATGTGCAAATTTAAATACATCTCTTTTAACATTGATCTAGGAAAACCTTTATAAGCGAGGATTATACATATCTCTAATATAATGAATAAAACCAGGAGATTCGGGAAATGAAAAAGGCAAACCCTCCACAGCAACTAATTTTGCTAGTGCTTCCCTATCTTTATGTTTATCGTATTTAGGGCCTACAACTCCCCCCGTCATAGGGTTAATTTGACCCTGTACTTTCTCCGGGACAGTAGTATGTGAACCTTGTCCCGATTGAGAGGACGCTTGCTCACCAGTTTTTTCAATCATGTATTGGGCATGCAAGGCTTTGTGTTTTTGCAACAGGTGTCTTCCTAAACCCCCCGTCCCACCATGACCTTGTCCAGCTTTTTAAAAGAATAAACATTTTTACAAGTTTTACATACAAATACTTGATTAGCTACGTCCTCACAAAATATTTCCATACAACTGATTTTAATGGTCGTTTTGCCGGACCTCGTCTCATAGTAGGGGGGATAGGAGGCATTTCACTAGTGGGTGTATCGTCATCTTCATTAGTAGGTGTATCATCAACTAGAGTGTCATCTAAATTAAAATCTTCTTCATTTTCAGGATAATCATTTGTGTCTAGATCATATGGTATTTCAGGAAACATTTCAGGATCTATAAAATCATCTTGTCTAGGAATAGTTGGAACAGGAATACTAGAAGAAGTACCCTTGTCCTTGTTACCACCCCTACTAGAAGAAGCCTGGCCCTTACCCTTACCCAACATGCCTCTTAGTCCTTTCATTTTAATTATGCTAATAAATAGTTAAAGATAATGAAATTAAATGTGCTAAATGAAATAAAGACAAAATAATAATTTAATGAGAGAACGATCACCAAACGCCACGTAGAGTCGACGTAATCGAGAGGTTGAAAATTGAAACTTTGCTCGATAGATAATCCTCAAGCTAGTTGCCAACTTCACTCCCAATTCTCAAATTAATAAATAGATTGAATATGTAGACAATGTTGTATAGAATTAGAGATTGATTGAGAGATTAGAGTGTAGAAAGATTTGTGAAAATAATAAGAAGAGTAATGAGGTATTTATAGTTGAAAAATTGGGTTAAAGGGGGTGGGTTGGGAGGGAGGCGAAATGGGCGTTGTCAATCGGCCAAATGTAAAATGGCCGTTGACAACGCTATTTTCTCGCAGCGGTCGAACTGGGCGGATCAGCGGGTCGGGACGAGTCGACGGGTCTGGCGGATCGGTCGGCCAGCGGGACCATACTGCCCCGCCTTGCTCGAGCCCCGCCTTTTTTAAATAACGGTCGTCGGTTTCGGTCGGGCCGGACCGGACGGTCGGGTCGCCACGCATCGACCTTACTATTTAGAGCTTCCTCGATCGGTTGAAAGATTAGTTTGGGTGACAACCGTCTTACATTGGATATACGGAAGGGATCCAACAGTTTTACATAGATTTTATTTTTATATATTAATCCTTTTGTTTTCATACGATCATATTATTCACGTGGTATTTACTTCATTTGTTTCAAAATATTTATTTTCTTTTTCTTTTTAATCTATTAAAAAAAATAACTCTTTCCTTTTTTAATAATTTTTTAATTTCAACTTTCTACATATTTTTTGTCAACGGCCATAAAATTCAAAAAAAAAAATTTACTTTCTTAAATTTCGTACCAAATTAAAATTAGACAAATATTTTGAAACTGAGGGAGTAGATTTTATTTTTCTGATAATTTGAATTAGCTTCGCGTGGAACTCATAAGGGTGAATTATTTTCTATCAGAAGTTTCTTCATTCACATGACTTGAATTCAATAGACCCACTTTAGTTAATTGAGGAACAAATATCTTATCCATTTCACCACAATCTTTTAGATTAGTAGTATATTGTTGGTAATGATTCAAATTTCTACGTTATAATTTTTTTCATTTCTCTTTTTCTTACTTCCAAATTCCTATGTAAGAAATAAATTTAAAAAATATTATACAGGAAAGTAATTGCATATTTGTTGGAAATTTGCCTTTGGTGGAGGTTGGGTCCGTTCATCTTCAATGACTTAAACATTATGGTTCCACATGTTGGAGAACCTGGTTCTTTACACGTGCTTAATCTATTAAGTGAGTAGATGACCGTAGGGCCAAGAAACATCAAATTCCGTTGAGAAATGAAAGAGATATTGGTCCACGAAGTAAGGTGTTTGAAACATGGAAGAGTGGTGTGTGACAAATCTACCACATCTGTAGGAAAGGGAAGAATTGTTCATGTTATAAGTCTCTAAACTGAATAAGGGATTGAGACCCCAAGGGGTAACCTATGTGTTTGAAGGAGGGAGGACCTAGGTGTGCTTGGGTTCAAGACTATGCCCACACGCGCGCCACCACCCGCCCGGTCCGGGTCGGGGACTGTGGGTTTCTTGAAATAATATTTTTTGGACCTCAAACTTTATTATAATTACAGTTTGGTCCCTGGAGTTTCTGGAAAGCGTCGGCGCCACGACACCAAGCTGCAGGGCTACGACGCCAACTCTCAAGAGTTTTGGCGCCGTGGCGCCAGCCTGCAGGGCCGCGGCGCCAAGGGCGTTTCAGAGGTTTAATGTCACATTAAGTTGTGGAACGTTGGGCTATTACTCCTTAATGTTTTGGCTCTTCATTGAGCCTCTTAACAACCTTCTTAATAGTTATTAACCCCATTAACACCCCCTCCATCCATAAACACTATATAATCAAGCCTTATTCCAGATTTGAGGAGAGACATATAATATACATTGAACACACAATATATGAGAACATATACATAACAGAAAATAGAGGAAGAACACACACTGAATACATATTTCTATAAGTTCTTCATAGTTCATGAAATCTCTTCCTTTCTTGCAATCTTACACTCAAAGATCCTTCTATTATAGCGAACACTTGAGTTTCCTTTGCTCATTTGTTTGATTGTTGTTTTATCTTGGAAGATAAATTTCCATTACAACCATTGAAAGGATATTCGGGGCAATATTATCTTAAGGATAGATCAAGAATTTGGTCGACTCAGCAAGCCAATTATATCCTTTCAATTTAACCTAAATCCCGTGATTGCTATTTAACCTCTTTGCCTTTATTTACATCATTTACTTATTTTGGTGCTTGTACCGACTCTTCTATCGTAAACATCTCCCTCGTTGTCGATTTCTCTCCTCGAATTATCTTAATTCCTCCGGAGTTGGGAATTTAAGCATCATGTGCAATGTCAAAGGTATGACCTTCATGTCATGTATTCAGGACATTCCAAATAATGCATTGTACCTCATTTTGCCTTCAATAACATAGAACTTCATTTGCCAAAATACCCTAGTTGCGTTGATTGAAAGAGTGATTTCCCCTTTTATAGTCTCCTTGTCATGTTGAATCCGTTTAGAACTCGGGCTACTGGTACAACTTGATCCAATATCTCAACTGCTCCACCACCTTCAACCGGTTGATGTTGGTTGAGCTACCTAAATCAATTAAAATTCGCTTAATTTGAAATTTATTAATAAAGACAGAAATTACCAGTGCATCATTGTGAGGTTGAATGATGCCCTCAACAAATTCATCGTTGAAAGATATTAGTTTCTCGTATATGTAATCTCTGGATCTCTTCTCCTGAGTTATTGAAATTTTTGTCTTTTTTGCGGTCATGATGGATCCCTTCGAAATATCCGATAATCATGTTTATGATATGATGGGGTTAAACTAGATTTGCCTGCTTTTTTGCTTCTCTATTTTTGTAGTTTCCCTTTGCTCGATCACTCAGAGAAATTCACGTAGATTGTCATTTTCCAACAACCAGCCAACTATCCCTCAACTGAAGATAATCCTTCGTTCGATGACCATGAGTTTCATGATATCACAAATCAAATTTGAATACCTTTAAGCCGGATCTATTCGGAATGGTCTCGTCCATCTTGTTTCCTTAATGTGTCCAATAGCCGAAACAAGTTCGGCCGCATCAACGTTGAAATTATATTTTGAAAGCATCGGGCTTTCCATACCATTAGAAGAAGATCCACTAGTATCATTTTTAAATTGTAAACCCTTACTAGTAGACCCTTGATCAGTACGCCTATTTATTGTGTCCGATAGAGAAGTTACTATTGTTGTGACCCATATGCGATCTGAAGCCCGATCTTTCTAGTTGCCCGTAGGATTGATACCTGTCTTTTGAAGATTTCAATTCCGACTCATCTACCCTCTTTAATTTATCAAAACTTTTATTTCGGCCTGCTGACCCAGGGGGAAGTTCGAGCTGATCATCATTCACTCGTATTTTGGACTCATACCTATTATGTATGTCTACCCTAGTTACTGTCAGGAATTCCAACAAGTTTTCCTTTAATTTAAACAAGGCGTTGGAGCTCCTAGGATTTAACCCCTTGGTGAAAGCTTCAACTGCCCATTCATCAGATACCGGGGGAAGGAGCATTCGTTCCTTTTGAAATATTATCAAAAACTCACGCAGCAACTTCGTGTCCTTCTGATCAATTTTGAATATGTTCGATTTTCTTTCTTAGAACTTCCGTGCCACGACGTGAGCCTTTATAAAAGCATTTGCAAGCATTTCAAATGAATTAATAGAGTGGTCAAGCGACTTAAAGTACTGTGTCATTGCTCATTGGGACAATGTTTCACCAATTTTTTCCAGCAATACTGATTCGACCTCATCCATATGCATGTCATTACCCTTTACCCCACAAGTGTATGATGTCACGTGCTCCTATGGCCGATCCGTAGTTTCATCGTACTTCGGGAGATCTGACATTTTGAACCTTTTGGGTATCAACTTCGGAGCTGCGCTCGGTGGGAATGGCAACTGAATGCTCTTCGAATCCGGTCCCTTTAGGATGGGAGGCGCTCCAGAAATTTGATCTACCAGTAAATTGTAGGTTTCAACCTTCATTTCATTAATATCCACCCGCTTGATCAAAGCTTGGAGCAACCTCAAAGCCTTCGAATTATTTGTCGCTTTAGAGTTCAAGACATAATTTATTATTATTTTCAATTTTATCATTTTCATATAAATAGAATAAATATTTAATGGAGAGATATTATAGTCAAACATAAATAAGGGTTAATGGAGAGAGATTATAACTCAAATATAAATAAGGGTAAAGTAAATCAAATATTCATCCTAATTAATATTTCTTAAAGGACGTATTGAAAAAAAATGACAAATAATTTCAGATGGAGGGAGTATACATTTGTCCTTCGAACTGTTAATTACGGGCAATCATTTCGGGAAATTAACTTAAAATTTACTATGGAGTAATAATTATAAATCTTTTCCTCATTTTACTCCTTAATTCTGTACGAAGGTTCGAAAGACTTCACTTGTCCTTAAACTTATGAATTTCCTTATCAATCTCTTCTAATATTAAAGTATTTCTTGGCTTGCTTTGCTTTTCTTTTTAGTAACGCTCTAAAATTCTAATATAACGGCCATATTTGTCATATACATATAGCACAGTTGTATATTTTCCCATCTGATTTGACGTTCAAATATGAATACGATCTCTGTGAAAATTCAATGAAATATCTCTTTTCAAGGCCGACTCTTTTTGGGCTTACGTGACCATTTACACAATTATCTCTTTTCAAGGCCGCTAAAAAACCCATAAACGAAATTACATTGGTCCAAAGTTCAAGGTATATACGACATGTTAAGGAGTGAAGAGTGATGCTTGGTTAATCATAAAATAACACATATCTCATAGAGCAAGTCGTCGTCCCTAGAGGACTCTCATCAAGTACGAAGCTCCAACAAATACAAGGACCAATTCTCTATCAATGAAGATGTTTTAAGTCCTTAGGTTTGTTGAGTCTTTGTTTTTTGTTCTTTAACTTGTAAACATACTCTTGTTGTAAGAAGGTGTTTGTAGGTGGTTTGATTTCTAAACCCTTGAGTTGTGAATTTGACTAGAGTTGGTCAAGATGCGTTCTTGCAATAAGAGTACAATAGAGTTATTGTGAGTAAGTGAGATTGATAGTGTTCTTGGCTAGAGTTAGTCAAGGAGTTTCTTTGCAGTAGAGTTGTTGTAAAGGGTGAGAGATTAAGAGGTTAATTTTTATGTTACAATATGTTGTAATCTAAACATTGCTAAGTTATAGTGGAGTTTGAAAAATCCTACAACATTAGGTTGTGATTTTTAATCCCTTGAACAATGAGTTTTCCACGTAAACATCTCGAGTCTTTTACCTCCTGTCTCAACTTAAGAAGAGCAGTATAGAACCAGGTTCTCTACTCTGTTGGTGGACTCTCATATTACATCAATCGGTATTAGAGCAAGTATTTTCTAAAAGGTTAACACCTAAAAATGATCTCTCTTATGGCTGCTCATGCTACTTGATCAAGCCAAATACTTCAACAAGGAAATGACCATGCTTTCGACTAATTATACAATTATTCTACTTGTCCAGATTTAGGGTGTGTTTGGTACGAAGAAAAATATATTCTAAAAAGTAAGTAAAAAATAATTTATTTTTTAGTGTTTGGGTAAGTAAGTGAAAAGGTAACTATTAGAAATAGAGTTTTTTCTTATCGATAATAAGTAGGAAATTGTGGTATAAAACATGATTTTTCCCTCTCATTTTCATCGAACCAACTCACTTGGAAAACACATGGTAGAAAACAAGTTCCCCTTGAAACACTGAGAAACTTACGAATTTATATCCGTGTAAAAACAATACTATGTTTTCTTTTCTCACCAATTTAATCAAAATATCTGTTGGAATAACCACCGAACATTTTTCCCAAGAACATTTATATGTAATTTAAAAAATTATTGGAGTGATATAGTGAAGGGTGAAGGGATTGGAGACATTGGATGAATAGGAAGAAGACAATAAACTTGAAATGTCAGTTATGTAACTTGTTTTTCTCTACTTTAATTAGAAATATTATTTTTCTAATTTTTAAGGAACTTATTTTTCTAAAAAATGATGTTTCGCAAAATATTTTAACTAATCACACATGACAAGATTGAAAAATATTTTTCTCTCGGTGATTAGAAGCCACCTCGTCAAAATATTGTGCACAAATTCAGCTATACGCATCCTCATTTGTTGATAATTTGATATGGATCAAGGGAATGACCTGATTAAGTATGATTTGACCTATCCGAAGTCCTAGACCAGTTGGTCTTGAAGGCAGAGGGTATTCTCATTGGGTGGTGTGAGAGAGCTTGGTCACAAGTTCGAAACCCCAGGGTAACGCCTGACCTGACTTCACCTCTTGGGGGGAGCCTGTCACACCTGACTTGCCAAGTGTGGTTTAAGCGGTGGCGTGGTTTGCGCGCTATCGTACACCGGAGTTTACTCTGCGCACTCGAAAGATCATCCACAAGTGCCTTCACAACAACAAAAAAAAAAAAAAGTATGATTTGACCTCATGTTTGTCTTTTAGTGTAAAAAATGATAACCTTACAGAATTTAAGGCTATAACTATCAACAATACAACTCAAACCCAAAATAAAAATAAAAATAAAAGATTGGAAAGTTCCATTGCTTTATGAAATCATACTATATCAACCTTTTTGGAATGGATGGAGTACAAACTTTAATATATTTTAGCAAAATTTGCCTTCACTAATGATGTCGGCTTCATTTTGATACATTTCATTCAATGCCAAAGGGCCCTATCTGCTGGATACATCATACATGTCAACTATCTAGTATTCGAATTAGATATAATAAGGCTAATTTTTTTGTTAGTTAAGTAATTGGCTTTAGAGTAGGATACTTTGTATATTAGTCCTACTCTTTTTTGTGATTGGCTGGATTGGTTATTCAGTCAACTGTTGTATTCCGAGGTCAGGAATATAACATCACTACCCTCTGATAGTTTACAAGTAGGGTATTTTTCATTCTTAATTGAAATCAATTATGATATTTATATTAGAACACATAAAATTGAAATGTGATGATGGAGAGTTTGGCAAAGCCCTTAGCGTGTAAATAAATGCAAAGTAAAATTTCAATTAACACATAAAATTGAAATGTGTTAATCTTATACTATTCAAGCTTTTGTTCCAAGCACTTCAAAAAATAATACAATAAAAGATGTACCATAAATTTAACCGTGAACAAAGACTTTAGTGGTACAAACAGAAGGGAAGAGAGACTTCAGGGGAATCGAAAACCAATTCGAATTCCTAGGTCTTAACAACGAAATACTTTCATTTTTGGCTAATATTAATATATATACTACTTGTGATTCATAAAATAAAAGTTTAATACAAAGTACAAAAACAATATGAATTAACTAAGAAATTTATCGCTAAGTAGCCTGTAATTACTTCATTATTAAATAAGATTAACAACTGATTTTTATTTGAAATTTCTGCCTTTTAGTAGTTGTAAGTGGTAGCTCATTGGTAGAGTAGTTACATTTTCATCTTTAATATGCATATTTATCTTCCAATATAATTATGTCACTTGATCATCATGAAATTGAATATAATTAAAGGGGTGTAATTACACTTTTTAATTCTCAACTAGGAGGTCAGAATTGGTGGTAATTATTATATTACACTATGTAATTACAAGGTAATGTAACTTTTCTAATTTTATTTTATTTTTCTCAAATATATTAGTAATATTCCTTTTACACTATTTTTTTTAATTCATTTATCTTATTCTCATTTTCAACCTACTAACGTGTTTTTTTATTTCTCTTGACAATGATGCTTACTTTTGCATCCTATAAATACTCACCTCCTATAATCTTTTCAATATCAACAAACCCCAAAATCTACATAAAACTACTAAAGTTAGTACGTAGAAAATGGCTTCTAAGAAAACCACCGCCCTTGCTCTCTTTCTTCTTGTAAACATTCTTTTTTGCTCTCTTGTGAGTGCATGTGATACTTGCCCTAGTCCTAAACCAAAGCCAAAGCCAACACCAACACCAACACCAACAGTACCAACACCAACACCAACAGTACCAACGCCAAAGCCAACCCCGAGCCCCGGGTCCAAAGGCAAGTGCTCTATTGATACTCTAAAATTAGGTGTTTGTGCTAATGTTCTTGGCAATTTACTTGGAGTTGTAATTGGAAATCCACCAAATAAGAAACCTTGTTGTTCTCTTATTCAAGGACTTGTTGATCTTGATGCTGCTCTTTGTCTATGCACTGCCATTAAAGCAAATATTCTTGGAATAAACCTTAATGTTCCTATTTCTCTAAGCCTTCTTCTCAGTGCATGTGGCAAACAAGTTCCATCTGGCTTCCAGTGTCCTAGTTGAATAATTCTAGTGTGTGGAAACTTCTCCATTGTTCCCTTTGTTGTTATGGTTGTGTAATAGGTGGAATTATATTGACCGAGTATCCTGAAATAAGTTCCCTTTTGTATTTCATAATGTACGCTTGATTTTGAACTTCTTGTACGTCCTTCACAATATATAGAAGTCTATTTGTGGTAATTATAAGATTGTTCATTATGTGTATATGTTTATGAATGTGCTCTGTTCATAGTTGAATTGGAGTTAATATCATTGTTATGACTTCAATTAATTGAAGTAGTGAGCTAATAGAGAATCACAAATATTTAAGTGCTTTTGAAACATGCAGATGCGGTAGTGATTAAATAGTTTGACTCAGATTCTATATTTTTATTAATATTTTTATTTAATATATTTAAATAAATTATTACGAATCGTCCAACTCAAATATCTAGAATCCATAAACTTAGAATTTTGAAAACATCTAAGAAATCATTGTACTAGCAAGAGATTTCATGCCGGGATAGGGGGCTTATGCAGGGACAACAATGGTGAAATAATTATGGCATTCAGCTCCCCGATAGGCAATTGTAGCAGCAACATGGCTGAAGCCAGGGCTGCTCTTTTTGGTGTGCAATGGTGTGTACAACATGGTTTCACCAACATAATCATGAAAGGTGATTCTCTTTTGATCATTAACATGCTTAACGGCATCATTAAACCACCTTAGCATATGATGGAAGTCATCCTGAAGACTCAAAATTATATCAACATGGCCAACTTTAGAATTCAACATTGCTTCAGAGAAGCCACCATTGATCATGTATTTCTCGATGCCAATAAGGATATTCCTCGAGAAGCCAAAGGACCCTACAAATTAGATCTAATGCAGGTGGCTACCCTTAGGCATAAAGATAAAAGGGGAGATTTTGTGTAATAAAGCTTATGTAATTTTCTTGACATAACAAGCTTGTATATGTGTGCAGCTTCTTTACTTTTTGATAGTGTTTTTTGCTAGAGTTAGTCAAAAAGTGTCTTTGCAATAGAGTTGTTGTAAAGGGTGAGAGATTAAGAGGTTAATTTTTATGTTACAATAGATTGTAATCTAAACATTGCTCAGTTATAGTGGAGTTTAGAAAATTCTACAGTAGTAGGTCGTGATTTTTTAACAAGGAGTTTTCCACATAAACATCTTAAGTCTTTTACCTTCAGTCTCAACTTAAGAAAAACAATAGAGAACCAGGTTATCTACTCTGTTTGGTGGACTCTCATATTACATCAATCGGTATCAGAACATGTACTTTCGAAAAGGTTAACACCTAGAAAGGATTCTTCTTATGGCTGCTCCATCAGAAGATGCTACTTGATTGAGCCAAATACTTCAACAAGGAAATGACCATGCTTTCCCTTTGTTGTTATGGTTGTGTAATAGGTGGAATTATATTGACCGAGTATCCTAAAATAAGTTTCCTTTTGTAATTCATAACGTACGCTTGGTTTTGAACTTCTTGTACGTCCTTCACAATATATAGAAGTCTATTTGTGGTAATTATAAGATTGTTCATTATGTGTATATGTTTATGAATGTGCTCTGTTCATAATTGAATTGGAGTTAATATCATTGTTATGACTTCAATTAACGGAAGTAGTGAGTTAATAGAAAATCACAAATATTTAAGTGCTTAGGTATTTGAAGCATGTAGATGTAGTAGTAATTAATAATTGAAATTAAGCTGAAGGGTACATTAAACAAGCGCACACTTCCAAAATTCTAACTTCAGTGAGTATATACTATATAGCTAGCTAGGAGATCAGGAGCGGATCTATATGGTTAATTATGGATTGGCAGAACTTAATAGTTTGACTTAAATTTTATATTTTTATTTAAATAATTTAAATAATTTATTACAAAAATAACGTACTCTCTCTCTCCCAAAGCAGTTAATTTTTAACTCAATTTTGAATATAGATTCTTTGAGAATTTTATAATAAAATTTACATATTTGAAAACTAATTAAATATAAAATATTATAAGTCTATGTCATAATTATGATTCACAATATATGAAAAGAGTTGAAAATATCATAATAAAAGAAGGGGAAATGGTCATATTTGACATCCAACTTTCGAAAAATTGTCATATTTGCCCTCCGAAGTATGGGGGTCAAATATGTCATTTCCATTAGGTTGTTATATTTGCCCTCTGGTGAATGAAAATTCCACGTGGACGCCACGTTGGATCCATGTGAACTCCACATGGGATCCACGTGGAGGGTGGGACCCACATTTCCCTGTCACCACGCACCGCCGCCCCCTCCACCGGGGGAGCTTAGACCACCAGGCTCCGGTGAACTCCTCTCCATAGCCATCACGCCACTACCTCACCCTCCATCCGTTCTCTCCCCCCTAGTGCTCCGGTGAACCGGAGCAACCCAACATCACCACCACAACCTACTGCCTCCTTCGTCTTCCCCTTCATCTCCGACGAACACCCAATGCAGCATCAGACCCCTTTGTTTCTGCTTCCTGGCGAACCAAACATGACCCCAAAAACACTGCAACCCGCTGCTCCGGCGAGAACCACACACAGCCGCCACATCCATCCCCTATTCCTTTCCCCTCTGCTTCAAACCCTCACTCCTGTCAAAACCACCAGCCTTGGAGGAGTTAGATTTGTCGTTGCCTTTTAGATTGTTTTTTGTTTGAAATTATTTATGGTTCGAAGTTTGGTTGAAGTTCCGTTTATGGTATATTGTGGTTCTTGGTTGAAGTTTCGTTTATGGTGTTGTTTGTGACTGCTCCGTTTCACCGGAGTTGGAGCTCCTCGTCGGAGCAATGAGGGGGGCGGGGGAGAATGGACTGAGGGTGAGGTAGTGGCGTGGTGGATATGGAGAGGGGTTTGCCGGAGCCTGGTGGAAGGGGCGGCAGTGCCTGGTGACTGGGGAAGGTGGGTCCCACCCTCCACGTGGATCTAACGTGGCGTTCATGTGGGATTTTCGTTCACCAGAGGGTAAATATAACAATTTTGTTAACGGAAAGGGCATATTTTACCCCATACTTTAAACAGAGGACAACTATGACCCTTTTTCGAAAGTTGGATGACAAATATGGTCCTTTTCCCATAAAAAAAAGAGTTGTTTGACTACTCAAATAGTAAAATCCTCATATAGATTGGGATGGATTTAGTACTATATATATTAATCAAGTTTAGTTGACAAATTGGGATTTGTTTGGAAAAGTGATTTCAACTTTTGCAACTTCGTTTGTTTGCAATTTTTCAAAGAAAGAGGTAATTTTCTATTCAAATTTTGAAGAAAATAAAGTTCAATTTCTTTGGAAAAATGAACTACAAAAAAAAAAAGATTCAAACAATTGTTCTCTAATGGAACAGTATCATGTATAAGTTTTCACTAAGAAAGAATCTAAGTGTTCAACTTAGTAAGTATTACTCCTTTCAGTTTCAAAATGTTTGTCTTAGTTACTATTTAAACAGTCAAAGTATATCTTCTCTGACCATATTTTTTTTAAATGTCGTGTAAATATTTTAAATAGATAATTATTGTGACTTATAGTACTTTTTATGTACTTTTTAAATATGTAAATTTCATTTTGATAAAAATTGAAAATTCCTCCCTCATGATTTGGTCATGAGCATTCATCCCCTTTTTTTCATTATGAAAATGATCTTCCTATCTGGTTAGCTGATCCTACTGGTATTGTTTCTAGTAAATCTGCCTGACATTCTATTAAAATAAGCCGACGCACTTCTCTAACCACAAGTAAGACTTGACACAGTAATCTTCCCTTCAAAATTTCTATTTACATGCACCGGCTCCTTAATAGTAACAAATTATCCACTAATGATGCTGTTACTAAATTCAAAGTTCATGGGCCATCCAAATGTTATTGTTGCAAGAATGGTCATAATGAGGATGTTAATTATTTATTTGGGGACAGTCATATTACTAGCATCATTTGGAAATATTTCAGTGATGCTTGTGGAATCCCTTATCCTCACAATGGGAACATTAGATACAAAATTGTTAGATGGTGGTTGATTAAACCTCACAACAAAGTGCATGAGACCTTTCTACAATGTTTACCGACTGTTTTCACTCGGGAATTATGGAAATTCAGATGCACCTTGAAACATGAAGGGATTAGAACTGATAATGCATGCTATGTATTGTTTTTATTGTTTTGATGAATTAACAAACTTGTTTAAAGGAACCAGTTCCATCTTTGAATGGACCAGTTTCTCTCATGTAAGTCAATTCTACAATTGTAAAGCCGCTGACACTGTGACATTATATCAGCATTGCTACACAGTTGCTGCGAGATATCCATTGGTCCAAGGTTTAAGGTATAAATATACAACATGTTAAGGAAATGTTAAGGAGTGAAGAGTGTTGCTTGAAGAATCAGAAAATAACGCATATCTCATAGAGCAAGTCGTCGTCCCTAGAGGACTCTCATCAAGTACGAAGCTGCAACAAATACAAGGACGAGTTTTCTATCAATGAAGATATTTTAAGTCCTTACGTTTGTTGAGTCTTTCCTTTTGTTCTTTAACTTATAAACATATTGTTCTTGTAAGAAGCTATTTGTAGGTGGTTTGATTTCTAAACCCTTGAGTTGTGAATTTGACAAGAGTTAGTCATGATGTGTTCTTGAAATATAGTTATTGTACAGATCTTGCAATAGAGTTATTGTGAGTAAGTGAGGTTGATAGTGTTCTTGGTTAGAGTTAGTCAATGAGTGTCTTTGTAATAGAGTTGTTGTAAAGGATGAGAGATTAAAAGGTTAATTCTTAGATTACAATAGGTTGTAATCTAACCATTGTTCAATTATAATGGAGTTTGGAAAATCCTACAGCAGTAGATCGTGATTTTTAAACGCTTAAACAAAGAGTTTTTCACGTAAACATCTTGAGTCTTTTACCTTCTGTCTCAGCTTAAGAAGAGCAGTAGAGAACCAGGTCCTCTACTTTATTTGGTGGACTCTCATATTATATCAAGAACCTCTACTAAGAGGATAATTGATCACGTTACTAACTTGGTCCAAATGATCCTTAATACCAAATTCCCTTCCATTCTTTTTAATTATTTTATGCCTAACATAACTTTTTTAATTGACAGGTGGCCTAGTGATTGGTGGCAGGATGACATGTGGCCTAGTGACGGGAGGCGGTATGCCAGGTGGCCTCGTCACTGGAGGTGAAATGCCTGGTGGCCGAGTGACTGGAGGTGATACGACTGGTGGTGGAAAGATGATAGTTGCAAAAACCCTAGGGTGCGCTACGCCGCGATGGGGTGGTGATTGGTGGTTGGTGGATGTGGATGTGGAGTCGACGGAGGGTGGGGCCTACCGGGAGTCTTTGGATACTTAGGTGGATGAGGGTGATGACCTGAAGATTTTGGCGGATATAGATATTTATTATTTCTCATTTTATAATGTGATATCGATGACGAAAAATCCTACGTACGCTACTGGATGAAACATTATGATGCGCGGAGTAGTGCCAGGTGGACTAAGGCGTAGGTAAGGTGGATAAGGAGGAGTACATGGGCATTGATCAGATGAAGCATAAGCTGGTTGACATGAAAATCACAGGCTACAAAATAGAACAATTAAAATTCCTAGATTTTGGAACTCAGCGATAGGAACATGGCTAATTGTTTTAGTTTCCTACACATGTTTTCAAGATCTACAAAAATATTAATTCTCAATGTCAGCCTAAATTCCTGACTTACACATGAAATAAAAATATTTTCTTATTATTCTCATAATCTCCCTCCTTATCCATCCACATTATAAAAACCCAACCATATCAAGCAAATTAAATCTTGCAAAATGGCTAACTCACTTGCCGTCTTTCTAGTATTAAATGTCGCCTTTTTCACAGTGGTTAGTGCATGCAACACTTGCCCTGGTCCAAAACCAAAGCCCAAACCAAGCCCATCTCCTAATTCACAAGGCAAATGCCCAACAGATGCATTAAAATTATGGGTAAAAACAGTTAGAAAATTATGGAAATAATCGGCATAATCCAATCATATCATAATCATGTAATTATGATGTAAATAAATTTAGTATATTCTTAGGATAGTCTACCAAAATTATAGCATAGAATTAATCATATTATTGTATTGATTAATGAGAAAGGTATGAAAAATAATTTTCATCATTGTATCAAGAGACACAAATTAACCCCCCCCCCCCCCCCCCTTTTTCCCCTAACACAACACCACCGTATGCCCTCCCACAGCCCTAGCCGAAATCCTCCCAATTTTGGTTTCATCAACCAAACTTGAACTAGGGTTTTCTCCAAACCCTAGCCGAAAATACTACCCCTCCCTTCTTTTGGCTTCTTCGACCTACAAACCCTAATTAGGGTTCTTCCTATCACTTACTCCAATCACCAAAATATCCTATCTCTTTTTTTGTCTTGATTTTTCTTGGGTAACAGTGGCCGACCAAAATAAATTTCATCCCGCTCTTGCTGTAAACAACGTCAAGAACTTCATTCCGATGATTGTTGAGATGGAAAAAGGGCAATATTCATCTTGGGTGTAGTTATTCAAAATTTATTGCGGCGCATACCAAGTTAATGACCATATTCCTCCTCTGAAGTCTCCATCGGTGGACACCAGTATAGATAAGACTCTATGGTCACGCTTGGATGCTATAGTCCTTCAATGTATTTACGGCATCATCTCTAATGACCTTTTGCACACAATTTTGGAATCGGACTCTATGGCTCAACAAGCTTGGGAGCATTCGCAAAATATTTTTCAAAATAATAAGATTTCTCGGGCGGTATATCTTGAAAATCAATTCACCAATGTAATTGGATGGTTTTTCAAATGTTTCTGCTTAAATGCTTACCGACCAACAATCAAATATTGGTGCACCGGTGACAAATTAAAGGTTAGTTCTTCAACTAATTGTGGATTTGAATGAATAATATAATGGAGTTGATACGTTCATTAGACAATGTAACTCGCTACCGCCATTTTATGAAGCTCATTCGAGGTTGATTCTAGAAGAAACTCGAAAGTTGAAACAGGCGACGACAACGTCAAATAATGTCGGGCCCTACTTTCCACTAACGTGTCTACAGATGATTTTGACTCTCAAAATTCTGGTTCGGGAGGTGCGTCTAATCGCAATAATAATGGACAAAAGATGGGTCAAAATTGCAACAATAACAAAGGAAAAAAATAATGGTGGAAAGGGGCGGGGCCGCGGCGGTGGGAACACATCCGGCGGGGGAGGCAGTCGCGGGAAGCAGGGGCATAAACAATCCCCACTGGCAGCTGCACCAGAATGGTGGCAGTGGGAAGTGGGGCCAGTTCCCGCCATGAAGATGGAACCTGCAGTAGTGAGGCCCACCCTTCCCGTACCCGACAACCCAATGGGCCAGACCTTACACTCTGAACAGGCAGCCGTCCAAAGCAAGCATTTTCAGCCTATGGACCATTGTCTTCGAGTTATGCTCCCACGGATAATGAGCAAGCCATGAATAATATGACTCTCAATGTTTCTGATGAATCGTAGTACATGGACACGGAGAAACCTCACACATGACAGCATCTCAAGGTACTCTCTCGTCTTATTTTAATATGAGCAGTAATACAATTATTGTCGTTGACAGTGGACAGAAAATTCCAATTTATAGGTATTGGTCAATTAAACCTCCCCCGACCTACCTTTACATTTCAAAAATGTCCTATATGCACCCAAACGTATTAAAAACTTGATATATGTACGTTATTTCACCATTGACAATAATATTTCAGTTAATTTTGATCTGTTTGAGTATTCTGTGGAAGATTTTCAGACGGGGATGAAACTCTCACGACCCAAACCAAAGAGTCGTGATAGGCACTTGAATCCCACCTATCGGGTACCGTCATTCGTACATTTAACACTTAGTCATAATAAAATACGGACTAAGCCGAAAACATTATCAAAAATCAGATAACCAGGAAACCAACTTATATATGTACATACTCATACCAAGGCCGACAAGGTCATACAGTCTGCTACACCCACATGACATCATCTACAAGCCTATAAAGAGTATACAATAACAAAAAGTCAGGACAGGGCCCCGCCATACCCATATATACGTGCAAAAATTACCGTACCAAAATAGACTGACACTCCAAAACAAGAGGAGTGCTCCAAAATTCGTTGAATCTGCAACCTACTAACGTGGATCGTCGTCTTGCCTACATGAACCTGCGAGCATGAAACACAGCATCCCCCGACAAAAGGGACGTCAGTACGGCTAATGTACTGAGTATGTCAAGCACAAATAATAGCATAACAGGAATATAACAATAACTGAAACAGAAATAGCCGACCAACAGTAAATACCTCTGAGACCCTAATACATATGTCTACATGTTATGCAATGCAAATGCGGTATAATATTGGCCACACATGCATTCATATCGTCTTGGCCACACATGATCGATATGTGGACTTTTAGGGCTCTTTTGTGATAGTTTGTAGCAGATGGATGTGGTGTGCATATATAACGCATTTCTCTCTTTTCCCCATCCCCTACATATATAATATTTACCATATAATAGTGTGCATAGCACAAGTGGTTCAGGGTACTATACAAATGTAATGCAAATGGAAATGCAGGAATGATAATAAATATCCTGAGTGACATAATATCCTTGTACCTTCAGCTAACACTATGAATATCAATATTTTTTTCGTATGCCTTATGATGCGCGGTAAGATGCGCACACTTTAAACGCAAGTGCACGTTATCGTGACAAATAGTATAGTCTTGATAAGACCGAATATCGTCCTCAAGGATTAAGGTTCAATTACCAACTATCTATTTTTTGGTATCTATTTGGTAAATTGATATTTAGATTTGTTGTTTATAACTAAGAATTATGCAAGCTATTTTAGTATAAAGATTTACTTCAGTGGTGATGAGAATAGGGCTTCCATGTATCCTTACTATCCGCTTATGCTACTTACTAATGCATTAACTTATGGTATTCTTCTTTTGGAGAAAGCAGGTTTACGAAATCGTTTTATACTCCCGTTAGGGTTATATAAACACTCAACCCCAGTATCGCACCTTACCTACCTTTCGGTGATAAGGATAACTCTATAGGAGGATTAAGAACAAAAACCTAGTTGACCGTCACGCACAATGCGCAAAATTAGGGTTGTTAAGCCTCTCATCAACGCTACATAAATAATTGAGGTATTTTCATCCCCAATCCAAGAATGTCTACCAAACTTACATCATATTCACAATCCCCCCTTTCGAAATCTGATTAGAAATCATATAATGATAATTAGTTGTCAATTAATTACCAAGAATTCAACTCAATTATTGGATAGATCTCACAATAAGAAAAATAACCATAAGCATGCATTAATTTATAACATAAGTCTCTAGCAATTCAACATGGAAAGCCCTATAAGAGAATTAGTTCCTAGCCATTGACATGACAAGAACTAATTCCATGTTCATCATACAAAATAGAAATAAAGAACAAGAAAGGAAAAGAAATTACTAAACTATGGTATCGATCTCCAAGCAAAGTCTTGTGTTGTGCGAGAAGGAACCCTTAAAAGCGTCTAGGGTTCTCCTTTTATAAATTTGAATCGCCTCCTCTTTTCCTTGAGCTGGCGAATTTCGTCAAAAACCTAATTTTCCGCGTCGGCGCGCGGCCTGCGAAGCGCGCGGCGCGGAGATCTGCAATCCGTCGGGTGTTTTGGCGCGCGGCCGATATCTGGCATGCGAGGCGTCGGCGCTGCGCTCTGTAGCTTACCGGATGTTTAGGCGTCGCGGCCTGCGTCTGGCATGCGAGGCGCGCGGCGCTGAGTCTTCTGCGACCTCTACGAATAGTGGCGCGCGGCCTAACAGTGCGAGGCGCGCGTACTGGTGCAATTTCACCCTCGTTCGCCACTTTCTGTTTTACTCTGGCATCTCCTCTTTGCCCTCTTTTAGCTCCTTTTCGCCATTTGGCCATTTTAACCACTTTGACTCAATAGAAAGGAAAAATATCCTGTCTGACACTTATATGTACAAAACGGGACAAAAGACTAACTAAAGCCGATTTCAAGGTGTATATAAAATACAGATCAAATACCCAAACTTAACCTTTTCTGCCCTCGAGCAAAGATAGAAAGAAATAAAATAAAAGACTCAAAGAAACGAAAATAAAGACTGTTGCCATTGATTACTTTTCTTTGCATTAGTGTTAACTAGAAAAACATGAAGGTTAGCAAAATAATATGCAGAACATATAGCATGACATTTCAAAGACATTAAGCTAGATATTTCGCAAACTCCTATTCATCATGCTTTAATGGAAGTCAATATACTAAATCATGCATATAAATTCAAGAATTCCTATGGCATGCTTACTTACTATTCTCCACTAATTCTGGATATGCATAAAAGAAATCTTCAGGACTTTAAGGGTTGTAATGTAGGCTTAGGTATAGGTAGGTAAAAATAGGCAATTTAGGCTCATTTCGTGTACCATAAGCTCTTCAGCTTTTCAGTATTTCCCTTTTTCTTTTTGTTCTTTTCTTCATTTCGATTCTATCTTTCCCCTCTTTTGTTTTGGGAGAGTGAAGTATATAATAATGACAAGCACCCTCAAACTTAGGCTTTTGCCTATTTCTTATTACTTTTGTATTGGGGTGCAACAGACTTATTCACTCTTTTTGTCTCTTTTTTTAACACAATGTATTCCCCTATTTCATATTTTCACTTATGGTACAATTTGTGGGAATACAGGGTGTCAAAGAAGAAGTTTCAAATTTAGGCTCAATGGGGCTGACTAGGGATATTTTTAAAGTACGGGATAGAAAAGAATGGTAAGAATTGACTATCAAAGAAATGTCTGAGTCATCTCCCTAACATGCATATCCTAACTATTTCGCCTCAAATAGCAAGCAATCATAACACATAAGTATTTATCATTTAGCATGCATAACTCAAGCAAGAAACTCCAAATAGACAGATTCTGTGAGTTTTTGGCATATCTGACTTAGGTGTTTAGATAGTTGCTTCAATTCCGTTACATTATTCCACCTTACTTCACTAGGTGTTTCTAGCAACTACAGCATACATGATCTTTGACAGACAATTATGACTCAAAAAGAAAAAAAATTGGTGACTCAAAAACAAACATAAAACAATCAAAAAGACTTAACTAAAACATAACATGACACAAAGAAAATAAAACACAAATAAACACCCCCAAACTTAAATCACACATTGTCCCCAATGTGTGTAGACTCAAAGACAGTAAAAGAAATAAGACACTTACAAATTTTGGTTAAAATGGTGGTGGTGGCGGTGGATAATACTTTGAATTCCGTGAGGGGGGAGCATTCTTGGTGTTTTGATTTGGCGATAGGGCCTTCGGATCAGGGTGTCTTCCAGAATTCATATTTTCCGTTGTGGCGCCGCGGCCCTGCAAATGGGAGCCGCGGCGCCCAAACTTCTGGGCGTCTTCTGATCATTTGGCGCCGCGGCCCTGCGTTGGGGAGTCGCGGTGCTATGGCAATTTTTCTGGGTATCCTTGGCTTCTCTACATTTTTCGCCTTCCACATCCTTGGCTTTCACCTGTCAACACAACATAGACACAAGAACCCAAGACCGTGAGACTGATCAATACGAAATAAAATAAAATAAAAACAGAAATTGAAATAACATAATTAAAAACATTGGGTTGCCTCCCAACAAGCGCTGTCTTTAACGTCTTTTAGCCGGACGCAATTTCCTTATTATTTTAAGGTATGAGAAGTTACCAAGTTCATGTATTCCATTTCATTGATCAGGTAGGGTTTTAACCTCTGTCCGTTTACCTTGAAGGCAGCTCCCTCTCTCCCTTTTATTTCAATCGCTCCATATGGGAATACTCTTACCACCGTGTATGGTCCTGTCCAACGTGATTTTAACTTGCCTGGAAACAATCTCAACCTTGAATTGAATAACAGCACTTGTTGTCCTTCTTGAAAGTCTTTCGGTATCAAATTCTTATCGTGCCATGCTTTCGTTCGTTCCTTGTAGATCTTTGCATTCTCATAGGCATTGTGTCGGAATTCATCTAATTCGCTTAGCTGTAGTAGCCTCCTACGTCTCCGCCGTGGTATCCATGTTTAACTTCTTCATTGCCCAGTATGCTCTGTGTTCCAACTCTACTGGCAAATGACATGCTTTACCAAAGACTAATTTATAAGGTGACATACCAATTGGTGTTTTGAATGTTGTCCGGTATGCCCACAATGCGTCATCCAATTTGATAGACCAGTCTTTCCTTGAGCCGTTCACCGTATTTTCCAATATGCTCTTTACTTCTCTATTTGATACTTCCGCTTGCCCATTAGCGAGGTGGTAGCGGTTGTAGTCTGATGGTAAACTCGATCGGAAAGCAATGAATTCCAATTGTCTATTGCGAAATGGCTCCGCCGTCATCGATGAGAGATCTTGGGGTGCCGAACCTTGTGAAAATATTCTTTTGGAGGAATTTTTGAACAGTCTTACTGTCATTTTCTTTGGTGGCCACTGCTTCTACCCATTTGGACACATAGTCAACTGCCAGCAGGATATATTGATTTCCAAAGGATGGCGGGAATGGCCCCATGAAATCGATTCCCCACACATCGAATAGTTCTACTTCCAATATCCCTTGCGAAGGCATTTCGTTTCGTCTTGAGATGTTCCCTGTTCTCTGACAATTATCACATCTCTGCACAAAGGTATGGGCATCCTTAAAGAGTGTTGGCCAGTAGAATCCGCATTGCAATACCTTTGCCGCTGTTCTTGATGCCCCAAAGTGTCCACCACATGATAAGGTGTGGCAATGGGTGAGAACCTGGTGCATCTCTTCCTCTGGTATACATCGCCTGATGACTTGGTCGGCACAATGTTTGTATAACATCGGTTCCTCCCGTAGTAATGTTTTACTTCTGAATAAAACCTCTTCACTTGCTGCCTTGACAAGCCTGGGGGTAGTACTTTAGCTGCAAGAAAGTTAACAAAATCAGCGTACCAAGGTAAATTAGAATTCATACTTACTCAAAGCGGTTGTTAAATGCGGAAAGTGATCATTTATTTGCACATCCTTGGTGTTACGGCTCTCTGTGTTTTCGGTCTTGACAAGTGGTGCACACGAATTCTCTGTTCCTTTCTTATCACGAATCTCTACGTCAAATTCTTGTAGAAGTAGGACCCATCGAATGAGGCGAGGCCGCATCCTTCTTTGTCATTAAGTACTTTATAGCGAGTGGTCGGTGTATACTATCACTTTATTCTCAATCAAGTATGGCACGAATTTCTCAAACGCATATACTATAGCTAGTAGTTCTTTTTGATAGTTGCATAACTTAAGCGTGCGTCATTTAGAGTTTTACTAGCATAGTAAATGGATCTAAATACCTTGTCGATTCTCTGTCAAGCACCGCTCCATCGCATAGTCGCATCGCACATTAGTTCGAATGGGAGCTCGGTTTGGTGCAATGACTATGAGTCTTGAAATGAGCTTCTCCGAGCGTTTGAAATGCGGATAAGCATTCTTTATTGAAGTCGAAAGGCAACTCCGTCATTAGCAATGTGGAAAGAGGCTTTGAGACCTTTGAAAAATCCTTGATAAATATTCTATAGAAACCTGCATGTCCAAGAAAACTTCTGACTCCTTTTGTTGATACTGGAGGTGGTAGATTTTCGATCACAGAAATCTTTGCTTTGTCCACCTCAATACCTTGGTTTGATATTTTGAGTCCCAAGACGATTCCTTGATTACCGTGAAGTGACACTTCTCCCAATTTAGCACAAGGTTAGATTCTTCGCCTTAACAACGCTTCTAAATGCCTTAAACACTCATCGAATGATGCTCCAAAGACCGAAAAATCATCCATAAAGATCTCTATAGTTCTCTCTACCATATCTGAGAAAATTGCCATCATACACCTCTGAAAAGTTGCAGGTGCATTGCGAGTCCGAATGGCATCCTTCGAATGCAAATGTACCAAAGGACAAGTGAATGTTGTCTTTTCACGATCTTACAGGGCTATTGCAATCTGGTGATACCACGAGTATCCATCCAAAAAGCGATAATAGTTATGCCTGCAAGTCGTCAACATTTGATCTAGGAATGGCGGGAAGTGGTCTTTTCTAGTTGCTTTATTCAACTTGCGATAGTCAATGCAAATTCTCCATCCGGTGACCGTTCTTGAGGGAATGAGTTAGTTTCTTTCGTTGGTCACCACTGTTATTCCACCTTTTTTCGGCACCACTTGTACTGGGCTTACCCGTGTCTTTGTCGGATATGGGGTAGATTACTCTGCGCATCGAGCCATTTTAGGATTTCCTTTCTCACTACCTCTTTCATGTTTGGGTTTAATCGCCTTTGGGCTTCGATGGATGGTCTGCTTTCCTCATCTAGACGGATCTTATGCATTACTGTTGATGGACTTATCCCTTTTATGTCCGCTAATGTCCATCCAATGGCCCGCTTGTGATTCTTTAGTACTCTTAGCAGTTTGTCAATCTCTTCGGTGGATAGGTGGCATGAAATGATCACTGGTAAGGTTTTTTCTTCACCTAGGTATTGGTATTGTAGATGATTGGGTAGGGTTTTTAACTCTAACTCTAGAGCCTTCTCTATGGATGGTAATGATCTTTCTGGTACATGTCCAAGCTCTTCATACTTCCTTGTATCCCATTTTTCATAAGCATTCATACAATTTGCATACTCCATCAGATCTGAATCGTTTCTACTATCATCATCCCATGTGTGGTGATTTCTTCAAGCGTATCATCATATCCGAACTCTTTGGCTGACACTGCTTCTTCGCTAAGATCAATGGCTGAGCAGTTATCCTTGGCCTCTGGAAAAGTTGCTGCTCGAAAAACATTGAAAATCACCTCTTCTTCGTCTACTCGAAGCTTCAACTCCCCTTTGTGAACATCAATGAGCGCCTGTCCTGTGGCTAAGAATGGTCTGCCAAGTATGATGGGGATTCCATCGTTATCTTGTATGTCTATGATAACGAAGTCGGCGGGGAAGATGAACTTGTCCACCTTCACTAAAACATCTTCGATGACTCATCTCGGATGAACAATTGAGCGGTCAGCTAAGCTGAGTGATGTTTGTAGGTCGATTTCTCGCATTTCTAGTTTGCGAGAAAACTAGATAGGGCATCGATTTATGCTGCTCTAGTCGCACGTGCGCTAACATTCAAACTTCCCAATAGTACATGGGATGGTAAAGCTCCCAGGGTCTTGTAACTTTTGAGGCAGTTGTCTCTGTAAGATGGCACTACATTCCTCAGTCAACATCACTGTTTCGTAATCCTCTATCCTCCTCTTTTTGCTAAGCACATCCTTCATGAATTTGACGTAGCTCGGCATTTGTTCTAATGCTTGACAAGCGGGATATTGAGTTGCAATTGTTTGAGGACCTCGCGAATGCGGAGAATTGCTTGTCAAGGTACATGTTTTTAATTTCTGAGGATATGGTATCATCACCGAGTGCGGTTGCCACGGTGGTCGATTTCTCGGTTTACAGGTTACGGCGCGCGGCCTCACTTTCCTGGCTCGGATGCCAGAACCTTCTGCTGCCACTGCGTTGTCTCGAGAATCTTGGCGCGCTACGCCATCGGCGTCGCGGCTCTGCTGCTGCGAACTCTCTATCTCCCCTGATTCGGCATCCTTCAGGTCAATTGCCTGACATTGTGTTAACTCATTGCCTACCCCAGGCGCAGATTGTTCTTCATGTGTTTCGCTGTTGAATATGATCGCGAGCTCTGCTATTTGCGTTTCCAACTTCTGCATGGCCATTCTTGTTTCGTCTATGAACTGATTTTGGTACCTCGTGAGACAGAGTATAGTTTCTCTTAATTCCTCCCTCTCTTCCTCTATGGTTAGTTCTCTGTCATATTGACAGTAAAAATCCATATCTAAAAATTTCCTGAGATAAATCAAAACCAACAAAGAATCACGGCACCTCGAACTTTTCGAAAATATAAATAAAAACGTAAAAATTAAAAATTAAAATAAAAACCAAATTAGAAATTAAAAATAGACAAATTTGATATTGAACTATGCCTAATCCCCGGCAACGGCGCCAAAAACTTGATGCGCGGTAAGATGCGCACACTTTAAACGCAAGTGCACGTTGTCACGTCCTTTTTCGACCGCGACATATTTTTAAAACAAAATGGCTCCTGCTCAAATAAAAGTGTTAAAAAATAAATAAAAATGCTAAAAAGTGCTAAAAGAATGCTAAAATGCTTAAAAAGTGCAAAAATGTGCTAAGGTTGCTAGAATGCTAAAAAATGCTAAAGGGTTCGCGGGAGTCGCCACCTAATTAATTTGGGTGAATTAGGACACCTAAATGTTTAACTAGTTTAAAGTAAAACATTAACTCCATTTTAATGGTCTGCTAAACTTAATGAGATTCTGGGTAAGGGTTCTTTATTATCCTAAAGGGAAGGGGTCAGGCACCCTAAAGGATCCGCTAACTTGCGGTTGTCCGTTCAAACCTAGGGTTAATTACTATATTGCCAAAGAATGCATATTTTGAAACCACTTAAGAAAAAGATATTTGTAAGTAAAAATATATTTTGACAAACATAAAATGTAAGAAAAAATATGTAAAATTAGTTCTGGTTGGAAACGTGCATTTATAAAGTAATAAAAAGTACGAAATTATCTTGTAAGGTATAATATAGAGGTAATAATGCAAAATCTGTTATGACAAAATATATACTTATAGGATATGTATTATGCGAAGGCTAATGATCTTGCGATTTAAATAATTTTTCCTATGTGAGTGCTGATAGGAGTTTATAAAAAATGATCTTCTCATGTTAGGATTTAGTAACAAATAATGTTTTGACTACCTAAATAATTGTGCGAGTGACAATTACTAAATAGTTTAATTATAACTTAAGCAATGTATGTCAAGCAAGAATATTTAACTTAAGGAGGAAATAAATCTCTAATGTCAAATTACTTTCTAATAGTGACTTAAGGCTTAGGGGTCCTGCTAATGTAACGTAATGTTAGACAATTAATTTACAACAAGTAGATGAAGCAAAGTAAGGAATAAATAAGGAGGACTCGAAGGGGAGGCGACGTCTTTTCGCCGGCGGTTTGAATGAAGATGGACACAGATGCATTTCCTTGTCTGTTATACTCATGATGAGTCTCGCAATGAGACTCTTCGTTTAGCTCCGAGGCGTGCCATGTAAAAGAAAGGAAATAAAGATTAGTATATATCTTAGTTATTTAAATCATAAAAGAATCTACATGATCCATAATTGTACGCAACCAGTATACAAAGATGTAAATCAGTCAGCAACCGAGACCATCTGCTGCACTGATCGACAAGCAGGGCGGCGGATGATGAAATACAGGGAGATCAACCCATAGAGCAAAATCTCATGGTTCAAGTTGTGATGTACTTAAATGTTAACTGTCAGATACATATGGCATAGAGTAACTCACAATTCCTTTCTGTATATACTATGGCAGCAACAAGAGATGCCGACAGTTAAAGCGACACAATGACACGTGGTAACATATAGAAAGGTAGAGGAAGTAGGCTTATGCAGCGGTTTGTGTTCTTAGAGATAGTTTGGTCGGACAATGAGCGGTGGACTTCAACAAGAAACCAATGTGCAAGAAAAACAGCAACTGATGCACGTAGGGCATTCAAGGCATATGAGATGTGATAGAAGGTATATCCAGACATACGATCAATTTGAGGTACACTATTACTCATTTATGAATAATCTAGATAAGCTGTATCCACAATTTATAATCCAGGATCAACCCTGTATCTTCAAACAGTAAGGTATGTACTTTATTTCATATAGTTGATTGCAGTCGTAGCCTGAGTCTAATCATATTGACAAAGTGAGTTTATACAAGGCAACTACTGAACAAAACTTAAATTACAGCCTAATCTCAAGCCATTTTACAAAAATACTAACACTTTAAGATATCATGCCATTAGAATGAATGTAGAATGGCTAGGATCTATCATAGCATGGATGACATAAACAATTTTTCAAGGAGCCCAGCAGACAACCACACACATCATAATAGGTAACTTAGACATGAAGATCCAATTCAGGCAACCAATAAGAAACACTAAACAATCGACAATAGACATTTTCTCTGGTTAATATCTATTTGGATCTTGCATCGATCCCAAGTCCAACGATTCGATTCATGCTAATGTAGACTTCAAAATTTGCTTATCTCATATCACTCGTAGAAACATATAAGAATAATAGCCAACAGACATGTTCATCTTTACTAAATATGACACAATAGCACGATACTCCCATAATTACCATACCTAGATTAATCAGAAGCAAACCATTCAATATCCTATTCATACATTAACAAAAAAAACCGCCAGTCGAATGAACTAACACATGTTCAGTAAGCGAAACAAAAATACAGAAATACAAAGCTGCAAAAAGTAGTCGATAGGAAGCGGATTTTACCTTCTCCGGACAGCGACCCGGGGCAGCGTATCAAGTCGCCGGCTCGCTCGGGTTTTGGTTTTGCGATGCGAATAAAGGGGCAAGGGTTTGTCTACTGATTTCTTGGCTGGAATTGAAAGAGAAGGGTTCGAACTTCCTACTCTACCATGTTCTATCGGACTGCTGCCGTCTGTGCCCTGAATCGATCGATGCTCTATCGATTGTGTAAAACGATGGCCCCCCTGACTGAGCTCTGCCTGACTGAGCTCCCGTCTGTGATCTATTCGAGATGTTCTGCCCTAAATTGCTATGTGACTACCCTCCTCTCTGACCTCTCTCCTTTCGATGCCTATTGCATGTCGTTTATATAGCCTAACTCTAGGTTCTAAAATTGGTAAGTAAATAAGGGCTGAGATTGGGCTAATATTGGTGCTGATTCGTGTGATTTGGCACTGATTCTTACCGCGATTTTGTGGGCTATTTTTGGTTGATTTCGGGAACTAATCATTTATTTCTGGTACTGATTTGAGTGTTAATTGGTAGGAAATCGTGGTATACATGGAAGGGAATCTGGGGCGAAATTAATTGGAGGCTGAGGTTTTAAATTTTAGGGTTCTTGGTTTGTACGTTGAGGGAGACGATGGGTAAAGGGCAATGATAAGGGCTGGGGTGAGTTGGGGGAAAGTAAATAGGGCTTGCGGGTGGGCCTTGCGGGTCGCGGGTTTTGGGCCAGTGGATGGTGGGCTGGTGATATTGATAAGGGTAGTTAGTTTAATTAGGTAGTGTTTAATTAGTTTTAGGCTAGTTAATTAATTAGCTAATTAATTCTAGGTAAGTGTATTATTAATTAACTAGTGATAACTTAAATTAACAAATGTGATTAAATTACTTAGGTGCTTTATCAATCTAACTGTTATAATAAATGCGGGCGTGTCATTTAATTAATGCTTAAAGCTTTTATAAATGCGACGCTATTAAATGCATGTATTGGAAGAAATTCTCTTGCGTATTAATAAATGCAACTATGCTACTTGACACGATGTCATTGCTAAATTATTTATTTTATGTATTTATTATTAGTTAAGAATTACGACAGAGCTTACAATTAATAAGTACTGGCGCGAGACTCTAAGCGCTTAATACTCTACGTAATACGCGGTGTTATTGTTAAATTACTTATTTATGTCTGTATTTATGTTTTATCGCTGCATTTTATTATAAAAATCATAAAAAATTAAATTACAGAATTAGTCTAATTTTATAGCTAATGACCGACGGGAGGTCAAAATTGGGTGTCAGCGGTATCCTCTTTGTATGGAGATGATGGAAGAATCTTGGACAAAGACGTTGACTCATAGCCAATTTTGTCTCGATCTTGAATTGCAAAAATCTTTGGGCGGGTAGGCAAGTGTACGAAAAATCAAAATCTGTCGATGTCGAGTTATGGCGACCTTTGGGTTACCATGGTCGAAACACGGGGCGGGCTAACGCGGACTCAAAGCGTCCCGGTGTCGAGTTATGGCGACAACTGGGATACCGTGTCAAAACACCAAGCGGGCTAACGCGGACTTAAAAGCTGTCGATGTCGAGTTATGGCGACCTTTGGACTACCATGGTCAAAACACGGCGGGCTAAGCGGACTTAAAGCTGTCGATGTCGAGTTATGATGACAGGGCTGTGCAAAAAGTAAAAATAAAAAATAAAAATAAGCGGCTTGAACACAGGGTGTCTGCTATGGCTTATGGTGTTGGGTTCTATGGTGATGTGGAAGCGAGTGGGCCAGCGGCAGGCGCTACGCCGTTCATTGGGAAGGTTGGCCCCAACAAATTGCCGGTTATTTGTAAGAAAATCCACGTTGTGCTCCCGCTCTGCGTGCGGACTTTGGATTGTTGTCATCCTACGCCTTTCTTTGCTTTTTCTTACGCTATCTGAAGAAACCTTTCGCCGTATTTTACGCCAGTTATTGCACTTTCGCTACATTAATATGAAAAGACCTGCGCTCAAAGAAAATTTGTGAGTTTGGGGGGGGGGGTCGATTCGTATCGGACTGCGCCGCCTTGTCCCTTGAAATCCGTGTGCTCGGCTTTGTTTGGACTTGCAACCCATGCAGTTTCCTGTTTGTCCCGGTTTGAAAAGGGTGTCTGGCCTAAAATGGGTCTCAATGTAGTTGCTTGTAGGCTATGTGTATTCTTGTCATTTTGAGCGAAGGAAAGTTTCCTAATGGTGTGGCCGAAAGCCGATTTAGGCGCCACGTATCCCGTGAGGAATCGGTCATGACGTAGTTCATTACAAGAAAACATTATTAAAGCTTAAATATGAGTTTATAAATTATTCTGCTAAACATAGATTGCTTTTCTAATCCGGGCTCTAGACGGACCAAAACAAGGGTGCAAGTCCAACCAATACGCCTTCGTATTACGCACAGTGGATGGTGGGTCTTCATGCTCTGTGTCGATATCTCCTCTTTTGGCTTCTGCGTGGTGCATGCTCGGATAAATAGTGGTCGAGGCGGAATGGGTATAGGCAGGGGAGTGTATTCCTCATCTAAGGTTATCAGGTGCACATTGACGTGGCCGTGGTCTGGCAAAGGGTTATCATGCACATTTGGGGCAGGATCCTTTAGTTGATACCCTGCGATCGGTAGCTCGATTACGTCCACGAGGAGTGGCAACCTTCGTGTCATGTCTGGGCTATCGGGTGATACGCGGCGCTTGTTCTCATCATACCATCTTGGGATAGGTCAGAATCCTTCGTGGAATCGGTTGGATTAGGCTGCGACTCATGACCTTTCATATATTTGAGGTATGGGTTCGGCTAGTGGGGTGCGAACTTTGGGTGGTTTTCCTTCAAAATTCTTATTTGCTCAGGTGCATTGGGTGCTCTATTTTGTTGGCGGGCTTGATGGGTGGATCTATGCGGGCGGGATAAGCGGATGCTTGGGAGCGTTATATATAGAGTGTGTGTGGTAGTTGTGGTAGTATGATGGGTTTGGTATGTTATGAATGTTTGGGTTTGCGTTCTTGTACAAACATGGAAGGGAAGCGTCTCTTTCTTCCTTTGTGAAGTACTCGAAGTGTCACAGTGAATCGCCTTATTAGTTGCACTGTAGTCTTTGCGGTTGTAATCCTACCGGTTTAATACCTTCTACATGAAGTCACCCATTCTAACAACTTCTGCAAAATTCCGTCCGATGACGCTTATCATTCGCTCATAGTAGGTTGCATCCTTCAAAGATTGTACGAATAATGTGGTCATCTCACTCTCCACCATGGGTGGTTGCACTTTCGCTGCCTCTGAACGCCACCTCATGGCGTACTCACTGAATGTCTCAGTAGACCTCTTTTCTAGCTTCATTAGATAGAATCTATCCACAACGGTTTCGTGTTGAGCAGGAACCGCTCCACAAAGTCTTGGGCTAACGATTCCAACTATGCCATTTTCGCGGATCTTGGTGGTATACCAATCTAGCGCCGCCCGATCAAGCTCGAATGAACAACTTCATAATGACCATTGGGTTCTTCCTACCCCGATTAGCTTGTCGCAATATGACCTCGGTGTGCGGGGTTCCTTTCCCATCAAATAGTTCAAACTTGGCACCTTGTACCCATGGCGGCTCGCGTGCGGATGCATGCAAAGGTCCTCGTAGTCTAGTCCTTCGTGACCTTTATCCGATCGCATGCCCCGAACTGCTTCTTTCAAACTATGAATTTCTTTGGCCACGTCCTCGTCCATTTTGGCGGACTTCCTCTCCATTTCTTCATAATGATCCTTCGGTGAAGCACGAGGGCGGTAAAGGTGGGTTTACATTGCGTAAGTCGGTATGCAGGTTGTTTGTTGGGGCTGGTAATGGGTGTGGTGCGTGGGTATTGGTTGGCCTGGCGATTAGGGCTGATTATGGTGAAGTAAGCAGGCGGGGGCTGAGGTACATGAGTAGTAGGAGGATCGTTTTGAAGGTGGGGTTGAGGATTGGCTGGGCGAGGGGCGGTTTGGTCGGTGACTGGTGGCCTTTGTGGGGAGTTCTGTGAGATATGTGGTGGTGGAGGTCGATCTGGGATGGTTTGTGAGGTAGTGGCCCTTTGATCTGGCATAGGGGTATTCAAACTAATGGATAGGTTGGTCAGATTCCGTAGCCTCTCCATCTCAATTTGCATATCAGCAATTTGTTGTAGCAACTGAGCAATACATTCTTCTTGACCGGTGATATTCCTCCCTTCTGAAGTTTCTGTTTCGCTGACAGGAATAATTCCCAAACCATTTGGCTCAGACGCCCCCGAGCCAGTCATATCCTCGTTTCGTGCCTTGGACCTGGTGAAGTGTGGATGCTCCGACATTGTTGAGTCAAATACGAACCGACCCTTTGGGGAGGATGATAAATTTTCTAAAAAATGCAACAAACGGTGTTAGCATAAAGCACATAATTTGCAGGTATGTAGCAGATATATCGCACATAGCACATTCAAACGTTTCCTAACATGCAAGGGGGGACCTCTTTTATGCGGAGGTAAGCCTAAACGTCACTTATGCGAGACTATGACGGATTTGTCCAAGTCGTCCAACTATAATGCCTTTGTTGGAAATGTCGACCAAATGACGGTGCACTTTTTCCCAATTTCAGCATGTCATGATTGGGTTTGGATTTGTCTGTCATTGCCACGCTACACATAATATGTTGGTTGGTCGTTGGGTTCAGAAACCCGTCGACAAGTTTGGTGTCTTCCTAATTGTGGCGTCAATGCCAAGGATTGACCCACCTAAGGTAAATGCATGCATGTCCTAAAATAATGGTGGTATAGCTCTATCCTGAGTTGCTAAGATTTGGCTTTACTAGACGCAAGGTTCCCGAGCGGACAACTCGAGCGAGAAGGCTACGCGGCCACCGGTTAGACCGGGCACTCCACGTATATTACCGACTCTCCTAAATTTGGATTTTGAAGAAAGAATTTTGTTGATGCACCCAGCGCACCTCGCATGTAGTGTGTGATTGTGTGAATTTTCCAGAGTGGAAGAAATATGAGCGGAATGCCAGTTTAGGGAAAGCAGTAAAGCAAGTAGCAATTAAAAATAAATAAAACAAAATACAACACACAAAAATTAAATGCAAAAATAATTGCCAAATAATAACCCTAGGTCTGTTATGGTTAAGAACCTAAATCCCCAGCGGAGTCGCCATTTCTGTCATAAAAGAATCTACATGATCCATGATTTTGGTACCTCGTGAGACTGAGTATAGTTTCTCTTAATTCCTCCCTCTCTTCCTCTATGGTTAGTTCTCTGTCATATTGACAGTAAAAATCCATATCTAAAAATTTCCTGAGATAAATCAAAACCAACAAAGAATCACGGCACCTCGAACTTTTCGAAAATATAAATAAAAACGTAAAAATTAAAAATTAAAATAAAAACCAAATTAGAAATTAAAAATAGACAAATTTGATATTGAACTATGCCTAATCCCCGGCAACGGCGCCAAAAACTTGATGCGCGGTAAGATGCGCTTTAACGCAAGTGCGTTGTCACGTCCTTTTTCGACCGCGACATTTTTTTAAAACAAAATGGCTCCTGCTCAAATAAAAGTGTTAAAAAATAAATAAAAATGCTAAAAAGTGCTAAAAGAATGCTAAAATGCTTAAAAAGTGCAAAAATGTGCTAAGGTTGCTAGAATGCTAAAAAATGCTAAAGGGTTCGCGGGAGTCGCCACCTAATTAATTTGGGTGAATTAGGACACCTAAATGTTTAACTAGTTTAAAGTAAAACATTAACTCCATTTTAATGGTCTGCTAAACTTAATGAGATTCTGGGTAAGAGTTCTTTATTATCCTAAAGGGAAGGGGTCAGGCACCCTAAAGGATCCGTTAACTTGCGGTTGTCCGTTCAAACCTAGGGTTAATTATTATGTTGCCAAAGAATGCATGTTTTGAAACCACTTAAGCAAAAGATATTTGTAAGTAAAAAATATATTTTGACAAACATGAAATGTAAGAAAAAATATGTAAAGTTAGTTCTGGTTAGAAACGTGCATTTATAAAGTAATAAAAGTACGAAGTTATCTTATAAGGTATAATATAGAGGTAATAATGCAAAATCTGTTATGACAAAATATATGCCTATAGGATATGTATTATGCGAAGGCTAATGATCTTGCGATTTAAATAATTTTTCCTATGTGAGTGCTGATAGGAGTTTATAAAAATGATCTTCTCATGTTAGGATTTAGTAACAAATAATGTTTTGACTACCTAAATAATTATGCGAGTGACAATTACTAAATAGTTTAATTATAACTTAAGCAATGTATGTCAAGCAAGAATATTTAACTTAAGGAGGAAATAAATCTCCAATGTCAAATTACTTTCTAATAGTGACTTAAGGCTTAGGGGTCCTGCTAATGTAGCGTAATGTTAGACAATTAATTTACAACAAGTAGATGAAGCAAAGTAAGGAATAAATAAGGAGGACTCGAAGGAGAGGTGACGTCTTTCACGGCGGTTTGAATGAAGATGGACACGATGCATTTCATATGCATATACTCATGATGAGTCTCGCAATGAGACTCTTCGTTTGACTCCGAGGCGTGCCATGTAAAAGAAAGGAAATAAAGATTAGTATATATCTTAGTTATTTAACTCATAAAAGAATCTACATGATCCATAATTGTACGCAACCAGTATACAGAGATGTAAATCGAGCCAAGCGAGACCATCTCACGCACGATCGCAAACAGGGCAGATGATGAAATCTGAGATCAACCCATAGAGCAAAATCTCATGGTTCAAGTTGTGATGTACTTAAATGTTAACTGTCCGGATACATATGGCATAGAGTAACTCACAATTCCTTTCTCAGATATACTATGGCAAAGACAAGATGCCGAAGCGGTTAAAACATCACACAATGACACGGTAACATATAGAGAAGGTAGAGGAAGTAGGCTTATGCAACGGTTTGTGTTCTTCTAGAGATAGTTTGGTCTGCACAAGCCGGTGGACTTCAACAAGAAACCAATGTGCAAGAAAAACAAATCGATACACGTAGGGCATTCAAGGCATATGAGATGTGATAGAAGGTATATCGGACATACGATCAATTTGAGGTACACTATTACTCATTTATGAATAATCTAGATAAGTCAGTATCCACAATTTATAATCCAGGATCAACCCTGTATCTTCAAACAGTAAGGTATGTACTTTATTTCATATAGTTGATTGCAGTCGTAGCCTGAGTCTAATCATATTGACAAAGTGAGTTTATACAAGGCAACTACTGAACAAAACTTAAATTACAGCCTAATCTCAAGCCATTTTACAAAAATACTAACACTTTAAGATATCATGCCATTAGAATGAATGTAGAATGGCTAGGATCTATCATAGCATGGATGACATAAACAATTTTTCAAGGAGCCCAGCAGACAACCACACACATCATAATAGGTAACTTAGACATGAAGATCCAATTCAGGCAACCAATAAGAAACACTAAACAATCGACAATAGACATTTTCTCTGGTTAATATCTATTTCAGATCTTGCATCAGATCCCAAGTCCAACAGTTCAGTTCATGCTAATGTAGACTTCAAAATTTGCTTATCTCATATCACTCGTAGAAACATATAAGAATAATAGCCAACAGACATGTTCATCTTTACTAAATATGACACAATAGCACGATACTCCCATAATTACCATACCTAGATTAATCAGAAGCAAACCATTCAATATCCTATTCATACATTAACAAAAAAAACCGCCAGTCGAATGAACTAACACATGTTCAGTAAGCGAAACAAAAATACAGAAATACAAAGCTGCAAAAAGTAGTCGATAGGAAGCGGATTTTACCTTCTCCGGACAGCGACCCGGGGCAGCGTATCAAGTCGCCGGCTCACTCGGGTTTTGGTTTTGCGATGCGAATAAAGGGGCAAGGGTTTGTCTACTGATTTCTTATTGGAATTGAAAGAAGGTTCGAACTTCCTCTCTACCATGTTCTATCAGTTCTGCGTCAGCGTTCTCGAATCGATCGATGCTCTATCGATTGTGTAAAACGATGGCCCCCCTGACTGAGCTCTGCCTGACTGAGCTCCCGTCTGTGCTCTATTCGGGATGTTCTGCCCTAAATTGCTATGTGATTACCCTCCTCTCGAGCTCTCTCCACGATGCCTATTGCGTATCGTTTATATAGCCTAACTCTAGGTTCTAAAATTGGTAAGTAAATAAGGGCTGAGATTGGGCTAATATTGGTGCTGATTCGTGTGATTTGGCACTGATTCTTACCGCGATTTTGTGGGCTATTTTTGGTTGATTTCGGGAACTAATCATTTATTTCTGGTACTGATTTGAGTGTTAATTGATAGGAAATCGTGGTATACATGGAAGGGAATCTGGGGCGAAATTAATTGGAGGCTGAGGTTTTAAATTTTAGGGTTCTTGGTTTGTACGTTGAGGGAGACGATGGGTAAAGGGCAATGATAAGGGCTGGGGTGAGTTGGGGGAAAGGAAATAGGGCTTGCGGGTGGCTCATGTCGCGGGTTTTGGGCGATGGATGCGGGTGGTGATATTGATAAGGGTAGTTAGTTTAATTAGGTAGTGTTTAATTAGTTTTAGGCTAGTTAATTAATTAGCTAATTAATTCTAGGTAAGTGTATTATTAATTAACTAGTGATAACTTAAATTAACAAATGTGATTAAATTACTTAGGTGCTTTATCAATCTAACTGTTATAATAAATGCGGGCGTGTCATTTAATTAATGCTTAATACTTTAGACTGCGGCGCTATTATTTAAAATCTTATTATTATGCATTACTGCGAAGTTAGATTAAAATTGAATAGAGTTTAGATTAAATTATTTAAATGCTAAATGCAAGTATGATATTTAAGAATTGTTTAAAGCTTTTATAAATGCGACGCTATTAAATGCATGTATTGGAAGAAATTCTCTTGCGTATTAATAAATGCAACTATGTTACTTGACACGATGTCATTGCTAAATTATTTATTTTATGTATTTATTATTAGTTAAGAATTACGACAGAGCTTACAATTAATAAGTACGGGCGCGAGACTCTAAGCGCTTAATACTCTACGTAAGACGCGGTGTTATTGTTAAATTACTTATTTATGTCTGTATTTATGTTTTATCGCTGCATTTTATTATAAAAATCATAAAAAATTAAATTACAGAATTAGTCTAATTTTATAGCTAATGACTGGACGGGAGAGTCAAAATTGGGTGTCAACACACGTTATCGTGACAAGTAGTATAGTCTTGATAAGACCGAATATCGTCCTCAAGGATTAGGGTTCAATTACCAACTATCTATTTTTTGGTATCTATTTGGTAAATTGATATTTAGATTTGTTGTTTATAACTAAGAATTATGCAAGCTATTTTAGTATAAAGATTTACTTCATTGGTGATGAGAATAGGGCTTCCATGTATCCTTACTATCCGCTTATGCTACTTACTAATGCATTAACTTATGGTATTCTTCTTTTGGAGAAAGCAGGTTTACGAAATCGTTTTATACTTCCGTTAGGGTTATATAAACACTCAACCCCAATATCGCACCTTACCTACCTTTCGGTGATAAGGATAACTCTATAGGAGGATTAAGAACAAAAACCTAGTTGACCGTCACGCACAATGCGCAAAATTAGGGTTGTTAAGCCTCTCATCAACGCTACATAAATAATTGAGGTATTTTCATCCCCAATCCAAGAATGTCTACCCAACTTACACCATATTCACAATCCCCCCTTTTCAGAATCTGATTAGAAATCATATAGTGATAATTAGTTGTCAATTAATTACCAAGAATTCAACTCAATTATTGGATAGATCTCACAATAAGAAAAATAACCATAAGCATGCATTAATTTATAACATAAGTCTCTAGCAATTCAACATGGAAAGCCCTATAAGAGAATTAGTTCCTAGCCATTGACATGACAAGAACTAATTCCATGTTCATCATACAAAATAGAAATAAAGAACAAGACAGGAAAAGAAATTACTAAACTATGGTATCCAATCTCCAAGCAAAAGTCTTGTGTTGTGCGAAAGGGAACCTTAAAAGCGCACATGGTTCTCCTTTTATAGTCGAAACCGCCTCCTCTTTTCCTTCGGCTGGTCCGAATTTCGTCCAAAACCTAATTTTTCGGCTGCCGCGCGCGCGAGCGGCGCCAAGCTTCGCAATCCGTCCGGGTGTTTTGGCGCCGCCCCGATATTCGCTGTCGGTAGCGCGCGCTGCAACTCCTGTAGTTTCTCGGATGTTTAGCGCCGCGCCTGCATCTGGCATGCTCGAGAGCGCGCGGCCAGTCTTCGCAGCCTCTACGAATAGTGGCGTCGCGCTCGCTGATCGCAGGAGGCCATGGCACCGGGTCTGATTTCACCTCGTTCGCCACTTTCTGCGACTCGCATCTCCTCTTTTGCCCTCTTTTAGCTCCTTTTCCGTCATTTGGCCATTTTAACCACTTTGACTCAATAGAAAGGAAAAATATCCTAATACAACACTTATATGTACAAAACGGGACAAAAGACTAACTAAAACTGACTCAAAAGGTGTATATAAAATACACCGATCACCTTAATAAGGACTTAGGAACATATTTAGACATGCTTTCAATATAGGAAACAATAATATGAACATTCCTTAACTACTAAGAGTAAAATAAATTATGCAGCAATATCACAATTACGTTTCGTTACATGGAATATGCCAAATTTTTTTTATCTTAACATACCTCAATATGTGGAGAAAACCTTAACCAAAATCAGAATTTTGGTCGAGAATTTTCAAAGCCTGCTACGAGATTAAAGGAAATGAATCTAAGTAAATTTATTTTCTAAATGAATGAAATGGGGACTGTTTCGATTTCGTACAAAGAAAAGGTGTTGGAGAAGTGTTAGAATCTGAAACATAGGAGAAACAGTGGATAAATTGCAGAGGAGAAGGAAGAAACGAAGAGGAAGAGAGGTTGTGAATCGATTGTGATATTTGGGAGCAAAGAGCTCTTCTTCTCTGATATTTTCTCATTAATTGCTCAAGTGAAATAATACAAAATATAGTCATATTTATAGTAAAAGACTAAACTATCCCACTAACTATTTTCAAATCAAATATCTCTAATATAAAAAATATCTAATGAACAAAATAACAAATTAACCACTAACTAACCACACACACACATATATATATATATATATATATATATATATATATATATATAATGTATATATGTGGTATATCTCAACACCCCCCTTTAAGCTAGGCACTGAAAACATCGATTTCAGTCCTAGCTTGGAAGCAATACTAGAGACCAGCTACTGTACGCATCCTAACAGCCACACGAACCTCAGCAGCGGGTTCATGCTTTCCAGAAACCAACTCAGCAGCCACACGAAACACAAACTCAACTCAAGGAGAAAATCAGCAATATCACCACAAAAATATTTTTCAGCAACTGCAAGTGTTCCCCTGCAGCTCGTCCTTTCATTTTCAGAACATGATTCTACTCTTTTGGTGCCAATCCAACAACATCATAATGTTGAGTAAAAGTTGTTGCTTTAATAGTAGCAGTTTGCTTCAATAGCAGCAGCAGCAGCAAAACTACTAGCCTGAGAACCACTTGATCCTGGTCCTAGAATATTTTGCATAAGCAACTCTAAGAATCTGCCCATTCTTCTCTAAAGTTGTCCCATTTGTTGTTTCAAGAGCTTTTGTGGCTTCTTCCACCTAATAGAAGTGCACAAAAGCAAATTTCTTCGACATCATATTCAATGTAGTCAGCCACAGCACATACCACACAGTGTTGATATAACTCCATAGATCCTTCCTCTCACCCCTGCTGCATTCCTCCATAAACTGTAACAACTCATATTTCAGTTTTTTCAGAAGCAACATCTGCCTCGACATCAGCAGCAGCAGTTGCACTAACATCCATATGGTCTGGTTGATAACACTGGCAGCATCAACAGCATTTCTCAGCAACTGTCTCTGCATGAAATGAAAAATGATACACCAGCAGGGACTAATCTCAGCAACCAAGCCATCATTAGCTGCAATATGCAAGAATATCATCACCAAAATTCCAGCAGCAATAGGTAAAAATAGCAACACAGCTGCATCAAGCAGGACCTTCAACTCCCACAAGAACCCCTCGTTCTCTAGTCTCACTCGGACTAGAGAATCTTTCGATTCTCCTTATGCAAAATTCACGGCAAGAACCCCTCGTTCTCTAGTCTCATCCGGACTAGGGAATCCCTCGATTCTCATCACGTAAGCTATTTCAATAAGCGACAAGAACCCCTCATTCCCTAGTCTTGCTTGGACTAGAGAATCCCTCGATTCTTATCACGCAATCTCTCATAATAAGCTCGGATATGCAGCGGAGTCTCCCTCAATTTCTAGTCCTCTTCCGGCTAGAAATCATTTGATTCTCCTATCCTGAGCTACACTTGATCGACCTGTGAATAACTCTTTGAATCCTTGAATTGAGCTTCAACTCAATCCATATTATCTTCGACGAAGTATCCCTCAATTCTTAGTCTATTTGTCGCTAAGAACTCCTCGATTCTTCTATCGATAGACGTTTTCTACTCTTATCATCCTACAAGCACAATCCAACTCTACATTTCAGGCAATAGCAACCAGTAACATCACCACACCAGTAACATTACTAGTGAGCAAAATTCCAGAGAACAAAGATTATCGATGCGAACGCTAATGTAAGAAAGATACCAAAGATTAGCAAAGATAAGCGGTGGTGTTGGTTCCACAACATCAGTAGCAGCATCATCACGAGTTGCATAGCAGCCAGTACACCAGTATATAACCAATACACCAACACAACAACAACAAATGACACTTCTCTCCAATTCGACAACACAAAAACAGTAGTAGTTGCTGCATTATGAACAATATTAACAGCCACAGTGAAACAGCAACAACAATCCAACATTCACTAACACGAATTCAATTCTAATATTACAAAACGATTCTCCAACACGAAATAATATGAAAATAACCTCTAGAAATAATTTCGGTGATCTTCGGCGTCGCAATGATTGCCAAAGGCGGAGTGTATCCGCACAAACTGATAACATATCCATACGACTCCGATTGACAAATGTGATAATAGAAATTACCTCAATCTTCGATTTTCTGTTTTCCTCAAAATCGCAATCACGATTCTGATTTTTCCAATTTTTCAATTGCTGCTGATTTCCATCTCAATATGCTCTATGAGCTTCTTCTATCTCGACTTCGAGTCGAATTCATAGTTCCGTCAATTTCACTTCAATTCATCTGTTGCAGTGTCGATCTAAAACAGGGAATTGATTTCGATTCCTTCGAATCTTTCGATCTCAATCTCTTCAGTCGGTTACTCCTTCGATTTTGATTTCAAGTTACTCCTTCGATTTTGATTTCAATTTTGAATTTCGATCGATTTAATCTCTTTGTTTTTCAATCGATTGAATCTGCTAATTGTCGCGGCTCTCGGATCTATCCGGCTTTGATACCATGTTAGAATCTGAAACAGAGGAGAAACAGTGGAGAAATCGCAGAGGAGAAGGAAGAAACGAAGATGAAGAGAGGTTGTGAATCGATCGTGATATTTGGGAGCAAAGAGCTCTTCTTCTCTGATATTTTTTTTATTAATTGCTCAAGTGAAATAATACAAAATAAAGTCCTATTTATAGTAAAAGACTAAACTATCTCACTAACTATTTTCAAATCAAATATCTCTAATATCAAAAATATCTAATGAACTAAATAACAAACTAACCACTAACTAATCATATATATATATATAAAATGTATATATATGTGGTATATCTCAACAATAAGTTTAGTAATTGAATCACGATTTGCTTCCCATGTAATGAGGTGTTTTAAAGAGAATAAATGTTAAAAGATTTTTCTTTCTGGAACGAAAAGGAAGTGCAAGTTACTGATTTTTTCTTTTAGGCTTTAAGGGATTCTCGACAACAATGTAATGAGAAAAATGAAATGTCTTGAGCTTAATCTTAAATGCCCAAAGTGGAACCAAAATGATCATGTCCCCCACTTAGTTCCTATTTCTTATCATACGACAACCACATTATATCATCTTAACTTAAGTCATTTAGCACTTGTTTAGGGAATTACACGTACCAGATTCCCCACTAAGATTGTCCCCTCCACAATTATTAATCAAGTGACCGGCCTCCGACACATATAATTAATCTTGTAATTTTAATTTACTTAAGTCTTAATAACTTATAAGACCTTCATATGCTTATTGTTATAATTTGTAATATGACACTAATTCATAACTTGTTACGTTCAAAATTATGAACTAGCACATCAAAATTATTTCCGTGATTCATGTCGTCACACTTGTTATGTCCAAAATTATTTCGGGATCACATCCTTTTATATACTAATTTCCTTATTAGCATATGTAAATATAACGTAAATTTTCTCAATGCTCGGGTCTATTTTCACAAGCCTAGTGGTTCAAATCGTAACCCGAAATTATGAGATATTACATACCAAACTTGGTATCAGAGTATGTCTGTCATAGAGAGTCTAGAAGTCGTGTCTAGTAGAGTCTTATTTATGAGTATGATGTGCACCATATTTATAAACATTAGGCTATCTGACATTTAGGGATAATTTCTATTCTTTCATCTCATAAATCGTGCAGTAGAGATGAGTTATAAGCTAGTATTCCACTCTTGATCCGTCTCGTGTTTATGATTCCAGCGATGCCTACAACAAGGAAGAAGTTCAAGAGTGTGAGGGCTACGTGACAGGGATTAGTTATGTCACCCCAAAATTCGAGGACGAATATTTATGTATACTTGTTGAAGAAATCATTATATGGTTTAAAACAGACCCCCAATACATGGTATAACAGGTTTTCAGGGTTCATCTCCACACTAAGGTTCTGACATAGCAAATTCGACCAGTCTTTGTTCATTTATAAGAAGGGAAATGAAATGAAATATGTTTTTCTCCGATAAGTCTTTGATTTTTTATCCGCGAAGTCAGATAGTTATTTCTTGTCGATGAGACAGCGTTATCCAGTAGAACTTGATAGCCAACAAAATTCTCTTACACGAGATCCACCCAAAACTGAAATCCTCATCCTTGCCAAAAATCCCGTAGGTTAATAAATGTAAAGAAGTCGTTTCTTAAATGTCTCCCCAAGAATAATTCTAAACAAAATATGCCCCTTCCTATTTTCTTTATCATGTACAAATTTGGTTAATTTATATATTTTTTGATCTATTACTTTTTAACTTTGAACATTAAATCTTTAATGATAGTATTTGTCAAGTATATATTATTTTAATATATATTTCACAAACATACCATTTAACATAAACATATAAAATAAATATGTGTAGTGAAATTTTTTAAGGTATGAATATGGTATAAACACATTATAAATCGTTTATATGTATGGTATAATAAAAAATATTAAGGATAATATATGATAGTTGTGCTTGTGTATCATATCAAAAATTGGACTCTTGTTGCTTGTGTTTTTCTTCATATTTCAGTGGTGTATGTGATAAATCATATATTAGCGTCATATATTAAATATATTACACATATTTAATTAATAAATAATATTATTTTGCTTAATATTATATGGTATATATGCAATTTGTAAATTTGGTATACTAATTTATAAACGGTATGTATAAATATTGATGGAATATTAACATTATATAAATTAGTCTTTAGTATAATATACTTGAAATGTGTTAATCATATTATTTTTTAAAAAGCCGTCAGCACAAAAACAAAAGAAAAAATATCAGAATTTCTCGATGCCAATTCCTCATAGGGGGAGTCTTATTTTAATTATTAAAGGGGAGAGACTCTTGAGATAATTCTTCTTTTTTTATAAGAGATGTTATGAAAGAGACAGAAAAGAGTAAGTAGTATTGATAAAAATAAATCCCTTAATTAATAAAGTTACTAACTTTTAAATGGGTTTATTATCATATTTAATTTTTTTCTTTTCAAAATATTATATTTGGTATAAAATGTGTTAATGTTACTTTTAAAAAAAATATGTTATTATTGTTTCTAATTTTTATCAACTGATCTAGTATGTAAAAATTAAAATTAGGTGTGTGTGCCAATGTGCTTAATGGTTTATTGAATGTAACACTTGCAACTCCACCTGTAAAACCATGCTGTAGTCTTATTGAAAATCTTGTGGATTTGGAGGCTGCTGTTTGCCTTCGCACTGCACATAAGGCTAATATTTTGGGGATTAACCTTAATCTCCCTATTTCACTTAGGTTACTTCTTAATGTTTGTATTAGGATGCTCCAAAGGGATTCACTTGTCCCTAAATGATCGTTTTTTAACCTTTTTCTTTAAATTGTTTTTCTTTTGAGGTTGTTTCTGAATTTTAATTTGTTTAGCAGTTGAAAATGTTTAATTTGTTTCCCCATTACTCGTGGTCGCGTTAATTTGTTTTGAATTTTATTTTATTGTTGGAATTAACTAGCGTCGCTTGGGCTATTTGTTTTATTTCCCAACAAAAATAATATATCCACTGTAATTCATAAGTGAGTTCCGGCGATTTATCTGTATTTCCCATTCGAATAAATATATTTCTTAATATGACTTTGTTGGTATAATAATCTGTATTTGGCTAAATAATGTTTCAAAACAATCTGTTAATCACTTAGTGAAACATATAACATTAATGAAACAATAAACGAAAACAGAATCTGTTTTGGAAAAATAATTTCAGAATGTAATCGAGCCCACTTAGTTCAAAGTGTGTCCTTAAGGAAATTATTCCTCACAAGACTCGAGGTTAACTAATATCGCCTCCAGGATAGAACGATTATCTTACCGTAATAGTAGTACTCCAAATTCAGAGCAACGAACCACTCAACGGCAAAGATATCACACGTAATGAAATTTTTGAGTCAAGAGCAACTTGCAATTCGTAATTGATTAGAATATGAATTAGTGAATAAATTCTTGAAATAATCAAGAATTTATAGGTTAGAAATCGATTACGAATAGTTGCAACCATTCAGAATAGTCACCTAATTTTGGAGGGAAATTCGAAAAAGAGAGGGAGAGCCGGACGGGTTGGGTCGGGTTGCAGGTTCGATCCGTTTGGATTTGTTTTTAATTAAACAATTAATTAATTTAATTAAAGAAACGTTTGTCCAAAAAGATTATCAATCAATCGATCTTTTGACAATCCAAATCCAAATCAAAATCCAAATCAAAATCCAAAGCCAAAGCCGAAGCCGAGCCGAGCGAGCGACGACGACGGCGCGAGGGGTCCTTGCCCTCTCAACCCTTTTAGCAGCTCGAGAAGGTGTAATGTAATATATACACCTCTCTTTCCTTCTCTTTTTTCGATGTGGGACAAAAGAGCATTTTACCCTCTTTAATTTTCATCTCATCATTTCCCATTCACCAATATCAAAACCCAACAATCCCCCACATGAATGGGGAATGGTTATAAGATAGAAGGATGTACGGACGAGTGTGATATACAAGCGAGAATTGATCGATCCGATAAGTAGGTTTCCCTTTGAACTTTCCGTAGTGAACTTATATCGGATATACTCGATCAATCGGTAGATTTGATATCTTTGAACCGTCGAACTTTGTTGTATACCTAGACAACATAAGACACACAATCAACCCTCAACCGTTTATGGTTCTCACGGTTGTGTTCGTTTCAGCCATGAACACCGCCTGGTCTCATGAGTGCATAGAGAATGGGCCTTTACTGTCATTCCCCTTTAAAGAGGCTTACACTTAACACTCACATAGGTGATTTCTAAACATGTGGTCCTATAGCCACATTATCTGGTCATACATCGCCAGATTTAGATAACCATTAAAAAAACCTTAATGCTTAATTAACTCATTAACAAGCCATAAAGTCTTATCCTTATTTCTGAACATTGTCTTCATCCGAGAATGGGTTGAGTTATTTGACAATGTTGAACCGTCGATCCAACTTTGTTTGATCTCCTTGAACCTAGCTCTTGGGATCTCCATCGCAGGTAGAGTTACCGCCATGATGACTTGTCCTTGGCCTTAACCCCATTCCGTTGATGATCTACCAACTCTCTCAGATAAGCCTTTTGTAAGCGGATCCGCCACGTTATCTCTTGACTTTACATAATCAATTGTGATAACGCCACTAGAGAGGAGTTGTCTAACGGTATTGTGTCTCCGTCGTATGTGACGAGATTTTCCGTTATACATTACGCCCCGCCTACCTATTCTTTGCTTGATCGGTGTATACATATAGGAGCCAAAGGTTTGGGCGAGAATGGAATATCTTCTAAGAAATTCCGAGCTATTCGAACTTCTTCACCTGGTCTTGTCTAAAGCTATAAATTCGATTCCATTGTAGAGCGGGCGATCGTATGCTTTTGATGATTTCCAAGACCTTTGCTCCGCCAACAAGGTGAAAACATATCCACTCGTGGATTTAACTTCAAACGATCCGGTGATCCAATTTGCATCACTATATCCCTCAAGTACTGCGGGATATTTATTATAATGCAAAACATAGTTTTGGGTGTGTTGTAAATATCCCAAGACTCGTTTCATTGCCATCTAATGAGTTTTATTGGGATTACTCGTGAATCGACTCAGCTTGCTTATAGCACATGCTATATCTGGTCGTGTACAATTCATAATGTACATCAGACTTCCCAAAACTCGTGCAAAGTCCAATTGTGAGTCACTTTCACCTTCATTCTTTTGAAGTGCAAAACTTACATCAATTGGAGTCTTTGCAATATTGAAATTTAAATACTTGAACTTGTCAAGTACTTTTTCAATATAATGTGACTGTGATAATGCTAGACCTTGTGGAGTTTTATGGATCCTAATTCCTAAGATCAAATCAGCAACCCCTAAGTCTTTCATGTCAAATTTGCTAGCGAGCATACGCTTCGTAGCATTTACATCGACAATATCTTTACTCATTATCAACATGTCATCAACATACAAACAAACAATGACTTCATGATTTGGAGTATTTTTAATGTAAACACATTTGTCACACTCATTAATCTTAAATCCATTTGCCAACATTATTTGGTCAAATTTTGCATGCCATTGTTTGGGTGCTTGTTTAAGTCCATAAAGTGACTTAACAAGTCTGCACACTTCCCTTTCTTTACCAGGAACCACAAAACCCTCAGGTTGTTCCATGTAAATTTCTTCCTCCAATTCTCCATTTAAGAAAGCTGTCTTGACATCCATTTGATGGATTTCAAGACCATATACGGCCGCCAGTGCCACTAACACCCGAATAGATGTTATTCTTGTTACCGGCGAGTATGTGTCAAAGTAATCAAGACCTTCTTTTTGTCTATAACCTTTGACCACAAGTCTTGCCTTATATTTGTCAATAGTACCAAAAGATCCATTTTGATCCTAAAGGTTTATTTCCAGGAGGAAGATCAACTAACTCCCATGTATGGTTGTTTAAAATTGATTCAATCTCACTATTGACTGCTTCTTTCCAAAATGTTGAATCAGAAGATGACATTGTTGCTTTAAATGTTTGAGGCTCATTTTCAAGCAAGAATGTTACAAAGTCTGGTCCAAAGGAAGTGGATGTCTTTTGACGTTTGCTACGCCTTAGATCCTCTTTGCTTGGTATACTTTCCTTTGGTTCTTCCCGCGGTCGTTTAGATCTTTCACTTGACGACTCACATTCAGTTTTATACGGATAGATGTTTTCAAAGAATTCACCATTATCTGATTCAATTACCGTATTAACATGAATTTCGGGATTGTCCGATTTGTGAACCAAAAACCGACAAGCTTTATTGTTTGTAGCATAGCCAATAAAAACACAATCCACAGTTTTTAGTCCGATTTTTACCCTTTTGGGCAAAGGAACTTGGACTTTTGCTAAACACCCACACACTTTGAATATTTCAAGTTGGGTTTTCTTCCTTTCCATAGATCATATGGAATAGATTGTGTTTTGCTGTGGGGTACTCTGTTGAGTATTCGATTAGCTATGAGATAGCTTCCCCATGAAGCTCTGCGATGGCGGAACTAATTAGTAAGTCATTCATCATTTCCTTTAATGTTCGGGTTTTCCTTTCCGCAATTTCATTTGATTGTGGTGTGTAAGGGGCAGTAGTTTGATGAATAATTCCATATTCCAAACATGTCTCTGCAAAAGGAGATTCGTACTCTCCACCCCTATCACTTCTAATCATTTTGATCTTTTTATTCAATTGATTTTCCACTTCGTTCTTGTATTGCTTAAATGCATTAATTGCTTCATCCTTACTATTAAGCAAATACACATAAGATTTCGAGTGCAATCACAATGAAAGTTATAAAATATTTTTTCCCACCACGAGATGGTATTGACTTCATATCACATATATCTGTGTGAATTAAGTCTAAAGGATTTAAATTCCTATCAATAGACTTATATGGATGTTTAACAAACTTAGATTCAACACAAATTTCACATTTTGATTTGTTACACTCGAATTTAGGCAATACTTCTAAATTGATCAATTTTCGCAAGGTTTGTAATTGGCATGTCCTAAACGAACATGCCATAAATCATTTGACTCGATAAGTAAGGCGAAGTGAATTTTCATTAATACTGTCAACAACCATTACATTGAGTTTGAAAAGGCCCTCGGTGAGGTAGCCCTTTCCTATGAACATATCATTCTTACTTATTACAATTTTCTCACTAACCAACACACACTTAAACCCGTTTTTGACGAGTAGTCCAATAAACTAAATTCTTCCGAATTGTTGAACGTGCGAACATTGTTGAGATTCGTGACCTTGCCAAGTCATCTTGTAAGTATCTTCTCATATCCTTCAACCTTGGTCATTGCAGTATTTCCCATAAACAAGACCTCTTGGTCCAATGAGCATAGGTTGCAAATGCTTCTTTGCGGTATAAGCAAACATGTCGAGTGGCACCAGAATCCAGCCACCACTCATTTGGGTTTCCAACCAAATTGCACTCTGACAGCATTGCACACAGATCATTCAGATCAATTGCCATTATTTGTTTGTCACTGTCAAATCGACAAACTGTTTTACTTAATAAAACCAGAATAGCAATTAAATCACAGACTTCAATGATGAAGATTTTATTTCTTCAAATCGCAGTCGAATTATAAACTTACACGATGAAGATTTTATTTCTTCAAATCGTAGTATAATTATGAAACTTTAGTATTCCAACGAAGTTTTTATATCTTCGAGTCAGAATGTTAATATTCATATGGAGTAGAAAACTACACAAGTTTTAATCTCCTTAAACAGAACGATGAAGTTTTTATGTTCTTCAAATCGTTGCAACAAATATCATACACAACGGTGAAGATTTTATTTCTTCAAACCGAATTAATTTTGATAGCAACAAATATAATACACAACGGTGAAGATTTTATTTCTTCAAACCGAATCAAAATTTATAGAAACGAAGTGCACTAGATTGTATGTTGTATACTTGATATTTTATTTCTTCAAACCGAATCAATTTTGATAGCAACAAATATAATACACAACGGTGAAGATTTTATTTCTTCAAACCGAATCAAAATTGATAGAAACGAAGTGCACTAGATTGTATGTTGTATACTTGATGAAGTTTTTATATCTTCAAATCAAGTGTCCAAATGAGTAGAAAGTTATGAAAACTTTAATCTCAACCGGAGTAGAAAATCCGAAGATTTTAATCTCCAAACAACATACAAGAAAAACACTTTTTTTTTCTTTTTCTTTCTCTGAAAAAAAACACTTTTTTTTTCTTTTTCTTTCTCTGAAAAAAACACTTTTTTTTTCCTTCCTGAAAAAAAAACACTTTTTTTTTCCTTTTTGGAAAACACTTTTTCCTGGATTTTAATATTCCAACGAAGTTTTTATATCTTCAAGTTAGAATATGAAATTACATACAGAGTAGAAAACCACACATGTTTTAATCTCCAAACCAGGATACAGATTAAAATACAATAAACGTAATTTCCTTAAGATTGTTGGTATAATAATCTGTATTTGGCTAAATAATGTTTCAAAACAATCTGTTAATCACTTAGTGAAACATATAACATTAATGAAACAATAAACGAAAGAATCTGCTTTGGAAAAATAATTTCGAATGTAATCGAGCCCACTTAGTTCAAAGTGTGTCCTTAAGGAAATTATTCCTCACGACTCGAGGTTAACGGAATATCGCCTCCCAGGATAGAACGATTATCTTACCAGAATAGTAGTACTCCAAATTCCGGTAGCAACGAACCACTCAACGGCAGTATATCACACAGAATGAAATTTTCGAGTTGAAGAGCAACTTCAGAATTTCAGAACCAAAAAGATTATCAATCAATCGATCCAAAGCCGAAGCCGAGCCGAACGAGCGACGACGACGGCGCGAGGGGTCCTTGCCCTCTCAACCCTTTTAGCAGCTCGAGAAGGTGTAATGTAATATATACACCTCTCTTTCCTTCTCTTTTTTCGATGTGGGACAAAAGAGCCTTTTACCCTCTTTAATTTTCATCCCATCATTTTCCATTCACCATTATCAAAACCCAACAGACTTTTGTGCAGTTCTCCTGCGAGTTTTACTTCTTTTTTTCTTCGTTACTTATCATATATTTTTGTTTATTTGGTCACTTTTTTAAATAAGAAAACCGCATTGTACAGTTACGGGTTCGGCGAGACACCTATATTTTGTTAATGACAGAAGATTACATTAGGTGAAAAAGATATTAAAAAATAATAAACAAGTAAGAATAAATGAAGTAGATATATATCTCTTTCCAACTCTTAAAATATAGATTTCCTAAATAGGTTGCAAACCATTTTATGATTCGTATTTTCAGCAACAAAATACCACCATACCATACCCCTCCGTATAAATTAACCTCAATTATACTGAAAGTGAATAAAATTTAAACTCAATATATATTATTTAGAAATGTAAGGTGGAATATAATCCCAAATTTGGTGAAAAGTATTAAAATATTCAATTTGGGACAGGCGGGAGGAGAATGTAGACTCAAAATCTTCAATTATTAGATTTTTTTTTTCATTTTCGTTTAATGGTTATTAAATTTGCATTTTATGGACCAGCCATAGCTGAATGATCAGCTTGGTAACAACCCAACAGAGGAACCTCGACAGGAGACTATTATCATGACAAAATTCTTAGCTGATACGATTTTGAAAATTACGCAAAATTTCGTTTGTTTAGCTAATTTATTGATAGTTTCGTTTACCTTAGGAAGACTATATCTAAGTTGTTTACCCTTTAAAATAATTAGAAAAGTTAAACTAGGGTTGGTGTTTCGGCATTACTTAAACTTTGTCTTGCTATTACGTTTTGTTAATGATCACACATTGCATGTGATCAATACATGCATGATCGATTAGGATTGATGAAGAAAGTGAGGAGGAAGAAGGCTCGAATATGAAGAAGAGAAGAGAAGATATTTTGGGAGCAAAAAGACAACTGCTCTCTTGTGTATTCACTATTATATTCTTTTATCTAACCAGTACAAGTTGAAGTAATATATATACTGCCTATACATCTCACTTAACCGACTCAAGTTTACTAACAACCACTAATAACTAATTTAAGAGACTAATCATCTACAATGCACCTCATGGTACATTGGTACACATATTTAATACTTCTACACCCCCTCCCCCCCCCCCCCCCTCAAGCTAGACAAAATGAAGATATTCTTCATGCCAAGCTTGGAAAGTAGAAACTGATGTTGCCCACGACTAACAGCCTTAGTAAGCAAATTCGCTGGTTGATCAGCCGAAGGGATGTAAACTGGATGAATTAGACCAGCCACAATCTTCTCTCTAATAAAATGACAATCAATATCGATGTGTTTGGTACGCTCATGAAACACCGGATTGGCAGCAATAAGTAGGGCAGAGTGACTGTCGGTGTGCACTGGGACAGGCAGAGCCACAGGCATGCCAAACTCTCTATAAAGGCCTTCAAGCCACACCACTTCAGCAACAGAAGTTGTTAATGCTCGATACTCAGCTTCAGCCGAACTTCTGGACACAATGACTTATTTCTTGGACTTCTAGACAATGGGAGAGTTGCCAAACAGAACCAAATAGCCGGTAACAGACCTCCTGCTATTGGGGCATGATCCCCAATCAGCATCACAAAATACCTGCATACAAGAAGAGCTAGTGCTGCTTAGGAGAACCCCAGCCCCTGGGGCACTTTTGATATATCTGACTATCCTGAGCCTTGCATCAAGATGAGACTGTTTAGGGGCTTGCATGAATTGGCTAAGACACTGAACTGGGTAAGCAATATCTGGCCGAGTGTTAGTGAGATAAAGTAGTATGCCAATAAGCCTCTTGTAGACTCCACGGTCCAACAACAAGGGATCTTTGAGTGTGCACATATCCCCAGATGTAGCAGGGACAATAATGTGAGTATCAAACTCTAATGTTGTCAACTTTTGATGTATTTCCATAGGAGAAGGGGATGGCTTGGCTCCTGTCAATCCTATGTTAGAAATTAACTCTAAAGCATACTTCATCTGATGCATTACAAATCCTTGGTTGCTCCTTGCAAACTCAATGCCAAGAAAATATCTAAGATCACCAAGATCCTTTATCTTAAATGCAGACTACAGTCTCCTTTGTCGACTGAATCAATGTACTATCATTCCCAGTGATCAGTAGGTCATCCACATAAACTAGTATAATGACCATCCTCCCATCCTCCTGCTTGGTGAACAGAGAATACTCTTTGAGGCTCTGTGTAAAACCTGATCGGTGTATTTTATATACATCTTTTGAGTCATTTTTAGTTAGTCTTTTGCCCATTTTTGTACAAATATGTGGCGTCTTAGGATAGATTTTCTTTCTTTTGAGTCATATTGGTTTAAAGTGGCTCATTGGCGAAAAAGGAGCAAAAAGAGGGCAGAAACAGAGGTCCCAGAGCTAAAAAAGCGAGAGAGTTGGCGAACCGGGCACGAAACAGGGCGGCGCCTCCAGCCAGCAGAGTCAGAGCTCCACGGCGCCCAAAATTCAGAGACTTGCAGGCGGTTTAGGCGCTGGCTGATTCTGAGCCGGGCGGCGGAAAATCATCAAATTCGAATGGATTGGGCCAATGCACGAAGGAAAACTCGAAAACGACCGAGGCTATAAAGCGCTTTTAGGTCAGAATTAAGGGTTCCAAACCCTTGCAATTCATCACAACCTTGAAGATCAAGATTGGAGACCACTTCTTAGTAATTTCTTGTTTCTTGTTTTATTTCTTTATAGTTTATGTTGGATATTAGTTTAGTTCTTGTCATGTCTATGGCTAGGAACTAACTTAATCTAGGGCTTTCCATGTCAAATCACTTGAAACTTATTCTTATGAATTAATGCATGCTTTGGTTCTTTTTATCATTGTTGAGATTTATTCAATAATTGTCTTGAATGTTTGGTAATTAATTGATCACTAATTATCATAATCCATATGATTTCTAATCGAAAGCCGAAAGGGGAGATTGTAAATATGCTATAGTTGAATAAACATAGGTTAAATCGTGGACGAAAGTACCCCGATACTTGTGTAGTATTAATAAGTTATTACTCTTAATCCTCTTTTATAGTCAATATTATCACTGAAAGGTAGAAGGGTTCTATATTGGGGTTGCGTGTTTATATTACCTTAACAGGAGTATAAAACAGCTTAGTTAACCTGCTATCTCAAAAATAGAAGAAGAACCATAATTAATTGCATTAACAAGTAAGATGAGCGGATAGTTGAGAAGATTTGGAAGCCCTATTTCCACCATAACTGAAGTAAAACAAAGTAATTTAGTTATCATTCATAATTATAGTTATAAACAATTCATCAATCATCGGTTACCAAATAGATACCATAGAATAGAATTTGAGAATTGAACACTAATCCTTGAGGATGATAACTCGATCTTCTAGACTATATTACTTGTCACGACACGTGCACTTGCGTTAGTGTGTGCATAAATCGCACATCAAAACCAGAGGCAACTAATGTTGAAGTCAACTTGAGGTTCCATTGTTTGGATGCTTGCTTTAACTCATACAACGACTTCAATAATCTACAGACCTTTCCATCACCTATAGGAGAATGAAATCCTTCAGGCACTTGCATAAACACCTTTTCAACTAAATCACCTTGCAGAAAGGCATTGTAAACATTCATTTGGTAGACCACCCACTGCTTCACTGCTGCTATAGATAAGACAACTCTGACAGTGGCCATCTTAACAACAGGTGAAAACGTCTCTTGATAATCAAGTCCCTCCTTTTGGTTATATCCTTTGGCAACTAATCTTGCTTTGTATCTTTCAACTTCCCCAGTGGCTTTATATTTGATCTTATACACCCATTTGCATTCAATGTCTTTCTTTTCTTTAGGTAGTATCACCAACTCCCAAGTCTTATTGTCTTCTAATGCTTGAATCTCAGCCTGCATTGTCTCAATCCACTTAGCATCCTTGGCATCCTCCTTGTAGTTGCATGGTTCAGTGACAACTGAAGACTGCAATAAATGATTGATACTTTGATGACAAATTAGAATAGGTCAGTCCTGCAGACACAGAATACAAATAATTAGTGGATCCTTGTTGTGTAACATAATTCTTGTGCCAAATAGGATGTTTGCCGACCCTTGTTGATCTTCTTAAGTCTGAGTCAGGAACTTGCATATATGCAGTTACATCCTCAGATACAACATCAGTATCTGATATGGCATTAGTATTTGATGTGGTACCAGTATGTGAATGAGGAGCAACTACAATTTTACTGGGGTGTACTAGATCATTATAACAGAAGGAATCATGTGTTTGAATGGACTCCAGTCCATTCTCACCAGCATCATTTCTAAAGGAAAAACAGTCTCCATGAAGACTACATCTCTACTCATGAAGACAAGTCGATTATCCAAGTCATACAATTTATATCTTTTCTTTACTGAGCCATATCCTAGAAGAACAACCTTAACTGATCTAGGGCTGAACTTGTCATGATTAAGAAGATTGATCGCAAAACATAAACTTCCCATCACCCTTAAGTGAGACAGTGAGGCAACAGATTTATACAACTTTTCATATGGAGACACATCCTGTAAAACAGAAGAAGGAATCCTGTTTAAAATATATATTGCTCCTTCAATGCAGAATCCCCAGAATCTGTCTGGTAAACACCCTTGGATCTTAATGGCCCTTGTTGTTTCTAATATATGTCTGTGTTTTCTCTCCACGACTCCATTTTGTTGGGGTGTGTAAGGGCATGAACTCTCATGCACCACACCATACTGCTGAAATAGTTCCCTGCAACTATTGTTACAGACTCAGTCCCATTATCAGATCTTACTGTCTTGATTTTAGTGTCAAATTGTGTATGTATTGTTAAGAATAAATTCTTAAGTAAAGTAAACACATCTGACTTCAATCGCATAAAAAACAGCCAAGTCCACCTAGAGTAATAATCCACTTTTGTAAGAAAATACCTCATTCCATTATAAGTGTCAACTCTATAAGGCCCCCATACATCTATATGCAACAATTGAAAAGAGTTAGATGACTTGGTTGATCTAATGGGAAATGGTATTCTAGTTTATCTTGATAGAGGGCATATTTCATAATTATTCAATGTAAAAGAATCATTATTCTTAAAGATAGGTATTTTCCTCAACACATTCATTGGAACATGGCATAGTCTCTGGTGCCAGATTGCTGCACCAGTGTCCTGATTTGCTGCCAAGCACTGGTGCAACTCCTTCCCTTTATTCTTCTTGTCCATAAATAGTATGTATAGTCAATCTTCTTCAATACCAATCTCCCTCACCTTCCAGATGAGAGATCCTAAAATATGCAACATTTGAGAAAGAAATGGACACTACAGTTTAGTTCTTTTGTCACTTTAGAAACTGACATCAAATTGAACTTAAATGTTGGAACACAAAGAACATTTTTCAGGACATCACCTCTTCCCATATTGTAATAACCTATGTGTGATATCTTAGTCGACTCTCCAGTAGGTAACTATACCTTACCTGCACTATCTGTCAAGTGTTTATTATGTAAGTTTTGTTGGTTACCAATCATCTGATTTGTGGTTCCAGAATCTACTATCCACTTTATCAAGGTCTGTGCATCTAAGTTACAGATACCTGCCATGTTATCCATAATGTTGTTCAGTTTTCCAGATTCCAGCTGATCCTTGAGCAAGTTGAGTAGTTGTTGATGTTATTGAGGAGTGAATTGATGTGATCCTATTTGTCTCTCAACAGTTTGTGAATCTCTGTAGTGTTGTGTATAGATTTGTTCAGGTCCTGGATGATGTTGCTCTTCATTTTCTTGACCAGTGTCCTCATATATAACCTCACTTCCAATCATATTAATATTATTTGTCTTGCCTTTGGAGTCATCTGGATAACCATTCAATTTATAGTAATTTCTCCGCACATGTCCTGTCTTATGACAGAATGTGTACTTCTTCAGCTTGTTACAATCTATCTTCATGTGTCATTTGATATGACAATAGTCACATATCACAATTGGATTGTATGGCTTCTTTCTATAAGCATCACCTTCATGGTTAGTAGCAGTAAACATTGCAAAGGATTCACCTATATCATATGTCCCCCTTTGGCTGGTTCTAGTCAGACTTCTCTGACTTTCCTCCTGATTTATTATAGCATACACTTGATTCAGATTTGTCATCTGATGTATCAACAACACTTGACTCCTCACTTGACCATAGCTGACATTGAGTCCCATCAAGAATTGTAGCATCCTTTGATATTGAATATGTATTATAAAATCTTTGGATTTGTCACATCAGTTTGGTGCAGGCATGCTTGAGTCGTATTCATCCCACAGGTCCTTAAGCCTCGAGTAATATACAGACATATGAAGTGTTCCTTGTCGTAATGTAAATATATCCTTATGCAATTGGAAGGCTCTAGAGTTGTTGACCTTGTCAAATCTGTCTCGCAATTTGTCACGACCCAGCCCCGGGGCCATGACTGGTACCCTACCGGGGTACCCTGTCAGGTATATGTCAGAGAATAGCGGCGGAACATACATAACACATTACTTAGAAAAAAAAGGGTAATCATTACTGGCCAGCCGATAAGGCTGCCTTCTATAAAACATACTTAAACAAAAGTATAGTAATACAACTGGTTCTTATAGCCCAAAACACCAACGTGACTACAGACCTCTAGGAATAACAACTGCGGCGGGACAGGGCCCCGCCATACCCCCTGAATGTACAAAAGTCTATAACCTCAGGGAATCATACCAAAAAGACAAGCCTCCAGAGAGATGGAGCTTCCCAGGAAATGAACAGTGATCCTAAGAGTGCGGACCAAAGTTACGATCTCGACTGCGCAGATTGAACGCACTTCGGCGAGGTCGATAACAGGTACCAAGTATGTGAAACTGAAAATACTGTAATGAATTCATAATAGCATATATATAAAGCAGGAGACATGTATGATAGCCGAACTACCGTACACAACATATACGCAGCCATGTCAAGTAAGGGACTCACGCCCTCTAAGTCATCACTCAAATATAACCATAGGTCTCATGCCCATAATATCAATCGTGCCCGTGGAATTCCTTCCTCACCACGGCATGATATAATAAAGACTAAGCGAGTACATATGAATACTAGATCTCACCAGATTATAAGAACCGCATGAGGCAAGTACGGCATAGCTACCAGATCCACCTCGCATCCTCAATCGATCGGCAAGTACGAAAAGCTACTACCGATCCACCCGTACCAACAATACTATAACTGAAATCACGAAGCTGACCGGGGCAAGTGCGATAGCTTCTACCAGATCCACCTCGCTACATCACGATCGGGGCAAGTACGCAGCTAACCACCGATCCACCTCGTGATCACACCACTTCGCCCCTAACCCGACCGGCAAGTACGAAAGCCAACTACCGATCCACTCGCATCACGCTCTCGGCCGGGCAGTACGAGGGCTAACTACTAGATCCACTCGCATCGTGAGACCTCATGGAGAGCTAATCCATGGAATAACATCACAACACGGAAACGAACCCTCATCATGGCCGCGATACCCGAATCCTCCATCACCGATGCAGACGCCAAATAGACTCATAATTACATGCTTTTAATTCGAATTGCAATACCATGCCTTTATATAAACCAAGACAATTACCATGCCTTCTTTTCACATAAACCAAGAGAATTCTTATTTAAGCAAGCCAAAGTACTTTTCAAGGCACACATAGAATAATTCTCAATTAAACAAGCCAAAGTACTATGTACGTACATTCTTTTCGAAAGCCTCCTTTTTATGTAAAATCCAAGATACTAACACTCATAGTATCGAGGCGTGTCTATTTTTCAAAGTAAGTTACTACACCTTTAGAAAAATCATTTCATAGCTCAAACCAAGTAACTTCAATTTTCCCACAATCTAGACAACTTATGCTCATTAATCAAAATAGACAACTTTCATAACCTTCCATAAAGTTATTATAACCAACTTCCCATAAAGCCGTTATACTAACTTTATGCTTTAGAAATTTACGACATCCTTATCCATTCATAAGGCCGTTATAACTAACTTCTCATAAAGCCGTTATAACTCCTTATGAACCATTTCGTTCTTTTACTAGCCAAGAGGCGTATACTTCAAACAAATTCATACAATTTTCAAAATACTTTAAGTCTCTTATCTTTTAGAATAATTCAATATTCAATACTTTCACGCCAAAAGTACTCTATACTTCATTAGGTCAAGAAAATCCTTGTCTATCCTATTTAGGATAAACCATTCCTTAAGAACAAGCGGGTTAACTTCTTAACCCAACCAACTTAGACATTTTCTTAAAACAAGTTAAGTATAACAAAAGGATTTACTTCATTCAAAACACGTACGTCTACCGTACTATATAGTTATAACTACTCATGCTCAAAGGATAAGAAGGTTTCCACATACCTCTTCGGTCAATCCACTTGCTAAGCTCAAATTACCGCAAGTAATATGCCAACCTATAATAACCATAATACGTTTATTAACCTCTAATTTCAATGTAGGAATAATCTAAGTTCAAAGCCCCTAAATTCTATGGAAAATCAAGATTTCCTTTGTTTCTACATACTTTGCCACCTTTTTAAGGTCCGAATTCAACATCCAAACGCCACTTCTTAGGCCCAACAATCCAAACAACCTCAAGGGGATTACACACCTAAACTTGGGTGTGTAAAATTCTGCCTCAAAAGGTAAAACAATTAACTTAACAAGTCTAAGGTAGTTTTTAGGCTACAACATGCTCACATAATTTTCTTAACCAATTCTTTCACATCCAAACCATATTTCTTACATGCAATGACTCTAAGAGCATTATTCACTACCACAAGTTCTTTCTTCTTAACATGCAACACTAGAAACTAATTCTAAAGGAAGAAATGTTACCTTAAAGTTTTAGTCAAACTTATTCCAAATATTTTTGCTATCTTCCTTGCCAAGAACACCACCAACAAGCTAGCCACAAGCTTCCTTCTTGTTCTTAACTTTTCAGATTTTTCCTAAGGCTAGAATTTCTCTTGGGATTTTAGAGAGAAGGAGGAGCTTGAACTTTTAAGAGAGAAGGGAGAGCTTTTGTCTAAGAGAGAGATGAAGTATGACCAAGTCTTGAAGACTTGGTCAATATAGTGCATGCAAAATCAGATGGGGGGGACACTTGTCACCCTCCCAAGGTCTTTTAAAAGAAAAATCTGACTTTTCCTAAGTTTTTCCGCCCAGAATCCCGCCGCGGCCCTGCTTCCCGGCGCCGCGGCGCCGCAACTCCTGCGGACCCTCAGATCTTCCGGCGCCTGCTTCCGGCGCGCGCTGAAACTTCAGCGACCCTCGATATCGGCGTCGCGCCCTGCATCCGAGCCGCGCCTGCCGCTCGTCCAAACACATTTTTGTCCGATCACAGACCGAACTTGTAATTCTATAACTTTACTCCGACGCCCTATCGATTTAGCGGTTGGTTGTGTTGGAATCTAGACTCAACGAACTACGCCCTGGGCCTTTGAAACACTTAGGAATTCTCAATGTACCGGGTCATAACCCGCCTCAAAGTCTACTAAAACCCGTCCGGAACAATCCGCCAACCTATCCTTTGGAAATTTTAAGTCTTACATGCTTTCGTACGCTCTCTTACGTAGGGTCAGAACTACGGGGTATAACACAATTCCTCTCATATTGTGTGAGAATCTGAATTAAAAAGCATTCCATGTAGTAAACTTTTACTCACATTGCTCATCAACCATGACACTACAATAACATTGCATCTTTCCCACAGATTAGCAAGATTTTACAGTGAGTCTTACCTTACCGTTCCATCGATAAACCCCATTTTGTTCTTCCCTAGCAGTGCAAGCTTCATTGCTCTGCTCCACGGTGTATAATTGTCCATCCCGGTAAGTGTAATTCCAACTGACAATGATACAGGGGTGTCAGATGGATACAAGTACAAAGGATGGTTATGATCAATGCTAATGGCTGCTGCTTCATCTCCATTAGAAGACATTCCTTCAACACTTCCCATCCTTCCTTCAGAATATATTCAATATCGTAGAAGCGAATTGATATACACTCACATGCAATCCAGAATAACAAATGGTGATTTTTTATCAAATCAATCAAGTTTGATTACTAGATTTGAATCGAGGTATGCTCAACAGATATGGATCAGAAAGTGATTAACAAATACTATAATACGATCCTCAATCAAAATTGAACAGATACCAAAACATGATTCGATCCTCGATCAAAAATCGATATTTCTCTTTGTCGATTCTGTGTCACACGCAGCAAAATCGATCAATATACTATAAAATTTACCTCAATACAAGTATCTCCAGACCGCGTCTTCGATCTGCACTGTTTCTTCACCAAATTGTCCCGCAGGTATGTCGAAAACCTTGGGCTTTGATACCATGTTAATGATCACACATTGCATATGATCAATCCATGCATGATCGATTAGGATTGATGAAGAAAATGAGGAGGAAGAAGGCTCGAATATGAAGAAGAGAAGATATTTTGGGAGCAAAAAGACAACTGCTCTTCTGTGTATTCACTATTATATTCTTCTATCTACCAAGTACAAGTTGAAGTATATATATACTGCCTATACATCTCACTTAACCGACTCAAGTTTACTAACAACCACTAATAACTAATTTAAGGATCTAATCATCTACAATGCACGTCATGGTACATGGGTACACATATTTAATATTTCTACACGTTTTTCGTAGAATAAGATTGAAATCTTAATTGAATGAATTTCATCTAATTAAGGTCTTAAGGATGAATGAATGAAATAAAAAGGATGAACGAGACAAGCTTTCACAATCACTGCTAATCAATTAATAACCACCTTTATGGCTGGACCCTATTGATACATTAATAATCAAAATTAATATATAAAAAAAAAATTGTATCCTCGTGACCTTATCAATCGATGTTCTCATGATTCTTAAATTCCAATAGTTCGTATTTCTCTTCAAAACATTTGATAAAAATTGAAATGATATAGAAATGGCAAGATGGTTGTATACAGATATTAATTTACATGTACGACGTGGAGTATATACAAGACAATTTGCCTCTGTTGGAAATATTTATTAAACGTGAAATAAAGTTAATTCTATTTAATTATGACTCGAACAATTGAGGCCCCGCACGTGGGAAACCTTGTTTCCACACACGTGCACACGTAATGCCAAAGATCATATTTCCTCAATGGAAGAGATATTGGTACAAATAATAGACGATTATTGGTCAAATGACGTTTATTTCACGTTGGTAAATGAAGGAAGAAGTGTACAATGTATTTAAAGATGAAACGAATATCGGGCCGCGGCACCAAACTTCAGGGCCGCGACGCCAACTCTCTGAAGTTGGAGCGTCGCGTCGTCTCCCTGCAGGGCCGCGACGCTGATAGTCCAGAGACTGCGACGGGAGACGAAAAGACATGACTCTTGGGCTGGTTTGAGGCATTAAACCTCCATTACATCTCAAATGAATTCAACCATTATTTGGCTGAATTAACACTCCATAATGAAGGTCATTACATGGGCAATTGAAAAATCATCTTCTCAACACTATAAAATAAGGTCTTTGGCTCATTGCAAAATACACTTAATACATTCTCTAGATAATTTCCTGAAATTATTCTTCTTCTTTAGCAATCACAAACACTCTAAGATCTTTTTTCCTATAGCGAACTCTTGAGTCTCCTTTGCTCATTAGTTTGGTTGCTGTTTTATCTTGGAAGATAAGTTGTCATTAATTCTTTGAAAGAAATATACGGGGTAATATTATCTTAAAGAAAGATTGATCATCAATCGACTCGCTCGAGACAAATTTCCTTATTCGCATTGATTATTATTGTGACTTTTCCGTTCCTTATTATTACCAATATATTCCAACAGTCTCTAGTATCAAATTCATTATCCCTTCTTTTCTAAGTAGTTCCACCCCATAAATCTTACAGCTCTTACTTCTTCTACCGACGGTTCAAAAATATTAGATTAATGTGAGAAGAAAATGACAAAAATGTATTTTGAGCATTACTTTTCATCCGTCAAGTCTCTCAATAGTCAATATTTTTTATTTCCGTCAAAAAACTTTAAATATGGGATCTAACATTTCATAGTTTATGATATTTTTTATCTACTTTTGGAGTTTCATGCAGTTTTTGCGATGCAATTTCGGCTACTTTTTATCTATTTCTTTTTTCACTGGTGTAGCTTTTGATATTTTAATTTTTGATGTTTCTAATTTTGTGTTTTCTTTTTTATATTTCGCATAAAATCGATGTAACAGTCAGAACGTTTTGTTAAATATTTGACGACTAAAAGTGTTCATTTTTAACAAAGTGCGGACCAAAATTGCTCAGAAATATATTTATAAAGCCATTTTAGACCTACCCAAACATAAGAGACCATTTTTGTAAACAGTTAACATCGGGTTTCCAAAAGGACTCCCATAATTTTACATAGAGTTTAAATTTCATGCACGGTTAGTGTATACATTTTTTATACATCAATATTTTTATTTTATATTATTCAAAATTTAAAATTCATCGATATACTCGATTAATTTGAATTCAACATAAAACTCATCAAGAGGAAGCACCTAGGAATGTTAGTGGGGCGGGTAAATGCGGGTACCGCCCTGCACCCGTTTCAGTTGGGGCGGGTATGAGGATGGTTTGGTGGACGATGGAGTGGGTATGAATATCAAAAGTGATATCCGTCATGGATAGTGGGGGAGATGGATTTCATATAGACCCGCACCGTTCGTACCCGCTCCGCCAATATCCGCACCGCCTATTAATTTAATTAGGCTATTTACTAATTTATTTGATCATTTCTTGATTTAAAATGTGACTTCACCATCTATATTCTAATCATATAAAGGCATCACTAAATTAAAGTACACCAACAGAATATAGTAACTTTTGTTTTTCATATTTTATTCTTGTCTAGAATATTTTATCTGACTTGTAAATATTCTCAAAATTGAGTAACCTCCTCATTTCTCTTTTATAACTTTAACCTAAAAATCTACAATTATTCATGGGAATCAGGTTTACAATATTCTCAAAGCCCAACTCTTTTCATTTTCTTAAAAAAATCACCTAATTAATATTGTTAACGAACAACATATCAAGAAAAATATAAATTTGAAAACAAAGAAACAGAGTATCGGTCATAACACAATAAGTACAAGAAAAATCTTTATTTTTTCCTACTTAAACAACAATCAAATGTTAGTCATTAACGTGTCCACCCAATCTTAAAAATAAAAAACAAAGCAAAATGAAAGAAAAATGCATAAAGCCCCACAACACAAAATACAATATATTATAATGTTGTAATTTGTGGGAGTTATTTAGGTGGGTACCCCGCCCGAGGCAAGTGGGGCGGGGCAAGTGAAGGAATTACTATCCGTGATGGGTGGTGGGGCGGGGATAGAAGTGAATTTTAGATGACGGGTACGAGTATGAGGTACCCTTCTCCCGCCCCGCCCCTCCCCATTGACATCCCTAGAAGCGGCCCCACCAAGAATTTTTTTCATTCTCAAAATTTAAATTTGAAATATTCAATTAATTATTAAGAATGATGAATCTCATCTATATCTAATCCCACCACTCTTAATGGTACATATCAACCTACACCAACACGTAACTCTGCAAAATAAGTCTAATATACTAAACTAGAGAATAAAATAATTACCTAATACACTTAATTGAATTACTTTGATAAATAAAAATAATTTATATTATCAAAATATATTTATATTTTGCTAACACTTGGACCTTATTTTTATATTATAAGGTGGGGCCCATGGTACCTTCCTATTGTGCCCGTGACACAAGAAAGTCCCGGATTCCCACTACACCTGTCAAAAGATGCAACTTGAGCTAGATAGTTCAACAAGGAAATGACCATATTAGCTAAGTAAAAAATTTCATTAAAGGTGTTCAATATTCAATATATATACTTTTAAAAATTTCATTAAGAAACTCTGCTATACCAATTCTCATTTGATGATCTGGATCAAGGGAATTGAATGATTAAGCATGATTTGCCTTTTAGGTAAAAATGACAATTTAAGATAAGCAATTATCAATAATACAACGCAGAAAAAACAAAAATATAAGAAGAAAAAAAGGTTACATTATGCAATCATGCATCTCTTTAACTTTAATCAAATTAATGTTACTACTCTTTATTTTAGTGTCGTTACACTAGAACTTCTTTTAAAGGTAACCACTTTTGGTCCTTCTGGAGGAAGAATATTGTACAAGACATAGACAAGAAGAATTAAACTTGATCTTACTTATGGCAAAGGCTAAAACAACCAAATGAAGAAAGCCAACTAATAATAGAAAAGAAAAAACTACAATTCTGATTAAAAAAAATACATGAGTGCAAAAAAAAAGAATGTATTATATCGGACAACTTCCGTCGCTAGACGATAAAAAATTGTTGTTATCCTATTTAAATGATGGACTAGTGACGGATTATCAGAAAAATGTTAGATACAGATTATTTAGCTATGGATTAGCTACGAAGTTTATAGCTAAGTCTTTTTTTCTTTTTTTTGCATTTACATTTACTCTAAAATATTGAGAAAAACTGAAAAAATTGCTAAGCTAATTAGCTCCAACTACTACAATATTTATTTTAGAACACAGAAAATTGAAATAGTACTGCGCCTCTGTCATACTTATTTGTTGCTAGTAACATTCATTTTTGCCAATTTCATTAAATAGAACTAACGATGAATATTTATTATTTAATGACAGAAGTTAATTATATATCTTTGCCAATTTCTATTCTCCAGTAGTGTGGTAGCTCATTGGTAGATCTAGTATTTACATTTTCATCTTAAATATGCATATTTCTTTTCCAATACACTTTCTTTCTATTTTCATCTTGTTGTTGTGTCTATCGTAAATAGTCGATCTACCTATCAAGGTAGAAATAAGGTCTGCGTATATTATACTCTTTCCAGACCTCACGTTGTGGGATTTCACTGGATATGTTGTTGTGTAGACTGGCGGGGAACATGGCAGGTTGCAACTTCTCATGTCTAATACATTTTCAAGAGATTTGAGTAATCTTTGCTTTTGATGCCAGCTAAAACGTAACCTTGGGGACACATGATTTCAGCAACTTAATTTATATATTTATTACTTCTCTATTGACTATGACAATTTTGAATCCTATAAATACCCACATCCTATAATCTTTTCAATATCAACCAAAGCCAAAAAAAACTACTAAAGTTAGAAAATATGGCTTCTAAGAAAACTACTTCCCTTGCTCTATTTCTTCTTGTGAATCTTCTTTTTTTCTCACTTGTGAGTGCATGTGGCACTTGCCCTAGTCCTAAACCAAAGCCAAAGCCGAAGCCAAAGCCAAAGCCAACCCCGAGCCCCAGCTCGAAAGACAAGTGCCCTATCGATGCTCTAAAATTAGGTGTTTGTGCTAATGTTCTTGGAAATTTACTTGGGGTTATAATTGGAAATCCTCCAAAGAAACCTTGTTGCTCTCTCATTGAAGGACTTGTTGATGTTGAGGCTGCTCTTTGTCTATGCACTGCCATTAAAGCAAACGTTCTTGGGATTAACCTTAATGTCCCTCTATCTCTAAGCCTTCTTCTTAATGTATGTGGCAAAAAAGTTCCATCTGGCTTCCAGTGTCCTAACTGAAACAAACGATAAGTTGGCGTTGGAATTAATAAAGCTCCGTGAAGTTCATAATTATATAGAAGGAGTCAAAATAGTGATTGTGCGTGGCGGCGCGACTACTACATATTTTGATTTTAGATTTACTTTTCTTATGTATCTTTATCAACGTTTACCTATGGATTTCTCATGTAAGGAGAAATTCTAGTGTGTGGTAACTTCTCGTTCCCTTTGTAGATTGAAATAAGTTCCCCTTTGTATTTCCTAATGTACTCTTGATTTTGAACTTTTTGTACTTCACAATATATATAGAAGTCTATTTGTTGTAAGGTTTTCATTTTTATTTTCTCCTTATAAATTATGTCAATAAAAAATGTGTATTGATATGTCATTTGTTATATATATGTACATACATGAGTGCTCTATTCATATTTCTAATTGGAGTTAAGTAATAACATTGTCACCTCTATTAACTTAATCTAATGATATAATTGAGAAAAAACAAGCAGAAGAGGTAGTACTAGTGTGATTAAATAATTGAAAGCTGAAAGATACATTTCACAAGGGCACATATCCACCTTAATAAACAAAGCTAGCTAGGAGAGATCAGAGTCAATCTACATTACTAGTTCCAAGTTCGGTAAAATTTAATAGTTATCTTTGTGAAAAACTTAATAAGCTGTTGTGCCGTGATATATATATATATATATATTTAATCTATAAACTCAAAATTTTAGATCAGACTATAGGAGATTATGTACGTACTAGCAAAAGATTTCACGACTACTATACAACCTAGTTTTCAACCAAACAACAATATATTCTCCCGTACAGTACGTAAATTTGAACTCAATAATGTGCGATGCTTTCAGAGCATGTTAGATAATTATCATATGGTTTTAGACTTGCAAATATGTTCCATGACTTATTAAGCAGGTGATAATTAATCATAATACATTAATTTCAAGATATTATTCTCCATGGTAAACCAGCAGGCAGCAGTTACTATGAAATATCATATAGGAGTAGTATAGACCACAACCTGTTGACATAGAAAACAAGAGAAATATTTGCAAGTTATTTTCTATTCAAATTAGGATATGTTCACCAATTTCCTCCTTGAAGTGGACGTTTTTTTTACAGTATTACTGATCTGGTTAAAATGAGTTGAATTAATTAATGTATGGGTTAGATCATAACACGCCGAATGTTTATCTGTCTCAGTGTTTTAAAAGGCGGGGGCGTGTAGCGAGACGTTTTACTTAGCACGAGGCGAAGCGTAATCCCCGGGGCATGAGGTGTAAGCTCCATGAATGTTTAAATTTTTAATTTATAATATACAAAAATATTATAATAACACAAATATTATAGAAAATATTAATAATTAAAAAAAATTAGATACATGATTAAAGAAACTCATAGAAAACAAAACTTCTAACATGATTTAGAAGTATAAATAATGCAATGTCATAAAAGCTATTAAGAGATGCAATCAACTCTAACATCTTAACTTTCAAACAATAAAACAAGCACAATTTCATAAAATATATTACTACGATATTGTATTTGCCTCCGTAAAAGAAAATAATCAATCAAGTTTATCAGTATTATAAGTAAAATATCACTCCTTCATGCATAAAATAAAATTATTTTTAAATAACTAATTAATAAAATATGATAATTTTGACACGTATGACAAAACATGAAGATCAATGACATGTGAAGATGTAAAATTCGGCTTTGTATTTTTAAAAGAAATATTAACTGATATTCACGCCCACGATTTCTCGAATAATAAGTATACAATACTACGACTTGTTATTTGAGTTACTTTCAATCTTCTTAGATGAATTTTTTTTTTATTAAGCATCATTTATTTATTAAAGAATTATGAGGGTCAATAGTGTTAATTAAGGAATTTGACACATAATTTGTGCAAGAACATTAAGGCGAGCCCCGAGCGTTGGACGTTAGGACGTACAGTCGAACGCTTAGGGCGTAAGACTCACAAAACTAAGCTCCACATGTAAGCCCCGAAGCGTTTTTCTAGTGCCTCGCCCCGGAGCGAGTTCCAAAATTTCCCTTTAAAACACTCATCTGTCCCAAAGATGGACAAGTTAATTTGAGCTAAACAATGGGTAAAATTCAACCCCCACAACTCATAAATATGCTATGCACAACAATATCAACCAATAAATATATGTTCAAAACTAACTAAATAAATAAGAGTAAATGTATATATGTTCACCTTGATTTATGTGTGCCAAACGGGTCGGGCCGGGCCATTTAAACACGGGTCACACGGAAGCCAGTTCAGGTCGGTCGGGTTGGGGCCGGGCTCGGAGAGGGGAAAGGGTGTTTGATCCGGGCCCTACCCGACTAGGGATTCATCGTGGGCTTATCGGGCCGAGCCGAGTTTTAGTTAATGGGCCGAATTATTTTTACATGAACCTAGTATATTCTTAAAGTTTTCATATATATGATTTCTTGTAATTTTAGTGAATATTTATACATAAATTTATACTACGCCGTTAAAAGTATTGAATTTAGATAAACAAAGTATCGTAATATATAGTGGATCCGCCCTGTTGCAGTGTTGTACATAATCATAATGACACTTTACATATAAATATAATAAGGAATATCTGTACGTTTTTAATTTTATTCTTTTTTTGTTATAGTAGTTAACATATTTTTCATACATAACCACGACAACTAAAAATAGCAAAAATATACTATAACAACTCGCGTACGACATATGAGTTAAGGTGAAACATTTAAACCATGACTAAGTTTTTATTACACTAACGGAAAGTTGCACACTTGCTTCAAATAGGATGATAATTAATTATAGTTGCAAGTAACTTCTTTAATATTACGAAACATAGATGAAATTAGAGATTTGACTCATGGATTAGTTTGAAGTGGGACATGTCGGGCCCGGTGGGTCATCACTCGGGCTCACGGGTGGGCCGAGCTGTCCATCTTAAGAAAGTGATTTATCTTTGATTTTTTCATAAATGGGGCCAAGGTGCTTTGATAGAATTATAGTTAGCCACAGGTATAGTTCATGCATTACTCCTCCATAGTACAAATTAAAGGTTGATATTCTTTAGACTTATTGATTTTGACGTCCAATATTAATTCCCAAAATTCAAAACATTCTTTCATCATATCTTTGTTTTAACTCTCTTTTTTTTTTTCTTTTTTTTTTAATGAGAAATTAAAATTATTATTTTTATAAGTCACAAGACCTGGATAAAGCTTGACCGACGTATGATAGCGCCACGCTACGTCGGTAGAAACCACACTTGACAAAGTGTGACAGGCTCAACCAAGAAGGTGTTGACAGGGAAAATCGAACGCGTAACCTTTCGGTCTCGCGCTCTCCTACTCCATCAACTTGGCTATTTTTGCGGGTTTTTAACTCTCTCTTTACGCGGTTCGCCAATTTGGCCACTTGCAGACTAAATTTACGATTACTAGGGGCGGAGCCAAAGGCCAAGGTGAGTACTGGTTCGGCGAACCTAATAATTTTGATCCAAATTTTATGTTTGTGTTAATAAATCTATTTAATATATAGAAATTATTAACTTAAAAAAGCTAAATTCTTGAAATTCCTTCTTCGCCTCGAACAACTATGATAATCCACTTCAGTCGTTGACATATTGGGATTTGGTTAGAAAGTGATTTTCAATTTTTGCAACTTTGTTTGTTTGCAATGTTTTTCAATAACAGAGGTAATTTTATATTCAAATTTTGAAGAAAAAGAGTTTCAACTTCTTTGAAGAACTTAAAAACTACTACAACAACGTAACAAGAACAATTTGCAAAAATGGTTTTCAAACTACTGTTCTCTAATAGTTCATGTATAAGTTCACTCAAAAAGAATCTAAGTGTGAAACTTAGTTAGTACTAGTTGGGTATATCACGACTTTTGCATATGACTTAAATAGGCGATGAAATGGTCTTGCTACTATAACTCAGTAAACTTCAGCCATTTATCTTTCTGATTATGTGATGGAGTTAACAAAAATACTACTCCAATTGAAGTTACACAAAAATGAAAGGGAACTCTATCTATGTAAATGAACACATATACCCACGCCAATACATTATTATCATGTTTCTCGAATCAAATTTGTGGGATTAAATTAAAATACCAAACATAACAAAGACACAAACTCTTAGGATCATATCGTTTATACCTCGAGAAAAAAACAACACTCAGCTAGGGAACTCGTAATTATTTGCATTTTTATCTCTTACCTTGCACAATACTACAACAAAATAACAACATACTAAAAACCCTAGTTCAATCAAACAAGAGGAGGACATACAAAACCAGGAGGAGGAGTTAAACCACATGTTGCAAGAACTGAAAGTGCCAGTGGGAGGAAAATATTAAGGTTTAGAAGCTTAAGCCTTATAGTTGTGCATAGACAAATAGCAGCTTCTAGCTCTAGTAGTCCTTGTAACACTGGGCAGCATATATGTTCCACTGGGTTCCCTATTCCAATATGCACTAATCCTCCAAGTACATCGAGACAAAGCCCAAGTTTCAATGCATCTATAGGACACGTGGCGGGTGGCACGGGAACAATACCAGGAACGCCTCCACCGCCACCTGGTCCCCCTCCACCTCCACCACCAGGAGGTGCGTAGGGTGGATATCCTCCAGCAGAAGGAGGTGGGAAGCCTCCTCCTCCCGGAGGATTTCTTATTGGTGGTAAAATTCCGGGAGGGTTTATTATTGGTGGAAGAATTCCAGGTGGTCTTATGATTGGTGGCAGGATGCCAGGTGGCCTAGTAATGGGAGGCGATATTCCAGGTGGCCTTGTGATTGGAGGCATTACAATTGGAGGATTGACTATAGGTGGTAAAATGCCAGGTGGTGGCCTCGTCACCGGAGGCGTAACGCCAGGTGGTCTCGTGATTGGAGGCGAAACGCCAGGTGGACGAGTGACTGGAGGTGATACGACCGGCGGTGGAAAGATGATAGGCGGCAAAACCCCAGGAGGCGGTCCGACATGATGAGGTGGCGGTTTGGTGGTCGGTGGATGTGGACGTGGATTTGAGGGAGGGTGGGGCCTACCTGGAGACTTAGGTGGATGAGGGTGATGACCTGGAGATTTTGGCGGATGTGGATGCCGCGGAGTAGTGCCAGGTGGACTAGGGCGTTGGTAAGGTGGATAAGGAGGAGTACATGGGCATTGACCGGATGAAGCATGAGCTGGTAACAAACATATTGACATGAAAATCATACAAATGAAGAACATTGCCAAAATCTTTGATGAACCCATAACTTTATTTTTATTTTTTGGGTTCTAAAGAAGTAGTTGCATTATTTTTTCTCTGTTCTTGATTTTTGATATACACTGTAGTTTTTATAGGTGTATGGTATGTGAAACCCGTGAATGTTTATTACTTGAAATGGAACTGAGAGAGCAACACGTACATTGCCTTCGGAATTCCAAAGTGATTAGCTGTTGAATTTAAATGGAAACTTTGGATATGTTTCTTCGTTGCCAACTTCAATATCCAATCTGTGACTGTGATGATTATATAGTCCGAGAATAGTCTCTTTTATTTTCAAAATGTGTCCAGTTTTGCACACATTTTAAGACTTACATATACTGTTTTTATACTTGATTACATATTGTATTTTGGAGTTTCTCCCTTTTTGTTTATGATATTGAATTCTCCTTCTACTAGAATGCTAAGTTTGAAAGGGTAAATATATCGCTTAATTTTATGATTTAAAATAGATATATTTTTCATTAAAAATGTAGTGAATATATATCATATAGTTATATAAATGGTGTAAATATATTCTTTTTGCTGACGTAAATTTTCTAAAAAATCATTGATCTTATTTTTTTAGTTAAAAAAAGTGTTTTGGCATTTTTAAAAAAAGTTTACCCATTTTTTTAATAGACATTTTTCTAAAGTCACATGATAATTTTTTTTGATGGATCGGGTCTTATTTGTTTAGAAAAATATCTTTGTGACTTTAAAAAAATAAGTCTATTCATTTTTCTTAAACGAACCAAACTCGACCCACCAGGAAAAAAATACCATGTGACTTTAGAAAAATATGTCTACTTAAAAAAAGTGTAGACATTTTTTTAAAAGCGTCGTGATATTGTTTTAATTCAAAAATAAAATAAATACTTTTTTTAAAAAAAATCTATTAGCAAAAAGAATATTTACACTATTTTATAACGATAAGATGTATATCCATACTTTTTTAACAGAACCATCTAAATCGCAAAATAAAAAAATATATTTACACCTTTGCCCTAAATCCAATCCACTCTGTCATTCAATACACCCTAAGTCCCTACCCTCAGCTGATCATAGCCCCCCAGGACCCGCCACTAACGTCACCACCCCATATCCCCACTCTCCACTCTCATGACCATCCGCATGGAATGTCAATTACAATGCTAGTTGCTCCATTTTATTAAAGAAGTTAATTTTCTCATTTTTAAATTTTAAGGAGTGTTTTTGTAGAGAATTTTTTTTAAAAGACATTTTCTGAAAATATCAATACCTTTCACTATTAGAAATAAAGAATTTTTTCACTGTCATTTAGTGAGAAATGTGTGCTATAAAACATATTTTTCACATTTCATTTTCATTGAACCAACTCACTGAAAAAAACGCAAGGTGAGATATATATTTTCATTAAAACGCTGAGAAACTTTATAATTTTTTTAAGTAAAAACATTAATATTTAAGTTATTTGCACCCACAATCAACGAAAAATAGAAAAATAGAGATTTTTAGCAGTGTTTAATATATACACCTTCCATTGTATCGCAACACAGACTTCAAAATAAGGAACTTATTTTTATAAGTCAAATACATTATTAGCGAATATTCTTCAAATATTTACAGTATATACTGTATTTATTAGTATCATGTATTTAAGGTAACTTAGGATTCTTACTGTATTAAGAATCACCTTTGTACAACTATATATTGTGATTAATGAAAGAAATCCCTAAGGAAAATTATTCCAAACTCTTACATAGTATCAGTAGCCTAAACTCCCAAAACCCTAGAAATTCTACCAAAAATTGTCGCCCATCTCCCCTCTTATTCTCCTGGTCGCGGTGCCTCTCTTTGAAATTTCTAATCCTGTGGCTATCATGTCTCCTCCCACCTCTCCTAAATCTACTGGTTCTACCTCTGACTTAGTTGACACCCCCCTCTTTCCTCAAAGTCTTCTTTTCACCCGGCGTTTGCTGTCACGAATATCAAGAATTTTGTCTCTATTATTCTTGATCAAGAAGACTGTCAATACTCTATGTGGGTAGAACTATTTTACATTCATGTTTGCGCGTACAACATGCTCTACCATATTGATGAGTCAATCCTCGCCCCTCTGACGTTGAAGATTCAACATAGCGTCGTCTTGACGCCATTGTCAAACAATGGATCTATGGTACCATATCAAAGGACTTGTTGTGTACTATCCTGAAAATAGGTGCTTCGGCACGCGGACTTTGGATACACCTGGAGGAAATCTTTCAGGATAATAAAAATATTAGGGCGGTGAATTTAGAGGAGCAGTTCAACGACACACGCCTTGAGAATTTTAACAACATGACTGAATACTGCAAACAATTGAATCTTGTTGCTAGCCAACGTTCTCATGTTGGGACATCTGTTTCTGAGACTAAGATGGTACTACAACTTGTTGCAGGATTACCAAAGGGGGAGTATGATACTCTTGCAACAATGATTCAATAAACTGATCCACTTCCATATTTTAACAATGTGCGTTCAATTTGTTGTTGGAAGAAACACGACGTGCTAAACATGATGAGCACAATAAAAAAACATTAGCTGTTGAAAATCTGCAATCATCGATTCTCTCCACTGCTCCACCACCGCAGGACAACCAGCAGCAGCAGACCCGCGGTGGAGGGAGAGCAGGGTCGCGATCGAGACAAAAGGGCGGTCGCGTGATAGGTAAACAACAAGAAGAAAGTCAAGCGTCGCAGCAGAAGACCCGATGGCGCAGCGATAGCGATTCCACGCTAATCGGGCCTCGTCGCTGCCCATTCTCGACAACAGGCCTGGGCCAGCAGCGAGGCCCAAAGATTCTTGATCCAGTACCAACAGGCCCATCTCCTCAACAGGCTCATCTTATGTCAGCCCAACAGATGCAACCCACTGATTTGGGCCATGCTTTCAACACTCTCACTCTGCAACCGCCTGACAATAATTGGTATATGGATTCTGGAGCCACATCACGCCTGACCAACACTTCGGGTAATTTTTCTCAACTGTTTCAATTAAAGTATCCTCAATACATTACTATTGGCAATGATCACCGCATTTCAATTACAGGTTATGTCAATACACACATTAAAAATCTCCATCCACCCTTTTCACTCAACCATGTCCTCTACGCCCCTCAAATTATTAAAAAATTGATCTTTGTTAGAAAATTCACTCGTAATAATTGGGTGTCTGTATATTTTGACCCTTTTGATTTCTCTATGAAAGATCTCAATACGGGGAAAATTCTTACGTGATGCAATAGTGTGGGAGACCTCTACCCTTTCACAAATTCTTCCGCTGTCAGAACTCAAAACCCCCTTGCTGCATTGTCTCCATCCATCTGGCACAATAAGCTCGGGCATTCAGGAGATCATGTTTTTTCTTTTCTTAGAAATAATCAGCGTATTAAATGTAATAATGGGAAACTTGCCCAAAACTGTTTTTCTTGCCCGCTTGGCAAACATACTCGTCTTCCTTTTCTGTCTTCTATGAGTATTACAGTTTCACCATTTGATATTGTTCATGCTAATTTGTGGACCTCTCCTGTTGTTAGATCTGTAGGTCACAAATTATATCTTGTTTTGTTAGATGATTTTTCACATTTTGTATTGATTTATCCACTGAAATTCAAATCTGAGGTTTTGTTAAATATCTTGAGTTTCACAAATTTATTAAAACTCAGTTTGAAAAATTCATAAAATCCTTTCAATGTGATAACATACGTGAGTTTAATAATTCAATTTTCCATAATTTTTGCTCCCAATAAGGCATGGTGTTCCGCTTCTCTTGTCCTTACACCTCACCTCAAAATGGTAAAGATGAACGAATCATTCGTACTATTAATAACATGGTCTATACCCTCCTTTATCATGCATGTATGTCATCATCTTTCTGGGTCTATGTTGTCAAAATGGTAGAATACCTCCTGAATATTTTACCTACTAGAACCCTACAAAACAGGACCCCCACAAACATTCTATATCGTAGAACTCCTTCTTATGACCATCTACGGATCTTCGGCTGTCTGTGCTATCCCAATCTTACCTCCATCACCCTTCATAAGTTGGCTCCTCGAACTACACCTTGTGTATTCTTAGATTTCCCACCCAAAAATAGGAGTTATCTGTGCTATGACTTGTCCACTCGTCAAATTCACATCTCTCGTCACGTCGCGTACGACGAAACGATATTTCCTTTTTCGAACCCTCAGAAATAACGAAAATTAGACTACTCATTTTTTAATGAACCAGTCATATCCCCAAACATCCTAAATCAACTCACTCAAATATCGACTTCGGCACCGCGGTCCCAAGTGGATGCACCGTGGTGTCATCCTTCCAGTGAGTATCTTGCTTCTGCCTCGCAATTAGCACCGCGGTCCCTAGGGGATGCACCGCGGTGCCTGCCTTCCAGTGAGTTCCCTATTTCTGCATCGCCTTTAGCACCGCGGTCCCTCGAGGATGCACCGCGGTGCCACCCTTCCAGTGAGTTCACTGTTCCTCTCTCGCCTTTAGCACCGCGGTCCCTCGAGGATGCACCGCGGTGTCACCATTCCCTGTCACTTCACCAATGCCACCACCCAATGTCCCCAGTCACCAAATGGAAACTCGTTCCAAATACGGGATTCTCAAACCTAAAGTACAGTTTAACCTGTCTGTTCAAACCATTTCTCCACTCCCAAAGAACCCCAAATTGTCTAAACTTGACCCTAATTGAAATGCGGTCATGTTTGAGGAATACAATGCTTTAATTAAGCAGCATACTTAGGATCTTGTTCCTAGACCAGATGGGGTGAATATGATCAGATGTTTGTGGATTTTTCGTCACAAATTCAGAGATAGTTGTGTTTTGGAATGCTACAAGGCTAGACTTGTAACAAACAACACTAATCAGCAGGAGGACATTGATTGTGGTGATACTTTTAGCTCGGTTATTAAACCGGCTACGATTCATATTGTTCTTAGTGTTGCGATGGATAAAAAGTGGTCGATTCATCAGCTGGATGTCAAGAATGCATTTCTTCATGGGGATTTGAAATAAACTGTATACATGCATCACCAACCTGGTTTTGTTCATCCTGTTGTTCCTCAGTATGTCTGTCGTCTCAGAAAGTCACTCTATGATCTAAAACAGGCACCTCGTGCTTGGTATGACCGTTTTGCTAGGTATATTTTGCAGATTGGGTTTATTTGCAGCAGGTGTGACACCTCTCTGTTCATTTTTCATCATGGTAGTGACATTTCTTACTTGTTATTATATGTTGATGACATTGTTCTCACTGCCTCATCTGACAAGTTGAAAATGACATTATTGCTCTTCTCAAAACTGAATTTGTTATGACTGATTTGGGCAAGCTGAGTTACTTCTTGGGTATATCAGTTACTAGATCTGCAGATACTATGTTCCTGAGTCAGCGTAAGTATGCATAAGAAATTGTGTTCAGAGCTAAGATGTCGAATTGCAAGGCTATGCCTACTCCTGTTTATTCAAAATCCAAGCTTAGTGCTTCTGAGGGTGATCCAGTGTCTGATCCTACTCTCTATCGAAGTCTTACAGGTGCTCTTCAGTACCTCACATTTACCAGGCCCGACATTGCATATGTAGTTCAGCAGGTGTGTCTGTTCATGCATGCTCCGAGGGAACCCATTTTGCTGCTCTTAAGCATATTATCAGATACATTATGGGCACTCCTGACTATGGGTTGCATCTCTACCCCTCCGATCCGAACATGTTACTTTCTTACACAGATGTTGATTGGGCAGGGTGCACAGACACGAGACTCTCTACTTCAGGCTATTGTGTGTTCTTAGGGGATAATCTTATATCTTGGTCTGCCAAGCACAAACCACGTTATCCCGCTCCAGTGCCGAAGCAGAGTATAGGGGTGTTGCTAATGTAGTTGCTGAGATCTGTCGGAATCTTCACTTGGAGCTAAGTTGTCCATTGCGTAAGGTATTTATAGTCTATTGTGATAACATATCTGCTATTTATATGTTTCATAATTCGGTCCAGCATCAGCGGACCAAACATATTGAGATGAATATTTATTTTATTCGTGAGAAGGTCGCACGTGGTCTTTGTTAGAATATTAATTATTAATTACTATTAATAATATAATTATGTAGAATCTTTTGTATATGGTAGATAGTATTTTGTATTAAATAGAATAGTGTTAATATAGGAAAATGAATATATTATGGGATAGGTAGGAGGATTTTAGGGAAGACCGAATCTTCATATTAATTGTTACTCTGTGTATATATTGTGACCCTTTGGGCATGAATAAGATGAAGGAAGATTTTCTAGTTATAAATAATTCTTACATGGTATCAGAAGGTAATTCAAAGATCATATTCTAAATAAAATTTTCCTTCCAAATTCGGTCATCTTCCCCATCCCTCCAACCGAATTTGTCTTCTTCATTGTTATACTTTACTTTTCTCCATTATTGTTGACAATCATGTCTGAATCAAAATCTTCGTTTCACTCAGCCCTTACTATTTCCAACATCAAAACACATATTTCTGTCAAACTAGAGATGGAAACGGTTCACTACGCAAATACGGGCGAGTTGTTCAAAATATGTTGTAGGGCTCACAAAGTTCTTCATCATATAATTCCACCAAAAATGGTACAATAACGAACAATCGTGCAAGCGCATAAAGAATTGTGGGATACTCTTGATGCCACGCTTTGGTTGATTTATGCAACAATATCCACGCATTTGTTGCATACAATAATGGAACCAGATTCTATCGCCATGGCGGCATGGGAACGCTGAGAGACATTTTTCAAGATAATCAAAACTCGTGCCGTTGCAGATTGAACAAGAATTTTCAACCATTGTCACGGCAGACTTCCTAACGCTTCAACCCATCACAACGCCTCAAAGGTGGCGCATCAATTGAGAACGTAGGATCACCCCGCTTCGACAACCTGCGGTTAGTTTTACGATTAGTCACGGTCTCACGGATGCTTATAGTGGCGTGGGACACTAATCCGCCAAAGTAATCCCTTACCAAAGTTCTATCAAGCAAGATCCATGCTTGTTTCAAGAATCGGGTTTGATTAAGGTTTCAACACATTCCACCATGGTTGCCACGTATTCAAATGAAGGTAATTATTTTGTCTATTCTTCACCAAATAAGAGTCTAAAAGGCGTGGTAATAATAATAAGAAGGGTGGAAATCGCGAAATAATAAAGCGCGGGGTCACCGGTGGCGGCGGCGGCGGCACAGACTCGGCGGTGGCTGCGGCAGCGGCCAGCGGGCCGGCGATCCAGCCCGAAGCGGCAAGAAGCATCAAAGCGGCGCGGCGGCGTTGGGCCCAGCAATTTCAGCCAAAGAATCGGCAAAGAAGTTTCAAAGAATCGGCAAAGAAGTTGGGCTGGGCCCAAGAATTTCACCAAAGAATCGGCGAAGCAGCGTTGGCTGGGCCCAATGGCGATCAAAGAGCCAAATACGGCAAAATAGCCGATCAAAGAGCCCAACAGCGCACATTTCATTGGATTGTTTCAAAGATAGCTGGGCCTCCTCCGGCCCAATGGCAGGAGGCCCATTCAACCACGACCCATCCTACAGATATTGAGCAGGCTATGCACACTCTTGGACTCAATCCACCGGATTCTAATTGGTATATGGACTCCGGGGCAACGTCACATACGACGTGGCCCCAAGGTACACTCTCACCCTATTTTAATTTGAGCAAAGAAAAAGGTATTATCATTTCGGAAATGGCCATGCAATTCCAATAAAGGTTATGGATCAAACACACTATCACCACAACATCCGCCACTAGTTTTAAATAATGTCTCGCATGCTCCCAAATTAATAAAAATTTGGTTTCATAGGAAGTTTACTAGTGATAATTGGGTTTCATAAATTTGACCCATTTGGTTTTTCCGCATATGACTTTCAGACGGAAGCTTCGTGAGATGTGATAGCGGGAGCTCTATCCAATAAGTTTACCAAATCCACGCAAAGTTCCTTCCACTTTGCACTTGGCTCCATCACTATGGCATGAACGATTGGGACATCCGGGAGTCCATTCCGCATCCCTTAAACAAAACAATTTTATTTCATGTACTGGACTCATGTTTTGAATAAGTGTCACGCTTGTGCCCTCGTAAACATGTTAGGTTGCCATTTACTTCTTCTACTTCACGCACTACTATGCCGCTTTGATATTTTACATTGTGATATTTGACATCACCGCTTTTGAGTTCCTCGTGTCATAGATACTATTTATCGCTTTCTTGATGACTACTCTAATTATTTGTGGACATTCCCTTTGTCGAAAAAATCACAAGTGTTTTCCACTTTCCTAAACTTTAGAGCATTTATCCGAACTCAGTTTGAACGGGAGATTAAACGTATTCAATGTGACAATTGGAGGGAATTTGACAATAATCAGTTTTGGGATTTTTTCAAAACAAATGGTTTACAATTTCGTTTATCCTGTCCTCACACATCTTCACAGAATGGGAAGGCGGAACGCAAAATTAGAACCATTAACAATATTGTGAGAACATCTCTTGCTCATGCTTCTATACCCCCCATTTTTTGGCATCATGCACTTCATATGGCAACCTACATGTTAAATATCCTTCCCCACAAAAACATGTCTTACCAAGCTCCACTAAAAATACTTTACTTACGAGAGCCCTCATATCATCATTTGAGAGTATTTGTCTGTCTTTGCTATCCCCTATTTCCATCCACCACAATCACAAAACTTCAACCCCGGTCTACTCCATGTGTCTTCTTGGGATATCCTACGAATCACCGTGGTTACATGTGTTATGACATTTCTTCCAAACGTATGTTTATATGTCGTCATGTAATTTTTGATGAGTCACAATTTCCCTTTGCCAAGATACATGACACAGGGACGCATACTTATGATTTTTTGGATGATGATAGGCCCCCGTATCTAACTCATTTTCTCCACACCGACTCACAAAAATACAGCCCAAAGAAGGCCATCGGGCCCAAGGCCCAGTGAACGAGAACCCCCTACTTTACACCAGCTGCCCCTTCAGTTGGGCCAACCTCCAACTAGAAAATCTTCCTTCATCTTATTCATGCCCAAAGGGTCACAATATATACACAGAGTAACAATTAATATGAAGATTCGGTCTTCCCTAAAATCCTCCTACCTATCCCATAATATATTCATTTTCCTATATTAACATTATTCTATTTAATACAAAATACTATCTACCATATACAAAAGATTCTACATAATTATATTATTAATAGTAATTAATAATTAATATTCTAACACTCCCAAATGATTTGAGGAGGGCGAATCTTTGAGACGTCAGGGGTGTATTAACGAATATTATTCAAATATTCACAGATTATATTTTATTTATTAGTATCATGTATTTAAGATTACTTAAGATTCTTACTGTATTAAAAATCACTTTTGTACAATTATATATTGTGATTAATGAAAAAATCCCTAAAAAAAATTATTACAAACTCTTACCCACATAATTTTTTTTTTTTGCTTTTCATGAAATTGAAACTCATGAGTTTTCCCTAATCTCTTAGAAAATATCGACCGCTCCTGCATTCTAAATTGAGCTTCAATTTAAAATATTAGCATAAAATCTGAGTTAGATTGAAACTGTTACTGAATTGTGTTTGCAGCTTGCTGGCAAAATATACAAATAATAAGCAAATAAATAACCAAAAAGTAAATAGTGGAGTATTTGTCTTGTTCATTTCACCTAGGCATCATGTGAACCTTGTTTAAATTTCTTTTGCTTCGAGGTTTCAGACTTGGAAAGGGAGCAAAAGAGGAACCTTTTTATTTTGGCAGCTACACCAACGACAAATGAATATGACGAGAAGATTAGATTACAATAATTACCACTCCATCTATTGACTCTTATATTTAACACATATATTTGTTAGTTTGTCTACTTTTAAAATGATTATATATAAAATGATTATACACTGTATACTGGCTAAAGATTTTATAGATCAAACGTTAGAGGCATTTTTTGTGAGCTTTATTGCCTTGTGTATAGTGTAAAAATCCTTAAATGTTTAGAAATTGATCTGCATACCATTACTAAAAATAGATGTTTTTTCCACCGATATACGGTAAGAATCATATGCTATAAGACATAATTTTTCCACCTCATTCCTACCGAACAACTCACTAGGAGACATATGGTTAAAAACATGTTTCATTTAATTGGATTTTTTTAGTGTACTTCAGTACACAATATACTACTTATTGGTAAACAATCCACAATTCATCTTCTATTATTTCCCCTGCCGCTATTTAATACTGCATATGGTAACCGTGACCAACTTATAATAGGATTACTTTTTCTTAATTAAGCCATTATCCTTAGGTGTATTCCTTTTTTGTTATCCAAGATTTGGCTTGACCTCTATTATGTTAATAAATCCTGAATAAATACAGAACAAGAAGGGGCATGGACCTTACCTTTCAATCTCCAAAAAGAGGAAAAGAAACACCTATACATAATCTCATGTTCCATTACAGGAAAGTAAAATCAACTAACAAAAGTTAGTCTTGTTATATCTCCTAATGCTGAGAAGTTGCAGTCTGTCTAATTAAAATGGTCCCGTCGACTCTTTTGGTAATTGATTAAAAAAATGTATAGAAGGTACTATTTCCACTTGAGATGCTAATTTAGCCAAGAATCTGTCATCTATATTGATTTTGACTCTGTTTGCATCAAGTTAATCCAGTAATTAATTCTTTCAATGTTATCATACATCTGTAACCTTTATTCTAGGTAGTGACTTACATGTTTGCATATGAATAAATGTAATATTTAGAGAAACTCTGATTTGCCTTAAAGTAGACTACTTATACGGGAAACAAATGGACTATACTGTGGAGTGAATAAAGATTGGATGATACTTAATTAATTTAGAGCATAACTTCTTAGAGATTTTTTTATATTATATTGGGATTTATTTAAGTTATTCCCTTGGTCTAAATTACAGTTTTTGGATGTCACAAAGTTGTCCTACTTTGACAATCATGCTACTTTCAAGCATTTCCGTGGTTACGTTGCTTGTTGTTCCCCTTTTTTATAGTTACTATACTTTTTAGTGCACTTTCTTTAACTTCTCAAATCCAAGAAAAACTGCACGTCTCATGAGAAAGAAAATTAAAATTTTCAATTCACTACCCTCAAAACTTTATCCTAAACAATTTTCGGTTTCATCCTTTTTCTCTTTCTCGTTGAGCTTAATTATTGACAAGCACAAAAAGAAAATTCTTTTCATCTTGTTCGAAGACCAATTTTTCATACCGAAGACATGCATGCATGCATGACATTCATTCTTGACATGGTAGTAGTGGCAGAGCGAAGAATTCTAATAAGAGAATTTCAAAAGCTACAAAAATATTATCATACGATTTGAACCTGCAACCTAAAGTACGTATTTTTTTAGTCACATTTGATCAAAATGGCGGACATAATAGTAACCAACTCCGAAAACAAAATCGAGCATACTATAGTATGTTATGCACCAACGATGATAACCACGAACGGGATATGGCAGGGTGATAATCCACTTGACTATTCATTGCCACTCTTCATATTTCAATTGACATTGGTGGTTGTCATCACTCGCCTTCTTGTTTATGTCTTGAAACCCATTCGTCAACCTCGTGTTATTGCTGAGATTCTTGTAAGTAATTTATACAATTCACCAAAATTTAATTATATGATTGCGCTTTCAATTTTCATTATTTGTCAACATCGTTTTATAAGGGGCCAGAAAGCTTGGTGCAACGGTACAAATTGTCGTTGTGTGACATAGGGGTCAGGAAATCAAGCATTGTACGTAGATAATAACATCTTGCAAAAATGTGAGGTAAAAATGCATATAATAGACATAATATGGTCCAACTTTTCCTCCTTGTCCATGCAGACTGAGAGCTTAGGACTGCTTGTTAGACCAATTACAATTGTATTTTTCTTGTTGGATAAAATATTTTAGTGTTGACAATAATAACAGTGAAGCGAATTCGACTATAAGAGGATTAAATATCTTAAAAGAAAATTTGCAAATGGTCTAGATAATCTTTTCCTATGCGATTTGAAAAGCTGGAAAGATGCAAGAAGCTTTATAGTCATGGGGAGGTAAAATGATGATTTAACAATGATCATGTTGATATTAGTGAATGTGACCATAATTTATTTCTATGGAAGGAATAGCATAATCTTGTTAGCTTTGTTTTATATACTACTCCTATATTAACATTCTGCAAAATGGTGGCAGGGTGGTGTAATTTTGGGGCCATCGGTATTGGGAAGAAGTAGCAAATTTGCTAATACAGTATTTCCTCAAAGAAGTGTGCTGGTCCTTGAAACAATGGCAAATATTGGTCTTCTTTACTTCCTCTTTCTAATAGGAGTAGAAATGGACATTGCTGTGATTCGTCGGAATGGTAAACAAGCCTTAAGTATAGCAGTAGCAGGCATGGTATTGCCATTTTTAATTGGGAGTTCATTCTCCTTCTTGTTGCATGATAAATCACAACATACCAAAGAAGGTACTTTCATTCTCTTCCTTGGCCTCGCGCTTTCTGTTACTGCATTCCCTGTTCTTGCTAGAATTCTCGCGGAGCTCAAACTTATCAACACTGAAATTGGAAGGATCGCAATGTCTGCTGCACTTATTAATGATATGTTGGCATGGATTCTCTTAGGTTTTGCTATTGCCTTTTCTGAGAATAAAAATATGACCTTGGCTTCTCTTTGGGTGATCCTCTCAAGCACAGCCTTCATTTGTGTTTGTTTTTTCGTCGTTAGGCCATTGATTGCAAGAAGGATTCGACAGACCCCAGAAGGCGAATCGATTAGTGAGTTCAATATATGTCTCATTCTCACAGGGGTTATGATTGCTGGATTCATAACAGATGTTATTGGAACACATTCTGTTTTTGGAGCCTTTGTGTTTGGTTTGATTATCCCGAATGGTCCTCTTGGTTTGACCCTTGTAGAAAGGCTAGAGGACTTTGTTTCCGGGCTTTTGTTGCCTCTTTTTTTCGCCATTAGTGGTCTAAAGACGGAGATTAGTGCTATTGATGGAGCTGCAACATGGGGACTTTTATGTGCTGTTATAATCCTGGCTTGTGCTGGCAAAGTAATAGGTGTAGTTCTTGTAACTCTTTATTACAAAATGCCATTTTATGAAGGCCTTTCTCTTGGTCTCCTCATGAATGCCAAAGGCCTTATTGAGATGATTGCGCTCAATGTTGGTAAAGACCAAAAGGTAATCAACATATATACTTCATCTTATTGTTATCACATAAAATTCAGTATTAAATGCTTATGTAAATGTAGGTTCTTGATGAAAAATCTTTTGCTATAATGGTGATGGTAGCGATAGGCATGACTGCAATCATCACCCCGGCTGTGACAATAGTTTACAAACCATCAAGAAATTTCGTCTCGTATAAGAGAAGAACAGTTCAAAAAACAAAGTTGGATAAGGAATTTCGAGTACTCGCTAGCATCCACACACCTAGAAATGTTCCAACAATTATCAATCTTGTTGAAGCATCTTATCCCACCAGGAAATCACCAATATGCATATATGTCCTACACCTTGTCGAACTCACTGGACGTGCATCTGCAATGCTTAATGTCCATAACATGAGAAAATCAGGGAGGCCAGCTATGAACAGAACTCAAGCTCAATCGGATCACATTATAAATGCATTCGAGAACTTTGAGAAAAATGTAGGATGCGTCTACGTGCAACCTCTCACTGCCATTTCCCCTTACTCCACCATGCACGAAGATATCTGTGCGTTAGCAGAGGACAAACGCGTAGCACTAATCATCATCCCTTTTCACAAGCAACAAACAGTTGATGGTGGAATGGAAGCTACAAATCCAGCATTTCGAACAATTAACCAGAACGTATTAGCAAATGCACCTTGCTCGGTTGGAATTCTAGTAGACCGAGGCTTAAGTGGATCCACAAGGTCAACGGCTTCTCACCATGTCGCGGTTCTATTCTTTGGTGGACCAGATGATCGCGAAGGATTAGCCTATGCTTGGAGAATGAGCGAACACCCAAACATCAATCTAACCGTTATGCGTTTCCTTCCAGGAGAAACTGCTATCGAAGCAACAAGATCAAACTCCGCCAACAACAGAAACGACCACAACCATAGTATACTAACAGTTGTAACAGAGGCTGACAGGGAAAAACAGCTAGACGAGGAATACGTAAAAGAATTCAGGGCAAGAACAACAAATAAAGATACAATACTTTACACAGAAAGAGTGGTGAATCACGGAGAAGAGACAGTAGCAGCAATAAGGTCAATAGATAACTCACATGACTTGTTCATAGTTGGTAGTGGCCAAGGCACAGTCTCCCCGTTGACCGCGGGGCTAACTGATTGGAGCGAATGCCCGGAGCTTGGAGCCATTGGAGATCTTTTAGCTTCTTCTGATTTCGCGATGAGCGCTTCAGTTTTGGTGGTGCAACAATATGTAGGAGTGGGAACTGGGGATCCATTAGCCACTCCAGATAGTCCTAGTCAACATCATGAACACTTCAACATCGATCAAATTAATCGCAGGTCACAAATTATTAGAGAACAACGGTCTACTTTTCATTAACAACATTGAAAATTTGGTTGGATTTCATTTTCTTGAATTTTTTCGCTTGTAAAATTTAAAGTTTTTTTTGTATGCTTCCTACTCTACAGATCATTTTTGATGTATTTGGTCGTTCATTAAAAGAGTAAAGTGAAGATAACCATGAAACGACTTTATTTTTCTTAGTTGTTTCTATTGTTCCCTTGGTTCCGTTAAAACTTTCATCAATCCAACAATAAAAATAAACAGCAATAGAAATCAGCAAATACAAAGAACATCCTATTGAAGATTGGGACCGATCTCGGACCTACGGTATCGACTCAAGAACATCCTAGTTTTCTGAGTGTATTCGTTAATTTGTAGTATAAAATTCAGTGTTTTTTTATGTATTTTTTGCTTGTATTTTGAAGGAGATTTTTTTGTATATAAATAAATAAAGTGAATTTAAATAATTTTAAATATAATAAATTTAATACAGTGTAACAAATAGCTACAAATGAATACAATTGATTTAAATACATCTGACGCGAATACAATTTAGTTGAATACATCTGACTTGAATACAGTGAAATCTGACTTGAATACATCGAAAAGTATTTTGATACACTTTAATGTAGCTATGTAACACCCCATTTTAACCGTAGTCGAAACGGGAGTACTACATATGGTATAATTCCTAAATTTATTTTAAGGAGTCGCCACCTAATTATTTAAGTGAATTAGAACACTTGATTTATGTTGACACCCAATTTTGACCCTCCCGTCCAGTCATTAGCTATAAAATTACACTAATTTTGTAAAATAATTTTTATGATTTTTTATAATAAAATGCAGCGATAAACATAAATACAGGCATGAATAAGTAATTTAATAATGGCATCGCGTCTTACGTAGAGTATTAAGCACTTAGAGTCCCGCGCCCGCATTAATTAAAGCCCTGTCATGATTCTTAATTAATAATAAATACATAAATAAATAATTTAGCAATGACGTCGTGTCAAGTAGCATAGCCGCATTTATTAATACGCAAGAGAATGTCATAATCATTTGTAATTTAAAATCAATTTTTTATTTAATAGCGTCGCATTTATAAAGCTTTAAACAATTCTTAAATATCGTACTTGCATTTAGCATTTAAGTAATTTAATCTAAACTCAATTCAATTTTAATTTAACTTCGCAATAATGCATAATAATAAGTTTTTAAATAATAGCGCCGCATTCTAAAAGTATTAAGCATTAATTAAGTAGCGCGTCCGTCTTTATTTTTCATCTCAAACATAGATTAATAAAGCACCTAAATAATTTAAGCACAATTTATTAGTTTAATTTACTACTAATTAATCTATCACTAATTTAATACTAATAACTCACTAATTAAAAGCCTAATTAAAACTAACCTAATACTACCCTTTAACTACCCAGCCCAACAAACTCGCAGCCCACTACCCCCTAATTAAAACAATTACCCACGCCCAAATCCCGTCGACCTGCACCCCGGCCCACGCCTCTTTCCCTTATCAGTTGGCCCAAACCCCCCAGCCCTTCACTTTCCCTACTCTCCCTCGTCGACAGCCCTTAGAATAAGAAGAACCCTAGCAACCCTAAATTGCAGTCGCCGCCTTCGTCGCCGTGATTCTCGCCTGAGAATCCGGCGACCTCTCCCTTACTTTCCTTCACCCATGCACGAAGCCAGCCCTTCTTACCAGAGATAAATCGAACCCCTACACAAATACCTCAGATCGTACCTTATCGAATCACTACAAATCGCACGAAATATCCTTCAAATCCCTCAATCTTTTCCTTACCTTACCTGTTCAAGCAGCACGAATCAACACCAATATTAGCCCAATCTCAGCCCTAATTGGGAACCAAAATTGAGGCTATATAAACCCATCTCCATACATTCGAAAAGGGCAGAGCAGCATACCGATAGCATCGAAACGGGGGGCAACCACATAGCAATTTAGGGCATCGATTAAGGGCTCAGTGAGATAGCAATCGTTTCACCCTTAGCAATAGTTGGGAACCACATAGCAATTTAGGGCAGAAAGGCAGAGCAGAGCGCAGTAGGCATATACGAGAGAGCTCAGTCAGAGGGAATAGGCGTAAATGAGGATCACCGAATCCTTCTCTCGCCTAGCCAAAATCAGCAGCTTTACCCTTCTCATTCGCATCGCGAAACCCAAAGCCCGCCGAGCGGACCGACGACTGATACGCCGCGGCCGTCCGAGAAGGTAAATCCCAATCCTTTCGATTCATTTGGCATTTCGCATTATGCGTATTAAACGCAGAGTAGTTTGTTTGCATAATCCGAGATTAGTATAAGCTTGATGCACAAATATAATATCGCCATCGCTTAATTGGTTCATTAGCTTATTTGTTGTTCGTTAAGCTGCACGCATCAAATCCTCTATGACTTATATAATGTTGGTCTCGCTTATGTGCCATACCAACAGATCCGAGTTTCCTCTGTTGGCAGGTGATAAACTTGTTATTTGCAAATTCGTAAAAATAGGAAAAATGACAATTGCAGAATGGTTGTTGAGTCCAATATTATGCTTTAATAATCATTCCATTTGTGATTGCCCCAGTATGCTTGTTCCAGTCGAGTCATATCAGGTGTCCCTGAATTCCCTTTCTTCCTGGTGGTATTAGTAGTCGATTAGCATGGTTTGATTCGTCGGTATGCTTATTATGTCTTGTCTAGATAGATCAAGAAGCTTAATGTTGTGTGTGTCGTTTTCATCGTTGTCATACATGTTTGAATTATTGCTATGATGGATCTAGTATAACACGTGTTTCTACCGGTGTATTGAAGCTATTTGTTTGGTCTACATCTATGGAATTTACTCAATAATGTGGTTAGGCAAAATGTAAGAGGAATTAAATTCCGTGTCCACGATCCATGCATTAATTCAGTTGTAGTAATAAAACGAAACCAAGTATAGCAGGCTATTTGGAGTAAGGAAATAAGACTATTACATGTTTCATATTAGCTAATAAGAAGATATTCATCTGTTGATCCCCGCAAGGCAAACATACTAATGCACAAGGTCTGTAATACGCGGGTTTAAATCTGTGTATTGTTTGCTATGTATGGAGGTTTCTGAGTTCAAACATAATTTTGGTGTTATTTAGTTGTTCTTAAAACACATTTGTTATACCCCGTATTTCCAGAGTATGTACGTAAGGACGTACGTAGAAAAGTTTGGACTTTAAAGTGGCTTGGCCGAAATATTTTGTGCACAACACCCGGTTAGAGTCGTTTTTCGACGAAACGTTTTACACAACTTGCGAAGGGAAAATTCCGGCTATGTCATTTTTAATTTTTGCGGATTTTTCCGAGAGACGAAACGTGTTGGACCAACAAGAGGGCGCCACTGGCACCCTCTCATCAGCGACGTGAGGGCGGACTTGGGACGATTTGGAGAGTGGGGTTGGTAGGATATTTTGTGTGTTGATTGATAAAGTGGGACCCACACACACTTGTCCAAATCTTGACCCTACACTTGCCTTGACTTGGCATGATCTTGGCCATTGATCGCCTTTGCTCGACCTATAAATACCTCTCCCTTGAAGACTTATTCATCCTAAAATGTTCTAAGTCTTAGAAATCCTCCTCCTCCTCGGGTGTTCTCGCCCTCCCTCGTGAGGCTTTAGCCGAGAGTCCCTCCCTCGCCGAGAGTACCCCAGTGGCAGGCCGAGGTATACACCCCCTCGTGGTGTTGTCTCGTATAAATACCCCTCTTGTAGAAATACTCTCAAAAGTATTACATTATACCCAAATTACCTTAGCCTTATACCTTGTAGTATTCCAAGGTTACACTTATACGAAAATCCCGTAAATACTATTATACTTCCCACTACCACAAAACGAAACCCTAAGGAAAATCTCCATAGATAGTTGAGTATTAAGTAGAAGTTGGTTAGAACTTCTAAGTGGTTTGGAGCGGGTTGAGCGCACTGAGTTGAGCTAAACGTTGCTCGGGAGCGACATTAAACTAGGATAATTTTGGGCTTATCGAGGTAATATCTTGTCCCCTTATTGTAATTGGAAATTACATGTTGTAAGACTTATATAGTTGAAGTATACTATATATAGAATGAACCTAGCTTTATGCAATGTCTTTTGACTTAAGCTCAATATAAAGAAAGAGAATCGAATCAGTAATTACATAGATCAGACATGAGACTTGCAAAGACATTCGTGAAGTAGAATTGTACACGCCGTTAGATGTATAAACCCCCTGTGGCTTGATAGCCTACCGATAGAGAGAGAGATTTACGCGCATGTGTGGGGAGCCGCCGAATTTTCGTAGAATGTTCTACGATATGATCTAGATGTTAATAAGCGCCAGGGCCTTATAGTCAAGTACTATGCGTGGCGCGATCTACTGGGCACGAGTAGCCTGGCGGTTTGAGGTACTTGGAGCGCTTTGCTATTAATCGATAATCGTCGCGAGGTATGTGAACCTCTTCCTATCTTTCTAGCATGATGTGTGTATAACTATGTAGTACGGCAGACGCATACGTAAAATGCTTGGTTTTAAAAGGTAAATCGATTTGACTTATAACCGACTTGATGTGTGATAATAAAGAATCATTCTCGAAAGAGTTATACTAGCTTTATGGGAAGTTAGGTATAACGCTTTAAGAGAGGTAAAGAGAATGGTTTATCGATTTTAAAAGTTAAGAGGCTTAATCTTAAAGATAAGAGACTTAACTTGTTTTACTCGTAATTAACATTTTGTTAAAAATATTGTAAAACCTCATTCGCGAGTAATGAGTACTTGATTTTAAAAGCAATAATGTTTCCGATTTCTAAATCGTAATAAGTATCGAACAAACCACAAAGAAGCTTAATAAAGGGAAATGTTTTGACTAATAATGTATTAGTAAAACCAAGAGAGACTTCCATCCGCATAGAAACTAAGATGAGACAAAATGATGTTACATTTCCTAGATCATGGTCGCTTAAATAAGATTGTTATAAACAAGAATAACCTACTCACGATCGTATATATGTTTCTCAAATTGCTTTTAAAGGAGAATTATATCATTAAGTAATTAAAATTATGAACTACGAAACCTTTCGAAAATGAGAAACTTGAGTAATTGAAATTAGGCAAACTTGAAACATTTGGAAAAGAATGTTGTTACTTGATTTTACGAAGAGAAGTGTTTTGATTTACTTCAAAAGATAATCACTCTATTTTCATATACTACGTATTGTGTGACTTTTGTAAACGTAACGATCTTTTAAAAGATAATGTATGAAGTACTTTGGGAATAGATACCCGATCTTGTTAATCATATATTAGAATGTACCTTGTGTGTATAACTTGATTGTGTTGGTTTGTGATAGCCTTGTAATACTTTCTTGTTGATTTGATAAGTAAGCATGCTAGAATGCTACGTGTGTTAGTATCTTGTGATGTTTTGTGTAAAGGGGGTTTTCCCTCGATTGCGCTTAAAGTTGTTTAACGATCACCGTTATGTTGGTATTATACCACTCACCTTGACTTGTTTCCGAGGTTGTCGCCTCCACGCGGTAGACTCAGCGTCTAGTGACCTATGATTCGAGAATACCTTATGCAGTCTCAGATGGCCGGCGCGGAATCGCGGAGTTCCGTGTTAGTACGCGCCCTTGTGGTCACGCGGTCTTTGTGCTACGCGACGGCGAGTCCAGACGCCGGGAGTAGCTACCCTCGATGCGGGAATACCTCGCGGGCTATCGTGGCCCACGCGAGCTACGGAAGTTCTGTGGCTAGACGCGCACATTAGATGCATCGCGCGAAGGCCGCTTTGATCATGCGACGCCTCAGACAGATCTCATGATACGATTTACACCTTGTTTGTCTTGTGAGTTTTAGTACGGCTATGCCTTCGCATTTACCCCAGACGGTTTTATGATGACACAGCGGACCTCGTGTTCATATGTACTTTGGGCGTGATTATATCATGATCGCCATAGCAGTAAGGTATGCCACGCGTGATTGATGTTGTGGGCGTGAGACCCTTGTTATATTTGGAGTGATGACTGAGGCGTGAGTCCCCGACTTGACATGATCGCTATTTATCAGGAATCGTAGTTTGGTTATCATACATGTCTCCCGCTTTATATAGACTACTATGATTTCATTTACTGATTTTCGCCACATACTGGTACTGTTATCGACCTCCTTCGGCTGCGTCACGCCGCAGTCGAGGTACACCGCCGTTGATCCTAGCTCTCGTGGTCACAGCGGCGTTGGGAAGCTCCGCTTTCTCCGAGGCTTATCGCCGTATAGTCCGTCGTAGTAGGTGTTTACATTCGGTTTGGCGGCCCGTCCCGCCATTGTTGTCGTATCATTCTGTGAGGTCCGTAGTACGGTTGTGGGAGAGTTGTAGAAAGGGATGTAATCGCTCAAATTATTATATATTATGGGCGTAACCGCTGGGTTAGCCTGCTTTCTTATTTCACCGTCTTATTGCATTGGTTTCATGTTATTGTTTTATGTTCCGATTACACGATGTTGTATCACCAGGGTGCCCGGTAAGCACGACCACGCCCGGTTCGGTCGTGACAAAAGTGGTATCGAGCGCTTAATCCTGAAAGTGTCTACGCATCGTATCCAAGAGAGTCTTGATTATCGGTGTGCATGCACCACACCAATAATCGTGAGGCTATAGGATATTTAGGATTGGTTTCTATTCTTCTCACTCGAGATCGTGCCTTAGAGCCGTGTTGTAAGTTGGACCCTCTCACATATTTCTTTCCCTTACCGCTATGCCTCCGCGTAGGCAACCCGCCTGGAGGCGGCGGCCGAGAGCCGCGAGTAGAGCATGAGAGGGTTACGAGGCACAGCCCAACCATCACCTGAGTTAGGTGCTTCATTCGGGGAGTTATGCTACGTCACCAGCCCCAGCAGAGTTTAGCACGGCGGCAGCCTCCATCGCGCCATGATATATGAACCTTCGCCCACGCATCGAACAGAATGTAGATTGCAAGGCGCGACCACATTAGCTATGGATTTGGCTACTGCAGAGTATACCGATGTATCCGCGAGTCTTGATGAATATCAACGAGAGGTTGCAAGAGTAGTTCTTCGATTAGGCGAGCATGGCACGTATGCGGGCTTATGCGCAGCAGGCCAAGAAACGTAGAGATCAACGGGTTAACGAAGGACAGCAGAAGAGGGCCAGAGCAGCAAGGTCCTTTGGTAACTTTCGAGGCGAGTTAACTCAACCTTATTTTCCTACCCAATTCCCACTCCTTAAATTAATTTCCTTATTCCCATAACCCATTTCTTCAACACCCCAAATTAAATCAGCCCACATCGCAGCCCAATACCCCGCGACCCGGCTCACACCTTTTATTTCTTCAGCACCCAGCTTCTCAATTACCTACCAAACCCAACGTTCCCTTTCCAACAAAACCAACAGAACCCTATACCCACCAGTCCATCGCCATCGATTTAACTCACCAAAGAACCACCACCCACGCCACATCTCCCTTTTACCCACGGATAAACCACATCGCCATCGCCACTACCACCTTTCTCACATCACCCATCACCACCGCTGCAACGCCTCACCCTCTCGCCGACCCACATCCATTTATTCATCAAATAAATACCAATCGCCTTCACACCTCCCTTTGCCCACCAAATAAATACGCATCTCTGCCTCAATGACTCCCACCCTTTCAAATCCCTTTGAAAATGTTAAATCAGACTATTCCGTCTTTTTTCTCAGTCCCTAAAGTCCCGTCAATTCTCATTGCTCTTTTTTTTGAATTCAAATTTCGAATTGTAGCTGTTGGAACCCTCAAATCCCAACTATAAATTCAACCCTTTTGGGTTGTGTAAGGGGATCGAACTTTTCATTTAAAAAAAAAAGAAGCTTAGAACCAATATCCAGTTCGTTCATTATCAGAAAATCAGTCCTAAAAGTCCAAGAACAAAACCCAAAAGAAAAATCTTCCTTTACTCTCAATCCCGACTCGAAAAGGTCATAAAATATTCAAGCTTGCATTCTCCTTCAATCGCATAGCATAAAATTACCTTCCAATGAATCGATTTAGTCGAAACACGCCTCGGTTCGCTACCCGGAGAAGACATTGGGGAGCAACAAGAGTCTCGCTACGAGACTCACCACATCCGTATCAACATTCCCTGCATTTTTGGTCCCGGGATTTCCAAACAAATAGGACGGAATGATATCGTCATCCGTTCTAGAGTCGTTGCTTTTTAATTCTTTAATTACGCTTATTTTATACTGTTGTAATTTAATTTATTGCACTTGTATAATTATTGAATTGCTTAGAATAGTTAGTCCTAGAATTAATAGATTGGAAAGGGTAGAATTAAAATCGGAAATCGCTAGTTTAACTTATTCTAGGCACGTTATCCATATTTCTAAAACATTTAGTTTTATTTATTTTAGGCTCGTCGCCTATCTTTTCAAAAAACACTGGTTTATTTTATGCTATATCTACTTTGGCATAAAACAAAATCATGTTCTATCAAAACTCAAACTCATAATCATTTTGTCATGCTTTATCAAAAACTAAATATATGTCATTTTATACAAAACTGCTTCGTGTATATTTCTAAACATATTTTAAAATTAACTCTTTACAACACCCTTTTATTAAAACCGCATATATATTCGAAACATATGTTTTCTAAAAGCATGATATTAAGCCTAAGTTTGAACGGATAACCGCAAGTTAGCGGATCTTAGAGGGTGCCTAACCCCTTCCCTTTAGGATAATAAAGAACCCTTACCTAGAATCTCACATAACTTTCGCAGACCTTTAAATGGAAGTCAATTGCAGTATTTTTATTGCAATAAACTAAGTGTCCTAATTCACTATAATAATTAGGTGGCGACTCCTTAAAATACATTTAGGAATCAACCATAGCAGTAATCCCGTTTCGACTCCGGTTGAAATGGGGCGTTACAGCATGGCGACTCTGCTGGGAATATCAGGTTCTTGATCATAACATACTCAGGTTAATTAAATATTGCACTTTATTTTGCTTTTATATTTGTTGTAAATATTTTATATTGTTTGTTTTTATTTTGTAATTAACTACTTTAATTGCTACATTCTTTTATTGCTTTCCTTAAATTGTCATTCCGTTCATATTTCCTCCATTCTAGAATATTAACACTATCACACACTACACGCGAGGTGCGCTTGGTGCATCAGCAAAATTTCTTTCTTCAAAACCCAAATTTATGAGGGTTGGTAATAGACGCGGAGAATCCGGTCCAACCGGTGGCCGCGTAGCCTTCTCACTCGAGTAGTCCGCTCGGGAACCTTGTGTCTAGTGAAGCCAAATCTTAGAAACTTAGGATAGAGCTATACCACCCTTTATTTTAAATCATGCATGCATTTATCTTAGGTGGGTTGATCCTGCATCGACGCCACAATTAGGAAAACACCAAAACTTGTCGACGGGTTTCTCAACCCAACGACCAATCAGCATACTATGTGTAGCGTAACAGTGATAGACAAATCCAAACCTAATCATGACATGCCAAAATTGGGAAAAGTGCACCGTCATTTGGTCGCCATTTCCAACAAAAGCATTACAGTTGGGCGACTTGGACAAATCCATCATAACCTCGCATATTTGACGTTTAGGCCTACCTCTGGCATAAAGAGGTCCCAAACATGTTAGAACACGCACTTGATTTGCAATTTGCTTATTAGTATATATTGCCTGCAACTTTTTTGCATATTATACTAACTTGGTTTGCTTCATTTGTTAAAGGATTATTTTTGCCTAGCTTATCCCCAAAAGGTCGATTCGCATTGACTGGTAGAAGCACAATCACCCAATAAATGACTAATCCAGAGGCACCGGAACGAAACAACTTAGGACTCGTCCCCGTAGAGGATGCTGAGGCATTAGAAGGGAGAAACACCAATGATCAACACCTCGCCATTTGGAACTACGTTCGACCTGATTCCTTGGCGGATACGTAGGCGGCCATATCGGCCTCGGTCCCACCTTTTTAATTTCACCCAATTTCGCTTGTAATGAACTACGTCATGACCTGATTCCCTCATGGGGATACGTAGGCGGCCTAAATCGGCTTCGGTCACGCCATTAGGAAACCTTCCCTTATTTTGAAAACAACGAGAATACACTTAACATACAAGCAACTCCATTGAGACTCACTTTAAGGCCAAACACCCTTTTTCATATTCAAAACTGGGACAAGGTAGGAAACCAGGCAGGGGTTATGAGTCCAGGCAAGGCAGACGTCCGAGCATCAAGAGTCAAAACTACAAAGTCAACGCGAATCAACCACCCCCCCCCTCAAACTCACAAATTTTCTTTGAGCGTTGTTTCTTCATATTAGCAGAAGCAGCAGAAGCAGACATACATCAACAATCAAATCCCGCAACAAAGTCTAGCGCATCAGCTCGAACCTAGAGTCAAATCACAGTCACGCATGCACAAACGCACAACGAAGACATCATGACAATCCATATGGTTCACAAAAATGCATTACAACAACATCTCAGCATTCACATCATCTGACATATCAGGGACGACATCCCACCCATAGAATTACACCTCTCATATATATTTATCATTTCGTTTAAACAGGTATACCCTAATTTTTCTCAAGTTTAGCTTGCAGGAGCATTTATTCTACAGGAACAGCTATCAATGACATCCTTTATTACGTCTATTCAACGACGTTCATCTTATTACGTCCACACAACGGCCCTCCTATTTTCTGGCTATCAATGACATCATTTATTACGCCTATTCAACGACGCTCATCTTATTACGCCCACACAACGACGCCCTCCGATTACGCCTATCCAACGACGTTATTTCTTATTACGCCCACACAACGACGCCCTCCTATTACGCTATCAATGACATCCTTTATTACGCCTATTCAACGATGTTCATCTTATCGGCCCATACAACCCGCTTTCTTATTACGCCTATTCAACGGTTCATCTTATTACGCCCACATAATGACGCCCTCGTATTCCGCCTATCAACGACGCCTTCTTATTATGGTCGCACAACGACGTTAGCTCAATTACGCCTATCAACAACGCCATCTTATTTTCGCCTTACGCAATGTACTTTATCTATATTTCGCCTAAACAACGACGACCCATATATCGCGCCCACTCACGACACAATCTTATTTCGCCTACGCAACGACGACCTCTCAGATCTCGCCCACGACACGCGCCATCTTATTGCACTGAGCACCGTGTCATCTTCATCACAATATGGCCATAAGACGACACTATCATCACATTTTTGCAGATAACATTTCCTACCACGCTATACATTGCTTTTAAAATTACGCATCATCATTTTGCCTTAACAGCATGCATCAACCGCTTGCTTTAATCTTAGCTTGCGAGCATTCATTCTACGCGAGCATCGCACAACAAGTCCAAAAACGACGCCACGTCCGAAAACGACGCCACGTCCGAAAACGACACCAAGTCCGAAAACGACGCCACGTCTGAAACGACGCCAAGTCTGAAAACGACGCCACGTCTGAAACGACGCCAAGTCCGAAACGATACCATGTCCAAAACGACATCAAGTCCAAACGACGCCACGCTCAAACGACGCCAAGTTCAAAACGACGCCACGCTCAAACGACGCTAAGTCCAAAACGACACCATGTCCAAAACGACACCAAGTCCAAACGACGCCACGCTCAAACGACGCCAAGTTCAAACGACGCCACGCTCAAACGACGCCAAGTCCGAAACGACACCATGTCCAAAACGGCACCAAGTCCGGAAACGGCCACGCTCAAACGACGCCAAGTTCAAACGACGCCACGCTCAAACGACGCCAAGTCCGAAACGACACCATGTCCAAAACGACACTCAAGTCCAAAACGACGCCACGCTCAAACGACGCCAAGTTCAAAACGACGCCACGTCTGAAACGACGCCAAGTCCGAAAACGACACCATGTCCGAAAACGACACCAAGTCCGAAAACGACGCCACGTCTGAAACGACGCCAAGTCTGAAAACGACGCCACGTCTGAAACGACGCCATGTCCGAAAACGACACCATGTCCGAAAACGACACCAAGTCCGAAAACGACGCCACGTCTGAAACGACGCCAAGTTTGAAAACGACGCCACGTCTGAAACGACGCCAAGTCCGAAAACGACGCCACGTCCGAAAACGACGCCAAGTCCGAAAACGACGCCAAGTCCGAAAACGACGCCACGTCCGAAAACGACGTCATAAGCATACCACATCTACGCAAGGACAATTAATCTACTCTCAAAAATTGCATTTCTTATTCATGTTTTATTACTCTGTCTTAGCAGTTATGCACTAACTCTTTCTTGAGCTTTAGTCTACAGGGGCAGTTGCAGCAAGGACAACATGTCCGCATTCACAGTCGCAACGCGTCTGTGCAAGGGAGAAATCACAACATTTGCAGCAGGCATCGCATTTTCGTAGGATAGCATTTTCTACTCGCACAGTTACATTGCTTATAAATTCAGGCGTTATCATTTTGCCTTAACAGTTATGCACTAACCGTTTGTTTAAGTCTTAGCATACAGAACAAGAGCACAACGTGAACTACCTCTTACGCGAATCAAGCAATTTGTACCTCGAACGCCGATCCGCTTCTCCTCCAAAGATCTCGCAACGCCAATGACCCTGTCATCATAATTCGACACCGACAAAATTTTAACCGCTTCCCTTTTGGTTTTAAGTTTTCAAAGATCACAAAGAACCCAAAGGTCATCATAATTCGACATCGACAAATTTTGAATCTACGCCCGTCCCGCTTTAAATTTTTCAAAGATTACCACGGTAGCTCAAATGCCATAACTCGACATCGACAAAATTTTGAATTTTTGCACATTTCGCCTTAATCGCCCAACATTTTTAATTCTAAGGATCGAGACTAAATTGGCTTTAAGTCAACGTCTTTGTCCGAAGATTCTTACATCATCTCCATACAAAGAGGGACAAGCTGTTGACACCCAATTTCGTCCCATCTTTACTGAACATTTCATTTAGATCGTCCTTTTATCTCCAATTAATTTTACTATGCTTCTCAGTCTTGAAAATCGTCGAAAATAAGTAGTTTTAATATTCTTCATTAATTATCGCATAATCTTACAATATCGAGTATTACATTTTTATAATTAAAATATAAGCAAAATAATTTTAATATCTCGTCGTCAGTATTGATGATCGATTTTCTCTTAATATGTTCTTCAATTACTAAATTAATCATTTTTATGAATATTATATTCAAAATTAAATACATGTATTAAATCTTTTGTATCGTGTTTTATGCGTGTGCATTTTTTAATTAATTAAGTTGAAGGAAGCATATTTTTTTTAATTGATAGATTTGGACTAATTATCTATTAATCTCCCAACATTAACTCAACCTTATTTTCCTACCCAATTCCCACTCCTTAAATTAATTCCCTTATTCCCATAACCCATTTCTTCAACACCCCAAATTAAATCAGCCCACATCGCACCTTCAATACCGCGATCTTACCACACCTTTTATTTCTTCAGCACCCAGCTTCTCAATTACCTACCAAACCCAACGTTCCCTTTCCAACAAAACCAACAGAACCCTATACCCACCAGTCCATCGCCATCGACGAACTCACCAGCAACCACCAGTCCGCCGCCACATCTCCCTTTTACCCGCCGGATAAACCACATCGCCACTGCCACCAGTCACCTTTCTCACATCACCCATCACCACTGCTGCAACGTCTCACCCCCTCTGTCGACCCACATCCATTTATTCATCAAATAAATACCAATCGCCTTCACACCTCCCCTTTGCCCACCAAATAAACATGCATCTCTGTCTCAATGACTCCCACCCTTTCAAATCCCTTTGAAAAATGTTAAATTCAGACCCATTCCGTCTTTTTTCTCAGTCCCTGAAGTCCCGTCAATTCTCATTGCTCTTTTTTTTGAATTCAAATTTCGAATTGTAGCTGTTGGAACCCTCAAATCCCAACTATAAATTCAACCCTTCTGGGTTGTGTAAGGGGATCGAACTTTTCATTTTTAAAAAAAGCTTAGAACCAATATCCAGTTCGTTCATTATCAGAAAATCAGTCCTAAAAGTCCAAGAACAAAACCCAAAAGAAAAATCTTCCTTTACTCTCAATCCCGACTCGAAAAGGTCATAAAATATTCAAGCTTGCATTCTCCTTCAATCGCATAGCATAAAATTACCTTCCAGCGGAATCGACGAGTCGAAACACGCCTCGGTTCGCTACCCGGAGAAGACATTGGGGAGCAACAAGAGTCTCGCTACGAGACTCACCACATCCGTATCAACATTCCCTGCATTTTTGGTCCCGGGATTTCCAAACAAATAGGACGGAATGATATCGTCATCCGTTCTAGAGTCGTTGCTTTTTAATTCTTTAATTACGCTTATTTTATACTGTTGTAATTTAATTTATTGCACTTGTATAATTATTGAATTGCTTAGAATAGTTAGTCCTAGAATTAATAGATTGGAAAGGGTAGAATTAAAATCGGAAATCGCTAGTTTAACTTATTCTAGGCACGTTATCCATATTTCTAAAACATTTAGTTTTATTTATTTTAGGCTCGTCGCCTATCTTTTCAAAACACTGGTTTATTTTATGCTATATCTACTTTGGCATAAAACAAAATCATGTTCTATCAAAACTCAAACTCATAATCATTTTGTCATGCTTTATCAAAAACTAAATATATGTCATTTTATACAAAACTGCTTCGTGTATATTTCTAAACATATTTTAAAATTAACTCTTTACAACACCCTTTTATTAAAACCGCATATATATTCGAAACATATGTTTTCTAAAAGCATGATATTAAGCCTAAGTTTGAACGGATAACCGCAAGTTAGCGGATCTTAGAGGGTGCCTAACCCCTTCCCTTTAGGATAATAAAGAACCCTTACCTAGAATCTCACATAACTTTCGCAGACCTTTAAATGGAAGTCAATTGCAGTATTTTTATTGCAATAAACTAAGTGTCCTAATTCACTATAATAATTAGGTAACTCTTAAAATACATTTAGGAATCAACCATACAGATAATCCCATTTCGACTCGGTTGAAATGATGCTACAACGTGTATAACTATGTAGTACGGTAGACGCATACGTAAAATGCTTTGTGGTTTTAAAAGGTAACTGATTTGACTTATAACTGACTTGATGTGTGATAATAAAGAATCATTCTGAAAGAAGAGTTATACTAGCTTTATGGGAAGTTAGGTATAACGTTTTAAGAGAGGTAAAGAGAATGGTTTACTGATTTTAAAAGTTAAGAGGCTTAATCTTAAAGATAAGAGACTTAACTTGTTTTACTTGGTAATTAACATTTTGTTAAAAATGTTGTAAAACCTCATTCGCGAGTAATGAGTACTTGATTTTAAAAGCAATAATGTTTTACTGATTTGAAATCGTAATAAGTATCGAACAAACCACAAAGAAGGCTTAATAAAGTGGAAATGTTTTGACTAATAATGTATTAGTAAAACCAAGAGAGACTTCCATCCGCATAGAAACTAAGATGAGACAAAATGATGTTACATTTCCTAGATCATGGTCGCTTAAATAAGATTGTTATAAACAAGAATAACATACTCAATGACGTATATATGTTTCTCAAATTGCTTTTAAAGGAGAATTATATCATTAAGTAATTAAAATTATGAACTACGAAACCTTTCAAAATGAGAAACTTGAGTAATTGAAATTAGGCAAACTTGAAACATTTGGAAAAGAATGTTGTTACTTGATTTTACGAAGAGAAGTGTTTTGATTTACTTCAAAAGATAATCACTCTATTTTCATATACTACGTATTGTGTGACTTTTGTAAACGTAACGTATCTTTTAAAAGATAATGTATGAAGTACTTTGGGAATAGATACCCGATCTTGTTAATCATATATTAGAATGTACCTTGTGTGTATAACTTGATTGTGTTGGTTTGTGATAGCCTTGTAATACTTTCTTGTTGATTTGATAAGTAAACATGCTAGGATGCTACGTGTTAGTATCTTGTGATGTTTTGTGTAAAGGGGTTTTCCTCGATTGCGCTTTAAAGTTGTTTAACGATCACCGTTATGTTGGTATTATACCACTCACCTTGACTTGTTTCCGAGGTTGCGCCTCCACGCGGGTAGACTCAAAGCGGTCTAGTGACCTATGATTCGAGAATACCTTATGCAGTGCAGATGGCCTATGCGAATCGCGGAGTTCCGTGTTAGTACGCGCCCTTGTGGTCACGCGCGGTCTTTGGCTACGCGGACGGCGAGTCCAGACGCCGGGGAGTAGCTACCGATGCGGAATACCTCACGCGGGCTATCAGTGGCCCACGCGAGCTACGGAAGTTCTGTGGCTAGACGCGCGACATTAGATATCGCGCGAGTGGCGGCTTTGATCATGTGACGGCAGACAGATCTCATGATACGCTGATTTACGACCTTGTTTGTACCGTGGGTTTTAGTAGTCGGCTATGCCTTCGCATTTACCCCAGACGGGTTTTATGATGACACAGCGGGACACGTGTTCATATGTACTTCTTGGGCGTGATTATATCATGATCGCCTAGCAGAAGGTATGCCACGGGCATGATTGATGTTGTGGGCGTGAGACCCATTGTTATATTTGAGTGATGACTTGAGGGCGTGAGTCCCTGACTTGACATGACTACTTATTTATTGTGAATCGTAGTTTGGTTATCATACATGTCTCCCGCTTTATATAGACTACTATGATTTCATTTACGATTTTCGGGCCACATACTTGGTACTGTTATCGACCTCCTTCGGCCGCGTTCACGCCGCAGTCGAGGTACACCGCCGTTGATCCTAGCTCTCGTGGTCACAATTCGCGTTTGGGAAGCTCCGCTTTCCGAGGCTTATCAGTGGTATAGTCCCCGTCGTAGTAGGTGTTTACATTCGTGGTTTGGCGGGGCCCCGTCCCGCCATTGTTGTCGTATCATTCTTAGAGGTCCAGTAGTACGGCCAGGCAGAGTTGTAGAAAGGGATGAATCGCTCAAATTATTATATATTATGGCGTAACCGCTGGGTTACCGCCTTTCTTATTTCACTGTCTTATTGCATTGGTTTCATGTTATTGTTTTATGTTCCGCTGATTACTCTGATGTTGTATCACTAGGGTGCCCGGGGTAAGGCACCAGTCACGGGCCCGGGTTCGGGTCGTGACAACATTGATATGCTTGCTTTAGCTTTTGGGTAGTAATTGAATGTATATTTAAGTATGCCATTGTGCTATATACTGCTTATTGGGTCTCTGCCCATTTTCACATTTTTCTATGCTATCCCTATAGTCCGCCCCGCATTCGATTTGCCCCTTTTTCCCGGAATTAATTGCTCCTCCTCGCATATTGCCTAACCCCGCCTTACGCGTATATATATTTGGGTTCGCTTCTTCATTTGCTTCGCCTATTCCTCTATCCCGCAATTCAACCAGGCATACATGTTTCAAATCATATGTGCGAATTCTTATACTTAGTACTTGTTTGTTATTATTTGGGGCTCGTACTAATCCTTTTCTTTATCTTCTCTTATTTTTGCATGAAAACGCATCGGAGCAACAAAGAGTCTCATGGCGAGACTCATCAGTAGTAAACGTGAAAACTCGCGTCTGTGTGTATCCTCATCTCCGCTCAAAATCCAAGCCGCTAAACGACACCGCCTTTCCTTCGAGTCATCTTTACTTATTATTTATTTTGCCTCATTTATTTGTTGTAAATTAATTGTCTAAACGCTACACTAATTAATTAGCATTTAGAATAGTTTAGCCTTGAATCAATAGCTAGAAATAAGTTTGACCTGCTTGCCTTAAATTAATTACTTTAGGTTCGCCTTGCCTTGTTTAAATAGTTACAATAGATCACTTAATACCCTACACTTGCATAATAAGCTGGGATATTATTTGCCAAAAACATTCTTAAAATCGTGTTGAAATTAATACAGAGTAAGAAAATACAGCAGGCCACGTCTTCCCTATCACAATAATATTACGTTATCATGCTAAGTGATATATACTCTCAGGGTAGACGAATACTTGCATATATCTTACTATTGTTTTACCTACATCTAATATGGCATCCTAATTGCACATTTTTTCAAAACTGACCTTGACTTTTACATATAAGCCTTGCTGGAAAAAATATTTTTTTAGAAAGTATATCTTACACCCCGCCGCTTAAATGTTTAAAATATATCTTTTTCTAGTATAATAATAACCTAGGTTTGGCAGGATAACCGCAAGTTAGCGGATCTTAGAGGGTGTCTAACCCCTTCCCTCTAGATTAATAAAGAACCCTAACCCAGAATCTCATTAAGTTTAGCAGACCATTGAAATGGAGTTAATGTTTTACTTTAAACTAGTTAAACATTTAGGTGTCCTAATTCACCCAAATTAATTAGGTGGCGACTCTCGCGAACCCTTTAGCATTTTTTGCACTTTTAGCACCCTTTAGCTTTAAAATTAATCTTTTAGCACCTTTAAGCACCTTTTTAAACTTTAGCACCTTTTAGCATTTTTAAAACCTTTTAACATTTTCAGCACCCTTTTAATATTTAGCACTTTATTTTATTCTCTAACTTTTTATTAAGCAGGAGTTTATTAAAAATGTCGCGGCCGAAAAGGGGCGCGACAGAAATGGCGACTCCACTGGGGATTTTAGGTTCTTAACCATAACAGACCTAGGGTTATTATTTGGCATTACTTTTGCATTTAAATTTTGTGTGTTGTATTTTGTTTTTTTATTTTATTTTGCTACCTGCTTTACTGCTTTCCTTAAACTGGCATTCCGCTCATATTTCTTCCACTCTGAAAAATTCACACAATCACACACTGCATGCGAGGTGCGCTTGGTGCATCAGCAAAATTCTTTCTTCAAAATTCAAATTTAGGAGAGTCGGTAATATACGTCGAGTGCCCGGTCTAACCGGTGGCCGCGTAGCCTTCTCACTCGAGTTGTCCGCTCGAACTCAAGGCCCGCAGAAGCCAAATCTTAGAAACTTAAGATAGAGCTATACCACCCTTTATTTTAGGCATACATGCATTTACCTTAGTGGGTCTGGTCCTCGCATCGACACCACAATTAGGAAGACACCAAACTTGTCGACGGGTTTCTCAACCCAACGACCAACCAGCATATTATGTGTAGCGTGGCAGTGATAGACAAATCCAAACCTAATCATGTCATGCTGAAATTGGGAAAAAGTGCACCATCATTTGGTCGTCATTTCCAACAAAAGCATTACAGTTGGACGGCTTGGACAAATCCATCATGACCTCGCATATGTGACGTTTAGGCCTACCTCTGGCATAAAGAGGTCCCCTTGCATGTTAGGAAACGTTTGAATGTGTTATGTGCAATATATCTGCTACATACCTGCAAATTATGTGCTTTATGCTAACACCGTTTGTTGCATTTTTAGAAAGATTTATCATCTCCCCAAAAGGTCGATTTGTATTTGACTAAGCAATGACAGAGCAGCAATATTTCACAAGATCAAAGGCACGGTCCAGCAACATGACTGATTCAAGGGCATTTTGAGCGTAACGAGTGAACTCGCTTCGTTCCTATAGGCAAAGCAAGGGTCTCAGAAGAGAAAAGTGGCATAGATCCGATCGAGCAGCTCGCCCAGTTACCGCAACAAATGGCAACCCTACAGGCCGAAATCAGAAGGCCCAGGAACATAACATACAAGCAACTACATTGAGACTCACTTTAGTCGACACTTTTCAAAATCGGGACAATGTAGGAAACTGCATGCGGATTGCAAGTCCAAACAGGCCAGGCACGCTGATATCAAGGAACAAGGCGGCGAAGTCAAATGCGAATCGACCCCCCCCCCAAAACTCACAAATTTTCTTTGAGCGCAGGTTTTCCATATTAATGTAAGAAAGAGCAATAATCAAGCGTAAAAATACGGCGAAAGGTTTCTTCAGATAGCGTATAAAGAAAGCAAAGAAGCGCAGGGATGACAACAATCCAAAGTCCGCAGAAAAGCAAAGAGAAACAGTAGCGGCTTCTACAATCAATACCAAAGTTCAAAAGTTCCGCAACAAAACCTAGCGATCAACTCTGCATAAAGTCAAATTGGCAACCCACGATCGCACTCCAACAAAGGCATCATGACAATTCGCCATGGCAGATTCAAAGCATGTCCGCAAGGACAACATCTCAAGATTCATCAGCGACGTGATTTACACTCTACCCATAAAATTGCACTTCTCATATACATTTATCATTTCGCTTAAACAGGTATACACTAACGTTTTTCTCACGCTTAGCTTGCAGGAGCATTTATTCTACGCCAGCAGCAGCAACACGTCCAGGCAACGACGTTATCAGCACAACAAGTCCACGCAACGACGCCAAAGCAAAGAATACGCCCGTGCAATGACGCGTTATCGATAAAGCAAGTCCACGCAACGACGCCAAAGAAGAATACGCCCGCATAACGACGTTATCGCGACAACAAGTCCACGCAACGACGCCAAGAAGAACACGCCCCGACAACGACGTGATCGAAGTCCACGCAACGACGCCAAGAAAGAATACGCCCGCATAACGACGTTATCGCGACAAAGAAGTCCACGCAACGACGCCAAAGAAGAACACGCCCGCATAACGACGTGATCAAGAAGTCCACACAACGACGCCAAGAAAGAATACGCCCAGTGCAATGACGCGACAAGACAAAGAAGTCCACGCAACGACGCCAGCAGCAATACGTCCAGGCAATGACGTTATCGCGACAAAGAAGTCCACGCAACGACGCCAAAGAAGAACACGCCCGCATAATGACGTGATCGCGAAGTCCACGCAACGACGCCAGAAGAATACGCCCGTGCAATGACGTTATCAAGACAAAGAAGTCCACGCAACGACGCCAAAGAAGAACACGCCCGCATAACGACGCGTGATCGCGAAGTCCACGCAACGACGCCAAAGCAAAGAATACGCCCAGAAATGACGTTATCAGCACAGCAAGTCCACGCAACGACGCCAAAGAAGAACATCGCCCAAGCAAATGACGCTTATCAAAGACAACAAGCCCAAAAACGACGCCATCATCAGCATATCACATCCACGCAGGGACGATTTCTATACTCCCGAAATTGCATTTCTTACGCATGCTTTATTATTCTGTCTTAGCAGTTATGCACTAACTCTTTCTTGAGCTTTAGTCTACAGTGACACAGATCAAAGACAACATATCCGCTGCTCACAATCGCAACACGCCTGCGGTAAGGACGAAAATCACAGCATTCACAACATCGCATCAACACAGCAGGCATCACATTTTTGCAGGATAACCTTTCCTACTCACAGTTACATTGTTTTAAAATTATGCATCATCATTTTGCCTTAACAGTTATGCACTAACCGTTTGTTTAAGTCTTAGCATGCAGAAGCAGGAGCACAACGTGGATTTTCTCTTACAAATAACCGGCAATTTGTTGGGGGCCAACCTTCCCAATGAACGGCAGCGCCTCAAGCGCTTGGCCCACTCGCCCACATCACCATGTAACCCAAAGACCATAAGCCATAGCGGTACACCCTGTGTTCAAGCCGCTTATTTTTATTTTTACTTTTGCACCATAACCAAAGGTCATCATAACTCGACACCGACAGTTTTTGAGTCCGCGTTAGCCCGCCTGGTGCTTTGACCATGGTAGCCCAAAGGTCGCCATAACTCGACATCGAGACAGATTTTGATTTTTGCGCACTTTGTCTACCGCCAAAGATTTTTGCACTCAAGATCGAGACAAAATTACATGAGTCAACGTCTTTGTCCGAAGATTCTTCCATCATCTCCATACAAAGAGGGACAGCTGTTGACACCCAATTTAGACCCTCCCGTCCAGTCATTAGCTATAAAATTACACTAATTTTGTAAAATAATTTTTATGATTTTTTATAATAAAATGCAGCGATAAACATAAATACAGGCATGAATAAGTAATTTAATAATGACATCGCGTCTTACGTAGAGTATTAAGCACTTAGAGTCTCGCGCCCGCATTAATTAAAGCCCTGTCATGATTCTTAATTAATAATAAATACATAAATAAATAATTTAGCAATGACGTCGTGTCAAGTAGCATAGCCGCATTTATTAATACGCAAGAGAATGTCATAATCATTTGTAATTTAAAATCAATTTTTTATTTAATAGCGTCGCATTTATAAAGCTTTAAACAATTCTTAAATATCGTACTTGCATTTAGCATTTAAGTAATTTAATCTAAATTCAATTCAATTTTAATTTAACTTCGCAATAATGCATAATAATAAGTTTTTAAATAATAGCGCCGCATTCTAAAAGTATTAAGCATTAATTAAGTAGCGCGTCCGTCTTTATTTTTCATCTCAAACATAGATTAATAAAGCACCTAAATAATTTAAGCACAATTTATTAGTTTAATTTACTACTAATTAATCTATCACTAATTTAATACTAATAACTCACTAATTAAAAGCCTAATTAAAACTAACCTAATACTACCCTTTAACTACCCAGCCCAACAAACTCGCAGCCCACTACCCCCTAATTAAAATAATTACCCACGCCCAAATCCCGTCGACCCGCACCCCGGCCCACGCCTCTTTCCCTTATCAGTTGGCCCAAACCCCCAAATTTCTTCACTTTCCTACTCTCCTCGGCCGACACTCTTAGAATAAGAAGAACCCTAGCAACCCTAAATTGCAGTCGCCGCCTTCGTCGCCGTGATTCTCGCCTGAGAATCCGGCGACCTCTCCCTTACTTTCCTTCACCCATGCACGAAGCCAGCCCTTCTTACCATAGATAAACCGAACCCCTACACAAATACCTTAGATCGTACCTTATCGAATCACTACAAATCACACGAAATATCCTTCAAATCCCTCAATCTTTTCCTTACCTTACCTGTTCTAGCAGCACGAATCAGCACCAATATTAGCCCAATCTCAGCCCTAATTGGGAACCAACATTGAGGCTATATAAACCCATCTCCATACATTCGAAAAGGGCAGAGCAGCATACCGATAGCATCGAAACGGGGGGCAACCACATAGCAATTTAGGGCATCGATTAAGGGCTCAGTGAGATAGCAATCGTTTCACCCTTAGCAATAGTTGGGAACCACATAGCAATTTAGGGCAGAAAGGCAGAGCAGAGCGCAGTAGGCATATACGAGAGAGCTCAGTCAGAGGGAATAGGCGTAAACAGGATCACCGAATCCTTCTCTCGCCTAGCCAAAAATCGCAAGCGCTTTACCCCTTCTCATTCGCATCGCAAACCCAAAGCCCGTCGAGCGGACCGACGACTTGATACGCTGCCCCGGCTCGCTGTCCGGAGAAGGTAAATCCCAATCCTTTCCAGTTCATTTGGCATTTCTGTGCATTGTCTGTATTAAACGTGTAGTAGTTTGTTTGCATAATCTGAGATTAGTATAAGCTTCAGTGATGCACAAATATAATATCAGCTACTGTTTAATTGTCTGTTAGCTTATTTGTTGTTCGTTGTTAGCGCACGCATCAAATCCTCTATGACTTATATAATGTTGTGTCTCGCTTATGTGCCATAGCATCGTGCATCTGAGTTTCCTCTGTTGGCGAGGTGATAAACTTGTTATTTGCAAATTCAGAAAAATAGGGGAAAATGACAATTGCAGAATGGTTGTTGAGTCCAATATTATGCTTTAATAATCAGTCCATTTATGATTGCCCCAGTATGCTTGTTCCAGTCGAGTCATATCAGGTGTCCCTGAATTCCCTTTCTTCCTGGTGGTATTAGTAGTCGATTAGCATGGTTTGATTCGTCGGTATGCTTATTATGTCTTGTCTAGATAGATCAAGAAGCTTAATGTTGTGTGTGTCGTTTTCATCGTTGTCATACATGTTTGAATTGTTGCTATGATGGATCTGGTATAACACGTGTTTCTACCGGTGTATTGAAGCTATTTGTTTGGTCTACATCTATGGAATTTACTCAATAATGTGGTTAGGCAAAATGTAAGAGGAATTCAATTATGTATCCACGATCCATGCATTAATTCAGTTGTAGTAATAAAACGAAACCAAGTATAGCAGGCTATTTGGAGTAAGGAAATAAGACTATTACATGTTTCATATTAGCTAATAAGAAGATATTCATCTGTTGATCCCCGCAAGGCAAACATACTAATGCGCAGATGGAAGGTCTGTAATACGCGGGTTTAAACTGGTATTGTTTGCTATGTATGGAGGTTTCTGAGTTCAAACATAATTTTGGTGTTATTTAGTTGTTCTTAAAACACATTGATATGCTTGCTTTAGCTTTGGGTAGTAATTGAATGTATATTTAAGTATGCCATTGTGCTATATAACGCTTATCGGGTCTCGCCATTTTCACATTTTTCTATGCTATCCCTATACCGTCCCGCATTCTGATTTGCCCCTTTTTCCCGGAATTAATTGCTCCTCCCCGCATATTGCCTAACCCCGTCTTACGCGTATATATATTTGGGTTCGCTTTCTTCATTTGCTTCTCGCCTATTCCTCTATCCCGCAATTCAACCAGGCATACATGTTTCAAATCATATGTGCGAATTCTTATACTTAGTACTTGTTTGTTATTATTTGGGGCTCGTACTAATCCTTTTCTTTATCTTCTCTTATTTTTGCATGAAAACGATTTGAGCAACAAAAGAGTCTCATGGCGAGACTCATTGTAGTAAACGTGAAAACCTCAAGGTGTGTATCCTCATCTCCGCCTGAAAATCCAAGCCGCCGGCGAAACGACACCGCCTTTCCTTCGAGTCATCTTTACTTATTATTTATTTTGCCTCATTTATTTGTTGTAAATTAATTGTCTAAACGCAACACTAATTAATTAGCATTTAGAATAGTTTAGCCTTGAATCAATAGCTAGAAATAAGTTTGACCTGCTTGCCTTAAATTAATTACTTTAGGTTCGCCTTGCCTTGTTTAAATAGTTACAATAGATCACTTAATACCCTACACTTGCATAATAAGCTGGGATATTATTTGCCAAAAACATTCTTAAAATCGTGTTGAAATTAATACAGAGTAAGAAAATACAGCAGGCCACGTCTTCCCTATCACAATAATATTACGTTATCATGCTAAGTGATATATACTCGTGCAGACGAATACTTGCATATATCTTACTATTGTTTTACCTACATCTAATATGGAATCCTAATTGCACATTTTTTCAAAAACTGACCTTGACTTTTACATATAAGCCTTGCTGGAAAAAATATTTTTTTAGAAAGTATATCTTACACCCCGCCGCTAAAATGTTTAAAATATATCTTTTTCTAGTATAATAATAACCTAGGTTTGGCAGGATAACCGCAAGTTAGCGGATCTTAGAGGGTGTCTAACCCCTTCCCTCTAGATTAATAAAGAACCCTAACCCAGAATCTCATTAAGTTTAGCAGACCATTGAAATGGAGTTAATGTTTTACTTTAAACTAGTTAAACATTTAGGTGTCCTAATTCACCCAAATTAATTAGGTGGCGACTCTCGCGAACCCTTTAGCATTTTTTGCACTTTTAGCACCCTTTAGCTTTAAAATTAATCTTTTAGCACCTTTAAGCACCTTTTTAAACTTTAGCACCTTTTAGCATTTTTAAAACCTTTTAACATTTTCAGCACCCTTTTAATATTTAGCACTTTATTTTATTCTCTAACTTTTTATTAAGCAGGAGTTTATTAAAAATGTCGCGGCCGAAAAGGGGCGCGGCAATTTATTGCAATAAAAATACTGCAATTAATCTCCATTTAATGGTCTACGAAATTAATGAGATTCTGGATCAGGATTCTTTATTATCCTAAAGGGAAGGGGTTAAACATCCTTTAAGATCCGCTAACTTGCGGTTATCCGTTCAAACCTAGGTTAGTTATATATTGACTTTTATTCTATATACTCTAAGCATTTTTACATAATTCACAATAAAATGCAATACAAAATAGTAAAACTAAAATTAAATGTGACATGAGATAAAAATTCGGGACATCTGTAGTCCTTTTTTAGGCCTTCTGCACAAGATGATCTCCGGGTACCTGCATAAACACTTAGTAAAAGTGTTAGTAATAAAATAAACATGTTAGTAATAAAATAAACAATGTTAAAAGCAATAACAAGAATTAATAAGTAAAGCCAAAAAATAAATTCGTCTTTTGTACAGGGAAGGCCTTGGAAATCAGACGGAGATTCTTTCATCGGCCAATATTGCTAGAAACAATAAAATAAATAAAACTTTCGGATCCGTGCCAAAACAGTAATAGTTTTAAACACAGAGGGCTCAGATATATAAAAATAAAGTGGACCAAGCTAAACTGCAGCACTCCGCCTCGCCACGTGTTGGTTATCCTGTAAGTGGAAGAAATCATCATTGCCCGTAAAGCTTCATTTATTTTATTTTCCGTCTTGCAGAATTGCGAGGCCTAAAAATCGACGGATAACTTTTTCATTGGCCAGTGTAGTATCATGTTCAAAATCAATAAAATACCAAGTGTAGTATCTTGTTCAAATCAGTAACCAAAAGTGTAGTATCTTGTTCAAAATCAGTAAAATCAGCCTAAAATAGCCTAAAAATCAGTCCAGCATCATAGCCAAAATCAGTGGGAGCAGTTCACTGGAAAATCAGTAGCAAATAGCCGAAAATCAATAGCAAAATAGCCTAAAAATCAGTCCAGCACCATAGCCAAAATCAGTAGCAAATAACCGAAAATCAGCAGCAAACAATGGCCTAAAAATCAGTAGTCAGATGGCCAAAAGATCAGTAGCAACATAGCAAAATCAGTCCGCCAAAATCAATAACTATCAAGAGCAGTGATAAACATGGCCGCGGTCGACGCAATATCGCCGGAAAAACACAAAATCAGTAGATTAATGACGAAATTAATGGATCTGATTCGCCGAAAAACAACAAGGCTAAATATAATCGCAATAGCAAAAATAAAGAACAATCTTAGTCCAACAAACACAAAATATGCCGAAATAGAAAGAGAATAATACAATGTCGCCGGAGTTTTAGTACTCCGGCAAGGTATCAAAAAATGCAAAAAAATCAGTCCAATAATCATCCACAAGATAAAGGGCAGGGTGTCGACGTCGCTTGTTTCGCAAAGATGCCCGGCGACGCCCATAGTGTAAGGTTGTTCGACGCGAAGAGGAGCAGCTGGTCGCATTTGAGAGGGCAGGATTGTCGCGGTTCTCGTGGTGTCAAGTCAAGGTTCGACGAAAATAGGGAGAGGGAAGACAGGTGGTTCGCCGGACGCGGCGACGAGCAGATGGGAGTAGATGAGAGATTATCACGGCCATCACCTCCATGGCGCAGGGCGAGGATAATAGGTGGGCGATCGAAAAGGTTGGCATGGGCCGAGGGTAATAGGAGAAGAGGGTGTGCGGCTGGGGTTAGATAAAGGTCGAGAGAGGGTAGACGGATGGGGGCCTTTTAATAAGGGGGGTAAGGTTTTTATTTATAGTGTGGGATTAGGTTTAGGGTTTGGGTTTTGGGTATTGGTATTGGGTATTGGGTATTGGATGGAAAAGATGAAAGGTGTATTGGGCCTCAGTTTGAGCTTCGGTTTTTGGCGGATTGACCGGTCCAGATCAGGCTCGATCGGATTGGTTTAATGAAAATGCAAAACGGGTTAATTATTAAAAATAAAAATTATTTAAAAAGATGCAAAATTATTAAAATGCAAATGCCGATGCCATAATAATAAAATACAATATTTAGCAAATATTTAATGTCTGATTAAAAGTAAAGACGGGATGTCAGTTAATTATTTAAAGAGATGCAAAATTAGTAAAATAAAATGATCGCGCAACAATAATAACATAATATTTGAAAATATTTAATACCTAATTAAAGTAAAAACATGATGCCAATTTACAAAAAAAAACAACATAGAATGTTAGGTAAAAATATACAAAAATATCAAAAATTGTGATAAAATGCTTAAAATTGCAAGAAATGACTAAAAGATGGGTCAAAATTAGGTGTCAACAAGCTACGAAATGTAATTATCAAAAGTATAACTATGCCTAAAAAAACAAAGTGTAGTCATTTGTGTATGTTTTTTTTTTTTTGTTATTTAAGTAACTAATACACAAAAAAAATATTATGACTATATATAACAATCAGACACAAATATTAAAATATTTTAATAAGAATTCTCATGGATAAATTTGGACATATTAATCCAACTTTTATATGAACTGAATTTGGTGGATCAAATGCGCAAAATTAATAAATTAACATGTCACTAATCCATTCAAATTAGAACAAATCATATTTTTATGGGCTAATTTTATCAATCATAATAATATTGCTTATCCTAGACCTCTTACCACTACTATGATAGGGCATTAATTAAAATTGTCATGAAACGTTATAGATCGACAAACACTTCACAATACTAGATTGTGGTCCTAGCTAGGTACCATATGTTGTAAACATTTGGGTAGTTGAATCTAGAACTTCCTTGGAATTGTGTCTCCTTTACCAGCCATGTGTCATTTCCACAATAGATAAAGATTGAACACATATGGAGTACATTTTTTTAACTTCTTAGCAAAACAATTCAAGATACACTATATGATCTACAAGGAAATTATATATTATAAGATATATAGTTTCAGAACTGATGAAAATTGAAGATCTTCTACTGATAATTAAGAAACAAAACAGGTTGAGAAAGTTAATGATTTCCAGGCAACAGAGTTAAGTGCTGAAGAAAAGAGTAGAAGAAAGGATTGGTGTGGTGGGATAATTAGGATCCATCCAGTTTTAACTTTTAACTAAAGGTCGAGTCCTACAAATAAATAACTTTTTGATAGAATGTGTTTACACCCTTCATAGTAAATATTCTAGGTGTAAATCTAAATTAACCAGATTACTGAATTTCCACAATAGTTAAATTCAAAAATAGGAAAAGAGTAGGTGTGCTAAGTTTCTTCTACATCCTTCGAGCATATCTTACAATAGAAAAATAATGATTTTATTTCATCCATTATGTAGTTAATCTTGAGTTTTGTGTTGGAATATTTTTTCAAATTTGAAATTGTGAAAATAAGATTCTTTTATCCTTAGCCGGAGGTCTCGACCAAGTTCGAGCACTTCAAATAGAAAATATTTTTCTTTAATGGGTCTTATGTGATCGAGACACCTCACCGATAACGGACACCGGTATGAAATTAAAAAAAATCGAAGAACCTTCATATAAAGAGAATTGAGGTATGTCTTTTTCTCCCAAGTTTTATTTTCAAGGTAATAAATCGACAAGCTTTTCAGTTTTTAATTCTCCTTAATTAAAGGCAAAAGAAAAATATAAAGGTTGTGTTCGGTAGGGAGGAAAATGTTTTCCACGAAATGAGTTATTGAAAAATAAGTGAATTTCTTACTTATTTTCTCATGTTTGTTTGGTTAATGAAAAATAAGTTAATTTCTTACTTATTTTATCATGTTCAGTAGGTTAGAAAATACTCACTCAAGATCCACCCAACCCCACCATCCCACACTCAAACCCACCACACACACCCCAAGCACCCACCCCACCCACAACCCAACCAACTATCACATTCCCCACCACCCTCGAATGCACTTCATCTTTACCCACCCCTACCCTACACTACCACACCCACCCCTCACCCACCCAACCCCATTTCAAATTTTTCTATTTCATATATTTTATGTTTATAAAAAATGAGAAATTTTTCTTACCCCTCCCCCAACCACAACTCAGTCACACCAAAATTTAACCACACAATTTTTTTTTTAGTTTTTATAAAAAAATTATAAAAGTAAAATAAAATATATGAACTAAAAAATTGAGGGGAAAGGGGTTAGGTGGGTGGTATAGAAACAAAAAAAATGAAAACTTTTTTTTAAAAAAATTAAATTTTTAAGGGGGAGGGGTGGGGGGATTGGTGTAGAATTTTTTTTGTAAAACAACTGTTTTTGGGGGGAGGGGGGGTGTGGGGGAGGGAGGTTTCTGTTGAATCTTGCTCCTGGTGTGATTGAACCCGTAAACTAATCTCGGTGAACATCAATATACACCAACATACACCCACAGTGGAGTTTAAGGTAACATGTACAATGGAAGGAAAAGATAATGAACAGAAGACCAGATAAAGGAAAAGAAGAAGAAGAAGGCGAAATAGGGTTTCGCCTCTTTTTTGTATTGAGAAGACAGAATAGTACAATGCACACTTTCTCGACAGTCTTATCACTTGTCGACCTCTTATTTACATAGCAATATAATAGGGATAAAGTTAATAAAGAGAATGGGCTGCTACTTAACATGCCTGAGTATTTGGGCTCCCTTAATGGGCTGGCCCTCTAATACTTTGTTTTAACAGGCTCCCTCAAGCTGGATGCTGGAAGATATTGAGCAATCCAAGCTTGGAACAAAGATGATGACGACAGCTATCCAAATTTCTTTTGTGAGCAGATCCGCAGTCGCTCTCAGAGTAGTAGATATACTCGCCACCACTTTTTGGATCTTTTCTCTTACGGTGAAGATCAATCTCAATATGTTTTGTCCTTTCATGGAAGACTGGTTTGTTGCTATTTGTATAGCCGATTTGTCGTGTAGATCAGGATCGGTGTCAGATGATGTTGAAGTCAATATCTCCCAACAGTCCCACAATCCAAGTTATTTCAAAGAATAAGATCGCGTGCTTCAGATCAGATTCTCGCAGAGCTCCCGAGATGGTAGATCGCTTCGACTTCCGTGAGACGAGAATCACCCAATTTCACCAGATAACATGTAATGATTTTCAGATGCTGGCACGCTACCGCATCACGCGTAAAGCGATTAGAGTATTCATTGACTAGACATAAGTACCCCTTTTCCTGGCTGATTCTTTAAATACCTTACAATTCTAAGTGCAGCAGTTAGATGAGACTGCTTAGGTTGTTGAAGAAACTGACTGAGAGTTTGGACACTGTATGCTATGTCTGGTCTTGTAATAGTAAGGTAAAGTAATTTTCCAATCAGTCTCTGGTAGGCCCTAACATTGTCTAACAGTTCATCAGTCTTTATTTTCTGGGTATTCTGCTGCTTAGAAGCTAGTTCATCATGTTCTTTAGTAGTCATCTTGGTATTAGAATCAGTAGGAGTTCTACTAGGCTTGGCCCCAGCAAGTCCTGATTCAGAGATTAGCTCCAATGTATATTTCCTTTGATGCATTAGAATCCCTTTGTTAGATCTAGTAAATTCAATTCCTAAGAAGTACCTTAATTCTCCTAGGTCTTTCATTTTGAACACATCTTGAAGGATCGCTTTGTCTCCTTAATGCTTCTATATTGTTCTCAAGAACTAACATGTCATCTACATAGACCAGTATAATGGTGATACTCTGACTAGTTTGTTTTATAAACAAGGAGTGATCATAGTGAGATTGTCTAAAATTCATTTTAACCAGAGCTTCTGTTAATTTAGAGTTCCACTGTCTGGGTGCCTGTTTGAGCCCATACAGGGATTTATGTAGTCTACATACATGTTTCCCCCCTAGACTCATCAACTCGGCGAAGATCCATATAGATTTCATCATACAGTCCTCAGAAAGCATTATACACATCCATTTGATGAACGTGCCACCTTTAGAGGTCGCGATAGCTAAAACAATCCTTACATGACCATTTTTACAACATAGTAGGTTTCTTGATAGTCTATCCCTTCTTGTCGATTGCACTTTAGCAACTAACCTAGCCTTTAATCTTTCTATCTCACCGAGTCTTTGTATTTTATTTTATAAATCCATTTACAAACTTATCGGGTACTTTCTCAAGGCAAGGAACAATTTCCCAAGTTTGATTTTCTTGTAAGGCCTTTATCTCATTTTCACGGCTTCTACCCATCTAGATCTTTTGAGGCCTCATTATAGTTTTCAGGTTCTATTATTTCGTAAAAGAAGTCGAAAGGCCCGATATCTATTACTTAAGTGTTCATAGTGCATATAGTCTGAATAGATAGAGTACATCGTTAACATCGGGAGTGACAAAGTCCTCGAGCCAACAGGAGGTTGTCGGCTCTACTAGATTTCCTAATACCGATTGCATTTTCCGTCATTGTTGAGTCTCGTAGATATTAGTAGTGTTATTATCGCAAATGAGATGTTTTATCAGTAGGAGGAATGGCAGCAGTAGGAATAACAGGTTGAGGTACATCATCAGGTTGAGTTATATAGTTATTCTCCTCCAGATGTTTGAAAATAGGTACAGTGACTATATTATTCTTAAAAGGATACTCTGTTTCCCTGAAGGTAACATCCCTACTCACAAAAATTACTTTAGCAGTCAAGTCATACAAAATGTACCCTTTTTGGGTCTCTGAAAACCCCATCAAAACACAGCATTTAACTCTAGATTGAAGTTTATCTGTGACAGTCAGGTCTTTAGCAAAGCACAAAGTGACTATGGTTACGATGTGACCTATGGAGGGTTTTTGTCTCAGAAATGCCTTCATACGGTGTCTTTCCAAATGATGGATAAGGCATTCTATTTATTAAGTACACCGCTAGTACACATAATCCCCGTAACTTGATAGAATATTGTCAAGTCTTATAGCTCTAGTTACCTCTAAGATGCGCTATGTTTTCTTTCTGCTATCCCATTTTGTTGAGGTGTGTAGGCACAGGATTTTTGATGTACTATCCCTAGCTTCTGAAAGAGGCTGCTACAAATGTCATTAACAAACTCTGTCCCATTGTCAGTCCTAATAACCTTAATGGTTTGTTTAAACTGAGTTGCCACATAGCTAAGAAATTGCTTAATAACAACACAAGTGTCTGATTTTAACTTCAGCAGATAGATCCAAGTCATCCTAGAATAGTCATCTACTATAGTTAAGAAGTATTTCTTACCATTATAAGTTTCTGTCTTGTAGGGACCCCAAACATCCATATGCACCATATCAAATATAGAGTTACTAAAAGTGTTGCTATTATTAAAAGGTAATCTATATTGCTTTGGTACCATGTTGAATCTTGCTCCTGGTGTGATTGAACCCGTAAACTAATCTCGGTGAACATCAATATACACCAACATACACCCACAATGGAGTTTAAGGTAACATGTACAATGGAAGGAAAAGATAATGAACAGAATACCAGATAAAGGAAAAGAAGAAGAAGAAGGCGAAATAGGGTTTCGCCTCTTTTTTGTATTGAGAAGACAGAAGAGTACAATGCACACTTTCTGATTAGGTCTTATCACTTGTCGACCTCTTATTTACATAGCAATATAATAGGGATAAAGTTAATAAAGAGAATGGGCTGCTACTTAACACGCCTGAGTATTTGGGCTCCCTTAATGGGCTGGCCCTCTAATACTTTGTTTTAACAGTTTCGCAGCGGGGTTGTGGAGGGAAAGTAATGGTGTAGGAAATAAAATAAAAATTAAAACATGCTTCCGAAGATTTGCTAACTTGGGGGTGCATAGAGTGGTAGGAGTGGTTGCGGTTTGATGGTTGGGAGATGGTGGGGTAGTTGGTTGAATGTCACTTGTAAGATTTGATTTTCCTATGTACTTTCATTAGGAAAGTCATTTTACTTATTTTGGATGAATTTGTTTTCCTAAAAAAAATATTATTTAATTTTTGTGACGAAACGAAGACGAGAAAATTGAAAAATTAAATATTGTCCTCCATATGAACACAACCTAAAAATCAATGCTTTTCAGTTTTTTATTTCCCTGCTTCTCTATGGCACTGATATCATTTGCATTCTCCTTAATTAAACTCAACGATAATGCAAAGTAGCGCTAGGAACCTACGAATTAGCATGCAAACACTCAACTTATAAATGAGTACTTAATTTGTCAATCCATGTCCTTATTACATCGAACATTAGGAGCGGAGCTACCTTTTTTTTTAAACCACCTATTGGTGGAGGGTTAGGTATAGAACCCGACCTGTGAATTTCACTGCAAAAGTTGAGAGTAGAAGAGGTGACTTTTTGGCCAAACCTCCTTGAGTTACATTAAGAATGAAAAGCTCATCCAAGTGAAGGAAAGAGACCTATGTTAGAAAGAAAAGCATAAGAAAGCAAGATACAGTTAGTGGGAATCATGCACAAAGTTATACAAAAGTATAATATCCTCTGACATCACTGACATGTCTAATTCTAAGACATGAAAGTCCTTCTTGATTATTCTTCAAAAGAGCTCTAAGTTGAGTAGGAGATAGAATTTGAGTTGTCAATGATCTCCCCAAATACTTGATTAACTTCCTTTTTTCAAGATGGGAGTAGCAAAAGTATATAGTAAGCTGTCAGCCACTTCATCACTTGCTCCAAAGCCTTTTTCAATATTTTCGTATTCATTCTCACTATCAGTGGCCCTTTCATCGTCCTCACCAAATTCAGTACCATCATCAGATGATTCTGATAAATTGGTTTGACGAGTTTTGGGATTAGCCACCTTAATAGTTCTGGATTGATTATCCTCGTTTGGATCAGGTGGTTCTGAGTCAAACTTTCCTGAATTTGCATAGCCTGAAGATACTGAGATTGAACCAAAATTTTCTTTTGTTCTCTGTTTGTAGCATTTCTTCTAGAAGATTGTGCTTGATCCGAAAAAATTCCTGAAATTGTTTTTGATGTTGTTTGATTTGCTCTTTGTTTAGTTTCTGTGGATCTTTGGTACTTTGATGGTGTTTGTGCATAGCATTCATCTTGTTTGGTTCAGCTCAATGGCGTACACAGAATTTTTCGTCAGCAGTATCACATTACAAAAGAAGAAATGATAAATAATATAGTGATAAAAAAATATATAAATAAATACATTTCGCATACATTACAGTATCTTTTCTACGAAAAAAAATAAAATACTACTACAACTTTTTTCGATGATTTTTTTTAAAATGTATTCAAAATAACCTCATTAAAATAATACTAAATACTTAATTAATTTGATTTCGTAAATTATTCTTAATCAATTTCATTGACGAGAAAGAAAAAAATATAAAAAAGAATCGCACAATAACTAACTACAAAGCAGCTCATATCTAAGTTAATTGTTGTCACAATAATGCCTATTATGAATTTGAACCAATTGATTTTAATCTTGGTACCTTCCAAGAGGTCAAGGGTTCGAACCTCAACATCTATCACTTTGTAATGAGGAGCAAAACTTTTACAAAAATAAATGACGTTGGTCAAAGTCAAACTCGCGTCCTCAACTGAGAAACTGAAGCAACTAACTACTTTAGCTACGCGACCCCTTGGTATCAAGGAGTGTCACTTTAAAATTTATACCCTCATATTTTCTTCTGCCTTTTAATTATATACATATATTTAGTAAAAATTTCCGACGAAGCAGTGTCACGTGACATCCCTCGGCCTAAGGTTGATCCGCCCTTGGTTCAGCTTGAGCATGATGTTGTTTCTCCATGGCATTTTTCTTGCTTACCTGGACCTGACATGAGAATATGATATTGTTGAACTTTGTTGCTATAGTGGTTGGAACCACCTTGAAATGTAAAAATAAATGTTTTTTCATGTCTTATATGAGGAAAATGTTTTTTTGGTAGAATGATGTTACCGTGAATACTTTTTTAAAATGAACTGTTCTGATATGATATTGAAGTGTGTGACTATCTCATCTAAAAATTTAAATAGTTAGAAAGAACAAATTTTATTTACTCAATTATATTCTCAACACTAATCATGTTATGCCCTGTGTTCAAAATCAGAAAACAGAAACGAACTACTGAAAACGGAAAAACCAGAAACTGAAAAAATAATCAGAAAGTGAAAAAATATCCGAGACCACAGAATTCACTGTGTGTCCTTAAGGAATTTAATCCCCTCACTGTACCTGACAGGAGTGGCGGTACGTTAAACGCGTCAAACGCCTACGACTTCGACGAACTTAAATTTTGCCTCAGTTTATATAGCCTCGAAAGTGTCTGTTCAGAATAGTCAGGTTGGTGACTGTTCGGAAAGGCCTTTGTCTTTTCAGGAAAAAAAAATAAGAACGTTGGGAATAAATTTGATCTAAAATGATTATTAATCAATCAGACCAAATCCTAATCCGAGGTCAACCGACGATGACAACACGAGGGGAATCCCTATTCTCAACCCTTTAAGTGCTAGAGGAAGTGTTTTATAATATAAGCACATAACTTTTCTTTTTTACCACCAATGTGGTACAAAACTCCTTTTCAAATGAACTTTGCTTTGAACTTCATTTTTCTTCCATTGTCTTTTATTTATTTATTTCTCTCCATTTCTCATTCACATCAACTTAGCTAGCTTCAATCATTAACTAGCTTTAACAAATCCAACCTAAAAAATCTGCATACATCGATCATTGTGAGACGCATGTTATACATAAACTCCACAAAGCTGTCATTTATTACTCATGATGAAAATGGGATCATACAACAAAAAGAAAGGCAACTAGCCTTCCTTCTAACCAATATAAGAATAAACTACATATTGTAACTCCTTTGAAATAAGCAACTATATAAGCATACAAAACACCAAACACACTGAAATTACAAAATATTATATATGAAGTGGAAATTTTATGCAAGTGGTGAAATTTGGCTAGCTTAATAATTATGCGCATTGAAAGTTCTTGGGAACATACTTTCCACAGTTGTTGAGCAACAAGCTTAGGGAGACTGGAACATTGAGATTAATTCCCAACACATTGCCCTTAATAGCAGTGCAAAGGCAAACAGCAGCATCAAGGTCAGCAAGTCCTTTAATTAGAGAGCAACATTTAGTCTTGGCTGGGCTACTTCCAACAACAAGGTGCACTAAGTCATTCAACAAATTGGCACAAGCTTTTAGCTTTAGTGTGTCCTTTGGGCACTTACCCTTTGATGATGGGGTGGAGGGGGTTGATGGGGTGGAGGGGGTTGATGGGGTGGGGTTTGAGGGTGGTGGGCATGGGACATAAGTGGAACTAACAATAGTGAAGAAGAGAATGTTCAATGTGAGAACAAGGACAATGAAGGGTGCACCAAACTTAGCCATTTTTCAAAGTTAATTAGCACTCTCAACAATTGGATGAGCTAATTATGAAAATGTTGTTTGCTGGGTGTTTGAAATGATGAAATGCGTGGGTATTTATAGATGGAAATGCTGGATTCTTTAGGCTATTTTTTGTCAATTTTCCGGAACTAATGGAGAAAATTGAGTGGCCCGTGTGGGCTTATAATGGAGAAAATTGAGTGGCCCATGTACAAATATGGAGAATATATCAAGGCACTCTGGCAGCACAACTTTGAGAATTGAGATAAGACTATTATGTACTATAAACTTCGGATTTATGCCAATTTCGTTAGTCGATTGTTATTGTTTCCTTGAAGAATAAACACTTATCCTTCCATTTTTACCTGGGACTTGCATTATTCTCCTTAATTATTTGAACATGAATCTTTGTACTTGCTGGACCTGTGCCAAGATCTGAATCCAATCAAGATTAATGTTTTTCTTATAGTTTGACTGCACACGAAATTTAAAAAATAAAAAAAGATTTTTGAATCTTGTGATCTAAAAAAAATCAAAGATATTTGTGTGGTTATAGATCATCTCGTTAAGTGTAAAAAGTAAAGTTTAAAGTTAAATTATTGACAAATAAGAAAATGTGTAATTTTTTTTTTGGACTGACTAAAAAAGAAAGTTGTCATATAAATTGAGACAGAGGGAGTATCTGATAAAACCTACGCAAACTCTGTGTGTTGAGCCTTGCATGGAAGGTTCGAGAAGAAGATTCAAGGGCGAAGACGAGAGAGAAAGAGAAGAGAAGTTGGACAAATTTTCTGTGTGTTTTTATTTCTGTATCATCACTGAAGTATCACTACTAACATATAGAATAGGAAGAATTAAAATGGGCCTTATAATAATGGGCCAAAACATAGGAGTAAGAACAAAACATAAAACGGGCCAGCCTACTAATGTAACACTAGTGTATATTAGTGTATATATTCGGTATCTTCAACACGCCCCCTCAAGCTAGGGACTAAAAATAGGTCCTTTAGGCCTAGCTTGGACAGCAAATAATCATGGCGACCATGCGTCAAACTCTTTGTGAGAATGTCGGCTGGCTACTCATTAGTGGAAATGTAACAAGGACGAACCAGTTCCTGCTGCATCTTCTCACGAATAAAGTGGCAATCGATGTCGATGTGTTTTGTCCTCTCATGAAAAAGCGAGTTGTTTGCGATTTGTAGTGCGATTTGTCATCGCGTGGGCGAGGCGGGAGAGAAATATGAACACCCAGCGTCAGGAATAAGCCAGAAAGCCACCTGACCTCGGCGGCTGCGGCCAACTTACGTATTCGGCTTCACGAGCTTACCAAAGCGATGGGTTGTTTCTTCGACTTCCATGAAATGAGAGAACCACCAGAAAATATGAGGTAACCAGTAACCGATCTTCTGGTATTAAGGCATGATGCCCAATCAAGATCACAATATGCGATGAGTGTAACAGCGATTCTCGCTGCGTATAAAGACGAGCGGTCTTTGTTTCAAGTATCTAACCACTCGATATGCAGCCAACAGATGAGAAGTTTTGGGACATTGCATGAACTGACTTAGATTCTGGACAGCAAAGGAGATATCGGGTCTCGTGTTAGTCAAGTAAAGCAGCCTTCCAATGAGTCTCTGATAGACTGTTGGATCAACTAACACTGAATCATCAGTTGCAGACAGGCTACCAGGGGCATGCTGATCATACACAACTGATGTTAACTTAGTATTGAGCTCCAAAGGTGATCGTGCTGGTTTACCAGCAGAGAGCCCAAGATCAGAGATCAATTCAACTGTGTACTTCCTTTGATGCATCACGATACCAGTGGCATTTCTTGCAAATTCGAACCCCAGAAAGTATCGCAGAAATCCCAAATCTTTGATCTTAAAATTTTGCTGAAGATCATGCTTGGTCTCTTGAATAAGATCTTCATCACTTCCTGATCGGGCGTCATCCACATATGAGACAATAACTATTCGTCCCCAACTGCTTTTGTGGCAGAGAGTGGTCCAACCGACTTTGTATGAATCACGACTTACGCAAGCAAGAGTCGATTTATATTCCATCTTGAGAGGCTTGCTTTAATCCATAGAGTGATTTGATCAATTTGCACACCTTCCTTGGTTATCAAATCCTCGAGGCATACACATATAAACCTCTTCATTCAAGTCACCTTGTAGAATGCATTGTATACATCCATTTGATATATGTTCCAATCTTTGAAGCGACATCGAAATCCAGACTCACAATACCATCTGCTCACGGTGAGAAGGTGTCTCGTAATCAACTCCTCCTTTCGATTGTAACCCTTGGCAACCACTAGCTTTAAACCTTTCCACTTCCCATTTGCCTTGTATTTGACCTTGTAAACCCACTGCATCCATTGCCTTCGTGTCTTTGGGAGATCGGTGACTTCCATGTATTATTGCTCTCTAAGGCTGCGATCTCCACCGTTGCCTCGACCCATCCGCATCCTGCTGGCGAGGAATAGGAAGTTGGTTCATGCGCAGCCTCAAGCTTAGCAATATAACTCTGATATTTTGTAGCCAATCCAGCATAGCTAAGATGATTTGACATAGGATATAAGGTGCCCCTTCTAGTCTTTGCATCTTCTGTGTGTGGCATCTGTATGAAATCTTTCAACCAAGCAGGCTGCCTTTTGTTTCGATCTGATCTCCTCAATGGTGGCTCAGCTGCAGAGTCAATCATAGGGCTGTTGTCTGCAGGATCAATAAAAGCGGTCGCTATATGCGGTGGTGGCTCGACGAGAATCATTCGGGGATTGTTATGCAGGATCAGGAAAAGGGCTGTCATCTGGTTGTCTTATCAAGTACATATTGCTCTCCTCATGTGTCCTTTCTGCAACTACTGGAGAATTGTGGTCTGCTGCAACATCATCTGAGAGTTGTTGGAAGGCATCAATGTTAGTGTCTAGTCCACCTTGCTGTGACTGTCTTGAGTTCAGATTGGTGTCATCTGCCAGTGGTTTCTGCTGTTGGAAGGGGAATATATCCTCATAGAAGGCAACATCCCTGCTTACAAATAAAACATTAGTAGATAGATTCATCAATCTATAGCCCTTTTGTCTGGTGGAGTACCCCAACAACACTGCCTTGATAGCTCTAGTATCAAATTTGTCAGCCTTTACTAGATTAGATGCATAGCAAAGGCAGCCAATAATCCTCAAATGAGATAAAACAGGTGCCCTTTTGTACATCTTTTCATATGGTGAGATATTACCCAGCACGGATGGCGATCTGCTCAAGATGTATACTGAGCCTCTACAGTCTCCCAGTCTGGCCGGTAGACTCACGAAATTTGACGGCTCTTGCAAGCTCCACATGTGTCTATGTCTCCTCTCAACAACTCCATTCTGTTGGGGGCTATATGGGCAAGATGTTTGATGATAATCCCAATCGTAAACAGATCCTTACGAGAACTGCTGAATTTCGACCCGTTATGCGTCTGTGAGACTTGACTTGGGAATTAAACTGAGTTTTGATCATCAGAAATAACTCTTTTATCATAGAAGGTACATCTGACTTTAAATGTAAAAGAAAAATCCATGTCCATCGAGTGAAATCATCTACTACAGTTAGAAAAAATCTCATTCCAGTATATGTGGGAACTTTGTATGGTCCCCAAACATCAAGATGTAGTAACTCAAATGGAAAACTAGTCATACTTGTGCTAACAGGAAATGGCAACCTAGTTTGCCTTGCCATTGGGCATACATCACAATGCTGAATTGTTAGCCTAGAATCATTATTGAAAATATTAATTTTCCTAAGTATACTCATTGGTACATGACCTAATCTTTTGTGCCACAAGGCAGCTTTCATTTCCTTTGTACTGACTCTTGACATGTGAGCTTTTGCAACCATTAATCTATCTTGTTTTCTTGCAGAATCCAGCACAAATAGGCCATATACTTCTCTACCAATCTCCTTCACCTTCCCAGTGAAGAGATCCTGCAACACAAAGAAGTCAGGAAAGAACCTGGCACTACAGTTTAACTCCTTAGTCAACTTAGATACTGAAAGCAGGTTAAATTGAAAACTTGGTACACAAAGGACATGTTCTATGAGTTCACCTCCTGTTAATCTACAATTTCCAGTTTGTGTAATTGGAGCAAAACCTCCATTGGGCACTTGAACATGTCCTGAGTTTTCTGTCGAGTTAGGTGACTCAATCGTACTCTTATGTTTTACCATATGATTAGTAGCTCCTGAATCGACTATCCAAGGACTACTATTACCTTCAACAAGAGTAGATTTACCTGCCATACACACTTTTGCAGCAATAGTCGAGTCTGTACCTGCTTCCTTGGATTGATTCATCACTGACAGCATCCTTTCCAACTTGTCTGGTGTACAAGTCCTTACCATCTGATGTAGTTATTCCTGTTGATAAGGAGAAATCCCTTCATACTGTGTTGTTACCACTGCATTGACCTTACTCTTCCCTCTATAGTCTGTGGGATACCCTACCAGTTTATAGCATTTTTCCTTAATGTGTCCCTGTTTCTTACAATAGTCGCAATAATATAGCAGTTTATGGCAACCTTCCCTATTGTGTCCCTTCATATGGCAATAGTCACACAATGCGTATGTATTGTATTTCTTAGTCTTATTGTTATTGAAGGAAGCCCTGCCTGTGAGTGCAATATTATCAACTGAATGTCCCAAATAGGAGATCTGTTTTTGGCTTTCATCCTGTGCGATCATTGCATAGGCTTGATTTATATTAGGTGTGGGGGACATCAGTAGGATATGACTCCTTGCCTGGTTATAACCATCGTTCAGTCGCATAAGGAACTCCAGCAGTCTCTGATTTCCTAGATGAACAATATATTCTCTAGGATTTGTGCACTCACATGTAGGAGTTGGTATGATTGAGTCTATTTCGTCCCATAAGTCCTTCATTCTAGAGTATCTTGAGCCATCGGTGAGACTCGCGATTGAGCATCGACAATTCCTTCTTCAACGTAAACTAACTCGCGAGGTTGATTTTGTCAAACCTTTCCTTCAAATCCTTCCACACAGCAGCAGCACTAGATCTGTACAGGATTCCACTTAACAGATTTTTGTCAACATTCTTCATTATCCACGACATTACCAACGCATTGCACCTATCCCACTGCCTTATGTGATTGGGCCCATACGTGTCGCGCTTTATAGATCCGTCGATAAAACCAATTTTGTTCTTCATCAATAGTGTCAATTCCATCGCCCTGCTCCAGAGAGTATAATTTTCCATGCCTGTCAACTGAATATCCACCTGCAAGACTCCAACGCTGTCTGACGCACTTAGGAACAGGGGGTGGTTATGATCGATGATATCTGAATCTGCATGCGCACCTTTATCTGTGGTCGCCGATGGTGTATTCTCCATGGATCTTCTATTACGTAGTTGTGAGTTGAATGTTTACCAGGAATTCAGGATCGAAAAATTTGTTAAAAAAAAATGAAACTCAGAGATTGACAAGTATGTCAATCGCAGAGCTAGATTAATGTCTAAGTCGCCCTTCCCGCTCTGATACCATGATAAAACCTACGCAAACTCTGTGTGTTGAGCCTTGCATGGAAGGTTCGAGAAGAAGATTCAAGGGCGAAGACGAGAGAGAAAGAGAAGAGAAGTTGGACAAATTTTCTGTGTGTTTTTATTTCTGTATCATCACTGAAGTATCACTACTAACATATAGAATTGGAAGAATTAAAATGGGCCTTATAATAATGGGCCAAAACATAGGAGTAAGAACAAAACATAAAACGGGCCAGCCTACTAATGTAACACTAGTGTATATTAGTGTATATATTTGGTATCTTCAACAGTATCGAACATAAGTACTTCTCTGTCTTATATCACACTGTTTGATTGAACTCAACGTTTAAGTGTTGTGGTCTAACTAAAATGAATCTTAGACATTTATATGATTAAAAATCACTTGATTAAATAAGGATAAAATGAAAATTATAAAAGATTAAATTATTTTTAAATATAAAAATATGACATTATTTTAGAATGAATTAAAATTAAAAAAAGAGAATACAATTATGTGGAAAAAGATGCTTAGACTACCGTTACGTTATACAATACGAGGATTTCCTTCTTTATATTTCATGTCTGTTAAAATTAAGAGGAGACAAAATTTTAGAAAAGAAAAAATATTGAAAGAATTCTTTTTTACTTTTATTCATCGTAATGACCTCTTTATATAGATGCAAAAATCTTCTTTTTCCTAGTCTAACAAGGAAATACTATTCTAATAAACTACTATAATTACAATTTATCAAATATATTTATACTAGAATTTTATCATAAAATTATTAGAGTTAAACTAGGAAATTCAAGATCGGTGAGCGACGTCGGTGTCAGTCTTAATACCCCTCTCAAGTTGGAGCATGGGGTCTCAAATGCCCAACTTACCCAGCAGATGTTCATGTTGTGATTTTTCCAAAGCCTTTGTAAACACGTTGGCCATTTGTTCGTTAGTTGACACATAACTCGGAAGTATTATACCAGATTGGAGTGCGTTCCAGATATAATGACAGTCGATTTCAATATGTTTAGTCTGTTCATGAAATATCGGGTTTCGCGCAATATATAATGTCGCTTGACCATCACAATACATTTTTAATCGGAGATTTATGTTCGATGCCCAAGCTATGTAGGATTTTCTTTAGTCATTTCAATTCACAAACCATCACTGTCATTGAATGATATTCATCATCTACTGACGAGTGAGAGAAAATGTGTTGCTTCTTGATTTTTCATGACACCAATGAATTTCCTAGGAAGATAAACGGTGAGCGATTTTGGATCAACGGACATCCAGCCCAGTCCGCATCACACCACTCATACAATCGGAGATCACAATCTCTCATTAACATAATTTCTTGCCTAGGGTTCTTCTTCAAGTATCTTACCACCTAGAGGGCGACTCTCTAATGTGCTTCCTTGGTTGGTACGTGAAAGACATAATATGCACATAATAGGACAACTTCGATCGTCTAAAGATGAGGTATATCAATTGTCACGACCCGAATCCGGGCCCGTGACTGGTGCCTTACCCCGGACACCTTAGTGATACAACATCAGAGAAAATCAGCGGAAATAAAACATAAACATGAAACAAGAGATATGATAAATAAACAGGCCAACCAAAACAGTTGTCTTCTGTATATATACATAAAAACCCGAACAGTTATCCTTTTTACAACTCGCCACAACAAGATTACATGCACTACTAAGAGTTTTACAACAACAACTATGACGACAGGCCCCGCCATACCACGAATGCATAAGAACCTGCTGCACTCAGTGGTAACATACCAAAAGATAAGCCTCCGAGAAACGGGGCTTCCTAACACGAATCGTGATCACATGAGCGAGATCCACAACCGATGATTCTACTCGCGGCAGATAACGCAGCTTCGAGGTCGAGGTCATAACAGTACCAAGTATGTGAAATCAAAAATATCAGAAATGAAATCATAACGCTTATATAAAGCAGAGACATGTATGATAACCAAACTACGATTCATAACATAAGCGATCCACGTCAAGTCGTGACTCACGCCTCAAGTCATCCTCACGCTGGAACTCCTTCCTCACCGCGATCGATATAAACCGTATTATACGCATAACATGTCTCGGCCATCCTACGGGATAGAGGTGGAATCGTGTGGTACATGTCCCGCCCATCCCGGGACTCGGTGAAGTATGGAATACATGTCCCGGCCCATCCCATGGGACTCGGTAAAGAATCGGATGAAATATGTGTCCCGGCCCATCTCATGGGACTCGGTAAAGAATCAGATGAAATACATGTCCCGGTCCATCTCATGGGACTCGGTGAAGAATCAGATGGAATACGTGTCCCGACCCATCTCATGGGACTCGGTGAAGAATCAGATGGAATACGTGTCCCGACCCATCTCATGGGACTCGGTGAAGAATCAGATAGAATATGTGTCCCGACCCATCTCATGGGACTCGGTGAAGAATCAGATGGAATACGTGTCCCGGCCCATCTCATGGGACTCGGTGAAGAATCAGATGGAATACGTGTCCCGGCCCATCTCATGGGACTCGGTGAAGAATCGGATGGAATACGTGTCGGCCATCTCACGGACTCGGTGAAGAATCGTTCATAACAAATCAGCCGGCCCTCCATCGAGAGACGCGGTGGTATAGAAATACAGTACTTGCACAACAAGGCTATCAAACGCAAACATAGGCAAGTTACAAACAACTCAAGGTTATTTTATGCCAAAGTCCAGGTTCTGACCCCAAAGTATTACGTACGTTAAATTCTTTTTAAAAGATCAATTTCTTTTATAAAGGTCACCCGATACCCGTAGTATTAGAATAGAGTGACTCACATTTTTAGGTAAACCAAAACACTTTCCTTTTCAACATCAAGTAACAACATTCTTTTCCATAAGTTCAAGTTTGCCTAATTTCAAGTACTTAAGTCTCTTATTTTAGAAAGATTTCGTAGTTCATAGTCTTAATCACTTAAGAATATAATTCTCGTTTAAACAATTTGAGAAACATATGCCTTATATGTGAGTAGGTTATTCTTGTTCATAATTGTCGCGCCCCTTTTCGACCGCGACATTTTCTAAAAGCGAAATGGCTCCTGCTTTGAAAAAGAGGTGTTAGACAATAAAATGCTAAAAAATTCTTAAAATGTTAAAAAAGATGTTAAGAGTTTAAAAAGGTGCCAAGGGGTGCTAAAATATTAAAAAAGATGCTAAAGTGCTAAATGTGCTAAATGCTAAGGGTGCTAAAGGTGCAAAAGGGTTGCTAGGGTTCGCGGAGTCACCACCTAATTAGTTTGGGTGAATTAGGACACCTAAATGTCAACTTAGGTTAAAGTCAACACTAACTCCATTCTTTATGGTCTGCTAAACTTAGTGAGATTCTGGGTAAGGGTTCTTTATTAATCTAGAGGGAAGGGGTTAGGCACCCTCTAAGATCCGCTAACTTGCGGTTGTCCTGCCAAACCTAGGGTAATTGTTATATTTAAAAATGCAAAATAAAAGCTCCTCCTGCTTAATAAAAATGTTAGGAAATAAAATAAATGCTAAAATGTTAAAATGTTTAAAAGGTGCTTGAAGTCTAAAAAGGGCAGAAGGTGCTATATGCAAAAGAATGCTAGGATGTGCTAAAATATTAAGGACAAAATGTGCTAAAGGTATTAAACGCCAAGGGGTGATTAAAAGTGCTAAAAGGGCTAGAAAAGCTAAAGAATGCTAAGAGGGTGCTTCATGGACTAATTATGTGTTCATGCAAAGGTTATTTACGGACTAGCTATGTATACTGCTAGCTAAATTAATCTTGCTTAACCTGCGTATAATATTATATGAAAAATGCTTAAGATGATATTGAGACCTCATGCCATATACAGAGACACATTAACATATTAGCTTAAGATGAGATGTCAAGAAGCAGTCATCAGGGAGGACACACACTAGTTTGCAGATCAACAAAAGAAGAAGACTTTGTATTCATGTATTAAGTATGTTAGATCATTTCCTGGCTAGTAATGATTTAATCTAACATGCCTTAGCACGAAAACATTTGTGCAATCCAATATGGTTAAAATAGACGACAACTGATATATTATTCAACTCAGAAGCCATTTAAATAGATAAACTGATCCTCAAACTAATAAGATAAGGACTGACACAGTATGTTGGGGCATGACCAGTGGACCAAACATGCATCAAACGAATTGGCTAGCATCAGCCCCTTTGCCAACACATATTTAAGCAGCATGAAAAGCTTGTATATTAAATATCAATCCTAATCGACAACTAAAAAAGAATCAGAATCTTGCTGAGACAAATTAAACTGTGTCGAGCACTTATATAACAATATTAACAAATTTATCAAGAAGTATATAACAGAAAGCACATGAATTCACATAAGGAACCGAAATTCGACAGGAAAGCGGGTTTACCTTCTTCGGGCAGCGAACCGGGGCAGCGTATCAAGTCGTCGGTCCACTCGACGGGTTTTGGGTTTAAGATGCGAAGAGGGCAAGGTTTGCTTGTCGGTTTCTTTGCTGGAATTCAAAGAGAAAGGTTCGAACTTCCTATTCGTACTAGGCTAGTGGTCTGGGTGGCTGCTCCCCCCTTCTGATGCTCTGCTGTGCTCTGTCGTATTGTGCTCCCGTCTGTGCTCTTCGAATGCTATCTCTCTGGGCTCTGGACGATCGATGATATCCCCCTACTGCTCTCCCCTTGCATGTGCTTATATAGCCCTCGTTTGAGTTCTAATATTGGTAAGTAAATAAAGGCGGATTTTGGACGATATTGGTGCTGATTCGTATTGATTTGCTACTGATTTTGTGTGATTCGAACGGGTTCTGATTTGAAGGGATTTGGTTAGTTATGGTAAGAAATCGTTGGCTGGGTGTGTGTGGATAAAGGAAAGCCCGGATTCTCCGGCGAGAAATTCGGGCATGGCGGTGAAGGTGTGGCGAACTAGGGTTTCGCGTAAGGGCTGCTGGGTTTCTTTTTAGGTTTGGGCGATGAGGGAGAGACGATGGGTATAAGGGCTGCTGAACGTTTAAAGGGGTGAGTTGGGCGTGGGCTTGCGGGTTGGGCTGCGGGTCACGGGTCGCGGGTTTGGGCCAGGGCGTGGGCTGGTGAGTTAGTTAATTAGGGTATTAGTTTTAGGTTAGTGTTTATAATTAAGTGTTAGTTTTAGGTGCTATTTAATTAGTGTTTAATTAAATTAATAAATTGTGCTCAAATTATTTAGGTGTTTCATTGATCTAATTGTTATAATAAATGCAGGCGTGTTATTTAATATTTTAGAATGCGACGCTATCATTTAAAATCTTATTATTGTGCATTATTGCGAAGTTAAATTAAAAATGAATCGGGTTTAGGTTAAATTATTTAAATGCTAAATGCAAGTATGATATTTAAGAATTGTTTAAAGCTTTTATAAATGCGACGCTATTAAGTGCATGTTTTAGTTTTAAAATGATTTTAAAATTACAAATGATTATGAAATTCTCTTGAGTATTAATAAATGCGACTATGCTACTTGACACGACGTTGTTGCTAAATTATTTATTTTATGTATTTATTATTAATTAAGAATCATGACAGGGCTTAAAATTAATTAATGCGGGCGCGGGACTCTAAGTGCTTAATACTCTACGTAAAATGCGGTTGTTATTATTAGATTGCTTATTTATGTCTGTATTAATGTTTTATCGCTGCATTTTATTATAAAAAATCATAAAAATTATTTTACAAAATTAGTCTAATTTTATAGCTAATGACTGGACGGGAGGGTCAAAATTGGGTGTCAACAATAATCAATCTTATTAAAGCAGCCATGATCTAGGAAATGTAATATCCTTTTTGTCTCATCTTAGCTTCTATGCAGATGGAGGTTTCTACTGGTTTTAATAATACTAAATTAGTCAATACATTTCCCTTTATTAACGCTGCAGTGGTTCGTTCGATACTTATTCTGACTTCCGAAATCAGTAAAACGTGATTCCTTTTAAAAACCAAGTACTCATTACTCACGAATGAGGTTTCACACTTTTTAACAAAATTCATGTTAATTCAAAATAAGTCAAGTCTCTTATCCTTTAAGATCAAGTCTCTTAACTTCTAAAATCAATAAACCATTCTTTTTATCTCTCTTAAGTCGTTATACCTAACTTCCCATAAAGCTAGTATGACTCTTAAGCTTTTAAAACTTTTAAAACCAAGTGTTACACTTCTTTCAAAAAGGTTTCTTAACTCTTTTGAAATATTTCAAGATTCTTATTATTCAGGCTTAAGTCAAAAGACATTGCCGTAAAACTACGTTCAGTTAACACACGTACGTCTACCGTACTATATATATATTCTTTTAAAATATCATGCTCAAGAGGATAGGAAGAATCACATACCTCGCGACGATTTATCGACTATTAGCAAATAGCTCCAAAGTACTGTAATCCTGCTAGCCTTTTCCACCCTTTGAGTAGACTACGTTACTCGCAGTACTTCAACCTATAACGGTTATACAAGTCTATCAATGTCTAGACTACTCGGTAGAATAAATCTAGATACAAGATTCTACGGAAAATTGGGCAGCACTTCCCTACCCGTCAAACTTCACAAGTCTACTGTAAATACAGTCCTATGTAAGTACAGTTCAATTCTCTTCTTATATACCTTCCTTGTATATAACTTATACTTAATTCTTATACTTGACGATGTGTAAACTCTAATTACAAAAGGGGGACAAGATATTTACCTCGATAAGCCCAAAATTATCCAAGATTAAATGTCGATCCTGAGCAACGTTTAGCTCCTACTCTGGGCGCTCCAACCCGCTCCAAACAACCCTTAGAAGTTCTACGCAACTTCTACTTAACACTTCAACCGACTATGAAGGTTTTCCTTAGGGTTTCGTTTTTGAGACAAAAAGGACATAAGGTAGTATTTCCGGGCTCTACGTATAGAGGTATCTTTGGAATACTACAAGGTATAAGGCTAAGGTATTTTGGTATAGTAACAATACTTGGAGAGTATTTTCTACCAAGAGGGTATTTTACGAGAACAACTTTAGGTGGGGTAGTCTCGGCTAGAACACTACAAAGGGGAGGGTGCTTTCGGCGAGGCCTTCTCGAGGGAGGGTGTTGTGGACGAGAACTCTCAAAGGGGGAGAGGGGTTTCAAGACTTGGAAAATGTCTAAGTGTGGATGAAATAACTCATCAACTAAAGGGGTATTTATAGGCCAACCAATGGCCAAGATGAAGCCAAGTGGTAGGCAAGTGTAAGGTGGAGATTTGCACAAGTGCACCCTATCCTACTCCACAAATCCTCAAACATTGACCCAAGTTTTAGGCCACAAAACAAGCCCCAAAATCGTGCCATCCAAGCCCTCTTTGCCGTCCATATGAGGGTGACAAGTGTCACCCTCTCGTTGGTCCAAAATATTTCATCTCTCGGAAAAATCCGCAAAAATTACAAATGACATAGCCGTAATTTTCCCTACGCAAAGTTTGGAAGACGTTTCGTCAGAAAACGGTTCTTTTAGTGGGTTGTGCACCAATTTCGTCCTATGCCTAACTTTAAGGCTAAAACTTTTGTACGTACGTCCTTACGTACATACTCTGGAAAATACGGGGTATAACATCAATCTACCGATCAAATGCCATTGTCTTCTAATGCTTGGATTCTTATTGCATCGCTTTTCTAAAACATTCCATTTTATAGCCTCTGAGAAGGATTTTGGTTCAATTTCTGTGGTAATTGCTGCAATGAAGCTTTGGTGTTGCAAGGAAAAAAATCAGAGGATATATAATGAGCTAAAGGATAAGGAGCACTTGAGGGTTGCTGGATTGGACAAACTTATCGATGGACTTTCTTTCAGGAATGATTCAGTAACGTAGTCACGCAATCGAACTGAGTCATGCTTATGTCGTTTACACTGACTTAATTGTTCTTCTGGTGGCTTTTTATTGGCCCGGGTATCTTCTGTTTGTATTTCTTTCACGTTTTTATTGTTCTGACCAGCATTTGTCATGTTTAATTCTGGTTGATCCGTAGGTTCGGTATTCAGTGTCCAAATTTCTTCTATTCGGCCTTCGTTCGTACCCACATTACTTGTCTATTCTTCTTCAAATTCGTGTTGATTCCTCTATTCCTTTAGTTCGTTCGTAATTACTTCTATGTTGTAAACCAAATTACTTTTTCCTGTGGCAAAAGGGAACTTAGTCTCGTAGAAGTCCACATCTCTCGAGACTAAATATTCATCCTTTTCAAGTCATATAATCTCCAACATTTCTATCCATAGGGGTATCCCAAGAAAACACACCTACGACTCCGACTCTCAAACTTGACTCTTATTTTTTCCTTCGTGTGTGCATAACACAACGACCTTAGCAGGCGCTTCTCCGTATAAAATTTCATAAGAGATTTTTCCATTCAAAATTGAAGATGGTTTTCTATTGATTAAGTATCCAGTAGTCAAATATATTCTCCCCCAAAATCTGATCGGAAGATGACTCTGAAATTTTAATGCTCGTGCCACATTAAGAATATGATGGTGTTTTCTTTTATCTCTTTCATTCTACTGCGGCGTCTCTGTGCAAGAAGTTTGGAAAAGAATTTCATATTCGAAAAAGTAATTCTTCATACATATGAATTCAGTTCCATTATCACTTCTAACATTTTTTACCTTCTTACCAAACTGCCTATCCACCAGTGCGAAGAAATTTTTCAAGATTTGGGATACGTTTTTCTTATCAACTATAAAAAAAATCCATACGACTCACAACTGATCATCCACAATGGTAAAAAAATATCACCACAAGAAGAAGGTGTTCTATACAGCCCCCATAAATCACAATGAATCATATAAAAAATATCGGAAGTTATATTATCACTTGAAGGAAAAACACTTCTGGTTTGTTTTGTACTTTGACATACATCACATTCTTTATCTAAACTAAAACTACTTTCTTTTAAACCTAACACTGTAATAGACTTTGTCACTTGTGTAGAAGGATGACCTAACTGTTTGTGCCAAAGATGAAACTAATCAAATGTCTCCGCCTTCATAGCTCGTATCCACGACACATTTCGGAAATAGTGAAGTTTACCTCATCGCTCACCTGTTTCAAGCAGCTTCTTCGTGGTGGGGTCCTGTATAGCACACATAATTTTGTTAAAATTTACATCACAATCTAAATTATCAACAAGTTGTGATACAGAAATTAAATTGCAAGTTAAGTCCGGAACGTAAAGTACATCCTTCAACCAAATACTATTACTTAGCATGGTCGTTCATTCTTTCGTGGCCACCTAGCTACTTCCATCTGGAAGCCCAACATGACACTAAAAAATCTCCCGCTTATCGCTCAGTTTCTCTGAATTACATGATTGATAGCTCCGGAGTCAATAATCCCAGATGAATTTTCGATCATATCATTTATCTTGCCATTCAGATTTATTTCTTGTGAATCACCATTTTCCGAATTTCTTCGCTCAGATTGTGAGGTCATATTCCTCATGTGTTAATCCGGTATATCTCCGTCTGTGTATCTTGATAGCAATGGCATTTTCCCGGTAGATGCCTCTTTCGCGACCGGATCCTGGACCTCCCCTATGATGTTGTTATTGTCCTCGTCCTCTTCATCCTGATTTTTCGTCTCCCTTTTTATTTCTAAGCCACCATTCCGTATACCCAAATAAGTTGAAAGCATTCTTCCATAACGTGTCCGGATCTCTTGAAATGTGTGCAGAATGCACAATCGTTCTTTCCATCACCTTGATCAAGGTATGTATTTCTTCCTTGTACGACAAAGGCCATGGTTTCACTTCGTCCTTCATTTTTCATATGAGACCTCTCAAACGCTCTTCCAGCACTAGCTTCGAATAGACTTAATTTAGCGATGGCAACGATTTCTGGGCTTGTATGTTCGATCTCATTATTCCATACATTTCCTCGTCCAATCCCATGAGAAAAAATGTACTTTTTCTTCTTCTCTTTGATTTTCATGATCATCCTCAAATTGCACGTACATTTTTCGCACTTGTAAGTCGAAATTTGTTCATAGTTTGCCAATTCTTCCCATAACTTGATTAGTTTTCCATAGTAATCCACTATGGCCCTTCCCTTCTGCTTGCACTCCGTAAGTTCTACTTTCAGTTGTTGCATATGTGGTCTATTGATAACAGTGAACCGCTCCCGGATGCTCGTCCACAACTTCTCCGCTTCATCTTTATGCGAGATCGTTGAGCAAAAAGTTGGTTCGATGATGTTATGAATCCACGATACCAACAAAGAATTTATAGTCCATTAGTCCTCTAAGTCATGTGATTCTTCATCCGGCTTCTTGATCGTACCATCAACGAAATTAAATTTCTTCCTTGCTCTCAGGGTCGTTCTCATGGATGGAGTCCATTCTTCGTAATTTCTCTCCCTTCAACTGGATTTGTGTCACCACAATTTCGGGATTATCGTTTGACGTAATGTCATACGGGCAGATTGTTTTTCTTTGAATTTTATTTTCTTCACCGGCGATTCCTTTGTTTTTATCACCGGTTTCTCCGTCACCCGCCATTATTTAGGATTTTTGTATTCTTTTAACATGACTCTAATAACATGTTAAAATTAACAGAAGACGAAATTTGAGCGAGAAGAAAAATATTGAAAGAATTCTTTCTTACTTTCATTCATCATAATTACATCTTTATATAGAGGCAAAAAGCTTTCTTTTCCTAGTCTAACAAGGAAACATTATTCTAATAAACTACTATAATTATAATTTACCAAATATACTTAGACTAAGATTTTATCATAAACTATTAAAATTAAACTAGAAAACCCGGGATCGGTGACCGACGTCGGTGTCGTCTCAATAATGTCCTTCATTTGATGTGTCACTCTTTTCCTATTAATTTGTGTAAGATAATTAGCCTCTTTTAATACTTTGAAATAATTAATTAAATTAAAAATTTTATTTTACCTTTATTGACATGATTTGTAACTACATAAATTTGTGGCATATTTAAAACTACAATTTCAAAAGATTTTTTTTCTTAAACTACCTCTGGAATCAAACACAGACACATAAATTGTAATAGAGAGAATTGTAATTAGGCATGAAATTTAACACAAAAAAAGACTTTGAAAATTTATGATATAAAACAAATTACAAATATTTGTATAATTATAAATTAGTTTAATAATAGATATATTTGTCGCTATAAATTAAATTATCTCACTAATGAAGTATTAAAATGAGGAAAATCTGTTACTTTTAGACTTCAGAAAATCTGATTTTCACAATTGAAGTCTGTTTCAGATTGTTCGTTCTCTTATGTTGAGAGAAGGAATTCTTATTGGCCGTGGATAGGAGAGAGGGAAAGAGAGAAACTATTAATATGGATATATATACGTGATATATAATTAATCTAGAATTTTTATTGGCCGTGGATAGAAAAGGGAAAGAGAGTTAAACTATTAATATGGATATATATACCTGATATACAATTAATCTAGAATTCTTATTGGCCGTGGATAGGAAAGGGAAAGAGAGTTAAACTATTAATATGAATATATATAGCTGATATACAATTAAATTAGAATTCTTATTGGTTGTGGATAGGAGAAGGAAAGAGAGTTTAATATGGATATATATACCTGATATACAATTAATCAAGAATTCTTATTGGCCGTGAATAGGAGAGGGAAAGAGAGTTAAAACTATTAATCTGGGTAAATTACTTGGGTTAACTAAAGAAATCTGAACCATTTATTTTCTATGGGAACACGTGTAATAATTTAAAGACCCCACTGAGGGAAATGGAGGGATCCTCCACTGGAGAGGAGCCGCTTCCTATTATTGTCGTTGTTAATCTTTTATAGTTTGCATGCTCTAATTATTTGCAAGAGGTAGCATACCAGTAGGGTCGTATTTGGAACCGTGCGAGATGTGCTACCGCACAAAACCTTCTGAAAAATGAAAAAATTTAGGGTTATTTTTTTCATTTTTTATCAAGTAATATTAACCAGAATTTACTGTAAAAGTCCATAATTCGCAGGTCTTAGCCCAATTAAAAGTCATTTTTACGAATTAGAACAGAGCCCTCAAAATGTTTGAGACGGCCCGAATACAAGTTCAATTTCTTCACTATTTCTTTTATTTTATAAAAAAAAAATCCTTTGAAGGTTTGCATTTGGAGATGCTTAAGGTCTAGTAAACTATAGCACATGTTAATAAGGGAAATTCGCAAAGTTAAAGTTGGATACTATTTTCAATTTTATACAATTCCATTAAATTTAAGCCTAAAACCGCTAGTTCTTCACATCTAAACAAGAATAAAATTTAAAGTAACTAGAATTAAGATCAAGAGGTCATTTTGTAGAGTGAGATTTACTTTATATTCATTAACAATATAAATGAACTTTTATAAAATTTGCATGATTTAACATGTTATATAATAAAATTACTTGTAATATTCTCTATTTTACTAATTATAAATAGTTACATTTAATTACTTTTAACACGGTTTAATGGTGTACAAAAAATTTATAGTATCACTGACAAAAAGTTAAATATTTGAAAAATGATGTAGCTCATTTGCACGACCTACTTGCGTTGATTATAGTAATGGTGACCCTATGGCATAGACAAGATATTTGTATTCTTTTGTCTTTTCTAATTCTTTAAGAAAAACTAATTAGTGACAATAAGAATTTTTATATGAAAGAGATTAACAAAATTAATCAACATAAAAAAGTTCCGTGAATTTTATTCATCTCGACGGATTTGTTTTTTTTTTTTTTTTGTTGACGAAGCGAACTGCGTACCTCGCTTCTTCGAAATACGCACGCGTAAACCTGATCGACGAAGAAACGCGCAAACCATGCCTACGTATTCATCTCGACGGATTTGTCTGTTAGTAAGAATTGATTTATAAGCCAATTGGTTTAAGTTCAGTTCTCAATGGGGTAGAGATAATAATTTTATACTAATAAATCTACTAAGCCAAATATGAACGGCTTGATCAGACTTTTCACGCAATAAATGGAGGTTCGATCACTATTTAGTGGAAGATTAATAAATTGAAATAATATTCTCTCTTTTCTTGACTTGAACTGAGGGTATCCCGAAAATCTACCTATCAAGGTAGAGGTAAAATCTGTGTACATTCTATTCTTTTCAGTTCTCAAATTTTACTGGGTATGTTGTTGTTGCATTGTCTCTTTTCTTTCCCTTTCCCCTAAATAGTAGTAATAACATATTTTCAAAAAGAAAATTATAGGTTAAGCACAAAGTCCACTTCCCCATGAAATAAGTCACGATAATCTTACCCGCAAGGATAGCCAAGTTGGTATAGCAGTAGAGCGCGGGACCACAAGGTCACGAGTTCGATCCCCTGCATAAACCTTCTTGGTTGAGCATGTCACACATGACTTGTCAAGTGTGGTTAATCGGCTGACGTGGTTTGCAGGCTATTGTGTCAGCCCGGGGTTTACCCTGTGCGCACTCGAAAGAGTAGCGACGGCGGATTCCTTCGCCAAAATAGTAGTAATAACATATTTTCAAAAAGAAAATTATAGGTTAAGCACAAAGTCCACTTCCCCATGAAATAAGTCACGATAATCTTACCATGAGGATAGCCAATTGGTATAGCGAAGAGCGGACCACAAGGCCACGAGTTCGATCCTGCATAAACCTTCTTGGTTGAAGATGTCACACATGACTTGTCAGTTAATCGGTGACGGCGTTTGCGTGCGGTCACCGGTTTCACAAGACTCGAAAGAAAGAATGACTATGATTCCTTCGCCAAAAAAAAAAAAAAAGTCACTATAATCTTTTTTGTAAGTCGTCTAATGATGCTCAATTTAAAAGAAAATAAAAGCAAAAGTAAAAAGTTCTATATGAAATGACTCAAGTACAGCCAATAACATTAGACCCCGTTACCAAAATCAAATCGAATCGGATAACTATAGACTTCATTTTCAATCAAATTAAATGGGATCATTTAATATATAATTGGCATATTGTAGATCTCCAAAATCCAATCAATGAAAAAAAGAGGACAAAAGAGATAAATGAGAGTGTTTGGATTGATTTTTAGAAAGTAGCTTATAAGCTAAAAGCCAAAAGTCATAAGTTGTTAACATCTAACTTCTGGCTTTTGGCTTATTTTTGTACTTTTCATGCCTAAGAGTAAGTGTTTTTAAGCACTTTTTTCATTGCTAAACACCACAAAAACTAGAAAAATGTTTAAAAGCCAATAAACACTTAAAATAAGTGAATTCAAACACCTCGATGGCTCTATGTCACCTTTGATGAAGTTCTAGACACGTATTGAGGCATCTTTAATAATACATGAAAACCAACCACTTAAAAACAGGTAGGATAGTGAATTCATGTGGTTTACATTAAATATTTAAAAATAAGCTACAAAGAATTATTTCTGGAAATAATACTCAAACCCGTCACTAAACAGTCCAAAATCATGTTTATTTTACTTAAATTTTGTAATATAAGAGCTAATAAATTGCTAAATACAAGTTAAAAGAAACCACGTAATCCCGCATTACGAGCTAGTTTGTTGATATCATGATAGGCTAATATATGCATTTCTTTTGTTTTGAATTTATAGACTGGCATGACTGCCGATGAGGAGCCAAAATTGGAAATTTATGAGTTTTAGATTTTTAATTTTTTTAAATTATTTAATTTTAAATTAATAATTTATATATATTCAATAAATTTTAAGATAACACTATATGTACCAAAACTAACTATTGGTTCAGCAAAACCCATAACTGACATTCTAGCTCCGCCCCTGACCACGAGCTACCGTCTATCACATAATTAGCCTAACTGGCAAATATTGATGGATTTGCCTCGAGATAAAATTAAAAAAATAACCAATTTATAGAATACATGTCACTGTATGAATTTCGAATTTAAAAAAGTGAAACTCCATACATGCATCTCTATATTCGGGATTATGAATTAAAAAAATCATGACATTATTCTAGATTTTTCACTTATTTAAGTTTGAAATCCTTGACAATGTCATGGTGTTTCCACATAAAATGTGGCTTTTCAACAAATTTTCACACAGGCTATTTTTCAAAAATCGGTCCAAAAAGTGGCTACAACAGCAACATACTAACATACTCAATGTGATCCTACAAGTGGAGACTGGAGAGATAAAATGTACGCGGATCTTACCCCTACATTGTGAGATAAAGATGTTTAATTTCGATAGACCCTTGACTCAAGAAGGTTCAAAAAGAGGATAACCCATACAATTTTCACCTTGTGTTCTAGTGACAATTTAGAACCTTGTACCAAGTGAATTAAATCTAGTATTTGAGTGGAGAAAGAATATAACCACAAGTCCATCACTCCTAGTTAATTGGCTCAAAAGATTGGCCAAAAATATGTATTCGCATTGACCCTGCTTAAAGGTGGAAGCCCTAAACAGGCCAGGGGAAGAAAAACCACACGTTCACTCAAAAATAATTTTGCAAGTTGCAACAATGCGTTAGATTTTAACGCGGAATCCTATTTGTTTGAAGAACAAGTCTTCAATAAAAAAAAATCAGTAAAAACAAAATGAATGCATTGACTGAGACTTTTGTACCCTAATGAGATACTTCTGTAGTTTTTAACTTTGAGTTGCTCAATAAAAGAAATATCTAAGATTTTGTAAAGACTTTAATACTTGAAAGTGGATGAGTTAAATAAAAAATAATGAATACTTTGATGTGACAAGTAAACGGGGTATGAGACTATGAGAGTCAGTGGCGGAGCCAGCAAGTAAATTCTAATGGTGCAGAGATGTTTTTGTGCAGCCAAAAAAAGTTTGATCTAAGAAAATTAAAACGCATCGTTTCACCCACCGTTTCATCCAAAACGACGTCGTTTTGATCGAAAATTTCCAAAAAACTGATGGTTGCAGTTGCACTACCTTGCTTAGAGTGCCTCCGTTGATGAGAGTACTGACTCCTTGCCGGTACTTTACCCCAAAACAAAATAACTCTAACAAACAACCTCGGGTAGTTTGGCAGGAGAGGTTAGTCATCTCATGTAGTCGTGTAAATTGGATTGGGTGAGATAAGATGAGTTAACTTATCTTATTCTTTATGTGAGAACAACTTATCCCACCTTTTAATACATGTAGATGAGATAGGGTGGGATACCAAAAAAGTTATCGCACCAACCAACATATGAAATTAATTTCAATCCCATTAGACTAATAATTCAATCTCATCTTATCCCCTACCAAACGACTTAAAGAGTCTTTTACTTTCTAATGTAATGGTAATGTTGAAGTCAATTTAACTCTTCTCCACTATTTCACTGTGTTCATATTAACACTTACCATACGGTATCGAGTAACACTACCAACTAAGTCTTAGGCATATGAAAAGAAATAAAAAGTTATTTTATTTGTGGTGGTATTTGAATTCTTATTTTCAAGGTTAGCACCTACCTTATTAATTACTAGGTCACATACATAGATCCAATCATAAAATAATTATTGAAAATCCTTTACTACTACAAGAAAAGTTTAGAGAATTTTTTCTTATGTTAGGAGGATTCAACAATTTATACATAAATTTTAAATTTTACCTTATTAGCAAAGTAAAATTTATCGACAATGGAGATTGAACTTCCTTGGACCAGGTAGGAGACTTGGACTCTAGCTCAGTAGATTAACCAGACCAAGGAGGACTAAAATATGGTATAGAAAAAATTTCCCGGTTGAAGATTGCTACCTCTAATGGTGAAAATATACCTTAAAATTTAGGGGGTTAAAATTTTAGTGTATATTTTATTTATATATATGTTTTATTAACTTATAAATTACTAAAAATTAAATACTCATGGTATTTATGACTCATGTTTTGGAGCTTACGCCTCGCTTGGATATATGTGAAACGTCCCGCATTACCTCCACTCCTTTTAAAACTAAGCAAAACCGTTGTTTGTATATTTCATTCAATTTACCAAATTTTCTCCTCTCCATTCTCGATTTCCAGTAGTGAAGACTTCATACATAAGAGGAAGTATTTTGTACGGATCCAAAGACGGCTCTGATGAAAATATAAAGTTATTTATAAACGGTTGAATTCCCTTCATACATAAGAGGAAGTTTGAGTAGCAATAGAGACTGTCCAAAAAATAATTTTTAAATTGTTTGAAATAAAATACATAAGTAATTTTTCTATCTACCTAAAACTTATTGAGCAGTTATAGCTTCAAGGTTATATATATATGTTCAAATTTCAAGTGTGGTGTTATGCATTTTTTGGCTTTTTTTTTTTTAATTTCTGACTCCATCCCTAGGTAAAATGCCTCTAGTAAGCTTTTCGTCACTCTGACGCAACCCCTTTGCTGAAGTTGGCCTTTTCACCTATGGAGGTTCGGATGAACCCTATGCTTCCACCGGGCTCATACCTCCTTTGTATTCCTCTCAGTCTTTACAAAATCATAGAAGATATTTTGCATCATTTTGAGATACTCAAACTTCCTAACCTACACGTGCAAGTACTAGTCAATGCATTCATTTGTTTTTACTGAAAAAGACAAATATTAAAGACCTTTGGTTTTAAAGAAATCATATTTCGCGTTAAATTCTACTCATTGTTGGCACTATGGACGTACATTTAGTTCTCATTTTTCAAATATCAAATCAAATCAATTATGTCTGATTTTTTAATTTGTAAATAAAAACCAAACTAATAAAAGTTGAGTTTTTCAACTTCAATCTTTCTTGAATTTTTGATTTTCTCGAATTGTTCGATTTTTTTCTGATAAAATCTTCATACAAAATATATAACTTGTGTTTCGAATATTATTTTAATCTTAATAAGATAAAACTATCCAATTAAGGTGTTTTCTAAGAAAATGACAGAAAATGTGAGATAAGTGATGATATTGTACTAAAATATTCAATAAAAAAAAATTGTGAATATTATGAAATTACTGATAAAATTATGATTATTACATTATATAATACTTCTTCTAATGATTATGCTGTAAACATTTTAACAACTCGATTTACTCCATCTTTTTTTGATATTTTTCATGTTAGATGTGCATGTCATATTAAAACTTAGTCGTAAAGGATGACCTAAATTTTTTTTAAAACATCCTTGATAAAGTACAATTTGCTATAAATTTTATTTTTAAAGGTAAAAAATTCAAAGACGCAAAGAGTATAAAAAACTTGTCATGATTGTAGATTACCTTATAGACAATTTTCAGAAAAAGTTTCGACTAGGTGAAATTCTTTGTATGAGCAACTACTGGTTGCTCACGAGTATAGAAGACCTATAACATTATTATTTAACGTCCATAATACAGATATGCTTGTAGATGATGATTGAGATAAATTTTTGGAACTTATCACATTTTTATCTAGCTAAGGAATTTTTTGGGATTTATTATCCTGCTATTTCATCTATTTTATATAGCTCTAATATTTTTGTTACTTAATGAATATACGCAAAAATCAACTTACGCTCCAGCTATTAAAAATATTTATAAAATTAAAAAAATATTTATTTTCTATTCCCACTATTTATTTTATTGGTATTGTATTAAATCTTCTATTAAAGTAGACGGTTGTAAAACACTTGTTGAAATGATTTATGAAAGACACAAAATGAAAGGAAAATACACCTAACACTATACTAAAGGCAAAATAAAGGAGTAAAATACTAACTAAAAAGGACTCAAAAGTGTATACAAAATACACTTAACAAACACCCTCAAACTTACACTTTACTCGCCCTTGAGTAAAGCACTAAATAAAAATAAAATAAAATAAAAGACTCAATGAAATGCCTGAATCATCTCCCTAAACATATATATCTTAACTATTTCGCCTCAAATAACAAGCAAACAGATTTTCTAGACATTTTTCAACCTTTCTTTCAATAACTGACACACATAGGCTAAGCACAAATATCTCAAATAATTAGATGTCATGAATTTTTGACATATCTAACTTAAGCACACAGATATTTACTTTCAATTCCATTACATTATCCCACTTTATCCACTCAATATCGTTAGCAACTACAACATGCATGATCCATAAAAAAACCTTATGACTCAAAAACACATAAAACAACACAAAAAATAAATAAAAAAGACTTAAAAATAATAAGACAAAATAAGACCCCCCCCCCCCCCAATTTAATCAACACATTGTCCCCAATGTGTGAAGACTAAAAATAAAGGGACAACTTACTGACACAACACAACGGTTATACGGAGGTGTGGGAGGAAGGACAAATTACTGTGCACACTTCACAAAGAGGAACCGCGGTCCCTTGACCCTGCACCGCAGTGCTAATTCCGGAAAAATTCCAGTATCCTTCAATTTTCTACATTGTGAAGCCTTCGCCCTTCGGAGTGAGTCCCTGCCTTTATCTGTCATCCAAAAACACTAACATACCAGATCGTGAGACTGTTCAAGACAAAATAAACAAACTAAAACAAAAATTGAAATAACATAATTAAAAATATTGGGTTGCCTCTCAAGTAGCGTTGTCTTTTAACTTTTTTTAGCTGGACGCATGTTACTTACTAAATCAAGTGGGTAGAGTGTCCCCTCCGTGTTGACACCCAATTTTGACCCTCCCGTCCAGTCATTAACTATAAAATTACACTAATTTTAAAGCAATTTTATAATAATAAAATACAACAATAATACATAAATACATGCATAAATAAATAATTTAATAATGGCATCGCGTCTTACGTAGAGTTTTAAGCATTTAGAGTCCCGCGCCCGCATTTATTAACTTTAAGCTTTATCGTAATTCTTAAATAATTAATAAATGAATAAAATAAATAATTTAGCGATAACGTCGTGTCAGGTAGCATAGCCGCATTTATTAATAACCATTTGTAATTTAAAGTCAATTTTTAATTTAAATACATGCATTTAATAGCACCACATTTATAAAGCTTTAAACGATTCTTAAATATCGTACTTGCATTCAGCATTTAAGTAATTTAATATAAACTCAATGCAATTTTAATTTAACTTCGCAATAATGCATAACAATAAGATTTTAAATAATAGCGTCGCATTCTAAAGTATTAAGCATTAATTAAATAGCACGCCCGCATTTATAACAATTAGACTAATAAAGCACCTAAATAATTTAATCACAATTTATTAATTTACTTTACCACTAATTAACTAATTAAATAACTAATACCTAATTAATTAAACTCCTAAATTCTACCCAGCCCACCTATTAATACACGCAGCCCATACCGCAGCCCAAACCCGCGACCGACTTCATAAGAAATAACCGAAACACCCAAATTTCTCATTTTCCCTTCGTCCCCATCGCCCCTTTCAGAAAACCGAAAGAACGAAACCACAAAACTCCTACATCGCCGCTTTCTCCCATCGCTCATGCCGAGATTCTCGCCGGAGAATCCGGCGAATCACCCCACAAATCCACTACCATATCGACGCCTCTGTATTTATCATAGAAATGGAAACAAATCAGTAGAAATGACATACGAATCGTCCCCTCAATCATTTCCTTACCTTACCTGTAAAAGCCGCACGAATCAAGCACGAATCAGCCCAAATCTCGTCCGAAATCAGTACCAAAATTCGCACCAAATCAGTTAAGAATCTCCCAAAATTACAGTCATAAATCGTCTATTTTTGGTAAATATCACTCGAAAATCAATACCAAATTCGCCCAAGAATCAGTCCAAAAATCGCACCATTAGCTTACCTAAAATTAGAACCCACAGTAAGACTATATATACGTAGTGATATACACATACAAAGGCATGGGGATCTTCCACAGAAAGAACTCCTAAATCTTAAATTGTTATAGAGCACCCACAGCGAGAAGAATCTCGATTCTGACAGCCTCTTTTACCATCGAAAATTAGTTAATTAGCAAGAATCATGTGAACCTCAAGTGTTTTTTTTAGCAGAAGTTTCGTCCTCCAATCGCATAAAACTGAAACCCGAGCGAGCCGACGACTTGATACGCTGCCTCGGTTATTGTCAGGAGAAGGTAAGCAGAACTCTTATTTCATTATACTTATTTATGTGATATATGTGTTTATTGCAGTTCTGCTTGTTTCTAACTATGTTAGCTCCTTCTGTATTTCGGTTGATATAATCTGGTCTTACAATGAAGTGGAATGTGCAGATTGAGTTTTCGGAACTTACAAACGATTAAACGATAGCTTTGAATGGCTGTTTGCGTGTTCATCGTGTCGATTGCAACTGTCCTGTTTGTTTTAAGTGTCGAAGCATGTCCATATAAGTATAGCATGGCCTCAATGGTGCTGTGTCAATACCCTTCATTTTATTGAAATCTGCCCCCCAAATTGAATCTGAAAGTGACTAACAAATCGCAAATTGGTCGGACAATCTGGAAACATGTCGATAATCTGTTTATATGCAGTGTAAGATAGGTTTGGTTTTAAATCTTTATTAACATGTCTACAAACTCATGGGTATGAATCAGGGGGTAGCAAAATGTGGAAGGTGATAGGAAGTAGCGTGTGTGTGTAGGCGTACAAATTTGGACTCATGTTTATCATCTAAAGACTCAAATGCTGAAGCATGACTTGTGTTATTAAACTTGTAATTAGATCATTCTTAATAAGCATTATCTGTTGTTCTGGATAAGATAAGCCAGTCAGCTAGTTCAGTCACATGTTTGATAACCATTCCGACCATATTATGCCCTGTTTCTGAAGCATCCATCATTAGCGTGCTCATAAATACACCTCTGTTTTACTGCATGCCACCCCCCTATTTGTAAGTTTGTTTAAATAATATTGCATTAGTATCTTTACCCGATTACATCACTTGAGCCATTTTTACAAGTTGCAATCCTGTTGCCTTATACTGATTAAGATGATGATAATGTTTCACGTAGTAGGATACATCTGAGGAACTGTTTGGCTTTGAAATTGTTTGAATAAGGATTCTCATGTTCAGAATTTCATGAATCTGTAAACCGGCTTAGTGCTTCACATCAAGCATATTGTTGATGAACTAGTAAACTCGCTTGTGTGTTTGTCATAAGTCTTTTATAGGGAAAACCCAGACATGTCATACTGGGCTAGTTGCTTTTCTCACCTGAGCATGTTCATATTCTACATATTGATAGTTTGTTCTCTTTGGTTTTGCTGCTATATATATGATACACTATTCCATCTTAGTTTTCTTCCCATGTTTCACCCCTCATCCGAGTATGTGTTACTTGTGCGTCAGAGCTAAAACATGTTCCATACAGGATGCTGCCTCTGTTAGATAAATTGTTGTACGCCTCGTCTGTTTTACATGTTTCTTATTCGCGTTCCGAAGGCTAAAACTGTTCACTGGTTCTGTTATGATTCTCCTAAATGATATCTGACAATTCCCTTTGGGCCTTTGTTGGTTTAGACTTGTTAGTTCATATTTTGACTAATATTTAAAATGAAACCATATACATGCTTGAGTTACATGGTTATTTGTCTATTCTCTGTGATATATACTAATCCTTATCTTTTCTTTTTACATGAAGCACCGAGCAAAATAAAGAGTCTCACGGCGAGACTCATCTTGAGCTACTTCAAAAGAAGGCCTGCGTTTATGTGCATTCATCTCGTATAGAAAATTCCAAACCGCGACGAAAGGGACATCGTCATTCTTCGAGTCATCCCCTTTCTATTTATATCCTCTTTCATTTATTTGTTGTAATTATTTGCCTAACATTTATCCTTAACATTAATATATATTTAGAATAGTTTGAGCTGGGGTCGCCCTCTAAGTAAACCATTATTAGCTTAAGTTATAATTAAACCATTTGCTTTGACGTTAAGTCATGTAACTAAGACATTATTTCCTACCTAATTCCTAACCCAAAGAAATTAATTTTCTCATAAACTCTTTTACTAATATTATATAAATAATTTATCGTTTTCTTATTTAAGCACTTTATATATCATGTCATATATATATTAGCAAAAAATTAAATTTTGCAAATACGTGTGTACTTTTCCTAATAAATCAATCTTATATTTTATAAACCCTGTCACGCTACTTTATGTTATTTGAATGTGTCTTTCATGAAAATCAATTCTCGCATTATTCCTTTTCTTTCATACTATGCTTTTATGGCAGTGAATATGTATTTTAAATAATGTCTACTTCTACCCAAGAATTAACTTATATCTATTCTTATAGAATAAATCCTATAAGTCCTTTATGTTATCAAAAATACACTTTATATATCTTCAAATATCTTTTACTTAGAATATTTTCAAAACATGCATTTCTCTAACATAATAATTAACCCTAGGTTTGGCAGGACAACCGCAAGTTAGCGGATCTTGGAGGATGTCTAACCCCTTCCCTCTGGATTAATAAAGAACCCTTACCCAAAATCTCATTAAGTTTAGCAGACCATAAAAATGGAGTTAATGTTTTACTTTAAACTAGTTAAACATTTAGGTGTCCTAATTCACCCAAATTAATTAGGTGGCGACTCCGCGAACCCTTAGCACTCCCTAGCAACCCTTTAGCACTTTTAATATTTCTAGCACCTTTTTACACTTTAACATCCTTTTTAACATTTAGCACTTTTTTTATTTATTTTCTAACATTTTTATTTAAGCAAGGTTCGCTTAAAAAAATAAATGTCGCGGTCGAAAATGGGGCGCGACAGAATGGCGACTCTGCTGGGGATTTAAGGTTCTTAACCATAACAGACTTAGGGTTATTATTTGGCAATTATTTTTGCATTTAATTTTGTGTGTTTTGTTTTGTTTTATTTATTTTAATTGCTACTTGCTTTACTGTTTTCCTTAAACTGGCATTCCGCTCATATTTCTTCCACTCTGGAAAATTCACACTATCACACACAACACGCGGGTGTGCTTTGCGCACCTGCAAATTTCTTTCAAACACCCAAATTTAAGAGAGTTGGTACTTTGCGCGGAGAATCCGGTCCAACCGGTGGTCGCGTAGCCTTCTCACTCGAGTAGTCCGCTCGGGAACCTTGCGTCTAGAAAAAAACCAAATCTTAGAAACTTAAGATAGAGCTATACCACCCTTTATTTTAGGGCATGCACGCATTTACCTTAGGTGGGTCAATCCTTGGCATTGATACCACAATTAGGAAGACACCAAACTTGTCGACGGGTTTCTCAACCCAATGACCAACCGGCATATTATGTGTGGCGTGACAATGATAGACAAATCCAAACCCAATCATGTTATGCTAAAATTGGGAAAAGTGCACCGTCATTTGGTCGCCATTTCCAACAAAAGCATTACAGTTAGCGGCTTGACAACCGTCATAACCTCGCATATCCGGCGTTTAGCCCACTCTGGCATTAAAAGAGGTCCCAAACATGTTAGAACACGCACTTGATGTGCAATTTGCTTATTAGTATTTATTGGCTTCAACTTTTTGCATATTATACTAACTTGGTTTGCTTCATTTGTTAAAGGTTTATTTTTGTCTAGCTTATCCCCAAAAGGTTGATTCGCGTTGACTGGCAGAAGCACAATCATCCAATAAATGACTAATCCAGAAGCACCAGAACGAAACAACTTAGGACTCATCCCCGAGGATGCAGAGGCGTTAGAAAGGAGAAACACCAATGATCGAAACTCGCCACACTATTGCAAAGAAATGGAAATCATGCGGCCAAATAGAAAGGCTCCAAATATCACAAACCTCGTTCATTAGTTTGAATGCACCACTCCCAGAGCAAAGGACAAATGCAATCGTGTCACAAGCCCTCGAGCCTCCACTTCCCAAAGCTCCCGCAGAGGCCGCAACATACCACCACACCAAAATGTCACTCGCCTGGCCAATTTGCAAGCCGACCTCCAAAATGATCCGTTCACTACATACACATCTCAACCTCCACCTACTTATATCTCCCACTCAACCCAAATTGCCAAGCCACCCAATACGAGCGGATGACACACAAACACATGAGGATTAGCACATCCGATCGAAAGTCAACCATTTATTATGCATACATCCTCTCAAGAGACAGATCAATACAAGGAAATGGAGCGGCAAACTCGAGCTAGAGCTGATGAAAATGTGGCAAAGGAAAGCTGTAGCTGGAATGAGGCATACAAAAGCATACAAATGAACAAAGGGAGGAAGGTTTAGAATATGAAAACTTATGCATGCACTCGACGTTGAATTACCCAAGGGTACAAGGTGCCCAAATTTGACATGTTCGATGGAAAGGGGAATCCTCGAGCTCATCTAAGGTCATATTGTGATAAATTGATTGGAGTTGGTAAAAATCAAGCAATCATTATGAAACTATTCATCAGGAGTCTAACCGGCGAGGCGCTGGACTGGTACACATGCCAAGACCCTCGAAAATGGGACAGTTGGAATGCCGTGGCACAAGATTTCATGGATAGATTTAGATTCAACACTGACACTGTCCTGGACAGATTTTATCTTATGAAGCTTGAAAAGAAATCCACAGAAACTTTCAGGGAATACGCCCTGAGGTGGCGGTCAGAAGCAGCGAAGGTCCAGCCTCCAATGGCAGAGAGCGAAATGACCACCTTGTTCGTGCAGTCGTTAAAAGACGCGACGTATTATGAAAGGATGATTAGTGTAATTGGGCGAAGTTTTGCAGAAGTCGTAAGAATGGGCGACTTCGTGGAAGGCGCATTAAGACAGCAGATTACGGACGGCGACCTACAAGCAACCAGCGAGCGATGCGATCAAATTCCATCTGAGGTACTCACAGAGGAGAAGAGATGATCACCTCTATCATGGTCATTCGGAGCATAGGCGAACAACATCGGTGTATCACAATCCACCGCCTCCTTACTATAACCAAAACACTCAAAATCCACATTATCGACTACGCCCCATATCCTGTTTACCATACCCAACCAAAGATATCCAAAATACTCACCACAATCACGAACCCGCACACCAAGCGGACCCAAACCCCGCGTAGATGCGAAAGAAAACCAACAAAACCTATACACCTTTAGGCGAACCCATAGCCCAAGTATACGAAGTGAAAGCCGCAGAATACTCCACCCAATTCGAAATACCCCAGCCTACCTCAGAGGCACGATAAAACTAAACATTGGCATACCACTCGGTGTCGGCGGCATGACATCGCAAATTGTTATACCTCAAAGACAAAATCGAGAATTGATCAAAGATGGAGTCATCCAACTTGAAGAAGCTCCTCAATATAAACAACAACCACTTACCAAACCACACGATGCCTATGTTAACATGGTTGTTGAACAAAACAGTTTGGAAGGGACCGTTGTTGAATCATCAATCAATCTCCAAAGGAAGAGAATGCCTCGCTAGAGCTCGTCATACCAATCCTATTCATCAAAACACGACTTCGCAGAAATCAAAAGAAGATACGAAACTGCGTGGAAGGGCTCTAAAGTCTTCGTTCTTAAAAGGAAACATAAATACAATGTGATCGGTATGATCCGTGAAGACCGCCTCTAAGACACGAAGCGAAGAAGTGGACTCATGCCCTGCTTTGGCCCGCCGAGTCCTAAAATAGTTAGTTTAATATATTTTTGCCCTTCGTATGTAATGGAACTACGTTAGACTGATTCCTGGCGGATACGTGGCGCCACATCGCCGGTCCCACCTTTACAAAATCCCAATTTCTCCTTTGCTTGTAATTGAACTACGTTCGACCTGATTCCCTTGGCGGATACGTAGGCGGCCACATCGGCATCGGTCCCACATTTAGAAATTTTTAATTTCACCCCATATTCGCTTGTCATGAACTACGTCATGACCTGATTCCCACTGGGATACGTGGCGCCTAAATCGCTTTGGCCACACCATTAGGAAACTTTCCTTCGCTCAAATAACAAGAATGCACATAACATACAAGCAACTCCATCGAGACCCCGCAGCCAAACACGCTTTTCAAACTGGGACAAGGTAGAAACCAGGCAGGGGTTATGAGTCCCAAACAAAGCAGACGTCCGGCATCAAGAGTCAAAACTAAAAAGTCAACGCGAATCAACCGCCCCCCCCTCAAACTCACAAATTTTTCTTTGAGCGCAGGTCCTTCATAGTAGCAGAAGGTACAACTAAGTTCTGCGATACTAGCGAGGCAAAAATACAACAAAATTCTTGAAATAGCGTAAGGCATAAACATCAACAATCGAGTTCAAATCTCGCAACAAATTATACAAGATCACTCGAACATAAAGTCAAAGTTGCAACTCACGACACAACAAGGACACTATGGCAATTCACACCGCGCAAGGACAACATCTCGATTCATCCCATATATCGGGACGACATCTCTACCCATAAAATTGCACTTCTCATATATATTTATCATTTTGTTTAAACAGTATACACTAACGCTTTTCTCAAGCTTAGCTTGCGAGCATTTATTCTACAGAACAAAGAAGAAGACGCCCGCACAACGGCGTTATCGGCGATTATGTCCAGCGACGATATATATCCGACTTCGGTACCAAAATCGGGACAATTTTTAAGACTTCGCCACGAAAGGACATTGACAAATATGATCCTATACGCTGAAAGATCGATATAAAGCGGGACAATTTTAAGGACTTTACTACAAATGACATCAATGAACATGGTCAATTTACTGGTGGTTCCATGTCCCAAAATCGACAAAATTTTAAAAGAAAGCTCGACAAATGAGCACCGAGTATGAGAGAATATACCGCGATTTGAGATAAGGATGCTCGCTCTGTTTCATAACATGTCGCTATTCAAAATCGACATAATTTCCTACTAGTATTTTCTCAAGATAGAATATTTTCAACAAATGTTTTTCGAGACTCGAAATCGCATGCGGGGGTTACATGGTCCAGACGAGACAACGCGTGCAAATATCAAGAGCCGACACAAATCGGCCGACCCCCTCCCCGAACTCACAATTTTCCTTTGAGTGAATGTTGCAGGTCAACAGAACGGCGAGGACAATAACATTCCAAAACAACATCTACATTTCGTCCATACAACGATTTAACATCTACATTTCGTCCATACGATTTACGTAACATCTACATTTCGTCCATACCACGTTAACATCTACATTTCGTCCATACAACGATTTAACATCTACATTTCGTCCCATACAACGATTTAACATCTACATTTCGTCCATACAACGATTTAACATCTGCATTTCGTCCCATACAACGATTTAACATCTGCGCATTTCGTCCCATACAACGATTTAACATCTGCATTTCGGCCCATACAACATTTAACATCCGTGATTTCGTCCATACAACGACGAACATCTACATTTCATCCATACAACGACGAACATCTACATTTCGTCCATACAACGACGAACATCTGCATTTCGTCCGAAAACGACGCCAAGTCCGAAAACGACACCACGTCCAAAAAACGACGTCGAGTCCGAAAACGACTCAGTCCGAAACGACTTACGTCCAAAACGACGCCACGCCCGAAACGACGCCACGCCCAAAACGACGCCGGTCAAAACGGCGACTCGGTCGGAAACGACTCTACGTCCGAAAACGACTCCGCGTCCGAAAACGACGCCACGTCCGAAAACGACGCCACGTCCGAAAACGACGCTAAGTCCGAAAACGACGCTAAGTCCGAAAACGACGCCACGTCCGAAAACGACGCTAAGTCCGAAAACGACGCCAAGTCCGAAAACGACGCCAACGACGCCATCATCAACATATCACATCTACGCAGGGACGATTTTTTCTGTTCTCAAAACTGCATTTTTCTCATTTCATGCTTTATTATTATTCTGTCTTAGCAGTTATGCACTAACTCCTTCGAGCTTTAGTCTGCGGCAGCAGAACACAACGACGTCATCAACACAACAAGTCCAAAACGACAACAAGTCCGAAACGACGCCAAGTCCAAAACGACGCCAATAAAGAACATTCCAATACAACAGATTCGCCATCGCAACAAGTCTACATCAAATACATCTTGCAAAAACCACAAATTACATCATTTACACTTTAATTATTTCATCCGGTTTTGATTATGCATGAATGCGATGCACAACTCCACATATAGAATAATTTTTATCTAAACCTTAGAGACATCATTTGCATTTCGTCCATACAAGACGAACGCCATACAAGGCGTTTATGCATTTCGCCCATACAAGCGAGAACGCCCATACAAGGCGTCATATGCATCTCGTCCGTACAAGACGAGAACGCCCATACAAGGCGTCATTTGCATTTCGGCCATACAAGACGATAACGCCCACACAACGCGGCATTTGCATTTCGTCCATACAGCATGATTCCGCCCATACAAGGCGACATACGTGCATTTCGTCCATACAAGACGATAACGCCACACAAGGCGTCATCTGCATCTCGCCTACACAAGAGCGGCGATCATCACATCATTTCATATACGATTTGACTACAACCACAACACAAAATTTACATTCTTACCTTGTTTTGTTTTGTGATTATGCACTAATGCTTCTATCTTAGCTTCAATCTACAGAATCGCACAAGATGGAGCATAACGTGGATTTTCTCTACAAATAACCGGCAATTTATTGGGGGGCCAACCTTCCCAACGATTGGCAGAAGCGGCCTCAAGCGTCGGTCCACTCGTTCCACATCACCACAAAACCCAGCATAATAAGTCGACACCGGTACACCCCAGGTTCAAGCCAGTTATTTTTATTTTCTTTTAGCATCACAGCCCAGTGTCGTTATAACTCGACACTGGGACAAATTTTGGGTCCGCGTTAGCCCACATGGTGTTTTGACCATGGCAACCCAGTGTCGTCATAACTCGACACTGGGACAAATTTTGAATCCGCGTTAGCCCGCCTTGGTGTTTGACCATGGTAGCTCAGTGTCGTCATAACTCGACACTGGGACAATTCTTTGAATCCACGTCAGCCTCGCCCAATTGCCCAACATTTTAATTCTGAGGATCGAGACAAAATTGGCTATGAGTCAACGTCTTTGTCCGAAGATTCTTCCATCATCTCCATACAAAGAGGGACAACTGTTGACACCCAATTTTGACCCTCCCATCCAGTCATTAACTATAAAATTACACTAATTTTAAAGCAATTTTATAATAATAAAATACAACAATAATACATAAATACATGCATAAATAAATAATTTAATAATGGCATCGCGTCTTACGTAGAGTTTTAATCATTTAGAGTCTCGCGCCCGCATTTATTAACTTTAAGCTTTATCGTAATTCTTAAATAATTAATAAATGAATAAAATAAATAATTTAGCGATAACGTCGTGTCAGGTAGCATAGCCGCATTTATTAATAACCATTTGTAATTTAAAGTCAATTTTTAATTTAAATACATGCATTTAATAGCACCGCATTTATAAAGCTTTAAACGATTCTTAAATATCGTACTTGCATTCAGCATTTAAGTAATTTAATATAAACTCAATGCAATTTTAATTTAACTTCGCAATAATGCATAACAATAAGATTTTAAATAATAGCGTCGCATTCTAAAGTATTAAGCATTAATTAAATAGCACGCCCGCATTTATAACAATTAGACTAATAAAGCACCTAAATAATTTAATCACAATTTATTAATTTACTTTACCACTAATTAACTAATTAAATAACTAATACCTAATTAATTAAACTCCTAAATTCTACCCAGCCCACCTATTAATACACGCAGCCCATACCCCTGGCCCAAACCCGCGACCAGCAGCCCATAAGAAATAACCCAGAAACACCCAGCCCTCATTTTCCCTTCGTCCCCATCGCCCCTTTCAGAAAACCGAAAGAACGAAACCCTAAAACTCCTACATCGCCGCACCTCTCCCATCGCTCATGCCGAGATTCTCGCCGGAGAATCCGGCGAATCACCCCACAAATCCACTACCATATCGACGCCTCTGTATTTATCATAGAAATGGAAACAAATCAGTAGAAATGACATACGAATCGTCCCCTCAATCATTTCCTTACCTTACCTGTAAAAGCCGCACGAATCAAGCACGAATCAGCCCAAATCTCGTCCGAAATCAGTACCAAAATTCGCACCAAATCAGTTAAGAATCTCCCAAAATTACAGTCATAAATCGTCTATTTTTGGTAAATATCACTCGAAAATCAATACCAAATTCGCCCAAGAATCAGTCCAAAAATCGCACCATTAGCTTACCTAAAATTAGAACCCACAGTAAGACTATATATACGTAGTGATATACACATACAAAGGCATGGGGATCTTCCACAGAAAGAACTCCTAAATCTTAAATTGTTATAGAGCACCCACAGCGAGAAGAATCTCGATTCTGACAGCCTCTTTTACCATCGAAAATTAGTTAATTAGCAAGAATCATGTGAACCTCAAGTGTTTTTTTTTAGCAGAAGTTTCGTCTTCCAATCGCATAAAACTGAAACCCGAGCGAGCCGACGACTTGATACGCTGCCTCGGTTCGCTGTCCGGAGAAGGTAAAACCGAACTCTTATTTCATTATACTTATTTATGTGATATATGTGTTTATTGCAGTTTTGCTTGTTTCTAACTATGTTAGCTCCTTCTGTATTTCGGTTGATATAATCTGGTCTTACAATGAAGTGGAATGTGCAGATTGAGTTTTCGGAACTTACAAACGATTAAACGATAGCTTTGAATGGCTGTTTGCGTGTTCATCGTGTCGATTGCAACTGTCCTGTTTGTTTTAAGTGTCGAAGCATGTCCATATAAGTATAGCATGGCCTCAATGGTGCCTGTGTCAATACCCTTCATTTTATTGAAATCTGCCCCCCAAATTGAATCTGAAAGTGACTAACAAATCGCAAATTGGTCGGACAATCTGGAAACATGTCGATAATCTGTTTATATGCAGTGTAAGATAGGTTTGGTTTTAAATCTTTATTAACATGTCTACAAACTCATGGGTATGAATCAGGGGGTAGCAAAATGTGGAAGGTGATAGGAAGTAGCGTGTGTGTGTAGGCGTACAAATTTGGACTCATGTTTATCATCTAAAGACTCAAATGCTGAAGCATGACTTGTGTTATTAAACTTGTAATTAGATCATTCTTAATAAGCATTATCTGTTGTTCTGGATAAGATAAGCCAGTCAGCTAGTTCAGTCACATGTTTGATAACCATTCCGACCATATTATGCCCTGTTTCTGAAGCATCCATCATTAGCGTGCTCATAAATACACCTGCTTTATCGCATGCCACCCCTATTTGTAAGTTTGTTTAAATAATATTGCATTAGTATCTTTACCCGATTACATCACTTGAGCCATTTTTCTGAAGTTGCAATCCCTGTTGCCTTATACAGTTAAGATGACAATAATGTTTCACGTAGTAGGATACATACAAGGGAACTGTTTGGCTTTGAAATTGTTTGAATAAGGATTCTCATGTTCAGAATTTCATGAATCTGTAAACCGGCTTAGTGCTTCACATCAAGCATATTGTTGATGAACTAGTAAACTCGCTTGTGTGTTTGTCATAAGTCTTTTATAGGGAAACCTGCATACGTCATCTTGGGCTAGTTGCTTTCTCACCGAGCATGTTCATATTCTACATATTGATAGTTTGTTCTCTTTGGTTTTGTTGCTATATATGATACACTATTCCATCTTAGTTTTCTTCCCATGTTTCACCCCTCATCCGAGTATGTGTTACTTGTGCGTCAGAGCTAAAACATGTTCCATACAGGATGCTGCCTCTGTTAGATAAATTGTTGTACGCCTCGTCTGTTTTACATGTTTCTTATTCGCGTTCCGAAGGCTAAAACTGTTCACTGGTTCTGTTATGATTCTCCTAAATGATATCTGACAATTCCCTTTGGGCCTTTGTTGGTTTAGACTTGTTAGTTCATATTTTGACTAATATTTAAAATGAAACCATATACATGCTTGAGTTACATGGTTATTTGTCTATTCTCTGTGATATATACTAATCCTTATCTTTTCTTTTTACATGAAACGCACCGGAGCAAAATAAAGAGTCTCGCGGCGAGACTCATCTTGAGCTACTTCAAAAGAAGGCCTGCGTTTATGTGCATTCATCTCGTATAGAAAATTCCAAACCGCGACGAAAGGGACATCGTCATTCTTCGAGTCATCCCCTTTCTATTTATATCCTCTTTCATTTATTTGTTGTAATTATTTGCCTAACATTTATCCTTAACATTAATATATATTTAGAATAGTTTGAGCTGGGGTCGCCCTCTAAGTAAACCATTATTAGCTTAAGTTATAATTAAACCATTTGCTTGCGTACGTTAAGTCATGTAACTAAGACATTATTTCCTACCTAATTCCTAACCCAAAGAAATTAATTTTCTCATAAACTCTTTTACTAATATTATATAAATAATTTATCGTTTTCTTATTTAAGCACTTTATATATCATGTCATATATATATTAGCAAAAAATTAAATTTTGCAAATACGTGTGTACTTTTCCTAATAAATCAATCTTATATTTTATAAACCCTGTCACGCTACTTTATGTTATTTGAATGTGTCTTTCATGAAAATCAATTCTCGCATTATTCCTTTTCTTTCATACTATGCTTTTATGGCAGTGAATATGTATTTTAAATAATGTCTACTTCTACCCAAGAATTAACTTATATCTATTCTTATAGAATAAATCCTATAAGTCCTTTATGTTATCAAAAATACACTTTATATATCTTCAAATATCTTTTACTTAGAATATTTTCAAAACATGCATTTCTCTAACATAATAATTAACCCTAGGTTTGGCAGGACAACCGCAAGTTAGCGGATCTTGGAGGATGCCTAACCCCTTCCCTCTGGATTAATAAAGAACCCTTACCCAAAATCTCATTAAGTTTAGCAGACCATAAAAATGGAGTTAATGTTTTACTTTAAACTAGTTAAACATTTAGGTGTCCTAATTCACCCAAATTAATTAGGTGGCGACTCCGCGAACCCTTAGCACTCCCTAGCAACCCTTTAGCACTTTTAATATTTCTAGCACCTTTTTACACTTTAACATCCTTTTTAACATTTAGCACTTTTTTTATTTATTTTCTAACATTTTTATTTAAGCAAGGTTCGCTTAAAAAAAAAATGTCGCGGTCGAAAATGGGGCGCGACACTCCGCATATCCATTTTAGCACTATTCTCTTTCTCCTCCTTCTCTTCTTTTTCACAGTTATGATTTCAGAGGAGTTCAATTATTTTTCATCAATAGCTAGTTCAGAAATCTTACCATCAGGTTTTCTATGCTGCTTTGGTGGTACCCCACGAGCATCAGTACTTGTGAGGCTTTTCTCAGGAACAACTTTATCAACTACCCCAATAGCAAAACATCTAACATCGCCTTGAGGTTCAGTGGCCTGCTTGAAAACTTTGAATATCATTTCCTCACCTTGGACTCTGAGTTTTAACTTCCCCCTTTTCAACATCAATGAGGGCTCTCCCTGTGGCTATGAATGGTCTCTCAAGAATCATGAGCATATTTTCATCTTCATCCATGTCTAAAATGAGGAAATCAACAGGAAGGATAAATTTACCTACTTGTACCAACACATCTTCAATAATTCCTTGGGGATGCACAATTGAGTGATCCGCTAGCTGTAAGATGACTGTGGTTGACCTTGCTTCCCCCAAACCAAGTCTTTTGAACACAGAGATAGACATAAGATTGATACTTGCCCCCAAATCACATAAAGCCCTTTTGCATGTAACACTTCATATGGTGCAAGGTAAGGTGAAACTCCTTGGGTCTCTCAACTTAGGGGGAAGTTTCTTCTGCAATATAGCACTGCACTCCTCTCACAAGACCACCGCCTCATAATCCGCCTTCCTCTTCTTAAACAGGATGTCTTTCATGAATTTCACATAAGCTGGCATCTGCTCCAAAGCTTCAATGAATGAAAGATTGATATGCAATTTTTTGAATACCTCTAAAAATTTCAAAATATGCTTATCCAAAGTCTTCTTCTGCAGTCTTTGAGGGTAAGGAATTTTTTCTGTATATCCCTCATCACTGCGGGTGAAGCCTTCTCTAAAATAGGGTGGTCATCATTAATCCCCTCATTTTCTACCTCAATTGTCTTCCCCACATCCTTCACTTTTTCATCTACTGGTTGGGGTGCCCTCTGCTCTAACTGCTTCCCACTTCACAAACTGATTGCTTGGCATTGCTCCCTTGGATTCATCACTGTGTTGCTGGGAAGGTTACCTTGCTCTTTATTATTCAACGTGTTCGCCAATTGTCTCACCTGTGTTTTCAAACTCCTGATGGATGACCTAGTCTCGGTCATGAACTGGGTGGTCTCCTTCATGAATTGAGTTTGGGAGTTGTTGGATTATGTCTAGGATTTAGCCAAGGTCATCAGTGCTGCTCTTATTTCTCTTATTTCATCTGACTTCTCTTGTGTATCTGGTGGGCTGAACTACTGTGAAGACGATGCCTGAAATTGTGGTTGTTGCCCTTGTTCATTCTTCCATGAAAAATTTGGGTGATTTCTCCACCCCGAATTATATGTGTTGGAGAATGGATTGTTGTAGGGCCTCTGAAAATTCTCCACTGCCTGAACCTGCTCCATGGACACATTATTTGGGTCCACTGCTGTACACCTATCAAAAGTATGGGGACCCCCACAAATTTCGCATCTCACTTTATCAATGAACTGATGCATCTGCTTTATCAAAGTAGCTATCTGTGCAGTCAATGCAGTGATAGCATCTAGCTCATGTGTTACACCCCGTAAGTCCAGGATATGTATAAGAGAAGGTACGTAAGGAATCAAGACCTGGAAATTGGTACGAAAGGAAGAATTGTTTTTCCGACAGAAAATCTTCCGGACATCGGAAAGGAAAAATGTTCGTTGTTGAGAATTGGATTCTCAAAATGCATTATTTGAAGAGTATGGAACTTATTAACATTATGGAAATTTATTTTTACGAATTTGGTCACGTGGGGCCCACCCGAGGAATTTTACGTTTTGCGGGGCCCACAAGGGTTACGGAATTTTATGGACGAATGGGAGGGCGACACGTGGCACCCCTCCCACATGGCTTGGTCGAATTATGCAAGGGGTAAAATGGCCATTGACCATCTTGGAAGATAAGTCTTGCTAAGCTTGAGATTGTTGACCAAGTCAACTTGTCCACTTGGCTATTATCCATGTGATCTTCATCTTAGCCACCCATTTGTTTAAGTCTAAGCCATCCAATGTGTTATATAAGCATACTACTAGTGCAAGACTAAGTTTCCAACACTTAGAAAAATCACACACTCTTGTTCTTCTTACATAGCTCTCGGCTTTGAGCTTTAGTCCACACAAAAATTTTGTAATTTTGTTCCATTGTCCACAAGACTTTAACCCAATGACCCTAAGGGTATTATAAGGTTATCTCAATAGAAAGATTTCGGAAAAACGACATTTTCGTATTAGTCGCAAGGCGGAAACTTGAGAAGTTCTTCAACTTTGAAGTTGGAACTTGAAGATGGGTTCTTCATAGGCTCTAAGGAGTGCTTGGAGCGGATTTGGAACATAAGGAAAGGAGCTAAGAATATGCTAAGGAGCGACTTTGAATCTTGAAATTTTTAAGGGGCTTATAAAGGTATAAATTTTGTCGTTTTAGTAGTTAAGACTTACTTATTGTTGTAGCTATGGATATTAGCAAGCATGAGGTATTTAGTATAAGGTTTGATAAGTTTATTGGTTATTGGAACCCTAATCTGAAGACTAGCATGTTTACCCTTAAGATTGCAATTCAAGTCGATTATTAGTTTATGTCGTCGCATGTTGTATAAAGAAGGAAATTGTAGTTGTTGAAGTTGTTTATGACTATATAACATGTTAGACCTTAGAACTTGGAATTGGAAAAGGATTGGAAAAGACTTTGAATTGTTGGTTATGTTGTTGGCCGAAAATGGCTTGAATATGGAACTACTTCGTATTAATTGTGGTGCTAATTCATCACAAAATCGATGTTGTCTACTGGAATGGCTGCACCGCGGTGCTGCTGCCAGGAACCGCGGTGCCTTCGACGGTGATTTATTTTTCGGACTTTCTAGAAATTTTACGCCGCAACCCTAAACATCTTTACCGCGGTTCCATGCCACCGCAGTGCTACCTGGCCAGGCACCGTGGTGCCTCTTTGATTTTTGACCGGCTCCACCCGATTTGTTCTATTCTTCGTGTAACTTCTTAGGCTTCATTCCTTGGGTTGTGCTTGTTCAGATTTCATCTCAATTAAGCTCGTTTCATCCTTAAAAGTAGTATCCTTTATAACTGTTGTGACACAAAATGAAAGAAAAACACATCTAACACTATACTAAAGGCAAAATAAAGGAGTAAAATACTAACTAAAAAAGATTCCGTTTATACAAAATACACTTGACTATTTTATCCCTATGTTAATGTCAGCTTTTATTACTTCCATGTCAGTAATTTCTAGTCATGTCATAACAATATTGGCGCATGTAAAGCCAGTGACATGTTATACAATTAAATTTTGAGTAAATACAATATTCCCCATCAAAGTATAACATTTTTTTCTAAAAGACACTCTAAAAATCTAATACCTTCTTATTCTTATTCAAAGTGTATTTATTATTCCCATATGAGTCGTGTATTTCAAAAAGACACATAAATATTGTAGCTTGTCTAAAAATATTACTCTCTGTGTTTTAAAATATTTGTCTTACTTTTTTTTGATCTGTTTCAAAATGAATGTCTCTTTCATTTTTAAATAACTCTTTTATTATAACTTTTCACATAACATGTTGAAGACCACCAGATTAAAGGATATTTTGATACATGCTACATAGTTTTAGTTAACAATCTCATGATTCAATTAATTTCTTAAACTCCGTATCAAGTCAAAGTCAGTCAATCATTTTAAAATGGAGGAAGTATCTTTTAAAAATATTACTTTGTCACCGTTATTTTGATAAGTTTTATATTCAATTTATTTAACTAATAAAAAAATGAAGAATACATTTTTGTATAACACATAAATATTGTCGCTTGCTTAAGACAAACTCTTAATACAGAATGTTTGAACCGGCATGGGAATTTATCTCTAGTATTAGGATAAGAGATAAGCGGTCTTTATTTGTAAAAATGGAGTACTAGCATTGCACGTTAGTTAAACTCTAGCACATATAGGGAGAGAGTTAAACTAGCGTGCATTATCAGTACTCTTTTTTTTTATGTCCAAGTCTCGAGGCTTGCGCCTCCCTATCGCTAGTACTGGTACTAGGCTTCTGGGGTAATATCATCAGTCCCTCAACATTATTATCAGGTTAATCGCGGGATGTGCTCCAGTGGTCAGTGTCTGGAAGCGTACAACGGATCACAGACACAAGGTTAATCCCCTCTATGTGCTTGTCGGGGATCGAACTCACACTGCGTAGGCCCGCGCGTCTTATAACGCCCAGACTTTATCACTGGACTATGCCCGGGAGACGTGTACTCATTTTTTTTATACGGACAGGTAATTTAAGGACTATTATCAGTACTCAATTAATACAGCTGTTTTTATACTAAATTTATAATTATGGAAGAAAAGGAGTAGGAAGCAATTTGTCCGTCATTAACAAAATGAACAATGATTTCACGAACTTTGTTCACTTAATCCTTATTTCTTAAAGTCCATTCAAGCCAATCCATCAACATATATACACCATTTAAAAATTCATCAAACGATTGAAGCATTTTACAGACCCAATTAATTAACTCGCAACTCTTTATACATTATCTTTTGTTCTTTTTCCTTTTTCTAGATTTTACATACGGATACAACAAAACTTGCATACTAAGTCAATTTTAAATGGGAACAATGACCATACCCTAACCGTGGTCCATTAATTTAGAAGATGTCATAGGCGTAATCTACTTCCGTGTATTTTTCAAACCGGAGTATATAGACTGCGAAGGGCTTGAAAGAACTCAGAACGTCATATCATACGATCGTGAGGCCATTAGTCAGTCGTGAAACAATCTCTGCAAAAATGTAAAACCGCTGATAATAAACTTCTGCGTTTCATTTCTCGCCTGCGCGCTCATAGCGAGAGATGTAATCGAAAAATAAAATAGATTTATGAAACTTATGATCTTTAACATGTCATGATATTTGTGTGGGTATAAAAACATGCTAATAAGAGTATATCAAATTTTAAAATTAAATTATTGTCAAATATTGAAAGGGTGCCATTTTGTTTCTTTCCGAAACGAAGTATAAGAACAAAGTAACACATAAATTAATGGAAGAAAGATCCAGCATGAAGAGATTCAGATGTTCAAATAATTAAGGAGAATAATTCCATATGAAAATGAAGGATAAATGTTTTATTCTTCAAGGAAGAAATATTAAAAGATTAACAACATTCACTAAAGTCCAAAGTTTAAAATCCATAATAGTACTAGGTTATACTATTACTCTTATTTTATCTCTAAGTTGGGTTGTCAATGTGCCTTGATATTCTCTATATTTGTATGGCAATACCCCACATGGTCCACATCATTAGTTCTTTCCTAAACTTTGTCAGAAAAATCCAGCATTTCCATCTATAAATACCCACTCATTTCATTCATATCAAACACTAAGCAAGCAACATCTTCACTACTAATTAGTCCACAATACTCAATTGTTGTGAGCGCTAATTTCTTAACTCTTAGAAATGGCTAAGTTTGCTATATCCTCCATTGCCCTTGTTCTCACATTGAACATTCTCTTCTTCACTATAGTTAGTTCCACTTATGTTCCATACCCACCACCTCCACACCCCAAACCCCACTCTACCCCATCAACCCCCTATACCCCTCTACACCATCGACCCCATCATCAGAGGGAACGTGCTCAATCGACACACTAAAGTTAAAAGTGTGTGTCAACTTGTTGAATGACTTGTTGCGCCTTGTTATTGGAATTAGCCCAGCTAAAACTCCATGTTGCTCTCTAATTCAAGGACTTGCTGATTTTGATGCTGCTGTATGCCTTTGCACTGTTATTAAAGCCAATGTGTTGGGAATTAATTTGAATGTTCCACTTTACCTCAACTTGCTTCTCAACAACTGTGGAAAGACTGCACCCAGGAACTTCCAATGCGCATAATTAAGAGAGTGAAATTTCAACTTCATATATATAGTTTCAGTGTGTTTGGTGTACTTATAATAAGGAAGGCTACTAGTTGTCTTCTTTTTGTTGTATCTCATTTTCATAATGAGCAATAAATGATCGGACACCTTTCCTTATTTGCGATCTCATTAACCTTAACAATTCCTTTTTACCTTGATGATGCTCTTATAAGACTGATTTAGGGTCTGTTTGGCTAAACTTCTAGAAAAGTGATTCTGTTTATTAAAAGTAATTCTGCAGAAACTGTTTCTGGAGAATCTGTTAGGGTGTTGCGCATATAGTTATAGAAGTACTTCTGAGAAACAGAAAGAGTTTTCTGTTTGACTCACATTTATGTAAATTTACTATAATATTCTTTTTAGTAGATTTAAAACTATTAAAAATATTCTTTTCTATCCTATGTTTCTGAAAATTAGTATATCTTTACAATTTAATAAAAAAAATTAAAATTATTTAATTACAACATTTAATCAAAAAATAATATTATATTGTACATAAGAAATGTAACGACAATATGATAGTCAATGACTCAAATATGTTCAAACCTACCCTCCACCCTACCCACACCTACCTTCCCCCCGCCCTTCCGCCCACCACACCCCATACCCCTACCCCATCCTCAAATTTCTATTTCATATTTTTTGTTACTTGTATAAAAAATGATTGAAAATATGAAATTTTTTCTTCCCTCCCCCTACCCCCCCCCCCCTCCCTCCGTCCACCTACCACATTCTTAAATTTTTATTTATATTTTTTTTTACTTTTATAAACAATTTATAAAAAATATGAATTTTTTTCTTACACCCCCTGCCCTACCTCCACCCCACCCCATTGCCCTACCCCATCCACAAATTTTTATTTAATATTTTTTGTTACTTTTATAAAAAAAATGAATTTTTTTCTTACCGCCGCCCTACCCCGTACCCCCACCCCACCCCATTGCCCTACCCCATCCTCAAATTTCTATTTCATATTTTTTGTTACTTTTATAAAAAAAAATATTAAAAAATATGATTTTTTTTCTTATCCCCCGCCTTACCCCTCACCCCACCCATTGCCCTACCTATCCTCAAATTTCTATTTCATATTTTTTGTTACTATTATAAAAAAAAAAAAATATATATGAATTTTTTTTACCCGCCCTAACCCCCTACCCCACCCCCCATTGCCCTATCATCCTCAAATTTATATTTCATATTTTTTTGTTACTTTTATAAAAAAAAATTAAAAATATGAATTTTTTTCTTACCACCCGCCCTACCCCCTACCCCACCCTATCCCATTCCCAAATTTCTATTTTTATAATAAGCAATAAATGACATGCATGTTTGATATAATAAGGATAAGGATTGACAAATTAAGTACTCATTATAAGTTGAGTTTTTGCATGCAAATTCGTAAAAATGCTTATCGTCATTCAGTTTTAATATTTTTTGTTAATGTTGGATTTGATGTTGTGATATTTGACCCAACATATCTTCTAAAGTATTGATATGAATGTGTAAGTATGTTGGGACAAATGTTGCACAATATTTGGACCAACATTTTTAGAACATATTTTGCCTACTTCACGTAATGATTATTAAGACAACACTATGGATATGATGAGCTTGATGAATGGTAATGTCAAGCACTGTTATAAAGAGACAAATCAAGTAGCCGATAGCTTGGCAAAATATGATTCAAGTTAGGAAATTGGCCTTCATTTTGCTTCGTACCATGTCTTACCTAAAGATGCTAAGGGAGCCTAGCAATTAGATAAATGTCAACTCCCTAGTATAACGATTCGATATGACAATGCTAATTTTTTTGTTAGTTAAGTTGTGCACAGTATAGTATAGGTAGAGTAGGTTTCTCTTGCATATAATCCCTACTTTTTTTTGCTCATTAACTGGATTGGTTATTCCAGTATAAGTATTATATTCTGAGGTCAGGCCTAGCCCCCATCTTTGTAACATTTTGCGGGAATATAATATGCCCTACCATCTGGTAGTTTAACAAAAAAAACATAAGTCGTAAGTGATGTATAAGAAGCAACCTAATAGCCCGATAACCTGTAATGTCACTCAGAGCGAACAAAGAAACTCTGAACCCTTACCAAAACTTATATATATATATATATATATATATATATATATATATATATATATATATATATATATATATATATATATATATATATATATATATATCCATCACCCGTCGATTATAGCTCAGTGGTATACATGTATATATAAATGTCCATCACCCAACCGATTATAGCTCGATGGTGTTCTTATATGTATAAATGTTTGTCGTGCAACTAGTGGTGTTTATCAATAAATGCATATATGTCACATAGGGGCCACCGCCCACCAATTATAGCTTGGTGGTAATTATAACTCATACATATATATAGATAGCACCCTTGGCTCTATTAACTCTTAGGAACTCTTTCCTTTATTTTTAGACGACATTTGGTCGACCTTATAGATAACTCTTTGGATATACTCCATTTGGCAGAAACAAGAAAGTACAAAAAACTCAAAATAACAACTGCAAAATACAGACAATAGAATCATGGCAAAATAACATAATCACAATCATAACATAAAAGATGAATCACTTATTATGAATTTTATTCATCATCCCGTTATTAGGAGTATATCAAATCTTTTATGGATTTAGAAACCAACTTCAAATCAGTAAATAAATTTCAAGTTCAACAAAACCCGTTCATAAAGCAAAACACATAAAATATTCAAGCTTCTAGAAGTCAAGTTTAATGTGTCTTATCGGGGTAAATCACGTTCAAAGTTTATATCTTTATACACACGTTTCAATAACCCTTTGATAGGAGAAATCAAGAACACATAGATTATAATACACCTAAGGCTCCATGAGGACTTGTCCCTCACGCACATGAAACTTTTCCAAAAAAAACTATTTTAAAAGTTGAAAAGCATGTTAAAAAAGAGACATACAATTCACGTTTATAGTCAAAAAAGATTTTCAAAAGAGACATACCTTTAGTCCCGCTAATATGCTACCAAACGAAATATCCAAGGAACAACAATCGCTCTACAATTGATTTAGATTATAAAGATATAATATAAGATGGAAAAATACTCCCGACCAAGGACAATAACTCATGAATAGAAGCATTGTTATTCATCAACCCATCCACCCCATCAACCCCCTCTACTCCATCCACCCCCATCATCAAAGGGAAAGTGTACCAAAGGATACGCTAAAGCTAAAAGTGTGTGCCAACTTGTTGAATGACTTGTTGCACATTGTTATTGGAACTAGCGCAACTAAAATTCCATGTTGCTCTCTAATTCAAGGACTTGTTGATATTGATGTTGCTTTTTGTCTTTGCACTGCCATTAAAGCCAATGTATTGGGAATTTATCTGAATGTTCCACTTTCCCTCAACTTGCTTCTCAACAATTGTGGAAAGAATGCACCCAAGAACTTCCGATGCACATAATTAATTGAAACCCCTAAAGACATGCGCTAATCACAGTGGTAATTAAGGCGGTATTCGATTTTATTAGCAAAATATCAATAGTTTGGATAAACTGAAAAATACCGGTATTATATAAGAAATTTCCCCGAAAATAATGTACGTAAAAGAAAGAGGTCGCATTTTCCCAAAGAAAAAATAATCTGATCAAACCGTCCAAAGTTTAAAATGCAAGATGTACATTATATTATTTAATTACGGCCAGTTACAACTATACATGTCTACCCGTCCGTGTTGACCCGGAACCGGACCGGTTGACCCGGTAGAAAATCCGGACCGGTAAGGGCATACCGGGTTGGGGGTTGGATTGGCCCCCAACCCCAACCCGCACGGGTTAGGAAAAAACCCGGTAAGGTCGGACCTAGACCAGAACGGAAAACCGGTTCCTTATCGGTTAACCGGTCCGACCAGAATAAAAAAAATGCAAACAGTGCCCAAACAGTATTGTTACCGTTGGGAGGGGTGGGGTGGGGGGGTGTGCCAACGGTCATTTCGACCGTTTGGCTGTTTTTTCAATTTTTTTTTTGTTTATTTTTTTTTAATTACATTTTTACCCTTTAAAAAATCTATAAATTCTCTACATTTTTTTCATTTTTATCACACAACATTTCTCTCAATTCTCTTATTCTCAATTTTTCATACTCTCTTAATCATCTTTATTATCAATTTTCAAGTTATTATTATTACTATTAGTTTTCAAAGTAGCAAGACGCAAGACGCAAGACTTCGAGCTTCGAGGTTCAATTGAATTCTGAATTCCGAAGTTTGGTACACTCGTTTCATTCTCTAATTATTTTATTAAATTGTCATATTTATTTGTTGATTATTTAAATATTTTATAATGTCTTTACTAAGGGGAATTGCGTCGATCGCTAGTAAATCTAGTTCAAGGGGTAAAAAATATGTAGGTTCTTCATCATCTAATCAAAATATAGATTATGATCAAATGCAAGAAGATTTTGGAATAGAAGATAATGAATATGATAACGTTCAATTAGATAATATTGTTGAACTTGAAGAACAAGAACCTCCTACACCTACTAGTGTTCCTTCACAACGTTGGTACCGCTAGTGGTAGTCGTAGTCGAGACCTCCTTTACCGTAACCAAGAGTAAGAAAAAAGAGTAAAGTGTGACTCTTTATGATAAAGTCAGGTACCGATAGAGTTAGATGTAATATTTGTGGAAAACTTATAAACATAAGGCATGCGGGTGATGGGGGATCGCACTATAGGTAGACATATAAAATACGATCATACTAAGACAATGGAATGATGTCTCCGATTTAAAACTTCGGTCAACAACAACTTAATCCATTAACCTGGGTGGCTAAGTACGATCCAAAAAGGATCGCATCAATTAGCAAAAATGATTGTCTGAGGTTGTTTACCTCTTTCTTTTCGCTTCTTCTTCATATTTAATTACATATATTCAAAGAGTATATAATCCTTTTTTAAAGGTGTTCCTCGTAGTACTACTAGAGCCGATATTTTTAGACTTCATAATGATTATGTTATTTTTGCAATATTTGTTTGCTAACCTTCCATGCCTAGTTAGTTTTACTGCACATCGACACGACATTAAGCGGTTATGATTATTTAACAATTACTTGTCATTGGATTGATGAAAATTTTAGAATGGAAAACGTATTATTGCTTTGCGTATGCATTTAGGATCAAAGTCATCCGAAAATATATAAGCGAAACTATTTGTTCTTATGCCCAAAAATATAATCTTTATAATAAAATACTTTGTATCATTCGATAATGCATCTAATAATACCTGTTGTAGATCTTTTAAAGCTGAGCTACACCCACCACTTCCTCATATATTTCATGTCGTTGTGCTTGTCATATTTATAATTTAATTGTTAAAAGTGGTCTTGATTTATTTTCACCTAAAATAAAACTTGTCAAAAGAGTTGGAGTTATTCAGGGTAATAATAGGAAAAATAGAATTATAGAATTTAAAGAAAAATATAAACAATGACCTAAATTTATGCCAGAAGAGATTATTACACGGTGAAATTATACTTATTTATTTTTAAAAGAATGTTATAAGTATAAAGACCTCATAACACATGTTGCAAATGCGCATTGTAAGAACGTGATGTATATGTTAACCGAAGAACATTGGAAATCAATTGGTGAACTTTTAAAAAAATTACGTAAATTTTACATCGCCATCGTTGAATTTTCGTGATCTTATTACCCAACAATTTGTAATGCTTTAGCTCATATAAATGAAATTTCATATTTACTTTATGGTTTAAAATCAAATGTGAAATATAAAGATGCAGATTACACTTATGTTTGAAAAGTTTAAAAATATTTTTCCTATTCCCGATATTTATCAGATTGTGCAGTCTTAAATCTTTCTATTAAAAAAGTAGATTGTCATAATTTAATATTTAGTTTATATACTTATATGGAAGTATGTGAAACATAAACTTCATCTTCATTTGATTGCATAAGTACACTTGATACTAATTTAACTACATTATATGAATATTATGCTACATTACATGATAACAAATGTACCGCTACTAATATTCCTTCTAGTTCGCTTCGTGTCTACACCTTCGTGGATTCAACGACGATGAAGAAAAATCTTTAGACATATGGAGCACTTTTACAACACAAGCAAGCACAAGTCGATCTTGCGATGAGATGCAATTTTATTTGCAAAAGTCAGCGGAGCCGAAGAAAAGTTTGACCCTTTACAATGGTGGCAGGATAACAAAAGGTAATTCCCGGTACTTGCAAATGGCGAGATGTTCTTAATGTGTCGATCTCAAGTGGCTTGACTTACGAAAGTGCATTTAGCCAAGCACGATCAAATATGAGATACACGCCACTCATTGGGAAGCACATTAGAAGTGTTAGTCCGCGGCGGATTTGATCGATCGCAGAGAAGAAATCAAGGATGTGGAGACGTTAATTCTCCTAAGATGAAGAAATAGGCAATATTTTGGAAGGCGGGAGCGATATGGATCGGAATTAATACTCCAGATTTAGAGGTTATGGAGCATAACAAATTCAATCAACCTATAGATTACGAAGAACTTGCAAGAATGATGCATAATATGTAAATAAAATTATTATTACTTCATTATGTACTCTTATTAACATTATGAAAGTTCAAAAGTTTACATCTTATCATTAATTTTAATTTTACTATCTATTTAGTTGTTAATCATATTACTTATTTGTTAAATTATATATACTAATATAATAAATTAATAAAAGTATAATTACAATATAAAGTTATAAACTATAAAGTATAACTGTATAAGTGTATAACTATAATAGTACTATAAAGTATAAACTGTATAAAGTAAACTATAAAATAAAGATAAAGTATAAAGTTATAAACTATAAAGTATAAAGTATAAAGTTATAAACTATAAAATAAAAAGTTAACTTTAAAGTTTCAATTTTAATATATAAAATTAAATTATATATTATATTATTATATTACATATTTAAATTGAATTTAGTTTATATTATAGAAAATAAATACTAGAAATAAAAAATAAAAAAAAATAAAAAAAGGACCTAGAGGGACTGTTAGACCGGACCGCACGGACCGACTAAATTGTAATGAACCGGACCGTTGGTCTTGTGAGTCCATGAACCTGACCAGAATCGATCCGAACCTGTTAAACCTTGAAGAGGTTACGGTCCGGACCGATTCGGCCCGTTAGACACCTTTAGTTACAACTTACAATAGGACATAGGCTAAAACCAATTAGACCGTCAAAAGTTCGACATTTTTTTGGGCGGCCCTTTAAAGGCAGTCGTCTTTAATTTTGCCCCTTAAAATTGAAATCTTTAATTTTTTTTCCTTCGCTTAAAAATACTCCGAGGTCCTGTTCACATCCATGCTCATTCAAAAAAAAAAAAAAACGCAAGACAGAGTTTGGATTCGCAAGTCAGACTATGCCTACAGACAAAATATGTCTTAAGGTAGAGTTTGAAATTCTGTATTCAGACACAGTTTGTCTTCAAGCATAAGACAATCTCTTTCTTGCGAATCAAAACTATGTCTTGCGATTTAAATCAAATTAACTGAGCGGGAGTTCTAACCCGAAACCCAAAAATTTTAGTGGAAGGACAAAAATTTACAAAAATCAATTTGGTAGGCAAAATTTTAAAGACCACTCCAAAATAAGGGCAATTCGCAACTCCAAAATAAGGGCATTCTTGCGAATTGCCCAAATTTTGAAGCAAAATGGGCTAAACAAGAGTGCACAACTAAGTAATCAGCCCACTATTTGAAAACCCAGGACAAAGGTACTCAATAAGTACTCTCTTAACTATAAAAAAAATGAGGGATGAGATAAAGGTTAATGAAAGTATTTTATTTACCCAATTGTACTAAGAAATTGTTTATGAAGCGATCTTGATTTGTGACAGTTGAATTTTGATTATTTAACACATGCTAGAGTCGATATATATTGATCCGAACAAGTTCTTAAGCAATCATTTGTTGACTTCCATCATCTGCCTCCACCAATTGAATAACCATTTTGTTACTGGCAAAATAGAAAGGTCAATAGAACACAACAGAATTTACATGATGCACATTTCGAGCCTAATTCACAAAAACTCTCAAGACCATTTATGTTAACCCTTATAAATTACTTGTAAAAGAGCCGTATGTTTGGACTGTGAGACAAGTTATATGCAGACCAAAAGAAAGGTTACTGTAACAGAGAGATCAACCGTGTTCAGCGTTCATTGACATATCAATCACTGATAGTAATTTCGTTTACTACTCAGTTACCATGGGAAAAAATTAATTTCAATAATTGTTTGATCTCAAAAGACGGTCAATCTACTTACCTTTAAGATTTATATCTAACATTCCGGAATTAGCCGAATCAAACTTTCAGATAGGAAAAGATTCAGCAGAAATGCAACAAAAGCAAAAGTAATATCAGTTTGTTGGTTGCAAATGTCGAACCAAGATTTATTTTTACTGGTTCAAGCCTTACAGATGATAACATGAGAATAAACGCATGAAACACATTTGTGGATCTAATTGAGACTAGATCCAAGCTCAAGGTTCTCCACCAAGCTCCACTCTTAAGTTGTCATATGGATAGACCTTTGGTGTCTGCTCATACCAAAAACAGAGATTACAGAAAAGGGAAAAAGAAAACGTCAGCCCATATAAAAATGAAGATGACAGGAAAAATTAAACGCAAGCATTGTATGGTGATCAAAGAACGATGGAAGTTGCAAGCAGTTAGGACCGACTAAATATAAAAGTAAAGGCACCTTGGCATAGTATGTATTCCTTAAGGTATTTGTTGTGTTTGAGAATGGGATCTCTCCAAAAGTGATTGTGGTAAAGGCCAGTATTATTTACTGAATGTCATCTCTAATTGCACCATGCAAAGAAGATTTTGTGCATGATGTGGATTCACTATTAGACATCATAGAGTCGTTGTAAGATGGGACATATTTTTTGTTCTTTTTGAATTGTAAAGATTGTTCTTCGCATAGCCTTTGTGCTAAAGATATATAACATTAGTTACCTTTTTCAAAATAAATTGCACCATGCAAGGTTCGAGAGAGCCCATGTGTCCTACCCGCCCCCCTTGCGCAACACCCTTAAAGGAAGAAGGTGGTGATCCAGTGACTTTTCCCCACTAGTAGGTGGAAGTCACAGATATCTCTCTCAAATGCTTTTCCCTTGCAGCTTAGATATCGATAGGACTGCAAGCACTGCTCAAAACACAATCTCGAATGCCCTTCCCGCCCAGATGATTTGAAAAATAAACGAATGATAAATACAATCAACCATGTTCCAGACAATCACTACACCGCAACATTAGGAAACATCTAGACAGTCATACAATTTCTAGTTCAGCTTTTGGAGCTATAAGGATTCTAGATTCCAAAGAAGGAAACTCTAGTTCACATCCTTCACTCTGAAATATTGACTTCTGAAACCATTTTCAGCACTGAAATGAAAAGTAGTGATACGCAAAACAGCACCCAGTATCTGTTGTAGCCTCGTTCAGTCAGTGAATTCTCTTGTGCAAAAATTGTTAGAATCCGAAATTTCCGCTACATCATACTACGTGAGTGAAACAGTTTAGACTTCCTTAATTCTATATGCCTTCATCTTCATTTTTTAGAATAGAACTTTCTAGATCTAGTATACGAACAACCTTAAAACTCCAACTAGTACCATATGACATATTGAACACATTGTCATCTTCCCAAATTTCCATAGATACAGCAAAGACAAAGTGCAATGTAGTTGTGCCAACAGCACAAAGAAAATTAGTAACACTGAGCCAACAGTAAAACTTGCAACATTAGGCAGCCAAAAACTTTCAACAATGAGGATGATCAGCAAAAGAAGACAACAAAAAAAAAACTTGAACAATTATACTATTTTCTAAAACAATAAGCTCCTGAGAGTTCTTTCTATGCCTACCTAGCAAATCACAATCAACAGCGAACAACTTTATGAATACAACAAAAATCAAAAACAAAATAGTGCATAACTAGAAGTATTAGTAAAGAACATCTAGCCTTGACTTTACCGCACAAGATTTAAAATAAAATAAAAAGGAAATAAATAATGGCTTGCATATGAACATTTTAGGTAGTCTATCCCTGATATGATGCAAGAAGTCGCTTTATCTATCCTTCATCAAACATTTATCATCTATTAGCAATTGATCATGAAAAATTAAATATATTTACTCGAGCAAAAACTTAGGTTTCCTCAATGACCTATAATCTGACCGAGTAAACAATTTTTTTGATGAAGTTCAAGGCATTTCACTAAAACAGCATCCAGAGGATGCAAAATAGAAAAGGAGATAGCTCTAGTACAAGATATCTTCTAGGCACAGTTTAAGGAGCTAACAAAATGTGAAGTTGGCATTGTTAGGTACATTACATCAGGCAGACCATCAAAAAAGATAGATTGAGTACATAATTTACCCCTTGAGCTTGTAGCCAAAACCCTTTTACACACCCTCCTTCGCGGGGAACCTTTTACACACCAAGCATTTCACGAAGTGTGTCCGACTTTAACTATGTGGGACATGTGTGTTCTACACACAAAAGAGGCGAATGCAAAAACAATTGTGTATCAAGCTTTATAGGACACCACGTGTACAACTTTCTAAAAAAATGAATCATTTTCAATTTCCAAATTTTAAAGGATAGAGATTACACTCAAAGAAAAATTCTACATCACCACCGATAACCTTCTTCCACTTTGAACCAATTTTCTTCACTACCAACCATCATCCCTAGCCTATGATCTCCATAAGTGACCGTCTCCATACACGATCACCATTTCAACACCTCCATATACCTCACCATGTTTTTCCTTCCAATGCTTACTCATGTGTAAAACTCTTCAAATATTCCATTCAAGTTTCTGGTGTATACTTTGGTCGGATTCGCTGCTCGATTACTGATTTTTGGGTTTTTGTGTGAGATTTGAATAATGGGTCTGGTGGAGGGTGGTAATATGTGGGGTTTTAGGGGTTTAGAGAGAGGAGGGTCGTCGGAAACTTAGAGGTCGTTGATTCCCGGTGACTCCTCCGGCAACTGGTCTAGAATTCAATAAATCTAGAGGTCTAGAATTCAATAAATGTATACTTACAAATGGGATTTTGGAGGCTTTGTCATTCCAAACAGCTAACAGTCCAAGCCCGGCAAAACAACTCAATCCACCGCACAACCAAGCCAATGCCTCATACTGACATCAAAAGCAGCTGAAGAATCTTCAATTATCATATATAATTAATTTGACTAACAAAAACGAAAAACTTAAAATCATTCTCAAAAAAGAAAAACTTAAAATTGTAAATTGTAAAACCATGAAGATAGCGATTCAAATACAAATCTAAAGTCAAAAGAACTAAACTTTCCAACTGATATAAAATCTTCATGTTTCAGACTATAATTAATTCTACTAACAAAAATAAAAAGTTGAAATTCTAAACGGCAAAACAATGAGTTGTGGTTTCGAAGACATTACAGATATAGAGGGTGTTTGGATTAGCTATTTTTAAGTATTGTAGCTTATAAGCTAAAAGTCAAAAGTTGGGGATAACCAACTTTAGCCCTTATTTTTTTTTACCTTTTTTGCCTAAAAAGAAGCCAAAACTTGGGGACAACCAATTTTAGCCCTTTTTTTTTTACGTTTTTTGCCTAAAAAGTAAGTGCTTAAACGCACCTTTACGTTTCCCAAACACCACAAAAGAGCTTAAAAGCTATTTTGGCCAAAAAGCACTTAAAAAGCCAATCCAAACACCCTCATAACATCTTCAAATTTCAGATATCCAATAATCAAGTTGGATTGGATTTGATAATAAATTTCACATATTTAATCTATTATAAAAAATTAAGATTGTAAATGGTAAAAACAATAAACATGTGATTCAAAGAAGAATCTTAAACAGCGTAAAGAATGAATCTTGGGTCTGACTCAACTCCAAAAGCTAGCTTATGAGGGGAGATTTGCTCAAGTCCATATATTGAGTCCAAATTCTCATTCCACAACCGAGGTGGGAGAATCAACAATCAGTAATCTAAAAATTCCAAAATTATCAATCAAATCTTCAATACACATTAAAACTAATTTTGACTAACAAAAAATGAAAATTGTAAACAGTATCAAATAAAAAAAAAAAGATCTAACCTTTCCAACGGTATCTGCTATTCGATCAATACAAGGCTCTGGAAAAGGAGTACCATTGTCCCATATAAGTTCATCATTAACTTGAAGCTACAATTAAATTAAAACGAAAATAGGGTTAATCAATCAAATAAAACAATGGAACTTAAACAAGTATAAATAACTGTATAAGTAATTACCGGTTTATCAGGTACGATGTGTTTGCCGACGGGAAGGCCCATGCCGGCGCGTGTACGAAGAGAGGATGCGACAGAGCGTGCAACGACGCCGTTTCCGCCCATGATGCGTGTAGCTGCATTACTTAATCTTCCAGCCATTTTCCGATGGTCGGAATCGTTCGTATGGTTGTTCGGAATTCAACGATTTGTGATTTAGTTCAATGTTCGTTTCCTAGTGGAGATTGCGTTACTGTATTGCCCTTTCCATTGCTTAGGGTAATGAACTCAAACGACGTCGTTGAGATACTTCTCTATTTTATCTTTTGGTCCTAGTCCTTAGTGTGAGTTTCAGAAATAGCACCAAAGTTTACTATTGTACATATAGGCATTCTTAAAGCCGAAAATGTCAGAAAAAACCCCTAGATTGGGGTAAACATCGTCATCTGATTTCTTAGTTCATTTCTTTTTTCTTTTAATCGTATCTTACATAGCCAGAGGATTTAAGAGTTGCTTCATTTATTCAATCAAATTAAAAAAATTACTTGCTAAGTACAATAAAACCTCAATAAATGAATATTTTGGAACAGACAAAAAATATTCATTTAGCGAGCTTATTTATTTATCGATAAATGAATATTGAATATTTTGCTTTAGACTTCTGATACCATAAAAGAAATAATTTCTTCATTATTTTCATTAATAAAAAAGTCATTTATTAAAATATCGTATTTCTACTATAATATTAATATCCTAATTACACTTGTACAATGATTTTACAAAATATGATAAGTAACCTAAATATACATAAATTGTGTGAGATACACGATTTTAGTTTCTGTCAGTTTGTTGCTTGGAGAAAAATAAACCATAGTGCTTTTTAGGGTGTAGTGTTGGGTTTTGATATTGGTGAATAGGAAATGATGGGATAAAAATTAAAGAGGGTAAAAGGCTCTTTTGTCCCACATCGAAAAAAGGGAAGGAAAGAGAGGTGTATATATTACATTACACCTTCTCGAGCTGCTAAAAGGGTTGAGAGGGCAAAGACCCCTCGCGCCGTCGTCATCGCTCGGCTCGGCTTCGGCTTCGGCTTCGGATTGATTGATTGATTGATAATCTTTTTGAATCATTATTTAGCCAAGTACAGATTATTATACCAACATGTAGTATTTAATCAAATTCTGTCATTCACTTCTTTTTTCCCGAAAATTCTGGGGCACGAAAGAGATTCCTTCTCTTATGCATTATTGGATGGACTTTGTAGATAGGAATGCAAATATTAAAGCCCAGTTATGAGTACGGCTTGTATGTGGGCATTGACGAGGTGAACTTAAAATCCAGCTGTAGACACGTAGTCTGTGTTCGAATAGTGGGGGAGCAATTTTCTCACTTCTGGGATAGAACTGCTATTTCAGGATTAATCTAAGCTAGATTTTTTTTTAAAAAAAAGGGCTTTTCTTTGTTTCAGTTGTTCTCCAAATGTCTACCTTATTCTGTTTCTAGACCGTCTTAACCATTTTTGGATCTTAACTAGAAGCCTTTTTATCTAAAATTGATCTGAGCAGCTCTTGTTTTATATTCAACTTAGCAAGAGAGCGTCCATGTTGTTTGTCCTACACTAAAGTTTGATTTTCAGTTTTATAATTTTATGTTCTTGTTCCCATTGCATTAAAGAAAGTTTAACGTTGTTAATGGCTTCAGCAGGCCCCTAAAGATGTTAGAAGGGGTGTCTAGTAGCATGAACTTCAGGAACAAATTGACTATTGTTACTCTAATGTTGGATGGCTTGAAAAATCTCATGCTGGATTTTCTTTCTGTGCTTCTTTATATGAATGGTTACTTTAATCTATATTCTCTCTGAGCAACTCCAAGGTACATCCTTGAGAGTCGCAATAAATGTGTTAATTATATTTGGCCTTTGGATACAATGACTTGCTACAACAACTATGACGACAATGAAAAAGCATAACTTTGTGCTTATGAAACATCCAGCAACAAGTGAAGTTTTAAAGATGGACTGGTTTTATGTATTTTTTTTTTCATTCATATGCCTTTTGATTGTTGACTTATTTCGACCACGTCTTTACTGGGAGCAAACAGAGTTGGATGCTCTAAGTTTCTGAGGTCTGAAGTGTTCTGTGGTCTACATTGTGTTTGAAACTTCATGTAGAATGATTTTAGCAACTGGATGGTTTATGTAGTGAGGCTGGCTCTTGAGGAGATATCAGCAAATCTGACTGGTTATGAACACAATGCAGTCACATGTATTGGCATGAGGACCGAGATACCGGTACTCAGTCTTTCTGTTCTTTCATTGAAATTGTCGTAATGTTCCCCAAGATTCTTCTGCTTACAGTTTAACATATATGCTGTTCTCATGTTACTTTCCACATTAGTTATTGAAATGTTGAACAGCTCGTCAAAGTCATTACATTCTCTAATGCTGCAGCTGATAGTAGCTAATGCCATATCGGCTAGCGTCTGACCTGCTTCTAATGAAAGCCAAGATTAGATGAATAATCACGCTAATGAAGATACTAACTTACTAGAACACTTCTGTTGTAAATCATTGATTCCTTAAACGTATTGTTGGCTTAAACACGATATCTGTTTTTCTTGCTTCCTGGATTCATGTGCATCACATCAAGGTATATTAGCTTCTGTTTTCTGTAGCTTGAACAAATTGGGCCCTGTGGTCTAGTTGCCTGGGTCAGACCTGTCGCTCTCTTGCTTACACCAATTGCTAATAATATGTGATACATGCTGAGGGGTCCCCATTTTTCCACTTTTAGATGGAAAGTGGACTATTTGGTATGTGTTTTACCTCCAAGAAAATTACATTGGAAAGCTTTCCATTTTACAACTAGCAGGCAGAAGAGGAAAGGCCACTGAAACTTGTTCAACAACTAAAGAACTATGTTTAGCAGCAAAAGCTAACCTTTAAAGTGATAGGTGAAGAAATTCCTTTGCGAATACGTTTATTAAATTCTTCATCCATAGACATCCACCATTTAAAGCCAAACGTCATTTTCTTACCACTCAAACATATAACTATCGCCGATACCTGAGTTTCTAGTTATACTTTATGTTGCGGTGGAATGTCCTAACTATTATGGAAAACAGTTGTGTACTACTATGTCATACTAATTTTACCAGGTGATTTTGGATGAAACAATCACCAAGCTCAATCCTGACTTCTTCTGGTTTGGAGGTGGTGAGATCGACCTTACTGGGGATCAGGACATCAGAATTCATTGATTTTGTGAAACCATTCGTTGTCAACTGTAGCAGTAGTTAAAAGAACCCCATTTTTAAAAGTCACTCAATAAGGGAAACGGATGGGTACTGAAGTAGGCATTATTGCGCCTTGAAACCTGCAAAATGCTATATACGGTGCTTCTATTTGAGCTTTTCTCCAAAATTGGTTTCCATGTTTTTGACATGATTGTAATTCGTCAATAGTTAGGTTCCGTCGCACTGTTGTGACCTATGGTTAAATGTGCAGGGATCCCAATTAATCATCCTACGTCATCCCTTGGTGGTGGAATAATCACATAGTTGCCATGTTAGGATTTGAATCCCAAATTCGATCTTTGTAAGGAGGTTCTCAGGAAAGATTGGAGAGAGTCACAATGGACCACTTTGATACCAGTTGTTAGGATTTGAATCCCAAATCCGACCTTTGTAAGAGGTTTCCAGGAAAGATTGAAGGGTCACAATGAACCACTTAAATATCAACCTCCTTAGACAGAACCTACTTACTCAGTGATGTAAGCGAAGAATAAATAACACACACAATTGATAACGGAGTTCGGCCAATTTTGCCTACGTCTCCGGACTGCTGCAGATTTTTATATAGGGAGGAATATTACAACAGTGTTTACAACACTCAGACTCACAACCCGATCTTAATTAGACCGGAGAATTTTCTCACCAAAATTCTTTCACAAAAGCTTCTCTTTTTCACTAAGAATATTTCGCTTAGTGTTTCTCTCTAGTTTTAGGATAATTTGAATGAGAATGAAGAGGCCTCTATTTATAGGCAAAAAAATTCTAATTTTTCCCAAGATGAATAGTGAATTTACTGTATTTTTTGCAGCTGATGAACAGTAAATTTACTGTTCTTTTTGCGGCTGATGAACAATAAATTTACTGTTCATTTTGCGACATCACTGTTCATTTTGCTGCTTGCTGCTTTTAACCCAACAATCTCAATACTGACTGATTTCAAAATAATAGAACTGCAGCTGGAATCCCAACAGATTCTTATAAATAGAATTATGTTGGTCTCATTTTTAACTAATTTTCCTCTTCCTCTTTTGCATAACGCGGTCGGTAATGTCTCTTTTTATTGATGTTTGTGAAAGAAATAATTCCTTAATTATGAAAAATATATATATATAATTTAAAATAGGAGAATCTTATTCCTACTTTACATCTAAAATCATATTATATATGAAGAATAACTATACACTTATGGTAATATTACAATTCTAATTATGGTAAAGTCTAATACTAAATATCTGTAAAATCAATCATCAGACACGGACACACAGCGTACGGGCTTATTTTAACACACCATTGCGGTCATAGCATGGCTCTTCGTCTGGCATCGTCTCTAAAATCTTCAAAAAGGACTGAGGAAGACTCTTTGTAAAGATGTCTGCAATTTGATATCTGGAAGGGACATGGCAGACACGTACTTGTCCTTAACTTGTATATATATGTCTTTCATCAATAAGAATAACTATACAATTTTAATTATGGTACAAGTCTAATACTAAATATACAGAAAATCAATCATTGTAGACGAACAAGAGCCGCGGCGCTGGGCTTATTTTAACAGTTTGAATTAGATCTTTTTAATTTAAGTGTTACCTTAAACGATGTGAATAATTTATCTCTATGTTTGAATTTCAATTCCTCTTAAAAAGACCTTTTTGAAGATACAAAATAGAATAAGTATCTTATCCAAAGATATTCCATTTATATATTACACCACCGACGCATAGAACTTGCACATTGATTTATAAGTTTTGTTTTAGTATCTATTGATAATGTAAATATTTGACATGATTACTTAAAAGCAAACAAGAGACAATAATTTGTAATAAATATATTGAGCGTGTAAATAATTTTCACATGATCATTCAAAATATATCTTCACCTCCCCAACCTCAACCATGACACTCTTCCAACTCAAACAAGAGTGACAAATAGCAAATTTGTTTGCCTGCTTAAGGTTGTGCACATAATAAATGACAAAAATTGATTTGGTTTCTTGGATAGCAAATGCAAAGGGACAAACAACAGAAACTAACACAACTGTCTCCATCGTTAAAGAAGAAAAACCAACCAACAAATTCACAGCAGAGAGACCACCACTCCACCCCACTCTTAATTCTTTTGCTATATATTTATATTTGTGTGCACTTTTTAAAATCAAGGTACACTTGATAAAAACAACACAATAATATGAGGACCATATCCATCCCTAAATAAACCTCAACCCCTCTTTCTCATTCAATAAATCAACATGCATTAATGTAACACGTGACCATAATAACACTTGATATTTCTTGCTAGCTAGGGCTTTTAGCAACTCTTAGTCATTTCTATTTGGACCTACATGGAGTATTCTAATCTAGGATTCTCCTTCATTTGCGAAAATAAAAAAGAACAAACTGAAAACCGACAGTCTCACTTACGTATAAACGAGAAAGCAAATATACTTAAATATATATCTAGTGGTTTGTGTTGTGAATGGGTGGTTTTCGATGGGGTTGTGCGTAGTCCATAACCACTACGTCTTCCACAGGATCGTTTTCAATGGAGCCTGTTGTGCTGATGGAGATTCAAGAATCAATCGCCATTGTCTCCTCGACATCTGCATACAAATATAATTATTACTTGAGCTAAATTAACCAATTTCTTCACGATAAGCTTTTAACTACTCGTAATATACATACTATTGGTGTAAAAACGATTTAGACTAACAATGCAATTTAACCTTTGTCGCAGGTTATGATCTGTATTATGTTGCACGTTACTAGTTCCACTTATTAATTATGAGTTGTTATCTCTAGATATTTTTTAGTTGATCTAATAGTATAAAAATTCTACTAATAAAAGTTATCATGTATAAATAGTCGTATCCACATTTAAAATGAGATGGACGTTCAACATGCATAGAAATTGCATACTTAGCTTATTATGCTTCACAATATGCATGTGTAAAACGGTGAAAGATGAGCGAGATTAATCGTTGACAACAAAAAAGATAGCAGCCTGATGCCCTCAAAAGATATCTCAATCAATGCAGCGGCTATATGGAAGCAGTAGTAGATGCTACAGATTACAATGAAGAGAGGTAGAAGAAATGAGAAGGAGAGGTCGATAGTAGACAGAGATGGAAGGTTCAGTAATGGCGGTGAGGGATTGAGAAGAAGAAGAAGGCGGTTGAGGAGAGAGAAGAGAGAGTAGGGAGAAAAGAAATCGTTTTATTGATTGTATTGAAATGTTTTTAGTTATTCTTCTGTGTGGGCACACACACGTACATATACTCAAAAATATCCCAATCCCAAATATCCCCCAATGTATACAAAATATCTATACAATGTATGTATTCTAGATATTTCTAATTGTATTTTCTACACCCCCCCGCAAGCTAGGCAATATGAAGATATTCTTCATTCCTAGCTTGGATAGCAAATACGCATGTTGAGGTCGACCCAATGCTTTTGTCAAAACATCTACAGTTGCTCGTCGTCAGCAAGAATGTACGTAGGTACACCAATCCTCGAACTGCTCGAATGAAATGGCAACAATGTCGATGTGTTTAGTTCTCATGGAAGACCGATTGCCGCACCGCATCGACCGCTATCGAGAAATAGAGGAATTGGTGTCTTCATGCGCCGATTCCCACTTCTTTGTAAAGACGACGATCCAAATCACTTCACCATCGTGGGTCGCCATTGCTTATATTCACTCGCAGAGCTCTCGATACAGCTGTTCTGCTTTCTGGATTTCCAGGAAACAAGTGAGTTCCCAAAGAGTATCATGTAACCTGTCACTGACTTCCTACTGTTGATGCAGGAAGCCCAGTCTGCATCACAGAAAGCCTTTAACTCTCGTGTGCTAGACTTATGTAGAAGAATCCCCAAACCTGGTTCCTGCTTGATATATTTAACAAGCGCGGGCCGCCTTCCATATGTGATTCCTCGAGATTGCATGAACCGCTCAAACATTGTACAGAGAAGGCAATATCAGGTCTGGTATTCGTCAAATACAACAATCGACCAATTAACCTTCTGTAGGCAGTGGGATCAGATAAAGGCTCATCAGGCAGCTGCTGTGTTTCATCAGACTTCTGCTTAGCCATATGTTGATCAAACTCCAAAGTTGTATATTTCACATTCATATCCATAGCGATGACACCGGTTTGGCCCCGAGAGTCCCAACCGAGACAAGCTCTCAGAGCATATTTTCGTTGCGCATAAGTATACCCCGGTCACTCCCGCAAACTCTATTCCAAGAAAATACCGCAATTCTCCAAGGTCTTTTATCTTGAACGCCGCTTCAAGGTGTCTTTGTAGAAATAAGTTGCACACTATTTCCAGTTATCAATAAGTCATCCACATACACCAAGATGACTGCAATACTTCCATCTTTGTGTTTGGTAAACAAAGAGTAATCCCTGCTGCTCTGCTGGAAACCAGAAGCAATCAAAGCTGTGGTTAATTTAATGTTCCACTGCCGTGATGCTTGTTTCAAACCATACAATGACTTCATCAATCTACACACCTGTTTCTTATCACTCTGAATGTTGAACCCCTCAGGGACTGTCATATAAACCTCCTCATATAGGTCGCCTTGTAAGAAAGCATTATAAACATCCATTTGATGGATGGACCATTGTTCTCGCTCACAGAGATCACCGCCTCACAGTGACATCTTCACTACAAAGAGAAAGTCTCTGGTAGTCCAAACTCCTTTCGACTATATCCCTTCGCAAATGCCTTGCTCAGATCTTTCAACTTCTCGCCGCTTTGTACTTAATCTTATAAACCCATCCGCATCCTATAGCCTTTTGTCCTTTGGAAGTGACACCAATTTCTGTGTACCATTATCTTCCAAAGCTTTTATCTCAAATTTCATCGTTCCACCCATCTCAGATCCTCACGCTTCTTTATATGAACTAGGCTCAACATTCTCTGACAGATGAGCTATGAAACTCTGATATCTGGGTGATAGATTAGTATAATCTACTTTATCAGATATAGAGTATAGACAGCTTGAGGACCCATGACTTGTAACAAAATCTTTGTGCCAAATAGGAGGCTTACTAGGTCTGGAAGATCTCCTAAGAGTACCACATTCTTTGAAGCCGATGTTCCATTCTCTTGTTGATCGCTTCTCGATTCGATTGCCCGGTGAACATGGATCTTCATGTGTCCTATCTAATGGCACATTAACTGATTCATGATGAGCTTCCTGAGGAGTTCTGACTGTGTGGTGTATCAGATCATCATAGTTGAAATGTTCATGTGCTCTAATGGAATGGGCAGCATCATCAAGTCCTCCTTTGTAGGGAAAAACATTCTCCATAAATACCACATCTCTGCTTACAAAGAATGTTTCACTTTCCATGTCATATAACCTATATCCTTTTTGTGCATCACCATAGCCAAGAAACACAGCCTTTCATCGCTCGACCGAACTTGTCTCAGTTTGCGTAATTGTTGCAAAACATAGGCAACCAATCACCCTTAAATGAGAGAGTGATGGTGGCTTGTTATACAACAATTCATAAGGTGACCTATTCCCTATAACAGTAGAGGGTACTCTGTTCAGAATGTATACAGCTCCTATCACTAACAGACCCCAAAACCTGTCTGGTAAGCTGGCCTGAAATTTGATAGCTCTAGCTGTTTCTAATATATGCCTATGCTTCCTTTCTACCACACCATTTTGTTGTGGTGAGTATGGACATGAACTCTCATGTACCACACCATGCTTTGTAAATAGCTCCCTGCAATTATGATTGAAAACTGCTCCATCATTCGACTGACCCTCCGGATGCCGAATTTCAAACTGATTTCTAATCTCAATAAAAAATTCTGTTAAAACTGTGACTACATCTGACTTTAATCTCATTAAAAAAACCCAAGTCCATCTAGAGAAGTCATCCACTATGGTCAAGAAATATCTCATTCCATTATATGTTTCTACTTTGTAAGGACCCCATACATCAACATGTAGCAAATGAAAAGGTCTATTAGCTCTACTAGTACTAATAGGAAAAGGAACTCTTGTCTGCCTAGCCAAAGGGCATATTTCACATCTGTCTATGGCAAAAGAATGGTTATTATTAAAAAAGGACATTTTCTTTAGACACTCACGGGCACATGACATAATCTCTATGCCATGTTCTTGCATCCATCGATCGTCTTTGCCATACACCTCTCACAGAACTTCCCTTATTCTCTCAGTATCCAGCACACAAAGGTACATACCCATCCTCTTCATCACTAATCCTCACCTTCCTGGATGAGAGATCACAAAAATGCAGAGTGGGAAAAGGTGACACTACAGCTTTAACTCTAGTCACCTTTGAAACCGATATATGTTAAATTTGAAAGTTGGTATGCATAGGACATTGCCAAGAACATCACCTTTTCCAAGATGGCAATCACCAATGTGAGATACTTTGACTGAATCACCTGTTGGCAAGTGTACCCTTCCTGTATTCTCTGGCAAGTATGCATTTCGCAAACAATTCTTGTTACCAACCATATGATTAGTGGCCCCCGAATCTACAATCCACTTCATTTGTGTCTCAGTATCAGAAGAGTTCATACCTGCCATATTTGTTATTCCCATTCTTCCTGTTTTCTCATCCAGCAGTTTTAGAAGTTGTTGATGTTGACCGTGTCGCTTACGTGGAAAGATTGAGACTCCCGGTCAGAACCGTGATTCTCGCCGAGGCCTTTGCTGATTGTATAGTGACTGAGTCTCCTGATTGTGTCCATAGCTCTGTTGAAAGTTTCTCTGCTGACAATATGCTGGTTCATTCTCCTTCCCAGCAATATCAGAGTATACTTCAGACCCTGCCACATTGTATGCCTTCTTAGTCTTGTTTTTAAAATTCTCAGGGTAGCCAATTAACCTATAACAATCATCTTGAAGATGTCCAGTTTTGTGACAGTAATCACATTTCATCAACTTGTTGCAATCTTGTCTGAAGTGTCCCTTTCCATGACAATAATCACAATATGCATTAGGATTGTATGGTTTTCTCTGCTTTGCGACTCCACCAGTACCTCCATTTCCACCCCTTCCTGTTCCATTTCTGGTTGTAAACATTACGGATGAATCAATTGACTCCTGTATCATTCGACTGTTTCCTGCAACTATCCTCTGACTTTCTTCTTGATTCACCATTGCATATACCTGATTTAGATTAGGTATTTTTTGCATCATTAAAATCTGGCTTCTCGCTTGATTGTATCCTTCATTCAACCCCATCAAAAACTGCAGCACTCTCTGGTAGTGTAGATGGTTACTGAACTCCTTAGACTTAGGACAGCAATCTGGAGGTGGCATGATCGAATCATATTCGTCCCACAGATCCTTAAGCTTGGTATAATATATGGATACTGGCATGGTCCCCTGCCTTAGCGTGAAAATTTCCTTATGAAGTTGAAAGGCCCTTGCGCTATTTACTTTATCAAACCTTTCCTTCAGTTCTTCCCAAATAGTATAGGATTCTGAATTAAACAGCATCCCACTGAATAGGCTTTTGTTCACATTCCCCATCAGCCATGAAACAACGATGGCATTACACCTATCCCACAGCCTTGCCATATCACCTTGAAACATCTCCCTCCTTATCGTTCCATCGACAAATCCTAGCTTGTTCTTTCCTAACAATGCTAGTTTCATTGCCCTACTCCATATCGTGTAGTTGTCCATTCCACTCAATGTAACTCCTACCGATAATGACCCCGGCGCATCGGATGGAAAAAGATACAGTGGATGATTATGGTCCACAGTCATCGTCATTGTTGTAGTTTCACTCGACAACTCCGCCAAGATATTTTCCATTATCTATTCCAGTACAAGTATTGATTTCACTTGCGAAAATACAGATTTCAACAAAATTACTTATGAATCTTGCGAATCTTCACCGATCTTCAGATATTCTTCACTCGAGACACAGATCCTCAGATATCCTTCTGCATGTGTCAAATATCCCCTTTCATCGGTCAATTTCAATTTTCCTCACTCGATTTGTAGATTCCTGGAATTTCCTGTTGCATGCGTCGGGAATTCCCTCAATCTGCCTCATCGATCCACGAGGCTTTGATACCAAGTTAAATTACCGGTTCATTGAAGAACACAGTAACTTATTACATTAATCAATTATATCTCAATCAATGCAGCGGCTATATGGAAGCAGTAGTAGATGCTACAGATTACAATGAAGAGAGGTAGAAGAAATGAGAAGGAGAGGTCGATAGTAGACAGAGATGGAAGGTTCAGTAATGGCGGTGAGGGATTGAGAAGAAGAAGAAGGCGGTTGAGGAGAGAGAAGAGAGAGTAGGGAGAAAAGAAATCGTTTTATTGATTGTATTGAAATGTTTTTAGTTATTCTTCTGTGTGGGCACACACACGTACATATACTCAAAAATATCCCAATCCCAAATATCCCCCAATGTATACAAAATATCTATACAATGTATGTATTCTAGATATTTCTAATTGTATTTTCTACAAGTTCACACACCAAATGGAATTTAGACGAAAACAAATCCACAAAAGCAAACTTTCTGTTTACGATTGTGAATCACACTAAAATAAATGTGCAAAAAGTGGAATTGACTTCTCTTTTGTTGAGATATACCATATATATACATTGTATATATATGTGTTTAGTTAGTTAGTGGTTAGTTTGTTATGAGTTTATTAATTAGTAGCTTTGTCTGTTAATGATCAGTCAGTAGAGTTAGCAGTTAACATTAATTCTAAGTGTATATATAGAGTACACTAGGTATTGTAAACACAACAAGAAATCATTATAAAGAAAAATATCTCAGAAGAGCAAATTGGCTCCCCAAAAATATCTTTCTCTCTTCTCGATTTACAGTTTTTTCTGCTCAATTTATAGTTTCTCTTCTCGATTGTTTGTGCTTGCTTCTCTGCTTACCAGGTTTGGTATAGATCGATCGAGGAGTTCGAAAATCCAAAATCGCTGAAACGTATTCTGTTTTCTTCTCAGTTTTCGCGATCGAAAATTGAAGGAGTCGAAATTGAAGAACTGAAAATCAAAATTGTGAAGGAACTTAGATCGAAAAGCGAAGGAACTGAAAATCGAGATCTAGACATTACAGAATCGAGAATTGCGATTTTCTGAAAATCAGAATCGCGAAGCAATCGATTCGACTCGGAGTGTGTTTTGATCGATATCGAAGGAGTTGATAGAGTATTGAGGTGAAAATCAGAAGCAATTGAAAACTTGAAAATCGAAATCGCGATTGCGATTTCCTTCGAAAAATCAGAAAATCGAAGGAATTTTCTTCTGAAAAATCAGAATTGAAATCGAGGAACTGCAATATTGAGGTAATCTTTGTAGAATATATTTTTCTTCTGAAAAATCAAAATGGAGAATCAAAAAACTGAAAATCGAATTCGCGATTGAAAATCGAAACCGCTATTTTCTTCTAAAAATCAGAGTATCGAAAATCGATTCATCTTATTTGTTCCGCTATGAAGATGTTATCATTTTCTGCGGATACGTTCAGCCTTTGGTTATCGTTGCGACGTCAAAGATCGCCGAGGATTTGAAGGAATGTTCATTACTATGTGATGGACTTGGAGAATATTATTGCCTGCACCTGATTCTGTTGGTGTAGCTACTGCTGCTGGTGCTACAGCTGCTTGTACCTGTTCTGTGTGATTGTTTCAGGGTGAGCAGTTGGTGTAGATGTTGCTATTGCAGCTCATGTTAGGGATATTATTGGATTTCTATGATCTTCTATAGAAAATTTTCTATCGATAGAAGGATCGAGGGGTTCTTAGCGACAAATAGACTAAGAATGAGGGATACTTCGTCGAAGACAATATGGATTGAGTTGAAGCTCAATTCAAAGAGTTATTCACTGGTCGATCAAGTTAGATTGCATGTTTTTATATGTGTAGCTCATGATAGGAGAATCGAATGATTTCTAGCCGGAATTGGACTAGAAATTGACGGAGATTCCGCTGCATAGCCGAGATTATTGAAATAGCTTGCGTGATGAGAATCAAGAGATTCTTTAGTCCGAATGAGACTAGAGAACGAGGGGTTCTTGCCGTCATTTTACATAAGGAGAATCGAATGATTCTCTAGTCCGAGTGAGACTAGAGAACAAGGAGTTTTTCACTATTATTGCTGCTGAAATGTTACAGCTCCTGGAATGTTGGTGACAGAGCAAGAGTTTATCTGTCAATTGGATGGGATTGTTGGTGCAGCAAGTGTTGCTGCTACTGATATTTGATACTGCGAGAACCGGCAGATTGCGGCAGTGTTCTTCTTCGATTTCACCGATATTCTTTGGAATTTTGGTGGTATTACTGTTGCTTCTCACTGTTGTGTTATTGCTCACTGCTAAACTTGTTGATGTGATTTTGGCAACTTTGCAGCAATGAATTGTGATACTGCAGAAATTGAAAGATCAAATAAGTAAGGGCAAGCCTAATATCGAGGTTGTCGATCTTGATTGCTATAAGAACTTGAAGTGGAATTGGATGCTAGAGAATGATGTGAATGATATACCAGATTTGCCTTTTAGCATGGACGCAGATGAGGAAAAACTCATTCTTTATGAGAAAACAGAGGTTACTGATTATGAGCTTAAACCTGGAGGAATAAATATAAGGGTCACAGAAGAGACAAAGCACGAGTATGTTGTGTTGTGGATATTTCCTGCTCTGATGAGCATGTTGTGGTTGCTGCAGCTGATAATGTAGCAACTAATGGTATTGCAAATACACCAAAATCTGATGGGGTACATGTTGACCCCTCTGCTACCTTTGCCGGTGACTGTTAATGCCACAACTGCTAGTGGTATTGTTGTTGCGACTGACTTGGCTACAGCTGAGCTTGCTGCTCTACATAATGTTGTTGTTGGACATGATGCAACATCTACTGAGGCTATGGCTGCTAAAGCTGCTTACTGATGTTGGTTTTTCTATTGCTCCCAACTTTCAAGCTATGACTGAAAACTATGTTTTCAGTGTCTAGCTTGAGGGGGGAGTTGAGATATACCACATATATACATTGTATATATATATGTGTTTAGTTAGTTAGTGGTTAGTTTGTTATGAGTTTATTAATTAGTAGCTTTGTCTGTTAATGATCAGTTAGTAGAGTTAGCAGTTAGCATTAATTCTAAGTGTATATATATAGTACACTAGGTATTGTAAACACAACAAGAAATCATTATAAAGAAAAATATCTCAGAAGAGTATATTGGCTCCCCAAGAATATCTTTCTCTCTCTTCTCGATTTACAGTTTTTTCTGCTCAATTTACAGTTTCTCTTCTCGATTGTTTGTGCTTGCTTCTATGCTCGATCCTCTGCTAGTTTAACATCTTTTAATAATAATAATTTTTATGATACAACAACAACATACCCCGTGTAATCTCACAAGGTGGGTCTGGGGAGGGTAAAAAATTAACATAAAATTATAAATTCTTTCTTGTAATTAAGTGTGTGAGTGTAACACTACTTGACTCTTCCAGAATGATATAAACACCAAATATATCGTAGAGAAAAAATATTAGAGTATTACTTTTACTTGAGCTATGATATGATGCCCTTGTTTCCTGTTAGTCACACCACATATTTTGTCATTTATTAAAATTTACAGGGTAAGAAATAGGATACTAAGAATTGCTTTGATGATTTCAAAAACAAGGCAAAACATATAAACTTCTTTTTATTTTTTCCTTTATCTATCTTTCTCCTTAGTTCTTGATAATATTATCACTCTTAACATGGAAAAGTATGTCATTTAATTATAAAGTGTCCAAACAAGGTTGGGTAATTAGTTGAGTTACAAAAGGAAGAACCATAACGAAAAATATTTTAATTAGAGTTCATTATGTTTTTTGCGTCGACTATGTTGTTTACCTAAGCCAGCAATGATCTGCTATGCTAATTAATTGCTATGCACAATCACCTCATTAATTATAGCACAAAACATTGAAAATTGACATGTTTCAACAAGAACAGAAAATTTTAACGTGATGAAATGAACGTAGCTGATCTTATCCAATACCTTTATTCTCATCGTCATCTTCCTTTCCTTTTGCATCATCTCTTCCATTATTTTCAGACATGATTATTCTTCCTTCTGCTTTTGATATGTCACTAGTAAAAAATGTTACATCCTGCAAATAATAAATAAATTATAGTTCTAAATATAAGCTTAAAACAAGAAACTAAAGAAAAAAAATTATAGCAAACCTTGCTAGAGAGTAGTATTGTGTTTTGTTTGTCCGTAGTTGCAATTAGTGGCCTAGCACTGCATGCATGGAGGAGACAAATACAAACCAAAAGATAAACAAGAAACATAGACATATTGAAGATCTTTTGGGAGCTTATGATCAATTATATTTCAAAGAATAATGCTTGAAATTCTTGCAAATTGGTAGCTAGGGTTGTGGGATATTAGTAATGAATTTTGTGGTCATATAAGTAGTGGGAAAAGAGCAATGAATGCATTAAATGCAGGTTTTGTAGGGAGATGAACGTAGAACATGCAGGTGCTTGGATATGCTGATCCTTCACTAAATTTTTGAAGATATTGGCGGCCTCCCCATGTCCCCTCCTCCTAGGGATGTCAATGGGGCGGGGCGGGGGCGGGGGAAGGGTATCCCATACCCGTACCCACCACCTAAAACACATCCCCACCCCCGCCCCACCACCCATCACGGGTAGTAATTCTTCCACCCGCCCCCGCCCCACTTACTTCACGCGGATATCCACTTACCCGGTGGGTACCCATTAATAAAATGCTCAAATAATGTCTAACAATTGTTTTAGTCACCAAAATGAAAGTTATATAAGAAAAAAGGGAAAAAAAAGAACCTTTCCACTATGGTGTATCGAATATCAAGTCTAAAACCTTGCCAAAATATTATGAATATTAAAAAACAGTAAAGATGAAAATATTTAACAAAAAAAAGGAGAACAAAGAGAATAAGAAAAATAAACGTGGTGCATTACGGTGCGGGTTAGCTCAAGTCACATTTTAAATCAAGAAAGGGCCAAATAAATTCGTAAATAGCCTAATTAAACTAATAGATGATACGGATATGGGCGGTGCGGGTACGGTCGGTGTGGGTACGGTGCGGGTAGCGGGACGGGGGGTGCGGGGCGGGTCTTATATGAAATCCACCCCCGCCCCACTACCCATGACGGGTAGCACTTTTGATACCCATACCCTCCCCACTACCCACCAAACCATCCCCATACCCGTCCGATTGAGGCGGGTGCGAGCTACCCGCATTACCCGCCCATCGACATCCCTACCTCCTCCTATAAACTTCTCAATCAACATGAGCCTACAGATTTATACAGAGGTGAATTCAAAATTTAACTTGCTCGGTTTAATTTTTTTATGAGTTTATATTTAATATATTTGACTATGAACACAGAGACATTATACGGGGTCATTCACATGTATGGTCATTCACATGATGCACAGAGTTATTGAAATATAGGAGTATATTTTAAGGAAAAAGACTCAATTTTAATTAAGTATACAAAAATCCATTAAAAGAATATATGTATAATGAAAAGGTCACTCAATTTTACATAATAGTAGAAATTCAATTATGTGATTAAATCAAATTCTTAAAAATTCTTAATTTCCTTTGTTAGTTTACCCTGTAACTAACTATCATGCAAGTCCAATGAGAGTGTGAGCATCACACTATTCTTTCTTCTGGGGCCATTCTATACTACTAGCAAAGAAGACTCCTAAAATTAGTAGGCCTTAATTTGAGGCTTTGTAGTATAATTCTACCAAGAACATCGGCTTTTCATGTCGATCTTCCGTTCGGTCAATTGGACAACGTCATCTTCGTTTAGTTTACTATTCAACATCCCCAACTCCTAATTGTACATGTATAACTAAACCCGGCCCGACATAGATCCGGCTAATAGGGTAGGGGCTGGGCTAGGTCGTTTTATTAGGGGGTTGGGTCGGACAACATAGACCCGGCCCATCAGTGAGCCCGATTAATGGCCCACCTGGGCCCGACCCATATTTTGGAAATATTCACTTCAAAGATTGCCCAAAAAATTTATCACTTGAAGACGTATGGGTTCGAACCTCATACCTCTTACATGTAAAATATGCTCTCAATTATCGAGTTACCTCCTTATTTGTTACCTAAAACAATTAACAATCATATATGACCATTATAAATAAATTTGTTTTCTTAAAAAAAAATCCAGTCATTGGGAGTGGGCCACCAACGATCCAATTAATCTCCAAACGTCTATATAGTCGTTTTTTACTCCTCCCCCACCCCCCAAAACAACCCTACCTCCCACTTATTTTTAACCCCAAACTTTAATATATTATATTTTGACCCTATCTTTAAACTATAATTACCCATTCATCCTTCTTCATTCTTAAAGTTAACTATTTAATTTGGAAACCATCTACCTTTATGCAATGATTTATAGTCACACAAAATATATGTGACTCATTTAACACTACAAGTTTAAAGTTTTTTTTTCTTTCTTAAACTTTGTGTCCAGTCAAATAGACATATCAACAATTACATGAATAATTTAAAATAAAACTTAAAACTTAAATTGATAACCTTGCAAATTCAAAACACACAAACTTGAACAGCGAAATATTGCAAATAAAAAGTTCAAAACATACAAATTAAACGACTAACATCGATGGAAAATTTTAGTGAAGCGATAAACTTCAAAGTTCAACTTCATGCCTTTTCACCAAATGTCTACGCAACACACCAGTACCCCTCAATACCCGACGCTCCGGACTTATGGAGATATATGTCACCACAATGTTGACATTTAACATGCTCATCGTCTACTCGCTCAAAATGCATCCACACCGCACTTGAAGTTAATCTTCGAACTCGAGGAGAAGGTGGAGGATTATCCATGAAAGTTGAAAGTAGAAATGTACACTAGTTGAATAGAAAATTTAGATAAAGAGAAAATTGTGGAAGAATAATGTGAAAATGAAGAAGAATTGAGGGGTATCTATAGTTTTGAGATAGAGCCAAATTGTAGTTTATTAATAAATTTATGGATTCAAATAAAATTGACAACAACTAATTTTTTAAATTTACAACGACTAGTTTTTTTAATTGAACAACCATTAATTTTTGGTTGAATACATGTATGACCTCTTTAACTTGTGAAGAGCCAAATTGTAGTTTATTAATAAAATTATGGATTCAAATAAAATAGACAACTATTAATCTTTTAAATTTACAACGGCTAATTTTTTAAATTGGACTGAATACTAACAACGGTCCGAACCGGCCAGGTGTGAAAATGGCCGGTCCGATCCGGCTCACTTGACAGACTTACGTACAACTCAGTCAAATTTTGATGGACGTTCGGCCTAAAATCCGTTTGAAAAAAGTCCTCATCTAAAGTTGACTTATTTATAGTACTAGTGTTACAACTAATTATAAGTATCATTGGAAGTCATTCTAGTGGTTGCAACACCTTCTTGTGTATGATTAATTTTAATTAGTGATTCTAATTGATATTTAAATAAAATTAAGTGACTTTTTTATTAAGAAAAAATAGTTTAGTTACTGTCTAAGATGTTCGGCCAAGTTACTTGATAGAACTTTCGTTTAGTGACTTTGGTATAATAAATGAAATCAGTTGATCAGTGATTATCCGAGAAATTAAATCCACAGGTACATGCGTGTGCATATAAAATTTAATTAGACATATCTCACTATCTCCTGCCGACTATGGATGACAGAATTGAAGTTAGAACTGAAAATGGTTGGCTAAATATATTGTTCTACATACTACTTTGAGTAAATCTCAATTCCTTTTGATTAAGCTTTATGTGTTATTTAGTACATGTTCTAATTAGGTCAGATTTTTTGTTGTTCGAGAATGACAAAAATAAAAACAGAAGGGATCAATCGATGATATATAGATATAGGGTATATATACAATGGGAAATAAAATGGCATTTTTTATGGATAAGGATAGGGAAATCTATTGGCAGCCGGAAGTAAAACATTTACTCATGAATATATGATAAAATAAATAAAAGTGTGCTCTCTCTAATAATTTAAGTTTTAAAAAGGAATAATCCACACTTTAACATAGTATTAAAGCACGAAGAGATCTTGTGTTTGAGTGTCACTGTCAATATTATCAAAAAGATTTTTTCACGTGTTTGACCAATGTAGAGAATCGGGCCTGCACGTGAAGGGGCGTGTTGAAAAATATAATTAGAAATGATCTCTCTAATAACTTAAGTCTAACCACCAAAGGATGTTGTGCAACGAATGGGGCTACTCCTCCTTAACTAGAGGTATCGAGTCCAAGCCTACTCCTCCTTAACTAGAGGTCTTGAGTTCAATCCACTGATTATAAAAAAAATCTTGGTATGGAAAGTTTCACCCAAATGAACTCTATGTGGCGCGAATACAGATATAGTCAGACTCCAATAGCGAAACCGGGTGAAAAATAAAAAAATATAAAATCTTAAGCCTAAACATTTAGAGGAGATGATTTCATATTTCTACAAGTGAAAGATTAGAACGCGAACTAATTGATCTATACCGACAAGTGTTCAGTGTACGAAGAGCTTAACAAAACCACATGACAACACAATGTAATGGAGTCAAAATCTGTCTTACGATCGATCTCACATGCTTGTAAAGACTTATGTTGTTCATTCTCTTGTGATTGGAATCCTTCATAACAACCCTATCTCAATGTAAGGTGACGCATTTAATATAGTTTGCATAATTACATTAATTTGATCATAACAGAACTTATAAACACAATAAATAAAAGCATAAGAGAATTCTAGGACCTGCCCCATGTGTTTCTGCAGGACTTGTATACTTCATATCTTTGTTTTAGATTTTCAGCATGGCTCAAGTAAATGGCACTCCTTGCCTTAGTAATTACTTTTGCTATAGTGTTTCTTTCCTAAAACTAAATTGAACAAATTAAAAAAAAATGTTTTTCTTGCTTCTCAAGTTGCTATTGGGATTTAAGGGTCCTGGGTGCCTCATTAAAATTAATGAAAATAAAATTCTAAGTGAAGGTCCGAACTCAACCTCCCCAACCACCCAAATCTTAAAACCAAACCATCCAAGTGTGTTTTTGGTTTCCAAGGTGCTTTTTGCGTTTTTATACCAAACTTTCTTATATCTTTTATATAACTATATCTAGTCTCCGTCGGATTTAACAGGGGCTTTAGCACCACTAAATTAGACATAGGTCCACCCCTGGGTTTGAACATAGCTCAATAATATATAATGAAGTCATATGATGTCAAGGTTTTTTCTTGTCAAACAGTTGGCAATATAATTTGATCAACGTACTAATCGCTGAAAGACTTAAGAATGATAGAGAAGCTCTTTTATCTTTCTTTTTATAAAAAAAAAACATATTACATCGGCAGAGTGAGAGGTGAAGGGTAAGGGAATGGTATGCAGTATGCTAATGATGAGGTTTGAACCCTGCATTTCAACTGTGGAACGCAAGGGGCTCATGGCCAAGTGAGAAATCTCTTTTATCTTGATGCATGAAAGAAAGGAAATGAAGAAACGGTCTCTCTCTTCCTCCTTTAATATGTTATCTCATTTGTATGCTCGTATTTGACTTGGTCGTGTATCATTGAGGCATGCATTCCTTCCAAGTACATCCGATAAGATGAGAACAATATTTTAAGATGATATTAATCTTTTTTAGGAAGTTTTTTCATTAATATCAAAGTATATATAGTGTACAATATTCATTCCTTATACAATAGGAATTCTAAACCTAATTACAAGAGAAATCTTAATCTTAAAATAATTATATTTACACAATATATGAAAATATTCTAATTATGGGTAGGGATACAATTGGTACTACTATATACATGTTTACACACATCCTCAGTCGGAGCGGGAGGAGACCGGACGTTGAGACTGTATCTGAAGTCAAGAAATAACTGTCTGGGAGGTCCTTTGTTAAATATATCTACATACTGATATGATGGGGAACATGTAATACTCTGACTTGGCCTTGCGCAACTTTCGCACGAACGAAGTGTAGGTCTATCTCAATGTGCTTGGTTCGCTGATGTTGAACCGGATTATGAGAAAGATAGATGACAGAGATGTTATCACAGTACACAATAGATGTTTGACGCAAATGACACTGAAGTTCTAACAGTAAATTTCTGAGCCAACAAATCTCAGCTACCACATTTGCAACGCCTCTGTACTCAACCTCGGCACTGGAACGAGATACGGTAGCATGTCGCTTGGCAGACCAAGAAATCAGATTATCTCCTAAAAATAACACAAAAGCCGGAGGTGGAGCGTCGCGTGTCCGGACACTCTGCCTAATCTGCATCTGTATAAGATATCAATCTTTTTGGTGCAGAGGGGTATAGGTGCAAACAATAATCAAGTGTGCCCTTAATGTATCGGATGATACGCTTAAGAGCAGTGAAATGAGACTCTCTGGGCATGCATGAATAGGCATACCTGTTGAACAACATAAGAAATGTCTGGCCTTATAAATGTGAGATACTGAAGTACACCTGCAAGGCTCCTATACGGAGTAGGATCGGAGACTGGAGCATCATCCATAGCACTGAGCTTAGTTTTTGAATCAACTGGAGTAGGTGAAACTTTGCAATTCGTCATCTTAGCCCTGTACACAATCTCTTATGCATACTTACGTTGACACAAGAACATGTGGTCGGCAGACCGGGTAACTGATACCCCCAAAAAATAGCTCAGCTTTCTCAAATCAGTCATTGCAAATTCGGACTTAAGCAAGGCAATAATCTCATTTTTCAACCCGTCGGAGGAAGCAGTAAGAACAATATCATCCACATAAAGTAATAAGTAAGCAGTGTTGCTACCTCGATGAAACATGAAGAGTGATGTATCAATCTTACTGCATACAAACCCAATCTTCAAGATATACATGGAAAAGCGATCATACCACGCACAGGGGGCCTGTTTCAGGCCATATAGTGACTTACGGAGATAGACGCAAACGGTTCCACACCATCATAGTTGGTGACTTACGGAGATAGACGCAAACGGTTCGACGCCGTCATAGCTGTAGAGTTGGGTTCCATAATCGTCTGTAAGAGATCCAAGGAGATAGTGGCATAAATCCACTGAAGAGCCTTGGAATCAAGGTTGTCCTATAATTCTGGGTCTTCTTCTTGAGTGGGCACATTAGATGTAGACGCTTTATCACCCTCATTTGAAGGAGGATGAGGGATGATGTGGTGAAGAATTGTATGTGCTTTTGCATGAATATTAAATAATTCCGCACATGTCCCATATTGAACGTTTTCTAGATCAAGAACGATAGGAAGAACGCTCTTGATATTAGAAACTGTGAGGGCAGGGTGAAAAGTGTTCTTATCAGCCATAGGGAATAGAACAACGAGATTCAGAGAAGGGAATTTGTGAGAAAGGTTTTTGGAAGAGAAGAAACTCGGTTTTTGTGAAAGAAGAAACACACAAAAAAATCGAGAATTTTAAGGCAAAATTTCGAGAAAGAAGAAGAAATTTTGAGGGGGGGAAACAGGGTAAAGAGAACATAGACTCTTGATACCATGAAAGAATGTAAGAAATAATCTCTTGATTATTCTTATTAATGAAAGGCATATATATACAAGTTACAAGGAAGATCCTCTTCCTATTCTACCTAGAAATCTTTATTCTATTTGAAGACTAACTTTACAATTATGGTAATATTACAAAAATCTCCTAATTAAGGTACAAATCTAAGTCTAATATTTATCAAATACACAAGAAAAGGGGAAGGGCCCTACACGGTACATGGGCCACACGACTGGACCCATTGTTTAACACACACCCGCAGTCATAGTGGGCGGTCTTTGTACGCTGATACTGTCTTTAAAATCTTCAAAAAGGACTGAGGGAAGACTCTTTGTAAAGATGTCTGTAATTTGATATCTCGAAGGAACATGACAGACGCATACTTGTCCTTTTGCTACCTTTTCTAGAACAAAGTGAATATCCATCTCTATGTGTTTAGTACGCTGGTATTGAACTGGATTACTAGAAAGGTATATGGAACTTATATTATCACAATACACCAAGGTAGCTTTCTCAATGGGACAATGAAGCTCTAAAAGAAGATTTCATAACCAACATGATTCGGAGACCACATTAGATACCCTTCGATACTCGGCCTCTGCACTTGAATGTGAAAGCGTAGATTGACGCTTGGCAGAACATGAGACCAAGTTGTTACCCAAAAACATACAATATCCAGACGTAGACCGTCTGGTGTCTAGACAACCACCTCAATCAGCATCTGTATAGGAGACCAATGTAGACGTCGACGAAGGATACAAATGCAAACCATACTCAAGTGTTCTCTGAATGTACCTAAGAATGCGTTTGAGTGCATTCATATGTGTTATACCCCGTAGTTCCAGGGTATATAGGTGAGGATGTACGTGCGAGAATACGACAGAAATTTTGGAAAGAAAGAAAGATGTGATTTTTCGACGGAAAAGTTTCCGGGTTTTGTGAAGGAAAAAGGTTCGTTGATGGGAATTGGATTCCCAGATTTGGTATTTGGGCTTCTTGAATTATATTAGAATTATGGAATTTTATTTCCGGAATTGGTCACGTGGGGCCCACGGGAGAAATTTACGGTTTTGTGGGGCCCACTTTGTTTTCGAGATTTTTGCCTTTATGGATATTTTCGGAAGATGAAATATTTTGGACGAGTAGGAGGCGACACGTGTCACCTCAGGTGGCCTCATGGCCGAAATTTGCTAACAGTGGCAAGACAGTGGCCTTGTCTTGCTAGATATTTTGTGGACAAGTGGCCAAGTCTTGCTAGATATTTTGTGTGGACAAGTGGCTTGTGGGACCCACACACACTTGTCCCCAATCTCAACCACACACTTGCCTTCATCCTAGCCCTCGGTTGTCATATATGCACCCTTAGTTGATGAAAACTTCCACACTTAACCATTTCAAGACAAGAAATTCCTCCCTTCTCCCTTGACTTGCTCTCGCTTTTGAGCCCATTTCTTGAACTAAATTTGTCCAACAATTCTTAAACTCTCAAGTGTTCTTCCCAAGGTGTTAGGAAGATTGTGTACCAAGAGTTGGAAAAGATTTCACACCCCTAACCTATTGTTCACGCCTTGGCGAAACTTACTAGTTGGAAACCCTAAGTGTTCTTCACTTTTTGGAGTTAGTTCTTGAAGAGAAGTTGGTTAGGAGCTTCATGGGTTGCTTGTAGGATTGGAACGGAAAGATTTGGAGCTAAGACTTGCTTGAGAGACATTAAGTTCTTGGATAATTGTGGGCTATTTGAGGTAGTAAACCTTAACCTCTTTGTGAATTGGTCATTATACATATATTATAAGTATATTATGGAGTATATAAAATATGGAGTAAAGTTTGGAAAAGATGGATCTTGTTAACTTGTTAAAAGAAAGGATTGGCCGTTTGCCATTAAAATGGTAAAACGTATCTTACTTGTGAAGAAGTAATTAACAAAGTAACTATAACTTATATTAAGATGGAATATAAGTTGGATGACTAATGAAGTAATTGATAAGTAAAATGGACAAAGTTTGCCAAGGACCCCAACTTAAGGATCAGATTTACTTTGGATGTATTTACTTGACATGATTTACTTTGGACCGTATTTACTTTGGATCAGATTTACATTTCTGTTAAGGAAGATTGTTCAATCGCTTCCGCTTGGGCGTGTGATCCCCTTTTTAATTATTGTATTGTTATGGCGTGATAGTAAACCGCTACCGTTTGGGGCGTAATCCCCTTCTTTTACTTGTTGTTATTATGAGGCGTGATAGTAAACCGCGTTACCGTTTGGGCGCGTAATCCCCTTCTTTTACTTGTTGTTATTATGGGCGTGATAGTAAACCGCTACCGTTTGGGCGTGTAATACCCTTCTTTATGTTGTTTAATTATTACGCCTTATATATATATGGTATATATATTACTGTTATTCGGGCCTTGGAGAAAGATGGAAAAGTGAGTAAAAACGGGGGAAGTGCTGCCGAATTTTCCGTAGAATTAGAGGGCTTTTATTGGTCTAAGTCTTCAATGGTAAGAAAGGTTTGATAAAAGTACTATGACCATTTTAGGAGCGAGTACTACGTGTGGCGTGATCTACTTGGCTTAAGGAGTAGCCGACGGGTTGAAGTACTTGAGCGTTTTGCTATTTGTCGATAATCGTCGCGAGGTATGTGAACCTCTTCCTATCTTTTCTAGCATGATTGTTGTGAACTATGTAGTACGGTAGACGCATACGTGCTAAGTGATTTGGTTGGTTTAAAACATAGGTGTTATAATAGCTTTATAGGAAGTTAGTTATAACGACTTTATGTAGGTAAAATAATGGTTTATTGATTGTAGAAAGATAAGAGACTTGACTTATACACGACTTGATTTTGAAAGTTAAGAGACTTGATCTTGAAAGATAAGAGACTTGACTTATACACGACTTGATTTTGAAAGTTAAGAGACTTGATCTTGAAAGATAAGAGACTTGACTTAGTTTGACTTGTTATGAATTTTGTTAAAATGTTGTAAAACCTCATTCATGAGTAATGAGTAGTGGTTTTAAAAGAATAATGTTTTTGATTTCGAAATGAGATTAAGTATCGAACAAACCATCATGGCGTTAATAAAGGAAATGTATTGACTAATTGTTATTAAAACCAAGAGAAACCTCCACCGCATGTAAGCTAAGATGAGACAAAATGATATTACATTTCCTAGATCATGGTCGCTTTTATAAGATTGTAATAGACAAGAACAACCTACTCACACATAAGGCATATGTTTCTCAAATTTGTTTTAAAGGAGAATTATATTCTTAAGTGATTAAAACTATGAACTACTGAAACCTTTCAAAATGAGAAACTTGAGCATTTGAAATTAGGCAAACTCAACGCTTGGAAAATAATGTGTTACTTGATTTTACAAGGAAGTGTTTTGGTTTACTTAAAAGATAGTCAATCTATTTTATACTACGAACATTGTGTGACTTTTGTGAAAGAAACGTATCTTTTAAAAAGAGTTAATGTATGTAATACTTTAGGGTCGAACCGGATTTTGGCATAAAATGATAGTACCTTAAGTTGTGTGTAACTTGCCTATGTTTGCGTGATAGCCTTGTTGCAAGCATCGTATTTTACTCGACTACGGCTCACGGGATGAACCGAATGTATTTCACCCGACTACCGCGTCACGGATGAACCGGAATGTATTTCACTGACTACCGCGTCACGTGGATGAACCGAATGTATTTCACTCGACTACCGCGTTCACGGGATGAACCGAATGTATTTCACTCGACCATCAAGGCCCACGTGGATGGACCGGGAATGTATTCCATCCGACTACCGAAGTTCATGAGATGAACCGGAATATATTCCACACGCTTTCTATACTAGGTCCATGAGATGGGCCGAGACATGTTATACGATCACATGGTTTGTACCTAGACCGCGGTGAAGAAGGAGTTCCACTGCATGAGGATGACTTTGAGGCGTGAGTCCCGACTTGACATGATCGCTTTTATGTTATGAGTAGTTTGGTTATCATACATGTCTCTGCTTTATATGATTATGATTTCATTTACGATTTTTCGCCACATACTTGGTACTGTTATCTTGACCTCCTTCGGGCCGCGTCACGCCGCAGGTAGAGGTACATCGTTGTGGATCCTCGCCATGTGATCACAGTCAACGTATTGGGAAGCCCCGCTTTCTCCGAGGCTTATCTTTTGGTATGTTACCTTGAGTGCAGAGGTTCTTGTACATTCTGTGGTATGGCGGGGCCTGTCCGTCATAGTTGTTGTCACTTCTTAGGTCTGTAGTAATCGTTGTGGCGAGTTTGTAAAAAGGATAACTGTCGGGTTTTATGAATATATACGTATGCAATCGCTTTGGTTGGCTCGCTTATTTATCATGTCTCTTGTTTCATGTTTATGTTTTTATTTCCACGATTCTCTCGATGTTGTATCACGAGGTGCCCGGTAAGGCACGATCCACGCCCGGTTCGGTCGTGACAAAAGTGGTATCGAGCGCTTAGTCCTCGGAAAGTGTCTACGACCGTGTCAGTAGAGTCTTGATTATCGGTGTGTTGTGCACCACATCTATAATCGTGAGGTCGCAGGACATTTAGGATTTGGTTTCTATTCTTCTCACTCGAGATCGTGCCTTAGAGTGTTATAAGTTGGACTCCTCCGACGTATTCTTATGTGCCGATTATGCCTCCACGCAGGCAATCGGGGCCCGTGGCAAGGCAGCCGAGGAGTAGCAGAGCACGGAGGGTTACCGGGCAGAGGCCCGCCGTTACCGAGATAGTGCTTCCGACGGCGAGTTTTGCGGCGCGCCGCCACGGCAGAGTTTAGAGCCGCAGCGATGGCTGCCGAGACTACAAGACGAGCCTCCACCCCACCGAGCAGATGAGACGGGTACAAGGAGATGGCCCGCCATCGCCGTGGTCGTGGCCGATATGAGAGAGGTGGACGCAGCAGTTCATCCCAAGAGCACCCGTAGTTCACCCCGAGCGCATTTGAGACTACGGGACTTTACGAGTTGCCCGCCGTTGTTCTATGGATCGAGAGTCAAGATGACCTCGTGAGTTTATCCGACAGCCTGACGGATCATGAGAGTGATCGAGTCTCGAGGCGAGTCGGTGGTATTGGTTCGCATCACCGCGTGATCCGCAATGATCGGGTTTGATTCACGGAATCGCCCCGAGGGGAACATGCGCTCCCAGATTAGCGAGTTCTCGGGCATTTCTTGCACATTTCTTGCCTCCAGATGGCGAGGGCTCGCCGGCAGATTTTTGACGTTAAGGCGCACGGCGCATTAGGAGTACAACGTGGAGTTTGACTCGTTGGCTCGGTATGTCCCCGCTTAGTGACCGAGCATGGAGGACGAGTGCACCGCCACGCCACCGGCTCGATGATTACTTGGCGAGGCTTGTTCGGTGTAGCTCTTCACCGGGCATGGACATTGCCCGCACGCAGCTCATGCACTTGGATGCGAGGCACGAGAGGTCGACGGAACGACCAGACGAAGAAGGCGCCGTAACAGCAGGTCCTTTGGTAACTTGCGAGGCGGACCGCCTGGCGAGCTAGTTATGCACCTTCGCCAAGATGCAGTGGTCCTCCGCGCCTTCGTGACGCTCGGGTATTCGGAGCCGGTCGTGGCTCCAGGCTTCAGTTCACAGATATACGTGAGTTCTAGCCGCAGATTCACGCCCTCTCATGCACGATGTGGCGGGTGCGCCATCCCGGGAATGTCATCTTTTATCGATGCTTGTTTCACTGCGCGCCGGGGCCATGTGACGAGAATGTGCTTATAGGAGGGGTACCGGCAAGATGACGCAGCCTTACGGTTCAGCGAGGTTCATCGCCTTCATACGCCATGCGCACTGGCAGAGTGCCTATGATTAGAGTGAAGCGGTAGATACGGTATATCCTTAACCCTCAGAGTTTTGTTTGCGCGATATGATGATCTTATTATTGTGTGCTATGCAGATAGCATTGTGTTAAGTATAACTTAGAGAACATGACTAGTCAAGAGGTAAGTTTGGGGTCGTGGAAGGTGTGAACCTTAGAATATTATAAGTGGAGACCTTAGATGCGAGGCCGTCTTGAGTAAAAGATTTGTTTACGATTGACCTTTGTCGGAGTGCATAGTATACGAGGGGTAAAAATTGTGTGATAAGTCCCCGAGTGGTGTGAATTATATAAGGATAGTTATGATAAGAAGACCACTAGGTTTGCGTAACTTGATTAGTAAGATTGTTCCGGATCGGGGAACAAGAGTTTGGCGCGGCAAATGGGTCGGGTTGAGGCAAGGTTGCGTGTCAACCCGCAGCCCGGTTTGGGGTGGGGTCAGTTCGAGGTGATCCCGCCAGGTGGTAGGGTCACGAGGGTGCTAGGCCCAGGTTTAGGTAACCATCGTACGGGTTCGTGGATGCGTTCGACCAGAATCGGATCGTGAAGGCCGGGAATGGCCTTAGAGTAAATTGCTAGTGGAGCTGTGAGATTAGAAATGATTCCTCGTTGGCTTGGATTTGAGTTTTGCGCACATGTTATATTCTGGCCATTGGTGGCATGATCGGTTTTGTAAGTATAGTAGTGAAGACTATACCGACGCAAGTACGTTTGGAGACTTAGAAGGAACATTCGGGACGAATGTTTCTAAGGGGGGAAGAATGTTATACCCCGTAGTTCCAGGGTATATAGGTGAGGATGTACGTGCGAGAATACGACAGAAATTTTGGAAAGAAAGAAAGATGTGATTTTTCGACGGAAAAGTTTCCGGGTTTTGTGAAGGAAAAAGGTTCGTTGATGGGAATTGGATTCCCAGATTTGGTATTCGGGCTTCTTGAATTATATTAGAATTATGGAATTTTATTTCCGTTATTGGTCACGCTGGGCCCACGGAGAAATTTACTGATTTTGTGGGGCCCACTTTGTTTTCGAGATTTTTGCCTTTATGGATATTTTGGAAGATGAAATATTTTGACGAGCAGAGGGCGACACGTGTCACCTCAGGTGGCCTCACGGCCGAAATTTGCTAACAGTGGCAAGCAGTGGCCTTGTCTTGCTAGATATTTTGTGTGACAAGTGGCCAAGTCTTGCTAGATATTTTGTGTGGACAAGTGGCTTGTGGGACCCACACACACTTGTCCCCAATCTCAACCACACACTTGCCTTCATCCTAGCCTCGTTGTCCTATATACGCACCCTTAGTTGATGAAAACTTCCACACTTAACCATTTCAAGACAAGAAATTCCCTCCTTCTCCCTTTGACCTTGCTCTCGCTTTTGAGCCCATTTCTTGAACTAAATTTGTCCAACAATTCTTAAACTCTCAAGTGTTCTTCCTAAGGTGTTAGGAAGATTGTGTACCAAGAGTTGGAAAAGATTTCACACCCCTAACCTATTGTTCACGCCTGGCCGAAACTTACTAGTTGGAAACCCAAGTGTTCTTCACTTTTTGGAGTCGGTTCTTGAAGAGAAGTTGGTTAGGAGCTTCATGGGTTGCTTGTGGATTGGAACGGAAAGATTTGGAGCTAAGACTTGCTTGGAGCGACATTAAGTTCTTGGATAATTTTGGGCTATTTGAGGTAGTAAACCTTAACCTCTTTGTGAATCGTCATTATACATATATTATAAGTATATTATGGAGTATATAAAATATGGAGTAAAGTTTGGAAAAGTTGGATCTTGTTAACTTGTTAAAAGAAAGGATTGGCCGTTTGCCATTAAAATGGTAAAACGTATCTTACTTGTGAAGAAGTAATTAACAAAGTAACTATAACTTATATTAAGATGGAATATAAGTTGGATGACTAATGAAGTAATTGGATAAGTAAAATGGACAAAGTTTGCCAAGGACCCCAACTTAAGGATCAGATTTACTTTGGATGTATTTACTTGACATGATTTACTTTGATGTATTTACTTTGGATCGTATTTACATTTCGGCGGGAAGATTGTTCAATCGCGTTCGTTTGGGCGTGTGATCCCTTTTTAATTATTGTATTGTTATGAAGGCGTGATAGTAAACCGTTACCGTTTGGGCGCGTAATCCTTCTTCTTTACTTGTTGTTATTATGGGCGTGATAGTAAACCGCGTTACCGTCAGCGTAATCCCTTCTTTTACTTGTTGTTATTATGAGGCGTGATAGTAAACCGCGTTACCGTTTGGGCGTGTAATACCCTTCTTTATGTTGTTTAATTATTACGCCTTATATATATACGGTATATATATTACGGTTATTCGCCTTGGAGAAAGATGGAAAAGTGAGTAAAACGGGAAGTCTTGCGAATTTTCCGTAGAATTAGAGGGCTTTTTATTGGTATAAGTCTTCATGGTAAGAAAGGTTTGATAAGTACTATGACCATTTTAGGAGTGAGTACTACGTGTGGCGTGATCTACTTGGCTTAGGAGTAGCCGACGGTTGAAGTACTTGGAGCGTTTTGCTATTTGTCGATAATCGTCGCGAGGTATGTGAACCTCTTCCTATCTTTTCTAGCATGATTGTTGTGAACTATGTAGTACGGTGAGCGCATACGTGCTAAGTGATTTGGTTGGTTTAAAACATAGGGTGTTATAATAGCTTTATAGGAAGTTAGTTATAACGACTTTATGTAGGTAAAATAATGGTTTATTGATTGTAGAAAGATAAGAGACTTGACTTATACACGACTTGATTTTGAAAGTTAAGAGACTTGATCTTGAAAGATAAGAGACTTGACTTATACACGACTTGATTTTGAAAGTTAAGAGACTTGATCTTGAAAGATAAGAGACTTGACTTAGTTTGACTTGTTATGAATTTTGTTAAAATGTTGTAAAACCTCATTCGCGAGTAATGAGTAGTTGGTTTTAAAAGAATAATGTTTTACTGATTTCGGAAATGAGATTAAGTATCGAACAAACCATTGCGGCGTTAATAAAGGAAATGTATTGACTAATTGTTATTAAAACCAGTAGAAACCTCCACCTGCATAGAAGCTAAGATGAGACAAAATGATATTACATTTCCTAGATCATGGCTGCTTTTATAAGATTGTAATAGACAAGAACAACCTACTCACACATAAGGCATATGTTTCTCAAATTTGTTTTAAAGGAGAATTATATTCTTAAGTGATTAAAACTATGAACTACGAAACCTTTCGAAAATGAGAAACTTGAGCATTTGAAATTAGGCAAACTTGAACGTTTGGAAAATAATGTGTTACTTGATTTTACAAGGGAAGTGTTTTGGTTTACTTAAAAGATAGTCAATCTATTTTATACTACGAACATTGTGTGACTTTTGTGAAAGAAACGTATCTTTTTAAAAGAGTTAATGTATGTAATACTTTAGGTCGAACCGGATTTTGGCATAAAATGATAGTACCTTAAGTTGTGTGTAACTTGCCTATGTTTGCGTGTGATAGCCTTGTTGTGCAAGTCTTGTATTTTACTCGACCACGGTTCATGGGATGATGCGGGAATGTATTTCACCCGACTACCGCGTTCATGGGATGAACCGGGAATGTATTTCACCCGACTACCGCGTTCATGGGATGAACCGGGAATGTATTTCACTCGACTACCGCGTCACGTAGGATGAACCGAATGTATTTCACTCGACTACCGCTGGCCCACGTAGGATGGACCGAATGTATTCCATCCGACTACCGAAGTTCATGAGATGAACCGAATATATTCCACACGCTTTCTATACTAGGTCCATGAGATGGGCCGAGACATGTTATACGTATCACATGGTTTGTACCTAGACCGCCATGAAGAAGGAGTTCCACGCATGAGGATGACTTTGGCGTGAGTCCCCGACTTGACATGATCGCTTATGTTATGAAATGTAGTTTGGTTATCATACATGTCTCCTGCTTTATATAGATCGTTATGATTTCATTTACTGATTTTTGATTTCCACATACTTGGTACTGTTATCGACCTCCTTCGGGCCGCGCTCATGCCGCAGTAGAGGTACATCGGTTGTGGATCCTCGCCATAGGATCACGATTCAACAGATTAGGAAGCCGTTTCTCCGAGGCTTATCTTTTGGTATGTTACCTTGAGTGCAGTAGGTTCTTGTACATTCGTGGTATGGCGGGGCCCCGTCCGTCATAGTTGTTGTCACTTCTTAGGTGCAGTAATCTTGTGGCGAGTTTGTAAAAAGGATAAGCTCGGGTTTTATGAATATATCTGAAGGCAAATCGCTTTGGTTGGCCTGTTTATTTATCATGTCTCTTGTTTCATGTTTATGTTTTTATTTCCGTGATTCTCTCGATGTTGTATCACGAGGTGCCCGGTAAGGCACGATCCACGGGCCGGTTGGTCGTGACAATATGCTCAACTCGGGATCACGATAAACAAACACACCCGCCAGACGGCATATGTAATGTCCGATCGCTTGAATGTCGATTCGGGCGGCGTCGCAAGACTACGATAATTGCCGGATCCTCATACGGAGAGCCACCGCGGACCCAACTTGGGTTTAGTATCAACTGGAGTAGAAGTGGACATACAGGATGACATCTCAGCCCTCTCAATGATCTCTGCTGCATACTTTCTCTGTGATAAGAACAATCCACCTGCATGACGAGTTACAGCAATCCCCAAAAAGTAACTCAAATGACCCAAGTCCTTCATGGCAAACTCAGAACTGAGCATTGCCATAATAGACTTGCGCAAAGTATCAGAAGAGGCAGTCAAGATAATATCATCAACATATAACAGAATATAAGCCATGGAAGATCCTCGAGGATATACGAATAATAAATTATCAGACCTGCTGTGAGAAAAACTCATAATCGAAACAAAATCAGCAAACCTCTTATACCAAGCTCGTGGAGAATGCTTAAGCTCATACAAGGACTTCTTCAATTAACAGACATGATTAGGATATATAGTATCTCTAAATCCCAAAAGTTGATGCATATACACTGTCTCCTGAAGATCACCATGTAGAAAAGCATTCTTCACATCTAGCTGATGAATGGGCCATGATTTCGAAAGAGTCAAGCTGAGCACAGTATGAATGGTAGTCGGCTTGACCACTGGGATAAATGTCTCACCATAATATACATCAACCTGCTGAGTCTTACCATCACCTACAAGTCTAGTCTTATGTCTTGCAAATGAACCATCAGAATTTTCCTTATGAACAAAAATTCACATAGACCGAATAATATTAACATCAGATGGACGGGGTACCAACTCCCACGTCTTATTATCAATAAGAGCATTATATTCCTCGGTCATGACAATTTTCCAATTATGGTCATTTAAAGCAGACACAGGATTACGGGGTAATGGAGATTTAAGAACATTTGAATTTAAATTGAAATGTCTTTTTGGTTTAAAAACACTCATTTGACTACGAGTTACTGGACCATAACTCTGGGATGGATTGGGTGAATTTTAAAAATTTATGGAAATATCTGGAAGTACCGTCGAAGGCGCCGCGACTCTGGGACTGACGCCGCGGCACCATAAGTACTGCAGGTCTCGAATGAGTTTTAGCCGCGCGCCTATGCATACACAGGGCGGTTTTGGGGAACCTGCGTATTTTCTGGCAAACCTGAAAAATATCGAAGAACATAGGGGGGGATAGCATCATCCAAAAAATCATAGGAACTAGACACGGGTTTTTCTACTTTAGATAAGGAAAATTGAGATTCATCAAACAGAACATGACGACTAATGATGATTCGTTTAGAGGACAAATCAAAATATTTATAACCACAGTGATTTGACGGAAAATCCAAAAATACCCAAGGAGTAGAACGTGCCTAAAGTTTGTTGATTGTAGTGGATGAAAATAACGGATAACATAAGCATCCGAAGACCCTAATATAAGTGTATGACGGAGTATTATTGTATAACACTTTTAGAAGAGATGAATATGTCAAGCTTTTAGAGGGAAGAATATTTAGGAGATCGGTAGCCATTTGTAGTGCATGATGCCAAAAGAATGGAGGAACGGAAGAATGAACCAATAAAGTGCGGATAATATTATTAATGGTACGAATTTTTCACTCAGCTTTCCCATTTTGTGAAGACGTATGAGGACAAGAAAAACGAAAATTTATCCCATTTTGAGCACAAAACTCCCTTAATTCTCCATTATCATATTTTTTGTCATTATCACATTGAATGATTTTTATTTCCCGTTCGAATATTGCGTTCTTATGAAGGCTCTAAATTTTATGAAGATGAAAAAACGTGAGATTTTTTCGCAATTGGAAACGTCCATAAATATTTAGTATAGTCATCTAAGAATAGAACATAATAACGATGACTCATAGAACTGAGAACCGGAGATGTCCTTAAATCACTATGAATAATTTCAAATGGCATAGAAGTATTCGAATTTGAAGCTACAAATGGTAATTTAATAATCTTTCCCAAAGCACAGGATTGGCAAATTGGAGTACTACGCGTACCCTTACAAGAAATAAACTTATGTCTATCTAAAGAAGATAAAATAGACGACCCCAGATGACCTAGACGAGCATGTCACAAGAAAGGAGCAAGAGTTGCAAAGGTGGATGGCATAGCTTGACACGAGACGTTTGGACTTGGTGTGATTGGATATAGGTCCCCCCCACTGTTACACCTCATGAGATGACTCCCCGTCTTGAAATCCTTTACAAAAAATCCAAATGGATCAAAATTAATAAAAATCCAGTTATCAGTTGTGAATTTACGGACAGATACTAAATTTTTAATTAATTTTGGGGCATGAAGGGTATTTTTCAGGACAAGTGGTGGATGAGGAGGGGATAAGGTTTTATGACCATAACCCTTAATTGGAATAGAATTGTCATTACCAACATTTATACCACGATTAGTGCTCAAATTGGAATAAGACGAGAGAATACCTTGAGCGGATGTCATGTGGGTAGTGGCGTCGGTGTCCATGTACCAATTAGGGTCCGGTTGAGTCAAGCCAAGTGTGTGCATCGCTGCTTCAATGTCGGTCTGAGTATGTCTCACTGCGTGGTGAGCCTGATGGGGGCGAGGCCCAAGTATACTAGACTGCTGAGACTGCCCATACGCTGGTCTGAACCTAGGAGTCTGGACTGGGGAGAAGCTGGGCCGAGGTGAGTATCCTGGCGGATAGTGAGGCGTCGCGGCGCTATAAGGTTGAACCGCGACGCTGTGAGGTGCTGGGACCCACTGCCACTGTCCAGGGGGCCCCTGTGGGCTCCACGACTGTTGTCGGTTGTTGCCGCCACGATTATTGCCATTATTCTTCTTATTCTAGCCTTTCTTATCACCTCCGTTGTTGTGACTTTGGGTCACGGTGGCTGAATTTGAAGGAGAAAAATTGGAAGCAGTCACCATACCGACATGACTACTCCCAATCGCTGATTTCTTAGCCAAGCCAGCTTCTTCCAATGTAAGAATAGAACGGGCCTGATAGAACTCTGGCAAAGTGCTACTCTGTCGAATAACTGAAGCAACACCATTATAGGCCCATGACAGTCCTGCAACCATCTGAAGAACAAGATGAATGTTAGAAACAGGAGAACCCACGTTGCGAAGTTGATCCGCCAATGTCACGCCCCGACTTTTCCTAAGTCTTTACTTAGGGCGTGATGGCACCTGGACAATTATTTTCCACCAGGAGCACCATTTTATTCTCTTTATTTAGAAATTTGAACTTATATTCAAATACGGAGCGATTAATAAAAATAACAATAAAGAAATATGTTTATGACTTTATATGAAAAAAACATAACGCGAGTTCATGCTCGTGCAAATATTGTTTCTACATAGACATACTGACAAAGATTATTTTAAGTTGGAAGGGAGATCATTCCACACGGGCATATCGAGACATTGAACCGACATTACGAACTCGACGAGTACCAAGCCCAAAACAATGGACTTGGTATGAAAAGAGGTCATGGACGATCGCTAGCCTTGACGTGGAGCCTTTCCTCTATCACCCTTTCCTGAAACATGTTAAATAAAGAGTCAGCCCTACCATCTGGGGCTGAGTGAGAACCTTACCCTGCAATTCAAAGTAACACCACAATATTCCAAGTGCAATCACATTATAACGTAATAAGCATATTGCAAAAACATATCAGGTTACAACATCTTTAAATATTCAACAACTCCTCATAGTAAATTCTTGGTTTAACTAACACTTCATTTTATATCGTATTATCGTTAAGACATCCCCTGCATTTCCACATGTGTATTACATTTATATATTTGTGAACGCGTATTCACTTTTCATATTTATATATAGGTGAACATGTGTTCATCTTTCATATTTGTTGCGGCGCAACCCGATCCATTATATTTACTTATTTGTGAAAACGTATTCACTTTACGTTTTTTTGCGGCGTGCAACCCGATCCATTATGTTTACGTATTTGTGATTGTGTATTCACTTTTCGCTTTGTTGCGCGCAACCCGATCCATTATATTTACGTATTTGTGAACATATATTCACTTTACGTTTTGTTGCGGCGCAACCCGATCCATTATGTTTACGTATTTGTGAACGCGTATTCACTTTACGTTTTGTTGCGCGTGCAACCCGATCCATTATATATTTATATATTTATGTGAACACGTATTCACTTTTCATATTTTTCGTAAGATCAAATAAATACTATTCTCTTTTCTAACATTCGTCATTCATACTTGTAACGATTATAACTTTTTAACCATAACTCCAACTAAGGTGTTTCTCAGCGGAAACTAAGGTAAGACGGAGATCTTTCACTGTACCAAATTTCATTTAAAACTACTTTGGGTAACTAACACAAATTTATCCTCAAAACAGCCACATGAAATTTATTTCGGCAGAATATTTATTAAACAACACCCAATCTTAGAATAGTCATAACTCCTAATCTGTAAACCCGTTCAAGCCCCATAAGATCTCAAAACGACGAGAACAGAGAGCTACACGTCTCCATGTGAACCATCCTTTCATATTCTGTACCATTTGGTACAGTTTTACACTTTTATTCGCTGCCCTTCCTGGATCTCGATAGATCCGAGGCAGAAACTTTAAACAGCGATAACTCTCAATCCGTAAGTCGGATAGACCCCCGTAAGGTTTCAAAATGTCCACAACAAAGAGATCTAGAACTTTCATTTAGCAACAATTTTCATATTCCCGACAGATTAGTACAGTTTTACGTTTCAACGTCCTGCCCTTCTGGATTCCGACGAATCCGAGGCAGCAACTTCAAACTACAATAACTCTCAACTCGTAAGTCCGTTTTAATAAATCTTTATATATATCTGTCCGTAACAGAGAGATTTACAACCATGTAAATTTTCATATAATTCTAATAAGTAAAACCCAATAAAAATAGTCCGTAATTATGCCTTTCCGAATTTCGACCAAATCTAAGGCAGGAACTTTGAACTATGATAACTTTCAAACCGTACGTCCATTTTACCTCATTTTTGGTTCTATATGATCATATTAGAGAGGTGTACAATTCCTCCGAATTTCATCAAATTCTAACAATTATAACTCAGTGAGAACAGTTCGTAAAGTTCATGACGCAACTAGTTGTCTAAACAATCAAAAGTTCAATATTTCTTTTCAACACTCAATTCTTATTCTAACATGTATTGAACTAAAAATAAAGGATGTTACCAAGAATTTCTGAGTGAGAAAACTCACCTTGTAAGTGTGAAAGGATTGTGGTTCGGTTACAAGTGGTCCTCGCTTCTTAGTTCCCTAATTTTCTTGTTCTCCTTCCTCCCTTGATATTTTCTTGATTTTTTTCCTTCTTGTTCACTTGATTATTTTCTGATTTTCTAATCTTTGTGGTATGCACTTTGTTTGTGTATAAGTATAATGTATAAGTGGAGATAATTGTATAACTTATGGGAGATGGAAGACCAAGGGTGGAGGAATTGAAAAGGGAAGGGAAAGCAAAGGGGTAAGGGACGTGCAAAATGCTGCATGGGTTTTTTTTTTTTTTTCCTTTTTTTTTTTTGTTTTCTTATTTTCATTTTATCTATTTATTTATCCAACTTTAATACTAACTCTATCCCATGCAACTTATTCTTTGTTTTCTTATATATTTTTTTATTAACCCAACCACAACTATATATTATTATTATTTTTTTTTTTCGGATTTCACAGCCAAGTACTTGAGGCGTTGGCAATAAGAAGAGACGTTGGGAATATTTGCCATAGCCACTTGCGAAAATTCCTGCTCAAGAATAACAATTCTAGAATGACTGTTATCTTGAAATATGTCACGCAAACGGTTCCACGCCGTAATACCTGTAGAGTTGTGTTCCATAATCGTCTGTAAGAGATCCAAGGAGATAGTGACATAAATTCACTGAAGAACCTTGGAATCAAGCTTGTCCCATAATTCTGGGTCTGCTTCTTGAGTGGGCACATTAGATGTAGACGCCTTATCACCCTCCTTTGAAGGGGGATGAGGGATGATGTGGTGAAGAACTGTATGTGCTTTAGCATGAATCTTGAATAATTCCGCCCATGTCCCATATTGAACGTTTTCTAGGTCAAGAACGATAGGAAGAACGCTCTTGATATTAGAAACTGTGAGGGCAGGGTGAAAATTATTCTTATCAGCCATAGAGAATAGAACAACGAGATTCAGAGAAGGAAATTTGTGAGAAAAGTTTTTGGAAGAGAAGAAACTCGGTTTTTGTGAAAGAAGAAACACACAAAAAATCGAGAATTTTAAGGCAAAATTTCGAGAAAGAAGAAGAAATTTTGAGGAGGGAAAGCAGGATAAAAAGAACATAGACTTTTGATACCATGAAAGAATGTAAGAAATAATCTCTTGATTATTCTTATTAATGAAAGGCATATATATACAAGTTACAAGGAAGATCCTCTTCCTATTCTACCTAGAAATCTTTATTCTATTTGAAGACTAACTTTACAATTATGGTAATATTACAAAAAAAAACTCCTAATTAAGGTACAAATTTAAGTCTAATATTTACCAAATACACAAGGAAAGGGGAAGGGGCCACACGGCTGGAACCCACTGTTTAACACTTATACAATAGGAATCCTAAACCTAATCACAAGAGGAATCCTAGTCTTACCATAATTATACTTACACAATATATGAAAATATTCTAATTATGGGTAGGGATACAATTGGTACTACTATATACATGTTTACATACCCCCTCAGTCTAAGCGGGAGGAGGCCGGACGCTGAAACTGGATCTGAAGTCAAGAAATAACTGTCTGGGAGGTCCTTTGTTAAATATATATGCATACTGATATGATGGGGAACATGTAACACTCTGACATGGCCTTGCGCAACTTTCTCACGAACGAAGTGTAGGTCTATCTCAATGTGCTTGATTCGCTGATGTTGAACCGGATTATGAGAAAGATAGATGGCAGAGATGTTATCACAGTGCACAATAGATGCTTGACGCAAAGGACACTGAAGTTCTAACAGTAAATTTATGAGCCAACAAATCTCAGCTACCACATTTGCAATGCCTCTGTATTCAGCCTCGGCACTGGAACGAGATACGGTAGTATGTCGCTTGGCAGACCAAGAAATCAGATTATCCCCTAAAAATACACAAAAGCCGGAGGTGGAGCGTCGCGTGTTCGGACACTCTTCCCAATCTGCATCCGTATAAGATAGCAACATGTTTGGTGCAGAGGGGTATAGGTGCAAACCATAATCAAGTGTGCCCTTAATGTATCGTATGATACGCTTAAGAGCAGTGAAATGAGACTCGCATGAACAGACATATCTGCTGAACAGCATAAGCAATGTCTAGCCTTGTAAATGTGAGATACTGAAGTGCACCTGCAAGACTCCTATACAGAATATGATCGGAGACTGGAGCATCATCCATAGCACTGAGCTTAAATTTTGAATCAACTGGAGTAGGTGAAACTTTGCAATTCGTCATCTTAGCCCTGTACACAATCTCTTCTGCATACTTTCGCTGACACAAGAACATGTGGTCGACAGACCTGATCACTGATATCCCCAAAAAATAGCTCAACTTTCCCAAATCAGTCATTGCAAATTCGGACTTAAGCAAGGCAATAATCTCATTTTTCAACCCGTCGGAGGAAGCAGTAAGAACAATATCATCTACGTAAAGTAATAAGTAAGCAGTGTTGCTACCTCGATGAAAAATGAAGAGTGATGTATCACTCTTACTGCATACAAACTCAATCTGCAAGATACACCTGGCAAAGCGATCATACCACGCACGGGGGGCCTGTTTCAGGTCATATAGTGACTTACGGAGACGTCACACATAGTGAGGAACTGCTGAATGGGTGAACCCATACGACTGATGCATGTAGACTGTTTATGAGAAGACTCTCTAAGGGAGATTAATATCATCTTACAATGTATGATAAAAAAATTAGCATGAACTTGGACAAGAATAACATGACAAATCAAACGACGTTTCCGACGTGCGGGGTCTCAATTATTCTAGTCATAATTAATATGATTAACTTTATTTCACGTTTAATAAATTTCCTAACAATATGTATTATCCTCATCAATTAGTTAGTGATTTATCATCAAACAAAAAATCCTAAGCAATATTATCTAGTCTCTCACCCATGCTGTATGAAAGAAAATAGATAAACACTTGTATATACGGTGACGTCAAGGGCTACTATGTTCCTATTATAGAAACTAATACAATATCAAGTAGAGAAGATAAAATGGTTCATGCTCCGCATGAAAAATGAAGGACAGACATGGTTTGTAGTATAATTGATGTTTGTTTACACCATAATGGACTATATAGGTATGTCTATAAACAATAAGAGCACATGTGGGATTTTTCCTTTCATACATTACTTATGATAAAAGTTATATAGACAAATGAGTAAAACTATATGTCTTGAGAATTTTTAACCAAATAAGATTGCCTAAAATAAATAAACAATAAGAGCACATGTGGGATTTTTCCTTTCATACATTACTTATGATAAAAGTTATATAGACAAATGAGTAAAACTATATGTCTTGAGAATTTTTAACCAAATAAGATTGCCTAAAATAAATAAACAATAAGAGCACATGTGGGATTTTTCCTTTCATACATTACTTATGATAAAAGTTATATAGACAAATGAGTAAAACTATATGTCTTGAGAATTTTTAACCAAATAAGATTGCCTAAAATAAATAAACAATAAGAGCACATGTGGGATTTTTCCTTTCATACATTACTTATGATAAAAGTTATATAGACAAATGAGTAAAACTATATGTCTTGAGAATTTTTAACCAAATAAGATTGCCTAAAATAAATCTCTGTGGTTTGGCCTTTTTCTGAACCTCGCATATAACAAGAGTTTAGTACATCAAGGCATAAGAATAGTTGAAAACTTGTATATGTAATTTATTCAGAACTCAGTAATCTAATTTTTTTTTTTAGAATTCAAGATTCATAAACTCAAATTTGAATATATCTCTAATAGCATGTTAGTATTATTTTATTTTTAGGCATAATTACACTTATTGTCCCTTGATATAATGATATATATTGATGAATTCTGAATTTGATCCTTGTAATATTAGACTAAGCAGTTTTCACCTTTAATTAACTAAAATGTATGATTTTGGTCCTTATATAAGAACGATGTGATATTTATACTATTTTTAAAATTATACTACTTTCAAATATGAAATAGCAATATAAAATTAACATAATACATCGATAATTAAATTATTTAGTGCTTAATAATTCGTTACATTTGTAATTTCACAACGACAGTAATAAAAAAATTACATATCAGAAGGACCAAAATCAAAATTGTGGCTTACCTAACAGCTTATCAGTCAAAGATCAAACTAAATAAAAGAAGCAAAAGATCAGTAGGCTAACATATAAACACATATGGGGCCCTGAACGGAATGGCTTTGGGACCTCAGGGAAGAAGAAATTATGATTATGGGGAGGCAAAGCAGCATGGCCATACCGCCATTGTCACCCAACACTCCATGACATGGGGTTCTAATCATGCATGACACGTGGCACGTAGTCCCATGTGCTCTAGTCATGTGAAAATAAACAATGGTCACCCTCCATTTAGATAGATCAAGGATTTAATATGAATTTAAAATTCTTATTTTTAAAATTATTAGTTCTAATTATACATATTTAATATAAAAATATACCTAGTGTAATTTCACAAATAGATCTTTGGAGGAAGATGTTCTTGGTCACGCCATTTAAGTAATAACCGTCTTGTTTTTTTTTCCGTTCGCACCTGAAGCTTGGCAATTTTAGACATTCGTGTCTGAAAGTGGTCTTGTGAAGGACAAGCATCATATGTTTTCACCTGAAATTTGATATGGCTTGCCAAGGCAAAGTGTTGACATTTTTTACTGATCTTCGTGTAAAAATTGATTAAAATTTCAGTCATGTGTGCTTGAATTTTTTCATGTATGTCCGACCTTCAGTCGTACATGAGAAGTACATATAAAAATAGGCTAAAAATTAAGTTATGTGTATCTGAATCTTTTTTGTCAGACATGTGTGTGAATAAAAATTAATAATTTATTCTTCGAATTTCAACAATCCAACACACAATCCATCAAATTCTATTCTAAATAAGCTCAAATATGAAACATAACAAACTCCGAGCATCAATTTGTCAAAACACAATAAATCTAACAAACTCATTTAACACACTTTTTTTTTCGAGTATGCATTCACCTCTCATGCATACATGCATGAACTACATGTAAAAATGAGTTGAAATTTCAAACATGTGCGCCTAAGCAAGAAGAAGCGAGAAGAGCAATGGTACTCGTAAAAAAATACAAAGCGAGTATTACTTAAATAACGATCAAAATAGGGCATCCCATGAAATTCTTACGTTTGTGAAGGGTAGAGCGTACGCAGACACTTATCTTGACCTCATGGAGGTAGAGTGATTGTTTCTGAAAGATCCTCATGTACATACAAAATAGCTTTCATAAAATAAATATAAGGTTGTTTAAATGTATGGTCATCTCATCTAAAACAATTAAGTTGTTAGAGAGTGTATTTATTTAATTATATCTTTCAACACGCGACCTGATTCTTTTTATGGGTCAAACACATAAAAATTCCTTTGATAACGGATTGCAATAAGACTCGAAATCACGATATATGTCTGCTATAATACCATATTGAAGTATACAACCATTTCATCTAAAAACTTAAGTTGTTATAGAGCGTACACTTTTATTTATTTAATTATTTCTTTCAACAAAGTTTACTAGATCCAAATGTAGCTGAAAAGGTACATCATGCCATGCTCTCCTATTCCCCTTCTTTCTCCATGGGAATGACCTTTGGTGTTTTGGCTTACTGTTCTTTGGATAGTCTCTCTATTGAGGTTGTAGCACGCAAAAGACAGTAGTATTAATTCTTGTATACCTTAACATATGGTGAATATGATGTGTTCCTAAACTTGTTGTTTCTTGTTTGTGCGAAGTAGACAAAAGTTGACATTAGCCTTCCCCGTCTTTATCTTGTTTGCCTAAAGAAATCTCACTGTTAGTCCTTGCGTGTGTCTATATATATTTTATGGGATGGTGATCCTTCGACGAACTAACCATACGCCAAACCGACAATGGTGAACAAGTAGACTTTATTAATTAGGGATTTTGGAAAAATCATGTACCCATTCCATTTCAACTCAATAAGAATTACAATTAAATCATATATGGGTAAATTAAACTATGTATGGTGGTTAATTACCGTGAGTTAGATCCTTATTATGCACTCTCTCTAACTGTCCAAAAATGCAATAATAACTGATTGATATTATTTTCCGGTGAAATCGATTTTAACTAAAAACACAGTTAGAGATTTATTTTTCAGGGTTTAAAGACAACTGAGTTGTATCCGATCCAGAGACTCAACGAATCCGGTATTATATGATAGGTGATGAATAAGTAAATAAGCAAGTACAGTATATAGAAGACAAAACTAGACTATTATGACATCTTAAAGTTATGATAATATGAGTCTGTTGATCTCATCGTACCCATGTGCGCCGCAACACTCTGATCCAGAAAGGTTGATGTGATAGAAGTTGTTAGGAGTGGGAGACAACTGTGTGGATACTTCGGAGCCATAGGGATATCCGGATACGTTAATTCACTCGGAGGCATTCTTACCCAATACAGATAGTTTTCCACTTTTCGAGGCCTTTGAACTCAAGGGCCCGGGAAGTGGAAGAGTTTTCTAGCCATCAATACTTGCCTTGTCACGTCATTCCATAAAACTGGTGCATCGGTCTAATCAATTAACCTTCTCCACACGCCGACTCCTTACACGTGTTGTGGGTTCATCTACGTTTTTCTCTCGATAATTTGTGCTTCAAATATTTCTTTAGTCCTAGTAGGATACAACTATCTAATTAAGATGTTTCTGAAGAAATAACACAAAATGTGAAATGAGTGATGACATTGTACTAAAATATTCAACAACAAAAAATAACGCAATCGATAAGCCATAATGAAAATCTAAAGGTACTAAGTCATGCTAAAATAAATTCATTAAATAAGTATTAATTTCATGATTAAATATTAAATAAAAACTAAATTAAATTATGTATTTTCACTATCTAAACCAATTCAAAACAAAGAATACATATTCGATATGGAATCGATATTATTGTTACTCCTAACGTTAGAATTGAATTTATTTTGTTAGCATTAGTATTGATTTGGGTTTTATTTGGGTCACCAACATTTATGGGCTATAAAATTTATTGGGTCATTCAATATTCTAAGTCCAAGCTTGAAATTATATGTGAAGAAACAAAAACTATGATTTTTTTTTAAAATCTTTATAAATTACATTACAAATAAATATTTGTATGTATAAAGTATTTCTATAAATTGTATACGTAATGTCGGGTTGATTTGTGCAATTTGACTATTTTTAGTTAAAAATAAACCAAATCAATTATGATCGGAATTTTTTCCAATATCAAACCAAACCAATAATCAGAGTTTTTTCTCGATTTGATTCGGATAGTCCGCTTGGTGTCTTTGTACACCCCTAATCATGATGTTTTAGATTAGATGTTCACATTCTTATACAGACTTTATAATTAACTATACTACAAAATAGTTAGTTGTTGGCAATTTAATCTATGCACTTCTTGTCCACTTGTAGCTGTGGATCTACATGTACTTGTGACTTGTCAGCATTCAGAAATCAAAAACTTACTTCAAAAAAAATCTACTATATATATTTAGCCTTTTGTCTTTAATTTAATGGTAAACTTACCATATGGTAACTAACTAAGATGTTGATGTACTAAACGTACTACTAGAAAAAACAGAAATAAGCCACTGATAAATTTATTAGCTAAACAGTAAAAATTATTTCTAACCTATTTAGCGATGGATTAGAAACAAATTATCAAAAAAATATTAGTTATGAGAGACTTAGCGACAAATTAGTAGTGGTGTGCAAATTTCGGTTTAAATAAATCGAAAAAGAAAAGAAAAACCCTCTGACCCAATTTATGCGGTATCATTACCTTTTAAATTCATCGCAAAAAAAAATGTCACATTAATTAGAAACAATTTAATTTTAAAATTTCTTTTCAACCTTGGTAAAATGATTTATAGCCACACAATTGTCTTGGGTTTGTTTTAGACAACAAATTTCAAAAGTAACTTTTCTTTCTTAAATTTTGTGTCAAGTCAAATGGTGTCACATAAATTGAGATGGATGGAGTATTAGTTTATCGGGATCGAGTTATTGAATTAAATGTGTTAATCAAACAGAAAAAAATTATTGATCTATCCGTTCGATTTGAAGTGTAGTTAACTATTAAACCGATAACCCAACAAGGTCCTGGCCAATATATCTTTATATCCCTGTGGAACTCTTTTGTTGGTATTTTGATCTAAGTCGACGTATACTTATGCAGCAGTCAGTTGTCAGTTGTCACTTGTGATCAGGTGCTAGTTTTATTAGTTTATTAAAAAGTAAGAGAAGAGTTTGAATGTTACCGTTTTCATTTGAGTATAATTTTCATCATTTGACTTTAATTGAACAAATTAAAGGATGAGTAATCAGTTGGAGAGGAGTCAACAAAATTTATCAAACAAGAAATTCACTTTGTCTAACAAGAAACCAAGAATCACATCGGCACCAATCGGAAAACAGGACCTCGCCCAGACTTTTGGTCACGTCTCATCTTTTGCTGCCATACAAAAAAATTAGAAGAGCGCTTTCTTAAAGACCATTAATCGATTAACCGAAGACCAATAACAAATATCTTATCAGTTTAGTATATTTAAAAATCCATAACCGATAAATCAAACTGATAGTAATATATAAAACCTAATTGAATGACCGATAAGCACCCTGCGAATTAACGATGAACTTCATAGCTAATTCCAATTCTTTTTGTAGTACTAATGGAAGCGAGTGATCAGGTGTCTCAACTTTTATGCCAGTCAATGGATGCTAAAGCATTTCATTAATCAAAGTTGTCCATGTGTAAGATTCACAAGTTGCTCGTCTAATTAGAAACTTCAATATCAAAAATCCTCCATGTATACACTTATAATAGGGATTATAAAGTAGAAGTGAATACCAATGTTTTGGAAAGAGTACCTGCAGTGTGCTTTCCCAGATACAAATTTCAGTTTTTGTAAGATTGTACCAATACGAAAGATGACGGTCATAAGTTCATATTCCTTTGCCAGAGAGTTGGATATTCTAATTTTAGAAGCCACAAAATAGTAGGCCATGATGTTCCCTTTGAAAAAATATTCCCCCTTAAGTCAACATCTTCGACAAGTTTGTCCATTAACTCGACATATTTCGTGATCTCCCCGAGCTCTGTGACACCATGTTTCAAGACACAAGATTTTCCAGGGGATTCTTTTCATCATTTAGCTAAAGTTGAATAGTTTCTGAAATATAGAGAACTAAAGGCACTTTATCGATATTCAATACATGGGATCGAAAAACCTCCTAAATCCCCCTACAAAGCTATTAGAGGCAAGGCACGCGCGATGTGTAGTCTTCGTTAGGCCCCTAATGTGATTCTTCTCCATTCTCTTTCCACCTTTGGCAATAGCAAGCACAAATTCTAATAGAATGTTAGGAAAGCAATAAAGAATGAAATTAGGTATCTCAGTGTCACCCTTTATAAAACCGCAACTGATTCGGACACCAACAATCTTTAAGGAGGTTGAAACCAAATGATTATTAACATCGTGTGCCAGAAGATTGCAACACTTGTCTTTTTGAACTATACGTAAATATATGCTATACATGATTTTTGCCAATAAAACCTTGATAAGATGTAGGAACGAGAGAAGATATTAGCAGGACGACAGAAGTATGACAGGACAATAAACAGGGGAACTGTATGCAAGTGAACGAATCACTGGCGTGAAAGCTACAGCTCGTCCAGGTCCCCAAATGTGTTTTCTCCACTGTAGGTAACATACAGGAAACCATCTTCATCCTTCTTCTCGTCATAAATTGCAGACATGATTGCACCTGCAAAACCAAACAGTTTACTCACTTCATAGTGAAAAAGAGTTTCCGAATTGCTATGGCAACTTCCAAAGGCCAGATAGTAGTGAGTAGATTTACCGGTTGGCGGTAACACATTGTCAATAAATATGAAAATTGCCTTTTCTGCACTCAATTTGATTCTTTTGCGAATGACATAAACAAATTGCCCAACTGTCAAATCAGCTGGTACAAGATACCTGTAATTTTGCCAATTAGGAAACATGAATCAACTTTTTTGCTGTAGTCCAAAAACCAGATCTTAACAGAGTATGCATTTGTTTGGTAATAACGATAGTTGTGTCAACAGCATTGATGAGATGACGAATACAAGCTACTGAAGATCTGAACCACTGGAAAATGGGGGTATTCCAAAGCTACTTCAACGCTATCGGCTATATTGGCAGACTGGTGGTTATTTACAAAGGAAAAAAAGGTCATATGCTTATTGTGGTGTCCCGTTGGCAGGAGAGAACAGACGCACAAAGGAGGAAGATAAGGGTGATATAGTCAAATTGGAGATGTTTGTAAATTGGACTCCTATAGCCTACAAGAGATGACAAAATTCATCTAAACATATCACATAAACGCGACCACTTATCACCTAAATTCAGATAGCAAAACTAGATGTTTGGAACAAAGGCAGCTGGAAGCATGACCAAGTTAAGGAAAAGGTCAACTGCCATTCTGGCAGGAAAACACCAACAGAAAAGGGATACAAGAAATGAAGGAATTATGGATAAACATTTTTTAAGAGGTAACGTTGTTCTCCCTTGGCTATAGCACAACCGAACGGTGATATATGTAACAAGAAAAGTATATTTGTAGCTTGATCAGTGCTTACTTTTTCTTATCGATGTTGGGAATATCACTTTTTTCAGCCTTTTCAACTATCACCTGCATATTACATAAATACTGAGAGAGGAGCACTGAAGAATTCTGGATGGAGTGGCACATAATACCAAACAAAATAAATACTAAGCAGAAATTCTCAAGTTACAATTGGACACCACCCTTCTTGGATACATATCCAGTTTGAGTTTAGACAAGTTTCAACTATGACAATCACACAGTTGGCACATAATAGGCACATAATACCAAAGCGAACAACTATTAAGCAGCAATCTTGAGTTACAAACTTACAACTACAGATTACTCTCCTTGGGCCGATATCCAATTTGATTTGAGACAATTGTCAACTATGATGATTATAAGTTTCTGCGATGAACATACTTCAAGTATGTTCAGTGAGGATTATATAGCCCGATCCCAACTTGCTTGGGATAGAGGCGTAATTGCAGTAGTTGTTATTCCTTGATCCATATAAAATATTAATATGTACTTTACACGTGATTCTAGAAACTAAGCAATTGCGTTAGGTGTCAGTAAGTGATTGACATGCTTTCTCCATTAGCTTTGAATGTGATTTAGTTTCAAGGTTGTTCATCAATATGTAAATCGCATCAGCTTAAATCTACATATGTTTCTCAAACCTTGGACTATAAACTTAAACTTACTACTTCGCCTTTTGCGATTCTTTCATCTCTTACTTTTGAAGTTCAGGTCTTGCCGAATGATCAATTGTACTTCATTCATTCTTCCTCAAATCATTCGAGGACACATCCAACTACTTAAGAATCTCATATGCAGTAAGATACATTTACCCCATTCACCTCTAAAAAACTATCGTACCCCTTTCAGTACACAAGAAAGCCTCTTCGGTTTTCAATAGTTATAACTCTTGAGTGACATAGTGGGTTGAGCTTCGAAACAGAAATAGCATTCTAAGATCGCCTTAGTTGTATGAAACCACCAATAACATTGGAATTCAGGACTAGGAATTCTCGCAAACAGAACTGATAGCACCAAGGGGACACGTTTACAAGAACGTGTTACTACGACTATTGTTTTTCTCAAACTGGAAAAGCATTTTTGAGTGTCTTCAATAATTTCATGGTGTATTATCCTTTTCTATTGTGCATTCAATTCTCTAATGAATACCGGGACATACAATGCCAGTAAACACGCCCATATTCTTCAAAAACACCAGTCTGTTCATTTTATGTCCTGAGGCTCCCGGTTGGTCTATGAGTTAATTGTGGTATTAGGCGTACAGCGCTCTATTTTGGTTCTCCTCCCGGTCACCACGTGAGAATACCGATCATTCTTTCTTAGGTAATTTAGATGGCAAGTCTTTGACTTAACTAGATATAGAACGTGCAGTTCTATGGCAATTTCCTTTTGGTAGTGAAACAAGGAAATTTCAACATAATCACATTATACCATCTATTATAAATTATATCAGTAACTATTGTTTGAAACCATTAATTACCAGAGAACAACAAGTGAGAGGCAAGGAGAGCAAAGTCTGGAATTTTGAAAGCTCCAGCATATAACTTCCAAATTTATAACGGTTGAGTCCAAATTTGTTTAAGGATAATTTCACCAGCATACATTCTAAACATCAGACAACTTACCATTGTACTGATGCCAATGACTCAAGGTGCATTCAGAAGAACACCCAAAGGAAAGAAGAACACATGTTTGTACTACAAGGCAACAACAACAACATACCCAGTGTAATCCACACACTCGAGAGGGTAGAGTAGTGTACGCAGACCTTACCTACCCTGGGAGGATAGAGAGGCTGTTTCCGATAGACCCTCGACACAGAATAAAGCAATAACAAAGCAGGTCAAATAACAGTAACTACAACAAAACAAAACAGTATACTAAGAAGCAATAATTTCTTATGATTTTGTCAATGAAATCAAGTTAATCACATTCTTCACATCGAAAGTAGCAGCTACCACAGTTTAAAAAAATCCATTCACATAAAACTTTAATCTCACCGGAATCCTATCCGAGTATTTTTCCCTAATCCTAGCAGCCTCAGCACGCCTCTTCTCTGAATATCATCCAAAATAACAGAGTCAAACTAACAATCAAATTCTTTTTTCAGAAAAAAAAACATCATAACACATCAGAAATTACAAAAAAAACTAAAATAACAAAAACCAAAAACGAACCAAGATCATGCTCTTGCTTGAATGAGCTCTTAGCCATTTTTCCTGAATCAAACAATCAAGAAATCAGAATTATTGCCTTAATTAACATATTATCCACAACCCAATTGTTTTACAGAATTTCAAAGCAAGCATCTTTTTGCTGCTTATAACACAACCCCATCAAGAAAATATTCAGCAAAAAACTATCAAAAAATGAAAAAGAAACTGCCCAATTGATAAAGCATGAATCTTTGAACTATTACTACTAATTTGGGTGCTTATAACACAACCCCATCAACAAAATATTCAGCAAAAAACTATCAAAAAATAAAAAAGAAACTACCCAATTGATAAAACATGAATTTTTGAACTATTAGTAGTAAAATAAACATCAAAATTCAGAAAAAATATATATAATAAGGATTGATAGGAGTAAAGAACCAACCTTTTTGTGAAAGAATGATGGTCAATAGAGACAAAAAAGATAAAGAATGAAGGTTGAGTAAATGATGACTTTGCTTTTGCTTTGTTTTAGGACTCTTTATGTATAATAATCATTATTATCCAAAACTCTACTTATTTTAGTTTACCCGGAACTATTGGTAAACTTTCCTGTGTAAGTACTCATACGTGTTATTTTAATACTTAATAGACGTGAGTTTCAAGGAAAATTAAAAAGGCAAAAAAGTACTAATTAAATTGGAGATTACTCATTTTGTCCCAATTTGAGGAGTCAAATAACCTTTTTATGATTTTCTCTAAAAAAATATATATAATATAATTTATTAATTATGCTATTTTATGTAATTTATGTAAATTTTATTATAAAATAAGCAAAGAATCTATGTTTGAAATTGAGTCACGATAAAAAAATTCGACTCCTACAACTGATCAACCCTCATATAAATTGGGACAGATACATATTTAGCCCTCGATTAAAATTATTACATAAGGTCCGCAGGAAAGCGGTTGCTAAGGCTTGTAGCTTGCTTTACCGACATTAACTAAACAACAACAACAACATACAAGTAAAATCCCATAAAATAGAGTACGTGGAGGATAAAGTATATGCAGACCTTGCTCCTATCTTGGGAGATAGAGATGTTGTTTTCGGTAATACCCTTGGCACACGCAATTCAAAGCAGTATAAAAATCATGACAAAAAAATTATAAAAAACAGGATAAAGCCGTCTGGCAGAAAAAAATAACAAATGAATATGATGATCAAAGTACAAGAAACAACATATATCAAGTGGAAATAGAAGGACAAAAAATTACAAGAGAAATGCTACGACTACTAGTATAAAAGGATAAGTAGGACAACGCTCAACTATCGACTAGCCTCTTACCCTAATCTGTGTCCTTCATAATTTTCTACCTAAGGTCATGTTCTCGGTAAGTTGGACCTGCGCCAGATCCTGTCTGATCAACACTCTCCGATCTTCAGCCTACATCTACCTCTCCTGAAACTATACATAATCAATCTCTCACATTTCCACACTGGAGCATCCAGGCATATGAGCATCTCCTTTACACATATCCGAACAATCTCATCTTCGTTTTCCGCATCTTATCCTCCATCGAGGCCACACCAATCTTGTTCTGGATATCTTTATTTCTAATCTTATCTCTCCTGGTATGTCCACACATTCACCGCAACATCCTCATTTTCGCAACTTTTATCTTCTGAACATGATAATTCTTGAATGGCTAACACTCCGTCACATATAACATAGTCGGTCTAACCGCCACTCTATTTAACTTTCCTTTAAATTTTGGTGGCACATTCTTATCACACAAGACTCCGGATGAGAGCCTCCATTTCAGCTATTCTGCGTCAATATGATGTGTGACATACTCGTCAATTTCTCCATTTCCTTGGATAATAGACCAAAAATACTTGAAACTTTCTTTCTTATGAATAACTTGAGTACTAAGCCTAGAAATTTGTCGGTCAGAGAAAAATCGTCCAAAAATCTGACTACTGTGATTTGAGAATCGGTTTTAGTCATCAGGAAAAATATTTTTATTTTTATAATATATATAATATATATAATTTATAATTTTCTAAATTCCTAATATATATAATTCTGAATTTTCTAAATTTCTAATATATAATATTATATAATTAGGAGTTCCGGTTAGGCTTTTTTAAAAATTGAATTTCCAATACTGAAATTGACATTCTCGGACGCGGTGCCACGAAATTTTTATGTTGAAATCTATTTTACATCGCGAGATATTTAGATTTGAAAATGGGAAAAACGTAACGATTTGGGAGAAAAGAGAAATTGAGGGGCAAGATGGACGTTTTTGGAGAAATCGGCGGAATCAAATCGCTAACTCAGTTTGGCCGCCCCCGTATCGAAAAAATACGTGAAATAAAAAAAAAATAGGTAAAACGGACGTCCGAGCGCAAATTTATGACCGTATAAAGTTTGATCAATTTACAACCTATATTTGATATGTCAATACGTCCGGCCGCGGGGAGTGGGCGTGCGGGGGATCGGGGCAATCGGTCCATTCGGTCCAAACCTGACCGACCGAAAATGACCGGACCGAACCTGGACCGGACCGAGAAGTTCGGTCCGGTCTTCGGTCCGGAAAATTCTATTGTTCGGTCCTCGGTCCGGTCCGGTTCGGTCCGGTCCGATTTTAACCCTTTGTGCACCCCTAACTAAGCCTCACTTTCACACTAGCCTCGTGCGTTACGTCATAAACTTACACTCCAAGTACTCTGTCTTGGTCTAACTCAACCTAAACTCTTTCGATTCCAGAATTTTTCTTCAAATCTACAGCCTAGCGTTAACTTCGCTACGAAAATTATGTCATCGGCGAATAACATATACACCATGGCACCTCATTTTGACACGACAGACATTAACTAATACGTAATATTATATATTTGTCAGTTATGTTCTTAGATAGCAGTTATTTAAGTCAATTCTCTATCTTTTCCTTTGTATTTTTTACTTTTTAAGTTAATGAGTTTTAATAATTACTTATTCAATCTCAAAGTCAAATTAACAAGGTAAGTTTAAAAGAAATCTAATGTGACAAATTGAGAAAGCTTCCTACAACCCTACTACAACTTTGATATACTTTTTTTTATGTTCAGGTACATTTTAAAATACAGTATTTTGGACTTAAAAGGTAAATGGAAGAAAACACTTACACTATTTGGGAAATTTCTTTATTAACTTTATGTTGAGATGGATGTGGGCATACAAGGAGAGATATAATTAAAAATGATGATATTTGGGAGAAAGTAAGAGTGGCCTCGGTGGATGATAAGATGCAGGAAGCGAGGTTGATATGGTTCGGGGATGTGCATAGGAGAGAGACAGATGTCCCAGTGCGGAGGTGTGAAAGGTTGGTTATGGACGGATTTATGAGGGGTAGAGGTAGGCTGAAGAAGTATTGGGGAGAGGTGATTAGACAGGATATGACGTAGGTGCAACTTACTGAGGACATGACCTTGGATAGGGGGTTGTGGAGGACACGAATTAGGGTAGAAAAGTAGTAGATACTCGAGCGTAGTCCTACTTATGCTTACAAATTGATAGTTGTAGTGTTATTATTGTAGGCCCGATTAGCCTATCACATTTCTAGGCACATTAATGCTTTATAGTCCATTGTAATTTGATTTCTGCTGCTATGGGTTCTTTAATGTATTTTGTTTAGATTATTTAGTTGTGTTAGCTATTGCTCCCTTTTGTTCGAATGCACTTTATACTGTTTTAATTCTTTATCTGAGTCTAATCGTTTCTCTTGTTTTACTTTTATTTTGTTTTGATTGTCTTGCTTGTGATTATATTTTGTCTTAAGCCGAGAGTCTCTCTGAAACAGTCGCTCTACCTATCAAGGTGAAAGTCTGTGTACACTCTACCTCCTCAGACCCATATGGATTTCACGTGTGTTGTTGTATGTATAGTGCACGTAGTAGCTTTTGTGTATGTTAAATAGATTGTTAAATAGTTTATTATAGCATTATTGTTTTGGTTGGCAAGTACAAACAAAGAATTCTAAAAGCTTTTCATCATTGAGTTACTTATTTTTTAATGATTTCTTTGTTATTTAAATCCTAGAGTTGGACCTATTCTCCCCAATCAATCTATTTTTCTTTTTGGAAGATGAACGATCGTGATAGATCCATTAACTATAAATTTTGATGAGGTTTTAAAATACAATGACCACTTTGTAATGTGTGTAGACACAAGCAAACGACGTGTCCCATAGAACAAAGAGGATATACCCCTAGAATCCTCCAAGTGTACACCTTTCTTTGTCTTCTCTCATCTTCGTCTTTTGGACTTCGGTAGTTTTGGATTTACACCGCTAAGTTGTGGTTGAAGGGAATAAATAAGATTTATTCTTCCTGCCATCAAAGTAGTGGCGGGGTAGGAATTTGACGGAAGAGTATATAATTTATTGTTATTATTTATGTTAAAGAATATGTTATCGTCAAATTCCTACCCCGCCACTATTTTGGTCGCAAGAAGAATAAATCTTATTTATTTCTTTCACCACAACTTAGAGGTATATATATAATATTTAACTCATGTATTTTGTGTAATTTTTAGCGAAAGGTATGCATCTAATCACTCTTCGTCTAAGGTGGCTCTGTCCATGCACCAAAGAATGTCGTGCAGTCCCCTTTTAATCAAAGGTCTCAATTTTAAATTTTGAATAGGATGTGCTTCCCCTGAATAGACCCTACACGACACGAATTTATATTAGTCAAACTCCAATGAGAATACCAGACATCGAATGAGAAATCAAACAAAAATATTCGTCTTTATTAAAAAAATTGAGTTCAGTCGTTAAAAGAAAGAAAGTCTAATATAAACCATTTCTCACTATAATAAATCTTGCACAATACAAATTTAAATTAATCTGAACCTCAAATATAATTTTACAAAAATATAGTTTAGTATAGCTTTTGAAGGAAATGGATTACCAATTTTATTGGATATATTAAGATAGAAGCACAGTAGGCTATCTTGCATAGAAAATGGATGTAATATGAGGCTGATAAAATAATAAGCAATGAGTTACAACTATCTAAGCAATTATTAGTGAGGTGCCAAATGCAACTCCTAGCTCTTACACGGAAATATAAAGAAGAACAAGAAATAACAGAGAGTAAGAAAGGAAGTAAGCTATAATGTTATAAGTGGACTAACTTCTGGAATTGTGCCGAGTTTGAGGACAACCTGCTCGAGTTCCGCCAGAAGCCAACTTTCTTTGAGTCCTGTCAAATGTTTAGATTTAAATTACAAAATAAACTAAAATTTAAATATTATTGGTAAGGGTTCCATGGAAATGAAATTCAGACACAACAATTAGCATGTCTTCAATATGTATTATGTAGTAGCTTACGAGAATTGAATCAACTTTGCATCTTGCCACGTTTTGAACAAAATAAACTCGACTGCTCACTTAACAAATCTAAAGTTCTAACAAGCCCTGTCCTACCTATGAAATAATTGCACAAATCCAAAGCTAGAACATGCCCTGTCCTACCTATGAAATAATCGGACATAATGACACCACAACGAGCATCACCATCACCATCACCCTATTCTAAAACAACAATATGTCCGTGCAGACCAGAACAACTCTTTACTTGGGATGAAAGAGTACAAGTATCAAAACAAACATTATAACAACTCAGAGAAGTAAATTACAAAAATTCTCTTTTTTTTTTCAGGGAACAAACACCCAAGGGAAGCCACTAACCAAAAATATAGCCAAGCAGAATCAGTAACCACTAAGCTATTCTAAAGTTTCAGGAAAAAAAAGATAAAATATAACTACTCTTACATATTGATTTATTGAAGGGGAACTGGGAGAAAACAGATGCAATTTTTTTTAAATGTACCGTAGGGTTTTGTCGGGTTCGTATACGCAGCGAAATTTGAAAATTTATGTTTCAAGCCTGTTGGGTTCCGGGAATACAGCTATGGAATAATAAAAACAAACTGGAAATTAACTCAATTCGAATGTTGGAACAGTTTGCAAATGTCGGCGAAAACTGACGACATTTCGGTAAAAACAGTGTTCAGTTAAAAACAGAATAAAATCTTTGAAGAGTAAAATGTAGCGGAAATAATAAAGACACAAAGGTTTAATTTTCATAGGTTATATATTAATATAACTCATGATGGTCAATGACCAAAGTATTGTATATATATATATATATATTCTTTTCTTTACAAGATTTACAATATGATACAAAAGGAATAAAAAGATTAAGTCGCAGATGACTTATGCCTGAAAAATCTATCTAAATAGAAGTGACAAACATCTCATTACAATCGCTTCATACAAAGCTAATCTAGAATCTGAAACATCGACTGAAATGTCATGCAGAATGTCGTCACAAATTCAGGCAACATTTTGTGATCCATATTTCTGAGAAGAAATCCCGAGAGCTCTCTTGGTATTTTTACATTTTGATTCTGGATATTGATTCACTGATCTGCCCTCTCTATTTATAGTAGAGAGTCCTCCTTGAAAAGCTCAATGACGTGGAGGTTGAGCTAAAAGTGGTCACGTGTGGCAGAAACTTGAGGAGTGATTTTCTCAACAGCTTGGACTTTTTCTTCCCTCGTCTTGCTCCTTAAGTTAAGCCATCTCTTGGACTTAGTCTTCCACGTTTTCAATCTGCTTCAAAGACTCATTGCCAAGTCAAATTGTCATGTGATAAAAAGGTCACACATTTCTGAAATCTGTCCATGAAGATACGCAAAACAGTTACCAGAATGTCAAGACATTTGTTCCGACATTTTCTGATCTGGACTTAGTACGAAAAATGATATGTTAGAAAAAATGTCATAACACAGATCCTAACAATAACATTCTCCCCCTTTTGCCTTTCTTCACAAAACATAATCAACTAAGTGTGAGTGACCTATAGCAATGACATATCCACATAAATGCTCCCCCTCAATCTGAAATTGGCATAAACACAATATATACATATATGTCATTTTTATATAGGATTAGAAAAGAAGAAAGATGTTAGCACATATACACATATCATCCACTTATACAGATTTATATTCATACCATATTCTCAACACCAACCAGTAGCATCAGCTTCAGTCCGTGAAGGAAGGGCAAAACATTAACATTCTCCCCCTTTTTGCCTTTCTTCACAAAACAACTTTTTCAATAAACAGCAGTAGCTTCCAGTACAACAACATAAAACAACAGTAGCTTCCAGCAGTTCTCTACTCCTGCATAACTCCTTTCTCTGCACACTTTTCTGCACAGAACAACAACATCTAGCCTTCTTTCTCTGCTCCCCCTGCATTAGCACTTCGTCTGCTTCATCATGTAATCTTTTTTTCCCCTGCATTAGCACTTTTCTCTGCTTCATCATGTAATCTTTTTTCCCCCTGCATTAGCACTTTTCTCTGCTTCATCGACTTCAGTGCTTTATCATTTTCTCTACAGTAGCATCATCATTCTATCGAGACAGTAGCATATGCATATCATTTTCTCCCCCTTTTTGTGAAGAAAGCAGCACCATAAAATGGTCATCAAGCCAATCAAGATGAAGACATCGCTCGATGTTGTCAAAAATGTTGGTGACATTCATGTCAATATCTGCACTATTTCCTTCCATTTTGCAGGGTAGATCGATGGCTCTGTCTCTACTCTTCAAAACTGCAGGGTCTATTTCTCTAACATTCTCCCAACATTTAATTTCATACATTGGTTTATAACAACAGGTGTGAGAAATATAATATGTTATAGGGATGTACCTTCCCAAACTTCTTCGAGGATGTATTCTCTACAGCATAACTCAAAATAGCCCAAAATAACCTGACTATTTTATCAACATATTTTTTTTTTCAGTAACAGATCTTTGGAGCTGTCTTTTCTTTAAGAAATCTAACAAATCATATTTTGAATAAGAAGGGAGTAGATACATACCTAAAGATCTGATTCAGGTTTGGTTTTGCTGGAGGATGTTGAAATTTGTGTCCCTTCTGATGTTGGCTAAAATGTTGCCTGAGATGTTGTGGCATCAGTTGCAACATTTGGAACAACACTCGATTTAGCATATCTGGAAATTTCCCTTGGGAAGAATTGCTTCAATGGAGTTTCACCAAGAATTTTCTCACGTTCTTGAGACACATTTTGCAGTACATAGGCAGTTGTTTCTTCTTCACTCTCTTCAGTTGAGAACACCAAGTTTGTGTCGTCACTGTCACGGCTCGAGCAAGCAGATATAGCAATATCACATCTAGACCTTGACCTATTGTTGCTCTACCGCATTTAATCGTTTCTTCTCAAACAATCTACTCGATCGATAAGTAGGGAAGGTGGAGGATCTTGGTCTCTTACCCAATTCTGAAATATTAGATATTCCATCAACATCTATTGGATTGTTGTCATTACATTGGTAGTTCATATCTAAAGGTTCATGTAAACCTTTGAATACTATGGCTTTAGACAAGTCCTCTGTGGATGGTAAAGAAGGAAACCAGTGGGTTGTTGTGGTTCAACATGCTCAGAAGATTCAGTGTTTATTGGAGGGCTAATACTCATAGGAAAGTTGATCGGTGGGTTGGTTGATATTGGTGTTGACATTGGAAAGTTTCCATAGGTGAATATAGTGGAGAGGGTTTTGAGGAATTTTGAAAGATGAAGGGCTTGAGTGTTCCATCGGTTGTATATACCAAAGTGATGTGATCTTCCCATTTTTATTTTTTTTTATTTTCGAAAAAAAGAAAAAGATAGCAATAATGACAAACAAGTAAAGAATGATTTATAAACTTGGTAGAATAACTATTTTTTTATAGGAAAAATCGAAGATGATAAAAAAATAACAAATAAGAGGAATATCTATATACATGACAAATCTTTGTAAGCAACAAAAATCTCTTAGATTTAGGTGTTTTAATTTTACACAATAACTTGCACTTAAAATAATGGGATAAAATAACTAGACATCATAGTAGGAATAAAAATTAATCTTATCATTTTAAAGTTTGAAATTCCTATCAAAATAAGGCATAAAAATAGAGAGAAAAATAACTGAATTTTCAAAATCAGTTATACATCGCATCCCAACAAATATCATTATCTGAGAATGTCAACAGTAATGTTGGCAACATTTTGTACAACACAAGTATCATGATCCTTCAAGAACATCTTCCTTTCGGCAACAAATCAAGACACGTTTCATATATGATTATATGAGTTTAACCTCCAGACCAATGTAACATTTTCTCATTGAGTCCTAGATCTAATCATAAAACACATACAAAATTCATTTTCGTGTCAAAAATAAGAATACTTATTTAACATCCTCATAATATTTTTCTTTGTTTAAGCACTTTGATACTCCTATAGTATAGGAATGATATCAATTTTAAGGATTTTGCCCGTATTGCACAGTTGCCGAGAATTAGAAAGGCTTTGCCTTATTTTGATACTCTTTTTTTATGATATCTAATATCATCGCAGAGAACGGTATTACATTAATATCACGTTTGGAATCATATCTATGTGAACAAAAATCAGTCAAAAACAATACTGAAAATCATATTCTGATATTACACAAGTAAATGTCACCCGAAATGTTAGAGACATTCCAGCCGACATTCACAAAAAATGCCCAAAATAGAGATTACAAAGACCACGAGATTTCTACACTAGAAAATCTCTCATGATCCAAAACTTTTATAAAAGTATCAGTTAGTTGATGAAGAGTATCATCATGTTTAATTTGAACTAGCTGTTTTTCAATCAAATCTCTTGTAAAAAAATGATGTCTAATCATAGTACAAAAATAAATGTTGCTAGTAAAATCATAGTCGTTTAACATGTGTCTTAGTCATATTCATTGAGAACAACAACTTCCGACTGCTACATATTCAGATTCAGCAGTTGAAAGTGAGACACAATTTTGTTTACGACTCTACCAAAAAATATAAGATTTATTGTCAAGATAAAAATATCTTCTACTTGTATATTTTATATCATTCACATCACCAGCCCAATCTGAGTCACTATATCCTATTAAATTAGGATTAGTGTCCTTGGAATATCAAATTCCAACTCACATGTGTCGGCAACATATCGGATGACACATTTTACGACATTTAAGTGGGAGACTTTGGATAGGCTTGGGATCAAGCACATTGTTGACACCCAATTTTGTCCCTCCCTTTCAATTATTTATCATAAAATTAAACTTTTTTTTTATACCGCAAGATAATTGTAACAATAATAACACATAATAAATAAAGAATTTTAAATAATGTTGTCGCATGTATAAAACATTAAGCAGTCCTTAAATATCGTATCAATATTTGTTAATTTAATAATACTCAAAATAACTTTATAAATAATTTAAACCTCATTTACTTTTCATTAATTAAAACTCAACACCTTAATTTCTACCCAAATAGAATCCCACCCATTTCAGCAAATAATATATCAGCCCAAATAAAATTAGAATCCTTAAAATTTGAAGCTCATATTTAATTCTAAACCCAAGTCCAATAAAATTGACTCAAACTAAATAATCTCCTCTTCCCATAGCCCAAAACCGAGGCCCAATCCGTTTTGAACCCAACCCATTAGCCATTTATCATCATCTTCTCCCATTAACAAAAGAAAAACCTAATACATGGACACGACAAAAAGACCACAAAAAGACAACGAAAAAGGGGGAGCAGCCGCAACATCGTTGGAGGGGACTCTTTCATTTTAAAAAACTCTCCATCTCCAGACACAAATCAGCGGGCATCCCTATTTCTCCCTCACCATTTTCCCTCGTCGCCCTAGCTGCACACCACTGCTTCCACGTTGCTCCTATCATCGCCACCGCTCCGGTGAGTGGCTTCACGCTCCGATGAACCGGAGCAATCCCACAGTGAACCACGTACTTTCTGTCTGCCCCTCTGTCTCGCCAGTGACCAACGAGGAACTCCAGCGACGATTGGTGTTTACATTTCTCTTGCGATTAGCATGTTGTTTGTTTGACTGATTTTCTGATTTTTGCTATATCACCGGAGCATCGAACTCCGGCGACTGATTTGGCTTTATATTCTAGTTATCTATTGTTGGGACTGATATTCCGATTTTAGGTACCCTACTAAAACTCCAGCGAACACCTGAAAGCCCTACCTTCGTCGACTAAACCACACCAGCAGTCACGACCCGTAACCCACAACCCTACTACGTTGTTAATTCGCCGGAGGTGATGACCGACAAATAACTCCTTCTCCATTTCCATACCTCGTTCATTTCATAAAATGGCGGTGGTGACCTTAAATTACAGATCTGGAACATACCTTACTTTGATTGTTATAAGGGCGTTGCTCCGGCGTTTCGTCGTGGTAGTAACGCCACTATATAACCGTCGTTGTTTGTTCGCCGACTCTTCTCTCTTTTCGGTATTATGCAGATTTAACCAGAGTCTTTGAAACTTCGGCGGTGTCCATAACATCCAATCGTTGGCTTTGTATTTTGTATCTGTTGTCTGCTATGGGACTGGTTTTCTCATTTTTTTGTATCCTGCCAGAGTTCTAAAACTCCGGCGACGTTCTGAAGTTTCAAAGGTTGTTAGTACGTGCTTCGCGACTTGCGTTGCTGCAGTTTATATACTGTGTTGCTATTTTTTTGTTGTTCGATGGACTGATAATTCCGTTGATTTTGTTGTTTACTGTTCTGATGTTTTTCGGCCTTCTGTCGGACTGATTTTCGCTATGTCTCGGGCTGATTCGGGCGATTTTGCCCTTCTATTTTATTAAACTTAACGGAACATATTTTGTTTCGAATGAACAGATGTTACACATTTTATTTTACTGATTTGAATATTGATACTACACTTGGCCTACGAAGGATTTATCCGTCGATCCGAGGCCTCGTAGTAGCGAGACGGAATATGTGGGCAAGGAGGAAAGTGAAAAGATTAGACGAGAATCGTAGTATCGTTCAGGGAGGTGAGTCGGCCATGAGCGATATTGGCTTCTCATGTCTTAGTATCCTTGGCATAACACTAGCTGAGCCCATACTATATAAAAATATATCTTTTACATACATATATCTATATATATATATATATACACTACGTTGTGTTTATTTGATAATTTATTTTATTAGTTACTAACTCTTCTACTAAGTGTCTTTGCAGGTACCCGGAGGCGCACCCCAAAGTTAAAGCATTCGCATAAAAGGAAAATAAAGTGAAATATCGCTAAATTCTCTTCATTCCATCTTTTTATGATTATTTGCTTTCATTACTATCTTGTTAAATATATATCTATTTTAAATATTCGCATGCCTAGTTTAAATATCTCTTGGTTGGTTTAATAATTAGAACACATTTAGAATTGTAGATTGCATGTTAGCACAATAATATTAAGCGTAAGTTTGACCGGACAACCGCAAGTTAGCGGATCCTATAGGATGCCTGACCCCTTTCCTTTAGGATAATAAAGAACCCTTACCTAGAATTTCGCATAGCTTCACAGACCTTTAAAAATGAAGATCATTCGTAGTATTTTATGCTACATTTTTAGTGTCCTAATTCACTATAATAATTAGGTGGCGACTCCTTGAATACAAATTTAGGAATCAACCATAAGTAGTACTCCCGTTTTCGAATCCGGTTAAAATGGGGTGTTACACACAAACACTAAACATTATATCTACACCGACAACATTCGACTTACCTTATGATAAATGTTAGACATGCACACATATCTAACCATGACTCAGTAATTACGAGGTTCTTTGCTTCTTGTTCTAAATCCTTCAAACACTCCCCCTATCTCCCGACCTGTTGGATGATTCTTCCTCATCCTTGATGAGGGTCCCTTCGAACTTAATTTAGCAATTCAGCACTTGACTCCTCATCTGCACCTACTGTGTTCTCGATTTTTGCTTCAGATGTTGCTTCGGATGTCGTGAATTTGGAGCAACATCTAGAGTTTCAGCATTCTACACATTCTCCACTGTAATTATAACATTATTTTCAGACTTATATCCTGTAAGGTCAGAAAAATCATCAAAAAAATGTTAACATACTCTTATATAGTTTGTGTCCTTTAGATTGAACAATCGATAAACATGACTATTTTGAGAAAAGCCAACAAAAAAAAAATTCACTCTTAGAGTCGAACTTAGCCAGATAATCTCTATCATTTTAAAATGTAACAAATACATTCAAAAACATGAAAGTAACACAAATTAGGTTTCTTTTCATTTTTAAAATTCCATAGGATGTCATCTTTGTTACAGACCTTAAATAAACTCTATTAGTGATGTGACAAGCAGTAAAAAATATTTTGATCATTTTTAGAACTAAGCACAACTCTAGTCATTTCTTGCAATGTTCTACTCTTCCTTTCTGCTACCCCATTCTGTTGAGGAGTTTTGGGAACTGAAAAAACTCATGGAAAGTTCCTCTTTTCTCACAAAATTTTGTGAAAGAGATGTTTTAATTTTTTTTCCCATGGTCGGACATAATCCAAAAAAAATAGGAGAATAAAACATGTTCCTAATTCTAGAGTGCAAAATTTTAATCATGTCAAAAGTTTGTGATTTTTCCTTAAACAATTATCTATGAATATCTAAAAAAAATCATCTATTATCACATAGGAATATCACATGCCTCCTAACATGTCTACCTCAATTGGACCCATAAGATCCATGTGTAACAATTGAAAACAGTGAGACATACCTGAATGTTGTCCGTCATTCTGGACAACATTATGGGAAACACGAGTTTGCTTACCTTGAAGACAATCTGCACAGACTGTTTTACCTTTATGACTAAAGTTGGGTAAGTCTCTAACCGCTTTATTTGAGACTAATTTTTTCAGATTGCGGTATTTGACATGCCCCAACTTGATGCCATAGTTTTGTGTCGTCTTATCTTGACAGTATTGCATGTTTCTTATCTTGCAACAAGATAGCAATCACCACATGTTCTAGTACTTGGCACGACACATTCATCAACTTCATTCGTAACTTTACAGCATTCTTATTAAATTTCACCTCCAAACGTTACGTTACCTCTATTGAATGATTCACAGTTCTTGAGAAACTCTTTTGTACTTGTCAAGTGGCGAGAACATCCACTATCAAAGTACTAAGAATCTGCAATGTTAGTTCTTAAAATAGTTATCACAACATTACAAATTATATCCATTTTGGGAACCCAATCTCTTTTAAAACATTTTTTTATCTTTCAGCTAAGAAATGTTGTCAGAAATGTTGGACAACATTTCGCTCACAGAATTCTGAAGTTTGAAAACAATACGGTTTTTTGAAATGAAAACAGTACGATTTTTTGAAAAAGGGGGAGTTACAATGACGGCACACAAACTTCATATCATTTGACATATATGAGAACCTTTTATATAATCCTTTTTCTTTTACAAAACACATTTTCTCATTTTTGTCAAACAAACTAGAGCATATTATTTTAAGAGAGTTTTAATACACAAACCTGCATGCGAAAGTTTACTAAAAACTGAGTTTATCATTCAATTTAGAAATCCATGAGTAGAGCTTACGAAAGGTTATTTTGGCTAAATCCAATTTTGCTCAAATCTTACCAAATGCAGTATCCTATTTAGTAAGTGCAACCTCTAGTCGGGTAATTGTGTCTTTTAGATCTACATTCTCACGAGTTAAAATTTTTACATTTGTCTTAAGTTGCTTGGATTCTATGATTAAATCTTTACAAATGTTTTGTAATTCATTAATCATGTCATATTTTCATTAAATTTGATTCATACTCTCAGTCTCACCATTAAGAAATGAAATCGCTAAAGCAGTTAACATCAGGATAGATAAAGAATATGTACCTTTCAGATGTTGCTGGAGCTGCAGATGTCGTTGCATATGTTGCCTGAAATGTCGTGACATCTGAGGCAACATTACAGACGACATTTTCATTTTCAGACATGAACTGTGCGTAAACAGTGGTCAGTTGTGCTTGTGATTTGATTTCTTGATCTTCTTCCTCTTCTAGTGGACTTTCTTTAAGAGTACTTAGAAGGAACTTGGTGGGCTTTTAATTGAAGCCTTGGTTTTGATACTTTTTAGATTTAGATTGATTTCTCTCATTGTTGAACTTCCTCACATTCGAATTGTAATTTCGTGTGAGTAAGACAACATTAGCATCTTCACTAAGTTTTTCAAGATTCTCATCCTCTTCATTGATTTGATTCTCTAAGGATTGAACTTAAAGTGTCACATTCTTGTTCTAATATAGTTCCCTTTGAATCTTAATGTTCATCTCATAGGTTTTAAGAATGTTCATCAAGGTATGAAGGTTCATAGTAGCAAGATGTGAGTAAGATGTGAGCTTCTTCAAAGGCACAAAATTTTAAATTGAACTTTTCAGGAAGAGAACGGAGAGTCTTTTCAAGATAAGATTTAATAGCATCTGTTTCTTCCATCCTTAAAGTTCATACTTGATTATGAGCATGTATAGCATAATTGGTTTCTTTCGCCGTCCATTTGGATTCAGGTTTAGAATGTCATTTTCCTCATCCGGCGGCAACATTTGGAACAACATACCTATTGGTTATAGATCTTCATGCCCTAACATCAATTGATTTGATGTGAGAACGTAGGTGAATCCTCAATAGGTATAGTTTTGTACCATTTAAAATGAGAAGTCTACCAATATTTTGATTAGCCGGATCCATAGTTAAATAAAAGGACCAAGCACTTATTGTGTTAAGTGTCGGCTCTGATACCACTTGTTGGGTCCCGGGGGTACATCTATGAAATAATAAAAACATACTGGAAATTAACTCAATTCGAATGCTGGAACAGTTTATAAATGTCGGCGAAAATGTCGTCTGACATAACTGACGACATTTCGGTAAAAACAGTGTTAAGTTAAAAACAAAGTAAAACCTTTGAAGAGTAAAATGCAACGGAAATAATAAAGACACAAAGGTTTAATTTTCTAAGTTATATATTAATATAACTCATGATGGTCAATGACCAAAGTATTGTGTATATATATATATATATATATATATATATATATATACAATTGATATATTCCTTTCTTTACAACATTTACAGGATGATACAAAATGAATAAAAAGGTTAAGTCGCAGATGACTTATGCCTGAAAAATCTATCTAAATAGAAGTGACAAACATCTCATTACAATCGCTCCATACAAAGCCAATCTAGAATCTGAAACAGCTACTGAAATGTCATGCAGAATGTCGTCACAAACTCAGGCAACATTTTGTGATCCAGATTTCTGAGAAGAAATCCCGAGAGCTCTCTTGGTATTTTTACATTTTGATTCTGGATATTGATTCACTGATGTGCCCTCTCTATTTATAGTTGAGAGTCCCCCTTGAAAAGCTCAATGAATCGTTGTGGAGGTTGAGCTAAAAGTGATCACGTGTGACAGAAACTTGAGGAGTGATTTTCTCAACAGCTTGGACTTTTTCTTCCCTCGTCTTTGCTCCTTAAGTTAAGCTATCTCTTGGACTTAGTCTTCCACATTTTCAATCTGCTTCAAAGACTCATTGCCAAGTCAAATTGTCATGTGATAAAAAAGTCACACATTTCTAAAATCTGTCTGTGAAGATAGGTAAAACAGTTACCAGAATGTCGGCCAGAATGTCAAGACATTTGTTTCGACATTTTCTAATTTGGACTTAGTACGAAAATTGATATGTTAGAAAAAATGTCATAACACAGATCCTAACATTAACATTCTCTTATTTTTTGCCTTTCTTCACAAAACCTAATCAACTAAGTGTAAGTGACCTATAGCAATGACATATCCACATAAATGCTCTCCCTCAACCTGAAATTGACATAAACACAATATACACAAATATACACATATATGTCATTTTTATATAGGATTAGAAAAGAAGAAAGATGTTAGCACATATACACATACCATCCACTTATACAGATTTATATTCAGACCAGTTTCTCAACACCAACCAGTAACATCAGCTTCAGTCTGTGAAGGAAGGGCAAAACATTAACAAAACCCGACGACGGTCAAACTGTAGGATGATTATACAATGTAAAATATAAACACAAACAGGAATGTAAAACTTTGAACGAAGACTTACATTGATAGCAATCTGCAAATACCTTGAAGCTTGTGTAGTCCGAGAGTGAGCACGCAATTGTCCATCAATTTGCAAGTCAAAGACTATGATGTAATTTCTCTTTTGGAAAGCTAGGAATTCCAGCAGAGTTTCGGTAGAGTAAATCTTATGAAAATATGGAGTCTAAAATATAAGGCAAAACCTGTATATATAGTTGAAAAAAATTGCTAGGGTTTCCCTCGTGGGCGAGCCGGCAAAGCGAGTGGGTCATTCGGATCCATGGGCGGCGTGTCGGCCCGCGTACGAGTAAGTCCTTGAATTGACGGAACAATTGACCGAACATTCTAATGTCTCGATTAATAACCGAACATTTATTTACTCTTTGATTATATCCTTGAATCGACGGAACAATTGACTTAGTGTTACCCTTCAGGTCTTTACATATTGACATTAATAACGTTAGGGTCTACACGGAACTCCTAGACTGCACCGGAAGACGAACTCAATATGTAAAGTTTAGCTACACAAAACATGTGAACTGAACCTCCATGTGAGAAGATAAAATCATTTCATTCATGACACATTCAATCAAGCTTAGGATCTGTCAAGTGTTTATCCAAATGACTTGATTATTATACCTCATCTATATTAGTTGAAAACAGGACCATATCACAGACATGTCCATTTCGTTGGCCAACGACTTAGTCAACATAATACCATATGAGTATCTGAGTGTTCACTTGAATATACATTCAAGGAATGAATCCTGATCTTGGCTCACATACCACCTTTAATGTACTTCGCAATGCACTCAAAACAAGTCGCGTCCCTATAAGACATTTGAGCTTAGGATAGGATCAAAGTACATTACTCCGTAAATAAGGTGATATTGACCTCAAGTCTAAGGACTTCTATCTCCCACATGCCGATGACACTTTATACATATAACAAATAGTGCATCAGTAGGGTATATCAATACTTCAATAAGTATCAATGTGTCTATCACGAGTTGTCATAACTCGTAGCAAGTGAGACATACTACATCACCTAAGGATATGATGCAAACCACATATCGACATATCGCATATTCATCGATATCCCAATCTCGATGATCATTTAGTCGAGGTAATTTAAGAGTTACGTTATAACATTAATTCTCACATTATTAATAAACACGTGAACTCTAGGGATGCATTTATAGAATATTATAATCAATCAATTAATAATTCAATAAATGCAAATGTCATAATATTAATCATCATTAATATAAATACGAATATGTATAAAGTACATTGTGTCCTAATACAGACTGTCTCTAGGACATACATATACTTTCAGTCTCCCACTTGGCCTAGAGCCAAAGACCAACATATCTAATACTCATGTTCTTAAAATGACCATTATGCTAAACCAAGCTTAATGGTTTAGTAAACGGGTCTGTTAGATTATTGTCTGTGGGAATATAATCTATCATAATATCTCCAGCTTTCACCATCTCTCTCAGGATGTGGTACTTTCTTGGTACATGCTTGTTTCTGTTAGTTGATCTTGATCCTTTGCATGTGCAATTGCACCAGTATTGTCACAATAAATAGTTATTGGACAACTAGCACTCGGAACAACCCCTAGTTCCTTTAGGAACTCAGAAATTGTGATAGCTTCCTTAGCAGCTTCCGATCCAGCAATGTACTCCACTTCAGTAGTCAAGTCTGTAGTAGTAACTTGTTTGGAACTCTTCCAACTCACTGCTCATTCGTTGAAAATGAACGTGTAACCAGACTGAGATTTGAAATCATCAACATCTGTCTGGAAACTAGCATCGGTATACCTAGTGGCAACCAGCTCATTACTTCCACCATAGACTGAGAAGTAATCTTTAGTACGTCTGAGGTACTTGAGAATACTCTTGACTGCTTTCCAGTGTTCCTTGCCAGGATTCTGCTGGAACTTGCAAGTCATACTAAGTGCAAAAGCCACATCTGGCCTAGTAAAAGTCATGACATATATGAATGATCCTATAGCCGAAGCATATGGATCCTCTTCATGCGCTCAAGTTCTACAGCACTAGAAGGGCAACCCCTTTTAGATAACTTGATGCCTTGACCCATCGGAAGACCGTCTTTCTTGGAATTCTCCATTGAAAATCTTCTAAGCACTTTGTCTATGTAGATTGACTGTGACAACCCCAACAATCTATTAGGACTATCTCTATAGCTCCTAATTCCCAGAATGTAACAGGCTTCACCTAAATCATTCATCATGAAGGTCTTGGACAACCAATCCTTAACCGACTGCATAAGGGATCTATTGTCTCTGATTATCAATATGTCATCAACATATATAATAATGAAGACAATGTCCTCATTCTTGCGTTTAATATAAACACCAGGATCCTCTTTGCTTCTGACGAAATCAAAAGATTTGATAGCATTGTCAAAGCAAATGTTCCAACTCCTAGAGGCTTGCTTAAGTCCATAAATGGACTTCTGTAGCCTGCACACATCATTTGGTTTGGACTCACATGAAAAACCCTCGGGTTGTTTCATATACACTTCCTCAATTAGATTACCATTGAGGAATGCAGTTTTGACGTCCATCTGGCAAATGTCATAATCATAGTGTGCAATTATCGCAAGCAAAATCTGAATAGACTTTATCTTAGCCACCGGTGAAAAGGTTTCATCATAATCCACACCAGGACGCTGAGTAAAACCTTTAGCCACTAGTCTAGCTTTATAAGTCTGAATCTTGCCAGATGCATCAATCTTCTTCTTGAAGACTCATTTGCATCCTATGGGTTTAACCCCATTTGGCAAATCAACCAAGTTTCACACCTTGTTGATATACATAGATTCCATTTCGGATTTCATGGCTTCTTGTCATCTCTTCGAATCAATGTCTATCATTGCTTCGTTATAGGTTCTATGATCGTCATCATCTGAAATATCTAGCTCATTTTGTGTTTCCACAAGTAGATTTAGTCTTTCCGGAGGACGATGAGATCTAGTAGACCTACGGAGTTTATTGTCTAGCAGTTCAGTTACATGTATGCTCTGAGTAGGTTCTTGTGCGCTAGTCAATCCACCAACATTAGAGCTTTCAGGAATATCATTTTCATGTCTTTCCTTAATGTGAGGAAATGCAACTGGTGCATTTGCTCCCAAGGTCTGTGCCAGAAGATCTTGCATTTCTGTGTTACTCCTCGTAGCACTCCCACTGGCCGAAGGAGGTACCCTAATTATCCAATCTTCGCCAAAAACTCCCACTGAATTCTTGCCTTCATCATCGGGCAGGGATTCAACCTCTATATTACATTGTTCTTGAATTTCTTCAAGTTCTATTGTTATACCCCGTATTTCCAGAGTATGTACGTAAGGAAATACGTACGAAAGTCTAGCCTTAAAGATAAGCCTTGGACGTTTTTATTTGTACACAACTCACTAAAAGAATCGTTTTCCGACGAAACGTTTCCACAGCTTTCGTAGGGTAAATTCCGGCTATGCCATTTCTAATTTTTGCGGATTTTTCCGAGAGACGAAACATTTTGGACCACCGGGAGGGCGACACTTGTCACCCTCCAATTGATGGACTTGAAATCGTCCATTTGGACGATTTGAACAATAGGGAGCACGTTTTTTGTGCCTTGTGCACAAGTCAAGGAGTTGGTAGGATATTTGTGTATAGTTAATCCTCACCCTACACTTGCCTTGCACTTGTCTTAATCTTGGCCATTGGTTGGCCACTTCTTGACCTATAAATACCCCTTAAGATGAAGAGTTCTTCATCCACAAATTACTTTCAAGTCTTGAAAATCCTCCCTTCTCCACTTGTTAGCCATTTCGTCCAAGCCCTCTTCCCCTCTAGCCTAAGTGGCCCTTGGCCGAATACTCCCTAGCCTAGCCAAAATCTACCCCCCCTCCCTTGGTAGAAAAGTTACCTTCTTGTATCGTTATAATGCCCAAAATACCATAGCCCCAATACCTTAGTACTTAGTAGAAGTTGTGAAGAACTTCTAAGGTTCTGGAGCATCTGACTTAGGAGCAAAACCTTGCTCGGTAGCGACTTTTCTAGGATATTATTGGGCTTACGAGGTAATAATCCTAACCCTCTTTTGTATTAGAGAATGCATCTGTAGAAGTATAAGAATAAGTATTAATCACTTAGAAGAATATCACAGAATAGAATTGAGCTATTACCACGATGAAGGGTTTAAAGAAGAATAATCAAGCTGTACTTACATAGAATTTGTTTTCACGATGAACTTATATAGCTCACGGGTAGGAAGTGCTGCCCGACTTCAGTAGAATTATGAACCCTCTGTTTAGAATGACCTTGAGTAGTCTTTGATAGATATCTGTGACTATTATGGTGACTCTCTGCGCGACATATTGACTTGGCGGTGGTTTTATTTGAGAAGGTATGTGATTCTTCCTAAAGCATGATATTTTACAATATATATAGTACGGTGAGCGTCATGTGTTAAGCGGATAATAACTATGGCAATGTCTTTGACTTAAGCTCGAATAATACTTACGTGATGCCTGGCTTAAGCTTTGAATAATACTTACTGTGATGCCTCGGCTTAAGCTTTGAATAATAAAGAAGCGAAAACATTTCAAAGACTCTTGAATCATATTATGAAGAGAACTAATTGGTTTTAAAGCGAAGCTTAAGAGTTATACTAGCTTTATGGGAAGTAAGTATAACCACTTAAGATTGATAAAAGAAACAAGTTTGCCTATGTGTTTATAACAAGACTTATATTGAAAAGAATAATAAGATGGTTTGATAGGTAGACATGATATGATGCTATGTGTGTTAGTATCTTGTAACGTTTGTATAGGTGAGTATCCTTGTTGTGCTTATGTTGTTTAAAGTTAAGTTGTTATGTTAGTATACTATCACTCACTCTTGAGATGATACAGGGGTTAAGCCCTCCGTCTGGGGTAGACTTCGGTGATGCAGGACCATGATTCGAGAATACCTCATGCGGGTCCAGGGGGCCTATGCGGAGCTACGAGAGTTCCAGGTTAGTATGCGGGGTTATGCCTCATGCGATGCATGTGGCCGTGCGGACGTGAGTCGGGGCGATGCAGGAGTAGCTACCCTCGATGCGGGGTTATACCTCATGCGGGCCCGTGAGTGGCTTTATGCGGACTCGGGAGTCGGGATTAGGCTTGCGAGAATGATAATACGGGCGAGTGGCCTGCTTGAATCATTCGCGGCTAGAAAAGACCTATTACGTTTACCTATTGTTGCTCTTGTTTGTGATGTGGCATATGCGGTTTCTTGATTTCTTCATACATACTTGTAAACTGGTTTTAAAGGGTTATGATTTCATTTAAGTACTTCTGATTTCACATACTTAGTACTGTTGTAATGACCTCCTTCGGGGCTGCGTTCATCTGCGGTAAGAGGCGGCAGTCTTAGATCCGCGTCCTTAGGATCTACGTTGGTGTCGGGAGCTCCATCTCTTAGGAGGCTCTACTTTTGGTATGATCTCCTGTTGTAGATAGTTTTGTCTGATCGAGGTATGGCGGGGCCTGTCGCCATAGTTATATATTTCCTTAGAAGTGCATGTAGTCGTATTTATGCGATTATCGGATGTAGCGCTAAACCATGATTATATATATATCTTAGAAAGCGATGTTTTCTCACATAAAGCGTGTCATATTTTATAAAGCTGTTTCATGTCTTGCTTTATATTTCCGATTACTCGATGTATGACTACTTGGGTGCCGGTAAGCACGATCCACGGGCCGAGCGAGTCGTGACAAAAGTGGTATCGAGCGATTAATCCTCGGAAAGTGTCTGACCGTATCTAGTAAGTCTTGATTATCGGTGTGTTGTGCACCACACCAATAATCGAGAGGCTATAGGATATTTAGGATTGGTTTCCATTCTTCTCATTACGAGATCGTGCTTTAGAGTCATGTTATAGGTTGGACCCTCTAACGTATTCCTTTCTATATGATTATGCCTCACGTAAGGCAACCGGGCCCAGAAGGGCAAAGCGTAGGAGGCGCTAGCGAGACACCCAGTCACGAGGCTCGGGCCCGATCTATACGAGGCGGCGAGTTCTATGGCGCCGCCCGGCCAGAGACCACAGTACCAGCCTCGCATCCCGCGGCACAGGGGCGGAGGTTAGGAGTCTGAGAGATGGCCCGACTTTTGGCTAAAGTTGTGGCGTCTGAGAGAAATTGGATCACGGCGATTCAGTTCGGCTCGGCTCGGTCGTGCCGTTGTTCACCCGAGGCGAGAGTTTGAGGCTACGAGACTTCGAGTTGTAGCCGCGGAGTTTTATGGGTCGGCGGGAGGATGATCCGAGGAGTTCATCCGTCGGCTTGAGGATTTTGAGAGTGATCGGGCGTCGGAGACCGGTCAGTGATCTTTGGTTCCACGTAAATTTGCGTGATACCGCGATCGATTGGTTTGATTCATGGGAGTTATCGGGAAAGCACGCGTCCCAGTACTTAGGATGAGTTCTCGGAGGCTTTCTCGCTCACTTCTTGCCTCGCGGATGAGGAGGCGCGGGCGATAGATTTTCTGCTTGAGGCGAGAGAGGGCCTTGTCGGGAGTACAATGTCGAGTTTGATTCATTGGCTCGATATGTCCCGGCATTGGTAGCGAGATATGGAGGATAGGGTGCACCGCTATATCACCGGGCTGAAGCGACTATATGGCGAGTCATGTGCGGGGTTTATCTCGGTAGGGTATGGACATTACCGCGTGCGAGCTCACGCCACTTGGATGCGAGGCGCAGAGGTCGGCGAGTGGGCCGGCAGCGAGAAGAAGGCGGGGCGGGAGGTCTTACGGTGGTTATCGTGGTGGCGGCCTCGGCGATCTGGGTCGCACCACGGCCCGGCTCGAGCACTCCTGCCGTCCTCGGCCACGGCGAGTTTTGGCGGGCCAGGGGCCAGGGCTTGAGCGTCGAGTAGCGAGTGCGGCGTCGGGACCACCCGGTGTGGCGTCGGTGGATCCCATTACGGGAAGTGTGGTACTACTTTTGGAGCTTATTCTGATTGTAGCGGCGAGTCACTTTGCGAGATTGTCGGCCAGGCGTGGCGGTGGTAGGGCTCGACGCCCGAGTTACATTGCGGCCGTCATCTCCTCTGATTACTCGCCCGGGCGGGGTTCATGGGTCGAGTCGCGGCGGTCGTGGCTCGGGTCGATTCTAGCGGTCCTCGAGCGCGTCTATGCTTTGTCGGTAAGCGACAGATCGGGAGGCCTCGCTGATGTCGTCACGGGTACCTTATCGGTTTGGTTTGATGTTTATGCCTTGATAGATCCGGGTTCTACTACATCCTATATATCTCCCTTGTTGCTAGTAGGATATGGATAGAGCACGAGTCCATAGACCGCTTTCGAGGTAGCTACGCGATGGGTGATTTGGTGGTAGCTCGGCGGGTATATAGGGCTTGTCTGTGACCATTCTGATCGTCGGACCGGCGACTTGATAGAGTTGGAGATGATTGACCGGCGTGATTATGGGGATGGATTGGCTAGCTTGCTATGCCAATGTAGGCTATGAGAGAGAGTAATGCGGTTCCGGTTTCTGAGGCCGGTTGTTGAGTGGGAGGAGCACGGTATCGCCAGAGGTAGGTTTATTTCCTACCTCGAGGCTAGGAAGATGGTGCGAGAAGGGGTATATCTACCATCTAGTTCGAGTGTTTGATCTCGAGGCTGCGGTACAGTTTTGATCGATTCCGTAGTCGAGTTCCCAGGCGTGTTCCCGGATGACCTCGGGTATCCTCACGAGAGGAGATTGAGTTTTGTATTGACATATTGCGGATACTCGGCCTATTTCCATTCCGCCATACTGAGAATGGCACTGCCGAGTTGAGAGAAGTGAAGGACGGTGAGGATTTCTTTGGAGAAGGGCTTCATTAGGCCGATGTTTCCCGCAGAAGCGCGTGTATTGTTCGTGAAGAAGAAGGGCGGGGCAGCTGCGCATGTGTTGATTCTGACGGTGAACAAGGTGACCATTAAACGAATACCCCTTCCGGGATTGATGATTTGTTCGACGATTGCGGCGCGAGATGTTTCTCAAGATTGATCTGCGTTCGGGCTATCATCGAGTTCGTGTCGGAGAGGTGGATGTCCACAGGATGCATTCGGACGATGCGGGCATTATGAGTTGAGTCATGTCTTTTGGGTTGACGATGCTCGTGGTATTCATGGATTTGATGAACCGAGTGTTCAAACCATTTTGGACACGTTTGTGATAGTGTTCATTGATGATATCTTGGTTTATTCGCTCGAGCGAGGAGCATGCGGAGCATTTGAGGCTGTCTTGTGATTCTCGAGACCGATGGTTATGCGCCAAGTTTTCCAAATGTGAGTTTTGGTTGACTTGATGGCGTTTCTTGGGCATATTGTCGGGTGATGGCATTCAGTGGATACGGCGAGATCGGCGATCGGGACTTGGCCTGAACTCTACTCAGCCAGAGGTTCGCGATTTTACGGGCCTTGCGAGTTATTATCGGTTCGTGGAGAAGTTTGCTTATCTGCACCATTGACTAGGTGACTCGAGGCGGCCAGTTCGATGGTGATGCTTGTGGCGGGGTTTCGATTCTTTGAAAGAGATTGGCGATCGCCCGTTCTTACTCTTCGGAGGTCGGATGGTTATGTCGTGTATTGTGATCGTCGAGGCATCGGGTTGGGATGTGTGTTGATGCGGCATGGCGGGGTTATAGCATATGCATCCAGCGGTGAAGAAACACGAGAGAACTACCCGCGTGATTTGGAGTTAGCGGTAGTGATTCACGCTTTGAAGATCTGGAGGCACTATTTGTATGGGGTTCACGTGGATATTTATCTGAGACCACAAGAGCCTCGGTATATCTTCACGGAGAGGCTGAACTTACGGCGAGGCGGTGGTTAGAGTTGCTTAAGGATTACGATGTTGATATCTGTACCACGGGAAGGCGATGTTGTGGCGGATGCTCTTAGTCGTAGGTCGATGGGAGCCTATCGGATGTGCGGCTAGAGAGGAGGACATGGTTCGTGATTTGCATCGATTAGCGAGCCTTGGTGTATGTTTGATTGATTACGATAGCGATGGGGTTAGAGTTCGTGAGGTTGCGAGTCTTCCATCGTCGAGGAGGTGAAGAGGCGATTCGAGGATCGGCTTTGATTCGATATCGTGATCTGACTCTTCGTGAGGCAAGGGTCCTTTTGAGTAGCACGATGGGGTGCTAAGGTTTGAGCGGTGTGTGTTCCGGATGTTTGAGGACTTGGCGAGTTCTTGGGGAAGCACCGGCGTAGCGTTACTCTATCCATCAAAGTCGACCAAGATGTACCACGACCTTAGATCGTGTATTGGTGGGATGGCTTGAAGAGGGGCGTTGCGAGTTCGTAGCTCGGTGCGTGTTGTCGGCGGTGAAGGTAGAGCACGAGAGGCACGGTGGTTTGTTGCGACGATTGAGATCGACACGGAAGTGGGAGGTAATCAACATGGATTTCATCACGGGATTACCTCGCACTCGGAGAGACATGATTCTATATGGGTTATCGTCGGCGGTGGTGAAATCAGCCCACTTTCTTCCGTCGGGGCGACTTTTGGTACCGAGAATTATGCGGACTTTACATCAGAGATCGTCGGTGCATGGAGTCCCTACGATCATATCAGCGAGAGCGGTTTACGGCTAAGCAGAATCCTTCCGGAAGGGTTTAGGGGCGCGAGTGAGCACGAGTCGCATTTCATCCACGAGCGACGGCGAGCGAGCGCCTTATCGGACTGCGAGGATATCTGCGAGCTTTGTGTTATTGACCGATGGTAGTTGGGAGGATCATTTGCCTCTAGTTGAGTTCGCGTATAATAATAGCTACCACTCGGTATTCGGATGGCGCCTTATGAGGCCTTGTATGGGAGGAAGTGCATATCGCCTATAGGTTGGTTTGATGTGGGCGAGTGCGGCTAGTAGGACCAGATTTGATACAGTGACGATGGATAAGGTGAAGCTTATCAAGGCGGCTATTAATGACTCGAGTCGGCGAAGTCGTATCACGATCATCGTCGTCGGCATCTTGAGTTCGAGGTTCATGATTGGGTTTTCTAAAGGTGTCACCCATGAAGGTGTGATGAGATTCGGGAAGAAGAAGCTTCGGCCCGAGTACGTTGGGCGTTTAGTTGTCGCGAGGTAGGCAAGGTTGCTATGAGTTGAATCTGCCGTCCGATCTGGAAGCGGTGCATCCGGTTTTCACGTATCTATCTTTGAGAGATGTATCGGGGATCCATCTAGGGTACACGATCGGCGATGTCGGTGTGCCAGGGGTTATCGTATGAGAGATTCCCATAGCGATAGTCGATCGTCGAGTTAGGCGTCTGCGGACGGGGCGTGGCTTAGTCAAAGTCTTGTGGCGGAGCGAGCTCGAGGAGGAGATGGCGTGGGAAGCGAGGAGGACATGAGGCGGAAGTATCCTCACTTATTCCCCACCTCCGGGTAAATTCACTTTCCTACTTGTAAATTTTCATTATCGTTTACGCCTAAGTGTTGCTCTGTGGCGTGTGTGGCATTTACAAGCTGTTTAAGCTTCGATAAGCGTCTTGGGAAGGAACATTCGGGACGAATGTTTCTAAGGGAGAATGTTATACCGTATTTCCAGTATATGCGTAAGGGAATACGTCACGAATCTAGCCTTAAAGATAAGCCTTGGGCGTTTTTATTTGTACCTGACTCACTAAAAGAATCGTTTCAGGCGAAAGCGTTTCCACGACTTCGTAGGGTAAATTCGGCTATGCCATTTCTAATTTTGCGGATTTTTAGAGAGGCGAAACATTTTGGACCAGCGGGAGGCGACACTTGTCACCCTCGATTGATGGACTTGAAATCGTCCATTTGGACGATTTGAACAATAGAACACGTTTTTGTGCCTTGTGCACAAGTCGAGGAGTTGGTAGGATATTTGTGTATAGTTAATCCTCACCCTACACTTGCCTTGCACTTGTCTTAATCTTGGCCATTGGTTGGCCACTTGACCTATAAATACCCTTAAGATGAAGAGTTCTTCATCCACAAATTACTTTCCAAGTCTTGAAAATCCTCCTTCTCACTTGTTAGCCATTTCGTCCAAGCCCTCTTCCCCTCTAGCCTAAGTGGCCCTTGGCCGAATACTCCCTAGCCTAGCCAAAAATCTACCCACTCCTTGGTAGAAAAGTTACCTTCTTGTATCGTTATAATGCCCAAATACCTAGCCCAAATACCTTAGTACTTAGTAGAAGTTGTGAAGAACTTCTAAGGTTAACTGGAGCATCTGACTTAGGAGCAAAACCTTGCTCGGTAGCGACTTTTTCTAGGATATTATTGGGCTTACAGGGTAATAATCCTAACCCTCTTTTGTATTAGAGAATGCATCTTGTAGAAGTATAAGAATAAGTATTAATCACTTAGAAGAATATCACGAATAGAATTGAGCTGTTACCACAGTAGAAGGGTTTAAAGAAGAATAATCAAAGCTGTACTTACATAGAATTTGTTTTCACGATGAACTTATATAGCTCACGGGTAGGGAAGTCTTGCCCGACTTACCGTAGAATTATGAACCCTCTGTTTAGAATGACCTTGAGTAGTCTTTGATAGATATCTGTGACTATTATAGTCGACTCTCTGCGCGACATATTGACTTGGCGGTGGTTTTATTGAGAAGGTATGTGATTCTTCCTAAAGCATGATATTTTACAATATATATAGTGCGGTAAGCGTACATGTGTTAAGCGGATAATAACTATGGCAATGTCTTTGACTTAAGCTGAATAATACTTACAGCGATGCCTGGCTTAAGCTTTGAATAATACTTACAGTGATGCCTCACGCTTAAGCACTTTGAATAATAAGAAATGAAAACATTTCAAAAGACTCTGAATCATATTATGAGAAGAGAACTAATTGGTTTTAAAGCGAAGCTTAAGAGTTATACTAGCTTTATGGGAAGTAAGTATAACCACTTAAGATTGATAAAAGAAACAAGTTTGCCTATGTGTTTATAAAGACTTATATTGAGAAAAGAATAAAAAGATGGTTTGATAGGTAGACATGATATGATGCTATGTGTGTTAGTATCTTGTAACGTTTGTATAGGTGAGTATCCTTGTTGTGCTTATGTTGTTTAAAGTTAAGTTGTTATGTTAGTATACTATCACTCGCCTCTTGAGATGATCACAGGGGTTAATTGCCCTCCGTCACGGGGGTAGACTCGAGTGATGCAGGACCGTGATTCGAGAATACCTCATGCGGGTCCGGGGGCCTATGCGAGCTCACGAGTTCGAGTTAGTATGCGGGGTTATGCCTCATGCGGTCATGTGGCCGTGCGGACGGCGAGTCGGGGCGATGCCGGGAGTAGCTACACCGATGCGGGGTTATACCTCATGCGGGCCCGTGAGTGGCTTATGCGGACTCGGGAGTCGAGTTAGGCTTGCGAGAATGATAATACGGCGAGTGGCCTGCTTGAATCATTCGCAGCCTAGAAAAGACTATTCTGATTTACTATTGTTGCTCTTGTTTGTGATGTGGCACTATGCGGTTTCATGATTTCTTCATACATACTTGTAAACTGGTTTTAAAAGGGTTATGATTTCATTTAAGTACTTTCTGATTTCACATACTTAGTACATTGTAATGACCTCCTTGGGGCTGCGTTCATCTGCGCGGTAAGAGCGGCAGTGCTAGATCCGCGTCCTTAGGATCTACGTTGGTGTCGGGAGCTCCGTCTCTTAGGAGGCTCTACTTTTGGTATGATCTCCTGTTGTAGATAGTTTTGTCTGATCGGTATGGCGGGCCTGTCCGCCATAGTTGTATATTTCCTTAGAGTGCATGTAGTCGTATTTATGCGATGTCGGATGTATTGCTAACCATGATTATATATATATATCTTAGAAAGACGATGTTTTCTCACATAAAGCGTATGTCATATTTTATAAAGCTGTTTCATGTCTTGCTTTATATTTCCGATTACTACGATGTATGACTACTTGGGTGCCGGTAAGGCGCGATCCACGGGCCGGGCAGTCGTGACATCTATCTCCGTGTAACTCTCATCCTTGTAGACATATTCGTCTTCAAGGGAAGTTGTGTTCATAGAAACAAATATCTTATGTTCTCCAGGAATATAGAAGTAGTATCCCTTAGTTTCCTTTGGATACCCAACAAAGTAACATTTCTCACTTTTATATTCCAACTTATCAGTGATCAACTTCTTGACATATGCAACACCCCAGGGCCTCATGTGTCTAAGTGATGGCTTCTTGCCACGCCATACCTCATATGGTGTCTTTTCGACTGATTTAGATGGAACTCTGTTCAGAACATATATTGAGGTTAAAATAGCGTATCCCCAAAGGTATGTTGGAAGAGCTGAAAAGCTCATCATGGAACGAACCATATCAAGTAAGGTTCGATATCTCCTCTCGGCAACACCATTCATCTGTGATGTTCCAGGAGGTGTCCATTCGGAATGAACTCCATAAAGCTTTAAGTAGTCAAGAAATTCTTTACTTAAGTTGTTATACCCCGTAGTTCTGACCCTACGTATGAGAGCGTACGAAAGCATGTAAAACTTTAAAAAAAAAATCAAAGGATAGGTTGACGGATTGTTCCGGACGGGTTTTAGTCAACTTTGAGGCGGGTTATGACCCGGTACATTGAGGGTTCCTAAGTGTTTCAAAGGCCTAGGGCGTAGTTCGTGGAGTCTAGATTTCAACGCAACCAACCGTTCGTCGATAGGACGTCGGAGTAGAAAGTTATGAGAGTTACAAGTTCAGTCTGTGATCGGAAATGTGTTTCGGACAAAGCGGCATGGCGCGCGGATGCGAGGCGGCGCCAGAAATCTTGAAGGTCGCTGAGATTTGCAGTCGCAGCGCCAGGCGGCAGCGCGGCGCTGAAAGTTCGAGAGGCTGGAGGTTTCAGTGCCGGCCGAAGCGGATTTTTGGGCGGAAAAACTTAGGAAAGTCTGATTTCTCTTTTAAAAAGGCCATGGGAGGGTGACAAGTATCCCCATCTGATGTTTCTTGCATGCCTTATATTGACCAAGTCTTGAAGACTTGGTCATCTTTCAAACCTCTCCCTCTCTCTAAATTAGCTCCTCCTTCTCTCTACATTTCCAAAGGAAATTTAAAGCCTAAGAAAAATCTGAAAAGTTAAGAACAAGAAGGAAGTTTGTGGCTAGCTTGTTGGTGTTGTTGTGGTGGTATTCTTGGCAAGGAACTAGCAAAACATTTGGGATAAATTTGGCTAAAGCTCTAAGGTAATGATTCTTCCTTTTTAATTAGTTTTTAGTGTTGCAAGTAAAAAAGAAAGAACTTGTGGTAGTGAATAATGCACTTAGAGTCCTTTCATGTAAGAAATGTGGTATTGGATATGAAGGATTGGTTAAGAAGAGATTATGAGCATGTTGTAGCCTAAAAACTACCTTAGAATTGTTAAGTGAATTGTTGTACCTAATGGGGCAGAATTTTACACACCCAGGTTTGGAGGTGTAATCCCCTTTAAAATGTTGGATTGTTGAGCCTTAAATGTGGTGTTTGGATGATAAGTTCGGCCTTGAGAAAGGTGGCAAAGTGAGTAGAAACAAAGGAAATGCTGCCCAATTTTCCATAGAATTTAGTGACTTTGAACTTGGATTGTTCTACTTTGAGATTAGAGGTTAACAAACGTATCATGATTATTATAGGTTGAAATATTACTTGCGGTAGTTGAGCTTAGCAAGTGGATTGACCAAAGAGGTATGTGAAGCTTTCCTATCTCTTGAGCATGAATAGATGAAACTATGTAGTACGGTAGACGTACAAGATTTGGTATTCTTACTTGTTTTAAGTATATAATGACTTGTTTCGTTTTAAGAATGTATAAATCCCTTGGTTAGGGGAAAAGTATGATTTTACTAAAGTGTAGAGTTAATATAACAACTTTATCGGAAGTTGGTTTATTAGCTTCATAAAAGGTTAATGAGAAGAGATTTACTCTAAGTAAGATAAGTATATGAAGAGGCAAATTGGTTTTAAGGCATCAATTGCCCAAGGGTTTTTATGTATAAAGAAGAGTCATTTTTAAAAGAGTTGAAGCATGTAGTACTTGGGTTAAATTCCCGGTGTTCTTTTATTAAAGATATGATTAAGTGCCTTAAGTAAACTAAAATGAGAGGGTATATGAACAAGACTAATTAGAAGTTATAAGTTTTCTTAACTTATTTATGATTATGATATGATGTGATTTGAGCTAGGGTAAGAGTATATCGAGGGTAAGTCCCAGATCGTTATACCACCTCCGGGGTAAGAGTATGCGAGGCAAGCCCCAAGATCGTCATACCACCTTCTTCAGTGTAAGAGTATATCTGAGGGGCAAGCCTCAAGATCGTTATACCATCTGCTTCAGTGTAAGAGTATATCTGAGGGGTAAGTCCCCAAGATCGTTATACGATCTGCGAGTAAGAGTATATCCGGCGGGTGAGTCCCAGATCGTTATACCACTGTTCGTGGATTTGCTACCCATGATGCGAGAATACCTCATGCGAGTCCTTATGGGCTTATGCGGGTGAAATAGTCTAAATGCGGTAGTCTGACCTATCACGAGGAATACCTATGCGGGTCCACGGGACTATCGCGGTGAAATAATCCCGAGGAGTAGGGGTCTTTATTGATACTACTGGCGAGGTACCTGTTTTGATCCGAAGGCCCTATTTTATGCAGATTATATATATATACTTGTCACTCATTGTTAGTAAGACACGATAAAAGGTATTTTGATTGTCTTCCATGACTCCAGCTTACTCTTAGACTTATGATACCATTATTACAGTATTTTCCAGCTTTACATACTTGGTACATATTGTGTCACGACCCGCTTCCTGGGCTGCGTTCACGCCACAGGCGGTAAGGGTGATTGAGGATCCTCGTTCTTAGGATCACTATTTGGTGTCGAAGCTCCATTCCTCCTAAGCTTGTTTATTAGTACGGATATTCCACGATGCTATAGGTATTTTGTACATTCGGGGTATGGCGGGACTGTCCCGCCACGATTATTATCTTTAAGTGCCGTGGTCACCTATGTGTTTTGGGCTATAAGAACCAGTTGTACTACTATACTTTTGTTTAAGAACGTTTTATGGAAGGCTGCCTTATCGGCTGGCCAGTGATTGTCGCGCCCTTTTTCGACCGCGACATTTATTTTCTAAACTCCTGCTCAAATAAAAGGTTAGAAAATAAAAATAAAAAGTGTTAAAATGTTTAAAAGGATGCTAAAAGTTTTAAAAAGGGTTCGCGGAGTCGCCACCTAATTAATTTGGGTGAATTAGGACACCTAAATGTTAACTAGTTTAAAGTAGACATTAACTCCATTTTAATGGTCTGCTAAACTTAGTGAGATTCTGGATAAGAGTTCTTTATTATCCTAAAGGGAAGGGGTCAGGCACCCTAAAGGATCCGCTAACTTGCGGTTGTCCGTTCAAACCTAGGGTTAATTATTATTCTAAGATGCAATACGTGTTTTGAAAAGTATTTAAGCAAAAGAGGTTTGAAAAAATGTATTATTGACCAACGCAAAATATAGGGTTTGTTTAAAACACATAAAGTTAGTTCTAGTTTTAAAAAATGCATTTGAAAAGTATTTAGAAAGCACATGAAATTATTCTATAAGGTATATATATTGCTTAGCATAATATAGAGGTAATAATGCAAAATGACCAAAATATACTCTTAAACATAGGATGTGAAGAATGTATATCACGCAAAGGTTAAGAATCCTACAATTTAAATAGGGATTTATAGAAAAATGAGTTTCTTATGTTAGAATTTAGTGATAAATAATGTTTTGACTACCTAAATAGTTAGGTGAATGGAAGATTACTAAATAGTTTGATTATAACTTAAGCGGGCTAAAATAATTAACTTTTAAAGGGAGAAAGCAAATTTCTAATGTCAAGCTATTTCATAGTCTATTGGTTCAAGGTCTAACTTATTATGAATATTCTACTAATTAATGTAGAGTTAGACATATAATTTACAACGAATAAATGGGCGGGGTAGGAAATAAAAGAAGATGACTCGAAGGAAAGGTGATGTCCTTTCACGGCTTGGAATTTACAAGCAAACATAGATGCACATAGATGTGGGTTTTCACGTTTACTACAGTCTCGCCCTGAGACTCTTTGTTGCTCCGATGCGTTTCATGCAAAAATAAGAGAAGATAAGGATTAGTAAATATTCCAAAAGAATATAAATGAACATGCATAGTCTAGCTAACATCTAATTAAGTTGATCTCTAAGAATAGTAGAAGTCACTCAAGGCCTAACGTTATTCAAAGCCGGGCCTCAGATTAGCGGCCAACATAAACACAATGTTGGTTTCAGATTTTTGTTTAAACATACCAAACTAGATACCCTAATGCGGGCTCCTAGATCATAACTACATTTAGGGACATGGATATGGGCTTAACAGAGGCGCCTAATGAAATTGCTAATAGACAAGTTCTTAATGAAATTGAACATGACACGATTGATCAACATAGCGTATTATGTTAACGCGCATCATTTAAGCGGCACGGGCAAGGCATGATATGTTCTTGGTTTAGTAGAAGGAAGATAGTCCACACAACCATTATTTTGAACACCTTAGCAGATGGATATGATACATGATGGTTCAGAATATTTTCACGTCAATAAAGAGGTATCTTTTTAGGATAACAACCCAAGCAAGTAAACAATCCATTTAATGAAATATATAGGCATTTGGTCCAGAAAAATGGCTTACTCAGATCATTTCTGCTCAGACCCTTAGGCAACCTTAATGTTTAAACCAAATCTATACATGTTTGCATGAAAACAAGATTACAACTGGGCGTATGCGAATAGGGAATTATGGCTAACACGACACAGGCTGGTTTCAGTAGACATGCTAAATAAAGGGGAATTCGGTCAAATATGTACATCAATTGTTGAAAGGCTTAAGTCGATAGTTCCTGCGGGCTACGGCTGTTGAATTGAAGTCTGATTTGGAGCTGGAAGGACAGGGTATGGACACATATAACAGGGCAGCACCACGGTAGTGGTATGTCGATGCGAGCCATAATCGTAAAATACAATTATGCCTAATCGGTTCAAAAACCACTAAGACAAATGGACCATCTTACACTACATACTATAACTAAACCAATCTAATATGCAGATTACTCATCCTACACACAACCAAACAGATCCATGAAGCATGTATTCCACACAAAGATAAATAAAATGAAGCTTCAGATTATCACAAGAGATGATTAACGATACAGATTGTGATCTCGGCGAACAAACACCACGTGACCTTAAACATATTAAGACAGTACAACAGATTCCAACATAACTCGAAACTAAACAACACGTATAGCTTACTATTTCAGATATGATCTAGTCGATATTAACAACCCAAACATGAATCAGCTAAGTAAAGCAGATTTGACCGGTGAAACAATACTAACAAGTATAACGAATGCCTATATGACAGGACGCGCACAGATTCAAATAACGGGAGCAAAATTCAAAGGGGTTTTGATTTTACCTTCTCTGGGCAGCGAATCGAGGCAGCGTATCAAGCGTCGATCCACTCGGAGTGTATGCTATGCGATTGAAAAGGATGAAGTTTTGATTTGATTTTGCTTTCTATCGAATTCGGTTTCTAGGCTCTAAAGAATAATGATATGCAGAAAATGGGAATTTGAGAGTGTGTTTTTGCTCTTGCTTGATTCTATTGATGAGTTTCGACTGACGTTCGAAGGACCTTCGAAGATCCAGCCCCTTTTTTTGCATGTCTAAAAATGCTCAATTTATAGCCTCCAAATGGGTTTCGATTTTGGACAGCCCTTATGGTCAATCTTTGAATTGATTTTGGACTGATTCCGCTTGATTCTTACTGCCCTCTGATTTTTAGACGATTTGGAGTAAGATTTTCGGGTGTATATTTGGAAGGGTTCAGTTAATATCTCGATTTAGGTACCATTTTGGGTTATGGTGAGTTGTGGGTTGCAGGTAATGAGTTGGCCGGATTTTCCGACCGTAAAATCCGGCGAGACTTGCGGCGATTTTAGGTTTTCGTGAGGTTCAGTCGACAGGGGGGGGAATGAAGGTGAAGAGGGCTGATGTTTTTGTGGGCTTCTGATCTTGTGAGAGGGGGATGAAATAAACGGGTGAAGTAGGGCGGGTCCCGGGCGGACGGCGGAAATAAAGCGCGCAGAACTGCCATGTTGGGCTCTTTGGTTGGGTAGTTAAGTTTGTGAATTATTGGGTTGTGGTGCGTTTTATGGGTGTTATTTTAAAGGGGTGTTGGGCTAGGTAGAATTAATTAGGGGTTTAATTAAGTGTTAGTTTTAGGCTAGTTAATTAATGTTAGTTTTAGGTGCTATTTAATTAATTAGTAGTAAATTAAATCAATAAATTGTGCTTAGATTATTTAGGTGCTTTATTAAAATTATTACAAGAAAAAATGGGCGTGCTATTTAATTAATGCTTAATACTTTAGAATGCGACGCTATTATTTAAAATCTTATTGTTATGCATTATTGCGAAGTTAAATTAAGATTGCATTGAGTTTATATTAAATTACTTAAATGCTGAATGCAAGTACGATATTTAAGAATCGTTTAAAGCTTTATAAATGCGGTGCTATTAAATGCATATATCAGATTAAAATTGATTTTAAATTACAAATGATTACTAATAAATGTGGCTATGCTACCTGACACGACGTTATCGCTAAATTATTTATTTTATGCATTTATTAATTATTTAAGAATTACGACAAAGCTTAAAGTTAATAAGTGCGGGCGCGGGACTCTAAATGCTTAAGACTTTACGTAAGACGCGATGCCGTTATTAAATTATTTATTTATGCCTGTATTTATATGTTTTATTCGCTGCATTTTATTATAAAAAATCATAAAAAATTATTTTACAAAAATTAGTGTAATTTTATAGTTAATGGCTGGACGGGAGGGTCAAAATCAGTGTCAACAACGTCCCTCTTTGTATGGAGATGATGGAAGAATCTTCGGACAAAGACGTTGACTCATAGCCAATTTTGTCTCGATCTTCACAATTGCAAAAAAGTCGCGTGGCGCCTGCAAAAATCAAAAATCGTCCCGATGTCGAGTTATGGCGACACCGATACCATGGTCAAAACAATAAGCGGGCTAAGGCGGACTAAAGCCGCCGATGTCGAGTTATGACGACATTTGGGTTACCATGGTCAAAACACTGGCGGGCTAACGGACTTAAAGCCGCCCCGGTGTCGAGTTATGACGACACTGGGCTACCATGGTCAAAACACCAAATCGGGCTAACGCGGACTTAAAGATGTCCCAGTGTCGAGTTATGATGACCGGGCTGGGCAAAAAGTAAAAGAATATAACCGGCTTGAACTCGGGTGTCTGCATGGCTTATGGTCTTTGGGTTCTACGGTGATGTGAGCGAGTGGACCGACGCTGAGGCCGCCACGCTAATCGTGGGAAGGTTGGCCCCCAACAGATTGCCGGTTGTAAGAGAAAATCCACGTTGTGCTCTCGCTCCGCATGCTAAGACTTAAACAAGCGGTTAGTGCATAATCATTAAGGCAAAAATGATGATGTATAATTTTAAAAGTAATGCAACCGTGAATAGAAAAGGTTATCCCGCAAAATGTGATGCTGCTTTGTGTTGATGCGATCTTTGCAAATGTGATTTCGCTTGCACGGACGTGTTGCGATTGTGAACGCGGATACGTTGTCTCACTGCAATCGTCCTAGACTAAAGCTCAAGAAAGAGTTTAGTGCATAACCGCTAAGACGAATAATAAATAAACGAAAAATGCAATTTTGAGAACAGAAATCGCCTGCGTAGATGTGATATCGACTTGTCGTCGTTTTGGACTTGCCGGACTTGTCGTCGCTTTCGGACTTGTGCCGTTTTGGACTTGTCGTCGTTTCGGACTTGTCGTCGTTTCGACTTGTCGCCGTTTCCGACTTGGCGTCGTTTTGGACTTGGCGTCGTTTTCGGACTTGGCCGCTTTTGGACTTGGCCGCTTTCGACTTGGCGTCGTTTTCGACTTGGCGTCGTTTGGACTTGGCGTCGCTTTGGACTTGGCGTCGCTTTGACCGGCCGCTTGGCGTCGTTTGGACTCAAGGCCGCTTTCGGACTTAAGGCCGCTTTCGACTTGGCGTCGCTTTTGACTCGCCGCTTTCGGACTTGGCGTCGTTTTGACTAAGGCCGCTTTTGGACTTGGCGTCGTTTCGACTTGTCGTCGCTTTGGACTTAGCGTCGTTTGGACTTAGCCGCCGATCTTGGCGTCGTTTGGACTGGCGTCGTTTCGACTTGACGTCGTTTTCGATCTTGGCGTCGTTGACTGGCGTCGTTTCGGACTTGACGTCGTTTGGACTTATTCTGCCGCTCGTGACTAAAGCTCAAGAAAGTGCATAACTCGCAGATGTGATATCCACGATGGTGTCGCTTTGACTTCTTGGCCGATAACGCCGTCGTTCTGGACGTGTTGTTGTTGGCGCTATCGTAGTCTTTGCTGGCCGATAACGCCGTTATGCGGGCGTACCGCCTCGCAGAATAAATGCTCGCAAGCCTTTTGAGAAAACGCGTTAGTATACCGCTTAAACAAAATGATAAATATATGAGAAGTGCAATTTTAGGGGTAGAGATGGCGTCCCCGATATGTGAATCTTTGAGATGTTGTAGCCTTTGAGATGTCGTTGTTGTGTGCGAATTTGACTTTGTGACTGAGCTGATGCGTTCGGCTTTGTTGCGGAACTTTGAGTTTTGATTGCTGATTGTCGATGTCTTTTCTGCTTTTGCTGCTTCTTTCTGCTTTTGCTGTATTTTGCTTCTGCTAATATGAAGAACCTTTGTTGTATCCTCCGCTAATATGAAGGACCTGCGCTCAAAGAAAGTTTTGTGAGTTTTGGGGGGGCGGTTGATCCGCGTTGACCTTAGACTCTTGATGCTCGGACGTCATCTTGTTTGACTCATCACCCCGCACAGTTTCCTACCTTGTCCCAGTTTTGAATATGCAAAAGGCGTTTGGCCTTAAAGTGGGTCTCAACGGAGTTGCGTGTGTGTTATGTGTACTCTCGTTGTTTTCAAAACAAAGGGAAGGTTTCCAAATGGTGTGACCGAAGCCGATTTAGGCCGCCTACGTATCCACATGAGGGAATCAGGTCGAACGTAGTTCATTACAAGCGAATTTTGGGTAAAAATTAAAATTTCTAGATGTGGGACCGAAGCCGAGACGGCCGCCTACGTATCCACCAAGGGAATCAGGTCGAAACGTAGTTCCAATTATTACATATAAAGGGCAAAATGCATTAAACTAACTATTTCAGGACTCAGCGGGCCGAGGCAGGGGCGCGAGTCCACTTCTTCGCTCGTGTCTTCGATGGTCGAGTCTTGGCAGATCATCTCGCAGCGCACAACCAGACGAATGACCTATTCAATAGTTAAACAATCTCGCGAGCACCTCCTTTCTCGGCGGTTGGTTGATGATTCAACTTTCTTCCCTTCATGGCCGGGCGTAATAGTCCCTTCCGCATGTTTCTTCATTTTTAGCTATGATGTTCACACGGGCATCTTCATAACCGGAAGAAGGTTATTATTTGCATTGAGAGGAGCATCTTTCAGCTGAATGACTCCTTCTTCGATTAATTCCTCTACTCTGTCCTTGAGTGTATAGCAATTTTCGATGTCGTGTCCCTCTGCACCGGAGTGGTATGCACAGTGTTTAGTCTTATCGTGCCTCGGAAGTAGGCACGGAGTATTTCGAATTGGATGGAGTATTCTCGCGGCTTTCTCATACACTCGAGCTATGGGCTCGGCTAAAGGTGTATAGGTTTTGTTGGTTTTCTTTCGGCATCTACGCGGTTTGGGTCCATTCGAGTGCGAGTTCGTGATTGTGGTGAGTATTTTGGATATCTTTGGTTGGGTATGGTAAACAGGATATGGGTGGCGCGATCTTGATAATATGATTGTGGGTTCCGAGTGTTTTGGTAAGGCGGTGGGCTTTGATATCCGGATGTTCGCCCACGCCCCGAATGACTACGATGGAGGTGACGATCTCTTCTCCTCTCGGGAGGTACCTCCGATGGAATTTGACCGCATCGCTCGCTGGTTGCTGTAGGGTCGCCAAGTTTGTAATCCCGCTGTCTTAATGCCTTCTTCCACGGTCGCCATTCTACGACTTCGCAAAACTTCGCCAATTACACCGATCATTCTTTCATAATATGTCGTGTCCTTTAACGATCGCACGAACAAGGTGGTCATTTCGCTCGCCATCGGGGTTGAACCTTTGTCGCTTCGACCGCCACCTCGTGCGTATTCTCCAAAGTTTCAGAGATTTCTTTTCAAGTTTCATAAGATAAAATCTGTCCAGACGAATCGATGTTGAACCCGAATCTATCCATGAAATCTTGTGCCATGGCGTTCAACCGCCCCATTTTCGAGGTCTTGGCATGTGTACCAATCCAGCCGCGCGGTTAGACTCGATGAATAGCTTCATGATGATTGCTTGATTTTTACCAACCCCAATCAATTTATCGCAATATGACCTTAGATGAGCTCGAGGATTCCCTTTCCATCAAACATGTCAAATTTGGGCACCTTGTACCCAGGTAATTCAACGTCGAGTGCGTGCATAAGTCTTCATATTCTAAACCCTCCTCCTTGTTCATCCGAATGTTTTTGAATGCCTCTTTCAAGCTACGAATTTCTTTTGCCACATTTTCATCGACTCTAGCTCTGTCCGCGCCCATTTCCTTGTATTGATCCGTCTCTTGAGAGGATGCATGCACAATAAATGGTTGGCTTTGGTCGGACGTGCTAATCCTCATATTGTTTGTGTGCCATCCGCTCGTATTGGGTGGCTTGGCAATTTGGGTTGAGTGGGAGATATAAGTAGGTGGAGGTTGAGATGTGTATATAGTGAGCGGATCATTTTGGAGGTCGGTTTGCAAATTGACCGGCGAGTGACATTTTGCGAAATGGTATGTTGCTCTGCGGGGAGCTTTGGAGAAGTGGAGGCTCGAGGGCTCAGGACACGATTGCATTTGTCCCTTGCTCGGGAGTGGTGCATTCAAGCTAATAGACATGTTTGTGATATCTCTGAGCCTTTCTATTTCGGCTTGCATGATTTCCATTTCTCGCAATAGTTTGGCGGTGTTGATCATTGGTGTTTCTCCTTTCGCCTCTGCATCCTCTACATGAACGGGATGAGTCCTAAGTTGTTTCGTCCCTGCTTACGGATTGGTCATTTATTGGATGATCAGGCTTCTACCAGTCAACGCGAATCACCCTTTTGGGGATAAGCTAAAAATAAACCTTTAATAAATGAAGCAAACCAAGTTAGTATAATATGCAAAAGTTGCAGACAATATATACTAATAAGCAAATTGTAAATCAAGTGCGTGTTCTAACATGTTTGGGACCTCTTTTAGTGCCAGAGGTGGGCCTAAACGCCAGATATGCGAGGTTATGACGGATTTGTCCAAGCCACCCAACTGTAATGCTTTTGTTGGAAATGGCGACCAAATGACGGTGCACTTTTCCCAATTTTATCATGACATGATTGGGTTTGGATTTGTCTATCATTGTCGCGCCACACATAATATGCTGGTTGGTCGCTGGGTTGAGAAACCCGTCGACAAGTTTGGTGTCTTCCTAATTGTGGTGTCGATGCCAAGGACCGACCCACCTAAGGTAAATGCATGCATGCCCTAAAATAAGGGTGGTATAGCTCTATCTTAAGTTTGCTAAGATTTGGCTTTTCTAGACGCAAGGTTCCCGAGCGGACAACTCGAGTGAGAAGGCTACGCGGCCACCGGTTAGACCGGGCACTCCACGTATATTACCGACTCTCCTAAATTTGGATTTTGAAGAAAGAATTTTGCTGATGCACCAAGCGCACCTCGCATGTAGTGTGTGATTTGCGTGAATTTTCTAGAATGGAAGAAATATGAGCGGAATGCCAGTTTAGGGAAAGCAGTAAAGCAAGTAGCAAAAAATAAACAAAATACAATACACAAAAATTAAATGCAAAATAATCGCCAAATAATAGCCCTAGATTTGTGGTTAAGAACCTAAAATCCCGATGAGTCGCATTTGCCGCGCACTTTTCGACCGCGACATTTATTTTCTAAACTCCTGCTCAAATAAAAGGTTAGAAAATAAAAATAAAAAGTGTTAAAATGTTTAAAAGGATGCTAAAAGTTTTAAAAAGGGTTCGCGGAGTCGCCACCTAATTAATTTGGGTGAATTAGGACACCTAAATGTTAACTAGTTTAAAGTAGACATTAACTCCATTTTAATGGTCTGCTAAACTTAGTGAGATTCTGGATAAGAGTTCTTTATTATCCTAAAGGGAAGGGGTCAGGCACCCTAAAGGATCCGCTAACTTGCGGTTGTCCGTTCAAACCTAGGGTTAATTATTATTCTAAGATGCAATACGTGTTTTGAAAAGTATTTAAGCAAAAGAGGTTTGAAAAAATGTATTATTGACCAACGCAAAATATAGGGTTTGTTTAAAACACATAAAGTTAGTTCTAGTTTTAAAAAATGCATTTGAAAAGTATTTAGAAAGCACATGAAATTATTCTATAAGGTATATATATTGCTTAGCATAATATAGAGGTAATAATGCAAAAATGACCAAAATATACTCTTAAACATAGGATGTGAAGAATGTATATCACGCAAAGGTTAAGAATCCTACAATTTAAATAGGGATTTATAGAAAAATGAGTTTCTTATGTTAGAATTTAGTGATAAATAATGTTTTGACTACCTAAATAGTTAGGTGAATGGAAGATTACTAAATAGTTTGATTATAACTTAAGCGAGCTAAAATAATTAACTTTTAAAGGGAGAAAGCAAATTTCTAATGTCAAGCTATTTCATAGTCTATTGGTTCAAGGTCTAACTTATTATGAATATTCTACTAATTAATGTAGAGTTAGACATATAATTTACAACGAATAAATGGGCGGGGTAGGAAATAAAAGAAGATGACTCGAAGGAAAGGTGATGTCCTTTCGCCGGCGGCTTGGAATTTCTGGCGCAAACATAGATGCACATAGATGTGGGTTTTCACGTTTACTACAGTCTCGCCCTGAGACTCTTTGTTGCTCCGATGCGTTTCATGCAAAAATAAGAGAAGATAAGGATTAGTAAATATTCCAAAAGAATATAAATGAACATGTGCATAGTCTAGCTAACATCTAATTAAGTTGATCTCTAAGAATAGTAGAAGTCACTCAAGGGCCCAACGTTATTCAGCCCAAGCTGGGCCTCGGTAATCGGCGACCAACATAAACACAATGTTGGGTTTCAGATTTTTGTTTAAACATACCAAACTAGACAGTCCTAATGCCAGGCTCCTAGATCATAACTACATTTAGGGACATGGATATGGGCTTAACAGAGGCAGTTCCTAATGAAATTGCTAATAGACAAGTTCTTAATGAAATTGAACATGACACAGATTGATCAACATAGCGTATTATGTTAATGCGGGCATCATTTAAGCAGCGCCATGGGCAAGGCATGATATGTTACTGGTTTAGTAGGAAGCAGCATAGTCCACACAACCATTATTTTGAACACCTTAGCGGATGGATATGATACATGATGGTTGAGAATATTTTCACGCCAATAAAGAGGTATCTTTTAGGATAACAACCCAAGCAAGTAAACAATCCATTTAATGAAATATATAGGCATTTGGTCCAGAAAAATGGCTTACTCAGATCATTTCTGCTCAGACCCTTAGGCAACCTTAATGTTTAAACCAAATCTATACATGTTTGCATGAAAACAAGATTACAACTGGGCGTATGCGAATAGGGAATTATGGCTAACACGACACAGGCTGGTTTCAGTAGACATGCTAAATAAAGGGGAATTCGGTCAAATATGTACATCAATTGTTGAAAGGCTTAAGTCGATAGTTCTGCGCTACAATGTTGAATCAAGTCGATTTGGAGTGGAAGGGCGGTATGGACACACATATAACGAGGCAAAGACCACGGTAGTGGTATGTCAGTGGCAGTAGCCATAACTGGTAAAATACAATTATGCCTAATCAGTTCAAAAAAAACCACGGCACAGTGGACCATCTTACACTACATACTATAACTAAACCAATCTAATATGCAGATTACTCATCCTACACACAACCAAACAGATCCATGAAGCATGTATTCCACACAAAGATAAATAAAATGAAGCTTCAGATTATCACAAGAGATGATTAACGATCTGATTGTGATCTCGGCGAACAAACACCACGTGACCTTAAACATATTAAGACAAGACAATGATTCCAACATAACTCAAACTAAACAACACGTATAGCTTACTATTTGGATATGATCTAGTCGATATTAACAACTCAAACATGAATCACTAAGTAAAGCGATTTGACGGTGAAACAATACTAACAAGTATAACGAATGCCTATATGACGGACGCGCACGATTCAAATAACGGAGCAAAATTCAAAGGGGTTTTGATTTTACCTTCTGCGGCGAATCGATCGGCGTATCAGCGTCGATCCACTCGAGTGTATCTTTATGCGATTGAAAAGGATGAAGTTTTGATTTGATTTTGCTTTCTATCGAATTCGGTTTCTAGGCTCTAAAGAATAATGATATGCAGAAAATGGGAATTTGAGAGTGTGTTTTTGCTCTTGCTTGATTCTATTGATGAGTTTCGATTGACGTTCGAAGGACCTTCGAAGATCCAGCCCCCCTTTTTCTTTATTGCATGTCTAAAAATGCTCAATTTATAGCCTCCAAATGGGTTTCGATTTTGGACAACCCTTATGGTCAATCTTTGAATTGATTTTGGACTGATTCCGCTTGATTCTTACTGCCCTCTGATTTTTAGACGATTTGGAGTAAGATTTTCGGGTGTATATTTGGAAGGGTTCAGTTAATATCTCGATTTAGGTACCATTTTGGGTTATGGTGAGTTGTGGGTTGCAGGTAATGAGTTGGCCGGATTTTCCGACCGTAAAATCCGGCGAGACTTGCGGCGATTTTAGGTTTTCGTGAGGTTCAGTCGACAGGGGGGGGAATGAAGGTGAAGAGGGCTGATGTTTTTGTGGGCTTCTGATCTTGTGAGAGGGGGATGAAATAAAATGGGCTGAAGTAGGGGCGCGGGTCCTGGGCCGGACGAAGGGAAATAAAGGGCAGACGGGCTTGCGGGTGTTGGGCCTGCTGGGTTGGGTAGTTAGGCTGTGAATTATTGGGTTGTGGGCTGCGTTTTATGGGTGTTATTTTAAAGGGGTGTTGGGCTAGGTAGAATTAATTAGGGGTTTAATTAAGTGTTAGTTTTAGGCTAGTTAATTAATGTTAGTTTTAGGTGCTATTTAATTAATTAGTAGTAAATTAAATCAATAAATTGTGCTTAGATTATTTAGGTGCTTTATTAAAATTATTACAAGAAAAAATGGGCGTGCTATTTAATTAATGCTTAATACTTTAGAATGCGACGCTATTATTTAAAATCTTATTGTTATGCATTATTGCGAAGTTAAATTAAAATTGCATTGAGTTTATATTAAATTACTTAAATGCTGAATGCAAGTACGATATTTAAGAATCGTTTAAAGCTTTATAAATGCGGTGCTATTAAATGCATATATCAGATTAAAATTGATTTTAAATTACAAATGATTACTAATAAATGTGGCTATGCTACCTGACACGACGTTATCGCTAAATTATTTATTTTATGCATTTATTAATTATTTAAGAATTACGACAAAGCTTAAAGTTAATAAGTGCGGGCGCGGGACTCTAAATGCTTAAGACTTTACGTAAGACGCGATGCCGTTATTAAATTATTTATTTATGCCTGTATTTATATGTTTTATTCGCTGCATTTTATTATAAAAAATCATAAAAAATTATTTTACAAAAATTAGTGTAATTTTATAGTTAATGGCTGGACGGGAGGGTCAAAATTGGGTGTCAACAGTGATGTTTACCTTTTTATAAGTTATGTGCTATGTATGTTCCGCTGCTATTCTCTGACATATACCTGAAAGGGTACCCCGGTAGGGTACCAGTCGCGGCCCCGGGGTCGGGTCGTGACATAAGTATTCACCTCCATGATCAGATCAGAGAGTCTTGATACTCTTTGAGAGTTGTTTCTCAACTTCACACTTAAACTCCTTAAACTTCTCAAAAGCCTCAGATTTGTGTCTCATAAGATACACTTATCCAAACCTTGATAAGTCGTCTGTAAAAGTGATGAAGTACGAAAAACCTTCTCTAGCTTGAGTTGGAAATGGTCCACATACGTCCGTATGTACCAACTCAAGCACCTCCTTGGCACGGATCCTCTTTTACATAAAGAGGTTTAATGGTCATCTTACCCTTCAAACAGGATTCACAATTACCATAAGATTGTAAGTCAAATGGTTCAAGCTAATTTGATTTCCTCAACCGTTCTATCCTCGTTTGATTGATATGACCAAGTCTGCAATGCCACAAGTAGGTAGAATTTCTTTCATTTAATTTAGCCCTTTTATTTTGTACATTGAAAATTTCCCTGCGGCAGTTTAATGTATACAGTCCATTCACAAGAGGCGCAATTCCATACACAACATTATCTAAAGTCAAAACCATATTGCCATTAGACGTGTTTGAGGAAAAATCCTCTGAATCAAGTACAGGAATGAAAATAATGTTCCTTGTCAAAGAAGGAACGTAATAACAATTGTTTAACAACAAAATTCTGCCAGAAGGTAAATCTATCCTATAAGTTACCACGCGCTCAGCAGCAACCGGTGCTCCATTTCCGACGCGCAGATCCACCTCGCGAGGCCCGACCTTCCTGCTATCAGTTAGCCCCTGCACATTTGTACAAATGTGTGAGCCACAAGTGGTATCAAGTACCCAGGAGTGAGAATCATTTATAGATAGATTATTTTCAATTACAAACATACCTTGCCCAGTATAGGCTGAAGCACCTGGTGCCATTCCTCCTCCTGGAGCAGTACAGTCATTTCTCCAATGCCCATTCCTATTGTAATTCATGTAAACATCTGATGCCGGCAGTTTCTTCTTCTTCTTCGCCCCTCCCTTGGGTTTCATTGCTGCTGCCGGAGCAACTACTTTGCCCTTCTCCTTCTGTTGTCCCTTACCTTTCGGTTTGGGGCAACTAGAGGAGTCAACCATCAGAATAGGTTTGGTCTTGGAGGTCGAAGATTCAAAAGTTTTTATCATATTATGTAACTCCGACAATATCGCTTTAGTTCCATTCATATTATAATTAACAGTGAAACTCTCAAACGACCTAGGAAGTGAGTGCAGGATGAGGGTGGTGGAGACTCTGTCGTGAAACTTTATATCAACGGTGGCCAACCTCTCAATCAACTCAATCATCCTCAACACATGAGATGAAACTTGGCCCCCTTCATTTAGCCTACACTTGAAGAGTTCTATTAGCAGGTCATACTCCATTGTCTGAGACTACGAATCATAGAGACTCCTCAAATGGGCTAACATTTCGTTGGGCCCCATATTTTCATGTTGTCTTTGCAATGGTTGTGACATAGAAGACAACATTAGGCATTGAGCTGGGGTGGCATCCTTATAATGTTTCTGGTAAGCAGCCTTGTCGAAGGTAGCATACTCAGCAGAGTCCTCCGCCGGAGCGGTGGGGAATACTTTGTTCAATGTATACTCAATCTCTTCTTGTCTCAAGACAATTCTGACATTCCGGAGCCAGTCTATGAAGTTGGGTCCAGTAAGTTTGTTGGACTTCATAAACATTTTCACCGAAAAGTTTGACATTTCTGAAGATCAGAAGATATAGATAGAATAGGAAAAATGCAATCAACAATTCATTCTTCCAATAATACACATTCATTATAGACTAATTTAACATGACCTTTTGTTTAATTAGCTCCCACTATGTTGCATACTTCTACGACCCCATGGTACAATACGAACCTAAATCAATTTAAAGGTCATAATGGGCCAAGATCCAAACATATGCTATATCCGCGTTTGTTTTGGAAGATAACTTCAATATCACACTTTGGTAGGTTCTCAACCAATTGTAAAACAACTCTACAACTCTTGGTTTGATTAAATATCTTTCATTTTAATCTTACGTCTTTAGATTAGTCCGACACTATGGCGCAAGATTCATCTAAACAAGTCAACCCCATTACACGACTGCGTTTAAATATCTAAGTAAATTTAGTCTTTGCAAGCAAACACTTTGGTGTAAATACTTACAAAAGTTTATATCTACTTTCATTTTAACACATCTATGAAAGGGCTTCGGTCCTCTTAGACTTAGAGCAAATGCTTTGACATAAATACTCGTATCGCCGAAAAGGATTTACCACCCTAACAATTATAATGGACGACGCGTTATAATTAGACTTGTATTTAATGTTTGGGGAACATTTTTCATTCAAGATAAACAGTCAAGTTATACATCATATGACATCTTATCATGCAATTTCTAAACACAATTAGATGGGTAACCATCAACCCAATATGCATGATATAAGATGGCTTTATTTGTCTAAATTCTAAAACTATGTCTTTGCCAAACAATCCCTAAATATTTTCTGATTTTAAAATTCTGATTTTCAGGACTTCTGTAGACTCTTAAAATTTATAGTTTAGTCCCTCTAGAATTTAAATGTTCAATTCGAACCCCAATAAATTCAGAAAATATAATTTTAACTCTCAGAAAATATTTTCAGGTTTCAGGGACATGTTTGTAATTTTCCGAACTCAAAAATCAAATTTTCAGAAAGTTTCTTTAATTACAGATTTGTCCGAAAGGGCCAAATTTGTTCAATTTAAAATTTTATTTTTAGATTCTGAAATTCTAAAACTTTCAGATTCTGAAACTTTTAAAACTTCAGTTTCTGATTTAGATTTTTTATTTATTTATTTCAGTAGTAGCTACGCTAAACCGAGACGGAAATTCGAGTTTTCTCGAAAATTTATTTTAAGCTTCTGGATGAACAGCGTCATGGCCCTATTGAACAGAGCCATGGCGCCGTCGCAAAAACCTAGTCAGCGCCACGGCGCTCCATAGTGGAGCCGTGGCGCCTCAACCCCAGAAACGCAATCTCTGCAAATTCAAAACTCTAAAATTGGTTTAGGCTCAGACTTGTAGATTCGTTTCGTACCACTTTCACTATTTCACACGTTCATCGACCATCATCAAAACTCTTCTCGTTCTTCGTCTCAATGCACCATGTTCGAATCGAACCGGTCACGCATATCAACTTAGATGAGTTAAATTTGAATGACTTCTTCGATTACATCACTGTTCAACGGATCTGGAGAAAAAACTATGTGTTCTTGAGTTTGAAAGGTTTTAAAGCTTTTAAATGACATAAATTAAATTTAAACAAATCATAACCCATATTATCATTAATATTCATTGTATAATCACACAAAACAACCCAGACTTTGATACCACTGTAGGGTTTTGTCGGGTTCGTACACGCAGCGAAATTTGAAAATTTATGTTTCAAACCCGACGACGGTCAAACTGTAATGATTATACAATGTAAAATATAAACACAAGCAGGAATGTAAAACTTCGAACGAAGACTTGCATTGATAGCAATCTGCAAATTTCTTGAAGCGTGTATAGTCCGAGAGTGAGCACGCAATTGTCCCTCGATTTGCAAGTCAAAGACTATGATGTAATTTCTCTTTTGGAAAGTTAGGAATTCCAGCAGAGTTTCGGTAGAGTAAATCTTATGAAAAGATGGTGTCTAAAATATGAGGCAAAACCATGTATATAGCTGAAAATCAACTAGGGTTTCCCTCGTGGGCCAGGCCCAGAAACCGAAGCAGAGTGAGTCATTCGGACCCACTGGACGCGTGTCGGCGCCGCGGATCTGAGTAAGTGGCGTCGTGGCCCTGTTCCAATTTTGCTTCGTTTCTATTTTATTCTAATGTCTCGATTAACAATCGAATATTTATTTACTCTCTGATTACATCCTTGAATAGACGGAACAATTGACTTAGTGTTACCCTTCAGGCCTTTACATATTGACACTAATAACATTAGGGTCTACACGGAACTCCTAGACTGCGCCAGAAGAGGAACTCAATATGTAAAGTTTAGCTAGACAAAACATGTGAATTGAACCTCCATGTGAGAGGATAAAATATTTTCATTCATGACACACTCAATCAAGCTTAGGATCTGTCAAGTGTCTATCCAAATATCTTGATTATTATACTTCATCTATATTAGTTGACAACAGGACCATATCACAGACATGTCCATTGCGTTGGCCAACGACTTAGTCAACCTAATACCATATGAGTATCTGAGTGTTTACTTGAATATACATTCAAGGAATGAATCCTAATCTTGGCTCACATACCATCTTTAATCTACTTCGCAATGTACCCAAAACAAGTCGCATCTCAACCTATAAGGCATTTGAGCTTAGGACAGGATCAAAGTACATTACTCCGTAAACAAGGTGATATTGACCTCAAGTCTAAGGACTTCTATCTCACACATACCGATGACACTTTAGACATATAACAAACAGTGTATCCGTAGGGTATACCAATACTTCATCAAGTATTCATGTGTCTATCACCAGTTGTCATAACTCATAGCAAGTGAGACATACTACATCCCCTAAGGATATGATGCAGACGACATGTCGACATATCATAATATCATCGATATCCTAATCACGATGATCATTTAGTCGAGGTAATTTAAGAGTTACGTTATAACATTAATTCTCACATCATTAATAAACACGTGAACTCTAGGGATGCATTTATAAAATATTAATATATTATAAACAATCAATTAATAATTAAATAAATACAAATGCCATAATATTAATCATCATTAATATAAATATGAATGTGTATAAAGTACATTGTGTTCTAATACAAATTGTCTTTAGGACATATATATATATTTTCATGTACCACATCGGATGGATAGAGATGAGAATTCAGCTGTAATAATGATACTGTCCACAACAGTTAGCATTCCAGATTTAAAAGGAAAACGATCTTGTTCTGTACTACAGAATTGCAGTAGATTCAGGCATCCAGCACTACAGACTTGCAGAAATCATTGCTACATGAGCAAAAGATTGTAAGGTCCTACTCGGAAGGCAATGTAGACCAAAGAAAGTCGTAACAATCCTGTGAAGCTTGAACATTCTATAGAACAAGGTACATAAATTAGACAGGATCTAAAATTTACTAATTCATTGCGCTTGGAAAAACCAAGGAAACTGAGTCATCTCAGTTATTATTCCCCACAAAGATATAACACACTATTAATAACAGAAATGATGTGCATTGCACCAAGTCACTTTAACAAGAATTACCTTGTAAAATGTGCCTACTAAGGTCATCAATCTCATATAAAGATCCAAGAAGTGAGAAATAGTGTAGCTCCAAAGATTCACCAATTTAGCGCCCAACTACTAAGAACTAAAAGTTTCACCGAAGTGCACACTCATTTAACACATAAAGGAACCAACCCATGATTTTGAATTGTATGTCTGCAGGACACCTAATGTTGCAAATACACAAGACTGAAACATTGTTATCCACTTCAAATTCTCATCAAACAAGTTTTTGACCATTTCAAAGTCCATAATAACCTTCGTATTCCCTATAAAGATATATTCAGAAAGAAAACAACTACCACAATCAACTTATCAAAAAAGGAAAAAAAAAACTAACACAATCAAATGAGTGATTAATAGCCAGTGAAATAGCCAAATATCTCTATGACTCTAAAGATTTTGTCCGAGGAAACAGGAAAAAATGCAACAACACAATACCAGTACCTATACCTCGATCCCAAACTCAAAGTAATTCCATATATAGTTGGCATTCAATACAAGAAGCTCATAAATTTTTATTTAAAGCCTACCATGATAAAGTACATCTAGTGAAAACTTTCAAAGCTAAGCAATCAGCTAGAACCAGATTCACTGTTGATCCTAATTGAAATAGATTAGTGTTGGAAAATTTACCTAGTGGGATCGAGTTTATCCCGTCCTTAATGACTTGAACACGAGGGGCCCTGCATGTCGGAAATACGTTTTTAACACACATGCATACGTCGTACAACGTCTAGCTAAATTTCACGTAGTGAAAGAGATGTTGTACACATGTTAAAGTGTTCTTAAGTTAGGTAAGGATGGACGATTAATTGGCCAAATTAATATATCTCCCGCGGTGGTATAAGAAAAGAAGAAATGTGTAAAATCGAAATGGGAAGAGTCGCGGGCCTCGGGAAAGGACGCGACCGAGCCAAGATAGGGAAAGATCAGCGGTACACTGCCAAGGGTCGGTGCTCCAAGCACCGCGGTGCCTCCTGTCCAGTAGCTCGAAAATTCGATTCGGCCGATTTTGGGCCGCGGTGCCTTCCGAGGCACCGCGGTGTCGACGGTGCAGTGAACGAAAATTCTCTAGAATTTTCTAATTCATGAACTCATTTGAAAGGCCAAAGATCATCCAACTCTTGGCATGATCTAGGTGGCTTTTGGTGAGTTCAATGCAACCCCATTTAAGGCATTCACGTGGCTTGTGAATCATAACTTTGCACCTATAAATAGAGGCTTCAAAATCAGATTTTAGGTACTCACTTCAACTCCAAAAAAAATCTGAAATTGTTGATAGCTCTTCTTCTATTTCTAGCAATCTCTTGTTCTTGTTTCTTCTACAAAGACTCTCAAGTATTTGGCTTGTGCTTGAGAGAGTATTGTCGTTTTATCTTGGGAGACTATTACCCATCTACCATAAGCCATAATATACGGGGGTAATTTTATCTTAAAGAGAGATTGTCAAACAATCGACTCGACGAACATTGCACTACACTTTCATTAGTTTGCTGATTTGTTTCAGACTGGTGTTCAACATCACTTGTGGAATTCGAAGATATCAGGAACCAGACTTCAAGACGAAGACTAGAAATCTGCTATTTTCATTATCTTGTAACCACTACAATCATACATGTTGTTTGTAGTTTTGTCTTTCCTTTCGACCATACTTGTAACAGTATAGTAAAGTACTATTCCCCTTACAGCCTCATTATTCACAACAATTAGTGCATGTTTGGACTTTGGATTGGCTTCTGGATACCCAGAAGTGCTTCTGGGTACCCATTTTCGTGAAAATAGATTAGAGCAGAGCGTAGAATGTGCGGTCAACCGGAGATCAACGAAGACGACTACAACTACGATAAATCTTGTCTGAGAAAATAGGAAGCGACGTCGCACAATTTGACCAACTTCCAATTCCAACCGAAGATCCTTAAGACATTGTGAGGAAATTAGAAAAAGTATGGTTAACCATGTAATTTTTTTAATGTCAATTTTACTTTGTGATTTGCAACTTTTGAACAACGAAATAAAGTTGCAAATTTGAACTTGTATTAAAAAAACAAATCATATTTCTATTAAATAATATAAAAGACACAAAAACAGTTTTGAGATGTTTTTATTACACTATCTTGTTCAATTATTTAAGTGTTTAAATATATTTTATTTTTAAAACTAAGTCTAAAAAACCTCAAATTCCGCAACCCGGCCCGTCTAGTCCCCCGAATTCCGGCCCCTCTTCTGGCGGGATGTGGGACGGGCCGGGACCTCTTCCCGTCCCGCTAATCCCGCCAGAGCCCCCGGTCTGCCCCGCCAAGGCCCAGTGGCCACCCCTAGATCAATATAGTGTGGAAATGTTTCACTTTACAATTGCTCTTTCTCAAGTCACTATTTTCTTGTGTGTTTCTTTTATGAAATTTCGTTGCTTTTTCTTATTGATATTTTTAGAAGTATGCATTTTTCCTTTGTCTTCTTGAAAGTTTCTGTATAAGAAATGAATAATTTGAAATCATAGAAAGACAAGATTGCGAGGCAAAGAAACACTCCTTTTGGTCAATGTTTCCATTTCTAGGTCGTTCTCAACCTTTGTTTCATCATTTTTCGATGAATACAAACACGTTAATTAAGTTGTTGCGGTGCTATCTTACTTTCATGTTATTATGAGACATCTGTATTTTTTTATGACAAGAAAATTCGTCGTCGCTATTCTTCGGTTGCGCATATGGTAAATTTTGCTCTTATGTAATAGTCCGCAAATCACATAAAAAATATAGTCTACATTAAGCAAGCCCCGTATGACGAGCTCGACAAAGACAAATCTTTTATTGTCATAGATATAGTGTATTTTATCCCATTTCCTTACTTAGTAAGGACATCACGTATCTGAATTAACCGAGGCTCAATACAAGTAGCAGATTTCAGACCGAAGCAGAAAGTGTGGTGTACAGAAGAAGTATGACCGCAAGGCCACGAGTTCGATCCTCGCATAAACCTTCTTTGTTGGCTACACATGAACTGCCACAAGGTGTTACTCTACCGACGTGGTTTGGTTTACTGCGTCCATCAGGGTTCCCAAGCACTTGAAAAGAAAGAATGCACATGCCTTCAAAAAAAAAAAAAAAAATAGCAGATTTCAGTTATGAAATCAATAAAAGAAGGCATTAAGCATTCTTGGTGGCCTTAGTTAGTATAACTATTTAGTACTTATAATTTATTGACGGAACTAATTCAGATTTGCATCGTTTATGATTAATTATAGAGAAAAACGTTTTTGCTAAAGATTTCTCCATTCTTCTGTCACAATCATTGGTGATGATAACCTAAAATATATTATTTAAAGGCCCAATTTATTGCTAACCCCTCAAACTTATCACAAATTTTCATTTGGCATCTCATCTTCGTGTTGTGCCTTTAACATCTCAAGTTACACTAACTATATGCGTCAAATTTTATAGCTCCAAATCACCAATCTTCGTACTTTATTATTTCATATGTATGGAATGGAACTCATCCTATCATATCTTAAAGCTTTACTGCTTTAGCAACAGAAAAAAACAATTATCTTTTCAGACTCCTAATTGAGTTAAGTTTTTGGCAAAATTATGTTCTTAATAAATTTCAAGCAACGCCTAACAATCCAGCCTGATTCAGTTGGTGATACTCTGATGCATGATTTTAACTGCTGATTAAATACAACACCAATTATTTCCAGTCCAGATTCGTCGGAAAACAGAGAGCAGTTTCTGGTGCTGATTTACGGAGACGGTAGAGGGTGGTGATGAGAGACGGCAGTTTGGTTGGATTTCGGTAGAGCTCCGCCGGAGAAGATGACCGGTGGCTGCAGAGGGAGAAGATAGAGGGACAAAAGAGAGAGCGTTGAGGGAGGAGAGAGAGATAGAGGGGGTTGAGTGAAAAAGATTGATAAAAATAATCTATGTATTTTTATTTTTTATTATAACTCAGATTTTCGCTTGCCATACCGACATTTCACTCCAGATACCTGACGTCCGGAGGTAATAAAGACATGTCCTTCAATATTATCACCATCCAGACTTGCGTCTGACTACTTCACAACTTCACTGGTATTACCCAGACGTCCTGGAGGTAATAGCACAGGTCCTTCAACACTATTATCAGGTAAATCACGAAATGTGCTCATGTGGCCAAGTTTCTGAGAGCGTACAACTGATCAATGAAACAAAGTTTAATTTCTCAACATGTAGAAGTTCTTCGTGTTTGCAGGGAATCGAACTCACGCTGTCTATGCCAGAGCGTCTTATAGCGCCCAGACTTTTGTCACTGGACTATGCCCGGAGGACATCTATGCATTTGTTATTGATATGATAGATAAATTGAAAATTTATTATAGCTATGAAAAGTAATTAAATTAAAAGATAAAAATAGTTATTATTAATAAATAACTTTTAGAATTATCTATGACATATTGACATGTAAATTTTTTAAAATATAATTCTTGATAAGGAGCATTTTTCACGAATAAACTTTACGTAGCGCAAATTTAAATATAATCGGGTTTTAATATAATTACCAAACTTCGGGCGGAAAACAAAATAAAAGATTTGGATTCAACGGGAACAAGTTCCCATCCAGATCTTTGTAAACTTAATTTGAAAATTAAAAATTTGCTTATCATGTTTAATAAAAAAAATACCTTAAATCTCAATCCAAGTATCCAAGAAATATTATTACTCTAATAAGATTATCATATATTATAATAATGTGGTCCCAAATGTCAAAGGTATAAATTATAAAAGGTAAAGAAACAGTATTTAATTGCCTAGTCTAGAAAAGGAAAATGGTCCATGGAGTCTAGTTTGTTGTGGTGATGATCGCCTCAATAGATGCATTCGAGTTACAGCTTATAGTGTAAAGTTTAATTTCTCTTTTATGGAGATAGCTCCTTATGGGCATCACACTGTTTCTCTCAGCTAGTGAACCGTTGAGTTATTATAATTTAACTTCTCTATCAATCTCTGTCGGGCCGAGAATTGGGCCGTATGAGCGAGGAATTTACCAATTCCCCAAGAAAATGAAACTGGTTCAGTTCACGAGGAAGTAAATTTTTACGAGGAGAGAGTAAAAATTGAACACTGCTCAGGCAAAACGACGGCTTTTCTTAAGCTAAAACTCAAATGTCTGTCCCCATTAGAAAGCTACCATTAGCTCTGTGGTAAATATTCAAAAATGTCAAGGGCATGCCTGTCAATTGCATATCATTTGCCTGCAAGATCAATAGTACTATACAATTAAGGGAAATTATATAAAAAATAATGAGTAAAACCGGAAAATTCGATCCCAAATGGTGTTTGCCTTAAAAAGAATGAGCGAAAAACAGTTATGCAGAAATTACGAAAATTGTGTATTAATGGGACTCAATTTTGAAGAAAAGTTTAAAAGTCAAGTTTTTAGTAACGGTAAATGTGATATATGGTCGTGGCTAATAGTAATACTTGTCAGCGATCGATGATAGTTGAAAGTGCAATAGTAGCGGTGAAAATGAATGGAGTAGTAGTGAAACATATTTTTAATGAAAATTCTTGTATTAATATCTTAATAATATTAAGACTTTATTTAACGTTTTAATCATCCATATGTAGTCATATTCATTAAGTGTTCGTAACGGAAAAAATAAACGTTCTTACTAATTGAGATATGAATAATTAAAATTCAACTTTTAAAAGACAAAATAAATTTAATGAATGATATTTGAATAATTAAAATCTATACATTTGAATAAGATATTATTCCTTAATTCTACTTCAAAGGAAAAACTGATGAGGATATTTATGGACCAAAATGCCCTGGATAGCAACTGGAGGAAAAACAAAAGCCTGCAGGCCTAAATAAAAATAAAAAAGAGAGTACTGACGGGTCACAACGGTGTCACTTTTTTACCGTTTCATCTTTCCAACTAAGTAAAAAGTAAAAAGTAAAAATTAAAAAGTAAAATGTGAAACGTTATGCAGGAACGGGGACTTCGCCGCCACTTGTTTGGACGCTTCACTAGTGAGACGGATAAAACCGGGTATTCGGAATAAAAGAAATACTCCATCCGGATAAAAAAAAAGATGTGTCCACTTAGGATATGTTTGGTACGAACGAAAATAATTGAGTTTCTTACATAGTTTTTAGTATTTGGTGAGTAAACAAAGAAAATATTATCCTAAAAATATTTATAGGTAATTTAGCAAAATAGTATGGGGTGGGAGTGGGGTTCGGGGGTGATGGGGTTAGGATGGTCAAAGAGTGGGGATTGGGGGTGTTGGGTGGATGAGGATTGAGGAGAAGACAATAAATTTGGAATATCACTTATGAAACTTGTTTTCCACACTTTCATTATGAAAAGCATTTTTCTCATTTTTAAGAATTTGTTTTCCGAAGAAAATGTTTTTAAAAATACTTTGACCAATCAAACACAAGAAAATTGGAAAATATTTTCCGAAAATGTTTCCCTCCATACCAAACACACTCTTAGCCTTTATTTTTTTAGTCGAAAAAAGTGTCCACTTACGAAATCAAGAAAAAAATAATCTTACTTTTCCAGATTTGTCATTATTAAGTGTTAGAAAATCAAATTTCAATACCTATTTAATTAGGAATATTTTAGTCAAATTATCTATTTTTACCCAAAAATTAATATTTATTTTCTTAACGGATGTGCAAATTGTTAAGTAAACACTCTTTTTGACCATGAGTCTGCCTAGAGATGAAGTCTGCCTAGAGATGAAGTCACAATTTGAGACCTAAGGGCATGTTTGGTACGCTGTATTAAACTGGATTGTACTGGACAAAAAAATAATACAACATTTGGTGGGTGTTTTCAGTCCAACTGCCATTTTTGAGACTCATCTAGCAGGTGAGTCTCCCCTGAACTGTACTAAAAATTAAAAGAAATTAAAAAATACAATCCATTATATATTAATACTTTAATATCATCCACTATATATTAATACAGTTCAGTTCAGTACAGTCCAGCCTAATGAAATAAATACAATCCAGTGCGACGTACCAAACGAGCCCTAAAGATTCTAAATTAATAGTGTGGATATATTCAACGAAAAAGAGCCAAATATACCCATGTATTACGAGAAAGGGTCAAATATACCCCCTCGTTATATTTTGGGGCCTAATATACTCGTGCCGTTATACTTTGGGGCTAAATATACTCTTCCTCCGTTAAAGTTTCCGGAGGTGGACATGCCACCTCAACACTCTCCAACCCATTTTAATCCTCCCTTTAATTTTCTTCCCTTCCACCACCATTGTCACCGTTATCCCCACCACGTACATAAGTTTTCCCCGAAATCCTTAATCCCACCAACCTCTTAACGCTCCAAGCTTAAGAGAGAACAATGAGCACTAAGAGATGAGCGCCAAGAATGCTACCTCACTTACAAATATTCAATCCTGCTTACCTCAACTAGACTTAAGGGTCAAACAGTTGTTGTAGCTACTTTTACATATATGCCATTTCTTTTGATTTTCACAATTTTATTTCCTTCCATTTAGCTCATTCTCTAACATTGTTTTGGAGAAAATAGTCAAAATATTTTGTTGTTCAAATAAAGTAAATTTAGTATTTTTTATAGATCTTGAAAAATAAAAAAAATTGGTGTTTTTTTTTAATTTGATAAAAAATAGCAATTAAAGTAGTGGTGGAAAATGAATTTCTGGCAGTCAATCGTTGGCTGCCACATGGCGCTGCCAGATTAATTTGTCATTTCACCTTCTCTAGCATGAGACATTGTCTCCACGTGGCAATATTATCTCCTATATATTCAATAATTCTCAATTATTTCTACGTCAACATGTCATTCAAATTGTCTCCTGCTGTGTATAATTATAGGGGACAATGTCCCCTGTTGGAGATGATCTAACGGATGAGGGGTACATTTGACCCAAAAGTAGAAAGGGAGATATATTTATCCCCAAAGTATAACGAGAGGTATATTTGACCATGTTGTCTCAAACATTTTGGGGGCCTTGTTCTAATTTGTAAAAGTGGATCCTTAATTGGGTTAAGACATGCAGACTAATTCGTAAGCGATTCGGATGTAATATGGTGAATTGAAGATGAAATGACTGATTTGGAGGATAAAAACGCATCATCAAAGCCCAAACAATCAACTAAAGAAGTCTCGGAAAGCATATAAGCAATCTTTAAAAAAAACGAAAGAACTGCGGCTCCTAATATCCAGTGAGCCCAGTGATTATTTACTGAATTAGCGCCGCGACGCTTGGCTGAAGGGTCGCGGCGCCGACGACGTCAGTTGCAAGAAATCCCGAATTTTAAAGAGGGTAAAAAGGTCCAAGAGGGTATTTTCTCAAAATATAAGCCCTAAGGATTCTTATTCTATATAAGAGGATACTTTGAAGAGCAAGAACAGAGGCTAGGAACACGATTAGAGACATCTACATTCAAGTTCTTTTTCCTTTCTTTATTTTAATTCAGTTTATGTTGAATTTGTTTATTAGTCTTAGCATGTCTATGAGCTAATTTCTTTATTAGGAATTTCAATTGAATCACTTGAAACTCTTTCATGACTTAATGCATATTTAGTGATTTCTTCTTCATATGTTAAGATCTATTCAAATTGTATTGATTGTATGATAATTAACTGGTCACTAATTCTCATAACTTGTATGATTTCAAATCAAGATCTGAAAAGAGAGATTTGAATATGTTATAGTTGTTTAGACATATGTTAAAATCGCGGACGAAAGTACCCCGATACTTGTATAGTGTTTAAGGTTATTGTTTTTAATCCTCCTGTGTGGTAAAATATATTATAGAAATGTAGAAGATTTTTGCATAAGGTTGAGTTTCTTTATGTCCTAACTAGAATATAGAACATCTTCGTTAACCTGCTATCTTAATAAGAAGAAGAATCATTAGTCTTGCATTAACAAGTGGATAGTTGAGGAGATTGGAAACCCTAATTCCCTTCATAACTGTTTTAAACCCAAAGTATTATCATCCTAGTTTATTTCCTGCACTTTACTTTAGTTGTAGTTATTAGTTAAAAATCCAAACACAATTACTGTTACCAAATAGAAATCAAAGCTTAGATAATCGGTAATTGATAAACCAGTCTCTGAGGACGATAACTCGGTCTTACATATCTTTATTACTTAAGCGATACGTACACTTGCGTAAGCACATAGAAATATCGCAACAAGTTTCTAGCGTCGTTGCCGGGGACTGGCGTATTATCAATATCGAAATATCTAATCTTATTTCTAATTTGATTGCTCCATGAACTAATTTTTAACTGATTCTGCGAGCATCTTTTTATCAGTTTTTGTTGTTTTTCTTATTTTGTAGGTAAAGTTAATGTATGAAGAAAAAAACGCATGGAAACTATCAGGAGCAATAAAATCATCAACAACAGCCCAACCCACAGGTTCCACAAGAAGATTTAAATGAGTTGCAGTCAGCCATACTCTTGATCACCAAGTGTCAGACTCAGTTTATGAATGAGACAAGAGTGTCCATTAAAAATTTGGAGACGCAAATAAGACAGCTGATGGATATGATAATCAATACACCTCAAGAAAATCTGTCTAGCGACACAGTTGTGAAAAGTGGTAAGCAAATTGAGGAACCTAAACCACAACACGCTGTTGAGAAAAATGAAAAATTGGGAGAGATAGCTGGTGTAGAGAAAGAAGAGGTCACTGAGGACCACCCCATTTCAGAAAAAACACCACCAACTATTAGTGCTGACCCTCAAACAGAAAGTCCATACTCTCAAGGGCAACCCCAAAAGTTGAGAGATATAGGAAGTTTCACTAGTGCCTACGTTATAGAGAGCTTTGAAGGCAAACATGTCGTGTGTAGTTGGGGGACAAGCTTAAATCTGAGGCCTTTGTTTTGTAAGAATGTTGTGATTAAAGTTTGGCCTACAATAATAATTGTTCGAATTGCAGACTGCTCGGTGAAATGTCCGTGGGAAACTAGAGAAGATTAGTTGTGTCCGGCTAAAAGACGTTAAAGACAATTTTACTTGGAGGTAACCCAACGTTTTAATTATGTTATTTTATTTAATTTTGTTTTATTTTAGTTTTGAACAGTCTCACTGTATTGTCTTCTTGGTTTATGTTTTTTTATGGTAGGTGAAATGACGCCAACTCCGAGGGAAAAAGGACTGAAATGGTGAAAGTTGAATAATTTATTTTACGGGGAAGGGTTGCGGCGTTTGATTGACAGAGTGCCTGAACCGATTTTTGGGTTAAAAAGAGTCGTCGCCACCACCATTCTGAGTCGCTTTGTGTGTCTGTAAGTCTTCCTTCTCTTGCTCTACTTTACATATTGTGGACAATGTGTTGAATAAGTTTGGGGGATTTTATTATTGTTGTGTCAATTTTTGTTATTGTGTTGAGTTAGTAGATTTTAATTGTTTAGGTTTAGTTGTTTGTTTATTGTTCGTGTCTTTATTTAAGTGTGTCTGAATCAAGTTGAAAATAATAGCCAATGAGATTGAGTGAACACTTGTAATAAAATTGGATGTTATAGTTGAATAGCCTGTGAGTTTATTTTTTATTATTGATAATAATGAAAACTTGTTCATGACTATTGACTCTCTTGTAGTTAATTATTTGATTTATGCATAAGTGAATTTGGGTTTGAGGAAAGATGATGAAAATTTGTAGAACTTGTTTGCTTGCTAGTTGAGACGAAATTCTAGATAATGCATGCTTAGGAAAATGATTTAGGCCATCTTTGAAAACGTTTGAGCCTTTCAAGCTACCCTTGCTACATTAATTCCTAGTCACCCGATTTAAGACTTAATAAAACCTTTCTTTGTTGATCAACACCTACCTCTGAGCCTAGTTGAAACACTTTACTATTATTTCATTCCCTTGAGTTACCATAAGTATAAAAGTATACAATTTTGGGGAGTTGAATTCCAGTAAAAATGGTACTGTAGACTGGGTGCTATCAATTGAAGAACAAAAAGATTGGGAATAGATTTTTTTATATATATATGTATGAATGAAAAAAGAAACAAAATACACTCCCCGCGTATATACATCAAAAGATAAGTTTGGGGGAGTGTAACTTGAAGTGTGCATTTTCTCAATCTAGAATAGAAAAAAAATGGGGGGTTGTGGTGAATGGTAATGGAAAATCAAGTGTGATTTGGTTGGTCCTATGCTTATGGTAATTCTGAGCCTAAATAACATTTTATATGCCCCTTACCTAAGCCTAACAATACAACCCATAAAAGTCCTAATGATTCTAAGTACTTGTGTCTACATTAGGGAGAGTAACAAGTTAGTGAGCTTCTAGAATTTTGGCCTGATGGACTGCTGGTAAGAATCCATTTGTGCATAGACTGGTAATGTATACAGGTTGAGTCAGTAATCATGATTGAGTGATCATATGTTTTAATAACCTTAAGCAAGCTTACTGATTATCTGACTTGAAATTCTAGATAGCAAATTAGTGGCTAGAATGTTTCTGAAAATTATATTGCATGTATTCATGATCTTCGAGGCAGATATATTGTGGCTAACTTGATTCACTCTTTGTGTCTGTGTGATTTTTTTTAAAGTGTCTAGAGTTCTTTACTCTATGACGAGTAAAGTTTAAGTTTGGGGGTGTTTGTTGAGTCTATTTTTAGTATTGTTTAAGAGTCCGTTTTAGAATGTCTTTTACGTGTCTTTTACGTGTCTTTTAGTCATTTTGTACAGTATTATGCGTTTTGTGTTGTGTTTTCAGGTCGTAAGCGATTCGGATGGAATATGGCGAATTGAAGATGAAATGACTGATTTGGAGGATAAAAACGCACCATCAAAGCCCAAGCTGTCAACCAAAGAAGTTCAAGAAAGCATATAAGCAATCTTAAAAAAATAAAATAAAATGGAAGAGCCACGACTCGAGAAGGCAAGGGCTGCGACGCCTAATATCCAGTGAGCCCAGTGATTATTTGTTGAATTAGCGCCGCGGCGCCGCCGACGTCAGTTGCGAGAAATTCCGAATTTTAAAGAGGGTAAAAAGGTCCAAGAAGGTATTTTCTCAAAATATATGCCCTAGGGATTCTTACTCTATAGAAGATGATACTTTGGAGAGCAAGAACATAGGCTAGGAACACGATTAGAGACATCTACATTCAAGTTCTTTTTTCTTTCTTTGTTTTAATTCAGTTTATGTTGGATTTGTTGATTAGTTCTTAGCATGTCTATGAGCTAATTTCTTTATTAGAGTTTTCCATTGAATCGCTTGAAACTCTTTCATGACTTAATGCATATTTAGTGATTTCTTCTTCATATGTTAAGATCTATTCAACTTGTATTGATTATGATAATTAACTGGTCACTAATTTTCATAACTTATATGATTTCAAATCGAGATCTGAAAAGTGAGATTTGAATATGCTATAGTTGTTTAGACATAGGTTAAAATCGCAAACGACAGTACCCCGATACTTATGTAGTGTTTAAGGTTATTGTTTTTAATCCTCCAGTGTGGTAAAATCTATCATAAAAATATAGAAAATTTCTGCATAAGGTTGAGTTTCTATATGTCCTAACCAGAATATAGACACATCTCCGTTAACCTGCTATCTTAATAAGAAGAAGAATCATTAGTCTTGCATTAACAAATGAAAGAGCGGATAGTTGGGAAAATTGGAAACCATAATTCCCTTCATTACTGTTTTAAACTCAAAGTATTATCATCCTAGTTTATTTGCACTTTACTTTAGTTATAGTTATTAGTTAAAAATCCAAACACAATTACAGTTACCAAATAGAAACCAAAGTTTAGATAATCGGTAAATGATAAATCAGTCTCTTAGGACGATAACTCGGTCTTACAAATATTTATTACTTAAGCGATACGTACACTTGCGTAAACACATAGAAATATCGCAACAAATTTTTGGCGCAGACAATAATTCATGAAAGCTATTAGCCTGATAAGGAAGCTATATACTCTATCAATTTATTTATTCACCAAATAAAGTTAATATGCAAAAAAAAAATCTTTATTATAATTATGTAAACAAATTATTTTTATCATAATCTTTTTGTTCATCAACTTAAATTGCATATTCAGCTCAATTCAATCAGTATATGAAAGTATTTAAATAATTATATTTTTATGGACTAATTTTGGAAGTGATAGTTTCAAATCCTTGGTCTACACAGCGAAAAAGGACAAAAATTCTGCAAGGTCGTATTCAATCCTCAATTTGCACCAACGATGTCGTGAAAATTTGAGATCTTCCAAAAAATCCGTACCACAATTTGCACAATACTCAAGAGATGTTCCACTATCATAATTAGGATTTAGGGTCAGGGCATATTTCCTCTCAATCCTAAAAAATCGATTGAATCGTTTTTTAAAAATTTTGTTTCGATTTTTGGTTTGTTGGGTCGATTTTGATTTTATTATTTAGAAATTCGGTTATTCAGATCGATTTTCGATTTTATAAAAAAATGATTAAATCGAAAAATCAAAATTATTGATATTTGAAGTTCTTCGTGTTTGTCTTGTTAGAATATAGGTGAAACGTAAAAATTAAAATTGCTAGTTTATCTTATATGATATGATGTCTGAAAATTCGAGAATATGTAGGTACTTATATTAAAAACGGATATAATAAAAATAGCTCCAACACTTCTGCTTCAAGCTCAGCTAGCTCGTCATTTCAGTCTTTTTCTTAAGAATTTATATGACATCTATCCTCATCATTTTATCTTTGAATATCATGAATTTTTGGAGTTCAAATATTATATGTTGTTCGTCAAAATTTACTGGAGTCATATTTTTGTCTCATCAAGATTAATCAAGACCTTGAGAAATAACACTTCAATATAATGTGATTTGCTTTTAAATTTGTTTGTACATGAACATGAATCAAATAATAAATTGAGTGTGATTCTGATAATGTAACTTTTTAAAAAGATATTTATTTAAAAAAATATTGACTTTCAAATCACAAATCTGAAAAGCTCGGAGTGATGATACCCAAACCGAAAAACAAAAATCGAATTTCAAAAAACCGAATCAAATCGAATTGATTTTAATTTTTACTTTTACTAAACCAAAAATCAAAAAATCGAATCGAACCGACAGAATGATCGCCCCTAATCATAATCAAACGGAGTGATTTGGTTCACATATTGGTTACGTGCGATTATAATAAATAAAATATTATGCAGTAATTAATAGTAAAATGATTATAGTTACATAAGTTACTTACTTTGATAAAATAAGTTATGTTGAAATAGCTTAATACTCATTACTCACATTGCTAAATATTTTTATTTTATATTTTATCTTGCATGAAATAATACATAATTTTTTATATAATTTAATAATGTATTATTTAATACCATACCGTACTTTTAGGCTCAGTCCGATCAGCTTAAAGAATTTCTTACACCTCTACAAAATGGTCCCAATTTCCATCCTCACATGAAAATATAATTTACAGGACCAAATAGTAGAGAACATCACTTTAAGGGGACCATAACGTACTTTTCAACAGTTCAGTGACCTCCAATTCGCCTGCGGTGCGGACCCTGCGGCCTGCTCTATTACTACCTTTCCCCCCTTCTCGTTTCCCAATGGGCAATGGCACATGTCACCAAAGTTAAAATGACCTTTTTACCACTTTCTTCTCGTTAAGTCTCAAAAACTGACAAATACCTTTATTCACTGGATCTGTTGTAAATTCCGAATTTCAAAATCAAAATACAAAAGACGTACGAACTAAATAGGGAAGGGAGGGTAAAGATTAGATAGACTCGTTCATCGGTGTCGGTCTGTTTCGATCGAGTTTAACGCATTTCAAATTATAATTTTAGTTTCCGAATTCCCCTATGTAATCCAAATCTGATTCAAATACGCTTGGATTAGATTGAATTTTTCAACTTCAATTGCAGATAAATTGATTTGGATAATTCGGACTTTGCTTCTTCTTCTTCTTCTAACAAAATGAACAATCAAATAAAATATTTATACCAAATTGCTTTAATATATAGTTCATCGTTTCTATCACAATCATATAAATAAAGTACTCCTACAAGCAATAAGATCATTGTCAACGATGCAACAGAAGCAGTACTAGTCTATGAATGAACAAGTCTAATTTAGTAAAATCATCTCATACATATAATGACAATGAAAATAAAAAGGAAATATAAAAAGTATTCATCTTTAAAATTAACAAATCCAAACATATTGAACTCAGTAATTTTTTGAATATAGGGGTTGATATGTAATGAGTATGGTATATTTAACTTAAGTAATGCATTAATATATTAATGGATAGTGTGGTATCCTAAACATAAGGTATAAGAAATTCGAGTTTTGAATATCCAAAAATACGAAGTTTCAAATCCAAAATCCGATCCAAAATTTTTAAAAAAACTAAAAATTAAATTCGAAACCCAATCCAAAATCCGAAAATTTTAAAATATAAGTCCAAAAATATTCGAATTTCAATTTGGATTTCAGATTTATCCAAACTATGCACGCCCCAGTAAAGATGAAAACAAAAAAATGGTGTGACGAGAATAGTACTCATGTCGTCTAACTTATGTGACATTCTTTTTAGGAGCCGTTTGGATATGATTTCAAATATGTGATTTGAAATTATGATAATTTGATGTTGAAGTTTTGTTTGGACATGCAATTTAGATTTCTTAAGTTGTATTTTTTATCATTGACATAAAAACCCCCACAAATTATGAAAACCATAAAAGAAAATCTATTTCTTATTTCTTTTGCAATTTTATCAAATGAGCAAGTCATAGTTCATAACGAAATTAATACGCGATTATAAGACCTTTCTAAAAAATACAACATCAATTGATCGAACTTTAGTTCAATAAAAAGGAAAATTGAACATGAATGGTAATGTAACTACTCTTTAATGTTATCCTTCCACGTAGTATGGACAATCACGTCGAGCATGCATTTTTCTATCAGATGGCGAGAAGACGAAGCTACATTGTTACTTTGAGCCGATTGTTAGTCAATATCATTAGCAACCGTATCATCTTGTTGATATTCCGTGAATATTTCATCACCTCTTTGGTATTCCCACAAAATATTTTGTAACACTGCACACGCTATGACAATGGTCAATATCAATATTACAATGGTTCATGTCTTGGACAATTAATCCAATACAATATAAAGTCTATCAATTGGTATATATCTACTAACTTATGAATCTTTTTTTACAATATATAAATTTATGGGTCAAATATTATATTTAAAATCATAACATGAAGTTGAAGTTGAAATTATGTCCAAATTACATAAACAAACGGTGATTTGAAATCAAATTATGAAATCATGATTTGAAAACGTATGACCAACCACTTACTTAGTAAGTATAAAAGTATTATATTTATGTCACGACCAGGCCGGGCGATGGTACCTGCAGGGTACACTGTCGGTATATGTCGAGAGAATAGCGTGAACATACATGAAACAAAATCAGTATAAGGTAAACATCACTAGTGGCCGATAAAGGCGCTTTCATAAAATAACTTAACCGAAAGTGAAACAAAGACACCTTATCATTACTGACAAACCACAAACGTGACTACGGACCTCACAGGAATAACAAGTGGCGGGACGGGGCCGCCATACCCTGATTGTACAAAGTAAATAACCTCGAGAATCATACCAAAAGACAAAGCCTCGGAGATGGAGCTTTCGAGAAAATGAGCAGTGATCACAATAGTGCGGACCAGTAAGCTACGTATCTCGACTGCGGCGTGAACGGCCAAGGAGGTCGATCTGGCAATTACAGTATGTGGAACCGAGAAAATCACGAAAATACCTCATAAGTCTAAAATAGCGGGGGCGTGTATAAAATCGGTTCTGAGAACATGTACCTTACAACAATGAGAAAATCGGTCATATACTATCTGCATGAAAATAGGAAGCTCATAATCAACACGCCCAAGTAAACTCGTATAGAGACCGTGGAAGCATACGTGGAATCGCCATCACCGGCGCGTCCAATAAACTCATACTAAGACAATGGAAGCATACGTGGAATCGCCCGTCGCTGGCGATCGTCGATAAGCTCATACTAAAACAATGGAAGCATACGTGGAATCCTTCATCAGCGGCACGCCCAATAAACTCATACTAAAACAATGGAAGCATATCCGTGGAATCCTTCATCATCTGGCGGCACGTCCATAAACTCAACGGTGGTATGGCGATCTTGGGGCTTGCCGCCATTCATACTCTTACCACGAAGAAGGTGGTATAACGATCTTGGGGCTTGCCGCCATTTATACTCTTACCGCCCATCTGCATGCCTCGGAATCGCCATCGTGGCGTGTCGAGTGCGTACGTGGAATCCTTCATCATTTGGCGATGCGTCAAGTAAACTCATAATCGAACAATGGAAGCATACGGTGGAATCGCCCATCACCGGCGGCGCGTCGATAAACTCATACTAAGACAATGGAAGCATACGTGGAATCGCCCGTCACTGGCGATGCGTCCAATAAGCTCATACTAAAACAATGGAAGCATACCCGTGGAATCCTTCATCATTGGCGGCGTCGATAAACTCATACTAAAACAATGGAAGCATACGTGGAATCCTTCATCAAGCGGCGCGTCGATAAACTCATAACTTCTTTAGGCTTTCATTAACATACAAAATGAATCTCATTTTCATGACCTTATTCAAGAAAACCCAACTCTTTAACCTTTCATAAAGTTATTATAACTAACTCCCATAAAGCCGTTATACTAACTTTATGCTTTAAAGCTTTAGACGCTCATACTCTTTCATAAGGCGTTCTAACTAACCTCCCATAAGTGCCGTTATAACTCCTTATGTTTCAAAAGATTTCGTTCTTTTTATTAACCAAGAGACTTATACTTCAAATCAAACTCACACAATTTCCGTAATACTTCTTCATGTCACGAAATCCTTATCTACCTTATTTAGGTTAAACCATTACTTAGGAATAAGTGGGTTAGCTCTCTAACCCAACCAACCTAGACATTTTCGTAAAACAAGTCAAGTACAACAAATAGATTTACTTCATTTAAAACACGTACGTCTACCGTACTATATAGTTCAAACTACTCATGCTCAAGAGATAAGAAAGCTCCACATACCTCTTTGGTCAATCCGCTTGCTAAGCTCAACTACCGCAAGTAATATTTCAACCTATAATAATCATGATACGTTTATTAACCTCTAATTTCAATGTAGAATAATCTAAACTCAAAGCCACTAAATCTTATGGAAAAATGGGCAGCATTTCCTTTGTTTCTACTCACTTTGCCACCTTTCTCAAGGCCGAATTTACCATCAAAACACCACATTGTAAGGCTCAATCAATCCAACATTTTAAAGGGGATTACATACCCAAAATTCTGTCCCATAAGTTTACAACAATTCACTTAACAATTCTAAGGTGGTTTTAGGCTATAACATGCCCATAATCTCTTCTTAACCCATTCTTCATATCCACACCACACTTACAGCATCTGATGACTCCAAGAGCATTATTTACTACCACAAGTTCTTTCTTAACATGCAACACTATAAACTAAATCTAAAGGAAGAATCATTACCTTAAAGTTTTAGCCAAAACTTATTCCAAGTATTGCTAGCTTTCTTGCCAAGAACACCACAAGCTAGCTCTGAAAGCTTCCTTTTCTTGTTCTTAACTTTGATTTTTCTTGGGTTTTTAGAGAGAAGGAGGGCGATTTTAGAGAGGAGAGAGAGTGTGAAGATAGAAAATGTCCAAGTCTTGGTCAATATATTGCATGCAGAGAAAATCGGATGGGGGACACTTGTCACCTCCCATGGTCTCTTTAAAACAAAAATCGGACTTTTCTAAGTTTTTCCGCCCAAAAATCGTCTCGGCGCCGCGCCGGCGCCGCGGCGTGAAACCTCGCGACCTCTCGATCTTTGTGCGCCTGCTGTCCGGCGCCGCGGCCGCTGCAACTCAGCGACCGCCCGAGAACTTTGCGCGCGGCCCTGCATCCGGCCGCGGCACGCCGCGCCGCGAAACACATTTACGTCCGATCGCGCGACGAACTTGTAACCTCATAACTTTACTCCGACGCCCTATCGGCGAGCGGTTGGTTGCGTTGGAATCTAGACTCAACGAACTACGCCTGTGCCTTTGAAACACTTATGAACTCTCAATGTACCGGGTCATAACCCGCCTTAAAGTTGACTAAAACCCGTCCGGAACAATCCGTCAACCTATCTTCTGAAAATTTTAAGTCTTACTCCCTTTCGTACGCCCTCATGCGCATGACCTGAACTACGGGGTGTAACAATTTATTAATATTTTAACTTTGAATATTTTATTTTACGCTTGATAAAATAATTTTAGTCACATATTTTCTTATGACTCATTTTAAACTTCAAAATTTAAAAGCGTCCTTTCATTATTGAATTCTGCTTTTTAGTACAAGAATATCTCATAAAATTAGCTATTTCACCAAGCTAATTTCGTTATTTTAATAGTACGTTTTATGAAATAATCTCGTGTATATTATCCCATGAAATAAAGTAAATCTTATTAATTATGAATCGAATAATTGGAGCCCCGCACGTAAAAAACCTTATTTTCACACACGTGCACACGTAGTGCCAAAGATTAAAATTTCCTTAATGTATGAAATATTGGTACGTATACGAATTGTTTGAGACATAAGGTAATACAGTTATTGATCAAATGATGAGTGATTTCACGGTGGTAAATGAAGGAAGAAGTGTATAATGTGTAAAGATGAAATGAATCAGAAATCACCACGAAACTGAGAAGGGTCGCGGCTCCTCCAAGTAAGGGTCGCGGCTCTAATTGACGTTTTAATCTCCGTAACTCACTGGAATTGAAGGGCCACAGCTCTAATTGACGTTCCAGTTCCAGTGAGTTACTGGAACCGAAAGGCCGCGACTCCTCGAATGTTTCAATCCGTTGGAGGTGAATTAAAAACTGATTCTTGAGCTGACTTTGGAGTATTTACTCTCCATTATTTTGCTCATGAATTAAGCCATTACTTGACTGAATTGTAACTCCAAATTCAAGGCATTAACATGGCATTCATAGCCATTACTTAGCCATTTTGAGGGTCATCATCTACGGTTGAAAGGATATACGGTGCAATATTATCTTAAGGATAGATCAAGAATTTGGTCGACTCAACAAGCCCTCATATTTGATCATTTCCAGATTTCTAACAAATAATTGTTATTTTCCCGTTCTACACATTACCACTCACAAAGGTCGTTTGCTTCGTGGGATAAACAAAGCGAAATATTTGAGGATAAAATTTATATTTTATTTAGTTGAAGGTATACATTTTTAACTAAATAAAGTATAAATTTAATTTAAATTTAAATTCTAGATATCTCATTTTACCTTATTAAAATAGGCTCCCGTTTGACCATAGTTTTGAAGTTCAATTTGAAAATTTGAGTATTTGAAGTTGTGTTTGGAGTTTGGACATGCATTTTTTTTTTAAAATTTTGTAAATGAACGTCCCAAAAATCCAAAATTAATATGTGATCAAACAAATATTTGAAAATAAAATTTTAAAATTTGATCCAACATGTAAGATCAAACGCTAGCTAGGTTTTATTTTATCCTACCTCTAAAATGAGACATTAATTCAAAAAGTACAAGTAATTCTAAAAGTCTTATTCCAATCGCAAATCAAACAAACGTGAGTACTTTGTAAAATTAGTCTAGATGTAGCAAGTTGAAACACCACAATTATTATTATTATATATTACTTTAAAAAAATGGGGGTGATGAGATGAGGGGAGAAGAAGTACCATAGAGTAAAGAGAAACTGATGCCTACGGGGTACAAATGAGTTGGTACGTGACGATTGAATATAACCATCTCGACGTCGTGGGTTCAAACCGCAGTGACAATCTTTCTTTGAAATATTCTGAGAGTTATTCTTGGATTCGTGCTTTGTTGATCCTCTAAAATTCATCGCGTATATTTTCGATTTACATTCCACATGATTAAAAAGAGTCTGGTACAGGTGAGGTTCGGGACTTTGTAAAGAGAAACTGAGAGGAGATAGAGGGCCATCTTGAATTTACTTTTTTGTGGTGCAGACATCCGTGGCAGAACAGAGGGGTGGCTCTACAGAGACTGCGACATAAAAAAGGGACTCACAACAAAACAAAAGAAAAATTAAAGCAAGGCTCTATACTAGCAGAAAGAAAATCAACCAAAGCTTAGCTATACTTCCCCCCCTATAGCTCTCTCTATACAAACAGAGAAAAAAAGAATACTACTACTACTACTACAAGAACAACAAGGACCAAAGGTCTATAGGGTTGTGCTCTAATGGAAGACCTAAAGTGGGGAGCAAGGTTATATTTTTTGAGCATATGAATGTGTTAAGATCTATCTACAAGGTAAGAAAATGAAAAATATCTTCTTGCACTGTTATAATCTTTTCTTTATTATATATGTGTTGATTTTTTTTGTTTTAACTTTTTTTTTCCAGATGAAATGGAGACCAAGTTTGTATATTTGAACCAATGGTTGTGTTTTCTGTTCTTTGGTTTGGTTTAAAGCTATTGGAGTCACTGTTCAAATCTTTGTAAAATATAAGATCCATCAAGTAGTAAAAGGCAAGAAACCAAATTATCTTCCTATTTTGGTGTTATTTTTACTGTTGTTGTGGTTGGTTTGGTGATTTTTTTTATTCTTTTTGTTTGTTTTTGTGTTCAGATGATTGTAATACCTCAAAATAACAACATACCAGCAAAAGGGGTTCTTGGTGTTTCTAATTTTGTGCCTTCAATATCTTCAACTTCTTTACCAGAAGCACAAATATGCAATAAAGATTCAAACTTTACAAGAAATGAACCTGTTTCTGTGTTGGATACAAGAAGTCCAAGTCCTTCAGCTTCGTCTTCCTCATGCTCTTGTGGGCCCCAACATATGTCAGTTCCTGGAAATGGGAAAACTGATTGCCAGAAAGAGGGGTTGGTGACTGAGCTGCAGCCATTAACTATGGGGTTGGGGTTAGAGCAAGAAAAACCTGGTCTTGGATTTGGTGATTTGGATAGTTTGTTGCCTGAATTTGCTGGCTCAGACCAAACCTTTCTTAGGTGGATTTCTGGTGATGTGGAGGACCCATCAGTTAGCTTGAAACAATTACTCCATGGAGGAAATGGGGATTTGGGTTGTGGAGTTTCTCTTCAAAGCACTGGATTTGAGGTCTCAGCCACCACAGGTTCTTTAGCTCATACAGATAATGTTTCTTTTTCTGGTTCAAATGTTTTCTCTATGAATGCCAATATTGAGAAATTTGGTTCTGTCATAGACTCAAATGACAGACAAAATAGTAACTTGGAAAATCTGAATGTCAATCTTTTGGCTAAGACCTTTCAAGTGCAAAAACTAGAACAAAAGCCTCAACTTGTTGGTCCACAAGTAATGGCAAACCAAACCCAATTCCAGAATGCTGCTTGTGTTAACATGTTAGTCTCATCATCATATGACATTAATCAAGGACATCCTCCGCCAAAACGCCACAATTCGGGTACCTTCGGTTCAAATTTAGGCGCTCTACTGCCTAAAGTTCCATTTTTTGATGCTAGTTGTGACTTTATGATGAGGAAACAATCATTGGGACAAATGCAGCAACAAGTCAATTTGCTGCCACCTCACCAGTTTCAGCCGAAGCCATTAATTGTACCTAAGCTTGAGGCAGCAGGTGGTGGTGGTAATGGTAATTTGATGGTGCCCCGTCATCAACTGCAGGAACAACAGTTTATTTATGACCAGATTTTTCAGGCCTCTGAACTATTGCTGGACGGACAATTCTCAAACGCGCAAATGATATTGGCGCGGCTCAATCAACAGCTCTCTCCTGTCGGGAAACCCTCGAGGAGAGCTGCTTTTTATATTAAGGAGGCTCTGCAGTTGCCTTTCCTTTTGCCTTGCACATCCACTTTTTTGCCTCCAAGAAACCCCACACCGTTCGATTGTGTGCTTAAGATGGATGCTTATAAGGCCTTCTCTGAAATATCTCCACTTATCCAGTTCATGAATTTTACCTCCAATCAGGCGATTCTTGAAGCTCTTGGGGATGCGGAGCAAATTCACATAATAGATTTCGACATTGGTTTCGGTGCTCAGTGGTCCTCATTTATGCAAGAACTTCCAAATAGCAATAGAAAGGCAACTTCCCTAAAGATTACAGCCTTTGCATCTCCTTCAACCCACCACTCTGTCGAAATTGGCATCATGCACGAAAGTTTAACACAATTTGCTAATGATGCGGGAATAAGATTCGAGCTTGAAGTTATTAACTTGGATTCTTTTGACCCTAAGTCTTATCCCTTATCCTCCTTGAGGTCATCTGAGTGTGAGGCAATTGCTATTAATTTCCCTATCTGGTCTATTTCAAGCTGTCCATTTGCATTTCCTTCACTTCTTCACTGTATGAAGCAGCTCTCGCCGAAAGTTGTTGTATCACTGGAGCGCGGATGTGAACGTACTGAACTCCCCATAAAGCATCACCTCCTCCATGCCCTCCAATATTACGAGATACTCTTAGCTAGTATTGATACTGCTAATTTAACTCCAGATGTCGGGAAAAAGATTGAGAAGTCTCTCCTCCAGCCTAGCATTGAGAACATGATCTTGGGGCGCCTCCGATCACCTGATCGGATGCCCCTGTGGAGAAACATATTTGCTTCTGCAGGATTTTCACCTGTTGCTTTTAGTAATATGACTGAAATCCAGGCTGAATGTGTTGTTAAGAGAATTCAGGTAGGAGGGTTTCACGTCGAGAAGCGACATACGTCGCTTGTGCTATGCTGGAAACAACAGGAGCTCTTGTCAGCTGTGACTTGGAGGTGCTGAGGAGCTCTCTTTTCTTTTAAGAGCTACTACTAGAGGTTTTAACTCTTCAATTTGATGTCTGTTAAAAATTGATTTACATTGCTATCTGTGTCCTTGTAAAATTTTACTGTTTGGTCTCATTCTCCTTATGTAGTCTTGACTGTGTTGGCAAGCGTCCCTCGTTAAACAAATCCTAACTATTGTGTCCCTGTTTGAATATCATTTTGCTGTATCTTCCTACGTTTCTCTATGTATTAATTGCTATCTTTTCCCTGTTATGATATAATTGCTAAGTTCTAACGAACATTAACATGATTTCTAGATAAGCACTGTCTGATCCTTGATTGATGAATGCTAATGTTGTCATCATTTGGTTGTTTGTGTGGTGTTTATTGTGTATGTATGCTGGATAGTACTGACCTATTTTTCGAGCTGAATGTGCTTAGCTTTCCTGATTACAGGCAAGTCAGTTCCTAAGTGAATAGTTCTTCTCTTTAGATAATCGGGTAGGATATTTTACTTATGATAGATATATTGGTAGGTTCGATAAGGACCAGATTAGAGGGATATCCTCGATGGAGCTTTTCGATCTGTACTCTTATGGGAATTACATCAAGAAACTATATTCTAAACTCCAGTTAAGAGTATAAGGAAGAGTAAGACAAATGTAGGGCCAACAGGCTGGTCTAGAATAGATTCCCCAACAGGTCCCGATTTTCAGCAACAGAGGCGAGAACTTGTCTTTCAAGTCAAAGTCGGGTAGGCTAAGAAGTTTCACCAAATGTCATCTTATTTTGCTTCCAAGGAGAGAAGGAATCTAGTTTGACTGAATGGCGTCCTAATATTTGTAAGTAGTAACTTAGTAATATTATATGATACTAAGAATCTAGTACACGGATTCTATTATCATGAGTATAGAGCATATTAGCCGATTCAGTTGATTTTGCTTTGAGGCGTAGTTGATGAATTGATTGATATGTGGCTACTCGGTCTGCATTTAGTGAAAATTCTGCATGTTTTCGAGTTGCAAGTGTATACTCCACATCATAGCCCCAGAAATCCATCACTAACAACAGTTAGTAGTATCACTTTTGTTGTTGGTGCAAGTCACTAGCAACACATCTAGTATTTGCTTACTGATTTGCTGCTATGAGGAATGGATTCATTCTTCTCTAATCAATCACTTTTGGACTTTGTTCTTGTCAAAGTTGGGGCTAATATTGATTAATCACTTTCACTGAGTACACAGTTGTAGTTTTTGCTTAGTTAAAGAAGAAAATGAAATAAAGAGGAATAAATGACCATGTTCCTCAGTTCTTTCTTGTCATGCATATTGTTTTCTAAAGGTCTCTGTACTCTTTTACTATCTTGTTTTGTTCATCTGATCTCTGATAATCTCTCAAGTACATGTTGCTTTATATTCATTTCTATGCCTATTGTTATTTTACTCAGAAATTTTGTTTGACACTATTTTCTTTTTAGTCTGAAAGAACGACATATTTTTATATTTTCTTAATGTGAGTTTTTATAGTCACACAAATGTTATGGCCGTTTAAAATTAGTTTCAAAAGTCTTATATCGACACAAATACCTTGCTATGTTTAAAATCACAAGTTTTAAAAGTTTTCATTTCCTTTTTTATATTTCGTGTCAAGTCGAACTACGTCAAACAAAGTTAAACGGAGCGAGTTCATCTGTTGTAACTGAAACTGGAAACAACTGATTGCTTCATTTGCATTCTTTGTTCAATGACTTGTATTAGCTGCAAACCAAACTTGTTTTTACTACCCTCAAGAGTGTACATAATTAAAAAAAATTGTTGTGATTATTCCAGAAAAGGTGAAACAAAAGATATGGTAGAGCTAGGATGATTATTATATGAGGTTTGCCCAATACTAGAAGCAGAGGCATAGTTTATTGATATGAGCATCATGAGTTGTTCGGTAGTAAAATCAATTGTTGTTGTTACCTTCTTTTTGGTTCTTTCTTCCATAATCAGAACTCTGAGAAGGTGGTCTAAGTGATTAATGAAGTAGGATAAAATATGAGACCGTGGGATGATTTCTTCTTCTATTGTGTTAGTCTGTATGAGCGGAGTTACCAAAAATCTATTGAAAATATTAAATAACGACGGTATAGTCGAAGTGCGAACAAATTAATTCTAACACCATCATTATGAAATAAATATATCAACCATGTAGTTAGAGTATTCCCATTAAACTATGGGAATTTGGAGTGGGTGAAAAAATAAGTTGCGACAGCTTAGTATTACATTATTATAACGACTTTGTATTATATCATATCTAATAAGTCCATCATTCTTTTGAAAATACGAAGTCCCTATCATTATTTTAGAATTGTGGTAGGTAATTAGGATTACATAATGCATTCTCTAAGTTATTATGATATATTTCATTCATTGTATTTGTTATCATCATCTTGAATAATTTAGTCCATCCACTTAACCAGACCACATGGGCCATGTTTGATTGAACTCAATAATCTAATCTAAATTTTGTGAATTTCAAAAGTAAACTTTATCTCAAATCCCACAAGGCAAGTGGACATGAAATTGATTAGTAGGAATGTAGGACCATATTTGGAGGACTTTTGGATAATTTTAATCCTTAGGCAATAGATATATTGCTGAACATGACAAACATTAATCATAATATAAAACCTACCTCAATAAGCTAATACGAACAATATGTCGTTTTCAGTTTGAAAGTCTTCAAGATTAAACTTGACAGGTTCCTTTAAGGCCAAAAAGAATATAAAGAAATATTAATTCCCAAGAGACTGTTCAATCGCCCTTCAGTCCCCTTTATTTTTCTTTTTACTTTTTATTGTGTTTTTTTTATTTGCAAGAACTCCCCTAAAAAAAATTAAGAAAATCATGTACCTATTAGGAAACGAATATTCCATGAAAATTTCTCCAACAACAATTCTTCAATTTCAAATAAGTTGGGGGTAGATTATGGACACCGTGAAATTGACTAGTTCAACGTTGATCATCAATTTACGTCAATTTTATTTATTCAAATTTGAGATCGACAATGTGAATAAGCTTACATAGACAGAGTTCGATACCTCCAACAAGAAATAAGAAAAACGAGTAAGGCTATGATTGTATGATAAAAACTTATTTTTCATGAAAAATATTATTAGATTTTTTTGATGTTTGGGTGGTGAGTGAAATAATTTCTGATCACCAAACATCATAATTTTTTTTTTTTTTATAAAGAATGTTTTCTTTTAAATGACTTTCGTTATACTAAACAAATTTTCTAGCTAGCATCACTACTTTACTTTCTCATAGGAGCATAGTATGACTACATTTGTTTCACTTTTGAGTCTAAATTGAGTCTACAGTAGAAAATGTAAAGGCCTTGAAGCAAAGCCCATGTGATGAGTAAGGGAGGATGAATGTAATCCATTTAATATGAATTGGTGGGGTGCTAAAGTGTTCCATCCTTTAGCCCATTAGATGGATGATATAATCTTTCTTTGTTTTTGGTATACATTCTTTTGGTCATTTTATGTCACCCTCTCTCTTTTAACTGATAAAAACAAGTTATGGCCAGTAGAGATACCAGTGGATTCTGGACCCGGTCCAGATCCAGATCCGTTTTATAGGATATAGATTTTTAAAATTTGGACCCAACAGATTCGGATCGGACCCAGATCCGTTTCTGACGGATCAGATCTGAATCTTGTATTTGAGATCCGTATCCGATCCGTTGATCCATTTTTTATTAAATATATCCATAACCTAGAATGTAATTTTATAAGTATTTTCTTAAACTTTTTCATAATTTCTGTATTTTATATTGAGATTTGGATATTACATCCTCATGTCCTTGACATGCTCACACCTGACACCAGTGCACGAGATTTTTTTTTCTACTTCTCGTGTTATTTTTTTGCTATATTACAAAATATTAAGTAAAATAAGCTACGTTGTTTAAATTTGTCAAGACCTAAAATTCAATTTTGATGGCATCTTCCCATACTAGCAGTATTTCATATTTTTTATCTTCATTTACCAAAATAGTTGCATATTTATTTTCCTCCTCGTAAGATGTTATGTGTATAATAATCGTCTTATTGGCTTTTAATAATTATTTCATAATCTTCAATAATAGCACTAAAAAATCGGTGTATGGTGTCATATTTGTGTAGGTTGATTGAATGAACTCAAACATTTTTTTCAATCAAATTGGATTTCATTTTGTCAAAAAAGTTTTAACAGGTGAAAATATTATTCAAGATATTTTTTTTACATGTGAATCCAAATCTGATCCGGATTTGGAGATGATTTTTATGGACCCGATGGATTTAAATTTGGATTCAGGTATAAAAAACGGATCTGGATCTGAATCTAGTAGGATCCAGTCCAGATCCGATTCGTTGCCATCCGGCGAAGGGTAATGGCGCCAAGCACTTTGGTCCTATATTTCTCTCATTTCATAGACACCTAGTGATACTTGCAAAAACTGCAAAAAATTATTCAATTCTATATTGGTTTGTTTCAAGTTAAAAAAAAAGAAGAAAAAAGAAAGATATTGTACTGTTAAATATACATTCGATATACACATGATATACACAATATACATGTGTATATCGGATGAATAGTCTCAGATCTACTGTAGCAGGGCCCACGATTGGGCTAATTTTATATATAATGTGTATATTAGTCTTATACATTATTTAGTTTTGTAATCTTACCATAATTGTATAATTAGTCTTCAAATAGAATAGAATTTTAGATGTAGAATAGGAAAAAAATTTCCTTATGTAACTTGTATATATACCCCTCTAATTAATGAAAATAATCAATAGATTATTTGTTTCAGGTACGATAAAAATAAATACATTTCAGATAATTCTCGTTTCACATTCCTACCTTAGTGCTTGGCAACAGCTAAATTAATAGTACTCCTTTTGGAAATATCAACATGATGTAATGTTCTGGTTTCGGATATAACTTTAACTTTAATGTCCTACATCGATCTTCAGATGCACCAATTTATATATAAAGATATAGTGAATGACAATGTTAAAAGGTGACAAGATTGACGTAATTTTTTTATATAAATGATACTAATTAGTTGTTGATTAATATATATTAGCACGTTTACTTTATTTCTTATGTTCTTTATAAGTCTTTTAGTCCACTCAGAAGTATAGAAATTACTATTAATTATCATTTTGCATCATATTAGTTCAAAATGAGTTTTAGTAAAGCGGCAGGGTCAATAAGTATCATATAACTAAACCAACTTGTTTAGGGTCAATGAGTAGACCGTAGTCATGGCTGTATGCACAACCTTCACATGAAGAATTTGCGAGATTTTCCCTTCAAATGGGCTAATCTTTCATTTTTGTCCTTTAGCAATTAAATTATGTCTAGTGGGGCATACGTTTTTCATGGACATAACTTATGACGTATTATAATGTGAAAATATAAACTTATACTCCATAAAAAATTACTCTGACACAGCGTTCTTGATAGAAAATGACGACTTCTTCAGAAAAACAAACTTATTCAAGTTTTCCCCCCAAAGAAGTCCCGCTCCGACCGCCTGACGAGTCATCTACTTAAAAGGACCCTCCCCGCAGAGCCTTCTTAGCCTGAGCCTTGGTATTGTAGATAGTTGGTTTGGTCTTTTGACCTTCCGTAGGGGACTGACTTCTTCTTCTTTTGTCTTTTTTTAATTATCCTGGGTGGTAGGCAGAGAAAAAAGCCATTCATTAAATCTTTTGGAACTGGAGACGAGGGCGGGCTAAGGCAAGGCGAAGGCGTTCGACTCATCGATAGTTTACTTGCTTATATATAAGGAACTAGTGGCAACAGAAGACGAGGGTTGTTGACCAGTTTTTCTTTTCTTTGCTGATTCCTCTCAATGAAATTTTTCATGTTGCACTAAGTTACTTACGGATGTATGCATGCGGTCCGGGAACGCTTTGGGGTGAACACCCATCCGAACAAGTAGGGTCAATAGTTCAACATTTAGGCCGTAACATTTAGCAACCAAAAAATAGTTAACTCAACAAGTGCTCTCCGAACCAAGCTAGATAGTCTCCTATCACTAGGCTCACCAATCAACCTGGACTTTTCTTTTTATTATTCCTACCGGATATCAAAACAAACCATAATGATTGTTTCCGGCCATGAGTTCCCCTATGACATAAGCGCTCTTGGGTGGGGTGGGTCATTCCATCAAATCTTTGAGAAGGGGCTCAATCTCGTATTTGATGGTCGGCGTGGCGATAGTTTCGCTTCTACGATCGCTTTACGATCGTTGAAAGACTGAGCGAGAACGGTAAGGGGCACACAAACAAAGAATGTCGTTGTGTGGGGATGCGATTCGCCAAGCTGGGGCAAAGAAAGCCGTCCGACCCTACCAGATTAGGAATGTGAAGGCCTCTCCTTCAAAAGGAGACCGGGGAAAGAAAGAGCTATGCTATTGACCGGACCCTTTTTTCTCATTTTGTTTGAAGCGGGCCAAATAGAGAATGAAATGCCTAAAAAAATAGGGGAAGGAAGTCAGAGACTCCCTTTTTTTTAGTTTAAGGGTTGCTCTCCCTATCGAAGTACCAAAGGCTTTCGAGGCTTACACCTCTCTATTACAGGACCTAAAAAAAGGCTTTCAGTAGCGCCCTTAGAATCTAAGCCTTTTGAAGCGCCAGTAGTTGTAGCTGTGGCCACACCAACCCTTTCGTTCTTATCGCTCCGGATTCCGATCTATATGACCTCCGGGCGGTACAAAGTAAACCTCTTCCGTAGAAGCAGGTAGTAACCTAACCTTTCAGAATTTGTTCAAGGGAGGACCCTCTGATCTATCAATGGAAAGATCTCCATGTGTGGCGTGATAAGGAATCCTAGAAAAGATCGATTGAGACTCCCTCCACGGTCCCACGAAGATCTCTACGTACTTGTCCAGGACAAGTGAGATCTTCGGTCTGCGTGCCTGGGAGCAGCTCAAACAAAGAAGAGTCTGGTCCGGTCTGAATTCAGGCACGGCCCGCCCGTCTGCTGCTAGGTCCGGAAATGGCGCCGGGCGAGGGCGCCGCTATGCCCCTTAATGAATCGAATGGTCCTTCGACCTTCGTTTGATTCCGACGGCCGGCATAGATCTCATGAGACCGGCCCACTATTACTACGAAAAAAGCCCTGCCCTCTCCAAACTTTATAGTAAAGCAAGTGGCTTTCCACGCCTTTCCTTCTTTATAGTAAAGGCAAATATCTTTTCAGCTCCTTTCCTTCGCTACTAGGAAAGTAAGCAACTTCTATTAGCGCCGGACCTTGAGTCGAATTGATCGTGTCATGTGCAACGTCCATCAATGATGGTTCATTAATGTCCATTGATTTAGACTCCTTCCCCCTTCTCAACTACGAAAAAGATCGAGAGGGGCCCGAAAGACCACAAAGAACGGAAACGGAATTCGATTCACTCCCCATTCTCTCAACAATAAATAAAGCTCGCCCTGGGCCGGGTCTTTCCCTGTTGTTCTGTTCCCGCTACGAAAAGACGCACGGAAGAGGTATTCCCAGCGCGCAGAGGATCCGTTGAGAGTTTGCCTCGGTAGGGAACTGTACGATCTTTTCCCCTATTATATTGAATCAATAAAAAAAAGAGGTCAGTGCTACGACCCCCTATTGTTTGATCCAATATTGACCGGGGACGAGCCCCCACTTCAATAGATCCTTGGTTTGACCTCCCGTAGTGGTCCTTTCTTTTAAGAAAGCAGAGCGGGGCCAATTTATCATACTTGCTCAGTGTGCCCCCTTTCTTTGAATGCCCCGCCCGGTTCACTGGGTTGTTGGCTTACCAAGCACTTGCCCGCTGCTTGATCGGTGTATTTTATATACATTTTTTGAGTCAGTTTTAGTTAGTCTTTTGTCCCTTTTTGTATAAATAAGTGTCGTATTAGGATAGTTTTTCTTTCTTTTGAGTCAAAGTGGTTAAAATGGCCAAATGGCGGAAAAGGAGCTAAAAGAGGGCAAAAGAGGAGGTTCCAGAGCTAAAAACAGAGGAAGTGGCGAACGAGGTAAAACTCGACCAGCACCGCGCGCCCCGCAGATAAAAGCAGGCCGCGCGCCAATATCCGAGACGCCGCAGAGTCCCAGTACGCGGCGCCACGCATGCCAGAGAATCGTGGCCGCGACGCCAAATCACCCGGCGACCACAGTTCCCGGCCATGGCGCCGACGCGGGAAAAATCAGGGTTTTGACGATTTTCTGGGCCAGGCCTGCAGGGAAGAGTTAAGGGCGGTTTTCAGCCTATAAAAGGAGAACCCTAGGCAGATTTTAAGGGTTCCCCTTCTTGCATAACACAAGATTTCTTGCTTGGAGATTGGAGACCATAATTTAGTACTTTCTTTTCCTTTTTCTTTTCTTTATTTCAGTTTTTGTATGATGACTTTTGAATTAGTTCTTGTCATGTCAATGACTAGGAACTAATTCTCTTATAGGGCTTTCCATGTCAATTCTCTAGAAACTTATGTTATGATTTAATGCATATGTCTATGATTATTCTTCTTTGAGAGATCTATCCAATAATTGTGTTGAATGCTTGGTAATTAATTGACAACTAATTATCACTATATAATTTCTAATTGACTTCGAAAGGAGAGATTGTGAATATCGTAAGTTGGGTAGACATTCTTGATTGGGGATGAAAATACCTCAATTATTTATGTAAGCGTTAATGAGAGGCTTAACAACCCTAATTTTGCGCAGTGCGTGCGGTTAACTAGGTTTTTGCTCTTAATCCTCCTATAGAGTTATCCTTATCACCAAAGGTAAGGTGCGATCATGGGTTGAGTGTTTATATAACTCAACGGAGTATAAAACGATTTCAGAACCTGCTTTCTCCGAGAGAAGAAGACCATAATTCATTGCATTAATAAATAACATAAGCGGATAGTTGAAGAGACATGAAAGCCCTATTCCCATCACACCTGAAATAAACCTATAGTTAAATTAGCTTTTATAATTACTAGTTATAAACCACAAACTCAAATATCAATCACCAAATAGATACCAAAAGATAGATAGTTGGTACTTGAACCCTAATCCTTGTGGACGATATTCGGTCTTACCAGGACTATATTACTTGTCACGATAACGTGCACTTGCGTTTAAGTGTGTGCATATTTTCGCGCATCAAGTTTTTGGCGCCGTTGCCGGGGATTAGGCATTAGTTCAATATCAAATTTATCTATTTTTAATTTCTAATTTGGTTTTTTATTTTATTTTTTATTTTTAATTTTCACATTTTTTTTATTTCAAAAATCAGGGTGCCGTGATTTGTTGTCTGTTTTTGATCTATTTCAGGAAATCAGTTTATGCGAAGGAGAAGAGGGGCAGACACTCTTGTTCCCTTCAATCCAGAGATTGAGAAAACTCAGAAATGTAATGAAAGAATCGGCGAGTGCAACCTTGATAGAGATGGACGACGTACAGAACAACAACATGATGAGAGAAGGGTTAGGTGAAAATCAGCCCAATCCAGCCATACCGCGGCAAGTACCTATGGATGTCGAGGAAAGAGTTCAAGTCCAGGAAGAAAGAAGCTTGGGAGATTATGTGCTGCCAAGAGTGAATGGAGCACAAACATGCATTAGACTCCCTGCAATAGGAGCCAACAACTTCGAGATAAAACCGGCGATTCTGAGCATGGTACAACATACAGTGCAATTCGGAGGACTGCCATCGGAGGATCCACATATGCACATATCTAATTTTTTGGAGCTATGTGCAACTTTCAGATATAACGGCGTTACTGATGATGACGTCAGATTGAGGCTCTTTCCCTTCTCACTCACGGATAGAGCAAAAGTATGGTTGAATTCCCTGCCGGTTGATTCAATTTTTACATGGCACGAGCTGACACAGAAATTCCTAGCCAAGTTCTTTCCCCCATGCAAAGCAGCAAAACTGAGAGGGGAGTTGAACAACTTTTACCAAGCAGATGGAAAGTCCTTATATGAAGCTTGGGAAAGGTTCAAAAACTTGCAGAGAAAATGCCCACACCATTGCATTGAGTTGTGGAACTTGGTCCAAATCTTCTACAACGGGCTGAGCAGTACAACAAGAACCATTATAGATGCAGCAGCAGGTGGGGCATTCATGAGGAAAACAGCCCACGATGCTCATGAGTTATTAGAAGATATGGCCACTAACAACCATGTCACAGAAGAGAGGTCGACAAGTGGGAGGAGAACAGTGGGAGTCCACGAAATAGATGCTATTGCTGCCTTGAATGCCCAAGTGGTCCTTCTAGCAAAACAGTTGCAGCAACATACAATGTCAGTGAATGCGGTGCAGATGCCTAAAAGCTGTGAGATATGTGGTGGCCCACATACATTCGATAGGTGTCCTTCAGCTGATCCCAACAATATACCAATGGAGCAGGCAGAGTGTCAGGCAGTAGGTAATTATCAGAGGCAACAGAACAACCCCTACTCCAACACTTATAATCCAGGGTGGAGGAATCACCCAAATTTCTCATGGAGAGACCGTGGGCGCAGAATCAATACTGTGGGAAGCAGAATCAATACAGGCGATCGTAACCAGCAGAATCCAGAGTCGAACCCTTCATTCAAGCCCCACAGCCTCAACAGTTCAATGCACCTGCTCAAAGAAGAAAAGCCGACGAGCTAAGCCAGGATAAAGACTTGCCAACGCCTGCACTCGATTCATGACAAGCTAGATCCTCGTTCAGAACTTGAGACACAAGTGGTCACTAGCAAAGCAGCAAACAAAGAGCCACGTGGTACATTGCCAAGCAATACAGAGGTAAATCCGATGAGCGATGTCGCAAAAGCAATTGAGAAGCGGCAATGGAGCAAAGAATACCTTAGCCAGTAGTTGAGAAGAAGGCAGAGATAGAAAAAGAGAAGGTGATTGAGCCTAGCCCAGTAGTAGAGAAAACTCCAGAGAAGGAGTATACAGAGAAGATCTCATTCCCCCCAGAGACTACAGCGAAAGGCGGTTGATAAACAATTCTCCAAATTCTTAGAGATATTCAGGAAGCTGCATATCAACATACATTTTATAGAGGCTTTGGAGCAGATGCCTTCCTATTTCAAGTTCATGAAGGAAATATTGGGGAAGAAGAAGAAGAATGGCGGAATATGAGATAGTAGCACTAAGTAAGAGTGTAGTGCTATCTTGCAGAAGAAGTTGCCACCAAAACTAAAGGATCCAGGAAGCTTTACACTACCTTGCACAGTGGGCAGAGTGACTTGCAACAGAGCTTTGTGTGATTTAGGAGCAAGTATAAACCTGATGCCCTTATCAGTATTTAAGCGATTGGAGTTGGGAGAGGCCAAACCAACCACTGTGAGTCTGCAACTAGCCGATAGGACAGTGGTTCATCCAAGAGGAAAAATTGAGGACGTGATTGTGAAAGTAGGAAAATTCTTCTTTCCTGCAGACTTCCTCATTCTTGATATGGAAGAAGATGCGGAAATCCCTATCATATTGGGGAGACCATTCCTAGCAACCGGGAGAGCTTTAATTGATGTTGAAAGGGGGGGAGCTAACACTAAGGGTGGAGAAGGAAGAAATGGTGTTTAAGGTTTTTAAACATGTCATCGAGCCACCAGCCATGAGCAGGTGCTTTGCAATCAGCACCATCAAGCCCCCCTGTGAGCCATTACAAGTCAACCAAAGGGAGATGAGCCCAAGAAAGCAGACATGGTTTGCCAAACCCCCACTGACGCAGGTATGTGTTCCTGAACCCCCCCTTACTGATAATGCGAAGAGGAAAAGAAGAAAAAGAAAACGCAAAATGTGGAGGAAATAGATTAGTTGGGGGCTTGATCCACCCCACGGTTATTAAAACTAAGGAACTTGCGTCCGGCTAAAAGACGTTAAAGACAAATACTTGGGAGGCAACCCAAGGTATTTGGCTTATTTTATTTTAATATAGTAGTTTTTATTAAGAACGGTCTCGGAGGTAGTGTTTGTCTTGATTGATTGATGTGCCACAAATCGGCGATAAAATCAAGAAAAGCCGATTTCGAAAACGGGTAGCCGCGCGCCAGAGTGCAGCGCTAAAGAATCAAGAGACGCTGAATTCTAAGCGCGCGGCAGAGTATGGCGCGCCAAAAATCGAGAAAATACCAAGTTTAGCCGCGGCGTAATATGGCGCGTGATGCGCGCAGAAGATGCACACACTTTAAACGCAAGTGCACGTTATCGTGACAAGTAGTATAGTCTTGATAAGACCGAATATCGACCACAAGGATTAGGGTTCAATTACCAACTATCTATTTTCTAGTATCTATTTGGTGAATTGATAATTGATTTGTTGTTTATAACTAAGAATTATGCAAGCTATTTAAATATAAAGATTTACTTCAGTGGTGATGAGAATAGGGCTTCCATGTATCCTTACTATCCGCTTATGCTACTTACTAATGCATTAACTTATGGTATTCTTCTTTGGAGAAAGCAGGTTTACGAAATCATTTAATACTCCCATTAGGGTTATATAAACACTCAACCCAAAGATCGCACCTTACCTACCTTCGGTGATAAGGATAACTTTATAGGAGGATTAAGAACAAAAACCTAGTTGACCAATCGCGCATGATGCGCAAAATTAGGGTTGTTAAGCCTCTCATCAACGCTACATAAATAATTGAGATATTTTCATCCCCAATCCAAGAATGTCTACCCAACTTACATCATATTCACAATCCCCTCCTTTCGGAATCTGATTAGAAATCATATAGTGATAATTAGTTGTCAATTAATTACCAAGAATTCAACTCAATTATTGGATAGATCTCACAATAAGAAAAATAACCATAAGCATGCATTAATTTATAACATAAGTTTCTAGCAATTCAACATGGAAAGCCTACATAAGAGAATTAGTTCCTAGTCATTGACATGACAAGAACTAATTCAAAGTTCATCATACAAAACTGAAATAAAGAACAAGAAAGGGAAAAGAAATTACTAAACTAATGGTATCCAATCATCAAGCAAAAGTCTTGTGTTGTGCAAGAAGGGGAACCCTTAAAAACTGCCTAGGGTTCTCCTTTTATAGGCTGAAAACCGCCTCCCTCATTTCCTTGAGCTGGCCTGCAATTTCGTCAAAGACCTAATTTTTCAGCGGCGCGCTTGCACAAAGTTCTGCAATCCGTCGGGTGTTTTGGCGCGCGGCCCGATATCTGCTGTTCGGTAGCCGTACTGGAACTCTGTAGCTCCGGATGTTTAGCGCGCGGCCTGCATCTGCATGCTCGGTAGCCGCGTGCTGGATCTTCTGACCTCTACGAATAGTGGCGCGCTGCTTTTGCAGGAGGCGCGCATGGCTGGTCTGGATTTTACCCTCGTTCGCCACTTTCTCTGTTTCCAGCTCTGGCATCTCTTCTTTTGCCCTCTTTTTGCTCCTTTTCCGCCATTTGACCATTTTAACCACTTTGACTCAAAAGAACGAAAAACTATCCTAATACGACACTTATATATGCAAAATGGGACAAAAGATTAACTAAAACTGACTCAAAAGGTGTATATAAAATACACCGATCAGCGGCGCAGAAAGTCCCGAAGGAGTGCAGAACATTGGGCGCGGCTAAAGCGAACATGGCGTAAGCGGAAATCCAGAAACTTAAAACGCGCAGAAATCAGATTTTCCCCAATCCTAATTTCAAAAACCTAACCCTTCTTCTCCAAAAACACACGAAAATCCAAAAATTTGCCCACAAATCCTCCACAAATCCAACCCAACCACAACCAAAACTCTTACATTCCTAAAAACCCTTAGCTATCTCAAACAACAAAGCTCCATTCCATAGCCTCAAACCACCATTTGAAACAAGAACAACTTGAATCTTCTCATAAAAAGATAATCTTTTTCTGTTCTTGAGTTCTTTACTGAAGTCACAGGAGGTAGTAGTTGAAGTAGTATTGTAGTTGTGAAGTAGTTTGGGTGCTGAAAAGTTGATTGTGAAGTTTGGAGAAAGAGTAGAAAAGGAGTGTGGGTATTGGGTAGAAGAGTTGAAGTTTGGGGGTGTTGTGTTCGCTGCTAGTTGTTGATTGTGTAGGAAACATTTGTACCACTAAATTGTAAGCTGCAGAAACTGTTTTAAAAATGTCCACCAGAAAGAGAAGAGCCTCCACATCCACCCCAACCCCACAATACGATGATACTAGGTTTGTGAGCTACCAAGCCTTCCAAAGATACAAAAAGCTTGATACCAGACCCTTAATACCAGAAATGGGAATGGACTACCAGAGGGAGTCATATGGGGAAGAAGATGTTTATGAGCCCATTCGGTAAATGATCGAGTTAAGGGGGTGGAGGAGATTTGTAAATCCGGAGAAAATAACACCAATGAACACAACAATGATGCGTGAATTTTATGCGAACTTTCCGGAGAAGGTGGAAAGGGGATCCTTTGTGAGGGGTAGATATATACCTGTGACGGCAGAAGCAATAAATATGGCCCTAAAGACAGTCGATGTTGAAGAAAGAAGTGATTGAAATCACTTTAGAACATGGTCTAGAAGCACCACGTAAATGCGGAATCGTTGCGAACGCGTGAGCTATCATGGGCTCGCTTTTGATATTGCAGAAATGGGTCAAAACGAGCATGTGCGGTCGTAAGCGACGAAGGTTGGCTATATTTAAATCGGCGCGCATGATTCCATCCACGCACTTCACCAGAGTGCCAGAAGATAGGATTAAGCTGGTATATGGAATCATGACGGGAAAAACGATTGATGTGGGAAAAGAGATAGCGCAGAGCATTGCAGAAATCATCAGGTTGGTGACAACAGGTGGATTGAGACATGGCTCACTTATCACGAATTTGTGCAACATGAATGCGGTCCCAATCCTACCTACTGATACTCATGAGAGAAACCAACTGCCGGTGTCATGTGGGATAGTGCACTCTTTCCTGCACCAAGCCCCAAAGAACTGAGACGGAGTACAACCAGCAGCAGCAGCAGCAGAGGCCGCAATGAACGAAGATGAGCCTGAAATAGGGGCTCAATATGCGGCAGGACCTAGCCACCAGCCAACCACAGAAGCAGAACCCTCAGTGCCCATGATGGAGCAGCTACTCCAAAATCAGACGAGGATGATGCAGAGTTTGGACACAGTGATACAAGGACAGCAAGAAACAAGACAGCAGATTAATGAGATGAGTTCATTGTTCAACCAGTGGTCCATGCACTATCCCATGCCACCGCCACCACCACCATTTTAGCCAAAGTTTGTAAGTGTCTTATTTCTTTTACTGTCTTTGAGTCTACACACATTGGGGACAATGTGTGATTTAAGTTTGGGGGTGTTTTATTTGTGTCTTGTTATGTTTTATTTAAGTCTTTTTATTGTTTTTATGTATTTTTGGAGTCACCAATTTTTTTTCTTTTTGAGTCATAATTGCCTGTCAAAGATCATGTATGCTGTAGTTGCTAGAAACACCTAGTGAAGTAAGGTGGAATAATGTAACGGAATTGAAGCAACTCTCTAAACAATTAGGTTAGATATGCCAAAAACTCACAAAATCTGTCTATTTGGAGTTTCTTGATTGAATTATGCATGCTAAATGATAAATACTTATGTGTTATGATTGCTTGCTATTTGAGGCGAAATAGTTAGGATATGCATGCTAGGGAGATGACTCAGGCATTTCTTTGATAGTCAATTCTTACCATTCTTTTCTATCCCGGACTTTAAATATATCCCTAGTCAGCCCCGTTGAGCCTAAAAATTGAAACTTCTTCTTTGACACCTTATATTCCCACAAATTGTGCCATAAGTAAAAATGTGAAGTAGTGGAATAAATTGTGTTAAAAAAAAAAGACAAAAAGAGTGAATGAGCTTGTTGCACCTCAATTAAAAAGTAATAAGAAATAGGCAAAAGCCTAAGTTTGGGGGTGCTTGTCATTATTATATACTTCACTCTCCCAAAACAAAAGAGGGAAAAAGATAGAATTGAAGTGAAGAAAAGAACCAAAAGAAAAGGGAAATACTGAAAAGCTAAAGAGCTTATGGTACACGAAATGAGCCTAAAATGCCTATTTTTACCTACCTATACCTAAGCCTACATTACAACCCTTAAAGACCTGAAGATCTCTTTTATGCATATCCAGGATTAGTGGAAAATAGCAAGTAAGCATGCCATTAGGATTTTTGAATTTATATGCATGATTGAGTATATTGACTTTCATTAAGCATGATGAATATGAGTTTGCGAAATATCTAGCTTAATGTGTTTAGTGTGCTAAAATTTCATGCTATATGTTCCTGCATATTATTTTGCTAACCTTCATGTTTTTCTAGTTAACACTAATGCAGCAAAAGTGATCAATGTGAGTGAGTCTTTTATTTTTCGTTTCTTGAGTCTTTTATTTCTTTCTTTTTATCTTTGCTCGAGGGCGAGCAAAGGTTAAGTTTGAGGGTATTTGATCGGTGTATTTTATATACACTTTTTGAGTCAGTTTTAGTTAGTCTTTTGTCCCTTTTTGTACAAATAAGTGTCGTATTAGGATAGTTTTTCTTTCTTTTGAGTCAAAGTGGTTAAAATGGCGGAAAAGGAGCTAAAAGAGGGCAAAAGAGGAGGTTCCAGAGCTAAAAACAGAGGAAGTGGCGAACGAGGCAAAAATCCGGACCAGCGCCGCGCCTCACTGCGCAGCGAGGGCGCGGCGCCAATATCGAGATCTGCGAAGTCCCAGCGCGCTGGCTGCGAACAACAGAGAATCAGGGCCGCGGCGCCAAATCACCCAAGGACCACAGAAGTTCCGGCGCCGCGGCGCCGAAGGCAGGGCCGCGGCGTCGACGCGGGAAAAATCAGGGTTTTGACGATTTTCTGGGCCAGGCCTGCAGGGAAGAGTTAAGGGCGGTTTTCAGCCTATAAAAGGAGAACCCTAGGAAGATTTTAAGGGTTCCCCTTCTTGCACAACACAAGATTTCTTGCTTGGAGATTGGAGACCATAATTTAGTACTTTCTTTTCCTTTTTCTTTTCTTTATTTCAGTTTTTGTATGATGACTTTTGAATTAGTTCTTGTCATGTCAATGACTAGGAACTAATTATCTTATTGTCACGACCCGACCCCGGGGACGCGACTAGTACCCTACCGGGGTACCCTGTCAGGTATACATCAGAGAATAGCAGCGGATCATACATAACACATAACTTATAAAAAGGTAAACATCACTGGCCAACCGATAAGGCTGCCTTCCATAAAACATACTTAAACAAAAGTATAGTAGTACAACTGGTTCTTATAGCCCGAAATACATAGGTGACCACAGACCTCTAAAGATAACAACTGTGGCGGGACAGGGCCCCGCCATACCCCTGGATGTACAAAATACCTATAGCATCAGGGAATATCCATACCAATAAATAAGCTTCCGGAGGAATGGAGCTTCTGACACCGGAATAGTGATCCTAAGAACGAGGATCCTCAATCTGCTTACCCTGACCTGCGGCATGAACGCAGCCCGGGAAGGGTCGACATGATATGTACCAAGTATGTAAAGCTGGGAAAATACTGTAATATGATATCATAAGTCTAAAAGCAAGCTGGAGTCAGGGAAGACAATAAAATACCCTTTTACTGTGCCTTACTAACAATGAGAGTGACAAGTATATATACATATATAATACTGCATAAAATAGGAGGCTCATGATCAAAACAGGGTACCTCGCCCGTAGTATCAAAAAGAAACCCTCCTACTCGGGACTATTTCACCGCGTGGGTCCCGTGGACCCGCATGAGGTCTCTCGCGTCAGTACTGTAGGCACGGGACTATTTCACCCGCATAAGCCCATAAGGACTCGCATGAGGTATTCCTCGCATCATGGGTAGCAAATCCACGGAACAGGTGGTATAACGATCTTGGGGACTTTCCCCTCAGATATACTCTTACCCTGAAACAGATGGTATAACGATCTTGGGCAGCACTCGGATATACTCTTTGCTGAGCAGATGGTATAACGATCTTGGGGCTTGCCCGCCGGATATACTCTTATCTGGTGCGGATGGTATAACGATCTTGGATCTACCTCGGATATACTCTTTGCGAAGCGGATGGTATGGCGATCTTGGGGTGGCCCGCCGGACATACTCTTACTTGAAGGAGGTGGTATGACGATCTTGGGGCTTGCCCGCCGGACATACTCTTACCTATCTCACATGTCATCATATCATAATAATAATAAGTTAAGAAAACTTATAACTTCTTTTTAGTCTTGTTCACATACTCTCTCATTTTAGTTTACTTAAGGCACTTAACCATATCTTTAATAAAAGAACACCGGGAGTTTAACCCAAGTACTACATACTTCAACTCTTTCAAAAGTGACTCTTCTTTATACATAAAAGCCTTTGGGCAATTGATGCCTTTAAATCAATTTGCCTCTTCATATAATTATCTTACTTAGAGTAAATCCTTCATTAACCTTTTATGAAGCTAATAGACCAACTTCCCATAAAGTTGTTATATTAACTCTATACTTTAGTAAAAATCATACTTTTCCTTAACGAGGACTTATACGTTCTTAAAGCGAAAAGTCATTTTATACTCAAAACAAGTAAGAACACCAAATCTTGACGTCTCTGGTACTACATAGTTTCATCTATTCATGCTCAAGAGATAGGAAAGCTTCACATACCTCTTTGGTCAATCCACTTGCCAAGTCCAAACTACCGCAAGTAATATTTCAACCTATAATAGTCATGATACGTTTATTAACCTCTAATCTTAATGTAGAACAATCCAAGTTCAAAGTCACTAAATTCTAGGAAAAATTGGGCAGCATTTCCTTTGTTTCTACTCACTTTGCCACCTTTTCTCAAGGCCGAATTTATCATCCAAACACCACAATTAAGGCTCAACAATCCAACATTTTAAAGGGGATTACACATCCAAACTTGGGTGTGTAAAATTCTGCCCCACTAGTTACAACAATTTACTTATCACTTCTAAGGTAGTTTTTAGGCTACAACATGCTCATAATCACTTCTTAGCCATTTCTTTCATACCCAAACCACATTTCTAACATGCAAAGATTCTAGAAGCATTATTTACTACCACAAGTTCTTTCTTCTAAACATGTAACACTTAGAACTAATTCTAAAGGAAGAAATGTTACCTTAAAGTTTTAGCCAAAACTTATTCCAACTATTGCTAGCTTCCTTGCCAAGAACACCACCACAACAATGTCAACAAGCTAACCACAAGCTTCCTTTTCTTGCTCTTAACTTTCAGATTTTTCTTGGGTTTTCTTAGAGAGAAGGAGAGGCGATTTTAGAGAGAGGAGAGAGTGTGAAGATGAAAGATGGGAAGAATGACCAAGTCTTGGTCAATATATTGCATGTAGAAAATCAGATGGGGGGACACTTGTCACCCTCCATGGTCTCTTTTAAAACAAAAATCAGATTTTCTAAGTTTTTCGCCCAAATTCCCGCCTCGGCGCGGCCATGGCCCGCCGCATGTAAACCTCCGCAGCTCTACGAACTTTGGCGCGCGGCATCTGGCGCCATGGCCGCTGCAACTCTGCGACCTCTCGACTTTAGGCGCGCGACCCTGCATCTGAGCGCGGCCATCGCGCTTTGCCTGGAACGCATTTCTGCCCGACTGCGCGCTGAACTTGTAACCCTCATAACTTTCTACTCCGATGCCCTATCGACGAACGGTTGGTTGCGTTGGAATCAAGACTCAACGAACTACGTCCTAGGCCTTTGAAATACTTAGGAACTCTCAACGAATCGGGTCATAACCCGCCTCAAAGTTGACTACAACCCGCCCGGAATAATCCGTCAACCTATCCTTCGGAAATTTTTAAGTCTTACATGCTTTCGTACGCTCTCATACGTAGGGTCAGAACTACGGGGTCTAACATTCTCCCCCCCTTAGAAACATTCGTCCCGAATGTTCCTTCTAGGCGTACTCAAATCACAACATCAACATAGACCCTCTTAACCATTCTTTTGCAAATAAAGAAGCTCCACGAGCCACAACCTACTGAAGCGTAAATGCTAAATCAAAACTAACAAGCAGGAAAGTAGGTTACCTGGAGGTATAGGGAATAAGTGAGGATACTTCTTCATCATGTCATCCTCTGCTTCCCACGTCATTTCCTCCCTGTTTTCGTTCCGCCATAGGACGCCAGCGAAGCCACGTCTTTCGTCCGAAGTCGTCTAACCTGACGATCGAGTATCGCTATGGGACTCTCCTCATACGATAACTCCTCTGTTACTTGGACATCCTGAACCGGGTGCACTCTAGATGGATCTCCAATACATTTCCGCAACATGGACACATGAAAAACTGGATGCACCGCCTCCAAATCGGACGGAAGATCTAACTCATAGGCAACCTTGCCTACCCTACGGACAATCGTCGGCCCGATGTACCTTGGGCTAAGCTTCCTTTCTTTCCAAATCTCATCACGCCTTCACGGGCGATACCTTTAGGAAAACCCAATCATCTATCTCAAATTCCAAGTGTCGACGCCGATGATCTGCGATACGACTTTTGCCGACTCGAGCCGCCAACAACCGCTCTGGATAAGCTTCACCTTATCCATCGCTCTGGACTAAGTCCGCCCGACTAATCGAACTTCTCGGCTCGAACCAGCTATCGGTGACTGCACTTCTCCCGTATAAGGCCTCATGGCGCCATCCGAATACCTTTGGAATGGTAGCTATTGTTATAAGCAAACTCCACGAGAGGCAAATGATCCTCCCACTACCCACGAAATCAATAACACAAGCCCGCATATCCTCGAGTGTGCGGATAGTGCGCTCGGCTGTCCGTCTGTCACGAGGATGAACGCCGTCGAGACTCACTTGTGTCCCTAATCCTTCGAAAAGACCTCGAAGTTAGCCGAGAACCGGGCCTCTATTCGATATAATCGACACCGACTCCGTGCAGTCTCACAATCTCTCTAATATATAATCGGGCATAGTCCTCAGCTGAAAACGTCGTTCTGACCGGAAGAAAATGGGCTGATTTCGTCAGCCTGTCGACAATCGCCCAAATGGAATCATGCTTCCTCTGAGTGGTAGGTAGCCCTGTAATAAAATCCATATTTATCACCTCCCACTTCCAAGTCGAATATCAATGGCTCGCAACAGCCTCCGGCTTACGGTGCTCAATCTTAACTGGCGACAATTCATCGCGTGCTACGAACTCTGCAACGTCCCTCTTTAGGCCATCCCACCAATACACGCATCTGAGGTCATGGTACATCTTAGTCGACCCCGGATGAATAGAATAACGAGCACTGTGTGCCTCCCCCAGAATCTGCTGACGAAGTCCTGTCACATCGGGAACACACAACCGGCCCTCGAATCTTAGCACCCCATCAGGCGCTACCTCAAATAGACTCTTCTCCTTACGGAGAGCTGCGTGATCTCGTACCAAAATCGGATCCTCATCGCCGCCTCCTTACCTCGCTCGATGATAGAAGACTCGGCAACCTCTCGAACCCGAATTTCACTATCAGAATCAACCAAACGAACCCCAAGGCTCGCTAACTGATGTAACTCTCGGACCATATCCCTCTTCTCTGGCTGAACATCAGACAGACTACCCATAGATCTGCGACTAAGGGCATCCGCAACCACATTGGCCTTCCCTGGGTGGTATAGAATATCAACGTCGTAATCCTTAAGTAGCTCCAACCACCGTCTCTGTCGCAAGTTCAGCTCCTCGGTGAAGATATCTTGGAGACTCTTGTGGTGCTGTAAATGTCCACATGAACTCCATATAAATAATGTCTCGGATCTTTAAGGCATGAATCAACTGCGCCGGCTCCAAGTCATGTGTGGGATAGTTCTTCATGTTTCTAAGCCGTCGGGATCATAGTTATAACCTTGCCGTCTTTGCGTCGACGCACTCCAAGCCCGACACCGACGCGCCACAATAAACCACATAACCATCTAAGCCTGCGGAAGAGTAAGAATGGCGGTCGTCAACTTCTCCTTTAGCTGGAAACTTTCCTCACAAGTATCCGCCCACCGAACATAGGCGCATACGGGTCGACTTAGTCAAAATCTTTGAAATAGAAGCAAACTTCTCCACAAACCTCCGATAATAACTCGAGGCCCAAAGCTGCGCACTCTGTGTAGTGGGTGCAGGCCAAGTCTTGATCGCTTCAATCTTTCTTTGTATCAACCCGAATACCATCGGCCCGATAACATGCCCTAAGAAAGCCATCGACGCCGAACTCGCACTTCGAGAACTTGGCATACAATCGCGGTCTCGGAGGACTCTAATACCGTCGCCGAATGATCTGTATGCTCCGCTCAGGCGCGAATACACCAAGATATCATCAATAAACACTATAACGAACATATCCAAGAATGGCTGAACACCCTATTCATCAAATCCATGAATCGCTTTGGGCGTTGTCAACCCGAAAGACATCACCTGAACTCATAGTGCCCATACCGGTCTGAATGCGATCTTTGGGATATCAACCTCAGAAACTCGTACCTGATGATAACCAGACCGTAGGTCTATCTTGGAAAAACACTTTGCGCCCTGCAATTGGTCAAACAAATCGTCAATCATGGGGAGGGGATATCTGTTCTTGATAGTTACCTTGTTCACCGTCGTAATCAATACATACGCAGCTGTCCCCATCCTTCTTCTTTACAAATAACACTGGTGCTCCACAAGGAGAAACACTTGGCCTAATAAAGCCTTTCTCCAGCAAATCTTTCAGCAGGTCCTTCAACTCCTTCAGATCGGCAGGTGCCAACCTGTATGGCGGAATAGATATCGGCCAGTATCGGCGCCAAATCAATGCAAAACTCAATCTCCCTTTCGGGAGGGATACCCGGAAGCTCATCTGGGAATACGTCTGGAAACTCTCTAACGACCGAATCGATCAAGGTCCGTACCTCGACCTCGTGTCGAATACGAACCATATGGTAGATATACCCTTTCCGCACCATCTTCCTAGCCTTGAGGTAAGAAATAAACTTACCTCCGGCGATGCAAAGATTCCCTTCCACTGGCTCGGCACGAAAGCTGAACCGAACTAATCTCTCCTACACCACGCGTTGGCATAGCAAGATGCTAGCCAATCCATACCCATAATCACATCAAAGTCTGTCATATCCAACTCTATCAAGTCGGCAGAGTCGGCGGCTATCTATAGTCACAGACAAGCCTTATACACTCGCTCGGCTACCATCGAATCACCTCGGCGTAGCCACCTCAAAAGGTCTTATGGACTCGGGCTCTATCCCTATTCTACGGCGATATGAGGAGATATGTAGGACAAGGTAGAACTGGATCTATCAAAGTATATACATCACGAAGAAACCAATAATGTACTGTGGCGACATCGCGACGCCTCACGGTCTGTCGACATAGCATAGATGCGGTTCTGAGGACCGCTAGAACTGGAACCCCTACCACGACCTCTGCCGCGGCCTGCTGGCCCATAAGTACCCTGCCCTCCGGGGCGTCTAACCATCGAAGATGAAGATCCAACAACAGACCCCGTCGGCTGAACCGTAACGCTCCCGACGCTGGGGCGGACAATCTTCTTCGGATGGCCTGCGCCACAAGAGTAACATGATCTCGAACCCATACGGCACTCGCCGGATGAGACCTACCACATCGAACGCAGAGGTAGGTGGTCTCGATTAGTCTTGGTCTGCCTCGCGAAACTCGACGCCCCGGAGCCACGACCGCTCTCGAATAACCTCGATCGGACCTCCCGCGAAAAGCGTGAAGGAGCACTCAGCCGGGTGGAAGGTGGACTAGTCTGCTGCCAGGCCGCCCGCTCGAAATCGCTCGAGAACCCGATGTCACGCCTCTTGGTGGCCCAAATCTAGCGATCCCGCCTCTCTCGCCTCGATCTCGCAGATGCGTATGCATCTGGCAATATCCATCCCTGGCTGAAGTGCCACTCCTAAGCAAGCAGTAATCATGTGACGGTCTAGCCCCATCACGTATCTATGAACCCTGTCTGCCGTATCAGCTACAATGGTGTGTGCGTATCGGCGAGTCAAACTCAGTGTACTCACGATAGTCCTCCGTCCCCGCTCAAGGTCAAGAACCTATCTACACGGGCTCTCCTCACCTCCGGGGGCAAGAAATGGTCTAGGAACGCCTCTGTGAACTCCTCCCAATCAGCTGGAAGAGCATCCTCACCCCTCGACAATACCCACGACTCAAACCAGTTCAACGCAATATCGCGTAACCGGTAAGAAGCTAGTATAATGACTCGATCTCGATGCCCTAAGAACTCGCATGGTCCGTCAGAATCGCCGGACAAACTCCTGCGGATCCTCATCAAATCTCGAACCATAGAACTCGGGTGGGTGACAACCCAAGAAATCCGAATCAAGTAAATCGGCTACAGGGTTAGCGCCGCTCTGTCGTATTTGCCACGCTTACTATCTTTGTCGATGGCAGAATCTGTTCCGTAATCTCTGTACTCGAGTCTGTGGGTGGGGGCTCGTCTGCATCGGTTTGATGGCGCGTCCGCTCGAACTCTGCGAAATTTGGCGAAGACGTGGAACTCGCCGCTCTAAACATCATCTCGTAATGGCGGGCTGTGCCCTCATGACTCTCCGCGTCCCACTAGCAGCACCCTCAGCTGCCTTGCCCTTCTGGGCTGCGGTTGCCTTGCGTGGAGGCATAACTGATACATAAAGGAAAACATCAGGGGAGATTCAACCTATAACTCAGCTCTATTGCACGATCTTAGAGTGAAAGAATGGAAACCAATCCTAAATATCCTGCAGCCTCCTGATTATAGATGTGGTGCACTCACACCGATAATCAAGACTCTACTAGACACGGTCTGTGGACACTTTCCGAGGACTAATCGCTCGATACCACTTTTGTCACGACCACCCGGACGCGACTAGTACCTGCCAGGGTACCCGCGTCGGTATACATCAGAGAATAGCAGCGGATCATACATAACACATAACTTATAAAAAGGTAAACATCACTGGCCAACCGATAAGGCTGCCTTCCATAAAACATACTTAAACAAAAGTATAGTAGTACAACTGGTTCTTATAGCCCGAAATACATAGGTGACCACGCACTTAAAGATAACAATGTGGCGGGACGGGCCGCCATACCACTGGATGTACAAAATACCTATAGCATCGGGAATATCCATACCAATAAATAAGCTTCCGAGGAATGAGCTTCGACAGGAATAGTGATCCTAAGAACGAGGATCCTCAATCGCTACCTTACCTGCGGCGTGAACGCGGCCCGGAAGGGGTCGATTACTGATATGTACCAAGTATGTAAAGCCGGGAAAATCTTGTAATATGATATCATAAGTCTAAAAGCAAGCCGAGTCGTGGAAGACAATAAAATACCCTTTTATCGTGCCTTACTAACAATGAGAGTGACAAGTATATATACATATATAATCTTGCATAAAATAGAGGCTCATGATCAAAACAGGTACCTCGCCCGTAGTATCAAAAAGAAACCATCCTACTCCGGGACTATTTCACCCGCACGGGTCCCGTGGACCCGCATGAGGTACTCCTCAGATCTACCTGCATCACGGCACGGGACTATTTCACCCGCATAAGCCCATAAGGACTCGCGAGGTATTCCTCGCGATCACGGGTAGCAAATCCACGGAAGGTGGTATAACGATCTTGGGACTTTCCTCGGATATACTCTTACCCCAAACAGATGGTATAACGATCTGGGTCAGACTCGATATACTTACACCGAGCAGATGGTATAACGATCTGGGGCTTGCTCGCGGATATACTCTTATCTTGGTGCAGATGGTATAACGATCTTGGATCTACCTCGATATACTCTACATCGGGCGGATGGTATGACGATCTTGGGCCCGCCTCGGACATACTCTACATCGGGCGAGTGGTATGACGATCTTGGGGCTTGCCTCGCATATACTCTTACCCTATCTCACATCATCATATCATAATAATAATAAGTTAAGAAAACTTATAACTTCTTTTTAGTCTTGTTCACATACTCTCTCATTTTAGTTTACTTAAGGCACTTAACCATATCTTTAATAAAAGAACACCGAGTTTAACCCAAGTACTACATACTTCAACTCTTTCAAAAGTGACTCTTCTTTATACATAAAAGCCTTTGGGCAATTGATGCCTTTAAATCAATTTGCCTCTTCATATAATTATCTTACTTAGAGTAAATCCCTTCTCATTAACCTTTTATGAAGCTAATAGACCAACTTCCCATAAAGTTGTTATATTAACTCTATACTTTAGTAAAAATCATACTTTTCCCTTAACCAAGGGACTTATACGTTCTTAAAACGAAAAGTCATTTTATACTCAAAACAAGTAAGAACACCAAATCTCAGACGTCACCGTACTACATAGTTTCATCTATTCATGCTCAAGAGATAGGAAAGCTTCACATACCTCTTTGGTCAATCCACTTGCCAAGTCCAAACTACCGCAAGTAATATTTCAACCTATAATAGTCATGATACGTTTATTAACCTCTAATCTTAATGTAGAACAATCCAAGTTCAAAGTCACTAAATTCTAGGAAAAATTGGGCAGCATTTCCTTTGTTTCTACTCACTTTGCCACCTTTTCTCAAGGCCGAATTTATCATCCAAACACCACAATTAAGGCTCAACAATCCAACATTTTAAAGGGGATTACACATCCAAACTTGGGTGTGTAAAATTCTGCCCCACTAGTTACAACAATTTACTTATCACTTCTAAGGTAGTTTTTAGGCTACAACATGCTCATAATCACTTCTTAGCCATTTCTTTCATACCCAAACCACATTTCTAACATGCAAAGATTCTAGAAGCATTATTTACTACCACAAGTTCTTTCTTCTAAACATGTAACACTTAGAACTAATTCTAAAGGAAGAAATGTTACCTTAAAGTTTTAGCCAAAACTTATTCCAACTATTGCTAGCTTCCTGGCCAAGAACACCACCACAACCCTGTCAACAAGCTACCCACAAGCTTCCTTTTCTTGCTCTTCACTGTCAGATTTTTCTTGGGTTTTCTTAGAGAGAGGAGCAGATTTTAGAGGAGAGAGAGTGTGAAGATGAAAGATGGGAAGAATGACCAAGTCTTGGTCAATATATTGCATGTAGCAGAAAATCAGATGGGGGGGGACACTTGTCACCCTCCCATGGTCTCTTTTAAAACAAAAATCAGATTTTCTAAGTTTTTCCGCCCACTCGCCGCGCCATGCCACGCCATGGCGCAATAAACCTCCGCAGTTTCTGAACTTTCGCCGCGCTCGCTTGTCCAGCCATGGGCGCTGCAATCTGCGACCTCAAGATTTTTAGGCGCCATGCCCTGCATACGAGCCGCGCCCTGCCGCTTTGCTCGAACGCATTTACGCCGATCGCGCTGAACTTGTAACCCTCATAACTTTCTACTCCGATGCCCTATCGACGAACGGTTGGTTGCGTTGGAATCAAGACTCAACGAACTACGTCCTAGGCCTTTGAAATACTTAGGAACTCTCAACGAATCGGGTCATAACCCGCCTCAAAGTTGACTACAACCCGCCCGGAATAATCCGTCAACCTATCCTTCGGAAATTTTTAAGTCTTACATGCTTTCGTACGCTCTCATACGTAGGGTCAGAACTACGGGGTCTAACACTTATAGGGCTTTCCATGTCAATTCTCTAGAAACTTATGTTATGATTTAATGCATATGTCTATGGTTATTCTTCTTTGAGAGATCTATCCAATAATTGTGTTGAATGCTTGGTAATTAATTGACAACTAATTATCACTATATAATTTCTAATTGACTTCGAAAGGAGAGATTGTGAATATGCTGTAAGTTGGGTAGACATTCTTGGATTGGGGATGAAAATACCTCAATTATTTATGTAGCGTTAATGAGAGGCTTAACAACCCTAATTTTGCGCATGGTGCGTGACGGTTAACTAGGTTTTTGCTCTTAATCCTCCTATAGAGTTATCCTTATCACCAAAGGTAAGGTGCGACATCGGGTTGAGTGTTTATATAACCTAACGGAGTATAAAGCGATTTCAGAACCTGCTTTCTCCGAGAGAAGAAGACCATAATTCATTGCATTAATAAATAACATAAGCGGATAGTTGAAGAGACATGGAAGCCCTATTCCCATCACACCTGAAATAAACCTATAGTTAAATTAGCTTTTATAATTACTAGTTATAAACCACAAACTCAAATATCAATCACCAAATAGATACCAAAAGATAGATAGTTGGTACTGTTGACACCCAATTTTGTCCATCCCTTAAATAAATAACCAATAAATTAAACAATTTTATTTTTTAGAACCATAATTTTACTGTCTCACATTATAAACGTGAAATAATAATTAATTAGCACACCCGCATTTATTATTATAATAATAGCTTAGACTAATAAAACACCTAAACAATTTAATCACATTAGTTTATTAATTTACCACTAATTAACCAATTAAATAACTAATACCTAGCTAATTGACTTCTAAACTAATAACCCACTTAAATTAAATACCCAATTAAACTAACTCTAATCAGCCCACCTTTTATTCTTTGCCCACCAAACTGCGGGCCCAACACCCCTTTTCCCTTTACTACCCGAAACCCGCCATAACCCTTTAACTCCCCGTCCACCCATTCCCTTATATCGCTTTTGCCGTCCTCTTGGAAAACCTAAAAGACCCAAACCCTAACACCATCCAAACGCCGCACCGCTTCCATCACCACCGATTTCTCCGAGAATCCAAGAAACCAATAATACTCGCTTCGTCTCCTTCCATATCACGCAGACATCCTGAATCTTCCTCAAGTCACGCCCGAATCGAACCTCCTTCTCGCTTTCAAACCTTACCAATTAACCTCGACCAATCATTTAAATGGCAACAAAATCTCGTGCTTGCCATAACTATAACCAAATCAAAACTACCCTTCTTTAGGACCAAATAATCCTGCGAGTCACCCACAAGAAAATCAGTCCTAACTTACCATAACAAGAACAGTACGAAATCTCAGCAAAATCAATACAAATCGTCCCTCAAACCAAGTCCTAACTTACCATAAATCGAAGCCTAAATAGGGGTTATAAATACCCAACGTTCGAACATGCAAAGCCATCAATCGATCGTTCATTCACCATCCATCAGCCATCGAGAACACAGACAGCATTGGGTCTAAACTACTCTCCTTCTATTCAAAACAACTACTACTACCAGTTCTTCACAAAATTTTCTTCGACGATTCGGGAAAACATTCGTCGTCGTCTCAGTTCGCTACCCACAAAAGGTCCGAAACCAACTCCTTTCTTACTGTTTAGTTCTTTAGCTGATGGTATGTGTTTTCTGTATGATAGGATTATATGTTAATTTTATCCAAGTCTATTTTAACTCAGTTTAGCCGCTGTTCCTTTTAGACGAATCTGCCAATTGTGGCTTTTCAATTTTGTGGTGTCGATTCTGTTCTTGAGCATGTGTATGTGTCCGATGTTATTCTCTGTAGGTACGGTTGAGTGTATAACGCTTGTATAAGGGTCGCAGATCCATTTGCTGGTTATTGCTGATGAAATGTTTGACTTGGATATTCTGTTTTATGTATTTTTTGGCCACTGGATTATGTGTTCATTAAGATGCACATTTAATATAGTGATTGTGGGGGCTTTCTGTCAGTCCCAGGGTATTTGTAATTAGTCAAGTGAATAATATGGTATTGATTCATCTCTAGGATCATAATCTGTGGCATGTGAGCATCTATCTGTTAATGTAGTCAATTACACGAAATAGTTGGTCCTATTTCTATAGTTTATGTCTTAGTTCCATCGAATATAAAAATGTATTGTTATCTGTTAATAGTCTAGACATTTTGAATCATTTTGGCACCACCCCCTGCTCAGTTCGACTCCCCTTAGACCATTCCTATATTATCATCTGAATCACTTTCAGAATAGATGAATATGTGTCAGTGTGCCTAAAAATGTGTTCTTGGGGTGGTGTACTGATGGGTATACTGATCTGAGGTGGCCATATATGCTTCACAGACCATCAGTGTCATGCATGGTTTCTTTTGGGAGTCATCTAGCCACTTATGTATGTTGGTTATGTCTAATAAGCCATCATGCCTCATATGCCTCACCAATGAATTCCAAATCAACAGTTGTTAAGTTTATCCCATATACACCTAAACCATTGGTTTTAGAAATGTCCATCTTACATTTTCTTTTGAGATTTTGCCAACCTAATGTATCAGTGACCATGCAATGCCACAAATAGAACTATAGCTTTGCTTCCATATCATGCTCTGTTGCCTAATGCCCCAGTACTCCATCCTTTGATATTGGTTAGCATACATCCGATATATATGAGTTGTATACCTCTCTTGGATTACATGTATATCTTGTGGGTATCAGCCCTTTATATGACTCGATGCCTTAGAAGTAATATTGCATGAATGGGCCTGTTTGGGGTGATAATGTCGACATCCTGAAGCCTGGAAAAGTTAAAAGACATCTGATGTTATTGGGCCTGATTCACGTCGGCATACTGGGCCATCACTTAATTAATATCTCAAGTTGTCTTCTTGCGGATGGAGGCCTGTTATATGTACTGCAATAATCAGTATGGGCAGCATACGTACATGTGGATTTAGTTTAATATTTCATTTATTTTTATATATGACGGAAGTTTAGAATATCTACTAATCCTTTTCTTTCTTATTTTTCTTACATGACATGCATCGGGAGAATAACCAAGAGTCTCGGTATGAGACTCATCATGACTTCCATATCGCCAACCGCACTTCCGCCGCAGGGCCTCCAAACAGCTATAGGATAGATGGTGTCGCCATCCGTTCTAGACATTACAACAACTCCAATCTCTCCTCCTTTGCTTATTTATGCATTTATTTATTTGCTTATTTATTATTGTTATATTTATTAACCTTGTAATTAATAGGATAATTAACTCTAATAGTCTTTGAATACTTTGGAAGGGTAGTTTAAAGATAAATTCATCTCCTATTTATTCTAGGTTCATCATGTAGGTTTAAATCTAAAATAATTAATCCTAGCTATGCTTTAGTCATGTAGTTAATATATTTTCTCCATATCCTTAAGAAATAAACTTTATCATAAACACCGTAGGAAGTAAATTTCGCGCACATGTATAAAAACAATTTCATAACTAACCTTACGTATATTGTTAGGAGCAATTTATCATTTTCTTACTTTTTGTCAAAAAAATAAAAATAAAATCTCATGTCTTATAATTTCATAATCAACTTTATATATATTTTTTATGAATCTTATAAACCCTTTTCATCAATATAAATACTTTCTTCTAGATATGTGCTACATCTTTTCACCTAAATAATTTTTCTAAAAAAGATACATCCCTTAGCCAAATAAATTAACCTATGTTTGAACGGACAACCGCAAGTTAGCGGATCCTTTAGGGTGCCTTACCCCTTCCCTTTAGGATAATAAAGAATCCTTACTCAGAATCTAATCTAGTTTCACAGACCATTTAATGGAGTTAATGCTGACTTTAATCAGTTAGTATTTAGGTGTCCTAATTCACCCAATTAATTAGGTGGCGACTCCCTTAAACATTTTTAACATTTATTTCTTACATTTTTGGGGAGGATAACCATTCCGTCGCGCATTTAAGCCTGAGAGTTCAAAATCGGGTGCGACAGCATGGCGACTCCACTGGGGATTTTAGGTCCTTGACCATAACAAACCTAGGTTTATTATTGCTTAGCTTTATTTGTTTGTTTTAAATGCCTTAAAATTGCTCGCTTAATTTTGTATGTTTAACTGTTGTAATTGCTATTTGTTTTACTGCTTTCCTTAAACTGGCATTCCGCTCATATTTCTTCCACTCTGGAAAATTCACACTATCACACACAACACGCGGGTGTGCTTCGCGCACCTGCAAATTTCTTTCAAACACCCAAAATTAAGAGAGTTGGTGTTTTGCGCGGAGAATCCGGTCCAACCGGTGGTCGCGTAGCCTTCTCACTCGAGTTGTCCGCTCGGGAACCTTGCGTCTAGAAAAGCCAAATCTAAGAAACTTAAGATAGAGCTATACCACCCTTTATATGTAATGAACTACGTTTGACCTGATTCCCTTAGTGGATACGTAGGCGGCCGTCTCGGCTTCGGTCCCACACCTAGAAATTTTAATTTTCCCAATATTCGCTTGTAATGAACTACGTTCGACCTGATTCCCTCATGGGGATACGTAGGCGGCCTAAATCGGCTTCGGTCACACCATTAGGAAACTTTCCCTTTGCTTTGAAAATGACAAGAATACACATAGCCTATAAGCAACTCCATTGAGACCCCCTCAGGCCAAACACCCTTTTCAAAACTGGGACAAGGTAGGAAACCAGGCAGGGGTTATGAGTCCCAAACAAGGCAGACGTCCGACATCAAGAGTCAAAACTACAAAGTCAACGCGAATCAACCGCCCCCCCCTCAAACTCACGAATTTTCCTTTGAGCGCAGGTCCTTCATATTAGCAGAAGGTACAACAAAGTTCTGCATACTAGCAGAAGCAGAAAATACAACAAAATTCTTCAGAAATAGCAGAAGCAGACAAACATCAACAATCAGAGTTCAAATCCTGCAACAAATTATAGCGTATCAGCTCGAGCATAAAGTCAAAGTTGCAACTCACGCACGCAACAAGGACACTATGTCAAGTCGTCAGTCCGTGCAAGGACAACATCTCAGTATTCATCCGGCATATCAGGGACGACATCTCTACCCATAAAATTGCACTTCTCATATATATTTATCATTTTGTCTAAACAGGTATACACTAACGTTTTCTCAAGCTTAGCTTGCAGGAGCATTTATTCTACAGAACAAAGAAGAAGACGTCCGCATAACGACGTTATCGATTATGTCCAGCGACGATATATATCCGACTTCGGGCCACACCAAATCGACAATTTTTAAGGACTTCGCCACGAAAGGACATTGACAAATACGATCCCATATGCTTGAAAGATCGACATAAACTGGGACAATTTTAAGGACTTTACTACAAATGACATCAATGGACATGGTCAATTTACGCGAAGGGTTCCATGTCCCAAAACTGGGACAAAATTTTAAAAGAAAGCTCGACGGCAATGAGCACCGAGAGTATGAGAGAATATCTGCCGTTTTGGATAAGGATGCTCGCCTCCTTTCATAACATGTGGCTATTAAAAAATATACATAATTTACTACTATTATTTTATCAAGATAGTATATTTTCAACAAATGTTTTCGACCGAGACTCAAATCGCATGCGGGTTACATGGTCCGACGAGACAACGCGTGCAAATATCAAGAGCCAACACAAATCGGCCACTCCCCGAACTCACAATTTTTCTTTGAGTGAATGTTGCAGGTCAACAGGAACGAGGAGGACAATAACATTCCAAAACAACATCTACATTTCGTCCATACAACGACGAACATCTGCATTTCGTCCATACAACGACGAACATTCACATTTCGTCCGAAAACGACGCCAAGTCCGAAAACGACACCACGTCCAAAAACGACGTCGAGTCCGAAACGACTCGGTCCGAACGACTCGCGTCCAAAACGACGCCACGTCAAAAACGACACCACGCCCAAAAACGACGCCGAGTCAAAACGACTCCGGTCGAAACGACTCTACGCCCAAAAGCGATGCCACGTCCAAAACGATGCTAAGTCCGGAAGCGACGCCACGTCGAAAGCGATACCACGCCCAAAAACGACGCCGAAGTCGGAAACGACTCCGAGTCCGAAAACGACTCTACGTCCGAAAACGATGCCACGTCCGAAAACGATGCTAAGTCCGAAAGCGACGCCACGTCCAAAAACGACGTCGAGTCCGAAAACGACTCCGCGTCCGAAAACGACGCCACGTCCGAAAACGACGCCAAGTCCGAAAACGACACCACATCCAAAAAACGACACCACATCCAAAAAACGACGCTAAGTCCGAAAACGACGCCATCATCAAACATATCACATCTACGCAGGGACGATTTTCTCTGTTCTCAAAGCTGCATTTTTTCTCATTTCATGCTTTATTATTATTCTGTCTTAGCAGTTATGCACTAACTCCTTCTTGAGCTTTAGTCTACAGGGGCAGCAGCAACACAACGACGTCATCAACACAACAAGTCCAAAAACGACAACAAGTCCGAAACGACGCCAAGTCCGAAAACGACGCCAATAGCAACATTCCAATACAACAGATCCGCTCACTGCAACAAGTCTACATCAAATACATCTTGCAAAAAAACCACAGGCTACATCATTTACACTTTAATTATTTCATCTGGTTTTGAGTACGCGTGAATTGCGACACAACTCCACATATAGAATAATTTTTTAGCTAAGGAGACGTCATTTGCATCTCGTCCATACAAGACGACAACGCCCATACAAGGCGTCATTTGCATCTCGTCCATACAAGACGACAACGCCCATACAAGGCGTCATCTGCATTACGTCCATACAAGACGACAATGCCCATGCAAGGCGTCAATTGCATTTCATACAAGACGATAACGCCCATACAAGGCGTCATTTGCATTTCGTCCATACAAGACGATAACGCCCATACAAGGCGTCATTTGCATCTCGTCCACACAAGACAAGAACGCCCATACAAGGCGTCATTTGCATTTCGTCCATACAAGACAATAACGCCCATACAAGGCGTCATTTGCATTTCGTCCATACAAGACGATTCCGCCCATACAAGGCGTCATTTGCATTTCGTCCATACAGCATTTATAACGCCCACACAAGGCGTCATTTGCATCTCGTCTATACAGGACGGCGCATCATCACATAGTATACACAATCTGACTACAACCACAACACATATTCACATCCTTACATTGTTTTGACAGTTATGCACTAATGCCTCTATCTTAGCTTCAATCTACAGGAACGTTAACAAGCTGCAAAAGATGGAGCACAACGTGGACCTACCTCTTACGGCGAACTGAGGTAATTTGTTGGGAGCAAGGCTTCCCAACAAAAGGCAAAGGTGGACCCGAACGTCGACCTACTCTCTCCCCAACATTCTAGCACCACAATAACTCATAGTCACCATAGCCTGACACTGGGACAAATGTTAAATCCGCGTCGGCCCCACACGTAGTTTTCGGACACCAGCAACACTTTGTTCCAATTCCGATGACCCAGACAAAATTGGCTATAAGTCAACGTCTTTGTCTGGAGATTCTTTCATCTTCCCCATACAAAGAGGGACAACTGTTGACACCCAATTTTGTCCATCCCTTAAATAAATAACCAATAAATTAAACAATTTTATTTTTTAGAACCATAATTTTACTGTCTCACATTATAAACGTGAAATAATAATTAATTAGCACACCCGCATTTATTATTATAATAATAGCTTAGACTAATAAAACACCTAAACAATTTAATCACATTAGTTTATTAATTTACCACTAATTAACCAATTAAATAACTAATACCTAGCTAATTGACTTCTAAACTAATAACCCACTTAAATTAAATACCCAATTAAACTAACTCTAATCAGCCCACCTTTTATTCTTTGCCCAGCCCAAATCCGTGGCCCAACACCCCTTTTCCCTTTACTACCCGAAACCCGCAGCCCATAACCCTTTAACTCCCCCCGTCCAGCCCATTCCCCTTATACTGCCTTTGCGTCGTCCCCTCTTGGAAAACCTAAAAGACCCAAACCCTAACACCATCCAAACGCCGCACCCTCGCTCCATCACCAGCCGGATTTCTCTCCGGAGAATCCGGCAAACCAATAATACCTCGCTTCTGTCTCCTTCCATATCACGCAGACATCCCAGAATCTTCCCTCAAGTCACGCCCCGAATCGAACCTCCCTTTTCTGTTTCAAACCTTACCAATTAACCCTCGAATCAGTACGAAAATGGCAACAAAATCTCGTGCTTGCCATAACTATAACCAAATCAAAACTACCCTTCTTTAGGACCAAATAATCCTGCGAGTCACCCACAAGAAAATCAGTCCTAACTTACCATAACAAGAACAGTACGAAATCTCAGCAAAATCAATACAAATCGTCCCTCAAACCAAGTCCTAACTTACCATAAATCGAAGCCTAAATAGGGGTTATAAATACCCAACGTTCGAACATGCAAAGCCATCAATCGATCGTTCATTCACCATCCATCAGCCATCGAGAACACAGACAGCATTGGGTCTAAACTACTCTCCTTCTATTCAAAACAACTACTACTACCAGTTCTTCACAAAATTTTCTTCGACGATTCGGGAAAACATTCGTCGTCGTCTCAGTTCGCTACCCACAAAAGGTCCGAAACCAACTCCTTTCTTACTGTTTAGTTCTTTAGTTGATAGTATGTGTTTTCTGTATGATAGGATTATATGTTAATTTATCCAAGTCTATTTTAACTCAGTTTAGCCGCTGTTCCTTTTAGACGAATCTGCCAATTGTGGCTTTTTCAATTTTGTGGTGTCGATTCTGTTCTTGAGCATGTGTATGTGTCCGACGTTATTCTCTGTAGGTACGGTTGAGTGTATAACGCTTGTATAAGGGTCGCAGATCCATTTGCTGGTTATTGCTGATGAAATGTTTGACTTGGATATTCTGTTTTATGTATTTTTTGGCCACTGGATTATGTGTTCATTAAGATGCACATTTAATATAGTGATTGTGGGGGCTTTCTGTCAGTCCCAGGGTATTTGTAATTAGTCAAGTGAATAATATGGTATTGATTCATCTCTAGGATCATAATCTGTGGCATGTGAGCATCTATCTGTTAATGTAGTCAATTACACGAAATAGTTGGTCCTATTTCTATAGTTTATGTCTTAGTTCCATCGAATATAAAAAATGTATTGTTATCTGTTAATAGTCTAGACATTTTGAATCATTTTGGCACCACCCCCTGCTCAGTTCGACTCCCCTTAGACCATTCCTATATTATCATCTGAATCACTTTCAAAATAGATGAATATGTGTCAGTGTGCCTAAAAAATGTGTTCTTGGGGTGGTGTACTGATGGGTATACAGTACAAGGGTGGCCATATATGCTTCACAGACCATCAGTGTCATGCATGGTTTCTTTTGGGAGTCATCTAGCCACTTATGTATGTTGGTTATGTCTAATAAGCCATCATGCCTCATATGCCTCACCAATGAATTCCAAATCAACAGTTGTTAAGTTTATCCCATATACACCTAAACCATTGGTTTTAGAAATGTCCATCTTACATTTTCTTTTGAGATTTTGCCAACCTAATGTATCAGTGACCATGCAATGCCACAAATAGAACTATAGCTTTGCTTCCATATCATGCTCTGTTGCCTAATGCCCCAGTACTCCATCCTTTGATATTGGTTAGCATACATCCGATATATATGAGTTGTATACCTCTCTTGGATTACATGTATATCTTGTGGTATCACTTTATATGACTCGATGCCTTAGAAGTAATATTGCATGAATGGGCCTGTTTGGGGTGATAATGTCGACATCCCAAGCTGGAAAAGTTAAAAGACATCTGATGTTATTGGGCCTGATTCACGTCGGCATACTGGGCCATCACTTAATTAATATCTCAAGTTGTCTACTTGCGGATGGAGGCCTGTTATATGTACTGCAATAATCAGTATGGGCAAAGATACGCATACGTGGATTTAGTTTAATATTTCATTTATTTTTATATACGACTAAGTTTAGAATATCTACTAATCCTTTTCTTTCTTATTTTTCTTACATGACATGCATCGGGAGAATAACCAAGAGTCTCGGTATGAGACTCATCATGACTTCCATATCGCCAACCGCACTTCCGCCGCAGGGCCTCCAAACAGCTATAGGATAGATGGTGTCGCCATCCGTTCTAGACATTACAACAACTCCAATCTCACTCCTCCTTTGCTTATTTATGCATTTATTTATTTGCTTATTTATTATTGTTATATTTATTAACCTTGTAATTAATAGGATAATTAACTCTAATAGTCTTTGAATACTTTGGAAGGGTAGTTTAAAGATAAATTCATCTCCTATTTATTCTAGGTTCATCATGTAGGTTTAAATCTAAAATAATTAATCCTAGCTATGCTTTAGTCATGTAGTTAATATATTTTCTCCATATCCTTAAGAAATAAACTTTATCATAAACACCGTAGGAAGTAAATTTCGCGCACATGTATAAAAACAATTTCATAACTAACCTTACGTATATTGTTAGGAGCAATTTATCATTTTCTTACTTTTTGTCAAAAAAATAAAAATAAAATCTCATGTCTTATAATTTCATAATCAACTTTATATATATTTTTTATGAATCTTATAAACCCTTTTCATCAATATAAATACTTTCTTCTAGATATGTGCTACATCTTTTCACCTAAATAATTTTTTTTTCTAAAAAAAGATACATCCCTTAGCCAAATAAATTAACCTATGTTTGAACGGACAACCGCAAGTTAGCGGATCCTTTAGGGTGCCTTACCCCTTCCCTTTAGGATAATAAAGAATCCTTACTCAGAATCTAATCTAGTTTCACAGACCATTTAATGGAGTTAATGCTGACTTTAATCAGTTAGTATTTAGGTGTCCTAATTCACCCAATTAATTAGGTGGCGACTCCCTTAAACATTTTTAACATTTATTTCTTACATTTTTGGGGAGGATAACCATTCCGTCGCGCATTTAAGCCTGAGAGTTCAAAATCGGGTGCGACAGGTACTTGAACCCTAATCCTTGTGGACGATATTCGGTCTTACCAGGACTATATTACTTGTCACGATAACGTGCACTTGCGTTTAAGTGTGTGCATCTTTTCGCGCATCATCGCTTCTCTACCGCTTGGCCATGGAGTGAGCGCCATTATCCCGATTTCTTTCTCTCTGCTGGGGCCCTCCTATTGCTATAGCCATATCTATGGAAACTCCAGCTCGCAACCACAGGGGCCCGCCCCGCGAGGCCAGAGTGGGCTCAGCGGTCAGCCTCCATTCGAATTATGTTAGGGGGTCTTTCGCTTTTGCCAGATCTAGAGAGATACTACAAGTCCTCCGTCCCAGATTCCATCGCCGCGGCCATCTGGTTCACCGGTACTACCAAAAAGTCTCATGCTTACCTTACTGTTATTGATGGTTTGATTATCTTGGACCACGAGGACCCCAGTCGTGCTTCTGGTTTCCATTCCAATCATCATATTGATGATAAATCTCCTCGTGCTCTGCCATAAGAACTTGGAGTCCGTATCATGGTGAAGATAAGGTAAGGCTGTGATTCTTGCTCAAAAAACAGACCGAACGCCTTCGAGTTATTGGCTCGTCCAACCCGGCAGCATTCATGAGTCGCTAGTTCAACTGTCCCTCAGAGACAGGGTCGAGAAGTACCATGCATGGTTGCCCCCGTCCTTTCTTTCTATCAGTCTCAACCAGCAAGCCACCCCAACCCTACAACCAAAAAAGGTAAGCGCCTAGCGCGAGCCTTATATATTAGTTTAGTAAAGTCAAGCTTTGACTCCCTAAAGACTAAAGAAATGGATAAAAAAATGGGGGGACTTATGCAACGGGCTATTGATCGGTGTATTTTATATACACTTTTTGAGTCATTTTTAGTTAGTATTTTACTCATTTCATTTATGTTTAGTACAGTATTAGGGTCGTTTTCCTTTCTTTTGTGTCACAGCGGTCAAAAATGGAGAAATGACGAAAAGGAGATGAAATGAGCATAAAAGAGATGAAATTGCACACAAAAGGGCCAAGACATGAAGTCTAAGAAGTTCCGGGAATTATAGAGAAAATCAGACGAAGTCCGGACGAGAAAGACGATTTAAACGGAATTCGCGGAAAAATGTCACCGGCCATGGCTACAAAGTTGAAAGTCCCGAAGAGTTGTTGAATTTGGGCCGCGGCCGATCACAGGTCGCGCGCCGACGCGGGAATTGTGAAGTGCTGGCCGAATTTGACATGTTTTCAGAATCCTTAAGGGATTATTTTTCCTACCTAAAGGGATAACTTTTCCTACCTAAAGGGATAACTTTTCCTACCTTAAAACCCTCACCTAAAAGGATTCTAATAACTTTTCCTTTCCTACAAATCCCTAACCCTTCACCAAAAGGATTCTTTGGCTATAAATACTATACATCATTAGAAGAATTATTCATTCTCCATTCTACCATTCACCATTCTACATCCATCCTTCCACCAATCCACTTTGTAAATATTCCACAACACAACCCTTGGATGCTTGGCTTGGAGACCCATACTTAGTAATTTTCTTTACTTTTTCTTTTCTTTAATTCAGTTTTTGCATGATGAACTTTGAATTAGTTCTTGTCATATTCATGACTAGGAACTAATTCTCTTATAGGGCTTTCTATGTTGAATTTCTTGAACCTTATGTTATAAATTAATGCATGTTTATGGTGATTATTCTTATTGAGAGATCTATCCAATAATTGAGTTGAATTCTTGGTAGCTAATTGACAACTAGTTATCACTATATGATTTCTAATCAGATTACGAAAGGGATTGTGAATATCTTTGTAAGTTGGGTACGATCTTGAATTGGGGATGAAAATACCTCAATTAGATTCAGAAGCGTTGATGAGAGGCTTAACAACCCTAATTTTGCATTGCGCGATTGGCCAACTAGGTTTTGTGCTTAATCCTCCTATAGCGTTACCTTATCAAAGTTAGTAAGGAACAATCTGGGTTGAGTGTTTATATAACCTAACGGAGTATAAAGCGATTTCAGAAACCTGCTTTCTCCAAAAGAAGAACACCATAAGTTAATGTATTAGTAAGTAGCATAAGCGGATAGTAAGGATACATAGAAGCCCTATTCTCATCACATCTGAATTAAATCTTTATATTTAATTAGCTTTCATAACTCTTAGTTACAAACCAAACAATCAATCATTAATTCACCAAATAGATACTAGAAAATAGATAGTTGGTACTTGAACCCTAATCCTAGAGGACGATATTCGGTCTTATCTAAGACTATACTACTTGATACGATAACGTGCACTTGCGTTTAAAAGTGTGTGCATATTATACGCGCATCAGCTATACCACCCAAACCAACTGAGGGAAGTCGCATCGGTCCCATCGCAAAAACCTACAATGTCATGATCACATTAGTTTACCCTAGTTTCTTTGGTAGTTTAACGTACGGTCGCCCCTCCAACAAGAAAAGGTATAAATATGGAAACTTCTCTGTCATTTGGATCGGAGAATTTATGGAGAAAATCGGGTTTTAAATTCCCAGAAACCGCACGATTATATAGCCAAAGGGAATAGGCCGCGTCTAAAATCATCCCAAGCGCTGCTAATATGGCTACTAAGCTATTTCTTTGGAAAGCTCCTACTAAGATGAGAAATTCCCCGATAAAGCTGCTAGTACCAGGTGAACTCATATTGGCCAAAGTGGAAGAGAAGAAAATGGTAGAGAGATTCGGCATGGTGCTCACTGAACCTCCGTAATATCTAACAAGTCGAGCCATATGTCGGTCATATAGAACACCAACATATAGAAAAAGGGCTGAAGAAACCAGTCCATGACTTGACATCGGTAGAATGCTACCTCCAATTCCCTGTATGTTCGATAGAACCAAAGATTCCCCCCACTGATCGGAGTACGCCGGTTACCCCCTGAACCGTACAAGATAGTTACCACCTATCATACGACTTTCTAACTTAACTTCTTTTTCTGGTCATTCCTCTCTGTCGATCGATGGTAGTATAAAAGATCTATAACCCCCCGAAATTTTATACATAATGGTTCATGTTTTCTACCCATAGTTAGCATGTATCTCCCCCGGTCATACTTTAGTATCACATCGTAGACCTCCACCCCAACGCTATCTTCCTTATCAGTGGACCGGGACATAGTGCATGGGTACTCTTCGATGCAGCGGGGACGAGACGACGTGACATACTACGATCACGTACATAAGTGCTACCCTTCGTCTCGACAATATGAAACCTCTCAACAACTCCAGTTCTTTTATGGGGTCCTATCGGGATAGGTAGGCCCAAGCCTTTTCCCTCCACCCTCCCTCCATAAGACCCTCTTTCTCCTTGCCTCTCGGGAAAGAAGATAAGAAAGGATTCATTTTTTTCTTTCATGTGAACAACCCTCTCTTGTATCGAAAGGTTTTTCGTGCTATACACCACGTTGAGAAAGACCAACCTCCTATATATCGTACTCTTTTTTACCTCGAGTGGGTCCTACTTATGATCTTCTGAACGGTTGTCCGAGCTGGTAAACTCAGACTCGGATAGGATAGGGTTGTGCGCGCCGGGCCCTTCAAGCCTCATATTTTGGCCGAGTTTACCGTACCTACGTCCCCTATGTTAGGCGGCCGTAATATTTTGCTACGTTCTACCGCTGTTACGCCAGAATAAAAGGTTTCACACGAGCTTCCGTTCTGCGGCGTGGTGGCAGAGACAAAAATTAAAAACCAACACAAAATAGGAAAAAAGTGTAAATGAACCCCTTCACATATCTCGAGACTATTAGTACTCTACATTATATTCGAGGGACGATTTTAATTCGAAATACCAAATTAAGGAACAACATTGGACCTTTTTTCTTCGATTCTGACTCTCCCATTCCAATCATTATTTTTCTTTTGTTACTTTGAAAGTAACTACTTCAGCCACTCAAATTTTTAATATTTCTATTTATTTCTCATCAAACGAATGAATCTATGTTATGATGAAGAGAGGGAAAATTTCCAAACGAATGGTTTGAAGTTTGAACAGATCTTTCAATTTGTTATCTGGTATTCAAGTTGGGCTTTGTAACATGTAAGTTGGGTAAGTCTCACCGTTACTGGGCTATAAAGCCCATCAGAAGCCTCCATGAAACATTTCCTAGTCCCCAAGTCGCAAGAACCTTGGAGAAGGGGCCAAATAATTCAAACGCAAACCTTTATAATTCCAAAATCCGAAATCTCTCAGAATTATTAAAATGGGAATTTTGAAAAGCACATTCTCGTTTGTTTTGGGTACGGGTTTCGGAGTTTACTTGGCCCAAAATTACAACGTTCCCAATATCCAAAAGCTCGTTAACACTGGCCTTGTTATTGCCAAGCATCTCGAAGAGAATTATCGCAAACCTAAAAAGAGAGACGATGAAGAATAATACGGGTTCTATACGACGTCGTTTTTTATTCACCAGGTGCTTAGTGTTTGGATTTTAAAGTATTGTGACTTCTATGGTGGGGAAGGGGGTTAGGGAATTAGATTATTTTGGGAGGGTTGGATTTGAGGAATTTTACTGAATTTTGCAATGTCTTTTTCTATATGATTCATCAATGAAATTATATTTTTGTTTGGCCAATTGCGACTTTGGAGAATGATATTCTTTTTATTTCCGGATTAGGCTCACAGTTTAAGTGAGTAAAAAAAGATCTTGTGATCTTAAATAAAAAATATGCATTCAAAAGATGTATTTAAAGAGTTACTAAAAAAAGAAGTAAAAATGCATTTTTTAAAATTGAAATAGTGAAACCATCTCCATTGGCACCTCTCATGTCCTATTTCAACATAAAAGTTCAAAGTGATAGAATGACTTTAATCGTTGCTCAGTAAGTGATTTAAGTCATACAGAAGTGTTTGTAATCTTTCACCTCCCTCATTTAGATATCTGTTTTGGGAATCAATTTTCAGGATTTAATTATCCAACTTTGTCTTCGGTGGAGATAAGCAGAAAATATATGCAGCAATCCGTAACAAGTGTTTCGGTTATTCAATCAGGCCTGACCAAGAAGGAATAAGTGGATGTTGAAACGATTTATGTGATAAAATAGTGAAGGAAACAGATTAATAACTTCTGTTGAAATGCTTGTTCTTCTGCTGTATGCTTGCAGTTAAGATCAGCGATGATCCTAGCTGACAGTGTCTTATGCTACTTGTGTTATTGATGCATCTGTGCATATTAAGATAGATTAAAAACGCTTCATTAGTATCAATGTCATCAAGCATTAAACTTACATTTATTGAATGGTTTACCAGTATAAAAAACAACTTTCTGTGTAGGAAATAGTTGGTTATATGAAGGGGCGAGTGTAACTTAAGCTTAATTTATTTTCGAAGTACTAATTGGTGTCAGGTTGTTTGGCAAACTTATTCATCCTTTGGTTGAAAAAGTTGTAAAGGTTGTACTTAAATTTATAATGATTCTCAGCTCTGATTTAGGCATTGTCAGCCACTGACTAGCTGTCTATACGTGAATTAGCTTTACAATGAGAGAGATGAGGTTATGCAAACCTTGGATAAAGCTTCAATTCCTATTGTTTATGACCAGACACTCTTGAGAGTTATTTCTGCGTTCAGTTTGTGAGCCTGTCTGGTTTGGAGCAGTTTTGAGGACTAGTCCCTTCCATATCTATCAATTTAGATACCCAAGGGCGGTCAGAGGGTGTGTTTCTTCACTTGGTTGGCAGGTGGGAGCGATTTTGACAGCTGAAACTTAATGAAGAGGAGTATTACATATATCAGTTGGTGTTTTATGTGTGAGAGTTCGGGTGAAGACGTGGACCACCTCCTTTTACATTGTCAGGAAGTATCTCACTTGTTTTATTTGATGGAACACCTTTTGGTTCGGACTTCAATGGGGGATGCACACACCATGAGGAAGCCTGTTCAACTGAACATTTAGAGGAGTGAGGAGAAAACAAAAGGTGTGGGATATTGCCCCCCTAGCACTCATGTGGATTATATGGGAAGAGAGAAATATGGAAGGAACATAAAATGATTTTGTAGATTTGAGGAATAATGACCTCTAGTCGTTTATTTCTTTTTGATGCACTCATGAGATTCCAATATGTATGGAAGATTGGGTGTCTATTATCGCTTTGTAGGTTTTCTACTTTTTGATATACCATTTGTATACCATAGTTCTCTTCCCATCATCAATAGAAATAAAAATATTGCTAAGGAGTTCTGTCCATATTTACTAATAATCTACTCTACGTTGATGCAAATAAGTCCCTATGTGGCACAAGGAGGACACAACTAGATCGTGGGGCTATCTGTTTGGATTTGATTTCTTGTCTCTCTTCTTATGTGATAGTGATACTAATATTGTTTTACTGGTCACACCAATGTCGACTTCTTTGGATTCTTGCTTGGTTTTGATGGATTCTTCCTAGGTTTGGTCTCAAGGATACATGGTCCGGTATTTAAGATTTGACTCAAGAGTGCAAGTGGTCCTAACGGAATAGTTCTCTTGCTCTTGTCTCTGTGTTGGGAAGATGCATAGTGTGCTCCTTCGTCCTCTGATTATAGGTATTGAATATTTTCTTTCCGTGCCTCGAAGCTTTCTCAAATCTGCTGTTCCTATGGAAGTTCTCAATTAAGATACCTGCAATCTATTTTTCAAAAGAGTGTAAAGCGTGCTTCCGTGTTATTCCGAATGCTTATGTTCTTCGATGATCTAACTGATGGGACCTCGTGGTTCTGGAAACATGATAAATATTCAATTCTGCATAGTTGATAGCCGCTCAGAGTGCTCCTCTACGTTTGGTAATATTTCTATTTGTCTTCTCTGCTTCTGTTTTATTTTGTTTACCACATACCTACTTGATTTTGTTTGGTGGAGGGGTAGATCACATATCGACCATAACAGAGAATTAGAATAGGAAAGGTCAGTGTCCAGTTATGCGCTGCCGAGTCTGTTGTTTCTGGATTTTTTGGTGCTCGCACTGTGATGTGAATCTTCAGCTTTGAGGAAAAGGGATGTCTCTTTGCATCTTTAGTGATTTCCTCTGTATGGTGTGGGATTTTCCAACTTCGCAGTTGACTGGGCCATTGGTTGGTAGTTTCAGATAGGAGGATATTATTTAACTTTGAATTAAATTATTGTTTAACACAACACTTTTATCTTCATTATCAAACTCTTGCCCCAGTGTCATAATTGATTTAAATTCTCACAGCTTACTGGAAGTCATAGTTTTTTGTATTCATTAGGATACAAAAGATCAACTCTAAGCCCATTCTTATTTGACTTGAATCCATACTGACGCGACAAATTCAAGGGGAGGTGTCATGGTGTATGTTATTCGCAGATGACATAGTCTTGATTGATGAGACTCGCAGCGTAGTGAACGCTAAACTGGAGGTTTGGAGACAGACTCTGGAGTCTAAAGGATTCAGGCTGAGTAGGATTAATACAAAATACTTGGAGTGCAAGTTCAGTAACGGGAGCGACCATGAGACAGACGTGGAGGTGAGGCTTGGTACTCAGGTCATTCCAAAGAAAGGAAATTTCAAGTATCTCGGGTCTATTATCCAAGCGAATGGAGAGATTGATGATGTCACACATCGTATTGGTGCAGGGTGGATGAAATAGAGACTTGCATCTGGAGTCTTATGCGATAAAAAGGTTCCACCAAAACTTAAAGGCAAGTTCTATAGGGTGGTGGTTAGACCGACTATGTTGTATGAGGCGAAATGTTGGCCAGTCAAGACTTCACACATCCAAAAGATGAAAGTTGCGGAGATGACGATGCTGAGATAAAGTGTGTGCATACAAGGTGGGATATGATTAGAAATGATGATATCCGGCGGTGGAGGATAAGATGTGGGAAGTGAAGTTGAGATGGTTCGGGCATGTGCAGAGGAGAGACACAAACGCCCCAGTGCGGAAGTGTGAGAGGTTGAATGTGGACGGGTTCAAGAGGGGTAGAGGTAGGCCGAAGAAGTGTTGAGAAGATGTGATTAGACGGGATATGACGCAGGTGCAACTTATTGAGGATATGACCTTAGATAGGGGTTGTGGATGACACGAATTAGGGTAGAAGGGTAGTAGGTAGTTGAGTGTAGTCTTACTTACATACCGGTAGTTGAGTGTAGTCTTACTTACATACCGGTAGTTGAGTGTAGTCTTACTTACATACCGGTAGTTGAGTGTAGTCTTACTTACATACCGGTAGTTGTAGTGTTATGATTGTAGCTCTGCCTAGGCTATCATACTAGTAGGCGCAATATTGTTTTATAGTTACCGTCCTTTGATTTCTGATGATGTATGTTCTTTCGTGTACTTTGTTTATCTTATTTACCTGCGGTAGTTATTACTACTTTTTTCAAGAATGCTTTATCATGGCCTGTTCACTTTTGTTACTTTCATTTTCATACTGCTTTAAATTTCTTGTCCGGGTCTGACCGTTTCTCTTGCGTTTGCTTGTGCTTATGCTTTTTCTTGAGACGAGGGTCTTTCGAAAATAACCTCTCTATTTACCAAGATAGAAGTAAGGTTTGCGTACACTCTACCCTCCCCAGGCTCCACGTTGTGGGATTTCACTGGGTATCTTGTAGTTGTAGGATACAAAAGACCGTTTAAAGGGTTGGAAAATATTTTTGTACTCATTAGGACAATTTTGAAGTTTTTTTTTGTAATAGATGATTGCATCCCTTTTTGTGAAGTCATGCATTAGGCTTAACTCTCTAGATGCTCACATGTATACGGGAGTATTGCTAGCATCAAATTATAGGTCATCATTGCAGATTTTATGACACTGTGGATTGAGTTGGAATATTTCTCTGGTATTTTCATAGGGAAAATTGTGATGGAGTTATTATTTAGAGAACGATCTAGAGTCTTGATGTGAAGCAAATATGATTCTGTTGCATTGAAAAAGAAAAAAAAGAAGAAACAAATATGATACTATTGCAACAGAACTTAAGCTGCGTCTTTTTTTCTTTTTCCACTTTCAGGCATTTGCTTCTTAGTCCACAGTTAGATACAAGTCAGATGAACTTTGGGAAGTTGGAGTACAATTTGAGGGTGAACTACTACTGCAGGAGAGGTAGTATACCTCATTGCTATGTGTACGCCATTGATCAATTTTTTCCAATTGATCTGGTGCTGAACTTGGAAGTGGCTGTGAACGAAGAATTTCCAGAACACTCTCTGCTTTCCCCAGAAGTAAGACGGCTGAGCGGACACCTTCTGCTCTCTCTTCAATGGCGCGATGGTGGCATTGCGTGGATATAACTCTTTGTAGGTTGGTAAGACAAGCACCTGTTATATCTGCAATCATAGTTGACAATCTGTCAAACATGATTTTGCTGTTCTCTAACTCTTTGCTATCAGAACTTTGCAGAAGAGTTTGACATACTCTGTACATACAGTTTGCTGCTAACATATTGGTAGGCCATTTTGAAGGTGATTCCTTCAAACAAGCATTTGGATCTTTCTTTCTGAATTCGACGAATCTCAGCTTTGCTTTCTCAGAGAGTCCATCAAGAACTCCTTTTGGATTTTGTCCTTCAGTGGCAATTTTACGGAGATCGACGTCCAGCCACCTGTAACATAAGTCAACTTCTACCCACACCAACTCTGCTGCCTTCCTAATGTATACAAGGTCTTTTCTGGCATCCAGGTTCTCTTCAACAACGTTGATGTACATTAGACCTTCACACACACACCTTATTAATTCCTTGATTGTGTGGAAATCAATGTCTGGAAGTGCAATTGCAATGCTTGTCAGTGTCACTATAGGAAGAGCCCAGCAATTAGGAGGTTCTTCTGAGTCTAAAGAAGGAATTTGAGCATGGTCAAATTCGTGCACTCCCCTGAATCCAGGCGACGACTTCACTTTCTCCAGGAATCGTATAAGATGTTTAGGCTGCTCCTTTTTCCCCATCCCTATCCAGTGACCTACCACATCTTGGTTGCTTTGCATCATCAAATCCATTAATGCTTCCTCTCCTTCGAGGTGTAAAACGTAGCGGCTAAGATCTGGCTTTAGACTGGCGTGTGACTCTATATCATGATGACTCAACACCATATTGTTGCATTTCAGCATCCTGATTGCTTTCTGACAGCTTATCAATAACCAACTTACAGAGAAAGTGGAAATGAGCCGAACTATCTTACTGAGTGACACCATCAGAATTTGCATCCAAATGCAGAAATCGAGAAGTTTGTTCTTTGTTTTATGAGCGAATTTTCGACCATGCCGGCCACAAATTCTGAAATCCAACGGGCATTCTTTCCACTGAAGCAGTATATGAATCCAGTAGTTCTCCACTTTGAACCACTTGAGTTTGCAGGCATTCCTTGCTTTTTTGGGGCAGTGGAAATTTATGGCTATGAACCATCTAAAAGCTGGTGCAATAGTTCCTACTCCTATTGCCACTGTGTGTGTTACAAGAATCAAGGTTGTGGACCACTTGTATTCAGAGTCTCCACTACAAAAGCTGAAGCTCGAACGGAGAAAGTAAGACCTAAGCATGGCTGCAGCATAAATTACTGTGCTCAGAAGGCAGAAACCTCCAGATGCAGTGCATGTTGCTAAGCGCCCCGTTACGAAGTGGGGGTTCGAGGTATAGGCCATGGTCCAAAATTTCATTAGCTCGTCCTTTAGTTTTTCAATTATGCATCTATAGGTAATGCCGCCTTCTTTCTTTACCAACTTGTACTTCTTGTTATATTTCAGGTCCAAAAAACACTTTGTAGTTGGTATTGTCAAGGCTGAGGAGATCATTAGCAGAAGCGTAATAAGCATAAGAAACATAAGGGCTATGTGCTCTGCACAGAAAACATAGATTACACCAGTAGCTAATTGTATGCCAATGTTCACGATGGCCGTGACGACGAAAATTCCCAAAGCCATTATGTTCATCAACAGCTCCTTGTTCTCCACTAGACCTAAAGAAGGCATAAAATTAGCAATTACCGTGCAGATTAGAGCAGCACTGCTAAGTTTCGTCAGCTGATCTTGTCGACGAGGCATGGAGGTATTCAGATCAACAGACAACTTGGTGGCAACAGCTAGGAGCGTCAAGGTTGTAGCATTGAGAGAGAAGAAGTTGCAAGGAAACCATAATTTTCTACAGCGAAAGCCATGAAGGACATCCATTGCCATGGCCAGTGCACAAGCTGCAGATGCTGCTGCTACATAGATACCGATCCATGGCATCGGCTCGCTGAATCTCGAGTCATCTAGGTTGCCATCTATGGTGCAACCAATCTTTCCCATCTCGGTTAAAATTGAAATCTTGTCTATGGTGGAGTGTTTGAGGATTTCTTGTGGGGTGTTTCTACTCTGGGTATTTTACTGTTTTTGGTGCAACCATTACTCTCTTTCTAGTTATATTTCTTGTGCTTCCCAAGATTTACTCTTTCTGGTATTATCTCTTCACTGAAAATTTGGCAATTAACTTGATTTGGTCATGGATGATTTCACGCGTTGAATGATGTTAGAAAAGTCAGCAAGATGGATGGACTTTTGACATGGTTGTTTACTTGAAAGCTGGTGGGATATAAGTGGCTATCATTGCCGGAGTGATTAGTCTCTTTGTAAAATATCACTGTAATTGTTGAGGTATTATTTACTCCTATAAAAGAGAAATTATTGCCAGCGGCCCCCCACCCCAAATGCAACTGGGTTGACGATCCAAGAAATATCACAGTACTTTTTGGTGTGCGGAACTGAGGGCCATTTTTAAAATTAAAAAAAGAACATTTTTCTTCCCATATTAGTTATTACTCCCTCTGTACAATAATAACGGTCATCTTAGTAAAAAATAATAATTATCCCATAGTAAATGTTACCTTAGGAAATCAAGACATAATTTGGCTAGTTTTTTTCAATTCTACCCGTAGATAAAAATACAAAAGTTAAAGTAACATCTAAATGATGTTTGGAAAAATCACATTTCACTTGTTAGGTTGGATTCTCAATGTCAAAAGTTTTACTACTTGTGTATGCTCTAATAAAAAAAGTAATTTATTTTTATTATATAGGGGTAATTCGATAAACTTCACATTATATTATTACTTTCTTAATATGTGTTTCACATTACATTATTGCTTTCTTAATATGCGTATTTTTTATTAAGGTAACATTTATTATGAGACGAATGTAGTACAGTCCAGTAATACTATAGGGTTAAATTTTCAATGTTCCCTTCTCTGATTAACTAGTGTAACACATAGTATTTTTTGTTTAAAATAAAAAGAATATGAAAGAACTAAGGTTTACTAATTTTTTTTTGTTTCTCATCCGGTGTGTATCTACATTGAAACCCAATTATATCCGGATCGCGTATTGCAGGGCCCATTTTGAGGGCACCACTCCCAACAAGTTTTATTTTATTTTAAGGGCTCAAACTTGAGACATCTAGTTAAGAGGGGAGGAATCCCAATCATGACCCATGTTGGTAGGTTTACTAATTAGCTAGTGGTGCTACTGATCTCTGGCGTGTAACGGATATTTCATTTTCTCCCTATGGCTCTTACTGGCGTGATATGCGCAAACTGTTTGTGAGGGAGATGCTAAGCAACACGAACCTTGATGCGAGTTATAGCCTTCGGAGACACGAGGTCAGAAAGACAATAAAAAACGTGCATACCAAGATTGGCAGCCTCATTGACATTGGTGAATTGGCTTTTGTAACTGAAATGAATGTAATCATGAGTATGGTCTTTGGCAGCAATTTTGTAGAGGAGAAGGAGAAGCATAGAAAAGATGGAGCTGAGTTCAGGGAATTGGTGATAAAATTTATTCAAGTGATGGGAAAGCCAGACATATCAGACTTCTTCCCTATGCTTGCCAGGTTTGACTTACAAGGAATACAGAAAGAGATGGCGGCTCTCTTGAAAGTACATTGGAGCCAGCCATAAATGAACACATGAAGATTTGTATGGACAAAAGAGAGGAAATCCAGGGGAAGGGGAAGAAGGATTTTATGCATATCCTATTAGAGCTGATGGAGCAGAAAAATATTGGTAAATCAGCTGACCTGGTGCAGATAAAGGCCATCTTGGTGGTAAGTTATATGGTCCCTATATCTTTTTTATATCATCGTATATGTCTTTGAATTGGTGATCTTGAGAATCAAAGTTGATTTTTCAAACGGTCACTAAATTAATGATAATTGTGAAAAAAAAAGTCATTTTTTTTTGTAATAGAAAAGTCAATTTATTCTTAAATGTTTTTGCATTGTAGGACATTGTGATTGGTGGGACTGACACAATCACGACGGTCGAGTGGGTAATGGCAGAGCTACTTAATAACCCAGAGATAATGTCAAAGGTGCAACATGAATTGAGAGATGTTGTAGGGATGAATAACATTGTTGAAGAATCCAACTTATCGGAACTGCACTATCTTGATGCAGTTTTAAAGGAGATGTTACGTTTACACCCTCCATTACCACTGCTTCTCCCAAAGCGCCCGAGCCAATCTGCAATAGTAGGTGGATACACAATACCTGAGGGAACTAAAGTATTCTTGAATGCTTATGCAATTCATAGGGATCCTCAAGTGTAGAGTTCAAGAACCTTTCAGGCTGGAAGTCTAGTGGACTTTCCCACACTTGAGGATCCCTGTGAATTGCATAAGCATTCAAGAATACTTTAGTTCCCTCAGGTATTGTGTATCCACCTACTAACAGATTGGCTCGGGCGCTTTGGGAGAAGCAGTGGTAATGCAGGGTGTAAACGTAACGTCTCCTTTAAAACTGCATCAAGATAGTGCAGTTCCGATAAGTTGGATTCTTCAACAATGTTATTCATCCCTACAACATCTCTCAATTCATGTTGCACCTTTGACATTATCTCTGGGTTATTAAGTAGCTCTGCCATTACCCACTCGACCGTCATGATTGTAGTGTCAGTCCCACCAATCACAATGTCCTACAATGCAGAAACATTTAAGAACAAAGTGACTTTTCTATTACAAAAAAGTGACTTTTTTTTGCACAATTACCATTAATTTAGTACCGTTTGAAAAATCAACTTTGATTCTCAAAATCACCAATTCAAAGACATAGGCTATGATATAAAAAAGATATAGGGACCATATAACTTACCACCAAGATGGCCTTTATCTGCACCAGGTCAGCTGATTTACCAATATTTTTCTGCTCCATCAGCTCTAATAGGATATGCATAAAATCCTTCTTCCCGTTCCCCTGGATTTCCTCTCTTTTGTCCATACGAATCTTCATGTGTTCATTTATGGCTGGCTCCAATGTACTTTCAAACGACTTCAAGAGAGCCGCCATCTCTTTCTGTATTCCTTGTAAGTCAAACCTGGCAAGCATAGGGAAGAAGTCTGATATGTCTGGCTTTCCCATCACTTGAATAAATTTTATCACCAATTCCCTGAACTCAGCTCCATCTTTTCTATGCTTCTCCTTCTCCTCTACAAAATTGCTGCCAAAGACCATACTCATGATTACATTCATTTCAGTTACAAAAGCCAATTCACCAATGTCAATGAGGCTGCCAATCTTGGTATGCACGTTTCTGATTGTCTTTCTGACCTCGTATCTCCGAAGGCTATAACTCGCATCAAGGTTCGTGTTGCTTAGCATCTCCCTCACAAACAGTTTACGCATATCACGCCAGTAAGAGCCATAGGGAGAAAATGAAATATCCGTTCCACCATATGTGCCCACCAATCCTGCAATTGGAGGGTCACGGTTGGCAAAAATGGAGTCTTGAACACGAACCACTTCTTTGGCTAAGGATGGTGAATTCAACACGATGCAGAGTTTGCTTCCTAGCCACAGCTTGTATATTGGACCATAGTGTTGAGACAATTCAGTAAGCTGGTGATGCAAATTGGGACGGAGGAATGGTAAAAATCCCACAATTGGAAGGCCACGAGGCCCAGGTGGCAACCTGGATTCTTCGTCGTGTGGTATATTTGAGGTCAATTTGTACCATAGAATTGTTAGGAACACAATTGAAAGGGTGAGAGCAGCTAGACAGAGCTCTTTTAAAGACGCTGAAGCCATATTTAGTGGGAAACCAGTTTAATCGCTTCTAGCACTAATCTCCGGGAGGACACCAATTAATTTTTAAATGGCTCTAAATCTTTAGCTCAATATATACTCCTCCTCAGCACGTGCTATATATCCTGTCTTTGTTAAGTACTTGTTCTTATCTAATGCAATGAACACATCATTTAAGCTAGTGACTCCAAAGCGTCTGTCTTTTTATAAGATTTTCTACTTTTCAATATTCATTTTGTAGTGAAGTAAACAAAAGAGATCAAAGATAACAACGTTAAAGGTTTGGAATGCAGATAACATGTATTTAGAAGATTTTTAGTGTTTGAGTTTTACAATTCTATCTTTTTTTCTCATCACACACACCCGCAGAAAAAGAAAACGGCGTCCCAGAGTATATATAGCGAAAACTAGGGCGAACATAATATAAGTCCGAAATTTCCAAAATATCATCCACAAAATAACCTTACATTATAAAAAAAATCAGCGTTCCACACTCTGCGTATGGTCTTCATCGAATCAACGATGAATTAGGCTCTCCGGCTCAACATTTAGCTGGTCCCACACTAACAGCTTATTTGTCTACTTCATTTATATGATATGAACTATGGTGACATTGACAAGAAGGCTTGTAGGCATCTTCACTTCAAGAATTGCATATAACTGTAGTGCTAACTGTGACTTTAACAAAGCCCAGTCCATTCATAAAAAATGAATTTACAGGATGAATTGTAACTAATTGTTATCTTACCAACAGGAAGCGCAAGCTCATCTTTGATGTGCATAAGGTTGTATTGTTACAGAAGTTAAAGAGGAAACTTTCAACCTAATTAGGCATTTATCTTGAGTTGCGAAGATTCTGGGATGGATCTATTGTAGTGGTAATCTTATGATTGATTCTCTACAAAGACCTTTTTTTTAATTGTGCTGTTGGGCCAGCTTGCGCACAGATCGACTAATTCTACGAGGTACTTGATACTTTCCACCAGAACATGTACCGGTAATTCTGTCTCCAAGTCTAATTCTGTCCCCAAGTCTTGGATATATGCGGAAGAAATCACCTAGTGTTTTCACATCCGCTTGACATAAAAACCTGAGACCTCATGATCTTTCTCCCACTTCATTGACCCACTAGACTATATCCTTTGGTGTAATTTACGGTCCAGTATATCTATCATTATACTTAGATATTTTATTATAACTAATCAACATCAGACACATCATAATCAGTATAGAATTAAGCCAATTTTTCTATCCTAATAGATAAAGACCTACATTGTTTGGACTCTTCAAAATGTTGCTACCCATATCAAATTCTTCAAAAATGCACTACTTATTCGATACCACATATTTTAAAATTCCGAGCTACATAGGATAAATGCAAACACGTCTACTCAACAATAATGCAGTAGTGACCATAATTGGTTTGAACTTTGAAATTTGAATTGAGGAAAAGAAAGGTTGCTTGCTACACCTTAGAAGTTAGAACTTAGAAGGGACCAACCCACATGGCCACAGCACATCGAAACTTCAATAGAGACTTTAAACCATCTCCGGCCTAAGATAATTGAAATCACATTTATCTCTTGCCATATCAAATTATTCAATCTGGCACATTATCAAATATCTCTAATTATCACATACACTCCATAGCAAGAGATATTTCAAAAAATAATTCATTTTATCTTTCTACCACATCAATATATATACCTCACCATATATATTCATTCTATCTCATTTTCTATTTTGTATATGATATTATTCTTGTGATTCATATTATTACACATATAATAATAAAACTATAAATTAATTATATTCATTTATTTCGACACTTATCAAATATTATTATAATATTAAAACACAACAATACATGATTTTATTAATGAAGATAAATTAATCGTACAATTTATCAAATACACACTAAAACGTTGATAATATTAAAATGACAAATTGAAAATTAATTTTCGGTTGTTCCAAACTTTTCGGTTATACGGATATTGCATACCAAAATTAGTTGACATCCTATATGACATTTGAAAATTGGATGACATATTTTGAGAATTTTGTGGACGTTGAATATTGGAATTTTGTAGTTGGTTAGGAAATATAAAATGTGGAGGAATATTAAAATTTTGATTAGATTTCATATTTAAAAAAATAGCAAATAATTTGAAAGAAGATAGAAATTTGGAGAAAATAGCCAAAATATTTCGGTGTCCAAATGAAGTAAACTTAGTCTCTTTTTATAGATCTTGAAAAATAAAAAAAATAGGTATTTTTTTAATTTTTTAATTCGGTCAAATTATTGGTCAAAAATAGCAATTAAAGTAGCGGTAAAAAATGAATTTCTGGCAACTAATCGCAGGTTATCACATGGCGCTGCAGGAGACAATGTCTCCTGCATCTTCTGCATCAGGAGACATTGTCTCCACGTGGCAAGATTATCTCCTATATTCTCAATAATTCTCAATTATTTACACGTCAACATGACATTCAAATTGTCTCCTGCCGTGTGTAATTATTGGGATTGTCCCCTGCTGGAGATGGTCTAACGGGAATTTTACTGTAGCTTCAATAGACTTTAGGTTGTGTTTGGATTAGCGGTGAACAAAATTAATTATGACAGAATTGATTTATGTTTGAATGCACTCTCAAAAATATTGCACCCATGTCGGATCCTCCAAAAGTAGATCCTCCAAAAATGCACTATTTTTGAAGGATCCGACAAGCACCAAGTGTCATTTTTAAAAAGTCTGAACAACATAGAATAAGACAAGAATGCTTGAAGGCAAATGCAATATTATCTACTCAACAATAATGCAGTAGTCGGCCATAACTAGTTGAACTGGGGAAAAGGAAAGGTTGCTTGCTCACATAGAAGAACACCTTAGAAGTTTGAAGGGAATAACCTGTGAAATAAAGTGTGTGATAACAAGGAAATGAGAATGAGAACAACAACAACAAAGATGATAGAAATCTAGAAATAAACAAAAAGAAATGGCTTGATGTCTGCTGAGTCGATTGATTTTTAATTTATCCTTAAGATAATATTGTCTCGTATATTTCTTTAACGGTTTGATGACAACTTATCTTCCAAGATAAAACAACAATTAAACAAGTGAGCAAAAGAGACTCAAGTGTTCGCTTAGGAAAGAAAGATCTTTGAGTGTATGAAAGATTGCAAGAGAGGAAGATAGTTTCTGAAAATGTGTATTCTTCAATTGTGCCAATGACATCAATTTATAGTTGTGATCAAGGTGTCTTCTCAAATGGCTAAATAATGGCCTTCAATGTCATATAATGACCTTTAATTTGAGGTTACAATTCATCCAAATAATGGTTGAATTCATGAGGAAAATAATGGAGAATTAATGCTTCAAAATCAGCCCAAAAATCAGTTAAAACTCATCTCCAACGATCACACTGACACTGGAACGTCGCGGCGCCTCACGTCCTGTAGCTCAGTGGAGCTGAGGAGATGCGGCCCTTCGGGAAGGCGCCACGGCGCCTAAGTTCCAGGAACCTTCAGTGATTTTATTCCGTCGTCACCGCGGCCCTTCACGATTTTTTCTGACTCGTTACATCTTTTACACTTCGTACACTTTTTCCTTCATTTACCAATGTGAAACCATTGTTACTTGGCCAATAACCGTCTATCATATTATGTCTCAAACGTTTTGTATACGTACCAATATTTCTTCTACTAAGAAAATTTTACGATCCTTGGTACAATGTGTGCACGTGTGTGGAAACGAAATTTCTGACGTGCGGGGCCCCAATTGTTCGAGTCATAAATAATAGGATTAACTTTATTTCACGTTTAATAAATTTCCAACAATCCTCTCTTGAAAGAGATTTTGGCGCACACTCATGATGCCTTTCTAGCAACCGTCCGGCGGATCGATGTTGCATCTGGATAGGTAGCCGTAAATTTGAACCTTCCATAGTAGAATACCACCAGACTTAATTACTGCACGGTGAACGTGATGTCTTATACCATCAGTGTTTAGTGTAAGCCAAGACAACAGTACCAACACAACACCTTTCCTTACTCTATCATTCTTTAAGGTTTGTCCGTCGTGGGTCGTGGATACTCTTAGATTCTTAAGTGCATTCATTTGAGGCGGCCTATCCTCACACTTAAATAGGTGGTCTCCTACAAGTTATCCTGCAATACCCCGCTACACACGCGTTAGGAACCATTAAAAGTTTCCCCAACCTAACCTCAATCATTGAGGATCATTAAAGGTTTGGAAACTTAGCCTTTACCCCCTCCATAGGTAGCACTTAGTGTCTATCTTGGAAACGGCCTTTGATTCATGTTTATAAGAAGAAATCATTATTCGAAGTGCTCTTGCTTCCTCCGAAGCCCGAAGCGCTCAACTGAACCTTTACGATTTAGTTTTTCCATTGAACCTAATTCCTGGGATCTCCAGTCTGTAAGGTTGGGTATCCACCGTAGCAATTCTTATTGATTAGGCTTTAAGCTCATTCCCTTAGACAGGCAGAACATCTGATCTCCGGGTATGTCCTTCGTCAAGGGATATGCGATGTTTTCCTTAGATTTTACGTAATCAATGGAAATAATGATGATCAACTGCCTAATGGACTCATGTCTCCGTCGAATATGACGAGACTTGTCGTTGTACATAGAACTTCGTGCCCTTCCTAGAGTCGACTGACTGTCGCAGTGGATCATTACAGAAGGCACATGTTTATCTCAACATGGGACATCCTCTAAGAAACCATGAAGCCACTCATCTTCTTCTCCCGCTTTGTCTAAAGCGATAAACTCCGACTCCATCGTGGATCGGACAATAAGGGTTTGCCTAGAGGATTTCCAAGACACAACTCCACCACCAATTGTAAAAATGTATCCACTGGTGGACTTGATGTCCTTGATATCAGATATCCAGTTTGCATTATTGTACCCCTCTAGTATAGCTGGATATCTCGAATAGTGTAATCCGAAATTTAGCGTGTATTTCAGGAATCGTAGTACACGATTCAACGCTTTCTAGTGATCCTTACTATGATTACGTGTAAACCTAGCCAATTTATTGTCTGCATAATCGATATCAGGTCGAGTGCAGTTTGTGATATACATTAGACTACCAATCACCTGCGCATACCGCTCCTGGCGTATGGGCACACCAAGATGTTTGTCAATCTTTTGACTTACATCCAATGGTGTCGTTACCGGTGAACTGTCGTACATCCCAAATTTCTTTAGTACATCCTCGATGTAGTGAGATTGAGACAAGACCAGTCCATCAAATGTCTTAGAGATCTTGATCCCTAAGATGACATCTGCGATATCCATATCTTTCATGTCAAAACATTGTTTTAGCATGTTCTTAGTCTCTAGGATTATCCTAGGACTGCTTCTAGTGATCAACATGCCGTCTACATAGAGGCATATTATGACGAATGAATCGACATTTCCTTTCATGTAAACACATTTGTCACACTCATTAATGGCGAATCATTTCGATAGTAGGTACTATCAAATTTCTCATGTCATTTTAGCCCGTACAACGATTTGACAAGCCGACAAACTTTTGTATCTTGTCCTGGAACCACATACCCATCGGGTTGGTCCATATATATCTCTTCTTCCAAATCACCATTTAGGAAGGTTGTCTTGACATCCATTTGATGTATTTCAAGATCCTGCAAGGCGGCGATAGCTATGAACATACGTATGGATGTCATTCTAGACACTGGTGAGTAGGTGTCAAAGTATTCAAAACCCTACTTTTGGCAATAGCCATTGACTACCAACCTAGCCTTGTACTTGTCGATAGATACACCTGTCTTTAACTTCTGTTTGAGGATCCACTTACAACTCAAATGTTTGTGTCCCGAAGGAAGTTCAGCCAACTCGCATGTGTGGTTGTGCAAGATGGATTCTATCTCACTTTTTATAGCTTCTTTCCAGAGCGGTGCTTCTGGAGTTGACAATGTTTCGGCGATTGTTCATGGTTCATCCTAAACCAGATAAGTTTCAAAATCTGGACCGAATGACTTGTCCTTTCGGGTCTTTTTACTTCGTCTTGGTTCCATCTCTGAATCTGGCAAGTCCTGAGAATCTGGAACACTTGATCCCGGATAGTTAGCCACTTTCGAGTTCACTAGATCTGAACCGTTTAGATCCGGCCAGTCAATTACTCATGGATCCTCAGAGGTTTGCTCATAACTTCGCTTGCGAGAGGTTATGTCTCTTTCCTTTCTAGGAAACGAGTCTTCAAAGAAACTTGCGTTTCTTGATTCCATAATTGTACCTACATGAATGTCCGTTACATCCGACTTATGCACTAGGAAGCGATAAACGCTACTGTTATTGGCATATCCGATGAATATGCAATCCACAGTCTTAGGCCCAATTTTGACCTGTTTTGGCTTAGGTACTTCTACCTTGGCCAGACAACCCCACACCTTCAAGTATTTGTAGGTGAGTTTCTTTCCTTTACATAGCTCGTACGGAGTTTTGTCCTCACCCTTGTGTGAGACTCTATTAAGAATCTTATTCGCGGTAAAGACAACTTCTCCCCACATGTGTTGGGGAAGGCCTGAATTGATAAGTAAAACATTCATCATTTTCTTTAACGTTCGGTTCTGCATTCAGCAACACCGTTTGATTGAGGTGAGTAAGGAGTCATCGTTTGATGAACTATACCCGATTAGGTACAAAATTCTTCAAAAGGCGCTATATATTCTCCCTTCTATCGCTACGGATTATTTTAATCCGTCCGCTTAGTTGGTTCTCAACTTCTGCTTTGTAGCATTTGAACGCTTCAAAGGATTCATTTTTACTTTTTAGTAAGTAAAGGTAACAATACCTTGTGCCATCATCTATGAAGTCACAAAGTACTTGTTCCCCCTATAGTTTGAGCGAACTTCAAATCACATATATCAGTGTGTATGAGTTCTAGAGGAGCGGTTTACCTTTCGACGGATCTAAAAGGACTCTTGGAGAGTTTTGCCTCTACGCACACCTCACACTTACGTTGAGGGTTTATGTCGATAGACGATGTCGCGCCCGATTTCGACCGCGACTTTTTAAAAGCGAGCCCTGCTCAAGTAAAATGTTAGAAAATAAATAATAAAATGCTAAAAGAAAGTTAAAGTGTTAAAGAAGTGTTTAAAAATAAAAAAATGCTAAAGGGGTTCGCGGAGTCGCCACCTAATTAATTTGGGTGAATTAGGACACCTAAATGTTAACTAGTTTAAAGTAACATTAACTCCATTTAATGGTCTGCTAAACTTAATGAGATTCTGGGTAAGGGTTCTTTATTATCCTAAAGGGAAGAGGTTAGGCACCCTAAAGAATCCGCTAACTTGCGGTTGTCCGTTCAAACTTAGGGTTAATTATTATGCTAAGATGCAATACATATCTTTGAAAAGTATTTAAGTAAAAATATAGAAAGTCTAGTTCTAATTAAAACATGTATTATTATATGTGCAAAGATGATTTATACTTTTATTAACATATCATAGTATGCCAAATGTTTAGGGGGGGGGGGGGGGTTTAATAAAAGAAATAGGGTTTTTATGTAAGTGTTAATGAGAGTCTATAACAAAATGGGTTGGAAATCTAGTAATAAAATGCTAGCGGCGAACAGTTACGAGGATAAATAAAATTTAATAGTTTAGTATGACTTAAGCAATATGTAGTGAGTTTAAAGTAATTAACCTAAAGAGAATTGTTTTCTAATCTAGAGGTTCAGGGTTTAGATATTCTAATTATTTTATTAATTAATATAGCGTTAGACAAATAATTTACAATAAATAAATGAATGGGGGCGGGATAGAAAATAATTTAAAGGACTCGAGGAATGGCGATGTCTTTCGCCTGCGGCTTGGAATTTCTGAGGCAGAGATAAATGCACATAGATACGGGTCTTCATTTGTTGTAGCTTATGATGAGTCTCGCCGTGAGACTCTTCGTTTTGCTCCGATGCATTTCATGTAAAAATAAAGAAAGATAAGGATTAATACATGTCCACAATTTTACCAAACATAATAAATAAGTAGTGGCCTAAAAATCGACACATAAAAGTTACACTTTGTCGTGACAAATATCAGCAGATAGTAATAGAATAGGAAGCAGGCGGAACGGGTTTAAACATAGACTTGTAGGCCCCAAACAGGCAGTGCAAGGGCGAGACTGAATACTTGTGGGCCTAGAGCAGACTGTTGCTATTATGTGAAGGTAATATGATAATGTAAGCCATATGGGCTGGGGCTAATAATCATAGCCAGATCTGAATGTTACGAAGACATGCTTAAAAGTACATTCATTATACTTAAACTGGGCACATACATCAGTGTATTTAGAACAAAGTAAATGCCCTAAGTCAATATTCAGAACAAGCCCATAATATTAAGTATACGACAGTGCATAGTCTGAAATTTTCTTATATCCGAGATTCAATTTATCACCTTAATGTATTTGATTTAAGAGGAAGGAGGGCAAGCACAAAACAAAGACCAGGTTGTGTATTCCCTAATCCATGCATTCATATATGTAAAGGGTCTAATATATACGACATATTCAAAATATGTGGGCGATGCAGGTATATATGACTTGTCTGGTTTGGGTGTACTCTGGGATGGTATGCCATACCTACTCCGAGACATATCATCTTTGATAGGCAATTGCTTAGGGAAGCAAGACAGATAATCATACATTATACGTAAATAAAGGAAAATGCAATAGGAAAGGGCTTAAACAAGATACCACAACCTGCATAACTTCATGGGAGATCTCACACACCACACAGAAATGGTCTAGATCGCCCATTACAAAATTTAACAAGAAGAACAGACATGCTTTATCATTAAAGGCCAGACAGAATCGCACAACAGTCCAGAAAATCATACACAAGTATTCTTATCCCATCTTTACGGCCTAATTCCTATGCATAGGAGTTCGTGAAGACATGATAGTCGAGGCTCAAAGCTGGACCGGCTTACCATTTGCCATCTTTTGACAAAACAAAAAGGTTACTAGTTAATGTTTGTTTCATTATTTCCTTATCCTACTTAAAACTATTTATTAAGAGTCATAAGTTGATCTACATGTAACAGTCTGCTGTTGGTACTCGGTTTTCAGGCAGTCACATAAACAAAATCAGAAGCAGGTTGACACTTTCCACAGGGGACAAACATATAAGCACTATACTCTCTTAGCTCCTTATACACACTGACTATTCTGACGGATTTATAAGTATATTGACCATTCGATCAGGGAGGCATCTGAATGGGTTAATAGGCAAGCCTTCAACTATTGCAAATCAGAGACGAAACACCAGATTAACTACCACGGATGAGTATTAACAGTAAAATAGACAAGTTGACTGTCAAGTAAAATGGTGTCGACACTAAACCAGTAATTTCGACCATGCACAACAGCGACTAAAATGCTAAACATTACCAACAGAGCATATCAATCAAACAGGTTATAAAGTGTAAATCACATAAGAAAATCTGAAAGGGAATGGGTTTACCTTCTCCGGGCAGCGAACCGGGGCAGCGTATCAAGTCGTCGACTCGCTCGGGTTTCAGTTTTGCGATGCGAATGAAAGGAAAATGAAATTTTACCTCGTTGTTGGCTGATAATGCGAAGAAGGAAGGTGTTTGTTTGAACTTCCGTTCCTGCTCCTACCGTTTAGGATTTTTATTGCATTTTTACTCTGATTTTTTTTTATTTGCTTTCCCTTGATATTTTTCAAAAATTGAAGGGGGTTGCTCTGCGTAAAACTCCCAGTTTTGCTGAGTTTCCAAAAGATGTTCTTGCTATGCTCGTATGTGATTGCTACCTCACTGAGCTCTCCCTACTGTGCTCTACCGATGCCCCTTTGTTCTATTGCATGTGCTTTTTTTATAGCCCCATTTGGGTTCCAAGTTAGGTAAACCCTTAAAGGCTGATTTCGTCCTGATTGATATGTGATTCGTGCTATTTCTAGGTGTGATTTGGTACTGATTTCGCGCGATTCGAACAGGTTATGATAAGGTACGATTTGAAGGATTTGTTTAGTTATGGTAAGAGGAGCTGTAAGAGGAGTTGGCTGGGGTGCGTGGATAAAGGGAAACCCCGCATTCTCCGGCGAGAAATCCGGGCGAGGAGGCGACTGGTTCTTAGCTTCTTTATGTTAGGTTTAGGGCTGCCTTTTATGAAGGTTTCCTTTTGTTTTTCTGTAGAGAGGGACGACGGGTATATGGTAAAGGGCTGAGAGGGAATGGGCTCTGGAGGATTTGGGGAGATGGATTAGAAAAGAAAAAGGCTGGGCGTGCTGGGCCTTTGGATAATTGGGCTGCGGGTAGCGGGTAGATAGGGGAGTGGGCTGGTAGTTTAAATTAGTTAAATGGGTATTAGATTTAGGAATTAGTTTTAGGTGTATTAATTAGTGATAAATTAATTATTTAAATTGTGATTAAATTATTTCGGTGTTTTATTAGTCTAAGCTTGAGTTTTAAAATTACTATAATAATAAATGCGGGTGTGCTATTTAATTAGTGCTTAATGTTTATAATGCAACGCTGTTATTAAAACTTTATAAAAAATCGAGTTATTTAAAAGCTACACGCAGATTGGACTTCTTAATTCTTTTATGAATGTTATTATTAAAACGCGTGTGTATTTATTATTTATTATTAAATTGTTTATTTATGCTTGTATTAATGTTTTATTGCTGCATTTTATTATTTTAAAATTATTAAAATTATTGTAATTTTATAGTTAATGACTGGACGGGAGGGTCAAAATTGGGTGTCAACAGACGACAATAATTTCAACTTTACCAATCTTTGGATAGATTGATAGTTAACATGTCATAATCTATGATGCCATAAATTAGAAGACTCAAGCAAATAAGTAGAAGACTCAATTTTATTAATAGTTGAAGTAGAAGACATTATATGTGGAACATTAAACTTAAAGAGGCATTCATAGACGAAGCCCCTTCCTACAAAAGTTCTGTTTTTAGTGATTACAAATTTATTGGCCTCTGACACTAGCCTAAAACTAGCATTTACCAACAAAGGTCCAGAAATTGGATTTCTACGAATTTCTGGGACGTGCATCACTTCCTTCAGAGTCGGCTCATTTTCGGACGTCATCTTTAGGGTTACCTTTTCCTACCCCCAGCACCTCTGACAAAGAATTGTTGCCCATAAAAAACTTCTTATATGTGACTGGTGTATATGTGAAGAAGGTGTCTTTATTGGAACAAATGTGACGGGTAGCACCTGTGTCCAACCACCACTGCATCAGATTCTCAACGAGGTTAGCTTCAAGTACCACCGGTGAGAACTCCTCAATCATATCCTCTAGGAGCGTGTCCTCGACGATGTTAGCCTTAGCCTTGCCTTTGACATTCTCTTGATTCTCGTTTTTGAGTTTGCGGCAGTCCTTGGCCATGTGACCAACTTTACCACACTGATGTCAATTAACCTTAAACTTTTCAGTTGTTTGAGACTTACCAACCTTTTGAAACTTTCGCTTCTTGCTTGGGTTCCCTTTGACTTCCGTCAGGTTTGCCTTAGCCTCAGCGGGTTGTTTCCCCTTTTGCATGACCTTCTTATTATCCTCCTGGATTTGGAGTTTGACAATAAGTTCATCTAAGGTAATCTCCTTCGTTTTGAGTTTCAAGTAATTCATAAACTCGATCCATGAGGGAGGCAGCTTCACGATCAACGCACAAACCAAGAATTGCTCGTCGGGCTTCAATCCTCCCAAGTCCAGGTAATGTAGATTGTTTGAAACCCCTGAACTTGGAATGCCACACTTTTGTTTTCCACCATTTGAAATTTCAGAAATTTCGCAATGATGAACTTTTTGGCATCCGCATCTTGGGTGTTATACTTTTTCTGCAATTTGTCTCACAATTCCTTGGCAGTCCCAACGGTGCAATATACCGTGTACAAAGGATCGGACAAACTATTCAAAATATAGTTTCTACACATGAAATCTCTATGATTCCATGCATCGCGAATCATCTGTCACATCCCATTTTAACCGGAGTGGAAATGGAATACGACGTATGGATGATCCTGAATTTGTTTTGAAGGAGTCGCCACCTAATTATTTGGGTGAATTAGGACACTTAAATGTTAACTAAGTAAAGTCAATATTAACTCAATTTAATGATCTGAAAAACTTAATGAGATTCTAGGTAAGAGTTCTCTATTATCCTAAAGGGAAGGGGTTAGACATATCCGCTAACTTGCGGTTGTCCGATCAAACCTAAATCAATTATGTTAGAAAAATGCATGTTTTGAAAATATTTTAAGTAAAAGGTGTTATAATTATTTAATGAGAGGAAGCATTTTGATAACATGAAAGACTGGTAAGAAGTATATATAAAAGTTAGTTTTGAATGAAAATATGTCTTTATAGAAATACATATGATTTGTAAAGAATTTGTTTTGCAACCAACAATAATTTTTTTTTAATTTCAAAAATAGATTATTTTTTATAATGATCCATAAAAATGACTACATTGTTTTGAAAGTTTAGACATGCATGCAGAACATAAAAGATAAATAAATTAGCGGCAATTTACTATTTTTTAAACTACCCCCTTAATCTATTAGTCTAAGTATTCTAAATGTCCCAAGTCTATCTATTCTACACATTTCAATATACATATAAGATTATGTATTATAACAAGAAGGAAATAAAAATGACGGAACTGAAGAGTAAGGATAAAAGAATGATTAGGACGGATGCCATTATCATCCAACCCATTCTGTTTTAGAATGCTGAAGTAGGGGAGTGCAAGGGACACGGATGCGGGTCTTCATTTTCCGTCGTAGTCGTGTTGAGTCTCATACCGAGACTCTTCATGCTCCCGATGTATTTCATGTGAAATAAAGAAAAGAAAAGAAAAGAAAAGAAAAGGAAAGGATTAGTATGTATTCAAACCTCATCGAATAATAAACGACATTGATATGAAGATTAAACACATATGACACTTTAAAATATCATGAGTTTACAAACCACACATCATCATACATGCCCATTTTTGAACTTAAAGCAAACAAAGATAGTATACCTTTAATCAACACAAAATTGCATTAAGACCTATATAACACATTCTGAGAGTTCAAACAAGTTAGTTTTAGCTAGTTACAAGTTTATAACGAAGTGTTTATACCTGATTAATACGACCTTAAAATCAGTAGCAAAAATAGCCAAAAATCAGTAACAAAATGACCAGAAAATCAGTCCGAAAATGGCCAAAAAAACAGTAACAAGGCTGAAAATCAGTCCGAAAATTGGCCCAAAAATCAGTCCGCAAACAGTCAGAAAACCAGTAGCAAAGTGGCTGAAAAATCATTCTAAAAAAATGGCCAAAAATCAGTCCAAAAAATAGCCAGAATTAGTTCGAAAGATAGTCAAAACCAGTAGCCAAAATGGCCAAAATCAATCCAAAAAATGGTCGAAATTCGTCTGGAAAATAGCCAAATCAGTAGCTAAAATGGCCAAAATCAGTCCGAAAAAATGGCTAAGATGAACTGGAAATACCATCATTAGTCATACGACTCATGACAAACATTACTTTAATCTAAGCAATCTATTCATAACTTAAAATAGATTCCAAAGTAACATATGAAGCTTTTGATATGACTAAACACACTATTTTAAATATGTTAAAGCATCATCAATTAACCAAGGAATATAGCCACATCATAATGGACAAAATATACTAATCGAAACGTACAGTCACAATACTACAGATTTAAGGTAAGGGTTAAAGGATTAGGTATTACTTTTTTGTGGTGCAGCGAACTGAGACACAGGTCTTTCAAATTCACCAGATTTCAAACTTGCCGAACAAGAAAGTAGTTTTAGGCTTGTATTTTAAGAATATTTAGTGAAGAAAACAAAAGATAAATCGATGTTTTTTCAAACGGTAAAAGCGGCGGCTGGAAGTGTTCTCGAAAATGGATTTCAAATGCTATATTTATAGTATGAAATTAGGATTAGGGCTCACGATTTTGAGCGGGATTTGTGTTTTTTATTTTGAACTTGGTCAAACAAAACGTTCAAAAATCTGAACGTTTTAGGGAACTTTTGTAGGCTTCACGTGATTCTAACACGAAAATGGAGTAGGCAAAGCTTTGTCCTTCATTGACAAGTTTATTCCTTGTCTAGAAAGGGGAAAGGGTAAAAACGGGCTCTGTTTTTTGGAGAAAAGGGATCAGAACTTCTCTTTTTTGTGTTAAGAATTTCTGGGCTGGATAAGATAGGTTTTGTATTATTCCTAAAGTGGAAGAGAGAAAGGGACGGGGTACAGCGGCGGATTTTGGCTTTGGAGCTTTTTAGATTTTAGGTTTCTTTTTGGGGCGATTTAGGTTTAGGGGGATATCTGGGGAATGGGTTGGGAATTTAATTGGGGGGCTTGGGCTTAGGTTTTCTAAGGGGAAGAGGGTTATGGGCTGGACGAAATAGGGGTTTCCAGCCATGAGTTCCCCTGTGACATAAGCCGGGGGTAGTGGGCTTAGGTTTCAGATTTTAAAGGGAAAGAGAAAAAAATGGGTTTTAGTTTTAAGTGTTTTATTAATGATGGTTAGTAGTAAAAAAAGTAATTAATTATAAGGATAAAAATATCAATGTGATAATAAATGATGCAATAATATTTTAGAACATTTTTAGTGCTTAATATAAAATGTGATGTCATTTTGTGAATAACATAGAATATTATGATAAAAATTATGATTGTGATAAAAATGTCACTATAGTTAAAAAAAACGAATAAAGATAGCAATAAATAGTTATTATTTTGAGAAAATAAAATTCTTATTTATGTATGTATATATGTGTAAATATATATATGTATGTATTTTGTGGTGTCAAAAATACTTTAATTTTAAGACAAATAATCGAAAGAGAGAGACATTATTGGGTGTCAACACCATCTTCACGTCGTTAACGGTATGGATACCTTGGCCCCCTCCCGCCGTTCCATTTGGCTGAGGGTTCGTGTCTTCTCCAACTAGTGGAGAGTCTTCGGTTAGGAAACGTGACATTCTCATAACCGTCAGGAAGAACAACATCTTTTGCTGCCATCTCTTGAAGTGTGCACCCATGAATTTCTCTGGGCGTTCATGGTGAAATCCAGCGGGAGTTGGAGCAGTGGCGTTCCCTTGAGTAGGAGCAAAGACATTGTGAACGCCTTGAGCAGTAGAGGGGTTGACACTAGTTGTGCCAAAAGCAGTGGTATGGAAGGGAGTGGTATTGCCTTGAACAGTGGTGTTAAAGGCAGTGGTATTGCCTTGAGCAGTGGTGAAATTTTCAGCGTTGAATTGATCTTGTCCAGTCATGTTGTTGTTGAAACATCGCATATTATCTTAAGTTTGTGAAACAAAGTGTGTGGTAACAAGGAAATGAGAATGAGAATAACAACAACAAAGAGGATGAAAATATGAAAATAAACAAAAAGAAATGGCTTGCTGAGTCGATTGATTTTCAATCTATCCTTAAGATAATATTGCCCTGTATATTCCTTTAACGGTTTGATGGCAAATTATCCCCCAAAATAAAACAACTATCGAACAAGTGAGCAAAGGAGACTCAAGTGTTCGCTTAGGAAAGAAAGATCTTTATGGAAGATTGCAAAAGAGGAAGATAATTTCTGAAAATGTGTATTCTTCAATTGTGGCCAACGACATCAATTTATAGTTGTGATCAAGGTGCCTTCTCAATGGCCAAATAATGGCCTTCAATGACCTTTAATTTGAGGTTACAATTCAGCCAAATAATGGTTGAATTCATGAGACAAATAATGGAGAATTAATGCTCCAAAGTCAGCCAAAAATCGCTTAAAACTGCCTAAAGGTCACATCAGCATCGAGGCCAGCCGCCTAAGTTCCGGAACCTTCGCAATTTTTTCCGTCGTGCCGTAGCCAGAATCAAGGCGTCGCGACCCTTCACGAATTTTCCTGACTCGTTACACCTTTTACATTTCGTACACTTTTTCCTTCATTTACCAACGTGAAACCATTGTTACTTGACCAATAACCGTCTATCATATTATGTCTCAAACGTTTTGTATACGTACCAATATCTCTTTTACTAAGGAAATTTTACGATCCTTGGTACAACGTGTGCACGTGTGTGAAAACAACGTTTCTGACGTGTGAGACCCCAATTATTCAAATCATAAATAATAGTATTAACTTCATTTCACGTTTAATAAATTTCCAACACAACCAACATCACATCAAAAGAAAGTGACTTGTTCTATATAGTGGTAGAAAAGGCACATATATGACATAACATACCATAAGCAAGGGTGGAAAGAGGCATATTTGCAGCAAAACTTACAAAATAATCCATTCTTTCTTATCGTCGCCAGCAAAATTTGCAGTCTTTGATCCATCATGGCCGATCAGATCTCTTTGCTTTCTTTGTTGCCGCTGGTTTATTCAACAAGTCAACCATGGCCACCGATTAGTGGCGTAGCTAGAAATATGTACAAGATCACAAATATGCTAAAATATTACACTTATGATTTTATTTTTTAACTTGAAGCAAATTTTGAACCCTCTTTGCCACTGCTCTTGAACATTCCTTTATGTTACAGGCAAAGGCGGACGCACCCTTCTATTATGGGTGCAAGTGCACCCACTTTCAATTTTTTTTATCACCTTATATCATTTTACAAGGTGATTCATCTATTATTTTCAACGTGATCCATCTATCATTGTCAAAATGGGCATACATCTTCTGTGTGGTGAAAAAGATTTGTTATTATGCCAAGAATGGAAGAGAGGGGGAAGAGAGAAAGGGAGGTGGTGCTTGGTTGGTGATGGGTCCCGCTGCATGATGTGCTTGAAGGGGCCGAGGTCTGAGTATTCGATCACGCTCGATCATAAATTGGTCTGAAACCCGAGAAATCTGCGCGGTCTTTGGAATGAGCAGAGATCACACTGCGCATGGCGTTATCGACAAAGGCACCCAGTTAAAAAATTTTCTGCGTCCGCCACTAGTTACAAGGAATTCAACAGTTTACATATAATTAAAAAACAATTGATTTTGCCCTATTTACATAGTATAATTTTCTGGCCAAGGAAATTCAATTGAACCCCTTGCCACCTAGCCCCGCCCATACACCAACCAACATATCTATCAAAGCTGGTCGAAGTCTGTTAAACTTTTTTATCATTAATGTGATAAATACATATTTCAAAATGTATTTGTCTTGGCAGATTTTGAAATCCAGGCCTAAGAAATTTAGTGCACTAAAAATCCTTTACTATCTTGGGCTCATCAATGTCACACATCGTATTATGGCAAGGTGGATGAAATGGAGACTCACATCTGAAATTTTGTGCTATAAAAGGTGTCACCAAAACTTAAAGGCAAGTTCTATAACTGATTCTGTTGTATGAGGCGGAGTGTTGGTCAGTCAAGACTTCGCACATACAAAAGATGAAAGTTGCGGAGATGAGGATGCTGAGATGGATGTGCGGGCATATAAGGAGAGATTATGATTAGAAATAATGATATCCGGAACAAAGTGGAAGTGACCTCGGTGGAGGATAAGATGCGGAAAGCCAGGTTGAGATGGTTCGGGCATGTGCAGAGGAGAGACACAGATGACCCAGTGCGGAGGTGTGAGATGTTGACTATAGACGGATTCAGGAGGGGTAGAAGTAAGCTGAAGAAGTATTGAGGAGATGTGATTAGACGAAATTTGCGCAGATGCAACTTACTGAGGACACGACCTTAGATAAGGGGTTGTGGAAGACACAGATTAGGGTAGAAGGGTAGTAGGTAGTCGAGCGTAGTACTACTTACGCTTACAAAATGATAGTTGTAGTGTTATTATTGTAGGCTCGATTAGTCTATCACACTTATAGGCGCAGTCCCCTGTAGTTTGATTTCGACTGCTATGTGTTCTTAGTGTACTTTGTTTATCTTTTTTAGCTGCGTTAGCTTTCGATTTTGTTATCAGCATGTTCATATTGCTTTAATTTTTTGTCTGAGTCTGACCGTTTCTCTTGCTTTGCTTTGATTGTGATTCTGATTTGTCTTGAGTCGAGGGTCTCCCAGAAATAACCACTCTACCTACCAAGATAGAAGTAAGATCTGCGTACACTCTACCCTTCCTAAACCCCACGTTGTGAGATTTCACTGGATATGTTATTGTTGTAGTACCTTGGGCACATGACAAGTGGTTAAATGGATCGATCTTTAACAAAATTTAAGCAAAAACAAGAGGAACTTTATTTTCTTTCGAAAGGTTTAAGATGTATCTCCGGTAAGATATCTATAAGTTCCAAAACATATTTTATGACATTATTTAAAAAACACAGGCAACAATTTCAGAATAAGAAATGATTCTTCTTAAAACTTCAACATGTCACTTCAGAAACTAGAAAATTGTCTTTTGTGATTTTTTTCTTGGATTTTTCCCCTTGAAAGTTTTCAGAAGACTCAATTTGACCTTTTAGCCTAAACATATACTGTTGATACATTGCAGACAGAGTATCTGTCTCAATTCTCAAGGACAGATAGATTGAAGAACAAAACAACCTTGTATCATAACCAATTTCGGAACGACTAAAAAACTGCTATGGAGCTATCCTCCTTTGATAGGATTATTTCACTAAAAATAAATATTTTATTTAAAATAAAGTATACATTAGCTGGCCTCTTCATTTATCATACAACATTACACTTTTATCTTATAAATACTACATACCAGTAGGCAAAATCATGTCAAGCCCCGTTCTTCAAAATCTATATTCATCTTACTTGATATTTCTTGGTTTTACTGATACAGATCTAAATGTGGTAACCTGGTAGTAGGGATGGCAAATAGCCTCTCGCTTTTCTTGATGACGAGTCCACATCCCTCTGAAAGGTCAACATTTTCACCCTCTGGGAGTTTCCAATAAAAGGAATGCAGCAATGAAGCCAATAGAAACATAAGCATTTTCTCTGCTAAGGGAAGGCCAGCACAAATTCTCCTCCCTGATCCAAAAGGAAGATACTTCATATTATTTCCAGAATAGTCTAAATTCGTAGAGTTCAAGAATCTTTCAGGCTGAAATTCCAACGGACTCTCCCACACTTGAGGATCCCTATGAATTGCATAAACATTCAAGAACACTTTAGTTCCCTCAGGTATTTTGTATCCACCTACTACTGCAGATTGGCTCGAGCACTTTGGGAGAAGCAGTGGTAACGCAGAGTGTAAACGTAGTGTCTCCTTTAAAGCTGCATCAAGATAGTGCAGTTCCGGTAAGTGGGATTCTTCAACAATGTTATTCATCCCTACAACATCTTTCAATTCCTGCTGCACCTTTGACATTATCTCCGGGTTATTCAGAAGCTCCGCCATTACCCACTCGACCTTTGTGATTGTAGTGTTAGTCCCACCAATCACAATGTCCTACAATGCAGAAACTGTTTCTCATTAATACAAAATATATATAGGGTGTATAATGTGAAATTCTTATGTTGAAAATATAAAGGCAACAAACGGAAAATAACAAACACCTATTACAAGAACTAGAAAAATGAAGAATAAAAGATTACAATGAAAGAATTAACCTTAACAAACAACTGGAAACTGAACCAACACTTGATCTGAATTGTTGCTGAGTCGACTGATGACACTTTGTCTTTAAGACAAGATTGTCCTGTATATATCATTTTACATTTCTAGGCAATAGTCTCCCAAGATAAAACAACTACTAACACACTTGAGCAAAGGAAGCTCAAGTGTTTCTCTTTGAAGAACTTTGAGTATTGAAAGAATGCTAGAGAAGAAGAAGTTTTCAGAATTTTCTGATTTCGGTAAGTGTTGCAAGTGTCTTACAATTGAGCCAAATGCCCCAATTTATAAAGTAGGGATTTGTCTCTTCAAGTGCCAAATAATGACATTGAATCACCCATGCAATGACAATGAATTGCCAAGTAATGACACCCATTTATCAGCCAAATAGTGGTTGAATAATGCTGGAATGAATACCATTGAGGGCAACCCAAACGTCTCCAAAATCAGATTTTCGTTTCAGACTTTGCCTGGATAGCGCCGCGGCTGAGTCTCGGAGGCGCCGCGACTCCAGTGACTCGGGCCGAAATTAGCGTCGCGGCCCTGATGGGGTTGGCGTCGGCGCTCCCCGGCTCCGCGGTGGCTTCGCGGCCCTTTCCGACTCGTTCCAATCTTTACACTATGCACACTTCTTTCTTCATTTACCAACGTGGAACACTCGTCATTTGGCCAACGACCGTCCATCATTCTATGTCTCAAACATTTTACTTACGTACCAATATCTCTTTCACTTTAATGAAATTTACGATCCTTGGTACAATGTGTACATGTGTATGTAAACAGGATAAACTTTATTCCACATTAATAAATTTCCAACACCTTATACAACAGGGATCCTGTATTTACCATAATTACATAAGACTAAATATGGCTAAATAATATTGTACACACTCTAATAGAAACATTTATATGAAGTCAGGGGGAAAGGAACTTAGTCGTCGCAGGAATTTAGTAATGCTTGATTCTGTTGAAAGACATAATTCAAATTGTGATCTCTCTAACTTATGCTTATGAGATTGTCACACACTTCAACATTATATCAGAATAGATAGAGGTCTTTGTTTGAGTCTCACTGCCACCCATTAGCAAAAAAGAAAAATTTTTTGCATGCTAGACCCATGACAAAGAATGAGGTCGCACGTGAGGGTGTGTGAGAAAGATATAATTTTAAAAAGGGCAGCTCGGTGCACAAAGTATCCACGTTAGCAGGGTCCGGCGAAGGGTCGCACCCCAAGGGGTGTGTTATATACAACCTACCCTAATGCTACCATTAGTGGTTGCTTACGCGGCTCAAACCCGCCTATAGGTCATGACACGGAGATAACTTTACCGTTGCTCCAAGGATGCCTTCCCGTGAAAGATATAATCAAATAAATAAAAATGTGCTCTCTGTTACATCTTAAGCTTTTAGATGAGATGTGTCACACTTCAATAAATTAAGCTTTGAGATGATCACAACTTCAACAAATTCTATTTGTAGGGGGACGCAACATTCATGTTTAGCTATAAATATGTACATCTTTTAAAGACTATTCCAGCTAATTATGTGATTCTAGCTTCTTATTAGTTATTCTCATTTTTGTTTACTTCGCTTATGACATTGATCCTCCATTCAGTAAATACGATAAATAAGTCCGTAGAAGGCTCTTAAATCTTCTGACTTATTTCTGGTAAAGTAATATTATGGACTCAGAATAACCAAGTTAAAGGAGACAAGCAACAACATAGAAAAGGTACAAGGACCATATGACTTACCACCAAGATGGCCTTTATTTTCACCAAGTCTACCGATATCCCGATGTCTTTGTGCTCCATTAGCTCTAACAGGATCTGCATAAAATCCTTCTTCCCATTCCCCTGGATTTCACCCTCTGAAATCATCTTCATGCGTTCGTTTATGGCAGGGTCCAATATACTGTCAGCCGACTTCGAAAGAGCCTCCATCTCTTTCTGTATTCCTTGTAAATCAAACCTGGCAAGCATAGGGAAGAAATCTGATATGTTTGGCTTTCCTATCACTTGAAGAAATTTTATCACCAATTCCCTGAACTCAGCTCCATCTTTTCTATGCTTCTCCTTCTCCTCTACAAAATTGCTGCCAAAGATCATACTCATGATTACATTCATTTCAGTTACAAAAGCTAATTCACCAATGTCAATGAGGCTTCCAATCTTGGTATGCACGTTTCTGATTGTGTTTCTGACCTCGTGTCTCCGAAGGCTATAACCCACATCAAGGTTCCTGTTGCTTAGCATCTCCCTCACAAATAGTTTGCGCATATCACGCCAGTAGGAGCCATAGGGAGAAAATCCAATATCGAGTCCACCATATGAGGCCACCAATCCTGCAATTGGAGCATCACGGTTGGCGAAATGGAGTCTTGATCACAAACCACTTCTTTGGCTAAGGACGGTGAATTCAACACAACGCATAGTTTGCTTCCTAGCCAAAACTTGTAAATTGGACCATACTGTTGAGACAACTCTGTAAGCTGGTGATGCAAATTGGGGCGGAGGAATGGCAAGAATCCCACAATTGGAAGGCCACGAGGCCCTGGTGGCAACCTGGATTCTTCCTTGTGTGGAATATTTGAGGTCAGTTTGTACCATAGAATTGACAGTAACACAATTGAAAGGGTGAGAGCTGCTAGACAAAGTTCGTTTAAAGGTGTTGAAGTCATATTTAGTAGGAAGACAGTTTCAGCGCTTCTAATACTAATATCTGGAAGGACTCCAATTATCTTTAACCTCACAATGAAATGGTCTGAATAGTTAGCTCAATATATCCTCCTCTCAGCATGTATTATATATCCTGTCTTTGGTAGATTTGGAAATTCAAGCTGAGGAAAGGTAGTGCTCAAAAGGTCTGAGTCAAGCTCACAAAGTAAGAATGAAGTTGCTGGTCAAGAAAGGAGATTCCTAATGCAGGTCCTTATGAACAAAAAAGAGATTCTTAATGCAGGTACCATTAATTATTGTATTAAAATTCAGCATAGTTTTACAAATACCGCATAATTAATCCTTGCATAACTTGTATTTGAACCAGAAAATCCTTATGTTTGCCTTCACTGGGATTTGAACCCGAGAAGACCTCATTGTTCTCCATTTATCACTATGCAATTTAGAATCCCGTATTTCTCTATCATTAGATTTAAATAGGGATGGCAGTGGGTCGGGTTTGGGGTGGGTTTTGAAATTCCCGTACCCTACCCACTCTCCCTCCCAAATGTGCTACCCATACCCTACCCAATCAATCACTTTTAATCAATCACTTTCTCGCTACTCTACCTTTTTTCCCTACCCCTTTAACCAAAGAGGGGACAACAAATATGCGGTGTATTTAGCTGTCTCTTTTTTATTATCTTCTTCACATTATTCAATCCCTTATTATCACTAATTTCTCTGCACGTATATATCGAGTCATGTAGTACACACTAATTAATATAAAATAATATCGATAGTATAAAAATAAAAAATTGAGTAAATAATTATACATGAAAGAATAATATACAAGTTCATACGAATAATCAATAATAAGGATCATCATATATATAGTTACTTGGTTGTCGATGTCAAGATAATTGGATATTATCTGAACCTATAAAAATAAAAAAATAAAGTTTAATTAGATATATATATGTTGTTTTACTTATTTTAATATTTTGAGGTACACATATATAATAAAATATATCACATATAGACAATATTCTTGATGTAGTTTCGGTCGTTCTGCAACATGAAGTTGCTCAGGTAAGAAACATCAATCCAATATTGAGGATTCTTTGACCCTATATTTTATTTATCATCATTGTAAATTATAAATATACATGAAACTATTTTCAAAAGAATTTGTCAACGCTTTAACCCATACTTTCCAAATATATATATTTAATATTCAGTGTTAATTGAAGTTGAGCATCACATGAGATCTAATGTAGTCTTCTTACATAACTTTGCAATATGTTTCTCAAACCTTTGTAATACTAATGTTTTAGTTTTTAATTAACTAAGTGTCTGTTTGGATTGACTTGGATCTGCATCGCTTTTGGTATGAATCTTCAGGTATCCACTTTTAAAATGACAAAATCGACGTGTTTGATTGATTTCTTGTCTTCCTGGCCTCCGTAAGACCTCTACTATTTATTTCAATTTGAATTTTACCATTTTTTTTATTTCCTCTTTAATTTTCATCAACAACTCTACACACCTTCATTAACCTCTTTAAATATCTAAAAATAATTACTAAAAAAAATTCAAATATACAACTTGCATTACCCTCTTTAAATATCTAGAAATAATTACTAAAAAAATCCAAACATACAACTTTCATTACACTCTTTAAATATCTAGAAATAATTATTAAAAAAATATCCAAATATACAACTTTCATTACTCTTTTTAAATATCTAGAAATAATTACTAAAAAAATCAAACATACTACTCATGTTCTGTTTTAATTAATTTTTTTAATATACTACTAAAGTTGACATTTGTTCATGTGTAATTGCAGATTGAAACTTTAAACTCCTCAAACATCCTAACGTTGTATTACCCTCTTTAAATATCTAGAAATAATTACTAAAAAAATCAAATATACTATTCATATTCTGTTTTAATTTAAAAATAACAAATATACTACTAAAGTTGACATTTGTTCATGTGTAATTGCAGATTGGAACTTTAAACTCCTCAAACATCCTAACGTTGTCCGATTATATGAGGATTATCCTTCTCCTTTTCTATTATCTTCTTTCAAATACTCTGAATATTACTACTATAATACATTATATTTTGAACAAACAAGAAATAAATATACCCAAGTTGAAGTATCAAATATTTTTATTATTTTTGAAGAATTGTCTGACACTTCTAGTTAAGTTTATTGAAGGGATAAAATGAACGATCGGAATGAGCAATCGGACCACAGTAGAGAAGAAGAAGATGATGATATTTTTCAACAAGCTTTTTTGGTGACTGCACTAGTTGGTGAGTATGCCGTAAAGAATTTATGCAAAGAACAATGTAGAATCAGAGATGGATCACATTCGAGACTTAATCCGCAATTAAATTATAGAGTACATGAAAATTAGTATTGTAATAATATTTAAATACTATTTGCACTTTAAATTAGTATTTTAATAATATTCTAGTAATATTTAAGTTTATATTGCACTTTAAATTCTATTATCTATTTGTAATTTTTATTTACATAATTCTATTTATTAGTAATTTTTATTTATATGTATTGACTAAATGTCCATTTTGATAATTCTACATTCAAAAGTAATTTTGATCAAAATTATCCAAACATTATTTATTGATATCAATTGCTTTTACATTGTTGCATCCAAATATTAATCACTTCTACCGGAATCATTTTTGTCCACCACCAATCCAAACAGGCCCTAAATTTGTTGCAAATATACATAATAATTTTTTATCTCACAACTCCTAGACATGTCCCTGGCAGTCCATAATCAATACAAATCTAGGTCCATTGGCCCTTTTGCTTCAGGAGTATTTCATCCATAATGGTAAATGGGAAGTTACAGAGAGTATTGTTCCTATTAGCCTTCCTAGCGAGGATTTCGCCGTTTCCCCCAAAGAAAAGATGTTCGTGTGGTTGGTGAGAGGACCCAGGCAACATAGAATGACCTAAATGGGGGATTTGTACATTTTAAATGCGGTGGAGCCTATCCATAATACAAACTTTTAGGTCCTAATAATTTTTACAGCTACTTTTACAGAATGTAGTAAATGTGATTTCTTAATTAGATAAGAGGTCGTTCGGTGGAACATATTAGATGAATGTATGCATTAACTTTGTTTATTAATAATATTTTATTTAGTATACTTTTTCTATCGTACAACTAATGCAAACATCCTATTTAATTTTGATATTATGCTATATATAACTAATTAAAAAAAATTATAGTTTTATATTCAGAAATAATTAATTATATTCTATTTTTATAAACTTTGTGGCAAGTCAAAGGAGCGTATTAATATCCGGCGCTGCAGGTTGGTGTTGAAGTTGGCTTGGGCGCAGGAGATCCTCATGAATGGTGTGAGAGAACTTTGGCCAAGTTCAAATCCTGCGTAACGCCCCGACCGCTTTCTCTTTGAGCGCACACTTGGCCAAATGTGATTTAACTGGCTGACGTGGTTTGCAGACTATCATCGATTCGGGTTTACTCTTGCGACTCGAAAAGAACAATGCACGTTCCTTCCTCAAAAAAAAAAAAAAAAAAAAAAAAAAAAAGCGTATTAATGCAAATAACATATGTCCCCTTAAAATGTGGAGCTAAAATCAGAACAAAGCAAAAGAGAGAAATGACGACTCGGAGCAATTTGTACAAGAACCCATCATATGCATACAACAAAGCCTTCAATCTCAATTCTGCTATTCAAAATCTTCAAGGTTTCAATTCTTATTCATTAATTACGTTTTCTATTTTCTTCAATTTAATTCGTTATTTTCCCCTCTTTTTCCAGCTTATAATGTTGTTACCGGTAACATTCCACCTCCGGTTGAGGAAAAAACCGGTCACCGGAAACGCCATCGGGAACGGAAATCTAAGGTGCACCAAAACAATGACGTGGAAGGAAATGATTTGCGTATGTCTCACCATGATTATATTGAAAAAAGGAGGTGATTTTACTATATTAATCTTCTGTTAATGTTCAAATTAATTACTCTCTCCGTCTCATTTTATACCAAATGTTTGACTGGACACGAATAAAGTACTCTCCCGTCCTATTTTATATGAGTGGGCATGAAGTTTAAGAAATAAAGTACTCCCTCCGTCCTATTTATACAAGGGTGTTTCACTGTGCACACAGTTTAAGAAAGAAATGATGTTTAAAATAAAGAGTGTCATATAAAATGAGACGGAGGGAGTAGTAAGACTTTTGAAACTTGCGATTTAAAATAAATCATAGAAATTTATGTGACTAGAAATCATTTATTATGGGTAAAAGGTAAATTTAAAGTTGAGTTCTTACTAAATATAGGAATGTGTCATTCTTTTGAGGCTGATTAAAAAGGAAAGAGTGTACTAGGGCTGAGTGAGTAGTAACTTTTTGTTTTCACTTCAATTAGCTGGGACTGGGGTGTGCCAGAAAAGAAAAAAGTTACTTGTGAAATCTGGAGTTTTGAGTTGCTCTTTTTTGTATTTGAAATGCAGGAAGGAAGCTAGTTCAACTCAGTCTTATGAGGAATTGACTGCAGAAGTGTTGGTAATATGAACTATTTGTTTTACTGTGTTCTCTACTCATGTTTAGTATCGTGTCAGTTATGGTTTAGTGATTGTTTGGTTTTTAATTCTGTTCCAGGAACCTTCAAGTTCAGCATTTAATTTGGTGGAGTACGACAGTAAGTTTCGTGTGGCTGTTTTGTTTTTGGTTAATTCTTGATGAATTGAAAAGGTTTAATTTTAGTTTGAGTGTGCAATTGATTTAATGTGTTCATTGGAACTCTAATCATCCTTACTTGTTTGAAGAATTCCATATTTTTAGCATTTCCATAATCCGTGTTATATGGAATCATTGCTATTTGGAAAGAAGTAGTTTGGCTTTCAAAAGGACTTTTATCTTTTGCATTTTGAAAGTTCCACTTACTGATACTAAGAGCAAGGATTAATGTACTGGATACTTTTGGTGTCTATCATTTACATATACCTGCTAAATTGAACCTCCTTGACTTCTCACTGCACTTCTCTCATTCAGTCCTTTTATTATAGTGTATTATCGTTCAACAGAATATCAGCCATCCTTAGGGAGTCTATCTCTCCTTTTTTTATATGTTTATGAGTTCTAGATACATATCAATCATGTACTTGTCAAAAAAAGTATATGTAGATCGTGTTTATCCCCTAAGTTTTGGCTTGTTGGATCTTTTAACTCCCATTTCTTCCTTTGTCCTTTTATTTGATTGAGCTAGGAGCAGGAAATTTTTCCGTTAAGACTGAGCTCTTGACTGAATGTTAATGAATTTTTCAGGTGATGCAAGCACTTCGTCAGAATGTGAAAAGGGGCATAATCCTTATTTGGACACTGACATTTTACCGGTTAAAGGTTAGCAGACCTGGAATTTCATTTATTCTACTTTGTGTAACTCTATATGTTGTCTAGTTACATATCCCTTTCATCAGAAGTACATACACACAATGTGTATGTATATACATTATATGTATATGTATATATATATATATATATATATATATAATGCATATACATATCCCCCTCGACTTGGCAACAAAAATCGGTTATGGAATAGCCTTTTAGTTGGCTTTCTCGTTCTTAAAGGACTTTCTGGCATAGTCACTTATGGAATAGCCTTTTAGTTGCTCTTTCTCGTTCTGGAAGATTTTCTGGTTAGTAGGCTTTTGACGGACCAGCAAGATAACTATGTATTACATATATGTTTCACTTTCCCTTCACTTATAAACTATATGCCCCTATTAAAGTGAGGCATGTTCTCGAAACTAGATCCACTTGTTTCTGTCTCCAACAATGAACTTATTCCATGTCTGTCTGGTGGTTAGCTTGTTTATTGTGGCTTTCGAGAGCTTGTCATTCATTCTCTCTTACATGATTTTCTCAATTCATTGTGTTAGGTAGTGGAAATGATACAGATAGAGTCAAAACTCGCAGTGAGCAGCGATTTCCTCTTCCAGGAGAACCTGCTTGTGTGATATGTGGGAAGTATGGGGAGTATATATGTGATGAGGTAAATCATTGGATCACGGGTCTGTTACTCTCTTTGTTATTTTGTACCTTGTGTTCCTTTCTTAATGAACCCAATATCCTTGTTTGCTTTGCTTGTAGACTGAAGACGACATATGCAGTACGGATTGCAAATCTGAACTTCTGCAAAATCTTAAACTCCAGCAGGTGTTTGTTCTTTCTTTTTGTATATATAGATCAGCATGGATACATGTGAAAGATTCATGAATTAACTATTGCTTTTCAAAATAATATATGCAAAAAATGAAAAAGAAAATTGATTGATTAAGTAGTAGAGATCCAGGGTCATTTTGAGAATTCTTGTTATTTTTCGAGTTCTCATTCGATCTTATAGATATGTTACCATAATTGCAAATATTAATCTGTTCGTTTTACATTGGATTCTATGATGTAGGACTATCTTTTTTTCTCCAAAAGTTCTCAAATTTATGATTAGATATGTTACCATAATACAAACTTTTTTTTTTCTGAAGAAGTGATTCCCTTCTAGAAGTGGATTATGTTATTCTTCAACTAGTATCTTATTTAGATACTTGTTAGATCTTACTAGTTGACAACATTATGTTGGTAAATTTATTAATGAATTTTCATTAATTTCACTTTAGTTTAGACTGTATATTTAACCAACTGTTAGGAAACAAGTCAAATGGACTAAGGATCTTCTAGCTACTTTATTGTAAGGTGTTACAAATAAATAAAATGATTTTGTTCCTGGTTATTTGAAAGACTACAAAGAAAAAAGAAACTTATAAATTTGAATGATGAATGTTCTTCTAGTACTTTTTATGTATATGGATAATGAAAATAATGCAAAGAGAGAAACAATACGTGCTTCGAAGAAAAAAGTTCAAATCTAATAACAGAAACTAATGATGAATTACTACCTCAGTCCCAAATAAGTTGGGGTCGGCTCTCATTTCATATTATCATCATACTAAATAAAATAAAGTGAAAAATAAGTTCAATATTTTATATTTATATATATATACACACACACACACATATATACACACATACATACATATATATGAGCCAACAATTACCTGAGTCCCAAACAAGCTGGGGTCGGCTCTCATTTCATATCATCATCATACTAAATAAAATAAGTTTAATATTTATATATAGAGATGTAACATCTGCGTACACTCTACCCTCCCAGACCCCACTTGTGTGATTATAGCGGGTATGTTGTTGTAATAACAATAATAATATTAGAAGTTCTCTGAAAGTCTGAAACCTATCCTCACTAGTAGCTATCACCTATATGGATTTGTTTCTCCTATTGTGCCCTATCTTTAGCTAAGTCTGCATTGATACCCAACATTTGTAGGTCTTTTGAGACAACTTCCTTTCATGTAATTTTAGTTCTACCCGTTCTTTTTAACACCTTCACTTATTATAGTTTCACACCTACGGATCGATGCATCTGTAGGTTCATGGAGAACATGTCTAAACCATCTCAAGCCACCTTCTCTTATTTTATCCTCAATGCCTACTACTTGCACTTTCTGCCGAATGTGGTCATGATTAACCTTATCTAATCTGGTACAAATGCACATTATCTTAGCATCCACATCTCAGCAATGCTCATCTTGTGGATATGAGTCAACAATTGTCAAAAGGAAAAAGCTGACCTTTTGTGCTAATTCCCTTGCTAAGACACATTTTTATGTTTTCTTAGCTTTGTTACATTATTTTAGTTAGGTAGAGAAAATTGGAATCTAATCAGATAGGAATTCAGCATTTTAAGGGTCCCATGTCTTGAACATTAGAGCTTCTAAATAAACTGGAGTTGTATGTCAGGAATAAGGATATGCAGTAAGCACCCAATCTGTGAATCATTTGGGCAATACTCTTACCCAAAACAAAGAAGAAGAAACATTTGAGCTGTATGTACTTCTATATATGTATGAGATACCTGCTTCTTCAACTCTAACTGTTTCTCTGATGATGTCTTAGGGGCCCTTAAGTAGCAAAGTTCAAGCTGAGACTTCTTCTGTACAGAATTGTAAATTGGAAGTTCCTGAATCTGGAGGCAACATCTGGGATTATGACCGTCATCGGTGGTCCAAGAAGAGATCTGCTCTTTGTACTTATGAGTGGTAAGCTTATTGACATTCAATTTGAAGATGAGTAATCTCTCAGGATTAGGTCTTGGGGCACCAAAGACTTTATATGTTATATGTCGATGTTCATTTTCTGCAATGAAGGTCTGCTTAGATCAATGTGCTGCATGTGGCGACCACCTTTATGATCAAAAGTCAAATGTGCCTTATTTTGTGCTCCTGATTGCTATGAAAAGTATTTTTTCAAAGTATAATTTCACTGGTGTAGTTGGAAATGTCAGAGGCCAGGTCATCTTCCTGAAGATTGTTTGGTCACAGCATCAGAAACTCTACCCCTTTCCTCTGGTCTAGCAGGTGAATCCAGCGATCAGGTACTACTTTCTTTCTTTAAGATTTTAGAAAATAAGCCAGTAGCAATTAGTAGTCATATATTTGTTAAGCTAATCTTAATAATGCCTACACAGGTGGAAGTGGCTCAAAGTAAACCCAGTATACCCAAAGAGCTTCTGCAACTCTATAAAAGGTTCCTTAGTTCCTTCTGTTTCTGCTTATTAATTTTACTCTTCTATAGTCCACTTTAATTGTATCGTGCAAAAATACAGAAGCCTCCGCCTCCTTCATTACAGAAGGAAGGAGAGAGAATATTGACCATGTGTGCTTGTTCTTTATATGTTTGGTGTATCTTCACTTTCACTTTGTGTGTGAATGAGTATTTATTCGCTATTGTTGAGAACATAAACTTTAGACCTAACTCAACCTTAAAAGCTAGCTCATGACGTGAGAATCCCATGTAAGAAGACAACAGCAAATTCCTTTCAACAAATTAGCCCCTGCATGCCTAGGTCTAGACATTTAGAGTATAAACAACATAAGATGGGGGCCGACCATAGGTAAATCAAGAACTTTGTTAAGAAAATAGACCTTGGGCTAAGTCAACCTCAAAAGCTAGCTCATAAGATGAGAATTGTCTAAAACCATATAAGAAGATAATAGCTCATTCTCTCGACCAATGTGGGACAATTTAACAACTTTGGTTTAAGATGATTAATACAATTGACAGCCCTATGTTGGATTCATCCCCATTCGATCTTCCGGAGTGTCTGTTCTCCTACTTGATCTTTGATTGATTGATGACAATGATGAAATAAATGTAATCTGAACTTTTAAAGTGTTGTCATGCCTTAGTATTATCATTCACCATGATTCAAGATAAATATACATAGTTCCATGCATTGACTTCTGCTCAACTTTTCTGAAGAATTACCTTCCTGTACCTTTCTGATGCAACTATATATTAGGAATTCCGTCTAATTTGGAACTACTATATATTTCCATTTCAACACGGAAAGAGGTGACATGTAAAAACATAGATAATAACGTGTTCACTTTATGTTTCAAAAAATGTAATCAATTTTTTGAATTTTTGCAATTTGTATTGCAAATGAATGAGACATTATTTGAAAAGATAAATAAAGATCTAGATTGATGTTCGCCTGGTGATTTAAGAAACTGTGGTAGCCAGGCTCTTCTTTGCCTGGAATCCTGTTAGCTAAACCCTTCAACTAGGTGCTTTATTTAATACTTGCCTCTACTGGTTCAGATTTCTGTCACCGTACCATGTAAAGAAGGATCAACTTTTCTATTATAATTCTCGTTGAATCTTGTATATACTTAAACTAAGTAGTTTACTTCTGATGACGAAGATTAATTGATAGCTAGTTGTGGTAGTACTTGCTAAAACTGAAGACTTTGTTCTCTCTTGTCATGTGAAAGCTAAAATCTACTGGATAAGCCAAGCTGACAAGTAGTCATATATATATATATATATGTATTTAGGATTAGATTCAGGTCCATCGCTGTAATTGGTTTTTGGTCTCTCCTAATCTGCAGATGTCATCAAATTGGTAAAAGCTCATTGGATGCTAGCTGTAACACCTGCCGAAGGACAACTACTTTAGCCATGTGTCTTGATTGTAGTAATACCTTTTGTGACAGGTAATTTTGCAGCCTTTGAAGTGAACTCAGCTTTATGTATTATAGTGCTTGATGAATGAATATGTGTCACTTCTTTTTGACAACATCAAATTGCTCTAACCAAAAGAATGACATGATGGCAAAATTTGGTGCCGTCTCCTAGTATGGAACCCCCTCCCCCCCACAAAAAAGAATCTGTGTGACCCCTAAAGTATGTCTGTACATCTTGCTTGGCGTTGATGGGAAAACAGTGACATATGACTCCTTTAGTAGAGAGTCTGTTATTTTTTTTGGAGGATAATAGGGAGATCCCCTACTTCCATGGTTGAATGTAACCGATAAGGATTCAAATAAAGAGCTGGGATTTTGTGATGAAACTAAAGGGATATAAAAAATTCACAATTCTGATTACTATTTTGAACATCAAAGTTCTTGGCCTTCTGAACCAGTGGAGCTTCTGATTTTTCAGTTTGTAGTGAAGGAGAATAATTAATCTTTATCTGTGGTGATCTCAGTGCAGGTCACCTCAGAGAACACATTTCTGGACACCCCTCGCACAGACAATATTACTCCTATAAGCTCAAGCGTTTGGTAAAGCTTTACCTATATTGGTTCCTATTTGTCTAAAGTTTTCTGTTCATATTGTATGTGTAAAATGTGACTGTTACGGAGAGTGTAAGGCTTCTAATTCTCGTTATAATACTATATTTTTAGCCATTTAGTCATTATAAGGACGTTTTTATCCATTTTATTGAAGATCAAATGCGCCAAAACATAATATTGGAATATTCAATAAAATACTATCTTTATTTTGTTTATGCTTTACTTTTCTTGAGAAAGGTAATAACTTGTATTGAAATCCGAAAGATCAGCATCAAAGTTGCTGAGAGCTGTAGTTACAAGCTCCAAGAGGAACCAAAAGAGCAAAAGAAGGGATCAACCAGTAGCTGAAGATCTTAAACATTAACAGTTGCCTATCAGATCTACTAGGTCCCCTACATCACTAACTATATCCTGTTTACACCAAAAAAAGAAGACTAAGGCAATTCATCTTTATCTTCTGAGTGGAATTATACAGATGATCAAAATGTCTCGAGTTCCTTTCTTTCCATATAGACCACCATATACAAGCTGGACTAATTTCCCACCAATCTTCTGTACCATTTTCTTCTGCCAATTTCTTTCCAGCTACTGAGGAGTTCAAAAGTGGTTTTGGGAAGGACCCAGGTAACTCCTGGAATACAAAAGAACATGTGCCACAGATTTGTAGTTGTCCTGCAATGGATGAAAAAGTGCTCATTGCTTTCCACCTCTTGACCACATAGTAGACATCATGTTTATGCTTTACTTTTGGAGCATCAATATGAAAAAGGTTTAGTTAATGTGGCATACCATTGGAATCCAGTCATATAAGCTTGTTAACTCCCATGGTTCTATCCATTTCAGTTGTGTATAACCTTAGGATGGTAGCCTGTACACGATTCCAATAGAAGCTTTTTTTTACAAGGGCATGATTCCAATAGAAGCTAAGATTGAGTAGAGCTCCCTGTATCATTGTCTGCCAGCATTCTGAATCACTGCTTCTGATTTTAACTCGTCCAAGTGAGAATTGCAAAGTATAGTCGGTCCCAAGACCTAAAGGAGGGTTGCAATAGGTTGACAGCCAATGTAAAAGTAATCTAGTCATGTGAGGGATGCAATTCGGCTAATGCTAATACCCCAATCCCATCAGTACTCCAATGCTAAGAGTATTAGGGAGAGAGTAGTTGATTGTGTTGCGTACCTGATTCTAATTTTATCACCATTTTAATTGCTCTTGATATTTTTATTTGTAGCTTTAGTTTATCATATTTACCTATATGTTCGACATGTTTAGTTATTTGATTTATTAAACATAGGTAAAATGCTGCAAATCTACGTGCAGAGTGAGAGACATCAAGGATCTTTTAGCCTGTCACTATTGTTTTGATAAGGCTTTCGACAAGTTCTACGATATGTATTCTGCAACTTGGTATGTGATGGTTTTACATCTAATAATCCTGATATATTTTGTGAAAGCATGACGTAACTCAGTAATCGACTGTAAACGCCCAACCCAGTCCTTTACCGTATCGCCGTGCTGGACAGCGAGTTTTGCACATTAAAATGCAAGTTGAAGAATTTTGGTCCTAGGTCAGAGTGATAATTGCTATTGGTGCCCCTTCCATGCAAAAAAAACTATGACAACTTATTCTAATGTCTTTGATAAAATGATTGATATTCCATCAGAATGTGCTTTAGTTCAAAAGATACTGTCATTGTTGCAACTAAAATTTTCTTGAATCCAATTCTTAAGCTATTCACCTCTCTGAAACTTGTTCAGGGCCTGGTGTAAGCATTTTATTCCTCGTAAATGACCAGTTAATATATTTTGCTATATTCAGGAAAGTGGCTGGACTTTCTATTATCTACAATTCTATTTGCTGTGAGGATCACTTTGAATGGTAAGTGATAAATTTTAATAATTTCTTGCATGTCTTGCAATACCCATCTCCACACTCTACTACAAGAACTACTCCACAGGCACAGGATAAATTGCTTGAGTGCGGGTATGGAAGGTAGTTCCTACATCGTAAAGAAACATTCTGCTAGTAAGAACTATGCATTGAGCGACTTCATCTTCTGAAGAGTTGATTCTTGATGCGACATGATGTTTCCTTTTGGGAGCAGCAAGGTACCATGCTTCAGAAATCATGAGCTGCTATGCTACTTGTCATCATCGTCATTGATTGATGTTTGGTGATGCTTTTTGAGCCGCTGTCCAATATATGAGTTAACTTTCTAACAACATACCAAATTCAGACGCAAGAGACCATTCTCGAAGCACATCTGAAAAGAAGGATTATCAGGGTCAATTGCAAGGCAATGGTTTCTGAAGTTTATCGTGTGCTGAGGTGCCAGTGGCCATTTGATTTGTATATTCATGTAAATTTGGAGGTGGGAGAGGATATGATATCCTTATTTATATCTATTTAAGGATATTTAAGTGTCATCTTCATTAATGTTAAAAGGGTAAAATGGAGAAAAAATAATTAATTATGCCTTGAATTTTTATTGTTATGCTCATGTATTGAATGATTTTTATTTCTAATGAAGTGTGTATTTGTTTCTTTAACTAATCTTATTCTTTAATGCTTTTTAAGGGATTAGCTAACCCTAGGACTCGCTCATTTACTTCGATTTGAGCTTGGAAGAGGAAAATTGAGGTTGGGAGATTAATTAATAAGAATTTGGGGGTTTAAACCCCATCTAATAACTTGAGCTATGAATAGGATAGTTAACTTGAGGTTAAATTGATTGTGCTTAATATCACACTCTAAGTCTTGGAAAAGCTTAAAGTGAAGTTTATCGATTTGGTTGGAAGACTTTCAATGAGATTTTAGAAATCATATCTATTAACATAGACTCGCTCTTAGTTATAAAATCGTAAAATACATTGGATCGTTACTTGAGAGCAAGTTCCCTAGTATTTATGCTTGTGGCCATTGATCATTTTACTTGTTTTCTAGGTTAGTTTTATCTTTGTTAGTTTTTAAATAAAAAATCAAATATTGAAAAAGTATTTAGCTTAGCTTAGGTGGTGGTAAATCCTTTATTTTTTAATTACCTTCATAATGTTCCCTGTAGATTCGACCTCGACTCATAGTTGAATAAATTATATTGCGATGATCGTGTACACTTTCTCTCTCTGAGAAGTGAATTTGAATGGTATAACCCTTTCAAGCGCAATTTTGTTCACTTTTTGTCGGCTTAACTTATTACTTAGGAATAAGGAAAACTTTTATGGTGGTAGAGGCACAATCAACCATAGTTGTATGAGGTCACCCTCTCCCTTTGATAAATGTCTTTTTGGGTCCATTTTATTGTCAATACACTATGTTCTTCTCTTTTTCTTTCAAGCACCTTTCTCCTCTTCTTTATTTTTGATAAGACGGAATTTATAAACCTAAACGGATGTTTAACCTATCCGCTTCAGTTGTTTCCCCTATTCCTCGAAATTCGAAGGATGTCTTGTCCGATCCTGATACGATCCGACTTGTGGAAGATACAAATTCAAACAATAAAAACGCGGAAACTAAAATAACAAGAAAATTGGGGGTGGAAATAGAGAGATAGAAGCAAGACTCAGAGAGTAATGATTCTATGGACAAATTTAGGTATATGAAACCTAAATCCTCCCAATTGAAATCAACCCTAAGAACCTATACTATTTGATCTTCAATAAAGAGTAATCCAAATGAATCCACAAATGAACAACTCTATATGAAAATTAATGAAAAAAGTTTCAATAGCCAACAATGAAATCCACCATAATTAACTATCACTAAATTAGCAGTACACTAAACTAACACTACAAAGTAGCTAACAAGAGTTTTACTCTCAATTCATCAATCATCAAAATCTAAGTAATGAAATGACCAAGTATGATATTTATACAAACAAGCTAAAGAAGACTAGACTAGTTATTACAATAATACCCTTAATGAAGTAAGAGCCTTGTTTGGTAGTCTTCTTTATGGATGATGGCTTGAATTTAGAAAATAGCCTTTTGCATGACTAACCACCATCGTTCCCCTCCATCTCATCTTCACTTTACGCGACCAAGCAATCATCCATACGTCATACGCTCTCCTATAAAGCTCTTCAAAGGTCTCCAAAGTCTCTCAGATCAACACGACTTGTAGGCTTCAAGTTCCTCGTTCTACCGAGTGAAACAATTTGAATCATGTGTGCTCCTCGAGATCGTATCAGATCCTAATTGAAAAGCCGCAATGATTGACTAATATAATGCTCTTATTGATAATAAGACGTGAGACCTAGTACCTCGTCCACCTGATGCTAACATTATTCGTTCTATGTGGATTTTTAGACATAAAAAAATTTGGTAGTTCTTTGAGACCTACAGGACTCGTCTTGTAGGTGATGGCAGGTCTCAACAGGTGGGAGTGGACTGTGATGAAACGTTCAGCCCGATCATAAAGTCCGCAACCATCCGGACCGTCCTCAACATTGCCCTATCCAAGTCTTGGCTCATTCATCAACTTGATGTCAAGAATGTCTTCTTACATGGGATCTTCATGAAACGGTATATATGCATCAACTTATGGGTTTCGGGGATCCTATTCATCCTAATTATGTGTGTCTGTTGCGAAAATCGCTCTATGACTGAAACAGGCTCCTCGAACATGGTACCAGCGGTTCGTCGATTGTGTCTCCTCTATCGATTTTTCACACAGAAGATCCGATAATTTTCTGTTCATCTACAACAATGGTACATACATGACTTACCTATTATTATATGTTGATGACATCATCCTCACCACATCATCTGATGCTCTCCGCTGGTCCATTATGTCTCTCATTTTCTCTGAATTTGCTATGAAGAATCTGAGGATCCTGAGTTATTTCTTGGGCATCTATGTCACTCGCCATTCTGGCGGCCTATTTCTATGTCAAAAGAAATACGCTGAAGATATTCTTGACCATGCAGGCATGACATCTTGCAAACCATCCCACACGCCAGTAGACACCAATTCCAATCGCATCGGTGATTCTAGCCCCCCATATTCAGACCCGACCCACTATCGAAGCCTGGCTGGGCCCTGCAGTACCTCACATTCACGAGACATGACATATCTTATGTCGTGCAACAAATATGCTTACATATGCACAATTCGACGAAAGAACACATGCATGTCCTCAAATGTATTTTACGATATGTTCAAGGTACACTTCACTTCTGATTACATTTATACAGGTCATCGCTCACTGGTCTCGCTGCTTATTCTGATGCTGATTGGGGTGGATGTCCTGACACCCGACGCTTCACGTTTGATTCTGCATTTTTCTCGGAGATAATCTAATTTCTTGGTCTTCCAAAAGGCAACCTACACTATCCCAATACAGTGTCGAAGCAGAGTACAAAGATGTCGCCAACGTCGTCTCTGAGTTTTATTAATTTTGTAACCTTCTACTTGAGTTTCACTGCATGATTAAAAAAGCAACATTGATCTACTATGAGATGAACATTTATTTTGTTCGCGAAAAAATGGTTCGTGGTCAAGTTTATGTTCTTCATGTTCCTTCCATATTGTCGACATCTTCACCAAAGGACTTCCGCTCATACTATTTTATTTTCGAGCTAGTCTCAATGTTTGTGAACCTACCGTTTTGATGCGGGGCTATTATAATTTGGTTTATTATTATATATATTGTACATTATTGATGATGTGTGGGAGAGGGATTTAAGAGTTTCATCGAATATAAACTTGAACAATGGTCACTTTTGGAGTTAAGTTAGGTCTAAGATAAAAGAAGGATTGAGTTAAGCCTACTATCTATTCTTTAGAATTTTGTCTTCCCCCTTATTTTCTCTAATTTCTCATTTGCTAAAAATTAAATGCGATAATTAATGGATCAATACTAACCCAAATGCGATAAAGAAGAGAAGAGGCTGTTGGTCGGTTCCATTCTCCATGATCCTTTTCACTGTTTCAGGTGTACCAAATAAGTCAATAACTTATTTTCAGCTACATTTTTATCTAAACATGCATTTTTTAACACCCGTTCCTTGTTATGCTTCCTTGTTTCATTTGGCATCAATTCAAGTGCCGGAGCAAGCTAACTTTACATTTATTATTTCTATCTTTCCTTTTCCCTGAGTTGAACCAGAAGAGACTGCAATTGAAGAGACTCAAAACCAGAATCAACACATCTCAGAAGAACCAATAGCTCGGCGCGGGTTTTTTCAGAAAAAGAAGAACAGACACCTTCAGTTAATGTAACAGTAAAAAAGACACTTACACGATCGATGCAAGTCATCTTTTATTTCTCTAACAGAAATCACTAAAGACCAACCTAGCTAGCTAGGGAAATGTTTAAACCACAAACAAACTGAGCACTGAAAGCTCACTCAACTTGAACATTGAAAACATCTTTCCTCTCTTCTTCCTTCACCTTAGGAACCGCCACTTTCAGCACCCCATTCTTCATCTCCGCCTTAATCCCATCCAATTTATACAAATTTTGAGGAATTTCCAACCTAGTAGAGTACCTTCTCCTATACTCTTCATCCTCCAATTCCTTTTCGCCTTCTCCTTTGATGATCAACGTGTTCTCCTCCACTGAGACCTTCACATTCTCCTTGTCAAGCCCAGGCATATCCATTTTTATATACAGAGCATCGTCATCCTCCTTCACGTCCCATCCTCTCCTTGCTCCAACTGAACCACGAGCTGCTGCTGTAAATGGAGAATCCATCATTTGGTCCATCATGTTTAGCAGCTGGCTCACGCTCCTTGGTGGTGAAAATGGATCAAACACATCTGTTTAAACCAAAAACTCCAAATCAGTCTAAAAATACAGTAGTAGATAGTTTATTACTAACAGGGACGACTAATTACAATATACTGGATCACAAATTTGAGTAAAACAGAGATATGAGGGAGTACTTTTCGCTTTTCGAAAATCAATTCGACTAAAATCTGAAGTTAAACTAAATTAAATTAATATTTTTATATTAAGATTTATATATTTAAAAACTAAATTTAATTTATGTGATATAATTTAACTTAACCAGAAATTTAAGAAATAAAAAGAGACTTTTGAATGTTGTGATCTAATAAAAAAAATCAAAAATATTTATGTGCTTATAGACCATCTTGTTAAGCGTGTCCATTACCGGGATCTCGTAGGAAATCTATAAAGATAAATAATAAAATTAAATTGTTACAAAATAAAAAAAAATGTATCATTTTTTTAAATGGACTAAAAAATATCATATAAACTGAGACGGAAGAGGTATAATTTGTAACTTTTCTCACATTATTTTGATAAAAAAATACCATCTTAAAATATTAATCAAAACCAAAATACCAAATGAGTCTAAAAAACATAGTAGTAGCTAGTTTAACAGAACTGACTAATTACTATACTGGTTCACAAATTTGAGTAAAACGTAGATACTAGGGAGCAGATAAGTAACCTTAGAACAAACACATCTATTATGCCAAAAGTTCAAATAAGTCTAAAAGATACAGTAGTAGTAGCAGTTTAACAGAACCGATTATTTAGTATCAATATTGTATCACATATTTGAGCAAAACAGAGATATGAGGAGACTAAACGAGTAAGTAACCTCAAAATTGGGAAAAACAGAGATGTGAAAGAGTAGATAACTAACCTGAGAAGAAGCTGGGTAAAGCGTCTCGATGGCGATAGACGGAGCGATCGGAGCGGCGATCAACATCAACGCTGCGGTCATCGTCGTCGAAAGGAGTCATTTGAGTGTTAGTATTGAAAGATCGGAAAACAGAAGGAGCAACGGCGGTTGAGCGGATAGGGTTAACAAATCTGCTGAAGAGTGCTGAGGTGGCGGCGGCCCTCTTAAGAGCAAGTGAAGTAATTGCCATTACTGCTAATAAAAAAATTGCTTAATTACGACGAGTAGGTTTAATGGAATTGATTTGCCAACTAAGCTTCACGTTGTATATATTTGGTGGAGAAGGATGAACAAATGTGTGCTTTTATTGACTTGGAGAAGGGGAAAGAAGGATTCTAGAACCTCATGGAAGCTTTTAGAAATTCCAGAGTTATGGAGTGCAGATTTTATTTACCAGGAAGTTTCTAGAGGCTAGTAGACATATTGATTCGTTAAACTTAAATTATATATGACATCATCTACAAAATTATATTATCCGATTAAATAATTTAATTTCTTAGATAAAATAAAACGCACTGTAAGTAAACATATAATTGTTTTTTTGATGTATTATTGTAATATATTTATAATTTTAAGATATAATATTAGTTTCAAGAATAATAAATATTAAAAACTTAACACATGGTTTAGTTTTACACTCTTATAAGATTTTTGTATTATTCTTCGTTTTCGTACTCCCATTTTATAAAATTGGATTTCTAAAATAAGGTATAACATAAAAGGAAAAATGAGATAAAATAAAACTTTTAGAGTATTAAATAAAAAATCAGAAAATATCATTTTTAAAATATTACAAACAAATATTTTTATTTTTCTATGTAAGTAATTGTTAAAATGCATGAAGATTAATTTTCTTTAGATAAATACATTAAGATAAACAAAAATATTCCTTAAAGAATGACACCTACAAGAGAAACCAACAACATATACCCTTCAGTCGAAATTGTAAAATAAAAGATTCAAATATGAATGCATATTTAAAATAATTAGTTTAGTGTATGCATAATGAAATAGCCTCAAGGAATTTAAATGAAGGAACTACTGAAGAATGCATTCATGAACTTGATACGGTGATTAATGACCTTGACTCCTTGAGTAACGCAACAAAATGGATGACAATCACCTATTGAATTATCCTGGGTGAAAATGATACATGTTCAGAGGTCCAAAGTTTAGAAGAAATTGTAGCTAGTATTGTTGAAAATCCTATTGAGGATGAAACTGAAGATGATACAATGCATTTGCAACAAATTACACGAAAGGAAGTACTATAGCGGCAACAACTCTTCGCAATTTTTTGTTGCAGTATGAGAACGCAACGTCGAAGCTTTTGGATGCAGTAAGGAAAGTTAGAGATGAAATACAGCTAGATTTAAATTTTAAGAAGAAGCAAATAACAATAGAATTATATTTTACTACGTTGTCCTAGTTGTATTTGTAATTTTATAGAATTATTAATTTAGATCTTGGGCCCAAGTTGGGACTGAGAAAATTATTATTTTAGAGAGGTTATTAATTTATAGAAGTTCTAATGTATATTGTGTATTAATTTTGTATCTTAATTAGTCTTGTACTTTTATCATAATTATATAGTTAGTCTTCAAATAGAATAGGGTTTTAGATGTAAAGTAGGAAACATGATTTTTTTATATGTAACTTGTATATATACTCATTTTATTAATGAGAATAATCAAGAAATTATTTATTTCACTGATGAAATAAGAATAAAATCATCCATTAATTTAATCTTCCTCATTGAAGAGATTAAAATGTTTACTATTTACCCTTTGTATTCTTCACCCTCCCTTTACCATTTGTCACTTTGTTTGAATGCGTAAATCATAAGTCAAATTAGAAGCTGTTATATTAATCGCAAATGCCATATTATCTCAAATATATTCCATAAAGAAACCAAAATAGAGGACCATCTATTATACATTTGCTAAAATGGTTTATAGACGATCTAATTAGAAGCAATCATTTTTATTTAACGATGCTTCATAATTACGATTACTCTAATCAGTACAGAGCAAGCACTTAATTGCATCCTATAATTGTAAGAATTCTCTTGTTGAGCAACTCCATTTATGGATACTTGCATTGTCCATAAGCTGCAAGATTACCAAATAAACATAAACCAAATAATTATATACAATTTAAAGTTTACAACACTTTGCTACAATTACAAGACCAAATCATTTTTTGGTACGCAGGAAGTAGATTATGTGAACATATTTAGGTGCTTTTAATTGCAAAATGTATTTAAAGTAAAATTCAAAACAAAATTAAGTCCCTCATAGTCATACATACACAAGAAAAAGGGAGAAGAAAACAGTATAGGAAATAAAAATTGTGTGTGGGGGGTGGGGGGGTTGCATGGTTAGCTGTAAAGAATGAATTTTGAGCCTAATTCAATCCCAAAAATTAACTCGTACGATGGAGATTCTCCAAGTCCATATAAGGAGTCTATGTTTCCATTCCATATTCGTATGACGGTCCAACATCGGTGAATAAAGAATTGAAATGTCTGGCTCTGATATCATGTAAAGAATAGATCTTGGGTCTAACTCAACTCCAAAAGCTAGCTTGTAGGGTGAGTATTGTCCAAGTCCATATAAGGAGTCCATTTTTCTCATTCAATTTCCGATGTGAGACTCTTAAGGAGTCCATGTTATCATTCATTTCCGATGTGAGACTCTTAACACTCCCCCGACACAACATGAACAAAGAATTGGAATGTGTCTGACTCTGATACCATGTAAAGAATAAATCTTGGGTCTAATTCAACCCCAAAAACTAGTTTGTAAGGTGAAAATTGTTCAAATCTATATAAAAAGTCCATATTACCATTCTATATCCGATGTGGACTCTTAACATTACCCACGAATAATTCAACCTCCATTGTATTGCACCACCCCACATAGTAAAATTTCATGTTCCTGCCCGTCCTGCTCCAACTTCATAAATTGCTAATCTTATTTTTCTTTTCATTAAATTGAGCCACTTTAATAGCTTTTACATTCTTTAAAATAAAAGTTGTTATGAAGGTCAAGGACAAAGGAGGACCTATGTTCATTGAAGTGGGTTCACCACATATATGTGCCAAAAAAATCTTAAAATGTAGATGTGTTTGATAGAGAGGAAAAAATAAATATTTTTTAATGTTTGTTTAATCATTTAGGAAAACATATTTTTTAAAATAAAAAGATGACTTCTCTAATGAAATTGAAAAAAGGTTGTCTCTCTCATCCACCCCAGATACCACATGTGCACCCCCAGTAAATTCTTTTTTTTTTTTGATAATCCAGATATTCAGGCTTGCGCCTAACTATTTCACTAGTATTATCTAGACGTCCTGGAGATGATAGACTCGGTCCCTCATCGCTATCACCAAGGTAAACCATAGAATGTACTTCATTAGTCAGGATCTAAGAGCGGACAACTGATAAATGACACAAGGCTCAATCCCCTGTCGGGGATTGATCCCACACTGAGCATGCCAACACGTCTTAGCGCCCATTTTTTGCCACTGAAATATACCCCGGGAAATAATTTTTCGTTGAGAGGAGACTCGAACACGAAATCCCTCCCAACATACCTTAGTGTAATGACGACTGGGCCAAACACCTCGAATCCCAGTAAATTCTGATATTACAAAATTTGAAAGGAGAAACTGTCATCCTAGTAATGAGTAATCCAATTGGGATGCCCTTTCCCTCTCCCTCCCATCACATCTCTTCTCCAATCCACATTTACTTTCATATATTTGCTTAAATTATAAAAAATTTAAAATAATATTTTTTTACTTATCAAATATAATAAAGTAAACAAAAAAATTACTTATAAAAAAATATTTTCCTTCATACCAAGTACACCCATAATAATAATAATAATAATAATAATAATAATAAAATAGAACCTATATTTTCAATAAAATTCAAGATCTTGAGTACAATAAATTTAATTTTGAATCTACTTCTAATCTAGTGCTAGCAAGCTAACCCCACTTGGGATCATTAAGATATTGAAATAATTTCCCTTAGAGATTTCTTTCATTAATCACAATATATATAGTTGTACAAATGTGATTTTTAATACAGTAAGAATCCTAAGTTATCTTAAATACATGATACTAATAAATACAATATATATTGTGAATATTTGAAGAATATTCGCTAACACACCCCCTCAGACGGAGCGGGAGGAGGCTGAATGCTCACGCTTGATCTGAAGTCTGTGAACAGTTGTGTTACACCTCGTAGTTCCAGGGTATGTATGTGAGGACGTATGTACGAGAATACGACATTAAGATTGGAAAGGAAGAAAGATTTGATTTTCCGACGAAAATTTTTCCGGATTTTGTGAAGGAAAAAGGTTCGTTAATGGGAATTGGATTCCCAGATTTGGTATTCGGACTTCTGGGAATATAATAGAATTATGGAATTTTATTTCCTGATTTGGTCACGTGGGGCCCACGGGAGAAATTTACGGTTTTGTGGGGCCCACTTTGTTTTCGAGATTTTGGCCATTATGGAGATTTTCGGGAGATGAAATATTTTGGACGAGTAGGTGGGCGACATGTGTCACCCCCTTAGGTGGCACATGGCCGAAATCTTGTGCCATGTGTCCCTTGGCCGAAATGACTCAACAAGTGGCAAGCCACTTGTCTTAAATTTTGTGTGGACATGTGGTTTGTGGGGCCCACACACACATGTCCCCAATCTTGACCACACACTTGCTTGCATCCTAGCCATTGGTTGTTCTATAAATACCCCTTAAGCTTGCAAGACTTCACCTCACACTTAGAATTAATTTCAAGTCTTGAAATATACTCTCTCCCTTGGCTAAGTTGCTCTCGGCTTTTGCCCTTCCCCTTGACCAAAGGTTGTCCAAAAATCCTTAAACTTTTAAGTGTTCTTCCTTAAGGTGTTAGGAAGATTGTGAACCAAGAGTTAGAAAAGATTTCACACCCCTAGCCTTAAAATCTTGCCTTGGCCGAAACTTGCCAAGTTTGTACCTATGTATTCTTCATTTTTTGGAGTTGAATCTTGAATAGAAGTTGGTTAGGAACTTCTAAGAGTTGCTTGGAGTGTATTGGAACGTAAAGAATTGGAGCTAAGATTCCTAAGGATCGACTTTTAAGCATTGGATAATTTTGGGCTTACCGAGGTAATGATCTTTGTCCTTCTATTATAATTGGATATTACATGTTGTAGTAGTTTATAATTGAGTATATGGTATGTGGATAGAAGGTTGAAAAGAAATGGACTGTTTAGTATATTGTGCGTAATTTTACACGCCCATTAGGCGTGTAATCCCTTTGAGTTGTTGACATCGCGCCTTAAATGTGGCATGTTGGCTATTGATATCAGGCCTTGAAAAAGGTGGAGAGGTAAGTAGATGCAGGGGAGGTGCTGCCCAATTTTCCGTAGAATAAGGAACCTTATACTTAGAATTATTCTACGAAGAGAACTAGAAGTTGATAGATGTATTGTGGTTATTATAGGTGGATTGTCTACGCGCGGCATACTCGACTTGGCTTGTGGATTAAGCCGAAGAGGTATGTGATTCTTCCTATTCTCTTGAGCATGATTATTTGTGAAATATATAGTGCGGTAGACGCACGTGTGTTAAAGGAGTTGGATTTCCTTTTTGTGTTCTTGACTTGATTCTAGAGTTAAGTGACTTGATATGAAATGTTAAGAACTTGAATTATGTTACAAAGTTGTGAAACCTCATTCGTGAGTAATGGGTACTTGGTCTTTAAAAAGAATAAAGTTATCTTGATTTCGGAAATGTGAGTAGTTGTCCTTGGTTGGTTTAAAGTATAAAGTGTTATAACAGCTTTATGGGAAGTTAGTTATAACGACTTTATGAAAACGAAAGAATGGTTGTATCATTGGTTTTAAAACGGTAACTTGATATTTTTAAGAAGTAATGAGGCTTAAACTATTTTAAGAAGTATATTGTTACTTGACCTTTGAAAGGAGAAGTGTTTTGTTTAAAAGGAAGGCATGATATTGTCTTGATTTGGTTTTGAAAGCTAAACGACTTGATTTCAAAAAAGGAGAAGTAACTTGATTTAAAAGTATGGGTTACTTGTTTTTTATATGAGTGAGTTACTTGGGTTTTTAAAAGTATACTTGATTTTAAATGCCTTGTAAAGATTTTCTGAAGGTGTAGTAATTTGGTTTGAAAAGAAAACGTGTTTTGATATTACGAGTATTAGTATCGTGTGGCTTTTACGTAAAAAAGAGGTCTTTTTGAAAGAATGAAAGTATGTAATACTTTGGGGTTAAAACCCGGATTGTTGGCATGAAATGAAAGTACCTTGTGTGAGTAACTTGCCTATGTTTTGCTTATGATAGCCTTGTAATGATTTCTGAAGGTGTAGTATGTTGGTTTGATAAGTAAACATGCTAGGATACTACGGGCGTTAGTATCTTGGGACTTTTATGTGAAGGGGGTTTTCTTGTTGTGCTTATGTTGTTTACGATAAGCCGGGTGCGCTTGTATTATATCACATACCCCCCTGACTTGTTATGTTGCCGCGGGTTAGCTACCCCCGATGCGAGGAATACCTCATGCGGGTCCATGTGACCTATGCGGGCTACGGTAGTCCAGGAATCACTCCGGGTGTGTTACGTCGATGCGAGGAATACCTCATGCGGGTCCATGTGGCCTATTGATCGGTGTATTTTATATACACTTTTTGAGTCTTTTTTAATTAGTATTTTACTCATTTTATTTATGTTTAGTATAGTATTAGGGTCGTTTTCCTTTCTTTTGTGTCACAGCGGTCAAAAATGGAGAAATGGCGGAAAGGAGATGAAATGAGCATAAATGAGATGGAATTGCACACTAAAAGGGCCAAGAGATGAAGTCTAAGAAGTTCCGGGAATTATAGAGAAAATCAGACGAAGTCCGGACGAGAAAAGACGACGAAACGGAAATTCGCCAGAAAAATGTCACAGGCGCCGCGGCGCCGGGCAGCAGAGCCGCGGCGCCCAAAGTGCTGAAAGTCCCGAGAGTTGCTGAATTTCAGGCGCGCGCCTCATAGGTCGCAGCGCCGACGCGGATTTATAAGTCTGAGCCGAATTTGACATATTTTCGTAATCCTAAAGGGATTATTTTTCCTTTCTAAAGTGGATAACTTTTCCTTCCTAAAGGATAACTTTTCCTACCCTAAAACCCTTACCTAAAAGGATTCTAATAACTTTTCCTACCTAATAACTTTTCCTACCTTAAAACCTTTACCAAAAAGGATTCTACCTAAACTTTTCCTTTTCCTACAAATTCTTAACCCTTCACCTAAAGGATTCTTCGCTATAAATACTTACACCATTAGAAGAATTCGGATTCTCCAACCAATTCTCCATTCCACCATTCACCATTCTACATCCATCCACCCATCAATCCATCTTGTAAATATTCCACAACACAACCTCGATGCTTGGCTCGAGTCTCGCTCTTAGTTTAGTTAAGTTTCTTTTCTTTTCTTTTCTTTATTTCGGTTTTGATGTTAAATATTGAATTAGTTCTTAGCGTGACAATGGCTAGGAACTAATTCTCTTATGTGGCTTTTCTATGTTGAATTTCTTGAACCTTATGTTATAAATTAACGACGCTTATGGTTATTTTTCTTATTGTGAGATCTATCCAATAATCAATGAACTCTTGTAATTAATTGACAACTAATTATCACTATATGATTTCTAATCGATTACGAAGGGGATTGTGAATATCTTTGTAAGTTGGGTGACGGTCTTGAATTGGGGATGAAAATACCTCAATTAGATTTGTAAGCGTTGATGAGAGGCTTAACAACCCTAATTTTGCGATCATGCGCGACGGCCAACTAGGTTTTTGTTCTTAATCCTCCTATAGCGTTACCTTATCAAATAAAGTTAGGTAAGGAACAATACTGGGTTGAGTGTTTATATAACCTAACGGAGTATAAAACGATTTCAGAACCCGCTTTCTCCAAAAGAAGAATACCATAAGTTAATGCATTAGTAAGTATGTTTAAGAGAGTAAGGATACATAGAAGCCCTATTCTCATCACATCTGAAGTAATTCTTGATAGCTTTTATTATTCTTAGTTATAAATAACAAATCCAAATATTAATTAGCCAAATAGATACTAGAAAATAGATAACTGGTACTTGAACCCTAATCCTAGAGGACGATATTCGGTCTTATCTAAGACTATACTACTTGATACGATAACGTGCACTTGCGTTTAAAAGTGTGTGCATATATCGCGCATCAAGTTTTTGGCGCCGTTGCCGGGGATTAGGCAATAGTTCAATATCAAATTATCTATTTTTAATTTCTAATTTGGTTTTAATTTTTTTTTATTTTTACGTTTTTCGTTATTAAAAACAAAAAAAACAAAAAAAAAACAAAAAAAAAATAATAAAAAAATCGAGGTGCCGTGATTCGTTGTTGGTTTTGATTCATCTCAGGGATCCTCAAGACATGGATTTATACTGTCAATATGATCGAGAGCCAACCATAGAGGAACAGAGGGAGGAATTACGAGAAACCCTACTTAGTCTCACGAGGCGCCAAGCTCAGTTCATGGACGAAATGAGGTCGGGCATAAAGAGGTTGGAAACGCAAATAGCAGAACTCGCGATCATATTCAACAGCGAACAACAAATTGAGGAGCCTGAATCACACCCAACTATTGAGGAATCTGGCGAGATAGTTGGTGTAGAGAAGGAAAAGATTGCAGAGATCCAATTATTCACCTTCTTGGATTCCTTGGAAAATCTTTTTCTTATACCTATTGCAGAAGAAACACCACCAGCTGTCAAAGTTGACTCCCAAACAGGAAGTCAATACCATCAAGGGCACCCCCTAGAGTTTAAAGATGTAGGGAATCTCACTGATCCCTACATTAGAGAGATCCTAAAAGACAAGCATGTCTTGAGCACTTGGGGGATAATCGTATATTTGAGGCCCTTGTTTGAAGCAATTGTTGTAGTTGAAGTGAGACCTGCAACAATAACTCTGCGGATTGCAAGCAGTTCGCAGAAGGATCCAATGGGCACTCGTAAAGGTTAAAGGCGTCCGGCTAAAAGACGTTAAAGACAGCGCTTGTTGGGAGGCAACCCAATGTTTTTAATTATGTTATTTCAATTCATGTCTTTATTTTATTTTATTTTGTCTTGAAACTCTCACGGTCTTGGGTTCTTGTTTTGTGTTGTTGGATGACAGTGAAAAAAGAAGGAAAAGGAAAAAAAAAAAAAAAAAAAAAAAAAAAAATAAAAAAAGCGATCGTCGCGCGCAGCTGAGAATCAGAAGCGCAGCAGAAGAGCCACAGTACTAGCAGCGCATGCTACGAATCTGAGCGGCGCCGAACTTCAGAGAGCAATATTTCCGTGCCAATTCCAGAATTTTTCCTCCTAGACCTCCATTATGACCACTGTGTTTTGTCAGTAAGTTGTCCATATTATTTTTTTTGAGTATTGCACACATTGGGGACAATGTGTGATTTAAGTTCAGTGTTTTATTTGTGTCTTGTTATGTTTCGATTAAGTCTTTTTATTTGTTTTGTGTTTATTTTTGAGTCACAAATTTTTTCTTTTTCTTTTCTTTTTTGAGTCATAATTGTCACAAAAATCATGTATTTGTAGTTGCTAGAAACACCTAGTGAAGTAAGGTGGAATAATGTAATCGAATTGAAGCAACTATCTAAAACACCTAAGTTAGATATGCCAAAAACTCACGTAACTGCCTATTTGGAGTTTCTTGCTTGAGTTATGCATGCTAAATGATAAATACTTATGTGTTATGAGTGCTTGCTATTTGAGGCTAAATAATTAGGATATGCATGTTAGAGAGATGACTCAGCATTTCTTTGATAGCCAATTCTTACCATTCTTTTCTATCCCGCACTTTAAAAATATATCCCTAGTCACCCATTGAGCCAAAAATTGAAACTTTTTCTTTGACACCCCATATTCCCACAATTGTGCCATAAGTAAAAATATGAAAAGTGGAATACATTGTGTATTGAAAAAGGAAGACAAAAGGAGTGAATAAGCGTGTGCTTGATAAAAAGTAAAATAAAATAGGCAAAGCCTAAGTTTGGGGTGCTTATTATGATTATACATTTCACTCTCCCAAAACAAAGAGGGAAAGATAGAATCGAATGAAGGAAAGAACCAAAGAAAAAGGGAAAAATTGAAAAGCTAAAGAGCTTATGGTACACAAAAATGAGCCTAAATGCCTATTTTTACCTACCCCTACCTAAAGCCTACATTACAACCCTTAAAGTCCTCAAGATCTCTTTTATGCATATCCGAATTAGTGGAGAATAGCAAGTAAGCATGCCATAAGAATTCTTGAATTTATATGCATGATTTAGTATATTGACTTCCATTAAGCATGATGAATATGAGTTTGCGAAATATCTAGCTTCTTGTCTTTGAAATTTCATGCTACATGTTCCTGCATATTATTCTCGCTAACCTTCATGTTTTTCTAGATAACACTAATACAAAGAAAATGATCAATGGCTGAGTCTTTTATTTTTCGTTCTTTGAGTCTTTTATTTTCTTTCTTTCTATCTTTGCTCGAGGCAAGCAAAGGTTAAGTTTGGGGTATTTGATCGGTGTATTTTATATACACTTTTTGAGTCTTTTTAATTAGTATTTTACTCATTTTATTTATGTTTAGTATAGTATTAGTCGTTTTCCTTTCTTTTGTGTCACTGGTCAAAAATGGAGAAATGGCGGAAAGGAGATGAAATGAGCATAAATGAGATGGAATTGCACACTAAAAGGGCAGAGATGAAGTCTAAGAAGTTCCGGAATTATAGAAAATCGACGAAGTCCGGACGAAAAAGACGGCAAACGGAAATTCGCCGTAAAATGTCAATGGCGCCTTGGCAGTAGCCATGGCGCCCAAAGTCTTGAAAGTCAGAGTTGTTGAATTTCAGTGGCTGATCTAACATGCGCTGCCGCGGATTTATATTTTCGTAATCCTAAAGGGATTATTTTTCCTTTCTAAAGGATAACTTTTCCTTCCTAAAGGATAACTTTTCCTACCCTAAAACCCTTACCTAAAAGGATTCTAATAACTTTTCCTACCTAATAACTTTTCCTACCTTAAAACCTTTACCAAAAAGGATTCTACCTAAACTTTTCCTTTTCCTACAAATTCTTAACCCTTCACCTAAAGGATTCTTTGGCTATAAATACTCTACACCATTAGAAGAATTCGGATTCTCCAACCAATTCTCCATTCCACCATTCACCATTCTACATCCATCCACCCACCAATCCATCGTGTAAATATTCCACAACACAACCTCGATGCTTGGCGGAGTCTCGTTCTTAGTTTAGTTAAGTTTCTTTTCTTTTCTTTTCTTTATTTCATTTTGATGTTAAATATTGAATTAGTTCTTAGCGTGACAATGGCTAGAACTAATTCTCTTATAGGCTTTTTCTATGTTGAATTTCTTGAACCTTATGTTATAAATTAACGACGCTTATGGTTATTTTTCTTATTGTGAGATCTATCCAATAATCAATGAACTCTTGGTAATTAATTGACAACTAATTATCACTATATGATTTCTAATCGATTACGAAAAGGGGATTGTGAATATCTTGTAAGTTGGGTGACGGTCTTGAATCGGGGATGAAAATACCTCAATTAGATTTGTAAGCGTTGATGAGGCTTAACAACCCTAATTTTGCGCATTGTGCGTGTGATCAACTAGGTTTTGTTCTTAATCCTCCTATAGCGTTACCCTTATCAGCGAAAGTTAGGTAAGGAACAATACTGGGGTTGAGTGTTTATATAACCCTAACGGGAGTATAAAACGATTTCGTAAACCTGCTTTCTCCAAAAGAAGAATACCATAAGTTAATGCATTAGTAAGTAGCATAAGCGGAGAGTAAGGATACATAGAAGCCCTATTCTCATCACATCTGAAGTAATTCTTGATAGCTTTTATTATTCTTAGTTATAAATAACAAATCCAAATATTAATTAGCCAAATAGATACTAGAAAATAGATAACTGGTACTTGAACCCTAATCCTAGAGGACGATATTCGGTCTTATCTAAGACTATACTACTTGATACGATAACGTGCACTTGCGTTTAAAAGTGTGTGCATATATCGCGCATCACCTATGCGGACTACGGTAGTCCAGGGAAATGTCGCGGGTTAGCTACCCCCGATACGAGGAATACCTCATGCGGGTCCACGTGACCTATGCGGACTACGGTAGTCCAAGAGTAGGACTCGCACAATGATACTAAGGGCGAATGGCCCAACTTCGATCATTGGCGGTCTAGAAAGACCCCGTTAGCATTGTTGGTACGGTAGGTTCTGGTAGCTGGCTTTCGTACTTGCCCCGGTTAGTTGATGATGCAGGCTGGTTCTGGTAGCTATGCCTTCGACTTGCCGTGACGGTTTATGACACAGGTGGGACCTGGTGTTCATGTGTATTCCTTGGTGTTATTTTATCATAGACTGCCGGCAGTGAGGAAGGAATTCCACGGGCATGATTGATATTGTGGGCGTGAGACCCATGGTTATATTTGAGTGATGACTTTGAGGGCGTGAGTCCCTGACTTGACATGACTGCTTATATATTGTGTATTGTAGCTTGGTTATCATACATGTCTCCTGTTTTATATAGACTATTATGATTTCATTCTGATATTTTGATTTCACATACTGTACTGTTATCGACCTCCTTGGCTGCGTCACGCCGCAGTGAGGTACACCGGTTGTTGATCCTCGCTCATAGGATCACGGTTCTGCGTATTGGGAAGCTCCGTTTCTCCGGAGGCTTATCTTTTGGTATAGATTTCCTGTCATTGTAAGTACTTGTACATTCAGGGGTATGGCGGGGCCCTGTCCCGTCGTAGTTGTTATAAAAACTCTTAGAGGTCTGTAGTACTGTTGTGAGTTGGGCTTGTAAAGGATAACTGTTCGGGTTTTATATATATGCAGAAAGGTGACCGTTTGGGTTAGTCTGTTTCTTATTTTATATCTTGTTTCATGTCTATGATTTTATTTCCGCTGGTTTTTCTCTGATGTGTTATCACTAGGGTGCCCGGGGTAAGGCACCAGTCGCGGGCCCGAGGCCGGGTCGTGACAAGTTGTCTGGGTAGTCCCTTTGTGAAGATGTCTGCATACTGATAAGAGGGAGGTACATGTAGAATTTTGACAAGACCACGTGACACCTTCTCACGAACAAAATGAATATCCATCCCAATATGTTTGGTCTGCTGATGCTGGACCGGATTATGAGACATATAGATAGCATATCACAATAGACTATAGATGTCTTACGCAATGGACAACTCAGCTCCAAGAGGAGATTCCGGATCCAACAGATCTCAGCAACTACATTAGCAACACCCCTATACTCTGCTTCGGCACTGGATCGGGATAACGTGGCTTGTCGCTTGGCAGACCAAGAGATCAGATTATCCCCTAAGAACACACAATAGCCTGAAGTAGAGCGTCTCGTGTCCGGGCACCCTGCCCAATCAGCATCTGTGTAGGAAAGTAACCTATTCGGAGCGTAGGGGTAGAGATGCAACCCATAGTCAGGAGTGCCCTTAATGTCTCTGATAATACGCTTAAGAGCAGCAAAATGGGGTTCCCTCGGAGTATGCATGAACATACATACCTGCTGGACGACATATGCAATATCGGGCCTGGTGAAAGTGAGGTACTGAATAGCACCTGCAAGACTTCGATAGAGAGTAGGATCAGACACTGGATCACCCTCAGAAGCACTGAGCTTGGATTTCGAATCAACAGGAGTAGGCATAGCCTTGCAATTCGACATCTTAGCTCTGAACACAATTTCTTCTGCATACTTACGCTGACTCAGGAACATAGTATCTGCAGATCTAGTGACTGATATACCCAAGAAGTAACTCAGCTTACCCAAATCAGTCATAGCAAATTCAGTTTTGAGAAGAGAAATAATGTCATTTTTCAACTTATCAGATGAGGCAGTGAGAACAATGTCATCAACATATAATAACAAGTAAGCGATGTGACTACCATGATGAAAAATGAACAGAGATGTGTCACACCTGCTGCAAATAAACTCAATCTACATAATATACATGACAAACCTGTCATACCAAGCATGAGGTGTCTACTTAGACCATAGAGTGACTTCTTGAGACGACAGCCATAATGAGGAACAACCAGATGAACAAAACTAGGTGGTTGATGCATGTATACAGTTTCTTTCAAATCCCCATGAAGAAATGCATTCTTGACATCCAGTTGATGAATCAGCCACTTCTTACCCATAGCAATGCTAAGAACAGTACGAATCGTAGCCGGTTTAACAACTGGGCTAAAGGTATCACCACAGTCAATGCCCTCCTGCTGATTAGTGCCATTTGCCACAAGTCTAGCCTTGTAGCGTTCCAAAACACCACTATCTCTGAAATTGTGATGAAAAAGTCACAAGCATCTGATCACATTCCCCCCCTCTGGTCTAGGGACAAGATTCCAAGTATGCTGCTTAGTTAAAGCATTATATTCCTCAGACATGGCTGCATTCCAATTAGGGTCAAGTTTGACCAATTTGGGGTTCTTTGGGAGTGGAGAAATGATTTGGACAGACATGTTAAACTGGACTTTAGATTTGAAAATTCCGTGTTTGGCACGATTTTCCATTTGGTGATTGGGGACATTGGGTGGTGGCATTGTTGAAGTGACAGGTTCAGAGGTTAGTTCACTGGAAGGGTGGCGCATGCATCCTCGAGGACCGCGGTCTTTGGCGATGGAGAGCGATGAACTCACTGGAAGAGGGGCACCGCGGTGCATCCTCGAGGGAACGCGGTGCTAAAAGTTCTGCAGGAAGAGAGGGCTCACTGGAAGGCAGGCATCGCGGTGCATCCTCGAGGGACTGCGGTGCTAAGCATGAAGAGGGGGCTCACTGGAAGGATGGCACAGCGGTACATCCACTGTGGACCACGGTTCTGAAGTCGAAATTTGGGTAAGCTGACTTAGAATGGTTGGGGATATGACTGGTTCATCAAGAAATGAGTAGTCTGGTTTTCGGTATTTCTGAGGGTTTGAAAGCGGAAATATTGTCTCATTAAACGCGACGTGACGAGAGATGTGAATTTTACGAGTTGACAAGTCATAGCACAGATAACCCCTATGGTTGGGTGAGAAACCAAGAAATACACAGGGTGTAGTTCGAGGATCCAACTTATGAGGGGTGGTGGAGGTAAGATTGGGATAGCACGGACAGCCGAAGATTCGTAGGTGGTCATAAGAAGGAGTTCTACAATTCGATTTAGAATGTCTGTGGGGGTCTTGTTTTGTAATGTGTTAGTAGGTAAAATATTTAGAAGGTATTCTACCATTTTGACAGCATAGACCCAGAAAGATGATGGCAGACATGCATGAAATAGGATGGTACGGACCATGTTATTAATAGTACGAATAATTCGTTCAGTTTTACCATTTTGAGGTGAGGTGTGAGGACAAGAGAATCGGAACATCATGCCTTGTTGGGAGCAAAAATTATGGAAAGTCAAATTATTAAATTCACGTCTGTTATCACATTGAAATGATTTGATGGATTTTTCAAACTGACTTTTAATAAATCTGTGAAACTCAAGAAATTTAGCAAAAACTTCAGATTTGAATTTTAGAGGATAAATCCATACAAAATGTGAGAAATCATCCAATAGCACAAGATAGAATTTATGACCTAGAGAGCTAACAACATGAGAGGTCCACAAGTCAGCATGAACAATGTCAAATGGTGAAACTGTAATATTCACTGAAGACATGAAAGGAAGACGAGTATGTTTGCCAAGCGGGCAAGAAAAACAATGTTGGACAAGTTTCTCATTATTACATTTAATACGCTGATTGTTTTTAAGAAAGGAAAAAACATGATATCCTGGATGTCCAAGCCTATTGTGTCAGGTGGATGAAGATAATGCAGTAAGGGAGACTGGTTGTTGAGTTCTGACAGCGGAAGAGTTTGTGAATGGGTAGAGGTCCCCGATATTATTGCATCGAGTAAGAATTATCCCCGTATTGAGATCCTTCACAGAGAAACCAAAAGGGTCAAAATCTACAGACACCCAATATTACGAGTGAATTTCCTAACAGATATCAACTTTTTAATAATTGAGGGGCGTAGAGGACATAGTTAAGTGAGAAGGGTGGATGGGGATTTTTGATTTGTGTATTGCCATAACCTTTAATTGGAATGCGGTGATCATTGCCAACAGTAATGTATTGAGGATACTTCAACTGAAGTAATTGGGAGAAATCACCTGAAGAGTTGGTCAGGTGTGATGTGGCTCCGGAGTCCATATACCAATTATTGTCAGGCTGTTGCAGATTGAGTGTGTTGAAAGCTTGGCCCAAATCAGTGGGTTGTATCTGCTCGGCTAAAAGAAACTGTTGGACTGACATCAGATGGGTCTGTTGAGGAGATGGGCATGTTGGTGCTGGACCGAGGATACTGGGCTGCCATCTTTGCTGGCCAGGCCGATTTCTGGATGGCCGCCATTCTTTGGACATTCGCCATCTTCGCTGCTGGTATTCGCCATCGCGATGGCGTGCGCATTGTTGTTGTGCTTTTCCTTTGCCTCGACCCTTTCCCTTGTTTCCTTGTCCGCGACCTCTGTTGCCTCTGCCTTCACCGCGGTTCTGCTGCTGCTGATGGTCTAGCGGTGGTGGAGCAGTGGTCGGCGACTGCAAGTTTTCAACGATTAATGTTTTTTTTATTATGCTCATCCTGTTTAGCACGCCGTGTTTCTTCCAACAACAATTGAGAACGTGCCTTGTTGAAAGATGTAAGTGGATCCTGTTGAATTATTGCTGCAAGAGTATCATATTCCCCCTTTGGTAATCCTGCAACAAGTTGTAGTACCATCTTAGTCTCAGAAACAGATGTCTCAACATGAGAGAGTTGGTCAGCAATAAGTTTGATTCTTTGCGATATTGATCATGTTGTTAAAATTCTCAAGGCGGGTGTTGTTGAACTGCTCCTCTAAATACACCGCCCTGATATTTTTGTTATCCTGAAAAATTTCCTCCAAGCGTATCCAAAGTTCGCGTGCCGAAGCACCTGTTTTCAGGATAGTGCACATCAAGTCCTTAGAGATGGTACCATATATCCATTGTTTGACGATAACGTCAAAACGGCGCCATGTTGAATCATCAATGTCAGAGGGGCGAGGGATTGACACATCAATATGGTCGAGCACGTTGTAAGCACAAGCATGAATATAAAACAGTTCCACCCACATAGAATATTGACAGTCTTCTTGATCAATAATAATAGAGACAGAATTCTTGATGTTTGTGACAGCAAAAACCGGATGAAAAGATGACTTTGTGGAGGGAAGTGGGGTGTCATCTATGCCAGAGGTAGAACCATTAGATTTAGGAGAAGTGGGAGGAGACATGATAGCCACAGGTTAGAAATTTCGAAAGAGAAGGCACCGCCGTGGGGGGGATTGGCGGCGGCCGAGAGGGGAGGGGAGGGGAATTTCTAGGATTTTTGGGATGTTAGTCTCTGATACCCATGTAAGATGTTGGAATAATTTCTCTTAGGGATTCTTTCATTAATCATAATATATATAGTTGTACAAAGGTGATTCTTAATACAGTAAGAATCCTAAGTTACCTTAAATAAATGATACTAATAAATACAATATATACTGTGAATATTTGAAGAATATTCGCTAACAGTTAAAGATGTAAATATTATCCAATGGTTTTCAAAATTGGTGGACAAACCTTCAAGATCAAAAATAAAAAAATTCGCTCATGTGACAAAACTTGTTAAACTCAAAATTTTACGTATAAGGTTTCACTTCATTTCATACTCAGTGAAATCTCATAAGGTGGGGTCTGAAGAAATATAGAGTATACGTAGACCTTACCCCTATCTTGTGAGGTAGAGAGGTTGTTTCTGGTAGACCCTCGGAAATAAGCTTTCCGTTTACGCATAAGAGGTAAATAGAGAAAAATATTCAAGACCATTCATTTCCAAAATGTATCTCGTAGATCACCCAAAGTTAAAAATAGAGAGAAACTTACAGGGATCAACTGATTTAAGGATGCCCAAATGAGGAGGTCATTTTCTGGGTTTTTTCCTATAGAGAAAGTTGAGAACATATGAAGCATGGCTACGAACTGTAAAAGGTAAGTAACAAGGTTTTCCAGGCTATAAGTCCACACAGTGACCTCGTTTACATGCTTTATCTAAAAATGTTGCTAATGTGATATCAGTTGCCCATTCATCTGCCACACACCACAATTTAACTCCAACTCCCTACATAACAAAAATTAACTTTAATTAATTTACGCATCAAAAGAAAATGCATGAATTACTATTCCAACAACAACATACTGATTTGTTAGAGAATGGGGTCCACACGGACAGTGGGGTCCACACGGACAGTGGGGTCCACACGGTTACTGTTCATTCGTGAACAGTGACATTATTATTGTATATTGTATATTTGGTAGAGTTAGTCTTGTACCATTATTACAATTATACTATTACCTTAATTGTATAGAATAAGGTTTTAGATGTAAAGTAGGAATATGATTCTCCTATTGTAACTTATATATATATGTCTTTCATTAATAAGAATAATCAAGGGATTATTTCTTTCATGGTATCAAGAGTCTAGGTTCTCTTTACTCTGCTTCCGCTCCTCAAAATTTCTTCTTCTTTCTCGAAATTTTGCCCTAAAATTCTCGATTTTTGTGTGTGTTCTTCCTCTTTCATAAAAACCAAGTTTCTTCTCTTCCAAAAACATTTCTCACATATTCCCTTCTCTGAATCTTGTTGTTCTATTCCCTATGGCTGATAAGAACACTTTTCACCCTGCCCTCACAGTTTCTAATATCAAGAGCGTTCTTCATATCGTTCTTGACCTAGAAAACGTTCAATATGGGACGTGGGCGGAATTATTTAAGATTCATGCTTTGGCACATAAAGTTCTCCACCACATCATTCTTCCAACCCCTCCAAATGAGGGTGATAAGGCGATTGCGTCTACGACGGTTGTGCCCACTAAAGAAGCAGATCCAAAATTATGGGTCATGCTTGGTGCCAAGGTTCTCTAGTGGATTTATGTCACTATCTCCTTGGATCTTTTACAGACGATTATGGAACCCAACTCCACAGCTATGGCAGCATGGGATCGATTGCGAGACATATTCCAAGATAACAGTCATTCTCGAATTGTTATCCTTAAGCAGGATTTTTCTCAGGTTTCTATGGCGAATTTTCCAAACGTTTCTTCGTATTGCAAACACCTCAAGGACTTGGCAGACCAACTCAGCAACGTGGGTTCTCCTGTTTCTAATAGTCGTCTAGTTCTTCAGATGGTTGTAGGCCTTTACCGGTGTTGCTTCGGTTATTCGTCAGAGTAACCCACTGCCAGGATTTTATCAAGCCCGTTGTATGCTTACTTTGGAAGAAGTCGGATTGGCTAAGAGAGTGGCGATTGGGGCCAGCCCTGTCGTCATGATGACCACTTCCAATCCAGCCAACGTGACTCAAAATCACAACAACGGGGGTGGTAAAAAGGGCCAGAATCGGAAGAATAATAGCAAGAATCAGAATGGCAGCGGCAATCGCGAGGCAGCTCGGCCAGCGGCGGTTAGAGCCACGAGGCCCCAAGCGATGGCGATGGGTCCCGGCGCTAATAACGCCGCTCTACAAGATGCAGCGCGCGGCCAGTACGGCCCGGCCGCGAGCACCGTGGTCCAACTTCTACCAGTGTCGAGTCGTGTTTGAGACAGACGGCGGCAAAGCGATCCGGTATACTTGGGGCCCGCCCTATCAGGCCCACCACGATGTGGGCCCCACTCAGACGGACATTGAAGCAGCGATGCACACACTTGGCTTGACTCAGCCGGACCCTAATTAGTACATGGACACCGGCGCCACTACCCACATGACATATGACCAAGGTACTCTCTCATCTTATTCCAATTTGAGCACTAACCGTGGTATAACTGTTGGTAGTTGCAATTCTGTTCTAATTAGGGGTTACAGTCATAAAACTTTATCTCCTCCTCATCCACCACTTGTCCTGAAACATACTCAACATGCCCCAAAATTGATTAAAAATCCGGTGTCTGTCCGTAAATTCACCACTGATAATTGGGTTTCTATTAATTTTGATTCGTTTGGGTTTTCTGTGAAGGATTTCAAGACGAGAAGTCATTTCATGAGGTGCAACAGTAGAGATGATCTTTATCCAATCACTTCAAGTCTCAGCGTCTCGCGTCAAGCTATGTCATTCACTTTTGCAGCTCTTGCTCCTTCCTTGTGGCATGCTTGTATAAGTCATCCGGGGTCGTCTATTTTATCTTCTTTAGATAGACATAAGTTTATTTCTTGTAAGGGTACCCATAGTACTCCACTTTGTCAATCATATGCTTTGGGAAAGATTATTAAATTACCATTTGTAGCTTCGAATTCTAATACTTCAATGTCATTTGATATTATTCATAGTGATTTATGGACATATCCGGTTCTCAGTTCTATGAGTCATCGTTATTATGTTTTATTCTTAGATGACTATTCTAAATATTTATGGACGTTTCCTATTGCGAAAAAATCTCAAGTTTTTTCCATTTTCATAAAATTTAGAGCTTTCATAAGAACACAATTCGAACGGAAAATCAAAAACATCCAATGTGATAATGACAAAGAGTATGATAATGGGGAATTTAGGAAGTTTTGTGCTCAAAATGAGATAAATTTTCATTTTTCTTGTCCTCACACGTCTTCACAAAATGAAAAAGCTGAGCGAAAAATTCGTACCATTAATAATATTGTCCGCACTTTATTGGTTCATTCTTCCGTTCCTCTATTATTTTGGAATCATGCACTACAAATAGCTATCGATCTCCTAAATATTTTTTCCTCTAAAGGTTTGACATATTCATCCCCTCTCAAAGTGTTATACAATAAGTCTCCATCATATTCTCACTTTAGGGTGTTCGGATGCTTATGTTATCCACTGTTTTCATCCACTACGATCAATAAACTTCAGACACGTTCTACTCCTTGTGTGTTTTTGGGTTTTTCGTCAAATCACTGTGGTTATAAATGTTTTGATTTGTCCTCTAAACGAATCATCATTAGTCGTCATGTTCTCTTTAATGAATTCCAATTTTTTTTTCTTATGATTTTTGGATGATGATGTCTCCCCCTATATTTTACGTTATTTTTCATATTTGTCCGAAAAAACGCCGTCAGCGCCGCGACTCCAAAACTCCTGCGAGTCAGCGCCACAGACCTGGACAGAGGCGCCACGGCGCCAAAACTTCAGCGAGTTCAGCAGCTCTTCCAGCACCGTGGCCCCTGCCCCTAGCGTCGCGGCGCCTTCCACGGTAATTCTCGAAATTCTCGAAAATTCTCAAAATTCACCCAATCCATCCCAGAGTCATGGTCCAGTCACTCGTAGTCAATGAAGTATTTTTAAACCTAAAAGACATTTTAATTTGAATTCTAATGTTCTTAAATCTTCCTTACCCCGTAATCATGTGTCTGCCTTAAGTAGGGATGACAACGGGTAGGATCTGGACCGGATCCTACTAGATCCAGATCCAGATCCATAGGGTCCATAAAGTCATATCCAAATCCAGATCCATCGGATTCACCGGATCCACGGATCGGATCTGGATTCAAATCAAAGTGACTGATTATTAAGTTATACCTTCTAATCAGTCCAAATTTTCTAGAAAAAGAGTCAATTTAATTTAACGGAATCATGGAGAATGCATCCGTAAATTAGGACTAAATGACATTGTTGACTATTGTTATGCCTATTGACTATTGCTGTAGTGAGAAACAATCCTCCCAATACCTAAGCTACTACATAAGTACCACATAAATGATTAATATAATGATTAAAGAATAACACACAAAACGTGTCTCAATTAAAAAAATAATGGTCGTCGGCCCTTTAAATATAAAATAAAATTAAGATTACAAAGGATTCGGTGACATGATGTATAAATAATAAATGTATAATTAATTTAATAAAAAATGGATTCACGGGTCGGATCTGGACCGGATACGGATCTCAAAGACAAGATCCAGATCCAGATCTGATCCATCATAAACGGATACGGGTCCGATCCGAATCCGTCGGGTCCAAACTTTGAATATTCATATCCTATAAAACGGATCTGGATCCACCGGATCCGGATCGGGTCCAGGATCCATTGTCATCTCTAGTCTTAAGTGACCCTAATTGGAAAATTGTCATGACTGAAGAATATAATGCTCTTATTGATAATAAGACGTGGGAGTTGGTACCCCGTCCATCTGGTGTTAATATTATTCAGTCTATGTGGATTTTTGTTCATAAGGAAAATTCGGATGGTTCATTTGCAAGGAATAAGGCTAGACTTGTAGGTGATGGTAAGACTCAGCAGATTGGTGTGGATTGTGGTGAGACGTTTAGCCCGATGGTCAAGCCGACTACCATTCGCACTGTGCTCATCTTGGTTCTTTCAAAATCTTGGCTCATTCATCAGCTAGATGTGAAGAATGTTTTCCTACATGGTGATCTTCAGGAGACAGTGTATATGCATCAACCTTTGGGGTTTAGGGATACTAGATATCTGAATCATGTCTGTCTATTGAAGAAGTCCTTGTATGGGCTTAAGCAGTCTCCACGGGCTTGGTATAAGAGGTTTGCCGATTTTGTTTCGTCTATGGGTTTTTCTCACAGCAGGTCTGATAATTCATTATTCATATATCGTCGAGGATCTTCCATAGCTTATATACTACTATATATTGATGATATTATCTTGATTGCCTCTTCTGATGTTTTGCGCAAATTTATTATGACACTGATCGGTTCTGAATTTTCCATGAAGGACTTGGGCCCATTGAGTTACTTTTTGGTGATTGTTGTAACTCGTCATACAGGTGGATTGTCACAGAGAAAGTATGCAACAAAGATCATTGAGAGGGCTAGGATGTCATCCTGTAAGTCCACTTCTACTCCAGTTGATACTAAACCCAAGTTGGGTCGCGGTGACTCTCCCATGAGGATCCGACTCATCGTAGTCTTGCAGCGCTCTTGATGGTCGACGTTCACGCGACCTGACATTACATATGCCGTACAACAGGTGTGTTTGTTTATGCATGATCCCATAGTTTAACATATGAATGCGCTCAAACGCATTCTTAAGTACATGCAGGGAACACTTGAGTATGGTTTGCATTTGTATCCTTCGTCGACGTCTACACTGGTCTCCTATACAGATGTTGATTGGGGTGGTTGTCCTGACACCAGACGATCTACGTCTGGCTATTGCATGTTTTTAGGTAATAACTTGGTCTCATGGTCTGCCAAGCGGCAATCCACACTTTCACGTTCAAGTGCAGAGGCGGAGTATCGAGGGGTAGCCAATGTGGTTTCCGAGTCAGGTTGGTTACGTAATCTACTGTTAATGCTCCATTGCCCTATTGAAAAGGCTACCTTGATGTATTGTGATAACATAAGTGTCATCTACCTTTCTGGTAATCCAGTACAACACCAACGTACTAAACACATAAATTTTAGAGACAGTCTCAACGTCTGTCATGTCCCTTCCAAATATCAGATTGCAGACATCTTTACAAGTGTCTTCCCTCGGTCCTTTTTGAAGATTTTAGAGACAGTCTCAGCGTACGAAGACCGCCCGCTATGATTGCGGGGTGTGTTAGAGAATGGGGTCCACACGGTTAATGTTCATCCGTGAACAGTGACATTATTATTGTATATTTGGTAGAGTTAGTCTTGTACCATAATTAGAATTATACTATTACCTTAATTGTATAGAATATAGTTTTAGATATAAAGTATGAATAGGATTCTCCTATTGTAACTTGTATATATATGTCTTTCATTTATAAGAATAATCAATGGATTATTTCTTTCATGATTCAATGTAATCTACGGGGTTTGGGAAAAGTAGTGTATATGCAAATCTTAACCCTACCTTAGGAAGTAGAGAGATTGTTTTCAATATATCCTCGTCTTAAGAAAAAACATTTAAAGTAGTCCGAAAAAAAACAGAAGTGAAGAAGTCATGATAAAATACTAAAAAAAAGTACAAGAAATAAAAAATAGTAACAGAAATCGAATAACAAAAAACTACGAGAGTAATATTACAACTACTAGCATGGTTACTACTCCCACCATCTCAAATTATATATCTTGTTCTTCATTTACACGCCCCTTAAGAAAATACTTAATTAGGAAAGGGTTTTGACTATTTACGTTTATTTATGTCTTAAGATATAATATGACTTTATTGAATATTTAATCTATTTATGTGTCACCACCTCATAGTTGAATTATTTATAGTTTTCAAGAACAATTACTGTTAAAAATAAAATAGAAAAAAATTAATTAATCTTATCTTTAACTTCTAGAATGACAAAAAGTATAAGATAACTACTTTTAAAAATTCGAACGGTGCCACATAAATTGAAAAAAATGAATTATGTATTTAACAAATCCTGGCTATTAGATTCAACGGTCAAAGTTGTTAAATATTTAACAGAGACTAGAAATGCTCACTTTTAACAAATTTAAAGAACCAAAATTATTTAAGGAATTATGTTAAACCAATCTTTAAACATAAAAGATGATTTTTGTAACTTAACAGACAAACTAGCTACTGATATTTACCTGACAAAAACTTGTGAAAGATAAAAACACTAGGAAGCACAAGAATACATTTAGCTTTTCCATTGCTTTTTGCTTATACTAAGAAAATGAAAAGTTCTCACTTAAATAGCATGGTTCATTAGTTTGAATTAATTATTTTTTGCCGTAATAGTTTTATGGAAAGACCTATTTTAATGTGGCTTAGGTTGGTTTAAAATCATTGGTTTCTTCAAGAAGAAGTTAATGCCTAGTACTACTAGAAACAGAGTTTTTTTCATCGTCATTCAGTAGAAAATTTATGATATAAAATATGATTTTTTTTTCGCATTCTCATTGAATCAGCTCACTGAAAAAATGTATGGTGAAAACAGGTTCCCATTGGAACGCTAGGATTTTTTTTTTTTTTTTTGTGAAAACACTACTATATTTTTATTTTTACCACCGACATTCAATAATCTCACTTAGAAATTAGAGATTATATACTTATGTTAAAAGTTAAAACTCTTCTGCAACTGTAGAGCAGTAGATATTCTCCCCCTCTTATGTCTGATCTTAAAATCTGAGTGTAATTTTATAAAAACTGTGTATCACTTTCCCTCCTAATTATTAACACCCTCCTCTTTTAATTTTTTTGTATCATGAAATATTATTTACCTTTTTCATTTTGATTATCTGAATTGTTTATGTAGCTAATAAGACATTATTCTTAGACTTAACAAAATTAAATTTAAAGTAATTAGACATTTTCATTAAAAAATGAAGGATGAGAGATTTTATACAACAAAGGGAGTAAAAATTGCTTGTATACTCAGTTTGAACATTTTACGGTGCCAATCAGAACTCAAATTGTATTTTTTTTTTTATAATTCAGGTATCTAGACTTGCGCCTGACTATTTTACTAGTATTATCTAGATTTTCTGGAGATGATAAACTTGGCCTCATCGCTATTACCAAGGTAAACCGCGGGATGTGTTTCATTAGTCAGGGTCTGAGAGCGGACAACTGGTCAATGACACAAGGCTCAACCCCCTGCCGGGGATCGATCACACACTGCGCATGTCAGTTTTAGCGCCCATCCTTTGCCACTGAAATATGTCCCGGGGAACAATTCGATGAGAGGGGACTCGAACACGAAACTCCTCCCAACATATCCTTAATGAAATGGCCACTGAGCCAAACCTTTTGAGTTCAAAATTCTATACTTGAAAGCAAAAGAAAAGAGACCCAAATACCAGATCCACTTAAAACTAAGCCATCAATGAAATGTCTAATTAAGCTTACTTTAGGGTATAATGTGAAAGTATATTTATGTTCTAAAGACAATCTTTATTAGGATAAATGTATTTTATACACATTCGTATTGTTATTAATGGAGATTAATATTATGACATTTGCATTTATTGAATTATTAGTTGATTGTTTATAATATTCTATAATATGCATCCCTAGAGGTTACGTGGTTATTAATAGTGTGAGTTATTAATATTATAACGTAACTCTTAAAACAGTCTCGACTAATGATCATCGAAATTGAGATATCGATGATATGTGATAAGTCGACATGTAGTCTGCATCATATCCTTAGAGGATGTAGTATGTCTCACCTGCTACGAGTTATGGTAACTCATGGTGGACACATGAATACTTAGGAAGTATTTGGTATACCCTGCTGATATATTGCTTGTTATACAATGTCTAAAGTATGATCAGCGTATGAAAAAGTCCTTAGACTTGATGTCGATACACACCTTGGTCACTCATTGAGCGTTGCGGCGCCACCAGTCCAGTGGGGTCCGACTGACCCACTTTGCCTCAGTTTCTGGGCCTGGCCCACGGGAAACCCTACCTGCATTTTACACAGCTATAAATAGAGGGTTCCATAATTATTCTTACACACTTAACACTTAAATCATTAAGATTATTCTCTCCCCGAAACTCGGTCGGATTTCCTAGCTTTCCGAAAGAAATTACATCGGAGTTTTCAGAACTTGCAATCGAGGAACAGTTGCGTGCTTACCCTCGGATTACACTCGAAGAATCCTGATTTGCAAAACCGTAAGTTTTCGATCGAAGTATTACAGTTAACATTATACATGTTGTATGTTTGTTTTATCATTACATAATCATCCTGCAATTCGTTGTCTTGTTGGGTTTGAAACTAAAATTTTCAAATTCCGCTGCGTACACGAACCCAACAAAACCTTACACAATGCCTCTAAAATTTAATAATCATAACACTATTAACTAATTATGATTAAGCGAGAGAAATTTATGCGAAACACATATCATGCATCTATTGGTTCAACAGAATACAAATACATCAAAGTAAATTTATATGTGTGGTCTTTATTGGATTATTATTGTCAAACTTCCACTTTAAGAACCTCTTAGTATCAATGAGAAAATGGCAAAAATAGTCCCTTTATGTTAGGAGATAGGTTTAATTAGTCCCTTAAGTATATTCTTGGACAATTTTGGTTAAATTTGACAAAATTAACATTTTTTCACCTCCGTCAAATATATAACAAACTCTAACTATTAGCAACCAAAACATAAGGGACCATTTTTGCCATAACATAAGGTTTGATCTCAAGCTTTTTTGCTTATCCTCTGTTTATGCGATAAACAAGCTTTAATGTTATTAATTTCCAAGCAGAAGGATCTTTAACACTTAAAAAGCTGATAATTGCTTTAAGAAATAGTGTTGTTAAAAAAAATAAAAAGAATTCTGCATATTTAAAAGATGATAATTCTACCTTTTGCAACTCAAAATTTGCCTTAACAATTTTGGTTGAATTTTACACGTTCAACGAAATACTGATTGTATATTCTTTGAAGCTAGAATTATCACTCATAACCATTACTTGGAGCCGAAAACAATTCGAATTTCAGAAGAACTGCGTGGAGGAAAACAATTCGGAACTCAGAAGAACTGCGTGGAGGATTTGAATAACTTGAAAAAGCCCATTCTCAATCACGAAAAGTAGAAACAGAAGCCGAGCAGTTTCCTAAGGACAAACAATTGATTTACCTATTCAAAAGCAAATCGCGATCCAACACAAGAGAAACAACTAGTTAAATAAAAATAATGTAGGCCATTGAAGGGTTCTAGCTGCACAAATTTTTCCTACAAAAGACTGCAGGTAATTAAGACTGTCAGAATTGCTGCAATCACCGGCCAGTCTCCTTTTATCACTGATCGCTTCTGTAGAGTCTAGATACAAATGTAAAATGATTGATTATACGATGAATGATCATGACCTTTTGAGAATGTACCCCAAAACTACTCCCAGCAAGCAACCATGATGACAAGGATGAAGGAAACGTCACCACTGCGACTTCTAGTCATATCACGTTTTACAAGTTCCTGCAGAAAGTATTTCACAAGTGAGCAACAACAACAACATATCCAGTAAAATCCCACAATGTGGGGTCTGAGGAGGGTAGAATGTACACAGACCTCATCTCCACCGGATAGTCGGATATGTCGTACTCTGATTTTAATGAGGTTAGGAACCATTTGTTGTTACCAGCATTGCTCAATATTAGGTAACGCGTTGGTAGGTAGAGCGGTTGTTTCCGGGTGACCCTCGGCTCAAGACAAAGCATAACCAGGCAAAGCAAGCAAAACAAAACAAAGTATGAGAAACGGCCAGACTCAGACTAGAAATTAAAACAATGTGGACATGCAGATAGTAAAAATCATATACGCAAAGCTAGCGCATTCTAACAACAGGATGCAGTAGCTAACACAACTAAATAAGATAAATAAATTACACTAAAGAACACATAGCAGCATGAATCAAACTACAAAGTACTAAAGAGCAATAATGCGCCTATAAGTGTGACAGACTAATCGAACCTACAATAATAACACTACACTATCATTTTGTAAGCGTAAAGAGGACTACGCTCGATTACCTACTACCGGACTACGCTCGATTACCTACTACCTTTCTACCATAATCCGTGTCCTCCACAACCCCCTATCTAAGGTCATGTCCTCAGTAAGTTGCACCTGCGTCATATACCGTCTAATCACCTCTCCCCAATATTTTTTTGGCCTACCTCTACCTCTCCCCAATATTTCACAAATGAGCATTGTAATTAAAAGGATAACAAGAAGCCAACCCAAACTTTCCAAAACAACTTGTTTGTCTATTCATCCGAGTTTTGTTTACTCGCCACACAAATGAAAAACAAACCAAGTGTAGGAAACATGGATTATAGATAACTCAAATTGCCTTATCTTCACAAAAGCATAGATTATAGATAACTCATATTGCTTTAACTTCACAAAAGCATATGAATTTTAGGTGATATGAAAAAGAAATTGAAGAAGCTCACCAGTTCTTGATGTAGTCTGTTACTCTGCTGAAGGGCAGAAGCTTTTTCGGCCATCAATCTGGAAATAACTGATTTTTCCTGAAATGTAAAACATTCAGATTAGCCATATCAACTGCAATAAAGGCAGAAGGCCTATATAATTTTGGACATATTTATAGATTGAATAACTACAAGCATCAAAAGTTCAAAGGAATCTAGAAGGAGCTGAATGTTAATGACATAAGAAAAGCTGAGTTGCCAGATGATAAATAGTATATGTTCTCACTTTTTAACTAAGGAACTACTTAAGTAAACCAAGTAGACCCAAAAGGTCCTACACTTGTAGTAGTCCATTTCTAGCAGTGGGAAAGTATGAAACGGGAATCAGAAAAGCATATGGTGAAGAAGGGGAAACATAGCTAAAGCAAGTAACCTAATTGGAAAGCAAATGGGAATTTTAATACTTATGCTTCCTTCCTTCCTTCATTTCTGCTTATTGACAGGAAAAAATGCAAGCATACACCTCAAGAAATGCTTCATCTGAGGATGCTCAACCAACAAACACATTAAATACGTGACAGCTTTGTTCATTCACTTTCTGATAAATTTAACAAAAAGGTGAAAATAACCTGGCCAGCACTATGTCAACTAGACACAAGTATCACTGCCTCATACACCAATCCATCTTTGGAACTACGTCCTGTAGTTAAGCCAGGACTTTCACTTTTTGTTTTTTGTTTCTGATAAAGGAAGGAAATCAGGAGGTTTTGGTACCCCTCCATCACCTGTTCAACGCATCCTAAGATGGATAAAAAGAAGAGAAGGTATCTCTTTCACGACAACCTTCTGATTGTAACTATACCCCAGAATGACTGATGCTCCACCAGTGAACTTCTCTCGCTTATCTTTTCCCTCTGCTTTTTGGAACCATATATAGTATAAGAGGGAAGGAATGTAGAATTCAACATGAAAAGAGTGATATTCACTTAATTGCATCCACGACTAGATTTTAAGATAAATCATGTTAGAAGAATCAATATTGAAGAAAAAAACCTAAGAATATAATAGTCCATTCATCCCAATTTGTTTGGTACTGATCTCACATGAAGTTTCAGAAAGAAAAAAAGGGCAGCCCGGTGCACTAAACTCCCGCTATGCGCGGGGTCCGGGGAAGGACCGGACCACAAGGTCTATTGTACGCAACCTTACCCTGCATTTTTGCAAGAGACTATTTCCACGGCTTGAACCCGTGACCTCAGAGTTACATGGAAGCAACTTTACTCTGAAACGTTAACTATATATGAAAAAAATGCCAAAGTGCCCGTGTACCAAAAAATGTTTTGTATCCGGTGGAGCCAACAACAAGTCATGTCAAATTGTCAATGGTAAAATTTATTTTTTGGGATGGACCAAGAAGGAAAGAGTCTCAAACAAATTAGGAAGGTTGGAATAATAAATTAGAGGTTCTTCATTCTTGCACAAGGTAGAAAGTAGAAACAAATGATATGTCATGGTTGCATAAACCTAGTTATCAAGATAAATAGGTGATTATGACTGGAATACCAAAGGTAGGGTCTACCGGAAACAACATCTCTACTCCACAAAAATAGGGGTAAGGTCTGCGTACATCCTACCCTCCGCAGACCCGACAAGTGGGATTACACTGGGTATGTTGTTGTGACTGGAATACCAGACGTTTCTGCCATCTATCTCAGGTTATAAATTGCTCCAAGCAAAATAATCCCATGGATTAATTAAGAAAAGAAAGCAACAGTGCTAAACCAGCTTGTCCATAGCTCAATGTCACATCGGATAACATTAAAATTAATATAGTCTGATGGTTTTCAAAGAGAACTTGTTGTAAGATAGCTTTGGGACATTGCTGGTATCTTAGCAGCCAGCAGAACACATTAGACACTTCTGACATCTTGGGAGAGCAAACCAGTGAAACGGATATTTCAGCATGGTAGACTTCTATTACTCATATTCGTGAGTGGAAGTATAAAAACTTGAAACTAACTGAAAAGAGGTCAAGGATAAAGCTAGTTCTTTCTGAACCACAGTTCAGCCAAAGAACTTAAATGTCCTTTGTGATGTGATCAACAACCATAAGTTTAAGTTGCTAACAGCAAAACAACTTTGTCAACAATCATAAGTTACTAACAGTATTCTACCATAAAAGTTGTTAGCAGGAGACGGCTTAGATCCTGACAAAACCATACTGTTGCAATTTTTCTTTAAAATCTTCTACCACAATATACATGTAAGGAAAATGCCATGAAAAATCTTAACTTTAAGATGGCAATACTAATTGTGAAGCCCCTTCTCCCACTTGGTTCCTCCCCTGCCCCTACCCCCCCGGTCTCTCGTAAGTTAATCAAACCACTATTAGCTTCCTAAACCAACGGAGCCTGCATGCTTTGCAGCTTTAGAGATATTTTGGAAGAATCGGTGTTCTTGTTGCCATCATATACATGTAGTTGTGTCTAATGCTGACACATCAAAGACACGCCTTGCACCTCTAAGATATTCCTGAATTATCTAGCTCTTTTGTATAATTTTCTACCACATATGAGGATTATACAAGGACATAGAGAAAATACGGCTTGAGTTAATCATAGGAACAGGCACCGTACACATGCCATAGTTCATCTACCACAACTCACCAGATGTGACTAGTAGTAAAAAAAAAGCATGCCACACACTCTTAAGTATATAATACATAAACTTTTAATATATACATATATATATATATATATATATTTTGATATCCAGGTTTCTGGCTTGCGCCAGACTAGTCCTGGAGGTAGTAGTACCGGTATCTCAACACTACTACCAGTAAATCGCGGGATGTGCTCCAATAACCAGTGTTTGAGAACGGACAACTGAAACCCCAGCGCTGCAAGTGTCCAGAGCGCCTTAAGCGGGGCCTTTGCCATTGGACTGTGCCCCGGGGACTCATAAACTTTTAATATTCACATACAAGTATGATGCACACTCAGAAACATATATATTAGTGACTTTTCATAAGACATCTAGAAAATGCATTAGAATTTTATCTCCGTACATACAGTATGGCACGCACTCTGAAGCACATATGTCAGAATTTTCATCGGAGATATGTCTAGAAACTATAGAATGCAAGTGGAACGTTCATCGCTGATGATTTGTCATCAGTTTCAATAAATTCTAGACACCTGAAGGTAACAATGATATAAATCAATGATCACGGTTCCCAAATGCAGACTCAAACTCAACATCCACTAAAAAATTTAAAGCCATAAACAAGTGAAATAATAAGTAAACAACCTCGGAACCATTCTGATGGCCATTATCTTTCATGGATTCCTTTGATGAAGAACCTTCTTCTGATCCTTCTGCAACCGGGGATGGTGGCGATGGTGGGGGAAGATAAATCACTTTCAACTTGCACTCATCAACAACACGTCCTTCCTCCTTATTGAACTACAAAGAGATCATTACAATTCAACAGACTAAAATTCTAGTTTAATGCAGCAACTATAGTTGATCCAACTTCTTTTTATCTTAATTCTATGGTCTATACTATCTTTAGAATCAAACACTAGTTGGACAGTAAAATAAGAGAATGGTGCCACATTTTTCTAGTCTTGACAAACTAAAAAAGATAAAATAAATTGTACTGTTACCATCTCCTGGGTGATGTCTTTTGGATTGGTAACAACACTTGCAAAGACACTCTGAAGTAGAAACTTGTCCTTGCATTGCATGTCAGAAGGGTCCTCCTTCTGAGCTTGCATTGTAACTACAAAAGATCCATAAACAAACACTAATGACCAACCATGACTTTAATTGCATAAAACACAGTTTATATCAAATTCAATCTACATTTATTTAAACTTTCATCCTAAAATTCAAAAGACCGTAGATGATTTAACTTTCCAAAAATTCATTATTTTTCCTAGAACCCCCATAAAACAATTTTTCCGGGCTACTAATATTTTTGGTCCGCCGTGACTTCTCTTTCATTATTTGCTTTGAAATGTTTTTCCTTAAGCCGAGGGTCTATTGAAAGCAATCTCTCTACCTTGGGACGTAGGTGTAAGGTCTGCTTACAAACTACCCTCCTCATACCCCACTTGTGGAATTACATTGGGTATATTGTTGTTGTACTAATATTTTTGGTACCTCAATTATTGGTAAATTCTAATTTTAGTCCTTGTATATCCGATGAAGCACATTTAACATTTAGTTACTCAAAATGTACACTTTTGTTCCCTTGCTTGCGAATATTCAAAAATGATTACCAATTGTTCCACCAGTTATCCATCTATTACGATAAGCTTGTAATGTTACTCTATATTTGACAGTTATATATTTCTAAAAATAGTTCAAATATAACATCTATCCAACCTAAAGGGATAAAAAAAACACATTTCAATTAATTAGTGCCCGTTTTGCCATGAGAATTAATCATTTCTTTCTGGAATTTTTTCCACTTTATTTAAAAATCGACGTTTGAAATTTGGAAAACACTTAAAACATTGTTTTCTCTCTTTTCACTTTAGTACATTAAAACGATCGTGGAATCTCGCAACGGTTGGAGAAGTCAGATGCCGAGAACCTTCCGTTGGTTACGCCCTTTAAGTGTCGGTTCTTCCATATTTAGATGGAGATAGATCCATATAGAGAAGATGAAGAGGGAATAGCTTGGGAAGTCGACCCATTTCTCATTCCACACATCTCTACCCTGTACTCACACTCCCTTTTCAAGAACAGATCTAGCAGATATGATACTACTCCATTCCCACGAAGGAGAACTCCCTCTTCTTCTAATACTTAAAGCTTTCCACTTCTCTTGCATTCGCTCGAGTTTCTTTCCACTCCTGTAAGTCTCGTTGCCAACAACACTCCTTTCCTTTCCTTGGTGGAATAGTGAAATGAGAATAGGCATATTTGTTAGGTCTAGGTATGGTTCTACGTGCATGCCATAGCTTATGAGAAGAGGCTATGAAATAGAAAAAAGAAGGTGAGTTCGAACTCTAACTCAAGAGCCCTTACTCAAGAGGGCTTCTCCGCTGTTGGCGGACAGATGTATAATGTACTACTTCGATCCAGCAACTTCTTAGAAGTAGGTTTTGGCTTGCCCCTCTCCAACGAGTCAAGTGGCTTTCCAAAGAGTTAGACTTTGACAGGCTTTCCCATGCAAAAGAGTTCGCCCAAGCTGTATACTTTTTCTTTTGGGCCTTATATTGATATTCTTTTCAATTCACAGTACAAGGAAGGCGGATCCTAGGTATAGCCTAACAAACCCGACACCTACTTTGCACTCTTGATTTTCTTTTTCAATTGATTTCTAACCGGATTGGCAAATGTCACTGTTCTAAGAAAACTATTACTTGTTGGAAAACCCAATGAGAAGAGACCCGCCCTCCCACTCTCTCTTATTTATTCAGCGAAAAAAACTACATAACGGGGCCCTTCCGTTCAGAAGTAGCGAATCGAAGTAGGGAAAAGAAAAGGAAGTAAGACCCGTGTGAAGCTTTAGTTTCGTTACTGGATCGGCGAATAATTGCTACTCTTGTGCAAAAAAATCTAGAATGCCAAGTGTGGTTACCTGCATTCTTATCAATGAAAGATGAGCCTCTATAACTAAACAAAAGAGAATGGAATCTAAGTGCAAAACTTATAACAAAACAACTTCAAAAATTCCAAATAAAATGAAAAGTATTTGTTTTTATGGCCAAGCCAAAGGCCTACTAAATGTGTTTTGTTGAACATCACAAGGACTAAATTAAGACTTCATCAGTAATTCAGGGACCAAAAGTGCTATTATCCAATTCCTGTGTTGGGTCGAACACAATACTTTTTGGGATTCGTCATTTTGACCTGAAAAAAACAGTGTATACAACAATTCGAAGTTGAAAAAAATGTAATTAGGGAAATTAACCTTGAAAGCGACAGTATTATTTGACAAATGAGTGGAGCAACCACATTACATTTACACAGAGAATCAAATTATGTGGGGGATGATCCGTATATATCTCTTCTGTCTCTCTGGGTATGGAGACATTTTGTTAAAAATATACTAGTATCTATTATGTATAAATAATTTATTAAAAATAATTGACTAATTTTTTTTAAAAATAATATAAAACACATAAACTCAAAATCTTATACGGGTGGTCTTTCAAAAATATGTTTTTGTTTCCCCCGACATTTGGTATTCATTTGGAATTTGGATTAATTTTAATTTACAATATCTAGGGGTGTATTCTATTAGAATTTTAAAAGATTATTTTGGGATAAATAAATCTTGTGGTATTCAATTAAGACTTTTAAATAATCTAAACAAGTCTTGTGATATTTAATCAAGACTATTAGAATTTGTTTAAAATAATATTTAAATCTAGTTGTATTCAATCAGAATTTTAAACAAGTAACAAAAAAATTTGTGTGACTATTTAGTGGGAGGTATAAATAACAAACCCTATAAAATAATTTCACTACAATTTTTAGCGGTGTTTTGGTTGGTTTTATAAGTTGTTCTACCATCAAGAACAACGTGCGACAGTTACAGTAGATAGGATGGTAGTTACTGTAGATAAGACGGTGTTACTGTAGATAAGGTGACAATTACTTTATGGGTATTTTCAGACACAACAAGGGGAGTACCAACTGGTAAAAAATGAAGGACCATTTCACATATTCAAAGAATTTGAACTTACATGTTATTGCATGAAAAGCTCTAGATACCTATACTTTAAGTCACAACAACCTCTATCTGATACAATTGCTCGTGTGCCTGGTTACACGTTTTTAGCCATGGATACAACAATATGCATTAACTTGATCATACATTGAAAAGGTAGGATGCAAGTTGCAACATACCAATATTTAAAGATAACGAAAGGGCAACCAGGTGTACGAACCCGTGACCTATAAGTCACATGGAGATAACTTTATTGTTGCTCCAATGTCCCCCTTCAATTGATAAACAAAAAATTTAGAGATAACTGATTCGTTTACTTGGATTTTGTCTGTAAATAGGCTGTCCTAACTAACATAGTTACTCTTTTTATTTATAGTCAATTGACAGCACCAAGAAGTTTAAAAAAAAAAAGATTGAAACTCTTCATTTGGCAACTCAAGATCTTCTCTTTGATACTATAATCTGATTTTTCAGCTCTTCCATTGGTTGTCCAAGTCCTTCTATCACCTAAAAGAAAAAAAATGATCATCTAGTTTCTGTTTCCAGCAACAATTAGCAGTACAATTATTTTCATACTAACCGACTTCGTTTCCTTAAGAGCCGCTTCCAGTGCCTGGATTTTCTGTGTGACATAATCATTGTACCGATTTAAATTAGCACAGAGTAAGAACCAGGAAGAGGGAAAATTTTCTGAAAAAAAACTTACAGCTTTTGTGTCATCGACGACACTTTGAAGTGTTAGGATCTTCTGTAGAAATGGCTGTCCAAATGTATCATCTCTTGATGGAGTAGCATCATAGACATCCTTAATATGTACATTAGCCGGCTGCATTTGCAAAGCTCGAGATCAGACCCTCGACTATTTAAGATATTTTATGTGATTTTGTCACACTTGTTATTAGGAAAACAATAAACAAAAAAAAATCCGGTCTCAGTTGTAAGTTACAGAACACGTGATATGTCTAATCAATCTCGTTAGAAATCATTTAACCGTTCCTTTCATCAGTTCACGGTTAAAATCTGACGGAAAGCCAGCTCTGGAGAGGAAAATAATTGTATGCAATACAACTTTTTAGGTCTGTTGAAGCACAACAAAGGAATTTGAAAGGCATACAATACCATTACACATGCCACATATGTTAGCTCTATTAAGCTAAACTTATATTTACTATTCTGTCATTTTAGATTGGCCTAACAAATTGGTAACTAAGTTATTTTAGATGTTCTCTACTTATCAGTGTTTTCTGAAATTAAATTTTCTTACAGTAATACCACCGAAGGCATCTGTAGGAGCAAAACCATTCTTTTCTTCATCGTCATTCTCCTTTTCGGCTTCAAGCATTGCCTATAAAAGAAATGTGACATCTTCCTTAACATTTCTAAGTATACTTTGACATACCAACCATAAAGCTTTGACTAGACCTACGCACTCATTTAATTCAAATCAGCATAAAACAGGTGAAAACCTGTAGTATAATTGTGATTGAAGGGTCATTCCACGGTCCTTTGTTGCTAAAGAGGCAACCTCCATAGTCGGAACATGTGCAGTCGCCACCAAGGAAAGTTGGAAGATTACTGAACAAGCAATTTCATGCATCAAAATAAAACCTTGGACATGAGTAATTGCATCCGATCAGGTGCTGTACATAAATTGGAAAAAAATTAGCTGCTTAATTTTACCTTGGATCAATAACTTCAAGTAAGGTCTTCGTGTAGTTGCTCCCAAGCACCTGTAATTGTGGTGTATATCTTAAAGTCTGATTTCCTTCCCTGTTTGGCCTTAGATTAATCAACATAGAGGGAGGAAAGGAAAGTACTTGAATCTTTGCTAGGGTGCGTTGATCAAGAAACGCCCTGATTGCTTTCCACAGGACCTTAAATCCAGATCCAGCATTAATGATAAAAAGGCGATGCAACGTCTGCAGAAGTGCAAATGGATGATATGGGATTTAAAGGTAAATGACTAGGAAAATTATTAATTAACAAAAGCTTCATCTTAGTAAGAGAAACCACAAAGGAAGAAAGCTTTGAAAGTTGAATCAAATATTATTTTTCTTGCGTTATTGTTCATTTTTCTGTTACCATATTTTAAGCTATTCTCAAGTGCATAATACCATTATGAAAATATATATTGCTCCTTCCCACTTGTTATAAGGAGCAAGACTATTCAGCTGAAAAAAATGGTCTTTGGAGAGTTCTCACACACTATTACTTAAACATGTAAGAAGGAGAAAGAAAAGACTTGCATCATCTAGCATACCTCTGGATAATAGTGACTGTCAATCTTCTGAATTTCCAGAAAGAGATACCTTGCAGGCTTTGAAAAATTCGACATTCCCTGTCAAAGAAGATTTGTTTCTTACGCTTAGAGATTTTTTGAAGAATAGAGAATCTAAGCATCTATTTGTTATTAGCGATGCAGAATTCTTGGAGTGCAAGCCTCAAATTGAAGAATATAATCAATATATTAAAGACGTGGACGGTGGACTCGCACATGGTCACACACATAATGTGTAAAATTTATTATCAGATAAGTGAAAGATTAAATGGTATACGAACAGATTTTTACCACATCCTTCACATCCAAGATGCTGACGGTGGAAGCTATATGTTTCTTTGCAGCAAGTGAACATGCAGGGTATCTCCAGTTCAATGTCTTCTCTTGTTCAGACACATGATATTTCACAAATCTCTCACTAGTTGTTACTTCAAGGAGCCTATTTAGATTTACGCTTCCAATTCTTTCAATGTAAACTGGTCGACCATATCTATCTACTCCGTGAAATCCATGAGGATAACACCTTTTAACCTCATTGAATTCCTCAAAGTTGAGTTCCTGCAGCATCATTCGACCCAAAAGTTCACAATGAATCAAAGGGCTATTGAATATAAAGCAACTAGCGAATCAAGAATTAAATACGAAAATCAAACCATAAATTGTTCACTGTTAGTGTTTGAACAAGTGGCACCTGACTATGCTTCTGAAATGCACTACCTAGACAAGAAGTCATTTCAGATTCTGGATCTGTACTTACATTTTAGCAGATATATCCGATACATAATCCACTATGCCACATAAGCAAATTCACTATCAAAAACCGGAATTAGCGACAACTTCGTCGCTAATCGCTCGTAGCTAACATAAATTTTATGATAAGCCGTCGCTAAATAGAATTAACTACAAATTTTGTTGTTTAGCTTCAGAATTTGTGCATCGCTAATTCTTGGTTTTTCATTTCGCTCTCACGTGCAATAAAGCTTTACAAAAAAAGTTTCTGGACAAATAAGTCCACTAAGAATACTGTCTTTCAAAATACAAGCATAAATGGCGCTCACCTCGGAAATTTCATCCACATGAAACTCCTCCCGCCACTTCAAATAGTTCAAATACATATTCTTTGCTTTTGTAAGATCATAGTCCCTCATTCTAAGAAATCTGTATTCAGAAAGAAAAACTGCAAACTCAATTTCTGTGCTCTTTCTAACTGAAAATGTTTGCTTTTTCTCATTTACGTGATAAAACTTTACCAGCGAATATACCTTAAAAGTGTATGGTAGTCACTATTTTTCCCTAGCAGCTGGCCTTCAAGAAAAAGCAACTGACGAAATGAGTCAACAATTTGTTCATCTTTAGGATCATGTGATCCTTCAAGAATTGCTAACAAACTTTTGCTCTTTTGCGCTCCCTTCTTAAATGGAAATGACATCATGGTTTTCGCGGTTCTTGATTTGGTAGACCTCTTGTGCTCTTTAGTTGGAGGTAACTGCCAAAAAGTTTCAATGGGGGGATGGAGAATTTTGGCCTTCTGTTTAGTAGACTGTCCTTCCTTAGAACTCGAAGATCGTTTGCTCCCTCTAAAACCAGCTGAAATTAATATTTCCTTAAAGGAATTTCTTGATGTATGCATATGTGGCTAGTTAAACTGTAAAGAAACAACACAATCACTTTGCAGTTTGTAAATCGTGAAATCAACTAAATCAGGCACAGCTAAATTTATACGACTTCCAAGAATAGGTTGCCATTATGGTATTACGAATTAAAGCATAGATTCATATCTAAGCTTCCATCAAGCTCAGAACTCAACAAAATTTAAAGAAAATTAAGATGAAACAAGATAATTAAATTTCTACACATTCCAATGACTGTTAAAAGATGAGACAGAAGCAAACCTGATTAACAAGTAAAAAACAATTACTACAACAACAACAACGCCTCAGTCCCAAGCTAGGTGGGGTCTGTATGAATCCTCCATATCATAAATGCTCCGTTTAGATCCATAATATTGCAATACTCCGTATTTAAAGATTATTTAACACTAGAGGATACTGTAATATACTAAGAGTCTTCTAGTAAGCACTAGTCTCCTAGTTGGTATCACCTATACGGATTTTCAACTTCCGTTGTGTTCTAATTTTTTGTTAGATCTACCTGGATTCCAAGATATCTAAATATTTTGGGATAATTTCATTCCATATAAATTTAGGTTTACCTCTTCCTCCTTTAACACCTTCAATCATCATGTTGTCTCATCTAAGAACCAGTGCATCTAGAGGCCTATGTAACATGTGCGCTTAAACCATCTGACCTTTTCTCCTTTTATCCTCTATATGAGCTACTTACACCTTCTGAAGAATGTGATTTTTCCTATCTTATCTTGAATTTCCACATATCCACCTTAAACACTCACATATATGCTACACTCATCTTGTTGATGGGCCTTACCGTCCCAACATTCACTCTCATACAACATTACATTACAACAACCCAATGTAATCCACAAGTGGAGTCTGGGAAGGGTGGAGTGTACGTAGACCTCCCCTACCTTGAGAAGATAGAAAGACTGCCCTCGTCTCAAAGGAAGGCAGTAGCAACAAGCATAAACAACAAGAAGATAGTAATCTAAAAAATCTAAGAAATATAGTAATCGAGGCTAAAGAAACACGTAGTCAAATCCAAACATAACAAAACATTTTACCATACTCAATGACACACTGTAAATATATCAAGAGAAAAAAAAATCCTTAAACCCAACAATAAGCATAATGAAACATAGGGTGAAAACAAGAAAAGTAAAATCAAATTTCAAGAATTTAAAAAGGTAAGATGATCAAAAGAGAGAAACTTGCCTATAAATTTTGGAAAAGAATGATGAATCCAAAATGAAGAGAAAGGAGGAATGAAGAAGAAAAGATAAAAGGGTGCATTGAGCTATTGAAGGAATGAATTTTTTGTGAGTATTGGAATCGAATACTTACTATTTTGGAATGTTTTACTATCAAGAAAACCCCGGGAAACCTTAACTGTTGTTAGTAATATTAATATTTAGTATTAGTACAACAAAAACAAGATAGAACTGATGTTGTTGATGATAATAAAACAATGAATCGAACCATTTGACGTTACCAAAAAAGCAAAAAAATACCTTTTCTCAATCCGAGAGAAATGCATATTCTGATTCTGAAACGTGTGTTACACACTTACACTAAAGAAATTATTGGTGCTTTTGTTTTAGCTACTTGCACTCGAAGAAAAAAGAGATTATTTTTTCAGTAAAATAATTTTAATTCTTTGTTCACCAATTTTAGACCCCAAATTATATTATACACGCTCCAGACTACAGTTAACAAGGTTTGACGTGTGGGAAGTAGTAAGAGTACCAGATATGACTCTTTATACGAACTTAGATAATTCTCACACTACAAGCTAGTTTTTAGGGTTGAGTTAGACATTCATTCTTTACATTACCTTTTAAAATGATCTCTTAAATATATTAGCAATTTTTGTCTTTTAAATTTATTAAAAATATATACTTTTTATTTATCAAATATTTAATAAATTCTGATTGTTAATATATTTGGAGATGCAATGTTTACAATTTTTTTGTTACGGTGTAACTTTTCTTGAAATGTAGTGTTTGCGCTGCTTTTTTAACGTTGCAATTGATGAGATTTGATAGGCCTGTCTTGATGCTTCTGGTTAAATATATTTTCATTAGATGTAACAATCAGAGTTTATTAGATACTTTCATCAAAATTAAAAGATCAAAGCCACTTAGAAGAATATTTTGAGATAAGAATTAGTAATCCTTTTTTAGAAATCTAATCTTATACATTCGCGAAGAAGATAATAAAAAAAAGACAATTTTGAACCTATCCAAAAGGACCATTTTTGTTATTTTCTCCAATGTGGACACTAGGCCCAATTTAAATATTGAAGCGGATCGTGTTTATTGGATCACCTGAAGAGTATATCTTACTTTGGCCCACCAAAGTAGTTAGATTTGGGTCACGATGGTTCATGACTTTCCCTACTTTCTACAAAAGCTCCTTTGCCTTTGTTAAGAGATAGAACTTCACGCGTCCTCCGGGGCATAGTTTAGTGGTAAAGTCTGGGCTTTATAAGGCGCTCTGACATGAACAGTGTGAGTTTGATTCCCCGCAGGCGCAAAGAAATTCTGCATGTTGGGAAATTTGATTTTGTTTCATTGATCAGTTGTACGCTCCCAAAAACTAGCCACTGGAGCATATCCCGCGATTTACTGGTGATGTGGTTGAAGGATCGGTGTCATCACCTCGAGGACGTCTGGATAATATCAGTGAAGTAGTCAGGCGCGAGCCTGAAAATCTCGATTATCAAAAAAAAAAAAAAAGATGAACTTCACGCATCAATGACGTACTCTTTTGTTTTTTCAAAAAATTGTGTGGATTGTCCTTCATACGGGCTGGTTTTTAATTTTCGCCCCTCAATTCGCTGATCTTTAATTTTTGTCTCTACTTCTCATTTAATAAAATTTTGTGGGCTAAAGTATCATTTATTCGCGGGTCCATTAAATCAGAGATTCTGAGTTCGACTTCCAACAGAATCAAAAAAGGAAACAAATCTCAAGACAAAATTTATATGTATATTCGACCAAAGTTATATAGAAATTATACTTTAAAGAGCATAATTTCTATGTAACTGAATTTTGTCTTTAGGAATAGTTACTAGGGGCACGTGCCCCCCACCCCACCATGTAGGTCTGCCCTGCACCTAACCCCTCGTCGTGACCCCATACACGCTCTCCAGAAACCCTACCTTTCTCGTTTCTCCTGCCTCTTCTTAGGGGATTCATTCAAGCCTCTTCTTTTTTGACTTATTATTTGACAAAATAAAGTAGCTTTAAGTAGAGGAATAAATTAAAATATGTTGAACCACTTGGTTGCGTTTAAGCCATTGTTTTCAAGTGGCATATAGTAAGCTTGGGTTACATTTATATATGTAGTTTATTGTGACTTTTTTTTTTTGTTGCCATTACAGTTGGCTGCACAAAAAATGGACCGGATCGAATTTTTCGATCCCGTCTTCGGTCCTACGTTTCTGAAAATTCGGTCCTCGATCCGGTCAGTTCGAGATTTTTTTTCGATTTTTAATGTATATTGGACCGGACCGAATTTGGACCGGACCGGACCGAATAAACCTGACGAAGCAATGCCGCGTGGAGGTAGAAGACCCACGGATCGTGAAATTCTTTTTTTGGAGAAGAAGCAATGACTTCGATCCAGCCTTCGATTCAACCTTTCTGAAATTTCAGTTCTCGATCCGGTCCTAGAGTTTTGTGGAGCGTACACACAGATGGCTCCCTACCAAAAAGCACAAACAACATATAAATTCAAAAAAAAAAAGACAACTGGAATTTTGCTCTAAAATGATGACATATGTCTTTCAAAAACTTTTCAAATGGCTGTGACTGTGAGTTCAAGCAAAGACAGCCAATCAATGGTACTTGTAATTGTAGTGGTTTGTTATGGACTACTAATTGTTTTATATTTTTCATTTTTTTAATTGTGAATGTACTCTGTGTTTGTTGGAATGAGCACAACTAAAGGAGCAAGCTGGTAATCTAATCTTCTTTTAAAATGAAAAGAGTCAAAAGAAAAATGTTTTTTGTACCTGTTTTGACAAAATTTCTAGAATTGTTTCTGAGAATCAGAAACATTTCTTAAGTCAAACAGGTACTTCTTAGAAGTAGAGATATTTTTTTCAGAAGTCAAAAAGTGTTTTTAGATGGAAATAGAAGATGAAATACCAATTTGGTGCTTCTCCAGAAGTGCTTCTCGAAAAGTTCGTTTTGCTCATTAAATAAATTTTTTTAGACTCATTTATCCTTTTCTTTTCACAAAATTTCTTTTAGTCTCATATAATATCCCCATATAAAATAGAAATTTGAGGATAGGGTAGGACAATGGGGTAGGAGGTAGGGTAGGGCGGGGGTAAGAAAAAAAATCATATTTTTTATAAATTGTTTAATAAAAGTAAAAAAAATATAAAATACAAATTTGAGAATGGAGAAGGGCAATGGGATGGGGGGTAGGGTAGGGCGTGGATAAGAAAAAAATCATATTTTTTATAAATTGTTTAATAAAAGTAAAAAATATATAAAATACAAATTTAAGAATGTGGTAGGTGCACAAGGCAGGAGGGGTAGAGGGATAAGAAAAAAATGCATACATATCTGAACCGCTGTACATATCTCAACGTTATCTTATATTTTAAACTAGATGGTCCGGACGGGGTTGTTATATAAAAGTGGTTTGACTTTTGCAAGGTACTTCCTTATTAGTTTTGTAGGAGTTTAACTTAAAAAAAAAGGAAATGGTATCATAAAGCTAAATATTACTCATAAGATAATATGTTTCAATCTTTGAGAGAGTTGGAATAAATGAATGCTGAAATTTGAAAGTTGGAATAAACGTGTAAAGAAATACATCAGTTAGTAACTGGATTAAAAAAGAAATGAATCCCAAAATAGATCATAATTAATAGGATTAACTTATTTTATGGTATGACTTTAGACACTCTTACCAAGTTATACTAGTGCAACAGGTATTGCCGGTATATTTACTAATAGATTGATGTTCAAGAAATTATATTGATGCCTTAAAGGGCATACTTTAGATTACTTTGTAATGGAGTAGGAATCAAGTATCAATATGAGAGGCATGTAAGAACAGGGCTTTGGAGTGTGCAAACATATCTTCCAAGTAAGAAATAAAGCTTTTATGTTCTTCAACTAATGCATAAAAAAACTTGTGAACCTAAAAAGTTAGATAGAAGAAGCATATATTGGGCTATAAAATTTCTGTCAAGTTGTAAGCAATAGAACATTTGAAGTGCTTGAGTAATATTTCCCTTGCCTCTTTGTTTTATGTAAAATATGAATCGGTCTTTTAATGGATGACATCTATTCAAATTTATTAGATAACTTTTGGTAGAGGTAAAGTATTAAAATAGGGTACTCCAACGGCTCAAACAAATTTAGTTAATTATGCTTATATATACACAAACACACGAACATACGGACCAGAACAATGAGCAGAGACTGTAATCAAGATGAAACAAAACAGCAAAATAATATGAATAGATAACCGCAATTAAAAAACTGCATAAACAAAGGGGAAAGATTAAAATTGGCATGCGTGAACAAATTCAAAGAATAATTTACGAAGGAACTATTTAAAAGATTATGAAAAACAGCATATATAGCAACAAACAATGAATACAAAAGAATCTTCAAATTCCATACACAACGGAGACAAACTAAAATAACTGGAATATGAAAAATATAGTTTTGAGGTTGTGGAATTCAAATATGTTTTGAATTGCTTTCTTTGTTATGTTCAAAGAGCAATTTTCTGGACAAATCTCATCTACCATTATTAATAATTTGCAATGTGTTATAAACAAAGAAAAGAACAAAGTTATACCATGTGATAGGTAACATACACTCTTCTCAGGAATCATGCTAAATTATCCTTGTTTTGTTTGTTCTAGTCTTAGCGGATAAACTCACAAAAGAGAAAATAGCTCATCGTATATAGCACAGTGTTATAGAGTTATTGCGTTGGAAATCACAAAAAAGACTTAATAGCTAAGCATAGCATAATTTTAAGAAGTGCTTAAATTCGAAAGTTTAAATATAGATGTTATTCTATGTAAAATCACCAAATTTATGTAGCCAAATAGAAATTACAGCAAGTCATGAAATTATCACATATGCATAGTCAAATAAACTTTATTATAATTCAAAAATGAGCAGTCTTGACCTTAGCCTTCTTGCAGTAAGCATAGATAATGTCAATGTATTCCACCACTGTAAGTGAGTTGTTTTTATCAGAACTGTCTGTGTCAACAAATCAATAATTGACAAATGTTAAACATCAATGGGCATTCCATAACAAAATTCATAAAGATATAGATCATATCTGTTTACCAGCGTGTCAATTTCCTGCACTTCTGATTCAATTCTGTTTGGTGCTACCGGGGCTGGTTGCGGCTTTGTTACCTATGGAAATACATTGTTAATAGTAGTTGATGAGTAATAAAATAAACCAAGAGGGGATTGAAAAGGAACCTCGATTGCTGGTTGTTGTTGTTGTTTGCTTACAATATGTGCAGACTTACATTGGAATTTCATAGAGGACAAATTGACAAACTAAATCCCTAAAGAAATAGGAAACATGATCCCTCTCTGATCTTAGACAACACAGTTGTTTGAAGCTTCTCTGTTGAACACAGTCATTGCTTCAGTTGAAGGCAAAAACATAGTAATATATGAAAATAAAAAAATAAAAAAAAATAAATAAATAGAGTAAAAGAAATAAGAATTCAGAAATATGAAAGTAATAAATTGGGCAAAATAAATTAAGATTAATTGAATAAATGTAATTTTTATTACCTTTGTTTGATGGATGTATATGTTGTTGGAACATGTAGTAGCAAGACAAAAAATCAAAAGCAAGCTTCCAAAGAGAATTGATTTCCCTACAAAAGCATTGTTTAAGAATGAATAAATTTTAGTTGTGGTTGATGTTAAAAATTTGTAAAAAAAAATTGTGGAACATTTAAGTAATGGAATAGGGTAAATAAGTTTTGATATAAATTACATTTGTTCCGTAAAACGCAAAAGTGATTGCAAAAGAAGGTTATCCTGCAAATGTGTTTACCAGAAAGAATGAAAGAGGGTATAAAGATATAATATAAATATATTCATACAAGGAATAAGAAAGAGAATTTTGTGGTGACCTTTATTTTTTTTTTACTGGAGTTGTTGGCTCCAGTTTTTGTTTCAGCTTGAGCGAGTGGCGTCGCTCGTTTGGTACTTCTGTTTCTTCATTAAAAGAAATTAAATGTTTCTTTTTCCTTTTGTTACCTTCTTCAATGTCTGTTTTTGGTGATTCAGGGAGAAAATGCACCATTTTTCTTTTTTCAGTGCAAGACAAAATGTACAATTTTCCAGATGTTGCTTGAGAAGTGCGGGACAATGATTTTTTCACTTGAATTATGTAAAAGTTCTGATTTAGCTTGCTTTGAATATTTTGCATTGGTAGCAAGTCATCCTGGGGAGAAATATATTTTAGCTTTTTGTTTGATCAATTGAAAAGTGAGATTGTGTAAATTATTCAGTTAGAATGCTCACCTCGTTTGAAGCAAGGTCGTAAATCTCATATGTGGTAAGGGAAAATAATTTTTCTGATTCTTTGTCCATAATTATCTCAATTATTGATCCAGAAGCATCTTGAAGATTTACATCAAATCTGCACCTGCAAGTGTATATGTGCAAAAGATATTTTTGTTTTTTATAAGAAGAGAAGGATTGTGGTAAATATTGTGTTTGGATGTATGTGTAAACGTAGAGATAAAAATACCTGGGAATTAACATATTTCGTTGCTTACAAGTCATACACAAAAACTTTCTTTTTATTAAACTTCTGACTTCTTGTTTGCAGTTGGGACAAAGTAAAACATAGCAACTTTTGAGTTTATTTGAAAGTGATACTTTTACCTCAATGGAGAAGGAATGTCCCTGCATTAAATGGAAATGAGATTATTTATTATAAAGATAAGTATAGGCAGAAATTATGAATTATGTAAATAGAAATTATACTAACTTCCTGTTGTGATTGAACATTTGCAATTGGGACTATGTGTTCATCTACTGAAACGCTGATAAGAGATCCATATTCAAATGTGCTCCTCAGACTGAAAGAAGCAAGCATTTCTCTGTTTTCTGTGACCCTATTTGAGGAAAAAAATAAAAAACTTTAGGATAATAATAATTAGGAAGAATCAAGCACAATATAGATTAGAGTAATGCGGTACCATGTGTGCAATTGTAGGCATTGGGATTAAGGGGGATCAATTTGTATTGTGGTGTTAAATTTTATTGTTAACGATGTACCTACATTAACAATGTACAAAGCAATATACCTATATTAATTGTAATAATATTTTTTTATTTATGAAATACAAACCTACGTTACTAATTTAGCTTACCATTGTACTTGGATACCCCCAACACGCCTGGCAAAAATAATAGGACGTTTTTGGAATTGTTCAGGAATTTCCTGCCTTCGTCCTCAATAATAGTTTCTTCCCATAGTGTGAAGGTCAAAGCTTGTTTGCTGGTTACAGTAAAAAGGTAAATATGTTGTATATTTTGAATTGTAACAGAATAAGGATTTTGAAAAATTTACGAACGCATTTACTCAGTATCAATGAGAATGAGTTCTTGCAATCTTTTCTGGACTTTTGCAACAAACTTTGGCGGAAAGCAGCGGACAACAATTGCCAGTATATCTATTGGCAAAATAATTTGTATTTAATAGATAAATGTGTCAAAAATTAAAAGAAAAAGAAGTAATATAACCATACTAAATTTTACGTCCTTAAGCTGCTCTTTTGTAGACTGGGAGGCTTGATTGTTGATGTCTTCAAATGATGTAAGATTCAGCTTTGTGGGTAGTGGCAATTCATCCTCATCTGGACTATCTTTTTCGATTGGATCTACTATGGTTTTTTTTGTCAATAATCCACTTAAATGTATGTAAAGGTCTTTCATATCTCAAATTTGATACTTGTATGCGCGCACCCGTTATCAAATAGGTGTGGAACAACTTGAATATATCTTGATAAGAGGAGATTTTATCACCGTAAACAATAGCTTTTATTTGATCGTGAATAATTCATTAAAAATAATGAAACAAATATACATAGGCAATGTAAGTAATTGATTTGAAAATATTATACATACATAGACATAAATAATGGATTTTGCTAGAAAAATAAAGTATCTGTACATCTTGAAAGATCATGTTCAAATATTTTATCTTTCGATGAGAACCTTCTCCTGGTTTGCATATATCCACAACTTGCACTTAACAGTTTCAGTCTGGTATATCATGAGTGATTGCATGTATACCAAGTCGATGTGTCATTTTATATCCCCGGAAAAATAAATAAAGTGGGTTAAACAATAGAATAGTATGATAAAGGAAGTAAGGTTGATGAAAAACGTAAATGCAAGTAATAACTTACATATGTTATATGAATAGTTAGTTGTTTTTTGAAAGTCTTAAGAGAATGTTTTATGGATAATATCATTATAGACTATATTGTATGTAGAATGATCATCAAGATCGTCTACTGTTGTGGGTTGGATTAATATCTTTACACAGTCTGAACTTTTGCTCTTGATAAAGCAACATAAAATTGACCGTGTGAAAAGTCAGGTTCACGTAAATAAATTCCTACAGAATCTAGTGTTTGACCTTGAGCTTTATTTATAGTCATAGCAAAACATAGTCGAATAGAAAATTGTGTTCTTTTAAATTGAATAGGCAATTTTTCGTCTTGTGAACATAACAATGGTATTCGAGGAATAAAAACATGTTTGTCTTTAAAGTCACCACTTGCAATTTTAGCACTAATAATATGAGTTTTGAAATTAGAATAAATTAAGCGTGTACCATTGCATAAACCTTCAGAAGGATTTAAATTGCGTAGTAGTATAACTGGACAATTTTGCTTTAGAACTAACTTATAAGGAGGCAAATCAGTAGGATTCAAAGTATGGAGAAAATCTTCAAATTGGCTTTGATCTTTTGGCTCTATAGTTTCGTCAATTCCAATGAATGTGACAGCAGTTGTGGGAAATTCATCTACGAACATCTGATTAATTTCGTTTACGAAATCATTTTTGGTCGTTAAGATAACACGTGATATTACGGAGGATGTATCAGACATGAGCATCTCTAGATTGGGATAAACAGTTTTGAATAAAATATTTAATGAATCTTTTTCATTCGTAAAAGGAATAAGAAATGATTTTGGAACCTCGATTTTATCATGTTCGTTAACTTCTTCTTTTCCATCTCCAATTCTTAGTAAATACTCACAAAATGTAGGATCTGTGCGTGCACGCATATTTTGTGTCAAATGGAATTTGTGAAGATGATCCCAGATATTTGAATACAATAAACATTCACTTATGAAATTCTTTTTTGTTCCGCCTTTCACAACAGATAAAGTCTGTCTAAAATTGCCTCCAAAAACTACGACTTTCCCACCAAATGGTGTATGTATACCCATAAGATCTCTCAAGAGTGAATCAAAAGTCTCAACAAGTTTTTTCCTAGTCATTGATACTTCATCCCATACTATCAGTTTTGCATCTTGAATTAAAAATGCAAGTGAACTTTATTTACTTATATTGCAACAGTAAATTTCACCTACATCAATAGGAAGTTTAAAACGTGAGTGAGCAGTTCGTCCTCCAGGGAGCACGGAAGCTGCAACACCAGAAGTTGATGTGGCTAAACTATAAATCTCTTTGATCGTACAATAGCTAATAAAGCGCGGTATAAGAAGGTTTTTCCTGTTCCTCCAGGCCCATCAATAAAGAATGCTCCTGGTTCATTAGAGAATATTTTGTTAAGTATGGTAATGTACGCTTGTTCTTGTTCTTTATTTAGTTTTTTATATAGTAATAAATCTTCTTCTTTTACAATTATGTTTCTTTCTAAATGGGTGTCTCTAGCCTCTTGCATTATTCTAGAAGATGTAATATTTGCTGATGTGAGTTTAAATTCATTGATATTCCGTCCCATTGAATGCAATATATCATTTATGTGGCTTAGAACTAAATAACGAATGTTTTTTGTTTGTATGTTTGGCATAGCTGTAAAGTCTTCAGACATGGAGCTTTCAAATCTTTCCTATAATTCTTTTGGATTAGCAGGACTACAATATACTAATAGTGTAGCAAATAAACGTCGTAGACTATAAGGCATTTGGTAATTTGCAGCTTCTAACATACATTCAATTAAGTTATTATCAGAAGCTAACAATCCTCTTTTTTCTGCAGATTCTCTAAATGTCTTATAGGATTTTCCATTTACAGTCTTGAGATCTTCATAAGATTTTGGTCCTCGTATGTTCATCAATAATAGTCGAAGGTAGTATCTTTCTCCTTCTGTTGGATGACAACTAATAATACGTCCAATATCATAACCTTGTCTTCGACGTGACCACATTTTATCAGTCATTGACCAAATAAAATGTTCTGGGAATTCTTTGTACAGTAAGTTCAGTTCTATGACATGTTTATTTTTTTCGTTCATTGAAAAAAAAATCTGTCAACATTGTTCTTCGATTTGAAGGATTTTTAAGTATTGAATTTAGATTTGTAGTCGTTTTAAAGAAGAAGAATTGTTGATTTTTAAGATGTAGTTGAAGTTGGTATACATTGGGATTCATCTCATTGATATGAAACGCAAATAAACGCCACATAGCTTCTGGAGGTGATACCTATCTACTTGATCTATATTCATTTATTTCATCTATGTCTGTATTATTAGTGTCATTATTTTGTAGATTGAAAGCAATTTTATCATGCCCTTTACAAATATATTTATAGAGATATTTAACAACTTTAATATCTGCATAAACTTCAACATTTATGTGACAATTAAACTTGCTTAGTAGATATGGATTGTAAGGAGTTACCCATGAATTGTCAAGATAGTGGGCTCTAATTTTTACAAATTTTCTAGTATCTCGTCTCCTAAGGCAACCCCGTTCCAGCTCGCATTTGTATTTGAAGTTGAGGATTTCGCTTTTGATGTAGTCAGTGAGAAGCGTTGTTCCATTTTTAGCTTTAGCAAGCCTGTGACTGCCTGAACAGACTAGTCTATACTCAGCCAACATTCTGAACTTGTCTCGATACTGACAGTTTAGTGGATGGGATAGCAGAGAGAGAAAGGAAAAGAAGTAGTTTCGAAAGGAGACTCCACCTAGCTAGCGCGCTCCTCACCTCAATGCTACACTTCGGCAGCTATGAACTACGACGCTTCAGAAGAAAAGCTACATCCACTACCTGCATTCACCCTTGCAGGCTAACCCGAGCTTACCGAGGGCCATGGATATGAATTCTGACCTTTAGATGTTTCATTGGCATAACTTTTGGGGTATTTAAATTTACAATATCCCTTTTTCTTCATGCACGAATTTGTTGGATTTAAAGTTCCACAAGGTTTACGCATCATATGCTTAATAACCAAAGAATGTAAATATTGATTTGTATCAGGATTTGGTAATTCAGCACAAACAATTCTATCATAAGCCTCAGGTGTTAATAATTTATACTCATCTTCAAGTATAATAAGGAAATGTGCATGAGGAAGACCTCTTTTTTGAAATTCTATAGAGTACATAAAAGCATCAACTTTTCCGATTATACTTTTTTTAACTAAATCAGATTTTAGTTCTTCTAGTTTTGCTTTAAATACTCAGCTTATTAAATCGGGTCGATGTATTTCATCAGTTGGTAGTAAGAAATCTTTTATTTCTGGCCATGAAGGATTACATGTCATGGTCAGAAAGATATTGTACTAATGCAATGGCATCCATGTATCAACGTCTCATATTTCTAGGACCCCCAGTAAAGCTAGCAGGAAGGAATGTTTTTCTGCCAATATTTGAAGCCTCTCTTTCTCCTAGTCTTAAAAGATCAATAAGTCCTGCTAATACTTCAATTCGAAATAAATCTTGATTGAATAACAAGAAGTCTAATTTTTGTGTTTCCACTTTTATGTATTGATCTACAGAAAATTGTTGAAATACTCTCCCAGAATGTAAAGTATCATTTTCTTCATCATCTCTAATTTAAAGTTTGTAACAGTAATATTCACGACAAGATACAGTGTTTTTTTTGTGTTGTTCTTTCTGCAAAATTTCTTATTCAATATCAAGAAATCCATCAATTGAAGACATGTTGGATACACTTGGAATGTTCTGATGTTTGCAAGAGGAAGAATTTCTAGGGAAGTTTGGTTTTTGTATAACTCTTTGAATACCACAATGCCAACCGTTTTCACCATAGGGAAACAACAAAGGATAATGTAATGCATCGTAACAACCATCGTAATAGTGAACCAGTTGGTTAGTGTTGCTATGTGTGTAAACACGAATATGTGGTGTAGAAGCAGGACTGTCTAATTCTTCATCAGTCCATATAGCTGCAACTTCTGAAATATTGGGTAAGTTGTATGTTCGTTGGTCTAAAGCAAAATCACATTTATGTGCGATGTAGAAGTTGGATAAATCTGGAATGTGTTAGAGATTTTAGGAAAATGGAGTAGGGATTAATTTTTAGAATATCGACTAATTTCGCAATAACAGGTCTATTGAGGTTTTCTGAAAAGGTCATTCTGTTAACTATATCATTCTCATTATCGTAAAAATAAAGTTGTAAATTTCTTGCATTATTATCTGTAGTAGTGAGGCTATTAAAAAAATGATACATTTGTCCTTGAACTTTAAATGTGTAGATTCCTTGAGTTCTTTGTGTCAATTCCTTATCGTACTTTACTCCAAGTGAAGTGAATGCAAACATATTATTTTATGTTCTAATATAAGTACGGAAATGATTGGATTCATAGGAGTTGCCATAGTAGAAACTTTTTAATTCAGGAGGTAGTTGGTGTGAAGCTAATTTTACTGAACCATTACTACAACAAAAGCTTGGAGTTTCATATTGAAATCTTTTGGCTTTGTAGAATCTACAATTTGAGACCTTTTTTAAAATAGCAGGATAGGAAGGTAGTGGATTGATATTCCAACAACCTACCTGTGTTGATTTGCGGCCTGAAATATTTTAATTTTGTAAGATCTAGCGTAAATAGAGCGGCGAAGTAAAAACAAAATTTGATTTAACCAACCAATTCGAGAAGAAGAAGGTGTCGCTTGAATGAACAGAGCAGGTTGTCCCAGAGCAGGTTCTGCTGAAAGCATGCTTTTCTGAGTAGAACAGTTAGGAGTAGGATTTTTTAAGAGAGTATGTCTTCTCGCAACATATTCTACCCGACGTCGTTCTAGAAGTGCTGCCTTTTGGTCAGGCGGCATTTCTTTATAGGCAATACGACGTCTAAGATTTTTCGTCATTTGGACATAGTTCGTCTTTCTTTTTTGTCAGACATCTGATTTCAAAGTACTTAGTTAGAACGGGGTGGTTTTTTTTGGCATAGTTTAAATTTAATATATTCTTCCAGCACACATGCCCATACAATTAAAAAAATAGTAATAAAATATCAAGAGAAACAATAACAAAAATCAGTTTGGTGGTATCTCTCCCTTAGATGGCTTTTGACATGGAAGTTACTAAATAATTACTCAAATAAATCTAAATCAAATAGACGCTTAATCTCCTCACATCTTGTTAAATAAACTGATAAAATTTGGATATACAAAGTAACTCAGTAATTTAATAATGATGTGAAATCAAAGGCAAAATTACCTATAAGTCGCAACAGTGTTCGACTGTGTCTCTGAAGCAACTGTATTTTCCAAACACTGCGCAAGCAAAATTGTAGGACCATTATATGCCAATTAAGTGGATGGAAAAAGTAGGTGATTTTTATTATATAATAAAATGGATTAAATAAAACACAAATTCACGAAATACAAGAAATTGTTATTACGTGTGCATGTCTGCGAACTTAGGTACAATAGATTTAGAAACAGAATTTCCCGACATCGTTAGAATTCATTTCAGTCATGAATTCACTCTTACTTGTGCACTAAATTATTATTGCTGAAGAAGCTATAGGGGGGGGGGGGATTAAAAGAAAATTAAAAATGAAAGTTATGATCTGGTTTGATAATGGGTATGAAACTCTAGGATATGTTCAATATCTTGTGCAGTTAAGGATGGAGAATATGTGAAAGATTACTATGACTGCACCATCAATTAATGCCTATGCAATGTATGGACCAAAATAAAAATGAACTTCTTTTAGCAAATAACTTATATGCTACAACTTTCAGCTTTACTATATCCATCTGTTCAGCTTTTCTGGGTAGATTCAGAATTAACATCTACACAAATATGCTTTTAATTTACATGTCAGGGGATTAGAAAGCATACTTGAGATTGAATCTATTTCTAACAATCTGCACAAAATTGAATCTAAAGCAAGATAGGCGAATTGATTTCTCAGTTGATATCAGGGGAAAAGCTAAGTGATTTCCAAGTAAAAATTTATGGCAACAAAAGATTAAAACTCACCACGACGTTCACTCCAGCACACTATCACAACAATAAATCACTACTCTGCTCAATAATAGCAAAATCTGCAATATGAAACACAGTATAAAATTAGAGGGAAAATCTTAACTTTTAGTACTATTTATTAATTTTAAACCCTAGCTAACACATGCAAGTTAGAGAAATCAGACCCAAAAAAAATATTTTAAATAACACCAAAACACATCCATCGTTGAGAAAGCAGAGTTCAGAGGGTGAAGTAAATGATTCAGGGACTAATGAATCTGCTGAATCAAATTAGAAAACCTAGTCAACAAAGCTCCATATTTTCATTATAGTCCTGCTTAGAGTAATGATTTCAAAGGAACAAGATCAAAAGTAAGACTCTATTTTTTACCCAAAATTAGCAAGGAGGCTACTAAATCACCAAATTCCAAGTGCAGGAAATTTAGTCGCAAAACTCAACAAAAAATTAAACATTGAATTCTTCAATCGGGTTTGTCATTTGAAAGTTTTGCAATTTTTGTTTTTTTGAAGCAAACCCCCCACCAGAAAGCTAAGCAAACAAACAGAAATAATAAGAAGAAAAGAAGCAACGAAAAGAAGCCACAAAAAATTCGGAAGAAGCAGCATACAATAGCTCAACAGAACAAGGGAAAAGAAGCCAAAAAACATTGAAGAGTTGAACAATGAAAAAGAAGCCAAAAAACATTGAAGATGGAGAAGCATACCTGAACAAAAGAAGTCAAAGAACATTGAAGAAGAGAAGCATACCTCTTAAAGTGTCCAAAGGTATTAATATAGTCTTTAAAAAAAGTGGACCTAAAAGTTGGACCGGCAAAATTAATGGAATACCCTTGAACGATCAAAACCTTCGCAAAGGACCTAAAAGTTGGACCGGTAAAATTACCGAAATACCCTTGAACGATCAAAACCTTCACCGACAAAATTACCGGAATACCCTTGAACGACCAAAACCTTCACTTAAAAAAGTGGACCTAAAAGTTGGACCGGTAAAATTATCGAAATACCCTTGAACGACCAAAACCTTCACTTATTAATAGTCAAATATATATAGCGAAACAATTAAAAATTGTGCTTCGCACTAACGGTAAAATCGTGTATGGCTAAAATATTTAAATATTTATAACATTCAAGAATATAATATATATATATATATATGAACCGCTGGATTAAGAAGGTATATATAATATAACTCATAAATGTTAGGGACATTATTTTTACCCTTTCTTATTTTTTTAATTGTAGTGGTTTAAGCCAATTTATGCATACCAAAATTAAATTATCTGATTTTTCTTATTCTCTATTGATATTTGCATCGAGTAATTCTATCTATCAATATTTAGGCAGATAAAAGTATATTATCTTTTTTATTTTGCTAAAGCTTAAACCCTTGGTTAGCTCGTATTCGTGTGTATTCGTGTATTCACATTGGGACAGCTTCAAATACACGTTATTTGAAGTTAATCTTAACAAAATTTAATTTTAAACATTGTGTGTGAGGTTTCATATAGCTAAAGTTCACTTATTGAACTTCATGGCTTGAAGTTGAGCACATGCAACTAATGTTTATAGATTTGTGTCTCGTTTCAGCTTTTTTTGTTTGAACTTCAATCATATACATTGACAGAGCCACAACCCAATAAAAATATAAACATGTCAATTATTACGTATTACAGATATATATAATTTGAACATCCATGATAAAATTTTGTAGCTCCACCATTGATCAAATATACCTGAAGTTCGGTCCTTCTTGCTTGAACTTCCGACATATATACATGAACGAAGTTAAGTTAAAATAATTGAAATTCAGTCGAATGTAATTTCAGATATTATATTTAAAGTTTAATTTTGTCAAGCTTAACTTATATATCGTATATATAAAATTAATACATATGCAAAATGTTAAAGAATAAAATAAAACATGTCTAGTACTTCCTCCGTATCAAAAATATTATCCACTTCACTTTTATTTTTTGAATAAAAAATATTGTTCACTTATCAAAATAAAAAGAATTAATTTTACTTTTTCAGATTTGTTCTTATTAAGTGTTAGATGATCAAATCGCAATATCTAATTATTAAGATTATTTTTATCAAATTATTTATTTTTTTTATCTAAAATTTAATATTTTTTTAAGAAATATATAAATGATTAACTTAACTTTTTTTTTTTTTTGGAATACAAATTAAGTGGAGATGTCAACACAGGCTACCCTATACAAATTTTACGAAAAACTGGGTGGGAGACAGCTAAGCGATGAGCGGACACACACATTTTTAAATATCTAGGTCCACCTTTTGTCATTCAAACTTGCGACAATTTTTATATGACGTCAGCATTATGCCATTGGCGGCTTGCTTTGTCTTTTACTGCCACGTGTTTCCTTTAGTTTACGTCCTAAGCCTTTCCTTCCAACTCCATTAAGTGGAAATAATACTTAATTTGAAGTTGAAATGTTGAATATACAAATTATGAAAGTTTGAATTGTCTGTGTGCACACCAATAGCCTGCAAACCACGTCAGCCGATTAACCACACTCTTGTCGTACGTGCGACTCAATCGAAGGTTTATGCAGGGATCGAACTTGATCTTGGTATTCCATTTCTCTTTCTGTACCAACTTGACTATCCTTGTGGGTCTAAAAATAGTATTTTGGTGTCATTCTTTGTGTGGATGATTAAAGATCGATGATTTAAGTTCATTTCACGATGATTTTAAAAGCCAAAATAAAAAGAAGAAATAGAGCCAATAATCAAAAATCAAGATGAAAGCGGTAAATGTCTGATTTTATTTTCTTGACTTCACTCATTATTTATCTATGAATTTATAACTTTTTAAAAGGCAAAAAGGTATTTTATGATTTTTTTTGTGAAATTTAATTTCATAAATATTATGGTAGATAAATCATTTGTGATTATCATAAAATGCATTTTGAATGAATTTAGGAATAACATATTTGATATGTTTATTATAAATTTATTTTGCGCCAAAATAATTATCATGTTATAACTTTATTGCATAAATATTATATTAATTTTACTTTCAAATTGTGGGATGATATATATAGTTTTTTTTTATTTTCATGGATATTTATACTTGAAAGTTGCTAGAATATTTTAAAATTTAGAAAAATGATAATTTTGTAATTAGATCATTTTGCGTTCATTAAATGATAGAAGTTTCTATTTATATGTTTGACTCTTATTTTCATTATGGCATTCACGTTTAGGACATGTTAATTTTCATAGAATGAGGGATATGTTTAAATGTGGCTTGATACCGATAGTGACGGTAGATAATGAAAAATGTAAAAACTTGAATATTAACAAAGATCACAAGAAAATCATTTTCAAGTATTGAGAGAAGTAAAGTTAGCTTGAATTAATTCACAGTGACAGACGTCATTTTCATAGTACTCCTACAATTGAAGGAAAAAAATATGTTATTATATTTATTGATGACAATCTAGACTTTACAAAGTGTATCTTGTAAATTCTAAAGATGAAGCACTAGAAAATTTTAAAATTTGTAAGATTAAGGTTTGAATTGCAATGTCAATCTTCGGTTAAGTGTCTAAAGACTGAGAGCGGAGGAGAATATTATAATCTCACTTTTTTTAAAGCACTTGGCACCATATATACCACAATAAAACGGTGTAGCCGAACAAAAAAATTAAATCTTAACAAAAATGATTAATTCTTTATTGTCTAACTCAAACGGTCAAACCTAAATCACGATTATTGAAATGAAGCCATGTTAATGGAGTGTTATATTCAGAGTTCCTAAATAAAAGTAATTCAACAACCCCCATATGAACTCAAAGTTTGGGAATGTCATTGGATAATCACACAAGCAAATATCATCAAAATTAAAAACTCAGAGCCAATTTACATAATTTACAAAATAATGAACAAATCAATGCCAAAAATTAACACCCACATTTTATTCATTTCTCCTTTCCTTTCTATTTTTCATTTTTTTGTCTAATATGTCTCAAAACTCCAGCTATACAATAATATACAGAAATTTCTGTCGGGACGGAAGGATGAGGCCATGTGGTCGAGGAATTTCGCCTTTTTAATCCCAATAATATACAGAAAAAGAAGAAAAAACATCAAACACTTTTATTCTCAAAATATCCATGACCCGACCTTTCTTATAACTAGTCCGACCCTATTTGGCTTTACTCACAGGTCAAAGTCAACTTTAAATTCGATCAGCTACGCAACGGTGCACGTTAGTGCTGGTTCAAGTTATCCCACAAAGATGCGCACTTCCTCTTTGCAAATCCAACTCGTTTCTTTTCCAAATCATAAACAACCTCAAATCCTTGTTGAAAATAATTACCCAATATCCCAGAGGGCCCACTTTCCTCTTCATCACCACCGTTCATCAACATCACACACCCCACTTTCCTTTTCACCTTCCCATCATCCAAAAACTCATAAAAGTAGTTTCTCTTAGGCATCACCACACTGGAATTTCCCCCAAAATGTAACAACAATTGTGGCACATTCGAACCACCCTTATCCAAATAGTAACACGGACTAAGCCCGGTTCGTTCCTCAACCCGGTTCGCTCTTTTATAAACCGGTCCAACACGCTTGTCGAATTCTTTGACAACTGTTTCATAAAACCTTAACGGCAACATCGTAAACGTCGTACCAGAATCCACAACCATTCCACCGTTACCTCTACCGTCAACTCGCCGTAAACTCACCGGTGCCGGAATTCTTGTTTTTCCAATGGACACCCCTTCAAGCCCAACACAATAAAAATAAGGATGTTTTGGATTTTCTAACATAGGTGTATAACCATAATCAGTGTAACCAATTTTTTCATCCATTGTGTAACGACCAAGAATTAACGGACTTGGTCGATGGACACGTGGCGTATCAAAAGAGTGAGACACCAAACAATAAGAAAAATAATTTCCTATTTCTGGTGAGTTATTAGCTAGTTGAGCTGGTAAAGAAAGTGTACCACGACCAAATCCAGCAACACCAATAGGTTCACCTAGTGCACTATGAGCACAACCAAACGTAAAATTATTTAAAATTAACGTTGGTGATGACATAGGTATAGATAATTTATCACAATATAACCTCCCAATAAAACTCCCATCACCATAAGCATAATAAAAAGGTGGACATGTGTATTTATTGCAATCGGATATTTCAATGTCTTCAAGTGGACATTTCGCTATAGTACAGAGGTCTGAGGAAGGTAACGAATGGTGTACGGCAGAGCATGCACGTGACTTGCACGTGACGGGGGTAGCGGTGGTGAGGTTGATAGGGTTAGGGTTAGGGATGGTAGTAGGGTTGTATTTTCCTTCACATAAGATACAGTCAAAAGGGTGGCAAGGTAGCCAAACGACGTCACTTCCGGTGTCCATGTAAAGGGAGATTGTTTGAGAACCAAGCGAGAAGGAGAGCGTGTAATCACTTCCCGGAGTGAGAGGTAGGGAGACTTGGTGGTGGTGGTGGTGACGGTGGTGGTGGAAGCGCGTGGCGGAGCGAGTAGAGGTGGATTTGAGGAGATGGTGAGTACTGTTGTATTGGGTTTTTGAAAAGGAATGTGTTAAAGGGAAAACTAATGGTTTAGCTGAAGAGAAAAGGAATAGTAACAAGAAAGTGAAAAGAGTGAAGAAAATAGACGAAGAAGCCATTGATTGGAAAAAACAGAGTATTCTGTTTCAAATGAATATACAGACCTTATATTTTATGTTACATTAAGAGAGATTGATTGGAGGGTTTTGTTTCTTTGTTTGTGGTATAGGTAAGAGCGGAAGAGAAGAGAGGGTTTATAAAGGGGTGGCAGAGAAGAAGAGGAAGCTACTGGTTTGGTGAGGATTTAGGGGAGGTTTATGAGAGATACTAGTGTATCTTTTAATTGAGAAATAGTAGTATTTATAGTTTAAAATAAGGCATTGAGAAATGTGTGATTAAAATTATTTTATTAAATATATAAAAATAAATTTAAAATTAAATTATTATTAAATATAAAAAATGTTTTTTAACTTGCTTAAAAGAAATTATACTATCTCTTAATTGTACATACATCAAAAGGAGGGCCATTGCCATTTGCCGGAGCCGAAAACCAAGCAGTGTAATTTCCGCCTAGCTTTCTCTTTGAATTCACCTTTAGGATATCATAAATTCAGAACCAATGGTGGAGTTTAAAAAAATTATTAAATTAATATATAGCATATACGATATTAAAAAAAAAGTTACTTCTTACCTAATGTAATTTTTCGTGGAATTGACCCCTTTTGAATAAGGATGACAAATCATTGATATTGAAAGAAATAATTCTGCATTATTTGATTAATGAAGATTTCTATATATATAATATACAATCTCTAAATATGAAAAATTATATTTCTATTATAATATTAATATTATTTTTTTCAATTATCCCCTAGAGAATCAGTTAAGCTGCTCATGCGGACTATAATACTAATATCCTAATTATGTTTGTACAAGAGCATGCAGTGGCCCTGCTAGCCGTGATACTGGGTCAAGTGGGTAATTTACTGGGTCAGCAGGTAGTGGGCCTGCTAGCGTGGAAAAATCGACTGGACTGGAGGTATTTGGGCCAGCAGGTAGTGGGCCTGCTGGCTGAGTGACGATCCCATGAGGAAGAATTATTGGGCCAGTATGCCCGAGAAATAGTGGCTGATGGGCCTGGGCCACTGGATGGTGCGGTAGAGAGAATATTTGGGCAAGCAGGCAGTGAGCTGATCGGGGTATTTTATATACATTTTTGAGTCATTTTTAGTTAGTATTTTACTCATTTTGTTGAAGTTTAGTATAGTATTAGGGTCGTTTTTCTTTCTTTTGTGTCATAGCGGTAAAAAATGGAGAAATGACAAAAAGAAGATGAAATAAGCATAAATGAGATGGAATTGCATACAAGAGGGCCAAGAAATGAAGTCTAAGAAGTTCCGGGAAGTATAGAGGAGATCAGACGAAGTACGGACGGAAAAAAGACGAAGAAACAAAAAAAAATGTCAAATTCACGCCACCGGCGCCACGGCGCCTCGCAGCAGCGCCGCGGCGCCCAATATTCTGCGGAGTCCGAAAGTTGCATATTTTTCAGCGTCGTGGCGCCCAATCTCAGGGCCACAACGCCAACACGGGATTTTTGACGTTTTAGGCCGAATTTGACACGTTTTCAGAGTCCAAAAGGGATAACTTTTCCTACCTACAAAACCTATATAATCCCTAAAACCCTGCTCATTATTCATTTCATCCATTGTACATACAACACAACTCTAGGAGGCGAAGATTTGAGACCTAGTTCAAGTATTTTCTTTTCTTTCTCTTTTCTTTGTTTATTTCAGTTCATGTATGGAGATTGTATTAGTTCTTAGTGTGACTATGGCTAGGAGTTAATTATTTTATTAGGGATTTCCTTGTGATTCGCTTGAAACTCGTATTCATGAATTAATGCATTAGTTTGTTTTCTTCTTCACTTGATTAAGATTTATTCAATAGTTGTTTTGATTCCTTGATAGTTAACTAGCTACTAATTATCATCACTTATATGATTTCGAATCAAAATCCGAAAGGGGAGATTCTGAATATGCTATAGTTGAATAAACATAGGTTAAAATCGTGGACGAAAGTACCCCGATACTTGTGTAGTTTTATAGGTTATTGTTCTTAATCCTCCTTTGTGGTAAATCCTATCATCGAAAGATATAAGGGTTCTGCATCGGGGTTGAGTGTTTATATATCCTAACTAGAATATAAAACGGTCTAGTTAACATGTTATCTTAACGTAGAAAAATAAGACAGTCTAATTGTATTAAGGATTGAATAGAGTGGATAGTTGATGATCTTGGAAGCCCTAATTCTCCGTCATAACTGATTTAAATCAAAGTATTTTCATAATTAGTTTATTTCCTGCATTATTAGTCTTGAATTCCAAACCAATTAACTTTAACCAAATAGAAACTAAAGCATAGATAATCGGTACTTGAAAATCAGTCCCTGAGGACGATATTCGATCTTACCTAGACTATATTACTTGTAACAATACGTACACTTGCGTTAAGCGTGTGGATAAATAGCATATCATGAGCCTGCTGGCAGATGTGACTCACGGGTAGAGTGGGCCCACTGTTGTAGAATATATAAGATGGAGTATCGTTCAAAAAATTATAACCACTAGACACAAATTTAGACACTTGAGCAAACCGGAATTGGATTTCATCAAAATAACGTGGCGACTAATTATGATTTTATTATAAGATAAATCAAAATATTTGTAACCACGATGATTAGACGGAAAACCCAAAAATACACAAGTGGTAGACCTAGCTTGAAGTTTATTAATTGTAGTGGATGAAAAAAATGGATAACACAAGCACCCAAACACGCTAAGATAAAAATACGAGGGATCTTTATTGTAAATAATTTTAAGTGAGAATTGATATGCTAAATCTTTGTTAGGGAGAATGTTAAGGAGGTAGGTTATCATTTGTAACGTATGATGTCAAAAAAAGATGGGGGGTAATGAAGCATGGGGTAGTAAGGTTCAGACAATATTATTAATTGTACGAATTTTTCTTTCGACCTTCCCATTTTGTGAGGACGTATGAGGACAACAAAACCTAAAAGATATACCATGAGTGTTACAAAATTTCCGAAATGATTCATTATCATATTCCCTACCATTATCACATTGAATATTTTTAATTTTTCGTTCAAATTAGGTATGGATGAAAGCTCTAAATTTTAAGAATGTGAAAAAAACTTGAGATTTTGCAGACAAAGGAAAGGTCCACAAAAAAAATAGAATAATCATCCAAAAATAAAACATAATAACAATGGCTCAAAGAACTCAAAACGGGATATATCCATAAATCACTATGAATAATGTCAAAGGGCATCGATGTATTAGAAGTAAAGGCGACAAACGGTAATCCAACATGTTTTCCTAAAGGACAAGAAGGACAAATATGAGTACTCTACGTATTTTACAATCAATGAAATTGTTATTTTTAAGAGAAGAAATAATAGATGACTCCGGATTACCCAAACGGGCATGCCACAAGGAATGAGCAATAACGGCAAATGTATAAGGTGTGGCTTGACTTCGTGGAAATGGTGGTGGTGGTGGTGATTGGATAAAGCTCTCCCCGACTATTACACCTCATTAGAGGTATTCCCGTCTTGAAATTCGTTACAGAAAATTCAAAAGGGTCAAAGTTAACCGAAACACAATTATCAGTTGTGAATTTTCGGACAGACACCAAATGTTTAATTAAGTGAGGGACATGAAGGATATTTTTTAGGACGAGAGGTGGATGTGGGGGGGATAAATTTGTGTGACCATAACCACAAATTGGAATTGAGTTGTCATTACCAATAATTATGTCACGATTTTTGCTCAAATTAAAACAAGATAAGAGATTACCTTGCACGTACGTCATATGAGATGTTGTTCTGGTGTCCAAGTACCAATTTATGTCTGGGGGATTTAATTCAAGTGTATGCATCACGACCTCGATATATATGAGTGTCAGAACTGTTGTTGGGCCCGCAGCCGTGAAGGCCTGTTGACAAAGCCCAACAGTCGACTGACTGAAATGAAATTACTGCGAATTGGGCTTCTGCTGGTTGACCCAATTCATTGGGTAAACTGTTGGAATTGGCTGCGACCGGGCCTCACGGCCGCCCATTACCGGGTAGATCGCTTCAGAATCGAAATGAGTAATTGGGTCAGTTGGGCCATCGTCGGCGACCGCCAAGAACACTATCGCCCACCGCATGCCACTACCTTGACCCAAGTTGCGGTTGCCTCTGCAGGATGCCACCCTGACCACTGCTGCCGCCACCTTTGTCGCCGCGACTACTACCTTTGTCGCGACTGCCGCCTCTTCCACCGGACTTTCGATTTTGACCCCATTTTCCACCCCCGTTGTTCCAATTTGGAGTGGAATTAGCCGAAGATGATGAAGAGTAGGAATTTTGCGGGGAGGCCACCATCATGGCGGAAGTTGCTCCAGTTGCGGCCTTTTTAGCCAACCTTGCCTCTTCAAGGGTGAGCATAGACCGGGCTCGATAAAATGGAAGAAGAGGACTGCTTTGACAAAGAAGAGCCCCAACACCATTATAGGCCTCAGATAGGTTGACAACTATTTAAAGAAAAAGACGATCATTCGTGACGGGCGTACCAATGTTTGAGTTGATCCGTCAATTCCTTCGGCCTTTTACAATATGCTGAGACATTTGGAAAATCCTCCATAGTGACATGTGAGAATTCCTGCTCAAGTGTGATGACAAAAAAAAAATTGTTATCTTAGAATATATCACGCACCCTATTCCAAGTATATATCACCGTAATGTCGGGTTCAATAATCGTTTGCAAAAGATTCGTAGAGATAGTGGAATATATCCAGTGGAGTACGATAGCATCAAGAATCGTCCATAACACAGGGTCATCATTGTCGGTAGACACCTTCTCCTTGTCTGTATCCACGGGAATGATGTGGTGAAGGACTTGATGCGAGCGTGCGTGAATTTTAAATAATTCTGCCCACGTCACGTACTTGACGTTTTCCATCTCAAGAACGATAGAGATGTGACTCTTGATGTTGGAGACGGTAAGGGCAGGATGAAACGTGTTCTTTGAGGTAGACATAGTAAAAGAACAAGAGGAGAATTAGGGATTAAGAAGAGAATTTGGAAAAATATGAAAAAATTTAGAAGAAGAAAAAAAGTGTCGGAATTGTGGATTCCGATGGTGCTAGGCGGCGGAAGTGTAGTTGGGAGAAGGAATTTTACCCTAGACTTCTGATACCATGAAAAAAATAATATCTTGATTATTTTCATTAATGAAGAGGTCTATATATATAATATACCATCTATAAATATAAAAAATTATATTCCTACTATAATACTAATATCCTAATTACACCTATACAGAAATTTACAAAATAAGGTAAGAAATCTAATTACACTAAAATTTGTTGTTACGATTTCTATGATATATTCATCACAGATAAACTCTATCATAAAGACTTTGATGAATAGGAAACAATTATTGAAATTTTTGGAATGATCTCGAGCCCAGGGTTAGTTCACTTGGTGAACTTTCTGCTTTTTGCAGTAGATGTGTAGGGTACAATCCGTACAAAACATGTCAATAATCAATAGTATAACATCTTACTTTCAAGTTTACTTTATTAACTACTAGATTACACAATCAATTTCAAGTTTGATCATGGAGAATAGAATGTGTTTCAAGTCATAAATCATAGTAATGATGTGTGAAAGTGAAATTTCTCTAATATTCAATTTTACAAACTTTTTCTCAACTTCAACTCGAATATTATACAAGCGCACATAAATTGTTTAACAACTGCATTTTTTTATCCGATATTTGATATTCATTATGAGACTAAATTTATATGAGGAAGTCCCACAAGACGACTTTGCTCACTTTGGAATACATCACACGTATACTTGTCCATCGGGTCGGGGATTCGATCCGGCCCGAAAAATCAGGGCCAGAGTCAGCATATTTCTGACCCGTAAGCCATTTGATCCGAAAAAGCGAGGATCCGATCTTATGTAGGGTTGGGTCAGACTCAGATATTTTTACCCGACCCGACATTCGACCCGTCACTTAATCTTTTTAATATAATTTATATTATTTTTCTTTATTAATATTTACATGTTTTAAGAATATATGTGATGCAGACTTTATGTTTTAATGTGAAGCATTGACATAGGGAGTGAAAGTAGTTGTAAATTGGTGCAAATGGTCATAACTCTGCACTCGGATGTCCGTTTTACACAAAAACAAATTGATTTCGCGTATACTAGCGAGACGGGGCCGGCCAGCGCAGTCAATTTCAGGGAAAACGTCTGTCTTCCCGATCGATTTGACGTTTCCCCAAATCGGTTTTTAATTTTTCCTTTTCTTCACTACAGATTTCGCGATATACAATAGATTTTAACGTAAGAATTTCGTGGTAATATTTTCGAGAATGTCAATTTCAATATTGTAAATTCAATTAAAAAAAATTGTCGGGTCCCTAACCCGTCCAAAATTACATTTTTTGTTTTGTTTTGTAGGGCGAGTCAGGGCCGATGTCACGACCCGACCCCGGGCCCGATCGTGCCCTACTCCGACACCCCTAGGTATACATCGAGAATAATAATGAACATACATACAACTCAACAATTACTAGTCATGAAATATCAACAGGTTAGCCGATAAGGCCACCTTCTGAAAAAATATATACATAAGCCCAAAAGCAGTTACCTCTTTCTTTTTACAACTCAATCCACAAGATATTACTACAGACCTCTAAGAATTTACATAACAACTGTGAGGGGACAGGGCCCCGCCATACCCCTGAATGTACATATATCTGCAACATCAGGGAAACCGTACCAAAAGACAAGCCTCCGGAGAAATGGAGCCTTCTGACAACTGATCAGTGATCCTGAGAGTGAGGATCCACAACCTGCTTACCCTACTGCGGCATTTAACGCAGCCCCGAGAAAGGGTCGACAAAATATGTACCAAGTATGTAAAACTGGAAATACTGTAATTTACATCATAAGTCTAAAATAAAAGCTGGAGACATGTATGATAATCAAATTAACAGTATAATGTGTCTTACTAACAATGAGACTAATGAGAGTATCTTTTGTCGTTTAAAAGTAGGAAGGTTATGATCATTACAGGGCTACCCGCCCGTAATACCATTTGCAATCATATTCATGGGAATTTAACCTGCATGGGAATCGAACCCGTATAGATCACGTGGACCCGCAATGAGTATATGTAAATACCCGCATTGAGGAGAGCTAGCCCACAGAATATTCATGGAAATTTAACCCGCATAGGAATTGAACCCGCATAGGTCACGTGGACCCGCAATGAGTATATGTAAATACTCGCATCGTGGAGAGCAAATCGACGGAATAAAACAATATCAAGGGAATTTAACCCGTAACATAACACATGATTAGGGCCACGCAGTCGAGCGGGCGGTGATATGGAAATATAATACTTGCCCGAATATCTATCGAGAGAAACATATGCAACCTAAAATCATTTAGGACTCTCATTAGATTTAAGATAAATCACCTATCATTTTATAAGACTCAAGGCACTAGCGTGTCATATCAAATCCGGAAATTTAACCCCAAGTACTATACCATTAGAAATTCAAACCCATGCTTTTAAGAACATCAAACACTTCTACTTTCACAACCTAGGCAACACATGCCTATACATTAAGTAGACCAATCTCTTAACTTTCCATAAAGTCGTTATAACTAACTTCTCATAAAGCCGTTATAACTCTTTATGTTTTAGACAATTAAGGTAGTTTCATCTTTTAAAGGCAAGTGAGTTAATTCTCTAACTCAACCAAACTTAGATATTCTTAGATTAAGGCAATGATATCAAAATGAACCGAAATTCTTTAAAATTCGTACGTCCACCGTACTATATATTTGTAAAACTCATGCTCAAAAGATAGGGAAAGTTCTACATACCTCTTCGGTTCAATCCACTTGCTAAGTCCAATATGTCGTACGTAGTATGTCAACCTATAATGACCATAATACGTCTATCAACTTCTAGTTTCAAACGTAGAATATTCTAAGTGTAAAGTCACTTATTCTACGGAAAATCGGACAACACTTCCTTTGTTTTTACGTACTTTTCCACCTTTTTCAAGGCCCGAATTCAATAACCAAACATGCCACATTTAAGGCTCAACGATGTAGCTAACAAAAGGGGATTACACGCCTAACAGGACGTGTAAAATTTTGCCCCACAATTGATATCAAAATAGTCCAATATTTCAATGTCATTCTCGGCCAACAATGTACAACAACACAAAGTCTTTTTCAATCCAAGTTGTTTAGTCTAACATGTTATATAGCCACAATCGATAACAACAACTACAATCCATTCTTTATATAACATGCGACGACTAAAACAAATAACTAAATCGAATTACAATCTTAAGGTTAAACATGAAACTTTCGGATTCCATCCAAATATTCCATAACATTTCAATCTCCATTATATATATCTCATGCTTGCATATATATATATGACTACAATCAACATGTAATCTTTAATCACTTAAGAGGACAAGATTGTTACCTTGACAAGCCCTAATGTAACTTCAAGATCCAAAGTCGCTCTTTAGCAACTTAGCTCCTTTCCTTCACGCTCCAATCCGCCACTTGAAGCCCTTAGAAGTTCACAAACAATTTTCCTTCAATTTCCAATCAAAATTATGAAAACAATTTAGGTTTTCATCTTGCGACTAATGTAAAAACGTGGGTTTTCCGGGATCTTTCTATTGAGATATCTTTGTAATACCCTTAGGAACCTTGGTTTACTGTATTGAGATTATTGAACCATAAACGAATTTTTTTCTTGTTCAAGAGAGAGCAAACCCGAGAGCTTCTCATGCCTAACTCAAGTTTCTCTAAAAAAATTCGAAGTGTAGAGACAAGTTTTGCTACATGGATGAATATATAAATAAATGGAGGGTCAAGATCATAACACTTGTGTGGTCTTAGATGAAGGAATTTAAATATCTCAAGTCAAGTGGCTCATTGACTTAGTCAATTATATCAAGCTTGAGCTTTCAAGACTTGATCATCCAAGCTTTGGTCATTTGACCTCTTTACCCTTGATCCAATTCGATCAAGACCAATGCAAGGGGTGACACGTGTCACCCTCCCATTCGTCGTAATATTTTGTTTCCCGATATTTTTATAATTCCGATAAATTCTACGAGTCTCAAATCTTAAAGTCCTGTTTTCGTACGTATGTTCTTATATACATGTCCTGTGATTACGGAGTGTAACAGCCGACCCGAGGCTCATAGTGTCAGGGTCGAAAGGAGCAGTAAAATGTAGGGGAAAAGTACAGTAACAGTATTATGCTATCCTTGCAGAGAAGTAAAGACAAGTGAATCAATTTGTGCCTGCACGAAACGCACATTCAGAGAATGGGTAAAAGAACTTGGAACTGACTGCACCTAATAAGTCCATTTGATGAGGGGTTTGGTATATCATCTCAATGATTTTAACTTTTACACACCATGTCATCCAAAAATATATGTATAGATAATTTTATTTTTAAATGTGTGATTTATCAGATTTTTGGCCATGAAATCAAACATTTTTTACTTTATTTGAAATTTTAAAATTGGAGTTAAAGAATGAATTGTGTTTATTTTTTTTATTTGCAAAGAATATTTGTTTGTTTGAATGTATTGAGAGAGAAAAATAGTGAAGACAACATATTGGTTATTTTTCAAATTACAAATATAACTTAAATTTGTATTTGAAATTTTTATGGCAAAACATTAATGTAAACATGTATATTATATAAATAATTGTATCCCTACCCATAATTAGAATATTTTCATATATTGTGTAAATATAATTATGGTAAGACTAGGATTCTTCTTTTGTATAGGTTTAGGATTCCTATTGTATAAGGGATGAACATTGTATTCTATATATACTTTGATATTAATGAAAGACTCCCCAAGAGAGATTAATATCATCGTACATGGTATCAAAAGCCTAACACAAAACCCTAGAATTTTTCTTTGTGTGAGCTGCCGACGACGACTAGCCCCCCCCCCCCTCGGGCAGTTCCGTCGCGGTTCCTCCCCCATCTCCTACCAAAATTCTTGGGTTTTCTTCTTCTTTTCTCTAAATGGATACTCAGGATTACGCTTCTGATTCTGACGTATCTACCTCCACAAATTCCACCACCACGTCGTCATCATCTTTTCATCCCGCCCTCACTGTTATCAATATCAAGAATTATATTCGCATTCTTCTTGATCAAGAAAACAGTCAGTATTCTCCTTGGATTAAACTGTTCTGTAATCATGCATGTCTCTATAACGTGTTTGACCACATCGACGACACTATTCCGCGCCCTCCGGAGGTTGATGAGTCTATTTGACATCGTCTAGACCCCGGCGTCAAACAGTGGATTTATGATAGTATTTCTCAGGATCTTCTTCTTACTATCATGAAATCTGGTGCCACATCCCGTGATTTATGGAACTGCTTGGAGGAAATCTTTCAAGATAACAAGCAAACTCGTGCGGTGTATTTGGAGGAACAATTTAACAATACACGCCTTGAAAATTTCTCCAACATGACTGAATATTGCAAACAGTTGAAACTACTGGCGGATCAACTCTTCAACGTCGACATGTCTGTCTCAAACACTAAGATGATGTTGCAATTGATTGCAGGCCTTCCCAAAGGTGATTATGATATATTAGCCGCCATAATTCAACAGGCAGATCCGCTTTCCAGTTTTAACAAAGCTTGTTCGCAGTTGTTGCTTGAAGAGACTCACCGCGCAAGGTGACGAGCACACTCGTAAGGCGTTAGCCGAAACACGCCTCAAGATCCAACGCCGTAAAACTCTCAACCGCAGCAGGACGCGTGCGCGGTCGAGGCAGAGGAGGCCGTGATCGTGTAGTGGTCACGACATCGAATAAGCAAAGAATAAACAACAGGCCCACAGATTCGGGCGTCGCCGCAGCTTCAACAAGATTGCATAACAAGCGCGCCGCCAAGTAGCCTAACACCAGCACTCGCCCAAAGATGACACCCATCGAGTTAGGTCGCCTTCAATCGCCTCAACATGCAAATACCGACAACAATCGTACATGGACTTCGGAGCCACATCTCACCTCACCCGGCCTGCAGGTAATTTTCCCAAACTGTTTGGTTTAAAGCATCCTCAATTTGTGACAGTTGGTAGTGGCCACCGCATTCCAGTAAAGGGTTATGTTACATGCTACACACCACCTCTTCATCCATCCCCACTTCAAAATAACCTATATGCCCCACATATGATTAAAAATCTAATCTCTATCCGCAAATTTACTCGTAATAACTCTGTCATCGTTGATTTTGACCCTTATGATTTCACTGTGAAGGATCTTCATACGGGGACACCTCTTACGAGATGCAATAGCGCGGGGATCTATATCCATTCACTCTCACCTCCGCTGCCAGATCTAGCTCTCCCGTCTCTCTAGCGAACATTTCTTCTTCCACATGGCATAATAGACTTGGTCATACAGAAGCCCCAGTTTTTAATTTTCTTAGAGGCAATAATTTCATTTCTTGTAATGGAAAGCTTACCCAAAACTGTGTTTCTTGTTCTTTAGGCAAACATACTCGTCTTCCGTTTAAGTCATCCACTAGTGTTACTTTTGCACCCTGTGATATTATACATGCTGATTTATGGACATCACATGTTGCTAGTTCTCTCGGTCATAAATACTATCTTATCCTACTAGATGACTTTTCTCACTTTGTTTGGTTGTATCCTATCAAATTTAAATCGGAAGTGTTTGTCAAATTTCTTGAGTTTCGAACATTCATTCAAACACAATTTGATAAAGGTATAAAATATTTTCAGTGCGATAATAGTCGTGAATTCAAAAACTCTATGTTTCACCATTTTTGTACTAATAATGACATGATTTTTCGCTTTTTCTGCCCCACACCCCCTACCAAAATGGTAAAGCTGAAAGAATCACCCGCACCATTAACAATATGATTTGCACTCTTTTGATTCATGTCTCCCTACCTCCATCTTTCTGGGTCTATGCTGCTAAAATGTCAGAATACGTTTTAAATATTCTCCCAACTAGCACCCTTCACAATATGATCCCTACCGAAATTCTCTATCATAGAGTCCCCTCTTATGATCATCTCCGAATATTTGGTTGTCTATGCTATCCTAACATTGCCTCTACTTCCCCTCACAAACTAGCCCCCGGTCCACTCCTTGTGTCTACCTAGGCTTTTCGTCGAACCATAGGGGCTATCTATGCTATGACTTATCCACTCGTCAGATCCACATCTCTCGTCACATCACATTCGACGAGATCACATTCCCCTTTTCGAATCTTAAAAAGTCCAAAAATCGGATTACTCTTTTCTTGATGAATCTTCCATTTCTCCCATCATCCTAAGTCAAATAGAGCATAGCAGTTCTTCTTCAGCGTAAGTGTCGCGGTGCCAAAATTCCTACGAACTGGTCTGTGATTCACCGTCGACAGCGCCGCGGCCCAGTGCTAAGGTGCCACGGTACCAAAACATCAGAGAGATCTGTCAGTCCTCCAGCGCCGCGACACTTGATCACGGCGCCACAACACCGCCGACGGTTCCCTCCAGCGCCGCGGTGCCTACTCAGGCGTCTGTCCCTCCTTCTCCGTATCCAACAAATCCCTCCGCCTTAGAACCTCCTACTATCCCCACTCATCAAATGGAAACTCGTCCAAAGCATGAAATCTCCATACTCAAAGTTCAATTTAACTTGTATGTTCAAATCATTTCACTAATTCCAAAGAACCCTATATTAGCCAAACAAGACCCTAATTGGAATGCGGTTATGACTAATGAATTCAATATTTTAACTAAATAACACACATGAGATCTAGTACCTAGACATGAGGGGGTGAATGTGATTCGTTGTTTGTGGCTATTTCGTCACAAATTCAGAGACAGTGGGGATCTTGAGAGGTATAAGACAAGACTTGTGGCTAATGGCACAAATCAGCAGGAGGACATTGATTGTGGTGAGACCTCAGCCCGATTGTCAAACCAGCTATCATCCGCATAATTTTGAGTATTGTCATGGATAAATATTGGCCGATCCATCAGCTTGATGTGAAGAATGCATTCTTACATGGGAATCTGGGAGAGACGATCACGCGCATCGACGCCGTGATTCACTCATCCAGATAGCTCACTACGTGTCGCTCCGTAAGTCACTATATGGTTCAAACAGCTTCTCCCGCACGGTACGATCGATTTGCCAAGTATATCTTGCAGATTGGGTTTGTATGCAGCAAGAGTGATACATCAATTTTCATTTTCATCGAGGTAGTAGCACTGCTTATTTATTACTTTACGTGGATGATATTGTTCTTACTGCCTCCTCCGACGGATTGAAAAATAAGATTATTGTCTTGCTTAAGTCCAAATTTGCAATGACTGATTTGGGGAAGCTGAGTTATTTTTTAGGGATATCAGAGACCAGGTCTGCCAATCATATGTTCTTGTATCAGCGTAAGTATGCAGAAAAGATTGTGTACAAGGCTACGATGACAAACTGCAAAGAGGTGCCTACTCCAGTTGATTCTAAATCTAAGCTCAGTGTCATGGATGGTGCTGCAGTCTCCGATCCTACTATGTATAGGAGTCTTGCAGGTGCAATTCAGTATCTCACCTTCACCAGCCGCATATAGTTTTGTTGCTCAAAGTGTGCTTATTCACGACGCCTGCAGAGTTTCATCTCATCGCTTTAAGAGTATCATTCGATACATTGCGGCACTTCGATTATGGTTTTCACCTATACTCTGCTCCAAACAGGTTGCTTTCATATACTGATGCAAATTGGGCGGTGTCCGACACGCGACGCCCACCTCCGCTTTTTGTGTTTTTAGGGATAACTGATTTCGTCCGCTGGCGACAGTTACCCTATCTCGCTCGGTAGAGGCTAAGTACAGAGGCGTTGCAAATGTAGAGTGAGATTTGCCTCTGAAATTTCTTGTTAGAACTTGATGTCCTTCAGGTCAAGTATCTATCAGGTAATCGTGATGACATCTTTGCCATCTATTTGTCTCATAATCCGGTTCAACATCAGCGAACCAAACACATAAATAGACCTACATTTTGTTCGTGAGAAAGTTGAACTAGGCCATGTCAGAGTGTTACATGTTCCATCAACCTATCAGTATGCAGATATATTTACCAAATGATTTTCCAGACAGTTATTTCTTGACTTCAGATCCGCCTCGTTCGCCTCCCCGCCCGATCGAGGGTGTGTAAACATGTATATTATAGAAACAATTGTATCCCTACCCATAATTAGAATATTTCAATATATTGTGTAAATATAATTATGGTAAGACTAGGATTCCTCTTTTGTATAGGTTTAGGATTCATATTGTATAAGGGATGAACATTGTACTCTATATATATTTTGATATTAATGAAAGACTGTCAAGGGAGATTAATACCATCTTACAATTAATTTTCAAATAAAGTTTAAAAATAATTTGAAAAAAGTTGAAAAATTCTCATGATCAAACGAATCCTAAAATTAAGTAGAACAAATATACCTCTAATATATTCAATATAGAGTAACTTTACCTTTTATTTCAAAAATAAAAATTATTTACTGATAATTTATAAATCGGTCATCGTATGCTTTCAAAGGAGGGGACGGGCCGTTGCGTGTGGAATGGTGTGATAGTCGCACAGTGTCAATTGTGATTTGGGTGGGAGGAAAAGACACGACACTAATGGAGATTGGGATTCTCCACTTGATTTTGGTCCTCCCTTTTTCAAACAATTTTTGAAATGTAGGTATGTGGTAAGAATATTTGGCCTCCGAATCCTAACATATCTAAAATTTAATGCACCGGGTTACCTAGGTAGTAAGAATATTTGGTATATATACACCATTCGTCTCATTTTTTGTAATATTAGTTTGATTATATGTATGGAGTTCAAAGAAATTTTATTAGATACCAATATATTCTATGTTTATTAATTAGAATGTGTCTTGAGTTCTTTGAATCTTGTGTAAGCGTTCAAAATAATTTTGTATAAAGCATTTTACGATGGCCCAAACTATAATAGCTTTTATATGAATTCGGATAAAGTGAGTAATTTGTCCTGCATATTTTTTTTTATTGTCCTGCATATTAACGGGTAATATGGAAAAGTTGGAGTCTTGGAGTAACTGGTAAAATTGGTGTCATGTGATTAGGTGGTCATATGTTCAAGTCGTGAAAACAACCTCTTGCAGAAATGTGAGGTAAGAATGCGTATAATGCACTTCTCGCATCCGCATTCTCAAACTCCGCACATGTATTGTAGCCTAAGACACCGAACTGTCCTTTTATTGTCATGCATATTAAGATTCAACTTAATTTATTGTGAGGTGATATATTAAGTTTTGTTTTCGGAAAATAAACTAAAATATCTAAAAGTTATAGAGAAGTATGATGACACTTTTTTGGAATTTTTTAAAAATATATATATTCTGAATTTTCATCAGCGTGGCTCAATTTTGTTGTCAAGTGAAACATCATATTCAATGAAAAATATACATTTTCCAAAGCTTGTGCATGAAGGAACCTGACGTAATTTGTTAAATTGTTGGCACGTGATCAAAAGGTCACGGTATGTTGTTTTTTTTGTAAATGCAGGGTAAGACATCATACAATAAATTTTTGTGGTTCAGTCTTTTTTCGAATTTCATGCATAGCCGGAGCTTAGTGCACCATGTTTATTTTTTTTAAGGCTTGTGCATAGGGATGACAACGGATAGGATCTGGACCGGATCCTACTAGATACAGATCCAGGTCTGTTTTTCATACCTGTATCCGATCCGGATCCATAAAAATCATATCTAAATTCAGATCCACCGGGTCCACGGATCGAATCTGAATCCACATCATAGAAAAACAAAATTACAAGGGCCTAACTTCTTATAGAGTTCATCACATATAAGGTTGTCTCCATATTCAGAGTTTCAGAATGTCAAAATTTGGAAATTTGAGACTCAAACAAATGTCAAATTATGAAGACAAATAACAGTACTTTATATATGGGACCTTGAAGCTCAACAGATTAGTACTAAACAATTTGAAGAAAAAAGATTACAACTATTAAGTAAACGGCTCGAATAAATTTGATTAAGAAATGAAGATTTTAGCACTCTCAAACATCCCATGTAACACATCTGAAAAAGTATAACAAACACATAAGCAAGTATGCATATGTATAAAATTAAAAATAGAAATAAAGAAGACAAAATTATAATCTGCTGCAATTGGGGAAGACCCATTAGTTTTTTTGTTTTTTTTGAATGTTTTAAGTCGGTCAGGGCTCGGGTTAAAAGAGAAAATTGAGTTAATATAATCATACAAACATACTGAAATTACTATAATAGAGAAACTATACATTTAACATTATACAAACATAAGGAATCTAATCTAAATTAATATAATCATCAGACTGGTCTTATGGATGTATAAGTATAAAGTATAAAGAATGCCCTTATTTTGGGGTGGTCTTTAATTTTTGTTTTTAAATTGATAATTTTTAATTTTTGTCCTTCGCCTAGAACCATTGAGTTTCGGATCGAATCCCCGCACAAGTAAAAGCTAAAAAAAAAAAATTGGAGTTCGCAAGGCATAATTTGCCTGCAAATTGTGTTTGAAGGCAGAGTTTCAAACTCTACCTTAAGGTAGCAAACACTATCTTAAGGCATGCATGCCTTCAGACATAAGACAAATGGTGTCTTGTGAATTTAAACTTAACTTTGTGATTTTTTTTTTTTTTGACTGAACGAAGAGTTCGAACACGGAACCTTAACGTATATTTGAGCGAAGGGCAAAATTAAAGATGCCAAATTTGAGATCAATCGGCGTAAAAAAAATAGTTGAATTGACCGTTCTTGGCCCATATTAAACGTTTTCCACTCTATCTTAAAGAAATAAAGAATTAAGGATAATTGTTATGTGCGTGCAATATAATTATGCCTAAGTGCATGGATCTAAAGCAAACACTGTCACTTTCAATATCAGCAAGTGGATAAAATCAAGGGGTAATAACAGGACCGTTTTTGGACCCGTGCGAGGTTTGCTATCGCACGGGGCCTCCCGAAAAACGAAAAAATTTAAGATTCTTTTTTCATTTTTATTAAGTAGATTAAGTAATTTCTTGAAGTGTAAAGAAGACATAATTTACGTGTCTTAATTTCACCAAGAGTTCACTTTACGAATTAAACGTGGCCGTAATGTTTGAGACGGCCCTAGATAATAACTGTGTTAAGCCATAGACACTGAGCCTTTTTAATTGCAGATTTACAGTGAAACTAATCCAAAATAGTTAAAATCTTCTAAAGACTTTTACGAAGGAGAATGAATAACGATATTAAATCAAGATTATAGTAATGCGACATTATATAGGACCTGGTGCTTGCTAGTTTATTTAAGTAGTTCTGTTGTCAAGTCATGTAGGAATAAATTTTCTAATTATTAGTCAACTTTGATTTTGTAGTTGAAAAAAAAAAGCTAAATAAAAAATAATGTTATGTTGAAAATATAATCAAATATTAAAAGTGTATTCTCTCTAACGGTTTAAGATTTTAGATGAGATGATCACACACTTCAACATGGTATCACAGCAGGCCAAAGGTCCTGAGATTGAATCTCGCCGCTATCTATTATAAAAAAAAATTACGTGCTTGGACTATGAAAAAATTCAGGCCAGCACGTGAAAGGACGTGTTGAGAATATAATCAAATATTAAAATTGTGCTCTATCTAATAGCTTAAGCTTTTAGATGAGATGGTCACACACTTCAACAGTCCTGAGAATAAAACCTAGGATGCTAGAGACAATTTTGAACACCTTAAATTACTTAAACTAACATTTTGCATTTGTTCAGGGTATACAAAAGTTAATATATGTATATAAATACAAAAAATCTACCCTATATATATGAGTAATCTTTTATCGAAGGTGTTCACCTGAACACCCTCGACACCTCTTAAATCCGCCCTTGTGTCTTGCTATATATTTTTTAATTAAGATCGAGAGATCTCAAATATACTGATCAAATAGGAGTATTGATTGAAGCATCCTACCTCTTTTTCTCTCTAATTTGATAAGTTCCTTCAATATAATGATCGTTGAATATTTCGATTGTGCCTAGATTCTTCTTTGGGGCATTTGAATCCTTCATAGTAGCATTAGAAAATAGAGTTACGATTTCAATGGTCTTGAATAACGTGAACAATTTTTTGAAACACTCCAATAATCTTCTCTTTTCTATATTTTACAATGTTACGCTAAGAAAACATAATTAATTAGCACCCATCAAGAGATTATTAGATACAAATTAGTGATTTGCAGTTCAAATTGTTCTTAGCGTAAGGTAACTAAATCACTTTGATTTTACTAAGTTACCAAGAAAACTTCAAGCCAATGAAGAATAGTATGACATTTGAGTACTTGAAGTACTAATAGTTACTCCCTCCATCTCATTCTCGCTGTGCTTGATTGGACACTGAATTTTAAAAAAAATGAAGACTTTTAAAATTTATGATCTAAAATAAAGAATTGAAAAATGTGTGACTACAAATCATTTTATTAAGAGTAAATGAGAAGTTTAAAGTTACGTTGTTACTAAATATAAAAATGTGTTATTTGTTTTAAAACTAATTAAAAATGAAAGAGTGTCATATAAATTTAAACAAAAAAGTAATAATTTTTAAGTCAAAAGTAGAAACTAAATATGAGTTTATTCAAAATGGAAATAGTATCAAGTGGGATGAATCAAGAATGGATACGCCTAAATCTTGGACAGGTAACAACCCAGGGAATATTGAACTTACATAGTAGTCAGACCAATGCTTTAAATAAACCTAAAGAAATTAAAATCAGCTGAAAGTGAACGATGTCAAGGTCAAACAAAAAGAGAGTTTTCATCAATGCATGAGCTGTATTAAGGGAGTGTTCGGGGCGCGAGACGAGTCATTTTACACAGGGTGAGAAGTAAGTCTCGAGATATAGAGAGCGTAAGTCTCATGAATTTCCGGGCGTATATCTCATGTATCTTCAATTTTATAATTTTAATACTAAAAAAATAAGTAAAAATAAAATTTTCATTAAAATTTATAAAATAAATTCAAATAAATCACCAATAATATAAAGAAATTATTATAATTATTTTATGAGAAAAGTAATATCAGAAAAATAATACTCCATAATAGTCTAGATAATCTTTAAAATAAAATATTCATCCACTTCGTAATTAATCTTCACATTTATTAGTTCTTTCCACCCCAACTAATATTTGCATTGATTTTTATTTATATATTTCAAAAAGGAGAAGGATGAAAAGTGTAATACCAATGATAAAAAATGAGAAAATTTGCTTCAACAACATAGTGCTATGAAATTTTCATCCTACCAATTTCAGACATAAATATTTTTAAAAATTATTTATGACAGTGTTACTTATATATTTTAGGAAAAATCACTACAACATGAAAACATAAAATATAAACATCATTACACCAATAATAAAAATTATAATATATAGCAAAAATACTTTTAATTTTAAAAAAATCAAATTTAATATCCGGGGCATACACTTTTACGTCCGGGGCTTACGTTTTCGCGCGTGAGACTTACTTCAAAATTTGGACGTACACCCTATGGATCTACGTCTTTCATTTGCGCTCCAAAATGTTTTTGATATGCCTCGCTCCGGAGCTCGTTCCGAAAATGCCTATGTAAACACTGGCACGGAGTACGTTCATAGTTCATTGCCCAAAATTAAACACTTCCCAGATCTTTTATTGCAGCTGAAAGCAAATGTTTTATTTTTGTTGTTGAAAACTCATTTCTCTATTTGATATCTACCCATTTCTCAAACTTATTCTTCTTTTTTCACAAAATTGGAAAGGATAAGTTTTTCGAAACTATTTTTTTTTTTTTTTTAGAATTGTCGACATCAGTGACAAGGCAGAATACCAAGGAAGCTCCGCATATACTATATATACATGAAAAGAAATTTGACCTCATACTATAGGAGGAAAGACATTTGTTCAACAACATTTTTTGTTGATATATATTAGATGTCGTTGCCAAAAGTAATTTTCGCAATAATAAAAATTGTCGCTTGTCGTTGCAATAACCTCCGATGCGAAATGTACAACAAAATTTTATGTATATATTAAGAAAAGTAAATCATGAAATGTACAAGAAAATTTTAGCTATTACAAGGTACATGAACCTAGTTCCAATGAAATTGGACCGCTCCCCTAAATATATCATGTCCTATATTTGATGATGACATTTCCAAATGAATTAGTCATGTTAAATTTCCCCCCTAATTAATGTTCTCTGTAGTCTATTCCTACGGAAAGCAATCAAACTGTGATTCTTGTCCACTCAAAAGCTACCAATTCAAATACTTTGTATGCAAGAATCAGTCACGTTTGGTACGAGATAAGATTGTGAGACAAATATGCTCAATGGCACTATCTATTATTGAAATATTCTTGTACATTTCATGATTTACTTTTCTTAATATATACATAAATATTTGGGAATTTATCTACTTGTTTTTGTGTTCGTGCCAACTATTTATAAAAAATCATGCATGAGATAGCAGGCAACGAGAAACTTATATGGTCCATGTGGTCGAAAAACAATTTTCAGACTTAAAACTATAAAAACAATATCGTTGAATTACAAAAAAGAAACCTTGATTGAAAAAAAACAATTCTGAAAGAGTACGTAAAATCGTGTATATACATGCACTACGACAAATCAGCCTAAAGAGGTACAAAATAAGACGACTAAAAAATGTCTTGTTAGTGAGTACCAAAAATATGTCGCCCTTTTTAATTTCACCAAATAGAGCGATTTTTTAAGTCGCTCTATTTGGTCCTCACCAAAGGGGGCAACTTTCAAGTCGTTCTTTTTTGTCCAAGTCGCCCTTTTTGGTCCTCGCCAAAGGAGGCGACTTGAAAAGTCGTCGTTTTTAGTGCTCACCAAAAAGTCGCCCTTTTTGGTCCTCACCAAAGGAGTCGACTAGAAAAGTCGTCCTTTTTTGTCCTTACCAAAGGGGGTCGACTTTCTAGTCGTCCTCTTTGATCTAAGAATTTAATTTTTGTTCAATTTGAAATTTACTTATAAAGATTAAAAATATCAATAATATTTTGTCTCAAAGGTCTATGAATGACTAATTCAAGCGATTATTCTCTTTAGTATTAGGAAAGTGTATATTTGAATTAAATTTAAATGATTTCATTAGTCCGTTGGTAAGTTGTTTACTGTCTTTGCTTCATTTCCTTAAAATCTTATTCCAGATTCTAAGCACCTATATTCAGATTGCGTTATAGGCACAATTTGGTAGATGGCCAGTGATTAATAATGTACTTTAGCTGAGAACTCATTACTTGCCAAACTTAAAAAATAAATGCAAACAAGTGAAAATGATTGAATTATTTGGTGGATGCCAATAAAAATTACTAGCACATAAATAGTTCTAGCATTTTCTATACCAAGAACTGGACAAACTCAAGTCTCAAATAACCTATGTTGGTCATTAAAATTCTTGATAGAATTATTTTGATATTATAATCCATATTTTAAGTTGTTGAAAAATTTCTTGTGACATTTGCATCATGGCAGCAACTATCTTTTTCAGAACAGTTGCTAAATAAGTATCAATATAGTAACAAATAATATGAGTATCGTTTTGCTCTCTGCACTAATTGTGTCTTATTATATGAAATTATGATCATGCAACATCAACAATGATAATTGAAATGCCCTGTTACTGAGTACCAAAAAGGAGACTATATTATCCGAATCCGATTCGAAATTATCCGAAAATTGTGGATATCCGAATCAGATCCGAAATTATCAGAAAATTGTGGATATACGATTTTTTGGATATCCGAAATATTCGGATCTGAATTCGATCCGAAATTATCCGAAAATTGCGGATATCCGATTTTTTGGATATCCGAAATATTCGTATTCGAATCCGATCCGAAATTATCCGAAAATTGCGGATATCAAAATATTCGGATCCGAAATTATTCAAAAATTGCGGATATCCGAAATATTCGGATCCGATTCGAAATATCCAAAAATTGTGGATATTCGATTTATTGGATATCCGAAATATTTGGATCCGATCCGCTCTGAAACTATCCGAAAATTACGGATATCCAACTTTTGGATATCCGAAATATTCAGATACGAATCCGATCCGAAAGTATTCGAAAATTACGGATATTCAATTTTTTGGATATCCGAAATATTCGGATCCGAATTCGATCCGAAATTATCCGAAAATTGTAAATGTAAAAAATAGGCATCTTGTTAGAACCGACCAAGGGATTATGATTATGAGGAACATAAATATAACAAGTATTGATGACTGGTTTAGTAGTAGAATGACACAGTTACACAGAGGAGACCCGGATTCGATTCTTAGTAGGGGGTGTATTTGTGGTAATTAATATTGCATAACTAGTGGTGTAGTTGTAGTATAGTACAGTGTCACAGTTCAGACCAGATTTCGAATCCTAGTTGGCGCGTCTACAGTCAGTCGCCCTTTTTGAGATACGTAAACAAGGGTGACTGACTTGCCCTATTGAACCACACCAAATAGGGCGATTTTCAAGTGGCCTCCTTTGGTCGCTCTTCTTTATCTAAGACAACGGACGTAATAAGACGAATTTAAGTGCGACTAAAAATCGTTCCCTTTGATTTAAGGGAGCGATATTCCACCCAGTCGTCCTCTTTGAACCGATCTGTTGTAGTGATATTGTATATTTTGTATATTATTTATCATAATTAGTAGAATTTTTGTACATATATAATTATGGTAGTGGTCTTATATTAGGAGAATGTAGATTTGATTCTACATTAGATTTTGTATATCATGTATATATACATTTTCATTAATGAAAATAATTAAGAAATTGTTCTCTTTCAAATTCAACCGGTAGATTTTCAAAAATTAGTACCATTGTTCAATAAAGAAGTTGTCAAAAAATTGATCTATAAAAAATATTTTCAAAAACTAGTCCAAAGAGAGTAACATTTTTCTCTAATTATTTTAATAACTACTTAAAAAGTGAAACATATACTTCTCTTGAATTAAGATTACTAATTAGAGAGTCAGATACTTTTCTTGGGGTACTATTGTCAAACATTTAATATATATATATAGTTAAAATTAGAATTTGTCTTAATATACTCTATAAATATATAAATTTTATTGTAGTATAAAATTTCATGAAGAATAGTATTGGAGTAATTGGTAAAGTTGATGCAATGTGATCAAAAGGTCATGGGTTCAAGTCATGAAAACAACCTCTTATAGAATGTGAGATAAAACTGCGTATAATTAAATTTTATGGTCCGGCTCTTTTTCGAACCTCGTACATAACAAGAGCTTAGTGCAAACGGGTTGCTTTTTGTTTTGTAGAAGTCGCTGGCCGGGCGCCCACTGGATCGGATAGCGGGATCGGACGGCATGATGCGGGCTGGTCGGCCGGGCGTGCAAAGTGATGTACTAGCGGACGATATCTGTCCCGCCCTGCATCGATCCGATGGCAATGGGTTGGGTCGCGACGGCCGGAACAGACGGGCGAGACATTTTTTTTTAAAATTTGTTTCCACTAAATTAAAAATACTAACAAAGTAACATATAGTCATATAGTGATAGTCATATACTCATATATATTTATAAACTAAATAATTAAACAAATACAAGAAGAGTGTAAAAAAAACATCCTAAGGTTGTTTTTGTGCCTCTTATATTATTAATTATTTCATTGAAATATACAGATTCAGAATTACAACATTGTAGTGTACTGTTGTTGAAAAAATTTGCAAAAGACATAGAAAAAAATACTAAAATTGCAATGAATATAGTACTAATTTGAAAATATTTTTTCTAGTTTCTTTATAATTTCATGTGGTTCTTCGGTTGGAATTGGTATATCTTGGTCAAATTGTTCCACGTCGCTACTCATGACTTCAGATAAGATATTGTTGTAGTTTTCGTCTTCTTATTCGTTAATCTGCGATCGCGACCTTCTTCGCCTCCGCCAGATCCAATCTTTGAATAGTACCGCCATCTCCAAGCCGTCTCCGCTAACGAGTGTCTGGCTCTCCTATTTGAAATCATCTGCGAAAAAGCGCTTCGAAGCGATTGATGACGCTTGAATGTTCAAAATATCTCGGGCCATCATTGAAAGTGTCGGAAATGTCTTCTCATTCTGCATCCAATATTTCAGCAAGTCTTCATTTCCGTCTTCATTGACAACTGCTTGGTAAGGTAAAGTGCCCTGCAAAACAAAAACATCGAACTCGCTAATTTGATTAGCAGTGCTACCACCGCACATTCTATTTCTGAGGCTTTCAATACTGTCCGCATAAACAACATGTCTCTTTTAGGTCGTGAAGAAGATGATACGGCGGTTGGTTACTAGCATTTTCTTGCTGGTAATGCCGATATACTTTTTTGCATTCATCTTCTACGCTATCCAACACTTCTTCTAGCGTTTGTTCAATAGGTGGCTCAACATTTAAATTTTTGGGAGTTGGAGGTGGTAGTACGTTCATACAGTTATAAATATTTTCAATAAGACTTTTACAACCGTTTACTTTAATAGTCGGGTTTAATACAACACCAATAGTATAAATAGGGGGAATAAGAATAAAATATTTCTTTAATTTCATAAACATTTTTTAATAGTTGTCTTATAAGCAGTTTTTTCCATATATTCTTTAAGAAGTAAAAATATTATAGCTATATAAAACAACATAGTTGAAATAGTAGGATATTATAAAGTAGAAAATTCTTTTGTTGCTCGTTGAAAATTCTCTAGAAATACAATAAGTTCTTTAATTTTGTCCCAATCATTATCCACAATCATATCAATTGGATTTTGATTATGGGCGTTTAAAAATTAAGTTATAGGTTTTCTATAGTCATAAGCAACAACTAGTTGGTCATATAAAGAATTCCACCTAGTTGGTACTTCTTCGGGAATTTTTCTGTAAGATAGTCCACAATCGTGACAAGTTTTTTATATTCTTTTCTCTGTTGAATTCTATTATTTTTAAAAATAAAGTTTATAGCAAATTGTATTTTTTCAAGAATATCTTGAAAAAGTGAAAGACTATCCTTTACAACTAAGTTATAAATATAACACGCACATTTGATATGAAAATATTTTGGAAAAGACGGAGTTAAAACTTCTTTTAAAACATAAATAGCAGAATTGTTAGAAGCTGCATTATTTAATGTAATACTCATAACTTTATCAGTTATTCCGTAATAATCACAGACTAAATAAATATTTTGTGAAATAAACTCACCAGTGTGCCTACTATCTATATATCTATATGCTAAAATACGTTTTTGCATAGTCCATTTATAATCTATCCAATGACAGATTACCGTTAAATAATCATGGCCGTTAGTACTACGACCTATATCAGAAGTTAAAGCGACTTTGCAATAAATGATATAATGAATAACGCAAATATTGTTGATATTCGTGTGCAAATTTAAACACATCTCTCTTAATCGTTGATCTAGGAAAACCTTTATAAGCAGGATTATACATATCTCTAATATAATGAATAAAACCAGGAGATTCAGGAAATGAAAAAGGCAAACCCTCCACGACAACTAATTTTGCTAGTGCTTCCCTATCTTTATGTTTATCGTATTTAGGGCCTACAACTCCCCCCCCCCCCCGTCATAGGTTAATTTGACCTTGTACTTTGTCCGGGACAGTATGTGAACCTTGTCCCGATAGAGAGGACGTTTTCTCACCATCTTTTTCAATAAGGTATTGGGCATGCAAGACTTTGTGTTTTTTAAATAAGTGTCTTGCTAAACCCCCCCGTCCCATCATGACCTTGTCCAGTTTTAAAAGTATAAACAGATTTACAAGTTTTACATATAGCTACTTGATTCGGTATGTTCCTGTGAAAATATTTCCATACAGCTGATGTTAATGGTCGTTTCTTGGGACCTGCGTCTCATCTTAGGGGATAGGAGGCATTTCACTAGTGGGTGTATCATCATCTACATTAGTATGTGTATCATCATCTAGAGTGTCATCTAAATTAAAATATTCTTCATTTTGAGGATAAACATTTGTGTCAAGATCATATGGTATTTCAGAAAACAGTTCAGGATCCATAAAATCATCTTGTCTAGGAATACTAGAAGAAGTACCCTTGCCCTTGCCCTTGATACCCAAAGGCTTGTCCGAAACATTTTTTGTTCTTTTCATTTTAATTATGGTAATAAATAGTTAAAGACTTAAAAAGTTAAAGATAATGAAATTAAATGTGCTAAATGAAATAAAAACAAAATAATAATTTAATGAGAGAACGAATGTACCAAACGCCGACGTAGAGTCGATGTGTAATCGAGAGAGGTTGAAAATTGAAACTTTACTCGATAGATTAATGCTCAAGCTAGTTTCCAACTTCACTCCCAATTCTAAAATTAATAAATAGAGTGAATATGTAGTAGACAATGTTGTATAGAGATTGATTGATTGAGTTTTGAGAGATTAGAGATTGTAGGAAGATTTGTGAGAAATAAGAAGAGAAAATGAGATATTTATAGTTGAAAAATTGGTTAAAGTGTAAATATAATAACTTAGGGGTTAAAAATAAATATAAAGGGGGTAGGGGGGTTGGGGTAGTGGGAGAAGCCAAAAATGGCCGTTGTCTAACGGCCAAAATGTAAAATGACCGTTATTGCAACGGTTATTTTTGGCAAGTGGTTGTTTTTGAGCGGGGTAGGGCGGGGCAGGCAGGATCGGGCGAGCCATCACATGTCGTCGGTTCGATCCCGCATCTAATTTTTTCTTTAATTTAATCGGGGCCGTAACGAGACCGAGACAGGACGGGACAGAACCGGGTCGAGCCCGACCCCGCCCACTGGCCGGCCTTAGTTTTTTGTTATAAAACTTTGAGAAACCAATATTTGTATTTAGAGGATCAGCATTGAATAACAACAGGCCACAGACTGTTGAGTATAGTGGTGGCCCACTTTCCAGCTCACCAATAGATAAAGACATAAGATACAATTACGTGGCACCTTACACTTGATGCCAAAGCACCGTGGGGGACCCTTTTAAGGATATTTCTAAGTTCAGAATTAGGACCCTTTTTTTAATAAGGAGGTACACTTTAAACCCATCTCCTTTTATCCTTTTTCTTTTTGCATTGGACCATTTATTTTGGGCAGCAAATCTTCTGTCCTCAGTGACTGTCTCTAAGTTGTCACTAGCATATAGTAGGGGTGGCCAGTGAGTCAGGTCCGGCAGAACAGGACGGCATTTGGGATTGAGATCGGGATTTAGCGGGCCAGGCGGGACGGAATGATGTCTTGTCACGTCCTATATCACGCCGGAAGAGGGGACGGGTAGGGGGATTTTAAACTTTTTTAGACACTTAATTTAAAAGATATATATATATATATATATATTTAAACACTTAAATACTTGAGCAAGACATTGAATAAAAATATTTCAATGTTGTTTTTCTGCCTCTTATATTATTTAATAGAAATATGATTTTTTTTTGTAATACAATTTTAAAATTGCAACTTTATTTCGTAGTTCAAAAGCTGTGAATCACATAGTAAAATTGTCATTAAAAATTACATATTCAATCATACTCTTTCTAATTTCTTCACAATCTATTGAAGATCTTCTGTTGAAATTGAAAGTTGTTGGTCAAATTGTTCGGCGTCGCTTCTCGCTCCCTCAGATAAGATTTCGTTGTAGTTGTAGTTGTCTTCTTCGTTGATCTCTGGTTGACCGCCCTTTCTATGCTCCGCTCTAATTCAATCTCTGAATAAAACTGCAATCTCAAAGTTGTCTCCCGTCAATGAGTGTATGTGTTATTCTATTTGAAACCTTCCAGCTAAAAAAGGCTTTCAGAAGTTGTTGATGATGCTTGAATATTCAACACATCTCGGGCGGAAATTTATTTTCATTCTCTCTTCAGTATTTCAGCAAGTCTTCACGTCCATCTCATTGACAATTGATTCGTACGATACAACACCCTGTTAAACATAAACATCAAACTCGTTAATTTGTGAAGAACTTTAACCACTATATATTCTATTTCTAAGGCCTTGAATACTTGAGACAGAAATAACATGTCTTTTATAAGGTTGCAGCGAAGTAGATGAAGATGGTACATAAGCTGGTTGATTATTTGCACTTTGTTCTTGGTTATATATTTGCATTCAGTGTGTATGCTAGACATAACTTTTTTTTTAGTTGGTAATTCAGTTGGGTCTGTTGGAAGTATTTCTAAGCTTTCATAAATTATTTCAATAAATGTTTTTCAACCATCTACTTTAATAGTTAGGTTTAATACAACATCAATAAAACAAATAGTGGGAATAGAAAAAATATATTATTTTAATTTTATAAACATTTTTAATAGCTGGAGCGTAAGTTGGTTTTTGCATATATTCCTTAAGTAACAAAAATATTATAGCAATATAAAATAACATAGATGAAATAGCAGGATAATAAATTCCAAAAAATTCCTTAGCAGAATAAGTCACTTTGCCATTAAAATGATACAATGCATAACGTAAATACTGTTGATATTTATGGATAAATTTAAAAACATCTCTTCTAACAGTTGATCTAGGAAAACCGTTAAAAGCCGGATTATATGTTTCTCTAATGCAATGAATAAAATCAGGAGATGAAGGAAATGAAAAAGGCAAACCATTCACAACAACTAATTTTGCTAAATCTTCCCTGTGTTTATCATATTTAGGACCTATAATTCCCTCAGTCATCGGGTTAATTCGACCCTATACTTGATCGGAGACATTATGTGAACCTTGTCCAGACTCAGAAGGCATTTGCACACCCGATTTTTCAGTTATGTATTGGTTATATATTTTGTGAGAATTTTCTACATGTCTCATTAAACCTCCCGTCCCACCTTGACCTTTTCCAGTTTTAAATTTATAAACTTGACGACAAATTTAACATATAGCTAGTTGATTATTAATGTCCCTATAAAAAAATCCATACAAGTGATTTTAATTTTTATTGTTTTTGGCCTCGACTCATACTAGGAGGAATATGAGGCATTCCAGTTTCAGTTTGAAACTCGGTCTGAGCCTGAGGTGGAGGTGCACTAGTGGGTGTTATCTTGTAGTTCATTTTCTAAATTAAAGTCTGGTTCAGATGTAGAATATACCTCATTATCTAATGATATATTAATATTAATATTAACATTTAAATAATCAATTTCATATATATGAGTGAAATCATCGTAATTAGGATTACTAGAAGATGCACCCTGTCACGACCCAACCCCGGGGCCATGACTGGTACCCTACCGGGGTACCCTGTCAGGTATATGTCAGAGAATAGCAGCGGAACATACATAACACATAACTTAGAGAAAAGGGTAACATCGCCGGCGGTAGATAAAGCGCTTTCTATAAAACATACTTTAAACAAAAGTATAGTAATACAACTGGTTCTCATAGCCCAAAACACATAGGTGACCACAAACCTCTAAAGATAACAACTGTGGCGGGACAGGGCCCCGCCATACCCGTGAATGTACATAATACCTATAGCATCAGGGAATATCCGTACCAATAAACAAGCTTCCGGAGGGATGGTGCTTCTGACACAGTAGTAGTGATCCTAAGAACGAGGATCCTCAATCTGCTTACCACTACTGCGATTTAACGCAGCCCAGGAAGGAAGGGTCGATACAATATGTACCAAGTATGTAAAATCGGAAAAATCGTAATAATGATATCATAAGTCCGAAAGTAATTCGAGTCATGAAAGTCAATAAAATACCTTTTATCGTGCCTTACTAACAATGAGAGTGACAAGTATATATATACACATCTGCGTAAAATAGGGTCTTAGGATCAAACAGGTACCTCGCCTGTAGTATCGATAAGACCCCTACTCTCGGGACTATTTCACCGCGTGGGTCCGCGACCCGCATGGTATTCTCGCATAGGTGTACTACCGCACGTGGGACTATTTCACCCGCGTAAGTCCATAATTCCTCGCGTGAGGTATTCCTCGCACCACGGGTAGCAAATCCACGAACACGTGGTATAACGATCTTGGGGACTTACCGCCGGATATACTCTTACCGGCGGATGGTATAACGATCTTGGGGACTTTCTCGATATACTCTTACAAGCGGTGGTATAACGATCTTGGGCTTGCCTCGGATATACTCTTACATCAAGAAAGTGGTATGACGATCTTGGGCCGCCTCGCATATATTCTTACCCTGGAGAATGTGGTATAACGATCTTGGGGCTTGCCCCTCAGATATACTCTTACCCTAGCTCAAACTGTCATCACATCATAATCATAAATAAGTTAGGAAAACTTATAACTTCTTATTAGTCTTGTTCATATACCCTCTCATTTTAGTTTACTTAAGGCACTTAATCATATCTTTAATAAAAGAAAATCGGGAATTTAACCCAAGTACTACCTACTTCAACTCTTTTTAAAAATGACTCTTTATACATAAAACTCTTGGGCAATTGATGCCTTAAACCGATTTGCCTCTTCATTTACTATTCTTACTTTTAGAGTAAATCTCTTCTCATTAACCTTTTATGAAGCTAATAAACCAACTTCCCATAAAGTTGTTATATTAACTCTATACTTTAGTAAAATCATACTTTTTCCCTAACCAAGGGATTTATACATTCTTAAAACGAAACAAGTCATTATATACTCAAACAAGTAAGAATACCAAATCTTGTACGTCTACCGTACTACATAGTTTCATCTATTCATGCTCAAGAGATAGGAAAGCTTCACATACCTTGTTGATCAATCCACTTGCTAAGTCCAAACTACCGCAAGTAATATGTCAACCTAAAATAACCATGGTACGTTTATTAACCTCTAATTTCAATGTAGAATAATCTAAACTCAAAGCCACTAAATTCTATGGAAAATTGGGCAGCATTTCCTTTGTTTCTACATACTTTGCCACCTTTCACAAGACCGAATTTATCATCCAATTGCCACATTTAAGGCTCAATCAATCCAACAATTCAAAGGGGATTACACACCTAAACTTGGGTGTGTAAAATTCTGCCCCACAAGTTACAACAATTCACTTAATAATTCTAAGGTAGTTTTTAGGCTACAATATGCTCATAATCTCTTCTTAACCCATTCTTCATATCCAAACCACATTTTCTAGCATGCAATGACTCCAAGAGAATTATTTCACTACCACAAGTTCTTTCTTCCAAACATGCAACACTAGAACTAATTCTAAAGGAAGAAATGTTACCTTAAAGTTTTAGCCAAACTTATTCCAAAGACTTTGCTAGCTTCCTTGCCAAGAACACCACCACAAGCTAGCCACAAGATTCCTTCTTGTGTTCTTAATTTTTCAGATTTTCTTAGGCTAGAATCTTCTTGGAGTTTTAGAGAGAAGGAGGAGCTTTGGAATATTTTAAGAGAGAAGGAAGAGGTTTTTCAAAGAGAGAGATGACAAATGACCAAGTCTTTAAGACTTGGTCAATATATTGCATGTAAAAATCAGATGGGGGGGGGGGACACTTGTCCCCCACCCAGGCCCTTCCAAAAGAAAAATCTGACTTTTTCTAAGTTTTTCCGCCTGATTTCGCCTCGCGCGCAACTCTGCGGACCTCGGATCTTCCGGCGCGGCCCTCGCTTCTGGCGCTGAAATTTCAGCGACCCTACAGTACTTTCGGTGCCACGGCCCTGCCTCCGGCGCCGCGGCCCTGTCGCCCTTGTCCGAAACACATTTCTATCCGACTGCGCACAGAACTTGTAATTCTCATATCTTTCTACTCCGACGTCCTATCGACGAACGGTTGGTTGCGTTGGAATCTAGACTCAACGAACTACGCCCTAGGCCTTTGTAACACCTAGGAACTCTCAATGAACCGAGTCATAACCCGCCTTAAAGTTGACTAAAACCCGTCCGGAATAATCCGTCAACCTATCCTTTGAAAATTTTAAGTCTTACATGCTTTCGTACGCTCTCATACGTAGGGTCAGAACTACGGGGTATAACATTCTCCCCTCCTTAGAAACATTCGCCCCGAATGTTCCTTCTAGGCTTACTCGAAACACAACATCGACATAGACCCTCTTACTATCATTTTGCAAATAAGGAAGCTCCACGAGCCACAACATACTGAAGCGTAAATGCCAAGTCAAAACTAACAAGCAGGAAAGTGGGTTACCTGAAGGTATAGGAAATAGGTGAGGGTACTTCTTCATCATGTCATCCTCTGCTTCCCACGTCATTTCCTCCTGCTCGTTCCGCCATGTAACTCGACGGAAGCCGTGTCTTTCGTCCGAAGTCGTCTAACTCGACGATCGAGTTCGCTATGGGACTCTCTCATACGATAACTCCTTCACTACTTGGACATCATGAACCGGTGCACTCTAGAAGGATCTCCAATACATTTCCGCAACATGGACACATGGAAGATCGGATGTACCGCCTCCAAATCGGATGGCGGATCTAACTCATAGTAACCCCGCCTACCCTACGACAATCCGATACGGCTAATGTACCTTGGGCTAAGCTTCCTTCTTTCCAAACCTCATCACGCCTTCATGGGCGATACCTTTAGAAAAACCCAACTCTATCTCAAATTCCAAGTGTAGACGCGATGATCTGCATCGACCTGCCGACTGAGCCGCCAACAACCGCGCTGAATAAGCTTCACTTATCCATCGCTGTTGAACTAAGTCCGCCCGACTAATCGAACTTCTCCCACCTCGAACCAGCTATCGGTGACTGACTCGCACTTCTCCCGTATAAGGCCTCATAAGGCGCCATCCCGAATCTTTGGAATGGTAGTGTTGTTGTACGCAAACTCCACAAGAGGAAATGATCCTCCCGGTACCACGAAATCAATAACACAAGCCCGCAACATATCCTCGTTATGCGGATAGTGCGCTCGGCTGTCCGTCGGTCACGAGGATGAAACGCCGTCGAGACTCACTGCGTCCTAATCCTTCCGAAAGACCTCGGAAGTTAGCCGAACCGGGATCCTCTATCTCGATATAATCGACACCGACTCGTGCGATCTCACAATCTCTCTAATATATAATCCGCATAGTCCTCGAGAACGTCGTTTTGACCGAAGAAAATGGGTGATTTCACACCGTCGACAATCACCCAAATGGAATCATGCTTCCTCCGAGTGGTAGGTAGCCCCGTAATAAAATCCATATTTATCACCTCCCACTTCCAAGTCGAATATCAATAGCTGCAATGACCCACCGGCTTCGTGCTCAATCTTAACTGGCGATAATACGCACGCGTACACGAACTCCGCAACGCCCTCTTTAGGCCATCCCACCAATACACGATCCGAGGTCATGATACATCTTAGTCGACCGATGAATAGAATAACGAGCACCTGCACCTCACGAAATCTGCCGACGAAGTCTGCTACATCGGAACACACAACCGCCCTCGAATCTTAGCACCCCATCAGCGCTACCTCAAATAGACTCTTCTCCTACGGAGAGCTGCGTCTCGATGCCGCACCAAAATCGGATCCTCATCGCCGCCTCTTCACCTCGCGACGATGGAAGACTCGGCAACCTCTCGAACCCAATTCCGTCACTATCGGAATCAACCAAACGAACCCCAAGGCTCGCTGGCGATGTAACTCTCGACCATATCCTCTTCTCCGGCTGAACATCGACGGTCTACCCATCGATCTGCGACTAAGGGAATCTGCAACTACATTGGCCTTCCCGGGTGGTGCGAATATCAACATCGTAATCCTTAAGTAGCTCCAACCACCGCTCGCGCAAGTTCACTCCTCCGGTGAAGATGTCTTGGAGACTCTTGTGGTGCGTGTAAATGTCCACATGAACTCCATATAAATAATGTCTCCACTCTTGAGGCATGAATCATCTGCCAACTCCAAGTCATGTGTGGGATAGTTCTTCTTATGCTTCCTTTGCCGAGATCATAAGCTATAACTCGCTGCCGTCTTTGCATCGACGCACTGAGCCCGACACTGACGCGTCACAAGAAACCATATCCATCTATGCCTGCGGAAGAGTAAGCCGGGCGGTCGTCAACTTCTCCTTTAGCAACCGGAAAGTTTCCTCACAAGTATCCGCCCATCGGAACATAGCCGCTTTCGAGTCACTTTAGTCAAAATCTTTGAAATAGAAGCAAACTTCTCTACAAACCGCCGATAATAACCTGCAAGGCCCAAAAAGCTGCGCACCTCCGTCGGTGTAGTGGGTCTGGGCCAAGTCTTGACTGCTTCAATCTTTGCTGTATCAACCCGAAAGACATCACCCTGAACTCATAGTGCCCATACCGGGTCCTGAATGCAGTCTTTGGGATATCTATCTCTCTAACTCGCACCTGATGATAACCAGACCGCAAGTCTATCTTGGAAAAACACTTTGCACCCTGCAACTGGTCAAACAAATCGTCAATCCCGGGAGGATACATTCTTGATAGTAACCTTGTTCAGCTGCCTGTAATCAATACACATACGCAGCGTCCCATCCTTCTTCTTCACAAATAACACTGGTGCCCCCAGGGAGAAACACTTGGTCTAATAAAGCCTTTCTCCAGCAAATCTTTCAGCTGGTCCTTCAATTCCTTCAACTCGGCAGGTGCCATCCTGTATGGCGGAATAGATATCGGTCGAGTATCTGGCGCCAAATCAATACAAAACTCAATCTCCCTCTCGGGAGGGATACGCTTCGTGCGGGAATACGTGCGGAAACTCTCTAACAACCGGATCGATCAAGGTCCGGTACCTCACCTCGATGTCGAATACGAACGGATGGTAGATATACCCTTCCGCACCATCTTCCCAGCCTTGAGGTAAGAAATAAACTTACCCTGCGGCGCGATTCCTTCCACTCGATAACCGGCTCACCAGAAACCGAACCGAACTAATCTCCTCTACATTCCACGTTGGCATAGCAAGATGCTAGCCAATCCATACCCATAATCACATCAAAGTCTCATATCCAACTCTATCAAGTCGGCCAGTGGTCCGACGGTATCTATAGTCACAGTGGCAAGCCTTATACACCCGCCGGCTACTATGAATCACTCATCGGCGTAGCCACCTCAAAAGGTCTTATGGACTCGGGCTCTATCCCTATTCTCTCGCAATATGAGGAGATATGTAGGACAAGGTAGAACACGGATCTATCAAAGCATATACATCACAAAGAAGAAACCAATAATGTACTGACTACATGCAGTGACGCCTCGCGGTCCCGCTCATCGGACATAGCATATATGCGGTTCGAGGACCGCTAGAATCGAACCCTACCACGACCTCGCCGCGCTCGCTGGCCCATAAGTACCACCGCTCCGGCGTCTAACCATCGAAGATGAAGATCTCGCAACCACGTCCGGTGAACCGTAACGCTCCGCCGCTAAGCGACGATAATCCTTCTTCGGATGGCCTGCCGCCACAAGAGTAACACGCTCGAACCCATACGGCACTCGCCGGATGAGACCTACCGCGTCGAACACACCGAGAGGTAGGTGGTCTCGATTGCGCTTGGTCTCGCCTCGAAACACGAAGTCCTGAGCTCGACCGCCTCGAATAACCTCGCTGATCGGACCTCGCCGAAAATCGAGAAGGAGCACTCTGGCCGGGCCGGAATGTGGACCTAGTTCTGCCGAGGCCGCCCGCTTGAAAATCGCCACGAGCTCGCTGCCCGGCCTCTTGGCCGCCCAAATCTAGGCGATCCCGCTCTCGCCTCAATCCTCAGATGCGCTGCGTCTCCGCAATATCCATCTCGGGTGAAGAGCCACCCCAAGCATGCAGAATCATATGACGGTCTAACCCCATCACATACCGATGAACCGTATACGCCATGTCGCCACTATGGTTTGTGCGTATTCGGCGAGTCGAACCGGTGTACTTCGATAGTCCTCCCGTCCCGTCTCAAGGTCAAGAACCTATCTACACGGCTCTCTCACCTCGGGAGGCAAGAAGTGGTCTAGAACGCCTGTGAACTCCTCCCAATCACCGGAAGAGCATCCTCACCTCGACAATACCCATGACTAAAACTGGGCCAACGCAATATCGCGAATCGTAAGAAGCTAGTATAATGGACTCGATCCACGATGCCCTAAGGACTGCATGGTCCGTCAGAATCGCCGGACAAACTCCTGCGGATCCTCCTCAAATCTCGAACCATAGAACTTCGGGTGGGTGACAACCCAAGAAATCCCGACCAGAAGCTATCGGCTTGGGTTGGCGCTCGCTCTGTCGGCCGCCGCCACTTATCTTTGCCGCAAGAATCATTCTCGTAATCTTCGTACTCGGGCCTCGATCGTGGATCGAGGCTCGATCTGCGTCTCGATGGCCGCTCACGCCTCAAAATCTGCCGAGGCCGGGCGACGACGTGGAACTCGCCGCCTAAACATCATCTCTCGTAAGGATCGGTGCGGCCTCGTGACTCTCCGCGCCCCACTAAAAGACTCTCACCGCCGCTTCTCCGGGTCGCGGTTGCCTTGCGTGAGGCATAATCGATACATAAAGGAAAACATCGAGAGGTTCAACCTATAACTCACTTATTGCACGATCTTAGAGTGAAAGAATGGAAACCAATCTTAAATATCCTGCGGCCTCACGATTATAGATGTGCGCATACACACCGATAATCAAGACTCTACTAGACACGGTCTGTGGACACTTTCCGAGGACTAACTGCTCTGATACCACTTTTGTCACGACCCAACCCCGGGGCCATGACTGGTACCCTACCGGGGTACCCTGTCAGGTATATGTCAGAGAATAGCAGCGGAACATACATAACACATAACTTAGAGAAAAGGGTAAACATTACTGGCCAGCCGATAAGGCTGCCTTCTATAAAACATACTTTAAACAAAAGTATAGTAATACAACTGGTTCTCATAGCCCAAAACACATAGGTGACCACTGCACTTAAAGATAACAATGTATGGCGGGGCCCGCCATACCCCTGAATGTACATAATACCTATAGCATCAGGGAATATCCGTACCAATAAACAAGCTTCCGGAGGGATGGAACTTCTGACACAGTAGTAGTGATCCTAAGAACGAGGATCCTCAATCTGCTTACCCTTACCGCAGATTTAACGCAGCCCAGGAAGGGGTCAAGACACAATATGTACCAAGTATGTAAAGTGGAAAAATCGTAATAATGATATCGTAAGTATGAAAGTAAGCCGAGTCATGGAAGTCAATAAAATACCTTTTATCGTGCCTTACTAACAATGAGAGTGACAAGTATATATATACAATCTTTGCGTAAAATAGGGCCTTAGGATCAAAACAGGTACCTCGCCAGTAGTATCGATAAGCACCCTACTCGCGGGACTATTTCACCCGCACGGGTCCGCTGACCGCGTGAGGTATTCTCGTGATAGTCAGACCGTCCGCGTGGGACTATTTCACCCGCATAAGCCCATAAGGACTCGTGACGAGGTATTCCTCGCGTCACGGGTAGCAAATCCACGGAAGGTGGTATAACGATCTTGGGACTTACCCGCGATATACTCTTACCGAAGCGGATGGTATAACGATCTGGGACTTTCCTCGATATACTCTTACATCATCGGTGGTATAACGATCTTGGGGCTTGCCTCGATATACTCTTACATGAAGAAGGTGGTATGGCGATCTTGGCCGCCTCGACATACTCTTACCCCGGAAGGTGGTATAACGATCTTGGTTGCCGCCGGATATACTCTTACCCTAGCTCAAATCACATCACATCATAATCATAAATAAGTTAGGAAAACTTATAACTTCTTATTAGTCTTGTTCATACCCTCTCATTTTAGTTTACTTAAGGCACTTAATCATATCTTTAATAAAAGAAAACCGGGAATTTAACCCAAGTACTACCTACTTCAACTCTTTTTAAAAATGACTCTTTATACATAAAACTCTTGGGCAATTGATGCCTTAAACCGATTTGCCTCTTCATTTACTATTCTTACTTTTAGAGTAAATCTCTTCTCATTAACCTTTTATGAAGCTAATAAACCAACTTCCCATAAAGTTGTTATATTAACTCTATACTTTAGTAAAATCATACTTTTTCCCTAACCAAGGGATTTATACATTCTTAAAACGAAACAAGTCATTATATACTCAAACAAGTAAGAATACCAAATCTTGTACGTCTACCGTACTACATAGTTTCATCTATTCATGCTCAAGAGATAGGAAATCTTCACATACCTTGTTGATCAATCCACTTGCTAAGTCCAAACTACCGCAAGTAATATGTCAACCTAAAATAACCATGGTACGTTTATTAACCTCTAATTTCAATGTAGAATAATCTAAACTCAAAGCCACTAAATTCTATGGAAAATTGGGCAGCATTTCCTTTGTTTCTACATACTTTGCCACCTTTCACAAGGCCGAATTTATCATCCAATTGCCACATTTAAGGCTCAATCAATCCAACAATTCAAAGGGGATTACACACCTAAATTTGGGTGTGTAAAATTCTGCCCCACAAGTTACAACAATTCACTTAACAATTCTAAGGTAGTTTTTAGGCTACAATATGCTCATAATCTCTTTTTAACCCATTCTTCATATCCAAACCACATTTTCTAGCATGCAATGACTCCAAGAGCATTATTTCACTACCACAAGTTCTTTCTTCCAAGCATGCAACACTAGAACTAATTCTAAAGGAAGAAATGTTACCTTAAAGTTTTAGCCAAACTTATTCCAAAGAATTTGCTAGCTTCCTTGCCAAGAACACCACCACAAGCTAGCCACAAGCTTCCTTCTTGTGTTCTTAATTTTTCAGATTTTCTTAGGCTAGAATCTTCTTGGAGTTTTAGAGAGAAGGAGGAGCTTTGGAATATTTTAAGAGAGAAGGAAGAGGTTTTTCAAAGAGAGAGATGACAAATGACCAAGTCTTTAAGACTTGGTCAATATATTGCATGTAAAAATCAGATGGGGGGGGACACTTGTCCCCCACCCAGGCCCTTCCAAAAGAAAAATCTGACTTTTTCTAAGTTTTTCCGCCTGATTTCCGCCTGCCGCGCTGCCCGCTGGCCGCGGCAGAACTCCCGCGACTCGGATCTTCCGGCGCGCCCACGCTTCCTAGGCCGCGCTGAAACTTCAGCGACCTACAAGATTTCTTGGCGCGCCACTGCGCCTTGTTCAAACACATTTACGTCCGATCACAAGACCGAACTTGTAATTCTCATATCTTTCTACTCCGACGTCCTATCGATTTAGCGGTTGGTTGCGTTGGAATCTAGACTCAACGAACTACGCCCTAGGCCTTTGAAACACCTAGGAACTCTCAATGAACCGGGTCATAACCCGCCTTAAAGTTGACTAAAACCCGTCCGGAATAATCCGTCAACCTATCCTTTGAAAATTTTAAGTCTTACATGCTTTCGTACGCTCTCATACGTAGGGTCAGAACTACGGGGTATAACACACCCTTACCCATGTTACCCTTAGTACCTCTACCAAAAAATGTTCACTTCGTTCCATTATAATTATGTAATTAAATAATTAAAAATAATGTAGTTAATTACGATAATTAAAAATTAAGTAACAATAATAATTTAAAAAATGACCGAAGGTACCAAACGTTGACGTGTAATCGAGGTTGAAAATTAAAATTTTGCTCTATGATCCTCAAGCTAGTTGTCAACTTCACTCCTAATTTTTGAACTTTGATAGAAATTAGCAAATAAAATATAATATTTAGTAAGCAATGTAGGCTAGTAGAGAGAGATAGAGAGATGATAGAAAGATATTTGTGAGAAAAATGAGGTATTTATGATTGAGCAATAGGGTTAAAATATAAATATACTAACTTAGGGGTTAAAAAAATATTAATGGGGATAGGGTGGTTTATGGGGTGGGGGCCAAAATGACTGTTATAGCCGTTTCCAACGGCTAAAATTGAAATTGGGTCGTTGTGTAATGACTAATTCTGCAAAGGAGATGGGGGACGGGGTGGGCCAGGGGACGAGCCCTAGTCTCGTCCCGAGTTTGATCCCCGACATCATCATTTTCCATCTCATTTTTAAGGGGGTCGGGGCGGGAAGCGGGACAGGCCGAGTCGGGATCGACCCGGCCCGCTGGACACCCTTTGCATATAGTACTAATCTCTTGTTTTAATTTTTATCCGATATTTGATAACTGATTTGAGACCCTGAAGAATCTCGATTAATCTAAAATTGTATTACCTAAGGCGCATTAAAAGGTAATACTTTCTACAAATGTTTATTTTATTTTTAGAACTCAAATCCAAAGTTCTTTATTATGGATGAAGCAATCTTATCCATCTAGCCACAATTCTTGGTGTATCATATACTATCTTCTACTTTTTTGTAAAGAAAGTAAAGTATATCCAGATTTTTTTAATAAACGTGGTGTCAAGTCAACTCACCCGCACCTTAACTAATTCTACAGTATATCTGTCACATCTCACTAGCACATATGTTTGGTAACTTATGGGGTGCCTACTACCTCTCACTAGCACAAATATCATGTAACTTCTACGGAATAGTACATGCTACCTCTCACTAGCACAAATATCAAGTAACTTTTACGGAATTGTACATGCTATCTCTCACTAGCACACAAATAAGGTAACTATGCCTATCAAAGCTTGAACAAATAAAAAGAAATTACCTAATATTTTCTGTCTTTGTTGAGATTCGAACATAAAATCTTATGGTTGTAAATCCATTTGATCGCCTACTAAGCCACATGTTGATTAACATATAATATCTTCACTCAAAACTTCCCAAATTATAAGTTGTTTCAATGGCCATCAAATTGGTCCATCAAAAATTAAAGTGACTATTCAATTTTGTTCATTTTTACCTAACTCCATATATATCACAACCCAATTGATATGAATTGCGTCGACGATAAGATGGACATATCCTCCTATATTTTTTCAATGTGTAACCGACCAAAGCTATATTCTCTTTGGAGGCAAAAGGACAATCCAATTATGTGAAATTTCTATACTTGATGTGTGCATAAGACCAATATTTCTATCACTTCAAATCATATAATGGTCACATCAAAAGAAATTTGAGATACTTGATGAAGACAAACACTTGCATATACTAACATATTCAGTAAAATTTCACGACGTAAGATCTAGGAATAATATAATGTACGCACACTTTACCTCTACATTAATAGGTAAACACTGCATATAAAAAGTCATACCTATATAGTATTATTAATTTTGAACAAGAACTCAAGTGTTGTCTACATCTTCCTACTCACTATTCCTTTTAAATAGCGTTATTAATTAGTACTATATTACAAAACTAACTAAAATTCAATAGCAAATAGGTATACCAAATTCACTTAGTGGGGATAGGATTTTAACTAGAGGGGTGCATCATCAATATATATATATACATAAAGGAAATTGATATATAAGTGTAATTTTCCGATCAAGAAGTTCGGTTGATGAACCACTTTCGTCCCTTTAAATCCACTCTGTCAGATTGTTTGGTTTAACGGTTAACGAAAAATTGTTGAAGATTTCTTTCCATTTATCTAATCTTTTGATGGACGCAGACTCGCAGAGTCACCCAATAACTTTATTTATGGGAGGTATACAATAAGTATATGGTGAAAAAATTGAAGTGTGCATAAGTTGTACGGACACCGTTGTTAAAAGAAAAAGGAACACCTAAAATCTATAAGATATTTTGCTAATTTCATATGAATCAACATACATTAATCGAGTATTATATTGTAAGATGTCACCAATCAATTAAGTAGTACTACTGATAAAACTGGTGGTTCCCAGTGTGGAATTGCTAATAATTGACAGCTTAAGGTCCACATTTAAAATGATGCTTTAATGACTAATAATGCCCAACTTGTTGGTGATCCTACCTAAATCTCTTTAAATTGTACTGCTTTATCCAAAATCTATTCATAAAAGGTGTTACTTTATTGGTTCATCATCCCTTCTTTATCTACTTGTGAGAAGATATGTTGAATTAATATAAATAGGACCTAGAAACTTAGGAGGGCCTAAGAATTATCAATATAATTTACTATATACTATGATTATCCTTGTTAGTAATTATTTAACTAAACACAATAATAATTGGCAGCTTCCACTACCAACAATTGTGCCGTCAACGTGTGGGCCTGCATGGGTTCATGATTTGGAATACTACAAAAACGACAATTATGAGTTTGGTTCAAAGACTTTTGGTAGTCGACATCCATAAGAGGATGCAAAATTTTAAATTAGTAGATGTGAGTGAGTACCAATTTACTATTCCTTTTTAACAGGAACAAAAACTCGATTAGTGATTTGGTCTGTATTGGTTTGATATTGAAAAAAAAAACAATTATAATAAGTTTGGTTTTAATTAAAAAAAGTCAATTCGAGACCAAACCACCCAATTATATATATATATATATATATATTGTTGGTATAATAATCTGTACTTGGCTAAATAATGATTCAAAACAATATGTTAATCACTTAGTGAAACATATAACATTAATGAAACAATAAACGAAAAGCAGAACTGCTTTTGGAAAAATAATTTCAGAATGTAATCGAGCCCACTTAGTTCAAAGTGTGTGTCCTTAGGAAATTATTCCTCACAAGACTTTCGAGGTTAACTAATATCGTCTCCCAGGATAGAACGATTATCTTACCAGAATAGTAGTACTCCAAATTCCGGTAGCAACGAACCACTCAACGGCAGTATATCACAAAGAATGAAATTTTCGAGTTGAAGAGCAACTTCAGAATTGAATCAGAATTAATTAGAATATGAATGAATAAATTCTTGGAATAATCAAGAATCTATAGGGTTGGAGAATAGTCACCTAATTTTGGAGGGAAATTCGAAAAAGAGAGGGAGAGCCGGACGGGTCGGGTCGGGTTGCGGGTCGATCTGTTTGGATTTGTTTTTAATTAAATAATTAATTAATTTAATTAAAGAAACGTTTGTCCAAAAAGATTATCAATCAATCGTTTTCCAAATCCAAATCCAAATCCAAATCCAAAGCCGAAGCCGGCCGGCCGGCGAAAGCGGCGGCGACGACGACGGCGCGGTCTTCTCAACCCTTTTAGCAGCTAGAGAAGGTGTAATGTAATATATACACCTCTCTTTCCTTCTCTTTTTTCTATGTGGGACAAAATAGCATTTTACCCTCTTTAATTTTCATCCCATCATTTCCCATTCACCAATATCAAAACCTAACAATCCCCCCACATGAATGGGGAATGGTTATAAGATAGAAGAATGTACGGACGAGTGTGATATCTGGCGATAATTATTGCGTCCGGATAAGTAGGTTTCCCTTTGAACTTTCCGTAGTGAACTTATATCGGATATACTCGATCAATCGGTAGATTTGATATCTTTGAACCGTCGAACTTTGTTGTATACCTAGACAACATAAGACACACAATCAACCCTCAACCGTTTATGGTTCTCACGATTGTGTTCGTTTGATCATGAACACCGCTGGTCTCGTGAGTGCGTAGAGAATGGGCATTTATCGTCATTCCCTTTAAAGCGCTTACACTTAACACTCACATAGGTGATTTCTAAACATGTGGTCCTATAGCCACATTATCCGGTCATACATCGCGATTGAGATAACCATTAAAAAACCTTAATGCTTTATTAACTCATTAACAAGCCATAAAGTCTTATCCTTATTTCTGAACATTGTCTTCATCCGAGAATGGGTTGAGTTATTTGACAATGTTGAACCGTCAGTCACAACTTTGTTTGATCTCCTTGAACCTAGCTCTTGGGATCTCCAGTCTGCTAGGTAGAGTTACCGCCATGATGACTTGTCATTGGCCTTAACCCCATTCTCATTGATGATCTACCAACTCCCTCTCTAGATAAGCCTTTTGTAAGCGGATCCGTCACGTTATCTCTTGACTTTACATAATCAATTGTGATAACGCCACTAGAGAGGAGTTGTCTAACGGTATTGTGTCTCCGTCGTATGTGATGAGATTTTCCGTTATACATTACGCTCCCTACCCTACCTATTGTTTGCTGATCGCATTGTATACATATAGAGCCAAAGGTTTGGGCGAATGGAATATCTTCTAAGAAATTCGAGCCATTCAAATTTCTTCACCAACTTTATCTAAAGCTATAAATTACGATTCCATTGTAGAGCGGGCGATGCATGTCTGTTTTGATGATTTCCAAGACACTGCTCCTCCACCAACGGTAAAAACATATCCACTCGTGAATTTAACTTCAGATGATCCGGTGATCCAGTTTGCATCACTATATCCTCAAATCTTGCGGGATATTTATTATAATGCAAAGCATAGTTTTGGGTGTGTTGTAAATATCCCAAGACTCGCTTCATTGTCATCCAATGAGTTTGATTGGGATTACTCGTGAATCGACTCAGCTTGCTTATAGCACATGCTATATCTGGTCGTGTACAATTCATAATGTACATCAGACTTCCCAAAACTCGTGCAAAGTCGATTGTGAGTCACTTTCACCTTCATTCTTTTGAAGTGCAAAACTTACATCAATTGGAGTCTTTGCAACATTGAAATTTAAATACTTGAACTTGTCAAGTACTTTTTCAATATAATGTGACTGTGATAATGCTAGACCTTGTGGAGTTTTATGGATCTTAATTCCTAAGATCAAATCAAGAACCCCTAAGTCTTTCATGTCAAATTTGCTAAGCGAGCATACGCTTTCGTAGCATTTACATCGACAATATCTTTACTCATTATCAACATGTCATCAACATACAAACAAACAATGACTTCATGATTTGGAGTATTTTTAATGTAAACACATTTGTCACACTCATTAATCTTAAATCCATTTGCCACATTATTTGGTCAAATTTTGCATGCCATTGTTTGGGTCTTTGTTTAAGTCCATAAAGTGACTTAACAAGTCCGCACTTTTCCTTTCTTTACGGGAACCACAAAACCCTCGGGTTGTTCCATGTAAATTTTTTCCTCGATTCTCCATTTAAGAAAGTCTTGACATCCATTTGATGGATTTCAAGACCATATCTGACGCCGATGCCACTAACACCGAATAGATGTTATTCATTCTGGCGAGTATGTGTCAAAGTAATCAAGACCTTCTTTTTGTCTATAACCTTTGACCACAAGTCTTGCCTTATATTTGTCAATAGTACCATCAGCTTTCATTTTCCTTTTAAAGATCCATTTTGATCCTAAAGGTTTATTTCCAGGAGGAAGATCAACTAACTCCCATGTATGGTTGTTTAAAATTGATTCAATCTCACTATTGACTGCTTCTTTCCAAAATGTTGAATCAGAAGATGACATTCTCGCTTTAAATGTTTGAGGCTCATTTTCAAGCAAGAATGTTACAAAGTCCGTCCAAAGGAAGTAGATGTCTTTTGACGTTTTCTACGCCTTGGATCCTCTTTGCTTGGTATACTTTCCTTTGGTTCTTCCCGCGGTCATTTAGATCTTTCACTTGACGACTCACATTCAGTTTTATACGGATAGATGTTTTCAAAGAATTCAGCATTATCTGATTCAATTATCGTATTAACATGAATTTCGGGATTGTCCGATTTGTGAACCAAAAACCGACAAGCTTTGATGTTTGTAACATAGCCAATAAAAACACAATCCACAGTTTTTGGTCCGATTTTTACCCTTTTGGGCAAAGGAACTTGGACCTTCGCTAAACACCCCCACACTTTGAAATATTTCAAGTTGCGTTTTCTTCCTTTCCATAGATCATATGGAATAGATTGCGTTTTGCTGTGGGGGTACTCTGTTGAGTATTCGATTAGCTGTAAGGATAGCTTCCCCCCACAAGATCTGCGGTAAACCGTAACTAATTAGTAAGACATTCATCATTTCCTTTAATGTTCGGTTTTTTCTTTCCGCAATTCCATTTGATTGTGGTGTGTAAGGGGAAGTAGTTTGATGAATAATTTCATATTCCAAACATGTCTCTGCAAAGGGAGATTCGTACTCTCCACCCCTATCACTTCTAATCATTTTGATCTTTTTATTCAATTGATTTTCCACTTCGTTCTTGTATTGCTTAAATGCATTAATTGCTTCATCCTTACTATTAAGCAAATACACATAACAAGATGTCAGTGCAATCGTCAATGAAAGTTATAAAATTCTTTTTCCCACCACGAGATGGTATTGACTTCATATCACATATATCTGTGTGAATTAAGTCTAAAGGATTTGAATTCCTATTAATAGACTTATATGGATGTTTAACAAACTTAGATTCAACACAAATTTCACATTTTGATTTGTTACACTCGAATTTAGGCAATACTTCTAAATTGATCAATTTTCGCAAGGTTTTGTAATTGACATGTCCTAAACGAACATGCCATAAATCATTTGACTCGATAAGTAAGGCGAATCGAATTTTCATTAATATCGCCAACAATCATTACATTGAGTTTGAAAAGGCCCTCTGAGGTAGCCCTTTCCTATGAACATATCATTCTTACTTATTACAATTTTCTCACTAACCAACACACACTTAAACCCGTTTTTGACGAGTAGTCCGGCTGAAACTAAATTCTTCCGAATTGTTGGAACGTGCAGAACATTGTTGAGAGTCAGGACCTTGCCGGAAGTCATCTTCAGAAGTATCTTCCCATATCCTTCAACTCGTCATTGCAGATTTCCCATAAATGCGACTCTTCTGGTCCAGTGAACATAGGTTGCAAATGCTTCTTTGCGTAAGAAACATGTCGAGTGGCACCGAATCCACCACCACTCCTTTGGGTTCCCAATCAAATTGCACTGACGATTGCATTACGCATCATTTAGATCATCATTCATTTCCACCATATTGGCTTGTCTTCTTCCCTTGTCTTTTTTCGGGAGACGACAATATGGGCTTTTGTGGCCAGCTTTCCCACAATTAAAGCAGTTGCCATTGAACTTTTTCTTAGAACCCTTCTCTTTCCGTGGCCTCTTTCTTTTCTTGTTCATTTTCTGAGCAAAGATCTTGGCGATGTTGACCCTTCAATTGGTGAACTCTACGATACCTCTTTCATTGGTTTTGTTATCTTCCTCGATCTTGAGGCGAATCACAAGATCCTCCAACTTCATTTCCTTTCTTTTGTGCTTAAGATAATTCTTGAAATCTTTCCACGAAGGCGGCAATTTCTCAATCATTGCAGCCACTTGGAATGCTTCATTCACTACCATACCTTCAGCAATAAGGTCATGGAAGATAAGTTGAAGCTCTTGAACTTGGGTTCCAACAGTTTTCCCATCAACCATTTTATAGTCTAGGAATTTGGCAACCACAAACTTCTTCAAGCAAGTCTTCTGCCTTGTACTTCTTTCAAGTGCACTCCATAGTTCTTTGGAAGTTTCTCATCAGATTGTAGACATTGTACAAGTCATCTTTTAAGGCACTTAAAACGTAGCCTTTGCACAAAAAATCAGCATGTTTCCAAGCCTCAGTAACCATGAACTGCTGGTTGTCAGGCATATCGGCGGCACGGGAGGTCTCACCTGGTGAACTTTTGCAAACCAAGGTGGTAAGCCAAAAGAACATTCTTTGTCGCCATCCTTTAAAGTTGGCACCGTGAACTTCGCAGTTTCTCGTAGGTGAATGCTGCGAGACGGGTTGTAGTAATGTGCAAGATTTGCAGAGGTAGTTCCAATTTCAATTGCCATTGTTTGTCACTGTCAAATAGACAAACTGTTTTAATTAATAAAACCAAAATAACTATTAATTCACAGACTTCAACGATGAAGATTTTATTTCTTCAAATCGCAGTCGAATTATAAACTTAAACGATGAAGATTTTATTTCTTCAAATCGTAGTATAATTATGAAACTTTAGTATTCCAACGAAGTTTTTATATCTTCGAGTCAGAATGCTAATATTCATATGGAGTAGAAAACTACACAAGTTTTAATCTCCTTAAACAGAACGATGAAGTTTTTATGTTCTTCAAATCGTTGCAACAAATATCATACACAACGGTGAAGATTTTATTTCTTCAAACCGAATCAATTTTGATAACAACAAATATAATACACAACGGTGAAGATTTTATTTCTTCAAACCGAATCAAAATTGATAGAAACGGCGAAGTACTAGATTGTATGTTGTATACTTGATGAAGTTTTTATATCTTCAAATCAAGTATCCAAATGAGTAGAAAGTTATGAAAACTTTAATCTCAACCGGAGTAGAAAATCCGAAGATTTTAGTCTCCAAACAACATACAAGAAAAACACTTTTTTTTTTCTTCCTGAAAAAAAAAACTTGTTTTTTCCTTTTTGGAAAACACTTTTTCCTGGATTTTAATATTCCAACGAAGTTTTTATATCTTCAAGTTAGAATATGAAATTTCATATGGAGTAGAAAACCACAGGTTTTAATCTCCAAACCAGGATACAGATTAAAATACAATAAATATAATTTCCTTAAGAACACACTCGGATGACTGTTGTGGGGGTAAGATTGTTGGTATAATAATCTGTACTTGGCTAAATAATGATTCAAAACAATATGTTAATCACTTAGTGAAACATATAACATTAATGAAACAATAAACGAAAACAGAATCTGTTTTGGAAAAATAATTTCAGAATGTAATCGAGCCCACTTAGTTCAAAGTGTGTCCTTAAGGAAATTATTCCTCACAAGATTTCGAGGTTAACGGAATATCGTCTCCCAGGATAGAACGATTATCTTACCAGAATAGTAGTACTCCAAATTCCGGTAGCAACGAACCACTCAACGGCAGTATATCACACATAATGAAATTTTCGAGTTGAAGAGCAACTTCAGAATTGAATCAGAATTGATTAGAATATGAATGAATAAATTCTTGGAATAATCAAGAATTTATAGGGTTGGAGAATAGTCACCTAATTTTGGAGGGAAATTCGAAAAAGAGAGGGAGAACCGGACGGGTCGGGTCGGGTCGCGGGTCGATCCGTTTGGATTTGTTTTTAATTAAATAATTAATTAATTTAATTAAAGAAACGTTTGTCCAAAAAGATTATCAATCAATCTTTTGACGAATCCGAATCCGAAGCCGAGCGAGCGACGACGACGGCGCAAGGGGTCCTTGCCCTCTCAACCCTTTTAGCAGCTAGAGAATGTGTAATGTAATATATATACACCTCTCTTTCCTTCTCTTTTTTCGATGTGGGACAAAAGAGCCTTTTACCCTCTTTAATTTTCATCCTATCATTTCCCATTCACCAATATCAAAACCCAACATATATATATATATATACATATAATTTATAAATAGTTTTATAACTTTATCACCTTTTTTTTTGTTGACGAAGGAACCCGCAGCCGCTGCTCTTTCGAGTGCGCACAGGGTAAATCCGGACTGACGCAATAGCCTGCAAACCACGTCAGCCAGTTAAACCACACTTGGCAAGCCAGATGTGACAGACTCCCCCCAAGAGGCGAAGGCAGGCCAGGCGTTACCCTGGAGTTTCGAACTTGTGACTAAGCTCTCCCACACCACCCAATGAGGATACCCTCTGCCTTCAAGACCAACTGGTCTAGGGCTTCGGATAACTTTATCACCTTTGAGCATTGATTAGTTAGTTTCGTTCATGATGCACCATCCGTTTAAGAATTGACACGACAACTGATTGTATAATTTTAATGCAAGTTTGAGTTATAATCTTTTTGTTCATTTAGTGACAGGCCTTTTTAGTAAATTTTTAAAAGCTACCTAAAACTCGTTTAAAAAAAAAATAACATTGAAGTTGTTTGTACTAGTTCTATACTTATTTGTTCCAACTGTTATGAAACTTTTATTTAATGAATCAATGAATTCACCCCTCATTTTTTATTTTACAGATTTAGAAATAGAAGGGTAATATGCTTATTTTTTATCAAGCGAATACTATTATAAGATGTTTCGCATCGAGCCACAAAAAAATCGAAAAACCCGATCAACCCGAAAACCCCTGACTTATGTTGATTTGGTTTGGTTTATAAATTTAAAACAAAACATAATTGGTTAGATTTGATATTTAAAAAATCTGAACCAACTCGATCTATGTACACCCTACATATCAGTATGAAGTTAAAATCACGGGTCTACACCCAAAGGTATGACCTAGATGTCAATAAAATAGGTTGAGAAATATGAGATTTTCAGGTTCATTCCAAACAGAGGTAAAAAACACTAAGCGGTTTCTTTCCATCTGTTCAAGCTTTGATAGATAGAATTATTTGATACCTATATTGTTGGAAGGTAGCAAATGCGCGCAAGCTGACCCAGACACTACGATCATAAAAAAAAAGTGGGTCTGAAATTTCTAATTTGTTAAATCTATCAAAGCCTAACTTCATATCTATGAAGTTAATTCTGAGGCGGCTAAACTTTATTTTTCGATGAAATTTCATTTTTTGAATCTCCTCGTCGACGTTTCAAATTCTGCCATAGCAAGTCCCCCTCCCTAAAAAAAGACACACGTTAGCTCCCTGCAAATGATTAATTGTCTCCAAGTGTATGATGTAACGAATAAGACTCCGATATCAAATTCCCAATGTGGTAATCCAGCTAATGTTTCATAGATGTGGCCATAACTATTCAGCCCAAGTTCTCCAGCCATAGAAACCATTCACGTGACTATTTTTTAGCAACCTTTTCCTCACAGGGTCTTCTTATGTTTCTTTTAAGGTGTAATATTTTTTTGGTAACTTAGGTGTAAATTTTTTGTTAATGTTTTACCGTATTCAGTATAGTCCGACACATAGCAAATGAATGATAATGCAAAAATAGACGCTTTTTTGTTTTTTATTTTCACCCAGTGATCAGTATCCGATTTGGAGCTGGACTAATCCTAGTTCGTATAGAGAAATCTCATTTTGAGGGTAAAGCGCTTCCCGCCTTTAACTTCAGAAATAAACATGATGATAATGAAGTAGTACTCAACTGATGACACTTTAAAGAGCTGTATCCAGCTAGCTTCATGCCATGCTTGTGACCTAATAGGTCATGGTGCTACTGAAGAATACTGTCACGTAATAGCAACATCAACCAGCTAATACACTACCAACAAAAGAGAAAACATAGAGTAGAACGTGAGACCCTGTTTAAAATTATCCCACTCTATTCTTTAATGACTCAATCTGCCGGTTCTCTGGTTTCGGCAAGTGTCACTGTGTGCATTATTGAAAAGGAGAATCCAAAATTTAGAATCCATGAGTTCAAAATGAGTGATAAACGTTGATTAGAGCCTACTTGAGAGAATAAGTGCAATGCTACTTGAACTACATCCTAGTAATGGCCCATCTTAAATTACGGTAAAGATAGAAAAATTGAGTCTCTCCAACCTAGTTGCTATACGGATTGTCACAAATTCTCTCCTGACTCGGATAGTGGCTTGTTCCGGAAGCTTGTAATACGTCAACTTTCATTGCAGACACATGTCATTTTCCTTGCCCATAAACCTAAACATGCCTATTTTTGCAACATATGAAAAGGGGAATAAAAAATAAATAGCAATACAGCGGAGGACGAGCAATTTCTTCTTCCAAAGTTAAGCCAAGGCTAAAGGTGCCTAAAGCACATCAATTGTCAGTACAACTCATTGCCAGGCTTCAAATGTAACAATTCTTGGTGGATAGTGTCTCAGTTTGTTATTTTTCTCTCAGCAAGCACCAGTTTTTATAGAGAAAAGTTGTCACTCCGGGACCATATACCATAGTCTTAGGCTTTTAGGTACTAACAAATTAAACTATCAGCAAGTGTTTCTTTTGCAATAACGCCTCCTAAAATGTAAAGGCCAATATCAGGCTGTATAAACACATATATCTATTGCATGTAGGCTTTGGTGGATGTCATTTTCATTGGAGTAACGCTATGATTGAGATATACTTTTACCTGAGCAGAAGGAAAAAAGTCATGATCAGTATTATACACCCTGCATGGAACAAATGTCACACCATTAGGCCAATTGAATCCTTAATTCCCTGCTCCAGTGCAGGGTTTAAAGCTGGATATTGCCAGCCTTTTTATGAATTTTAGCATACATGGCTGAGTGGTATGACTTTTTTAATGGATAATCACAAGAGAACAGTTGCACCTGTGTGAATACTACTAGTTAGGCCAAATGAGAAAGGAAAAGTTTCTTTAAACTCCTGTTTTTGATGTACCATTTTTGTTCTTGTGTTACAGAATGTTTGAGTTCATCAAATACATCACTATACTGACTTCATTTTGCCAAAATTGAATACGCTAAGTAGTAATCTTTTTATAACCAAAACTTAAAGGAACTGCATCCCATTTTAACACTTCTAAGGCTAGGGTTGTTGCGAAAACTCTATTTCTTTCCTCTCCCCTTTCTTCTTTTCTTTTTTTTCCTTTTTGCCACCCAGCTTATTCCTGTCGGTTTAGAGTGTAAGGAGGAACCTAACCTTTCTGCTAGTCCCCCCGCTCTTATTCCTGTTGGTTTAGAGGGGTAAGGAGGACAAGAAAGGGAGTGACGGGCAGTAACATTGAACAAAGAGTACCTCAGAGGCATAACAAATGACGCAAAATTTGAAGAGGTAACCGAATCTTCTCAATTGATTGCCTAAATTTCCCCCAATCGACTACTCATTTGGAGGAATCAACAGCCTTAAATCTATATTCAGTGAACGGAAAATACAGAGGATCAGCAGCTCACGTGACATCAATTTCTGTGTGATTCTTGAGGTATAAGCAACTCGTCCAAATCATCAACAATGGCCTGTTGACATTTTGACAGCAATTTTAGCTATCAGAGGATGTTTTCTAAGGTTAGAAAAAGATAGAAAGAAGAGGATTACCTCAAAGTTGTTGCCATCAAAGGTGTACTCCACATACAATTGCTTAGGTTCTCCAGGACAAGGATCACAAAAGCCCATAATTCCTGATTTCTTTACACCCTCGTGCAGCTGCATATACACAATGAGACATTAAATATCTAATTGGTAAAAAGTTAAACCATCTTGAGCAGACAAGATATCGGCTAGTTGTTCCCTGAACTAGTGAACTGTAAGCAAATATGTAACTATTTTCATCTCAATAGTAATTCTAAAGAAGCGTTCAACACTAAAAGTACTATGATTGATGAAGCAACAGATGGACAGCTTTTACACAAAGGAGATAGTCAATTGTGTTCCTTTTTTTATGAAGTACGAATATATTATTAATTGGCATCAAGAAGATGCAAAAAAAGTAGAAACTTTAAGTAGCGTTAGCTCCATAACAGTTGATCAACCAATTAAGATCAAGCAACAACAACATACCCAGTGTGATCCCATAAGTGGGGTCTGGGCAAGATATTGGCTTAAGGAAATTCCAACTGTATAGATTAACTAAACAGATAGCTTTCAGAATATGGGTTGAAGATGAGATTCCATCAAAACATTTGTGATTCCTTTTATTCCAAATACACCAAAACATTGTGTTCCTTGCTACTGTAAGAAAAATTTATCAACGAGAATTCAACCTAGAGAACTCAAAAGGGGAAACACCTAAGAAACCTAATGGGTTAACCACATCCAACACCAAAACATGGGCTAATTCTCCTGATATACAACAGCTATGTTAATGTTCCAGAACACAAAATCTTGGAAGTCCTAGTACTCCTTCCCGCCAAACACACATCATGACAGGAGGAGCACCAAGAAGATATCTTGGCATACCATGATTGTGTTCCATATAGCCCCATCCTTCTTTTTCTTTTAATTTTTTCTCCTCCTATTTATGTCATCTAAGCCTACCACGTCGCTAACCTTCTCTTAGCTACTGCAGCTGTTTTAATTCTCTTTTCTTTATGATGTCTAAATAGCTTACCATGTTCAAGGAGAAGACTAGTTAAAGCAAGTAATATAAACTAAAAAAATGTGCAATAGGGCATCAAATATGAAACAAGGAGTTCTTAAGACTGATAAGAAAAAGAAACCTATTAAGAACGGCGGATGTAAAAACGAACCTTTAGTTGCCCCGCGTCGCCCACAAGAAAATTTAAAGGTAGAGTGACATCAATGATTTGAGAAGCCACGTCATCTTTCACTTCCTCTAATTGATTTCTGTTCTTCAGAGCTTTACGGCTGCCATACAGTGCTTCTGTAACAACCAGTCCACCTGTTTCTAGTTGTCTACTTCTTTTCCTATTGGCCACATTTTGCAATAGTTGCTGAGCTTTCTTAGCTGCGGCCCATGCCTCCTGGACCTACAACAATGTAGTGCATTAGGAGCAAAGCTGCAATAGAGGTTGGCTACACATTGGACCATCCATTTATAAGCCCAAGGAAAGAAACATGTGAATGCTTCACAGACAAAACACTATAGTGCCCTATCATAGCAGCAGAGCTATGCACAATATACTGCATCAACACTTGGAAACTACTAAAGTGGAAAACAAGAAGTTGGCTCATGGAATATCCTTAAGGTAAAAGGGGTCTAAATAGAGTAAAATGGATTGGGAGGATTTAAGTGCCGATCCCAACTAGCTTTCCATTGAAGCCTAGTTGTTCATCAAATATCCCGGTGTCTGACTGGAAAGAACAGGGAAAGCTATTTATAGAGTTTGTGCAGCAGCACTGCCAGTCACCCATACTATGTATAATTTACCTGGCCAAGAGTTTTATCCATATTCTCTGATGCCTTCTGCTTTTCTCGCTTAAGATAAAATGGTTTCACAACAAATCTCTGCAAATATAAAAGAGAAAAACAGTCAAAAAGAGAGACGGTGGGAGTCATTAAGAAAGGAAGAAAGATATAAAATATAATCAATGGGAGACATTTCCCACGTTTTTGCCAACACAAGGCCCCACAACAATTCAGAATAAATAGTGAAGGAAAAGATATCTCAACAAGAGAGATAAATTTGTAGTCATGGAAACTGAGCAGTTAAGAAACTATGCAAGTCATAATTTAGGACATTTCATCATAATGTCACCACGAGGCCCCCCAACAACTGAGAATCAAAAGAAATGACTAAGGGTGTGTTTGGTATGAAGAAAAATGTCTTTTATGGAAAATATTTTCCTAGAAAAAGTTTGGTATGTAAGTAAAAAAATATTATCCTAAGAGCACTTATATGTAATCTACCAAAATACTATGTGGGTGCGATGGGTGGGGAGTGGGTGTTCGGGGGTGGTGGGGGTTAGATGGTGAAGGGATTGGGGTTGGGGTGTTGGGTGGGTGCGGAGGAGACAATAAACTTGGAATGTCACTTATGGACTTGTTTTCCCTACTTCCATTAGGGAAGTCATTTTCCTCATTTTCAAGGAACTTGTTTTCCTAAAGAAAATGTTTTCCAAGATATTTTGACCAACCAAACACACCCTAAAGCCAAAGATATTTCAAACATCAGAAAGGAAATAAATAGATGCAATATGGCCATCAATTGGAAAATCTTTTAAATGGGTAGCAAAACTACAAGGAAACCCTACTCATAGGTCGTCAAATAAAAAAAAGGTTAAATGTTCTGGCATAACAATACTCACTATGGATATTGACATGTTGATCAGAAGAACTAGGATTTTTATCTCAGCCAACTTAAGTATTCTACAACAGAAATACATGGAAAGCAGAAATATAGTAAATTCCCCCCAGAGAACAATTGAAAACCACCATGTGGTAGTTTAACTATTGACCAGAAAGAAATTTTCAAATGTCAGTTTGAAGACAGAACACAAACCTTAAGTACAAAATAGAGTGAGGTCGGTATCACAAATGCTCCGGTCGCAAAAATAGGGTTCAAATGCCTAGAAAGTAATACCTGCATCCATCAAGATGTAGCAAAAATGAAAACACTAACAGTGTGAACAACGAAAATCTTGATTGAGACAGGTAATATTTATATAAACGGTAAGTTCTTTTTTATTTGTAGGAAATTAGAATCTCCAATAAAACAACAACAAACCCAGTGTAATCCCACAAGTGGGGTATGGGGAGGGTGGGGTGTATGCAGAAGAAAGAGTGGAACAGATGGCTGAATACAGATCATAGAGATTATAGAGTCGCTCTAACATACCATTCCATAAGCTTCCTAATGTAAGACGGCAAAGAAAAGCAAAAGAATTTTGATGTTTTTCTTTAAGACTCATTTATTGGTGATTAGACTTGGCAGAATTAAAGAGCCGCTGAATTATTTCAAGGGGACACAGATCAGTTCGAGCAAATACCCTGCAGTACTTGCGCTCGCAACTGCCGCCCCAAGGCATTTCAAGGACGCCTTGTCCAGAGGGGCACTGTAGAACCCGCCAAGAAATCGTCTTTTAAAAACCGAGACAGATTAATGCTTCTATTATTTTGGCCATAATTTATGGCATTGAATGCGAAAATGAAGTTTTGAATTGGGACAAGTAAAACCTTTCACCTGTATGTACCAAATAATTTGCAACTCCTCTCTACAAGTTACAGTACAACCAAATATCTTTCAACTGGCCAGTTATAGTTGTGCTACTTTTTGATGGTTTCACCAAATTGGATTAAATCATACTTTTTAAATACTATTAGCCTAATTTTGGTGAATTCATCAGAACAATCATACTTAATATCCAATCAAAATTAGATAAGATCATACGTAATATCCAATTCCTTAAGTTCCCTAAAGGAATTCTAGTTTTCGCAGTATAGGATATAATATTCCATTAATTCAATTGGTTGAAGTACTATATTCTGATCATAAGAGATCTTGCATTAGTTTAGGTTCATTATGATTCGAGGTCATTATTAGACTCCTGGTCATCTTGGAAGTGCCTGATTAAGAAGCAGCCGTTGATGCAACAAATTCTGGGGAATACGTACCCAAAGTCACGAAACATGTGCATGCACATGAACAAGCAAACCGAAAAGGAAAAAGAAAGAAAAAGATAAAGGCATGAAACCAAAATAAGGCACACAAGCACAAGTTGAGACTACTTACAGGAACAATCAACTTTTGGCCCCCACGATGTAACTCAAACTTCCAAAAGATCCCCTGTGAGCAAAAAGTGGATATAAGGTGTAAAAAACACGAAAATAGACTTCTAAAGAATGCTAAAACATGTCTAACAAAAGCATAGGAGGAAGCAGGTCCTACTCCTCTTTTCTTGGGAGGGGCGAAAGGAGTTAGTTTGCCAATATACCTGAATTCCTACAGTATACAGCATGCGAATGGTACTGAATTCAGATATTTTCCTTCCACCTCCCACTTCAAGTTCAAGTGCAGTACTGCAATATAATATAGAATTTCATGAGAAGAGGCCACCAATTGAACAGGAAATTTTGTGCATGAAGATAAATTCAGTAACCTGGATTATGGTGTATACAATTCTCCAAAAACATAAAAACAAGCTGAATTACTATGCAATAAAATGTCGTTCCTGGTTCGAACTAAAGAACAGAAAATACGAAGAATTTCAATTGATCTAAAGATACTATGAGTAGTTTTTTTTCCCAAGATACTAGGAGGTTGCTCTTCCCAGAAGTTGGTAAAAGTTTTACCTAATACCAGAACAAATGTGATGGGATAATAAGGTAAACAATCAAGAAGATAATGCGAAATCGCTTATATAACTAGCTTATACAGAAATATGATTATGATTTTTTTCCAAGATACTAGGAGGTTTGCTCTGCCCAGAAGTTCGTAAAAGTTTTACCTAATAGCAGAACAAATGTGAGGGAACAATAAAGTAAACGATCAAGAAGGTAATGTGAAATCGCTTATATAACCAGCTTTTACAGAAATCTGATTACAAACCGAGGATTTAAGACAATAACTAATGCAAGTTATGTACTTATTGACTTACTCATGCTAACAATCGAGTAGTGGGCCTTAGTCATCATCATTACCATGTGTACTATCCAAAATTAGGTACGTGGCAAATGAACAAGGAACCTCAGACTTGATCATTCAACAAAATCAATCTAAAACAGCATTGCAACACATCAAGCATACACAGGCATTTACTAGCTTATTCAGACCACAGATTATTTAGTTTAAATAAGCAAAAAGTACTAATTCAAGGCCTGGAATATTGAATTTTAACACAGAAACGACGATAAGTCCAATACTATTTAAAAAAGAAATGAGGAATTATTAACATCAATGAACCTTCCGATTCTGGCTGCGATACGTCCGTGAGATTTTGTGGAAAACCGGTGGGTGTAATGAGCACTTGCACCAAATGACCCTGTACCTAGCTGCAGTACGTTGGACACGCAAATTATAGATACATAAAAAGAATGCTCAAAGTCTCTCAAAATTGGTAATGCCAAGATGCTGCTTGAAGGCAGGTTAATGACTTAATGCTGCTTAATATCATTTGCACCCAATGTACTTCTCATGTTGAATTTGTTAAAAGCGAGAAAAGGGTCTCTTTGACAGAACACAAAGTTGCAAGTATGTTATATTTGCATTATATGCACAAACAGACACATAGTTCCAAATATGTTTTGAGTGGCCCAAACAATAGCATTATAATTTCTTTAGATTCAGGTAAGTTCCAACGGCCCAACATAAATAGCATTTTATTTTCTTCTCACACGAAAGGGGTTACATTATGACATAACCTAATACTATAAGTCTATAATTGCTAACTTCTCCCTGTTCCTGCTAGTACGCTAGTCGGAACTTTGTGGAACATCTACAGCTCTAAAACAAACTAACGCAAGTGGTAGCAAGAGTGGGAGAAATCATAATCTTATTTTTAAAGAAGAAACCAGGCAAAAACCTTGAATAAAACTCGACCAGCTTGTCCAGTTTTCTTTTTTATAAAGGAACAACCCACTGTAAGGGCACATTTCAAGGGACACCAATCTAAACAAGTTTATCTCCCAGATCTTGGCAGCAGAATATTCGAGAACTGCTAAATTAAAAAGTACCATTTCTTCCTTTTTCTAATTTAAAAATACATAATGTTACTTCTGTCGCTTCTTTTTTTTTAATCAGGAAGTTACTTCTCACTTCTGTAAAAATTATTTTTCCCAAAATGATACTAAACCAAACAAATGATATCAAAGTAACATAGCAACCTAAATAATCATTTTAATCTAATTCAACAGTTTGGTCAGGTTTTTGGGACACAAGTCATGACCAAGTAAATGAAAAGCCTTACTCAGGTGTAGGGAAATTATGCTCTGTAGTCTAATGGAAAGCTGGATTTACAATTAATTGGTGTTTTCTGCCTGTCCAGAAAAAAAGTAAATTGTGGGCCAAGAAATAAATTAAGCATTAAGGGATCCGAATTCCATATCAACAGGTAGATGACACAAATTCATCTGTCTTTAACAAAACCAATGAAAATATCTAGAGCACAAATGTTTGTGTGGACTTTAAACACAAGTACAGCGTCCCTCATAACCAGACCAAAGAAAGTGTCAGCCAGTAATTATTCAATTCAAAAATAGACAATGATGATGTGGGCCAGTCTTAAATAAGAAACAAAAATTCTTAAATTAGCTTTTATAAGAGAATGTAATCAAAAGATAAATGTCTTTAGAGCTAGAGAAGAAAAGTGGAACCTTGATCTCTCCAGAAGCAGACCTTTTCTGCTCCTTCTTCTGCCATCCAACAGCTATAGATGATTCTGGACCTAATGAAAGATGTATCTGGAAAAAAAATGAAAGGGGAAAAAATATAAGATTTTCTTGATAAGTTAAAAGGAAAGAGCGCATATCAGTAATGCGAGATGCACGAAAATTTCATGCCTCAGCCCCTAATCGAGTATGTTCCAGAATACTATGGTCCAATAGATCATCAATCTTCTGACTTAAGTTGCAGGCACGAAGCATAAAGAATAGTAGCAATTATGACAAAATTATTTTTAAGCTTCTAGATATGTATCAACTCAAAATAGCTTACATTTCCATGAGCAGTATCAGAAAGCTGGTGAGTCCAAGTGTTGGAGAGATTAACAGAACCATCTCTTAAGGACATGGCAAGACCCATTGTTGCCGTAGAGTGAACAGATATATGACTGATGAGACAAAGAACAGGTCAATATTTGGCTAAAAATTTTAAGATCTGCAACACATAGCAAAATGGATCATCCTACCGAGTTGTCTGTACTCCTAGTAATGCTCTCAAACCCATAGACCCCATAAACTCTATTGAAGAAACTGATGACATTTGATGCCAAAAAACAATAGATGCAGAACCACCGCCGGCATTCCCATTAACCTGCAGATTTCCACCGATGGCAACAGCATTGTGTTTGGATATCTGAGACTGGACTTCACTAGCCATAGCCATCCTGGCAATCAAGCCAAGAAACATGTAAGGTAAGATCAGGTAATAGAAAGAGGCATTGCTGAATAATGATATAGAAGACAAACTTGGACTTGCTGAATGATTAACATCTCTATCTAGATCAAAACAGAAAGTGCACCCTCAGGTAACTTGTTTTCCAGGCCCTAACCTACTCCTTATGTGCTGCTATAAGGGTTAATAGCCCATTGCTTGGAGCAATAAACAATATAGATGTCTAATTAACTTATTGATATATCATGCAAACCCTAAAACCTGGCAAATAGCAGATACAAACAACTCAAGCATTTCTAATTATTATTTCAACAAATAGAAAAATGATGATAGCCTCTATACCTCGAAGGAAAGTTAGTGGATTGTAATTTGTAAATTTGGAAATGTGGTCTTTGGTCTAAATATGATGCAATTACACAGAAAGACTTGCTTATTACATGTTTTCTTATGTACTTGCTTTTCTTTTCTTTTAAATGATATGTACTTGTTATTACATGTTAAATCTACTAGAAATGTATTGCTAACTATGCCTAAACAAGCTTAAGCATTAGAATTGCAATATCGTACTATAGCATAAACTTTGGGTGCTTCTGAACAAAAATGACAGTAGTGCTAGCAACACAATACATGTTCTGCCAGCAGCTCAATTCTGCAATATGTAAGTCTACAGGCTGCTCAGGTCAATACTTCTGTTGGAAATGGTGTAATTTATTAAGTTACCCATATAATGGGATCACGACAACCGAAATCTCTTGAGGTAGCCAAAAGGGGTCAAGGAAGACACTTGGGATTTAGGACCAAACTTCTACAAAAGCATGCAGAGCAACTCTTGTGTATGTTTAATGGTCTTTACCTTTCTTGAAGCTTAAACAATCCTTAGCTAGTTTATTAGGGACTTACAACAAGGATTCCTCAAGATCCCTGTTTCTAATCTTTTCCGCTTCACGGTACAATTCTCAAACCTGGTTTTGCTTCACTACTATGTCATAGAAGCACACACTGCAGCTAAAAGAGTTTAAAGCATAAGCTCGTTAGCTCCAAATCCACTAGCTTTTCTTGTGAGCCAAATCCACTAGCTTTTCTTGTGAGCCAAATCCACTAGCTTTTCTTGTGAGCAGCTTAGAACCATTCTTATGCAAGTTGTCCCACAAAAACGATAACTCACATACATAAAAGGAATTTACTGACCAACAAGTTACTTCAAGGAACATGGCTTGCATATTCATCTAGGATTACGAACAAAGGAATTTTAACAAGTGCAATGTGATAGATGGAATAGTTTGCTTATGCCATGCCATGCCATCAGATTATGAATTATCTAGTCACATATATCTACATTGTCATCTTAATCTACAATTAAGACGTAGAAATACAAAAGAAGTACAGATGTTTACCCCTTCATAATGCCATCACCCTCTAAAAACTGTGGCAATGACAGATTTGCCAAAATTGACCCAGAAGGTCGGAGATGAGCTGCAACCTTTTGAAGTTCCTTCTGACGACGTAGTCTTTCAAGTTCTTCCTTGATCTCTTCACCTTTGTTCAGCTTCGTACCAAGTTCCAAACCAGAATTAATCCCTTCCATACCATATATGTCATATATTTGTCTTTTCGTCTCATCCGATAAAATTTCATAAGCTTCACATATTCGTTGAAAATTCTCTGTTGCAATTTCCTTCATCTGAAACAGGACAAATATGCTATATATTCACAACTTGACCTTCATAAGCAGTAAAATCAAGAAAGCTAGACAAGTTACTTCCAACACTTGGCAATTATCTAATATCTTGTAATAATGTTGCTAAGATTTTAAAAAAAAAATTGACCTCACTGCAAGATCCCCACCTCTCCCAACCCCTGAACTAAGAGGAGAAAAGAAGTTCAATATCTTGAAACAGTAAGTTTTCTACCACATTCTTCCACATTGGGAGACACTTTTTCTCTTGTTACCTTTTTCTTTAATCAGAAGTTCCAGAAGAAGCAAGGCAATTCTTCTTTTCATTATACATGTTACTTATCTTCTAAAAAAAATCTAGAAGAAATTCAAATTATAATTGCACAAAGAGCAAAACGTAGTAATCTCAAAAAAAACCACTTATATAATGTCTCAGAACCTAATAGCCTAAGCGCTGCAATAAGAAAGATCTAGGTCCTAGTTTTCAGATAAATAAGTCCATGTACCATAATAATTTGTTTAGAGAAGATACTTATATTTGCCAAATAACAAATATGTAATACAGTACTTATGAAGCTTCCCCGACCAATCCCGTCAGAGAGAACATGATAAATATGACATTAACTTGATCATCATAAGCAGGAAATTAAGGAAGGTAGACACGTACACAATTCTTCCTACAGTTGGCAATGTTGCATAAATCTTTAATATAGATTTTGTTGAACTCAATAACACATTTTCCCCATCCCCCACCCCGTAAACTAAGAAGAAGCAAAAGAATTGAAGAGCTGGAAGCTACTGAGTTTTCTACCACATTTTTCCCCACTGGAAGACACTTCTGACCTCTTTCTTTAGGAAGAACAGAGATTTTAGAAGAAACTCGAGCAGTAATTACACGAAGATCAATATGTAGCAATCTCAAAAGGAATCACTTGTATAATGACTCTGAACCTGATTGCACCAGCAATTGATTTGACCTTGGTCCTATTTTTTCAGGAAGATCCTGAATATAGTACCACTTAAGCAAGCTATTAATCGCAGTGTACAAAACATGTACCAAGGACAAGACAATGTTATACTTGTCTTCAAAAATTCAGTCGATATTGAATATCCTCTCCAATAAACAAGCAGATGAATGAGCCAAGGGGACGCGAGTTTCTTTTTTTCTTTTACTATGGTAAATCGAATACTAGCACCCCATACCCAACTTGTCAAATAAGATAGCACCCATATTCCCAATTCAAATCAAAATAAAACATTCACAACTGTCTAGTCGAATAGAGGAAAGTTGAATTTATCTAAACAATATGCCAATTGCAATGCAAAATACCCCGGTAAAAAATTGAGCAAAAACAAGCACAGCAACTTTCCACCGATATAAAAGGCGAAAACAGAACTAGTCATAGTTCGTACTTATCATTCAAACAACTACTCCTCCATGGAAAACTAGATGAAGGTTCTATGTATATATTCCATCTAATCAAACCTATTTTCATTCCAATACTACATAATTAGTCGTTAAGGAAAAATAGGCACACTAGCGGTTCTCTGAAAATTAGTCAATTCCACTATACGAATCTTCTATATCCATTCCATTCTATTAATACCCATAGGAGGGGGACTTGGAGTAACTGGTAAAGTTGTTGGCATGTGACCAGGTGGTTCAAGTCGTGGAAACAGCTACTTGCAGAAATGCAAGGTAAGATACAATAAACCCTTGTGGTCCGACCTTTCCCCGGACCCCGCGCATAGCGGGAGCTTAGTGTACCGGGCTGCCCTTTTCTATTAAGACACATCTAATTCCAATTCTCTGGAAACTAGTTCAGTTCCACTATACGAATTTTCCACATCTGTTCCATTCTATTCAGACCCTTCTCATTCCAACATTAAAAAAATCACGGAAAAATAGGCAAATCAGGGGTTCTAAAACTAGTAAAAAAAAAGGCAGTCGGTGCACTAAGCTCCCGCTATGCGCGGGGTCCGGGGAAGAGCCGGACCACAAGAGTTCTAAAACTAGTACGGTTCCAAAACATATGAATAAATCAACTCTTCCTCAACCAATAAAAAACTAGTTTGAGGTCAACTATATGAATCCTCTATCAATTCCATCCTATACACACCCATTAAACACATAATTTATCCTTTAATTCATGTAGCAGGTGGAAGGTGAGCTCAAACTGATTCCTATAAGTTCAACTATACAAATTAAGGGTTATCAAAAACTAGTATAGTATGATTCCTTTTTAGTCAATCTCAAAAAAAGAATGACATATTTACTTATTTGACAATAATTTAACTTTAAATTTTACTTCTTACGCTTAACGAGATGATCTACAAGATTCATTTCTTAAACTCCACGACAAATCAAACTACATCATATAAATTGGGATGGAGAGAGTAGTGAAAAAGATAAAAGAGATTGGGCTTAAGTACACCTCAATAGCTTGATATTTATCAGGGTGATAGATTTGAGCCCATTGACGATAAGACTTTCTAATTTCTTCATCAGAAGCTTCTGGAGATATGTGAAGCAATGCATAAAGCTCTTTATTTTGCGGCCCACTTTCTTCATCTTTCATTATTGAATAGAGGACAGTATAACCTTAGGGTTTATAACAGAATTTGGAAAACAGGTACTAGTAGATTGAGGTTTGTTTCGTGGGGGTGGGGTTACAGAGTCAAGAACAATGACGACTTATCGCTGACTTCCTTATATTAGATGCCAGTGCCACACTAATTTATTTATTTTAAGTTTTTTTCAGCAAAATATTTTTTAAATATAAGTAAAAAAATGAATTTTAAAAAAATGAAAGTAATTGTGAGATGCCAAAAAAAAACGTGGTGTAGAAAACATATAAGAGGTATTTACATTAACTATATTGGGCTTAGGATTTTTAGGTGGTGACGTACTGCACTGGATTGGGCTTAGGATTTTTAGGCCGCCTCAGGGGGTCTCTACCCAGTGGACTGCCAGGTAGTGGGCCGCTCGCTAGTGGACTGTCAGCGAGAGGCCAGCTAGGCTGACAGCCACTGGGCTTGGGCAGGCAGGCTCAGCTGGTGGGATATGAGGAGAAAATATTTGGATCGAGTTGGCCGAAATGGATGAGCCTGATTATGAAGCCAATTGGTGGACCAAATACGGGGCTATGCTATCGTCAAGAAATTTATAGGTAGGAGATGCACAAAATAATGCATTTTGGCAAAGGGAAAATTTATTACATCAAAAACTACGTAACGACTCACGATGATTTTATTAGAGGATAAGTTGTAACATTTGTAATCACGTTGATTTGACGGATATCCCAAAAAAATACACAGAGTAGCGGTCTACTCTGTGTATTGATGGTATGGGAAGAAAAAAAAGGATAGTATAAGTACTCGAAAACTCATAAATGAGAGTAGAGTGAGTCTCTTAGGTATAAAATTTTGAGGGGGGATTGGTAGGTTAACTGTTTGCTCAGAAGTATGTTCAGAAGATAGGTTGTCATTTGTAATGCATGATGTCAAAATAATGGTGCTAGAGAGGCATGGGCAAGTAAGGTTCGAACAATGTTATTAATGGTTCAGATTTTCTTTCTGCTTTTCCATTTTGAGATGAGGTATGGCGAATGAGTGTACCTACACCACTATATGTGTCGTGAGGCCGACAAACATTTGTAACACGAGTCGATTGTTAGTTACCAGTACCCCGACGTTCTTGAGTTGGTCCGACAGAACCTTGAGTCGCTGACAATATGCAGACGCTTTGGGAAAATCCACCATGTCAGTGGTGGATAATTCTTGCTCAAGTGTGACGGCTCGGAAATTCTTATTGTCTTGGAATATGTCACGTAAGTGTTCCCAAGCCTCCATAGTCATGAAGTCAGACTCAAGAATAGTATGCATCAAATCACTTGAAATTGTGGCATAAATTCACTGGAAAACTGTCGCATCAAGTGTCAACCATAGTTTCATTTCATCATCGGTTTTCGGCACTTTCTCCTTGCCTTTTTCCGGTGGGATGATGTGATGGATAACTTGGTGTGAGCGATAATAAATTTTGAAATTTTTTGCACATGTCGCATAATGGATGTTTTTCATCTCAAGAGTGATAGATATGTGAGATTTAATGTTTGAAACTACAAGGTCTGGATGAAAATTTGATTTCGATTCAAACATGGCTGATGGAAGTAGGAGGGAGTCGGCGACACAAAGAGAGGGGGTGTCGGTCAACGATGAAGTGAAGGAAGAATGTATTAGGGTTTAGGACCAGTTAGACCCAATATTCATTCTTTACATGGTATCAAAGTCGGGCCCGTTTCAATTCATTATTTTCAATATTGGGCACCCTCTTATATTATCCACGCTCCAGATATCCAGCCTTAAGCGTGAGGCTGAGTGTTGAGTTCTCCCACATCGGTTGGATAAGTGGTCATTTCCTTATGTGACTTGGGCAATCCTCTTCCCTTTGAGCTAGCTTTTGGGGTTGAGTTAGGTCCAAGATCCATTCTTTATATGGTATCAGATTCAGGCTCATCTCAATTCATTGTTTATGATGTTGGGCCCCCTCTTATATTGTCCACGCTCTAAATGTCCAGGCTTGGGCGTGAGGCGGTGTGTTGAGTTTTCCCACATTGGTAAGATAAGTGGTTATTGATCTCCTTATATGATTTGGACAATCATCCTCCCTTTGAGCTAGCTTTTGGGGTTGAGTTAAACCCAATATCCATTCTTTACAAATTAGACTTAAGTGTACGTACGTTGCACGTGTGAATTGCGTGATCAATAAATAATTTATATAAAAAAAAATCATTAAAATAAATACAATTATCTAAATGATGAAAATGAAATGCAGACACTATAGTTAAATTCAATATTAGGACTTTCATGGAACAATTAAACCCTAGTGTGAAGAACAAAAATAATCTTGAATTAGCAACATCTTTAATTGTTTAACTAAGTGCATCCATCTTACTCGAGTCCATTTGAAGATAACACTTCCTCCAGAGTCTCCTTCACATAAAGTGGTATACAATATATTCACCTCAAGTTCCCTTAGTCTACCAAGTCATTCGGAGGCGAGTCTAATTCAAATAAAAAAAGATTTAATAACAATTTTTTTTAATTGATTTCAAAGTCATTACTCATTAGTATAATTAAAGAGGAACACGATAACTCACCTCCTTGACATCCTAACAATTAAGGATCAAAATTAACTGCCGAACAAAATTTCACTATTAATATCAGAAGTCACAATTATATTTGTATTGATAAACGAGAACATGCTCTAAAAAATAAGGTAAATAAAAAACGAACTACATTATATATGAGCATAATAATATAACACAACTACTTTGTAACAAATTAACAATAACAGGAGTATGATCCTAAATATTAGGGTTATAATTAAAGAGGAACATCATAATTCACCTCTTTGACACCATAACAATTAAGGACAAAAATTAAATGTAGTTAATATCAAAAGTCAAAATTATGTTGGTATTGATATTGTTGGGTCCTGTGGGTTATGCTATGGAATAATAAAAACAAACTGAAAGTAAAATCAATTCGAATGCTGGAACAGTTTGCGAATGTCGGCAAAAATGTCATCTGACACAACTGACAACATTTCAGTAAACAGAATAAAATCTTTGAAGAGTTAAAGTGCAGCGGAAATAAATAAAGAACACAAAGGTTTAATTTTCATAGGTTATATATTTTCGAGTGAGTAAGGCAACATTAACACCTTCATCAAGTTTTTCAAGATTTATATCCTCTTCATTGATTTGATCCTTCAAGGATTGAACTTGAAGTGTCATATTCTTACTTTTATATAGTTCCCTTTGATTCTCAATGTTCATCTCATAGGTTTTGAGAATGTCCATCAAAGTATGAAAGTTCATAGTAGCAAGATTGTGACATTCTTTAATGACACAAATCTTTAAATTGAACTTTTCAGGAAGTGAACGGAGAGCCTTTCAAAATAAGATTTAATATCATCCGCTTCTTCCATTCTTAAATGTTCATATTCGCTCATAAGCATGTGTAGCTTTGTTCGATGAACACTTGAGCTACATTCACAATGAATTTGTAAAGTATCTAATGAATCCTTAGCCGTTGGGCAGTTTTGAATGAGTTTGAACATGTAAAGATCAACCCATCCAAAATTTGCATCTAAGGCCTTTTCGTTAAGCTACCATTATTGGTTTCTTCCGCCGTCCATTTGGATTCAGGTTTAGAATGTTACCTTCCTCATCCGGCGGCAACATTTGAACAACATACACATTGGTTATAGATCTCCATGCCCTAACATAAATTGATTTGATGTGAGAACGTAGGTCAATCCTCAATAAAATCAGAATAAAATCTTTGAAGAGTTAAAGTGCAGCGAAAATAAATAAAGAACACAAAGATTTAATTTTCATAGGTTATATATTGATATAACTCATGATTGTCAATGACCAAAGGTATAATATATATATATATATATATATATATATTTATATATATATATATATATACAATTGAATATATTCCTTTCTTTACAAGATTTACAAGATAATACAAAGGAATAAAAAAGGTTAAGTCGCAGATGACTTATACCTATGACTTATACCTGAAAAATATATCTAAATAGAAGTGCACAACATCTCATTACAATCGTTCCATACAAAGCTGATCTAAAATCTGAAACAGCGAATGTAATGTCGGACAGAATGTCGTCACAAACTCAGGCAACATTTTGTGATCCAGATTTCTGAGAAGAAATCTCGAGAGCTCTCTTGGTATTTGTCACGACCCGACCCCGGGTCCGCGACTGGTGCCCTACCTGGGCACCCCTTTCAGGTATACATCAGAGAATAGCAGCAGAACATACACAACACAAGTAAACACTTAGACAATAAACAACAACAAACTAGCCGATGAGGCCACCTTTCGAACAATTTACATAATCCAAAAACAGAACAATACTTTTTTTTTACAACCCAATCCACAAGACATGACTACAGACCTCTAAGAATAACAACTGTGGCGGGACAGGGCCCCACCATACCCCTAAATGTACAACAACCGACCATACTAGGGATCTGTACTAAGGATAAACCTTCGGAGTAATGAAGCTTCTCAACAGCAGAACAGTGATCCTAAGAGTAGGGATCAGCAACATGTATACTCTACCTGCGGCATGAACGGCCCGAAGAGTCGATCTGACAACATGTACCAAATATGTGGCCAGAAATCTTGTAGTGAAATCATAAGTCTAAAATAAAGTTGGAGACATGTATGATAATGTTACACCCCGTAGTTCAGGTCATGCGCATGAGAGCGTACAAAAGGGAGTAAGACTTAAAATTTTCAAAGATAGGTTGATGGATTGTTCCGGATAGGTTTTAGTCAAATTTGAGGCGGGTTATGACCCGGTACATTGAGAGTTCCTAAGTGTTTCAAAGGCCCAGGGCGTAGTTCGTTGAGTCTAGATTCCAACGCAACCAACCGTTCGTCGATAGGACGTCGGAGTAGAAAGTTATGGGAGTTACAAGTTCAGTGTGCGACCAGGAAATGCGTTTGAGCAAAACAGGGCGGCGCGGATCGAGAACGCGGCGCGGAAATCGAGGCGCTGAGTTGAAGCGTCGCTTGGCGGAAGCGAGGCATGGCCGGAAGTTCGAAGAAAGGCTGCGGAGGTTTAGTGCCATGGCCCGAAGCAGCATGGCCGGCGGGATTCAGACGGAAAAACTTAGGAAATCGATTTTCTCTTTTAAAAGGCCATGGGAGGGTGACAAGTGTCCCCATCTGATTTTCTTGCATGTCTTATATTGACCAAGTCTTCAAGACTTGGTCATCTTTCAAACCTCTCTCTCTCTCTCTAATTTAGCTCCTCCTTCTCTTAAATCCCAAAAGAAATTCTAGCCTTAGAAAAATCAAAAGTTAAGAACAAGAAGCTTGTGGCTAGATTGATGGTGTTGTTGTGGTGGTGTTCTTGGCAAGGAAGCTAGCAAAAATATTTGGAATAAGTTTGGCTAAAACTTTAAGGTAACATTTCTTCCTTTAGAATTAGTTTCTAGTGTTGCATGTTAAGAAGAAAGAACTTGTGGTAGTGAATAATGCTCTTAGAGTCATTGCATGCAAGAAATGTGGTTTGGATATAAAAGAATTGGTTAAGAAGATATTATGAGCATGTTGTAGCCTAAACACTACCTTAGAACTATTTAGTGAATTGTTGTACCTAATGGGGCAGAATTTTACACACCCAAGTTTGGAAGTGTAATCCCCTTTAAAATGTTGGGTTGTTGAGCCTTAAATGTGGCATTTGGATGTTAAATTCGGCCTTGAGAAAGGTGGCAAAGTATGTAGAAACAAAGGAAATGCCGCCCAATTTTCCATAGAGTTTAGTGACCTTGAAATTGGATTATTCTACATTGAAATTAGAGGTTAATAAACGTATCATGGTTATTTTAGGTTGACCTATTGCTTGTGGTAGTTGGACTTAGCAAGTGGATTGATCAAAAGAGGTATGTGGAAACTTTCTTATCTCTTGAGCATGAGTAGTTATAACTATATAGTACGGTAGACGTACGTGTTTTGAATGAAGTAAATCCTTTTGTTATACTTGACTTGTTTTAAGAAAATGTCCAAGTTGGTTGGGTTAAGTAGTTAACCCGCTTGTTCTTAAGGAATGGTTTATCCTAAATAAGGTAGACAAGGATTTCTTGACATAATGAAGTATGGAGTACTTTTTGGTGTGAAAGTATTGATTATTGAATTATTCTAAAAGATAAGAGACTTAAATTTTTGAGGTAAGAAACTTGTTTTCTAAAGGATAAGAGGCTTGAAGTATTTTGAAAATTGTATGAATTTGTTTGAAGTATAAGTCTCTTGGTTAGTAAAAGAACGAAATGGTTTATAAGGAGTTATAACGGCTTTATGGGAAGTTAGTTATAACGGCCTTATGAATGGGTAAGGATGTCTTAAATTTCTAAAGCATAAAGTTAGTATAACGGCTTTATGGAAGTTGGTTATAATAACTTTATGGAAGGTTATGAGAGTTGTCTATTTTGATTAATGAGCATAAGTTGTCTAGATCGTGGAAAAATTGAAGTTACTTGGTTTCAAGCTTTGAAATGAGTTTTCTAAAGGTGTAGTAACTTACTTTGAAAAATAGACACGCCTCGATACTACGGGTGTTAGTATCTTGGATTTTACATAAAAAGGAGGCTTTCGAAAAGAATGTACGTACATAGTACTTTGGCTTGTTTAATTGAGAATTATTCTATGTGTGTCTTGATAAGTACTTTGGCTTGCTTAAATAAGAATTCTCCTTGTTTATGTGAAAAGAAGGCATGGTAATTGTCTTGGTTTATGTAAGGGCACGGTATTGCAATTCGAATTAAAAGCATGTAGTTATGAGTCTAGTTGGGCGTACCGTCAGTGATGGAGGATTCCACGGGTATGCGGCCATGATGAGGGTTCGTTTCCTGTTGTGAGATTATTCCATGGATTAGCTCTCCATGAGGTCTCGATCACGGGGTGGATCTAGTAGTTAGCCCTCGTACTTGCCCCGGTCAGAGACGTGATGCAGGGTGGATCTGGTAGTCGGCTTTCGTACTTGCCCCGGTCAGGGTTAGGGCGAAGTGGTGTGATGCAGGGTGGATCTGGTGGTTAGCATGCGTACTTGCCCCGGTCAGCGATGTGACGCAGGGTGGATCTGGTAGAGGCTATCGCACTTGCCCCGGTCAGCTTCGTGATTTCAGTTATAGTATTGTTGGTACGGGTGGATCTGGTAGCTGGCTTTCGTACTTGCCCCGGTCAGTTGAGGATGCAGGGTGGATCTGGTAGCTATGCCTTCGTACTTGCCTCGTACGGTTCTTATGATACAAGTGGGATCTAGTATTCATGTGTACTCCTTAGTGTTGTTATATCATAGACTGCCGGCAGTGAGGAAGGAATTCCACGGGCATGATTGATATTATGGGCGTAGAGACATGGTTATATTTGAGTGATGACTTAGAGGCGTGAGTCACGACTTGACAGGCTGCGTATATGTTGTATCTTGTAGTTTGGCTATCATACATGTCTCCCGCTTTATATATATGCTATTATGATTTCATTCTGTATTTTGATTTCCACATACTTGGTACTGTTATCGACCTCGAGGCAAGTGCGTTACGCCGCAGTCGAGATATGTAGCTTACTGGTCCGCTCCCTTAGGATCACTGTTCAGTTCTTGGAAAGCTCCATCCCTCCGGAGGCTTTGTCTTTTGGTATGATTCCCTGAGGTTATAGACTTTTGTATATTCAGGGGGTATGGCGGGGCCCTGTCCCGCCACAGTTGTTATTCCTAGAGGTCTGTAGTCACGTTTGTGGTTTGGGCTGTAAGAATAAGTTGTACTTCTGATTAAGTATGTTTTTTTTTATGGAAGGCAGCCTTATTGGCTGGCTAGCGATGTTTACCTTTTTATAAGTTATGTGTTATGTATGTTCCGCTGTTATTCTCTGACATATACCTGACAGGGTACCCCGGTAGGGTACCAGTCGCGGCCCCGGGGTTGGGTCGTGACAGATAAGTCAATTAACAGTACACTGTGCCTTACTAACAATGAGAGTAAACAAGAGTATACCTTACTACATAAAAATAGGAGGCTCATGATCAAAGTAGGGCCACCCGCCCGTAGGTCATTAAGCAATCCTACTCCTGGGACTATTTCACCCGCATAGGTCCTGTGGACCCGCAATGAGGTAACTTCCTCGCATAGTCAGATCCGCGCATAGGTCGTGTGGACCCGCATGAGATACTCCTCGCATAGGACTATTTCACCCGCACAGGACTATTTCACCCGCTTAGGCCCGATTGGCCCGCAATGAGTACAAACGTCGCACTCGCATCATGGGTAGCAAATCCATGAAATTAATAGTAACCCGGGGCTTTACCCCGTAAGAATAACATAAACTAGCACAACCGGCTATCATACATAACATAAGCACTACCGGTTTATCATACATAACATAAGCGTTACCGGCTTATCCTAACATAACATAAGCGCTACCGGCTTATCATACATAACATAAGCGCTACCGGCTTATCCTAACATAACATAAGCAAGTTAAGGAATCCCCCTAACTTCTTATTAGTCTTATTCATATACACTCTCATTTTAGTTTACTTAAGGCACTAACATGTCATTATAAAATCCGGGAATTTAACCCAAAGTACTACGTACTTCTACTCTTTTAAAATGACTCTTTTTCATATAAACTTTCAAGATACTAATAACCGTAGTATCAAGTCAAATCTACTTTTCAAGACAAGTCACATTACCTTTTAGAAATACATTTAGACTTCTAAATCAAGTGATTTTTTTTTTTAAAACCTTAAACAAATGATGTCTTAAAATCAATTTGTCTTTCATTATTTCGAGTCAGTTATCATACTTGCATTACTTAGAGTAAACCACTCTTTTTAATTTTCCATAAAGCTATTATAACCAACTTCCCATAAAGCCGTTATACTAGTTTTATACTTTAGACAATTACATTCTTCCTTATATCCAAGGGACTTATACTTTTAAAACGTAACAAGTATCATATACTTTTAAAATACTTCAAGTCCATTAACTTTTAGAAAGCCAAGATATCCTTAATATTTTTAAACAAGTGAGTTAATTCCCTAACTCAACCAACTTGGACATTCTTAAAATAAGCCAATGATATCAAATGGACTAGATTGTCAAAATCTCGTACGTCTACCGTACTATATATTTACAACTATTCATGCTCAAGAGATAGGAAAGTTCCACATACCTCTTCGGTTCAATCCACTTGCTAAGCTCAATATGCCGTACGTAGTATGTCAACCTATAATGACCATAATACGTTTATTAACTTCTAATTTCAAACGTAGAATATTCTAAGTGCAAAGTCACTAAATTCTACGAAAAATCGGACACCACTTCCTTTGTTTCTACATACTTTTCCACCTTTTTCAAGGCCCAAATTCAATAACCAAACACGCCACATTTAAGGCTCAACAATTCAGCAATACAAAGGGGATTACACGCCTTAACATGACGTGTAAAATTCTGCCCCACAATTGATATCAAACTAGTTCAAATGACAATGCCATTCTCGACCAAAAGGTGTCACAACATATCTTCCTTTCCAATTCCTTTTCAATACAAGTTGTTTAGTATAACATGTTATAAAGCCGCAATCGATTATAACAACAATAATCTTCAAGTAGATAACATGCGACGATTCTAGTTATCGACCAAATTGTATTTCAATTTCAAATGGCTAATCAATGTCATTTCGGATTTGAGCTTCTAAAATTCCATAACACTAATCAATCTTCATAACACATATCACATGATCATTTCTAACTTATCATAACATGAAATCTTCAATTACAATAGTAAAACGAAGATTATTACCTCATTTAGCCCAAATATGTCCCAAGATTACAAGTCGATCCTTAGCAACTTTAGCTCCTCTTTTCGACGTTCCAATCCACTCCAAGCAACCCTTAGAAGCTTATGAAGAACTCCTCTTCAAGTTCCAACTTCAAAGTTGAAGAACTCCTTAGGTTTTCGCCTTGCGACTAACGTGAAAACGTAGTTTTCCGGAATCTTTCTATTGAGATAACCTTACAATAATCTTAGGAACCTTGGTTTAAAGTATTGGGATTATTGAAGCAAGATTGCAAAAAATTTCTCCTTCATTTCTTGCTAAAGCCGAGAGCCTCTCTTTTCATTCTCTAAATTCTTGAAAAAAATTCTAAGTATGGAGACTAGTCTTGCACTAGTAGGTAGTATATATAAATAAAACAAGGGCTAGGATTCATCCAAAGGGAAGGTCAAGATGTGGTCAATTATCTCAAGCCATTGACCTCTTGACTTAGTCAAAATTATCAAACTCTAGCTTTTAGCAAGACTTGGTTATCTTAACTTGGGTCAAATGACCATAACACCCATGGTTTATTTCGTCCAACCAACTAAGGGGTGACACGTGTCGCCCTCCCGTTCGTTGCAATAATTCGTTTTCCGATAATTCCATAATTCCGATAAATTTTTACTCGACTCAAATCTTAACATTTTTGAGTTCTTACGTACGTTCTTATAAACATATCCTGGAATTCCGGGGTGTAACAGTATTTTTACATTTTGATTCTAGATATTGATTCACTCTTCTGCCATCTATATTTATAGTAGAGAGTCCTTCTTAAAAAACTCATCAATTGATTGTAGAAGTTGAGGTAAAAGTGGGCACGTGAAGCAGTAGCTTGAGGCATGAAAATAGGAGATGATTTGACTTGTTCTTCACCCTACTTGCTCCTCAAATTAAGCTACTCTTTGTACTTGGTCTTCCACGTTTTTCAATCTGCTTCAAAGACTCCTTGTCAAGTCAATTACCATGTGGTAAAAAGGTCACACTTTCCTGAAATCTGTCCGTGAAGATAGGTAAAACAGTTACCAGAATGTCGTCCCGAATGTCAAGACATTTGATCCAACATTTTCTGATTTTAACTTAGCTATGAAAATGATATGTTAGAAAAAATATCATGACACAAAACCTAACATTAACAGATACAAAAAAAAATACACTCTAAAGAATACAATTATTAAAGGAAAAGCAACTATATGAACATAATAATATAACACAACAACTTGCAATAAATTAATAATACCAAAAAACAAAATTAATAGGGTAGAAGATGACAATCTGAAATTTGTGGTGAAAGAAAACTGAAATCAATAGTTTGTCCACTAAATTGATGTTTTACGTAATCAACTAATCAATATCGCAATTATTTAATCGAGGTCGACCTCCCTCGGTAAAAGGAGATGATTATAGTGTTCACCTTGAATAAAATCACAAAGAATCAAATATGATCACACATACACCTATAATCATGTGCAATTTGAACCGATGTAAATTATAAAAGATTGCATAATTGAAAAAAAAAAACAATTTCAACAGAAAAGGTGCGAGTTTGAAACTTTACTTGGACTCCGACAATTTTTACCAAAAATAACGGTACAAACAACGAAAAAGGGATTCATACGGCAGATTTATTTTGATAAAATTAAAGGCAATTTTTTATTTTTCAAAATATATATATTATTAGTGTTTGAATAAAGAAAGGATTCTTACAGAAGTTTTTATTTTCCAAAAATAATCGTAGTTGGACTAAAACACTGCAAACTCAACAAGATGATGATATACATAGAGATGTCAATGGATTTTGGACCCGATCTGGATCCGGTGGATCCAGATCCGTTTTATAGGATATGGATATTCAAAGTTTGGATCCGACGGATCCGGATCCGTTTATGATGGATCGGATCTGGATCTTGTCTTTGAGATCTGTATCCGACTCGTGAATTCGTTTTTTATTAAATTAATTATACATTTATTATTTATACATCATGGCACTGAATCCTTTGTAATCTTAATTTTATTTTATATTCAAAGGGTCGAATGCCATTATTTTTTTAATTGAGACACGTTTTGCGCGTTATTCTTTAATCATTATATTAATCATTTATGTGGTACTTATGTAGTAGCTTAGGTATTGAGATGATTGTTTCTCACTACAGCAATAGCCAATAGGCATAACAATTGTCAACAATGTCATTTAGTCCTAATTTACAGATGCATTCCTCATGATTCCGTTAAATTAAATTGACTCTTTTTTTAGAAAATTTGGACTGATTAGAAGGTATAACTTAATAATCAGTCACTTTGATTTGGATCCAGATCCGATCCGTGGATCCGGTGGATCAGATGGATCTGGATTTGGATATGATTTTATGGACCCTATGGATCTGGATCTGGATATGGATACATGTATGTAAAACGGATCTGGATCTGGATCTAGTAGGATCCGATCCAGATTCTATCTGTTGCCATCCCCAGATATACATGGTATAATTACTCTTTCATAGGATTGCCAATTTGGAATTCCTTCAAAATGCACATGGTGGAATAGTTGGAGTACTTTACCTTTATCTAGAATATTGGATTGTGAATTTGAGAATAGAAAAACTTTTATTGTAAGTATTTTGGATCAATAGGTTTACCACTAAAAAAATGTGAATGTTTTATGAACGTCCAATCGGAAAAGGGGTTTCGATGAAAAGTCAATAGAAAACGTTTTGTCGAGCCAATTTCAAACATGAAGGCTGTCGGAAATGTTCATAAAAAATTAGCATAGTAGTGATTTCAAATACCAAATGATTAAACCAAAAAATGTAATGTGGGACTACCTAATACAAGAAAAATACATTTGTTCATTCTACAGGGGCCGTTTCAACATTTTGGGGCTCTGGTCTAATTCGTAAAAGTGAGCCCTAAAACATGCGAATTATGGATTTTTACAGTAAATTTTGGCTAATACTACTTAATAAAAAATGAAAAAAGAGACCTTAAAATTTTTCGCTTTTCGAGAAGTCGTGTCTTTGAAGACACTCATGTAGTCAAGCACATCTCGCAGTCAAAGGGCACTGCATGCGCCCAGTCAAGACACGCGCCCAGCGAGTCGAAAGCTGCGCCGCTTACACACGAATTACTCCAACTTTTTAGTTTGTATTGCTCAATGGTTCAACATGGTTTCATCCCTTTTAACTGTTTATTCAATGATATGAGGGCCTACGTCCAGTAATCAAGCAAAATCAACATCCCATCATAAATAGCTTTCTTGTTTCTTTTAAAAAGATCCAATTTTTATACAAGTTTGGAGTTTTTGTCTCAATGTCCCTTTGTGTGCAAAAGTTCCCCTCTTTTCCAACGTTCGAAAAAAAAAATCTGGCTTTTAATCTGGAAGGGCCCATTGCCATGAACATTAAAAAATAAAAGAATAATGGAGTAACACTTTTGATTCCTTAATTATTGATAAATTTTGAATTTAATCTTTATAATATATGATTAAACACATTTAACTTAATTGTTGAAAACATATACTTTTGATCTATTTACTCGTGAATATTACTAAATATGCCTTTATTACCAATTATTTCACCATATAATTACTGTTACTTCATATCTGACAGTAATATAGTTCTTGAAATAGTTCAAATATACTCCCTCCGTTTCATTTTTTACTTGGCCATGTTACTAAAAGTATTCCCCTCAAATTATTTGGCCACTTTTAAAAAATAAGATAGAATTAATGAAGTTTTTCTTACTTTTTGCCCTGAACATTAATTATTTTTTAAAGTAATCAATATTGATTAGAGTGCAATTAATTGAAGAGAGATAAGAACAATGTAGTAAAAATGTCCTTATTTATGATTTCTTAAGAGACGTGTAAAAGAAAAAGTGGTCAAATAATATGGGACGGAGAGAGTAACATGTTTCATATATAAAGGGATCAAAAATACAAATTTCATTTAAATGATAATTAAATATGTTTTAAACATCAAATATTACAAAGATTAAAATAAGAATTTATCGGACCAAAACTGCTATTTCCTAAAATAAAAATAACAAAAAAAGAAATACTAACTCATAGTGGGTCTCCACATAGGGACCAAGGAAGCAGAGTGACAGCAACTACTATATTACAAAATTGTATAAGCCATGCTACGACCATTTTATTCCTTCATGCACACCACCATTGCTATTAAACCTATGTATTCCCCACATGCAGCCTAATAAAAATGACCGTTTCAACATTTTATTTAGACATAAACTCGGAGAGATTAATAGCTAATTAAAAATTTGGACCATAACTTGAAGTTTACGTTAAATTAGTATCATATTTTTTTTTTGACGAAGAAACTCGCAGCTGCTACTCTTTCAAATGCGCACAGTAAACCCAAATTAGTATCATATTTCTCTTATATATGAGTTGGTTCTCCCTTTATTTTTATAGTTATTGCTCACTATTTATTTTGTCTGAAAAGAATGACAATTCATTTTATATGGATTCTCTGACTATTTTTTTATTCAAGTAGTTTTCATAAATCATAAGTAAATTGTAAAAGATTTTATTTATAATACTATTTCTGCAGTTTTTTTATTAAGCATATAACTCTCAATGACGGAACTTAATAATAAAAATTAGATATGTTGACCTCGAATTCAGAGCATTGCTATTATCTTTAGGGTTGGGACAAAGGGAGTATTATATTGTTTATAATTTTTTTTATAATAATAATTATCTTTAATTCTAAACAAGTTAGAATCTGGTATATGAATTTTCACTGATCGTGCTATTTTATTTAAATTTATCTCAGGCCTGTTCAATATTTTTCTTTAATGTAGCTTATTTGGTAATTTAATTTGTTATGGTCTTTGATTTTAATTATCTTAAGTTTACATCTTTTTAGTGAGTGCTTATACTTTTATGTTTTCACTCGAAAAGAAAATAAATACATTTATATATACTGAGAGTTACAGGATTGACGACATACATAACATTAGATGATTCTGAGACTCTGACTGGTAAGTAGCAGCCATTTTCTAAGACTTTATAACTGAACAAAAAAAAGAGAGACTAGAATCAGCATATTACCATACCGTAAGTATAAAAATATATCATTTGAAGATGTAATATCTGTGCACCTATATTGGCAATCAATTCAATAAATTGAGGCTAAATTTATAATATAGTCATTCAATGTAGTAAACATTAAGGGGTCGTTTGATCGGAAATAAGTTATCCTACGATTAACACTATAATTCAGGGATAATTGATCTCGGAATTAATTAAATCACGATTTTAAGATTTACCTATTTTCCTTATTAGTTTGTTAAAAAAAAATTGATTCATTTATATATTTAAAAATAATTTAACTTTATGAAATCATTTACAACCACATAAATATCTAACATTTATTTTGAACATATATTTCAAAAATCTTACTTTATTTTTAAAATTAGGTCAATCTTTATGAAATGAATAGGATATTATTAATTGCTTTTTACTGCTAAACAACACATAAATCTAAGGGTATGTTTGGCCAAGCTTCTAGAAATGTGTTTCTGTTTCTCAGAAGTAGTTCTGCAGAAACTGTTTCAGGAGAACTGTTTGGCCTATAATTATAGAAGTGTTTATGAGAAACAAAAATCGTTTCCTGTTTGGCCAACATTTATGCAAATTTACTAGAATATTCGTTTTAATAGATTTAAAACTATTGAAAATATTCTATTCTATCATATGTTTCTAAAATTTAGAATATCTTTACAATTTAATATTTTTTTTAAAAAAATTATTTAATTGCAACATTTAATCAAAAAATAATATTATATTGCATAAATGTAATGATATGATAGTCGATATGACTCAGTATGTCCAAACCTACCCCACCACATCCTCAAATTTCTATGTCATATTTTTATTATTTTTATAAAAAAATATGAATTTTTTTCTTCCCCGTACACCCCCCTACCTCCAACTCCACCCCATTGCCCTATCCCATCCTCAAATTTCTATTTCATATTTTTTGTTACTTTTATAAAAAATTATTGAAAATATGAAATTTTTTCTTACCCCCGCCATACCCCTATCCCAAATTGGTGTTTATGCTCCTCTTTTCAATTAAAAACATTTTTTAGCTTCTGAAAAAAATATTTCTACTTCTAGAAAGAGAGTATTTGGCCAAAGAACCAGAAGTTTGGTCAAACACCGTTAAAAATGATGGGAACAAATATAAGAGTCCAAGTTCTTGACTTTTGAGCAAAATGTTGGCGCCCACAACAAATTACTCGCTTAGAATTTAAAAAAAAAATTCATTTAACATTTATTTTAAAAAAAAAAAATTACTTATCAAATCAAAAAAAATTAATCTTATTTTTTCATATTTGCCCTTATTAAGTGTTAGATGATCAAATCCCAATATCTATTTAATTAGAAGCACTTTAGTCAATTTTTTTATGTTTTTTATAAGAAGTTAATATTTTCTTAAGTGACGTACTAAGGAGACTAACTAAACATTCTTTTTTATATTTATTTATACAATAAAACATATATTCCTAAAAGCGTGGGAACACAGAAAATATGACCGTTGTAGGCTCCATGTAATTCCCCACACATATATATATATATACTTCATATACTTAATAACATTCCACCCCAGTTCAGTTTCAGTTTCAACAACATTCTCTCTCAGCTCAAATTCTTTCGGAATTATTTAAATATTATTTTTAATTTAATGGTTATTTTCATTAATTCTTATTTTACTTTCACAATTTTCTTTCTGAATTACTTGTTTTTTTTCTTCTTTTTCCATGCAGATTCAGCTGGCAGTACTGTGCCAGCTTCAAATTTTATCAACAAGAACCCTGGCCATAAATGGGTCGGGCCGTCAGGCACCCGGCATATCTCCGTTAACGTTCACGGTTTTGGAGATTACCAGTCGGTTCAAGCTGCAGTGGACTCGATTCCTCAGAACAACCAAATGAATATCATTATTGACATTTGCCCCGGTTATTACATGTAATTATATTCTCCTACTTCCATCCTCTTCTTGTATATCAACACTCTCACTTGTTAATATAGTAAAAATGTGCGTGTCTTTTGCCAACACATATCCTTTTCTGAATTTACTTTATATATGCTGCCTGACCGTGTGTAAAACGTTTTTAGCTTGTAGTAGCATGTACATTACTTATTTAAATTTTCAGGTTATTAATTTTGTAAAGAATGGATATTGGGTCTAACTCAACCTCAAAAGCTAGCTTGTAGGATGAGAATTGTCCAAATATATATAAGGAACTCATGTTCACATTTCAATTTTGAGATGAGACCTTAACACTTCCCGCACGTCCATACCTCGTTAACTGGAGCGTGTACAATATAATTTGGGGGTCCAACATCGATGAACAAAGAATTAAAATGAATCTGACTCTAATACCATGTAAAGAATAGATCTTGAGCATAACTCAAACACATTCTTTACAAATTTCTCTTTTAATGGATATGTAACTCGATAACATAAAAAAAGCTCATTGTCATGTATAGAAGTTAATTGATCTTTCTTTAAAGAGTATAATGTATTAAATGATTTTACACCTTTCTTGAACAATGCAGACACTTAATTAAAAAAACCCTTCTTGAAATTCAGATAGTATAATTGTATTCCTTATCTTAATTATATAGCAACTAGTATCTTATATTTATTTTTTATTTTTATTTTTTACGAAAGAACCCGGCGTCCTTTTTCGAGTGCGCACATAGCAGTATCTTATATGGAGTGACTAGTGAGGGACATTTATTTTTTTTCGTCCAAGTACGTGAACATGTTTCGTACATTTTCATTTATTGACTTTATCTTTCTGTAGTTCACGGGTTTTTCTTACTTCCTACTCCATATCCCCATTTGTATTGTAAAGTGATTTTTTTTTTAAAAAAATTGCGGTTTACACATTTGTGTATAGTAGTTATATCTTATCGTAAAATGAAGATTTTATAGTTTGTGATCGTTGCTGTTGTGGACAATTTCTAGCCACAAGTGTTTCTTACTCTGCTCGTCACAATTTATGTGGCACGATCTAACTGAATACGTAGTTTAAGAAATAAATGAAATCTTTCGTAATTTGTGATCTAAAATAAAGTATAAAAATTTATATACACTACATCTGTATAATCCATCCTCTATAGTCACATTTCACTATAACGGTGATGTTTTCTTTGGGACCAATTTTTCATTTTTTGTTATATTATAGTATATTCTTTATAATAACATTTTGTTGTAGCAATCCATAAATATTCGAACAAACGACGATATTATAGAGAGATTTGACTGCAACTATAAATCACCTCATAAAAAAAGTGAAATTGCTCCCAAATATAATTTTTTTTTGAAAAAGACTCAAAAGGAAAGTTCACCACATGAATTGAAATAAAGAACGTATGTTTTTTATTATTTTTAATAAATTATATGTGTGTTTGGTGGTGCAGTGAGAAAGTGGTGGTGCCAGAAACAAAGCCATACATAACGTTTCAAGGAGCAGGGAGGGACGTGACAGTAATAGAATGGCACGATAGAGCAAGTGATAAAGGAGCTGACGGACAACAGCTTCGTACATACCAAACTGCTTCTGTTACAGTTTATGCTTCTTATTTTTCAGCTAGAAATATTAGCTTCAGAGTAAGTATATATGCATTTATGATAAGTCATTTTCTCCTCTCTGTCCTATTTTGTTTCTTTCTATCTGGTAAAATTTTGAATCTTAACTTCCATGTTGTGTCACTTTTAGGTCTTACTGTAACTCTGTGTATACAGCATAATGTGTTTGTATCAAGCGCCTGCACCAGGTTAGTGCTTGAAGGCAGAGTGGTATTCTGTGGGAGAATGATCACAAGTTCAAACCTCGTGGATAACATCTAGCCTGCGCCGCTTTTGGGGCGCATCACACCTGGCCAAAGTGTGGTTAGCTTGGTACGAGTTTGCAGACTATTACGTCAGTCCGTGATTTATTCAGTGCGCACCTTCGAATAGTTATTGCGGGTTTCACGTTAAACAAAAAAAAGCATAATGTGTTTGTCCGTTAAAGATAAGAGTTTGCATATCAATATATATGTTGTGGCCAAAGTTATCCATATACAGCACTAGATAATGCATGGTTGAATTAATGTTGTCAGAAACTTTTTGAGTTTGCACCAATGACCAATGGGAGAATGGATTTAAATTTTACACCTATAATTGTAGGTTAACAGATTATAATATGTTATTTACTGTCTTTCTAGGTATTAAATTTACCTTTAGTATACATAGATAATTATTTGTAGTGGGTTTCTAGATAACTTGGAGAATATATATGGAAAACCCAAACTATTTTATAAACCTTATCCTCTATATGAGTAGTAGTTTATTGTCATATCTTTACTCATTTTCAACTGTTGGGGGACCTGAGTTACTATTTATAAATTGGTAATATTACAGTAGTAATAAGTAAGCCTTTTAAAATAGAGGATATGTAATTTTGAAAATAATATCAGATTACTTATTTTAATAGGTAAAAGTGAGCTGATAATATAAAAAATATTTAGACTAATGGTGTATATAATTTAAATTCAAAAAGTTACTACTTTTACAGACTGACATAGAAAATATTTTTTAGAAGATAAGTGTAATTAAACATGTAATAGTAGGTTAATTCTATCAAATGTTTAAGTAACTAGTTCTAATTTTTATGACTTGATAGTTGATAGTGTACCAATTCTTTTGCACGGTCGGTCAGTCCATAGAAGTTGAATGCCATCTCACAAAATTAAAAATCTCTTCTTTTTTTTTGTAGAACACAGCACCAGCACCATTGCCAGGGATGCAAGGATGGCAAGCAGTGGCATTTCGGATCTCCGGCGACAAGGCTTACTTCTCCGGCTGTGGATTTTACGGCGCACAAGACACTCTCTGTGACGACGCCGGCCGGCATTACTTCAAAGAATGCTATATTGAGGGATCTATCGACTTCATTTTTGGCAATGGTCGCTCTATGTATAAGGTACACATATAATATGTCCTATATATTTTTGGACATTAATCCTTATTTATTGAGTTAACTTTTAAAAGTATAAGCACGAAGTAAAACAATTTGGTTGCATTGAAAAATGAAAGAATGTAAGAAATAATCTCATTGTTTATTCTCATTAATGAAACACATATATATATAAGTTATCTTTCTATTTTACCTACGAATCCCTATTCTATAAGAATATTAACTTTATAATTATGGTAATATTACACTACTAATTAAAGTACAAAATCTAAGTCTAATATTCATCAAATATACAAAGGAAAGGGAAAGAAGGGTCCCACATCTTGACTCATTCTCGGCTGACATTGGGCCAGAGCCCAATATACTTTAACACACCCCCAAGTCATAGCGGGCGGTTTACGTACGCTGAGACTGTCTCTAAAATCTTCAAAAAGGACCGAGGGAAGACCCTTTGTAAAGATGTCTGCAATCTGATATCTTGAAGGGACATGACAGACGCGTACTTGTCCTTTGGCTACCTTCTCTCTAACAAAGTGAATATCCATCTCTATGTGTTTAGTACGCTGGTGCTGAACTGGATTACCAGAAAGGTAGATGACACTTATATTATCACAATACACCAAGGTAGCCTTCTCAATAGGACACTGAAGCTCTAAAAGTAGATTTCAGAACCAACATGACACAGAAACCACATTGGCTACCCCTCGACACTCGGCCTCTACACTTGAACGTGAAAGCGTAGATTGACGCTTGACAGACCATGAGACCAAGTTGTTACCCAAAAACATACAATAGTCAGACGTAGACCGTCTGGTGTCAGGACAACCACCCCAATCAGCATTTGTACATGAGACAAATGTAGACGTCGACGAAGGATACAAATGCAAACCATACTCAAGTGTTCCCTGAATGTACCTAATGATGCGTTTGAGCGCATTCATATGTTAAACTCTGGGATCATCCATAAACAAACACACCTGCTGGACTGCATATGTAATGTCTGGTCGCGTGAACGTAAGATACTGAAGGGCGCCTGCAATACTACGATAGCGGGTCGGATCCTCATACGGAGAGCCAGCTGTAGCACCCAACTTGGGTTTAGTATCAACTGGAGTAGAAGTGGACTTACATGATGACATCTCAGCCCTCTCAATGATCTCTGTTGCATACTTCCTCTGTGTTAAGAACAATCCACCTGCATGACGAGTGACTGCAATCCCCAAAAAATAGCTCAAGGGGTCCAAGTCTTTCATGGCAAACTCAGAACTGAGCATTGTCATAATAGACTTTCTCAAAGCATCAGAAGAGGCAGTCAAGATAATATCATCCACATATAACAATATATAAGCCATGGAAGAACCCCGACGATATATGAACAATGAATTATCAGATCTGCTGTGAGAGAAACTCATAGTTGAAACAAAATCAGCAAACCTCTTATATCAGGCCCGTGGAGACTGCTTAAGCCCATACAAGGACTTCTTCAATAGACAAACATGATTAGGATATCTAGTATCCCTGAACCCCAAGGGCTGATGCATATACACTGTCTCCTGAAGATCACCATGTAGAAAATCATTCTTCACATCTAGCTGATGAATGGACCATGATTTTGAAAGGGCCAAGCTGACCACATTGCAAATGGTAGCCGGCTTGACCACCGGGCTAAATATTTCACCACAATCCACACCAACCTGCTGAGTCTTACCATCACCTACAAGTCTAGCCTTATGACTCGCAAATGAACCGTCAGAATTTTCCTTATGAACAAAAATCCACATAGACCGAATAATATTAATACCAGATGGACGGGGTACCAAATCTCACGTCTTATTATCAATAAGAGCATTATATTCTTCGGTCATGACAATTTTCCAATTAGGGTCATTTAAGGCAGACACGGAATTACGGGGTAAGGGAGATTTAAGAACATTTGAATTTAAATTGAAATGTCTTTTTGGTTTAAAAACACCAATTTGACTATGAGTGATTAGACCATGACTCTGGTTCCACGCCGTTATAGCTGTAGAGTTGGGTTCCATAATCGTCTGTAAGAGATCCAAGTAGATAGTGACATAAATCCACTGAAGAACCTTGGAATCAAACATGTCCCATGATTCTGGGTCTGCTGCTTGAGTGGGTACATTAGATGTAGACGTCTTATCACCCTCTTTTGAAGGAGGATGAGGGATGTTGTGGTGAAGAACGTTATGTGCTTTAACATGAATCTTGAATAATTCCGCTCATGTCCCATATTGAACGTTTTCTAGGTTAAGAGCGATAGGAAGAACACTATTGATATTAGAAACTGTGAGGGCAGGGTGAAAAGTGTTCTTATCAGCCATAGGGAATAGAACAACAAGATTCAGAGAAGGGAATTTGTGAGAAAGGTTTTTGGAAGAGCAGAAACACACAAAAATCGAGAATTTTAGGGCAAAATTTCGAGAAAGAAGAAGAAATTTTGAGGAGCGGAAGCAGGGTAAAGACAACCTATACTCTTGATATCATGAAAGAATGTAAGAAATAATCCCCTTGATTATTCTCATTAATGAAAGACATATATATACAAGTTACAAGGAATATCCTCTTCCTATTCTACCTAGGAATCCCTATTCTATAAGAATACTAACTTTACAATTATAGTAATATTACACTACTAATTAAGGTACAAACGTAAATCTAATATTCATCAAATATACAAAGGAAAGAGAAAGAAGGGTCCCACATCTTGACTCATTCTCGGCTGATATTGGGCCAGAGTCCAATATACTTTAACAAAAAAGATGAAGATAATAGTACTAATAGTAGTACAATAAATTAAAATTGTCAAAAAAGTAAGATAATTGCGCAGATTTGCTAAAGCTGGTGGAATCCTTGTCTGCTCTTGATGTCTCTAGCTAGAATAAAAGGAGGATTACTTTTTCCATTATTTAAACTTCACGCCTAATTAGAAATTAGTATAATAAGTACTCCCTCCATCTCAAAGAGTTTAAGAAATAAATGAAGATTTTTAAATCTTGTGGTCTTAAATTAAAGATGTGTGAGGTCCTTAAATCTTATGGTCTAAAACTTGCCTTGGGATTGAAAAATTTACTAAATATAAAAAGACTCTTTTTGGGACAAAAAAAAAGAAAAAGTAAGACAATTAAATTGAAATGGAGGGAGTACTATATATATATATATATACAACATTGAGTCCTTATGCAGTAAACTAGGATACTAGTACTATTTACGTAAGAAATAATACCATAGTTACTAGCTATAAGATACTAATACGTGCAAATGTCAAATTTTATGGCTACAAAATTTTAAAGATTTTTATAAAAATGAAATTTACAAAGGACAATTTAGTGCTTAAAGAAGTGAAAAAGGATATGGAGGCTTGCTCGTGTATGTAGAGAACTTTGTGAAGTTTGGGTATCCAAAAAATCAATTAATAGAAATTACATAAATGCATTAAGTCACAGTAAATAATTGAGAAATTATCGTTCAAACAAAAATATTGGACATTCTTTTGTATATAATAAACAAGCACTATATAGAATAAACTACATAAACCTTCTTGGTTGAGCCTGTCACACATGGCTTGTCAAGTGTGGTTAATCGGCTGACGTGGTTTGCAGGCTATTGCGTCAGCCCGGGGTTTACCCTGTGCGCACTCGAAAGAGTAGCGGCTGCGGGTTCCTTCGTAAAAAAAAAAAAAAACTGTCATACTTACTGTATTATTTCACTTTTATATATAATCACTTTTTTCACCAAAACTAATACTTGTAATAATCAAATTAAGATGCTAAATTTGCTTCTGTTGGCGCAGGACTGTGAGCTACATTCAATAGCCACAAGATTTGGGTCCATTGCAGCCCAAGATAGAAGATCTCCAGATGAGAAGACTGGATTTGCATTCTTAGGCTGCAGGGTCACAGGGTCTGGCCCACTTTACGTGGGCCGTGCTATGGGCCAGTACTCCAGAATTGTCTATTCTTACACCTACTTCGATGACGTTGTGGCCCATGGTGGCTGGGATGACTGGGACCACGCTAGCAACAAGAACAAGTAAGACATTCTTCAACTTGGTAGAAATTGGCAAATAACCATTTTTTGGACCGCCAATTAAAAACTATTCAGTACTTAGCCATTTTTTAACAAATAACCCCTAGAACAAACACACAAAAAAACTCTATATTTATCAGTTTTGAACTCCATACATCATTCATAGAGTTTGAAATTTCAGATTGTTTTTAGGTAAAAGTTTGAACTCCATGAAATCGTTCATGGAATTTGAAATGTATGTCGGAGTTTCACTTGTTAAAGTTTAAACCCCAGCATCATGTGCTAGAATTGTTACGTGAGTTCTAATTTTATTTTCGCATTAAAAAGTAACTACTTTCCAATTATATTTAGAACTTTAATTGACGGATCAAAAACTAGTGATCCGACCTAATTTTGAATTGCTTTGTTGTTTATGTTCCCTTTTTGGGCAATATTCAGTTTATCCTAAACTGGGTTGGGTTGTATGACTATTTCAGGACTGCATTTTTTGGAATGTACAAATGCTCGGGCCCAGGAGCAGCAGCTGTAAAGGGTGCATCATGGGCCCATGAGCTGGATTATGACACGGCCCACAAATTTCTAGCCAAGAGCTTTGTCAATGGACGTCACTGGATTGCCTCCTCAGACGCTTAAAACATTTTTGGGGAACATATTTTGCACAGAACACAACTAATTCTTTCAGAGCTTTTTCTTTTGTTGTTGTCAATTAATCAATTTTTTAGTTCCATTCATTTTGTTTATATAGTAAGAAAATTATTGTAATGACAGTTATAAAGGAAATGATAGAAATCTATTTATATTTTTATTCTTCAAGGTTCAAGTAGTGTCCTGTTTACTTATATTTTCTCATATGATGAATCCACCTATTTGGGAATCCCATTTCTGTATCAACGCTATCTCTATGTTTTAACTAGGGCTGGTCAGTGGGCCGGGTCGGGCCCGTCGGGATCAGGACCGGCGGGATCGGGACGGGGTCGGGGTGAAGAGGAGGGGCGGGCTGGGGCGGGCCAGGCGGGACGATACCGTGTCCCGGTGGGCAGGGGGTCGGGACGGGACGGGTCGGGCGTTTTTTTTTTTTTAATTTTTTCACTAAATTAAAAATACAAAATTACTAACAAAGTAACATTAACATATAGTCATATAGTGATAGTCATAGACTCATATTATACTATTATAATATTATAGTATTATACTCATATATATAATATATTTATAAAGTATAAACTAAATAATTAAACAAAGACAAGAAGAGTGTAAAAAAAAATATCCCAAAGTTGTTTTTGTGCCTCTTATATTATTAATTATTTCATAGAAATATACAAGATTCAGAATTACAACATTGTAGTGTACTGTTGTTGAAAATTTTTGCAAAAGACATAGAAAAATTTAAAAATTGCAAAATGTAAAATGACCGTTAGACAACGTCTATTTTTGACAAATGGCGGCACTGGGGCGGGATCGGGATCGGGGCGGGACCGGGACGGGTCGGTCTGGCGGGGACGGGTCGGCGGGACCATACTCGCCCCGCCGGTTCGAGCCTGGTCCCGTTTTTCACGGGTCGGGTGGGGTGGGTCGGACGACCGGGGCGGTGTCGGTCGGGCCCATCGCGATCTAGTTTTAACTCACAAGATATGCTTATTGAACTCTATGTAACCACAGAACGAAACTGTCGAGATAAAAAAAAGAAGGGACAATAATCACTATACGTATTTAAAGAAATCTCTTTTTTTTCCTATGATGCGATTGGGGCTTAACACGATCAATTCGACTCAAGGTCCGGCGCTAATAGAAGTTGCTTACTTTCCTAGTAGCGAAGGAAAGGAGCTGAAAAGCAGCTTGCCTTTACTATAAAGAAGGAAAGGCGTGGAAAGCCACTTGCTTTACTATAAAGTTTGGAGAGGGCAGGGCTTTTTTCGTAGTAATAGTGGGCCGGTTGCGGTTGGGGCTTATTGGCTCAAGCGAATCAATTTAGATAGTCCTTAGTGGCTCTAGTGGCCACTAGATCGACCTGTTTGACATCATCTATCACTGTTTTAAATTTAAAGCACTGGCTGGCAGTATCTGCGTTATTCTTATTCCCGCCATTTTGTGGTCTAACAGGACATATGAACACCCAAAAAAAGAAGAAGGATCAAGACACAGAGACATTAATAGATGAGATGAGTAATAACATTACAAGTATAGTCCAGGCAAAAATTTATGCAAATTGTGACACGAAAATTAAGGAGCCAGCAGGAGTTATCAGGATACTGGGACAGGGTATCTTTTACATGATACAGCAGTTCTGTTGGCCCTCCAACATCTCTGGGGATCTGCAGAACCAGAGGGAAAATTAGCTAAATATAAAAAAAAAATACAAGGTAACATGGTTGTCTAATCAGGTACTATTTATAAACATCAAACAGTTTTCACATTCCATTTTCAAACACTATGGATGGTAGATCATGCATATAACTTGAACTATCCTTTGGTTAAAGTAGTTTGGCACATGTTTGTCTAAATGGGATTCGTGATATATGTATCACCGAGCGAGTGACAAAGTTAACTGCTATGGTGCTATATCTTGATCTGTGTCCATTTAAAAAAAAATGATCAGAAGGGTACAATTATCAACTTAGTGAGGTTCTATCACAAGTTAAAAGTTCAGATATGTAGGCAACAACTAAACCCCAAAACACTCTACGAGAGATACTTTCATACTTCTAAACCACAACCTTAATAAAGGAAGCAGGCTACAAATAAGTTGATGACCAGCGTAAACACAGCCAAACTGTGAAATCCTTCTAATTACTAAATGATTTGAATGAATGTCTACTGAGGTTTCATAGGCCGACTCTAACTAGCTTGGTGTTCTAGTGGTACTTGAGTTGAATTTTAAACCACAGACCACATTTTGTTTTGGCCAAACCATGCATATGCCGAAAACCACAACAGACTTACTGTCTACAAGTGAAATCTGGAAAAAGGACACGATAAATCCAAACTTTACCAGCCACTGAGTTATCAATATGAAGTTAACTCCATATGAACAAAATCCTGAAAATATTGGAGGACTTACAGCTGTCCAAGAGATGATATATTAAAGTCTGGAGCAAGCTCATGAACAATATCATTTGGCGGTTGGCCACATTCTTGCATTTTCTGCATAAGTTCTACAATTTTGTTGAAGTTGCTAGGTTCAGTCTCATAAACTTTGTTCAGATCTCTTATAAGTTGATACTGCTTCTTGTAGCGGTCATACTCTTCAGTGCTCAACTTGACTTTGTTGTCCTCCAACCACTTGGGATATCTTTCTTCAATTTCTTTCATGGGTTCATGAAGAATTTCCTTTGACAAAAGCTGCTGCATCATGGTCTCTACTATAGATTCCATGTCCTACGAATCAGAGATAAAATAATTACATATCCATTTCAAGCAAGTGAAAAGCAACAGTATAAGGGATGATGCATAATGACATGTGAAGGAAAAGAAAGCCTCAGCAAGCTCTTCCAAGTGACACTTCACCAAAAATTTCAAATGCAAGTCCAAAGCTGTGAAAACCATGCACTTCTACTAGCGAAAGATATCTTATACCCTTCAATGCAGGTTTCAGAATATCCAACTTAATCAAGACTAGCACGCATGAAACAAGTAAACTGTTTCTATGCTTTAAATTTAAACTTTGTCTATAATAAGGAGAAGACTCTTGTGTGTTAGTCATTTTCACAATTTTCAAGCACTATGTTTTGTTTGCCATCTATCACCCTTTCGGAACATGTAGATCAAGAAGTGGTTTGCGATCTCCAAAATATTATTCCGTATAATAACTCCAGACAAAGATAAGCTAAAAATAATGGACACATTCATTACAAATTCCAATAACGGCATTAACTTTATCTGCTTATTTCTATTTCATAAGTGATCAAACTCCCTAGGAGCCCTGTGAACAATTAGCAAGAAAGGCACAGAGAATGGACTGTGCAGGGATGAAAACATCAGCACCGGGGTGAAAACCCTCCATCTCTATTATCTCTACCTGTTACAATTTACAACCATGCTGTATAAATGAAAAATTATGCACATGAAACATACACCAGAATGAGAAAATTAATAATTATTTTGGACCCAAATTGAGAATATTGTTTAAAGGAGAGGAAAGACCTATACAGAGTTTCAAAAGATACCCAATCTTCTATAAAAACCGGAACCTCCTGGGTGCACCAAAAAAAAGAAGCCGGAAAAGAGAGCCTATTCCTAAAAAAATTACACAATCATTCCCTAATCTCTATCCTACCTCTCCTATTTATACTACAGTCATAAACTAATGATACGTAATTAAAGCTAGGTAGTGCAGTTATAAACTAAAAGATTGCTTGACCTAAATATTCCGGAAAGCAAATGTTCTCTACAACCTATAGGCTTCAGTGTAATTCAGGTTAGCCCTTAGTAATTGATGCAAGGTTCAATTAATCTCCCAAGAATTCTGAGCCTCCACCTTCATCTCTCTATTCAGCCTCTCCTTCCCACGGAGCAAAACATATGAATCTGCCAAAATATGTCCACTCAATTCTTAAGAGATTACTGTTATTAAAATTCCAATACTACCCCCAACTTGAACTATGAGAAAAATGTGTCAGCATGCTGTCCAAGCATCCAGCTAGTCCTAAAATTCAATTCATGTGTACTATATTGGTATTTTAGGAGGAAGCAACTAAATGACATAAAGCAGCCACACAAAACTAAAGCTCAGCCTTCAAAACTGCAATTGATTTAAAATAGGATAAGTGAACAATAGCAATCCAACTAAGCACTGAGATTTTAAAGCAAAAGAGAGTAGAACCTACTATATAAAGTCTTTTAAACGGTCACATTTTGGGATTCACTTGACGAGTTTTCAGACGGGTGGCTGTTCTTTGATGCTTAGTGTTTGGTAAAGAAAACATAAATCAATTGAGTTTTAAGCTTTCGCATAGATAGCAAAAAGTTTTAATTAGGTTATCCTAATCTAGAGATAAGTAAATGTAAACTAGGATCATGTTCTCGGTCGGGGGCGAGAGTTAGGCGGGGGTGTTAAGGGAAATGCTAGGCTGAGAATAGGGTCTTGGAACATTGGGACTTTAACGGAGAAGCCCATAGAGCTAATTAAAATTCATAAGAAGAGGAGGATTAATATAGGTTAAGGATGTGGACGGGTATAAGTTAGGGTTCTCGGGTAGGTCGAGGTATAGGAATGGGGTAGGCATTTTAGTAGACAGTGAGCTAAGGAATCAGGTGGTAGAGGTTGGGACGGCAATGGCAGGATGATGACGATTAAGTTGATAGTTGGAGGGTTCACTATGAACATTATTAGTGCTTACGCACCACAGGCGGGCTTGGACGAGGAGGAGAAGAGGCGTTTTTGGGAGGATTTGGATGAGGTGGTGGGTGTTATATATCACCCACTGAGAAGTTATTTATAGTAGGGAATTTCAATGGACATATCGGGTCACTTCCGGGGGTTATGACGACTCGCATGGAGTTTTTGGCCTCGGAGACATGAATGGGGGAGACGTCTCACTTTTGGAGTTCGCTAGAGCTGTTGGGATGGTGATGGCCAATTCGAGGTTCCTGAAGAAGGAGGAGCACTTGGTGACTTTCCATAGTTCGGTGACTAAGAGACAGATAGACTTTTTGCGCATTTGGTGACTTTCCGTAGTTCGGTGGCTAAGACTCAGATAGACTTAATGCTCATTAGGAAGATTGACAACAACCTTTGTAAAGACTGCAAGGTTATTCCGAGGGAGTATCTTACAACCCGACATAAGCTTTTGGTGATGGATTTAGAGATCAAGAGGAGGGTTGTGGATGACATGTTAAGAATCAAATGGGGGAGTTTGACCATGACTAGTGCAAATGAGATGGGGGAGAGGTTGATGGCCAAGGGGGCTTGGGGGAGTAGTGGGTATGCGACCGATATGTGGGTCAGGACGGCCAGTTGCATTCGAGAGGTAGCTATAGAAGTGCTTGGGGTCTGATGGGTAGCGTGGTGGGCATCGAGGAGATTGGTGGTGGAATGGTAAAGTTCAAGATAAGGTGGAAGAGAAGAAAGCGGCGTATGTGAAATTGGTAGAAAGCAAGGATGAGGTGGAAAAGTGGACGAATAGGAAACTGTATAAGATGGCGAGAAAGGAGGCAAAGCTTGCGGTTACGATGACTTTTGAATGTCTGTATGTGGAATTAGAAGAGAAAGACGGGGATAGGAAGTTGTACATACAAGCCAAGGCGAGGGAGAGGAGGGCTCGTGATTTGGATCACGTGAGCTGGAGGACGACAAAGTATCGGTGGAGGACGCGCATATTAGGCGGAGGTGGCAGTCTTACTTCCAAAAGCTCTTGAATGAAAAAAGAGATAGAGACATCGTGTAAAAATCCCAAAATTTGTTGTGTGTCTATGTGATTATGTTACAACCTTATTCACATTCGAGGACGAATGTCGCGTAAGGTGGGGAGAGAATGTAAAAATCCAAAAAATTGTTGTGTGTCTATGTGATCATGTTACGACCTTATTAACATTCGAGGACGAATGTTGCTTAAGGAGGAGAGAATGTAAAATCCGAAAAAATAATATATTTTCTGGTAATGTAAAATCTGAAAAACAAAGAAAAAAAATATATGAATAAATGGCATTAAGAGCCATATTCATGCATATCTTCCCCCTCCCCTTTTCATCTTCCTAAGCCCCTTGTCCTTCCACCTCCTTTAAGCACCTCCCTATATATCCTACATAGAACAAAATAAGAAACCTAGCACAAAGAACAAAAATTAGAAAAAAAAAATACAAAGAACAAAGAAATCAAAAAAATACCAAGAGCAAAAAGGGAGAGGATTGGTCGGAGTTTGGAAATTCACTTGCAATACGAAACAACAAAAGGTGAGTTTTCTCACTCAAAAATTCTTAGTGAAATCATTTATTTTAAGTTCAATACATGTTAGAATATGATCTGGTGTTGAAAAGAAATCATGAACTTTTGATTGTTTAAACAACTAGTTGAGTCATGAACTTTACAAACTGTTTTTACTAAGTTATACTTGTTAGAATTGAATGAAATTCGGAAGTGTTGTAAACCACTCTGTTACGATCAGATTGAGCCAAAGAGGAGATGAAACGGACTTACGGTTTAAGAGTTATCATAGTTTAAAGTTTCTGCCTCGGACTGACAAGAATCCGGAGAGACAGAACACAAAAACGTAAAACTGTACAAATTGGTAAAGAATCTGAAAATTTGTGCTAAATGAAGGTTCTAGATTTCTCTGTTGTTGACATTTTGAGACCTTACGGAGGTCTATCCGACTTACGGGATGAGAGTTATCGCTGTTTAAAGTTTCTGCCTCGGCTTGACTGAAACTCGGGAAGGCAGAACTTTACAACCTGTTTTCACTAAGTTATACTTGTTATAATTAGGTGAAATTTGGAAGAGTTGTACATCGGTATGTGAAGGTCATATTGAGATAAAGCGGGGGTAAAACGGACTTACGGATTGAGAATTATTGTAGTTTAAAGTTTCTGCCTCGGATTGATCGGAATCCGGAAAGGCAGAAAATAAAAGTGAAAAACTGTACCAACTGGTACAGAATCCGAATGGGTGGTTCACATGGGGTCATATAACACTCTGTTCTCGTCGTTTTAAGATCTTACGGGGCTTTATCGGACTTACATCTTAGAAGTTATGACTATTCTAAGATTTGACCCTGTTTTAATAAAATTCTGGCGAGACTAGTTACATGTGGCTGTTTTGCGGATGAATTTGTACTAGTTACCCAAAGTGTCTTCAAATGAAATTTGGTACAGTGAAAGGTTCCCGTGTTACCTTCGTTACAGCATAAGAAACACTTTAGTTGAAGTTACGGTTGGAGAGTTATGACTATTACAGGTATGAAGGGCAGAATGTTGAAAAAAAAAGAATATTATTTATTTGACCTTCTAAAAATACAAAGTGAATACGTGTTCACAAAAAGAAAATAATAATAATATGTAAATGTATCGGATCGAGTTGTACGCCGCAACAAATATGTAAATGCATCGGATCGGGTTGCACGCCGCAACAAAGACGTAAATGCATCGGACCATACGCCGCAACGAATATGTAAATGCATTGGATCGGGCTGCACGCCGCAACAAAGATGTAAATGTATCGGATCAGGTTGTACGTCGCAACAAATGAAAAAAACACAAAGGAATACCTTAATGTGTGGTGTGGATTGAAACAGGATATTAGTTAAATTAAGAATTTCCTATAAGGAGTTGAGAGGAGATGTTGCATACTTGTATGATAAAGGTGTTGTAACCTAATATGTTTTTGCAACATACTTATTATGTTATAATGTGATTGTACTTAGAATATTGTGAGGTTACTTTGAATTGCAGGGCGAGGTTCTCACTCAGCTCCAGATGGTAGGGCTGACTCTTTATTTAACATGTTTCAGAAAAGCGTGATAGAGGAAAGACTCCACATCAAGGCTAGCGATCGTCCCGCAACCTCTTTGCCGTACCAAATCCATTGCTTCGGACTTGGTACTTGTCATGTTTAGTATGTAGTTGAAAGGTTTAGTTTCAGCATCTCAGGAAATGCCCGTGTGAGATTGTCTCCTTTCAAACTTGGAATAATCACTCTCATTATGTCTAGGTAGAAACAGTATTTGCACGAGCATGGGTTCGAGTTATGTTTTAATGAAATTCATAAAGAGATTTCTCTACTTCCATTGGTATTACTAGTTCCGCATTTAATTACACGTCTGAATTTCGAAATAAAGAGAGTTAGATGGTGCTCCTGAAAAGGGAAAATTATCCAGGTGTCATCACGCCCTAAGTAAAGACTTGAGAAAAGTCGGGGCGTGACACATCGTGCTGGGAGATCTGGAGCAATCTGGTAGGTACCGGGATTTTGAGTATTGTAAAAGCATTAAGGTTGAGGAGGTTAAGGGTGTTGTTCGCAGGATGGGCAGGGGAAGAGCGACCGGGCTTGATGAGATCCCAGTTGAATTTTGGAAGAGCGCAGACAGGGCAGGTTTGTAGTGGCTGACTAAGTTGTTTAACGTTATTTTTAAGACGACGAGAATGCCCGAAGAATGGAAGTGGAATACAATGATCCTGTTGAACAAGAACAAATGTGATATTCAGAGTTGCAACAACTATAGAGGTATCAAGCTGCTAAGCCACACTATGAAAGTTTGGGAAAGGGTCATGGAGATGAGGGTGAGAAGAGGTGTGTCTATTTCTGAAAACCAGTTTGGATTCATGCCGAAGTGTTTGACCACAAAAACCATTCATCTTATTAGGAGGTTGGTGGAGCAGTATAGGGAGAGGAAGAGAGACTTGCATATGATTTTCATCGACCTCGAGAAGGCATACGACAAAGTTCCTAAATAGGTTCTATGGAGATGTTTGGAGGTTAGAGGTGTACATGTGGCGTACACTATGACGATCAAAGATATGTATGATGGAGCCAAGACCAGGGTACATACAGTGAGAGGAGACTCGAAGCACTTTCCAGTGATGATGGGGCTGCACCATAGATCTGCTCTTAGCCCATTCTTATTTGTCTTGGTGATGGATGGACTGACGCGACAAATCCAAGAAAATGTGCCATGTTCTTTCGCATGTAGTCACTCACATTATCTGTACTTTACCTAAGCGAGAAGCAGTACTGAACCGGAGCCACATCGAGTTAGTTCCCCTCAAAGCCTTCTTCCGAACTTGCCAACAAGTGCTTATGAAAGCAGGTCGGTGTGATCCCCGAAGGAACTCTTAGCCTCATAGCTACATGAGCTACATTAGGTTCCGTAGGGTTAGCAATACAAGAATCTCGATTGGAAAATACCTGAGGTAGGATTACTCAACGATCCTTGTTACCTTAACTCCCTTCTCCCGGGATGAAGCCTTCCAGACGACATAGTCCTAATTGATGAGACTCGTAGCGGAGTGAACACTAAGCGGGAGGTTTGGAGACAAACTCTGAAATCTAAAGGGTTCAGGCTGAGTAGGACCAAGACATAATACATAGAGTGCAAGTTCAGTAACAGGAGCGACCTTGAGCCAGGCGTGGAGGTGAGGCTTGGTACTCAGATCATTCCAAAGAAAGAAAATTTCAAGTATCCCGGGTCTATTATCCAAGGGGATGGAGAGATTGATGACGATGTCACACATCGTATTGGGGCAGGGTAGATGAAATGAAGGCTCGCATCTGGAGTCTTATGCGATAAAAAGGTGCCACCAAAACTTAAAGTCAAGTTCTATAGGGTGGTGGTTAGACCGACTATGTTATATAGGCGGAGTGTTGGCCAGTCAAGACTTCACACATCCAAAAGATGAAAGTTGCGAAGATGAGTATGCTTAGATGGATGCGCGGGCATACAATGAGGGATATTATTAGAAATGATGATATTCGGGACAAAGTGAGAGTGACCTTGGTGGAGGATAAGATGCGGAAAGCGAGGTTGAGATGGTTTGGACATGTGCAGAGGAGAGACACAAATGCCCCAGTGCGGAGGTGTGAGAGGTTGGCTATGGACGGGTTCATGAAGAGTTGAGGTAGACCGAAGAAGTATTAGGGAGAGGTGATTAGACACGATATGGCGCAGGTGCAACTTACTGAGGACATGACCTTAGATAGGGGGTTGTGGAGAACACGGATTAGGTTAGAAGGTAGTCGAGCGTAGTCACTGCTGACTGGCCCAGTAGTTGTAGTGTTATTATTGTGGAATTAAAACAGCCTATAATACTAATAGGCGCAATATTGCTTTATAGTCCCCTGTAGTTTGATTTTTGCTGCTACTGCGCTAGTTACTACTTACTTTTTCGAAATGTGCTATCATGGCCTATTCGCTTTTAATACCAGTATTTTCATACTGCTTTAATTTTTTTTTGACCGGATCTGACCGTTTCTCTTGTTTTGCTTGTGCTTATGCTTTATCTTGAGCCGAGGGTCTCTAAAAAACAACCGCTCTACCTACCAACGTAGAGGTAAGATCGCGTACACTCTACCCTTACCAGATCCACGTTGTGGGATTTCACTGGGTATGTTATTGTAGTGTTTATATTATTAAAAACATAATGTTGGCCAACTGATACAACACACAACACGTTTGGGAATATCTAGAAAGTTTAACACCGCAGTATAACATCGACAAATTCATATTAATCCACAACACAAGAATTTGATGCACCAAAGCAATCATTTGGTAGGCACAAAAAGAAAAGCTAATTATGCTCTAACAAGAAAGACAATGAAAATAAAGCAAAATAATTCCTCTTAACATGCCTGAAGCTTCTGGGAAGTCAAAAGTGCTTACTTTAAAAAGTTGAGGTGTTTGACCATGTTCAAACATATAAAGAAAAGAACTAAAAGCAGTAAAACCCCACACAATTAACATAGAAGAAACATAAAGACAAGATACCTGAGACCCAGAAAGCTCTTCAAACTGCTTCACCCACTCCTCCATCATTGGATCATTCCCCATGTTCTCCAATCCGGGTCTCGGCCCAGCCACTGATTCCAATCCTTTAACAGCCTCCCTAGTCTGCTCCCTAAGCTTATCAAGAGCTTCAGCTACGTGCGAGTCTTTTGATTCACCAGAAGCCTTTTGCTTCCCCTTTTTCTTAGCATTCCTATCAGGCAACGTCATCCCTAGCCCTTGAACCCCACCAGGCATAACAGAACTATCTTTCTTCTCCTCTCCATCCCTAATTCTACAATCAAAAGCAACCCTTTTAAATTCACAGCTAAAAATTCAACCCCATTAGCTTAAAATACAAGTAAGGATATACTCCCTCCGTTTCAATTTGTTTGTCTTACTTTCCTTTTTAGTCCGTTTTAAAAAACATGCCACTTTCTATATTCAGTAGCTCTTTACACCCATCATCTTTCATGACACATTTAAGACCACAAGATTCAAAGGGCATTTGCGTACATTATATACATCTTTAGTTAAGACCACAAAATTCAAAAGTTTTTTATTTTCTTAAACTCCGTGTCGAGCCAAACTAAGACAAACAAATTGAAACGTAGGGAGTATATGCCACAAGAGAAAGCAGAAACCTTTGAGAACCAGAAGTGATATTGAGGCTCTGAAAATCATCCAAAGCACCTAAAAATGAAAAATTAAGAAAAGGGTAACTTTGGATAATCCAATTCAATACATATATTTACTGATATACAGTTAAAGATGGAAACTTTTAGATAAATGGGGAAAAGGGTAACTTTGAATGACCCAATTCAATTCAGTCACCTAAAAATGAAAATCAAGAAAAGGGTAACTTTGAATAATCCAATTCAATACATATATTTACTGATGTATATAACCTAAAAACAGTTAAAGATAGAAACTTTTAGATAAATGGGGAAAAGGGTAACTTTGCATGACACAATTCAATTCATCAACAACAACATACTCGGTGTAATTACACAAGTGGGGTCTGGTGAGCCCTTAGCTCTACTTTGTAGGCAGGTTATTTCTCATAGACTATCGGCTCAATGGAAAGCAAACACAAACAATCAAACAAAGAAATAACAAAATTAAAGACTCAATTCAATTCAGTCACATGTAATTCTAAGGTAAGAAATTCAGTAACAAATTGATAAATGGTGAAAAAGGGTGAGATGATACTTACTGTCAAGGAGTTGGTCCAAATCATCAGAGTGGTCAGTAGCCATGGATTCCTTTAGATTCTCTGATTGGATAAAGATTGTGTATGTTCTTGGTTTTAGTCTATTCACTAAAAATATCAATAAAAATCCAATCTTTATGAATCTTTTTGAAGGGAAAATGCAAAACAGATAGGAACACACAAGGTTGAGCTCAAAAGGGTATGTACGGTGACGTTTTGGGACTTAACCGCCGACCATGGGTTTTACTTTCCCGAGGCTAATCATTTGGTAAACAACCTTTTTATCGTTGGAAACAATAAAAAAAAGAACTTTATATAGGATTGTACATTACGTACTGAATTTTTCATTTAAAGTACAATTTATACCTCGTCCCATTTTAAATGTTGTTTTAGATTTTTTCATGTTGATTAAAAAATAATAAATATAAAATATAATTAACTAAGTTATTCCTCAAATACTCCCTTCGACTCAAAATAAATTTTTACTTAATTTTTTTATTTTGATTCGAAATAAGTGTTCACTTACATAATCAAATTTTTTTTTTTCAAATTAATCTATTTTTAGAATAAGTGAATTTTTATGTAATCAAGTAATTTAAAAGTATTAATTAGATAATATTTACTAACTAAAAATAATTTAGTCAAAATACCTATTTTTTAGGAGTTAGTGTCTTCTCGTGACACTTATTTCGAACCAGAGGAAGTAATGCTTTTGAGAATCGAACAATATTGAAAATAACTACTCTCACTATTTCATAATAAGTCTTGTTTTTAACTTGAGCACGCCCCTAAAAAAATTACACTCTTAGAAAGTAAAAAATATTTTTATTAATTTACCTTTAAGCAAATGTCTTGAGAAAGAGGTATATCTTTAATGATTTCATATTTATGTAAAATTTATTTATTTAAATAAGAATAAAATTATAAGAAAAAATAATGTCTTATTTTAAAATAAAATGTAAAAGGTTGATCTTTAATGTCTGAACTTTCTTAAGAAAGGATGAATCCAGTAACATGTAGAATAACTCGGGGATGATATTTGTTCATTGTGATAGTACTATGTATCAACAACATACCCTAAGAGAAAACTCTCTCAACAACAATGACGTTTTAGCTTCATCGTTGAATCTTTCTGTCAGGTACTTTCATCGTTGAAGCTTCACCTTTGCCTCTTTCTCTCCCTTGGTTGTGTTCATAAAATGCATCTGGGTTCATATCTAACTCCTTTTAATATCGGATGCTTCTGTTCTATTTCAGGTGATACTCATCTTCAATCTGTATTACTTTTTTATTTGAAATGTAAATCTATTTTTGTAGCTGTGAAGATGAAATTTAGGGATTTACTAGTATCATAAAGCTTTTCTTTTGTATCGAAGAGCTTATGAACACGAAAATAAGTTTAATTCAGATATTTCCAAATCAACATGTTCAATTAATTGAGTGTCACATTTGGCTTGCAATTTTAGGTTTTGGTTACAGAACTACAATGAATAAGTTTTCTAAAACTTCTTATAAGGGTACTAAAAACTCCGATGGCAAGCTAAAAAACTACTGGATGAAATTATTTTACAACTTTTTTTTATTCTCAGAGGCTAAAAGACTGTTGCTTAATCTCTGTGTTTTTTTATTTTGTGCCTGTTATTTACATAAATATATGGTAATTGCGATTTGATTTTAGAAATTTAGTGAAAGAAAACTAGTTAGTACTCTGAATTAAAGTCTTGCATAGCTGTCGATAAAGATACTTTTTTTGGTAGATGGCTGAGGCTAACATGATACAGGGTACTGTGATAATCAGATATATCTCTTTAAGCAACACAACAAAAATTTACAGGGTATCCGGGAACCTACCCGGAACCTCCATGATTGCTACGGGGAGTTTCCAGATAGTAAATTTAGGAACCGATCTTTTACTGGGTAGGGTCCGGATAGTTCAAAAAAGTTAGGGTACCGGACCCGCTCACCCCTACTATTTGGCCAAAAACTAGCACCTATTATTAACTCGCATCTCCTACCACAAAAACCCTCCATCTTTTCCCTAATTCCTTTCTTATCCCCAAAAATAAATCCCTAAATTCGACAATCTGATCTCCATATGTAAAATTTGAGAAGTTGCCTCTCTTTCTGTAAGCTTGAACGACTAATCCTGTTATGTTTTTTTATTGATTTTCCACCTTTGGCCCGCATGATTTTTTTTTTGCAATTAGTGTTTCATTTGATCTTTAATTACCTGGGTTCCTAAATAGATGATACTCTTCTGTTTATATGGTTTGGAAGTGCAATTTATTTTCATAGACTGTCTAATTGTTTTTTTCTCTTCTTTTCTGTAATAAACAATCACCAGTAATTATTTTAGGGATGGAATGTTTTCTGCAAACTATTTTATTTCAGAACAGTCACGGCATGTGTTAAACTTAACAACAACATATAAGTGTAATACCACAAGTAGAGTCTATGCCGACCTTCCTTTGTGGGGTAAAGATGTTGTTTCCTATAGACTCGCTCAAAAGAAAATGTACCAACGCAGGATTGTATGAAAAATAACACAATAAAATAGCAAGATACAAGACAAGTGAAGCAACAGATAGTAATACACATTGAAGAATAGGAAACTACACGATAACTAAATAATATTACTAAAAAGAAGAGCACGTGTTAAAATTATTATAACTATATTTGTTTTGATAAGCTATTCTTCAATTCTCTTCTCCTTAATAAGTATTGTATAGAAGATTAGAGAAGAAAAGCTACACGTATTTGGGAAATCATTGTACTTTACACTGGTTACAAGAGAAAAGGGACTACATGTTTTTTCATCCATACTGCCAAGTGTAATACAAAGGTGTATATATAGGGCCCAATATATTCAGCTAACTAGTTATCAATGCTAATATACTAGTGTTTATTTTAATGACCGAGAGATCTGTCTGGGGCCAACTACAATTTGAAACTCGGGGATAATGTGCCAGCCCCTCTATCCTTCTCCACTGCAATACCAAACTTAGTTTGCATGGCACAAAGCTCGAACCTGCGACCCTAAGTCGCCCGTCCCTCACCCTTTGCTACTTGAACTAAGCCCTAGGGACTACTAGTCTTAGCTTACTAATATAACAACATACCCAGTGTAATCCCACAAGTGGGGTCTGGGAGAGTAGAGTGTACGCAAACTTTACCCCGAATTCGAGGCAAAAGGGAAAGGAAAAAGGGTGTTGTTATGGTGGAGAAAAGGAGTAACAGCCTTTCATATACTTAATATCATGCATTATGTATTTGCCTATGTGTGCATTTTGAATATTTTGTAAGTCTACTTGATTACCACACTTTCTTCATACTTTTAATACTCAAAGTTAAGTCTAACTTGATTAAGTAATTGTAGATAGTCTATTTGAATACTTGGAGTTGAATATTATAAGAAGAAGTGATACCTGGAAGAAAAGCTTGGTGATCTTCTTTCCCTAAACACAAGGATTTGCTGACCTCTGTGGCTCTGTGGCTCTGTGACTCTACTGTATAAAGCAGAGATTCTGTAGAATTGGTGAATGGTTATGATGAAGGAACCAACTCCTAGAAGAGAGAAAGAAAATCACAACAATATAAACAAAAATAGCTATAGTAGTATGAGATGTTCGCACTGCGCCGGTCCTCTTTCTAAGGAGATGGTAAAACGACTGGTTCTTATACTTTTTTGGTGTGGTTTTGTCGTGTTATACTATGTATATATGTATGAGTGTCTCTCTCTTTCCATTGCAGGAGACAAGCGAGTGGACGGTTCCACCTCTAATCCGGGATAGCTTTTCTATGGTTTGATATCGATGATTTGTGTTAACACTACTTTGTTTTCCCATTCTTGAATGATAAAATCCGGTTCTCTCCGGAAACATGGGTTTTGTAGTTGAATTCTTAAATGAATTTAATTGTTGTATACTTCATCAAAAAATTGAATTCTTGTATATCAAAACATATGAGGGTTATATAAAATAAAAATACCTATGATTTTAGAATTGTGTTAATATTATCTGACCCCCCCCCCCCCCCCTTTAAAAAAGTGTTTGATGAAATCGCCAGTAGAAAATGTATAGCATAAATTGGGGAAGAGTTCTAAAAGTAATATGCTATAGCCTATAGCGGTATGTTTTTTCTTACATTCCTGTTGTCACTAGGTCTGCTTGTTCTAATTCATATCCCTTCCTCTCTCTTGCCTCTCCCCGACCCCCATCCTACCCATTTCTTAACTACTTTCCCTAATTTTTCAGATTGGTTCCGCGGTTGGTGGTACTACAAGTGCATTTTATGGCTTCAACCATGGTACATAGCAGTCTTGTCACCATCTTCCTTAGTTTCTTTCTGTATTCATTAAGCATTTGTAATTCTTGCTGTTAACAGTTCTGTGTATTTAAATCCTATTTCAGAGGTGAAATGTTGTCTATTGATTGTAATCTGTTTTTTTTAATAAGCTATTGATTATAGTCTGTTTTATATGGAGCGATATATATATTGATGATTCATATAGCCTAATTCAACTAGTATGGAATTAAAGCTTGTTATATAATCTGCTTCATATAACAACCAACCATGTTGTAACATGAAGAAAGAATCTGTATACAATTAAAAGGGGAGAATTTCCATGCTATTCACACACTGGTTCCAGAGATTTCTGGGTGTATTTCTCTCTTAGGGCTCACAATAATATAATTACAACATCTCGTTTTGTTTACCTAAGTATCTGATGGAGGATGCCAAAGATTTAATCTGGATTTTATTTTTCGTATATCTGGAATATCCGTATTTGCTCCTATATTTGTTTTCTTCACAAATTCAGAAATTTGTAGGTCACCTAACGTTCAATCTGAGTTGTAAATATCTCCCTGCTTTTTGAGAAAATGCCTAAAACTTCTGGGATTACTTTTGAGGAATTACAAATTAAATGTCGAAGGAAATCCATATTCTTACTTTGGGAAAAACTTGGAATTGTGTTATTCTTTTAATGATAACCACATGCACTAAAAATGTCTAAAAGATGTGCAAAGATCTTGGTATTATGCTGTTTCTATCTAAATTATTCTTCCTATGTAACAGAAGATGCATTTCTGGTTTCTATAGTAGTACTCTCAGGATAATGCATGCCTGTCATTGAAGTGTCTGTTGAGTCATTGAACCTTTTTAATCAACTTCATGTCTATACTGGAGCCTATATACTCTTTCTTCTTCCTACTAAATATGTTGGAATTTGTTTTTTTAATAGAACCTGTCAATATTGCACCTTTTCCCGGTTCTGATACGTTAAATCTGAGACGAAAATACTGTCTGTCAAAAGAAATATGTCAAATATGAGACGACTCATTTATGTATAAATATTGTGCTTATGTTATATGAACCTGGCATCCACATTGATGTGAATATGTTGTCTGAATGGCAATTATATCATTGTTGATCAACAAATCTTGTTTCTATCTTATTCTTCTTGTTCCTACTTGCAGTGATGCCGATTGTTAAAAGGTTCATTAAAGGACCTATGTGGTTGCATTTCCTTGTTGGTGTAAGTTATTCTTTTTTTCTCCTTGTGCTGTGAGATACAAAGGGTACTGTATAAGGAGGTTTGGAAGAAACTTGTAATAAATTCTCAGCAAGGCTTAGAGATGCTCACATTCATTGGAATTACGATATTCAGAAGCACTAGGCTTTTGTCTAGGAGTGTTAGTGTCCATCTTGTAAATTCTATTGTCAGCACTACCTTTGAGTCATAAAAAATTTACACAATAGTAAAGCATATCTACATACATGACAAACAGGTACAACTTGTATTGTTTATTGAAAAGTAAAAATTAGAATAGTGTTCTTTTTTATTGATGGATTAAGAGCTGTTTTTTCACTCTTTTTTGTGTTGGGTTTATGCAGGCCCCTCCTGTGATTGTTTTCTCATCTGCATGTGCAGGGATGGCAGGTTTGAACTTGCTTCTTTCGAACCTTTAAATTGTCTATTCTAGTTTTTGTTTTACCTATTAGTGTTTCTAGATTGTATGCTCTCGACATGAGTAAACCTTGAATGTATTCCCTTGTTTTGCTCCATTTGACATTCTTTTCCATGGTTGAAACCTTACAGGTGGTGCTGTTCCAGCATTTGCACAGCTAGCATCTTCTTCTTACCATGCTGCCATCTCATCTTCCTCATTACCACCTACAGCCTCACAAGATGAGAACATGAGAAAATCTACAACTTCTTCAACTCTGTAGCTTACACACTGAGCGGAGATATTTTTACTATCAGGAATCTTTCTGCATTCTCCTGATTGTTTTACTAGCTTGGTTGTGTTTAAGATGTTTACTTCTATCAGATGGAATTAGTCAAGGTACATAGAAGCTGGCTGAGACATATACAGTTATAACCAAAAACAAAAGTCTGCTTCTGTGGTGGATTTTGTTTCCTTCAAGAGAATATGTGACTTGTCCATGTAATGAGTTTGTTTATTTTGGAGAAAATCTCAAAATACATGAAAACACCTCTAAAACTTGTCTTCAAAATGAACTTTATCGGGTAATTCTTTACCCTCCTATTCTAGTTTGAAGTGATTTTAATACCGGGTGATGTGGCAAATAATATTCCAAAAGCCCGTGGAACGAAAAACTAATACTGAAAATGGTCTCAAATGTACATGTGTCACTTTTTAATTGGATGATACAATTAGTTATATTTTATTTTCCACTTTTGATTATCTTTTTCCTTTTTTTGTTTTTATTTTTTTATTCTTTCCAAACTCTTTCTCTTTGTTGCTTCTGCGCCAGTAATTCCGACGCCATCTCCGCCCCTAGACGTCCTTTTTATTTCTTAGAAAATAAATTTAATTGATAGATTTGATCTGACACGGGTTGTCGGACGATCCATCAATTAGTATAACTTATTTTGACCCTAAATGTTGATCTAACCGGACCATTTATTACTCCTAAACCCGGAGGGAGTCGGCCCGGGACTAAACAGAAACGGCGGAGGAGTCATCGAAATACTCAAATTCACTTGAAAGTTGTTTAAGGGTAAAAAATTACTTAAATTGCTAAAGTGAGTTTTGGAGACAAGTTTAGGGGGTGATTTGATGTACTTTCTCTTTATTTTGTAAATTCCAACCTTTATGTTTCAGTGATGATATAAATTTTGCCTTTTAAAGAGAAAATGCAACTGTTACGAGAGGGAAAACAAAGTCTAAGAAGACAACTGTAATTGCTAGAAGAGTCATCCATCAATCTTGCTTGTAGTAGATGCCACGGATGCAAGTTCTTCTACATAGCATCTGAAAGTTTTACAACGTTGAAAGTCCAGCCTAGTTCTTAAGCAACAGAATCTGGAACCTCAGTTACAGTCATCTTGCTAGTTAATCCAATTAGCTTTTGAGTCTCCTCATTCATCTTCACATTATCCTTTTTCATCCTCTCTGCAACTATCATTGGCATCTTACCCGCATTCACATAAGTTCGGAGAAGTGCATTATATATCTCTGTATTCACATATTTAGCATATCGAAGGGTAACTAGCAACTGTTCTGCCACCTGAATGTTGCCCTGCTCTTCAACCGCATGAAACATCTCTTTAACCATCTTTGTATCAGGATCCCATTTTGAAACACTAGTAACAGCTTTTTTGAAAAATCCGACAACTTTATCCATTTCTTTTTGCTTCAAATAACCCCATGTAAGAAGCTCCCAAGTGGTGTAGCTAGGAGATATGCCTTTCTGCACCATTCTGTTGTGAAACTCAACAGCCTTTTCCATCTCATTTTTGTTAATGTAAGCAGCAAGAAGTAAATTTGAAATCCTAGTATCCTTGGTCACAGAAACAGATTCCCATTCAGTGTACAGTTTCATTGCTTCTCCAAATTCATCCAGTTTCAGTAAAGAAGATATCATACAAGTATATTCTGTATCACTCAATTTACGGAACATTGACTTCATCTCCTTCCATATTCGGAAAACTTCATCCTTGCTCTCTAGATTTGTATGCAAACTAATGAGAGAAACATATGCAAATCGAAGCTTTCTGGAAATCCTTTTCTCCATTTCTCTCAAAGTCGACTTTGCCTTATCCTGAAGTGAGTTCTTAATGTAGATGTTGGTTAATGTGCTAAATGTTATCCAGTCAGGGTCCAATTTTGCCTTCTTTAGGTCAACGAATGCTTCCTCTGCAGCTTCAACACTATTCAGCGACGCAAAAACTCCCAACAGCAGATTGTATGTGACAATATCAGGAGCGGAATTTTTCTTCAATTCCTCAATCAGGCGTGGAACTTTCTCTAGTTGCCCTTGGGATATGTATAAGGTAAGCATATGATTATACGCAAGGCAATTCAAGAAACCGCATTCGGACATTTTTTCCATCAAAGACTCAGCTTTAGCAGTGTCCTTATACTGGACATAGGTGTGGAGAAGGGCAGTACAGGTGGTCTGGACCTTCAGTTTATCAGGTAGGTCTTCAAAAAACTTATCCGCACTGTTCATATCACGAACTTTTGCAATCAAGTCCAAGTGAACTGCATAGTCACCAGATACTAGTTGGATATCATCTTGTACCCTCATCCATTCACAAACCTGTAAACATAACCCCATCAATACTGCATATTCCTATGCTATTAAATGTGGAACATGTCTCCTAGCTATTCACAAAACTGTGATTTTCTCACAAGGGCTTTTTAGAAAACTATGAGACACTTAATCAAGAGCAGGGACAATAATTAATTTTAACAAAACACGAACAAACAGTAGAAGAAATAAATTGTATGTTTGTATTACGCTTTTACAGCATGCTTACCGTTCTTCACATCAGTCAGTGGCCACAGTTTCTAATTTCTATTAGCAATAATCTAAGAAATTTCAGCAAGCTTGAAGACTCTAGCAATTCCCTTTATAAGTGAAGACTCGGTAACAATTGGGAATACTGTAAAAAGTAGTTACCTTCTAAATCATATAACACCATTTCTTGGAATTGTAACCCCTTGTTCAGAATCCAATGTGGCACCGTGTACAATGAATTGGAGTTTGTATTCAGCAATTTAACCACATACAATATTTCACTATTCAATAAAAGAAATTACACTTTACAGTTCTTACCCTACCTCATTCATCCTTAACTATTTTCATGGCAAAATATAGAAGCATGCCTATAAAACAGTCGGCGAAAAAGAATTCCAGTGCTGTAATACTCTACCACTATAAGCCTAAGAAGTAAAATGACTCAAAAGTAAATCATGAAACAGTTAACGAGAAGGAAGAGAAACCTCAAGGGCATGTTTATATCGTTTGTGTCTTCGCAACTCCCGGACAATTCGATTGAGCTCATACTTGCGGACAGGGTGCCCTTGTTCCTTCCACTTGCGTATAGCAATTACAGCACTACGTTTTGCATAGACCAGGCTCAAAAGCCTCTTCCCCAGTGTGTCTCTGCCACCAGAACTTGTGGCAGTACTAGTGCCACCTTCTGAACTAGTGGTAGTGCTAGTGCCACCCCCTGACCTTGTGGACTTCACTGTCGTCACAGCTTCAGTCGATAAAGGGCGAACAGCAGCATAAGATCTCCGAACCAAACGGAGCAACATTTTTATTCTCAGCACAGACACTTTGTATTGCCTGCTTCGAAACGAAGATCAGAATGATATAACCATAAAAAGAAAAATTCCAAGACAAGAAATGTACTTCAACGCATTTTTTAAGATACTTGAGTCTAACAATCTTTGTAACAAAAAATTATACATCAAATGTACTTCAACGCATTTTTTATTTTCTTCGATGGGCCAGCTTTACTTGCACCTCGACTATTTCACCGAGTACCAACTATCTCTCACAAACACATGTACATGGTAACTCTGTCCACCAACGCTTAGGTAGATGGGAGTAAATCACACCGTTGGAATTTGAACTTGAGACCTCAGGAAATCATGGTATTATTTGTTTCTGCTTAAAGTTGAACTGAGACCTCATAATTCTTCTCCCCCACTTAAATGTACTTCACCACAGTCTAAATCAACTACCCCGAATAATAGTAAATGTGCTTTCAGACCTTATATTTTGATGACAAGGGAACCCGCAGTGCACAGGGTAAACCCGGTCCTGTGTAATAGCCCGCAAACCACAAAGAAAAAATAACCCGCACTAGGCAAGCCCCATGCGACGAACTCGACCAGCAAAAAAAGACCTTATATTGACCTCTTTTAATTTAGATTTTTAATACTAAATCCATGACCTTACCCACTATTTCTCAATTTAGCTACACATTGCCCAATGATTCCCCAACTTAAGCACAAAAAGCAAACTGTCTTAGCATTTGCTTAATTTTAAAAATTTATCTTCCAGAAAAAACTACAAATATCCACCATTCTTTAGGCACCAAATAAACTTTCATTTCTCTGCTTAACCACAAATACATCAATAAGTTTAAACTGAATGAAAGATCATAGGCGGCTTATCAAGGAATTACATAAATTAAAAACTAGGGTTTCATGAAGAGATAAATTAGTAAATAATCAACCTACTGTGCGTGTGATTCGCAGGTCAATTTACTCGCCAGCGAAAGAGTTAGGATTTAGGGTTTAACACTTCCTGTGTTTATTTCGGGGTTTCCACTTGGCCCATTATGTAACTAATTAAATCCGAAGCTTTAAAAAAAAACAAATTCAATCCGTAATACATTGATAACTACTCTCTTTATTTAATCTTGACATTCCTTCTCTTTTAATTTATGCAGCATAGTACGAATTTTTATAGTTAATTTTTAAAATTTTAACTTAAATTTGGAGATAGAATTTTTAAATTTTTTAAAAATAAAATGTATATATATTTAAAAATTATATAAAAGTACTATAAATCGCAATAATTAATGGACTCGCCAAACTTTCTCTTATACTATCTTCATGTTCATATTTTTTTTGCTTTTTTTCTCTTTTTTTTAAGCTAAAAATATTAGCTAAACATTTTAGACTAATAAAAGTATAGGAAAACTAAATACTCTATCCGTCTCAATTTATATGATGTAGTTTGACTAGACAATGTTTAAGAAATTAAGTAAGACTTACGAATTTCATGATCTAAAACAAGCTAAAGATATTTGTGTAATTATAAATTATATGATTGAAACAGGGGAAATATACATCTTGTGAAGCGTAAAAGATAAAAAATTAAATTAAATTATTACTAAATAAAGAAGTGTATCATTCTTATTGAAATTGATTAAAAATAAAAGTGTGTCATATAGATTGAGACAGACATAATATACAACAAGAAGTAAGTAAGCAAACTGCCAAAGACATTAGCTTATTTATTAAAAATATAAATTAGTATAAAATATTTTTTTATAAAAGCAATTATTTTGCAAATTACAAAAAAAAAAACTTATATCTAGTATATGACCCTACTTTTTTCAAGATTAAAATTTGCTAAAAATGATATAAAATCAAAATATTAAACTTAAACTTTTTTGTTATATTTTCTTTTATAATATTTTTTCTTTTGAACGAATGAACTTGTCCTCTATCATATCCTTTCGGTATAAATATATATCATGTGGGTATTGTAGAAAACTTATGAGTTCTTTAAGGAATTGATTAGTCTACACTGGGTATGCTTTTGTTGAATTGATTAGCCCTCTGTGATACTCTGTAAATATATGATATATGTACTATGTGGGTATTATAAAAAAACTGATGAGTTTTTATAAATGATTGAATAAGTCATATTTGATACTCTGTCAGTATATGATATATCATGTAGGTCAGTCATTCATGATACTCTGTCAGTATATGATATATCATGTAGGTCAGTCATTCATGATACTCTGTCAGTATATGATATATACCATGTGGGTATAATGAATATTTTGTATTGTTATTATGTTAGTATATGATATAGATCATGTGGGTATAATGAATATTTTGTATTGTTTTCCCAAAAAAAAAAAATCAAACCCACACGACTAAAGTTCGAGACCATATTTATATGTAATTGTAAAATTCAGGGAATTTCTTTTTGTTTTAAACAAGAATATATATAATATATACATTCCGACAATAATGTCCTTAGTGAAGCTTATAAGAATATGTTCTAGTGAAAATGATACATCAAACTAACATAAGGGTGTTATTTTATTCCTAAAAGGAAAAGAACATATTAATAAACTTATGGTATTATTTCAATTCCTAAAAGGTTTGTTGGTAAATGCAATGGAACTAATGGTCTTCACCTAAAACACGTGGACTGAACGTCCACTTTCCCCTAAGTCATTGTCTTTTAATTTCCTCCAACTCTTGTCCTTCCACCTCCTTTATGTTACACATAAACATCTCTAGTTATATATGTTACTTATATACAAATAAAATACCTAGCACAAAGAATAGGAAATCAGAAAAAAAAACAAGTGAAAAGAAGAGGAAAAAAATCTGGGAAAATACCAAGAGGGCAAGAAGAACAAGAATCAAAATACTAGAGAGTAAGGATCATTTTAGCAACCAAACAATAACAATCTTCACACTTACAAGGTGAGTTTTCTCACTCAGAAATTCTTGGTAACATCCTTTATTTTAAGTTCAATTATTTTAAGTTCAATACATGTTAGAATAAGAATTGAGTGTTGAAAAGAAATATTGAACTTTTGATTGTTTAGACAACTAGTTGCGTCATGAATTTTACGAACTATTCTCACTGAGTTATAATTGTTAGAATTTGATGAAATTCGGAAGAATGGTACACCTCTCTATTATGATCATATAGAACCAAAAATGAGGTAAAATGGACATACGGTTTAAAAGTTATTATAGTTCAAAGTTCCTGCCTTAGATTTGGCTGAAATTCGGAAAGACATAATTACAGACTGTTTTTATTGAGTTTTACTTATTAGAATTATATAAAAATTTACATGGTTGTAAATATCTCTGTTACGGACAGATATAGCTAAAGAGAGGTTAAAATAGACTTACGAGTTGAGAGTTATTGTAGTTTGAAGTTGCTGCCTCGGATTCATCGGAATCCAGAAGGGCAGGACGTTGAAACATAAAACTGTACTAATCCGTGGGAAATATGAAAATTGGTTTTAAATGAAAGTTCTATATCTCTCTGTTTTGGACATTTTGAGACCTTACGGAGGTATATCCGACTTACGGATTGAGAGTTATCGTTGTTTAAAGTTTCTGCCTCGGATCTATCAAGATCCAGGAAGGGCAGCGAATAAAAGTGTAAAACTGTACCAAATGGTACAGAATATGAAAGGATGGTTCAAATGGAGACGTGTATCTCTCTGTTCTCGTCGTTTTGGGATTTTATGGGGCTTGAACGGGTTTACAGATTAGGAGTTATGACTATTCTAAGATTTGATTTTGTTTAATAAAAATTCTGCCGAAACAAATTTCATGTGGCCGTTTTGAGGATAAATTTGTGTTAGTTACCCAAAGTAGTTTTAAATGAAATTTGGTACAGTGAAAGATTTCCGTCTTACCTTAGTTTCCGCTTGAGAAACACCTTAGTTGGAGTTATGGTTAAAAAGTTATAATCGTTACAAGTATGAATGACAGAATGTTGGGAAAGAGAATATTATTTATTCGATCTTCTGAAAAATATGAAAAGTGAATACGTGTTCACATAAATATATAAATATAAACATAATGGATCGGGTTGCACGCCGCAACAAAACGTAAAGTGAATACGCGTTCACAAATACGTAAATATAATGGATCGGGTTGCACGCCGCAACAAAACGTAAAGTGAATACGCGTTCACAAATACGTAAACATAATGGATCGGGTTGCACGCCGCAACAAAACGTAAAGTGAATACGTGTTCACAAATACGTAAATAGAATGGATCGGGTTGCACGCCGCAACAAATATGAAAGATGAATACATGTTCACTTATATATAAATATGAAAAGTGAATACGCGTTCACAAATATATAAATGTAACAAACATATGGAAATGCAGGGGAATGTCTTAACGTATAATACGAGATAAAATGAAGTGTTAATTAAACTGAGAATTTTCTATGAGGAGTTGCTGCATATTTAAAGGTGTTGTAACCTGATATGTTTTTGCAATATGTTTATTACGTTATAATGTGATTGCACTTGGAATATTGTGGTGTTACTTTGAATTGCAGGGTAAGCTTCTCACTCAGCCCCGGATGGTAGGGCTGACTCTTTATTTAACATGTTTCAGGAAAGCGTGATAGAGGAAAGGTTCCACGCCAAGGCTAGCGGTCGTCCCGCAGCCTCTTGTCATACCAAGTCCATTGCTTCGGGCTTGGTACTCGTCAGGTTCAGAATGTCAGTTCCAGTGTCTCGGAAAACGCCCTTGTGGAATGGTCTCCCTTCCAACTTAGAATAATCTTTGTCAGTATGTCTATGTAGAAACAATATTTGCACGAGCATGAGCTCGCGTTATGTTTTCAATAAAGTCATAAACAAATTTCTTTATTGTTATTTTTATTAATAGCTCCGTATTTGAATATAAGTTTAAATTTATAAATAAAGAGAATTAAATGGTGCTCCTGGTGGGAAATAATTGTCCAGATGTTATCACGCCCTAAGTAAAGGCTTAGGAAAAGTCGGGGCGTGACAAGTTGGTATCAGAGCTAAACCTGGTTAGGAGATTCTAGGAAGTTTCTTCGAGTTGGGTGTTTGAACGGTTACTTATTGCGACGGTGTGCGCGTCACCTTAGTAATAAATGAACGTAATAACATCATAAAGTTTCTCTTCTTTCATACTCCTCTCGTGCCTATCTTGAGTCTTTTTCAAGACTTGATTCTTGTACTACCTCTTTCACGCGGGTTAGAAAGAAGATTGTACAACATTATATTGACCAATAATTATTGTGTAGATGGTGATTATAAGGCGAGTTCCAACAAAGAGGGAAGTACTCGAGGAACAGGCAAAGGAAATGCAAGCTCAGAAGGAATTCATGCGTCGTAAGATGAACTCGGGAGATGATTTTAACGAGTATATGTGCGACACAATCGTACTTTGTGCGTATTTGCTTAGGAGTAGACATAAGAGGCGTTCCTACGACCCGACCTTCTTCAACTTTCCGATTGGAGTCATATTACAGATAATATTCAACTCTGTCCCGGAAAAATTTTGATCCTCATTCAGAGGGGCAAAGATGCTAAGAGGAGATGTTACAGAAGATTCCTTGACCAAAATTTTATTTCAGGTAATAGTAGTAAGGGAAAGAATGAGCGAAATGGAAAGGGAAGCAAGGAAGAAGGTTCACAGGGAGTTGAATGCCAATCAGCAGAATAGGCGAATTATGCGGTTAAGCCCTTTAGAACGTGTTGTATTAGGTGCATGTTCGAGTAAGAGAGCTATAGGGAATGACATAGAATGACATGCTCTGATGTATTGTAATGTCATGAAATATTTTCAAATATGAGGAATGAAGCATTATTAATGCAAGTTATGAGTTGTCATTATTGTTTAGTTAATCTGCGTTTTCTTGTGGTGTTGCATGCTTATGAACTATAAGAAAATTTTAAGAGCTAGAGTAGACATTCCGTCTTCTAAAATATGAGTGTGTTTGTCTTCACAGAAAATGGTGAATTCACAAATTCCGGGGGCTCAAGAGGAGGTTCATCACGAAGCTCATGTACCTCCAGTTGACGTAGTGGTGTCTGAAGGGAGCGGAGAAAATGTTGGAGAGAACGAGAGTCAAATGGCCCAAGAAACGGTGGGACAAAAACTAGATAGACTCATAGAGTTAATGACAGCTGCAGTTCCACACATGGTTCCGCCCGCACCTAGTGTCTCTGTCATAGCCCCGAACCAGAACCAGACGGCCCAGGGACCGATTGCGACTGCACCACGGACCGAGAGTGTAGAAGCTCAAGCAGTACCTGATAAGCTATGGGCAAATTTTATGAGGAGAAGGGGACCACTTTACTCAGGGAAGGACCCCAAGGCCGACCCGATAATATTCCTCAATGAAGTTGAAGACTTAATGTTCACATTGGGATGCGTGGAGACGCAGGGCGTCAACTTGGTAGGCGCACGACTAGTGGATGATGCAGGGGTGTGGTGGAGGAATTTTAGGAAAAATCGTCCCCCGATGTCACCACCAATGACTTGGGGAGGGTTCAGAGCGGCATTCATTGAGAAATTCATGCCTAATACGCGCAAGGATGCGCTCAGACGAGAGTTTGAACAGTTGAAACAAGGTGACCGTAGTGTATAAGAATATGATACACAGTTCGTGAGGTTATCGGCATACAACACACATGTTGTCCCTACAGAAAGGGATAGAGTCAAGCGATTTGTAGAGGGTTTAAACCCGAGCATAGCAGAGAAAGTGGTGGCGTTAGCCAACTATCGAACTTATCTTCAGATTGTCGATATGACTTTGAGGGTAGAAGGTTTCGCTAAAGCAAAAAGAGAATATTCGCAGAAGAGATTTCGGACGTCAGGATCATTTAATCAGAGTTAAAATCAGAAACAGGAGTTTAGTAAGGGATATTCAGGACCGAACCAATCTGTGGGCCAGTCTTATTTCAAGCCTAAGGGGCACAGTTGGTTTAATTACCAATGTAGCAATGACAAGGCCAACAACCCTAACCAAGGAGGTGACAAACCGATTTGTAAGATTTGTCAAAGGAAACACACTGGAGAATGTCGGCTCTTAACGAATGCATGTTATAACTGTGGAGAGTCAGGCCACTATACCAGGGATTGCAAAAAGAGGACCCAGACTCAATCTATTCAGGGGAGGTCAGAAGCAACCACAGCTGCCTACAAGGGAAATCAGGGGAACCAACCCCGCCAAAGTCAGGGAGGTCAACAACCCAACAATTCTAATCGGCTCTACGCTTTGCCCCATAGGAATGAGGCAGAAGCATCTAATGCGGTGGTCACAGGTATTTTGCTAGTCTCGAGTATTCCTGCATTTGTATTATACGATCCCGGCTCTACATTTTCATATGTGTCAATGGGCTTTGCTAAGAATTTATACATAGAACCTTCTTATTTAAGTGAACCTTTTGAGGTTATGACACCAGTAGGGGCCTCAATTTAGGCTTCTCAGGTGGTAAATAATTTCCCATTATAAGTGAATGGCAGGGGAACAATGGTGAACATAGTACTACTTGATATGGTAGACTTCGACGTCATTTTGGGTATGGATTGGTTGTCGGCATGTTATGCCATGATAGATTGTCGGCGAAAGATAGTCAGATTAACTTTTCCCGGAGAACCAGAAGTTGTTATAAGGGGTAGAATTGGAATATCCTCAGGTCAGTTTATTTTCTACCTTGGGGCTCAAAAGTTATTGAGAAGTCACAGAGTGGAGTACGCATATCTGGCTAATATAGTGGATACCAAAAAAGAATCACCAGCAGTGAATGATGTTCCTATTGTTCGAAATTTTCCGGAGGTTTTTCTTGAAGATCTTACAGGCCTTCCTCCGGATAGAGAAGTGGAGTTTGCTATAGAGTTAATTCCGGGTACAAGACCCATTTCTATTCCTCCATATCGAATGGCCCCAGCTGAATTGAGGGAGTTAAAAGAACAATTGAAGGATCTTCTGGATAAAGGCTTTATAAGGCCTAGTGTTTCCCAAGTGCGCGATCTGTTTGTGAAAAAGAAAGACGGATCGCTCCGAATGTGCATCAATTATCGGCAGCTCAATAAGGTCACGATCAAGAACCGATACCCATTACCAAGAATCGATGATCTTTTTGACCAACTTCAGGGAGCTAGCTATTTTTCCAAGATTGATCTCCGTTCGGGATATCATCAGCTGAAAATAAATCCGGATGATATATCCAAAACAACCTTTAGAACCCGATACGGCCATTATGAGTTCTTGGTCATGTCTTTTGGGTTAACCAATGCCCCAACGACTTTTATGGATTTAATGAACATAATCTTCAAACCATTCCTAGATTTGTTCGTGATCGTGTTCATAGATGATATCCTAATTTACAGTAAGAGTGTTGAAGAACATGAAGAGCATCCGAGGGTAGTGCTTCAAGTCTTGAAACAAGAGAAACTATATGCTAAATTTTCAATGTGTGAATTTTGGTTGGAAAAGGTAGCCTTTTTGGGCCATGTTGTGTCAAGGGATGGAATTATGGTAGACCCCCAGAAGATAGAAGCAGTGAAGAACTTGCCAAAACCGACCACTCCGACAGAAGTTAGAAGTTTCTTGGGTTTGGCTGGGTATTATAGAAGATTGGTAAAAGGTTTTTCTAGTCTTGCTGCTCCCTTGACCCGGTTGACTCAAAAAGCGGTTAAGTACCAGTGGTCAGAAGCATGTGAAGCAAGTTTTTAGAAACTAAAGGAATTGTTGAATACTGCACCAATCCTAACCTTACCACCGGGACAAGAAGGGTTCACAGTCTATTGCGATGCCTCTAGAGTTGGGTTAGGATGTGTCTTGATGCATTTTGGAAAGGTTATTGCGTATGCATCTAGACAGTTGAAGATACATGAGAAGAATTACCCAACTCATGACTTGGAATTAGCTGCGGTGGTGTTTGCCTTACGAATATGGAGACATTATTTGTATGGTGTGCATGTGGACATATTTACAGATCATAAGAGTTTGCAGTACATAACCACGCAGAAGGATTTGAATCTCCGACAAAGAAGATGGTTAGAGTTGCTTAAGGATTATGACCTTAGTATTCTTTACCATCACAGGAAAGTCAACGTGGTGGTGACGCACTCGATGGAGATCAATGGGCAGCTTGGCTCATTTGGCAATACAAAAGAGGGGTATTGTTCGTGAGGTACAAAGATTGGGAAACCTCGGGGTTAGTTTAACTGAGATCGGTGAAGGTAGGGTGGTGGTACATGATACCTCGCAGTCTGCCTTAGCCTCAGAAATAAAAGAAAGTCAGTTTGAGGATACGGAGTTTGTTGGATTTCGGGAGAGGATCCAACAGGGAAAACCTTCACAGTTTACATTGGGAGATAATGACGGAACCTTTCGGTATTAGGGTAGGTTATGTGTTCCTAAGGTAAAGGATCTAAGGAGGAAGATCTTAGACGAGGGTCACAACACAAGATATTTCATTCATCCAGGGTCAACAAAAATGTATCATGACCTCAAGGCAAATTACTGGTGGGACGGGATGAAGAAATATATTGCGGAGTTTGTCGGGAGATGTCTTATATGTCGCCAGTGAAAACTGAACATCAAAAACCTGGCGGATTACTTCAGAATATTGGAGTCCCCATGTGGAAATGGGAGGCGATTCATATGGATTTTGTAACTGGTCTACCGAAAACTCGAGAAGGGTATGATTCTATTTGGGTGATTGTTGATCGGCTTACAAAGTCAGCCCATTTCTTACCGGTCAAGACTATGTATCGCGCACCACAGTACACACAGATTTATTTGATGGAGATTGTGCGGTTACACGAGATTCCTTTACAAATTATTTCAGATATGGGTTCCCAGTTCACCTCACACTTTTGGCAAAGTTTCCAGCAGGGTCTCGGGACAAAAGTTAAGTTAAGCACGACTTTCCACCCGCAAACAGATGGGCAAGCTGAGCGAACAATTCAAACACTTGAGGACATGTTGCGATCTTGTGTGTTAGATTTTCAGGGAAGCTGGTTGAACCATCTATGTCTAATTGAGTTCGCCTACAACAATAGTTTTCACTCTAGCATACAAATGGCCCCGTTGAAGCATTATATGGACGAAAATATAAGTCTCCACTTGGATGGTTCGAGGTGGGTGAGACACAATCGCTCGGACACAAGTCATTCAGAAACAAATGATAAATCTGAGATGATTCGGAGCGGATCAAAGCATTTCATACCGTCCATAAGTCCTATGCGGATCATCGGAAAAGAGATCTTGAATTCCAAGAAGGGAAGAAAGTATTTTTAAAAGTGTCCCCAATGAAGGGAGTGATGCGCTTTGGTAAGAAAGGAAAATTGAGCCCAAGGTTTATTGGGTCATATGAGATCTTGCGAAGAGTGGAGAATGTGGCTTACGAATTAGCACTTCCACAAGAGCTGGAAGCAGTTGTCACGCCCCAAATTTTCCTAAGTCTTTACTTAGGGCGTGATGGCACCTGGACAATTATTTTCCACCAGGAGCACCATTTAATTCTCTTTATTTAAAAATTTGAACTTATATTCAAATACGGAGCGATTAATAAAAATAACAATAAAGAAATATGTTTATGACTTTATATGAAAAAAACATAACGCGAGCCCATGCTCGTGCAAATATTGTTTCTAAATAGACATACTGACAAAGATTATTCTAAGTTGGAAGGGAGATCATTCCACACGGGCATATCCCGAGACATTGGAACTGACATTCTGAACCTGACGAGTACTAAGCCCGAAACAATGGACTTGGTATGAAAAGAGGCTGCGGGACGATCGCTAGCCTTGACGTGGAGCCTTTCCTCTATCACCCTTTCCTGAAACATGTTAAATAAAGAGGCAGCCCTACCATCTGGGGCTGAGTGAGAACCTTACCCTGCAATTCAAAGTAACACCACAATATTCCAAGTGCAATCACATTATAACGTAATAAGCATATTGCAAAAACATATCAGGTTACAACATCTTTAAATATGCAACAACTCCTCATAGGAAATTTTGTTGCGGCGTGCAACCCGATCCATTATGTTTACGTATTTGTGAATGTGTATTCACTTTACGTTTTGTTGCGGCGTGCAACCCGATCCGTTATATTTATGTATTTGTGAACATATATTCACTTTACGTTTTGTTGCGGCGTGCAACCCGATCCATTATGTTTACGTATTTGTGAACGCGTATTCACTTTACGTTTTGTTGCGGCGTGCAACCCGATCCATTATATATTTATATATTTATGTGAACACGTATTCACTTTTCATATTTTTCAGAAGATCAAACAAATACTATTCTTTTTCTAACATTACGTCATTCATACTTGTAACGATTATAACTTTTAACCATAACTCCAACTAAGGTGTTTCTCAAGCGGAAACTAAGGTAAGGCGGGATCTTTCACTGTACCAAATTTCATTTAAAACTACTTTGGATAACTAACACAAATTTATCCTCAAAACAGCCACATGAAATTTATTTCGGCAGAATATTTATTAAACAACACTCAATATTAGAATAGTCATAACTCCTAATCTGTAAACCCGTTCAAGCCCCATAAAATCTCAAAACGACGAGAACAGAGAGCTACACGTCTCCGTGTGAACCCTTCTTTCATATTATGTACCATTTGGTACAGTTTTACACTTTTGTTCGCTGCCCTTCCTGGATATCGATAGATCCGAGGCAGAAACTTTAAACAGCGATAACTCTCAATCCGTAAGTCGGATAGACCCCCGTAAGGTCTCAAAATGTCCACAACAAAGAGAACTAGAACTTTCATTTAGCAACAATTTTCATATTCCCCACAGATTAGTACAGTTTTACGTTTCAACGTCCTGCCCTTCTGGATATCGATGAATCCGAGGCAGCAACTTCAAACTACAATAACTCTCAACTCGTAAGTCCGTTTTAATAAATCTTTATATACATCTGTCCGTAACAGAGAGATTTACAACCATGTAAATTTTCATATAATTCTAATAAGTAAAACTCAATAAAAACAGTCCGTAATTATGCCTTTCCGAATTTCGACCAAATCTAGGCAGGAACTTTGAACTATGATAACTTTCAAACCGTATGTCCATTTTACCTCATTTTTGGTTCTATATGATCATATTAGAGAGGTGTACAATTCTTCCAAATTTCATCAAATTCTAACAATTATAACTCAGTGAGAACAGTTCGTAAAGTTCATGACGCAACTAGTTATCTAAACCATCAAAAGTTCAATATTTCTTTTCAACACTCAATTCTTATTCCAACATGTATTGAACTAAAAATAAAGGATGTTACCAAGAATTTACAGTGAGAAAACTCACCTTGTAAGTGTGAAAAGATTGTGGTTCGGTTCTACAAGTGGTCCTTGCTCCTTAGTGTTCCCTAATTTTATTGTTCTCCTTCCTCCTTGATATTTTCTTGATTTTTTCCTTCTTGTTCACTTGTTTTTTCGATTTTCTAACCTTTATGTTATGCCCTTTGTTTGTGTGTAAATACAATGTATAAATGAATAAGTTTTCTATAACCTATGGGAGGTGAAAAACCAAAAGATTGAAGGGAAATGAAAAGGAGGAGGAAGGGGCTTAGAGTGTCGTGAAATCTGAAATGCATCTGCATTTGGGTTTTTTTTTTGTTTTGTTTTGTTTTGTTTTCTTTTGTTTTCTTATTTTCATTTCATCTATCTATTTATCCAACTTTAACACTAACTCTATCCCATACAATTTATTCTTTGTTTTTCTTATATATAAATATTTTTATTAACCCAACCACAACTATATATTATTATTATTTTTTCCTGATTTTACATTCTCTCCTCCTTAAGCAACATTCGTCCTCGAATGTGAATAAGGTCGAACATAATCACATAGACACAATAATGTTTATTGTTATTGTAACATATTTGGGGCTTCACATTCTGCCTTCCTTCAGAAGCATTCGTCCTAGAATGAGAATAAGGTTGTACCACATGCATAACGACTCTCAAAGGACACACATATGAATTACTATGTAATGCATTTTTTTATTACCTTAGTCAAATAGGAACGGATATTTGACTTTCATCGCTCTTCCGCTTCCCGGTGGCTTCCCGGTGGAGTGGTTCCTCCATAGGACCTTCGGAAGCAATATCTTTATTCTAAGGCGCTTAACCTTCCTATCAAGTATTTCCACCTAACTTCTTCATATCAAGCTCCTCATTAAGAATTATCTCTGGGAAGGATGACGTGACTTGGATCGTGCAAGTATTTTCGTAACATTGACACATGGAATACCGGATGCACTGCTTCCATCTCTTGTGGAAGTGCTAATTCGTAAGCCACATTCCCCACTCTTCGCAAGATCTCATATGGCCCAATAAACCTTGGGCTCAATTTCCCTTTCTTACCAAAGCGCATCACTCCCTTCATTGGGGACACTTTTAAAAATACTTTCTCCCCCTCTTGGAATTCAAGATCTCTTTTCCGATGATCCGCATAGGACTTATGACGACTATGAGCTGTTTTGATCCGCTCCCGAATCATCTGTACCTTATCATTTGTTTCTTGAATGACTTGGTCGAACGATTCGTCTCACTTGCCGAACCATCAGTGGAGACTACATTTTCGTCCATATAATGCTTCAAACGGGGCCATTTGTATGCTAGAGTGAAAACTATTGTTGTAGGCGAACTCGATTAGACATAGATGGTCCAACCAGCTTCACGAAAATCTAACACACAAGATCGACATGTCGCCAAGTGTTTGAATTGTTATTCGGCTTGCCCATCGTTTGCGGGTGGAAAGTCGTGCTTAACTTAACTTTTGTCGAGACCTGCTGGAAACTTTGCCAAAAGTGTGAGGTGGCTAGGAACCCTATCTGAAATAATTTGTAAGGGAATCCGTGTAACCGCACAATCTCCTCAAATAAATCTGTGTGTCTTGTGGTGCGCGTCGTAGTCTTGGCGGTAAGAAATGGGGTGACTTTGTAAGCCGATCAACAATCACCCAAATAGAATCATACCCTTCTCGAGTTTTGGTAGACCGATTCTGAAATCCATATGAATCGCCTCCCACTTCCACGTGGGGACTCCAATGTCTGAAGTAATCCGCCAGTTTTGATGTTCGGCTTTCACTGGCGACATATAAGACACCTCGACAAACTCGCAACGTCTTTCTTCATCCCGTCCCACCGATGAATTTGCCTTGAGGTCACGATACATTTTTGTTGACCACGGATGAATGGAATATCTTGTGTTGTGACCTCATCTAAGATCTTCCTCCTTAGATCCTTTACCTTAGGAACACATAACCTACCCTTATCTGAGGTTCCGTCATTATCTCCCAATGTAAATGTGAAGGTCTTCCTGTTGGATCTTCTCTCGAAATCCAACAAACTCCGTATCCTCAAACCGACTTTCTTTATTTACGAAGCTAAAGCGGTGCGAGGTATCATGTACCACCACCCTACCTTCACCGATCTCGATTAAGCTAACCAGAGGTTTCCCGATCTTTGTACCTCACGACAATACCCCTCTTTTGTATTGCCAAATGGGCCAAGCTGCCCATTGATCTCTCTTGAGTGCATCACCACCACGTTGGCTTTTCGGGATGGTAAAGAATACTAAGGTCATAATCCTTAGCAACTCTAACCATCTTCTTTGCCGAGATTCAGATCCTACGTGTGGTTATGTCTCGCAAACTCTTATGATCGTAAATATGTCCGCATGCACACCATACAAATAATGTCTCCATATTCGTAAGGCAAACACCACCGACTAATTCCAAGTCATGAGTTGGATAATTCTTCTCATGTATCTTCATTTATGCGATATCTGTGATAACCTTTCCAAGCTGCATCAAGACACATCCTAACCCAACTGGAGGCATCGCAATAGGCGTGAACCCTTCATCCCGATGGTAAGGTTAGGATCGTGCGATGATCAACAATTCCTTGATTTAAAACTTGCTTCACATGCTTCGACCATCGGTACTTAACCGCTTTTGAGTCAATCGGGTCAAAGGAAGACTAGAAAAACCTTTACGAATCTTCTATAATACCCGGCCAAACCCAAGAAACTTCTAACCTCGCCGGAGTGGTCGGTTTGGCGATTCTTTCTTCTTCTATCTTACGGGTCTACCATAATTCCATCCTCGACACAACATGGCCCCAAAAAGGCTACCTTTTCCAACCAAAATTCACACTTTGAAAATTTAGCATATAGTTTCTCTGTTTCAAGACTTGAAGAACTACACTCGGACGCTCTTCATGTTCTTCAACACTCTTCAGTAAATTAGGATATCATCTATGAACACAATCACGAACAAATCTAGGAATGGTTTGAAGATTCTGCTCATTAAATCCATAAAAATTTCTTTGGGGCATTGGTTAACCCAAAAGACATGACCAAGAACTCATAATGGCCGTGTCGGGTTCTAAAGGTCATTTTGGATATATCATCCGGATTTATTTTCACCGGTGATATCGTAACGAAGATCAATCTTGGAAAAATAGCTAGCTCGCGAAGTTGGTAAAAAGATCATCGATTCTTGGTAATGGGTATCGGTTCTTGATCGTGACCTTATTGAGTGCCGATAATCGATGCACATTCTGAGCGATCCGTCTTTCTTTTCACAAACAGATCGTGCACCCAGGAAACACTAGGCCTTATAAAGCCTTTATCCGTAAGATCCTTCAATTGTTCTTTTAACTCCCTCAATTCACCGGGGCCATTCGATATGGAGGAATAGAAATGGGTCTTGTGCCGGAATTAACTCTATAGCAAACTCCACTTCTCTATCAGGAGGAAGGCTGGAAGATCTTCAGGAAAAACCTCGGAAAATTTCGAACAATAGGAACATCATTCACGTGAGGATTCTTTTTGGGTATCCACTATATTAGCGGATATGATACTCACTCTGTGACTTCTCAATAACTTTTGAGCCCCAAGGTAGGAAATAAAGCGACTGAGGATATTCCAACCCTACCCCTTATAACAACTTACGGTTCTCGGAAAAGTTAATCTCACTATCTTTCGTCGACAATCCAACATGGCATAACATGCCGACAACCAATCCATACCCAAAATGACGTCAAGTCTACCATATCAAGTAGTACTAGGTTCACCATTGTTCCCCGCCATTCACTTCTAATGGAAAATTATTTACCACCCGAGAGGCCCAAATCGAGGCCCTGCGGTGTCATAACCTCAACAGTTCACTTAAATAAGAAGGTTCTACATGTAAATTCTTAGCAAAGCTCATTGACACATATGAAAATGTAGAGCGGGATCGTATAATACAAATGCAGGAATACTCGAGACTAGCAAAATACACCGTGACCACCGCATTAGATGCTTCGCCTCATTCCTCCGGGGCAAAGCGTAGGCCGATTAAATTGTTGGGTTGTTGACCTCACGACTCGCGGGGTTGGTTTCGATTTCCCAGTGGCGGTGGTCGCTTCCGACCTCCCCGAATATATTGAGTTTGGGTCCTCTTCGCAATCCTCGGCATAGTGGCCCGACTCTCGCGATTATAACATGTCTTCGTTAAGAGCCGACATTCTCAGGTGTGTTTTCTTTGACAAATCTTACAAATCGGTTTGTCGCCTCCCGTGTTAGGGTTGGTGGCCTTGTCCTTGCTACCTTGGTAATTAGACCAATGTGCCCTTAGGCTTGAAATAAGATCGACCAGCGATTGGTTCGGTCCCGAAGATCCTTTACTAAACTCCCCGCTCGATTTTGACTGCGGTTAAACGATCCGACGTCCAAATCTCTTCTGCGAATATTCTCTTTTTGCTTTAGCGAAACCTTCTACCCTCAAAGCCATATCGACAATCAAGATAAGTTCGATCGTTGGCTAACGCCACCACCTTCTTCGCTATGTTCGGGTTTAAACCTCTACAAATCGCTTGACTCATCCATTTCGTAGGGACGACATGTGTGTTGTATGCCGATAACCTCACGAACGTATCATATTCTTGTACACCGCGGTCACCTTGCTTCAATTGTTCAAACTCCGTCGAGCGCATCCTTGCGCGTATTAGGCATAAACTTCTCGATGAATGCCGCCTGAACCTCCCAGTCATTGGTGGTGACATCGGGGCGATTTTTCCTAAAATTCCTCCACCACACCCTGCATCATCCACTAGTCGATGCGCTACCAAGTTGACGCCTGCGTCTCCACGCATCCCAATGTGAACATTAAGTCTTCAACTTCATCGAGAATACCATCGGGTCGGCCTTGGGGTCCTTCCCCGAAATCTGATGGTTCTCTTCTCCTCATAAAATTTGCCCATAGCCTATCAGTGCGCTTGGGATTCTACACTCCTGGCGTGGTGCGATCATGATCGGTCCCTTGGCGTGCAGTTACAGTTGGGGCTATAGCGAGACACTAGGTGCGGGCGGAACCATGTGTGGAACTGCAGCTGTCATTAACTCTATGAGTCTATCTAGTTTTTGTCCCACCGTTTCTTGGGCCATTTGACTCTCGTTCTCTCCAACATTTTCTCCGACATTTTCTCCGCTCCCTTCAGACACCACTACGTCGGTGGAGTACATGAGCCGTGATGAACCTCCTCTTGAGCCTCCGGGATTTGTGAATTCACCATTTTCTGTGAAGACAAACACACTCATATTTTAGAAGACGGAATGTCTATTCTAGCTCCTAAATTTTCTTATAGTTCATAAGCATGCAACACCACAATATGCCAACAAGGAAAATAATTTAATAAAACATATCCTTTCTTTCTTGTATTCATAGTACTTCATTCATCATATTTTAAAATAACAATGTCATGACCACAATACATCACATCAGGTCAACTCTGCCATTGTGCAACCCGCTATAGCCCTTTGCATCGAACAGACACCTACTATCACGCGTTAAAGGGCTTAACCGCATGATTCGTCTATTCGCAGTTGACATTCAACTCCCTGTGAACCTTCCTTTTTGCTTCTCTTTCCATATAGTTCATTTTATACCTTACTCCTCCTACATGATTCAGAAATTGGTGCAATGAGTTTTCTGTAATATCTTCTCTTAGCATCCTTGCCTTTCTGAATGCGGAATGAAACTTTTCTGGGACGGAATTGACCATTATCTGTAGTATGACTCCAATTGGAAAGTTGAAGAAGGTCGGGTCGTATGAACGCCTTTTCCTTCTAGTCCTAAGCAAATATGTACATAGTACGATTGTGTCATCAATGTACTCATCAAAATCACCTTACGAGTCCATCTTGCGACGCATGAACTCCTCTCGAGCTCATTTCCTTTGCCTGTTCCATGAGTACTTCCCTTTTTGTTGGAACTCGCCTTATAATCGCCATCTACACAAATCATATTAGTCAGTATAACGTTGTACAATCCCCTTTTCTAACCCGTGTGAAGGAGGTAGTACGAGAAATCAAGTCTTTAAAAAGACTCAAGGTAGGCACGAGAAGAGTACGAAAGAAGGGAAACTTTAGGATGTTATTCCGTTCACTTATTACTAAGGTGGCGCGCACACCGTTGCAATAAGTAACCGTTCAAACACCCAACTCGAAGGAAACTTCCTAGAATCTCTTAACCTGGTTTACCTTTGATACCAACTTGTCACGCCCCAAATTTTCCTAAGTCTTTACTTAGGGCGTGATGGCACCTGAACAATTATTTTCCACCAGGAGCACCATTTAATTCTCTTTATTTAAAAATTTGAACTTATATTCAAATACGGAGCGATTAATAAAAATAACAATAAAGAAATATGTTTATGACTTTATATGAAAAAAACATAACGCGAGCCCATGCTCGTGCAAATATTGTTTCTACATAGACATCGACAAAGATTATTCTAAGTTGGAAGGAGATCATTCCACACGGGCATATCCGAGACATTGAACCGACATTACGAACTTTGAGTACCAAGCCCAAACAATGGACTTGGTATGAAAAGAGGTCGGGACGATCGCTAGCCTTGACGTGGAGCCTTTCCTCTATCACCCTTTCTGAAACATGTTAAATAAAGAGTCACTACCATCCGGGTGGTGAGAACCTTAACCTGCAATTCAAAGTAACACCACAATATTCCAAGTGCAATCACATTATAACGTAATAAGCATATTGCAAAAACATATCAGGTTACAACATCCTTAAATATGCAACAACTCCTCATAGGAAATTCTTGGTTTAACTAACACTTCATTTTATCTCGTATTATACGTTGAGACATTCCCCTGCATTTCCACATGTTTATTACATTTATATATTTGTGAACGCGTATTCACTTTTCATATATAGGTGAACATGTGTTCATCTTTCATATTTGTTGCGGCGTGCAACCCGATCCATTATATTTACGTATTTGTGAACACGTATTCACTTTACGTTTTGTTGCGGCGTGCAACCCGATCCATTATGTTTACGTATTTGTGAATGTGTATTCACTTTACGATTTGTTGCGGCGTGCAACCCGATCCGCTTATATTTACGTATTTGTGAACATATATTCACTTTACGTTTTGTTGCGGCGTGCAACCCGATCCATTATGTTTACGTATTTGTGAACGCGTATTCACTTTACGTTTTGTTGCGGCGTGCAACCCGATCCATTATATATTTATATATTTATGTGAACACGTATTCACTTTTCATATTTTTCAGAAGATCAAACAAATACTATTCTTTTTTTCTAACATTCTGTCATTCATACTTGTAACGATTATAACTTTTAACCATAACTCCAACTAAGGTGTTTCTCAAGCGGAAACTAAGGTAAGACGGGGATCTTTCACTGTACCAAATTTCATTTAAAACTACTTTGGATAACTAACACAAATTTATCCTCAAAACAGCCACATGAAATTTATTTCGGCAGAATATTTATTAAACAACACTCAATATTAGAATAGTCATAACTCCTAATCTGTAAACCCGTTCAAGCCCCATAAAATCTCAAAACGACGAGAACAGAGAGATACACGTCTCCATGTGAACCCTTCTTTCATATTATGTACCATTTGGTACAGTTTTACACTTTTGTTCGCTGCCCTTCCTGGATATCGATAGATCCGAGGCAGAAACTTTAAACAGCGATAACTCTCAATCCGTAAGTCGGATAGACCCCCGTAAGGTCTCAAAATGTCCACAACAAAGAGAACTAGAACTTTCATTTAGCAACAATTTTCATATTCCCCACAGATTAGTACAGTTTTACGTTTCAACGTCCTGCCCTTCTGGATATCGATGAATCCGAGGCAGCAACTTCAAACTACAATAACTCTCAACTCGTAAGTCCGTTTTAATAAATCTTTATATACATCTGTCCGTAACAGAGATTTACAACCATGTAAATTTTCATATAATTCTAATAAGTAAAACTCAATAAAAACAGTCCGTAATTATGCCTTTCCGAATTTCGACCAAATCTAGGCAGGAACTTTGAACTATGATAACTTTCAAACCGTATGTCCATTTTACCTCATTTTTGGTTCTATATGATCATATTAGAGAGGTGTACAATTCTTCCAAATTTCATCAAATTCTAACAATTATAACTCAGTGAGAACAGTTCGTAAAGTTCATGACGCAACTAGTTATCTAAACCATCAAAAGTTCAATATTTCTTTTCAACACTCAATTCTTATTCCAACATGTATTGAACTAAAAATAAAGGATGTTACCAAGAATTTCGAGTGAGAAAACTCACCTTGTAAGTGTGAAAAGATTGTGGTTCGGTTCTACAAGTGGTCCTTGCTCCTTAGTGTTCCCTAATTTTATTGTTCTCCTTCCTCCTTGATATTTTCTTGATTTTTTCCTTCTTGTTCACTTGTTTTTTCTCGATTTTCTAACCTTTATGTTATGCCCTTTGTTTGTGTGTAAATACAATGTATAAATGAAGGAGTTTTCTATAACCTATGGGAGGTGAAAAACCAAAAGATTGAAGGGAAATGAAAAGGAGGGGGAGGGGAAGGGCTTAGAGTGTACGTGAAATCTGAAATGCATGCTGCATTTGGTTTTTTTTTTTTTTTGTTTTTTGTTTTTCTTTTGTTTTTCTTTTGTTTTCTTATTTTCATTTCATCTATCTATTTATCCAACTTTAACACTAACTCTATCCCATACAATTTATTCTTTGTTTTTCTTATATATATATATTTTTATTAACCCAACCACAACTATATATTATTATTATTTTTTTTCCGGATTTTACAGCAGTGCATCCGGTATTTCATATGTCAATGTTACGAAAATACTTGCACGATCCAAGTCACGTCATCCTTCCCCGGGAGATAATTCTTAATGAGGAGCTTCGATATGAAGAAGTTCTGGTGGAAATACTTGATAGGAAGGTTAAGCGCCTTAGAAATAAAGATATTGCTTCCGTGAAGGTCCTATGGAGGAACCACTCCACCGAGGAAGCCACCTGGGAAGCCGAGAACGCGATAAAAGTCAAATACCAATTCCTCTTTGAATAAGGTAATAAAAAAAAAGTGTTACATGGTACTTCATATATGTGCTATTTTTGTGTCTATATTCATTTGTTAAGACCTTATTCACATTCGATGACGAATGTGGCTTAAGGAAGGGAGAATTTAAAGTCCCAAATTATTGTTACCTTATTCACATTCGAGGACGAATGTTGCTTAAGGAGGAGAGAATGTAAATCCATAGAATTTGTTTTTGTTTTAAACAAGAATATATATATATATATATAATATACATTCCGACGATAATGTCCTTGGTTAAGCTTATAATTATGTAAAATCCCAAAATTTTGTTGGGTGTCTATGTGATTTTGTTACGACCTTATTCACATTCGAGGACGAATGTTGCTTAAGGAGGAGAGAATGTAAAATCCAGGGAATTTCTTTTTGTTTTAAACAAGAATATATATAATATATACATTCCGACAATAATGTCCTTAGTGAAGCTTATAAGAATATGTTCTAGTGAAAATGATACATCAAACTACATAACGGTGTTATTTTATTCCTAAAAGGAAAAGAACATATTAATAAACTTATGGTATTATTTCAATTCCTAAAAAGGTTTGTTGGTAAATGCAATGGAACTAATGGTCTTCACCTAAAACACGTGGACTGAACGTCCACTTTCCCCTAAGTCATTGTCTTTTAATTTCCTCCAACTCTTGTCCTTCCACCTCCTTTATGTTACACACAAACATCTCTAGTTATATATGTTACTTATACACAAATAAAATACCTAGCACAAAGAATAGGAAATCAGAAAAAAACAAGTGAAAAGAAGAGGAAAAAAATCTGGAAAAATACCAAGAGGGCAAGAAGAACAAGAATCAAAATACTAGAGAGTAAGGATCATTTTAGCAACCAAACAATAATAATCTTCACACTTACAAGGTGAGTTTTCTCACTCATAAATTCTTGGTAACATCCTTTATTTTAAGTTCAATACATGTTAGAATTAGAATTGGGTGTTGAAAAGAAATATTGAACTTTTGAGTGTTTAGACAACTAGTTGCGTCATGAATTTTACGAACTGTTCTCACTGAGTTATAATTGTTAGAATTTGATGAAATTCGGAATAATGGTACACCTCTCTATTATGATCATATAGAACCAAAAATGAGGTAAAATGGACATACGGTTTAAAAGTTATTATAGTTCAAAGTTTCTGCCTTAGATTTGGCCGAAATTCGGAAAGACATAATTACGGACTGTTTTTATTGAGTTTTACTTATTAGAATTATATAAAAATTTACATGGTTGTAAATCTCTCTGTTACGGACAGATATAGCTAAAGATAGGTTAAAATGGACTTACGAGTTGAGAGTTATTGTAGTTTGAAGTTGCTGCCTCGGATTCATCGGAATCCAAAAGGGCAGGACGTTGAAACGTAAAACTGTACTAATCCGTAGGAAATATGAAAATTGGTGTTAAATGAAAGTTATAGATCTCTCTGTTGTGGACATTTTTAGACCTTACGGAGGTCTATCCGACTTACGTATTGAGAGTTATCGTTGTTTAAAGTTTCTGTCTCGGATCTATCGAGATCCAGGAAGGGCAGCGAATAAAAGTATAAAACTGTACCAAATGGTACAGAATATGAAAGTATGGTTCACATGGAGACGTGTAGCTCTCTGTTCTCGTCGTTTTGGGATTTTATGGGGCTTGAACGAGTTTGCAGATTAGGAGTTATGACTATTCTAAGATTTGGTTCTGTTTAATAAAAATTCTGCCGAAACAAATTTCATGTGGCTGTTTTGAGGATAAATTTGTGTTAGTTACCCAAATTAGTTTTAAATGAAATTTGGTACAGTGAAAGATCCCCGTATTAACTTAGTTTCCGCTTGAGAAACACCTTAGTTGGAGTTATGGTTAAAAAGTTATAATCGTTACAAGTATGAATGACATAATGTTGGGAAAGAGAATATTATTTATTCGATCTTCTGAAAAATATGAAAAGTGAATACGTGTTCACATAAATATATAAATATAAACATAATGGATCGGGTTGCACGCCGCAACAAAATGTAAAGTGAATACGTGTTCACAAATACGTAAATATAATGGATCGGGTTGCACGCCGCAACAAAACGTAAAGTGAATACGCGTTCACAAATACGTAAACATAATGGATCGGGTTGCACGCCGCAACAAAACGTAAAGTGAATACACGTTCACAAATACATAAACATAATGGATCGGGTTGCACGCCGCAACAAAACGTAAAGTGAATACGTGTTCACAAATACGTAAATAAAATGGATCGGGTTGCACGCCGCAACAAATATGAAAGATGAATACATGTTCACTTATATATAAATATGAAAAGTGAATACGCGTTCACAAATATATAAATGTAACAAACATATGAAAATGTAGGGGAATGTCTTAACGTATAATACGAGATAAAATGAAGTGTTAGTTAAACTGAGAATTTCCTATGATGAATTGTTGCATATTTAAAGGTGTTGTAACCTGATATGTTTTTGCAATATGTTTATTACGTTATAATGTGATTGCACTTAGAATATTGTGGTGTTACTTTGAATTGCAGGGTAAGGTTCTCACTCAGCCCCGGATGGTAGGGCTGACTCTTTATTTAACATGTTTCAGGAAAGCGTGATAGAGGAAAGGTTCCACGCCAAGGCTAGCGATCGTCCCGCAGCCTCTTGTCATACCAAGTCCATTGCTTCGGGCTTGGTACTCGTCAGGTTCAGAATGTCAGTTCCAGTGTCTCGGGAAATGTCCGTGTGGAATGGTCTCCCTTCCAACTTAGAATAATCTTTGTCAGTATGTCTATGTAGAAACAATATTTGCACGAGCATGAGCTCGCGTTATGTTTTCAATAAAGTCATAAACAAATTTCTTTATTGTTATTTTTATTAATAGCTCCGTATTTGAATATAAGTTTAAATTTCTAAATAAAGAGAATTAAATGGTGCTCCTGGTGGGAAATAATTGTTCAGGTGCCATCACGCCCTAAGTAAAGGCTTAGAAAAAGTCGGGACGTGACAGTAATACATGCATGTATGCCTAAAGAGCAATCATACATGAAAAAAAAATAAAAGGGTGTTAAATGGGTTTGTTAGTTCAGACATACATGAAAAATTTATACATATATGACTCATGCGAAAACATTTGATGTTTGATCTTCATAGTGGGCACACTTCATACATGAATGTCCGAAGTTGTTTGTTAAACTCAGGCACGAAGCGAGTAAGCTTGTAAAAAAAATCAACAATGTGTAAAGATTAAATGACGATCCCAAAAGCGGATATTTGTGCACTTTTCTCGTTAATTTGAGCCTACACAAATCAGCCCATTTTCATTATCATTCTAGCCTAAACTCATTAAAATTTGAACGGGTTAAATAAGTTTGAGTTAATTTTGTCAGCCATATTTTAAAAGACTTGACAGACAGTCTCAGTGGACTTAGGTGGTGTTTGTGAAATTTCTGGAAGTGTTTACATTTTTGAGAAAAAAGTGTTTAGATGGAAAGAAGCCAGAACAGAATTAAGAAGCCTTTTTATTTATCTAAATAAAAAAAATTTGGACCCATTTGCCCTTTTCTTTTCAGAAAATTCCTTTAATCTCATATAATATCCTCATATAAAATAGAAATTTGGGAATGGGGTAGGGTAGGGGTATGGTGGGGTAAGAAAAAAAATCATTTTTTTTTATAAAAGTAACAAAAAATATGAAATAGAAATTCGAGAATGGGTAGGGCAATGTGGTGTGGTGGGGGGTAGGGGGAGGGCGGGGGTAAGAAAAAAATTCATATTTTTTTTTTTTTTTTTTTTGTAAAAGTAACAAAAAATATGAAATAGAAATTTTAGGATGAGTAGAGCAATGAGATGGGGTGGGGAGGTAGGGCGGGGGTGTAAGAAAAAAATTTCATATTCAATCATTTTTTATAAAAGTAACAAAAAGTATGAAATAGAAATTTGAGGATGTGGTAGGGGTATGGGGTGTGGTGGGCGGGGGGTTGGTGTGGGTAGGGCAGGGGTAGATGTGGATAGGGCGGGGGTAGGTTTGAACATATTTGAGTCATTGACTATCATATTGTCGTTATATTTCTTATGTACAATATAATATTATTTTTTGATTAAATGTTGCAATTAAATAATTTTAATTTTTTTATTAAATTGTAAAGATATACTAATTTTTAGAAACATATGATAGAAAATATTTTTTTAATAGTTTTAAATCTATTAAAAAGAATATTCTAGTAAATTTGCATAAATGTGAGCCAAACAGGAAACTGTTTCTGTTTCTAAGAATTACTTCTATAACTATAAGTCAAACACCCTAATAGATTCTCCAAAAATAGTTCTGCAGAACTACTTTTAAGAAATAAAAATATTTTTTCAAAAGCTTGGCCAAACAGACACTTAGTATGCATAGCATACCTCTCTGAATGTCATGACGAAATACTTGTTTGTATTTTGCCATTTGAATATTTAAATAGGGCAATGTTTGATGTAATTTTAAAATAGAGGGTACCATTCCATGACAACAATGATGCAGGGGTGGGATGAAGACAACAGAAGAGGAGACAAAATTAAACAAGGTTTAAGATCAATAAGGTTCTTATAGTGTATGTTTGATTTGTGATTGCTATAAAGTTAAGCAAGAAAGGACTGAAAATTTTCAGGATTTTAAGAATATGAGTGTATTATTAAGAAGAAGTGAATTCAGAATTTATATTTTGATAGGTTCAACCTTTAGATTATTAGCATGAACGTATTACACTTTTGAAATTATGTCTAAAATTATTGATATGCAATTTTAATAATTTTGAATATATTTATTCATACAACGTATCAAAAATATTAAGATTAGTTGAGCTCATTGATTATATGATACATCTATTGTTGCTGCTAATTTTAAATTTGATTTTTAATTATGTATATTCTAATCACATGATAGAATCAAGGAGAAGAAGGATTGCAATGGGGCGGACATGAAAATTTCAAAAAAACTAATAAAAAAAATCTATTTAATTAAAATACAAAAGGGGACACAAAACATGATCATCATCTATTGGTGAATACAATTCATGAAAATCTCATGGCTCAATTTTTATATATATATATATATATATATATATATATATATATATATATATATATACTTTCTGCATATCTCATTTATCTTTTAATTTTTCAATCCCTTATATTTCAATTCATTTCTTGTCTATTATTATCCCCTTTAGATCCCGTGACGTATTTTGGTATCAGAGCCAAGAGATAGATATATAGAAGAATGTTGTTCAGATTTATGAAATTTTTGTCTAGAGGTTTAGGCTCTTTTGAGTTTTCTTGCCCAGAAAATCCGGATAATAAGTCCTCAAGGGAAGACAGTTAAACCCGTGAATAATTTGAGATTGTAGGAAGAACTTAAATTTAAAAATAAAATTTTATAAAAATGGATACGTTTTTCGATAGATCATTTCTGCTCAATTGATATCTATAACATATGCACATAGAACTCATACATTAAGAGCGAATCTATCGTTCACCGTACAAAATTTATATAACTAAATAACTTTAATTCGAGCATATATTTATCTTACAAAATTCATTCAAATATATGTAAAATATAAATTTATAACCCAATAATAACACCAAAAGAAGTACTAGTATTCATAATCCATATAACAAAGTAGGACCAAAAAACTTTGGATAAATAAAAAGATCGTAAAAGAAGCAAGCACAAAATGAGGACCATAGGATTTAAATGATCAACGGTCAGAGACAACCAATCGGAAAATAACAAATTTGCTTATTATTTCCCCCAAAATCCCTCCAAACAACGCCGCAGAGCAAACCCTAGCTCGTCCCCAATTACGGCAAGTAGGGTTTAACCTTTTTTTAATTTTCGAAAACACATATCTAATCCTTTTTATTAAATCAAATTTGTGTATTTTGACTGTTCAATTCAGGTAGTCTTTCAGTTTGCTTCGTTGTTATTTACAGTATTTTGTTAATTGTTAATGTTGTCCACTTTATTTAGCATATGTATTTGATGAGAATAGTTAGATAGATTCTTTCGGAAACAACCTCTCTGCCTACAAAGTTAGAGCCCCAGATCCCACTATGTGGCATTGCACTGGGTATGTTGTGTTTAGTTAGATAGGATATTGGAATTCAATTAAAAATAATGTTTATTGTACGAAACAAAGGTTGCACTCTATTGTGGTTTGTATTGGTTAGAATTTGATTTGAACCTCAGTTGTCAGTATTATTAATTATTTTTAGGGAAACTTACACACTATGTCTACTGGGAGAAAATATTTATGCCACGTAGCCCATATTTTGAGTTTGTTACCCGGTTTAGCTCATATTCTTGTATAAACACCTTTTATACATTATTATACACTTTTATACAAATTTGATACATTATGTATAAATTATAATGTTTTCCTCCAGGTATAATGTTGTATACTATTGTATATTGGGCTACATGGCGTAATGTTTTATGTTGGGTTGTATATTTTGAAAATTTCCATTATTATTATTATGTTTCTTTTACTTTGGTTAAAAAAAGGGCAGCCCGGTTCACTAAGCTTCCGCTATGCGCGGGGTCCGGGTAAGGGCCGTACCACAAGAGTCTGTTGTAGGCAGCCTTAACTTGCATTGCATTTCTGCCCATGGCTTGAACCCATGACCTGGTCACATGACAACAAAGTTACTCCAAAGATGCCCGTCATTTCTTTTACTTTGGTTATCTCTAATATTTTTACTGTCAGTACTTTATTTATGGTATTGATTGTTGTGCTGTTGATTTATTTCTAATACTCGCTTATTCCATCGTCGTTCTATTTAGAGCTGTTGATTTGTGGATTTATTTTTACCCATAAAAATGCATGTCATGCATCTGTAAAGAAGCAATATGACTTCTGGATAATTCAGGAAATATTTTTATCTCAATCTTTGTATAACTAAAGGTTGCATCCGAGGATCGCGCCAAAAAAAGGATCAAAAGAGAGCTTAAAATATTCTCTGAGTGCCTAAAGTTTTCTCGGTGCATGAATTAGATTGTCAACTTTTATATTAGGGGAAACTTTAAGGCTGGATATCCTGTATTCCATTTTTTGTTTGAGTAGCTAGCCAGAAGAAAATGAATGAGTTGAGACGTATAATGTAGTGAAGAAATCTTAAGATTGTTGATGGGAAATAATAAATTTATACTGTATTTGCTTAATGTGTTGAAATGTGATTGGAGTTCACTAGCTTTTAGTATAGACGGCTAGACTTCTTCACTAGCTTAATTCAGGCCTGGAGCATTTGTTTATCATCACTAGCTAGTGTAGATGGGTAGACTTCATATTCTGTTAATGATGTAAATGAATTTTTCGATTAACTACCCTACAGATGTAGCATCACATGTCTTGAAACTTTGTACATTCCATCTCGTTTTAGAGCTGTGGAAAAGGTACTTCATTTGCTAACTTCGGGTGAATTTGATTGCAACTTTGGCGTTATCCTTGATATAGCAACCCAACCTCAATTTTGAAACCAAACACAGATTGATCTTACTGCCTTTGTCTCTGTTCCCAAATATTCCCAGTCCCAATATTATGTCATGTATGCACCCTAAACTTTAAGGTTTATGCTTGGGCTATGGGTGATATAGTGGTCATGTAGCTGAAAGGTAGAAGAAATGGAGATGCCTAAAAAGTTCTCCTCAGGAACTCATGTTGACATGTGGAGAGAGAAATATGAGAGCCTTTGAGCTATAGAAAACTCTTTAGGACACATCTATATATGTACATATGGAACTCATTAAACATTTGTGGTGAATAAATGATTGGCTAGAATCTCTATATAGGAACTGAAACCTTTTAAATCTTTTTCTATGCACCTTTTATATGGATTAATCCCTTTTTCTCAATGATGTACCTTATATAGAATTAGAAGTAGGCCGCTTATAGTACAAAAACCACGTCCTTAAGTTTGCTTGATATTGGATATTTTTCCATAATCTCTGTTAGTGAATTATGTTTGTTGTACTTTGTTCTTGTCTGCGTTAGTAATACATTTTCCGGCTTTCCTTGTTCTTTTTGCTGTTGCCGAACAGGGTGTTCTTTGATATGTCTAGTAGGCAAGATTCAGATGTTGATGATGATTTCAGTGAACTTTACAAGGAATATACTGGCCCTGTTAGATCCAACTCAACTAAGGCACAAGATAAAACAGTTACAGGAAAAAGGCCTCATGCTGGTTCAGATGAGGAAGAAGAGGATGCCCGCGACCCCAATGCTGTCCCAACAGATTTTACTAGCAGGGAAGCGAAGGTTTGGGAAGCTAAATCCAAAGCTACTGAGAGGAACTGGAAGAAACGGAAGGAGGAAGAAATGATTTGTAAAATATGTGGAGAGTCGGGCCACTTTACTCAGGTACTGCTTTGTATTGGGGTTCTTATTAGTATTCTTGTTACTACTATTTGGGCCGAGGAGGGAAAGAGGTATTAAGGATCACATGGCTGATATCAGGAAATATTAACATTTAGTTAATCCATTTAATATATAATTTCCTGTGTTCCTCACACTTACTCTCTAGGATGTTGATTCATTTTTTCCCTGAGAATAATTGGTGAGAGAACTTTAGTTGGTATTTTTGTTTGTTATCAGTCTTATTCCTTAGTATTCTCCTTTATTTTCTGGTGAAGGTAATTGTTTTCATCTTACCCTTGCTGTCCAGTTCTCTACAGTTATCAGATGTTTGTTGAGCAACATCTCCTTTTGTTTGTTGATATACTGGGTCAGCTGGCATATTATAAACTGGTCATTACACTCATCTTCTTGCTTTTCCCCCTTCTTACTAACGAATTTTAAAATCCTTCTTTTGGGTGGCTTGAATAAGTAGGAAATTTGAATCTATCCACGACATATCTTTCTTGTATATACTGGTTAACTGGTATCTACTTCTCAAAAAAAATCTTTCTTGCATATACTAGTATCTCACTTGATAACTAAAACTGACCCTCTGACAACTTTTTGCTTATGATCCTTCTGACAAAAAGGCATAACTAAAGAAAAGTAAGTTAACCTGTGTGAATGCATTGACTGGGATGACCCCTTTGATAGTTCCTGTAACCCTTTTCTTTTATGACAAGTTTTTCTGCGTGCCGTTTCTATCAGCCCAACCAGGATTCTGATAAGGGTTTGGGCAAACAGATGTTGGCTTTATTAACAAACCTTGTTTCACACAATAATATATGATTACTGTTTAACTAATATAAAATAGGCTGCCTATCCAAAAAACAAAAGAGTGTGTGCCTCCATATCTGTCAAAAGTTTTTTCTCATAGACTCACAGAAGAGCTTATGCAAATGGTTAAAGTTTATGTTGTGTGCTAAACAAACCATGTTTAGGGATGTCCATCTACTCTTGGAGCGAGTCGCAAGTCTCAAGATTTCTTTGAGAGAGTGCCTGCAAGGGAAAGCCATGTGAAAGCTTTATTCACTGAGAAAGTTATAAATCAAATTGAGAAGGATATTGGCTGCAAAATCAAAATGGAGGAGAAGTTTATTATAGTCAGTGGGAAGGACAGGTTGATCTTAAGAAAAGGAGTAGATGCTGTACATAAAATTAAAGAAGAGGCCGACAAAAAGGGTCCTTCTAGTGCTCAGGTGTCCAGATCAAGGTCACCTGAGCGCCGAAGTCCTGTTAGCTCTCGTCTGGCACGTTCTGATTCTCAGAGATCCAATCACAGCCCTCAGAGTGCACCACAATTACATCATAGGTATGGAAGACAAGAGAAGGTCGCTGATGATCGCATTCATGATGATTTTCATAAAGTTGCAAGGGGTAGTTCACAAGGTAGGAAAGAAAATAGTCCGCTGTCTCTTCTACAAGTAGATCACACTTTTGACTTTAGCCTGCTTTATGTTTCTTATTTTTCCCTTCACAATTAAGTTTGTTGAGTATGAACTTCACAGGCTTGTTCTGATATTGATGTATTTTCTTTCATAATGTACACTGCTTAGTTTATTTTTCTTTTTGTGGCAGCAAGAGGTAAGTTCTTTTCAAGCATTCTGTTCGATTCTGATGTAACATTCCTGGTGGTCTCAAATGAAAGGATTGTGACCCCCTATGAAAATTTTCACTGGAAGTATGTAGCGACTTGTTTGCTTCAGATGGGTTCACTATGAGAATTTAAGATAGTTTGCCATGTTAAAGCTGCCATCATTGTTAGAGTTCTTCACTGGAAGTGCTTAACCCACTCTTCATTTGATGAAGCTTATGGTAATGATGGAGCTAGAGGTCGATCAAGCATGTCAAAGTCTCCGGCACGCCCCGTTTATATGAGTAACTTGCATAATTCATATGATGGTCATGGTCAGGGAAGGGGTGTCTACAGGTCTGATGGTTGGGATGCAAGTAGACGTGGTTCTGACATGAAATCTAACCGTAATTTTGAGCACCCCTCCATTCCACAATCCTTAGAGAATGTTGCATTGGAATACCAAAAGGACGCCATAGATCTAGAAAGAATTCGGGACAAGGAAGAAGATGAAGAAAATCACAAGCATAGAGAGGTATGAAGATTTACTCAAATTTTCATCTTTCCTTTTGCTTTTTCCATGTGTATTATTATTTTATTTCAGACTTGTTTTTGGCTTTGAACCTTCTCTGAAGCCCATAGTGCTGATGTGATAACCAGTTTCCAGTCAGTCTGTTATTATGTGAGGACTCCAATCATAATTTTGTTGTGGTTTGTCAAATTTTAGGCCATCAAAGAAGTAAGAGAGAACTACATGAAGAAATTGGTCATCCTTAGAGTTGAACATGCAAAGCAATGGGAGGAGTTTCTTCAACTTGATGCACTAAGGAGGCAACAATGGGCAGGACAACATATGTCAGCCTCTGGGTTTGGGGGTTACAATCAACAGAGTTATCAAGAGTATGAGAACTCAGCAGGTAATCCACATTATTCTGGACCCAACATACCAGTGGAACCAAGGGAAAGGTATCCAAACCCTATGGATAACTACCATCCATCAAGGCCACATGACAGTTACGGCGACTTTCAGCGTCAGAGGCGTGATGATTTAGGGAAAGCCTATAAGCGAAACTAGATGGGTGGAGTGAAGTTTTTTGTGGTGAGTTGTCTTACCCTTTTGACAAGCTGAGATTTTTAAGTTGCATTTCACATTTCACCTAAAGCATTGACTGCCATTTTGAAGTGGGTGGGCCCTGGTCGTCATAAAATGTGTTCTTTTAGGTTAAATTTGAAAGTAAATTGGAAATATTGGAATGGAGAAAATGTTGGATCTCTGAATTCTCTTGCTGCTTTTGTTGGATAGGGTGGTGGATGTTTCACTGTTATACTATTATTTTATAGCTTCTCTTTACTTGTACACATTTAATTAATTAGGACTTCAAAATTTTCAGGATGCAAGTTGGTGGACTCCGAGGGTTCACTGCTGCGATGAATCAGTCTGGGCAAGTTATGTTTGGAGTGGAGATACAGAAAGGTCATGAGAGAGATGCTGAGTATGGTACGGTTGTAAAGACAATTGAATCAGGGTTCTTATTTGGGTTTAGTGGGTGGTATATTTATCTAGACTAGTGAAGTTTGAGCTCTGGCATGAGATTTGGAAATTCTGAATATCATGGTATAGTTGCCTTCTTTTCAGTTCTTTCAATAGCAGATGCTTTGAGAAGCTTTTCATCAAATGATGAGTGATATAATTTTCATATTCCTGGCGATTTTAGAGAGTTAATGTTCTCTTAAGGCATCAGCCAAGGTTCTGCAGGTTATTTTTTTTTCTCAGTTTGCATTTCTCCTTTTACCTTTCAGCAAGCTGATCATTTCAGGGACATAAAAGGAGAAAATGGTTGTGTCATTTGTGATGGGCTGATCACTGATGGCTACTGTCTGGATTCGAATGACCAGCTGGTGTTCAGTAGCCACAGGCATTTCATCCCCGGGTTGTTTGGGAATAGAGGATCTCGGTTTCAACTACCTGCCTCGACTCCGGTCTTGAAAAAAAGCTTTTTTTCTCTTTGATACTAACTTGGCACCTTTATTATACTGTTTATTTTGAGGAAAAACTTGTGCTGTTAATTTTGAAAAAATGGAGGGAAAAAGATCTATTTTTGGTTATTAACTGCTGGATCCCCCCTCCCCGCAAAAAAAACGCCTATAGGACTGGTGCTGGTTGCCTATTTTTCATGCGTTACCAAACAAATTAAATCATGAAACCCCATCACATCTGCTTCTATATAACTAAGAGCCTGTTTGGATTGACTTCTTCTAGGGCTTTTAAGCCAAAATAGAATTTAAGCACTTTTGTACTGCTTGGGTATGATTAAAAAAATGCTTTTAAACACTTGTTTTTAAATTAAAATAACAAAAATAAGTCAAAAGTCGACTTCTAACTTTTAGCTTATGAGTTTTAAAGTTATAGTTTGGATGCTCTAAATAACAGCTATCTGTCCTCTTGCTTAGATGGTACATGTTTCGTGCACTCACTAATCACCGGCCACTGTTTGCAGTCCGATAGAGTGTTGTCATCGATGCTACATGTGAGTTGTGCCTTCATTTCACCGACATAAATGTAGTAACATTGGTAATACAATTATGTCCTCACAGAGTTTGCAAGTTAATGATCATATGACACTGAAATTCCGAGAATCAACAACGTTGTAGGATTTGATCATCCCATGTCATAGATTCTTGGAAGGAAATCTCTGGATAATTAAATATTGACAGAAAATGTCACTTATTGTATAATATTTTTTTTACAAGTTTTCTTCTATATTACACATAAGGGTAGGGCCTAGGAGAAGTGAGAATTCAAACCACAATGTATCAAAGACTTTCTCTGATACTACTAGATTGTAAGCCTCGGTAAATTTATCATATTTTAATTACAATCATTTTCCTTTTTTGAATTATTTTGGATTAGGGTTCTTACACCCCTTCCTCCAATAAGTATTGAGGTTCTAAAAAGTATCCGTGCAGGAGAAAGAAAAAAAATTGTAAAACAAGAAGAGAAGAACAAACACACTGCTCTTAGTTTGACGAAAATGTTGCTGTAATAAAAAATCATGCAAAGTAATTCGAAGGCAAAATATGATCAAAGAGGGCATATTTCCAATAGAGAAGCAAGTGTCCAAGGAATTTATTTGTCCAATCAATACTGTGAGTGAACAACTTAACATACTTCTTTGCTACATTTTCTCCCCCAAAGAGTTTGAACTTCTTGGGTGGACACTCCTTTCTCTGTAAATGAACAAATCAACTATACAATGTATCTCATGCCATTTTTCCTTGTAATATATTATGATAAAGACTCTCAACAGCAGGTGTTAAACCTTTTGGAGAGGAGAAAAAGGACAGACAGAAAAGATAAAGAAAATACAGACCTATGCCTAAAAGTAAACAGCTAAGTATGCAACGGCTTTCAACATATAACTGAGATCTTACAAAAAGGAGGAGGTAACAACAGACGAGAGTGGAGAGAACCACGACAACAACCAAAACTTAATATGTACATCTTTATTGTGTCACAGTTCTACTTCATGTAGATCATCACCAAAACTTCCACCGTTCATCGAGGAGTGCGTCATATTAGCATCACCATGCATGAATGATGATGGAGGCATACCCAATACCTCACCAAGTGGTTTTACTTTAGACTTATTTGGGGAGAAAGCATCAGGAATGCTTCCGCTCCACGATGCAGTTCGCCGAGACTGACCTGACAGGGGGCTAGGTCCAGTAGTTTTCACCCCCTTATTAGAGATGCTGTCCATGCTTGGAAATCGTTGCATTGGCATGGTTGATGGAGGTGGAGGAGTCTGAAATGACCCATTCACAGAAGAGAATGAATGATTCTCATTACTTTCTGAAGTCTGTTGCTCATCGGAATGACTGTCAACTGATTGTTCAACCGGGGACATTGCTGTAGGAACAAAGAACTTTGCATTTCCAGGAGCAGGTTTCATGGAAGGAACAGAAGGTGATTGGAAAAGATTTGTCGGGTTACCTCCACCTTTATTGAACGTGTCAACGTACCTGCCAAAAGAGGGGCGAGAATAGTAGGTCAGCTTTCTCTAGTTGAGTCACAGCAGAAACACTATATGCACTTTTACCTCCTAGTAATCTAGTTTTCCTCATCAAGTAATTACCTCAAGTAGACACTCTCTCTCCTTCCTTCCCAGTTCCCACTAACAATATTCCTTGTCAGTCCATCCCAAAAGCCTTACCCTTCTTCCATGACAAAATTGTGTCCAGCCAACAATTTAAACTAATTTATTGTCTACAATGTTTCTAACTTGATGTGACAACTTTTCACTAACATGCAAACTATATCTTAATCATGTTCTTTTTCTAACTTGATATTATAATCTATTAAAGCAGAATACGTTTACTCTCCGTGCAGTCAAAGTGCGCCATTTAATGAGATGAAGGTGTATCCAGAATCTGAACACTAAGATAGCCAAATGGCCGGCTCACAGTTAACCTAAACCACCAAGAATCAGTTGGACCCTTCTCATTACCCCGACTGTAGTAGTATGTTTCTACAAGATTCATCTATCCTACTGAAACATGGAATCATCAAATATATTTTTATAAAGAAACGCGCCAATGTCACTTGCCTTGACCGAACACCCATCTGACTGCGTGCTGAGAATTGGTTAGTGGTAGGTGGAAGTGGTGGGATTCCTGGACCATTATCAGCAGAAGTTGGACTCTTCATGTCAGGACTTCCGTTGCTAATATTACCTTCACTTTTTAGTACACTCTTCAAGTTATAATTGGTTGCTCCGCTATGGAAGGCAGCAGTGGTTGGTGGTGGTGCAAGAGCTGGTTCCTCAGCAGCTGGCGCAGCACCTTCTTCTACCCATCTTTTAAGTTTTTCATCATAATAAAATTTATTTGTTTCACCCAGCTTGGCCTAAAATGGATTAAAACAAATGGAAACAAGTGTGAAACACAAATTCAGGTTCACAATCTAGAAATGAAAGCAACCAAAGTTTCGAAAATAAAGAAATAATATACCTGGCGGCCTTGACGGGGTTTGAGAACTAATCCAACAGTTTTTTGGAGAAGCTGGGAACCAAAACTAAAGCGACCAAAGCGTGATGTACCTGCAGCTGCTGATGAATTACCTTGTGTGTTGCTTGAGCTTGCTTCCTTTGATGAGTTTACATGATCCTACACAAATTGGACAAAATCTCAATTTTTTCGTAAGACCAGATAGATCAAGTCCATTTAGCTACTGTACTATCATTACTATACCTGTCTAGGAGTTCTTCCAAAGTCAGGCTCTGAAACACTTCTATTGTGCATCGTCATTCTATTGTTATCAGCTGCCCATTCACTTGATGCTGAAGGCATCAAAGATGACATCACCATTGTTGATTGACTAGCTGAGACTCTAGGTCCCACAGACTGATAATGATGTTCATTCCCTTGTGGACTGCTGCTTGTTGTTGAAGGAACTGGCGGTGGTAAGCCCCCAACCACACGGTGAGCAGTACTATCAAAAAGGTTAAGCAATTTACCAACCAACTTTGCAGGAGCCAAATTTGTGGCAAACCCTCCCTGCATGCAGAAAAGGCCACTATCACTATCTGTGGGACCATCATATGACAAAGGTGAGTGTATCAAAAGCTACCTCTTGGTGTGTTTTGATCCTTTCTTCAAGAGAAGACACTAATTGTCTCAACGTTTCTATCTCAGGAGTTCGGCCAGTTTTAAGTGATTTTGATAATGCTTGACAGTACCTAAAATTAGAAATGCTAAGACACCAGCAATAAGGATTTTAAAAATGTTGGCGGAAGTAAAATCTTGGATACATACTTCAATGCATCTGACATCCTCCCAACTTCAGCCAACATGTGTGCATATACAAGCTTATAAGGTTGAAAAGGAGGGAGAATAAATTGAGAGTTTCCAAGCACCTTTGAGTACTCATATATCTCAGTCCTCTGTCCACAAAAGTATTTCATCAGTCAGAATTTATAAGTTAACTGGTAAAGTTACTGCCATGTGACCAGGAGGTCATGGGTTCAAGCCGCGAAAACAACCTCTTGCAGAAATGCAAGGTAAGGCTGCGTACAACAGACCCTTGCGGTCCGGCCCTTCCCCGGACCCCGCACATAGCGGGAGCTTAGTGCACCGGGCTGCCCTTTTTTTATTCCATTAATGAAGCAGTTGCCCAGAACAGAGAGAAATATTTAGCAACAGCACAGGAAAGTTTCATATTTCTTCTCTATAAAATAGAAAAGGCATCAAAAGTAGAGGAACTTAATAGGACCTGAATAGCCTCTGGATTAGCATAAGTTCGGGGGAGTTTCCAATGATCAGCACCTACAAGACACAATCTTGCACTGTCTGAATATGGTTCAACGTTTGCTTCTGCCACCAGATAGCAAATGTGTGCAGCAACAATCTGAAAACATGAAGCAGAATACATACATCACATCTCTCTTTCCAATCAAAGTATGGAACGGCATAGGAGACATTCTAAAGAATAAAGAGTATATGTAAATATGGAGCAGAATACATACATCACTTCTCTCTTTCCACAAACAATCGCCAAGATGAACAAGCACCAGTTCATCATCTTTTGTTCTATTTGCAGTAATCACAGCCAAACTCTCCTCCCACTCGTCAAGCATGACATTAGCACCAAACTAGGATAAATAGAAGATAATCAAAACAAGCAAATACTCCCAGCAAAGTATTTGCACTACATCTTCAATAATTTAATAAACTAGGGAAAACAACAAAGGTAGAATCTTTTCATAAAATGACAAAGAAGAGAAAAGGTGATACACATATCATCTGTATTTTACTACATCAACTGTAAGGGTCATGCAAAAAGTCTTACACCTCCGATATCCTCCCCCCCACCACACACAATCCTCTCAAAGGTGGGAACGAACTGTTTACCCTCAAATGGGTGCAACCCGTCCGGAAAACTGATAAGTCAAAAACACATACTTGGGGTTCCATTTCACTTGAAAATCACTAATAATGACTTGGCATGATCTAGAATGCTTTCAAACTTCAACTTCATATGCCTGTCTTCCAAAATTTAAAAAGTCAGAGAACTGTTATGTCTCGATATCCTGCAATTGTATCCAGACTTTGTAGTAGAGACTATAGGTAAAGCGACAAACTTGAATATTTTTTACCAGGATCCCGACCTATCAAAAAAGTATATCTTACTAGGATCCCATTCCAAGGGCTTAGGGATATCAAATACAAATGCATTCAAGATGAAAGGTTAAGAAATAACAGCTGTAATAAAGCTATAAAACACACCTGTGCAGGCTGTTGAGTGATATTAGTGGCAACAGGCATGCCACTTTGAGCTGTAGAATCTGCATTAAAGACTTCGGCCGGTTGACCAGCAATTAGTAGGCAGAGTGTCCGCATAGGTGATCCTGCTGTTAATTGTCGAAGCGCCATTTGCTTCACTGTTTCGGCATAAAACTACAAATGTCCATAAAATGAAAATGCATTAGTACAAAGAGGAATATAAAGAAGAGGCTTGATTGCGGAGAACTAGACAAACCTGATCACCAAGTTGTGCAGCGAGAACAAGAGCTGGCCCCCATAACTGACCCTCTTGTGCACATTGCAATGCTTCTTTCTTTCTTCCAGAAACTAGAAGACTTTGAACTTCAGAAGCAGTAGTCTAAAGCATGTTAAAAAATATTAGCTGATCAAGCAAATAGCCAACTTTGCAACTAGGAACTAAAGCTATAAAGAATTACCTGCAGCTGTCCTTCAGAAGGCAATTGCTGCAAACACTGGGCAACAGTGCCATATTGGCTGAATTGTGTATCATTCCTCTTCACAGATGCAAACAATTTGGCTACTGCTGTTTCTGGAACATCACTTTCCTGCTCGAATTTCAAAACCAACTTCAACTGCTAAGTTGAAACTATAAGTTCCATAACAATAGCAGATGCAAGAATGACAAAAGATTTAGGTCATATTAGGTGTCTCATCCTTCTGCAGTGGCAGATGCAAAAATGATTTTTTTTTTAGGTCATATTAGGTGTCTCATCCTTCTGCAGTGGAAGTCACCAAAAAGAGCACAAGCTAATAAAACGAAACTCTCACATCCCTAAATTTTGCTTTCACCCAATCGTTAAAATAGACAGACTAGAAAAAGTAAAGTTTGCACTTTGGATCCCCAAATTAGTTCACATCTTACTCCCAATTGGTATCTCATGCTAAGTGAAGGATCAAAGCAGAAAGAAAGGAGGATGGTTTGGGTCTATATAAGGGAGATCTGTAGTAATATCATTTTACCTAGCAAATATTATTTTTCTGTCAGAATGTAGCAGTTTAGTGAGTGAGCAAGAAATTAAAGAGGCTAAAGGGAAATCATAAAAAATAAGCACAAAAGGGTGCAAAACAGGCATATGTTAGGACTGTAACATGCAACGTGCAAAGAATCTGAAACAGCACACCAATCAAGAAGGGTCTCAATATATCTTTTTGTTTTTGTTTCTTGACTTTCCAATGCAGCCTACTTCACAATTTTGCTCGAAGAGAAGTGCTGAAGTCCTAAAGAGATATTTCTTTGTTATTATTCTCTCGTTCCATATTTTACTTGGCTATTTTCTGTTTTAATACGTTTCCTGAAATGACACAATTCAAACTAACATAGGCTAATACTGCTCGGATATTTCATATTTCACGTGAGATCACCAACTGCTCTACTTCCCATATTTCAAGTTATTAGGTTAAACTCTTCTCCACCGAACTCAACATAATATAGGTACAAGCTTTTTCCTTTTGAACTGTGTGAACGTTAAGGTAGGTTCCAAAATGTGATAGGGGGAATATTTCTCCGGATTCTTTTGCATTCCCACCCAATGCCTTCATTATTTCAGAGACGGTACTTACACATTAACATGCTGCTCGTATGTACATTTCCTTTTCTTTGTTAATAGTTTAATACAAATAAAGTATACAACAACATACCCAGTGAAATCCCACAACGTGGGGTCTGAGAAGGGTAGAGTGTACGCAGACCTTACCTCTACCTTGGTAGGTAGAGCGGTTGTTTCCGGGAGACCCTCGGCTCAAGACAAAGCATAATCACAAGCATAGCATGTTACGTACTGATACAAATAAAGTATGACAACATTTATTACTAGTTACAGGCATGTTATGGAACAAATTCATTTCCATTTTACCTTCAAATCAGTACCAAATGGGGATCGAAGTTTCCCATAGTATTGACATGCTATTTTCAGCAATGACAGAAGCAACCTCAAAACTTCCCCTTTCCTGTAATCCATGCCAGGGAATTCAGAATTTGCAATCCTCTCGTCAATCCATTTATTCAACTCTTTAATACCAGCATTTCCACCAACCAGAGGACCAGGGAATGGATTTCGGTAGAGAGTTTGGATATAGTCACATGCTCCAGTCAAACTGTCAGTTCTCTCTGACATCACATCCATCAAGTTAAGCACAGATAGTGCTCCTCCACTGGGATTCTTCATAGAGCATGCACAAATACTTTCAGCCATTAGTAAGAGTAGTGCACTTCAAAAATAGCAGAAAGAAAGGAGAAATATAACTTTGAGGCAAACCTGGCTGCCAAAGGATGAGCTATTATCTTTCATCACAATCAGTTTTCCACCAAAACCAAAGGTGACCAAAGCATGTGGAGGACGACCAGCAGATGATTTTCCTGCACCAGGAGCATAAGGAAACTGCTGGGTGTTCTGAAATGCTTGTGGGGAATAACTGACTGTGTTTTGACTTCCATAATAATCACTTGAGAGATGCTTCTGCTCGTTTTGCTGCATTGTTGGCTGACTAAATTGCTGATTAAAGCTTCCAGCTATTGCTGAGAAATTACCTTGACTTTGATTTGATTGCCCATGGTAATACTGAGTAGACATTTGCGGACTAACATGGCTGCTAGCAGAAATCTGTTGGCTGTAGTGATTCTCCAATGGCTGGTTCCCCCTATATTCTGACACAGGCTCATTCTTGGCAACATTTTCAGTTTGCCACATATTTGAGTTTTGCTGATTGTATTTACCCAAAGACCCAGACCAGTTGTTGTCATGCCCTCCACTGCCAAATCCAATGGATGTATTATTCTCATTCTGGCCGTGTGCACCATAAATATTTTGATCAGCAGTGTGAGAATAATCTTCAGAAGACATCAGGCCATTCTGATTCAGCTGGCTCTCTCCTTGAACAATTGATTGAGTAGATGAAGTATATGTGTCCAGAGAGCGCCATTCCATGGCAATTGTATCATAGTACCAACCGGGGTATTGAGGATCAAAAACCATATGCGAAGGGTACCCATTGTTTGCTTCTGATGCTTGATTCCACTCGGTCGTAACACTAGACTGAGACACCTGGTTCCAGTCTGTCGCTACCCCATTTCCATCACTCACCTGAGAAGCCTGATGGTCCCAATTTGCCGCATTCTCAGTAGCCTCATTTCCCTGATTCCAATTAGTGACACTTCCAGTGGTCCCACTCTCGGCTATCGTTCCAGCAACAGACTGAGAAGCTTGCTGCAAGTAAGAGACTTCTGACTTTCCGTCAGAAACGGTCCAGTCAGAAGCAGAATTATCTTGTGCATTAGCTCCTGAGTCATAGTTCTCTACCTGATACCAGTGCCCAGTATTTACATCATACTTCCATCCTGGATAGAGATTCTCCCAATATTCACTGCTATTTTGATCCTCCAAACGCACAGCTTGTTCCGTAGTTGCATTACAGCCAAAACTATCTTGACCCAAATTCAAGGACTCATTAACATGATCAGCTGACACAACATTTGACCCCACATTATGATTCTCCCAATATTGACTGCTATTTTGGTCCTCCCCACCCACAGCTTGTTCTGTAGTTGCATTATAGCCAAAACTATCTGAACTTTCCAAATTCACGGATTCATTAACTTGATCAACATTTGACTCCACATTCTGATTATCCCCTAATTCACTAAAAAAGTCAGAGTACGATCCAAACCCAGTATTATCACCATCCGTTGCTGGATTAGCATGAAACACGCTCCAATCAACCTCCTTTACACCTGGATTCGCCGATCCACTTCCGTGATTTTCCTCCTCCTTTACATCACGATTTGCGGATCCACTAGTGTGACTTCCCGATAAATCAGTACTAGTTACCTCAGTCTCCAAATCACCATTACTCGACTCAAGCAAACTATCTAATCCCCCCGAAGTTAATGACACTAACGAACCACTACTCAGCAAAGGTGTTTTTTTAACATCACTAGTATCAACAATTTTACCATCTTGCCCCTCCTCCTGAGTTTCTTTCTTAGATAAATTTTCCAATCCAACATTATTAGCATCATCACTAATACTGAGATTAGCAAATGCTTTAACCTCATCAGATTCATTCCCATCAACCAACACCTTCGACGACGACGATGCATCAGTTACCTTAAAATCAATATCATCATCATTAACCAATTTATCAAAGAAATCCTCATCTGTATCCTCCACTAAAAATGGAAGATTTGAAGCCATTAATTTACTTCCTAACCCTAACCCTAACCCTAACCCTAACCCTAACCCTAACCCTAACAATCTAAATCAATCCCAATTATATCAATAAATCCCCAAATTTTGAGCTACCACAACTACCACCTTATTCCATCAAGATCTAGGGTTTTCACACCTAAAAAATCATACACAAAAAAAAGGAAAATTGTTGTGAATAAGATTAACTGAAAAAGGGAAAACTAATTGAACAACTAAATTAACTTACAGATCGCAAAGGGAATGCTTCGAAGCTTATCTGGCTATTATATATATAAATACAAAAAAAAAGCATTTCATTTCATAAAATTTATATGCATGTTATGTTGTCTTCTTCTTTCTATTTAAGATATGGAAAGAGATGATGAACAGCACAGACAAGCCCAACTTTCAACAACCCATAAAAAATGTTTTTCCAACAACAATAATAATAATAATTAAATTTTCTTTGTTACCTATATTTTGTGTAGCAACTTAACATTTTGTTATAACATTCATAAAATGTTCGGACAAATGAAGTTGTTTACTTCAATTTGACTGTACAATTCACGTCGCGTAAAATTCATTCGAAAAAAAAGCTTTTTACTAAAAAAATATTATATATAATCTAGGACTCGAACACAAAACATTTATTAATAGGATGAGCCCATCTTACCATATTTTTAGTGGTCATACTTAATATTACCTAGTGGTGCATATTAATAATGAAATTTCTTTTATTGTCCAACTCTCCTATTTGGGATAAATAATAAAAAGGGGACTTCTCTTTGCTAGATTTAGCTGGCAATAAATAGAAGGTAGCAAATTTGGTAGTATTTGACTTGATTGCCATGTAGCAAGTGGCTAGGCCTAATTTGATATAAATATTTATTTAAAAATGTAATATTTTTTTTTTTTTGTTGACGAGCCGCGCATTCTTTTCTTCTTGTACAAGACAGCAGAAACTGTATGACGCAGAAACCACGCCACCGCTTAAACCACATTGCAGTCGGTGTAGTGATGCACTCCCGAGGCGAAGGTCGACGTTACTGGAATTCGAACTTGTGACCAAACTCTCCCACACCACCCAATGAGGATATCCTCTGCCTTCAAGACCAACTGGTCTAGGGCTTCGGATAAAATGTAAGAAGTTTGACCATATTAGTACTTGAGATTTCAGTAATTTGAACATATAGATTTCAAAATGTAAGAAGATTTCAGTTATTTGATGCCTAACTAAAGACCTGGTTTCATTAAATACTTTTGACACTGATGGTCTCAACTCTCAATTCCCCTGTCTTGTAATTTTCCCTTTTAAATAATCTTCTATTTATGATATACTTATTGTTAAATAATTATGTTATATTATAGTTAAATTACACATATTTTATCTTTAAAGTTGTGATTTTTATTGTCAAATATTTAATTTGATATAAATATTGGATGCATCGCGTATTTTCCATTCATTTATTATGCTACATAAAAGAAGTCCAAAATCTAACTAATTTCTTCCTAGATTACTCAAGATTAACTCGTAATAATGATTTTGAATTTCATATAGTCAGTCAAAAAGTTCATTAAACTTAAGATTTTAGTTTTTTCTTTCTTTGCGACCCCCCCCCCCCCCTTCCACCACCACACACACAATACTACATCTATTAATTCATTAACGACATGATATAGCTTTATTATAGTGTTTAAATAGTAACATGTCCTTTTATTTTATTTATGATTTTTTAGATAAATATTGCCCTTGGTCTATATATAACATGTGGAAAATTATTGATCATGCGTGAAGTCGAACCTAAATGATAATTGTTAGTTATTGACTACAATCGATTTATGGTATATCTACTCACAATCCCTTAGATTTGTGCAATTTAAGGTTTGGAGTTTCATTTCTTTTAATATTTTTTGTTTGTTACATTCTTCGTCATCACTATCAAGGTCATCCTGTCACATTCCTCATAAAAATTCAATTTCGACATTTTGAGGTCTCCTCCCATTCACATTTATAATCATAAAAGAGATCTCACTTTCGATGATTGAACTTGACTTTTATATCCAGATTGGAACCGTAATATATTCTACAGTCGACGCCATGATAAATCTATAATAGATTATGGCTATGGTCTATGATTGTAATCGACGCCATAATAAATCGTTCGGACTGATTTTTTGATGAAACGTCAGAATTTTCGCCGGAAACGAAATCTGAAAAGTGGAAAATCGGGAGCTTTTGGAAGGTTTTTTTTTTTTAGTTTCTTTTTGAGTAATTAAAATGGAGGGAAATATTTAGTTTTGTATCACTTTTGGGATAATTAAAATGTTGGGGATTGAGGCCAAAATATATTATTCAAAACTTTGGGGTTGAGATTAACAACTTGTGGGACTGACATTGCAGACATCATAATTGTTAGTTGTTTTGCCAATACTTTGAGACTAATGACATTTTGACAAATATAAGTCTTCAAATTGTCTTTTTGGCCAAGCTAACTATGAGAAAAGCTAAGTATAAACAATTTAGGTATTCCCACATAAAAAATTGTCTTTTTCGGAGTCGTCTTTTTTAGGGAGTATTTTGTCTCGCGGAATTTTCCGACGGGAATCTATATTTAATAGGACCTTAATAAATATATCAAACATTAAGTGAAAAATAAAAAATAAATTTTTTTTTTCTTTTTTTTTCTAATTTAAGAATCTTTGTTCTTCAATGTGGAATACCTAATTGCACCTTTAGGAGTAACTAGTTTGTTGCCTCAAATTAAGTTAAAGAAAAAGGTTTTTATTATCGACACTGATATACTATGACTTTTATAGGGGTGAGCACGGATACAAGATACTCAGATATTCGACCGGAACCGACGCTAACGGATAGGTCCAGATAGATATATTAGAATATCAGATAGGTTCCGGATAGTAAAATTAGGAACCGATAGATGAAGTCGGTTTCGGTTCTAAAAAATAGAGATCGGGTACCCAGACTCAGAACCGATACCCGGACTCTATGAACCCACCCCCATTTAAATTATTTAATTTTGGGCTTTGAAGCGTTTAATTTATTAGCCCAGTCCGGCTTATACACAACCCAATGACCCACACCCTATTCAATATCTAATGTCACAGTTGAAAAACCAGTAAAAATGTTGTACATATTTGAAGTTGAAACTTGAAACTCACCTTATTGTTTATGAGTTCTCTCTCCTTTCTGGCAAGTATGACTATTCAGGATATGGACAATCCACTGGCAAGGTATGAAATATTTCTTCAGATGATTAAATTTAGGTTGTCTGATATGAAAGGTATTTGAGTCTGTATTATTATTTCGAAGCAAACAGATCTGAATGTGTTTTTCGTTACAGGCACCAAACCGCAGGTCCTGGATAGATTCCATGAATGATCACACGGGTAAGTTTCAGATAAGAAATTTGTGAACCGATTTTTACTGGTAGGTCCTGAGTTCAAAACGATAGCAGATCCTGATCCGTTCACCCTAACTTTTTACATAGTAATTTAATTAGCTGTAGTACATCATGATGTCACACATCTTCTTTTCCAAAATCCAAATTACACATTTTCACTATAAAGCAGAATAACGTGTATTTGACTTTAATTAATAGCTTAATTATTTTTAACTATCAATATGTAAAATAAAGTAGTTGTCTGATGGATGAACTATAAATTTACTAACATGAACGACAACACTACGTAACCAAACAACAAATAATAATTATTAATAACATTAATAAAATACTCCTATGAATTATTAACTAGTCTGCAACTTTTAACTAGTTAATGGAGAATTAATATTTTAAAAAGGGCTATAATAATTGGCACATGATGAATCCCATAATTGGTACTCTTTTTTCTTCGACCCATCAAATTTGGTTTATATCATTATTAAATTTTGATAGAGCTCTTTCGAGTTAAGCATTGTCTTTTATAGGAGTAATAAAAAAACCAACACATATTGCATTTTAATTACCCTTTTAAGTACACCGCATCCACACAAGTGCTTGTCACCTCACAAGTACGAGACCTTCAATTCTCATTATACCCCTTAATTACTTAACCAACACATAAATACTATATTTAAGGTCTAGTAAAGCTCAATTTGCTTGAATAGGAAGCCGAATAGTCACTCCAATGCTTTTCCTTTCGTTGAGCTTCCGAACGTTCCTAATCTATTCAAATAGGGTATCTAGACGAGAAAACAAGTCTAACGGTACCTATATTGCCACATGAAAGGATTTTGGTCCAAAAGGTAAATTCAAATCTCATTTCCGACCTCGAAGATCAAACGATAATTTATTGCGAAAATGAGTTCATCAAGGTCAAAATAATATTCTACAAGGTCACATGATTCTAACAACAACCATATTGCTAGACTTAAATCAAATCCTAAAATCCACCACAAAAGGTAATCTCGGGCCCACAAGGGCAAAATGAGATTTTTTTCTTCAAAATTAGTTTACCCATAACCTAATTAGTCTAAATTCACAAAATCATAAGATCTAACCTCAATTGAACCATCAATTTCACTATCAAGACTAAAAGCCCAAGTTCATGAAAAACCATACGTTCTACAATTAAAATCACATGAAAAATCCCTAATTTAAAGGATACAATTATGAAATAACACTTAAATTAGGAGTAGGATCTTACCCCAGGAAAGAATTGAAAACCCCCTTTGAGATCTCCCAAAACCGTGCTCTAAAGCTCCCAAAAATGATTTAGAAGGAAATAGGAAATCCCCAAATTAAATCAGCCAGACCCATCACTTGAAGGCCCAGCTCGAAGGTGCGATCTAGCACCAACGATCTAAAGCTCGCAGATGCGAGGCCCAATTTCGCAGGTGCAAAGGACCCCGCATAAGTGAGGCCTCGCATCTGCGCAGCCCACCTCGCAGGTCTGCCTGTTAGCCCCAACCTCGTAGGTGCGAAAGTCTACTCGCATGTGCGACTTAACATATGCGAGTCCATGGTCGCAGGTGCGATTGCACCATCAACCAGCTAAATCAGCTATTTTCCTATCTATTTCAAACTTCAATCCAACACCCGTAACTTATCCGAGATTCCCCCGAAACAAATCAAACATGCATTTCAATCATAAAATATGCACCGAACTTGCTTGTGCACTCAATTTTTTTGAAAAAGATCTCCTTGACCCGAGTTTGACCAAAGTCAACTCTTAAGTTATAAAACTCCTACTTCTGAACCAACTACCCAAAACGCACCTGATTGCCTCGGGACCCGAACCGAAGGCTCGATTTAGTCATAAATGATATTCCAGGCCTAATTTAGTCGACAAAACTCCGAAAATGACGCGCTTACCCACATGTCAACTATGAGTCAAACCTTCCTATTTCTTTAATTTGAAAACTTCTAAACTTGCTAAAACGGATCTGAAACTCGCCCGATAGCTTTGGGAACCGTACCACCCCGCAAGTCACAAACACACAAGTATAGTCTTGGGAAGGATATTTTGGGAAAACAAGTCTAAAAGCTCAAAACAACCAATCAGATCATTACACTTAGCTGGAACAATTTTTTTGCAGTATTTGAATCGTATGCTTAAGTAGGTAAGAATTAATCCGATAACCATTCTTACATATGTTAACTATGTATATTTCAATTTTTTAATTTTGTTTTAACTTATAGCTGATATTAGCAAATTTCAGACTTGCACCGCTCTCCTCCTCCGACTTGAGCTAACATAAGATTTTTGTTTGTTTAGTTTCTTATTCAATGTAAGTAATTTAGCAAATACCTACGAGTATTTAATTCTCAAAGTTTACTAATTTAAAATCGTTTGGATTCATAATATTTGATTAAATGTCAACATAGAAGAATAACAATTAATGTACTACATGTTTTTTGGTTCGCAATGATATTATATTTACATTCGTATGTGTCAACTTTATATGTTTTTTGTCTAGTTTTTTCAAATAATTTCTTAATCCATGTAAATTATCCAAGTATTCCACTTAGACCCTCCAACTGACGCCTCCACCGTCTGAACCCTTCAAATAATTTTTTACTGGGCACACTCAAAACAGACGCGTGAGGTATGCTAACTTGGCAACTTTTAACGTTAAAATGGTCCCTAACGCTTATATTATGGAGCCCCACCAATTACTACATATAACCGTTTCATCTTCTTCCCCAATTCACCAATTTGAGCCCTAATTAACACAACTACAATTTTTACTTAAAATTCCTTCATTTTCCAATCAAATATATCCTATTTAGTCTCTCTCCTTTCTTTTCTTATTCAACAATGGCTAACACTTCAAGAATTGAGTTTTGCTGATGTGATCGTATTTGCAAATTGAAAATTTCATGGAGCCCGAATAATTTTGGAAGGAGGTTCTTTTCGTGCCCAACTAATGAGGTAATTGTATACTAATTATGGATTAATTTCATTCATTTCTTTTATAATTAATTCATTTCTGTAACTAATTCAAAACTTCTTTCTTTTGTTCTTTGAAGCATCCCGATTCCCGAGCAAGCAAATAAAGTCATTTTTGGATTGTTGAAGAGGGTTAAATGAACTAGGAAGATGTTGGTGTTTGGTCTAGTGTTGGTGTTTGCAATTTGGTTTCAATTTGCGTATTGTACGAAATTAGTATATAATGCTTAGTTCGACTAGGAAGTTGATCTCACAAATATGGCCAAATTTTGTGTTTTGTGTAACTGTATATGACCTATTTCAGAGGTTAAGTGTAATTGTATGTCCACTTTTATGAACTGAATGAATATATATTGTTTTGGCTAGATATTCTTGTGCTTTTGTCCAATATTGTGTTCAAAGTAGACACCCACAAACTGCTGAAGTCATTAAGATCACATTCAAACTGGTGCACAAAAAAAGACCAAACTGTTGCACTTGTAATAACAGTGCAAACTGCTGTACTTATAGAACTCATTAACAGTGTAAAGACAACATTCATAGTCATTCATAAACTGGTGCAAAAGATCTCAAAAGCTAACATAAGATAAGTACTTGAACTTATACACAACTGCCAAATTATTTCAGAAAGACATAAAATTCAAGTTTGAACACATCAAACTAAGTTAACATAAACATCCAATCTCAAACTAAGTTAATACAATCCCAAACTAAGACAACTAAAGCTTGTTGCTGCTGATGGTTATGGAGCTGTATGGGCTGGACCTGCTGTGGAACAACTGCATGCTGCTGATGGAGTTGATTGTGTAGAAAGATTATTTCTCCTATTTCTACCCTGCTACTGTAGCTGTCTAGTTAGTGACATCATTTTTGCCTTTGAACTTCAGGCCAGGAGGTTTAAAGTCAAGATCAATGTTGACTGCACTTGTGTCCTTCAAAACCATTCCATCCCTTCCATGGCTCACAACTCTCTCACTTGAACTACCAGGCTATAATTTGAATAAAAATTATTAGATTAAGTTAAGAAACTGATAAAATCATATCTACATCAGAATTGTAAAACTTGAATTCTTACATTAATGACAGTCCTAGTTGTAGGGTTGATATATCATCCAAAACCTGTATTTTTAGGCTTCTTCTGTGCAACACTTGATTCAGCACTTTCTCCAGTCCTTTTCAACCAAGGTGTTCCTCTTCTATAAGAAGTTGGAGGAGGTGCATTTGGAAATGTTTTCTTGGTAAATCTAATGCTTGTTCATGCTCCTCTTCCTCTTCCCATATCCCTGCCTCTGCTTGCATTAGATGGATCAGGTTCATGACCACCAGCAGGTCTTGTTAAACTGCATTGAATTGCTGCATGTTTTTGAGTTTGTGCAAATCTTCTACTTGAAGATGCTCTCCTTGCACCCTAAAATTTAAATCAAATGTTAGAAAAAATACAATAACAAAATATTAGAACTGAAATGCAATATTAAATCATACCCTTGTAAGTTGTAACTGGACAGAATAACTTATTATGGCCTATTTGATGACAGGTTGAACATGAAATCTTAAGTCCTCTCCTGGACATCTTGCCCTACCTCTTCTTAAGTTCATCCTTGTCTTTTGTTCTATTTTTCTTGAGTCTGCCAGACTTCATGTTATTAGCCTCATGCCACATCTTCATGTTGTGGAGTGGCTCAAGAATATGTGCATATGACTTTAGAAATGTGTCCTTTCTATACCAATGTTCCACATAATCATATGATTCATCTTCTAGGTGATAGTATGCACATATTGCATGTTGGCAGGGGATTCCTCTTAACTGCCATATTCTACAAGTGCATGTTTTGTGCCTTAAGTGTACAATGAATCTATAATCAAATTCTTCACTCTCAAACCCTTCTACCCCATTCTACAAAACTTGACATCTGTTTGACAACTCCTTGTTTTCTTCCAACATCAACCTTGCCATAGATGCAATATCAGTGATCCAGGGTCTCAGCAAATTTTCTCATTTCAACATGCCTAGTCATTACTTTTTATCTAATATCTTCTAACACGGTAATGATTGATTTGTGTCTAGCTGCTAGTATCCAGGAATTAAAGGTCTCACACATATTGTTTTCAACAACATCACACTTAGAGTGTTCCTTAAATAGACTCTACACCAAAGCTCTTTGTTAAACTGCAATAAATTTTCACAAATGTTTGTTCCGAGCTTACCTAATTTATCAAATTCTTCTATTGTCTTTACCTCAAATGAAGCTTTACAGACCCTCCAGAAATATTTTCTTCTTTCTTCAGCTTTCCAATCTTTCTGCCAATTAGCTCATATGTGCCTAGCACATTTTCTATGCTCAGCATTTGGTAAAATGTCAACACGGGTGCTCAACAGTCCCTAAAGTACAAAACATAAAGTAAATGTTGTAAACATAACAATTAATCTAGATGAAAAATAGAAAGTAAACTTAAAGAGTAAAGTATATTACCTTTTGCATATCTGACATTACTGTTAGTCCATCTCCAAGTTCCAGCCCCAAATCAGTGATTAGGTTCTGGATGAACCATGTCCATGACTCTTTTGATTCATTGTCAATCACAGCCCAAGCAATGGGATACATCAGTTGATTCCCATTTTTTTCCAGAGCCACCAGAAGTTCACCCTTACATGCACCTTTTAAGAAACAACCATCAAACCCAATGGGTTCTCCTACATCCCTCCAACCAGCTCCTTTTCATTATATCAAAGCAAACATAAAAAGACTTAAATAAATTCACACCCGACTGACTTTCTCTATCAGTTGTCACCATGCTAGTTTTCCAGGATTACTCGAAATAATCTGCTTAGCATAATCACAAAGTCTTTCAAACTCCATCTTCCAATCTCCCATAAACTTAGTAAGCACTATCTGTTTTGCCCTATAACAGAGAGTTCTGCCCACATACAACCCTAACTTATCTCTAACCAAGTCTTGAATTTCTCATATTCTAATAAAAGGATGAGAAGTAATCCTATCTGTAAATCTGTTTGCAATGAACTTAGAATTGCACATCCTATTCTTGTTTAGTGGAGTGCACTTGTGAATTGGATGATAGATTCTTACCACCAAATCATTTGTATGTTTATCAGTACTAGCATACAATCTCCAATTACAGATCTTAGACTTACACCTACACCTTACCCTCTTCCTCTCATTTGGTTTAAGTTTCAACTGAACATGGTACTCAACAACATATTTAGCTACTGCCTCCTTAAACAATTCAACATTCTCAAATACCATGCCTAACTCAAAAATACTTATAACACATTCTGAATCATACCTTAATTTGTTGTTTTTCCTTCTAGGCAGCAAGTCAACACCAGGTTCAGCATCTACATCCAACTCCTCATCACTATCTTCACTATAATCATCAGCAGAACTATCAATATACTCCTCATCACCTGCTAAACATCTAGAATATTTGACAGCCTTGTTCTTTCCAATATCTTCAAACCCCTATCTATTTTTCCCTCACCTACATGTACCTCAACAGTAATAGTTGGTTTCTTTCTCCTTTTTGTTGGCCTTTTCAGAAATGTTCTCCTTTCATTCCTCAAAGCAATCAACTCTTCATCAGCTTCACTATCATCTTCATCAAGTATTTTATCTAGATATGACTCACTACTAGCAATATATGAGTTATCATCATCATCACTATCACTCTCCTCATCATCACAATCTTCCACAGCCACTTCTTCTACATCAGCAACATTGTTTTCAACTTATTTGGTGGCATACTTTTACTGGATATTACTAATCCCTTATTTGGTACACATTTTCAACCAATGTAAAACTAATGTAAGTATTAGTTATACACCCCATTTGGTAATATCTATGTATAACTAATACATAGCAAATCATAGTATTAGCAATATAAGAGTCTTTATGCATGTATAAGCATGATTAAAGATACAGTTGGCCTTGAAGTCCCTCACATAATGCAATAACGTGGAGAGTATTTTGTAAACGATTAATTCTTTTAGAAATTAAAATCAAACAGTATATAAGAAATAATGTCAGCATAACTAATACAAGCATAACTAATATCAGCATTACTAATACACTATATTCAACACTATTTTATACACTCTACCAAACAACCAATAAGAGTTTATTTTCAATTACTTATTTTTTAAAACATGTTTATCAATATTAAAGCAATAATTTGTGCTTGGTAAAAAATATTTACCTGTTACACTTACAACCCACCACAACCTTAGGAGGTACTCTCCCGTCTCATTTTACGTGCACCTTAGGAGGTACTATAATTAATTCATGAATTTTAAATATTTTATATTACTATCTCAGTTTCAATTTATGTGGCATTTCTTGGATTTCGAGATTTAAACGAGTTTTTCTTTGATCATAATCTTTTCATCTCTTTTAAATATTTTGAATTGACAAATTTTATGACTTATAGCTTCTAAATATGTAAATTTTATTTAAAAATTTTAAAGATTTCATGTCCAAGTTTTGTTGGAAATTTACTAATGTGGAATTAAGATTATCTCATTATTTATGACTCGAATAATAGGGATCCCGCACGTCGGAAGCGTCGTTTCCACACACATGCACACGTAGTGCCAAATATCGTAAAATTTCATTAGTGAAAGAGATATTGGTACGTGAGTAAACGTTTGAGACATGAAATGATGGTCGGTCGTCGGTTAAGTAACACGTGTTCCACCTTGGTAAATGAAGGAAGAAGTGTACGAAGTGTAAGATCGAAACGAGTCGGAAAAGGGTCGCGACGTCATCGCAGAGCCGGGGCGCCGCGACGCTACCACCTCAAGGGTCGCGACGCTGGTTGGTCTTCTGGCCACTGGAGCTGCGGCGCCGCGACGGTAACGAGGCGTTGTTCGCGGAATGTAAGTCCAAAAGTTTGGCCGACATGGACGCTGGGGCATTAAGACGCCGCTTTCCTCCATAAATCAGTCATTATTTGGCTGCATTACTTGGTGAATTAAGTGGTCATTACATGGGCACTTGAAGAGGCATTCTTACACAACTATCAATTGAGGCTTTGGCTCAATTGGAGAATAGACTTCACACTTGTATAATTCAGATTTTCTGAATTCTTCCTCTCTAAGCATTCTTTCACACACTGGTTCTTCTTGATAAACACTTGAGTTTTCTTTCCTCTTTGTTAGTTGTTGTTTTATCTTGGGAGACAGTTGCCCATATCGTAAAATGATATATACGGGCAATAATGTCTTAAGTACAGAGTGAATATCACTCGACTCAGCAGCGGAATTATAACGCTACAAGACTTAGTGTCTCTTGGTTTCAGGCTAGTAAGATCTAGGAGCTTATTGCAATTGGAACGAAGAATCAAGACAGACTCAAGAATAATTCAAGAACGGAGTTCAAGAATCCACAAGTTTACTGTAGCCACAACTCTTGTTGGTTACAAGATTGTTAACTGTTGTAATTCATTATTGGTAATCCTTTCGAAGCACTTGTAATAGTTGGTATACTATTCACGTATATCCATTGTAACTCACAAATTTTAGGTCTAACATAAAAAAGTTTGACTCTCGAAATTTGAATTGTGATTTGTTTGTCCTTAAGCCGGAAGTCTATCAAAACAAGTTTCTCTACCTGATAAGACTTGTGTACACTCTATCTTCAAAAATTCCACTTTATGGGATTATATTAGGTATGTTATTGTTGTTATTGTATTAATTGTGGTGATTTCTAGTAAAATTTTATGTATAATTTCTAAATATATTAAGTTTATTTTAACAAATTTTATATTCGAATACACGATAAAATTTAGAATTTTGATTCTTGGTAACATGTACAAAGTAAGATAGAAGGAGTAAATAAATTCTCCCAGAGATTTCGCCTTCCCCTCCCCCCTCCCCCAGTAATAAATAAATTCTAAATCCAGCAAATTTTATGAGAGCAGTTTTGGGATGAGAGTGTGTACCTCTCTCTATTTGGTTGAGGAATGCTTGTCACCTACTCCTCTTAAAGCCTTTTACCCACTCTTCTTCTCCTAGAGAGAGAGAAATCTATACATACATTTGTATCTATAATATCTTCATAGTAGAGTAAAATTACTAATCTTTGATCTACTCTACTTTTTTTGTTTGGTGTTGTTGAATGATCTTACGAGTATGGAGAAGTATAAATGCAAGCTATGTTCAAAGAAATTCTTGAGTGGTAAAGCTTTAGGTGGTCACATGAGGTCCCATTTAACACCTCTCCCACTTCCACCTAAGACCCCGCCGTTAAATCAAGATTCCGGTGGCCGGAGCCACTCAAGTCTGTCACTCTCTTCATCGGAAAATCAAGAAATGCTAGAACACAAGGATTTTTATTATGGGTTGAGAGAAAATCCAAAGAAAAGGTTCAAAATGATAGATACTGAGTTTTTGGATAGATCTAAAAGAGGTCAAAAAATGGTTGAAAATGAAGAAAAAGTGAAGGAAAAATCATCTGATTTTGGACCATTGAGTTTGTTTTCAGATAGTTCTAGTGAAGAAGATATTGCTATGTGTTTAATGATGCTTTCAAGAGATAAAAGGACAATTCGGTGCATTAAACTCTTGCTATGTGCGGATTCCGAGGAAGGATCGAACCACAAAAGTCTATTTCTATTCAAAAGATGTTTGGAAAAATTCAAAACAAAACGGGAAGAGATACCAATGTGTGATTTGTCACAAGATGTTCAAAACATCCCAAGCTTTAGGTAGTCATAAAACCATTCGAGGTACAAGAAAAATTATCAAAGAAAAAATTTGTGTGTGTGAAGGTATTGTGGATAAAAAATTGCAAGAATGCCCGTTTTGTGGGAAATTCTTTGAGTCAAGTCAAGCACTAGGTGGCCACAAAAGAACACATCTTGTTATTATGAGTTCATCAACAACAACAACAGGTTCTTCATAATCAACAAAATTTGGTGGTGATAGTTTAATGGAGTACTACTCAAATTCAGCTAATTTACCAAATGGTTTGATAGATCTTAACATGCCAGCACCAATGGAAGACACTAATTTTCAAGAACAAGAACATGCATGAGAGGTCAAAAAAGTTGTCCTTTAGTTAAATTTTCAATCTTGTTCATGTCTTTTAGTAATTTGTGTTAAATGGGGTTTGCTTATTTTTAGAAAAAGTTATGATCTTTAGTCCCCATTTTTAGGTCCTCTTGTTTTGGGGTAGTAGTTGTTGTAACACACATGCTTTGAAACTTTTACAAGCAATCTGAAAAATTAGTTGCAGATGCAAACAACTGATACAGTATTGGCCTTTTGGGGGAGGACCAACTAGTTCAGCGGTAAAAAAATTGTTTTTTTTGTTGCAATATGGAAATACTCTCGATTGAATATGCTAATGAGCATTGCTTGTGGAGTTGTGGTACAAGAACCTTTTGGTCGCAGTGAAAATATCAAAGCAAAGTTTTGCTCTTGTAGTCTGTATCTAGTGCAGTAGACTTAGTTTTTGTGTTCAGTTTTTTTTTTTTTTGATGTCCAGGTCTTTAGGCTTGCGCCTCCCTATCGCTAGTATTTTTTTTTTGATAATTTAGGTCTCGGGGTGGTCTTAGTACCCCATATCGCTAGTACCTGCACAAGTACTGGTACTAGGCTCCTGGAGGCGATGGAACCCGTCCTTAGCCGCCACCGTTGGATAAATCGCGGGATGTGCACCCCGCATTCAGTATCTGATCGCTACCAACGGATCAATGCTACAAGGTCTGACCCCCTAACAGGACTTGTCTGGAGGGAATCAAACCCACACTGCAACATGCCTATCGCTAGTATTACTACTAGACTCCCGGGGTAATAGCACCGGTCTCTCAACACTATTATCAGTAAATCGCGGAATGTGCTCCAATGGTCAGTGTCTGAGAGCGTACAACTGATCAATGACATAAGACTCAATCCCCTCTATGTGCTTGTCGGGGATCGAACTCACACTGCGCATGTCAGCGCGCCTTATAGCGCTCAGGCTTTACCACTGGACTATGCATGTGTTGTGGTTTTGTACATATTGCACTTTGGTGATTAATATAATGCAAATTACTTAGGGCCTGTTTGGATTGGCGGCGGGCAGAAGTGTTTCTGGCAGACGTGATTTTGTCAGAAGTGATTTATGTTTGGATGCAACAATGTAAAAGTGATTGTTATTAATAAATGATGTTTGGATAGTTTTGATCAAAATTGATTTTGAATGTAGAATTACCAAAATGGACATTTAGTCAATACATATAAATAAAAATTACTAATAAATGAAAATATGTAACTAAAAATTACAAATAGATAATAGAATTTAAAATGCAATATAGTACTTAAATATTATTACAATACTAATTTAAAGTGCAAATAGTATTTAAATATTATTACAATACTAATTTCGAGTGATTTTTCACCCCGAAGGAGCCGCGGCCCTTGGGAGGAGGCGGCGCGCGCTCTTCAGGCAATTTTTCAAAAAAAAAAAATCGATACTTCAACTTGAGTATATTTATTTCTTGTTTGTTCAAAATATAATGTATTATAGTAGTAATATTCAGAGTATTCGAAAGAAGACAATAGAAAAAGGAGAAGGATAATCCTCGTATAATCGGACAACGTTAGGATGTTTGTGGAGTTTAAAGTTCCAATCTGCAATTACACATGAACAAATGTCAACTTTAGTAGTATATTTGATTTTTTTTAAATTAAAACAGAATATGAGTAGTATATTTAATTTTTTTTAATAATTATTTCTAGATATTTAAAGAGGGTAATGAAAGTTGTATATTTGATTTTTTTTAGCAATTATTTATAGATATTTAAAGAGGGTAATGAAAGTTGCATATGTGGTTTTTTTTAGTAATTATTTCTAGATATTTAAAGAGGGTAATGAAGGTGGATAGAGTTGTTGATAAAAATTAAAGAGACTAATAAATGAAATGGTAAAATTTAAATTGAAATAAATGGTAGAAGTACTTCTGGCATAAGCACTTCTGGAGACCAAAAACACTTCTGAAAAGTCAAACAAAATATGTCAATTTTGTCATAAGCTCTTCTGGGTACCCAGAAGCCAATCCAAACAGGCACTTACCAAAAAAAGGTAATATATTTAAAACACATGACTAACATCTTATTAACTTGAATTAATCATCACTATTATAATTATTAATATGTCATATAAAAGGAAGAATTAAGTATGAAAAGAAAAGACAATACTAAATTTTTTATGTATGTGTATATACTTTTTTGTCGACGGCGAATCTCGCACCGCTACTCTTCGAAAAGACAGTAAACCCCGACCGACGCAAAGAGTCGCAAACCACGCCACCATGTAAACCACACTTGGCAAGCCACGATGTGCTCAACCAAGAAGGTTTACGCAGGATCGAACTCGCGACTATGGCCCCGCTTCATCTACACCAACTCTGGCTACTCATGTACAGATGCAGTATATACTTGAGTAGAGCTTGTAGAGCTTTTTGGTACAACTTATTAAAAAGAGCTTATAAGAGTAAAACTTATAGGAGTAGAACTTTTTCAATGTAGAGTTTTTATCAAAAAGTTGTTAGATGTTCGATCGTCAATAAAAAAAGTGCTTTTATATAAAAACATAAAAAAGTTGTAGGTCAAAAGAAGTTCTACTCTCGTAACCCAAATTTTGGGCTTATGAAATAAGTTCGTATGTCACTCATAAGCTCTATTACATTTTTCAACCAAACACCTCTAAAACTTTCCATAAGTGCTTATTTTAAAAAATAATCACTTATGAGCTTTCCATAAGCACCAGCCAAACAGACACTTAATGCATCGGATTAAAATTTAGCTTTAAGTCATTAATTTTATTAAGAAGCCCTTGACCATGAGTAATTAATTTGCTCAGATTAAACTTCTTGAAGTACATATATATGTTTTCTAGTTTCTAGTTAATTTATTTTCGTAGATTCTTGTTGAGTAGTACCATACAAAGACACAATATATGTTAGGAAATTGCTGATACTTTTTAACTTGTTTGAAAGGAAACAAGAAGCATTAAATATGACATTAAAACTTTGTTAAGCATCTAATTATCCAATATATTTTGTCAGCCTTACTTTGACCTTTCCAATAATCTAATCAACAAATTAAGACTAACCAAAGGAGAAAGTTAATGAATACTATATTAAGAGGCATTTCGGTATACTGCTACCATGTGTTTTGATCCTAATTAACAGGAATTTATTAAAACTTGAATCAAAATTTCAAGGAGGAAATTAGAATGGGAAATTCATCAATGAGTTTAAGAAATTTAATGATAATCAAGTAACAAAGTCATAATCTCAGCATTTATTTCGTCAAACAAAATATTGAACAAGAATTAGAAAAATTTGTTAATCGGCTGACGTGGTTTGCAGGCTATTGCGTCAGCCCGAGATTTACCCTGTGCGCACTCGAAAGAGTGGCGACTGCGGATTCCTTCGTCACAAAAAAAAGAATTAGAAAAATTTAACAGTTAGATCAAAGATCATGAAAAGAAAAAATAACCTTCCAAAGTTTGTTCATATGTAGCTTTCCTGCTTAGGCCTAACTCAATATGGTGCACCCTACACACGTGTGTATCAAAAACTAGTCGTCACATAAATTGGGACGAAAGATATATTTAATTATATTTTGTAGTTGACAAAATGCATGATTACTTGAATTCTGACTTTAGAGGGGCTTTTGTTACATAAGGGGTTGGAAAAGATTCAACTTGTAACATAGTCAAAGTTGGATAGAATATTAATATTATAATAAATATGTTAAACATTGTTAACTTTCAAAATAATTTTCATATAAATTGGAACGCAATGTATGTTTTAACTATTTTTTGTAGTTGAGAAAACAATCCATAATACTACATCAGGGGTACGGTTGAACAAATTCCGACTTGTAAGTTGTAACTAGTGAATGTTGGATATAACATTAATATTATTGTAAATATATGTTAAACATTAGTAAAAACGTCTCAAAATATTTGTCATATAAATCGGAACGAATAGTATATTTAACAATATATATTTTGTAGACAGCAAAACAATCTCTAGGATACTAACCTTAGAGGGTTGCTACTATATCAGGTGTTGGACCAATTCCTACTTGTAACCAAGAAGAGCCTCCCTCCAAATTAACATCTTTAAGGTTACTCAATTTTGCTTTCTTGACCTTGCAATTTTCTTGACTATTCAAATCCTTTGTTGAATCTTTGCACTTGAGATTTTGATTAGTATCAACTTGTTGGTCTGTCCATAGCTGGAGATAGCTTCTTGGGCCTTCATGTTCAAATGGATTATTGTGTAGTGTCAGCCCTACTTCAGCTGGATTGCCTAATTGTGCTGGGAAATTTAGATCTAGTACTGGTTGATGAGAGTTGGTAAATAAGGGATTGTTGTATAGTTCTTGTTCTTGGTTGTGATATTGGATTTCCTGAAAATTAGGTATAAAAGTAGTCTCTGGCAAACTTGATGTTAGCCAGTGACACCTTTTGTGTCCGCCCAAGGCCTGTCCAGATGAAAAGACTCGATGACAGATCGAGCATTGATGAACCTTTGATCTCTTTCTTGAAAACGAGCTCGATGATGATGGAGATTGGTACTGAAAAGAGTTAGATTCCTGATGTAAGATTAAATCATTAGGAGAGATCATCGAGTCTTCATTGATGTCGTCGTCATCATTATTGTTGTTGTCGTTAATATTGTCATTTAATTTTGCAGCATAACACCCTTTAACTTTCTTGTGACTCGCTCTATGTCCCCCTAAAGCTTGGTGGGAATTAAAAACTTTCTTACATGCTTTACATTGGAATATGCCTTTTTCCACTTCTTTAGCCTTAATGTTTTTAGCCTCCTTGTTGTTGTTATCGGATAAATCATAAGATTTGTTCGATAACATGACTAAACAATTCGCGAGATCTTCTTCTTCTCTTGAACAATGTTTGTCCTTAACATCATGACCATAATAATACTCCGATTCTTCATCATCTGGATCATCACTTGATCTATTACCTAACATTAATCGATTAGAATTAGCACGAAGATTATACGAGTGTTGCTTCTGTCCCTCTGATTTATCCCTTCTAAAGTTGTTGATCATATATTTTTGTTCACTAATTTCTTCACCATAATTTCTCTTATTACTATCCCCTGCAGCTCCATGAGATCTCATGTGTCCACCAAGTGCACCAGCACTATTAAATCCCCTCTTACATACTTTACAATAGTGTACAACACTTGATGGTTCATTTTTCTGGCTATTATTGTCCACCATTTTTCACTCCATAAAAGTAAACAAGAAAGTGTTAGCTAGAATGAGATAAAATTTGGGAGTATGTTTTTGCACTAGAGTACTCAAAGAGAGAGGTGGTATAAATAAAGAATTAGTTAGTAACAGTAGCAATGTGAGGGAAGTTCCTAATTTTTAGTTTAAGTTAGTTGAAAGTGGATGAGAGTTAGAGAGTGAGATCAAGTGAGAAAAAAAAGTTTGTTACAAATAGAAAAAATTATGTGGTTGGGAGATTATAACTCTCGTGGTTATAGCGTTAGTGTTTTTACAGTAAATAATTACTCACACATTGTACGTAATATTGTACTAAGAAATTTGTAAGTTTTGCTAGTGGGACCTCTATATATGTACGAACATGTACACTAAGAGAAAATCAAAAAGTAATTATAATTAACTATCCTATAATTCTCAAAAAGAAAATGAACATACTACAGTTTGGAGGCTTGAAATAAAAACTTAGTATATTCAATTAAGTATGTGTTCGACCGGTCAATGGAGTGAGTGAAAATAAAAAATATTAAGGTTCAGATTTTGATAGAAACTGTAGTTAAATACTAGTTTGGAGACTTACGGATTTTATTTTAGCGAAAACGAATTTACAGAAACCATTACTAGTATTATTGATCGTGGGGAATCCTCATGATTGGGATGAATTCCCTTTGTCCATAGTGTTGATTCATTCTTGGTAAATCCTAGCCGTCATATTATGATTTTAAAAAACTTTTTTTTCCAACATTCATAATGGTGTAAGGTAGGGTTTAGGAGGAGGACAAGCTAATTGGATAACGAGCTAATTAACGCCCCTTATTGGTGGACTCGAACCAATAGATATCTCCAACAGAGATCTGGAAGTGTATAATCCATTATAATGTTCACGTTTTTTGTTTAAATTTGCAGTGGTTATGTGGTCAAAATGTAAGCAATGATACTCATTTTATTCTCTTTAATCGAAATCTGGAATCCATCGATCCGATTGATTAGAATACATGTCGAGTAAAAGCATTTAAGAGGAAACCGCTACTTATCAAGATTTAGTTTTCTCCATTCACTTCACAGGACTCGGACGCAACATATATGATCAAGTGTGTAGAAATACTATCCATTAATCCACCAACTCCCACAACCCTTGGTGGTTCATCATTTTATTCTCACGTTACTACACCTTTTACTATGTAAAATATTTATCCACATAAATGAATAATTGATGATATTCGCAATCACTAAATATAATGTGGATTTACCATTAACATCGTTATGCGATGCTCTTTGGTTATTAGTATTATATCTAGCATTAACTTGTACAACTATGACCTAATTTTAAAAATACTCGCAAAAAACTAGTAATTAGACTTCTAAAGCTAGGAAATGTTCACTAGCTAGTATTATCTTTCCAAAAATTACAGATTAAACTATTGTACAATTAAATCGAGTAAAGAAATATATTTTTCCAGTTGCATATTGATTTTTGTAGCACTAGAAAAAGGCAAAGCTTATAATTTGCTTTTAGCTAACCCAATAGAACTGACAAAATATTTTTCCTCTATTTATCAAGCATATCTCTGGCCTATCATGCGCGAAAAGACATCCTTTTTTGTTTTGATATGTTTTATTATAGGTCAACTTGAACAACATAGGTTGTTCAAATTGGTTCAAGTTCTTAGATGAGCTAACTTGAGTTATGGCCAGGTTGACCCGGCCAATCTACCCAAATTTGGAGGAGTTGGACGATTATATTTTCGCGAAAGAGATGAACTGCTTGCAATGGCTCCGCCCGCTTGCGGTCTGTCCAGGACACCAGTCTCATAAAAACCCAAATGTAGTTAGTTTTATATAATGGAATGGAAAAAGAAAAACAGGGAGCTTTTGCTCAATTACTTATCAATAAAAGAAGCTGAGATGAAATTTAAATAGAATGTACGTAATAGTAAAACAAGCTGGAATAGCTCAGTTGGTTAGAGCGTGTGGCTGTTAACCACAAGGTCGGAGGTTCGACCCCTCCTTCTAGCGTTTCTCTACAATTAGTTTTTTTTTTATACTTGTTTGACACAAATATTCTGTTATTGCAATCCTGAGTATAGAGGGTTGGATTTTAATGTCTATCTTATTATTAGTCGTATTATTTCTCTTATAGTTTGTTGTTCTTCGATTTCTATTATTATTTATTGTCTCTTGTTCTTCACTCCTCTTTCCTAGTTAACCTATTTTGTTATTGCTTTATTTTGAGCCGTCTATTAAAAACAGTCTCTAGTTGCCAAGACCCCACTTGTTGTTGATAATGGTGAAGTTAGTTTGACTGTATTTTGTTCTATATTCATATACAGAACAAGCTCAAAGTTTCTGAAAATTACATGTCAAGAGCAAACAAAATATTATGCATGCAAAGCTATACCAAAAAATCATCAACTTTGAACTAGTCAAGAAATACTCTATCCAACAACTGACAAAAAGCAGCAAGCTTGTATCCTCTTCTCTAAGTCCATTAGCACCACTACCAAACCCCACCAAGATGATAACTTTAACTCAAAAATCATCTTTACTTCCAATGGCCTTAATTCTGAAATAGCCTTGCTTAAGGACTTCCAAATCTTGAATTCTGGTTCAAAGCCTAATGCTTATTCTCTGGTCCAATTGATCCGATCATGTACAAATCTTAGTTGGTTTTCTCACGGTGAGCAGCTTCACTGCTACATAATATAATCTGGGTATGTCACCAATGTCTTTGTTACTACAGCTTTGGTCAATTTCTATGTCAAGTCACAGCTTTTGCATTATGCACAACAACTGTTTGATGAAATGACTGAACCAATGTAGTTACTTGGAATACGTTGATATCGGGTTATGTTCGTTCAGGGCAGTTTACTACTTCCTTGAACTTGTTTATTCAGCTGGAAAGATCTGAACTTTGTTCCGATTCATACTCTTTTTCAGCTGCTTTATCGGCGTGTGGATCACTTGGTTTAGTACAACTAGGGAAATTAATACATTCCAAGATTGTGAAATTTGGCGTTGAGTGCAGCATTGTGGTCTCGAATTCTTTGATTGGCATTTATGGAAATGTGGCTTAGCTGAAGAATCGACTAGGGTGTTCGATAATATGATGGAGAAGGACACACAATTTCTTGGAATTCGGTCATTGCAGCAAATGCAAGAAATAGCAGGCTTGAGCAGGCATTTGATTTCTTGCATCAAATGCCTGAACCTGATACTGTTTCATACAATGAGATAATTAGTGGCGTGGCACAGTTTGGTAACATAGAGGATGCTGTTGATATGTTATCAAGAATGCCAACCCCAAATTCATCATCATGGAATTCGATAATAACAGGATATGTCAACCGAGGCAGAGCAAAAGAAGCTTTGCGATTCTTTCAAAACATGCATATTAGTAACATCCTTATGGATCAATTCACCTTTTCGAGCATATTAAGTGGCGTTGCCAATATAGCAGCTATAACATGGGAAAGCTTGATCCATTGTTGTACGGTTAAGTATGCTGTGAATGAGACTGTTGTTGTTGGAACTGCTCTTGTTGATATGTATTCTAAATGTGGGCAAATGAAGGAAGCTGAAATTTTGTTTGGGTCGCTCCCTGAGAAGAATCTGATAACGTGGAACACGATTATATCTGGACATGCTCATAACGGGAACTCTGATGAAGTAATCCGGTTGTTTGAGCAGTTGAAATCGGTGAAAGATTTACTACCAGATGGTATTACATTCGTGAATGTATTAGCTGCATGTTGGCATAACAAAATGTCTTTAGAGGCTGCAAATGAGTATTTTGAGTTGATGGTCGAGGAATATGGGATCTGTCCCATGCCGGAACACTGTTCTTCAATGATTAAGCTCATGGGAAAAGAAGGGGATGTGAGTAAGGCAGAGAAAATGATTTATGAACTGGGATTTGAGAAGTGTGGATTAGTTTGGAAGGCATTACTAGGTGCTTCTGTCACTTGTGGGGATATAAAGATAGCAGAAGTGGCTGCTGCAAAGGTGATTGAATTGGAAGGTGATAACGAGTTTGTGTATGTGTTAATGTCTAATATGTATGCATTGGATAGGAAGTGGATCGACGTTGGTGGCATGAGGAAGCAGATGAAGGAGAAAGGAGTAAGAAAAGAAACTGGTCGGAGTTGGATCGAAGTGGAGAACTCAACTCTCACTCCATCTATTATGTGATAAAAAGATGATAACGATGCCCCTACTCCCAAGAAGTGGTGGCCATGTTCGTGGAACTATTGTTCGAGAAATAAGTAAACTGGTCTTTGTTTGCTCGCGTATAAAAAACACTTGATTTCCCAAATACAAAGGCTAAAACAGAAGACGACCTACCTTGAACCTTAACTTTCTTTTTATTGTTTTAACAACTGTGGTGTTCTGCTCAGCTTGGGCGCTCCATTAACAAAAGAATGTAGGTAGATCCTTGAAGATGAAGATAAAAATGTTCGGGGGTTGAACTGGAGCTGCCTGTTTGTCAACTTCATTGTTGCGTATATGCATCAATACTTCCAACAGAAGCACTAAACTATCATGGAAGAAAAGAGTGGAGATTCATTCCATTCCTTATCATTACTTGTTTGACAAGTGACAGTACTACGAGTACAGTGATAAAATGTTAGTTTAAGTTGCCATGATAAGTTTAGAAGATTGGATGCCTGATCTAATCATGCTTAAGGATAACATAAGTACATTTAGCCACTCAATTGTTCCATTAAATACTTGCTACCTCTCACTAACACATGTAACTTTGTCCATGAAAGTATGAAAGCTTAGGCAGATGGGAACGAACATAGCCTCATATGTAACTATTCCTGGAAGGGCAACAGTACAGGATGCATTTGATTGTTTAACATTTCCCCTTTCTACCATAACCGGACCAGTAAAGGTTGAGTCCTTTTTGTTCATGTTCACCCCTGTATTAATCTGTATCTTATATCATTGCGCTCCTTTGCAGTTGACACCTTGATAATAAAGAAAACATTTCAATGTTCACAGCCCAAAACATAACTGGCGAGACACCTCCATTATTCAACGTCTATTAACTCAACCAACAAGAATCCGTCGTTATACATTCAAATATTGTTAACACTTTTATAAAGTTTGAGCAGTCATTAAACAGAACTGCCTTGCCTAGGACAAATCTTGCCTTTCCAGTCAGAGTTGACAACTTTCTTTAACAGTCTGCTATCAAAGTCACCTTGGTACCGAGAGACCCAGCTCTATTGACACAAACAACAAAAGACTCGTATCAGGAGAAATATCAACAGTCGAAGTATAAATTCAAAGATCAAAACTAGGTTGCAGATACAGTTGCCACTAAAAGAAAAACTTAATCTACAGTGTTACATACAAGACAAATTTGCATTCAAGTATTTCAAAAAGAAAAGCGGAGGTTCATCTCTGATGCATCTTTCTCTACACTAAACAGATGATATGTCTGAAAACATTGTTAAAGCCAAGGCAAAATTCTTGTAGCTAAATTCAAGCAGATACAACCTCCTTCTGAAGAGCAAAAAATTTCACGTTCCTTCAGTATCATCTGGGAAAACGAAAATTCTTGTTACCAAAATAGGCTTTGTCAAATAGGGGGCATAATAGTTTAACATAAAAACAGCTGAAGTCAAAATTATTTTATGACAAACACACTTCTTGAGGATTTTTTTTTCTTTTCGACGAACCCTGGAGGTGACAGTCAAAGAACAGTCACTGAGTCACCTCTTAGCTGTTTCATTGTTTTACACAATTTGAAAGGCAAACAGTTATGTATTTACACTTTCCTAACCCTTTTAAGAAAGATCAAAGTTTCACCGACCAGATCAATGGGTCAAAGATTCTATATTCATTTGCTATATTTTATAAACAGATATATTATTTAAAATCAAAGTGAATGGAAGTTGCTAATCACTACTAATACATTAAATCTGTTCCCTGTATTCTCCTAATAGGTCTCCACCTATATCTAAGGACTCTCAAAGATAAAACTAAACTGGTGACCGGTTTCATTATAGACCTGTATATTTGGGGTTTCTTAAAGAACGACAAGATCATTTTTATAGACAATATTGTTATAATTCTTGGGAGCATTTCTAATGCTGACATTGACTTAGAAGTGTATATATACCGATTTGGACAGATAGGGAATTGTTATGACCTGAAAGTCCCTTCAAAGCTTCTCAGACAAATAAAAATGAAGTGCAAACGCACAGAAAGAAAGATAGTGGATTAGAGCATGAAAGAAAAACTACTCCTTAATCCCAAGCAGGTTGGGGTCGGCTCTACAAATATTTACTTCATTAAGTACTAGTTATGAGTTGACATGAGTGGAATCGAAGCAACTAGTCCTGTCCAAAGAACCCATAATTCTTTTACCCTAAAAAGGTCCTAAACGACATGGTTCCTGATAACGTTAAACAGTCTCCCCACGAGACTGAAACATCAGCTCTTACAATCTCCCTCACTCTAACTCCCATACAGAGCGCCCACGAAGATGCTTGAAACATGGGAAATCATTCCACTAACAGATGATTTAGGTATGATGACGAGCTTTAAATTTTGCAGTGTGAATCTTTAACTATGGAATCACTTGAAAGCAAGGAGCTCCCAAAAACATATTCTCAGAACAACCTATCAAGTTAACCTTTTTAAATGGTCAGATGCAGAAACACAGTTTTTCAGATTACCCGAAGTGCTACTGTAAGAACTAGGTAAAACGACATAATCAACAACAAGATAATAAAATTTTATTCATACTGAAGCTTTTAAGAATCTACATTCAGTAATTGCATGTGAAGGTTTCGTAAAAGGAAAATGGCTTCCCTAAACTGAATTCACTTCCACCCTACTCATTTAATTTTTTTCTTAAGACTGCTGAAGAAACTTGGTGTTAAGATAGGAACGCACTTAAGGAAAATAGAAAGGCCTGTCATATCCCAGTATATATCTTTCATGCTTTTGGAAACTCATGTGCCTGCAGGAACCAAATATTCCAGTCAGATAGCTGATCAAAACCTTCCACCTCAAAATATATGCCCATTTTGGTTACTAGGAAGGGTATTCAAGAGATTCAATCTTTTTTATAAGCTGAGTTTCGGTAAATATATTAGCGAACATAGAGAAGAACAAGCATGAGAAGGTTTATTTGGTTCATTTTAGGAGTGAAAACTTTCAGCCCAAACCAACTTAAGACTACAATTGCATTCAAGGAAGATGATAACCCAGTAAAATTTTGAGCTTTAACGGTTCATCAATAGAAGCCTCTGTTTTCCAAAAAATCCCATTAAATACCCTTTACAACCAGTCAACCACCAAACCCTCCCCAGGAGAGGAAGCAAAAAATATTGGGAATTTAAAAAAAAGACAACCGAAAACAAATAAAACCACCCTATATGTTTCAGTGAAAGGAAGATTGAGAAAGTCATTGTGCCAATCCAAGAACTAACTTGAATTCTTATTGGTATGGGTAATTCCTGTCATATGGTTTTGCAAATTCAAAGTCGTGATGATATTCCGGTCATTAGAAGACGTATAGATATGCAAACTATTTTACCATTTGAATAGAGTATTCATAAGGGAGCTAGTTTCGGTTGCAAGATGAGGTAGTTGTTTTAGTAATTTTTAAATTCTATGAAATGTCTCCCATATTGAATTGCCTTTTGATATTAGCAGTTATTAGTGATTAAAGCATTTAAGAAGTTCCCTACTCCCAGGAGAGGATCCGATTCTCCAATTATAGCATCCATAGAAACAGACAGCATAAAGAAAAGAAAAGTACAAATTAACAATCGCGTACAAACAGTAAGAACAAGCACATACTTCTTTTTTATTTTGGGGGAGTAATAAATGAACATGCTAGAGGTCTGGAGAGGTGCAGCAAAGAGTACCCTGTGAAAGAGCTCTGCAACTCCTCGATGTTGAGCTCAGGCATGACGTCATCCTCGCCGTAGCAACTGCATTGTGTAGCGGCAGCATTGACTGCAATCCTCCCAGCTCCGATGGAATTCTACAAAAACAAATAACATAAATATAACCAAAAATGTGAAAAATAGTAAGGGGTTGTTTGGTAGGGTGTATTAGGTAGAATAGTGCTGGTATAAAATTTTACAATGTTTGGTTGCAAATTTAAGTCTAGTACAACATACCATGCGGATTTCTGTAGAAAAAATGGTCACGTGAACCCATGATCACCCAACTAAACTCGATATATTATGTATATAATTCTCAAAATATATCCAATATTAACTTAACTCATGGTCAAATGAGACTGAATGGTGCACTGGTCAAGTGTTGGGTTTAATTCCTTAAGGTCAAGGGATCCAATCTAACTTGTTGCACTTATGTGTTCCTTTTCTTAAAAAAAAATTAAAACATCCTTTAAAAGCAATGGTGCACCCATCCTTTTGAAATTCTGGATTCGTCTATGCTTTTACACCCTATTCAGAACTATTTTTATCCTTATACTTATACACCCTATTCAGTACTATTTTTATCCTTATACTTATACACCCTATTCAGTACTATTTATAAATTACGCAATGCATGTTATTTTTAATACAACAAACCAATCAGTAAATAAGAAATAATGCCAGCATAGTTAATCTCAGCAGTACTAATCCCATTACTATTTGTACTCGAAAGGGTGAGAGCACAAAAGTGCAATCAATCAACTATGCCCAAATTCCAAATCAATCCGTTCAGCTTTAAGAATCCTTTGTATCCATTATGTATAATGGAGCTAAAATATGCAACATAATTTGACTATATCCGTACTTGTAATTAGCTATATAATGTGAAAGTAATTGTAGCTGACAGTATAGATGCTAGGGCAAAACGGTAATTACCTTGAAATGGATAAACGTCGGAGAGGAGACGAAGTAGATCTGGTTGAGGCAGAGAAACTGGAAAACGACGTCGTAGAAGGAGCTGATTGGGAATTGAGTTTAATAGCGGATCTAATTGAAGATATTGAAGTCCTATTGATAATTCTGCTACACCTTGAAGCCATTGTAGATTTGTACAAAATCCGTAACAGAGGGTAAGATCTCGGAGCTATAGAGGGTTTAGGGTTTTACTTCAACTCTTTGTCCTAATTTGTCCTTTCGGTCTCTGTAAGTTTGTTCGTTAGCGTATTAGGTACATATGTTTTTAGATGTCACACTTCAGTCCTTTCTTTGTTAGGAATTTCATTTAGGGTGCGTTTGGTTCGGGATAATAAGCAAAGGAAAAGGGAATGGAACCCCTGATTCCCTTTGAAGTTGTTTGTTTGACCTACTTTTTCATTCCCTTTACCCTCTTTTCCATTTTCTTTTTCTTAGATTGATTCCCCCACCCCCTAGGTATTTCCATTCCCTAACTTGGACCCCGGACCACCCCGGACCCACGACCTTCGACCCCGGATCCCGACCATCCAGAACCAAACATGTAGGGACAATCAGAGTAATTCTTTTTCTTTCCATTCCCTAATTTTATTTCGTTTACCATGTGCGAACCAAACGCACCCTTCAAAGTTCACCACTAATTGCAAAAAAGTGAAAACAGTGTTAAGTCTACATAAATTGCACCTAAAATAGCACTTTAACTCATTCTTATGTCAACCCCAATCTCCTTCCATCAACTGATGGCCTTTAATGATAGGATGAAGGAGTAATTTAAGCGTACATTTTCCTAATAAGGTCATCTTCAATAGGATATTCCTAACTCCTAAACAATCAATCCCCAAAATCATACTAATATAGTTTCACTGTATGAAGGGGAGTCTAGGAGTAATACTAAAGTTATCTCCGTGTGATCTATATGTTACAGGTTTAAGCCATGGAAACAATCACTAATACTTGCATTACAATAGAATGTCTACATCACGCGGTGCGGCCCTTTCCCGGATCCTGTTAACGCGAGATGCTTTGTGCACCGGGCTACCCTATATATAAAGAAAGAGCAGCCTTATGCACGGAGTCCAGAAAAAAACCGGATCATAAAGATCTATTATACGCAACCTTATTTTATATTTTTATAAGAGATTGTTTACATGATCTGCCCTATATATAGTTCCACTATATAAAACACAGGCTCCTGGAGAGGTGAGATAGATGAAGCAATCTAGATGAAACAATCTTTTCTTTTTATGAATACCGTAAAAAATATTAAATAAAAGTCTTAATATCTTTCCTTAAGCTTATCTACATTTTCAAACTTAAACAATAATAACAAGGTTTGAATATGAGAGTCGACATGTCTAATTATTTGTGAAAATGTTAAAATCGACACCTTGAACTAAAATTACAATTTCTAGAAATGACATAAGCAACACCGGATGCCACAATTTGAATAACTCAAAATATTTTTTAAAACTGTTGGAAAAAAACATTTTTCTTTAAGTAGTAATGGTGTGTAATAGAATGAGATATCTAAGTATGAAAAATTTCCTAATCTCTCTATATTTTAATTTTTTGATTTCGTATTGTAATACCATTCATAATACATATCTTTCCGTGTCCTTTTTTTTTTTGGTATAAAGTATATACCACCCTATCCAGAGACGGCATATTCAAGATTTGGAAATTCCGGGTGCCACACCGCTTTGAAAATAAAAGTTATTATCAGAAAATCGTTAATTCTCGATGGCGTCCCGTCAAAATTTTGGCTCGTTAGTAAGGGTTTTTTGATGTAAAATTCATCGAAAACATCATTTGACGAGTATTCTATAAATCGTTAATTCTATTTTCTGTGGGTTCATCATACTCGTCGAAAACTTCCGCTAATTTTTGATGAATTACCCAAAATAATAATAATTAAGGAAGAATATCCGGAGGTCAAGAAGAAAAGGGAATAAAAACCCACAGAAAATAGAATACCCAGTGAGATCCGAAGTTGCGCATGTTAGGCGAATTTTAATCTCGTGCCACTAGCATCATTGTCTCAATTGTCACTCTGAGTGGCAATTTATTTATTTGTATGATATCTTCGATATTTATGCACAACATCAACCGAAGCTTGCGGATGTCATGGCACTCCCTCGCGCCTTAGTAGATTCGCCCCTGACCCTATCTCCTAAAGCAACTTGTACAACTTGATTAATAGTAATGAAGTTCAGATCCTCACTCTCAATTTGAAATTAGATATTATTTCATGCTTTTCAACAAACCTAATCTTGTAATTATCATTAAAATTTGTCCCATTTCTGCAGAACAATACAAAAAAACAGGAATTAGCTACGGAATTCGTCGCTTGTTTGTTGATAAACTTATCTATGTAAACATGTATATTATAGAAATAATTGTATCCATGCCCATAATTAGAATATTTTCATATATTGTGTAAATATAATTATGGTAAAACTAGAATTTCTCTTTTGTATATGCTTAGGAGTCTTATTGTATAAGAGATGAATATTGTACTCTATATACTTTGATATTAATGAGAAGACTCCCTAAGGAAGATTAATATCATATTACATGGTATCAAGAGCCTAAAACTCCAAAAACCCTATAAATTTTCTTCCCCAGCCGCCGGCACCACCCCCCTCCCACGGCGTCACGGCTCCCTTCTTCTCTTCAAGAAATTTCTTGGTTTTTCTTTTCTTCCTCTCTTCTCTAAATGGATACTCATGATTCTCCCACTGTTGTTGACGCTTCTACCTCCACAAATTCCACCACCAAGTCGTCACCTTCTTTTCATCCTGCTCTCACTGTTTCCAACATCAAGAACCATATCCCCATCCTTCTTGATCAAGAAAACAGTCAGTATTATCCTTGGGTTGAACTGTTTCGCAATCATGCATGTCTCTATAACGTGCTTGATCATATTGATGACATCATTCTGCGCCCTTCAGAGGTTGATGATTCTATTTGGCGTCGCCTAGACATCGGTGTCAAACAATGGATATATGGTAGTATTTCTCATGATCTACTTCTTACTATCATGAAATCTGACTCCACAGCCTGTGACTTGTGGAATCGTCTGGAGGAAATGTTTCAGGACAACAAGCACACCCGTGTTGTGTATTTAGAAGAGCAATTTAACAATACACGTCTTGAAAACTTTTCCAATGTAGTCGAGCATCGCAAATAGTTAATGCCATGACGGATCGATCAACTTGCTTGCCGACTTATGCATCGACACCAAAATGGTGTTACAATTGATTGTTGGCCTCCCTAAAGGCGAATATGATACATTGGCCACCATGATTCAACAGACGGATCCGTTACCCAGCTTTAACAAAGCTCGCTCACAGTTGCTTCTCGAAGAAACCCGTCATGCTAAGCAGCAGCAGGGACAACAGCAGACCACCCGGCATCATTCATTCGCGAGTTAGAAGTGTTATACCCCGTATTTCCTGAGTATGTACGTAAGGGCGTACGTATATTAATTTGAGCCTTAAAGTAAGCATAGTTTCGAAATTTGTACACAAGTGCCAAAAAGAGTCGTTGTTAAATGAACGTTTCCACGACTTTCGTAGGAAAATTCCGCTATGTCATTTATAATTTTTGCGGATTTTTCCGAGAGATAAAATATTTTGGACCAATAGGAGGCGACACATGTCACCCTTAGGTGGCACAAAGTGGGCGGTTTTGGAGGAGTGGTTGTACGTTTTTGCCATGGAAAATGCCTTAAACATTTGGTCAATGTTTGGCTAGATATTTTGTGTAGTAGATGAGAAAGTGGGGCCCACAAACACTTGTCCAAATCCTAGCCCTACACTTGCCTAACACTTGTCTTCATCTTGGCCATTGGTTGGCCATTGCTTGACCTATAAATACCCCCCTTAGTTGATGAACTTCTTCATCCAACAATCATTCTCCAAGTCTCAAAAGTCCTCCCTTAAGTGTAGCATTCGGCCAAGTCCCTCCCCTGTTGGGCCTTGTGGCCGAGAGCCTACCCCCTAGCCTAGTTGTTTCGTATAATACCCATTGTTGTGGTATAGAAATACTCTCCTAGTATTGTTATAATGCCCAAATACCTTGGCCTAAATACCTTGTAGTATTCCCAAGGTTACCTCTATACAAAAAGCCCATAAATACTAGTATACTTTCCTTTAGCCACTAAACGAAACCCTTTGGAAAAATCTTCACCCGTAGTTGAAGTTATAAGTAGAAGTTGGTTAGAACTTCTAAGGGTTGGTTGGAGCGGGTCGGAGCGCACGGAGTAGGAGCTAAACCTTGCTCAGGATCGACATATAAACTCGGATAATTTTGGGCTTATCGAGGTAAACATTCCTAACCTTCTGTTGTAATTGGAAATTACATGTTGTAGGAGTGTATAGTTAAGTATACTATATATAGAATCGAACATAGTTGTGCGGCAATGTCTTTTGACTTAAGCTCGAATAATACTTACAGCAATGTCTTGCGACTTAAGCTGAATTTAAAGAAGAGAATCGAACTGTAATTACATGGGTGTATTACGAGACTTGTAGCATTATTGTAGTAGAATTGTACACGCCCGGTTAGGCGTGTTAACCCCCTGGTTGGCTTGGTAGCCACTCGATAGAGGAGGAGATTTACGCTGTTGTTGCGGGAAATCGAATTTTCTCGTAGAAAATTCTACGTCGGGATCTAAAGATATTAATAGGCGCTTTGTGGCCTCTATAGGTTGTAGTACTACGTGTGGAGTGATCTGCTTGACTGAGAGTGTAGCCGACGGTTTGAGGTACTTGGAGCGTTTTGCTTTTAGTCGATAATCGTCGCGAGGTATGTGAACCTCTTCTTATCTGTTCTAGCATGATAGGTGTATAACTATGTAGTACGGTAGACGTACATGTGTTAAATGTATTTGATTGTTTTTAAACATAAAGTGTTATAACAGCTCTATGTAAATGAGAAATGTTTTGTGATAACTGATTTGACTTATAACCAACTTGATGTGTGATAATAATGAACCTTGAAGTATTCTAAAAGATTAAGAAACTTTTTTGAAAGAAGTGTATACTTGGTTTGAAAACATAAGAGTTATACCAGCTTTATGAGAAGTTAGGTGTAACGTCTTAAGAGAGATAAAAAGAATGGTTTAATGGTTTAGAAGTTAAGAGACTTATTCTTAAAAGATAAGAGACTTGACTTAATATGGATGTTTGTGTGAAACCTCATTCGTGAGTAATGAGTACTGGTTTTGAAAGGAATAATGTTTCTTGATTTGGAAATCGAATGTGTATCGACAAACCAACTGCAGCGTTAATAAAGGAAAATGTATTGAATAATTAAGTATTAGTAAAACCGGTAGAAACCTCCATCTGCATGAAGCTAAGATGAGACAAAATGATATTACATTTTCTAGATCATGGTTGCTTAATAAGATTGATTATGAACAAGAATAACCTACTTTATGGCATATGTTACTCAATTGTTTTAAAAGAGATTAAGACATTGAACTATGAAACTTTTCAAAAAGAGACTTGCGTAATTAAAATTAGGCAACCGAACTTTAGGGAAAAGAAAGGCATTGTGTTGTCTTAAAATGGTTTAAAGCATAAGGTGTTATAACGACTTTATGGGAAGTTAGTTATAACGACCTTATGAAAACAAAAGAAAGGTTTTATCATTGGTTTTAATGTGGTAACTTGTCTTAAAAAAAAAGTATGGAAGTTGTTTTGGTTTACTTAAAAGATATAAGTCACTCTATTTTTATACTACGTATCGGGTGACTTTTATAAAAGGAATAAATCTCTTTAGAAGGAATTTAACGTACGTAGTACTTTAGGTTAAAACCCAACTTGGGCATAAAATGAAAGTACTTGAGTTGTGTATAAACGCTTATGCTTGTTGTTGTGAAACTTGCCTATGCTTGTTGTTGTGAAACTTGCCTATGCTTGTTGTGATAGCCTTTGTTGTGCAAGAATTGTGTTTATACTCTGCGTCTCTCGATGGAGGTCGGTTGACTTGTTGAGAATTTACTTGGACGTGGCCGGCGGTGGCGGATAAATTCCAGATGCGTTCCGCTGATAGTGTTACTTTTGTTAATCGCTTTGGACATATCGACACGATCGTGGCGCGCGGGTATGCTTCCACTTTGATTACCGCCTTGTTGTCTTATTGTTTCCATTTGGACCTACTGACACGATGCGTAGCGCACAGGTATGCTTCCATTTGGAATGTTGTCTTATTTGTTCCCATTGGACATACTGACACGATGCGTAGCGCACGGGTATGCTCCATTTGGATTCTTTGTCTTGTTGTTATCATATCATGCATCGCCGGTGAGAAAGGTACTCACGGCGGATTGATGTTGTGGGCGTGAGACCACGAATTGATATAATCATTATGTGTGCATCGTAGTTTGGTTATCATACCGCTCTCCCGCTTTTATAGGCTAGTATGATTTCATTTACGATATTTTCTGATTCACATACTTGGTACTGTTATCTTGACCTCTCCCGGGCCGCGTTCACGCCGCAGTAGAAATCGTCATTTGTCGATCCGCGTTTAGGATCTCATTTCGTTTTGGGAAGCTCCGCTTCGTGGAGGCTTATCTTTGGTATGTTACCCAGTCCGTAAGTTCTTGAACGTTCGTGGTATGGCGGGGCCCTGTCCGTCATAGTTGTTGTATAAATCTTAGAGTGCAGTAGCCGTTGTGGGCGAGTTTGTAAAAGGATAACCGTCGGGTATTTATGTATATATGATGAAGCAATCGCTTTGGTTGGCTTGTTTATTTATCTTGTCTCTTAATTCATGTTCATGTTTTTATTTTCGCGATTTTACGTGATGTTGTATCACCAGGGTGCCCGGTAGGCACGATCCACGCCCGTTGGTCGTGACAAAAGTGGTATCGAAGCGATTAATCCTCGGAAAGTGTCTACTGCACCGTGTACAGTAAGTCTTGATTATCGGTGTGTGTGCACCACATCTATAATCGTGAGGCTATAGGACATTTAGATTGGTTTCCATTCTTCTCATTCGAGATCGTGCCTTAGAGCCGTGTTGTAAGTTGAACCCTCCGACGTATCTCGTTTTTACCGATTATGCCTCGCGCAAGGCAACCCGCCCGAGAAGGGCAAGCGGCAAAAGGAGATACGAGTAGAGCGTGGCGATCTACAGAGACCACGCACTCGAGCCTCCATCCTACAGCCGAGGCGGAGAGACGGGTTACGCGAGATGGCCCGATTAATGGCCGTGGTTGTGGCGACTTGAGGATAAAATGGACGCAGCAGTTCGATCCAAGAGCACCGTAATTCAACCCCGAGCGATTTGAGACTACGGGATTTTACGAGTGTAACCCGCGAGTTTTATGGGTCGAGGCACGAGGATGATCCGCAGGAGTTCATCCAAGCGATTCTGACGGATCGTGAGAGTGATCAAGGCATCGGAGACCGAGTCGGTGGTCCTAGGTTCGCATCGGCCGCGTGATACCGCGATCGATTGGTTTGATTCGCGAGCCGCCCCGGGAGAGAATGCACTTCCGGCTTTGTGGGACGAGTTCTCAAAGGCATTTCTTGCACTTCGCCGCTACAGATGAGAGGGCTCGGGCCAGATTTTTGGTGTTGCGGCGAGCGCGTGCGGTGCGGAGTACAATGTGAGTTCGACTCGTTGGCAGACGTCCCGCATTAGTAGCTAGTATGGAGGATCGAGTCCACCGATATGTTACAGGCTCGATGATTACCTAGCAGAGTTGTTCGGTGTAGCTCTTCACCGGCATGGACATCGCCGCGACGCAGCTTATGCACTCGAGTGAGGCGGAGAAATCGACGGAATGACCAAAGTCGTGAAGAGGCGAGCTGCAGGTCCTTTGGTGATTTTCGCGAACCGCCTCGGCCAGAACTAGTTATGCGCCTCCGCCCGATCTGAGTGGTCCTCACAATCTTGAGCGTCGAGTTTTCGGGGAGCAGTCGGGCTCGAGGTTGGATTTTCGAGAGCGGGGTGTTAACGGTGAAGCCACCCTACCTCGTTGTGACCGTGTGGTAGACTCGCGGTGAGTGTCGTGCTAGTCCGGAGTTTGTTTTACATGCGGCGGCAGAGGCCATTTTGGGAGAAACTATCCGACTGTGAGTACTGGTAGGATAGCACGCACTACGAGATCGATTGCGGGTTCTTCACCTTCTACGCCTAGGCAGATGTTCATACACCTACAGCCCCGGTAGAGGTCGCGGTGGAAGTTCCCGATTTTAGCGGTCCTTTGAACCGCCTATTTTCGTGTATATCCTTAACCTCTAGAGACTTGTATGTATTGATGTTATGATAATGTGTTAAGTGTTATGTTCGGATAGCTTTGTGCTAAAACGTGATGTAGAACACAGTTAGTGAGAAGGGTAAGCTTGGGGTGAGAAAATGATGAACCTTAGAATATTACGGTTGAGACCTTAGATGTAAAGTGCGTCTTGAGTACAGTTTTGCAAGTGATCCTTGTCGGAGCGCATTTTATGCCTAGAACGTTTTGTGTGATAAAGTCCTGGGTAGTGTCTGATGGAAGTGGTAGCTTTCGACTGTAGAGGTAAGATTGTTCGGATCGGGAACAAGAGCGTGATGCGTTAAGTGGGTCGGGTTGGGGCTATGATGAGGCCAACCGCGGCTCGTTCGGTAGGTCGGCTCTGGGTGGTCGCCGGTGGTAGGGTCACGAGGTGTTAGGCCCAAGTTTAGATGACTATCGTATGAGTTCGAGGATATGTTCGACCAGAAGCGGATCGTGAAGGTCGGGAATGGCCTTAAGGAAGATTGAGGCTAGTAAGATAACCAAGTTGGAGGTGGTGACTCCAAGGTTTGGAGAACTGAAGCGAGGACTGAAGTGTGGTACGTATACTAGAAGAGTTCAAGTGTTCGAGAAGAGTACGACGAGTAAGGGTAGAGGCGAGCATGTATTGCGAGCATAGATATGATCATTTCTTGTGAAGGGAGAAGGTCACGAAGGATGTATATTTTAGACCTCGTGGATCGCATGCGATCGGCACCATTTGTTGGGTCGCCGGAGTGACACTAGAACCTCGCGGCAAAGTGACAAAAGTTTGTGATGTTAGAGGTGTTTCCTCGTGGACTTGGATGTAAATATTTGCGCGGGTGTTTCTGTGGCCAGGTGTGGCAGGATTGTTCTCGTAAGTATAGTAGTGAAGACTATACTGGCGCATGTTTGTTTTGAGGCTTAGAAGGAACATTCGGGACGAATGTTTCTAAGAGAGGAGAATGTTATACCCGTATTTCCGAGTATGTACGTGAGGCGCACGTATATTAATTTGAGCCTTAAAGTAAGCATAGTTTGAAATTTGTACACAAGTGCCAAAAGAGTCGTTTTACTAAACGTTTCCACGACTTTCGTAGGAAAATTCCGCTATGTCATTTATAATTTTGCGGATTTTTAGAGATAAAATATTTTGGACCAATAGGAGGCGACACGTGTCACCCTTAGGTGGCACAAAGTGGGGTTTTGGAGGAGTGGTTGGCACGTTTTACCATGGAAAATGCCTTAAACATTTGGTCAATGTTTGGCTAGATATTTTGTGTAGTAGATGAGAAAGTGGGGCCCACAAACACTTGTCCAAATCCTAGCCCTACACTTGCCTAACACTTGTCTTCATCTTGGCCATTGGTTGGCCATTGCTTGACCTATAAATACCCCCCTTAGTTGATGAACTTCTTCATCCAAAAATCATTCTCCAAGTCTCAAAATCCCTCCCCAAGTGTAGCATTCACCAAGTCCCTCCCCTGTTGGGCCTTGTGGCAGAGCCTACCCCCTAGCCTAGTTGTTTCGTGATAATACCCTTGTTGTGGTATAGAAATACTCTCTAGTATTGTTATAATGCCCAAATACCTTGCCTAAATACCTTGTAGTATTCCCAAGGTTACCTCTATACAAAAAGCCCATAAATACTAGTATACTTTCCTTTAGCCACTAAACGAAACCCTTTGGAAAAATCTTCACCCGTAGTTGAAGTTATAAGTAGAAGTTGGTTAGAACTTCTAAGGGTTGGTTGGAGCGGGTCGGAGCGCACAGAGTAGGAGCTAAACCTTGCTCAGGATCGACATATAAACTCGGATAATTTTGGGCTTATCGAGGTAAACATTCCTAACCTTCTGTTGTAATTGGAAATTACATGTTGTAGGAGTGTATAGTTAAGTATACTATATATAGAACTGAACATAGTTGTGCGGCAATGTCTTTTGACTTAAGCCTGAATAATACTTACGCAATGATGTCTTGCGACTTAAGCTGAATTTAAAGAAGAGAATCTGACGTAATTACATGGATGTATTACATGAGACTTGTAGCATTATTGTGTAGTAGAATTGTACACGCCCGGTTAGGCGTGTTAACCCCTGGTTGGCTTGGTAGCCGGCACCGATAGAGGAGGAGATTTACGCTGTTTGTTGCGGGAGAGTCTTTGAATTTTCGTAGAATATTCTACGCCGGGATCTAAAGATATTAATAGGCGCTTTGTGGCCTCTATAGGTTGTAGTACTACGTGTGGGTGATCCGCTGATCGAGTGTAGCGGTTTGAGTACTTGGAGCGTTTTGCTTTTAGTCGATAATCGTCGCGAGGTATGTGAACCTCTTCTTATCTGTTCTAGCATGATAGGTGTATAACTATGTAGTACGGTGAGCGCATACGTGTTAAATGTATTTGATTGTTTTTAAACATAAAGTGTTATAACAGCTCTATGTAAATGAGAAATGCTTTGTGATAACTGATTTGACTTATAACCAACTTGATGTGTGATAATAAAGAACCTTGAAGTATTCTAAAAGATTAAGAAACTTTTTTGAAAGAAGTGTATACTTGGTTTGAAAACATAAGAGTTATACCAGCTTTATGAGAAGTTAGGTGTAACGTCTTAAGAGAGATAAAAAGAATGGTTTAATGGTTTAGAAGTTAAGAGACTTATTCTTAAAAGATAAGAGACTTGACTTAATATGGATGTTTGTGTGAAACCTCATTCGTGAGTAATGAGTACCTGGTTTTTGAAAGGAATAATGTTTTACTGATTTCGGAAATCAGAATGTGTATCGACAAACCACTGCAGCGTTAATAAAGGAAAATGTATTGAATAATTAAGTATTAGTAAAACCAGTAGAAACCTCCATCCGCATAGAAGCTAGATGAGACAAAATGATATTACATTTTCTAGATCATGGCCGCTTAATAAGATTGATTATGAACAAGAATAACCTACTTTATGGCATATGTTACTCAATTGTTTTAAAAGAGATTAAGACATTGAACTATGAAACTTTTCAAAAGAGACTTGCGTAATTAAAATTAGGCAAACTGGAACTTTAGGGAAAAGAAAGGCATTGTGTTGTCTTAAAATGGTTTAAAGCATAAGGTGTTATAACAGCTTTATGGGAAGTTGGTTATAACGACCTTATGAAAACAAAATAAAGGTTTTATCATTGGTTTTAATGTGGTAACTTGTCTTAAAAAAAAGAAAGTATGGAAGTTGTTTTGGTTTACTTAAAAGATATAAGTCACTCTATTTTTATACTACGTATCGGGTGACTTTTATAAAAGGAATAAATCTCTTTAGAAGGAATTTAACGACGTAGTACTTTAGGTTAAAACCCGAACTTGGGCATAAAATGAAAGTACTTGAGTTGTGTATAAACTTTTATGCTTGTTGTTGTGAAACTTGCTTATCTTGTTGTTGTGAAACTCGCCTATGCTTGTTGTTGTGAAACTTGTCTATGCTTGTTGTGATAGCCTTTGTTGTGCAAGAATTGTGTTTCTATACTACTGGCGTCTCTCGATGGAGTCGGTTGACTTGTTGAGAATTAACTTGGGCGTGGCCGGCGGTGACGGATAAATTCCCGCATGCGTTCGCTGATAGTGTTACTTTTGTTAATCGCTTTGGACATCCGACACGATCGTAGCGCGCGGGTATGCTTCCACTTTGATTACCGCCTTGTTGTCTTATTGTTTCCCTTTGGACATACGTGCGATCGTAGCGCGGGTATGCTTCCATTTGGAATGTTGTCTTATTTGTTCCTTGGACATATCGACACGACGCGTAGCGCACGGTATGCTCCCATTTGGATTGTTGTCTTGTTGTTATCATATCATGCATCGGCGGTGAGGAAAGGTACTCACGGGCAGGATTGATGTTGTGGGCGTGAGACCACGAATTGATATAATCGTTATGTGTGTGTCGTAGTTTGGTTATCATACATCTCCGCTTTTATAGGCTAGTATGATTTCATTCTGATATTTCTGATTTCACATACTTGGTACTGTTATCGACCTCGCCCGGGGCCGCGTTCATCTGCGCGGTAGAAATCATCATTTGTCGATCCGCGTTTAGGATCTCATTTCGCGTTTTGGGAAGCTCCGTTTCGTCGGAGGCTTATCTTTGGTATGTTACCACAGTCCGTAAGTTCTTGAACGTTCGGGGTATGGCGGGCCACTGTCCGTCATAGTTGTTGTATAAATCTTAGAGTGCAGAGCCTTTGTTGTGGCGGGGTTTGTAAAAAGGATAAGCGTCGGGTATTTATGTATATATGATGAAGCAATCGCTTTGGTTGGCCTGTTTATTTATCTTGTCTCTTAATTCATGTTCATGTTTTTATTTCCGCTGATTTTCTCTGATGTTGTATCACTAGGGTGCCCGGGGTAAGGCACCAGTCACGGGCCCGGGTTCGGGTCGTGACAAGAAGGGACCCATACTCAAATTCCGAGGCAAGCCTAACCTGATTTGATGAAGAACAAAGGCCTGAAACAAAGTCAAAAAGTGAAGGAGTGTAATAGGCATAAAAGACTACTAGAGCTATATACTTTGAGAACGAGTGGAATACCTGAAAGAAGAGCGTGTTTCGGGTAAAAGCTAAATGGGACTGTCCTTTCACCTTTTTTCGACCCGGAATCACTTGCTGTTGAGGGGTTGCGACCGGCTACCAGCAGCAATTATTGAATCTTTTGAGTTCAGCTACTTCGAAAAAACGGACTATTATGGCTATGTAAGGGGACCGACTTCCCCTTTTTCAATCACCTTCTACCTTAAGGTAGGCCCACTGATGAATACCTTCAATTTTTGCTGTAATCTGTCTCTCGATAAGAAGGTCGTGCTAAGCAGCAGCAGGGACATCAGCAGACCAGCGCCGCGGCGACTCCCCAACATCAGTACAGTGCCGCGGTGCCTCAGTACAGAGCCGCGTCGCCTACCCCATTTCAGTACCAGCAGTCCTTCAACCCTTATTCCCACCACGGGTTGTTAGGTCCAGATCCAGCACCACATCAAGCCCACTTTATGCAGGGACAGTTCCAGCAGATCTCATCCGCCATGACACCCACTGAGTTGGGTCAGGATTTCAGCACCCTCAACATGCAACAACCTGACAACAATTGGTACATGGACTCCGGAGCCGCATCTCACATCACCCAGTCTGCAGGTACTATTTCCAAACTGCACAGTTTAAAGCATCCTCAATGTGTTACAATTGGTAGTGGACAACACATTCCAGTAAAAAGGGTTATGGTACATCATACACACAACCTCTCCATCCACCATTTCTCCCTTAAAAATACCTTATATGCCCCACACATGATTAAGAACCTAATCTATGTCCGCCAATTTACTCGTAATAATTATGTCTCTGTTGACTTTGACCCTTTTGATTTCATTGTAAAGGATCTTCGTACGGGGACACCTCTTACGAGATGTAATAGCATGGGGATCTCTATCCATTCACATCCACCTCCGCTGTCAGATCTTGCTCTCCCGTCTCTCTAGCGGCTATTTCTTCTTCGACACGACATAATAGGCATGGTCACCCAGGACTCCCAGTCTTTAATTTTCTTAGAGGCAATAATTTCATTACTTGTAATGGGAAACTTGCCCAAAATTGTGTTTCTTGTTCCTTAGGCAAACACACTCGTCTATCGTTTAAATCATCTACTAGTGTTATCTTTGCACCATTTGAATACAATGTCGATTTATAGACATCACCTGTTGCTAGTTCTCTCGGTCATAAATATTATCTTGTCTTTCTAGATGATTTTCTCACTATATCTGGTTGTACCCTCTCAAATATAAATCGGAAGTTTTTACCAAATTTCTTGAGTTTCGACAATTCATCCAAACACAATTTGAAAAAGATATCAAATCATTTCAGTGCGATAATAATCGTTAATTCAATAACTTTATACCTTAATTCTTTTAGGACATATATCCACAATTATAACAACCTAATTGTAGGTTTTTAACAGAAATTTCCAGCATCTTAACTTAGCCAAAACAACCCCTAAAGTGCAACACAACGTATCCAATAATTTCATACAAATCTCGGCCAACACCCACAATACCAACTATATTCATAATTCCTTAAAATCCAATTGAAGTCTTAAAATCCAATTCATATTTCAACATGCAAGACAGCGACAACTTAACAACACAATAATCGAATACGACAACTCCAAAATTTATAGAATTAGTCCCGACAATCATCCAAAATATTCATATGCCATTGTCTTAATTCCAATTTTCCCTTAACACAAATTCATTTCCTTAATTCTAACAACATGCACTCCAATTATATCATAGAAAGAAGAATATATTACCTTAGATGAAACCCAAAAACAGTCCCCATCAATCCTTTTTCATTGAGTTTTTGCACCAATTTTTCACCTTTTTCAACTCCAAATTGACATGCATGAATCCCACAATGTTAATCCATCAATCCTTATATTTTTCTTCCTTAAACTTCAACTCAAAATCTGGAAATTTTGACTCCAATTTCGGCCTAGCAGTGGCGTTACCCACTGTTTTTGGGTGTTAAAACTTGGCTTAAAAATTTAGGTAAATAATGTAGTCTAGGAGAAGGAATGAAAACCTTAAATTTTGGCCATGGAAAAGGGGAAATGGGTGGATTCGGCTGAGCTTAAGGAGGAGAGAAGAGGGAATGAAGTTTGAAATGAGATGAAGAAAATGAGGAGGTGAAGAGTTTTCTTAAGGTTAAAGAACAAGAAAATTCTGAAAATTCCTAATTGCAATTAGGTCCAATTCTCATACTTGTCTACTTAAATTAATCCCTCTTTTAAAATAAATCGCACATAACTCCTCTTTCATAAAATCAGAAAATTATAAGTTCAATTTGGTCAAATTCCCACAATTTATTAACCTTAGGTCCAACTTCTTCTAATTCCCAAAAAATTCATAAGGTTTCATATTCTCAATGTCGTAATTTTATATATTACGTTACTAATCATTAACGGAAATATATACAACTATCATCCTTAATTTCCATTGACACGCTCGTAGTAACCAAAAAAAAATTCCGGACTCACATCCTTTTAATACCAACTTCCGGATTAGCTTGTACAAATATACTTTATATCCAATATCCGAATCTTATTTCTTAATGACGTTCTTAATTATCGTCTCAAACTTGCGAGATGTAACAAGTGACCAGGTCTGCCAATCATATATTCTTGTGTCAGCGTAAGTATGCAGAGGAGATTGTGCACAGGGCTAAGATGGCGAACTGCAAAGAGGTGCCTACTCCAGTTGATTCTAAATCTAAGCTCGATCACTGGATGGTGCTCGTCTCGATCCTACTCTGTATAGGAGCCTTGCAGGTGCACTTCAGTATCTCACATTCACCAGACCAGACATAGCTTATGATATTCAGCAGGTGTGCTTATTCATACATGCCCCTGGGAGTCTCATTTCATCGCTTCTTGGCGTATCTTTCGATACATTAAGCACTCTTGATTATGGTTTGCACTTATACCCTCTGCGCAACAAAGTTGCTTTCATATCTGATTAGGCGGGGTGACCGTACACGCGACGCCCACTCCGGCTTTTGTGTTTTTTAAAGGATAATCGATTTCTTGGTCCGCGGCGACATTACCCTATCTCGCTCGATGTCAAAGTGATCTGAGGCGTTGCGAATGTAGTGTCCTTTGCGTCAGGCATCTATTGTGTACTGTGATAACATCTCTGCCATCTATTTGTCTCATAATCCGGTTCTACATCAAAGAACCAAGCACATTGAGATAGACCTACACTTTGTTCGTGAGAAAGTTGCACTAGGTCATGTCAGAGTGTTACATGTTCCATCATCCTATCAGTATGCTGATATATTTACTAAAAGACTTCTCAGACAGTTATTTCTTGACTTCAGATCCAGTCTCAGCGTTCGACTTTCTCCCACTCCGACTGAGGGGGTGTGTAAACATGTATATTATAGAAATTGTATCCCTACCCATAATTAGAATATTTCCATATATTGTGTAAATATAATTATGGTAAGACTAGGATTTCTCTTTTGTATAGGCGTAGAATTCCTATTGTATAAGGGATGAATATTGTACTCTATATATACTTTGATATTAATGAGAGAGGCGGAGATTAATATCATCTTACAATCTAATATTGTTTTTAATAATCTATCATTAATTCATAAAATTAGTGACAAATTTTTACTGGTTAACACATAAGTTATTCATCCCCTATCCATCCACGTTTCACTCCATACAATAACAACATATCCAGTGAAATCTCATAATGTGGGGTCTAGGAAGGGTAGAATGTACACAGACCTCACCTCTACCTTGGTAGGTAGAGCGGCTGTTTTCGGGAGACTCTCGGCTCAAGACAAAGCATAATCAGGCAAAAGAAACAAAAAAATATTGAGGAGAGGTGATTAGACGGGATATGACGCAAATGAAACTTACTGAGTACATGAACTTAGATAGGGGATTGTGAAGGACACAAATTAAAATAGAAGGGTAGTAGTTAATCGAGTATAATCCTCTTTACGCTTACAAACGAAGACCAAAGCTTCCCACTAAATCACAAAGGTAACCAAACTTTCAATTCTTTAACTCTTTTAATCTTCCTTCTATAGTTCAACCCAACAAGAAATGATTCACAGAGAATATAATAGGACCTTTAAGCGCGACCATTAAAGAATGTTCTTACTTCCTTAATCCTTCTTCTGTGTAAAATATCTTTACAACAACATCATCCTATGCTATCCATCACTAACTTGTAAGTATAACCATCCAAAAAAAAAAAAAAGTAATTATCAAATCATAAACACAGTGAAAAGACCAAAGCCACCATCCCAAAAAAAATGGTCCACTTTGATGATGACGTCCTCCTATTTGATGATGACATGTCATGCTCCAACGATGACGTGTACTTAAAATTCGGGTTTGACCCATATAAAGCCTGGACCCCTTCCACGTCATCAAGCTTTAAGTCCCTTTTCTTCGTTCTTGGGCTTAAACTTGGGTACATTACTGCATCTTTAACCGAAGAATGAGCAAGCCCAAGTACATGCCCAATCTCATGGGTCACCACTGATTCTAAATCCACTGCAACTCTCGACCGTTGATCATCAAAATCAACGGCCCATGTTTCAGCTGCATCTAAATGAAACCTCCCATTTTCCGGCGAAAAAGCATGAGCTAACACTCCCAACACACCATCAAACGGCTCTCCGTCACCGTGATCCCCTTTATAAAACCCTATTTTAATATCCGCAGTGGAGTAGTCGTCTGCTTCCGTGAAATTCACAGGAATTGCATATGACCACCGCGAAAACGATCGTTTAAAAACCGATCTTATCTCTGATGCATCGATGTAATCGATCATCGAATTAGGAGAGAAAGAGTACGTTAACATCATTGGTGACGAAGATTTCGTCCACCTAGGTCTTCCGTAAAAATACGCGTAATTCTTCGTAGTATGTAACAACGAGCTACTATGAGTATGATCATGAGCTGCATCGCTCATACCGCAACGTGGCAACATAATTTCGTTCATCGTTTCATCGTCTAATTTTCCGGTGACTGTTAATCCAAGGTTATTTTGGTAATTTATTACTGAAGACTCTAAGTCTTTGTCGAAAAAATCGGTGAAATTTTGATCGGGAATTGATAAATAACCGAATTTTTGGAAATATTTTTTGAGCTCCGACATACCGGTGATCTCAGTACCTTTTCCGGCATCAAGGAATTTAATGAAAGCGTGCCACGTGTTGTTTTGGATATCGGCGGTTAATTCGGTTAAAGGATCGTTTTGTTGTAGTATTCGGGCGGGAAAAGAAGGGAGCGAATAGAGAAACATGAACATAGCAAAAGTGTGATAATACGGAGACATGAAGGTTAGTTTTTTTTGGGGATTTGAGAAGGCTTTATTAGAAGTAATGGATATGTTTAATCATTTATATTAGTGACTTCAAAATAATTGTACTAAACTTTAATTGAATGTTGTTTTTATAATATAGTATTCGTTGTTGGAAGTTTGTTGGTTAATAGAGAGATAAGATGGAGGTACAAGAAATTAAAATAAGTTTGAGAGGAAGCTATGAAGATTCTGTCGTGTGTGCCTTTTCTATTGAGATTCTGACTTTGCATGAATGCAATTGGTGGGTGAACCGCTGTATTTGGTATCCTATTGTTTTAATAAAATATAAAGAATGAATCTTGACCCTAACTCAATCTTAAAAGCTAGCTTATAGGTGAGGATTGTTCAAGTTCATATAAAGAGTCTGTAAAGAATGAATATTGAGTCTAACTCAATCTAAAAAGTTAGCTTATAGAATAGGGATTGTCCAAATGCATATAAGGAGTCAATATTCTCATTTCATTTTCGATGTGGGACTCTTAATAGAGTCTATGTTCCAACTCCATTTTCAATGTAAGATTTTTAACAGAAAACCCATTATCAATTTATTTAATTTATAGAAATGATAGTATTACTTTTATGTTATGTGATTATGACAAATTAGTTCTTTTATATTGTTTGTGTATTCGTTTTGATCGAACGAGAAAATTGGACTCACCAAAAGTGGCTAATGGCAACACATAGAGGTCGCTTGCGCGCTTTCAATGCATTATTTAGTTTTATAGCGACACTATTATGATGCTCTAAAAAAGAAACGGCTTGATGTTGCAAATGCAGAAATAAAAGTAGACAACAAGTTGCAAGCAATAGTTTCTCGACCCCCAACCCCCCCACCCCACCCCTTTTTTTTTTTAATAATATACACTTCTTATTTCATTTACAAGTAATTAAACTCTGAAAATTATGAGATGGTGAAAACAGATGAACAAAAATGAGTAATAGAAGATAAAGGATGCACGATTGTATTTTTGTAACAATGTATACTGAGTCTAACTCAACCCCAAAAGCTAGCGGGGAGGATTGTCCAAATACATATAAGGAATTCAAATTCTTATTTCATTTTCGATGGGAGACTCTTAACAATTTTCATAAATAAAAGTCGTGAAGTAATTAAAAATAATTTAGAAGAACTACGAGAAATTCTTTTCTTTCTTTCTACAGTATTAAGTTTTTCTGTTTCAAGTATTAAAATCCAGAGTTGTCTTTCCTTCCTGAACTATACAAGTTCCAAATCAAGTTGGATTAACGAACCAAGTCATCACCTACAAAATCAATATTCAATAATATACAAAATTCTAACCTAAATATAACTAGTTTGAATGGATATTTTAAGTATTAGTTGAAGGATTCCGTTCATTTGTTGACCAAATTATTAGGATTTTGACATTAACTTTAAGATGTCATTCTCTTTGAATACTTTGAGTTTCTTACTTTTTAGACACGAGAGATAATTTAAAATTGTAAAGCAGAATTAGGACATCAACCATATGTTTAATTACATGTATTAGGCTGCGTGCCCCTTATCTAAAATGGAAAAATTACCGGAAGAAAAAAAATAGAATAAAAGATATGAGTTGATTGTACTCAACCCCAAAAGCTAGCTTGTAGGGTGATGATTGTCTTAACACTCCCTCCGCACGTCTAGACCCCGTTAACTGGAGCGTGAATAACATAATTTGGGGACCCAACATCGGTATAAAATTAGAATGAGTCTAACTCTGATACCATATAAAGAATGGATATTGGATAACTCAACTCCAAAAGCTAACTTGTAGGGTGAAGATTTTCCAAATTCATATAAGGAGTTCATATTCCGATTCCATTACCGATGTGGGACTCTTAACAAATTGTTCAAATGAACAATTTTAAGTATTTTATTATACAAAATATTGAATTTTCATATTCAAAACTCTTCATAGTCATTGCAACTAGTAAAGTCATATTACAAATATCAATAAGGTTTCTCCTTCTGTTGGAGGTATATTATTATGATTAACATTGACCTTACCGGGTCTTATCGAGGCAAAATATTTTTTTATAAAGAAAGTTCATGATTTAGTATATGTATACATGATAAATATTTATCTTTATATACATTATGGAAACATCATCTCGTAGAAATGCGAAGTAAGGATACGTACAATAGACGTCTTTGTGGTCTGGCTCTTCCCCGAATCCCGCGCATAGCGGAATCTTAGTGCACCAAACTGTCTTTTTTTATACATTGTGATTTTTGGCGAAGAAAATTCGAATAAACCTCTTTCATGTGTAAATCCTCGAGAGTCCATCGGGTTATCTCCATTCTGAGTTGGGTCTGTTAAATAAGCCCAACGTAAGATCCCCGCATTTTCATCGAGTCCGGACCGCAGTTGGGTCCGAGACCCACAGTTCTTGCGTTTTAGATCATTTTTTAATCAATGATATTTTATCCAAGTTTTTAAAAATACATTCTTAAGTTTAGTTTAAGTTTATGAGCCAAATCGTGAATCAATTTTGTTACTTCAAACTCTTTTAGTCAATTCTTATTTTATACATTTCATTTTGAAACTGTTGTTTTTATATATATAAATAGTAAACCGTTTTAAATATCTAATCCTTAAAACTTAGCCGCAAAAAAATGTTTCAATTCGCCGGTAACCGCATTTGCGATTTTTTCATCGATGTAATGAAAGTGAAGGACCCACGACAATGACAGAACGTCCTTAACACCTTCCCCGAAAAATCATCAGAACCCTTGCCATTTCTTTGATAGTATTGGTACTAAAAGAAAGGTTTTCGAAAATAACATTTTAAAAATGATTTCCTAATTTCGTAAAAATACAACTCTGTGTTCATAACAAAGAGTCAAGTTATTGATACGTTCTTACTGCAAGGTTAAAAACAGACCGTAACAGTCACATGAGTTAAAAAAAGTTGTGTCGTTCAACTCAACTGTAAGACTTTGGAATGATTTCACTTAGGGATTTCTTTCACTAATCACAATATATATAGTTGTACACAGGTGATTCCTCATACAGTAAGAATCCTAAGTTACCTTAAATACATGATACTAATAAATACAATATATACTGTGAATATTTGAAGAATATTCGCTAATATACCCCCTCAGACGGAGCGGGAGGAGGCCGAATGCTCAGGCTGGATCTGAAGTCTGTGAACAGTTGTCTGGGTAGTCCATTTGTGAAGATGTCTGCATACTGATAGGAGGAGGGTACATGCAGAATTTTGACAAGACCACGTGCGACCTTCTCACGGACAAAATGAATATTCATCTCAATATGTTTGGTCCGCTGATGCTGGACCGGATTATGAGACATATAAATAGCAGATATGTTATCACAATAGACTATAGATGCCTTACGCAATGGACAACTGAGCTCCAAGAGAAGATTCCGGAGCCAACAGATCTCAGCAACTACATTAGCAACACTCTTATACTCTGCTACGACACTAGAGCGGGATAACGTGGCTTGTCGCTTTGCAGACCAAAAGATAAGATTATCCCCTAAAAACACACAATATTCTGAAGTAGAGCGTCGCATGTCCGGGCACCCTGGCCAATCAGCATCTGTGTAAGAGAGCAACCTGTTCGGAGCAGATGGGTAGAGATGCAACCCATAGTCAGGAGTGCCCTTAATGTATCTGATAACACGCCAAGAGCAAAGAAACGGGTTCCTCGAGTACGTGAACAGACACACTTGTTGAACGACATATGCAATGTCGGGCCTGGTAAATGTGAGGTACTGAAGAGCACCTGCAAGACTTCGATAGAGAGTAGGATTAGACACTGGATCACCCCCAGAAGTACTGAGCTTGGAATTCGAATCAACAGGAGTAGGCATAACCTTACAATTCGACATCTTAGCTCTGAACACAAGTTCTTCTGCATACTTACGCTGACTCAGGAACATAGTATCTGCAGATCTAGTAACTGATATACCCAAGAAGTAACTCAACTTGCCCAAATCAATCATAACAAATTTAGTTTTGAGAAGAGCAATAATGTCATTTTTCAACTTGTCAGATGAGGCAGTGAGAACAATGTCATCAACATATAATAACAAGTAAGCAATGTCACTACCGTGATGAAAAATGAACATAGAGGTGTCACACCTGCTGTAAATAAACACAATCTGCATAATATACATGGAAAAGCGGTCATACCAAGCACGGGGTGCCTATTTTAGACCATAGAGTGACTTCCTGAGATGACAGACATACTGGGGAACAACAGGATGAATAAAACCAGGTGGTTGATGCATGTACACAGTTTTTTTCAAGTCCCCATGAAGAAATGCATTCTTGACATCCAGTTGATGAATCAACCACTTTTTACCCATAGCAAAACTAAGAATATTACCAATCGTAGCCGGTTTATCAAATCGGGCTAAAAGTATCACCACATTCAATTCCCTCATGCTGATTAATGTCATTTGCCACAAGTCAAGCCTTGTAGCGTTCCAAAACACCACTATCTCTGAATTTGTGACGAAAAAGCCACAAGCATCAGATCACATTCACCCCCTCTGGTCTATGTACAAAATCTCAAGCATGCTGCTTAGTTAAAGCATTATATTCCTCAGATATGGCCGCATTCCAATTAGGGTCAAGTTTAGACAATTTGGGTTCTTTGAAAGTGGAGAAATGGTTTGGACAGACAGGTTAAACTGGACTTTAGGTTTGAAAATCCCGTGTTTGGCACGAGTTTCCATTTGGTGACTAGGGACAATGGGTGGTGGCATTGGTGGAGTGGCAGGATCCGAGATAACTTGTTCACTGGAAGTCTGGCACCGCAGTTCATCCCCGAGGGGCCGCGGTGCTAATTGCGATGCAGAAATAGTTTGCTCACTGGAAGACTGACACCGCGGTTCATCCTCGAGGGACCGTGGCGCTAAAGGCGAGACAGAAATAGTGGACTCACTTGAAGGCTGGCACCGCAGTGCATCCCCTAGGGGCCGCGATGCCGAAGGCGAGATATGAGTGAGCTGACTTAGAATGCTGGGAGATATGATTGGTTCATCAAGAAATGAGTAATCTAGTTTTTGGTATTTCTGAGGGTTCGAAAACGGAAATATCATCTCGTCGAACGTGACGTGACGAGAGATGTGAATTTGATGAGTAGTCATAGCACATATAACCCTTATTATTGGGTGGGAAACCGAGGAATACACAAGGTGTAGTTCGAGGAGACAACTTATGAGGGGTGGTGGAGGTAAGATTGGGATAGCACAGACAACCAAAGATCCGTAGGTGTTCATAAGAGGGAGTCCTACGATAAAAAATGTCTGTGGAGGTTTTGTTTTGTAGGGTGCTAGTAGGTAAAATATTTAGGAGGTATTCTACCATTTTAACAGCATAGACCCAGAAAGATGATGACAGACATGCATGAAAGAGGAGGGTACATACCATGTTATTAATAGTACGAATAATTCGTTCATCTTTACCATTTTGAGGTGAGGTGTGAGGACAAGAGTGTCGCGTCCGTTTTTCACCTCGGGGGTCTGAACGGTATCCGCAACGTTGCTCTTTGGCGCGGTTCCCTGGATGGAACAATAATGCTGTTTTTAAGGAGTCGCCACCTAATTATTTAAGTGAATTAGGACACTTGATTTATTGCAATAAAATACTACAATTAATCTTCACTTAATGGTCTGCGAAATTAGTGAGATTCTGAATCAAGGTTCTTTATTATCCTAAAGGGAAGGGATTAGACATCCTTTAAGATCCGCTAACTTGCGATTATTCGTTCAAACCTAGGTTAATTATTTATTGCCTTTTTTATTCTACGTATTCTAAGCATTTTTTTCATAATTTATAATTAAAATAAAATGCAATACAAAATAATAAAAACCAAAATTAAATGCGACATAAAATAAAACACCGGGACATCTTTTAGCCCTTTTTAGGCCTTCTGCACAAGATGATCTCTGGGTACCTGCATAAACACTTAGTAAAAGTGTTAATAGTAGAATAAATAATTTTAAAGCAATGACAAGAATTAATAAGTAAAGCAAAAATAAATAAATAAATCCGTCTTTTGCACAGAGGAGGCCTTGGAAATCAGACGGAGATTCCTTCATCAGTCAATATTGTTAAAAACAATAAAATAAATAAAACCTTCAGATCCGCGCCAAAACAGTAATAGTTTTAAACACGGAGGGCTCAGATATATAAAAATAAAGTGGGACATCCTAAACAAGTGCATGCACATGAATTCGCCGCCACGCACGTTGGTTATCTGTGTAAGTAGAAGAAATCATCAACGCCCGTAAAGCTTCATTTATTTTATTTTCCGCTTTGCAACCGTGGAGGCCTCAAAATCGACGGATAACTTTTTCATTGGCCAAACAAGTGTAGCATCTTGTTCAAATCAGTAAAATACCAACAGTGTAGTATTTGTTCTAAATCAGTAAACCATCAAAAAATGTCAAAAATCAATAGCAATATGGCCAAAACTAGTCCAATAATATGGCAAAAAACAGTAGCAAAAAATGGCCAAAAATTAGTCCAATAAATGGCCAAAACAGTAGCAAAAATGATCGAAAATCAGTCCAATAAAATGCCCCAAACAGTAGCAATAAATGGCCGAAAATCAGTGAAACACAAACAACCAAAAATCGAGACAAGCGTAAATCGGAGAAACAGGTTAGCGATTGCCATTTTCGCCAGAACAACAACAACAGTACGCAATCAGTCTAACAACAACAGTACACAACATAGGTCGCCGGAGTTTAACAAACTCCGACGAGATTCAAAATAATAAATCAGTCCAAATAAGAGTATGCCAACAAAATCAGTCCCTAACTAAAAATATAGTTGCAATAACAGAGAAACAAACAACATCGCCGGTAGTGTCCGCCCCCGGTAGTCAAATCTGGCGGAGGACTGGCAAAACAGAGGGGAAGGGAAACACGCGTTGCTTCGACGATTTTCACCGGAGCAACGCCTAAAATACAAACCAACAGATGGTCGACGGGAGTTGGGGTTCGACGCAACCAGGTGATGGGAGTTCGCCGACGAGGTATGAGGGAGTGTTGGCGGCTGAGGGTGTTGCTAGGGGGGGTTCGCCGGCGATGGGAGTTTCAGTGTGTGTGACAGTGGTTCGAACTCCGGCGGCGTGACTTCGCCGGAGTTATGGCGGATGGTGAAAAGGGGGACAGAGGGTTGTTGTCGACGGGAATGACGTGGTGGGGGGGTGAGTTTTGTGTTGGTGGAGTTGACGCAGGGAGAGGGGGTGAGGGAGAGGGCGACGGGAAAGGTGAGAGAGGAGAGGGCTGATTTGGCGCCGCTTGTGAAGTAGGTGGTGAAGTTAAAGTGTGCGGCTGGCTTTGTTTTTGTGGGGGCTGATTTTTTGTTGGGGGGAAAGTGGGAGTGTAATGTTTTATTTATAGGGTAGATATTTTAGGTTTAGGTTTAGGTTTTGGGGGGAAATAAAAAGTGTGGTATTATTTTTTGGGGAAATAAAAAGATAAAAGTTTGGATGAAATTAAAAAATGGTGTTGGGTTGGACTGATTCAAATTATGTCTTGGACTGGACTGGTTTAACAAAATGCAAGGCGAGTTAATTAGTTAAAAGAAAAATTATTTAAAGAGATGCAAAATTATTAAAATGCAAATGCCGACGCAATAATACTAAAATGCAATATTTAAGAAATGTTTAATGCCTGATTAAAAGTAAAAACGCGGTGCCGATTAATTATTTAAAGAGATGCAAATATTATTAAAAATAAACGGCTGTGTAATAATAATAGAAACATAATATTAACAAAGACATAATGCTTAATTTAAAATAAAAAGGTGCAATGCATTTTGTGAAAGATAAACATAGAATATTATGTAAAAAATGCAAAAATAATAATTAAAATGCGGTGTCCTAAAACACATAAAATTGCAATAAATATACGAAAAACGGGTCAAAATTGACTGTCAACAAAGAGAAGCGGAACATCATGCCTTGTTGGAGCAAAAATTATGAAAAGCCAAATTATTAAATTCACTTCCGTTATCACATTGAAAGGATTTTATGGATTTTTCAAACTGAGTTTTAATAAATCTGTGAAACTGAAGAAATTTAGCAAAAACTTTAGATTTGAATTTGAGTGGATAAATCCATACAAAATATGAAAAATCATCTAATAAAACAAGATAGAATTTGTGACCTAGAGAGCTAACAACAGGATAGGTCCACAAGTCAGCATGAACAACGTCAAATGGTGAAACTGTAATATTTATTGAAGACTGGAAAGGAAGACGAGTATGCTTGCAAAGCGGACAAGAAAAATAGTTTTGGGCAAGTTTCCCATTATTACATTTAATACGCTGATTATTTCTGAGAAAAGAAAAAACATGATCTCCTGGATGCCCAAGCCTATTATGTCAGGTGGACGGAGACAATGCAGCAAGGGAGACTGGTTGTTGAGTTCTGACAGCGGAAGAGTTTGTGAAAGGGTAGAGGTCTCCCACAATATTGCATCGCGTAAGAATCCTTCTCGTACTGAGATCCTTCACAGAGAAACTAAAATGGCCAAAATCTTAGACACCCAATTATTACGAGTGAATTTCCTAACAAATATCAACTTTTTAATAATTTGAGGGGCGTAGAGGACATGGTTAAGTGAAAATGGTGGATGGGATTATTAATGTGTGTATTGCCATAACCTGCAATTAGAATGTGGTGACCATTGCCAACAGTAATGTATTGAGGATACTTTAACCGAAGTAGTTGGGAAAAATTACCTGAAGAGTTGGTCAGGTGTGATGTGGCTCCGGAGTCCATATACCAATTATTGTCGGGCGATTGCAGAGTGAGAGTGTTGAAAGCTTGGCCCAAATCAGTGGGTTGCATCTGTTGGGCTAAAGGAAACTGTTGGGCCAACATCAGATGAGCCTGTTGGTGCTGGACCGAGAATACTAGGCCGCCACTATGGTTGAAATCGCCGCGCCATCGGAATTGTTGCCGCCGCGCCATCGAACTGCCGCTGCGGGCTACCGAATTTGCTTGTTGCGCGATACACCTTCTTCTGATGTTTACCTTTGTCGAGACCCTTCCCCTTTTGTCCTTGCCCGCGACCTCTGCTGCCTTTGCCTCCACCGCGACTCTGCTACTGCTAGTTGTCCTGCGGTGGTGGAGCAGTGGTGATGATTGTTGACTGCAAGTGTTCAACGACTAATGTTTTTTTATTATGCTCATCCTGTTTAGCACGAAATGTTTCTTCCAACAATAATTGTGAATGTGGCTTGTTGGAAGTGGATAAGTCTGTTGAATCATTATTGCAAGAGTATCATATTCCCCTTTTGGTAATCCTGCAACGAGTTGTAGAACCATATTAGTCTCAGAAACCGTTGTCCCAACATGAGTGAGTTGATCGGTGACAAGTTTCAGTTATTTTCAATAGTCAGGCATGTTGTTACAATTCTCAAGACGGTACCATAAATCCATTATTTGACAATAGCGTCAAGACGGCGCCATGTCGAGTCATCAATCTCAGATGGGCGAGGGATTGAGTCATCAATGTGGTCGAGCACGTTATACACGCAGGCATGGATATAAAATAGTTCTACCCACATAGAATATCGACATTCTTCTTGATCAAGAATAATAGGAACAAAATTCTTGATATTTGTGACAGCAAACACTGGATGAAAAGAAGATTTTGAGGAAGGGAGGGGGGTGTCAATTGATTCAGATGTAGAACCAGTGGTTTTAGGGGAATTAGGAGGAGACATGATAGCCACAGGGTTAAAAAATCAGTGATAAACCACCGCTGCCGAGAGGGAAAGGGGGGGCAGATTTGGAGAAAAGTTTTCTAGTGTTTTGGGAGATTAGGATTTGATATCATTGTTAGGCATATTTTATATACACTTTTTGAGTCATTTTTAGTTAGTATTTTTCTTATTTTCTTTGAAATTAGTATCGTGTTGGGGTCGTTTTTTTCCTTTTGAGTCACAGCGGTTCTAAATGAAGAAATGACAAAAAGAGGATGAAATGAACTTAATTGAGATGGAATTACACACTAAAAGGACAAATAAATGAAGCCTAAGAAGTTCTGGGAAGCATAGAAGAAATCTGACGAAGTCCGGACGAAAAAAGGACACAGAATCGCAAAATTTGGCAGAAGACGTCACGGGCGCCGCGGTGCCTCCCAGCAGCGCCGCTGCGCTAATTAACCTACACGCTCTGATTTTCACAGTATTTTCGGCGCCATGGCGCTAACCAGCAGGGTCGCGGCGCCGAGGCAGAAAATTTCTAATTCTGAGCCGATTTTGACACGGTGTTTAGGGTCCACAATGCAATTTTTTCCAACTATATAATTCCTAAACCCTAACCTTATTTAGGCATCTGAGATCTTGTACATATTCTTGATTCTACTTTGGGGAGGCAAGACACAAGATTGGAGACAACTTTGTTAAAGTTCTTTTCCTTTCCCTTATTTTATTTCAGTTCATGTTGGATATTGAATTAGTTCTTAGCATGTCTATTGCCAGGAGCTAATCTTTTAATTAGAGCTTTCCATTGAATCGCTTGAAACTCGTTTTTATGAATTAATGCATTAGTTTGGTTTCTTCTTCATCTTGTTAAGATTTATTCAATATTGGTTTTAATGTTTGATAATTAACTGATCACTAATTATCATAATCTATATGATTTCGAATCGAGATCCGAGAGGGGAGAATTAGAAATGCTGTAATTGAATAGACATAGGTTAAAATCGCGGACAAAAGTACCCTGATACTTGCGTTGCATTTTAGGTTATTATTCTTAATCCTCCTATGTGGTAAAATCTATCATAGAAATATAGAAGGTTTCTGCACTGGGGTTGAACTTTTATATATCCTAACCGGAATATAAGACAAACTAGTTAACCTGCTATCTTAATGTAGAATAAGAAACCATTGTTGTTGCATTAAGGATTGAAAAGAGTGGATAATCGAGGATATTGAAAGTCCTATTTCCACCATAACTGATTTAAATCAAAGCATATTAAGTTAACTCTTGCAATTGCTCTAGTAGTTCATCGATAAAACCCAAAACAAACTATCGTTAGCCAAATAGATAAAATAGATTCGATGTTCGGTAATTGAAAATCAGTCTCTGTGGATGATATTCAGTCTTACATACTATATTACTTGGAACGATACGTACAATTGCGTGAGCATTTGAAAAATTGCTAACAAGCTTTTGGCGCTGTTGTCGGGGACTAACATACTTTCAATATCGAATTATCTATTCTTATTTCTAATTTGGTTTGTATTTATTTGGTTATGTTATTTTATTTCTAATTTGGTTACTCCAGGAACAAGTTTCTAACTTGTCATGCGAGCATCTTTTTATCACTTTTTGTTGTTTTTCTTATTTTGTAGGTAAAGTTGAAAAGAAAAGAAAAAAAGAGAGCATGGACTACTACTACTATTAAGGGCAGTGGAATCATCAACAACAGCCTGACCCACAGGTTCCACAGGAAGATCAAAATGAGTTGCAGACAGCCATACTCATGCTCACCAAGTGCCCGACTCAGTTTATGGTTGAGACAAGGGTGTTCCTCAAATATTTGGAGACACAAATAGAGCAGCTGATGGATATGGTGATCAATGTACCGCAAGAAAATCTGCCTAGCGACAAAGTTATGGGGAGTGATAAACAGAGTGAGGAATCTGAACCACAACAAGTTGTTGAGAATAATGAGGAATTGAGGGAGATAGTTGGTGTAGAGAAAGAAGAGGTTACTGAGATCCAATTTTTCACCTTTTTGGATTACTTGGAATTTCTTTTTCCTATACTCGTTGCAGATAAGACACTACCAACTATCATTGCCGAGCCTCAACAAGAAAGTCTATACCCTCAAGGGCACCCCCAAAAGTTGAGAGATGTAGGGATTTTCACTGATCCCTACATTATAGAGAGTCTTGAATACAAGTCTGCCTTGTGTACATGGGGGACAATCTTAAATATGAGGCCCTTGTTTGAAAAAATTATTGTAGGCGAAGTGAGACCCACAACAATAACTGTGCGGATTGCAAGCCGTTCGCAGAAGGATCTACTAGGTACTAGTAAAGATTAATTGTGTCCAACTAAAAGACGTTAAAGACAACGCTTGTTGGGAGACAACCCAATATTTATTAATTATGTTAGTTTTATTTTCTGTTTTAGTTTGTTTTATTTTGTCTTGAACAATCTCACGGTATTGGCTCATTGTCTTATGTTTTTTATGTCGGGTGGAATGGGAACTAAAATGGCAAAATGCTGAAATCCAGAGGTTCAGAGAGTCCCGATGACTTGTGCAATTTCAAGAATATAATCTCAGACCTCCGTTATGACCGATGTTTTGTGTTTGTAAGTTGTCCCCTTATTTTTAGTCTTCACACATTGAGGACAATGTGTCGATTAAGTTGGGGGATCTTATTTTGTTTTGTTGTTTGTTTTGAGTCTTTTTGTTTGTTTTATGTGTTTTTGAGTCATAATTTTTTTTATGGATCATATATGTTGTAGTTACTAAAGATATTGAGTGGATAAAGTGGGATGATGTAATGGAAAGCAAAAATTTGTGTGCTTAAGTTAGATATGCCAAAAATTTATGACATCTAATTATTTGAAATATTTATGCTTAGCCTATGTGTGTCAGATATGGAAAGAAAGGTTGAAAAATGTCTAGAAAATCAGTTTGCTTGTTATTTGAGGCGAAATAGTTAAGATGTACATGTTTAGGGAGATGATTTAGACATTTCTTTGATAGCCCTTCTGACCATTCATTACCTACCCTAACATAACTTGTATCACTAGTCAACCCCTTTGAGCCTGAAATAAGATATTTCTTTGACACCCTATGATTCCTTTGTTGTGCCATAAGTGACAATTGGAAATATTGGGATGAAAAGTGTTGAAAAAGAAATATAAGAGAGTGAAACTTGATGCATCCCACTGAAAAATATGCAAAAGCCTAAGTTTGGGGGTGTCTGTTATTTATAATACATATCATTCTCTCAAAAGAAGAGGGGGAGAAAATTGGTATAAGCTCAAAAAGAAAGTGAAAAAGAAGGAAAAAGGAGTTGAATGAAAAATGTTTATGGTACGTAATTTTAGCCTAAATTCCAACTTTTACCTACTCCTGCCTAAGCCTACATTACAGCCCTTGAAAGTCCTGATGATCTTTAATGTGTATGTCTATGATTAGTGGAGAATAACAAGTAAACATGTCTATAGCGTTTGGGAAAGATGGAATGAAATTGACATGCATAGGTTAGTTATTTGTATTTCAAATTGATCATGATCTAAGTGAATTTGCGAAATATCTAATTTGAAATTCTAGATTGCTAAATATTCATGCTACGTATGTTCTAACATATTATCTCAACTTTCATCCATGATTTTGAAGAAGCATTGCTATAACTACTTGATTCATTTCATATAGTCTTTTATTTAATTTTTTTTGTTTTGATCTTTACTCAAGGGCGAGTAAAAGTTAAGTTTGGGGGTATTTGTTAGACATATTTTATATACACTTTTTGAGTCATTTTTAGTTAGTATTTTTCTTATTTTCTTTGAAATTAGTATCGTGTTAAGGTCGTTTTCCCCCCTTTTGAGTCACATCGGTTCTAAATGAAGAAATGACAAAAAGAGGATGAAATGAGCTTAATTGAGATGAAATTGCACACTAAAAGGACCAAGAAATGAAGTCTAAGAAGTTCCGGGAAGCATAGAAGAAATCTGACGAAGTTCGGACGAAAAAAGGACACAGAATCGCAAAACCTGGCAGAAGACGTCACGGGCACCGCGACGCCTCCGAGCAGCTCCGTGGCGCTAATTAACATGCACGCTCTGATTTTCACAGTATTTCCGGCGCCGAGGCGAAAAATTTCTAATTCTCTGCCGATTTTGACACAGTTTTTAGGGTCCACAATGCAATTTTTCCCAACTATATAATCCATAAACCCTAACCTCATTGAGGCATCTGAGATCTTGTACATATTCTTGATTCTACTTTGGGGAGGCTAGGAAGGGAGGTGATGCACGGTAAGATGCACACACTTTAAACGCAAGTGCACGTTATCGTGACAAGTAGTATAGTCTTGATAAGACCGAATATCGTCCTCAAGGATTAGGGTTCAATTATCAACTATCTATTTTCTAGTATCTATTTGGTGAATTTATGATTGATTTGTTGTTTATAACTACGAATTATGCAAGCTAATTTAATATAAAGATTTACTTCAGTGGTGATGAGAATAAGACTTCCATGTATTCTTACTATCCGCTCATGCTACTTACTAATGCATTAACTTATGGTATTCTTCTTTTGGAGAAAGCAGGTTTACGAAATCGTTTTATACTCCCGTTAGGGTTATATAAACACTCAACCTCAAAGATCACACCTTACCTACCTTTGGTGATAAGGATAACTCTATGGAGGATTAAGAAAAAAAACCTAGTTGACATCACGCACAATGCGCAAAATTAGGGTTGTTAAGCCTCTCATCAACGCTACATAAATAATTGAGGTATTTTCATCCCCAATCCAAGAATGTCTACCCAACTTATAGCATATTCACAATCCCCCCTTTTCAGAATCTGATTAGAAATCATATAGTGATAATTAGTTGTCAATTAATTACCAAGAATTCAACTCAATTATTGGATAGATCTCACAATAAGAAAAATAACCATAAGCATGCATTAATTTATAACATAAGTTTCTAGCAATTCAACATGGAAAGCCCTATAAGAGAATTAGTTCCTAGCCATAAATATGACAAGAACTAATTCAAAGTTCATCATAAAAACTGAAATAAAGTAAAGAAAAGGAAAAGAAATTACTAAACTAATGGTATCCAATCTCCAAGCCAAAGTCTTGTGTTGTGCAAGAGGAACCCTTAAAACCGCCTAGGGTTCTCCTTTTATAGCCAAAACCGCCTCCTCTTTCCTCCTTCAGCCCGCCTGCATTTTCGTCAAAGACTAATTTTTCCGCGTCGGCGCTGGCATGACGGCGCGCGGCGAAAATTCTGATCCCGGTGTTTTGGCGCGCGGCCCGATATTCGATGTCGAGAGCGCGCGCCAGATCTTCTGTAGCTCTCCGGATGTTTAGCGCCGCGCCTGCTTTGCTCGAGCCGCGTGCCAGTCTTCGACCTTCTACGGATAGTGGCGCCGCGCTCGCTGATCAGAGGAGGCCGCGCGCGGGTCTTGATTTTACCCTCGCTCGCCACTTTCTGCTTTCCAGCCTGCATCTCCTCTTTTGCCCTCTTTTTGCTCTTTTTCCGCCATTTGGCCATTTTAACCACTTTGACTCAAAAGAAAGAAAAACTATCCTAATACGACACTTATATGTGCAAAAATGGGACAAAAGACTAACTAAAACTGACTCAAAAGGTTTATATAAAATACACCGATCAAATACCCCCAAACTTAACCTTTGTTCGCCCTCGAGCAAAGATAGAAAGAAATAAAATAAAAGACTCAAAGAACAAAAATAAAAAAGACTCACTGCCATTGATCATTTTTGCTGCATTAGTGTTAACTAGAAAAACATGAAGGTTAGCAAAATAATATGCAGGAACATATAGCATGAAATTTCAGCACACTAAACACATGAAGCTAAATATTTCGCAAACTCATATTCATCATGCTTAATGGAAGTCAATATACTAGATCATGCATATAAATTCAAAAAAAAATCCTATGGCATGCTTACTTGTTATTCTCCACTAATTCTGGATATGCACAAAAGAGATCTCCAGGACTTTTAAGGGTTGTAATGTAGGCTTAGGTAGGGGTTGGTAAAAATAGGCATTTAGGCTCATTTTTGTGTACCATAAGCTCTTTAACTTTTCAGTATTTCCCTTTTCTTTTTGTTCTTTTCTTCATTTCGATTCTATCTTTCCCCTCTTTTGTTTTGGGAGAGTGAAGTATATAATGACAAGCACCCCCAAACTTAGGCTTTTGCCTATTTCTTATTACTTTTGTATTGGGGTGCAACAGACTTATTCACTCTTTTTGTCTTCTTTTTTTAACACAATGTATTCCACTATTTCATATTTTCACTTATGGTACAATTTGTGGGAATATAGGGTGTCAAAGAAGAAGTTTCAAATTTAGGCTCAATGGGGCTTACTAGGGATATTTTTAAAGTACGGGATAGAAAAGAATGGTAAGAATTGGCTATCAAAGAAATGTCTGAGTCATCTCCCTAACATGCATATCCTAACTATTTCGCCTCAAATAGCAAGCAATCATAACACATAAGTATTTATCATTTAGCATGCATAACTCAAGCAAGAAACTCCAAATAGACAGATTCTGTGAGTTTTTGGCATATCTAACTTAGGTGTTTAGATAGTTGCTTCAATTCCGTTACATTATTCCACCTTATTTCACTAGGTGTTTCTAGCAACTACAACATACATGATCTTTGACAGACAATTATGACTCAAAAAAGAAAATTTTTTGGTGACTCAAAATAAACATAAAACAATCAAAAAGACTAAAATAAAACATAACATGACACAAATAGAACACCCCCAAACTTAAATCACACATTGTCCCCAATGTGTGTAGACTCAAAGACGAAAAGAAATAAGACACTTACAAACTTTGGCTAAAATGGTGGTGGCGGTGGATAACGATCGACCATTGGTTGAACAAGGAACTCAACTCGTTGATTTGTTGCCTTGTTTCTTGCCGCCCTTGTACTATCGCGGTCCAAGGTCCGCATCATCCTCATCCGATTTTGATACAATTGCTCCATTGTGGGCGTTGGAGGTTCGCTCTCGTGGTTGGCCGGTGGCTAGGTCCTCGCCTCATATGAGCCCCTATTTCAGCTCATCTTCGCCCATGGCGGCCTCTGGCCGGCTTCTTGGTTGTACTCTCCGTCTGGCTGGCTGGGGCTTGGTGCGGGAAAGAGTGCACTATCCCATGGACACGGCGGTTGGTTTCTTTCATGAGTGCGTGGGTAGTTTTGGAACCGCACTCACGTGACATAGCAGTGATAATCGAGCCATGTCCTAATCCGCTGTTGTTACCAACTGTTGATTTCCTCAATGCTCGCACTATTTCTTTCCCACATCAATCGCCAACCCTCATAATTCCATATATCGCTTTAATCCTATCCTCCGCACTCTGGTGAAGTGCGTGGATGGAATCACGCGGCGCTGATGAAATATAGCCAACCTTTGGCTACTTTGTTGAATGCACTGTTCGGTGCTCTTGACCCATTTCTTCCAACATCAAAACAGCCCATGGTAGCTCACGGTGTCTGCAGCGGCATTCGGTCGATGTGGTCAATCTTGAACCGTGTTCTAAAGTGATTCCAATCACTTCTTTCTTCAACATCAACTGTTTTCAATTGTATATTTATATCTTCTCATCACGGACACATGGCGTCCCTTACAAAGCATCCCCTTTCCACCTTCTCGGAAAATTGGCATAAAATTCACGCACCATTGTTGTGTTTCTGGTGCTATCTTCTCGGATTCACAAATTTCCTCCAATCCCTTAACTCAATCATCGCGAATGGGCTCATAAACATCTTCTTCCCATATGACTCCTCGATAGTCCATTCCTTCTCGGTATTAAAGTGCAGTATCAAGTTTTTTGTATCTTTGGTAGGCTTGGTAGCTCACAAACCTATTTTCATCGTATTGTGGGGTTGGGGTGGATGTGAGCCTCTTCTTTTCTGGTGGCCATGGTTAAAACAGTTTCTGGAGCTTATAATTTAGTGGCACAAATGTTTCCTACACAATTGACAACTAGCAGCGAACACAACACCCCCAAACTTCAACTTTTCTACCCAATACCCACACTCTTTTTCTACTCTTTTCTCCGAACTTCAGAATCAACTTTTCAAGACTAATTACTTCAACTACAATACTCCTTCGAACTACTACCTCGTGACTTCAAAGGATTCAAGAACGAAAAGATTACCTTTTGAGAAGCTTCAAGCTTGTTCTTGTTTCAATTGGTGGTTGGAGGCTATGGAATGGTGCTTTGTTGGTTGAGATGACTAAGGGTTTTTGGGACTTGTTGAGTTTAGGTTGGGGGTGGGTTGCCTTTGTGGAGGATTTGTGGGCAAATGTCTGGAATTTCGTGGGTTTTGGGAGAGGGAAGGTTAGGTTTTTGAATTTGGAATTGGGGAAAATCTGATTTTGGGCGTTTTTAAGTTTAGTTCGATTGGCCGTACCGATTTTGGCGCAGCGGCACCCAAACTTCTGAGCTCCTTCGGGATTTTCTGCGGCCACATTCTGGCCTTGGCGCTTTAAACTTCACTGTTCGATTCTTTTGGCGCGCGCCACGCTCTGGCGCGCATTTACCCGCTTTTCGAAATTACGCTTTTCTTGATTTCGCCTTGATTTATTTCCTGTACCTATCAATCACAGCACAAACCCAAGACCGTGAGATTGTTCTAGACAAAATAAAATAAACTAAAGACAGAAATTAAAATAACATAATTGAAAACGTTGGGTTGCCTCCCAACAAGCGCTGTCTTTAACGTCTTTTAGCCGGACGCAATTAACCGGTACGAGTGCTCATTGGACCCTTCTGCGAACTGCTTGCAATTCGCAGATTTATTGCTATAGGTCTCAATTTCCCTATAACTATTTGTTCAAACAAGAGCCTTAAACATATAAGTATCCCCCAAGTACACAAGATAGGTTTGTCTTTTAGGCTTTTTATAGTGTAGGAATCCGTGAAATTCTCTACATCTCTTAACTCTGGGGGTTGCCCTTGATGATATGTAATTCCTATTTGGGAGCCAATAGTGATAGCTAGTGGTGCTTCTTCTGTGATAGGTGCAGGAAAAAGAATTTTCACAGAATCCAAGAAGGCCAATAATTGAATCCCTGAAATCTTTTCCTTCTCTATACTAACTACCTTGCCAGATTCCTCAATAGTTGTGTGTGGTTCAGGCCCTTCAAGTTGCTTGCCACCCCCATAGGTGCTGATTGATTTTCTTGCATTTCGCTGCCAAATATGATCGCGAGTTCTCCTATTTGCAGTTCCAGCTTCTTTATGGCCAATCTCATTTCGTCCATGAACTGCGCTTGATACTTAGTGAGACTGAGTATGACTTCTCACAATTCCTCTCTATCTTCCTCTACGGTTGGAGCTCGATCATATTGATAGTAGTACTCCATATCTTCAGGATCCCTGAGATACATCAAACCAACAAAGGATCACGGCACCCTTGTTTTCAGTTTTTCACACAATAAATACATAAAACAAAAAAGATTAGAAAAACTATACATAAAACCCAAATTAGAAATTAAAAATAGATAAATTTGATATTAAACTATTGCCTAATCCCCGGCAACGGCGCCAAAAACTTGATGCACGGTAAGATGCACACACTTTAAACGCAAGTGCACGTTATCGTGACACGTAGTATAGTCTTGATAAGACCGAATATCGTCCTCAAGGATTAGGGTTCAATTACCAACTATCTATTTTCTAGTATCTATTTGGTGAATTTATGATTGATTTGTTGTTTATAACTACGAATTATGCAAGATATTTTAATATAAAGATTTACTTCAGTGGTGATGAGAATAGGGCTTCCATGTATTCTTACTATCCGCTCATGCTACTTACTAATGCATTAACTTATGGTATTCTTCTTTTGGAGAAAACAGGTTTACGAAATCGTTTTATACTCCCGTTAGGGTTATATAAACACTCAACCCCAGTATCACACCTTACCTACCTTTCGGTGATAAGGATAACTCTATAGGAGGATTAAGAACAAAAACCTAGTTGACCGTCACGCACAATGCGCAAAATTAGGGTTGTTAAGCCTCTCATCAACGCTACATAAATAATTGAGGTATTTTCATCCCCAATCCAAGAATGTCTACCCAACTTACAAAGATATTCACAATCCCCTTTTCGTAACTGATTAGAAATCATATAGTGATAATTAGTTGTCAATTAATTACCAAGAATTCAACTCAATTATTGGATAGATCTCACAATAAGAAAAATAACCATAAGCATGCATTAATTTATAACATAAGTTTCTAGCAATTCAACATGGAAAGCCCTATAAGAGAATTAGTTCCTAGCCATAAATATGACAAAAACTAATTCAAAGTTCATCATAAAAACTGAAATAAAGTAAAGAAAAGGAAAAAAAATTACTAAACTAATGGTATCCAATCTCCAAGCCAAAGTCTTGTGTTGTGCAAGAAGGGGAACCCTTAAAAACTGCCTAGGGTTCTCCTTTTATAGGCTACAAACCGCCTCCCTCTTTTCCTTCAGGTCTGGCCCAGATTTTCGTCAAAAGACCTAATTTTTCCGCGTCGGCGCTGCCTGCGATGGCGCGGCCGAAAATGCCGATCGCCGGGTGTTTTGGCGCGCGACCACGATATCTCGCTGTTCGAGAGCGCGCGGCGCCAGATCTTCGTAGCTCTCGCCGGATGTTTAGGCGTCGCGGCCGCTTTTGTTGTGCGAGGCGTCGCGCTACCGAGTCTTCGACCTCTACGGATAGTGGCGCGCCCGCTGATCGGCAGTGAGGCCGCGGCGCTGGTCTTGATTTTACCCTCGTTCGCCACTTTCTCTGTTTCCAGCTCTGGCATCTCCTCTTTTGCCCTCTTTTTGCTCTTTTTCCGCCATTTGACCATTTTAACCACTTTGACTCAAAAGAAAGAAAAACGATCCTAATACGACACTTATATGTGCAAAAATGGGACAAAAGACTAACTAAAACTGACTCAAAAGGTGTATATAAAATACACCGATCAGGAGGCAAGACACAAGATTGGAGACAACTTTGTTCAAGTTCTTTTCTTTTTCCTTATTTTATTTCAGTTCATGTTGGATATTGAATTAGTTTTTAGCATGTCTATGGCTAGGAGCTAATATTTTAATTAGGGCTTTCCATTGAATCACTTGAAACTCGTTTTTATTAATTAATGCATTAGTTTGGTTTCTTCTTCATCTTATTAAGATTTATTCAATATTGGTTTGAATGTTTGATAGTTAACTTATCACTAATTATCATAATCTATATGATTTCGAATCGAGATCCGAGAGGGGAGATTTGAATATGCTGTAATTGAATATACATAGGTTAAAATCGCGGACGAAAGTACCCCGATACTTGTGTAGCATTTTAGGTTATTGTTCTTAATCCTCCTATGTGGTAAAATCTATCATAGAAATATAGAAGGTTTCTGCACTGGGGTTGAGCTTTTATATATCCTAACCGAAATATAAGACAGACTAGTTAACATGCTATCTTAACGTAGAAGAAGAAGTCATTGTTGTTGCATTAAGGATTGAAAATAGTGGATAGTCGAGGATATTTGAAGCCCTATTCCACCATAACTTATTTAAATCAAAGCATATTTAGTTAACTCTTGCAATTGCTCTAGTAGTTCATAGATAAAACCCAAAATAAACTATCGTTAGCCAAATAGATAAAATAGAATAGATGTTCGGTAATTGAAAACTAGTCTTTGTGGACGATATTCGGTCTTACAGATTATATTACTTGGAACGATACGAACACTTGCGTGAGCATTTGGAAAATCGCTAACAACAATGTAAGACTTTGAAATGATTTTCCTTAGGAATTTCTTTCATTAATCACAATATATATAGATGTACAAAGGTGATTCCTCATACAGTAAGAATCCTAAGTTACCTTAAATACATGATACTAATAAATACAATATATACTGTGAATATTTGAAGAATATTCGTTAATATCAACTCTTATAAGGTTAGACTTAGGTAGTACAATGCATGTTCCTTTTTAGCTTCATTCTCTTGAGCAAGCAGTGCCCCAAGTGATCGCTCTTGTGATGCAATATAGAGTATCAACGACATTCCAAGCGTTGACGCCCCTAAAACAGGTGGATTCATCAGTAACTTTTGATGCTTTCAAAAGCATTTTGACATGATTGATCCCATTGAAAAGGGACGTTCTTCCTCATCAGATGGTTGAAGGGTTGGCATCGCACAACTAAGTTAGAGATGAACCTTCAAATGAATGCCAAGTTTCCTTGTAGACTGCGGAATTCTCTAAAGTTCTTCGGCTCATGCATTTTCTGAATGACATCAATCTTTGCGGGATCAACTTCAGTTCCATGGTGATGCACAATGAAGCCAAGGAACTTTCTAGAAGTAACTCCAAATGCGCATTTGAGTGGATTCATAAAGTCAAACTTTCTTAACCGTTCAAAAATAATTCGAAGGTCTTCAAGATGGTCACGCCTATGTTTTGTCTTCACCACCAAGTCATCTATGTAACATTCAACCCTCTTATGAAGTATGTTGTCAAAAAAAAATTGCATTGCATGTTGATAGGTGGCACCATCATTCTCCCTTTCGAAGTTCGAAAAGTAGTGCACTCTTTATCTTTTGGAGATTTTGATTTGATTATATCCAGAAGTCCTATCCATAAACGACATACATTCATGCCCTGTTGTAGCGTCAACCATGAGTTCAATTATTTGTAATGGGAAGTCATGAGTACATTCCTCTAGCAATGGTTGTCCATCATTTCGACGCTCACGTGGAACGTAGCGAAAAATTAGATGTTTCTTATAATCTTTATCTACACGCCTCATTTAGATGATGACATCTTAATAGACATCTCTTCTATTTTCTTTTTAGATATCTTGACATCAGCCCATTGAACTTCATTTTCTTCTTTTGAATTAACGTCAGTTGGGTTGGTTGGTGATGGTTTCTCCGTACTTGATTTACAAATATCTAAGTAGAATTTCGCATCTGCAAAGTATGACTCCGTCTCGGTGAAATGATTGATGTTTGTGTCAATTTTGACCACTTCACCATCTTTCATATACTTCAGACATTGATGCCAAATAGATGGCACTACTCCATTTTCATGAATCCAAGGATGTCCAAGCAGCAAGTTGTATGATGTTTTGGCATCTATAACATGTATCAAAGTACTTGATTTCATGTCACCATCTTCATTGTCTTTGGGGTAACTGTCTATCTCTAGTAAATCTTCTAGTGTTTTTCTTGGAAAATCAACTTTAACGGGCTTGAAACTCCCGAATTGCAGAATTGCAAGAAGATACTGCTTGGGATAGTCTGCGACCTTAAGCCCTTCTTTTGCTTGGGTACAACACTAGCATGGTTTGCTTCCACTGTTTCATCCATGTCTATGATCATTTTCCCTTCACTGACTAGCATGATGATTTTCTCCTTGAAGATGAAGCATTATTATGTTGGGTGGCCAATGACGCGATGAAACTTGCAGTATCTAGGATCGCCGACTTTATTGATTTCCTCAGGCCTCTTTGATTCAGGAAGATTAATGACTTTCTTGGCTAACAATTCATCAAGGATCATAGGCACTTCTTAATCAGGAAATGGGTAAACCTTTGCCTCCAACTCTTTTAAGGTCGGATGATATTTCTCCTCCTTTGGATATTGACTCGGGACATCCTTCTCTTTCAGTTTTTGCTTGGTTGTGACCTTGACAGAAGTCGCCTTCACTGCCATGGATTCTTTAGTTTGGTTCTTTGTGATTGAACCTTTCTTGAACTCCTTATTCTCTTTCGCCGGATCAACAAAAGTGGATGCTTTCCCGTGACTTGTGATGCTAAACTCCATTTTATGTTCTCGTGTTGCAAGTTCTTTAAAGGTTCGTGGTTTGATTCCTTGTAGAATATACAAAAGGCCCAATCCATTCCTTAAATGCAAATTTCCACTGCAGATATTTCGAAAAGGCGGTCATTGCAATCTAAACTTAATGCTCTCCAACAATTGATGTAATCCACCACAGGCTCATCCTTTATCTGCTTAGTGCCGGTTAATTCTATCATGCTTACGTTTCGACGAGTACTGTAAAAATGGTTGAGGAATTCATTCTCAAGTTGCTCAAAACTATTAATGCATTCGTGTTCCAGGCCGATGTCCCAGTCGAATGCACTCCCTTTCAGCGAACGAATAAATTGTTTTACTAAAAGATCACCATGCGTTCCAGTGTTGCTACAAGTTTTAACAAAGTGAGCGATGTGCTGCCTCAGATTTCCTTTGCCATCAAATTGCTACAGCTTTGGCGTTGAAAGTTCATTGGCATGGGTAGAAAATCAAACTGTTTAGTATAAGGCTTGACGTACTACAACGAACTTTGCGGTGCTCCACCGTATTGAGTCATGATAGTGTTCGTTATCATGTCTTGCAACTATTGGATAGATAGAGATGCAATTAGGGCTATCCAACGGGGCGGGTCAGGGCAGATCCCGACGGGATGGGGGTACGACGGGACTGACATGCCGGGACTGGCGGGTTCTGCCGATGTCCGTCCGGGTCCAGATCCCGTCAAAAAAATGGACTGTTAATATCGGGGCGAGACGAGATCGGGTTTATATATATATATATATATATATATATATATATATATATATATATAAACAACTCACTAATTGAACAAGATAGTTTAATAAAAATATCCAAGACTGTTTTTGTGCCTCTTATATTATTTAATAGAAATGTGATTTTTTGGTAATACAATTTCAAAATTGCAACTTTGTGGTGTTGAAAGTTTCAAATAATAATAAATAACATAGTAAAATTACAGTTAAAAAAATTACATTTTCAAAAACACATTTTCTAATTGCTTTATAAGTTCTTGTGGTTCTTCGGTTGAAATTGATATTTGTTGGTCAAATTGATTGACGTCACTTCCACCTATGTCGAATAAGATTTTGTTGTAGTTTTTGTCTCCTTCTTCGTTGATCTCCGATTGACCGCATCTTCTCCGCTCCACTCATATCCATTATCAGAATAATAGTGCAATCTCTAAGTTATCTCCCACTAATGAGTGTATGTGCTCTCCTATTAAAAATGAGTGTATGGGCTGAAAAAGTGCTTTCAGACGCTATTGATGACGCTTGAATGTTCAACACATCTCGGGCCATCAACGACAATGTCGGAAATATCTTCTCATTCTCCCTCTAGTATTTCAACAAGTCTTCACGTCATTTTTTATTGAGAACTGTTTGGTACGGTAGATCACCCTGCAAAACAAAAACATCAAACTCACTAACTTGGTTAGTAGTGTTACCACTAAACATTTTATTTCTAAGACTTTCAATACTAGCCGCAGAAACATCATGTCTTTTTTGATGTTGTGTTGAAGAAGAAGAAGAAGAAAAAAATGGTATGGTAGCCGGTTGGTTGCTAGCACTTTCTTGTTGGTAACACCTATATACTTTTTTGCATTCATCTCGTATGCTAGACAACACTCCTTCTTTAGTTTGTTCAATAGGTGGTGGGTCATTTGGATTTTTGGGAGTTTGAGGTGGAAGTACTGCTATACAATCATAAATAATTTCAATAAGTGATTTACAACCGTCTATTCTAATAGTCAGATTTAATACAACACCAATAATATAAATAGTGGAATAAGAATAAATATTTTTTAATTTGATTTTTTTTTTTTAATTTGATAAATATTTTTAATTGGTGCCTTATAAACTGGGTTTTTCATATATTCACTAAGTAATAAAAATATTAGAGCTATATAAAATAACATTGTTCAAATAGTAGGATAATAAATACCGGAAAATGCTTTAGTAGCTTGAATATTTTTTCTATAAATACTATAAGTTCTGAAATTGAATCCCAATCGAAATCTACAACCATATCAGTAGGATTTCGATTATGGACGTTAAAAAATAAAGTTATATGTCTTCTATAATCATAAACAACAAGTAGTTGCTCGTATAAATAATTTCACCTAGTGGCTACTTCTTCGGAAATTTTTCTATAAGGTAGTCCGCAATCGTGACAAGTTTTTTTATATTTTTGTTGTTGTATTCTATTACTTCTAAAAATATAGTTTATAGCAGATTGTATTTTATTAAGAATGTCTTCAAAAAGTGATAGATCATTCGTTACAACTAAGTTATAAATATGACATGTACATTTTATATGAAAATGAATTGGAAAAGATGGAGTTAAAACTTCTTTTAAAAGTCTAATAGCAGAATTATTAGAAGAAACGTTATCTAATGTAATAGTCATAATTTTATCAGTTATGTCATAATAATCGTAAACTGAATAAATATTTTCTGAAATAAAATTACCAGTGTGCCTACTATTTATATAACTATACACTAAAATACGTTTTTGCATAAATCATTTATAATCTATCCAATGACATATTACCGTTAAATAATCATGGTCGTTAGTACTACGACCGATATCAGATGTGATAGATACTTTGCCAGAAAAATGATATAATGAATAACGTAAATACTGTTGATATTCATGTGCAGATCTTCTAACAGTTGATCTAGAAAAACAGTTAAAAGCATGATTATACATTTCTCTAATGTAATGAATAAAACCATGAGATGAAGGAAATGAAAAAGGCAAACTCTCCACAACAACTAATTTTGTTATTGCTTTTTTATCTCTATGTTTATCGTATTTAGGGCCTACAATTTCTCCCGTCATCTAGTTAATTTGACCATGTACTTGGTCCGGGACAGGGACACTATGTGAACCTTGTCCCGACTGAGAGGGAATTGACGCACCCAACTTTCTAGCATCGTATTCATCCCATCTAGCTTTGTGAAAGCGTTGTACATGCCTAATTAAACCTCCCGTCCCACTCTGACTTTTTCCCATTTTAAATTTATAAATATTTTACATCTAACTACTTGATTCTCTTGGTCCCTATAAAAAACAAGTTCATGCATCTGATGTTAATTTTCGTTGTGTTGGGCCTCGTCTCATACTATGGGGAATATGAGACGTTCTAGTTTGAGGTGCACTAGTGGATGTGTCATCTAGATTATCTTCTAAATTATAGTCTTGTTGAGTTCCAGAAAATAACTCTTCGTCAAAATCTAATGGTACTTCAGGAAAAAATTCAGTATCAACGAAATCGTCATGTCTAAGAGGAATAGGATGACTAGAAGAAGTACCCCTGCCATTATTACCCCTACTAGAAGAAGCCTAACTCTTACCCTTAAACATACTACTTAATCCTTTCATTTTAATTATGCTAATAAATAGTTAAAGATAATGAAACTAAGTGCGCTAATTAAAATAAAGAAACAATAATAATTTAATGAAGGAACGAATGTACCAAACGCCGACGTAACATCGACGTGTAATCGAGAGGTTGAAAATTAAAACTTTGTTCGATGTATGATCCTCAAGCTAGTTGCCAACTTCACTCCCAATAAGTAAATAAAATTGAATATTTAGTAGACAATGTAAACTTATAGAGGATAGATTGAGAGATTGTCGGAAGATTTGTAAGAAATATGAAGAGAAAATGAGGTATTTATAGTTGGAAAATTGGGTTAAAGTGTAAATATAATAACTTAGGAGTTAAATAAATATTAAGGGGTTGGGGGATGGAGGAGGTTAAAACGGTCGCCAGACAAATGACCAAAAATATAAAATGATCGTTGCAGACGACGAAAATATAAAATGGTCGCCAGGCAAACGACTATTTTCGCAGCGGAGGCCGATACGACAGCCATGACCGTGGCCGGACGGGCGTATCGGGCCCGGTCGACGGGCTCGGCGACGAGCCCAAATCCCATCCTGGTTCGAATCGCTATCGATTTTAATTCATACCGATAAAGCCGATCGTATGACCGTGAGGATCAGGTCGACCTATCCCGTTGGCCATCCCTAGCTGCAACTGAAGCAAATGGTTTTTAAACTTGGACTTAGCAAGACATGACACAGTTGTAGCTTACCGAGGACATGACCTTAGATGTGAGGTTATGGAGGACCCGTATTATGGTAGGATGCTAGTAGATAGTCTCGCTTATCCTTTCATTATAGTAGTCGCAGTATCGCTCTATAGTTTCTTGTGCTTTGATTTCTGCTACTATCTGTTATTTCTTGTACTTGGATTATCTTATTTTATATGTGATATCTAATGTCCTTTTTCCAGATTATTGTATCATGAATTAGTCAATTTCGTTATTTTCATTTTCATATTGCTTTGAATTTATTGTCAGTATCTGACATCTTTTTATGTTTTCTCTTGAGCCGATTGTCTTCGGAAACAGCTTCCCTACCTTGTTAGGGGTAATATTTGTATACACTCTACCCTCTTCAGACTCAACATTGTGGAATTTCAGTGAATATATTATTGTATACACAAAACCTATATATTTAGTCATATTTTATAAACTAGTTCACCCAAAGACATTCCGCTTTAATTTTAAAGGTGTGCAAAAACATTAAAAAGGCGGTATAGCATTTTGTTTTCAGTCTATATAGCATGTTAAGGTGTTATCCTATATTCACTTTCAGGTAGCTAGGTCGTAGCTATAGGTCCATGTGAAATAATTAATCACCATGGGACCTGCAATTTTGAGAGGTGGAGAAGACTCCGAATATAATAGCATTCAGTATAGACTTTAGTACGACTCCTCCAATTAATTGATCATCTGAACAAAGAGAACCCCATATCCAGCCTTAGGGTCCGTTTGGTCACGAAATTGTGAAATTTGAAAAAAGTAATTTTTGTTTTTAAAGTGGAAAATAATATTTGAAAATTAGAGTTGTTTTCGGCTATAAATATAAATTGAAGTGCTTTTGAATTTTTGTGAGTGATTTGGAGTGAAAAAAATGAAAATAATTTTTTCGTATTTTTCAAATTCCGATTTTTTTTGAAATTTAACTTCGAGTTGATTTTCAATTTTTGTATGGCCAAACATGATTTCCGAAATTCAACTTCGAAAAAAATAAAATATATTTATGATCAAACGGCTCACTAAATTTATCCCCAGAGCTCTCTGGATTCCCTGTTCTTTAGTTTGTCTTGCATATTGAATATGTGACTATGCATTTCACTGTTCAAACGGAGTTTATGTCTGCGTAATAATACTGAACTCAAACTCATTTAAGCAACTAACTCATATCTTATACTCATTTAATCCGATTAGAAAACATCAAAGTGGTCTAACTTTTATACTCGATTATCTACTTTGATGATTAAGTTATTTTTAGGACTAGCTAGTAATCATGAGTTTGAATTTTGAATTATTTTAACTACTTATTTTTGTATTAGGATAAGCTATATGTATTATATCTTTGAAAAACGAAATACTTCTTGTCTAAGACTATCTTTCTTTTATTTATTTCTTGGTTAAATTATCTTGTTATAATAGATAATTTATATTATTTTCAATATTTTCTTAAATGTCCTTAATTAAGTCTTTTCTTACATTATTGATGTATATAAATTAAAGACCTTAATAACTTCGATAAAAAATTGACTGCTCAAATACACCGTCTTATGAATGATTTCAATATAAATGAATATTTTACTGTTGTTGAAGAAGAAAAAAACTTCAAAAAAAATATTTGTCAAATGAACTCCCAACAAAATTGGTTCCACATTCTAAGAAGAAAATTATAAGGAAGAAAACCGAGTATAAAAGTTAGACTACTTTGATGTTTTCTAATCGGATTAAATGAGAATAAGATATGGATTGGTTAGTTAAATGAGTTTGATGAGTTAAATAAATTTATTATTAAAAAAATAAAACTTTAATGTGACATGGCATGCCAACTAGGAGAGAAGGAGAAATTTGTGTTTTTAGTATATTTTAAGAAAAATAATAATAGTTAAGTGATATTCTTGTGAGTACAATGATTGCAATTACAATAATTATTAGTAACGGGAGGTAAGTAAATATTATAAATATTACAATATGAAAATAAGAACAAAAAAAAGGTTTGCTGAGTCGAGTGATATTCACTATGTCCTTAAGACAATATTGCCCCGTATAAATCATTTTACGGTAATTGACAACTTGTCTCCCACGATAAAACAACAACTAACAAATGAGCAAAAGAAACTCAAGTGTTTACCAAAAGAAGAACTTTTGAGTGTTTAAGAGATTGCTTAGAAGAAGAATATTGAAAATCTTGATTTTTTTTTGTGTCTTCTCCAATTGAGCTAAGTCCTCAATTTATAGTGTAAGGTTATAAATGACCTCTCATCTAGCCAACTAATGATATTCAATAGTCATGTAATGACACTTATTGAGAGGTTACAATCAGTCAAATAATGGTTGAATTTATGTGTCAAGTAATGGAGATTCAATGCTCCAACCCAATCCAAGAGTCATAAACTTTTCAGCTTTCCGTCGACATTTCTGCCTCCGAAGTGTCGCGACTCAACTGAATTAGCGTCGCGGCTCCAGTAACCAACAGATGATACAACGTCGCAGGTTTAGCCTGGCGCTACAACGCCGCGGCTTCGACGAGTTGGCGTCGCGACCCTTCTCGGCTCCGCGGCCCTTTCCGACTTGTTTCATCTTACACGTCGCACGCTTCTTCCTTCATTTACCAACGTAAAATCCTTGTCATATGGCCAATAACCGTCCATCATTCTATGTCTCAAACATTTTATTTACGTATCAATATCTCTTTCACTAAGAAAATTTACGATCATTGGTACAACGTGTGTGAAAACGACGTTTCCGACGTGCGGGGCCCCAATTATTCGAGTCATAAATAATAGGATAAACTTTATTCCACGTTAATAAATTTCCCCAGCAATTCTAGTCCTAAAAAAACATAAGTGATATTAATAGGTAATTATTAACACATGAGTGACTTTTTGGGGAATTTACTCTCTTATTCTGGTTGTCTTTATTCTCTAATCCACAAGTTTTAAGGAAGTTGAAATTGTTTTAAGCGAAGAGCTTCAAATTTGTCTTAAACTTTGTGAAATAATTCAAATCATGTATTCTTTTTTAATAATTGAGGTTAGACTGCTTAGACATATCATTAGTATTACAAGATTGGACTAATTATGTAATAATGCAATAACCGGAAAAGCACTCTGGGTTCCAACATATGAGACTTTTTAAGGAGGAAAAAGGATCAAATTTGGCCTTAAATTCATATTTGTGTTATGAAACTATATAATCCCAAATAAATAATGGAATCAAACCAATAACTTGGTAGAGCGGAGAAAAATATTGTATTATCACTTGTTGTTGGTGTGTCACGTGTGTTAGAACTGAGAATTTAGCCATCTATCTATAGAAATGTTATTTTGATGCCTACCAAATATATAGTATCATTCCTATCAAATGTATAGTACCAAGCCTACCAAATGTATAATATCAAAGCTATCAAATGTATAGTACCATCCTCATTTAGCACATGAATAAAATTAAGACAATATGGACATTCACACACACACACACACACACACACACATATATATATATATATATATATATATATATATATATATATATATACAAACATCCCCCTTGGATGTTTATTAATACATATATGCCTCGTTAAAATCATACTAGGAAAAATCATGTAGAATAAAAATTCTAGTGAAGAAAAAAGAGTGCACATATCTGATAATATGCACTTCTTTGCATCCGGATCATCAATCATGGGAGGAGCCTCCGGTATTTGACTGAACTGGCGCCGGAACTCCTGAACAGTTTTTTATGCCTTCTATGCGTTGGTATCAACTTTGCAAGTCATGTCCTTCATGAATTTCAAAATCTTTTCTTGGAATAAGTTTTCAGGAATTTCGCTCTCTAAACCTTCATTTGCAGATCTGCTTTGATCATCATCGATTTGGCCATGTCCATCACCAGTTTCTCTATGTGTATTTGGTGGGGAAACCGATCCTCATGTTGGAGTACTGCCCATATTTTTGGACATGAACCCCTCTTGAAACCGCTTCAAATGCTCCAACTATTCATTTATTGCAACGTTCTGCGCCCGAAGATTCTGTATGGCTTTTTCAGGTGTTTCATCAGTGGAAACATCACCATATTGAACTTCTTCGGAGGTGACTCCGTCCGTATGTGTCGGGTCTCTGGGCGTTGTGGTTCCTCTTGTCAAACCATCCGACCCCAGATTGCTGGTGTTGTCTTCGATATTACCTAGTCCTATCATCTATCTAATCTGAACAAAGAATAAGGCTTAAAGGAAAATTTTAATTAGTAGAGGGGTCACTTGTGACACCACAATTGTCCAGACCCCATGGTGGGCATCAAACTGTTTACCCATAAAACGCTACAGTTGACTTTGTATACGTGGTCAAGGACACATTAATTATGAATTCTAGATGAATTATACTGTAAATAAATAATAAAGATATAAGATAAAGTAAAGCTTAGTATGAACCTCATGACAATTTTTGGGCAAAGTAATTGTAACTTGTATGAAAAGCACATAAATCAAGAGAATAATGAGAATTCTTTTGTAATAGCTAGAATCTGATGGGCTACAATGGAATGAAATGTCATATTTATACATGAGCTACATCAGTGCACAACCCATGAAATATGTCCTCATAAATACATGAGAATAAATGTTGTAATAATTGGACAATCAATCTCTCAATAAATGACATTAAAAGCTTCTGAAAGGCATATGACCGACGTTGGTAACGGTCGTACATTACGACAGAAATGACTCTTAGTCTTCTTTATTACTGGTATCGATTTTGCTCGTGTCGCTTCCGGTACAGTGCAGACCAAACCAATAGCGTTGTAATATGACATGGGTCTGACTCAACCTCACACTCCACGTGTCACACCATAATTCGTACGGTTCTACGACCAAAACTTTAAGAAAAATCAACTTAATTAAAGAGTAGACATCATCACCAATCACTATCAATATCATTCCAAGAAAAGGTAAAGAAAGAAACCGTCACTCTCTTTGGGCACCTTTCTACTAATTAGAGTCAAAAGTATTTTAAAAAAAGTTCCATCACTAGTGATCAATTCCAACATGATGATCATATTTTAGTACTGTCCTTAAGTTGGTCAATTAGTTTCATAATCGTATGGCGGGAAAAAGGACTTGCACTTATTTCAGATATATACCTTTATCCCTAAAATTTATAATAAGTTTTGAAATATGCAATATAAGATTTAAATAATGTAACTTTAATTTCAAAATATTAAAAAAATATGCTGTAGCAAAATGCACTATTTACTTATGCTCGGTCTATATATAGGTATTGTATTGCACAAGCTCAAAATTACTTTAAGATGTTCATTTATATGAGGCATTAACTCACCAACCAAATTACGATCAAAGATTTTATGAGCATATAAGAAAATATGAAATCCTTATCCAGTGAGACGACACTTTCTAATGGACGTATCCACAAGATTTATCGGATCAAAATAGAGATGATACTACCAGTGGCGGATCCAGATAACAAAATCTGATGGTGTAAACATACGAAGTAATAATGTTTTGCGTAGCAAAAAAAAAAAGCGAGGCAATGTACGAAGCAAAAAAAATGAAATTACGAATGTTATCAAGAGACCAATGTAGCAAACAAGCAGATTAGTTGTATTAAAATAATATATAAAGAAAGTCATGTAAATAATAAATATTCTTACATTTACAAAGAAAATCATCTAGAGTCCATTTGTTGAAAATGTTTTATAATAACATCATCGCTAATAGTCTTTATTATAAAACGACGTCGTTTTGTATTAAAAAAAATTAAAAATTATGGCTGCACCACCATACTTTGAGTGGATCCGCCACTGGATACTACGCAAACGAAACAAATAAGACTATTATACATATTAAAGGTGGAGATGAAACAAAATTATTCGGACGATGCACACATCAAATTATGATAATTTATCTGAGTAAGTGATAGATTAAGATAAGATTATATTAAATATACTTTAATTATGGTCACTGATCACTTATATATAAAAATGTATATAGCAGCTGACAACTAAAAAAATTAGTAGACATTTTTTAAAGTCCCGTGATATTTTTTTAATTCAAAATTAAGATAATGTTTTTTAAAAAAAGTTTCGTCAGCAAAAAGGGTATATTTGCACTATTTTATAACGGCATGGGTATATATTCACCACCTTTATAACGACGGGTATATCTGCTCTAAATCGCAAAGTTGAGGGATATATTTACACATTTATCCTTAAATTAATATTATTTTATAGTTATTAAATATTAACTAAGGTAAAGTAATTAAGTATAATTAAATAATCAACTAATATGTTGAAGATACGCGTCATGTTATTATTAATTTGTTATAAATATCGGTACTAATAAATATACCGTCAAACAAAAGTGATGTCCAATGTTAATTAAACACTTTTTGGTTTGTACACTCTTTTTTATAATGACGGAAAATCCGCACGCACCTGAGGTAAACCTTTGATCGACGTAATACCGCAAACCACGCCACCTGCGTAAACCATACTGTGTGATGCATTCAACCAAAAAGTATTGACAGGGGAAATCGAACATGTGACCTTTCGGTCTCGCACTCTCCTACTCCACCAACTTGACTACCCTTACGGGTTTGATTTGTTGATAGTGACTTTTGCTTGATCGGTCAGTTCTCCACCCTAACCAATAATTTTAAATGGAAACAAAAAACTTTATACATTAATTCAATGAATTTGCTTATAGAAAACAGCGGAATATCTGCATTACAAAACTACAAATGTTTATAAATAGTTGTTATTCAATCTGTATTGCAAAAACCAGTAAACAATAATAACTAAAAATGAATAGAATCAGTGTTGGAAGAAAAATAATATTTTTCAGAATATAATCGAGCCCACTTAGTTCAAAGTGTGTCTTTAAGGAAATTATTTTCCTCACAGTACTCGAGGTTGATGGAATATCCCCTCCCAGGATAGAACGATTATCTTATCCGAATAGTAGTACTCCAAATTCAGGTAGCGGCGAACCACTCAACAGCAGTGTATCACACAGAATTTATTCATGCAGAAGAAGAAGAAGTTTTGTAGTTCAGAAAATTAGTAAGTAAAATTCTGAGGAAGCAAACAAATTTATAGTCATGGAAGTACTGTTTCTGAAGGTTTGCAACCCTTCTGAACAGTCACAAAAATGGTGGAAAATAAAATAAAACCGGGAATCACTAATTTAACTTCGGAACAGGAAATTTCCGCATCGGCACCGCGGTGCCGAAAGATCTGCAGCCTCTCAGTACTTATGGCACCGCGGTCCTGCATGATTTTCTTTTAATTAATTAATTAATTAAAAAATTAAAATTAAAGAAAATTTGGTCCAAAAAAATTATCAATCAAATCATTGACCAAATCAAGAGCCGAGCGAGAAGATACGTGTCATGTTATTATTAATTTGCTATAAATATCGGTACTAATAAATATACCGTCAAATGAAAGTGATGTCCAATGTTAATTAAACACTTTTTGGTTTGTACATTTTTTTTTATGACGGGAAACCCGCACGCGCACGCGCACTGGGTAAACCCTTGGACTGACGCAATAGCCTGCAAACCACGTCAGTCAGGTAAATCACACTTGGTAAGTCATGTGTGACAGGCTCAACCAAGAAGGTGTTGATAGGGGGAATCGAACACGTGACCTTTCGGTCTCGCGCTCTCCTACTCCACCAACTTAGCTACCCTTGCGGGTTTGGTTTGTTGATAGTGACTTCTGCTTGATCGGTCAGTTCTCCACCCTAACCAATAATTTTAAATGGAAACAAAAAACTTTATACATTAATTCAATGGACTTGCTTATAGAAAACAGAGGAATATCTGCATTACAAAACTACAAATGTTTATAAATAGTTGTTATTTAATCTGTATTGCAAAAAACAGTAAATAATAATAACTAGAAATGAACAGAATCAGTGTTGGAAGAAAAATAATATTTTTCAGAATATAATTGAGCCCACTTAGTTCAAAGTGTGTCTTTAAGGATATTATTTTCCTCACAGTACTCGAGCTTGATGGAATATCCCCTCCCAGGATAGAACGATTATCTTATCCGAATAGTAGTACTCCAAATTCAGGTAGTGGCGTGTATCACACAGAATTTATTCATGCAGAAGAAGAAGAAGTTTTGTAGTTCAGAAAATTAGTAAGTAAAATTCCGAGGAAGCAAACGAATTTATAGCCATGGAAATCGCTTTACGAAGGTTTGCACTTTCGACGATCCACAAAAATGGTGGGAAATAAAATAAAATCGGAAATCACTAATTTAACTTCGGAACTGAAAATTTCCGCATCGGCACCGCGGTGATGCAGAATGGCATCGCGGTGCCGAAAGATCTGCAGCCTCTCAGTACTTATGGCACCGCGGTCCTGCATGATTTTCTTTTAATTAATTAATTAATTAATAATTTAAAATTAAAGAAAATTTGATCCAAAAAAATTATTAATCAAATCATTGACCAAATCAAGAGCCGAGCAAGAAGATACGTGTCATGTTATTATTAATTTGCTATAAATATCGGTACTAATAAATATACCGTCAAACGAAAGTGATGTCCAATGTTAATTAAACACTTTTTGGTTTGTACACTCTTTTTTTATGACGGGAAATCCGAACGCGCACTGGGTAAACCCTTGGACTGACGCAATAGCCTGCAAACCACGTCAGTCAGGTAAATCACACTTGGCAAGCCATGTGTGACAGACTCAACCAAGAAGGTGTTGACAGGGGGAATCGAACACGTGACCTTTCGGTCTCGCGCTCTCCTACTCCACCAACTTAGCTACCCTTGCGGGTTTGGTTTGTTGATAGTGACTTCTGCTTGATCGGTCAGTTCTCCACCCTAACCAATAATTTTAAATGGAAACAAAAAACTTTATACATTAATTCAATGGACTTGCTTATAGAAAACAGAGGAATATCTGCATTACAAAACTACAAATGTTTATAAATAGTTGTTATTCAATCTGTATTGCAAAAAACAGTAAATAATAATAACTAGAAATGAACAGAATCAGTGTTGGAAGAAAAATAATATTTTTCAGAATATAATTGAGCCCACTTAGTTCAAAGTGTGTCTTTAAGGAAATTATTTTCCTCACAGTACTCGAGCTTGATGGAATATCCCCTCCCAGGATAGAACGATTATCTTATCCGAATAGTAGTACTCCAAATTCAGGTAGTGGCGTGTATCACACAGAATTTATTCATGCAGAAGAAGAAGAAGTTTTGTAGTTCAGAAAATTAGTAAGTAAAATTCTGAGGAAGCAAACGAATTTATAGCCATGGAAGTACTGTTTCTGGAGGTTTGCAACCCTTCTGAACAGTCACAAAAATGGTGGAAAATAAAATAAAATTGAAAATCACTAATTTAACTTCGGAACTGAAAATTTCCGCATCGGCACCGCGTCCGCGGTGCTGCAGAATGGCACCGCGGTGTCGAAAGATCTGCAGCCTCTCAGTACTTATGGCACCGCGGTCCTGCATGATTTTCTTTTAATTAATTAATTAATTAAAAAATTAAAATTAAAGAAAATTTGGTCCAAAAAGATTATCAATCAAATCAAGAGCCGAGCGAGCGACGACGACGACGCGAGGGGTCCTTGCCCCTTCAACCCTTTTAGTGACTAGAGAAGGTGTAATGTAATATATACACATCTCTTTTCCTTTCTTTTTTCGATGTGGGACAATTGTTTCAACCAAAGCAAAAAAGACCTTCTACATTCCCTTCACTTTTCATCCCATCATTTCTCATTCATCAATATCAAAACCCAACAATAGTTTGCTTGGGTTGGCCTAAATTGGTTAACTAACATAGTTACATCGAGTATTTATTTTAACAGATTGCGTGGATTTCGACTAATCTCACGAAATATTTGTTATCTCTCACTAGCACAAGTACTGAATGACTTTATATGTCAAGGCTTGAACAAATACGAAGAGAAATCACATATAACTTTGCCTCCGCGCTATCACTTTGAATATGAAATTTTATATTCGTATCTTTATATTCCAATTGAATCTCATTTATATCTTCATCAAAATAGGGAGGTTTATAATTAATGAATGAAGCATTTTTATGTTAGTTCCATCCCATACAGAGACTTGGATGATACAAAAGCCCAATTTTTTTATTACTTCTCATAGATATATTAGGGTCTATTTTCCTATAGTTTTGTATGCTATAGTACACGTGCTTTAAGTTGCTAGAGTTCAAAAAAATACATATACTAATAAAAGAGAGCAAATATTTCATGCTAAAATTGTTGATATCTAAAAAATAACATGCCTTTTCACATCCAATTTTAGGAAGAAACCAAAAAATAGAATTTGGAGATGGTATGTGCAAGGTGATGGAAAAAACTCCTTAAGTCCTCTAATTTCTCAAGTAGGTTTTGGTTTTAGAAATTGTTCTTTTCATCAAAATAGGGAGGTTTATAATTTCACTAACTTTTTTCGAATTCTCCTTTTCTTCTTATTTTTTTTTATTTGTTTTCTTTTTATACTTTTGGTCTGCTTGACCAAGTTTTTGAAAGATTAAAAATGGTTATTTTAAAGAAAAAAGATATTTGAACAATATTTTGATGGAATTTGGTGAAAATGGTTTTAACAGATAATATTTACGTGAAAAACTCTTTGCTCAAGGAATTAAAAACCATGACCTATCAAATATGATTTTCAACTTTACTAATTGAGCAACTTCATATTACAACCTATAAATTACACTATTAATATTTCATCCCTTACAACAACTCTATTGTAAGCCCTTTACAATAACTCTAGCTAATAAAACAAACCAACAAAAGGTCAAAATATGTTTTACTATGACACTTCTTAAAAGTAGTGTAGGATTACAATAAAGAACAAAGACTCAAAATAAACTAGAGGATTTAGACATATTCAGTGTTGGGATCTGGTCCTTCAGTTTGTAAAGATTGCGTTCTTGAAAGCACTTGGAGAAACTTGTGGCGGCTGAACTTGCACAAGTGATTTTGGGTTTTCAAGTATTGTGTTAAACCTTTTAACATGTTATATATATATTTGGGAGTGTTAAGAGTCTCACATCGGATATGGAATGGGAACATGAACTCCTTATATGGACTTGGGCAATCATCACCCTACAAGCTAGCTTTTGGGGTTGAGTTAGGCCCAAGATCCATTCTTTACATGGTATCAGAGCCAAACTCATTCTAATTCTTTGTTCACCGATGTTGGGCCCCAAATTATATTATTCACGCTCCAGTTAAAAAGGCCAAAAACTTATTGCGAATTTTCTATTTGCTTACGCAAGTGAACGTATCACACTATAGTAATAATCTCGGCAAAACCGAATATCGTCCACAGAGATTGAATTATCAATTACCGATTAACGAACCTTTGGTATCTACCATTGTCAACGTTAATGAATGTTTGTTTATTAACTAAGAACTACAACTAAGAAAATCAGCAATAATAAACTAAGAATGATGATACTAGGAGTTTAACCAGTTAGAAAGGAAATTAGGGTTTTCAATCTCCTCAACTATCCACTCAATCAATTGTTAATGCAAAACTAATGATTCTTCTTCTTATTAAGATAAAAGGTTAACAAAGATGTTCTATATTCCGGTTAGGACATATAAAAACTCAACATAAGTGGGAATTTTTTATATTTCTATGATAAATTCTACCACATAGGAAGATTAAAATCAATAATCTAAATACTACACATGCAATCGTGATACTGTCGTTCAAGATTAAACCTACGTCTAAACAACTATAGCATATTCATATCTCCCTTTTCAGATCTCGATTTGAAATCATATAAGTTATGAGAATTAATGGTCATTTAATTATCATACAATCATCACAAGTTGAATAGATCTTAATATACGAAGAAGAAATCACTAATAATGCACTAATTCATGAAAGAGTTTCAAGAGATTCGATGGAAAAACCTAATAAAAGAATTAGCTCATAGACATGCTAAGAACCAATTAATAATATCATGAACTGAATTAAAGTAAAGAAAAGAACTTGAACAATTGAAGTCTCTAATTGTGTTCTTGGCCTCCGTTCTTGCTCTCCAAAGTATGATAATCTAATCCTATTTGTTTCCTAGCACTTATAAATCAATAATATCCCGTTTTGGAACTTTTTGCCCTTTTAAAATTCGGCTTTTCCTCGCAAGTTTACGTCGTCGGCGCCGCAACCCTTCAGTCAGGCGCCGCGACGCTAATTGGGCAGAAATCACTGGGCACTGGACAACAGGCGCCGCGATGCCTTCGACGAGGATTTTTCTTCCCAACTACTGGATATTGAGCGTCTCGGCTCCTTCATCTTCCACCGCGGCTCAGCAGCGCCGCGGCCCTTGCCTCCGAGCGCCGTGGCCCTTCATCATTCTCGTCCGAAATTTTGGCCAGATTTCTTCCATGCTTCCTTTGACTTTTTTGGTTGATTGCTTGAGACTTGATTATGCATTTTTATCCTCCAAATCAGCTCATTTCATCTTCAATTCGTCATATCCCACCTAAATCGCTTATGACCTGAAAGCACAAAATACAACGCATAATACTGTACAAAACAATAGAAAGACACGTAAAAGACTCCCTAAAACACTCTAAACCGTACTAAAATACACTTAACAGCGTGCGGGGAGTGTTAAGAGTCCCACATCGGATATGAAATGGGAACATTGACTCCTTATATGAACTTGGACAATCCTCACCCTACAAGCTAACTTTTGGGGTTGAGTTAGACCCAAGAACCATTCTTAACATGGACGTTCGGAAGAGTGTTAAGAATCCCACATCGAAAATGAAAAGAAAACATAGACTCTTATATAGACTTGGACAATCCTCACCCCAAAAGCTAGTTTATAGGGTGATGATTGTTCAAGTCCATATTTCCATTTCATATCCGATGTGAGACTCTTAACAGGAAGCATGTGTGGGGGAGATATGTACAATTCATCCCTTGATTGAACCACAAATTGTAGCACATCGGTTATACTTCTGTTATTGAGCAGTACACTTTACTGTAAATGTTGATTGTACGATAACCAAGAGAACGGATCGCAGACTAGGTCCTTATCTGATTCTTCGAAAGTTTAGAAAATCATCAAAATACAAAATGAAATAACTTATCAACAACTAAACATGATTAGAACATCACAACTCTATTAAATCCACGTGTAACAAAAAATACAATGATATTGGTTTAAAGAACGTAATTGTGGCCCCATTATAAAACAATCCGCCCCTGCAGTTGGTCTTCGGGCGCAGAGGTATCCTCGATGGGTGGTGTGGGAGAGCTTGGTCACAAGTTCAAACCCCGTGGTAACGCTCGCCCGCCGCTTTCTTGGGGAGCTCACACGCTGACTTGCCAAATGTGGTTTAACTGGCTGACGTGGTTTCATGGGCTATCATACGTCCGGGTTTACTCAGGCGCACTCGAAAGAGCAGCGGCTGCGGGTTCCTTCGTCAACAAAAAAAAAATAGAGTATAAAACAAAGAAAACACGCACTCTGAATAGTTTTATGTATTTTTTCATAAAACTTTTTTATTTCATACCTAAGACTTGAAAATAATACTATACTTTATTTAAATTATAAAAGTTTATATACTACGCACTCTTGGTGAATAGTTTTATGTATTTTTCATACATTTTTTTTTATTTTAAACGTAAGAGACTCGAAATAGCATACTTTATTTAAATTAGATATAAAAGTCAAAAACATATCTCAATTATCATTTTTTTTAGTTTTCTACCTTAGCTATCAGGTGCGAAAATTTCATACCTAAACTATCACCAACTAGCTGTTAGCAAAAAATTATCACCAACTAGTTATTAGTAAAACACATCTAAACTATCATTTGTTCACTGTTAAGAGTCTCACATCGGATATGGAATGGAAATATGGACTCCTTATATAGACTTAGACAATCCTCCCCTCATAAGCTAGCTTTTGGGGTTGAGTTATGCCCAAGATCCATTCTTTACATCGTATCAGAGTCAGACTCATTCTAATTCTTTATTCACCGATGTTGGCCCCCAAATTATATTGTTCACGCTCCAGTTAACAAGGTCTGAGCGTGCGAGGAAGTGTTAAGAGTCACACATCGGATATGGAATGAGAACATGAACTCCTTATATGGACTTGGACAATCCTCCCCTCATAAGCTAGCTTTTGAGGTTGAGTTAGGCCCGAAATCCATTCTTTACATTCACTTTTTCTACCTCAACTATCAGGTAGGAAAAACACTGAGGATCCTCAAACCATTTTTTCTATTATATAAGGTTGATGATATTTTTATAAACAAATACCATATTCTTAGAAATTATGCCAGACATGTTATTTTTTATGCAATGAAAAAACAATTAATAAGAAATAATATCCGAATAATTGATTCCATCATAATTAATCTCAACATAACTAATCTCAATTAATTAATTCCAACATAACTAATCTCAATAATACTCGTCTTCAAACCAAACGACCCCTTAGTGAATAGTTTTAAAGCTTTTTATGTGAACTTTTTGTTTTAGACGTAAGCGATTTGAAAATAATATACAAGACATTTTTATAAGGTTATTTTTTTTAAATATAAAAGATTATATTCACTTATTTTCTTATTAATCCCCTTTTCTTTTTTCTTTCTTCAATAATGAGCGCTTTCATCCCCATTCCCACAAATACTAAAACGCCGTTAGTTAGTTAGTTACAATCACCGTTATCTCATCACTCCTCATAAACGGGGGAAAATATAAGTCCTTAAGCATTCACCTCCATTTATGTTCCTTTCTTCATACACACCCTTTGTCTCTGTCACATACATTCTAATTTAATAATAACACTAATATTCTTCATCAATTTTCCACTCAAATCTCTCTTTTCTTTTCTTGAAAAAAATAGTTTAAAACACACACACAGGAGCTCTACAGTTTGGTGACAGATTTGTGAAACCCCGCACTACAGTGAAAACCCAATAAGGGTTTCTTGAAATAAAGTTCATTTATTAGTTTTTTGTGATTTTCTTGAAAAAAATAAGGTTGTGGGGTTTGATGGTAATGGTAATAATATGAGCAAAAAGGGTATTATTAGAAGATCGAAAGGTAGTGTCTTTACAAATGGGTGTAGCCAAATTGTGGAGATATAATTTCGTGTTTTGTTTTTGGCTGTCGCCGTCGTCGTCGCGGCGGCCGATTAGATGGACAGCTATTTGTGGATTTATGTTGTTTGCTTTGGGGTTGATTTCACTCTTTACTGGACACGTGGCATCCAATCTTGAATGGTATTCTCAGCGACTCGTCAAACGAGCTTGGTTCTATAAGCTGGTAATGTTACCAAAATGTTAAATTTTTACTGAAAAAAACAAAAATTGTCGAATTTTTCCTTCATGTTGTGACCCTTTTGAGCTCCACTGTAATTGAGGATGGTCTATGAGAAACTGGTAATGTAACAAAATGTTAAACTTTACTTAGAAGAAAATGCTATATTTTCCCTTATGTTGTGACCCTTTAGTTACTCGCTTAGCGTACTGTTTTGTTGTAGTCTAGTTACTGTTTTTTTTCTCTTTTTTGACATGCTTTGTTTTTGCTTTCTGAGTCGAGAGTCTATCGAAAATAACCTCTCAAGGTAGGGCTCCGCATACCCCATTTGTGGGATTACACTACGTATGTTGTTGTTTTAGTGGGAAAAACTGGTAATGTAACAAAATATTGAGTTTCACTTATAAAAAGATGTTAAATTTTACCTTATGTTGTGACCCTTTCAGCTCCAGTGTAATTGAGGAGAAAGGGTATGTGAGGAAACTGGTAATGTAACAAAATGTTAAATTTTACTTAGAAGAAAATGTTATATTTTCTCTTATGTTGTGACCCTTTTCAGCTCCAGTGTAATTGAGGAAAAGGGTATGTGAGGAAACTGGTAATGTAACAAAAAGTTAAATTTTATTTATAAAAAAAGGTTAAGTTTTCCCTTATGTTGGGACCCTTTTCAGCTTGGTGTAATTGAGGGAAACGGTCTGTGGGAAAAAGAAAAAGGTTTCTTACTGGCAATGGGTAATGTCCCCGAGGTAGGGGTAACGTCGGCATACATTCTACCTCCCCAGACACCTGCATGATTACATTGGGTACGTTGTTTTAAATGGGTAATGTCCTTGGAAACTAAATAAGTATTGCTACATATTGATATTTGATTCTTTATTTACCAAAAAAAAGATATTTGATAATGCGGTCTTCAAATTTTTGCCCTTTTTGATCCTTTACTCTCACATATAGCTAGAATGTGGAAAACCAGTTGTGATGTTCGGCCTCTTTCTATATATGTGTTGGTGTTCTTTTTAAGGAAAGGTGGGAGCCGTTCTCTTTTTGAAGAATTTTGCACAAATTGGCCTACTATCTCTTGGAAATTTCATGCAGACTCATTGAAGAACATAACACAATGGAAACAAAAGATCTGACTAGGATATGGAACAGAGTGGTCCAAATACTGTTGCTGGAATGAAACGAAGCTTTGGAACAGAATTATGCTTCTTGCTAGGCCCTGATGGCGGAAATGCATATTGAGGATTCATATAGTCGCTTTCATTAGTCTGAGATTGAGGCAACGTAGTTGTAGTAGAAGAATTGAGAAAGGATAGTTTGTTTTGTAAAAAAAAAAAAGAGAGAGACAGAGTTTTGTGTTTCTTGTGCTAGATCTTTGTGGATGAGTGATCTAAAGATATTCTTCTATTAGATGAAATACTGGAGAAGTAATGTCGTTGCTGGTTCAAAAGTTAATTGGAAAAGCAAATGTTTGTGGCTACGACACTAACATGCATGGCAGTGAAAACTAAGCTTTTGCGTTGACTGGCCTGGTATATTTAAGCATCACATTTTTCTTCTATGATATTATCCAGGATGGAAGTCATCGTGCATCGATTGACATTTGGAAATCAAGGTATTCAAGTTTTTACTATGGATGCAGTGAGAGAGGCCCTCATTTTTCTTGTAAGTTTATGAGTGCTTCTACATGGTTTCCTTTGATATTTCTTGTCTAAAGGTACATAATGATTTTTTTGAGTAGTAGTCTAAGGTATGACATATTATTTCAATCATTTCCTTTTGTTATTGGCTTGAGTTAATTCGTTGGTTTAAACTGAACCTGATTTGACACTGTAATTTTGATGGCTATGGCATCTTATAATTAAGAAGATGTAGTAGTTACATTTACACCTTTCATTATGAGTTCAACTAAAAGGTGATAACATTAGTTCTAGTTAACTATTGCAGTATATCTCTTTGTCAGGTTCATGCGAGAGAATAAAAAGAGATTGCCCCTGCCTGAATTTTGTGTTCTGTTTTTCTATTATTCTGTTAGGCAAGGAAGTAAAAGAGAGAATTAGCTTGTCACATCCTACTTCTAAGGATTGGGGAGCTGAGTGCCGTACTCTTTTACTGTTCCCCCTCTCAACTCAAATAGCCCATGACCCATCAGCCCTTACCTTTATTCCCCTAACTTTATTTTTCTCAGCTTTACCAAGTGAAGGTTAACTTTGAACTCTAGGTGAGCTGATGGCACTGCTATCAACATGTCTTCCCTGGAGCTTGTCTTGTCGCTTGTTTAATTTCTTGGTTTGCCATATTTATAGGGAATGTATTCCAAATTCCAGATGCCTAAATTAAAACTGTAAGACGTGTAACTAACTCATCAGCTTCTTGACCCAAATCTTGGCTCTTTTCACTCCTTTATTCTGTTATGAACTTTGGCTTCTTGACCCAAATCTTGGCTCACTCCTTTATTCTGTTATAAACTTTAGTCATCTCAAAGGATAAGTATCCTATAGGTAAGTCTATTGAAGTTTATAAAATCAAGCTCATGGAAATAAAGGAATTCAAGAACTTTTGATCTTAAATTAGACTCAAACAAAGGTGTAAGTTTTTGTTTTCATTATGGTGAGAAATGTCTGATATAAATGGGTGTTGCTGCCATGTTAGACTTTGTACATTAAACAACATGCGATGTTGCTAGACTTTGCTTGTAATTGTCTCCCATAATTCTCTTCTTGCTGGATATATCCAATAAACAGAAAGAAAAATGAGAATTAGGCTTTTCAAAACCTTTTACATGCATCTTTGTGATTAGCTGTGATAATTTCTTCTTAAAGGCTTTGTTCTGTGTCTACTGCCAGCAAGGAAGTTGGAGTTCACATACTTCGCAGTAAAATTGCAGCTCTATAAAGTTAGTAAGATAACATAGTATGCATATGCAATAGACACCTGCTAGCGCATGTCATTTAGCCAGTGTTACTCTTTACTTTTAGTGGGAAAAAAAATCTATAATGTTTCCATAATGAAATGTAGCTGCTGAACGTGAGCGATCTTCAAATGGATATCTGCTTATTGCAACTAGTGGAGGTCTCAACCAACAGAGAACTGGCGTAAGTATATTTTACTTGCTTTATTTTTTGTTTGTTTGATGATGGTGATTTTCGGGTCAGCTAGCGTGCACCTTGATTATTCCATGGGGTACCTGCTACCTCCCACATCATAGGTACCGCGTAACCCTGCCACCAAGGCTTAGGCAGATGGAAAGAAATCACCTAGTATATTTTACTTGACTTTCTCTAAAAAAAATTGACACTACATTTATTCATGCACTTATCTTTGGGGCCTCTGTGACATTTTTGTTTTGCTCTTTTACTTCCATCATCATCATCATACCCAGCTGCTCTTTTACTTCCATGTCACAATCATCTAAATTTTGATATGTATCTCTTGCTTATCAGATAACTGATGCTGTAGTTGTTGCACGGATTCTCAATGCCACTTTAGTTGTACCTGAATTGGATCATCATTCATTTTGGAAGGACGAAAGGTTTGTCTGCTTCTTTTAGTTTATTGGAGGAGCATGTGTATTTCTTAACTTCATGGTAGATCGCAATATCTTAAGCAAGTTTGTGATTTTTTTCTTATGGAGACAGCTTGTTTACTTGCAGTGATTTTTCCAAAGTTTTTGATGTTGGTTGGTTCACCTCTTACCTTGCGAAGGATGTCACAATTGTTAAAAGAGTTCCAGAGAAGGTCATGACGTCAATGGAAAAACCCCCATATACCATGCGAGTTCCTAGAAAATCGGAGCCTGAATATTACTTGGAGCAAGTATTGCCTATACTCTTAAGAAGACGGGTAAGTAATATTTGGTGCTGAACAACCCTTCATATCCAAGAAATAGTATTGCACTTTAGGAAATGTTAGTGTCATTTGCTGCCTGACTGATCTGCAAGAGCAAAAGATGTAACTTCGATTAGGGTTTAAATCTCTCTGTTCTCTGAATATTAGCTTTAGCTCATTGCCAACCTAACCAGTCTCAATTTCAGGCATGGCTAAAACTTGTTTTCAAGCCAGTCAGTTCCTTTGTCAAAAATTATCATTTTTGCTCTTCTTTTTGGGCCTAGCTGTATAATAGCATGGTTGGAATTTATAAAAAGATAATGACATGGTCGGATTATTATTCATCATCTTTTGTTCCATAGAGGTCTTTCCAGCATTGTTAAGGCTTTCGTTATGGTCGTTAGTTAACATGATCATGACATTTGTTATTGGTCTCTGTCTATAACTGTGCGCTTGAAAGGACAATAATTCATATTGCTCGGCAAATGGGGTAAGTGGAAAAGTAATAAACTTAGCTACTATGCTTTCCATTTTATTTCCCAAGTAACACTATGCTTGTAATTTCTGCTTTATCTCACTCGAGAGATATTTTTAGCAGTCAATCAATTTTTCTCTAAGTGAGCTAGTCATAACTAATCTAAGTTGCACGGACTCTTCAATTTCGTTGCCGCACCCGTATCGGATTCTCCAAAAATGCACTATTTTTGGAGTGTCCGACACACATCCGTCGATATTTTTGAAGAGTCCGAGCAACATAGTATCTAATTTTGCTTTCCTAAAATGTATCATTCTTGGAAGGTAGTTTACCTAGACAATTAGGGAACAAACTAGGTATGTGCCATCTTAATGTGTTCTTTGATTTGTGGTTTCCTTGTTTTTCTTGTTCATCAACATCACAGTGCACCTAAGCTGATCAAGTCTTATTAAAGTAAAACAGGATTCCAGGAAGTGCATGACTATGTTAACGTGTTGTTAATGTTTGGCTCCAAATTGCATGCAGGTTCTTCAGTTGACAAAGTTTGACTATCGACTTTCTAGTGACCTCGATGAAGAGCTACAAAAATTGCGTTGCCGTGTGAATTATCATGCCTTAAGATTCACGAAACCTATAAGGAATCTTGGTCTGAAACTTGTATTGCGTATGCAAATGATGGAAAAACGTTTCATTGCAGTCCACTTGAGGTTAGTTTGACTTAGTGCATTAGAAAGTTAAGCCTTCTGATACTCTTAAGCTTAATTTTTCTCTAGCATTTTAAGAAAGCAACGTTAGTGAAAATACAACTGAGAACTGAAGTTGCAATTGTGTAGGCCTTTTGAGTTTCACACGATTATTTTTTACATGAATATTTAATTTTTAATGGCGCTATTCACACACACTTCAGTTCAGGTTTGCTGTACTGTAGGGAGGGATCTTGTCTTTAATACAGGGGTTGGGGTTTCTCTATCTATGGCATGATAATGAAGATACCGAAATACTCGCTTATCTAGAAGAAAGGAAAGCCCGCAAGGATGGCTCAGTTGGTTGAGCATGGGGCTTTCATAATGGAGGTCTCATATTCGAAACCCCCTGCCTACGACAACAGGGGATTTGCCATCTGGGTCAAGCTAGTCGCACGGGGCTTGCCTAGTGCGGGTTATCACTCCTGTGGGGTTTGGCTATTGGACAAGAGCGGGGTTTACCCTTTGCGCACTTGATTAGTAACGGCTGCGGGTTTCCTTGTCTTAAAAAAAAGGAAGCAAAAATGAATTAAAATAGGCTGTAATCCGTGTTCCCTTAGTAAGAAGGGACCTTTGTTTTGACCTTCATTCTTGGTCATACTTGTATGTCTGTATTCGTTAATTGCTTAGATATTAGAAAATTGTCGCGTAAGACCCCCTTTGACTTTATTATTTTATACTATTCATGTCTTGTGCTTGATTATGTGCTTTAGGTTTGAACCTGATATGTTGGCATTCTCTGGCTGCTATTACGGTGGGGGTGACAAGGAAAGATATGAACTGGGTGAGATAAGAAAACGATGGGCTACTCTACCTGTAAGATCTCTATCACTGAAGATTTGCGCCTCTACCTTTACTGCATGTCATTTAGGTGATATCACTTCTGTGCTAGCAGGTGTCTATTGCATATGCATACTATGTTATCTTACTAACTTTATAGAGCTGCAATTTTACTGCGAAGTATGTGAACTCCAACTTCCTTGCTGGCAGCCTCTTCATTATTCATAAAATCTTCTTCACACATTACGTATCTGTTGCAAATAGTCGTACCTCTTCTTTGTAGACTGTTGGGTCAAGCAAGCCTCTCTAGCCACTACCCATGAATACTCGACTTTATAAGGTGCTTTGTATCCCATATCAATTTCCATGGCCATACTTCTTGTTGTCTACATAGACGAAATTTTATACAGACTTTACTGAGAAAATGTCATCCTTACGTTCTCTCCGTACAATTCTATCTGGTACTAATTGCTGTCCTTGGAAGCTATCTATCATCTGCAGAGTTACAGTGATTTCTTCATTATGGCATTTAAAAAGTAATGTCCACCACAAGAAAGTAAGTGATAATTAGGGGCAATGTTGTTAAAACTCCTGTTAAAAACTTGACATCATATACTACTCTTCAGAAACTATGAGTGCTTTTCAGCTCGGTAACCCCCCAACCCATCCCAAGTTCGGATGATACTAAAGTAGAAACTCCTATATAAATTTCTGTACATTTTTTTGGGTTCAGGAGTTGAGCCCTGATGAAGAGCGAACACGAGGCAAATGCCCACTAACACCTCATGAAGTCGGGCTTATGCTGCGGGCTCTTGGCTTCAAAAATGACACGTACCTTTATGTTGCATCTGGTGAAATATATGGTGGAGAGAAAACTCTGCAGCCTCTAACAGAGCTTTTTCCAAACTTGTATACCAAAGAGATGCTTGCTGGTGAAGAACTTCAACCCTTTCTCCCTTACTCTTCTCGTCTTGCTGCAATTGACTACATTGTATGTGATGAAAGTGATGTCTTTGTCACTAACAATAACGGGAACATGGCAAAGATCCTCGCAGGTAGAAGGTAGGTATTACTGACTGTCCATTTTAGCATTTTTTACACTTCTTGCTTCTATTGCTGTCTTCATTAGCGATGTAGCATGGTATATCTCGCTATGCTGTATGAATAAGTTTCTTCAACCTAAGGCCATGATATGCTGCTAGACATCTTTCTTTTACATTGTCATTTATTAGTATTTACTTTAGATACTTTTGTACATATACCATAGTGGAGTGGAATGGGATACCCATGAGACCGATAGTTCTTGCAGGACTTCATAGGTTAAGAGAGATAATTGCAATTTAGAACTATCAGGCATTTTAACACATTGCTTTCAACAATTTTGGTTCCTATTCTATCTTGTTCACTCTTGGATACTCTATTTTTTTTTTCATACCCAAAGGAGGTACATGGGGCACAAGAGGACGATCAGGCCAAATGCGAAAAGGCTCAGTGCATTGTTCATGGCACGGGATAAGATGGATTGGGCTACATTCTCTAGAAAAGTCAAATCATGCCAAAGAGGTTTCATGGGAGAACCTGAGGAAATGAGACCGGGCCGTGGAGAGTTCCATGAATTTCCATCTTCATGTATCTGTAAGAAACCATTCAATTTTTCTAATGTCATAAGAAAAGAGAACAAATATCAGTTCTCGAGAAGGATTCCAACTGTCTTGGAGTCAAGATATAGGTACCTATCCAATAGCAGTAACCTGGAACAGAAGAGCTCTCGGAAATTTAGAAAAGGGAGCTTGAAAGACAGGCATGGATCAGTAATAGAAGAGATTGACCCTGATAATCCTTTATCCGACTAAAATAAATACCATAAGTAGGTTAGTAGCTTAGTGTGCATTGTTATGGTTATTATCTTGTCCTCTCCAACATGCTGTCATTTTCTCTTGATACTTCAGAAAGCGTGCTAGGTAGCATCTTCAATGCTCAAGTTTTCCGATCTTGCTGCTTTTGTACAGCAAATCTGTAACCTCTGTTAATCTGCAATTGTTCATATACTGTGTAAGAAGGAATCTAGGGAGAGTGAAACCTTGTGTTGCCTGGTCGAAGATATATATATATCCCACTTTTCTTCACTATGTTCGTTTAATTATGTGTATCCAATCATCTGCAATTACAGCAGTTTAGTTTATCAAAAGCATACTTGAGGGCAGTTTAGTATATAAAGCAGACTTTGAATATCACAGGACTTCCTCACATTCTGTTGCATTTTCACCTGTTTCATATCCTGAAAAGAAAAAGCTTCTTAAATGAATTTTTTCGAGCCAATCAGAATTCAGATGAGATGCGAGTACAAAAAGTACATGTACAGAAGTTATTCAACAAACAGAGGATTTCCAAATTCTATTGATTTATATATCATTCAGAAAAGTGAAGTGAGTTCCATTGCGATAAGAAAGGGAAATCATTACACTATCCCATTATTAATAATTGGCCTTCAATGTCTATTTACATAAATAAAAAAATCTTTTGAATTCGCAGTGGATAGTTTGGAAGATAACTGGTTCGTCTATATACTCTTTAACAGTTTGAGCGGATAATCTGAATGTGATACAGAATTTCAATGTGCAAACGCACTCTGTAAAAATTAATTATTGTGCAGTCAAATTATTTGTATGCAGACCACTCATTACTCTTAAGAGGTGCTGAAGAATCTGGCACTAGAGGATTAATATCGTGGACAGTCAAATTATTTGTATACAGACCACTCATTACTCTTAAAAGGTGCTGAGGAAACTGGCACTAGAGGATTAATTATTGTGCAGTCAAAATTATTTGTATGCAGACCACTCGTTACTCTGGAGTCTTAAAAGGTACTGAATAAACTAACTTTCGCGTAGTTTTATGTTTGCTGATGGAATTGCTTCGCATATTTTACCTGCAGTTAATGACCCGTCTGCATCAGCCACTAAAAATAAACAAATTGTTTTAAGCAGAGCATTTTCCAATAGCATGCCAAGGTAATGACAGGATCGCCATCTGTCTTAGGGTAAACATCAAACAGCCAGACTGTTTAGCGTGAAGGCTGCAAATATTTGAAGACAGATCGTTTCAAACTAACTCTACCAAATTTTTAGCCACTGACATCAACAAGTCCCATTTACAACCTATTCCGGCTAGAACAGTCCTTCACAACTTCTGTAAAGGACTAAATCATTATGAACATCTACTGCCTAAATTTTACAGCCAGGAAGTGAGAACTTCCCATTCCCAATTTTCATCTCTTTAATTAAATGTACAGGAAAACATTGATACACTAGGCATCCTAATCATCTGATAGCTAATAGATAATCCGGGCTGAGCAGAAACATTTGAATGCGTTTTTCCACCTCTAGTATTACCTGCGGAGAAAACATAGCAACTTCAATAGCAATTTTACAAAAGCCAAATCCTGCTTTCCAATAGTCTCGCTAACATACTGAAGTGGGAAAAGATCGGTGAAGAACTCTGGCATGAATGTCTTTGACTGGAAAACTGGGGAGCGGGGACAAAAAAGATAGGAGTTATTTCAAAATTTACCTTGATGCACCCCTGCTGTGATTTCTGCTACTTTTATCATGTGAAACAGATGATAACTTAGAGGTGATCAACGAGCTTTGTAGTCCCTCCAATAACTGCATGCAACAAGGAAATGGGTGGTCAAATTTAAGAACACAAGACAGGTTTAAGCAAACTATCTATGCTCTAAATCGCTTTAGACTCCTTATGACACAGAAGCTTTAACCACTTGATTCCAATTTTATCATATTGGTTTAACCCAGATAGCAGTAATTGCGAGCAACATGCTTATAAAAGCAATCACAATATTTCACAAAAACTAACCCCCAAAAGTGCTCAAAAGGAACACAATAATTTTGTAACTACAGTGATGTACAGATGTACCTCTTTACATTTTAGTGCAACATGAGTTTAGCTAATAATATAGAAGCCATGACTGATGTTTTGAGCTCATAATACAACCTGTGATGTAGTATATTGTATATACATCCCAGCATACGGTTGTTGTTTACTGGAAATCAATAAACTTATCTTTTGCTGGTAATAAAAGTCCCATTCTCGTAGTAGAGTACTTAAATCGAAGAGAAGGCTTACCCTTGATGTTGGTTGAATCCTTCGGTTTGATCGGCGGGGTTCATTAACTTCAGGTGTCATTTTATCCTTCACTTCAACTTTACTCGACTTCAGATTGGATACAGGGATTTTCTTCCTCATGCCCTCCCCTCTGTTAGATGATGTCGAAGCTTTCTTTGGGATTTTGGTGGGAAGAGCTTCTGAACGAAATGTAACAGGACCCTCAGCCCCTTCTTCCGCGTTGGACACAAAATTAACCACATTAGGCTGTTGTGCTTCATGCTTATCGTACTCGATTGCATCACCTACTGTGTGGTCAGCTCCGCTAGCATCTCCCGTGGACGTAATACTGTTATTCTTCAAATTTCTAGCTGAACTAGGAGGCTTACTTGGTTTAGGAAGTTTCCGTCGAGCTTCAATCGCTTGTTTCTCCTTCAGATCAGTTCTAGGATTATTTTTCCATCCACCAATGCCTGTTGCTTGAGGCATCAAATATTTTGTGAACTTGGCTGAACCAGGTTCCGCATTAGTCTTAGTTGCCCTGTCTGAAACAAAATGCTTGCTTACTTCCATAAACTTCCTTTTCTTTCCTGGCTTAGGAACACCAAAAACTTTTGATCCCTCTTTCTGCAAACCAGACCTCATTGTTCGAAGTGTGTTGGGCTTATTGTCATCTTTATTACTCCCAATATTAAATGATTTTTCTTTCACAGACAAAGGAAGTTCTTTTGTCACTGGCCGCAATGGATCCGTTTTCTTCGACAGACTGTCATTTCCAGTATCCTCACTAGCAAGATTGCCCAGCTTCACTCGCTTCTCCTTGGGTGTATCACCCTATTTATGTAACTCAAATAAATCAAATTCTTGCTCATTTGATAAAAAAAAGAATAAGAGTAAAAGTATGTACACATGCAGACCTGGGACAAGAAGCCATGTCTTGACCTGGACCACTCAACCCACTCTCCATCTTTCCATACAAGACTTGGTCGGAGATGCCATGTTCGGACAACTGCAGTATCTCCATAAGCTGTAGAAATGACTCACAAAATCTTAGCAGTTAATCAACCACATAGAATGGTAGGAAACAATTGAATCTCAAACATTAAAAATACCTGGAAAGTTGACACTAAATGTAGTCTCGTCCCTTTTGTTCTTTTCAGCAATGACACCTTCTCGCCAGCTAGAACACATTTTACGACAAGGAAAGCAAGATGTAGTAAAAATGAAATTAACATTGAAAAATCTAATAAACTATAAAGCTAAATAGAAAAGTATATCTCCTCGTCCGACTTTAACCTGACACGGTCTGAATTACTGAGATCAAAATAATCAGGTATTTATGAATTACTTCTATTATTTCTATAACCAGAAATTCCAAAGGACCATGCTTTTGTCTGTGGTAGGGTTCATGTTGCGCTCTTACCAGTAGACCGACGCCCAGGTGGCTTCGAGAACTTGGGCAAGATATAAAAAAATTAAAAGCTTCCATGTTTTTGGGGAAGCACAATGGGAAACTACAATTACAAATTCTATCAAGAAAGGTGTGTTGATTTGGGTTCTTATTACAACAATGTAAAATTATTGTGAAATTTTGAAGATGTTTATTACAAAATTGTGAACAAGGTTGATAAAAATCTTAAGTTTTGACCTGAAGTTATATAGTGTGTGCAATAAAGCTGGTAGATATTGAACAAAACCTCAAGACATTCAAAGCTAAAGTACCAATATTCTTATAACATCACAAATCAAAAACATTTATCGCCTTAAAAAAAAGGAATGTGAAACCAAAGAAAATCATAAAATATAAATCAAAGAATTTGTCCTGATGCATTATTATAAACCGCAAAAAAAAAACATTCCTTGTCAAAGACAAACAAGAGTTGAACTCAATCACTAGGAAGGAGGGATTGGCGACTTAATGTAATAATTTGAGCTTACCGGTAGTCGATCCATGCATCAACTCTATCTCCTACATACCACGTATACTCCGTAATAGCTGCTCTTCGTCTCTTTTTTTCTCCTTGTAGGGCAGTCACCGGATGCACAGGACGTATTCTTGGTGGTTCATCACTACCAGCCACTAGAGGTACCCAGTCCTTCAACTGTTCAAGTCCTGAGAGATTGAAAGGCAATAACAGCTTCTTAAGCCACAAAATCCTTATCCACGACGATAACAAAGAATTGTCATCGCTTTTGGCTTCCTAGTCAATTTTTATATGCACCTAAATTATCGGGCTACCACAGACAAGGGTCAGGTCTCGATTCACTTTGAAATTAGATTCCCGGGAAGGCAAAGAAGGTGAGTGCCAGGTAATAATGGTAGCACTTTAAATTCAAAGAGAAGCAGTTCTAACTTCTTTAGCACTTACAACATTTATTGAGTAGATACAGATGAGAGACTTCCAACTGAAAAAAAGGACAAGGTCTTCATCAAACTGAGGAAACACAATTTTAAGGCGAAAAACAGGAAGTGGGTGCTTATAGCAAGTCTCTGCTGAAATTTAGAAGTCAATTCTTGGTAGACTTTGGAAGACTAACTATGAGATGTCACTAACCACACAAGAAACTACCATAGTGATTTTTTTTAGAAAGTACTTTAGTAAAGCTGAATGAAGCATCAAGCTTCGAATACAATGTGTATGCCAAAACATGCTAGGAAGTCCATGACTCGCTTTCTCCTTTTCCAATGAACTATCATTTAGGGTGTGTTTGGTACGAAGGAAAATGTTTTCCTACAAAATATTTTCTTGGAAAACAAGTGGGTTTCTTACTTTCTAGTGTTTGGTAAGGAAGAAAAAAAAAATCATGAAAGGGCATTTGTATGTAATCTAGCAAGACAATATGAGGGTGGGATGGAGTAGGGAGCGGGGGTTTAGAGATGGTGGGGGGTGGGTTGGTCAAACGGTGGGGGTTGAGGGTGTTGGATGGGTGGGGATGAGACAATCTTATGTAACTTGTTTTCCCTACTTCCATTAAGGAAGTCATTTTCCTCATTTTTGAGGAACTTGTTTTCCTAGATAAAATGTTTTTCAAATATTTTGGCCAACCAAACATGGGAAAATTAGAAAACAAAATGTTTTCATCCATACCAAACACATCCTTAGCAGATGTACTTTCAAGACTAGCAGATTTTATTTGATGATCAAAGTAACCCAAAACAAAATAGGTTCATATTTTTTTGGATAAAGGTAACAGAAACAGGTTCATTTTATAGGTCCCAAGGAACCGAACAATTGCACCTTAAATCAAAATGTCCACCTTCCCATTTTAGGACATGTCAAGAATACATTGTAGAACAGAAACTTTTAACCCCTATAATATAGTGAATATATTGCACGGCATCCACCTTTAGCAGCAGATGCATTCAAATTCCCAAACTAAACACTGAATTACCCATCCATGATGCTTTAAATAATTGGTAAGGAAAGTTTACCTATTCCCCTGATGTTCAAGATCAACCCCTCAGTAAATAACTTGTAAAACTATGTATCATTTTTATCTTACCTTCCTCAGACTGATGGTCAGTGTAACAAACGAGAGCTTTTCCGTTCTTTAAAGTCAACACTTTGCCTGAGTACCAGGCTCTCTTGCCATCATCACCGTCTTTAAAAACCTATCAGTAAAGATATTATTAACAAATTAAACCAGTAATGTGTTGCATCATCAGTAAAATAAACAAACAAATAAGCATTGAAGTGCTTAAAATGGAGCATAATGGAGAAGAGTTTTAAATTTGTCAAGTAAAAAAAACACAAGTTCAGAACATATAGCTTTTGCACGTGCACAAAATTCTCAAGAATACAATCCGATGAAAAAAGAATATTGGGGAATTCTCAGGGAGCTATCTACTACCTCAAAAGGAAATTATACTGAGTATGTTGCAAGCAATAAGGCAGCCAAAGGATGATAAAGTTACTATTAGCATACCTCCACGAGGGAGCCCTCTTGCATCTGGGAGCTTGCCACATCTCCATGTGCTTCCACCAGATCATGGGATGACTCAGCAACTAGGCCTACAGTCTGACTCGCCTCTGGCATACTATGACCCTTTGCTCCTCTTACATCCTTTTCAACACCTGTAACGGGAGTTTGAATAACTGCTTCATTCCTCATGTTGTCCTCTATGATATTACCAGATACACTAGTAGGCTGGCAAGCAGGGATCGTTGGATGGATCTCTTCAACAGATGGACCTTCACATCGCTTGGAAAAGATGCCAGGAGTCTTTTCGACAATGGGAATACCCAATTCATCCCCATTCACCTTGTTAGCCTTGACATCATGCCCAGAGAGCGTTTGGGAAACTTTCCAGTAGCTATCTGGACCAGCTTCCACTAATTGAGTCAGAGGCAAAGGATAGGCCAATGCAACAACTTTCCCAGCATGTGACACAGCTTCAGCTGCCAGTTCCGCAGCCTTAACTATAGCATCCAAATTCTCAGCATGCCTTGATGCAGCTGAAGCTGCCTCGATCCTTCTCCTCGACGCCTCCCTAGCAGCAAATATAATTGAACTAGAGCCATTGCCAACATCCTGACTTTTCAGTACGGAAGCAGGAGTGGCACTCCCCAGGTTGTTCACAATATTAGGGAAAGAGATGGCGTTGGTTTGAGAAGGATTGCTCACATCATATGCTATCAATGCCTCATCCGCCATCAGTTTTGCTTGCAATGCAGCATTTGATGCAAGCTTAGCAGCGGCAGCGGCAGCCTTTGCAACAGAAGTAGCAGCTGCTACAGCAACGGCAGCAGATGTCAGCTTAACCTCGATATCCGATGCCAAATCAGAATTCTTGTTCTTATCTAACCGGCTCCACACATCTTGGCAGTGACTGACTGCGGCAGCAGCATTCGCAGCAGCATCCTCTGCCTGCAGCTTAGCCTCCTCAACTTTGCTCTCCGAAGTTGGAGCCTTTTTTCCTAAATCAAGTTCTCTCTTAGAGAGATCAGTGGAAGATGGGGCAGAGGTGATCAGTATATCAGAATTGCTTTTAGGTGCAGAGCAAGAAGGTGGTACGATGACAACTGATGTAGAAAAATGGCCACCAATTATGGGACCAGATGCAGGTCCTGTCTGGCTCTGAGCAACCAAGGGAGCAACCACAACTGATGATAACTGGCCAAGGTCATCAGATGCAAGCGGCTTACTTGATAACTGAGTACAAATGGCAGGGGCAGTAACTGGTTCAGAAGAGGTGCCAAGCTTAGATTTTTGGACACGATCTTCAGTACTTGATGCCTTTTTTCTCTTTCTAGATTTCTGATCAGCTGAATACTGAGCTGGCAACACTGAGGCCTTTTTGTTGTCATGCGGAGAAGTTCCAGACAGAAGACCACTATCCCCAGCATGAGCCACTGAACCAAGCGTTGCATTCTTTGCACCAGCAGAAACGGATAGGGATGACTCCTTTACGGGGGTTAATTTCACAGGCTCTGTAACAGGCAATGCAGGAAACTGTGCACTAATATCAAATGCAGAAGTTTGTGGAGAAGCAACCCAGGGACCAGGGAAAGGGGCTTGTGATGGCCAAGAGACAGTGTGCCCCACAAAATTTCGTGATGGTGGAGTCTGATAGGGATGCATAGAAGGAAGTGCCTTATAATCAATGACAGCTCCTCTAGCGGACGATAGCCCATCACGGGAGGGGGTCGGCATATTCCAAAGAGGGGATGAAAGTGGTATCATAGGACTAACAGCAGGTGAATTGGTAGCCTTGCCGCCTGCCCGTCCAGCTGCTGAAGTAGTAGCCTTATTTTGGTGCACAGCCTGTTTGTTTGCTTGATCTGGAGTTCTGGGACCTGCATTTCTCATTTGTAAAGTAAAAGCAGTAGCAGCATAACATGAAAAAAATAATCAAGAGGTTCAACTACCTGAACGTGGATGAGGAGTTTCGTTATTTCCACTGTGACATCTCTGTCCACAAATCCTTTCAACACAAGCACGCCATGCAGAGTCCCAAAGACTTCTTCCTCCATCTGCAGAGTGTCTCAAGTAACTAATCACATGTCCAAATTTTAGAAAAGAAAATAAAACATGAAAATATAGTCAGCCAACTAACCAGATGTCCCAAAAGCTGAAACCATACAAGCTTCGTCCGGTGCTGTACCTTGTCTGGAACAATCATTTGAAAAGCAATGAAATCAAGTATAGTAGTGGTCTAACAACTGAATGAATTAGACAAATTGCAACACCCACCAAAATGGTGGTAATTTTTCTCTTTCCTAGAACGAATAAATTGACAAAAAGACGAAAACTTTTGGGCTGTATTTCCCCCAGTATACTTGGACCAAAATTGGGAAAGGGAAAATTCCCATCTTCAAGTATATACTATCAGTCTATCACTATAAATAACTCATTTCTTTCTCTTTATCTCCTTTAAATCTATCCTGTGAAATTGAATCTCTTCCTTTTTCTTTAGAAAGGTTGAATCTCTGTTTTGTGGTTCTTTTACAACTTCTTTAATAGCAGTATTGGTAATCCCCCCCCCCCCCTCGCGGGGAAAATAACGTTCCTACCCACCTACCTACTGTATGAAGTCACAGCTAAATCCAATTTTACCAATGTTCTATTGAGGCAAAATTTACACTTGCACTACTTGGTCTTATCTCCTGGATAGCTACCATCACATATGCATAAAAAATCAGAAAGTAGAATACCGGACTCACATTAGAGACCCGTAAACAAAAATTTGAGCTCGCAGTTGCACTTGTTGTAGATCTGTGAAAGGCTGATGAAACAATACAGATGCAGGAGCAGAAGTGTTTAAATCAGGTAAATTTGAAGTTGGAAAGGAAACAACCCCGCTGGACTTCGTAATATTGCGGTCAACAGTTCCAGCTTCAAATTGCATTTTCTGCACAGCCACAGAAGGGCTAAACAGAACACAAGATTTGTCTCCTCTATCCGGCTGCCTTGATGAATTTATTTCCTTCACTTGTTTTCCCTTCCTAGGGTTTTCTTTACCTGATTTCCCTGAGCCACGTCTTGCCTTGCTATCACCCTTAGCACCCCCTGATGGAGTCCCTTTGTCAGGTACCAGAGGACTTCCATGAGAAATTTCCTGCACAATCTTAGTATCAGTTTGCTTGCCACCAGATGTCAAATGCAGTCCATCCCCAGCCTTCAACTGTAATTCATACTGAGAAAGTTAGAACAGATTAAGGAGTTGTAAGAACCATAATACACAATAAAATAATAAAACATTAGAAGAGAAAGCAGACCTCAGTTGGTTGGCAGGCTTGAGTACCAGTGATTGATTTGTCAGCTTCTCCCTTAGCATTACCAGCCAATGGACTTACATCAAAAGTAAAGGTCCTATCTGCTTTAGTGGAAGCATTATCTCCTGAATTTATGGAGGTGGACTGCGCTTTACCACCAATAACAATTGTATTGACAAGGGGAGTAACATTCTCAACTACCCCCCTACTTCTACTCTCGGTTGTTTTCTTTTCACTTGATGAAAGTGCAGTACAAATTATGACAGCAGCAGAATCATGTTTAAGTCCAATAACGTCAGAACTTCCCCTGACTGCAAAGGAAACTAAATCATTTCAAAATTCCTTCAGTTTACGAAAAGGCAAAATCATGTTTAAGTCCGCCAATAATATCAGAACTTCCCTCGACTGCAAAGGAAACTAAATCATTTCAAGATTCCTCAGTTTACGAAAAGGCCCTTCATTTTTGAATGCTACCAGAGTTTCCAACTCTCATTTAGACTTTTTCATGCAATTCGCAAATGTATACTCCCTCGTCATAAATTCCCAATTTATGTGATATAGTTTAACTGGGCACAGAATTTTAAGAAATAAAGGAAGACTTTTGAATGTTGTGGTCTAAAACAAGCCAAGGCAAAAGATATTTGTGTGGATATATCTTAAGTGTAAAAGGTAAAGTTTAAAGTTAAATTGTTGTCAAATAAGAAAATGTGTCATTCTTTTTGGGACTGACTAAAAAAGAAAGTGTGTCATATAAATTGGGACGGAGGGAGTATCATTATACTAGTCTTAAGGTATGCGCTTTATTCGTATACCCATATCAATGAAAATTCAATTTTAAGAAGATTACGTAAATGAAAGTTGTCATTTGTTGGACAGAATCCAAAAATAAGAAAAGATTCATTTATAATAGATTTTGTCTTCTACTATTTAATCTTATTATTTTAAACTTGTATTTTTACCAATTTGGTTCTTAATACTATAATAAATGTGACTGCCTTAACTAATCTTTTTTGCTGTCAATACTATAAGGCAGTCCGGTACACTAAGCTCCCGCTATGCGCGGGGTCCGGGGAAGGGCCGGCCACAAGGGTCTATTGTACGCAGTCTTACCTTGCAAAATGCAAGAGGTTGTTTCCACGGCTTGAACCCGTGACCTCCAGGTCACATGGATGCAACTTTACCAGTTACTTCAAGTCTCCCCTTCAATACTCTTCAATAAAATATTTATGTACCATAAAGAGTTTGTCAACGTGACAGATAATTTTACTTATATGATAAAATTTGAGAAAGTTTGAATCGAATTGATTTTATTTTGCAAATCAGATAATTCAAATCTCAACATTAAAGGAAAATAATTTAGTTTTTGTTAATTTAAATTCTTAATATTAGCTCATCTCAAGTTTTAAATTTTAACTGTAATTAAAATTTTATCCAGTAAGAATATTATTTTCAAATAGTAAAAGGATTATATGTCAATTTTGGATCTTTATATTGTATCTTTAGTGTCTTACACTCTTTCCAACCAAAACTCTCTATCTTAAATACTTTTTTAGTTATTTGTTCTAATTATCAAGTGTAGTTTTCAAATATTATTTAACAATCACTGAATTAGAATTTTATCCAGTAAGAATATTATTTTCAAATAGTAAAAGGATTATATGTCAATTCCAAAACTCTCTATCTTAAATACTTTTTTAGTTATTTGTTCTAATTATCAAGTGTAGTTTTCAAATATTATTTAACAATCACTGAATTAGAATTTTATCCAGTAAGAATATTATTTTCAAATAGTAAAAGGATTATATGTCAATTTTGGATCTTTATATTGTACCTTTAGTGTCTTAGACTCTTTCCAACCACAACTCTCTATCTTAAATACTTTTTTAGTTATTTGTTCTAATTCAAGTGTAGTTTTCAAATACAACAACATACCCAGCGAAATCCCACAACGTGGGGTCTGGGGAGGGTAGAATGTACACAGACCTTACCTCTACCTTGGTAGGTAGAGCGGTTGTTTCCAGGAGACCCTCGGCTCAAGACAACGCATAATCACACACAAAGCAAGAGTGTAGTTTTCAAATATTATTTAAAAATCACTGAATTAGAAAAAAATTGAGTGGGAAAGTTCAAAGTAGTTTAAATATTTTTTGAGAAGATGTATGTAGTTCAACTTCAAAGGTAAATGGAAGGAACTACACTTATGTGACATAATTCAAATAGGAATAATTTAGATAAGGTAATTAAAATCTCAATTGATTTTAAAAACTTTCTAGTTGTTTTATCCGTATTGATTTAAGTTTACATTTTTAATAATTTGACTATTAATACTATACTATAATTGTTTTTGGTCTACTTTCTGATTTCTTTCACCGTCGACCCTCTTCATATAACAATAAATATATGTTAGTAAAGAGTTTTGTCAAATTGAAAACAAAATATGATAAATTTCAAAAGAATTAAAACAAAATAGCAACCAAATAGAGAATATTTTAAAAAAAAGAATGAGAAAATTTAAAATGTTATACCCCCCATGTTTCAATTTATGTGAACCTATTACTATTTGGGGAGTCTACGAGGTGGTACAACCATATTTTCCTTACATTTTTTCAAATTTTTTGAATTATAAATTATCACGACTTATAGTACTTTTTATGTAGTTTCTAAATATATAAATTTATTTTTACAAACTTGATAAATTTATGATCAAAATTATAAAGTTTGATCCTCGTCGGCCCTTCAAGATAGAGGCTTCAGTTATCGTTAGAGTCCCGGGAGGTTCACATAAAGGGGGGGGGGGGGGGTATGAAACAACAAAGAATAAAATGTTGAGATTAGTTCTTGGAAATCTTTTTTATGACGGCAAAATTCAATTAAAAAGCATTTAAAGTTCATGAAAATCTTTTCTAAGAAGTTCAAAGTGTAATCAAACATTCAATAACATTAGCAGTGATTAGTGATTACTACACGAATTTTGGTTTTTGATTACTACACGTATTAGGACATCCAAATAAGGATAATATAAGGTAAAATCTTAATTGATTTTAATTCCTAAATAATAGGACTTCCTACATAGATCAAATGAGTTATTGATTTAATAGGAATTTTTTTATTTAATTTCATAGTCCAATGAAGGGGAGTCTTGGCGTAACCGATAAAGTTGATGTCATGTGACCAGGAGGTCATGGGTTCAAGCTGTGGAAAGAACCTCTTCCAGAGGTGCAGGCTAAGGCTGCGTACAATATACCAGTGTGGTCCGACCCTTCCCGGATCCCGTGCACACTGCATGTCCATGGAGTTTTGAAAAATCCAAATATCTCAGATGGAGAGGTAGGAATTTCTCGAATGCGGGAGCTTAGTGCACCAAACTGTCCTTTTTTTCATAGTCCAACTATTAGAAAAATAATTAAATTACTAATTTGTCCAATGTGAACTCTATTTTTCAAGGGTAAAAAAGGCGAACGACATTTCGTCAAGGGGTTTCGTGCCTTTATGATCATATAGATTGTGTTACTTAGTTTAATAATGAAAGGATTTATGAGGTACAATTTTAGTTGATCTTATAGCTTTAAGTTTTAGGTCCTCTTACCTTCAAATAAGGGAAGATTTAATAACTAAATTTTAGTTGATTTCAAAGTTCTAAATATTTTTTTTAAATAATTTAATGACCAATCTGTCCAAGGTGAAATTTAGTTTAAAAGGGTAAAAAAAGGCAAACAACATTTCGCTAAGGGGTTCATGCTTTTAATATAATATAGACTGGACTCAAACCAGACATTGCTCTTTTTGCTTGTTTCTATCTAAACTATCAACCCTTACATATTCTCATCCCTTCAGAACCAAGAGACATTCTACAATTTCAAAAACATAACGTCAGCCCAAAGTCCTTTTCTTCTTCTGTCCTTTTAGAAATCTTTTCATCATTATATTGTGTGGTTTGACAAGATGAACAGCCTCGCGCTAGTTCAACATTGCTCAAATATTTTCATATATTTATTACACACGTGATCACAGAGATATATATTGCTTATATATTAGCAATACTTCAAAAATGTAAATTTGAGAAAGAAATTGTGAAATATCTTCTCACAATGACATCGAGAGTAGATATTTGGTATTGTTAAAATGAAAAGAGGGGGAAGAGAATTGAAGTTATCTTTGAATTCATAAGGTCCTCTGATCATATTTCAGTCCTTCCTTCCATTTGGCAGACACATATTAGTTTATCTATTTTCCATCCAATAAAGGGTTAAGGCTTCAATTAAACTTCAAGATTAATAGATAATTGACAAAGTAAGACACTAAATCTGTCAATCAGCTGATCACTCAAACAAGCAATACAATTGGTTCTAAAGAGAGAATGGACATGTCATAAAGCACAAGAACAAGCGGAAGGATATCTGTTTGCATAACTTGACATCTCAAATATGCAAATAAAGAAAAACAGCAACAATTAACCAACAAATCCACATGCTTACTAACATTGTTATTATGTGAACGACTTTAAAAGATGATGGACAGAGTCAGTATAATAACCATCTGAAGTAGGGGTGTGCAGAAACCAGTTTAACCGATAAACCGAACCAATAAAAATATTATTGGTTTATCGGTATCGGGTTAATGGTTTGTGTAAACGGTTTTGTAATTTTTTTTATTGGGTTATCTGTTTCCGGTTTATCGGTTTTTTATTATTGATGATTAACAGCTTGATAGCTACAATGCGTTTTATAGTTTTTGTCTTGTATTGTGTAGACTTTTGAACAGATGAAAACAAGAGAAAGCAAAAAAAGATTAGCACAACATTTCTTATTGATTAAACCAAAAACGATAGACCGAAACCGATAACGAATATCTTATCCGTTTTGATTATTGGTTTAGCGTATTTACAAACTGTAAACCAATAAACCGAACCGATAATATATAAAATAGGACCGAACCAATTGATAAGCACCCCTAATCTGCAGTACCAGAATAAATGGATTTTTCAAAAGGACACAAAGCACCCAACGCAAGGCAAACACACAGTGCTTATGTCATGCTTTTCAGTTCACAAAGACAAGTGTTCAGTAAACCAAGAAGTCTAGAATGTTCACCAACTACAAGTTTGCTCCAAATGAAATGAGAGGAGAAACTAGCTTGTAAATAGTTCTTCAGCAAACCAGCTTGTAACTACTAACTACACTTCAGTCCAAACAAGTTGTTGTATGTTGTGGTAGATACAACGGGCAAATTTAAAAAGAAAATTTAATATTGAAGTACCACGGTCCAGAGGGAGCAGAGGGAAGGTGGAGACAAACATATGGTATACCTAAATAAGTCCACTTTCAAGAATAAACGATAATCACTGAGAACCAACAGATCAAAGTTATAATTATATGAGTGCAAGAAATAGAAGACTGACCTCCAACTTCTCCCAATTTCACTGTTTCTACTTCCATCTCCTGATTCTTTTCAAGAAGCACTGCCTCAGCATCAGAACCAGCACCCTCTTTGATGATTGAACCACTATTGGTTGCACATACTTCCACAAGCCTACAGGACTCACTATTTGCTTCGGCAATTGCTGCTTGCTCAACGTGGATTGCTGTACCGGGATTATCCTGAATAAGAACATTCTGATCAACAGTCATAGGTTCTGTTTCGATATGACAGTCAGCAAATGCATCTTTTCCATCATTGGAAAGGGGACCTAGCTGGTCTGTCCCCTCAAGAGACTTCTTCAGTGTGGACACTTCTGCTTCGGCACTGAGAACAACTTCCTTTTCTTCCTTCCCAGCAAAATGCTCTGAACCTCTCATAACCGACACTGGCTTCAGCTTTTCATCATGATCAACTATCTCAGTTGCAATAGCACCACTACCAGAAAGCAACAGAACACTCACTGAGTCACCACCTAAGGTTAAGTTTCCACCTTCAAACCCAGCATTTGATGCTGCAAAACCACACCAAGTAACAGTAAGAAGTAGCAAAAAGTGATAACAGGCCAATTTCTGGAACACGGCCTATAATATTAAAGCAATAACATGAGAAATAGAATATAATACCTTGTTTATTCAATGTGGAAGATTCAAATTGTGATCCATGACCTTGGTCAGAGATTTGTTCAGATTCTTCTCCCACAGAGGAGGATCTAACCTCATGGTTACGCACACATGATCTCTCCATCTCATTTTGTACTGGCAGATCTTCCTCCTTTGTCTTACCACCAGAGACATCCGCATTAGTAGTATCAACATCAACCAGATGGGGGAAGCTTTCTCCACGTATGTCCATCGATCCAGCAGGCACAGACAAGGAGACGTGGTCTCCAGCACATGCATATCCTTTGGAGACACTATCAGCATCATTTCCAGTTTCTAAATTCTCAGGTACTGGCCTCTCCACAAGTTCAGCAGAAACAGATGCCTCTTGTATGTTACTCGGACCTTCTGAGTGAAAACCATTGTTCTTTTTAGACAGCTCAGAGGACTCTGATATTTTACATGCCTCTGAAGTGACGAGATTAACTAGGGTAAGACTGTCCAGATTATTCTCCTCTTTCTCAGTGGAAGTAGTCAGTCCATCTGATATCTGCATAGAAGAGACCTTCTCCGTCTGACCCTTGGAGCTGCCTCCTCGGTTCTCGATGTCTCCCGTATCTAAACAATTCTGACTTTCAGACGCCTCTTCATCCTCACTGGGTATGCTATTACCCTCAGCCTGTAGCTTATCTTGCAAGCCTTTTGACAACACTGTCTCAGGAAGTTCAACGAAAGAAGTATCTTCTTTGCATCCCTCATTAGTAAGACTGCATTTGTTCCTCTGCACACAAGATTCCTCTGATTTAATCATTCTGGTTTCAGTTGGAAGCTCTTGGACTGCTTCCAGCTCTGAAGCAGCAAAAGAGGGAGGACTGGCATTAGAGGTACACATTTCACTTTCAACAGCACTTCCACACGACTTTTCATCACCCATACCCGACTCTCTGCTCACAGAAATTTGTTTCTCTTCTGGTTTGTGATGTTCACTTGGGAGACCACTTGTATTCCCGCTATGACAGTTGGCTGAATTATGCTGACTAGCCAAAATCTCCAAACTCGTAGGAAGAGAATCTGTAACCCACTCGTTAATTGCACTTTGAACTACAGGAATGGATGGTTGCCTATCAGACTTATCGGGTAGAGATTCATTTTGTTGTGTTTTAGCTTCCCCTACATTCTCATCAGCGCTTTTTATTTCAGTCTGTAACTTTTTCTCAGTATTAACTCCGGAACGTCTCTCACCAGCAATGTCAGAACATCCCTCAGCAATAGGTTTCACCTCCTGCCTTTCTGGAGCGCATACAATATGAATACCTTCTCCTTTTGGTCTCTCACTACTAGAAAATGAACCAGTAAACTCAACTGACTCATCCACTGGTGCCGCTGAGCTGGAGTCTTTAACATCGTCTCTTTTATCATCCAACTTCAAACTAGATTCTGCTGGCTGGATTAAGCAACCCAATTGATTTCCAGCATCTGACTCCTGAATAATAGTGTCCCCTGGAACCATTTCTTCCTGACCAACCGATTTCAATAACATTTCAACAGACTCTGTTGATGTTGCCTCAGACCAGACATTATTACGTCTTGGTATGGAGCAAGTATCTGTAGCACTTGAACTGAACTCTATTCCACTAGTTCCCCGAGAGAAATTCTCTATCCAATGATTGTCTTCCTGAGTAGGGATACCAAGGAAAACCTCGTTCTCAACTAAGCTGTCAAATCTTAAATGCCCCTGAAGACTATCATCAAAATCGAACTTGGGAAGAGCATAGGGATGCAAAACAGAGGAAACTTTGGAGCTGTCTTCACCAGCTAAATGACTTTGATAATCATTGTCATTGTAATCCATCTGTATATCCCTGGACAGCAAAAAGAATAAGTTAAAGTTAATGGAAAGAGTAGCAAAGGAATTTAATATGTTTATAGATTTTCCTCCTAAAGCCATTCAAATCTTCCCAAGAAAAAAATCTTGAAAGCCAAATGTTTGTGGTAGTACTTTTTTTTATAAGTATGGTGGTTTTACAGTTTTACTTGTAAAAGCGCCAAATTCTGTTGGAGCTTTAAGCGCAATTAAAGTGTGGGCTTTAGCTAAGAAAAGGGCCATTGAAGAAAAAATAAAAGAAAAATAGAAATGTAATGCAAGAAAATTTATCCATAAACACAAAAAATTGAACAGAATAATGAAAAATATATGTATGTATATATATTATGTTGTGCCCTCAAAGACAAAATTGGTGTAGGCGCACGCGTCTTAGTGCCTTGAAGCCTACACTAGAACGCCAATTAAGCGAAGCAAAGTGCACAACCTGCGCTTCACCAAGTTTCAGGCTTAAGCACACTTTAAGCGAGCCTTTAGCAACATTGAGCGGCGATGTGAACTGACCTTCAGGCCCAGTCCTAAAACTATGACCTATGAAGCACAGACACCTCATTTAGGGTGAGGTGTCCGTGTCGGACACCGTTTCGGACACGAAACGCCTCGGACACGTGTCCGGGACGTTTCCGAGTAGGCCCAGCAAAAAAAAAAATCGGACACGGCAGGGACACGCGGGGGACACGGCAGGGACAATTTTTTTTTTTTTAGAAAAAGTTTAGTTTTAATTTTATTTGATTTATTTTAAGTAAATTTATATTTATTTGAATTTGGGTCTTGGGACATACTTATGTATTAGTTTATGGACTACGGTCTTATGAATTATGTATTGAATATTTGATTGATTGTCAATTTGTTATGAATGTTTCTTTTTAATTTGGTACATATTTAATTTGGTATTTTGGTTATTTGGTATATAACAAATTTGAATTAAATTTATAATTTATATATGAATGTGAAGCTTTAACAATATTAATTTTAGTATTTTATATATTATATTATATATATATAAAAATATTTTTTAATTTATTTTTACAGTCGTGTCCCTGCCGTGTCGTGTCCCCTATTTTTCAAAATTGTCGTTTCCGCGTGTCCGTGTCCGTGTCCTATCGGACACCTCTCACGTGTCCGTGCTACATAGACTATGACTTATGTCTCAATTACCCTCTTTATTACTCAGCCAATATAATTTTACACTTATTTTTTAATAAAGCCAATACATTTTTGCACTTATTCCACCAAGATTAACCAGGAAGAGAAAGAGGGCAAGGTTGACCTATAATCACCCAAACCTAAGGAAGTGATATAGCAAGGAAATCATCAAAAGGTTAGAACTATGGGAAATCGCTCTAAAGAGTAAGGGTGTTAGACAAGAAAAAAATAAACACAGTTTTAACCCCCATAAGAAGAATGAAGAAGTGAGATAGTCAGGATTGTGCCGCCTAAATCCAAATTATTTGCATGTCTCACTTAGTCTATAAAAGAATGGTATGGCCTATGAAATATAAAACATATAATTGATGTAGTATAACTGAAATAGACTAGAAGCAAAAGGGAACACATGCCATAGAGAAATATATAACAAAGGCGAAAAGCAAGTTTCATATAATGATTTTAAAAACTAGCACGATTATATGGAAGTGAATGTTACGTGAACGTCCTTCAGACAAGCTATTATATGGAAGTGAAGTTCAGCCTTTTGGGCCATATCAAACTAATTAATGTCGTAGAAATGAAGATGATAAGTGTTGTGCAATAATAGATAAGATAAAAAATAAAAAAACTATCATAACAGATGGTGCAAGTAGAACATATAGGATACAATGTAATAAAATCACCAAAGATTGACCATATCCTACAGACTTTTAGATGCATTGTTGGGGAAACCGGGTGATTAGAAGTGTCAAAAAGGATGATGAGCACCAGATTATAGTGAGGATATTTGTCTAAAAAACCGAAAATATCTTACGATCATCATCGATTTAGCTAAGAACCAAACAAGATGGAAGAAAAATACCACGGAAGAAAAATACCACAGGAGAAAATAACTAGTGGGGACAGTAATTCATGTGGGAATAAGCATGAGAGTAGGACTCCTAAAAAATTAAATTATTAAAATTAAAATTAAATGAACATGAATAGAGAAAAATAGTCTATAAGGGATTCATAAAACCCATGACGACACCAGTTGATTTGGGATTGAGAGTAGTTATTTTCTTACAAGGAAAAACATCCGCAAAGCTAGGAGGGTAAGAGAGAAACACGTGAAGTGTGGGTAAGGCGCACGTCACAGATTCGAACTACTGCAGACACAAGTCTGGCATTTAAGTTGAGAAAGGTAGAGGGTGAGCACCCTTATTCCACCGAATTTTGAGTGGTGTGCCATAGGCCCTCAAGGATTTCTAAGTTATCCAAGTTAGCTTTGCTTTCAAGAAACTTTTCAATGTTGCAGATCAACATTTGGCTCCAAGTTAGCTTTGTTTCAAAGTGTATCAAGACAATTTTTGTGTCCCGAATTTGGCTTTAAGGAGAAACATCATCTTCATTGCGACTTTTTTCTCCTTTGTGGTGTATTATAGAATAAAGTCTGAATGGATCCCACATAATAGCACCAATGTAAAGATGTAACAATAATACTAGTGCTAAATCAACAACTATCCCCAAGTAAAATCTTGAAAAACAAGGACTTTTTAAACTGAGCCACAAGGAAAACAAACTTGAACTACTCCAAAAAAAAAAAAAAAATCACTAGCATAATGCCAACGGCATAGAAAAGACTATCAAGTGACCATTGCTGACAGCACATCAAAGGTCAATCATGAGATTAAGCTTGTATTAATAATGTAAAAATCTTCAACCCATCTTCTTTAATTACTTATAAATGAATGAAGGGTCAAGCAAACAATTAAATAACTAGTGAACAAAACCCTAGATAGGAGAGTGTGGAGTTCGAGGATTAGAGTAGAGGGTTAGTATTAGGATTAGTATTATTCTCCTTTAGTGTAGGATCAATGTTATTTCCGTCATTTTTATTTTAGTATTCTCATATTACTTATTCGTAGTTTTCTATTCTTACCTGCTTGTTTCTTTCACTTCGTTATCTCTTTTTTTCCTGCTATTTATTATAACTGCGGCTTTCATTTCTACTTGAGCCGGGGGTCTACCAGAAACAACCTCCTTATACGTCAAAAGGTAGGGATAAGATCAGCGTGCACTCTACCCTCCTAGACCCGACCTGGTGGGATTATACTTGGTATGTTGTTGTTGGTGTTCTTGAAGCGAAGCTATATAGTTCTGAGCCTATATTAATTCTCGCATTAACAATACAATAATAAGCCTTTTTTAAAGCTGGTAATTACAACAAGAAGCCTTTTAACCAAAGCAGAAGCTATTTACGTGAAGAACGGTAAAGGAGCTGGTTCACTATCCACCGAGTTTAGAACCTTCCTGGCCCTCGAGGGGTTTTCGGTAATAAAAAAATAATTTTTACCCAGCATGCAGCAACTGCAATTGCAACGCAGTGTTCCCCAAAAATGTCCAATGCAAGTGATATTTTAGTTGGGCATCTAAAGCCCTACATATTAGAAAGAAAAAGGACATGGTATCTTAGTACACCAAAAAACTAACATTTTGCGAAGCTAGCCTAACCTTTCATTTTGCTCGCCAAATTACTGTGTCTAAATTGATGAAGTCTTTAATTTGAATTAAGTAAGATCACAATAAGTTCCCGCTAATTCCTTAGGACCCAACTCATTTGCAGAGGTGAAGTTGGTTAACTCTAAGCTTGTGCATTAACATAGGAAGCGATCCAGCATATGTAAACTACACGTACAAAGCATTTCGCACTCCCAAGGAAAAGACAATGGTGAAGACCCATCAACAGTAAACATTGTTTAATCTTGATCCTCTGCTATTCAAATTTTATTTATGAAACCCACAACTCCAGTCCGAATTTTTCCTTCACGCAAATCAGACATTTCCAGTACAAGTACACCAGATCAATCCATCCATCTCCAAAGAAGAAACTACATCAAACCAAAGCCTCTAGAAATGGACAATATACTAGATAACTAAAAAACAAAGGCCTGAACTAAATCAAAACAACACCCTTTATAAAAGCGATACAAGCACAAAACAACAATAATATCATCGTTATACCATTCTCTTTACCCCTAAAGTCATGCTCAAACATCAGCTACCTCGCTTGAACCGCCTAATTAAGAGAAAATCCCCAAGAATTTTTAGGAGATACTGACAGAACACAAAATTTTAAGCAATATACGAACTGCAGAAAACAAAAGGCAACCTTTTCAACGAACTCTCCAAACACAAAAGGCACCATTTTGCCAAGTATCTTTCTAGTTTGACTAGAAATTTGTAGGTGGGTGAAAATGTAACCCTCTGGCATTAAAAACCTATGTGCAAAAAAACCCTTGTCTTAAACAGAGAAAAGAGTATTGGAATAGGTCCAAATAAATCTAACTGGATAATGATAATGCAACTAAACAAGATAACAAATTTGGGATTGAGGTGTAGTTAACGTTGTACTCCCTCCGCATCAAAATTCTAGTCGTTCTTACTAAAAATATATGTCTTGAACTACCTGTCATCTTAGAAATTCAAAGGCAATATTAATTCTTTTTCTCATTTTACCCTTAGTAGTAATTGTCCTGGAAGACGACAAACACCTTGGTTATGGCACATAAATAAGGTACATTCGATGAAGAGAGATTATATTCTTTTTATGACAAGGGATCTCACAGCCGCTACCCTTCGGGTGCGCACATGGTAAAACCCCGCCCTTGTGTAATAGCCCGCAAACCACACAGGAGATATAACCCGCATTAGGCACGTGCGACAAGCCCCGTGCGAGAGATTATATCTTTAAGACATAAATAAGGGTAAAATAGTCAAACACCCTTCTAATTAATGTTCAATTTGACAAAATGATTCGTTAGAAATTTGATTACTAATTAGAGAATCTTTTTCTTTTTTCGTTTCATTCGATTCAGATATTTCTTTGAATCTAAATAATACAATTAGCTTTTCTTAAGGGGCGTGTGAATGAAATTTCGAGACAGAGGGAGTACAACTACATGCTACCTAGGTTCAGACCACAAGAGATGAACTTTTTACCTACTCAAAAGTCACCATTTCATCCTTACCACCACGAAGCTCGACGTTTAACTCTTACAAACTACCTTCTTTTTATCTACGTAAATCGAAAAAGAACAATCTTTTATACAACCCAAATTAGTAACAAATCACCAAAAAATCTTAGTCTAACTAGTCATACACCTGCATTCACTACTTATGAAAACTACAACAACAGTTCAAAAAATTAACACGGCTAAGGAAATGAACAGTTACCAGAATAAATAAGTGTAGAGACGCTACCTCCCTCCATCCGGTGATGAGATCTCAACCGTCGATCAAATCAACCCTAAACGATCGACGCTTCACCATCTAGGGTTTCACCGCAACAACTCCGAAACTTCTAGAACCAAACCCCCAAAATCGATTAACCCTAACAGACACGTAAACGACGTCGTCGAAAAAGAAATCTTTCAACCTTGAGAACGACGAAGATATATTAAAGTGAAACAACTACTGACATTGAGTGTACAATGAGCTTATTTATATGTACGAATAATAAGTGTCTATTTCTGTGTGTAACTAAAAGGTGTGTTAGTGTGTGAAATTTTGCTTTGTGTTTTTTTTTATAATCAATGACCCTCGATAAAATATAACAAATCATATGTGCGTTATATAAGAATCGTCATAAAAAAATCTCTTTTAACTAATTTGCTCGATTTTTTTGATGAAAAGACGTGAGTATTGGATCAATTTTGAAAAAGTGAGGCGTTTGCGTAAATGGTAAGATAATAACTCCATTCATTTTATAAAGACCCCTTTTAACTAATTTGCTCGATTTTTAGAGGAAAAGACGTACGCATTTGATCAAATTTTGAAAAAGTAGGGGTGTTTGTGTAAATGATAAGATAATAACTCTATTCGTTTTATAAAGACTCTTTTAACTAATTGCTGGTTTTTTCGAGGAAAAAGACGTGTCGTTGATCAATTTTTTTTAAAATGTTTTTGGGTAAATGGTAAGATAATAACTAGGGTCAAATTTCAAAGGTGATGTACTTTTTTAAAATGAGGGGGAGGTTTATGTGAATAGAAATGAATAAATGGGATGAAATCTAAACGGGAGGGAATATAGTGAGGTGCGGTATCTTATTGGATTATATTGGAGCCAATGTGACGTTTTGGTCGTTTAAGCACCGGCACGGTCGTTTAAAGTCATAAGCGGGTGAGTTACCAATAGACCATTTTTTAGTCATTATTTTGCCTCTGGCCTAAGTGAAATTGTTTTGACACTGTCATTTAATTTGCACGATCTCACTCAACTAGCGTTTGTTATGCGTCACACGAAATAAAGTTTTTCATTTTTTTCTTTTACTACTCTTTCTGTCCCAATTTTGGTGGTGTATTTTTTTTAGTATGTTTCAAAAAGAATGTCACATTTCTATATTTAGAATTAATAAAACTTAATTCTCATTTAACTTAATAAGTTGAATTGTAACCACACAAATATCTAATAGCATATTTGATGAAGGTTCTCGAAAGTCCAAAAGTGATTATTATTTTTAAAAGTGCTTTGTTTTTAAGATTGATGTAATTGACCAATCTTTATGATAAACAAAGAAGTATTGTCCCATAATAACATAAATTATGTTTCAGAAGTTAAAAGGACATTTTTTTTCTTATAAGAGCTTGCTAAGTATAAATTATTGTTCTAACATTGACAAAAGAATTTTCACTCTTTTGAAAAACGAAAAGAGAAGAAAGAAAAGGCAATTGAGACATAAATATCACTTTCTAGAGTTTTTTGGGCAAAGTAGGAATGATGTCAAGACAAATAATGAGAAAATGCCTTTTGTTTTCCTATTGCAATCTTAGGCATGTTCTCTGGTTTTTTGAAACATGCACAACAATTCTCATCGCTTATCCGAATTGAAATTTGTTGTTTTCCTGGTTATGATTTGGTGAAACTAAATAAAATTGAATGAATAGTTAAAAAAAACAAGAAGGTTAATATGGTGTCAGTAGCAGTAGTATTTAGGAAGTAGAAGAAGAGGAAAGAGTAGAGAAGAATGTAGTGTAGTGTGTATCTTGTGATTTCTTCATCAAAATGTATCTTTGCATTGCGTCTTAGATCTATATATATTACATGAATTTATAAGATAGAGAAGCCTCTTTAGAGTTAGTTAGTTGCTAACTTCCTTAACTAACTTTCCAACAATTTAACTAACTTCTTGACTACTTAACTAACTTGTTGACTAGTTTAACTAACTTCCTAACTAGCTTTTGTCTTTGTTTGTCTTCTCAACAACCCCTCAAGCTGGATACTGAAAATACATTCAGTAATCCAAGCTTGAAACACAAATACTGTTGAATTATATTCAACCCTTTGGTAAACAAATATGCAGATTGGTTAGTAATGTTTGTATTCAGTTTTTACTATATCTTTTTGAATTTTTTCCCTTATGAAGTGTAGATCAATCTCTATATGTTTGGTCCTTTCATGTAATACTGGATTTGCAGCAATTTGCATTGCAGATTTGATGTCAGTGTATACTGTCACTGGTAAGTCAATTTTTATTCCAATTTCTTCTAGTATGCCAAGTATCTAATTATTCCTGCTAGGCTTCTGTATTCTGGTTCAGTTGAGCTTCTGAATATTGTAGATTGTTTCTTAGATTTCCATGATATAAGAGAGTCTCCATATTTAATAATGTATATGAGGGCAGGTAGCTCGGGCAGCATCATAGTATGTTGTTACTCTTTCTTGTGTTTTACTGGATAACATAATACCTTGTCTAAGCTGATTTTCGATGAATCTGACTATTCTTAGTGCAACATCAAGTGTGATTTATTTGATTGTTGTAGGAACTGACTTAGTGTTTAAACACTGTAGGTTATACCTGATCTTGTAACTGTTAAATAAAGTAGTTTTCCTATCAGTCTTTGGTAAGAACTGATATCTCTCAATACTTCATCTTCTGATTTTGTCTTCTCTCTTTTTGTGTGTTGCTGCTGTTTAACGTGATCATCATATTATTTGGTAGTTAATTTCAAGTTGCAGTCAATAGGGGTATTTATAGGTTTAGCATCAGACATGCCAAGCTCAAAAATTAGTTCTAGAGCATATTTTCTTTGGTGCATTAGAATTTCTTTTTCTGATCTTGCAAATTCTATGCCCAGAACATACTTTAATTCTCCTAATCTTTCATTTTGAATGCCTGTTGTAGGGCATGTTTTGTCTCATCTATTTGCTCCATGTGATATCCAGTAATCAACATATCATCCGCATAAACCAATACCAAAGTTATTCATTTTCCTATCTTCCTTATAAACAAGAATAATTAATATTGGACACGAATAAATAGTTGAAATGACATTATTACCCTTATCACTTCCCACTTAAGTACTTTCTTTTCTAAACAAATATTTTTATATAATGTTTTAATATAATATTTTGTAAAAAAAATATTATTTTTTAATATAAATAAATATTTTAATTTTAAAAGTATACAATATTTACTAACTTTAATATAACAAACCAATCCAAAGAAATAATTTCTGCATAACTAAACCCTGCATTACTAATACTGTATAACTAATACCTACATAATCATAATCAACTATCAAAGAATCCCTAAGGTTTTCAACCTCACAAATTTGTTTGTAATCTCTCATGGTTTTTATCCTACTTCACTGGCCGCTAGACCATATCCACGACCATTTTCTCACTCCCCTTTAAACCGGTGATCAGAAACTTGACAAAACAATGCAGTAGCAACAGCTGTACCAGTTTTACCTCATCTTTACAGATAACTTTCATGTCACAAAATAAAAATTGAACCTAAGTAACTGAATTGCCAGAACATGTAGATAAATTGAAGTCAATGTACATTCACTTAATAACAGATCAAATCAGAACCCTACAAACTGAAGGAATGAACAACCATTTCCTTGAAAATTAGTTAGGCCTTTCTAGCTCACACCTTACTCTGCCTATGTTGTAAGATCAACTCAAGACTTTCTCTACAATATTCAGCACAACTACGCCCACCATGGCTTCTCCGTAAAAAATTTTGAAATTACATATTGGAATCTTGAAGAGTAAGGAAGCCACTCAATTATCTGAGACGCCTTTTTATTGGCTCTTCTGTTAACACATTTCTGTATGGAATCACGAAGCTTCTTTTCGACGTTTTCCATGACCCAATTGAGAAGATTGTCCGATGGAATACTAGCTTCCTTTGCGTATCTTTCGAGAACCTTAGGCAAGAATACTCTTTTCGACTTCTTTACAACGATGTTAGTCTGTAGGAACTCTTTCTTTGCTGCTTCCAGTTCCTCTATAATATTTGAGGCTGTGTACACTTTCAGCTAAAAAAGAAAAAAGAAACCGAAGAAAATGTTAGATGTTTGGCTTTCTAACTAGAAACAGCTGGTCCTTTTCTCCGATAAGGAAAAGATCTATCAGTGGTAACGTTTCAGAGATACAATCCAAGAACAGTACTCGATAATTGGGATGTTCATATGTGTCAGGAAATATACAAGGAAATACAATTTGCTTTAGATACAATGCATATTGATAGGTTTCACTTGTTAGTCCGTTTTGCTTCAAATCTTTCAAAAAGTCCTAAAGAAACCAGTATTGTTGCTTTCTTACCAATATAAAGAGAAAATGACACTACTTACCAAGAGATCGGAAGAAGCTCCCGTGCATATATACAAGAAAATACAAAAAAACAATATAATCAGGAAACAGAACTACTTACCATGGGATCGGAAACAGCACCAGTGCAAAGAGCAAAGCAAACAAGGGGCTGGCATTCTTGAAGGGCAAAGTTTGAACTGATGAGTTGCCTTTCTTCTCCTGATCTTTTCCATAAAGCAGTTGACAGAATGGTCTCCAACCACTGTAGTTGGAACAAAAATATATTTTAGCAACTCAAAGTGTGTCATCTACAAACATGACTTGTAATTCTTGATAAGGATGAGAAATCACCAACTGTTGCTGAAGTAATTATCTATGAATTTACTACGCTTTTATAGTTCAGAGAACCATTTTGCTCAATTATTGTTATATATGATGAGCAAAAAGAGGAAGGATCCAAGTTCATTTCTAAGTATGTTACCCCTGCTATTTAACTGAAACTTTTAATCAATACAGATCAGAATAGTGAATACCCATCCTATCCGAGGCGTACGCAAGCCAAAAATCGACTGTTCAATGGCATTTGCACTTATGACCTGGCCACCAACATTGTAAGCAGCCTGCACTATACAGAGAAGCAAATGGTGATTCAACTACTCAAAAATACATGCATGAACAAAAATGAATTCTAGTATACATAAATAGTTGTAAATAAAACTTGCAATCCACAATAAACAAAAAGAGTAGAAGGAGAACAACACAAAGTAACTTAGACTACCTTGTGAAACAATGCCAACCTTCGAAGGGAGTTCTGTGGTATCCCATATGCCAGATATGCCTAAATAAGACAAGGAGAAAGAGATGTAAAGAAACTTAATAAACAAATCGAAAAAGGAGAAAGTATACAAGTAAGAGCCATCTTTACATGCATAACTAAGGAATTGTACAAGTTGATCCAAAAAGCCCTTTTTGCATTGGTTTCCATCTGACTGAGATTCACTCTTTCCAATTGCTCCACCAAAACTCTGAAAGTTCAAAACCAAAATATGAGATTCTCACGTAATCTGCTTGGTGCTTTATAGGCATTTTTGCTATACAGAGATAAAGCTGCATACGTAGCACGCGTTGCACCAACAAAAGATGAAACAAAAATGAGATCAAAAGCTTGAGACTGCTAGTAGTAGACTATGAATCTTCCATCTATATTGTTCCTATTGAGTATCAAGTTGATGCACAAGGTCTTTCTAACTCAGTATCTTGCACCTATAAATATTAGTTAAGTTCTAGAAGGATTGCAAAAGGATCTAATTTCTGGTCAGAAAATAGTAATTCAACTTAGTATTTCTTTTAAATCTGGCCATATGGCCCATATCCACAACTATAATACATTAGAAGCTATTCCAGTAGAATCAGAACTTCTTAATATCTAAAAGAGATGGTGATTGACTAAATGACCCTGATTAAACATAATGCTATTGGTTAGTGAGAAAATGCAGAATTTCCCGAGCATTTAGGAATTCCTATGATCCAAATTAAGAATATGGCCGTAATTATGATTACAGCCTCTCGTTTATTCTTGTTTCCTTTGTTTTAGTAGGGAATAACTTTATAAGGATAACAGTGATTGGCTTTCGCGAGAGTGCTTATTCGGTCTTCTACATAGGTTGGCCTACAAATGCAATGGCTGCTAGTGACCTGTTTAGTACCTATCTACACCTCTATAAGAAAAAAGAGTGCTACATGTAAACAATGTGTGCCAAAGATTAACTCGAATTCCCATTTTCCAGGCTACACATTTTGGAGCATAACATAATTCTGACTCAGTGGTGGCTCCGAGACAAACAAAATCCTTTCAATGGGAGAAACAACTTCAAGAAAGATGTCTGAAAGTTGATGTTGTGTTTGGGGAGTGAAAAAAATTTACCAGTTTTTCAAATTTAAAGGACTAACGAAAGATCATTCTAATGTGTAACCAAACATAGTTTTGAAAATATTTTTTGATAAAAAGGAAAAAAAATCATGGCCAAACGGGGCCTAAGACTAATCTTTCCTAGGTTCCTCAACTTTCAAGTGGTAAACTTATGCAGTTTAATCTGGTTTTATGCTATGAAAGAAATGCACCTGTAGTTGCTAATGGCATAAGATGCACGAGAGAAGTTATTCTTGTCTGTTGCTATCCAAGATATTTCAATAGTTGATTTGCAAAACCAATCTCTCTCCTCTTTAATATCATGCTGTGGAATTATCACATTAGTGGATGACCTTGATGACAAAGGTGACCGCTTTTGTTGAGTGCTTGTAGGTTCTGTGATACGGAGCCAACAATATATTGCAGCCATGCACCTTACCATTTCCTCAGACAACTTACTTGGGCACTGGTAGAGATGATCTTTAAGAGTTCGTGCCAGAGGAGATTTTTCCATTGATGGTACCTGTCCTTGCTCCTGCAACAATTGATAGAAAATAACATGAATCGATCATGTGTAACAGATATTCCGCATGAACTAGAGGAATAAATTAAGGCGAAATACATAGATAGCCCCTTTTAAGTTGTCACCAATGGTCAGTTGAACAACTTAAGTTACCTGTTGGAAATTTATCAATGTGGAATAATGTTTATCCCATTATTTATGACTCGAACAATTGGAGCCCCGCACGTCGGAAACGTCGTTTCTACACACGTGCACACGTTGTACCAAGGATCGTAAATTTCCTTAGTGAAAGAGATATTGGTACGTAAGTAAAATGTTTGAGACATAGAATGATGGACGGTCGTTGGCCAAATGACAAAGGAAGAAGTGTGCATAGTGTAAAGATTGGAACGATAAGAAAGGGACGCGGAGCCGAGAAGGGCCGCGGCGCCACCGCGGAGCCGGGGAGCGCCGCGGTGCCACCCCCTTCAAGACCGCGACGCTAATTCGGCCGGAAGTCACTGGAGCCGCGACGCCTCCGAGGCTCGGCCGCGGCACTACCCAGGTAGAAAGTTTGAAACGAAAATATGATTTTGGAGACGTTTGGGTTGCCCTCAATTGACATTCATTCCAGCATTATTCAGCCATTATTTGGCTGATAAATGGGTGCCATTACTTGGGCAATTCATTGTCATTACATTGGTGATTCAATGCCATTACTTGGCACTTGAAGGGACAAATCTTACACACTATAAATTGAGGCATTTCGCTCAATTGAGAAACACATGAAAAATTTCTGAAAACTTCTTCCTATTTAGCATTCTTTCAATACTCAAAGTTCTTAAAGAGAAACACTTGAATTTCCTTTGCTCAAGTGTTAGTAGCTGTTTTATCTTGGGAGACTATTGCCTAGAAACGTAAAAGGATTTATACGGGACAATCTTGTCTTAAAAACAGAGTGTCATCACTCGACTCAGCAATAATTCAAATCAAGTGTTGGATCTTGTTTCTAGTTGTTTGTTAAGATTATTTCTTTTGGTGGTAATCTTTTGTTCTTCATTTTTTCTAGTTCTTGTAATAGGAGTTTACTATTTCCCGTTTGTTGTTGCTTTCATTTTTTATCTAACATTACCATGTGACCAGATAGAAATCTCTATTTGATACAGGTGTATATTAGGTTTTGCTAGTTAAGAACTAACACTTAGGGCCCGTTTGGATATGAGTCTTTTTTCCATTTACCCAAAACACATCTCCAAAACAATATTTGGTTACACATTAGAACGGTTTTTGGGTTAGTTTTTGTAAGATAATTTTTTCAAGTGAAATTTTTTCCCTCACAAACCCTCCACTTTTTTCAAGCGAAATGCATGGTCAAACACAACTTAAAACTTCCAAATACCTTTTTCCAATTCTACTTCAAATACTACATTTTTATTTTCAAATATCACTCTATCATGTCCAAACGCCTACTAAATTTTAAATTGTATATCATACGTGCATGCCATAAAATAACATGCTTAAATTGTACTCCACATGTTCAACTTCAGGTGTGCTTCACCATACTGGTAAACTAAAGCTAATGGTAGCAAATTATCAGAAGCAAAGAAACAAAAGTCAAAGTGGTTATTCCTTTTAAAGTTTCATTTTCTCACAAGAAAAAACAACTCCTAGGATCCATGTTTTTCGCCATTTGGATCAAGCAAGACCAATGCGGTCTTAAAGGGTGGCCACTTTAGCAAAATTTTTCATACTATAAGGATTCAGAGTTCTGAAAGGTAAGGCGATCATAAAAAAGAGGCAATAAAAAGGTTCAGAACCAAGCATTATTCTTTAAAGCTTTAAGAGAGTCGTGCCACGATTTCGAAGTCTGTCAGAAGAAGATGCTACTATTTGGAATAACATACTCGACTCAGAAGAGAAAATTATAAAAGTAACTAATAAACCAATGCGCAGAGCAAGAATTGGAACCTTACCTTAGCATGCTCTGAACAACTTTTCTGAATGTGGGGATTAGCTTTACTATTATAAAATGAAGAATGTCTTGATTTCGACTGCGACAAGTTTCTTTTTCCCAAGTCATTTATGGCAGCGAGAGCTTGGAACGTCCGCAAAGGAAACTTTTTGGATGAGCAAAAGGCACTTGATATTATACTTGGGTGTTTTCTTGACTCAACTTTATTATGTGCTGGAGAAGTCATGACCGAACTTTGCTCAGAAGAAGGCCGGCTAATGCATTCTTCAAAAAAGCTCCTGTACAGAGAAAGGACATGTTGTTCACGGTTTGCAACCTCTTCTTCAAGTATTTCAATCTCAGCTATCAACTCTTTTGTCTGAAATAAGAAGCAAACCAATATTAACCTTAGCTAAGTTCAGCAGAGCCAAGGTTGGGAGTTGAAAATGAGTGGAGAACATGCAATATTTTATATTGCCAACCTTATATTCAATTTGAGACCCCACGAGTGAAACCTCATCGGTTTCAACTTTCAATTACCCAAGTATTCTTCTAATAGGTAACATACTCCGACCAGTTTTATTATAAAAAACATTTTCTGGTGCTCCATTTACTATAGCTTACCAAAACAACTTAAAGGTCTAAAGTGATAAAGAGAGTACAAAAAAAGTTTAGTTGTCAAGGTCAAGTACCTGAGCAGCAAAATGCCTATGACCGGGAGACAACGTGCTAGAAGCTCGTCCCATTGCCCTCTCAAGCACCATACGCATAGATTTTTCTTGCTGCAAACGCATTTGTAACTGCTCGATCTGTGCATATTGATTATGTTAAAGAGAATTTGTCAACTGGATGAATTATTTTTATCATAAATTAAGATCTTGGTAAAGTTTTTGAGTAGTTACTTTGGACTTCCAAATGAAACTTAGTCGACTCTGCTCCAACTAATGAAATACAAATTAGACCTCAATAAGGTGTAGTAGAAGAAACATAATGATATTGAATTAGTCTGACATCTTTATACCCATGGAATATTGACCTCATTTCCATTTATAGATGTCCAAATGAATTTTCTGATATGGAAAACAAAGTTCATTTTAGCATAAAATTCAAGAATGGGGTTTTATTAAGATCCTGCTTACATAAATGAGTTAGTAACATTCAAAGATTCCACTTGGAAAACATGAAAGCTCGATATTGTATGCTTAAAAAGTATATTTTTGTTCTTTACTTTAGCGGACAGCGGTTGGAGGACAAGTGCATTCCATACCTATCTCTAACAATAATAATAAATTCTTGGAATAGCATAGACACTAGAATCAATTTATGCTTTATGCTAACTAGCTCGACATGGCTCAAATATCTCGAGTTGCTGCAGTTAAAGTAGTAGCAAGGTCTTAAAAATTGTCTGCTTTCTCAAAAAAATCTTAAACCAGACAAGAGGGCGTTGAAGATAAAACTCAGAAGTATCCAATAAATAGCACAGGGAAAATGATTTTTTTAATCTAAAAGACACGATAATACAATTGACTGCATATTGTAATGTATGATAGACGTTTTGTGATTCGTTTACATCTTTTTCCAAGGAGGCTCTGTGTTCTGGAACTGCCTCTTTGCCAATAGTTTTGGAGAATTCATGTGATGGACTTGCTTTACAACTCCTTGTTGAAGGTGGCAATACCTGCATATTCAAGATATATCTGCTCATGTCATTTACTTATCTAATCAAAATTCATCATTTCTAAAAATATATAAGTGCAGCATTGGAAACGGCTAGCCTTGTGATGATGCAAACCCGAATTATAAAAAATCCTCGAGTTTTGATATATGGAGTATAATATAAAGCGCTTACAGGTGGTTCATTCAACTCTTTTTTTACGGATGATTGTCTGTCTCCGTCTTTTGATAGAGCAGTGTTTTTGTCGGAAGCACTGAGACAAAAACATAACCAACTTAGAAGGCCAACCACACAACTCAATTGTAATTCATGCACATTGAAAAAATAGCAACTAAAGAATGAAATGACACAATATTCCCTAGGAAGGCCTACTTAATCAAATTCGTTTATCCAAATTGAGCAACTATAGTTATTTCATGTTTTTGGCCAGCAACAAGGATTAACTTAAAGGTGTTATTTCATGTTTTTGGCCAGCAAAAAGGATGAACTTAAAACTAAATAAGCACCTCTATAGCCATTTTTATCTTGTAAATGTTCACACAAGTTGCTAATGTGAATTGGTAATAATGAAAATTTTGTGTTTTATTTCGGAAGATTTGCCGATAAACTACTCTAATGATCTTTCCTTTTTCCATATACTAGAAAGCATGCTCCTCTTGCAACATAAATGTACAACTCATGAGGCCAAATCAACATATCAAATGCATTCACACTCAAGTTAAAGCCAACCATCCAATCGGACCTTACTGATCACGGAGTAAATCATTAAGTTGAAGAGGGGGGGGGGGGGGGATTTTTGCTCTAATTTGGAATCCAAGAACTGAAGATAATTCAAAAGATCTCAAAATCCAAGTCTTTGAACTAGAAAAACATGGTAAGAGAATGATTTGAATATGTCATTGTAGATTTAGTCTTTTACATGTTGGAATCACAAAGAAACAAAAAAGATTCAGTCTTTTAGACAAGAAAAGACAACATTGACTTTTTCAGTAGCAATGTTCCTCAAAATTCCATATCTCCTTAGTCATTATCATATCTAAACTAGTGGCGAGGCAGGATTTCACAAAGGGCAGTTCAACATCTACTATATATACATAAAAATAATTGACCTTGTATATATAGTGTAACTTTCCGGCGAAGGGAGTTCGAGTGAACCCCCTTCCATCTCTCTAGCTCCGCTCCTGAATTCTAAACTATAATTAACCATCTAAGAACCTAAGAACATGCAAAACCAGATAAACACACATGGGAAGAAACTGTTGGAAATATTTATTAAACATGAAATAAAGTAAATTCTATTAATTATGAATCGAACAATTGAGGCCCCGCACGTCGGAAATATGATTTCCACACACGTGCATATAAAGTGCCAAGGATCATTATTTCCTTATATGGAAGAGATATTGATACGTATACGAATTGTTTGGGACGTAAGAAAATAGACGGTTATTGGTCAAATGACAAATGGTTTCACGTTGGTAAATGAAAGGAAGAAATGTGTAAGAGATGAAACGAATCAGAAAAATCGCCGCGGAAATACTGAGAGGCACCACGGTGCCACAAGGACAGGACCGCGGTGCACGTGCTCCACTGGACCGGTGCAAATTCGATTTCGGTTCGGTGACTTCATCGAATTTAGGCACCGCGGTGCTATGACAGTTTTTTCAGTACCGTTAGAGGTGAATTAAGGCTGATTCTTGGGCTGACTTTGGAGCAATTACTCTCCATTATTTGGCTATTGAATTCAGCCATTACTAGGCTGAATTAACCTCAATATCAATGGTCATTACTTGACATTGATGACCATTCATTTGGTGAATTGAGAAGACTAAATCATCTACCTATAAATTGATGTCTTTGGCACAATTGCAAAATATACATTCACTAAACAATTTTCTAAAGTTGTCTTCCTCTCTTGCAATCACAAAACACTCAAAGATCCTTCTTCCTAAGCAAGCACTTGAGTTCCTTTGTTCATTTGTTTGATTGTTGTTTTATCTTGGGAGATAAGTTGCCATTAAAACCGTTGAAAGGATATACGGGGCAATATTATCTTAAGGATAGATTGTTCATCCAATCAACTCAGCAAGACTATTTCTTTGTTTGATTGCCAGATTTATTGTTACTTGTTGTTGTTGTTACAATTCCTATTTCCTTGTTTCTACGCTTTATATCCAACAAACTTAAGATAATATTCGCTACTTTCAACAACAACAATGTCTGCTGAAGATCAAATCAACGCTGAAAATTCGAACACCACTCAAGACAATTCCAATGCCTTCAACTCCACTGCTTTTGGCACTAATAGTGTCAATCCCACCAATGCTCAAGGCGATGACGTTGCCTACACTCCAACTAATCCAGACATTCCTAATGTCTTCCAAACCACTGTTTTTGGCACAACCAATGTCTCCACTGCTGCTCCGGGCAATTATAGTGCCTATGCCACTGCCCAAGGCGTCCAAAATGCCTATGCTCCTGTTAGAGGCATTCCCAACGCCTTTGCAACAACTCAAGGGGGTGCCACTGCCACAACACCCGTTGGTTTTCACCATGAACGTCCTGAAAAGTTCATGGGTACTCACTTTAAGAGATGGCGGCAAAAGATGTTGTTTTTCCTAACGGTTATGGAAATGTCACGTTTCCTAACCGAAGACCCTCCACTAGTTGGGGAAGACGTGGACCCTCAGCCAAATGATTTGGCGGGAGGGGGCCAAGGTAACCATGTCGCTGACGACATGAGGATGGTTCGCGAAGCACGGAAACATAGTAATTTCATGTGTAGGAACTATATTCTAAACAGTTTGTCCGATCCCCTCTACACGGTATATTGTACCGTTGAAACTACCAAACAGTTATGGGACAAACTTCAGAAGAAATACAACACCCAAGATGCGGGTAACAAGAAGTTCATCATTGGAAAGTTCCTGAAATTTCAAATGGTGGATAACAAAAGTGTGTCATCCCAAGTCCAGGAATTTCAAATGATTCTACATCACCTAGACTTGGTAGGATTGAAGCCCAACGAGCAATTCTTGGTTGGGGCATTAATCGAAAAGTTGTCTCCCTCGTAGAATGGGTTTATGAATTACTTAAAACTCAAAACGAAGGAGATGACCTTAGACGAACTTATTGTCAAACTCCAGATTCAAGAGGACAATAAGAAGGCCATGCCAAAGGGGAAACAACCCGCTGAGGCTAAGGCAAACCTGACGGAAGTCAAAGGGTACCCAAGCAAAAAACGGAAGTTCCAGAAGGATGGTCAGTCCCAAACAACTGAAAAGTTTAAGGGAACATGCAACTATTGTGGTAAAGTTGGTCATATGGCCAAAGATTGCCGCAAGCAAAAACATGATAAGGCCAAAAGCAAGGATAAGGTAAACATCGTCGAAGACACGCTCCTAGACGATATGATTGAAGAATTCTCAGCAGTGGTGCTAGAAGCAAACCTTGTTGAGAATCCGACGCAATGGTGGTTGGACACGGGTGCTACCCGTCACATTTTTTCCAATAAAGACGCCTTCTCCACGTATACACCAGTCACAGATAAGAAGTTGTTCATGGGCAACAACTCTTCTTCAGAGGTGCTGAGAGTAGGAAAGGTAATCCTTAAGATGACGTCCGGGAAGGAGCTGATTCTCAAAGAAGTGATGCATGTCTCAGAAATTCGACGAAATCTAATTTCTGGAAATTTATTAGTGAATGCTGGTTTTAGACTAGTGTTAGAGGCTAATAAGTTTGTAATCACTAAAAACGGAACATTTGTAGGAAGGGGCTTCGCATGTGAAGGCCTCCTTAAGGTTAATGTTGCACCTATAATGTCGTCTACTTAGAAAGGGGCTTCGCATGTGAAGGCTTCTTTAAGGCAAATACTGTACTTGTACTGCCTTCCATTATCAATAGAAACTGAGCCTTATTTTTATCTGTTTGTGTCTTCTAATTTATGGCACCATAAATTAGACGTGTTAACTATCAATCTATATCAAGATTGGTAAAGTTGGAATCATTGCTGTCTATCGACATAAACCCTCAACATAAGTGTGAGGTGGGCATAGAGGCAAAGACTCTCCAAAAAGTCCCCTTAGATCCGTCTAAACCCCACACATATCAACATATGTGTTATGAAGTTCGCTCAAGCTAGAGGGGGAAACAAGTATTTTGTGACTTTCTTGGATGATGACACAAGGTTGTGCTACCTTTACTTACTTAAAAGTAAAGACGAAGCTTCTAAAGCATCTAAGCGCCACAAAACAAAAGTTGAGAACCAACAATGCCAATGGGTCTATAGACAAGTAAAAATCTAAGACATCCATACGTATGTTCATAGCTATCGCCGCCTTGCGGGATCTTAAAATACATCAAATGAATGTTAAGACTGCCTTCCTAAATGATGATTTGGAAGGAGAAATATACATAGACCAACTAGAGGGGTATGTGATTCCAGAACAAGAGACAAAGGTCTGTCTGCTTGTCAAATCATTGTACACAGGCCCAAACAATAGCACGAGAAATTTAATAGTACCCTACTATCGAAAGGGGTCTCTATTAATAAATGACGAGTGTGTTTACATGAAGAAGAAATGACTGATTCATTAGGCATAAGTAATGACCGATTCATTAGGCATAACATTCCTCTATGTAAACGACTTGTTGATCACTGGGTAATCCTAGAGACTAAGAATGTGCTAAAAACAATGTTTTGACATGAAAGATATGGGTGTCGTAGATGTTTTCTTAGGGATCAAGATCTCTAAGACAACTAACGGATTGGTCTTGTCTCAATCTCACTACATCAAGGATGAAGAAATTTGAGACGTTCGACAGTTCATCGGTAACGACACCATTGAATAGAAGTCAAAAGATTGACAAACATCTTGGTGTGCCTATACGCCAGGAGCGATACGCAAAGGTGATTGGGAGTTTGATGTATCTCACAAACTGTACTCGACCAGACATCGCTTATGCAGTCAATAAATTGGCTAGGTTTACCCGAAATTCAAGTGAGGATCACTGGAAAACGTTGAACAGGGTACTACGGTTCCTGAAATTCACGCTAAATTTTGGGTTACACTATTCGAGATATCTAGCTGTACTAGAGGGGTACAGTGATGCAAACTGGATATCTGATAGCGACGACATCAAGTCCACCAGCGGATATATTTTTACTATCGGTGGTGGAGCTGTGTCTTGGAAATCCTCTCGACAAACTCTTATTGCCCGATCCACGATGGAGTCGGAATTTATCGCTTTAGACAAAGCAGGAGAAGAAGATGAGTGGCTTCATGGTTTTCTAGAGGATGTCCCATGTTGGGATAAACTCGTGTCTTCTGTAATGATCCACTGCGATAGTCAGTCGGCTCTAGGAAGGGCACGAAATTCTTTGTACAACGGCAATTCTCGTCATATTCGACGGAGACATGAGTCCGTTAGGCAGCTGATCACCTCGGGTGTTATTTCCATTGATTACGTAAAATCAAAGGAAAATATTGCGAATCCTCGACGGGAATGACCGGAGATCGGATGTTACGCACTGCAGGAATGGGCTTAAAACCCAAACAATAAGAATCGACATGGACACTGACACTTACAGTTGGAGATCTAGGAATAAGGTTGATGGGAAAATTAAATTGTAAAGGTTAAAGTCGGTAACCGGTGGAAGCAAGAGCACTTCGGATAATGTCTTCTTCTTAAGAAACATAATCCAAGGTCGTTCCCGTGATAGACATAAAGTGCTACCTTAAGAGGGGTAAATGATAAGTTTCCAAACCTTTAATGATCCTCAATACTTGAGGTTAGGTTGGAAAATTTTTAATGGTTCCTAGCGTTTGTAAAGCGGGGTATTGCAGGATACCTCGTAGGAGACCACCTATTAAAGTGTGAGGACAGACCGCCTCAAATGAACGCACTTAAGAATCCAAGTGTGTCCACGGCCCACGATGGACAAAAACATAAGAAGGATTGAGTAGGAAAGGTGTTGTGTTGATACCATTGTCTTGGCATATACTAAACACTGACGGTTCAAGACATCACGTTCACCGCACAGTAAATATGTCCGATGGTATTCTACTATGATGCAACATCGTTCCGCCGAGTGATTGCTCGAAAGGCATCATACGGGTGCACCAAAATCTCTTCCAAGAGGGGATTGTTGGAAATATTTATTAAACGTGAAATAAAGTAAATCCTATTAATTATAAATCGAACAATTGGGGCCCCGCACGTCGGAAACATGATTTTCACACACGTGCATATAAAGTGTCAAAGATCATTATTTTCTTATATGGAAGAGATATTGGTACGTATACGAATTGTTTGGGACGTAAGAAAATAGACGGTTATTGGCCAAATGACGAATGGTTTCACGTTGGTAAATGAAAGAAAGAATGTGTAAGAGATGAAACGAATCAGAAAAATCGCCATGAAATCGAGAGGCACGCGGTGCGCGAGCGAGGACCGCGATGCCTCGCTGGACCGCGGTGCAAATTCGATTTCGTTCGGTGACTTCATCGATTTAGGCACCGCGTGCCCTCCCGAGGACCGCGTGTTACGGCGCTTTTTCAGATGCTAGAGGCGAATTAAGGCTGATTCTTGGGCTGACTTTGGAGCAATTACTCTCCATTATTTGGCTATTGAATTCAGTCATTACTAGGCTGAATTAACCTCAATATCAATGGTCATTACTTGACATTGATGGTCATTCATTTGGTGAATTGAGAAGACTAAATCATCTACCTATAAATTGATGTCTTTGGCACAATTGCAAAATATACATTCACTAAGCAATTCTCTAAAGTTGTCTTCCTCTCTTGCAATCACAAAACACTCAAAGATCCTTCTTCCTAAGCAAACACTTGAGTTACTTTGCTCATTTGTTTGATTGTTGTTTTATCTTGGGAGATAAGTTGTCATTAAAACTGTTGAAAGGATATACAGGACAATATTATCTTAAGGATAAATTGTTCATCCAATCAACTCAGCAAGACTATTTCTTTGTTTGATTTCCACATTTATTGTTACTTGTTGTTGTTGTTACAATTCTCATTTTCTTGTTTCTACACTTCATATCCAACAGAAACAAGGCTTTCTACACATTTGGCCGCTCGGCCAAAAACTTTCACATCCCCAAAGTCGATAAACATAAATTATACACGACTACACACATATATACATATGTTATACATCTACCGATTTTTTTTTTGGGGTGGACGGCTATACTGAGTAAAAATCCCAAACAAAAATTAAGGAAACTATCCTCAGAAATCGAACCTTTTACAGCGCCTATGCTGAGAATAACCATATGCACATTTCCAAGAACTTCCATTTTGTTTCCTCCCAACACTTCTCTGATTTTCATCTTTTACTAAACCATTCATTGTTTCTTTTACTATGTTAGGAACCAACTAGAAAAATTCTGATATCTCACATTATATTCTTGAATACACTACAAACTCATAACATGTACACACATATTTAAGAAAATCAAGAAAAAACAAAAAGGCAAATTCTTTTAGCATGAATAAGAAAGCAACAAATGAATGGGGGCTGGACCAAGATTATGATGAATGGGCTACAGGAAGAATAAATGAAGGAATGAAAGAAGGATAAATAATTTTTAATGGGGTTTTAAAATAAATAAATTGGACTATACTAAATTATCAATCTTCAAGAAATTGAATGCAGAGACAATGTTAAAGAAGAGGTTGAAAGAAAACACACACTAACACTAACACTAACACATATACAAAAGTTATTGTAGCAATTTACCACAGAGAGATGGGACCAAGTTAGCTGCAAAGAATTGAATTGCTTAACTTTGTGTAGTTGTGAGCATTGAATGAGATGCTATTTAATTTCACCTGCCACTCTTTGCATTTAAACTGTTGATTTTGGTCAGAACTTTAACGAAAAATACAGAGGGGGTGATTTTTTTTGAAAGACGGAATTGTTAAGAATAAGTGTGTATTGGATGCTAACTTTTAATTACATGACAGTTAGCCCCGGCCACGGTAACATATGTGACTTCGAGTTCTAAAGAATATTACAAAATTATTATTAATAATTTTATTTAATAATATTAATTGATAATTTAGAATAAAAAATAATTGACGTGCTATAACATATCAAATTCGTTAATATATATCTTGATGGTCAATGACCAAAAGAATTGTATAAATTATATACAATTACAAATGATTTTTTTTTTACAAATTGAGCAATGCAAACGAAAAATGAAATTAAAAAATGAAGTCGCAGATGACTTCGCCTAAAGCTAAAAAGTCTAAAAAGACAAATACAACATCTTCATTACAATCGCTTGAACAATAAGCTTAATCTAGAATAAAGATAGCAATTGTAATATGAGACTAGATGTTGTTATACAACTTTAGACTAGATGTGTTGATCCAGTTTTCTAAAGTAAAATTCGAGAGCTCTCTTGAAAATTCTTCACGCTCAAATCTGGATATCGATACTGTGAAGCTCCCCTCTATTTATAATGTAGAGCTTCCCTTGAAATTCTCTGATTGGTTGCGGAGGTTGAGTAAAAGAAGACATCTGCTTGGATCGATTCTTTCTCCTGAAAAAACTCAGCGTCTTGGACTTGGTCTTCACGCTGCTTCTTCTCCAAGTCTTTGACTGTTTCTCTTACCACACTTTAAACACAACAACATTGTAAGCTTGCCTAGGTCATTTTTTTACTCACAATAACACGTCCTGTTTTGACCGGAAGAATAGGCAAAATCGTTATAGAGATGTTGTCAGGAATGTTGTCACAACATCGCAGGCAACATCCTAAGATGTTGTCCTGAGCATTTACTCGATCAAATTCTTCATATCCGAAGCGCAGGAAGGATCTGACTAGAAAGGCTCGAGTGAATACCGCAACGCAATAAGGCGAGTTGTCACAACATCCATCCAACATCAACAATTGTTATAGGCCTAAGATTATTAAGATAACTCTTGAACAGTTATACCAGCCTTTTGGGGCTACAAAATTTCAGACTTGAGCTATGTACTTTGCCATAGTCTAGGTAGTACTGTTCTAAATTAATGTTGTGTGGTCGTCCTTTTCAATTGGTATGAACCATGCGTTTAGACTTGTGGTATTTCTGGCCAAAAAATTATTCACAATGGGCAATAATTAATTTGCACGCGTTAGGTCAAGAAGTTACAATTGTTAACTTTCATCTAATCCATCATGCAAATAGTAATTAACAGCCTTTGAAGTAACCTAGATCGATACTAGAAGAACTCGTCAAGAGAAGAAGCAAACCCAAGTTATAATTGTTAACTTTTATCTAATGCATCATGCAATTAGTAATTAACAGCAATTGAAGTAATCTAGATCGATACTAGAAGAACTCATGAAGAGAAGAAGCAAACCCAGAGAAAGGAAACCAGAGCAAATGATTTGGAAAAATATCTTCTCTTAGCTTCATATTCACAATGATTCCACACACACACAATGCTATAACTAACTCAAGTGAGCTGTTATCGAGCTGTTCGATCAATCCACTCACTACAACTAATTACAACTAACTATAACTTAACTCTAACTAACACCTTTAATCATAACTAAATTGTCTACTCGTCTAACTAACTCCCTGAAATTAAGGGACAGTTCTGTACAAGTTGTGAGCTCCTTTACCCCCTCAAGCTAGGGGCAATGAAGATGTTCTTCATTTCTAGATTGGATAGCAAATAAGCATGTTGAACTTGAGTAAGAGCCATAGTGAGTAAATCCGCTTGATGTTCTGATGAGGCCAAGTAAATTAGTTTGATGAGCTGCAATTGCACCTTTTCTCTAATAAAATGACAGTTAATATCTATGTGTTTGGTACGCTCATGAAACACCAGATTAACATCTATTTGAATAGTTGATTTACTATCATAGTAAATTGGAACTGGCAAGTGAACATCTACATCAAGAGCTTTGAATAAGCTGATCAACCAAACAAGTTCAACAACTGTACCAGCTAGGCTTCTGTACTCTGCCTCAACAGAGCTCTTGGATATAGTGGATTATTTTTTTGATTTCCAAGATATGAGAGAGGCACCATACTTCACAAAATAACTTGTGACTGACCTTCTAATATTAGGACAGGAGGCCCAGTCAGCATAACAAAATGCTACTAACTGATTGCATGAAGAAGAGGCCATAAGAATTCCAAGGCCGGGAGATTGTTTGATGTATCTTACCACCCTAAGAGTTGCTTCCATGTGAGATGACTTAGGAGACTGCATGAATGACTTAAACATTGTACTATAAAAAATATCTGATCTAGTATTGGTGAGATAAATGAGTCGACTAACCAATCATTGATATTCACCAGGATTATAAAGCACATGATCAAGAGGCACATTATCCTCAAGAGAAGGAAAATGTGTATCAAACTCAGTAGTGGTGAGTTTCTGATTGAGCTCCATAGGAGCCTTAACATGTCTAGCACCAGCAAAAAAAGATCTGAAATAAGCTCAAGGGCATTATTTTTTAATGCATGAGAATGCGCTCCTTACTTCTTGCAAATTCAATGCCCAAGAAATATTTCAAATCTCCTAAGTCTTTAACGTTGAAAGTGCAATGTAATGCAGATTTGGTGTGTTGGATCAACATAAAAAAGAATCAAAACTATTTTCCCAACATCTTTCTTAATGAACAAAGAATAATTCAAATGACTTTGCACAAAACCATATGATATAAGTGCATTGGTGAGTTTGATATTCCATTGTCTAAAATCTTGTTTAAGATCATACAAAAACTTAAGAAGTTTGCAAACTTGAGATGTACCAGTATGAGACTTAAAGCCTTGTGGTAAATCCATATGTACATCTTCATGTAGATCTCCTTGTAAAAATGCATTATAAACATTCATTTGTTGGATTGGCCAATTTCTAGCCACAGTAAGTGACCATTTTCACCACGAAAAGGTATCCTAATAATCAAGACCCTTCTTTTAACTGTATCCTTTGGCCACCAATCTTGTTTTGAACCTTTCCACCTCCGATCCCCATTAGCCTTATATTTGATTTTATAAATTCATTTGCAACATATGACCTTCTTGACATGTGGAAGAGAAACCACCGACCAAGTCTTATTATCTTCCAAAGCCTTAATTTTGGCATGCATGGCATCAACTCATCTAGGATCCTTGTGTGAGTGTGGCTTAGTTTCAGCAGAGAAATAAGCAATATAACTTTGATACTTGGAGGACAGACAATTATAACTCAAAACATCTGAGATAGGATAAAGACGAGCTTGCAGAAATATTAGAATTAGTATGAGCCTTCTGAGATTGAGTAATGTAATCCTTCATCCGAATTGGCGGTTTAGTAGATCTTGTAGGTCTAGAGCCAGTATGCATAGATGATGCAACATTAACAGGGTTTATGTTATCAAATTGTGGTACTATTGCAGGTATTCAACTGCAGGTAAAGGATTAGGAGTGGACTATGCTGTGAGGACAAATGAGGATTATCAGGTAAAGTGGTGTCATGTGGAGGTGGTTGTGTCATTATGTTGGGAGTAGAAGAAAACTCCTCTGCATATGTGTAACGACCCGTTTGGTCGTTTAGCACTTTAAAACTATGAAAAGGGTATGAGACTATAGGATATTTAGTATGTTTTTAATAGATGATATGGTGCCGAATTTTAATTAAATAAGTGAGTGGGCCAAGCCCACTACCTTTTTGGGTAGGGCTCGGCGTGTGTACAAAAGAAAAGGGGGAGGGGAAAACTAGGGCAGAAAAGAAAAAAGGAGAGGGGAACGAGCGCAGCACGCATGGGAGGGAAAGAGAGGAGAAGGAAAGAAAGGGAGAAGAAAGATAACGCTAGTAACTAGACGAGGAGGAAGTGCTCAATTAAGTTCAGGTTAGATTCTATATTATATGGTTGAGTTAATCTATTCATTATCCTTATAATAATGTGTGGTAGAACGAAATCAAATTTCAAAGAGGTCATTACACGAAAATTCCACAATCCACTTGAATAGAGAACTTGAGGGATTTATCATGGCATAATGATTACAGCAGCATATAAAACGTGAAAACTGTATAAATCCGTAAGAAATATAAAAGTATGTGTTGAACGAAAGTTTTCGATTACTCTGTTCCCGTCAGTTTGAGATCTTACGGAGATAAATCCGACTTACAGTTTGAAAGTTATAACCGTTTAAAGTTACTGCCTCGAATCAACCAAAATCCAGACGAGCAGCATGTAATACGTGAAAACAGTACAAATACGTAAAGAATATAAAAGTATGTGCTGAATAGAAGTTGTATATTTCTCTGTTCCCGTTAGTTTGAGACCTTACGGAGATAAATACGACTTATGGTTTGAAAGTTGTGACTGTTTAAAATTTCTGCCTTATTTTACAAAAATTATGGCTTTCGTAAATTTTCACCAGCTACACTAAGTACTGTCATATGGGATTCGGCATAATAAGAGATCCTAGTGTCGCCTTCGACGTGGTACAATAAACACCTTATTTGGAGTTACGAATATAATGTTATATCCTTTACAAGCGGGAGATACGAGAAAGTTGGAAGAAAGAAAGATTATTTGAATTTTCTGAAGTTATGCTAATATTTTATATGAGTATGAGTTTATCATACAATTGAAATGGTAAAAATCTTGTTAATATAAATATAGCAATATGGGTGTCCTTAGATTCGTATTCTAACGTAGTTTGCATATTTTCTAGATTTTAAGCGTTCAGAGGCTCTATGTAAAGGGAAGGCATTGGTTTGATTGTTCGTGGCACCTGCTCGGCATTGAGGTAGGTTACGGTCTACTTTAGTTAGACTCTGATTAGAGAATCGTATGTAGTTGTAGGAAGTGACATGGATATCATGATAGAACGTCGGCAGGACCGCGATGCCGAAGGGGTTTGTCGCTATATGCGTTATTTTTCTGTGATTGTCACCTGATTGTATCTCCGTAACATACTAGCTCATTTGTCACGTGAAAATAAAGAAATTGTAATCTTGATAATTGGACATAGGACAGTGATATGACTTGTACTTGTCGATTGTATATTAGTGATATGTGTTGACTGATATCATGCCTGACATACTTTCTATATTATTTTGTGATGTTGGTGAGGGGAGTGATTGAGTGACTCCGAGGTTTTTGTCGGAGATTGAGAGTGATTGAGTGACTCCGAGGTCTTTGCCGGAGATTGAGAGTGATTGAGTGACTCCGAGGTCTTTGCCGGAGATTGAAAGTGATTGAGTGACTCTGAGGTCTTTGCCGGAGATTGAGAGCGATTGAGTGACTCTGAGGTCTTTGCTGGAGAGCACGAGTGCGATTGATAGCCTCCGAGGTTTATGCCGGAGAGCACGAGTGGTACATGGACTTCGGGTCCCCACGGTCATGGCTTGGTATGCCTTAGCGTGCGTGTCTGAGTGGAGTGAGAGAGGTGACTATTGTATTGCATTGCATTCATTTGCTCGTATATTTGACTGATCATCTGGTGAATTTTATCTCTCCTGGTTGTTTCATGATTTCTTTACATTCTACTTGTATATGATATGTGACCATACCTGTTTGCTCTATGTGCTATTTGTTGGTTTCAACTTCTTCATGCGTTATCTAATCATTGTCGGCCTATGATGCTTACCGGTACTAGTGTTGTACTGATACTACTCTTGCTGCACTTTTGTTGAGTGCAGAGTACGATCCAGGTTTCAGTTCTACGCCCCGTGGCTGATACGCGAGGTGGACATCTTCCAGTCATTCAGGGTGAGCTACTTGATCGTCCGTAGCCCCTGAAGGGCTTCTTAGTTAATTCCATTTTTCTTTGGTTATTGACAGATAGTATATAGCCTTCGGGTATTTTTCAGACTTCTATTCAGACCATGTTTAGCGCTCTTGTACCCTTTTGACAAGATTTTGGGAAATTAAGTATTTAAGACCTTATAATTTCTTTTCTTTATTTATCTTCCTGATTTAACTTGTTAATGAGAAAGTGGTTCACCTACTCGGGGGAATATGGTAGGTGCCATCACGACTTGTGAATTGGATCGTGACAATATACTAGAGGTGGGACACTATGTATATTATGGTAAGGTACATCAATGTCATCTTTAAGTTTCTGAAAAGGAATCTCTACTAATAAAACAGACTCTATTTTCAAGAGCATAAAGTTTGTATCATTTCTGATTAGTACCATAATCAAGTAGTACCGTCTTAATTGTCCTTGCTCTAAATTTGTCATGTCTAGGCAATTTAATTGCATAACACAAGCATCCAATAACTCTCATGTGCACCAAAGAAGAAATTTTGTGATATAGCATCTCAAAAGGTGACTTGTGACCTAAACTTGACAAAGGAACTCTATTAATGACATATGTAGCAGCTTCTATAAAACAACCCCGAACCCATCAGGTAAGTGTCCTTGAAATTTTATTGCTCTAGCAGTTTCAAAGATACATCTATATCTTCTTTTCACCACTTGTTTTGCACATCTATATCTTCTTTTCACCACTCGTTTTGTTGTGGGGTGTAAAGACAGAAACTCTGATGAATGATCCTATGTAACTGAAAAAGCTCTTCACATGACTGATTAGAAAATTCTGAACCATTATCAGATTTAAATATCTTCACCTGTTTATTAAATTGATTCTTGACCATGGAAAGAAAAAAAATCAACAATTCAGGAACATCTGATTTAACTCTTAACAAGAATGTCCGAGTCCATCTAGAGAAATCATCAACTAGAGTAAAAAAATACTTCATTTCATTATAAGTAACAGTCTTATATGCCCCCCCATACATACATGTGAACCAAATGAAAAGATTCAGTCATTCTACTTTCACTACATGGAAAAGAAACTCTAGTTTGTATGGACATATATCACAATTCTCTAATGAGAAATTATTGTTATGCTGAAAATCAGACAATTTTCTTATTACTCCCATAGGCAGATGTCATAGTCTGATGCCACAAGACAGGATCAATGACTTTCTTGACTGCTAATGATCTATCAATCCTCACTGTGCTTCGTTTATTCATCTGTGATAGCTGAATGTAAAGACCATCTTTCTCCTTAATTTTTTTTCACTTTCCCGGTAAAGAGATCCTGAAAAATGCAAAATCCAGGATAGAAATTCCATTATGATTCAACTCTTTTATCAGTTTAGAAACAAATAAAAGATTGAACTTAAAAAATTACACAGAGAACTTTTTTGATCAGATCACCTTCAGATGAAGGATGCCAGTACATGTCACTCTAATAGACTCTCCAGTAGGAAGCTAAACATGACCATTATATCCTACTTTTGTATCATTGATCGGTGTATTTTATATACACTTTTTGAGTCATTTTTATTTAGTATTTTACTCATTTTATTTATGTTTAGTATAGTATTAGGGTCGTTTTCCTTTCTTTTGTGTCACAGCGGTCATAAATGGAGAAATGGCGAAAAGAAGATGAAATGAGCATAAATGAGATGGAATTGCACACAAAAAGGGCTAAGAAATAAAGTCTAAGAAGTTCCGGGAATTATAGAGGAGTTCGCATTTAAGTCCGGACGAAAAAAGGGCAACGAGACGAATCGCCAGAAAAAGCGTTACGGACGCGGCGCTGGCAGTGGCGCGCCAATGTCTGGAAGCTCGAAAGTTGCGAGTTTTCAGTAGCCGCCGACGCGGGATTTATGAAGTCTGGACCGAATTTGGCATGTTTTCAGAATCCTAAAGGGATAACTTTTCCTACCTAAAGGGATAACTTTTCCTACCTTAAAACCCTTACCAAAAAGGATTCTAATAACTTTTTCTACCTACAAAATCCCTAACCCTTCACCAAAAGGATTCTTTGGCTATAAATACTCTACATCATTAGAAGAATAAACCATTCTCCATTCCACCATTCACCATTCTACATCCATCCATCCACCACTCCATCTTGTAAATATTCCACAACACAACCCTTGGATGCTAGAAGGCTTGGAGTCTCGTTCTTGAGTATTTTTCTTTTCTTTCTTTTTGCTTTATTTATTTCAGTTCATGTATGGAGTTTGTATTAGTTCTTAGCGTGACAATGGCTAGGAGCTAATTACTTTATTAGAGATTTCCTTATGATTTACTTGAAACTCTATTCATGAATTAATATAGTAGTTGATTTCTTCTTCACTTAGTTAAGATCTATCCAATAATTGTTTTGCATGCTTGGTAATTAATTGATCACTAATTATCATTATTTATATGATTTCTAATCAAACTTCGAAAGGAGGAGGTTGTGAATATGTTGTAAGTTGGGTAGACATATTTTGGATTGGGGATGAAAATACCTCAATTATTTATGTAGCGTTAATGAGAGGCTTAACAACCACAATTTTACGCATGGCGTGTGATTAACTAGGTTTTTGGTCTTAATCCTCCTATAGAGTCATCCTTATCACCGAAAGGTAGAAAAGAGCAATACTGGGGTTGAGTGTTTATATAGCCTTAACGGGAGTATAAAACGAATTAGTAAACCTGCTAGTTTAACGTAGAAGAAGAAGTTAGTCTAATTATATTAAGGATTGAATAGAGTGGATAGTTGATGATCTTGGAAGCCCTAATCCCCCATCATAACTGATTTAAATCAAAGTATATTTATAATTAGTTTATTTCCTGCATTATTAGTCTAAAATCCCAATCAATTACGTTAACCAAATAGATACCATAGGATAGATAACCGGTACTTGAAAACCAATCCTTGAGGACGATATTCGGTCTTACCTAGACTATATTACTTGAGTCGACAACGTGCACTTGCGTTAAAGTGTGTGCATCTTTTCGCGCATCAATCATTCAACAAAACATGTTCATTATTGCTCTAAAAGGTGAAATCTTCCACCTCAGGACCCCCACACCCCGGTCCGACAAGTCTGTGAAGGAGGTAAATCCGGTGACTCAATTGATTTCAAAGGTTAAACCAGTATCACGCTGCGCACCTCATTAATCATGTGGTTTGTAGCACCACTATCAACTATCCATTTAAAAATAGCATTACAGTCCCTTTGTCTAGGGCATACATGTCATGAGTGCTTTACCCTCATTGATTCCTGTATTAGAGCAGTTATAGTTCACTTTTACGCGGAGAATATAAGATACCAGATAACTTGTGAACTTTTGGAATTATATTTTATTTTAGAATCGCTATCTATTTTAAAGAAAAATATGAAAATCATATTTAAAAAGGGTTTTTCAAAACAAGAGAAAAATCAAATTTCAACTATAGTTCGGGTAATGGTTCAAATGATCCATCGAGGATGATGTTAGGCACCCCGATACTAAGGATTCATAAGATAAGTTGACCTCGGGCCTTATATAATAAAAATTACTTATGTGTTTAAAGTATCACAAGAGATAGTCATTCAAATCATTTTTCGCCAAAAGCTTTTCACACACTTGAAAATGAAATATTTTTCTAAAACCTTTTTGGAACACAAAGCCTTTCCATTTCCATAAAAGAGATAAAAAGAGGTTTATTTCTTCCCAAATAATAAAAAGGAGATTCGAAATATATATTTTGTTTCAAAAGGAGGTCAACCATTTAAGATAGGTTGTTCCTTTTATCCGAACTCTATGGTTAATAAAGGACTTTTCAATTAAAGAACAATTAGACTTGACTTCTTTAAAAGAGATCAAATTGTTCAAGTTTTGATTTAAAGGTGTTTGATTTTAAAAATATGTAATGGAAATAATCAACACCTCTTTATTTAATTAACCCGATTTAAAAAAAGATAACTTTATTTAAAAGGATGGCAACTACATAATATTAATTAAATTCTATCCTATAGGTTCCAATAGTATTTAGAGTGCGTTTGGTTCAAGGTAAACGGAATGAAATCCAGTAAGAGAATGGAAAGAAAAGAAATTATCTAATTGTCCCTACATGTTTGGCTCTGAGTGATCCGGGGTTCGGGGTCGGAGGTCCGGGTTGGGGAAAGGGAATGAAAAATACTTAGGAGGTGGGGGAAATCAATCTAAAGGAATAGAAAAGTAGGCCAAACAAATAACTTCAAAGGGAATCAGAGAATTTCATTCCCTTTCCATTTCCTTATTACCCCGAACCAAACGCATCCTTAGTGTTTTACACAACTCACAAGTAGCAAATACATAAAAATGAAATAAAGCAAAAACGGGCTGTTGGGTATACATGCCCACCAAACACCGTTATAAAAGGAAATCCTAATTATTCTAGGTCATTTTATTCATGACCGGGTCGGGTAATTATCATTTTTACCTATGATTGGACCTTCTTTCGAATACTCTTACCATCTTTAATTTGTTCAAATAGAGAGTTGTGCTCAATTAGTTTTCCAAAATATGGACTGTTGAAACTTTTTGCTTAATTTCTGAAAATATAAACATCAAGGCTTGGTTGAGACTGAGTAATTTATATAGGAGTAGAAATTCCCAAATTTTTTATTTAAAAATAAAAACGAATTTGAAATCGACCAATAGGAAATCATTATTTTGAATTTTAGATGGGACAAATCCCATTAATAAAGCAAAGAGGGGCCTTGTCTGATTTATCCCTACAAAGACTTTTGCCGGCGAAAGGCATCTCAAACTTTACTACTTTCATCGATGGGTTGTAGCGGCGCTAGGGTTTCTTACCCTAACCTCTGTTGGGACGAAATGAAGGCATTGCCTTCTGTTTCGTAGAGTAAAACGACAGGGTCCATTATTTGGACTTGGCTCGGCCGAAAAAAGAAAGAAACGATCCAAAATCGATAATTTAAAAGGGATTGGAGTATTAAGCGTTAAATTGCATAAATATGGTCACGAATTGATTTTAAAAATAACCACGTTAGTTTCAATTATAGCCAAAATCGATCAATTAAAATCAATCGACGCTAAAATTAAAGCAAGTTTTAAATAAAAGCCAGAATCTTTTCCTAATTTAGAACAATTGAGGGGTAGAACAATATGCTATTTGACATTATGTTTAATTACTCAAATTTTCTTAATTTTACGGGAGTAAAATATGTACCAAATTAATATAATCAATTTAGACAATTAAATGAATAATTGTCCTCTTTGAATCATAGAATTTGATATATATATATATATATTTATTAAAAATATATAAAAATATGTAAATGATATACAATAAAATATTCGATAATATTTTACCAAATAACATGGCAAAATGTCACCGGAATAATTTTATAAAATTATTTTCGATTTGTAAAATGCATACTTCACTCCGTTCATAATTCAAGAACTCTGAATAATTAAATAAAGTATTAGAGGGTAAAAATTTTATGTCAACAAGCATTGACTCCTGCATTAGAGCTTGTGTTGTTGGTATTGGATCCTGAGCCATTGAGCAGGTTCAGAATCTTATTGAATTGGTCTCTGGTAAAGTTAAGTGTTGTGTTGGCAACACCTGAGTGAGAGTTTGAGACATGCCTCTAGCTACTGTCACCTTGCACCATGTATCCATGACTTGGCAGGTGTGTTCGAGTTTCTATCTACTCGCATACTACTACTCTTACCTTGCATCATGTGACTATGTCCTGCAGAGTTCGTGTGAGGACTACCAACTTTACTATTTTTCTTCTTAGTTTTAAAGTCTGCAGGATATTCTATCAGTTTATAACAGGTTTTCTTCACATGTCCATTTTGATGACAAAACTCACATTTCATCAACTTATAACATTGATCTCTAGTATGTCCTTTTATGTGACAAAATCACATTTCAAGTTATAATTTCTCCTTGGTCTATGATTCATCTGGTTGGATGTGTTCCTAGCAGTAGGATCCATAGATTGAGTAACTGTATAACTCCCTCATGTCATCATTTTTTGGCTCTCATCTTGAATCAACATTGCATAAGCCTGGTTTATATCGGGCAAATTGGACTTTAGTAAGATCTGACTTCTACGGCCTTCATTTAGCCTCATAAAAAACTGTAACAATCTCTGATATTGCAGTTGCACTAATGACTCATTTGACTTCTCAGTCACAAGGCCTACGTGAAATAATAGAACCATACTCATTCCATAAATTCTTCAACCTTGTGCCTTGGGTAAGTGTGGATATTTCTTTATGTAATTGATATATCCTGGATCCATTTACCCTATCGAACCTCACCTTTAATTCTTCCCAAACCAGATGTGCACTAGAACAAAACAAAATTCCGTCACTAATTTCTTTGCAACATTTTTTATTGAAACTATTATTGCATTGCATCGATCCCATTGACACATCAAATTTGTTCCATAGGTGTCTCGTTTGACTGATCTATTTATGAAACCTATCTTATTCCTTCCCATAAAACCCAATTGCATAGCACGACTCCATAAACCATAATTCTTCATCTCTACTAATTGAATTCCAACTGAGAGTGAACTAGGTCCTTAGAGAATGAGTGGATGATTATAATCCAACTTGATATCATCATTATTCTGTGGAACTTGCACTCGATCGCCATAGCAGATTCTCGAAATTGAAATGAAATTCAAACTAATTGATCACAAAACTATGATAAACTAACAATGCGATACTGTTTGACCAAAAATTACCTCAAATTTATGCAAATCTTTGAAGAAAACTTGTAGATTCAATCAACAATCTGGTACCATGTTAACTTGCATCTAATTCATCACGCAGTTACTAATTAACAGCAATTGAAGTAATCTAGATCGATACTAGAAGAACTCGTGAACAGAGGAAGCAAAATCAGAGAAAGAAAACGAGAGCAAATGATTTGGGAAAATATCTTCTCTTAGCTTCATATTCACAATGATTCCACACACACACAATGCTATAACTAACTCAAGTGAGCTGTTATCGAGCTGTTCGATCAATCCACTAACTACAACTAATTACAACTAACCATAACTTAATTTTAACTAACACCTTTAATCATAACTGTAGGGATTTGTTGGGTGTAAAACATACAAGTAAGGCACAGCGGAAGTTTAAAATTTTGTGTAAACTTACTTGCTCCAACAAACGTTTCTGGTATGATTATGCGATAATTCAAATCTGCAAAGACATAAAAGAAAACTTACAGTCTTTACTAAAAGGTGCGCACGCGATTGTCAATCCGGGTGCAAGCCTTGCTTCAGTATATTCCTTTGACCAAGAAAGCTAGGAAATCTTGGCAGAGGTTTGAGAGAATTTATTTCCTGAACTCTAAGTTCAGAAAGTGAAAAATGAGTTCTACTGAAATTATGGGTTAAGTGTCAAATATATAGAGAGGAAACCCTAAACCTAATCAGATTTGGATCAGGCTTCAAAACCTGACCCAAATCCAAATTGATGGGCGGTCGAACTGGGCCCATCATATGCTGATTCCTTTATTTATTTTCTGCACGTTTCAGTTCTAATTAAATCCAAGACTTAATTTTAACTTAATTAATTAATTTTCATCAAATGAAAATTATCCCATAATTTATTATAAAATAAAATATCTTGATTCAAAATCCGATATTTTACATTCTCTCAATATACCCTTAGACCGAAAAGACAATCGACTTAGTGTGACCCTTTAGGCCTTCACACATCGGCACTTGATCAAATCAAGGTTCACACGGAACTCACAGGCGCGCGGTGACGGACCCAATATGTGAAGACGCTTACAAGACTCAAGTAAACAAACCTCTATGTGAGATGATAAATTTCTTTCATTCGCGACACACTCGATCAAGCTTAAGATTTGCCAAGTGTCTATCCAAATGGCTTGATCACTTTATCTCATCTATATTAGTCGACAACTAGACCATATCCTAGATATGTCTCTTGCGTTGCCAATGACTTGGTCGACCTAACATCTCCGGAAGGTGAGTGTTTCTCGAAATTCCAATCGAGGAATGAATCCTATTCTTGGCTCAACTACCACCTTCAATCTACTTCGTAATGCACCCAATACAAGCGCGTCTCAACCTATAAGGCATTTGAGCTTAGGGCGGGATCAAAGTGCATTGCTCGTAAACAAGGCGATATTGACCTCAAGTCTAAGGACTCTATCTCCCACACGATAATACTCTGCATGTATAACAAATAGTTTATCGCGGTATGCCAATACTCAAGAGTATCCATGTGTCCATCACTAGCAACTATTGCTTGCGATGAAGTGAGATATACTACATTCTACAGAATGTGATGCACTACACGTCGACTTATAACATATCATTGATATCCCATTCTCAATGATCATTAGTCTAGGCTATTTTAAGAACTACACTCTATCATTAATATCTCACACTATTAATGACAATGTAAGTTCAAGGGATGCACATTAATGAATAATATAAACAATCAAATAATAATTCAATAATTGCAAATGCCAAATATATATATTAATCTTATTAATAATATGAATGTGTTCAAGTACATGTGCTCCTAAAATGATTGTTTCTAGGACATATATACTTTCAATAACTAAATTGTCTAATCGTCTAACTAGCTCCCTGAAATTAACGGACAACTGTACAAGTTGTGAGCTCATTTACAATAATTCAACTACAATTAATTATTGGATCATATGGTGTTAATTAAGTTGAATGTTCTTATCAGTTATCATTTGTTGATTATGTAAAAGAAGAGTTCTAAAGTCTTAGAAGATATTTGACTTTCATTTTCTTTATTTTTTTCTCCTTTTGGGTATTCCATTAATCAAAACCCCTTTTCCCAATGGTTTTAGGTTTGCTCACTTTCCTTCTTTTAATTTTTAAGATTCCAAGGGTCAATGACCCCTCCTCCAATTGGTAGAGTCGTCTCAAACATTTTGAGGGGCTTGTTCTAATTCGTAAAAGTGAACCCTTAATTGGACTAAAACATGTAAATTATGAGTGTTTACAGTAAATTCTGGCTAATACTACTTAATAAAAAATGAAAAAGGGACCCTAAATTTTTTCGTTTTCAGGGGTCCCTGTGCGGTAACACACCTCGCACGGATCCAAAGATGATCTGGTCATTGAAAGTGAATAACTCTCACCATTAGAGCAATCTTCTCTTAAATTGTAAATTAAAGAGGTTTTACTTAATTACATATTAAAGGAACTACCGGTCCATATCAAATTGCACAACGATATATACATGCAATGTTGTGAAATAGTGAAAAGAAAGGTGTAAGCTTGTAAACAATGACGAAAATATTGTTACTTAGTATCAAATTTTATTATCGAATGATATCTATGTAAGTCTTTCACATAATAAGTGTGAGTTTAATTTTCATTACCTTTTTTAATACTGTTACTAGTTATAATCATCTCAAAATAGCACCTTAATTCCTTTTTTCACTAGGTATTTTTTGTTGTAAGAAAATCAAATTACAAGGTCTGTCATCTCCATCCGTAATTTTGTATACATATGTCCATGTCGAACCGTAGTTTTCTTTAATTTAGGTTTGATGGTTAGGAAATGCTTGCCCATGTTTATATCAAACCAATAATTATAAGAAATATGTTATTTATATAAGTTTTATCATTTAATTATGATTAAGCCTTATGCATTTTGATTTTAATTTGTGATTCTTAAGATTAATTTACTTGCCGTGACATAAACACCTTGTATGAATAAATTAAGTATTTTCCATCATTATCATGTATATTTCAAGGCTTTATTTGTTTACACTTAATGAAGTTCTAAATCTGAATGGTTCAAACATTGGGTCATTAAGTGCATTTGTTTACATTAAGATTAAAATACTTATTTGGTCTGAATAGGTGTTAGAGAGTGTTTGAGTTGACTTTTAAAAAGTAGTTTATAAGCTAAAAGTCAAAAGCCAGAAGTTTGTAATACCCAATTTTTGACTTTTGACTTATTTTTGTACTTTTCATGCATATTTCATTACCAAACACCACAAAAACTAGAAAAGTGATTAAAAGTCAATAAGGACTTAAAATAAATCAATTCAAACACCCTCTTAATCATTAAGATCTTGAACAAAATCTTAATATCATTAAGATGTATTTTTGCATAATTTTACCACCACTCTATTTATAACCACCAACTCCACCCTCACCCTACCACCACCCCACCCATCACGCCACCACCAACCCCCACCTCACCACACTCACACCGCACACCACACTCACCTAATCCACCACCCTACCCCTACTCACACCCCGCCACACGTCTCCCCCATCTTCCACACTACTCCCACCACACTCTCACCCCACATCTCACCCCATTAACCATCTATGTCATCACAATCATTCAAGTCAATCACAATCACCGTTGTCAATCAATAACCATTGTTACTAGCCATATCTGCCATCAACTACCACTGACAATCACCACCTCTAACAACCACTATTATCAGTCGCTACCACGCCTACTATCTTCACCATTATAATTATATCAACAGCCACCGCCATCACCACAAATATCACTATCGTCGCCCCAACACCAACTAACTCCATCATCACCACCACTACAAAATATCTCCACGATCACTGATAAATATAATTTTTCATTTTTTTTATCAAATAATATTTTATTTTATTAAAATTATATTTATTTTTTAATATTTAGTATTTTTAAATTTGAATTATATATGTATTACGTTTAAGTAAATACATTATGCATATTCAAAAGTTGAAAAATAAATAGTGTTAATTAATCATTAAATATTAAAATCTAGAGACAATCTTCTTAATCATTTAAATATGCATTCAGATTGAGACGTATTAATCTTAACAAAAACAAATGAGTTCTAAATTAGCTCCCATTATCATACCAGCCGCAACTCCAACTCCATAAGATACCCCTAGCTACATTTTGGAAAGGTCATATTAGTTAATTTAAACTAAAAATTGATAGTGATGCTTTACATAGAACTTTCATTTCATTCTATTTCATATTAGTTTGGTACCATTCTATTTACATAGAACTTTCATTTCATTAAACTATTCACACTTAATTTAATGTGATGCTTGCTCTCTCGTCAACCACTATTTGATATTCTCTTCCATGATCGATAGTATATTATATAAGTCAAATTATTAATATAAATTTAATGTTTTAGTCAAATACTATCACATATATGAAACAAATTGAGCTACAAATTATTTTTAAAAGATAGTACGTACATCAGGTGTATTATGTATGTATCTTTGGATAAAGAATTTCAACCTTTTCAATCTAAAGGCAACAACTTTATCACTTTGTTGAAAAAAGTTGTCGTTTCAAGTTACCTTTATAATAGTCTAATGGAATAATTACTTCCACAACAGATTATCACTTTCCAAACATTTTTCCCTTTACATAAGTGTTATCTAGAATTATATATGATTGTATATCTTCAACCAATTTGTATCATTCATTTTGGCGTGATTGGATTATCTTTCAATGGCTCACGGACATGTGTCCATCGCACTTTCAAATACTTTTTTATTTTAAACTTAATTGTCTGTATCAGGATTTCCCTAATCTTTATAGGTCGTCTGACTCATTTAGGTACCAATCAAGTTAAATTTATTAAATGTATTAAAGTGTTTAAAGTACTCAAATTCATAAATTGATTACTATAAAATAAGGTGGAACTAAGCCCTAAATTTGAGACTCAAGAAAATTATAAACTAGGTGAAGAGTCTTTTTCGAGCGTAATCTTTTACCATGCTTAACTAAATGAAAGAACGTAAGAAAGAGTAACCGTCTATTTTTTAAATGAAAATGAAAGACTTTCTTATCTTATGGATAGTAACCGCCTATTTTTTAAATGAAAATAAAGGACTTTCTTATCCTAAATTGATGGCATTGAATAAATTCAATATTTTTAAAATAAAAGAAAATAATCTGACAAAATATTTCATATATTACTTTTAAATATGTTGTGTTATACTTTATCAAAAATATAACATTTGTATAATATATACTATTAGTAAAGTCATATCTCCTTTTGAGCACTTGAACCATAACGAAGGGTAAAAACAATTTGACGCGTGAGGGGAAAGCTAATCAAAAGGCATCTTTTCCATAAGGTGTGCAAAAAGCAATATCTAACTTTTTTTATTGAATCAAACTTGAGGGTTGGCTTTTAAAACTTTGCATTTTACCTTTCTACTTTGTAATCTATAAGCTTTTGCAATATAATATATCAACATGGATTTGTGGTGAATAATTGAAATCCCTCCATCTTTATCAGAGATTTTGGGTTTGAAAACTGGAATGGAAAAAATCATGTTGGGAGCGCTGCCCTTAAAATGAGCCATGCAACGTGCCATCCAAATTTAGTGTGATTTCAAATGCGGGGGACACCGGGTGGAAAAAAATTAAGGTTTGCAAAATGGATGTAAAGAGTAATATTCCCTGCATAATTGATTCGACAACATATTCCCACTAACAATAAAGCCTCTATTTGAAATTTTACAATTTGTTTTTTCACAAGTCAATGACAATGAAGGGGCGAATTAATAATCTCTGTTGAATAATCCAACCAAGAATTTAATTCGAAGAAATATGATAATCTATAATTCGAAGCTCTGCAGGCTTGTGCGCAGAAGTATTACCGTTGGGTGGTGTGGGAGAGTTTGGTCACAAGTTCAAACTCGGTAACGCCTCGACCGCCGCTTCTTGGGACTTTGTCACTTGCTTGTCAAGTGTGGTTTAACCGGTGGCGTGGTTTGCGGTATTGCGTCGCCGGTTTACTGCTGCTTGTACTTCGAAAGAGCGTTTGCGGGTTCCTTCGTCAACCAAAAAAAAATATATGATAATCTATAGTTTTCTTTATGTCTTGATCTTTTTCATGCTTCTTTTGACACTTTTTCTTTCCTTACCACCAAGAGATTTGATTCCTCATATACCAAGTTCATTAATTATGAATATTATTTACATTATACCTTTTCGCTTCTGAAAAAAAATATGATCATGCATAAAATATCTTTTACAAACTATGTGGCCTGTGGTATACGCATAGAGAAACTGTAATTTGTTCGTTTGATACTTTTTTCTAGAGGAGTTTAAGTTTTATATACTAAGTAAAAAATATTTATGCAATCAGATTACTTAAAATATAATTATCGGCTAATTTTTATAGCAACATTATTTGTCACCTGATAAATGAGGCGACAGATTTAAGATTTGAAGTTTATGCATAATTCATGCAGTAACCTCAAATTAATATACAATAATAATTAAGTTTACGATCAAGTATTTATATATATATATATATATATGTTAGAATATTCCGAAATTAATAATCATTAATGTAGTAATATTGTGTATTATTATGTATTAATGTAGTATCTCATTTTATATGGTAGGTAGTTTAATGTAGAAATATTCTGAGGATTTGAATAGGTAAGAATCACTCCTTCCTATTCAATGTAAATGAATGTATATAGTCTTACCTTATGCAACAAAGACATTTGAGGAAAATATTTTCAAATTATTACATGATATCAAGAGCTTAAGGAAAAGATCAACATTCTTCTCTTTTTGTTCCATTTTCGGTTTTGTCTTCCTCCTCTAGCCGAAAATTAATTGTTTTCTCTTTTCTTTTTTTCACTTCTCCATTAGTGAACACCATTCTTCTCAATCAAAAATGTCTGAGTCAAAATCATCCTTTGACCCTGCTCTAACTGTTTCCAATATCAAAACTCATGTTTCTGTTAAATTGGAGATGGAAATAGTCCATTATGCCACATGGGCGGAATTATTCAAGATATGTTGTAAGGCTCACAAAGTTCTTCATCATATCATTCCACAGAAAGATGGAACAGGGAAGAATTATCCACGGATGCGGACAAGGATTTGTGGGATACACTTGATGTCACAGTCCTTGGTTGGATTTATGCAACAATCTCCACTGATTTGTTGCACACCATAATGGAGCCAGATTCAACAGCCAAGGCAGCGCGGGAACGTTTGAGAGATATTTTCCAGAATAACCAAAACTCTCGAAATGTTACATTGGAGCAGGAATTCTCCACCATTGACATGGCGGATTTTCCTAATGTTTCTGCATATTCAGTGCCTCAAAGTGTTGGCAGATCAGTTAAGAAACATTGGTTCACCGGTTACTAATAACCGGTTAGTCTTACAATTGATCGTTTGTCTCACAGATGCATATAACGGAGTGGGAACAATAATCCGTGAAAGTAATCCTCTACCACAATTCTATCAAGCAAGATTCATGCTTGTGCTTAAAGAATCGGAATTGCTCAAAAAGGCCTCAACTACTTCGAACTCTGCCTTCATTGTTTCTCCTTCAAACAACGGTAATTATTTTGACCCTTCTCAACAAAATAAGGGATAAAAAGGTGGTAATAATAATAAGAATAAGGATAGAAATCGCGAAAATAACAAAGGTGGAGGCTACAGAAATTCTGATGGCGGCAGAAATGACGGCACCACCAATTCCACCGGCGGACAGTGGCATCAACAAGGTGGCAGAGCCGAGGCGGCGTGACGTGGAGGAGCAATGAATCGACTGGCAGCGATGGCCATACCGCCAGCCCACCCCAACAGGAATTGGGCGAGCCAAAGGCCCATCAAGCGAAGCCCAGCTACTACCTCAAAATTTTCCAGTAGCTGGACACGTTTCTCGACAGGCCCAACAGGCCCATTTTGCTGGGTCTGTCTCCAGTAGCAACATTGGGCCTCAGCCGACCCAGTGGCATGAGGCGCACTCCACAATGGTTCGACCCACATATATTGAGAACGCCATGCACACCCTTGGACTCAACCCACCGGATTTAAATTGGTACATGGACTCCGCGACAACATCTCACATGACGTCCTCCCAAGGTAATCTTACTTCCTATTTTAATTTGAGCAATGATAGTGGTATGGTTGTCGAAAATGGTCATTTAATTCCCACCACTGTGTTTAAAAAATGTCCTTCATGCTCCAAAGTTAATCAAAAACTTGGTATATGTTAGGAAGTTTATAACTGATAATTAGGTATCTGTTCGTTTTGACTCGTTTGGATTTTCCGTTCATGATTTTCAAACGGGGAAGCTTCTCATGAGATGTGATAGCAATGGGGAGCTCTATCCAATAAATTTACCTATTCAATACTCAAAGTTTCAATCTACTTTTGCAGCCTTGGCACCATCTCTATGGCACCAACGTTTGGAACATTCGGGGGAGGCTGTTTTGACCTCTCTTAAACAAAATAAGTTTATTTCTTGTACCCAAACTAGGACTCTGAATAAGTGTCATTCTTGTGTACTTGGTAAACATGTTTAATTATCATTTATTGCTTCTACTTCATGCACTCTTATGTCATTTGATATTTTACATTGTGATATTTGGACTTTACCCGTTTTGAGTACTTCTGATCATAGATATTATTTACTTATATTAGATGACTACTCTAATTATTTGTGGACATTCCATTTGTCGAAAAAATCACAAGTGTTTTCCACTTTTATCACCTTTAGAGCATTCATTAGAACTCAGTTTGAACGGGATATAAAAAATATACAATGTGATAATGGAAGGGAATTTGACAATAACCAGTTTTGGGAGTTTTTAAAAAACAATGGTCTAAATTTCCGTCTCTCTTGTCGTCACACATCATCACAAAATGAAAAGGCGAAACGTAAAATTAGAACCATAACAATATTGTTCGAATTCATGCTTCACTACCCCCATGTTTTGGCATCATGCACTCCAAATGACTACTTACCTATTGAATATTCTCCCTCATAAAAACATGTCTTACCAAGCTCCATTAAAGATGCTTTATTTATGTGAGCCCTCTTATCTCCATTTAAAAGTGTTTGGGTGTTTTTGCTACCCTCTCTTTCCATCCACTACAATCACAAAGCTCCAACCTCGGTCTACTTCATGTATCTTCTTGGGATATCCTACTAATTACCATGGTTATAAATGTTATGATATTTCTTCCCAAAGAATTATTATATGTCGTCACGTAATTTTTGATGAAAGAATCTTTCCATTTTCCAAAATACATGAAACCGGGTATCACTCATATAATTTTTAGACGACGATAGGCTTTCATATCTAACACATTTTTTCACAACCCGAAACACACTAGGGACCAGCCATTGGGCCCACTAGACCAAGGACCGATGGTCCAGCCACTGGAAACTAATGTCCAGCAGCTTGGACCATCGGAACCAAGGCCCAGTAGCCACAACAACATCACCAATGTTTCACGTGTCCAGTCCCTGGGCCAGCAGCAACTCCAGGCCCGATACCCCATCCTGTGCGTCCATAACCCATTACCGATCACAGACAAACTATGTAAAACAGTGACATCCAGCCCACTACTTCACTCCCGGCCAGTGGCATCCAGTCCAATGGCCCAACAACCCGTCCGGTCACCCGTAGTCAATGTGGTATTGTCAAAATCAATATCAAATATAGCCTTCACACCCAAGTCTTCAAATCACCTCTGCCTCGTAACCCAGTGTCTGCTCTAAAAGATCCGAATTGGAAAATGGCCATGGATGATGAATATCATGCTCTCATTAAAAATAGGACTTGGGATTTAGTACCTCGTCCATCTGATGCTAATATAATTCGGTCTATGTGGATTTTTAGCCATAAAAAAAATCTGATGGTTCTTTTGATCGGCATAAGGCCCGTCTTGTAGGTGATAGAAAGACACAACAGGTTGGAGTCGATTGTGGGGAGACGTTCAGTCCAGTGGTCAAACCTGCTACTATCAGAACAGTTCTCAGCTTGCCACTATCAAAAGGTTGATCACTTCATCAATTAGATGTCAAAATGCCTTTCTCCATGGGCACCTGAATGAGACTGTTTACATGTACCAATCATTGGGATACAGAGATCCTACATATCTCAATCATGTGTGTTTGCTAAACAAGTCATTAAATGGCCTCAAACAGGCCCCCAGAGCTTGGTATCAGCGTTTTGCTTTGTGTCCCACATGGGGTTCTCTCACAGCCGTTCATATAATTCTCTGTTTATTTATCGTCAGGGTACTCATACTGCTTATCTTCTTTTATATGTGGATGATATTATTCTAACAACATCTCCAGACTCTCTTCGCAAGAGTATCATGTCACAACTTGATTCCGAATTTGCTATGAAAGATCTTGGTCCACTACACTACTTTCTTGGAATTGCTGTGACACGACATGCATGTGAGTTATTTCTCTCTCAAAAAAAGTATGCATCTGAGATTGTGGAACGGGCTGAAATGTCTTCTTGCAAACCTTCAGTAACGCCGGTAGACACGAAGTCAAAATTGAGTGCTATCTCTAGCAAATCCTTTGTTGATCCTACATTATACCGCAGTGTTATACCCCGTAGTTCCAGGGTATGTATGTGAGGACGTACGTACGAGAATACGACGGAAATTTTGGAAAGAAAGAAAGATGTGATTTTTCGACGAAAAAGTTTCCGGATTTTGTAAAGGAAAAAGGTTCGTTAGTGGGAATTGGATTCCCAGATTTGGTATTTGGACTTCTTGGATTATATTAGAATTATGAGATTTTATTTTCGGAAATGGTCACGTGGGACCCACGGGAGAAATTTACGGTTTTGTGGGGCCCACTTTATTTTTGAGATTTTCGGTATTTTGGATATTTTCGGAAGACGAAATATTTTGATAGCAGTAGAGGCGACACGTGTCACCCCATGTGGAACCTTGGCCGAATTGGGAGGATGTGTTCAGCCACTGTCCCTCGCCGAATGGCCTTACAAGTGGCAAGCCACTTGTCTTGTTTTTTGTTGGCCATGTGGTGTGGTGGGACCCACACACACATGGTCCAATCTTGACCACACACTTTCTATGATCTTGGCCCTTGAATTCTCTATAAATACCCCCCTTAAGTGCAAGACTTCATTTCATCCACACTTAAGTTTTCCAAAGCAAAATATTTTCCCTCCCTTTGTTGTTGATTTCGTCCCCCTCCCCCTTTTGAGTAGAAGATACTCTAAGTATTGTGGTATAATCCCAAATACCTTAGCCTAGTATCCCTAGTTGTATTCCAAAGTTATTTCAATACTAGGAGCCCGGAATACTACTTTATTCCAATAGTCGCAAAACGAAACCCTAGAAAAATCTTCCTAGCTTGGTTAAAGTGTTTAGAGAAGTTGTTTAGAAACTTCTAAGGGTTGCTTGGAGCGGGTTGGAGCATAAGTATTTGGAGCTAAACGTTGCTCAGGATCGACTTATAATCTTGGATAATTTTGGGCTTATCGAGGTAATGATCTATGTCCCCCTATTGTAATTGGATATTACATATTGTAGTAGCTTAGAATTGAGTATAAGTTATATTGGAAGTATGATTATAAAGGTTTGAACTGTATTTACATTGGACTGTATTTACAGTAGACTTGTGTAGTATTATTGTGAAGCAGATTTGAACACGTCCGGTTAGACGTGTAATCCCCTTGGAGTTGTTGGCTCGCAGCGTGCCTTGTGGGGAGGTTATTTGTGTGTTTGCGGGGGGGGGAGGTGCTGCCGAATTTTCCGTAGAAAAGGGAACTGTTTACTTAGATTATGCTACGAAGAAAATTAGAGGTTGATAGATTGTTGTGATTATTATAGGTGGATCTTCTACGCGGCATACTTGACTTGGCTTGTGGTTTAAGCTAAAAAGGTATGTGATTCTTCCTATACTCTTGAGCATGATTGTTGTGAACTATATAGTACGGTAGACGTACGTGTGTGAAATGAATTTTGTTGTTTAAAACATAAAGTGTTATAATGGTTTTATGGGAAGTTAGTTATAACGACTTTATGAAGATAAAAGAAAGATTTGATTTTGAAAGATAAACAACTTGATTTCAGAAAAAGAGAAGTAACTTGATTTAAGTATAGGTTACTTGTTTGGAAAAGAGTAAGTATTTGAGTTTTAAAGAGTATACTTGATGTTGTTTTAAAAGAAAGGCACTTGGTTTAAAAAGTATAGAGTACTTGATTTTAAAAGTCTTGTAAAGGTTTTTACGAAAGTAAAGTAATTTGGTTTGAAAAGGAAATGTGTTTTGATACTACGAGTATTAGTATCTTTTACGTAAAAAGAGGTCTTTTTGAAAGAATGAAAGTAGGTATTATTTTTGGGTTTGAAACCCGTATTGTTGACATAAAATGAAAGTACGTTGAACTTGCTTATGCTTGTTGTGATAGCCTTTGTTGTGCAAGTGTTTGATTGTGCTCACCGTGTTCTCGGGGAGGCCATTATCCGATTGATTGCTTGGACATACCGACACGTTGGATGGTCCACGAGTACGTCGGCCCACTATCGAGTATTATCCGTTATTTCTTTTGACATACCGACACGTTGGATGGTCCACGAGTATCGCCCACTTTGGGTATTATCTTGTTATTTTCCTTTGACACGCCGACACGATGGATGGTCCACGCACGCGCCCGCAGGATGGTTTCATGGCCATGCTTTCAAGGTAAGATGCCGGCATGCGGTCGTTGTGAGGGTTTTGTTATTAGTCCATGGACCGCTAATCCATGAAGCTTGCGCTGATTCTGGCGATCACGCTTGATTTGTACACGTGGTTCGTGCACACTTTAGATACTTGTCTGGTCATTTCTCGTATCGGCAGCTCGGTAGATAACTTAAGATACTTGCCACGGTCATATCTCGTGAGACGGTAGGCTATCAGACGTTAGCTTAAGATACTTGCTTCGCCATGCGTGGCTAGCTTTTTGACCGGTAGTTGGCTTCCGCATTGCCCGTGAAGGGATATGACTAGTCTTCTGACCGTAGTTGCTATTCTACTCGCCCGTCGGTTTGATAGCGACGCATGATCTAGTGTTGAGTTCACATACGGGTGTTGTTTTACATCATGCATCGCGATGAGAATGAGTTCCACGCATGATTGATATCACGGGCGTGAGACCCATAGTTATGTGTGAGTGATTATTCGGGATACGCGCCCTTACTGACCTAACTGTTTACTTATTGCGAAATGGTTTTATAAAATGATGAAATGTGATTTCATTACTGATTTTCAGGCCACATACTTGTACTGTTATCGACCTCCCCGGGGCGCGTTCACGCCGCAGTAGAGGTACACCGATTGTTGATCCTCGCCATAGGATCGCATTCGGCGTTAGGAAGCTCCGTTTCTCGAGGCTTATCTTTTGGTATAGTCCTGTCATTGTAGATACTTGTACATTCGTGGTATGTGGCCCTGTCCCGTCATAGTTGTTGTTACATTCTTAGAGGTCTGTAGTACTGTTGTGGGCAGAGTTTGTAAAGGATTGTAACTGTTCGGTTTTATGTATATACATGAAGGTAACCGTTTTTTGTTAGTCTGTTTTATTATGTTGTCTCTTGTTTCCTGTTTAAATTTTATTTCCGCTGATTTTCTCTGATGTTGTTATCACTAGGGTGCCCGGGGTAAGGCACCAGTCGCGGGCCCGAGATCGGGTCGTGACATGCAGCCTAGCCGGAGCTTTGCAGTATCTCACATTCACCAGACTGAATATTACCTACGCAGTGCAACAAGTGTGCCTATTCATGCATAATCCGATGGAAGAACATATGCATGCGCTCAAACGCATTGTGTAGTATATTCAGGGCACTCTGGAGTATGAATTACATCTATACTCATCTTTCATCTCCAAACTTGTTACTTACACAGATGCAGACTGGGCAGGCTGTCCGGGCACCAGACGTTCCACCTCCGGTTATTGCGTCTTCCTCGGTGATAATTTGATCTCATGGTCTTCTAAAAGGCAAGCCACAGTATCACGCTCAAGTGTTGAAGCTGAATACCGTGCGGTTGCCAATGTTGTATCTGACTCATGCTGAATTCAGAATCTTCTACTTGAGCTTCATTGCCCATTCCAACGGCCACTATGGTATAATGTGATAACATTAGTGCAATTTATCTCTCAGGAAATCCAATTCATCATCAACGCACTAAATATATTGAGTTAAATATCCATTTTGTTCGTGAAAAGGTGGCTCGCGGACAAGTGCGAGTATTACATGTTCCAACGCGACATCAGATTGTAAATATCTTCACAAAAGGACTTCCGCTGATACTATTTGAAAATTTTGGGGATAGTATCAGCATTCGCCGCCCTACAACTTCGACTGCGAGGGAGTGTTAGAATATTTCGAAATTAATAATTATTAATGTAGTAATATTGTGTATTATTATGTATTAATGTAGTATCCCATTTTATATGATAGATAGTTTAATGTAGAAATATTCTTAGGATTTGAATAGGCAAGAATCACTCTTTCTATTCAATGTAAATGAATGTATATAGTCTTACCTTATGCAACAAAGACATTTGAGAAAAATATTTTCAAATTATTACAATATATTTAATAGATTTCTTAATACACCACAAAAGTTGATGAATTCACGTGTACACTATAATGATAGTGAAACAAATTTTTAGTTAGTCATGTATACTTTATCGGGTATGCCTCTAATTAATGCTATTACTTAAAAGTCGATTAATAAATCATGTGAGCTAGCTAGTTAATTAGTGGCTAAACTATATCTCTACTTCCCCATTAACCATTAGTATGTCATGAGTCTCAAAGTAGTACTCTCAAGTGCTTTGACAAATATCATGATGCATGTCAATGGAAATAATACGACAACACAACAATAACATACCCAGTAAAATTTCACATCGTGAGTCTTGAGAGGATATAGTGTACACATATCTTATCTTCACCTTTATAGGTATAACATTGTTTTCGGAAGACACAGTAGCTATTGATTTTCCCAAAGTTGCAAAACAAACATTCCTATGGCAAATAACTACTGTATAGGCACGTGAAATGATAAAGAAGCAGCAAAATATGGGAGTAAAAATCAGTATACTCACTATCGACACTATTTACGTAGTTATGGAAATTCTCAATCTGAGAAATTTTTATATTATCAAGTTATATTTATATAATATAATACATAACAAATCTTATTTTTAAGATTATAAATATCATATTTTAAGGTGATTTACTCATAAATAATTTGATAGTGTAAAAAGTTATTTCCAACTATACACACACTTTTTTTTTAATGTAGAGAGATCTATCATGAGCATAAACCATAAAGTAGCAAAAGTATGCAGCTGTAAAATCACCTGAATTTTACTTTCTAAGTCAGCCTTTTGAGTTATTTTACCTGTAAGGGTAGTAATAGCCTATAGCATGTCAAGTCTGATCACTTGCACCAAGTATTTTTGATGTTCCCACAAGGCCTATCTTTTCAGTTATCACCACTTTTCTATATGATTTTTTTTATGGGGGGAAAATCACGAATGCGAAATCCTCCACCTGTATTTAGGGTATATATTTTTAGATTGGATCGGAATGGATCGGATCGGTGGATTCTGGTCCGGTCCCCGGTCTTTCATTATATAAGATTTCAATTTTTCGGTCTGGTCCGGGTAAAAACCGGATGAACCGGTCCGGACCGGAATGGGCCGGTTCCTTATTATTATTATTATATATTTTTTTAAAAAAATTCTAGGTAATGTTAATTTTATAACTCTTCTAATTAGATGTTGAAGAAAATTTAAAAGATTTGGAGTAAATTGAGAAGATAGTGTTATTTTTATAACTCTTCTAATTGTTTTTTAAAATTTATAATTTCTAATGTTTGACATTATTTATCTATCTTTTTTCTTTATGACAGATATGCAATATGATGCTATGGATGATGATGTCATTTTTGTGGACTCGTTGGTGTGATTTAATGGCAAGTTAAGCATGAAGATTGTCAAATTTTATTTGAAATGTCAGGTCAATTTGATTACAAAATAATATAGAGTTTCGGTGCAATTCACACCCACCTCCTATATGATGTTGGATCTGAAAGATTGATGTCGTGTACCTATTCAAATAACATATATTGAAGGATAAGGAAAAAACAAACATATTTAATGAGATTGATAAACGAACACATTGTTAAAAATTTACAAATAAAAATAAATTAAAAATTGCATTTAAAAAAAACCCAGGTCCAACCGGTTCAAAACTCGAACCGAAATAATTCAGGTCCGGTCCTCGGTCTAGAAAAAACGAAGATTCCGGTTCCGATCCGGTGTACACCCCTACCTGTATCAGAGGGGCCCTGGCCAGACGGATTGTAAATCGAGAAATATGCACGAGTGGCAGCCCTGCAAGGAAGAAGACCAACGTGACACGAACCCAGCAACAACCCTTGCAATATTTCAGCAAAGAACTGTCACCATACAGATTCGAACTCGCGACATCGAAGTGTTTTCACCCCAATCACCTTATCACCACACGGTTTGAATTATTTTCACAATACTAGTGTATTTTAACTACTTTTTCTCTATATGTGTTTTTATTTCCTTTTTTGTCTTGTTAAAAAAGAATGATCATCACTTTCCAAACCTGTAGATAACAATTTAACTCTAAGCGTCACCGTCACATTTGTTTTTAATTTATTTTTTTATAGCATAAATATAATGACATGTTTGATACCTTATTCTTATATTCTTGTAATTAATATATGACAAGACTTGCAAATAAAATCGTTAAGCCATATAATTGTATATTAAATAACGTGAATTTGCAAGCAAATCGCCTACTTGTTCATTAAAAACACTTTCTTGTAGTATAACTTATAGTTTTGTTAATAAGCATGTACTACTATATATTATACACGAGAATGAATGAAAAAACAGGGAATATATTTCTTTATGGTATTAGCCAAACCCTAAACCTAAATCTACCGTCGTCGGCTGCCCTCCACCGCCGTCGTCCTACTCCGCCATCTTCCTCTATTCTCTTCTTCTCGAAATCCCCCCTCTCTTCATCCCCACTTTTCAATGGTTGAACATCCTAAATTCCATCATGCTATTGCAGTTAACAACATCAAGAGTTTCATTCTCATAACTCTTGATATGGAAAAAGTTCAGTATTCATCTTGGGCGAAATTGTTTAAGATTCATTGTCGTGTGTACAAAGTCATCGATCACATCATCCCTACTAAACTCAAGCCCACCGACAATCACATAGAGAAACATGATGGTTTTGATGAAGACCTTTGGTCACGATTAGATGCAGTTGTTCTACAATGGATCTACGATAAAATCTCGAACGATCTCTTACATACAATCATTAAAATTGGCGCTACTGCACGACAAACATGGGAGCGACTAGAAAGTATTTTTCATGATAACAAGACACAATGTGCCTTGTATTTAGAAAATCAATTTAAGAAAAATGCCTTGTCCGATCCAAATGGAAAGCTTCCATGTTAGATGAATATAATGCTCTTATTTAAAATAAGACGTAGGATCTAGTGTACTGTCTCCTGATGCTAATGTTATTCATTTTATGTGGATTTTTCGACATAAAAAGAAATATGATGGTTCTTTTGAGAGGCATAAGACCCATCTTGTAGGTGATTGCAGGTCTCAACATGTTGGTGTGGATTGTGATGAAACTTTCAGCCCAATGGTGAAATCGACAACTATTCGGACTGTTCTCAGTATTGCTTGTCCAAATCATGATCCATTCATCAGCTTGATGTTAAAAACTTCTTGCATGACGAACTTCATAAAACCGTTTATATGTATCAGCCTATGGAATTCAGGAATCCGGTTCATCCAGATTATATATGTCATTTGAAGAAATCACTATATGAACTGAAACATGCTCCTCGTGCTTAGTATCAACGGTTAGTTGATTTTGTATCCTCTATTGGATTTTCACATAGCAAATTTGATCATTCACTTTTATCTATCGCAAGGGTAATGACATGACATATATTTTATTCTATGTTGATGATATCATACTCACTGCCTTTTCTAATGTACTTCGTCAATTTATTATGTCACTCATTGCTTCTGAATTTGCTATGAAAGATTTGAGCCCCCTGAGCTATTTTTTGGGCATTGTCGTTACGAGACATGCATGTAGCTTATTTCTTTGTTAAAGAAAGTACGCAGAGGAGATTGTTGACCAGGCCGGAATGACTTCTTGTAAATTTGCTCCAACCCCGGTTGACATTAAATCTAAACTTAGTGCCTCTTCGGATTCTCCATATGAAGACCCACTCACTATCACAGTTTGGCAGGAGCATTACAGTATCTCACTTTCACGATCAGATATATCCTACGTCGTGCAACAAATATGCTTACATATGCATGACCCGGAGGATGAATATATGAATGCTCTCAAACGAATTTTGCGATATGTCCAAGGGACTCTCCATTTTGGCTTGCACCTGTACAAGTTCTTAGTCTCCGATCTCACCTCCTACACTGATGCTGATTGGGGTGGATGTCCCGACACTAAACGATCCACTTCGGGTGACTGTGTTTTCCTCAGAGATAACTTGCATTTTCGGTCCTCTAAGCGACAGCCCACTCTGTCTCGATCCAGTGTCGAAGTCGAATACAAAGGCGTAGCGAATATTGTTTATGAGTCTTGTTGGATACGTAACTTTCTATTGAAACTTCACTGCGCAATCCGCAAGGCTACATAGAACATAATCCTTTAGTTATGTCTCAGGCCCATAATAGATTTGATCTCCACTATCCTTTGTTTACTTTAATAATTTTTTCTATACATTATCTGATTAACTAAAGTATAACTACATCTAATACCTCCATTATTGAGAAGTGAGATTAGTAATTTAAAAAATAAGTATGTTTAAGGGCGGGTTTAGTGAAAAAGTCATTGGCTGGCTTCATCCTAGCCAAATGAGGACCTAGCTTGAAAACTATGAATTCACGTGAACCTAATAATTTATGTTCGGATTAATGTATTAAAAAATTTATTAATTATTGATAAATATTTGATAGTGAATTCAATTATTATTGTATATATTAACTTGTGATTATTGTAGGAACTCATAAAATTCAAATCATGAATTCGCCTATGATAATTTCATAGTTTTGGGTTAAATTCTTTATACGTATGAAAAAAGTTCCACTAAGTATATAAGTACAAATAATAGATTTCCACCTAAAAAATTAAGGTATGTTACATGGTGCAACAGGTTAAACACACTAATTGTGTCAAAATTATTTATATTATCAATGTATATGAGTTAGATTCCTCGTTGGAATACAATATTCTTTGCTCACACTGTAGGCTCGTGCGCTTGTGTATAAATAACTAATCCAACCTTTCGTAGTGAGTGTTTTAACGTTAGGAAACAAAGGTCCGTTCAATCAGGACAATGTTTTCTTAGATTTGGTCAAATTAATGATTTTATATATATATATATATATATATATATATATATATATATATATATATATATATATAGGAATATTTGGTGGTGATACGGGAATAGTGGGGTGATTTTTTTCACGAGGACGTATATTTTAAGGTATATTTTCTGTCCTCATCAGACCAAGTCTATACTATGTGGGCACGTTTGGTGCCAGACATTCTGATCGTGGCTTGGATAAAAATAATACTCTATAGCTTTTGGTGGGCGTTTTGATCGATTTGGTATCTTATTTCTAAAAATAGTACACTCCAACTGCCATTTTTTAGACCTATCTAGTAGCTGAGTCTTCCATGGACTATACTAAATATATATATATATATATATATACAGTCCATTATATATTAATACTCTAATACCGTCCATTATATATTAATACAGTCCAGTCCATTATAATACAATACAGTCCATGTAAAATTATACAGTCTAGTGCGACGTACCAAACGAGCCCACATGTGTGCCTATGTTAGCTATCATGTACCTCTGTTGTTTGCTTTGTTGTCTCTCCTATACATAATCTCACTCTACTAAAGCTGAAACCAAGTGTTTATGTTAACTTGCTTTTTTCTGCTAATAGTGTTTGTGAACAGTCCTCAGATTGCTAAGGTAAGTCATTTTCTCCACTTTCCTGACTCATCTTGTTTTAAAAATCTAAGGTCAATTCAACATATAGAGTGTGTTTGACATGACCGAAGTCATTTTGAAGAAAATGTGACTAGCTAGAACTTATATCCATTTTTTACAGTACGATGATTAGTTGTTTACAACTTAGCTCTACCTAATTCATCAGTACCAATATCAGCCGTTCATCCAACGATAAACAACATCTAATTCATGAGAAAATCACTTATGATGTTTTAGTTACTACTTACTAGAACATCAAAAGAGGGAAAAATGATTATGTGCGGAAGTCATTTTTCTTATTTTTTTAACCTCATATTACTCGCTACTCTACGTTCTTCTTTCCGACGTGTCAATCTTACTATTTCTTCCTATATGCCGGTCCGCTACTAAGGAGCAAAAGAACCAACTTTTTTTGCTTTAACGTAAGAATTTGCAACTATTTATATCTGTTTAATGATCAGAGTCCGCTAGTTTCTTTGATCCCACTCGGTCTTCCTTTTCTGTTTTGCTAACACTTAAAACATTATCATTAATCTCCGGACTCAATTTTTTCATCAGAACACTCTCCGATTTTGGTAATATTATTATTATTTTTTTATATATAGTTTCTTTGGAGAATATTTTCACTCCCAAAAACATTCACCAATTTTTTTTCAGACTTTTTTTCACGAAAAATGACTTCTGTCATACTAAACACACTCAAGAGTCAACATGGTTAAAATGAATGTTATTTCCTCATATGTATGAGTGATTTGAGCCGAAAGTGGTGTGTTCAGTTGAATCTGCTCTATATCCGCCTCTGACTAAAACATACACAAGGCATATACACTTAACTTCTGCTGCTATAATTCTCCATTATATAAGTTGTTTCCTTACACTTTTTCTTGGTTTGAACTCCAAAATCTTCAGGCTAAGTTATCGAAAGGGTGGAATTTAAGAGCTGAGAAACAGGAAGTAAGAAGTGTTATGGAGGAAAACTATCATTTGGGCTGGAAGAAGAATGATTCAGATAATTGGCTTGTGAGTGTTGAAGAAGATGAAGAGATGAATGTAGAATTACCTTCTGTGCATCAACCACAAACACCAATGGAGCCTATGGACTTTTTGTCAAGATCTTGGAGCCTCTCTGCTTCTGAATTATCAAAAGCTCTTGAAATGAAGCAAAAACACTATACATTTGAGAGGAAATTTAGTGTGATCAATGAGTCAGTTTCTCCACCTCCACAACTAGTAAGTTTTCCTACTTAAGCTTATGGTCTCATTTGCTTCCATAGTTCCATTCATATAATATTATGTTGAGAAAAAGTAACTTTCTTGGCTATAAATTCTTGTTGGTCTCGAAAGACCTATAAATCCTTGGTATCAATGCAGATTTAGCTAAGAGAGGACACAATGGAAGAAAAATATCTATATAAGTGATATCTACTAGTACTATATATTTTTCACTTTTATTTTATTAAGTGAGATGATAGATATGACATGAGCCTTCTATATATTTTTCACTTTTATTTATTTAGTGAGATGATAGATATGAAATGAGCTTAAATGAAGAAGTGGAAATTCCTATTGGCGACTCCAACATGTTTGAGTCTGAGACGTAGTAGTTGTTGTCGGTTCACATATTTATATTTCTTCAATATTGAACTTGGGGACATAAGACGTTTGAAGGGGGATAAAAAACCATCAAGAATGTCAGATATATATGGACCTCAAGATTGATTATTAGCTAAACAAGGAAAGAAGATTGAATTTAGTTATATCATGTTCCTCTTAATTTTTGTTAGCTGAATTTCTATTTACAATTCCAATTCAAAGAGTTGAAAGAAATTCAACCTCTCAATTATTCTCTAAGTGATACATTGTCTTGGCAGCCAGGAACCAAGATGTTGAATTCACAAAACGGGCGAAAACCCGGGGGGGTTGGAAGGTGGTTCCATTATAAGGATTCTAACAATAGCTCAGTCAAGAAAAAAGAAAAGGCGCGCCTTGAAAACGCGCATATGCACACTGTCCTGTCCGTAGCAGGACTAGCTGCAGCATTGGCAGCTGTAGCAGCAGCAGAGAACTCAAACGGTTCGGGCTCAAAGATGAGCATGGCTTTAGCATCAGCTACTGAACTTTTGGCCTCACATTGCCTTGAAATGGCTGAATCAGCCGGGGCGGACCATGATCGTGTAGCCTCAGTCGTTAGATCAGCAGTGGACATACATAGTGCTAGTGATCTTGTCACATTAACAGCTGCAGCTGCCACAGGTACATATTTAATCACGAAATTCTTCATTTTTGGCTCATCGGCCGATATTAATTACGGGCTCTAGCCAAAATATACAAAACATATACACTGATTATGTGTGTATATATATGTGTGTGTGTGTGTGTTTATGTATGTATATCTGTACTTAATAAGTATACAACAACATACCCAGTGTAATCCCACACAGTGGGGTCTGGGGAGGATAAGATGTACGCATATCTTACCTCTACCTTTGTGGGTGGGGTAGAGAGGCTATTTTCGATAGACCATCGGTTCAAAAGAACATAGTCAATGCAGAAATACTTAATAAGTATACAAAACCTATATATTTTCTGGCTATTATTTTTGTTTTGTGCGGTCCAAAAATGTAATTATCCCTTTAACCAATTAGTATGTTAGAGATTTATATATATCAGTAGAAACTATAGAAAACTTCTAGAGCTAGAGAAACAAAGTTTTTATCATACTGAAATTAGACGGGCTTAAATGGAGTGATATGAACATTAAACATTCATATAGTCAGCCTCTAACTTGTCTGGAATTGAGGCATAGTTGTTGTGGTACTATGTTGCAATGTATTTGGGATACTTATATACATGATTATTAACAGTCCCTATTTTTTTATGAATGAAAAGCTTTGAGAGGAGAAGCCACACTTAAGTCGAGATTATCAAAAGAAGCAAAGAGGAATGCATCAATAAGTCCATGTGACAGAAGTATGGTGGAAACTCAAAGTTTTGCTGCTGCTTTCCCTAATGACATGGATGAACATGATCCTCCATTTGCGGGTGAATTGCTGCATCTCACAAGAAAAGGTGAAATACTGATTTATATGCAAGAACTATTTTAGTAAATTTTGTTATTTCACAATATGTTTTGCAACAAAAGATCATTCAATTTTCTAATACTGATTCAACTTGCTGGTTTATTCTTGATTCTTAGGTCTGCAGCGATGGAAACGTGTTTCTGTCTATATAAACAAAAAATCTCAGTATTTTCATGTTAATATTATAAATTTCATAAATTGAATTGCTTATGCACAGAGATGGATGCACTAACTTGTGTGTGGATGAATTGACAGGTTGTGATCAAGTTGAAGAGTAAACATGTTGGTGGAGCTTTTTCTAATAACAAATGTAAGTTATCTTTGTTCTTGTTCGTCATTTCTTCTATTGAGTTGTTCACTAAGTAATTTCGCTCTATTCAGAGGCAGATCTAGAATTTAAACTTGATGAATTTAACTTTTATGCCTTTTACTGCTGAATCCATTGCACTATAGAAATGTTACTGTTTTTTCACAGACATATATATATACACACACTCCTGGTAGACTCGTGTTGCATTCGCCTCTGACTCAATTCATGTGCAACAGGTGTTGTTTATGAAGTATGTGATGAAAGTGAACCATGGCTATTCAACAAAGAGATTGAAAGCCTAGATTTGTACCTCGGCGTAAAGACAGCTCAAGGCCTTCTGGAGTTCAAGTGCAAGAACATAAGCCATAAACAAAAATGGGTTGATGTAATTCAGAAGCTTCTTGATAGAACCAGTTTATTTGAAGATACTAAGGGCTCAACGACAATGTTGAAAATCAACAAGAGCTTTTAACTAACTTCTTAGTTTCTTACTTTTCATTTTTTTTGTGTTATTCTGTATAAAAATGTTTGAGATAGTACTTGGTTTGTCTGTTGATGATACTTGAGGTGCAAGTTGTACTTACTAATTGGAGAGACTAAAACCTTCAATAAGAACTTAGTATCTAAAATCTTGGCTGTGTAAGCCCAAGTCTTGTTTGTAAGAATTTTGTAAAATTCACCTTTGTAGGTGTTTTGGGGATGATATGGGCTTTGAATAAAGGAGAATAGAAACAGAGAATTCATTATTCCCAACTAGCTAAATATATTGGAATTTTGCAAGAAAGATATCATTCTCTTGGACCTTTATTCGGTTTATATTTCATTTTTTTCTTTATTATGTTCTCTCATATCAAATAGAGAAAACTGTGTCAGTTTATTGATTTATTGACAATAAAATAAAAAAGGAACAAAGAGAGAAGAAATGAGGGATGAAATGGCAATCTAAATCCAGCTTGAAAACTAGGTGAAAAATTGACCTTAAAAAGAATTGAAAGTTATCACCTCAGTGTCATCGGAATAAGAAAAAACTCAGGGTCATACACTAACATTATTCGAGCTGGTAGGAATTCCTCAGGGCGTTAATACGGTTTTTCACCGAGGGGGTGGATCGAAGCGATTGTAGCGAAGAATTGATATGTAACGAAGCACTTCCTTGGTAGAGAGTGGGACTTATACGTGCATTTGGATTAATCGGGTCAGTGGATATCGGATACCAGATGATTATTACCAAAAAATGCATGTAATTCAAATGACAAGAAGTTCAAATGTTCTACAACTATTGAAAGCAGCTTTGAGGCACTTTTGATAGAAATAACAGAATTTGGAACTTGTACAATTATTTGCTGCATCTGAAAAGGGGGGAAAAGATCAAGACAATGTCTTAAATCTGAGAATTGTACAACATGAATTCAGATGAAGCCTCTTTATTTCTCTTTCCTTTTTCCACAATTTCTCTTTTCTGGTAGTTTTGCTAAGAACCAGTCATATTTTCTGTCTTTACTTCTCGGACTGGCATGTGTGGAAGTTTTACTTGGATAACTGAGTGATAACAATGATATCCACAATCTCTGAATGATGGACAGAATAGAAAGAGATTGGTGCAGATATCACAGCATCCTTTTCAATCAGGACCTAAAAACAACGGTCTTGTTCGCCTCATATGGCAAAATACGCAGCTCACAGTATGATTTGATTGCTTTTGCAAGACACCTCTTCTCAACATCCTCAGACTTTTGTATAAAAGTCCGCAAATTATCTCTATGAGAAACTCTTTCAACCTGAAAGATCAAAGCTCGCAACTATAAAAGCTGGGAGTGCAAATTCAATAATGATGGTCAAAAACCTACTAGGAAAAGATAGCTAGTCTCCTAAAAGATACTTCAAGGTTAGTCGTTGTGCATTTGATGAATAAATTAGAAGGTTGCAATGACAAATACAAGGTGAGATGGTGAAAACTTGTAAAAATAGTAAGGAAAATATGTGAAATGGTGAAAACTCGAAAATTTGCATTAAGAATGAAACAATCAAGAACATGTTAAAATATAAAATAACATGGAGAAACAACTGAGGCCTAGTTGTTGTTGTTGTTGACAAGAATGACATGTTGCCTTCAGATTGCAATTTTTGCCTGGTAAAACCACTATGTTTCTGCATAAATATCGATGCATGAGAAAGGGAATCATTTCTTTAAGGAAATTGAATACTATATACTTTACAATGCATACATTGATACAGGTTACACCATTAATCCGTATTAAAACAGCTTTTGACATTAGAACTTCTAAACCTTATTAGTTCAATCACAAATTAAGGAATTCATATATGACCAAGTTTAACATGGGACTGTGAATTGCGGAGCAATTCTTTGATAAATGATAGCTTATAATATTTGGTGGAATGCATAAAAAGGTGAAAACAAGGGAAAAGCTGGTCCAATAAAACCAGCCTATCGGAAACCGATTCTTATATTAACCTGAATATTTGTAGATACAACCTTATAAATTACAAGTATATGTCAGTTATTTTGCAAAATACTTCGATCAGAGAATATTGGAAGGAGGCAGAATAACTTTAGCTTCACAAGTAAAAGAGATGAAAAGGTAATAAAGATTAAAATCGTCACACTTTTAAATATTACCAAGCAGTTCAATTTCTAAAACAAACACAAGAGGCTTTACAAATGACATCAATACCATTATTCGAACATGAAAACTGTTACCAGTTGCTCAATGATTGGACCCGAATCTAGTTCTTCACTAACGAAGTGACTTGTCGCCCCAATCAACTTAACACCAGCATCAAAAGCCTAGCAACAGATAAAATAAATTTATAGAACTGTAGTTCCGTAGAGGGAAACCGGAAAATGGCCTCTTGAAGAAAGGAAGACAGGAAAGGAACCTGCTTAGGTGGATTACTTCCCTTGAATGATGGCAACAAGCCATGGTGAATATTAATGATATCTTTCTTATAGCTTCTTAAGAAGTCTCCAGATAATACCTGCATAAAACCACTGCAGATATGTATTGTACAGAAGCACTTAAAGGGTCAAAGTACAAGGTATCTGTCTAATAGTGCATGTCATAATAAATCAGATAAAAGACTACTTTAGAAAAAAATTGTTTGGACCATAAAAAAGGCAACTAGAACATGTTGCATGATAAAGAACTGTCCCAACATGTTGCATGATAAACAATTATTCCTATGTAAGAGAGGTGCAAGTCATTAAAAACCAGACAAAGGACTACTTTAAATCAATTTATTTGGACAATAGAAAAAGTAAGTAGAACATGTCGCATGATAAAGAACTGCCCCGCAAGACCAGATCAATGATTGTTTCTATGTAAAAGAAAACAAGAGTGACAATTATGTCTTATGGGTTGATTACCTGCATGTATCTAGCAAGTACCAAGAAATCAGTATCACCAACTATTTCCAAGATTTCTCCTTCTCTTTTATTCTCCTTAGTCGTTGGCAAGTGATAGTATGGAATCCCGTGCCTTTCAAGAAACCGAATCACATGAGTGTTTGGACCTCGCTCATGGTTGCTGATGAGAAGCATATGACATCATAAACAGTCCTTAAATAACTTCAATTTCTATAATAAAGATATTTCATATTTTACCTTATTACAGAAGTTATGTGAATAGGAAGCCGCCCGTCCTGCCAACCATGCAACAAGTCCACAAGACAGTGTTCCTGCACCAAAATTGAGACTATTTATGTGAGAACTCTCAAAAAAGTTTAATTAGTTTAACTTGATTACTGTTTAAACAGGTCTGAGAAATTTAAAAATCAATACCTGCTTTGAAGCTAGAATTGCAATCTTATATTTGGGATCAATATTAGGCACCCGAACAAGAGACTTCATTGCATTGAACTTTTTAGCTAGCTTAGAGAATTCTTCATCCATTTGCTCTCGTGGCCATTTAGCAGGGTCAAAGAGAAACTCGCTGTAAGTTGCATCAAGAGTTAGTTTCTCTAATTGTTGTACTTACAGGCAGACAAAAAAGGAAAACAAGGGTGGAGACAGCTGATTAATCACATCAGAAAATATATATTCATAATATTGTTGGAAAACGAGCAATATTAGTCTTCTTAAACTCCAGTCCCACACACACCCACGAGCTCTCCTGTCCCATTTTGCTTCCTTGGTGACGTGATCCTAACTTTATGGTTGGAGAGACTAGGCTATCCTTCTCTTCTCTTAAAGGGACACTATTGTTTTTCCATTTACCAATAAACGAATGGTTTTTATGTTTTTAATTTTCATTAAAGGGTTAATCTTTTCTGAGCCGAGGGTCTGGCGGAAACAACATCTCTACCTCCCAAGTAGGGGTAAGGTTCTCTACCCTCTTCATACACCACTTGTGGAATTACACTGGGTATGTTGTTGTTGTTTAAGGGTTAATCTTCAGAAAACCTACTTAACTAAGGAGATCAGAAATTTTACAACATGGTCTTAAGAGAACATAAAATTAGCAATCACACAGAGGCCTAAAAGAATCATCATGCTCCTCTAATAGTAATATATGGACCGTGATCTCCGAGATTCACCCACTTAATTAACCGCTAAACCACACCCTTGGATACAGGGACAAGACATTTTAACTCTTTAACACTTAGTTTTTTTATGCTTAAAAGGATATTTACTCTCTCTGAAAGACATGGCATAGTCATTAAACCATATTTTATCAGCAATTCATGGAATATCAGTCGATTAATCATGCATCAACACCTAACTAATAGAGCTCAGCTATACGAATCTCCTATATCCTTCCATTCTATTGAAACTGATTTCATGCCAATACTAAATGATTTATCTAACAATTCACCGGAATCTTTTCCAATCAAAACAAAAAGAATAGGAATAAACAATACTCCCTCTGTCCCAATTTATATGACGCAGTTCACTTTTCGAGAGTCAATTATAAGTCAGAATCAACAATTTAAAATATTAAAAGGGCATATAAATAAATTTTGTTTTTTGTTTGAGTCTCGAAAAGCGAACTACCTCATATAAATTGGGACACAGGGTAAGATTAGTTATAGAAGAAACCTTCTGGAATAAAAGACGTGGTTGTCGTCTGGAACAAAAATGTCAGCACTGAGAATATTTCCTTCCCTTGATGCTATGCAATCTGATAAGCTTGCAAGTATTCCTACCACATCCTATTCATCAAAAATTAAAATTAAAATTTTGAATTCCAATCTCAATTATTCATTCAAATGTACAAAAAGACTTACTGGGCAATGAAATTGATGAATGGCATGGACCAATGGACTTGAGATGGACCCGAAATGGATTTGTGTAGTTTTGAAGGACCGATTCGTAAATTCAACAACTTGGGAACGACATTTTGGGGATATTACTCTACGGAGGAAGTTCATCTTCCCCTCCCCACTCCTCTGGATGTTTTGGTTTTATTTTACCAACCAAATATCTGGTGTTTCTATTTCTGGTAATCCGTAAGTCCCCCGTCTCAGAAATTTAAGCGACAAAAAAGTCTCATAATTAGAAATGGGTCAAGGTCAAATTTGTCTTTAAAATGTGATTAACTAAAATTGGGATTGAATTATAATTTTTAAAACTTATAATTTTTTATAAAATACACAAAAACTCATACATATTATACTAAAACTTCTTCCAACCCACACACATTATACAAAAACTCCTTCCAACCCGCTTCCCCACGACCCCAACTATCTGTTCATTTTTTTTTAAAAAAAAAAAGGAGTCCCCAGTTCCCTCGTCTCTGTCTCTCTCCGTTGCTGCTGCAAAAAACAGGCGATCACCATTGTTGCTGCTCGTCCCTCTCTCTCCATTGTTGTTGTTGCTCATTTCTCTCTCTCCATTGTTGTTGCTTCTCTATTCATTCTCAGATAAACTTTTTTTTTCACTTGATTTAAAAGTAAGGGTTTTAAAATCAGAGTGTGAAAATGATAATTTTGGTTAGAGAAGATGAAGAAGAGTATGAGTTTTTCTTGAATGTTGTTTGTTTTGTTGTAGTTTCGTGTATTTGTTGCACTTGTTGGGGTTTGTGAGTTTGTAAATAGTGGTTGTGGTTGTGAAATTATAGTTTTTGGTGCTGTTTTTGTTCTTCTCCTCCTTGTTGTTTCGAAAAAAAAAGACTTGCAATTTTGTTGATGTTTGCCAACAACTGAGGTTACCTGTTGCAGCAAATTCAGCACTTGTTTGACAGTTGCAAACATCTGCTGAGGTTGTATGGTTTGGTGTATTATGTTTAAGTTGTGAGTGAGATTTGTGATGGTTGTGTGTTTGTAGTGAAATATAGATGTTTTGTAGTTAAATTTAGATGTTTTTGATGTTGTTGTATTGCTTGCAAAGAAATTCAAAGACTTGTTTGTGATACAAAACATCTGATGAGGTTTCATGGTTAAAAAAAAAATTGGTGTATTTGTTTAAGTTGTGAGTGAGATTTGTGATGGTTGTGTGGAATCATAGTACTCAGGGTAATTGATTTGCCTCATACGCATTTGAAGCAGGACTTCATCTACATACTAAAGTAAAAGTAGTAAAACAGTTAGTTACTTGGTGCAACAGATTCAACAGATTATCTACTTGTTGCAACAACTAGTTAACTTGGTGCAGCATATTCAACAAAATAAAGGAATTGTTGCAACAGCTAGTTAACTTGTTGCAACATATTATCTACTTGTTGCAACAACATACTGAATTAGATAGATATATACAAATGTTGAAAATTACACAATCCTCCCACCAAATTTCCATGCTTGTCAGAGGCTTGAAGTCTGCTGCTCCAAATTCATGCATTGAGTACATGGTTCTCCCATTCTTTTTGGACTTGATTGCAGTCTCAACCTTTTTCTTTCTTTGGTCATGTACAGGCTTTAAAATGTCAACTTTCTTTAGCACTTTTGGCCCAACATCAAGAAGAGGAGTCTCAATTGACTTAATGGGAGTAACAACAGATTTTCTTGATCTAACTGATGCAAGTGCCTTTGCAATTACTTTGCCCCTCCTCCGAGCATGAACAAGAGTATAAGGTGAGGAAAAATTCTTTGATGGTTTGATACATCTCTTGGATATCAACCTCTGCATAGAAGTGTTTGTGGCTTCTTGGGCCTGCACCAATTCCTCCACCTTTTTAATCAAATTATTCATTTTGTCATTGCAAGTGGTGCACTCACAAGCACATGAGGGAACCTTAGAAGTACCGGCACCAACATCAACAAATCTTCTACCACTCAATCCACCACCACTAAAATTACCACCAAATCCAAAAAAATCACTCAATCCAGGAACTGGAGTAAATCCACCAATATTAGCATCATCATCTCTTAATTTTCCCCCAGCAATACTTGCTGGGACATCATCACCATCACCACCACCAACATCAACAGGTTGAACAACACCACCAACAACATCAACACCACCAACAGCATCACCACGGCGCAACAACAACACTGACCACGCGCGGTTCTGACATTATCAACCCTAGTGATGACTGTCACTCCAGCCAATTCCCCTTTGAACCCATCAATCAATCTGTCAGACACAAATTCTATGGGCACAAAGATGACAAGGCATGACATCTCCAACTCTCTTATTGTGGGGACAAACCATGGGTTCACAACCTACAACAAAAAAATAGATATATCATAATGGTGTTAAATCATAAAAAACAAAACCTATTTAAAACAAATTATCAGGTTGTTGCAAAAAGTTACACATATGTTGGGCAATGTTCAACAGATAGGTAACTTGTTGCAGCATGTATCTAATCTGTTGGAAAATTTTCAACAGATGGGTAACTTGTTGCAACAGGTTGCTCATCTGTTGGATATTGTACAACAGATTAGTAATTTGTTACAACAGATTATTGTACTTGTTGTAAAAACTTCATAGCAGTTGAAGTTATCAAATTAGCAAATAAAGTGATATGTTGCAACAACTGTGGTACTTGTTGGAAATTGTCCAACAGATTGTCAACTTGTTGCAGCAGGTTTATCATCTGTTGGACATTTTCCAACAGATGGGTAACTTGTTTCAGCAGGTTACTCATCTGTTGTAAAAAAACTAGTTGCATGTTATAACAGATTCATCTGTTGAGTAACTTGTTGCAACTTTGTTAATTATCTGTTGGACAATGTCCAACAGATGCATAACTTGTTGCAACAGATGCATGTGTTGTTGCAGCAGATTATAAAAGTTGTTACAACACATAGTCATCTTTGTGTTCTAATGCTTACAGCTTCCTTAGGGGGTTGAAAAGGTCAACACTCAATTGTGTGTTGGTTCTGGCAGTGAGCCATCTAAGAATTCTTGGATAAGTAACTTCTTCGGAGTGTTTCTTGACTTGATGCCTGAGGTAAGGAATGGCTTCAAATGCCTAAGCCTAGAAAAAAAGATGTCATCAAAATAGTGATTGAAAAAAAAAAAAAAAGGTAAAACATTAAAGAAAATTTACCATGAAAGCCCAAGGGAAGCCATATAGGTTTTGTGTCTTCCCCGTTGGCTTCAAATCCTTCATCAAATATTCAATAGTCAAGCTAAAGCTTTGAAAACCCCACGCATAGTTGTTGAAGGCATCATAGTCCTCAGCAAGTTTAATCAATCCAAGCGGTATGTTGTAGTTTACGTCTCTTGCCCAAAGAACATTGTGCACAAACCAAACTAAGCACAGTGCCTCCTTGTGCTTTTTTGAGAAAGTTTTGAACTCCAAGTCTTGCAATAATTTCTTTTGAATGTAGCTCTTTCCCACTAAGTTTACCAAAGAGACATCATTCTTAGCTTTGTAACCCTTTACTTTCTTGGCTGCATTGGGCGTCCGGGCTGGCTTGGTTAATACAACAGTAGAAGAAGGCTCACAAGGATAACATCTCAATCCGGTAACTATGGCAAACTCCTTCATGCCAAAGCAAACCGGCATGCCACAATAATTGATCCAAATCTCATCATTTCTATCACAAATAATCTTACGCTTCAAAAGCTCAGAAACCATTGTCATTTGAAATCGGGCACCGGTATCTTCAGACAAATCTAAATAGAGCCCAAAACAGCTAGCCCTAAAGAAATTCTCCAACCCCTGCTGCTGGAGAATGCCCCTGAAGGTGTCAAAGCCCTTGCCCATGGTTGATCTAACCACAAAATCTCCGGACAAATACTTATTTCCATTCAATGCAGATCGCGTCGTACTTTTCAATCTGAAACTCTTGGCGACCTCCTCAATCAAGGTCTATTGGGATCTATGGCAATCTTAGAAGACTCAACAAGATTGACATCCACATTATGTTTCCTTTTTCTTAACTCGGCCAGTGCGTGTCACGACCCATTCGGGGCCGTGGATCGTGCCTACCGGCACGAAGTAGTCATACATCAGTGTCGGCGGAAATATAAAATAAGACATAAACGATTTATAAAATAAGACACGATTTATGTGAACAAACGTCGCCTTTCGACATATATATATAAACGAGTTTAGCGATTACATCAAACGCTGTAACATGACTCTGAGACCTCTGAAATATACAACTATGGCGGGGCGGGGCCATACCTGGCATACAAACTATCTACAATCTGAGGAGATCATACCAAAAGTAGAGCCTCGGAGAAGATGGAGCTCACGACACGTCTGAAAGAGATCCTAAGGATGCGGATCTAGCACTCTTGCCCTTACTGCGGCATGAGCGGCCCGAAGAGAGTCGGTCTAACAGTACTAAGTATGCGAAGCGTAAAGTACTTAAATGAAAACATATTATTTTAAAACCGGTTTACAAATACGTGTGAAACAACGAAAACGCGCGTAGTGCCACATCACAAACAAGAGCAACAATAGGTAATCGTAATAGGTCTTGTCTAGCCGCGAATGATCGAAAGCAGGCCACTCGCCCACATCATCATTCGCAAGCCTAATCTGAACTCGAGTCGCATAGGCCACTCGCGTGGGCGCGTGAGGTATAACCCGCGTCGAGGGTAGCTACTCCTCGGCGTCGCCTGGACTCGTTGTCGCGTAGCGCGTAGGCCGCGTGAGGCATAACCCGCATACTAACACGGAACTCGTAGCTCGCGTAGGCCCCCTGGACCGCGTGAGGTATTCTCGAATCATGGTCCTGCATCGCTGAGTCTACCGCGTCGGAGGCGACAACCTCGGTATCGTCTCAAGAGGTGAGTGATAGTACACTAACATAACGACTTATCTTTAAACAACATAAGCACAACAAGGATACTCTCTTATACAAGCGTTACTGAATCTTAACACACATAGCATCATATCATGTCTACTTATCAAACCATCTTATTATTCTATTTCACAATTCAACATAAGTGCATTTATAAACACATAGGCAAACTTGTTTCTTTTATCAATCTTAAGTGGTTATACTTAACTTCCCATAAAGCTAGTATAACTCTTAGCTTACATTTAAAAATGATTCAAGATTCTTTATGAAATGCTTTGGATATTTATTATTAGGGCTTAAGCGTGAGGCATTCTTAGTAAGTGTTATTCGAGCTTAAGTCAAAAGACATTCCGTAGTTATTATTCGATTAACACGTATGCGTCTAGTACTATATATATATTGTAAAATATCATGCTTTAGGAAGAATCACATACCTTGAAAACCGCTTTGCGAGTTGAATATGTCGCGCGCGAAGAATCGACTATAATAGTCGAACACGTCTAACAACGTTCGACTACTTATGTGATTCCAAGCAGAGGGTTCTATATCCTACGGAAAATTGGGCGTCTTCCCTACGGTGAGCTACTCGAGTTTCTTTGTGAAAACGATCTATGTAAGCGGTTTGATTATTCTTCTAAGTATTTAATACTTATTCTAATACTACAACAGTAAGTATTCTCTTATACAAAGAGGTTAGGATTTGTTACCTCGGTAAGCCCAATAATATCCTAGATAAAGTCGCGCTGAGCAAGGTTTAGCTCACAAGTTGAGCTCAGTAGCACGAGAAACCTTAGAAGTTCTTCACTTCTACTAAGGACTAAGGGATTTGGGCTAGGGTATTTTGGGCATTATAACAATACTAGAAGACAACTTTTCTACCAAGGGAGGGTAGTGTTTGGCTAGGGCTAGGGAGTATTCGGCGAGGCTTCTAAAGGGGGTATTCGGCCAAGGCTTCTAAAGGGGGTGTGAGGCTTAGGACGATGGCTCATGAGGGAAGGAGGATTTAGACTTGGAAATTTGTGATGAATAAGTCTTCAAAGAGAGGGTATTTATAGGCTAAGACATGGCCAACCAATGGCCAAGATCAAGCCAAGTGGGGGCAAGTGGAGGCCAAGATTTGCCCAAGTGCCCCAACCTACTCTCAAATCACTCACAAACAAAGGTCCGTGTTCTAAGCCCCAAAGCCTCTCAACCGCCCGAGGCAAAGGCCACGGCGTCCACGAGGTGACAAGTGTCACCTCTCGTTGGTCAAAAGGGTTAGTCGCTCGGAAAAATCCGCAAAATTAGAAATGACATAGCCGGAATTTACCTACGCGAGTCGTGTAAAGCGTTTAGTCGGAAAAGCGATTCCTTGTGTGGGTTGTGCCCAAAAACGTCCTAGGCCTAAATTTTTAAGGCTACACTTTTATGCGTCGTCCTCACGTACATACTCGAGAAATACGGTATAACATTCTCCCTCCTTAGAAACATTCGTCGAATGTTCCTTCCCAAACGATTATCGATAAGGTTCTTCATAACTTAAGCGATTGCAAATGCCACACACGGCCAGAACAATACTTAGGCATAGCGATAATGAAGATTTACAAGTAGGAAAGTGAATTACACGGAGGTGTGGGAAAATAGGTGAGGATACTTACGCCTCATGTCCTCGCCGACTTCCACGTCATCTCCTCACGAGCTCGTTCGCGCAAGACTTTGGAAGCCCGTCGCCGTCGCAGACGTCTAACACGACGATCGATTATCGCTATGGGAATCTCCTCATACGATAACCCGCCGGTCACTGGACATCGTCAATCGGGTGTACCTAGATGGATCCGATACATCTCGCCGGCGTAGATACGTGAAAAAGCGGGATCATTTGCCTCGGATCGGACGGCAGATCAACTCATAGCAACCTTGCCTACCTGCGGACAATCGAAGCGGCCCGATGTACGCCGAGTTTCCCTTCTTCCCGAATCGCATCACACCGCTTCATGGGTGACACCTTAGGAAAACCCAATCATGAACCTCGAACTCAAGATGCGGCGATGATCTGCATCGACGACCATCGACTACGGTGTCGATAGCGCCTCGGATAAGCTTCGCCTTATCCATCGCTGCTGCACCAAATCTGGTCGTCCCACTCCGCACCTCACCGCATCGAACCAACCTATAGGCGATCTGCACTTCCTCCATACAAGGCCTCGTAAGGCGCCGTCGAATCTTTGGAGTGGTAGCTATTATTATCGCGAACTCAACTAGAGGCAAATGATCCTCCCAACTACCATGAAGTCAATAACACGGGCTCGCAACATATCCTCGAAGTGCGGATAGTGCGCTCTGCTGTCCGTCTGCTGCGTGGATGAAATGCGATGCTCGAGCTCGCTGCGTCCCTAAACCCTGCGGAAGGACCTCGAAGTTAGCGTAAGCGGGCTCCACATGCGATATGATCGAAGTAGGGACTCATGCGGTCGACAATCTCTCGGATGTAAAGTGCGGCATAATCCTCGGTAGAAAAAGTCGTCCCGACGGGAAGAAAGTGGGCTGATTTCGTCGACTGTCGGCGATAACCCATATAGAATCATGTCTCCTCGAGTGCGAGGTAATCACGTGATGAAGTCCATGTTGATTACCTCCACTTCGGTCGGGATCTCGATAAATGCGTAACAAACCACCGGGCCTGCGGTGCTCTACTTCACTGCGACAACACGGGCATTGAGCTACGAACTCGCAGCGTCCTCTTCAAGCCATCCCACCATACAAAGATCTAAGGTCGTGGTACATCTTGGTCGACCGGATGGATGAAACGCAGCGTGTGTGCTTCCCGAGAACTGCTGCGAAGTCCTGAAACATCTGGAACACCTGATCGCCCTCAAACCTTAGCACCATCGGTGCTACCTCAGGACCGCGCCCTGCGAAGAGTCGTATCACGATATCGAATCAAAGTGGATCCTCGAGCTGTTGCCTCTTCGCCTCGCCGGCGATGGAAGACTCGGCAACCTGCGAACTCTAACCCATCGCTATCGTAATCAATCAAGCGGACACGAGGCTCGCTAGCGGTGAAAATCACGAACCATGTCCCTCTCTCTTGCCGCATCGATAGGCTCCCCGTCGACCTACGACTAAGGCGTACGCCTAACATTGGCCTTCCGGGTGGTACAGGATATCAACATCGTAATCCTTAAGCAACTCTAACCACCGTCTCGATCGTAAGTTCGACTCCTCCGGTGAAGATATCTTGGAGGCTCTTGTGGTGCGTAAAAATATCCACGTGAACCCATACAAATAGTGCCTCGGATCTTGGCGTGAATCACGGTGCGACTCCAAATCATGGGTGGGGTAGTTCCTCTCGTGTTTCTTGGTGTCGGGATCATATGCTATAACTCTGCCATCTGCGTCAACACACATCCCAACCCGATGCACGGCGCATCACAATACACAACATAACCGTCTGGACCTGGAAGAGTAAACGAAGCGGTCGTCGATCTCTTTCAAGAATCGAAACCACGCTCAAGCATGATCCGGCTGGAACTTGCGCCACGAGTCGGCCTAGTCAATGGTGCGAAGATAAAGCAAACTTCTCCACGAACGCCCGATAATAACTGCGAGGCCCGAGCTGCGAACCTGCAGCCGGAGTAGTAGGTCTCGGCCAAGTCTCGATCGCCGATCTTGGCGTATCCACTCGAATGCCATCGGCCCGACAATATGCCCGAAGCATGCGAAGTCAACAAAACTCACATTTGGAAAACTTGGCGTCTGGCTGCTAGTCTGGAAGCGTCGGCCAAGATCGCCAAATGCTCGCGTACTCCTGCTCTGGCGAGAATAAACCAATATCATCAATGAACACTATCACAAGCGTGTCCAAAAATGGTTTGAACACTCGGTTCATCAAATCCATGAATCACGGAGCATCGTCAACCAAAGACATGACCACGAACTCATAATGCGTCACGGGTCGGAATGCGATCTAGGGACATCCACCTCTCGACACGAACTCGATGATAGCCCGATCGCAGATCAATCTTGGAGAAACATCTCGCGCCGCAATCGGTCGAACAAGTCATCAATCACGGGAAGGGGTATCATTCTTAATGGTCACCTTGTTCGGTGCACGTAGTCAACACACGCGCGGCGTCGTCGCCCTTCTTTTACGAACAATCGGCGCCGGGAGAAACACTAGGTCCGATAAAACCGCTTCTCCAAAGAAATCCTCGGTGGTCCTTCAACTCCTCAACTCGGCGGTGCCATTACGTATGGCGGAATGGAAATAGGTCGAGTATCCGCAACACATCTATACAAAACTCAATCTCCTCTCGGGAGGATACGGAGGTCATCCGAAACACGTCGGGAACTTCGTGACTCGGCGGCCCGAAAATCTGGTACCGCAGCCGATTATCAAACACGAACGAGATGGTAGATATACCCTTCGCACCATCTTTCTAGCCTTGAGGTAGGAAATAAACCTACCGCCGGCGTCTGGTGCTCCCTCGCTCAACAATGGCTCGCCGAAAGCTGGAACCGTACTACTCTCTCTGCGATCTACATTGGCGTAGCAGCTAGCCAATCCGTCCCCATAATCACGGCGAAGTCAATCATCTCCAACTCATCAAGTCGGCTGGGTCGGCGGCGTAAATGGTCACGAGACAAGCTCATATACCCGCCGAGCTACCACCGAATCACCCTGGCGTAGCTACCTCGAAAGGGTCTATGGACTCGGGCTCATCCCTATCCTACTAGCAACAAGGGAGATATATAGGGCCAGTAGAACCGGATCTATCAAAGCATACACATCAAACCCAGGCCCGATAAGGTACATGGCGACATCGGTGAGGCCTCACGATCTGTCGGTTTGGACAAAGCATAAATGCGGTTCGAGGACCGCTAGAATCGGGACGAGCCACGACCTCTGCGCGACCTGGCGACCCATGAGTACCTTGCCTCGGGCGAGTAGCGTAGGAGGTGATGAAGCGGCAGCGAGAACTCGGTGAGCCTACCGCGTGCCCCGGTCAGACGATCGCCGCAAAATGACCTGCGGCCTGGCGTAACAAGATCCAAAAAGCGATTACCACACTTCCGTAATGGGATCTACCGTCGCGGCACCGGGTGGTCCCGTCGGCGATCTCTGCTACTCGGGCGTCACGAAGCCACAGGGCCCGATGCGCCGCCGAATACTCGGTTGTCTTGAGGGCGGTGCGAGAGTGCTCTGTGGCGTGGTGCAAATCTAGGCTGGCTGAGGCCGCCACCACGATAGCCACCGGAAGACCCTCCGTCTGGCCCCGCTTCTTGTCTCGTCACTCGTCGACCTCTGCGTTCGCCGCATCGAGGCGTGAGCTGCGTGCGGGTAATGTCCATACCGGTGAAGAAACACCCGCATGACTCGGCCGTGTAATCATCTAGCCGGTGGCGTGGCGGTGCACCTATCCTCCATATCTGCAATCTTTGGGACATATCGAGCGATGAATCAAACTCGACATTGTACTCCACGGCGGTCGTCCTCTGCCTCGATGGTAAAAATCTATCGGCCGCGCCCTCGCCATCTGTGGAGGCAAGAAGTGAGTGAGAAAGCCTCGAGAACTCATCCCAGTAGGCTGGGACGCGTGCTCTCCCGGGATAACTCCCATGAATCAAACCAATCGATCTGCGGTATCACGCGGCCGCGAACAAAGGTCACAGACTCTGTCTCGAGGCCTTGATCACCTCATGATTCTCTGTAGGCGACGGATGAACTCCTGCGGATCATCCTCCGCCTCGACAGTAAAACTCTGGCAGCTACAACTCGAAATCTCGTAGTCTCAAACTATCGCCTCGGGTGCACCACGGGTCTGGCGGCTGAGCTGAGCCGAGGCTCGAACCGCGTCGATCTCTCGCCGTGTCGGGCCTGACTTTAGCCAATAGTGGGCCGTCTCAGCCACTAACTCCTCCGCCCGGTGTGGGGCGGGAGGTGTGGGTGCTGTGGTCTGTCTTTGAAATTTGGCGGCGTCATAGAACTTCGCCGTCTCGGTATAGCGGGCACGAGCCCTCGTGACTCTGGGTGTCTGCTAGCGCCTCGCCATTTGCCTTGCCGCCACGGGCGGGTTGCCTTACGTGGAGGCATAATCATTCTGGAAAGGAATACGTTAGAGGTCGACTATAGCCGCGACTCTACAAAGCACGATCTCGAGAATGAGAAGAATAGAAACCAATCCTAAGTATCCTATAGCCTCACGATTATTGGTGTGGTGCACAACACACCGATAATCGAACTACTAGATACGGTCGTAGACACTTTCAGGATTAATCGCTCGATACCACTTTTGTCACGACCCATTTGGGGCGTGGATCGTGCCTCACGGGCACCCAAGTAGTCATACATCGAGTGTAATCGGAAATATAAAACAAGACATGAAACGGTTTATAAAATAAGACACGCTTTATGTGAACAAACGTCGCCTTTCGGCGTATATATATAAACCAAGTTTAGCGATTACATCAGACAACATGCTGTGACTACAGACCTCTAAGGAAATATACAACTATGGCGGGACGGGGCCGCCATACCACCTGTACAAACTATCTACAATACAGGAGATCATACCAAAAGTAGAGCCTCGAGAAGATGGAGCTCACGACACCAATGCAAAGAGATCCTAAGGATGCGGATCTAGCACTGCTTGCCACCTGCGGCATGAACGCGGCCCGGAGAGTCGATCTGAGTACTAAGTATGCGAAAGCGTAAAGTACTTAAATGAAAACATATTATTTTTAAAACCGGTTTACAAATACGTGTGAAACAACCAAGAAAACCGCGTAGTGCTACATCACAAACAAGAGCAACAATAGGTAATCGTAATAGGTCTTGTCAGGCCGCGAATGATCGAAACAGGGCCACTCGCCCATCATCATTCTGCAAGCCTAATCTGAACTCGAGTCGCGTAGGCCACTCACGTGGGCGCGTGAGGTATAACCCGCGTCGAGGTAGCTACTCCTCGGCGATCTGGACTCGTTGTCGCATGGCCACATAGCCGCGTGAGGCATAACCCGCATACTAACTCGAACTCTCGTAGCTCGCATAGGCCCCTGGACCCGCATGAGGTATTCTCGAATCATGGTCCTGCATCGAGTCTGAGTCTACCCCGCAGTTTTAACCTCTCGATTATCTCGAGGTGAGTGATAGTACACTAACATAACTTATCTTTAAACAACATAAGCACAACAAGGATACTCTCTTATACAAACGTTACAAGATACTAACACACATAGCATCATATCATGTCTACTTATCAAACCATCTTATTATTCTATTTCACAATTCAACATAAGTCCATTATAAACACATAGGCAAACTTGTTTCTTTTATCAATCTTAAATGGTTATACTTAACTTCCCATAAAGCTAGTATAACTCTTAGCTTCGTTTAAAAATGATTCAAGATTCTTTATGAAATGCTTTGGATCTTTATTATTCAGCTTAAGCGTGAGGCATTGCCGTAAGTGTTATTCAGCTTAAGTCAAAAGACATTGCGTAGTTATTATTCGATTAACACGTATGCGTCTACCGTACTATATATATATTGTAAAATATCATGCTTTAGGAAGAATCACATACCTTCTCAAAAACCGCTTTGCAAGTTGAATATGTCGCGAGAGAATCGACTATAATAGTCGACGCGTCTAACAACGTTGGACTACTTGTAAGATTCCAAACAGAGGTTCTATATCCTACGGAAAATTGGGCGTCTTCCTACGGTGAGCTACTCAAGTTTCATTGTGAAAGCAGTCTATGTAAGCAGTTTGATTATTCTTCTAAGTATTTAATACTTATTCTAATACTACAACAGAAGTATTCTCTTATACAAAAAGAGGTTAGGATTTGTTACCTCGGTAGCCCCAATAATATCCTAGATAAAGTCGCTGAGCAAGGTTTAGCTCCTAAGTTGAGCGCTCGGAGCACCAAGAAACCTTAGAAGTTCTTCACAACTTCTACTAAGGACTAAGGGATTTGGGCTAGGGTATTTTGGGCATTATAACAATACTAGAAGACAACTTTTCTACCAAGGAGGGTAGTGTTTGGTTATGGCTAGGGGGGTATTCGGCCAAGGCTTCTAAAAGGGGGTATTCGCCAAGGCTTCTAAAGGGGGTGTGAGGCTTAGGACGATGGCTCGCGAGGGAAGGAGGATTTAGACTTGGAAATTTGTGATGAATAAGTCTTCAAAGAGAGGGTATTTATAGGCTAAGACATGGCAACCAATGGCCAAGATCAAGCAGTGGGGGCAAGTGGAGGCGAAGATTTGCCCAAGTGCCCCTAACCTACTCCTCAAATCACTCCACAAACAAAGGTCCATGTTCTAAGCCCCAAAGCCTCTCAACCGCCCGAGGCAAAAGGCCACTGCGTCCACTGAGGTGACAAGTGTCACCCTCTCGTTGGTCAAAAAGGGTTCCGTCCCTCGGAAAAATCCGCAAAAATTAGAAATGACATAGCCGGAATTTACCCTACGCGAGTCGTGTAAAACGTTTCGTCGGAAAACGATTCCTTGTGTGGGTTGTGCCCAAAAAAACGTCCTAGGCCTAAACTTTTAAGGCTACACTTTTGTACGTACGTCCTCACGTACATACTCCAGAAATACGGGGTATAACAGTCTGATCTGTTGATTCTTCTTCTTCATTACCATTTTCAGCTTCTGCATCTTCTTCACCTCCTTCATCCCCTTCAGCTCCTTCATCCCCTTCATCCCCTTCTTCTTCATCTTCTTCTTCTTCTTCACTTACTTCTTCTTCATCTCCTTCTTCATCTCCTTCAGCATTTTCTTCATCTCCTTCAGCAGAGTTTTCATCATCTTTTTCACTTTCTTCTATAGTTTCTTCACTTTGTTCATTTTTAACACTTTCTTCTTCATGTCCAACAGAGGTTTCGTGGGTTTCCTCTCTTTCTGAAGCCCCGGTTTCACTAACTCTTTCCTCATTTGTTGATTGACAAATAGCATTCACAAGTTTATCTAATTGTGTTTGCACTTTAACTCTTTTACTACTTTCTCGCTCAGTTGATTTCTCTCATTTTCTTTTAACTGGAGTCATTTTATCTACACACCGGAGATAGAAAAACAGTTTTAATTGGTTAGTGCAACATTCAAAGTAAAAAGGGAAAAAGAATATGTTGCAAGAAGTAATCAGTTGTTGCAACAGATTAATAATATGTTGCAACAAAATACAAAGCTGTTGCAACAACTTATTACTTGTTGCAGCAGAATCTTAATCTGTTGGAAATAGAAAAACAGTAGCAACAGCTTAGCAACTGTTTTGATTTTTTACAATAGCTTGTTAATATGCTACAACAACTGCTTCAGATGCTGCAAAAACCTCAACAATTGTTTTGTTTTTATCCAGCAGCTGTTGGATAAAATCAAAACTTTTTCTAAACCATAGCATGACAACAACAACAACAGCAAAAACATCTAAATTTAACTACAAAACATCTATATTTCACTACAAACACACAACCATCACAAATCTCACTCACAACTTAAACAAAATACACAAAATATGATTTTTTTTAACCATGCAACCTCAGCAGATGTTTGCAACTGTCAAACAAGTGTTGAATTTGCTGCAACAACAACAACAACAACAACAACAACAGCAACAAAAATATCCAAATTTAACTATAAAATATCTATATTTCACTACAAACACACAACCATCGCAAATCTCACTCACAACTTAAACAAAATACACCAAACCATACAACCTCAGCAGATGTTTGCAACTGTCAAACAAGTGCTGAATTTGCTGCAACAGGTAACCTCAGTTGTTGAAAAATATCAACAAAATTGCAAGTCTTTTTTTTCGAAACAACAAGAAGAAGAACAAAAACAGCACAAAAAATCATAATTTCACAACCACAACCACTATTTACAAACTCACAAGCCCCAACAAGTATAACAAATACACGAAACTACAACAAAACAAACAACATTCAAGAAAACTCATGCTCTTCTTCATCTTCTCTAACCAAAATCATCATTTTCACACTCTGATTTCAAAACCCTAACTTTTGACCAAGTGAAAAAAAAAGTTTACCTGAAAATGAATAGAGAAACAACGGCAATGGAGAGAGAGAGAAATGAGCAGCAGCAGCAGCAATGGAGAGAGAGGCAGCGGCAAAGAATAATGGTGGTCGGTCACGATTTTTGCGGAAGAACGGAGAGGCAGAGACGAGGCGAGAACTGCTTTTTTTGAAATAAAATGAACAAGTAGTTGGGGTCGTGGGGGGAAGTGGGTTGGAAGGAGTTTTTGTATAATGTGTGTGGGTTGAAAGAAGTTTTTGTATAACGTGTATGGACTTTTGTGTATTTTGTAAAAGATTATAAGTTTTAAAAATTATAATTCAGTCCCAATTTTAGTTAATCACATTTTTAAGACAAGTTTGACCTTGGCTGGTCAAACTTGTCACAATTTCTAATTATGAGACTTTTTTGTCACCATAACTTAAATCTTCTAAGTTACAAGTGTTGCTAACGAGGCAAAACTTGTTAAAACTACTTATTTTAAGGTTATATTTGTAAATCACCTAAGTCAAGTCCTCCAACCACCGAGCCCAAATAACTTTAACATTTGGGTAAAGAATGAATTTTAGGCCTAAATAAACCCAAAATCTAGCTTGTAGGTTGAAGATTGTCCAAATTCATATAATTTGGGGGCCCAACATCGGTGAACAAAGAATTGGAATAAGTCTGACTCTGATACCATATAAAGAATGGATCTTGGACCTAACTCAACCCCAAAAGCTAGCTTGTAAGGTGAAGAGTGTCCAAATCTATATATAAGGAATCCATATTCACATTATATATCTGATGTGTGACTATTAATACTTTGTTTGTTCGAGGAACTTTGTAATCAGTTGTCCTTTTTTTATTATATACAGAGAAATTACATACAAATGACGTGTCAAAGAAGCAAATGAAACATGTATTGTACTAAGGTCGTACCATTTAGGTATAAATGAAAAAAATGAAAATTGGTCATTAATACGTGAGGCACACATATGTCAGTTTCATGTATTCAATAGATTGTACGATACCATGAAGTATCTAAATGAAAAAGTAAAAATTGGTGATAAATTTATGGCCCTTCAATGTGTTTGACCTTTAGAAATGGTACAGTCTCTAATCTTTTATAATAGTTCGAGTGGAATGAAACTTAAAAGAAATTCAAGTCATGCTTCTTTTGGCATAACATGAAATGATATTAGTTCTTTTTAGATATTTAATCCTTGGTGTTTGTTATATTAAAGAAGTAATAAAAGTATTTATCAAAAAACGACTTTTCAAAAGAAAAAAACATGTCGTTATGGCTGTTTTGTTCTGAGAATCTACTTGAAAAACAGGTTATCCCTTATTTACTTTTCCCCACTTCTAGTGTGCTCGTCAATGATCTTATTATGAAGGTGATTAAACAATATGAAATGGTATAGGATCAATTGGTTAACATGCATCTGCTTTTATCCGAAATTAAAGAAAAAGGTTTTTCAAGACTACCTTAAATTGACTGATAAGATAAATTCTTCTTGATAAATACGACTCACAGAGAAGATGTTTCAAGCCAAATATGTTTACCTTTCTGATAAAAATGAGCAACAAATACACAATCAACAAGTTAAGGCATGACACTAGCGCCAAAGAACATATACATTAAAAAACAGTTAGCTTCATCAGATTAAGCCCCGAGAAAATAACTTGGTTTCATGCTCACTCCAGCATCTAGAGCACAATGTTGTGCTCTTTTGAGACCATCGGGGGGAGGAACTGATTCATCCGCCCCCATGTGCTTCATCGAATAAGCAGGATTTGAGGTCTATGCCACCACGCTGGCCAGCCTCATGCGGGAGCCTAATAAATAGTGATTTTTCTAGGAAATATGTTCAGAACTGAAATCCCACCAAATGACAACAAATAGAAGTGCTCCAGAACAACATAATTACTTGAAAAAAAAAGCTGCAGATGCAGTGAATCTTTTGTATCGGTCAAGACATGGTATTTGATTAAAGAAGACAGCTATTTAAACAACTGAAAGAATGAACCAGTTATCAAAGTTATGAACAACCATAAAGACACTACAGTTCAACAGTAGTTTTACCAGTTCATTTATGAAAATACTTCTCTTTGTTAATCAATAACATGACTAGTGGAACACCAAGCACAATTTCAACCATACTTCTTCCTGGTAATTATATCCACAAAATTTAATCTATTTCAATTACTCAAGATTGTGGAAAACCAGAAGTTATATACACACAATCACATGAAGAACCTATCAGCAGCACAACTAACAATCCTACTTGAGGTTAATATACAGACAATCACATGAAGAACGAGGAATATATTAGAAAGCTAAGTAAATTAGCTATGAGTCCTATGCTGAAAATCATATTCGTTAGAAATCATTAGCATCACAGCAGGAGTGCAGGACACACGACATTATCAATAAAGCTAAGTGAATTAGCTGTCAAGCTGACACAATAAGTCCAATTTGTTAGAAATGTATCGACCAACACTGCCTAATGAAGTCTTTTGCTTAAAATGAACAATCAAGAAACTACAGATGCTAAGCAATGAAAATGAGACGACAAATGGGAAGAGACCACATCAATGCTAATTAATGAACATCCCTTGACTTGGGAATGTCTGCATGTTCATGGTCGTATAGGCGCAACAAGACAAACAACAATCCTCGTGAAATATACCAATGCAATCTTATACCGTACAATTTAATCAAAAACAAAATACACTTATGTTTAAGCCCAACAAGACTCAAGGGATTGCTGACAGGACAGTTTGCATTCTAGGCAACATAAGTTTACAATAATAATTCACCATATAGGAGATATAAGAATATAATGACACGCTTTCTTTCTATTTGATCAGATAAGCAAGCTAAACTATATCCTTGAGAGGAAAACACAGACTAAACTCTGGAAAACAAGAATCCCTAACGTTCAGTAAAAATTAACTATAAAGTTCAAGAGATCTCAATCCAAATAAGAAAGAATGCGTTTACAAGAATTGCTGAGCTGCCAGCCTGCCACCCTCTAACTCTTCCCCTTCTTCTCCTTTCCAAAACCCCATTCTGAGTATGCCTTCATAGTCTATATAAGAACCTTGTTCCTGAAAATAAAGACCATATTTTCATGTAAGCATCACCCAATTCAACCACCACATATTTCAAAAGTGCATCACTAAAGCATAAATCTTCCCCGTGTTGATTCTACAAACAAACAAAAAAAGCATCTTCCCAATTGTGTATATTTGAGAATTGCACGCTCATAGTTAGTACAATCAATCAATTAACTCCACCGCAATTCCAAACTAATCAAGTCGATCATATAACGTCCCTGGATTTAGGTCCATCTCATTCCAATTTTAAAGAATTTGTCTTTTAAGTGAGGATTCTCTAGAATAGAAAGGATTTAAGAGTACACACCACATTGTTCTTCATCTATATACAAGTTTCGTTTATGTACTAACATTACAAATCACGAGAAACTAGAAATTCAGATTAAATAAACTATGCCTTAGTTCCAAACATGCTGGGGAGGGTAAGATGTACACATACCTTACCTCTATCTTTTGGGTAGAGAGGTTGTTTCCGATAGACTCTCGGCTCAAAAGAATGTAGTCAATGCATATTCAAGGAAAAAAAGACAGCAAGATATCACAATACAAAACAAATACAGCAACACATAGGAATACATATACAAAAGTATGGATCTACACAACCCTAAATAATACTACAAAGGGAGAAGAGTATATGGAGAGGCTAGCCCCCTATGCCTCTCACCCACAGTGTGACAAGACTCAACTAACTACTATCCTAATCCTCGACCTCCAAATCTTCTTATCTAGGGTTATGTCCTCAGTCAGCTGGAGTTGTGACATATCATGTCTAATCACCTCGCCAGTTCTTCTTCGGCCTACTTCTTCTGCTATCACCAGTCTCTCACACCTCACCACCTCAGTCTCGCTTTTCTCTCATCTTGTCCCCCAAAAGGCCACTCGGGTCATTGGAAATTTCAGATAAAGGATCAGGAAAATAGAATAATAGTACACTTAAAAGAAATAAGAGAAAGGGAGAGACCTACGTCTGTTTAGAGTAAGAAGAGGAGGGAGGAACACGCTTGTTCCTAAACATCATATAAGCAAGTGGCAATACTACCCCTATCATCATTACAGCTGCTCCCATCATGTACCTCATTGGGCTCGGTGCTTCCACTTCTATCACTGTCATCTGCACATACAATCACACATACAATCTATCATCAACACACACAACAAGAATCGAAAAAATCGGACTTACGGACATTGTTGATTGGGGTTTATGCACCTAAAATCGATCAGATCGAACTTCTGTAGGGGTTGAAGATTTTGCCCCCTTATCAATTTTGCATTATTTACACTTCTTACCCCTCTAATTGCTTTCAGGTGTCTCAGTTGGTCTGGTTACTTTCAAATAACTCTAAAACAAGGTAAACACTATGGAAAAGAGCCAAAAATGTCCATGAATTATTGAAAATATAACACAAATGCCCTTCATTTGTTTTTATCCAAATATGCCTCCGAATTATTAGAAATAAGATAAATATGCCTTCACCTTTAGCAAAATGGCCACAATTATGCCCCTATTCAATTAACATATTGATGTATCCTTTTCAGAACTCATTTATTTTGTTGAGATGAACTTTTTTTTTTATAGGGAAAAGGGTCATATTTACCCTCCATTAAAGTATGGATCAAATATGCCCTTTCCGTTAGCAAAATTGTTATATTTGCCCTCTGGTGGACAGAAATTTCACGTGGACGCCACGTTGGATCCACGTGGAAGCCACATGGGATCCACGTTGAGGGTGAGACCCACCTTCCCCAGTCACCATGCACCGCCGTCCCTTCCGCCGCCGGAACAACCCAACATCGCCACAACAACCTACTGCCTCCTTCGTCTTCCCCTCCATCTCCGACGAACACCCAATGCACCACCAGACCCCCCTCATTTCTGCTTCCTGGCGAACCAAACATGACACCAAAACCATCGCAACCCCCCGCTGCTCCGACGAGAACACACATTTTCTTACGTTGGTAGTATATGGCCCTTTACTTCCGCTTCATCGTATTAAGCTTCATCGGCACAGCCGCAAATCTAACTCCTCCAGTAAACCATAAACAGAACTTCAACTATAAATAATTTCAAACAAAAAACAATCTAAAAGGCAACGACAAATCTAACTCCTCCAATTTCCATCGGAGGCACGCCTCAAAACGGGCAGATCTGGATGTCAACAGTGGGTCGTCAAAACTCACGCAAAAATCGTGAGAGAGGAGACATGAGAGTAGTGGTATAGTTGTGTTTTCATGTTGGTGGTTGGCCGGTGATTTTGATAGTAGTGAGGGTTTGAAGCAGAGGGGAAAGTAAGAGGAGGTTTAGATTTGCGGCTGTGAGTGGTTCTGTCACGACCCGACCCCGGATCCGTGACCGGTGCCTTGACCCGGGCACCCTTGTGACACAACATCAGAGAAAACCAGCGGAATATAAACTCAAAATAAAACAACCATAATGGTATAAATAGTCTAGCCCAAAATGGCTACCCCAAAAGTACATAAAACCGAACAGCTATATCCTTTAACAACTCAAGTTATGACAAGACTACAGGCCTCTAAGAATGAGTAATACTATGACGGACGGGGCCGTCATACCCTGAATGTACAAAATATCAACAACACCGGAGAACCGTACCAAAAGTCGAGCTTAGAAGAAATGGAGCTCACGACACGAGTAAAAGATCCAGGAATGAGGATCTACCACCGCTTTCCACCTGCGGCGTGAGCGGCCCAGGAAGGGTCGACACAACGTGCAGTATGTAAAGCGGAAAATCTGTAGTAATATAACAAGTCAAAGATAATTTGAGTCATAGATAAAAATCAATTTCCTTGCCGTGCCTTACTAACAATGAGTAACGAGTATAAAACTTATAGCGTAAAAATAGGAGGCTCGCGATCAAAACAGGATACCTCGCCAGTAGTATCATTCGCAATCCTACTCGCGGGGCTATTTCACCGCATAGGTCATGGACCGCGTGAGGTCATCCGCGCCGTCGTGAGACTATTTCACCCGCGTGGATCCCGTGGACGCGTGAGTACCATCGCCGTACTCGCGTGGGACTATTTCACCGCGTGGATCCGTGGTCGGATCCGCGTGAGTCTGGCGTCGCTCGCGTCATGGGTAGCAAATCCATGGCATAGATAATAACCCGGGGTTTACCAGTAATAATACAAATATATAACATAGCTCATCCGCTATCATATCATACATAAGCACTACCGCTATCATATCACAACATAAGCACTACACTATCATATCATACATAAGCACTACCGCCTATCATATCATAAGCAAGTTAAGAAATCCGCTAACTTCTTATTAACATTATTAATATATCCTCTCATTTTAGTATCCTAAGGCACTAACATGTCTTTTAATAGAAAATCCGGGAATTCAACCCAAGTACCATGTACTTCTAACTTTTTAAGAAAAACTCTTTTTATACAAAGATTCCAAGATACTATTCACCATAGTATCAAGTTACGATTTCTTTTCAAGACAAGTCACATTTCCTTTTAGAAATATAATAGGCTTCTAAATCAAGTGACTTCATTTCCTTTAAAATCTTAGGCAACCAATGCCTAAAAATCAATTCACCTTTCTAAGTTTCAAATCCTTTACCCGTACTTGTTTTAATTAGAGTAAACCTTTCCTTGTGAACCTTTCAAGAAAACTAATATAACCAACTTCCTATAAAGCCATTATATTAGCGTTATCCCTTTGTCAAATACATTTTTCCCTCAATCCAAGGGACTTATACTTTTGAAATGAAACAAGTATCATATACTTTTAAAACAAGTGTAGATTATCAAGCATAAATACTAAATTTAAAGACCAACAATTTAGAACGTGGGTTACCTGGAGGTATAGGGAATAAGTGAGGATATTTCTTCATCATGTCATCTTCTGCTTCCCACGTCATCTCCTCTCTGTTCTCGTTCCGCCATAAGACCTTGACGGAAGCCACATCCTTTGTCCGTAATCGCCTAACCTGACGATCGAGTATCGCTATGGGACTCTCCTCATACGATAACTCCTGCATTACCCGAACCTCGTGAATCGGATGTACTGCAGATGAGTCTCGATACATTTCCGCAACATAGACACATGAAACACTTTGGATGTATCGCCTCTAGATCGGACGGCAGATCCAACTCATAAGCAACCTTGCCTACCCTCGGACAATCTGGTAAGGCCGATGTACCTTGGCTAAGCTTCCTTCTTTCCAAATCTCATCACGCCGCCATGGCGATACCTTTAGAAAAACCCAATCATCTATCTCAAATTCCAAGTGTCGACGCCGATGGTGCGCATACGACTTTTGCCGACTCAGCCGCCAACGGCTCTGGATAAGCTTCACCTTATCCATCGCTCACGAACTAAGTGCGGCCCGACTAATCGAACCTCTCCCACTCGAACGGCTATGGGTGACTGCACTTCCTCCGTATAAGGCCTCGTAAGGCGCCATCCGAATCTTGGAATGGTAGGTTGTTGTAAGCAAACTCTACAAGAGGCAAATGATCCTCCCGGTACCCACGAAATCAATAACACACGCGCGGCATATTCTCGAGTATGCGGATAGTGCGCTCGGCCCGTCCGTCGATCGAGGGTGAAATGCGCGATCTTGAGACTCACACGTGTCCCTAATCCCTTCTGAAAAGACCTCCAGAAGTTAGCCGAGAACTGGGCTCCTCTATCTGATATAATCAACACCGGGACTCCGTGCAGTCTCACAATCTCTCTAATATATAATCTGGCATAGTCCTCAGCTGAGAACGTCGTTCTGACCGGAAGAAAATGGGCTGATTTCGTCAGTCTGTCGACAATTACCCAAATGGAATCATGCTTCCTCTGAGTGGTAGGTAGCCCTGTAATAAAATCCATATTTATCACCTCCCACTTCCAAGTCAGAATATCAATAGCTGCAATGACCACCGGCTTCGGTGCTCAATCTTAACCTGCGACAATTCGGACGCGTGCGCGAACTCATGGCGTCCTCTTTAGGCCATCCCACCAATACACGCGCGTCGAGGTCATGATACATCTTAGTCGACCGGGTGAATAGAATAACGAACCGCGTGTGCCTCACGAGAATCTGGCGGCGAAGTCTGCCCACATCGGTACACTGGCCGGCCCTCGAATCTTAGCACCCAGCGCTACCGAATAGACTCTTCTCCTACGGAGGCTGCATCTCGATGCAGGTACCAACACCGGATCCTCATCATTGCCTCTTCACCTCATCGACGATGGAAGACTCGACAACCTCTCGAACCCGGAATTCGTCACTATCGAATCAACCAAACGAACCCCAAGGCTCGCTGGTGATGTAACTCTCGGACCATATCCTCTTCTGCGGTGAACATCAGACGGACTACCCATCGATCTGCGACTAAGGGCATCTGCGACTACATTGGCCTTCCCGGGTGGTATAGAATATCAACATCGTAATCCTTAAGTAGCTCCACCACCGTCTGCGCAAGTTCGGCTCCTCGGTGAAGATGTCGGAGACTCTTGTGGTGCGTGTAAATGTCCACATGAACCCCATATAAATAATGTCTCCGGATCTTGAGGCATGAATCACTGCGCGACTCAGTCATGTGTGGGATAGTTCTTCTCATGCTTCCTAAGTGTCGAGATCGTAGCTATAACTCTGTAGTCTTGCATCGACGCACCCAAGCCCGACACTGACGCGTCACAATAAACCACATATCCATCTAAACCTGCGGAAGAGTAAGGCTGAGGCGGTCGTCAACTTCTCCTTTAGCTGGAAACTTTCCTCACAAGTATCCGTCCACGAACATAGCGCTTACGAGTCGACTTAGTCAAAATCTTTGAAATAGAAGCAAATTTCTCTACAAACCTCAGATAATAACTGTAAGGCCCAAAAGATGCGCACTGCCGATTGTAGTGGGTCTAGGCAGTCTTGGCTGCCTCGATCTTAGTCAGATCAACGAATACCATCGGCCAGATGACATGCCCAGAAAGCCACTGAGCCAAAACTCGCGTTCGAGAACTTGACATCTGTTGCCGGTCCTCGAGGACTCCCGTCCGTCGCCGAATGATGCGTATGCTCTCTGTAATGCGCGAATACACCAAGATATCATCAATAAACACTATAACGAACATATCCAAGAATGGCTGAACACCCTATTCATCAAATCCATGAATCGCTAGAGGCGTTGGTCGGCCGAAAGACATCACCGAACTCATAGTGTCCATACCGGGTCTGAATGCGATCTTGGGATATCGCCTCTAACCCGCACTTTGATGATAACGAGCATGTCTATCTTGGAAAAACATTTTGCACCTGAATCGGTCAAATAAATCGTCAATCACGGGAGGGGATATACGTTCTTGATAGTTACCTTGTTCACCGTAATCAATACACATACGCAGCTGGCGTCCCATCCTTCTTCTTTACAAATAACATCGGCGCTCACGAGGAGAAACACTTGGCACGATAAAGCCTTTCTCCAAAGAAATCTTTCGGTTGGTCCTTGATTCCTTCAACTCGGCGGTGCCATCACGTATGGCGGAATAGATATCGGTCAGTGTCTGGCGCCAAATCGATGCAAACTCAATCTCCCTCGGGAGGATACGAGCTTCGTGCGGGAATACGTATGGAAACTCTCTAACAACCGGCGATGAAGGTCGGTATCTCGACCTCGATGTCGAATACCGAACGAATGGTAAATATACCGCCAGTATCATCTTCCTAGCCTTGAGGTAAGAAATAAACCTACCGCCGGCGGTGCGGTATTCCCTTCCACTCGATAACTCGCCACCAGAAGCGGAACCGAACTACCTCTCTGCGGTCCACGTTGGCATAGCAAGACGCTAGCCAATCCATACCCATAATCACATCGATGCGTCATATCCAACTCTATCAAGTCGACTAGATTCGGCGACCATCTACGGTCGCTGGGCAAGCCTTATATACCCGCTCGGCTACCGCGAAGCACCTCGGCGTAGCCACTCAAAAGATTCTATGGACTCGGTGTATCTATCCTACCAGGCAATATGAGGAGATATATAGGACAAGGTAGAACACGGATCTATCAAAGCATATACATCACGAAGAAACCAATAATGTACTGTGGCGACACGGGTGGCGCCTCACGGTCTGACGGACATAGCATAGATGCGGTTACGAGGACATGGAACTAGAACCCGCCACGACCCTGCGCGGCTGCTGGCGTGAACACCCCGCCTCGGCGCATAACAATCGAAGATGAAGACCCAAAGAATCGAATCGTGGTGAGCCATAGCATTTCCACCGCTGCAGTCGGACAATCTCTCTTCAAATGGCCTGCGTACAAGAGTAACAAGCTCACGGAGGAACACGACACCCCATGTAATGGCAATCACCACATCGACCACGCAGGCATGGTGGCCTCGTCTGGAACTCTGGTCCTGCAGGAAAGCCACGGAACCTGTCCGCTCACCTAAATACTCATGCGTCCGAAGATGGTGGAGCGCTCTGGGCCGTTGTGGTGCAAATCTGGTCTCTGCTGGGGTTGTCTACCACTAAAACTACGGAGGACCTGCTGTCACGGCCTCTTCTGGCGATACTGTCAAGTCGGCCCTGCGTTCGCCGCACAGTGCATATGCTGCATGCGGGCAATGTCCATGCGGTGAAGATCCACTCCGTGCAACTCTCGCCAAATAGTCATCGAGCCACGTGGCGTGGCGGTGCACTCTGTCCTCCATATCGCTACTAAAGTGGGTACATATCGAGCGATGAGTCAAACTCGGCGTTGTACTCCGGTTCGCCCACTCTGTCTCGATGTCAATCTGTCGGCCGTGCCCTCCTCATCTGCGGAGGCAAGAAATGACCAAGAAATGCCGCGAGAACTCGTCCCATACTGGTGAGCGCATGCTCCCAGGACGGCTCGCGAATCAAACCATCGGCTGCGGTATCACGCGGCCGTCTGAACTCAACACAACGACTCGGTATCCGAGGCCTTGATCACCCTCGTGATCCGGCTGTAGCGTCGGATGAACTCACGAGGTCATCCTCGTGCCTCGACCCGTAAAACTCGCGGGCTGCGGCTCGAAGTCCCGAAGTTTCTGTTATCGGATCTGGGAGGAACTACGGGTACAGCCGGAATCGCCTCGCATGCTCCTCGCGTACCTAGCCACTATCACGGCGATAAGCGGGCCGTCTCGCTAGCCCATATCCTGCGCCCACAGGCTCTGGTGGGGCTCGGTGCCGTAGTCTCGATGGCGCTGCTGCTGCTCCGGACTCTGCTGGGGTTGACGACCTTGTGGAACTCGCCGTCCCAAACACCTCATCTGGTAAGGACTGGGCCTGCGCCCTGGTAACCCTCGGTGTCTCAATAGTAGTCCCCTCCGCTGCCTTGCCCTTCTGGGCCGCGGTTGCCTGCAGCGGAGGCATAAGCGATACCACAAAGTTTACGTCGGAGGAAATTCAACCTATAACATGCTCTATTGCACGATCTTAGAGTGAAAGAAATGGAAACCAATCCTAAATATCCTGTAGCCTCACGATTATAGATGTGGTGCACACCGATAATCAAGACTCTACTGACACGGCACGTAGACCACTTTCGAGGATTAGCGCTCGATACCACTTTTGTCACGACCCGACCGGATCGTGGCGGTGCCTTGACCGGGCACCGCTTGTGACCTAACATCGGAAAACCGTGAAATATAAACTCAAAATAAAACAACCGTAATGGTATAAATAGTCTAGCCCAAAATGGCTACCCCAAAAGTACATAAAACCGACGGTATATCCTTTAACAACCCAGTTATGACAAGACTACAGGCCTCAGAATGAGTAATACTATGGCGGGACGGGGCCGTCGTACCTGAATGTACAAAATATCAACAACACGGGGAGAACCGTACAAAAGTCGAGCTTAGAAGAAATAGAGCTCACGACACTGAGTAAAAGATCCAGGAATGAGGATCTACCACATTTTCCCTTACTGCGGACGACGACCCCAGGAAGGGGTCGATCTGACGTACAGTATGTAAAGCGGAAAATCTTGTAGTAATATAACAAGTCAAAGATAAGTGAGTCATAGATAAAAATCAATTTCCTTGCTGTGCCTTACTAACAATGAGAGTAACGAGTATAAAACTTATAGCATAAAAATAGGAGGCTCGCGATCAAAGCGGTACCTCTAAAGTAGTATCATTAAGCAATCCTACTCACGGGACTATTTCACCGCATAGGTCGTGTGGACGCGTGAGGTCATCCGCCGTCGTGGGACTATTTCACCCGCGTGAGACTATTTCACCGCATGGATCTGTGGACCGCGTAGTACCATCGCCGTACTCGCGTGGGACTATTTCACCCGCGTGGATCCGTGGTCGGATCGCGTGAGTCTGGCGTCGCTCGCGTCATGGGTATCAAATCCATGGCATAGATAATAACCGGGGTTTACCAGTAATAATACAAATATATAACATAGCTCATCCGGCTATCATATCATACATAAGCACTTCGCTATCATATCACAACATAAGCCTTTCAGGCCTATCATATCATACATAAGCACTACAGCCTATCATATCATAAGCAAGTTAAGAAATCCGCTAACTTCTTAACACATTATTAATATATCCTCTCATTTTAGTATCCTAAGGCCTTAACATGTCTTTTAATAGAAAATCAGAATTCAACCCAGTACCGTATGTACTTCTAACTTTTTAAGAAAAACTCTTTTTATACAAAGATTCCAAGATACTATTCATCATAGTATCAAGTTACGATTTCTTTTCAAGACAAGTCACATTTCCTTTTAGAAATATAATAGGCTTCTAAATCAAATGACTTCATTTCCTTTAAAACCTTAGGCAACCAATGTCTAAAAATCAATTCACCTTTCTAAGTTTCAAATCCTTTACCCGTACTTGTTTTAATTAGAGTAAACCTTTCCTTGTGAACCTTTCAAGAAAACTAATATAACCAACTTCCTATAAAGCCATTATATTAGCGTTATCCCTTTGTCAAATACATTTTTCCCTCAATCCAAGGGACTTATACTTTTGAAATGAAACAAGTATCATATACTTTTAAAACAAGTGTAGATTATCAACTCTTGTACGTATACCGCACTACATAGATACAACTATTCATGCTCAAGAGATAGGAAAGCTCTACATACCTCTTCGGTCAATCCACTTGCTAAGTCCAACTACCGCAAGTAATATGTCGACCTATAACAACCATAGTGCGTTTATTAACCTCTAATTTTAATGTAGAAATTCCAAATTCAAGTTATCAATTCCTAAGGAAAATTGGGCAGTATTTCCTTTGTTTCTACTCACTATGCCACCTTTCTCAAGGCCGAATTTATCATCCAATTGCCACATTTAAGGCTTCAATCAATCCAACAATTCAAAGGGGATTACACACCCAAAATTCTGCCCCATAAGTTTACAACAATTTCACTTAACAATTCTAAGGTAGTTTTTAGGCTACAACATGCTCATAATCTCTTCTTAACCCATTCTTCATATCCAAACCACATTTTCTAGCATGCAATGACTCTAAGAGCATTATTTTACTACCACAAGTTCTTTCTTCTAAGCATGCAACACTAGAACTAATTCTAAAGGAAGAAATGTTACCTTAAAGTTTTAGCCAAACTTATTCCAAAGACCTTGCTAGCTTTCTTGCCAAGAACACCACCACAAGCTAGCCACAAGCTTCATGTTCTTAATTTTTGATTTTCTTAGGCTAGAATCTTCTTGGAGTTTTAGAGAGAAGGAGGAGCTTGAAATAATTTAAGAGAGAAGGAGGAGCTTTTTCTAGAGAGATGAAAGATGACCAAGTCTTTAAGACTTGGTCAATATAATCATCTGATAATCGGATGGGGACACTTGTCACCCACGTACCCTTTAAAAGAAAAGATCAGATTTTCCTAAGTTTTTCGCGATTTCCCGCCTCGGCGGCCAGCTTCCCGGCGTGGCCGCATGACTCTGTGGACCGCCGGATCTTCGGCGCGCGGCCTGCTTCCGGGCGCGGCTGAAACAGCGACCCTCGATACTTTCGGCGCGCGGCCCGACTTCGGCGCGCGGCCTCAATCACCGCGCTTTCGCGCGCCTCCCGTGCAGGCTGAGACCGACTGCGGTCGGGCGAACCACGGGTATAACATTCTCCCATCGCCCGAAACATTCGTCGAATGTTCGCTAAACTTACTCGATCACATATCGGCGTAGACTCGAATAAAGGCGCTCGCGCGCGACAAAACTCAAGCATAAATACTAAATTTAAAGACCAACAATTTAGAGCGTGGGTTACACAGGGTATAGGGAATAAGTGAGGATATTTCTTCATCATGTCATCCTCTGCTTCTCGCGTCATCTCCTCTGTTCTCGTTTAGCCATAAGACGCTTGGCGGAAGCCACGTCCTTTGTCGTGTCGCCTAACTTTGCGATCGAGTATCATTATGGGACTCTCCATACGATAACTCCTGTTACACGAACCTCGTGAATCGGATGTACTACAGATGAGTCTCGATACATTTCCAACATAGCCATGAAACACTGGATGTCGCCTGCAGATCGGACGGCGGATCCACTCATAAGCAACCTTGCCTACCGTGGGACAATGCGGTAAGGCCCGATGTACCTTGGGCTAAGCACTTCTTTCCAAATCTCATCACGCCGCCGTGGCGATACGCTAGAAAAACCCAATCATCTATCTCAAATTTCAAGTGTCGGCGATGATGCTGCATCGACTTTGCGGGCTACGAGTGCCAACGCTCTGGATAAGCCGCCTTATCGGCTGCTGAACTAAGTGCGGCCCGACTAGCGAACCTCTCCCACCTCGAACCAACCTATAGGTGACTGCACTTCCTCGTATAAGGCCTCATGGCGCCGTCCGAATCTTTGGAATGATAGTTGTTGTTGTAAGAAAACTCTACAAGAGGCAAATGATCCTCGGCTACCCACGAAATCAATAACACTGCGCGGCATATCCTCGAGTGTACGGATAGTGCGCTCGGCTGTCCGTCGATGCGAGGTGAAATCGATCTTGAGACTCACTGTGTCCTAATCCGCCACGAAAAGACCTCAGGAAGTTAGCGAGAAAGGCTCCTCTGCTGATATAATCGACAGGGACTCGTGCGATCTCACAATCTCTCTAATATATAATCGGCATAGTCCTCGGTGAAACGTCGTTACGTAGGAAGAAAATGGTGATTTAAATCGACTGTCGACAATTACCCAAATGGAATCATGCTTCCTACGAGTGGTAGGTAGCCTGTAATAAAATCCATATTTATCACCTCACTTCCAGTCGGAATATCGATAGCTGCGACGATCCGGGCCACGGTGCTCAATTTTAACCTGGCGGTGACGCGTGCCACGAACTCCATGGCGTCCTCTTAGGCCCGTCCATGTCTGGCGCATCGAGGTCATGATACATCTTAGTCGACCGGTGAATAGAATAACGAGCCTTTGTGTGCCTCACGAGAATCTGCGGCGAAGTCTGCCACATCGGGTACCTGGCCGGCCTCGAATCTTAGCACCCGTGGACGCTACCTCGAATAGACTCTTCTCATACGGAGGCTGCGTCTCGATGCCGTACCACCAGGATCCTCATCATTGCCTCTTCACCTCTCGGCGATGGAAGACTCGGCAACCTCTCGAACCAATTCCGTCACTATCGAGAATCAACCAAGCGAACCCCGAGGCTCGCTGGCGATGTAACTCTCGGACCATATCCTCTTCTGCGGTGAACATCGGACAAACTACCCGTCGATCTGCGACTAAGGGCATCTGACTACATTGGCCTTCGCGGGTGGTATAGAATATCAACATCGTAATCCTTAAGTAGCTCGACCCGTCTGCGCATGAGTTCGGCTCTCTGCAGTGAAGATGTCTGGAGACTCTTGTGAGTGCGTGTAAATGTCCACATGAACCCGTATAAATAATGTCTCAAGATCTTGAGGCATGAATCGCTGCGCGACTCAGTCATGTGTGGGATAGTTCTTCTCATGCTTTTTGTCGAGATCGTGGTATAACTCTGTAGTCTTTGCGTCGGCCGCAGCAAACGACACGGCTGGCGTCGCGATAAACCACGTATCCATCTAAACCCTGCGGAAGTAAGAAGGCTGATCGTCAACTTCTCCTTTAGCTGGAAACTTTCCTCACAAGTATCCGATCGGCGAACATGGCGCCTACGAGTCGACAGTCAAAATCTTTGAAATAGAAGCAAATTTCTCTACAAACCTCAGATAATAACTGTAAGGCCCGAAAAGATGCGCTCTGTCGATTGTAGTGGGTCTAGGCCAAGTCTTGTTGCCTCGATCTTATTTGTATCAACCGAATACCATCGGCCAGATAACATGCCCAGAAGAAGCTGAAGCCCGAAACTTCGCGTTTCGAGAACTTGGCATCTGTTGCCGGTCACGAGGACTCGATCCGTCGCCGAATGATATGTATGCTCTGCTGCGTGCGAATACACGAGATATCATCGATAAACACTATAACGAACATATCGAGAATGACACGAACACCTATTCATCAAATCCATGAATCGCTGGGCGTTGGTCGGCCGAAAGACATCACCACGAACTCATAGTGTCATCACAGGGTCTGAATGCGATCTTGGGATATACGCCTCTCTAACCACTTTGATGATAACGAGCATGTCTATCTTGGAAAAACACTTTGCACCACTGGCAATGGTCAAACACATCGTCAATCGCAGGAGGATATACATTCTTGATAGTTACCTTGTTGCACGTAATCAATACACATCTGGCGTCCATCCTTCTTCTTTACAAATAACACGCGCTCCCGGGAGAAACACTGGCTTTGATAAAGCCTTTCTCCGGCCAAATCTTTGATTGGTCCTTGATTCCTTCAACTCGGCGGTGCCGTCTGTATGGCGGAATAGATATCGGTCGAGTGTCTGGTGCCAAATCGATGCAAACTCGATCTCCTCTCGGGAGGATACGGGCTTCGTGCGGGAATACGTATGGAAACTCTCTAACAAGCGGGTGAAGGTTGGTATCTCGACCTCGATGTCGAATACGAACCAAATGGTAAATATACCGCCAGTATCATCTTCCAGCCTTGAGGTAAGAAATAAACCTACCGCCGGCGATGCGGTATTCCCTTCCACTCGATAACCGGCTCGCGAGAAGCCGGAATCGAACTACCTCTCTGCGGTCCACGTTGGCATAGCAAGGCGCTAGCCAATCCATACCCATAATCATCGAAGTGCAGCCGTATCGACTCTATCAAGTCGGCTGAAGTCGGCGACCATCATGGTCATTGGGCAAGCCTTATATACCATTTCGGCTACGCGAAGCACTCGGCGTAGCCACTCAAAAGATTCTATGGACTCGGTGTATCCTATCCTACCAAAGATATGAGGAGATATATAGGACAAGGTAGAACTGGATCTATCAAAGCATATACATCACAAAGAAGAAACCAATAATGTACTGTGGCGACATCGGGTGGCGCCTCACGGTCACGGCATTGGACATAGCATAGATGCGGTTACGAGGACCGTGGAACTAGAACCCTGCCACGACCCTGCGCGGCTGGCGGCCGTGAACACCACGCCTCGGCGCGCGACAAGCGAAGATGAAGACCCGAAGCGCCCGGTGGTGAGCCATAGCATTTCCGCGCCTGCGGTGGACAATCTCTCTTCAAATGGCCTGCGTCCACAAGAGTAACAAGCTCACGGAGAACACGACACCCGTAATGGCAATCACCACATCGACCACACCGAGGCATAGGTGGCCTCGTCGGCGGAACTACGGTCCTGCGGAAACCGAAGCCACAGAACCTGTCACGCTCCTGAATACTGCATGCGTCCGAAGATGGTGGAGCGCTGCGGGCCGGGCGTGGTGCAAATCTGTCTCTTCTTTGGGGTTGTCTACCCTAAAACTACGGAGGACCTGCTGTCCCGACCTCTTCTGGCGATGCACTGTCAATCCGTCGGTCCTGCGTTCGCTCACGAGTGCATATGCTGCGTGCGGGCAATGTCGTGCGGTGAAGATCCACTCTCGTGCGACTCTGCGCCAAATAGTCATCGAGCCTGTGGCGTGGCGGTGCACTCTGTCCTCCATATCTGCTACTAAAGTGGAGTACATGCTCGAGCGATGAGTCAAACTCGGCGTTGTACTCGGATGTCGCCCGCTCTGTCTCGATGTCGAATCGTCGCCGTGCCCTCGCATCTGCGGAGGCAAGAAATGACCAAGAAATGCCGCGAGAACTTCGTCCCATACAATTTGGAAGAGCATGCTCCCCGGGACAGCTCGCGAATCAAACGATCGGCTGCGGTATCACGCGGCCGATCTGAACTTCAACCGCTGACTTCGGTATCAGAGGCCTTGATCACCTCGTGATCGGCTATGGCGTCGGATGAACTCACGAGGTCATCCTCGAACCTCGACCCATAAAACTCTGGCGAGCTGCGGCTCGAAGTCCAGAAGTTTCTGCTCGGATCGGGAGGAACTACGGGTATAGCGGAACGCCGCCTCGCATGCGTCGCCGTACCAGCTATCACGGCGATAAGCGGGCCCATCTCGCGTAGCCCATATCCTGCGCCTGGATGCCGGATGGGGCTCAGTACCGTAGTCTCGATGGCGCTGCTGCTCGGACTCTTTGGGGTTGGCGACCTTGTGGAACTCGCCGTCCCAAACCTCATGCAGTAGGGTGGGCTGCGCCACAGTAACCCTCGGTGTCGCTAGTAGTCCCTCCATTGCGCCTTGCCGCCAGCGCGGTTGCACTGCGGGCATAAGCGATACATACAAAGTTTACGTCGGAGGAAATTCAACCTATAACACATCTCATTGCACGATCTTAGAGTGAAAGAAATGAAACCAATCCTAAATATCTGTAGCCTCACGATTATAGATGTGGTGCCTGACACACGATAATCAAGACTACTACTGAACCGGCTGTAGACCGCACCGGATTAAGCGCTCGATACCACTTTTGTCACGACGACCGGATCGTGGCCGGTGCCTGACCGGGCACGCGTGACCTGACATCGAGAAAACGGCGGAATATAAACTCAAAATAAAACAACCGTAATGGTATAAATAGTCTAGCCCAAAATGGCTACCCCAAAAGTACATAAACCGAGCAGTTATATCCTTTAACAACCAAGTTATGACAAGACTACGGCCTAAGAATGAGTAATACTATGACGGGACGGGGCCCGTCATACCTGAATGTACAAAATATCAACAACGCGGGGAGAACCGTACCAAAAGTCGAGCTTAGAAGAAATGGAGCTCACGACACTGAGTAAAAGATCTGGAATGAGGATCTACCACCGCTTTCACCTGCGGCGTGAGCGCGGCGAGAAGGGTCGATCTGCAACGTACCAAGTATGTAAAGCGGAAAATCGTAGTAATATCACAAGTCAAAGATAGTGAGTCATAGATAAAAATCAATTTCCTTGCTGTGCCTTACTAACAATGAGAGTAACGAGTATAAAACTTATAGCGTAAAAATAGGAGGCTCGCGATCAAAGCGAGGTACCTGCGCGTAGTATCGTTAAGCAATCCTACTCGCGGGACTATTTCACCCGCATAGGTCGTGTGGACCGCGTGAGGTCATCGCGCCGTCGTGGGACTATTTCACGCGTGGATCTGTGGACGCGTGAGTACCATCGCCGTACTCGCGTGGGACTATTTCACCGCGTGGATCCGTGGTCGGATCGCGTGAGTCTGGCGTCGCTCGCGTCATGGGTAGCAAATCCATGGCATAGATAATAACGGGGTTTACCAGTAATAATACAAATATATAACATAGCTCATTATATCATATCATACATAAACACTCTGGCTATCATATCACAACATAAGCACTCTACTATCATATCATACATAAGCACTTCTAGGCTATCATATCATAAGCAAGTTAAGAAATCCCTAACTTCTTATTAACATTATTAATATATCCTCTCATTTTAGTATCTAAGGCACTAACATGTCTTTTAATAGAAAATCAGAATTCAACCCAAGTACCGTATCTTAACTTTTAAGAAAAACTCTTTTTATACAAGATTCCAAGATACTATTCACCATAGTATCAAGTTACGATTTCTTTTCAAGACAAGTCACATTTCCTTTTAGAAATATAATAGGCTTAAATCAAGTGACTTCATTTCCTTTAAAACCTTAGGCAACCAATGCCTAAAAATCAATTCACCTTTCTAAGTTTCAAATCCTTTACGTACTTGTTTTAATTAGAGTAAACCTTTCCTTGTGAACCTTTCAGAAAACTAATATAACCAACTTCCTATAAAGCCATTATATTAGCGTTATCCCTTTGTCAAATACATTTTCCCTCGATCGAGGACTTATACTTTTGAAATGAAACAAGTATCATATCTTTTAAAACAAGTGTAGATTATCAACTCTTGTCATTATCTGTACTACATAGATACAACTATTCATGCTCGAGAGATAGGAAAGCTCTACATACCTCTTGGTCGATCCACTTGCTAAGTCCAACTACATGAAGTAATATGTCAACCTATAACAACCGTAGTGCGTTTATTAACCTCTAATTTCAATGTAGAAATTCCAAATTCAAGTTACGATTCTAAGGAAAATTGGGCGGCGTTTCCTTTGTTTACTACTCACATGCCACCTTTCAAGGCGAATTTATCATCCAATTGCCACGTTTAAGGCTTGATCAATCCAACAATTCAAAGGGATTACACGCTTTGAATTCTGCCCCATAAGTTTACAACAATTCACTTAACAATTCTAAGGTAGTTTTTAGGCTACAACATGCTCATAATCTCTTCTTAACCCATTCTTCATATCCAAAACACATTTTCTAGCATGCAATGACTCTAAGAGCATTATTTTACTACCACAAGTTCTTTCTTCTAAGCATGCAACACTAGAACTAATTCTAAAGGAAGAAATGTAACTCAAAGTTTTAGCCAAACTTATTCCAAAGACCTTGCTAGCTTTCTTGCCAAGAACACCACCACAAGCTAGCCACAAGCTTCCTTCTTGTGTTCTTAATTTTTCAGATTTTCTTAGGCTAGAATCTTCTTGGAGTTTTAGAGAGAAGGAGGAGCTTGAAATAATTTAAGAGAGAAGGAGGAGCTTTTTCTAAGAGAGAGATGAAAGATGACCAAGTCTTTAAGACTTGGTCAATGTAACGTCTGATAATCGGATGGGGACAACTTGTCGCCCGTACCACTAAAAGAAAGATCAGATTTTCCTAAGTTTTTGCGATTTCCGCGCTTGGCGCGTGGCCATGACTCTGCGGACCGCCGGATCTTGCGCCGGCCTGCTTCCGGGGCGCAGCTGGCAGCGACCACCGATGCTTCGGCGCGCGACCACGACTTAGCGCGGCGCCACACTCCGGCGCGCGGCGAGACACGACGCGGTCGGGCGAACCACGAGGTATAACGAGTTCTCCGGGCGTGGGGGTTGCGGTGGTTTTGGTGCCATGTTTGGTTCGCCAGGAAGCAGAAACGGGGGAGTCTGGTGGTGCATTGGGTGTTCGTCGGAGATGGAGGGGAAGACGAATGAAGCAGTAGGTTGTGGTGGCGATGTTTGGTTGCTCCGGCGGTGGAGGGGGTGGCGGTGCCTGGTGACTGGGGAAGATGGGTCCCACCCTCCACGTGGATCCCATATGGCGTCCACGTGGATCTAATGTGGCGTTCACGTGAGATTTCAGTCCCCAGAGGGCAAATATAACAACTTTGCTAACGGAAAGGGTATATTTGACCCCATACTTTAACGGACAATTATGACTCTTTTCCGAAAATTAGATGACAAATATGACCCTTTTCCTTTTTTATATAACTGTCAATTTTCATTAATTACTAAAGTAAGTAGTATTTACAAATCAACTCAATCTGTTTAATCTAATAGGGATCACCCTAATATACTCTAGTAAACTAGAAATGCTATTACAATAAACAATATGAAATAGTTCTAATCTAACACTATATAAACTCCAGGACAACGGGACTAGTCTCAAAATCTACAACTAAGCAATCTAGTATTCATAGCAGTTGAGGTTCTAACATTGCAAATACATGCTCTCTCTTTAGCTATAGGCTCCTAGTGAGTGACCTTCTAAAAAATTCTATTACTTCTTTCTCTCCATACTGCTCAAATAAACTTAATATACACCATCTTGATGATGAGGGCATGTTTAGTCTCCCTTCTACATGTCTGTAGCACAGTCTCATATTGTTGTGACCAAATGAAAGTTGCAGGCCATTGAATCTGACCAGAGAAGTAATCTAGCCCACAATTCCTTAGCAAAGTTGCAGTAAAATAAATAAATAATCTCTAGTTTCATTATTTACTAAGTAGTTACCACATTTTGGTTCAACTTGAATACCCCACTTGATAAGTCTGTCACTACTTGTGGATAACCTATCCTGAACCTGAAGCCATAGTAAGAAAGTGCGGCCTTTGGTCTAACTACAATGTGAAACAACAGATTCCTCAATGAAACTCTAGGCAATGTTCCAAAATATCAAGATATATATATGCTTAATGACACTTTCTGGACTTCACCGTGAAAAAAAAAGTTATCACACCTATATCTTATATATTATATTTTCTCCTTTATTGAAGAGACGTCTTTTTATTCTTGGGAGCAAAAAGGTGAAATACCTCGCCCACACGGCCTCCAACCCCCCGACAGGTAAATCATGGTGACTCAGCGGCCTACTAGGTGGGAGACACAAATATCTTTTTATTCTTAAGCGTTATCCCAAGCATACTTAAGGTTCGTTTGGTACGTCGCACTTGACTGTATATTTTTATATTGAAATGTACTATATTGTAATGGATTGAAGTGTATTAATATATAATAGACGGTATTAGAGTATTAATATATAATGAACTGTATTTTTTTTAAATTTATTTTTAGTACAATCTAGGGGAGACTAGATGAGTCTCAAAATGACAGTTGGAGTGTAGTACAGTACAGTACGGCTGAAAACGCCTATCAAATATTGTATTATTTTTTTGTCTAGTGCAGTCTAGCGAATACATCTAAACAAACGTGCCCTTAAAACATGTCTTGAAAATTATACTTAGGGACGGAGGGAGTAATATGTTTTGTATTTCCTGTTTCAATTTTCAATTCCATACACTTCTGCAACTCACTACCACCACGCCTTTCCTCATCCCACCTCCCATTCACCCATAGCAAACAAATGGAAGACCCGGAAGGACCACAACTCCACCTTATAATGGAGAAAGGTCCACTTTCTGGTCAAAACCTACATTACAAACCCGGTTCAAAGATCCAAATCGGTCGGGTCATTCGTGGCAACACAATCTCCATCAAAGACCCCGGAATTTCTTCTAAACACCTTAATATCCATTTCGAATCCGGGTCATGGGTCATCAATGACCTCGGATCCTCAAACGGTACATTTCTCAACACTATTGCAATTGACCCTTCTAAACCTACTAAACTTACAGATGGTGATATTATAAAAATTGGGGAATTAACGTCGATTAAGGTCAAAATTGAAGTAATGGAAGTTGATCCTAAGGGTAGAAATACAGGACGAAACACGGGGCGTAAGGGATTGGGGGCGATTGATGAAAATTGTGAGCTAGGGTTTGGAAATGCCGGGGTGGGTTCCAAAAGAACGACGAGGAGTGCTAAAAGTGTGAAAAATGAGGCTGGAAATGTAGATGAAGTTGAGAACTTTACTGCAATTGAAGCTGAGAAAGGGAATTCGAGGAGAACTCGAGGTTCTAGGAAAGTGGAGAGTGTAAATGAAGCTGCGAATATTGCTGTAGTTGATGTTGAAAGAGAGTCTAAACGGGTTCCGAGGAGGACTAGGGGTTCTAGGAAAGCGGATAGTGTTAAAGATGGGGATGATGATGATATGGAGGAAACTGAAAGTCTTGCTGTAGTTGATGTAGAGCGACAGAAAAAACCTAGTCCGAGGAGGACCAGGGGTTCTAGGAAAGTGGAGAGTGTTAAAGATGGCAATAATGCTGTGGAGGAAACTGAAGATAGAGAGAGGAAACCAAGTACGAGGAGAACTAGGGGTTCTAAGAAAGCACAGGATGTGGAGGAAGCTAAGAATTCTGTAGCAATTGATGTAGAGAAAGAGAAGAAAGCGTGTTCAAGGAGGACCAGGGGTTTAAGGAAGGAAAAAGATGTGGAAAATCTCCATGAAAATGCAGGTGAATGCATGGAATTGAAGCAACTTGTTAAGGGGAAGGGAAGCACTACAACAATGGTGCGTTTGGAGGAAGATGAGGTGATGGAGAAGTTGGAAAGAGACCAAAAAGATTGTGAAGAAGCAGTTGAGAACAATGCCAATGAGGGAGCCGAAAGAAATGTGCTCGAGGAGGTGGCAGCGGAATTTGGAAGGGAGGTTTGTGAGGGGTCGGTTAGTAATGTTGGTGTTGTAAACACGAGAGAAATCCAAATGGAGGAGGAGGTGGATTTAGAGAAAATGACACTTGGAGAGTGGTTTGATTATTTGGAGGTTTACTTGCCAAAACAAATAATTGATAGCACTGAGGAGATGATTTTAGGTATGAAACAGAAAGCGGAGAAATTTCAGGAGTTCATGTTGCAGCAGAAGAATGCTAAGGATTGTGATGGAGTACCGAATGATTAGATCGAGGACTCAAGTAGTGAGGTCTACATTCTTAGGTAATTTTCTTTAGCATTGCTGTTTGTATCAGGGGAATTCATTTTCTAGACATACATGAGTTTCTTATTTGCATAAATGCTAGTACTCTATTGTATCTGTGTACTGTGAACCATTGTTTACTTACAACAACTGAAAGATTCTCATTTAGTTGAATCAATATAAGATGTTGATAACAAACCGCTCTTTCTTTTGTTGTTAAATTCCTGTTCTTTAATGTCAGTAATGAATCTGCTGCATATATATGCCCAATGTCCAGAAATTTATTCCGATGCTCAATGACTTCTCAAGTCTAAGGCAGGGATACTTATCATTGCGGTTATGTTAATATAGTTTAGGAGACCACAAAAGTCCAAAACAATGTCTTGTGAGGCACCAAAAGTGGTATACCCACCTGTTATTTCCAATTTTAATATAATACATAATAGTAGGCATTAGCGTTCGCGGTCGGTAACTGCATATTAGTTGTAACATTCAGACTAGATGGTGGAATAGGTTTACTACCATACAATAAGCTTAAGTAGAATATACATGGTTAACAATTTAGCAGATTTTCTAGATAAGGGTTGTAGAAGGATACATTGAAAAGAAACCATAGCAGATTTTCTTATTAGCTAGTACTAGTTTAGCTAGTACTAGTTAATATCACTGCTTTCCTTTATTTCTTTCTCTGCAGTATTAAGGTTGAGAATGTTAAGGGTGTTGTTCGCAGTATGCAGGGACGAGCGACCGGGTCTGATGAGATCCCAGACGAATTTTGGAAAAGCGCAGGCAGTGCAGGTTTGGAATGGCTGAGTTGTTTAATGTCATTTTTAAGACGGCAAGAATGCCAGAAGAATGGTGGTGGAGTACAATGGTTCCTTTGTACAAGAACAAAGGTGACATTCAGAGTTGCAACAACTATAGGGGTATTAAGCTGCTAAGCCACACTATGAAAGTTTGGGAAAGGGTCGTGGCGATGAGGGTGAGAAGAGGCGTGTCTATTTTCGAGAATCAATTTGGATTCATGCCGGGACATTTGACTACATAAGTTATTCATCTTATTAGGAGGTTGGTGGAACAATATAGGGAGAGGAAAAGTGACTTACATATGATTTTCATCGACCTCGAGAAAGCATATGACATTCCCTAGGGAGGTTTCATGGAGATGTTTGGAGGTTAGAGGTGTACATGTGGCGTACACTAGGGCGATGAAGGATATGTATGATGGAGCCAAGATCAGAGTACGGATAGGTGAGACTCGGAGCACTTTCCAGTGATGATGGGCTGCACCAGGGATCAACTCTTAGCCCATTCTTATTTGCGACTGACGCGACAAATTCAAGGGGAGGTTTCATGGTGTATGTTATTCGCAGATGACATAGTCCTGATTGATGAGACTCGCAGCGGAGTAAACACTAAGCTGGAGGTTTGGAGACAGACTCTGGAGTCTAAAGGGTTCAGGTTGAGTAGGACCAAGACAGAATACTTGGAGTGCAAGTTCAGTAACGGGAGAGACCATGAGACAGATGTGGAGGTGAGGCTTGGTACTCAGGTCTTCCAAAGAAAGGAAACTTCAAGTATCTCGAGTTTATTATCCAAGGGATGGAGAGATTGATGATGATGTCACACATCGTATTGGTGCAGGGTGGATGAAATGGAGGTTCGCATCTAGAGTCTTGTGTGATAAAAAGGTGCCACCAAAACGTAAAGGCAAGTTCTATAAGGTGGTGGTTAGACAGACTATGTTGTAGGGGGCGGAGTGTTGGCTAGTCAAGACTTCGCACATCCAAAAAGATAAAAGTTGCGGAGATGAGGATGTTGAGATGGATGTGTGGGCATACAAGGAGTGACATTAATTAACTAGGGGTAGCTAATAAGATATTTTGTTATGGTTTCTTTCATTCATTCTCAGATGCAGCAAACAGCAGTCTTGATGTATCCTTTTCTTTCTTTTTAGGATAACGATAGTGTTCCGGCCATCTTGTGTGCACCTTGCCAATCTTGATGCATCCTTCAACAGCCTTTAACTAGAAAAATTCTGCAAATTCTAGCTCATATAACATTTTACTTAAGCTTACTCTATCAAAGTAAAACCTATTTGACAGCTAGTCTGAATGTTTAATGCAGTTACTGCAGGCGCTAATGCAACATGTGACAACCACCGCCACGTTGAGGCAATTTATTTAGTTTTATCATATTTATGTGGAACGGCCTAATAGAGCAAATATCAATTTCAGATATTCCATTATCCTGAAATTGATACTGCCACTTTTTCTTCACCACACGGGGAACAGTAGCCAATGGAGATGCTACTTCCACTAGGATCAACAGGTAGCAATAACAAATTCAAACCCCAACTCAACATGTCAACAGATGCTTAGTGCAGTTATAAATCTCAGATCACTGTCTAAATAGGATATTCTATCTTCAGAAAACGACCCCTATCTCAGTTGTTTGTGTCAACAACGGATTTTTTCTTGACATAGCAACAAAAGCCTAGAGTTCCAGGAAACAAACTGATCTAATAAATGGTTGGTACAAAAAATAAAGTCCACGACAGGTAGTAATAACAACAACATACACTGGTCCCACAACGTGGGGTATGGAAAGGGTAGATGCAGACCTTACCTCTACCTTGGTAAGTAAAGAGGTTGTTTTCGAAAGACCATCGGCTCAAGAAAAAGCATAAGCACAAGTAAACAATAGAAACGGTCAGACCCGGACAAAAAATTTAAAGCAGTATGAAAATGAGAGTAACAAAAGCGAATAAGTCATGATAAAACATTTGAAAAAAGTAGTAACTAACGCAAGTAAATAAGATAAACAAAGTACACGAAAGAACATACAACAACAGAAATCAAAGGACATGGACTATAAAATAATATTGTGTCTACTAATATGATAAGCTAAGCAGGGCTACAATAATAACACTACAACTAGGGCTGCACAAAATTCTGTCCGGACCGAAAAAATGGACCGGACCGAACCGGTTATTTTCGGTCCGGTCCTCGGTCCTTAGAATTTTTTTTTTCGGTTTTCGGTCCGATCCAGGTCCAGTCCGGTCCGGACCGAATTTTAAATATATATTATATTATAATATATATAATTCCTAATATATATTGAATTATATAATTCCTAATATATATAATTTCTAATTTTCTAAATTCCTAATATATAATATATATAATTCCGGGTCGGGTTCCGGGGCCCGTTTTTTTGTGTTTTTTTTTTTAAATTGAATTTTCAATACTGAAATTGACATTCTCAGACACATTACCACGAAATTTGAACGTTGAAATCTATTGTATATCGAGAGATATTTAGCTTTGAAAAGGGAAAAATGTAACGATTTGGGGAAAAGTGAAATTGATTGCCAAGAAGGACGTTTTTGGAGAAATCGGCTGAAGCTTAGTCCGTTTGGGATGGTTTCGTCTCGAAAAAATACGCGAAATCAAAAAATAATTAGATCAACCGTTTGAGCGCAAAGTTATGACCATTTAAAGTTTCACTGATTTACAACCTATATTTGATATGTCAATACGTCCGGGTGGCGGGGCTGGCGAGGTGGTGGAAGTCTGAAACCAATGCATTCGGTCCAACTAACCGGACGAAAATGACTTGGACCGGACCGATAAATTCGGTCCGGTCTTCGGTCCTAATGTTTCATTTTTTCGGTCCTCGATCTGGTCCGGTTTTAACCTTTTGTGCAGCCCTAACTACAACTACCAGAATGTAAGCGTAAGTAGGACTACGCTCAGTTACCTATCTAAGGTCATGTGGTCAGCAAGTTGCACCTACGCCATATCCTGCTAATCACCTCTCCCCAAAATTTCTTCGGTCTACCTCTACTCATCCTGAACCAGTTCATAGCCAACCTCTCACACCTCCGCACTGAAATATTTGTGTCTCCCCTCTGCACATGCCCGAACTATCTCAACCTCGCTTCCCGCATCTTATCCTCCACCGAGGCCACTCTCACTCTCCCAAATATCATCATTTCTAATCTTATCCTCTTTCTCTATTCTTCTTACATGCATTCCAGATTAGTATTAAATGTCATATACCATTTATTAGATCAGTTTGTTTCCTGGAATTGTAGGCTTTTGTTGTTATTTCAAAAAAAAAAGGGACGTTGACACAAACCACTGAGATAGGCAGCATCCTCTGAAGATAAAATACCCTATTTAGACGAAGTATCTGATATTTATAGACTACAGTAGGCATCTGTTGACATGTTTAGTTGGGGTTCAAACTACTTTTTGCTAATTGTCTGGCTGTTGATCCTTGCGGAAGAAGCATCTGCAGTTGGTAAAGTTCGGTGTTTGATGAAAAGAAAAAAGTGCCAGTTACAGGATAATGGAAATCTGAGATTCATATTTGCTCTAAATTAGGATGTTCCACATAATTGATAAATGATGGTGATCGTCGTGCGGCATGGGACATAAAAGAAACTTCATACTTGGAGGGAGCCTGAGATTCAACAACATAAAGGTTAGAAGCTGGTTTAACAGAAGATATTTAGTTTCAGAAGGGACTTTGGCAGTCGGGAGGAGGAAGCACATTATACCTAAAGAAAAAAGTTTGTCCTACAAACTGAAGGGAGCAGGATATTGCAATAATGCATGCTCTGGGCAGATGCAGTACACCTGGGCTGATGCTTCTGATACTAAAATTGTTTTAGCTGACCTAGATTTTAGTCTTTGTTGCTTCTTTCTCAACTTTGACTTAGAGCTGCAGTTTGTAACACAAATTTTTAACGCTCGAGTGCTTCACTTGTACATACTACTCGTTCTTAGTAGATTTACCTTCAGTGTTGATGATTCAGTTGGAGTTTTATCAGCTTTCTTTGATGCTTTCTACTGCTTTTGTTGTGCAAGCTTGTGGCTTGTAAATTAACCAAACACATAGCTGTGAACTGAACATAATAACAGCATATAACAAATGCCTATTGAATCAGTGAAGACTGCATTTTATGAGTGACAAAAATCATCACTTGTCAATAACAACAATATGAAACAATGTGAATGTGTGACCAATAATAAATAGATTAATACCAAAACTTATGGTACTTTTATGATTAATTCCTCAGTCACACAGAGTTTGACTTGTCATGGACTAGCACGCTGCACTCCTCCATCCAAGGCTCCAAGCTAACTAAAGTTTCAAATATCGAATTCAATACCATATGTATGAAATAACGGGAGGTAGTGACATTTGGTGAAAGAATTGGAGATTATGCACTTTTTAAAAAAAATTGGAGAGGAGCAACACAAGTTAAACAATACATTTTGCTTTGCTTAGTTTTTTTTCTGGGTACGCCGCTCGGCCAACAAGGAACGAGAGAAACAAGTTATCTGTGGTGATGCCAGAATCTACACATATTAGTATCTATTTAGGTATTTTGTGATCAGTCATCTAGTGTTTTTGAACTCACTAGGTTTATCATTTCTATATCGTCCATGTACCCGAAGTTGTTTTGATATAAAATACATCTCTTTTTTCACTTTCCTCTGCGGCAGCATGTGAATGAGAAAACGGACATATACTTTGCACTCAAATGTGTGGCCTAGTGGTCAATAAAATTTGTTGAGAACGATGAGGTCTTAGTTCAAATTCCAACTGAGGCGAAAAAAAACACTAGAACGAACATGTCCCACCACTTGCATCATGAACTTATCCATTGGCTAACAGACAATTAAAGAACCAGATTGATCAAAATGCATCAGGGTGAAAAGTTTTTCTACTTTGTGAAATGATTTCTTCAATAATATATGATGAATACTAGACAAGTCAAGAACAGATCAAGATCAAGACTTGTTAGATTGAACAAGCTGTTCATGCATGACTTCCTCAATCGTAACAGATCGACCTTTCTGAATTGAAAGCTGTGCAGCAACTCCAATAGCTACCGAAACCAAACCATCATGTAAACCAACAGCTGGAGCTTGTTCTCCTCTTGCTCTTACTGCTGACAAAAACTGGAGGTGCTCTAAGTAGCTTGAACCGTGATGTAGCCCATCATATCTGTAAAACGAAAATTGATTCAAGACATGAAGAAATTATTGCAATAGCATAAAAGACTTAGTAGCTCATGATAAGGCAAATGAATTATACTTTATTCTCTTATCTTCAGCTAGTAAGGTTTGTACACCATTTTTTCCTTCAGCTCGTGTACCCCAACGCACAATGCTCTCAGGCACAAGTGCTTCACTCTGTTAAATTCGATAAAAAAAACATCAAAGGAGGAGGATATTTTAGAGCAAAAGCTATTGTGTTCACATGAGCCAGTAACTCAAGGACAATAGCAAGTTGGCAGATATCCATAAGTGGGAATTTTATGCAACGTCTGATTAAGTTCAGACAGACAAAGGTTACAAGAATTGAGACAAGGGGATAAAGAGGTAAAGAGATTTACTTTTCCAATATCGCCTACTACAGATATTTCTTGCTCATTTTTACTTCCTTCAGCAAACATACAGAGGTCAAGCATGCCACGACAACCATTGTCGAATTCCACAATTACATAAGCATTGTCGATTATATCAGGAACCTGAATATTGAAAACAGAAGTAGTCAAAACCATGCTACACAAGCCTAGTCCATGGAAACCATGTTATAAGAAACATGCTTACTCTGCTTTATCTTTATCATTGAAAAACTTATGTCTAGTGATCAACTAGCTCTATAATTCCAGTATTTTTAGATGAAATAGGATCACTAAAGGAAGTTCTGAAATTATTAATCATGAAAAGTTATCTGAGTTATCTTCTATGTTTTAGATAGATGTATGCAACTCAATAAAAAGGGTGGCTTTGTACTCCTTTAAATGCTTCTACTTCTAGAGATTTTTTATATTCAATTCAGCTTCTGCAGCTACAGAAGTAAATTACCCGTCCATCATATTCTTCGTCTTTGTGATTCACATCCATCGCTCCAGAAGCCATAACACGAACAGGATTAGCTCCAATGAAAAGCCTCATGAGATCGAAGAAATGACAGCATTTCTCTACCAGAGTACCCCCAGTGTTGCAATTGAAGCGATTCCAGTTACCGACCTATAAGCACCATAAGTCGTTAGCATTTGTGACAATGCCACTATAATGGAAGCAAAAGTTGTTCACTCAATTACCTTAACTAGAAATGGAAATCGATGTTCTCGAATTGCAACCATCTTGACTTTTCCTAATGCTCCTTCTTTAACTATGTCAATCAGTTTCGCAACAGGTGGCATGTATCTGTACTCTAGCCCAACTTGTACCAGCATATCAGATCTCTTTTTGGCAGCAGTTATGACCTTGATTACATATTTTAAAACAAACTCACAGGATGATAGAGGAGGGGAAAGAGTGTAGCTCTCATAGCAGAAACAGTGGACAAAAACTATAAAGAAGCAACTCAAAGTCACCAGAAAATACAAAATTTGTGCTAATGACACTCCCAATCATGTAAGCCTATATTTTTGAAGCTCCTCTTTTCAAGTTCTCTTGGAATCGGGGGGTGGAGCTAGGGTGATGCAAGGTTAGCCAGAAAATAGGATGTACATACAAGGTCAAAATTATTTTTATGTATATAATACTCCTGTTTCATTTTATGTGAAAGTAATATTATTTGGGGATTGAACAGTTTTTTATTAGACTACAATTTCTCAAACTGTATAAAATATTCAGAATCATTAGTTATGTATGTAAAGTTGCTACCATGTGACCAGGAGGTCATGGGTTCAAGTCGTTGAAACACCCTCTTGCAGAAATGTGAGGTAAGACTGCGTACGATAGACCCTTGTGGTCTAGCCCTTCCCCGGACCCCGCGCATAGAGTACACCTGCCTTTTTTTTAGTTATGTTGACTTGTAGTAATTTTCATGTAGTTTTCAAATATGTAAATTTTATTTTAAAAGTCTGAAAATCTATATTCGAATCATGGTCAAAATTAAGTGTTTTGACCCTCGTACTCCAAACTATTTCACATAAATTGGGACAAAAGGAGTATGTTGAATTCTCTTAGTAAAAATCCTAGCTTCGCTACCGCTTAGAATGAGAAGGTGAAAATATTATCAGTGGAAAACAGGATCAAGGAAACAAGTACATGACTTCCCAAATATCTGGTGGAGTTCCGTAGTGGTAAAAGAAAAACTATCCCTTGTTATGTTGAGCAAGAAATCAGCAAAGAACATATCTGAGTTTTTATGATCATCGACTGACCTTTTGGCAGTCAGAAACATTAGTGCACAAAGGCTTCTCCACCAAAACATGATGGGGTTTTGGGTGATTAATGATATCCAAGAGAATTTCATAGTGAGTCATGTTTGGAGTTGAAACTACCACCACATCACATAGCCCACTTTCTAATAACTGTTTGTGCCCTGCAAAAACCTTCATGCAAAAACAAGGAATTTTTAGTAAAAGTTGACAATAAACAGTAAAGATTGTCACAATTTCATATCAGTTAAGAATGTAACAGTTCCCTTGTTTTACTTTCAAAACTTTTAATAACAAATTCAAAAGACAGAACATTCATTGTATCTAGACATGATATGTTGATAGTGTAAACAATAAATCAAAAACCATGGAAAATAGAGTTCAAATTCTAGCAAAGACAAAGAAAATGCAAGTGACTTCTTCTCATTTGTCTAAACACTGGCATACACAGATCCAAGAATTTTTAGTTTATGGATTCTGGATCACAATCTGTTTTATTTATTAGGTACGACATAGATTATTTATACATATTAAATACTTTTTTAACACAAGTATTCGAGTTTGAACCGGCGAACATGTAACCATCCGTAACTATTACAATGAATTTTTCGGAGAAGTTGACAAAAAAACAGTGGAGATTTTAGAAACTCCATAGCAGTTAAGAATGTAACAGTTTTACTTTCAAAAGCTTTGGTAACAAATTCAAAAGCCAGAGGATTCATTGTATCTAGACATGATATGTTGATAGTGTAAAATAATGAACTTAGCAAAAACCATGGGAAATAGAGTTCAAATTCAAGGAAAGACAAAAAAAAAATGCAAGTGACTTCTTCCCATTTGACAAAGCATTCGCATAGGCGGATTCAAGAATTTTAGTTTATGGTTTCGGATCACAATCTTTTTATTTATTCGGCTTTGCATAAATTATTTATACATATTAATTTTTTTAAAACACACTAACAGTTAATAATGTAACAGTTCCTTTTTTTTACTTTCAAAAGATTTGGTAACAAATTCAAAAGCCAGAGCGTTCATTGTATTAAGCCAAAGGTACTTGTAAACCTGTAACTATTGGGTGTTGCCGAACCTATAACTATTACAATGGCTCCGGCCCTGCCTTAGAGGGCAGAGTAACGTGACGAATCACAATCAGGTATGCAGTTAAATAATCGAGTTGGGAGTAAGCTCACCCGAACACAATTATTATTATACACAAGAAAACATAAATGTGACAAGTGATACCTGGAGATTCCAGTTAAATGATTCTGCTAACTTTTGGGCATACTTTTGAGAAGGTACATGTGGATCAGCTATGCAAACAACAGAAACTCCTTCACTTTTGAGATGATAAAGATTGATTAAATGTTCTCTTCCCATCATTCCAACACCAATAATCCCATATTTCACTATTGCTACCATGACTGATCACTCACTTTTTAAATTCTTGAAAAAATAAACAGAGAACAGAACAGCAATGTATGTCTCCACAAATCTCTCAAAGGTCTCTATTTATATAATTTGACTTCAATGTACCTAAGATAAGAAGTTGGCATTATATGATTAGTATATTTCTTCATAAAAAGGTAAGTATAATAAAATAAAATAATAAGAAAGTTATAGAAGTTAGCAAGAACAATATAGAAAGAGATCATTATTTTGTTCACTTTTGTTGTCGTGTTTACCCCCCCCCCCTCCCTTATTACTGCGTATGGGTATTATGGGTTTGCGCGGCTTCATGACTGGGTGTATATATGGCTGATAGAGACATATAGAGATCTGAGGTGTTGGACTAATAAAGAAATATATCTTGTAATTATTGAATGCAATATTGTACTCACACCACCTCAAATTATTTTCCCCCTTTTTTATTTATATGTCTCTAAAGAAATATTAATTAGTACGATATTTGACTTACTCTATCCTTATTTATGTCTAAGTTATAATCTTTTTTTATTAAATATTTATTTTATTTATGTGTCATCTTCATTAATGACAAAGGATAAAATGGAAAAAATATAATTAATTATGTCTTAAACTTTTAAAATAATAAATAATTTAAGATAACTATTTTTAGTAACCACGACAAATAATTTGAAATGAAAGGAGTACATAAGGAAGGGCTCCAATTTTAGAATAACTTCTTTCCATGCACCCACTGTTATGGTTTAGTAATTAATGAAGTGAATGAAAACAGTATTTTTAAAGGTGTTTTCGGGGCGAGTCTCGAGGCAAGCCCCGGGGCGTATCAAAAACGCTCTGGGGCTCAAATGAAAGATAGGGCATACGCCCTAGAATTTGGAGCGTAAGATCGGGCGCAAAAACGTAAGTCGGGTGTAAAAGTGTATGTCTAGGCGTTAAAATTTATTTTTTATTATTTTAAAAGTATTTTTGTTATATATTATGATTTTTATTATTGGTGTAATGATATTTATACTTTATATTACAATATTTTTGTGTTGTAGTGATTTTTTTAAAAATAAATAGAGAAAAAAAGCAACTCTCATAAAAAATAACATTGCCATAAAACACTGGCTGAAAATTATGAAGTTCTTGGATTCGAATAGATATCTCATGAGTTAGTTGAGGTATCAGCAAGTTTATCCGTTACTGATATGGGAAGAATTTTTCTTAACAAAATCTTAATCATGATTATGTACCTTATCCTAATTAAGGAAGCTTCTTTGATATGAGAAACTAACCTACTTTGACCAATGTGCATCCACCTTTCATCCTAGCAGCCACCAGTGCCACCATAAAGCCACAAATGTGAAGGAAAATATTTATATGTATCGATGTCATGTACATTTAAACCTCTCCCTAATGATAGTTTTTGTCTGAAAATTTCATCATTGCTATAGTGATGTGTTGTTATGTATATATACGGATATTTGAAATTTATATTCCGTTTAGCTGTTATAAATAAAATTACTCAAATAATTATTTTTCTGTATTTTTTATATTTTAAACGAAAATAATATATTTGTTAATATTAAAACCTCACTTAAATTTCATATCTTATTAATTAAAAATATTAATAAATTATTAATAAATTCATAACTAGTTGTACCATACCGCTAAAGAATTAAAATCTAAGGAACATATGCATTTAAAGTTAATTGAGAATTTAAATATTTCATGTTTGACGTAAGAATTATACAATTGTAGGTTATTTCGTAAATTTCAGTCTCTTAGTGATAATATAACTCTTAAATTGACGAAAAATATTATCCAAACTTTCTGCAAAAGGAATTTCAATAGCTTTCCATTGAAGGTTATCTAAGAACTTAACATAAATATTTTAATATTTATTTATATACATAATATATTTCTTACAAATATTATTACACAATATTTGAATATGGTTGTTATAAAGAAGTAATTTTATTAAAAAAAAATGTACCGCTATAATGAATGTCATTGTTGTTATAGGTAAAATGTTATTATAAAGAAGTAAAATATAATATAAAATCAGTTCCGGAGAAAATCGGACCGCTATAGTGAAATGTTGTTATAACGAATGACAATTATAAAGAGATTTGATTGTACATCAAATTAAATTTTTTGAATTTTAATATTAATATTAATATATATATATATATATATATATATGCGCGCGCGAACCATGTTTACATAGAAAGTGCTGGAACCATGTTTTCTAAGGAGGTTTCAATTGAATCGTTCTAATTAGCCGAAAAATTATGTTGGGTATATGGTATATAGAAAATTGTGCTATATATATCGATAGAAAAATTACTTTTATCTATGCTCATTGATTACGATGTCTTGAGTCGATGGTCTCCCAGAAACAGTCGCTCTATCTATCAAGATGGAGTTGAGTTCGGTGTTCATTCTACCCTTCCCAGACCCACATTGTGGGATTTCACTGGATATGTTGTTGTTGTTGCTCATTGGTTATGATGTCATGCTCAATTCTGCCCTTTGCAGTTTGTTCTGTTTTTTTCACCACCCAATTCCATTTCAAGTTATTAATACTATTACAACCCATCTTAATTATCTCCCTTTATAACTCCAATTGCATATCGTAAATTTTATGATATCTTACTATATTGTTCACGTATGATATTCTTTAAATTATTGATGATGGCTCTTACACTTATTCGAGTCAATATATTATATCCCAATAGAAATCTTATCCTATTCTTTGCTGTACACATACTATAATTCTTGGATATATGTGCATGGACTAATATCTGCAATCGTGGATATGTGTCACCCTCGAAAAAGACGTACTCCAAGAATTAAGAAGTACCTAACTTACCAATACGCTAACAAAAATATCCGTATTTACATCAACTAATTTCCTTTAGAAACTTGTCAAGAAGACGCTCAAATATTGTGATAGAATGGTAAGTATTCTTTAATTATAATAAGAGGTGTCGAGTTTAAGTTTTTAATAATAAGGTCGCATTTGATAAGGAACATTTAAACGCCAAAGTGAGATTTTTTCAACATAAAATTGAATTAATCGAACTCTAAAGTGGATATCGTATACCATATGAGAAAAGAATGAATCTGCAAAAACTTAAACAAAGCCATAGAAAAATACCTCCTTCATCATCTTTCATTCGCACATCTCTACAAGCAATCAGATTGTCCCAATCATATAACACTTTTATAAATATGAAAACCTTATAGTTTATTATTTATCTTGTTCTTGCAAGTTGCAATATTTCAAAGTTCAAAAAATGTTACGTACGTATTAAATATTTAGAATATCCTTTTCTTGATGGAATCTCTGTACTGTTTTCTTTCTTTTTGTGGAATATAAGCTTTTATTCAAATGTACTGCAGGTACAACGTGCCTAAGTACTTAGTCACTTTTACGTCTTGATTCAGCAGTGACACAAGAAAACGACCAGATACAATAGGGGCAGAAAAAAAGGAGCAGTAAATGACTCTGTAGTCTGTATCCTATTTTGCTTCTTGCTCCAAAAGGACTAGTCTTACTTCACGGATTTCTTGAAAACTGATGTTTTGTTTGAATTTTGAAAACTAGGGAAGGGAAACGAAAATAAGACAGAAAAAGGAAGAAAATTAGGTAAAAACTTGCCGTATCAGGTTACGTTAAATCAATATAATAAATATATGATATGCGTTTGTACATATACTTTTATCATTTAACTATGATTAATTAATACTCTCCGTCTCAAATTATCGGTCGTGTTTCTCTCTTATACGCCTCTTAAGAAAATATTAATTAGAAAGAGTTTTGACTATTTTACCCTTATTTATGTCTTAAGATATAATTATCCCTCATTGTCATATCCCCATAATTGAATTATTTGTAATCTTCAAGAACAATTAATACTAACATTAAAATGAAAAAAATGGACTAATGAATTTTGTATTAAACTTCTAAAATGACAAAAATTTGAGACAACTATTTTTAGAAAGTTTGACATATAATTTGAGATGGAGCTAGAAAGTAGTACTTTCATTGTTCCATATTAGTTGTCAAAGTTACTAAAAATATTTGTCTTAAAATAAAGTCTATCCCATTATTTATGACTCGAATAATTGAGATTCCGCACGTCGGAAACACAGTTTCCACACACGTGCACATGTTGTATCAAGGATCGTAAATTTTCTTAGTGAAAGAGATATTGATACATAAGTAAAATGTTTGAGACATGGAACGGTGGACGGTTGTTGGCCAAATGACGAATGTTCCACGTTAATGAATGAAGGAAGAAGTGTGCATAGTGTAAAGATTGAAACGGGTCGGAAAGGGCCGCGGAGCCGAGAAGGGGAGCCGCGACACTAATTCGGCGACGCCCGGGCAGAAAGTCAGAAACGAAAATATGATTTTGGAGACCTTTGGGCTGCCCTCAATGACATTCATTCCAGCATTATTCAACCATTACTTGGCTGATAAATAGTTGTCATTACTTGGGCAATTCATTGGCATTTTATGGGTGATTCAATGTCATTACTTGGCACTTGAAGAGACCAAATCTTACACTATAAATTGAGGCATTTGGCTCAATTGTCAATCACTTGCAAACAAAAATTCTGAAACACTTCTTCCTCTCTAGCATACTTCAATTCTCAAAATTCTTTAAAGAGAAACACTTGAGTTTCCTTTGCTCAAGTGTTAGTAGTTGTTTTATCTTGAGACACTATTGCCTAGAAACATAAAAGAATATAGACAGAGCAATCTTATTTTAAAGACAGAGTATCATCACTTAATTCAGCAAATATTCAAATCAAGTGTTCGTTCTTGTTTTCAGTTATTCATTAAGGTTACTTTGTTGTATCCTTTGTTCTTCATTTTTCTAATTCTTGTAATATGTGTTTTACTATTTTCCATTTGTATCGTTTTTTAGTAACACTTTCATAGTGCCAATGTTCATTAGATCACTGAATAATAACTTTTTTATTCCTTATTTCCTCTATTACATTATTCATCATTTACGATTTTGAATTTGTCTATAGTATTAGTAGAGATGCTCGTGTACTTGGTTGTATAATCTACCAATACTTCAAATAATTGTTGTCATTATCATATGAGATCTTTTCTTTTATTTTGATATACAATTTTTAGTTTAGTTTGAGTTAGTTAAATTTTTCTATCTGCTATATTTTAATAAATTATTTATTGGTTAAAAATCTTTCATTATTAATTATTTTTACTTTTTATTTTTATTTAATAAGATTTCAATTCCTAATATTATACATATTATATGATTTCTCATCTCAAATACAAAAAAAAACTCTTATCCTTCTACATTTATTTTGAAATTGTTAAGTTTCCTGTTTTTGTTCATTGCTTATAATACTTTATTGCATTATTCATTATTTAGTATTATTTCATTGACATGTGCATTTATATTATATTGCTACTTGACTTAGTGCCCTTATTACCCCTTTTATTTATTTCTGTTAAGAATCTCACATCGATAATGAAATAAAAACATGAATTCTTTATATGGACTTGGATAATCTTTACTCTACAAGCTAGCTTTTGAGATTGCGTTAGGTCAAAGATTCATTCTTTACATGGTATCAGAGTCAGGTCCATTCCAATTATTTGTTCACCGATGTTGGACCCCCAAATTATATTGTTCATGCTCTAGTTAACAAGGTCTGGGCGTGCTGGGGAGTATTAAGAGTCCCACATCGGTAATGAAATGAGAACATGGACTCCTTATATGGACTTGGACAATTTTTACCCTACAAACTAGCTTTTGGAGTTGAGTTAGGTCCATGATCCATTCTTTACGATTTTCTTGTAAGTACTATCATATTTTTCAAGATAGATTGAAGCACAATTTGATCCTAAGTATAAACGTGTATATAAACATTATTTCATCCCTACCCCATAATTAGAATATATTCCATATATTGTGTAAATATAATTATGGTAAGACTAGGATTCCTCTTTTGTATAGGCTTAGGATTCCTATTGTATAAGGGATGAATATTGTACTCTATATATACTTTGATATTAACGAGAAGACTCCCCAAAGGAGATTAATATAATCTTACATGATATCAAGAGCCTAAAACAAAACCACAGAATTTTTTCTTCTCATTTGCCCATAGGCATCTCATGCATGACGCTCCTCCCTCATAAAAAAATTCTTGGTTTTTCTTCTTCCTTTCTCTCTTCTCTAAATGGATACTCAGGATTCTTCCAATAATTCTGACGCTTCTACCTCCACAAATCTCACCACCAAGTCGTCACCCTCTTTTCATCCCGCCCTAATTGTTACAAACATCAAGAACCATATCATCATCCTTCTTGATCAAGAAAACAATCAGTATTCTCCTTGGGTTGAACTGTTTCGCAATCATGCATGTCTCTACAACGTGCTTGATTATATTGATGACACCATTCCGCGCCCTCCGGAGGTTGATGATTCTACTTGGTGTCGTCTCGACGCCGACGTCAAGCAATGGATATATGGTAGTATTTATCAGGATCTACTTCTTACTATCATGAAATCTGACTCCACAGCCCGTGACTTGTGGAATCGTTTGGAGGAAATTTTTCAGGACAATAAGCACACCCGTGTTGTGTATTTAGAGGAGCAATTTAACAATACACGTCTTGAAAACTTTTCCAATGTGACTGAGTACTGCAAACAGTTAAAGCTCCTAACGGATCAACTTGTTGCGGTCGACTCACCTGTTACTGACACCAAACTGATGTTACAATTGATTGCTGGCCTCCCTAAAGGAGAATATGATACATTCGCCACCATGATTCAACAGACAGATCTATTACCCAACTTTAACAAAGCTCGCTCGCAGTTGTTGCTCGAAGAGACTCGACGTGCTAAGAAGGATGAGTACAATCAGAAGGTGTTAGCTGTCGAAACGCGCCCTCAAGATCCAACGCCACCAGAAAACTCTCAATCGCTGTAGGAATGCGGTGGAAAGGGCGGTAAGGGTCGCAGCAGAGGAGGTCATCGTCGTGGAAAGGGTCGCGGACATCAGAACCAGCAGCAGCAACAACATGGCCCGCATAATCAGTTCAGCACTGCGGCGCCCAGCGATAATCGTCTGTCGCGCGCCGCCCGCCATTCCAAAGACCAGCAACCACCGCGGTTCTCCGCGCGGTTTGTTGGGCCTGCTCCGCCCGCCGGCAAGTCCGATACTGCAGCAGCCCACTTCGTACGGGCGGTTCAACAGCCATCATACATAATGACACCCACTGCAACAACCTGACAACAACTGGTACATGGACTCCTGAGCCACTTCTCACCTCACCCGGTCTGCAGGTAATATTTCTAAACTGTTTGGTTTAAAGCATCCTCAATTTGTGGCAGTTGGTAGTGGCCACCTCATTCCAGTAAAGGGTTATGGTACATCCTACACACTACCTCCTAATTCATCCCCCCTTCAAAATACCTTATATGCCCCACATATGATTAAGAATCTAATCTATATCCACAAATTCACTCGTAATAATTATGTCTCTGTTGATTTTGACCCTTTTGGTTTCACTGTGAAGGATCTTCATACGGGGATACCTCTTACGAGATGCAATAGCACGAGGGATCTTTATCCATTCACTCTCACCTCCGCTGCCAGATCTAGTTCTCCCGTCTCTCTAGCGGCAATTTCTTTTTCAACGTGGGATAATAGGCTTGGTCATCCAGGAGCCCCAATTTTTAATTTTCTTAGAGACAATAATTTCATTACTTGTAATGGGAAGCTTGCCCAAAACTGTGTTTCTTATTCTTTAGGCAAACATACTCGTCTTCCGTTTAACTCATCTACTAGTGTTACTTTTGCACTCTTTGATATTATACATGCCTATTTATGGACATCACCTGTTACTAGTTCTCTCGGTCATAAATACTATCTTATCTTACTAGATTATTTTTCTCACTTTATTTGGTTGTATCCTCTCAAATTTAAATCAGAAGTGTTTGTCAAATGTTTTGAGTTTCGAACATTCATTCAAACACAGTTTGAAAAAGGTATAAAATCTTTTCAGTGCGATAATGATCGTGAATTCAATAACTCTATGTTTCACCGTTTTTGTATTGATAATGACATGGTTTTCGCTTCTCCTTGCGCCTCGCCAGCGGTAAAAAGAAAGAATCATCCGCACCATTAACAATATGATTCACACTCTATTGATTCATGCCTCCCTACCTCCGTCTTTCTGGGTCTATGCTGCTAAAATGTCAGAATATGTTCTCAATATTCTCCCATCCAACACTCTTCACAATATGGCCCCTACCGATATCCTCTATCATAGAGTCACATCTTATGATCATCTCCGGATATTCGGTTGTCTCTGCTATCCTAACCTTGCCTCTACCGCCCCTCACAAACTAGCTCATCGGTCCACTTCATGTGTCTACCTATGCTTCCCGCCAAACCATAGGGGCTATCTATGCTATGACTTGTCCACTAGTCAAATTCACATATCTCGTCACGTCACATTCGACGAGACCACATTTTCGTTTTCGATTCTTAAAAAGTTCCAAAAACCGGATTACTCTTTTCTTGACGAGTCTGCCATCTCTCCTATTATTCTTGAACAACTCACCTCTGTCCCGTCGTCAGTGCCACGACCCAGTGATGAAGCGCGGCTGATTTCCAAAGACCAAAGTCGTCGGTAGCGACTGGTGTCGAGTGTCGTGGCGTAATTTCTAGAGAAGGCCCATCGATAAGCGTGGTGCGGTGCGCTAACCGCCCCTCCTTCCCCTTATCCGACAATGCCTTCTATTTTGGATACCACCACTCGAACTCGCAGCCACAAATGTCCCTCGCTGATGAACGTGCGAGCATGGAATCTTCAAACCAAAGTCGATTTGACATGCGCCCAAAGCCCTTCCTTGTTTGAACTTGCGTTCTGAAGAGAAGTCGCGTTGAGAAGGTTGGGAGTGAGGAGGAATGCGCTCTTAAAGAAATGCCACTAGTAGTAATAAAGAGTCTTAGCAATCATTCTCAAGTAAAGGGTTCGTCGCTGGAACCCTATATTGTCCAAACAAAACCCTAATTGGAATGCGGCTATGTCTGAGGAATTCAATGTTTTAACTAAACAGCACACATGAGATCTAGTACCTAGACCTGATGGGGTGAATGTGATTCATTGTCTGTGGCTATTTCGTCACAAATTCAGAGACAGTGGAGATCTTGAGAGGTATAAGGCACGACTTGTAGCCAATGACACAAATCAGCAGGAGGGCATTGATTGTGGTGAGACCTTCAGCCCGATTGTCAAACCGGCTACCATTCGCACAGTTTTGAGCATTGCCATGGGCAAACACTGGCCGATCCATCAGCTTGATGTGAAGAATGCATTATTACATGGAGATCTGAGTGAGACAATCTACAAGTATCAACCGCCAGAGTTCACTCATCCAGCAGTTCCTCACTATGTGTGTCATCTCCGTAAGTCACTATATGGCCTGAAACAGGCCCCCCGTGCATGGTATGATCGCTTTGTCAGGTATATCTTGCAAATTGGGTTTGTATAAAGCAAGAGTGATACATCACTCATCATTTTTCATCGAGATAGTAGCACTACTTACTTATTACTTTACGTGGATGATATTGTTCTTAATGCCTCATCCGACGGGTTAAAAAATGAGATTATTGCCTTTCTTAAGTCCGAATTTACAATGACTGATTTAGGGAAGCTGAGTTATTTTTTGGGGATATCAGTGACCAGGTCTGCCAACCACATGTTCTTGTGTCAGCGTAAGTATGCAGAGGAGATCGTGTACAGGGCTGCAAAGTTTCACCTACTCCAATTGATTCGAAATCTAAGCTCAGTGCTATGGATGATGCTCCAGTCTCCGACCTTACTCTGTATGGGAGCCTTGCAGGTGCACTTCAGTATCTCACATTTACAAGGCCAGACATTGCTTATGTTGTTCAACAGGTATGCTTATTCATGCATGCCCCAGAGAGTCTCATTTCACTGCTCTTAAGCGTATCATCCGATACATTAAGGGCACACTTGATTATGGTTTACACCTATACCCCTCTGTACCAAACAAGTTGCTCTCTTATACGGATGCAGATTGGGCAGGGTGTCCGGACACACGACGCTCCACCTTCGGTTTTTGTGTATTTTTAGGGGATAATCTGATTTCTTGGTCTGCCAAGCGACAAACTAACCTATCTCGTTCCAGTGCCGAGGCTGAGTACAAAGGCATTGCAAATGTGGTAGTTGATATTTGTTAGCTCAGAAATTTACTGTTAGAACTTGATGTCGCTGCGTCGAGCATATATTGTGTCTTGTGATAACATCTCTACATCTATCTTTCTCATAATCCGGTTCAACATCGAACCAAGCACGTTGAGATAGATCTACACCGTTCGTGAAAGTTGCTCTGAACCGTATTAGAGTGTTACATGTTCCATCATCCTATCGGTATCACGAACATATTTACCAAAGTACTTTCAGACGGTTATTTCTTGGAACCCGCGCGTAAGCGGCAACCCTTACATCTACGAGCGGCCAGAAGAAGCGAAATCCGGTCTCGATGTCCGCCTCATCCATTTCGTGAGGGTGTGTAAACGTGTATATAGACATTATTACATCTCCACCCCATAATTATAATATATTCCATATATTGTGTAAATATAATTATGGTAAGACTAGGATTCCTTTTTTGTATAGACTTAAGATTTCTATTATATTAGGGATGAATATTGTACTCTATATATATTTTGATATTAATAAAAAGACTCTTCAAAAGAGATTAATATCATCTTACACTAAGCTATTGCCTGCTTTTGTATCTTATGGTGACAGGTTTTAAGCATTTGTAATTTGATAAATATTAAAGGAGATTAGGTGACATCCATAGTGGGGAATGTCATTTTGACTAATACTTTGAGACGACTCCCTTTAAAGATTTTTCAACACTGAACAATTTAGAATTGCTTGTTATTTTTTCATTATTATCTCTAAAATATTTCATTCAAAACTTAAATGATTAAAAGAAATAGTATCCAATATTTACTATTTCTTTGAAATTTAATCTGAGAACATGCCTAGGATGACATACAATTAATTAATCTGCTCAACCTTTATAAAATGCCTATTGCGCGTCAATTTTCTCTACTAAAATTGAGAAGACTAATAATGAAGAAGATTTACAACGAAGCTAGACCAGGTTAGTGCATGCGTTAGGTGGTATGGGAGAGGCAGTGTAAGTTGAACGCCGAGTAGCACGGCGCTGGCTCGGGCGCTCGCAGTTTGCCAAGTGTGGTTTAAGCGGGCGGCGTGGTTTGCGGTATTGCGTCGTCGGGGTTTCTGCATCTTGTATTTCAAGAAGAAGCGTGATTCCTTCATCAAGAAAAGAAGATTTACAACATATATGAAACATGAAAGAAAGTCAAAATCTTACGTCAAGAAATACTTTTCATCTTCCCTACAATGTGGCTCTTCAAAGATTGTATCCAAATATTCAAAATCTACCTCTATACAGCCTCATATATAAATTTATAGGCTCCTGACACCATAAAATTCTTTCTGCTAAAATCGTCAAAATAAGAGATGAAATAGTAGTAGTAATATGTAGAAACTGAAGTTTTCGTCACGGTAAAATTAAGAAGTTTGTTTAGTTAGAAAGGTATTGTGTTTAGTTAGAAAAGTAGTTTATTTTGTCTTAATAATGCCACGGCTTAATATGATGCTTTTTTCTTTGACATTTAATAATAGATAGAACTAAATGACCAAAACTCACGTTAGTATATTATTATTTATTTATTTATTTATTATTATACAATGACCAAGTACCAGAAGAACTAAATGACGGAGTTGGAGGAAACTCCAACATGAGGCAAGCGGTATCACTCTCACTCACTCACTGGGTGTTGAGATAAAATTGTATAATTAATCAAATTGATAAATCAAGTTAAACCAGTAAAAATAATAATTTATGTTTGGTTTAATTTGCTTTGATAATTAATTTGAAAAACTCACTAATATTTTATTTGATTTGATATTGAACAAATAACATTCAGACCAAACATCAATCAAATAGAAAAGAAAGAAAGGTTGTAGCTCATACATTCGTAATTGTTGTAGTTTGTTAACAAGAAAACTCTATTAAAATTTGAAACTCAAATAAAACTTTATTATGTTTTATCACATTCATTTTCGTTTAATTCTAATGAAATCTTGCTATATATATATATATCGAAAAATCTTTAGGTCTATCTAGTATCAATATATTCTTTTGCTCTTGTTTACCTAAACAATATACAGTTGAATTTGTTAGTGATTTAAATGATATGTGGATTGACTTGTTCTAATTTATAAGAAACAATGAACAATAAGCAAAGATAATGAAAACATTAAGTAATAGAATTAGTCTGATCTCTCTTGCACCCGGGTGAATTTCCTGAGCAGATAGGTCCGAGCTGGTTGCAATCTTTAACAGAATAGCTTCAGCGACAAATTAAAGTAAGAACTGTGAGTTAAACAATGGATATACACGAATAGTTTACAACTACTACTAGTGCTTAGAAAACATAAACAATTACAATACAACAAGCTTGAAGTCTAACATGTGTTGTGATAACAACAATTCTTGTGATCTTGATCTTATGTCTTGAATCCTTCTTGGAGTCTTGAGATCTTCGTTGGAACTGCAGCAAGCCTCTTGATCTTTATAACCTGAAATCAAGAGAAACTAAATCTGGTAGGGTTATAGTCGCGTTGCTGAGTTTAGTGGTCCTTAAGACAATAATGCCCCGTATGAATCCTTTAACGGCTATTGACAACTTGTCTCCCAAGATAAAACAGCAACTAAACAAATGAGCAAATGAATTTCAAGTGTTTCTCAAATAAGAACCTTTGAGTGTGTGAAAGATATGCTAGAGAGGAAGAATTTTCAGAAAATATGACATCATACAAGTATGGAGTGTGTTTTGAATTGAGCCAAAGGCTTCAATTTATAGTGTATGTAAGATGTCTTCTCATATAGGATTAACTTTATTCACGTTTAATAAATTTCCAACAAGAACACTATATTGAGCTTATAGTATTATCAAGTGCAGAATACATAATGTAGGATTGGATGACCTTTTAACATGAAGGTTGGCCTCCTATTATAATCATGAAAACAAAGTATTGATACCCAAGAATCTCCCTCAAATTAACTGCTATTAATACTAATTATGACCTCTTAATGCTTAAAAGTAACGGTTGGAGTCATATCCGGATCGGATATACGCTGAGTACCTCCGGAACTTCATTCAAGCCACCGGCGAATGACATCGCCATTTCCTCGAGTCACCTTTATTGTTTTCTTATCCCGCCCCCCATTTATTTGTTGTGAACTAATTGTCTAACATTGCATTATTAATGTTATACTTAAGAGTAGTTAATCTTAACTCAATAAGTTAGAGGGTAGTTTCCCCTAAGTTAATTGTTCTTAGCTTGTAATACACCGCCTAAGTTACATTAAAATCACTTCGTAACTCTCGCTAGCACAGCTATTCATCTAGTTAAAATATTATCTAACATGAGGAACTCATTTTCTTATAAACTCTACTATTGCATACATTATTTTAAAAGTCATACTTTTATTATCTCTTGCCTAATAGACACTTTTACATGTTAGACATATTTTTATAAATGCATACTTTGCCATAACTAATTTTGCATTACTACCCTTTATATTATGCTACGCAATATAAACATCTTATTTAAGTATTTTACGAACGAATATGCTCCTTCAAAGTTAACCTTATTTTTATAAACAAACATAATGATTTTCTTTTATCATCAAAAAATGTATTTTCTCTTAGGGATATTTACAACATCTTTTACTTATATATTTTTAACATACATTTTCTTAGCATAAATAATTAACCCTAGGTTTGAACGGACAACCGCAAGTTAGCGGATCCTTTAGGGTGTCTGACCCCTTCCCTTTAGGATAATAAAGAACCCTTGCCCAGAATCTCATTAAGTTTAGCCGACCATAAAAAATGGAGCTAATGTTTACTTTAAACTAGTTAACATTTAGGTGTCCTAATTCACCCAAAACAATTAGGTGGCGACTCCGCGAACCCTTTTAACACTCCTTAGCATTTAGCACCTCTTTAACATTTTAGCATTCTTTTGCACTTTTAGCATTTATTTTATTTTCTAACGTTCTAAACAGGAGTTGGATAATGTCGCGGTTGGAAAAGGGCGTGATAGAAATGGCGACTTCACTGTTATATGGACTAAGAGTGTAATAAGTTTTACACTTCAATATATTTTATAATAAATTACTAATAAACTCGTACACCTGAGAAGCTTGATAACAAGCAACAATGGAGGTCAAATATCAGTTATAAAGTAAGGAAGAGAAGGAAGTCCGTTGAGAGAAGATTTTCATTTCTATGTAAAATGTTAAAGTAACCATGGGCTTCAGCCCATCCGTGTACCCACTGTCCGTGTACCCATTCCCTTTGTATATTTATAATTAGTCTTATACCATAATTAAGAGTGTAACATTACCATAATTATATAGTTAGTCTCCTTATAGAATAATGATTTAGAAGTAAAATAGAAAAAGAATTTTCCTATTGTAACTTGTATATATATGTCTTTCATCAATAAGAATAATCAAGAGACTATTTCTTTCATGGTATCAAGAGTCTAGGTTCTCTTTACCTTGCTTCCGCTCTTAAACGTTTCTCTCTTTTCTTGGATTTTTGACTACTGCGGCGCTTCCCTCTCGGTTTTCCTAAAAGCCGCGACCCTTCTCTGTTAAAAAATCCTATCGCATAAATTTCCTTCTCCGAATCTTGTTGTTCTATTCCTATGGCTGATAAGAACAATTTTCATTCTGCCCTCACAGTTTCTAACATCAAGAGTGTCATCCCTATCGTTCTTGACCTAGAAAACGTCCAATATGAGACGTGGGCGGAATTATTTAAGATTCATACCTTGGCACATAAAGTCCTCCACCACATCAATCCTCCAACTCCTCCAAAGGAGGGTGATAAGGCGTCTACTTCTACGACAGTTGTGCCCACTAAAGAAGCAGATTCAGAATTATGAGTCATGTTTGATGCCAAGGTTCTTCAGTGAATTTATGTCATTATCTCCTTGGATCTTTTACAGACGATTATGGAACCCAATTCCACAACTATAGCGGCATAGGATCGATTGCGAAACATATTCCAAGATAACAGTCATTCTCGAATTGTTATCCTTGAGCAGGAATTCTAACATGTGGCTATGACGAATTTTTCAAAACATTTCTTCTTATTGCAAACGCCTCAAGGACTTGGCAGACCAACTCAGCAATGTGGGTTCTCATGTTTCTAATAGTCGTCTAGTTTCAGATGGTTGCAGGCTTGTCAGAGGCATATAGCGGTGTTTCTTCGGTTATTCGTCAGAGTAACCCCCTGTCAGGATTTTATCAAGCTCGTTCTATGCTTACTTTGGAGGAAGCCGAATTGGCTAAGAAAGTGGCGATTGGGGCTGCCCTGTCGTCATGATGACTGCTTCCAATTTTTCTCCTTTCAATAGAGCCAACGTGACCCAAAATCACAACAACGGGGGTGGTAAAAAGGCCAAATCGGAAGAATAATGACAAAAATCGTGACGGCAACAACGGGGGCAACCGTCAGCGGCGATTACGGATCCCATAGGGGCCCACGGGCGATGGCGGTGGGTCGGCGCCTGCAACGTCGCGGTGCCTCATTATCAGCCAGTCTGGCCGCGTGACCAGCTTCTTCCAGTCGGACTCGGGTTTGGACGGCGTATGGCGGCGCGGCGATCCAGTATACTGGTCTCGCCCCATCGGGCCAGCGCGCAATGGCACCACTCAGACCGACATTGAAGCAGTGATGCACGCGCTTGGCTTGACTCAACCGGACCCTAATTAGTACATGGACACCGGCGCCACTACCGCGTGACATCAGGCGAGTCTTATCTCGTCTTATTTCAATTTGAGCACTAATCGTGGTATAACTATTGGTAATGTCAATTCTATTCCAATTAAGGGTTATGATAATAAAACTTTGTCCCATCCTCATCCATCACTTGTCCTGAAAAATACTCTTCATGCCCCAAAATTGATTAAAAATTTGGTGTATGTCCGTAAATTCACCACTGATAAGTGGGTTTCTATTAGTTTTGATCCATTTAGGTTTTCTGTGAAGGATTTCAAGACGGGGAGTCATCTCATGAGGTGTGACAGTAGGGGGATATTTATTCAATCACACCGAGTCTCAGCATCTCACATCAAGCCATGCCATCCACTTTTGTAGCTCTTGCTCCTTCCTTGTGGCATGCTCGTCTAGTCATTCGGGGTCGTCTATTTTATCTTCTTTAGATAGACATAAGTTTATTTCTGGTAAGGGTACGCGTAGTACTCCACTTTGTCAATCCTGTGTTTTGGGAAAAATTATTAAATTGTTATTTGTAGCTTCGAATTTCAATACTTCAATGTCATTTGACATTATTCATTGTGATTTATGGACATCTCCGGTTCTCATTTCTATGGATCATCGTTATTATGTTTTATTCTTAGATGACTATTTTAAATATTTATGGACGTTTTCAATTGCGAAAAAATCTCAAGTTTTTTACATTTTCATAAAATTTAGAGCTTTCATAAGAACGCAATTTGAACGGAAAATAAAAAACATTCAATGTGATAATGGAAACGAGTATGACAATGGGTAATTTAGGAAGTTTTGTGCTCGAAATGGGATAAATTTTTATTTTTCTTGTCCTCATACGTCTTCACAAAATGGGAAAGCCGAGCGAAAAATTCGTATCATTAATAACATTGTCCGCACCTTATTGGTTAAATCTTCTGTTCCTCCATTGTTTTGGCATCATGCGCTACAAATGGCTACCGATCTACTCAATATTCTTCCATATAAATGTTTGACATATTCACCCCCTCTCAAAGTGTTATACTATAAGTCTCCGTCGTATTCTCATATTAGGGTCTTCGGATGCTTATGTTATCCACTGTTTTCATCCACTACAACCAACAAACTTCAGACACGTTATACTCCTTGTGTGTTTTTGGGTTTTCCTTCAAATCACTGTGGTTATAAATGCTTTGATTTGTCCTCTAAACGAATCATCATTAGTCGTCATGTTCTCTTTTCTTTGATGAATCCCAATTTCCTTTTTCTAAAGTAGAAATACTCGTGCCTAGTTCATATGATTTTTTTGGATGATGATATCTCCCATATGTTCAACATCATCTTTCGAATTTTTACAAAAAACGTCATCAGCGCCGCGACCCTTAGAGGAAGCGTCGCGGCGCCTGCAATCCAGTGAGCCAACAAATGAAATTCCGTAATGAAAGTAGTACAAAAATATCTCTAGTGCTTGTATTTAAAGTCAATGCCAGCTGACCCCGCTCTAACTAACTATATTACAGTTAAGACTAATGTTTTTTTTGTTGATAAGGGAACCCGCAGTCGCTATCCGTAGGTGCGCTCTGGGTAAACCCCAGACGGGTAGCCTGCAAACCACGTCATCCAGATTAACCACACTAGGCAAGCCAGGTGTGACAGGCTCCCCAAAGAGGCGAAGGTAGGCCAGTTATAACACTGGGGGATTCGAACTTGAGACCTTGACCCCAAGCTCACCCACACCATCCTTTTGATACCCTAGCATCCTTGATCAACGGGCCAAGTGCTTCAGGTAGTTAAGACTAATGTTGAAACTAACATCTAGTTTAGTTAATTACAAAATAGTACACGTAAAAACAAATATCTAATGTCAATAATTACCTATCATTTATTATAAGTAAATAAAATTACTTGTACGTAATTACTTTCTTATGTGATCTGATTGATAATTTACATCCTTATGTACGGAATAAGTTACTAAGAGCTCGTTTGATAAGAGGTCTTAGGAAATAGTCATGGTATTATATGTGATATTATTTTGTATCATGTTTGATTTATATTTTGGGGATATATAATTAAAATATCATGACTATTTAATGCATCAAAGAGTATATTATCTTATACCACCACCTAAGAATATCGTATACATGGAGAAAAAGCTAAAATGGCGAACCTAGCCTTGTTTTGTATCAAAAAATCTATAATGGTCAAACATTCAAGGGTATAATTATAACAAATTATTTTTAAGTTTATAGTCGAATGGTATCTTTTGATCCAATTTTAGTGCAATGAACCAAACACTCAACAAAAAATAATTCATATATTATTAATACAAGTGTTACTAATATATCTCTATATTATTAATCCTCGCATTGATGATTTATATAACTTGTCTTTAAATCAAACGACCCCTAAAAGAGAGAGAAAACAGTTGAAAGGAAGTGTCCTAGAATTGACAAATGACGCTTAACCACCAACGGCCTAAGAAGAAAACAAAGAAACAGTTACCGCCAATTTCGCTATTTCCATTCTCCCCCCTAGAAATTCATAGTTATTTGGTCACATCTTTTCTTTTGGGATAATTTTGCATACTGTCAGCTTATGATGAATTGTTAAACCGAAAATATTTAGGCTATACGTTGCTTTTTTATTATTACTGTAGTTATTCAATCTTCTTACCTTAAATCGTGATTAACTTTGTCTTTGGTTTTCATTCGCCACGCTGAAGGCATTATCTGGTGGATTCGTTATCTCTGCGAGTTGGTTTTAACCTTAAACATGTCACGTGGAAAGGCGGGATTAAAGAGTTTGTCAAAAAAAGAAAGATACGTTCTTTTTTAAATAGACTAAAAAGAAAAGTATGACAAATATATTGAACTGAGGGAGTATTATTTTTTCGTATTTATCTTACTCCCCATATTTGTTCTCTTCTTCACTAATGCCACCTCTTTCCCTTGAAAATGATTGTTTTTGCTTGCCTGATGCATTCATTTTGTGGAAGGACAATGATAATTTTGTTGGAAATTTACTAAATGTGAAATAAATTAATCTTATTAATTATGACTCGAATAATTGGGATCCCGCACATCGAAAATATGGTTTCCACATATGTGCACATAAAGTGTCAATGATCGTAATTTCCTTAAATGGAAGAGATATTGATATGTATACGAATTGTTTGAGACATAAGAGAATGGACTGTTATTGGCCAAATAACAATGGTTTCACATGTAAACGAAGGGAAGACATGTACAATGTGTTAAAGATGAAACGAGTCAATCGGTATGCGTAAGCTGCGATGACACGGCGCTTAAGTTGTGGCGCGGCTCTCGCTTCTGGCAGGCCTGGCGCGCTGACTCTGAAGTTGGAGCGCCACGACGCCTCCTGCGGGGCGCGGCCCAGTTGTTGAGAGTGCTGACGGAGGCGAAAGACATGACTCTTGGACTGGTTTTGAGGCATTAAACCTCCATAACATCTCAAATGAATCCAGGCATTATTTGGCTGAATTAACTCTCCATAATCAAGGTCATTACATGGTCATTCAAGGCCATTACATAGGCAATTGAAGGGTCATCTTGTGAACACTATAAAATGAGACCTTAGGCTCATTTGCAAGAACATACTTCACACTCTAACAATTTCAAGCAAATTGTCTTCCTCTGTAGCAAATCACAAAACACTCAAAGATCTTTCTTCCTAAGCAAACACTTGAGTTATTTTTACTCATTTGTTTGATTGTTGTTTTATCTTGGGAGATAAGTTGTTATTACAACCGTTGAAAGGATATACGAGGCAATATTATCTTAAGGATAGATCAAGAATTTGGTCGACTCAGCAAGCCCTCATATTTGATCATTTCCAGATTTCTAACAAATAATTGTTGTTGTTGTTATTTTTCCATTCTACACATTACCACTCACAAATTTTGCTTTCATATTTTATTAGACATTCAGAATATGGACTCTTGGGACTTCTACCAAAACGTCCGAAAACATGTATAGACACCTATGAACGGACAAATTTACAGAGGTGTTTTGTTGAAAGAATCCCAAGTCAGTAAAGTAGTTAACTAAACGTTTGGTTTGGGCTACGGTGAGTGCACCGGGAGGATCATCCTCCCATTGCACTCGGGTTTTTAACTTTAATTCGAACATATTTGTATGTTGCAAATTGTTTCCTCCATCCATGGTTCGATATATAATATTTCTTCTTCTATGTAGTATATACTCCTACATGTTTGAATAAACATTGATTTCTTTCATCCTCTTCTTTTGATAGATCTCCCACTTTGAGCCAAGGAACATGTTTGAGGTATTGGATAGCTGTTTTAGGCTGCCAAATGGATTGAGATCAGTTGTGTGTCAATGTAAATATCATTTCATTACCAAGGTTGGATTTTTGTAGTATAGGAAGGAGTGTTAATTTTTTGCCAAATGAGATGAGGAAATTCTTGCGGCGAATAATTGTTGTTCTGTTGTTTAGAGTTAGTTGGAAGAAACTCTTTGTTATAGGCACCATTTTAACAGTGTTTAGGGTTGTGTTTCAAATTTCTACACTCCCTAATCCTTTAAATAAATGGGTGATCTCTCCGCGTTTGGATGTTTCACCTTACCAACGCCTAGATCATGGAAACAATTCGAGGGAACTTTCAGTGATATCAGATAACCAGTTGAAAATGAGTAAGCATTTGCCCACAGTTGTTTCACTCAACTCTACAGCCAGAACAAACCGATTAATGCGAGTTCTGGAAAGACGAGCAAGACTTCTGAGGCGTAAGAGACATAGGAAGCATGCACGGCTAGTAGAAAAGATTATCTATCCACCTGCATCTCCACCTGCTGTGCCCGATAATTTGCAGGTAAGTCTGATATTGTGCTAATTATAAGAAATTATTAGATTCTTATATGCTTTTTGCTATCTTGTTTTTTCTCTAATATAGTTATCTCCAGAGATTTATAGCATCTTTGACACCAAATGAGGCACTTGCATATGCTAAAAGCGAGATTGAGAAAGCTCCTTTAGTCACCGATGATCCAGACTTGTACGCTCCTCTATTTAGGAATATTTCCGTCTTTAAGAGGTACGATGAGTTATAGTAGTTGCTTAAATAGCTCTTATCTGATACAATGTTACTCATGTTAGTATGATGGATAGCTCACCTCTCATGAATTAATGGAGAATATTTTATATATAATTATGTAACTATATAGTGTTGTATATATGTGTAATTAATAATTATAGAGAATTGATATAGTAATCAAAGAGAATAAATATATATATAATGTAACAGCTATAATAACTCATTTGGAGGGATAGAATAGCGGATCTTTAGGGATGTAAATCTGTATCCTTTCTATTTAATGGCAAGACTCAATTTGAGAGGCATTCAACATGACATGGTATTAGAGCCTTTGTTATAGCTAGTTAATGGTTAAAGCTAGCTAAGTTGGTGTGAATGAGAAATGGAGGGAAAAATGAAATGAAAGGAAAATTAATTTCAAAGCAAAGTTCTTTTTCAAAGGAGCTTTGTACCACATCGGTGGTAGAAATGAAAAGTTATGTGCTTATATTAAAAAGCACTTCCTCTAGCTCTTAAAGGGTTGAGAAGAGGAACTCCCCTTGCGTCTTCGTCGTCGCTTGACTTTGGATTTGGTCTGATTGATTGATAATTTTTTTGGACCAAATTTATTTAATTTCAAATCTTCATTTTCTGAAAATATTTTTTTTATTTCCGCCGGAAAAAGATTAATTGGTAATTAATTTTCGCAGAATAAAAATTAAATTTCCCAAACGTTTTTTTTCATTTTCCGAAAAGGCAAAGTGGCCTTTCAGACGATCATGACCTTTGAACGATGCCAACCTTCCGACGAGCACCTAGGCTATATAAACTGAGGCAATGTCTCATTTTTAATACACTGAAAATAAGTTCCTTCATTGAAATTATGCATTCTCTTTCACAAATAAAACTATCGAGTCTTACTATGGTTCGTTGTCAACTTTGAGTTCGTCGAAGTCGTCGGCGTTTGAAGTACCGTTACTCCTGCGACAGGTATATCCGCTTTATCCTGGGAGGAAGTAATCCATAACATCGGGTACAGTGAGGGGATTAAATTTCTTAAGGACACACAGTGAATTCTGTGGTCTCGAATATTTTTCTTACTTTCTGCATTATTCCTTTTTTCCAATTTCTGATTTTTTCGTTTTCTGATTTTGAACACAGGCGTACTAACAACCTTCTCTTGGATGTTTTGTTTCTTAAGTCAATTTGTTTCCTTTCAAAAAAAATATTTAAAATTTTGGTTTTGTTGACAATCAGTCCTAAACACCTAGAACTTTTGGTCTTGATCATTCTGGTAGTTTCTTAAATCATTGTGTTTCTGGTTTTCTTAGTTATTAAAGATCACGACTTCACATCAATTTGAATCTTTTAATGTTCGTTTTACTGGAAATATTATTATGCCTAGGAGTTTCAATTTCAACTATTTGTCACCGGAAAAGAATTATTGTAACATCTCGTATTTCCGGAAAATGGTTTGAACACTTAAACGCGGGCAAATGAACCCGAACTCCGGGAAGTTTATGTTGTATTTGTGTATACTAATAAGGAATTAGTATAAAATAGAATGTGATTCCGAAATAATTTTTGGATTTAACAAGTGTAACGATGAGGATTAATAATAATTATATATCCCAAAGGGGTTATGGACTAGTGTCATATTACAAGAATTATGATATTGTTGAATATATTTATTAAACGTGAAATAAAGTAAATCCTATTAATTATGAATCGAACAATTGGGGCCCCGCACATAGGAATCCTTGTTTCCACACACGTGCACACGTAGTGCCAAGGATCAAAATTTCTTTAATGGAAGAGATATTGGTACGTATACAAATTGTTTGAGACGTAAGGTAATAGACGGTTATTGACCAAATGACGAATGATTTCACGTTGGTAAATGAAGGAAGAAGTGTATAATGTGTAAAGATGAAATGAATCAAAAATCACCACGAAACCGAGAAAGGCTGCGGCTCCTCCAAGTAAGGGTTGCGACGCTTGAAGGGCCGCGGCTCCTCTGAAGGGTTGCGGCTCTAATTGACGTTTCAATTCCAGTAACTCACTGGAATTGAAGGGCCGCAGCGCCTCCCCGAAGGGCCACGACTCTAATTGACGTTCCAGTTTCAGTGAGTTACTCGAACTGAAGGGCCGCAACTCCTCTCCGAAGGGCCGCGGCTCATCGACTGTTTAAATCCGTTGGAGGTGAATTAAAAACCGATTCTTAGGTTGACTTTGGAGTATTTACTCTCCATTATTTTGCTCATGAATTCAGACATTACTTGGCTGAATTGTAACTTCAAATACAAGGCATTAACATATCATTCATGGCCATTACTGAGCCATTTGGAGGGTCATCATCTACACACTATATAATGAGACACAAGGCTCATTTGGAAACACACTTGACATCTTACACTCAACAATTCTCTGAAATTGTCTTCCTCTCTTGCAATCACAACACTCAAAGATCTTTCTTCCAAAGCAAACACTTGAGTTCCATTTGCTCATTTGTTTGATTATTGTTTTATCTTGGGAGATAAGTTGTCATTACAACCGTTGAAAGGATATACGGGGCAATATTATCTTAATGATAGATCACGAATTTGATCGACTCAGGAAGCCCTCATATTTGATCATTTCCAGATTTCTAACAAATAGTTGTTGTTGTTATTTTCCCGTTCTACATATTACTACTCACAAGCTTAAGATAATATTCACTATTTCAACAACAACATGACTGGACAAGATCAATTCAACCAATTCAACACTGAAAATTCCACCGATGCTCAAGATAATCCCACTACTCAAGGCACTAACGCTGCCTTCAACTCCACTGTTTTTGGCACTCCTAGTGTCACCACTGATCATGGCATTTCTAATGCCTTCCCAATCTTGCTTTTGGCGTCACGCCAAGTGCGCTGTTTTTGGTACGTCAAGTGTCACTGCCTTTGGCACAACCAATGCCTCCACTGCTGCTCCGGGCACTTATAGTGCCTTTGCTCCTACCCAAGGCGTCAAAAACAACTATACTCCTGTTGGAGGTATTCACAATGCCTTTGCAACTCCTCAAGTGGGCGCAACTGCCCCAACACCTGATGGTTTTAACTATGAACGTCCTGAAAAGTTCATGGGTGCTCAATTTAAGAGATGACAGCAAAAGATGTTGTTTTTCCTGACCGTTATGGGAATGTCACGTTTCCTAACCGAAGATCCTCCACTAGTTGGGGAAGACGTGGACCCTCAGCCAAATAATTTGGCGGGAGGGGGCCAAGGTAACCATGTCGCTGACGACATGAGGATGGTTCGCGAAGTATGGAAACATAGTGATTTCATATGTAGGAACTATATTCTAAACAATTTGTCCGATCCACTATACACGGTATATTGCACCGTTGAAACTGTCAAGCAGTTATGGGACAAACTTCAGAAAAAGTACAACACCCAAGATGCGGGTAGTAAGAAGTTCACCATTGAGAAGTTCCTGAAATTTCAAATGGTGGACAACAAAAGTGTGACATCCCAAGTCCAGGAATTCGAAATGATTCTACATCACCCGAATTTGGAAGGATTAAAGTCCAACGAACAATTCTTGGTTGGGGCATTAATCGAGAAGTTGTCTCCCTCGTAGACTGATTTTATGAACTATCTAAAGCTCAAAACGAAAGAGATGACCCTAGATGAACTTATTGTCAAACTCCAGATTCAGGAAGACAATAAGAAGGCCATGCCAAAGGGAAAACAACCCGCTGAGGCTAAGGCAAACCTGATGGAAGTCAAAGGGAACTCAAGCAATAAGCGGAAGTTCCAGAAGGAAGGTAAGCCCCAAACAACTGAAAAGTTCAAGGGAAATTGTAACCACTGTGGTATAGTTGGTCACATGGCCAAAGACTACCGCAAGCTCAAACGTGAGAATAAGGCCAAAGGCAAGGCCAAGGCTAACATCGTTGAAGACACGCTCGTCAACGATATGATTGCGGAGTTCTCAACGGTAGTTCTTGAAGCTAGCCTCGTTGAGAATCCAGTGTAATGGTGGCTAGACACAGGTGCTACCCGTCACATTTATTCCAATAAAGATGCCTTCTCCACATATACACCAGTCACATATAAGAAATTTTTCATGGGCAACAATTCTTCTTCAGAGGTGCTGGGGGTAGGAAAGGTGACTCTAAAGATGACGTCCGGAAATGAGTTGATTCTGAAGGAAGTGATACATGTCCCAGAAATTCGAAAAAAATTTAATTTCTGGACCTCTGTTAGTAAATGTTGGTTTTAGGCTAGTGTTAGAGGCTAACAAGTTTGTAATCACTAAAAATGGAACTTTTGTAGGAAGGGGCTTCGTCTGTGAAGGCCTCTTTAAGTTCAATGTTGCACATGTAATGCCTTCTGTTTCAACTATCAATAAAATTACACCTTCTACTTACTTGATTGAGTCATCTAATCGTCATAGATTAGTACATGTAAACTATCAATCTATCCAAAGATTGGTAAAGCTGGAATTATTGCCGTCTATTGACATAAACCCTCAACGTAAGTGTGAGGTGTGCATAGAGGCAAAACTTTCCAAGAGTCCTTTTAGATCCGTCGAAACGGATACCGCTCCTCTAGAACTTATACACACTGATATATGTGATTTAAAGTTCGCTCAAACTAGATGGGGGAACAAGTACTTTGTGACTTTCATAGATGATGACACAAGGCTTTGTTACCTTTACTTACTAAAAAGTAAAGATGAAACCTTTGAAGCATTCAAACGCTACAAAGTAAAAGTTGAGAATCAACTAGGCGAACGGATTAAAACTATCCGTAGCGATAGAGGGGGAGAATATGTAGCGCTTTTTGAAGAACTTTGTATCCAATCGGGTATAGTTCATCAAACAACGGCTCCTTTCTCACCTCAATCAAACGGGGTTGCTGAACGCAAGAACCGAACACTAAAGGAAATGATGAATGCTCTACTCATCAATTCGGGCCTCCCTCAAACCATGTGGGGAGAAGATGTCCTTACCGCAAACAAGATTTTTAACAGAGCCACACAAGGGTAAAGACAAGACTTCATACGAGCTATGGAAAGAAAAGAAACCTACCTACAAGTATTTGAAAGTATGGGGTTGTCTAGCCAAGGTAAAAATACCTATGTCAAAGCAGTTCAAGATTGCACCTAAGGTTGTGGATTGCATATTCATCGGATATGCCAATAACAGTAGTGCTTATCGCTTTATAGTGCACAAGTCGGATCATCCAGACATTTATGAAGATACGATCATGGAATTAAGGAACGCATGGTTCTTTGAAGACACATTTCCATATAAGGAAAATAGCATAACCTCTCGCAAACGAAGTTATGAGCAAACCTCTGATGAACTAGGAGTCACTTACTATCTAGATCGAAACGGTTCAGATCTAGTAAATTTTGAATTAGCTGATGATCCGGAATTTAGTATTCCAGATTCTCAGGACTTGGAAGATTCAGAGATGGAACCAAGGCAAAGCAAAAGGGCACGGAAGGACAAGTCCTTCTATCCAGACTTTGTAGCTTATTTGGTTCAGGATGAACCACGGATAATCGCCGAAACATTGTCAACTCCAGAAGCACCGCTCTGGAAGGAAGCTTTAGAAAGTGAGATAGAATTCATTCTGCATAACCACACCTGGAAGTTGGCAGAACTTCCCCCAGGACACAAATCGTTGGGTTGTAAGTGGATCCTTAAACGAAAATTAAAGGCAGATGGTTCTATCGACAAGTACAAAGCTAGGTTAGTAGTCAAGGGTTATCGCCAAAATGAGGGTCTTGATTACTTCGACACCTACGCTCCGGTGTCAAGAATGACATTCATACGTATGTTCATAGCTATCGCCGCCTTGCGGGATCTTGAAATACATCAAATGGATGTTAAAACTGCCTTCCTAAATGGTGATTTGGAAGAAGAAATATATATGGATCAACCTGAGGGGTATGTGGTTCCAGGACAAGAGACAAAAGTATGTCGGCTTGTTAAATCATTGTACGGGCTGAAACAAGCCCCTAAACAATGGCACGAGAAATTTGATAGTACTCTACTATCAAAAGGATACGCCATTAATGGAGGTGACAAATGTGTCTATATGAAAGGAAATGTCAAATCCTTCGTCATGATATGTCTATATGTAGATGACTTATTGATCACTGGAAGCAGTCCTGGAATAATCCTAGAGACTAAGAACATGTTAAAACAATGTTTTGACATGAAAGATATGGGCATTGCAGATGTCATCTTAGGGATCAAGATCTCCAAGACATTTAATGGACTGGTCTTACCTCAATCTCACTACATTGAGAATGTACTGAAGAAATTTGGGATGTTCGATAGTTCACCGGTATCAACACCATTGGATATAAGTCAAAATCTTGACAAATATCTGGGTAAGCCCGTACGCCAGGAGCGATATGCGCAGGTGATTGGTAGTCTGATGTATATCACAAATTGTACTCGACCTGATATCGCTTATGCAGTCAATAAATTGGCTAGGTTCACTCGAAATCCAAGTGAGGAACTGGAAAGCGTTGAACAAGATACTACGGTTCCTAAAGTTCACAATACATTTCGGGTTACACTATTCAAAATATCCAGCGGTACTAGAGGGGTACAGCGATGCAAACTGGATATCTGATAGTGACGACATCAAGTCCACTAGCGGATATATTTTTACAATCGGTGGTGGAATTGTGTCTTAGAAATCCTCTAGGCAAACTCTTATTGCCCGATCCATGATAGAGTCGGAATTTATCGCTTTAGATAAAGCGGGAGAGGAAGCTGAGTGGCTTCATAGTTTTCTAGAGGATGTCCATGTTGGGATAAATTCGTGTCTTCTGTAATGATCCACGGCGATAGTCAGTCGGCTCTAGGAAGGGCACGAAGTTCAATATACAACGGTAAGTCTGGTCATATTAGACGAATACATGAGTCCGTTAGGCAGTTGATCACCTCGGGTATTATTTCCATTGATTACATAAAATCTAAGGAAAATATCGCAGATCCTTGACGAAGGGAATACCCAAAGATCAATTGTTCTGCATGTCTAGGGGAATGGGCTTAAAACCCAAACAATAAGAACCGATATAGTGGACACCTAACCTTACAGACTGGAGATCCCAGGAATAAGGTTCAAAGGGAAAACTAAATTGTAAAGGTTCCGTGAGCGCTTCGGTGGAAGCAAGAGCACTTCAGATAATGTGTTTTTCTTAAGAAACATAATCCAAAGCCGTTCCCGTGATAGACAAAAAGTGCTACCTGTATGTGAAGCCCCAAATTTGTTACAATAACAATAAACATTATTGTGTCTATGTGATTATGTTATTATTGTGTCTATGTGATTATGTTACGACCTTATTCACATTCGAGGACGAATGTTGCTTAAGGAGGAGAGAATGTAAAATCCGGAAAAAAAAAATAATAATATATAGTTGTGGTTGGGTTAATAAAAATATATATATATAAGAAAACAAAGAATAAATTGCATGAGATAGAGTTAGTGTTAAAGTTGGATAAATAGATAGATAAAATGAAAATAAGAAAAAAAAAAAAAAAAAAAAGGACGTCCATTCATGCTTGACGCCCACTTTCCCTTCCCCCCTTTTCATTTCCCCTCCAACTCTTGTCCTTCCACCTCTCATATGTTATACAAACTCTCCATTTATACATTGTATTTACACACAAACAAAGTACATAACATAAAGGTTAGAAAATCAGGAAAAAACAAGTGAAAAGAAGAGGAAAAAATACCAAGAGGGCAAGAAGAACAAGAAGAAAAATACTAGAGAGTAAGAATAATTTTAGCAACCACACAACAATAATCTTCACACTTACAAGGTGAGTTTTCTCACTCAGAAATTCTTGGTAACATCCTTTATTTTTAGTTCAATACATGTTAGAATAAGAATTGAGTGTTGAAAAGAAATATTGAACTTTTGTTTGTTTAGACGACTAGTTGCGTCATGAACTTTACGAACTGTTCTCACTGAGTTATAATTGTTAGAATTTGATGAAATTCGGAAGAGTGGTACATATCTCTAATATGATCATATAGAACCAAAAATGAGGTAAAATGAACATACGGTTTGAAAGTTATCATAGTTCAAAGTTCATGCCTTAGATTTGGTCGAAATTCGGAAAGGCATAATTACGGACTGTTTTTATTGAGTTTTACTTATTAGAATTATATGAATATTTACATGGTTGTAAATCTCTCTGTTACGAACAGATATAGATAAAGAGTTATTAAAACGGACTTACGAGTTGAGAGTTATTGTAGTTTGAAGTTGCTGCCTCGGATTCATCGGAATCCAGAAGGGCAGGACGTGGAAACGTAAAACTGTACTAATCTGTGGGGAATATGAAAATTGTTGCTAAATGAAAGTTCTATATCTCTCTGTTGTGGACATTTTGAGACCTTACGGGGGTCTATCCGACTTACGGATTGAGAGTTATCGTTGTTTAAAGCTTCTACCTCGGATCTATCGAGATCCAGGAAGGGCAGTGAATAAAAGTGTAAAACTGTACCAAATGGTACAGAATATGAAAGTATGGTTCACATGGAGACGTGTAGCTCTCTGTTCTCGTCGTTTTGAGATTTTATGGGGCTTGAACGGGTTTACCGATTAGGAGTTATGACTATTCTAAGATTGTGTTCTGTTTAATAAAAATTCTGCCGAAACAAATCTCATATGGCTGTTTTGAGGATAAATTTGTGCTAGTTACCCAAAGTAGTTTTAAATGAAATTTGGTACAGTGAAAGATCCCCGTCTTACCTTAGTTTCCGCTTGAGAAACACCTTAGTTGGAGTTATGGTTAAAAAGTTATAATCGTTACAAGTATGAATGACATAATGTTGGGAAAGAGAATATTATTTATTCGATCTTCTGAAAAATATGAAAAGTGAATACGTGTTCACATAAATATATAAATATAAACATAATGGATCGGGTTGCACGCCGCAACAAAACGTAAAGTGAATACGCGTTCACAAATACGTAAATATAATGGGTCGGGTTGCACGCCGCAACAAAACGTAAAGTGAATACGCGTTCATGAATACGTAAATATAATGGATCGGGTTGCACGCCGCAACAAAACGTAAAGTGAATACGCGTTCACAAATACGTAAATATAATGGGTCGGGTTGCACGCCGCAACAAAACGTAAAGTGAATACGCGTTCACGAATACATAAACATAATGGATCGGGTTGCACACCGCAACAAAACGTAAAGTGAATACGCGTTCACGAATACGTTAACATAATGGATCGGGTTGCACGCCGCAACAAAACGTAAAGTGAATACGTGTTCACAAATACGTAAATATAATGGACCGGGTTGCACGCCGCAACAAATATGAAAGATGAATACATGTTCACATATATATAAATATGAAAAGTGAATACGCGTTCACAAATATATAAATGTAATAAACATGTGGAAATGTAGGGGAATGTCTTAACGTATAATACGAGATAAAATGAAGTGTTAGTTAAACCGAGAATTTCCTATGAGGAGTTGTTGCATATTTAAAAATGTTGTAACCTGATATGTTTTTGCAATATGCTTATTACGTTATAATGTGATTGCGCTTGGAATATTGTGGTGTTACTTTGAATTGCAGGGTAAGGTTCTCACTCAGCCCCAGATGGTAGGGCTGACTCTTTATTTAACTTGTTTCAGAAAAGCGTGATAGAGGAAAGGCTCCACGCCAAGGCTAGCGATCGTCCTGCAGCCTCTTGTCATACCAAGTCCATTGTTTCGGGCTTGATACTCGTCAGGTTCAGAATGTCAGTTCCAATGTCTCGGGAAATGCCCGTGTGGAATGGTCTCCCTTCCAACTTAGAATAATATTTGTCAGTATGTCTATGTAGAGACAATATTTTGCACGAGCATGGGCTCGCGTTATATTTTTAATAAAGTCATAAATAAATTTCTTTATTGTTATTTTATTAATAGCTCCGTATTTGAATATAAGTTTAAATTTCTAAATAAAGAGAATTGATTGGTGCTCCTGATGGAAAATAATTGTCCAGGTGCCATCACGCCCTAAGTAAAGACTTAGGAAAATTTAGGGCCTGACAAGTTGGTATCAAAGCTAAACCAGGTTAGGAGATTCTAGGAAGTTTCTTCGAGTTGGGTGTTTGAACGGTTACTTATTGCGACGGTGTGCGTGCCACCTTAGTAATAAGTAAACGGAATAACATCCTAAAGTTTCACTTCTTTCATACTCTTCTCGTGCCTATCTTGAGTCTTTTCAAATACTTGGTTCTCGTACTACCTCCTTCAAAGGATTGTGGAAGGGAGTGTACAATGATAAAATAACCAGATGTGCATGCACCACCGACCGAAAAGGTAGGAGAGGTACCAGATAGACTATGGGGCAAATTTTGTGTGAAGAAGGGAACATATCTATACAGGGAAGGACTACAAGTCTAACCCAATAGTATTTCCCGATGAGGTAGAAAACCTACTGTTTACACGAGGATGTGTGGAAACGCATGACGTCAATTTGGTAATCGCACGGTTAGTGGACGACACACGGGTGTGGTGGAGAAATTTTAGAAGAAATCGTCCCCCGATGTCACCACCAATGACTTGGGGAGGATTCAGAGCGGCATTCATTGAGAAATTTATGCCTAATACGCGCAAGGATGCGCTCGACGAGTTTGAACAATTGAAGCAAGGTGACCGCGATGTACAAGAATATGATACGATTCGTGAGGTTATCGGCATACAACACACATGTCGTCCCTACGAAATGGATAGAGTCAGCGATTTGTAGAGGTTTAAACCCAACATAGCGAGAGAAGGTGGTGGTGTTAGCCAACGATCAAACTTATCTTCGATTGTCGATATGGCTTTGAGGTAGAAGGTTTCGCTAAAGCAAAATGAGAATATTCGCGAGAAGAGATTTGGACGTCGAGATCATTTAACTAGAGTCAAAATCGAAGCGGGGAGTTTAGTAAGGGATCATCCAGACCAAACCAATCCGTGGGCGATCTTATTTCAAGCCTAAAGGCGCATTGGTCTAATTACCAAGGTAGCAAGGACAAGGCCACCAACCCTAACACAGGAGGTGACAAACCGATTTGTAAGATTTGTCAAAGGAAACACACTGGAGAATGTCGGCTCTTAACGAAGACATGTTATAACTGTGGAGAGTCAGGCCACTATGTCAGGGATTGCAAGAAGAGGACCCAAACTCAATCTATTCAGGGGAGGTCAGAAGCAACCACAGTTGTCTACATGGAAAATCAGGGAAACCAACCCCGTCAGAGTCAGGGAGGTCAACAACCCAACAATTCTAATCGACTCTACGCTTTGCCCCAGAGGAATGAGGTAGAAGCATCTAATGCGGTGGTCACATGTATTTTGCTAGTCTCGAGTATTTCTGCATTTTTATTATACGATCCCGGCTCTACATTTTCATATGTGTCAATGGGCTTTGCTAAGAATTTACACGTAGAACCTTCTTATTTAAATGAACCTTTTGAGGTTATGACACCAGTAGGGGCCTCAATTTGGGCCTCTCGGGTGGTAAATAATTTCTCATTAGAAGTGAATGGCAGAGGAACAATGGTGAACCTAGTACTACTTGATATGGTGGACTTCGACATCATTTTGGGTATGGATTGGTTGTCGGCATGTTATGCCATATTAGATTGTCGGCGAAAGATAGTGAGATTAACTTTTTCCGGAGAACCAGAAGTTGTTATAAGGGGTAGGATTGGAATAATGGGTCGGGTTGCACGCCGCAACAAAACGTAAAGTGAATACGCGTTCACGAATACGTAAACATAATGGATCGGGTTGCACACCGCAACAAAACGTAAAGTGAATACGCGTTCACGAATACGTAAACATAATGGATCGGGTTGCACGCCGCAACAAAACGTAAAGTGAATACGTGTTCACAAATACGTAAATATAATGGACCGGGTTGCACGCCGCAACAAATATGAAAGATGAATACATGTTCACCTATATATAAATATGAAAAGTGAATACGCGTTCACAAATATATAAATGTAATAAACATGTGGAAATGCAGGGGAATGTCTTAACGTATAATACGAGATAAAATGAAGTGTTAGTTAAACCGAGAATTTCCTATGAGGAGTTGTTGCATATTTAAAAATGTTGTAATCTGATATGTTTTACAATATGCTTATTACGTTATAATGTGATTGCGCTTGGAATATTGTGGTGTTACTTTGAATTGCAGGGTAAGGTTCTCACTCAGCCCCAGATGGTAGGGCTGACTCTTTATTTAACATGTTTCAGGAAAGCGTGATAGAGGAAAGGCTCCACGCCAAGGCTAGCGATCGTCCCGCAGCCTCTTGTCATACCAAGTCCATTGTTTCGGGCTTGATACTCGTCAGGTTCAGAATGTCAGTTCCAATGTCTCGGGAAATGCCCGTGTGGAATGGTCTCCCTTCCAACTTAGAATAATATTTGTCAGTATGTCTATGTAGAGACAATATTTGCACGAGCATGGGCTCACGTTATATTTTTAATAAAGTCATAAACAAATTTCTTTATTGTTATTTTATTAATAGCTCCGTATTTGAATATAAGTTTAAATTTCTAAATAAAGAGAATTAATTGGTGCTCCTGGTGGAAAATAATTGTACAGGTGCCATCACGCCCTAAGTAAAGACTTAGGAAAATTTGGGGCGTGACACTGTAAGAGGGGTAAATGATAAGTTTCCAAACCTTTAATGATCCTTAAAAGTTGAGGTTAGGTTGGTAAATTTTTTAATGGTTCCTAACGTTTGTGTAGCGGGGTATTACATGATACCTTGTAGGAAACCACCTATTTAAGTGCGAGGACAGACCGCCTCAAATGAACACACTTAAGAATTCAAGGGTGTTCACGACCCACGATGGACAAAACACTAGAAAGATTGAGTAGGAAATGTGTTGTGTTGGTACCATTGTCTTGGCATATACTAAACACTGACGGTTCAAGACATCACGTTCACCGCACAGTAAATATGTCCGATGGTATTCTACTATGGAAGGTTCAAAGCTCTGGCTACCTCTCCAGATGCAACATCATTCCGCCAAGTGATTGCTAGAAAGGCACAATGTGCGTGCACCAAAATCTCTTCCAAGAGGGGATTGTTGGAAATATTTATTAAACGTGAAATAAAGTAAATCCTATTAATTATGAATCGAACAATTGTGGCCCCGCACATAGGAAACCTGTTTTCACACACGTGCACACGTAGTGCCAAAGATCAAAATTTCCTTAATGGAAAAGATATTGGTACGTATACGAATTGTTTGAGACGTAAGGTAATAGACGGTTATTGGCCAAATGACGAATGATTTCACGTTGGTAATTGAAGGAAGAAGTGTATAATGTGTAAAGATGAAATGAATCAGAAATCACCACGAAACCGAGAAGGGTCGCGACTCCTCCAAGTAAGGGTCATGGCGCTTGAAGGGTCGCGGCTCCTCCTCTGAAGGGTCGCGACTCTAATTGACGTTTCAATTCTAGTAACTCACTGGAATTGAAGGGCCGCGACTCTAATTGACGTTCCAATTCCAGTGAGTTATTGGAACTGAAGAGTCGCGACTCCTCTCCGAAAGGCCGCGGCTCCTCGACTGTTTCAATCCATTGGAGGTGAATTAAAAACTGATTCTTGGGCTGACTTTGAATTATTTACTCTCCATTATTTTGCTTATGAATTCAGCCATTATTTGGCTGAATTATAACTCCAAATTCAAGGCATTAACATGGCATTCATGGCCATTACTTAGCCATTTGGAGGGTCATCATCTACACACTATATAATGAGACACAAGGCTCATTTGGAAATACACTTGACATCTTTGTTATACCCCGTGGTTCGGGCCGTGCGAGAAATTAGAGAAACACGCTCGTGGCTCAGCCGCGGCGCACGAGGCGCGCGCGCCAAGCGGTGAAGGCGAGGCGCTGAACTTCCAGCGCGCGGGAAGCGAGGCCGCGCCACAAAGATCCGGCGGTCCGCAGAGCAGCGCGCCGGAAGCATGGCCGCGGCAGACGAAATTTGGGCGAAAAACTTAGAAAATCTGATTTTTGTTTTAAAGGGGCCATGGGAGGGTGACAAGTGTCCCCCATCTGATTTTCTAACGCATGCAATATAATTGACGAAGGCTTGGTCACTTTTCCATCTTTCATCTTTACTCTCTCTCTCTCTCTCTCTCCAAAGCTCGAGCTCCCTTCTCTCTAAAACCTCAAGAAGTGTTCTAGCCTAAGAAAATCTGAAAAGTTAAAGGCAAGAAGGCTTGTGACTAGCTTAAGTGCTATTGTGGTGGTGTTCTTGGAGAAAAGGCTAGCAAGGTGTTGGAATAAGTTTGGCTAAAACTTAAGGTAACATTTCTTCTCTTGTAGTTGGTATTGGGTGTTGCATGTTTAATAGGAAGAACTTGTAGTTGAAAAAATGCACTTAGAGTAGTTGCATGTAAGAAATGGGGTGTGATTATGAAAGAATTGGTTAGGGGGATTTTATGAGCATGTTGTTGCCTAAATACTACATTAGACTTGTTGGGTTAGTTGTTGTAACTTGTGGGGCTGAATTTTTACACACCAAAGTTTAGGTGTGTAATCCCCTAGTGTTGGTTGGTTGTTGAGCCTTAAACATGGCATTTGAGCGTTAAAAATCGACCTTGGAAAAGGTGGCAATGTATGTAGAAACAAAGGAACGCCGCCAATTTTCCGTAGGAAATTGGTGACTTTAACTTGGAAAATTCTGCATTGTAATTAGAGCTTGATAAACGTATTGTGGTCATTTTAGGTTGACATACTACGTGCGTAAATTGGACTTAGCTTGTGGATCGACCAAGAAGAGGTATGTGGAGCTTTCCTATCTCTTGAGCATGATTAGTTGTACTTATGTAGTACGTGAGACGACAAGATTTGGAAATCTTCGTTTGTTATAAGTATTTGATACTTACTTCGTTTTAAAAGAAAAGTATAAAAATCCTGGACTTAAGGAATGTGTTTTACTATTGTTTAACTCTAATGTAACGGCTTTATGGGAGTTGGTTATATTAGTTTGTGAAAGTTTAATGGAGAAAGGTTTTGATGATTTGAACTTGTGGAAGGAAAATGGTTCTAAGGCATGAATTGCCTAAGGTTTTACAAGAAATGAAGTCACTTAATTTAGAAGCTTGAGATAGTTTTAAAAGGAAATGTGACTTGTTTGAAAAGAAATCGTAACTTGATACTATGGTGATTAGTATCTTGGGATTTTTTTGTATAAAAGAGTTATTTCTTAAAAGGTTAGAGTACATGATACTGGGTTAAATTCGGATTTTTATTAAAAGACATGATCGTGCCTTAGGTATACTAAAATGAGAGGATGTATTAATACTATTAATAAGAAGTTAGGTGATTCTTAACTTGCTTAAGTTATGATAGGCGGTAGTGCTTATGTTGTGATGTGATAAGTAGGTAGTGCTTATGTTATGTTTAATAGCCTGATGAGCTATGTTATATATATTCATATTGTTACTGTAAACCCCGTTATTATTTATGCCATGGATTTGCTACCCATGACGCGAGCGCGCTTGTACTCGTGCGGATCCGGACCATAGGATCCATGCGGGTGAAATAGTCTCACGCGAGTACGCGATGGTATCGTGCGGATCCACAGGATCCACGCGGTGAAATAGTCCCACGCGGGTGAAATCCCACGACGGCGGATGACCTCATGCGGGTCCACAGGACCTACGCGGGTGAAATAGTCCCGCGAGTAGGATTGCTTAATGATACTACAGGCGAGGTACTGCTTTGATCACGAGCCTCCTATTTTTATGCTATAAAATGATACTTGTTACTCTCATTATTAGTAAGGCACGGCAACATAATTTGGTTTTATCTATAACTTGCAGTATTTTGGACTTATGATATTACTACGATTTTCCGCTTACATACTGGTACGTCATGTATCGACCCGCTTCCTGGTGCGCTCACGCCGCAGGTGGGAAAGCAGGTGGTAGATCCTCATTCCTAGGATCTTGTACTCAGGTGTCAGGAGCTCCATTTCTTCGGAGGCTCGACTTTTGGTATGGTTCTCCCTGGAGTCGTGGTTATTTTGTACATTCAGGGGCATGACGGGGCCCGGTCCCGGCATAGTGTTATTCATTCTTAGAGGCCGGTAGTCTTTTCAGAACGTGGTTCGTTAAGGATGACGAATCGCTCGGTTTATGTACTTTTGGGTTAGCCATTTTGTGCTAGACTATTCTATATCTTAATGGTTGTTTATCTTGAGTTTACATTCCGCTGGTTTTCTCTGATGTTGTGTCACTAGGGTGCCCGGGTTAAGGCACCGGTCACGGGTCCGGGTTCGGGTCGTGACAATCTTACACTCAACAATTCTTTGAAATTGACTTCCTCTCTTGCAATCACAAACACTAAAAGATCTTTCTTCCAAAGCAAACACTTGAGTTCCCTTTGCTCATTTGTTTGATTGTTGTTTTATCTCGGGAGATAAGTTGTCATTACAACCGTTGAAAGGATATACGGGGCAATATTATCTTAAGGATATATCAAGAATTTGGTCGACTCAGCAAGCCCTCATATTTGATCATTTCCAGATTTCTAACAAATAGTTGTTGTTGTTATTTTCCCGTTCTACACATTACTTGTCACTCCCCGAACCCCGGGCCCGCGACTGGTACCCTACCTGGGCACCCTTCTATTCATACATCCCAAGTAACCCGCGAAAGATAAATATACTCATTATTTTTTAAAAAAAACAAGCAAAGACAAAGCCGACAAGGCCGCCATTATATATAAAACAACTCAAAGGAACTACAAATGTACCACAATATATAACCCACACAAGTACAACCCACATATGAATACAAACCTCTAAGAATTTGACAGGAACTATGACGGGACAAGGCCCCTCCATACCCATGAATATACATAGGACCATAATATAACTATGTACCAACATGACAAGCTCCGGAATAGTGGAGCTATCTCACTGAAAACTGAGTGGAGATCCTAAGCTCGCGGATCGCCCAACTGAGTACCTATCCCTGCGGTATGAACGCATCCCCCCGATGAAATGGGGGTCAGTACGAAAGATGTACCAAGTATGTGAAACCAAAAGTACTGAAAATGAAATCATAACAGTACGAAATATAACAGGAGACAAGTATGATAATCAAAATACCAGTACAACAATGCCTTGTAAAAGTGATGAGAGTCAACTGTACCTTTTGAGTTTTGCCTTTTAAAAGTGAGACCAACCGTGTTCTTTCAAATTATGAAATCAATACCATTTCAAAATATGAAATCAACTGAACCCTTTCAAGATATGAAAGCCATGTCAAAATTAGGGACACCTGCACTCAGAATCATTATGCAGATCTTATTCATGGGACTATTTCACCCGCATGAGACTATTTCACACGCATGGATCCTATGGACCCGCAATGAGTATCTATACGCGATACCCGCATCATGGAGAGCTAATCCACGGAATGTGTCCTGGGAGTTGAACCCGCATGATTCCTTAAGACCCGCAGTGAGTGTACCATCTCACGTCATGGGAGCTACTCCATGAAATATATAGGATGTCCCGGGATTTGAACACGAAATGAATAATGTAACGTTGCCGGCCCTTTAGCGAGGGACGCGGTGATGTGAAAATATAACACTTGCACGAATGACTATATGAGCAAACATATGCAAGTTAAAATAATCATTGACTCTCATTAGAACAAATAGGATGTACCCTCATTTTTAGAAAAATCAAGACAATATCATGCCTTCCTTTTTAGAATTATCAACGCAATATCATGTCTTCCTTTCTAAAATAAACCAAGACAATACCATGCATTCCTTTCTAAAATAAACCAAGACAATACCATGTCTTCCTTTCTACAATAAACCAAGACAATAACATGTCTTCCTTTCTACAATAAACCAAGACAATACCATGTATTCCTTTCTAAAATAAACCAAGACAATACCATTTCAAGATATAACCATCTTTCATTTTAGAAACCCAAGTACTATCAATGAAGTAGTTAGAACAACTTTCTTTTTGTAACTCAAAGTACTATTAGTGAAATAGATAGAACACTTCTATGTTGGAAACTCAAAGCACTATTGATGAAGTAGTTAGAACAACTTCCTTTTTATACAACCCAAAATACTATCAAGAGAATGGATATAACAACTTCCATTTTAGAAATCCAAAGTACTATCAAGAGAATGGATATAACAACTTCCATTTTAGAAATCCAAAGTACTATCAAGAGAATGGATATAACAACTTCCATTTCAGAAATCCAAAGTACTATCAAGATAATGGATATAACAACTTCCATTTTAGAAAATCCAAAGTACTAACAAGGAAGTATATAGAACAACTTCTATTCTAGGAAATCCAAAGTACTATCAATGAATTACATCATTAAGGAGTAGGATCCACTCACTTTATAACAAGGAATCATGCTAGAAGAAGAAAGGATAGTTCACATACCTCTTCGGCTTAATCCATACACTAAGTAGAATATGCCACACGTAATACTTCAACCTAAAATGACAATAGCACTTCTATCAACTTCATGCTTTCTAAGGTAGATTAGTACCAAGCAAAGGTCCTTTTATTCTACGAAAATTTGGGCAGCACTTCCCCCGTTTATACGTACTTTTTCACCTTTTCCAAGGCCCAAATTCAACAACAATCGAACCCCATTTAAGGCACAATCAAAACAGCAACCAAAGGGGATCACATGCCTACTTGACATGTAAAATTCAGCTCCTTAATCTACCAAAACAGCCCACAAAAACAGTCCAAAATTCTATCAACGATAAGAGTAAAATGTGAAGTCTTTTAACACCCTTTTATACCCTTAATCTCTTAGGACTTTCATTAGCAATTACCACATTAATCATGCATGTTGTTGACTGAATTTTCAGAATTCCAGCGCCACAAACAGTCCATAAAAACTGCATAACAACGTCCAACAGTTTTATAGATTCCACGGCCAACAACTACAATCCGACAACTCTTTCCTTAATCTTTTTTATTCTAATTCAAGTTTCAACACTTCTATATATGGTATAACAACTTATCTACAACAATATTACTCCATTTTAACATGCAATAGGTGAAAATAACAACAACAATAACCAACAAACTCCAACGACCCGAAAATTGCCTATTCTCAGCCCAATCACCAAAATTGGTCCAAACACTTTTTAATCTTCATTCTTTTAGCACAAGCTCATCTATACATTATAACAATAAGTAATATCCAATTACTTCAAGAGAATGAAGAATTTTTACCTTAAAAGTAGCCCAAATCCGCCAAAACAGTCCACTCGTTTTTTGTTCACAGTTTTTGTTTTGCTCCACTTCTTCAAGTCCCAATCACTTTCATGTATCCACTACAACCTTATAACCAACTTCCCTTCACGTTTTACCTCCAAAAAGTCGATGAACAAGCTAGAGTTTCCATCACCATTTTCGGCCAACCCAAGGTTTTTGGTTCTTGGAGAGTTAACTTGGCTTAGCACTTGGTTTAAGGGCTTAATCTTGAAGAAAGAAACTAATCAACACTTGTTGTTCTTTGGCTAGGGAGTCTCGAAAATCTTGAGCTAAAGGGAGAGAGATGAGAGTTTATTTGGATGAAAGTGATAATGATCCAAGTCTTCCAAGACTTAGGATATATACAAGTGTATGGACAAGTGGAGTGAGACCCATGTCCACTTGTCCCCTCTCAAAATATCTATAAGTGTTGTCATCTTGCAAGACAAGCGGAGGGGTGACACGTGTCACCCTCCTAATGGTCCAAAATATTATAATTTTCAAACCCCCCAAAATTGTGAAATTTTCGGCCGACCTCATATTATCAATTCCAATACTTCATAATCCAATACTACGTCCATAAATCCAATTAGAAGTATTAAACTCCAAGTTAATAATTTTTTCGAAAATGTAATAATTCTTTCCTTCTAAAATTCAAATCTCAAATCCTTAATCACGTTCTTAATTAATAGATCTGATATTACGGGTGTAACATTACTACTCACAGATATTGGGTATACAAAATTTTTATAAGTCGTCGGGATTTAACTAAATTAGAATCCAGAATTTTATTGTATGTATAAATAATTAATTATTAGCTGAGGGCTAATGTAATAGAATGGTACCTGTTGTCTTATAAACAAGTGGTGCTGTGAATCCGTGGAAGCAAATGTTCATGTCAGCTTCTCTGTTCTCCCAAACCCTCTTCTTTCACCATTATTTTCTCTGTAAAGCCTTCATCTCCTCATCTCCTGGAGGAATCTTTCAATTAAGAAATAAATTTCACACTTCTGTTAGGAGGAGTAACCTCTCAAATTAGTAAGCTTTCTGGGAAACAATTCTGGATCGAATTGAGAAGTTCCAGTGAGCTTTTCGCTAGCCCAAAAGAAGGGAAATATTCATGGCGTTGTGAACCTTAATCTAAGCTAATTGAAGCCCTTTTACAAGCTTGAATACTCAGAAACCAAGCAAGGCCTTAAATTTCGAAGAAGTTAAGCTCAAACCGATTTTTGGACTCCTGGGTCTGCTCGTCGGAATCCGGTACCAGTGAAGGGTATCCGGTGATGCTGGTCGCAGTATAAAAGAGGTAATCCTTCTTGTTCCTACGTTCATACGAATTTTAGAACCTAATTCTTGCTACTAGTTCCTAGGGGGATTATCGGGAATGTTGGGTCTGTTTGGGTATGGTTGGGACTGCCTGAAGCCATACGAAATTGGAAGTGCATGTGAAATTTCTGAGTTATTGAAGGTACTACAGTAGTGCAAAAGAAGGGTTGATTATATCGTTATATGTATATGTTGTTGCATAGAAAGAACATAGATTCTACGCGTATAAGGCATTCGATAAAATGTCTCAATGAGTTTGTTATTAGTATATTGATTCGGTTATGGTTTAAATCACTCATAGGGGTAGATAATCATTCGTAAAGCTTACAAGGATCCGTGGGACGTAGATAAATTCGACAACAAGGTATGTGAAGGCACTTCGTTCCTTTCTTTTGGCATAATTCTGTGTACAAAACGTAATCATCATGTTACTCCATAACTTACTCTACTCTTAGTAGTTAAGGATATTCCTATTATTGAAATCTATGTAAAAGCATGTCTAAGTATGACGCTTAAGTCCTTATTGAGGCAATACGGGAAAAGATGTTATGTTCCTAATGTTAACCAAGAGTATAAAGGGTATTATGTCATTCAGAGTATTCTGTTGTTATTCATGCATATTCATTTGCATTGCATCCATATAATATCCTGGACCTCAAAGGAGTTATATACTCTACTATATATATATGGAAAATGGGAAAAAAGGAAAAGCGTTATATACGCACACCAGTACAGACTATCACAAAAGAGCCCTAAGAGGCCAAAATAATGTGATGATGTGATGTGATGCCTATATGGCTTATCGGGACGAGTTGCACGATCCGCAACACTAACATATATTGGGACGGGTTGCACGATCCGCAACACTAACATACCGCATTTGCATCATGCATGCATAGGCTGTTATGATAAGAAATATTGCCCGATGAGGCTAAGGTGTGTGTATACGACACTGTGCATAACATTTAGGCATACCCATTGGGGCCCTCAAAGTCAATTACTGTTGGTCTGTTTCTGTTTTAGATTATGATATGTCTCTGCTATGTTATTCGTTATGCCTAACATACTCAGTACATCAGTCGTGCTGACGTCCCTTTTGTCGAGGACACTGCGTTTTATGACCGCAGGTTCTACTAAGAGGGTGACCGATTGTGCTAGGAGATTGATGGTTCAGCTGTGTGGGAGCCACTCTACTTATTTCAGAGTTGCAGTTTGATTGTGGTACGTTGTACTCTTAGAGGCTTGTTGATAAGTGTCATGTGGTTAGTGGTCATGTATGACTTTTTTGGCCTTGGTATATAACCATATTAAGTTGGGGCTTTTGGGTTGAAACTATACTTAATCTTTCTCGGCTTAGTACGTGGTTAATATGGTTAAGTAGGGGAGGTATGGTCAGTGGTGCCAGGTGGGTTGGGTCCGGGTGCCTGTCGCTCTCCGGTTTGGGTCGTGACAATTATGGGGTCATATAGATGGAAGCGATCCCGCTCCTACTGATCCTACAAAGTTATGTCAATGGAAGGTCAAAGATGCTCGAGTGATGACATGGATTTTAGGGTCAATTGACCCTATTATTATTCTTAATCTTAGGTCGTACAAGAGCGAAAGCCATGTGGGAGTATTTACAAAAGGTTTATAAACAGCCAACAAGTGGTTCCGAATGACCTTGAGGAGGCCCCGGCGTGGAGTTTACTTGCAACTATTCTAATATAACCAAGACAATAGCGCAAGACGGGATTAGAGGAAGACTACAACCAAGACAATAGCGCAAGACGCTTTAAATTAGAGCATGAAATTGCTAATTACTCTCAAGGAGGTCTCTCTGTTCAGGATTTCAGAACTTATGGGCTGAATTTACTATATTGTTTATGCTAAAATACCTATCGAATCTCTCTCAATAATTCAGGCAGTTAATGAGCAAAGCAAGCGAGACCAATTTTTGATGAAATTACGATTCGAGTTTGAAAGTGTTCGCTCTTACTTGATGAACTGTGACCCGTCTCCCTCTTTGGATGTTTGTTTTAGGGAATTTCTTCGTTAAGAGCAGCGTCTTGTCACACAAAATGCTTGCAAGTAAGAAAGTGATGTCACTGTTTCATTTGCTCAAGGAAAAGGAAAGGGCAGGGATATGACTAGAACTCAATGCTACAGTTGCAAGGAATATGGTCATATTGCTAGCAATTGTGGCAAGAAGTTATGTAATTATTGAAACAACAAGGACACATTATTAAAGAGTGTCCCACACGGCTTCAAAACTGCAAGGTCAATGCTTTTCAAGCTAAGGTAAATGATTCCACTACTGATAACTCGTCTTCTACAGGACAAGTTCTTACTCCTGAAATGATACAACAAATGACCGTGTCAGCCTTTTCGGCTTTGGGATTACAAGATAATGATGTTACATCTAATTTTTGGCTTGTTAATTCTGGTGCTTCCAATCATAACTCAACAAGTATACTAAAAAATGTTCGTGAGTATTACGGTCCATCACAGATTCAGATTCAGATTGTCAATGATAGTAATTTACCCATTACCAAGGTTGAGGATATTACTCCAACTTTCAAGAATGTTTTTATTGCACCAAAACTATCAACTAGTGTTATTTCAATTGGACAATTGGTAGATAACAATTGTGATGTGAATTTTTCTCATAATGGTTGTCTTATGCAGGATCAGGTGTCGGGGATGATAATCGCGAAGGAGTCTAAAGTTGGAAGATTGTTTCCTATATATTTTTTCATTCCTCGTGTTCTATCTTTTGCTTGTACTTATACTGCTAGTAAGACTGAGGTTTGGCATAAGCGTCTAGGACATCCAAAGTCTATTGTGTTGTCTCAGTTAATGAATTCTGATTTATTGGAAAATAAAAATTAATTTTCAGTTGCTTCCTTTGATTGTTCTTCTTGTAAATTAGGCAAAAATTAAACTCTTCCATTTCCTAATTTTGGTAGTCGTGCTGCAAAGTGTTTTGATGTCATTCATAGTGATGTTTGGGGCATTTCACCAATTACTTCTCATGCTCATTTCAAATACTTTGTGACATTCATAGATGATTATTTCCAAATCTGAGGTATTTTCTATATTCAAGATATTTTTAGCTTACATTGAGACTCAATTTTCCACCCGCTTCAAAATATTAAAATCTTATTCTGGTGGAGAATATATGTCTCATGATTCAATAATTTCTTGCTTGAGAAATGAATCGTCTCACAATGCTCTTGCCCATATACGCCACAACAAAATGAGGCTGCTGAGTATAAAAATCATCATCTTTTAGATGTTACTCGTACTTTATTGATTGAGTCATCTGTCTCATCTAAATACTGGGTGGAAGCTTTGTATACTGCTGTCTATTTAATTAATAGATTGCCATCTAAAGTGTTAAATCTTGAGTCTCCATATTATCGTCTTTATCACCATAATCCTAGCTATCATATTTTTCATACATTTGGTTGTGTTTGTTTTGTGGATCTGCCTCCTTCTCAATGCAATAAACTTTCTGTTCAGTCTACTAAATATGCTTTTATGGGTTATATTACGGGTTTATTTGCTATGATCCAAGTTCTAGCAAATTTCGTGTTTCTAGAAATGTTGTTTTCTTTGAGAATCAGTATTTCTTTCCTACTCATGTTGAGTCATCTTCTATTTCTCATCTTCTTCCTACTTTTGAGGATTTGTCATCAAACCCGGCTTTGTGTATGAACGATGTCTGCCAATTTTACCCCATCCCGAAATTGATCCGCCACCTGAGACTGCTCCACAACTAGAATCTGAGATTTCTTCAACGCCTGCTCCTATTGAGCCTCATCGACGATCTAGCAAAGTACGAAGTACTCCTAATATGTATGTTTTTTCCTCTACTTTATCCAATATTTCTGTTCCAACTAGTTACTCACAAGCTTGCAAGCATGAATGTTTGCAAAAAGCAATGGAGGAAGAACTTTTGGCTCTTAAAGAAAATAACACATGGGACATTGTTTCATGTCCTTCAAATGTCCAGTCAATTGGATGTAAATGGGTCTATTCAATTAAACTTTATTCTGATGGAACTCTTGATCAGTGCAAAGCTCAATTGGTTATCCTTGGTAACAAAACCAGTAGCAAAAATGACAAAGGTGCGAACTATTATTGTCAGCTGCTTCACAAAACTGCTATCTTTATGAAATGGATGTCAAAAATGTTTTTCTCCATGGTAATCTCAAAGAAGATATTTATATGATATTTATATGAAACCTCCACCTGGTTTGTTCCTATCACTTACATAAGATGTATGCAAGTTGAAGCGGTCTTTGTATGGACTAAAACAAGCTCCCAGAGCTTGGTTTGACAAGTTTCGGTCTACTTTACTTCAATTCTCTTTTGAGCAGAGCAATTATGACTCATCTTTGTGTATTCTAAAAATATCTACAGGTTGTGTTCTTCTTTTGATATATGTAGATGACATTATTATCATCGGAACTGATTCTTCATTAATCACTAGCCTCCAGCAGCAACTTAAGGATTATTTTCATATGAAAGATCTTGGTACTCTTACATACTTTTTGGGGTTAGAAGTATATTATGATTCTTTAGGTGCGTTCTTAAACCAACACAAATATACTCAAGATTTGATTGCTTTGGTTGGTCTTCAAGAATCTTCCTCTATAGATACCCCATTGGAATTGAATGTAAAGTATCGTCATGAAGAAGGAGATCCACTTCTTGATCCAACTTTATTTCGGCAATTAGTTGGGAGCCTAAATTATCTTATTATTACCCGGCCTGATATCTCTTTTGTAGTTCAACAAGTCAGTCAATTCATGTAGGCTCCTCGTCATCTACATTTGGTGGTTGTTCGTCGCATCATTCAATATCTCTTATGAACATGTACTCGTGGATTATTCTTTTTTAGTGGTTCTCCTATTCGACTTAATGCTTTTAGTGATTCTAATTGGGCTGGATGTTCTGATACTCATCGTTCGGTTACTGGTTGGTGCATGTTTCTTGGAGATTCCTTGATATCTTGGAAGAGTAAGAAGCAAGACTGTGTGTCAAAATCTTCAACAGATGCTGAATATCGAGCCATGCCTAGTGCCTACTGCTTCCTCCGAGATTGTTTGGCTTTGTGGATTACTTGCTGAGATTGGATTTCCTCAATCTAATCCCACTCCTCTTTATGCTAACAATACAAGTGTCATTCAGATTTCTATTAATCTGGTTTATCATGGGAGGACCAAATACATCGAAGTAGACTCTCATTATATACGAGAAGTTGTTGATAAAGGAGTCATTACTCTTCCACACGTGTCCAGTGATCTTCAAATAGCCAATGCATTTACAAAATTCATGACTCGACGATGTCATTAGTTTCTAGTAGGCAAATAGATGCTTTTTGATCCACCAGCATCAATTTGAGGAGGGATGTTAGTATGATGGACAACTCACAACTGATGAATTAATAGAGATGTATATAATTATGTAACTATATAGTGTTGTATATATGTGTGTAATTATAGAGATTTGATGTAGCAATCAAAGAGAATAAATATAGATAATATTGTTGCTAGAATAGCATATTTGGAGGGATAGAATAGTTGATCTGTAGGGATAGAATAATTGATCTTTAAGGATGTAAATATGTATCCTTTCTATTTAATGGCCAGAATCTCAATTTGAGAGGCATTCAGCAGAAAACTGACAACTCAGTGGTTGTTTTTCTGCTTTTGTTATGGTATGTGTAAATAATGAATCTTGTGCCTAACTCAATCCCAAAAGCTAGTTTGTAGGGTGAGGATTGTCCAAGTTCATATAAGGAATACATGTTCTCATTCCATATCCGATGTGGGACTCTTAACATTCTCCATGCACGTCCAGACCACGTTAACTAGAGCATGAACAATATAATTTGGAGGCCCAACATCGCCGAACAAAGAATTGGAATGAACCTGACTCTGATACCATATTAAGAATGGATCTTGAGCCTAACTCAACCCCAAAAGCTCTAAAGAATAGATCTTGGGCCTAACTCAACCCCAAAAGCTAGCTTGTAGGGTGAAGATTGTCCAAGTCCATATAAGGAGTCCATGTTCCCATTCCATATTCGATGTGGGACTCTTAACACTCCCCCGCACGCCCAGACCTTGTTAACTGGAGCGTGAATAATATAATTTAGGGGCTCAACATCGGTGAACAAATAATTGGAATGGGTCAGAGCGGCTCTGATATCATTTAAAGAATGGATCTTGGGCCTAATTGTCCAAGTCTATATAAGAGTCTATGGAATGAGAACATGAATTTCTTATATGGACTTAGACAATCCTCACCCTACAAGCTAGCTTTTGGGGTTGAGTTAGGTCCAAGATCCATTCTTTACGGTATGCACTCTGCACCTTTCTGTTCATGAAAGAAAGATTAAGTCATTATCAAATGTAAACTCCTAGCAAATTTAGCACTGATTCTGGTATTAAGACACCAGTTTCCCTTATTGCAAGGTGTAGTAGTCAAGTACAAACAAAGAGATTGTAAGATATTAAACTAAATAACCATTTGCAACTCATAGGCGATAGTAAAGGACAGAACATGGTTGAAATAGTTACCAGAATAATCCTTCAGGCAGTTAATTGCTTTGGTCAAGTTTCCTGAAACATAACTGACAGCTTGGGCTTTGAAACTATCCTTTACCAGAATGAAGAAAAAACTGAAAGATTTCTCTCTATAGTTGCTCTTTGTTTCTTCTTTTTCTCTTGTTTCATTTTTTGGATATAGAGATAGCAATAGAAGTTTGGGCAAGAAGATTAGACAAGATTGTGGTGCCTAATTGTAGACAATTCAGATGTCAAGGCACTTAGTTTTTTAGTAGAATTATATGCAATATAAATATGTATCACATGATTAAAACAGGATGGCCGAAATTAGGAGTATCACGTGAGAGTTATGCAATAGGAGGATGCCTCAAAGTGAAAGGTAAGTTCTAATAGTTGCAAGACTAACAATGCTATGTGATAGTGAATACAAGGCTCTCTAAAACACAACATAAATAAAAGATGTGTTCGTAGAAATGCAGATGCTCAGATTGTGTGCGGTCAAACAAGATTAGACTATTAGAAACGATCACATCCCATAATAGGTGCAAATAAAACACAGGTAAAATGAAAAAAGAAAGTTGATAGTTAGGTAATGCAAATATAGAGGACAAAAAGAAAAAGGTCGACAGATTCATTAAGTCCTACATAGGCTTCTAAATTCACTAATAGTTGGTGTAAATGTGTAATACTATAATGATTAGCACGGAGGTAGACTTTAGACTACATGGAAATAAGTCGTCTCAGAAGACTCTACAATATGTGGAAAGAGGTCAATAGTTTCATTATGTCCTGCATAGAGCATAATATTATGGAAGCAAACTATAAGCTATCTAACCAGTTGAGATTAAAGTTAGTCGTTATTGGTATACTTAGATTAGGTACTGTTTTTGACAAGTCTTTCAGGTTTGAATAGAGATTGTATGACAGTGTGGGAAAGTATGCACGGGCCAGTCCGTCCCAAACTTCTCAAGTACTGGAGTGACAAATATGAAGACATGAAAATTTATCGTGAAATTGAAATTATTTAGTGGGGATGAAATGCGACAAAATTTAGTGGAACACATACTGAGGCGTCATATAGTTGATTCCAACTGGTTTGAGATTGAATAATAGTTGTTGATATAGAGACAGAAATAAGAACTTTCTATATGTACTACATAAGATTGTCCATATCTTTGGCATCTCTTTCATAACTATTCTTTTTGTTTAAACACATATTTTGGTTGGCATTCCAGGAGTTACGAGCTGATGGAACTTCTACTCAAAGTTTACATTTACAAAGAAGGAGAAAGTCCTATTTTCCACGAACCTCATCTTATGGGAATTTATTCATCCGAAGGATGGTTCATGAGATTGATGGAGGAAAATCGCTACTTTGTCACAAGGGACCCAGAAAAGGCTCACCTATTCTATCTGCCATATAGTTCACGCCAGTTGCAGATGGCAGTTTATGTGCCAAACTCACATAATCTTAGGCCGTTGTCAATATTCCTACGGGACTATGTGAACATGTTAGCTGCAAAGTATCCCTTCTGGAACCGCACACACGGAACAGATCACTTTCTAGTTGCTTGCCATGATTGGGTATGCATCAAGGTCTTTTACTGTAATAGATTTGATAGTATCCTATAATTTCCTTACAACTTTGTGCATTACCAATTCTTACAGGGGCCTTACATCTTAAAGGATCACGAGGAGCTAATTAGAAACACCATAAAAGCTCTCTGCAATGCAGATATATCTGAAGGAATAATTAAAGCTGGGAAGGATGTTTCCCTTCCGGAGACCGCCATAAGGAATGTCGGTAAGCCTCTTATAGATGTTGGTGGAAAAAGAGTGTCACAACGCCCAATCCTCGCCTTTTTTGCTGGAAATATGCACGGGCCAGTCCGTCCCAAACTTCTCAAGTACTGGAGTGACAAAGATGAAGACATGAAAATCTATGGGCCTCTACCCAGTAGAGTCTCAAGAAAAATGTCTTATTCTGAACACATGAAATCAAGCAAGTTCTGCCTTTGTCCAATGGGTTTCGAAGTGAACAGCCCGAGGATAGTCGAGGCAATATACTACGAGTGTGTTCCAGTGATTATTGCTGATAATCTTGCCCTCCCATTTGACGAAGTGCTTGATTGGAGTGCTTTCTCTTTAATTGTTGCTGAGAAAGATATTCCTAAGCTGAAGGAGATTTTACTAAGTATACCTCTAAGACGTTACCAGATCATGCAAAATAATGTCAAGAGGCTGCAGAAGCATTTCCATTGGAACTCAATACCTACTAGATATGATCTGTTCCATATGATTTTGCATTCCATTTGGTCTAGCAGGCTCAACCAGTTTCAAGAATCACAGATATCATAATCCCTCTCGAGTTCTGCGTGCTTTCAACTTGCCCGCCTGCTCGGTTGAACAGCGACCTGATCCATATTTTAAGGGCTCTTTTTGACAGTTATAGGCTGAAATTTCGAGAACTGCTGGTGACTGATTCTCTTCACTTGGACGCTCTTGAAAAGATATGAGGTACTGAAAGCTCCTGCACTTCACTAGAAAGAATACAAATGAACATTGTGTTATTGACAAACTCAATTTCTTTCTGATGGCAGAGGTTTAGGCAATTGGTTATTCCTCTCCGTTCGCATCTCTTTTTGCAATTTCGGTCTCTACTGCAACTCAGGCACTACTCAATAGAGATGCAAGGCTGACAGGTATCAGATCTTGCACATGCACATTATAGCAGCAAGGGCGGATGTACAATGTTATTTGTGGATTCACGTGAACCCAGTAGCTTTTGACCAGACCCTACATATGTATAAAACAAATCCACTATATCTATAAATATTTGGTTGTGTATCCAGTTATTATTATGTATTAACTTGAGGTTGCTATAGGAATTCATAAACTTCAAATCTTGGACCTGCCTCTGCAGAAGAGGAAAAGGTGGAGGTTAAGACTTGGTCTCAAGCCTTCAGCATTTCGCACCTTTTACCTATCTTCATAAGTTTCCACTCTCAGCTGAATTCTCGCGTTGTATAAACCAGGGTATTCGTGGATCATCCTTGATATTCACTTTCCAGAAGATGCTCTCTGAAATGAGTTGTGTGTCAAAAGGATGTTCATTGCTGAATATTGTTCTCAGACATGAAGTGGCAGTTCAAGATATGCAGTTGCTTTTTTGTGTCTATCACAGTAATACCTTAGAGTATTCATCTTGTTTGTAGTTGTATTAAACACAATGTCAAATGTTTATGTATACGAGGGAGAGAATTTCCATCTACTTTTCTGATGGGTATATATGTACAGTGAATATTCTATTAGTAATTACAAGAACAAATGTGATTACAATATTTCTGCCCCTATGTTTGTTATGTCTTGTGCTTCGTCTAATGCATTTCCTTGAAAGAGGTAGCTGTCCAGTATATTCACCTATTTGTTTGTTTGTATCTTCTGTTGGAAAATATCAGAGAAGGAAAGACTAAGAGGAACACTTGATCAACAAACAAGGAAGATTTAACTTACGGTGACAAAAAAGTCTCCAAGACTGAATAGTTAACGATAAAAGAAAGAGAAATTTGGATTTGTAAAACCGATTTGAGGCATGTTATGGATGGTGCTGGCTTTCTAGTAGATTTTCATTGCTTTTTAGTAGTTTTGCAGAAATTGTTTTTAGAGAATTTGTTAGGGTGTTTGACCTATAATTATAAAAATACTTCTGAGAAACATAAACAATTCCTTATTTGACTCACATTTATGAAAAGAAACTAGAATATTTTTTAATAGATTTAAAACTATTTAAAATATTATTTTCTATCATATGTTTCTAAAAATTAGTATATCTTTACAATTTAATAATTTTAAAAAAAATTGTTTAATTGCAACATTTAATCAAAAAATAATATTATATTGTATATAAGAAATGTAACGATAATATGATAGTCAATGACTTAATATGTCTAAAAGTTGAATATATTACATCATTACACAACTAATAAACTAGAATATATAAATATTATTACGACCCGCGACTCATTAAGGAAGTGACAATGTTGTGACGAACAGATTCCATACTAACATCATTCATCAATCCATCACGATCATCTCTTAAAGTCCCTGATGTTCCTCCAATATCTTCATCTCCTTCAACTTCAGGAACATAATTAGGGTCTGCATCACATTTATCAAATTCCAAATCTTCAAGTGCATGCCTTCTAATGTAGTTATGCATAGTCATAGTTACCGCAACAATTTTTTTTGCGTGTCTAATGGAAAACTTGGCATTATTGATAATACCTCCATCTTTTTTTTTTCACACACCAAATGTTCGCTCAATTACATTTCTCAATGAGAAATGGTTGTAATTAAATATTTCGTAATAATCAGATGGAGGTTGTGTTGCACGACGAAAATCAGGAATATGGTATCGCTGGCCCTTAAAAGGAGCCAAAAATTCTTTCATATTAGGATAACCCGCGTCAACGACATAGTATTTACCTACATAAATATAGACATAATATAATTTAAAAAAATAGCAACAAAAATTGTAAGTACAAAAATATACCTTCGGGTGGATGAGGAAAAGCCTTATTGCAATCTTCCATTGCGTTCTTTAAAATGTGATTGTCATGAACGGATCCAGGTCACCCAGCAACAAATATGTAAATAACATGTCAAAGTCACAGATTGCCAATATATTTCGAGTTGAACTCCCCTTACGCCTTATATAAGAGATTTTCTCTTCCTCGGGAATAACACGTGGAATATGAGTTCCATCAATAGCACCAATACATTCCTTGAAATGTGGCCAATATTTATAATTATCTCTAACTTTAGTAGGAACCTCCATAAAGTTAGGATCGGAAGGTCTCACAATATCTCTAGAAAATTTTGTCATTGCCTTAAGAACTTCATTGAATTTCCTACTTATTGGCTCACCGGAATGTTTAAATCTATTTTGCATATTGCGTTAGATTGAAATTGCGCACATAGATATATAAACATTGTAAGTGCTTCTTCAGCGGACATAGTCCTCGTAGATTTTAAGCCATAATTCTCCACCAACAATTTAGTAAGACCACCAAAGACATGAGGTTCCATTCTGAACATCCTATAACTCTCACCTGAGGTAGATAAAACTTCTTGCAGCCATTGCCATCCGGAACACAATGAAATTCTAGGGGGTTGTTTAATCAAGTATTTGAGATAGTACTTGGTAAGTATAGTTACCCCTGTAGCAGCATACAACATCATTTGTTTACTCTGCAACTCTTTTTGAAGTAGCATCTCCGCGTAATCTTCATCATCCGAGGACTCATCCAGTATATCATCACTATCATATTCATTATGACTAATCTGATAAAAACCCATTTCAAAATAAGAGACACCAAAGATAACTTAATCAAATAAGAAAGTTTATTTAGTACAATAAAATAATTAAAGAGAATAGTCATAGAAGCGTAAAGACAATATTACATTACAAATTTAAAAAATCCTAACGACGTGAATCTTTATTCTTCTCCCTCTCAAGTTCTTGTTCAAGCCAAGCATCCCGTACATTTTCATCAGGGGGAGCAACAAACATGTCCTTATATTCTCGTTTGACAAATAAACGAGTTCCCAACATACAAAGCTCACTTCCTACTTCAACTCCAGGTGCTATAGCTAACAAACTTAAACATTCTTGAATGCTACAACCAGCAAGGTCACTTCTTCGTGAAGTTACCGTAGCACTAGATTGAGAGAAACTCTCCATCGCACCAACTATACGTTTTAGCTCACTTTGTATTAACTTAGATGTGTTAACTTTAGATTTCTTCCCTTTCTGATTTTTATTTCCTCTAACTTTTGTCTTTCCAATATCCTCACTTTCAATTTGTTGGGGTGATGTTTGTGTTGTACTATCATCAAGAGTGATGTTCACTTGCTCCACATCTTCATCGTTTCCTAAAGTTGATTCGTCTTCTACCTCAGTCTCTTCTTGTGAATATGGATTCCATAAAGTTGTAGTTGAAGCAAGAACTGCATAAATCTTTGGTCTGTCTATCAGTGCCCATGTTGGGCTGACTTCTTTTTTTAGGCAAGAAGACCACTAGTTGAATTATTAGTTGGGAAGCTAGACATCAAGCAAGTGGTTTGATGAGGATAACTAAGCTGACACGCCGGACATATCTTATTAAACATAATCTCCAACTCTGTTAAATGTGATATTCCACGTTCACGAAATTTCCCAACATTGGCATTAACCTACATATATCACAAACATGATTAGTTACAACTATTTATATAAAATGCCTAAGACGTAACATAAGCTAATTGATTTAGTGTTGATGAAATTTTGTACCTGCTCTTGATTTGCCCACCATTCATCTGGTGCATCGATTGTGTGTTTGCCATGGTCCCAAGTCCCAACCTAATCATGTTTCCTTTTCAAAAAGATTCTTCCATGTTGTATACTCAGTTTTCACCTTCTCCCACTTGTTTTTTTAATTGCTTTTGGTCATATCTCCTTCCCGTACTTTGTTGAAACTTTTTAATCACATTACTCCAACCAATTTTGTTAAAATGAGAGTGTGATCTATTCCCTGCTTCGACCTCTTCAACACACACCTCACAAAAAATCCTAGTTGTTTCATCTGTCCATGTTGCCTTTGCTCTCTTTATTTGTTTCTCCTTAATCTAAGTTCATAAGAATAGTTCTTCAAAGAATAGTATAGCTTTCTTTTTAGTTACTGCTACAATGTGTTCAAATTTTCTTCGTTTGAAAATTGATACATAATATGGACAGAACAAACTAATACTTAAAATATGGGGGAAATAAACTCATATAAACTACATCCATGGTTTGTATATATGGCAAAGATATATATATATATATATGGCAAAGAGAAAATCACCAAAGAGCTACTTCTTAGAGTAGTTGACAAAAGATTACTTTCTTAGATGTTCTAGTGTCTAAATCGTGGTTGTTGCATGTGATAGAGTTATACTTGTGCATTTATGAATGAAATTTAACAATTATATGCTTGTCTTTAGAGAATAAATACATCATATGCTTGTCTTTAGAGCATTCTGCTTTTACCACATCCAGCAACTAGTTTGGATTGAGGCTTAGTTGGTGTTGATTACTATATGCTTTGACAAAACCACTTATGTATGAGGTAAGTATTATGCTTGGTTGAATCATTCAGCAACTAGTTACTAAATTTATGAAGGATGATTCATCCTATTAACAAAGTATTATAGTGTGATAGCACTAGTTAGCTCACAAATTAATAACAACTACAATATACCCAGTGTAATCCCACTGGGGTCTGGGAAGGTAAAGTGTACGCAGACTTTACTTCTACCTTGAGAGGTATAGAGGGTGTTTCCGATAAATCCTCGGCTCATGATAAAACAAAAACAAAGCAAGTCAAAGAGAAAAAAGAAGCCATAACTACAACAAACAGTACATTAACCGAATAACAAGAAACATTAGATAGTAACAAAAATGGTGAGCTCACAAATTGTTTGGTAAAAATATGAATATATGATCGTCAATTCACTGATATGGTTTTGTTGCTGCAATTCAGCAAAGAGCTACTTCTCAGTGTTGCATTTTTTGTCTTTTCCCTTGGTTATCTTTTTGCAGTGTAGTGTATCCAATTAGATCTTTGTGTTAATTTCTTCAACAACAAAAACAAACCATAAGAAACAGAAATTAAAATTTCAAAAAATACTTAAAATATGGAAAAAATAAACTCATATAAATTACATACATGGTTTGTATATATGACAAATATATATATATATATATATGACAAAGAGAAAATCACCAAAATGTTAAGTCAGGATCCAAATCACCAAAATGTCCAAAACTCAAATAAAGATTCAATTTTTACACACAAACAAAGTCCCAAGACATAATCCAAATCACCAAAATTGGTAGAAATACTGAAAAATTACCCCATAAAAGATTATTTTATAAAAAAATACCTTGTTTAGTCTTGTTGGGTGGGCGAAATGGTGTCGCTGGTGGCCTTGAATTTTCGGCGGGTTGCTGCATCTCTCTCCAACAACATGTAAAATAGGCTAAAGCTAGGGGATTAGACTGGAAAATCGGCAGGAGAGAATAGAGAAGGGGATATTATATGAGATTAAATGGAATTTTTTGAAAAGAAAAAGATTAATGGGTCCAAAAAAAATCATTTAATGAGAATATTGGCTTCACGAGAAGCACCAAATTGGTGTTTCTCCTTCTCTTCCATTTTAAAAACACTTTTTGGTTTTTTTAAAAAATGTTTCTACTTCTTGATAAATATGTATTTGGACATACTTAGATGATTCTTCTAGTATGCACTCAAATTAAAGTTTCAGAAAACACTTAATTCACTCAACTGATTTTGTAGAATCCAAGTATTGAAGAAAATGGACTTTGAATACTGTGAAAAGATGAAGAGCCAAAAGATGGATTTGTGGAAACATGTGATCTGATTTCCTGGTTGGTAGAATAGGTTCTACAGTGGTTCCATACCTTTTCAACAATGGTTGTACCTTTAAAGATTGGATGGCACATTTTCACAAAGAATTAGTCTATCCTTTAAAGAATGAAGAACACTCTTTCACATAACAGTGCCTTGTCGAGAAGGCATATTTAAATTTTGAATCACTTCTGTTTTTAATCTCTTGAGGCCAAGGCAAATAGAATGGATATTAGATTATGTGGGTTCAATTGAACGATTGCTTCCGGCTCAACCTATATATGTATACATGTGCAAAAAAGGAAAAAAAAATATAAAATATATACATAAAATAAGATCATATTCATTTTGAATTCATTGACTTTAGACACTGAATTCCTCTCTGTTCATTGCCTAATGTTTGTACTTCATTCACTCGGGGGTTCTAAGCTCCTTGGCCATGAAACAACAAAAGCAGTAATAATCTCATTCAAAAGGCAAAGGCTTCGTGACTCCTACTTGTGACGAGTCACGGCTCTTGACAGTGGGACAGTTTGGGGTGCTAGCTTCAGCTAGGAGCAAGAACAATATCTAAACAAGTCAAAGGACTGAAAGGCTCCAAACAAGGTTGTTATATAAATTCTCCATGCTGCACAAAGATGGCCCATTTACAAACAAAACAAAACAAAACCTTGCAACACAGCAGATTTTTTTCTTTCCTTTCTGTTTGCGCTCTCTCTCTCTCTCTATCTATCTCTATCTCTCTCTCTCTAGTATTCCTGTTCTTTTTTGGTTCAGTCCTAGACCTATCTTTGTGTGCTTCATTCTGTTATGGTGCTCGATCTTCCATGTATACTACACATTACCCAACTCCGCAAAAAGCTCTCCTGAGTAGACTGAAAGCAGCAACGATAAGCAACACCACTACCACCTTCTTTGATGCCAAGACCCTGAGATTCACCCTGAAGCCATGCTCTCTCATAAACCTCACACCAGCCCCACGTAACACAAGAAGCCAGGAAATGAAAGAGCACAACACAACTTTAATCGTTTCCATGGGTCCACACACACTCCTTGCATCATTGGACAAGTCAACATATGACCAAGAAGGACTCTCTTGGCTACTCTCGACTTGGCTCAACCCAAGACTCTCGTTCAACCAGCCTGATAGCTTTACAAGCACCTTTGCCAGCCACCCAATTTCATCATCTGAGATGGGACGCTTCATCCAATCACCCTTGTATTTAATATCGACCATTGCTCTATTGCCAAAACTTCTGGGTTTAAAGATTTCATCCTGTAAGTGCTCATATTGTACCGTCTCTGGAGTATTCACGGGCTTCAAAATAGGGCCACCAAATAACTGGCATAGCTCGTTTTTCAGTCTGTCCAAACACTGGAGGTTTTGAAAAAGATTTTCCCCACCAATCGATTGCAGTTCAGATTCTGCTCGCAAGACGAACAGCTGAAAGACAGTTTGGCCTGAGTTAGTAACACAGAGACAGAAGTGCAACCTATACAGAACAGATATCGAGAATGCTAAATATGATCACCTGAAGCAACTTTTGTCCACCATCTTCACCATCACTGAAGAGTCGTAAATCTTTGTTCCAGTTCTCATGCAAAAGAGAACCATCAGCATCAGTCTCAGATAGGCCATCCTCCCAGTCCTGACACAATGGGAAATGAATATAAGAATTGTAAAGAAGCGATACCAAGTGATGACTGTATTCACACCACAACATAGGTTCATGACTATTGGAGCTAGCATGGATAAACATAAAATTAAGCCCCACTAGTAAGGTCACACGAGAAAGCATGTTACTGGTACTTTCTGGAAAATCTGATGAGCCCTGGGCATTAACAAGCTTATTAGACACTTGGATATTTGTGTTACAAATATCAACCTAGAACACTTGCAAGCAGAGACAGTTTCAGATATTTTGGAAGGAAGGCCATTTCTCAGCTACATGACCTAATTTAGGAAGGCGATAATAGGTTTCGTAATGGTAAACGCAATACACATAAATCACTCATTTCTTAATGAAAACAGAAACCAAACCTCAGGCCTTACAAAAATTAGTGCCCACCTTATTTCTCCAAAATGGCTCAGAAATGTTGGTTGGAATGTGCAAGTATCGGGGCATATTATGAAGTTATACATATCTCTTGTCTATTTTTCATTCATTACTTTAAGAGAACCACATTATCTACATGTATCATACTGTAACCACTATTACTGTTGCAGGGGTTGTCATTTCCCCACTTACTCTGTCTGATACTTGCCGACAAGATATTTCTATCAGTCAAATGAGATTACATTTTGTGTAATAACCTAAGAGGAAAGATCGAAGTGAAGTGTGCCAATGGCTATCAATGCATTAAGGAACACTGGTAAGATGAGATATTAAAATACCTGTAATTGCTCACGAATAGCAGCAACATATCTATGCAAAGGATTAAGCATTGATTTAGATGACCCAGTTGGTTTCGAATGAAATACGGTATCCACATTTTTTATGAGGTCCATCAGTTCTGTAGATGAGGTTAGTAGTGTTATCACCTGCATAATGAAGCATAGTTTAAGAAGGGACAAGGAGAACGAGAGTAAAATAAAAGCATGAATACCTAACTAATCTAATAGTCAATCAGGATAAAGACATGCAATAAATCCAAATTTAACAGAACACTGGAAAGTAACATATGCTCTGAGACGCTATAATTACAAGAGTTGGCTCATAATAATTTTGATCAACAGCTACTGGTAGAGATACTCCAGTGAAGTCTGTTAACAATTTCTTTCTAGTATTAGCAAAACTAAGATGACAACCACAACTCAAGGCTCCTATGCAATTAGGTATACCAATTCACCATTCACATGTACCATGAGTCATGGTTCTAGCAAGGCAACTAAGACAAGTTTCTTTTGTCCCCTAACACCATGCAAGTTAATATGTTAAACTCTTCAAATGTCTCGTTGCAAATCATTTTTCAACACATACGGCAAGCATCCATGCCAATCTGTATTTTCATTTTTTCTCCAAGTAATCATCTATCTCAGTGCAGGGAACGTTTATAATCAGTTATAAGAAATGTAGCTGCAGTTGCGGATGCCAGCCCTCTAGGATCAAGCTGTTGGCAAAAATACTTCCAGGACAAAAAGGGCAGCCCAATGCACAAAGCATCCCGTGTTAGCAGGGTGCGGGGAAGTGCCGCCCAAAGGGGTGTGATGTAGACAACTTATCTTAATGCAAGCATTAGTGGCTGCTTCCACGGCTCGAACCCGTGACCTATAGGTCACACGGAGACAACTTTACCGTTGCTCCAAGGCTCCCCTTCGGCAAAAACAATTCCGATTAACAAGAAAAGGTTAAATCTGTATCTCCAACAACAGGGAAAATCCTAGTATTAGTTGAAATTGAAACCACCAGACTCATGTTATCTGGAGCAGCTTTCAGTTAGCTAGTTGAAAGTTAAAGAAGTCATATCAAGGCAATAGAGGACCAAACATGCCAAATTAAGAACATGTACATAAACTGACAGTACATGTCATGCATTCGATCACTCATTATTGCAAGAACGCCCAAGTAATATGCACCAGAAGCTTCTGTACAATAGTAAACACCAAAGGAAAGATGTGAAATGGAACAGACCTTTGAAACCATCTTGACTATCACTTCTGGATCCATGTGAAGAAACTTGTGGGCAAAACCAATAAAATGCATGACCAAAGAGCTGTAGTATAAGTAGTTAGCTAATACAAACACTTGCCAAGAGGAGGTATAGCCATGTGGCATTGATGGGGTAACCTCCTTTAATGTACTTTTATTAGACTTCGCCAAATCTGCATCAAGTTCCGCAAATTCTTCCATACAAATAGTCCAGGGCTCCAGGTAACTAACCCACAAGGTGAAAACCTGTGATGCATTTTTAATAGAACTTTCCACTGGACAATACAGGAATGTCCTCAATATAAATCTGTACAATGGCCTCTGAATCCACGAGTTCCAAGAGATGCCAGAATCTACAACGGAAACAGCATTTCTTGACTGAGCAGTGTTAAATGTCCCCCCAACCTTCCACCTAGGTCTTCCAGTGTAGTCAACCTGGTCAGTTCCATCAGTTGGTGCAATTGAACTCAGATTTAGATACTTGACAAACACACTTACTACTTCACCTAATCCTGAAGTAGGAGGAGTCTCACCCAGTACTGACCGAAAAGGGAATGCCACACCAAATGATTTGCACAAATTCACAGGCAATGGTGAGAAATCATTATCAACTAACCAAAATTGTATCAGAGAATTGACCAAGAACTCTGCTTTTTCAACAACTGGAGTGTCATAGGCATAAGAGTACTGAAGCAGTGAGCTCCTATATGGTTGATGTGCCTTTACATCACCTACGGGCACATATGCACGGAGATATGCATACAAGAGACGCATATACAAATTGCCCTCATTCTTCTGCTCCATCCCACGTTTGGTGCTTGACAAACCTGGAATCGAATAAGCCCAATTCTCCAATCTAAACCTTCTGCTTCTCCTAACTCTTACAGTTTGAGGCCCCTCACTATTACTTCGACAAACAGGGTAATAGACAAACCAGAACATGTAATATTCAAACACATTCAACTGAACTTGAAATGAAGAACCCTTAACCGAGTCCTCCTTCAACCTATTTTTGGACAATGGGCACAAGTCAGATAAAACCCGTGAAAGTCTCTCGTTTTGAAGCATATAACGAACCCATTCGGGTAACCTTTCTACAGGAAATACATATTTAACCAGAGACAACCCATCCGCAGCCACAATAGAAGATAGAAGCGCCCCATTGGGCGATAATAAGCCAAAAATTCTGTAAACAACAACATTTGTTACAAAAAACAAAAATAATTAAAAACATTGCAAAACGTAAAAAAAATATAACTTTCTGGAAGCAGAGAAGGATTATAAATTCACTTTCGAAATGTATAGTTTACTATAGACACCAAAAAGCAGCAGAGGAGACAAAACTAATTAGCTTAAAATTCTACCTGCAAACCAGAACATTTGGGACGACAGAAAATAAAACGACTATAACATTGCAAAACGTAAAGAAAATTCCAAAATATGAGGAGGTTCTGGAATTAGCTTTCTAGATGAATAATCACCAAATAATGGCAGAAAAGACCAATTAATTAGCTGAAATTCTACCTGCGAACCATAACGATTTCCCAATAAAACATAAACTAAAAATACCACACACATGAAGGAAATTGTAAGAAAATCCTAGAATATGAGGAGGTTTATAAATTCGCTTTCAAAATGAATAATTTATATAGTCACCCAGGAATGGCGTAAAAAACAAATTAAATAGCTAAAAATTCTACCAGCAATTCATAACAATATGATGATAAATATATAAACAGTTACCAGAACATCCTGTTTATTACATTTAAGGAGTGTGTAATCTAACACCTTGTTGGATGGTTGTTACCTATCTTTCATAATATATCTATTATATTGTATCCTACTGTAGGAGTATTTTGTTTATGAATGCAACCGTGTTACATAATACCGCATTTCGAAGGATAAAACCTAAAAGGCAGGATAAATGATAAAATAGAATTATTAGATGATAAGTAAAGATAAAATAAGAAGAAGAAAATAAGTTAACGACGACGCGATCACATCAAATAAGTCATTTACAAAAAATACATAAAATTAAGTAACAATCAAAATGAACATTGCGTTTAAACTAACAACACAATACAATACACGAAAACGAAGTAAAAACAAAATAATCAGCTCAGAAATTGACACACGTGGAGTTATCTTAGAAGTTTTTTACGCCTCAAATAGAATTAGTACTCCTATTTTTTCATTTGAGTTTCGCTTTTATTATATAAATAAACTAGCCCTAAGCACTTTACGTACCTCGTGAATTTACTTTAAAAGGACACGTGGAGTTTGAGAAGCAAAACCTGTGAGCTGACAATGTACTTTTTTTTCTTTGAGTTTCGCTTTTATTAATAGCCCTAGGCACGTGGATTTACTTTAAAAAGACACGTGGAGTAACCTGTGAGCTGAGAATCATTAGATAAAGCGGCGATACCAATCCATCCAGATGGAGACATAGACTTGATAGCAGCTGAAGAAGAAGAAGAAGATTCATCGAAGCCGAATATTTTACAAATTAGGGTTGGGAAAGTGATGGAGAAGAACCATCGGTACTGGTCAGGTGTATGCCTATGTAGAAACGACTCAACGGCGTCGCACGCGGCAAGGATCTGCAGCGGCGACGTGGCGGCGAGGACGGTGGCAGCGAGGTCAGAGGATTTGGACTGTGTGTCCGTTGCGTATGCACGAGAAATCATTTTCGTATGATAATGTTAAAGATGCTTAAGCTTAATTTGTGTGAGGCATTTGGAAGATTTGAGGGTTTAGGGGGTTTTAAATGGTGGGGGTAGGGTGCAAATGGCGCGTTTAAATGCAAAGATTATTCCAAATCCGTAGATTCTCAGATGGACACAATAATTCTCCCCTTTACAAATTTCAAGTGAAGCGCCTTAAGGAGAAGAATAATTCCTCATTTTCAAGCTAACTTGTTTTAAGAAAATGTTTTTTAAGACATACCAAACACATCCTTAGTGCGTGGCGTTTTGGTCCGGCTTTCATTGTGATTTCCTTTTTCGGGTCCCACTACAGATTTGAAAACACGGACATTTGAACGCTAAAAGGACCATTGCGTGTTTGGAATTAGTATGACGATTTCTTTGTCAATAAGATAAAGAAATTTGAACTTTGAAATGTACGCATGCGTTTGGATAATATTTGGTTGAGTTATATATAAAATAATATTTAAAAGTTAAAATTTTGTATGGGTGTCTAATTTAAATGACAAATTGTTTGTGAAATTACTAATTTTAAAAGCAAAAATTATTATTTCACTTGAGATTTTTTTCAAAATTAATATTTTATGGTTACTTTACATATTGTAGTTCAATGATTAAAATGATAGTATGAAATAAAATTTGATAGCCGAACAGACCAAGGCCCGTTTGATTAGGCTTTTCAAAATGTCAAAAGTGATTTTGGAAGGTCAAAAAATACTTTTGGCCTTTTTTTAAGAGTTTTTGGCTGAAAAGTCAAAAATGTTTTTGGCCTTACAGAAGCACTTTTGGTCTCTACTTTCAAAAGCTCAAATTTTGGGCTTTTGAAATTAGAGTCAAAATCTCCCATTTTTAAGCTAAAAGCATTTTTTTATTGGCAATCAAACATCTAATAATTTTTTGATAAAAAAACTCTACTTGAAAAGCTCTACTCCTAAAAGATCTACTTCTAAAAATTCTTTTTAATAAACTGTATCAAATGGGCACGTAACATGTTTTGCAATACTTTATCGAACAAAATTGATTTTGAGTAACAAATCGAAATTAGTGTATAAGGACTATGCTTTGCTATTGCTTTACATTCCTTATGTAGTGCTTTAGGTTCATAAAATGTCAAATTCACAAATGGCTCCTTAAAATTGTCATCACTTTTTAACTAAAAGTCGTACATATTAAACGTTTTGGTTCAAATAATATAAGAGTTGAAACACTAGTACAAGATAAATCTATATTATACATGAGATTTTGAAGTTGAAATTTAAAATTTGAATTTTTGAAGTTATGTTTAGACATGCATTTTACGTTGAATTTTTTTAAAGTTTTATGAGTGAAAGTCCCAAAAATCGATCAGTTTTTTAAACTTGATAAAAAATTATGTCAAATTTTCAAAATCTATGGCCAAACAAATATTTAAAGATATTTTAATCCAAATATATGGCTTCTAAAAGAACGAATGTTGAAGGGATTCTACTTTTTAGTTCAAAATGCAATACCAGAAGATTTTCAATATGATGAGGTAATGTTACAAAATGTGAAACCAAATCTTCCTTTTATATTTTTATCTATCATGTGATATCTTTGAAAAACACATATTTGTGGTCTTTTAATGTTACCATGTGAAGATCTATTAATAATACTATTTCAAATTTTTAATTTGAAATTTCATAATCTTAATTATACTAACGCTTGGGTAACATGATTGTAAGTTTTGCATTGTATTATGAGTATCGATGGATTAAGTAGGGTTAAGTAGCCTGATTAAGTATTTTTAAGTAGCTAGTCTTAAACAAGGTTAAGTAACATAGAATAGCACATAGTAAAAGAAGAAGATTGGGATTAAATAGGTTTAAATAGTATTAAGTAGTAGAAGAAAAGATACATTAAGTAGGGTTAAGTGGTCTTATTGAGTATTTCTAAGTAGCCTTAGTAGCAGGGGTGAATTTACTTATTAAATTTGGGGCACGTGAAAGTTGAAACCCATGATCTCTTCATAAAATTAGATATTTTATTGACTGAATACATATATAGCCCCTTAAACTTGTCTGATTTTTCCGTTTAGACACCTAAACTATGGGTTGTTCCTATTGAACACCTGAACTCAAGCCAAAGTGTGTCTATTAGATACCTCATGAACAATCTTCCAAAGAAGCAAAGAGAGTGACTTTCAAACGCTATGACATGGCAAAATAGATGAATCAACAAGCAACACGTGGAAAATAACAAAAAAACTTCACCACAACCCCTCTCGGGACAATAAATTAAGGGTGACAAAAAGATTTTGATATTGAGTGGGAGCAACTCAAATTTATTTTTATTGAGTTAAGGTGACAAACATTAGATTAGTAATTAATGAGTTTTGACTCATTTTCGAACTTGCCCCCAAGTTTAAGCTTCACACTTTGGCTCAATCAATATAAAATCCTAAATTACCTATAAAGGGTAAAAAAAAATGGGAACATTGTTGCCATCGACGACGGCGCTCCTCTTCATTCTTACTTATTTTTCTTGTTTTTTTGTCCATTATTGTCGCTTCTCCTCCTTCTTTATTCTTCTTTCTTCTTCATCTTCTTCTTCTTCGTCTGCTGCTATTGCTGTTGTTGATGTTATTATTGTCTTTTTCGTCCCCTAAAGCATTGTTCTTCATTTAGAAAAAAAATAAAATCCACCTGATTTATGTAATTTTTGGACTAAATTTGGTTCGTGGAGCACTAGCATTACTTCATTGGTGATTTGCGCTCATTTGGTAAGTAAAACAATGTTTTTTTATTTTAATAATTCATCTCGGTATAGTTGATGATTTTCAAACAATTTATAGTAGCAGTTTTAGTTATTGCAACAAGTGTTAAAGTTATTGTATCAACTGCTGCAACAACTGTTGTAGTTGCTGCAACAATTACAATGATTATGCAGTTGTTGTTAGAAATTTTCTACAAATTTTGGACGAAACAGAAACTTGTTCCAACAGATTAGTGAGTTGTTGCAACAATTGGTAATATGTTGCAACAACTCACTAATCTGTTGGACATCTGTTACAATGTTTGGATGAACAAGAACCCAAAAAACTGAAGTTGCCTCTAACATATTAGTGAATTGTTGCAGCAACTAAGTTACTTATTGCAACAAATTATCAATTGTTGCAACAACTCACTAATCTATTGGATACAACCTCTACATTTGTTTCATTTTGTTATAGTTTGGTATGCACTGCCATGATCATTTTTTTAAAACAAATTATCTTCATGTTCCTCGAACATTATTGATGAAGGACTTAATACAACAGGGGTTGATTGTCATGGTGAATGGGTCGAGAATAACAATCGATTTATTTGGCGTTGGAAGAATGTTGCAGCATCTGAAGATAATAATGACGACAGTCCAAAGAGATGTCGTGTATGATGCTTTTGTGAACCTAATCATCGCCTATTGTGAATCGAAAAATCTTGTCATCAATTACATACACAACTCTTTTGAAAAGAATAGGGTAGCTCAATTTAAGATAACTAATCAGGTTATTTGCTTGTTTATTTGAATGATGAAGCTAGATCTATTTTAAGGGTATAAGCCAGATAGTGAACCACAATTTAGCTCAGGACCAACAAGATATGTTAAATGATGAATTGGATGGGGGTGAATATGGATATTCCATATAATAGAAGTGGGGTGACCATATTCCTATACCCGAAGTTATGAGCAATACACCGAGCACTATACAATCAACACAGTCCAGCCATGTTAAAAAAGATAAAACAATTTTTTATAAATGAGTGTATTTCAAGAACAATAATGTACTAGCAACTTCGTTGAAACTTTCTTATGTGAAGAAGAATTTTAGATTAAAAAAGGTGATTAATTTACATATTATGTATTGTTTTCGATGTGTACATCTGAGTACAAGTGATGGCTGAGGGTTTCGAAGCTTATAAGTTCTGATAGATTCTATATCAGAACCTACGTAAAGTATCACACATGTGGTTCTGAGTATATTACAAGTCATAATCCACATGTCACAGCGAAAGTGATCGGTGAATACTTTAAAGATAGGTTTTCTGACGGTAAAAGCCCATATACAAAAAATATGAGTCGTTCAATGCGTGCATAATTAGGTTGTAAGGTTAGTTATTGAAAATTTTGGAAGGGCGTGGAGATTGCAAAAGCTCTGACTAGAGGGACACATGAGCACGAGTATGCACTGCTAGATGTATCGTTATATGCTTCGGTCCCTAAATCCAGTAAGTAAGACAACATTAAAGGTTGATGAAAATGGGAAGCCACCTTAGGCTTAAGGCCACCTTAGGATTCCTAAAAACACAAATTAAATAAATTATTCATCAGTCCACCTTAGGCTCCAACACCTTTTTCATCACACCACAAGCCCATCTTCATTGCATCTTCCCCACATAGTTATCACTGATTAGAGTGTCGGGTTTTGTCACACAAATGTCGGTAAGCAAAGCCTCTATAAAAGCAAGTGAGTACGGATCACATGCCTTACTAGTGTAATTGCTGATGCGCGGTAAGATGCACACACTTTAAACGCAAGTGCACGTTATCGTGACAAGTAATATAGTCTTAGTAAGACCGAATATCGTCCACAAGGATTAAGGTTCAATTACCAACTATCTATTTTCTAGTATCTATTTGGTGAATTTATGATTGATTTGTTGTTTATAACTACGAATTATGCAAGCTATTATAAAGATTTACTTCAGTGGTGATGAGAATAGGGCTTCCATGTATCCTTACTATCCGCTTATGCTACTTACTAATGCATTAACTTATGATATTCTTCTTTTGGAGAAAGCAGGTTTACGAAATCGTTTTATACTCCCGTTAGGGTTATATAAACACTCAACCCCAGTATCGCACTTTACCTACCTTTCGGTGATAAGGATAACTTTATAGGAGGATTAAGAACAAAAACCTAGTTGACCGTCACGCACAATGCGCAAAATTAGGGTTGTTAAGCCTCTCATCAACGCTACATAAATAATTGAGGTATTTTCATCCCCAATCGAAGAATGTCTACCCAACTTACAAAGATATTCACAATCCCCTTTTAACTGATTAGAAATCATATAGTGATAATTAGTTGTCAATTAATTACCAAGAATTCAACTCGATTATTGGATAGATCTCACAATAAGAAAAATAACCATAAGCGTCATTAATTTATAACATAAGTTTCTAGCAATTCAACATGGAAAGCCACATAAGAGAATTAGTTCCTAGCCATAAATATGACAAGAACTAATTCAAAGTTCATCATAAAAGCGAAATAAAGTAAAGAAAAGGAAAAGAAATTACTAAACTAATGGTATCCATCTCGAGCCAAAATCTTGAGTTGTGCGAAGGGGACCCTTAAAGCGCTAGGGTTCTCCTTTTATAGCCGCAAACCGCCTCCTCTTTTCTTTGAGCTGGCGAAAATTTCGTCAAAAGACTAATTTTTCAGCGTCGGCGCTTGTGCGCCTGACAATGCAGCCTGGAAGTTCTGTTGTCCCGGTGTTTTGCGCGCGCCACCCGATATCTGGCATGCAGTGGCTGGAACTCCTGTAGCTTCTCGGATGTTTAGCGCATGACCTGCATTCTTGTTTGAGTAGCCGTGCCAGAGTCTTCTGCGACCTCTACGAATAGTGGCGCCATGCTTTCACAGCTGCGAGGCGCATGGCGATGCAGGTCCGAATTTACCCTCGTTCGCCACTTTCTCTGTTTCCAGCTCTGGCATCTCCTCTTTTGCCCTCTTTTAGCTCATTTTCCGCCATTTGGCCATTTTAACCACTTTGACTCAAAAGAAAGGAAAACTATCCTAATACGACACTTATATGTACAAAACGGGACAAAAGACTAACTAAAACTGACTCAAAAGGTGTATATAAAATACACCGATCAATTGCGAGGGACATTCTTTTTCCTATCAAATTCTCATGGTTCATTGAGTAACTTTGTAGGCAAGTGTGCGAATATGTCGGTCTGGTTCAGTAACTTGGGCCACAACTCTAATAAAGGATGAATGTGACAAAAGAAAGCTTCATATGAGTAAACAGGAATGTTTCAATCATAAACATTTATCACTCCCTCCTCAATCTTGAACTCGAAAGGGACAAAATGGTTGACATTGATATTTATCACAGTTAAAATCCTTTTTACACCAACCAATTGACAGTCACCCGGATAGTAAGAGTTTTATTAGGAATTAGGAACACTTACATTTTAAACCTAATACTAATCAAGTATTCTTGTTGTGTCATAAGTAATCATTTCAATCCTGTACATAATTTGTAATAAATAATGCAGGTTGTAACTTGTAACAAGCAATACATTGCAACAAATTAACATTAGTTGGGCGGCATTGTTTTTGTGTGTACAGGGTGAAAAGTGAAAACAAACACAATATTACATGACGTACGCTTCTTAGCTTGTGTATTTGGTTGTCAAAGTTGTAGGTGAACAAAGATTGGTACTTTTCTAATTTAATCATATGATTGATTTACTGTTATCCTCTCACGCGGTAATTATTCATGTTTCAATTAAAAATACGACTTGTTTAGTTTATTTTGTTATGGGAAAATGTATAAATATATTCCTCAATTTTGCGATATGAAGTATATATACTTCTTGTTAAAATTTAAAAATTGGTGCATATATACCCTGACGTTACACAAATGATGTAAATATATCCATGTCATTACACAAATGATGTAAATATATACTTTTCGCTAACAATTTTTTTTTTTAAACTTATTTTTAATTATATAATGTCACTAGGCTTTAAAAAATTAAGTCTACCTATTTTTTTTAAACTCATGTGATAATTTTTTTCTGGTGGGTTGGATCTGATTCGTTTTAAAAAATAAGTCTACCCATTTTCTTACACGACCCAATTCTCCAGAAAAAAGAATTACCACGTGCCTTTACAAAAATAAGTCTACTAAAGAAATGGATGATTTTTTTAAAGTCACGTAGTATTTTTTAATTAAAAAATAAGTTAAATTATATTTTAATAATATTTCGCCAGCAAAAGGATATATTTACACTATTTATATAACGACAAAGATATATATGCATCATTTTTAACGAAGAATATATCTATTCTATATATCAAAGTTGAAGAGTATATTTACACATTTATCCTTTTATTAATATAACGATTTTTTCAGAATATAGAGATTGTCACTTCAGATGAAAATACCCTACAATAATAATTTTGTTTGTTCCTCCGTTAGTGTTTATCCTCTTAGTAAGCTTTTCTTATAACAAAACAAAAATTAACTTTGATGTGATATCAAACATGACCCAAAAAAACATTTGTTGAAATGAAAAAAATATTGTTAAATATTTGAAATTTGAAATTTAAAATATTAATATTCGGGTTAAAATTAAAATTCAAAGTTTGTAAATTTATATTTTCGACCTTTAGGTTAAGTTAAATTTGACCAGATCCAACTTCAAATAATTCAACTTAAAGATTTGAAGTTGAGAAGATCCAACTTCAAATAATTCAACTTAAAGATTTGAAGTTGAGAACTAGCCAAGTATAAGTACATATCTTTTCATATCCGAAGGTTTGAAGTTCGAACCAATTCAAATTTCAAACCATAGGACTGAAGTTAAAACTTCAGCCTAATTGACATCTCAAGTTTAATTTCTAAAATGGTAGAATTTAAATAATTTATCAATTTAATTGTAATTTAGATAATGATTCTCCAAGCCGCTATTTGTGCACTTAACCGTGCGTTTGATAAACGAAATAAAATTCAGTAAGGGAATGAAAAGGAAAGAAATTACCCTGATTGTTCCTACATGTTTGGTTCTGGGTGGTCCAAGTTGGGGAAATGAAATGAAAATACCTAGGGGATGGGGGAATCAATCTAAGGGAAAGGGAATGGAAAAAAGGTTAAAGAGAATGGAAAAGTAGGCCAAACAAACAACTTCAAAGAGAATCAGAGAATTCCATCCTTTCCTTATTACCCCGAACCAAACGCACCCCTTAATCTTTTGGGAGACTAAGTGTCCGTTTGGTTGGGCTTCTCAAAAGGCCAAAAGTGTTTTTTTTGGCCAAAAACACTTTTGGCTCCAAAATGGAGTGTTTGGTGATTTTTGCCAAAAATGCTTTTGGCAAAAAAAAGCACTTTTGGCCTTTATCGGGAGAAGTCAAAATTTTGAGTTTTTGCCCATTAGAGGCAAAATAGCTTTTGGATTTATCTATTTTTAATCAAAAAATACTTTTTATTGACAATCAAATACCTAACAACTTTTTGATAAAAAACTCTTTTTAATAAGCTGTACCAAACAGGCTGGATCTTGACGTACGTAGCTAAAACATCATCCGGGCCTTCAGGGAATGGACCCAGCCCATGAACTTTGAGTCGGTTCTTTCAGGGTCCGAATTTCCTCTCTCATGTCAATAGACTCAATACAAAGGTCTAAACGACTTGCGCGGGTCGGGAAGGACCGGACACTTTAACTCACTTGAGTTCTAAGCTTGCCTTAGCCTAGTGCTACGTCCTACTCCTACTCCTACACTTTGCTATTTTGATTGGGAACATTTACTAAAGCAACAAATTATCATTACACAATTTTAGTGTTTGCAACGATATCATCAAGTGTGTTATCCAAGATTTTGCACGAAGGACAATGGTAATTTTAGGGTTTCTTAATTGAGCATTAGTCTGAATTATTGGGTGTCTGTGTTAGGTATATATGAGTTATTATCGTGATCATATTAATTTAATGATGATTAGATATATATGGATTATGCTAATGATGATTAGGTGCTCATGATTTTGTATTATTGTTTGAAATAAATTTTGGCTTCCTTATATATAGGTTTACCAATTGGGATTTTGCGGCGTGCTAGTAATTGTTTTAAGACAACTACATTACGCGAGCCCTGGCGATACCTACGTATAGAGTCAAATTAAAATACAAAAATGTACCATTAGCAGCGACTAAGACGTGTTCTTGTTTGTATGTTACTTTTTTCTTTGGGAAAGAATTATTTATGAGACTCGATATACATTAATGCTTTACTTGGAGGTAAACTTGTGTTCTTTTAGAGAATTGCTACGTGTATGAAGTGCTTATGTGCAATTGACTTTCTCCTGGAGTCTTCTTAGAACCTAGACTTGGAGAATGATAATCTCCAAGTTGGTTTAGGCATTTCGCTGATAATCTTTAGCTAATGCACTTAAGCTTACTTAGCCTGCATAATATTGATATCAAGTGTCCTCTATAGCTGCCATATATGAGCCTAAAGTCGGTTTAGGCACTTCAATGCTCTCTATAGCTTCCATGGAACCAAGTATATTTGCAGGGTGGTTGAAAGCGCACAACAAAATTTATGAGTATATTGTTTTGGGGGGACAGGGGAAGCCAGCTCCATTTCATTGATATATGTATTTCTTTTATAGTAAGGTGATATTTTATGTATGTATCAGCATCCAATGCTGGTATGAACATCTGAGTGCAACAAAAGTAGTTCTCACAGATTATCTAGAGAATTTATAAAGTTGACCTTGGCCTCTACATTGTAACAATCATGTATGTCTGCGATATTGGTCAAAAGTAAAGAAATACAACTAAACTTAAGACCTATGTTGCTAGGACTCTTCAAAAATATTGGCGGGTGCGTGTCGGACACTCCAAAAGTAGTGCATTTTTGGAGAATCCGACACGGGTGCGGCAACGAAAGTGAAGAGTCCGCAACTTAGCTTAAAACTACATACAATCTCCTTCTGTTCTTCAAAATTATTGACTTTCTCTCTTTCCATATAATCCACCAAATTATCTCTCAAACCTGTATTTTGCCCTCTTTGTAGAAGCTCTAATGTGTGTCTTGGCATTATCCACTTTAAACCCAAAATATTGAAAGACATGTCCCAATGCTCTTCAGTAATTTTGTAAAGCTAAAATAAAAATGAATTATGATTTGCGTCTTTTGACTGCTCTACACAGAGGCCATCTATTACAGACGATCAGCCCTCTTCTTTGCATGTTTGTTTGTGTTAAACATGCAAACTTGCCTATTAGCCAAGCAAAATACTGAACCTTATAGGGGGGAATCGCTATGCCAAATCTGTTTCCAAGGCCACTTAAGTGTGGTACTCTATGTATTATAAGCCCATTTCACTGATTATATACCAAAGTGGCGTTAAAGGTACCATCTTGAGTGGTGGTTCTACCATAGCTATTTAATCAAGTTGTCCCAATCATCTATACAAATCGGTGTACTTTCTACATTAAAAAACATGGAACAAAAAAGATCTTTTAATACATCTAATCACATCCTACCACGGAGAAGGCTACCATATCCACATCAAGGTGACATGATTCGAACCTATGGCCATCAAGTTGGGTCACTCGATCCTTGAGTCTTTCCTTAACAATAGCGGCCACTTATCTTAACACAACTCGGGCTAATCGACTCCCAGTCTTTTCAAATTTCCAGAAGTTATATGATTGTGTCTGGTCCTCCAAATTCCTTTGATCTTTTTAATTCTCTGGTGATTGTCTCTGCACTCTCTCCAGTATCACTTGAGAGTCGAGACACATCACACCCAAAGTGAGATTCCAAAATCGTGTTGTCTATCTGAAATGTTTCCAAATGTGATCAGTGTTCTCCAACCATTCCATAGTGAAACAAAACAATACCATTAAAATTCTCCGTCTTTCCCTCTAACTAGTATTCATTTTGTGCACTGCACGTATATCCATGACAACTAGTACAAAATTTGTATCCCGTGAATAAAAGCTAATTCACATCTTGTTACCCACTAATTTAGTGAACATTCTATGAGAATGAGTATGCCCCTTTATAGGCACCCAACTAGGGCTGCACAACAGGGTAAAACCGGACCGACCCGGACCGGACCGAGGACCGAATTTTCAGAAAACTAGGACCGAAGACCGGACCGAATTTATCGGTACGGTTCGGTCTGGTCTAAACAGGGTCGGTCTGATCTTTTTTTTTGGTCCGGACCGAATTTTGGCTGCACAACAGGGTTAAATCGGACCGGACCGAGGACCAAATTCTTAGAAAACTAGGACCGAAGACCGGACCGAATTTATCGGTCCGGTCTGAACAGGGTCGATCCGGTCCTTTTTTTCGGTCCGAATTTTGTGCAGCCCTACACCCAACCTTGTAGCTTAGGCACTCAATCAAGTGGGTGAAAACTGTGGGAGAGACCAGGATTTAAATTTAGCCGAGACAAAAATAATAGTTGATTTATTTCCATTCTTCTAAGCCTTGGTAAGCACAGTTACTCGGTATGTGCTAGTCGGGGTAGTACGTACCAATGGAATAGTCGAGGCGCAAAGTGACTCCGAACACCGCCGTGGTCAAAGAAAAAAAGTAGTATGTCCCCTTTATATAATTCCTTCCCACAAACCAGCTCCATGTTAATTTGCAGTTTCTCCCTTTTCCTTGACCAACCACAACTTTATTATCTGTATCTATTTTTTATATGATATTGTGTTGAATTGTGTGACCACCTCATCTAATATATTAAATTATCAGCGGGTCACCTGTAATATAAAATTATTTCCACGTGTTTTACTAGGGGAAAAAGAATTTGACCCACACGAGAAAGAGTTTGTTAAGACATGATTCAACAGGGTAACTCGAACTGAAGTCCTTTGTTTTCTCTGATATCATACCGACTTGTGTATCACTTCATCTAAAACTAAAGTTGTTAGAGTGGAATACTTTTATTTTTTGGATTATGTTGTAACAACTTGTTAGCAGGAGAGATGCTCATTATTAAATCTGTGTTGCTCACTCCCAAATGTATATATGGTGTTAGAGAATATTTCCTTTTTCACTTTGTTCCCTGCGTTCTATGTATGTATGAAAATTATACTGATTGTGCCCTTAACACGTCTTCTGATTCTTAGGTGTATTTTCTTATGCACTTAATATCGTTATATAATTACAACAAATTACCATTACACAATTTTAGAGTTTGTAGCGAAATCATCAAGTGTGTTATAGGAGATTTTGCACGAAGGACAATGGTAATTAGCGAAATTCCTGAATTCGTGTTTTAGATTTTAGTAATGATTATATTGTTAGGGTTTCTTAGTTGGGCATTAGTTTGAATTATTGGAGTGTCTGTGTTAGGTATATATGGGTTATGCTTGTGATCATATTAATTTAATGATGATTAGGTATATATGGATTATGCTAATGATGATTAGGTGCTCATGATTTTGTATTATTGTTCAAAATAAATTTGGCTTCCTTATATTGAGGTTTACCAATCTGGGATGTTGCGGCATGCTAGTACTTGTTTTAGGATTGGTTTGAGACAACTACATTACGCGAGCCCCGGTGATACCTACCTATAGAGCCAAATTAAAATAAAAAAATTACCAGTTACAGCGACTAAGATGTGTTCTTGTTTCTATGTTACTTTTTTCTGTAGGAATGGAATATTTATAACATTCCATATACATCAATGCTTCTACTAGGATGGGAACTTGTGTTCTTTTTAGGATAAGCGTGAACTTGTGTTATTTTAGGATAAGCGTTGTCCCCCTTATCCTTTATACTAGTCTAGCAGTGGTACTATTATTCTTATAGTTTCTTGTCCTTCAATTTCTGCTATTATTTGTCTTTTCTTGTACTTCGATTATCGTATTAATTTGTGGTTGTCACTATTCGTTTCCTTTAAATCTTTTTTGTACCGCCTTGAAAGGCTTGTCCTTACGCCGAAGGTCTACCAGAAACAACCTCTCTACCTCCCAAGGTAAGGGTAAGGTCTGTGTACACCATACCCTCCCGAGACCCCATTTTGTGGGATTTCACTAGACATGTTGTTGTACATGTATGAAGTGCTTATCTGCAATTAACTTCTTCTGTAGTCTTCTTAGAGTCTGGATTTGGAGAATGATTCTTTTATGACGTGTACAATATATGAGGCCAAAGTTGTTGCACTTTGCTGATAACCTTTAGCTAATGCACTTAAGCTTAGTTAGTTTGTGTAATATTGATATCGAGTGCTCCGTATAGCTTCCATATATGAGCCTAAAGCTGGTTAAGGCATTGAAATACCGATTCGATCCGAGCTCTCTTCAATGCTCTCTATAGCTTCAATTGCACGAAATCTATTTGCAGGGTGGTTGAAACTTGAAAGTGCATAGGCAATTTTTGATGTTGGAAGACATTACCCATTTGAGTCCAAGCATAGAATAGAAGAAATACCAAAGACTAGCTACTGTATGGCAGTGCAAAAATAGGTGGTTGACACTTTCATTGATTTGCTTGCACATGACACACATGTTGACGACAATTACACCTCTCCTCATGATTCCTTCAGAGCAGTCATGTTGACGACAATTACACCTCTCCTCATGATTCCTTCAGAGCAGTCCAAATGAAGCAAGTAACTCTGAGAGGCTGTCTCGTTTTTCATACATGTTTCCACGACCAAACCTCTAAAAGGCTATTTTGAGAACTCCAGTAGTTGTAACATTCCTTAATAGTGAATTTTTTCCCTTTGAAATTGTCTCATAGGATTTTGTCTTGAGATTCTTCCACCAAAGTACTTTGTCCCAATGTTTGTAAAAGAGAAATTCATCAAATTCCTACTTCTGTAAGTTTCTTCTTAAAATTGGAGTCCAACAATTGTTCTATATATTGAGCTAATGTTGCTTCTTTGTTAGAACCTACCAGGAATAGTGAAGGAAATGAGTCTTTTGCTAGAGCGTCCCCAAGCCATTTGTCCTGCCAAAATCTAATCTTGAGCCCATTTCCAGCCTTAAATGAGACATTTTGGAAGAATTCATGTTGGAGACTACTGATATGCTTCCATACTCCAACACCATGGGTTCATTGCTTCTCTTTGCAGTCCAATGGCCTTGAATACCATATTTAGCCTTGATGATTTTTTTTCTTTACCCTGCCTCATTTTGACCCCTGAGCCACTTCATGAGAAGACTTGTTATGAAGATTAAGATTTATGATCCCCAGCCCTCCTTGGCCTTTGAGTTGGATAACTGATTGTCATTTGACCGAAGAGAATTTGTGAGTAACAATGTTTTCCTCCCATAAGAATTTCCTTCTGAATCTGTCAATTTGCTTTAGGACTGAGCTTGGAATATGGAAAAGTGACATATAGTAAGTGGGAATGCTATCTAAATGTTAAATAAGTAAGCCCAATTAAGCTTATCAAAAGCTTTCTCAATGTCCACTTTGCATAAGATCTCAGACTCTCCACTATAGATTTTCCCGTCTAGAACTTCATTGGGAATCATAGATGCATCAGTAATCTGCCTATTCTTTAGAAATGCACTATCTTATCCAGAAACTAATGAATCCACCACCCTTTTCAACCTCTCAGCTAGGATTTTTGCCAGCAATTTGTAGACACTGTTTATAAGACTTATAGGCATATAATCTTTTAAGTTTTACATCACCTTTCTTCTTTGGGATAAGAGCAATGAATGAGGCATTGCATGATCTCACAATTTGACAATTCTGATGAAAGAAATTAAAAGTTGCAAGCAAGTCTTCTTTGATGAAGTTCCATGATTTCTGAAAAAGGCCATGGTGAAACCATCAAGGCCCGGAGGTTTGTTGGGGGCACAAGTCATGAGATCTTTTGAGATCTCCAGTTCAGTGATAGGTAGTTCAAGGTCCTCTTTATCAATTGTGTTGAGACTGAGCAAAACTTTAAAGGCAGCCGAGGGTCTCCAAGATTCTGTCTCTTTGTAGATTTGTTGATAGTACTCCATAATACCATCCTTGATCTTTTCTTTATCCTCAATTACTTCATACCCTATTTTGAGTTTGTCAATGGAATTGCCGTTTCTATGAGAATTGACCGTTCTTTGAAAAAACTTTGTATTCTTATCCCATTCTTTCAACCATAATCATCTTGATTTTTGTCTTCATGAGATCTCTTTAGCAGTTGCTAGTTGTTGTAGTTCAAGTTTAAAATTCAATGTCCGACCTTTCTCTTCTATAGAGAGAGTTCTGAGTTCAGCTAACTGATCCAGCTTCCCAGTTCCTTAAGTGCATTGTTCCTTTGAGTCTCAATTCTTCCGTAAACCTCCTTGTTCTATTTAGTAATTTGACTAATTTCTTTCTTGAGATTCCTCAGTTTATGCATTAACACAAAGTTTGAGGGTGCCTGATACAGTGTAAGAATTCCACCATCCTTCTACCATATTCATGAAACCCTCAGCTTGCAGCCACATGTTTTCAAATTTGAAATAGGAAGGTGTGGACAACCAATCCCACTCTCTAATTATGATCTGAAAATACTCTAGGTAGAGGGTACTGTTTGATAACATTGAACTGCTCACTCCATTCTGGTGAGATGAGGAACCTATCAATTATAGGGGCTTGAAGAGACTTCTCTCCTCTTGACCAGGTGAATTGGGCTCCCTAAAGTGGAAGATCAATCAAATTCAGATCCAGAATAGTGTTGGAGAAGTCCAACATAACCCTTGATCTTCTAGCACAATTCAATCTTTCATCCACAAATCTGCAGGCATTGAAATCCCCTCCTATGACCCATAAGTCAGACCAAAATCCCTTCATAGATGCTAACTCAAGCCAAAGATCCTCCATTTATGGATTGGTATGAGGACCATAAACACCCGTAAAAATCCATTTGATGTCCGCAACAAGACTTCCAAATCTACATGATAGAGAGAAGGCTCCTGCTTCAAAATTGACATATTTCCAAGTTCTTTTGTCCCACATGATTAGTATCCCTCCTTTGATACCAATTGCTTTGACTTCTGCCCAAGAGATCCACCTATTTCCCCAAATTTGTCTGATTAGATGGATTCCAAACCTCTATTTTGGTTTCCTACAAATAATATCAGCTCCCCACTTGTGAATAAGAGATTTCAAAGTGCTTCTCTTATCTTTATTGTGAGACCCTGCATATTCCAGCGGAGTGTTTTAACTCTCATCTGGAATGAGCCTTGTGAGACCTGCCCTTTTTTTCTTCCCGCTCCCCTCCTGGATACCCCAATCCAATTTTTTAAGTTCAGTAACTACTTTTCTTTTCCCTTTAATTCCCTTGCTTTATTTTTTTGCTCAAGAATCTGTGCTTTCCTTCTTTCCTCTATTCTCGAAATGATATCAAGAATTTCATGTTCAAACCCAGCAACATTTTGCAAGCTTTCATCATTGTTAACTTAGTCCATTTTGAGGTTTCCACCACCGCAGTGGTTTGAATTTGAGGATCATCATGCCAAGGCAAAGGAAGAAAACTGTCGAAGGACTGAGATGAAATACTAGAGTCACGCTCATTAGGTCCGTTTTGAGAAACCGGCTTAGGGATATAAGTGTCCATTGGGTGTCCTGCTTGGTTTGCTTCATCATGAGAGTGTCCCCTCCATGAGTTCTAAATCCCTCTCTAAATCCCTAAGATTAGATGCTTGAATTTCTAGTTCAAACGGATCAAAAGAGGAAGATGCATTGAAAGAAGATGAACTCTGAAGTTGCATGGGTCTAGCTTTGATGCAGATGCTCTCCATACTTGCGTCTTTTTGTGCTGCTTGAAGTCTTTGCTTGTAAGTGGGCCTTTAGTGTAATAACCGTTGTTAAAAGATAATGAAGTTTTTCCTTTGTAGTGTTTCTTACTACCCTGGTTTTTAGAAGAAAATTGGGTCGGGCCACTTGTAATTAAATTCTTCGAATTCTTTCTTTTCTCAGCAAGTTGTTCATTAATAGTATTTGCACGTGGAACTGGAAAAGAATTCGATCCCATATGATTACCACCTTATCCAAACCAGTCCAAGGACCAACGGGTAAAGTAAAAGACCAGATTCCGGAAATTATTGGCAGTTTGAAAACCCTATCAACAAATTCAAAATTTGAACTTGCCGAAAACTTCATGCTTGTTTTTTTGATGGAGCTACGAGCCCACATCAGATGGGTTATGTTCTTCGTATCTTCATCAACACCGATAAACCCCCACAACGAGCCTCTATATGTTCGAAAGTGTCAATTGATCAAGCATTTAGGGGAATTTCAAAAACTTTCAACCAGCTGTTTTCCGGGCGGGCTGGTACAAGACTATGAGGAGATAATGTCATGCGACCACCAATATAAAGAGCGATGTCTTCCGCATTAGTACCAATCCCTTGCGCCTTTACTCTTATTGCCTCTTGCTTGGAAGGAAGCTCAACCATCTACTAATGAACCATTTTCGAATAGTGTCAGGATTGGGACTGTGGTGAAATGGATTGAATGTGCCGACCAAACTTCTGTGCAAAGGATGCTTTTCATTCAACTCTCCTTTGTACGTTCTTTGACTTACTTCTGGCCATCTTTCAATGTTGGCTGCTGCGTGATACAATTTTGTCGATGGGGAATCTACCATAAACATTAAAGTTTTGCTAGACTGAAAAGATTGTGTTGTTGCTTCCTTCCCCACCTTCTGTATAGTCGTCCAGATCAAAAACCTTTTGATGCTTGTATAAGGGCTTCGCACACCCATCTCAGGTGATGAATATCCATGTTGATCTTGTGTATCTCTTGCCCCTTTCTATTAACGAAAACCAGTTGTGATGTTTGTCCTCCGTATTTTTAAGTTCGGAAGATTTATCCTGATGAAAAAAATTTAGAACCCTGCATTTTCCGGATGGGTAGTGTTAGTCGTCACTTATAGAGGCAACCCAAGTGTTTTATACTGATTGTGATGCTCGCCGGCAGTAATAGAGGTCTCCAGCGCATATGGAAATCAAATTTTTATTTTTTTGGACTGCACAAAGATCTGATATATGCTACAGTACTGTTCATACTGAAAATACTGTTCACTCTGAAAGTACGGTTCATGCTGAAAATACTGTTCATTCCGAAAGGTTAAAGATAGGTCTACTTGGATATCTCACCGGAACCGGAGCGCAGTCACAAGGAACCATGAAGCTTCAAAAAAAAGAAAGAAAGAGAAGAGACGAGGAGAGAGAAGAGAGGAGAGAGAGAAGGGGAGAAGAGAGAGGAGAGATCATTTTTTTGGTTTGAGGTAAGTAAAACTCTGTTGTCTGCATTCTGCAGTAATTTTGTAATGCAAAATAAAAATGAAATATGATTTGTGTCTTTTAACTGCTCTTCACAGAGGCCATCTATTACAGATGATCAGCCCTCTTCTTTGCATGTCTGTTTGTTTTATACATGCAATATTGCCTACCAGCCAAGCAAAATATTGAACCTTATAGGGGGCATTGCTATGCCACATCTGTTTCCAGGGCCACTTAAGTGTGGCACTCTATGTATTATAAGCCCATTTCACTGATTATATACCAAAGTGGCATTAAAGGTACTATCTTGCGTGGTGGTTCTACCATAGCTATTTAATCAAGTTTTCCCAATCATACAAATCGGTGTACTTTCTACATTAAAAAATTATGGAACAAAAAAAAACTTCTAATACATCTAATCGCAGTTTCATTGTCATATAAAGATGTCCGAGCTCTCTTTTCAGATTTTCCAGAAACTATATGATTGTGTCTGGTCCTCCAAATTGCTTTGATATCCTTGTTGATTCTCTGGTGATTATCTCTGCACTGTCTCCAGTATCACTTGAGAGTCGAGACACCTCACACCGAAAGTGAGATTCCAAAATCGTGTTGTATATCTGAAATGTTCCCAAATGTGATCAGTGTTGTCCGACCATTCCATAGTGAAACAAAACAATATTATTAAAATTCTCCTTCTTTCCCTTTAACTAGTATTCATTTATGTGCATTGCATGCATATCCATGACAATTAGTACAAAATTTGTATCCCATGAATGAAAGCTAATTCACATCTTGTTACCCACTACTTTAGTAAACATTCTATAAGAATGAGTATGCCCCTTTATAGGCACCCAACTGTGTAGCTTAGCGCTCAATCAAGTGGGTGAAAACTATGGGAGAGACCAGGGTTCAAATTGTAGCCAAGACAAAAATAATAGTTGATTTATTTCCATTCGTCTAAGCCTTGGTAAGCAGAGTTACTCGGTATGTGTTAGTCGGGATAGTTCGTACCAATGGAACAGTCGAGGTGCAAAATTGACTCGGACACCGCCATGATCAAAGGAAAAAAAAGTGTCCCCATTATATAGTTCCTTCCCACAACCCAACTCCATGTTAATTTGCAGTTCCTCCCTTTTCCTTGACCAACCACAACATTATTATCTGTATCTATTTTTATGTGATATTGTGTTGAATTGTGTGACCAGCCCATCTAAAATTTTAAATTGCTAGAGACGAGACACTATACCTATTTATATTAGGTCTTTTTCAAGTGTCAGCGGGTCACCTGTAATATAAAAATATTTCCTCGTATTCTACTCAGGAAAAAAGAATTAGACCCGCATGAGAAAGAGTTTGTTAAGACATGAGATTCAACAGGATAACTCAAACTCAAGACCTTTGTTTTCTCTGACATCATGTTGACTTGTGTATCAACTCATCTAAAACTAAAGTTGTTAGAGTGGAATACCTTTATTATTTGGATTATGTTGTAACAACTTGTTAGCAGGAGAGATGCTCATTATTAAATCTGTGTTGCTCACTCCCAAATGTATATATGGTGTTAGAGAATATTTCCTTTTCCACTTAGTTCCCTGCGTTCTATGTATATTATACTGATTGTGCCCTTGACACGTCTTCTAATTCTTAGGTGTATTTTCTTATGCACTTAATATCGTTGTTTAATAATTTTTACCTGGTTGCAGGCAACTCTTGCTGATTCTTTCCTGGCAGATCTGGATGAATTGTCCGATAATGAAGCTGATGTTGTTGTGAGTACATCTTTTTCACTTTTTGTCACTCATTAGTCATCTCGGTTTCTTCATTTTCTGTTTTCCTTTGTGTTTTTTATGGTTAGGGTTGGGAATCTTGGAGGAGCAGAAGAACATTGTGGGTGGAGGATGTTGTCCATTCGGTTATCAGATTCCTTTCTTATCTTCGTCTAACTTGGACCGAATTTTCTTCTCTTTATTTAATTAGGATGAGGAGAATCTTGATGCTGATCAGATGGAGGAAGATGGAGACTTGGCAGACATTGAAGCACTTAATTATGATGATCTAGATAATGTGTCCAAGCTGCAAAAATCACGTCGCTACATTGACATAATGCAGGTTTATACAGACATTATGATCTTTAATATCTTTACATCATGTACCTGGTTATGCTTACAAAAAGATTCCCCAATTAAAACAATGTGGACTGCACTTAAGTTTTTTTTACATTATATTTTGTTATCCAACTATAGATGCCTTTTTTTGAGATTGTATATATGCTTTTTTCTTGTCGATTTGAATCCAAAGGTATTGTATGTAAAGGTTTATACAGACATTTTGAATTTAGAGCTTTTTATTCTGTTTTCTTCTTATTCTTACCCTCCAACTATCCCACTTTTTCTACTGTGCTGGGAGTAATTTTTCAAATGGTGATATGCTATTAATGCTGCAGAAAGTTGAAGATGCACTTGAGAAGGAGTCTGATATCACGAATAAAGGCGTTGTTCTCGAAGATGACCCCGAGTATCAGTTGATAGTAGACTGTAATGCCTTATCAGTTGACATTGAGAATGAAATCGTCATTATCCACAATTTCATACGGGACAAGTATCGATTGAAATTTCCTGAGTTAGAGTCACTTGTTCATCACCCAATTGATTATGCTCGGGTTGTTAAAAAGATTGGAAACGAAATGGATCTGACTCTTGTTGACTTGGAAGGACTGCTACCCTCAGCTATCATCATGGTTGTGTCTGTTACGGCATCAACTACGAGTGGCAAGCCATTGCCTGAAGACGTTTTACAGAAGACAGTGGAAGCATGTGATAGAGCCCTTGATCTTGATTCAGCAAAGAAAAAGGTTCTTGATTTTGTTGAGAGTCGAATGGGATATATTGCTCCCAATCTTTCTGCTGTAGTTGGGAGTGCAGTTGCTGCAAAACTTATGGGTACTGCTGGTGGTCTCTCGTCATTGGCAAAAATGCCTGCTTGTAATGTCCAGCTTCTTGGTGCCAAAAAGAAGAATTTAGCAGGGTTCTCCACAGCAACCTCCCAATTTCATGTGGGTTATATTGAGCAAACAGAATTATTTCAGAGTACACCTCCTTCCTTGAGGATGCGAGCCTGTAGACTGCTGGCAGCAAAATCTACATTAGCGGCACGCGTGGACTCGATCAATGGAGACCCGATTGGAAAAACTGGAAGATCTCTTAGGGAAGAGATCCGAAAAAAGATAGAGAAGTGGCAAGAGCCACCTCCTGCGAAGCAGCCAAAGCCTCTACCAGTTCCTGATTCTGAGCCTAAGAAAAAGAGAGGTGGTCGTCGACTGAGAAAGATGAAAGAAAGGTATGGACGTTTCCACTTCATCTCATGTGAACTACAGTTTCCAGAGTTATAAAATGTGAATCACATGTTTTTTGCTTGACGTAAATGTTTTCTGGTATTTCATCAGATATGCTATCACGGACATGCGGAAGCTAGCAAATAGGATGCAGTTTGGAATACCTGAAGAAAGCTCCTTAGGTAAACAACCAGCTCAATGCAACCCCTCACCTTCTAAATAAAATTAAAGAGCAAAAAGTGAAATCCTTGATGCACATTGGAGTACATAACTCCTGCAAGTGAAATAATTGTTCTGCACTTAATAGTGCATCTGGCTGTTTGATTTCACAGAACTTATTAAAGCAAAATGCTTGTACTTGTACCTATTCCCGGGAATCCTCATCTTTGGGTATTCTAAAGATTAGGTCCTAATATAATGCTTGTTAGTACAAATTGCAATATCTTGCTATTATTCACAGATTTTATGAGATGAGAGGACCCGAACTTAGTATGAGATAGTCAACTGTTGGTGGCTTTTACTGTAGGATTTTGTTTTTCAGAATTTCAAGCTAATTTTTGTTAGTGTAGTTCAGGTCTAATGTTGTTCTTCACTTCATATTTGATCTTTCCTGGTAACTAGGGGATGGACTAGGAGAGGGCTATGGCATGCTTGGTCAAGCTGGAAGTGGCAAGTTGCGTGTATCAGTTGGTCAGAGCAAGCTTGCTGCTAAAGTAGCAAAGAAGTATGTCTCTCTTCTCTCCTCTTTTCCCAGAAAAGTTCACTTGTTGAACATTGATGACCAGTGGATTTTGCAGTATATGGGGCTCTCAATAATTGTGTTATCAACTTTGTCTGTCTTACGCCTCTCCGTTTCTCATTGCTTGACAATTTGCCAGATTCAAGGAGAAGAGTTATGGAAGCAGTGGTGCTACATCAGGCTTGACGTCAAGTTTGGCCTTCACTCCTGTGCAAGTAAGCTCTTTTTACTGTTTAATTAGTTATTGGTGTTGCTTTCTTGGCAAGCAACTATCATATACACGAGATTTTCTTAGGTACTGCATGTGGAGTCAGAAGGCCGAGTTGTTCGACTTATGTTTCATGTCATGTTTTTAGGTTCTGTATACAATTGTTTTATGAATTAGTCTAACGCTGTCCCTTTCCAGCTTAAAAACTTGTCTTTCCATGATTTCTGCTGCTTCAATCTCGGTAGGTTCTATTAAATTAAACCTTTTACCTTACCAAAAAAAAATTGGTCAAGTTGTTCTTCCCGCGTGGTATAAGAGGGGCATCTTCAGATTTATCAAAGCAAGAACAACCATGAAGCTGACATTTATTGGTCTTTATTCTGTATTTTTGTGGGAGTACCTTTTGTTTAGGTCTTGTGTGCAGGAGCACTTAACTGTTTTGTCAATAATAATACTGTTTACTCATCAGAAAAAAATTAAAATCGCTCATTTATCAAAAGGTACCAACTCCATACGGTAAGTCTTTATCTGTTATCTGGTAGGTTACCCTGCCTCCAATTATTAGCAGCTGACTTTGTCTCACCTGTAGGAACTAGGAATGACCAGCAAACAGAACCTCATACAAAATTTGCAGACTTTGTGTTGACCTTAACTTATAGGTTTAGGGATCTTGTTAACTTGTCTTGCTTATGACATTCACAAGTAGCATTAGGCGATCATTGTTCATGTGAGCCAAGGATCTTTCAGTAACAACTTCTCTACCTTCACGAGGTAGGGGTAAGGTCTGCGTACACTTTACCCTCCCCAGACCCCACCTGAGGAATTTGAAAGAGTTCTGTTGCTACCAACTTCTTTCTTTGTAGTCTAGTAGATCTACATGCTCTAGTGGATCTAAAGTAGGTTTATGTTCAGCAACAGAAAGAGCTGAGGTTCTGCTTTCTTACCTCACTGGGTATGTTGTTGTTTCCATTCCTTTTTAATGGAAACATGGTGACTACCATGGTCCAAAGCTTCCATGAAATAAGTTAATGGTGTTCCATGATGCATCATCTGCTGAATAAACAACAACAACATACCCAGTAAAATCTCATAACGTGGGGTCTGAGAGGGTAGAGTGTACACAGACCTTACCTCTACCTTGGTAGGTAGAACGACTGTTTCCGTGAGACCCTCGGCTCAGGATAAGCAAAACAGAAGCAAAAAGCAGAAAACAGAAAAACAAGGTCAGACCCAGTCCAAAAACTTAAAGATTTAAAGCAATAAGGCAGTAAGGAAATGTTGATAGCAAACTCGAATAGCGCATCCTGAAAAGGAAGCAATAATTACGCAGATAAATGAAATAAATCAAGTACATTACGGAGCGTATAGCAGGAGAAATATGACTACATAAGACTATAAAGAAACACTACACCTATTCGTATGATATACTAGGCATGCCTATAGTAATAACCCTACCAGATTATGAGTGTAAGTAGGACTACATTAACTACCTACTACTCTTCTACCCTAATCTGTGCCCTCCACAACCCATATCTAAGGTCATGTCCTCAGTAAGTCCCGCCTGCTCCATATCCCGTCTAATCACCTCTCCCCAATATTTATTCGACCTGCCTCTACCCCTCATGAACCCGTCCATAGCCAATCTCTCACACCTCCGCACTGGGGCATTCATGTATCTCCTCCGCACATGCCCAAATCATCTCAACCTCGCTTCCCGCATCTTATCCTCCACCGAGGTCACTCCCACTCTACCCCAGATATCTTCATTTCTAATTCTATCATTCCTTCTATGCCCACACATCCATTTTAGCATCCTCATCTCTACCACTCTCATCCTTTGGGTGTGAGACGTCTTGACTGACCAACATTCCGCCCCATACAACATAGTTGGTCTAACCACCACCATATAAATCTTGTCTTTTAGCTTTGGTGGCACGTGTTTGTCGCACAAGACTCCATACGCAAGCCTCCATTTCATCCACCCTGCCCCAATACGATGTGTGACATCATCATCAATCTCTCCATTCCCTTGGATAATAGACCCGAGGTACTTGAAGTTTTCTTGCTTCGGGATGACCTGAGTCTCGAGCCTCACTTCCACGCCTGTCTCACAGTCGCTCTCGTCGCTGAACTTGCACTCCAAGTATTCTGTCTTGGTCCTACTCAGCCTGAACCCTTTAGACTCCAGGGGCTGTCTTCAAACCTCTAGCTTGTCGTTCACCCCGCTACGAGTCTCATCAATCGAATAACATACCCCATGACACCTCCCCTCTACTACATTTTATTTTCTAGGTTGTTTCTCTATATGCCTATCTATCTGGAGAATGAAGGGAAGCATACTTGATTGTGAATATGGAGTGACTTTCTTGACTGTCCAGTCCATAATAAACAATCTTATTGCCAGTCAAGCCACTCTCTCGCAACATGTTAGAAGTTTTTCAAAAACCTTCTTCAATTTGGTCATGGCATTCATTAGCTTGCAGTAGTTATTGAGAATGACGTGCTGTTGGAATGATATTGTTTCGCGAATTATGCTCTATTAACCACTTGACACAGTGAAAGTAGTTTGAAATAACACCATTTTAGGTTGCAGTAGTTATTGTGAATGCCGTGCTGTTGGACTGATGATGTTGTTTGGCGAATCATGCTCTATTACCACTTGACACACTGAAAGTAATTTGAAATACACAATTTTTTAAACAAAGTAATGGTGTTGTTTCAAAAAAACAAAGTAATGGTGTTCACACTAAAATAAGAGCTCAAATAAAGAGAAAATGCTAAACCCTAATGGGTTGTAGTTTTGTCAACCAAGAGACAAAGGACGTAAGATAGAAAACTTCCAAAGATAATTAGGGAACAACTAGAATAATAATCCTTTAAAATGAAATGGAGAATGGTTCAAAAACTATTACTCCCTCCGCCCCAATTTATATGTAGTTTGACTGAGCACGAAGTTTAATAAATAAAGAAAGACTTTTGAATCTTATGGTCTAAAATAAGCCAAATATATTTGTGGTAATAGATCATCTCATTAAGCGTAAAAGGTAAAATTTAAAGTTAAATTATTGTCAAATAAGAAAATGTGTCATTCTTTTTGGGACCGACTAAAAAGGAAAGTGTGTCATATAAATTGGGACAGAGGGAGTATAATAGAGTAAATTTTCACACTATTTTCATCCGGTCACTTGTGTTATCATGTTGTCTAGTACTCATGGTGTAAGGTGGTGTGAAACTGGTCCAGTATAAGAAATTCCTGCCTGCTTATATTTTAGAGACCGATCCTGATATACTGGATAACAATTAGTGGTGAGTGATTGAAGGAATATGCTTCTCAAAATAGAGAATGATCAAACCATTTATATTAATTTAGTTTGCCCCTTATTTTCATCCAGTATCACGTCTGTTATCATGGGGTGCTATCACGAGATTATAGGTGTGAAACCATGGGGAGTGACGGTGTTAAAGGTGGACGAGGTAAACCTAAAATCACATGGAAGGAAGTTGTTTGGAAAGATCTACCATCTCTTTGAACCCACACAGACTTAGTGAAGAATAGGGTACAATGAAAGTAAAAGATCTATATAGACGAAATCAGTTAGTTGGGAATAACTGTCATTTTAGTTTTTTTAGTCATTTTGGTATGTGTAGTTCAACTCCTACACTTACATGGTCACTTCAGTTTCGTCAGGGATTTATATGTCAGAAGAAAATAAAGATTTTTTCATACTTTTAATTTTTGTAGTATTAGGGTCTATCGGAAACAACCTCTCTTACCTTGGGTAAGGTCTGCGTACATCCTACCCTCCCCAGATCCCACTTGTCGGATTACACTGTTAATTATGTAGTATAGACATCAGATGAGCTTGAGTAGAGTAACATGACCATCGAGGATTCATATAGCTGATCCAAGTATCCACAACTTATTTGAAATTGAGACGTCGTCATTCTATGACTTGTGTTATGATCACATGCTCTAATAATCATGGTGTTAGGAGGTGGCGAGTAGTCCACTATCATAAAGACCTTTGGTGCTTATGATTTGGAGAGGAATCATGATTGAGGACGGGATAACAGATAGTCAGTAATTGAAGGCAAAAAATCCTTCTTGAATGGTTGAGGATGTAATTCTAGAAATAATACTGATGAGGTTATTTTAAAGGGTTATATTCTTGTTTATGATGTGCCACTGGCAGAGGCGACAGTTTAGACCCATAATTTTGTAATCCTCCCAATCCGCCCAAGGTTGAACAGGTTGAATTAAATATTTTATAAGCAAATGGGTCAGAACGGGTTATATCCGCTTTGACCTGTTAGAAGGTCAGGTAGAATGGTTCATAGTGAGGTGACGCCACAGGTTGGAAGACAGTCCAACCCAACGGGTTAGAATGAGGTTTTCAAATTTCAACTGGTCTCCCCAATTCTCTTCACTCCTCCATTGAAGACGCCCAAGAGGGAAGGAAACTCTTGACCACCCCGACGAAGTCACTGCTGATCCTTCTCCCACCGCTTCTCTTCCCTTCACCCTTTCTCTAATGTCACCGTACTCTATCTGTAATCTGTACCAAGATTATATAAAGAAACGCCAATCTCTATTGAAGCTTGAGGCACCTCACGGTGAGCGGGACTATCTACTCGGTTTAAGCAACAATCTATTCTTAATTCTTCGGGAATATGATGTGCAATAGTGAAATGATTTGGGATGGCATGAATAATTTTTTTTAATTGTTCAAGGTATAATTATTCATTTCGTCCCAAATCTTTACGAAGGCATAGCAGGAATCACAATATAATTTATGGTTCCCCTGATTTTCTGCTAAATAATATCGTAATGTAAGTGGATGGGGATAAGGTTGTCTACATGTGCACTTTTTAAAGTTTTGAAGTTGCTCTTGTATTGTCTGGTTATTTAATTGAAATTATGTTGGTCTAATTCAGTCAATCTTTTTATTTTCCTTCCTCTTTTTCTGTTTCTGTACTTCTGTCTTTTGTGTTGGTTATCCTGATGCTAACTTTAATGTCAGGGGATCGAGCTATCAAATCCTCAGGCGCTTGCAAATCAGCTTGGCAGCGGAACTCAGAGCACCTATTTCTCGGACACTGGAACATTTTCTAAGATTAAGAGAACGTGAAGCAAACGTACTGGTGCTAATGTCCAGGTTCTTTCCCATTCAGTGTAAGGATCTGTACTGAATATGGAACCTTTTGTTTTTTCCTTGATTGTGTTTTTGATAGAAGAAACACTGCAAATTGTTTGATACATCAGATGTAGCATATATGTACATCAGAATTAACTAGACCCGCGAACTTATTATTCTCTACTGTATTGTTGCCTGTCCAAATGATTTTAACTGTCGTCTTTGGTTAGTTATTAAACGGTATTGAAAAATCGAAAAATCCAAAAAATTGCAACTCGTTCCTCATCCTAACAAGTGGATTTGGGATGGTGCTTTCTTTGCTTCAGCTTGAAAGTTGAACTGTTCTTTTATTTGTGCTAGGAAAAAAAATCATTAAGCAGTTCTCCCTCGTATGTGCTGGTCATGGATCAACTTGCTCGACGTTTTGTACCACACTACCACCCTAATATTTTCTCTCTTTTCTGCTTGTTAATAAAGACTTCTGATAGGGTCGGTCGACATGTGCTAAATCTTGTCAGAAAGAGTTGCACAATGTATTTGTTGTTGTTGTTCCAAGTGAAGGAAAAAGGAAAAAGAAATGGGAGGAAGAGGGAAAAGTGTACAAGGGGGCATCCAATGTAGAAAATAGATATTCGAGTCCTAACAGGACCAACATTATCGAGTTATGACCAAAAACACTTTAACAATGGTGATGATGAAAGGGAAAAAGTAATCATAATGCACACTCAAATCATCTGATTCCTCGTACACGTATGGCTTCTGCCTTTCATGATTGAAATTTGTTGTCCCCCTACTACTTTCGGTTGTTTCTTCACTATTAGAGCTGTAAATGTGGGCTAAGGTTCGTGGGCCGATCCAACTCAGCCCGTGATTTGATAGGGTTGTGCTTTAATTTTTGGAGCCCATTTAAGAACAAGGCCTTTTAGCACGGTCCGGGTAAGCCCGCTGATCAGTTAGCTTGAGTGTGCGTGGGTTGGGCCAGCCCGTGGGCCAAAAAAAATTTAATCTAAAAATAAAAAAAATAGAAAGAAAGTGAAGATGTTAAAACAATTTTTTCACAAGCAGAATCATGTGCTTAATGAAGATGATGTGCTGGTGTTGGATACATCATAAGTGTCACAGAAGTTTCTTTGAGAAGTTCATTTTACATTGAATGGATGGAATATTATCTTTTTTTTTTTGCGTTTTATTGAGATCTATTGAAACAAAGGTAGGTTAGTATTCATATTTAGCTAGTTGTATCGCTACTCATTAAATGTCAGTTCGCTATTAATACCTCTATTTGGTTCGAGTGATATAAGTTATTAATATGTTAAGTATTAACATTGTCAAAAGTTATTCAATTTCGCAGAAGGTTTGACCCTACAAGATCGTTTTCTTCAGTTGTACCCAAAAATAATTGCATGGTAGAGATTTCATACCGAAGTCAATACAATTAAATCTTACTTGAAGCCAAATTTAATAAGCATTATTAAAATAATTTTATTTGTGGATTTGAGATTTGGTTAGCAAGTGGTAGCACCATGTAATATTGTCTTGTAAATATTTATGTTAGCATTTTATATTAGAATTTAAATTTAAAAATTATAAAAATATATATTTTTTAAATATGGGCTAGCCCGACCAGGCCCGCAACCCACGTAGTGATGAGTTGGGATTGCTGTTTAAAGGTCCATCAAAATAGTGGGCCAGCCTAGCTTGGCCCATCAAATTTCAAAGCCCGTGTGGGCTAGACCCGATGGTCTAGGCCAACCCGTTTTGACAGCTCTATTCACTATTAGTGGGGGGTATATGAGACTCCTAGAACCAAAATCCAGGAACCAACAAAAAAAAGGGACAATCCAGAACAAGTGCTTGGTTGTAGGATTATTATTATTTCTTCATGTGTTTCAACAAGAATGAAGGGGCTGGAGGATTACATCCTATTTTTAACAAATTAGATAACTATAAATCACTTGTATAAAAAGTATACATAGATTATTACAACTTTTATACAATTAAAAGCATTTAAAACAATAAATAAAAGAAGTTTTGATTCCAAAATAGTAATAGGTTTAAAATGGAAAAGAAGAATTGTGATTTTGGTCAGCATGACAATTTGTGGGAATGTAATGGAATAGCACCGGCACTCCATGCTTAAGTGGAATAATGCGCATCTTGTAGAGTGGTTTATGAAGGGGATGTGAAGGAAGAAGTCATTATGCAATACAGTTTATATAAATGGTATATGTCGCCGGCACTACAAGAAAAACAGGCTACGGTGACAATTCACATATGACAGAAATGCAAGTGTCATATTTTTTTTACTAAATTTACGTTTTTTTTACATTCATGTGACATATTTTTTAAGTGTAATATAATTATGACATTTGTGTGACGGAGTTTTTAAGTGTCATTTATTTATGACGTTTATGTGACGGTTTTATGAAATGTCACATAAATAAGTGATTTGTGTTTTAAATTGATAAAAAATAGCGCATTTGACTGATTAAAACGACATCGTTTTTATTATTTATTTAGCACTTTTTTAATTCAAATGAGATTGATAGCACGTATTTTTCATGTCCCAATAAGTGATTATATCTCACTTCCTTTTTTTTTTGTTGACGAAGGAACCCGCAGCCGCTACTCTTTCGAGTGCGCACAGGGTAAACCCCTTCTTGAGCATTAAATTAAGTGATCTTCCTCAAAACTTTTAAATGCTTTCTTTTGTTTTTTTTTATACGAGGAAAATTTCTATAATACCGTTTTGTAGTTTAGCTCTCTAATAATTCAACGATAGATGGAACTTGTTAGGTTAGCAAGGCACTTGATTTGAAAACAAGTTCTTAGCAAGTGCCTTATTAATTCAAAGAAGGAGATTAGAGTCGGCCATGGGTTAAATTAATGGGTGGATTTGTAAAGGAAATTGAATATTTAAAATTGGGGGCTGGTCATTTGTTTTTGAGCTTGCCACTAGGGGCAAATATGTGCAATAGTATAACAATAGGATTGTAATTGAACGAGTACTTCAACATAGTTAAACTATTTCAAATAATATAAGGTAATGACCCTTTTCCTTTTTAAAATTTGGAGAGGTATATCAATATTATTGCCATAAAATTTTCATAAGCCAGGTGTGTAACATTATGCTCCGTTTCTTGCAGGCTATATCCTTGTTCTTGACCATCAAAGATGGTGGTGGGATGAACAATAATTTTTTACCCTCAATCGTAAGCGCTTACCCTTTAATGAATTTTACTTGGTGCTAAAATTGCGTTAGTCAAAACCCAAGGCAAAAGACACAAACCAAATAAAATCTTTGCAATTGCACATAGACCATATATATTTAGAGTAGTGTAGGTCCTGTACTAGGATATTCTAAAGAGAGTAAACTTCCAATTTAGCAACCTTGTGTTGTTCTTTTGTCTACTATTGTATCTTGTGGGGATCTATACTTGTACCTTTGATTAGATTTTTGTCTGAACTTATCAATTCTGCAAGGAAGAGGGCAGAAAGAAGCCAAAAGTGTCCAATAGCGGTGTCAACATAGTTGAACAGTAGCATGTTCCATAAAGTGGGGAAAGTCCCAAGTTTAAATCAATGAAGCACATGATGGTGTGGCCTTAGCATGAATGGTGACTTTTTTGTACCACCACTTACATAGATAAGCCTAAGCGACAATTGATTTGTCAGTGGTAAAGTTAAAGTATTACTACTCCAATTGATTATGAGACATTTTTTATTTTCACCCGATATTTGATATTCGTATTGAATTTTGATTAATTTGAATTCGTGTTACGTAAGACCTATTTAACATGGAATGTCCCTAACAAGTTTTTTTTTTCATATTCAAAACTCGAACCAGTAATTTCTAATTAAGGATGGAGGGATCATATTCATCTCGTCGCACATTTGTTGATGATTATGACACACTTAGCTCTAGCCGGTTCTTTAAATTATTTTGCTAAATAGGCACATGTTTTCCTTGCAAAAAATCTTTATCTACGTAACACAAATTTATGGCCAGACATATATAGCCCTTTAAGTTGATATTAATTGCCAGATAAATATTTTAATTTTGTCAATGACCAAATAGACCCCTGTATTTGATATAACTATAAAGATTTTCTCACACTATCAATGCAGTTCGACCTTTTATAGAAGAGAGTTTTAGTTTTTTTTTCATCTGTGTTCGATATTTGCATTGGCGTCTGACTAATCTGAATTCTCGTTGTGTGGGGCCCATTCGAGAGAAGAGTTTTAGTTATATACATCAGGTAAGAAATATTTTGTAGTATTAGTCACCCAAAGGATATCTATGGCTACATATTACATGTAGGCCTCCTCTAAAAATGTGGAATTTGTAATCTTAAAAATAAGATAGGTTACCCGTTACAGTAGGTAAATGTGATCCAATGGTGTACAAATTCGTTATGCAAGTGGTGTATATAACTTAAGCTCTATAGAAGAACCTTCCCGTTTTTTTTTTTAAAATTGACGATTAATGTTTGTATAGAAAATTACTAGCCGTTTTCTTTTAATTAAGTGATATTAGAGGTATAAATCTTTCTATTACACCATGAGTACATAACACAATACTCTCTGTAAATTAGGTTTGAATGAGTCGAGGATATTGCATTCTAATGGGAAAAACATGAGATCCCTACTTAAGTGACAACACCAGTAGAAAGTTTCTTTCCAACTATAAATTAGTACTAAGAATTTGCATTAAAAATTTGTCAGTAGTGTATAGAGGAGGCAAAATTCATTGGATGCACAGGATTTAAATATATGTAGGGCATATGATAAGGGGAATACAACAAATAATAAATCAGGGAGCTAATGAGGCTCATATTTATGCAAAATGTGTCCATCTCTATCCTTTTGTCCCCTTCCACTAAATTGGGTACCTATTTTGTTTTATCCGTTGGGTACATGTCTTTTTTCATTCACTCTACCCGTTTTGGAGTATGATTAATTGAATTCGCGTCACGTAAAGTCTATCAAAGAAAAAAAAAATTCATTATTATAATTTGTTCTATATATTTAGAGAGCTCGAACACAAGATCTCTGGATAAAAGTAGAGAGGTTCTATCTGCTTCAGCAGAACCCTCGATGGTGTGTACATGTCTTCAAGTAACAAACTTAGCTAAACATACTTCTATGAACTAAGTTTTTATTGGATAAACTCTTTTTTTAATTAGTATTGCAATTAGTGATTAGCAATATTGCTACATTTCTATTAAGTTATATGATTGAATTATTGATAAGTAAACCCCTTCTATTGACTAAAAGAGCTAAATGGTTATATGATTCATTACAATTTTTCTAAGGTATACGTCTGATCCATTATTATCTTAAGAGGTAAGAGATCGGCAATATAAAATATTGAAATTCTAATTTATAGAATATTTCTTCTTTTATTCAAAATCGTAACTGATTATTTTGTACTAGTTTTAAATGGTATAAAGTAGTGTAAATATGTGGGATTGTTAAAATCAAGAAGTGACGGAATTTTAGAGGGAAGAAAAATATTGGGAGAATTTTTTTTTGCTTTCATTAATCATAATGATCTATTTATTTGGAGGTAAAAGTCCTCCTATTTTTAGTCTGATAAGGAAACCTTGTTCTAATAAATTACAATTTGTCAAATATACTTAGACTAAAATTTTACCATAAATTTTTTATATTTAAACTAGGAAACCAACGACTTGGGTCCGACATCGATGTCTTGAGTCGATGACATGGGTTCGAGGTCGGTCTCAATCTATTCCTCCTAGACATGAGTCCGAGGTCGGTCTTGAGTCATCCTATTCCTCATAGACATGACGATTTTGTTGATACTGAATTATTTCCCGAATTACCATTAGATTTAGACGAGGAGCTATTTTCTGGAATTCAACAAGATTTTAATTTAGAAGATAATCTAGATGACACACCCACTAATCTAGATGACACCTCAAATTGCATCGCCTCCTATTCCCCCTAGTATGAGACGAGACCCACCACAACGAAAATTAACATCAGATGTATGAACTTTTTTTGACAGGGACGCAAAAAATCAAGTAGCTAAATGCACAATTTGTAAACATGTTTATAAATTTAAAGTATGGTCCTTCGCTTTTGCTTGCACTCCGCAAGTTCTGCTTTTAGTTATTGCATTCGAGGTCCGTTGATAACATCGAACCGTTTCCGGAAGCTCATCCATAATTTCTCTGCTTCCTCTTTATGCAAGATCGTTGAGCGAAGAGTTGGTTCGATGGAGTTACGAATCCACGACACCAATAAAGAATTTATAGTCCACCAGTCTTTCAAGTCCGGTGATTCTTCATCCGGCTTCTTGATCATACCATCAACGAAGCCGAATTTCTTCCTTGCTCTTAGGTCCGTCCTCATGGATCGAGCTCATTCTTCGTAATTTTCTCCCTTCAACTGGACGTGTGTTATCTAAATGCCGGGATTATCGTTTGACGTAATGTCATATAGGGAGATGTTTTTTTTTGAATTTTATTTTCTTCACCGACGATTTCTTTGTTTTTATCACTGGTTTTTCCGTTACCCGCCATTATTTAGAGTTTTTGTGTTCTTTCAACGTGAATCTGATACCATGTTAAAATAAAAAAGTGACGGAATTTTAGAGAGAAGAAAAATATTGAGAGATGCTTTCATTCATCATAATGACCTCTTTATATAGAGGTAACCCTCCTATTTCTAGTCTAACAAAGAAATCTTATTCTAATAAATTATAATTTACCAAATATACTTAGACTGAAATTTTATCATAAAACTATTATATTTAAACTAGAAAACCAACAACTAGGGTCCGACGTTGGTGTCTTAAGTCGGTACCACGAATCCTAGATCGGTCCCAATCTTCAATAGGGATTCTAGCTTGTCATCCAAGTCTTGGTCCATTGACCTTAATCATTCACTCTTTTCTTTTTGCACTGCTCTCTCTCTCTTTTAATTGAGTTTCCTTTAACTTTTAGCACCTACTGGAAGTGCATGCAGTACTGATGAACAATAACCTACCAAAGGATCTGCATGCTTTCTTTTCCCCTTTTAATTTATAGTAGTAGCATAGTTTGATCGGATAAAAAGTCATAATTTTCGTGTAGTGTTAAATATGTCATCAGCGGCCGTAAGACTTTTGAAATTTATGATATTAAATATGATAAAGTTCAAAAATAATTATAATTTAGAACTCAAAAATAAATAAAAAATTGGCTTCGTCTCTGCTTGTGTAGCCATAAAAGGCGTTTGTCGTTAAGGACAGAATTAATGAAAAACTTGAGTTAAATGATTTCTAATTAAATTTACAAAGGTGTCAACTGAGTAATAAACAGACAAACAACAAAGTGTCGCTGGATATGTAAATTACTCCTACTTTGGATTGTTTTAATTAACTAATTATCATATTTTTTTGTAGGTTTAGTTCAAAGAATAGTCAAAGTGATCTCAACTTTTTCTTTTAATTTACATAAAAATGCTTGGAATTTGGTCTTGACACTTTAGATCTTTTAAACATCTTTATTTTTCCACATGGATGATATATATTTAGCTTTATTCCTCCTACCGCAAATCTTTTTTCTTTACTAATATGGCAAAGTGATCCCTTTAATTTAAATTATTAAACATGTGATTGTATAAATAAACATCAATATATGCATTAACCACGTCACAAGGATGTGGAAAGGTGACTTGTTCTAGTTATTAATTAGAGAAATTCATAAACTTTTTCGTATTTGGAGGGGTCTTTAATTTGTACTTAATTTTTATCGTAATCAGACCTGGAGATACTATATTTTATTACAACCATGAAGAATCAAAGATCACATTGATTAATAAGGACAAGAGCTCTAATTGACAATTAACATCACACTACAAAAAGGAAAAGGTGAAAAAGAATGATTAAGTAACTAATCATGAAAGTTGGACTCCTCCAGAGATATTATTTTCTGACTATTGTTGGGATGTTACAGCACTTGACAATTAAGATCAACTAATGGAGTATTTGTTTTCCAATGAAGAACTTTAGTCAAATTTGATTATTGTAAATATGTTGTTGGCTAAATCTTAGAGGTAAACAAGTCCTATCAAAGCAGCACATGTTTTGGTATACAATGTTTTAATATATCAGAAAGTTGGATAATGTTTTGACTTCAAGATTGCCATGTTTTTGGATAGCACCTTTCTATCCCGGCGCCCCCTTCTTCTTCATTTCATCCAGCGACCACATGGCTTCTACCGAATCCTCCTCCTCCACCCACGACGTCACACATCCTTCTTCCCTTCCCCATCTCCTAACACCTTTCATCCGGCTTTTGCCGTGACGAATATAAAAAAGACTTTATTCCTTTGGTTCTTGATCAAGAGGATGGACAATACTCATTGTGGGTTGAATTATTTCAAATAATGCTTGTGCCTACAACGTCCTCGATCACATCGATGCCACCACACCATGTTCACCCGACATCGACAACCCGACGTGGAAAAGACTTGATGCAATCGTCAAACAATGGATATATGACATCATATTCAAGGATCTACTTCATACTACTATGAAGACATGTGCTCCGACTCACGAATTATGGACAAGGCTAGAGGAAATCTTTCAAGGCAACAAACATACACGTGTCGTGTATCTGGAGGAATAATTTAATAACACCCGTCTTGAGAACTTTGCTAATATGTCCGACTATTATAAATAATTAAAATTAGTTGCAGATCAATTATCTAATGTGGGCACTCCGATTTCAAAAATAAAATGATTTTGCAACTAATTAATGGTTTGCCAAAGGGTGAGTACGATACATTTGTGATGATGATCCAACAAGCCAATCCCCTTCATAGCTTCAACAAGACCCAATCACAAATATTATTGGAGGAGACTAGACGTGCCAAACAGGATGAGCATAATCAGAAGACGTTGGTGGTTGATGCACCGGGGACCACTACTGCACCCGCTGGACCATCACAACACGTGGACAACCAATATCAACGGAGTGGCTGAGGGGGCGGTAAGGGTAGAAGCCGCAACCACGGGTGTGGCGGCAAAGGAAGAGGACGTGGAGGATGGTCCAATTCCGGTGGATAAATGCAGCAGGCCCAATACCCCTCTTAGTGGGTCGATCCACTGCCATGGCCAATTTCTGGAAACTGGACCTCTCCCTATGCCCTTACCCAACAATATCGGCCCAGTACACTGGCCCACGATAGATGGGACAAATATAGCAGGCCCACTTCTCTGCGGCCCAACAACAACATCAACCATACAACCATCTGACCCCTACCGAACTGGGCCAGACCTACACCACTATGAATTTACAGTAGTCCGACGATGCTTGGTACATGGATACAAGCACAACATCCCACATCACTCGTAACTCCGGTAATCTTCCTCAACTATTTAATTTGAACAAACCTTAATTTGTTTCCAGTAATCTCTCAAAAATAGCCGATCTACCTACCAAAGTAGAGGTAAGGTCTGTGTATACTTTATCCTTCCCATACCCCACGTCCTGGGATTGTACTGGGTATGTTATTGTTGTTGTAATCCTTAATTTATTCTGTTCAGAAATCGCAATCGCATTCCAATTCAAGGCTGTGACACCATTCAAAAACCACTACTGCACCTTATCTTTTCCCTAAAAAATGTCCTATATGCTCCTAACATCATTAAAAACTTAATTTCTGTTAGTAAATTTGCTAGTGACAGTACCATATCTAGTGAGTTTGACCCTTTTGATTTTTCTGTGAAGGACCTACGTATGGGGACAACTCGTACGAGATGCAATAGTGTGGGGGGACCTATATCCTTTCTTATCCAATTCCGCTTCAAGTGTCAATCCACAATGTAATAATGAGAAATTTACTCACGACTGTTATTCTTGTCCTTTAGGGAAGCATGTTAGACTTCCTTTTAAGTCATCTTTGAGTGTTACTTTTTCTTCATTTGATATCATTCATGCGAATTTATGAACATCTTCCATTACTAGCAAACTGGGTCATAAGTATTATTTGGTGTTATTAGATGATTTCACTCATTTTCTTTGGGTTTTCATCTCAAATATAAGTCCTAAGTTTACTCCATTTTTTTTGAATTTCGAGGATATGTTAAAACACAGATTGAGAAGGATATAAAATTATTTCAATGTGATAATGATCGTGAGTTTGATAATTTCCCCTTTCATAAATTTTGTGTGGAAAATGACATGTTATTTCGATTCTCTTGCCCCCATACCTCACCTCAAAATGGTAAAGCCGAAAGAATCATTTGCACCATTAACAATATAATCGTACTATGCTCTTTCATCCATGCTTCTCTTCCCCTCCCTTTTGGGTCTACGCGTTACACATGGTAGCACACATTCTTAATATATTTCAATCACATACTCTTCAAAAAATAACTCCTACCAAAATTCTATTCCGTCAGATCCCTTCCGATGGTCACCTTCGGTTTTTTAGTTGTCTATGCTACCCGAATCTCACCTCCACGACTCCTCACAAATTAGTACCTAGGACTACTCCTTGCATTTTCTTGGGGTTCCCTTCGAATCATATGAGGTACTTATGCTATGATTTGTCCACATATAAAATCCTAGTCTCTCGCTATGTCATATTTGCGGAGCATATCTTTCCATTCACAAATGTCTGAAAATCCCAAGTCACTAACTATGGCTTTCTGCACTTCTCATGCACTATCAACCCACATTTAGCAGCCCACATCGACCGACCCTCTGCCTCCTTCTACTGCACTGCCAACCCCACGAACAGCAGCCCATATCGACCGCCTCCCTGCCCTGTCTGACCTTCATTATCCGAGCCTAGATTAGACGTAGCCTGGCCCAATTTTGCAAAATGACACCCGTCCGGTCTCTATTCCTACACACCACTTGGAAACTCGTTCCCAACACGAGATTGTCAGGCCAAAAGTACACTTTAACCTATCAACTTAAGCTATCTCACCTCTACCTAAAAATTCAAAATTAGCCAAGCTTGACCCGAATTAAAATGCAGCCATGAATGAGAAATTTGATGTGCTCACTGCACAACACAATTGGGATCTTATCCCGAAACTAGATGGGGTCGATGTCAATCATTGTATGTGGCTATATCATCACAAACTCAGTGATAGCGGTGAACTTGAACGCCATAAAGTGAGACTTGTGGCAAATGACATGGGGAAATAAGAAGGGGTTGATTGTGGTGAGACCTTCAGTACAGTGGTTAAACCAGTCACCATGCATACTATTTTGAGCATTGCTATGGAGAAAAACTGGGCGATTCATCAACTTGATAAGAAAAATGCGTTCTTACATGGTGACTTGAAAGAAATTGTCTATATGCATAAACCACATAGCTTTGTGCATCCCTCGACATCTCGATATGTATGTCAACTTCGAAAGTCCATATATGGATTGATACAAGCCCCTCGGGCTTGGTATACGTGTTTTACCAACTACATTATGCAAATCGGTTTCATATAAAACACACGTTATAATTCACTTTTCATTTTTCATCGAGGTAATGATACTACATATCTTTTGCTTTATGTGGATGACATTGTCTTGACTGCCTCCTCTGATATGTTAAAAAATGAGATCATTACACTACTTAAATCTAAATTTGCTATGATGAACTTGGATAAATTGAGCTATTTCTTCGGGATTTTCTTGACCGAATTCAAAAATAAAATGTTCAGGTGTCAACGTAAGTATTGAGAGGAGATTGTTTACAGGGCTAAAATGGAAGATCATGCCTATCTCAGTCGACACAAAGTCAAATCTTAGCACCAATGATGGAGATCTGGTGCTTGACCATTCTCTTTATAGAAGTGTCACGGGTGCACATCAATATCTTACCTTCACTAGTCCCGATATCCTATGTTGTTCAACATGTGCTCTTGTTCATGCATGCTCCCAGGGAGCCTATTTTACCGCTCTTAAACGTATCATTCGGTACGTTAAGGATACTCTTGACTATGGATTACATCTTTATCCATCTGCACTGACCAGGTTGATATCCTATACGGACGTCGATTGGGGCGGATGTCCTGATATACGTCGATCTATTTTCGGCTATTGTGTATTTTTAGATGATAACCTCATTTCGTGGTATGCAAAATGGCAAGCTACTTTCTCTCATTCGAGTGCAGAAGTAGAATATAAAGGTGTTGCAAACGTCGTTGCTGAACTTGTTGGCTCAGAAACCTCATTCTAGAGCTTCATTTCACCTTACGTGAGACATCTATTGTTTACTGTGATAACGTATATGTTGTCTACTTGTCTCATAATCCGGTTCAACATCAAGGAACAAAGCATATTGAGATGGACATTCATTTTGTTCGTGAGAAAGTTATTATGGGTCAAGTTTGAGTGTTACATGTTCCTTCATCCTATCAGTACGCAAATATATTTACTAAGGGGTTTCCTCGACAACTGTTCCTTGACTTAAGATCCTGTATGAGCGTCCGACCTCCTCCCGCTTCGACTACGGAAATGTGATAGATAATATATTTATTTTCATATATTCTGTAATTATATTATTGGGTGTAATTATGTAAACTAAATATTCTCATACATTCATGTTTGTAATTGTAACTACCTATATATATAGCATTAATGAGAATACTCCAGACAAAAAGAATTACACAATTATACATTGGGCACGATTAAATTCCAAAAGTTAGTTCATGAGTTGAAAATTGTCCAGAATCCTATAAAGAGACAAATAATTCATCACAACCGATGTGAGACTTCAACCCCCTCTCGCACTCCCAAAATTGATAAATAATATAACATGGAGATCTAATAAATCAAGAATTAAGATATGACTAACTCTGATACCATGACGTAAGAAATGAATTTTGACTGTAATTCAATCTCAAAGCTATCTCATGAGATGAGGATTACTCATGACCATACGACAAATGTTTCCTTCCACAACCGATGTTAAATTTCAACACTTAATTATATACTTATTTTCATTTCTGTTAAGACTTGAATTTTAATTTTCGATAACTTTTACTTTGCTTCAACACTCAAGGATATGGCGTAGGTCGTAGTAGAGAATGAGGGGTGCTTACTTTAAAGATCATGGTTCAAATTTCAATAACTATAAAAATACTACTAGTTGATTTTTATTTTCATTTGCTTAATATTTGATGATTTTTATTTTCATTTGCTTAATATTTGTGAACAGAATTATTTGATACTAGAATTATTCAATACTTGTGCCTAGATACCACCATTAAAAATAAAATAGATTTTCAGTAGCTTCATAGACTTGGATTACTTGGTGGTTTAAATCACTACTTTGGGATAAAGAAATTGAAACAAGAAAAAGAGGTAAAAATGTATGAAAGCAAAAGGGGATCTCAATGATTAAGGAAAAAAGCATTATACCATATTGGGTTTCCAACTCAAAAAGAAAAGACAAAGTTGGTCTTCTTATTACTACTTGTATAGCAATTTTGCCTCACACTCACTCCTCTTCTGTTGCAAGCCATTGACCCACCATTTCATTTAGCTTTTCATTGTAACTTGAAATGGAAAAAAGAAAAAATGGGGGACTAATCAGGAAATAATTAAAGTCTTGAGGTTATGATATTTATATTAGAAAATTTATTGAATATATATAAATATTTAATTTTAAATATAATAACCAAAACAATTTATAAGTTTAGTGACAAATTTAAAATTCATAAATTTTAAATTCTGATTTCGCCTCATACATCTTGAATATGACTAACTGACAGCACATGTTAGTACTTCAACATCATAATCATAATGAAAAGAAAACATCTTTGAGATTACTAAGTAATGCATGAAAGTAGATTCTTAATCTTTACAATCCAACAATAATATGATTAGTCGTTCTCGCATCGTCAATAATTGTATATTTGTTGTGTCAATAATATATCATTAGACTAAAACCCTAAATATTTCTAATTTCACGTGGTAAACATATCTGAAACGTCAAGTTTCATAGTATGTATAGCAATCAGCTGGATAAAATTAATATAATGTGCACATGATGAAAAGAAATTTAGGCAGGCAAGCCTAATTAACACGCCGCATAAGGACAATGGTCAAATTCTTTGGTTGTTCTCAGATGACTTTGGTTCTATTAGTCAAAGTCATCAAATACAATCCGGCAGATAACTGCCTCACTCACGGCCTTGGCCGCAGGCGAAGATCTTCGTTGGGTGGTGAGAAATGGCCACAAGTTCGAAACCCAGTAACGCTCGACCGCCTCTTGGGGAGCATTACACCCTGGCCGCTGTTACGTGTGAATTAACTGACGCATTGGCGCTTATCATACACCGGCGTTCTTATGTGCGATTCGAAAGAAAGAATGCACGCGCTCCTTCACAACAAAAAAAGTCATCAAATACATATTAATTAATTAACCATGAACATATAATAAAAGTATATGTCATTATTTAATTACTAATTTAATGTAAATATCGAATATGACTAAAAGAAAAATCGTCCAATTGAGAGGAAGGTTTGGAGGTCGAATGTAGCCTTACGTGCCGGATTCATTTGAACCATTACTTTTCATGTAGATTATAAATGTACGTGTAAAAATTCATTAAAATTATAATAGATAGTCGGTCTAAATTCATAATTTTAAAATAAATTTATATAGCAGTCTCTAATTTACATAAAATTAAGGCATAACATTTATTACTGTATCACCGTAAAGTACTGTTTGCTGTCAATGTAAATCAATCTAGTTAGGTAAATGTGTTCACACCAAACTAATAAATGATTGATATTTATTGGAATATACACAATTATTACTTAATTATACTTAGTCCGTTCCATAATAAATAATGTTTTTAGCTTATGCATACCTCTTAAGAAAATGTTCACTCCTAGAGAATTATGAGTATTTTTACTAACTTACCCCTAATTAATGCCTAAAAAATAAAAGCTACTTAATAATTTTTTATTATGTAAATAAGGTCAATTTCTACCTTCTTGTTCTAATTAGTGAATTGTGTTAATTAAATAAAACGCTTCCAAGGGATGTACAAAAATAGTAAGATTATGATATTAGTAAGTGATTTCTTTAATTTGCCTAAATCGTGATGGACAAAAGCTATTACTCCTTTTGTCTTAATTTGCATGACATATTTTTTCTTTTTAGTCGATCCTAAAAAGAATGACATATTTTCTTATTTGATAATAATTTGATTTTAAATTTTATTTTTTACGCTTAACGGAATGATTTATGATCACACAAATATCTTTGACTTCTTTTAAATTATAAAACTAAAAAATCTTCATTTATTTTTTAAATTTCGTGACTAATAAAACTATATCACATAAAATAGAAACGTATGGAATACTATTTTGGTTGGTAAGAGATAATAAATACCTAGTAAAAGTAATTGAAGTGTGCAAAAATGGGTTCGTACACGAGCGATATCGATGAGAGAAAAATAAAAATTCATGTCTCAATAATGGATAATTAATTAAATGCGAATCTACTAGCATTGAAGTTAATGATACAGTAGAACTATTTTAGCTTATATTTTGTATTTGTGTGATGAGATTCACCTAATATGTCTAAATAATCTAGTAAAATTTCAATAAGAAATACTCTCTTTGTTCCAATTTATATAATATCGTTCGACTTTTGAGAGTCAAACAAAAAAATCTTTGTCGGCGATCTAATTGTATGCCCTTACAATATTTTAAATTGTTAATTATTGTGACTTATAATTTTTTTTTTATAATTTTTAAATATATAAATTATTTTTTTAAAAAAAAACTTAATAATTGTATATTTGAATTTACGGTCAAAATAAATTAAGACAGAAAAAGTATAAAGTATAAACTACTAGTTTAGGGGCAAAAAGAGTCAAAATGTTATTTGTCCAAAGTGCCTGCAATATTGTCATTTGTCGAAGGCTTATTTGACTCATTAATTGGTTTTAAAAGAGGCAAAAAGAAATGAAAAAAATGGAAAAGCTCTTATCTCACCGCCGTTTTCTGTTTACAACTGAGGTGACCAAGCTTTGCATTCACATGTTTTTTTTTCTTTTTCAGGGAATATAAGCTCTGATTTGCAGAAGAATTAAAATATTTTACCTACTTTAAAAATTATACAAAGTCTGTCAAATGTCGTGCATGAAATGATAAATTCCACATGATTCCAGTTGTCGTTTCTTCCATTGTTGGTAAATGAAGATTTCTTTAATTTTAACAAGAATCACAATATATATAGTTATACAAAAATAATATGACAGTACTTAGAAAACAAAAGTGAAATCGAGGAAAATGATTTATTCATTAGTTATTTACAATGAGAGGTTCATTACTCTACAACACCAAGAATTACTGTCAGTTCCACTTTTTACTGAACTCTGTCAACCATAATCCTCTAGTATAGACTTCATTCTCATGATCTTCAACATTCATGTATCAACTGTTGAGTTTTGATATTGGTGAATGGAAAATGATGAAATGAAAATTAAAGGGAGTAAAATGCTCTTTTGTCCCACATCGAAGAAAGAGAGGTGTATATATTACATTACACCTTCTCTAGTTGCTAAAAGGATTGAGAGGGCAAGGACCCTTCGCGTTGTCGTCGTCGCTCGCTCGACTTCAGATTGAGATTAAGAATCTTTTTGGACAAACGTTTCTTTAATTAATTTAATTAATTATTTAATTAAAAATAAATCCAACTATTCTGAATGGTCCAAACCTATAAATTCTTGATTATTCCAAGAATTTATTCATTCAATCAATTATTCAATTCCCGAATTTCAGTCTTGAACTCAAAAATATTTTGTCTTCATTCTGTGTAATATACTGTCGTTGAGTGGTTATTCACACGGAATTTGGAGTACTATTACGGTAAGATAATCGTTCTATCTGTGAGGCTATATTAGTTAACCTCGAGATCGTGAGGAAATAATTTCTGGGCGACACACTTTGAACTAAGTAGGCTCGATTACATTCTGAAATTATTTTTCAAAACAAATTCGGTTTTCGTTTATTGTTTCATGATCAATTTACTGTTAAGTAATGTTTATATCGTGTAATCTGTTTCACTAAGTGATTAACAGATTGTGTTGAAACATTATTTAGCCAAATACAGATTATTATACCAACATCAACTCAATTGAATTTCTTTCGTCGTAAAATTTGAAAAATTATATCCGCTGCAGCTTGATCTTTTTTGATGCAAGAAAGATTAAATTAAATACAAATGGGAGCGTAAAGTCCCAAACAAGAGATAGATGTTGCTTTTGGAGGAATTTTTAGAGATAATCAAGGGAAGCAGATATTGAGATATTCAAGTAAGTCGGGACCTACCTCAAGAAAAGGCTTAAAATTAGCCAAGGAAATGGGATATGAATAATTAGAAGTGGAAACAAACGACCTACTTTGATGTCAAGCTTATCAACGAGGCTGACAGACAGGTTCACCCTCTTAGAGATATTATTGAAGATTGCAAACACTTGTTGGAAGCCACCAAGGCGAATATCATCCACATATGAGGAGAAGCAAACAAACTTTCTAGCAAATAAAGCCCTAATTATGACGAAGAGTTGCTAATATGGGAAGAGGCGATCAAGAATATGGAGTTTTTGCTCCTAGCAAGTTTCACTAATGTAGCTCGTGAACGAGTTTAATATTTCTATTTAATATTTTTCAATGTACCAAGAAAAAACAAATAGAGATCTTTAATATTCATGCATAAGTTCAATTTATATCTCTTTCGTCGAAAAATTATATTGCTATAGCTGTGGGAAGTGTGGTGCCATTGTTGTAATGCCACAAGTGGAAATCTTCTGTTCAATTGAATTCCTTTCGGAAAATTATATTATTGCAGCTGTGGAACTTCGAATGCATTTTCATGGTTGTAATCCCACAAATAAAGATCTTGTTCAGGCCAAAATTCACTATGAATAGAATCATTGCTTTCAGCTCCCGCCAAATCCCATGGTGAATTATAGTAACAGAATTTATCAATTTTTTTACTAAGATCATGTAAAATATCAGGCAAATCAAGAAAAGGGTCCTCATTATTACTCCTCAAAGATGAAGCTGATACTGATGACTCTGTTTCTTCATCAGGAGAACAAGGCACTTCCATTGACTCACCTTTACTTTGTTCTTCCATACAATTTCTTGTACAAATATCCAAAGCGGCAGCCTTCGCGGCTGCAGCTTGAATATCCTTAGCGCATTTCGAAGCTGGTTTAGGAAATTGGTGAGCTAATTCAGGGAAATTAAGTAAAGCTAAGTGACCCTTTATGGCAACTGCAGCAACATCATGTGCTCTAGCAGCCATTTCAGGTGTAGCAAAAGTACCTAGCCAAATTCTTGATTTTTTTCTCGGTTCGCGAATTTCAGACACCCATTTTCCCCAACTCCGTTTTCTAACACCGTGGTATATAGGGTGTTTTGAGTCATCACTTTTCTTGGTTTTCTCAGTACTGTTAGTACATTTAGTTTCTTTGTACTGGTTGGTTTCTTGTTTTGATGATACTAAGGTTGTTGGTCTGTTTGTGAGAGATGAAGAAGAAGAAGAAGATGTTGTTTGGTTGTTGAAAATAATGAGAGATTTGTCTTCCATGGGTTTTCTTTGAGTTAGTGAAACACATGAGAAGGGGATGGAGCAATAGAGTGAGCTTCTTATAGTGTTTTTGGTTCTTGGGCTCATTGGCACTTTTATCTTTTTTACTCTAGATGGAATAATCCCCAAGAAAAAGGAAAAAGCAAAAGCAAATATCTCTCTCTCTATATATATAATGCAGATAATGTTCGCAAATGATCACATAACTATATATTTTTGTATCAAAGTTACATAATTTTTATTTTATCACTTAAAACTCATAAACGAAAGGGTCATAGCCAGAAATGTAACTTCTGATAGATTTTTTATTTTTACTTTTTTCATAATTTTCATTTTTTAAATAAATGACCATTGAAAAGATAGACAAAGAATCACCATTAAGCTCTTGGCTGAGGATTATCTTTTTGTTTTCATTATAGTTTATCATGAAAAAAAATTGAAATTAAGAAAATTATATTTTTATTAATTTCACCCTGGTCAGTATATGTAAGTTAAATACAAAGTAAAATAATAGCAATAATCTCCATATTTTTTTTTCTTAAGAGAAGAGACAAATATAAATCCTAGAATGAATTAAACATAAGGTTATTGTCGTTGTTTTTTTAACCAATTTGATTCATTTTCAGAAGCAGTAGGGACGATTTCTCTTTAAGCCATTGAACAGTTTGAACTCTATATTGGAAGAATGAATATAAACCTTTCACAATGTATATACTGAGCATGCATACTCAGTACTAGAGTATTGTATGAGACAAATCTTGGGTTCCACGTTATTCATATTCTCCCTTAACACTATAGGGATAGTTTGCACACCATAGTCATCCTGGAGCAATCTTATTTATCACTTTAGCAACATATTTTTCTTTGACTCTATGTTCTAGTACAACAACAAGAGTCACCTTATTTTCATATAGAAATACCTTCATTTTTCTTTGCTTATATACTTTATTCAGACCCCTTACATTCCAAGCTACAATCATTTAGGAAGATGGGGTTTGGTGGTGCACTACCTCCACTACTCCTATTACGCTGTCTTTCAGCTGTTGTGCCACCTATATTGGGATTTTGAAGCACTGTGAAATTCTTTACTGGAGCCTGAGTTTTGTGGTCTGCCTTTGAGTGGCCTTTAGCTGCTGATTTCCCTCACTGTTTGCCACTTTTTTTCTGAATTACCATTCTCCAACCCTATAGGTTGTTGATCACTAGTCTGTTTAGGCACATCTACTGTCACACCTGGTTGCAGAGAATCAACCTGTTGTACTTGATTCTTGTTGTCCATCACTATAGCAGTCCCCTCAGTTTTTTTTTCCAGGAGTTGGTGGTACTTTTGCTTGCTTGTTTCATATTAGGTGCCTGTGCTATTGGCTTCACAGCTCTTGGCACTTTGGGCTGTTTTACTACCTTCCCTTGGCAACTATGCCCAATCATCAAACAAATATTGTAATATCTTGGTTTTCAGTCATATGTTATAGGTTGTTGAAATATCTTGCCCTTAGTATCTTGTACCTTAACATAGTTAGGCAGCTTTTGTGTTATATTAATTTCTAATAAAATTCTAGCATAGAAAACCTTTTCAATACATGTACAATCATTCGCATAGATAGGAATCCCCAAACTACTTCCAATTCTACTCAAAGACTCATCACCCCAACAATCCAAAGGTAGGCTTGGCAATTGGATCAACAGTGGTATGGTTTGCAATATTTCTTCCTTAAAATTAAAATTAGTCTTTAGTAATAATAGGTTTCTTATTGATCGTGTGAGGCCCCGACAAGTGAATAGCCTCCTCATCTTCCTTATTATTGAATTGGATAATAAAATATCCTTCAGTATGGTAATAAACTCGGGACTTAACAACAAATTGCTTAATGGATACTAATAATCTATCAATTGCTTCAAATGTAGGGGAATTCCCAACAACATACAAAATTATGGCAAATTTCCATTTCTCATGCTGCCTTTTTTTTTTACTTCTTCTCCTGTTTCCACCCACCACATTTGCCCATGTTGGGGGGTTAGGGACCTACTAATTATATTTATACAAGTAAATATGAAAATTGACTTAAAAAAATTTGTACTAAAACAGATAACTCTTTCAAGAGTGTACTTATACCCTAAAACATAACTTAGCCAATTGACTTTTAGCCGAGCCATTTAGATCTTCCTATACACAAAAATCTATCACTTGTTTGTATTTTGAGATGAACGATGGGGTTTGAGATAACATAGTTAAACCATTTAGCTTCCGTCTCGTCATAGATTTTGAAGTTGAAATTTAAAAATTGAGTTTTTGAAGTCGCAAGAATGCTCCTATTTTGGAAGAGTCTTTAATTTTCCCCTCAAATCATTGGTTTTTAATTTTATCCTTCGGTATTTAAAGTAATAAAAAATGACATAAAATACCCTGACATCGAAAAAACAAACAAAAAAAAAAAGAAATTTGAACTCTAGGTTCGAACCCCAGTAGAGTAAAAAAAAGGTAATTTCGTAAGGCAAATGTTTCATAGAAACTATGCCTATTCGGAGACAAAGTTACATAGAAACTATTCCTTAAGGCTTCTGTTGAAATTAAAACTATGCTTTTGTCACGACTCGACCCGGTGCCCTACCTGGACACCCTTATACCCACTTGTCATATATAATCACACAAATACCAAGGATAATGTGAAAATCTGTAAATCATATCAAAATAGGCAAGCCGGCAAGGCTGCCACTATATACAGGAACATCCCGAAACGAGTACAACAGTATAGCTGGCCAAAACACATATACAATCCACACAAGTCCAAAACACATCTACCACCCACACCTGTCTACAGACCTCTAAGAGTATGATAGTGAAACATGACGGGACAGGGCCCCGCCGTACCCCTGTATATACATAAGTCTATAACAAAGTGCATGCAAAATGACTTGACTCGGATCAATAGAGCTCTCAATCACGAGCAGGAATCTAGGCGGAGGATCACCAAATCGAATATATGTACTGCGGGCGTGAAACACATCCGGGAAAGGGTCGATCTGAAATAATGTCGAGTATATAAAACATGAAGTACTGTAAAGAAGATCATAACTGACAAAAAAAGTAACATGAGACAAGTATAATAATCAAAATATCAATGCACCTATGCCTTATGAAATGAGAGTCAAAACATGTCCACATAAAATAAATCATATCCGTGGATGCCTGTCCACATAAACCGTATCCGGCCCTCTAGTGAGGGTCTCGGTGAACATATAATGTGTACACATAGTCATATCCGTGGATACCTGTCCACATATATCATATTCGCAGATGCCTGTCCGCATATCTCATATCCGTGGATGCCTGTCCACATCATCATCATATATATATACATTGTCGGTCCTCTAGCGAGGGACTTGATGAACAATGCAAGGAACTGCGCTCAAACATTGTCGGTCCGGGACTCGGTGAAATGATATATTCACACAAAGCACGAATAGATTATCATGAGCAACCATATGCAAATTAAATTATCATTTGACTCTCAATAGAATAAATAGAATGAACCGTCACTTGTAAAATCAAAGGCAACTATCATATCTAGTGTCACTAGGAATTAGGATTTAATGGAATTATGTACGTCCGTCGTAAACTCACTTAATATAAATCATGCCAAAAGAAAGAAGGATAGTTTCACATACCTTATTGTCTAACTAACCAACTCAATAATTAAAACTCGTCTCGATTAGCACCTCTACCTATAACAATAGTAATACGTCAGTCAACTCTATGATTACTAGCATACTTAATATGTATCGAATGATGACTCTCTTGTTATATAAAATTGAGCAGCACTTCCCTTACTTATATACGCATCCACAACTTACAAACAAGTCCAACAATACCAATAACAAGATACAACTCAAGAATATACCAAAACAGTCTCATATACTGCATATACGCTATCATTATACGTTCTTTTTGCTTAAATTCATGGAGTACAACCAAAAAAACAACCAAGGTGATTAATACACATATTTCTCATGTTAATTCAGCCCCTTAACTATATTAAAACAGTCATAAAAAACAGTTCATGTTCTAGCAACGACAAGAGTGCAATGTACAACTTTTCTACACCTTTATTCCTTTAGGACATATATTAGTAATTACCACAACGTATGTGCATGTTCATAACTTATAATTTTAGCATTATAACTCAACAAACCAACCCTTAAATTTTACACAATAATACCCACGATTTTGGAAAGGTTTCGGCCATAACAACATAATTCCATAACTCTTTTCTTAACTCCTTAAAATCCAATTTCATGTCTAATACTTTCATTTAACCAATTACAACTTTAATATCAAGATTTCTTTTCAATTTCAACATGCAATTAGTGACAATAATAGCAACAACAATAATAAAATCCAAGGTATACAAAACAACCCCAAAATCGATAATCATAACTCCAACAACAACCACACGCATTCCTCTTATTTCCAATTCCTCTTTAACATGAGTTTATCTCTTAACTACAACATCATTTAATCTTTCAAATACTCTATCAAAAGAAGAATTCTTATCTTAATTTTTAGCCCGAAACAATCCCTATAGCTCTAGGCCACTGCACCATTTTTGCACCATTTTCCTCAACTTACAATGACATGCATGCATCCTCTATGAGCTTAAATCCATCTTACTTGCATGTTTTTCTTCCAAATAAGTTATCTCCAAAACTTACAATTTCTGGGCAGATTATCGGCCAAATGTCGTGACCCACTGGACCGTGACCCACTGTTTAGGTGTTTATCTTGGCTTAGAACTTAGTTGAGGAGCTTAATCTTGGAAGAGAGGTAATTTTAGTCTCTAATTTGGCTATGGAGATGTTATACCCCGTATTTCCAGAGTATGTACGTGAGGACATACGTACAAAAATTTGAGCCTTAAAGATTAGGCAAGGACGAAATTTTGTGCACAAGTACCGAAAAGAATCGTTTTCCGACGAAACGTTTAGCAAGACTTGCGAAGGGAAAATTCCGGCTATATCATTTATATTTTTTGCGGATTTTTCCGAGAGACGAAAAACTTTGGACCAACAAGAGGGCGACACTTGTCACCCTCTAATTGGTGGACTTGTGGGCGGCATTGGGATGATTTGGAGGGCTTGTAGTTGGTAGGATATTTTGTGATAGTTGGTGTGGTAGATGGATAAGGTACACATGGATGAATCTTGACCCTACACTTGCCTTGCACTTGGTATGATCTTGGCCATTGGTTGGCCATTGCTTGACCTATAAATACCCCTCCCCTTTGAAGACTTCTTCATCCAAAAATTGTTCCAAGTCTTGAAAACCTTTCCCCCTCTCTTGTAGTGGTTCGTCCAAACCCCCCCTCCTAGTAGCCTTGGCCGAGAGTACCCCCCCCTGCCTAGTTGTTCTCGTAAAATACTACCCCCCCTCTTGGTAGAAATACTCTCCAAGTATTGTTACTATTCCCAAAATACCTTGGCCCAAATACCTTGTAGTATTCCAAGGTTACACTTATACGAAAAGCCCAGAAATACTATTATACTTCCCTTTAGTCACTAAACGAAACCTTAAGGAAAATCTTCACGGTTGGTTGAAGTATTAGGAAGAAGTTTCGTAGAACTTCTAAGGGTTGTTTGGAGTGGGTTGGAGCACCCAGAGTGGGAGCTAAACGTTGCTCAGGATCGACATTATAACTTGGATAATTTTGGGCTTATCGAGGTAAATACTCTTGACCTTCTATTGTAATTGGAAATTACATACTGTAGTTGTATAGAAATGAATATAAGATTCATAGAAGAGAATTGAGCGTAATAGAAGGATATTACTGAAAAGACTTGAATGAAATCACATCGGAAGAATAATCTCTGAGTAGTCTAGTCATTGATAGACTTGTATAACCTTTATAGGTTGAATGTTCTGCGAGTAGCATGTACTACTTGAAAGGTGGACAAGGCTAGCGGGTTATAATAGTGGAGCGTTTTGCTAATAGTCGATAATCGTCGCGGTATGTGATTCTTCCTATACTCTTGAGCATGATATTTTAAATATATATATAGTACGGTAGACGTACGTGTGTGAACTGAATAATAATTACGGCAATGTCTTTTGACTTAAGCCTGAATAATACTTACGGCAATGTCTTGTGACTTAAGCCTGAATAATAAGGATCTTGAAGCATTTCAAAAGAATACTGAATCATTTTTAACAGAAGAGTAATGCTTGGTTTTAAAAGCTTAAGAGTTATACTAACTTTATGGGAAGTTAGGTATAACGGCTTAAGAGAGATAAAAAGAATGGTTTATTAATTTTAGAAGTTAAGAGACTTGATCTTAAAAGATAAGAGACTTGACTTAAATAAATTAATATGAGTTTTGTGTGAAACCTCATTCGTGAGTAATGAGTACTTGGTTTTTAAAAGGAATAATGTTTTACTGATTTCGGAAATGAGAATGAGTATCGAACAAACCACAGCAGCGCTAATAAAGGGAAATGTATTGACTAATAAAGTATTATTAAAATCAGTAGAAACCTCCATCTGCATAGAAGCTAAGATGAGACAAAATGATATTACATTTCCTAGATCATGGCTGCTTAAATAAGATTGATTATGAACAAGAATAACCTACTCACATATAAGACATATGTATCTCAAATTGTCTTAAAGGAGAATTATATCATTAAGTGATTAAAACTATGAACTACGAAAACTTTAGAAAATGAGAAACTTGAGCATTTGAAATTAGGCAAACTTGAACGTTTGGAAAATAATGTTGTTACTTGATTTTACAAAGGGAAGTGTTTTGATTTACTTAAAAAGATAGTCACTCTATTTTATACTACGGGTATTGTGTGACTTTTGTGAAAGAAACAGATCTTTTAAAGAGTTAGTGTATGAAGTACTTTGGGGATAAATTCCCGAACTTGTTAACATAAAGAAGAAAGTACCTTGTGTGAAGAACTTGATTGTATTGGTCTGTGATAGCCTTGTAATACTTTCTTGTTGATTTGGTAAGTAAACATGTTAGGATGCTGCGTGTGTTTGTATCTTGTGATATTCTTGTTGTGCTTACGTTGTTGAACTTTAAGCCCGTTGTACTGTTATTATATCACATACCCCCTTGACTTATTATACCGAGGACTTGCCACCCTTGATGCGGGTCTATCGGCTATCACGGTCTATGTGACTACGCGGAGCGGCGATATGCTCGAGATTGATCATTCGGGTGTTTTATCCCGATGTGGGGATGCCTATGCGATGCTGTGTGACTATGCGGTCTATTGAGACTATGCGGATTGCGGGAGTCGAGGGAGTGCAGGGGTTAGCTACCGTCGCGGTCTATCGACCTATGCGGTCTACATGTGTGACTATGCGAGTGCGGAAGTCGAGATTAGGCGCAGCGTAATGATCTTATGGCGATCGGCCTTGCTTGATCATTAGAGGCCTAGAAAAGACCGATTCTGATATATCTATTTCACTCTTGTTTATGTTGTGGGCGTAAGACCCATAGTTATAATTGAGTGATGACTTTGAGGCATGAGTCACGACTTGACATGGCCGCTTATTTATTGTGAATCGTAGTTTGGTTATCATACATGTCTCGCTTTTTATAGACTACTATGATTTCATTTCTGATATTTTGATTTCACATACTTGGTACTGTTATCGACCTCGCCCGGGCTGCGTTCATGCCGCGGTGAGAGTACACGATCGTTGATCCTCGCTCATAGGGTCACCGTTCGGCGTTTGGGAAGCTCCGTTTCTCGGAGGCTTATCGATGGTATAGTCCTGTCGTAGTAGGTACTACATTCGGTATGGCGGGCCTGTCCGTCATTGTTGTCGTATCATTCTTAGAAGTGCAGAAATGCTGTTGTGGCGAGTTTGTAAAAAGGATGTAGCTGTTGGATTCATGTTTTTATATATATGCGAAGGGCAATCTTTCTCGATTAAGCAGTTTCTCATTCATATTATATTATGTCATGTTTTATATTAGATGATTACTCGATGTTGTATCACTAGGGTGCGGGGTAAGGCACGATCCACGGGCAGTCGTGACAAAAGTGGTATCAGAGCAGTTAATCCTCGGAAAGTGTCTACAGACCATATCTAGTAGAGTCTTGACTATCGGTATGTTGTGCACCATACCAATAATCAGGAGGCTATAGGATATTTAGGATTGGTTTCCATTCTTCTCACTCAGAGATCGTGCCTTAGAGCTGTGTTATAAGTTGGACCCCTCTAACGTATTTCTTTCCCTTACCGTTATGCCTCCGCGTAAAGGCAACGGCCCAAGAGGCAAAGCGGCGAGAGGCTGCGAGTTAATCTGAGAGAGGTTCTGAGCGCAGCCCAATCATCACTGAGGTGGTGCTTCATTCGGGGATTACGCGTCGCGGCCAGTGAGTTTAGCAGCGGCGGCGATTCCAGCTGCGGCCATGATGTATGAGCCTTGATTCCACGACCAGGGACAAAGAATATGGATTAAAAGGAATGGACCTGTTACTAGCTAGGATTTTAGCAACCAGAGAATATAGAGTGCACCGATATATCACGGGTCTTGATGACTATCTAAGAGAGGGTTGTGAAGAAGTAGCTCTTCAGTCAGGAATGAGCATGGCCTGCGTTCAGGCTTATGTGCAACAGGTTGAGAAACGTAGAGTTCGACAGGTTAATCAAGGCGTGAAGAGGGCCAGATCAGCAGAGTCCTTTGGTTACGTTCGAGGCGAACCGCCTCAGCAGCAGATTAGATATGCGCCTCCGCCAGTGCAGAGTGTTCCTCCACAGGGTTCAGGACGTTCGGGGTATGCCAGAGTTGGTCAGAACTCCAGGGCTTCTGGTTCACAGCTATACGTAGGTTCTAGCCAGCCGGGTTCAGTTTTCCCTCAGTGTTCACAGTGTGGCGTCGTCAGGAATGTCGTCTTTTCTTGGTGCTTATTTTACTTGCGGCCGGGGGCCATGTGGCGAAAGAATGTGCAGAAGGATGACTCGGCCTACGGATCGATTGCGGATTGGTGCGGAGAGGAAGGGTGTTAGCGGAGAGGCCACCCCCACCTCGATGTAGCGTTGTGGTAGTATCGTTGAAGTGTCGTACTACTTGACAACTTGTTATGCGCGCGCGCAGGGGCCATTTGCGAGAATTGTCCGGCCAAGGGTGGCGGATGTGGAGACTTCGCCGGGATCGATGACTAGTTCATCACGCCCACCTATCATCAGCAGGCGAGGTTTGATTAGAACGACAAAGGGGAAGTGAAGCGGTAGATACATGTATATCCTTGAACCCTCTAGAGATTGTAGGTGTGATAAGATAAGCGTATCTTAAGTGTTATGTTCAGATAACATAAGTGTTAATTGTGATTAGAAATCATGGTTAGTTAACCGGGTAAGATTGGGGAGCAGAGAAAGTGTGAGCCTTAGAGTTTCATACGTAGGGACCTTAGAGGTAAGGCCATCTCGAGTAAAAGATGTTTTTTTTTATGTGTTTAACCCTTATCGGAGTGCATAGTGCACGTGAGATATAGTTGTATAATAAGTCCCTGAGTAGTGTGGAATGAAAGAGGGTAGTTGAACTAAGAAGACCACTAGGTTTTCGTGACTTGATTAGTGAGATCGTTCCGGGTCGGGGAACATGAGTTTTTGCGCGATAGCGGGTCGGGTTGAGGACGATGCGGGTCAACCGCGACTTTGTTTTGGTGGTAAATTCGGTTAGGTGGTCGCCAGGTGGTAGGGTCACGAGGGTGTTAGGCCCAAGTTTAGTAAACCAGCGTACGAGTTCGTGGATGCGTTCGACCAGTAGTCGGGCCATTGAGGTCAGCCCATCTTGTCCTTCAGTCAAGACCGTTCACTCGGCAGAGGGTTATGCGAGATGTTACATCCGGAAGGTTGTAAGGCTGCACGAGGTGCCTACCTTCACCTTATGACAGGCAGTGGAGCCCAGGTTACGGCTATTTCTTTTTCTGGAGGTTTTTACCAGGCAGGGTTGAGGAACTCAGGTGAGTCTCAGTATCGCATTCGCCCTCGGGCCAGTGTTTGGATTTCAGGGGTAGCTGTAAGGATTGTTGCCTCCGGTTAAGGGAGTGTTTTTATAACCACCATTTCAGTATTCGGATATCGCCTTACGAAGCCTCGTAGGGGCGGTAGTGTAAGTTGCCGGTCGATTGGTTCGATGTTGGCAAAGTTCAGATAGTTGGTTCATACTTGTTTCGGCAGGATGTGGATAGGGTGAAGCTTATCCAAAGAGGTTATTGGCAGCTCAGAGTTAACAGAAGTCGTGCGGATAATCGGCGACGATGCTTGGAGTTCAGGTTGACGGTGGGTCTTCTTGAAGGTACCACCCCGGAAAGGGTGTGACGAGTTTTGGAAAACAGAGGAAACTTAGCCCGAGTTACTTTGGGCCTTTTCAGGTTATGTGAAGAATAGGCCAGGTTGCCTATAAGTTGGCATTGCCATCCGACGTAGGGAGCAGTACGTCCGGTCTTGCATGTTGCTATGTTCGGAAGAGTATCGGAGATCCATCCAGAGTATTCTCAGTTAATGATGACCAAGTTGGAGGTAGTAACCCAGAGTTTTGGAAACTGAAGTAGTAGCAGGAATGTGGTAAGTTATGAGAAAGAGTTCGAGTGTACGAGAAGGGTACGACGAGTAAGGGAAGAAGCGAGCATGTGTTAAGAAAGTAGATGTGATCTTTTCTTTTGTAAAGTGAAGGTGCGAAGGGAGTATCTTTTAGCCCTTGGGTGGGTGTTTTTGTGATGTTAGAGGTGATTCCTCGTGGACTTGGATGTAAGTATTTGCGCGGGTGTTTTCTGTGGCCATGTGTGGCATTTGCAAACTGGTTAAGCTATGAGGAACTTGATCGTTATCTGTCTTGAGAAGGAACATTCGGGACGAATGTTTCTATGGAGGGGAGAATGTTATACCCCGTATTTCCAGAGTATGTACGTGAGGACATACGTACAAAAATTTGAGCCTTAAAGATTAGGAAAGGACGGAATTTTGTGCACAAGTACCGAAAAGAATCATTTTTCGACGAAACGTTTAGCAAGACTTGCGAATGGAAAATTCCGGCTATGTCATTTATATTTTTTGCGGATTTTTCCGAGAGACGAAATACTTTGGACCAACAAGAGGGCGACACTTGTCACCCTCTAATTGGTGGACTTGTGGGCGGCATTGGGACGATTTGGAGGGCTTGTAGTTGGTAGGATATTTTGTGATAGTTGGTGTGGTAGATGGATAAGGTACACATGGATGAATCTTGACCCTACACTTGCCTTGCACTTGGCATGATCTTGGCCATTGGTTGGCCATTGCTTGACCTATAAATACCCCTCCCCTTTGAAGACTTCTTCATCCAAAAATTGTTCCAAGTCTTGAAAAACTTTCCCCCTCTCTTGTAGTGGTTCATCCAAACCCCCCCTCCTAGTAGCCTTGGCCGAGAGTACCCCCCCTTGCCTATTTGTTCTCGTAAAATACTACCCCCCTCCCCCCTCTTGGTAGAAATACTCTCCAAGTATTGTTACTATTCCCAAAATACCTTGACCCAAATACCTTGTAATATTTCAAGGTTACACTTATACGAAAAGCCCAGAAATACTATTATACTTCCCTTTAGTCACTAAACGAAACCCTAAGGAAAATCTTCACGGTTGGTTGAAGTATTAGGAAGAAGTTTCGTAGAACTTCTAAGGGTTGTTTGGAGCGGGTTGGAGCACCCGGAGTGGGAGCTAAACGTTGCTCAGGATCGACATTATAACTTGGATAATTTTGGGCTTATCGAGGTAAATACTCTTGTCCTTCTATTGTAATTGGAAATTACATACTGTAGTTGTATAGAAATGAATATACGATTCATAGAAGAGAATTGAACTGTAATAGAAGGATATTACAGAAAAGACTTGAACTGAAATCACATCAGAAGAATAATCTACAGAGTAGTCTAGTCATTGATAGACTTGTATAACCTTTATAGGTTGAATGTTCTGCGAGTAGCATGTACTACTTGAAAGGTGGACAAGGCTAGCCGGGTTATAGCGATGGGCGTTTTGCTAATAGTCGATAATCGTCGCGAGGTATGTGATTCTTCCTATACTCTTGAGCATGATATTTTAAATATATATATAGTACGGTAGACGTACGTGTGTGAACTGAATAATAATTACGGCAATGTCTTTTGACTTAAGCCTGAATAATACTTACTGCAATGTCTTGTGACTTAAGCTGAATAATAAGGATCTTGAAGCATTTCAAAGAATCTTGAATCATTTTTTTAATGTAAGAGTAATGTTTGGTTTTAAAAGCTTAAGAGTTATACTAACTTTATGGGAAGTTAGGTATAACGGCTTAAGAGAGATAAAAAGAATGGTTTATTAATTTTAGAAGTTAAGAGACTTGATCTTAAAAGATAAGAGACTTGACTTAAATAAATTAATATGAGTTTTGTGTGAAACCTCATTCGTGAGTAATGAGTACTTGGTTTTTAAAAGGAATAATGTTTTACTGATTTCGGAAATGAGAATGAGTATCGAACAAACCACAGCAGCGCTAATAAAGGGAAATGTATTGACTAATAAAATATTATTAAAACCAGTAGAAACCTCCATCTGCATAGAAGCTAAGATGAGACAAAATGACATTACATTTCCTAGATCATGGCTGCTTAAATAAGATTGATTATGAACAAGAATAACCTACTCACATATAAGGCATATGTATCTCAAATTGTTTTAAAGGAGAATTATATCATTAAGTGATTAAAACTATGAACTACGTAAACTTTCGAAAATGAGAAACTTGAGCATTTGAAATTAGGCAAACTTGAACGTTTGGAAAATAATGTTGTTACTTGATTTTACAAAGGGAAGTGTTTTGGTTTACTTAAAAAGATAGTCACTCTATTTTATACTACGGGTATTGTGTGACTTTTGTGAAAGAAACGGATCTTTTAAAGAGTTAGTGTATGAAGTACTTTGGGGATAAATTCCCGAACTTGTTAACATAAAGAAGAAAGTACCTTGTGTGAAGAACTTGATTGTATTGGTCTGTGATAGCCTTGTAATACTTTCTTGTTGATTTGATAAGTAAACATGTTAGGATCTTTGCGTGTGTTAGTATCTTGTGATATTCTTGTTGTGCTTACATTGTTGAACTTTAAGCCCGTTGTACTGTTATTATATCACATACCCCCTTGACTTATTATACCGAGTGCTTGCCACCGCGATGCGGTCTATACGGCTATGCGGTCTATGTGACTATGCGGGCAGCGGTATGCTCGTGATTGATCATTCCGGTGTTTTATCCGTGCGGGGATGCCATGCGGCTGTGTGACTATGCGGTCTATTGAGACTATGCGGATTGCGGGAGTCGGGAGGGTACAGGGTTAGCTACCCCGTCGCGGTCTATACGACTATGCGAATTACATGTGCGACTATGCGGGCTGCGGAAGTCCAGATTAGGCACGCATAATGATACTATGGGCGATCGGCCTTGCCGATCATTAGCGGCCTAGAAAAGACCGATTCTGATATATCTATTTCACTCTTGTTTATGTTGTGGGCGTAAGACCCATAGTTATAATTAGTGATGACTTTGAGGCGTGAGTCACGACTTGACATATTTGCTTATTTATTGTGAACTGTAGTTTGGTTATCATACATGTCTCCGCTTTTTATAGACTACTATGATTTCATTTACTGATATTTTCGATTTCACATACTTGGTACTGTTATCTTGACCTCGCCCGGGGCTGCGTTCATGCCGCGGTAGTACACCGCGATCGTTGATCCTCGCTCATGTGGTCACGATTCGGCGTTTGGGAAGCTCCGTTTCTCGGAGGCTTATCGGTGGTATAGTCCTGTCGTAGTAGTAGGTACTTACATTCGAGGTATGGCGGGGCCTGTCCCGCCATTGTTGTCGTATCATTCTTAGAGTGCAGTAAATCGTTGTGGCGAGTTTGTAAAGGATATGCTGTTGGATTCATGTTTTTTTTTATATATATGCCGAAGGGCAATCTTTCTCAGTTAAACTGTTTTCTCATTCATATTATATTATTTTATGTTTTATATTCCGCTGATTACTCTGATGTTGTATCACTAGGGTGCCCGGGGTAAGGCACCAGTCACGGGCCCGGGTTCGGGTCGTGACAGGAGATGAGAGGAAATTGGTTGGAGGGAGAGAGGGATAAGTGAAGGATGAGTTTTGAGTTAAAATGTAGAGACATATTGGTATATGTGAGCATGGGCAGATTTTTAGGTGGGGGGGGGATACAAGTTCCCATAATTTTGTCCACTAATTATCATTCCCTCCATTAAAATTAATCCTAAAATTAATAAATCAATCAATCTTCCACATAATCAATCTTATTTAAACTCGAAAATTTCATGTCCTACTTTTTTTATTATACACGACACTTAGTCCATACCACATTTGTTGTATCCAAAATCATTCCGGGATTACATCCTTTGTATACTAATTTTCGTATTAGCATATGTAAATATATTTTATGTCCAATATTCGAATATTACCTCCTTAATTATGTTCACAAATTATCGCCCTAGGACTACGAGGTGTAACATCTTTCCCCCTTAGAAACATTCGTCCTCGAATGTTCTCAATAGGTCTTATGCTAGAAAAATTTCGGCAGAGTCTTCTTTATAACCATACTTACCAACCTATATTCAGCAAACCAAAGATGTCTCACAGGGCCACAATATATCACATACATTATCTACCAAGCAAAATAGTCAAGTAAGGAATAAATTACCTGTAGGCATAGGGAACAAGTGGGGATACTTCTTCTTCATTTCATCTTCTGCATCCCAAGTCATCTCTTTCCTATTATTGTTTCGCCATAATACTTTGACGGAAGACACATCCTTTGTACGTAGCCTTCGAACCTGAAGATCAAGTATAGTTATGGGGCTCTCCTCATAAGATAACTCCTCTATCACCTGGACATCATCTACTAGGAATACTCTAGAAGGATCACCAATACACTTACACAACATCGATACATGAAAGACTGGATGTATCTCTTCCAAATCAGATGGAAGATCCAACTCATAGGCAACCTTGCCTATCCTATGAATAATCTGATAAGGTCCAATGTATCTCGGGCTAAGCTTTCCCTTCTTACCAAACCTCATCACACCCTTCATGGGCGATACCTTCAAGAACACCCAATCACCGATTTGAAACTCTAAGTGTCGACGCCGATTATCTGTATATAACTTCTGTCGACTCTGGGCTGCCAACAATCTTTCCTGAATAAGCTTCACCTTATCAACATTTTGCTGAATCATGTCTGGGCCGATTAACTTAGTCTTGCCTACGTCAAACCAACCAATAAGTGACCTACACTTTCTCCCATATAAGGCCTTGTACGGTGCCATCTGGATACTGGAATGGTAGCTATTATTATAAGAAAACTCAACAAGTGGTAAATGATCATCCCAACTACCTCTGAAGTCAATAATACAGGCTCTCAACATATCCTCTAGTGTCTGAATAGCACGCTCAACCTGCCCATCAGTCTGAGGATGAAATGTTGTGCTAAGACTCACCTGTGTCCCCAACCCCTTCTGGAACAATCTCCAAAAGTTAGCTGTAAACTGAGCTCATCTATCTGTTATGATAGATGTGGGAAACCCATGAAGTCTCATTATCTCTCTGATGTACAATCTAACATAGTCTTCAGCTGAATAAGTAGTCCTGACTGGAAGAAAATGGGCTGATTTCGTCAGCCTATCCACAATCACCCATATAGAGTCATACTTCCGCTGAGTACGAGGTAAACCTGTAATGAAGTCTATATTAATCACTTCCCATTTCCAAGTCGGGACCTCTATCTCATGTAGCAATCCACCAGGCTTCTGGTGCTCGACCTTAACCTGTTGACAATTCGGGCACTGAGCAACAAACTCCGCTATGTCCCTTTTTATGCCATCTATTGGGATATTTCCGTATGCTCAACGCAAGTGTACATATCGTTCACAAGTAATATAGTCTGATAAGACCGAATATCATCCTCAGAGACTGGTTTTTAAGTACCGTTATGTCACGACCCGACCCCGGGGCCGCGACTGGTGCCCTACCGGGGCACCCCGTCAGGTATACATCAGAGAATAGCAGCGGAACATACATACACATAAACCTGTATATATAAAACATCACTGGCTAGCCGACGAGGCCGCCTTTCATAGATTAAACTTAATCAAAAGTAAACAGTACAACTTGTTCTTACAGCCCAAAACCACAAACGTGACTACAGACCTCTAGGAATAACAACTGTGACGGGACAGGGCCCCGTCATACCCCTGAATGTACAAAAGTCAACACCGTCAGGGAACCGTACCAAAAGACAAAGCCTCCGGAGAAAGGGAGCTTTCCAAGAATCGAATAGTGATCCTAAAAGTGCGGAACAACAAGCTATGCACCTCAACCTGCGGCATGAACGCAGCCCCCCGAAGGAGGTCAGTACAACACGTACCAAGTATGCGAAACTGGAAAATACTGAAAATACCTCATAAGTCTAAAATAACTGGAGACATGTATGATAATCACTTTACAAAACACTGTGCCTTACTAATAATGAGAATATCAATCATATACTATACTGCATGAAAATAGGAAGCTCATGATCAAAGCAAGGTCATCCGCCCCACAGTATCATTAAGCACTCCTACTCCGGGGACTATTTCACCCGCATGGGTCATGTGGACCCGCATGAGGTATTTCGCATGATGTACTACTTCGCGTGGGACTATTTCACCCGCATGAGCCCTACGGACTCGCATGAGGTATTCCTCGCATCGTGGGTAGCAAATCCACGGAATATACAAATGTCACAACCACAATGGAAACATACCCGTGGGATCCCACATCACTGTCGGTACGTTCAGGTAACCTCATGCTGCATGCCTCGGAATCCCTCATCGTAAGCATGTCCAAGGTGCATACCCGTGGAATCCCACCTCACTGACGGTACATCTAAATAAGCTCATACTGCATGCCTCAAAATCCCTAATCGTAAGCATGTCCAAGGTGCATACCCGTGGAATCCCACATCAATGTCGGTACGTCCAAGTACTTTCATAACTTCTTTAGGCTATCATTAATCTACAAAAGAAGAAACTCATTTGACCTTAAGGCACCTTCTCATTGCTTAATCAAATCCGGAGAATTTAACCCGAAGTACTATGTACTTCTACTCTTTTTCAAAAGATCCATTTTTCACATAAAAATTCCCATTTTACACTCTAAGCAATTTGATGCCTTTTAAATCAATTTGCCCTACTTAATTTCGATTCTTTCATCTTTGTTTACCTTACTCAAGAAGACCATTCCTTTAACCTTCCATAAAGTTATTATAAACAACTCCCCATAAAGCCGTTATGCTAACTTTATGCTTTAGAAATTAAGACATTCTTATCCTTTCATAAAGCCGTTATGACTAACTTCCCATAAAGCCGTTATAACTCCTTATAAACAATTTCGTTCTTTTATTTACCAAGAGACTTATACTTCAAATCAGTTTACACAATTTTCAAAATACTTTTTCCTGTCAAGAAATCCTTGTCTACCTTATTAGAATAAACCATTCCTCAAGAACAAGTGAGTTAACTCTCTAACTCAACCAACCTAGACATTCTTTAAAAATAAGACAAAGATACCAAAAGGATTTACTTCATTTAAATCACGTACGTCTACCGTATTATATAGTTTTAACTACTCATGCTCAAGAGATAAGAAAGTTTCACATACCTCTTCGGTCAATCCACTTGCTAAGTCCAAAATACCGCACGTAGTACGTCAACCTATAATGACCATAATATGTTTATTAACCTCTAGCTTCAACGTAGAATATCCCAAGTGCAAAGTCATTAAATCCTACGGAAAATTGGGCAGCATTTCCTTTGTTTCTACATACTTTGCCACCTTTTCAAGGTCCGAATTCAATATCCAACGCCACTTTTAAGGCCCAATAATCCAAACATTTCAAAGGGGATTACACACCTAAACTTGGATGTGTAAAATTCTGCCCCACAATGCATAACAACTAACTCAACAAGTTTAAGGTAGTATTTTGGCTACAACATGCTTACATAACCTTATTATCCAATCCTTTCATATCCAACCCATATTTATTACATGCAATTTATCTAGGAGCAATATTTTCAACTACAAGTTCTTTCTTCTTTACATGCAACACCCAAAAACTATCAACAAGAGAAAGAATTGTTACCTTAGAGCTTTAGCCAAATTAATCCAACAAATTTTCTAGCATCCTTTCCAAAAACACCACCACAATAACTCCTACAAGCTTGCAAATAAGTTTCCTTCTTGCCACATTTTTCAGAATTTTCTCAATCCTTGATTCCCTCTTGATTTTCTAGAGAGAAGGAAGAGTTTCTAATTTAGAGAGAGAGAAGAGCTTGAAGAATGACCAAGTCTTCAAGACTTGGTCAATAAATAGTGCATGCAAAAAATCAGATGGGGGGGGACACTTGTCACCCTCCCATGGCCTTTTTAAAAGAAAAGATCTGATTTTCCTCAGTTTTTCCGCCAGAAACTCCGCCTCGGCGCCGCGGCGCTGAAACCCCTGCAACCCCACAGAACTTCCGCGCCCTGCTTCGTGCGCGCGTACCGTGGCTCTGTCGAATTATTTTTCCGTCCATTGCGCCGAACTTGTAACTTCCATAACTTTCTACTCCGATGTCCTATCGACGAACGGTTGGTTGCGTTGGAAACTAGACTCAACGAACTACATACTAGGATTTTGAAACACCTAGGAACTCTCAATGTAATGGGTCATAACCCGCCTCAAAGTTGACTAAAAACCCGTCCGAAACAATCCGTCAACCTATCTTTCTAAAATTTTAAGTCTTAATCCCTTTCATACGTCCCCCTAAGCATGACCCGAACTACGGGGTGTAACACGTTATCTATTTTATGTTATCTATTTGGCAATCGATAATTGAGTTTGGTTTTTGTTTAACTACTAGAATAATTTCAAGAATTAACTAAACTATTTAAGTTGTGATCTGTTATGAAGGAATTAGTTCTTCCAAAATCCTCGACTATCCACTTTATTCAATGCTTAATGCAACTAGAATGGCTTCTTCTTCTACGTTAAGATAACGGTTAACTAGACTGTCTTATATTCCGGTTAGGATATATAATCACTCAACCCCAGTGCAGAACTCTTCTATATTTCTATGATAGGATTTACCACATAGAAGGATTAAGAACAGTAAACTATAATGCTACACAAGTATCGGGGTACTTTCGTCCACGATTTTAACCTATGTCTATTCAATTACAGCATATCCAAATCTCTCATTTCGGTTCTTGATTCGAAATCATATAGATTATGATAATTAGTTATCAATTAACGATCAAACATTCATACCAATTATTGAATAAATCTTAACAAGTGAAGAAGAAATCAAACTACTGAATTAAGTCATGAAATAAAGTTTCAAGCGATTCATAAGGAAAACTCTAATAAAGTGTTTAGCTCCTAGCCATAGTCACACTAAAAACTAACACAAAATCCATACATAAACTGAATTAAAAAGAAAGAAAGAAAAATTACGTAGAACTAAGTCTTCAATTGTAGCCTCAATCCTTGCCCTGAGTTGTATTGTATGATAGAATGAACTCCTCTCCCCTAAAATAATCCCTAGGGCTTAAATATGTTGCAAATTCGTGCCCTATGGACCCTTCTTCCCTTGACCAATTCTAACTCGGATCTAAAAATTTGCGCCTCGGCACCGCGGTCCTGCAGAGTGGCACCGCGGTGCCGAAAGTCCTACAGCCTGGCAGTAAATATGGCACCGCGGTTCTGTCTGAATGGCACCCCGGTGCCAAAAGTCCTGCGGGGTCTCTGATCTTCTGGAACCGTAGTTCTGCTTCTGGGCACCGCTGTGCTTCTTTGCCTTCGTCCGAATTATCAATTTTCAACCTCTTTCTGCCTCGGGACCTTCTTTTATGCCCACTTTTCATTCCTTTTCGTCATTTTGTCTTTTTGAACCGCTGTGACTCAAAAGAAAGAAAAACGAACCTAATACTATACTAAACACAATAAAACAAGTAAAATACTAATTAAAAATGACTCAAAAAGCGTATACAAAATACGCCTAACAAACCTCCAAACTTAAACTTTGCTATCCCTCGAGTAAAGCAAAAAACAAAAATAAAGAAATAAAATCGAAAGGACTCAAAGACTCAAATCAAGCAGCTGCACAAGGTTACTTAGAAACACATGAACGTCAGTGAGATAATATGTTGGAACATATAGCATGAATATAGCAATCTAGAATTTCAAGCCAGATATTTCGCAAATTCATTTCAATCACACTCAATGGAAATATGACCACTTACCCTATGCATGTTAATTTCATTTAGTTCTATGAGCCTGTTTACTTGTTATTCTCCACTAATCATAGACATATATTTTAGAGATCTTCAGGACTTTTCGGGGTTGTAATGTAGGCTTAGGCAGGGGTAGGTAAGAGTAGACATTTAGGCTCAATTTACGTACCATAAGCGTTTTTTTCATTCAATCATTTGTCCTTCTTTTTGGTATTCTTTTTCAGTTCATACCTATCACTCCCCTTTTCTCTTTTTGAGAGTGTGAAACACATTCACATAGGCACCCTCAAACTTAAACTTTTACATTATTTTTTATTGGGGTGCATCAATTTTTTTTCCATTCTCTTTTGGTATTTCTTTTTCACTCTTTTTCATCCCAATTTTTAATTACTGCTTATGGCACAAGGGAATAATAGGGTGTCAAAGAAATAACTTATTTTAGGCTCAAATGAGCTGACTAGGGATACAATTTGTTGCAAGGTAGGTAATGAATGGTAAGAAGGGCTAACAAAAAAATGTCTGAGTCATCTCCCTAAACATGTACGTCCTAACTATTTCGCCTCAAATAACAAGCAATCAGACTGCATAGACATTTTTCAATTGACAACGCATAAGCTAAGAACAAATATCCCAAATAATCAAATTTTTATGAATTTTTGGCATATCTTACTTGAGCACACCGATTTTAGCTTCTAATTCCATTGTATTATCCACTTAACTCACTAGGCGTTTTCAGCAACTACATCATGCATGATCATAAAAATATTGACTCATATGGACACAATAAAAGACACAAAACAAAACACAATAAAAGACACAAAACAAAGACACAAAAACATGAGGTACCCCCCCCCCCAAACTTAACTGACACATTGTCCCAAATGTGTAACGACTCAAAAATTAAACAGGGACGACTTACAGACATACAACAGCTCAAAATGGTGGTGGTGGCGGTGGATATTGCACCGAGACGGTATCTGTGGGAGGAGATTTGGCGATTCAGGGCCTTTTTATTTTTCGGAAATCGCTAATCGGCACCGCGGTGCTGACTCGACTCCGTGTTTTCCACCCTTTTCTTCATGCTCATTCTCCGATTCCTTCACCTTGCATCACAATACAATAAACATACCAAAAGTGAGACTGTTCTATTTAAACTAAATTGCATAATTTAAACATTGAGTCGCCTCCCAAGTAGCGCTGTCTTTAACGTCTTTTAGCCGGACGCAGGTTCATCATCAAATCATTGGGGTAAATTAACTCCGCAACCTATCCACTTCAAAATCATTCTCCTCTTCCTCACTCTATTTTTCTTTTTCACAGTATTGGGTTCAGTAGAATTTACCTGTTTGACAGCTTCCATTTCATCCACTTTTGTTTCATCTTTCAAACTAGCCTGTGGGCTCACAGTTGTAGGAATGATCTCCAAAAAGTTTTTGTCTGTGCTTGCTGATCTGCTGTGTCAATTGTGCTTACTGCGAAACACTTGTTGCTAGCCTGGGACCCAATGGTGGATTTGAACACCCAGAATACCATCTCTTCTTCCTGAACCCTTAGTCTCAATTCCCCCTTCTCCACATCAATTAGAGCTCTACCCGTTGCAAGGAATAGTCTATCCAAAATAATGGGTATTTCATCATCTTCCTCCATGTCAAGAATGAGGAAGTCTGCTGGGAAGAAGAACTTTGACATCTTGACAAACACATCTTCAACTATGCCTCTGGGGTGCACCACGGTTCGGTCAGCCAGCTGCAAATTAACTGTGGTTGGTTTGGCGACTCCTTAACCCAATATCTTAAACACAGACAGAGGCATGATGTTGATACTAGCCCCTAAGTCACAAAGTGCCCTGTTGCATGTTACCTTGCCAATAGTGCAGGACAGGGGGAAGCTTCCGGGATCTTTCAACTTATGAGACAGTTTCTTTTGTAAGATAGCGCTACACTCCTCTGTCAACGCTACAGTCACATAATCCGCCAACCTTCTCTTCTTCCCAAGTATCTCATTCATGAATTTTAAGTATGTGGGCATTTGTTCTAACACCTCAATGAATGAGATATTAATGTGCAGCTTCTTAAACACCTCTAAGAACTTGGTGAACTGCTCATCGATGGCCTTCTTTTGGAGCCTCTGAGGGTAAGAGATTCTATCAGTGTATTCCCTCAAGGGTGTTGGTGGAGCTTTCTCAACTGTAGGGTGGTCCTCAGTGACCCCCTAATTTCCTTCCTCAACTGATTTATCACCCCCTTTCTCATGAACCACTGCGGGTTGGGGAGCAACCTACTCCAACTGCTCTTCATTCCTTAACAACACTGCCTGGCACTGCTCTCTTGGATTGACCTCTGTATTGCTTGGGAGAGTACCCTACGACCTGTTGGTTACCATCTTCGCTAGTTGCCCAACCTGCGTTTCCAGGTTCCTGAGATATGACCTGGTTTCAGACATGAACTGATTATGCGAATTTGTGAGTGTAAGCAATGCAACCCTCAACTCATCAGGCTTCTCATGTTGTGTAGGTGGTCTAAACTGCTGGAATGAGGTAGCCTGATTCTGTGCTTGCTAGTTCTGGTAATTACCCTGATATGGTTGCTGCTGAGCCTGGTCGTTCCTCCACAAAAAGTTAGGGTGATTTCTCCACCCTGGATTGTATGTGTTGGAATTATAAGGCCGCTGAAAGTTCCCAACTGCCTGAACCTGCTCCATTGACACATTATTAGGGTCCACCGCTGTGCATCTGTCAAAGGCATGCGGTCCACCACAAATCTCATAATTTACCGACATCTAGACTGCATTCACAGACATAGTGTTCTGCTACAGCTGCTTTGTCAAAAGGGCCACCTGTGCATTCAGGGCAGTGATGCCATTTAACTCATGTATGCCCATAGTCTTCCTGCTATTCACTGACCTATCGTCTGCCTCTTGATGATTGTTGGCGGTCATGTCTTCTAGTAACTCATGTGCCTCATTGACACTCTTTCTCATAAAGGCTCCCCCTGTTGCAGTATCAATGATGGTACGAGTAGTACCACTCAGCCCATTATAAAAAATATGGACTAACATCCACTTCTCTATGCCATGATGTGGGCATTTCCTTTGCAGATCCTTAAATCGCTCCTAGGCATCATAGAATGACTCACCATCCACCTGGTAGTAATTGTTTAGCTCTCCCTTTAACTTTGCTGCTTTTGAAGGAGGGAAGAACTTTGCAAGAAACTTTTGTGCTAGATCCTGCCAGGTGGTGACGGAGTTGGCAGGTAGTGAGTTCAACCAACTCTTGGCTCTGTCCCTAAGTGAGAACGGAAAGAGCCTCAGTCTAATGACATCATCAGTAACACCATTGTACTTGAAAGTGGCACACAGCTCCAGAAAGTTGGCAATGTGCATGTGGGGGCCTTCAGATGGAAATCCCCTAAACTATATTGTGTTCCGGACCATGCTCAGGATGGCTGGTTTGATCTCAAAGTTGTTTGCTCCTATTGCTGGGAGTCTGATGCATGTTTGTGCACCAGTGACCGTGGGCAGAACATAATCTCCCAAGCTTCTTTCTGCTGGGACAGGTATTGAATCTTCTACATGTTCAGTACCTCGTTGTTCGGTGGTTGGTTTTCCATGGTCACTGAATCAGCTATCCTTTTATTTCGCATATTTTACTTGCACGTTTTCCCAATTTCAGGGTTGAAGGGAACAAGTGTATCTGCTCCTCTCCTTCTGCGCATGCACTAAATCCCTGAAAAAGACCAAAATCAACAAACAAATCAAGTCAACAGGGTTCTAACAGTAAAAGAAAATAAAAACAAGCCAAAGTAGAAATAAAAATAGATTGTTCAATATTAGAAGTACGCCAGTCCCCGGCAACGGCGCCAAAAACTTGTTGGGATATTTTTGTATGCTCAACGCAAGTGTACGTATCATTCAGAAGTAATATAGTCTGATAAGATCGAATATCGTTCTCAGAGAATGATTTCTAAGTACCGTTCATCTATTTTATGTTATCTATTTGACAATCGATAATTGAGTTTGGTTTTTGTTTAACTACTAGAATAATTGCAAGAATTAACTATATTATTTAAGTTGTGATCAGTTATGAAGTAATTAGGGCTTCCAAAATCCTCGATTATCCACTCTATTCAATCCTTAATGCAACTAGAATGACTTCTTCTTCTACGTTAAGATAGCGGTTAACTACACTGTCTTATATTCCGGTTAGGATATATAATCATTCAACCCCAGTGCAGAACTCTTCTATATTTCTATGATAGGATTTACCACATAGGAGGATTAAGAACAGTAACCTATAATGCTACACAAGTATCGGGGTACTTTCGTCCACGATTTTAACCTATGTCTATTCAATTACAGCATATCCAAATCTCTCCTTTCGGTTCTTGATTCGAAATCATATAGATTATGATAATTAGTGATCAATTAACTATCAAGCATTCATACCAATTATTGAATAAATCTTAACAAGTGAAGAAGAAATCAAACTACTGCATTAAGTCATGAAATAAAGTTTCAAGCGATTCATAAGGAAAGCCCTAATAAAGTGTTTAGCTCCTAGCCATAGTCACACTAAAAACTAACACAAAATCCATACATAAACTGAATTAAAAAGAAAGAAAGAAAAATTACGTAGAACTAAGTCTCCAATTGTAGCCTCAATCCTTGCCCTGAGTTGTATTGTCTGATAGAATGAACTCCTCTCCTCTAAAATAATCCCCAGGGCTTAAATATGTTGCAAATTCGTGCCCTATGGACCCTTCGGCCCTTGGCCAATTCTAACTCGGATCTAAAAATTTGCGCCTCGGCACCGCGGTCCTGCAGAGTGGCACTGCGGTGCCGAAAGTCCTACAGCCTGACAGTAAATATGGCACCGCGGTTCTGTCTGAATGACACCCCGGTTCCAAAAGTCCTGCGGGGTCTCTGATCTTCTGGAATCGCGATTCTGTTTCCGGGCACCGCGGTGATGCTTTGCCTTCGTCCGAATTATCAATTTTCAACATCTTTCTGCCTCGGGACCTTCTTTTATGCCCACTTTTTGTTCCTTTTCACCATTTTGCCTTTTTGAACCGTTGTGACTCAAAAGAAAGAAAATCGAACCTAATACTATACTAAACACAACAAAAATAAGTAAAATACTAACTAAAAATGACTCAAAAAGCGTATACAAAATACTCCTAACACCATCTCACCAATATAAACATCTGAGGTCATGATACATCTTCCTTGACCCTGGATGAACAGAATAACGGGCATTGTGTGTCTCTCTCATAACCTGCCGTCGTAGCCCTGCAACATCAGGTACACACAATCTGCTGCCATACCGTAGCACCTGATGCGCGTAATATGCACACACTTTAAACGCAAGTGCACGTTATCGTATCAAGTAGTATAGTCTTAGATAAGACCGAATATCGTCCTCTAGGATTAGGGTTCAAGTACCAACTATCTATTTTATAGTATCTATTTGGCGAATTAATACTTGATTGGTTGTTTATAACTAAGAATTTCAAAAGCTATTTAAATGTAAAGAATTACTTCAGATGTGATGAGAATAGGGCTTCTATGTATCCTTACTATCCGCTTATGTTACTTGTTAATGCATTACTTATGGTGTTCTTCTTTTGGAGAAAGCAGGTTTACGAAATCGTTTTATACTCCCGTTAGGGTTATATAAACACTCAACCCGTGATTGTTCCTTACCTAACTTTCACGATAAGGGTAACTCATAGGAGGATTAAGCACAAAACCTAGTTGACCGTCACGCACAATGCGCAAAAATTAGGGTTGTTAAGCCTCTCATCAACGCTACAAATCTAATTGAGGTATTTTCATCCCCAATTCAAGACCGTCTACCCAACTTACAAGATATTCACAATCCTCCTTTCGTAATCTGATTAGAAATCATATAGTGATAACTAGTTGTGAATTAGCTACCAAGAATTCAACTCCATTATTGGATAGATCTCTCAATAAGAATAATAACCATAAGCATGCATTACTTTATAACATAAGGTTCAAGAATTCAACATAGAAAGCCTATAAGAGAATTAGTTCCTAGCCATGAATATGACAAGAACTAATTCAAAGTTCATCATGCAAAACTAAATAAATAAAGGAAAGGAAAAAGAAATTACTAAGCTAATGGTATCCAAACTCCAAGTCAAGAATCTTGAGTTGTGCAAGAAAGGGAAACCTCAAAAACTGCCTAGGGTTCTCCTTATATAGTTTTAAAACGCCTCCCTTCTTTTCCTTCCGCTGGCCCAAAAATCCGTCAAAAGACTAATTTTTCGCGTCGGCGCGCCTGTCATCGGCGCGCGGCTAAAGTTCTGCAAGACTTCGGGTGTTATGGCGCCGCGGCCCTGATATCTGCTGTCCGACGGCGCCGCGGCACTGCAACTCCGGTGGCTTCTCGGATGTTTAGGCGCCGCGGCCATTTGGTCTCACGAGGCGCGCGCTGGATCTTCTGCAGCTTCTCGAATAACAGCGCGCCGCCTCGCTTCGACAGGAGGCCGCGCGCAGTCCGGATTTCACTGCCTCGCTTTTCCGCCATTTGGCCACTTTCGCCACTTTGACTCAAAAGAAAGAAAAACTATCCTAATACGACACTTTGTATGTACAAAACGGGACAAAAGACTAACTAGACTGACTCACAAGGTGTATATAAAATACAGATCAAATACCCCAAACTTAACCTTTGCTCGCCTCGAGCAAAGATAGAAAAGAGAGAAAGTAAAAGACTCAAAGAATGAAAGAATAACAGACTCACCGCCATTGATCACTTTTCTTTGCATAGATGTTAACTAGAAAAACATGAAGGTTAGCGAGAATAATACGCAGGAACATATAGCATGAAATTTTCAAAGACACTAAACACATTAAGCTAGATATTTCGCAAACTCATATTCATCATGCTTAATGGAAGTCAATATACTAAATCATGCATATAAATTCAAGAATTCCTATGGCATGCTTTCTTGCTATTCTCCACTAATCCTGGATATACATAATAGAGATCTTCAGGACTTTGAGGTTGTAATGTAGGCTTAGGTAGGGGTTGGTAAAGATGGGCATTTAGGCTCATTTTTACGTACTCATACGCTCGTTGGCTTTTCAATTTTTCCTTTTTCTTTTGATTCTTTCCTTCACTTCATTCTATCTTTCCCTCTTTTGTTTTGGGAGAGTGAAGTGTATTATACTTACTGCACCCCAAACTTAGGCTTTGCCTCTTTCTTATTACTTTTCCATTGGGGCATCAAACTTGTTCACTCTATTTGTTTCTTCTTGTTAACACAATGTACTCCACTTTGAAACTTTTACTTATGACACAATTTATGGGAATATAGGGTGTCAAAGAAAAGTTTCAATTTTTAACTCAATGGGTGACTAGGGATATATTTTTAAAGTACGGGATAGAAAAGAGGTAAGAATTGGCTATCAAAGAAATGCACAGTCATCTCCCTAGCATGCATATCCTAATTATTTCGCCTCAAATAGCAAACAATCGTGCACATAGGTTTTCAATCATTTAGTATGCACAATTCAAGTATGAAACTCCAAATAGACAGTTTTGTGAGTTTTGGCATATCTAACCTAGGTGTTTAAATAGTTGCTACAATCTGTTACATTATTTTACCTTACTTCACTAGGTGTTTCTAGCAACTACAAAGATACATGATCTTTGTGAGCAATTATGACTCAAAACGAAAAAAAAAATTGTGGTGACTCAAAATAAACAAAAAAAATCAAAAAGACTCGAATAAAACATAAAAATGAAACACATAAAAAACACCCCCAAACTTAAATTACACATTGTCCCCAATGTGTAGACTCAAAGGAAAAACTAAAAGACAAAAAGACTTACAGTTTTTGGCTAAAATGGTGGTGGTGGCGGTGGATAGTGCTTCTAATTTCGTGAGGGGAGGAGAGCCCTTGGTGTTTGATTTGGCGGTAGGGCTTTTGGATCAAAGTATTTTCCAGAATTCTCAGAATCGACACCGCGCTTAAACTTCCGCACCTCTTCAGATCTTTCGTGTGCGCTTAAACTCTGCGCATCGGATTTCATGCGCGCACCGCATTCTGGCGCGCGGCTATCTTGGCACATTTTTTCGGATTTACGCTGCGTCTGCTCTGGCGCGCGGCTCTTAAACTTCAGCACCTTTTGGATATTTCGGTAGCGCTCGCTCCGAAGCCGCGCGCTACCCGCTTTTCCGAAATCCTCGCTTTTCTTGATTTGCATTTCCACAATCCCATCACAAAACACAAGACTCCAAGACCGTGAGCGTTTCGAGACAAAAATAAAATAAACTTAAAGATGTAAATTAAAATAACATAATTGAAAACGCTGGGTCGCCTCCCAACAAGTTATCTTTAACGTCTTTTATCCGGACGCAAGTTCCTTAGACTTACTAGCCCAGGGTGGATTAAGTCCCCAACTAATCCATTTCCGCCACATTTGGCGTTTCCTTTTCTCCTTTTCTTTTAGCATTATCGGTAGTAGGGAGTTCCGAACAATTACCTCATTTAGTGTCATCTCAAGAAACCATGCTTGCTTTCTTGGGCTCATCACTCTTTGGTTGCATTGCAATGGCTCGCATGGGGTTTGGTGGTGTTGATTGCAAACACCCACTTACGCTTCTTGGCTCAATGACGTGTTTAAAGACTTTAAACACCATCTCTTCGTTCTCCACTCTTAGCGTTAGCTCTCCTCTTTCAACGTCAATCAAGGCTCTACCCGTTGCTAGAATGGCCTCCCAATATGATCGGGATTTGCATCTTCTTCCATATCCGAATGAGGAAATGCGGGAAAGAAAAAATTTCCTACCTTCACAATCACATCCTCGATCTTCCCTCGTGGATGAACCACTGTCCTGTCGGCTAGTTGCAGACTCACAGTGGTGGGTTCGCTTCTCCTAACTCCAATCTTTTGAAACCGACAGGCATCAAATTTATACTCGCCACAAATCACACAAGGCTCTGTTGCAGTCACCGCCCGCTGTGCATGGTAGTGTAAAGCTTCCAGTCCTTTAGCTTTGGTGGCAATTTCTTTTGTAAGATAGCACTACACTCTTCTCGTTAGTGCTACTATCTCATATTCGCCGCTTTCTTTTTCCCCAAGATTTCTTTCATGAACTTGAAATAAGATGGCATCCGCTCCAAAGCCTCTATAAACGGTATGTTGATGTGCAACTTCGAATACCTCCAAGAATTTGGAAAATTGTTTATCGACCGCCTTCCTTTGTAATCTCTGGGGAAATGAATCTTTCTCAGATACTCCTTCTCCTGAGTTTTCTATCATCGGCTAGGTTCACCACCTTATCTTTTCTAACTCGCTTCCTCTCAACTATTGGGCCGGGCTTTGTTGCTCCAATTGTTTTCCACTTCTCAACCGCATCCGCTTACATTGCTCCTGATTTACCTCGCATTGCCGCAATGTCCTCGTGGCCTCGATGTTTGCTCGCTTTGCTACCGCCCTACTGTGTTTCCAAGTTTCAACGAGGATCTAGATTCGTTATAAATCGCGTCTGGGCGCTGCGTGCGCCGCCATGGCCGCTTTAAGCTCATCCGGTTTTTCACGACTGGTGCATTGAGCCGCTGAGGCCGGGGGCTTGAGTGAAGCGGTCGTTGATTCTGCATCGGTTCTGCATCGCCCCTATACCGATTCTCGCTGCCGCTCGATATTGGTTCTGCTGCCCCGTATCGATTTTCACGCCCCGCATCGATTTTGCTGCCCCGATCTCCTTTCCATGAAGTTTGGGTGATTCTCCACCGGATTATAAGTGTTCGAGTAGGGTTGTTCGCCGCTCCGGTAGTTACCTATCGCTGACACTCGCCGCTCCATTGGGATGTTGTTGATCCGCCAAGGACACCTATCAAATGTATGTGGGCCGCCACATATCTCACGCTTTTCAAGCGGTTGCACAAAGATTCACCGACACACGATGTTGCCGCAATTGTTTCGCTAGAAGAGCCACTTGTGCGTTCAAAGCGAATAGCATCTACTTCATGGACCCCACGCTTCTTCTCCCACCTGGTTGCCTCTCTTCTGACATACGGTTGTTAAGGCCATATCTTCTAATAACTCGTGGGCCGCGGGCTGCTTTTCTCATGAATGCTCCACCGCGGTGCATCTATGATGGTTACGTCAGACCGCCAGTTGTAGAAAATATGAACCAAGTTCCACAACTCAATGCAATGGTGTGGACACTTCCTCTCAGATCCTCGAATCTCTCCCATGCTTCATATAAGGACTCTCCATCACTGATAGAAGTTGTTCAACTCCTCTTAATTTTGCCGCTTTGCAGGTGGAAAGAACTTGGCTAGGAATTTCGCCACCGTGCCATGTAAATATCGAATCACCGTGGGAATTCAACCATACTTTTGCTCTATCCCCGAGTGAGCGGAAAGAGCCTCAACTGACGCAAGATCATCGTGAACGCCGTTATATTCGAAAGTGGCACATAGCTCCAAGAAATTTGCTATGCGTATACGTGATCCTCCATGGCGCCTCCGAATCGCATCAGGTCGCACCATGCTCGTAATCGGGTTTTATCTCGAAATTGTTGGCTCTATCAGAGGGAGCCTAATGCAAGTCTGCTCCATTCACTCGTAGCACATAATCTCCTGCACTTCTTTCCGGGCCGGATTCGAACCCTATCCTCCATATCTATTGGCACTTGCTGAGGATCTCCTGGGTTAAGTTGATTTTCACCTAACCCTTCTCTCATCCTGTTATTGTTGGGAGCACCGTCCATTTCTATCAACGTTGCAATTCGCTGATTCTTTCGCTCGCTTGCAGCTTTCTCAATTTCCGGATTGAAGGAACAAGAGTGTCGCCTCTTCTCCTTCGCATAAACCGATATCCCGAGAAAGATCAAAACAAACAAAGAATCACGGACTCGATTTTCGTAGAACTAAAAAAATAAAAAAAAAAATTAAATCCAAATTAGAAATTAAAAATAGATAATTTGATATTGAACTATTGCCTAATCCCCGGCAGCGGCGCCAAAAACTTGATGCGCGTAATATGCACACACTTTAAACGCAAGTGCACGTTATCGTATCAAGTAGTATAGTCTTAGATAAGACCGAATATCGTCCTCTATGATTAGGGTTCAAGTACCAACTATCTATTTTATAGTATCTATTTGGCGAATTAATACTTGATTGGTTGTTTATAACTAAGAATTTCAAAAGCTATTTAAATGTAAAGAATTACTTGATGTGATGAGAATAGTGGCTTCATGTATCCTTACTATCCGCTTATGTTACTTGTTAATGCATTACTTATGGTGTTCTTCTTGGAGAAAGCAGTTTACGTAAATCGCTTTATACTCCGTTAGTGGTTATATAAACACTCAACCCCAGATTGTTCCTTACCTAACTTTCACGATAAGGGTAACTACATAGGAGGATTAAGCACAAAACCTAGTTGATCACGCACAATGCGCAAAATTAGGGTTGTTAAGCCTCTCATCAACGCTTACAAATCTAATTGAGGTATTTTCATCCCCAATTCAAGACCGTCTACCCAACTTACAACATATTCACAATCCTCCTTTCGTAACTGATTAGAAATCATATAGTGATAACTAGTTGTCAATTAGCTACCAAGAATTCAACTCAATTATTGGATAGATCTCTCAATAAGAATAATAACCATAAGCATGCATTACGTTATAACCTAAGGTTCAAGCATTCAACATAGCAAGCCCGATAAGAGACTTAGTTCCTAGCCATGAATATGCCCAGAACTAATTCAAAGTTCATCATGCAAAACAAATAAATAAAGGAAAGGAAAAAGAAATTACTAAGCTAATGGTATCCAAACTCCAAGTCAAGAATCTTGAGTTGTAAGAAAGGGAACCTCAAAACCGCCTAGTGGTTCTCCTTATATAGTTTTAAAACGCCTCCTTCTTTTCCTTCCAGTTCGCCCAAAAATCCGCAAAAGACCTAATTTTTCCGCTACGCCATGGGCCGCAGCCATGCGCTAAAGTTCTGCAATACGGGTGTTTTGGCGCCATGCCCGATATTCGCTGGCATGGCGGCCGCAACTCCGGTGGCTTCTCGGATGTTTAGGCGCCGCGGCCCTGCTTTGTCTTCGAGAGCGGCGCTGAATCTTCAGCCTTCTTCAATAATGCGCCGCGCCCGCTTCGATCGCAGGAGGCGGCGCGCAGTGTCCGATTTCACCTCGCTTGTCACTTTCTCCGCTACTTCTCTCTTTTTCCCTTTTCGCTCCTTTTCCGCCATTTGGCCACTTTAGCCACTTTGACTCAAAAGAAAGAAAAACTATCCTAATACGACACTTTGTATGTACAAAACGGGACAAAAGACTAACTAGACTGACTCAAAAGGTGTATATAAAATACACCGATCAGCACCCCATCAGGTGCAACCTTGAATAGGGTCTTCTCCTTTTGAAGAGTTGCATCTCTATACTGTGCCAGAACAGGGTCCTCATACTGACGTCTCTTTACCTCTTCTATGATAGAGGACTCAACAACTCCTCGAAGACAAACTCCACTATATCCAAAGTCAATCAAACGGACTCCAAGGCTAGCCAGCTGTATATCTAACGAACCATCTCCTTCCTTTCTGGGTGAACATCCGTCAAGCTACCCATAGATATACGGCTAAGAGCATCTGCTACAACATTTGCTTTCTCTGGATCGTATAAAATATCAACATCATAATCCTTTAGTAACTCTAGCCACCGTCTCTGTCGTAAATTCAGCTCCTTCTGCTAAAATATATATTGGAGACTCTTGTGGTTCGTATAAATATCAACATGAACACCATATAAGTAATGTCTCCATATCTTCAAAGCGTGAATCACTGCCGCTAACTCCAAATCATGAGTAGAATAATTCTTTTCGTGCTTTTTGAGCTGTCGGGAGGCATAAACTATAACTCTGCCATGCTGCATCAACACACAACCTATTCCAACACCCGAAGCATCACAATATTCATCTGGTACCTACGGAAGAGTTAGAACTGGAGCCGTAGTCAACTTGTCTTTCAACAACTGGAAGTTGTGCTCACAAGCATCAGTCCACTGTAACTTAGTTGCCTTCTGAGTTAGCCTGGTTAAAGGCGCTGAAATCGAGACAAACTTCTCTACAAACCTCTTGTAATATCCTGCTAGCCCCAGAAAACTATGTACCTCAATAGGCGTCGTAGGTCTGGCGATGTCTTTACTACCTCAATCTTTTGTGTATCTACACGAATACCATCCGCCCCGATAATATGCCCCAATAATGCTACTGAAGTCAACCAGAACTCGCACTTAGAAAATTTGGCATACAACTTCTGGTGCTGGATCACCCTCAGTACCGTCCTCAAATGGTCTGCATGCTCCTCTTCTGAACGTGAATAAACCAGAATGTCATCAATGAATACAATAACGAACATATCTATGAATGGCTTGAATACCCGATTCATCAAATCCATAAATACTGATGGAGCATTGGTCAGCCCAAAAGACATCACTCTGAACTCATAATGTCTGTATCGGTCCTGAACACTGTCTTAGGAATATATGTCTCCCTTACCCGCACCTGCTGGTAACCTGACCGAAAGTCTATCTTCAAAAAATACTTAGCACTCTGTAACTGGTCAAATAGATCATCAATCCTAGGGAGGGGATACATGTTCTTGATTGTTACCTTATTCAGCTGTCTATAATCAATTCACATCCGCAGCGATCCGTCTTTCTTTCTCACAAATAATACCGGCGCTCCCCAAGGTGATGTACTAGGACTGATGAAGCCTTTTCCCAACAAGTCCCCCAGTTGCTCCTTCAACTCCTTCAGCTCTGCAGGTGTCATTCTATAAGGAGGAATGGATATGGGTTGGGTACCTGACAATACATCTATAATGAGCTCTATCTCCCGTTTGGAGAAATACCTGGAAGGTCATCTGGGAATTCACTAACTATCGGAACTGACTGAAGAGTCGGTACCTCTGCTTCGATTTAATGCACCCGAACCAAATGATAAATATAACCTTTTCTAACCATCTTCCTTGCCTTGAGGTATGAAATAAACTTACCCCTCGGCGATGTTGTATTCCCTTTCCACTATATAATTGGTTCGCCTGAAAACTGAAATCGAACCATATTTTCTCCACAATCGAAGTTAGCATAACAAGAAGTCAACCAATCCATACCCATAATAACATCAAAGTCAGTTATGTCTAACTCTATCAAATCTGCTATGGTATGATGACTATATATAACCACCGAACAATTTTTATATACTCTCTTAGCTATGACAGAATCTCCTACCGGTGTAGCTACCTCAAATGGTTCTATCGACTCAGGTTCTATTCCGATTCTACTATCAACAAGGAGAGATATATATGATAAGGTGGAACCTGGATCTATCAATGCATATACATCTCGGAAAAAGATCGATAATATACCTGTAACCACATTTGGTGACGCCTCCTGATCCTGCCTACTAGCCAATGCATATATGCGGTTTGAGGGACCGCTAGAACTGGGAACTCCGCCATGACCTATACCATGACCTGCTGGCATATGAACACCCTGCCCTGCGGGGCGCATAACTATAGATGAAGATGAACCAGCAACCGACCCAGTAGGCTGAGTCATACCGCTTGCACCGCTTCTATAAGGACATTCTCTCCTCATATGGCCTTGACGGCCGCAAAAGATACAAGCACCTGTAGTGAGGTGGCATTACCCAACATGGGACCAACCACACCGAGAACACCGAGGCGAAAGGGGCCCCGAATGACTCAAAATCCTGTTCGCCTGAAGCCCTGGAGCTCTATCCAGCTCCTGCATACCCTGTGCGGTCAAATCTCCTCCCCGTGAACTGTGTGGGTGCGCTCTGTGCTGGCTGGAAAAAATATCTAACAAGATGCTGAGGCTGCCCGCCTCGAAACTCACCAGTATATCCAACTGACCTAGCCCTCTTATGCTGGCCTCTGTCGTGATCCCTATCCGACTGACGCCCTCTGTGTCGGTCATCTACCCCATATGCATATGCCTGTATCCGAGAAATATTCATACCAGACTGAAGAGCCACTGCCATACAGTCATCAATCAAATAGCAATCTAGTCCCATCACAGAGCGGTGCACTCTATCCGCCGTCTCAACTACAATAGTGGGCGCATATCTAGCCAACGATTCAAACTCAAGGCGATACTCTCGAAGGCTCCTGCCATTCTGCCTCAACTGCAAGAATCTATCAACTCTAGCTCGTCTCATCTCTGGAGGCAGGAAGTGGCCAAGGAAGGCCTCCGCAAACTCATCCCATACTGCTTTCTTTTTGTCCAGTTTTTCTGTACCGACTTCTTTTTGAATCTTTCGTTTGAAGCCCCCTTTTTCCAAAGTTATTCTCTCATTTTTATTCATTTTTTTATAATGTCGGGGCTTTTGATTTCTTCTTTTTGTGAAGTCGTCCTTTGTGTTTTTCTTTTCCCTTTTGGGACTTTGACAATTTTTATCTTTGCAAACTTCGACGCAGAATTTTGTCAGCCACTTGCACATTTCTAAAGCGCTCAAGGAGGTCGGGCCAAGAGAAGGATAGTGCGTACGCACTCAGAAAGGGTATATGTGTAATATGCGGTTGTCGAAAGAATAAGTTTTAGGCTCAAAAGGGGTGTACTATGGATAATGTTATTTGGTAGGCTAAAAAGGCTCAAACGGGTCAAAGAAAGCCTACGATCATTTCCTACACCGAGTGTTACTCAGGATTTCGCCTCAACAAACACTCAGGCCAAGTTCTAGATCACAATGCAATGCAATTGAACTTATTCTAAAACTCACCACACAACGCACATGAAAGGATGATGTTGGTTTCGTTCTTATGTTAGAAGCATGCAAGAATGTCATTACAGGTGTGAGTGAGAGGTACCAAAAGAATCTATGATTTACCACGAAGTAAACTCTTACTGATTATTACTCGTTCTTTCCTACACATACTCCTAACTGTGTTGGTATCAACCAAATCAAACAATGATACTTAAAAGAGCTTTTTTTTTTTTGAATATTTTATGTTTTTTGAATAAAATATTTTTGTATTTTTTGAATAAATGGTACCGAACCCGAGTAGGGCTGCCTACGTATCTCATCTTTGACGAGAATCAGGAGTGCGTAGTTCGTTCAGATATGTTATAAAATGTATGATTTAAAAAGAATTCATCCATGAAAGAAATGCAAAAGTAAAAGTTGTGCAAAATAAATGATTGTTCAATATAAGACTAATGCAAAGTAAAAAGAATGTAATGGAAAAATGAATGGTCGTGATATAATGAATGAAATGCATGGGTGAACCAAATATGTCCTCCCTTTTATTATTATCATTATTTTTTGTGGTGGTGTCGAACCCAAGATGAGTTGCCTACGTATCACACTGTATGGTGAGAATCAGACACACGTAGTTCGGGATGATTATGTTGTAAAATGCATGATAAAAAATTATGTAATCAACACTAGACATATCAATTGAATTTGCAAATATGTATAAAAATACGAAATATAGGACCCAGAGCGATGCTTCGTTGAATCTGGTATAAGTTGACTTCTTTCTCTCAACATAACTCCAACTCATTCTTGTGATGATTTTTTTCTTTTTCTTCCCCTTTCTTTTTCGGCCGCCCTCGACTGTTTGCGAGGACGGTCTTCCTGCAAAAAAATGATAAATTGGGTGAGAGTAGGAAAGTGACAAAATAATAAAAATGCAGGGTGTGACAATATAGTCAAAGACTCCCCTGATTGGTTCGACCGGACTAGTGGTTGATGTTTCACAAAGTCCAAGTCGCGCTATTCAAGAGTGATTTACGCAGTAGAAATCCTGATTGCAATGTAACGATAAAAAGTGCAAAAATGCAAATGCTCGTGGCCGGAGTTATAAACACATAACATGATATGTACATGGGTTAAAAGGGTAATTATTGCATTGAATAATATGTACAGAATTGCTAGCGACAACAATAGTAAACAAAAACATGCAAATCAAGCGTGCGCCCTAATATGCATGGGACCTCTCTTATGCCAGAGGTAGGCCTAAACGCCAGATATGCGAGATTGGATAGATTGACCCAAGTTGCTAAACATTAATGGTTTAGTTGGAAATGAAAACAATATGAATGTACATTTTCCAATTTTGGCATGTCATAATTATCACGCTACACATATATGTTTATTGGTCGTTGAATTGTGAAACCCGTCGACAATTTGGTGAATTTCCTAATTGTGGAGACGATACCAGGGATCGACCCACCTAGGGTGTATGCATGCATGACTTAATATAAATGGTGGTAAGCTCTGTCCTAATTTTCTATGATTTGGCTTACTAGACACAAGGTTCATGAGCGGACTACTCGAGTGAGAAGGCTACGCGGCCGACCAGACGAACCGATCTAAATCCGCGCATCCGCCAACTCTCCTAAAATTTGGGTATTTGAAAGAAATTCGCGGGTGCGCGAAGCACACCATCGCGTGTAGTGTGTGATAGTGTCAATTTTCCAGAATTGAAGAAATATGAGAGGAATCCCAATTTAGGAAAAGCAGTAAAACAATGTAGCAATTAAAACAGTTAATTACAAAATTAAAAGCAAGAAATTTTAAAGCATTTACAACAAAAAATAAAAGAAAAATAAAGCACAATATTTAATTAACCTGGATTTGCTATGGTTAAGAACCTGATATCCCCAGCGGAATCGTCATGCTGTCGCGTCCGTTTTTTACCTCGGGGTCTGAACGGTATCCGCAACATTACTCTTTGGCGCGGTTCCCTGGATGGAGCAATAATGCTGATTTTGAGGAGTCGCCACCTAATTAGTTAAGTAAATTAGGACACTTGATTTATTGCAATAAAAATACTGCAATTAATCTCCATTTAATGATCTGTGAAATTAATGAGATTATGGATCAGAGTTCTTTATTATCCTAAAGGGGATGGGTTAGGCATCCTTTAAGATCCGCTAACTTGCGGTTATCCGTTCAAACCTAAGTTAATTATATATTGGCTTTTATTCTACCTATTCTAAGCATTTTTCATAATTTACAATTAAAATAAAGTGCAATACAGAATAATAAAACTAAAATTAAATGCGACATAAAATAAAACTCCGGGACATTCTTTTTGAAATGCATCTCCGGGTACCTGTATAAACACTTAGTAAAAGTATTAGTAATAAAATGAATAATTCTAAAGCAATGACAAGAGTTAATAAGTTAAAACCAAAAATAAAAACTTGTCTTTTATACGAGGGAGACCTTGGAAATTAGACGAAGATTCCTTCATCGGTCAGTATTGTTAGAAACAATAAAATAAATAAAACCTTCAGATTCGCGTCAAAACAGTAATAGTTTTAAACACGGAGGGCTCAGATATATAAAAAATAAAGTGGGACATCCTAAACAAGTCCGGCTGCGAAAATTTGCCCCGCCAGCGCATGTTGGTTATCCTGTGTAAGTAGAAGAAATCATCAACGCCCAGAAAGCTTTATTTTATTTTATTTTTCGTCTTTGCAACTGTGGAGGCCTCAAAAATCGACGGATAACTTTTTCATTGGCCAATCAAGTATAGTATCGTGTTCAAACCAGTATATACCAACAATGTAGTATTTGTTCTAAATCAGTTTAATAAAATGAAGGGGCAAAATCGTCAAAAACAGTCCTAACCAAAGTCCAAAACAGTGAAGCAGTAATAACAACACAACAAACACGCCGGATAATTAGAACATCGCCTGAAATAGCATAATCACCGAAAACAGTAGAGGCATCATCAACAGCTCACCAAAATTTAACTCCGGCGAGATACGAACAAAAGTTAGAAAATCAGTCTGGTTCACCATAGTAAGACAACATATACCAAAAAATATTGTCGGATAAAGGTCGCCGGAATTTAACACTCCGGCAGCGTACAAAAAAAAATCAAAAGTCAGTCCAACGATGGATAACCAACAACATATTCTAGCATTTAGAACCAAACCCAAGATCGTCGGAGTTCTAAACTCCGGCTAGTTACCAAAAATCCGAAAATAAGAACAGTCCAACAGTCAATAAATGCACACAAAAAAACGTAACATAAATATAGATAACAAACACATCGTCGGAGATGGTGAAGGTAGAAGAAATGAGATGGGTTGCTGGTCGACGGGTCACTGATTGTGACGGGAGAGAGCAGTGGTTCGACGGTGAGCAGCGGGAGAGTGAGGAGGAGACGAGAGTGTGTTGGTCGTGGGGTTTCATGCAGTGGTTCATCGACGATGGCGTATGGCGGTGACGGGCGACGACTAAGAAGAGGGGATATGGGTTGAAGAAGATGAGAGGTTTTGAAAATAATAAAATGAGAGATAGGGAAATGTATATTGCGCCTGAGGGTTGTTGTGTTGAAATGGAGAAGATAACAAAAATCTGAAAATGGGGTTCAAGTGGTGCGGCTGCTAGTGGGTGTTTCATTTGAGGGGAAAATGTTTTATTTATAGGGGTAGAATTAGGTTAGGGTTTGGGTTTTGGAGGGAAATGAGAAGTGGAGTATTGTTTTTTTTAGGAGAAAGTAAAAGAGGGTGTTTGGATGAAATTAAAAAGGTGTTGGATTGGACTGATCCAAATTGGGCCTCAGACTGGACTGATTTGACAAAAAAACGGATTAATTATTTAAAAAAATACAAAATTATCAAAATGAAAATGCCGATGCAATAATAATAAAATACAATATTTAAGAAATATTTAATTAAAAGTTAAAACGGGATGCCAATTAATTATTTAAAGAGATGCAAATATTATTAAAATAAACGACGGTGTAATAATAATAGAAACATAATATTAACAAAGACATAATGCTTAATTTAAAATAAAAAGATAAAAATGCAAAAAATGATGATTAAAATGCGGTGTCCTAAAATGCTTAAAATTGCAAGAAATAACTAAAAGATGAGTCAAAATTTGGTGTCAACAGTGGCAATATAGTAGAGCTCGTCGACTGGGGTACAATCTCAGGCATAGACTGGGTACGGGACCTGGTAACTCTCCGAATCTGACTAGTAGCTCCTGCTACTGATTTGCCTTTCTGGGCAGCTGTCGCTTTCTTCAGAGGCATAGCTGTAAACTAAATAATTCGTCAGAGAAGGATTAACCTAATAACATAGCTCTATCGCACGATCTAGAATGAGAAGAAAAAATAACATCCTAAATGTCCGGCAGCCTTCTGCGTATAAGCATGGTGCACAACATACCCATATACAAGACTCTACTAGACACAGTCTGTAGACATTCTGAGGACGAACTGTTATGATACCACTAAATGTCACGACACGACCCGACGGGCCGCGACCCGGTGCCCTACCTGGGCACCCTTATACCTACCTGTCACATAGAATCACACAAATACCAAGGATAATGTGGAAATCCGTAAATCATATCAAAATAGGCAAGCTGGCAAGGCTGTCACTATATACGGGAACATCCCAAAACGAGTACAACAGTACATCTGGCCAAAACACATATACAATTCACACAAATCCAAAACACATCTACCACCCGCACCTGTCTACAGACCTCTAAGAGTATGATAGTGAAACATGACGAGACAGGGCCCCGCCGTACCCATGTATATACATAAGTCTATACAAAAGGGTCTGCACCAAAATGACTTGATCAATGGAGCTCTCCAAATCGCTGAACGGGAATCCTAGACTGGAGGATCACCAAACTGAATATCCAGACTGCGCATGAAACGAGCCCTGGGGAGCGGGTCGACGAAATAATGTACTGAGTATATAAAACATGAAGTACTGTAAGGAAGATCATAACTGACCAAAAAGGTAACATGAGACAAGTATAATAATCAAAATATCAATGCACATGAGCCTTATGAAATGAGAGTCAAAACAAGTCCATATAAAATAAATCATATCTGTGGATGTGTGTCCACATAAACCGCATCAGGCCCTCTAGTGAGGGTCTCAGTGAACATATAATGTGTACACATAGTCATATCTGTGGATACCTGTCCACATATATCATATTCGCGAATGCCTGTCCGTATATTTCATATCCGTGGATACCTGTCCACATCATCATCATATATATACATTGTCGGTCCTCTAGCGAGGGACTCGGTGAACAATGCAAGGAACTGCGCACGAACATTGCCTGCCCGGGACTCGGTAAAATAATATAATCACACCAAGCACGAATAGATTATCATGAGAAACCTATGCAAATTAAATCATCATTTGACTCTCAATGGAATAAATATAATGAACCGTCACTTGTAAAATCAAAGGCAACTATCATATCAAGTGTCACTAGGAATTAGGATTCAATGGAATTATGTACGTCCTCCGTACACTCACTTAATATAAATCATGCCAAAAGAAAGAAGGATAGTTTCACATACCTTATTGTCGAACTAACCAACTCAATAATTAAAACTCGTCTCGATTAACACCTCTACCTAAACAATAGTAATATGTCCGTCAACTCTATGATTACTAGCATACTTAATATGTATCGAATGATGACTCTATTGTTATATAAAATTGGGCAGCACTTCCCCTACTTATATACGCATCCACAACTTACAAACTAGGCCAACAATATCAATAACAAGATACAACTCAAGGATATATCAAAACAGTCACATATACTTCATATACACTACCATTATACGTTCTTTTTCCTTACATTCATGGAGTACAACCAAAACAGCAACCAAGGTGATTAATACACCTATTTCTCATGTTAATTCAGCCCCTTAACCATATTAAAATAGTCCTCGAAAATAGTCCATACACGGTCCATGTTCTAGCAACGACAAGAGTGCAATGTACAACTTTTCTACACCTTTATTCCTTTAGGACATATATTAGTAATTACCACAATGTATGTGCATGTTCATAACTTATAATTCAGCATTATAACTCAACAAAATAGCCCTTAAATTTAACACAATAATACCCACGATTTTGGGAAGGTTTCGGCCATAACAACATAATTCCATAACTCTTTTCTTAACTCCTTAAAATCCAATTTCATGTCTCAATACTTTCATATAACCAATTACAACTTTAAATATCAAGATTTCTTTTCAATTTCAACATGCAAATAGTGACAATAATAGCAACAACAACAATCAAATCCAAGGTATACAAAACAGCCCCAAAATCGGTAATCACAACTCCAACAACAACCACATGCATTCCTCTTATTTCCAATTTCTCTTTAACATGGGTTTATCTCTTAACTACAACATCATTTAATCTTCCAAATACTCTATCAAAAGAAGAATTCTTACCTTAATTTTTAGCCCGAAACAGTCCCTATAGATCTCGGCCACTGCACCATTTTTGCATCATTTTCCTCAACTTACAATGACATGCATGCATCATCTATAAGCTTAAATCCATCTTACTTGCATGTTTTTCTTCCAAATAAGTTATCTCCAATACTTACAATTTCTGGGCAGATTCTCGGCCAAATACCGTGACCCACTGGACCGTGACCCACTGTTTAGGTGTTTATCTTGGCTTAGAACTTAGTTGAGGAGCTTAATCTTGGAAGAGAGGTAATTTTAGTCTCTAATTTGGCTATGGAGATGAGAGGAAATTGGTTGGAGGGAGATAGGGATAAGTGAAGAATGAGTTTTGAGTTAAAGTGTAGAGACATATTGGTATATGTGAGCATGGGCAAATTTTTAGGGGGGGGGGGGGGGTGAATACAAGTTCCCATAATTTTATCCACTAATTATAATTCCCTCCATTAAAATTAATCCTACAATTAATAAATCAATCTCCCACATAATCAATTTCATTTCCTAATTTTTTTATTATACACGACACTTAGTCCATACCACATTTGTTGTTTCCCAAAATCATTTCGGGATTACATCCTTTGTATACTAATTTCCGTATTAGCATATATAAATATACTTTATGTCCAATATTCGAATCTTACCTCCTTAATTACGTTCACAAATTATCGCCCTAGGACTACGAGGTGTAACAGCTTTGTCTGGTATAGTTCTGTAGAAATTAAGTTATCTTACAGAATTATGCCTTAAGGCATAATTTCTATGTAACTTTGCCCCCGAATAGACATAGTTTCTATGAAACTCTGCCTTGCGAAATTATTTTTTCTTTTACTCTGCTATGATCCGAACCCAAAATATCTGATTTTGTAGACCAGTGAATAAAGGTACTTTGACTCATAAGTTTTCATTAAATGAGAAGGGCAAAAATTAAAGACCAACTATTTGGGGGGCAAAAATTAAAGACCAGTCGATATGAAGTACAATCCCCGCAAAATATTGTTTTTGAAGTTGTGTTTAGAGTTTGGACATGCATTTTACTTTGAAAAAAATTGAAGTTTTGTTAGTGGAAGCAGGGGCGGATCTACAGTAAGAGAAGTGGTTGTTCGGAAAAAAAATTCACAGCGTTGTATAAGGGAATGAGGATGATGTGCTTGTTCAAAAGTGGAAAATAGCATTGCAAAAAAAAAACCGACTTGTTCGCGTGAATAACTTTGCCGTGAAGAGATCTGCGCCTAAGTGGAAGTCTCAAAAACTGGTTTGTAAGTGGACCAGTTTTTGGAACTTGAAATTTTTTTGAATACAAATTTTCAAAATATGCTCTAAAATTTATGACCAAACAAATATTTGAAGATAATTTTTTAAAATTTGATCTAAAATTTATGTTCAAACGCTAGTTTACTTTTTAGGTAATTAGGTACATCGATTTCTTATTAATTAATGTACTAGAACGCTAAGAGTGAAAGTACCATTAATCATAAATGACTCTCCAACGATATATAATTTTGTTGTGTGACATGAGTCATAGAGATTGCATAGTATTGAAACTAACTTAAAAGTGGACTTGCATAGTAGATACTAGATTATGTCCAATGTAGTATTACTAACAAGTGAAACTTTAGTCCTTGAGTAGACACCCGTGTTTTTCACCATCAGTCCTCGTTGACACTTTCTATTGTTTTTGGAATGACACAAGTTTTAATATTTTCCAAGTTTAACATGTGTCAGTTTTCCCTTTGGTTGTATTTTCTTTAAGCATTTTGGGAATAGATTGGCCACCTTCATGGTAGTCCACATATACAATATCTTCATCAATAAAGAGAGCAAGGTTTGAAAGGGAAAAAATGAATAAAAGAAAACAAAATTTTAAAAAGAAAAAGAAACTGGTGCTTTTTGGACACTTCAATATGTGTGTTGTGTTTGGATGCCCTACTACAAGTGATTGTGATTGATTGAAGCTTTGACTAGAACTATCAATATTTACATTTAAAGATTGTGGTGAAACAGTGAGCAGTTCGTTTCTTTTCAATGGTGGAATCATATTTAGTAGGCGTTTGAGATGAAATCGCGTGTGGACACGCTCGTGAGATGAAATCGGCGTTTCAAATCATCCAAAAATGTATGATTTGAGATTTCAAATCATGATTTCAAACTTTTTAAATATAAAAGTTTGTCTAAAAGTTTATATTTTATAAAAATAGATCCATAAATTGGTAGATATATTTACCAATCATGTTTATCAATCATTTATATCAAATATTAAAAGATCTACAAGTTCGTAGAATATTTATAACAAATTTACTTTTATCAACTATGTGAGAAGATTATATTAAAGAATATAGTTACAGCACAACTCATATTTAATTTTTTCTTTTATTGAACTAAAGTTTGATCAATTGATGTTGTATTTTTTAGAAAGGTCTTTCAGTAGCATATTAATTTTGTTATGAATTATGACTTGTTCATTTGGTTATAAGATTGTATAATATTGAAAAAGTTTTGATGATTTTCACAACTTGTGATTTTTATGTCTATAAAATACAAGTTAAGAAATCCAAATTACATGTCCAAACAAAACATCAATTTCAAATCATCATGATTTTATCTCATGATTTCAAATCATGTCCAAACGGCTCCTTAGTAAAGAGGTTCAATCCTGTTATGATAAAATTATGCTACATCTTTTAATATGTATATTATACGAGTTATTGAATTTCTAGACACGACAAAGCTTTTTTTTTCTCAAACTTTAACTGCTCTTCCCAAAGCCCAAGAGTTAGATTAATCTTTTTGAGAGGGTACGGTAGAATTGTATTGATCTTATTTGGGGAGTCTTTCTCATTAACACAAATATATATAGGTATAATGTTGAATTCTAATACAATAATGATCTTATTTCTATTATAAATACAACACTAATAATTGCAAAATATATAGTGAATATCCACTAATACACCCCCTCAGTCGGAGCGGGAGGAGTCCGGACGCTTAGACTTGATCCGAGTCGAGAAATAGCTGTCTAGGAAGTCTTTTGGTGAAGATATATGCATACTGATACGAAGAAGACACATGCAACACCTTAACATGACCAATAACAACCTTCTCACGAACAAAATGTATATCCATCTCAATGTACTTGGTTCATTGATGCTGAACCGAATTAGGAGATAAATATATCGCGAATATGTTATCACAGTACATCATAGACGTCTTACGCAAGGGACACTGGAGCTCCAAAATAAGGTTTCGGAGCCAACAGATCTCAGCAACAACATTTTCAATGCCTCTGTACTCTGCTTCTGCACTCGAACGGGATGGGGTGGCCTGCCTCTTGGCAGACCATAAACTGAGATTATCCCCTAAGAACACAAAGTAGTCGGAGGTAGAGCGTCGCGTGTCCGGACAACCTGCCCAATCTGCATCTGTATGTGATAACAATTTGGTCGGTACAGAGGGGTATAAATGCAATTCATAATCAAGTGTGCTCTTGACGTATCGAATGATACGTTTAAGAGTAGTAAAATGAGGCTATATGGGGGCATGCATAAACAAACACACCTGCTGAATATCATAAGCAATATCAGGCCTGATGAAAGTAAGATACTAAAGTGCACATGTAAGACTCCTATAAAGAGTGGAATCGGGCACTGGATCACCATCAACAACACTGAGCTTTGATTTATAGTCAAGCGGAGTGGGCATGATCTTGCAGTTTTCCATTTTAGTCATGTAAACAATCTCCTATGCATACTTACGTTGACACAGAAACATAGTATCTGCAGATCTAGTCACTGATATCCCCAAGATGTAACTCAATTTCCCCAAGTCAGTCATATCAAATTCAGTTTTAAGCAGTGCAATGATATCATTTTTCAACGCATCAGATGAGACAGTGAGAACAATAGCATCCATATATAACAACAAATAAGCAATGTTACTACCTCGATGAAAAATAAAGAGAGAATTATCACACTTGTTGGATAGAAACCCAATCTGTATAATGTAATTAGCAAAATATTCATACCACGCTCTGGAGGCATGTTTCAAACCATAAAGTGACTTACGAAGATGACATACATAATGAGGGGCCTCCGGATGGATAAAGTCTGGCAGCCGGTGCATGTAAACAGTTTCTTTCAAGTCCCCAGGTAAGAATGCATTTTTTACATCAAGTTGATGAATAAGCCAATGCTTACCCATGGAAATGCTAAGAAATATGTGAATGGTAGCTGGTTTGAAAACCGGACTGAATGTCTCACCACAATCAATACCCCTCCTACTGATTAGCCATTAGCCACAAGTCTCACCTTATATCTCTCTAGGTCACCACTATCTCTGAATTTATGACGAAATAGACACATGCATCAGATTACATTCACCCCATCCGATCTAGGAACTAAATCTCAAGTGTGCTGTTTTGTTAAAACATTAAATTCCTCACACATGGCTGTATTCCAATTAGGGTCAAGTTTGGCTAATTTTGGATTTTTGGGAATCGGGAATATGATTTGTGTGGATAGGTTAAAATGGACTTTGAGTTTGAAAATCCTGTGTTGAGCACGAGTCTTCATTCTATGTGTGGGGATAGGGGCAATTTGGGTATAGGGGGTTTGTGAAGTTTGGGATTGGTTCGGACCAGTGGTGGTCTGGGTTGGGTGTGTCTCGGGTGAGAGTAGGAATACCGGAGTGGTTTGAAGATGGGGTGATGTAGGTGACAGACTACGGGTGTGGGGCGATATCGACGACTGGTTCTGGGTTGGGTATCGACGGGGAATGTTACTTGAGTGGTGTGGGGATTGGGCAATGTCGGTGAATGGTTTTGGGTCGGAGTGTCGACGAGGAATGATGTCGGGGTGGGGTTTGGACGGTGAGAGTGTAGTAGGTCTGGGTATGATCGAAATCGGGACGACGGTTGGTGGGGGATGGTTCCGGGTTGCGTGATGGGTTGGTGGGCCAGGGTGTAGGAGATGCAGTGACGGGATGGGTTGCTGCCGACGTTGGGAGAGGAGACTGGGTAGGTATGGCAGTGGCGTAATGTGGTGGTGACTGCTGCCGGAACAATGGCAGCATGACGGAGAGCTTGGTGGACAAGTGGTGATGTGTCCGAATCATCAAGAAATTTGTAATCAGTGACTCTGAATTTTTGAATGTTGTCAAATGGGAAAACGTACTCAACAAAAGTGATGTGGCGTGAGATTATGATTTTTCATAGCACAAGTATCTCCTATGGTTCGACGAGAAACTTAGGAAGGCGCACAGAGTGGATCGAGGTGCTAATTTGTGAGACCATAAAATTTATTTTGTGTTCTTGGATAAATATTATTTGGTGTGTGAATAATAATTATAAAATATATGCTGAATATCCTCAAATATTCACTAATAGGTACTAATGTTTGAACTAAATTAGATTGGCTGACCAAACAAAAAACTTTGTTCAGTTCATATCCGAAAGTCAAATGAAAATGGTGCAATTGGTCAACATAACCACCAAAATGCCTATTGATACATTAATACAAAAAAAATAGTTCATTGAATTTGCATCAAATTATGTTGCAGTAATTTAATATCCTGAACAACAACAAACATTTCCACGTGAAGCACGATTTGGGAAAACATCGCTAATCAAATTTTAGTTTATTGGGACAGCACAATACAGCAGTTCTACTACTATGTATTTTTGCAGCAGTTCTTGCTTTCATAGCCTAGCAGTTTGCATTTGCTGCTTGATTATTGGCCTGATATAGTCATGGAAGCCATCAGCTACGTCTGATTCGTTAAGAGGATCCTTCCATGCAGCCTCATACAGTTTGGGATACACGTTTCCATCATATCGTCCAAGAATTGAATCAAGGTAGTGATCGGTATAGTTAAATGCATCAACCAGCGATATAGCATTTGGACGAAGCTGATATTAAAGAGGGGAATGGATCAGTAAACACAGCTTCACTCTCCAAGCAGAAATGACAGAAAACAAGTGAGAATGATAAAAATTGTCCCTCATCTTTGGTTGTAGGTTCAAAAAAGTCCCTTTAAGTATCAGTTGAACAGTTTTGATCCTTTTAAGTTTTAAGTTTGCCAAAAAATGAGCACCTTTGAATATAACAATCAGAGTTTGGAGAGTTTGGTAAACAATAGAGACTAAAAGTGCTCACACTTTTGGCAAACCTAAAGGACCAAAACTGCTCAGTTGATACTTAAGGGACTATTTTGAACCTACTACCAAAGATAAGGGACCATTTTTGTCATTTTCTCGAAAGCAAGTTGTCAACGAAACGAACCTGGGAATACAAGACTCTGAGCTGCTCATTAGCAAGTGATGCCTGCTTTGAGGTGATGTAGCCAGTCCCCAGAAAATCTCCTTGATGTTTGTGAAGAAGGAAGAGCGAATAGATGCCACAAAGCACCTCCAGCTGTTGCTTAATCCCTTTACCGGGAATGTTTTGTGGCAACTTCTCAATAAACCTTTAATGAGATAAAAAAAGTATTAGTAAACAAACGTCTAAATTGCACAACATTTCCAATAAATCCTGGTAAAATTTCCAATACCGAGAAGCTTAAAGCAGATACAATTTGCATCATAAGACAGCTGAAGAACGAATATTAAATACAGTAAATGATGTGATTTTTCAATTTGGACAGTTCATAGGTATAGTACTTAAATGAAGAACGAATCTGTGTTCGCAGGGTCATGACATTGTTTGGATCTTTTTACTATAAGAGAATGCAGTAAAGAAGTTTACTTGGAGACAACAATCAACTGACAATGAGCAACTGCTGCTTCAACTAAATCAGCTGCTAGTTCTGCAAAGCCTAAAGAAAGGATGACAAAGCAAGAAAATTAGAAACTTTAACCTGGACGGTAATTAAAATTTACAGAAGTGAAAAAGAAAGCTGCAGAGACTTAAAAGTGAGTACCTTCTTCTGGATTATCAAACTTGCTAAGATTCTGAGCACAGGCAACAGCCATCCTGGCAGCCCTTGCTTCAAATGCTTCCAATATTGCACTAGGTTTCAGCCAGTCCTTGGCTGCAGGAGATGGAAATAACCACAATCAGCAACCTACTTTTTGTGGATCAGAAATTACAGGAGGATTTTTGAAGGGCGAAACAACAGGCCTTCTTACATGGTTGACATTATGCAAGTAAAAGCAAGGAAATTACACGTACTAATATCACAAGCAGATCATTTCTAACACAACTGATACTATAATAAGTACTGTAAAAATGAATTGTAACTATAACAATGAGGATCAGCTGCAAGAACTTTACCTTGTTTCACATCAGAACGACATTGCATCAAGTGTTCAATTCTTCCCATATAAGCTATGGTACCCACTGGCTTCTTTCCAGAGCCCAGTTGTGAAACGATCTTCATAAGAAACCTTGCAACCTACATGAAACACAACAGGGTTCATAGTGGAGAAAGGGATCTAAAATATCATATTAGGGTAAGAACACTATGCATTAAGACTTCATAATATAGATAAGCATCTATTGCACTTCACTTGCTCATTTACAATATAGATAAGTCATGTGAACATCAAGAGACTTGCTTTTGGGAGAGAAATATTAGGGAAAAAAACCGCAACAGAATCACCATTTTGAAGACACAACCAATCTCACAAGATTTATTGTACAGGAAAGATTGCTCAATCATCGATTCTATAAACATTTAAATTCATCCACTTTTAGGAAAATTAACCTGCTGTCATCAACTCGTTCTTATCTAACTCCTCCATTCCCAAACGATTATCTTAGTCTCCAATGTCAAAAAATAATCTCAGTACTTAGTGAAAAAACGTACCTTGGTTCAAAGTCTGCAGACTTTCTCGTTCCAACCTGTTAGGCATATTTTATATACACTTTTTGAGTCATTTTTAGTTAGTATTTTACTCATTTCGTTTGTGTTTAGTATAGTATTATGGTCGTTTTTCTTTCTTTTAAGTCACAGCGGTCATAAATGAAGAAATGACAAAAAGGAGATGAAATGAGCTTGATTGAGGTAGAATTGCACAATTAAAGGGCCAAGAAATGAAGTCTAAGAAGTCCCGGGAAGTATAGAAAAAATCAGACGAAGTCCGAACGAGAAATAGCCTGTAAACCGGACTGGGTCTACAAGGCAATTAGCACCGCGGTGCCATAATTGTTGAGAAGCCGCAGGATTTTCGGCACCGCGGTGCCATTCTGCAGGACTGCGGTGGCGAGGCGGGTTTTTCACGTTCTGGGCCGAATTTTGACACGTTTTCAGGGTCCGAAAGGGCAACTCTTCCCAGCTATAAATCCCTAAAACCCTAACCTCATTATTCATCTGGGATCTTACATCTCACATATACTTTGGAGAGGAAAAGGAGGCTACAACACAAGATTGGAGACAACTTTGGTTCAAGTTTCTTTTCTTTTCTTTGTTTTTATTTCAGTTTATGTTGGTTTGTATTAGTTCCTAGCGTGAATATGGCTAGGAGCTAAACACTTTATTAGGGTTTTCCTTATGAATCGCTTGAAACTGTTATTCATGAATTAATGCAGTAGTTTGATTTCTTCTTCGCTTGATTAAGATTTAGTCAATATTTGGTATGAATATTTGATAATTAATTGATCACTAGTTATCATAGCCTATATGATTTCGAATCAAAAACCGAAAGGAGAGATTTGGATATGCTGTAATTGACTAGACATAGTTTAAAATCGCGGACGAAAGTACCCTGATACTTGTGTAGCATTATAGGTTATTGTTCTTAATTTTCCTATGTGGTAAATCCTATCATAGAAATATAGAAGGGTTCTGTACTGGGGTTGAGTGATTATATGTCCTAACCGGAATATAAGAAAGTCTAGTTAACCGTTATCTTAACGAAGAAGAAGAATCATTCTAGTTGCATTAAGGATTGAAGAAAGTGGATAGTCGAGGATTTTGGAAGCCATAATTCCTTCATACTGATTTAAACCAAAGTATTATCATAATTAGTTTATTTTCTGCAATTACTAAGCCTTAGTTATTACTTATTAGATAAAAATACAAACAAATTAACGTTCACTAAATAGAAACTAAAACTTAGATAATCGGTACTTGAAAACCAGTCTCTGAGGACGATATTCGGTCTTACTAGACTATATTACTTGTGACGATGCGTACGCTTGCGTGAGCAGTCGAAATATCGCTAACACAACCACTGATTGACAAGAGACAAGTGAAACCTAATACTATGCCCAAAAAGGTAAATATGATTGACAAGTTTAGATGAGCACAAGGAATCTCCAAGTCCACACCATCCCTTAAATAGGACTTCAAAATTTCGGGAAACAAATGTAAACAACCAAGATTTTAATCTTTTCCTCTGGATGAGTGGAAGACAAAGAAAAATTGAGAACTGGTATGTCAAACTCCGTACAAAATTAAGTTTACCTGTAGTTGTAGCACGACATTATCTCCTTCGTATGTACAGGTAGGGACATAAACGGCGAATAATTCTGGAAGCCCACTGCTGCAAAGATAACCATGACCTCCACATAACTTTCGGCATTCTTCAATTCCATCCTGGAATGAAATTGCAATCACGCAAGAAGCATGTTATGTTAAATGACGTGATATTGGATTCATATCAACACTTAGATAATAGCTTTTCCTCCTCATTTTATCATGTAACAGTTCTTTCTTGAAGCTAAAGAGAAGAGCAGGTCCAAATTAAACTTCCTCTCTTTTGATCAGACAAGAGAAATTTGACTGTTTATAAGCAGTCCAAGCCACCAATTGAAGAAAATCTAAAAGCTAATCTCTACTTACAGCAGTGGCAGTGGTGGTCAAAGACTTCAACCCTGCCGTACAGGCATGCGCCTCAGGCAATGTTGAGAAATCATTTGCTTGCAGTCTTTGGGTAACATCCGTGTACAGCCATTTCATCCACTCACCAACAAATCTGAAGGCATATGCAGAGGCCAACAAGGGGAAGAGCCTGTTTTGCTGAGTTTTGTAGTCAATCACCTGCATAAAAGCATACAGTAGGAGCATTAATCACAACTCTCATGCTGATAAACAATGACGTTGTGCAGTCACCTGACAATATGCAAAAAGATTTTGTACCCTTGATGTGCCAAAAACATCATCAAGCTCAATCGGCAGAGAAATTATTTTCTCTGACTCATGTAGGTCTAATGATGACTATGAGTTATTTAGGCCATAAGATTCCTAAGCACAGCAGTAGTATGCAAAGTCCAAAAAAATTGGAGCATAGCAAATGGCTTTTCTGGGAGATGTTTTGGTAAAAATATCACTTGTGCATTGATTTACGTCAACCCAAATATATGCTAGTTTTAATAGTTCGTCATCAGGTAAAAGGTACCCAGAAAAATCTTATATTCATTTTCCAGGTCACCATCCTATTTAAACGGCTACCATGCAGGATCTCATTGACTATTCTAACACAGAAAAACATGATTATTAATAATATTCACCCCCACCATACACACACACACATTCTCTTCCTGCCAGTTTAGTTTTTTTTTCTAAGATATCACCAGAGACAATTATAAGGAAAAGATCAATTTTAAATAGCAAATCTTACATTTTTAATCGAGAATCTTACAAGTGTCCCTTTTTATTTGCACCAATTAAAAGTAAGAATGGTACCGATGGCATGCAACAAATGAAATAAAAGATCTCAGGGATAAGCAAATGACAATTTACTTTGCTACTGACAGATTGCTTCCAAGGATACCTGAGTTTCTTTTCCACCATTCTGTGAGCCAAACTGTCTACGAACGGCACTGTATCTAGTTGCAATACACACAGCCCGAGACATTGCAATGGAAGCATCTGCTACAATTGCTTGCCTTACATATACCATGGTCCCATAAAGAAGTTGTCTGGGAATATCAGATTGGACATATTTTCCTTCCTTTGTAACTTGTGAAACCCTGAAATTTTCGAAGCAAATATAATAACTACCATGTCATATAATATGGTAATAAGCCAAACACTATGATATCAAAATCATTGATACAGAAGAGAGATGTGGTTCTTGGCTCTCACATGGAATTCTGCCTAGCAACATTTTGAACAGTAATTATTGTTTCATTTAATAAGAGGCCAGAAATTCCAATTTTTTCCTAATAGATAAAGCTTATTTTTCTCGCTCCAGGTAAACCCTGCCAGAATTGTTACTGCTAAGAATACTTAGACACGAAAAGCTGAAACTAGAGGGCTGGAATATTTTTTAAAAGAAAAAGTCGTTAACAAAGGGTGTATCTTGAGCCGTCATATATTCACTCAAAAGGAAAAAGGAGGGAAAGAGCTTTATGACTAGATACCAGAAAATGGAAAAATACAAACCTCATCAACATTTGATCTCTTGGAATGCGCACATGATCAAATCTTAACACCCCATTATCCATGGTATTGTATGCTCCGTTCCCAAATTTCATCCCAATGTCCCCAACTGTAATGCCTGGAAGAGGCTTGTGGTCCTCCAAGCTCCGTAGTTGAACAATAAAACCTAAAATATGAATAGTAAATAAAACATAAGTGAATCTTTCCTGAAAATTTGAAATGCGATGCACCACTTTGTGACATGAAAAATCATTGACTTACCATTAATCCCATAGTCTTTACCATCTGTTATAAGACGAGCGTACACAACAGCATGGGTAGACACTTTACCCAATCCACCAGGCCACCACTATTCAAAATTGTAAAAAGCCAGAGATCAGGGGAATTCACTACTTCTTAATGAATGAGAAACATACTGTATCAATAGAGACAAAACATCCATTTCAGAATAGCATTTTAAACTGACAAAAAACTAGCAGCAGGCCAAAGATTATAGGAGGCATATCTTGCATAATAGAGTATCATATAATTTGAGCATCATTCCTCAAAATGTTAAAAATTGGGATAATTACCTTTTTGGACTGTCCAGAAAATAATAACACCGACCGACACATGTATATGTTTTGTATATTACGCATGATATTCATATTATGTACATAGTTTATACATATAATAATATGCATAATAAGTGTATATGTTTCGCAAAAGGAATACAGGAAAACAAGTAGTGGACCATTCTTACCTTGCTTGACGTCAATGTTGGACTATGAATGACAAATTCATCTGCTTGAGGATCAAATGTGGCAGTGGTTTCAAGGCCTTGCACATTGGACCCATGTCCAAGTTCAGTTTGAGCATAGCAGCCAATTATTTGCATCTTGTGGGCCAAGGGCAACCACTTTTCCTGCTGTTCATCTGTACCCTGTCCTTTTATGGCTGGTATAAACATTCCCTAATGAAGAAAAATGTTGGCAGGTGAACCACAATCCTTGGGTTTAAGCAATGAGAAAAGAAGGGGAAAAGATTATTGCAACAACTTCAAAATTTAATAGGTGTTCGGCCATGCAATTTGGAGCTCAGATTTGAAGTTTTGATTTGAAATCAGTGTTTGTTTATGACATTTGAACAAAATTTTGATTTCAAATCCCAAATCCTACTGTAAGGTTGGATTTCAATTCCAAGTTTCTGAACTTGACCCATTATAATTTGCAAAAAAGACTCATGCTCGACGTTTAGAAGAGATTGTGTGTACCATGTGGGAGTATTATACTAAAGAAATGCTAGTTACTACTAGTATTGATATATTGGACCAGTGGATCTTTACAAAATTATGTGCTTTTGGAAGAAGTTTGTAACAACATGTAATCGCAAACATTTATTTATAAAAGGAACATGGAGATATGTTGATTTGTTAATGTGGCGCCTTAGGATATTCTGATACATTGTTTATGAACTATGATAAGATTGTATGTACCCATAATTTAAAACTTCAAGCGCATTATGCATTGTAAATAACGAATGCAAGGTAGCGACATAGAAACAATTTAGCATAGGCAAAAGCAAAAGTCAAAACAAAAGGTTGGGTACCCAATGAAGATCTGTAAAAGCAGGCTCATCTACCCAACGCCATAACTGAGTGGCTTCTTCATCTGCAGAAATGAAATTCAAAGTAATCAGCAAACAATGGGAAACTTCGGTTAGATGCCTCTTTCTTGAAAGAAAGACGTGAAAATGATTAAAAACTAAAATGAAGTCATACCAGAAAGACGAAGATCAATGATCCACTTCCATGCATATGCCGCCTTCCTTAGTGTGTTCTTGAATAACTCTTTCCTAGGAAGCATGGTTCTCCCCTCCTTACTGAAGCCCTATTTCCCACAATGACACTTAGAGACATGAAAACAGAAAAATTGCACAACAAATAACATATACCCAAAATGAATTTACAGGATCATTAGCAACAAGCTTAGAGATACGATCTGAAAAATCAAAACTATGACGAGAACCAGCCCAAACAATCTTCATCTCATCCACATCAAATTCAGCTTTGTTCCTCTCATCAGCCAAGTAATCTACACCCTCCATCTCTTAGATCAAAACCCAAAATGAAAGATTCAATCTTTGAGATTGAACACGTTGAGTTTTCAAAGAACGTTTATGGTGTGCTCTATTTATAGTAGTAGTAGTAGGAGTGGGTGCTTGTGCTGATACTGGCAATCCTATATAATCATATTTTGACTATAATTTTGTTTAATTATTTTCTGAGACTACTGAAATATTACATTAGATAGAGATTTCAAATTATGATTTTAATATTTTTTAAAATAAAAAATTTAATTCATAAGTTTATATTTTGTAAAAGAAGATTTATAAAGTTGAAAGATATATTTCTTAAATGTAAAACTTGATTTAAATAACAATGTTAGTTCGTCTTTTCGGGATCGAAAATGCATGCTTGACGTGAAGAGATTATCTATATCATGTGAGATGATTATATTAAAGAGTTGTTACACTAAAACTCATATCAAATTTTCTTTTTTTATTGAACTAAAGTTCGATCAATAGATGTTGTATTTGTTATAAATGTCTTCTAGTAGTGTATTAACTCTGTTACGAGGAGTGATTTGCTCGTTTGGTAAAATTGCGTAAGAATTGGAGAAGTTTTGATAAATTTCACAACTTGTGAAATTTTGAGAAAAAATATCACTTAACAAAACTTCAACTTCAAACAGGGTAATAATTTTTTTTCTTCTTTTTCAATTTTTTGCAATATGTTTATTGAAATTAGTAGGTGTTTGGATATGAATTAAGTAATATTTTAAAAGGTATAATATTTGAAGTGGAAATTAAAAATGGTATTTGAAAATTAAAATTATATTTGGATATGTATCTTATTTGGAAAAAAAATTATGAGTGGACAAAAATTTACTTGAAAAAATGATTAAAAACTTATTTTAAATTTAAAAAACATTTTTAAGAACTAACGAAAGATTATTTTAATATACAACCAAATAATTTTTTTTTTTGAAAAGAAAAAAGAAAAAAGATTTCATGTCCAAACAGGCTTGAGTATGGAATTATGAAAATACTCTATATATTTTAGAAACTTCTTAAAGAGGCTTTAATTAATATTCTAAGAAAGTAATTAGATGTGCTGCATGTTCATTTTCCTGCCACGTAATTTAAAAAATTTCATTGTATTCAGATAATCGATTTTCAAAAATGTATGTAAGCATAGTATTTGGGCATCTAATATTGGAGATTATTAATTTGTTTCTCTTTTGGTTGAGAATTAACTGATTTGTTTTTTCAACAAAAGACAGAAAATAAATATTAATCCTAATTAGAAAATAACTGAAATTTAATAATTTTCTGAGATTACTGAAATATGACATTAGATATAGAGATTCCAAGAGCAAGATATGATATAATTTTAATCATAAGATACTGCATAAGTAATGTTGACACCCAATTTTGACCCTCCCGTCCAGTCATTAACTATAAAATTACACTAATTTTGTAAAATAATTTTTTTAGGATTTTTATAATAAAATGCAGCGATAAAACATAAATACAAGCATAAATAAATAATTTAATAATGACATCGCGTCTTACGTAGAGTTTTAAGCACTTAGAGTCCCGCGCCCGCATTTATTAACTTTAAGCTTTGTCGTAATTCTTAAATAATTAATAATACACTTACCTAGAATTAACTAGCTAATTAATTAAAAGCCTAAAATTAATACCTAATTAAAACTAACCTAACACTAATAGCCCACCTAAATTAATTAACCCCTAATTAAAACATTCTACCAATTTCACGCTCAAGCCCACACCCGATCCAGCCTCCCAATTTACAAAACTTCTGCCCTCTATACCTTACCCTAAACGCCCCTCCCCCAAAGCCCATTCGTCCAACACAAAAATCGACTTCATCTCCTCAAACAAAACCTAACGAAACCCTAGCAGCCTAAGACATCCGCCGCACCTCGCCCCATCGCCGCACCTTCCCTGCCGTGATTCTCGCCTGAGAATCCGGCGAATCGAACCCAAATCTTCCTCCTTTCTCCAACGATTGCTTTCCATAACCAGCACCCAAATCCCTTCAAATCATAACCCGTTCGAAATCACTGAGAAATCTACCCAAATCTTTTCGAAATCTCAGCACCAAATCGCGTTAATATCAGCCCTTACTATTTACCTAATGAGGAACCCGAAGAATGGCTATATAAGCACATGCAAAGGGGAATCAAAAGAGGGGGGAGCGATGGCATCGATTGAGGGCTCAGGGGGATAGCAATCATTTCACCCTTAGCAATAGTTAGGAAACCCATAGCATCGACACACTTTAGCAGCAGTTAAGATACCCATACCATCGACACACTTTAGTAGCAGTTAGGAGACCCAGATAGCATCGAAAGGGAAGAACACAACATAGCAATTTAGGGATGGAAAGGGATCGAATTGAGCTTAGTCGAGGATCGAGCAAGTGAACAGTAAGGCAGGGCTCAAAGGAGTCCAGTAGCAACAACAGCAGGGTAAAACAGGTTTCAGAGGATTTAAGGATTCAGCATCCAGAGACTTAGCAGCAACCAGTAGGAAATCCGAAAAGCCTACCCTGAACTAGTAAGTCGAAATCTCACATTTAAGAGACCAGCAATTACTTTCCAAGCACCAGCTTTGCCCCTTTTCAATCGCATCGCAATAACTCGAGTGGACCGACGACTTGATACGCCTTGCCGGTTATTTGCCGGAGAAGGTAAACCGTTCCTTCGCATTTCTTGGGGTGATTTACGCTTTACAATTTGTTTGAATGTTGTGTCCTGCTAAGTTGTGTTTAATACCATTTTCATGTGAGTTGAAGTGCATTCGCTTATGTCTGATCTGTTAGTCAGAATTAATTGCTACTAGTATTTGTAATTCTGTTTTGTTAGTGTGATTAGTCTGATATCAGCATCGATAATGTTTGGGGCAGATAATATCCGATCTCATTTGCGTCTTGTTAAGATGATATCAGGCAGCTGTGGGTATCCAGTCAGTCTACTGAGTGTCCTCCACATATTTAAGTGACCACTGGTATACCAGGATGAGATCCCACACTGTGTTCCTTTGTTATGATCACATGTTTCATCCATAGTATCCCCTATAGCTATGTCATGTCTTTCCATTACGAATTTGAACCATGTTAGATAATTTGCCCGCACCTTAGCCTAAGTTGCATGACTGCTGGTGCTGGACTATTAAGAACCACCAATATGATGTGAAATTGTGTCATAATGCCATATTAGATGTCCTGCCTGCATATCCATGTTGAAACCATTAGTTTTAAGCCTAAGTCATTTAGCCTAATATCTGTTTGAGATGGAGTCTTAAATCTGACTTACCATGTTAAATGTCTGGGCTCTTTGCTTCTCTAAATAAAGGGTGATTTGTATCAGGTATGTTTCACATAGAAGCTACATGAAATGATTGGTCTTTCATGTTATGTGAGTCTTGTATATTTGAATCTTCCCAACATCATGTTGTCTGCTTAAACGTAAGTCTAAAATATGAACCGTGATAGCCTATGATCCTGCCCCTTGTAGTAAACATGCATATAAGATATAGTGTGGCATTGAATTTGTTCAAGTATGAATAGAGGATCCCAATAAGAGTATTTTGTTCCCTGCTTTAAAGTGTACCTATGGACTACATATATTCAGGCTAAAACATGTCTAAAAGAATAAGAAGAAAAATCCCCTGCTGATTGCTGTTCATACCCAAAGGCCTGCTGCCTAGGATCGATAATATCCTTTCATTTCTGCCTAAAAAACGATAAATGATTTAGAATTTATTGGCCTGTTTTTTGCCTGCTGCGTGCACCCCTAACCCACTGTTTGCTGGTTGTTGCAGCAGCTGCGCCATCTTATTCACTGATTTATACATTTTTTATATGCTGATTACGTACAAATATAGATTATGTGGGTACAGATTTTATGATTCAAGTAATTAGGATATATACTAATCCTTATCTTCCTTTGTTTTACATGGCACGCATCGGAGCAAAAAAGAAGAGTCTCATGGCGAGACTCATCGCGAGCTTATTCAAATGGCGACCCGCATCCGCATTCGCATTCCCGCCTAAACTCCTGAAAAACAAACAGATCGAGTCATCCGCTCCAATCCCTTCATTCTCTTAACTTTCTCGTCTTATTTTTACGCCTTTATTTGTTTACTGTAATTTCATTATTTAATTTTTGTAATTAATAGGAGAACTTCTAGCAATTAGGTCTTTAAATATATAAGACGGGAAGTAATTACATTTTAGAAACGCATTCTTCTTTATTTGCCTTTTAGGACTATTAAGCATGTTTAAAATCTGCAAAAAATAAGTAATTTAACTTGCATTATAAAAACCAACATTTTGTGTATTAAAATCCACAACAGATTTCTTCCTAAACTCCCAAAATCATCTTAAAACATCTCTTATATAATATTGTACGCAGGCTAGGCAAGATTAATTTAGCTATCAAAATACACATAATTAGTCCATAAAGCATTCTCTTAGCATTCTTTAGCATTCCTAGCCCTTTTAGCACTTTGAATCACCCCTTGGCGTTTAATACCTTTAGCATTTTAGCATTTAACACTACTTTTAGCATTCTTTTACCCTTTAACATTTAGCATTTTAGCGTTTTAGCACCTTAACATTACTAGCACCCTAACACCCTATTAGCATTTTAAACACCCTTTAAATTTTAGTATTCTTTTAACATTTAACACTTTTTATTTTCTAACACCTTTTTATTCAAGCAGGGTTGTATTTTTAGCACCTCTCTTAGCATTTTTTGCACTTTTAACACCTTAGCAATTTCTAGTACCTCTTTGCACTTTTAGCACTCTTAAGCACCTTTAATGTTTAAGCACCCTAGCACTACTTTGTTTACACTCAGCACTTTCAAATTGCTAGCACTTTTGTTAAGCGTCTTTAACCCTTAATATTTTAGCACCTCTTAGCATTCTTTCACATATAGCACCTTTTGCCCTTTTTAGACTTAAGCACCTTTAAACTTTTTAGCATTTCCCAACATTTTATTAAGCAAGAAGAACTTTATTTTGCATTTTTTAAAATATAATAATTACCCTAGGTTTGGCAGGATAACCGCAAGTTAGCGGATCTTAGAGGGTGCCTAACCCCTTCCCTCTAGATTAATAAAGAACCCTTAACCAGAATCTCACTAAGTTTAGCAGACCATTAAAATGGAGTTAATGTTTTACTTTAAACTAGTTAAACATTTAGGTGTCCTAATTCACCCAAATTAATTAGGTGGCGACTCCGCGAACCCTTAGCATTCTAGCAACCCTTTAGCATTTTAGCGCTTTTAACCTCTTTTGCAATTTTAGCATCCTTTTAGCATTTTTAAAACCTCTAAGCATTATTGAACATTATTAGCATTTTATTATTTATTTTCTAACATTTGCATTTTTGAGCAGGGCTCGCTATTTTAGAAAATGCCGCGGCCGAAAAAGGGCGCGACAGAAATGGCGACTCTGCTGGGGATTTTAGGTTCTTAACCACAACAGACCTAGGATAATTATTTGGCAATTATTTTGCATTTAATTTTTGTGTATTGTATTTTGTTATTTTTTGCTACCTGCTTTACTGCTTTTCTTAAACTGGCATTCCGCTCATATTTCTTCCACTCTGGAAAATTCACACAATCACACACTCGCTACCGCGTGTGCTCGCGCACCGCAAATTTCTTTCAAAATATCCAAATTTTAGGAGAGTGGCGCGCTACGAGTTAGATCGGTTCGTCTGATCACCGCGTAGCCTTCTCACTCGAGTTGTCGCTCGGGAACTCATGCGTCGAAAAGCCAAATCTTAGAAACTTAAGATAGAGCTATACCACCCTTTATTTTAGTGGCACGTGCATTTACCTTAGGTGGGTCGGTCGCGCATCGACACCACAATTAGGAAGACACCAAACTTGTCGACGGGTTTCTCAACCCAAACGACCAAAGATATTATGTGTAGCGTGGCAATGACAGACAAATCCAAACCCAATCATGACATGCTGAAATTGGGAAAAGTGCACCGTCATTTGGTCGCCATTTCCAACAAAGGCATTATAGTTGGGCGACTTGGACAAATCCGTCATAATCTCGCATAAGTGACGTTTAGGCTTACCTCTGGCATAAAGAGGTCCCCCTGCATGTTAGGAAACGTTTGAATGTGCTATATGCAATATATCTGCTACATACCCGCAAATTATGTGCTTTATGCTAACACCGTTTGTTGCATTTTTAGAATGATTTATCATCTCCCCCCAAAGGTCGATTTGTGTTTGACTTAGCAATGGCAGAGCATCAATATTTCACAAGATCAAAGGCACGGTCCAACGACATGACCGATTCAAGGGCATTTGAGCAAAACGAGTCGGAACCTGTTCCTATAGACAAAGCAGGGGTCTCAGAAAAGAAAGACAACATAGATCCGATCGAGCAGCTCGCCCAGCTACCACAGCAAATGGCAACCATGCAGGCCGAAATCAGAAGGCCCAGAAACATAAAATGCAAGCAACTTTATTGAGACCCACGTTAGGCCGGACACCCTTTTCAAAACTGGGACCATGTAGGAAACCAGACAGGGATTGCAAGTCCAAACAGGCCAGGCACGCAGATGTCAAGGGACGAGGCGGCGAAGTCAAATGCGAATCGACCCCCCCCCAAAAACTCACAAATTTTCTTTGAGCGCAGGTCTTTTCATATTTACAAAAGCAGAAAATGCAATAGCCGAAGCAGAAAATACGGCAAGAAGTTTCTTCGCAAGAAGAAACAGCAGAGGCAGAAGATATGACAAAAATCCAAAAATTCAAAATCCGTAAGCAGCAGAAAGCAGAAAAGGGCATCAACACCGGCAATCAAAGTTCGTAGTTCCGCAACAAAACCTAGCACAATCCCTGCATAAAGTCAAACTTGCAACCCGCGCAGATCGCACACAACAAAAGCATCATAACAATTCGCTCGCAAGTAGCGGCAACATCTCGCATTCGTCGCATATCGTGACTTACACCTCTATCCATAAAATTGCACTTCTCATATATATTTATCATTTTGTTTAAACAGTATACGCTTAACGCTTTCGCTTAGCTTATGAGCATTTATTCTATGCGAGCAAAGAACGCCCGTGCAACGACGTTATCAAGACAAAGAAGTTCACGCAACGACGCCAAAGAAGAACGCCCGTGCAACGACGTTATCAAGACAAAGAAGTCTACGCAACGACGCCAAGAAGAACACGCCCAGTAACGACGCTTCAAAGACAAAGAAGTCTACGCAACGACGCCAAAGAAGAATATCGCCCAGTAACGACGTTTCAAGACAAAGAAGTCTACGCAACGACGCCAAGAAGAATATCGCCCAGTAACGACGTTATCGCGACAAAGAAGTCCACGCAACGACGCCAAAGAAGAATACGCCCGTGCAACGACGCGATCAAGAAGTCCACGCAACGACGCCAAAGAAGAACACGCCCAGTAACGACGCTTCAAGACAAAGAAGTCTACGCAACGACGCCAAAGAAAGAACACGCCCAGTAACGACGTTATCAAGACAAAGAAGTCCACGCAACGACGCCAAAGAAGAATACGCCCAGCAACGACGCGATCGCAAGTTCACGCAACGACGCCAAAGAAGAACATCGCCCGCATAACGACGTAATCAAGAAGTCCACGCAACGACGCCAAGAAGAATACGCCCGCATAACGACGTTATCGCGAAGAAGTCCACGCGACGACGCCAAAGAAGAATACGCCCAGTAACGACGCTTCAAGACAAAGAAGTCTACGCAACGACGCCAAAGAAAGAACACGCCCAGTAACGACGTTATCAAGACAAAGAAGTCCACGCAACGACGCCAAAGAAGAATACGCCCAGCAACGACGCGATCGAAGTCCACGCAACGACGCCAAAGAAGAACATCGCCCGCATAACGACGTAATCAAGAAGTCCACGCAACGACGCCAAAGAAAGAATACGCCCGCATAACGACGTTATCGCAAGCGAAGTCCACGCGACGACGCCAAAGAAGAATATCGCCCAGTAACGACGTTATCAAGACAAATAGTCCACGCAACGACGCAAAGAAGAATATCGCCCAGTAACGACGTTATCAAGACAAAGAAGTCCGAAAACGACGCCATCATCAGCATATTACCTCTGTACAAGCAAGATTTTCTCTGTTCTCAAAATCGCATTTGTTATCATTCATGCTTTATTATTCGCCTTTAGAAGCATGCACTAACTCTTCCTCGAGCTTTAGCCTACGCGAGCAAAGCAAGAATAAGTCCAAAACGACGCCAAGTCCAAAACGACGCCAAGTCCAAAACGACGCCAAGTCCAAAACGACGCCAAGTCCAAAACGACTCAGTCCGAAACGACTGTCAAAACGACGCCACGTCCAAAACGACGCCACGTCCAAAACGACGATCACCCAAAACGACGCTTAAGTCCAAAATGACTCAGTCCGAAAACGACTTCGTCCAAAACGACGCCACGTCCAAAAACGACGCCATCATCAAGATATCACGCAGGACGATTCCTATACTCCTAAATTGCATTTCTTACGCATGCTTTATTATTCGTTTTAGCGCATGCACTAACTCTTTTCGAGCTTTAGTCCACGCGGGCAATCGCAGCAAGCGACAACGATCCGCATTCACAATCGCAACACGCCCGCGCGGCGAAATCACAAAGATTTGCAAAGATCGCATCAACACAAAGCAGCATCATATTTTTGCAGATAACCTTTTCTACTCACAATGCATTACTTTAAAATTACGCATCATCATTTTGCCTTAACAGCATGCACTAACCGCTTGTTCAAGTCTTAGTACGCAGGAGCAGGAGCACAACGTGGATTTTCTTACAATAACCGGCAACTGCCGGGCCAACCTTCCCAACGATCGCGTAGCGCCTGCCGCTTGGCCCACTCGCTTCCACATCACCGTAGAACCCAAAGACCACAAGCCATGCAAGACACCCTGTGTTCAAGCCGCTTATTTTCTTACTTTTTGCACCATAACCCAGTGTCATCATAACTCGACACTGGGACAGCTTTGAGTCCGCCTTAGCCCGCCTTAGTGTTTTGACCATGGTATCCCAAAGGTCGCCATAACTCGACATCGGGACGCTTTTTGATTTTTGGCGCCACTTGTCTACCGCTTAGCATTTCGCACTCGAAGATCGAGACAAAATTACATGAGTCAACGCTTTGTCCAAGATTCTTCCATCATCTCCATACAAAGAGGACATCCGCTGACACCCAATTTTGACCCTCCCGCCTACCATTAACTATAAAATTACACTAATTTTGTAAAATAATTTTTTAGGATTTTTATAATAAAATGCAATGATAAAACATAAATACAGCATAAATAAATAATTTAATAATGACATCGCGCCTTACGTAGAGTTTTAAGCACTTAGAGTCCCGCGCCCGCATTTATTAACTTTAAGCTTTGTCGTAATTCTTAAATAATTAATAATACACTTACCTAGAATTAACTAGCTAATTAATTAAAAGCCTAAAATTAATACCTAATTAAAACTAACCTAACACTAATAGCCCACCTAAATTAATTAACCCCTAATTAAAACATTCTACCAAATTTCACGCCAAGCCCACACCCGCAGCCAGCCTCCAAAGAAATTTACAAAACTTCGCCTCTATACCTTACCCTAAACGCCCCTCCCCCAAAGCCCATTCGTCCAACACAAAATCGACTTCATCTCCTCAAACAAAACCTAACGAAACCCTAGCAGCCTAAGACATCCGCCGCACCTCGCCCCATCGCCGCACCTTCCCTGCCGTGATTCTCGCCTGAGAATCCGGCTAATCGAACCCAAATCTTCCTCCTTTCTCCAACGATTGCTTTCCATAACCAAAGACCCAAATCCTTCAAATCATAACTGCTCAAATCACCGAGAAATCTACCCAAATCTTTTCAAATCTCAAGACCAAATCGCGTTAATATCACTTACTATTTACCTAACGAGAACCCAAGAACGGCTATATAAGCACACAAAGGGGAATCAAAAGAGGCGATGGCATCGATCGAGGGCTCAGGGATAGCAATCATTTCACCCTTAGCAATAGTTAGGAAACCCCTAGCATCGACACACTTTAGCAGAAGCTTAAGATACCCATACCATCGACACACTTTAGTAAAGAAGCAGAGACCCAGATAAAGATCGAAAGGGAAGAACACAACATAGCAATTTAGGGATGGAAAGGGATCAATTGAGCTTAGTCAAGGGGATCGTGAGCGTGTGAACAGTAAAGCGCAGGCTCAAGAGTCCAAAGAGCAACAACAGCAGGTAAAACAGTTTCAGAGGATTTAAGGATTCAAAGATCCAGAGACTTAGCAAAGAACCGCAGAAACCAAAGCCTACCCCGAACTAGTAAGTCAAATCTCACATTTAAGAGACCAAATTACTTTCCAAGCACCACTTTGCCTCTTTTCAATCGCATCGCAATAACTCGAGTGGACCGACGACTTGATACGCCTGCCGGTCACGCCTATAAGGTAAACCTGCTCCCTTTCGATTTCGGGGTGATTTACGCTTACAATTTGTTTGAACGTGGTCCTCGCTAAGTTGTGTTTAATACCATTTTCACGCTGAGTAAGCGCATTCGCCATGTTCGATCCGTTAGTCAATTAATTGCTACTAGTATTTGTAATTCGCTTTGTTAGCGTGATTAGTCCGATATCGCGATCGATAATGTTTGGGCGATAATATCCGATCTCATTTGCGCCTTGTTAAGATGATATCAGCACCGCGGGTATCCAAATACCATCGAGTGTCCTCCACATATTTAAGTGACCACCGTATACCAGACGAGATCCCACACCGTGTTCCTTTCATATGATCACATGTTTCATCCATAGTATCCCCTATAGCTATGTCATGTCTTTCCCTTACGAATTTGAACCATGTTAGATAATTTGCCCGCACCTTAGCCTAAGTTGCATGACTGCTGGTGCTGGACTATTAAGAACCACCAATATGATGTGAAATTGTGTCATAATGCCATATTAGATGCCCCGCTGCATATCCATGTTGAAACCATTAGTTTTAAGCCTAAGTCATTTAGCCTAATATCCGCTTGAGACGGAGTCTTAAATCGACTTACCATGTTAAATGTCCGGCTCTTTGCTTCTCTAAATAAAGGGTGATTTGTATCAGGTATGTTTCACATAGAAGCTACATGAAATGATTGGTCTTTCATGTTATGTGAGTCTTGTATATTTGAATCTTCCCAACATCATGTTGTCTGCTTAAACGTAAGTCTAAAATACGAACCGTGATAGCTATGATCCCGCCCTTGTAAGAAACACGCATATAAGATATAGTGTGGCATTGAATTTGTTCAAGTATGAATAGAGGATCCCAATAAGAGTATTTTGTTCCTCGCTTTAAAGTGTACATGGACTACATATATTCAAAGCTAAAACATGTCTAAAAGAATAAGAAGAAAAATCACGATCATTGCTCATACCCAAAGGCTGCCGCCAGATCGATAATATCCTTTCATTTCGCCTAAAAACGATAGATGATTTAGAATTTATCGGCCTGTTTTTGCTGCCGCGCGCACCTAACCCATCGCTTCTGGTTGTTGCAGAAATGCGCCATCTTATTCACTGATTTATGCATTTTTTATATGCTGATTACGTACAAATATAGATTATGTGGGTACAGATTTTATGATTCAAGTAATTAGGATATATACTAATCCTTATCTTCCTTTGTTTTACATGGCACGCATCGGAGCAAAAAAGAAGAGTCTCATGGCGAGACTCATCGCGAGCTTATTCAAATGGCGACCCGCATCCGCATTCGCATTCCCGCCTGTAAACTCCTAGAAAAACAAACAGGACTGAGTCATCCGCTCCAATCCCTTCATTCTCTTAACTTTCTCGTCTTATTTTTACGCCTTTATTTGTTTACTGTAATTTCATTATTTAATTTTTGTAATTAATAGGAGAACTTCTAGCAATTAGGTCTTTAAATATATAAGACGGGAAGTAATTACATTTTAGAAACGCATTCTTCTTTATTTGCCTTTTAGGACTATTAAGCATGTTTAAAATCTGCAAAAAATAAGTAATTTAACTTGCATTATAAAACCAACATTTTGTGTATTAAAATCCACAACAGATTTCTTCCTAAACTCCCAAAATCATCTTAAAACATCTCTTATATAATATTGTACGCAGGCTAGGCAAGATTAATTTAGCTATCAAAATACACATAATTAGTCCATAAAACATTCTCTTAGCATTCTTTAGCATTCCTAGCCCTTTTAGCACTTTGAATCACCCCTTGGCGTTTAATACCTTTAGCATTTTAGCATTTAGCACTACTTTTAGCATTCTTTACCCTTTAACATTTAGCATTTTAGCGTTTTAGCACCTTAGCATTACTAGCACCCTAACACCCTATTAGCATTTTAAACACCCTTTAAATTTTAGTATTCTTTTAACATTTAACACTTTTTATTTTCTAACACCTTTTTATTCAAGCAGGGTTGTATTTTTAGCACCTCTCTTAGCATTTTTTGCACTTTTAACACCTTAGCAATTTCTAGTACCTCTTTGCACTTTTAGCACTCTTAAGCACCTTTAATGTTTAAGCACCCTAGCACTACTTTGTTTACACTCAGCACTTTCAAATTGCTAGCACTTTTGTTAAGCGTCTTTAACCCTTAATATTTTAGCACCTCTTAGCATTCTTTCACATATAGCACCTTTTGCCCTTTTTAGACTTAAGCACCTTTAAACTTTTTAGCATTTCCCAACATTTTATTAAGCAAGAAGAGCTTTATTTTGCATTTTTTAAAATATAATAATTACCCTAGGTTTGGCAGGATAACCGCAAGTTAGCGGATCTTAGAGGGTGCCTAACCCCTTCCCTCTAGATTAATAAAGAACCCTTAACCAGAATCTCACTAAGTTTAGCAGACCATTAAAATGGAGTTAATGTTTTACTTTAAACTAGTTAAACATTTAGGTGTCCTAATTCACCCAAATTAATTAGGTGGCGACTCCGCGAACCCTTAGCATTCTAGCAACCCTTTAGCATTTTAGCGCTTTTAGCCTCTTTTGCAATTTTAGCATCCTTTTAGCATTTTTAAAACCTCTAAGCATTATTGAACATTATTAGCATTTTATTATTTATTTTCTAACATTTGCATTTTTGAGCAGGGCTCGCTATTTTAGAAAATGCCGCGGCCGAAAAAGGGCGCGACAAGTAATATCAGGTCTCGTGAAAGTAAACTACTGAAGTGACCCTGCAAGACTATGATAGTGGGTGGGATCATCGTATGGTGTGCCTGACGTAGTACTCAGCTTCGATTTGGTATCAACCGGAGTGAAAGTAGACTTACAAGATGACAATAATCTCCGCAACATACTTTTTTGAGATAAAAATAGATCATCTGAATGACGCGTGACATCAATGCCCAAGGCCGGTCTCATCATTCACGCAATTTCCCCGTCCATCGATTGATCACGCGAGTACGCATCCAGTCAGCGCATAGCGAATGAAAAAAGCGTTCATCCTGGATTCTCTTCCTCAAGCAAAATTTCTATCAATTGATCCCTATTCATTCGGTCAAAGTCTCCACTTTTCACGCCTCACGCTGAGACGCACCATGTTGATAGAATCGCAAAGCACCTTCAGACCCCATTAAAGCCGGGTCTTCCCAGTCTTTCATATCAATAGAGTTTATCTCTATACATATACCGAAGGAATAATTATACTTAAACGAGTTGATACCTACTCTTCCTTTACGTATACGGTCTCACGATCACGACGTGCGTAATCTTCTTACAATCAATCACACGTTCCTAGAGGTGGACCACTAATTTGATCCCCGGCTCACTGCACCTTTCTCAAGAAAACTTCCTAAAGAAAGAAGAGACACCGCCTTCGTGAAGCAACTTTCCTTCTAGTAGCTCTATCCGCTCCTTAGTCGTAGCAGCTAGTGCAGCGCCTGCTAGTTCAACTGCTAGTAGCTTGCCAGAGCTCTCCTTTAGTCGATCCTCCCTCTGCAGAGTCTGCTAGTTCCAATCCTCTCTTTCCAAGCAAACTATTAAGATAGCCTCTAGGTAGGTAGATTGCGTGAGACTCCTGGTCCGACTATGTTTTTCTTCAAAAGGTTTACTCCACTAAGAGAAACTCTAGGAGAAGACCATGCTACCATAGAAAAGGGAAAGCCCACTTCGGAAGCCATTTGACCATGAGTTCACAGCTTAAGATCAGAAAGAAAGAAAGATTCCATCACGTCTTTAAAGCAATGGTCTACGACTCCGCAGCTTGCTTAGGTTAGGAGAGCTCATTTGTTATTTTTGTTCTACCGTTAAAAGATTCCATCACGTCTTTTGAATATTCTTTTACGGCGTTAATTAATACTTCCGTTCATTTTTACTTGTCGCACTATAATATTAAAATTAAATTTTTATTTTTACTTATTTACTTTAGTAAAAATGCTAATAGTCATGATTATTATGTAATTACACAATCAAGTAATTATTCTTTTTTTACTTGTTCATTTTTTATTTAACACTTCCTTTAAAAAAATATTTCTTAAGATATGAATGACATCTTTAATTTTAGTAAAATTTACCAAAATCTATTTGACTACCAGTACTCTATATAGTTATTTACTGATAAGGATAGTTTAGAGAAAATAATAAATCTCTCTTGAAAATTAAAGAATGTGAAAAGTCATTTGGCACTAGAGAGTGTATTACTCCCCTTCAGTAACAATGAGTTCTATACTCACCAAGTAAGACAAACATATTAAACTGTGTAACTACACCTAATTACATCCAAATTTACGTACAAGATAACTTTCAGAACAGGCCCTAAAAGACAGGAGAATTGAATACTATTCTTTCCTCCGAAGCTATGACGTTACAAGTTTTAGTCATGAAGTCATCCGAAATAAGCATTAAAATTTTAAGTCATAAAATAGCATGATATACTCCCACATGTGTGTGTGTGAGAGTAAATCATATAAGATCAAATAAGGTGCTTGTGTTAAATAAAAGGCTCCAAAAACACGGGAACTCATTTTGAGGCAAAAAATTAACCTATTATTTTTCATAATTCTGGGAGGAAACCCAAGAGTTCAATAATCTTATTCAACAAGATATATATTGCCTGCTCAATCACCACTATATAATCATAAAAAGGATACCATCATCCGAAAGGAGATGGTATATCAAATTTTAGTTTATTGGGACAGCACAATACAGCAGTTCTACTACTGTGTATTTTTGCAGCAGTTCTTGCTTTCATAGCCTAGCAGTTTGCATTTGCTGCTTGATTATTGGTCTGATATAGTCATGGAAGCCATCAGCTACGTCTGATTCGTTAAGAGGATCCTTCCATGCAGCCTCATACAGTTTGGGATACACGTTTCCATCATAACGTCCAAGAATTGAATCAAGGTAGTGATCGGTATAGTTAAATGCATCAACCAGCGATATAGCATTTGGACGAAGCTGATATTAAAGAGGGGAATGGATCAGTAAACACAGCTTCACTCTCCAAGCAGAAATGACAGAAAACAAGTGAGAAAATGATAAAAATTGTCCCTTATCATTGGTTGTAGGTTCAAAAAAGTCCCTTTAAGTATCAGTTGAACAGTTTTGATCCTTTTAAGTTTTAAGTTTGCCAAAAATGAGCACCTTTGAATATAACAATCAGAGTTTGGAGAGTTTGGTAAACAATAGAGACTAAAAGTGCTCACACTTTTGGCAAACCCAAAGGACCAAAACTGCTCAGTTGATACTTAAGGGACTATTTTGAACCTACTACCAAAGATAAGGGACCATTTTTGTCATTTTCTCGAAAGCAAGTTGTCAACGAAACGAACCTGGGAATACAAGACTCTGAGCTGCTCATTAGCAAGTGATGCCTGCTTTGAGGTGATGTAGCCAGTCCCCAGAAAATCTCCTTGATGTTTGTGAAGAAGGAAGAGCGAATAGATGCCACAAAGCACCTCCAGCTGTTGCTTAATCCCTTTACCGGGAATGTTTTGTTGCAACTTCTCAATAAACCTTTAATGAGATAAAAGAAGTATTAGTAAACAAACATCTAAATTGCACAACATTTCCAATAAATCCTGGTAAAATTTCCAATACCGAGAAGCTTAAAGCAGATACAATTTGCATCATAAGACAGCTGAAGAACGAATATTAAATACAGTAAATGATGTGATTTTTCAATTTGGACAGTTCATAGGTATAGTACTTAAATGAAGAACGAATCTGTGTTCGCAGGGTCATGACATTGTTTGGATCTTTTTACTATAAGAGAATGCAGTAAAGAAGTTTACTTGGAGACAACAATCAACTGACAATGAGCAACTGCTGCTTCAACTAAATCAGCTGCTAGTTCTGCAAAGCCTAAAGAAAGGATGACAAAGCAAGAAAATTAGAAACTTTAACCTGGACGGTAATTAAAATTTACAGAAGTGAAAAAGAAAGCTGCAGAGACTTAAAAGTGAGTACCTTCTTCTGGATTATCAAACTTGCTAAGATTCTGAGCACAGGCAACAGCCATCCTGGCAGCCCTTGCTTCAAATGCTTCCAATATTGCACTAGGTTTCAGCCAGTCCTTGGCTGCAGGAGATGGAAATAACCACAATCAGCAACCTACTTTGTGTGGATCAGAAATTACAGGAGGATTTTTGAAGGGCGAAACAACAGGCCTTCTTACATGGTTGACATTATGCAAGTAAAAGCAAGGAAATTACACGTACTAATATCACAAGCTGATCATTTCTAACACAACTGATACTATAATAAGTACTGTAAAAATGAATTGTAACTATAACAATGAGGATCAGCTGCAAGAACTTTACCTTGTTTCACATCAGAACGACATTGCATCAAGTGTTCAATTCTTCCCATATAAGCTATGGTACCCACTGGCTTCTTTCCAGAGCCCAGTTGTGAAACGATCTTCATAAGAAACCTTGCAACCTACATGAAACACAACAGGGTTCATAGTGGAGAAAGGGATCTAAAATATCATATTAGGGTAAGAACACTATGCATTAAGACTTCATAATATAGATAAGCATCTATTGCACTTCACTTGCTCATTTACAATATAGATAAGTCATGTGAACATCAAGAGACTTGCTTTTGGGAGAGAAATATTAGGAAAAAAAACCGCAACAGAATCACCATTTTGAAGACACAACCAATCTCACAAGATTTACTGTACAGGAAAGATTGCTCAATCATCGATTCTATAAACATTTAAATTCATCCACTTTTAGGAAAATTAACCTGCTGTCATCAACTCGTTCTTATCTAACTCCTCCATTCCCAAAAGATTATCTTAGTCTCCAATGTCAAAAAATAATCTCAGTACTTAGTGAAAAAAACCTTGGTTCAAAGTCTGCAGACTTTCTCGTTCCAACCTATTAGGCATATTTTATATACACTTTTTGAGTCATTTTTAGTTAGTATTTTACTCATTTCGTTTGTGTTTAGCATAGTATTATGGTCGTTTTTCTTTCTTTTAAGTCACAACGGTCATAAATGGAGAAATGGCAAAAAGGAGATGAAATGAGCTTGATTGAGGTAGAATTGCACACTTAAAGGGCCAAGAAATGAAGCCTAAGAAGTCCCGGGAAGTATAGAAAAAATCAGACGAAGTCCGGATGAGAAAAAGCTTGTAAACCGGACTGGGTCTACAAGGCATTTAGCACCGCGGTGTCAGAAAGCAGGACCGCGGTGCCATAATTGCTGAGAAGCCGCAGGATTTTCGGCACCGCGGTGCCATTCTGCAGATCATGTGGCGGCGGGTTTTTCACGCTCGGGCCACTTTGACACGCTGTGGTCCGAAAGGGCAACTCTTTCCAGCTATAAATCCCTAAAACCCTAACCTCATTATTCATCTGGGATCTTACATCTCACATATACTTTGGAGAGGAAAAGGAGGCTACAACACAAGATTGGAGACAACTTTAGTTCAAGTTTCTTTTCTTTTCTTTGTTTTTATTTCAGTTTATGTTGGTTTGTATTAGTTCCTAGCGTGACTATGGCTAGGAGCTAAACACTTTATTAGGGCTTTCCTTATGAATCGCTTGAAACTGTTATTCATGAATTAATGCAGTAGTTTGATTTCTTCTTCGCTTGATTAAGATTTAGTCAATATTTGGTATGAATATTTGATAATTAATTGATCACTAGTTATCATAACCTATATGATTTCGAATCAAAAACCGAAAGGAGAGATTTGGATATGCTGTAATTGACTAGACATAGTTTAAAATCGCGGACGAAAGTATCCCGATACTTGTGTAGCATTATAGGTTACTGTTCTTAATTTACTATGTGGTAAATCCTATCATAGAAATATGTATGGTTCTCATCGGGTTGAGTGATTATATGTCCTAACCGAATATAAGAAAGTCTAGTTAACCGCTATCTTAACGAAGTTAAGAATCATTCTAGTTGCATTAAGGATCAAGAAAGTGGATAGTCGAGGATTTTGGAAGCCATAATTCCTTCATACTGATTTAAACCAAAGTATTATCATAATTAGTTTATTTTCTGCAATTACTAAGCCTTAGTTATTACTTATTAGATAAAAATACAAACAAATTAACGTTCACCAAATAGAAACTAAAACTTAGTTAATCGGTACTTGAAAACCAGTCTCTGAGGACGATATTCGTTCTTACTAGACTATATTACTTCAGATTTATGCGACGCCATGAGCAAAATAAATATCGCTAACACAACCACTGATTGACTAAATTATAAAATATCTATAACTCCTAAAAGGTCTTGAGAAGTAGGGAAGAACAGGAGGTCGGAAATGCTATAAAGTAGAATTTTACATGATCCAGAAATTCCTACTACTTCTTTGATGGTTCTTTTATTTAATAAACAAAAGATTAACTTGAACTGTAAATCCAGAAATAAGACTCTACAACTGCTAGATATCTTTTTTTACAAATCAATGAGAAGGACTTGTATAAAAACCTAATACTATGCCCAAAAAGGTAAATATGATTGACAAGTTTAGATGAGCACAAGGAATCTCCAAGTCCACACCATCCCTTAAATAGGACTTCAAAATTTCGGGAAACAAATGTAAACAACCAAGATTTTAATCTTTTCCTCTGGATGAGTGGAAGACAAAGAAAAATTGAGAACTGGTATGTCAAACTCCGTACAAAATTAAGTTTACCTGTAGTTGTAGCACGACATTATCTCCTTCGTATGTACAGGCAGGGACATAAACGGCGAATAATTCTGGAAGCCCACTGCTGCAAAGATAACCATGACCTCCACATAACTTTCGGCATTCTTCAATTCCATCCTGGAATGAAATTGCAATCACGCAAGAAGCATGTTATGTTAAATGACGTGATATTGGATTCATATCAACACTTAGATAATAGCTTTTCCTCCTCATTTTATCATGTAACAGTTCTTTCTTGAAGCTAAAGAGAAGAGCAGGTCCAAATTAAACTTCCTCTCTTTTGATCAGACAAGAGAAATTTGACTGTTTATAAGCAGTCCAAGCCACCAATTGAAGAAAATCTAAAAGCTAATCTCTACTTACAGCAGTGGCAGTGGTGGTCAAAGACTTCAACCCTGCCGTACAGGCATGCGCCTCAGGCAATGTTGAGAAATCATTTGCTTGCAGTCTTTGGGTAACATCCGTGTACAGCCATTTCAGCCACTCACCAACAAATCTGAAGGCATATGCAGAAGCCAACAAGGGGAAGAGCCTGTTTTGCTGAGTTTTGTAGTCAATCACCTGCATAAAAGCATACAGTAGGAGCATTAATCACAACTCTCATGCTGATAAACAATGACGTTGTGCAGTCACCTGACAATATGCAAAAAGATTTTGTACCCTTGATGGGCCAAAAACATCATCAAGCTCAATCGGCAGAGAAATTATTTTCTCTGACTCATGTAGGTCTAATGATGACTATGAGTTATTTAGGCCATAAGATTCCTAAGCACAGCAGTAGTATGCAAAGTCCAAAAAAATTGGAGCATAGCAAATGGCTTTTCTGGGAGATGTTTTGGTAAAAATATCACTTGTGCATTGATTTACGTCAACCCAAAGATATGCTAGTTTTAATAGTTCGTCATCAGGTAAAAGGTACCCAGAAAAATCTTATATTCATTTTCCAGGTCACCATCCTATTTAAACTGCTACCATGAAGGTTCTCATTGACTATTCTAACACAGAAAAACATGATTATTAATAATATTCACCCCCCCCCCCCATACACACACACACATACTCTTCCTGCCAGTTTAGTTTTTTTTTCTAAGATATCACCAGAGACAATTATAAGGAAAAGATCAATTTTAAATAGCAAATCTTACATTTTTAATCGAGAATCTTACAAGTGTCCCTTTTTATTTGCACCAATTAAAAGTAAGAATGGTACCGATGTGCTGATATGAATATGCCATAAAATGGCATGCAACAAATGAAATAAAAGATCTCAGGGATAAGCAAATGACAATTTACTTTGCTACTGACAGATTGCTTCCAAGGATACCTGAGTTTCTTTTCCACCATTCTGTGAGCCAAACTGTCTACGAACGGCACTGTATCTGGTTGCAATACACACAGCCCGAGACATTGCAATGGAAGCATCTGCTACAATTGCTTGCCTTACATATACCATGGTCCCATAAAGAAGTTGTCTGGGAATATCAGATTGGACATATTTTCCTTCCTTTGTAACTTGTGAAACCCTGAAATTTTCGAAGCAAATATAATAACTACCATGTCATATAATATGGTAATAAGCCAAACACTATGATATCAAAATCATTGATACAGAAGAGAGATGTGGTTCTTGGCTCTCACATGGAATTCTGCCTAGCAACATTTTGAACAGTAATTATTGTTTCATTTAATAAGAGGCCAGAAATTCCAATTTTTCCCTAATAGATAAAGCTTATTTTTCTCGCTCCAGGTAAACCCTGCCAGAATTGTTACTGCTAAGAATACTTAGACACGAAAAGCTGAAACTAGAGGGCTGGAATATTTTTTAAAAGAAAAAGTCGTTAACAAAGGGTGTATCTTGAGCCGTCATATATTCACTCAAAAGGAAAAAGGAGGGAAAGAGCTTTATGACTAGATACCAGAAAATGGAAAAATACAAACCTCATCAACATTTGATCTCTTGGAATGCGCACATGATCAAATCTTAACACCCCATTATCCATGGTATTGTATGCTCCGTTCCCAAATTTCATCCCAATGTCCCCAACTGTAATGCCTGGAAGAGGCTTGTGGTCCTCCAAGCTCCGTAGTTGAACAATAAAACCTAAAATATGAATAGTAAATAAAACATAAGTGAATCTTTCCTGAAAATTTGAAATGCGCTGCACCACTTTGTGACATGAAAAATCATTGACTTACCATTAATCCCATAGTCTTTACCATCTGTTATAAGACGAGCGTACACAACAGCATGGGTAGACACTTTACCCAATCCACCAGGCCACCACTATTCAAAATTGTAAAAAGCCAGAGATCAGGGGAATTCACTACTTCTTAATGAATGAGAAACATACTGTATCAATAGAGACAAAACATCCATTTCAGAATAGCATTTTAAACTGATAAAAAACTAGCAGCAGGCCAAAGATTATAGGAGGCATATCTTGCATAATAGAGTATCATATAATTTGAGCATCATTCCTCAAAATGTTAAAATTGGGATAATTACCTTTTTGGACTGTCCAGAAAATAATAACACCGACCGACACATGTATATGTTTTGTATATTACGCATGATATTCATATTATGTACATAGTTTATACATATAATAATATGCATAATAAGTGTATATGTTTCGCAAAAGGAATACAGGAAAACAAGTAGTGGACCATTCTTACCTTGCTTGACGTCAATGTTGGACTATGAATGACAAATTCATCTGCTTGAGGATCAAATGTGGCAGTGGTTTCAAGGCCTTGCACATTGGACCCATGTCCAAGTTCAGTTTGAGCATAGCAGCCAATTATTTGCATCTTGTGGGCCAAGGGCAACCACTTTTCCTGCTGTGCATCTGTACCCTGTCCTTTTATGGCTGGTATAAACATTCCCTAATGAAGAAAAATGTTGGCAGGTGAACCACAATCCTTGGGTTTAAGCAATGAGAAAAGAAGGGGAAAAGATTATTGCAACAACTTCAAAATTTAATAGGTGTTCGGCCATGCAATTTGGAGCTCAGATTTGAAGTTTTGATTTGAAATCAGTGTTTGTTTATGACATTTGAACAAAATTTTGATTTCAAATCCCAAATCCTACTGTAAGGTTGGATTTCAATTCCAAGTTTGTGAACTTGACCCATTATAATTTGCAAAAAAGACTCATGCTCGACGTTAAGAAGAGATTGTATGTACCATGTGGGAGTATTATATTAAAGAAACGCTAGTTACTACTAGTATTGATATATTGGACCAGTGGATCTTTACAAAATTATGTGCTTTTGGAAGAAATTTGTAACAACATGTAATCGCAAGCATTTATTTATAAAAGGAACATGGAGATATGTGATTTGTTAATGTGGCGCCTTAGGATATTCTGATACATTCTTTATGAACTATGATAAGATTGTATGTACCCATAATTTAAAACTTCAAGCGCATTATGCATTGTAAATAACGAATGCAAGGTAGCGACATAGAAACAATTTAGCATAGGCAAAAGCAAAAGTCAAAACAAAAGGTTGGGTACCCAATGAAGATCTGTAAAAGCAGGCTCATCTACCCAACGCCTTAACTGAGTGGCTTCTTCTTCTGCAGAAATGAAATTCAAAGTAATCAGCAAACAATGGGAAACTTCGGTTAGATGCCTCTTTCTTGAAAGAAAGACGTGAAAATGATTAAAAACTAAAATGAAGTCATACCAGAAAGACGAAGATCAATGATCCTCTTCCATGCATATGCCGCCTTCCTTAGTGTGTTCTTGAATAACTCTTTCCTAGGAAGCATGGTTCTCCCCTCCTTACTGAAGCCCTATTTCCCACAATGACACTTAGAGACATGAAAACAGAAAAATTGCACAACAAATAACATATAGTCAAACAAGACAATAAAATTATAGCCTACTAAATAATGTTCGATCAAGTTCATTCCAGAAAATGATCAGTGCAATCACACACATTACCAGCTCCGTAATACTTATCAAAATCAAATCTTTTTTTCTCTTACAACACAGTGAATGAACACAAAAAAGGGTTTTCTCTCCAATCATCACCATATCCATGTACAAAAAACAAGACAACAAAGCATCAAACACCCAAATAAAAAAAAAGGAATTTACAGGATCATTAGCAACAAGCTTAGAGATACGATCTGAAACATCAAAACTATGACGAGAACCAGCCCAAACAATCTTCATCTCATCCACATCAAATTCAGCTTTGTTCCTCTCATCAGCCAAGTAATCTACACCCTCCATCTCTTAGATCAAAACCCAAAATGAAAGATTCAATCTTTGAGGTGTTTTACAAATACCCAATTCAATTCTTGAAAAAAGTAAAGAAGGAAAAGGATTGAACACTTCCAATAACGTTTTTGGTCTGTGCTATTTATAACAGTAAATAGTTGAAGTTGGCGCCTTACTGGCACCCCTTACCATATTTTGACTACTACTATAATTTTGTTATAGTATATATCTTTAATGTTTGTCCTCCGTGTCAAATTATTTATGATGATTATGAAAAATAATTATTTATATTTTAAAAGTTAAAGATATAATTAATTATTTTGGAGTGGGTGCTTATGATGATACTGGCAATCCTGTATAATCATATGCTTATAATTATTTCAGATTTTAATTTTAAATTAATATTATAAAATTTACACATACTTTTATTTTAACTTTAAATTATGATTTTAAGTTTCAATTTTTTCATAATGTTTGATTTGGGATTTCAAATTATGATTTTAATATTTTTTAAAATAAAAAAATTAATTCATAAGTTTATATTTTGTAAAAGAAGATTTATAAAGTTGAAAGATATATTTCTTAAAAGTAAAACTTGATTTAAATAATAATGTTAGTTCGTCTTTTCGGTCATCTGATCGAAAATGCATGTTTGACGTGAAGAGATTATCTATATCATGTGAGAGGATTATATTAAAGAGTTTTTACACTAAAATTCATATCAAATTTTCTTCTTGAGTATGGAATTATGAAAATACTCTATATATTTTAGAAACTTCTTAAAGAGGCTTTAATTAATATTCTAAGAAAGTAATTAGATGTGCTGCATGTTCATTTTCCTGCCACGTAATTTAAAAAATTTCATTGTATTCAGATAATCGATTTTCAAAAATGTATGTAAGCATAGTATTTGGGCATCTAATATTGGAGATTATTAATTTGTTTCTCTTTTGGTTGAGAATTAACTGATTTGTTTTTTCAACAAAAGACAGAAAATAAATATTAATCCTAATTAGAAAATAACTGAAATTTAATAATTTTCTGAGATTACTGAAATATGACATTAGATATAGAGATTCCAAGAGCAAGATATGATAGAATTAGTCTAGACATTAGTTAATTAATACTAACAATTTTGTAAAGTTGATTGACCAATTAATCCAGTAGTCTGCAGTGCTAATTTAAGGGGACATTTTAATTTATGCATTGTCACTCTTCTTTCAATAAAATATATTGCAGAAAATGAGATTAGTTGGTCACTTTAATTTTCAACTCCATACAACGACGAACATCTGCATTTCGTCCATACAACGACGAACATCTGCATCTCGTCCATACAACGACGAACATCTACATCTCGTCCATACAACGACGAACATCTACATCTCGTCCATACAACGACGAACATCTACATCTCGTCCATACAACGATTTAACATCTACATCTCGCCCATACAACGCATTTAACATCCGCATCTCGCCCATACAACGATTTTGACATCTCGCATCTCGCCCATACAACGCATTTAACATCTCGCATCTCGCCCATACAACGCATTTTACATCTCGCATCTCGCCCATACAACGATTTTAACATTCTATCTCGCCCATACAACGATTTGACATCTCGCATCTCGCCCATACAACGACGGACATCTCCATCTCGCCCATACAACGACGACATCTCCATCTCGCCCATACAACGCATTTTACATCTCTATCTCGCCCATACAACGCATTTAACATCTCGCATCTCGCCCATACAACGCATTTAACATCTCGCATCTCGCCCATACAACGATTTAACATCTCGCATCTCGCCCATACAACGATTTAACATCTCGCATCTCGCCCATACAACGATTTAACATTCGTGATCTCGCCCATACAACGACGAAACATCCGCATCTCGCCCATACAACGCATTTAACATCTCAGATTTCGCCCATACAACGACGCATTCGTGATTTCGCCCATACAACGCATTTAACATCTCGCATTTCGCCCATACAACGATTTAACATCTCGCATTCGCCCATACAACGATTTAACATCTCGCATCTCGCCCATACAACGATTTAACATCCGCATCTCGCCCATACAACGCATTTAACATCTCGCATTCGCCCATACAACGATTTAACATTCGCATTCGCCCATACAACGCATTTAACATCCGTGATCTCGCCCATACAACGATTTAACATCTCGCATTCGCCCATACAACGCATTTAACACCGTGATCTCGCCCATACAACGCATTTAACATTCGCATTCGCCCATACAACGCATTTAACATCTCGCATCTCGCCCATACAACGCATTTAACATCTCGCATTCGCCCATACAACGATTTAACATCTCGCATTCGCCCATACAACGCATTTAACATTCGCATCTCGCCCATACAACGATTTAACATCTCGCATTCGCCCATACAACGCATTTAACATCTCGTATTCGCCCATACAACGCATTTAACATCTCGCATTCGCCCATACAACGCATTTAACATCTCGCATTCGCCCATACAACGATTTAACATCTCGCATCTCGCCCATACAACGCATTTAACATCTCGCATCTCGCCCATACAACGCATTTAACATCTCGCATTCGCCCATACAACCATTTAACATCTCGTATTCGCCCATACAACGATTTAACATCTCGCATTCGCCCATACAACGCATTTAACATCTCGCATCTCGCCCATACAACGACGAACATCCGTGATCTCGCCCATACAACGATTTAACATTCGCATTCGCCCATACAACGCATTTAACATCTCGTATCTCGCCCATACAACGATTTAACATTCGTGATTCGCCCATACAACGATTTAACATCTCGCATCTCGCCCATACAACGACGAACATTCGCATCTTCGCCCATACAACGATTTAACATCTCGCATCTCGCCCATACAACGATTTAACATTCGCATCTCGCCCATACAACATTTAACATTCGTGATTCGCCCATACAACGATTTAACATCTCGCATTCGCCCATACAACGATTTAACATCTCGCATTCGCCCATACAATGATTTAACATCTGCATTTCGCCCATACAACGATTTAACATCTCGCATTTCGGCCCATACAACGACATTTAACATCTGATCTCGCCCATACAACGATTTAACATCTCATTCGCCCATACAACGATTTAACATCTCGTGATCTCGCCCATACAACGCATTTAACATCTCGTGATCTCGCCCATACAACGACGCTATTCGCATCTCGCCTATACAAGATGTCAGATTATCACATCATTTCATTTTATCAGATATACAACTGACTACAACCACAAAGACAAATTCACATTCTTACATTGCTTTTGTCTTAACAGCATGCACTAACCGCTTGCTTAAGTCTTAGCATGAGCAGGAGCACAACGTGGATTTTCTCTACAAATAACCGGCAATTTGTCGGGGCCAACCTTCCCAATGAACGGCAAGCCGCCTCAAGCCGGGCCCACCTGCTCCACATCACCATAAAACCCAAGACCATAAGCCATAGCAGTACACCCTGTGTTCAAGCCCGCTTATTTTATTTTTATTCTTTACACCACGTACTTAGCCGCCATAACTCGACACCGACAAATTTTGAGTCCGCATTAACCCACTTTGGTGTTTTGACCATGGTAGCCCAGTGTCGTCATAACTCGACATTGGGACAATTTTTGAGTCCGCGTCAGCCTTGCCTAAATTGCTCAACATTCTAGTTCTGAGGGTCGAGACAAAATCACATGAGTCAACGCCTTTGTCCAAGATTCTTCCATCATCTCCATACAAAGAGGGACAACTGTTGACACCCAATTTTGACCCTCCCGTCCAGTCATTAACTATAAAATTACACTAATTTTCCACAATAATTCTAATAATTTTAAAATAATAAAATGTAGCAATAAAACATTAATACATGCATAAATAAACAATTTAATAATAAATAATAAATACATAAAATAATAATCTAACACACGCGTTTTAATAATAAAGATTCATGTAAGAATTAAGAAGTCCTAATTTTTATTTAATAAGTCTTAATAACGACATCACATTATAAACATTTTAAGCACTAATTAAATAGCACACCCGCATTTATTATTATAATAATTTAAATTCAAACTTAGACTAATAAAACACCTAAATAATTTAATCATAATTTAAATAATTTAATTTATCATTAATTAATACACCTAGAATTAAAGCACAATTTGTTAACTTAATCTACCACTAATTAACTAATAACCCACCTAAAATACCTACTTAATACCATTTGCTTTACCCACAGCCCACCCTTTAAAGTTTAAACTCGCTCACTCTCTTTTACGCTAAAGCCATACCGCGCCCAAATATCGCCAAATTTCACACCTTTAATCCTCTTCAAAATTTCAAAGCCGATAACCTTTATTTCGTTTCCCATTCTACCTAAGCCCACCTTATTTCTTTTCCCCTTAACTTATCCCACGCCTCATCCTCTTCAGAGGCCCCCTCCCTAACCCTAAAAACCTTCTGCTTTCGTCGCCGCCATGCCTGGATTCTCGCCGGAGAATCCGGGGTTTCCCTTTACCCACGCACACCCAGCCGATTTCTTACCATAACCAACACCCGAATCTTGCTTCAAAATCAGCAACAAAATCGCACAAGATACCCTTCAAAATCTTAACCAAATCGCACGAAATCAGTCCCAAATCTTAGGAAATCAATCTCAAATCTCCCACAAGTCATTCCCCAAAATCCCTGGAATCATGCGGAATCGTTTACCTTACCTGTTCAAGCCGCACGAATCAAGCACGAATCCTAAACCAAATCCTTCCAAAATCAGTTCCTTACCATAACCTTAAGATTCGTACCAAACTTAGAACCAAATCGAGACTATAAATTAATCCTCTTATACATGAAATAGGCATCATCTATCGTAAAAGGCCAGCACCTTCTGAATCCAGAAAATTTCACTCGAATGTTATAGAACATAGAGGAGAGTCAGTTAACATCTCTTAACATCCAAAACCGGCATCAGGGGTGGGGAAAAACAGTCAAAAACTCTTTCTTTCAATCTCAGTCAGAAGTCAGCAACCAAACTTCGCCCTTTCATTCACGTCGCAAAACTGAAACCCGAGCGAGTCGACGACTTGATACGCTGCCTCGGTTCGCTGTCCGGAGAAGGTAAATTCCAACCTTTCGAATTCTCCAGATTCGCTCGCACTCATGTGTTCGTGTGTTTTGTGCTAGTATAATGTTAGTCCGCTTATTTTTGTTTAGTTCTCGCTAGATTAAATGCAAGCGTTATCTCGACAAGAGTGAGGTTCGCTTTAGTGATAAATATTCGTGTGTTTGGTCGTGAACGCCGCGATATTTGTTATCGGGAAATACTCTATGACGGATGATATTGTTCTAATGTTCACTCAATTAACTACTATTATAAATAGGTTATTCGATGTAATGTTAATGTAATATGAATAACATGAGGTTACAATGCCGTGATTAAGTTTCAACTCGCCATGCCCCGCTCAAGTCGTTTTCTTTCAAAATGGTACTTGCAGAGCATTTTGGAATCTACGAGTCAAGATATCCTCGCTAAATTGTGGCCTAGTTGCCATCAGCATTTGTCTTGGGATTTATCCTATAATGTGTGCACACCGCAAGTTCCTTGTTAGGATGAATACTTGTTTTAATTAAACTGCCTATTCTCATCGCTTTGATTACCTCATCTCAAGCCTAAAGTATATTAGTAGTCTTCTATTCTTTTCTACGATAACCGAGTATAGTATGAATGATTGAACATATTAAATTTGCAATGAGTATTTGAGACTGTGGTCAAATGTGATATTGTGTTCGATCTGTTGTCGGATTTGTCATATACTCGCCCCGTCTTGTCTAAATATAGAAGATATCAATTTTTCTTTGCCCAAGTCCTATATGATAACTCAGTAGTTTTTGAAACCAAAATTAGTAGGCCATATGGAGCTAATGCAATTAGACTACTGCATACTTGCCTATCACTTGAAATAAAAAATGCTTGTCTATCTGCATTTCAGTCCTATGTGTGTCTGAATATGTGTAATGGTCGAAAATTTGATGTATTTGCTCACATATCTGCATTTCTGGATGCACATCCAATCACTTCGTATTAAAACCGTGATAATTGCATTTATCGCCTTCCAATTCTATGAACAAAGGGACCTATGTTAGCACATTTGTACTTAGTTAGACTAACTTGCCATGCTAAAGCTATAGTTGTATTCTTATATCAATACACAAGCATGATCATATAGTAGGCATACCTATACGGTATAGTCCACGCTGAGAATAATGAGGTAAACGGAGATTCGGGAAGCGGGTCATCATCGTCCATGCTTATTGCTTCATCGTGATGTAATTGACTTCATGTATCCGAATTTCAAACCCGACTTACGGTCATTTAGGTTGAGTCGTTAACCTTAAGCATCAATAAGAAACATGATTAAATCTTATTTACATTTTTCTACTTTGGTTTGTAACCACTCGCTTGTCGCTTGTCGCTCACCGCCGCTACTTGTCGCTCATCGCCTACTACCCGCCACGCTTTCGCTCGATCCTCACTGTTTTCTTATGGATACATTGGGTTTGAGATGCATTGTGTTTGTTAAATGCTCATTTATTGATTAAGCCCACTCTGCTTGCTGCTTGTTGTTCATCGCTCGCTACCGCCGCTACGTCACGACCTCACCGTTATTCATGGACACGCCGAGTTTTATTTTTGCTAAACGCTTGTTTATTAATTGACAAAGTCTAGAGTACGTGCTAATCCTTATCTTTCTTTTGCCACATGAAACGCACCGGAGCAAAAATGAAGAAAAATGAAGAGTCTCATGACGAGACTCATCTTGAGCTACTTCAAATGAAGGCCTGCATTTACGTGCATCCATCTCGCATAGGAACTTCCAAACCGCGGCGAAAGGATATCGCCATTCTTCGAGTCACCATTATTGATTCGCCATTCTTCGAGTCACCATTATTGATTCATATCCTTTCCCTATCTATTTGTTGTAAATTATTTGTCTAACACTACATTAATTAATAGAATAATTAGAATATCTAAACCCTGAACCTCTAGATTAGAAAGCAATTCTCTTTAGGTTAATTACTTTAAACTCACTACATATTGCTTAAGTCATACTAAACTATTAAATTTTATTTATCCTCGTAACTGTTCGCCGCTAGCAATTTATCACTAGATTTCCAACCCATTTTGTTATAGACTCTCATTAACACTTACATAAAAGCCTCATTTCTTTTATTAAAAAACCTCCTAAACATTTGGCATACTATGATATGCTAATAAATGTATAAATCATCTTTGCACATATAATAATACATGTTTTAATTAGAACTAGCTTTATATATTTTAACTCTCACATTTTATGTTAACAAGAAGACTTCCTATATTTTTACTTAAATACTTTTTCAAAGACATGTATTGCATCTTAGCATAATAATTACCCTAGGTTTGAACGGACAACCGCAAGTTAGCGGATCCTTTAGGGTGTCTAACCCCTTCCCTCGGTTCGCTACCCGGAGAAGGTAAACTCAAATTCCTCTCGATTCTCTTTTTCTTTACGTAATTTTGTGTGCTCTGTTATATATTCTGATCATACTTGTTAGAGTTATTATAGATGCTTAACATGTCTTAGTTTATCTTGGTAGATTTTGATTATTAAGCTATCGATTAGGTTTGTGTTTAATATAACCAAACCAAGTATGTTGTTGTTTGCTAAGACCGTGATATCGATCGCCAAAGCCTCGTGATATTGGTATGTTTAATCGACTACCACCGACAAATCCGCTGTATTTGGTTCACGCTTATAATCATGATATGAATAGTCGCCTTAATGTTCACTCAAGAAGGCTATGACTTAAATCAAGAGAATGATTCATCTGACGTGTTGTTTGTATTAATTAAAAGCCTCACTGACCGAAATGCCTTTGCCATTCGTTAGTTGTGCACACATATCTGAACTACCTACTTAGGATTCTTGCGTGTGTTTCTATGAATTATGAGCCTGTCTAAGTGTTTAAATGCCACCGTGTGAAGTCTTTGTAGCTATTTCGAATCATATCATTTAGTTACCAAGTGATGCCTGTGTTGGGCTCTTATTTTGAAATTAGCTCCCGCCATGTTTCGCCTAATTTAAAGTGTCATTATGCTTAATGTAGTTTTAATATGACGTATACGCTTGGTGTAAACTGGACGGTCCCATATACCTGAGAAATGCCATCTTGTTTGACGATTTGTCTATCCCTATGTCTGATATTCAGCATGGAATATCCCTGAGTCATTTCTCAATCAACTTCATGTCTACTGCTACCACATGAATCATTATGTTTGAAGTATCTGCATATATGCTAGCTCAATTAATGTTGTCCGGGATGTCATATTGATGGGCATTCCTAATCCATGTTGACATGTCCTTATATTTTAGTAAGAGGATTGTTTATGTGCTTTATTATGCAAGATGGTCGAAGTGACCTTATCAGGGCCTGTACATTAGATATAAAAAATAAATGATGAACTTAGAACTATATTGTTTAAAGTAACTTTGTGAGTATGGGTAAAGGAGCCCTTTTTTCTTCCTCTCTGATATGTGAAATTCCCATGTTTCTTTGAAATTTGTCCATGTATCATGTTGACATTAAGCATGCGGTTCTAAAAAGGAATCAATAGTCAATCTAAAATAGTTTCAACCTGATTACTTGATTTCTTTCCTATCTGGTTTGGTTGTCTTATCTGCTACTAGCCTTAACAAGGAATGACTAAGCTTAATTGAATAGATCAAGCATGAAAAGCTAAGGACAGGATAGTTCACGAAGCACATTGCTTCTAGATTCTATTATTCTGATATATACCATTTACTCTGAAATCTAGTAAGAAACCGCAGGGATTGTTATTTTATTCTCATGCATCATGATTTCTATATGTCGATATCAAATTCCAAATTTTAAAATGTTAGTTAGTCAGATAACGCTTGGTTTGAATATACTTAGTTTTAGAATCATGAAAGTCTATGTTGGGAAGTAAGGACTCACGTAATTTTGTGTGTATGCTCACGTGCTTGCCTTTACTTGTTTTCACTTTGTCTTTCCACCTTGGGTTAAAATACAATGAATATATATGTCGTATATCCGACGCACGATGTATATCATGCCATGTGTTTTGGGCCCGCTTTCTTCTATATAATAAAAATCTGGAAAATCATATTTGGGCCGATTTCATATCGTAATGCGTAAATGATGTTTGGGACCATTTGTATAGTGGACTGTTTCATGCGAAATACAAGGATTAGCTTCTTTTAAAAATGTACATCTCCTATTAAACTGATTCCCGATTATTACCCAAATTGAATAATAATTAGATTATGCATATGTTTAAATTCACATGAACATTTTAGTTACTTGCATTATTGATGAACCTATGATACTTACTAATCCTTTTCTTTTTCTTTCTTTTACATGACTTGCATCGGGAGCGACGAAGAGTCTCATACGAGACTCATGACTTTGTCAAGCAAAGGATTTACATCCACACTTCTCGCATTCTTCGGTCTCGGAACCTTAAAATAAATAAGGCGGAATAATATTTTCACCTGCCCTAGTCATTTTATCTCCTTTCTTTAATTCCGTCACTTTACTTTTATTTGTATTTTTTTTGTTACCTAACCTTATAAAATTATTGAAAATGCTTAGAATAGTTAGACCTAGAACTATTAAGGGCGGGTAGTTAAATAATAAAATGTGTCGCTAGTTTAATCTATCTTTAGGCCGTTATGCATTTTCAAAACTTTTTAAAATAACTTAGCCTTTTCATTGATATTATAGAAATAAATGAGTTCCAAATTCTTATTAAACTTCATAAAAACAACAAATCTTTTTTCATAACAAAGATCTATTTTCTTATTACCAAGTGCAAAAGAGGAAAATCTTGCTACCCATTTGTATACCCTTTATAAAAATCAAAATTTACATATAATACGTACTTTTAGTAAACCATCTTTTATTATCTTGCATTTTTTATGATAAACTTCATGCAATTGCTTTGTTCAAATAGAATATTTTCCATGCATTTTTACAAATAAACTTCATGCAATTCCATGGAAACTATATATACATACATATCTTTAAATAATTATTTGCAAACATCTTTTTAACTCATGTTCTCCTAAATATGCATTTTAAATAATACTAACCTAAGTTTGACCGGACAACCGCAAGTTAGCGGATCCTTTAGGGTGCCTAACCCCTTCCCTTTAGGATAATAAAGAACTCTTACCTAGAATCTCACCTAGTTTCACAGACCTTAAAAATGGAGATCATTTGTAGTATTTTATGCTACATTTTTAGTGTCCTAATTCACTATAATAATTAGGTGGCGACTCCTTAAAATGCATTCAGGAATCCAACCATGCGCAGTAATCCCGTTTCCGACTACGGTTGAAAATGGGGTGTTACAGCATGGCGACTCCGCTGGGGAAATTAAGGCTCTTAACCACAACAGACCTAGGGTTATTATTTGGCAATTATTTTTGCATTTAATTTTTGTGTGTTGTATTTTGTTTATTTATTTTTTAATTGCTACTTGTTTTACTGCTTTCCTTAAACTGGCATTCCGCTCATATTTCTTCCATTCTGGAAAATTCACACTATCACACACTCATGCGCTGGTGTGCTTCGCGCACCCACAAATTTCTTCAAATACCCAAATTTTAAGAGAGTCAAGGCCATGCAGAGTTAGATCGGTTCGTCTGATCACCCGTAGCCTTCTCACTCGAGTTGTCCGCCGAACTCAAGGCCTAGTAAGCCAAATCTTAGCAAACTTAAGATATAGCTACACCACCCTTCACTTAAGGCATGCATGCATTTACCCTAGGTGGGTCAATCCTTGACATTGATACCACAATTAGGAAGACACCAAACTTGTCGACGGGTTTCTCAACCCAACGACCAACCAGCATATTATGTGTAGCGTGGCAATGATAGACAAATCCAAACCTAATCATGACATGCTGAAATTGGAAAAAGTGCACCGTCATTTGGTCGTCATTCCAACAAAAGCATTATAGTTGGACGACTTGGACAAATCTATCATGACCTCGCATAGGTGACGTTTAGGCCTACCTCTGGCATAAAGAGGTCCCCATGCATGTTAGGACTCGCTTGCAATTTATGTGCAACATGTATTTGCTAAATGCTATTTACACTTTTGCAAAATCACGTGCTTTACACTAACGCAGTTTGCTACATGTTGTCTAAAGAATTTATCATCTCCCCCAAAGGTCGATTTATATTTGACTAAGCAATGACAGAGCATCAATATTTCACAAGATCAAAGGCACGGTCCAGCGACATGACCGATTCAAGGGCATTTGAGCAGAACGAGTCGGAACCTGTCTTGGTTCCTATAGGCAAAGCAGGGGTCTCAGAAGAGAAAAACAGCATAGACCCGATCGAACACCTCGCACAATTACCACAAAGAAATGGCAACCTCGCAGTCGAAATCAAAAGGCTCAAGAACCTCACCAGAGCACTCACATCGCAAATAACCAAAATAGTCAAAACCTCCAAATTATTACTGCACCGCACATTACATATCCCATTCACCAATATACAATGCACCTATATCCCACACAAAACCGAATGCCTAACGATCTAACCTAAACACAAACCAAAGGCCACCACAAACCTATTTTCGCAATACATATGACAATCCTCATGCGGTACCACACGCAGATACGCCACACCTAAAGCCCGCCCACCAAACATCTTCACACCCCGCCTAAATGCCACGTAAAGGCCACCAAAGTATACACCCATTTTGCCGAGCCTTTGTCGCAGCTTGTACGAGAGGTCGAGGTTTGCAGGATACTCCACCAATTCCAAAGAATGTGCCCAATCCCAAGTCCAAAGCTCACGACGGGAACAAAAGTCGCAGATACCATTCGAGCCATCGACACGATACGGGAAGGTGTTATACACTCGTGAGACAAAGTAAGGGAGCCGATCACGAGGAGTCATTCAGCGAGGATACTTACCCCAACGAGTACAATGAACCCCAAAGGAAGAGAGGTGTTCTCGCCGTAACTCGCCTCCGCCAATCACCATTTATCCAAGCATGCACCACGCAGAAGCCAAAAGAAGGAGATACTGACAACAGAGCATGAAGACCTACCAAATTTAACGCAGAGCAACGAGACGATTGGATTTGCATCCTCGCTCGTCCGCCAGAGTCTTGGATAAGAAAGAGCAATTTAGCGTAGCAGATTAATAAAAAGAAGAACTCGTATTTAAACTTTAGTAATGTTTTCTTTGTTTTGCTTGCATCGAACTACGCTCGACCGATTCCTCAAGGATACGTAGGCGCCATATCGCCTCTGGCCCCACCTTTAGAATTTTACCCAATATTCGCTTGTAATGAACTACGCCATGACCGATTCCCCACGGGATACGTAGCGCCTAAATCGCTTTGGCCACACCATTAGAAACTTTCCTTCGCTCAAAATAACGAGAATACACACAACGTACAAGCAACTACATTGAGACCCACTTTAGGCCAAACACCCTTTTCAAAACTGGGACAATACAGGAAACCAGACAGGGGTTGCAAGTCCAAACAGGCCAGGCACGCGGATATCAAGGAACAAGACGGCGAAGTCAAATACGAATCGATCCCCCCAAAACTCACAAATTTTCTTTGAGCGCAGGTCTTTTCATATTAATGTAAGTAAAGTGCAATAGCCAAGGCGTAAAATACGGTAAGAAGTTTCTTCGCAGAAAGAAACAGCAGAGGCAGAGGATATGACAAAAATCCAAAATTCAAAGTCCGTGATCGTGAAGCAGGCGTAAAAGGCATCGATAATCAACAATGTAACTCGACTCGCAATGCGGCTAGCGATCGCTGGCATAAAGTCAAATTTGCAACCAACGATCGCACTCCAACAAAGCGCATCGTGGCAATTCGTCTACCATGACATTTAGCATGTTCGCAAGGACAACATCTCAAGATTCATCCGCGATCGTGACGACATCTCGCCATAAAATTGCTCTTCTCATATATATTTATCATTTTAAATGTATACACTAACGCTTCTCAAGCTTAGCTTGGAGCATTTATTCTATGCGAGCAAAGAACACGCCCGCATAACGACGTGATCGCATTATGTCTACGCAACGACGCCAAAGAAGAACACGCCCGCATAACGACATTATCAAGACAAAGAAGTCCGAAACGACGCCAAAGAAGAACACGCCCGCATAACGACGTGATCGATTATGTCTACGCAACGACGCCAAGAAGAATATCGCCCAGTAACGACGTTATCGACAAAGAAGTCCAAATGACGCCAAGAAGAATAAGTCCGCATAACGACGTGATCGCGATTATGCCAAAAGCAACACGTCCAGGCAACGACATTATCAAAGACAAAGAAGTCCGAAACGACGCCAAAGAACACGCCCGCATAACGACGTGATCAGCATTATGTCTACGCAACGACGCCAGCAGCAACACGTCCAGGCAACGACGTTATCAGCTGTGAAATCCGAAAAAAATATATATATAGTTGTGGTTGAGTCAATAAAAATATATATATATATATATATATATATATGAAAACAAAGAATAAATTGCATGAGATAGAGTTAGTATTAAAGTTGGATAAATAGATAGATGAAATGAAAATAAAAAAATAAAAAAATAAAAATAAAAAATAAAAAATCATGCAGAATGCACGTAAGCCAAGCCCCCTTCCCTTTACCCCTCCCCCCCTTTTCATTTCCCTTCAATCTCTTGGCTTTCTCCCTCCCATAAGTTATGTAATCATCCCCACTTATACATTGTATTTACACACAAATAAAGTACATAACATAAAGGTTAGAAAATCAGAAAAAAACAAGTGAAAAGAAGAGGAAAAAAATACCAAGAGGGCAAGAAGAACAAGAATCAAAATACTAGAGAGTAAGGATAATTTTAGCAACCACACAACAATAATCTTCACACTTACAAGTGAGTTTTCTCACTCAGAAATTCTTGGTAACATCCTTTATTTTAAGTTCAATACATGTTAGAATAAGAATTGAGTGTTGAAAAGAAATATTGAACTTTTGATTGTTTAGACAACTAGTTGCGTCATGAACTTTACGAACTGTTCTCACTGAGTTATAATTGTTAGAATTTGCTGAAATTCGGAGGAGTGGTACACCTCTCTAATATGATCATATAGAACCAAAAATGAGGTAAAAAGGACATACGGTTTGAAAGTTATCATGGCTCAAAGTTTCTGCCTTAGATTTGGCCGAAATTCGGAAAGACATAATTACGGACTGTTTTTATTGAGTTTTACTTATTAGAATTATATGAAAATTTACATGGTTGTAAATCTCTCTGTTACGGACAGATATAGATAAAGAGTTATTAAAATGGACTTACGAGTTGAGAGTTATTGTAGTTTGAAGTTGCTGCCTCGGATTCATCGGAATCCAGAAGGGCAGGACGTTGAAACGTAAAACTGTACTAATATGTGGGGAATATGAAAATTGTTGCTAAATGAAAGTTCTAGATCTCTCTGTTTTGGACATTTTGAGATCTTACGGGGGTCCATCCGACTTACGGATTGAGTGTTATCGCTGTTTAAAGTTTCTGCCTCGGATCTATCGAGATCCAGGAAGGGCAGCGAATAAAAGGGTAAAACTGTACCAAATGGTACAGAATATGAAAGGATGGTTCACATGGAGACGTGTAGCTCTCTGTTCTCGTCGTTTTGAGATTTTATGGGGCTTGAACGGGTTTACAGATTAGGAGTTATGACTATTCTAAGATTGAGTGTTGTTTAATAAAAATTCTGCCGAAATAATTTTCATGTGGCTGTTTTGAGGATAAATTTGTATTAGTTACCCAAAGTAGTTTTAAATGAAATTTGGTACAGTGAAAGATCCCCGTCTTACCTTAGTTTCCGCTTGAGAAACACCTTAGTTGGAGTTATGGTTAAAAAGTTATAATCGTTACAAGTATGAATGACAGAATGTTGGAAAAGAGAATATTATTTATTCAATCTTCTGAAAAATATGAAAAGTGAATACGTGTTCACATAAATATATAAATATAAACATAATGGATCGGGTTGCACGCCGCAACAAAACGTAAAGTGAATACGTGTTCACAAATACGTAAATATAATGGATCGGGTTGCACGCCGCAACAAAAACGTAAAGTGAATACGCGTTCACAAATACGTAAACATAATGGATCGGGTTGCACGCCGCAACAAAACGTAAAGTGAATACGTGTTCACAAATACGTAAATATAATGGATCGGGTTGCACGCCGCAACAAACGTAAAGTGAATACACGTTCACAAATACGTAAACATAATGGATCGGGTTGCACGCCGCAACAAAACGTAAAGTGAATACGTGTTCACAAATACGTAAATATAATGGATCGGGTTGCATGCCGCAACAAAACGTAAAGTGAATACGCGTTCACAAATACGTAAACATAATGGATCGGGTTGCACGCCGCAACAAAACGTGAAGTGAATACGTGTTCACGCACGTAAATATAATGGATCGGTTGCACGCCGCAACAAATATGAAAAATGAATACATGTTCACCTATATATAAATATGAAAAGTGAATACGCTGCTCACAAATATATAAATGTAACAAACATATGGAAATGCAGGGAATGTCCTAACGATAATACGAGATAAAATGAAGTGTTAGTTAACGAGAATTTCCTATGAGGAGTTGCGATATTTAAAAATGTTGTAACCTAATATGTTTTGCAATATGCTTATTACGTTATAATGTGATTGCACTTGGAATATTGTGGTGTTACTTTGAATTGCGTGGTTCTCACCACCGGATGGTACGGGTGACTTTTATTTAACATGTTTCAGGAAAGCGTGATAGAGGAAAGGCTCCACGCCAAGGCTAGCGATCGTCCCGCAGCCTCTTGTCATACCAAGTCAATTGTTTGGGCTCGTACTCGCCGAGTTCGTAATGTCGCCCAATGTCTCGAAATGCCCGTGGAATGGTCTCCTTCAATTTAGAATAATATTTGTTAGTATGTCTATGTAGAAACAATATTTGCACGCACGGGCTCGCGTTATATTTTCAATAAAGTCATAAACAAATTTCTTTATTGTTATTTTTATTAATAGCTCTGTATTTGAATATAAGTTTAAATTTCTAAATAAAGAGAATTAAATGGTGCTCCTTGTGGAAAATAATTGTCCAGGTGCCATCACGCCTAAGTAAAGACTTAGGAAAAGTCGGGCGTGACAAGTTGGTATCGAGCTAAACCAGTTAAGAGATTCTAGGAAGTTTTCTTGAGTTGGGTGTTTGAACGGTTATTTATTGCGACGGCGCGCCACCTTAGTAATAAGTGAACGGAATAACATCCTAAAGTTTCACTTCTTTCATACTCTTCTCGTGCCTATCTTGAGTCTTTTCAAAGACTTGGTTCTCGTACTACCTCCTTCAAAGCATTGTGGAAGGGAGTGTACAACGATAAAATAACCAGATGGATCGCACCACCGACCAAAAAGGTAGGAGAGGTACCGAGATAGACTATGGGGCAAATTTTGAGAGAAGAAGGCAACATATCTATACAGCTAAGTACTACAAGTCTAACCAAATAGTATTTCTCGATGAGGTAGAAAACCCATCGCTTACGAGGATGTGTGGAGACGCATGACGCCAATTTGGTGATCGCACGGTTAGTGGGACACACACGGGTGTGGTGGAGAAATTTTAGAAGAAATCGTCCCCGATGTCACCACCAATGACTGGGAGGATTCAGAGCGCATTCATCGAGAAATTTATGCATAATACGCGCAAGGACGCGCCGACGGAGTTTGAACAATTGAATCAAGGTGACCGAAGTGTACTATAATATTATACACAGTTCGTGAGGTTATCTGCATACAACACATATGTCGTACCTACAGAAATGTATATAGTCAAGAGATTTGTAGAAGGTTTAAACCCAACATAGCGAGAGAAGGTGGTGGCGTTAGCCAACGATCGAACTTATCTTCGATTGTCGATATGACTTTGAGGGTAGAAGGTTTCGCTAAAGCAAAAGAGAATATTCGCAGAAGAGATTTCTGACGTCGATCATTTAACCGAGTCAAAATCGTAAGGGAGTTTAGTAAGGATCTTCAGACTAAGCCAATCTGGGGCGTCTTATTTCAAGCCTGGGCACAGTTGGTCTAATTACAAGGTAGCAAGGACAAGGCCACCAACCCTAACACGAGGTGACAAACCGATTTGTAAGATTTGTCAAAGGAAACACACCGGAGAATGTCGGCTCTAACGAAGACACGTTATAATCGCGAGAGTCAGGCCACTATGTCAGGGATTGCAAGAGGACCCAAACTCAATATATTCAGGGGAGGTCAGAAGCAACCACAGCTTCCTACAGGGGAAATCAGGGAAACCAACCCCGCCAGAGTCAGGGAGGTCAACAACCCAACAATTCTAATCGGCCACGCTTTGCCTGGAGGAATGAGGCGTAAGATCTAACGCGGTGGTCACGTATTTTGCTAGTCTCGAGTATTCTCGCATTTGTATTATACGATCCCGGCTCTACATTTTCATATGTGTCAATGAGCTTTTCTAAGAATTTACATGTAGAACCTTCTTATTTAAGTGAACCTGTTGAGGTTATGACACCAGTAGGGGCCTCAATTTGGGCCTCTCGGGTGGTAAATAATTTTCCATTAGAAGTGAATGGCAGGGGAACAATGGTGAACCTAGTACTACTTGATATGGTATACTTCGACGTCATTTTGGGTATGGATTGGTTGTCGGCATGTTATGCCATGTTATATTGTCGACGAAACATAGTGAGATTAACTTTTCCCGGAGAACCAGAAGTTGTTATAAGGGTAGAGTTGGAATATCCTCAGTCGGCTTTATTTCTTACCTTGAGGCTCAAAAGTTATTGAGAAGTCACAGAGTGGAGTATGCATATCTGGCTAATATAGTGGATACCCAAAAAGAATCCCCAGCGGTGAATGATGTTCCTATTGTTCGAAATTTTTCGGAGGTTTTTCCTGAAGATCTTTCATGCCTTCCTCCGGATAGAGAAGTGGAGTTTGCCATAGAGTTAATTCCGGGTACAAGACCTATTTCTATTCCTCCATATCGAATGGCCCCAGCTGAATTGAGGGAGTTAAAAGAACCATTGAAGGATCTTCTGGATAAAGGCTTTATAAGGCCTAGTGTTTCCCCTTGGGGTGCACCAGTCCTGTTTGTGAAAAAGAAAGACGGATCGCTCCGAATGTGCATCGATTATCGGCAGCTCAATAAAGTCACGATCAAGAACCGGTACCCATTACCAAGAATCGATGATCTTTTTGACCAACTTCAGGGAGCTAGCTATTTTTCCAAGATTGATATCCGTTCGGGATATCACCAGCTGAAAATAAATCCAGATGATATATCCAAAACAACCTTTAGAACCCGATACGACCATTATGAATTCTTGGTCATGTCTTTTGGGTTAACCAATGCCCCAGCAACTTTTATGGATTTAATGAACAGAATCTTCAAACCATTCCTAGATTTGTTCGTGATTGTGTTCATAGATGATATCCTAATCTACAGTAAGAGTGTTGAGGAACATGAAGAGCATCTGAGGGTAGTGCTTCAAGTCTTGAAACAGGAGAAACTATATGCTAAATTTTCAAAGTGTGAATTTTGGTTGGAAAAGGTAGCCTTTTTGGGTCATGTTGTGTCAAGGGATGGAATTATGGTAGACCCCGTAAGATAGAAGTTGAAGAATCGCCAAACCGACCACTCCGGCAGAGGTTAGAAGTTTCTTGGTTTGCCGGGTATTATAGAAGATTCGTAAAGGTTTTTCTAGTCTTCACGCTCCCATGACCCGTTGACTCAAAAGCGGTTAAGTACCAGTGGTCAGAAGCATGTGAAGTAAGTTTTCAGAAACTAAAGGAATTGTTGATCATCGCACCACCCCAACCTTAGCATCGGGATGAAGGGTTCACACCCATCGCGATGCCTCTGAGTTGGGTTAGGATGTGTCTTGATGCGCTTGGAAAGGTTATGCGATGCATCTAGACGATTGAAGATACATGAGAAGAATTATCCAACTCATGACTTGGAATTAGTCATGTGGTGTTTGCCTTACGAATATGGAGACATTATTTGTATGGTGTGCATGTGGACATATTTACAGATCATAAGAGTTTGCAGTACATAACCACACAGAAGGATCTGAATCTCCGACAAAGAAGATGGTTAGAGTTGCTTAAGGATTATGACCTTAGTATTTTTTACCATCCTGGGAAAGCCAACGTGGTGGCTGACGCACTCAGTATGAGATCAATGGGCAGCTTGGCCCATTTGGCAATACAAAAGAGGGGTATTGTTCGTGAGGTACAAAGATTGGAAAACCTCGGGGTTAGCTTAACTGAGATCGGTGAAGGTAGGGTGGTGGTACATGATACCTCGCAGTCTGCCTTAGCTTCTGAAATAAAAGAAAGTCAGTTTGAGGATACAGAGTTTGTTGGATTTCGGGAGAGGATCCAACAGGGAAAACCTTCACAGTTTACATTGGGAGATAATGACGGAACCCTTCGGTATAAGGGTAGGTTATGTGTTCCTAAGGTAAAAGATCTAAGGAGGAAGATCTTAGATGAGGGTCACAACACAGGATATTCCATTCATCAAGGGTCAACAAAAATGTATCAGGACCTCAAGGCAAATTACTGGTGGGATGGGATGAAGAAAGACGTTGCGGAGTTTGTCGGGAGGTGTCTTATATGTCAGCAGGTGAAAGCTGAACATCTAAAACTCGCGAGTACTTCAGACATTGAGTCCCCATGTGGAAATGGGAGGCAATTCATATGAATTTCAGAATCGGTCTACCAAAACTCGAGAAGGGTATGATTCTATTTGGGTGATTGTTGATCGGCCACAAAGTGCCCATTTCTTACGGCCAAGACTACGACGCGCACCACAGTACACACAGATTTATTTGAAGGAGATTGTGCGGTTACACGGGATTCCCTTACAAATTATTTCAGATAGGGGTTCCCAGTTCACCGCACACTTTTGGCAAAGTTTCCAGCAGGGTCTCGGGACAAAAGTTAAGTTAAGCACGAATTTCCACCCGCAAACAGATGGGCAAGCTGAGCGAACAATTCAAACACTTGAGGACATGTTGCGATCTTGTGTGTTAGATTTTCGTGAGTTCGTTGGACCATCTTTGTCTAATTGAGTTCGCCTACAACAATAGTTTTCACTCTAGCATACAAATGGCCCCGTTTGAAGCATTATATGGACGAAAATGTAGGTCTCCACTTGGATGGTTCGAGGTGGGTGAGACGCAACTGTTCGGACCTGAAGTCATTCAAGAAACAAATGATAAGGTACATATGATTCGGGAGCGGATCAAAACAGCTCATAGCCGTCATAAGTCTTATGCGGATCATCGAAAAAGAGATCTTGAATTCCAAGAGGGGGAGAAAGTATTTTTAAAAGTGTCCCCAATGAAGGGAGTGATGCGTTTTGGTAAGAAAGGGAAATTGAGCCCAAGGTTTATTGGGCCATATGAGATCTTGCGAAGAGTGGGAATGTGGCTTACGAATTAGCACTTCCACAAGAGCTGGAAGTAGTGCATCCGGTATTTCATGTGTCAATGTTACGAAAATACTTGCACGATCCAAGTCACGTCATCCTTCCCCAGGAGATAATTCTTAATAAGGAGCTTCAATATGAAGAAGTTCCGGTGGAAATACTTGATATGAATGTTAAGCGCCTTAGGAATAAATATATTGCTTCCCTGAAGGTCCTATGGAGGAACCACTCCACCGAGGAAGCCACCTGGGAAGCCGAAGAGGCGATGAAAGTCAAATATTCATTCCTATTTGACTAAGGTAATAATAAAAAATGCATTACATAGTACTTCATATGTGTGTCGTTTGCGTGTCTTTATGCATGTGTTACAACCTTATTCTCATTCGAGGACGAATGCTTCTTAAGGAAGGGAGAATGTGAAGCCCCAAATTTGTTACAATAACAATAAATATTATTGGGTCTATGTGATTATGTTATTATTGTGTCTATGTGATTATGTTACGACCTTATTCACATTCGAGGACGAATGATGTTTAAGGAGGAGAGAATGTGAAATCCGAAAAAAAAAATATAGTTGTGGTTGAGTCAATAAAAATATATATATATATATATATATATATAAGAAAACAAAGAATAAATTACATGGGATAGAGTTAGTATTAAAGTTGGATAAATAGATAGATGAAATGAAAATAAAAAAATAAAAAATAAAAAATAAAAAAATCATGCAGAATGCACGTAAGCCAAGCCCCCTTCCCTTTACCCCTCCCCCCCTTTTCATTTCCCTTCAATCTCTTGGCTTTCTCCCTCCCATAAGTTATGTAATCATCCTCACTTATACATTGTATTTACACACAAACAAAGTACATAACATAAAGGTTAGAAAATCAGAAAAAAACAAGTGAAAAGAAGAGGAAAAAAATACCAAGAGGGCAAGAAGAACAAGAATCAAAATACTAGAGAGTAAGGATAATTTTAGCAACCACACAACAATAATCTTCACACTTACAAGTGAGTTTTCTCACTCAGAAATTCTTGGTAACATCCTTTATTTTAAGTTCAATACATGTTAGAATAAGAATTGAGTGTTGAAAAGAAATATTGAACTTTTGATTGTTTAGACAACTAGTTGCATCATGAACTTTATGAACTGTTCTCACTGAGTTATAATTGTTAGAATTTACTGAAATTCGGAGGAGTGGTACACCTCTCTAATATGATCATATAGAACCAAAAATGAGGTAAAAAGGACATACGGTTTGAAAGTTATCATGGATCAAAGTTTCTGCCTTAGATTTGGCCGAAATTCGGAAAGACATAATTACGGACTGTTTTTATTGAGTTTTACTTATTAGAATTATATGAAAATTTACATGGTTGTAAATCTCTCTGTTACGGACAGATATAGATAAATAGTTATTAAAATGGACTTACGAGTTGAGAGTTATTGTAGTTTGAAGTTGCTGCCTCGGATTTATCGGAATCCAGAAGGGCAGGACGTTGAAACGTAAAACTGTACTAATATGTGGGGAATATGAAAATTGTTGCTAAATGAAAGTTCTAGATCTCTCTGTTTTGGACATTTTGAGATCTTACGGGGGTCTATCCTACTTACGGATTGAGAGTTATCGCTGTTTAAAGTTTCTGCCTCGGATCTATCGAGATCCAGGAAGGGTAGCGAATAAAAGGGTAAAACTGTACCAAATGGTACAGAATATGAAAGGATGGTTCACATGGAGACGTGTAGCTCTCTGTTATCGTCGTTTTGAGATTTTATGGGGCTTGAACGGGTTTACAGATTAGGAGTTATGACTATTCTAAGATTGGGTGTTGTTTAATAAAAATTCTGCCGAAATAATTTTCATGTGGCTGTTTTGAGGATAAATTTGTATTAGTTACCCAAAGTAGTTTTAAATGAAATTTGGTACAGTGAAAGATCCCCGTCTTACCTTAGTTTCCGCTTGAGAAACACCTTAGTTGGAGTTATGGTTAAAAAGTTATAATCGTTACAAGTATGAATGACAAAATGTTGGAAAAGAGAATATTATTTATTCAATCTTCTGAAAAATATGAAAAGTGAATACGTGTTCACATAAATATATAAATATAAACATAATGGATCGGGTTGCACGCCGCAACAAAACGTAAAGTGAATACGTGTTCACAAATACGTAAATATAATGGATCGGGTTGCACGCCGCAACAAAAACGTAAAGTGAATACGCGTTCACAAATACGTAAACATAATGGATCGGGTTGACGCCGCAACAAAACGTAAAGTGAATACGTGTTCACAAATACGTAAATATAATGGATCGGTTGCACGCCGCAACAAAACGTAAAGTGAATACACGCTCACAAATACGTAAATATAATGGATCGGGTTGCACGCCGCAACAAAACGTAAAGTGAATACGTGTTCACAAATACATAAATATAATGGATCGGCCAGACGCCGCAACAAAACGTAAAGTGAATACGCGTTCACAAATACGTAAACATAATGGATCGGGTTGCACGCCGCAACAAAACGTGAAGTGAATACGTGTTCACAGATACGTAAATATAATGGATCGGGTTGCACGCCGCAACAAATATGAAAAATGAATACATGTTCACCTATATATAAATATGAAAAGTGAATACGCGTTCACAAATATATAAATGTAACAAACATATGGAAATGCAGGGGAATGTCCTAACGTATAATACGAGATAAAATGAAGTGTTAGTTAAACTGAGAATTTCCTATGAGGAGTTGCTGCATATTTAAAAATGTTGTAACCTGATATGTTTTTGCAATATGCTTATTACGTTATAATGTGATTGCACTTGGAATATTGCGTTGTTACTTTGAATTGCAGGGTAAGGTTCTCACTCAGCCCCAGATGGTAGGGCTGACTCTTTATTTAACATGTTTCAGGAAAGCGTGATAGAGGAAAGGCTCCACGTCAAGGCTAGTGATCGTCCCGCAGCCTCTTGTCATACCAAGTCCATTGTTTCGAGCTTGGTACTCGTCAGGTTCGTAATGTCGCCCAATGTCTCGAAATGCCGTGTGGAATGGTCTCCCTTCCAACTTAGAATAATATTTGTCAGTATGTCTATGTAGAAACAATATTTGCACGAGCATGGGCTCGCGTTATATTTTCAATAAAGTCATAAACAAATTTCTTTATTGTTATTTTTATTAATAGCTCCGTATTTGAATATAAGTTTAAATTTCTAAATAAAGAGAATTAAATGATGCTCCTGGTGGAAAATAATTGTTCAGGTGCCATCACGCCCTAAGTAAAGACTTAGGAAAAGTCGGGGCGTGACATCAGCACAGCAAGTCCGAAAACGATGCCATCATCGGCATATCACATCTACACAGGGACGATTTTCTCATTCATGCTTTATTATTCTGTCTTAGCAGTTACGCACTAACTCTTTCTTGAGCTTTAGTCTACAGGAGCAGCAGCAACAAGTCCAAAAACGACGCCAAGTCCGAAAACGACGCCAAGTCCGAAAACGACGCCACGTCCGAAAACGACGCCAAGTCCGAAAACGACGCCAAAGTCCAAAACGACGCCACGTCCGAAAACGACGTCAAGTCCGAAAACGACGCCAAAGTCCGAAAACGACGCCACGTCCGAAAACGACGCCAAGTCCGAAAACGACGACAAGTCCGAAAACGACGACAAGTCCGAAAACGACGACAAGTCCGAAAACGACGCCAAGTCCGAAAACGACGCCAAGTCCGAAAACGACGCCAAGTCCGAAAGCGACGACAAGACCGAAAACGGCTCCAAGTCCGAAAACGACGCTGAGTCCGAAAACGACGCCAAAGTCCAAAAACGACGCCCCGCCCAAAGACGACGTCATCAGCATATCACATCTACGCAAGGACAATTCATCTACTCTCAAAAATTGCATTTCTTATTCATGCTTTATTACTCTGTCTTAGCAGTTATGCACTAACTCTTTCTTGAGCTTTAGTCTACAGGGGCAGTTGCGACAAGGACAACATATCCGCATTTACAACCGCAACACGTCTGCGCAAGGGCGAAATCACAGCATTTGCGGCAGACATCACATTTTCGCAGGATAGCATTTTTATACTCAAACAGTTACATTGCTTATAAATTCATGCGTTATCATTTGCCTTAACAGTTATGCACTAACCGTTTGTTTAAGTCTTAGCATACCGGAACAGGAGCACAACGTGGAACTACCTCTTACGGCGAACCGAAGCAATTTGTACCTCGAATGTCGATCCGCTCTCCTCCAGCATCCTGCAACGCCAATGACCCCAGTGTCATCATAATTCGACACTGGGACAGATTTTAAATCTGCTTTCGCTTTGGTTTTAATTTTCTAGCGTCACAAAACCCAGTGTCATCATAATTCGACACTGGGACAAATTTTGAGTCTGCACCAGCCCGCCTTGGTGTTTTACCATGGTAGCCCAGCGTCGTCATAACTCGACACTGGGACAATTTTGATTTTTGCGTCAACGTTGTCTTAATCGCCCAACATTTTTAATTCTAAGAATCGAGACAAAATTGGCTTTAAGTCAACGTCTTTGTCCGAAGATTCTTCCATCATCTCCATACAAAGAGGGACAAGCTGTTGACACCCAATTTTGTCTCATCTTTACTGAACATTTCATTTTGATCGTCCTTTTATCCCCAATTAATTTTACTATGCTTCTTAGTCTTGAAAATCGTCAAAAAATAAGTAGTTTTAATATTCTTCACTAATTATCGCATAATTTTACAATATCGAGTATTACATTTTTTTTTAATTAAAATATAAGCAAAACAATTTTAATATCTCGTCGTCAGTATTGATGATCGATTTTCTCTTAATATGTTCTTCAATTACTAAATTAATCATTTTTATGAATATTATATTCAAAATTAAACATATGTATTAAATCTTTTGTATCGTGCTTTATGCGTGTGCATTTATTAAATTAATTAAGTTGAAGGAAGCATATTTTAATTAATTGGGAGATTGGACTAATTATCTATTAATCTCCCAACAATAAAACACCTAAATTTTCTACCCAATTCTCATCCCTTTAAAATCAGCCCAAACAATTCCCCAGTTCTCTAGCCCAATCCATGGCTGCTCGCCCAAGCCCAAAAGCCTTCTCTTATCTCCCTACCAAACACAAAAACGCAGACCCCCCATCTTCTCATCCCTATCGCCGACACCCCCTACCCCTACACCTCCCATCCGCTGCCATGCCCACTCCCTGCACCCCCAACTACTCCTTTCACTTCACCTACACAGCCCATACCCTGCATCTCCCTAAAATCCGCGATTTGAACCAACAAATCGTCCAAAATCAGGCCTCTAACAACTTTATTTCGAATTCAAACCCAATATTTCACCTATAAAAGACCCCTTTGTTCTTCATTTTTAAAAAAACCGGATTTTGAATAATTTATTTTGCATATCATCTATTTTGTTCTTCGTTTTAAAATTCTTGCGTTTAGGGCCAGATTTTCTACTCTTGATTTCACATAACATCTTCTATTTGCATCTCTTTTAATTCCTAGCAATTGGTTCAGAAAAACCGCAAATACCTTAGCTTTTATTCCTCTTCCGTCGCACATAACATCTCCGAGCGGATTCGACGGGTCGAGACGACGCCTCGGTTCGCTACCCGGAGAAGGTAAACTCAAATTCCTCTCGATTCTCTTTTTCTTTACGTAATTTTGTGTGCTCTGTTATATATTCTGATCATACTTGTTAGAGTTATTATAGATGCTTAACATGTCTTAGTTTATCTTGGTAGATTTTGATTATTAAGCTATCGATTAGGTTTGTGTTTAATATAACCAAACCAAGTATGTTGCTGTTTGCTAAGACCGTGATATCGATCAGTTAAAGCCTTGTGATATTGGTATGTTTAATCGACCAGTCACTGACAAATCCGCTGTATTTGGTTCACAGTTATAATCATGATATGAATAGGCTGTCTTAATGTTCACTCAGTAAGGCTATGACTTAAATCAGTAGAATGATTCATCGGATGTGTTGTTGTTTGTATTAATTAAAAGCCTCACTTCGACCTGAAATGCCTTTGTCATTTGTTAGTTGTGCACATATCCGAACTACCTACTTAGGATTCTTGCGTGTGTTTCTATGAATTATGAGCACTGTCTAAGTGTTTAAATGCCACCGTGTGAAGTCTTTGTAGCTATTTGAATCATATCATTTAGTTACCAGTGATGCACGTGTTGGGCTCTTATTTTGAAATTAGCTCCGCCATGTTTCGCCTAATTTAAAGTGTCATTATGCTTAATGTAGTTTTAATATGACGTATACGCTGTGTAAAGCTGGACGGTCCCATATACGAGAAATGCCATCTTGTTTGACGATTTGTCTATCCACATGTCGATATTCGCATGGAATATCCTCGAGTCATTTCTCAATCACCGTGTCTCTGCTACCACATGAATCATTATGTTTGAAGTATCTGCATATATGCTAGCTCAATTAATGTTGTCCGGGATGTCATATTGATGGGCACGCCTAATCCATGTCGACATGTCCTTATGTTTTAGTAAGAGGATTGTTTATGTGCTTTATTATGCAAGATGGTCGAAGTGACCTTATCAGGGCCTGTACATTAGATATAAAAAATAAATGATGAACTTAGAACTATATTGTTTAAAGTAACTTTGTGAGTATGGGTAAAGGAGCCCTTTTTTCTTCCTCTCTGATATGTGAAATTCCCATGTTTCTTTGAAATTTGTCCATGTATCATGTTGACATTAAGCATGCGGTTCTAAAAGGAATCAATAGTCAATCTAAAATAGTTTCAACTCGATTACTTGATTTCTTTCCTATCCGGTTTGGTTGTCTTATCTGCTACTAGCCTTAACAAGGAATGACTAAGCTTAATTGAATAGATCAAGCATGAAAAGCTAAGGGCGGGATAGTTCACGAAGCACATTGCTTCTAGATTCTATTATTCTGATATATACCATTTACTCAAATCTAGTAAGAAACCGCGAGGATTGTTATTTTATTCTCATGCATCATGATTTCTATATGTCGATATCAAATTCCACTTTAAAATGTTAGTTAGTTGTATCGCTTGGTTTGAATATACTTAGTTTTAGAATCATGAAAGTCTATAAGTGGGAAGTAAGGACCTACGTAATTTTGTGTGTATGCTCATGTGCTTGCCTTTACTTGTTTTCACTTTGTCTTTCCACCTTGGGTTAAAATACAATGAATATATATGTCAGGTATATCCGACGCATAGATGTATATCATGCCATGTGTTTTTGGGCCTGCTTTCTTCTCTTCTTCTATATAATAAAAATCTGGAAAATCATATTTGGGCCGATTTCATATCGTAATGCGTAAATGGTGTTTGGGACCATTTGTATAGTGGACTGTTTCATGCAAAATACAAGGATTAGCTTCTTTTAAAAATGTACATTGTGACACCCCATTTCCAACCGGAGTCGGAAACGGGATTACTGCTACATGGTTGGATTCCTAAATGTGTATTTAAAGGAGTCGCCACCTAATTATTATAGTGAATTAGGACACTGAAAATGTAGCATAAAATACTACGAATGATCTCCATTTTAAAGGTCTGTGAAACTATGTGAGATTCTAGGTAAGGGTTCTTTATTAATCTAGAGGGAAGGGGTTAGGCACCCTCTAAGATCCGCTAACTTGCGGTTATCCGTTCAAACTTAAGCTTAATATTATTGTGCTAACATGTAATCCTTTATAAATGTTAAATAAAAGACGTTGCAAGTTTAATAACAAAAGACGCATTCTTGACAACATAAAAGAGTTGAAGACTTGTTTATAAAAATACATGTATAGGCAAAAATATGCATTTATTTTTTATTTGTAAAATACATGTATAGGTAAGAAAGTAAAGAGAAAACAATTTTATTTATAATACCAAGAGATGATTTTTTGTGAAAAGTTTATTTTTTAGCAAATTAGGTAAAAGTAAAACCTTATTTTTCCCTATGATTAATCATACAAATAAAAGGGTGACCAAATTGTTTTGAAAGCTTAGACATGTATAACGAGCCTAAAATAATCTAGCGTTGGGTTTTCGATTTTAGAACTACCCCATTTTTAATTGTTAATTTAGGCCTAACTATTCTAAGCATTTCAATAATTATACAGGGTTACGTAATAAAATAACAAGACGACAAATAAAGATGACGGAATTAAAAAAAAAAATTGAAGCGACTAAAGCGGTGGCGATGTCATCATACTATTTTGTTTAGGAATTCAAAGCAGGAAGACGCAACGTGTTGGGCCGGGTCTTCACTTGACAAAGTTATGATGAGTCTCGTGACGAAACTCTTCGTTGCTCCCGATGTTTCATGCAAAAATATAAGAAAAGATAAGGATTAGTACCCATCCAAATTTTATCAAAATAATAAATAAGCATTTTGGCATATAATTTATACTTAAGCATGTGTGTCCGTGATTAAACTGTAAAGATCAACAAATGACGAGATAAATAAGAAGTAATCCCAATGGGCTTAGCCTAGTTATACACGTAAATTTGGGCGGTGTGAAGGCAAGAAAAAGAAAAGCAGGCACAAATGTCTTTTTAGACTAAAGGAATATCAGTCCATAATGTCTTAATATTCGAACAAGATACTGGAACATAGCAAGAACAAAACAGAGCATGTATTAGGCTTCAAACCCAAAAGTAATTAGAAACAGCAGGGCCCGAAAGATGAAAATCTCACATTTAGAAACAACAGGAATGAATACTCAGATATCTTAACAGATCTGGTGTATAACCAACCTACTATTGAACATTTAGACATAAGAGACTGACATACATATCCTATATGACATATCCGAAGATGAACAGGGACCTACAATCTTGGTATACAACTAAAATGTACCCAAGTCTTTATGCCTTGAAGTATGTCACCTTGAAACCAGTAAGCTAGAGGAAACAACACCGATGTAAACCAGCTTAATTTGCAATCGAGGATAAAGAACCACTTAAAAGGAAGTTCCAAAATATAAAGTAGCTTACGAAATTAGCAAAACACGGAAAGATTTAATTACGAACTGGAAGACATAAACACACATCTCATGGTGGTTTGGAATCAGTAGTCGGTCTTCTATTCAGGTTCTGATCCTAAATCCAAGTTATCATACATTCATACCTAAGACAGGACACTCTAAATGCATAGATTGATATACATGCGCATTAATGCATAACCATAGTGCAAATCTGAAGGCTAGACCACACCTCTGCATAGATATATACAACCTAGACTTTAAGACTACCTCTAATCCTTTGGCAATTAAGAAGATTATGCATCATGCTTTTAAATTTCATTTATGGCTCAACATATAGCATTGGGGGCATAAAAATAGAGAGTAGCATAGTATTTTATGAGAGCATCACATATAATTGTTGAAAACAAAACAAAGTGAGCAGATCCTCAGATTTGGACTTGAGGTCCTCATCCTTATTTCATCAAACCGCTGCATAAGAGTCAAATTTAGCTTCTTTTTTTTTTTTTGCAATTATCACTCTAGGTATGCAGGCATGATTCAAACTTAATTATATAAAACCAAACTTGAACCAATTTCTCACTATTTAATCAAGCGTAAATAGCAGCTTCATGTCATTTTGGACTTAATATATAACATACGGATCCTAAGCAGTTATGAATTCGCCTAAACAACTTCATTAACATATAATCACATAATTTTATTAGAAAATCAACTAAAAATAATGCAGAACTTGAAATGAAATAGGATTACCTGCTCTGGGTAGCGAACCGAGGCGTGTTTCGACTTGTCGATTCCTCGGAGATATTTTATGCTATGCGATTGAAGAAGAATATGAGATTGAATATTTTGTGACCTTTTCAGTCGGGTGAGAGTAAAAGATGATTTTTCTATTGGGTTTTGTTCTTGGACTTTCAAGTGATTTTACGATAATGAGCATGAATATTGGTTCTAAGCCTTTTAAAATGAAAAGTTCGATCCCCTTTCACAAACCAAAAGGGCTGTATTTATAGTTGGGATTTGAGGATTCCAACAGCCACAATTCAAAATTCAAATTCAAAGAAAAGGAATCAAAAGTGACGGGACACTGATAGTGAAAAAGAAGATCGAATGGTGCGAAGTTTACCTTTTCAGAACGATTTGAAGGTTAAGAGCTGTTGGGACAAGGGTATTGCCATTACCCATTGTTTAAGGACGAAAATGCAATGAGACTGAAGGATATATTCATCATCTCTTCTCTTCTGTTCGAGGCGACTTTACATGAGTCCCAATGTTCTGAAATGATTCAGAAAGAAGGGGGAAAAGGCTGGGTGATGGGAGGTGATGGGGTGGCGCAGTGATCGTCAGGGATTGGGTACGGGTCGACGGCGATGGACTGGTGGGTATAAGGGTTCGTCGATTTGAAGGGGGGGGGGGGGGTCTTCAGAGATTATTTCTTTTTTAGGGGTATGTTGGGGATGAAGAAGGGAAATAGAAGGTGGGCTGATGGGCATGGGCGGGGCGACGGGTCGTGGGCTGGATAGTTTAATTTGTTTGGGCTTGGGGAAGGGTTTTGGACGAAAATAAAGGGGTAATGGGATTGGGCTGCTCGATCTTTTGGGCTGAAATGGGAAAATAAAAAAAGTTTTAGGATTTATATATTTAGGGGATGAGAATTGGGTAGAAAATTAGGAGTATAAAATTTTGAGGATTAAATTAGAAGATTATGGTATTAATGGGTAACTAATCCAATTCCTCTAATTAATTAAAATATGCCTCTCCGTCAACATAATTAATTTTAAAATGCACACGCATAAAATACGATACAAAAGATTTAATACATGTATTTAATTTTGAATATAATATTCATAAAAAATGATTAATTTAGTAATTGAAGAACATATTAAGAGAAAATCGATCATCAATACTGACGACGAGATATTAAAATTGTTTTGCTTATATTTTAATTATTAAAAAAATGTAATACTCGATATTGTAAAATTATGCGATAATTAGTGAAGAATATTAAAACTACTTATTTTTGTGATTTTCAAGGAGAAGCATAGTAAAATTAATTGGAGATAAAAGGGCGATCTAAATGAAATGTTCGGTAAAGATGAGACAAAATTGGGTGTCACGACTTGTCCCTCTTTGTATGGAGATGATGTAAGAATCTTGGACAAAGACGTTGACTTAAAGCCAATTTAGTCTCGATCCTTAAATTACAAATGTTGGGCGATTAAGGCGAGGTGGCATGAAATTCAAAATTTTGTCGGTGTCGAGTTATGGCGACGACTGGCTACCATGGTGATCTTTGAAAAATTTAAGGCGGATGACGTAGATTCAAAATTTTATCCCGATGTCGAATTATGATGACAATGGGTTCTTTGTGATCTTTGAAAAATTAAAGCGGGCGGATCTTGATTCAAAATTTTGTCGATGTCGAACTATGATGACCTTTGGGTTCTTTGTGATCTTTGAAAAATTAACGCAGGCGGATCTTGATTTAAAAATTTGTCGATGTCGAATTATGATGACCTTGGGTTACGTAACGCTAGAAAATTAAAACCAAAGCGGGATCGATTAAAATTTGTCGATGTCGAATTATGATGACATCGGGTCATTGGCGTTGCGAGATCTTTGGAGGAGGCGGATCGACATTCGAGGTACAAATTTCTTGGTTCGTAGTAGAGGTAGTTCCACGTTGTGCTCTGTTCTGTATGCTAAGACTTAAACAAGCGGTTAGTGCATAGCATTAAGGCAAATGATAACGCGTGAATTTATAAGCGATATGGCGTGCGAGTAGAAAATGCTATCTTGCGAAAAATGTGATGCTGCTTTGCAAATCTTTGTGATTTCGCCTTTGCAAGCGGCGTTGCGGCGGTGAATGCGGATATGTTGTCCTTATTCCAAGCGCCGCGTAGACTAAAGCTCAAGAAAGAGTTAGTGCATGCGCTAAGACAGAGTAATAAAACATGAACAAGAATGCATTTTTTTTTTAGAGTAGAGAAAGTGTCCTTGCGTAGATGTGATATGCTGATGACGTCGTTTTCGGACGTGGAGTCATTTTCGGACTCGGAGTCGTTTTCGGACTCGACGTCGTTTTCGGACGTGGCGTCGTTTTCGGACGTGGCGTCGTTTTCGGACTTGGCGTCATTTTCGGACTTGGCGTCGTTTTCGGACTTGGCGTCGTTTTCGGACGTGGCGTCGTTTTCGGACTTAGCGTCGTTTTCGGACGTGGCGTCGTTTTCGGACGTGGAGTCGTTTTCGGACTCGGAGTCGTTTTCGGACTCGACGTCGTTTTTGGACGTGGTGTCGTTTTCGGACTTAGCGTCGTTTTCGGACGTGGCGTCGTTTTCGGACTTGGCGTCGTTTTATGGCCGTATTGTGATGAAGATGACACCGGTGCTTAGGCGCAATAAGATGATGCGTGTCTGTGGACGAGATATAGAAGTCGTCGTTGCATAGACGAATAAGATTGCGTCGTTGAGTGGACGCGATATATGGGTCGTCGTTGTTTAGACGAAATATAGATAAGGCCGTTGCATAAAGCGTAATAAGATGGGCGTCGTTGATAGATGTAATTGAGCTAACGTCGTTGTGCGACCATAATAAGAAGGCGTCGTTGATAGGCGGAATAAGAGGGCGTCGTTATGTGGGCCTTGATAAGATGGTCGTCGTTGAATAGGCGTAATAAGAAGCGTCGTTGTATGGGCCTGATAAGATGAACATCGTTGAATAGGCGTAATAAAGGATGTCATTGATAGCGTAATAGGAGGGCGTCGTTGTGTGGGCGTAATAAGAAATAACGTCGTTGGATAGGCGTAATAGGAGGGCGTCGTTGTGTGGGCGTAATAAGATGAGCGTCGTTGAATAGGCGTAACAAATGATGTCATTGATAGCGAAAATAGGAGGGCGTCGTTGTGTGGGCGTAATAAATGAACGTCGTTGGATAGGCGTAATAGGAGGGCGTCGTTGTGTGGGCGTAATAAGATGAGCGTCGTTGAATAGGCGTAACAAATGATGTCATTGATAGCGAAAATAGGAGGACGCCGTTGTGTGGACGTAATAAGATGAACGTCGTTGAATAGACGTAATAAAGGATGTCATTGATAGCTGTTCCTGTAGAATAAATGCTCCTGCAAGCTAAGCTTGAGAAAAATTAGTGTATACCTGTTTAAGCGAAATGATAAATATATATGAGAGGTGTAATTCTATGGGTGGGATGTCGTCACGATATGTCGAGATGATGTGAATCTTTGAGATGTTGTTGTAATGCATTTTTGTGAACCATATGGATTGTCATGATGTCTTCGTTGTGCGTTTGTGCCTGCGTGACTGTGATTTGACTCTAGGTCCGAGTGATCGCTAGACTTTGTTGCGGGATTTGATTGTTGATGTATATGCCTTCTGCATACGCTAATATGAAGAAACTGCGCTCAAAGAAAATTTGTGAGTTTGAGGGGGGGTGGTTGATTCGCATTGACTTTGTAGTTTTGACTCTTGATGCTCGGACGTCTGCCTTGCCTGGACTCATAACCCCTGCCTGGTTCCCTACCTTGTCCCAATTTTGAATGTGCGAATGGCGTTTGGCCTAAAAGTGGGTGTGTATTCTCGTTTTATGATTCAAAAATAAAGGGAAAGTTTCCTAATGGTGTGACCGAAGCCGATTTAGGCCGCCTACGTATCCCCATGAGGAATCAGTCATGGCGTAGTTCATTACAAGCGAAATTGGGTGAAATTAAAATTTCTAAAGGTGGGACCGGCGAGGCGGCGCTACGTATCCTTGAGGAATCAGGTCAAACGTAGTTCCAATGCATATAATGGGCAAAATATATTAAACTAACTATTTTCGGACTCGGCGGGCCAGGGCAGGGGCACGAGTCCACTTGTCTTCTTGCTCTGAGTCTTGATGGTTGAGTCTTGATGGGATCATCTCTTGCGACACAACTAAACAAATGACTTATTCATCGATTAAACAATCTCCGTGAGCACTCATAACCTCGGCGGTTGGTCGATGATTCAATTTTCTTCCGCACCGAGTGGCGTAATAGTCCCTTCCAGACTGTTTTCTCCATTTTTAGCTATCATGCTCACATGGGCATCTTCATAGCCGGGAATAAGGTTATTGTTTACCCTGAGAGGGGCATCTTTCAGCTGAATGATTCCTCTTGATTAACTCCTCTATTTTGTCCTTGAGTGTATAACAATTTGCGATGTCGTGCCCGCCGACAGGAGTGGTATGCCTGATATTTGGTTTCATCGTGCCCTCGGGATATAGGCCTGGGGGTATTTCTGGGAATTGGCTGGAGTATTCCTGCGGCTTTCAGCTTTTCATACACTTGGGCTATAGGTTCGGCTAAAGGTGTATAGGTTATGGTTGGCTTTCTTTCAGTATTTATGCGGGGTTTGGGTACGTTTGGTGGACGGGTTCGTGATTGTGGTGAGCATTTTGGATATGCTTGTTGGGTATGGTAAACAGGATATGGGGTAGCCTTGATCTTGATAGTATATTTGTGGATTTTGAGTGTTTTGGTTATAGTAAACGCGGTGGGCTTTGATCTGGCGGAAGTTGTTCGGCCTATGTTCCCGAATGACCATGTGAGAGGGTGATGCATCCCTTTTCCTCTGTGAGGTACCTCTATGGAATCATTGCGCATTGCTCTGCTAGTTGCTTGTAGAAATTTGTCAAGTTTGTAATCTGCTGTCTTAATGCCTTCTTCCAAGTCGCCCGTTCTCACGACTTCGCAAAACTTACAGCGATCATCTTTTCATAATACGTCGCGTCTTTTAATGATGCCGCAAACAAGGTGGTCATTTCGCTCTGTCGTTGGAGGTTGGACCTTTGCCGCTTAGGCCGCCACCTCGGGCATATTCACGAAAGTTTACGTGGATTTCTTTTCAAGTTTCATAAGATAAAATCTATCGATGCGATGTCGGTGTTGAATCTGAATCTATCCATGAAATCTTGTGTCATGGCATTCCAGCTGTCCCATTTTCGAGGGTCTCGGCATGTGTACCAGTCCAGCGCCTTGCCGGTTAGACTCCTGATGAATAATTTCATGATGATTGCTTGATTTTCCCAACTCAATCAATTTATCACAATATGACCTTAGATGAGCTCGAGGATTCCCTTTCCATCGAACATGTCAAATTTGGGCACCTTGTATCCCATAGGTAATTCAACATCGAGTGCATACATAAGTTTTCATATTCTAAACTGTCTCCCTTGTTCATCGAATGCTTCTAAATGCCTCTTTCAAACTACAGATTTCTTTTGCCATATTTTCATCGATTCGGCTCAGTCCGCGCTCATTTCCTTGTATTGATCGTCTCTTGAGAGGATGCATGCATAATAAATGGTTGGCTTTCGGTCGGATGTGTTAATCCCCATATTGTTTGTTAGGACCAGGTGATGTGTGTCCTCTGCTCGTGATAGGTGGCACAGCAATTTGGGTGAGTGGGGAGATATAGGTAGGTGGAGGATAAGATGTGTATGTAATAAGCGGATCATTTTGGAGTCGGTTTGCAAATTGACCAGGGTGAGTGACATTTTGGTATGGTGGTATGTTGCGGTCTTTGCGGGGAGTTTTGGGGAAGTGGAAGCTCAAGGGTTTGTGACATGATTGCATTTGTCCCTTGCTCTGGGAGTGGTGCATTCAAACTAATAGACATGTTTGTGATATTTCGGAGCCTTTCTATTTGGCTTGCATGATTTCCATTTCTTTGCAATAGTTTGGCGAGTTTTGATCATGGTGTTTCTCCTTTCTAACGCCTCTGCATCCTCTGAGGCAGGGGCGAGTCCTAAGTTGTTTCGTTTTGGTGCCTCTGAATTGGTCATTTGTTGGATGATTGTGCTTCTACCAGTCAACACGAATCAACCTTTTGGGGATATGCTAAGCAAAATAACCTTCTAATAAATGAAGCAAACCAAGTTAGTATAATATGCAAAGAATTGCAGGCAATACATAACAATAAGCAAATTGCAAATCAAGTGCGTGCTCTAACATGTTTGGGACCTCTTTATGCCAGAGGTAAGCCTAAACGTCACTTATGCGAGATTATGACGGATTTGTCCAAGTCGTCCAACTGTAATGCTTTTTGTTGGAAATGGCGACCAAATGACGGTGCACTTTTCCCAATTTTGGCATGTCATGATTAGGTTTGGATTTGTCTATCATTGTCACGCTACACATAGTATGCCGATTGGTCGTTGGGTTGAGAAACCCGTCGACAAGTTTTGGTGTTTTCCTAATTGTGGCGTCGATACCAGGGATCAACCCACCTAAGATAAATGCATGCATGACTTAAAAATAAAGGGTGGTATAGCTCTATCCTAAGTTTCTAAGATTTGGCTTCACTAGACACAAGGTTCCCAAGCGGACTACTCGAGTGAGAAGGCTACGCGGCCACCGGTTGGACCGGATTCTCCGCGTCTATTACCAACTCTCTTAAATTTGGGTTTTGAAGAAAGAATTTTGCTGATGCACCAAGCGCACCTCGCATGTAGTGTGTGATTGTGTGAATTTTCCAGAGTGGAAGAAATATGAGCGGAATGTCAATTTAAGGAAAGCGGTAACAAATAGCAGTTTAATACAATATGCAAATATTTATATGTAAAGCAGAATAATTTAGGCAAAACAATAAAAGCAAATAAGTGTAAAACATAAAGGAAGCAATTTAAGCAAAATAAAGAAAATAAAGCACAATAAATTAACCTATGTTTGTTGTGGTTAAGAACCTAACATCCCAGTGAGTCGCCATCTTTGTGACACCCCATTTTCAGCGAGTCGGAAGCGGGATTCTTGCTACATGGTTGGATTCCTAAATGTGTATTTAAAGGAGTCGCCACCTAATTATTATAGTGAATTAGGACACTGAAAATGTAGCATAAAATACTACGAATGATCTCCATTTTAAAGGTCTGTGAAACTATGTGAGATTCTAGGTAAGGGTTCTTTATTAATCTAGAGGGAAGGGGTTAGGCACCCTCTAAGATCCGCTAACTTGCGGTTATCCGTTCAAACTTAAGCTTAATATTATTGTGCTAACATGTAATCCTTTATAAATGTTAAATAAAAGACGTTGCAAGTTTAATAACAAAAGACACATTCTTGACAACATAAAAGAGTTGAAGACTTGTTTATAAAAATACATGTATAGGCAAAAATATGCATTTATTTTTATTTGTAAAATACATGTATAGGTAAGAAAGTAAAGAGAAAACAATTTTATTTATAATACCAAGAGATGATTTTTTGTGAAAAGTTTATTTTTTAGCAAATTAGGTAAAAGTAAAACCTTATTTTTCCCTATGATTAATCATACAAATAAAAGGGTGACCAAATTGTTTTGAAAGCTTAGACATGTATAACGAGCCTAAAATAATCTAGCGTTGGGTTTTCGATTTTAGAACTACCCCATTTTTAATTGTTAATTTAGGCCTAACTATTCTAAGCATTTCAATAATTATACAGGGTTACGTAATAAAATAACAAGACGACAAATAAAGATGACGGAATTAAAAAAATTAGGCGACTAAAGCGGTGGCGATGTCATCATACTATTTTGTTTAGGAATTCCGAAACAGGAAGATGCAACGTGTTGGACGCGGGTCTTCACTTGACAAAGTTATGATGAGTCTCGTGACGAAACTCTTCGTTGCTCCCGATGTTTCATGCAAAATAATAAGAAAAGATAAGGATTAGTACCCATCCAAATTTTATCAAAATAATAAATAAGCATTTTGGCATATAATTTATACTTAAGCATGTGTGTCCGTGATTAAACTGTAAAGATCAACAAATGACGAGATAAATAAGAAGTAATCCCAATGGGCTTAGCCTAGTTATACACATGGGCTGGACAGTGTGAAGGCAAGAAAAAGAAAAGCAGGCACAAATGTCTTTTTAGACTAAAGGAATATCAGTCCATAATGTCTTAATATTCGAACAAGATCTTTGGAACATAGCAAGAACAAAGCAGGCATGTATTAGGCTTCAAACCCAAAAGTAATTAGAAGCAAGAGGGCAGAAAGATGAAAATCTCACATTTAGAAACAACGAGAATGAATACTCGGATATCTTAACAGATCGGTGTATAACCAACCTCTTATTGAACATTTAGACATAAGAGTAGCATACATATCCTATATGACATATCAGAAGATGAGCAGGGGACTCTGATCTTGGTATACAACTAAAATGTACCCAAGTCTTTATGCCTTGAAGTATGTCACCTTGAAACCAGTAAGCTAGAGGAAACAACACCGATGTAAACCAGCTTAATTTGCAATCGAGGATAAAGAACCACTTAAAAGGAAGTTCCAAAATATAAAGTAGCTTACGAAATTAGCAAAACACGGAAAGATTTAATTCTGATGGAAGACATAAACACATCGTCATGGTGGTTTGGAATCGATGGCCGTCTTATTCGAGTTCGATCCTAAATCCAAGTTATCATACATTCATACCTAAGACAGGACACTCTAAATGCATAGATTGATATACATGCGCATTAATGCATAACCATAGTGCAAATCTGAAGGCTAGACCACACCTCTGCATAGATATATACAACCTAGACTTTAAGACTACCTCTAATCCTTTGGCAATTAAGAAGATTATGCATCATGCTTTTAAATTTCATTTATGGCTCAACATATAGCATTGGGGGCATAAAAATAGAGAGTAGCATAGTATTTTATGAGAGCATCACATATAATTGTTGAAAACAAAACAAAGTGAGCAGATCCTCAGATTTGGACTTGAGGTCCTCATCCTTATTTCATCAAACCGCTGCATAAGAGTCAAATTTAGCTTCTTTTTTTTTTTTTGCAATTATCACTCTAGGTATGCAGGCATGATTCAAACTTAATTATATAAAACCAAACTTGAACCAATTTCTCACTATTTAATCAAGCGTAAATAGCAGCTTCATGTCATTTTGGACTTAATATATAACATACGGATCCTAAGCAGTTATGAATTCGCCTAAACAACTTCATTAACATATAATCACATAATTTTATTAGAAAATCAACTAAAAATAATGCAGAACTTGAAATGAAATAGGATTACCTGCTCTGGGTAGCGAACCGAGGCGTGTTTCGACTTGTCGATTCCGCTCGGAGATATTTTTATGCTATGCGATTGAAGAAGAATATGAGATTGAATATTTTTGTGACCTTTTCGAGTCGGGACTGAGAGTAAAAAGATGATTTTTCTATTGGGTTTTGTTCTTGGACTTTCAAAGTGATTTTACGATAATGAGCAGGCTGAATATTGGTTCTAAGCCTTTTAAAATGAAAAGTTCGATCCTTTCACAAACCAAAAGAAATTTGTATTTATAGTTGGGATTTGAGGATTACAATGACCTGATTCAAAATTCAAATTCAAAGAAAAGGAATCAAAAGTGACGGACACAATGATAGTGAAAAGAAGATCGAATGGTGCGAAGTTTACCTTTTCGAACGATTTGAAGGTTAAGATCATTGGGACAAGAGGTATTGCCATTACCCGTTGTTTAAGGGCGAAAATGCAATGAGGCTGAAGGATATATTCATCATCTCTTCTCTTACATTGAGGCGACTTTACATGAGTCCCAATGTTACGAAATGATTCGAGAAAGAAGGGGAAAATCTTTGGGTGATGGGAGGTGATGGGGTGGCGATGATCGTCGAGGATTGGAGTGCGAATGTGGCGATGGGTGGTGGGTATAAGGGTTAAATCGATTTGAAGGGGTCTTCAGAGATTATTTCTTTTTTAGGGGTATGTTGGGGATGAAGAAGGGAAATAGAAGGTGGGCTGATGGGCATGGGCGGGGCGACGGGTCGTGGGCTGGATAGTTTATTTTGTTTGGGCTTGGGGAAGGGTTTTGGACGAAAATAAAGGGGTAATGGGATTGGGCTGCTCGATCTTTTGGGCTGAAATGGGAAAATAAAAAAAGTTTTAGGATTTATATATTTAGGGGATGAGAATTGGGTAGAAAATTAGGAGTATAAAATTTTGAGGATTAAATTAGAAGATTATGGTATTAATGGGTAACTAATCCAATTCCTCTAATTAATTAAAATATGCCTCTCCGTCAACATAATTAATTTTAAAATGCACACGCATAAAATACGATACAAAAGATTTAATACATGTATTTAATTTTGAATATAATATTCATAAAAAATGATTAATTTAGTAATTGAAGAACATATTAAGAGAAAATCGATCATCAATCTTGACGAGATATTAAAATTGTTTTGCTTATATTTTAATTATTAAAAAAAATGTAATACTCGATATTGTAAAATTATGCGATAATTAGTGAAGAATATTAAAACTACTTATTTTTTGACGATTTTCAAGACTGAGAAGCATAGTAAAATTAATTGGAGATAAAAGGACGATCTAAATGAAATGTTCAGTAAAGATGGGACAAAATTGGGTGTCAACATACATCTCCTATTAAATTGATTCCCGATTATTACCCAAATTGAATAATAATTAGATTATGCATATGTTTAAATTCACATGAACATTTTAGTTACTTGCATTATTGATGAACCTATGATACTTACTAATCCTTTTCTTTTTCTTTCTTTTACATGACTTGCATCGGGAGCGACGAAGAGTCTCATACGAGACTCATGACTTTGTCAAGCAAAGGATTTACATCCACACTTCTCGCATTCTTCGGTCTCGGAACCTTAAAATAAATAAGGCGGAATAATATCTTCACCTGTCCTAGTCATTTTATCTCCTTTCTTTAATTCCGTCACTTTACTTTTATTTGTATTTTTTTTGTTACCTAACCTTATACAATTATTGAAAATGCTTAGAATAGTTAGACCTAAAACTATTAAGGGCGGGTAGTTAAATAATAAAATGTGTCGCTAGTTTAATCTATCTTTAGGCCGTTATGCATTTTCAAAACTTTTTTAAAATAACTTAGCCTTTTCATTGATATTATAGAAATAAATGAGTTCCAAATTCTTATTAAACTTCATAAAAACAACAAATCTTTTTTCATAACAAAGATCTATTTTCTTATTACCAAGTGCAAAAGAGGAAAATCTTGCTACCCATTTGTATACCCTTTATAAAAATCAAAATTTACATATAATACGTACTTTTAGTAAACCATCTTTTATTATCTTGCATTTTTTATGATAAACTTCATGCAATTGCTTTGTTCAAATAGAATATTTTCCATGCATTTTTACAAATAAACTTCATGCAATTCCATGGAAACTATATATACATACATATCTTTAAATAATTATTTGCAAACATCTTTTTAACTCATGTTCTCCTAAATATGCATTTTAAATAATACTAACCTAAGTTTGACCGGACAACCGCAAGTTAGCGGATCCTTTAGGGTGCCTAACCCCTTCCCTTTAGGATAATAAAAAACCCTTACCTAGAATCTCACCTAGTTTCACAGACCTTAAAAATGGAGATCATTTGTAGTATTTTATGCTACATTTTTAGTGTCCTAATTCACTATAATAATTAGGTGGCGACTCCTTAAAATACATTCAGGAATCCAACCATGCGCAGTAATCCCGTTTCCGACTACGGTTGAAAATGGGGTGTTACATGTATATTCAGGGATACGGCGCGATCTTGTCCCGTCATAGTTACTGTCTTACTCTAGAGGTCTGTAGTCATGTGTGGGTTGGACATGTACAGTTGTAATTCGTTTGGATATTTCTATATGCAGTGACGACCTTGTCGGCTTGCCTGTTTTATAATACAAGTTTGCTATTACAGTTCAGGGGACATGATCTCTTTGTTATGTGATTATGAGTTTTACTTAAGCTTCCGTTGGTTAGGTGATGTTTGGGTAGAAGGGTGTCCAGATAGGGCACCAGTCGAGGCCCGTCGGTTTGGGTCGTGACATTTACGTAGATTATCAGATGAAGCAGTCAGTATAATATCATCAACGTACAATAAAATGTATGCCAGAGAAGTACCACGACGATATATAAATAGAGAATGATCAGACCGACGGTGAGAAAACCCAATAGTTGATACATAATCTGCAAACCTCTTATACCAAGCCCGCGAGGCCTGCTTAAGCTCATACAATGACTTCTTCAGCAAACAAACATGATGAGGATGATTGAGATCTCGAAAACCCAAGGGTTGATGCATATAGATTATCTCCTTAAGATCACCGTGTAAGAAAGTATTTTTAGAGACATTGGCATTATTTGGGCTCAATGGCATTCATTCCAACATTAGTTAGCCATTATTTGGGCAATTCATTGTCATTACATGAGTGATTCAATTTCATTACTTGGCACTTGAAGAGAAAATTCTTACACTATAAATTGAGGCATTTGACTCAATTGTCAAGACACTTGTAGAAAACAGAAAATTCTGAAAAACTTCTTCCTCTCTAGCATCTTTCAATACTCAAAGTTTTTCAAGAAAAACATTTGAGTTTCCTTTGCTCAAGTGTGTTAGTAGCTGTTTTATCTTGGGAGACTATTGTCTAGCAACGTAAAATGATATATACGGGCAATCTTATCTTAAAGACAGAGTGTCATCACTCGACTCAGCAAGGATTCAGATCAAGTGTTGAATATAGTTTTCAGTTATTTATTAAAATTATTTCTTTTGTTCTTCATTTTTCCTAGTTCTTGTAATAGGTGTTTGTTGTTTCCGTTTGTTGCTTTTATTTCCTAACAGGAATGACTGAATATATTATGAATGTACAAAAAATTATTTTAGCATTATTATTCACTATTTTAGGAGCACTGCTCAAATAAAAGCTTATTTTGTGTAATGTAATCTTTTACATAGACATATGTCAAGTATTTATTAGCAGTGCGGGTAATCTTTTATTATTTGTTTTTTTAAATAATTTTTACATTGCATAGAAATCAAATTTACAATTATATTTTTTTTATAACAATTAAGTTAATATTCTCAAACAAACAATATAACAATTTTGCATAATTATTGTTCTAAATATCGACCGCGCATCGCACGGGTATGAATACTAATGCTTTGTAATAAACAAACTTAAATTGAGATAAAATTGAATTTAATTGAATGATGTAAAAGTTTGAATTGAGAAAAGAAATTCGAACTTGGATGGAATTGAATTTGTTTTAAATTATTCTAGATGGATACATAAAAATTGTAATCACTAAGATTTCGTAGCATTTTTCTTCAAAAGAATTGTAATATTTTTATGTGGTAATTTATCATCTTAAAGAAGCATATTTTAAATCTATATTGTATACTGTAAAATTGAAAGTGACATTTTGAAAAAAAATATATATTATGAAATTAAAAGATTAAAAATATCAACACTAAATCAAAATTTTAAATTATAAAATGAATTTATGAAATAACTTAAGGAGTAAGAACTTTAACATCATGAAAAAATAAAAATAAAATAGCATCAGGGATGTGGACGTTATGCGATGACGAGGATCGGATATATATATATATATATAGTGATAGCTAAATGTACCGGGGGTGTTGCTGTCCCCTCAATCACTCCCAAAAAGTTGTCAAATGACAATCTCCTTTGCATGGTGAGGTAACGTTTTCTCTTTCTTCTTCTTTTCATTGTTTTGTCTTTTTTTAATTTTTTGTTTCCCTTTGCATACGTTTTCTTTTTCTTCTTCTTTTTATTGTTTTGTCTTTTTTTTAATTTTTTGTTTTTTCTTTTGTGTTCTTATTTTTTTAATATAAAAATAAAAATTATAAATAGAATGTTATTGTATTAATTAAATTTTCTGAAAGGGATATTGTATTAAATATTTTTAATTAAATTAATATATTTAAAATATTTATTAAATTTTAGGTTTATCTACTATTAAAAATAGTTATTCAATTTTATTTGAATATTTTAGAAAAATAAAAAATAATTTAGCATTATATATTCTTTTTATTATTGGAATATGTTTCAGCTCTAATAAAATATAAATTTTCCTAAACTTATTAGAGCTGAAACATAGTCCAATAATACAAAGAATATAAAATGCTAAATTATTTTTTATTTTCTTAAAATATTCAAATAAAAATTGAATAACTATTTTTAATAGTAGATAAACCTAAAATTTAATAAATATTTTAAATATATTAATTTAATTAAAAATATTTAATATAATATCCCTTTCAGAAAATTTAATTAATACAATAACATTCTATTTAAAAAATTTATTTTATATTAAAAGAATAAGGACACAAAAGAAAAATTAAAAAAAGACAAAGCAATGAAAAGAAGAAGAAAAAGAAAACGTATGCAAAGGGAAACAAAAAATTAAAAAAAGACAAAACAATGAAAAGAAGAAGAAAGAGAAAACGTTACCTCACCGTGCAAAGGAGATTGTCACTTGACAACTTTATGAAAAGTGGTTGAGGGGACAGCAACACCCCCGGTGCATTTATTTATATATATATGCCCCTTCAATGCACATAAATCTATGTAATCTTTCTTACTCTATTCTATTCTATTGGTAATCATTTTAAAATTCAAATTTATATATATATATATATATGCCCCTTCAATGCACATAAATTTATGTAATCTTTCTTATTCTATTCTATTCTATTCGAGATTGAATTGTCAAAATAATACTCGCTGGAAAAATTATTCACAGAATACTACTCTTCCAAAATTAATTCTCATTTTACTACTAATTTTGCCACATCGATTGCCAAGTGGATAAAATATATTAGTTAGTATTTAATCAATATTTCACATGTCACACATATTGTAGGAATGTAAATTTATAAGTTTATATTGTACATTTATTCTATTAGAAAAAATAAAATATATTTTTCTGTTTATTCTCGGGTCGACGTGGCCCGACAGTTTTTTTTTAAACGAAATTGAAAATTCAATTTTAAAAAAATCATTTTTGTGTAATAAGTTGTGTAAAAATTAAGTTATTCGACATAAGTTGTGTAATAATTAATTCGCAAGACAACGTATATCAATTTCAGTTTCATTTTTTAAAAAAAATTGAATTTTCAGTTTTGTTTTAAAAAAAATGAATTTTCGGTTTCGTTTTTAAAAAAAAATTGAATTTTCGTTTATTTTTTAAAATTGAATTTTCAGTTTCGTTTTATAAAAAAAAACTGTCGGGCCACGTCGACCCGAAAATAAACAGAAAAAATATATTTTAACTTTCCTAATAGAATAAATGTACAATATAAACTTATAAATTTACATTCCTACAATATATGGGACATGTGGAATATTGATTAAATACTAACTAATATGTTTTTATCCACTTGGCAATCTATATGGTAAAATTAGTAGTAAAATGAGAATTAATTTTGGGAGAGTAATATTTTGGGAATAATTTGGAAGAGTAGTATTTTAGCAATTGGCTGTTCTATTCTATTGGTAATCATTTTCAGATTCAAATTTATATATATATGCCCCTTCAATGCACATAAATCTATGTAATCTTTCTTATTCTATTCAAATTTATATATATACGTCGAGAGAATTTTATATAATATACTCTCTTTTAGGAGAAGTAGGAATTAGGTTATAATAGAAAAAGACGAAAAGTAAAGAAATAAAAAAAGAGCCTAATATTATAAATTTTTAGTGGTGTAAAGAAATAAAAATTAACATTAAATAAAGTGGACATTTAGAAAAATCATAAAGGATCAAGTCGTAAGATGATCAATAATTATATAGTTCAAGTAAATAAATTAATTATTATTGTTTTTCATATGCTTATATTTTAATATATGATATTTTTATCATACATGATTTCTACAATGGATAAAAGGATTATAGGCCATGCACCTCAAATTTTTCTGAATGATATTCAAGGTATATTTTCATGTTTAATATAATTTAGTGTTATTATAGCTATTATTTTGTAGTTAATTATACTTCTTTACATTCATCTATTGTCGCATGTGTAATTAAGGAATGTGAAGTTTCGATAGATCTACAACAACATACACAATGTAATGTCACAAGTGGAGAAGTTTCGATGAATCTGATGTATATAAATATCTCACAAATGTGAAATAAATATTTGAAAAATGAACAAGTATGATGGAGGAACGAAATATATGGAGTTTTACCAAATCAACAGCTCAAGAAATGAGTGAATATATTGTGAAGATACAAGAGTTCTTTTTTTCCTATCTCAGGAGCAATGCGCAAATAAAAGTTTATTTTGTATTATGTTGTTTTGTTTAATTTTATTTTTTCTCTCTTTAGAACACTAACGTAACGTATATATATGGCTATTATAATTGCATGTATTCATTGTTTTGACATATGTAGCCTAATCCAATAAATAAAAAGAAAACGGAGGTATATTGGATACAATTGAAGCATATGTGTTCTAGAATGCATACGAGCAAGTTTATTGCCAAACGAGCCTTGCACATATTGAACGATAAATTTTTAACTAAGGTATTTCCTTTACGACAATGTATCTGTCATTTATAAATATTTTTGAGGGTTCAAAAAAATTATATAAGATATTGTAGGATTAAAATTGAAACTCATAATTCATGATTAAAAATAAAGAGACAAAAAACTTAGTTGTTTACTGTAATATAATACAAAATAATAATTGTTAAATTAGTTCGTGATTGGGCCCGGGATCGGGGGATTGGGGGTGAGAGCGTTAGAGCCAGCCTCAGCTATATTTTATACAAGATAATAAAAGTACTTTTGGTACTTTGTAGTGTCTTTGTACTGAAGAGAATGGAAGAGAATGAATCTTGGGTCTAACTCAATCTCAAAAGCTAGCTTGTACGGTGAGAATTGTTAAGTCCATATAAGGAGTCCATGTTTTCATTCCATATCCGATATGAGACTCTTAACACTCTGTCGCACGCCCAGACCTTGTTAGCTTGAGCGTGGATAATATAATTTTGGGGCCCAACATCGGAGAAAAAAGAATTGAAATGGGTCTGACTTTGATACAACCAAGACAATCATTGCATTTTTTCAATTAGGATCGGACAGGACATCTTTCGGATTACGAGGAACAGGGGAAGGGGCAACCAAAGTGGGCAAGTTAAATAACCGTTTGAATTTAGAAATGTCGTGCATAGCACGTGTTTCCATTGTCCGTGGGTGTGCCGCGGGAGGTTGAACAGGACTGGGATGGGGTGGCCGAGAAGTGGAGGTGAGACTGGGTGGACTGCCGGGAGTAGAGGTGGGCCCGAGAAGGGGCAATGGGTTCAGGGAGGGCGGCTGGCCGAGAGACAACCAATACAGAAGGTCGTGATGGACTGTTCTGAGGCTCCCGTTGCAGGGCTGGGTGGACCGCCCGCCTCAGGATGACAGTGGTGGGGACGACTACCTTTGTCAATTGATTTTGTAAGTGATGAATTAGAAGGGGATTTAGGCCATCATTTAGGAATTCATAGGAATTTGGGGATGGATAATTGAGTTTGGCAAATGGGAATTGAGACTTATCGATTATGACATGCTGAGAAATGACTATTTTTCGGCTTGACAAGTCGTAACAATTGTAACCTCGATGATTGGGGAGGTAGCCAAGAAAGACGCACATGGATGACCGAGGTTGCAGTTTGTTGATTTGTGTGGAGGGATGGAGGGGGTAGCACACACATCCAAAAGTTCGTAAATGCTTATAGGAAGGATCCCGAAGATAGAGAACTTTAGTGAGAGACTTGTGTTTGAGAGACTTGTTTGGGAGAATGTACAAGAGATAGGTTGTCATTGATAGAGCATAATGCCAAAAATGAGGGGATAGAGGCGTGAGCAAGGAGGGCATGAACTAAGTTGTTTATGATTTTAATTTTTCGTCCGACTTTGCCATTTTGTGGAGAGGTGTGGGGATAGGAAAAATGAAAAACAAGGTCGTGTTTGGCGCAGAAAAGTTCGAATTGATTATTATCGAATTCCCTCCCATTGGAAACATTTAATATTCTTTTCAAATTGTGCCTTAATGAAAATGATGAATGATGAAAAAATAGATAGACTTGGGACTTGTTACCAATGGGAAACGTTCATAGAAAGTTTAAATAATCGTCTAAAAATAACATATATTATCGATGCCTGGCCGTGCTTAAGATAGGAGAAGTTCATAAATCATTGTGTATTATATCAAAAGACATTAAAGTACAAGTGGATGAAGAATAAAATGACAACTTGACATGTTTCCAAAAACACAATATCACAAACAAGAGGATGAGGGACATATTTATAAGAAATAAATTTATTTTTGCTAAGGGAGCGTAAAATAGAGTCTCCCGGATGTCCTAATCTATTATGTCAAAAATGAGACGAAATTGCTGCAAAGGTTGATGGAGAGGAGGCTGGATGGCTGACGGATATGGTGATAGGATAAAGGTACCTGGTGCTATCACGTCTCAATATTCGCATCCCTGTCATAAGTTCATTCACAGAAAAACCAAAAGAATCAAATTCAAGAGAAACATTATTGTCGGTTGTGAAACGATGCACAAAGATTAGATTTTTGATAAATTTTAGGGCATGAATGGTATTTTTAAGGCTAACCGGGGGTGTGGTGGGGAAAAGATGATTGTCCATAACCTCGGATGGGAATGTCTTATCCGCTACCAATAATATTATGATTTAAATTGCTCATATTGAAATAAGACGAAAGAGTACCTTGGGATGCCGTCATATGAGATGTGGCGCCAGTGACCATGTACCAACTGTTGTCAGGAACGTTGAGAGACATCGTGTTCATAGCTGCCTCAATATCCGTCGGTACGTAAGTTGAAGGAGGAAAAACCTGTGCATTGTATGCCTGCTGTGGACGTGCGCCGAGGATGCCGTCATGGGACTGTCTGGCCGGAGGTTGGGCCCAGGAGGATGTCAGGTAGGAGCAAGGTGGAGCAGTCCATGCCGATGAAGCCCACGTAGCCCATGGCGGGTAGGTAGCCCACGGTAGAGGCTGCTACTACTGTTGTTACCTCTATTGGTGGCTGCCAGTCGGCGGGGGTTGCCTTCTACCACCGCTGCCACTATTTTTGGAGTTGTTGTGGCTATTCTCGAAATTTCTCCATATGTTGTTATTTCGGGAATGTGAGCCACGTGTCGGATCGTTGGCTTGCATGTGGGATGGGGCTGGAGCCGAGCCTCTCGGATCAACATGGTTGCCACCGGTGGCTACGAGGGCGGCATCGGCTGTGATGGCATTAATGGCTGCCCACTTTGTTTTTCAGATTTCTTCAAGAATGAGTCTCGAACGAGCCTCAAAAAATGGAGGCAATGTCGTGCTTTGTTGGAGGATGGTAGCGACACCGTCATAATTTTCATTTAAACCATCAATAAGTTGCATCACCAATCGTTGATTAGTGACCGGTGCAACGACGTTGGAGAGTTGATCGACAATCATCTTAAGTTCTTGACAATATGCCGATGCAATAGGAAAATCATCCTGCTAAATGGCCTGAAATTGATTTTCCAAATACAAGGCATGTTGTGTCTTGTTGTCATGAAAAATATTTTTCAAGCGCTCTCACGTTTGTCGTGCAGTGACATCAGTTTCAATGATTGTATGTAATAGATCGTGTCGTAGATACATTGTAGGACAACCGCATCTAAGCGAGACTAAAGTTCATCGTTAGAATCATCAGGTCTTTCTAGGGGCTTTGATTTTAGAGGGATGATATGGTCGATGACTTTGTATACACGATAATGAATCTTAAATAATTCCGTCCAAGATGAGTACTGTATCTTTTCCATCTTCAGAGTTATGGGAATGAAATTCTTGATGTTGTTAACTGCAAGAGCATGATGAAATTTAGTTTGTTCAGCCATTATAATTGGAGAGGAAAGTCGAAGAAAGAAGGGAGAGGGCTGTCGAGGAAGATGGCTGCCGAAGGGGGAGGGGCAGCGATTTGGGGAGAAAAAGAAGTTAGGATTTGACTTCTGATACTATATAGGAATATGTTCTATTGCCTTTCATTGATTATTGTGTACGATGTATATAGTGTTACATAATTACAAACTAGGTAACTAAATATTCCTAATTACAATTGGAATATAAATTTATCTGATATAATAGATATACAAACTATGATAATATTCTATCAATGTTAATATAATAATATTCTATTAGATACATATGTGCAACATACAGATAAGCAGAAAATTAGAAATTTTCAAGTGCTCAATCCAAAAAAACGATTGTCTTTATTCAGTCAAAAAATCAAAATGCACAAAGAAATTCAATAGTAGATAATTTATCACCGATAAGTCCAAGTCAAGATAAACAACAAACAAGATAGTAATGTTTTGCAAAGCATACAAAGTTTACAGTAAAGCTTTGTCATTGTGTCTAAGCACACAGTTTAGATGCTAGCATTAAGCACATTCAATCAATCAATCAACTACACCTAAATCCCAAACTAGATGAAGTCTTTGTATCTCTCTGTAAGCATTTTCATTCCAATATTGAAAAAATCTACTCCCTCCGTTTCAAAAATGTTTGTCTGGTTTTGACTTGGCACAAAGTTTAAGAAAGTAGAGAATACTTTCAAAAGATATCATCATCCAAAAGAGATGATATTTCAAATTCTAGTTTATTTGCACGGCACAATACAACAGTTCTAATCTGCTTTCTTGCTTCACAGCCTAGCAGTTTGCAGTTGCTGCTTGATTATTGGCCTGATATATTCATGGAAGCCGTCGGCTACATCTGATTCGTTGAGAGGATCCTTCCATGCAGCCTCATACAGTTTTGGATACACGTTTCCATCATAACGTCCAAGAATTGAATCAAGGTAGTGATCGGTATAGTTAAACGCATCAACCAGCGATACAGCATTTAAACGAAGCTGATAATAAAGCAAGAAAAAGGATCAGTAAAAACAGCTTCGCTCTCCAAGCAAAAATGACAGAAAACAAGTGAGAAAATGACAAAATTGCCCCTTATCTTTGGTAGTTGGTTCAAAATGGTCCTTAAGTATCATTTGAGCAGTTCTGATCCTTTAAGTTTTCCAAAAATGAGCACTTTTAGGTTGTGTTTGGAATGAAGGAATGTTTTCCAATTTTTCCATGTTTGATTGATCAAAATGCCTTGGAAAACATTTTCTCTAGGAAAACAAGTTCCTTACAAATGAGGAAAAGACTTCCCTAATGGATAGGGTAATATCCTCCCCACCCACCCAACACACCCAACTTCCACCCCCTTGACCATCCCACCCACCCACCCCAACCAACATCTCACCTCATAGTATTTTGATAGATAGGGTAATATATTTTCTGCTTACATACTAAACACTAGAAAATAAGTAAGAAACTCACTTGTTTTTCAAGAAAATATTTTCTCGGAAACATTTCGCAGGGAAAACATTTTCCTTCATACTCTTAAATGTAATCAGAAATGTGAAAAAAGAAAATATGTAATGTGAACTCACATTTGGAAGTACAATATTTGTAGTTAACGTTATTTTTCTCTATTTTAAGAGTTTGGTGTAACTTTGAGGTGCAATTTCTATTATTCTTGGTCTATTTTGTGTGTCTGATGCAGTTTTTTATGTTGTTGTTTCTCGAAGTTCGATGGAAATTTTTGGTGCTTTTGGTGATTTTTTTTTAATAGTTTCAGTATCATAGTTTGGTAGACGGAGACCATAAGTGCTTACTTGTGGCAAATCTTGGACCAACTGTCAGTTGATACTTAAGGGACTATTTTGCCTAGTACTAAAGATAAGGGATTTGTCATTTTCTTGAAAACAAGCTCTCAAAGAGACGAACCTGGGAATACAAGGCTCTGAGCTGCTCCTTAGCAAGTGACGCCTGCTTTGAGGTGATGTAGCCAATCCCGAGAAAATCTCCTTGATGTTTGTGAAGAAGGAAAAGCAAATAGACGCCACAAAGCACCTCCAGCTGTTGCTTAACTCCTTTACCAGCAATGTTTTGTTGCAACTTCTCAATAAACCTTAATGAGATAATAGAACTATTAGTAAACAAATGTCTAAATTTCACAATATTTTCAATAAAATCCCGGTACCAAGAAGCTTAAAGCAGATACAAGACTAACTAAAAAAACCTCCTTATCAATGATTTCACCATTTTCAAATCAAGCATAGCTGAAGAACGAATAACCAATACAGTAAATTATGTGATCTTTCTATTTGAACAGTTCATAGTACTTATGAAGAATGTCTGTGTTCGCAGGGTCATGACATTGTTAAGCCTTTTTATTAAGAGAATACAGTAAAGAAGCTTACTTGGAGACGACAATCAACTGACAATGAGCAATTGCTGCTTCAACTAAATCAGCTGCTAGTTCTGCAAAGCCTAAATAGACAGGAGGATTAAGCAAGAAAATTAGAAATTGAATTTTAGTTGTGAGAAAAAATGAACATAGTTATCAGACGTTAAATTAAACATTTGCAGCTGAAACTTTAACCTAGGCCAAAAACTTAAAGAATTGAAAAAGAAAGCTGCAGAGACATAAAAGTGAGTACCTTCATCTGGATTATCAAACTTGCTAAGATTCTGAGCACAGGCAACAGCCATCCTGGCAGCCCTTGCTTCAAATGCTTCCAATATTGCACTAGGTTTCAGCCAGTCCTTGGCTGCACGAAATGGAAATAACCACAATCAGCAACCAACTTTGTCAATTACGCATAGTAATATCACAAGCGGATCCTTTTCTAATGCAATTGATACTATATAATAAGTACTCTCAGAACGAATTGTAACTATAACAATGAAGGATAAGCTGCAAAGACTTTACCTTGTTTCACATAAGAACGACATTGCATCAAGTGTTCAATTCTTCCCATATAAGCTATGGTACCCACTGGCTTCTTTCCAGAGCCCAGTCGTGAAACGGTCTTCATAAGAAACCTCGCAACCTACATGAAACACAACATGGTTCATAGTGGAGTATCAGAAAACTGAGAACTGGCATGTCAAACTCCATACAAAATTTAGTTTACCTGTAGTTGTAGCACGACATTATCTCCTTCATATGTACATGCAGGGGCATAAACGGCAAGTAATTCTGGAAGTCCACTGCTGCAAAGATAACCATGACCTCCACATAACTTTCGACATTCTTCAATTCCATCCTGGAATGAAATTGCAATCACACAAGAAGCATGTTATGTTAAATGGGGTGATATTGGATTCCAATCAACACTTAGAGAATAGCTTTTCCTCCATTTTATCACGAACAGTTCTTTCTCGAAGCTAAAGAGAAGACGAGAAATTTGACTGTTTATAAGCAGTCCAAGCCACCATTGAAGAAATCCTAATTGCTAATCTCTTATCCTAAGACAAATGAAGATTGTTTAGGAGGCTCCATTATAGCAGACAAATCAATCATAGCAGAATTCTAACCTGCCAACGTTATAGAGTTCAATGTCCAGAAGTAGGACCAAAAACTCCAAGATAAGCAAACCTTAGTGATGTGATCAGCCATATATTTTCCAATTACTCTTTCCGCAAGCATATTATAAAATTTTACTTTTTACAGAAACTTGACTGATAGTAAAGGGAAAGAAAGTACAGGTATGTGGGCAATCGAAGTTGTTGTCACTACTTACAGCAGTAGCAGTGGTGGTCAAAGACTTCAGCCCTGCTGTACATGCGTGCGCCTCATGCAATGTTGAAAAATCATTTGCTTGCAGTCTTTGGGTTACATCCGTGTACAGCCATTTCAGCCACTCACCAACAAATCTGAAGGCATATGCAGAAGCCAACAAGGGGAAGAGCCTGTTTTGCTGAGTTTTGTAGTCAATCACCTGCATAAAAAGTATGCAGTAGGAGCATTAATCACAACTATTAGGCTGGTAAACGATGACGATGGGCAGTACTATGGAAAAACATAAATATATGATGTTGTGCCAAGTACTATGGAACACATAGCAAACAGATTTTGTACTCTTGATGTGCCAAAAACTTCATCAAGCTCAGTCAGCAGAGAAATTCTTTTCTCGGAGTCATATAGGTCTATGAATATGAGTTATTTAAGCCATAAGATTCCTAAGTATTGCAGTAGTCTGCAAAGTCCAAAAATGTTGGAGCAGAGCAATTGGCTTTGCTGGGAGATGTTTTGGTAAAATATCACTTGTGCAATGATTTACGTCAGCCCAAAGATATGCATAGTTTTAATTGTTCGTCCCTAGAAAAATCATATGTTCATTTTCCAGGTCACAGTCCTGTTTAAATTGCCTCTCTACCTCCCAAGGTAGGGGTAAGGTCTGAGTACACTTTACCCTCCCCAAACCCCACCATGTGGGATTTCACTCGGTATGTTGTTGTTGTTGTTGTCCTGTTTAAACTTCTACCAGGCTCTCATTGACTATTCTAACACAGAACAACATGATTATTGATAATATTTTCCCCTTTCCCCTTCCAGTTTAGAGTTTTCAAGATATTACCAGGCAATTGAGAAAAGCATGATTCTTTTTTTATTTTGTTTTTTTAAAACGGAAAAGATCAATTTCAAATAAAAAATCTTACAACTATTAGTTGAAAATCTTACTAAAAGTCTACCTTTTATTTGCACCAGTTAAATGCAAGAATGCCACCGATGTGCCGATATGAATATGCCATAAAATGGCATGCAACAAATGAAATATCAGACCTCAGGAAATAAGCAAATGACAATTTACTTTACAACTTCCTAGTTTACCTGAGTTTCTTGTCCACCATTCTGAGAGACAAATTGTCTACGAACGGCACTGTATCTGGTTGCAATGCACACAGCCCGAGACATCGCAATGGAAGCATCTGCTACAATTGTTTGCCGCATATATACCATGGTCCCATAAAGAAGTTGTCGGGGAATATCAGATTGGACATATTTTCCTTCCTTTGTAACTTGTGAAACCCTGAAATATTGGAAGCAAATATAATAACTACCATCTTACTAATACGGTAATAAGCCAAACACTATGATATCAAAATCATTGATACAGAAGAGAGATTTGGTTCTTGGGTCGCCAACAGCAGTTATTATGCTCATGTAATAATGGGATTCAGCCTAGTAACATTTTCAACAGTAATTATTGTTTCACTTAATTAGAGGCCAGAAATTCCAAAAGTCCTAATAGATAAAGTTTATTTTTCTCGCTCCAGGTAAACCCTCCCAGAATAGTTACTCCCAAGACTATTAAACACGAGATACAAAAAAAAAGTTTATAGCAAGGGCCGTATCTTGGAGCCATCATAAATTCCTTCAAAAGGAAGATGGAGGGAAAGAGCTTTACAACTTGAATACCAGAAAATAGAAAACTACAAACCTCATCAACATTTGATCTCTTGGAATGCGCACATGATCGAATCTTAATATCCCATTATCCATGGTATTGTATGCTACGTTGCCAAATTTCATTCCAATGTCTCCAACAGTAACGCCTGGAAGAGGTTTGTGGTCCTCCAAGCTCCGCAATTGAACAATAAAGCCTAAAATATGAATAGTCAATAAAATGTAAGTGCATCTTTCCTGAAAACTTGGCATGCGTTGTACCAGTTAGTGACATGAAAAATCATTGACTTACCATTAACCCCATAGTCTTTACCATCTGTTATAAGACGAGCGTACACAACAGCATGGGTAGACACTTTACCCAATCCACCAGGCCACCACTATTCAAAATTGTAAAAAAGCCAGAGATCAGGGGAATTCATTAATTCTTAATGAATGAAAAATATACTGTATTAACAGATTCAGAATAGCATAAAGGGCAGCCCGGTGCACTAAGCTCCCGCTATGCGCAGGGTCCGGGGAAGGGCCAGACCACAAGGTCTAATGTACGCAGCCTTACCTTGCATTTCTGCAAGAGGCTGTTCTACGGCTTGAACCCGTGACCTCCTAATCACATGAAAACAACTTTACTAGTTACTCCAAGACTCCCTCCCCTTCATCAGCAATTTTTTTATTGAACTGATAAAAAATTAGCTGCAGACCAAAGATTATAGGAAATTGTTTTGCAAAAGGAATACAGGAAATAAGTAGTGGACCATTCTCACCTTGCTTGACGTCAATGTTGGACTATGAATCACAAATTCATCTGTTTGAGGATCAAATGTGGCAGTGGTCTCAAGGCCTTGCACATTGGACCCATGACCAAGTTCAGTTTGAGCATAGCAGCCAATTATTTGCATCTTGCGGGCCAAGGGCAACCACTTTTTCTGCTGTTCATCTGTACCCTGTCCTTTTATGGCTGGTATAAACATTCCCTAATGAAGAAAAATGTTGGCAGGTGAACCACAATCCTTGAGTTTGAGGCGATGAAAAGAGAAGGGGAAAATACTACTCCCTCCGTTCCAAAATACATGATTGTCTAGGAAATTTTTACTTTTTCACAATAGTTGATTGTTTGCAATTTCAATGTAGTTTTAATCTTATTTTCTTCATTTTACCCCTAATTAATATTGGCAGACTAGGACCTTTTACCCCTAATGATTGATTTGCTTTTAATGATTGTAGGGTATATTAATAAACTATCACAATCCCTTAATAAAACACTTTATTCCTAGACAATCATGTATTGTGGAACAGAGGGAGTGCATTTGTCCATGCATTTGGAGCTCAAATCTGAAGTTTTGATTTGAAGTTTTGCTTACGACATTTAAACAAAATTTTAAAAAATTATGTGTATCTGAAAGTTTGTAATAGCATGTAATCATCAACAAAAACAACGACATATACAGTGTAATCCCACAGGGGGGTCTGGGGAGGGTAGGACATGTAATCACAAGCATTTATTTATAAAAGGAACATGGAGATATCTGATTTGTTAATGCGGTGCCTTGAGATATTCTGATACCTTGTTTATGAGCTATGATTCTCTCATTTGGTAAGATTGTCCGTACCCACAATTTAAAACTTCAAGCGCATTATGCAGGTAAATAGCGAATGCAAGGTAGCGACATAGCAACAGTCAAAACAAGAGGTTACCCAATGAAGATCAGTAAAAGCAGGCTCATCAACCAAACGCGTTAACTGAGAGGCTTCTTCTTCTGCAGAAATGAAATTCAAGGTAATCAACAAACAATAGAAAACTCCGATTAGATGCCTCTCTTTTTTTGGCAGAACACGTGAAAAGGATTACAAAACTAAAACGAAGTCATACCAGAAAGATGAAGATCACTGATCACTTTCCATGCATATGCCGCCTTCCTTAGAGTGTTCTTGAATAGCTCTTTCCTAGGAAGCATGGTTCTCCCCTCCTTACTGAAGCCCTATGTCCCACAATGACACTCGCTAAATATTAGAGACATGAAAAAGAGAAGAAACAAATAACATAGTCATTAGAAAACTATGCCAGTAAAAAGTTTTGATCAACATTCAATCCCAAAACAGTCACCAGCTGAATCACACAAATCAGTGGTCTGTTAAAGCAAAAGCCTCACTGACTAAATCATCCTAAAACAATCAAATCCATGTTAGCATTTAATTAAAAACTAGTCCCTTAACCTACCAAAAGATTCTAATGCACCTGCTCCATTCGTGTTTACGTTTTTCTTTCTTCAGAACTTCAGGGAAATTTTCACACCAAGCAATTGACTCACCACACCAGGTCCATAAAATTTTAGTCTACTAAGGGTGTGTATGGTATGGAGGAAAACATTTTTCAATTTTCTCATGTTCTCAAGGTAGGGGTACCCTCTCCCGACCCCACCGTGTGGATTATATCATTATACTGGGTATGTTGTCCTTTGATAAAAAAATTTGGAAAATGTTCTTAAAAAATGAGAAAAATGAATTCCGTAATGAAAGTATGAAAAACAAGTGTCAACTACCCCATCACCATCCAACCCAACCCCAACAATCCACCCCACCAAACCCCAACCACCCCCAGTACCCTATGCTCCCAACCCCCAGTACCTATGCTTCAACCCCGAATTTTTAACTTTTCGCCTCCCGCGACCCCATCACCGATCCAAAAAAAATTAATATTTTTTTAAAAAGAGTATAAAATTTATTTTTGTTTTCTACACCACCCACCAACCCCCCCCCCCCCCACAAAAAAAAATTAGTTCATATATTTACTTTACCTTTATAATTTTTTTTATATTTGTGTGGGTAAATTTGGTGTAGGTGGGTTGTGGTTGGGGGGAAGGAGCAGGGGCGGGGTAAGAAAAATTTCTCTTTTGTTATAAAAATATAAAATGAAAAATTTGAGGAGTGAGTGGAGGCTGGGTGGAACGATGGGTTGGGGTTGGGGTGCGTGTGGTGGTGAGGAATAGGAGTGGGTGAAGATGAAATGCGTTCAAGGTAGATGGTTGGGTGGGGGTAGGATTTGGTTGGGTGATGGGTGGTGGGTGTGGCATGGGGTGGGGTTGGTGGGCTTGGGTGAGTATTTTTTTTTTAAATATTTATTACTAACCAATCGAACATAGAAAAATAAATAAAAAATTCACTTATTTTTCACTAACCAAACGAACATGAGAAAATAAGGTCAAGAACACATTTTCCTTCCTACCAAACACACCCTAAATAAGTTTGATCAAAGTTCAATTCCAGAACATGGTCAGTTTATATCAGTTAAATCACACACATTACCAGCTCCCTAATACTTATCAAAATCAAATCTTTTTTTCTCTTAAAACACAGTGAATGAACACAAAAAAGGGTTTTCTCTCCAATCATCACCATATCCATGTACAAAAAACAAGACAACAAAGCATCAAACACCTAAATAAAAAAAAAGGAATTTACAGGATCATTAGCAACAAGCTTAGAGATACGATCTGAAAAATCAAAACTATGACGAGAACCAGCCCAAACAATCTTCATCTCATCCACATCAAATTCAGCTTTGTTCCTCTCATCAGCCAAGTAATCTACACCCTCCATCTCTTAGATCAAAACCCAAAATGAAAGATTCAATCTTTGAGATTGAACACGTTGAGTTTTCAAAGAACGTTTATGGTGTGCTCTATTTATAGTAGTAGTAGTAGGAGTGGGTGCTTGTGCTGATACTGGCAATCCTATATAATCATATTTTGACTATAATTTTGTTTAATTATTTTCTGAGATTACTGAAATATTACATTAGATAGAGATTCCAAGAACAAGATATGATTAATTAATTTTGTAAAGTTGGTTGACCATGTAATCCAGTGGTCCATATGCCATAAATTGGACCATAATGTATTAGTTCTAATTTAAGGGTCTTATTGATATTTTCATTTAGTCAGATATCGTCACTTACCTTTCAATAATATCAGTCAAATGTTGTTATTGCATGCTTTGCAGTTAATAATTTTATCAAGAATGAATGCATCAATGATGGCTTGTTTAATCAATTTAATACGCGCCTCAAGTAATATTTGATGAAGAACGACAACAAGCTGAAACACCGAATGAAACAAATGGATCTAGCTGTAGCTGGACAATTGAAGATTCTCAGATAATAACCCATACGCGGGAGCAACTTGCACTCAAGCTAATGCAAAGAAGATGAAATACTTGAGAGTTTTTGGGAAATCAAGAAGATATATCCTTTATTGACAACGAATTAAATGACCACATCCATTATTGTCCTAGCTTTCTATCGGCAATAAAAGACATCTTGAAGTCGCATACAATACAACAACAACAACATACCCCGTGAAATCTCACAATGTGGGGTCTGAAAGTCGCATACCATACAAATTGTGCAAAATGAAAGAGCATTCCCATCCAAAAGGAGGGGGAAAAGATTGTTTTCCAATGTACACCGACTATGTTAAATGGAAATAACAATTGGGGAAGGGTTTAATTTCTACATGCTGATACTTTAGATTTTTCTTTTTAAAAACAAGATTCCTATTCCAAGGAAGAAGAAAGAAAAATCAGGTTTCCGCGACTATGAGAAATGGAACTAACAATAGAGGAAAGGGTTTCACTTTTATACACTCCCAAACACTGGCAAGGTAATCTTTTCCCTACAATCTCGGCTATTACTTGTACCTGATATCTCGCACCAGTATAGATATTGGATTACTTTGCCTATCAAAGCTTCACCTAGCACTTTACCGAACCCTTGTCAGTGTTGTCCCGAAAGGATAGAGAGATAAAACGAACAAATATCAACCTGATTCAATCCAGTACAGCCTTTTTCTCTAGAAGCAAAAAGATCTAAAATTTTGTTGTCCATCCTGGTTGGTCTCCCAGAAAGTTTACTGTGAAAGACACAATGAGTTCCGATGAAATCTCACATGTTTTTACTCTATGGTGCTTGGCTCAAATTCTGATCCTTATTAGGCTGTTAAAATATTTATCTTATATATTGAAGCTGGGTTAACAAAATCACAAATAACTAATCAGAAGATAATTCAACTGCAGCCAGATTCAAATATATATTGATGTTGAACAGATAATCAATCATATGATTGTGTTTCCAACGTTCATAGCAAACCATAGTGAGGAGGAGACAGACGGCTAAGAATCAACATAGAGCAGAACCTTTCAATTTCTTTTTGGTATACTAAGCCCTGAACAAAGTGTTATCAGGAAAAAGAAGGAACACTTCCAACAGAATACATAAGCATTTTGTACAGTTCAATTGTTCTACATGGCTCTTCTTTGCTAAGGTATAGGTTATTAAATGCCACGAATTCAACCAATAAGCCTTCCCAACTTGAAGGCTGTTGATCTTGTATCCAATTCTGGACTTAAATATGAAGATATGATTACCTCCTCCCTTCAAATAGGTGGAATCTAGTTAGCAGTATGCACTTGAAGAATAGAAAATTTCGTGCAGACAGATCCACACATCAGTGCTCTGAATCCCTTGATATATGCGGCAAAACCTTCATCCAGTAGTCCCTCTTCCAGCAGTATGGATCACTTGTATCCTTCAAATTTGTCAGCCTAGTCCATCTTTGAATTCAAATAGAACATTTTTAATTTGTTAGTTCAAGCTTGTTTTGACCGACAAAAAGGGAGAATTTCAGATGATACGTGGATTCTAGCTGCCAAATGGGAGAACACAAAGCTAAGTAACATTAATTAAATAGAAGCCAACAGCAATTTAGCCAGAACAGACGTAATGTTTTCTCATTAATTCTATGCTCTCGGCAATTGTTGACCCAGCGGTGCCAACAAAACCAAGAGAAGCACAGCTGCAGACTACTTCCTCTATGTATAAGAGAACATCAGATAATGATTGAGGATGGTGACGCTTGTTAATCCCTGCCGAACTCTGTGAAACTGAGCCAAGTTTTAGCCCATGGCCCGCATCCATGACTTCTTTAGCAGTTTCTTGAACCAAGTCATCTTCTTCTCTAATAACAAACAGCTTAAAGGCATCAGAATCTTTCGCTAAGCTCCCTAAGTAACTCCCGGTCCAATTAGCCATGGGGAGATCAGTCATCACAAATACATGTATACGTTTCTGTCCTGTTTGTTTCAAAAATTCTATCTTCTGCTTCAGACCAAGAAAAGTAGCTTTATGGTGGTTCTTGAATTGTCCGTCTAGTAGCCTGAGCTGTGCACAAAGAAAGGGACCCTTGATAGTTTGAAGAGCAAATTTCTTGCCAGCATTTATTATTTCAGGAACAAATGGAAGGAACTCAATCTTTTCGATTAAGGTCTGTATGATGGGATCATTAGGGGCTTCATGAATGTCTATATGGGATTCAGATCCCTTATAAGAAGCAGTAAAAAGGCTTCCGAATGCCAAAACAGTGGCTGATGCTGCTGCAGAACCAGGACCAAGAGCCTTATATACATCTTTTCTTCTCCTAATAAATGAAATCTTCTTTTTTTTCTTGAGTTGGTCATCAGGTTGAAACGAGTCTAAAGCCCCGTCCTCCGCGTCTTTTTGATATGTCCAAACTGTCGTTCTACAATCATCTTCTAAAGCAGACAAACAACCACTGATGCTACCATAATAACCAGACAACAGAGAACCACATTGCCGAAGGCTCTCAGATAAAAGAGACTGTATATTTTGGTCCTTAGAGCAAAGAACATCCAAGTTTACACCACACCAGGAGGACACAAAAGTTCGAAAATCCACAAATCTCACTGCGGAATAAGACACAAGTGGTGAAAGGTCAACTATATCAGCCATGGATACATATCTGCAACACACAAAATAAGCAGATTACTAGAAACTTCTTAATACTCAATCCAAAGAAGTAATTATCTTTTTCAGTCAAAAAATCAAAATGCACAAAGAAATTCAATGGTAAATAATTTATGACCAATAAAGTCCAAGTTAAATCTGAAGCAAAAATATAACAAGAGAAAACAACAACACACCCAGTGTAATCCCACAAGTAGGGATAACAACAAACAAGATATTGTAGTGTTTTGCAATGCATACCAAGTTTACAGTAAAGCTTTGTCAATGTGTCTAAGCACATAGTTTAGATGCTACATTAACCACATTCAACCAATCAATCAACTACTCCTGAATACCAAACTAGATGGAGTCTTTGTATGAATCTCTCTGTAAGCATTTTAATTCCAATATTAAAAGACCTATCTTTTTAGTCAAAATAGGGGTCGCTCTAAAAGTAGAGGTTGCTAAATCTCTGTACACTGAAATACAAGTCTATAACTAAAAATACAGTCAAAAAAAGGAGCTAATGTAAGTGTAACAAAATATCTAAACCTATAGTTTAAAGCGGAAAGGACTAAAAATATCCTTGAACTATTAGAAATAGGTAAACTTTACCCGTGTTACGTTTTTAGCTCAAAAAATGCTCTCGCCGTTAATCAACTAGCTCAAAAACACCGTCCAACTAGCCAAATAACTCAAAAATACCCTTTTTACTAAGGGTGTCCAAAATAAAGGAAAATGAGCCAATTTTGCCCTTGAACTATTCGAAATGGGGCAAACTCCTCATAAAAGGTCAACAATTTGAGTCAAATATCTTTACATAACCCAGCCACACAAATTAACAACCACCGAAGCCACAATAAGTGGTTCTCCCTCCGTCCCAATTTATATGACACTCTTTACTTTTTAGTCAGCCCCAAAAGAAAGAACATTTTTCTATATTTAGCAATAATTTAATTCTAAATTTTCCATTTTACCTTTAATGAAATGATTTCTAGCACAAAAAACGTTGTGCCCCATACTCCTACCCTCCACTCCAACTCCCACAGACTGTGGGCCACTGTGTTTGCCTAGACTAATATCAAATACAATATTTTCCGCTTACTTACCAAACACTAGAAAATAACTAAGAAACCACTTATTTTCCTAGAAAACATTTTCCTTCATACCAAACACACCCATAGTTTAAATACTAGCATTAAGCACCAGACATGCAAATTCCTCATAAAAAGTCAACAATTTGACTCCAAATATCTCTACATAACTCAGTCAGACAAATTAACAAACACAAAGAATGCACAATAAGTGATACTCCCTCCGTTGCGTCCCAATTTATATGACACTCTTTCCTTTAAGTCAATCCTGAAAAGGATAACACTTTTCCATTGTTACAACAACAACATATACCCAGTGAAATCCCACATCGTGGGTCTGGGGAGGTTATAGTGTAAGAAGAAGGTACATCGGCACAGAGCATAATCACAAGTAAAGCAATAGCAAAAACAAAGCAAGAGAGACGGACAGAAAATATTTAAAGCAGTATGAAAATGCTAGTATCAAAGCGAATGTCATGATAGTTAGTAACAATTTAACTCTAATATTTCCATTAATGAAATGATTTCTAGCACAAGAATTTCTTTAGTTTTTTTTAGACTACCTTTCTTTCCAGTCAAAAAATTGAGGGAACTAAAATTTGTGAACTAGGACAATTTTACTTACCTGCAATCACGCAAGAGCTGGATAGTATGATTCCAAACCTTGTATCTCAATTCATTAGGATTCAAAACCCTAAATTTAGGACAACTACCAAGCGCAACAGCATGATGATCCAATACGGGCGGAACAATTAAGGTCCGATTCAAGATCTTAGCAATCAAAATCGCATTTTTAAACTCAGCCAGCTGATTACTAAACCCACTATGAGGTGCGTACCACATGAACTTTCCTTTTGTAGAAGTGCATTGTGAGGGGAGGGGTATTGATTTATTTTTGGAAAGGTGAAGAAAAATGAAATAATTCAAGTAGAAGAAAAGGAGGATTAAAGTGAAGAGAAAAAGGAAAGTTAATAGTGGAGATGTTTGTTTCTTCTTTGATTTATTGGGTCTAATGAAGGTTTCAGTTTCCATGGATTCGATACAATTCTTGGATCACAGATGGACGCGAACCAATCTTTGTTTTGCATAATCAAGTTCTATACTAAATATATTTACCCCATTTGGTCTTTTTCTTTAAATTGTGGGTCGTAATTGAGTTAAATAAAACTACTCCAGAACAATTCCAAGAATTGTGAATTCTTTTTCTTTTTAAACTAGTAAATTTGTCAGCGCGAATAAAAGGCATATATATATCACACAAAAATCAATTTATAAAAGAATAAAAAAATTACACCTATGTTTCTATAAATATTCAGAAGTACAGTTTGATTTCACGAGGAAATATATAGGAATTCACTTGCGATCATCATCTTTGAAAGTGAAAAAAGACTATTTATTCTTGCAATTTACAATTAATTTTAACGTAAATCATATAAATACATCATTTTTCAAAGTTAAAAAATCTTTAAATAAAATAAAAATAGTTCTTCTTCATGTATATAAAAAAATTAAAATTACCTTATTCTCCCTTCCTTGTTGTTGCTTTATATTTAGAGAAAAAAGTCAAATTTGCCCTCCAACTATGTTTTATAGTTTAATATTGCCCTCCGTCAAACTTTGAGATCAAATTTACCCTTTCCGTTAGCAAACTTATTAAATTTTCCCTCAGCTGGACGAATTTCTGACTTGGACTCCACGTAGATGTCATGTAAGCTCCCACATAATTATTTTAACTTGTTATCCAATTATTTAAATTGTTTCAACCCGATCCATTTTAGAAGAAGAGGTAACCGATAACCTGGTCGGGGAGAGAGAATTTTTAGAGAGGAGATTTTAGCTCCGGTGAACTAGAGCAGTCACCACCACCGCCGTCTCCGGCGAAGTCGATAACGAAACATAACCACTGGGATGACCAACCGGTAAACCGAAGCAGTCACCACCTAGACCACCACCGCAATCACCACCTAGACTACCATCGTCGTCTTCGACAAAGTCGGTGACGAAACACAACCACTGGTGATGACCAACCAGTGAACCAGATCAGTCACCATCTAGACCACCACCGTTATCTCCGGTGAAGTTGGTGACGAAACACAACCACTAGTGATGACCAAACACAACCTCCGGTGAGCCCCAAATACCCAGATCCGAAAACCGCCGGTGAGCACACCACCGGTAGAGTTAAGATCAGCGTACATTCTATCCTCCCCAGACCCCCACATTGTGGGATTTTACTGGGTATGTTGTTGTTATTGTTATAGACGATTGAGGTTCGTTAGAGATGTCATTTTGAAGTTGTGGTTACATTTGAAACTATTCATTGAAGATTTGACCCATTTCGGATGGAGTTTCACGGGTTGAAGTTTGCACTAAACAAAATTCAGTTTATATAATATTGTATATGTTAAATATGGTAAATCGGTCCTATGGGCAGCACGTCTGTCGTCCAATATGGGGCAGTGGGGCCTTCTCCTTTGTATATTTGGTAAATAATTAGACTTAGGTTTGTACATTAATTAATAGTGTAATGTTACCATAATTGTAAAGTTAGTATTCTTATAGAATATGGATTACTAAGTAGAATAGGAAGAAGATCTTCTTTGTAACTTGTATATATATGACTTTCATTAATAAGAATAATCAAGGGATTATTTCTTATATTCGTTCATGGTATCAAGTCCAAATTCTCGATTTTTTTCTCCCAAAAAAACCGAGACATCCTTTTCTTCTTCCTCACAAATTCCCTTCTCCGTATATTGTTGTTCTATTCCTTATGGCTGATAAGAACAATTTTCATCATGCCCTCACAGTTTTTAACATCAAGAGCGTCATCCCTATTGTTCTTGATCTTGAAAACGTCCAATATGGGACGTGGGCGAAATTATTTAAGATTCATGCTTTGACACTTAAAGTCCTCCACCACATAATTCCTCCTTCTCCTCCAAAGGAGGGTACTTCTACGACGGTTGTGCCGACTAAAGAAGCAGATCCAGAATTATGGGTCATGTTTGATGCCAAAGTTCTTCAGTGGATTTATGTCACTATCTCCTTAGATCTTTTACAGACGATTATGGAACTCAATTCCACGGCTATGGCGGCGTGGAATCGATTGCGAGACATATTCCAAGATAACAGTCATTCTCGAATTGTTATCCTTGAGCAGGAATTCTCCCAGGTGGCTATGACGAGTTTTTCGAACGTTTCTTCTTATTGCAAACGCCTCAAGGACTTGACAGATCAACTCAACAACGTGGGTTCTCCTGTTTCTCAAAGTCGTCTAGTTCTTCAGATGGTTGCAGGCCTGTCAGTGGCTTTTAGCGGTGTTGCTTCGGTTGTTCGTCAGAGTAACCCCCTGCTAGGATTTTATCAAGCACATTTTATGCTTACTTTGGAGGAAGTCGAATTGGCTAAGAAAGTGGCGATTGGGGACAACCCTGTCGTCATGATGACCGCTTCCCATTTTTCTCCTTTCAATCCAGCCAATGTGACTCAAAATCACAACAACGGGGGTGGTAAAATGGGCCAGAATTAGAAGAATAATGACAAGAATCGTGGCGGCAACAACGGAGGCAACCGACAGCAGCGATTACGGAGCCCAAGGGGCCCGCAGGCGATGGCGATGGGTCCCATCGCCTATGACGTTGTGGCGACGCCGCGGCGCTGCGTTGGCACCACGACCCAAGTTCTACCAGTCGAGTCGGGTTTCAGACGGCGTATGGCGGCAAAGATCCAGATACTTGGTTGCGCCCCATCGCCACCACGCGCGATGGGCCCCACTCAGACCGACATCGAAGCAACAATGCACACACTTGGCTTGACTCAACCGGACCCTAATTGGTACATGGACACCGGCGCCACTACTACCCACATGACAATAGACCAAGGTACCCTCTCGTCTTATTTCAATTTGAGCACTAATCGTGGTATAACTGTTGGTAATGGCAATTATGTTCCAATTAAGGGTTATAGTCATAAAATTTTGTCCCCTCCTCATCCACCACTTGTCCTGAAACATACCCTTCATGCCCCAAAGTTGATTAAAATTTTGGTGTATGTCCGTAAATTCACCACTGATAATTAAGTTTCTATTAATTTTGATCCGTTTGGGTTTTCTGTGAAGGATTTCAAGACGGGGAGTCATCTCATGAGGTGCAACAGTAGGGGTGATCTTTATCCAATCACTCCAAGTATCAGTGTCTCGCGTCAAGCTATGTCGTCCACTTTTGTTGCTCTTGTTCCTTACTTGTGACATGCTCGTCTAGGTCATCCGGGGTCGTCGATTTTATCTTCTTTAGATATACATAAGTTTATTTCGTGTAAGGGTACGCGTAGTACTCCACTTTGTCAATCCTGTGTTTTGGGAAAGATTATTAAGTTACCATTTGTAGCGTTGAACTCTAATACTTCAATGTCATTTGATATTATTCATAATGATTTATGGACATCTCCGGTTTTCAGTTCTATGGGTCATCGTTATTATGTGTTATTCTTAGATGACTATTCTAAATATTTATGTACGTTTTCAATTGCGAAAAAATCTCAAGTTTTTTCCATTTTCATAAAATCTAGAGCTTTCATAAGAACACAATTCGAACGGGAAATAAAAAACATTCAATGTGATAATGACAAAGAGTATGACAATGAGAAATTTAGAGAGTTTTGTGCTCAAAATGGGATAAATTTTCGTTTTTCTTTTCCTTATACGTTTTCACAAAATGAGAAAGCTGAGCGAAAAATTTATACTATTAATAATATTGTCCGCACTTTATTAGTTCATTCTTCCGTTCCTCCATTATTTTGGCATCATGCGCTACAAATAGCTACCGATCTACTAAATATTCTTCCCTCTAAAGATTTGGCATATTGATCCCCTCTCAAAGTGTTATACAATAAGACTCCGTCATATTCTCATCTTAGGGTCTTCGGATGCTTATGTTATCCATTGTTTCCATCCACTACGATCAACAAACTTCAGGCACGTTCTACTCCTTCTGTATTTTTGGGTTTTCCGTCAAATCATCGTGGTTATAAATGCTTTGATTTATCTTCTAAACGAATCATCATTAGTCGTCATGTTCTCTTTAATGAAACTCAATTTCCTTTTTCTACAGTAGACAAATCAGTGTCTAGTTCTTATGACTTTTTGGATGAGGATGTCTCCCCCTATGTTCTCCGTCATTTTTCAGGTTTGCCAGAAAATACGTTAAACTCGTCATCAGCGCCGCGGCGCCAAAACTCCTGCGAGCCTTGCAGTAATTCTGGCGTCGCGGCGCCAGTCCTAGCGCCGTGGCTCCGTCGACGGAAAATTCCGAAATTTCTCACACTTCCCAAAATTCACTCAATCCAGCCCAGAGTCTTGGTCCAGTCACTCGTAGTCAACGTGGTATTTTTAAACCTAAAAGACGTTTTAATTTAAATTCAAATGTTCTTAAGTCTCCATTACACCGTAATCCTATGTCTGCTTTAAATGACCCTAATTGGAAAATTGTCATGACCAAGGAATATAATACTCTTATTGATAATAAGACGTGAGAGTTGGTACCCCGTCCATCTGGTGTTAATATTATTCGGTCTATGTAGATTTTTGTTCATAAGGAAAATTCTGATGGTTCATTTGCGAGGCATAAGGCTAGATTTGTAGGTGATGGTAAGACTCAGCAGATTGGTGTGGATTGTGGTGAGACATTTATCCCGGTGGTCAAGTCGGCTATCATTTGTACTGTGCTCATCATGGCTCTTTCAAAATCATGTCTCATTCATCATCCAGATGTGAAGAATGTTTTTCTACATGGCGATCTTCAGGAGACTGTATATGCATCAGCCCTTGGGGTTCAGAGATACTAGATATCCTAATCATGTCTGTCTATTGAAGAAGTCCTTGTATGAGTTTAAGCAGTCTACACGGGTCTGGTATAAGAGGTTTGCTGATTTTGTTTAAATTATGGGTTTTTCTCACAGCAGATCTGAATTCATTGTTCATATATCATCGAGGTTCTTTCATGGCTTATATATTGTTATATGTGGATGATATTATCTTGACTGTCTCTTCTGATGTTTTGAGAAAGTTTATTATGACAATGCTCAGTTCTGAGTTTGCCATGAAAGACTTGGGCCCCTTGAGCTATTTTTTGGGGATTGCAGTCACTCGTCATGCAGGTGGATTGTTCTTAACACAGAGGAAGTATGCAGCAGAGATCATTGAGAGGGCTGGGATGTCATCTTGTAAGTCCATGATCGGTGTATTTTATATACACTTTTCGAGTCATTTTTAGCTAATCTTTTGTCCCTTTTTGTACAAATAAGTGTCGTATTAGGATAGATTTTCTTTCTTTTGAGTCAAAGTGGTTAAAATGGCCAAATGGCGGAAAAAGAGCTAAAAGAAGGCAAAAGTGAAAGTTCCAGTAGCAGAGAAATTGGCGAGCAGTGAAACCTGCACCAGGCCATGGCCTCCTGTAGTCGAAGCGAGACGCGGCGCCCAATGTTCGAGAGGCTGCAGAGGTTTCAGGCGCATGGCCTACGACAACGAAGATCAGGCGCGACGCCAAATCACCCGAAGTCTGCGAGTTCGCGCCGGCTAGCGAGCATGGCGCTGGAAAAATCAAGTTTTGGACGAAATTACGGGCGAACGAAGGAAAAGAGAGGCGGTTTCAGCCTATAAAAGGAGAACCCTAGGCAGATTTTAAGGGTTCCCCTCCTTGCACAACACAAGGTTTTCTTGCTTAGAGATTGGAGACCATAATTTAGTACTTTCTTTTCCTTTTCTTTTCTTTTATTTCAGTTTTTGTATGATGAACTTTGAATTAGTTCTTGTCATGTCAATGGCTAGGAACTAATTCTCTTATAGGGCTTTCCATGTTGATTCACTAGAAACTTATGTTATGAATTAATGCATGTTTATGGTTATTATTCTTCTTTGAGAGATTTATCCAATAATTGCTTTGAATGCTTGGTAATTAATTGACAACTAATTATTCTTATATGATTTCTAATCAAACTTCGAAAGGAGGAGGTTGTGAATATGCTGTAAGTTGGGTAGACATATTTGGGTTGGGGATGAAAATACCTCAATTATTTATGTAGTGTTAATGAGAGGCTTAACAACCCTAATTTTGCGCATGGTGCGTGACGGTTAACTAGGTTTTTGTTCTTAATCCTCCTATAGAGTTATCCTTATCACCGAAAGGTAGGTAAAGTGCAATACTGGGGTTGAGTGTTTATATATCCTTAACGGGAATATAAAACGATTTCGTAAACCTGCTAGCTCCGAGAGAAGAAGACCATAATTCGTTGCATTAATAAATAACATAAGCGGATAGTTGAGGAGACATGGAAGCCCTATTCCCATCACAACTGAAGTAAACTCCTTAGATAAATTAGTCTTTATAATTCTTAGTTATAAACAACAAAAAATCAAATATCAATTACCAAATGGATACCAAAAGATAGATAGTTGGTACTTGAACCCTAATCCTTGTGGACGATATTCGGTCTTACTAAGACTATATTACTTGTTACGATAACGTGCACTTGCGTTAAAGTGTGTGCATCTTTTCGCGCATCAGTCCACTTCTACTCCAGTTGATACTAAACCTAAGTTGGGTGCTGCAGCTGGCTCTCCGTATGAGGATCCGACCTGCTATCGTAGTCTTGCAGGCGCCCTTCAGTATCTTACGTTCACACGACCAGACATTATATATGCAGTCCATCATGTCTGTTTGTTTATGCATGATCCCAGAGTTGAACATATGAATGCGTTCAAACGTATCCTTGGGTACATTCAGGGAACACTTGAGTATGATTTGCATTTGTATCCGTCGTCGACGTCTACACTTGTCTCATATCTGAATCTTGATTGGGGTGGTTGTCACGACACGGGCGATCTACGTCATCTATTGTATGTTTTTGAGTAACAACTTGGTCTCAGTGCATCGGCGTCAATCTACGCTTTCACGTTCAAGTCACGGTAGAGTATCGAGGTAGCCATGTGGTTTTAAGTCGTGTTGGTTCTGAAATCTACTTTGAAACCGTTGTCGATTAAGAAGGCTACTTTGGTATATTGTGATAATATAAGTGTCATCTATCTTTTTGGTAATCCAGTTCAGCACCAGCGTACTAAACACATAGAGATGGATATTCACTTTGTTCGAGAGAATGTAGCTAAAGGACAAATGCATTATACGTGTGTCATCCGGATATCAAATTGCGACATCTTTACAAAGGTCTTCCTCTGTCCTTTTGATGATTTTAGAAACGATCTCGTCTGAAGGCCGTCCGTATGGCGAGGTGTGTGTTAAATATGGTAAATCAGTCCTATGGGCAGCACGTCCAATATGGGGCAGTGGGGCCCTTCTCCTTTGTATATTTGATAAATAATTAGACTTAGGTTTGTACCTTAATTAGTAGTGTAATGTTACCATAATTGTAAAGTTAGTATTCTTATAGAATAGGAATTACTAAGTAGAATAAGAAGATGAGCTTCCTTGTAACTTGTATATATATGTCTTTCATTAATAAGAATAATCAAGGGATTATTTCTTACATTCTTTCAATATAGTGAATAAGTGTGAATAAACACCTCTTGTACACTTTTATACGGATGTATAAACACTATATGAAGAAAACATTGGTTATGCAGGTGTAAACTAGAAATATTACTACTACAACAATAACATACTCAGTATATTTCCACACACAATGGCGGAGCCAGAAATTTTGTCAATGGTGTTCAAATTTTGAAGAAGTAATATATCATGCAAGGTGTTCAATATGTAATATATATCTGTAATACATAATAATTGATATATCTATACGGTATAGTTTTTTGGCAAAGATGGTCGGATGAACACCGTTGATGGCTGTGGCTCCGCCACTGCCCACACAGTGGGGAAACTAAAAATATTACTACGTGGATATAATATAATGCTGTATATTTTTTTTAAAATCCCTTAAATAAATATGGTCTAGCTTTTTGTCCGAGAAGGACATAGTACACTAGCTCGCAACACCGACAAGTATAATTGAAACCACAAACTAAGTAGGATATTGTAAATGTTGGCCTCTTGTGGATGGCGATACTTTATATATACTGGCGTTTTGTTTCAAGCAAAAAGGAGCCGGCAAAAGGTCTCTCACCAAGAAAAAACATGAGTATTGTATCATATTGAGTTTAATACGTACTCATATGTTCTATGTGCCTATTATTATAGTATTAGAAAACTTATCAGCATGATATCATAGGGTCAAACGATAATCCTATGACATCATTGGGATATGCGTTCTCATAATTTTCTAGGACAGTCTCCAGAATCCATATATATATGTGTCAAACAGTGTTAATTCTTTCAATATGTTCCTTAATTCGTTGTGTCTAGCTGAAAATGCGTCAATGGCTGAGGCTGTAGAAAGAAGTTCAGTTTCTCGCAGCAGGTACTTCACAAGCATCACCATTATAAACTGTAAGTTTTCTCGTCAAGAGCAGCAGTACATATTCTTCACATCGCCTTATAATTATTCTTCTCACCAAGGAAACATACTAGTTGCTTTCATTTTCCCAGCAATGGTTGAGCTTCTGCAGCTCATGTACCAAGCCTGTAATACGTCCCCGTTTGAACTCCACCCTATAAAGATGTATTTGGCCGTCGCAAGTTTCCTTATTTACTGCTTTTCCTATGATGCTCAGCATAGATTAATTACACAGCCTAGTAATTACTCTAACTACGCTGAAATGGTTGGCTCTATATTTGGTCCTCTCACATTGGCATCTTATTCGTCAGTCCTTTTCTCCTCACTTTGCCCTCTTTTCTATACCATTTCTATCATATATTCTGCAACTCAGTTGCTTTATTATAGCACACTCAACAAACGACTCACATGTCTTTATCATAAATTTATGAATAACACGGACAGATACATAATTCCTGCATGTTTAATTGATTATACTTCTTCCACTCATTTCTACTTCATAGAAGTTACTATATGTTTTATCTTTTCTCTTTTTAACGTTTTTTTAGGGTACATGCTTGATCTTTTTTCTTCTTTTTTTTGGATTTCTTGAATAATATTTTAATTTTTGTTTCGACGTTGTAATACTTGTTAAAATATTTTCTAAATTTCTATAGCATTGCGAAGAGATTCCAGTTTGTTAAAAGACCTCCAATTGCAGAAAACAGAAAAAGAAAGGAAAGGGATTCCCTTGAGCCGAGGGTCTTCGGAAACAACCTCCTACCTTCGCAAGGTAGGGATAAAGGTTGTGTACACATTAACAATTTCCAGATTCCATTTATGAAATTATTAAGGGTTTGTTGTTGTTGTAAAAAAAAAAAAAACAGCTGCATACAGGACTTAGTTTTGTACTGTTTAGTATATGTATAAGTTACTAGAAGAATAAATGTGCAGTGGAACCCAATTTCACCCTGCAGATTAAGGTTGTGCTTGGCATGAAAGAAAAATATTTTTCATAGAAAATGTTTTCCCAAAGAATATATTTTTGCAAAATAAGTGAGTTTCTTACTTGGTTTTTAATGTTTGGTAACAAGCAAAAACAATATTGTCCTAAGAGCATTTATATGTAATATAACAAAACACTATGGAGGTGGGATGAGGTAGGGAATGGTGGTTCGAGGGTGATACACCCAAGGTGGATATCAAGAGCTTATGGATGGCTTTCATGAAGTAGTTACTTTGGATGCTTAGAGGGTGCATGTAATGAAGACTTAGAAGCTCAAAAACATGCTAAAATGGAATTGTACAAGACTCAACTTGAAAGAACACTTGGAGCGGGAAGAAAGAGACTTTTCTTAAAAGACAAGCCATCATGCCTAAGAAGACTAAGAATGCCCTTATTTTATTGAGAATGTTTTTGGAATAATCATTATTAGTCCTTAGTCTTAGCCTAGTCTTAGTATAAATACTACAGTGTCATTTAATGAGGGACAATTTTGAGATTATGATGAGTGATACTCCTGAGAGAGTTGGGGTTATGGCCTTTGTTGCGAGACTGTTGAGGGATTGCTTGCTTGAGGAAGCTTTCCTCTTGAGAGTTATTTAAGAGGTTGATGCTTATTTTGAATTCCTATTTCGAAGTTTTGACTATTGAAGAGTTTCAGTTTTTAACTAGATTCCTGCTTATGTCTATTTTTTTATTCTTAGACTTAAGATTTCTTTCCATTTTCAATAATGTATCGGTGGTGGCGGGAGTGTGATGGTGAAGGGATGGGCTGGGGTCATTTGATGGTGGGAAAAAGAGAGAATGAGCTTGAAATGTCACTACACGACTAATCTATGTCAATGAATTATGAACGGAAGTATAAAAAGTATCATTCGCTTATTTATTTGATAACAAAGATACCCAAATTGAAATTTATTCAGTATTTTACGAATCGGAAGAATTATACAATTGGGTATGTTATGTATAATAGTGTCTATATACACGTTTACACACACCCCAGTCGGAGCGGGAGGAGGCCGGACGCTGAGACTGGATCTGAAGTCAAGAAATAACTGTCTGGGAAGTACTTTGGTAAATATGTCTGCATATTGATAGGATGACGGAACATGTAACACTCTGACATGACCTAGCACAACTTTCTCACGAACGAAGTGTAGATCTATCTCAATGTGCTTGGTTCGCTGATGTTGAACTGAATTATGAGAAAGATAGATGGCAGAGATGTTATCACAGTACACAATAGATGTCTGACGCAAATGACACTGAAGTTCTAACGGTAAATTTCTGAGCCAAAAATCTCAGCTACCACATACCCAGTGAAATCCACAATGTGGAGTTTGGGGAGGGTAGAGTGTACGGAGACCTTATCTCTACCTTGGTAGGTAGAGCGACTGTTTTCGAAAGACCCTCGGCTCTAGACAAAGCATACGCACTAGCAAAGCAAAGCAAAGCAAGGGAAACGGTCAAAACCCGGACACGCAATTTAAAACATTATGAAAATGATGGCAACAAAAGCGAATAAGTCATAGTAGCGCATTCTGAAAAAAGAAGCAGTAATTAACACAGGTAAATAAGATAAACAAAGTACACTAAAGAACTCATAGCAACAGAAATCACACGACATGGGACTACAAAGCAATACTCCCCTATTAATATGATAGGCTAAGCAAGCCTACAATAATAACATTACAACTACCTGTTTAATATCAAGTAAACATGCAATGTTAATTTAATATTAAGCGCCTTCATCTTTAATCTATGGATCCTGTGTTTCGATCACTCAAAGCTAAACAGATGCCCAAGGAAAGAGTAAGTAGAAGAAAGAGTAGCTTTTAATATTTTTCATTTAAGGGGACTTAATTCTCTATTTCACAGCTTAACTTTTTCTTCATATAGATGATCCAGAACTACATATAACAACTTTTTGTTTAACTTTTTCTTCATATAGATGATCCAGAACTACATATAACAACTTTTTGTTTCATATAGATGATCCAGAACTACATATAACAACTTTTTGTTTGATAACTATAGTGTCTGAACTTAGTCCACGCAACTCGACTATTTCATAGGGTCCATTATCCCCACCAACTTTTTGTGACTATTTCACACCCACCAACTCTTTGTTTGATAAAGATAGTGTCAGAGCTTGCTTCCACACAACTCGACTATTTCATAGGACCCACTATCACCACCACTTTTTGTTTGATAACAATAGTGTCAGAACTTGCTTCCGCACAACTCGACTATTTCACCGAGCCCAATATCCCCACCACTTTTTGTTTGATAACAATAGTGTCTGAACTTGCTTCTACACAATTCGACTATTTCACGGGGCCCACTATCCCACCAACACATGCACTAGGTAACTTTGTCCACGGAGTACAACTCTGCACTTCGACAAGTCTTTTTTCGAAGTGCATACTGATTAGTAGGGTTCTGCTGCTGAGTCATTTGCCCTCCGCTACGAAACCCTCAATACACACATTTAGCTATAGGCGTGTGTGGTGTTCTACAATTTTGACATTCACCTTCTACCAACTCGTATAAGGTCTTTTCAGCTTGCGCGCAACATGACTATTTCATTTATGCCAGATATAGCAAGAAGATGACATCTTTTCTACTACCACTTTTTCAGTGTCTTCAATGCAGACCTCCACAAGTCCACCCAATTTACTGCTAGGCTTTCCCTCCTAGCATTCATTTTCCTAAACACTAGCGGGATTTTTGCAAACTAAAATAGTAGAGGAAAGCTATATCTCCACTTAAAATGTACCAACAAACATGTCCTTGACTATTCCAAGATTTCTCATATATTGGGTACTAGTCTTGAATCAACATCACATCTCCAGCCATACCAACTTTCTGCAGAGCAGTATGCCAATACTGAGCCCAAATGTAGTTGGTGCACGGCTCGAATTGCATGCACAACGTGGTATTGGCTGCATCAGTTTATCGTCACTCAGTTCCTTCAAGAGTCATACCTACAAAGAAAAGACAGAAAACCAATATCTTTAACTCATCGCTTTCTCCACACCAACTTATCAACAACCCAGAACATATGTTCTTCTATGGTGGAACAAGAAGACTCCAAAGCACCTTATCAAGATATAAAGCTCAGACAGGAACCCCCTCTTTAAGTCCTTTAATTCTTTTAAACTATCTTCATCATGTAATAGTCATATTCTTTGACAAGTTGATACTATTATTTAGCTAAAAATGCTTGCGCATAACTTTACTCAACATTTGAGTCATCCACAGAACTACAGTTTCACATCTCCACTAACTTTTACGCTGCCAGGTTAGAATAACAGGCAGAGAACAACAATCCCTGTTTCTTTAAATCTCAGCTGAAAAATTGGACTTCCACTAAACCAAAAATTAAAAGAATACCAAGCAGGAGAGGGAAATCTTTTGACTCAAAAGTCAACGTCAACAACTTGAATACTTCAAACAAGAGTGCCTACAAGCTACAAGTATTGTTAACACCTACACGAATCTTATTAAGATCGACCCAACAAATAAAACTATAACTAACCCAACCAAACTATAGAACATTATCATATATTAACAGGAAACATATCATGTGAATGCACCCGACTAAACTGCATGGATTGGACTGTGGCTAGAGTTCATGCCTGAGCTACCAGATGAAGGATTATTAGCATGGAAAGCCGACTGCCTGGAGGAGCCCTCGACCAGTTTTAGTGACAGAGAAGGTGGCTTGGCGGCATCACCAATGGATTCACCTAAACTTAGCTTTGACATAACAACCAGCTCATCAACATTAATCGGACTCTTGGAATGAACAGCTGTTGGCTTAAGAACTTCATGGGTCTCTGCCTTTGCTGGCTCGGCTGCAGTGTAACCTGGCCAACATGGATAAGGCATCGGGTAAAATGGAGCGACATAAGCAGGATATACAACTGGATGAGGATATTGTGAACTTTCTGGTTTAGGAATAGAATGTTCCCCATCGTTAGAGTTGGCAGACGCGGCGGAGCCCATTGATTCACATTCTTCATCAACAGCAGGAGCTGGAGGAAATGGATTGTTACTTTGCATCTCCGTTTGTGGAGCATCATCTCCGAGGAAATCCCTTGATACCATTGGAGTGTCCCCCGACTATGGTATTAACAAAAAGAAAAAAAAAACATAAACATTACAAGTAAATCCAGTGCAAACATATTCAATCCAAAAGTATGACGTTATAGCCTATAGGCATGTGCCTCTTTGACATAGCAGATGATAGCAATATGAAACAGAACTAAACTTCTAGGGTGTGTTTTGTATGAAGGAAAATGTTTTCTTGGAAAATAATTAAATAAGTGGTTTTCTTAGTTACTTTCTAGTGTTTGGTAAGTAACCAAAGAAAAAATATTTTCTCAAGAGCATTTAGCATTTATATGTAATCTAGAAAAACATTATGGGGCTGGGGTGGGGTGGGAGTGGGGGGTCGGGGGTGGCAGGGTGGTCAAGGGGTGGGGTTACGGGATTGGGGAGGGGGAGGAGACAATAGATTCGGAATGCCACTTATAGAACTTGTTTCCCCACTCCCATTAGGGAAGTCATTTTCTGAATTTTTGAGGAACTTATTTTCCTAGAGAAAATATTTCCAAAACATTTTGATCATCCAAACCTGAGAAAATTGAAAAACTTTTTTCGATTTCCTCCATACCAGACACACCCCTAATTGATAAAGTTTGCAAGATAATTATGGTAATAGAAAAATCATTATAGATGTCCTAGATAAAGGAGAATAAGATATAACGGAAGACAACACCTCTTCTGAAAAATAACAAGTTCACAATTTCATGGTGACAGTTAAGTCTACAAAACTTAATGGGGCACATAATAATCATCTATAAGTGAGAGAATTCACTTACTTCATCAGCAACAATATCAAACAGACTGGAGCGTCTTTTTCTCCTTGACATATTACTTTGCCTAATGAAATATTTCTGGGCGTGGCTTGCTACCTGGGTGGGCGTTCTAGAAATTACATAGTTACGAGCAATTCCTCGCCAATCACCTTTACCGAGTTTTTGCAAACCAAGTAGAAACATCCTATGCTCCTCCTCAGTCCAGGGAACCCCTGCAAATAAGTTCTATATTATTTCAAGATCCAACATAGCAAGAAAACCCATTGCAATATAAATCCCCCAGAAGCAATATGACAAATTTTATCAACTTCAGCACTTCTGGAAAACAATAACCACCATAAAGAAGAGAAAATTCTATTAAAAAACATTTTTTCCCGCAATGAGAAGTGCTACTGTAAAGGATAAAGAGTGGCAAATCAAGAAAGTTTTACACAACTACGCATGAAAATACAGGTCTCTTTAGAGATGAGAACAGATTGTTAGGAATGCAAAAATCTCCCCCCATTTTCACAAAGTCATCACAGAGAAAAAATATTTCAGGGAGCTTGAGCATTACACCAACAACTTTCTCAGTCTTCATTAAACAGAAAAGGTCAAATGGATGTCCAAGATGTCATTGAAACAACACCAGCTAACGGTGGATTAGAGTTTCAAGTAACTCATATAGGAGCCTGATGATCAGTCATACTTATGCTACATCTGATCACTGAGGAAAGAGAAATGTGACTGAGTAAAAATAACTTGATTCTCAAACTCATAATTGCATTCTTGCTACAAGAGTGATTACATGCGTTAAGTTAAAATTACAACACACCAATTGAGGAACTTAGAAAATCCGAATTCATAAAACTGGCAAGGTTTGCAATAAATTTGTCCGTGCTAATGAACTGATCCACAGGAAAAAACAAAAAAGAAGAAAGATATCACATTCCTTGTTGACACCATTTCATTTTGATTGAATAACTATTTGACAACAAATTGGATGGACAAGAAAGATCCAACTTTTGCCAAACTAAAAGCCCCCAAGATCCTTTTTTTTGTTTTCTTCTGTACTTACCAACAAAAACATACCAGTGAAATGTCACATAGTGTAGGCAGACTTTAACCCTACCTTGTTAGGTAGAGAGGCTGTTTCCGGTACTTACCAAATTACAAATTAAAATTATCAACTTGAAAACACATGTTCATAATATCTGTTTACATTCATCTAAAACAACAATATAAATTACCACATACCCCCACCTTATTCTTTAAAAATGGAAACTTTAACCACAATCCATAAAATCTCAGATTTGTAAACATTCAACACATTGAAGTGTGGTGCTGTGAAATTTTTTTCATAGGTGACGGCGAGATTTGATAGACTTTTGGCCTACTCTGATACCATGCTGAAGTGTGCACACTTTTTAATATTTGACTATATTTTCAACACAACACAAACAATAACAAAAAAAACACAATCCCTACAAACCCTTTATCAAAAAACAATCAAAATCAAACCTTTCTTTCTTTCACGACTAGATGAAGAACCAGCAACAAAATCCTCAGAAGCATAACCATCAGCAACAGAACCACCACCACCAACGGCACCAGGATGATCAGGTGTATCACCAGGTGAGTCATGAACGATACCGTTTAAACCCGTGCTACCACCACCACCACTACTACTAGCAAAATGGGTCAAATTACCCATACTTGCACTTTTACGGATCAACCCATCAGTTAATCGAACCCCAAATAACTTAACACCTCTATTAGGACATGTTCTTGAGTTATGCCCATTAGTACTGCAATGTGAACAACGTCGGGTCATGGTTGAATAACCCGAATTCCAATCACAACCCGATCAAATCCAAATGGGTCTGGGTCTTTTCACATGATCCAAGAAAACAACAATTCTTGAGTTCTTGATTATAGATATAGTGAGAGAAAGTTGAAGTTTATAGAGAGAGAAAGGGGGATGGACAGGACAATATAAAATATGGGAAATAAGGAACAAAAAAATGTATTTAGGTTTTTTTAAGGTAGAGATAAGAAAGGAAACAACTTGGTGTGTGTAGGATGAGCCGATGAGGTGGCAATGTAGTAATTATGTGAGGGTAGGTGGCTTCATTTTTGGGTAATATAAGGATTTTTTTTTGTAGATTTAGATAATGTAGTTTTAAGTTTTTATTTCATCTAGGGGAGGAGACACATGTTTGTTAAAAATCTACTACCATTTTTAGACTAAGGGTGTGTTTGGTAGGGAGAAAATATTTTTTTGAAAAGTGAGTTCTTATTTATTTTTTAGTGTTTGGTAAATAAGCAAAAAGATATTATCTCAAGAACATTGATATGTAATCTAGCAAAACACTATAGGGTGGGATGGGGTGGAGAGTGGGGGTTCGAGAGTGGCGGGGGTGGAGATGGTCGAGGGACAGGGTTGCGGTTGTTGGGTGGGTGGAAAGGGGATAATAAAATTATAATGTCACATATGAAACTTGTTTTCCTTACTTTCATTAGTAAAGTCACCAACCAAACATGGAAATTGAAAAATATTTTCCGAAAAATGTTTCCTCCATATCAAACGCACCCTAAATCTATCTGTGTAAACGTGTAGTATAGGTGTAACATAAAGATCCTCACTCATAATTAGAATATTTGTGTAAATATAATTACGATAAGACTAGGATTACTCTTGTATATGAGACTAGAATTCCTATTATAATTGGGATGAACATTGTACACCTATATATATTTGATATTAATGAGAAGACTCCTCAAGGGAGATTAATATCATCTTACATGGTATCAAGAGCCTAAACCAAAAACCTAGAATTTTTTTCTGCAGAAGCCGCAGCCTCCCCCCCCCCCCCCGGGCTTCTCGTCGCGTCACCTCCCTCATCCTCCCTAAATTCTTGATTTTTTTCTCCATTCCTCTCTTCTCTAAATGGATACTCAGGATTCTTCCAATACCTCTAACGCTTCAACCTCCACCAATCCCACCATCTGTAGTCATCATCTTTTCATCCCGCCCTAACTGTTACCAATATCAAGAAATTTATTCTCACTCTTCTTGATCAAGAAAATAGTCAGTATTCTCCTTGGGTTGAACTGTTTCGTAATTATGCATGTCTCTATAACATGCTTGACCATATCGATGACACTATTTCGCGCCCTCCGGAGGTTGATGATTCTACTTGGCGTCGTCTAGACGCCGACGTCAAACAGTGGATTTATAGTAGTATTTCTCAGGATCTTCTTCTTACTATCATGAAATTTGGCGCCACAACACTTGATTTATGGAACCGTTTGGAGGAAATCGTTCAAGATAACAAGCACACTCGTGCGGTGTATTTGGAGGAACAATTTAACAATACACGCCTTGAAAATTTCTCCAACATGATTGAGTACTGCAGACAGTTGAAACTACTGGCGGATCAACTCTCCAACGTCGAAACGCCTGTCTTGGACACTAAAATGGTGTTGCAATTGATTGCAGGCCTTCCCAAAGGTGACTATGATATGTTAGCCACCATGATTCAACAGGCAGATCCGTTACCCAGTTTTAACAAAGCTCGCTCGCAATTGTTGCTTGAAGAGATTCGTCGTGCTAAACAAGACGAGCAAGTCAGCAGGCGTTCACCGTCGGTACGCAACCCCAAGACCAGACGCCACCAGAAAACTCTCAACCACGGCAGGGCCGTGGCGGCAAGGGTGGCAAGGGTCGCGGCAACAGAGGAGATTGTGGTCGCGGAAAGGGTCGCGGTCAGCAGCAGCAACAACAGCAGGGTCCGCAGAACAACTGGGTCGCGGTGCCTCCGCAGCATCAGTACAGCGTTGCGGCGCCTCAGTATAGAGTCGCGACATCGGCCCCTTTCCAGTACCCGCAGCCCTTTAACCCGTATTCTCAACACGGATTGTTAGGCCCAGCTTCAGCCACTCAAGAAGTCCGACCGCAATGGCCCACTTACGCAGCGATAGCCCAGCTTTCGGCGCATTTGACCCATCTGAGTTGGGTCAGACTTTCAGCAGCCTCAATATGCAACAGTCTGACAACAATTGGTACATAGACTCCGGAGCCACATCTCACCTCACTCAGTCTGCAAGTAATATTTCCAAACTTTTCAGTTTAAAGCATCCTCAATTTGTTACAGTTGGTAGGGGCCACCGCATTCCAGTAAAAGGTTATGGTACATCCTACACACCACCTCCTCATCCATTCCCCCTTAAGAATACCTTATATGTCGCACATATAGTTAAGAACCTAATCTTTATCCGCAAATGTACTCGTAATAATTCTGTCTCTGTTGATTTTGACTCTTTTGGTTTCACTGTGAAGGATCTTCATACGGGACACTCTTCTGACGCATCTAGCGCGAGGATCTCTATTCATTCACTCTCACCTCCGCTGCCAGATCTTGCTCTCACGTCTCTCTAACGGCTATTTCTTCTTCAACATGACACAATAGGCTTAGTCATCCAGGAGCCCCAGTTTTTAATTTTCTTATAGGCAATAATTTTATTACTTGTAATGGGAAGCTTGCCCAAAACTGTGTTTCTTGTTCTTTAGGCAAACATACTCGTCTTCCGTTTCAATCATCTACTAGTGTTACCTTTGCACCATTTGATATTATACATGCCGATGTATGGACATCACATGTTACTAGTTCTCTCGGTCATAAATACTATCTTATCTTACTAGATGATTTTTTTCACTTTTTTGGGTTGTATCCTCTTGAATTTAAATTGGAAGTGTTTGCCAAATTTCTTGAGTTTCGAACATTCATTCAAACATAGTTTGAAAAAGATATAAAATCTTTTCAGTGCGATAATAGTCGTGAATTCAACAACTCTATGTTTCACCATTTTTGTACTAATAATGGCATGGTCTTTCACTTCTCCTGCCCCCACACCTCTCATCAAAACGGTAAAGCTGAAAGAATCATCCGCACCATTAACAATATGATTCGCACTCTATTGATTCATACTTCCCTACCTCCGTCTTTCTGGGTCTATGCTGCTAAAATGTCAGAATACATTCTCAATATTCTTCCTACTAGCACCCTTCACAATATGACTCATACCGAAATCTTATATCATAGAGTCCCCTCTTATGACCATCTACGGATATTCGGTTGTCAATGCTATCCTAACTCTGTCTCTACTGTCCCTCACAAACTAGCTTCCCAATCCACTCTTTATGTCTATCTTGGCTTCCCGCCTAACCATATGGGTCATCTATGCTACGACTTGTCAACTCGTCAAATCTACATATCCCGTCACGTTACATTCGACGAGACTACATTCCCGTTTTCGAATCTTCAGAAATTCCAAAAACTGGACTACTACTTTCTTGACGAGCCTGCCATCTCTCTCATTATCCTTAATCAGCTCACTAACTCATCCCAGACGTCAGCGCCTCGGCTCATTGAGGAAGCGTTGCGGCTCCTCTCTTCCAGTGAGCAACCTATTTCTTCAGTGAATTAACGTCGCGACCCTTCGGGGATGCGCCGCGGCGCCTCTCTTCCAGTGAGCACCCAGTTCTCGAAACACATTTAGAGCCGCGGCGTCTTCGACGGACTTTCCGCCTCCATCCCCTTACCCGACAATGCCTTCTGCTCCCGGAAATCAGATTTCACAGCCACTAAATGTCCCCTCACCAAATAGAAACTCGTGCCAAACATGGAATCTTCAAACCCAAAGTCCAATTTAATTGGTCTGCCCAAACCATTTTTTCAATTCCCAAGAATCCTAAATTAGCCAAACAAGACCCTAATTAGAATGCAATTATGTATGAGAAATTCAATGCTTTAACTAAACAACACACATGGGATCTAGTACCTAGACCTGAGGGGGTGAATGTGATCCGTTACATGTGGCTATTTCATCACAAATTCAGAGACAGCGGAGATCTTAAGAGGTATAAGGCACGACTTATGGCTAATGGCACAAATCAGCTGAAGAGCATTGATTATGGTGAGACCTTCAGCCCGGGTTTCAAACTGGCTACTATTCGCATAGATTTGAGCATTGTCATGTGCATACACTGATCGATCCATCAGCTTGATGTAAAAAATGCATTTTTACATGGGGATCTGAGAGAGACAATCTACATGCATCAGCTGCGTTGGTTCACTCATCCAGAAGTTCCTCACTATGTGTGTCATCTCCGTAAGTCACTATATGGCCTGAAACAGGCCTCCAGTGCGTGGTATGATCGCTTTGTCAGGTATATCTTGCAGATTGAGTTTGTATGCAACAAGAGTGATACATCAATCTTCATTTTTCATCTAGGTAGTAGCACTGCTACTTATTACTTTATGTAGATGATATTGTTCTTACTGTCTCCTCCGACGGATTGAAAATGAGATTATTGTCTTGTTTAAGTCCGAATTTGCAATGATTGTTTGGGGAAGCTGAGTTACTTTTTGGGGATATCAGTGACCAGGTCTGCCAACCACATGTTCTTGTGTCAGCGTAAGTATGCAGCGGAGATCGTGTACAGGGCTAAGATGGCGAATTGCAAAGTTTCACCTACTCTAGTTGATTCAAAATCTAAGCTCAGTGCTATGGATGGTGCTCCAGTCTCCGATTTTACTCTGTATAGGAGCCTTGCAGGTGCACTTCAGTAACTCACATTTACAAGGCCAGAAATTGCTTATGTTGTTCAGCAGGTATGTCTATTTATGCATGCCCCCAGATAGTCTCATTTCACTGCTCTTAAGAGTATCACCTGATACATTAAGGGCATACTTGATTATGGTTTGCACATATACCCCTCTGCACCAAACATGTTGCTCTCTTATACGGATGCAGATTGGGTAGGGTGTCCGGACACGCGACGCTCCACCTCCGACTTTTGTGTATTTTTAAGGGATAATCTAGTTTCTTGGTCCGCGGCTGCACTATCCTATCTCGTTCAGCGCCTTTGAGTACAAAGGCGTTGCAAATGGTAGCCGAGATTTGTTGGCTCGTAAATTTCTTGTTAGAACTTGGTGTCGCTGCGCGACATCTATTGTGTACTGTGATAACATCTCTGTCATCTATCTCTCTCATAATCCGGTTCAACATCAGTGAACCAAGCACATTGAGATAGACCTACACTTCGTTCGTGAGAAAATAGCGCTAGGTCATGTCAGAGTGTTACATGTTCCATCATCCTATCATTATTCTGATATATTTACCAAAAGACTTTCCAGACAGTTATTTCTTGACTTCAGATCCAGTCTCAGCGTCCGGCCTCCTCTCGCTCCGACTGAGGGAGTGTGTAAACGTGTAGTATAGGTGTAACATAAAGATCTCCACCCATAATTAGAATATTTTTGTAAATATAATTATGATAAGACTATGATTCCTCTTGTATATGGGACTACGATTCCTATTGTAATTGGGACGAACATTGTACACCTATATATTTGATATTAATGAGAAGACTCTCCCAAGGGAGATTAATATCATCTTACACTATCCATTTTGATTTATTTATATTTATAACTAAGTTTTTCACATTATTAATTTATGACTTATTTCATAATTTGAATTTGTGATCTCTTGCACACTGAGTTATTGTAAGGGACTCTTTCATTATGTGATTTTTTTTGGGTAACTAAAACTTCGTATTAATCACCAAAGTAAGTCATTGCAAATCAAGACAAAAGTATACACAGTTTGACATTTTAACACTAACCATATGAGCAAACAGAATTAATTAAAAGCTACTTCTTCTACCTAATACATAGCTAATCTTTGAGCACACGAATGACATAAGCTATCTCCTTTGCTACCTTGTTCCATGCTCGATTATTTTTGTCAAAGATTCTAGTGTTGCTCTCCATCCAAATGCCATTGACAGTCTCTGAATAGATGATCCTGAATATATGTGCTTTATGAGAGTTACTCCTAGCATGAGTAATCATCCAATTCACATGTTGCTCCCAATATGAAACTGTGCAAGGCTGCATCTGTATCCAGTTGCCCAGCTTACTCCATATCTCCCTAGCATATTCACATTGCACAAACAAGTGCTCTTTAAATTCAGCATGTTGATGACACATTATGCACTCAGGATTCACTTGAATTCCCTATTTCAGAAGTCTATCAGAGGTTGGCAATCTTCTCTGTATGAGTAGCCAAGTAGTAAACCTGAATTTATGCCTTGCTGCATTCTTGTACATGATAACCTTACATGGTACCCTAGGTCAGGCGCGGACCTATGTTGAACAAACGCGATTTTTTTTTGCAGTGCTATTTTCCACTTTTGAACAAGCACATCATCCTCATTCTCTTATACAACGTCTTCCACTGTGGTAGATCCGCCCCTGCCCTAGGTAAAAGGGTCAGGATCCGATAGTAAATCTGCCTCATCACATTCTTGCTACCTCTGATGTTCTGCACCTGTTGGAGTATACTCTTTCATGATATTTTTACAAACCAAATTTATAGATGTTTGATTTGGATTATGAAATGGAATCTGATTATAATAATTAATTCTTTAATAATTATGTTTATTCATTAATTGTGTGGTTAGTTTTAAAAGGCATTTTCACACATAATTCAAGTAATTGTTTTTGTTTTTATTATAAAACCGATTTATTCAGACAAATAACTAATTTAGGTGAATAAAGGGAAACTATATTTGGTATGAACAAAATGTTTTTCCAAAAACAAAACTATTTTTCTCCGCTTAAATTGCTAAAAAGTAGTTTTTGCATTTCCATATTTTACAAAATGTGAGAATTAATTTCTTAAATTATTAGGCTTCGATAATTTTTCTTACAAGTATTTCAAGTCATACTATATACTATTCTCCGTTCACTTTATTTGTCCATTATATTAAAAATAAAATTTTTACTTGTCAAATTTAGCATATCAAGAGGGGGGGGGGGGGGGGGGGAATAATGTTTTACCCATAGGAATTGTTCATTTCGAATAATTTTCAAGTTCATTAAAATTATGCACTAATCAATATGAATATCATAGTAAATTACACACTTCATTTATTATTATTTCTTAAGGGATGTGCAAAGTTTATAATTGACAAGTAAAAGTGAAAGGAGAGGATATTTGTTTCAACCCGCATATCGACCTTGTTAATGATCTTCAATACTCATAATCATTATGGAAACATTATCCTTATAGTATGAAACACATTTACAATCGGTCAAACGTTTGAAAATAATTTAGCAAATAATTTTACAAGGTAAAATAATTTATATTTTCATAATTTTGCCCTCAAATTTTCCAAAGTTAGGTTGACAAATATTCATTTTTGGAAATATTCATAAGATATGATAATGAAATTGATTTCCACAAAATGTTTCCCTAAAAAATATTTTTCTGAATAATAGATTTTTTTGTGGTAAGGTTACATATAATAGACTTTTGTGGTCCGACTCTTTTCCGAACCCCGCTTATAACAGGAACTTAGTGCACTGATCCGTCTTTTTCTTAATAATTGATTTTCTTACTCACTTTTGATATTTAATAAGTAAGCAGAATATATTATCCCTGAAACACTTACATATATATATAATATAGACAAACACTATGAAAGGATAGTGGTCTAGGAGGTGGGGCAGGGAATGGGCGGAGACAATCGATAGAAAATCACACTTTTGAAACTTGTTTTATCTACTTTCACCAAAAATATTATTTTTTATGATTTTAAGGAGCTTGTTTCTTTTAGGAAAATATATTAATCAACTAAACATGACAAAGAAAAATATATTTTCTTAAAAGTATTTCTCCCAACCAAACACACCCTTAAGTTTTTTTTTACTTTTCTGTCAAGGCAAAGAAATTAAAATACTAGTAGGTCAAACACGTCTAAGTAGTAGTAGATGGAGAAGAATTGATCAATAATGACAGCCAAAGTTTGTGGAAATTACGTTAAAGACTTTAGTCCAAAGGGCAGTTTGTTTGGCTCTTCTACTTGGGCTAAAAGACAAATACAATTAGGGAGCGTTTGGTTCGGGGTAAACAGGAAAATGAAAGGGAATGGAGAAATGAATTTTTTTTTTGTTGTCGTCTGTTTGGCCTTATTTTTTCATTTTCTTTTACCTCTTTTCCACTTTCATTCCCTTTCCTTGACTCTCCCCACCCCCTAGGTATTTGGATTCTCTTTCCCCAATCTAAACCCGGACCCCGAATCCTGAACTACTCGGATCACCCCGGACTTCGAACCCCGGATCATTCAGAACCAAACATGTAGGGACAATTAGGATAATTTTTTTCCTTTCCATTTCATTTCATTTTCTTACTGAATTCTATTCTGTTTATCCTGCGCGAATCAAACGCACAGTATATATCTTTATCTAGTCTCTTTAATTAATGAGACATTATTGTGCATGTATCTTTAATACAATAATGATAGAAGAACGAGGATGTCCCTCGATAATAGAGAGACAATTTGATTTGTCTTTGAGAGATTGAGCCCCAAAAATCTGACTCCTGCCCTTAATATTGTGGGATCACGTGATTGTTTATGGGGTTTTGAAGAATTAATTGCTTTTTTAAGACATTGACGTTTGCAATTTAATGGTCCCATTTTAATCGTTGATTTAGATCTTTTTACGATCATTAAAAAAAGATTACAACGTATAATTTACTTGGTTATCCTTATTTTTTTGATATTTTTTAGAATTGAACAATATTATGAACAACCACTTCTTTAATGTTAAGAATATAATTAAAAATAATTATTAATTTTAATTTTAAATTTCTAAAGTGACAATTATTTAAACTAAAATGACAGTTAAAATGGATGGAGGGAGTAATTTAGAATCATGTCTGATAAGTTTACTAAGGGGTAAAGTCAAGGGCGTAATTAGAATTTTAACTTTTTGAGTCTTGGATTTTAGAACGTTAACTTTAAGTGATAATAATTGAGTTTTAATTTGATATTATTTATATACAATAACAATAATATACACAGTCTAATATCACAAGTGGGGTTGGAAAGTATACCTTATCTATACATTGGGAGATAGGGACGTTGTTTCTGATAGTCTATCGGCTCAGGAAATAGCAAAACAAAGCAGGTCAAAGAGGAAAAAAGAACAATAACTACAACAAAACAATACACTAAATAAATAACAAGATACCATAGCTAGTAACTAAAATCAACGGATAAGAAACTACCGAAGAAATACTACGACTACTAGTAAGGAATGTTAACTGATACAACGCTCTACTACCTACTAACTTTCTGTCCTATATGTGTTATTTACAACTTCATATCTAAGGCAATGTCCTCGATAAGCTTCAACTGTTTCATTCGTGTCTAATCACATCTTCCAAATACTTCTTCGGCCTACATCTACCTCTCTTAAAGTCATCCATAGCCAACATCTCACCTTCGCACTGGAGCATATATTTGCGCGGTTTCTATTCACATGCTCGAATCATCTTAGCTTCGTTCGCACATCTTACCCTCCATCAAGGTCACTTCCACTTTACACCGAACAGGGCCGTCTTTGGGCCCGTGTGAGATGTGCTACCGCACATAGCCCCCGAAAAGCAAAAAAAAATTAGGGGCCCCCTTTTTTATTTTTTATTAAGTAGTATTAGCCAGAATTTACTGTAAAAGCTCATAATTCGCAGATCTTACTCAATCAAAGTAGTGGTTGATTAACTTGAAGTTGTATTGGGTTGTTATTTATAATTAAAAAAATTGTGCTTATTGTGTATCTTACTAATAATTTTTTTATAAAAATATTGAAGTGCCATCATCCCAGCAATAGCTAATTTTAAAGAGAAAGTTCCAAAGAAAAAATGTAATTAAAAGATTAACTCAAAAAGAAATTGGAAGATATTTTACTGTGTAGGAAAAGTAAAATAGGAAGAGAGAAAATATTTTAATATATTTATAGGTAAGTTATTAATTATGTAAACTATCACTAGAGTCTAGTTTTAGTCATTAATTCTAATCCATGTTGTGTGTCCCTAATTTAAGGTAGAACTTGAAAAAATGGAGAGAAGGGAAATGGAGATGAGCCTATGAAAGACTCCAAATATAATGGAAAACTTTTTCTACCCGAAAAAAGGGATTGTTTTATCCTTAACCTTCAGTCAGATAATTAGGCACGTAACCATAATTGCGGTAGGCTTTTGTATGATATAAAAAAGGGAAAAGTCAAAAAGAGTAGGGACAAAGATATAACTTCTAGTTTCTTAAACAAGAAAAAATACAAACGAATGAACAAAGAAATAATCATGTTGTTTTTGGTTCACTCCCGTGCTCAATTTTTAAAACAATATAAATACATTGGTACACTTGTGCGGTGAAAGGAAAAGACATGCACCCGGATTAGATCGAATCGATGTTGCTGAAAAAATTTGGCAAAACATTATCCAAATGGGCAAATGACATGGTACTCTAGGTTGCTTGAGCACTCTATTAACTCATTTGAAATGCTTGCAGATGCTTTTATAAAGGCACATGTCGGAGCGTGGAAGGTCCAAGCAAAAAAACTGACATATTCAAAATTGCTCAGAAGGATACGGAGTTGCTGCGGGAGTTCATGATAAGGTTTCAAAGGAACAAATTTTCTTTCCCCGGTGATGAATGGGCAGCTGAAGCTTTCACCAATGGGTTAAATCCCAAGAGCTCCAGTGCCTCGTTTAAACTAAAGGAGAACTTGTTGGAATTTCCGACAGTAACATGGACAGATGTCCATAATAGATACGAGTCTAAAATCCGGGTGGAGGATGATCAACTTGAACTTCCTCTGAGGTCTGCAAGATGGAACAAGAATCTTGATAAATCGAAGTTGGAATTAAAGGCTCTAAAAGATAGGTATCAATCCTACGGACAACTTGAAAGATCGAACTTCAGATCAAATAGGGGTCGCAACAATCGCAACTTTCTATCAGACAGAGGAGATAAACGTAATGATCGAGGGTCTATCAGTAGGGCTTGCAGTTTAAGAATGATACCGGTGGAGCTTCTTCTAACAGTGTGGAAAGCATGAGGCTTTCCGAATATAATTTCAACGTTGGTGCGGCCAGACTTGTTTCGGCTATTAGACACATTGAGGAGACAAGATAGCTGAGATCGCTCCGGACAGACCCGACTCAAAGAAATCCAAATTTGATATGTGATTATCATGGGACTCATCATCACCGGACGGAGAATTATCATCAGTTGAGGGATGAAGTGACCCGGTAAAAAATGACTATATACGCGAATTTTTGAGTGATCAGGCAAAAAAAATTACAGAAATATATAAGCAAACAAACTTACAGATCTGGTTGAACCCCAAAATATCATAAATATGATTATCGAAGGGATGAATGTTCCGAAAGGATCCATCATGACCGCAAAGAAGACGAAAGTCTCAATAACTCGAGAAAAGAGATTCAGCAATCTTGGAGTCTAAACACGGGATCCCCTCACGCGCCTGCTTCAAGGTAAATCTCCGGACATTCCAAGTAATGCGCTCGATTTTTAGCAATGTTCGAATTACCTCAGCTTTCATAACGGCCAGAGCTTGGTTTCGTTCAACCAAGGATCGAGCTTGTTGGGCCAAAATCTCAACATTTCTCCGAATAGAAGCCTCAAGATCACTTTTGAGCCCTTCAATGGTCAGAGTTTGCTGGTGGATTTGATCTTGGGATAGTGCCAAGTCTCGTTCAAAGTACTGCTTGATGACAATCTTCTCAACAACTCTCTCCGCCTTAAGTATGGTTAGCTCGATAGTGAGGCGATCAATTTCGGCATTAAGAAATTCTTCCTTCTGTGCATGATACTTGTGGACCTCTTCTTGCTCTTCGAGTTCTTGGGTAAGGGCATGGACATCATTGAAGAGATATCATTCTCATTGTCTAAATAATTATTTTCCTCTTGAATGAGTTCAAGATCATTCATGGCCCGGAGGTAATCACCCCTAACCCGGTCCAGTTTAGTCCTAACAACGGGTAGATCTCTCGCTCGCTATAATTGAGCATATTTTTGCTAAAGAAGTTCCTTGAGATGCCGAATCTAACTATCTTGGGCGTCCATTTGGCCCTTAAGATCTTCATTTTCATTGAGGCATCAGAGGAAACATTCCCCGACTAAAATAAATGGCTGTAAAAATGTGTGCCAAGTTAGAATGTGTTAAAAGGAAAAAGACAAAGATAAAAGCAAGTAAGGAAAAGTTCAGCGAATGCACCCGGTTGGATGCATGCATGCCTCCATTGAAGATGCATTGCCAAAAGACATTCTTCATCTTTTCTTTATCAAACTCTGATATCACATGCCCCAAATAGCTTGTGAACCCGACTGGTTGAGATAGAAAATCCGTGTCCTCGTAGAAATAGAGAGTAGCAGTTTTCTACTTTTTTGGATCCACACTCGGAGATGGAAATACTACCACGAGTTTGGATCGGGGGTGACATGGTTATTCGGGGCATGAGAAGATTTGTGAAGCCTCTGGGGGATTGTCAGGTGAGCAAACCCGGAGGTGTTTAAAAGTGGATTCGGACTTGCAGAGGTTCCAACCTCACCGAAGAGGCAATCAAAAACCTCATGCCCAAAGTTGGAGGCCGATTGTGATGATGAAGGAGTTGAAGTCTTCCATTTTTTTGCCAACAGCTCCTCATCTATATTTTTGTCGTCATCTTCGATAATGATTGGAATATGTTCGATAGTTGGTGGAATGATGGCAGAACTTAGTGTGGCACAAAGTTTAGATAAGGGATTCGAGGTAGGTGAACAAAATCGAATGCGAGTTATATCAGGGTAAACCGGATATCAAGATAAGATCGGGTAGTGGCCGAACAAGATGACACTGGATGAAGAACCAGGGGAGCCTAGCGTGTACCCGTTCTGGATATGGCGCCAGCCGTTACTCTTAGCTCATTAAAAAATCATTATTATCATTAATTACATTTAATTCAAGAGTGATTCTCGGGCATCAATGCTTTGTATTCATAGCTATAATAGGAGCTCAACCTTCATGTTGGAAGAGAATCATATTCTCATTATTCACTTGTACGATCTTACTTATTATGATTATAATTATAAGCTCTCATTATTGGCTCGAAATCGAAGCAATTAAGCTGAGGCCCGGTCCAATCTTGCTGAAGGAATTCATCTTGTTTTGTGGCATTACATGCTACCTTTCTTACTTATTATGTACTTTTACTTACTTATTGCGAACTGTTTATCATCATCTATTGAAAATCGATTCACGTATCTTTAAAACTATTTACAAATTCAATTATATCTTCTTGGAGGGTAAACAATAGTTAACATTCTTTAAGCAATAAATAAAACCATGTTAGGGTACAAATTTAGATGATTAGACAACCAAAAAAGGTGATTTAACCCATCACGAAGTGCTTTTGCCGTAAATATATGTGCTCTTTCTTAATTAAGTATAATTAATCAATTATCTTTATACGGAGTAATCTTAATCTTAGGGAAAAGAAGGAAATGTGGCGGAAAGAATGGCTCTTGAAGTTCTAGAAAACAACAAAACATAAAATATCTTCTTCTTTTTTCAAACATTTCAATAAGACTATAAACTTTCAATAAGAAAAGTCAGTTTTTTTATTTAACAAAAAAATGTAAATACTTCTTGTACTGTATATTCCAGAAGAATCCTCCCCATGACAAGATTGGGACAGAACATTGAGCCGTCACTTGGGAAGTTAAAGATAATGATTTAAATTTTATTCCTATTCAATTCCTAAACTCATTCTAAAGTGTGTCTAATAAATACAACCCGTATGTCAAAACATAAATCAAGTTTTTTTTAGCCTTGTGCCTGAATATCAAGCGCATCCTACGTGAAAAATTATATCAATTAAAACAACTCACTCATTAATACACATCAGACGGAAAGTTATCGAGTAAAGGAATGAGTTATTTTAATTGATAGAAATTTTCACGTTGGATATATACGCTTGACATTCACGCGCAAGAATAAAAAAATTCAAATATTTAGCATTTCACGAAAATAGTTAATACTCAGAAGTAGTTCATTTTACTAAATCCACTCTTATTATTGTAATTAATTAACTGAAATGTTTTAGGGAGAGATAAGTATATTTTAATTATATGTAATTTTCAGATTTGTCAAAAGAGAAGGCATGCAAAAGCGCATTACATGGGCCCTCTCATGTGGTTGGCCGTCCATTGAGTAGATTTTTTAGTATATGTTTTTTGCCCATATATCCGAATTTTAATATCTTATCTTAAATAAAAGCTTATCCACATTTCGCAGCCTTTTATCTTCAGCCACTTTTTTCTCTCTCTTTAATTTGTTGAGCCGCACTTTGGGGGTCAAAATATGTGGAAAATTTAACATCCACATAATCAATTAACGGTTCGGATTAAACATGATGACGTACCCCTAAGAAATCAAAATACTACTCTATCTTGTGAGATTAGGGCTTAGCTTAATGATTAAAACTCTAGATTTTATTGTTAAGTGGATAATTCTAATCAATATCAAAACTCTCTTTTTTAGGGTTTCCTCACAAACTGTTCATGGACCACCTCGATGAAAAATATAACAACTAAGAAGAAAAATACAAAATAAAGAAACAAAAGGCACTTCTAAGTTCTAACACTAATTTTTAACCAAGTTATCTAAATTTTCAATATATAAATTTTCTTCTCGAAAAAATGAGGAAAACTTACCCCTTATAGACGACATTGAAATTTTATGGGCCTTTATCAGATGAGTCTATTCATATTTTTAAATCTTAATTGAGGTCAGATACAGTTTTTTTTGAAGGTTACTCTATCCTAAATTCATCTCACTATAAAAAGGGTCACATATTTTCTGAAAGAGGCATCTCAAATATCTCATAAACTTCTGAATATTCACAAAGAGATCAAGACATTAAGTAATGTTTTTTTTAAAATCGTCGTCCTGTCATGCTAGATTTGAGAAATACCTGTTAGAATTTGCAAGAACAGTGAGATAATCAGCGCTGAAGATTGAGAAGGAAACCAGAAGAAGAATGAAAGAAGAAATTGTTTACGGAAGAGAAAGCAGATAGGGAAAACAGAGAATGAGAGAGAGAGTGTTTGGGCTCAAATGAGCTTCACTATTTTCAATTATAACTCTCTAAACTAATTACAAGATATGTGAGGTATATTTATAATATCCACCAATACAAAATATCTAATCTAGATTAATCAAAATATCTAATTAGCTTATAACAAACTAATATCCAACTAACCACATATATATCAGATGTATATATGTGGTATATCTCAACACTTCTCAAGCTAGGCATCGAAAACATCTGTCACCCACTGGAAGCAATGTCCTTATTCCGAAAACTCAAGCCATAGCTTCATGTCCAAAGAACGGCAATATGGAGCAAGCAAAGAAAGCACAAAGAACGACAATATGTGGAGCAAAGAAGAAAGCACAACACCCAGTAACTCGATTTCAACCCCGCAATAATGTCCATACTAGCAAAGCACCACTAACAACTACAACATCTCCATTATCAGTGGCTATAACAGCAGCAAGACTCAGATTTAGCTACATTAACGATTGTAGACAACAACCAGAATAACTAAAACAAATTGCCAAAGAAAGAATGAAACAACCACACCAGCAGGAATACGTTGAATATGAAGCCCTCTGCTGAAGGCCTGGTGAAAGAGCAGCCTTGTCTGAGAGAGGCGATGTTGCCCCTTTGCTGGACAATCCAATTTGTTCCAATGCTTCAAGAGCACATTCACATTCATCTGCATTTTGACTTTCTAACAAATCGAAATTTTCTATCAATGGCAGAAATTAGATTTCTACATTCACATTCACATTCTGATTTCTACAACCAGATTCATTGATGAACACGAAAGCATTCTCCCCTGCCATCAGCCTTCCAGTTACCTTCATTGCTCTTGATCGCAAAATCGATTTAGCAGAAGCATCACTAATAATCAGTGTCTTGTCAAAGAGACTAAAAGCTTCCTTGAACTCAGAAGTCACAACATTCTGCAATACACAACAACAACTTTACCAACAACAAATGGTCACTGTCTCTCTGAAATAGCAAGCAGCAGAGCACAACAGATGCAAACACCAGCAACAGCAGAACACCACCAGTTTTAACAACAGCAGCTCCAAACATCAACAATAATAACGTCTGTTTAACTCTTTGAGATTGAGGATACTAACTCTTTTGTGCCTTGAAACTGTACAAAACTAGATACCATAGCAGCAACAACTCCATCCCATAGTAGCATTCAATACACTCACTACAGCCCATTTAATTTGCAAGTTCCTACTTTTGTATTTGCAAGAAGCAAGAATCGCAATAGAAACAAAGAAGAACAAGCCAAACAACACCAACAAAAATAAAGCAACAAAAGGGCGGTCAATCCGCACGAAGAGGAACATTCAACAAGTAGGAGCTTTAACTCCCATATCAATAGATAAAGAACCTCTTGTTCTCTAGTCTCACTCGGACTAAAGAATCCCTCGATTCTCCTTATGTAAAAAACGACGGCAAGAACCCCTCGTTCTCTAGTCTCATTCGGACTAGAGAATCTCTCGATTCTCATCACGACAACTATTTTAATAAGCGGCAAGAACCCCTCGTTCTCTAGCCTCGCTTGGACTAGAGAATCCCTCGATTCTCATCACGCAATCTCACACAATCCAGATTGTCTTCGACGAAGTATCCCTCAATTCTTAGTCTATTTGTCGCTAAGAACTCCTCGATCCTTCTATCGATAGACATTTCCTACTCTTTGATTTCATGGTTGCATTTCCAGCAACAACCACATCAATAATACTAGCAGCGAGCAGCACCAACACTGATCAATGTTAATACAACTCGCCAACACAAAACTCGCAAAATAGCAACTACAGCAGTTTCTGATTTATGAGCCACACCAGCAGCAACTACAGCACGCAATTCACAACAAAAGCCGAGAACAACAGCTATCAACAACAACAACGACAACAAACAACATTTTTCTCCAATTCTCCAATTTACCAACAGATGCGACTAGAAACTAACACAAAATCAGTGACGATTTGATTTCAACATCGACTAAAACAAAGAATAAGCTTGCATTTCCAACCATTAACTAACGCCGCTTCACTATCGGAAACAAAGAAGAATACGACAATATCTGATATGGAAACCAACAACAAACAATACGAAAATGATTTTTAGGAATGTTTTCGGCGATCTTCGACGTCGCAATGATAGCCAAAGGCTGAATGTATCCGCAGAAAATGATAACATCTCCATAGCGGAACAAATAAGACGAAACGATCTTCGATTCTCTGATTTTCAGAAAAAATAGTGATTTTGATTTTTTCAATCGCAACTTCGATTTTCAGTTCTACAATTCTCCATTTTTGATTTTACAGAAGGAAAGTATGTTTTACAGAGATTACCTCAATCTTACTCGATTGTAATTCTGAATTTTCAGAAGAAAATTCCTTCGATTCTGTGGTTTTCCGAGGTTCTCTGTTTTCGATTCCTTCGATTCGCAATCGATTTTTTTTTTCAATTCTCTGTTTTCGAAGTTGTTTATGTTCGATCGATTGATCTCCAATTGCAGAGTTCCTTCTTCGTTTTTGATTTTCTGAATTTCAGAAAATTCTTCGATCTCAATCTCGATTGCGCGATATGAAGGTCCTATGAATCGGTAGGCTCTGATACCATGTTAGAATTTGCAAGAACAGTGAGATAATCAACGTTGAAGATTGAGAAGGAAACCAGAAGAAGAATGAAAGAAGAAATTGTTTACGGAAGAGAAAGCAGATAGGGAAAACAGAGAATGAGAGAGAGAGTGTTTGGGCTCAAATGAGCTTCACTATTTTCAATTATAACTCTCTAAACTAATTACAAGATATGTGAGGTATATTTATAATATCCACCAATACAAAATATCTAATCTAGATTAATCAAAATATCTAATTAGCTTATAACAAACTAATATCCAACTAACCACATATATACATTGTATGTATATATGTGGTATATCTCAACAATACCTACTAACGATCCTCGAATCATAGAGAAATTTTAAAAGAAAAGAATCAAGAAAATACATAAATTTATACTCACAATCTTGATAAATGTTTTACTATTTTTCTTCATGGCAAATACAATTTAGAAGAAAATTTGGAAAAGAGAAGGAAAGGAAGGGAGGAAACGTCGACAACAAAGAAATGGTCACGTGGTGATGAAAGACTAGTTGGCATGGCATTTACGGCTCATATTCTGAAACGGGCCCACAGAATCATTTCGAGATGATCAAATGTGTTCCACACCGTCGTCCTTGACTATCCTTCTTGTCTCTTTAAATTTATTTTTTGTTACAAATGTATCGCCACATGGCTACTCGAATTATTGCATTTTCAAGTCATTGGCTCTGTTATCTCTTGAAGATAAGGTGTTTGTTTTTCCTCTAAGATTGGATTTAGTAGGGACTCGCCATTTTCTCGCCCTTCCACCATCGTCTATTTTTTATTTTTAAACTTAATCCTCTATTATTTGAAAATTAATGGTTTGATTGATCAATTCATAGTTGTTACACCCCGTACATATCGAATATACCTTAAGTTAGAAAGCCTAAGATAAAGAAGATGGTTCCTTTGAAAAGATTAAAAAATGATTTGAGTTAAAATCCGAAGAAGTTACAAGAGTATATGAGCCGCTAAGCCATTCGTGCTTGCAATCTTTATGTCGAGTGCGTCGTGTCTAGCCGATGTAAGATGAAAAGAGTGATAATACCCATAAAATGGAAAGGATAGGGGAGTCACAACCCCCAACCAAGGGGGATTTGGTCATGCAAGGGATCCCCCAGAAAACATAAGAAAGTCGATTCGCTACCTCTGAACGGAAGGGCTCCAAACGGTGATTTAGTCATCTCCCTTGGGCCAAGATTGGAAGTAGGGATGTCAGTGGGGCGGGTAAATGCGGGTACCGCCCCGCACCTGCTCCAATGGGGATGGTTTGGTGGGTGGTGGGGCGGGTATGGGTATCAAAAGTGCTACCCGCCATGGGTAGTGGGGCGGGGGTGGATTTCATATAAGACCCGCCCCACCCGTACCCGCTACCGCACTGCCCACACACCGCACCGTATATGTATCATCCATTAGTTTAATTAGGCTATTTACGAATTTATTTGGCCCTTTCTTGATTTAAAATGTGACTTGAGCTAACCCGCACCGTAATGCACCACATTTCTTTTTCTTATTCTCTTTGTTCTCCTTTTTTTTGTTAAATATTTTCATCTTTACTGTTTTTTAATATTCATAATATTTTGGCAAGGTTTTAGACTTGATATTCGATACACCATAGTGGAAAGATTCCTTTTTTTTCTTTTTTTTTATATAACTTTCATTTTGGTGACTAAAACAATTGCGGACATTATTTGAGCATTTTATTAATGGGTACCCGCCGGGTAAGTGGGTATCCGCGTGAAGTAAGTGGGGCGGGGGCGGGTGGAAGAATTACTACAAGTGATGTGTGGTGGGGCGGGGGATGTGTTTTAGGTGGTGGGTACGGGTATGGGATACCCTTCCCCCGCCCCCGCCCCGCCCCATTGACATCCGTAATTGGAAGTACATCCAAAGGATTCCAAGTGATACTCATCGTTTCGCGCACGTTTGGAGAACCCGATTAATCAATTTAAGTTCTGATTACTCCAATCCCGCTCTGCGGGTTATTTATGACATAAATGGATGTTAAGGACTATGGATGGTTATAAGTCATTGAGATCAAAAGAATCACATCTCGACAATTGCGAAGATAGGATGATACGCTAAGCGTTTCACATCGCGGATGAGGCTGCACATCAAGGCAACCATTTGGCTACCTCACTGCCACCATATGCGGTAGAGGATGCAGCCGCATATGCCCATATGTGTCGCACATCCTCCCGCATATGGGAGGTGGTGGGCTGCCTATAAATAGGCCCAACCTCAAATTTCATTCCAAAACATTTCATTTTTGACCCCTTTAGCTCCTAAATGACTCCAAACCCTCTCTCAATGTATAAACACCATGAAACACCGTCTCATAAGATTGAAGTGTGAATCCTTCCTCAAGAAGCTTGGATCATCTTGAAATCCCCCTTAGATTATTGGAAACAACTCGAATGCCTCGGATAATTTAAAAAGAGGTTTGGTATGGGGAGTCTCTTGAATGTTTAAGGTATGGTTCTTGCCCTTATTAGTATTTATAAGTATTTCCTAGCTTAAGTGATCTTGTGGTAAAAGGATCCATGAAGGGATTGAGATAAATTCTATAGATGAGCATGATAGTTGTTGTGTTGATTGTTGGATGGTTTTGATATGATCTTTGAAGTAACTATAGCTAGATTTTGTGGAATATAATTGTTGTAATCTTGATAGTATTGTAAAGGGAGTGAGAAAGACTTAAGTTGGTATGAAAATAAGATGGAATAAAGTATGTACGCTAAGTGTTTGACAAATGTCGCCACAATGAAAGTATAAAACCACTGATTGGATATTGATATGGATTGTATTAATTGTTTAGGTTGACGCGTATACGACGAGCCAAACATCATAGGAGTAGAGTTGTCATGCTAAAAAGGTATGTAAGACTTACCTTTCTCTCTTTTGGCATGATCGACATGAAAATGATAATTGCGAGTTGCTATCCAGTATATACTCCACTCTTAATCGCCAAAAGTGTATTTATGACTTATTTTCGTCACTTGATTATGAAAATTGGCTGCTATTGGTTAAATCTACTATATGTATCCTATCAAGTCATGCCTAAATTGATATAACAAGGGCCTATGTTGATATTCCTGAAGGTTAAGTCAATTGTATGTCGTATTGTTCTATTGATTCACATGAGAATGAAATATAATATGTAACCCTCATAAGGGAGTCGGAGGTGTAATGACATTACGTCACTCTGACGAGTTCAAAAGAGTATTCTATATTCCTTAATAGATCATCATATCCATATATTATATATTTATATTACCCTCAGAGGCCTATGTCGTTATATACACGACTATACATATATGATATTAATGATTTTTCCCACAGAAGCTATGACGTTATATACGCGATTATATTTATTATGCATCTTCTGGCCCACAGAGGCACTCAGAGTACAAGTTGCCTTTCCATTGCACTATCGTACAATTATGCATTCAGTTATAATTTCAGCGTATGCTTCATTTATAGTGTTATACTTTTTTACAGTTTCAACCATACATATTCAGCACATCTTTCGTACTGCGTTTTATGCCCGCAGGTACATATAGAGATTCAGACGATACTTGCAGTAGGTGACTTGACTCAGTTGAGTGTTGCCCCACTCCTTTCTTCTGGAGATGTCTAGCAAGCTGATAGGTATTATGATTGCCTATATGTATACAGTTGGGTATGGTAGGGCCCTGTCCTGACCAGATGTTGCTGATATACTCTCTACAGACTTGTAGACAATCATTTTGTGTATAGTGGTCCCGTGTTCATATCGGCCTATATATATGTTGGGCCTTTTCTGCGTGCATGAGATTGTGTCTTGATCAATAATTATTCATCAGAGGCCTTGTCGGCGCATGATTTGTCGGGATAAGTTTTAGGTATAATGATTAGTACGCCTAGGCCTTAGGGCTCTGGGTGTCGACCACACTCCCCAAGGTTGGGATGTGACAATAGTATGAAAAATTCATTAAAGGAACAATATTTTTTATAAAGAATTTCTTCACTCGACTGCAAAGTTAAAGATCTTTGATTAAGGGTGATGAAATATCATCCGTCCTATAAATATCACGTGGCCATGTAAGCTACAATAATTTGCATGTGACTTTGATGAATATGTCAGGTGAGTTTCGATAATTTAATTTTTATTGATTAATAGTCATATATTACGGCGATCAAAGTAAGAGTATATTGATAAATGAGATATCAGAAATGTTATTATTTCCCTGAAAGTTGAAACTATAACACAATTTATGTGTGTAAATTTCAAAAAATAATATAATTTTTTTGTTTAATGTTAAATAAATATAATTGTGTCTAGTTTGATGATTAGAGGCGAATCTAAATTTTTTAGAATATGGATGCACAACTGAAGAAATGAGAAAAAAAATGCATTAAATGGGAATTGATCTTTTGTTTCTCTTGATAAATAACTAAGCTTTTAACGAAGTACACTACTAAGCCTTTTGCAACATGGATATCAGCAAGTAATATTAGATCAATACTACAAAATATATACATCGGAAAGATTATAGATTCACCTGCCCAAAAATAACACATAAATTCGCTCCAATACATATTTTAATAGAGGTTTTATGTAATGGAGTGGTATACCCCAAATTAAAGTAAATTACGAAGAAAGTCATTTTTTCTTTTCTCCCATTTCAATTCAACCAAAATCTTTTTAATCAACCAAAATAGTAATGTTGTCCAGAATTGGATGGTCAAAGACAAATAGTAAAGGCTTTCTATTTTTGTTTTTGTTTTTCCACAATGATAGAAATGCCATTTATGCTATCCACACAAAAGGAACCAATATCTACTTAGCCCCATTTTATTGGACAAAAATTGATACTTTTGTATATGATATGGATGGAAAACTTTTTAGTTTTGATATCCCAAGTAACTAATTAATGACATTTCTTGAGAGCAATCTGCCACCCTGGAACCAACTAATTAATGACATTTCTAATGGGAGCGGCTCCCCCTCTCCATTAACTTTTGCTCAAGTAATCATCTATATAGTCATAGATGTCTATCGTGGCGGAGCCAGCAATCAAATTCTAGTGGTGCAGAAATGTTTTTGTGTAACAAAAAAAAAATTGATCGAAGAAAATTAACGCACCGCTTCATCTAAAATGACGTTGTTTTGATCGAAAATTTCCAAAAAATTGATGGTGTAATTACACCACCTTGCTTTACATGGCTCCGCCACTGGATGGCTACCATGTGGCCTTATATATTTTAAAGTTTAGGATCTGTTCTCGATATTTAATTTTCTTTATATTATTGATCAAAAACTTTTTTAACTTTCTTTTCTTTTGGTATATTCTTATCACTTGTTTAATCTAATAGAATTAGGTGGTATTTATTGTTTTTAGACAAGAAATTTCCTTATTATTTTATGGCTTAGAATATTATTTATATTAGATAAATACATATGTAATTGTTAACTATTTATGCATTAAAGATGAATCTTATATTTTATAATTTAAATCTCCAACTAAACAAAGATTATATTAGCTTCGACATACTTTTCTACTGCTATATGCAGTACTTAGTTAACTGAATCCTTTCCATTTACTGGACCATTTTTTTTAGAAAACAATTGAAGCTTCGACATACTTTTGCTCGGCCTCTTTTCTCTTCTGCAGAGAATAAAAAAACCCTATGTGTTTGAAGGAGGCAGGACAAATCTACCACATCGGTAGGAAATGGAAGAATTGTTCATGTTATAAGTCTCTAAACTGAATAAGGGATTGAGACCCCAAGGGATAACACATAATTGATTATCCTTTTCTAGCACTTGTAATAGTAGTTTGCTATTTTTCGTACATCAAAAAGAGTTTTAGATTCACAAGCTTAAGACAATATTTGTAATAGTGCTAGAAAGATGTTTGCCACCAGATATACTCCCAAATCTGGTTGTGGCATTCTTGTTGAAACCAGCCCGCTGATTCGATAAACGGTTCAACATCGTCTCACAATGATCCGTCCTAGTTTTGGATCTCTCTTTGACGATAGCTACAACTGCTTTTACAAAAGAGAGTTCTCTGGTGATCCCGAACTCAAGATATCGCGATAATGATGTTGGCAAGGCTAAGGATCAAAGAAGAGTTGTTGTCACCGCTCCCGAGAATGGTGGAAACAAGTGCCCACGAGAGGTGGAGGACATCAACTAGGACAAAAGGAGAAGGTTAAAAATGATGGTCTATCTCATAGCCGAAGGGCTATACCTGTCCCAGACAAGGAATCTAAAGATGAGTTAGGTAAACGTTTCTTCTTTGTCAATAAGGAGATTAAACCACGTCTGAATAAAATGATTAAAGTAAGGATATGAAGATGAAAATGTTTCAAGAAAATTATATTCCTTACGCCTTAAATTCAGGAGTTTAATCTCACTTTCCTTCCCATTTAAATATTGGACTGTTATAAACAACGACCTAAAAGATATGGACTTAGATTGTAATAAATTAAATTTATGGACAATCCTAAGCAAGGGAAGAGGACTAGAGGACTAAATACAAGGACTAGAGGACTAGTGACAATCCTGTCACCATCAACGACAGAAGATCCATTTATTGACAGGATAGTAGCGGACACTCAGTCATACAAAGCCTACAGGCGACTGGAGTGGGCCAGATCCGTCACATGACATGACGATATTGGACACTCAGTCATAAAAATCCTACGGGCGACTGGAGTGGTTCAGAGTTACTAGATCTCAATAGATCTGAAGGCCAAAAGAAAGACAGAAAAGAAATTGGACACTCAGTCTGCCAAGGCAACTGGAGTGGGCCAGAGAGTCTAGATCACATATGATCCAGTTATGCCCTAACCACGGGCAAGAGGTTGTTCATGTGATGCAACGCTACCTTCAAACTAGAAGAAGTTGTCCTCAAAAGAATTTAAGGAATGAGATCACTCTTAAACGATGTGATACATGTTCTAAACTTGGTGTCAAGGACGATGTTGGACAATATGGCTTGAGTTTTTCGCCTCATGTCCCACAGGTCGATAACAACCAAATGTGGTACGGTAAAATTGTAGCCAAGTGGATGATATATTTTGTAATCTGTGCATCTATGCCATCATAGATTAAGACACATTAAATAGAAAGTCGTTCAAAAGCTAACGAAGTTGAAATTGGTGTCGTCTGTCGACATAAACCCTCAAATGAATGTGAGGTAGGCGAAGAGACAAATCATCTTTCTATTCCGTCGAAGGAATAGGGAAAAAAGTACCCCTCCTCTATAACTTAGTAACACCTACATGGGTGAGTTAAAATTTGCACAAATAGAGGGGTAAGACAAGTACGTTGTGATCTTTATTACAACGTATTGTATCCTTTGTTGTAGAACAAAGATGAAACGAGTCAGAAACGCCGAGGAGCCATGAAGGGCCGCGCTGCGCGGCTCAAAATGCATGCGTGTTCCATAGCTTCGGATGGGAAGCGCCGCGGCGCCTCCACCAAGAGCCGCAACTCTTAAAGCCTGGATTGTTATTGAGAATCAGGAGTCGCGGCGCCTCTCAGGCAGGGCCGCAAAGCTTTGGAAGCTGAAGTTGGAAATTCTACGGATTAATAAATTCGTAGTGATAGAGGGGGAGAATGAGAAACATCGTTGATCAAACGACTGCTCGTTACTCACCTCAGACTAACGGTGTTAGCCAAGCGCAGATCCATACGCCCAATACATGTGGGGCAAGGCGATCCTTACCGCTAATGTGATTCTTAATAGAACTCCGCGTAAGAATAAGAATAACCCTTCATGTGATACATGGAAAAGATCTCATATACAAATATTGTGATATGGGATGGTGTGGAAAAGGGTTAAAACACCTAAGCCAAAACAGTTCAAGTTGGACGTAAGACTGTAGATTGTAAATCCACTAGATCTGCAAATAATAGTAGTGCGTGTCGCACCTTGGTGTCAAAGAATGCTGAACTCTTTGAAGTGATCTTTCCTTAAGAAGGAAAATGAAGTGTTTGCTCGAGGTTAACAAGAACCCAGGAGGGCCTGATTGTACGGAACTAGACGTTCCAAATCTGCAGGACTCAGAAGTTTCTAACTATTCGGAACTTAATGTTCCAGATCTACAGAACTCAGGGATTCTAGATGTTGAACCAAACCGGAGCAAAAGAGGGGACAAAGACTTGTTTCAGACCTTCTAGCTTGTATAGTTGAAATGAACCATGAACAATTAACTAAGAATTGTCAACTTCAAAAGCATCGCTTTAGAAAGAAGCTAAAAACAGAGAAATAGATTCCGTTAGATAAAACCATACTTATGTTATGGTTGATCTTCCTCCGGGAAAATAACCTTTGGGTTGTAAAAGTGGATACTCGAGTTGAGTATACATTAGATGAATCTATTGACAAGTATAAGGACTCGGCTACCAGGACATGTGTTCCTATGTGAATAACTTATTATTCAGGGCCACCGCAGTCCTACATGACATGGATGTTAAGACAACCTTTCTAACCAGAGAGTTGGGTTTGAGGACTGTTGGGCTTATTCCAGAAATTCCTTTATAGTCCCGGAAATGTCTACATTTTGGTCCTGGAAGTTTCAGATAAACAGAAACAATGAATCTGACTACAGAAACATTGACTCTGAAGTTAGAAAGCCAACAGTTGAAAAAACCAAAAATCCGAAAATGGAAGAAGAAAGGAATACGGAATAACCCGAGGGGTTTGTGGTTCCAGGAAAGAGAAGAAAGTTTGTTGGCTTATCAAATCTCTATGCGGGTTGAAACAAGCCCAAAGTATTGATATGAAATCTCCTCAAATATATGTTTTCAACATGAAAGGATATGGGTACTACAGATGACATCTTAGGAGTTGGAATCCCTAAGACATCTAACAGACTGGTCTTATTCCAAACTCATATGTGATGAGTTCGACAGTCTCGTTTAAATCACTAATGGATTTGAATCATAGAGTTGATTGGAATCATGGTGCACCCATATGCCATGAGGGATATGCTCAGGTCACACTGCCATTGACCTGGTATTGGTTCATAAAAGAAGATCAGTGGAACTAAGGTTCACTTGTGATTCTGGAAATGATCAACAGAAGGCGTTAAATCAGATGTGACGACATCTGAACTATTCGCTTATCTATAACTTATGGTAGTTTGGATGTCCAGTGGTCCTGGGAGAACAAAATGATGCAAACTGGACATAAGACCTGAAGAACACCAATGTGCATGGTGTGTCTTAGGAAAATCCTCTAAGCAAACCTTGCATCGGACGATTCACGATGGAATCAGAGTTCATGGCTTTGCACAAATCATGACAAGAAGTTGAGTAACTTCACGATCTCTTAGAGGATGTCCCATCTTGGGAGTAACTCGTGACTGCTCTAGTTTGACACTGTGAGAGCACGAATGACGGTGTATGGACATATATGTCGTAGACATAAGACCGTATGACAGTTGATCGGGTGACACATCTTTGATTACAAAATCAAAGGATATAGCAGACCCTTTGACAAAAGGGATACCCGAAGATCAAGAGTTCTGCCTGTCTAGGGGAATGGTTTAAAACCCAATCAATACGAACTGATATAGTGGACACCCAACCTTAAAAACTGGAGATCCCAGGAATAAGGTTCAATGAGAAAACTAAACTGTAAAGGTTTAGTTGAGCGCTTCGGTGGAAGCAAGAGCACTTCGGATAATGGTTCAAATCCAAGGTCATTCCCGTGATAGACATTAAGTGTTACCTGAAGCGTGGGTAAAATTTAAGTTTCCAAAACCTTTAAATGATCCTCAATGGTTGAAGTTAGGTTTGGGAAAACTTTTAATGGTGACTAACACTTGTAAAGTGGGGTATAGCAGGATACCTTATAGGAGATCACCTATTTAAGTGCGAGAAAGGTCCGTCTAAAATGAACGCACTTAAGAATCCAAGAGTGTCCATGGCCAGTAGCGGACAAAACTATAAGGAGAATACAAGTATGTTATACCCCGTAGTTCTGACCCTACGTACGAGAGCGTACGAAAGTATGTAAGACTTAAAATTTTTAAGGATGGGTTGACAAATTGTTCCGGACGGGTTTTTAGTCAACTTTGAGGCGGGTTATGACCCGGAATATTGAGAGTTCCTAAGAGTTTCAAAAGCCTAGGGCGTAGCTCGTTGAGTCTAGATTCCAACGCAACCAACCGTTCGTCGATAGGACGTCGGAGTAGGAAGTTATGAGAGTTACAAGTTCAGGCGCAATGATCGTAAACGTGTTTGGACTAAGCGCGGCGTGGCCGCGGCGCGGACGCAGGCGCGCGCCTAAAGTGCTGCAGGTCGCTGAAGTTTGAGCCGGCGCTGAAGCGAGGCATGGCGCGGAAGATCCGAGGGTCCGCGGGAGTTGCCGCGCCGGGAAGCGTGGCGCGCGAGGCGGAAATTTTGGGCGGAAAAACTTAGAAAAGTCGATTTCTCTTTTAAAAGGCCATGGGAGGGTGACAAGTGTCCCCATCTGATTTTACGCTACATGCAATATATTGACCAAGACTTGGTCATTCTTCCCATCTTTCATCTTCACACTCTCTCTCTCTCTAAATCTGCTCCACCTTCTCTCTAGAAACCCAAGAAAAATCTGAAAGTTAAGGGCAAGAAAAGGAAGCTTGTAGCTAGCTTGTTGGCATTGTTGTGGTGGTGTTCTTGGCAAGCTAGCAATAGTGGGAAAAAGTTTTGGCTAAAACTTTAAGGTAACATTTCTTCCTTTAGAATTAGTTCTAAGTGTTGCATGTTTAGAAGAAAGAACTTGTGGTAGTAAATAATGCTTCTAGAATCTTTGCATGTTAGAAATGTGGTTTGGGTATGAAAGAAATGGCTAAGTAGTGATTATGAGCATGTTGTAGCCTAAAAACCACCTTTGAATGGTTAAGTAAATTGTAGTGAACTTATGGGGCAGAATTTTGGGTGTGAAATCCCCTTTGAATTGTTGGATTGATTGAGCCTTGAATGTGGTGTGTTGGATGATAAATTCGGCCTTGAGAAAGGTGGCAAAGTGAGTAGAAACAAAGGAAATGCGCCCAATTTTCCTTAGAATTTAGTGACTTTGAACTTGGTTGTTCTATATTAAGAGTAGAGGTTAATGAAACGATCATGACTATTATAGGTTGAATATTACTCATGTAGTTTGGACTTGGCAAGTGGATTGACCAAAGAGGTATGTGAAGCTTTCCTATCTCTTGAGCATGAGTAGATGAAACTATGTAGTACGGTAGACGTACAAGATTTGGTGTTCTTACTTGTTTTGAGTATAAAATGACTTTTCGTTTTAAGAACGTATAAGTCCTCGTTAAGGGAAAAGTATGATTTTTACTAAAGTATAGAGTTAATATAACAACTTTATGGGAAGTTGGTCTATTAGCTTCATAAAAGGTTAATGAAGGATTTACTCTAAGTAAGATAATTATATGAAGAGGTAAATTGATTTAAAGGCATCAATTGCCCAAGGGCTTTTATGTATAAAGAAGAGTCACTTTTGAAAGAGTTGAAGTATGTAGTACTTGGGTTAAATTCCCGGTGTTCTTTTATTAAAGATATGGTTAAGTGCCTTAAGTAAACTAAAATGAGAGAGTATGTGAACAAGACTAAAAAGAAGTTATAAGTTTTCTTAACTTATTATTATGATACGATGTGATGCTGTGATAGGGTAAGAGTATGTCGAGGCAAGCCCCAAGATCGTCATACCACCTCCTTCGGTGTAAGAGTATGTCGGCGGGCCACCAAGATCGTCATACCATCCGCTGTAAGAGTATATCTCGGCGAGGCGATCCAAGATCGTTATACCATCCGCACGATATAAGAGTATATCCGGCGGGCAAGCCCCAAGATCGTTATACCATCTGCTCGGTGTAAGAGTATATCCGAGGTACACCCAAGATCGTTATACCATCTGCTTTGGTAAGAGTATATCCGGCGGAAAGTCCCCAAGATCGTTATACCACCTGTTCGTGGATTTGCTACCCGTGATCACGAGGAATACCTCACGCGAGTCCTTATGGGCTTACGCGGGTGAAATAGTCCCACGCCAGTGTACACGGACGATGAGAGTACCTCATGCGGGTCCACGGGACCCACGCGGGTGAAATAGTCCAGGAGTAGGATGGTTTCTTTTTGATACTACGCGAGGTACCTGTTTTGATCACGAGCCTCCTATTTTATGCGGCATTATATATGTATATATATACTTGTCACTCATTGTTAGTCAGGCACGGTAAATAGGTAGGTTGACTATCTTCCATGACTACGCTTTACTTTTAAACTATGTTATCATCATTACTGATTTTTTTTTACATACTTGGTACATATCATGCATCGACCCCATTAGGCGCCGCAGTGCGGTAAGAAGATTGTGGATCCTCGTTCTTAGGATCATTGTTCCGTTGTCAGAAGCTCCATCCTTCCGGAAGCTTATTTTGTTGGTACGGTTTTTCCCTGATGTTATAGACATTGTGTATATTCAGGGGTATGGCGGGGCCCGCCACGATTGTTATCTCTGAAGTGCGTGGTCACGTACTTGTTTTGGGCTACAAGAACCAGTTGTATTATAAATACTTTGTTTAAGTATGTTTTATGGGAAGCGGCACTTTATCGGTGGCGGTGATGTTACTTTTTATACGTGCATTATGTATGTTCATTGCTATTCTCCGACTTATACCGATGGTACCTGGCAGGTACTAGTCGACCCGGTGGTCGTGACAAAAGTGGTATCGAGCGATTAGTCCTCTGAAAGTGTCCACGCATCGTGTTCAGTAGAGTCTTGATTATCGGTGTGTTGTGCACCACATCTATAATCAGGAGGCTGCAGGATATGTAGGATTGGTTCCCATTCTTTCACTCTAAGATCGTGCAATAGAGCTGAGTTATAGGTTGAATCTCCCCTGATGTTTTCCTTTATGTATCAGTTATGCCTCCACGCAAGGCAACCGCGCGTGGAAGGCAAAGCGGTGAGAGTCTTCTTAGTGGGACGCGGAGAATCACGAGGCACGTGCCCACTCCTTACCGAAGATGATGTTTAGGCGGCGAGTTCCACGCCGTCGCGCCTTCAGCAGAGTTCGGCGGCGCGGCCATCGAGACCGCAGACGGAGCCTCGATCCACGATCGAGCCGAGTACGCAGATTATGGAAACGATTCGATTCCGACCAAAGATAGTGGCGGCGGTGAAGCGACAAAGCGCGCTAACCCAGGCCAAGCGATTCTGATTCGGGATTTCTTGGGTTGTCACCCACCCGAGTTCTATGGTTCGAGATTTGATGAGGATCGCAGGAGTTTGTCAAGCGATTCAATGACCATGCAGGTTCTTAGGGCATCGAGATCGAGTGTTATACTAGCTTACCTGCAGGTACGCGATATTGCGTTGAACTGGTTTGAGTCATGGGTATTGTCGAGGTGATGATGCTCTTCCCGGTGATTGGGAGGAGTTCACGAGGCGTTCCTAGACCACTTCTTGCCTCACGAGGTGAGAGAGCCCGCGTAGATAGGTTCTTGACCTTGAGACAGACGGGAGGACTATCGGGAGTACACTGAGTTTGACTCGCGGCGGATATGCACACACCATTGTAGGCGATATGGCGAGCGGGGTTCATAGACACGTGATGGGCTGGCCGTCACGACATTCTTGCTTAGGAGTGGCACTTCAGCCGAGGATGGATATTGCGGGATGCAGCATACGCGAGGATAGAGGAGAGAGGCGGATCGATTAGATTTGGGCGGCCCAAGAGGCGTGACATCGGGTTCTCGAGCGATTTGGCTGAGGCGGCCTCGGCGGCAACTAGGTCCACCTTCCGGCCGGCTCGAGTGCTCCTTCACGCGATTTTCGCGGGAGGTCCGATCAGCAGGTTATTCGAGAGCAGTCGAGACTCGGGGCGTCGAGTTTCGAGGCGAGACCAGCGCAATCGAGACCACCTACCTCTGCCGGTGCGTTCGACGGTAGGTCTCATCCGGCGAGTGCCGTATGGGTTCGAGATCATGTTACTCTTGTGGCGGCCAGGCCATCGAAGCGATTGTCCGTCGCCAGCGGCGGGAGCATTACGGTTCAGGCGACGTGTTCTTTGGATCTTCATCTTCGATGGTTAGACGCCGGAGGCGAGTACTTATGGGCGGCAGCCGGCGAAGGTCGTGGTAGGGGTTCGATTCTAGCGGTCCTCGAACCGCATCTATGCTATGTCGGTCAGACAGGACCGAGGCGTCGCGGATGCCGTCACAGTACATTATTGGTTTCTTCTTTGTGATGTATATGCTTTGATAGATCCAGTTCTACCTTGTCCTACATATCTCCTCATGTGCGATGGGAATAGGGATAGAGCCCGAGTCCATAAGACCTTTTGAGGTGGCTACGCGATAGGTGATTCGATGGTAGGCCGGCGAGTGTATAAGGCTTGTCTGTGACTATAGATAGCCGTCGACTCTGGCCGACTTGATAGAGTTGGATATGATGGACTTTGATGTGATTATGGGTATGGATTGGCTAGCATCTTGCTATGCCAACGTGGATGTAGGAGAGATTAGTTCGGTTCGGTTTCGTGGCCGGTTATCGAGTGGAAGGGAATCTTGCATCGCCGGGGTAAGTTTATTTCTTACCTCAAGGCTAGGAAGATGGTGCGGAAAAGGGTATATCTACCATATGGTTCGGTATTCGACATCGAGGTGAGGTACGGACCTTGATCGATTCGGCCGTTAGAGAGTTTCCGGCGTGTTCGAGATGAGCTCGGGTATCCTCCGAAAGGGAGATTGAGTTTTGCATTTATTTGGCGCCAGATACTCGGCCGATATCTATTCCGCCATACAGGATGGCACCTGCCGAGCTGAAGGAGTTGAAGGACCGGTGAAAGATTTCTTGGAGAAAGGCTTCATTAGGCAGTGTTTCTCGGGAGCACCCGTGTTATTTGTAAAGAATAAGGATGGGACTCTGCGTATTTGTATTGATTACAGGAAGCTTAACAAGGTAACTATCAAGAATAGATATCCTCCCGGGATTGACGATTTGTTTGACCAGTTGCAGGGTGCAAAGTGTTTTTCCAAGATAGACCTGCGGTCTGGTTATCATCAGGTGCGAGTTAGAGAGGTAGATATCCCAAAGACTGCATTCAGGACCCGGTATGGGCACTATGAGTTCAGGGTGATGTCTTTCGGGTTGACCAACGCCCCAGCAATATTCATGGATTTGATGAATAGGGTTTTAAGTCCTTTCTTGGATATGTTTTTTATAGTGTTTATTGATGATATCTTGGTGTATTCGCGCGTGAGCGAGCATCTGAATCATTTGAGGCGGTACGAGTCCTCCAAGACCGGATTGTATGCCAAGTTCTCGGTGCGAGTTCGGCCGGCGTCGATGGCTTTCTTAGGGCATGTTATCTGGGGCCGATGGTATTCGGGTTGATACAAAGAAAGATCGAGCCAAGACTTGGCCTAGACCCACTACACCGGCAGTGCGCGCAGCTGGGCTGGCAGTTATTATCGGAGGTTTGTGGAGAAGTTTGCTTCTATTTCAAAGATTTTGACTAAGCCGACTCGGAGCGGCTATGTTCGGTGGACGGATACTTGTGAGGAAAGTTTTCATTGCTAAAGGAGAAGTTGACAACCGCCTCAGCTTACTCTTCCAGAGGGCTTAGATGGATATGTGGTTTATTGTGACGCCGGTGTCAGCTTGGGTGCGTCGATGCAAAGACGGCAAGGTTATAGCTTATGATCCCGACAAATTAGGAAACATGAGAAGAACTATCCCACACATGACTTGAGTGCGCAGATGATTCATGCCTTAAAGATGCGGAGACATTATTTATATGGAGTTCACGTGGACATTTACACGCACCACAAGAGTCTCCAGATATCTTCACTGCAGGAGTCGAACTCATGGCAGAGCGGTGGTTGGAACTACTTAAGGATTACGATGTTGATATTCTATACCACCCGGGAAGGCGATGTGGTGGCGTATGCCCTTAGTCGCAGATCGATGGGTAGTCCGTCGATGTTCAGCCGCAGAAGAGGATATGGTCCGAGAGTTACATCGATTAGCGAGCCTTGGGGTTCGCTTTGGTTGATTCGATAGTGAGGAATTCGGGTTCGAGAGGTTGCACGAGTCTTCTATCATCGGCGAGAGGCGAGGCGGCGATGAGGATCCGATTTTGCACGGATCGAGACGCACTCTCGAAAGAGAAGAGTCTATTTGGCGAGGCGCTGATGGGGTGCTAAGATTCGAGGGCCGGCCAGGTGTTCCCGATGTGGACAGACTTCGCCACAGATTCTCGTGAGGCACACGGTGCTCGTTATTCTATTCATCCGGTCGACTAAGATGTACCATGACCTCGATGCGTGTATTGGTGGGATGGCCTAAAGAGGACGCCATGGAGTTCGTGGCACGCGTAATTGTCGCAGTTAAGATTGAGCACCGAAGCCCTGAGGCTGTTGCGAGCCATCGACATTCGACTGGAAGTGGGAGGTGATAAATATGGATTTTATTACGTGGCTACCTACCACTCGGAGGAAGATGATTCCATTTGGGTGATTGTCGACAGTCGATTTAAATCACCCACTTTCTTCCGATCGTAACGACGTCACCGGTGACTATGCGATTATATATTAGAGAGGTTGTGAGACCGCACGGTCCCGTGTCGATTATATCGAGATAGAGCCCGGTTCTCGCTAACTCGAGGTCTTTTCGGCGGGTTAGGGACACAGTGAGTCTCAAGACGGCGTTTCATCCTCGTGACAGACGGACAAAGCCGAGCGACTATCCGCATACAACGAGGATATCTGCCGCGGCTTGTGTTGTTGACTTCGTGGTAGCCGGGAGGATCACTTGCCTCGTGGAGTTTGCATATAATAATAGCTACCATTCCAAAGATTCGACGGGCGCCTTACGAGGCCTTATACGGGAGGAAGTGCAGTCACCGATAGTCGGTTCGAGTGGGAGAAGTTCGATTAGTCGGGCGGACTTAGTCCAGCAGCGATGGATAAGGTGAAGCTTATTCGAATCGGTTGTTGGCGTAGTCGGCAGGTCGACGCAGATCATCGGCGTCGACACTTGGAATTCGAGATAGATGATTGGGTTTTCCTAAGGTACGCCACGGCGGGCGTGATGAGATTTGGAAAGAAAGGAAGCTTAGCCCAAGGTACATCGGGCGTATCGGTGTCCGTAGGGTAGGCAAGGTTGCACATGAGTTAGATCTTCCGTCCGATTTGGAGGCGGTGCATCCAGCTTTTTCATGTATCTATGTTGCGGAAATGTGTTGAGATGCATCTAGAGTGCACCCGATTCATGATGTCCAGGTGACAGAAGAGTTATCGTATGAGGAGAGTCCCATAGCGATACTCGATCGTCAGGTTAGACGACTACGGACGAAAGACGTGGCTTCCGTCAAGGTCTTGTGGCGAAACGAGAACAGGGAGGAAATGACGTGGGAAGCAGAGGATGACATGATGAAGAAGTATCCTCACTTATTCCCTATACCCCCAGGTAACCTACTTTCCTGCTTGTAGTTTTGATTTTAGCATTTACGCTTCAGAATGTTGTGGCTCGTGGAGCTTCTTATTTGCGAAAGAATAGTTAAGAGGGTCTATGTCGATGTTGCGATTTGAGTAAGTTTAGAAGGAACATTCGGACGAATGTTTCTAAGGGGGGGAGAATGTTATACCCCGTAGTTCTGACCCTACGTACGAGAGCGTACGAAAGTATGTAAGACTTAAAATTTTTAAGGATGGGTTGACAAATTGTTCCGGACGGGTTTTTAGTCAACTTTGAGGCGGGTTATGACCCGGAATATTGAGAGTTCCTAAGAGTTTCAAAAGCCTAGGGCGTAGCTCGTTGAGTCTAGATTCCAACGCAACCAACCGTTCGTCGATAGGACGTCGGAGTAGGAAGTTATGAGAGTTACAAGTTCGCGATCGACGTAAACGTGTTTGGACTAAGCGACAGGCATGGCCGCGCGCGCAGGACGCATGCGCGCCTAAAGTGTTGCAGGTCGCTGAAGTTTGAGCCATGGCGCTGAAGCGAACGCGCCGAAGATCCGAGGTCCGCAGAGTCGCGTGTGCCGCCGAAGCAGTGGCCGAGCCGGAAATTTTGGGCGGAAAAACTAAGAACAGTCTGATTTCTCTTTTAAAAAGGCCATGGGAGGGTGACAAGTGTCCCCCCCCATCTGATTTTCTGCTACATGCAATATATTGACCAAGACTTGGTCATTCTTCCCATCTTTCATCTTCACACTCTCTCTCCCTCTCTCTAAAATCTGCCCACCTTCTCTAGAAACCCAAGAAAAATCTGAAAGTTAAGGGCAAGAAAAGGAAGCTTGTAGCTAGCTTGTTGGCATTGTTGTGGTGGTGTTCTTGGCAGGAAGCTAGCAATAGTGGGAAAAAGTTTTGGCTAAAACTTTAAGGTAACATTTCTTCCTTTAGAATTAGTTCTAAGTGTTGCATGTTTAGAAGAAAGAACTTGTGGTAGTAAATAATGCTTCTAGAATCTTTGCATGTTAGAAATGTGGTTTGGGTATGAAAGAAATGGCTAAGTAGTGATTATGAGCAGGTTGTAGCCTAAAACCACCTTTGAATGGTTAAGTAAATTGTAGTGAACTTATGGGCGAATTTTGGGTGTGAAATCCCCTTTGAATTGTTGGATTGATTGAGCCTTGAATGTGGTGTGTTGGATGATAAATTCGGCCTTGAGAAAGGTGGCAAAGTGAGTAGAAACAAAGGAAATGCTGCCCAATTTTCCTTAGAATTTAGTGACTTTGAACTTGGTTGTTCTATATTAAGAGTAGAGGTTAATGAAACGTATCATGACTATTATAGGTTGAATATTACTTCATAGTTTGGACTTGGCAAGTGGATTGACCAAAGAGGTATGTGAAGCTTTCCTATCTCTTGAGCATGAGTAGATGAAACTATGTAGTACGGTAGACGTACAAGATTTGGTGTTCTTACTTGTTTTGAGTATAAAATGACTTTTCGTTTTAAGAACGTATAAGTCCCTTTGTTAAGGGAAAAGTATGATTTTTACTAAAGTATAGAGTTAATATAACAACTTTATGGGAAGTTGGTCTATTAGCTTCATAAAAGGTTAATGAGAAGGGATTTACTCTAAGTAAGATAATTATATGAAGAGGTAAATTGATTTAAAGGCATCAATTGCCCAGGGCTTTTATGTATAAAGAAGAGTCACTTTTGAAAGAGTTGAAGTATGTAGTACTTGGGTTAAATTCGGTGTTCTTTTATTAAAGATATGGTTAAGTGCCTTAAGTAAACTAAAATGAGAGTATGTGAACAAGACTAAAAAGAAGTTATAAGTTTTCTTAACTTATTATTATTATGATACGATGTGATCCGTGATAGGTAAGAGTATGTCGAGGGCAAGCCCCAAGATCGTCATACCACCTCCTTGTAAGAGTATGTCCGGCGGCCACCAAGATCGCCATACCATCCGCTTGTAAGAGTATATCCGAGGCAGATCCAAGATCGTTATACCATCCGCACCAAGATAAGAGTATATCCGGCGGGCAAGCCCCAAGATCGTTATACCATCCGCTCCGGTGTAAGAGTATATCCGAGTCTGACCCCAAGATCGTTATACCATCTGCTTTGGGGTAAGAGTATATCCGAGGGAAAGTCCCCAAGATCGTTATACCACATTCGTGGATTTGCTACCCACGTGATGCGAGGAATACCTCACGCGAGTCCTTATGGGCTTACGCGGTGAAATAGTCCCACGCCGGCAGTACACCGACGCGAGGAGTACCTCACGCGGTCCACGGGACCCACGCGGGTGAAATAGTCCCGAGTAGGATGGTTTCTTTTGATACTACGGCAGGTACCTGTTTGATCACGAGCCTCTATTTTATGCAAAGATTATATATGTATATATATACTTGTCACTCTCTCATTGTTAGTAAGGCACGGTAAATAGGTATTTTGACTATCTTCCATGACTACAGTTTACTTTTAAACTATGTTATCATCATTACAGTATTTTCGAGCTTTACATACTTGGTACATATTGTGTCGACCCCCTTCTGGGGCTGCGTTAACGCCGCAGTAAGGGTAAGAAGATTGTGGATCCTCGTTCTAGGATCATTGTTCGTTGTCGAAGCTCCATCCTTCCTAAGCTTATTTTGTTGGTACGGTTTTTCCACGATGTTATAGACATTGTGTATATTCGGGGTATGGCGGCCCCGCCCCGCCACGCTTGTTATCTCTGAAGTGCGTGGTCACGCATTTGTTTTGGGGCTACAAGAACCGGTTGTATTATAAATACTTTGTTTAAGTATGTTTTAAAAGCGCCTTATCGGTGGCGGTGATGTTACTTTTTATACGTATCTGTTATGTATGTTCATTCTATTCTCGACTTATACTGATGGTACCGTGAGGTACTAGTCGCGGCCCCGGGGTCGGGTCGTGACAAAGTAATAAAGAGTTGTTGTGTTGGTATCATTGTCTTGGCATATACTAAACGCCTGACGGATTAAGACATCACATTCACTGCACAGTAAATATGTCCGATGGTATTCTACTATGGAAGGTTCAAAGATCCAGCTACCTCTCCAGATGCAACATCTATCCGCTGAAAGATTGCTGAAAGAAAGCACTATGTGTGTGCACCAAAATCTCTTCCAAGAGGGGATTGTTGGAAATTTGCCTTTGGTGGAGGTAGGGTCCGCCCATTTTTAATGACTTAAACATCATGATTCCACATGTTGGAGAACCTGATTCTTTACACGTGTGTAATCTACTAAGTGAGTAGATGACCGTAGGGCCAAGAATCGTCAAATTCCATTGAAAATTGGAAGAGATATTGATCCACGAAGTAAGGTGTTTGAGACATGGAAGAGTGGTGTGAGACAAATCTACCACATCGGTAGGAAAGGGAAGAATTGTTCGTGTTATAAGTCTCTAAACTGAATATGAATTGGGACCCCAAGGGGTAACCCATGTGTTTGAAGGAGGGAGGACCTAGGTGTGCTTGGGTTCGAGACTAGGCCATCTGTGGCGCCGCGCTTGCCGGGCCGGGTCGAGGCTGCATTGTTGGGCTTACGATATACTTTATATTATATTTACAGTTTGATCCCTGAAGTTTCTGGAAGACAATTTCTGCAAGGGCCGCGGTGCCTCGTGACCAGAGCCGCGGCGCAAATTGTCCAGTGAGCTCCCAGGCAACGGTAATAAGTCAGAATTGATGGCCATTACTTGCTAAAACGTTTGGCACTTATGCCACAACGTTTATGGTCTTTATGGTGTCCATTAACAGCCATTTTAACACCCATTAACACCTCTCCTCATCCTTAAACACTATATAATCGTTCCTTATTTCAGATTTGAGTAGAGATATAATATACACTACACAACATGAGAATACTGAACACAAAAATAGAGGAAGAACACACATAGAATACATGTTTCTATAAGTTCGTCCTAGTTCAAGAACAAGTTCTTCTTTTTCATTCTTTAGCAATTGTTTCGTGTTTGTATCTTCGCCAGGATCACGAGTGTTTACTTTGCACAAGTGATATTATGTTGTTTTATCTTGGGAGACAAATTGCAACTCATCCGTACAAAGCATGTATACGGGCAATATTGTCTTAAGGAAAGATTGAGAATTCAGTCGACTCAGCAACCCAATTTTTAGTGTCTATAACATTCAAGGAGCTTGGTGAAACTGGAACGAAGATCCAAGACGGAAGATTAAAGGCGAACTCAAGTATAAAGATCAAGACCACCAAACATAATTGTTGCCACAACTTTTTTGTTGGCATCAAGTCTATTGTAACACATAATTAATTATCCTTTCCTAGCACTTGTAATAGTAGTTTGCTATTTCCGTATATGAAAAGGAGTTTTAGATTCACAATTTATTCACGAGAAAGTATAATTTGACATGTGAATAATTATTATACTGAGATCAAGTAAGGGATCGAACAAATATTAGAAGTTGAATAAATAAAAAAGATTAAAGCACTATATGCATCTAAGTTATAGTACTTAAAGTAATTATTGTAGAGAATAAATTCAAAACAAATCCTAACCGTTAAAATATATATGGCCACATGGCAGCCATCTAAAACTATATTGATGATTACTTGAGCAAAAACTAATGAAGCGCAGCCGCTCCCACCTAATTAATTTATGCCAAGTTTGCTGCCACTGGCTCATAGATTAAGCTAACTAGCTAAGAAAATCTTGTCAATAATTATGTGATGGAGTAAGGAGAATTTATAGGCAAAAGCACTAAGAGTTACATTTTTGTCATTGGACTAAACTAGTACCAGTAGGGTCGCCTCCAATATTTTGGGCCCTATTCTAATTCGTAAAAGTGAGCTCTTAATTGAGCTAAGACTTGTGAATTATGGACATTTACAGTAAATTTTGGCTAATACTACTTAATAAAAAATGAAAAAAAAATCTTAAATTTTTTCATTTTCGGGGAGCCTATGCGGTAACACACCTCATCCGGGTCCAAAAACGATCCTGACTACTAGATGAACGTGTAGTGCCTCAAAAGTTTACAACATAAATATTCTTCAGTTGCACCAAAGAAATTTAGTGTCTATCTTTTATGTTGGATTCTTTAACAGAAACTGTATGTGTGACCATTTGCTTTAGCTTTAAATCTCAGCATGAAAATTTAGTATGATAAAATCTTATTCTCATTTGGTGTTATATTCCGGCCGAAGCTAGGAGCGTGAAGGGTTTATCTGAACCTGGCCTCTTCACTAAAAAATTAAACGATACATATGAGGTCTCTCTATATATATGTACAAGTTGAATCATATTAGCCTTTTCATGTATTTATGTTTTTATATTTTGAGTGCCCTTGATAAAAAGCATGAATTCGCTACTGTAATTACACTAAATAAGCAATTTAGCCTTAAGGGTTCATTTGATATGAGGCATAAGGGAACTTAATTTAGGAATTAAATTTGAGATGAGAGTATCTCATGTTTGGTTCATGTTTGGTTGGGATGAAAACGCGATATAATTAATTCAGGGATTAGTTATCCTAAAATTATAGTGTTATTTTATCTAATTTATAAGAAAGTGAAATAACTAATTTTAAAATAATTAATTCTGTGATAACTTGTTCTTAACCAAAGACGCCCCCCCTCCCCGAAAGTTATAAGATATATTGAAAATATAGGTAGTACTTAATCATGGTTACACGAGAAATATGTTGTACAAATTAAAAGACACATATCTTTGCATTTAATTACTGATAAAGATGTCAGAATAAATTCGTATCCGATAATTTCTTAACTGGTTGCTGTCCAATTGATTACTCTATCAGTGTCTCTTCCATCGTGAATTCTGGAAGAACATATCTATTAATCTTTGTGAAAAAGATAAAAGGAACAGACTTATCTCTAAAGTAGTAAGCAGAATTTATTCAATTTTCTTGGGATAAAAAGGCGAAATCTTTCTCCCACAAGGCCCGCACCTTCGGCCCGACAGAGATTGATGGATCTAGGAGGTAAATCATGGTGACTCAGTGGCCCACTAGGTGGGAGACACAGTGTCTGGTGCCTACAAGGAGCCATGTCCACAAAGGAGAAATGAAACTCTCACACTGCGACTATCAGGGCTCGAACCTGCCTACTTGGGGCAATCTACCACCCTGGAACCAACTGAGTGAAAGTACATGTATGTCCTAGAGACAATCTGTATTAGGACACAATGTACTTTATGCACATTCGTATTTATATTAATGATGATTAATATTATGACATTTGCATTTGTTGAATTATTAGTTGATTGTTTATAATATTCTATAAATGCATTCCTAGAGTTTACGTGTTTATTATTAATGTGAGAATTAATGTTATAACGTAACTCTTAAATTCACTCAACTAATGATCATCGAGATTGGGATATCGATGATATGACATACGTCGACATGTGGTATGCATCATATCCTTAGGGGATGTAGTATGTTTTACTTGCTACGAGTTATAACAACTCGTGATGGACACATGGATACTTGTTGAAGTATTGGTATACCCTGCTGATGCGCTATTTGTTATATGTCTATAATGTCATCGGCATGTGGGAGATAGAAGTCCTTAGACTTGAGGTCAATATCACATTGTTTACGGAATAATGTACTTTGATCCTGTCCTAAGCTCAAATGCCTTATAGGTTGAGACGCAGCTTATTTTGAGTACATTACGAAGTAAATTAAAAGTGGTATGTGAGCCAAGATTAGGATTCATTCCTTGAATGAATATTCAAGTGAACACTCAGATACTCATATGGTATTAGGTTGACTAAGTCATTGGCATTGGCCAATGCAATGGACATGTGTCACGCCCCGACTTTTTCCAAGCCTTTACTTAGGGCGTGATGACACCTGGATAATTATTTCTCACCAGGAGCACCATTTAATTCTCTTTATTTTGAAATTTAGACTTATATTTAAATGCGGAACTATAAATAACAATAATAGAAGTAAAAGAACTTCTTATGAATTTTCTTAAAAGTAACGCGAGCCCATACTCGTGCAAATATTGTTTCTAACTAGACATAATGAGAATGATTATTCCAAGTTTGAAAGGAGACAATTCACACGTGTATTTCCCGAGATACTGAAATTGAACCTTTCAACTACATACTAACTACGACAAGTACCAAGTCTGAAGCAATGGATTTTGTATGACAAAGAGGCTGTGGGATTTCGCTGTACTTGGCGTGGAGTCTTTCCTCTATCACCCTTTCCTGAAACATGTTAAATAAAGAGTCAACCCTGTCATCCGGGGCTGAGTGAGAACCTTACCCTGCAATTCAAAGTGACCTCACAATATTCCAAGTGTAAACACATTATAACATAATAAGCATGTTGCAAAAACATATTAGGTTACTACCCTTTATCATACTAGCACGCAACATCTCCCTCCACTCCTTTTAGGAAATTCTTAACTTGTTTAACATTTTATTTTATCATGTATCGTACGATAAGACATTCCCTTGCATTTATATATTTGTTGTGTTTACATAATTGTGAACACATATTCACTTTACGTTTTGTTGTGGCGTACAAACCCGATCCAACGTATTTACGTATTCGTGAACACGTATTCACTTTACGTTTTATTGCGGCGTGCAACCTGGTCCGTTATATTTACGTATTTGTGAACACGTATTCACTTTACGTTTTGTTGCGGCGTGCAACCCGATCCATTATGTTTACGTATTTGTGAACACGTATTCACTTTACGTTTTGTTGCGGCGTGCAATCCGGTCCATTATGTTTACGTATTTGTGAACACGTATTCACTTTATGTTTTGTTGCGGCGTGCAACCCGATCCATTATATTTACGTATTTATGAACACATGTTCACTTTACGTTTTGTTGCGGCGTGCAACCCGATCCATTATGTTTACGTATTTGTGAACACATATTCACTTCATCATATTTTCCGAAGGTCAACTAAGCAATATTCTCTCTTTTTTCAACATTCTGCCTTCCATGCTTGTAACGATTATAGCTTTTCAACCGTAACTCCAACTAAGGTTTTACTTACGCTGAAACAAAGATAACACGGGGATCTTTCACTGTACCAAATTTCATTTAAAACTAACTTGGGTAACTAGCACAAATCTATCCTTAAAACAGGCACATGGAATTTGTTTCGCCATAATTTCTATTAAACAGGACCGAATATTAAAATAGTCATAACTTCTAATCCGTAAGTCCGTTTGAGTCCCGTAAATTCTCAAAATGACCACAACAGAGAAATATATAACTTTATCTGAAACAAACTTTCATATTCTTCACCCATTTGTACAGTTTTATGTATCAACGTCATGTCCTTCTGGATTCCGATGAATCCGAGGCAGAAACTTCAAACTATAATAACTCTCAACTCGTAAGTCCGTTTTACCTCATATTTGGTTCAATATGTTCATAAAGGAGATATTTACAACCATGTAAATTTTTATTTCATTCTAATAAGTACAACTCAAGAAAAACAGTTTGTAATTCTACCTTTCCGAATTTCGGCCAAATCCAAGGCAGGAACTTCAAACTATGATAACCTTTAAACCATAAGTCCGTTTTACCTCATTTTCGGTTCGATATGTTCATAATAGAGAGGTGTACAATACTTCTTAATTTCATCCAATTCTAACATTTATAACTCAGTGAAAACAGTTCGTAAAATTCATGACGCAACTAGTGTCTAAACAAACAAAGGTTCATGATTTCTTTTCAACACTCAATTCTTATTCTAACATGTATTGAACTTAAAATAAAGGATTTTACTAAGAATTTCTGAGTGAGAAAACTCACCTTGTAAGCGCAAAAATGATTGTTGTTCGATTGCTAAAACTGACCCTTGCTCCTTTGTATTTTTTATTCTAGTTCTTCTTGCCCTCTCGGTATTTTTTCAGATTTGTTTTCTTCTTATTCACTTGTTTTTTTCTCTGATTTTTCTATCCTTTGTGCTGGATACTTTGTTTGTGTATAAGTACCATATACTTGAGGTGTTTGTGTGTAACATAAAGGAGGTGGAAGGACAAGAGTTAGAGGGGAATTAAAGATGAGGGGGGAAGGGAAAAGAATGTGCATTTGATGGCTGAACACTAATGTAAATACTTGTTCTTCTTAATGGCTATAAATGAAGCAGATACATTGACTCTTCTTTTCCTTACCCTTTGGACTGAACAATAAACACGTGAAAATTATAAATTTTATATTTGTTCGTCTTAATGGCTAGAAATGAAACTGATACATTGACTCTTCTTTTCCTTATTCTTTTGCTCCCAAAGGAAATTCATGTAAATGTCTTTCTTTTATATTATATTAGAGTAAACACATAATGTTATTATATAAGCTTCCAAATTGTACCTCATTTAAATGGGTGTAACATAGATATAAAATAGCTCTCAAATTGGACCCCCATTTAAATGGACGTAACATAGATATAAAATAGGATCGAAGTGTTGTATACTGATAGTATAATTACTTCAATTTCTTGAGGAGAATAATTTCTTTTTGTATTATGTTATTTTTTGTTATTGTAACAATAATTTGGGACTTCACATTCTCCCTTCCTTACGCAACATTCGTCCTCGAATGTGAAAAATGTAACAATAATTTGGGACTTCACATTCTCTCTTCCTTAAGCAACATTCGTCCTCGAATGTGAATAAGGTCGTAACATAATAACATAGACACAATAATATTTATTGTTATTGTAACACTAATTTGGGACTTAACATTCTCCCTTCCTTAAGCAGCATTCGTCCTCGAATGTGAATAAGGTTATAATACATGCATATAGACACCCAAATAGCACACATATGAAGTACTATGTAACACATTTTTTTTTATTACCTTAGTCAAAGAGGAATGAATATTTGAATTGTATCGCGTCCTCGGCTTCCCAGGTGGCTTCCTCAGTGGAGTGGTTCCTCCATAGGACCTTCACGGAAGCAATATCTTTATTCCTAAGGCGTTTAACCTTCCTATCAAGTATTTCCACCGGAACTTCTTCATTTTGAAGCTCCTCATTAAGAATTATCTCCTGGGGAAGGATGACGTGACTTGGATCGTGCAAGTATTTTCGTAACATTGACACACGAAATACCGGATGCACTGCTTCCAGCTCTTGTGGAAGTGCTAATTCGTAAGCCACATTCCCCACTCTTCGCAAGATCTCATATGGACCAATAAACCTTGGGCTCAATTTCCCTTTCTTACCAAAGCGCATCACTCCCTTCATTATGAACACTTTTAAAAATAATTTCTCCCCCTCTTGGAATTCAAGATCTCTTTTCCGATGATCTGCATAGGACTTATGACGGCTATGAGCTATTATGATCCGCTCCCGAATAATCTGCACTTTATCATTTGTTTCCTGAATGACTTGGTCGAAACGATTGCGTCACTTGCGCTCGAACCATCGGTGGAGATCTACATTTTCGTTCATAAAATGCCTCAAATGGGGCCATTTGTATACTAGAGTGAAAACTATTGTTGTAGGCAAACTCAATTAGACAGAGATGGTCCAACCAACTTCCCTGAAAATCTAACACACAAGATCACTACATGTCCTCAAGTGTTTGAATTGTTCGCTCAACTTGTCCATCTGTTTGCGGGTGAAAGGTCGTGCTCAACTTAACTTTTGTCCCAAGACTCTGCTGGAAACTCTGCCAAAAGTGTGAGGTGAACTGGGAACCCCTATCTGAAATAATTTGTAATGGAATCCCGTGTAACCGCACAATCTCCTTCAAATAAATTTGTGTGTACTGTGGTGCGCGATACGTAGTCTTGACCGGTAGGAAATGGGCTGACTTTGTAAGCCGATCAACAATCACCCAAATAGAATCATACCTTTCTCGAGTTTTCGGTAGACTAGTTACAAAATCCATGTGAACCGCCTCCCATTTTCACATGGGGACTCCAATGTCCTGAAATAGTCCGCCAGGATTTTGATATTCAGCTTTCACTTGTTGGAATATAAGACACCTCCCGACAAACTCCGCAACGTCATTCTTTATCCCGTCCCACCAGTAATTTGCTTTGAGGTCCTGATACATTTTTGTTGACCCTGGATGAACGGAATATCTTGTGTTGTGACCCTCATCTAAGATCTTCCTCCTTAGATCCTTTACCTTAGGAACACATAACCTACCCTTATACCGAAGGGTTCCGTCATTATCTCCCAATGTAAACTGTGAAGGTTTTCCCTGTTGAATCATCTCCTGAAATCCAACAAACTCTGTATACTCAAACTGACTTTCTTTTATTTATGAAGCTAAGGCAGACTGCGATGTATCATGTACCACCACCCTACCTTCACCGATCTCAGTTAAACTAACCCCGAGGTTTCTCAATCTTTGTACCTCACGAACAATACCCCTCTTTTGTATTGTCAAATTGGCCAAGCTTCCCATTGACCTCCTACTGAGTGCTTCAGCCACCACGTTGGCATCCCAGGATGGTAAAGAATACTAAGGTCATAATCCTTAAGCAACTCTAACCATCTTCTTTGTCGGAGATTCAAATCCTTCTGCGTGGTTATGTACTGCAAACTCTTATGATCTGTAAATATGTCCACATGCACACCATACAAATAATGTCTCCATATTCGTAAGGCAAACACCACCGCAACCAATTCCAAGTCATGAGTTGGATAATTCTTCTCATTTATCTTCAATTGTCTAGATGCATACGCAATAACCTTTCCAAACTACATCAAGACACATCCTAACCCAACTCTAGAGGCATCACAATAGATTGTGAACCCTTCTCGTCCCGATGGTAAGGTTAGGACTGTTGCGGTAGTCAACAATTCCTATAGTTTCTGAAAACTTGCTTCACATGCTTCTGACCACTGGTACTTAACCGCCTTTTGAGTCAACCGGGTCAAGGAAACAGCAATACTAGAAAATCCTTTTACGAATCTTCTATAATACCCAGCCAAACCCAAGAAACTTCTAACCTCTGTCGGAGTGGTTGGTTTTGGCCAGTTCTTCACTTCTTCTATCTTCTGGGGGTCAACCATAATTCCATCCCTTGACACAACATGTCCCAAAAAGGCTACCTCTTCCAATCAAAATTCACACTTTGAAAATTTAGCATATAGTTTATCCTGTTTTAAGACTTGAAGCACTACCCTCAGATGCTCTTCATGTTCTTCAACACTCTTACTGTAAATTAGGATATCATCTATGAACACAATCACGAACAAATCTAAGAATGGTTTGATGATTCTGTTCATTAAATCCATAAAAGCTGCTGGGGCATTGGTTAACCCAAAAGACATGACCAAGAACTCATAATGGTCGTATCGGGTTCTAAAGGTTGTTTTGGATATATCACGGTTATTTTTGACTAATGATATCGACGGAGATCAATCTTGGAAAAATAGCTAGCTCGCGAAGTTGGTCAAAAGATCATCGATTCTTGATAATGGGTATCGATTCTTGATCGTGACCTTATTGAGTGCCGATAATCGATGCACGTTACGGCGATCCATCTTTCTTCACAAACAGGACTGGTGCACCCCAAGGGGAAACACTAGACCTTATAAAGCCTTTATCCAGAAGATCCTTCAATTGTTCTTTTAGCTCCCTCAATTCAGCTGGGGCTATTCGATATGGAGGAATAGAAATGGGTCTTGTACCCGGAATTAACTCTATAGCAAACTCCACTTCTCTATCCGGAGGAAGGCTTGGAAGATCTTCAGGAAAAACCTCTGGAAAATTTCGAACAATAGGAACATCATTCACCGCTGGGGATTCTTTTTGGGTATCTACTATATTAGCAAGATATGCGTACTTCACTATGTGACTTCTCAATAACTTTTGAGCCCCAGGGTAGGAAATAAACTGACCTGAGGATATCCCAATCCTACCCCTTATAACAACTTCTGGTTTTCCGGGAAAAGTCAATCTCACTATCTTTCGCCGACAATCTAACATGGCATAACATGTTGACAACCAATCAATACCCAAAATGACGTTGAAGTCTACCATATCAAGTAGTACTAGGTTCACCATTGTTCCCCTGTCATTCACTTCTAATGGGAAATTATTTACCACCCGAGAGGCCCAAATTGAGACCCCTACTGGTGTCATAACCTCAAAAGGTTCACTTAAATAAGAAGGTTCTACGTGTAAATTCTTAGCAAAACCCATTGACATATATGAAAATGTAGAGCCGAAATCATATAATACAAATGCAGGAATACTCGAGACCAGCAAAATACTTGTGACCACCGCATTAGATGCTTCTGCCTCATTCCACTGGGGAAAAGCGTAGAGCCGGTTAGAATTATTGGGTTGTTGACCTCCCTGACTCTGGCGGGGTTGGTTTCCCTGATTTCCCCTGTAGGCAGCTATGGTTGCTTCTGACCTCCCCTGAATAGACTGAGTTTGGGTCCTCTTTTTTCAATCCCTGACATAGTATCCTGACTCTCCACAGTTATAACATGCATTCGTTAAGAGCCGACATTCTCTAATGTGTTTCCTTTGACAAATCTTACAAATCGGTTTGTCACCTCCTGTGTTAGGGTTAGTCCTTGTCCTTGCTACCTTGGTAATTAAACCAACTGTGCCCCTTAGGCTTGAAATAAGACTGGCCTACAGATTGGTTCGGTCCTGAAGATCCCTTACTAAACTCCTGGTTTTGATTTTGACTCTGATTAAATGATCCTGACGTCTGAAATATCTTCTGCGAATATTCTCTTTTTGATTTAGCGAAACCTTCTACCCTCAAAGCTATATCGACAATCTGAAGATAAGTTCGATCGTTGGCTAACGCCACCACCTTCTCTGCTATGTTCGGGTTTAAACCCTCAACAAATCGCTTGACTCTCTCCCTTTCTGTAGGGACGACATGTGTGTTGTATGCCGATAACCTCACGAATTATGTATCATATTCTTGTACACTGTGGTCACATTGCTTCAACTGTTCAAACTCCCGTCTGAGCGCATCCTTGCGCGTATTAGGCATGAATTTCTCAATGAATGTCGCTTTGAACCCTCCCCAAGTCATTAGTGGTGACATCGGGGGACGATTTTGCCTAAAATTTCTCCACCACACCCCCGCATCATCCACTAGTCGTGCGCCTACCACGTTGACGCCCTGCGTCTCCACGTATCCCAATATGACATTAACTCTTCGACTTCATCGAGAAATACTATCGGGTCGGCCTTGGGGTCCTTCCCTGAGTAAAGTGGTTCTCTTCTCCTCATAAAATTTGCTCATAGCCTATCAGGTACTGCTTGAGCTTCTACACTCTAGGTCCGGTAGTGCGATGCACCGGTCCCTGGGCCGTCTGGTTACGGTTCGGGGCTAGCGAGACACTAGGTGCGGGCGAAACCATGTGTGGAACTGCAGCTGTCATTAACTCGATGAGTCTATCTAGTTTTTGTCCCACCGTTTCTTGGGACATTTGACTCTCGTTTTCTCCAACATTTTCTCCGACATTTTCTCCGCTTCCTTCAGACACCACTACGTCAACTGGAGGTACATGAGCTTCGTGATGAACCTCCTCTTGAGCCCCCGGGATTTGTGATTCACCATTTTCTGTGAAGACAAACACTCATATTTTAGAATACAGAATGTCTATTCTAGCTCCTAAAATTTTCTTACAGTTTATAAGCATGCAACACCACAAGGAAACGCAGATTATCTAAACAATAATGACAACTCATAACTTGCATTAATAATGCTTCATTCCTCATATTTGAAAATATTTCATGACATTACAATACATCAGAGCATGTCATTCTATGTCATTCCTTATAGCTCTCTTACTCGAACATGCATCTACTACAACACGTTCTAAAGGGCTTAACCGCATAATTCGTCTATTCTGCCGATAGGAATTCAACTCCCTGTGAACCTTCTTCCTTGTTTCCCTTTCCATTTCGCTTGTTCTTTCCCTTACTACTATTACGGTATTACCTGAAATAGAAATTTGGTCAAGGAATCTTCTGTAACATCTCATTTTAGCATCTTTGCCCCTCTGAATGAGGATTGAAATTTTTTCAGGACAGAGTTGAATATTATCTGTAATATGACTCCAATCGGAAAGTTGAAGAAGGTCGGGTCGTAGGAACTCCTCTTCTGTCTACTCCTAAGCAAACACGCACAAAGTACGATTGTGTCGCCCATATACTCGTTAAAATCATCTCCCGAGTTCATCTTACGACGCATGAATTCCTTCTAAGCTTGCATTTCCCTTGCCTGTTCCTCGAGTACTTCCCTCTTTGTTGGAACCCGCCTTATAATCACCATCTACACAACAATTATTGGTCAGTATAACGTTGTACAATCTTCTTCCTAACCCGTGTGAAAGAGGTAGTATAAGAATTAAGTCTTGAAAAAAACTCAAGATAGGCACGAGAAGAGTATGAAAGAAGGAAAAATTTAGGATGTTATTCTGTTCACTTATTACTAAGGTGGCGCGCACACCGTCGCAATAAGTAACCGTTCAAACACCCAACTCGAAGAAACTTCCTAGAATCTCCCAACCTGGTTTAGCTCTGAAACCAACTTGTCATGCCCTGACTTTTCCCAAGCCTTTTCTTAGGGCGTGATGGCACCTGGATAATTATTTCTCACCAGGAGCACCATTTAATTCTCTTTATTTTGAAATTTAGACTTATATTTAAATGCGGAACTATAAATAACAATAACAGAAGTAAAAAGAACTTCTTGTGAATTTTCTTAAAAGTAACGCGAGCTCATACTCGTGAAATTATTGTTTCTAACTAGACATAATGAGAATGATTATTCCAAGTTTGAAAGGATACAATCCACATGTGCATTTCCCGAGATACTGAAATTGAACCTTTCAACTACATACTAACTACGACAAGTACCAAGTCCGAAGCAATGGATTTGGTATGATAAAGAGGTTGCGGGACGCTCGCTAGTCTTGATGTGGAGTCTTTCCTCTATCACCCTTTTCTGAAACATGTTAAATAAAGAGTCAGCCCTGCCATCCGGGGCTGAGTGAGAACCTTACCCTGCAATTCAAAGTGACCTCACAATATTCCAAGTGTAAACACATTATAACATAATAAGCATGTTGCAAAAACATATTAGGTTACTACCCTTTATCATACAAGCACGCAACATCTCCCTCCACTCATTTTAGGAAATTCTTAACTTGTTTAACATTTTATTTTATCATGTATCGTACGATAAGACATTCCCTTGCATTTATATATTTGTTGCATTTACATAATTGTGAACACATATTCACTTTACGTTTTGTTGTGGCGTACAAACCCGATCCAATGTATTTACGTATTCGTGAACACGTATTCACTTTACGTTTTGTTGCGACGTGCAACCCGGTCCATTATGATTATATATTCGTGAACACGTATTAACTTTTACTTTTTGTTGCGGCGTGCAACCCGATCCATTATATTTACGTATTTGTGAACACGTATTCACTTTACGTTTTGTTGTGGCGTACAAACCCGATCCAATGTATTTACGTATTCGTGAACACGTATTCACTTTACGTTTTGTTGCGGCGTGCAACCTGGTCCATTATGATTATATATTCGTGAACACGTATTAACTTTTACTTTTTGTTGCGGCGTGCAACCCGATCCATTATGTTTACGTATTTGTGAACACGTATTCACTTTACGTTTTGTTGCGGCGTGCAACTCGATCCATTATATTTACGTATTTATGAACACATGTTCACTTTACGTTTTGTTGCGGCGTGCAACCCGATCCATTATGTTTACGTATTTGTGAACACATATTCACTTTATCATATTTTCCGAAGGTCAACTAAGCAATATTCTCTTTTTTTTCAACATTCTGTCTTCCATGCTTGTAACTGTTATAACTTTTCAACCGTAACTCCAACTAAGGTGTTACTTACGCTGAAACTAAGGTAACACAGAGATATTCCACTGTACCAAATTTCATTTAAAACTACCTTGGGTAACTAGCACAAATCTATCCTTAAAACAGCCACATGGAATTTGTTTCGCCAGAATTTCTATTAAACGGGACCGAATCTTAAAATAGTCATAACTTCTAATCCATAAGCCCGTTTGAGTCCCGTAAAATCTCAAAATGACCACAACAGAGAAATATAGAACTTCTATCGGAAACAAACTTTCAGATTCTTCACCCATTTGTACCGTTTTAAGTATCAACGTCCTGTCCTTCTGGATTCCGATGAATCCGAGGCAGAAACTTCAAACTACAATAACTCTCAACTCCTAAGTCCGTTTTACCTAATATTTAGTTCAATATGTTCATAATGGAGAGATTTACAACCATGTATATTTTTATTTCATTCTAAAAGGTAAAACTCAATAAAAATAGTTCGTAATTATACCTTTCCGAATTTCGACCAAATCCAAGGTAGGAACTTCAAACTATGATAACCTTTAAAACATAAGTCCGTTTTACCTCATTTTTGGTTCGATATGTTCATAATATAGAGGTGTACAATACTTCTGAATTTCATCCAATTCTAACATTTATAACTCCGTGAAAACAGTTCGTAAAATTCATGATGCAACTAGTGTCTAAACAAACAAAGGTTCATGATTTCTTTTCAACACTCAATTATTATTCTAACATGTATTGAACTTAAAATAAAGGATTTCACTAAGAATTTCTGAGTGAGAAAACTCATCTTGTAAGCGCAAAAATGATTGTTGTTCTATTTCTAAAACTGACCCTTGCTCCTTTGTATTTTTTATTCTAGTTCTTCTTGCCTTCTTTGTATTTTTTCAGATTTGTTTTCTTCTTATTCACTTGTTTTTTTCTCTGATTTTTCTATCCTTTGTGCTGGATACTTTGTTTGTGTATAAGTACCATATACTTGAGATGTTTGTGTGTAACATAAACGAGGTGGAAGGACAAGAGTTAGAGGGGAATTAAAGATGAGGGGGGAAGGGAAATGAATGTGCATTTGATGGTTGAACACTAACGTAAATACTTGTTCTTCTTAATGGCTATAAATGAAGCCGATATATTGACTCTTCATTTCCTTACCCTTTGGACTGAACAATAAACACGTGAAAATTGTAAATTGTATATTTGTTCCTCTTAATGGCTAGAAATGAAACATATACATTGACTCTTCTTTTCCTTATTCTTTTGCTCCCAAAGGCAATTCATGTAAATGTCTTTCTTTTACTAATATATATCATTTATATTATATTTGAGTAGACACATAATGTTATTATATAAGCTTTCAAATTGTACCCCATTTAAATGGGCGTAACATAGATATAAAATAGCTCTCAAATTGGACCCCCATTTAAATGGACGTAACATAGATATAAAATAGGATCAAAGTGTTGTATACTGATACTATAATTACTTCAATTTCTTGAGGAGAATAATTTCTTTTTGTATTATGTTATTTTTTGTTATTGTAACAATAATTTGGGGCTTCACATTCTCTCTTTCTTAAGCAACATTCGTCCTCGAATGTAAAAAAGGTAACAATAATTTGGGACTTCACAACATGTTTGTGATATGGTCCTGTTGTCAACTAATATAGATGAGTTATAATGATCAAGTCATTTGGATAGACACTTGACAGATCCTAAGCTTGATTGAATGTTTCATGAATGAAAGAATTTTATCTTCCCACATAGAGGTTCAGTTCACATGTTTTGTGTAGCTAAACTTACATATTAAGTTCGTCTTCCGGTGCAGTCTAGGAGTTCCGTGAAGATCCTAATGTAATTAGTGACGATATGTAAAGGCATGAAGGGTAACACTAAGTCAAATATTCCGTCGATTGAAGGATGTAATTATAAGGAGATTAAATATATGTTCGGTTGATAACCGGGACATAAGAAATAGGAACAAGGCTGAAAATTTGAACAGGACCGCGGTGCCGAAACACGCGTAGGCACCGCGGTGCCACTTACTTTGGGCCGCGGTGCCGAGACATTTTCGGGCAGTCCGAATTTTAGCCAGTCCGAATTCTGTTGGGCCTGGCACATGGAAACCCTAGAAGCCTCTATTCTCAATTATAAATAGAGGGTTTTCTCCTCCCATTTCAATACACCAATTGCAAGAGATTAATCTTTTCTAAAGCTCTGTCGGACTCCCTAGCATTCTAGACTTAGCAATTACATCAAAGTTTTCTAGAACTTGCAAATCGAGGGACGTTTGCGTGTGCATCCTCGGACTACACAACCTCAGATTTCGCGGATTACTATCTACAAAATGTAAGTCTTCTATCGAAGTATTACATACACTTTGTGCTTATTTTACATTACATATCATACTACAGTTTGACCGCCTATGTCGGGTATGAAACATAAAACTTCAAATTCCGCTACTTGTACGAACCCGGCGTAAACACCTACAGTGGTATCAGAGCCTGGACTATTTCGTGTGATATGTGATGAATATTAATGATAACATGAGTTAGAATTTGTGTCACGACCCAACCCCGGGCGCGGCGGTACCTACAAAGTACTGCATCGGTATGTGTCGGAGAATAGCGGAACATACATAACACATAACTTATAAAAAGTAAACATCAGCGGTAGATAAGTGCCTTTTCATAAAACATACTTAAGCAAAGTATAGTAGTACTGTTGGTTCTTAGAGCCCAAACCATAAATGTGACCACGGACTTAAAGATAAAAGCGTGGCGGGACGGGGCCCGCCATACCACGAATGTACAAAATACCTATAGCATCGTGGAATGTCCGTACCAATAAACAAGCTTGGAGAAATGGAGCTTCGACACGGAATCGTGATCCTAAACGATGATCCACGATACCGCTTACTGCGGCGTGAGCGCGGCCAGAAGAAGTCGATACCTGACGTACCAAGTATGTAAAGCGGAAAATCGTAGTAATATCATAAGTCAAAATATAATTTGAGTCATAAACGAAAATCGGTTTACTTTGCACCGTGTCTTACTAACAATGAGAGCAACAAATGTATGTATATATCTGCGTAAAAATAGGAAGCTCATGATCAAAGCAGGTACCTCGCGTAGTATCATTAAGCAATCCTACTCCGGGACTATTTCACCCGCATAGGTCCTGTGGACCCGCATGAGGTCATCCGCCTCGTCATGGGACTATTTCACCCGCATGGGACTATTTCACCCGCATGGATCCTGTGGACCCGCATGAGTACCATCGCCGTACTCGCATGGGACTATTTCATCCGCATGAGTACAAACGCCGCACTCGCATCATGGGTAGCAAATCCATGGCATAAGTAGTAAACCATCCTATTGGAGCATACCCGTGGGCCACCCATCGTGTCAGTATGTCCAAAGGAAATAACAAGAATCCGCATACAGTGGGCACCCAACGGCGTGTCAGTATGCCAACAGGAATTAACAAGAATAAGTAGTGAACCATCCTAATGAACGCATACCCGTGGACCATCCATCGTGTCAGTATGTCAAAAGGAAATAACAAGAATAACCCGGGGTCTACCCCGTAAGAACATATCACCTAGCACAACCGGCTATCATATATAACATAAGCGCTACCGGCCTATCATATCATAACATAAGCGCTACCGGCTTATCATACATAACATAAGCGCTACCGGCCTATCATATCATAACATAAGCGCTACCGGCTTATCATACATAACATAAGCGCTACCGGCCTATCATATCATAACATAAGCGCTACCGGCTTATCATACATAACATAAGCGCTACCGGCCTATCATATCATAAGCAAGTTAAGAAATCCCCTAACTTCTTATTAACATTATTAACATATCCTCTCATTTTAGTATACCTAAGGCACCAACATGTCTTTTAATAGAAAAATCCGGGAATTCAACCCAAGTACCATGCACCTCTAACTTTTAAGAAAAACTCTTTTTATACAAAGATTCCAAGATACTATTCACCATAGTATCAACTATCAAGTTACGATTTCTTTCCAAGACAAGTCTCAATTCCTTTTAAAAATATAATAAGCTTCTAAATCAAGTGACTTCATTTCCTTTAAAACCTTAGGCAACCAATGCCTAAATATCAATTCACCTTTCTTATTTTCAAATCCTTTACCCGTACTTGTTTTAATTAGAGTAAACCTTTCAAGAAAACTAATATAACCAACTTCCCATAAAGTCATTATATTAGCGTTATCCCTTTGTCAAATACATTTTCCCCTCAATCCAAGGGACTTATACTTTTGAAATGAAACAAGTATCATATACTTTAAAACAAGTATAGATTATCAAATCTTGTACGTATACCGTACTACATAGATACAACTATTCATGCTCAAGAGATAGGAAAGCTCTACATACCTCTTCGGTCAATCCACTTGCTAAGTCCAACTACCGCAAGTAATATGTCAACCTATAATAACCATAGTGTTTTGATTAACCTCTAATTTCAATGTAGAAATTCCAAATTCAAGTTACCAATTCCTAAGGAAAATTGGGCAGCATTTCCTTTGTTTCTACTCACTTGCCACCTTTTTCAAAGGCCGATTTTCAACACTCAATCGCCTCCTAAAGGCCCAACATCCAAACCAACACAAAGGGGATTACACACCTAATCTTGGGTATGTAAAATTCTGCCCCACAAGTTATAATACTACACTTAACAATTCTAAAGTAGTTTGTAGGCTACAACATGCTCATAATATCTTTTTAGCCAAAACCTTCATACCCAACCCACATTTCTTGCATGCAATGACTCTAATAGCATTATTTACTACCACAAGTACTTTCTTCCTAATATGCAATACTAAAAACTAATAATAGAGGAAGAATCATTACCTTAGAGCTTTAGCCAAATTTATTCAACAATTTGCTAGCTTCTATTCCAAGAACACCACCACAACAACCTTCACAAGCTAGCCACAAGCTTCCTTCTTGCCTTTTACTTTTTCAGATTTTTCCTAAGGCTAGAATGTCTCTTGGGATTTTAGAGAGAAGGAGGAACTTGAACTTTTAAGAGAGAAGGAGGAGCTTTTCTAAGAGAGAGATGAAAGATGACCAAGTCTTTAAGACTTGGTCAATATAATGCATGAAGAAATCAGATGGGGGGGGGACACTTGTCACCCTCCCAAGGTCTTTTAAAAGAAAAATCTGACTTTTCCTAAGTTTTCGCCCGAATCCGCCTCGGGCGCGGCCTGCTTCCGGCGCGCAACTCTGCGGACCCTCGGATCTTCGTGCGCGGCCTCGCTTCCGCGCGGCGCTGAAACTTCAGCGACCCCAAGACTTTCGCGCCACGGCCTGCATCCGGCCGCGTCCTGTCGCGCTGTCAAACACATATCTGTCCGACTGCGCACTGAACTTGTAATTCTCATAACTTCCTACTCTGATGTCCTATCGACGAACGGTTGGTTGCGTTGGAATCTAGACTCAACGAACTACGCCCTAGGCCTTTGAAACACTTAGGAACTCTCAATGTACCGGGTCATAACCCGCCTCAAAGTTGACTAAAAACCCGTCCGGAACAATCCGTCAACCTATCCTTTGGAAATTTTAAGTCTTACATGCTTTCGTACACTCTCATACGTAGGGTCAGAACTACGGGGTATAACAATTTGTTTAGATCTATATTTTATGTGTTTAAAAGCTTTAAATTCCTAAATCTTTAGAACACATGGTCCTTGTACCCAGATCTGTTAATACAATAATGTATTCGAGAAAATCAATCCAATAAATAACTCTTCTAAGTTGATATCCATTATTCGGCTTAAAGCATGATGCATTGAAACTATACATGTCTAACGGGCCGAAGTCGGGCCGGTAACCGCTTCACGGGTTTAACAGGATTAGGATCGATTCTGCGTCCGGTTCATGACTATCGGTCAACCGATCCGATTCATCTGGATTTGGTCGGCGTGCGGGTCAAGTGCGAGCAGACCTACCGGTCCGTTTTTTTTTTTTGAATTTCTAGTATTTATTTTCTATAATGTAAACTAAATTCAATTTAAATATGTAATATAATAATATAATATATAATATAGTTTTATATATTAAAATTGAAACTTTAAAGTTAACTTTCCATTTTATAGTTTATAAATTTATACTTTATAGTTTATAGTTTATAACTTTATACTTTATCTTTATTTTATAGTTTACTTTATAATACTGTTATAGTTATACTTTATAGTTTATAACTTTATATTGTAATTATACTTTTATTAATTTATTAGATTAGTATATATAAGTTAACAAATAAGTAATAACAGATTAACAACTAAATAGATAGTAAAATTAAAACTAATGATAAGATGTAAACTTTTGAACTTTCATAATGTTAATAAGAGTACATAATGAAGTAATAATAACTTTATTTACATATTATGCATCCTTCTTGCAAGTTCTTCGTAATCTATAGGTTGATTGAATTGGTTATGCTCCATAGCCTCTAAATTTGGAGTATTAATTACAGTCCCGCCTCCGCTCCCGCCTTCCAAAATATTGTCTATTTCTTCATCTTCCGGAGAATTAACGTTTCCACATCCTTGATTTCTTCTCTCTGATCTGATCCAATCTCTTAAGCAGACTAACACTTCTAATGTGCTTCCACCCAATGAGTGACGTGTGTCTCCTATTTGATCTCGTGCTTGTCTAAATGCACTTTCAAAAGCCACTGTTGAGATCGACACATTAAGAACATGTCGGGTCATCGCTGCAAGTACCGGAAATTGTCTTTTGTTATCCTGCCACCATTATAAAGGGTCAAAACTCTTATTCGGCTCCGCTGGCTTTTGCAAATAAAATTGCATCTCATCGCAAGATCGACTTGTGGTTGCTTGTGTTGTAAAAGTGCTCCATATATCTAAAGATTCTTCTTCATCGTCATCTTCATTGAATCCTGAAGATGTAGACACTGAAGCAAAACTAGAAGGAATATTAGTAGCAGAGTTGTTGTTATCATGTAATGTAGCATAATATTCATATAATGTAGTTAAATTAGTATCAAGTGTACTTATGCAATCAAATGAAGATGGAGTTTCTGTTGCACCTACTTCCATATAAGTATATAAACTACATATTAAATTATGACAATCTACTTTTTTAATAGAAGGATTTAAGACTGCACCAATACAATAAATATCAGGAATAGGAAAAAAATATTTTTTAAATTTTTCAAACATAAGTGTAACTGCATCTTTATATTTCACATTTGATTTTAAACCATAAAGTAAATATGAAATTTCAGCTATATGAGTTAAAGCATTACAAACTGTTGAGTAATAAGATCCTGAAAATTAAACAGTAACAGTGAAAAATTTACGTAAATTTTTTAAAATTTCACCAATTGATTTCCAATGTTCGTCGGTTAACATATACATCACGTTCTTACAATGCGCATTTGCAACATGTGTTATGGGGTCTTTATACTTATAACATTCTTTTAACAATAAATAAGTATAATTTCACCGTGTAATAATCTCTTCTGGCATGAATTTAGGTCTCAAATTAAATTGTTTACATTTTTCTTTAAATTCTATAATTCTATTTTTTCTATTATTACCCTGAATAACTCCAACAACTCTTTTGACAAGTTTTATTTCAGGTGAAAATAAATCAAGACCTCTTTTAACAATTAAATTATAAATATGACAAGCACAACGAACATGAAATATATGAGGAAGTGGTGGTTGTACTTCCGCTTTTAAAAGATCTACAACAACAGTATTATTAGATGCATTATCGAATGATACACAAAGTATTTTATTATAAAGATTATATTTTTGGGCATAAGAACAAATAGTTTCGCTTATATATTTTTCAGTATGACTTTGATCCTCGTCATACGCAAAAGCAATAATACGTTTTTTCATTCTAAAATTTTCATCAATTCAATGACAATAATTGTTAAATAATCATAACTGTTTAAAGCATGTCCAATGTCTGAAGTAAAACTAACTAGGCATGGAAGGTTAGCAAATAAATATTGCAAAAAAATAACATAATCATTATGAAGTCTAAAAATATCGGCTCTAGTAGTACTACGAGGAACACCTTTAAAAAAAAGATTATATACTCTTTGAATATATGTAATTAAATATGAAGAAGAAGCAAAAGAAAAAGGTAAACAACCTCCGACAATCATTTTTGTTAATTCAATGCGATCCTTTTTTGGATCGTACTTAGCCACCACCCTCCCAGTTAATGGATTAAGTTGTTGTTGACCGGGTTCAAAATCAGAGACAGCATTCCATTGTGTCGTATGATCGTGTTTTATATGTCTACCTATAGTGCCCGTCCCGTCGCCACCACTCGCCTTATGTTTATAAGTTCTCCCACAAATATTACATTTAACTCTATCAGTACCCACAACTTTATCATAAAAGAGCCACACTTTACTCCTTTTTTTTCTTGCTACTGGTTCTGGTAAAGGAGGTCTACGACTACCACTAGCAGTACCAACATTGACAGAATGAACACTAGTAGGCGTAGGAGGTTCATTTTCTTCAAGTTCAACAATATTATCTAATTGAACGTTACCATATTCATTATCTTCTATTCCAAAATCTTCTTGCATTTGATCATAATCTATATTTTGATTAGATGATGAAGAACCTATAGATTTTTTACTCCTTGAACTAGATTTACGGCGTAATCCCGATAAATTTGCCCCCATCGAAGACATTATAAAATATTTAAATAATCAACAAATAAATATGATAATTTAATAAAATAATTAGAGAATGAAACGAGTGTACCAAACTTCGGGATTCAGAATTCAATTGAAGCTCGAAGTCTTGCGTCTTGCTACTTTGAATTTCAAAACTAATAATAATAATAACTTGAAAATTGATAATAAAGATAATTATGAGAGTATGAGAAATTGAGAATAAGATAATCGAGAGAATTTTTGTGTGATAAAAATGAAAAAAATATAAAGAATTTATAGATTTTTTAAAGGGTAAAAATGTAATTAAAAAAAATAATTAAAAAAAGCAGTGAAATGACCGTTGCTTCCCCCTCCCAACGGTAACATTACCGTTTTTTTTATTATTTTTTATTCTGGTCGTCGGTTCGGTTAACCAGAACGTAACGATTTAGATTATCGGGTCTAACTGTCCCGCTACTGGTTTTAACATAACCCGTGCGGGTTGGGGTTGGGGGCCAACCCAACCCCCAACCCGGTAAGCCCTTAACGGTCCGATCCGGATCAGAGTTTCTACCGGGTCAACCGGTCCGGTTCCGGGTCAATCCGGACCGTTAGACAGGTATAATTGAAACGAAGAATGTGAAGAAAATTAAATTTGATGGTCGATGAACATGTAGTTTTAATGGTGATGGTAATACAAGTGATATATCTGAAAGATCTGGCCCTAAATTAGTTTTAGCGGTTCAGAAATTTCAGATTTTGTGTTTCTGGGGAGAAGACACCGCGGTTCCACGATGGAGCATCGTGGTGCTAGGGTTTTGGCGCTACGGATTCCACGATGGAACAGGGTCTTTGCCGAGATGAAGCGAGAGCACCGATCTGTTCATGGGAGCAGCGATGTTGTTCATCCAGAAGCATAAAATTAATTTTCGGACATTCAGCCTTCGAGGCACCGCGGTGCCTGTGACGGCAATATATGAGGCACCGCGGTGCCACCTGTTAGGACCGCGATGCTAATTAATTTTTATAGATTCCAGTGAGTCACTACCTCTGAGGCACCGCGGTGCCACCTGGTTGGACCGCGGTGCCGACGACGGTGAATAATAAAAAAAATTGAAAATCAGAAACAGAACTTTATAAGTTTCAGATTCTGAATCTGAAGTTTTTAAAAGTTTCAGTTTCTGAAAATAAGTTTTGAATCAAACAGATTTGGTCCTTTCGGGCAAAGCTGTAAATTAAAATAAGTTTTTTGAAAATTGATTTTAGGTTCTGGAAATTACAAATAAGTCCCAGAAACTTGAAAATATTTTATGAGTTTTGAAATTGTATTTTCTGAATTTATAGAGATTCAGAATTGAACTATTAAATTATGTGGAACCTTGAGGAGCAACCAAGCTAAACTATTTTGCACCACAGTCAATCCAAAATTGCTTTCAAGGTCATGACTTGCCATGATGCAACGTTGATTCGATAAGTTATTTTCTTGTTTAACTTGTTCTTGATCAATATTGTTCTAGTTTTTTCCTACATTTTATACACGGTCTCCCCATTTGCTGGACTAACAAAAGTAAACTGAATCCAAATTAAGGTCAGATACATGCTCCTCTCGAAAGATTCTGTTGAAGGTAACAAGCTCCTTTTCTTTTCCTCCAATTTCTCCGTTTCACTTTCACCTGACAATATAATAAATTTGTTACACAATCAATGTTATTTACTGTTTATTTTAAATTATCAATCAATATTTATTAAATAAAATTACCTGCCATTAAATTCTAAATGACTTAATTGTGTAAAATATTTTACACAATTAATGCGTCGAATTAAGCTCATTTTCTTTTAAACTTTTGTTGCGTGGTTATAAGGGGTGATAGGGAGGTGGATGAAGGAGGGGTTGGTGGAATCCTCGAATTAACATCGCAAAGTTATTTAAAGGATATATTTTTTCAAGATGACCATTTTAAATCGGAAAAATCGAAAAATAGAGATCGAAAAAAATTGTTTTTAATTGATTTGATTTGGTTTATAGATTTAAAACCCGATATAATTAGTTTACTTTGTAAATGAAAAAACCGAATCAATCTAACTTATGTACACTCTTTGGTGAGGATTGTCCAAAATCATATAAGGAGAAAACAATTCATTCCCTCAAATTGTGTACTTAAGGCGTGGTTTTTCTAGCTAGTCTCTACACTTATGAAAAAGCATGACACCCTTAGCTAATTCTTACATCGATAAAACACGAGATAAATGCCTCTTTATAAAGAAACTAACCTTAAACCCTAATGATGCATTTTAAAATCGTACGGGACGACGGAGAATATTATTAGTGGTTTGGACTATTATAAAAAGTCTAACAATTCATAATTAACTTTCTAGTTTCAGAGTCTTGACATTTTTCACAAATGAGAGATAAAGTCAATGAAAACTTGAAACCTGATCTATCAGCAAAAAAGTTAATTAAAGACAAGACCTTGAAATAATATACCTCCAAACAAACAGCATTCAAATATGAATTACTGCAGCGACTTATCATGCATTCCACTTTGGAAAAAACAAATCAAGCATTATATTATTCCACGACGCAGTCTGGATAAAGATATAAAAAGAAAGCCTATCCAGATATTGCAACAATTATCTTGTTATCATATAAATTGTAATAACAGCTGAACAAGAAAGTCGAGACCATATTCAGGACCACATATTTGGATGTTTCATGCAGTTATCTGAAAGTGGAGTTTGAATACACATGAATTTCACGAAGAATGCAGCAAGAAAGACAGAAACATTTTACCTTAATCTGTATTCATCCCTCACGAACTTCTTTTTTATTTATTTATAAAAAGTCTAAAACATTAGGCATACACTAGTACAAATAGAAATTCGCTCACAACAGATTCAAATATACCCTAAAATACAAAAATTCCCTTTTCAAAACGAATTTAAGCTATATATCCCGACAATATAAAGATTATTGTACATTATCAATGAATTTTAACTGGTAAAACTATGTATAATAGACCCTCGTTGACCGGCCCTTCTCCGGACCCACTCGTAGCGGGAGCTTAGTGCACCAGCACTTTTATCAATGAATTTTAACATGTAGTAACATGTTAATTACTATTATTAACAGATTATCATTAATCAATAGTAACATTGAGTTTTGTGACAAACCAAACACTTCTAAAGCCGTTAGTAACAAGTCACAATACTGATGAAGTCATTATGCTTTTTCTTGGTCCGCATGGACAGCTCAACTGGTTCTCAAGGGGGATAATTGGAAAATTATGTTTTCCTTAAGGCAATAGTAATATAATTACAATAATATTCAGTTAATTAGAAAGTAGTATTCATAAAGGCTAAGGCAAATTATTTCTCACTAGAATGACCATTTTCTTTTGCTTTATACTTGCTCCTAAGAATATAATATTCCCTAGAATAAAATTTCTTTATAATGAAACAAGAGTGTTTTCACAAACATTAAAAGAATAAAATCTCAATTTGGGACTCTTAATCTCCTTATTATTTTCACGAATATTACAAACAATAAAACAACTACATCTACATTTACATTTTTTTGACACACATAAAGCTCCGGAATATTGAGAAAACAGATGAACAAACCAGTCCTTATCTCTTTCACAGGTGCCATTTTTGTTGTCAATCAACATAGCTCTGCCGCAAAGCAAATAGATGTCAATCATTATCAATTCTTGCACTTGTTTTGAGAGCTTGAAAGCTTTTTCACTAATTGAAGTATATATTGCTACATAACAAAAAACCTAGGTAACCAAATAATAACGTAAAATTGAACATTTATCACTATTGAGGGTTGTGCGGGATGATTGCAATTTTCTTCGAATATGTTCTTGAATACATTCGAGATGGGAGTAAAACTGAGTTTTGAGTATTGAGAATCCCTTTTACTATAGATGAACTTCCGACCTACCTGACTCGAATCCGGATCAGTACTCTTTACTTGAATTACTGATATTGTCAAGTGTAAGACTTAAGAGGACTAATAGAAAAAGTTATTTAAAAATATTGCGGTTGTTGAGTATAAAATGTCACATCAAGAAGACGATTTTTTAAGCTACCACAGTTCTTAACACTTTGACACTTGATGATTTAGAAGGAAATTATATTCATTAAATACAAGATGTCCATGAATCAACATACATCTAACACAAGGGAGGAGGTATTACAAGTAATTATAGTTGATCAACCTAAAGCAAAAGAAAAAACATTGAATCCGACTGACACAAATCAAAGAGGTCAGAATTCCATAGGTAAAAGACGAGGAGGAGGTAGAGGTAATTTTCGAGGCTGTGACCCGTGGGCATCTAATACCAAATGGGCTTTCTCATACTAGATGATTAAAACAAAAGGATAACAAATTTGAACATGTATAACATTAATCACTAGAGCAGCATAAAAACTTACACTGGTAGCCATATGTAATATTGTAATTCTCCTTCAAGTAGTCTACCACCAGGACTGGAGGAAACCTGTTGACAGATCACTACAATTATACTTTCAAGAAAGTAAAAGGAACTGAAAAACGAATGGAAACCTGAGCCTTGAGCATATTGCTGATGCTCAAATGTAGCATATGATTTCCATGAGTAGAACTTTCAGCACAAACATTGTAAGCAGTACTGTTAGCCCCATTGTAGCCAGAACTATTCCACCATTGTAACCAGAATTTGATCCCACTTTCTTTTTTAACTTGAAGTAATAGGGGTATCCTACAAGCTTGTAACATGTTTCCTTGGTATGTCATTTCATCTTACAAAATTCACACTGTAAGTTGGAATTCTTCTTGAACTTTGGATTACCTCCATTTCTTGAATACAAAGCAGTGTCCACTGACCCTTGAACCCCAGTTCTTGAATACATAGCCCCATCATAAGAACCTTTCCCAATAGCTGGATTTGCCCTTAAGATTCCTGATGTAGGAACTACAAATTTTTAGCTTTGATCACTCACAACCATTGAGTATGCTTGATTAATTGATGGTAAAGGGTTCATCAACAAGATTTGAATCCTTGCTTGCATGTAGGACTCACTCAATCCCAAATTAAAACAGTTTCATTTTTTGCAAATGTAACACATAATCTTTTGACTTGGGACAATCACAAGTGGGGGCAGGGATAATTGCTTCAAATTTCTCCAACAGTGTTTTCATTCTAGTAAAATATGCAGACAGACATAGTTTCTTGGCTAAAAGTAGCAATTTCTTTGTGCAAATTGTAGGATCTTGAACCATCTATCTTAGTAAATCTTTCACGAAGTTCATCCCACACAGTTTGTGCACAAGTTGCATACATTATACCACCAAGAATACTACTAGATACATCATTCATGACCCAAGATAACACAATTGCATTTACTCTATCCTACCTACCCCCAAAGAATCAGAAAACTTCTCCTTAGCACCAGAACCATCTACAGTTGCTAACTTATTACGACCTGTAGTGCAATTCTCATAGAATTATACCATATACCATAATTTTCGATACTTGTTAGCTGAAAGGAGATGATATGAATGCCACTCACATTGGTTGGGGAGAGGTACAATGTGTGATTGTAATCGATTTCAGTAGGAACACCAGAACCAGATGAATTCTCTTGATTCTCTGTGTTTGCGCTTAACCCATTCAAATTTTCGGTCATTTTTTAATCAATATTTTCAGACAAAAAAAAAAGAATAACTTTGAGACAAAACTCGATCAACTGATTTGTGCGGAAGAGATATTATATCACAACAAGCTGGGATTACTAGCTTAGAAGCTCTGATACCATGAAATAAAGTGAGAAGTAGAACCCCGATTTAGGGGGTAGAAGAAGAAGAAAACATATCAAGGAAGAAGAAGTATAATACTGTATCAGAATAACTCTATAATATTTTCCATTGTAGATCTCCAACATGGCATAACTTCTGAAATTCCCAAAAGAAAAGTATTAAGTGAAACAAACAATGTATTTCTATGTGATTCTACATAGTAAATTTTAATTGAACATTATTTAGAAAATCAAGCAAATAACAACTACAACTACGCTTCAATCCCAAACAAGTTGGGATCGACTATATAAATCTTCTTACTGTCCATGTCGCTCCATTAAGCTTGTCTCAGTTCAACATTATCTCCCACTGATTTTCCTTGTAAGGTTTTTAATGAGGCAACCAAAATGTGTATTATTAAAAATGTGTATTCTTGTTCCTTTACTAGAATTTATTTGTAGATACTATAGTAATTGTGTCCATGTTACAGACTCATGTGGGGTTAGAGCACTATATGGAGGAGGTGGGTGGCGAGGCGGATCCAATAGCTTTTACTCATATCTTGTATATGTATAAAAATATCTATAAATATTAAATTGTAAATCCAATTAGGAGTACTATTATATATTAATTTGAGTTCAGTAGAAAACTTCAAATCATGGATACGCAACGGATACTACATATTATTTCTGTTATGATCAGAGAAAGATAGGTGTCTTGTGTCTGTTGGGATGAAGATTAGCATTTTCATAATCACAGACTCATCGTACATGTGTATGTGCTGCCATTGGAATGAAGAATTTCAGTCGATCTATCTGGTTTTTATGTAAAGTGGATAATTACGTCCTCTATCTTATACGTGGTGAAATTGGGTTTCACCCTGTTTCTGCCGCTCTCCTTCAATGAAAATCAGCTATAGTGTTGGAGGAAAAAGGGTGCATAAATATCTAATTGAGAGATCTATCAATTGTATTGTAGGATTAAAGTGGGAACTTGAGAAAATTGGAATAATAGGAAATGGACAGACGTTGGATCCACAATTTATTTTTGATGACTATTAACGGTGATTCTTGTAAACCCTATCAAATTTATGTTATCAGACTCCACTATGTGCGTTTTGCATATCTGGTTTGAAGGCAGGTTATCATAGGTTTAAATATAGCATAAAAAATAAATTACGGTGAGGTTTTGTACAATTCATAAATTAGAATCGGAACAAGGCTGATTAATTGAGATACGTTTATGCCAATAACAGCTTAGATATAGACAACTTTCGAGATTCAAAATGAAATTAATTTCTACTCTAAGGGTGGGTATCAATTGTATCACTGTAGCAAAAAACCTTACCTGCTTGACAACAAAAATGGAAACAAAAAGCCGAAGTTGATCCTACTATAGGATATCAAGGTCAGTTTGCGCATCTATCTACATGCTTTTCAATAAAAGTTTATGTAATATGGGGACGACTTCAAAAGGGAACAATAAATATTTTACAACCAAGCCTCAAATCGCTCATCTCACATACAAAAATTGTTAATCCAGACGTAAGCTGCTCTTTGAAACTATGCGCTGCATCCAAGTGAAAACCAGTGCAAGGTTCGAAAGAGTAAGACATCGAGGCGCTGAGCTTCACAAATATCAGTTACCCAAAGTTTACCATTTGCCAAGAGGAGAAAGCCGTGCAGCAAACTGATAATAAAAAACGTCAATGCCTCTCAACTCTGGTCTATGAACTAAAAGCCACATCCAGCAAAATGGATACATGTGTTCACATTCTCAGATTATACAACAGCAAGGTGTATCATCTCCTGGCGGCAATCCTCCTGCTTCTTCTGACTCCTCTCAAAGTGCGTGCAGGAGAAACAACTCCAGCGAATCCATCTAGTGAGGGGAAATCCTCGTCTTCACTGGTGTCATCGGACCTCCACCTTGGACCACCATTAGTTTCTAGATGTACGGTGGAAGGACCCTTTTCTTCTTGGCTTTTTAAGTGACAATCAGGGTAATAACAACAAAAGTAGATCAAAGTTAAGATTGGCAACCGAACACATGACCACTAAATCTGCTCACTAGAACAGAAAAAAATTGAACATAAGGTTTACCTCCAGGTTATATCCATTGAATCATTTAATGGTAACATCCGGGGTCTATCAGCAGCATCTGACAGTAGACGTTTACCAGGAGAACTCATGTATGAATCTTCAACTGAATCTTTTAATATGCCTCTGTTGCTACTAAGAGAATTTACATTGTTGCTAGAAGTCTGGTGAAAAATATAAGATTCCTTTGGAAGCCCATTTTGAGACTTCTCGGGTGAAACTCTATATGTTTGAGAATTGTGAAGTCGACTAATAGAAAGTTCCCTTGATGAATTCCTGGTGATCTTCATCACAGGAGCAGGAGGATCAACACGACAGTTTGCAGGGGTTGAAATCTCATCAAATTTCAAATTTTTCCCAAGGATACTTTCAGGTTTCAATACTCCTTCAGCATCATCAAAGAAATGTGCTTGGGAACTGGGAGAACTATAATGCCCAACTTTAAAGCTAGACAGATTTAATGATCCCCTAAGTACAGGTGGAGCTTCAAGAACAGAAGGTTTAATAATATCAACTCGCTGAATAAGGGTAGACTCAGTAGGAGGATTAGCCAATAAACTGGTCAAGATAGGTTCTTGGGCTTCAGCATTGGACTTCTTAGAGATGTTGACTGTGTCATTGCAAGTAACTACCACTTCAGGCAACTTCCCTGTCCTTACTTGTTGTTGTAAGATATCTGGTAACAACTCTACTCCCTTGTCCTGAAAAAATATAACTTTTTTTCATAACACTACAACACATACATTGCAACAACCATCAAAATAAGTAGTCATCAGAAAAGCTGGAATGTGATCAAAGAGAAAACAGGAAAGGAAAACGAGAAGTCAGCTAGTTATCACATTTAAGCAATTAAATGACATTAAGTAGGAAAGGACTCAGCCTACTATCTTGTGATGCTTTTTCGTATATTGCCTCTTAATGATTTGTCTGGAAAGCAAGGTTGGGGATAAGTGAAGTACCATACTAAACAACCGTTTCAACCTTGCTATCTCAAACCTCACAATCCGACTTTTTTAAATATGCATCTCCAAATAACTTTAACAGATATATATTCAAGATTTCCCAAGATCTCATGCTCAGACAAACTAGGTAACATAAAATAAAAAGGGAATAGTACTTGTATCTGCTGGTTACCGTACATACTGGTCCAGGCATCCAGCAAGATACGATCAGTACTGGAACAACTAAAATTTAGAACATGGGAAGGAAATCATTTTATGTACAACAGTCCAGATAATCTGTTTGAATGAAAACACGAGCATTTCATTTAGGCAGAGGTATGTAACTAACCAGAGTAGGATCTGGATTAAAAAAAAAAGAAAAAAAAAGGAGAGCATGATTCACAGAGCAAACAAATACTATTCACTCTACCAATTTCCGATTCAAACACCAAAACTTAACACTAGTAAATATCCAAATCCTTTATATGCATAGAGAAAACAACCAATCAAAAAGCTGAAGGTCACTCACAACCAAACAAGTCCTCCAATGATTTATTGATCTTATCCTCGCTAAGACTTCTTCACTGACGGAATTTTGAGAAATGAAGCTTTCCTCCATGCTCTGAAGCTTCTGATCAACTTGGTATGCTTCAACATATCTTTGACGCTATACAAAATGACAACAGTAGTACAATTGTTAGGTAACCATATGAAATCCCTGTCGAGATGGATAGATTACAGAGTACCAAAAGTAATCCTGAAATCATCTCCTGCCAGTGCATATATACATATAACACAAAGCTCTTTTTTTCTTGTCTTTTCTGACAAACGTGGTGTCCGTGCCACCTTGCGCACACCTCGACCAGTACAGGTACCGGATAATATATGCTGTGCCCACAGCCCCACACGCTCACATAGAAGTTATTTTTGTATGGTAAACCATATAATTCTCATCAATAATGGTGTCACATACTTATCAGTAAAAAAATCAATAAGTCAATTTTTCTTACCACCAAAAGACATTCATATGATATTTGTGACGATACTAACACAAAATCCCAAAGAGAAATGTCAGACAAAAGTGACCAGTGTAATATGTGGAGCTTCATTCCATAAATTTAACACTTGAAGAGAACCGCAAAATAAACACAATAAAACTTAACAATACATCCAACATCAAGCTCATTGATGTTTAAGAACAAAAATTGCTTGATACACACACAGAAAAAGAATGCAGTTTTAGACAATAGCATTTTAGCAAAGAAGTATCTTGCATTAAGTTGTCTGTGTAACGTACTATTTGATGAAAATAATCAGGGTGAATAGAGCATGTACAGGCAAATGAAAAGACAATCATAATGTATTAGGTCAAAGACTGAGCTCCATAATAAACACATTTACTGCAAAATGGCTATCATAACTTGTTCCCAAAAGTTTGTTGTAGTAGTCAGGATGTCCCCCCCCCCCCCCGAGTCCTGACATACGTTTATTCCGTCTTCAATTCATATACTCTAAATACCATCCACACGTCCATCACTGATTGTGCTAAATGAGTATAACTAGGTAGGTGCAAATAGACTTGGGTGAAAAATCAACAAATCCAATTTTATCTATTTCACAATGTTTCTCAAATGTCACTCATCTGGATGGAATCTGATACTAATAAAGTTTCCTTGCAAATTCAAAGTCTTTAACAAATAACTTTCAGAATGTACAGGGCGTTTAAAGGAAGGAGAGATATTCGACATCTCTTCTGACAGGGACAGGAACAGCATTGCGTTCGACCTTTACCTGTTACCAGACACATCTGGTTAAGGCTACCAACTTCAATGGATCCAACACAGTTTCCCCAGAGTCAAAAAAAATTCAGAAAGGAACAAAATCAAAGTCAATCGTCCAGTAACTGCCAGTTGGTTGCTAGTGAAAAATCAAGTGCAATTTGACGAAAGTCTAGTCACCGGTGGCTAACACCAAAAGGGTTATTGAATAAACATGTTTAATTTTCTTATCACTACTAGGTAGTAGCTAGTAAATGAGTTCAAATGAGAGAGAGAAACAAGTAGGTGGGTACATGAGCTGCCAAAATAAACAAAAGTTTTCGGTGTGCAACATCAAGTCTGACAAAATTCCAGTATAGAAAAGGAACCTGGATGTAGAAGGAAGTACCTGTAAGTAAAAAACTACAAGAAGACTTCCAATGGCCGTTGAAGGATCCTCGGCGGCAAAATCCAGCAGACATTTATGAAGATGCTTCTCCTCATCAGCACTCCATGGCAGTTCTATCATGCGGTCAACCAAGTTCCTCCTAATGCAAAGACAACAAATTTCAGTGACAAGAGTCTCTACCCAGAGACCCCACGACCTGCATTGGTCCTCTACTTCAGCAGAAGCACTCTGAAAATGTTCACCCCTCAACTTTTTTTCCTTTATCTTAGCACAGACCAGCCTCTGATACGTGAATGCTTCAGTCAAAAGTCCACACTCCACCCGCACACGAACAGCAGTCACAGCATCCTGAAGTGAATTTAGCTGTGTGCCATCTTGTCCAGACCATCTCAGAACCATGAGAGCTGCATCAGGGTTTTCCCGCTCCAACAGAACCTGAGCAACCTTTGGGTGCATTGTCGGGCTTGATATTTCTGGGAGAAGTTGACAGGCTTCCTGGGATACAAGTAACTGACACTCAGCATCCACACCAGTCCAAAGGCCATATAGTTGCTTAAGAAGGCTCACCATGATGATTTCTTTATTAAAAATAGGACAAATTGAAGGGACAATAACCAAGTCTATTCATGTTGCAGAAATGACACAAGTTAAAACAATTCATAAGATTCCCAGGAAAAACTATAAAGCGGAATTGGGTTCATCACATAAACTCTGGCACATGTTACAACTCATTAGAGAGCACAGTTGAGATTAAAAATGATATGAGATTATTATAAGATGACTCAGCCTACAACCCGATACTCTCAGCAGCTATGAGTAAAACGGTACTTCCATCCTTACCTTTATGGCCGGAACTCCTCCGTCATCTAAAAGGAAAAATGTAAAGGATTCCAATAGCGAGTGCCTGGTCACACCAAAAGTGGCAGCAAAATCATCAATGATGCGTCTCCACTCCTCATCAGCAACTGTCCATTGCCGGTCAAACATAAAATACAAGAACTTTGAATGATCAAGGAAAAGAAAAAGGGAACATTCTCATGAAAAATCACTAAAATCAACTACTTATTCGAAAAAACAACAAAACAAACCCCAAAACCCAAAACCCAAAACATAACATTAATTAAATATTCTATTACAAAAGGATACAATTGCCTGTTTTGCAACCACCAAGTCTGAACTTCCCCGTAAAAAGAGAATGTCAGCAGCAGCTCGCACACTTTCAAATGGATAGCATCCTGCCATTCCCTCTATTTTTGACTGTGAATATAAAGAGCCCCCATCCTTCTGCAAATAGGCAAGTGCCAACTCTTCTTCATGATCATCTATGTCTCCCTGCTCTGCTGCTTCAATATTCGAAAGAGCATCTTCAATAAAGAGTGTGGAACGATATTCTGCATTGTATTCCTCAGAAAGATTTACTGAATCGGGCCATGCACGTTTAATTGCAGCAGATTTCCTTTCACGGACCACAGCTCGCCACGATGCAAAATTTTTATGCCGAGACTTCTCATTCTCCAAGAACTCATGTCTTATACACCAAATCATTATCTCCATGTGCTGCAGATTGGCACAGCAGTTATAATCTCATAAAATGCTATCAAGAAGTTGTCAGACCAGAAATATACAAAATTAACAAAATTGGTAAGTTACAAAACTCAATTTTTTTGACATAATTGATACAGAAAGCACCCGCTGGAACCAAAGATATTCAATCAACATGCATGTGGTAATCAATCACTAGCTCATCACACCATCCAGGATCTCTAGTTAATGCAAGAAGCATAAAGAAATAGTACATCTACGGAATTTCTATTTGTGATAATGCATGTGTTTCTTCAAAAAGCAACCAAAAATAAAACAGGCAAAAATAAGAAATGAGGAAGAGGTGGCTTGGGTCCACTTGACAAGAATCTCAGGAGCTTACCTGTTTTGTCTTTAAGATGCTCTCTTGAAGGTGGTGTAAATCATGAAGTTTTGCAGAAAGAGAACCTTTGAATGAAGATTCCAAGACATCAATAACGTTAGAGATACCGCCTAACTTCACAGAGAACTTGAGAAATAAACTCAAGTGATCTTTCAGTGAATGCATGGTTAGATTATCTATGATAAAATCAAGGGAACATTAACCAATCGTTATTTCCCCTTTGATAAGGAATTAGAAGTACAGTATAAGTTTAATAGTTAGGATACATATCACTTGAATCTCGGTCAAAATATTGTTGAACGTCCTCTTGCACCAATCTTTGATCACCACTTCATCAAGCAAGAAAGCAATGATGGGATCACTGGACACAGCACTTTCATCCATACAAACATCTGTCACATCTGTTTACTGCTGTTAAGACAACATAATAAATTAAACAACAGCTACTAAGAAATTAAGAGGTTTTATTTTCTTAAGTAAGAAAAGAACCACTCAACCAACCACCAATTGTTTCCTTCTATGGTTATCTTCTGACTATACATCAGTAGTCCATCCACTTTCACAAAGAATTAACAGAACAATAAAGAAAAAAGTTTAACAGCTTTTTAACTAATTTCTTTGCAAGAAAATTATCTGCAACTCAGAAGATGTAATCCACCACTAGTCTTAGTATAAAAAGGATACAGTGGCATATTAGAGAAACCAGATTGTTTTCTAGTGCCACATCAAACAAAGCATAAAGCCGCTGGATATCAGCAACCAGTTGTTTATCACTTTCCTCTTTCTCTTGCAATCTGTCATCACACCTCTTCGAGATGAGACCTGCCTCTATGCACTCGTAGTATAGGCGTAGTCTAAGTCTATTGGCATCTTTTGGTAAAGGGATCCTACATATAGGGCAAACATCACATCTCTGACTGCATTCCTCGCATAAAGAGGCATGACCACATAAATTCAACACACTTTGTACATGTCGTCCACAACTTCTTAGATCTCTAGTTGCCCGGCAGTGCTCCACTTTGGCTTCATCACATAATTCCAATGGATCAATTGATGCCAAGTGCTTCAATGCTCCCTGTAATGAGTAATATTAGCAAAAGGAAGGCAAGAAGCAGCTGTAAGTCCTGATCATAGAAAAACAACTAATGGAGCAAATGGCGGTGCTAGTAGGGGGGGGGGGGGGGGACGTCCTTGGTAAGTTGCTGACTGTCAGGGTACAACTAGACCACTAAAAGATGTTCGTCAAAATACCGCAACCAAAGATTGACCCCAGTCATATAGTAAGAAACCCACTTTTTCTACCACTAAAGCAGCTGCAATATTGAACACAGCACAGTGCCCAATCCGTTCACCCGAAAAAAAAGACTCAGAGGCGTTTGTTGTGACCAAAAAATACTTCCAATGAAGAAACAATTTTATGGTGTTTGGCTAAAGGAATATATTTTCCGAGGAAAACAGTTTCCATCAAAAGGGGGACTCCTCTCACTAATGAAGGGAATTAATTTTCCTTTATAACTATTCCAACTCTTACTCCATATCCCTCTCCTCCAAACAACACTTAGACTTTTTTACCAATCTGTAATAAAAAGGGACAGCCCGGTGCACTAAGCTCTTACTATGCGCGGGGTTCGGGGAAGGGCCGGACCACAAGGGTCTATTGTACGCAGCCTTACCTCACATTTCTGCAAGAGGTTGTTTCCACGGCTTGAACCCATGACCTCCTGGTAACATGGAGGCAGCTTTCATTTGAGCACAATATTCAATTTGATGCCCTCATTATCAATCTTCAATACATACTTTTCTTTTTAGAAAAAAAATCCACTAAGTAACCAAACACTGGAAAGAAGTCAGAAAACCACTTATTTTCCCAAAAAACATTTTCCTCCGTACCAAACACACAAAGGGAAAGAACACTAGCAAGAACCCTAGGTTGCTTAGTTGCTCCTGGGTCCAAGTCTTAGAAAAATTATCAACTGAAAAAACTAAATTGGATAACCAAGCAAGATACTTCAGTGTAGGGCGGCATAAAAGTCGGTCCGGACCGAAAAAATGGACCGGACCGAACCTGTTTGGACCGGACCGGTAATTTTCGGTCCGGTCCTCGGTCCTTTGAAATATTTTTTTCGGTTTTCGGTCCGGTCCAGGTTCGGTCCGGTCCGGACCGAATTTTAAATATATATATTATATTATATAATTCCTAATATATATTTTAAAAACCAGGTTCCAGGGTCCGGTTTTTAAAAAAAAAAATTGAATTTCCAATACTGAAATTGACATTCTCTGACACATTATCACGAAATTTGAACGTTGAAATATATTGTATATCACGAGATATTTAGCTTTGAAAAGGGAAAAAACGTAAAAAATTGGGGGACAAGTGAAATTGATTGGCAAGACGGACGTTTTTTGAGAAATCGACGGCTCCAAACCGCTTTAGCAGTTTGTCCGGCCCCGTCTCGAAAAAATACGCGAAATCAAATAAAATTATATCAAACGGACGTCCGAGCGCAAAGTTATGACCATTTAAAGTTTCACTAATTTACAGCCTATATTTGATATGTCAATACGTCCGGGCTGGCTGGCGGGGGGTGTTACAATAAAAATATAATTATAATAATTCGGTCCATTCGGTCCAACTAACTGGACCGGACCGAAAATGACCTGGACCGGACCGATAAATTCGGTCCGGTCTTCGGTCCTAATGTTTTGATTTTTCGGTCCGGTCCGGTTTTAACCTTTTGTGCAACCCTACTTCAGGGTGCCTAGCTATTTTCCTGGTTTTAAGTTTTAACCCTTGATTAAACTATGATGGTAATTCAATGATCTACTTCTGCATGCAGATTGATGCATTTATGAAAGAGCATCAAAATAAGATATGATAGCTATTTGTAGCAAATAACAAGTTCCAAGTACCAATGCATCTTCTCCAGAAAGGAATCATCATATTCTTTCTCGTACATGCAAGCAAGCAGTGCCCACAACTGACATACAAAGAAGCTCTCACTCAGACCACAAAAAGTTACCATCATTCTCAAAGATAACAAATTTGGACTTGGAATAGTTACAGATTTCCCCACATCAACATTAACCACATATGCTTAACCAAGGATACCTACTCATTTGATGAGGGCGACAAACAAAAAAATTACAGCAGTACTCCCAAACAAAATCTAGAGGGCAATAGAGAGGCTGATGATGTAAGAAGAGAGGAGAACTCCATGAATATAAGCTGCAGTCAATATCGTACTTGGCTCTTTCGCAGAAAAACCCCATGCCAAAATGAAATCTTAATGAAAAATGATTATCCCTAATAAATCCCCAGTTCGGTTTCTTAAAGCTATATCTCCGCCGTCCCCTGTTTCAGCATGCATACCATCCACCATTGCGGTTCCAATGAGAACACTCTAACAGGAAACCCTCCCAATTCCACTAGAACACCCAACTGCATCACAATAGACCTAACTCACCCCACAATACCTTGACAAAGATCGCACAAGCGGATACTTGAAAACATATTCTATTCTGCATGTTGGAACACCGGATATATTCCCATGGAATTGCTTAATAAGCAAAGCATATGAAAACAACAGTGCCACTAAAAATACATGTTCACATCCTGGAGTAACATCACAAAATAGAGTCATAATGAATACTGTAAAAGGCCAACAGCTGGACACTAATGAGGAAAGTTATAGCTGCTAGGGGTATGCTATAATGAAGAAAGGAAGAGCATAATCAGACAGATAATTTACACATGCTTGGTAATGAGGGTGCCATAGAAATGCTTAATGTACAAAAATGATGCCAGGCCTAAAGCAAAAATTACAACTCCAAGTTAAACACCTTACTGCTGATAGACTTTCCACATGGGGAATGAACATTGAGACAGCCTGTATATTCTGTCAAGACCCCTCTGAAAGCAGACACCAACTGTTTGTTGAATGTGGCTTTGCAGGAATCTGTAGTGCAGACTACTGGTTTGGTTAAAGAGACAGACATGTACATGTAAAGAGACAGACATGTACATGTAAAGACACAGACATGTACATGTGCTACATGGACACAGAATTTACAATGGACTGTTACTAATGCTAAAGGAAGATCCCAAGATGGACCATTCATGCTATTTGGTTAGAAAAGAACCAAAGGATATTTGAGAAAACAAGTACAGCTGTACATAAGTATAGGGACATAGCATGTACTTGCAACTTTAGAGCTTCTCCTGGAACCCAAAGGCTACTACAAATGTGTTTGTTTTAGTCTTCTAGCAACTGGAAAGTCTTTATTATATTTGGTTGTAGTTTATCCTGTACTTTACTAAAGGCACTAAGGATACCCTCCCAAGGAGGTGAGCCTCTAGTGACCCCAAGTTTTTTTTTTTGAAACAGTTAACATATCTATCTATTATAAACAAAGAATTTACACTAAAGGTGTATTTCAGTAATAGTTACAAGTAGTAGTCAAAAGAGCAAAACATACTACCTAGACCCCTCATAAACTGTCTAAAACACTAGTTATAGTTAAGGAAAGCTAGCTGTGGTCGCTAAGCTATAATATGTAATACTTCATTTGGTGATTAATAGAAGTCTAAAACATCAAAGGTGACCCCAAGTATTAATACATGTCTTATGTTGCTTTGTTCTTTCGAGTCATAGTTAAAGGGGCAGCACGGTGTACTAAGCTCCCGCTATGCGCGGGGTCCGGGGAAGGGCCGGACCACAAGGGTAAATTGTACGCATCCTTACCCTGCATTTTTGCAAGAGGATGTTTCGAGTCATAGTTATGGAAAGCAATCTGTGGTAGCTATATGTAATGCTTCATTTGGTGATTAAAAGAAGTCTAAAACACCAAAGGTGACCTCAAGTATTCATACATATAGTGTAATGTTACTTTGTTCTTCGGAGTCATAGTTAAGGAAAGCTAGATGTGGTAGCTAAGCTATAAAAATGTAATGCTTCATTCGGTGATTAATAGAAAAGTTTAATTACCAAAAAAAACTAATTTTGTTGCTCAAAAACCCGCTTTCTCCTTCAATTTTCAGTAAAATTCTTAAACCAAATAGGACATACTGCATACAACATCAAGAACAATACATACATCTTAATCTCAAACTAGTTAGGGTCTCTATATCCATTCAACTCTCATTTGAAGTATGTCATTCCAATACTCAATAATTAGCCCTAAAATGATAAATTAGATTCCTCTAAAATCAAACAATATACCTACACTGACATACAAATCTCTGTACACAGTAACAGAAAAGTTCACACTTCCTAACTACATATATTGCTATAGCACAAAAAGCATAAAAATAATGTAAATTAAGCTGTATATGGGCAAACTAACAGAACAAGGCGACAAGGAGAAGATAGATTTAACTTTAACTATTGAAATTAATGGAAGTATAAGAAGGTAAGTTGTAAGTGAAAATGATGTGTGTAGTTTACCTGAACACGGTGACAAGTGTAGTCCGGAGAAGACCGGAGACCGGGACCGCCGGTAGTAAAGTGAGGAAGTGCAGAGGTTTCGTCGGATCTTCTTCTCTCCATTGGTTGAGAGATTGCTTTAACGGAAACCTTATTGTCCAAGTAACGAAGTGAGATTTCGAAGCTTAACTTTCAGAGTGCCCGTGAGGAGGAGGAGGAGAAGAAGAAGAGGGAGGGTTTTTGAAACACTTTTCCGGTGTGCCTTTTAAATAACCCTCATGTTTTAAATAATATAAAGAAACAAAACATATATCATTATTACCATTTGAAGTTGAAAATTACAAATTTCTTGATTATAAAACAAATATAGCAAATGATCAATTAATATTGGACCAAAAGAATGATCAATTAATAGACTTTCTTTTCAAGTAATATTAAGAATAACATAACTAATTATTTATTATATTTAATTTTTTTAGATTCAATAAGTGAATTATATTTCTATCATGAATTTACAAATTTTATATTGACGGGTAGTCTACCAATCCTCCTCTTTTATTCGGAATGATACCTACACATTGTAAGATTTAGAGGCGAAGTTTAAAAAGTGAATAATGTAATACTTAGTGATTCTATCAGAATTTAAGTGATAAATTTTTTAATTATAGTGTTCGTATGAAATGTTACTGCTTAATATCAATTTTAGTTATATCTCTAAAGTATGGAATTAGAGAATTATAAATGTTATTGACTACGACATCTATCTGCATTTATAAAAATTCAAAATTAAATTTCTTCTGATTGATCCATCATTAATAGTATACCGAAAAAATAAAAAATAGTTTAGGAAATCAAAATCACTATTCCCATACTATCATAAAATAATTTAAATCCCCTATTTAGCAATTTGGGTGTCCTCGACATTACTTGCAGAATTGATGGCTAATTGACACTGATTAGACTACTTGTGATAAAGAGACAATGACAAGGATAATACCTATTAGTGCTCATACAAAGAACTTCTTGTTATAACACTTTTTTCCTGTGTATCCATGTAATGACTTGGAAAGATAGTGGAGATTGCTCATTCTGGATCATCAAGACTTGACTCATCATGCAATTAATCAAGTGCAGAAATGAAAATAGTCCTTTTACAAAAATACAAGGTAAAATTACATAAAATAAAGGGGAAATGATCAAATATACTCATCTACTTTACTTTATTAGTCAATTTTGCCCTCCATCAGCGAAAGTACTCAAATATACCCCCTCATGTTACAAATTGAGGCCAAATATACCCCTATCGTTAGCAAAGTATTCAAAAATACTCTTTTTTTTTAAAAAAAACTGAAAAAATATATTTTTTAATTAAAAAATCTGTAAAGTATTTTTTTTAAATAAATAAAATGTCCTAAAAAAACAGATTTTAAATCTGGATTAATTTAAACAAGAAAGCTGGAAAAATGATTTTTAAAAAAACAAATTTTGAGAATATTTTTTTATTTAAAAATGAGTTTTATAAAATCAAGAAATTTTCATATTTATAATAAAAGTCATTTTTTCAGATTTGTTTTAATTAAAAAAACAAATTTTCAGATTGTTTTTAAAAATATTATCAGGTAGGCACAACATACAATAAATTAAATACAATATAGAATAAGTTAAATACCTATATAATATGTTTAAAATGAGGCATATTAGTGTGTATTTTCCTATATAATATGTTTAAAATGAGGCATATTAGTGTATTTTCCTATATAACATGTGTATAATTTGGGTGACATGTAGCTTATCAATGTGTAAAAATGACATGTAGCAAATTTAAAACAAATCTGAAAAAAATGATTTTTATTAAAAATATGAAATTTTCTTCATTTTATAAAACTCATTTTTTTTTAAATGAAAATTGGATTTTTAATATGTACAATAATTTTTTTTTAAAATCAGTTTTTTTTTCAGATTTCCTTTTAAAATTAATCCAGATTTTAAAAAATATTTTTAGGACACTTTATTTTTTTAAATACGTCACAGATTTTTTAATTGAAAAGTTCAATTTTCCAGTTTTTTTTTAAATGGTATTTTTGAATACTTTGCTAACGATAAGGGTATATTTAGCCCTAACTTGTAACGAGAGGGGCATATTTGACTACTTCCGCTAATGGATGACAAAATTGACTAATAGTAAAGGGGTATATTTGACCCTTTTCCCTAAAATAAACCTAAAATAGTTCAACTCTTATTCAACCCCACACATGGTGAACCTAATATTAGAAAATGTTAAACTTAATAATCTATTGACAAAGGGGACGAATGTGTCTGGAGATACAAAAATAGCCTGACCTCATACAAGGATCAGAAACAACCATTTTACAGGCTATATGGCGAATTTGAAGAAGCAAACTTACACAGTGCAGTAACATCAACCTTCTGAGATCATACTTTACTTTGTCCTTTTATAGAGGAAAAAAATGGGCAGAAGAATAATTACTCCAAGACAAAGCCCACAGAGTTTTAAGCACTACCTCATCTTGGCATGCTTAGTAGGAAAAAAGAGTCAAACAGCTCATGAAGCCAAAGAGGGAGGAAGTGAGCAGGGACTGAGAACTCAAGAGGGAAGTGAGAAGGTGTATATTTTTGTATTCAAAATCAACTACATCCATATATAATAGAAATTTCATAAAAATATAAGAGATGTAACAAAAGATCAAACTATAAATGAAAGGTATAAAATGCCTCAAACTTCCCATGTTTCCCAAGTGGTTCAAAACTACCATTTCCCTCCTCCTCTATAACCAACAGTGAACAGCCTAATTACAAATTATGTATTCTCACGGGAAGGGAAGGGCACAAAGATATGCAGAAGCTGCTGCTATAATGTGCATCAGGCAGACTGAACTTGCTTCAGTAACTCTATTCTCAACTAAGTTTTTTTTTAAAAAAAAAAAATCCTTAAAAAGCAATGATAGTAAAGGGATATTTTGTTTTGTAAGCAAGGATCTAAGCACATATAACATTCTAATAAGACTGAACGAACGAAAGCTGGTTTGGGAGGACAGAATAGGTGATTTTTGTTACAGGTAGAATTCTTGATATGACAGAAGCTGTTATTTTGATCCTTTAAAAGAGCTGGACGAATCTTCTGATTGGGAAATGATCGAAGAGAGCAGGAGATTACTAGTCACAGCAAGTAACAGTATAATTAGATGTTCGTCATTTTCCTTTCCTGGTCTTGCCAGTTCTAACAGAATCAAATATGTGCTATAAGCAAAGCTGGCACATTTGAACAGGACACACATTCTTCTATTCAAGTGTGACCGACAATATTTCCCGATAAATCAATATACACTAAGTTAGGAAAAAGAAATTCAATCCTTTCAAAAGTCACATAAGCATGACGCACCTAATGTCAATTTCAATAACCAAAAGGAGGTGGAGTCAACAAATCCTGCTAGATCTTAAGGAAATCATCTCCTCGCAGAACAAAGATGAGGTAGTGCTTAAAACCTATGTTGCTTGGACTCTCCAAAATGTTGCCGCACCCGTGTCGGATTCTCCAAAAATGCACTACTTTTGGAGTATCCGACACGCAGTCGACATTTTTGAAGAGTCCGAGCAGCATAGCTTAAAACCATAAATTAACCACAAACAACTTGGCATTTATGCACTTCATCATAAAACGTGACAGTCTGAAAGTAAAGTTCAGTACAACCCACATATATTGTCCAGATGCCTAGATGCATTAAGACACTAAAAAATATACTGCAAAATTGGCACACTTTAGAGAACACATCTAGTTAGTATAAAGGTCACTTAACCAAATACTGCACTTTTACAATCTATAAATAAATATTTGTAACTTCATCTATTTGCATCATATGAACAAAGAACTTTATAACAAGAGCAAAAACTAGTATGGACATACATTCTTTGGAGGACAAGGAACATGAAACTACATGTTATCTGTTCGACAAAAACTAATAACCGCCTTTCTTAATGCAGTATCTAAAAGCAAATAATTTTCCAAGCATAATTAACTCGTCGACTCAAAAAGTTATCCTCAAGCCTTATCGTGACTCCTACGAAATAAATAAGTATGTACAGAAAGCACATAAAATTTTCACCCTTTGCCGTGTGCAGTTAGAGATCTCCTCCCCGATTACAGGAAGCAACCAGCACCCCCATTGAGATTCATAGAATCAAAAGCAGCTTGCGAATTAATAATAACCCCTGCCCCCAAACAGAGTCTGGAAGCCTGTTAAACTACATTATGATAGAAAATCAAGTAACAACTGAGCTGAAAATAACAAAATCTATCCATTCATATTATCATATCTCAAGTTTCATTCTTTACATATATTCGGTTACCATTGCAACCAAAATCTGTTCAAATATACCTATATGCTACTAATTGACACAAAACTAGAGAGAAAACTAGACATAATTCCAAGACACTATCCTATTACCTCTATGTAATTCCATCCATTATACCTCTACAACTGAGGCATCAATGCAGCAAAATCCTCAAGCTCCGACCTTTCCCCTCGCAAAAACTATAAAACCATCATTATTAAATCCTTAACTCTAAAAATTACCCAACAAATAAGGATCAACATATTAGAGAACAATAAAAAAACACAGACACACAACAAGAGAGAGACCACACCTTTCCACAGTATGAAGAGTTTCTATGCCATATCTACTTCTGCAACAAACATGTAATTCTTAGTCCTATATTAACATCATATAAAGCAGCGCATTTGCCAAAGACAATAATTTTTAGAAAAAAAAACAGACATAAACATATACCGTAGTATCATTGACTCTGAATGAGTCAGCAGTGAGGCCAACTAAATACAACCCAGGAAAAGCATTCTGTAAACAAACATATCAAACATAAGAACAAATATAACAAGCAAAAAAAAACCTAAAAACAGCATAAAGATGCTATGCATACATCGAGTTGTTTCTGAACTATCTTGGATCGTTTTTTGGGTCTCCTAGAGGGTCTTGACCCGGTCATAGAATAGACATCTTCTTCAATCTCTTCCTTTGATAATGAGATCCATAATTTCCTCTTACCCTTGTTCTTACCCGACCCGACTCCTCCATGTCCATCCAAGTTATTATTATTATCTTTCAACCTTTGTGACCTTTGTATATGATTACTACTAGTTTCAACTCCCATTTCAACCTTCTTTAACGACACCGTTTCAACACCCTTTGATCTTAGCCTTAAACTCCATAACTTCACTTCCCCTTCTTCACAACCCATTTTTTCTTCTTTTTCTTGTTGTTCTTGTTTTTGTTTTTCTGAGGAGCAAAGAGATGATGAACCACCGTCAACGTCGGCGGTGGATGGAGGAGAGTCGCGGTGGTTGGAGGTTGTTTGGGTTTTGTTAGTACTCCACTTCAATTGGGGTAGAGAGAAATAGTGTAAAGGCTGTGACTTGACTGGTGCGGTTGCCATTACAACACAGAGAACTGAAAAACAAATAGTATATGAGAAGAATGGAGGGTCTAAGATGGTGCTATGTGTGGAAGAATTATGGGTTTTAAGGAGAACAATGAGGATGGCGCCGGTGGAAAACAAGGAGAGGTTTTTGTTTGTAGGAGGATGGTCGCCTCTCGCCTTGTTGTGGCCTTGTGGGTACTGTGAAATACAAACAATGAGGAAGCAAGTTAAAAAGAGATTATATATGATGTAGCAAAAGGGATGGTAATACGTATAAAATGTGCATAAACGGCAACCATAGGGTGTCTCAAACAGCTTCTCTACTAAAATAGAAGCGAAGTCTGTTTACCCTCTATTTGTTTTTAGAGCCCACTTATAAAATTATATCAACTATATTATTGTTGTTATGGTTCCAATTCATGTATAAGTGTTTGGCTACGAAATTTAAAAATAAATTTATTTTAAAAAATATTATTTTTATTGATATTTATGTGATTATAAATCATTTTATTAAAGTAAAATAAGAATGATAAAATTAATTTTTTTTCCATTTCAATTTACGTGAAAGTATCTGATTGGGCACAATTTTACAACAACAAAAAAAAAGACATTTGATACTTGTGAACTAAAATAATTCATAAAACTTTTATGACTATGTATCATTTTATTAAGATAAATAGAAATTTGAAATTAAATTATTACTAAATATATAAATATATTATTCTTTTTGGAACCAATTAAAAAGATTGTGTGTCACATAAATTGGACGGATGGAGTATATAGAAATATGTCACGTGTTTAGGATAAATTAAAAAAACTGTCACATAAATTAAAACAAAAATAATATTTTTTGAGTTTTAAGATCATACTATTAATACTCCCTCGGAGCTTCTAATTGCACTCACCTATCAAAAAAAATCTAATGTAATTAATTAAGGATAAAGAAAGATTTAACCTAAAGAAGAATGTTAGAGATTCAAACTTGTGAATTACTATTAGAGAATTTTATCCTTGATAAAATTTATTCGTATTAAAGGTATTTTCAAATTATTTATTATTTAACTGTGGTATTATTATATATTAATGTTGTGTAATATCGAATGCTGATAAGTTTTACCTTTTATCCTGATATAAACCTAGATTAGTAGAAAGCGATCCCAAATTTTAAGTTAATTCCTGAAAATTACAGGCATATTTGTTGTTGTTACAATAAATGTGAAATTATTACGTGGATCAAGGAAAAAAGATGCACTAAAACCTAGTGGATATGTATATATAAGGACTTGTAACATCATGTTATGCAGTAGGTTAAAAAACATTCACTTATTGTATTATTTTCTATCGCAAAATAGGATCAATTTGCCACTAGATCTGATTGGATCAAGATTTTAAAAAGAACATATTACCTATATTTGAGGTCAAAAGGAAAACGATTTCTCAAATTATTCACTATAGCCCAAAAATCTAAGCTCCATCCCATCAATTCATTTTAAATATTTTACTTATCTTTATTATGTCAAAATAATCATTTGATGTTATTCTGATTTTTACATTTAAATGTATTAGTATCTAGTTTCAAAGACTTTGAAGTCAAGAGAAAAGAGTTAATTGAACAATCATCTAACTTTACATCAAAGCTCAAAGTATGCAAACTTATAAGACATGATAAGTTCTAGAGATGGCAATGCATCATGGACCCGATCCGGATCCAATGGATTCAGATCCGTTTTATAGGATATGGATATTCAAAGTTTGGATCCGACGGATCCGGATCGGATCCGGATCCGTTTATGATGGATCGGATCTGAATATGGATCTTGTCTTTGAGTTCCGTATCCGGTCCAGATTCGAACCGTGAATCCGTTTTTTATTAAATTAATTATACATTTATTATTTATACATCATGGCACCGAATCCTTTGTAATCTTAATTTTATTTTATATTCAAAGGGCCGAAGGACATTATTTTTTTAATTGAGACACGTTTTGCGTGTTATTCTTTAATCATTATATTAATCATTTATGTGGTACTTATGTAGTAGCTTAGGTATTGAGAAGATTGTTTCTCACTACAGCAATAGCCAATAGGCATAACAATTGTCAACAATGTCATTTTGTCCTAATTTACGGATGCATTCCCCATGATTTCGTTAAATTAAATTGACTTTTTTTCTAGAAAATTTGAACTGATTAGAAGGTATAACTTAATAATCAGTCACTTTGATTTGGATCCAGATTCGATCTGTGGATCCGGTGAATCCGATGGATCTGGATTTGAATATGATTTTATGGACCCTATGTATCTGGATCTGGATATGGATACATGTATGTAAAACGGATCTGAATCTGGATCTAGTAGGATCCGGTCCAGATCCTACACGTTGTCATTCCTAATGATAACATGAGTATTTTATGTTAAGTGTAGATCGCTTGACTTAACTATGCCCCATAACATTAGTACGACAGGATCGAAAGGTAGACTTTAATATTATATTATCGCAATATGGGATGAATGGAATGAATTCCACATTGGTGAAGGACTTTTTATATGACTTGAGTAATCTTTCTTCCTTCGAGCTAATTTTTGAGATGTAAGTTAGATTCAGACCTAATTTAACACCTAATTTTTGGGAAGTCACTTAATAACCAGCACCTGATCCATTGACATTCTTGGAACCAAAATCAGTGCGAACTAATAATGATCCTTGCCCCCAAACAGAATCTAGAAGCATGTCAAGCGACATTACGTACGAGGGGAAATCAAATAACAACCTAAGCTGAAAATAACAAAATCTATCCATTCATATATTAAGTTCCATTCTTTACATACATTAGGTTACCATTGTAAACAAAATCTGTTCAAAATATACCTACATGCTACTATTACAACAAAACTAGATATAATTCCAAAATGCTATCCTATTCCCTCTACGTAATTCAATACATTATACCTCTACAATTGAGGCATCAATGGAGCAAAAATCCTCAAGCCCTATGTCTTGCCCTTGGTTCCTTATTGCAAAATCTGCAAATCATCATAATAATTACAAATTGTTGGCAAAATAATTTGTATAAGTTTAAATAAAGTTTCTACATAATCTGTAAAACACTTAGTAAAACAGATTACACAGTATAAAAATACTTAACAGTAAAATACTTAAAACTAGTAAACTACCGAAACTGGAAATTGAACCGAATCAATGTTGGAAGAGTAAAAAATATTTTTCAGAATATAATCGAGTCCACTTAGTTCAAAATGTATCCTTAAGAAAATTATTCCCCTCACAGTACTCGAGGTTGATGGAATATCCCCTCCCAGGATAGAACAATTATCTTACCAGAATAGTAGTACTCCAAATTCAGGTAGCGGCGAACCACTCAACGACAGTGTATCACACGAAATAAACAAGAGAGTATTTTGAAGAGAAGGAAAGAAAAAATTTGTTGTTGAATTCTGGAACAAATCAAGAATTTATAGCAGTTGGAGGTACTGATTCTGAATGTTTGTAACCATTCAGATCAGTCACCAGGTTTTGAAGGTAAATTCGAAAATATCCGAGAAGAGAAAAAACGGACCGGGTCGGTCACAAGTCAGGGTCGATCCGTATTGGGTGTTTTTGGTTATTTAATTAAATAATTAATTAATTAAATAATTAAAGAAAAGTTTGTCCAAAAAGATAATCAATCGATCCGAAGCCGAGCCGAGCGAGCGACGACGACGGCGTGAGGGGTCTTTGCCCCTTTAACCATTTTAGCAACTAGAGAAGGTGTAATGTAATATATACACCTCTCTTTTCCACTCTTTTTTCGATGTGGGACAAAAAAATTTAACCAAAGCAAAAAGGACATTTAACATTCCCTTCACTTTTTATCTCATCATTTCCCATTCACCAATATCAAAACTCAACAATCCCCCACATGAATGGGGAATGGCCATAATATAAAAGAATGCGCGGACAAGTGTGATATACAAGCGAGGATTGACTGCATCTGGATAAGTAGGTACCCTTTGAACTTTCCGTAGTGAACTTATATCGGATATACTCGATCAATCGGTAAATTTGATATCTTTGAACCGTCCAACTTTGTTGTATATCTAGACAACATAAGTCACACAATCAACTCTCAACCGTTTATGGTTCTCACGGTTGTGTTCGTTTCAGCCATGAACACCGCCTGGTTTCATGAGTGCATAGAGAATGAGCATTCACTGTCATTCCCCTTTAAAGCGGCTTACACTTAACACTCACATAGGTGATTTCTAAATATGTGGTCCTATAGCCACATTATTTGGTCAATACACTGCCAGATTTAGATAATCATTAAAAATTTAATGTTTTATTAACTCATTAACAAGCCATAAAATTTTATCCTTATTTCTGAACATTGTATTCATCCGAAAATGGGTTGAGTTATTTGATAATGTTGAACCGTCAGTCACAACTTTGTTTGATCTCATTGAACCTAGCTCTTGGGATCTCCAGTCTGCTAGGTAGAGTTACCGCTATGATGACTTGTCCTCGGCCTTAACCTCATTCTCATTGATGATCTACTAACTCCCTCTCTAGATAATCCTTTTGTAAGCGGATCCGCCACATTATCTCTTGACTTTACATAGTCAATCGTGATAACGCCACTAGAGAGGAGTTGTCTAACGGTATTGTGTCTCTGTCGTATGTGACGAGATTTTCCGTTATACATTACGCTTCATGCCCTACCTATTGATGTTTAACTGTCACAATGTATACATATAGGAGCCAAAGGTTTGGGCCATAATGGAATATCTTCGAAGAAATTTCGGAGCCATTCAGCTTCTTCACCGGCCTTATCTAAAGCTATAAATTCAGATTCCATTGTACAGCGGGCGATGCATGTCTGTTTTGATTATTTTCAAGACACTGCTCCTCCACAAACAGTGAAAACATATCCACTCGTGGATTTAACTTCAAATGATCCGGTGATCCAGTTTGCATCACTATATCCCTAAAGTACTGCGGGATATTTATTATAATACATAGTTTTGGGTGTGTTTTAAATACCCAAAGACTCGTTTCATTGTCATCCAATGAGTTTGATTGAGATTACTCGTGAACCGACTCAGCTTGCATATAGCACATGCTATATCTGATCGTGTACAATTCATAATAAACATCAAACTTCCCAAAACTCGTGCATAGTCCAATTGTGAGTCACTTTCACCTTCATTCTTTTGAAGTGCAAAACCTACATCAATTGGAGTGTTTGCAATATTGAAATTTAAATACTTGAAATTGTCAAATACCTTTTCAATATAATGTGACTGTGATAATGCTAGACCTTGTGGAGTTTTATGAATCCTAATTCCTAAGATCAAATCAGCAACCCCTAAGTCTTTCATGTCAAATTTGCAAGCGAGCATACGCTTCGTAGCATTTACATCAACAATATCTCTACTCATTATCAACATGTCATCAACATATAAACAAACAATGACTTCATGATTTAGAGTATTTTTAATGTAAACACATTTGTCACACTCATTAATCTTAAATTCATTTGTCAACATTGTTTGGTCAAATTTCGCATACCATTATTTGGGTGCTTGTTTATGTCCATAAAGTGACTTAACGAGTTTGCACACTTTCCTTTCTTTATCAGGAACCGCAAAACCCTCAAGTTGTTCCATGTAAATTTCTTCCTCCAATTCTCCATTTAAGAAAGTTGTCTTGACATCCATTTGATGAATTTCAAGACCATATACGGCCGTCAGTGCCACTAACACCCGAATAGATGTTATTCTTGTTACCGGCGAGTATGTGTCAAAGTAATCAAGACCTTCTTTTTGTCTATAACCTTTGACCACAAGTCTTGTCTTATATTTGTCAATAGTGTCATCAACTTTCATTTTCCTTTTAAAAATCCATTTTGATCCTAAAGGTTTATTTCCAGGAGGAAGATCAACCAATTCCCATGTATGGTTGTTCAAAATTGATTCAATCTCACTATTGACTGCCTCTTTCCAAAATGCTGAATCAGAAGATGACATCGCTGCTTTGAATGTTTGAGGCTCATTTTCAAGCAAGAATGTCACAAAATCTGGTCCAAAGGAAGTAGATGTCCTTTGACGTTTGCTATGCCTTGGATCCTCTTTACTTGGTGTACTTTTCTTTGGTTCTTCCCGCGATCGTTTAGATCTTTCACTTGACGACTCACATTCAGTTTTATACGGATAAATATTTTCAAAGAATTCAGCATTATTTGATTCAATTACCGTATTAACATGAATTTCGGGATTGTCCGATTTGTGAACCAAAAACCGACAAGCTTTGTTGTTTGTAGCATAGCCAATAAAAACACAATCCACAGTTTTTGTCCGATTTTTACCCTTTTGGGCAAAGAAACTTGGACCTTTGCTAAACACCCCCACACTTTGAAATATTTCAAGTTGGGTTTTCTTCCTTTCCATAGTTCATATGGAATAGATTGTGTTTTGTTGTGGGGCACCCCGTTGAGTATACGATTAGTTGTAAGGATAGCTTCCCCCATAAGCTCTGCGGTAAACCGAAACTTATTAGTAAGGCACTCTTCATTTCTTTTAATGTTCGATTTTTTCTTTTCGCAATTCCATTTGATTGTGGTGTGTAAGGGACAGTAGTTTGATGAATAATTCCATATTCTAAGCATAACTCTGCAAAAGGAGATTCGTATTCTCCACCCCTATCACTTTTATCTTTTTATTCAATTGATTTTCCACTTCGTTCTTGTATTGCTTAAATACATCAATTGATTTATCCTTACTATTAAGTAAATACACATAACAATATCGAGTGCAATCGTCAATAAAGGTTATAAAATACTTTTTTCCATCGCGAGATGGTATTGACTTCATATCACATATATCTGTGTGGATTAAGTCTAAAGGATTTGAACTCCTATCAATAGACTTATATGTATGTTTCGCAAATTTAGATTCAACACATATTTCACATTTTGATTTATTACACTCGAATTTAGGCAATACTTCTAAATTAATCAATTTTCGCAAGATTTTGTAGTTGACATGTCCTAAACGAACATGTCATAAATCATTTGACTCCAATAAGTAAGACGAAGCTGAATTCTTATTAATACTGTCAACAACCATTACATTGAGTTTGAAAAGGTCATCGGTGAGGTAGTCCTTTTTTATGAACATATCATTCTTACTTATTACAATTTTTTCACTAACTAACACACACTTAAACCCGTTTTTGATGAGTAGTCCGGCTGAAACTAAATTTTTCCTTATTGTTGGAACGTGCAGAACATTGTTGAGAGTCAACACCTTGCCGGAAGTCATCTTCAGAAGTATCTTCTCATATCCTTCAATTTTGGCTGTTGCAGTATTTCCCATAAATAATTCCTCTTCGGGTCCCGCGGGAGCATAGGTTTCAAATGCTTCTTTTACAGCGCAAACGTGTCGAGTGGCACCAGAATCAATCCACCACTTTTTTGGGTTTCCAACCAAATTGCACTCCGATAGCATTGCACACAGATCATCCATATCATCATTCATTTTCACCATATTGACTTGTCCTTTTCCCTTGTTCTTTTTCGGGAGACGACAATCTGGGGATTTGTGGCCAGCTTTCCCACAATTATAGCAGTTGCCTTTGAACTTTTGCTTGTTAGGACGCTTCTCCTTTCCAGAAGGCCTCTTCCTTTTCTTGTTTTTTTTCGGAGCATCATCTTCAACGATGTTTGCTTCAATCTGTGAACTCTTACGGTACCTCTTCTCAGCGGTTTTGTTATCTTCCTCGATCTTGAGACGAATCACAAGATCCTCCAACTTCATTTCCTTTCTCCTGTGCTTCAGATAATTCTTGAAGTCTTTCCATGAGGGCGGTAACTTTTCAATCATTGCAGCAACTTGGAATGCTTCATTCACTACCATACCTTCAGCAATAAGGTCATGAATGATAAGTTGAAGCTCTTGAACTTGAGTTCCAACGGTTTTTCCATCCACCATTTTGTAGTTTAAGAATTTGGCAATCACAACCTTCTTCAAGCAAGCATCTTCGGTTTTGTACTTCTTTTCAAGTGCACTCCATAGTTCTTTGGAGGTCTCTACTGCACTGTAGACGTTGTACAAGTCATCTTCTAAGGCACTCAAAATGTAGCCTTTGCACAAAAAATCAGCCTGTTTCCAAGCCTCAGTAATCATGAACGTTTGGTTGTCAGACATGTCGGCGTCAGGCACGGGAGGGTCCTCACTATTGAACTTTTGCATACCAAGGGTGGTAAGTCAAAAGAGCATTCTTTGCTGCCATCCTTTAAAGTTGACACCGGTGAACTTCGCAGGTTTCTCGATCGGTGTACGATTATGCTGGTCAGACGATGCATTTGGTGCAATATTCGCAGAGATAGTTCCAATCTCAATTGCCATTATTTGTTTGTCACTGCCAAATCGACAAACTGTTTTAGTTAATATAACCAAAACAACAACTAAATCACAAACTTAAACGATGAAGATTTTATGTCTTCAAATCGCAGTATAATTATAAACTTTAGTATTCCAACGAAGTTTTTATGTCTTCAAGTCAGAATACTTTTACAACAGCAACGATGTCGTTTTTATGTTCTTCAAATCGTTGTACAAGTATGAACTTTAGTATTCCAATGAAGTTTTTATATCTTCGAGTCAGAATACGAAATTTCATACGGAGTAGAAAACCACACAGGTTTTAGTCTCCAAAAGAGAATACAAATTAATAAAAAAAAGGTAATTTCCTTAAGATTGTTGGCAAAATAATCTGTATAAGTTTAAATAAAGTTTCTACACAATCTGTAAAACACTTAGTAAAATAGATTACACAGTATAAAAATATTTAACAGTAAAATACTTAAAACCAGTAAACTACCGAAACTGGAAATTGAACCGTATCAGTGTTGGAAGAGTAAAAAATATTTTTCAGAATATAATCGAGCCACTTAATTCAAAGTGTATCCTTAAGAAAATTATCCCCCTCACAATACTTGAGGTTGATGGAATATCCCCTCCCAGGATAGAACGATTATCTTACCAGAATAGTAGTACTCCAAATTCAGGTAGCGGCGAACCACACAATGACAGTGTATCACACGGAATAAACAAGAGAGTTTTTTGAAGAGAAGGAAAGGAAAAATTCGTTGTTGAATTTTAGTCAGGGTCGATCCGTATTGGATGTTTTTGGTTATTTAATTAAATAATTAAAGAAAAGTTTGTCCAAAAAGATAATCAATGATCCGGATCAGCGACGACGATGCGAGGGGTCATTGCCCCCTCAATCCTTTTAGCAACTAGAGAAGGTGTAATGTAATATATACACATCTCTTTTCCTCTCTTTTTCTGATGTGAGACAAAAAGTTTTAACCAAAGTAAAAGGAACCTGTAACATTTCCTTCATTTTTTATCTCATCATTTCTCATTCACCAATATCAAAATCCAACACAAATAAGAATCAACATGGAATTGGAGAACCCTAAATACAAACACACAACAAGAGAGGGGCAATACCTTGTACACAGTAGGACGGATTCGGATACACCAGCTATGCCATATCTACTTCTGCAACAAACATGTATTCTTAGTCCTATTTTAACATCATATAAAGCAGCTCATTTGCCAAAGACAACAACTTTTAGATAAAAAACAGAGACACATTCGGTAGTATCATTACCTCTGAATGAGTCAGCAGCGAGGCCTACTAAATACAAGCCAGGGAAAGTATTCTGTTAACAAACATATCAAACACAAGGACAAATATATCAAGCAAAAAACCAACATAAATGTTTTCCGGTAAAAACGATTTCTACCAAAAACGCAGTTAGAGAATTGTATTTCAAAGGTTTAAAGATAAGTAGGTCGTATCTGATCCAGAGACCCTCTTGATCGAGCCCGAGATTGCGATTTAGATAACGGATAGGTTAATATTACAAATATAAATGAGGACAAGCAAGTAATGAGAACTTAATAAATTTTATATGAAAATAATTATGGATTGAAGCTGAGAGTTTTATATTAGTTCAAGAGAGATTTGAGTTACAACAGGTGTGAGCTTAGAGAGAATACAATGTGTGTTTCTTCTCTTCTAAGTCTTGCATATATTAGACAAAACTTAGACGATTATAACTCTAGATTGTAGGGTTTTGTTGGGTTCGTGTACCCAGCGGAATTTGAAAATTTTATGTTTCAAACCCAACATGCGGCGAACTGCAGGATGATTATGTAATGATATAAACATACAAACATGTTGTTAATCGTAATAATTCGAACGAAAACTTACAGTTTGTATAATATGGAATCTTCAAGTGTGTACCGAGGGTGAGCACGCAACTGTTCCTCGATTGCAAGTCCAAGACTCTAATATAATTACTCTTTCGAAAAGCTAGAAAATCCGACAGAGTTTTAGCAAAGAATAATTCTTATGAATTGAGTGTATTAAAATAATTATTGAACTCTATATATATAGCTACAAAAAACAGCTAGGGGACCAGACCCAGAAACCGAGGCAAAGTGGGTCATTCAGACCCCACTGGACACGTGGTGCCGCGACTCTAAATGGGTGGCGCCTCGATGGCTTAGCGACCTTGGGTCTCAAGCGTCGTGGGCCTAGTCCAATTTTGCTCTGTTTTTATTTTAATTAAATTCAAAATTCTATCTCGATTTAATTAAATAATTATTATTTATTCTAATATCTCGATCATAAATTAAATATTTATATTTTAATACTATATTGTCACAATACGCCTAACTTTACCTTAAAAATGAGCTCGCGAAAGGAAAGGTTTGCGAATTAGGACTAAGAATAACAAAGTTCAAAATAACAATATTCTGATAAAGAACCTAACTTTTGAAACAGAAAAATATATATTTAATCACAGTAGAGGAACAAAAGTGAACGAGGGCAAGGTCACAAATATCTTCTCAATTTTGTCATATTACTTATGAAAGATTAAAGAAAATGTATTCTCTTTTCTAGTGTACCAAAAGAATTATTAAGTGATGCCTTTGTTTTGGTTGGCCGACAGATTATGAAAAAGAAAAACCGCAAGGATAGCCAAGTTGGTATAGCAGTAGAGCGCGGGATCGCAAGGTCACGAGTTCGATCCTCTGCATAAACTTTCTTGGTTGAGCTTGTCACACATGGCTTGCCAAGTGTGGTTAGTCGGCTAACGTGATTTGCAGGCTATTGCGTTAGCCCGGAGTTTACCCTGTGCGCACTCGAAAGAGTAGCGGCTGCGGGTTCCTTCGTCAACAAAAAAAAAAAAAAAAAAAAAAGAAGAAGAAAGGACAAAAATTCAACATTACTTGTATACCTTTCTGTGTTCTAATATATTAGTTATCATTCTTGCTCTCTGTTTTCAGTTATTTTCATAAAAGAAATCCATTTCTATACTATCAAAATATATTTTTAGTATTTTCTTAGCAAAATACTATGGAATTGATGAAATTTCTTTACCAACAAAAAGTTTCGAATTTACGTCTTGGGAGTAGACAAACTCCTAGTGGGGCACGTTTTTCCCTTTAATAAACTCATTTTTCTACGGGACCAAACAAACATGAGAAAATTAAAAAATATTTTTCTCCGTATCAAACACATCCTAAAGGTGGAGAAATTCCACTACTCCTATTCCATATTTTTTTACTGATAAAATGCTAATAAAATGTTTTTGATAGTACAGAAATGAATTTCAAACACAGGTTAGAAATTTGAATGTTAGTCTAAAAAAGTGGTTAACCCATTAATTTTTACAAAAATTTAGGCTTCCAATTCCGGGCCGGTGCCATGTCACGGGCCGTTACCCTTGTAATGGACAGTGTAATTGTCTTTACATATCTAATTCCAAATAATTGCACGGTTGGTCCTTCAAATGGGCCTCGCCCCTCAAATGGAACTTATGCCTTTTGAACATAAGTTCTTTACCGGATACGATACAATTTCTGTCGGATCCCATAAGGCATAAGTTTTTTTTGAGGGAGAAAATTAAAGATTAGTACAAAATTGGGACAAAGTGCAAATGATATCTCCAGTGTTCTAAGAAACAGTGTCATCAACACATAATACTACTCCCATTAGTTATATTATTACTGGGGATGGTAACAATTGCTTTGGGACAATACTAGTAATGTTTTTAACTCACATCATTAACTTTCCCAAAAGAATACCTTTAGCCTTAGGCGAAAGAAATTTGTTTGGCAAATCTTGATATGAGAAAAATAGTGTTACTTGTAAATATTACTATACTAAGATTATCCCGCAGAAGAGCAAACTATTATGAGAATTAATGATGAATTTAATTTATATATATTGATCGTGTAGATTTTTTTTTTATCAATATCTTTTAATATATCATAGCATTGGAATAGTTTTCATCAGGAGTTTGTTGCAACTGTGTTGGGAGCTATGATTTGCTACGTCTAGACTAGTGACGGATCTATCGAATTTGAAGTGGTTGTTCGGGAAAAAAAATTACAACGTTGTATAAGGGAATGAGTATGATATGGTTGTTCAAAAGTGAAAAATAGCATTACAAAAAAAAAACCGATTGTTCAGTTGAACAACCGTGAATCTTAATAGATCCGCGCCTGATCTAGACTGTGAGGAACTGGAAGATTTTTAAAGGACAGACTGTAAATACTGACTTCATAGTACAACAAATAAGAACTTTAGTTAGAGAAAGAGTATACATGTTTAGATGGAACAGGAGAGCTAGGAAATGTGTAGGGTTAATTGAGAGACTTTGTAACTAGTTGTTTTTCTTTTGAGGCCTGGTAGTATCAATACCCTTCCTGGAAGGTGGTTGAGTTACTAGGTGCTCCTTAGGTGTATGCAATTTTGTTAGATATAATAATATTTACATTTTATTATCAAAAAATGTTATAGCATGTTATCTATCATATTTTTCACGTAATTAATTTCACTTATTATAGATGGTTATGTGTTTCATTTAGGTAATAGTGTAAAAATTATTTTGTGTTGTCGGAGTATCGAAATTTAACTCAATATCTTAGAAACTTAATTAAAAACCTGTTGCAGTCTACCTGAAAACTATACAACAACAACAATATATCGAGTGAAATCTCACCACCAAAGAACTGTAGATATATTTATATTTGAAGGAAATGCTTTTAAGGAATATATTCACTGATTTATTTAGAAAATGGCAAATAGGTCAGATTTTAAATACTTTAGCATTGTTCAAGAAAAAAGAAGCTCCATTAATAGTTCAACTAACAGTAGTTGGCTAGCTGCCATTGCCAGGGTTTTTAGGTGTACTTGGGCCTGCATATATTTGGGCTATCAAATAAGAAAGTCAGCTCCTATCCAATACCATATTACACGATCGTAAAGCAAAGGCCAGGCTGTCCATCCAAAGGTATTGGCTCATCATCAGGCCCAATATTTCTTTTCTTTCTCTTTTTCTTCACCTTTTAAATTTCGGGTCATTTGCACTTTTTTCCTATTTTATGTTGTTCTTTCATTTTTGCCCTTCAAATGAGTTGGTCATTTTTTATCCTTTAAAATCGAACTTATACCTGTAGGACATACGTTACGCATCTTAATATCCACAAGTTATATCAACTCCCTTAAAGAACTTATGCCCCTTCAGGCATAAATTTCATTTTGAAGGGCAAAAATTAAAGACCAACCCATTTGAAGAACAAACCGTGAAATATTATGTTAAATTTCTTGCCTGAATGTTTTATTAGAAATTCTCCTGTTTATGGTTTAAGAAACATTCGAGATACATGTACTAGACACTTAAGAATGACAATCTTTTTAAAGTCTTAATCTAAAAATATTATAACCTAGAAAGGTAATGACATTTATTTTAAGTAATAGCCATAAGACCTTTTTAAAGTAATACAGAGAATAATAAGTAGTGGATATAATATTTTTGACGGCCTTGTATCCTTGTAGATAATTTCACTACTACATTTCTAGGCTAATGCGATGCCTCAAAATCGTCGCATTAGGGATTTCTGGCCGTTGCATTAGACCTAATGCAACGGCGAGGAGCCGCTGCATCCCCTGTCGTTGCATTAGGTCGAATGCAACGACCAGAAGGCCCTAATGCGACGACTCCTACCCCCTAATGCGACAGCCAGTTACAGCCATTGCATTAGATATGCCATTGTTTGAGAGATAATTTATCCACCTAATGCAACGGCCAGAACCCCTAATACACCCCTAATGCGACGGCTACCTGGACGTCGCATTAGATGTGCACCTGTTTGATTGCTAGATTGTTCACAAATTACAAAATGTACAATATTACAAAAGGATTAGCTCACAATATTGCAAAATAACAAAATAAATAATAAAAAGAGAAAAATACTAATAATAAAGGGTTGTATTACTAATTGTTCACAAATGTACAATATTACAATATTAGACCCCATAGGACATATTACAAAATAATTGTTCACAAAAATATCTACATAAGCCTCCCTCGACACGTCCATTTGTTAGATTGCTAGATTTCTTCTCCATGTAGCTCACCAGACACCTACAAGTTAACATAACGAATAGTCATAAGTAAAAAAATGGTAGACTAGCCAAAACATCATAAATAATAACTTCAATGTAGTTTACTCATATAAAAATATATAAAATTTCAAACTCCAGAATATTACTATGATTTGGAAACATCATAAATAATAACTTCAATGTAGTTTACTCATATAAATTCAAGTCGCAAGTAACACATACTCTGTAACATGACAACTATAAGATGTTTCATCTCATAAAAAAGAATTCAAAGAAATCTTTCTCTTAGTAGAGAATAACGTCAGGTTCATCCACAACCAAAATAACAATCTTGGTAAGGTCGATGCCAAATATGCTCATATCTTGATACGTTCTGCTCATTTCTAGTAAATAATTATTGGATATCCATGTTACATATTTCAACCGTACTAGTAGCCTAGGAAAAGAAGATAATTCGATATATCAGCATGCCAAATTTACATTCTAGTATTCTTTTTTGTATTTCACTTGGAATTGACCCATGATTACTCTTTTATTGAAAGTAAAAGATAAGAAATGAAGCAACACAGAACCTAATACAGAGACAAAACAGACTTTCATGTGAGATGAGGACTTACTTGATTGAGTTGTAGAACTAGTTCTACAGTAATGGCTGGAAAAAGCAAAAACAAACAGTAAGATAAGCGAATGGATTAACATGGGCTTCTAATATAAACAAAAGGATGCACCTAACTAAACAGAAGCAAGGAATCTTCTGGACAATAGTAGGACAGTAAAATCCGGCTGAACAAAACAGCTCAGGAGTACTCTTAACATCAGCCCAGACATCTGCTCCACCACAACTATGATTTGTCTGTCATGGAGGAGGTTGATAATGGTACCTTCATATTGAGGAAGGAAATATTAGTTGAAGGAACCAATGTCTAGGTATTAAGAAATTCTGAAATGTTAGAAAATACTATCTCTTGATAGTAAGCAACTCTGAGATGTTTGAGCAAATCTACTTCAGATAGTGGCCATGGTTTCAATGACTATAAGTTAATTGTCTGGTAGACTTACGTATTATGCAGGTGAGACGACGAGAACAGAAGAAACCTTCACAACAAGGTTGACAATCAAGAATTCTATGTGGCATTTCCTTTGCATCTTTAAACTGAACCGAATTGTCTCCAATACTACAAGCCCATCCTGGCTCGCATCCAGGAGCCCATGATGGTAGATTACAATTCTTGTTAGGTTTCTGGTTACCTCTTGCACCGCCTTTCGTTAATGTCACGCCCTTTTCCGACCGCGACTTTATTTTAGCGAATCCTGCTTAGAAATGTTAGAAAATAAATAAAAATGCTAAAAGATGCTAAAGGGTTCGCGGAGTCGCCACCTAATTAATTTAGGTGAATTAGGACACCTAAATGTCAACTGGGTTAAAGTCAACATTAACTCCATTTAATGGTCTGCAAAACTATACGAGATTATGGGTAAGGGCTCTTTATTATCCTAAAGGGAAGAGGTTAGGCACCCTAAAGGATCCGCTAACTTGCGGTTGTCCGTCCAAACCTAGGGTTAATTATTATTCTATGGAAAATGCATGCTTGAAAGATATTTATGTAAAAGATATAGAAAGTATTTTTGTCAACATAAAATGTGAGATTTGTTTAAAACATATAAAGTTGGTTCTAGTTGAAAACATGCATTAGAGAGCCTATGAAATTATTCTATAAAGTATATGTATTGCTTAGCATAATATAGAAGTGATAATGCAGAATCTACTATGACCAAAATGTATACATAAGCATAGGATATGAAAAATATATATCGTGCAAGGGCTAAAAATCCTACAATTTATATATTTTTTATGTGGATGCTAATAGGAAATAAAAACTGATTTCTCTCAAGTTAGGATTTAGTAATAAATAATGTCTTGACTACTTAAATAATTATGCAAATGAAAAATTACTAAATGGTTTAATTATAACTTAAGCAAGCTGAAATAATTAACTTAAGGGGGAAAGTAAATTTCTAATGTCAGGCTACTTTGTAGTATGTGGTTCAAGGTTTAACTATTATAAATATCCTACTAATAGCGTAATGTTAGACAAATAGTTACAATAAATAAATGGGGTGAAGTAGGAAATCAAAAGAAGACTCGAAGAATGACGATGTAATTCGCCGGCGGGTTGGAATTTCCGATGCGGATAGAGAAATGCACATAGATGCAGGTCTTCATTTGCTGTAGCTTGTGATGAGTCTCGCCATGAGACTCTTCGTTGCTCCAATTTTTATGTAAAAAATAATAATAATAAGGATTAGTACGCTCAAACCATATTAAAAATGCAAAAAATTAAAATGACATAGCTATATAACTTAACAGAGATACGACCAAACTCTCATTTAATTATAACGACCCAAACCAATAGGCAGACCAACAATCATTTTCAGATTTACAATTCGGCCCAATTGTATAATAGGCCCAAATAGCAAATATTCATGTATAAACCCAACACATAGCTTTATACACCAAATATATAAGTATGTAGCTATCATTCAATTGCAACAGTCGAGAGTAGTATTATAGGATGTTTTCAAATTATAAAAGATGGGCAATCTTCAAATCAGTGAGCAGTACATACGAAGACCTGCTGCAGTATATAAATTCTCAAATATGTTGTAAGTACACTAGAATTATGTGCATACTATGGCAGGTGATGATTAGATGTAGAAGGCTTAAAATACTACATGTTGTCATTAAGGTACAATTCAAATACACACAGGAGACAAACGATAAGATTGATGACCATTTGAGGGCATCATCTTAAGTGTGCAGGGCCATGGATATGAAAGACATGAGCCAGATTATCCAAGATAAGGGCATACAGTCAGTGACATATAGTAAGAGTTAATCCATACATATTTAAAAGACAAACAATTTTTTTTTATTTCCCTCAATATGCAAACATATAATGGTTCACAGTATGTTGGTTACTTTCGTGTAACAGGGACCCAGATTCAAGGTATAAGATAAAACTTTTAGACAAGATAAGAGATCAGATACCAAGACCATATATCTCTAATTCACTTAAAACTAGCAGATGGGGAAATCAGCAGAGACTGGTACACATTCTCAAATACACGATAGGCAGAAACAGACAACCATAGTAGACTATCCAGTCAATACTTATAAAGTTTCTTATTGTATTTTGCTGCCAAGATTCAAAGCTGGAATTACATTGTCATCCATTGTCCCTAGAAAGGCAAGTAAACGAAACTAACAAACATGTTCTCCGACGACGGATGGACACACAAGACTAATTCATGTCATTTATTTAATATAACAGCGACTAATGCCCACATCGACGTCGAATGTTATCGGCTAACAGATAATACACCACCCGAAACTGCATTAATAGGCATAATCGTGAGCGTCAATAACGATTAACGTTAATCACACTGATTCGACATCAAACCAGCAACTTCGACCACACACAACAACAATTAACGGCATTAAACATTATTAACAGAACACATCATTCAAACATGTTATAAAGTGTAAATCGCATAAGAAACCTAAAAAGGAATGGATTTACTTTCTCCGGGTAGCGAACCGAGGCAGCGTATCAAGTCGTCGATCCACTCGGAGTAGCGATGTGTTGCTATTTGAGGGATGAAGTTTTAACTTGTGTCTATGGCTGCGTGAGTGTTATTTCTTGAATCTTTTTCCCGATTTGCTTCTTCCTCGCTGTTAATCTTTCCTTGATTTTAAGGAGTTCTTCTGTGTAAAATCGGTGTCTATCTGTTCTAAGGGTTTCTCCTATGCTCTCCCATTTCTCACCCGCCTCACTGTTAATTTCTCCATTTATATTGAGGAGTTCTTTCTATGAGAAAACTGACTTTCGATGCTTTTCTTTCAATTTCTGTTGATTTTCGAATGTTCTTCCCCCCTTCCCCTCTTTGCATGTGTATATTATATAGCTTAATTTTGGGTTCTAAAATTGGTAGGCTTTGATGATGATTTTGGGCTGATTTGAAGGAGATTTGTCATAATTTCGTGCAATTTTGGACTGATTTTGTATTATTGATTAAGGTAGGAGATTTGGGTTGTAAATGGTAAGTTTCGATTTGGTAAGATTGGGGCTGATTTGTTAGTTGATTTGGTGCAAGATTCGCCGGATTCTTCGGCGAGAATCCCAGCTGGCGAGGGAGCGAGGTGAGGTGAGCTGTCGGCGATGAAGGGCGAAGGGTCAGTTTTCTTTTTAGGTGTTGTGAGATTAGGTTTTTTTTTTAGTGAGGCACGATGGAGTATAAAGGTTGCGGGAGGTTTGGGCCGCGGGTTTTGAGCTAATGGGGTTTGAGCCGAATGGAGTGGGCTGCTGGTGTGGAGAAAAATGGGCTTGAGTATTAGTTTTAGGTGTATTTATTAATCTTAGATTTTAATTAGTGGTAAATAAATGAGTTTTAAATTATTTAAATGCTAAATGCAGATATGATATTTAAGGATTACTTAATGCTTTTATAAATGCAACGCTATTATTAAAATCTTATTTATTATGCGTATTTTGCGATGTTAGATTAAAATTAAATGAGGTTTAAATTGTTTATGAAATTGCTTTGGGTTTTAATAAACGTAGCTATAATTTTAAGGAATGCTTGATGCGACGTCATTGTTAAATTATTTATTTTATGTATTTATTTATTTATTTATTTATTTATTTATCATTAAGAATTGTTTGAGTTTTAATTAATGGAAAATATGGCTTAAATTATGAATAATATTCATGAATTTGCTTGTTATTAAAATGACGAATGCGGACGTGAGACTCAAGGTGTGCTTAATACTCTACGTAAAAATGCGGTGCCATTATTAAATCACTTATTTATGTGTGTATTAATGTTTTATTGTTGCATTTTATTATTATAACATTGTTAAAATTATTTTGAAAAATTAGTGTAATTTTATAGTTAGTGACTGGACGGGAGGGTCAAAATTGGGTGTCAACAACTTGTCCCTCTTTGTGTGGAGATGATGAAAGAGTCTTCAGAAAAAGACGTTGACTTATAGCCAATTTTGTCTCGATCCTCAGAATTTAAAAATGTTGGGCAATTAGGACAAGGCTGACGCAAATTCAAAATTTTTCTCAGTGTCGAGTTATGACGACACTGGACTGTCATGGTCAAGCACCAAGGCGGGTTGACACGGACTCAAAATTTGTCCTAGTGTCGAGTTATGACGGCCATTTGGTCGCCATGGTCAGCTTGGCGGTGGCGGACTGAAATTTGTCCTAGTGTCGAGTTATGACGACTATTTTGCCGTGGTCAAGCACGAGGCGGCCGTGTGGACTCAAAATTTGTCCCAGTATCGAGTTATGACGATACTGGGTCGACGTGATGTTAAAATAAATTGGCTTGAATTTTGGGGTGTACCAGTATTGACTTATGAAAACGCTGGACTTATTGGTGATGTGGAAAGAGTGGACCGACACTCGAGGCTGCTTCTGTCATTTGTTAGGAAGGTTGGCTCCCCAACAAATTTTCCCGGTTCGCTGTAAGAGAAAATCCACGGTGTGCTCCTGCTCCTGCATGCTAGGACTTAAGCAAACGGTTAGTGCATAACTGTTACGACAAAAATGATAAAGCATGAATTTATAGGCAATGTAACTTTGTGAGTAGAAATGTTATCCTGTAAAATGTGATGCCTGTTGTGTTGATGTGATGCTGTAAATGCTGTGATTTCGTCCTTGCACGTACGTGTTGCGATTGTGAATACGAATATGTTGTTCTTGCTGTAACTGCCCCTATAGACTAAAGCTCAAGAAAAAGTTAGTGCGTAACTGCTAAGACAAGATAATAAGGCATGAATATATAAGAAATGTAATTCTGATAGTAGAGAAATCGTCCTTGCGTAGATGTGATGTGTTGATGACGTCATCTTTGATGTGGCGTCGTTTTCGTACGGGCGTCGTTTTTGGACTCAGCGTCGTTTTCGGACTTGGAGTCGTTTTCGGACTTGGCGTTGTTTTCGGACTTGGTGTCGTTTTCGGACTTGGCGTCGTTTTCGGACTTGACGTCGTTTTCGGACTTGGCGTCGTTTTCGGACATGGCGTCGTTTTCGGACTTGGCGTCGTTTTCGGACATGGCGTCGTTTTCGGACTTGACGTCGTTTTCGGACTTGACGTCATTTTCGGACTTGGCGTCGTTTTCGGACTTGACGTCGTTTTCGGACTTGGCGTCATTTTCGGACTTGGCGTCGTTTTCGGACTTGGCGTCATTTTCGGACTTGCGTCTTTCGAACTTGCGTCTTTTCGGACTTGACATCGTTTTCGGACACGATGTTGATGAAGACGTCATTGTGTTGATGCTACTATTCATGTGTATTAATGCTCCTGCATGCTAAAACTTTATGAAAATGTGCATATCGGTTAAATAATGAATATGTGAAAAAATAAATTTTTGTGAGTAGAGATGTCATCCCTGTATGATGTGTAAGACGCTGCGAATGCTGATGTCGTCTCTGCTCGGACTTGCGGGACGCTGCAAACGTCGATATCGCCTCTGCACGGACTTGCTGGATGCTGCTAATGCTGATGTAGCCTCTGCACGGACTTGCGGAATGCTGCGAATGTTTGCTGAATGCTGCGATTGCTGATGTAGTCTCTGCACGGACTTGCTAGATGTTGCGAATGCTTGTTGAATGTTGTGGTTGTTGATGTCATCCATGCCCAGACATGCTGAAACTGTTCCTGTAAATTAAGGACCCTGTAGGCTAAAGCTTAATAAAAATTAGTGTATAAATTTTAAGACAAAAATGATAGAGCTTGAATGTGATTTTGTGTTGATGAAGATGTGATTGATGGTGTCGTTGTCTGGACGCGTTGTGCTGATGACGTCGTTGCCTGGACGTGTTACGCTGATGACGTCGTTGCCTGGACGTGTTGCTGATGCTCCTGTAGAATAAACGTTGTATAACTATTAAAACAAAATGATAAATATATGAGAAATGCAATTCTGTGAGTAGGGATGTCGTCCCTGTATGATATGTGAGGTGTTGTGAATGCTGAGATGTTGTCCTTGGGCGGACATGCTAAATGTTGCAACTGCTGAGATGTTGTTGTGATGCATTTTATGAACCGTATGGATTGCCATGATGTCTTTGTTGTGCGTTTGTGCACTGCATGGATTGCAATTTGACTCTATGTCCGAGCTGATGCGCTAGACTTTGTTTGGGGATTTAAACTTTGATTGTTGATGTCTGTCTGCTTCTGCTAATATGAAGAACTTTTGTTGTATTTTCTGCTTCTGCTAATATGAAGAACTTGCGCTCAAAGAAAATTTGTGAGTTTGAGGGGTGACGGTTGATTCGCATTGACTTTGTGGTTTTGACCCTTGATGCTCGGACGCTTGCCTTGTTTGGACTCATAACCCCTGTCTGATTTCCTACCTTGTCCCAGTTCTGAATATGCAAAGGGCGTTTGGCCTAAAGTGGGTCTCAATGGGGTTGCTTGTATATTATGTGTATTTTCGTTATTTTCAAAATAAGGAAGACTTAATAATTGTGGAGAAAGTCGATTTAGGCCGCCTACGTATCCCCATGAGGGAATCAGGTCATGACGTAGTTCATTACGAGCGAAATTGGGTAAAATTTCTAAAGGTGGGACCGAAGCCGGTATGGCCGCCTACATATCCGCCAAGGAAATCAGATCAAACATAGTTCCATTTTATTACAGATAAAGAGCAAAATATATTAAACTAACTATTTTAGGACTCGGAGGGCCAAGGCAGAGGCACAAGTCCACTTGTTCAAAATGTCTTCTTGCTCTGCGTCTTCAATGGCTGAGTCTTCAGCAGGATCATCCTTTGCAGCACACAACTAAACAAATGACTTATTCATAAGTTAAACAATTTACGGCAAATAGCACCTCCTTTTCTCTGGCGGTTGGTCGATGATTCAACTTTCTTTCCTTTTCGGGCTGACGTAATAGTCCCTTCCAGATTGTTTTATTCATCTTTAGCTATCATGTTCACATGGGCATCTTCATAACCGGGAAGAAGGTTATTGGGGAATCTTCATAACCGGGAAAAAGGTTATTGTTTACCTTGAGAGGAGCATCTTTCAGCTGAATGACTCCCTCTTTGATTAACTCCTCTATTCTGTCCTTGAGTGTATAGCAATTTTCGACGTCGTGTACCTCGGCACCGGAGTTGTATGCACAATGTTTGGTTCTATCGTGCCCTCGGAAGTAGGCCTGGGGGTATTTATGGGAATTGGTTGGAGTATTCTTGCGGCTTTCAGTTTTTCATACACTTGGGCTATGAGTTCAGCTAAAGGTGTATAGATTTTGATTGGTTTTCTCTCGGCATCTATGCGGAGTTTGGGTTCGTTTGGTGTACGGGTTCGTGATTGTGGTGAGTATGAGAGATTTGGATATGCTGGTTGGGTATGGTAAACAGGATATGGGGTAGCCTGATCTTGATATCTGTTGTGAATTTTGAGTGTTTTGGTTATAGTAAGAAGGTGGTGAGCTTTGATACACTGGAAGTTGTTCTGGCCTATGTCCATGAATGACCATGACAGATGGTGATGCATCTCTTTTCCTCTGCGAGGTACCTCCGATGGAATCTGACTGCATTACTCTGCTAGTTTTTTGTAGGGCTGCCAGGTTTGTAATCCTGCCCGTTTTAATTCCTTCTTCCACGAAGTCGCCCATTCTTACGACTTCTGCAAAACTTCGCCCAATTACACTGATCATCCTTTCATAATACGTCGCGTCTCTTAAAGACTGCACGAACAAGGTGGTCATTTCACTCTCTCCCATTGGAGGTTGAACCCTTGCCGCTTCTGACCGCCACCTCAGGGCGTATTCCCTGAAAGTTTTTGTGGATTTCTTTTCTAGTTTCATAAGATAAAATCTCTCCGGGACAGTGTCAGTGTTGAATCTGAATCTATCTATGAAATCTTGTGCCATGACATTCCAACCGTCCCATTTTCGAGGGTCTTGGCATGTGTACCAGTCCAGTGCCTCGTCGGTTAGACTCCTGATGAATAGTTTCATAATGATTGCTTGATTTTTTCCAACTCCAATCAATTTATCGCAATATGACCTTAGATGTGATCGGGGATTCCCTTTTCCATCGAACATGTCAAATTTGGGCACCTTGTACCCCACAGGCAATTCAACGTCGGGGTGCATACATAAATTTTCATATTCTAACCCTTCATCCCCCTTGTTCATCTGAATGCTTTTGAATGCCTCTTTCAAGCTACAGATTTCTTTTGCCACATTTTCATCAGCTCTAGCTCGAGTCTGCCGCTCCACTTTCTCGTATTGATCTGTCTCTTGAGAGGATACATGCATAATAAATGGTTGGCTTTCGGTCGGATGTGCTAATCCCCCATATTGTTTGTTAGGACTAATGATGTGTGTCGTCTGCTCGTATTGGGTGGCTTGGCAATTTAGACTGAGTGGGGAGATATAAGTAGGTGAAGGTTGGGATATGTATGTAGTAAACAAATCATTTTGGAGGTCGGCTTGCAAATTGACCGGGCGGGTGACATTTTGATGTGAGCTGGTATGTTGCGGCCTTTGCGGGGAGCTTTGGGGAAGTGGAGGCTCAAGGGCTTGTGATACGATTGCATTTGTCCTTTGCTCCGGGAGTGGTGCATTCAAGCTAATAGACATGTTTGTGATATTTCAGAGCCTTTCTATTTTGGCTTGCATGATTTTCATTTGATGCAATAATTTGGTGAGGTGTTGATCATTGGTGTTTCTCCTTTCTAACGCCTCTGCGTCCTCTACAGGAACGGGGACGAGTCCGAAGCTGGTTCGTTCTGGTGCCTCTGGATTAGTCATTTATTGGACGATTGTGCTTCTTCTCCCAGTCAACGCGAATCAACCTTTTGGGGATAAGCTAAGCAAAATAAACCTCTAACAAATGAAGCAAACCGAGTTAGTATAATATGCAAAGAGTTGCAGACAATATATAATAATAAGCAAATTGCAAATCAAGCGCGTGCTCTAACATGTTTGGGACCTCTTTTATGCCAGAGAGAGGCCTAAACGTCACATATGCGAGGTTATGATAGATTTGCCCAAGCCGTCCAACTGTAATGCTTTTGTTGGAAATGACGACCAAATGACGGTGCACTTTTTCCCAATTTTGGCATGTCATGATTAGGTTTGGATTTTTCTATCATTGTCACGCTACACATAATATGCTGGTTGGTCGTTGGGTTGAGAAACCCGTCGACAAGTTTGGTGTTTTTTCCTAATTGTGGTGTCGATACAGGGCCAGACCCACCTAAGGTAAATGCATGCATGCCTTAAAATAAAGGGTGGTATAGCTCTATCCGAATTTCTAAGATTTGGCTTTACTAGACGAGGTTTAGAGCGGACAACTCGAGTGAGAAGGCTACGTGACCTAGGTTAGGCCAAGGCCTTTGCGTATATTACCAACTCTCCTAAATTTGGGTTTTGAAGAAAGAATTTTGCTGATGCACCAAGCGCACCTCGCATGTAGTGTGTGATAGTGTGAATTTTCCAGAGTGGAAGAAATATAAGCGGAATGCCGGTTTAAAGAAAGCAGTAAAACAAATAGCAATTAAAATAAATAAAACAAAATACAACACACAAAAATTAAATGCAAAAATAATGCCAAATAATAACCCTAGGTCTGTTGTGGTTAAGAACCTTAATTCCCCAGCGGAGTCGCCATTTCTGTCACGTCCTTTTTCGACCGCGACTTTATTTTAGTGAATCCTGCTTAGAAATGTTAGAAAATAAATAAAAATGCTAAAAGATGCTAAAGGGTTCGCGGAGTCGCCACCTAATTATTTTGGGTGAATTAGGACACCTAAATGTCAACTGGGTTAAAGTCAACATTAACTCCATTTAATGGTCTGCAAAACTATACGAGATTATGGGTAATGACTCTTTATTATCCTAAAGGGAAGAGGTTAGACACCCTAAAGGATCCGCTAACTTGCGGTTGTCCGTCCAAACCTAGGGTTAATTGTTATTCTATGGAAAATGCATGCTTGAAAGATATTTAAGTAAAAGATAAAGAAAGTATTTTAGCCAACATAAAATGTGAGATTTGTTTAAAATATATAAAGCTGGTTCTAGTTGAAAACATGCATTAGAGAGCCTATGTAATTATTCTGTAAAGTATATGTATTGCTTAGCATAATATAGAAGTGATAATGCAGAATCTACTATGACCAAAATGTATACATAAGCATAGGATATGAAAAATATATATCGTGCAAGGGCTAAAAATCCTACAATTTATATATTTTTTATGTGGATGCTAATAGGAAATAAAAACTGATTTCTCTCAAGTTAGAATTTAGTAATAAATAATGTCTTGACTACTTAAATAATTATGCAAATGGAAAATTACTAAATGGTTTAATTATAACTTAAGCAAGCTGAAATAATTAACTTAAGGGGGAAAGCAAATTTCTAATATCATACTACTTTCTAGTATGTGGTTCAAGGTTTAACTATGATAAATATCCTACTAATAGCGTAATGTTAGACAAATAGTTACAATAAATAAATGGGGTGAAGTAGGAAATCAAAAGAAGACTCGAAGAATGGCGATTAATTCGCTGGTGGGTTGGAATTTCCGATGCGGATAGAGAAATGCACATAGATGCGGGTCTTCATTTGTTGTAGCTTGTGATGAGTCTCGCCATGAGACTCTTCGTTGCTCCAATTTTCATGTAAAAAAAAGAAATAATAAGGATTAGTACGCTCAAACCATATTAAAAATGCAAAAAATAAAAATGACATAGCTTTATAACTTAACAGAGATACGACCCAGCTCTCATTTAATTATAACGACCCAAACCAATAGGCAGACCAACAATCATTTTCAGATTTACAATTCGGCCCAATTGTGTAATAGGCCCAAATAGCAAATATTCATGTATAAACCCAACGCATAGCTTTATACACCAAATATATAAGTATGTAGTTATCATTCAATTGCAACAGTCGAGAGTAGTATTATAGGATGTTTTCAAATTATAAAAGATGGGCAATCTTCAAATCAGTGAGCAGTACATACGAAGATCTGCTGCAATATATAAATTCTCAAATATGTTGTAAGTACACTAGAATTATGTGCATACTATGGCAGGTGATGATTAGATGCTGGAAGGCTTAAAATGCTACATGTTGTCATTAAGGCATTACACATTTAGGCAAGCAAAAGGAAGTGTATGACCAATTCAAATACACACATGAGACAAACGATAAGATTGATGAACATTTGAGGGCATCATCTTAAGTGTGCAGGGCCATGGATATGAAAGACATGAGCCAGAATCAAAGATAAGGGCATATAGTCAGTGACATATAGTAAGAGATAATCCATACATATTTAAAAGACAAACAATTTTTTTTTATTTCCCTCAATATGCAAACATATAATGGTTCACAGTATGTTGGTTACTTTCGTGTAACAGGGACCCAGATTCAAGGTATAAGATGAAACTTTTAGACAAGATAAGTGATCAGATACCAAGATCATATATCTCTAATTCACTTAAAACTAGCATATGGGGAAATCAGCAGAGACTGGTACACATTCTCAAATACACGATAGGCAGAAACAGACAACCATAGTAGACTATCCAGTCAATACTTATAAAGTTTCTTATTGTATTTTGCTGCCAAGATTCAAAGCTGGAATTACATTGTCATCCATTGTCCCTAAAAAGACAAGTAAACGAAACTAACAAACATGTTCTCCGACGACGGATGGACACACAAGAGTAATTCATGTCATTTATTCAATATAACAGCGACTAATGCCCACAACGACGTCTAATGTTATCGGCTAACATATAATACACCACCCGAAGCTACATTAATAGGCATAATCGTGAGCGTCAATAGCGATTAACGTTAATCACACTGATTCAACATCAAACCAACAACTTCGACCACACACAACAACAATTAACGACATTAAACATTATTAACAGAACGCATCATTCAAACAGGTTATAAAGTGTAAATCGCATAAGAAACCTAAAAATAAATGAATTTACCTTCTCCGGACAACGAACCGAGGCAGCGTATCAAGTCGTCGATCCACTCGGAGTTGCGATGCGATGCGATTTGAGGGATGAAGTTTTAACTTGTGGCTATAGCTGCGTGAGTGTTATTTCTTGAATCTTTTTCCCGATTTGCTTCTTCCTCGCTTTTAATCTTTTCTTGATTTTAAGGAGTTCTTCTGTGTAAAATCGGTGCCTATCTGTTCTAAGGGTTTCTCCTATGCTCTCCCATTTCTCACCCGCCTTACTGTTAATTTCTCCATTTATATTGAGGAGTTCTTTCTATGCGAAAACTGACTTTCGATTCTTTTCTTTCAATTTCTGTTGATTTTCGAATGTTCTTACCCCCCTTCCCATCTTTGCATGTGTATATTATATAGCTTAATTCTGGGTTCTAAAATTGGTAGGCTTTGATGATGATTTTGGGCTGATTTGAAGGAGATTTGTCATAATTTCGTGTAATTTTTGGACTGATTTTGTATTATTGATTAAGGTAGGAGATTTGGGTTGTAAATGGTAAGTTTCGATTTGGTAAGATTGGGGCTGATTTGTTAGTTGATTTGGTGCAAGATTCGTCGGATTCTCCGGCGAGAATCCCGGTTGGCGAGGGAGCGAGGTGAGGTGAGTTGTTGGCGATGAAGGGCGAAGGGTCGGTTTTCTTTTTAGGTGTTGTAAGATTAGGTTTTTTTTAGTGAGGGACGATGGAGTATAAAGGTTGGGGGAGGTTTGGGCCGCGGGTTTTGGGCCAATGGGGTTTGGGCCGAATGGAGTGGGCTGCTGGTGTGGAGAAAAATGGGCTTGGGTATTAGTTTTAGGTGTATTTATTAATCTTAGATTTTAATTAGTGGTAAATAAATGAGTTTTAAATTATTTAAATGCTAAATGCAGATATGATATTTAAGGATTACTTAATGCTTTTATAAATGCAACGCTATTATTAAAATCTTATTTATTATGTGTATTTTGCGATGTTAAATTAAAATTAAATGGGGTTTAAATTGTTTATGAAATTGCTTTGGATTTTATTAAATGTAACTATAATTTTAAGGAATGTTTGATGCGACGTCATTGTTAAATTATTTATTTTATGTATTTATTTATTTATCATTAAGAATTGTTTGAGTTTTAATTAATGGGAAATAAGGCTTAAATTATGAATAATATTCATGAAATTGCTTGTTATTAAAATGACGAATGCGGACGTGAGACTCAAGGTGTGCTTAATACTCTACGTAAAAATGCGGTGCCATTATTAAATCGCTTATTCATGCGTGTATTAATGTTTTATTATTGCATTTTATTATTATAACATTGTCAAAATTATTTTGAAAAATTAGTGTAAATTTATAGTTAGTGACTGGACGGGAGGGTCAAAATTGGGTGTCAACAGTTAAAAGTTTAGAATAGAACTTTACCTTCGCTGCTGTAAACAAGCGCTTTAGTACATCACCTATTCAACCACAAAAGACATTGTGAATATGAAAATAAAGACAATAGAACATTTAGTAGATAGCTTCACAGAGTGATCTTACCATGCCATTGTTATTAGAACCAACCAAATCTTAAATGCAACACTTGTGGAAATTAACTATTGATCACACAAAAAGAAACTTGCTATTCAAATGTTTACCAACCAAAGGAACACATATTATTATCTTATCATAAAATTTATGCCACCACACTTCATCTTCTCACAACAACAACATACCAAGTATAATTTCACCGGGTATGGTCCGCGAAGGGTAGAGTGACACTACATTTTTTTACAAGTTCCTGAACTTTTATGATGCACAACGTATAGAACATTATGAACTAGACCAGCAGACTTCTAACTAGAAGAAATACAATCTTAGAGAATCTTATCTAGCAAATTAGCACCTTTTGTCTGTCTAACGCTTGCTGTCAAAAAATCTGTATTGCTAGTGAAAGTTAGCTTTCAAAGTTCTTTAGATGAATTCTCAAAGCCAAACACTATAACAACCAAAGTGAAATAAGACTTAGGAAAAGCTTTGACGAATTGACTTAATACCATAGCAATTGAAAAATATGCCCTTTTTTTAAAGCAAGATAAGACAGTTTTGAGACAATTTTTTTATTGTGAAATAATTTAAGATTAAAGTACTACTAAGATAGCAAGAATACAACCACCAAGACTTACAGTCTAATAGTAAGTGTAGAAATTATAATCGACGAAACAACGATGGTAAAATCTGAGCAAATCTATACACATACAATAATCTAACCTTGAATTAACAATGGTAAAACATGAAAGGGGAAGGTAAAACGACGATAAAACGTAATCTAACCTTGGAGAAAAGGGAAGAGCAGTTCGACGAAGTGGATGCGATGACGAGTGGAAAAGGGCGACGACGAGCATTGGGGGAAGGGGATGGCGACGACGATGAGCAGTGGGGGAAGGGGGTGCGACAACGACAGTGGGGGTAGGGGGTGCGACGGCTAGCAGTGGGGGAAGGCAAGAAAATTCGGAGGGTTTAGAAGTGGAGGGTACTGAGCGCAACTAAATGAAAATATAAAACAAGGATTTAAGATTTTAAATCACTGCCTGTCGCATTAGCCTCTTTAGGCGTTGCATTAGCCTTCTATGAGTCGTTGCATTAGCCTTGGACAAATAAGCCGTTGCATTAGATAGGCTAATGCGACGGTCATGTTCGGGCGTTGCATTAGACGATATGAGCCGTTGCATTAGTCTATCTAATGCAACGGCCACAAATTATAACTTCAACCCGTCACATTAGTCTCATCTAATGCGACGATACTACAATGCCCGTTGCATTAGACCTATCTAAGCCGTCGCATTAGGTCATAAATATAGTAGTGTTTATTCAATCAACTCAAATGTTGGTATGTATTTAGGACCTCTACAAGTCATTTTTCAGTTATCTTAATCAAATAAGACCTTATCTAGACAAGTATTTCTCAATCTTGATGGGATTACTATTTTTAAGTCTTCAAACTAAGGGGGAAAATTGACAAGATAATCATCCATCTATCAAACCAATGTTATTGTCCATTACTATTCATGAACAAATGTCACAATCAAACTTCTAAATGGCGATTTAATTAAAGTTAAAGCATTGTTAAGCATCATAACCAAATATATTTTGGTCATATTCTAACGTAATCACATGTGGCTGCTAACCAAAGATGTTAAAAGGAGAAACAAATATCTAGCATAGCATTTCAAAAAGAGTTTAACAGCTATACACTGATTATAACAAAAAAAATATACACTACTAGATCATTTAAAAAATAATTATAGATGATTGTTCACAGTGAGGGAGGTAGGATTATTTTTACCAAAGAGTTCATCATCATACTTTATTTATATATAAACTAGATTTGAGTTTGCATATAATATGATTTTCAGGCAAAGATGATTTTGGATGAACTCCCTTCAACCCTCTAGCTCCGCCCTTAACTATTTATAATAAGTGAAATTGATAATCAACTTTGTCTAATAAATTAAATAACACTAATAATATAAATTTAAAGACTTTTATGCTACCGACATCTATAAGTTAAATCGTAAAATAATGGCATCAATAAAGATCCTTTTAGAGGTTTAAATAAGTTGTAAACTATTTATCAATTTTTTTTTTTTGTTGACGAAGGAACCCGCAACCGCGGCTCTTTCGAGTGCGCCTGCAGGTAAACCCGGGGTCGACGCAATAGCCGCAAACCACGCCAGCTTAAACCACTTGACAGCCATGCCGGATGTGTGAGCTCCCAAGGCGAAGCGCAGGAGACGTTACGCAGGATTTCGAACTTGTGACCAAGCTCTCTTACAACACCCAATGAGGATACTCTCTGCTTTCAAGACCAACCTTCTTCTTGTCTCACTTATGAGCGAAGATCAATTTCATTACAAATATTATAACTCTATCACTTACATCTAAAAATCTATTAATTTGGTCTACACAATCAAATCGGATCTCTTGCCCGATATTATTAATCTATCTGCTGGAGAGATCCACCAAATACTTATTTCACTTGTTGTATTCTTTACAAAAATGAAATATCCTCTATTTAATACTCCATATGATTTTTTTGCCAAAGTTATCTATATGGAAACATTGACATTAGTTAATTGCAAAAAATATCGTCAAAACACCATGTCACAAACCCTTAAAACTTTATTTTTTATCTTGTTATACTAGCAATATATTACTAAGTTTTGCATCAATTCAAACATTTGAAGAGGATTCTAAAAATCACGATTCAATATATTTCACAGAAATACATTTACACCATACAAGTCCCAAATATAATACACAACGGTGAAAATTTTATTTCTTCAAACCGAATCAAAATTGCTTGAAACGAAGTGCAGTAGATTGTATGTTGTATACTTGATGAATTTTTTATATCTTCAAATCAAGTACCCAAATGAGTAGAAAGTTATGAAAACTTTAATCTCAACCGGAGTAGAAAATACGAAAATTTTAGTCTCCAAACAACATACAAAAAAAACATTTTTTTTTCTTTTGGAAAACACTTTTTCCTGGACTTTAATATTCCAACGAAGTTTTTATGTCTTCAAGTTAGAATATGAAATTAATACGGAGTAGAAAACCACACAGGTTTTAATCTCCAAACCAGGATACAGATTAAAATAAAATAAACATAATTTCCTTAAGATTGTTGGTATAATAATCTGTATACGGTTAAACAATGTTTCAACACTTAGTAAAACCAAATTACCCAGTATAAAAATTACTTAACAGTAAATTAATCATGAAACAGTGAACGAAAACCGAATCTGTTTTGGAAAATAATTTAAGAATATAATCGAGCTCACTTAGTTCAAAGTGTGTCCTTAAGGAAATTATTTCCCTCACAGTACTCGAGGTTAATGAAATATCGCCTCCCAGGATAGAACGATTATCTTACCAGAATAGTAGTACTCCAAATTCCGATAGCAGCGAACCACTCAACGGCAGTATATCACACAGAATGAAGACAAAATTTTCGAGTTGAAGACTGAAATTCAGAGAAGAATTGAATGAATAAATTCATGGAAATTCGAAAAGAAAAGGCTTAAACCGGACGGGTCGGTCGCGGGTCTTGGGTCGATCCATTTGGATTTATTTTTTAATTAAATAATTAATTAATTAATTAATTAAAGAAACGTTTGTCCAAAAAGATTATTAATCAATCCGAAGCCGAAGCCGAGCTAGCGACGACGACGGCGCGAGGGGTCCTTGCCCTCTCAACCCTTTTAGCAACTAGAGAAGGTGTAATGTAATATATACACCTCTCTTTCCTTCTCTTTTTCGATGTGGGACAAAAGAGTCTTTTACTCCCTTTAATTTTCATCCCATCATTTCTCATTCACCAATATCAAAACCCAACAACAAGTCCCAAAAATTAACATATTCATTAAAAAAAAAGTGTAGCAAGTATTTTATGTTCACACCGAGTTAGGAAAAGGATCGTGTCTTAATTAAGAGGTGATTCTATAATTCGAAATTATGACCTATATAATCACACGAAGATAATTCTATCGTTAATCGAAGGTCCCTCCCAAAATTAACTTATTCATAAGTCACAATGATGCAAAAATTGGAAAGGGAAATGATGATAAAAAACAATTGGTTAATTAAGGCCCACATTACGAGTAATTTCGAAAAGTTGACTCCCTCCATATATTATTGTTGCAAAATTAATTCAGGCGTGCATGTTAAAAAGCTGGATTTTAGTGGGTGAATTACACATAAAGTGAGACAAAATTGCCTTTGAGTGAATGAAAGAGGTAATCTTTAATTTTCTGTATAAAGATGGTTACCATTAAAAGGATCAATTTTCTAGAGTAAAGGTGTAAAATGCTTGTTTTTTTTTCTTTCAAACTTTCATCATGAGCTTTACTTGAAGTAATAACTTTGATGTGATTAAAGATTTTAATATGGTCAAATTCTTCATTAAAAGGAGGTGATATTAACAATGAATAATCATTCTGGAGTGTGAGTAATTTTATTTGTAAATGACTTAATATATATTCAGTCTCTTAAACTTATACCTATTGAATATTGAGTCTCTTAAACTTGTACCTATTGAACACATGAGTCATGACGTTATTTAAAACTATACATGTTAGCTCTCCACTAACACAATATATAATCCCACATTCTTTCAAATTATAATAAATTCTAGGTTTATCATCCAACTAATTAAGAATAAAGCAGCGCTAATCAAGTCTTGATCAAATAGTTTATATTTATTTTTGGTTGGTAGAATTGTTACCAAAGAAGTAAAAATGGAACCTTAAATTCATTAGTATTTGGCTCACTACATAGAGATGCCAAATTGAAAATGTCATAATGGAAGACTTAAAAATAATGAAGTTGAATAATCAAAGAATCGTACTTAGTTGAGATAGTTTCTCATCATTTGAAACAATAATTAAGTGTATTAACATATCGAGTGGGGGGTAAATTTGGAATTTGACACGGTTGCATATATTTTCCGTACATACCACACGTGCAACCCAACCTACAAGTTGTGGGGGGGGGGGGGTGCTTTTATTAATTAATTAATTTAAGAAAAACTAAAAAATGCGATTAACAAAACTTTTGAAATTATTAGGGGATTTGTAACGGTTAATCACATGGGCCAGATATGTGAGGCCCACAAACTATTAAACTATTTCTTTCTAGGCAATTGTTTCACATGCACCATTGCACGTGTGGGAATCCCCTTGATTAACGGCTAATAATTGTATTTAATCTTGATTATATTGGTTCTTACCGACTAAAGTTAATTAGGGAAAAAAAACAGAAAAGAAGGTTGGAGGAAATGAGCTACTTATTTCTTTAAATTCTTATTTAACGTTTATCATGAAATAATTTATGGAAGAAAATTAGAATAAGGAGAAATTCTTATAACTTGGAAAAAAAGTTTTATAAATAATATTTATTATTGTGAATGTCTATTGCTATAAAGAAAGTTAGGGTTAGTAACTTTGGACCAAATCAACTTTCTATTATAAATAGAGATATTCCTTCATTTTATTTACATCGCTCAAGAAAAATAAAGAATTTTCATCTATGCTCTCTTTCATTATAAATATTTTTGTTCTTGTTTTATTATTTCATAACACGTTATCAGTACGAGTCGGCTCATAATGATCAACTTTACGAAGATCCCATTCTATTCCTGAAGCGTGTAGTATTGGTCCCGATAAACCCCAATTTAATGCTTCGTCTCCCCAATAATGCCTAATCTTTTATTGGAGTTTAATTGACATTAGTACTACCATTTTCGGAAGCTTACGGCACCACCAGTCGCTTACTGGAAATCAAGAGAGAGATTGCCAATATAAGTAATGTAATTTGAGCCTTTTTCTTACTATTGATTTTATATTGTTATCGATACTTGTTAAATTTGCTATATGTGTAACGTATTAGTATGCAATAGCCAAATATTTTCATAAAGAATTGTTTTACTGGAAAGTCCTAACACCTCATATAGCTAATACTATTTGGATGTTGCTTATATATTATATTTAAAAAAATTATGCTACAACAAATTTATAAATTGAAAATCTTACGTTAGAATATATATTAAACTCATGTAGAGTTTGAAAGCAGTATATAGCCACTCGTAGGGGCAATATCTCTAAATTTCGTTGTGGCTAAATATATTTATGTCTACGATCATCAGAAGTGTTAATATCATTACAAACTTATTATAATGATTATAGTGAAAGACGTGTTAGAGAAAAATTCTCTATATTATATATATGTCTCGATTTGCTTCTGAAGTAGTAATATTTTAAAAGAGGTTTTAAGCAATCATAAATTGATATGATTAAGACACGTTAAGACGATTATATTTCATTCATGATAAATGAGAACTTTTGATAAATATTGCAAATTCAGACCCATTCCCTGAAATGAATGTGATGATATTTAGTAAAGATTATAAATAAAAACGTGTTTTTCATTGTGAAACTATCACGCCTCACCTCCAGAAGAGGTCAATTGAGAAAAAATATTCTGAATATTATTCTTTAATCCTGAAGTAGTAAAACTTTGGACTTTAATCCTGAAGTAGTAAAACCTTGTCTAAAGGGCAGCCCAGTGCACTAAGCTCCCGCTATGCGCGGAGTCCGGGGAAGGGCCTGACCACAAGGGTCTATTGTATGCAGCCTTACCTCACATTACTGCAAGATGTTGTTTTCACGGCGTGAACCCGTTGACCTCTTGGTCATATTGTAGCAACTTTACCAGTTACTCCAAGGACTCTCATTCAAAGGAGGGATGCAACACGAAAACTTCTCAGGGGTCACCCATCCTAGTACTAAACTCTCCCAAACACGCTTAACTTCGGAGTTCTGATGGGATCTGGTGCGTTAGTGTTGGTATGATCACTGTTAGGCGTATTTTGTATACGCCTTTTGAGTCATTTTAGTTGGTATTTTACTCATTTTTGTTGTGTTTAGTATAGTAGTAGGTTTGTTTTTCTTTCTTTTGAGTCACAGCGGTGCAAAAAGGCAAAATGACAAAAAGGAACGAGAAATGGGCAGAAAAGGTGCTCCCGAGGCGAAAAGGACGAAAGTTGGCAACTCAGAGCGAAAGAAGGCAGCACCGCGGTGCCACTATGCAGAACCGCGGTGCCATATTTACCGAGGAGCCACAGGACTTTCAGCACCGCGGTGCCATCAGGCAGTACCGCGGTGCCATTTGTGCTGAGAAGTTGCAGGAGTTTCGGCACCACGGTGTCGGTATGTAGAACAGCGGTTCCGACGCGGGAAATTTTAATTCCGAAGGCAAATTGGCTAAGGGCGGATTGGTCCATAGGGCACGAAAATTAGATGATATTTAAGCCCTAGAGATTAATGCTATGAAGGGAGTTTGTCATTCTACAACACAACACAACACAACACAAACGGATTTGGAGCTACAATTGAAGACTTTATTCTACATAATTTTCTTTCTTTCGTTTTTAATTCAGTTTATGTATGGATATTGTGTTAGTTCTTAGCGTGACTATGACTAGGATCTAAACACTCTATTAGGGCTTTCCTTATGAATCGCTTGAAACAGTTATTCATGAATTAATACAGTAGTTTGATTTATTCTTCGCTTGATTAAGATTTAGTCAATATTTGGTATGAATGTTTGATAATTAATTGATCACTAGTTATCATAACCTATATGATTTCGAATAAAAAACCGAAAGGAGAGATTTGGATATACTATAATTGACTAGACATATGTTAAAATCGCGGACGAAAGTACCCCGATACTTGTGTAGCATTATAGGTTATTGTTCTTAATCCTCCTACGTGGTAAATCCTATCATATAAATATATAAGGGTTCTGCACTGGGGTTGAGTGATTATATGTCCTAACCGGAATATAAGACAATCTAGTTAACCGTTATCTTAACGAAGAAGAAGAATCATTTTAGTTGCATTAAGGATTGAAGAAAGTGGATAGTCGAGGATTTTGGAAGTCCTAATTCATTCATAACTGATTACAACTTTATTAGTTTAAATCTTGCAATTATTCCAGTAGTTAAATAAATACCCTATCAAATATCGATTGCCAAATAGATAACATAAAATAGATGAACGATACTTAGAAATCAGTCTATGTGGACGATATTCGGTCTTACAGACTATATTACATGTGAATGATGCGTACGTTTGCGTGAGCAGTCGAAATATCGCTAACAAGTTTTTGGCGCCGTTGTCGGGGACTGGCGTACATCTAATATCGAATCATCTGTTTTTATTTCTTCTTTGGCTTTATTTTAATTTTATTTTTATTTTTATTTTTACTGTTAGAACCGTGTGCCTTGATTTGTTTGATGATTTTGATCTGTTTCAGGAATCTAGTGTATGCGAAGAAGGAGAGGAGCAGATACACTTGTTCCCTTCAACCCTGAAATCAAAAAATTATGCAAACAAAACAGGCGCAACAAAAGGATATCTGAGTCAGTGACCATGAACAACGAACCAAATCAGAATGCGGCGGACAATGAGGTTCCTGAGAATGCAGGGGAACCAATACAGGTCCCAGCAGAGAGAAGTTTGGGGGACTATGTTCTTTCCACGGTCACAGGTGCACAGACTTACATCAGGCTCCCAGCTATCGGGGCCAACAACTTTGAGATCAAGTCAGCCATCCTGAGCATTGTCCAGAACACAGTATAATTTGGGGGACTGCCATATGAAGATCCCCACATGCACATTGCAAATTTTCTGGAGTTGTTGATGCGCGATTTATACACACGCTAAACGCAAGTGCACATATCGTGACAAGTAATATAGTCTAGGTAAGACCGAATATCGTCCTCAAGGACTGGTTTTCAAGTACCGATTATCTATCCTATGGTATCTATTTGGTTAACGTTAATTGAGTTGGAATTCTAAACTAATAATGCAGGAAATAAACTAATTATAAAAATACTTTGAATTAAATTAGTTATGATGGAGAATTAGGGCTTCCAAGATCATCAACTATCCACTCTATTCAATCCTTAATACAATTAGACTAACTTCTTCTTCTACGTTAAGATAGCAGATTAACTAGACCGTTTTATACTCCTGTTAAGGTAATATAAACACTCAACCCCAATGGAGAACCCTTCTACCTTTCGGTGACAAGATTGACTACAAAAGAGGATTAAGAGCAATAACCTATTAAGCTACACAAGTATCGGGGTACTTTCGTCCACGATTTAAACTTATGTTTATTCAACTATAGCATATTCAAAATCTCCCCTTTCGGCTTTCGATTAGAAATCATATAGATTATGATAATTAGTGATCAATTAATTACCAAACATTCAAAACAACTATTTAATAAATCTTAAACAAGTGTAGAAGAAATCAACTAATATATTAATTCATGAATAGAGTTTCAAGTGAATCACAAGGAAATCCCTAATAAAGTAATTAGCTCTTAGCCATAGTCACGCTAAGAACTAATATAATCTCCATACATGAATTGAAATAACAAAGTAAAAAGAAAGAAAAGAAAAATACTCAAGAACGAGTCTCCAAGCCTTCTAGCATCCAATGATTGTGTTGTAGAATATTTACAAGATGAAATAGAATGGAATGGTGGATGGTGGATGGTGGAATGGGATGTAGGATGGATAATGGAATGGGTGATGAAGGATGGGTGGATTGAAGGATGAATGATTCTTCGAATGATGTAGAGACTATTTATAGACCAAGAATCCTTTAGGTAAAGAGTTAGGGATTATGTAGGTAGGAAAGGTTATGGAATCCTTTTAGGTAAATGTTTTAGAAAAAGTTATGGAAAAGGGTTAAGGAATATGTAAGTTGGACTCTGAAAATGTGTGAAATTCGGCCCAAAAACTCAGAAATCCCGCTGGCCGCGCCGTGGTTCGCAAATCAGCCAAATACGCTGAAAAATCAGAGGCTTTGAAACATCTTGATGGTCAGCATGGCGCGATGACGGCATTCTTCCGGATTTTTCGTTTCTTCGTCCTTTGTTCGTCCGGTCTTCGTCTGATTTCTTCTATATTTCCCGGAACTTCTTAGACTTCATTTCTTGGCCCTTTTAGTGTGCAATTCCATCTCATTTATGCTCATTTCATCTCCTTTTCGCCATTTATCCATTTCTGACCGCTGTGACACAAAAGAAAGGACAACAACCCTAATACTTTACTAAACATAAATGAAATGAGTAAAATACTAACTAAAAATGACTCAAAAGGTGTATATAAAATACACTGATCAGTTGTGTGCCACTTTCAAATACAATGGTGTTACTGACGATGTCATTAGACTGAGCCTCTTCCCGTTCTCACTTAGGGATAGAGTCAAAAGCTGGTTGAACTCACTGCCTGCAAATCCGTCACTACCTGGCAGGACCTGGCCCAAAAGTTTATAGCAAAGTTCTTCCCTCCTTTCAAAGCAGTAAAGTTAAGGGGAGAGCTGAACAACTTTTATCAGGTAGATGGTGAATCACTCTACGATTCATAGGAGCGATTCAAGGATTTGCAAAGGAAATGTCCACATCATGACATTGAGAAGTGGATGCTAGTCCACATTTTTTATAATGAGCTGAGTGGTACTACTCGTACCATCATTGATGCTGCAGCAGGGGGTGATTTCATGAGAAAGAGTGCCAATGAGGCACATGAGTTACTGAAAGTATGGGTGCACAAAAGGTTAAAACCGGACCGGACCGAACCGGACCGGACCGAGGACCGAACAGTAAGATTGTCCGGACCAAAGACCGGACCGAACTTCTCGGTCCGGTCCAGGTTCGGTCCGGTCTGATCCGGTCATTTGGACCGAATGGACCGAATGTCAAATATGCAGAAATCCAAAATCCAAATTGCAATAAATCCAATTCCACTCCAGTACTCCATCCATAATGTCTTGTCCACTGTCCACACTCCACAGTCCACACCCCAAATCCAAATTGCAATAAATTTTTTACATGATTTATTATTATTACACAAAGTAAGCTTTAATTAATAACTAAAAAACCCAACTGGTACTTGGCTGCTTGCTGCTTGCAGCTTGCTGCATTCCTTCATTTTCTTGCCATTGATCCACATTCCACAGTCCTCACTCTCGCCTCACCGCCTGTCCCGCCCGTGTCCACATTAGGCAATAGGCATAGTCCACAATTTATTCTTGAAAATGCCAAAACTAAAAACAAGTAAACAACAGTAGTCAGTAGGGAAGAGAATGACATACATTATACATATACAAACACTCAAACCATCAAACATAGATGGTAGATTCATCAATTCCACACTTTTGAAAATCTGTATGAAAGAAAATAATAAAGTTAGTAATAAGAATTGTAACTCTTCTAATGCTTGCAATGAGATATCATCATATTCATATCAATATATCATACCATTCTCCAAATCTTGCAACTCTTCTAATGATTTTTCCACATTAATTAGTTTGGATTTCTTCGTCAAAGTTGAACGAAGTCAATCTTGACCACAAATGAGTCATTGCATCATCTTTAACATAAAATAAAAGTTAAGAAACAGAACTTACCAATTAATATAATAAAAAATAAATTTGCTTTACAAAAAATACAAAAGAAAATGTATTACCTTAGGTGTCAAAGAACTCCCGAATCGACGTTGTTCGTCCTCCAGACTAAATGCAAATTTCAAAAGCAATCAGATACCGAATAGCTAATATATCACGAGCCATGCGTGAAACAACGGGAAATCTTAGTGAATTGAGCTTCCACCAAGTTAAGATTTCAATATCTTCTTCATCTGCCTCTTCATTCAAATATCGATCAAGCTCCTACTGCACTATATTTACCCTTTGCTTCTAACGATGATTTGAGCTTCCTAACTTTAGTCTTGAGATCTAATCCCATGTGACTTGATTTAGATACATCACTTGTCCCACTCAAAGCAACAATAGAGAAATACATAGCCTTATATTCATCAAACAAATCATTTAGTACTTGTTGAACATTCTCAAGCAAACTATCACCCTTCACTTCCCCATACATCTCATGTAAATTCAATTGTAAACCAACCTTTTTCATCGAAGGATCAAGAATGGCAGCCACATAAATCAACATGTTAAACTTTTCTAAACTACCCCAATACTTATCAAACTTTTCTTTCATCTTACCAGCCATTGCACGCAATTTTACATCACAAGTACTTTCTAGATCTTTTAATGTTCCAAGAGCTGTACCAATATCAAACAATGCACTATTGCACGTGACACTCAAAGAAGCAGAAACATTATTAGTTAAAATATAAAACTTTTCTAGAAAGATAACAAGTCTCTTGGCCAATGGTGCGCGTAATATGCACACACTTTAAACGCAAGTGCACGTTATCGTATCAAGTAGTATAGTCTTAGATAAGACCGAATATCGTCCTCTAGGATTAGGGTTCAAGTACCAGTGATCTATTTTCTAGTATCTATTTGGCGAATTAATATTTGATTGGTTGTTTATAACTAAGAATTTCAAAAGCTATTTAAATGTAAAGACTTACTTCAGGTGTGATGAGAATAGGGCTTCTATGTATCCTTACTATCCGCTTATGTTACTTGTTAATGCATTACTTATGGTGTTCTTCTTTGGAGAAAGCAGTTTGAAATCGCTTTTATACTCCCGTTAGGTTATATAAACACTCAACCCCAGATTGTTCCTTACCTAACTTTCACGATAAGGGTAACTCTATAGAGGATTAAGCACAAAAACCTAGTTGACCCACGCACAATGCGCAAAATTAGGGTTGTTAAGCCTCTCATCAACGCTTACAAATCTAATTGAGGTATTTTCATCCCCAATTCAAGACCGTCTACCCAACTTACAAAGATATTCACAATCCTCCTTTTCGTAACTGATTAGAAATCATATAGTGATAACTAGTTGTCAATTAGCTACCAAGAATTCAACTCAATTATTGGATAGATCTCTCAATAAGAATAATAACCATAAGCATGCATTACTTTATAACATAAGGTTCAAGAATTCAACATAGAAAGTCTATAAGAGAATTAGTTCCTAGCCATGAATATGACAAGAACTAATTCAAAGTTCATCATGCAAAATCGAAATAAATAAAGGAAAGGAAAAGAAATTACTAAGCTAATGGTATCCAAACTCCAAGTCAAGAATCTTGAGTTGTGCAAGAAAGGAACCTCAAAACCGCCTAGGGTTCTCCTTATATAGTTTTAAAACGCTCTCTTCTTTTCCTTCCGTGCCCGCCCAAAAATCCACAAAGACCTAATTTTTCCGCGTCGGCGCTGGCTCAGCCGCGCGCCTAAAGTTCTGCAATACTGTGTTTTGGCGCCGCGCCCGATATTCGCTGTCGAGAGCCGCGCGCCGCAACTCTGTGGCTTCTGGATGTTTAGCGCCGCGCCCTGCTTTCGTCTTCGAGCGCGCGCTGAATCTTCGCAGCCTTCTTCGAATAATGGCGCCGCGCCCGCTTCGATTGCAGAGGCCGCGCAGTCCGATTTCACCTCGTTTGCCACTTTCTCCGCTACACTCACTCTTTTTCCCTCTTTTCGCTCCTTTTCCGCCATTTGGCCACTTTAGCCACTTTGACTCAAAAGAAAGAAAATCTATCCTAATACGACACTTTGTATGTACAAAACGGACAAAAGACTAACTAGATCGACTAAAAGGTGTATATAAAATACACCGATCAAATACTCCCAACTTAACCTTTGCTCACTCGAGCAAAGATAAAAAGAAAGAAATAAAATGACAGACTCAATAAATAAGAAAATCAACAAAGAAAATAAACAGACTTCGCCATTGATCACTTTTCTGCATGAATGTTAACTAGAAAAACATGAAGGTTCGCAGAATAATATGCAGGAACATATAGCATGGAATTTCAACACATTGAGCTAGATATTTCGCAAACTCATACTTATCATGCTTAAATGGAAGTCAGTGTACTCAAGTATGCATATAAATTCAAAAATTCCTATGGCATGCTTACTTGCTATTCTCCACTAATTCTGGATATACATAAAAGAGATCTTCAGGACTTTGGGGGTTGTAATGTAGGCTTAGGTAGGGGTTGGTAAAGATAGACATTTAGGCTCATTTTTCTGTACCATAAGCTCTTTGGCTTTTCAATTTTCCCCTTTTTCTTTTGATTCTTTACTTCACTTCAATTCTATCCTTCCCCTCTTTTGTTTTGGGAGAATGAAGTATATAATAATTACAAGACTCCCAAACTTAGGCTTTTGCCTATTTCTTATTACTTTTGTATCAAAGCAAATGACTTTATTCATTCTTTTTGTTTTCTTTTTAACACAATGTACTCCTACTGTTTCATAATTTCACTTATGGTACACTTTGTGGGAATATAGGGTGTCAAAGAAGAAGTTTCAAATTTTAGGCTCAATGGGGCTAACTAGTGATATTTTTAAAGTACGGATAGAAAAGAATGGTAAGAATTGGCTATCAAAGAAATGCTGAGTCATCTCCTAACATGCATATCCTAACTATTTCGCCTCAAATAGCAAGCATCATAACACATAAGCATTTATCATTTAGCATACATAACTCAAGCAAGAGACTCCAAATAGACAGATTCGTGAGTTTTTGGCATCTCTAACCTAAGTGTTTAGATAGTTGCCCATTCCTTTACATTATTCCACCTTACTTCACTAGGTGTTTCTAGCAACTACAAAGATACATGATCTTTGACAGGCAATTATGACTCAAAAAAGAAAAATTTTGGTGACTCAAAATAAACATGAAACAAATAAAAAGACTTAAATAAAACATAACATGACACACAAATAAAACTAAAACACAAAACACACCCCAAACTTAAATTACACATTGTCCCAATGTGTAGACTCAAAGGAAAAACTAAAAGACAAAAAGACTTACGCTTTTGGCTAAAAATCGCGGTGGCGGTGGTAGTTTCTAATTTCGTGAGGAGGAGAGCCCTTGGTGTTTGATTTGGCGGTAGGGCTTTTGGATCATAGTATTTTCGAATTCTCTCAGAATCGACACCGCGGCGCTTAAACTTCCGCACCTCTTCAGATCTTTCGCGCCGCTGCTTCCCTGGCGCTACTCCGCTTTTTGGACACCTGTTCAATTGCATGTACCTGTCAATCATACAAACAACAAGACCCCAAGACCGTGAGAGATCGTTTCTTAGATAAAACTAAAATAAACTTAAAGATGTAAATTAAAATAACATAATTGAAAGCGTTGCTTTCCAACAAGCGCTGTCTTTAACGTCTTTTAGCCGGACGCAAGTTCCTTAGACTTACTAGCCCTGGGGTGGATTAAGTCCCCAACCAATCCATTTCCGCCACATTTGGCGTTTCCTTTTTCTCCTTTTCTTTTTAGCATTATCGGTAGTAGGGAGTTCCGGAACAATTACCTCATTTAGTGTCATCTCAGCAAACCATGCTTGCTTTCTTGGGCTCATCACTCTTTGGTTGCATTGCAATGGCTCGCATGGGGTTTTGGTGTTGATTGCAAAACACCCACTTACAGCTTCTTGGCTCAACGACGTGTTTAAAGACTTTAAACACCATCTCTTCGTTTCTCCACTCTTAGCGTTAGCTCTCCTCTTTCAACGTCAATCAAGGCTCTACCCGTTGCTAGGAATGGCCTCCCCAATATGATCGGGATTTCTGCATCTTCTTCCATATCCAGAATGAGGAAATCTGCAGGAAAGAAAAATTTTCCTACCTTCACAATCACATCCTCGATCTTCCCTCGTGGATGAACCACTGTCCTGTCGGCTAGTTGCAGACTCACAGTGGTGGGTTTGGCTTCTCCTAACTCCAATCTTTTGAAAACTGATAGGGGCATCAAATTTATACTCGCCCCTAAATCACACAAGGCTCTGTTGCAAGTCACCCTGCCCACTGTGCATGGTAGTGTAAAGCTTCCAGGGTCCTTTAGCTTTGGTGGCAATTTCTTTTGTAAGATAGCACTACACTCTTTCTGTTAGTGCTACTATCTCATATTCGCCGCTTCTCTTTTTCCCAAGATTTCTTTCATGAACTTGAAATAAGATGGCATCTGCTCCAAAGCCTCTATAAACGGTATGTTGATGTGCAACTTCTGAATACCTCCAAGAATTTGGAAAATTGTTTATCGACCGCTTTCCTTTGTAATCTCTGGGAAAGGAATCTTTCTCGTATACTCCTTCTCCGGAGTTTTCTATCACCGGGCTAGGTTCACCACCTTATCTTTTCTAACTCGCTCTCTCAACTATATTGGCCGGCGCTATTGCCGTTGCTCCAATTGTTTTCCACTTCAACCGCACTACCTTACATTGCTCCTGGATTTACCTCAATATTGCTAGCAATGTCCCCTCGGGCTCGATGTTTGCTTTGCTAGCCGCCCTACTGTGTTTCCAAGTTTCAACGAGGATCTAGATTCTGTTATAACCGCGTCTGGCGTTGCAAGTCTTGTCATGGCCGCTAAGCTCATCCGTTTTTCTTGCGACTGGTGCATTGAATTTGGCCGGGGCTTGAGTGAAGCGGTCATTGATTCTGCATCGCTGTTCGCATCGCCCCTATACCGATTCTCGCCGCTTCGATATTGGTTCTGGCTGGCCCGTGCGATTTTTCCGCCCCGCATCGATTTTCTTGGCCCTGATCTCCTTTCCATGAGAAGTTTGGGTGATTCCTCCACCCTGGATTATAAGTGTTTGAGTAGGGGTTGTTCTGTTGCCTCTGGTAGTTACCTACTGCTTGACACTCTGCCTGCTCCATTGGGATGTTGTTGGGATCCGCTGAAGGACACCTATCAAATGTATGTGGGCCGCCACATATCTCACAGTTTTTCGGCAGTTGCACAGCATTCACTGACACAGTATGTTGCTGCAATTGTTTCGCTAGAAGAGCCACTTGTGCGTTCAAAGCAGCAATAGCATCTACTTCATGGACCCCCACAGTTCTTCTCCCACTGGTTGCCCTCTCTTCAGTGACATGGTTGTTAGTGGCCATATCTTCTAATAACTCGTGGGCGTCGTGGGCTGTTTTCCTCATGAATGCTCCACCTGCGGCTGCATCTATGATGGTTACGTTGTCTTGCCACCGATTGTAGAAAATATGAACCAAGTTCCACAACTCAATGCAATGGTGTGGACACTTCCTCTCAGATCCTGAATCTCTCCCATGCTTCATATAAGGACTCTCCATCAGCTTGATAGAAGTTGTTCAACTCCCCTCTTAATTTTGCTGCTTTACAGGGTGGAAAGAACTTGGCTAGGAATTTCTGTGCCAGCTCGTGCCATGTAAATATCGAATCAGCTGGCAGGGAATTCAACCATACTTTTGCTCTATCCCTGAGTGAGAAGGGAAAGAGCCTCAACTGACGCATCATCGCAACGCCGTTATATCTGAAAGTGGCACATAGCTCCAAGAAATTTGCTATGTGCATATGTGGATCCTCCGATGGCAGTCCTCCGAACTGCACTGTGTGCTGCACCATGCTCAGAATCGCTGGTTTTATCTCGAAATTGTTGGCTCCTATTGTAGGGAGCCTAATGCAAGTCTGTGCTCCATTCACTCTTGGTAGCACATAATCTCCCAGACTTCTTTCTGGCTGGATTCGAACCCTATCCTCCATATCTATTGGCACTTGCTGAGGATCTCCTGGGTTAAGTTGATTTTCACCTAACCCTTCTCTCATCCTGTTATTGTTGGGAGCACCGTCCATTTCTATCAACGTTGCAATTCGCTGATTCTTTCTGCATTTGCGTGCTTTCTCAATTTCGGATTGAAGGAACAAGAGTGTCGCCTCTTCTCCTTCGCATAAACCGATATCCCGAGAAAGATCAAAACAAACAAAGAATCACAGACTCGATTTTCGTAGAAACTAAAAAAATAAAAAAATAAAAAAAAAATAAAAAATTTAATCCAAATTTGGAATTAAAAATAGATAATTTGATATTGAACTATTGCCTAATTCAAGAACGGCGCCAAAAACTTAGTGCGCGTAATATGCACACACTTTAAACGCAAGTGCACGTTATCGTATCAAGTAGTATAGTCTTAGATAAGACCGAATATCGCCCTCAGGATTAGGGTTCAAGTACCAGTGATCTATTTTCTAGTATCTATTTGGCGAATTAATATTTGATTGGTTGTTTATAACTAAGAATTTCAAAAGCTATTTAAATGTAAAGACTTACTTCAGGTGTGATGAGAATAGGGCTTCTATGTATCCTTACTATCCGCTTATGTTACTTGTTAATGCATTACTTATGGTGTTCTTCTTTGGAGAAAGCAGTTTCTGAAATCGCTTTATACTCCTGTTAGGTTATATAAACACTCAACCCAGATTGTTCCTTACCTAACTTTCACGATAAGGGTAACTCTATAGGAGGATTAAGCACAAAAACCTAGTTGACCGTCACGCACAATGCGCAAAATTAGGGTTGTTAAGCCTCTCATCAACGCTACAAATCTAATTGAGGTATTTTCATCCCCAATTCAAGACCGTCTACCCAACTTACAGCATATTCACAATCCCTCCTTTTCAGAATCTGATTAGAAATCATATAGTGATAACTAGTTGTCAATTAGCTACCAAGAATTCAACTCAATTATTGGATAGATCTCTCAATAAGAATAATAACCATAAGCATGCATTACTTTATAACATAAGGTTCAAGAATTCAACATAGAAAGCCCTATAAGAGAATTAGTTCCTAGCCATGAATATGACAAGAACTAATTCAAAGTTCATCATGCAAAAACTGAAATAAATAAAGGAAAGGAAAAAGAAATTACTAAGCTAATGGTATCCAAACTCCAAGTCAAGAATCTTGAGTTGTGCAAGAAAGGGGAACCCTCAAAAACTGCCTAGGGTTCTCCTTATATAGTTTTAAAACGCCTCCCTTCTTTTCCTTCCAGGCCTGGCCCAAAAATCCGTCAAAAGACCTAATTTTTCCGCGTCGACGCGCCGCATCGGCGCATGGCTAAAGTTCTGCAATACCGGTGTTTTGGCGCCGCGGCCGATATCGCTGTCGGCGAGCCGCGCTGCAACTCGTGTGGCTTCTCGGATGTTTAGCGCCGCGCCTCGCTTCAGTCTCGAGGCGCGCGCCAATCTTCTGCAGCTTCTTCAATAATAGCGCCGCGCCCGCTTCGATCGCAGGAGGCCGCGCTGGCAGTCTGGATTTCACTGCTTTGCCACTTTCTCCGCTTTCACTCTAGTACCTCCTCTTTTCCCTCTTTTCGCTCCTTTTCCGCCATTTGGCCACTTTAGCCACTTTGACTCAAAAGAAAGAAAATCTATCCTAATACGACACTTTGTATGTACAAAACGGGACAAAAGACTAACTAGACTGACTCAAAAGGTGTATATAAAATACACCGATCAGCCAACAACCAATCATTCTCATTAGGAGGCCCTATATTATTAGGCTCTTTAAGATCTTGTTCTTTATGAAGTTCAAACATACCAAAAACTCGCTCAAATTTTATAGCTGCCATCAACATAGTATAAGTTGAGTTCCAACGAGTGGGCACATAAAGTGACAACAAAGATTTGCTCTCTATTTTCAAGACTGTTGCAATTTCTTTAAATTTAAGAAGCCTAGCAGGAGATTCCTCACAAATTTCACAATAGCTCGAATTCTTTCAATTGCTTTAAGAGAATCTTTTATTTTCAAACCATCCCAAACAATAAGATTAACAATATGAGCGACACATCTCATATGCAAATACTTTCCCTTACTTATTGCACTACCATTGCTTTGAACTATTCTCATCAATTGACTACAATCAACATCATTTGAAGAGGCATTATCAACAGTCACGGTAAAAAGTTTCATATGTAAATCTCAACTCTCTAAACAAGATTCTATAGCTTTTGCAATTGACTCACCCCTATGACTTGTAATTGGACAAAAGTTTAGAATTCATTTTTGCAAATTCCAATCATTGTCTATAAAATGAGCGGTAAGACACATATAGTTGATTCTTTGATTAAATGTCCATGAATCAGTTGTCACACATACTCGTTGGCATGAAAATGTGAGAAATTCTTTCAACTTTTCTTTTTCCTTCAAATAAAGTTGAAAGCAATCACGCGCCACAGTCATACGGGAGGGTACTATAAACTCAGGGCAAGCAACAGATATGAAATGCTTAAAACCGGGTTTTTCAACACAACGAAAAGGAAGTTCGTCAACTATCACCGTATAGCACAATGCTTCCCTAACTTTATTTACATTTAAAACCCAATTTCTCAACTTTTCTTCTCCTTTTTTATCCGCAACAACCTCCAAAGTCAATTTACTTTGATTTTGTTTAATCACATTCTCCGGGTTTAGTAGGCATTGAGTTGCATGATTTTTCACATTTTTGTTACCATTAATAGCAGAGTCACACCCAAAAGTTTTATGGCAATACTTACATTTAGCTCGACGCTTGCCCTCGCCATTAGTCAAATAAAGCTTGTATTCCTTCCAATATTCAGCCTTTTGTTTGTTGCAAGTAATATACTGTCGTTCCTCCGTTGACATAATACTTGTCTGAGTTGTCTCTATGTGGAGTGTATTTGTTGGTGTTTGAGAATGCAATACAAACTCAGGGTCAGGGACAGCCCCTGTTTCAAATTCCGGTACAGTCGAGTGAGTACTCGACGGACGAGTCATTTCATCGTCTCTTTTCCTTTTGGATTGGATATAAGATTCAGAGGTACTAGACATCATCTGCATGTGAATACAAACATTTAATATCATTTAAAAATACAAATGAATACAAACTTTTGTTACACAACTTCAAATGACAAACTAATGAACTATACCTTGTCGATAGATTGAGCGACTGAGGCGGCTCGAGAGAGTGAGAGAGGCGACTGAGTCTGGAGTCTCGAGAGAGTGAGAGAGGTGCAGAGTGCTACTGCTGACTGAGTGACTGCAACAGCCAGTGCTGACTGCTGAGAGCCTGAGATTGGGATTGGAATGTGATTTAGGGATTTAGAAATGAGGGAGAGAGAGAGGGTCGGAAAGACGGGAAGTCGGGGAGGGGTTTAGGCGTTTAATATTAGATTTAGACTATTAGACATTTAGACTTATTAAGTATTAGTATAAATGTATTCGTAGAGAGTAGAGAGTGCAGGGGCAGAGGGGTTTAGTATTAATATAAAAATTAGGTGTATACAGATACAATATATATATAATATATTATAAAATAAAATTAAAAATCGGTCCGGACCAGACCGAACCTGGACCGGACCGGACCAAAAACCGAAACATAAATTTTAAAGGACCGAGGACCGGACCGATAATCTCGGTCCGGTTCGGTCCGGTCCATTTTTTCGGTCCGGACCGAATATTGTGCACCCCTAACTGGAAGATATGGCTGTCAACAATCATCAAGGGGTAGATGACAGGTTAGTGGCCAGGAAGGTTATGGGCATACATGAACTAGATGCCATCACAATCCTGAACGCACATGTGGCCCTTTTGACGAAGCAACTACAACAGAACATCATGCCCGTGAATGCAGTCCAACTGCCTGTGAATTGTGAGATTTGTGGTGGACCGCATTCCTTTGACAGATGCACAGTGGTGGACTCTAATAATGTGTCAATGGAGCAGGTACAGGCGGTTGGGAACTTTCAGAGGCCTTATAATTCCAACACATACAACACAGGGTGGAGAAATCACCCTAACTTTTCGTGGAGGAACTATCAGCCTCAGCAGAAACCATATCAAGGTGGTTACCAGAACCAGCAGGTGCAAAATCATGCCACTTCATTCCAGCAGTTTAGACCACCTATACAACAGAAGCCTGATGAACTGAGAGATGCATTGCTTACACTCACCAATTCGCAGAATCAGTTCATGTCTGAAACAAGGTCCTCTCTCAGGAGCTTGGAAACACAGGTTGGGCAACTTGCAAAGATGGTAACCAACAGGCCGCAGGGCACTCTCCCAAGAAATACATAGGTAAATCCTAGAGAGCAATGTCAGGCAGTGTTGTTGAGGAGTGGAAAACAGTTGGAGCAGGGTGCTCCCCAGCCCGCAGTGGTAAGTGAGAAGGAGTGTGAGAAAACAGTTGAGGTAGAGAAGGAGGGGGTCACTGAGGATCACCCTACAGTGGAGAAAGCTCCATCAGCACCTTTGAGGGAATACGTTGATAGAATCCCTTACCCTCAGAGGTTACAAAAGAAGGCAATAGACAAGCAGTTCTCCAAGTTCTTGGAGGTATTTCAAAAACTTCACATAAATATCTCCTTCATTGAAGCACTAGAACAGATGCCAACATACTTTAAATTCATGAAGGAGATACTTGAAAAAAAAGATAAGGCTGTCGGATTATGAGACAATATCTTTGACAGAGGAGTGCAACGCCATTCTGCAAAAGAAATTGTCTCCTAAGCTGAAGGATCCAGGGAGCTTCACCTTGCCTTGCACTATTGGTAAGGTGGTATGTAACAAGGCGCTGTGTGATCTAGGGGTCAGTATCAATCTCATGTCTATGTCTGTATTCAAGAGATTGGGTTTCGGTGAAGCCAAACCAACCACAGTGAATTTGCAGTTGGCCGACCGAACTGTAGTGCACCCAGAGGCATAATAGAAGATGTGCAGGTCAAGGTGGGAAAGTTATTCTTCTCAGCAGACTTTCTCATTCTTGATATGGAGGAAGATGATGAAATACCCATCATTTTGGGGAGACCATTCCTTGCAACTGGGAGAACAATGATTGATGTAGAAAAGGGAGAACTGAGATTAAGGGTTCAGGAGGAAGAGATGGTGTTCAAAGTGTTCAATTCCTTCATTGAATCCCAAGCCATCAACAAGTGTTTCGCAGTCAGCACAGCTGACACATCAGTTCAGCCAACACATGTCAAATCCAGGGAGATCATTCATACAGCGGTGAACCCACAGGTCAACAAGAATGTTGAAACAAAAATGAATGCCATGGAAGCGGCTACAAGACGTTAAAGACAACGCTACTTGGGTGACAACCCAATTTTTAAATTACGCAATTCAGTTTTATTAGAACAGTCTCACTTTTGGTATTTTGTTGTATGGTGATGCAGGTGAAGAAATGAGACATGAAGCAGGAAAACAACGCTGGAAAACACTGAATCAGGAGTTTCAGCACCGCGGTGCCATCATGCAATACCGCAGTGTCGAAATATCAGAGCGGCCTCAGTAGTTTAGGCACCGTGGTGCCTGTCTGCAGAACTGCGGTGCCTAAACACGCTTCCAGAAAATAAAAAGCACTAAAATAGACAATGCAGTATCCGCCGCCACCACCATCATTTTGAGCCGTTGTATGTCTGTAAGTCGTCCCATTTGAATTTTTGAGTCTTTTACACATTTGAGACATTGTGTAGTTTAAGTTTGGGGGGGAGTTTTTATTTTATTTTATTTTTGTGAGTCTTTTGTTGTTTTTTTGTTTTATGTGAGTCAAATTTTTTTATGATCATGCATGCTGTGCTTATTTGGAATGCCTAGTGAACTAAGTGGGATAATGTAATGGAATGAGAAGCTAAAATCTGTGTGCTTAAGTTAAATATGCCAAAAATTCATGAAAATTTGATTATTTAGAATATTTGATGCTTAGCCTATGTGTTGTCAAGTGAAAAATATCTGTGAAGTCTGCTTGCTTGTTATTTGAGGCGAAATAGTTAAGATGTACATGTTAGGGGAGATGATTTAGGCATTTCTTTGATAGCCCTTCTTACCCTTCATTACCCATTCTGACAATAAATTGTATTCCTAGTCAGCCCCGTTGAGCCTAAAATAAGTTGTTTTTTTACACCTCATGATTTCCTCATGTGCCATAAGCAGTAATTGAATAAAGGGATGAAAAATAATGAAAAAAGAATACAAAAAGAGAGTGAAAAAGTGACGCACCCCAATAAAAAATGTAAAAAAAGCTTAAGTTTGGGGGTGCCTATATGAATTGATTCATGCTCTCAAAAATAGAAATTGGGAATGATAGGTATGAACTGAAAAGAATACCAAAAAGAAGAACAAAACGGTTGAATGAGAAAAACACTTATGGTACGTAAATTGAACCTAAATGTCCACTTTTGCCTACCCCTGCCTAAGCCTACATTACAACCCTGAAAAATCCTGAGGATCTCTAGTATGTATATCCATGATTAGTGGAGAATAGCAAGTATACATGCCCGTAGAACTAAATAAAATTGACATGCATAAGTTAGGTATTCATGCTTTCATTACTTGTGATTGAAATGAATTTGCGAAATATCTGACTTTAAAATTCTAGATTGTTGAATTCATGCTATATTTGTTCCTGCATATTATCCCAACTGACGTTCACGTGTTTCTAAGACTTTGTGCAGCTGCTTGATTTGAGTCTTTGAGTCTTTTATTTTTGTGTCTTTGTTTTTGTTTTGATCTTTGCTCGAGGGCGAACAAAAGTTAAGTTTGGGGGTGTTTGTTAGACGTATTTTATATACTCCTTTTGAGTCATTTTAGTTGGTATTTTACTCGTTTTTATTGTGTTTATTATAGTAGTAGGTTTGTTTTTCTTTCTTTAGAGTGACAGCGGTGCAAAAAGGCAAAAAGGAATGAGAAATGGGCAGAAAAGGTGCTCCCGAGGCGAAAAGAACGAAAGTTGGCAACTCAGAGCGAAAGAAGGCAGCACCGCGGTGCCACTATGCAGAATCGCGATGCCATATTTACCGAGAAGCCACAAAACTTTCAGCACCGCGGTTCCATCGATAACGATCTGCAGATGCCATTTGTGCCGCTGCGTCGATGAGTTTCGTGATCATGCGCGTGATGCGTAATGCCGTGTCGACGCGAAATTGCGATTCGGCGATTGGTCCATAGGGCACGAAAATTAGAGGATATTTAAGTCCTAGGGATTAATGCTATGAAGGGAGTTGGTCATTCTACAACACAACACAACACATGCAGATTTAGAGCTATAATTTGAGACTTTGATCTATGTAATTTTCTTTCTTTCGTTTTTTAATTCAGTTTATGTATGGATATTGTGTTAGTTCTTAGCGTGACTATGACTAGGAGCTAAACACTCTATTAGGATTTTTCTTATGAATCGCTTGAAACTGTTATTCATGAATTAATACAGTAGTTTGATTTCTTCTTCGCTTGATTAAGATTTAGTCAATATTTGGTATGAATGTTTGATAATTAATTGATCACTAGTTATCATAACCTATATGATTTCGAATCAAAGACCAAAATGAGATTTGAATATGATGTAATTGACTAGACATATGTTAAAATCGCGGACGAACGTACCCCGATACTTGTGTAGCATTATAGGTTACTGTTCTTAATCCTCCTATGTGATTAATCCTATCATAGAAATATAGAAGAGTTATGCACTGGGGTTGAGTGATTATATGTCTTAACCGAAATATAAGACAGTCTAGTTAACCGCTATCTTAACGAAGAAGAAGAATCATTTTAGTTGCATTAAGGATTGAAGAAAGTGGATAGTCGAGGATTTTGGAAGTCCTAATTCATTCATAACTGATTACAACTTTATTAGTTTAAATCTTGCAATTATTCTAGTAGTTATACCCCAATCAAATATCGATTGCCAAATAAATAACATAAAATAGATGAACGATACTTAGAAACCAGTCTCTGTGGACGATATTCGGTCTTACAGACTATATTACTTGTGAACGATGCGTACACTTGCGTGAGCAGTCGCTAACAATCACATCTTAGTAAAACCTTGTCTATTATATCGAAATCCCTTATTTCTCATAACGTCTCCAATTCGAATATTCTATAAATGACTAATCCAAAATATGTCCATCTTCCCTTAGTCATACCCCTTTTTTACTCTACTGTTTTCGTTTGCCCCGGATCGGTGCCCTTTAGATAGAAGCATTAACTTCATACTAGGAGCGCAATACTGGACTCTGATAACTTCAATATTCGCTACTCATCACATTTGACTATTCTTTTGCCGGATATGTCGTATATACCTTATCTGAAGGAAAATCTTTGACATAATCATACTATTTTTTTAATATTGTTCATGCTAAGGATCGTCCTATCCTTTTTCCTATCGAGGGATTCATGTTTACAAGGCGTCGATCTGCCAGACCTACCACAATCACCGCACTTGAATTAATGTTTTCACCTTTATAGCTCGGCTTATGTTCCCTTTTGCAACCCACGTCTTTAGCACTCACGTTAATCACATCACCCATCTCGTGGAGTTTTCGCTAAATTTGACAATTCCCAAAATTTGTCATTATTTGCTTACTTTTATCCTTATTTTGTCATCCCTACCTTTCAACTCATTTCCTTAATGTTTAATGTAGCCTCTTTGAGGTTCACCGATCATTTTGTTCTTCCGTTATATGCCCACCTTAGGCCTCATTCGTCATTACTTCTACTTACTTGTCTTTCATTATCTTGCTGGTATTCAGGACTAAACTAGTGTTTGACATATCTAAGTTCAAATTATAGCCCAGTTCATCACTCTAACTTCTCCTCTTAATGGTATTAGATCTTCTCTTAAACCACCATTTAATCCTTTAACCTTATGTTTCTGACTTAGATTCCCTTAAGGGTCTCTTGTCTTCATGCACCCCTTGTACTTATAATTTTTGGACGTCGAGGATTTTACACTTTTGGATGATAGAATCTAAGTATCCTTTCTTCGCTATGGTCCTTATCTTCAAGGTGATTATACCATTGTGATCTCCGTCCTAGCCTCGTTATTGGTATCCTTACCGTTAAAATTGTTTCTGCCCGTTTGTTCTTGCGAGGAATATCCTTCGAGCTCTTTACTTTGTCACAACATTCTGCTTGCACTTGCCAAACATCTGCCTACCATTTATAGTTAGTCTTCTATCATGTCATGATCCTTATAGTAAATTGTATCAACCAGTTGTTCTTACCCGATCGACTCATAGAATCATATCACGGAACTCGAAGTCCTTATTATCCATTGTTGGAAATCTAATCCTTTGTCGCCACCCATACGCTTAGTTGTTAACCATAATTGAGGTATGCTCTTTTATTTTTCTTTAATCCACGAAACTTATCATGTCTTCAGCCTTTATAAACAATTAGATTTTTTAGGAAGAGTTGGGGTTACTAGTTCGGGCATGACGTCTTACGCACTTCCTTTAAACAAATCCCCGAACGAGCCTTCACTTGACTTGATCACGAAAGTTCACTCCCCTTTGTAACAATCTTTTGGGTTTCCCTAACTCCTTAGGCCCGAGGGTACCATTTAAATCACTCGTTCATATCAAATTCTCACATTCCAAAAGGACGTAAGTTACTAAGAAACGAATAACATTCTTAAAATATTTCAAACTCTTCGACAATCCTTCTTGGATTTAAATTTCCTTTTTAATCTTATTTCGGCTTGCCCTTTTCTCGCCCAAAGCCATGATTTTCATATGACCGTCAGATGATATATTATCATGAATTCAGAGTTTATCTAGCATAGTCATATGAAAATAGGCCATACATTCCGGTGCTAGGTCGGGTTAGATGGTTCATATCCTTTCCATCCATAATACGCGTACGTAACTTTAATTGTCCGTTGGAGTAAAAGTTTCCTCTTCAGTCGGGGTCTGAACGGTATCCGCAACGTTGCTCTTTGGCGCGGTTTCCTGGATGGAGCAATAATGATGATTTTGAGGAGTCGTCACCTAATTAGTTAAGTGAATTAGGACACTTGATTTATTGCAATAAAAATACTGCAATTAATCTCCATTTAATGATCTGCGAAATTAATGAGATTCTGGATCAGAGTTCTTTATTATCCTAAAGGGAAGGGGTTAGACATCCTTTAAGATCCGCTAACTTGCGGTTATTCGCTCAAACCTAGGTTAATTATTTATTGCCTTTTTATTTCTACATATTCTAAGCAGTTTTCATAATTTACAATTACAATGGAATGCAATACAGAATAATAAAGCTAAAATTGAATAAAAATCCGGGACATCTTTTAGCCCTTTTTAGTCCTTCTGCGCAAGATGATCTCCGGGTATCTACATAAACACTTAGTAAAAGTGTTAGTAATAGAATAAATAATTTTAATGCAATGACAAGAATTAATGAGTAAAGCCAAAAATAAATCCGTCTTTTGCACAGGGGATGCCTTGGAAATCAAACGGAGATTCCTTCATCGGCCAATATTAAGAAAATAAATAAAACCTTTAGATCCGTGCCAAAACAGTAACAGTTTTAAACACGGAGGGCTCAGATATATAAAAATAAAGTGGGACATTCTAAACAAGTCCGGCTGCGAAGATTCGCCCTGCCAACGCATGTTGGTTATCCTGTGTAAGTAGAAGAAATTATCAACGCCCAGAAAACTTCATTTATTTTATTTTTCGTCTTTGCAACTGTGGAGGCCTAAAAAATCGACGGATAACTTTTTCATTGGCCAATGTAACATCTTGTTCAAAATCAGCTTAGTAAAATGAAAAGGGGGCGAATCTCCCAGAATCAATAACAAAATTATGGCCAAAATCGGCCAACAAATAACCGGAAATCAGTAGCAACAAACGACCTAAAATCAGTACAGAACATGGCTAAAATCAGCCTAACAAATAACCGAAAATCAGTCCAGAACATGGCTAAAATCAGCCTAACAAATAACCAAAAATCAGTAGTAAAGAATGACCAAAATCAGTCCGACAAAATAGCCAAAAATAAGTAGCCAAATAGTAAAAAAAATCAGTCCAAAATCAATAGCAAAAAATTAGTAGCGACAACAAGTTTAACATCAGCGCAATAATACAATATCACAGCAGCAACAACAATAAAAATGATCCCGAAACCATTGGAAATAACCACAAGTCCACTGGAATTTTAAAATGTCGCCGAAAAGTACTCACAATAACAGTAGCAAAATGACCCACAAGAGAAATAACAACCATTGTTAACGTCGTCGGAGTTCACAAACTCCGGCCAAATACAAAAACAAAAATCAGTCCGTCAATCAACACCAGCAACAAATATCAGAAAATAAGAAACAACGCAGGTCGTCGGAGTTTTTAAGAACTCAAGCCAGATATAAAAATCAGAAAAATCATGTGAAATCCGTCCAATAAACAACAAAAAATATACAATACACCGAGAGTAGCCGGCGACGGGATTTGAAAGCAAGATAGGAGCAATGGTTTCACCGGAGCTTAGAGCTCCGGCGTTGGCAGCAAGGTATACGGTGAGAGGTCGATGGAATTTGCGAGAGTGCTGGGGTGTGGTTCGACTAGAACAGTGGGGGTCGATGGTGATGGCGTGTGGGGTTGTTGACGGTGGGAGCAGAGGTTCGCCGGAGATGGGGGTATCAGTGACACCCGTCACTGGCGTTTCGAACTCCGGTGGAGTTGGGGTGACGGGAAGCAGATGAGTTCGAAGGTGTGGGTGATGGGGGTTACACCGGTGTTAGAACGACGGGAATGGAGAGTGTGGGGTCGCCGGTTGTTCGACGATGGTGGTGGTTCGCTGGCTGAGGGTCTTCGACGGGAGCAGTGGGGTGTGAGAGGTTTATGGTTGGAGGGGATGATTGAAAGTATGAAGGGTATAAAATATATTAGAGGGGTGTGGAACGCTGCGGCTGCTAATGTTGTTTCTTAGTGGGGGGGGGGGGAGGTTTTATTTATAGTGTGGGATTATGTTTAGGTTTAGGTTTGGTTTTGGGGGGAAAACAAATGGGTGTTTGAAATTTAAAAATGGGCGGTTGGGTTTATGGAATGGTGGACTGGACTGATCCGGATTGTGCCTCAGACTGGACTGGTTTGACAAAAATGCAAAACGGGTTAATTATTTAAAAGAAAAAATTATTTAAAAAATGCAAGATTATTAAAATACAAATGCCGATGCAATAATAATAAAATACAATATTTAACAAATGTTTAATGTCTAATTAAAAATTAAAACGGGATGTCAATTAATTATTTAAAGAGATGCAAATATTATTAAAATAAACGGCTGTGTAATAATAATAAAAACATAATATTAACAAAGACATAATGCTTAATTTTAAAGTAAAAGATAAAAAATACAAAAAATAATAATTAAAATGCGGTGTCCTAAAACACATAAAATTGTAATAAATATACAAAAAATGGATCAAAATTAACTGTCAACAATCACATTCACGATTCTCTCTTATCAAAATTTCTTATTCCATGGGAAAGTTCAGGAAATCGGCTCCTCAAGTGGTATCACTCTTCCAGAATATTAAACAAGTTCATTTACGCATGTAGAAGGTGACTATATGAATAAGAAAATAAGTGGCGTACATGTGCTCGTCTGCTCTCCGCGGGTAATATTTGAACTTAAAATTATATCCCCGCTGTAGAACAACCCAGGATACTCTCATATCTTGTATCCTCAATTACCACACCAATATCAACCTTTACGATAAGGGGCCTCAGAAGAACTAACAAAGTTTTGTCATGTGGCGCCAAGGTCGCGAGTCAATCGTGAAACAATCTCTTACAATCTGAACGCAGGCCAGCGTCTGATAATGACTTGTAATCCGTCCTTCCCCGAACTTCGCATATAACGGAAGCTTAGTGCACCGGAGTTCTCTTTTGCCCTTTATATGTCTTGTGTTGTGGTGTGATTAAGGACGAATGAATACCACAAACCTTATCTATAGTTATATTTATATTATTATATAAGAAAACAGATTTGATAAGAAAGCAGATTTGATAGTGATATATCAGTAGAAAGCTTTTGGGATGTGTAAAAAATGTGATTTGATTCTAAAGCAAGTGTACAATGACATTTGTGAAAAGAAGTATAACTACTTCAATTCTAATTTATTTTTCACTTTACTTTATCGATAAATACTTAACCATATAATATTTTGATTATTCAAGTTTTTTATATAACACATTTCTAACACTGTCATTTTAATTACTATCGAGTAATGTTAATTCAAACTTTGTATATTTTTTTTAAGAAAATCAAATAGACATGCTCATATAATAAACGTTAGAATTCATAAAATTTAAATTTTAGACCTTTATTTAAAACGTTAGATTATACAGAAACTTTTATTACGATAGATATGTAAGATATTTAATTAAATTTATGTGTTTAGTTAAGCATTTCTATACAAAATTAACAAAAGAAAACTAGTTTGATTGTAAGATAATGATAGTTAATCACAAAGCAATGATGGAATGACATTATATACTCTAATTTAAGTGTTTTAATTTTCTTTTTAATTTGTCTTAAAAATGGTGTCTCGTTCTATATTTAATAAATTTTGGCAAATTTAATATCATAAAATTTAAAGAACCACACATATCTTCAATTAAAAATCACAAAATAAAAAATTAAATAAATAAATTCCATACCTAAATAAATTAAAATATTTAAATTGATAGGGGGAAGTATTATTTTGAAAGGGTGGGGGTGGGAGAGGGGCGATTAGTGATGACCGTTGAATGGATCGAGCAGAAACAAAGGCGACTTTGACTGAAAAGGATGCACGTGTGGGTACAGCATACAGGTATGTTCTTGTTGTACTTTGGCTGTTCAATGGAATGATGGTGTGCCATGTTATCATATACCTCCAAATTGATACTTACAAAAGTACAGAAGTGTGTGGCGGTGGGGATGTGTGGTAATTTGGGGGGGGCGGGGGTTAAAAGTTACTGTTCGAATGAATTAAGTACTCATAAGGAGCGTTTTATCTTTTTTATTAAATTTACCTTGATGTAAATTTAAATTAATTGGATTAATGATTTCCTCGTACCAAATGCTTAAACAAAAAAAATATTAAAAAATGTCCTATTTCATATGTTCTCTCCCTCTTTGATTAACTCGGTGTTTAAAGTGAATGATAGATACCAATTATAAGTTGATTCAATAATTGGGAATCTAATTCCTGACTCAAACAAAACATGATATTATGCTAGCTAGCTTTATTCTGCTCATTCTCTAGTCATCATAGAACATATAGAAAAATTTGTGTTTTCTAATTACTTTTAGAGGGTTGTAGTTTTTCTTATTGGACGTGGTTTAGTTATACACCAATTTACGTCTTAGCTACCATTATCATTTGTTTAATATATTCCAGTATGTATAATATTACTCATTCTATTATATATGTATGATACTACCATATTATCACACAATTACTAATCGTCTATTGCATGTAATCAAGTTCCGACATGATAATGAGATTCATATCATTATTTTTGCTTTATGTCTGTGAGTATATATTTTTTATCTTATGCTTTAGCTAGATATATTCTCCTTCTGGAAATTAAAACTTGTATATTTTCTGGAATTGACGAGTGCTTATATATAAAAAAGATTTAGCCAAGTTGAGGATTTTTTAAATAATAGTTATATGGACTAATAGTACATATAATTGAGTCGTTGCCAACTTACAATAAATAACTAGGTTTAGGTTCTATAGCTATGTTAATTAATTAACAAAATCCATCTATATGCTACACACATGAAAATATGGAATAAAGTCGGTTTAATCAGAAATTGTCTGTCGAAATCATGCTATTGTCGGAAAACAAATCCTATAAATTGGTTCCACAGCTCATCACTTTCTCGTAGTAATTGCCCTTTTTAAGAACTAAAAAAATGGGACTTTCGTTAAGAGTTCATTTATTATATTTAAAATTTAAACTCATTAAAAATATCAATTTATTAAAATTAAACATCTTCAATTCTATAAGGGTCACCCTAAGCCTTGTAAAGTAGACAAAACAATACCTAGAACAAAGAGCTAACACCGCAGGCACGTTCTTGAGCAATAAGCAATTCACAGACATGCATGCGACACTTGAGCAGAGAAAAAAGGTACTACTAATAGTAAAATGATAAACGACTTACCATTAATAATTTATATAGTTTGATATTTGATTGTTTCTTCTTACTCTATTTATTTATTTGTAATGTCAGCTGATTATTATTGGTTTTATGAACAAGTTGATGATTGTGTGATTTGGCTAACCTAAGCATCAAATTTTGCAGTTGTAAGTTTGTAACAACTTGACACTTAGTTAAAGACTTAAAGCTCCTTTATCTATGATTCTCTTTGAAGAGATTGCACATGATTAAGTATTAGTGAAATCATAGTAATAAACAAACACAGCAAATTACATCTTTCTATAATGAGAGGACCCGGTTCAAGATTCAAGAGGTGCACGATATTTTTCAAGACAACTCTTTTATGCCACGATAAATTGAATTATATGCATTGAGCATACATGTAAATCATTTATAATTTCAAGTCATTTATAAAGAAATTACACACACACACACAATTCATACTTCCCAAAATAAAAACCATATTGCCAACACAATAAGATGCTCCATCTACTATCCGATATTCCCTCCGTTCAATTTTACTTGTCCATTATACTAAAAATAGTTATTCAATTTTACTTTAGAAAATCAAGAAATAATTTATCACTTCATACCTATTTTACCCTTATCATTTATTATTGGGTTGACAAGTTCAAGAAAATTTTAATGATTGCACAACTTTTAAAGTAATTTTATTTATTTCAATCATTAGATTAATTACCAATAATTAGGGGTGATATAGTAAAATTATTATTCTATTTTTAGCTCCTTAATAGGTGTGCCGAATCAAAATGTGACAAGTAAAAACGGACAGAGGGAGTATTGTTTAACATTTTATAGTAATAGCTTGGTTATTATATTATTATTTAATAATAATAATAATAATAATATGATAACCAAGCTATTACTATAAAATGTTAAACTATCAAATAGTAGATGGAGCGTCTTATGTAGCAATATGTTTTTTATTTTGCTTCCCATCAAAGCAGTGCATTCAGCATTGTTTTTCCGTTCCATGTTCCCGATGTATTGTATATACTATATACTATATAGGGAGAAAACAAATAGAGGGGAAAATGGCAGCAAGAACAATGTACATGATAAACTCAATCTAGACTCATTAATGAATAATCATAATAATATTAAAGTAATTTAATATAATTTTAAATCAATAATCATAAGTACAACAAATACTTAAACGCATACTAACTTGATGTAGATAGAGGTCTGCAATGCGGTGTTCTAAGCCAAAAATTCGTCCCCACTTATGTTGTAGTTCTTCGGACGTCTGTCTTGAGGATACAACTATCTAAGTGATAGTTCTAGCACAGAACTTCACTTCTGGCGACACTACAAGAAATCGCCTCAAATAGGGCGATTTATTTAAAAAAAGGGCGACTTCAAAATGCCCTCTTAGTTAGAACCAAAAAGGGCGACATACAGTCGCCCTTTAATTTCACCAAAGGGGGCGACTTTTTGAAGTCGCCCTTTTTAATTTCACCAAAGGGAGCGACTTGAAGTCGCCCTTTTTTGTCCGAATCAAAAGAGGCGACTTGAAAAAGTCGTCCCCTTTGGTTAGGACCAAAAAGAGCGACTTTTTCAAGTCGCCTCTTTTGATTCGGACCAAAAAAGAACGACTTTTCCAAGTCGCCCTTTTTGGTCCGATTCAAAAGGAGTCTATTATTATCGACTTCTCTATTGAAATTTGGGTCTAGTCTCCTATTATTTTCAAGACAAATAAGATGCATGAGGTTATAAATTATTTCCATTTTGTTAGAATACATATTATACAGTAATGTTTTATTATTATTTTATTGTCATGTGCTCGTGTTACCATAGATATAAAGAAATCGTCCGCATGGACAACTCAACTGGTTCTCAAGGGGATAATTGAAAAAATAGATATAAAGAAATTAATTATTCGTTGTCGATTAAAGTAATTAGCAGTTGGCGAGTTCTGTGTGGTTAATTAATCAAGCTTACTTTGGAACAAATAAATAATGTATATATATGATCCTACATTTACAGTTACGCAGGCAAAAGACGGTTCATGTATCATGGCTATTTAAATGAATTAGAATTTTGAACTTACTACTTCAATTGTAAGAGTTGACAAGTTTAGTTAAATGTGTTTAACTTTTATACGTACCCGATAATAATAATTCTTTTAATATATTCATCAGATCATCTTTATCTGTTATAGTGAGTAAATTTGTTGATATTTAAGACAGCTTCTGAGAGTGCATGTTGACACAGTCGAGGCAGAGAAGAAGAGGCGATACATACGAAGCCAGTCGAGAAGGAAGAGGATACAATCAATTGAGAGATGGAGAAGACATTAAAGAGAAGATGATAGGGATGAAAATTGTGATATAATTCAGATTATTCAAAAGTAAGTTTTACAATTACATAGTGAAGTATTTATAGTGTCAAAGTGTAGAGACTCCTCTTTCAAATTTCTTCAACTTCTTTGGTTTCTATAACCAACTGTAACTGCTTTTAACTTCTTCCAACAGTTTTCTAACTTCTTCCAACCTCTTCAACAGTCCCCCTCAAGCTGGCTGCTGGAAAAATGTTCAGTAGCCCAAGCTTGGATCATAAATGTTGATGCTGGATTCTGTCAAGCCCTTTGTAAGCAGATCTGCTAGTTGATTTGCTATGGGTATATATTCTGTTCTCACCATCCCTTCTTGAATCATTTATCTTACAAAATGTAGATTAATCGCTATATGTTTAGTTCGTTTATGAAACACAGGATTTGCCGCAATCTGTATTGCTGATTTGCTGTCTAAAAAAATTGTTACTGGTTTTTCAATATTAGTTCCAATATCTTTTAATAAGCCAAGTATCCAAATTAATTCAGTCATTGTACCTGCTAAGCTCCTGTATTCAGATTCTGCTAAACTCCTAGAGATTGTGCTTTGTTTTTTCGAGTTCTATGATATAAGAGAATCCCCAAATTTTATTATATATCCTGTAATTGATTTTCTAGTATGTGGGCAAGCAGCCCAGTCTGCATCACAGTAAGCTGTTATTGCTTCCTGTCTATTACTGGACATAAGAATGCCTTGCCCAGGTTGATTTTTTACGTACCTTACTATCCTTAGTGTTGCATTAAGATGTGACTTTTTTGGTTGTTGTAAAAATTGACTAAGTGTTTGAACACTATAGTCTATATCAGGTCTTGTTATTGTGAGATATAACAGTTTTCCTATTAACCTTTGATATGCATTTATATCTTCTATTAGATCATCTTCAGATGTGCATTTATCCTTTCGTGTTTTCAGTTGATTTTGTGTATATTCATCATATTCCTTTGTGGTTAATTTTATGTTGCAATCCATAGGTGTGTTAATAGGTTTAGCTGCACCTAGTCCTAATTCAGAAATAAATTCTAGTGTATATTTTCTTTGATGCATTAAAATATCCTTATCAGATCTTGCAAACTCTATTCCTTAGAAGTACCTTAGTTCTCCTAAATCCTTCATCTTGAATGCCTTTTGTAAAGACTGTTTTGTTTTCTCTATTAGCCTTAGACTATCTCCTGTTATAAGCATATCATCTACATATCCTAATACTACAACCAGTCCTTGTTGAGATTGTTTTATAAAAAGTGAATGATCATATTGAGATTGTCTAAACTTCATATGTATTAGAGCCTCTGTAAGTTTAAAGTTCCATTGTCTAGGTGCTTGTTTTAGTCCATACAAGGATTTAACCAACCTACATACTTGTCTTTCCCCCTGGCTGGTGAATCCTTGTGGTAACTCCATATAGATTTCATCATGTAGATCTCCTTGAAGAAATGCATTGTATACATCCATTTGGTGTATGTGCCATTTTCTGGATGTTGCTATAGAGATAATAGTTTTAACAGTGACCATTTTAACAACTGGAGAGAAGGTTTCATTATAATTTATTCCTTCTTTTTTACTATATCCTTTTGCTACAAGTCTAGATTTGAGCCTTTCAATTTCACCTGTGGCTTTATACTTTATTTTATACACCCATTTACAGCCTATAGGGACCTTATTTTCTGGTAAAATTACAATATTCCATGTGTGATTATCTTGTAAAGTTTGAATTTCTGATTTCATAGCCTCTATCTACCTAGGAAGTTTTTGGTTCAGTTATTTTTGAACTGACTCTTATAAAGGCTTTATAGGCAGAACTGATGTTGTTGTAGGAAATATAGTTAGCTATAGGATATGGTGTATTATTTTTGGTAACAAAGTCTTTAAGCCAAATGGGAGGTTGTTTTGTTCTTGTAGATTTCCTTGCAGCTTTATCAGATTGAGTTATCTCTGAAATCTGTGTTGTATTCTGAGACATATCTTGTATCATGATGTTAGCAGTGTTAGTATTACTAAGATTCTCTGGTGTAGCTATAGAATTGTTATTTTTCAAGCTGCTATCAGATGTATTATGAGTATTGTTGTTATTCTGATGTGTAGAAGCTATTGGTATAGATACATCATTTAATGGATATTTATTAGAGTTATCTTGAAAGACTGACTTCTCTGGTGTCTTTGTTTTAAAAGGAAATTCAGTTTCTCTGAACATTACATCTCTATTAACAAAAAATACTTCATTTTCTATACCATATAGGACATATCCTTTCTTAGTTTCAGAATATCCCATAAATATATATTTCCTGGTTCTAGACTGCATCTTATCAGTAACAAATGAGTCTTTTAGCAAAGCATAGACATCCTAAGACTCTTAAATGACTCATGACAGGCTTCTTATTGTAAAGTTTTTCATAGGGTGTCTTACCAGTTACAGAGGAGGGTAGCCTGTTTATTATGTACACTGTTGTTTGAACACACAGACCCCAAAATTTTATTGGTATATGTCCTTGAAATCTTAAGGCTCTTGTAATTTCAAGTACATGTCTATGTTTCTTTCTGCCACCCCATTCTGTTGAGGTGTATATGCACAAGATTTTTGGTGTATAATTCATAACTTAAGTAACATATCAACACACATTTCATTGACAAATTCAGCACCATTATCAGTTCTAATTACTTTAACTGGTTTACTGAACTGAGTTTGGATAAATATCAGAAAATATTTCAAGACAGTACTAACATCTGACTTAAGTTGCAGCAAGTATATCCAAGTCATTCTAGAGTAATCATCTACTATTGTGAGAAAATATCTCTTCTCATAATTAGTTAGTATTTTATAAGGACCTCATACATCCATGTGAACAAGATCAAACTCTTGATTACTATTAGTATTACTCAAATGAAAAGGTAATCTGCACTGTTTTGCACAGGGACATATATCATAATTTTTTATATTTCTAGCTATAGAATCAGAACTTGCTCTAAGTATTTTACTTAACACACCACTAGAAGTGTGTCCAAGTCTTTTGTGCTAGAACTCTACTTGTTCTTCAGAGATTTCTTCACACTCAGTATCTCATTTTACTCCTAAGCCTATCTTCATTGGTCCATTTAGTAGTTGTGATGAAGGCTGGTTCACCAATATGTATAAATCATTTTGTTCTCTACCAATCTCCTTCACCTTCCCACTGTAAAGATCCTGAAAAATACAGAATTCTGGATAAAAGCTTGTTGCACACTTCAGATGTCTAGTTAATTGAGACACAGACATCAAGTTGAATTTAAATTGTGGTATATAAAAGACATCATGCAGTGTGCTCCTATCTGAAATATTACTTGAACCAGTGTGTGTTATCTTTACTGTTTCACCATTAGGTAGGTGTACTTTCTTTGAATCAGAATAGTCTTGAACTTTAGTAACATTGTCTATAAGATTTAAATCTGAGACCATATGGTTAGTAGCCCCTGTAACAATTATCCACTGTCTCACTATGTTAGCTACTAGCAAGGCTTTATGACTTAAGTTTTTGGAGTTAGATATACATGCAGCATCAACATTTGAAGAATAGGATGGTGGTAGATCTTTGTTCTGATTTTGTGCCAAGCTTTGATTCAGAAGCTTTGATCATATTGATCTGAAGAAAACTTAGGTTCTCCAGTCACTTGCCAGTTGCTTGAACTTATATTCTCACAAGTAGATATCATTTATTACATCTCCTTTTATGTCCTTTTCCAGTCACACCATATTCTTCAGTGCTGACATTATGAGCAGCATACTCTTTCCTTTTGGATTTTAAATTTGGTGGATATCCTACCACCTTATAGCATTTTTCTTTTGTATGTCCTTTCATTTTGCACACCTCACAGTACATATTATAATTATTTCTTTTTCACTGTGAGTTAGAGTTGGAACCAGTAGGATTATAACTTCCTTTTGAGTACATAGCAGTTGGATCATGTCCAACACCCTGAATGAACTTCCCTGGTCCTACTCCTAAGAGTCCAACAGACCTTGCAGTGATGAATTTCTGACTCTCATCACTTGTTATCATGGAATAAGCCTTATTGACAGAAGGGAGAGGGGTCATTAATAGAATTTGACTCATTGCTTGCATGCAGTTCTCATTTAGCCCCATCAAGAATTGGTACAGCTGTTATCTTTAAAGATATTCCAAGAAATCTTTGGATTTAGGACATCCACAACTAGGTGGAGGAACCAAAGATTGAAATTCTACCCAAAGACTCTTCAACTTTGTAAAGTATTCAGACACACTAGAAGTTCCCTGGGCAAGTGTAGATATCTCCCTATGAATGTCATAGGTTCTTGAACCATCCACTTTATCAAACCTTTCCTTGAGATCTTCCCAGACTTCATATGTTGTTTCAACATACAGAACTCCACTCAACAAACCACTGGACACTGAGTTCATGAGCCAAGACTGAACTACAGCATTGACTCTGTCCCACTGATCCCATAGCTCTTCTCTATAGAGTTTCTTTTTGCAACTACCATTGACAAAGCCTATTTTGTTCCTTCCTAGAAGAGCAATCCTCATTGACTTACTCCATAGGGCATAGTTCTCAGACCCCAGCAATTGAAAAGAAATTAAAGACACACCACTAACATCAGAAGCCTGTAGAAACAGTGGGTATTATGATAAAAAACCACTGTAGTTGTGGTGGGAGTAACTGTGACTCTAGTTGTGGTATGTTGATTTTCTGAGGTATCTCCCATATTAACACAATTTCTTCTTGGTTTTAGAATTCAAGAATCAGAATCCAGATATTCAAAGAACTCAGATAGATGTCAATCAGAGAAAACAAGCCAGAGAAGAACACAACACAACAAGAAAATGATATACTCCAGATATGAGGAATAACATAAGAATATTACATAAGATAAAGATACAGATAAGAAGAATCTTTGTAGCTGTTTATTGCGGAAATACAACATGTGGTGGCTCTGATACTATGTTGATATTTAAGACAGCTTCTGAGAGTGCATGTTGACACAGTCGAGGCAGAGAGGAAGAGGCGATACATACGAAGCCGGTCGAGAAGAAAGAGGATACAATCGATTGAGAGATGGAGAAGACATTAAAGAGAATATGGTAGGGATGAAGATTGTGATGTAATTCAGATTATTCAAAAGTAAGTTTTACAATTGCATAGTGAAGTATTTATAGTATCAAAGTGTATAGGCTCCTCGAGGCTCCTCTAACAAATTTCTTCAACTTCTTCTTTGGTTTCTATAACCAACTGTAACTGCATCTAACATCTTCCAACCTCTTCAACAAAATTAACCTACTTTACTCTTAAGATAAATTTAAGTTATATACAATGTCATAGTAATGATCTTTTTGCACCATTAATTTAATTTGTTATAACTGGTTACTTGCTATTTATTTTAAATTACATTAGAGATAGACGGTTATTATTAAAGTTAGCTACTATCTTCCCCTGTTGAATGACTCAATTCATATGTAAATATTTTACACGATTAATGCATATATAGAACTTAATTTAACTCTTCCGAATTACAAATCTCAACTTTTATGGAAGTCAAACTCTCAGTCAACCAAAATGTTTAAATCGAATTTCATGCCAAAAACTTTGGTGAAATAATCATTTATGCACTGCATGGTCCGTTTCCCTTCTCTTATGCAAATAATTAGGAGGGAAATCCAACTAAAATAATCCACAGATGTAATAAAGTAAGTATTCAGAAAGCAACTTAACAGGTTACTACTGTTGGCATAATTCCATTTCTAATAATGTAATGAAATCTTTTTTATAAGTCCATTTTTTTCAATTACTTCATAGTCTTATTTCATACAAACGTTCTTCATTGGTTAAGAACTCTTTTTTCCTTCTTATATTGAATATTTATTTATTGGATGTATAAAACGTTAGTATATATAAAAAATGTGGTTGCGCATATGAAAAATGTGTTTAAAGGCAAAATTGGTTAATTTCACCAAAAATGACGACTTTTTCAAGTTACCTCCTTTGATTATGACCAAAAAAGGCGATTTGGAAAAGTCGTCTTTTTTTGTCCGAATTTATTAAAAATAAATAATAAAGCAAGAAGGGCGACTTGAAAGCAACTTTTTCAAGTCGCTCTTTTTTATCCGAATTTATTAAAAATAAATAATAAAGCAAGAATGGCGACTTCTTCAAATCGCCCCTTTTGGTTCGGATAAAAAAGGGCGACTTGGAAAACTCGGCGGACCAAAAAGGGCGACTTAGAAAAGTCTCCCTTTTTTGTCCGAATTTATTAAAAAAAATAATAAAGCAAGAAGGGCGACTTTTCCAAGTCGCCCCTTTTGGTTCGGACCAAAAAGGGTGACTTGGAAAAGTCACCCTTCTTGCTCTTCACTTTACAATATAATTTATAGCTTGTTCTCTCGTTTTGTATTTTTACATCTTTTGTTAAACTAACACTATACTATTATTTCCATCATTTTTATGTTTTGTCCGATTCTTGAATTTTGTTTCTTAGATTATAAAAACGAATAAGCTCAATGGAGTTGTATAGCCTATGTTTCGGATCTATTAACGCCTTGTTTCATGATATAACAAGGAGGAAATGATCCATAACTTTAGATATTAGTTGTGCCCTTTTTTTTTTTGAAATGATAACAAATTTAGAAGACTTTCCAAGGTGTAACATTCTGAATTATATTTCTTCATGTTTGAATTCATTTAAACTAGAACAATGACTTCTTAATACAATCCCGAAAGTGATGTTTAACTCGTCTGAAAATAAAAAATGATATGTTTCAACTTGAAAGCATGAAACAAATTTGCAAACCTCAACGCGGAATGTTTTCTTAAGGGCAAAAACAAACCACGATATTACTTTAATATAGTAATTACATATAAATAAATATGTATTTTTCTAAGTTTTGAAATTTTGATTTATTTCTAAACTTCTATTCCACTGCCCATAAATGTTTCGAAGTTTAAATTTATCTATCATATTTTATTAAAAAAAATCAAATTACTATAAAATATAAATAGAGATATTGGTAGTATCTTTTAATTTATTTATTTTTAGTGATCTTTTAATTTGTCAATAGAAAAAACCAAGAGGATCAATTAAAGGGGATTCTTCGGAATTAAACTATAAATCAATTAAAGGGAATTCTTCGGATATCCGATTTTTTGTATATCCGAAATATTCGGATCCGAATCTGATTCGAATTTTATCCTAAATATACGAATATTCGATTTTTTTATATATCCGAAATATTCAGATCCGAATCCCATCAGAAATTTATTCGAAATATTTGTATCCGATCCGAAATTATCCGAAAATTACGGATATCAGATTTTTTGTATATCCAAAATATTCGGATCTGATTCTTATCCGAAATTATCCGAAAATTACAGATATCCAATTTTTTGTATATCCGAAATATTCGGATCCGAAATTATCCAAAAATTACGGATATCCGATTTTTTGTATATCCGAAATATTCGGATCCGATTTCGATTCGAATTTTATCCGAAATATTCGGATACGAATCCGATCCGAAATTATTCGAAAATTACGGATATCCGATTTTTGTATATCCGAAATATTCAGATCCGATTTCGATCCAAATTTTATCCGAAATATTTGGATCCGAATCCGATCCAAAATTATCCGAAAATTACGGATATTCAATTTTTTTTATATCCGAAATTATCCGAAACATAAGTGTAAAAACAAAAGACATCTTGTTAAAACTAGGCATCTTGTTAGAATCGGACAAGAGATTTATGATTATGAGGAGCATAAATATAACAAGTATTGATGGTTGACTTAGTGATAGAATGACACAATTCCACAGAGGAGACGGGTTCGATTCTTGACTGGGTGTTGTATTTGTGATGATTAATATTGCATAACTAGTGATCTAGTGGTAGAATAGTGCAATGTCACAGTTCAGACTAGGGTTCGAATCCCAGTTGGTGTATTTAATTTTTTCTCTTTTTTGAGATCCATAAAAAAGGGCGACAAAGGGCGAAAGTAGTCGCCCTTTTTAAGTTCCATCAAATAGGGCGACTACTATCGCCTACTACAATCATCCTTTTTGAAGGATCTCAAAAAGGGTGATTTTAGGTCGCCCTTTTTGAAGGATCTCAAAAAGGGCGACTGTAGTCGCCATCTTTGGTCCTTACCAAAGGGGGCGACTTAAAAAATCGCCCTTATTGATCTCAAACAACGGACATAATAAGGCGACTTGAAGGACGACTCAAAATCGCCCCCTTTGATCTAAGGGGCCGATATTTCACCCAAAGAGGGCGACTACAGTCTCCCTCTTTGACGCGATTTCTTGTAGTGCGAATTTACTATATATGTTCTCTAGAAATGTGTTTTTGAAGAAGATCATGAAGAAGAGACAAGTAATAATCTTCAAATGATTTTGATTCTCAAATCAGAAGATTAGTTTCTTGATTGTATCTCATTCAAACAAGTGATCAATCATGCTTTTATAGCATGCATTTTTGTCTATGGCAGCTTTTCACTCAAAGGTTGTGACCTTATGTGAAGAGACACAACTTTTGGTTCAAACTGAATTTTCCCGTTGGATTAGCGTCGTGGCCCTTCGGCCTTGGCGCTGACACATGCACCGCGGCGCTATAAAATCTGCAGAGCTCTCTGAAGTTTTGGCGTCGTGGTCTTTGTCGGCGGATTTTTCCATCGTCGCGGCCACGTCGCCCGGGCGGCGCAAGATCGCTTCCTAAAATCGCAACGCTTATTTTGATCACTTTATCTCTTCTTCTTTTACAAGTTTCAACAATACCCCACATTGTCTATTCACACATCTCACAATACCCCACATATGGATAGAAAATAAGATAAAAAAGAACTTATCGTCATTTCTGTAAAACGTGATATGACATGCATCGGAAACGGTGTCATTTGGACTTGAACCGTTCGTAGTGAGTACCTATCGGATTACTTGTGAAATAGTTAACGTATGTCTTGATCTATTCACATTTTGTAGTAAACCAAGACAACAAGTATCACACACATCATATCAATATATTTCAATTCTTACGGTTGTGTTCTTTTCGGTCGTGAACAACTCTTTCTTCATGAGAATTTCTAGAGAACGTAGCCATATCGGTTCTCCCAGATGCGACCCCACATCAATCTCACATAGGTAATACCAAACAAGAATAGTTCGTACTATCCCACCATAAAGGCTTCTGAGTATTATTAAGAATAATATATTCATCCCTTAAAACATCAACGGATTTAACACACTTAGTACACCATAGGAATGAACATATGTGTGTTTTATGCTCCTTTAGTCTTCCCCAGCTAGTTTTTCTATTGAACCTAAACCATGGGATATTCAATTATGATAGGTTAGGTTTCCACCAGTTAACGACTCATTGTAGTGGCTTTAAGCCTATTCCACTCGATGCAAATACGACTTGCTCTCTTGTAAGGCCTTTTGTCAAAGGATCCGCTATATTGTCCTTTGACTTTACATAATCAATGGATATAGTTCCATTTTTCAGCAAGTTTCGTATTGTATTATGACGTCGTCTTATATGTCTTGACTTGTCATTGTATATTTGATTCTTCGCCCTCGTAAGGGCAGCCATACTATCACAATGTATGCAAATGACTGTCACATGCTTTGTCCACAACGGAATACCTTCTAGGAAGTTTCTTATCCATTTTGCCTCTTCGGCAGTTTTATCCAAGACTACAAACTCTGCTTCCATAATTGATCTCGTATTTACCGTTTGCTTTGATGATTTCCAAGATATCGATGCTCCACCAAGTGTAAATACATACCCACTTGTGGACTTGGTCATTCTTCAAAGCTCCATCTTCTCTCTAAAAAGCTCTTCCTTCTCTCTAAAATTCCTCTCCATTCTCTCTAGAAATTCAAGAAGAAACCTAAGCCTAGAGAAATTCTGAAAAGGTGGCAAGAAGGAAACATGTTGACAAGCTTGTAGGAGGATTGTGGAAAGAAGACAAGTGGATTTTGTTGGACTAAATTGGGGTAAGCTCTAAGGTAACAATCCTTTCTCTTTTGCTAGTAAATTGAATTGCATGTGTGGAAGAAAGGACTTGTAGTTGTCAATATTGCCTTTAGATATATTGCATGTAGAATTTGGATTAAAAGGGAATTGGATAAGAATTTATGTTGTTATACCTCAAAATTGCCAAATTGGACCTTGTAGTTGTATGAGTTGTTATGTATTGTGGGGCAGAATTTTACACGTCCAAGTTAGGCGTGTAATCCGCTTTGTGTTGATTGGATTGTTGAGCCTTAAAGGTGGCGTGTTTGGTTATTGAATTCGGCCTTGAAAAAGGTGGCAAAGTATGTAGAAACAAAGGAAGTGTTGTCCAATTTTCCGTAGGAATAAAGGACGTTTCAATTAGAATGTTCTACGGTGAAGATAGAGGCTAATGGACGTATTATGGTCATTATAGGTTGACATACTACGCGTGGTATATTGGACTTGCAAGTGGATTGACCCGAAGAGGTATGTGGAACTCTCCTATCTCTTGAGCATGAGTAGTTGTACTTATATAGTACGGTAGACGTACAAGACTTTGATGTCCCTTACTTGTTTCAAGAATGGCCAAGTTTGGTAAGTAAGGGGATTAACTCACTTCTTTAAAAAGTATTAATGATGTCTTAAGTTTTCAAAGTTAAGGGACTTGAAGTGTTTTAAGTATATGATACTTGTTTCGTTTTAAAAGTATAAGTCTCTTGGATATAGGGAAATGTATTTGACTAATGTATAAAGTTAATATAACGACTTTATGGGAAGTTGGTTATATTAGCTTTATGGAAGGTTAACAAAAGAAAGATTTACTCTAAGCAAGGTAAGTACGGATAAATGATTTGAATTTGTGAAAGGCAAATTGATTTTAAGGCATTAAGTGCCTAAGGTTTTAAAGGAAATGAAGTCACTTGATTTAGAAGCCTATTATATTTCTAAAAGGAAATGTGACTTGTCTTGAAAGGTAGTCGTGACTTGATACTACGGTTATTAGTATCTTGGAAGTTTTACATAAAAATGAGTCAGTCTTAACAAGGTTAGAGGTACGTAGTACTTGGGTTGAATTCCCGGATTTTCTCTTAAATGACATGTTAGTGCCTTAAGTAAACTAAAATGAGAGGATATATTAATAATGTTAATAAAAAGTTAGGGTATTTCTTAACTTGCTTATGTTATGATAAGCCGATAGCGCTTATGTTATATATGATAGCCGGTTGTGCTAGGTTATGTATTCTTACGGGGTAGACCCCGGGTTATTCTTGTTATTTCCTTTGGACATACTGACACGATTGATGGTCCACGAGTATGCGTCCATTAGGATGGTTTACTACTTATGTCATGGATTTGCTACCCATGATGCGAGTGCGGCGCTTGTACTCATGCGGGCCCACCGGGTCCATGCGATTGAAATAGTTCCATGCGGGTGAAATAGTCTCATGCGAGGCGGATGACCTCATGCGGGTCCACAGGACCTATGCGGGTGAAATAGTCCCAGGAGTAGGATTGCTTAGTGATACTACGGGCGAGGGACCCTGTTTTGATCATGAGCCTCCTATTTTATGCAGTAAAGTTTATACTTGTTACTCTCATTGTTAGTGAGGTACAGTGTAAGGTAATTTGATTTTAATCCATGACTCCAGCTTATTTTAGACTTATGATATTATTACAGTATTTTCCAGTTTTACATACTTGGTACATATTGTGTCCGACCCTCTTCTGGCCGCTCATGCTTGGTAGGGTAAGCAGGTGGTGGATCCTCATTCTTAGGATCTTTGCTCAGGTGTCAGAAGCTCAATTTCTCCGGAGGCTTGACTTTTGGTACGGTTCTCCCTGGTGTTATAGATATCATGTACATTCAGGGGTATGACGGGGCCCTATCCCGTCATAGTTGTTACAAACTCTTAGAGGCCTGTAGTCCTGTTATAAATTGGGTTGTTAAGGATGTAACTGTTCAGTTTTGTTATATTTATGTTTACGGAAAGGTAGCCATTTTGGGTTAGCATGTTTCATATTTTATATGGGTTCTTGTTTGAGAGTTTATTTCCGCTGATTTTCTCTGATGTTGTATCACAAGGGTGCCCGGGGTAAGGCACCAGTCACGGGTCCGAGGTCGGGTCGTGACAGTTTAGTTCTCTTAGGCAAAGGAACTTGAACTTTCGCTAGGCAACCCCACACTTTCATCATTTTGAAAGTAGGCGGTCTTCCTTTCCACAATTCGTAAGGAGATTGATAATTTTTCTTTTGAGGAATTTTGTTCAATAACATATTTGCAGTCATTTATGCCTCACCCCATAGACTAAGGGGTGCCCCCGAACTAATCAACATAAAATTTATCATATTTTTTAATATTCTATTCTTACGTTCGGCAACTCTATTTTGTTTTGGAGTATATGACGCAGTGGTTTGATGAACTATACCATGAGTAGAACAAAATTATTTGAACTCATTTGATTGATATTCACCACCTCTGTTTGACCTTAGAATTTTAATTCTTTTGTCAAGCTGGTTTTACACTTCTGCTTTGTATGTTTTAAACATGTTCAAAGCCTCATCTTTGGTATGTATTAAGTATACATAACAAAATTTACTGCAATCATCTATAAATGATATGTAATAATTATTTCCTCCACGCGATGTGATTGCTTGATAATCACACAAATCACTATGAATTAAACCAAATACTTCATTTGATTTCACAACAGATTTATGAGGATGACTTGCATATTTTGATTCTATGCAAACCCCACATTTAGTCATTTTGTTCATGGAACATTTTGGCAACATGCCTATCTTTACCATTCTTTGTAAGGAACGATAATTAACATGGCCTAATCGAGAATGCCAGAAAGAAGGGGAATCAACCATATATATAGAATCAGTGCTAGTGCATGCGTTTTCATTGATAATGGCAACAACCTGAGTAGGTACAATACTTAGTTTGAAGAGTCCCTTACTAAGGTAACCCTTTCCTGCATACACCCCACATTTGGTGAGTACAAATTTGTCAGATTCTATTACACTTTTGAAGCCTTTGTTACTAAGAACATGCCCAGAAATTAAATTCTTACAAATTTCAGGCACGTGTAACACCTTTGTGAGCACAAGATCATTACCGGAAGTGAGCCTCAACGTCACCTTACTTTTCCCTTCTACCTTCACAGCATCGGCATTTCTCACGAACATTGGTTCTCCATCCTTGATGGCTTGGTAAAATGAAAACATGTCCTTCTCGGAACATATATGCATTGTAGCACCCGTGTCCATCCACCAATCGGTTGAATTAGTAACCAGATTTGCTTGAGCAGCCACAACCCCAATGAATTGGTTCTTAGTTTCAGCCCGGTCGGTTTGGTTGACATTAGTCGAACCTCCAACACCACCACCTTGACTCTTGCGAATGAGACAATCTTTTGCTCTGTGCTCAGGTTTGCCACTACCCAACATAGTCCTGGTTGTGGTTTCTTGAATACATTGGTCCTTTGTGGGGCTAGTGCATTCCTCCCGGTTGCAAAAGATGGTTTGACACCAACAAATTTGTCCTTGCCTTTCTGAAACTTGGCCTTGGAAGCATTGTCTTCTACCATGTTGGCATTAGGCTCCAATGAAACAACATCAGCCCTTTCATTCTTCCGATTGTCCTCTTCAACGCGAATGTTCAGAACCAGTTGCTCAAAACTCATTTCATCCGTTAGATGCTTAAAATCCTTCCAAGAAGGAGGTAATTTCTCAATAATAGCACCAACAAGGAAATATTGGTTAAGGCCCATACCTTCAATCTCTAGTTCGTGAACAATGACTTGGAGTTCCTCCACTTGCTTCACAACAGGCTTTGAATCGCTCATCTTGAAGTTGAGAAACTTTTCGATGACGAACTTCTTAGAACAAACAACTTTAGTTTTGTACTTGTTCTCCAATGACTGTCATAACTCCCATGTTGATTCGAACGTGGAGTATATATCATAGAGAGTATCATCCAAGACATTGAGAATGTAGTTCTTGCAAAGGAACTCTTGGCACCACCAAGTCTCAATAGCCTTCATCCTTTCGGCTCTCTCCACATCAGTATGTGCATTCTCCCCTTCTCCTTCCGGCAATGCCGTTGGAGCCTCAGCAGTCAAGACATTTGCCACATGAAGAGTGGTCAAATAAAACATCATCTTTTGTTGTCGCTTGAAATCAGAACCCTTGAACTTCTCGGGGTTTTCAACATGGTTTTTCACCATTGATGATCCAGATTGATCCATTTTTGCAAATCAAGAATAAGAATTCTCTGAAAATTTTGCAAATTCAACAATGTCAGAAAAGTGTATTTTCTGAGAATTTTTGTCTTAGATTGTTAAACTCAATCTAGACTCATCAATGAATAATCACAATAATATTAAAGTAATTCAATATAACTTTAAATCAACAATCATAAGTACAACAAATACTTAAACACATACTAACTTAGTGTAGATACAGGTCTGCAATGCAGTGTCCTAAGATAAAAAATTGTCCCCACTTTTGTTGTAGTTCTTCGGACGTCTGTCTTGAGGATACAACTATCTAAGTGATAGTTCTAGCACAAGAACTCCACTTCTGTCGAATTTACTATATGTGTTCTTCAAAAATGTGTTTTTGAAGAAGAAACAAGTAATAATCTTCAAATGATTTTGATTCTAAAATCAGAAGATTAGTTTCTTGATTGTATGTCCTTCAAACAAGTGATCAATCATGCTTTTATAGCATGAATTTTCGTCTATGACAACTTTTCACTCAAAGGTTGTGACCTTATGTGAAGAGATACAACTTTTGGTTCAAACTGGATTTTCCCGTTGGGTTAGCGCCGCGGCCCTTCGGCCTTGGCGCCGCGGTGCCGATACCTGCGCCGCGGCTATGTCATATAGCGCTGAGGCGCTATAAAATCTATAGAGCTCTCTGAAGTTTTGGCGTCGTGGAGCTGTCGACGGGATTTTTCCACTGTTCAGGCGTCGCGGCCCTGTCCTTGGGCGCCACGGCGATGCGCCTAAAATTACAACGCTTATTTTGATCACTTTATCTCTTCTTCTTTTACAAGTTCCAACATAGGAAACCAATGATTACTCTCAAGGGGATTGTGGCATGTATTAGATATTTTCTTCAGAAATTCTAATAATGTAATTCAAAAATATTATATAAAGAATATTTTTATCATATAAAAGGAAATCATAAATTAATTATTCGGACAATTAAGGGTTATGGTGGATTAATAAAACTATATCTCCTTAATTAATTAGAGATATGAAGTTTCAGCTTGGTAAATGGAGAAAATTATGATAGCCAACTCCTCTTTCTCTAATGAATTTTGCGCGGTTTGAATTCAAATGAACGGAGATCGCATAACGGGTATCAAATATAGAATGAAAAGAAATAAAAGGAGTACTAATTTTTTAACGAAGAATATTGCTTTGAAACCCCACGCCAATGGATAATCCATTCTAATTAGAGGTGTTAGTTCGAACTACACGGACAGAGAACATCCAAATAGAGTGTTTACCCGTTTGCGCACTGTATACGATGAAAACCCGATATGACACATGGCATGGTTTGGAAATGGAAATCGAAAGAAGCGATAACTTATATCGGTGGTAAATTTGGGTGTCGTAGCAAGACCGGTTGACAGACGAATCAGGTGTCACCAAATGGCAACCGAACCTGATGACATCAGGTGGAAGACCGAAGGATCTTAGCGCTTACCCGTTTCGGATATGGCGTCAGCCGTTATTATTCGTTCATTAAGTAATTATTTTTGTCATTTAATTGCATTTAATGAACGAGTGATTCTTGAGTATAAATGTCTTGTATTGTTAGCTATAAAAGGAGTCCAACCTTCATGTTGAAAGTGCATCTGATTCCCACTTTTGTTTACTTGCGCAATTTCATTGTAATTAAATCAGTAAAAGCTTTCAATATTGGTTCGGACTCGAAGCAATTTAGCTAAGGACCGGACCAAGTTCATTTACAAGTTTCAATCAATACTTCACTAATTCAAACTACATCTTTTGCTTATTATTTTCATTTACTTACTTATTGCTAATTATTTATTTCACCTATTTGCGAATCGATCCACATATCTTTAAAGTCACTTACAAATTCAATTGTACCTTTTTAGGGTAAACAGTTTGGTGTCCATCGTGGGGAGCTAAAGATAATAGTGGTGATTTGACTCAAACTCAAACTTACACTTGTTTCTTTCGAGATTTTGTGATTACATGTCAATACTAAGTACTTGCAGCTTGGCTACTTAAATCAACGCTGAGGTTAGCAACCATGAGGACAACAACGGTGATAATGGTGCTCACAACATCAATAACAAAAATGGTGTTCCACCCGGCGTTTCACCCGTTGATCATCTGAATGGTGTTCCGCATGTTGTTCAACCGAATGACATTCTGTCAAACGAAATTGACCTAATGAATAATAACAACTTCAATCCCGTGATTTCACCTCGGTCGTCTAGAAGATCGCGTAAGAAAATATCGGATGATGATGAGAATGGTGAAATAAATTTGGCTCGGAGCTTTTACATGTTAAAGGAGCAACATATTTCTTAAAAAAAATGAATCTTATGATCTAAAACAATTCAAAGATATTTGTGTGGTTATAGATGATCTCGTTAAACGTAAAAGGTAAAGTTTAAAGTTACATTATTGTCAAATAAGAAAATGTGTCATTTTTTTACTAACTAAAAAGAAAAGTATGTCATATAAATTGAGATAGACAAGATATGTAATATGTGAATTTTAATTTTTCTTTCAATATTCATATGTAAATATTTAATTATAAATTCGCTTATTATCCTATATATTAACTTGATTTTGCAATAGAAACTTATAAATTCGAAACTGTGAGTTCCCATTTAATTTCCCAGAAAGAGGCTAAGAAATCAATGATTGGGGGAAAGGGAAGAGAAAGGGTAGGGGGCCTCATTCACGTGCAAATCACATGAAGAAGGAGCCTCGTACGGACCCAGAAATGGGACGATAATGAAATGAATCATGAACCAACAATGTCCGCATGGACAGCTCAACTGGTTCTCAAAGAAAATAATTAGAAAAATGACCAAGATTGAATTTCGTTAGCGGCAGTGTGAGAGTTTCTTCTTGAAATAAATGAGGGCCCTTATGCGCAGCATGATAATGGTCTAATCTTTGAAATCAGATGAGTTACCATGATTAACCCCTTTCACAGACCTGTCGGACCGGAGTGTGGGACTCCGGACGGTAGTTCCACTTTTGAAAAAATGTGGGAGACGAAGAGGGATTGTCGGAAGCAAGATCTATTATCGGTCTTTGTGTTAACACGTGGGGACACCTCGCACGCCACTCTTTCCTCTTCTCCCGACATTATGTCGCTCTTATAATAATTTATAACTAATTCTACTAATCATTTCCTTTTGGATATTTTAATGTTCATATTACCGAACCCAAGTGGTCTTCCATCCATCCTAATTAGTATGTGGCTATGTGCTACTTTTTCATTTTTTTTAGACTAAGACATATTTTTAATAGACATATAATTTTAAAATATTTATTTATTCTTAAGATAAAATAGTCATATAAATATTGCAAAGAAATAAATTTTGAATCTAATTCAATTCTAAAATCTTGTTCACGAGGGGATATAAGGAAACCGTCCATCTCTTAAACTATCGATATGAGACTCTTCAACAAATATTTATATGTTAGATCATAAGTTTTCAAAAAAAAAAATCTTTTATTCTTATTAAACATCATATTAGTTAAATATCATCACATAAATTCGAATGAAGAGTGTGATTTGGTAAAGTTGTAAGTGTCCTCACGTCATTCTTGACTAGAAGTGTCGAATTCGAACCCTGTTAATGAAGTTATTTTATTAGGAAGCGTTCTACCCACGAAATGGGACTTTCTAATGTAAATTTGAATTAATTGAGTCTCAAAGAGGAAATTGAATGTCCAGTGCAAAATAAAAAAAATATTTTAAAGCGGACACTATTAAGAAATATATTTATAATTTGAGAGTTTTACCTAACTCCATAATTTATATATATAATTAAGTGATTAATAGAAATAATAAATATAAAAATATACATTATGAATCGTTCTTTTTATTAAATATTGCGTGAGAGTTACGCAACCAATTATTTTATCTTTACTTTGCTATACTTTATTACTAAGTACGACTTGAAAAGAATCAATAAGGTGGTGTAGGCAATTGTTTTTGCATTATGGTCCATCTTTCCCAATAATAGTATGATTTGGCTGGATTTTGTTGACTGTTATTTTGGTCCCACGTCTCTAATTGCTGATTAGGGTTTGCTAACTTGTGAGTTGTGGTCTTGCTAGTATTTAATTTGACCATGCTGAGTGGACCACGCTTTTCTTTTAGGACATTTTTGTTTTTATTATTATTAGTATTAGAGTATTATTATATTATTGTCATCATCATTCTTCAAGAGAAGCTTTGATACTTTTTTGAGAAATAGAGGGTTTTATAAACCCATTTCAAGATCAACCATATTGGAACATTTAATTTAGATGTATAGATAAAATATCTAACAGAATATGTTCTCATTTTGATGATTCATTTACAGTATTTCATATTTTACATATTCAGTATATTATTTCATACTAACCCCCTTCCTCGGGGGCTGCATTCATGCCCGTAGATACAGTGCTCAGTTTGGTGATCCTCCAGTCTAGGTTTCCCGTTCAGCTGTTTGGAGAAGCTCCTTTGATTCAGTTTGTCATTTTGGTATAGAACCCTACTTATGTTGACTTATGTATATTTAGGGGCACGACGGGGCCATGTCCCGTCATATGTCGTCATCATTCTTATAGAGGTCTGTAGACAGTTGTGAGTTGTATATATGTGGCTTAGTCATATGAGGATTGTAGATATGTTTTGTTCAGCCGTACTATTGTATTTCGTTTTGGGATATTCCCGTATATAGTGACAGCTTTGTCGGCTTGCGTCCTTTGTTTTATTTGCTTAGATGTGACTCATCGGGAGACAGGGTTAGTTGTGTGTAAAGGCAGCCTTATCGGCTTGCCTAACCGGACATGTGGTATATTTGCGGCGTTATGCTGCCGAATTTCATATTGTCATTAGTGTCAGTCTGATTACGTGATAGGTTAGTATAATTGCGTCATTAGGGCGCTTAGTCGCGGCCCGTCGGGTCGGGTCGTGACACCAAAGCAGGTCAAGATTGGATCTAAGATTGTGGATTGTATATTCATCGGGTATACCAATGACAGTAGTTATTATCGCTTCATGGTGCATAAGTCGGATATACCAGACATTTATGAAGGTACGATCATGAAATCAAGGAACACATGGTTCTTTGAAGACACGTTTCCGTACAAGGAAAACAACATAACCACTCGCAAACGAAGTTATGATCAAAACTCTGATGATCAAGGAGTCGATGACTACCTAGATCCAAACGGTTCAGATCTAGTGAATTCTGAAGTGGCTGATTATCCGAATTTCAGTATTCCAGATTCTTAGGATTTGGAAGATTCAGAGATGGAACCAAGGAGAAGCAAAAGGGCCCGGAAGGACAAGTCCTTCGGTCCAGACTTTGAAGCTTATTTGGTTCATGATGAACCACGGACAATCACCGAAGCATTGTCAACTCCAGAAGCACCGCTCTGGAAGGAATTAAAAGTGAGATAGAATCCATTCTGCATAACCACACCTGGGAGTTGGCTGAACTTCCCCCGAGACACAAACCGTTGGGTTGTAAGTGGATCCTTAAACGGAAGTTAAAGGCAGATGGATCTATCGACAAATACAAAGCTAAGTTAGTAGTCAAGGGCTATCGCCAAAAGGAGGGCCTTGATTACCACGACACCTACTCTATGGTGTCTAGAATGACATCCATACGCATGTTCATAGCTATCGCCGCCTTGCAGGATCTTGAAATACATCAAATGGATGTCAAGACTGCCTTCCTAAATGGTGATTTGAAAGAAGAAATATATATGGATCAACCCGAGGGGTATGTGGTTCCAGGACAAGAGACAAAAGTGTGTCATCTTGTCAAATCATTGTATGGGCTGAAACAGGCCCTTAAACAATGACACGAAAAATTTGATAGTACTCTACTATCAAAAGGGTTCGCCATTAATGAAGGTGACAAATGTGTCTACATGAAAGGAAATGTTGAATCTTTCGTCATGATATGTGTCACGACCCGTTCCGGGGCCCGTGACTGGTGTCTTACCCGGGCACCCAAGTAGTCATACATCAGAGAAATCAGCGGAATATAAAACAAGACATGAGATGAGAAACAGTTGCCCTTCGGCATATATATATAAAAACTTGAACACGAACAGTTACATCCCTTTTACAAACTCGCCAACGGTACTACATGCACTTCAGAATGTTATAACAACGATGGCGGGGCGGGGCCGCCATACCCCTGAATGTAAGTACCTACAACGACGGGGACTATACGAAAGATAAGCCTCGAGACACGGAGCTTCCTAAAGCAGCTGTGACCACATGGCGAGGATCAACAATCGGTGTACCTCTACTGCGGCGTGAGCGGCCAGAAGTCGATCTAGCGGTACCAAGTATGTGGCCCGAAAATCGTAAATGAAATCATAATAGTCTATATAAAGCAGAAGACATATATGATAACCAATTTACGATACCTGATATGTAGCGATCAGTCAAGTCAGGGACTCACGCCCTTAAAGTCATCACTCAAATATAACCATGGGTCTCATGCCCATAATATCAATCATGCCCATAATATCAATCATGCCCGTGGAATTCCTTTCTCACTGCCGGCAGTCCCTGATATAAAAGCACCAAGGAATACACATGAACACGGGTCCGCGTGTCATAATAAAACCGTGCGGGGTAAGTGCGAAGGCATAGCCGACTACTAAAACCACGCACCATAATGCTATAAAATCGTATCACGAGGTCTTTCTAGCCGCGCACATGATCGAAGGCGCCACTCGCCTCGGTATCAATGCGCGTCTAATCCTGGAACTTACCGCGACTCGCATATAGGCCCGCAAGAGATATTCCTCGCGTCGGGGTAGCTAACCCGATACCTCTCGGACTCCGCGATCGCATAGTCGCCTGACCGCGTAAGGCACTCGCCGCGACGGGATAATACACCGGAATGATCAATCGAACTCCGCGACTCGCGTAGTCACACAGACTGCATAGGCCGTATAGACCCGCATCAAGGGTGGCAAGTCCTCGGTATAACAAGTCAGGGGGAGTATGTGATATAATAACAGTACAACGGCCTTAACGTTTAACAACGTAAGTGTCACGACCCGACCACAGGCATGGCGGTGCCTACTGCACAGGCACCCTTACAGGTATACATCAGAGATAATCAGCGGAACATACATGAAACTTATTAAAATAAAACAACAGTAATAAAACAACAGGTTAGCCGATAGGGCTACCTTCCTGGACGTACATACATAAACGAAGCAGTTGCCTCCTTTTTTTACAAACTGACCCACAATATGTGACTACAGACCTCTAAGAGTTTTAACATAACAACTGTGGCGGGACAAGGCCCCGCCGTACCCCTGAATAAACATAAACGTGACAACTCCGGAACACTGGAGCCATCTCGACTTGCTGAACCGGGATCCTAAGCTCGCGGATCCACCACTGTGTACCTAAACCTGCGGGCATTTAACGCGGCCCGAAGAAGTCGCATAACAACAGTGCAGAATATGGAGCAGAAATAACGTGCAAGAATCAAATCATAAGCTCAAAAGAATGCCATTTTTAACTCCTGAAATCACTCGTATATTAACCGTTCCATTCCTTCTTTCCATAAGATTTAACATCATATTCTTACATACGTACTTAAGAGGTTAATCAAGTTTTTCCACATAACTTACTTATCTTACATAACATAATCCGGCCCATTTGCGGGACACGGTGTACTGACGAATCATGTGACATAATCCGGCCCGCCTGTGGGGCTCGATATCTTGTGGAATCATGTAGCATAATCCGCCCTCCCGTGGAGCTCGGTGTCTTGTGGAATCATGTAGCATAATTCGCCCTCCTTGTTATACCCGTAGTTACGACCCTACGTATGGAAACGTCAAAGTATGTAAGACTTAAAATTTCCGAAGACGAGGTTGTGGAGTCGTTCGGACGGTTTTTAGTCAACTTTGAGGCGGGTTATGACCCGATTCGTTGAAGTTCCTAAGTATTTTAAAGGCCTAGGGCGTAGTTCGTTGAGTCTTGATTCCAACGCAACCAACCGCTCGTCGATAGGCGTCGGAGTAGAAAGTTATGAGAGTTACAAGTTCGGGCGCGATCGGCGAAATGCGTTCGAGCAAAGCGGCAGGGCAGCGGCGCGTATGCGAGGTCATGGCGCCTAAAGTCGAGAGGTCGCGAAGTTGCAGCGCCAGGCAGAGCAGGCGGCGCGAAAGTTCGAGAGCTGCGGAAGTTTAGTGCCATGGCCACGAAGCAGGCGGCGAGCGGGCAATTTGGGCGGAAAAACTTAGAAAGTCTGATGTTTTTTTTTAAAGAGACCATGGGAGGGTGACAAGTGTCCCCCCCCATCTGATTTTCTGCTACATGCAATAAATTGACCAAGACTTGGTCATTCTTCCCATCTTTCATCTTCACACTCTCTCTCTCTCTCTAAAATCTGCTCCTCCTTCTCTCTAAGAAAACCCAAGAAAAATCTGAAAGTTAAGAGCAAGAAAAGGAAGCTTGTGGTTAGCTTGTTGACATTGTTGTGGTGGTGTTCTTGGCAAGGAAGCTAGCAATAGTTGGAATAAGTTTTGGCTAAAACTTTAAGGTAACATTTCTTCCTTTAGAATTAGTTCTAAGTGTTGCATGTTTAGAAGAAAGAACTTGTGGTAGTAAATAATGCTTCTAGAATCTTTGCATGTTAGAAATGTGGTTTGGGTATGAAAGAAATGGCTAAGAAGTGATTATGAGCATGTTGTAGCCTAAAAACTACCTTAGAAGTGATAAGTAAATTGTTGTAACTAGTGGGGCAGAATTTTACACACCCAAGTTTGGATGTGTAATCCCCTAAAATGTTGGATTGTTGAGCCTTAATTGTGGTGTTTGGATGATAAATTCGGCCTTGAGAAAAGGTGGCAAAGTGAGTAGAAACAAGGAAATCTTGCCAATTTTCCATAGAATTTAGTGACTTAGAACTTGGATTGTTCTACTTGAGATTAGAGGTTAACAAGCGTATCATGATTATTTTAGGTTGAATATTACTTGCGGTAGTTTGGACTTGGCAAGAGGATTGACCAAAGAGGTATGTGAAGCTTTCCTATCTCTTGAGCATGAATAGATGAAACTATGTAGTACGGTAGACGTACAAGATTTGGTGTTCTTACTTGTTTTGAGTATAAAATGACTTTTCGTTTTAAGAACGTATAAGTCCCTTGGTTAAGGGAAAGGTATGATTTTTACTAAAGTATAGAGTTAATATAACAACTTTATGGGAAGTTGGTCTATTAGCTTCATAAAAGGTTAATGAGAAGGGATTTACTCTAAGTAAGATAATTATATGAAGAGGCAAATTGATTTAAAGGCATCAATTGCCCAAAGGCTTTTATGTATAAAGAAGAGTCACTTTTGAAAGAGTTGAAGTATGTAGTACTTGGGTTAAACTCCCGGTGTTCTTTTATTAAAGATATGGTTAAGTGCCTTAAGTAAACTAAAATGAGAGAGTATGTGAACAAGTCTAAAAAGAAGTTATAAGTTTTCTTAACTTATTATTATTATGATATGATGTGATTTGAGATAGGGTAAGAGTATATGCGAGGGCAAGCCCCAAGATCGTCATACCACCTCCTTGATGTAAGAGTATGTCGAGGGCCACCCAGATCGTCATACCATCCGCTTGGTGTAAAGAGTATATCGAGGGTAGATCCAAGATCGTTATACCATCCGCTGCTTGAGTAAGAGTATATCGAGGAAAGTCCCCAGATCGTTATACCACTGTTAGTGGATTTGCTACCCACGATGCGAGGAATACCTCATGCGAGTCCTTATGGGCTTACGCGGGTGAAATAGTCCCGTGCGGCAGTGCGGCCGATCACGAGTACCTCATGCGGGTCCACAGGACCCATGCGGGTGAAATAGTCCCAGGAGTAGGATGGTTTCTTTTTGATACTACGGGCGAGGTACCCTGTTTTGATCATGAGCCTCCTATTTTATGCAGTATTATATATGTATATATACTTGTCACTCTCATTGTTAGTAAGGCCTGATAAAAGGTATTTTGATTGTCTTCCATGACTCCAACTTACTTTTAGACTTGATATCATTATTACAGTATTTTCCAGCTTTACATACTTGGTACATATTGTGTACTGACCCCCTTCCTCGGGGGCTGCGTTCATGCCGCAGGTAAGGGTAAGCAGATTGAGGATCCTCGTTCTTAGGATCACTATTAGGTGTCGAAGCTCCATTCCTCGGACGCATTGTTTTAGTACGGATTTTCCCGATGCTATAGGTATTTTATACATTCGGGGTATGGCGAGGCCCGTCCCGCCATTACTATCTTTAAGTGCATGGCCACCTATATATTGTGGGCTATCAGAACCAGTTGTCTTATAAATACTTTGTTTAAGTATGTTTATGGAAGCGACACTTATCGGTGGCGATTATGTTTTACCCTTTTATGAAGTTATGTGTTGTGTTATGTTCATTGCTATTCTCGACATATACCGGCGGTACCCAGAGGGTACTAGTCGCGGCCCCGGGGTCGGGTCGTGACAAAAGTGGTATCAGAGCAGTTAGTCCTCGGAAAGTGTCCAGACCGTGTCTAGTAGAGTCTTGATTATCGGTGTGTTGTGCACCACATCTATAATCGTGAGGTCGCAGGATATTTAGGATTGGTTTCCATTCTTTCACTCTAGATCGTGCAATAGAAAGTTATAGGTTGAATCTCACGATGTTTTCCTTTATGTATCGCTTATGCCTCGCGCAAGGCAACCGCGGCCCGGAAGGCAAAGCGGTGAGAGTCTTGCTAGTGGGACGCGGAGAGTCACGAGGCACTGAGCCCGATCCTTACCAGAGATGATGTTTAGAGCGGCGAGTTCCACGTCTTCGCCAGCCTCAGCAGAATTCGAGGCAGCGGACGCGGCTACTGAAACCGCGATGCTGGAGCCCCACTCGCGATCGAGGCCCGAGTACGAAGATTACGAAACAGTTGATTCTTGGCCAGCGTAGTGGCGGCGGCGTGGCAAGCGAGAAGCGGCGGCTAACCCTAGAGCCGACAGTTTACGGATTCGGGATTTCCTGGGTTGTCACCCACCCGAGTTCTATGGTTCGAGATTTGATGAGGATCCGCAGGAGTTTGTCCGGCCGTTACAACGGACCATGCAGGTTCTTAGGGCATCAGAGATTGAGTCTGTTATACTAGCTTCTTACCGGTTACGCGATATTGCGTTGAACTGGTTTGAGTCATGGTATTGTCGAGGTGAGGATGCTCTTCCGGTGATTGGGAGGAGTTCACGAGGCGTTCTAGACCATTTCTTGCCCGGAGGTGAGGAGAGCCCGTGTAGATAGGTTCTTGACCTTGAGAGCAGACGGGAGGACTATCGGGAGTCTGACACGGAGTTTGACTCCTTGGCGGATATGCACACCATTGTAGGCGATATGCAGACGGGGTTCATAGATACGTGATGGGGCTGGGCCGTCGCATGATTCGCTTGCTTAGAGTGGCACTTCAGCCGAGGATGGATATTGCGGAGATGCGAGCATACGCGAGGATCGAGGCGAGAGCGGCAGATCAGCTAGATTTGGGCCGGCCAAGAGGCTGTGACATCGGGTTCTCGAGCGATTTTGGCGAGGCGGCCTCGGCAGAACTAGGTCCACCTTCCGGCCCGGCTGAGTGCTCCTTCACGGTTCGCGAGAGTCCGTCAGCGAGGTTATTCGAGAGCGGTCGAGCTCGGGGCGTCGAGTTTTCGCGAGGCGAGACCAGGCGCTGTCGAGACCACCTACCTCGGTCGTTCGACGCGGTAGGTCTCATCCGGCGAGTGCCGTATGGGTTCGAGATCATGTTACTCGTGTGGCGGCGGGGCCATCCGAAGAAGGATTGTCCGTCGCCCTTGGCGGGAGCGTACAGTTCGGTAGCGGGTGCATTCTTTGGATCTTCATCTTCGATGGTTAGACGCCCGGAGGCGTGGTACTTATGGGCGGCGGCGCGCAGGTCGTGGTAGGGGTTCGATTCTAGCGGTCCTCGAGCGCATCTATGCTATGTCGGTCAGCGGGACCGGGAGGCGTCGCGGATGTAAATCCGCAGTACATTATTGGTTTCTTCTTTGTGATGTATATGCTTTGATAGATCCAGTTCTACCTTGTCCTACATATCTCCTCATATTGCCGGTAGAATAGGGATAGAGCAGAGTCCATAAGACCTTTTGAGGTGGCTACGCGATGGGTGATTCGATGGTAGTGAGCGAGTGTATAAGGCTTGTCTGTGACTATAGATAGCCGTCGGACTCTGGCCGACTTGATAGAGTTGGATATGACGGACTTTGATGTGATTATGGGTATGGATTGGCTAGCATCTTGCTATGCCAATGTGGGTATGAGAGAGATTAGTTCGGTTCGGTTTCCGTGAGCGTTATCGAGTGGAAGGGAATACGGCGTCAGAGGTAAGTTTATTTCTTACCTCAAGGCTAGGAAGATAGTGCGGAAAGGGTATATCTACCATATGGTTGGGTATTCGACATCGAGGTGAGGTACGGACCTTGATCGATTCGTCGTTAGAGAGTTTCGGGCGTATTCCCGGATGAGCTTAGGGTATCCTCGAAAGGAGATTGAGTTTTGCATTGATTTGGCGCGGAATCTCGGCGATATCTATTCCGCCATCTGAGGATGGCACCCGAAAGTGAAGGAGTTGAAGGACCGGTGAAAGATTTCTTTGGAGAAAGGCTTTATTAGGCAGTGTTTCTCCTCGGGAGCACCAGTGTTATTTGTAAAGAAGAAGGATGGGGCCGCTGCGTATGTGTATTGATTACGACGGTGAAACAAGGTAACTATCAAGAATAGATATCCTCCCGGGATTGACGATTTGTTTGACGATTGCAGGTGCAAAGTGTTTTCAAGATAGACCTACGGTCTGGTTATCATCAGTACGAGTTAGAGGTAGATATCCCAAAGATCGCATTCGGGACCGGTATGGGCACTATGAGTTCAGGTGATGTCTTTCGGGTTGACAACGCCCAGCGGTATTCATGGATTTGATGAATAGGGTGTTGAGCCATTCTTGGATATGTTCGTTATAGTGTTTATTGATGATATCTTAGTGTATTCGCGCAGAGCGGGAGCATCTGATCATTTGAGGCGGTATTGGAGTCCTCGAGACCGGCGATTGTATGCCAAGTTCTCGAAGTGCGAGTTAAGTGGCGTCGGTGGCTTTCTTAGGGCATGTTATCGGGGCCGATGGTATTCGGGTTGTCTGACAAAGATTGAAGCGATCGAGACTTGGCCTAGACCAGCTACTGTAGCAGTCGCGACTTTGGGCCTTGCAGGTTATTATCGGAGGTTTGTGGAGAAGTTTGCTTCTATTTCACCTTTGACTAAGGCGACTCGAGAAGCGGCTACGTTCGATGGACGGATACTTGTGAGAAAGTTTCCGGTTGCTAAAGGAGAAGTTGGCGACCGCCCAGTTCTTACTCTTCCGGAGGGCTTAGATGGTTATGTGGTTTTATTGTGACGCGTCAGTGTCGGGCTTGGGTGCGTCTTGATGCGGCCGCGGCAAGGTTATAGCTTATGCATCTCGGCGGCTTAGGAAGCATGAGAAGAACTATCCCACGCGTGACTTGGAGTTAGCGGCGGTGATTCATGCCTTGAAGATCCGAGGCATTATTTATATGGAGTTCGTGTGGACATTTACGGACCACAAGAGTCTCGGACATCTTCGGCCGGAGCTGAACTTGCGGCGAGGCGGTGGTTGGAGCTACTTAAGGATTACGACGTTGATATTCTATACCACCCGGGAAGGCCATGTGGTTGCGGATGCCGCTAGTCGCAGATCATGGGTAGTCCGTGCGATGTTCAGCGAGAAGAGGATATGGTCCGAGAGTTACATCGATTAGCGAGCCAGGGGTTCGTTTGGTTGATTCGATAGTGAGGAATTCGGGTTCGAGAGGTTGCGAGTCTTCTATCATCGAGGAGGTAAGGAGGCGGCGATATGAGGATCCGATTTTGGTGCGATGCAGAGACGCAGCTCTCCGAAGAGAAGAGTCTATTTGAGGTAGCGCGATGGGGTGCTAAGATTCGAGGGCGGTTGTGTGTTCCGATGTGGCGAGGACTTCGTCGGCCAGATTCAGGGAGCACGCGGTGCTCGTTATTCTATTCATCCGGGTCGACTAAGATGTACCATGACCTCGAATCGTGTATTGGTGGGATGGCCTAAGAGGGGCGTTGCGGAGTTCGTGGCACGATGCGAATTGTCGGCGAGTTAAGATTGAGCACCGTAAGCGGAGGCTGTTTGCGAGCCATTGATATTCCGACTTGGAAGTGGGAGGTGATAAATATGGATTTTATTACGGGGCTACCTACCACTCGGAGGAAGCATGATTCCATTTGGGCGATTGTCGACGGTGTAAATCGGCCCATTTTCTTCCGATCGAACAGCGTTTTGGTGAGACTATGCCCGATTATATATTAGAGATTGTGAGGCGCACGAGTCCCGGTGTCGATTATATCGATAGAGAGCCCGGTTCTCGGCTAACTCGAGGTCTTTTCGAGAAGGATTAGGGACACAAGTGAGTCTCGATGCGGCGTTTCATCCTCGTGACAGACGGACGGTAGCGCGCACTATCCGCACAACGAGGATATCTGCGGGCTTGTGTTATTGATTTCGAGGTAGTGGGAGGATCATTTGCCTCTCGTGGAGTTTGCTTATAACAACGGCTACCATTCCGGATTCGGATGGCGCGCTTATGAGGCCTTATACGGGAGAAGTGCAGTCACCGATAGTGGTTCGAGTGGGAGAAGTTCGATTAGTCGGGCGATTTAGTTCACACGATGGATAAGGTGAAGCTTATCCGGAGCGTTGTTGGCGGCTTCGAGTCGGCAAAAGTCGTATGCGGATCATCGGCGTCGACAACGGAATTTGAGATAGATGATTGGGTTTTCCTAAGGTACGCCCGTGAAGGCGTGATGAGATTTGGAAAGAAAGGAAGCTTAGCCCAGTACATTGGGCGTATCAGATGTCGTAGGGTAGGCAAGGTTGCTATGAGTTAGATCTTCCGTCCGATTTGGAGGCGGTGCATCGATTTTCATGTGTCCATGTTGCGGAAATGTATTGGAGACCCATCTAGAGTGCACCGGTTCGGGATGTCAGTAACAGAGGAGTTATCGTATGAGGAGAGTCCCATAGCGATACTCGATCGTCGAGTTAGACGACGGACGAAGAGCGTGGCTTGTCGAGGTCATGGCGAGCAACAGGAGGAAATGGCGTGGGAGCGAGAGGATGACATGATGAAGAAGTATCCTCACTTATTCCTATACCTCCGGGTAACCTACTTTCACCTTGTTAGTTTTGATTTAGCATTTACGCTTACGTATGTTGTGGCTCGTGGAGCTTCTTTTACGAATGAATAGTTAAGAGGGTCTATGTCGATGTTGTGATTTGAGTAAGCCTAGAAGGAACATTCGGGGCGAATGTTTCTAAGGGAGAATGTTATACCGTAGTTCTGACCCTACGTATGGAAAGCGTTTAAAGTATGTAAGACTTAAAATTTCCGAAGGGCGAGGTTGTGGTCGTTCGGACGGTTTTAGTCAACTTTGAGGCGGGTTATGACCCGATTCGTTGAGAGTTCCTAAGTATTTTAAAGGCCTAGGACGTAGTTCGTTGAGTCTTGATTCCAACGCAACCAACCGCTCGTCGATAGGCGTCGGAGTAGAAAGTTATGAGAGTTACAAGTTCGCGCGATCGGCGTAAATGCGTTCGAGCAAAGCGGCAGGCGGCCGCGTATGCGAACGCATGGCGCCTAAAAATCTTGAGAGGTCGCGAAGTTGCAGCGCCCGCGCTGAGACAGCGAGCGCGGCCGAAAGTTGAAACTGCGGAGTTCAGTTGCCAGCGAAGCAGGCGGCGGCGGAAGGCGCGGAAATTTAAAAAAGAAAGTCTCGATTTTTGTTTAAAAGAGACCATGGGAGGGTGACAAGTGTCCCCATCTGATTTTCTGCTACATGCAATATATTGACCAAGACTTGGTCATTCTTCCCATCTTTCATCTTCACTCTCCCTCTCTCTAAAATCTGCTCCTTCTCTCTAAGAAAACCCAAGAAAAATCTGAAAGTTAAGAGCAAGAAAAGGAAGCTTGTGGTTAGCTTGTTGACATTGTTGTGGTGGTGTTCTTGGCAAGGAAGCTAGCAATAGTTGGAATAAGTTTTGGCTAAAACTTTAAGGTAACATTTCTTCCTTTAGAATTAGTTCTAAGTGTTGCCTGTTTAGAAGAAAGAACTTGTGGTAGTAAATAATGCTTCTAGAATCTTTGCATGTTAGAAATGTGGTTTGGGTATGAAAGAAATGGCTAAGAAGTGATTATGAGCATGTTGTAGCCTAAAAACTACCTTAGAAGTGATAAGTAAATTGTTGTAACTAGTGGGGCAGAATTTTACACACCCAAGTTTGGATGTGTAATCCCCTTTAAAATGTTGGATTGTTGAGCCTTAATTGTGGTGTTTGGATGATAAATTCGGCCTTGAGAAAAGGTGGCAAAGTGAGTAGAAACAAGGAAATCTTGCCAATTTTCCATAGAATTTAGTGACTTAGAACTTGGATTGTTCTACTTGAGATTAGAGGTTAACAAGCGTATCATGATTATTTTAGGTTGAATATTACTTGCGGTAGTTTGGACTTGGCAAGATTGACCAAAGAGGTATGTGAAGCTTTCCTATCTCTTGAGCATGAATAGATGAAACTATGTAGTACGGTGAGCGTCTGAGATTTGGTGTTCTTACTTGTTTTGAGTATAAAATGACTTTCGTTTTAAGAACGTATAAGTCCTTGGTTAAGGAAAGGTATGATTTTTACTAAAGTATAGAGTTAATATAACAACTTTATGGGAAGTTGGTCTATTAGCTTCATAAAAGGTTAATGAGAAGGATTTACTCTAAGTAAGAAAATTATATGAAGAGGCAAATTGATTTAAAGGCATCAATTGCCCAAAGTCTTTAATGTATAAAGAAGAGACACTTATGAAAGAGTTGAAGTATGTAGTACTTGGGTTAAACTCCCGGTGTTCTTTTATTAAAGATATGGTTAAGTGCCTTAAGTAAACTAAAATGAGAGAGTATGTGAACAAGTCTAAAAAGAAGTTATAAGTTTTCTTAACTTATTATTATTATGATATGATGACAGTTTGAGATAGGGTAAGAGTATGCGAGGGCAAGCCCCAAGATCGTCATACCACCTCCTTCAGTGTAAGAGTATGTCTGAGGGGCCAGCCCCAAGATCGTCATACCATCTGCTTCAGTGTAAGAGTATATCTGAGGGGTAGATCCAAGATCGTTATACCATCTGTTTCAGGGTAAGAGTATATCTGAGGGGAAAGTCCCCAAGATCGTTATACCACGCATTCCGTGGATTTGCTACCCACGACGCGAGGAATACCTCACGCGAGTCCTTATGGGCTTATGCGGGTGAAATAGTCCCACGTGGCAGTACTGGCCGATCGAGTACCTCATGCGGTCCACGGGACCCGTGCGGGTGAAATAGTCCCGAGTAGGATGGTTTCTTTTTGATACTACTGGCGAGGTACCTGTTTTGATCATGAGCCTCTATTTTATGCGAGATTATATATGTATATATACTTGTCACTCATTGTTAGTAAGGCACGATAAAAGGTATTTTAATTGTCTTCATGACTCGGCTTACTTTTAGACTTGATATCATTATTACGGTATTTTCGGCTTTACATACTTGGTACATATTGTGTCGACCCTTCCTCGGGGGCTGCGTTCATGCCGCAGGTAAGGGTAAGCAGATTGAGGATCCTCGTTCTTAGGATCACTATTCCGGTGTCAGAAGCTCCATTCCTCCGGACGCTTGTTGTTTTGGTACGGATTTTCCCTGATGCTATAGGTATTTTATACATTCAGGGGGTATGGCGGGGCCCTGTCCCGCCACAGTTGCTATCTTTAGAGGTCTGTGGCCACCTATATATTTTGGGCTATAAGAACCAGTTGTATTATAAATACTTTGTTTAAGTATGTTTATGGAAGGCAGCCTTATCGGCTGGCCAGATATGTTTTACCTTTTTTTGAAGTTATGTGTTGTGTTATGTTCCGCTGCTATTCTCTGACATATACCTGACAGGGTACCCCGGTAGGGTGCCAGTCGCGGCCCCGGGGTCGGGTCGTGACACTCCTGTGGAGCTCGGTGTACTGTGGAATCATGTAGCATAATCCGCCTCGCTGGAGCTCGGTGTCTTGTGGCGTAACCCTATGTGTAGGCTCGGGGTAATATGGCGTAATCCGGCCTATGTGTAGGCTCGGTGTATCTCATAACGTAATCCGCCTATTTGTAGGCTCGGTGTATCTCATAACGTAATCCGCCTATTTGTAGGCTCGGTGTATCTCATAACGTGTCCGGCCTATTTGTAGGCTCGGTGTATTTTCTTACATAATCTTTTAAATCGTATTATTACTTTCTTAAGTCGTCATAACAACTTCCCATAAAGCTATTATAACGTTCTTTCATATTAGAGAACTTAAGGCACTTAATTCTTGCAACATTAGGAAACTAAACCCAACCATACTACGCACATACGCATTTAAAAGAATTATCAAACTTCAAGTCACATACTCTTTGAAATCATGTCATCAATACTTTAGAAATCAAGTCCACAATTAAAAATAAAGTTTCATAATCCTTAGAAGACAACCAAAGTTCATAGTCTTAAAACCTTATAACGTACATTCTTTAAAGTCCACTTACTTATACTTATAAACAACTATACAAAGTTACATACACTTCCAAAACCAAGTAACTTCTTCTCTTAAAACCATATAACTTTCACTTTTAAAATAAAACCCCTTTTCTCATATAAATTCTAGTCATTTTGAACATAAAATCCACTTACTTACTTTAAACAAATCAAGACACATAGCCTTTAAATCAAAGCTCATAACTTCCTAACCGTTCTACCAATGTCTCCCATAAGACCTAGTAAGGACTTAGGACAATTTAAACATACTCTTAACTTAGATTCAACAATGTAAATACTTCTTAACTTCAAGAGTAGAAGAAATCTTGAAATACTATCACGTGGATATTTCATACATAGGATCATGCCAAAGAAAGAAGGGGTTCACATACCTCATGACGACTAGCGACAAGTAGCAAAATGCTCCAAAGTACTTCAACCTCGAGCTATTCCATTCTTTAAGTAGGATACGCTAAACTTAGTACTTCAACCTATCATGGCCACAATCGTCCATTAACCTCATACTTTAAACGTAGAATATCCTAAGTGCCAAGTCACTAAATTCTACGGAAAATCTGACAAAGACCTCCTTTGTTTCTACTTACTTTGCCACCTTTTTCAAGGCCGAAATACAATAACCAAACAGCCCCAATTGGCTCACAACAATATGGAAGGTAGTCCAATACAAATGCATAACTAAACAGCCCCAATTGGCTCACAATTTAGAAAGTAGTCCAATACAAATGAATAACAAACTAAAAGTCCAAATTCGGCCACCTTGAGTTCAACCATACCAATTCTTATCAAATTTCCATTTCAATCCAAATTGTTAACATAACATGATATCAAGTCGTATTTGATTATAACAACCATAATCTTTAAGTAAGTAAGTAACATGCGACGATTTCTAATAAACGACCAATTAGTAATCCAACTTAACATGGCTTACATTACATTTTCGGATTTCCAAGGCTACAATCAATCCATAATCCTTATAAACCTTAATACATATCCTTCATGCTAGCAACAAGTAAAGCTAATCAACAATAAAAATAATCTTGTAACACTTTCAAAGAACAAGATTATACCTCAACGAATTGTAATCCAATCTTCAAAACCGAAGTTGCTCCTTAGCAACTTAGAGCCTCTTCAAGACACTTCAATCCGCCTCTTGAGACCCTTAGAACAACACTAACAAATTTCCTTCAACTTCCAATCCAAAACCTAGAAAAGCCACTAGGTTTTCACTTTGCGACTAATACGAAAACTCTCTTTTTCCGGGAATTTTTCTATTGAGATACACTTACATAACACTCATGAACCTTGGGTTAAAGTTTGGAGCTTAATGGACAAGCAACAAAATTTTTTTCTTTTCCTAGATGGTGAAGCCGAGAGCTTCAAAGCTTGCTCCTCCAATATGGTGAAATTTTGGCTAAGAGTGGAACTCTTGTCTTGCTACTAGTACCACTTATATAACAAATACATGGAGGCTAAGATAAATACATATGTGTGGTTTGGATGCATCTCTTTAAAATATCATGCTAAGTGGTCCCATTGACCAAGTCAAAATTGTCAAGCTACTACTTTGCAAGAGTTGGTTATCTAACAAGGGTCAAATGACCCTTTTGTCCTTGTAATTTCGTCCAAGACACCATTTAAGGGGGGTGACACGTGTCGCCTCCCATTAAATCACAATAATACGTTTCCGACAATTTCATAATTAGAAATTTTTACAAGTCTCAAATCTTAACATGTGAGTTCTTACGCACGTTCTACACCGTATCTGTAAATATGGGGTGTAACATTCTTCCCCCCTTAGAAACATTCGTCCTCGAATGTTCTTTCGGAGTCAAACTTATAATTACCGACATAGTTTCCTGTCACAATCCCGACATACCAACAATGCCACACATGGCCCTAATACCTCGCACACGCATAATCGCCATCATAAGCCCAAAAGAGATTATCCTTTCGTACTTCCAACTCATACTAGCATACATACATAACTTCCATACCGATTCTGGCCTCAAATCTTTGGAGTCACTCTATAAAACAATATAAGGCCATTTCCGGCTTTCATGACCTGGTTCCGGTGGAAAGCGTCCACGAACCGTAAACAATTAACTAAACTTGGGCCTTGCGCCGCCGTGACCTGCCACGTAGCGGAACCACTACCAACTGATCCCACTCCATTTCCAGGCCATGGGAGACCCGTGCATGTGTCCTCAACCCACCCAGTACGACTTAACTCTTATCCTTGGTCCGACTTAAAATCTTATTTCAGAGAAAACCTTATATACCTAAGGTCTCGGCGATAATCAATATTCTTAGGCTCGCATTTCCATGCTCCACGCCTACCTTACAGTCCCAAAGTCGGTACAAAAACTTCTCATAATACCAAAACCATGTTGTCTCGATCACAACAACCATTGCTTACTCTATCCAGACCTCATCCGTATAATTCTCTTAAGCTTACTACACAGCTTAATCTATTAACATGACATTCCATTAGGTTCCTTAATATGGCTTCTTAGGGGTTCACTACCCTATCAGACAACTCATCCTTTCCCAATTACCTCAAAACAAACACAAAACCTTGGCGAAAATTCATTAACTATACCATACCTTCCCGGTATCTAGTTAGTCTTTACCAATTCCTGGTAATCTAAAATCATTCTAGGCAACACGCGTCTGACCCTCATACATAACTCCGTATAGATGTATGTCACAATACCAACTATACTATAATCATTACCAACCCGATACGCAATCCACATAGTCTTTCCCGGTCATCACGCTTTATCGTAGCTGCAAACAACATAACTCGTTGGGAGACGACCACTAACAACACAAATCTATCGCACGATCTCAGAGTGAGAAGAATGGAAACCAATCCTAAATGTCCGTAGCCTCACGATTATAGATGTGGTGCACAACACACCGATAATCAAGACTCTACTAGACACCGGTCAGACACTTTCCGAGGACTAAGCGTTACGATACCACTTTTGTCACGACCGACCACGGGCGCGATCGGTGCCCTACCCGCACCCTACGGTATACATCGGAGATAATCAACTAACATACATGAAACTTATTAAAATAAAACAACGATAATAAAACAACAAGTTAGCCGATAGGCTACCTTCGCGACGCATACATTAAAGCGATTGCCTCGCTTTTTTTACAAACCGACCCACAATATGTGACTACGGACCTCAAGAGTTTTAACATAACAATCGTGGCGGGACAAGGCCCGCCGTACTTCGAATAAACATAAGCGTGACAACTCCGAACACGAGCCATCTCGACTTCGAGCAGGGATCCTAAGCTCGCGGATCCACCATCGTGTACCTAAACTGCGGGCATGAACGCGGCCCAGAAGTCGCATAACAGAAATTTAGAATATGGAGCAGAAATAACGTGCAAGAATCAAATCATAATCATTCAAAAGAATGCCATTTTTAACTCACGAAATCACTCGTATATTAACTGCTCCATTCCTTCTTTCCATAAGATTTAACATCATATTCTTACATACGTGCTTAAGAGGTTAATCAAGTTTTCCACATAACTTACTTATCTTACATAACATAATCCGCCCATTTATGGACACGGTGTCTTGACGAATCATGTGACATAATCCGCCCGCTGTGGGGCTCGGTGTCTTGTGGAATCATGTAGCATAATCCGCCCTCGCGAGCTCTTGTCTTGTGGAATCATGTAGCATAATCCGCCTCGCGAGCTCGGTGTCTTGTGGAATCATGTAGCATAATCCGCCCTCCCGCGAGCTCGGTGTCTTGTGACGTAACGGCTGTGTGTAGGCTCGGGGTAATATGGCGTAATCCGCCTATGTGTAGGCTCGGTGTATCTCATAACGTAATCCGTCCTATTTGTAGGCTCGGTGTATCTCATAACGTAATCCGCCTATTTGTAGGCTCCTGTATCTCATAACGTGTCGCCTATTTGTAGGCTCGGTGTATTTTCCTTACATAATCTTTTAAATCGTATTATTACTTCTTAAGTCGTCATAACAACTTCCCATAAAGCTATTATAACGTTCTTTCATATTAGAGAACTTAAGGCACTTAATTCTTGCAACATTAGGAAACTAAACCCAACCATACTACGTGCATACGTGCATTTAAAAGAATTATCAAACTTCAAGTCACATACTCTTTGAAATCATGTCATCAATACTTTAGAAATCAAGTCCACAATTAAAAAAATAAAGTTTCATAATCCTTAGAAGACAACCAAAGTTCATAGTCTTAAAACCTTATAACGTACATTCTTTAAAGTCCACTTACTTATACTTATAAACAACTATACAAAGTTCCATACACTTCCAAAACCAAGTAACTTCTTCTCTTAAAACCATATAACTTTCACTTTTAAAATAAAACCCCTTTTCTCATATAAATTCTAGTCATTTTCGAACATAAAATCCACTTACTTACTTTAAACAAATCAAGACACATAGCCTTTAAATCAAAGCTCATAACTTTCTAATCGTTCTTACCAACGTCTCCCATAAGACCTAGTAAGGACTTAGGACAATTTAAACATACTCTTAACTTAGATTCAACAATGTAAATACTTCTTAACTTCTAAGAGTAGAAGAAATCTTGAAATACTATCACGTGGATATTTCATACATAGGATCATGCCAAAGAAAGAAGGGGTTCACATACCTCGCGACGACTAGCGACAAGTAGCAAAATGCTCCAAAGTACTTCAACCTTGAGCTATTCCATTCTTCAAGTAGGATACGCTAAACTTAGTACTTCAACCTATCATGGCCACAATACGTCCATTAACCTCATACTTTAAACGTAGAATATCCTAAGTGCCAAGTCACTAAATTCTACGGAAAATCGAAGACCTCCTTTGTTTCTAATTAATTTGCCACTTTTTTCAAGGCAGAAATACAATAACCAAAAAGCCTCAGTTGTATCACAACAATATGGAAGGTAGTCCAATACAAATGCATAACTAAATGCCCCAATTGGCTCAAAATTTAGAAAGTAGTCCAATACAAATGAATAACAAACTAAAAGTCCAAATTCGGCCACCTTGAGTTCAACCATACCAATTCTTATCAAATTTCCATTTCAATCCAAATTGTTAACATAACATGATATCAAGTCGTATTTGATTATAACAACCATAATCTTTAAGTAAGTAACATGCGACGATTTCTAATAAACGACCAATTAGTAATCCAACTTAACACGGCTTACATTACATTTCGGATTTCCAAGGCTACAATCAATCCATAATCCTTATAAACCTTAACACATATCCTTCATGCTAGCAACAAGTAAAGCTAATCAACAATAAAAATAATCTTGTAACACTTTCAAAGAACAAGATTATACCTCAACGAATTGTAATCCATCTTCAAAACCGGTTGCTCTTAGCAACTTAGAGCCTCTTCAAGACACTTCAATCCGCCTCTTGAGACCCTTAGAACAACACTAACAAATTTCCTTCAACTTCCAATCCAAAACCTAGAAAAGCCACTAGATTTTCACTTTGCGACTAATACGAAAACTCTCTTTTTCCGGGATTTTTCTATTGAGATACACTTACATAACACTCATGAACCTTGGGTTAAAGTTTGGAGCTTAATGGACAAGCAACGAAATTTTTTTCTTTTCCTAGATGGTGGCCAGGAAGCTTAGCTTGCTCCTCCAATTTGTTGTAATTTTGGCTAAGTGTGGAACTCTTGTCTTGCTACTAGTACCCTTATATAACAACATGGAGGGCTAAGATAAATACATATGTGTGGTTTGGATGCATCTCTTTAAAATATCATGCTAAGTGGTCCCATTGACCAAGTCAAAATTGTCAAGCTACTACTTTGCAAGAGTTGGTTATCTAACAAGGGTCAAATGACCCTTTTGTCCTTGTAATTTCGTCCAAGACACCATTTAAGGGGGGGTGACACGTGTCGCCCTCCCATTCGTCACAATAATACGTTTTCCGACAATTTCATAATTTCGAGAAATTTTTACAAGTCTCAAATCTTAACACTGTGAGTTCTTACGTACGTTCTTACACCATGTCCTGTAAATACGGGGTGTAACAGTAAGCACAACAAGAATAACCCCCTTACACAACATCACAAGACACTAACACACGTAGCATCATAACATGTTTACTTATCAAACCAACAAGAAAGTATTACAAGGCTATCACAACCAACATAATCAAATTATTCCCACAAGGTACTTTCTATTTTATGTCAACAAGTTCGGGTTTTTATCCCCAAAGTACTTCATACATTAACTCTTTAAAAACCAAGTACTCATTGCTCACGAATGAGGTTTCACACTTTTTAACAAGATTCATATTAAGTCAAATTAGTCAAGTCTCTTATCTTCAAAAGATTCATAGATCATAGTTTTAAACACTTAACAACGAAATCTCCTTTTTAAAATAATTTGAGTAACATATGCCTTATGTGTGAGTAGGTTATTCTTGTTTATAACAATCTTATTAAAGCAGCCATGATCTAGGAAATGTAATACAATTTTGTCTTATCTTAGCTTCTATGCAGATAGAGGTTTCTACTGGTTTTAATATAATTAATTATTTGTCAATACATTTTCCTTTATTAGCGCTGCAGTGGTTTGTTCGATACTTATTCTCATTTCCGAAATCAATATAAGGCTTTCGTAAACAATTAAGTAAACCGTTCCTTTTATCTTTCTTAAGTCGTTATACCTAACTCCCCATAAAGCTAGTATAACACTTAAGCTTTTAAAACCAAGTATTACTCTTCTTTCAAAAACGATTCTTAATTCTTTTGAAATACATCAAGATTCTCATTATTTAGACTCAAGTCAAAAGACATCGCAGTAAAACCACGTTCAGTTAACACACGTACGTCTACCGTACTATATATATTCTTTTAAAATATCATGCTCAAGAGGATAGGAAGAATCACATACCTCCTCGGCGAAATCCACCTGCCAAGTCGAATATGTCGCGCGCAGAGTATCAACCTATAATATTCAAATACGTCTATCAACGTCTAGACTACTATGTAGAATATTCTGCGAAAGGTTCTTATTGCTACGGAAAATCGGGCAAGACTTCCCTACGTCAAAATACACAAGTCTCATGTCTGATCGCATGTAATTACAGTTCAATTCTCTTCTCTTATACCATACTTCTATACATCTTATACCCAATTCTACTTCTACAATAAGTAATCTCCAATTACAATAGAAGGATAAGATTATTTACCTCGTTAAGCCCAAAATTATCCAAGTTTAAATGTCGATCCTGAACAACGTTTAGCTCATAATACGTGCGCTCCAATTCGCTCCAAGAAACCCTTAGAAGTTCTACAACTTACTTAATACTTCAACCACTATGAAGATTTTCCCTGTGGTTTCGTTTGTGACTAAAGAAAGTATAGTAGTATTTCCTGCTCTTAGTATTGAAATAACTTTGTAATACTAAAAGGTATAAGGGCTAAGGTTTTTTGGAATTGTAACAATACTTGGAGAATACTTTTCTACCAAGGGGAGTGTTTGGGCGAAACAACTAGGAACAAGGGAGTCTTGACGGTAATAGGGAAAGGGGAGGAGTTGGGACGAGACTTCAACAAGGGAGAGGGAGTTTTGGAGACTTGGAAATTGTGTTAAGTGAATGAAGAAGTCTTGCACAGAGGGGTATTTATAGACCAACCAATGGCCAAGATTAAAACAAATGGATGGTGTAGATTTGGATCCATGTGAAGAGTTAGGTCTTCCAACCAAGTGTCCACCATAACCTTGGGACATATGTCCACCACAACATTGGGACATATGTCCCCCACAACAAAGAGCCAAGTGGCCTCCACTAACTCAAAAAAAAACGTCCAACCTTACCTACCCCCACTACCCAAAAATATCTTTGCAAGACTTGACCATTTGACCTTGTCCACTTGGCCACATTTTCGTCCAACTCATGCCAACTAAGGGTGACACATGTCGCCCTCCTATTGGTCCAAAATATCTCGTCTCTCGGAAAAATCCGTAATCGGTTAAAATATTAAAAACGTAGAATTTCCTTCACAAGGCTCGGAATCTTTTCCGTCGAAAATTCACAATTTCATCCTTAACCTAATTAGGGTTTGTACAAATGTACGTACGTCCTCACGTACATACTCTGGAAATACGGGGTATAACAATATGCCTTTATGTAGATGACTTGTTGATCACTGGAAGCAGTCCTGGGATAATCCTAGAGACTAAGAACATGTTAAAACAATATTATGACATGAAATATATGGGCATTGCAGATGTCATATTAGGGATCAAGATCTCTAAGACATCTAATGGACTGGTCTTGTCTCAATCTCACTACATCGAGGATGTACTGAAGAAATTTAGGATGTTCGACAGTTCACCAGTATCGACACCATTGGATATAAGTCAAAAGATTGACAAACAACTTGGTAAGCCCGTACGTCAGGAGCGATATGCGCATGTGATTGGTAGCCGGATGTAATCACAAACTGCACTCGACCTAATATCGCTCATGCAGTCAATAAATTGGCTAGGTTCACCTGTAATCCAAGTGAAGATCACTGGAAAGCGTTGAATAGGGTACTACAGTTCCTAAAGTTCACGCTAAATTTTGGGCTGCACTATTCGAGATATCCAATGATGCAGAGAATGCGATGTGCAAATCGGATATCTGATAGCGACGACATCAAGTCCACCAGCTGATATATTTTTACAATCGGTGGTGGGGTTGTGTCTTGAAAATCCTCTAGGCAAACTCTTACTGCCCGATCTACGATGGCGTCGGAATTTATCTCTTTAGATAAAGCCGGAGAAGAAACTGAGTGGCTTCATGGATTTCTAGAGGATGTCTCATGTTTGGATAAACTCGTGTCTTCTGTAATGATCCACTGCGATAGTCAGTCGGCTCTAGGAAGGGCACGAAGTTCTATATACAACAGTAAGTCTCGTCATATTCGACGGATACATGAGTCTGTTAGACAGTTAATCACCTCGGGTATTATATACATTGATTACATAAAATCTAAGAAAAATATCGTTGATCCCTTGACGAAGGGAATACCCAAAGATCAGTTGTTCTGCCTGTCTCAGGGAATGGGCTTAAAACCCAAACAATAAGAATCGATATAGTGGACACCCAACCTTACAGACTGGAGATCCCAGGAATAAGGTTCAATGGGAAAACTAAACTGTAAAGGTTCCGTGAGCGCTTCGGTGGAAGCAAGTTCTTTCTTAAGAAACATAATCTAAGGCCATTCCCGCGATAGACAAAAAGTGCTACATGTAAGAGGGGTAAAGGATAAATTTCCAAACCTTTAATGATCCTCAATAGTTGAGGTTAGGTTACGGAAATTTTTAATGGTTCTTAACGCTTGTGTAGTGGGGGTATTGCAGAATACCTTGTAGGAGACCGCCTATTTAAGTGCGAGGACAAGCCGCCTCAAAATGAACGCACTTAAGAATCTAAGGGTGTCCACATCCCACGACGGATAAAACATTAGAAAGATTGAGTAGGAAAGGTGTTGTGTTGGTACCATTGCCTTGGCATATACTAAACACTGATGGTTCAAGACATCACTTTCACCGCGCATTAAATATGTCCGATGGTATTCTACTGCTGCGCCAAAATCTCTTCCAAGAGGGGATTATTGGAAATTACTAAATGTGAAATAAATTAATCCTATTAATTATGACTCGAACAATTGGGGCCCCGCACGTCGGAAACATGGTTTCCACACACGTGCACTTAAAGCGCCAAATATCATAATTTTCTTAAATGAAAGAGATATTGGTACGTATACGAATTGTTTGAGACGTAAGAGAATAGACGGTTATTGGCCAGATGACAAATGGTTTCACGTTGGTAAATGAAAGGAAGAAATATATAATAGATGAAACGAATCATAAATCACCACAGAAATACGGAGAGGCACAGCGATGCCTCCACATTTATTTCTACACATTATTCCCACATATTAGACTCACATATTATTTTGTATATACTTTAAGAGCATCAGCTTTATTGTCCTGAAAATTATTGTGCAATAAAAAAGAGGGTGATGAATTGTCTTGGTGATATGATTATGCGAAGGAGTAAATAATACTTAGTAACTTAATAAAATGCATAGGCTTTGCTGTTGTCTACTAGTAGATTAGCTAGTACTAATAATTAGGTATCCACGAGTGGCTAGTTTTTATTGTATGAAGTATATACTTTTTCCGGATAAAAAAGAGTGTTCACTTAGTTATTGACACACTCCTTAAGAAAATACTAATTTCTAAATAAAAATAAGTAATTTGATCAAACTGTCTCTAATTAAATAGGTATTGAAATTTGATCATATAACACTTAATAGAGAAAAATATAAGAAAAAATTAATTCTTTCTTGATTTGATAAGTGAACACTATTTTTTACCGAATGTTAATTAAACATTTTTTTATCAGAAGAAAATATTATAAACATTTATAGGAGTCATAGTCTCATCATTAAATTAAATATAATAATGTGATAGATATAAAAATGAAGGAAACACAAATGATTAGGCCATGTTCATCGTCTCCTTGTTTCAACTTCACGTGGACAGCCCTCCCATAATTGTAAAAATTCCAAAGCAAAAGGACTATATCATTGATTACTAGTACTACTAGGGTTTGATCAAAGTTTCAACATGCATACAACACGCCTGGATTTTAGGATATCACACGCTCACTTTGTTTAAGTGATTAGTCTAAATTATTGGAGTAATATTTAAAGGGAAAATGAATGTGATCGATGGCTTTAATTTCAATTTCTAGGGGGGGAAATGGGTCTCTTTCTTTGAAATTTCCATTCGTGTGGTCAATGTTAAACAAGCATATTGCTCTTTAATTATGATGATTAATCAGCATTAATCTCGCTCGCATAGTCCTCAAAGTCTTCCTAAACGCGTTTTAAGATGTTAATTTATTGCCAATTTTAAAATTTATATCATGAAAGATGTTCTAAAAGAAGCTTCTTTTGGAGGTGGCTCGATGGATATGTAATTTGAATTTCACCCTCAAATTGGAATGTTGACTTTATTTAACTAGGAGGTTATCAATCAAAGTGCATTTATAAATTACATGTGGTTAGGGAGTTTTATGGGATTACTGTAACTTTTGTGCAATAAATTAAGACATTTTTTTCTTAAAATAGTAAAATGAATTCATAAGTATGTCTTTCGGGATTGAAATTTTTGTGTAACTATAAATTTGTTATTAATTAAGATGAATTAGAATTTTAAACTAAAATTAATCCAAATTTAAAAGAAGTATCATTCATCTTGAAACAAACTAAAAATAAAATAGAATGATGTCAATTGGAACAGAGATAATTATTTACGTTTTGAGAAAAATCAATTCAAAACCTCATATTTCTAATTAAAGTAATAATAACAATAAGATTTTAAAAAGAATTACTCAAACAGAAGGAATATTACACAGTATGGAAATAATGTTAGATCAATAGTTCAATTTCAATTATAGTTATTTTTTTATCTTTATCTTTCCTCCTTTTATTCAACAAGTGATTAGCTCTCATTATCAATAAGAACAATAATAGTAATATACTCAGTATAATTTTATAAGTAAAATGCATGGTAAATTATACACTTATTATCCTACCTCATAGAGAAAGAGAGGTTGTTTTCATGACGAACTCTTATCCGGAAAAAAAAGGATAAATTCTCATCCAAAAACAAATATTCTGATAAAAGAAAAAGAATTGAAGCTGTACAGAAAAAGATCAAATAAAAAGGAAATTGTGATTGAACATCACGCGCGAAAGCATCAAGTGAGAAGGCTAAGATTTAAGCAGAGGGTAGTTCAAATGATTGTAGGTAGAGTTCGTGTCGGGTAATAAGGGGACAAGAGGACATGCACGAGCTGTATGGGAGATGGGACCCATTGAATTTGTTTGGTTGTTCTTTTGAAGAGTCATTTCATTTGAAATGAGCGAATACGTGAGACCACGTGTCTACCAGCACAACTTGGTTGGGGTATGAGGCACGTGAGTTCTGGGATATTAAGGGTGTTTTACTTTCAAGTCCCCCACGCCTTGCCCTTCTTTTACCCACGTGATCTCCACCGTCCCCTGTCTCCTACCACTCTTCATCTCATGTCTTCATCTTTTCCATCTGTCTTTTCGGCTTGGCTTGCCCTAATGGCTTATAATGATCAGCTCAGTCATGACTCATGAGTCATCACATACGGGAGTACAACATTTTAAGAAAAATATTAAGATTTTTAAAATTTATAATCTAAAATAAATTTTAAATATATGTGACTAAAAATCATTTTATTAAGGAAAACAAAAAAAATTAAACTTAACTTGCTTCTAATATTTTTGGGGTCCTGTTCTAATTCGTAAAAGTGGGCCCTTAATTGGGTTAAGACATGCAAATTATGAGTCTTTACAGTAAATTCTGGTTAATACTACTTAATAAAAAATGAAAAAGGAATCATAAAGTTTTTCATTTTTTGGGGGCCCTATACGGTAGAACACCTCGCACGGATCCAAAGACGATCATGAGGAGACGTCTTTTTGAGAAACATTAAAAAGAAAAAGGTGACATTAATTGGGACAGAAGGAGTACTAATTATCAATTAATTTAATTTTAGTAATTAAAAGTTAAAAATGTACAAAAACATGTATTTAGAATAATTTATTAATTTAATGAAAATATGAATACGTGTAAATATTTTCTTTTGTTTTACCATTTTGCAGGGACATAGAAATAAGTCAACACATTCTTTTACCATTCAAATAGGGAAAAATGATCATGTAAAAAAATTACAAGATATTATCAGATTTCTTATGTATGAAAATGAATATAAATTATTAAAAATATAAAATTAAAAAATAACTTAGTAAAGGGCTTCAAAACCCATGCATGATTTTCAATTTTTAGCAATGGTGTTCTTGGGTTTTTTAACCAGGGTGATTTTTGGATCGATTGATGCACTTGGATTATTTCATTGTATAGTTGTTACTTTATCTCTTTTAATTTATGTGCTTTTTTATTTTCAGTTAATCTCAAAAAAAAAACATTTTTGTATTTAGTGATAATTTATCGTTAAATGAAAATTTTATTCTTAGTAAAATGATTTATAGTCATATAAGTATATGTGATTTATTTTGGACCATAAATTTTAAAAATATATTTTTTAAACTTCATCACACAACAAAGACGCATTTAGATTTTTCAGAACATTGATACACGACTAAAGAAAAAACTTTGAGTAGGAATTGATTCTTGTTCCTAACTATGAGTATATAACGATGATTCATGTTGAATACCACAAATCTTTGTCTATGCATGACTGGTTTAGTCTTCGATACTCTCGAGACAACAACAAGAATATTCAGCTTTAAGCATAAAAGAAAGAAGAACAAGAACTAGATGAAGTAGATGGAATAAGGAAGAAGACAAAGGGAAGGGAAAACTGTGTAGGTTTTTATTTTATAGATCTTGTAGAACTCTTTCAATAATGAAATACAACCAGGTATTTATACATGTGAGAAGCAGATGATTCCTTCACAACAAGGCTCCTCTTTGACGCTCCTCTTCTCAACTGACTTTCTCTATAACTGCCTCTTTTCTTTTTTACTTTGTAACTAACTTCTTCTTCTATTTATTTATCTCAACAGGCCCCCTCAAGCTGGATGATGAAAAATATTTAGCAATCCAAGCTTGGAACAAAGATGAAGATGTTGTATTTTGCTTAGGCCTTTTGTAAGTAAAGCCGGTTGTTCTGTAGTATTCACATACTCTGTATGTATCATCCCTTTTTGAATCTTCTTTCTTATGAAGTGTAGATCAATTTCTATGTGCTTGGTTCTTTCGTGAAAAACTGAATTTGTTGCCATCTGCATTGCTGACCTGCTATCAGTGTATGCTGTGACTGGAAGTCTGATGTTGATGTCCATATCCTTCAGCAAGCCAATTACCCATGTGAGCTCAACAATAGTGCTAGCTAAACTTCTATATTCTGATTCGGCAGAACTCCTTGAAATGGTGCTTTGCTTCTTTGATTTCGAAGATATGAGAGAATCACCAAATTTGACAAAGTAGCATGCAACATAGTTTCTTGTATGTGGGCATGCAGCCCAGTCTGCATGACAAAAGGCAGTTAATATCTCTTGTTTATTACTAGACAATAGAACTCCTTGTCCTGGCTGGCCTTTTACATACCTTACTATTCTTAATGCTGAATTAAAATGAGATTTCTTTGGGTTTTGTAGAAACTGACCGAGTGTTTGTACACTATAGGCAATCTGGTCTGGTAATAGTTAGATATAACAGCTTACCAATTAACCTCTGATAGGTGCTAACATCACTTACTAGTTCATCCTCTGTGGTAGATTTCTCTTTGTCTGTTATCTGCCGATTCTTTGTATATTCATCATACTTTTTAGTGGTAAGTTTCATATTATAGTCAGTGGGTGTATTGATGGGTTTAGCTTCAGCTAATCCTAGCTCAGAAATGAGTTCTAATGCATACTTCCTTTGATGCATAAGAATCCCCTTGCTGGATCTAACAAACTCTATTCCTAGAAAAAATCTTAGTTCTCCTAGATCTTTCATTTTAAAAATATCTTGAAGTGATTGTTTAGTCTCTTTTATTAATCTTACATTGTCTCCTGTAATCAACATATCATCCACATATATTAATATAGTAGGCATACATTGCTTAGTTTATTTTATGAATAAGGAGTGATCATACTGATATTGCCTGAACTCCATCTGAACTAAGGCCTCTGTGAGTTTAAAATTCCACTGTCTAGGTGCTTGTTTGAACCCATACAAGGTCTTAATTAGTCTACACACTTGTCTGCCCCCTTGACTAATGAATCCTTGTGGCAGATCCATGTAAATCACATCATATAAATCCTCCTGAAGAAAGGCATTATATACATCCATTTGATGGATATACCAGCATCTAGCTGCTGCAATAGATAATATAACCCTTACAGTTACCATTTTTACCACTGGAGAGAAGGTCTCTTGATAGTCTATTCCTTCTTGTTGGCTATATCTTTTTGCCACTAATCTAGCCTTAATCCTTTCTATTTCACCAGTGTCCTTATATTTGATTTTATAGATCAACTTACAGCCTATTGGTAGTTTTCCTTTTGGTAAGGTAACTATCTCTCATGTATGATTTTCTTGTAAAGCTTTTATCTCTTCTTGCATAGCTGCCACCCACCTAGGATCTTTAGAAGCTTCATTATAACCTTTGGGTTCTGTTATTTCTTTGAATAAACTCAGAAAGGCTTAATATTTACTATTGATGTGTTCATAAGAAATGTAGTTGGTTATAGGATAAAGTACATTATTAGCCTTTGATGTAACAAAGTCTTTAAGCCATATTGGAGGTTGTTTGGATCTGCTGGTTTTCCTTACTGCTATTGTGTCACCTGGTTAATCAGCCACCTCAGTGTTGGAACTTAAAAGTTGTGATTCTCTTATGTCCTCCTTACTAGTGTTACCCTTATTTGTACTAGTACTATCATCAGTGTTTGAAACAGTAGTATCTATATATTCGTCTTGTGACTTATCAGAGTTGTTCTGTGTAATGACATGTGGTATAACATGAGGTTCCACTTGATTATTATTACTCTGCACATTCTGAAACACAAACATACTAGTTATCTTCCTTAAAAGGGAATTCTGTTTCTCTAAACTTGACATCTCTATTAACAAGTAGCCCTTTAGAATTTAGATCATATAGAATGTATCCTTTTTGTGTTTTTGAGTAGCCTATCAGGACACACTTCCTAACGCTAGACTGTAGCTTATCAGTGACTGTTAGATCATTAGCAAAACATAGGCATCCTATAGTTCTTATATGATTTATGAAAGGTTTTTGATGGTATAAGCTTTCATAGGGTGTTATACCAATAATGGAGGAAGGTAGCCTATTAATTAAGTACACTGCAGCCTGAACACATAGACCCCAGAGTTTCAGTGGGATATTAGCTTGTAGTTTTATAGCTCTAGTAACCTCTAGTATGTGCCTATATTTTCTTTCAGCCACACCATTTTGCTGTGGTGTATAGGCACAACTTCTTTGGTGAATAATTCCTAACTTATGAAACAAGGTGTTGCAGATATCATTTACAAATTCTGCCCCATTATCAGTTCTAACCACCCTAACTATTTGATTAAACTATGAAGACACATAGGTAAGGAACTGATTAAGTACAACACATACTTCTGATTTTAGTTTAAGTAAATATATCCAAGTCATTCTTGTGTAGTCATCTACAATTGTAAGAAAATATTTCTTGTCATTATATTTTCAACCTTATAGGGACCCCATACATCCATATGAACAATATTAAAAGCTTTATTACTACAAGTATTGCTACTACGAAAAGGTAATCTACATTGTTTTGCACAAGGGCACATATTACAAGTCTTTATTGTTCTAGCTATCTCACCAGCACTAGCACTAATTAACTTGCTTAGTACCTTACTAGAAGTGTGACTAAACCTTCTATGCCACAGATTAATCTCTTCTTCTGCAACTGCACTTTTCTGTTTAGCTTGTACATTTAATCCTACCTTTCTTGGACCATATACTACTTGACTGACTAACTAAAACATATAGTCCATCTTGGAGCCTACCAATCTCCTTCACCCTCCCACTGTAGAGATCCTGAAACAGACAGAAATTAGGGTAAAAAATAGTTGCACACTTCAATTCTCTAGTAAATTGAGACACAGATAATAAGTTGTATCTAAACTGAGGTAAGTAAAAGACATTTCTAAGTGTGCTTCTATTAGAGAGATCACTAGTACCAGTGTGAGTTACTTTGACAGATTCTCCATTAGGTAAATACACCTTCTTTGATATAGCAGTATCTCCTATTTCAGTCTTTTTATCTAACACATTTAGATCATACACCATGTGATTTGTAGCACATGTATCTATTATCCACTTCTTAACTATATTATAGACATGTAAAGCTTTAAGTTCTGTTATACCTGTTATATTTGCTGATGATTGAGTACCTTGAAGGTCGATGATTACGATGTGCTCGCATGCGTACTTGGTTTGGATTCGAGAAGCTCATATGCGCCGCGGTTACGGTTCACACATTTACAATATGTTCATATTGGTCTTAGAGTTTCCAGATGTGTGTTCTGTACCCATGGTGTAAACATTGTGAGCAACATGTTCCTTTCTCTTTGACTTAAAGCCTGGAGGGTAACCAACTATTCTATAGCAAAACTCATTTGTGTGCCCCCGCATCTTACATACATCACAAAACAGATTGGTATTCTTTTTAAACTTCTGATTTCCTGCTGTACCTGTCTTAGAGTATAGGGCAGCAAAATTCAAACTACCATTATGTCCACCCATATTTGGACCAACTCCAAGCAGTCCTACTGACTTAGCACTTATACCCTTTTGGTTTTCATCACTAACTATCATGGAATAAACCTTGTTTACTGTGGGAAGAGGTGACATGAGTAAGATTTGGCTCCTAGCTTGCATATAGCTTTCATTTAATCCCATGAGAAATTGATAAAACTTCTGTCTCTGCAGATAGTATGCAAAATTCTTAGATTTAGGACATGCACAGTTAGGAGGTGGCACTATGGCCTGAAATTCTACCCATAGATTCTTCAACTTGGTGTAGTATTCAGCAACACTAGCACTCCCTTGTGATAAAGTAGCAATTTCCCTATGTAGATCCTAGGTTCTTGATTCATCTACCTTATCAAATCTCTTCCTTAAGTCTTCCCACACCTCATAGGCTGAGTCTGCATACAATACTCCACACAGTAGACTGCTAGACACAACATTCGTCAATCAAGCTTGTACTACTGCATTAACCCTATCCCATTGATCCCACCATTCCTCCCTATATTGCTCATTGGTACAATGACCAGTTACAAAGACTAACTTGTTTCTTCCCAGCAGAGCAATCCTCATGGACTTGTTCCATACAACATAGTTTTCAGACTCCAGGAGTTGGAAAGAAATTAAGGAGGCTTCACTCACATCTGAGGCTTGTAAATGTAAGGGGTGGTTGTGGTTGTGGTCAAACACAGTGGTGACTGTGGTAATTCCTACATTTTCTCTTGATATAGCTGTTGTAGACGACCCAGGGGTATCATTACTTTCAGTGGGATGGTCTGTGGCCATTTTTCCAGATCAAGATTGAAGAACAAATTTCAAGAATGGAGAATAAATCTCAAGAAAAATAGAGTAACAAGAAGGATGGGTTCCTGGTTTAACTAATTGACTCCAGGTAATTTCAATATGACATTATGATCCAGTATCAAGAAAATAAAGAACACAAGAACAAGAGTTTAAGAATTGAATAGAAGAGGAAAAAAATTCTCTTTTTTTGAGTATTTACTGATTCTGTGAATTCTGGATATTGTCCTTTATGTTACAATATCATAATGAACCACCAGATTTTTTATTCACAAGTGTGAAGTATAGAATACAAGATGTAGGGAGAAACTGATACCATAGATACAAATCTTCAGATTTTTAGAGAATATCAGAATTTTGCCTCAGGAAGATTTAGAACTAAACCTGAGATTTCCTTACAGATTTTTCGCAAGGAGTGGTGTAACAAATTGATGTATAACAACCTGCTCTGATACCATGTTGAATACCACCAATCTCTGTCTATGCATGGCTGGTTTAGTCTCCGATACTCTCTAGACAACAATAAGAATATTCAGCTTTAAGCATAAAAGAAAGAAGAACAAGAACTAGATGATGTAGATGGAAGAAGGAAGAAGACAAAGGGAAGGAAGAACTCTGTAGGTTTCTATTTTATTGATCTTGTAGAACCCTTTCAATAATGAAATACAACCAGATATTTATACATGTGAGAAACAGTCGATTTCTTCACAACAAGACTCCTCTTTGACGCTCCTCTTCTCAACTGACTTTCTCTGTAACTGCTTCTTTTCTTTTTTACTTTGTAACTAACTTCTTCTTCTATTTATTTATCTCAACAATTTAGACTTATTAAAGTATGAGAGACAACATTAATAGTACTAGATAAAATCTAGAAAATATGTACATAAGCATCTAGTTTGAAGGTAAGATTATGGGGTCACGTGCATCATAATCTATGCTATAATTTCATTACTGCAAACATGATCCGCGTCACATAAATTGGGGCCGTATAAATATTTTTTATCAGTACAAATATCGAGTAACTTTGTCATAAAAACTTAGACACAACGACAAATAAAAAAGCACTCGGTATTTTCTTGCCTTTAATGTGATTTAACCTATAATCTCATAATTTTCATTGTATTTCAGTGATCAGTAAATCACCCTTTATTTATGTCAGTAGTGTTAGAGTGAACCATATGTTATTTGTCTAAGTCATTACATTTATTTCTTTATTCCTGTATATTGATGAGTGATACTATTTGTTGCTTTCTTGATTGAACATCTTGTTCTTGCTTCATTGTCCACATCCATCAAAGTGGACCTAGTGAACTTTGTTCTACAAACTCATGAGAATGTAAAATTATTTGAAAAAGAGACTTTGTAGCAAACTATCATATGGTTCCACAACCTTCGATGTAGACATGTTCAGTAACCTTATATATGCACAATTATTGGTTGCAGTCTTTCAGATATAACTCTATTTAATTAGTCCACTTATTATTACTTGTAAATGGTAGTATCTCTATCTTGAAGAAGTAACTTTTTTGTTATATAAGCATATTATATCGTAAATGTTGGTAATTCTAAATCAAATTGCCTAATTAGTATTTACGTCACCTCAATTATTAGTTACCGCTATATATATATATATATATATATATATATATATATTTCAATTTGCATGTATTATTTTTATTTTTAGTATATTTTTCTTTAGTTCCAAACATCTCACCTTTGGTACATTATCAAAATTTTAATTTAATATCTCAAGATTAAAAAATCTCTCTTATTTTTTTAAACTACGTAATCAATCAAATTAAGACACAAAATAAAACGGAAGTATATAAACATCAACATTTATGGGACTAATTTAGTATTAGTATAATTTAATTGATCACGTCAAATTATTACCATTTTAACATTACGAATTTCTGTTTATTACAAGGAGCTACGTATATTTGTTTTTCTTAAATGACCTGTTTATATATACAGTTTAAATAGTTAGTGTATTAAAATTTTAAGTTACAAAATTAAACTTCAAGTGATTGTTATAAGTATTCGAAAATTATACGTTCACCATATACTCATAGTAGCCTTATCTTCTATTATATAGGTAGCAGATAACTCTACATTGTCCTCTTTTGTAAGTTACATATTCACAGTCCGTCAATTACAAAGAAGTTTCAGTTCTCTAAATTAATGGCGTAAAAATATGTACATGATATTATTATAAATTAAATGTGTAAAAGATTTCTTTTCATAAAGAAAAGATAAAGAGTGGAGCCTTGGGGAGAAATTCAAATGGGCAAATGGCAATAGAGTTGGGGATGTTGGCCAAGAAACAAAGTAAAATGTCCATTATTGGCAATCATATATACACCAATGATCATTTGCCTTTAGGATGTTCCTACTTTAACCAATTATAATTATCGTCAGATAAGGGGTTTATTTTTAGATACGTTTCAATAAATTGTTGGTACTTATAACTGAGAGGTATTATCAACAAGAATGCAATCAACTTAACTGGTTCTTCTTCTTTTTTTTCTTCCTCAATAACAGTTAAGGTAATAAAAAACTCCAATTGTAACGTGAATTCAGGATTGAAAATTATGCGTTTCTAAAACAATTTTAAGTTAATATATAATAGTAAATGGATTTACATTTAAATATGTAAATATATTTTGATACATATACCAAGTTTAAACTAAAAGTACTGAGATCCTATGACATGCACGTAACACTCTCACACTCTAGATCTGCCACTGGATGTGACTTGGTTCGCTGAGATTTGAATTTGTAATATTGTACTTCGTATTGTTTTATGATTTAGTCATCATATGTCTGGAACCTTCTGGTTAACTAATTTCAATTCGGGTGTCATACAACTTTTAAGAAGTGTTCGCGATAAAGAGTTTCTCTATTTCAATGTTTGAATTTGAAATATCCGATTAAGAATAAAAATGTCTTATTTATCTCACCATACTTGTTCGTGGTAATTTAAATTACAGTAATATGATTGATGACCAATTATTTTCTTTTGGACAAGAATGGAGAAATTATTCCGACAACGTAACTTATGCATCATTTGTGCGGTATAGTGCAACTTACCTCACCTTTTTTTATACACACGCACCTTATTGAGGAAACTCTTAAAAACACTACATGACATTTTGATTAAGAAAAAAAAAAGTAGGGAAAATATACTTATTATATTTTGCTTGTTAAACATAAAAAAGTTGCACTGGTATAAAAGAAGAGCACCATGTGATGTAGAAAAAGAAATATTTCCCCGTAACTCATAAGACCTAAATAAAGTCGATTCATTTTCTTGGGGGCAAAAAAGGTGAAATTTCTCGCCCACAGGGCCTCACCGTCCTGGTCCGACGGAGATTGATGGAGGAGGTAAATCATGATGACTCAGCGGCCACTAGGTGGGAGACACAATGTCGATCTTACAAAGAGTCATCTCGCGAAGGAGGAATGAAAGCTCACATCATTTGCGGTGTCAAACTCGAGCAATCTATCACTGAACTAATCGAATTACGCCATACTGTTAAAGTCAATTCTTTTTCTTTTTAGCAGAAAAGACCTCTTTACCCAGGTAACAAAAAAAAGATAAAAAGTAAAACGGAAGAAAAAGTTAAAGGGAAAATTTTGAGAAAGAGATGAAAAGAAGTGAAATGAGCCAATACCATTGTGATTTTATTCGAGACCAGTCAACGGTCAAATTCCAGAGGATCGTAACTTAAACTAGAAGGCCGTGCAGCTTAATTAGTTGCTCAAATTTTATGATCATGCACACCCCGTAAGAAATTATCTACTTCTAATTTGTTTTTTCTATTTAAAAAAAAAGTTAATGTATCTTTACTATTTAAATAAAGATATTCTTAAAAAAATATGTTCAAAGTTTTTTTGAAATCCTAAAACACCACTTATTTTTATTTTTTTTAAAAAAAAAACCTAAAATCCACTTATTATGTAACCGAGGGAGTAACTTCCAAAGCCAAGCCTAAACTCACTTCATATTAGATTTATCAACCATATTGGCAAGGGTATTGGCAAGTCGATTTGTTGGCACTTCATATTTATACTAAATTAATTGGCATATAATTTGTTCTTTTATCTTAATGTAATTATTTTTTGTAAAATAAATTTGATTTAGGCATAAAATTTAAGAAATAATCAACTACTCACCCATTCACCGAGTTAGGATTTGCACTAAAGAATCTAAACATAAAAAATAAATTCATAAAAAAATTAAGAAATTCAATATTTAATACTCTATCAGTCTCAAAATACTTGTCATGCTTTTCTTTTTAAAAGTAAATTTGACTAAATTTTAAAGCTAAATTAGATTAAACTAAGTCAATATTTTAAAATTAAAATTTAGATATTCGGAAACTATACGAAAAATACTATAAGTTGCAATTCTTTTAATATTAATATGATGAAAAATATAGCTTAAATTGTTGGTCAAAGTTCATATAATTTGATTCTTGAAAAGCATAATGTGATAAGTATTTTGAGACGTAGGGAGTATATATTAAAAATAATAACTTTAACCTCATGTTAATAGTGTAATTTTTCATCAAAAGGGGATCAAACTAACTCCTTTAGAGTGTTATATGTGGGTTCACATGATGAACTTATAGCTTTTGTTCGGATATTGTATATGCATTAAGAGATTAACTAAGTATTTATAAAATATGTATTATAAAATTATATATTATTATACATTAATTTGAGATTATTTCAAGACTTGTAATTTCAAAACTTGACTCCACCTTTGCTTTTGCAACTTCGTATAATTTTAAACATATTATGCTATTTTTGTATTAATAAAATCATGTCATTAAAAACAAATACAAAATACTTCAAGTATATAATATTTTAAACTAAATAAATGTTCATCCTCCTAATCCTATATATTATGACAATAAATAAATAATAAATGTTCATCCTCCTAGTCCTTATACATTATTGAGAATGATTTTTCTCTAGTATCATTGATTATTTTCATTTCTTTTCACATTTACCATAGCAATAAATAGCAACAGTAATAGATATCCGCATGAACATAGCTCAGATAATTTCACAGTGATAGATTACCCCAAATAAATAGCAACAGTAAGAGAAAAAAATCTCTGGCATAGAAGCCAAGGGGCCCCCCTCCCCCTAAAGAAAAAAGATCAGTAGAAAATAATTTAGAGGAGGCAAAAGTTATGATTTCTGATAATTGGTACCCCTGACACTCCTTGTCATCATTTGATCCTTTGTGCAATAATCCACTAGTACTACTGCTCTACATATATTTTCCAACTAATTAATTTTATTTTAAGTAAAAGGTGGAAAATATTGCATTGTATCCTTTCTATTTAAGTCCTTCATTTGCCCTTCCCACTCATATCAACTCTGCAAAGTTCCTCCTCTTTTCTCTCTCACTCTCAATACCTCCCCGTTAATTCTTTTCATATTACTGATCTTTTTAACTCTATTTTCTTCAAGAAAATGATGGTTGAAAAGGAAGATTTGGGGTTGAGCCTAAGCCTCAGTTTTCCAGATAATAACAAGAATACAACCAATAATCAGCTCAATCTTGCACCTTTCAATCTCATTCACAAAACTTCTTGGACTCATTCTTTGTTCCCTTCTTCAGGTAATTACTTTTAACTCTTAATCTATGCATGTTTTGTTTAATCTCATATTTCCTTCCAATAATCTTCAGATCTGGTTAAAATCTCATTTTTTATTGAACAATTTCTCCTTTTTAACAACCCTTTTTTACATTTACCCAAAAAGTTGTAACAAAAAATTAAGTCATTTATGTCTCATTCCATAAAGGGCATTAGATTTTTCAATGAATATTCCTAATTTTATCATACAATTTCTATGTAATTATTGTATGTGATTATATAAATATTATTTATACTATCACAACCATAACAACCTACTCAGTAGATCCGGAGAGGTTAAGATGTACGTACATCTTAATCCTACTTTTGTGGAGTAGCAAGACAAGAGAAGCGAGACAACAAACCATAGTACTCATAGAAGAAAAAAACTAAGCGATTATTATCGATGTACAAAAATTAAACTTTCTGTTTATTTCACAGATCGGAGCTCAGAAACATGCAGAGTGGAGACGAGGACATTTCTGAAGGGAATCGACGTGAACCGGCTGCCGGCGACGGTAGACGCCGACGAGGAAGCCGGAGTTTCATCGCCGAACAGTACGATTTCGAGTGTTAGTGGAAATAAAAGAAGTGAAAGAGAAGCAAATAACTGTGAGGAAAATGAAACTTCTAGAGGTATTAGTGATGAAGAAGATGGAGAAACTTCTAGAAAGAAACTAAGGCTATCAAAAGACCAATCTGCCATTCTTGAAGAAAGTTTCAAAGAACACAACACACTCAATCCTGTAAGTTTGATTTTGCATTTTAGTGTTTCAGGGGTCATTTGCTCATATTTGACTTATGGTTTGTATACTTTTGGTTTTTGTAGAAACAAAAGTTGGCTTTGGCTAAAAGACTGGGATTGAGGCCTAGGCAAGTGGAGGTGTGGTTTCAGAATAGAAGGGCAAGGTGAGAAAATTTTGTCTCTTTTCAAGGGTATTTATAGCCATAAATGATGATCATGATTACTGAAAATGATGGAGTAGCACTAATAATGACTAAAAGCTTAAAACAACATGTGAGTGTGAGTGTGAGTCTGTGAGACCAAATCATATGCTATCTTGCTCTTTAGTTGGACATTTAGGTACCCTACAATGATAGACTGTCTCCTCATTTGGAATTTAAGGTCTACTACTTGTTACTGTAAAACAATTTTTATCTATCAGATCACTAAAACAAAATTATTCACGAATCACGACTAGTGGAACTAGTTACTTTCAAAAGTAAGGTTGGCAAATTGCTATTTCATTTAAAACTTAAGCCCTTTTATGTACATTAGTTGGTCAATAATGATATAGAAGTAATTTATGGACTCTTCAAAAACGTCGATGCTTACGTCTCGGAGATCTGACACAGGTGTATTAACGTTTTTGAAGAGTTTAAACAATATAATTATTTATTCTTTTTTAAATGGAGATTGGATTTTGACTAATGTTGATACTTTTTTTTATGAACAGGACAAAGTTGAAGCAAACAGAAGTTGATTGTGAGTTCTTGAAGAGATGTTGTGAGAATCTGACAGAGGAAAACAGAAGATTACAGAAGGAAGTTCAGGAGTTGAGGGCACTCAAGCTTTCACCTCAATTCTACATGCAAATGACCCCTCCCACCACCCTCACCATGTGCCCTTCATGTGAGCGTGTTGGGGGCCCACCAAACTCATCCTCGTCTAGGCTCACACAAACACCAATGGGCCCATCCCAACCCAAGCCCATGCCATTTAACCTCTGGGCCAATGTACTGCACCCAAGATCATGATTTTATTACTACCATGCAAGAAGGGCAATTTAGTCAAATGGACAACTCATCAACACACCCTCTTGTGGAAATATATTTGTTGAAATGAATGCAGTCCATAGTACAGAAGATATTTAGTGTGAGTTAGTTAAGTTGTGAAGAAGTTAGTTACAAGTTGTTGAGTTGGTTAGTTTGAGTAGGGACATTTTTTTCATTTCCATTTTCTATAAATATAGGTTCATTTGCTTTGTAATGGGGTAAACCAAATATATGATAAGAAAAGCTTTCACAAAATTCTCTTCTCTTTCAATATTCAATTGAGCACCGGATTGCACATGCAATCCGAGATTGGATCAAATTGAGGTTGTTTACATGGATATGAGAGCACCAGCGAAGTGAATCGAGGGATTATCTGACAAATTGCATCTGGAGATCGAGGGATTCAGTATGAGTGTTGAGCTGGTTCGATACTAAAGGTTCGTCTTCAAATCTGCGAGTTGTGTGGCTTGATTTTCTTTTTGAATCAGTGTAATTCAGCATTATCGTTTGTATAGTTGTGATTAATCATGGAAAACACATCACCAATTACATCGTTGGTTGTTGATGAAAGCTCGAGTTCGAACTCGAACATCGTCGATCATAATAATCCACACTTTTTAAGTGCAGCCGATACACCTGGAGTTGTACAAGTAAAAATTTAATCAGTAGGAATAGAGAATTATACCTTATGGAGTCGGACTATGAAATTAACTCTATTAACAAAGAATAAAATTGGCTTCATCGATGGATCCGTCAAACGATATGCTTATGGTCCAAATCAGGTGAAGCAGTGTGATCGATGTAATGCAAAGGTAATCTCATGGATCATGAGAAATGTGAATAAGAATTTGTTCACTGGTATACTTTATAGATCCACTGCATATGCAGTATGAAAGGACTTGAAAGAAAAATTCGACAAAATCAACTTATCTAGAGTATATAAGTTAAAGAAAGAACTTGCAATATTGCATTAAGGTGTATCACATGTGTCTAGTTATTACTCAAGGATGAATGATATGAAATTGATTAAATCATTCCTCCACCTTCATGTGATTATGATAGACCTAGGGAGTATATAGAACATCTAGCAAATCAGAGACTCCAAGAATTTCTCATGAGACTTAATGATATTGTTACACCCCGTAGTTCAGGTCATGCGTTTGAGAGCGTACGAAAGGGGGTAAGACTTAAAATTTTCTAAGGATAGGTTGACGGATTGTTCCGGACGGGTTTTAGTCAACTTTGAGGCGGGTTATGACCCGATACATTGAGAGTTCTTAAGTGTTTCAAAGGCACAGGCGTAGTTCGTTGAGTCTAGCTTCCAACGCAACCAACCGTTAAATCGATAGGGCGTCTGAGTAGAAAGTTATAGGAGTTACAAGTTCGGTCTGTGACGGACATAAATGCATTTGAGCAAAGCAGCAGCGGCGCGGATGCGAGGCCGCGCCGGATGCGGCATGGCGCCAAAGTAATGAGGGCGCTGAGATTGCAGCGCCATGGCGGAAGCGAGGCGTGGCGCGGAAGAAGCTGCGGAGGTTTCAGTAGGCCCAGGAAGCGGCAGCGAGCGGCGGCGGCAGGCGGCGGAAAACTTAGAAAAAGTCAGATTTTTCTTTTAAAAGAGCCTGGGTGGGGGACAAGTGTCCCCCCCCATCTGATTTTTGCATGCATTATATTGACCAAGTCTTAAAGACTTGGTCATCTTTCATCTCTCTCTTAGAAAAAGCTCCTCCTTCTCTCTTAATTATTTCAAGCTCCTCCTTCTCTCTAAAACTCCAAGAGATATTCTAGCCTTAGGAAAAATCTGAAAAGTAAAAGGCAAGAAGGAAGCTTGTGGCTAGCTTGTGAAGGTTGTTGTGGTGGTGTTCTTGGAATAGAAGCTAGCAAATTGTTGGATAAATTTGGCTAAAGCTCTAAGGTAATGATTCTTCCCCTATTATTAGTTTTAGTGTTGCATGTTAAGAAGAAAGTACTTGTGGTAGTAAATAATGCTATTAGAGTCATTGCATGCAAGAAATGTGGGTTGGGTATGAAGGATTTGGCTAAAGAAATATTATGAGCATGTTGTAGCCTACAAACTACTTTAGAATTGTTAAGTGTATTATTATAACTTATGGGGCAGAATTTTACACACCCAAGATTAGGTGTGTAATCCCCTTTGTGTTGGTTTGGATGTTGGGCCTTAATGAGGCGTTTGAGTGTTGAAAATCGGTCTTTGAAAAGGTGGCAAAGTGAGTAGAAACAAAGGAAATGCTGCCCAATTTTCCTTAGGATTTGGTAACTTGAATTTGGAATTTCTACATTGAAATTAGAGGTTAATAAACGCACTATGGTTATTATAGGTTGACATATTACTTGCGGTAGTTGGACTTAGCAAGTAGATTGATCAAAAAGGTATGTGAAGCTTTCCTATCCTTTGAGCATGAGTATTTGTATCTATGTAGTACGGTAGACGTACAAGGTTTAGTATTCTTACTTGTTTAAGTATAAATAAAGACTTGTTTTGTTTTAAGAAGTATAAGTCCCTTGGTTAAGGGAAAAGTATGATTTTACAAAAGTATAGAGTACTTGGTGTGAAAGTTTTGAGTATTGAATTATTCTAAAGATAAGAGGCTTGAAGTATTTTTGAAAGTTGTGTAGATTTGTTGAAGTATAAGTCTCTTGGTTAGTAAAAGAACAAAATGGTTTATAAGGAGTTATAAAGGCTTTATGGGAAGTTAGTTATAACGGCCTTATGAAAAGATAAGAAGGTCTTAATTTCTAAAGTATAAAGATAGTATAACGGCTTTATGGGAAGTTAGTTAAATTAGCTTTATGAAAGGTCAACACGAAGAGATTTACTCTAAGTAAGATAAGCAAGGACAAATGATTTGATTTATGAAAGGCAAATTGATTTTTAAGGCATCAATTGCCCAAGGGTTTTATGTATGAAAAAGAGTCACTTTTAAAAGAATTGAAGTATGTAGTACTTGGGTTAAGTTTCCGGTTTTCTTTTATTAAAAATATGATTAAGTGCCTTAAGTAAAGATTAATGAGAGGGTATATGGACAAAGCTAATAAGAAGTTATAAGTTTTCTTAACTTATTTATGATTATGATATGATGACAGTTTGAGCTAGGGTAAGAGTATATCTGAGGGGCAAGTCCCAAGATCGTTATACCACCTTCTCCACGGTAAGAGTATGTCTGAGGGGCAAGCCCCAAGATCGTCATACCACCTTCTCCAGTGTAAGAGTATATCTGAGGGGCAGACCCAAGATCGTTATACCATCTGCACCAGTGTAAGAGTATATCTGAGGGGCAAGCCCCAAGATCGTTATACCATCTGCTCCAGTATAAGAGTATATCCGGCGAGTCTGACCCAAGATCGTTATACCATCTGCTTCAGTGTAAGAGTATATCTGAGGGGAAAGTCCCCAAGATCGTTATACCATCTGCGACGGGGAAAGAGTATGTCTGAGGGGTAAGTCCCAAGATCGTTATACCAATTAGTGGACTTGCTACCGCGACGAAGAATACCTCACGCGAGTCCTTATGGGCTTACGCGGGTGAAATAGTCTCACGCGGGTCTGACTATGCGAGGAATACCTCATGCGGGTCCACGGGACCCGTGCGGGTGAAATAGTCGCGAGTAGGATTGCTTATCGATACTACAGGCGAGGACCTGTTTTGATCACGAGCATCCTATTTTATGCGATATTATATATATGTTTGTTACTCTCATTGTTAGTAAGGCACGATAAAAGGTAAGTTGATTTCATCCCGACCCGAACTTATTTTGGACTTATGATTTCATTACGGTATTTTGGTTTCACATACTTGGTACTGTTATCGACCTCCGCCGGCTGCGTTCACGCCGCAGTCGAGATCGTAACTTCTTTGGTCCGCACTCTTAGGATCACTGTTCATTTCCTGGAAAGCTCCATCCGCCGGAGGCTTTGTCTTTTGGTATGATTCCCTGAGGTTATAGACTTTTGTACATTCAGGGGGTATGGCGGGGCCCTGTCCCGCCACAGTTGTTATTCCTAGAGGTCTGTAGTCACGTTTGTGGTCACATATATGTTTTGGGCTATAAGAACCAGTTGTACTACTATACTTTGTTTAAGTATGTTTTATGGAAGGCAGCCTTATCGGCTGGCCAGTAATGTTTATCCCTTTTTATAAGTTATGTGTTATGTATGTTCCGCTGCTATTCTCTGATTATACGACGGTACCTGGTAGGTACGATCGCGGCCGAGGTTGGGTCGTGACAAAAGTGGTATCAAAGCGATTAGTCCTCGGAAAGTGTCTGAGGCCGTGTCTAGTAGAGTCTTGATTATCGGTGTGTTGTGCACCACATCTATAATCAGGAGGCTGCAGGACATTTAGGATTGGTTTCCATTCTTCTCTCTTTGAGATCGTGCAGTAGAGCTGTCATAGTAGGTTGAGTCCTCTCTGACCTATCCTTGTAATGATTATGCCTCGCGGAAGGCCACCGTGAGCCCGAGAAGGGCAAAGCGTGGCGAGGCTGCTAGTGGCACGCAGAGAGTTACCAGGACTCGGGCACGGACTATGCCTGAGGCAGTAGGCGGGTCGGCGAGTTCAGCTACGCCGGCAGTATTAGAGGGGCCGAGAGCGGCAGTGGCTCCAGAGGTTCCGGTACCCGAGCCTCCAGTTCCACAGCCAGGGGCAGAGTATAGGGATTACGGAGAGCAGATCAGGTTGTTGACTAGCATCGTGGCAGGGCAGCACCGCCAGGGGCCGGTGGCTAACCCTAGGGCCGGCAGTTTAAGGATTCGGGACTTTCTGAGTTGTGATCCACCCGAGTTCTATGGTTCGAGGTCTGAGGAGGATCCTCAGGAGTTTATTCGACAGGTGCGGCGGACTACGCAGGTGCTTAGGGCCTCGGAGACGGAGTCCGTAGTGTTAGCTTCTTACCGGTTACGCGATATTGCGTTGAACTGGTTTGAGTCATGGGTGTTGACGAGAGGTGAGGATGCTCTCCCAGCTGTTTGGGAGGAGTTCACAGAGGCTTTCCTGGATCACTTCTTGCCTCCTGAGATGAGGAGAGCCCGCGTAGATAGATTCTTAACCTTGAGGCAGGACGGAAGGACTATCAGAGAGTACAACCTGGAGTTTGACTCCTTGGCCAGGTATGCGCACACCATTGTAGCGGACATGTGAGCGAGGTTCATCGATATGTGATGAGGTTAGGCCGTCATATGATTCTGCATCTTGAGGTGGATCTTCACCGAGGATGGATATTGCGGAGATGCAGCATATGCGGCTGGGATAGAGGGCGAGAGAAATGGAGGGTCGACTTGACTCGAGCCAGGCCAAGAGGCAGACAGCAGGATCTCGTGGCGATTTTCAAGCGGACCACCTCGGAAGAGCTAGTTATGCGCCTCGGCAAGACTGAGTACTCCACCACCGCCTTGGGACATTCGGGAGATCGGGAGGCGGTCGGGCTCAGGGTTGAGTTTCGGGAGTAGGGTGTTAGTCTAAGGAGGCCACCTCTACCTCGGTGTAGTCGATGTGGTAGGACCCATTATGGGGAGTGTCATGCTAGTTTGGGTGATTGCTATACATGTGGCCAGCAGGGCCATTATGCGAGGAACTGTCCGACCAGGGATAGCGCGGATGTAGAGATTCAGCCTTCGGGATCAGTGGCTGGTTCATCGCCTTCTTTTGTTATGTGTCGTGCAGGGCAAGATCATGATTAGGACGACAAGGAGAATGCGAAGCAATAGTTACAGGTACATCTTTGACCCTTTAGAGATTAGTATGTGTGATAGGATTGTTGTATGATTTAGTGTTATGAACAGAGGATATTGAGACTATGTACATGTGTTAAAATAAGTTGGTAGATACGAACGGGCAATTCTGTTAGGCCGTGAACGAGAGTAAGTAGTAATGGGTCATACGTTGGATTCGTTTTCGTGTTTGATTTATGAGGAATGATTGAGCGTGTGCGATATCTTATGGTCACAAGTGGCATAGTAAGGTCCTATTAAGCGTGAAGTCCGAGGATGTACAGAGGAATAGTAGATTGGCTCCAAAGGAACATTCGGGGGCGAATGTTTCTAAGGGGGGGAGAATGTTACACCCCGTAGTTCAGGTCATGCGTTTGAGAGCGTACGAAAGGGGGTAAGACTTAAAATTTTCTAAGGATAGGTTGACGGATTGTTTCGGAAGGGTTTTAGTCAACTTTGAGGCGGGTTATGACCCGATACATTGAGAGTTCTTAAGTGTTTCAAAGGCCTGGGGCGTAGTTCGTTGAGTCTAGCTTCCAACGCAACCAACCGTTCGTCGATAGGACGTCGGAGTAGAAAGTTATGAGAGTTACAAGTTCAGTGCGCAGACGGACAGAAATGCATTCGTGCAAAACAGCGAGGGCGGCGCGGATCACGGGCCGCGGCCGAAAATCGAGGGCCGCTGAAGTTGCAGCGCCGCTGGCCGAAGCGAGGCAGCGCGCGGAAGTTGAAGAAGGCTGCGGAGGTTTCAGCGCATGGCCACGAAGCAGCGCCGCGGCGCCGGCGGATTCGCGGAAAAACTTAGGAAAAGTCGATTTTTCTTTTAAAGAGCTTGGGTGGGTGACAAGTGTCCCCATCTGATTTTTGCATGCATTATATTGACTAAGTCTTAAAGACTTGGTCATCTTTCATCTCTCTCTTAGAAAAAGCTCCTCCTTCTCTCTTAATTATTTCAAGCTCCTCCTTCTCTCTAAAACTCCAAGAGATATTCTAGCCTTAGGAAAAATCTGAAAAGTAAAAGGCAAGAAGGAAGCTTGTGGCTAGCTTGTGAAGGTTGTTGTGGTGGTGTTCTTGGAATAGAAGCTAGCAAATTGTTGGATAAATTTGGCTAAAGCTCTAAGGTAATGATTCTTCCCCTATTATTAGTTTTAGTGTTGCATGTTAAGAAGAAAGTACTTGTGGTAGTAAATAATGCTATTAGAGTCATTGCATGCAAGAAATGTGGGTTGGGTATGAAGGATTTGACTAAAGAAATATTATGAGCATGTTGTAGCCTACAAACTACTTTAGAATTGTTAAGTGTATTATTATAACTTATGGGGCAGAATTTTACACACCCAAGATTAGGTGTGTAATCCCCTTTGTGTTGGTTTGGATGTTGGGCCTTAATGAGACGTTTGAGTGTTGAAAATCGGTCTTTGAAAAAGGTGGCAAAGTGAGTAGAAACAAAGGAAATGCTGCCCAATTTTCCTTAGGATTTGGTAACTTGAATTTGGAATTTCTACATTGAAATTAGAGGTTAATAAACGCACTATGGTTATTATAGGTTGACATATTACTTGCGGTAGTTGGACTTAGCAAGTAGATTGATCAAAAAGGTATGTGAAGTTTTCATATCCTTTGAGCATGAGTATTTGTATCTATGTAGTACGGTAGACGTACAAGGTTTAGTATTCTTACTTGTTTAAGTATAAATAAAGACTTGTTTTGTTTTAAGAAGTATAAGTCTCTTGGTTAAGGGAAAAGTATGATTTTACAAAAGTATAGAGTACTTGGTGTGAAAGTTTTGAGTATTGAATTATTCTAAAGATAAGAGGCTTGAAGTATTTTTGAAAGTTGTGTAGATTTGTTGAAGTATAAGTCTCTTGGTTAGTAAAAGAACAAAATAGTTTATAAGAAGTTATAACGGCTTTATGGGAAGTTAGTTATAACGGCCTTATGAAAAGATAAGAAGGTCTTAATTTCTAAAGTATAAAGATAGTATAACGGCTTTATGGGAAGTTAGTTATATTAGCTTTATGAAAGGTCAACACGAAGAGATTTACTCTAAGTAAGATAAGCAAGGACAAATGATTTGATTTATGAAAAGCAAATTGATTTTTAAGGCATCAATTGCCCAAGGGTTTTATGTATGAAAAAGAGTCACTTTTAAAAGAATTGAAGTATGTAGTACTTGGGTTAAGTTTCCGGTTTTCTTTTATTAAAAATATGATTAAGTGCCTTAAGTAAAGATTAATGAGAAGGTATATGGACAAAGCTAATAAGAAGTTATAAGTTTTCTTAACTTATTTATGATTATGATATGATGTGATTTGAGCTAGGGTAAGAGTATATCGAGGCAAGCCCAAGATCGTTATACCACCTTCTCCGGGGTAAGAGTATGTCCGGCGAGGCAAGCCCCAAGATCGTCATACCACCTTCTCGGTGTAGAGTATATCGAGGCGGGCCCAAGATCGTTATACCATCCGCACGGTGTAAGAGTATATCGAGGCAAGCCAAGATCGTTATACCATCTGCTCCAAGATAAGAGTATATCCGGCGAGTCTGACCCAAGATCGTTATACCATCCGCTCCGGTGTAAGAGTATATCGAGGTAAGTCCCAGATCGTTATACCATCTGCTTCGGGTAAGAGTATATCGAGGGTAAGTCCCCAAGATCGTTATACCACATTCCGTGGACTTGCTACCCACGACGAGGAATACTTCACGCGAGTCCTTATGGGCTTATGCGGGTGAAATAGTCTCACGCGGTAGTCTGACTATGCGAGGAATACCTCATGCGGGTCCGCGGGACCCGTGCGGGTGAAATAGTCCGGGAGTAGGATTGCTTATCGATACTACGCAGGCGAGGACCTTTGTTTTGATCACGAGCCTCCTATTTTACGCGATATTATATATATGTTTGTTACTCTCATTGTTAGTAAGGCACGATAAAAGGTAAGTTGATTTCATCCCGACTGACTTATTTTGGACTTATGATTTCATTCTGATATTTTCGGTTTCACATACTTGGTACTTGTTGTCGACCTCCTGGCTGCGTTCATCCGCAGTCGAGATCGTAACTATTTGGTCCGCACTCTTAGGACCACTGTTCATTTCCTGGAAAGCTCCATCCCTTCGGAGGCTTTGTCTTTTTGGTATGATTCCCTGAGGTTATAGACTTTTGTACATTCATGGGGTATGGCGGGACCCTGTCCCGCCACAATTGTTATTCCTAGAGGTCTGTAGTCACGTTTGTGGTCACATATATGTTTTGGGCTATAAGAACCAGTTGTACTACTATACTTTGTTTAAGTATGTTTTATGGAAGGCAGCCTTATCGGCTGGCCAGTAATGTTTATCCCTTTTTATAAGTTATGTGTTATGTATGTTCCGCTGCTATTCTCTGATTATACCTGACAGGGTACCCCGGTAGGGTACCAGTCGTGGCCCCGGGGTTGGGTCGTGACAGATGTCTACAATCAAGCAAGGATCCATATCCTCCTGATGTCACCTACTTCTAGTGTGAATCAAACAATATGCAATGATTGCACAAGATGAGAGCCAAAAATTGATTACAGAAGGATACACAGCCATAAGAGAAACTGATGAGCCTACAACTTTGTTTAGCAGATTTCCTCAATATAAGCCAAATAAGCCATATCTTCCAAATACATATTGTGATTTATGAAGTGGCATACTAGGGAGACATGTTATAGGTTGATGTATTGTGATTACTGTAAAAATAAGGGGCTTGTTAGGGACAATTGCTATAGGCTCATAGGTTATCCTTCTGACTCAAAGGGAAAAAGAAGGTCAATATAGTAATGTCATGTACTGGAGAAGGGGGTATCTCATAGCCTTGTGGTGGACATATAGGACATTCAAGTCAGAGGAATATGGAAGGATTGAGGCAACTATCCCATGAACAACTCAATTTTTTGTTGAGATCATGTACTTCAGATAAGTATGAGAATGTGCTTACAATGCTGAATCAACATACATATGTTGGTGTACATCATGGCAATACACTGGTACCTAGAGCTCACATGGTGAAGCTTTGGGCAGTAGTCATATATCTTATTCTCTTACTGCTACATCGTCACATCTGGTCCTGAATCCACTATCCAACTAGGACTACTTTCCTTATTGAATACATGCTCACATGGCATGTGAGCATATATTCAATAAGGAAAGTAGTCCTAGTTGGATAGTGGATTCAGGACCACCTAACCATATGGTAAATGATAAGAGTAAACAACAACAACAACAATAACATACCTAGTGAAAATTCCACAATGTGGGGTCTGAGAAGGGTAAAAGGTACACAGACCTCACCTCCACCTTGGTAGGTAGAGCGGCTATTTCCGGGAGACTCTCGGCTCAAGACAAAGAATAATCAGGCAAAGCAAAACAAAGTATGATAAACGATCAGACTCAGACGAGAAATTAAAATATTTTGGACAGCAGATAGTAAAAATCAAATACGCAATTATAGAGCATTCTACCAAAAAGAAGCAGTAGCTAACAAGAAGCAGTAGCTAACACAACTAAATAAGATGAATAAATTACACTAAAGAACACATAGCAGCAGGAATCAAACTACAGAGTACTATAAAGCAATAATGCGCCTATAAGTGTGACAAGCTAATCGAGCCTATAATAATAATACTACACTATCATTTTGTAAGCGTAAAAAACACTACGCTCGACTACCAACTACCCTTCTACCCTAATCCGTGTCCTCCACAACCCCCTATCTAAGGTCATGTCTTCAGTAAGTTGCACATGCGCCATATCCCGTCTAATCACCTCTCTCCAATACTTCTTTGGTCTACCTCTACCCCTCATGAACCCGTCCATAACCAACCTCCGCACTGGAGCATCTTTGTCTCTCCTCTACACATACCCGAACCATCTCAACCTCGTTTCCCGAATCTTATCCTCCACCGAAGTCACTCCTACTTTATCCTGAATATTATCATTCCTAATCATATCTCTCCTTGTATACCCACATATCTATCTCAGCATCCTCATCTCCGCAACTCTCATCTTTTGTATCTGTGAAGTCTTGACTGACCAACACTCTGACCCATACAACATAGTTGGTCTAATCACCGCCCTATTTAACTTGCCTTTAAGTCTAGTTGGTACCTTTTGTCACACAAAACTCCAGATGCGAGCCTCCATTTCATCTACCCTGCCCCAATACGATGTGTGACATCGTCATCAATCTCTCCATTCCCTTGAATAATAGACCCTAGGTATTTGAAGCTTTCTTTCTTCGGAATGACCTGAGTACCAAGTCTCATCTCAACACCTGTCTCGGGATCGCTCCCGTTGCTGAACTTGCACTCCAAATATTTTGTCTTCGTCCTACTGAACTTGAATCCTTTAGACTCCAGAGTCTGTCTCCAAACCTCTAGTTTGGCGTTCAGTCCGCTGCGAGTCTCATCAATCAGGACTATGTCGTCTGCGAATAACATACACCATGGTACCTGCCCTTGGATTTGTCTTGTCAGTCCATCCATGACCAAGGCAAATAGGAATGGACTAAGAGTCGATCCCTGGTACAGGCCCATCGTCACTGGAAAGTGCTCTGAATCTCCTCCTACTGACCGTACCCTAGTCTTGGCTCCATCATACATATCTTTGATAGCTCTGATGTACGCCACAGGTATACCTCTAACATCCAAACATCTCCATAGAACCTCCCTAGAGACTTTGTCGTATACCTTTTCGAGGTCGATGAAAACCATATGTAAATCTTTCTTTCTCTCTCTATACTGCTCCACCAACCTCCTAATAAGATGAATGGCCTCGGTAGTCGAACGCCCCGACATGAATCCAAACTAGTTCTCAAAAATAGACACGTATTTCCTCACCCTCATCTCCACGACCCTTTCCCAAACTTTCATAGTGTGATTCAGCAGCTTGATACCCCTATAGTTGTTGCAATTCTAGATAGCACCTTTGTTTTTATACAAGGGAATCATTGTACTCCACCTCCATTCTTCGGGCATTCTTGTCGTCCTAAAAATGACGTTAAACAACTCAGTCAGCCATTTCAAACATGCACTGCCTGCGCTCTTCCAAAATTCAACTGGAATCTCATCAGGCCCGGTCGCTCGTCCCCTGCGCATCCTACTAATAGCACCCTTAACCTCCTCAACCTTAATGTTTTTACAATATCCAAAATCTCGGTACATACTAGAATGCTCCAGATCTCCTAGCACAATATCTCAATCTCCTTTTTCATTCAAGAGTTTATGGAAGTACAACTGCCACCTCCGCCTAATATGCACTTCCTCCACCAGTACTTTGCCTTCCTCGTTCTTGATGCACCTCACGTGATTCAAGTGATGGGTTATGCGCGGTAAGATGCACACACTTTAAACGCAAGTGCACGTTATCGTGACAAGTAGTATAGTCTTGATAAGACCGAATATCGTCCTCTAGGATTAGGGTTCAAGTACCAACTATCTATTTTTTGGTATCTATTTGGTAAATTGCTATTTGGAATTATTGTTTATAACTACGAATTATAAAAGCTATTTAAATATAAAGGTTTACTTCAGTGGTGATGAGAATAGGGCTTCCATGTATCCTTACTATCCGCTTATGCTACTTACTAATGCATTAACTTATGGTATTCTTCTTTTGGAGAAAGCAGGTTTACGAAATCGTTTTATACTCCCGTTAGGGTTATATAAACACTCAACCCCAGTATCGCACCTTACCTACCTTTCGGTGATAAGGATAACTTTAAAGGAGGATTAAGAACAAAAACCTAGTTGACCGTCACGCACAATGCGCAAAATTAGGGTTGTTAAGCCTCTCATCAACGCTAAATAAATAATTGAGGTATTTTCATCCCCAATCCAAGAATGTCTACCCAACTTACAGCATATTCACAATCCCCTTTCAAACTGATTAGAAATCATATACTGATAATTAGTTGTCAATTAATTACCAAGAATTCAACTCAATTATTGGATAGATCTCACAATAAGGAAAATAACCATAAGCATGCATTAATTTATAACATAAGTTTCTAGCAATTCAACATGGAAAGCCCTATAAGAGAATTAGTTCCTAGCCATTGTCATGACAAGAACTAATTCAAAGTTCATCATATAAAACTGAAATAAAGAACAAGAAAGGGAAAAGAAATTCCTAAACTAATGGTATCCAATCTCCAAGCAAAAGTCTTGAGTTGTGCAAGAAGGGGAACCCTTAAAAACTGCCTAGGGTTCTCCTTTTATAGGCTGAAAACCGCCTCTTTTTCCTTCGAGCCCGCCTAAATTCGCCCAAAACCTAATTTTTCCGCGTCGCTGCCGCGCAGACAGCGCGCGCGGATGTTCTCGCAATCCGTGGTGTTTGGCGCCGCGCCCGATATTCGCTGCTCGAGGGCGCCGCGACGCTGTATCTTCTGTAGCTCTTCGGATGTTTAGCGCCGCGCTGCTTTTGCCCGAGGCGCCGCGCCCCGAGTCTTCTCGACCTCTCGGATAGTGGCGCCGCGCCTCGCTGATCGCAGGAGGCCGCCATGGCGCTGGTCTTGATTTTTCCTCGTTCGCCACTTTCTCTGCTTTCCAGGCTCGACATCTCCTCTTTTGCCCTCTTTTTGCTCTTTTTCCGCCATTTGGCCATTTTAACCACTTTGACTCAAAAGAAAGAAAAACTATCCTAATACGACACTTATATGTGCAAAATGGGACAAAAGACTAACTAAAACTGACTCAAAAGGTGTATATAAAATACACCGATCAAATACCCCCAAACTTAACCTTTGCTCGCCCTCGAGCAAAGATAGAAAGAAATAAAATAAAAGACTCAAAGAACAAAAAAATAAAAAGACTCACTGCCATTGATCACTTTTGCTGCATTAGTGTTAACTAGAAAAACATGAAGGTTAGCAAAATAATATGCATGAACATATAGCATGAAATTTCAGCACACTAAGCACATGAAGCTAGATATTTCGCAAACTCATATTCTGTCACGCCCCGACTTTTCCTAAGTCTTTACTTAGGGCGTGATGGCACCTGGACAATTATTTTCCACCAGGAGCACCATTTAATTCTCCTTATTTAGAAATTTAAATTTATATTCAAATACGGTAATAAAAATAACAATAAAGAAATTTATTTATGACTTTATTGAAAATATAACGCGAGCCCATGCTCGTGCAAATATTATTTCTACATAGACATACTGACAAATATTATCCTAAGTTGGAAGGGAGACCATTCCACATGGGCATTTCCCGAGACATCAGAATCGATATTCGACTGACGAGTACCAAGCCCAAGAATGGACTTGGTATGACAAGAGGTCATGGACGATCGCTAGCCTCGCGTGGAGCCTTTCCTCTATCACGCTTTCAAACATGTTAAATAAAGAGTCACTACCATCTGAGGCTGAGTGAGAACCTTACCCTGCAATTCAAAGCAACACCACAATATTCCAAGTGCAATCACATTATAACGTAATAAGCATATTGCAAAAACATATCAGGTTACAACACTTTTTAAATATACAACAACTCCTCATAGGAAATTCTCGCTTAACTAACACTTCATTTTATCTCGTATTATACGTTAAGACATTCCCCTGCATTTCCACATGTTTATTACATTTATATATTTGTGAACGCGTATTCACTTTCCATATTTATATATAGGTGAACATGTATTCATCTTTCATATTTATTGCGTGCAACCCGATCCATTATATTTACGTATTTGTGAACACGTATTCACTTTACGCTTTGTTGCGCGCAACCCGATCCATTATGTTTACGTATTTGTGAACGCGTGTATTCACTTTACGCTTTGTTGCGCGCAACCCGATCCATTATATTTACGTATTTGTGAACGCGTATTCACTTTACGCTTTGTTGCGCGCAACCCGATCCATTATGTTTACGTATTTGTGAACGCGTATTCACTTTACGCTTTGTTGCGCGGCAACCCGATCCATTATATTTACGTATTTGTGAACATATATTCACTTTACGTTTTTGCGCGCAACCCGATCCATTATGTTTACGTATTTGTGAACGCCGTATTCACTTTACGCTTTGTTGCGCGCAACCCGATCCATTATATATTTATATATTTATGTGAACACGTATTCACTTTTCATATTTTTCAGAAGATCAAATAAATACTATTCTCTTTTCTAACATTCTGTCATTCATACTTGTAACGATTATAACTTTTTAACCATAACTCCAACTAAGGTGTTTCTCAAGCGGAAACTAAGGTAAGACGGGGATCTTTCACTGTACCAAATTTCATTTAAAACTACTTTGGGTAACTAACACAAATTTATCCTCAAAACAGCCACATGAAATTTGTTTCGGCAGAATTTTTATTAAACAACACTCAATCTTATAATAGTCATAACTCCTTAGCATAACGTTTTGCCCTTTATTTGTTTTTTTGTTTTTTTAATTTCTTTATTTATTTGCTTATATATATTTTTAAAACCAACCAGAAACTATATATATATTTTCCGGATTTTTACATTCTCTCCTCCTTAAGCAACATTCGTCCTCGAATGTGAATAAGGTCGTAACATAATCACATAGACACAATAATGTTTATTGTTATTGTAACACTAATTTGGGGCTTCACATTCTCCCTTCCTTAAGAAGCATTCGTCCTCGAATGAGAATAAGGTTGTAACACATGCATATAGACACGCAAATGACACACATATGAAGTACTATGTAATGCATTTTTTTTATTACCTTAGTCAAATAGGAATGGATATTTGACTTTCATCGCCTCTTCCGCTTCCCAGGTGGCTTCCTCTGTGGTGTGATTCTTCCATAAGACTTTCACGGAAGCAATATCTTTATTTCTAAGACGTTGGACCTTTCTATCAAGTATTTCTACCGGAGCCTCTTCATATCAAGCTCTTTATTAAGAACTATCTCCAGGGAAAGATGACGTGACTTGGATCGTGCAAGTATTTTCGTAACATTGACACATGAAATACCGGGTGCACTGCTTCCAGCTCTTGCAGAAGTGCTAATTCGTAAGCCACATTCCCCACTCTTCGCAAGATCTCATATGGCCCAATAAACCTTGAGCTCAATTTCCCTTTCTTACCAAAACACATCACTCCCTTCATTGGGGACACTTTTAAAAATACTTTCTCCCCCTCTTGGAATTCAAGATCTCTTTTTCCGATGATCCGCATAAGACTTATGACGACTATGAGCTGTTTTGATCCGCTCCCGAATCATCTGTACCTTATCATTTGTTTCTTGAATGACTTCAGTCCGAGCGATTGCGTCTCACCCACCTCGAACCATCCAAGTGGAGACCTACATTTTCGTCCATATAATGCTTCAAACGGGGCCATTTGTATGCTAGAGTGAAAACTATTGTTGTAGGCGAACTCAATTAGACAAAGATGGTCCAACCAGCTTCCCTGAAAATCTAACACACAAGATCGCAACCTGTCCTCAAGTGTTTGAATTGTTCGCTCAGCTTGCCCATCTGTTTGCGGGTGGAAAGCCGTGCTTAACATAACTTTTGTCCCGAGACCCTGCTGGAAACTTTGTCAAAAGTGTGAGGTGAATCGGGAACCCTATCTGGAATAATTTGTAAAGGAATCCGTGTAACCGCACAATCTCCTTCAAATAGATGCAGTCGTCTTGTGGTGCGTGATACGTAGTCTGATCGGTAAGAAATGGGCTGACTTTGTAAGCCGATCAACAATCACCCAAATAGAATCATACCCTTCTCGAGTTTTCTAGACGCCATTCTGAAATCCATATGAATCGCCTCCCATTTCCACATGGGACTCCAATGTCTGAAGTAATCCGCTGAGTTTTTGATGTTCGCTTTCACTGTGACATATAAGACACCTTCCGACAAACTCCGCAACGTCTTTCTTCATTCCGTCCCACCAGTAATTTGCCTTGAGGTCCTGATACATTTTTGTTGACCCTGGATGAATGAAATATCTTGTGTTGTGACCCTCATCTAAGATCTTCCTCCTTAGATCCTTTACCTTAGGAACACATAACCTACCCTTATACCGGCGGTCCGTCATTATCTCCCAATGTAAATCGTGAAGGTTTTCTGTTGGATCCTCTCCAAATCCAACAAACTCAGATCCTCAAACTGACTTTCTTTTATTTCTGAAGCTAAGGCAGACTGCGAGGTATCATGTACCACCACCCTACCTTCACCGATCTCAGTTAAGCTAACCCCGAGGTTTCCCAATCTTTGTACCTCCCGAACAATACCCCTCTTTTGTATTGCCAAATGGGCCAAGCTACCCATTGATCTCCTACTGAGTGCGTCAGCCACCACGTTGGCTTTCCCAGGATGGTAAAGAATACTAAGGTCATAATCCTTAAGCAACTCTAACCATCTTCTTTGTCGGAGATTCAAATCCTTCTGCGTGGTTATGTACTGCAAACTCTTATGATCTGTAAATATGTCCACATGCACACCATACAAATAATGTCTCCATATTCGTAAGGCAAACACCACCGCAGCTAATTCCAAGTCATGAGTTGGGTAATTCTTCTCATGTATCTTCAATTGTCTAGATGCATACGCAATAACCTTTCCAAACTGCATCAAGACACATCCTAACCCAACTCTAGAGGCATCGCAATAGACTGTGAACCCTTCCTGTCCGGATGGTAAGGTTAAGACTGGTGCAGTAGTCAACAATTCCTTTAGTTTCTGAAAACTTGCCTCACATGCTTCTGACCACTGGTACTTAACCGCTTTTTGAGTCAACCGGGTCAAAGGAGCAGCAAGACTAGAAAACCCTTTTACGAATCTTCTATAATACCCAGCCAAACCCAAGAAACTTCTAACCTCTGTCGGAGTGGTCGGTTTTGGCCGCCATCGCTTCTATCTTCTGGGGGTCTACCATAATTCCATCCCTTGACACAACATGGCCCAAAAAGGCTACCTTTTCCAACCAAAATTCACACTTTGAAAATTTAGCATATAGTTTCTCCTGTTTCAAGACTTCAAGACTACCTCGACGCTTCTTCATGTTCTTCAACACTCTATCAGAGATTAGGATATCATCTATGAACACAATCACGAACAAATCTAGGAATGGTTTGAAGATTCGCTCATTAAATCCATAAAAGTCTTTGGGGCATCGTTAACCCAAAAGACATGACCAAGAACTCATAATGGCCGTGATCGGGTTCTAAAGGTCGCTTGATATATCATCCGGATTTATTTTCACCGGTGATATCGAACGAGATCAATCTTGGAAAAATAGCTAGCTCTCGAAGTTGGTCAAAAGATCATCGATTCTTGGTAATGTGTCCGTTTTGATCGTGACCTTATTGAGCCGATAATCGATGCACATTCGAGCGATCCGTCTTTCTTTTTCACAAACAGATCGTGCACCCTGCGGGAAACACTAGGCCTTATAAAGCCTTTATCCGTAAGATCCTTCAATTGTTCTTTTAACTCCTCAATTCGTTGGGCCATTCGATATGGAGGAATAGAAATGGGTCTTGTACCCTAATTAACTCTATAGCAAACTCCACTTCTATCCGGAGGAAGGCCTGGAAGATCTTCAGGAAAAACCTCCGGAAAATTTCGAACAATAGGAACATCATTCACCGCTGAGGATTCTTTTTGGGTATCCACTATATTAGCCATATATGCATACTCCACTCTGTGACTTCTCAATAACTTTTGAGCCCCAAGGTAGGAAATAAACTGACCTGAGGATATTCCAACCCTACCCCTTATAACAACTTCTGGTTCTCCGGGAAAAGTTAACCTCACTATCTTTCGTCGACAATCTAACATGGCATAACATGCCGACAACCAATCCATACCCAAAATGACGTCGAAGTCTACCATATCAAGTAGTACTAGGTTCACCATTGTTCCCCTGCCATTCACTTCTAATGGGAAATTATTTACCCACCGAGAGGCCCAAATTGAGGCCCCTACTGGTGTCATAACCTCAAAAGGTTCACTTAAATAAGAAGGTTCTACATGTAAATTCTTAGCAAAGCCCATTGACACATATGAAAATGTAGAGTCAGGATCGTATAATACAAATGCAGGAATATTCGAGACTAGCAAAATACCTGTGACCACCGCATTAGATGCTTCTGCCTCATTCCTCTGGGGCAAAGCGTAGAGCCGATTAGAATTGTTGGGTTGTTGACCTCCCTGACTCTGGCGGGGTTGATTTCCCTGATTTCCCCTGTAGGCAGTTGTGGTTGCTTCTGACCTCCCCTGAATAGATTGTATCTGAGTCCTCTTTTTGCAATCCCCGACATAGTGGCCTGATTCTCCACAGTTATAACATGACTTCGTTAAGAGCCGACATTCACCAGCGTATTTCCTTTGACAAATCTTACAAACCGGTTTGTCCCCTCCTGTGTTAGGATTGGTGGCCTTGTCCTTGCTCACTTGGTGATTAAACCAACTGTTCGCCTTAGGCTTGAAATAAGACTGGCCCATAGATTGGTTCGGTCTTGAAGATTCCTTTACTAAACTCCCCGCTCGATTTTGACTCTGACTAAATGATCCTGACGTCCGAAACCTTTTCTGCGAATACTTTTTTTTTTGTTGCTTTAGCAAAACCTTCTATCCTCATTGTCATACCGATGATCTGAAGGTATGCCCGATAATGGGCTAATGTCACTACCTTCTCTTCCAAGTTTGGGTTTAAACCCTTAACAACTCTTTTGACCTTCTCCCTTTCTGTAGGAATAATATGTGCGTTGTATGCTGACAATCGGATGAATTAGGTATTGTATTATATCACATTGCGGTCTCCTTGTTTCAATTGTTCAAACTCCCGTCTGAGCGCATCCTTGCGCGTATTAGGCATAAATTTCTCAATGAATGCTGCTCTGAACCCTCCCCAAGTCATTGGTGGTGACATCGGGGGACGATTTTTCCTAAAATTTCTCCACCACACCCGTGTGTCGTCCACTAACCGTGCGATTATCAAATTGACGTCATGCGTCTCCACACATCCTCGTGTAAACAGTAGGTTTTCTACCACATCGAGAAATACTATTGGGTTAGACTTGTAGTCCTTCCCTGTATAGATATGTTCCCTTATTCTCACAAAATTTGCCCCATAGTCTATCTGGTACCTCTCCTACCTTTTCGGTCGGTGGTGCAGTCACATCTGGTTATTTTATCGTTGTACACTCCCTTCCACAATCCTTTGAAGGAGGTAGTACGAGAACCAAGTCTTTGAAAAGACTCAAGATAGGCACGAGAAGAGTATGAAAGAAGTGAAACTTTAGGATGTTATTCCGTTTACTTATTACTAAGGTGGCGCGCACACCGTCGCAATAAGTAACCGTTCAAACAACCAACTCGAAGAAAAACTTCCTAGAATCTCTTAACCTGGTTTAGCTTTGATACCAACTTGTCACGCCCCGACTTTTCCTAAGTCTTTACTTAGGGCGTGATGGCACCTGAACAATTATTTTCCACCAGGAGCACCATTTAATTCTCCTTATTTAGAAATTTAAATTTATATTCAAATACGGTAATAAAAATAACAATAAAGAAATTTATTTATGACTTTATTGAAAATATAACGCGAGCCCATGCTCGTGCAAATATTATTTCTACATAGACATACTGACAAATATTATCCTAAGTTGGAAGGGAGACCATTCCACATGGGCATTTCGAGACATCAGAATCGATATTCGGACTGACGAGTACCAAGCGAAGCAATGGACTTGGTATGACAAGAGGTCATGGACGATCGCTAGCCTTGGCGTGGAGCCTTTCCTCTATCACGTTTTCCTGAAACATGTTAAATAAAGATTCAGCCCTACCATCTGAGGCTGAGTGAGAACCTTACCCTGCAATTCAAAGCAACACCACAATATTCCAAGTGCAATCACATTATAACGTAATAAGCATATTGCAAAAACATATCAGGTTACAACACTTTTTAAATATACAACAACTCCTCATAGGAAATTCTCGGTTTAACTAACACTTCATTTTATCTCGTATTATACGTTAAGACATTCCCCTGCATTTCCACATGTTTATTACATTTATATATTTGTGAACGCGTATTCACTTTCCATATTTATATATAGGTGAACATGTATTCATCTTTCATATTTATTGCGGCGTGCAACCCGATCCATTATATTTACGTATTTGTGAACACGTATTCACTTTACGTTTTGTTGCGGCGTGCAACCCGATCCATTATGTTTACGTATTTGTGAACGTGTATTCACTTTACGTTTTGTTGCGGCGTGCAACCCGATCCATTATATTTACGTATTTGTGAACGCGTATTCACTTTACGTTTTGTTGCGGCGATCAACCCGATCCAGTATGTTTACGTATTTGTGAACGGGTATTCACTTTACGATTTGTTGCGGCGTGCAACCCGATCCATTATATTTACGTATTTGTGAACACGTATTCACTTTACGTTTTGTTGCGGCGTGCAACCCGATCCATTATGTTTACGTATTTGTGAACGCGTATTCACTTTACGTTTTGTTGCGGCGTGCAACCCGATCCATTATATATTTATATATTTATGTGAACACGTATTCACTTTTCATATTTTTCGTAAGATCAAATAAATACTATTCTCTTTTCTAACATTCATCATTCATACTTGTAACGATTATAACTTTTTAACCATAACTCCAACTAAGGTGTTTCTCAAGCGGAAACTAAGGTAAGACGGGGATCTTTCACTGTACCAAATTTCATTTAAAACTACTTTGGGTAACTAACACAAATTTATCCTCAAAACAGTCACATGAAATTTGTTTCGGCAGAATTTTTATTAAACAACACCCAATCTTATAATAGTCATAACTCCTAATATGTAAATCCGTTCAATCCCCATAAATTCTCAAAACGACGAGAACAGAGAGCTACACGTCTCCATGTGAACCATTCTTTCATATTCTGTACCATTTGGTACAGTTTTACACTTTTATTCGCTGCCCTTCCTGGATCTCGATAGATCCGAGGCAGAAACTTTAAACAGCGATAACTCTCAATCCGTAAGTCGTATAGACCCCCGTAAGGTCTCAAAATGTCCACAACAAAGAGATCTAGAACTTTAATTTAACAACAATTTTCATATTCCCCACAGATTAGTACAGTTTTACGTTTCAACGTCCTGCCCTTCTGGATTCCGACGAATCCGAGGCAGCAACTTCAAACTACAATAACTCTCAACTCGTAAGTCCGTTTTAATAAATCTTTATATATATCTGTCCGTAACAGAGAGATTTACAACCATGTAAATTTTCATTTAATTCTAATAAGTAAAACTCAACAAAAACAGTTCGTAATTATGCCTTTCCGAATTTCGACCAAATCTAAGGCAGGAACTTTGAACTATGATAACTTTCAAACCGTACGTCCATTTTACCTCATTTTTGGTTCTATATGATCATATTAGAGAGGTGTACCACTCCTCCGAATTTCATCAAATTCTAACAATTATAACTCAGTGAGAACAGTTCGTAAAGTTCATGACGCAACTAGTTGTCTAAACAATCAAAAGTTCAATATTTCCTTTCAACACTCAATTCTTATTCTAACATGTATTGAACTAAAAATAAAGGATGTTACCAAGAATTTCTGAGTGAGAAAACTCACCTTGTACGTGTGAAATGATTGTTGTTCGGTTGCTACAAGGGACCCTTGCTCCCTAGTATTTCTTTTATTGTTGTTCTTCTTGCCCTCTTTTTTTTTCTAGATTTTTCCTCTTCTTGTTCACTTGTTTTTTTTCCTGATTTTCTAATTTTTATGCTATGTACTTTGTTTGTGTATAAGTACAATGTATAAGTAGAGATGGTTGTATAACCTATGGAAGGGGGAAGGGTAAGAGTTTAGGGGAATTAAGAGGAGGGGGACGTGCAAGATTATGGTTTTTCAATGTCTTTACTATCTTTTATTTATTAACATCAGCACAATGAGCAAATGGAAGAATTTACTTTAGTCATTTACTTCCAACTCTTAGCATAACGTTTTGCCCTTTATTTGTTTTTTTGTTTTTTTAATTTCTTTATTTATTTGCTTATATATATTTTTAAAACCAACCAGAAACTATATATATATTTTCCGGATTTTTACATATTCATCATGCTTAATGGAAGTCAATATACTAAATCATGCATGTAAATTCAAGAATTCCTATGGCATGCTTACTTGCTATTCTCCACTAATTCTGGATATGCATAAAAGAGATCTTCAGGACTTTAAGGGTTGTAATGTAGGCTTAGGTAGGGGTTGGTAAAAATAGGCATTTAGGCTCATTTTTGTGTCTGTAAGCTCTTCACTTTCGCTTTTCCCTTTTCTTTTGATTCTTTCCTTCACTTCAATTCTATCTTTCCCCTCTTTTGTTTTGGGAGAGTGAAGTATCTAATAATGACAAGCACCCCCAAACTTAAGCTTTTGCCTATTTCTTATTACTTTTTCATTGGGGTGCATCAAACTTATTCACTCTTTTTGTCTCTTTTTTTTTTAACAAAATTTATTCCCACTATTTCACATTTTTACTTATTGCACAATTGTAGGAATATATGGTGTCAAAGAAAAAGTTTCATGTTTTTAGGCTCAATGGGGCAGACTAGGGATATTTTTAAAGTCCGGGATAGAAAAGAATGGTAAGAATTGGCTATCAAAGAAATGTCTGAGTCATCTCCCTAACATGCATATCCTAACTATTTCGCCTCAAATAGCAAGCAATCATATCACATAGGTTTTCATTATTTAGCATGCACAATTTAAGCAAGAAACTTCAAATAGACAGATTTTGTGAGTTTTTGGCATATCTAACCTAGGTGTTTAGATAGTTGCTTCTAATTCCATTATTATTCAACCTTCGTTCACTATGTGTTTCTAGCAACTACAGCATTCATGATCTTTGACAGGCAATTATGACTCAAAAAGAAAAAAAAAATTGACTCAAAAATAAACATAAAAACAATCAAAAAGACTAAAATAAAACATAACATGACACAAATAGAACACCCCCAAACTTAACTCACACATTGTCCCCAATGTGTGTAGACTCAAAGACAATAAAAGAAATAAGACACTTACAAACTTTGGCTAAAATGGTGGTGGTGGCGGTGGATAATACTTTGAATTCTGTGAGGGGATGAGCATTCTTGGTGTTTTGATTTGGCGATAGGGCCGGATCGTGTGTCTTCGAAATTCATATTTTCTTTTTGTGGCGCCATACCGCAAATTGGCGCCGCGGCTAAACTCTGGCGTCTTCTGATCATTTGGCGTCGCGGCCCTGCGTTGGGGAGCCGCGACTCTTAAACTTCAGCGCTGCTCGCTTCTTTTAGCGCGCCCCTGCTTTGGCGCCATGGCTACCCGCTCGAAATTCGGCTTTTCTTGATTTCGCCTTGATTTATTTCCTGACCTATCAATCACAAAGACAAACACAAGAACCCAAGACCGTGAGATTGTTCTAGACAAAATAAAATAAACTAAAGAGAAATTAAAATAACATAATTGAAAACATTGGGTTGCCTCAACAAGCGTTGTCTTTAACGTCTTTTAGCGGACGCAGCTTGATTAGCAAGTCAGTGCTCATTGGACCGCCTGCGAACTACTTGCAATTCGCAGATTTATTGCTATAGGTCTCAATTTCCTATAATTATTTGCTCAACCAAGAACCTTAAACATACAATTATCCCCAAGTACACAAGCGGACTTGTCTTTATGCTTTTATAACGTAGGAATCCGTGAAATTCTCTACATCTCTCAACTCTGGGTACCCTTGCTGGTATGGGCTTCCTAATCGAGGATCACCGTGATAGCTAGTGGTGGTTCTTACGTAATAGATGCAAGAAAAGGATTTCTCTGAGTCGAAGGTAAATAATTGGAACTCGCAATCTTTTCTTTTTCTACACCAACTATCTCACCGATTCCTCAATAGTTGGGTTTGGTTCAGCTCCTCAAATTGTTGTTATTGTTAAAAATGATCGCGAGTTCTCCTATTTGCGTTCCGGCTTCTTTATGGCCAATCTCATTTCGTCCATGAATCGCTTGATACTTAGTGAGGCGAGTATGACTTCGCAATTCCTCTCTCTCTTCCTCTATGGTTGGAGCTCGATCATATTGACAGCAGAAATCCATGTCTTGAGGATCCCTGAGCTGCATCAAAACCAACAACGGATCACGGCACCCTTGTTTCACACAATAAATACATAAATCGAAAAAGAATAAAATAAAATAGAACAAATAAAAACATATAAAAATTAACAAAGAGTAAAAACCAAATTAGAAATTAAAAATAGATAAATTTGATATTGAACTATGCCTAATCCCCGGCAACGGCGCCAAAAACTTGATGCGCGGTAAGATGCACACACTTTAAACGCAAGTGCACGTTATCGTGACAAGTAGTATAGTCTTGATAAGACCGAATATCGTCCTCTAGGATTAGGGTTCAAGTACCAACTATCTATTTTTTGGTATCTATTTGGTAAATTGCTATTTCGAATTATTATTTATAACTACGAATTATAAAAGCTATTTAAATATAAAGGTTTACTTCAGTGGTGATGAGAATAGGGCTTCCATGTATCCTTACTATCCGCTTATGCTACTTACTAATGCATTAACTTATGGTATTCTTCTTTTGGAGAAAGCAGGTTCTTAAATCGCTTTATACTCCGTTAGGTTATATAAACACTCAACCCCAGTATCGCACCTTACCTACCTTTCGGTGATAAGGATAACTTTATAGGAGGATTAAGAACAAAAACCTAGTTGACCGTCACGCACAATGCGCAAAATTAGGGTTGTTAAGCCTCTCATCAACACTACATAAATAATTGAGGTATTTTCATCCCCAATCCAAGAATGTCTACCCAACTTACAAAGATATTCACAATCCCCCTTTCTAATCGATTAGAAATCATATAGTGATAATTAGTTGTCAATTAATTACCAAGAATTCAACTCAATTATTGGATAGATCTCACAATAAGGAAAATAACCATAAGCATGCATTAATTTATAACATAAGTTTCTAGCAATTCAACATGGAAAGCCCTATAAGAGAATTAGTTCCTAGCCATTGTCATGACAAGAACTAATTCAAAAGTTCATCATACAAAATCAAATAAAGAACAAGAAAGGGAAAAGAAATTACTAAACTAATGGTATCCAATCTCAAGCAAAAGTCTTGAGTTGTGCAGAAGGGAACCCTTAAAAGCTCTAGGGTTCTCCTTTTAAATAAAACCGCCTCCTCTTTTCCTTCAGTTCGACCGTAAATTCATCCAAAATCCTAATTTTTCCGCGTCGGCGCCGCGCCTGCGCAGCGCGCGGCCGGAAGTTCTGTCTGTCGGGTGTTTTGGCGCCGCGGCCCTGATATCTGGCATGCGAGCGCGCGGCCGAGTCTTCGACCTCTGCATGCAGCGCGCGCGCGCTGATCGCAGGAGGCCGCGTGAGGCCGTGTTTTTGATTTTTCCCTCGTTCACTTCTCTTCTGCTTTCCACTCGACATCTCCTCTTTTGTCCTCTTTTTGCTCTTTTTCCGTCATTTGGCCATTTTAACCACTTTGACTCAAAAGAAAGAACAATTATCCTAATACGACACTTATATGTGCAAAATGGGACAAAAGACTAACTAAAACTGACTCAAAAAGTGTATATAAAATACACCGATCAACGGGCCCTTCTTTCCATTGCCTTGGATAGTCTGTACAACTTCTTATCCCCATTTTTCTCTTCTAATTCCACATACATGCGTTCAAAAGCCGTCATTTTCGCTTCCGTAACCGCTTGTTTTGCCTCCTTCCTCGCTATTTTATACAGTTCTCTATTCGTCCACTTTTCCACCTCATCATTGCTTTCTACCAATCTCACATACGCCAATTTATTTGCTTCCACCTTCTCTTGGACTCTACCATTCCACCAACAGTCCCCTCGACGCCCACCACTGTTTCCCCGCAAGACCCCTAACATTTCTCTAACTACCTCCCGAATGCAACTGGCCGTCTTGTCCCACATACCGGTCGCATCTCCACTACTCTCCCAAGCCCCACTGGCCATCAACCTCTCCCCCATCTCATTTGCACTAGCCATGGTCAAACTCCTATATTTGATTCTTAACCTCTCATCCACCACCCTCTTCTTCTTCTCCAACTTGATCTCCAAATCCATTACCAAAAGCTTATGTCGAGTTGTAAGTTCTTCCTTCGGAATAACCTTACAGTCTTTACAAAGACCTTTGTCAACCTTCCTAAGGAGCAAGAAGTCTATCTGAGTCTTAGTCAGCGAACTACGGAAAGTCACCAAATGTTCATCCTTCTTCAGGAACCTTGAATTGGCTATCACCATCCCACTAGCTCTAGCGAACTCTAAAGGGAGACGCCTCCCACGTTCCTCTTCCCGATTCCAAATCCTCCATGCACGTCGTCATAACCCCCGGGAGTGACCCGATATGACCATTGAAATCCCCTCATACAAATAATTTTTCAGTGGGTGTTATGCCTCCCACCATTTCGTCCAAATTATCCCAAAAGCGTCTCTTCTCCTCTTTGTCCAAGACCACCTGCGGCGGATAAGCACTAATAATGTTCATAGTGCACCCTTCAATTACCAACTTAATTGCCATCATCCGGTCATTGACCCTCAGCACATCTACCACCTGCTCCCTTAACTCGTTGTCTACCAAAATGCCTACCCTATTTCTGTACTGCAACCTACCCGAGAATCATAATTTATACCCGTCTACATCCTTAGCCTTAGATCCTACCCACTTGCTCTCATGTACACATGCTATATTAATCTTCTTCTTCTTAAGAATCTTAACTAGCTCTATGGAATTTTCCGTTAAAGTCTCAATGTTCCAAGACCCTATTCTAAGTCTAGCCTCTCTCTTACCCCCTAACCCTCGCCCTTGTCTCCAAAGAGAACATGACCCTAGTCTACCATCAGTTACCAAAGCCACTAAAGCAAATATAAAATAATAAACTACTCAAACGTTTACCCTAAAACAGGAAGGGATCAGAGTTCAAGCACAAGTTAACAAAAAGCTAAAGGCAAGTAAAACCACTACACCAAGAATGTTATAACTAATGACAAAAAATGACAAAATTTAATAGGAAGGTAAAGGATAAAGAATGGATACGGGCAACCGGAGGTACCAACTCTAGTTGAATCGAACCTGTTGTCGGCAAATACTGTTCACAAACACTGTTTACCGTACTGTTCACTCGCCGGAGTTTAAAAATAAAAAAATAAAATAATAATAATAATAATACTTCGCCGGCGCTGGTGAGTGATCGGAGCGGCACTTACCGTTAGAAATGGGGGATGTATGGATAGACGGGAGGGGGATGAGGGATGATGATTGTTGGGTAGAAAAGTACAGTTGCCTACTGGTAAGACATAAGAAATTACTCAAACAGGAAGTTGCAGACTAACATGAGGTGATCTCATAAAACATGTGTTATGTGTGCCAAGTTTTAAGTTTAATCTCTTTCAGTTTCAAAGTTCACAAGGGATTTAAACTGTTGTGCAAGATTCTTTCATGGTTTCTTTGTCCTACATGATCTCTTTACTGGGAAGGTGAAGGAGATTGGTAAGGAGATAGATGGATTATACATGCTAGAGTAAAAAAGAAGTTGTTCTGAACTGATACAAGCACAAGCACATGTATCAACTCCAGTTACAACAGCTGAGTTGCAAGCAGGACTCTGGCATAAGAGGTTGGGACGTGTACCAATGAGTGTGCTCAGGAAAATAGATGATTTTGGTGATAAATCCAATTTTACAATAAGGCATTGTGATGTTTGCCCTGTGGCTAGGCAAACTAGAATGCCATTTCCTGTTAGTAGCGGTAAAACATAATTTGCTTTTTCAGTTGTTACATCTTGATGTATGGGGAGCTTATAGGATTCCCACCTATAATGGCATTTGATATTTTCTCACAGTTGTTGATGTTTACACCAGATGGACTTGGGTATTTTTGTTACATGTTAAGTCTGATGTGATTACTATTCTTAAGAATTTGCTTGCAATAATGAGAACAAAGTTTAATAATTTATGTATAATAAATATATAATCAATGTATAATGTGTACACACTAATGATACACATATTATACAATTATTATACACTATTTATATGCAGCCAAGGATTATCAGAAAAAATGGAGACCACCTGAAAAAAAATCCCGACAGATCTGTACCAAACAACCATAGATTTGATGATTTCACGATCATAGAAAAAGAAGTGCGGACGAAAATTCAACAACGTTTTCAGAATGTAACTTATCCCAAAAAAGAAAAATTGTGCGAAGAAGAGAGAAAGGGAATCACAAAGTTTCTCTATGGATAAGGTAATCAACAATCAATATTTGCCAAGAAATACTCAAAGCACTTCGACAGACTAACGAATTCAAATTCAATCAGTAAAAATGTAACTACAAAAAAATAATTTTCATCATTTACAGTTCCCCATCTAACCAGGACGAAGAGTGCTACAATACACCATATGTCGATAGATTTTCTCATATAAAAATTCGAAAACTTTCAAGTAGTATATGGACAATCTTCTTCGTTCCCGTTTTCCGACCATCGGAGATTGATCGGCGTTGGCTCTTCCGACGTTGGAGTTCGCCGGAGAAGCGTGACGGCGTGGTCGTCGGCGTCCAGGTTTGGGTGGTCGTCCAGTGAGAGGGGAAATTAGAGGAAAAAGCTAGAAAGTAGGATTTGACTAAATTTGTATTTATTTTGGGCCTAAAAGCTATTTCGGGTCATTTACTTAAAATTAAGCCTTTTTAGACTTTTTGTTTTGGGCTGGTTGCTATCCATTAGTGCTTTACTTTCTTTATTGATAGGCTAATAACGAGAGAGATGAAATTTCGAATATCTTCGATGCTATCCCGACTGCAACTATGTTCTTTTCCCTTTAGTTTTGGACCTTATTAAAAAAATTGTGCAGGTAATATACACTTGCCAACAATTTCTTCTTTTCTATTTTCTATTTTCTATATATGTGCAGTAAATAATTAAAGACTCGTTACTTATTTAAGATTATTTTTTGAATTAGTTTTAGACCTTGGTTGAAGAAATTTAAATTATTGAGTTTCCCTAAGCTTGTTTGTAGAAAATAAAATGGATTTATGATTAAGAAGGTTTGAGTTGAATTTTATAATAAAAAATTGTTGAGCTGACATTACAAGCATGGAGCTAGAGTCATTTGGAGTTGATTTGTGTTAAATAGTGGTCCAGCCGTGTGGCCCATGTATCGTGTGGGGTTCTTTCCCTTTTCTTGTGTATTTTGTAAATATTAGACTTAGGTTTGTATCTTAATTAAGAGTATAATATTACCATAATTGTAAAGTTAGTCTTCAAATAGAATAGAATTTTTAGGTAGAATAGAAAGATGATCTTCCTTGTAACTTGTATATATATGTCTTTAATTAATAAGAATAATCAACGGATTATTTCTTACATTATTTCATGGTATCAAGAGTCTAGGTTCTCTTTACCCTGTTTCCACTCCTCAAAATTTCTTCATCTTTCTCGAAATTTTGCCCTAAAATTCTCGATTTTTTTGTGTGTTTCTTCTTTCACAAAAATCGAGTTTCTTCTCTTCCAAAAACCTTTCTCACAAATTTCCTTCTCTAAATCTTGTTGTTCTATTCCCTATGGCTGATAAGAACACTTTTCATCCTACCCTCACAATTTCTAATATCAAGAGCGTTCTTCCTATTGTTCTTGACCTAGAAAACATTCAATATGGGACATGGGCGAAATTATTCAAGATTCATGCTAAAGCACATAAAGTTCTTCACCACATCATCCCTCTTCCTCCATCAAATGAGAGTGATAAGGTGTCTACATCTAATGTGCCCACTCAAGAAACTGACCCAGAATTAAGGGACATGCTTGATTCCAAGGTTCTTCAGTGGATTTATGTCACTATCTCCTTAGATCTCTTACAGACGATTATGAAACTCAAATCTACAACTATGACGATATGGAACCGTTTGCGTGACATATTTCAAGATAACAGTTATTCTAGAATTGTTATTCTTGAGCAGGAATTTTCGCAAGTGGCTATGGCAAATTTTTCCAACGTCTCTTCTTATTGTCAACGCCTCAAGGACTTGGCGGATCAACTTCGCAACGTGGGTTCTCCTGTTTCTAACAGTCGTCTGGTTCTTCAGATGGTTGCAGGCCTGTCAGAGGCCTATAATGGTGTTGCTTCAGTTATTCGACAGAGTAGCACCTTGCCAGAGTTCTATCAGGCCCGTTCCATGCTTACATTGGAAGAAGGCGGCAGCTAAGCGGCGATTGGGAGTAGTCGTGTCGATGCGATCGCTTCAAATTTTTCTCCTTCCAATCCAGCCATCGTGATCCAAAGTCACAATAACGGGGGTGGTAAGAAAGGCCAGAATAAGAAGAATAATGGCAAGAATCGTGGCGACAACAACCGACAACAACAACAACAGTCGTGGAGCCCACAGGCCCCCCCTGGACAGTGGCAGTGGCTCCCAGCACCTCACAGCGTCGCGGCTCAACCTTACAGCGTCGCGGCCCAGCTTCTCCCGACCCGGACTCACGGGTTCGGACGGCGTATGGGCGATCTCGGCGATCTAGTATACTTGGGTCTCGCCCATCAGCTCGCGCAGCGATGGGACATACGACCGAGCATTAAAGCAACGATGCACACACAGCGGCTTGGCAACGGACCACTGGTGATACATGGACACCAGCGCCACTACCCACGTGACATCCGATCAAGGTACTCTTTCGTCTTATTTCAATTTGAGCACTAATCGTGGTATAATTGTTGGTAATGACAATTCTATTTCAATTAAGGGTTATGGTCATAAAACCTTGTCCCCTCCTCATCCACCACTTGTCCTGAAAAATATCCTTCATGCCCCAAAATTAATTAAAAACTTAGTATATGTCTGTAAATTCATAACTGATAACTGGGTTTCTATTAATTTTGATTCATTTGGATTTTCTGTAAATGATTTCAAGACGGGGAGTCATCTCATGAGGTGTAACAGTGGGGGGGACCTATATCCAATCACACCAAGTCCAAGCGTCTCGCGTCAAGCTATGTCATCCACATTTGCAGCTCTTACTCTTTCCTTGTGGCATGCTCGTCTAGGTCATCCGGGGTCGTCTATTTTATCTTTTTTAGATAGACATAAGTTTATTTCTTGTAAGGGTACGCGTAGTACTCCAATTTGTCAATCTTGTGCTTTGGGAAAGATTATTAAATTACCATTTGTAGCTTCAAATTAGAATACTTCTATGTCATTTGAAATTATTCATAGTGATTTATGGACATCTCCGGTTCTCAGTTCTATGGGTCATCGTTATTATGTTCTATTCTTAGATGACTATACTAAATATTTATGGACGTTTCCAATTGCGAAAAAATCTCACGTTTTTTTCATCTTCATAAAATTTAGAGTCTTCATAAGAACGCAATTCGAACGGAAAATAAAAAACATTCAATGTGATAATGGCAAAGAATATGATAATGGAAAATTTAGGGAGTTTTGTGCTCAAAATGGGATAAATTTTCATTTTTCTTGTCCTCATACGTCCTCACAAAATGGGAAAGCTGAGCGAAAATTTTGTACCATTAATAATATTGTCCGCACTTTATTGGTTCATTCTTCCGTTCCTCCATTCTCTTGGCATCATGCACTACAAAAGACTATCGATCTCCTAAATATTCTTCTCTCTAAAGGCTTGACATATCCATCATCTCTAAAAGTGTTATACAATAAGACTCTGTCATACACTCATCTTAGAGTCTTCGGATGCTTATGTTATCTACTGTTTTCATCCACTACAATCAATAAATTTCAGACACGTTGTACTCCTTGTGTATTTTTGGATTTTTCGTCAAATCACCGTGGTTATAAATATTTGATTTGTCCTCTAAATGAATCATCATTAGTCCTCATGTTCTGTTTGATGAATCCCAATTTTTCTTATCTAAAGTAGAAAAACCCGTGTCTAGTTCCTATGATTTTTTTGGATGATGTTATCTCCCCCTATGTTCTCCGATATTTTTTAAGTTTTCCAGAAAATACGCAGGTTCCCCAAAACCCGCCCTCAGCGCCGCGGCCCTGCATAGAGGCGTCGCGACGCCAAAACTCCTGCGAGCCCTGCAGTACTTCTGGCGCCGCGGCACCTTCGATGTACTTTCAGATATTTCCGAAAATTTCCAAAATTCACCCAATCCAGCCCAGAGTCATAGTCCAGTCACTCGTCAAATGGGTGTTTTTAAACCAAAAAGATATTTTAATTTAAATTCAAATATTCTTAAATCTTCATTACCCCGTAATCCTGTGTATGCTTTAAATGACCCTACTTGAAAAATTATCATGACCGAGGGATATAATGCTCTTATTGATAATAAGACGTGGGAGTTGGTACCCCGTCCATATGATGTTAATATTATTCGGTCTATGTGGATTTTTGTTCATAAGGAAAAATTTTGATGGTTCATTTGCAAGGCATAAGGCTAGACTTGTAGGTGATGGTAAGACTCAGCAGGTTGGTGTAGATTATGGTGAGACATTTAGCCCAGTGGTCAAGCCGGCTACCATTCGTATTGTGCTCAGCTTGGCTCTTTCGAATTCATGGCTCATTCAACAGCTAGATGTGAAGAATGTTTTCCTTCATGATGATCTTTAGGAGAAAGTGTATATGCATCAGCCTTTGGAATTTAAGGAAACTAGATATCCTAATCATGTTTGTCTATTGAAGAAGTCCTTGTATGTGCTTAAACAGTCTCCACGAGCTTGGTATACGAGGTTTGCTGATTTTGTTTCGACTATGGGTTTTTCTCATAACATGTCTGATAATTCATTATTCGTATATCGTCGAGGATCTTTCATGGCTTATATTCTGTTATATGTTGATGATATTATTTTGACTGCCTCTTCTGATACTTTGCGCAAGTCTATTATGACAATGCTCATTTCTGAGTTTGCCATGAAGGACTTGGGCCATTTGAGTTACTTTTTGGGAATTGCTGTAACTAGTCATGTAGGTGGATTGTTCTTATCACAGAAAAAATATGCAACAGAGATCATTGAGAGGGCTGAGATGTCATCCTGTAAGTCCACTTCTACTCCAGTTGATACTAAACCCAAGTTGGGTGCTGCAGCTGACTCTCCGTATGAGGATCCCGGCCTATCGTAGCCTGCGTCGCGCCCTTGAAGATCGGCGTTCACGCGACCATACATTACATATGCCGCATAATGCGGTGTGTTTGTCTACGTGATCCCGAGTTGAGCATATGAATGCACTCAAACGCATTCTTAGGTACATTCGAGAACACTGAGTATGGTTTGCATTTGTATCCTTCGGCGACGTCATTGGTCTCCTATCTGAGATCTTGATTGAGGTGGTTGTCACGACACCGCATTACGCCACGGATATTGTATGTTTTTGGGTCAACGTAAAAGAAGATTACGTAACCATTGAGAAATCTACCTTGGTGTATTATGATAATATAAGTGTCATCTACCTTTCTGGTAATTCAGATCAGCACCAGCGTACTAAACACATGGATATTCACTTTGTTCGAGAAAATGTAGCAAAAGGACAAGTACGCGTCTGTCATGTTCCTTCGAGATATCAAATTGCAGACATCTTTACAAAGGGTCTTCCCTCAGTCCTTTTTGAAGATTTTAGAGATCTCGCGTCAACGAAGACGCCTTGTATGATCATGGGTGTGTTAAGGATGGGTCCAAGTGTGGGCCATGTTCCTTCCTTGTGTATTTGGTAAATATTAGACTTAGGTTTGTACCTTAATTAGGAGTGTAATATTACCATAATTGTAAAGTTAGTCTTCAAATAGAATTGAGATTTCTAGGTAGAATAGGAAGAGGATCTTCCTTGTAACTTGTATATATATGCCTTTCATTAATAAAAATAATCAAGGGATTATTTCTTACATTATAATCAAGGCCCTTCCCATTTTCTTGTGTATTATGGTAATATTACACTCCTAATTAAGATACAAACCTAAGTCTAATATTTACCAAATACACAAGGAAAGGGGGAAAGCCCCACACGGTACATGGGTCACACGGCTGGACCCACTGTTTAACAATTTGGATCAATTTAAAAGCAAAAACGTATTGTTGAAATTTCTATCGATCGTCAGAATTTGTGGCCAAAATCTTGACGATCATCATAAGAAAATCTTGTCCAATATCAAATACTATAAAATTTCAACAATCGGTCAAAATTTTTGCTCCCACTTTACAGGAAAGGATTATTTTCATACCATTATTCATACCGAGGTTAAATTTTAAATAGTGGCACAAAAAAAAATTATTTTTGCAAATATTTCACTTAAATTAGCAAAAAATTGCACGGTTTTCCTTCAAAAGGGTTGTATTTAATTTTTGCCCCTCAAATAGTTGGTATTTGATTTTTGCTCAATACTTCTCATTCAATGAAAATTTATGGGCCAATATACTTTTATTTTCTGATCTACAAAATCAGTCGATTTAAAAAAAAAATCAAGGCAAGATTTATAATTTTGCAAGACAACGTTTTGATAGAAACTATGTCTATTTGCAAAAAAATACATAGAAACTATATCTTTGTCCGACATAGTTAGGTAGTACTAATTCAAGATTAGGTTATGCTCCAATCTACAACTGGTAGCCCCCTAATTAGTATGCATAAGCCTACCCAGCAGAATTCCTAGTTGACAGACAGTTCATTAAAGTGAAATACTTGTAATCATCAATCAACCAGGCATGCTCAAGCTTTCAGAATCTTGTACTTTCACATTTTTAAAATGCTAGTATCATGCAATTAGTAGCATGAAAAAGGAACTTCTAACATGTTCGAGAGTAGTTCCATTTTTAGACAATGGCCGCCAATATTGTTAGTGACAGAATAAAAAAACAACGACTACTACCTGTATAGTTTGAGAGCACTGTAATTCTCTAATAAATTCATCTCTCTATAAAGATCCACGACACCAATCTTCTGATTTAATTGAACATTAACATGAAGCTCTGACAGAAATTGAAAAGAGGAAGAAAGACAAGAAACAATTAGGATTTTGGGTAGCTTAAAAATGAGGTTTGATTTAGGAATTAGGGGTGAATGAGTCGGTTTATTATTTGGGGTGGGTTAGGATTTAATTAATTATACTTTAGATAGAATTGATGTTTTTTATAATATATATATATATATATTGTGTAAATATAATTATGGTAAGACTAGGATTCCTCTTTTGTATAGGCTTAGGATTCGTATTGTATAAGAGATGAACATTGTACTCTATATATACTTTGATATTAATGAAAGACTCCCAAGGGAGATTAATATCATCTTACATGATATCAAGAGTCAAACACCCAAAACCCTAGAACTTTTTCTTCTTACCGCCGCCGAGAACCCCCCCCCCCCCCCTCGGAACTCGTCGCGACCCTCCTCAAATTCTAGGTTTTCTTCTTCATTTCTCTCTTCTCTAAATGACTATCCCTGAATCTTCCACACTTTCTGAATCTTCTACCTCCACAAATCCCACCACTACGTTGTCATCCTCTTTTCATCCAGCCCTAACTGTTACAAATATCAAGAACTTTATTCTCATTCTTCTTGATCAAGAAAGCGATCGATTCTCTCTGCAGGTTGAGCTTCGTAATCATGCATGTCTCTATAACGTGTTTGATCACATCGATGACACCATTCTGCGCCCTCCGGAGGTTGATGAGTCTACTTGACGTCGTCTAGACGCCGACGTCAAACAGTGGATTTATGGTAGTATTTCTCAGGATCTTCTTCTTACTATCATGAAATCTAGCGCCACAACCCTTGAGTTATGGAACCGCTTGGAGGAAATCTTTCAAGATAACAAACACACTCGTGCAGTGTATTTGGAGGAACAATTTAACAATACACGCCTTGAAAATTTCTCCAACATGACTGAGTACTGCAGACAGTTGAAACTCCTGGCGGATCAACTCTCCAACGTTGACACACCTATTTCGGACACTAAATTGGTGTTGCAATTGATAGCAGGTCTCCCCAAAGGTGACTATGATACGTTAGCCGCCATAATTCAACAGACAGGTCCGCTTCCTAGTTTTAACAAAGCTTGCTCGCAGTTGTTGCTCGAAGAAACTCGACGTGATAAGCAGGATGAGCACAATCAGAAGGCGTTACTGTCGAAACGCGCCCTCAAGATCCAACGCCGCCAGAAAACTCTCAACCGCAGCAGGGACGCGTTGGCAAGGGACGCGGCAGAGGAGGTCGCGGTCGTGGCAGGGGTCGCGGACAGCAACAACAACAATATCCGCAGAATCAGTTCAGCGTCGCGGCGCCGCAAAGATATCCATACTGGCGCGCCCGTTTAGTACCAAAGAACCCTTCCACCGCTTCTCCCATCACAGTGTGTTGGGCCCGCTCGACCCGCCGGCAAGTCGATACCGCAGCAGCCCACTTCACACGACCGGTTGAGCAACCTCATCCAAAGATGACACCCACTGAGATAGGTCAGGCCTTCAGCAGTCTCAACATGCAACAGCCTGACAACAACTGGTACATGGACTCCGGAGTCACTTCTCACCTCACCCGGACTGCAGGTAATATTCCCAAACTGTTTGGTTTAAAGCATCCTCAATTTGTGACAGTTGGTAGTGGTCACCGCATTCCAGTCTAATCCATTCCCACTTCAAAATACCCTATATGCCCCACATGTAATTAAGAATCTAATATCTATCCGCAAATTCACTCGTAATAATTCTGTCTATGTTGATTTTGACCCTTTTGGTTTCACTGTGAATGATCTTCATACAGGGACACCTCTTACGAGATGCAATAGCATGAGGGATCTATATCCATTCACTCCCACCTCCACTGCCAGATCTAGCTATCCCATCCCTCTAGCGGTCATTTCTTCTTCAACATGACATAATAGACTTGGTCATCCAGGAGCTCTAGTTTTTAGTTTTCTTAAAGACAATAATTTCATTACTTGTAATGGGAAGCTTGCCCAAAATTGTGTTTCTTGTTCTTTGGGCAAACATACTCGTCTCCCATTTAAATCATCTACTAGTGTTAGTTTTGCACCTTTTGATATTATACATGCCGATTTATGGACATTACATGTTGCTAGTTCTCTCGGTCATAAATATTATCTTATCTTACTAGATCATTTTTCTCACTTTGTTTGGTTGTATTCTCTCAAATTTAAATCGGAAGTGTTTGTCAAATTTCTTGAGTTTCGTAAAAACATTCAAACACAGTTTGAAAAAGGCATAAAATCTATTTAGTGCGATAATGATCGTGAATTAAAAAATTCTATGTTTTACCGGTTTTGTAGTAATAATGACATGATCTTTCGCTTCTCCTGCCCCCACACCTCCTCACAAAACGGTAAAGCTGAAAGAATCATCCGCACCATTAATAATATGATTCACACTCTTTTGATTCATGCCTCTCTACCTCCATCTTTCTGGTTCTAGCTGCTAAAATGTCAGAATACGTTCTAAATATTCTCCCAACTAGCACCCTTCACAATATGACCCCTACCGAAATTCTCTATCATAGAGTCCCCTCTTATGATCATCTCCGAATATTCAGTTGTTTATGCTATCCTAACCTTGCCTCTAATACCCCTCACAAACTAGCCCCCCTGTCACGACCCGAACCCGGACCCGTGACCGGTGCCTTAACCCGGGCACCCTAGTGACACAACATCAGAGAAAACCAGCGGAATGTAAACTCAAGATAAACAACCATTAAGATATAGAATAGTCTAGCCCAAAATTGCTAACCCAAAAGTACATAAACCGAACAGTTACATCCTTAACGAACCAAGTTCTGACAAGACTACAGGCCTCTAAGAATGAATAACACTATGACGACGGGGGCCCCGCCATGCCCTGAATATACAAAATATCAACGACTCAGGGAGAACCATACCAAAAGTCGAGCCTCCAAGAAATGGAGCTCCCGACACTGAGTACAAGATCCTAGGAATGAGGATCTACCACCGCTTCTTACCTGCGGCAACGCATGAGCGCGGCCGCAGGACACAACGTATGCAGTATGTAAAATCGGAAAATCGTAGTAATATCATAAGTCCAAAATGTCGAAGTTATAGATAAAATCAAATTATGTTGCCTTGTGCCTTACTAATAATGAGAGTAACAAGTATAAGTTTTATAGCATAAAAATAGGAGGCTCACGATCAAAACAGGTACCTCGCAGTAGTATCATTAAGCAATCCTACTCGGGACTATTTCACCGTATAGGTCTGTGGACCCGCATGAGGTCATCCGCCTCGCCATAGGACTATTTCACCCGCGTGGGACTATTTCACCGCGTGGATCCCGTGGATCGCGTGAGTACCATCGCGTACTCGCGTGGGACTATTTCACCCGCATGGATCACATGGTCCAGATCCGCGTAGTACAAGCGCCGCACTCGCATCATGGGTAGCAAATCCATGGCATAAATAATAACCCGGGGTTTACCCGTAACAATATGAATATATATAACATAGCTCATCCGGCTATTAAACATAACATAAGCACTACCGGCCTATCACATCACAACATAAGCACTACCGGCCTATCATATCCTAAGCAAGTTAAGAATCACCTAACTTCTTATTAATAGTATTAATACATCCTCTCATTTTAGTATACCTAAGGCACGATCATGTCTTTTAGTAAAAATCCGGGAATTTAACCCAAGTATCATGTACCTCTAACCTTTAAAAAAAATAACTCTTTTTATACAAAAATTTCAAGATACTAATCACCATAGTATCAAGTTACGATTTCTTTTCAAAGCAAGTCACATTTCCTTTTAAAACTATCTCAAGCTTCTAAATTAAATGACTTCATTTCTTGTAAAACCTTAGGCAATTCATGCCTTAAAACCATTTTCCTTCCACAAGCTCAAATCATCAAAACCTTTCTCCATTAAACTTTCACAAACTAATATAACCAACTCCCCATAAAGCCGTTATATTAGAGTTAAACAATAGTAAAACACATTCCTTAAGTCCAGGATTTTTATACTTTTCTTTTAAAACGAAGCAAGTATCAAATACTTATAACAAACGAAGATTTCCAAATCTTGTACGTCTACCGTACTACATAGGTACAACTAATCATGCTCAAGAGATAGGAAAGCTCCACATACCTCTTCGGTCAATCCACAAGCTAAGTCCAATTTACCGCACGTAGTATGTCAACCTAAAACGACCACAATACGCTTATCAAGTTCTAATTACAATGCAGAATTTTTCCAAGTTAAAGTCATCAATTTCCTACGGAAAATTGGGCAGCGTTTCCTTTGTTTCTACATACATTGCCACCTTTTCCAAGGTCAATTTTTAACGCTCAAACGCCATATTTAAGGCTCAACAACCAACCAACACCAAGAGGATTACACACCTAAACTTTGGTGTGTAAAATTCAGCCCCACAAGTTACAACAACTAACCCAACAAGTCTAATGTAGTATTTAGGCAACAACATGCTCATAATATCCCCCTAACCAATTCTTTCATAATCACACCCCATTTCTTACATGCAACTACTCTAAGTGCATTTTTCCAACTACAAGTTCTTCCTATTAAACATGCAACACCCAATACCAACTACAAGAGAAGAAATGTTACCTTAAGTTTTAGCCAAACTTGTTCCAACACCTTGCTAGCCTTTTTCTCCAAGAACACCACCACAATAGTCTTCACAAACTTGTAATAACCTTTCCTTCCTTTTACACTTTTCAGATTTTTCCCTTAGGCTAGAATTCCTCTTGGGAATTTAGAGAGAAGGATGAGCTTTTTAACTTAGAGAGAGATGGAGTGTAAAGATGAAAAATTGAAAGAAATGTCCAAGTCTTGGTCAATCTAATGCATGTGAGAATCGGATGGGGACACTTGTCACCCTCCCATGGCCTCTTTTAAAACAAAATCGACTTTCTATGTTTTTCGCCCAAATTTCCGCCTCGGCGCGGCACGATTCCGGCGCGACTCCTGCGGACCTCGGATCTTTGTGCATGCGGCCCATTTCCGTGGCGGCACTGGAACTTTAGCGCCTCGCACTTCACCGCTGGCGCGCAGCTGCCTCGGCGCCGCGCTCGAGCCCCGAACGTGTTTCTAATTTCTCGCGGACCACACGCACGGCCCGAACCACGGGGTATAACATTCTCCCCCCCTTAGAAACATTCGTCCCGAATGTTCCTTCTAGCCTTACACAAAACACAATATAAACATATCTTCTTAACTATTCCTTTGCAAATAAGAATGCTCCCCGAGCCACAACAATACTTAAGCACAATTGCTAAATCAAAACTAACAAGCAGGAAAGTGGGTTACCTGGAGGTGTAGGGAATAAGTGAGGATACTTCTTTATCATGTCATCCTCTGCTTCCCACGTCATTTCCTCCTTGTTCTCGTTCCGCCATAAGTTCTTGACGGAAGCCACGTCCTTCGTCCGAAGTCGTCTAACCTGACGATCGAGTATCGCTATGGGACTCTCATACGATAACTCCTTCACACTGGATATCCTGAATCGGGTGCACTCTGAGCGGATCTCCAACGATTTTGTAACATAGACACGTGAAAATCGGATGTACCGCCTCAAGATCGGACGACAGATCCAACTCATAGGCAACCGCCCACTCTTGGACAATCGACACGGCCCGATGTACGCCAATGAGTTTCCCTTTCCTCCCAAATCTCATCACACCCTTCATGGGTGACACTTTCAGAAAGACCCAATCATTAACCTCAAACTCTAAGTGTCGACGCCGATGATCTTCATATGATTTCATGCGACTGGCCGCGATAACCGCTCTGGATAAGCTTCACCTTATCGCTGCTGAACCAAATCGGCCCGATTAATCGCACTTCTCCCACTTCAAACCAACTATCGGTGACTGCGCACTTCTCCCGTATAAGGCCTCATAAGGCGCCATCCGACACTAGAATGGTAGCCGTTGTTATAAGCAAACTCCACAAGAGGTAAGTGATCCTCCCATTACCGAAATCAATAACACAAGCCCGCAAAGATATCCTCGAGTATGCGGATAGTGCGCTCGGCTGTCTCCATCCGAGGATGAAACGACGTCTTGAGACTCACTGTGTCCCTAATCCCTTCGAAAGACCTCCGAAGTTAGCCGTGGCCGCTCATCTATCTCGATATAATCGACACCGACTCGTGCGATCTCACAATCTCTCTAATATATAATCGGCGCATAGTCCTCAAAACGCGTCGTCGATCGAAGAAAGTGGGCTGATTTCGTCGACTGTCAACAATAACCCAAATGGAATCATGTCTCTCCGGTGCGAGGTAACCTGTAATAAAGTCCATGTTGACCACCTCCCACTTCCACATCGGAATATCAATAACTGTAATAGCCACCGCTTCGTGCTCAACCTTAACTGGCGACAATTAGGACCGGGCAACAAACCGCCACGTCCTCTTCAAACCATCCCACCAATACACGCACTGAGGTCATGGTACATCTTAGTCGACCGGATGAATCGAACAACGAGCACCGTGTTCCTCACGAATCTGGCGAAGTCTGTCCGCATCGGGAACACAACCGCCCCGCGAATCTTAGCACCATCAGCGCTACTCAAATATACCCTTCTCTGCCGGAGAGCCGCGTCTCGATGCCGTACCAAAATCGGATCCTCATCGTCCGCCTCTTCACCTCGCCGACGATGGAAGACTGGCGACCTCTCGAATTCGTTGCAGCGGAATCAACCAAACGAACCCCAAGGCTTGCTAATCGTGTAACTCTCGGACCATATCCCTTTTCTTTGCGAACATCGATAGACTACCCATCGACCGCGACTAAGGCATCTGCAACTACATCGTTGGCCTGCGGGTGGTACGAATATCAACATCGTAATCCTTAAGTAGCTCCAACCACCATCTCGCCGCAAGTTCACTCCTGCGGTGAAGATGTCTTGGAGACTCTTGTGATGTGTAAATGTCCACATGAACTCCATATAAATAATGTCTCCAGATCTTCAAGGCATGAATCATCGCCGGCTCAAGTCATGTGTGAGATAGTTCTTCTAATGTTTCCTAAGGTGTCGGGACGATAAGTTATAACCTTGTCGTCGCTGCATCAAGACGCACTCCAAGCCCGACACTGACGTCACAATAAACCACATATCCATCTAAACCCTCGGAAGAGTAAGAACGGGGCGATCGTCAACTTCCTTTAGCAATCGGAAACTTTCTCACAAGTATCCGGCGGAACATACGCATACGAGTCGGCTTAGTCAAAGTCTTTGAAATAGAAGCAACCGCTTCCACAAACCTCCGATAATAACTCGCAAGGCCCAAAAAGATGCGCCTCTGTCGGTTTAGTGGAGTGCAGGCCAAGTCTGACCGCCGATCTTTCTTTGTATCAACGAATACCATCGGCTCGATAACATGTCCTAAGAAAGCCACTGAAGCCGGCCAAAACTCGCATTTCGAGAACTTGGCATACAATCGCCGGCCACGAGGACTCGACACGTCGCTCAAATGATCAGATGCTCTCGCTGCGTGCGTGAATACACCAAGATATCATCGATGAACACTATAACGAACATATCCAAGAATGGCACGAACACTATTCATCAAATCCATAAATACCATTTGGGCGTTGTCAACCAAAAGACATTACCACGAACTCATAGTGCCATACCAGGTCTGAATGCGATCTTGGGATATCGCCTCTCTAACACGCACTGATGATAACGGATCGCAGTCGATCTTGGAAAAACATCTCGCACTCGCAATTGGTCAAACAAATCATCAATCACGGGAGGGATATCTATTCTTGATGGTTACCTTATTCACCGCATGTAATCAATACACATAGCGCCCCATCTTTCTTCTTTACAAACAACACTGGCGCTCCTGGGAGAAACACTAGGCGATAAAGCCTTTTCTAGCAAGTCCTTGGTGGTCTTTCGTTCCTCAACTCGGCGGTGCCGTTACGTATGGCGGAATAGATATCGGTCGAGTGTCCGTGCCAAATCGATGCAAACTCAATCTCCTCTCGGGAGGATACGGAAGCTCGTGCGGGAAAACGTCTGAAACTCTCTAACCACCGGACCGATCAAGGTCGGTATCTCATTCTCGATGTCGAATACGAACCAAGTGGTAAATATACCCTTTCCGTACCATCTTCCTAGCTTTGAGGTAAGAAATAAACCTACCGCCGGCGATGCAAGATTCCCTTCCACTCGATAACGGCTCACCAGAAACGGAACCGAACTAACCTCTCTGCGGTCCACATTGGCATAGCAAGACGCTAGCCAATCCATACCCATAATCACATCGAAGTCGTCATGTCTAACTCTATCAAGTCCCAGAGTCCGACGACCATCTATAGTCACCGGGCAAGCCTTATATACGCCGGCTAACACCGGCGTAGCCACGCTCAAAGGATTCTATGGACTCGGGCTTTATCCCTATTCTACCAGATATGAGGAGATATATAGGACAAGGTAGAACTGGATCTATCAAAGCATAAACATCACAAAGAAGAAACCAACAATGTACTGTGGCGACATCGGTGACGCCTCGCAGTCTGGCGGTGGACATAGCATAAATGCGGTTACGAGGACCGGAATCGAACCTCTACCACGGCCCCTGCGGCGCTGTCTGTCGTGAATACCACGCCTGCAGGGCGCATCGCCATGGCGATGAAGATCCGACCATCGACTTCGGTTACCGAGCCATCATATTCCGCCACTGCATGCGGACAATCTTCCTCAAATGGCCTGTTGGCGCGAGAATAACAAGCTCACGGAGGAACGACACCATGTAATGGCAATCACCACATCGACCACCGAGGCATAGGTGGCCTCATCGGCTGGAACTCGGTCCTCCGAAACCCAAGCCTCGGAACCATCCGCTCCGAATACTCAGACGTCCGAAGATGGTGGAGGCGCTCTGGGCCGGCGTGGTGCAAATGCAGTTTCTTCTTTGGGGTTGTCTACCCTAAAACTACCAGAGGACCTGCTGTCCCGGCCTGCCTGGCGATACTGCCGATCGTCGGCCCTGCGTTCGCCGCACGAGAGCATGTTCTGCGTGCGAGCAATGTTCATGCGGTGGAGAGCCACCGAGCAACTCTCGGCCAAGTGATCATCGAGTCCGTGACATAGCGGTGCACCACATCCTCCATGCGCTACCAATGCGGGCACATACCTAGCCAATGAATCAAACTCCACGCGTTGTATTCGGACCGTCGCCCATTCTCGTCTCGGCGTCAAAAATCTATCGGCGAGCCCTCTCATCTGCGGTGGCAAGAAATGGCCAAACGCCTCGAGAACTCGTCCCAAACATGGACGCGCATGCTCCCCGGGGCAGTTCCGCGAATCATACGATCAGCTGCGGTGTCCGCGGCCGTCGCGAACCTAATACCACTTCGATCTCAAGCCCCGTCACCTCACGATCCTCTGCAGAATCGCTTGATAAACTCCTGCGGATCATCCTCGTGCCTCGACCCATAAAACTACGGTGGCTGCAACTCAAAAAGTCTCTCGCCTCAGCTAGCGACTGGGGTGAACTACGTGCGGCGGCCGGCCGTCTCAACCTATCCTCCCGTTCGCCACGATCACGGCGATGGCGCTATCTCGTAGCCCATATCCTTCGCGCCAGGCTGGATCGAGGCTCAGTGCGCGGTCTCGGCCGATGGCCGCCGCCTTCTCTTTGGGGTTGGCGGCGTCGTAGAACTCGCCGTCTAAACACCTCGTCTGCGAGGGCCGGGCATGTGCCACTGGTGACCCTCGGTGCCTCTATGGTAGTTCCTCTCTTGCGCCGCCACGGGCTGCGGTTGCCTAGCGGAGACATAATCGTCACAGGAAAAATACGTCGGAGGAAATTCAACCTATACGGCTACATTGCACGATCTTAGAGTGAAAGAATGGGAACCAATCCTAAATATTCGCGACCTCACGATTATAGATGTGGTGCACAACACACCGATAATCAAGACTCTACTAGATACGGCTGTAGACTCTTTCAGAGATTACAGCTCGATACCACTTTTGTCACGACCGAACCGGACCGTGGCCGGTGCCTTAACGGGCACCCTAGTGACACAACATCGAGAAAACCGGCGGAATGTAAACTCAAGATAAACAACCATTAAGATATAGAATAGTCTAGCCCAAAATGGCTAACCCAAAAGTACATAAACGACGATTACATCCTTAACGAACCAAGTTACGACAAGACTACAGCTCTAAGAATGAATAACACTATGAGGGGACTGGGCCCTGTAATGCCCGTGAATATACAAAATATCAACGACTCCAGGGAGAACCATACAAAAGTCGAGCCTCAGAATAAATGGAGCTCACGACACACAGTACAAGATCCACAGGAATGAGGATCTACCACTCTTTCTTACCTGCAGATGAACGGCCCAGGAAGGGTCGATGACACAACGTACAGTATGTAAGCGGAAAATACGTAGTAATATCATAAGTCCAAAATGTCAAGTTATAGATAAAATCAAATTATGTTGCGTGCCTTACTAATAATGAGAGTAACAAGTATAAGTTTTATAGCATAAAAATAGGAGGCTCACGATCAAAACAGGTACCTCGCGAAGTATCATTAAGCAATCCTACTCTAGGACTATTTCACGCGATAGGTCCTGTGGACCCGCGTGAGGTCATCCGCCTCGTCATAGGACTATTTCACCCGCGTGGGACTATTTCACCCGCATGGATCATGTGGATCCGCGTGAGTACCATCGCGTGCTCGCGTGGGACTATTTCACCCGCGTGGATCCATGGTCCAGATCCGCGTAGTACTGGCGCGCTCGCATCATGGGTAGCAAATCCATGGCATAAATAATAACTCGGGGTTTACGTAACAATGAATATATATAACATAGCTCATCCGGCTATTAAACATAACATAAGCACTACCGGCCTATCACATCACAACATAAGCACTACCGGCCTATCATATCCTAAGCAAGTTAAGAATCACCTAACTTCTTATTAATAGTATTAATACATCCTCTCATTTTAGTATACCTAAGGCACGATCATGTCTTTTAGTAAAAATCCGGGAATTTAACCCAAGTATCATGTACCTCTAACCTTTAAAAAAAATAACTCTTTTTATACAAAAATTCCAAGATACTAATCACCATAGTATCAAGTTACGATTTCTTTTCAAAGCAAGTCACATTTCCTTTTAAAACTATCTCAAGCTTCTAAATTAAGTGACTTCATTTCTTGTAAAACCTTAGGCAATTCATGCCTTAAAACCATTTTCCTTCCACAAGCTCAAATCATCAAAACCTTTCTCCATTAAACTTTCACAAACTAATATAACCAACTCCCCATAAAGCCGTTATATTAGAGTTAAACAATAGTAAAACACATTCCCTTAAGTCCAAGGGATTTTTATACTTTTCTTTTAAAACGAAGCAAGTATCAAATACTTATAACAAACGAAGATTTCCAAATCTTGTACGTCTACCGTACTACATAGGTACAACTAATCATGCTCAAGAGATAGGAAAGCTCCACATACCTCTTCGGTCAATCCACAAGCTAAGTCCAATTTACCGCACGTAGTATGTCAACCTAAAATGACCACAATACGCTTATCAAGTTCTAATTACAATGCAGAATTTTTCCAAGTTAAAGTCACCAATTTCCTACGGAAAATTGGGCAGCGTTACCTTTGTTTCTACATACATTGCCACCTTTTCCAAGGTCGATTTTTAACGCTCAAACGCCATGTTTAAGGCTCAACAACCAACCAACACCAAGAGGATTACACACCTAAACTTTGGTGTGTAAAATTCAGCCCCACAAGTTACAACAACTAACCCAATAAGTCTAATGTAGTATTTAGGCAACAACATGCTCATAATATCCCCCTAACCAATTCTTTCATAATCACACCCCATTTCTTACATGCAAATACTCTAAGTGCATTTTTCCAACTACAAGTTCTTCCTATTAAACATGCAACACCCAATACCAACTACAAGAGAAGAAATGTTACCTTAAGTTTTAGCCAAACTTGTTCCAACACCTTGCTAGCCTTTTTCTCCAAGAACACCACCACAATAGTCTTCACAAGCTTGTAATAACCTTTCCTTCCTTTTACACTTTTCAGATTTTTCCCTTAGGCTAGAATTCCTCTTGGGAATTTAGAGAGAAGGATGAGCTTTTTAACTTAGAGAGAGATGGAGTGTAAAGATGAAAAATTGAAAGAAATGTCCAAGTCTTGGTCAATATAATGCATGTAGCAGAAATCAGATGGGGGGGACACTTGTCACCCTCCCATGGCCTCTTTTAAAACAAAAATCAGACTTTCTAAGTTTTTCCGCCCAAATTTCCCGCCTCGCGGCACGATTCCGGCCATGACTCCTGCGGACCCTCGGATCTTTCGGCCATTTCCGGCCGCATGGCACTGGAACTTCAGCGCCACTTCACCCGCGCGCGCTGAGGCCTCGCCTCGTGCGGCTCGAGGCCCACGAACGTGTTTCTCTAATTTCTCGCACGGCCCCACACGCACGGCCCGAACCACGGGGTATAACACCCCCGGTCCACTTCTTGTGTCTACCTAGGCTTCCCGCTGAACCATAGGGGCTATCTATGTTATGACTTGTCCACTCGTCAGATCCACATCTCTCGTCACGTCACATTCGATAAGACTACATTCCCGTTTTCGAATCTTAAAAAGTTCCAAAAACTGGATTACTCTTTTCTTGACAAGCCTGCCATCTCTCTCATCATCCTAAGTCAACTAGAGCATATCGGTTCTTCGCGTCGTGAGCCATAACTTCGCGAACAGTCCTCGATTCACCGTCGACAATGCCGCGACCCAATGTTGAGGCGCCACGGCGCCAAAACATCAGAGAGGTCTGTCAGTCCTCCAGCGCCGCGACACTTGATCACGGCGCCACGACGCCGCCGACGGTTCCCTCCAGCGCCGCGGTGCCTACTCCGGCGTCTGTCCCTCCTTCTCCGTATCCAACAAATCCCTCCGCCTTGGAACCTCCCACTATCCCCACTCACCAAATGGAAACTCGTGCAAAGCATGAAATCTTCAAACCCAAAGTCCAATTTAACTTGTCTGCCCAAACCATTTAACCAATTCCCAAGAACCCTATATTGGCCAAATAAGACCCTAATTGGAATGTGGTTATGACTGAGGAATTCAATGCTTTAACTAAACAACACACATGAGATCTAGTACCTAGACCTGAGGGGGTGAATGTGATTCATTGTCTGTGGCTATTTCGTCACAAATTCAGAGACAGTGGAGATTTTGAGAGGTATAAGACAAGACTTGTGGCTAATGTCACAAATCAGCAGGAGGGCATTGATTGTGGTGAGACCTTCAGCCCGGTTGTAAAATCGGCTACCATCCGCACAGTTTTGAGCATTGCCATGGGCAAACACTGGCCGATCCATCAGCTTGATATGAAGAATGCATTCTTACATGAGGATCTGAGAGAGGCGATCTACGTCATCGTAGTGGTTCACTCATCCAGCAGTTCCTCACTATGTGTGCCGTCTCCGTAAGTCACTATATGGCATGAAACAGGTCCCCCGTACGTGGTATGATCATTTTTCCAGGTATATCTTGCAGATTGGGTTTGTATACAACAAGAGTGATACATCACTTTTCATTTTTCATCGAGGTGGTAGCACTGCTTACTTATTACTTTACGTGGATGACATTGTTCTTACTGCCTCCTCCGACGGATTGAAAATGAGATTATTGCATTGCTTAAGTCCAAATTTGCAATGACTGATTTGGGGAAGCTGATTTACTTTTTGGGGATATCAGTGATCAGGTCTGCCAATCATATGTTTTTGTGTCAGTGTAAGTATGCAGAAGAGATTGTGTACAGGGCTAAGATGACGAACTGCAAAGAGGTGCCTATTCCAGTTGATTCCAAATCTAAGCTCAGTGTCATGGATGGTGCTCCAGTCTCTGATCTTACTCTGTATAGGAGCCTTGCAGGTGCACTTCAGTATCTCACCTTCACCAGGCCAGACATAGTTTATGTTGTTCAGCAGGTGTACTTATTCATGCATCCCCCCATGGAGTCTCATTTCACTGTTGTTAAGCGTATCATTCGATACATTAAGGGCACTCTTGATTATGGTTTGCACCTATACCCATCTGCACCAAACAGGTTGCTTTCATATACGGATGCAGATTGAGCATGGTGTCCGGACACGCGACGCTCCACCTCCAGCTTTGTGTTTTCTTGGGGGATAATCTGATTTCTTGATCGTCGGCGACGACTACCCTATCTCGCTCGGTCTGGTGTGAGTACAGAGGCGTTGCAAATGTATTAGCTGAGATTTATTGGCTCAGAAATTTACTGTTAGAACTTCAGTGTCCTTTGCGTCAGACATCTATTGTGTATTGTGATAACATCTCTGCCATCTATCTTTCTCATAATCCAGTTCAACATCAGCGAACCAAGCATATTGAGATAGACCTACACTTCGTTAGTGAGAAAGTTGCGCTAGGCCATGTTAGAGTGTTACATGTTCCATCATTCTATCAGTATGCAGACATATTTACCAAAGGACTTTCCAGATAGTTATTTCTTGACTTCAGATCCAGTCTCAGCGTCCGGTCTCCTCCCGCTCCGACTGAGGAGGTGTGTAAACGTGTAAATAGAGACAATATTATTCTCTACCCATAATTAGAATATTTCCATATATTGTGTAAATATAATTATGGTAAAACTAGGATTCCTCTTTTGTATAGGCTTATGATTCCTATTATATAAAGGATGAACATTGTACTCTATATATACTTTGATATTAATGAAAGACTCCTCAAGGGAGATTAATATCATGTTATAATGAGTTTATGTATTTGATAACCTTTGCACCAACTTCTTCAAAAGTCGTCTAAATTGCCTCTGATAAAGTAGCAACTCGAGACGATGTTGATTATGATAATGAGGCACACTGAGCTTATTAAGCTATTAGGAGAAATCAAATTGATCCAATTTTTTAGCAAATTTGTTTATCAGCACAATACCTATCCCTCTATTTCCAGATATCAGAGAATAGAGTACTAGTGTACTTCAACATAACTCTATAACATCAGTTGCTCACTGGTAAAGGACACGATGAAACAGTAATCTTTACTCTTTGACAGCTCATAGTTTTTTGAAAATTTCCTTCCTCTTAAATCTACAAGTGCAAAGCAACACTGAATCTTTTAAAAGAAAACACATGCACTTGAAATGTCTTGAATTGGTCTTGGTACAAGTTGGCATTGAAATCATTAATAAACTATTGAAAATCCTGAAAGCAGAAAGCTTACTTGAAACTTGAAAGCAGCGTAAAATTAAAAGATTTTAGTTATATATACCGACACTGCAAAGATTATCTACGCTAGAATTGTAGCTTAACCTTTGAGATTAGTTACCTTTTCTTACTTCTTTTTTTTTTCTTCAAAAACATACTTCATTTTACTAAGTTATCAACTAGTGTTTGTCACAGAGATTTACCAGTAATCAAATTAAGCATGGAAGCAAGCTGGGATAGTCAAAAGATTTTCATTCCAGCTATATCATGCAGTAACAATATTCATAATGAGCCTCATGGTAACAAATGAATTCTAGGAGAGGAGGCAGAGGTAATTACATTAAGATTACAATATGCATAAATCTCTGTATATCAGAAAACTCAGATGTATAAATAGGGAAAATGAAAAGAAAACTTCTCTTATGAACTGTAAACCATAAAACTAAAATAAGGCGAATTTGATCACTGCAGATTAGAACAAGGTTATCTTACAAGGTTTCTAGCAGATTGCCCAGCTGTTCTTCTTATAGATTCAATTCTTTGAAGCCTAATTTGCTCCCTAAACTTTGCTATAAACTCATCAGCTTTCTTGTCAACATCAGGCCCTTCATGATCACTCTGAGTTGCATTTTCTGTTTTCTCCGGGTTTTCTTCGAAGTAATCATAATCTTCACTTTCAGTCTCTGAATCCTCCTGATCACTTTCCACAAAGAATTTCTCAACATATTCTTTTTTTTCTTCATTTGGGAACTCAATAAATCTTGGCTTTGTTGCAAAGTTGTAACTTTCATGCATCATTTTGTCAGTTGATCCTCTAAAAGTTTGTTCATTTTCAGGGCTTATTAACTCTTCCCCATATTCTTTTGCTCTTGTACTCCCAATGAATGGCCTTAGGAATTTTTCCGCGCCTGTCGGTTCCATTGGCACGCTCCTAATGGTTCTCCTCAATTCCTTCTCAGAAGAAATTACCTTGTCATTTGTAACACTAGAGCTTGATTTCATCAAAGGTGAATTCTTATAGAAATAGTGGGGTGGTGGTGGTGGTGGGGGTGGAGGAGTCGATTTGCGAAAACTTTTCTTTCTCACTACATCTTCATTAACAATCTTGGATTGTGATTGTGGTGAAAAGGACAATGAAGGGGGCAATTTTGTTGATGATGAAAAAGATTGTGAAGGAGAAAGAGTTTTTGGTGAAGAGGAATTTGAGTTATTATTAGTCTTAGGTGATCTAAAAGATTGAGACCTTAAAGAAAATGGTTCAATCTTGTTAAATTCAGGGTTTTGGGAATGATTATTTTCACCATCTTCTTTCATCTCCATATTTCTTGCTGATCTTGATCGCCAAGGAATAGGCGATGGACGAACAACATTTTCCTCTAAACTGTCCACTAATTTCTTAGGACTTGACACTACAAAATCCCCAGTTCTTGATTTGTTTAAAGAACCGGAATTTGAACTAATTTCGTTACATTCTTCAATATTATCATCAAGAACACGAGATTTCAAGCTTCGAATTGGCAAAAGCAAAGGCTTTTCGCCAATTCTTGAATTAATAGCTCTCTGTTCATTAAGTCCACGATCTTCTTTAGCAACTACAACAACAGGATTGTTACCTCTATGGTATTGATGATTCCAAGTCTGCACTTTGTTTTCATCATGATGACTCTCAGCCTCATCATCAAAAACAGATGAAACCTGAAGTAATCCAGATACATATGATTGAGCATTATCAAATTTTGAACTATGTTCTTTGTCTGTTTCATCACTTTTTTTGCTAAAAAGTCCATATGAAACAGCTATGCCAACAAATATTAGCTGAAGAACTTCCCAACTCCTTGTTTGAAGAGTTTGGTTAATGAAATCAGGAGCTCCTGAGGTGAAAAATGGAAGGACAACTAGAAAAATCACAAGAAGTGAAGCTTTGAAAAGGAAATGATTATAAAACTTACTATGTTTTGCATGATTTAGTGGAACTTCGGAGTCTTTTTTCGTTTGTTTGGTGGTGTTAGGAGCTTTGTTATCTCCCATTGAAGAAGAGAGAGGAAGCTTTGGTTTTTTTTGGGATGTTTTATGTTGCAGAATGGGAAAAGAAGATGAGAAGATGGATGATAGAATTCTTAGTGCTAAGGACAAGTATAGAAAAGAAGAGAGTGACGAAGAAAGTTTTTGGAATGAGTGACCTGATTTCAATATGCTTAATTTCTTTTGCTTTTAACTATTCCACTCTTTTGACATTCTTGTCCTTTTATTTTGTAGATTCACCACTTGTTGGTGAAAATAGTGGAAATACTCTTCTTCTCGTGGTCCAAACTCAAAACTCATGACATATATGGTTCATTTTGGCCTCACAGGCGTCACTGGTTTGTGTCTTGAGCTATGTAATAATTGAGCTCAAAAACGCAGATATCATGTAAACTTGTGTTATGACTTATAATTTTTTTTTACTTTTCTATTATATTTTAAATGTGAGACTCATCTAAAATATCATGGTGCACCTCTTCTTCAAAAGCTTATTTTCTTTGTGATCCGCTCTAGTCGGTATGCCCTCCGTCATCGACGTCACACTTCTTGAATATTTTTCATAAAATACTTATTTTTATTGATAAGTATTACTCCCTCCGCCCTAATTTAAGTGTCTTAATTTGACTAGACACAGAGTTTAAGAAACAAAAAGATGATTTTTGAATCTTGCGATCTTTAATTAAAAATGTGTGGAGTCCTTTAAATCTTGTGGTCTCAAACTTGCCAAAATTTATTAAATATAGAAAGAAACACTTTTTTAGGACAAACTAAAAAAAAAAATAAGTCACTTAAATTGATACGAGGGAGTAGTAAATTTCTTTGAGAAAATATTACAGAGCCTTGGAGTGTGAATTGAGCATAAGATATTTTGAGAAATAAAATGCAACCCTTGTATGGTAGGGGATAAGAACTAGAGTTCAACTTCTAAATTTTAATTTTTACACAACTAAATCTTCTAAAAGAAAATTACATAAAATCGTTCATAAGAATGAGACTATAAGTGTATATAAGTTTATTTTAAGAAACATGTTTAGAATTCTTGTTTCCTTTTGGGTATTTTTTTTGTTTGCGGGGTGGTGGGTTGTGAGTGGGGGAGGGCATTTTTGGATAGAGGAAAATGAGGGGACCAAGAGGTTGCGTGGGAAATGGTTACGATTCTTTCTTTTGGGGTGCGTACGCTAGCTTTAGCCTTTATGTGTAGGAATTGAGATTATTTCAACATCTTTGCTTCTTTTTGCATACTTTAATTTGGAAGGCTATGCTTTTCTTTCTCTCAGTCTATCCTCCCCACTTTCATCCAATATACTTTGTTTGGAGAAAATTTATGCTCTATGCTTTTAAGGACCACCAAGTGACAAACTTGGTGATCATCATTTAAATATTATTTGAAGACTAAAAGAGAAGACATTTATTTAATTTGTTTCCCCACCAAGAAAATATGTCTTATGCCCTACATTTGTTTGAGAGATTTATTTTACTAGATAGAGTTATTCGATACTTATATTATCGAAAGGCTAGGTGGGGAAAATTTGATATCGTGCTAGTTGGTTCGAATACTACTGATATAAAAAGTTAATTGTTTGATCATAGTATCATGACTCATGGGCATGGGCTTGATGTTCCTGTAGAATAGTGTAAATCTCTCTTGATGAAGTTATCTTATTAATGTCATATATATAGAGTATACAATTGTAGTCCTAATATAATTAGGATATCTATTTTACCTTAATTATAATTGTAGTTCTAATATAATTAGGATCCTATTTTACCTTAATTACAACTAAATATTAATTACATAATATATTGTGAATATATATGAAATATATTCACTATTACACCCCCTCAGTTGGAGCGTTAGGAGGCCGGACACTGAGACTGAATCTGAAGTCAAGGAACAGTTGCAGAGGAAGCCCCTTTGTGAAGATATATGCATACTGATACGAAGAAGGAACATGCAACACCCTAACGTGACCCATTGCAGCATTCTCACGGACAAAGTAAATATCCATCTCAATATACTTGGTTCGCTGATATTGAACCGGGTTATGAGACAAGTAGACAACAAATATGTTATCACAGTAAACCAAAGATGTCTTACGTATGGGATAGTGAAGCTCAAGAAGGAGATTTCGGAGCCAACATAGCTCGGCAACGACGTTCGCAACGCCTCGATATTCTGCTTCTGCACTCAAACGGAAAAGCGTGACTTGCCGGTTGGCAGACCACGATATGATGTTATCCCCCAAAAATACATAATAGCTGGACATAGAGCGACATGTGTCCGAGCATCCTGCCCAATTTGTGTCTGTGTAGGAGAGCAATCTAGTCGGTGATGAGTGATATAAATGAAGTCCATAGTCAATAGTGTATTTAACGTACCGAATGATACGATTAAGAGATGTAAAGTGAGGCTCCCTAGGGGCGAGCATGAACAATCACACCTGCTGAACTGCATATGCAATATCTGCCCGAGTGAAGATGAGATACTGAAGAGCACATGCGAGACTCCTATAAAGAGATGGATCACTGACCGGATCCCCATCATCTGCATTGAGTTTGGACTTGGAATCAACGAGAGTGGGCATGATCTTACAATTTTCCATTTTAGCCATGTAGACGATCTCCTCTACATACTTACACTGACACATGAACATGACATGTGCGGATCTGGTCACAGATATCTCAAAAAAATAACTTAATTTACCTAAGTCAGTCATAGCAAATTCGGACTTAAGTAGGGCAATGATCTCCTGCTTCAAGCCATCTGAAGAAGCTGTCAAAATAACATCATTCACATATAACAAAGGTAGGTTGTGTCAATACCTCAATGAAAAATGAATAATAAATGATCACTCTTGCTGCACACAAAATTGATATGTATGACGTATGTAGCAAACCACTCATACCAAGCCCCCGGGCTTGTTTCAACCCATATAACAACTTACGAAGATGACAAACATGATGAGGAGCCTTCGAATCCATAAATCCTGGCGGTTGATGCATATATACGGTTTATTTCAAATCTCCATGTAAGAAAATATTCTTTACATCAAGATGGTGAATAAGTCAATTCTTCTCCATAACAATGCTCAAAATCGTGCGGATGGTAGCTGGCTTAACCACTGGACTAAAAGTCTCACCACAATCAACATCCTTCTGTTGCTCTATGCCATTTGCCACAAGTCTGGCCTTGTAACGTTCAAGGGCATCATTATCTCTGAACTTATAATGAAATAGTCACATACAACGTATTACATTTACCCCCGCATGTCGCGGAATAAGATCCTAAGTGCGTTGTGAAGTAGGTGCGCTAAACTCCTCTAGCATAGCCGAATTCTAATTCTGGTTAAGTTTGGCTAAGGTTGGGTTTTTAGGAATGGGTAAGATGACGTGAGATTAAGATTTTGTCTGTGGATATCTTATAAAACAAGTACCCCATATTGTTTTACGGGAAACCGAGAAAGATGCACGGAGTAGAGCGAGTTGCTAATTTGTGAGGGACCGTGGAGACCAAATTTGGGTAATAAAGACAACCAAAAATTCAAAGGTGATCATAAGAAGGGATCCGACGGAAGAGAATTTTGATGGATGTCTTATTTTGAATCGTACGAGTAGGTAAGATATTAAGAATGTGTTCTACCATTTTTAATGCAGAAACCCAAAAGATAGGGAGAGAGACGCATGAAAAAGAATGGCGTAGAATAATGTTGTTAATGGTGCGGAGAATTCTTTCGGCTTTACCATTTTGAGGAGAAGTATGGGGCAGGAGAAACAAAAAACCATGCCATTACCCGCACACAAATTATGAAAAAGGGAGTTATTTGAACTCACGAGTCACGACCATTATCACATTGAAACGTTTTGATGTCTTTTTTAAATTGCGTTTTAACCAATGTATGAAATTTAAGGAATTTAGAGTAAACTTGAAACTTAAGTTTAAGCGGATATACCAAAAGGAAGTGAGAGAAGTCATCCAATAATATCAAATAATATTTATGACCTAGGTGGACAAAAGGAGAAAATATGAGCAAGGTTCCCTTTATTACATTTAGTTAAATTGTGGTTTCTAAGAAAATAAAAAATATGAGTTCCGGGATGTTCAAGTCTATTATGCCACGTTGAGGAGGAGATGACAACTAGATATGTGAGAGGATTGACATTGGTAGCGGATGTGGATAGGAAAGGATAGAGGTCTCCCTCACTATTGCACATCGTAAGAGTTTCTCGGAGTGTAGGTCTGTTATAGAAAAACCAAACCGGTCAAAATTAATGATACTGAATTATCGGTGGCAATTTTTCTAACAGAGTTTAGATTCTTGATAATATTAGGGGCATATATGACATTTTTAAGAGAGAAGTGGGGATGCGGTGGTGGAGTTAGTGTGTGGCCAAACCCTTAAATTGGAATGCGATGACCATTTTCGACCATAATAGATTGAGAAGTGTTTAAATTACACAATTGAGGAAGGTTACCAAAATTGTTGGTGAGGTGAGACGTGATGCCCGTATCCATATACCATGTATCATCGTGCTGCTGCTGGACCATTGTGTAGTAAGCCTGGTAGCTGGACAGTGGTCTGGTGGTGCTAGGTCGCTGGGTAGTGGGCATCGATAGTAGCCACTGTGTAGTGGGCATGATGTCTGGATATTGGCTCGGTGGTGTTGGGCGTGGCGATAGGCCTTGGCGGTGCCATCGTTGCTCTTGGGCACGGCACGAAGGATTGGTTGATCGCGAGTGTCGAATCGTTGCGAGGCGTACGGTCCATGAGTCAGTACTTGGCTGCGGCCCGATAATTTTTGACGATGGGTGTTGAGGAAGAGGAAACATGAGAATCTATGTGGGTCGCGGGTGACACCATGAGGGTATCGAAAATTTAGGAGAGAAAGAGGGTTGTATATCACTGTATATGTGTTGTATATCACTGTATATGAGCAATATACGGTTGTTACGATAAGGGAGATGGTTGTGAAACGTAAAACTAACGTGAAAGAGATCGACGAAGAAATTGATAGGGAAAGTTGGTATATTACATCCAAGAAACAGAAAATCGATGAAGTTTTCGGTGCTCCTCCACGTATAGGATTCACAGATTTTAGCTTTCAATTGAAAGGATTGTCGAATTTCCTGCCACAAGTTCAAGATTACCCTTTTTCAGCACAAACTTATAAAGATCGTATACCACGTCCAAGATCCCATCTTTTTCGTGAGATTAAAGTTAAATTGAGGAAAATCAATGTGGCCGAAACAAGGTTAGGGTAGGGAGGGAGTTTTGGCTCTTGATACCATGTAAAATAGTGTAAATCTCTCTTGATAGAGTTATCTTATTAATGTCATATATAGAGAGTATACAATTATAGTCTTAATATAATTAGGATATCTATTTTACTTTAATTATAATTGTAGTTCTAATATAATTAGAATCTCTATTTTATCTTAATTATACTAAATATTAATTATAAAATATATTGTGAATATATTCACTATCAGTTCCTTCTAGGATTATGATATTAGTCAGTATTTGGTTATAGTATCATGAGTTTAGACAATATTCTAGGTTTGATGCATGATCGCCATTTCTTAATGTGTATGCAAGGTATTTTTGTCTTCTTGATAATTGTATTCCCTGCTCTCTTGGCTAATTAGTTTCTTTTGTAGAAAGCTTTGAAGTCTTGACGAAATGCCAATTGACCCACAGCTGGATAATTCCAGATAATGTAAGAACATAAAAAAGAACCCCTCAAAGCCAAAACGAATTTAAGTTCAAAGATTGGTCATTATGAGCATTTGGTTTGTGTTATCAAGAACATATATGATTTTCTTTAGTGTTTCAACTTTCGACATATATAAATAGTTAAGATATGGTGCTGAGGAATCGCTTCGATATTGCCTTATTTTGCGTGTTACCTCAGCGGACACACAAGCTGATCCAATGTCCTTATCATTCTGAGAAAAAAGGGGGTAAAAGAAAGTATGTATGACCTTGCCATAATTAGTTTGGTGTGTGTACATTATGAAGTATACTCTCCATATTGAAAGCTCTTTCAAATAACAAGAGCGTATAAACTCTTTAATTCAACTTACATCTAAAAGAATCAATTAGATTTTGGTTAATCCCAACCACCTTAGAATTAACTATTAAGTACATGCAGTTCTTATTTTAGGTTGCTATATATCATAGTGGTATATAAAAACTGAAGAAAACAAAATAAAACATCTTTTTTCCAGTATAAGCCTTTCATCATTTTTGTAATTTAAAACCTTATGAAAGGCTTGAGTTGATTCTTCAAAGGGTAATCAGGAGAAATCAAAAGTTAAGTAAAAAAGCTAGCTAATATTAATTAGGGGGTATCTTTCTTTGATCAAAGGTTGTGACTGAAAGTAAAAAATTCAATGATATATCATTGACAACATGTTAACGGATCGGATTCTCTCTTAATTAAAACTCCTTTTCAACTTTGAATTTTACAACTGTCTTTAGAAATCCTCATTGTGTCTGTGTATTGTCCCCTCTTTAATCTTTTCCTTTGTGTCTTTCAGTATTAATGTTTATTCAAGCAACAAGTCCTGTTGATGAAGACCTTAAGATAATTATGATGGCATAATTAAGGCTAATACTAGAATGCAGTTGATAACAAATAACTATATCCGATAATTATACAAAAATAAAAATACACATTTGTACACGTATGAAAAATATTCGCGTTTGGGAATGGATAACATCATAGTAGGATACACTTACCTATGAGCTCTATTCCGCTGAATCTAAATTGGATATTTTGACCAGAATATATGATAGATCACCAAGAGTTCAGTATAAAAATATTCCGGTGAATCAACAAGAATTTATGATGGATGGACTTAGCACAATTTTTTGCGAATCACCAAAAGTTTAAAACAAACTGTGTCGTAATTTTGGAACAAGTTGTTCACATTTTGGCAGATCACCAGAACTTGTACGAAATTTTCACTAGCGAGTTTTTGCTTCAATATTGTTCAAAATCAACTCTAAATGGCTTTAAATTTGATATTCAACTTTCAGATATGTACAATAATTCTGAATGATTAGATTCAACCCAAATTTACTGCCAGGAGAGGATGGAGAAGAACAATGCCAATGTTCTGGCATATGCAGGTGTGTGCGTCAAGAGTTCTACTGCATAAATTTCTTTAATATTGGCCAAAAGTTAAACATCAACCTTTACGGAGGAGGACACCTGATGAAAGGATTAGGGCCCCAGTTACAGTAAAGCCCAAATTCCATCTAGTTAAGAAAAACAAAAGAACGGACTGGTGCGGACTGGTCTTTAATTTTTGCACTCTTAAATCATTGGTCTTTAATTTTTGTCCATATTTTCTCATTTAATAAAAATTTGTAGGTCAAATAATTCTTTATTTGCAGGTCTACTAAATCATAGATTTTGGCTTCGAATTTCAGCAAAGAAAAAAAAGATTTTTTTTTGCGAAACATAGAAATTATGTATATCCGGCCAAAGTTATATAGAGATTATGCCCCTTGTGGCATAGTTTCTATGTAACTAGCGGTACAAGGTATAATTTTAATTTTTCAACGAAACTTTACTTTCAGACATAATTACATAAAAACTATGTCTTAAGACATAATTTTTATATAACTTTAACCGAATAAATATAATTTATAAAAAATCTTACATAGCGATTTTTTCTTTTTGAATCTGGTGAGATTCGAACCTATAACTTCACTCAAAGATATTTTCAGTTATTTTGTAGAGCAAAAGACAAAAATTAAAGACCACCTAAACTAGGTCAATAGTGCGAATTGCCGAACGGAATTACACCGATTAAACTCTAATTTATTTGGGCCCCTCAATTTCAAATTCTCCAAAGACCTAATTTTAAAATTGGCGATGCTTTATACTTTTCAAACACTCAGAAAGATTCAATTTTTGCATTCATATTTGCTTCCTTCCTTATAGTGCCTCAAAATTTGAGACTTGGTACGTACTAGTTCCCTTCTTGATAGAGTAACAAAAATATATAGGTCACAAAGATGAGATTTTTATTATTTCATTTGTTGAATTTTCAATTCTTGAAATCAAAATCTTCAAGTAGCTAATTCCAATTTTCTCACAGTTCCAAACCCAACATATTTAAATTTCAATTTCTCATAAAAAAACTATGTTAGTTCCATCCCTTTTCTTGAAAAATAATCCAACCAATAACCCAAATTATGTACTCAAGATGGTACATTTATCCACCACTTCTTCATCATCAACTAAAGAATTCTTGAATCATTTGTTGAATAATAAAAATGGGTATGCTATGGAGAGAACACTGAATGCAGTAAGGGCTAAATTAGATGCTCGATGTGTCGATGAAGTATTAGAGAAATGTGCTGTTAATGATCCTCAAATGGGTCTTAGATTCTTCATTTGGGCTGGTCTTAATCCTAGCTATAGACACAGTAGTTATATGTTCAGTAGAGCTTATAAACTACTCAAAGTTGATCGTAAGCCACAAATTATTCGAGATGTTTTTGAGGCTTATAGGCTGCAAAATTATGTTCCAAGTGCTAAGATGTTTAAGGTTATATTGATTATGTGTAGAGAGGGAAAAGATGCAAACTTGGGCTTGTGGGTGTTGAGGAAAATGAAAGAGTGTAATTGTCGCCCAGACACGACAGTGTATAATGTAGTTATTCGATTATTATGTGAGAAGGGTGATATGGATGAGGCAATGGGTTTGATGAGAGAGATGGAACTGATTGATATTCATCCTGATATGATCACCTATGTTGTGATAATTAAGGGGTTGTCGGAGGTTGGTAGATTGGAAGAAGCTTGTGGATTAACCAAAGCTATGAGGGGACATGGATGCGTGCCAAATACGGTAACCTATTCAGCTCTTCTTGACGGGTTTTGTAGGTTCGGGAATTTGGAAAGGGCACTTGAGTTATTGAGAGAAATGGAAAAAGACAGTGGACAGTGTAAACCTAACGTCGTTACATATACTACCGTGGTTCAAAATTTTGTTGAGAAATGTCAGTCAGTAGAGGCATTAAGTATTTTGGACCAAATGAGGGATTTTGGGTGTAAACCAAATAGGGTACTTATCCGTACTTTGATTCAGGGTCTTTGTAAAGATGGGCATGTGAAGGAAGCTCATAAAGTCATCAATCGAGTAGCTGAAAGTGGTATTCCACTTGATTCTTGCTACAATTCTCTAGTTTTATCACTGTTTCGGATGGGAAAACTCAAGGAGGCAGAAATGTTTTTTAGGAGAATGTTGACTGGTGGTCTACAGCCTGATGGCTTGACCTCAAGCACAATAATACGATGGCTTTGTCAGCAGAGTCGGATACTTGATGGATATCACCTGATTGATGCGATTGAGCAGTCTGCAAGTGTATGTTCTATAGATTCTGATATTTATTCTATTCTTATGGCTGGACTATGCGAGGAAAATCATCTTGTAGAAGCTGCTAAGCTTGCTAATCTGATGGTAGAGAAAGGAATTAAGTTAAAAGGTCCTTATGTTAAGAATGTAATTGAATGTCTTAGACATTGTGGGAAAGAGGATTTAGCTTCAAGCATTAGCAATATTAAAAGCTGATGAATGACCAAGATTGCATTAATATCTTGATCAACTTGTGCCTTAGTGTTGTCAGCAAATAGTAACCTCTCCATTGAGATTGACCCGAAGTTGTATTCCCTATTCCACATAATTGAATTCTCTCCAGTTTTGTGCAAAAAAATCACATGCCTGGGCTTCTGATTTCAGATTTGAATTTACATCTCATTTATCGATTTTGCACTTTGATTTGTGTATTCTGGGCCTATATTCCTATCAGCATGAGATGGAAAGAACAGGTGTCATTTGAATATTCAGTTGAGGTAAAACTTATTGGCTGATAAACAACTATGCGATCAACGAACTACTGGATTTCAAATGTAGTGCTCTACTTTATCATATTATAATATGTTGTTTCTTAAATGGTCCTGTGCTAATTTTGAGGTTTTCCATCTTAGGAAAAATATATTTCCAAGTTCAATGAGTATATTCCTTTTCAGCTCTGAGGAAAAGTAGTCATGCTCAAGGGCATTCCTGGCAGTGATTCTCTTGCTGGAATCCAAGCATAGCGTTTTCTGAAATAATAAAAAGGGAAGTAATGAGTAAACGAGGGAAAGGGATTCGGACAATAACTGAAGTCTCTGGATACAATATCATATAGTTTTCTGCATGCTCAAGGGCATCCCTGGCAAGTACATTATGCTTGTTTGACTGTAGACTGACTTGCAACTTTTGCGGTTGGATGAAGACTGACAATTGGAATAGAGAATGTGAACATAATGGATGTGGAATGCTTGAAAGTTTGATTTTAAATTGGCTGAGCTATCCTCAGGTTGAAGAAAAAGTCACTAGTGGATAACTTAAGATCATCACATATTGCAGTGAAATCCCAAAGTTGGCAGGAAAGGCATTTCAATAAGCTTACTCTAAAATTTCCTACTTCTGTTTCTTTTTTCCCATAATACATCTGAAGGTTCTTCAGGTTGAGATAGCCGATGGATTCTAATCACAACAACACCAACAACATACCCAGTGTAATCCCACCAAGTGGGGTCTGGAGAGGGTAGTACGCAGACCTTACCCTACCTTGTGAAGGTCGGAGGCTGTTTCCGATACAGAGCTGTCTTTTTATTGTGTCTGTAACGATCATAGTTTTCCCCTTCGTCTGTAACAACCGCAGCTACTATAGTATGTTTGCAGTTAATTCTTTGCCTCTTCTTGGTTACTTGTGTTTTAAGAGCTAAGAGGTTCTCATGACTAGAGTCTTGTGACCAAGATTAATGTTCCACTTATAGAGGTTATTTGGGTGGCTGTATTTTCCAATAAATGATAGCATTTGCTTGGAATCCATGTGCAGAAATTTGTAGTTTAATGTAATGCAAGCAATATTTTAAGTTTGAACGATCAGATCTGTGATCTAATTGAAAAGCTATAGTTTACTCATGAATAGTATACTATAATAGTTTAACATTTACATATTTTGAAATTTGAATTAAAGACCACTCCTGGTGATCCGTTTATGTGACTCTTTCCTTTTTTGGTTTGTTCAAAAAAGAATGATACATTTCTATATTTAGAAACAATTCAACTCTAATCTTCCCGTTTTAAACTTAATTACATAGTTTAACCATGACACATTTAAGACCACAAGTTCCAAAAGTTTTCATTTTTTTTTTTGTCTAAAAATGTTGCCAGTTAAACTCCATCACATAAAATGAAACAGGGGGAGTAATTCCGTGCAATGCAGAATTTAGTACTTTAAGGAATGTCTGTACCAATTGAATTTGGATTGGCGGATGTTTTTCAGTAAGATGATGGCTCAGGTTGTGATTACCTGATGTTAGGTTGACCCGTGCACGACTTAAAATAATAAATTTAGACAAATTCTGTATTTTTTACATTCTGGTCATGAATCAATATGAAAAACTGCTTTAAAACATAAACTTTATTTGTTGAAACTACATAATTGTGTCAGGATAGTTTTGTTGATTATATTTACTAGCAGTAAAGAATGATAGCTAGCACAGAGTAACACCATCAAAGAGCCAATAGACTTATTTAGTAACAAAGTTAATCAAATAGCAATAAAGTCCTTTGTGTTTATGCATTCACTTGTATTCCTGAGTCATATGTGTCAATAGCTTTCCAGTTCTTAGGTATATTATTGACAGAACAACCAATGTCTCATCTCCATCATCAACACTCAAAAGCAATCTGATTTGCAAAGGTCCTCTTGGAGGTGAAGTAGTAGTCTACACTGCTCCTAGTGTCCTGTCCAACAGCTTGCATAAAATTTTTGTGTCTGCATATTGAAAGAAGATAGTAATCATAACACTGGAATATAGGAAAATTTGGAGGAATCAGCCTTAACTTCTCCTATTGTTATTCTTTATCAACTGTATGCACTTATTTCTTTGTAGGTATTTTTATTATTGCATGTTTTACTTTATGCCTTTATTAGAAACTTTTGCTGTGTGGATTCTGAAAGATGAAACAGATGTAGGTTCTTGCAAGCTAGCAGATATACCTCACATAATTGGCTGTAAGCCTGTAATATCCCTTTTGCCTTGTTGATACCTTATTACAAATGCCAAGTAATGAGGATTGTTGCTTCTCTCTTCAATCTTGATTGTAATATTTTTATCCGGGTAGCTGCATGAGACCTTGTTCGATGGAGATAGAGCGGCAGATATGTGAGTCTCCCTTTATCAGAACAGAAATTGCTTATGAGTACCTGCTGAGAATTGCTTCTGTTACTGCTAATTGTAGTTTAGTTGTTGGAGGAGTCTTTGTTTAAATTTAAATTTAGTTGACATATTTTAGTTTTGTGAACTTATTCTGCAGATTTTCTCTTTTTAAGTGAATTCCGCCGTTGATTGTTTCTCCAAAAGTACCAAATCCACAACTCCCAACTGCATGCAGTCAAACAGAAAAAGGTTATTCTATGAGAAAAAATATTTTCTCCATTTTAGCTTCAAGTTATTGGTCTAACTATGCATGTCAAGAATCTCACTTTCTGTTCCTTTGCTTCTCAATTTGGATAGTGGGCAATGAACGAAGCAATTCGGGCATGTCTGAGAATTTCCCAGAGTTTGCATGATGATAAAAGATGCTACAAAGGCTGTGAGAACTTGGAGAGGAGCCATTTGGATTAAAGATCACAAGAAAGGGATTAAGCAAGAGAAAACAAGTTGGTGTTGCATGGAAGTGAAATGGCGTTCGAGTTTTTATAGTGAACTGAAAGCAGCAAATAAACCTCCACGTGGGTAAAACTTAAAACTATGACTTTTGACATTCTGTTCAACTTCAAATTTGGTTGCAGGGAATTCTGCCTTCACTTTCCCAAGCAACCTTCTTGGACCTTGCATCACTTGTTTTAGATAGTTTAGGGAGTTACTTTCTCACTTTATTGGGTGAATATTTTGTGCTTCTTTAATCTCTCTGTTCAATATGTTCTTCGCCAACCTTCAACTGCTCATTTTAGAAACTGTTAGTATAAGAGATATGACATTGAATGTTCTATCTACAATTTCAAAACCATGAACCTTGACTATTGAGGGAGAATTACTAATTACTCCCTCCATCCTAAATTATGTGACATCAAGAAATAAAGGAAGTTTTTTGAAACTTGTGGTCTCGAACAAGTCTTAGACATCGTGTTGTTATCAAATCATTTCATCAAGGGTAAAATGAGAATTTTAAGTTTACATTGTTTCAAAATATAGAAAGGTGACATTCCTTTTGAGACAAATTAAAAAGAAAGCGTGTCACATAAATTGGAATACAAGGAATAGTTATTTCTTTTTCCATCATGACATGACCTCTTTCTCGATAAGAATAACCTCAAAACTATGATGTTAGTGGTCTGAACCAACTTGTCTGATATTGACTCCTCCCTCCTGACTCAAAAAGGAGTATTTGCCCATGCTATGAGAAGCACCAAAAAAAAACTCATGAATTTGCTGCATGAAAATGGTTGATAAACATAAAACAACTGGAACCAGACTGCATCATCCTCCATATACTCCTATTTATTCATTCAGAAAATGCTATGCTTGGATCCCAGCAAGAGAATCACTGCCAGGAATGCCCTTGAGCATGAGTACTTAAACGATATTGGGTATATTCCGTGATTCTTTGCACCTTCATCGGGATGCTGTTGTAAATTTGGTATGTTATCTTCAAGGTTTTGTTCTGGAGAATTTGTGTGGCAGACTGGCAGTTGTTTTTCTTCCAATGTGATTCCAGTTTATATTAGCGTGGTCTAAGCACAGCCTTCGCGGATATTTATTTTTCAGCATCTGTGTAATTCATGGATTTTTCTTGGGGGTTAGTATCCTTGCACAGATAGAGATTTGTTTTTCCATGATGTAATAATGATAGAAAATGATGTATGTGGTTGTGTTTTGGTTATCATGCAAAAAGTTTTGCTCACCCCACCTCTCTGAGAAAATAAATGACATGTGAAATACATTAATAATCAAGAAAGGATTTAAGTTACACTGATATGTCAAAGTTCCCGTACCAGGAGTACTAGTAGCTTTTACTCTTAGATCTCTAGAGCTACCTGCTTATTCTTAGATATTCACTAGGGCTACATGCTTGTTGCTTTCATTTCGTTTATCTTATTACCTTGCTGATACTGTTGCCTTTTCATCTTTCCTGGAGCCTTGTAAGGTCTGCGTACACTCTACTCTCCACACCCCCGCACCATAGAGAAAAATTTACCTGAATGTGGTGCGGGCCACTCTCCCTTTTTCCAATTACCAAATCATTTAGACTCGATCCAGGCGGGTTTATGATGTTGAGCGTGGAGAAGCATTGGAAACCCTAATTTTTTCTTCCACCTCCGTGAACAAACACTTTGTTAGTTTATTTTCTATATAACTTTAACTCAATAATTAAGAAGAGGAAAGGTCCTTGGAGCCGTACCACCAACAAGAAGATCAAGGAATCTCTACTATCAGATTTCGAATACGAGGTTGAGCCTCTCTTTTCAGTGGAAGTTGTGATTCTTTCTATCCCCGTACTTTCTCGCTCTTATGAAGTTATATTCCTCAAAGTAAGATTCGAATCTACGACCAATCGGTTAACAACAGACCGCTCTACAAGTCCTTCATCTATTCAAGAATTCTAGAACTTGCATTGTGGTATGCCCATTAGTTCAATGATTCTTCTTCGTCTTGTTATGTTGGCTTAAATAAAATATTCTAACAGTGATAATAAAAAGACCCGAAAATTAAAAAAAAAGACCCGAAAAAAAATTATAACTAAATATTTTATTTACCAAATGAGCATTACAAAGCAAAAACTGGGACTGATCACAGTCGCAATGACTATAAACAACTACAAACCTGCCTATACATAAATATGTTATGTAGGGTAGTAATTCAACTTAGCACACATCCTAGGCTTCTTCCTAGCTAGATATACTACCTCTTGGACCATCTTCAGCAAGCAGGAGATAATTTCCTACCACATCAGATGAATAATCTATCACATCATCAATTATTTTCATTTATCACATACATTCCACAACAAGAGATATTTCAAAAAATAATTTTTTTCCCTCCACATCAATACATATACCCCACCATATATATTCATTCTATCTCATTTTCTATTTTGTATATGATATTATTCTTGTAATTCATATTATTACACATATAATAATAAAATTATAAATTACTTATATTCATTTAATTTTGACACTTATTAAATATTATTATAATATTAAAATACAACAATACATGATTTTATTAATGAAGGTAAATTAATCGTATAATTTATCAAAAATGCACTAAAACATTGATAATATTAAAAGTAGTTGGCATCATATATGATATTCGAAAATTGGATGACATATTTTGAGAATTTTGTGGACGTTGAATATTGGGATTTTGTAGTTGGTTAGAAAATATAAAATTTGGAGGAAGATTAAAATTTTGATTGGATCAATATTAAAAAAAATAGCAAATACTTTGAAAGAAGATAGAAATTTGGAGAAAATAGCCAAAATATTTTGTTGTCCAAATGAAGTAAATTTAGTCTCTATTTATAGATCTTGAAAAATTTAAAAAATTGGTGTTTTTTTTATTTTTAAATTCGGTTAAATTATTCATCAAAAATAGCAATTAAAATAGTGGTGGAAAATTAATTTTTAGCGGTCAATCGCAGGCTGCCACATGACACTGCATTCTGCATGAGACAATGTCTCCTGCATCTTCTGCAGGAGACATTGTCTCCACGTGACAAGATTATCTCATATATATTTAATAATTCTCAATTATTTTCACGTCAACATGTCATTTGAATTGTCTCCTACTGTATGTAATTATCGGGGACAATGTCCCCCGTTCTTAGATCACTCTCCTTACTATAATATCAACACCGCTACTTTTATGCTGAAACAACCTCCTATTTCTCTCCTGCCAGACTTGGTATATGCAACCTGCAGCCTGCAGGTGCCATTTTCAAGATGTAAGAATTAGCTGCATTGCCCTTGTAGTGATGAAGCATCCACTCCATATCCTCTTTCCAATCACTAGGTTGATTAGTAAAAAAAATGGCACTTTCTCGTTGGCTTTTACAACAAAAATATTAGTAGCAATTATTTCAAAAAATATAATTATAAACACTTTTACCACCTAAATAATACTAATAACGACATTTAGGAAAATAATTATAAATAAAAAACAAAAAGAGGAGGTTGAGGAACCTATGTGACACTTAGCATAATTTTGGGGCAACAACAAGGTCATCCAATCAAAAATACAAGGGCCCCTACCAGAAAATACTAGGCTTAAATACGATTCAAGAATCAAAACCATTGGATTATGCACGTCACCAATCACCATCTCCTATAACTATTAGGGATCGTTTGGTCGGAAATACGTTATCCCAAGATAAGTTATGGTAAAGTTAGTTATTTCAACTAATTTTAAAATTTGTTATATTTTAATTTTATTTCAATTGAGATATCGTACCAAACAAGCCCTTACAACTTTAAAATAATTTTTATATTTAAAATTTGAAATTTCGTGGCACACATAAAACAATCTGAATTCCCAAGTAGAGTATCATCTAGGGTTCTTCAATTCCATGCTATATCAACTCCTTTACTAATTCTAATCCAATTACTTTCCCAAATCGAAGCCCTCGCCCATCTCTGTAAAATCTTGACCGTTCGATTGATACCTTTTTCACTGAATATGGTCAAAATTTGCAAATCCTACATCAATTTCATTCAAAGTTCGAGTCTTTATTGCAATTTCAATGATACTGACCCGTTTTACAGATAATTGGGGTTAATTAAAGAAAAGGGTCCATTTATTTTGTGTTGGTTTTGAAAATAGTCATGAAAATAATATTGGGGTTTATGTTTTCTATTTGAATTTCAAGTGAAAGTTCGAATCTTTATTGCCCGGTCCGTTTCACAGATAATTTGGCTAAATTCAAGAAAAGGGTCCATTTATTTTGTGTTGGTTTTGAAGATAGTCATGAGAATGATATTGGGGCTTATGTTTTCTGTTTGAATTTTAGGTCAAAGTTCAAATCTTTGTTGCAATTTCAGCTTTCGATCCGTTTTATAGATAGTTTGGCTAAATTCACGGAAAGGTTCCATTTATATTATGTTGATTTTGAAGATGGTCATGAGAGTGATATTGGGGTTTATGTTTTCTGTTTGAAGTTTTGGTCAAAGTTTGTGGTTTTGTCTAGAATCTTGAATTTTGTTTATATTGTGTAAAATCTTCTTTTATTGTTTTCCCCTCTTTTTTTTTTTTGTGACCAGTGTGTTGTATAGATCTTTTTTTTTGTTCTTCCAAGTATTATCATGTATATAGAGGAAGAGAAGGGAGGAGAGTTGGAGACTAGGGAGGAGGAGGAGGTGGTGGGTGGAGTGGTAGGGGATGTGGAGAAATCATATACTGCTAGTAAGGTGTTGTGTTCTAGTGGTAGTAGTGGTAAGAATGCTATTGTTGTGTTGGATGTAAGGAGGGTCATGGTTGGAGTTGGTGCTCGGGCCTTGTTTTACCCGACACTTCTGTATAATGTTGTTAGGAACAAGATTCAGGTGGAGTTTCGCTGGTGGGACTGGATTGATGAGGTATAACACTTTTTGTTGTCCTGGCTTAATGTATACACCTGTAATGAATCCGTTGTTGTTGTTGTTGTTTTCTCCTTTAATATACACTTGTAGTGAATTTTGTGGTCCTTTTATCTGGATCTATGTCAATGTGCAAATGATATCAGTAGGCTTCAATAGTTAGACAAGGGGACTGTTTTGTTTATAATGTCCAATCCCTATTGTGTATCCAAATGCTAACTCATGTAATGTGTTGATAAATTTTTGAACTAGTTATATTCGGTCATCTGAGGCAAGATAGATATTTCTGAAAGGCTTCGTCTGGAAATATCATTTATATTAACGTTGATTACTTTGATTGCTGATGTTAAACTGTTATAACATCTTGCTGAACTTCTAAGTCATTAATAACAAATAATAGTACTATATGCACGGTTATTCAGAAAATGAGGGGTGGAACTGAATTTTGTAGAAATATTAATTTCTATCTGGAAGAACAGGTCCTTGCACATGCTTGTCAATAATCAAAAAGTTATGTAATAGATCGTTATAGTACTCTGTATCAAATGCATTAGCAAGATGATTAAACTTGTCTGTCCTAGGAATGACAAGACAGTGACACCTGGGGCCTAATATATTTTGTGATAATCTGCTTAAAGAAATTTGCCTCTAATCGCTAATATGCGACAAGTGGTAAAAGATGCATAGTTATCCAGGAAGACGGACCAATAGTAAACTTGTTCAGCTCTTCTTTTCTTTTCACTACTATAAAGTTAGTTACTTTCACTAGTGTCATCCCAGATCAACTCTCTTACATTTTCTTCTTGGTTCCCTGAAAATTTATTTACTTTCTTTAGCCAGGAGGTTTCTCTAATGTTCTAACCAGTTTTGGACTGTCATGCACATAGTGACTTGAGATCCTCTTTTAAACTAGTACAAGATGAAATTGACCAGAAAGATAGTTCTATCCCCACTCTAGAGCGACATCCTTGTATACAATAAACTCTAATGTTCACTATTCCATTCTGGTCAAATTAGGAGGCCTGATATGGAGGGAGTAAGTATTGTGATATTGATGTTGCTCATATCTGTTTCATGTTTTACCGGTTTTATTTGAATTATTTGTTCAAGGTTGCAGAATGTCTAGTATATGTGCAGTGAGGTAATGAGGTGCTTGTAGGGATCTTAAGAAATGTCCTCTTACATCTTAAACTTACATGATATAAGCTGCAATACTTTTCTCGTAACTCCATATGCAACTATCTTCACATTGGAGATTAAGTTTGCGCTGACCATCTTGGAAGATCGCATAGGTTGATTTGATGTTCACGTTCTTTCAATTCTCTCTTAGTGAATAATTGGGTGGTTGGTTGTACTCCAATATTTTACTGAATAACAAGATTGTATTACTGACTTAATCTGTCCTTCAGTTTGTGTTATTAGGTGCTGTCCCTTTCCAATCTGATGTGAAAAGGCTAAAGGAGCTTGGTGTCTCCGGTGTTGTCACCCTAAATGAGCCATATGAGACTTTAGTTCCAACTTCTTTATATGAGGTTAGTTCTTTAACTTCTGATATTCGTTTTGATCTTTCTTTTATGCTTCACTTAAAAGATAAGTCAGTCTTTCCTTATCTAAAGCAAATCCAAAAAGAAAAAAAGGTCAGTCATCATTCAATTCTCACCTTCATGCCCCTTCGCCTTATTTCTTCTGTACCCTTTGCGTTGATCTTTCTATTATGCTCCAGTTAAAACATAAGTCAGTCTTTCTTATCTAAATCCAAAAAAAAAAATCTAGTGTGTTTATTTTCTTTTTTCACATTAGTGTTATCTGTTACTTTTTGCAGGCTCATGGTATTCGTCATTTGGTTCTCCCCACAAGAGATTACGTATTTGCCCCATCACTGAATAATATATGTCAAGCAGTAGGGTTCATCCATGGTTAGTAGTTAGTACTTGACTACTTTCTCATCCCTTTGGCTCCCATTTTTGTTAGTTTGTTGATTTTACACTATTGTCAACATTCTTCACCTTAATTCCTGGATGCTTTTAGCATTTTGTCATGACATCACAGACATACCATCTTGAGATTCTTCTAATTTGTCCAGACTCTGGAAACATCAATATAAAAAATGGCAGTCTGAGGGTCGAAGTGTCCAATTCCTGGGTTGATACAAATTTTTCGATAATCGAATTTTATGTTTGAAACTAGACAAAAGTACTTTAAACTACATGTTTATTAAATAACAAATATTTTAGAAGTTCAAAAAGTCAACAAAACTGTGGTCCAATCAAATATTTTTGTTTGATTCACTAAATTGTTATTATGTCTCTTAAAAATGGGATTGAGGGAGTACATTTGTTAAGTTGCTGGTCTTCTATTTGGATATAGTACTTTTTGAGGTATCTGTCACTTTGTATATTGACTTGTTTTCTCTTTTGTTGCTCTCTATGGAAACAAATAAGGGTGAACACAAAATTCCGTAAAATTAGCCCTGGTTTAATAAATTTCTATGCTTTTCCTCGTATTCTCTCCTCTTCATTCCTACCTAATCAGGATTGAACCTCTACACCTTCCCCCCAATAAACTCAAGAAAAATCCAAAAGATTGTTTGGAGTACCGCCGGAGGAGAATTACTAGTAGTAGGTTAAGCCTTTAAGTAAACTTTTCTTGTTTGTCTTTGAAGAAAATGCTTCCAACGGAAAAAGTACATACGTGCATTGCAAGGCTGGTCGAGGACGTAGCACGACCATTGTCTTATGCTACTTGGTGGGTAAACTAATCCTTGTTTGAATGGATTGTTTAAGGGTCACTTTACCCATTTTCCCTAAAGTTTCTTTTGTTTTGTAGGTCAAGTACAAGCAGATGACACCAAATGATGCATATAACTATGTGAAGGCAATTCGTCCAAGGGTGCTTTTGGCCTCTGCCCAGCGACAGGTGTCTCAGAGTTTTGCCTCATATTTTGATCCTTTTTCTCTTAGGATGCATGATTTTTTCCCTTAATGAGATTGATGGTAGATACTCCAGTTGACTTCGTTTTTATTTTTCTGGCTGTTGTTGTTGACTCTGTTTTTCCACTAATAATCAGGCTGTCGAAGAATTCTACCATCTCATGGTGAAAAAGACATACAGTTCTATCCCCTTGACAAGTATGATCTCACGGAGCTCAAGGTTCTTGGCCAGACGGAATTTGTTAGCCTTTGATGATGGTGCTGTAGTTGTGATAACTGAAGCAGATCTAGACGGATATAATTCGAGCCTCGACTCTAGGGTGGCTGGATCTGAGATTTGGGCTGATTTGAATTTGATTTACAGGGTTCGAGTTGCCGGTGGGGCGGCCTTAGCAAGACTCTCCTGTATGTGGCTTCGCTGCCACACCGACCAGAAGATTCCAAATCAGAAGCTGACTGCAGAGAGCAAGCAGCTGGAAAGTTTTACTGTAGATATACATGTGTTCTCTTAAGTTAAAAGTTGTACATATTTCTTCGGTATATAAAGATGCTACAAGGTGCCTACTGTTTCAGCTTTCTCTACCAATGGAAACCTTGATGTTGTCAATGTAAATATTATATACTTCTCAAGTTGCAAATGAGAAGTTTAAGAGTATATGTATATTAGTTTTATGCAAAATTTGAACTTTCGTGATGTAGCTTACCACCTGTTAGAATATTTTGCGGTTCCTGAACGGGGGATTTGCTACTCAGATCATGTATAGGACCTTTTTTTTAGTTTTTATTTCCAGCAACAAGAAGTAACCATTTCCCTGTATCCTTGGTGCTTCAACTTACCCTCGTTTTTTTTGGTGGGAGCAGGTAGGAGTTATCATATTAGACTGAGACGGGCTTAAACAGAGCGCTATAGATAACGAAGTTTCATATGAACTTAACTTGCTTGGTATGGAGACATAGTTATTTTTGTGGGTGTATTACATTAAGCAGTCAAAAGAAAATGGGGCAACAAAGCTAAAGGTGGAGCCGAACAAAAATGAATCACACAGAAGAGTCAAAAACCAAGCGTTTAACCGATCCATCATTCGAAAGTTGTAACATGGGAAAACATGACTTATTTGTTCCTATCCCAAAACATGAAGTGACTGAATTACTTTTTAAGACTTGATGGAGGACTTGAGCAGCAGCTTCCTCAGTGCTTGCTTTTGTTGGTGGTGCTCCTCTATCAACCAAATATGGGGCAACATGCTGTTGTTTTTTTGAATGTCCAAAGATGATATCCTTGTAACTTTACAAACTGCACTTTCCCAGATTTATCCAAGATTTTCAGTCCAAACAAATCCTCCAGATTAATATTAGTCTGCCAAATTAGTAAATGGAAAAACATTAAAATTCGACATCCGATAATTGAATCTACTGTTGATATTTAGAAAAATTTGACATCCTACCTGTCTTGCTTTCTCCAACAAACTTGTCCTTTTCAATTAATTTTCTGGTGGTGATTAGATGGACGCGTTATTGCTTCTTTCTCAAACGAAATTGCCCTTTTCATATAATTTTCTGGTGGTAATTAGATGGACACGTTATTGCTTCGAGAGAAACTCCTATCAAAGCTAACTAGGAATTTTTAGGTAGTTCTATGAGATTTATGCACACTATCTAATGGTAAGCGTTAAAAATTAGATTTTTCTATATGCATTCAAATCAGTGGTCAGTAACATTGCTCTTTATCAATTATCGAGAAATCGTAGAAAGTTATATTAGACTTAGCTTGGGCTTTGTGAGTTACTCCTATAATTTACAACAACAAAAAAATCCTTAATAAATTGGCTACATAATGTCATTATTTTGAACTTGGTTTTGCTATAAATGTTTTGAATTAAAAAGATGTCAATTTTATGTAGGACTTGTACCTACATGTCAATCCTCCTAATTTTATCACTGCACTCTATTTCATCATTAAAAAGCGTAAATGAAATTCTCACCAAACATTTCAATACCAAAAGGAAACAATCAACTTGTTATTAACTCGTCCCGGGCTTGCTAATTACATTAATAAGCAGTTTACTAATCTTCATATTAACAAAAACGTAATGGAGATTAATATGTTATATCCCAAAATCAAACAAAAGACACTTCAGTAATGGTATTTTATTTTCCATTGTCATTAAGAAGAAGAATTTAATTAGTGGACCACTTGAGTAGCATCTTTATTCTTTGGGGCTAATATGGGGCAACATATTGTTGCATTTCTTGAATACCCATTTCAAGATGATACCCTGGTAACTTTATGAACTTCACTTTTCCTGCTTTATCCAAAGAATCCTCTATATAAAGATTAGTCTGCCAACAAAAATAAAGAAAAAAAAAACATATTATCACTCCTAAAATGTGACATGGTTATTGATTTTAGTTTAAATAGGAAAATAATATTACCTGGTGGAAAAATTTGAGAGTAACTTCCATCTTGCAACAGCAGAACATGATTGACACTTTTGACTGTAGCAGTATTAATAAGATGCTTGAGCTTACAACTACATCTCAATTTCAAGCAAGATACACAATGTTCACTATCTATGTCGCTCCATATAAGTTTTTCTCAATCTAATATTTAATAAGGCGCTTTGGCTTGGTCCACATAAGCTTGGCGCCCCAAGAGCTTCATCTTTGGGACAAGCGCTGCCTCAAACATTTTCAAAAGACTGCTCTAATTAAGTATTGCGCTATTTAGGCTAAGACATGCGAATTATGGCATTCTGATAAATTATGGCTATCTTAATAAAAATGAAAAAAAGCCTAAATTTTTTTTTTTTTTTCGGCGTACTGTAGAACACACCTCGTGAGGTCCAAAGACTGCCCTGCTAGGACACATTATTGAGTCTGAATACAGTGAATTGTTTTTAGCAGGTAAAACCCATTTTCTCAGTTGTTTTCAACTGCATTGCTAACACAGTTAATTGGAGGGACATCAGAGAAGATATAGAACAAAAAGAGCAGACAGCTTTCTTTTATATAACGAGATATTGTTGTCTTAATAGTAAAATTATATTACTAATGAGTGCCTCTTAATCCCAATGTTGAAATGGAATTAGCACTTGAATTTTGGAAACTTTTTCTTTCTAATAATGAAGCAAATAATTATAGATCTTACGATGTAAAAAGTTTCGATGGTAAATTGAGGGTCGGAAGAAGGGAGGAAATAGATAAATCATCACAGACAACTCCATAAATCGTGTTTGAGGCATTGTACAAAACTTAAGAGCAACTTCCCGCAAATATACAGACACTTCATCAATATTCAAAATAACTCTAAGATTTAGTTGCTTTTATCTGGATATGCAGGGTGGTGAAGAGAGCATTGGCGATAAAAATGGCCAATCTAGGCAAGTAGGCACTAGGCACCATGAACAGCACAAGCCCTTAATATTCGTAAGTGGTAACCAATCCTATAAGCAATAGATCATGAGCAGCAGCCTCAAACAAACTCTTTGCAACTACACCCTTGTGCCTTTAGGAAGTTGTATGCTACCTATTCACTTTACTGGTGAAATCACTTTTTGCAAAATCAAGCTATTAATGATCTAAGAAAGCAAATTGGTCCCAAGCTCCACAAAAGGTTGCTAATTGGGTGGAGAGTCATCCCAGACAAAATGTGGACAAATCTGTCACATGGTCAGCTGCCCTACTGTTCTTGAGAAGATAAACCACTCAGTAGTTATACCACCTTCTATAGGACTCTGCTGGCAGAGTTCCGGTCAATATTCTTGCTTACGTCTTGTCAACACTCATTTCCCCATTTTCTTCAATTCTTCAACCAGCTCTTGATCGACAGACTTTCATGTGAATCGGGGAGCCTAAAGAGCCCAGGACGAACATTTGACATCTTATCTTTAAGCCGTTAGGGTGCCGATGGTTTACCGGAAAGAGCATCTCTACCCCCCACGGGGTAAGGTTTGCTTACATCCTACCCTCCCCAGACCCCACTTGTGAGATTACATTAGGTATGTTGTTTTTGTTGTAATATCTTTAAGCCGTTAGGCCACTAGTTGTGCCATCATTTTCATCAACAGCTTCTATCCTCATGTGCTTTTCAACTTCAGAGGCTTCAGCCATATTGACCAGAGAGGATCATACAGGCTTGGTTGTGGATGAAATTGCACTATCGATTCTGTTATCAACATTCTGTAATCTAGGACTAATGTCTCGCTCCATGGAGTTGCTACATACATCATTCTGCCGGTTCTTCAAGCATTGATCTAGAGACTTCTCAACTGGGTCTACACATAGAGGCTGTGGTTGCTCATCCACCATTGTTGCACAATCAGCTTTGTTCAATACATCATTTTCAAAACCATTTAAATTTGCAAATGATGTGTCTGTAGAAGGAAGATTCATCATCGTATCCATCTCCTCACCAATCATGACACCTCCGTTCTCAGCAAACACACCAGCCGATGTGACCCCATCACGAGAATACAATTGAGTCGCACAAGTGGATATGGATAATGGGCTGGTTTGCATCTCAACAGAAGGGTTTTCCACAGCATGTCCTATATCTGCACAAGTGCCGTTTTCAGTAGCTACTCGATCAATCTGGCCACCACTCAAATTATCTGTGGTAGAAACTGAATGCTGGACCTTAGTCAGATCATCTACCACATAGGGCAATGTGTCTGTTTTATTGCTCGCATTGACCACTCCAGGCGTGGAAGCAGCCAGCTGAAGAGCTTGTCGCTTCGACTGGCCACTCCCAGGACCAAGTTGAGCTTTCAACTGCATCTGCACCCAGACAGCTAGGGAAAGTGCATGGTCACGAATCAAAGAATCATGAGGTGGGCAGTGTAACATATCAACCAGAGCCTGCATATATTGGAACATACTGACGGATGGAGTAATAGACCCTTTGTCACGTAGATATTTAATGCTTTTGAGAATATGCTCGCATAAGTTCCCCATTTTCGCCCAATTACAATCACAAAGTGCATACTCGGAAACTGGATTTCGAACAACATGCACTTGATGTCGATCTTCCTGATCAACAACTTTTGAATATTCACCCTCAACTAAGACATCAGAATCTGGAATCTGCAAAGATCTCTGCCAAGCTGTTAAGCCACTCATCCATTCATCCTTCCAGTATCGTGCAAAACCATCCTTCCCGGAGTACTCATCAAGCCAAAAGTAAGAATGCACTGTAGTACCTAGCTTATCTACAAGCCAATCAGCACGTTGATATACACTATCTTCCTTCTCATTCAATAACCTAAGCTTCAATTGGTTGTGATAGTACTCCATCGCCGAGCATGTCTCCTGGCTGGCAAGAGGAAGAGTTCTCAGAGCACTAGTCCAGAGCCCTGAGTAGACAAAATCTGTCAGCAACAAAAACCAGAGAGGAACCAACTAATTTATAAAGGGGAGTATCAAGATAATTTCAAGCATTCTGGAAGAATAATGTGTTTTAGTAGAATAATACTAAGCTAGCACGTCCTTTTGTAAGTGAGGACACTCAAACATGAAAGATTGCATGTATATCCACTAGGAAGGAGTTCCTCAATCTATAATAATTTAAATTAAATGCTTAACACTGTTAGCTATGTGGTGTGAACTGAGATCATTTGTTATTGAAAATTTGATAAGAGTTTTTGGACCTCTATTCAGACTTCAGACTGTTATTGTACGTACTTTTGTACTTCAAAACCTTCTTGGTGCTTTTCTTTATAATAATAATATATTTACTTTATGCAAATATCCACTAAATGTGGAACATAAAGAGAACTGTGTATCCACTTTCTCCTTTCCAGGAAGTCTATCTATCCCATTTTGTATGTTACAATTTTATTAATCAGATGAAAAATCAATTTCACTCGCAGATAATATTAGTGCTACAAGATATTTAAAAAATGATAAGGTAGTGATCGAAGAAAATATTTAATACTGAGAATCCCTCTGGCCACCCTTAGGACCACCGCAACCTTCGAAACTCGGGAATAATGACCCCCCCTCCCCTACGCTTCTCCGCGTAAATACCAGACTTAGTTCACTTGGAGCAGGGTGCGAACCTGTGAACTAAGTCACAAGTCCCTCAACCTTTGCCGATTGAGCTAAGCCCTGAATGCAAAAAGACTATTGTTTGCCACAGAGGTGCGTGAAACATCTTTTTTTATAACCAACTGCTGCACAATGTGGACAAAGGGAGTGTTAGTTTAAATTCATGCTAGCCCTGGATCTGAATCAGATTATGTGTGTCAAATGAGTTATAGCAAAATACCTGTTTCAGAGGTACGTCAATCTAACTCCAATAACAAATCTATTGGTACCTACAGAGACTATTTTACTGAATAGTACGCCTAACCTAGTCTTGGGTACCATGTGGCCTTAAAATAGTCCAAAAAGTCTGCAGCATCCACAAACTCTTCCATAAACTCTTCAAACAAATCAGCAGTTCCATCCCCTTTGCAGATGCGATGCACTGCCTGGCCTAGCCTCTTTGCAATTGCAGCACGGGTCTCCAGTTCTGAGCAATTCTTAATCAAGTTCTTATGCCATGCATGACGAACCCGCCAAAAGCATATCAATACAGAGCACTGAAACACTTCCCTGAGTGATAAACAAACAAAGATATAACACACCATTCATGCAAGAAAAAAACACGAAGATGAAGTAATGACTAAGAGGCACAATTTTAAGCTGCGCGAAATATATAATCTGCAGAACCACAAATTATGAGTGACTGAGAAAACACAAAAAGAAAAACTAGTGCCATGCCTAACATTCAGATAAACCTTCCACATACTGAATGAGCAAAGTATGCCTTAAGTTCCACCATTCATTTTAAATTTGCTATTATGTGACCTTTGGTGGATGAGCTCGACCACTAGATGTAGAAGCTGGGACCAGATAAAATGCTGACAGACTTTTTAATTCACTTATGTCAATAAGAAATATTATGGCTAATCGTGTATCAGATGCTGGCTTATTCTGTTCTTCCTTAGTTCAAAATATTCAGACCAATCCAACGGAACAACATTGAAATTGCCAGCCCATTTTACACTCATCTGCTAATATCCCCAAACCACAAGTCTAACATGATAAGTTACCTGGACCAAGACTATTAAAGTAAAAGCCTCACCCTGAACCCAAAAGATAGATGGAACTGGTGCAACTCTAGTTTGCCATGCTAAAGAGAACCCCCACGTCCATCAGGAAAATAAAAAGGAAAACAACCATGGTCATGGATTTGTATTGGGTTACACTATCACTTAATCCAAATGAATGCAGGACAAAATATTATAAGAACCTGATTGCAAGGACGTCAGCAGAAGGATCATCCACAATGAATCCAGCCAATTTCCAGTTAGGGTCTTTCATATGAACTCTGTTATATAGGGCCCTCATACATCTAAGTGTATCTCCACTTGCACATCTAGGTGCTATTATCCATGCCACCGGTATAGCCTTGTTGTCTGAGTTGAACACAACAAGACTGTGAATAGGATACTGGATGAATTTGCATAAAAGACAAAGTAAGATTTCAAGTATTCGGTCTTTCTAGAAATTTGGTAACAATATAAGCTAAAATACCTTTAATTTATTTGTTCCGAACTTTGAATCAGAGGCCAGAAGGCCATGATTTCCAAACCGGATCAGTTGTTGCAACTGCCATTCTGTTTGAATGCCCAACACAAAAGGGTCTGAATCCGAGAAATTCTCATAAAAGAACACTTGATTCTGGTGACTTTCAATCCACATACTAATGCTGACTGCATCATCTGCGTCAAGTTCATATGTAGAGCGCCGTATGCTCCTCTCTTGTCTCCGAACATACCTGTGAGTTAAAAGGTCATCTCGGTTGCACGGGCCTCCTTGTCTCTCCACTGATTCATTGTGTCTCTGCATGATTGTTTCCACAGACACTCCAACATAGAGCAGGGACAAAACTCGGAGACGAAGATCCTCTGAGATGTACGGCGCATACATGGCGCGTGTTCCAGCAGACTTTTTGTCCTGTGGGCCATGGCATGGTAATCCTTTCTTATCCACGTGCTTATCTTGGTTATAGATGATAAGTGCTACAGATGGTTCAGCAATTAAGCGTTTAACAATAAAATGGCAGGTGCACCCCCTCTTTGTATTAGGTCGCCCAGCAGGTTTTTTCTTAGGAATGTATGTGGTTCTACTCGGTCGGACGATTCCTCCCTTTCTGTGGTCATCAGGACCAAAGGAGCACCAATACCTAAAGAATCATAAGGTTATTTCTATAAAAATACATTGTGGCAGTTACTAGGAATTGAAACAAGCTAAAGAGATAAAAGTACAGCTTACAGAATATATTCAAGGATGCCATCAACTTTAGGCTTGTAAGTCGTCTCCGCAGGTCGACGTCTCCGAGCTTCAACATGGAATCTTGTTGGACATTCTTTACTAGCAGATTCACCCCTAACAAAGTCATCTACTCTAGCAAATGGAATGAGAGCAACTCTGTCTATGTTATCGCGATAGCCTTCTACCTTGGACCAAACAAGTTCAGCAAAAGAAAATTCCAAAGTTGGGGGGCTCTGAACAGGAAGGGAAAGAATTTGATCCCATCTAGCCATCTGTAATAATAGAGGGGAAATGATAAGGGCAAGTAAAACAGATTACACTGGATTGCAAATGTTTACTAATCAGCTTTGAATACTCTTCCTTATTGGCATTTGGTGTTTTAAAAGGTGGGGGCATGATACAAGTGTTTTACCTACCCGGGGGGGGGGGGGGTAAACCCATGGATTTTTATTTTAATACAAACCTAGTGAGTTGTGGGGTCTGGGAGGGTAGAGTATACGCAGACCTTACCTCTACCTTGGTATGTAGACGGTTGTTCCCGAGAGACTATCGGCTCAAGACAAAGCACAAGAAAAACAAGAGAAACGGTCAGACCCGGATGAAAATGCTGGTATCAAAAGCGAATAAGTCATGATAACGCATCCTGAAAAAAAAAATAGTAACTAAAGCAAGTAATAAGATAAACAGAGCACACTAGAGAACACATAGCAGCAGAAATCAAACGATATGGGACTATAAAGCAATATTGCGCCTACTAGTATGATAGACTAAGTGGACCTACAATAATAACACTATAACTATCAGTTTATAAGCGTAAGTAGGATCACTGAACTACCTATTACCCTTCTACCCTAATCCGTGTCCTCCATACCCTCCATAAATTAATGAAATAAACATAAATCTCAAACTCGTTCGAATCGCAGGTCGATCCAACTCTTTTCATTCAATTAAAAAGAAACGTCATAATTTGACTATTTTACAATTGCTACCAATCTATCACAACCCTCCTTTCGGGTTGTACCAGCCATATTTTTCACACAGCCAATATTAAGCATTATTTACAAAAATTGTGAAAATTAATAAAAGTTGTAACATTTTAAAACATGGCAATGAAGTGTAAGAAAATTCACGCAAGCGTCAAACAATACCAACAAGTATAAAAATATCATGATACAGCAACCATTAACATCACAGAAATCCAAACATTATAAAGAAACATCATAGAGCCCCCGTCTGGATTAGCTGAATTTAAGTAGCTTTTAAGCACCAAGTGCTGAAAAGTACTTTTCTAGTGTTGGAGTTACGCGTTTGGATCGAAGTGTTGAAGCTGAGAAAAACGTTATTGATGTGTTTGGTAAACAAGTGCTAGTAAGTACTTTTTCCTGTTAAAATGACAGAAATATCCTTAAATCTGTTAACACTATAAAAGAGCTGATTACTACAAGATTTTTAATTTAAATTGATTCAAATACAAAATAATGTATAGTATTTAAATTCACTTCCAATGTACAACAACTATCCCAATTGCATCTTCATATGCCATCAGGTTTGAGTTGGATTTGTACAAATTGATCCCTATATCCTAATTTGTTGCATGATTCAATTCCTCTGTTTATACATGCGAAATTAAAGTAGAAAGTAGCTGACATTGATTTTTTATACTTTTTACTCACCATACTGCCATAGGATTGACTTGCAATAAATAGCCAAAATGACGATTTAAAGAAAAGGAAGCAGTAAACTCCGACTATCAACAACAGCCTGAACAATTCAATCATCACCAACATTTGAAGACACTCAGCATACATCTTAAAAGATAAAATAAAGGTTTACTGATGAATAAAATTGTCGATTTAAGAAATGTAATGGAAATCATTTTAATGTGTTATTTATATAGATGTCTAAGGATCCATGAAGTCCAAATGTTAGCCAGAAACACAAAAGTAAAAAGAATACAGTAACTAGGGCTGGCCAGTGGGCCGGGCCGACCCGACCCCGTCCCGGTCCCGACCCGACCCCGACCCCGACACGACCCCGGTATTAAAAAAAAAAAAAAAAAGCGGGACCGGGGCTCGAACCGGGGCGGGACAGGGTATGGTCCCGCCAGGCCCGACCCCGCCAGGCCCCGATCCCGCCCCGACCCCGCCCCGACCCCGCCCCAAATCCCGCCCCAGCTCGACCCTTTGCACAAAATAGCCGTTGTCCAACGGCCATTTTACATTTTGGCCGTTGGACAACGGCCATTTTAGGCCTCCCCCTCCCCCAATCCCCCCTACCCCCCTTTATATTTATTTTTAACCCCTATAAATACCTCATTCCTCTTCTTATTATTTTCACAAATCTTTCTACTCTCTAATCTCTCAATCAATCTCTAATTCTCTATACAACATTGTCTACATATTCAATCTATTTATTAATTTGAGAATTGGGAGTGAAGTTGGCAACTAGCTTGAGGATTATCTATCGAGCAAAGTTTCAATTTTCAACCTTCGATTACACGTCGACTCTACGTCGGCTTTGGTACATTCGTGCTCTCATTAAATTATTCTTTTGTCTTTATTTCATTTACCACAGTTAATTTCATTATCTGTCACTATTTATTAGCATAATTAAAATGAAAGGACTAAGAGGCATGTTGTAAGGGTAAGGTCGCTTCTTCTAGTAGGGTGGTAACAAGGGCAAAGTGGTACTTCTTCTAGTATTCCTGTTCCAGTTATTCCTAGACAAGATGATTTTATAGATCCTGAAATGTTTCCTGAAATACCATATGATCTTGACACAAATGATTATCCTGAAATTGAAGAAGTTTTAATTTAGATGACACTCTAGTTGATGATACACCTATTAATGAAGATGATGATACACCCACTAGTGAAATGCCTCCTATCCCCCCTACTATGAGACGAGGTCCGGCAAAACGACCATTAAAATCAGTTGTATGGAAATATTTTGACAGGGACGTAGCTAATCAAGTATTGTATGTAAAACTTGTAAAAATATTTATTCTTTTAAACTGGACAAGGTCATGGTGGACGGGGTTTAGGAAGACACTGTTGCAAAAACACAAAGTCTTGCATGCCCAATACATGATTGAAAAAGCGGTGAACAAACGCCTCTCAATCGGGACAAGGTTCACATACTATCGTCGGAGAAATCTGTGGTCAAATTAACCCTATGACGGGGAGTCAGAGGCACTAAATATGATAAACATAAAGATAGGAAGCACTAGCAAAATTAGTTCTTTGTGGAGGTTTGCCTTTTCATTTCTGAATCTCCGGTTTTATTCATTATATTAGAGATATGTATAATCTCGCTTATAAAGGTTTTCCTAGATCAATTAAAAGAGATGTATTTAAATTTGCATGAATATCAACAATATTTACGTTATGCATTATATCATTTAAATTGCAAAGTTGCTTTAACTTCGATATAGTCGTAGTACTAACGCCATGATTATTTAACGGTAACTGTCATTGGATAGATTATAAATGGTCTATGCAAAACGTATTTTAGCATATAGATATATAGATAGTAGGCAATAATGGTGAGTTTATTTGTAAAATATTTATTCAATACGATTATTACGGAATAACCGATAAAGTTATGAGTATTACATTAGATAATGCATCTTCTAACAATTACGCTATTAGTATTTTAAGAAATGTTTTAACTCCGTCTTTTCCAAAACATTTTCATATCAAATGTGCGTGTCATATTTATAACTTAGTTGTAAAGGATGGTCTTTCACTTTTTCAAGATATTCTTGAAAAATACAATTTGCTATACACTTTATTTTTAAAAATAATAGAATTCAACAAAGAAAAGAATATAAAAACTTGCCACGATTGTGGACTATCTTACGTAAAAATTCAGAAGAAGTACCAACTAGGTGGAATTCTTTATATGACCAACTAGTTGTTGCTTATGACTATAGAAAACCTATTACTTTATTTTTAACGCCCATAATCAAAATCCAAATGATATGATTGTGATATCTTGATTGGGAGAAAATTAGAGAACTTATTGTATTTTTAGAAAATTTTCAACGAGCAACAAAAGAATTTTCTACTTTATATTATCCTACTATTTCAACTATGTTGTTTTATATAGCTATAATATTTTTACTTCTTAAAGAATATATGGAAAAACACGCTTATCGCATGACTATTAAAAAAATGTTTATGAAATTAAAAATATTTTATTCCTATTCCCCTATTTATATTATTGGTCTTTGTATTAAACCCGACTATTAAAGTAGAGGGTTGTAAAAGTCTTATTGAAAATATATATACTGTATGGACGCACTACCACCTCCAACTCCCAAAAATTTAAATGTTGAGCCACCTATTGAACTAACGCTAGAAGAAGTGTTGAATAGCGTAGAAGATGAATGCAAAAAGTATATCGGCATTACCAAGAAGAAAGTGCTAGTAACCAACCGACTTTTGTATCATCTTCTTCTTCAACACAACCTAAAAACGACAAGCGCTTTACGTGGCTAGGCCTAATATTAATTCTATTGAAAGCCTCGTAAATAAAATGCGGTAGCGATGCTAACCAAATTAGTGAGTTCGATGTTTTTGTTTTGCGGTAATTTACCTTACCAAGCGATTATCAATGAAGGGAAAAGGAAGACTTGTTAAATATTGGAGCGAATGAGAAGACATTTCCGACACTTTCAATGATGGCGAGATATTTTGAACATTCAGCGTCATCGCTTCGAAAGCGCTTTTTCTCGCAGATTTCAAATAGAGAGCACGCAGACACTCATTAGCCTGAGACACTTGGAGATGGCGGTACTATTCAGAGATCGATACGAGCTGAGCGGGCGAGGCGCGATCAACCAGAGATTAACGAAGATGGCGACAACTACAACGACATTTTATCCAAGGCATGAGTAGCGGCGTGGAACAATTTGATCAAGATATACCAATTCCAACCGAAGAACCACAAGAAATTATAAAGAAATTAGAAAAAATATTTTCAAATTGGTAATTTATTTCATTGCAATTTTTAAATTTTTCTATGTCTTTCACTCTTTTGCAATTTTTTTCAACAACAGTACACTACAATGTAATTTTGAATCTTGTATATTTGATATTTCAATGAAATTAATAATATAAAAGGCACAAAAACAGCTTTGGGATGTTTTTTTTACACTATTCTTGTCTTTGTTTAATTATTTAGTTTATAACTTTATACTTTATACTTTATAGTTTATACTTTATAGTTTATAGTTTATACTTTATAAATATATTATAAATTATAATACTATAAGTCTATAATATGACAAGTATATGTTATACTTAATGTTACTTTGTTAGTACTTAGTAATTTATTATTTTTAATTTAGTGAAAAAATTAAAAAAAAAAAAAAAACCCGCCAACCCGTCCCGTCCCGACCCGACCCGTCCCGACCCCCTACCCAACGGGATCGGGACGGGACATGGTATGGTCCCGCCCGACCCGACCCTCCAGTGCCCGCCTCGACTCGCCTTTCTCACTCGACCCGCCCGACCCTCGCTAAACCCGATCCGGTGGGCTGCCCGCCACCGGCGACTTTATCAAGTAGTCCCATGCATTCCAATTTATAAGAAACTCTTTTTTTAATCAGTCCAATTTATAAGAAAATCTCAAGACATATCAAAATGTTTGAAGACATTCCATTAACTACAACTTTCTCAACTTTAAAGAATTCTAACATTGAATAATTCATATTTTTAATTTTGTTTGTGATATTTCATCAAGGTCTGCGTGCATCGTACTCTGACACTGAGTATGTTGTTGTTGTTGTGATATTTCATCAATCAAATTAACTTTTCGACCATTAATCGTTACATTATTTTCACAATTTTTTTAATAATCGCGGTGTCTGAACCAACTTGTGCGCAACTCGACTAATTCCACGTAGTATGCTAACAATTTTTTAAGAAAATCAAATACAAGCAACTAGAGCAGAAGTCTCTTATTTATTTAATTTGGGTAAAATTTAATATAATATCTAAAACCGGAGACAAACTCTTAATTAAACAATTTTTTTCTTTTGATAAATAAATTCATTAGAACAACTAGTGCTCATCATGATTGAAAACTTTCTAAAGCCACCTTTCAACCAGTGTACCAAGTGCCACTTCGTTAATGCGAGTGTTAAAATATGTATTTCCTTCATCCCAATTTATGTGATTAATTTAACTGGACCCAGAGCTTAAAAAATAAAAGGATGACGTTTGAATCTTGTGGTTTAAAATAAGTCAAAGATATTTGTGTGATTATAAAACATATTGTTTAGCGTTAAAAGTTAAATTGTTGTAAAAAAATGTGTCATTCATTTTAGTACCGATTAAAAAACAGATAAATTGGGACATGTAAAAGTATAGACATTCAAATATATCCAAAAAAGTAAAAGTAAAAGTAGAATGATAACATATGGATATTTGGAAGAGATACCTATTGAGATACATCAAGCTGTCAACGGTTGAGTAGGAGGAAGGAGAGTTGCAGGTGGCGGAGCTTGGTGGCGGCAAGAGGCTGAATTAGGTTGGGTTATACTATATATTTTTACAAGGATATTTTTATCTGACTGGAAATGAAATTTTTTAAGGGTAATTGACACTTTGACCCTTTCAAGTTTCGAGAATTGTCGTTTGGCCTCTTTGGATTATGTACTGCATTACCATTTAGGGGTCATTTGGCGATTATGCGTGAAGACTGAAGAGTAGGAGTATATGAATTTTTTATTACTAGACTAGATATTGTCATAAGCATCTACACTGTTTGGTGGACTCTTATATTCTATCAATTGGTATCAGAGCAGGTTCTTTCTAAAGGTTCACACCTAGAAAGGATCTTTCTAATGGCTACTCCACCAAACCTAGAGGAAGGACAATCTACCACAAGACCACCAAGATTCAATAGAAAATATTATGGGTGGTGGAAGACTAGAATGTATGATTTCATTATGGATGAGAATTCTGAGTTGTGGGACATCATCACAGATGGTCCTCATGTTCCCATGAATACATATCTGGCTTATCTTACTCGGAGATTTCAAAAGATGACCCAGAAAAATAGTGGGTTCCCCAGGAAAAGAGGCACAAGCAAAAATCCCAAGAGAAATGACTGTTGTCACGTGTGGAAAGTCAAGCAGGACTACTATCTGAAAGAGAAGCAAAGAGGAACCAAGTTTCTGAAAAATTCAAAAGCAGAGATGCAGCTCACAATGTTATGAAGCAAGCTTTGGCCGTCTGGGGAGACACATCCAGCGAATCTGAAGATAGAGATGATCAAGGAAATGCATCTATGATGGCTATTGATGATAATATGAGTCAATATTTGGACTTATGGCCAAATCTGATGTTGAAGATGACGAGGAGGTAAACTTTCTTGATGTTCAGAAAAACTTGAAAAATTACTCTCAGAAAAAGCTGATGTCATTAGCAAATATGTTGATTGATGCATATCATAGTCTCATAAAAGAAAAAAATGTTTTTTATTGAAAGAATTTGGTGAAATAGAGCAAGAAAGAAATGCCATGGTAGGGACTATTGCATATTCGAAGGAAAAGCTTGATGAAGTATCTAGAGAAAATTTCTTATTAAAAAGTCAATTTAAAAAGTGGATGAACACACCCTCTAAAGAAAGGAAGAAGCTAGTAAGATTCAGCTTGAACTTGAAAACGAACTTAACAAAACTAAGATGAATCTTACTGCTACTCTGGAAAGGAACAAACAGCTTCAAGAAAACTTAAAGAGAGTAAAAAATGATCTGGACAAGTCACTTCGATGGACCTGGTTCTCCGATGTGATTACCCCTATGTATAAGAGCAACACAGGAGGAAGGGAAGGTATTGAATTTCAAAAGGCTAAAACTCCCTACAATCCACATAGCAAGTATGTTACTACTTCTGAAAATTGGTTATGCACTCACTATGGTCAAACTAAATGCATGCAAAGCCAAAATTCAAGTTGTCCAGGAAAATAAGAACTTCATTAAAAAGAAATCTAGAACAGAGGGACCTGATCTCCGAAAAGGAAAAACTGGTTTGCCTGCATGGACTAAAAAAGCTTAATGCGCCCATTCTATCATTCTAAGGGACCCAAGCTGGTTTGGGTTCCTAAATCTAATCAATAACTAAGTTTGCAGGCTGGAGTGAGAGGAAGGAGTCAAAAATGATATATGGATAGTGGCTGATCAAAGCATGTGACTGGAAAAATGAATGATTTCCTCTCACTCAAGGTCTTTCAAGGAGGGAGTGTGTCGTTTGAAAATGGCAAGAAAGGTCACATTCTTGGCATTGGCAAAATTGATGAAATGAAGTAAAGTTCCTATCAGCTTCATACACTGTCACCAACATCAAATATGAAGTTGATAGCAAGAAGAGACAAGAACATATATAATGCTATTTTTTATTCTATAAATAGCAATAATTTGACATGTCTCAGTGCTCTAGATGATCTGACATGGCAAAATATGGATATTTTTTATTCTTTAAATGATAATGATCTGACATGTCTCAAATCCTCTTTCAAACTAAAGAAAGAGGTAAGTACCTCAAGGCCACTTAAACTTCTTCATATGAATTATTATGGACCAATGAGAATTCCAAGTAGAGGGGGAAAGAGGTACATCTTTGTTACTATTGATGACTACATGACTACTCCAGATTTATTTGGACTCTGTTTCTAAGAAGTGAAGATGAGGAATTTTCAAAAGTTCCTCCTGAGTCAAGTCAAGCAGAGTAATGAATAAGATGCAACAGAATCTCTAGAAGGCACAGAGGACCTGATCCCTCCATTACCCCACTAGAAGTTGACGCCGATAAGCGATGTCAGAGCGCATAATCTGGCCGACAAAGAAGTGAAGTCACGCATCTTCAATGATGGATTGAACATAGAGGAACATGGTCCCTCGAATCCTGAAGTTCAAGTATCCAACTGGAAGCACAAGGGATCTCATCCACTTCAAAATGTGATTACTCCCTTAGACTCTGATATTCAAACTAGGTCTAGGGCGAGAAACATGATTGCCTTCTCAGCTTTCTTGTCTCAAATTGAACCCAAGAATATTGAGAAAGCATTGAAAGATGCTGACTGGATAGCTGCTATGCAAGAAGAGCTTCATCAATTTGAGAGGAACAAAGTGTGGCACCTGGTCCCTAGGCTTTCAGACAGAACAATAATTGAGACTAGGTGGGTGTTTGGCAATAAGCTTGACAAGGCTCTGTATGGTTTAAAGCAAGCTCCTCGGACATGGTATGAGAGATTGTCAAAATTCCTTCTTGAAAATGGCTTTACAAGAGGGAAAATTGACAACACCTAATTTCTGAAGAAAAGGGTTTGATTTGTATGAAGTTCTGTAAGACAGAGGATCAGGTAGCCGACATCTTCACCAAGGCACCGAGTAGGGAGCACTTTGAAAGCAATCGCTTAGAGTTGGGCCTGATCAAACTCAACTAGTTGGTCCCTCACAAGATCCGACAATGATTGGCTATGTTACGAGAAAGATCCATCAATGATTGGCTATGTTAAGAGGAAAGGTACACTGCTAAAAAATATTTTTTGGTGACAGCTAACTCACTTCAGATCACATGGTATACACATTACGGCGCTTTCAGGACAACACAAGCATACGTGACATTGCATCTTTCGGTGTTTTTACCTGAAATTTTCAAAATTGTCAAGGGACTTGGTCCTTGTGACTCAAGTTAGTAGTCTCTTCAGTGCTTATATGTTTTTGAACTGCTTAAGGTGCCAAGTCCCTCTTTCAAATTCAAAATTATATTCCTTTCAAATCGTTGCATCGCTTTTGAACCGACCTGATCCCTCTTCTTACACCCAATCAAAACCGTCACCTTCTTCCTCTTAAATACAACTTTTCTTATCTCACTCCCCACTTAAACTCTTAAATTTTCATCTTGTTCTCTCTCTCCTAAGCATAACGGCTATCTAAGTCTCTCTACATTCTTCCTATCTTTATTCCCTAACCAAAATTAACCATGTCTCATCAAGAATCTTCCATTCCAAACTTGGTTGAAACAAACCACGCTCCGTCACCTTCCGACGCTCCCACATCTACTGAACCGATACCCCTGTTTCACCCCCAAAAATCCCAATCTCCACCGACCAAAACCCCACTATCACATCCCAAAATCCTTCATTTCTGGTCCTCCTAGGACTCGTAAGAGTCAAACTCCAAAGCAATTTGTGTCCTCTTTCTCGATTGAAAAGCCTGACTTAGTGGGAAGTTGGCAAACTATTTGTGTCAAAATACAGAGGAAGTAGAAAAAAAACGATGATGAAATCGAGGTTACGAGTCAAACAGTTGAATAAACAATGGTACAAGACCAAGTGAACGAAAACTTGATCTCTGGCGACATGCATATGAGTAGAGATACTGGTGGTGTAGAGGAACCTGATAGTGTTAAAGGGGTGAATGAGATGTCAATGGAGTTTGATGGGTCTATATCTGAGATGGGTCAGGCTAGATCTAATATTTTGGAAAGTGATTGAGATTATTATTGGGTTTGTCGATACCTTACGGGCATTGACGGGAAGTGAAGGAGTTGAGTGAGTTCAAGAGGAAAAAAGAGAAAAAAGGGAACTGAAGGAGGGACCTGATCCCTTACCCCAAGGAGAGTCTGAGTCACCTGCACTCAAGAAAGCTCCTAGTTGGGATGAGACACCAGATTCCTCATGGATAAATCTGAACGTTGATGTTGATTCCCAAACAGTATCTACTATTGTTGTGCCATTGGGAGATCCTTCTCATATGTAGGAACCAGGTTCTCCTAGTCCTACTCAGGCTATTGATTCTGATGGCGATATTGTACTTAGTTCTATGCGTCAACAGGCCACTGGTGGTAAGAAACATAAGAAAAATGGTGGGTACAAAGACAGAAAACACAATGCTCAAAAATCTCCTAGAACTAGACAAGCGAAAAAGGCAGCAAATGAAATCTTTGGAATCAGCCTTGCACGCAAGTAAGGAAGAAAGGCTAGCGTTGTGATGTATGAGGGCGACATGTCACAAAAAGAGGAGTGTGAAACTCGACCTCTCCCTCAAAGGAAGAGGAAGAGTAATACCAGTAATACCAGTGAGAAACCAAGTTCCTCAAAGAGACAAAAAACTATGATAGATGAGAAAACAAAGAAGGAGATCTTGAGGAGTCAAAAGGTTTTGTTAGGAAGAGTGTTTGACTTTGACATTGCTGAGAGGTTTGACATGAAGGAACTACTTGAGATTGTTGAGTTTAAAAAATATACTCATCTCTTTGTCCCACTAGTACATAGTGTATATGAAGCAGATGTGGCTGAATTCTAATGGGACAGACTTTGAGTTGGATGAGTTGAAACTTGGAGAAATTCTGGAAGTCCCGACTAATAGGTCTGGAAAGGCGTCTGAGGCTTTTATGAATGTAATTATGACAAGGGGGGTCTATTACTAGATCAAGGCTCTTCAAGGAGCTTAAATCAGATATCAGCTTTTGTTTGCATTCGTCAACAAGGTGTTGCTTTCAAAGGCTGGAGGACGTTCTATTGCCTATGTAGCAGGCCTGGTCCTTCTTGAGGCTCTATCAACCTTTAAAACCATCAGTCAGCCATCATGATTGAGCACATCATAAAAGTTGTTAATCTGAGAGGCGGCATGGCCTTCCATGGGTTCTCTTGACAGCGTACTTGTGCATTTCAAAGTCAAAACCGGAAAGGCTATCATGGGCACCAAAAAACATATATTCACCATGGCGACTTTGGAAGAATGTGAATGCGTGTCAAAGAAAAGTAGTGTTGGCGACAACTCTACCATTTTGACTCTGATTGAGGCTCAAGAAATGTCCATCTTGAGATTCGGTTAGAAATGAGAATGTTCTCTGGCTGAAAAGGCACAAGAACCTGATTCTCATAGTGTTGTGGAGGCTGCAAATGCTGAGAATAAGAAGCTGCGGGTTGAAAATGAAAAGTTAAGACAAAAGGTTGAGAGCTTCGTGATTAGATGCTCCAGGATCAGCGCACTAAAAGTGAAAGAGTGGATATGCTTCTCAAGGCACTGAATTAATTTCTCTACCAGCCTCTATCATATTCCCTATGTTCTTAAGACCTGGTCCTCCTCTTTAAGTCTTGTTCTTTTGCTTCTTGTTTTTTCCTTAATGACATTGACACTAATGGCAGTTTAATTATCACGTTCTATACTATTTTGGCTACTATGTTTTCTAATGATATATCATATATGTGCAATTACTCTATTTTATGCATTGACACAAGCTTATTTTTCATGTTTCTGCTTATGTTGTGTTGCCTAAGTGGCCCCAAGTTAATGTTATTGAACTTCTTTTTTCTTGTGTCGCTTTGATTACTTTTTCAATGATGTCAAAAGGAAGAAAATAAAGGGAAATTGAATATGCTTGCTATGACTGAGGGGGAAGTTAAATGATAAATTATGTTGCCTTGATTAACATTTTATTATGCTTGAAAGATAGGTCTCATCCGTAGGGGAAATAAGTGGGGAACCTGGTTCTCAGGGGATATCAATTATGTGTTTGTCATCAAAAAGGGAAAAATTGATAAGTTATGTCATATGATATTTTGATGATTTGACAAACATGTATGAAGTACTGATTCTTTGAATTGGGAGCCTGATTCTCAGGGGAACAAGTGGGGATCTGGTTCTCAGGGGAACATAAAATATGAGTTTGTCAGGGGAAATTGATAAGTTATGCTATGATATGTTTTGCAATAGATTGTAATTTGAAGTTGCTCAGTTTAGTGAAGTTGGAAAATACTATTCTGGTAGGTTGTGATTTTTAATCCCTTGAGCAAGGAGTTTCCACGTAGATATCTTGTATTATTTATTTTTCGTTTTACTTAAGGGAACAGTTAGAGAACCTGATTCTCTACACTATTTGGTGGATTCTTATATTCTATCATAGCTAAATAGAAGTATATACGAGACAAATTCAGCAAAATAAAAAGCTTTTAGCACACACTTATTGCATTCAATTTTTACTCATTATACATAACAAAACAGAAAGTTTATCTATTACATAAAGCAAACACGGCTACTTGAGGTAAAAACGCTAAGATCAATTCACAAGGACGTAAATTTAACAAATTCTGAAACTAGAGATAATGAGTTTTCAAAACTAAGCTAAATAGAAGCATATATAAGACAAATTCAGTAACATAAAAGCTTTTAACACACAATGCATTCAATTTTAAGTCATTATACATAACAAACAGAAAGTTAAGCTATTACATAGAGCAAACACGGCTAATTGAGGTAAAAACGCAAAGATCAATTGACTAGGACCCTAAATTTAACAATTCCAGATCTAGGGATAATGAAAGTTCAAAACTGAGCTAAATATAAGCATATACGAGAGAAATATACGTATACATATAGAAATACGTGTATGGAAGAGAAATAGAGAAACGGAGAGAGAGTTTATCGAGATTTACGCTACGGAGAGAGCACGGTGGTGACGGTTACAGATCGCCGCCGTGTGCGGCGGATAGAGGAGGAAAGGTCGCAGGGAGAGGGGCGCGCCGAGTAATATTTTCTCCACAGCTGTCGTGTTAATAATAAAGATTTATTTTTTGGGAAGTTGAGAAGAATTTCCTTTGCCTAAATAGTAAAAATTTAAATTACACGCTTTCCTCTTTGTGATATTTTAATTTGATATCAGCTCACTTTTATAGCTTACAACAAGTCAACAACTACTAGTATTAATAACTTTAAAGTCGTTAAATCATTCAAATTTTAATTTGTTAATATTGTTATTATTAAATTAACGTTTTAATTTTATAATTTTAATATAATATATAATTTAAAATTATATTTTAAGTTTCTTTTTTAGTCAAAAAAACTAATGTATTAAAGGATTAGAAGAACTAATAATATCGTGGAGTGGACGGAGATGTTCCACTTTTAATCAAAAGTATCGGGTTCGAGTCTTGAGTATGATAATATGGAGTATTTCTCCCAGAAATGAACTCTACCCGATGTGAATCCGTATATATATATATATATATATATATTATTATTATTTTTGTGAAGGAACATATAGCTTACTCTTTCAGTGCGCTCTGGTAAACCCCGATCGACGCATAGCCGCAAAACCACGTCAGTCGTTTAACCACACTTGAGAAGTCATGTGTGACAGACTCAACCAAGAAAGTTTATGCAGGGGATCGAACTCGTGATCTTGCGGTCCCGCGCTCTACTGCTACACTAACTTGACTACCGTTGCGGGTGTGAATCCGAATATATGAAGCTAGGAAGCGGAGATAGAGTTCAGGCTACATGTTTACTTGAACACAATATTTTTTATCAAAATCTTATATTTGTGTTAATTTTTCTATTAAATATATAAAAATAATTTATCAAAAATCTAATAAAATGTTTGTTTTAGAATTCCAAATACATAACTCAAAATTTTGAATTCATTTTTTCTTAAAAAAGTTTTGGTTAGTTAAATATAAAGCGAATGCCGTTGGGAACAACTAATTATAGGGCAGCAGCTTACAGCCTAGAACCTTTACTGTGTCAACAACATGACCTTTCAATGATCACTCATCATTCCTATTAAATATTAGACTGAATATTCTTTTGGATTTGCTGATATCCATAACAAGAATGCGGAGAATACATTTGATTATGCAGTCAACGACTATATTTGGAATGAAGTTAAAGTATAAACAGAGAAGGTCATGATGCCTAATTAGGTATCCATATTATAAGTTGTGTCTAATTCACCCAAAGTAGGAAAAAAAAGTTAAAAAGTATTTGTTTGGTTGGGTGGGGGGTGGGGAGGAGCGGATATTATTAGAATGTAGAAATATCAAATATAGCAGAAACAAGAAATGACTTCCTTAATTAGAAATCTCGAATTGGAGTTCTCTCGGTACAGAATCACCTTTGTTATTCCATATGGTATAATTCAATAATATATTCCGTAAATCTTCATTACATCAAACCAAGAACCAAAATTCATGCACACAAAATTCCTTTTACAGTCGTTAGGCCTACAACATAGCATAGCAGACAAGTTCCTAACTGAATCTCTTTTTGGTGCTTCTTAATCTTCTTTCTTCTTGTCAGTGGACTCTCAAAGAATTAATTAAGGGACTAACTCAAACTTGCAATTTGCTGCAGCAGACACAATGGAGTTGGAAAAGCTTGGTTTTATTGACAATCTTGAAACTAAAAATGCAAAGAACTCCATAAACGAGAAAAAGGGAATGGTATCTGCAACTTCGTGGAGGACTCTCCTGTCGTTAGACGGTGTAATGTAGATTGACATGATCAACATCTAATCCTCTGAGCTTTGCAAACGATTCTACCCTCCCTTTAAGTGTGTGAAGTTCCCTCAACCTGTTAAGTAGAATAATACAATTAAAAGATACTATTAATGAAGGATAAAATGTAGGCAATTAAAGCTTCTAGTTTGGGATTTGTAAAGATATGGTCCTCGGTTCTAACTCAACCCCAAAACTGGCTTCATGAACAGAGGATTTGCCAAGTCCATTTACCAAGACCACTTGTCCATTCGCCAACCAATGTGGGACTCTAACCCATTCTAACACCGCCTTTACTCCTAAGCCCAACTGAGAGGGTGGACAATTTAACACGGAGGCCCAAACAGCAAAGGACCTGACTCTAATGCCATGTAAAATACAAAGACAATGGAACAATTTTCTTATGGTATTATTCCAAGAATAAGAGCTATTTGTAGGTTGTACAAGTAAATCTCTGTAAGGAAACAAAATTAGAAAAATCCCTAAATATCTCTACCTATGATTGTGCGTAGATTTTGTAACAAGATAAAAGACTTTAATGGAAATCCTTAGGAAAAGTTCGAAAAGATGTTCACCTTGCAATATCCGCACGCCTTTTTGCCTCTTCAGCCATCACACTGATTTCTCTGAAAGTGTAATTCTCTGGCAACGTTCTAGTTTCTGCGGCTTGAAGGCCATGAATTGTCCTCTGTTCAGCAGCCCATGCTGCTTCGCGGGCTTCCTTACCGAAGTCCTTTCTGTTGGTGAAAGCCGTCTGGTAAATGAAAATGTGTTAACATTATATGGCAAGAACCAATTAGAGTCGCGGCCCTTCGGAGAGATATATCCGTTGGTGGACTTGATATTGTCGCTATCAGATATCCCGTTTGCATCGCTGTACCCCTCTAGTACCGCTGGATATCTTGAATAGTGTAACCCGAAATGTATCGTGAACTTTAGGAACTGTAGTATCCTGTTCAACTCTTTCTAGTGATGCTCACTTGGATTTCGAGTGAACCTAGCCAATTTATTGACTGCATGAGCGATATCAGGTCGAGTGCAGTTTGTGATATACATCAGACTACCAATCACCTGCACATATCACTCCTGGAGTACGGGCTTACCCAGATATTTGTCAAGCTTTTGACTTATATCCAATGGTGTTGATCTGAATGGTAACCGAACATCCCAAATTTCTTCAGTACATTCTCAATGTAGTGAGATTGAGATAAGACCAGTCCATTAGATGTCTTAGATATCTTGATCCCTAAGATGACATATGCAATGCACATATCTTTCATGTCAAAACACTGTTTTAACACGTTCTTAGTCTCTAGGATTATTCTAGGACTGCTTCCAGTAATCAAGTCATCTACATATAGACATATCATGATGAAGGATTTGACATTTCCTTTCATGTTGACACATTTGTCATCTCCATTAATGGCGTATCCTTTTGATAGTAGAGTACTATCAAATTTCTCGTGCCATTGTTTAGGGGATTGCCTTCCTTCTGGAACTTTCGCTTCTTGCTTGAGTTCCCTTTGACTTCCGTCAGGTTTGCCTTAGCCTCAGCGGGTTGTTTTCCCTTTGGCATGACCTTCTTATTGTCTTCCTGAATCTGGAGTTTGACAATAAGTTCATCTAGGGTCATCTCCTTCGTTTTGAGTTTTAGATAGTTCATAAACTCAGTCCACGAGTGAGGCAACTTCTCGATTAATTCCCCAACCAAGAATTGTTCGTTGGGCTTTAATCCTTCCAAATCCAGGTGATGTAGAATCATTTGAAATTCCTGGACTTGGGATGTCACACTTTTGTTATCCACCATTTGAAATTTCAGGAACTTCTCAATGATGAACTTCTTACTACCCGCATCTTGGGTGTTGTATTTCTTCTGGAGTTTGTCCCATAACTACTTGGCAGTTTCAATGGTGCAATATACCGTGTATAGTGGATCAGACAAATTGTTTAGAATATAGTTCCTACACATGAAATCACTATGTTTCCATGCTTTGCGAACCATCCTCATGTCGTCAGCGACATGGTTACCTTCGCCCCTCCCGTCAAATCATTTGACTGAGGGTCCACATCTTCCCCAACTAGTGGAGGGTCTTCGGTTAGGAAACATGACATTCTCATAACCGTCAGGAAAAACATCATTTTTTGCTGCTGTCGCTTAAAGTGAGCACCCATGAACTTTTCAGGACGCTCACGGTGAAAACCAACAGATGTAGGGGCAGTGACTCCCCCTTGAGCAGTTGCAAAGACGTTGGGAATGCTTTCAACAGGAGCATAAATATTGTTGACGCCTTGGGCAGGAGTATGAGCACTATAAGTCCCCGGAGCAGCAGTGAAAGCATTGATTGTGCCAAAATCAGTGTTGACACTAGTTGTGCCAAAAGCAGTGGTGACACTCGTAGTGCCAAAAGCAGCGGTAGCACTAGAAGTGCCAAAAACAGTAGTTTGGAAGGCATTAGGAATGTCATGATCAGTAATGACACTAGAAGTGCCAAAAACAGTGGAGTTAAAGGCAGCGTTAGTGCCTTGAGCAGTTGGATTGAAGGCAATAAGATTGCCTTGAGCATCGGTGTTGTTCATGGCGTTTAATTGATCTTCAGCAGACATGTTGTTGTTGAAAGCTGTTACACCCCGTAGTTCGGGTCATGCTAGGGGGAACGTACGAAAGGAATTAAGTTTTAAATTTTTGAATGATGAGTTGACGAAATGTTTCGGACGGGTTGTTGGTCAACTTTGAGGCGGGTTATGACCCGTTACATTGAGAGTCCTTAGATGTTTCAAAGGCCTAGTGCGTAGTTCGTTGAGTCTAGTTTCTAACGCAACCAACCGTTCGTCGATAGGACATCGGAGTAGAAAGTTATGGGAGTTACAAGTTCAGTGCGCAGTCGAGCCGAAAGGTGTATTCGGTCGGCCATGGCCATGGCCACGGATCTGAGGCAGCGCCGGATATTCGAGGGTCGCTGAAGTTGCAGCGACGCGGCCCGAGGGCGTGCGCGCGAAAGTTCGGTAGGGTTGCGGAAGATTCGCGCCGCGCGGCGCCTGCCGCGCGCGAGCGAGTTCTCGAAAAGCGAGAAAATCGATTTCTTCTTTTAAAAGGTCATGGGAGGTGACAAGTGCCCCCCATCTGATTTTTGCATGTCTTATATATTGACCAAGTCTTGAAGACTTGGTCATCTTTCAAAGCTCTTCTCTCTCTCTAGATTAGAAGCTCTCCCTTCTCTCTAGAATTTCAAGAGGAAATCAAGGCTTGAGAAAAATCTGAAAAGTGTGGCAAGAAGGAAACTTATTTGCAAGCTTGTAGGAGTTATTGTGGTGGTGTTCTTGGAAAGGAGGCTAGCAAATTTGTTGGATTAATTTGGCTAAAGCTCTAAGGTAACAATTCTTCTCTTATAGCTAGTTTTTGGTGTTGCATGTGAAGAAGAAAGATCTTGTAGTGGTAAATATTACCCTTAGATACATTGCATGCAAGAAATATGGTTTGGATATGAAAGGGTTGGATAAGAATGATATATAAGCATGTTATAGCCTAAATACTACCTTAAACTTGTTAAGTTAGTTGTTGTTCATTGTGGGCAGAATTTTACACATCCAAGTTTAGGTGTCTAATCCCCTTTGAAATGTTGGGATTGTTGGGCCTTAAATGTGGCGTTTGGATGTTGAATTCGGCCTTGAAAAAAAGGTAGTGGTCGGCCGATCGACCCGCCGTCCGCCCCGACCGACTCGTCCCGGCCCCGCCCGACCCGACACGACCCGCTAAAAAAACGGGACGGCTCGAGCAAGGCGGGGCGTATGGTCCCGCCCGACCCGACTGCCAGCCCCGATCCCGCCCCGACCCCGCCCCGCCCTCGCTGCGAGAAAATACCGTTGTCCAACGACCATTTTACATTTTGGCTTCCTCCCCAACCCCTACCCCTTTATATTTATTTTTAACCCCTAAGTTATTATATTTACACTTTAACCCAATTTTCCAACTATAAATACCTCATTTCCTCCTCTTATTATTTTCACAAATCTTTCTACTCTCTAATCTCTCAATCAATCAATCTCTATTCTCTAATCTCTATACAACATTGTCTACTACATATTCAATCTATTTATTAATTTGAGAATTGGGAGTGAAGTTGGCAACTAGCTTGAGGATTATCTATCGAGCAAAGTTTCAATTTTCAACCTCTCGATTACACGTCGACTCTACGTCGGCGTTTGGTACATTCGTTCTCTCATTAAATTATTATTTTGTCTTTATTTCATTTAGCACATTTAATTTCATTATCTTTAAGTCTTTAACTATTTATTACCATAATTAAAATGAAAGGATTAAGAAGTATGTTGGGTAAGGGTAAGGCTTCTTCTAGTAGTAGTAGGGGTAACAAGGGCAAAAGTACTTCTTCTAGTATTCCAGTTATTCCTAGACAAGATGATTTTATAGATCCTGAACAGTTTCCTGAAATACCATATGATTTTGACGACCATGTATTTTCTCAAAATGAAGAAGACTTTGATTTAGATGTCACTCTAGATGATGATACACCTACTAATGAAGATGATGATACACCCACTAGTGAAATGCCTCCTATCCCCCCTACTATGAGACGAGGTCCGGCAAAACGACCATTAAAATCAGTTGTATGAAAATATTTTGTGAGGGACGTCGAATCAAGTAGTGTATGTAAAACTTGTAAAAATGTTTATTCTTTTAAAATCTGGACAAGGTCATGGTGGGACGGGGGTTTAGGAAGACACATGTGCAAAAACACAAAGTCTTGCATGCCCAATACATGATTGAAAAAGCGGTGAGCAAGCGTCCTCTCAATCGGGACAAGGTTCACATCTGTCTGGACAAAGTCTGGTCAAATTAACCCTATGTGGAGGAGTTGTAGGCCCTAAATACGATAAACATAAAGATAGGGAAGCACTAGCAAAATTAGTTGCTGTGGAGGGTTTGCCTTTTTCATTTCCTGAATCTCCTGGTTTTATTCATTATATTAGAGATATGTATAATCCTGCTTATAAAGGTTTTCCTAGATCAACTGTTAAAAGAGATGTATTTAAATTTGCACATGAATATCAACAGTATTTACATTATGCATTATATCATTTAAATTGCAAAGTCGCTTTAACTTCTGATATAGATCATAGTACTAACGGCCATAATTATTTAACGGTAACCTGTCATTTGATAGATTATAAATGGTCTATGCAAAAACGTATTTTAGCATATAGATATATAGATAGTAGGCACACTGATGAGTTTATTTCAGAAAATATTTATTCAGTCTGCGATTATTACGGAATAACTGATAAAGTTATGAGTATTACATTAGATAATGCATCTTCTAACAATTCTGCTATTAGTATTTTAAGAGATGTTTTAACTCCGTCTTTTCCAAAACATTTTTATATCAAATGTGCGTGCCATATTTATAACTTAGTTGTAAAGGATGGTCTTTCACTTTTTCAAGATATTCTTGAAAAAATACAATTTGCTATACACTTTATTTTTAAAAATAATAGAATTCAACAGAGAAAAGAATATAAAAAAACTTGTCACGATTGTGGACTATCTTACAGAAAAATTCCCGAAGAAGTACCAAGTAGGTGGAATTCTTTATATGACCAACTAGTTGTTGCTTATGACTATAGAAAACCTATTACTTTATTTTTTAACGCCCATAATCAAAATCCAAATGATATGATTGTGGATAATGATTGAGACAAAATTAGAGAACTTATTGTATTTTTAGAAAATTTTCAACGAGCAACAAAAGAATTCTCTACTTTATATTATCCTACTATTTCAACTATGTTGTTTTATATAGCTATAATATTTTTAATTCTTAAAGAATATATGGAAAAACCTGCTTATACTGCAGCTATTAAAAAATGTTTATGAAATTAAAGAAATATTTTATTCCTATTCCCCTTATTTATATTATTGGTGCTATATTAAAACCGACTATTAAAATAGAGGGTTGTAAAAGTCTTATTGAAAATATTTATACCTGTATGGACGTACTACCACCTCCAACTCCCAAAAATTTAAATATTGAGTCACCTATTGAACTAACGCTAGAAGAAGTGTTGAATAGCGTAGAAGATGAATGCAAAAAAGTATATCGGCATTACCAGCAAGAAAGTGCTAGTAACCAGCCGACTTTTGTATCATCTTCTTCTGACTAAAAAGACATGTTGTTTACGTGGCTAGTATTAATTCTATTGAAAGCCTCGAATAGAATGCGCGTAGTAATGATGCTAACCAAATTAGTGAGTTCGATGTTTTTGTTTTGCAGGGTAATTTACCTTACAGCGATTATCGATGAAGAAGGAAAGGAAGACTTGAAATATTGGATGCAGAATGAGAAGACATTCGACACTTTCAATGATGGCGAGATATTTTGAACATTGGCGTCATCAATCGCTTCAAACGCTTTTACTGCAGTGATTTCAAATAGAGAGCACATACACTCATTAGCGGGAGACGGCTTGGAGATGGCGGTACTATTCGAGATTGGATACGAGCGGAGGCGAAGGAGTCTGATCGACGAGATTAACGAAGAAGAAGACGACAACTACAACGACATTTTATCTGAAGGCATGAGTAGCGACGTGGAACAATTTGACCAAGATATATCAATTCCAACCGAAGAACCACAAGAAATTATAAAGAAACTAGAAAAAATATTTTCAAATTGGTAATTTATTTCATTGCAATTTTTTGATTTTTCTATGTCTTTTGCAATTTTTTTCAACAACAGTACACTACAATGTTGTAATTTTGAATCTTGTATATTTCAATGAAATAATTAATAATATAAGAGGCACAAAAACAGCCTTGGGATGTTTTTTTTACACTATTCTTGTCTTTGTTTAATTATTTAGTTTATACTTTATACTTTATAGTTTATACTTTATAAATATATTATATATATGAGTATAATACTATAATTATAATACTATAAGTCTATGATATTATAGTATATGTATATGACTATAAGTATATGACAAGTATATGTTAATGTTACTTTGTTAGTAATTTAGTATTTTTAATTTAGTGAAAAATTAAAAAAAAACGCATGGACAGTCAGTCAGGCAGGCCGTCCAGGCCCGACTTCGGGGCCGGGCCGGGGCGGGACACATATGGTCCCGCCCGACTCCAGGCGCCCATCTCGACCCCGCCCATCTTCTCCGCCCAGGCCGTCCGCTCATGAGCAAACCCGCCTGGGCCGCCCCGCCAGCCACAGAAAAGGTGGCAAAGTATGTAGAAACAAAGGAAATGCTGCCCGAATTTCCATAGAATTTAGTGACTTTGAACTTGGAATATTCTACATTGTAGCTTGAGGTTAATATACGTATTATGGTCATTTTAGGTTGACGTATTACGTGCGGTATTTTGGACTTAGCAAGTGGATTGACCCGAAGAGGTATGTGAAACTTTCCTATCTCTTGAGCATGAGTAGTTGTACTTGTATAGTATGGTAGACGTACAAGACTTTGATGTCCCTTACTTGTTTTAAAAATGGCCAAGTTTGGTAAGTAAGGGGATTAACTCACTTCTTTAGAAAGTATTAATGATGTCTTAAGTTTTCAAAGTTAAGGGACTTGAAGTGTTTTAAGTATATAATACTTGTTTCGTTTTAAAAGTATAAATCCCTTGGATATAGGAAAGTGTATGTGACTAATGTATAACGGTAATACAACGACTTTATGGGAAGTTGGTTGTATTGGCTTTATGGAAGGTTAACAAAAGGAAGATTTACTCTAAGCAAAATAAGTACGGATAAATGATTTGAATTTATGAAAGGCAAATTGGTTTTAAGGCATCAATTGCCTAAGGTTTCATAAGAAAAGAAGTCACATGATTTAGAAGCCTATTATATTTCTAAAAGGAAAGGTGACTTGTCTTGAAAGTAGCCGTGACTTGATACTACGGTTATTAGTATCTTGGAAGTTTTATATAAAAAGGAGTTATTTCTTAAAAGGTTAGAAGTACGTGGTACTTGGGTTGAATTCCCGAATTTTCTCTTAAATGATATGTTAGTGCCTTAAGTAAATTAAAATGAGAGGATATATTAATAACGTTAATAAGAAGTTAGGGGATTTCTTAACTTGCTTATGTTGTGATAAGCCGGTAGTGCTTATGTTATGTATGATAGCCGGTTGTGCTAGGTTACGTGTTCTTACGGGGTAGACCCCAAGTAATTCCTGTTATTTCCTTTGGACATACTGACACGATGGATGGTCCACGGGTATGCGTCCATTAGGATGGTTTATTACTTATTCTTGTTATTTCCTTTGGACATACTGACACGATGGATGGTCCACGGGTATGCGTCCATTAGGATGGTTTACTACTTATTCCATGGATTTGCTACCCATGATGCGAGTGCGGCGTTTGTACTCATGCGGGCCCACCGGGTTCATGCGGGTGAAATAGTCTCATGTGAGGCGAATGACCTCATGCGGGTGAAATAGTCCCATGCGAGTGCGGCGCTTGTACTCATGCGGGTCCACAGGATCCATGCGGGTGAAATAGTCTCATGCGGGTGAAATAGTCCCAGGAGTAGGATTGCTTAATGATACTACGGGCGAGGGACCCTGTTTTGATCATGAGCCTCCTATTTTTATGTAGTAAAGTTTATACTTGTTACTCTCATTGTTAGTAAGGCACAATGCAATATAATTTGATTTTCATCTATGACTCCAGCTTATTTTAGACTTATGATATTATTTCAGTATTTTCCAGTTTTACATACTTGGTACATATGTGTCGACCCTTCCTCGGGCTGCGTTAAATCTGGTAAGTAGGTGGTGGATCCTCATTCTTAGGATCTTTGCTCAGGTGTCAGAAGCTCCATTTCTCCGGAGGCTCGACTTTTGGTACGGTTCTCCCTGGTGTCGTAGATGTTTTGTACATTCAGGGGTATGACGGGGCTCTGTCCCGTCATAGTGATTACACATTCTTAGAGGTATGTAGTCCTGTTATAAACTGGGTTGTTAAGGATATAACTGTTCAGTTTTTGTTATATTTAGATGTAGCCATTTTGGGTTAGCCTGCTTATATACTATATGGGTTCGTGTTGTGAGTTATTTTTCCGCTGGTTTTCTCTGATGTTGTATCACCAGGGTGCCCGGGGTAAGGCATCAGTCACGGGTCCGGGGTCGGATCGTGACAAAAACAACATATATTATCTTAAGCTTGTGGGAAATATGTGTAGAGACAAGAAAATGAGAATGCAACAACAACAACAAGTGAGTAAGAAATTTGGAAATGATCAAATATGAGGGTTTGCTTAGTCGACCAAATTCTTGATCTATCCTTAAGATAATATTGCCCCGTATATCCTTTTGACGGTTGTAATGACAACTTATCTCCCAAGATAAAACAGCAATCAAACAAATGAGCAAAGGGAACTCAAGTGTTTGCTTTGGAAGAAAGATCTTTGAGTGTTTGTGACTGCAAGAGAGGAAGACAATTTCAGAATTGTTTAGTGAATGTCAAGTGTGTTTCCAAATGAGCCTTGTGTCTCATTTTATAGTGTGTAGATGATGACCCTCCAAATGGCTAAGTAATGGTCATGAATGTCATGTTAATGCCTTGAATTTGGAGTTACAATTCAGCCAAGTAATGACTGAATTCATGAGCGAAAACAATGGAGAGTAAATACTCCAAAGTCAGCCCAAGAATAAGTTTTTAATTCACCTCAAACGGATTGAAACAGTCGAGGAGCCGCGACCATTCGGGGAGGAGCCGCGGCCCGGTTCGAGCTAACTGCAGGCTGGAGCGTCGAACCGAACGCCAGGCCGCCCGGGGCGCGGCCCTTCAGTGAGTTCTGGAATTGAGCGTCGGTCAACGCGACCACTTACTTGGAAGCCGCAACCCTTCTCGGTTTCGTGGTGATTTCTGATTTATTTCATCTCTACTCATTATACACTTCTTCCTTCATTTACCAACGTGAAATCATTCGTCATTCGGCCAATAACCGTCTATTACCTTACGTCTCAAACAATTCGTATACGTACCAATATCTCTTCCATTAAGGAAATTTTGATCATTGGCACTACGTGTGTACGTGTGTGGAAACAAGGTTTCCTACGCGCGGGGCCCCAATTGTTCGATTCATAATTAATAGGATTTACTTTATTTCACGTTTAATAAATATTTACAACATTATCTACCGTTTCTCTTGAGTTGTTTGTGCTTGTGCTTTGTCTTGAGCCGAGGGTCTATTGGAAACAGTCATTCTACCTACCAAGGTAGAGTTAAGGTCTGCGTACACTCTACCCTCCCCGGATCTCACGTTGTGGGATTTTCACTGGATATGTTGTTATTGTTGTTTCTACTCCCCCGTTTCAAAATATTTGTCATGTTTCACTTCTCCGAGAGTTATTTGACTATTTAGCAAAACTAAATTGGATTAGATTAATTTAGTATTTAAGAATAAATCATACAAAAATTATTATAAGTTATCACTCTTCTCATATTAATATAGTGAAAATACATATTAAAATGTTAGTCAAAACACCTTTCAAATATTTTAATTGTCAATTATTGTGACTTATAGTACTTTTTATATAGTATTCAAAATATGTAAATTTTATTTCAAAAAATATATTCAAATTTACTATCAAAATTTTAAAATTCAAAAGATAACACATAAAATTGAGACAAAGGGAGTATATATTCCAATATTGAAACAAAAATAATGTTAAAATGAAAGAGCCTATTGGCCTGATATAATGGAAAGATAAGCTATATCAGGCTTTATCTAAAGAAATGACTAAAATATCATATAAATTAAATAATGCAGCCATGTCGATCCGAGTTGCTGCTACTGATGCTTCTATACAGTAGTAAAGTAAAGTAATTTTGTTTTTAAATAATGTTATTTGCATAATATATTTTTTGGTTCAAAAATGTATTATTGTCCACTTTACTTTTCTTCCATATCGTCCATTATCTCCTATTTGTCATTTTCCCAAAAAAACATTCTCAAATATTTTGTTCGGAACTAAACAAAAAAAATTACTCAAAATTCGGAAAGGTAATCCGTGCACAAATTAAATCATCTCAAATTTATTCAAGGTTCGAGGATGGCTTGCACTTCAATAGAATGTAATATAAGCATCTACCCTGTCATAAGCATATGTGGTTGATTTCATTACTCAATCCTGAAATTTATAGGTCACATGAAAACAATTCTAACATTGCTCCAAGCTACCTTCGAATTCGAAACCCTACAAAAATTAAAAAGATAGAATATGGATTTTGGCTCTTTTAGGTTCCAAGTTCAGACAAACGTGAAAGGGAGAATTGTCGAACTTAAACTATGGAATAAATAATTTCAGCACAGAAGAACAGAGGTAAACTTAAAGACAGTAAAGAATGTTCCCAAAAATGTTCTGTGACATGAACTGGAACATTAACAAAAGCGCAGAACTAAAAACTGAGTTTAAGATGCAGCGGAAATAAATCAAGGACACCCAAGATTGTTTTTCATAAGTTATATAATTGTATATAACTTATAGTGGTCTCATGACCAAAAATTTATTGTATAAAAATTATACAATCTTACAAATCTCTTGAGAATGAATAGTAATCCGTAAAACAAAAAGGGATTAAAAAGAAGTTAAATCCTAACTTCTAAGCCTGAAAAATCTATCTAAAATAGAAGTGAAAAACACCCTATTACAGTTGCTTTGAGTTGAAAGAACACTTATAGATCTATGAAAGCAATTCGTAATTTTGAACAAGTGTAATCACAAAAACAATTGCTCGATCCAAATTGTGTTTGAGGCAATATTTGAGACGTCTCAGATCTGAATTTTGTTCTGCAAAAACTGGATGTTAAAACTTTGGAGTGAACCCTCTATTTATAGTGGAGAGTTCACCCGAGAGGCTCCTTGATTCTCGGTGGAGGTTGAGCAGAATAGGGTTGGTTGGAGCTGTTCTTGACCTTAAAACTCTCACCAGATTTGACTTTGTCTTCCTGAGAATGCTCCTTCCGTTATGCACTCTCCTTGGACTTGGTCTTGTTAAGTATTATCGTGTTTCCCTTAGCTCCTAACCAAGCCAAACATTCACGTGATAAAATCTTCTCAGCTTCAGAATCTGCTCGTGAAGATAGGCAAAACTTTTGCCAGAAATGTCCTCCCAGATGTCACGACATTTGGGATGACATTTTCCTGTTTTTACTTAACACCAAAAAGAGACATGTTACGGAAAATGTTAGGACACAGAACCTAACACTAACAATCTCCCCCTTTTTGCCTTTCTTCACAAAACTAAATAGTTTGATGATTTTATCATAGGCAAATATCTCAACCTTCATCCTGAAACATTTATAAAGCACGATATATACACTATGTGTCAGTAAGTTACTCGAATCAGAGTATGATGCAAAATGCGAGTATACATCTAAAAGATTAATGCACTGAAACCATCAATATACACATAAACAGTATAAAATAAATAGTAATATATAAACAGAGTTAAAGTGTCTCAAACAGTCAAGCCAAATAACTACAGTCCACAACTAAAAGCATTCAACAACTGCTACTTAGCAGCCTAAACACAGCAACACAACCTCAGAACTATTTCATCTCGGATGTACGGTTTCATCTCCCGTATATCAAGATCCTCTGGTTTGAGCATTCACATCGGTTGCTCACCGGACTGCACCCATCTCCCTTTTTGGGAAGAAAGCAAAAATAGGTAACGTTCCTAGCTTCCACCGGGCTTTTCGCACTGTCCACTCCTGCGATCGGGCATTGAGCTTTGCAATCTCTTGCACCAGCGATTGTCAAGACGATCGTGAGATATTCTGGAGATGCAGGACATTTACGTAACACTAGCACTTCGGTGTATTCGTCCATGGAAGATCAATGACTCTGCTCTTGCTCTTGAGGATCGTCGATTAACGACGTATCTTGAGTTCTTTCCAGGCAGATCCTGGCAGGGGCTTGGAATCCTGTGAGGTTAGTACCTTAAAGATCAATGAGGAAAGGAAGGATGATACTGTGTCCTTTTCGCCATATTTACAATCATTGAAAGATTGTTTTTCCTATATCAACACTAAAACCTTTTCCTATTTTGTATAGGAACAATGCTTGTTCAATTGTTACAATTGATTTGTTCAAAGAACACAACCAATTGTGTATCATTAACTTGTGCAAAGCAAATAAGGCGATGAGTTTGGAGGTTGGACATCTTGAAACCCATTTCTTCACAACTCCATGGTGAGGTATAAAATCACCTCATCCTGTCATTTATCACTTCTCTTTCGCCTCTCATCATCATTCACTCTATTCAAACATTGGTTAATTGTAGTCGGTGTGAAGTCATAAAATTTGTTATGAGAAACACTTTCCCAAAGTGTTTCGACTTGGGTTTCTCTATTTTACTTGTTAGATTTGCATAAAATAACTTCACTACCTGTCTACATAAGGACATTTGTTATTTACGAGTCTAGTAGATTTCTTGAAGTGAAGAAATCCACCGGATCGTGGCTCTTACAAGACGCAATGTCCAACACCTTCTCGGTTCGAATGGCTCGATTGTTGAACCAAGACCAATATTTTGAGTGATTGGTCATTAAAACTTCGGAGAGAAAGGGGTTACCTCGCCTTGATTGAGCTCTTGTTTGTGAGACCTCGGACCTTTGGAATCGAAGTTTTGTGGATAGATGATTCGAAGATGTCATAACATTTTCTCGTGACATCTTGAGGGTTGATGATGATTTTGTTTCCTGAAGCATGACCAGATTTCTTGCGATAAAACTTCTTCGTGAGGTGTCGTGCGGAATTTCATCTTCACCATTGGATTACGGTAGATTTGTGAAGGAAGGTGAAGCGAGAGATTCAGTTGGGACTCAACCGAAAAGTCTTCTCTGAATCGAAGCTGGAGCTTGAAGAGGGAGGAGTCGCTGACTTCTTCCTTTTGGTGGAGGATTCACCACTGCCAAAGGCCTTCTCAAAGGTTCGGACCGATCTGCGAGTGGGAAAAGTTGATTGATTTGTCCTCTTTGGGAGGACGGAAACATCGTGGTTTCTAAGTTGATAGGATTATTTGTCTCCCCGGATAGGCGATTTCAGAGGTTCTTGGAAGTCACTTATCACCAAATCTGCCTGATGGTGGACTTGTGCTCATTGGAGAGTGTTCTGGGACTGGTGGTGACATTTTCGGTGACATGGGTGAGACATCCATTGGAGAGAAAGGGGAAGAAGAGAAGGAGAAGTTAGGGTTTTCGGAGGTTACGGGAATGGGAGAAGTTTGTGAGGGAGATGTGTTGTGCGAGAGATTCATCGTGGGTAATGTGCCAAAATTTCGTTCCCACCTTTTTTTTTTTTTTTTTTTTTTGTTGTTGTTTCTCGGAGGGAGTTTCTTTGGAAGTGAGAATTAGTATTTAGTGAATGGGTATTTATACACTTGGCAAAAGCTATCTACATAAGTGTTTAAATTCTATACAAAGACTAGTTCCTAAGGTTTAGAGGTTGTTTCAAAATAGACATCAAAACCAAGAGAAATTTTTTCAACAACAAACAACTCAACATTAATCGACACACGTCTTTTGAAAAATCTGGAAATCTGAGTGTTATCAGAAATGTTAGCACATTTTGTGTAACACGGGAGTCATTTTCTCATTGGAGCAATGCGGTTTGAGAACTAAACAAGACACTTTATAGAGTTTTGTCTCTAAATTAGTGGAACAATGTATATTGAGTCCAAATAGATAAGATCTTGTGTCTATCATGATATAAATTATAAGTATGTTGATACTCCTATAGAATAGGAACGGTATCAATTTTGTGGGCTTTGCCCAACATTTTACAATTGCCGAGGAATTTAAGGCTTTGCCTTATTTTTTGATACTCCCTTTTTATGATTTTTATATCATCGCAGAGAACGGTATCATTTTTAAAAAAGGTGTTCCTTTGAGAATTCATGACCCGTTAGAAACACAAAATAATTTTAACCTTTACCGAAAAGATGCAGTTCCAGATTTTACACTGGATGAATGTTACCACAAATGTCAGGGACATTTCGGATAACACACTTAGTGATGTTAATTTTTATATTGAACAAAGGCAGAGAGTTTTCAAGTTTGAAAACCTCTCATGATCTAAAGCTTTTGTAAAGATATCAGCTAGTTGATGAGAAGTGTCAACATAATCGATTCTAACTAGCTGTTTTTCAACCAAGTCTCGAAGAAAGTGATGTCTTATATCTATATGTTTAGTACGAGAGTCTTTGAGCGGATTTTTAGATATATTGATGGCACTCATATTATCACAAGACAAAACTAAGATATTTTTGAAACACCATAATCGTCTAGCATGTGTCTTAGCCATATTAATTGAGAGCAACAACTCCCACGCTACATATTGATTCGTGATTGAGAGTGAGACACAATTTTGTTTACGATGCGGAAACTAAGTTATTGCGAAGGTAAAAACATCCTCCACTAGTACTTTTTCTATCTTCCACATCCCGGTGATCCGCGTCACTATATCCTATTAGATTAGGATTAGTGTCTTTGAATACCAAATTCCCAACTCACGTGTCGACAACATATCTTATGACACGTTTGTGGCGTTTAAGTGGGAAATTTTAGGGCATGCTTGGAATCGTGCACACACACAAACACTAAACATAAGATCCGGGCGACTCGCGGTGAGATACAAAAGGCTACCTATCATAGATGCGTATAACGTTGGTCAACATTCTCCCAACATCATCTTTGGATATAGTGCAGGTTGATCCCATCTGAGTCTTACGTGTGTTTGGCGTTCTCAATCCAAATTTCTTAACCGAGTTCTTGGCATATTTGCTTTGTGAAATGAAGATACCCTCCTCATTTTGTTTTATCTCAAGCCTAAGAAAAAGGTTAGTTCCTATCATGCTCATTTCGAATGTTGAGGACATAGCTCGACAAAAGTCTTAAGATGAGACATTGAAGTCGAACCAAAACTATGTCATCTACATAGATTTGAGCAATAACCATATCTGATCCATGATGTTTTATAAATAAAGTACAATCAGCTACACCACGTTGGAAACCAAATTCGAAGGAATTGAGTTAAACGACCATACCATGCACGCGTGGAGCTTGTTTTAGTCCATCTGAGGCCTTTTTAACTTTGTATACATGTTGTGGATGGTGAGGATCTTCAAATCCTTTGGGTTGTTCAACATATACCTCCTTATCAATATATCCGTTCAAAAGGCACCTTTCACATCCATTTGGTGAAGAGTTATCTTTAAACAACAAGTATGGCAAGTAATAATCTAATTGATTCAATTTACAGCTCTTGGAGCAAAGGTTTCATCATAGTCGATACCTTTGACTTGAGAGTATCCTTGAGCCACTAGTCTAGCTTTATTTCTAATAATAGTTCAGTTAAATCGATTTATTCTTAAAGATCCATTTAGTTCTATTACATTAGTCTCATCGAGGCGAGGAACTAGATCCCAAACCTCATTTACGGTGAACTGTTCTAGTTCTTCTTGCGTGGCTTGTATCCACCAACTGTCTTTTAGTGCTTCATTAATGTTTTTAGGTTCCAAAGTAGAAACATAGCAAGATTGACTTACCTTGTGATGTATGGTGGACATACACATCTTACATCATGTATCTCGGTAATTTTTGGCTCTTTTCTCCTTGTTTTATTCCTTGAATACTTCTCCTATTACATTGGTGGGATGGTTTCTTACGATTACGGATGAGGATCCTGCGTCTTGAATCACGAAGTTGATTTGAGAATCCTCGTGAACTGCGGTGTTCTCATCTTGATTCTGGTATTCTGCAGATGTTGTGACATTTGGTGTAACATCTGCATTTTACGTGGTGCCCTCCCGTATTATTCTGACGTCATTCTTGGTGTATTTCTGCATAATCTGCATTTTCATCAAAAACAATGTTATGATTCTTATGCAGTTTGGTTCGAAGATTGTACACTCGGTAAGCATGACTATTTTGAGAATAGCTATGAAAATTCCACTTATCACTCTTGAGTCAAACTTTGCTCGATTATCTCTATCATTTAGAACATAGCATACACACCCAAAAACATGAAAGTACCGTAGATTTGGTTTCTTTCCATTCAAGATCTCATAGGGTGTCATTTTTGTTCCTGGTCTAAGATAGACTCTATTAGAGATGTGACTTGCAGTGTTTAGGGCTTCTGCCCACAAACGTTTTGACAGTTTTTTAGAACTTAGCATGACTCTAGCCATTTCTTGTAGGGTTCTATTCTTCCTCTCTGCTACACCATTTTGTTGGGGGGTTTTGGGAGCAGAAAATTCATGGAAAATACCTTTTTTCTCACATAATGTAGAAAATTGATTATTTTCAAACTCCTTTCCATGATCAGATCTTATCCGAAAAATAGAGGAATGATATAGATTTCTAATTCTAGAGTACAATATTCTAAACATGTCAAATGTTTGTGACTTTTTCAAAAAGAATATCCAAGAGTATCTTGAAAAGTCATCTACAATCACAAAGCGAGTACCTGCCTCCTAGGCTATCTACCTCGATTGGACCCATAAGATCCATATGTAAAAGTTGAAAGCAATGAGACGTACCTGAGAAATGTCCATCAATCTGAACAACTTTGTGAGGGACACGGGTTTGCTTACCTTTGAGGCAATCTTCACACACGGTTTCACTCATAGGACTTAGTTTAGGAATGCCTTTACCGCCTCATAAGATATCAATTTTCTAAGGTTGCGGTAATTGACATATCTAGTTTTGATGCCACAATGTTGTGTCATCAGTCCCAACACTATTACATACCTTATGTTCTCAAACAAGATAACAATTATCACTTGTTCTTGTACTGTCATTATGCATTTGTTAGTTTCAATGATCTTTGTACATGCATGTTTATTGAAGCTTACCTCTAAGTTGTCATCACACGGTTGGCTTATACTAATTAGGTTAGCCATCGGACCATCAACGTCAAGACATTATTTAGTCTTTGGAATTCGGGGGCATTATGATTCTTCCTATTATCTTACTCTTTTCACCTCCTCCATATGTAACATTTCCTCCATTTAGAGCTTCAGAGTTCTTTAGACGATCTTTGTTCTGCTATAGCGGAACAACCATTGTCAAAGTACCATGATCCGTAGATATTGGTCCCAGTGATGCGGTTATGGCTACATTACAACTTGTTTTCTTGATGGGAACCCAACCCTTTTTTGTTACCTTACGATTCTTGTAGATAGAGGAGTCTCTTAGAGTGTTGTCTGAAGTTCTTGACAGCATTCTGGAAGACCTTTTCTTTCTGAGTTTTAGTAACTTAAAGCAAAAAGGTTTTAAATGTCCAGATTTATTACAATAATTGCACACATAGTTGCTTCTTACGGTTCATTTCCCCATTTTTAACAAACAAGTTGGAGCATAATGTATTGATAGGATTCTTGTACCCCAAACCAGTACAGTGAGGTTGACTAACACTAAGGATTTCATCTAATTTGGAGGTGCCTGTGTTAAGCTTTTTGAAGGTTGCTTCGGCCAGATCCAACTTTGCACTTATCTTTCCGAATTCAAGATCTTTTTTGGTAAAGAGTCACTTCCAGTCGGGTAATGGTACTTATCAAATCCGCATTCTCACGAGTTAGAGTTTTCACCTTTGATTCAAGTTGATTAGATTCAATGATTAAGTCCTTGCAAAGGGCTTGCAATTCCTTAATCATATCATCCTTAGAGTCTTCTTGAGTCTCAGGTTTAGAATCATTTTTGAAATAAAGTCATAGAACAATTGATATCCAAGAATTAAAAACTCATACCGTCATTGCTTGTCAGATCTCAGAGATGTTACCTGATGTTCCGGAAATGTCATGACATTTAGTGTATCACGATCACTAAACCTTCATCATCCGACAGAGAATGTTCAAAAACAACGCATTGCTTGTGACTCTATTTCTGTATTCTCTTCCCTTCACCTTCATCATCACTTAGGGAAATCCATAGACTTTTGCCAACCTTTCTTAGAGTGTTTGCACACTCGTTGGCATAATGGCCCGTCCCGAGCAGCATGACATTGAATCTTTGTCAGCCGCTGGGATCGAACCTGATCGGTCAGAATTTATTCTCCTAAGTTGATTGCCTTTTTGTGCGGTGGGAAAATTCTTGGTAATTCGTGGATTGAGTCCTTGATTTTGGTGCTCTTTAGACTTAGATTTATTCTTATCTTCGTTGAATCTTCTTAACATCGTATTGAACCTACGAGTAAGAAGAACGGCGTTGACACCATCCCCAATTTCTTCAAGTGTTTCATCCTCTTCATTGACTTCCGTCTCTAAGGATTTTGCTTGAAGGGCAACATCCTTGCCTTTGTATAAAGACCTTTGATTTTCCATGTTCATCTCATATGTTTTGAGAATGCTCATTAAAATATGTAGGTCCATTGTGGCAAGGTTGTGTGCTTCTTCAATCGCACAAATCTTAATGTTGAACTTTCGGGAAGAGATCGAAGGCTTTTTCAACAAGTTGATTGTTGGTGATGGAGAACCAAGAACTTGACATTCATTAGAGATATCAATCAACTTTTCAAAATAGGTTTTAATATCCTCCGATTCCTCCATCCTTAAACGCTCATACTTACTGGCGTGCGAAGCCGTTCGTTGAACACTGAGCTACCTTCACAATGAGTTTGTAAAGTATCCCAAGCATCTCGCGATGAAGCAATTTTGGATGAGTTTGAACATATAAAGATCAACCCATCCGAAAATAGCATTTAGTGCCTTTTCGTTGAAGCTCGCACTATTAGTTTCTTCAAAAGTCCATTCGGCCTCGGACTTGACCAAAATGTCGCTTCGCCGTCAGGTGGAAGCATAGGAGCGATGTATCCATTAGTAATACATCTCCATGCTCTAACATGATGGATTTGATGTGAGCGTGGCGAATCTTCCAATAAGGATAGTTTGATCCATCTAAAATGAAGTCTACCAATATTTGGATTAGCGGATCCATAGTTAAGTAAAAGGACCTTAGCACTTATTATGTCAGTGTCGGCTCGATACCAATTGAAAGGGAGAATTGTCGAACTTAAACTATGGAATAAATAATTTCATTTGAAGAACAGAGGTAAACTTAAAGAGTAAAGAATGTTCCCAAAATGTTCGTGACACGAATCAAACATTAACAAAAACGCAGAACTAAAAAGCGAGTTTAAGATGCAATGAAATAAATCGAGGACACCTAAGATTGTTTTTCATAAGTTATATAATTGTATATAACTTATAGGTCTCATGACCAAAAATTTATTGTATAAAAATTATACAATCTTACAAATCCTCGAGAATGAATAGTAATGTAAAACAAAAGGGATTAAAAGAAGTTAAATCCTAACTTCTAAGCACGAAAAATCTATCTAAAATAGAAGTGAAAAACACCCTATTACAGCTTGCTTTGAGTTGAAAGAACACTTATAGATCTATGAAAGCAATTCGTAATTTTGAACAAGTGTAATCACAAAAACAGGCTGCTCGATCCAGCTGTGTTTGAGGCAATATTTGAGACGTCTCAGATCTGAATTTTGTTCTGCAAAACCTGGATGTTAAAACTTTGGAGTGAACCTCTATTTATAGTGGAGAGTTCACCTAGAGGCTCATTGATTCTCGGTGGAGGTTGAGCGAGAATAGGGTTGGTTGGAGCATTCTTCACCTTAAAACTCTCACCGATTTGACTTTGTCTTCCCGAGAATGCTCCTTAGTTATGCACTCTCCTGGACTTGGTCTTGTTAAGTATTATCGTGTTTCCCTTAGCTCCTAACCAAGCCAAACATTCACGTGATAAAATCTTCTCAACGACCGCTTTCGTGAAGATAGGCAAAACTTTTGCCAGAAATGTCCTCCCAGATGTCACGACATTTGGGATGACATTTTCCTGTTTTTACTTAACACCAAAAAGAGACATGTTACGGAAAATGTTAGGACACAGAACCTAACACTAACAAAACGAATGGTGCTACAAGAATGTGAGTAATATCAAAGTTATTGTGCCACATTTCTGGTAAATGATAAAGAAATATATGACCCCACATAACACATCGATCAAAATCATGACTCGTTTGCATGAACATCATAGTACAAATGAGTCATCAAGGATTAAAATTTCTCCAACAACTATGGGATCTAATCCTAAAATAAGAGACATTCAATAGCCCACCAAAAGTTTCCACATACATTTGGGATAGTATATATTTTGATTCTGAATATTTTCTTTTATCACAACTTGATCACAATTTTGTTCAAAGCTTCATAGTTCTTTAGAATGGCATCAGCTTGAGGTTCCTTCTGATTCTGTTTCTTCTTCTCTACTTCCAGTCTCTTAGAATGAGATAACTTGTGTATGTTTAACAACATCACCACTACAAACATGAACAGGATAATACACCTCAAGGCTGCAAATAAGAAAGAAGAAGAGTCTCGTCAACAACATTGTTAAATTACAGGACTTAATAAAAATGGTCAATAAAACTCCAGACACAAAATATACTCAAGTCCGGCTGATAAAGTAGTGTTGGAGTCCCACATCAGTGGGATTAAGGTGCTTGGTCTCTTTATATGGTCCTGAATAATTCTCTTCGTGTTAGCTAGCTTTTGGAGTTAAATTATGCTCAAAGTTCATTTCTTTAACAAGGAGAAAGGTTGTGGTAGGTCATTTAATATTTTAAGGAAGTTTGACTAGATTCGCGAACCCATATGGCTCAGTCACAGTGTAAACTAAATAACGAATAGAAAGATTTTATACAATGGATCCCCTAACCCAACTAGTTTTGACTGAGATGTAGTTGATTGATAAATGCTCAATCAATTAGACGTTAGGAACTTGAATCGGGTCAACTAAAACAAGGAGCAGTTATTGCACTTGGATATAAGGAATTGATTTCTTAGACGATCACTTAACGAGTGTAAATCATCCAAGAAAATCATATTTATTTGTTTTGTAATAGAAAAGTCACTGATCTAATGGAAATTGTGCAAGAAAGTCATGCTTCTTTGTTTTGTAACTGAAAAGTCACTCTATTTTTGTGATAAATTACCTTTATCACCTGCTATCTCATTGAGTCCTTTAAACAGCCCTGCTTGTTGCACTGAAGTTGTAAACTTTGTTGCTACACTGTCTTCTTGAGAAATTTCCAAGTGCCATGTTAATCCAAGGCCAAACGTGTTATCAGACAAGAAAGGACTATATGAAAATGGGATTCCTACAGTCTTGACATGGTTACAAAAATCTGGCACAGCAAATGATGTTTCCACAACATAAACATGATGTCCAATGCCACTTAAGCATGGGACATGCAAAAAAGAAGATGAAAGTACAGCTGAACAATTCAGGTACTTATACTCTTTCAAGATATAGTAATAACTGAATGGGGTGTTAGAAAGATTTAGATTCAAGAAAACTTCGTGGACACAGTTTTTCGGGTCGATTAGTTCGAGTTTTTTTAGATCATATGAAATGGATTTGGTGACTAAATCACCATAAGATGGGAAATTGAGAATGGCTCTGTTTTGCTTACAGTGTAGCTGAAATTCATCAAGTTTGAAAGGGAATTGAATGTTGAGTTCAGAGATATTTGCACAGTTAATTGGTGAGAAAGTATTTGTGTTTGTATTTGCATGTGCCTTTACATGTAGAATAATAATGAACAAGGAAATGAATATCAGAGTATCCATGTATTTTCAGAGGAAACAAACAACCAAATGAAATAGGATTTAGTTGATTCTTAACTTCAATTATAAGAAGATTTTGGGTCAGTTGTATATAATTGGAATAAGAGAGAAAAGGGACGCGAGGAGTGGAGAAGGGGGTAAAGATTGTGGACCGGAGACTTGAAGTGCTAGATGGGCAAAGTATCAGAGTGACCTTTCAGCTAATTTGTATTTTAATGAGTATAAATAATATTTGTATTATCTAGTGTAATTTTATCTGTCATAGCAAGTTAATTTCCAAGTTACATCTCTCTTATTATGAATAATTATTTGTTGATACATTTTAGGTGACATGATAATGTAAAAGTATAAAAATTAAACTCCGTAAGCATGGCCATTTATAGCTTATAAAGAGTGGATAGCAAATGGGTGACTTCTAAGTTAACATTTTTTCCACAGATAGTCAGTCAATGCATTCATCTATGGCTGTTTTGGAGACTTTTCGTCTTTGGATGGTGATTAAGTAAAATGTATTTGCATTGCTGAATTTTCTAGGTACCTTCGTCAAATAATCCAAAATGGGTTTCTCCTTGTTGGAGCATGATTGGTGGATTTAAGGTCATCCTTTTGTAGGTCATTTGACACGATAACTTAACAATTACCTTGACAATTCAGAGATCTTAATACCTCATCTAACATTTATTCGAGTTGCAAAACTAAGGTATTGCTTTAAGGCAGTGTATTTCCTTGGTCAAGAATTGTATTGGGTAAGTTGGACAAATATCTTAAGTTAAAAAGTAGTGGTAAGCAGGAGCGAGAGGTATGCTAGGTTTCCAAATTAGATTTGCCACTCTCCAAAAAAAGATGGATAGGAAACACAAACTGTCATTTATCTTTTCTTCACTCGTCTCTGTCATTTAGTTCCAATGAATACTCAAAAGTGGTTGCTCATTCTCCTATTGTAAACACAAGGTACAATCTCAAATAGAAAGAAGTTGATACATCTGGAAAACTACCTTCTTTAATTGTGGACATTGCATTTTCGGAGTTTCGAATCAATTAGACAGGAACGTCCATGTCAAGCTAAACACAATGGGGAAATGAGTCGGGAAAACGAAATTCCATTGAATCCTAGTAACACTAGAAGTTGACTGTTATATATAAATCACTACCTAAATACAGCTCAAAGAATATTTGAACAATACACTAATGTGCTTAACGGACAGGTTATCTAGATACACTTGAGAACACACACACAAATACAAACAATACACCAAACAGGAAATCAAATGAATTGGAGGTAAGGGGAAATAGGTTTTCTTCGATAATAAATAAAAAAAGAGAAGAAAGAAGTTCCAATCAAACAAGAAGCTCTTTTGCTAGTCTCACTGGTTTTTCATTCAGAAATGCCATCTCACTATTTTGTACAGTTAACAACTGATGATCAGAGTCTTCCTCCTCGGTATCTGCTGGCGATACAGATGACCCACCAGAATCTGTCCCATTTTCTACAATTGCAACGCATTTTGGTTAGTCAAGAATAAAAAAGCCTACAGTAACATAACATGTATGATCATTTCTTCATCCTTAAGGTTATTGTACATCTGCTAGAGATTAGACTAAGGTACTTTCATATGTGCAGTAGCTACATGCATCCATACACACAAAAATGCACTAAATTTTTTGAGAATGAGATTTGCATGCCAGAATAACATATCCAATCGTAAGCAATATAACCTAGTTCTGAATTTTTAAGTAGGTTGCGAGGGCTTTTAACTTTAGTTGTTTTCAGGTAGGTCATTCTGTTAGAATCTCAAGTAACATCGGTTAAGTGTATAGGTTGTACTTTCCTTTACACTTTTGGACAATCTTCATACTTGATCGTAGTTTTCAGGGTTCAGTAAGGATATGCTCCATATTCTTGACATATTCTTGACATGACAGCAGAGGTGTTGGGCTATTCAATGTTTGGGACACCCATGTTACGTTATTGCATACTCCAGATGTCTAGCCCCCACATTGGTTAACTAATTGTATACAACAACATACCCAGTGAAATGGTCAGGATAGAGCGACTGTTTCCGAAAGACACTCGACTCAAGATGGTTAACTAATTGTATAGGCTATAATTTCCTTAATTGGTCTTGGACAATCCTCACTACTTCAGCTAAATTTTGGGATTGAATCAAGCATCCATTTTCTTAATGCACACTCATATGACAGCACTTGGTAAGATATACAATACATGATCCAGTGAACTGTATAAGAATTCAAAAGTTCATTTCAGTAACCTTTTCCTTTCTGCAACTTCTTTCCGTGTTCATTTCATCAACCTATTAGGAAGCACCACTAATCGAGAGTGGTTTAATTATTCTATTTGGTCAAAGGTCGCACAGTGGGGAGGAGACTCGGAGCACAAGTACTTGGAGTGCAAATTCAGTGACGTACCACATGAGGCTAGCGTGGAGGTGAGGCTTGGTACCCAGGTCATCCAGAAGAAAGGTAGTTTCAAGCATCTTGGGTCTATTATACAAGGAAATTGGGAGATTGATGATGACGTCACACATCGTATTGGTACAGGGTGGATGAAATGGAGGCTCGCTTCCGGAGTACTGTGTGATAAGAATGTGCCATCAAAACTTAAAGGTAAGTTCTACAAAGTGGTGGTTTAGACCGACTATGTTGTATGGGGCGGAGTGTTAGCTTGTCAAAAACTCTCATATTCAGAAGATGAAAGTTGCGATGGATGCGTTGGCACACAAGGAGAGATAACATTAAGAATGAAGATATTCGGGATAAGGTGGGAGTAGCTCCGGTGGAAGACAAGATGCGGGAAGCGAAGTTGAGATGGTTTGGGCATGTGAAGAGAGACACATATGCTCTAGTGCGGAGGTGTGAGAGGTTGACTATGGACGATTTTAGAAGAGGTAGAGCTAGGCCGAAGAAGTATTGGGGAGGGGTAATTAGACAAGACATGATGCAGTTCCAGCTTATCGATGACATGACCTTAGATAAGAGGTTATGGAGAATCCCGATTAGGGTAGAAGTTAGTAGGTAGTCCCGCTTAGCCTATCATACTAGCAGGAGCATTATTGTTTTATAATTTCCTGTCATTTGATTTCTGTTGCTATCGGTTGTTTCGTGTACTTCGATTATCTTTTTTATCCGTGGTAGTTACTGCTTTCTTTTTCAGAATATTTTTTCATGGCTTATTCACTTTCGTACTTTGATTTTCATACTGCTTTAAATTTCTTATTTGTGTCTGACCGTTTCTTTTGCATATGCTTTCTCTTGAGCTGGGGGTCTTTAGGAAACAACCTCCCTACTTACCAAGTTAGAGGGTAAGGTCTGCGTACACTCTACCCTCCACAGACTCCACATTGTGGGATCACTGGGTATGTTGTTGTTGGTCAAAGGTCGCGCCGAAAACAAAAACATCAGAAATTAGCACCTCGGAAAAATGAGAAATTATTACTCATCTGAGTACTGTTACTCAGTTGATGTGATTGTGCAGTCCTTGTCCTTTTTTAGCATTTTGCACACTATGTCCAACTGAGGTTGACTTCAACCTAATTGGCATAACTTTGGGATAAGACATATTGGAGAAGTCCCACATTCACAGAGATACCAAAGCAGAGAAATCACCCCAAAAGAACAAAACCTCATGATACTATTACAACCTATAAATAATTCCTTTAAGTTGAGATGACATACATAAAACTCTAGAGAATTGAAATTGACGAGATTAAAATATGGAGTAACCCACAGTGTGGAAAGATTATGGTATTCGCAGCTGTAGATCTCAACAACAACAACAAACCTAGTGTAATCCACAAGTGGGGTATGGGGAGAGTAGTGTGTACGCAGGCCTTACCCCTGGAGGTAGAGAGGCTATTTCGACCCCCAGTTCAAATAAAGAAAAGAAAAGCAATTCAAAGCAGTTTAGCCATAGAAGTTCTCCTCTTTTTTTTTTGTTAATCTCGAAGTGATGTTTCTTTAGCCACATCCACTCATCTAAATTAGTTGGAACCATTTGCTAACCAGTTCTGTGTAATCATGAGCCTTTCTACCAAGTGATGAGCATTCAAAGGGTAGTCCACCAGAATTGTTTTCTTAACTCAATAAGCTACATTTTTGTGTACATATACATACTCAACAAACATAGCTACACGTATTCTCATATATTACATCAAATATGTGTCATCTCACATGTGACTACCATCAAAATGGAACTTCAATCAGTCCCAAATAACTATAGATAAATCAATATAAAATTTTTGAAGCAATAGATATACAATTTTTAAGTGTTGGGAGACAATTTCAGACTTATATCTGCAGATTTTACCAGCTCTGTTGCCAATAGTTGTTCTAGTAATACAAAGTCTTATGCCGGAAACTATACATTGTACACTCCTCTGTCACATTTTATATGACACACTTTTCCATTTAGTCTGTCCCAAGAAGAATGATATCGTTCTCTTTTACCAATTTTACCCTTAATGACATACTTGCTGGGACCCTTCACCACCATTCGTTTAATAAAAAGACATGTGAAGCTCTCACCACCACTAATTTAAAAGGATAACCTTGGTACCTTGCATATATTTGACTTACATGTCGAGAGCCTTCTTTAATTTCTTTAAACTCTGACCCAGTCAAACACCTCACATAAAATGAGACGGAGGGATTATTAGTAATCTAGATTTTCACGCCGGGATTAGTTTCTCACATGCGGAACATCAGACGAGCCCTAATCTACTCTTTATTCCCAAAAGTTCATAAAATGAGCCCTAATCTACTCTTTATTCCCGAAAGTTCATAGAACTGGGGGAGGTGAATAGACAGGACATGACCCTAGATAGAAAGGTATGGAGGTCGAGGATTAAGGTAGAAGGGTAATAGGTAGCCGAGTGTTGTCGTACTTTTATGTGGGAGAGGCTTGGGGCTAGTCTCCTCTTCTCATCTTCTCCTTAGTAGTATTTGCATACTATCTTAGTCTTTGATTCTTACTACTACCGATTGCTTCATTTGTTGTGTTCATCTTGCTATTTTGTTGTCCTTATTTTCTATTCTATCGTGCTTTGACTATACTTCTTTTGAGCCGAGCCTCTCTACCCAACAAAGGTAGGGGTAAGGTCCGTGTACATCCTACCCTCCCCAAACCCCACTTGGGGGATTACACTGGGTATGTTGTTGTATTCCCTAAAGTTCATGTTACAATAATCAAAGTATGTTGGTGCTGAAGTATTGTCCTCTGTAATACCACAATAATTTACCACCCATTGGAAAACAAAAAGTGAAGAGTGATAGGTCAACACCAACCTGAAAAGGCTTGATGATCAGGAAGATGTCTGATTCTTGTAACCTGAATACTTTCTGGTAAAATGCAATTGCAGAATGAACCTGAAACTTCAAAGATAACAGTGTGAAACAAGCTAGAAATTTAGCAAGAATAACCCAGAAAACATGCTGCAGGATTTATACAGCTATTTGTTTGTTGCCACAACTTAAAACCATATTATAAAGTAATGCAGATAGGACCAAGGTTAAATAGATGGAGATGGACACTGGTTCACACTTGAAAGTTGCCCCACAATTAAGACAAAGCATCATCACTCTCACCTACTCGGGCCAGTCGATTAATCCATCCAGGAATTGGCTTTCCCGTGAGACGGAAACAGACTTCATCGGCAAAATGGTTGCAGTTTTTGGAAATCAAATGATAACTGTCCCCATTATATTTTTCTGAAATGTGTTCCATAAATGACCGAACTTCTGAACGAGACATGTCTGTGCTGCCCAGGAGTACAGACCGTCTAAAAATAAAACCCGGACAACCACGTGGCTCCACTTCAAAAACCCCACTAGTTGGGTAGTCATGGGCTCCATACCCGTACTCTAGACCATGTACTGCATAGAAGCAAGAACAACAACAAAAGAAAGGAACAAGTTATACTAAAACCAAGAATCTTTAACAATCAAACACACAGCTTCTTCAAAAGGTTTACAGATAATAACAGTTAACTGCAGCATCCATTCCAGGAATCGATATAGCAGTGTTCATGCCCAGAATATCACTGCACGTGGTAGGTTGATGGAAGCCATCTAGGGAGGAGCAAATTCAAGAGATACTCACAGGAAACAGGAAGTACACCCGGAAAAAAAAGAACAGGAAGCACCACAGAGCAGGAAAGAAAGAGAACTATTCATAAAACCCTAATGATTAAACCAGACGAATAAGCTAAAGGCTCTTACTCATACATCCTGCTGTTCTTCATAAGTAGAACAGACCGGACAGGTTTGAGAAAGAGAAAGCATCATGAATGGTTTACATGCCAAGGTTCTCGATCTCACCACAAGCCCCAACTCTCAGAACAACATAACATCACATGAGGCGAGCTTAATCAGTAGAATTCAGTACCCTAAGCAGTCATTTATTTTGCATATAAAACACGATTTCAGGCATTAAATTGCAATCTTAGAGGCTAATCAATAATCCTATCAAATTATAGGGCTGCCCTTTTTTTAATTGCAGGCGGATTGGGGGGAGGGCTTAATGTAATTCATCTAGACAAAGGCCGTAATTCCACTTCTCCACTTTTTCCCCCTCCCCTAGAATTCTTACATCAATTTCTTTGTTCTTTAGGGATATCATTTTCGTAATATAACTCTGGTTTAACACATACTTGATCCTGTCCAGACTAAATGTACACTAAGGTGATAGGAAACTACAAAATGATTTGACAAAGCATATTGTGCTTGCATTTAACACATACTTGATCCTGTCAAGACTAAATGTACACTAAGGTGACAGGAAACTAGAAAATGATTTGACAAAGCATCTTGTGCTTGCATTTAACACATACTTGATCCTGTCAAGACTAAATGTACATTAAGGTGACAGGAAATTAAAAAATGATTGACAAAGCATCTTGTGCTTGCGATTTCTTTATGCTATTGGTAAAGAAACATTTTTTTATAGGATAGATGAAGAAGCAATTAGAAGACACCTTGGGCTCTAATTATGCTTCATATGACAAGCTTCACGATGGTATTCATTCTATCATCCAATATATATCTAGAAGATGGAAGTGTTAGAATATCAAGTGATTATGTGTCTAGCTCAATACATGTCTAGATTCTTGACTCGAAAAATAAAAGCTTATAAAATTTCTGTAGGATACCTTAGAATATTCTCTACTTAAAATAGAACATATACTTATTTTATTAGCTTAGGGATTGGTTATCTACCACATTGTACATAGCCTACGACTTATATATATCGAGCACCTCTTGTAAATGGTTACTTAATCAAGTCAATGAGAGGTTTTCTATTTACACATGGTATCGGAGCCTCCACAATCATGGTAGAGACTCAAATAGCTTCCACTATCAGCAGGCAGTGCCTACCAATGTGGGTTCCCCTCTGGTTGATGTTTTCTTCTTTCTTCTGATGACAAGCGTCACTAGTCTCTCTAACTACCATTCCAATGTCACTATATCTCTGGTGACCGGCTACTTTCTACGTGACTGACGCCCTCCTATAAACCTTGAATTACTTGTCATCGTTTTTCCAATTCAAGTTAGGTTGATAATGTCCTCGAGATTTGAAACGCCATATCTCTATTCCGTCATTATGACAAGATTTCTTTGCGCGTGAGTGACTCAAATAAAACAAAGAATTACATACCATGTAAAAGTGGCCAACTTTATTGATTGAGATCAAATTATACAGACACTAAGGCTTTGCTTAATTTCCATCTCAAAATTGGATTTAACAGCAAAATGTATAACAATAAAGGAGCACAGAAAAGCTTTAGTACCTTCTATACCAGAATGAAACACTCCGAGGCCGACCCAATAGAGATAGTTGTTTACAGGTGTGAGATCGTATACATTAAGATACAGCATAGCACGATTTTTCTCTCCATTATACTGCTCCTTTGATGAACTTGAGGTAGACCTTAACAATCTCATTGTAGTCCACTCACCTTGGCCACCACCACCACCCCCTAGCTTTTCCAATACATAGACTATATTCTCAAAAAATCACACTCAATATCCAGGCAGCCGACAGCCAATTAGTAAGCACCAAAACTTCATAAACACAAATAAAAGAGACAAATTCAGTAAAATAAAAGCTTTTAGCACACACTTAATGCGTTCAATTTTAACTCATGACACATAACCAACAGAATGTTAAGCTATTACATAGAGCAAACACGGTTAATTAAGGTAAAAATGCTAAGATCAGTTGATTAGGACCGTAATTTTAACAATTAGTAAGCACCTAAACTTCATAAACACAAATAAAAGAGACAAATTCAGTAAAATAAAAGCTTTTAGCACAAACTTAATGTGTTCAATTTCAACTTATTATACATAACCAACAGAAAGTTAAGCTATCACATAGAGCAAACAAGGCTAATTGTGGTAAAAATGCAAAGATCAATTGACTAGGACCACAATTTAAGCAAATTCCGGAGCTAGGGGTAATGAAATTTCAAAACAGAGCTTGATAAGTTATGCTATACTTTGTTTTGATGATTTGACAAACATGTATGAAGAACCAAATATACTTTTAAGGGATCAGATACGCTCTTCAGAGGAACCAGATGGGACCTGGTTCCCTAGCGCTTGCAGTTACGAGGGACCAGATGAGGAATACGAAAGTCAACTTTATTTACAGCTGCTGACACAATGCAACAACATTTTGACCAATGGTCCAAAGGCTAAGGTTTTGTCACTTCCACTCACTCATATATAAACATCATGTTCCAAGTGAAAAACCCATTCTTGCAAAATCAGAAAATTGCTCATATCCTAAGTGCAAGTCTCCACCTCTCAAGGTGCTCTCAAGAACAAAGCTACAACAAACTGAAGGACCAGATCCAAATCACTGAAGATGTCTTAAGTCATTAGGTTTGTTGAGTCTTTATTTTTTGTTCTTTACTTGTAATCGTACACTACTTTCAAGAAGTGTTATAGTAGGACATATCTCAACCTTTTGTTATTTTGGTTTCTTGGCTAGGGTTAGTCAAGGTTGATTGGTTCTTGGCTAGAGTTAGTCAAGGTTTGTTGCTTTACAATAGAGTTTGTAAGGGGTGAGGGATTAAGAGTTTAATTCCTAGGTTACAATAAGTTGCTCAGTTTAGTGAAGTTGGGAAATCCTACTCTGGTAGGTCGTGGTTTTTAATCCCTTGAGCAAAGAGTTTTCCACGTAAATATCTTGTGTTATTTACTTTCGTTTTACTTAAGGGAACGGCTAGAGAACATGGTTCTCTACACTGTTTGGTGGACTCTTATATTCTATCAATTGGTATCAGAGCAGGTTCTTTCTAAAGGTTCACACCTAGAAAGGATCTTTCTAATGGCTACTCCACCAAACCTAGAGGAAGGACAATCTACCACAAGACCACCAAGATTCAATAGAAAATATTATGGGTGGTGGAAGACTAGAATGTATGATTTCATTATGGATGAGAATTCTGAGTTGTGGGACATCATCACAGATGGTCCTCATGTTCCCATGAATACATATCTGGCTTATAAAGATTTCAAAAGATGACCCAGAAAAATAGTGGGTTCCCCAGGAAAAGAGGCACAAGAAAAAATCCCAAGAGAAATGACTGTTGTGACGTGTGGAAAGTCTGGACATTTCATCAAAGAATGTTCTCTCCACAAGCAGGACTACTATCTGAAAGAGCAGCAAAGAGGAACCAAGTTCCTGAAAAGTTCAAAAGCAGAGATGCTTGACAATGTTATGAAGCAAGCTCTGGCCGTCTGGGGAGACACCTCCAGTGAATCTGAAGATAGAGATGATCAAGGAAATGCATCTATGATGGCTATTGATGATAATATGAGTCAATATTTGGACTTATGGCCAAATCTGATGCTGAAGATGACAAGGAGGTAAGCTTTCTTGATGTTCAGAAAAACTTGAAAAATTACTCTCAGAAAAAGTTGATGTCATTAGCAAATATGTTGATTGATGCATATCATAGTCTCATAAAAGAAAAAAAGGTTTTTTATTGAAAGAATTTGGTGAAATAGAGCAAGAAAGAAATGCCATAGTAGGGACTATTGCATATTTGAAGGAAAAGCTTGATGAAGTATCTAGAGAAAATTTCTTATTAAAAAGTCAATTTAAAAAGTGGATGAACACACCCTCTAAAGAAAGGAAGAAGCTAGTAAGATTCAGCTTGAACTTGAAAACGAACTTAACAAAACTAAGATGAATCTTACTGCTACTCTGGAAAGGAACAAACAGCTTCAAGAAAACTTAAAGAGAGTAAAAAATGATCTGGACAAGTCACTTCGATGGACCTGGTTCTCCGATGTGATTACCTCTATGTATAAGAGCAACACAGGAGGAAGGGAAGGTATTGAATTTCAAAAGGCTAAAACTCCCTACAATCCACATAGCAAGTATGTTACTACTTCTGAAAATTGGTTATGCACTCACTATGGTCAAACTAAATGCATGCAAAGCCAAAATTCTAGTTGTCCAGGAAAATAAGAAATTCATTAAAAAGAAATCTAGAACAGAGGGACCTGATCTTCGAAAAGGAAAAACTGGTTTGCCTGCATGGACTAAAAAAGCTTAATGCGCCCATTCTATCATTCTAAGGGACCCAAGCTGGTTTGGGTTCCTAAATCTAATCAATAACTAAGTTTGCAGGCTAGAGTGAGAGGAAGCAGTAAAAAATGATATATGGATAGTGGCTGATCAAAGCATGTGACTGGAAAAATGAATGATTTCCTCTCACTCAAGGTCTTTCAAGGAGGGAGTGTGTCGTTTGAAAATGGCAAGAAAGGTCACATTCTTGGCATTGGCAAAATTTATGAAATGAAGTAAAGTTCCTATCAGCTTCATACACTGTCACCAACATCAAATATGAAGAAGTTGATAGCAAGAAGAGACAAGAACATATATATTGCTATTTTTTTCTTTAAATGGCAATGATCTGACATGTCTCAGTGCTCTAGATGATCTGACATGGCAAAATATGGATATTTTTTATTCTTTAAATGATAATGATCTGACATGTCTCAAATCCTCTTTCAAACTAAAGAAAGAGGTAAGTACCTCAAGGCCACTTAAACTTCTTCATATGAATTATTATGGACCAATGAGAATTCCAAGTAGAGGGGGAAAGAGGTACATCTTTGTTACTATTGATGACTACATGACTACTTCAGATTTATTTGGACTCTGTTTCTAAGAAGTGAAGATGAGGAATTTTCAAAAGTTCCTCCTGAGTCAAGTCAAGCAGAGTAATGAATAAGATGCAACAGAATATCTAGAAGGCACAGAGGACCTGATCCCTCCATTACCCCACTAGAAGTTGAACATCAGATAACTGATGTTGTAGCAGGCAATCCTAAGGCTGGACAAAGAAGTGAAGTCACGCATCTTCAATGATGGATTGAACATAGAGGAACATGGTCCCTCGAATCCTGAAGTTCAAGTATCTAACTGGAAGCACAAGGAATCTCATCCACTTCAAAATGTGATTACTCCCTTAGACTCTGATATTCAAACTAGGTCTAGGGCGAGAAACATGATTGCCTTCTCAGCTTTCTTGTCTCAAATTGAACCCAAGAATATTGAGAAAGCATTGAAAGATGCTGACTGGATAACTGCTATGCAAGAAGAGCTTCATCAATTTGAGAGGAACAAAGTGTGGCACCTGGTCCCTAGGCTTTCAGACAGAACAGTAATTGAGACTAGGTGGGTGTTTGGCAATAAGCTTGACAAGGCTCTGTATGGTTTAAAGCAAGCTCCTCGGACATGGTATGAGAGGTTGTCAAAATTCCTTCTTGAAAATGGCTTTACAAGAGGGAAAATTGACAACACCTAATTTCTGAAGAAAAGGGTTTGATTTGTATGAAGTTCTGTAAGACAGAGGATCAGGTAGCCGACATCTTCACCAAGGCACCGAGTAGGGAGCACTTTGAAAGCAATCGCTTAGAGTTGGGCCTGATCAAACTCAACTAGTTGGTCCCTCACAAGATCCGACAATGATTGGCTATGTTACGAGAAAGATCCATCAATGATTGGCTATGTTAAGAGGAAAGGTACACTGCTAAAAAATATTTTTTGGTGACAGCTAACTCACTCTTGTACTGTTACAAGTATACACACATGGCAGTTTCAGGACAACACAAGCATACGTGACATTGCATCTTTCAGTGTTTTTACCTGAAATTTTCAAAATTGTCAAGGGACTTGGTCTTGTGACTCAAGTTAGTAGTCTCTTCAGTGCTTATATGTTTTTGAACTGCTTAAGGTGCCAAGTCCCTCTTTCAAATTCAAAATTATATTCCTTTCAAATCGTTGCATCGCTTTTGAACCGACCTGATCCCTCTTCTTACACCCAATCAAAACCGTCACCTTCTTCCTCTTAAATACAACTTTTCTTATCTCACTCCCCACTTAAACTCTTAAATTTTCATCTTGTTCTCTCTCTCCTAAGCATAACGGCTATCTAAGTCTCTCTACATTCTTCCTATCTTTATTCCCTAACCAAAATTAACCATGTCTCATCAAGAATCTTCCATTCCAAACTTGGTTGAAACAAACCACGCTCCGTCACCTTCCGACGCTCCCACATCTACTGAACCGATACCCCTGTTTCACCCCCAAAAATTCCAATCTCCACCGACCAAAAGCCTGACTTAGTGGGAAGTTGGCAAACTATTTGTGTCAAAATACAGAGGAAGTAGAAAAATAACGATGATGAAATCGAGGTTACGAGTCAAACAGTTGAATAAACAATGGTACAAGACCAAGTGAACGAAAACTTGATCTCTGGCGACATGCATATGAGTAGAGATACTGGTGGTGTAGAGGTACCTGATAGTGTTAAAGGGGTGAATGAGTTGTCAATGGAGTTTGATGGGTCTATATCTGAGATGGGTCAGGCTAGATCTAATATTTTGGAAAGTGATTGAGATTATTATTGGGTTTGTCGATACCTTACGGGCATTGACGGGAAGTGAAGGAGTTGAGTGAGTTCAAGAGGAAAAAAAAGAAAAAAAGGGAACTGAAGGAGGGACCTGATCCCTTACCCCAAGGAGAGTCTGAGTCACCTGCACTCAAGAAAGCTCCTAGTTGGGATGAGACACCAGATTCCTCATGGGTAATCTGAACGTTGATGTTGATTCCCAAACAGTATCTACTATTGTTGTGCCATTGGGAGATCCTTCTCATATGTAGGAACCAGGTTCTCCTAGTCCTACTCAGGCTATTGATTCTGATGGCGATATTGTACTTAGTTCTATGCGTCAACAGGCCACTGGTGGTAAGAAACATAAGAAAAATGGTGGGTACAAAGACAGAAAACACACTGCTCAAAAATCTCCTAGAACTAGACAAGCGAAAAAGGCAGCAAATGAAATCTTTGGAATCAGCCTTGCACGCAAGTAAGGAAGAAAGGCTAGCGTTGTGATGTATGAGGGCGACATGTCACAAAAAGAGGAGTGTGAAACTCGACCTCTCCCTCAAAGGAAGAGGAATAGTAATACCAGTAATACCAGTGAGAAACCAAGTTCCTCAAAGAGACAAAAAACTATGATCGATGAGAAAATAAAGAAAGAGATCTTGAGGAGTCAAAAGGTTTTGTTAGGAAGAGTGTTTGACTTTGACATTGCTGAGAGGTTTGACATGAAGGAACTACTTGAGATTGTTGAGTTTCAAAAATAGACTCATCTCTTTGTCCCACTAGTACCTAGTGTATATGAAGCAGATGTGGCAGAATTCTAATGGGACAGACTTTGAGTTGGATGAGTTGAAACTTGGAGAAATTCTGGAAGTCCCGACTAATAGGTCTGGAAAGGCGTCTGAGGCTTTTATGAATGTAATTATGACAGGGTGGGGGGTCGATTACTAGATCAAGGCTCTTCAAGGAGCTTAAATCAGATATCAGCTTTTGTTTGCATTCGTCAACAAGGTGTTGCTTTCAAAGGCTGAAGGACGTTCTATTGCCTCTGTAGCAGGCCTGGTCCTTCTTGAGGCTCTATCAACCTTTAAAACCATCAGTCAGCCATCATGATTGAGCACATCATAAAAGTTGTTAATGCAAGAGAGGGCAGGCATGGCCTTCCATATGGGTTCTCTTGACAAAGGAACTTGTGCATTTCAAAGTCAAAACCGGAAAGGCTATCATGGGCACCAAAAAACATATATTCACCATGGCGACTTTGGAAGAATGTGAATGCGTGTCAAAGAAAAGTAGTGTTGGCGACAACTCTACCATTTTGACTCTGATTGAGGCTCAAGAAATGTCCACTGCTGAGATTCAGCGGTTAGGGCTGAGAATGTTCTCTGGCTGAAAAGGCACAAAAACCTGATTCTTATAGTGTTGTGGAGGCTGCAAATAGAATAAGAAGCTGCGGGTTGAAAATGAAAAGTTAAGACAAAAGGTTGAGAGCTTTGTGATTAGATGCTCCAGGATCAGCGCACTAAAAGTGAAAGAGTGGATATGCTTCTCAAGGCACTGGATTAATTTCTATACCAGCCTCTATCATATTCCCTATGTTCTTAAGACCTGGTCCTCCTCTTTAAGTCTTGTTCTTTTGCTTCTTGTTTTTTCCTTAATGACATTGACACTAATGGCAGTTTAATTATCACGTTCTATACTATTTTGGCTACTATGTTTTCTAATGATATATCATATATGTGCAATTACTCTATTTTATGCATTGACACAAGCTTATTTTTCATGTTTCTGCTTATGTTGTGTTGCCTAAGTGGCCCCAAGTTAATGTTATTGAACTTCTTTTTTCTTGTGTCGCTTTGATTACTTTTTCAATGATGTCAAAAGGAAGAAAATAAAGGGAAATTGAATATGCTTGCTATGACTGAGGGGGAAGTTAAATGATAAATTATGTTGCCTTGATTAACATTTTATTATGCTTGAAAGATAGGTCTGATCCGTAGGGGAAATAAGTGGGGAACCTGGTTCTCAGGGGATATCAATTATGTGTTTGTCATCAAAAAGGGAAAAATTGATAAGTTATGTCATATGATATTTTGATGATTTGACAAACATGTATGAAGTACCAGATTGCTGAATTGGGAGCCTGATTCTCAGGGGAACAAGTGGGGATCTGGTTCTCAGGGGAACATAAAATATGAGTTTGTCAGGGGAAATTGATAAGTTATGCTATGATATGTTTTGCAATAAATTGTAATCTGAAGTTGCTCAGTTTAGTGAAGTTGGAAAATACTATTCTGGTAGGTTGTTATTTTTAATCCCTTGAGCAAGGAGTTTCCACGTAAATATCTTGTATTATTTATTTTCCGTTTTACTTAAGGGAACAGTTAGAGAACCTGATTCTCTACACTATTTGGTGGATTCTTATATTCTATCATAGCTAAATAGAAGTATATACGAGACAAATTCAGCAAAATAAAAAGCTTTTAGCACACACTTATTGCATTCAATTTTTACTCATTATACATAACAAAACAGAAAGTTTATCTATTACATAAAGCAAACACGGCTACTTGAGGTAAAAACGCTAAGATCAATTCACAAGGACCTAAATTTAACAAATTCTGAAACTAGAGATAATGAATTTTCAAAACTAAGCTAAATAGAAGCATATATGAGACAAATTCAGTAACATAAAAGCTTTTAACACACAATGCATTCAATTTTAAGTCATTATACATAACAAACAGAAAGTTAAGCTATTACATAGAGCAAACACGGCTAATTGAGGTAAAAACGCAAAGATCAATTGACTAGGACCCTAAATTTAACAATTCCAGATCTAGGGATAATGAAAGTTCAAAACTGAGCTAAATATAAGCATATACGAGAGAAATATACGTATACATATAGAAATACGTGTATGGAAGAGAAATAGAGAAACGGAGAGAGAGTTTATCGAGATTTACGCTACGGAGAGAGCACGGTGGTGACGGTTACAAATCGCCGCCGTGTGCGGCGGATAGAGGAGGAAAGGTCGCAGGGAGGGGGGGGGGGGGGGCGCCGAGTAATATTTTCTCCACAGCTGTCGTGTTAATAATAAAGATTTATTTTTTGGGAAGTTGAGAAGAATTTCCTTTGCCTAAATACAGTAAATAGTAAAAATTTAAATTACACGCTTTCCTCTTTGTGATATTTTAATTTGATATCAGCTCACTTTTATAGTATTAATAACTTTAAAGTCGTTAAATCATTCAAATTTTAATTTGTTAATATTGTTATTATCAAATTAACGTTTTAATTTTATTATTTTAATATAATATATAATTTAAAATTATATTTTAAGTTTCTTTTTTAGTCAAAAAAACTAATGTATTAAAGGACCAGAAGAATTAATAATATCGTGGAGTGGACGGAGATGTTCCACTTTTAATCAGAAGTGTCGGGTTCGAGTCTTGAGTATGATAATATGGAGTATTTCTCCCAGAAATGAACCCTACCCGATGTGAATCCGAATATATATATATATATTTTTTTTTTTTGACGAAGGAACCCGCAGCCGCTACTCTTTCGAGTGCGCTCTGGGTAAACCCCGGACTGACGCAATAGCCTGCAAACCACGTCAGCCGTTTAACCACACTTGACAAATCATGTGTGACAGACTCAACCAAGAAAGTTTATGCAGGGGATCGAACTCGTGATCTTGATGTCCCGCGCTCTACTGCTACACTAACTTGACTACCCTTGCGAGTGTGAATCCGAATATATGAAGCTAGGAAGCGGAGATAGAGTTCAGGCTACAGGTTTACTAGAACACAATATTTTTTATCAAAATCTTATATTTGTGTTAATTTTTTTATTAAATATATAAAAATAATTTATCAAAAATCTAATAAAATGTTTGTTTTAGAATTCCAAATACATAACTCAAAATTTTGAATTCATTTTTTCTTAAAAAAGTTTTGGTTAGTTAAATATAAAGCGAATGCCGTTGGGAACAACTAATTATAGGGCAGCAGCTTACAGCCTAGAACCTTTACTGTGTCAACAACATGACCTTTCAATGATCACTCATCATTCCTATTAAATATTAGACTGAATATTCTTTTGGATTTGCTGATATCCATAACAAGAATGCGGAGAATACATTTGATTATGCAGTCAACGACTATATTTGGAATGAAGTTAAAGTATAAACAGAGAAGGTCATGATGCCTAATTAGGTATCCATATTATAAGTTGTGTCTAATTCACCCAAAGTAGGAAAAAAAAGTTAAAAAGTATTTGTTTGGTTGGGTGGGGGGTGGGGGGAGGAGCGGATATTATTAGAATGTAGAAATATCAAATATAGCAGGAACAAGAAATCATGACTTCCTTAATCAGAAATCTCGAATTGGAGTTCTCTCGGTACAGAGTCACCTTTGTTATTCCATATGGTATAATTCAATAATATATTCCGTAAATCTTCATTACATCAAACCAAGAACCAAAATTCATGCACACAAAATTCCTTTTACAGTCGTTAGGCCTACAACATAGCATAGCAGACAAGTTCCTAACTGAATCTCTTTTTGGTGCTTCTTAATCTTCTTTCTTCTTGTCAGTGGACTCTCAAAGAATTAATTAAGGGACTAACTCAAACTTGCAATTTGCTGCAGCAGACACAATGGAGTTGGAAAAGCTTGGTTTTATTGACAATCTTGAAACTAAAAATGCAAAGAACTCCATAAACGAGAAAAAGGGAATGGTATCTGCAACTTCGTGGAGGACTCTCCTGTCGTTAGACGGTGTAATGTAGATTGACATGATCAACATCTAATCCTCTGAGCTTTGCAAACGATTCTACCCTCCCTTTAAGTGTGTGAAGTTCCCTCAACCTGTTAAGTAGAATAATACAATTAAAAGATACTATTAATGAAGGATAAAATGTAGGCAATTAAAGCTTCTAGTTTGGGATTTGTAAAGATATGGTCCTTGAGCCTAACTCAACCCCAAAAACTAGTTCATGAACAGAGGATTTGCCAAGTCCATTTACCAAGACCACTTGTCCATTCGCCAACCAATGTGGGACTCTAACCCATTCTAACACCGCCTTCACTCCTAAGCCCAACTGAGAGGGTGGACAATTTAACACGGAGGCCCAAACAGCAAAGGACCTGACTCTAATGCCATGTAAAATACAAAGACAATGGAACAATTTTCTTATGGTATTATTCCAAGAATAAGAGCTATTTGTAGGTTGTACAAGTAAATCTCTATAAGGAAACAAAATTAGAAAAATCCCTAAATATCTCTACCTATGATTGTGCGTAGATTTTGTAACAAGATAAAAGACTTTAAGGGAAATCCTTAGGAAAAGTTCGAAAAGATGTTCACCTTGCAATATCCGCACGCCTTTTTGCCTCTTCAGCCATCACACTGATTTCTCTGAAAGTGTAATTCTCTGGCAACGTTCTAGTTTCTGCGGCTTGAAGGCCATGAATTGTCCTCTGTTCAGCAGCCCATGCTGCTTCGCGAGCTTCCTTACCGAAGTCCTTTCTGTTGGTGAAAGCCGTCTGGTAAATGAAAATGTGTTAACATTATATGGCAAGAACCAAAGAAATATATGTCCTTGCGAAGAAGTATATGCACTTTTTTAGTTTTTGATCACCTTTTGGTTCAGTAGTAAGCCCCAGGCTCTCCCACTGAGAGCATATCGAACAGCAAATTTGATGGGATCAAGCGGAAAATAGGTAATAATATTAAACAACCAAATCACACCGGCCCATCTCCATCCAATCTTCTCAATCCCAGCAAATTTAACCGATGTAACCATAGCAGACATAAAAGTTGCAACCTGTATGCAAGAGAAACAAGGAAAGAAAATGAGACTCCTATATATGCAGTTTCCTGAAAGGGGAAGAAGCAAAAAAGAAGGTAAATATACCATCTGAGCAACAATAAAGGCAGCAACAAGGAGAAGTCCAGGTCTTTCCATGAATGACCACCCTCTCGACCGAGTAACAAAGATCAATGCTTGGCTGATGGTGCTAACTTGAAGATATACAGCTGAAGCTAGTTTTGCATTTAGAGAATCAGTGATGACCTTATTTGCTGGAATATGTTTGTTGAAATCTTCCACGTGAAAGGCATTCTGCGGGAAAAGGAACATGATTAGTGACTACGTAGATAACAAATCACTCTGCTTAATTCAATGTTGAACGTATTTTCACGATGCATTAATGTAACAAGAAATAATTAGAGGGGAAAGTACCGCAAAGAAGCTGGTCTCAAACATTAAATAGAAGAATAAAGCGGTCATCAAGGAGAGGTAACTGCCTATCACAATTCCTGTTGCAAAGATTTCACTGAGCTTCCAACTGTCAGGAAGTGGGGATGGTTTCACCCTGTCCTTAGATATAGTCATGATTGTGCCTGTGAATAACTTACGATATTTTATTAAATAAACGAATATAGAGGAAGAACATCATAACATCAATCTTGCAAAGTTATGAAATGGAAGAGACTAGTGAGCCCTCACCATCATTAAGAATGGCAATGACAAGGACCATAAAGGGCGGAAAATTGAATTTCCAAAATGCAGTCAGCAACATGAATCCCAACTGTTTGGTCATCACAAACATGAGTTACATTTTGCAAAAGAACAACAACAACAACATACCCAATATAATCCCATCGGTGGGATCTGGGGAGGGTAGAGTGTACGCAGACCTTACCCCTACCTCGTGGAGGTAGAGAGACTGTTTCCGAAAAGAGAGGAAAATGTTCTCCCTTTTTTATCGAGAATATAGTTCAGGGTCCAAAATATAATGACTAAGGGTAACTTACCACAATACGGATTGTGATTGACACTGCATATATCTGGACAATAGAAAGCTCAAGCATTAATACTATGTTTAGATATACTTAAAGTACTAGTTTATGAAGGGAATTTTGTTTACTGTGTAATTTTTCATTCTCTGGAAAATGGCACGACTTGTCAAAACAGCATGGATAATAACACTAAGTCCTGGCTCCGTCAGAACTATATCCGAAGCGCCTCGAGCTGCATCTGTCGCATCTGCCACAGCAATTCCGATGTCCGCTTTCTTCAGTGCAGGTGCATCGTTGACTCCATCACCAGTCATACCACAAATGTGTCCCCTGCTTTGTAAGATTCTCACAATTTCGTACTTGTGCTCTGCAAGTAATTAACATATTTAGATTATCATGCAAAAGGAAGATATTAAAACCTCTATGTTGCATCTAATTTTCTTACCAGGAAAGACACCGGCAAATCCATCAGCACTCTCAATGAGTTCTTCAATTGGAAGGGTTGCAGCTGAGGCATCCTTTTGTTGTCCAAGCAAAAACGACGAAGGATACATGTTTGTACCCATTCCAAGACGTCTCCCAGTTTCTTTACCTATAGCTAACTGGTCACCTGGTAAAAATACGACAATTATAGGATTTGGTCAAAGTGCTAATAGCGAGAAAAGGTAACAAGGTGGAAGGACTATCTGTTGAGCAAACCTGTAATCATCTTAACGCTAACTCCAAGTTCAAGAGCTCTTCTGATTGTTTCAGCACTGTCATGACGTGGTGGATCAAAGAGAGGGAGAAGACCAACAAATTCCCAAAGGCCACCAGGACTGTCCTTTGTACCTTCTGGTACTTCCTATACGAAAAACAAACTCATGACAGTCATCATTTTGAGTGCAACAACTTCACTGAAATAGACCAAGTCAAGGGCCTAATTATTTACCTGGCGAGCGACTGCAAGGGATCGAAGCCCACGCTCAGCAAACTTATCTATCACTGAATGCACTCTATTTTGAATGTCTGATTTGTTCCATGCCAGGTTCAAAATCTAAAAGTGCAAAAAACATAGCAGAAGAGTTAAATTTAGTCACTTCTCATAGTCATATGTGACTCATATCTATTGAAAGCATAGAGTGTCTACCTGCTCTGGAGCACCTTTGCTGACTCTGTGCATTTTACCAGCACTGTCTAGGTAGGTAAGAGCTGTCCTCTTATCAGTTGGATTGAATGGAAGGAAATGAACCTCTGTGATACCAGCTCGTGCCTTACATCAAATCAGTTAAATCGAACAATATTAGTCCATTTCACAATAACAAAATGATAAAACAGTTATATGGAATTTTAGTGGCAGCATGTACCTCCTTAGGGTCAGCAAGCATGGATACTATTGCAGTATCAATAGCATCTTGGTTCTCCAACCTTGAAGCTCTTGCAGCCATCAAGACCACCATGTCCCTTTCAACATCATTGGAAAAAACCTATAAAAATTGATTGAAATCAACAACTTTTAGTTCACAAAATGCACTCCTGAATATAGTTTGACAAGAAACTGCTGGTTGCTCAGGACAAATGCAACAGAGAGACAATTTATTCGCCCCCTTAAAGTTTCATCTATCATTAGTCTGCATAATTAGTTCTGAATCATGAAGTGCTTGTTTGAGCCACTTATTGACCGTATAAATGTAAGAACTGTCCTATGCCATGAGTTGAAGGTTGTAATTGATATTGCTATGCAACTACTTTAGACATTTTGATTGCTCAATGCAACACAATTAAAAAAAAAAACACCAAATAAGTAACTGATTATAAGAGCAACATTTTTTTTACTATGTCAGTAGACTCAGTACTATAGGATTTCGGATGTGTTCCAGAATCGAATTTGCAAAATTCAAGAGACATTCCGATCTAATGATTACCATTATGAGACAATATTTATGCTCTAACTCGATAAGGACCATCACAGTATCAGTTTAGTTTGGTGATATATCACATCTGATAAAAAGCTCTTAAGAGAGGAATTAAGGACCACCTCAACTAGATTTTTGTCCACTGATAATTTGTTTAAAGTTAGAGTGCCAGTTTTATCACTGCACAAGACATCCATCCCAGCCATCTCCTCTATAGCTGTCATTCTTTTTGTGATAGCTCCCTGCAATTATGAGTGTTATCAGTTACTTTCCCGTCATTAAAATTATCAGATACTTTAGAAAGAACTTTAACTTTCTACAGATCTACTAAATTGATATATTGAATTGTGGACTCACACACCTGCTGAGATAGTCGATGAGAACCAATGGCCATAGTTACAGAGAGAACTGTTGGCATGGCAATGGGAATTCCACCAATGAGCAGAACAAGAAGGCTGTCAACGGCTTCACGAGGAGGTCGATGTTGCCCCCCAAATATTACAATGAGCTCAATGATCATACCAGTTGCAATTGAGCAGATGCAGAAGTTACCAATTGAAGTTAATACCTGAACAAATTGAAATCCCGGATGTTATGACCTTTAGGTCCTAGTATAAGCATAGAAGGAATTATGAGTAATAATTTATGTGCTTTCCACCTTCTGAAAATGTCCAACATGTGTAGTATTTTCCACGAGATGAGCAGCCTTTCCAAAGAAAGTGTGAAGTCCGGTAGCAATAACAACAGCTTCTATTTCACCTTGTTTGCATGTTGACCCAGAGTATACACCATCACCGGGATTTTTGGTAACCGGAAGTGACTCTCCGGTAAGAGAAGACTGCGGGGAAATACGCTTAATTAAAAACAAGAGTATTGAGTTTGCTCTAACTTCCTATAGCCCCAAAGAGAAACAGGTTTAGTTACTTTTTTCGTAGAAGTGTAACAATTCCCTTTTAACTGTTTTATGCAACATTTTTTTGTTATAGAATGTCAATCAGCTGAATTTCTTTGTTTACAGTTTTGCCAATTTTTCCCTTCTCATTTTCAGTCCATGAATATAGTCTATATAGATACTATGAAGTCCATCTTCCAAACTGACTTAGGACATTCAGACTGTTTCTTAAGCAACAAAAAACATTTAGGCTCTCTTTTGATTAGGGATTTTTGCTAAGATGCTTGTGACATAGACCAACGGTTCAACTAATACCTGATCAATTTTCAAAGGATCACCGTTAAGTAAACGTGCATCAGCTGGAATTATATCCCCGAGCTTTATGCTAATGATGTCGCCAGGAACCAACACGGATGCATCCTCTTCACTCCATTTCCCATCCCGTAAAACCTGATACATATGATTAATATTTTCATGGATTATTAATCTATTCCGACCTTAATAATTACAAGAAGAGATCATGGTATTTCGAGCTTGTTATCTGACCTTGGCTTTTGGAGCTAACCGAGCCATAAGAGCTGCAGCTGCATTTCCAGCGTTATTCTCTTCTATAAAACTAATCGTTGAGTTTATGATAAGTAATGCAACAATGCCAACAAAGTCTTGGTAATCAATTCTCTTGTGCTGTAACAAAAATTTATACAACAGACATCAGTTTCCAAATTATTGTATGGAACTTTGTAGCTAATAGTAATACAAAGTAATCTACCTTTCCATGTGGAAGAAAAAGAGCCATGATTGCTGCGGCTTCCATTACCCATGAAAGAGGATTCCACATAAATCCCAAAAACTTCAGTATTTTGCTCTCCTGTCCAATGGGGTGGAAAAGATATATATTTAGATATACAAATTAGAAGATGATAACTATATGCTATGCAAGGAAGATTTTCTTGAAGGCGGTAAATGAGAGACCTTTTTCTCTTCGAGTTTGTTATGACCAAACACATTTAGACGTTTCTCAACCTCTGCAGAGTTGAGTCCCTCTGCCGTACATTTCAGGTTCTCGAAAACCTCCTTAATAGGAAGATTTTCCTGTCAAGTGAATAATAGTTTAAGATCAGAACATTCGCATTCGTATTTCATATTATCAGAAACAGAATGTTCATCAGGACTAATACTTGTATTGGGAGTTAGACATAGACTATTAGTCTGCCTCATTTTTTCGAAGATCTACTTACGTCACACTCCACATATCACAAGATTTAGTGCAATTCATTGCTTAGTAATGCTTAAAACTATTTTTACCAGATCAACAGTCTCATTGTTGATAGCCTCCATAGTAGTGGTTGTCTTTTCTATGCCCATGGTAGCTCACTTGCTTGGCCTCCAGCCCACAATTGGTAAATGATCTACATTTGAAATATGCCATTGAATCGCTTTTCACAGAAACTTGTAGAAGGTTGAGGAATATGAACGGTAAACAGACAACACCACCTCACACTATCGTTGTAATAGTATTGTAACAGTTCATTTACCATGGTTTGCATATTATCAATCTATGCTTGATATAAGAAGTTATCTGTAATTTCTTTTAAATGACCTGACAATGTAAAACTTTTTCACAATGGAAATAGCATCTTATTTGATTAGGAGAACTCAAAAGAAGATTAGCATAAGGAGGACTCCCTCATTCTTCAACCAAATTTTATTTCAAATGGTTATTTACCTGAGTTTAGCTAAATGACTATTTATAAATGATAATTTTTCGTAAAATCATCGTTTTGATCTTGAGGGAATACCTTAAAGTAACACACAATTTCTGTAGCTAAAAATTCTAAATGCATCAAATTCTAGCACATTTTGATGAAAATGCATTCATAACAAATAGTGCCAAGACTCCATATTTTTACCAATATAAGAAACTCACAATGGATTAAAAGACATGAGAACTTAAAATAGTATCATGTGGTACCAAACTCCTTACACATTCTTGAAAGAGTTTTAACTTATATGCTTTGACGTTGTTACGTGGTAATTACAGCTAAATTCTATGATAAACATTAATTGGTAACCTGATAAAATTGATCATACTATATCACATTTAAACTACACTAAATAGTTTTAAAAATCTCTTTGCATGAAAAATATAATTGCTTACCCTGGTGTGACTTCAGAGGGTGTGGAGAAGAGAGTAGGAGGAGGAATGAAGTAGGAATTTCATGGAATAAATAAGGTAAGGTAGCAGCATACATTGCATTGTTTGTATCTTTCATAGGGATGTTCTCAATGACAACACATAATGAGTTAACCGTACTAAGCTTCTGAAGCTCCGTCAACAGGACTTCAGAAAAGGTTGTTTGGTAACTGCAAATGACCTTGCAATTAACTACAAAAACCTTTTTGAGATTTTTCTGCATAAAAAGGGGAAGATCTTTAGGAAATTATTAAAGGGAAAAAATTCAACTAGACCAACAGATACTAATCCTTCATTTGCTTTGGTGTTTTTGGAAAAGAAAAGGATTTTGGAGTAATAGCCTATTTAGCCTAATTTGTTTATTTAAAAGTGCTTATTTTGGATAGTTAGGTCAAAGCTTTTAGGAATAAAATAAGTATTTTTATGTATAAGAATTTCATTTTTTTAAGCACATAAATACTTTTGAAACTTTGATCAAACACAAATTGTTACTCTAATATTGATAAAAAAAATATTTTAATGGGTATGTTGTTGTATAAATAATCCTAAGTTGGCAAGCACACGTGTCGACGAATACCTAGCTATGTGCTTCTAGCCTCTTATATATATAGTAGTAAAGTAATATATATTTATGAAACGATGAAACATATTTCACTACGGGACATATTTTAACATTTTTTAAGTCCTTTTTATTTAATTATTCAACTTTTGTTATAAAGATTTTTCTTTGGCTGCCTAAGTGATATAGAACATTGTACTTGCAATCAATTATATATCTAAGTAAGATCACTATCTTCAGAGTGCCACTAAATGTCCAAAACGCAGTGAACTGTACACAGTTGTACGTTCTAATAATATACAATATTTTAATTTATTGTACCTATAATACATGTATTAATTTAATACAAATGAAATAAACACTTCTATAACAAAATTAAAGCCTCGAATTCTGATTTAAATATGCGGAGAATTTCTTAGAGGAATCCATGGATTCTTTTAAAATATGATTGGCATAAAAATATTATCTCTGTTTTATCAATTAAATTTATTTTCATCGATCCTTGTTCAATAGTACCATACAACACACATAATGCATTAGAAAATTGCATATCTACTTCTTAATTAGTACTTTATTTTAAACGAAACAAGAAGCATGATTGGACATTAAAACTTTGTTAAGTATCTGATTATCAAATATGTTTTTTTCAGCCTTACTTTGACCATTCTAATAAACAAATAAAGACTAACCAAAGGAGAAAGTTAATGGATATATTAAGAGGCATTATAGTATAGTTTAATCCTAATTAAAGGAAAACTATTGAAAGGGGAATCAAAATTTCAAGGAGAAAATAGGTAAGGAGAATCCATCTATGTGTTTAAGAAATTTAAAGAATAGTCAACTAACGAAGTCATGATAATCTCAAAATTAGAAAAGTTTGTTAGATCAAACATCATAAAAAGAAAAGATAAACTTTCTAAAGTTTGTTGATAAGTAGCTTTCCTTGAGAGCAAAAGGCGAAATCTCTCGTCCACATGGCCCCCATCCCTCCGACCCGACAGAGATTGGTGGAGGAAGGTAAATCACAGTCTTCCACCACATTTTATGGGACAAGCATTGCACAGTAGCTTTCCTGATACTATGCTTAATCCACTACGCCCAAAAATAAGACTGCTATAATCCAACATTGGACTGACCCAAAGTCATGATCTAATTAATCTAAGGAATTACATTCAATGACCTTTGAAATTTGTTATATTAAACTTTTGACCCGTTTGCTCAATGGGTAAATCTTCAAGATTAAAAGTCAAAATTTGTTTAACTTGAAATTTTGCTCCTCGGGCAAGTGAAGTCAAAAGTTCAAAACCAGTGGATTTTAATGTGTCAATATTTCTTTAAAACATGGGCTCTAATTTTTGTAAAGATTTCACGATTTTTTTTGGATATTTGTTTTTAATTTATTCCTATTTTTCAAAAAATGTTATACGTTGACTCATTACTTCGGAACAACTCCAGACATGTGATGTCTTTATTCTTTTTATATGATAAGTTCGAGAAAATGACTTAATTCAACCACGTATGTGATGTGACTGAGATTTAGGTAAAAAATGTCTGAACTTCAATAAAAAAAAAGAGTGAAATTTAGACAAATGACTAAGTTCACGCAAAATGACTGAATCAACAAAAACTAGTTGAATTCAGATAAGACTGTCTGAACTTCAGTCGTACGTGTTGAACTTCAGCCACATTGGCGGACAGACTACAAATATGGTGGTGCAATTGCACCACCAGTTTTTTTAATTTTTTTACTAAATATTCATTTTATGTTAGCTTTTGGGATCTTTTACACCAGGTAATGAATGAATATGAATGTTTGTCTTTGCACTGTTAATGAGCTTCTATAAGTGCAGTAGTTTGCATTGTTATTACAAACTTTTTATTATTTAAGACCCGCCCATAGCGAAAGCTTAGTGCACCGGGCTGCCATTCTTCTTTCTTTTTTAAAAATTTATGCATAATTGTAAGCATTTTTGTCTATGCTACCATTGCAATTTTCTTTTGCGTGGCAGCTCTTGCAATTACAAGGTCTCTACATCATGTTGATAAGCACCATCTTTATTTAACTTGTTGTCTATTTTCTTACCAACAGCTTTGATTGTTGGTAAGAAAACTGAAATGCCCCGCTCTGCAAAATCCATGGGTCGGCAGGCGGGCATGTTGCTATGGAACTTACCTTAGTGTCCATATATTGTCGCTGCAATATTTTTTTTTACTACGCAAAAAATTATTATTTCATAGTTTGCACCACCAGATTATTACTCCTGAATCCGCCACTGTTCAGCCATATAAAATTTTAAATATTTAATTTTATCACACTTAACTTCAGACACCACATAATTAAAATTTCCAAAATTGGTAGACTTGTAACTTTTTACTCACTATAGATATGACTTAAACGGGTGGTCCAAAAATCGAATATCCGTGCACTTCGACCATAATTTAGGAATGTTACTAAACGTAAGACCTTCACAGATTCTTAGGAGATATAAGTAAAAAAATTATGAGGTATATATTTTATTTGGACACCATTATTTAATACTATCCTATTTTAAAAAAAGTTTACACGTCAACCCAAATAGTTGCAGTCTTGCAGATATGCAATGTTTGAATTAAAGTCCAACTCCAGACAATCATATGGCTTCAGGCATTTCTACTTGAAGCTTTGACAAAAGAGATAGAATTCAATCATATATGAAGTTAAATAATAAAAAAATGATTAAACTTGAGTGATATAAAATTTTAGATATTTTTCCTGAAACTTCAGATATAACATATTTAAATTTATTTTGAAATGAATAAATTTATAAAAAAATTCTTAATAAAATATGGGTTAAATGGTATAAAAGGAGTCTTCTTAAAAGTAAAAATAGGTTCATTTTTACAATAAATGAAGATAAAAAGATAGTGTAAATATAAATTTACCTCTAAAAAGAAAAAGAACAAAAGAGAGCCACAAGCCGTTAGTCAATAGATAAATGCAAGTGTACTTGCTCAACCCATACCCCAAAAACCAGAAGCGGAAAGACTGCTAATTTGTCTAAGTCAAACGACATGATATATGTTCAAAGTCAACAAAATATAGGCCCCTTTAAACGTGTATATAGTCTTTTATCATTCTTACCCCATAATTATAATGTATTACACATACAATGTAAATATAATTATAGTAAGACTAGGATTCCTCTTCTGTATAGACTTAGGATTCCTATTGTATAAGGAATGAATATTGTACTCTATATATACTTTGATATTAATGAGAAGTCTCCCTAAGGGAGATTAATATCATCTTACATGGTATCAAGAGTCAAGTAAACCAAAACCCTAGAAACTTTTCTTCCAAGCCGCCGCCGGCCTCCACCCCTTCTCCACCGCGGTGCCGCTCAAATTTCTAGGTTTTCTTCTTCATTCCTCTCTCCTCTAAATGGCTATCCCTGATTCTTCCACACATTCTGACGCTTCTACCTCCACAAATCTCACCACCACGTTGTCATCTTCTTTTCATCCCGTCTTAACTGTTACCAACTGAAATTATATGTATGTCCTAGAGACAATCTATATTAGGACACAATGTACTTTATACACATTCGTATTTATATTAATGATGATTAATATTATGGCAACTTGCATTTGTTGAATTATTAGTTGATTGTTTATAATTTTCTATAAATGCATCCCTAGAGGTTACATGTTTATTAATGACGTGAGAATTAATGTTATAATGTAACTCTTAAATTACCTCGACTAATGATCATCGAAATTGGGATATCGATGATATGTGATACATCGACATGTGGTCTGCATCATATCATTAGGGGATGTAGTATGTCTCACTTGCTACGAGTTATGGCAACTCGTGATGGACACATGAATACTTGTTGAAGTATTGGTATGTCCTGCTGATGTACTGTTTTGTTATATGTCTATAATGTCATCGGCGTGTGGAGATAAAAATCCTTAGACTTGAGGTCAATATCATCTTGTTTACGGAGTAATGTACTTTGATTCTGTCCTAAGCTCAAATGTCTTATAGGTTGAGACGCGGCTTGTTTTGGGTGCATTATGAAGTAGATTAAATGTGGTATGTGAGCCAAGAAAGGATTCATTCCTTGAATTTATATTCGAGTGAACATGTCACGACTCCAGTCACGAGTCGTGATGACACCTACCCCATTCCCCCGAGTAGGCGAACCATATTCTCAATAACAAGTTAAATCAGCGGAGATAAAATAAAGAAAAGAAGTTATAAAATCTTAAATATGTATTTCCCCAAAATCTGGTAAAAAACGGGTACAAGAGCACTAACAAATCTAAAAAAATATAGAAGTCTAAAAGAATGCCCGAAGGCTACATATTATCTGTCAAGAACCAACAAAAAATGGAAATAACTAAGAAGTCCTTCAGGGGCCACGAACGACCAAGTAGCTCACCCTGAATGACTAAAAGATGTCCACCTCGCGAATCACCACGGGCGTGAATCGAACTGACCGATTTTTGCACTCAACAAAAGTGCAGCAAGAATAGTATCAGTACAACACTAGTACCGGTAAGCACAGAGGCCGACAGTGATTAGATAACTCATGAAGAGTGGAAACTAACAAGTAACACATAGAACAAACAGGTATGGTTACGTATCTTATACAAGTCAAAATATAAGAAATTATGAAATCAACCAAGGCAGATACAGTTTCACCAAATGAGCAGTTAAAACTAAGAATATATGGAAGCAATGCAACACCATAGTCATCTCTCTCTCACTCCACTCTCGTACACACATGCTAAGGCAGTGCCTTCAAGTCATGACCCATGGGGGATCCGCGAAGTCCATGTACCACTCGTGATCTCCGGATAGAATCTCGGAGGCTATCAATCACTCGCAATCTCCGGCAAAGACCTCGGAGTTGCTCAATCACTCTCAATCTCCGGCAAGGACCTCGGAGTTATCAATCACTTTCAATCTCCGGCAGAAACCTCAGAGTTTATCTATCACTCTCAACCTCCGGCAGAAACCTCGGAATTTATCAATATCATCACAACAATAATATAGAAAAATTATGACACACATGATATCAGTCTCATCACATATCACACATCGATAATCGACAAGTACAAGTCATATCAAGTGATAAACACAGAAAATAACACATATGGCGACAAAGCCACATAACAGCTGACGAAACCAACGTAATTGTAATTTATCTCCACTTCATGCCCGAAAGCCTATCATGCTATCCCTGTCACTTACTACAACTACATACGATTCTCTAATCAGAGTCAAACTAAAGTAAACTGTAACCTACCTCAATGCCGAGCGGGTGCTACGAACAATCAAACCAATGTCTTCCCCTTGCATAGAGCATCTGAACGATTGAAATCTAGAAAATATGTAAACTACATTATAATACGAATCTAAGGACACACATATTTCTATATTTATATTAACAAGATCTTTACCATTTTCATTGTATGACTAAACTCATACACCTATAAAAATATTAGCATAAATTCAGGACAAACAAATAATATTCTTTTCTTTTAACTTTCTCGTATCTCCCGCTTGTAAAGGATATAACATTAAATTCGTAACTCCAAATCAGGTGTTTATTATACCACATCGAAGACAACACTAGGGTCTATTTTTATGCCGAATCCCACCTGGCAATTCTTAGTGTAGATGGTGAAAATTTACGAAGAAAACAACTCTATAAAATCTGTGTCGCCAGAGTTTTTGTAAAACAAAGCAGAAACTTCAAATAGTCATAACTTTCAAACCATAAGTCGGATTTATTTTCGTAAGATATCAAACTGATGGGAACAGAGTAACCTACAACTTTCATTCAGCCAATATTTTCATCTTTCTTGCGTATTTGTACAGTTTTCACGTTTTATATGTTGTGTCGCCTGGTTTTCGGTAAAACGAGGCAGAAACTTTAAACTGACGGAAACAGAGTAATCTACAACTTTCATTCAGCCCATATTTTTATATTCTTTACAGATTTTATACAGTTTTCACGTTTAAAATGATGCACCCGAAATAAATTCTATTGACTAACAATCATACACCCCTTTACTAACAATCATTATCCAATGATTTCTCCAATCATTAGCCTAGTCAATTGCCTTAAGAATTATAATCATGTGACCCTTTAATAATCAATGAACAAAATACGTGCTATGGATAACCCCAAAAGAATCATACCTGAAGCTTGCAAAGAATTGCTTTCACTGTGTCCTACGGCACAAAACTCCCTCGAGCACCCTTTTCCTGCGTCCCTTTTCTTTTCTTCTTAGTATTAGGGTTTTTCGTTCCTTTTTTGTTGTTGTTTGCTGCATGTATATGTTCCCCCCTTCTTTTATTAAAGCCTTGCCCTATTAGGGTAGTGGGCTTGGCCCGCCAACTCACTAAAATAATATTTTTCTGCACATTTCATATACTAAAAACATGTAATTAAATATCCTATCGTCACACACTCTTTTCGTAGTTTTAAAGTGCTAAACGACTAACGGGTCGTTACAGAACACTCATGTACTCATATGGTATTAGGTTGACTAAGTCATTTGCCAATGCAATGGACATGTCTGTGACATGGTCTTGTTGTCAACTAATATAGATGAGATATAATAATCAAGTCATTTGGATAAATACTTGACAAATCCTAAGCTTGATTGAGTGTGTCATGAATGAAGAGATTTTATCTTTCCAAATATAGGTTCAGTTCACATATTTTGTGTAGCTAAACTTTACATATTGGGTTCGTCTTCCGGTGCAGTCTAGGAGTTCCGTGAAGATCCTAATGTAATTAGTGACGATATGTAAAGGCCTGAAGGGTAACACTAAGTCAAATGTTCCGTCGATTGAAGGATGCAATTAGAAGGAGATTATACCTAAATATTCGATTGATGACCGGGACATTAAAATGGGAAAGTGGACAGAAAATAAGACGGAACTGCGTTGCCTTGATTCAGGACCGCGATGCCAGGAACACGTGTCAGCACCGCGCGTTTCATCGAGGATCAGCGCGTGACGTGGCATGTGATCAATTACGCGACCGATTTTCATCGGGCCCAGCCCACGGAAACCCTAAGCCTCTGTTTAAAACTATAAATAGAGGGCTTACCCTCCCATTTCAACACAATACAAAACCTAAGAGAGGTAAATCTCTTCTAAAGCTCTGTCAGAATCCCTAGCATTCCTGACTTAGCAAATTACACCACAGTTTTCTGAAATTACAAATCGAGGGACGTTTGTGTGTGCACCCTCGGATTACACAAAGTAACAGATTCAACTGCTTGGCTGATTGTTGCTTCGAATGTAAGTCTTCTGTCGAAGTTTTACATTAATTCTGTACTTTGTATTTTCATTACTTATCATACTACAGTTTGACCGTCGTCGGGTTTAAAACATAAATTTTCAAATTTCGTTGCGTGTACGAACCCGACGTAAACACCTACAGTGGTATCAGAGCCTGGGCTGTTTCGTATGATATGTAATGTATATTAATGATAATATGAGTTAGGATTTGTTTAGATATATATTTTATGTGTTAAAAGCTTTAAAACCCTAAATATTTAGAACACATAATCCTTGTGTCCAGATATGTTAATACAATAATGTATTTGAATAAGTCAGTCCAATAAATAACTCTTCTAAGTTGATATACGTTACCGGCTTAAAGCATGGTGCATTGAAACGAATAAAGAGAAGAAAATTGAATTTGATGGTCGATCAACATGTTTTTTTAATGGTGATGGTAATACAAATAATATATCTGAAAGATCTTGCCCTAAACCAGTTTTAGGGGTTCAAAAATTTTGGATTTTGTGATTCTGGAGGAGAGGCACCGCGGTTTCATGATGGATCACCGCGGTTACTGCTAGGGTTTTGGCGGCGGCATCGCGGTTCCATTATGGAGCACCGTCGTGCCGCCTGACGGATGCAGGCACCGCAGCCTGCTCACGAGTCGCGCGTTGTTCATTCCGAAACTTAAAATTAATTTTTGGACACCGCTTCAAGGCACCACTGCCCATTGGGCTAGACCGCGATGCCACTTATTAGGACCGCAGTGCTAATTAATTTGCAGATTCCAGTAGCTTACTGCCTCGAAGGCACCGCGGTGCCACCAGATGAAACCGCGGTGCCGACGACGTTTTATAAAAAAAATTAAGAATCAGAAACAGAGACTTAAAAGTTTCAGATTCTGAAGTTTTAGAAATTTCAGTTTCTGAAAATAAAGTTTTGAATCGAACAGATTTGGTCCGAAAGGACAAATCTGTAATTAAAGAAAGTTTTCTGAAACCACAACAAGTTTTCTGTAATTACTGATTACTGGATGAAACCACACTAACAATTGCATTACTACAATACCGACCGATATCTACACAATGGATGTACGAAAATAATATACAACTACTACTAGTGCTTTGAAAGAATAAATAAAAATAAGCATAATACAATGCGCGTTCTAACGGTAGCGAGAGTAATCACAAATGTTTTGATGATCTTGGTCTTCGTTCTTTAATGCGTCTTTAAGTCTGGGATCTTGAGATCTTCGTTGTGGTTATAGTCTCTTCAGATTTGAATAGTATTGCTTATAGTCTCTTCAGATTTGAATAAGCTGCGAACAACCCAGGTGAGGAGATAACGGTGATAATGGCGGGAGGTTAAACATTCCGTTACAATTCTGTTCCCAAACGAAATTCCAACTTGACGGCGTTAATGGTCGTGACTCCTCTTCCTTATAACACCTCTCCACTTTCTTCACTCTCTTCTCTTCCCTTATTTCCTCCGATTCTCTCCGCCGTTTCACGCCTCCGTCCACGGCGGCGCTCAGGTTCTTCCCGACCTCCAGTGGAAAATTCAATATCGCTTTACTTCCACGCATCGTAAATGCGGCTTTATCATAAGCCTTCGCTGCTTCAATTGCGGTTTCAAATGTTCCTAGCCAAACCCTAGAACCACGTCGTTTCGGATCTCGGATCTCCGCCGCATACTTTCCCCATGGCCGCTGTCGCACTCCTCTGTAATGCCTCCTCTCTTCGATTTTTTGCACGAAAGCCGACACAACTGGATTCGATTGAGTCGAATTACCGAAATCGATCCACTCGAGTTTCTTCACCGGAGGTAAATCAATTTTCAGTGAAGGTTTCCGATCACTACGCCAACTCGATTTCGGCGAAGTGAGGTCGATGATCAATTTGCTCTTGTTTTCCTCGTAATCGGAGCTTGAAATCGACGGCTCAGATTCAAGTTTGACTGAATTTGCTGATTCGGAGCTCGAATTTGAAACTTGGTTCCCAAATTGAAAGAAATCAGCTTCAAAATCAAAAGAAAAGGAGTCTGAGCTAGCAGATAAATCAGTATTCGAGATCTCCGTCACAGTATCACTACACTTACTACTACTACTAGTTAGTTCTGCTCCAAAGTTCAAAGTTTTCGGGGAAAATTCCCCGAGGAGATGGTTTCTAATCTCCTCCAATGCAAAATATTCGTTAAAACATTCCATTACAAAGCCAAGGAATTGAGAAAAAGAAACGATAGAAAGTGAAAGAGGATGAATATGTTGTGATGCCTGAGTTTGTCTAAGGCGCCAGATTAAGGTTCTGATGAGATGACCGAATGGGTCTAAGGCGTAAGGTTCTGGTTCAAACCCACTCTCAACAATATTTTTGGAAAAAAAGTGAGGGAGGATGAAGTTTTCAATGAAGCTGTGTAATTGTTTGATGAAGAGTGGATAGGGGAAGTGGAAATATATATTTATATATATATGGGTGATAATTTGTCAATATATAATTTGAAGGTTCCTTTCTGGTGCTTGAGGTCATTGAACGAAGCTTCGGTCAAATAGATGATGATTGACTTCAATAATTTTCAAAGGATTGAGAGCGTTGAATCAGCTAGTTTTTTGAAGTGACAAGGAAGATCAACGGTGCAGATTTGTCATGAGGTAAATTTAACCACGTTGTCTAGTTTCTACTGTTATTTCTTTACTTCCTTAGGAAGGAATTTCCAAAAATTGGGTAAGAAATTAGAAAGTGCTAAAATCATTATTAAGCAATGATTATTGCCGTATGCAGGTAAAAACACAAAATTAATACCTATGTTAGTGTTTCTATAGAGATTTTTATAAAGTAATTAATCTATATATTATATTAAAAGCACGAAGGGTCTTACAAATATTAATTAAACTTTTTTTGCCTTTCATTAAAAGACTTTACAATTGACAAAATTGTTATTTACTCTTTTTCTCAAATTATTATTTATAAATATTTTACCTATTTTATTTTTTGGAAATAAAGAACTCGACTTTATTTTTGGAGTCCTTTTTTACTTTGGCAAAAGAGTTGTAGCCGTGGAGTTAGAATTGGTTTTGGCTTTAGGGATGCATTGGCGAGAGAGAATTGTTATTGAAATATGATACATATTAAGTCACAGTATAAGAGCTAAAGTAATCTCCTTCTATTTGTTGCATCTTTTAATTTTTCTTTAAACGTCATATTGTTATAATATCATATACTCTCAGTAACTTTTTCAGCTTTTCATGCCTATTCTTTTTCGTGAAAAACTGATATGCTTGTGTCTTGCAAGAAGAAGAATTTTAATAAATTATTGAGCAAAGGAATGTCTTCTTAAAGGGGGATGCATTGGTGAGATAGAATTGGTATGGTTTGCTGCAGGTTGGACAAGAATGACAAAGCGGCAAGTTACAGTTAAGTAAAAGACTTAAATTGGATTACTAGGTCTAGGCATTTGGGAGACCTATTTCTTGCGAACAAAACTTAGTGAAAATTGTTACGGATATGATACAACAATACCGTATATATTTTTTTTTTTGAGAATTATACGAAAAGACAAGAAAATTAGAATAACATATTTTGGTGAATTTATATCTTAAAATATGTTAATTGTTATGAGAAACAAATTGGTAAATTTTATCAAGGTTTAATATGATTTTTAGTATTGACTTGATTCTTTGTGAATTTTGTTTTAGATGAACACTAGAATATTCACCTTCAACTGCATCGATCAAATAATTGCTATGGTGATTAGTCGATTACATAAAATATCAATTTATTGGCAAGATTATCGATTTCAGTTTACATCGCAAATTTCAGGTTGTCATCTTCTACCCTACCATGCTAATATCTGTTATTAATTTATTAGTAGTTTTGTTATATTATTATATAATGTAGTTCGTTTTTCCTTTACTTTGTATTTTCGTGTATCAGTACCAACTTTTTCCTTTTTGCTAATTTCTGGGGTTTATGTCGTTACTAACTTAAAATATTTAGTGGGTGTTGGAGTATTTGCTGAATATAGCTTGTTTGCATGTGGGTTTGTGGTTCTCTTTGGTCTTATGTTGAAGTTGTGATCTTTTTGGTTTTTGGTTGGTTTATTTTACGGGGGAAGTAATGATGGGGATGTCAATTCTTTATTGCTTTAGTTTTTCTTAAAAATCTTAATGGGTGTTGAAATTCTTGTTGAATATCACCTGCTTGGCTTGTGGGTTTGTGATTTTACTTAAATATTTTTCCTTATTTGTTGCTTCACAATTAATTGCTTTATAATTTGTTTATGTTGGTTTCTTACATCTATAGTTATTTATGGTTCGTTTTATATTAGTTTAGTTTTGGTTTAGAATGAAGATTTGTGGAGTTCAATTTAAAACGTCACATCACATCTAAAGAATCCATCTTGTAATAATCTATTAACCTGGATATAAACACAAATTTCAATAATATTAAGCCCCGTTAAACATGTTATCTCCAATGTGAATGTTTATTAGTATTACTCTATTTGTATAATCTCTAAATCATAAAATTCATAAAGCTAAATTCAATTTATCTTTAGTGTTTGTTATCAAATGAGGTACGGGCTTTGGTTACGCGCAAAGCGCCTAAATTGAAATTAATTATATTAAAAGCATGATGTGTCTTATAAATATTGATTGAACTTTTTGCCCTTCATTAAAAAACTCTGCAATAGACAAAATTGTCATTTACTATTTTCCTCCGGTTATTATTTGATTATCTTTAAAACTATAAATAAAATTGGAAAATCTAAAACTCTGCCTTATATAAGATTTCGTACCTCCTAATTTCTTTGAAATATTTGGTACTTTTCATTTCATTTATCGCTTTCGTAAGATGAGTTCGGTGGAAGGTTTTGCCTCCACAAAAATTCAGATTGTTCATATGATAGGTCTATTCTAATAGTCATTTTCTTTTTTTTTGGTCGGAGGATTTTATTTATATCTTTATTATATAAAGTCAGGATTTTGAAGAGGTGATGTCACGTACCTCTAAAGCCTAGAATGTTACATTTATCTTTTCTGTCATCGTTTTGCCACTTTCTCCCCCCCACTACCCTTCATTGCGTTTAAATAACTTCATTCTTGAAGCCTAAAATCAGTACTTACGATAGTCCTAACCCTCAATTGTACACAACAAAAAAAAACCTCTACTGGACAATTGAAAAGAGTAGAATTTTGGGTTGTTTTAATCTTCTTCAAACAGTAAAATGCCGAGGCCTGCTCAATGCTGAAAGTTGGTGACCTGATGACAAATTGGTGGTTATTTTATTTCAAACGGTATGGAAAACTATCTGTTAAAAACCTTCACATGTTTTGTACTTGGTTAATGTAATTTATATTACCTTATTTAAAAAAAGACCTTCACATTTTCAATTCCAATGGCACCAAGGCAGGAGGCGGAAAAATAAATATCGGTGAGAAAGTTCCAACAGTAAGAAGCTTCATGTGTGATTGATTTTTCTTTTCTCATTGTGGAGCTTATATTGTTTTTATGCTACTTTGCATCACAGAAGCTGGAGCAACAAGCGGGAAGCAGCATTTTTCAGAGAAAAGAACAATGAGTCAAAGCAGAGATCTCGGTGAAGCTACTACTACATATCCGCTTTTCATCTTACCATAGCATATAGAGCGAGAAAGGGCCAGATATTACAGTATGTATGCTTTCGTTGTTTCAAAACTTTTCATCATTTTTGTGTGAATATTCTTTATTAAATAGTTAAGTTAGTACAATGTTTTGATAGGTGAATAGATTTCATTGCTGGTTATATTATTAGATATCTTATTTTTGGATAATAATGCGTTTCTTTTCATGATGATAATACTTTTACTGAGTTTCATTGTTCCTAAAATATTTGTGCACCTAAAATTTGTATAATTGAGATTTTCCTATATTTTATTGGGGTTTAATACTTTTAGTAAGTTATATGATCGGAGAAATTCACGTGTCATAAACTATGAGTTTATTAATATCTTTCAGGATTGCGAAATATGAGCAAATATACTATTATACCTATAATATTAATGAAAAAGTATACTTTACCTGATAAAAAAAATCTAAATGGAAAAACAGAGGTAAGCATGTTTAGCACGGAAGAGTGTACACGATATGGATGCTTTTGTTGGAGTCAACCACAAAGCCTTTAACATGAGGGTGAGTGAAATTTTAGACTTTAGTGCTGAAAATAATTGACAAGTTCATGAGTGTCTTTTTTTACTAACCTTTTAGATAATATTTTCCCTGTGAGTTCTTATAGCCTCTTCCATTCCTTTGCTACTGTTGATGGACAAATGGTCTGCAGTAATCCACCAAACATTTGTCCAGCACATGGAAAATAAGTGACACTAGAGATTCAATCACCATAAATCCAGTCTTGGTCAAGATAAGATACAAGGGCAGAGTCTCAACATAAAGGTATAATTCAGTTCTTAAAATACGCGATTACATATTTAAGTGAAATAGACTGCAACTAATTTTAAACTTATTATGGCTGGTTACCTGATAGTCGCATTTTTAATTTAATCTTGGGAAACTTCTCTCTGTCAAAAAAATTCCTGAACTGAACTTCGTATAATTCTTCCCCTTGAACCTTTGAAGCCTGTTTTATAAGGTGCCTGACATGTTTATAATCGTTATCTCCTGTATTTTAGTTAGATATGTCAGTCCATCAAAAACCTTCTCCAATTTCTTCTATTCATCAATTTCTAGATGAGTTAAATTAGGCAGCACCCCTGTCTCCACCCTCCTGCTTTCTAAATTTGGCAGCTCTTGGAGTTTAAGAGTATTGAGGAGGGGAAACCTTGTGAAGAACAACACATTTCCTTTCCAGTGAACGTGTTTCCACTTAATGACGGGGTAAATAGTTTAAACTGCAGAGTAAGCATAGGGATTCTTCAAGTCCACTCTTTCTTAAGGTTAACTTAGAGAGGCTTTATGAAAAAGAAGTGGTGTTCTGATAGCTTACTGATATGTCTAATTAAATATAACTTGCGGAGATGGTGACAACCTAACAATAGCTTCAGAATGTTTAACTCTTTTTCTGAATGGAATCTATAGTAAAAGCGGAAGGATGTTTCCTTGAGTCTCCCCATTCTAACGGTGAGGTGTGTGATGATCTCTTCCATTTTTTATTGATGGAACTTATGTCAAGGTGCATGTGTTAGAGTCAGATATATGCGAACGGAAGACTTATTACAGAGTCTTGAGAATTGAACAAATTATGTAAATGAGTGAGAAAAAACTATTAGTAATCCATTCATTTATAAGACTTAGAAATTCAAATGGTCAGTTGATTGATGATAGGCCTAATGGGTTGGAGTTTAAAATTATATTGACACCATGTTAAAAATGAGAGTTGAACCCACAAGCTTAAAAGATTTCAAGCGAAAAAACTGTGATTCCCTGCTTTATCTTTTCTTAGTTCAATATTTATGCAGTACTTGCTAATTGATTTTATTCAAGCGCAAAACGTAAGTCTTTGAAGTCAAAAACTTAATTTGGAACCAGACCTAATACGTGATGTGCTAATACCATGTATATTGAAATTATTTGCTTGAATAAAAGATACTAGCATGTTGCATTCACTTCCTCTTTTTAATTTATTTCCCTGACAGAGTGAAATTAGGAAGATTAAATTGTTCAGCTGAGACCTTAGGAGAGATCGTTTAAGTGAATTTGGAGTTATCAGCAACATGACACGACACACTGACACAAGACATGTTGCTCCAGCAGCTTGCTTCTATATTCGGGAGCCTACATCACAAACATCTGATCTCCTGGAATGCAGGTATGCAGGTGCTTTCCATAAAAAGCATATCAACTTTTTACTTGATGTGCATATGTGTATTATGTTTGGTTTTACGCACATTTTCCATTTTGGTGAAGTTTTTCCTGAATTGAATATGCTGATCGAGACCTCTTTCCTGTTACCTTCTCTATGAAGTATAGAACTTCTTTTGATTTTCTGCTTACTATTTCGAAGATGGATTTAGAGTAAATTTATATTGTAGTCATACGTGTTTGATGTTGTTGCAGCTTAGTAATGATACAATGATTCTTGTGCAGGTCTATAGCTGTACATACAAATAATAACCCACTAAAGCAACAGTCAATGGTTACCAATGTGAGACACCAGTGAAATAGATGTTGGAACTTGTATGGAATGAAGAAGAAACAAGTAATTAAACTAAATTGTGAAATTTTGGCCGAAGGGCCGCGGCGCCTGGGATTAGGGCCGCGCCACCTCTTCCGGTGAGCCAAGAAAAATCACCGCCGACAGGGCCGCGGCGCAAGGACTAAGGGTCGCGGCGCCTGATTGGAAGTAAGCCACTGGAACTGGAAAATGAATTAGGGCCGCGGCGCTGAGGGCAAGAGCAGCGGCGCTTCGCAACGGTAATTTCCAGATTTGAATCAAAAGTTTTGTCTCTTCACATAAGGTCACAACCTTAGGTGAAAGGCTGCTTATGGTCGAATTTTATGCTTTATAAAGCATGTTGATCATTTGTTAGAAGACACACAATACACATAACATTACAATCAATCATTAAATATAATTAATGATCTAAGATTGTTGCTTATCTTCTTCCCACAAGAATATTTCTGAAAAACACATAAAGTAAATTCGCCAGGGAAGAAGTTCTTGTGCGAGAACTCTCACCTAGATAGTCGTATCCTCTAGACAGACGTCCGAAAAACTACAACACAAGTGGGGACGAATTTTTGTCTTAGGACACTGCATCAAGCAGACCTCTATCTACACCAAATCAGTATGTGTTTAAGCATTTGTTGTTCTTATTATTGTTGATTTAAAGTTATATTGAATTACTTTAATATTATTGTGCTTATTCATTGATGAGTCTAGTTTGGCAATAACAATAGAGAACAGTCCTGCCATTAAAATTGCAGAGGTTATAAAAGAATTGCAAAATGTGTGACAAGAAACGAAATAGTCTTATAACTTTTGTTGAAAGAATAACTCATGTATTACGTAGTCCAAGGAAATAATTTTGTATCATTCTTTTAAGAATTAGTGAGTGTATATCATTCTTTAGTTAACACACTTAAAAATGTTATGCAATTTTCATGATTTGTATTACAGTAAACATTGAACATATTTGAGGGGAAATTGTTTCTGTTGCTTTAATTTGCTGCAAGTGCATTACCTTTAATTGGGCACTTTATTAGAAATAAGAGTAGAGATCATACCACCTGAAGCACTAAGTATTTTTATGGTTGATTAAACTCTTACACGTATGAGCTTGCACTTGCGATGACAATATCTGGTGTTTGTTTCCTTCATTCACTTTCTGATTTTCCAACCATTCTTTTTCTCTCTTTTTGTTCTGTGTTTTTTCTGTGTTTCGTTCTTATATTATCGGATTGTGATGATTTCACTATCTATTCTGATGCTTCGCTTTATTCCTAGCTTCTGCCTCAAGAAAATAAAGAAAGAATAAGCGAAACTACTTAACCAGTGATCTGATCTCATGAGTTTTAGCAGAGTTTTAAGTTCATTAAAACTGCAGCAACTTGGAAGCCTAGAGATGTCATGCTGCCTTCTGTATTTTCGGGTTACTGTTGCGATGGTGGTTGATGTCGGGACGAGGACTGGAGGTAGTTGGTGCCAGGTTTGAGGTGCTGGGTGGGTCGACGGTGGTCCCGTTGGGGATGGGTTGTCGGACGATAGCCGAAGTGGGGTCACTGTGTCAAGGGTGGGCGAGACTGGAACAGTGGCAGGAGCGTTGGTTTGAGAGCCCGGAACAGTAGTAGTGGTGGTGGTCTGGGAGACCGGAACAGTAGCGGTGGAGGTTTGCAGAGGCGGTACAGTGGTGGCAGCGGTAGAACGAGCAAGCTCGTGGAGTATGACGGGAGACGTGTCAGATTCATCTAGAAAGGTATAATCCGAGTTACCAAATTTATGAATATTTGCGAAGGGAAAATTGTCTAACTGAAGGTGACGTGACGTGAATCTGACGAGTAGAGTCATAGAACAGGTAGCCCCTATGATTGGATGGGAATCCTAGGAAGACACATTGAGTAGTTCGGGTGCCAATTTGTGAGGAGCGGTAGCTGCAAGGTTGGGTAGTAGAGCCACCCGAAAAACAGAGATGGTCATAGGAGGGGATCCGACGGTATAAAATTTCAGTAGGGGTCATGTTATGGAGAGTGCTGGTTGGTAAAATGTTTAGAATATATTCTACCATTTTGACTGCATAGACCCAAAAGGACGGAGGAATAGAGGCATGAAGCAGTAGAGTACGAACCATGTTATTAATAGTGCGGATGATTCGTTCAGCTTTACCATTTTGAGGAGACGTGTATGGACATGAAAAATGAAAAAACATGCCATTATTACGACATAATCGGTGAAACATGGAATTGTTAAATTCACGATCATTATCACACTGAAACGATTTAATGCATTTTCGAACTGTGTTTTTATAAAAGTACGAAATTCAATAAATTTGGCAAAGACTTCTAATTTAAATTTGAGTGTGTAAACTCAAATATAATAAGAAAAATCATCTAACAACACAAGATAATATTTATGACCAAGTGAACTAGAAATAGGAGACGTCCACAAATCAACATGAATAATATCAAACGGAGAAAATGTAACACTTGACGATGATTTAAACGGGAGACGAATATGTTTGCCTCAAGAACAAGAAACACAGTATTGGGCAAGTTTCTCATTATTACATTTTATAAAATTATTTGCTCTAAGAAAATAAAAAACCGGAGCTCATGGATGACTAAGCCTATTATGCCAAGTGGACGGACATATAACGACAAGAGAAACGGGAGAACATGATCTGGCAGCGGAGGCGGATGGGAAATGATAGAGATCTCCCGTGATATTGCATCTCGTAAGAGGTGTCCCTGTACGGAGATCTTTCACAGTAAAACCAAAAGGGTCAAAGTCAATAGAGACGAAATTATTACGAGTAAATTGACGGACATAAATTAAGTTCTTAATAATGTTTGGGGCATACATGACATTGTTAAGAGAAAAGGGTGGATGGGGCGGTTGAGTGTAAGTGGTAACATATCCTTGAATTGGAATGCGGTGCCATTTTCGATAGTTATATGTTGAGGGTGCTTTAAACAAAATAGTTTGAGAAGATTACCTGCAGAGTGGGTGAGGTGAGTAGTGGCTCCCGTATCCATGTACCAATTTTCGCCGGGTTGCTGTTGAGACTGCTAAAAGCCTGACCCAATTTGGATGGGGCCAGACCACTAAACTGCTGTGGGAATGGGCTTGGGGCAGTGTGCGCATGATGATTTTGAGAGTAAGGCGGACGGGTGGCTGGGACTAACAGACCTGGCTGGTATCCCTGAAACTGGGCTGATGGGTAGGAGGCCCAGTTTTAGGCCTTAAACTAGGCCGCTGGAGTTTGAAATTGTGGCGAGAAATTGGGCTGTTGGGCTTGTGCGTTGGGTTGTTGTCCCTTGCTGCCACGACCACTGCCGCGAGAAATTGGTCTGCCACTAGTTTCAGCTGTCTACAATATTCAGACATATTGAAATAGTTTTCCAGACGGGTGTTGTTGAACTGCTATTCCAAGTACACTGCACGAGTGTTCTTGTTGTCTTGAAAAATTTCTTCCAATCTTGTCCATAAGTCACAGGCGGAATCCCCTGTTTTCATGATCGTGAGAAGTAGGTCCTTGGATATAGTGTCATATATCCATTGTTTAACCACAACATCAAGACGACGTCATGTATTGTCATCAATTTTGGGAGGGCGAGGAACGGAGTCGTCGATGTGATTAACCATATGATAGACACATGCATGAATTTTAAACAGTTCCACCCACGACCAATATTAACCATTCTTTGATTAATAATGAGAGGGATAAAATTCTTGATATTTGTAACGACGAGAGCCGGGTGAAAGGATGGTGAAGATGGGTTTGTATGAGGTGTTTGAAGTGTGGAGGTGGAAGTGTCAGACTTTGTGGGAGAATTAAAAGGATTCATTTAGAGAAGAGAAGAATGGGAGAAACCAAGTAAATTTTTGTAGTAGTGGCAGCGGAATTGGAATTCCGTGGAGGGGGGGGGGGTCGGCCACAATCTAGGGGTGGCAATTGGGTGGGGCGGGTGTGGATACCCCCGCACCCGTACCCGCCAGAAATTTTTTATACCCGCCACCGTGGTGGGTATAATTTCAACACCCATACCCGCTTAGGCGGGTATATTCCAAAATCCACACCCGCTCCACCACCCAAGTGGATATCCGCCACCCGCCAATACCCGCCTATACCCGCTAACCATATTTTGTAATCAATTCATTTGTGACAATTAGTGATCAAACAACAATAGCTTAATATAAAAAAAAATACTTCAACAGAGCTCACACAGATCTCTGTTCACATCTGCTTTGAACAGAGCTCACAACAATAGCTTAGTGATCCATTCCAATATGCTCTGCCATGGTTACTGGTTCCATAAATATGCTTAATATAAACAAAAATACTTCAACAGAGTTATGTTCACATTTGCTTTGAACAGAGTTCACAACAATAGCTTAGTGATCAATTTCAATCTGCTTTGCCATGGTTACTGGTTCCATAAATATGCTTAATATAAACAAACAAAAATAGCTACATAAGAAATTAAATCCATTCTACTATGTAGTCTCAAATTATGCTCCACCAAGGGGACACGAGCTCAAATGTTATAAGGAATTAACCACTAAAAATACTTCAGAACTAAGTAGACTGCTTTTCATCCAGCTTTTGGTTTGTGGAATGGCTTTGAATGAGAACCTTGTTCTTACTCTATATCACCCCAAGTGCAACAACAATATAACCAACAATAGTCAAACTAGTATAGTTAACAAATGACAACTATACTCAAAGTAAACTAACAGAGGACTTGAGTATCATATTCCTCAAGATCACATATTTCAAATATTTCAATCTCCTTGACATTACCACCACCTGCATAATGTATACTCAAAGTAATTTGAGTCTAACTTCAATTTAATACAACATAAATATTTTAATCAAATTAATGTTACCTTTAATATCCGTCCAAATTCAGTTTTGAGCACACGTATGTTACATCTCGTAGTTTTAAGGCGATAATTAAGAACGTCATTACGAGAATAGAATTCGAATATTGGGTATAAAGTATAAATGCGTATGCTAATAAGGAAATTAGTATACAAACGGATGTGCTCCCGGAATAATTTTTTTAATACTGCACATGTGACGACGGAGATTAATACTAGTAGTTGAATTTGTCCCAATGGAGTTATGGATTAGTGGGGTATTATAAAATCTTGACATTTAGGATATGAGGAGTTATGTGGAATTTATTTTAGTAGATGAGTTAATTTAAGTAAACAATTAAGAGAATTGGACCAAAGTGTAATAAAATTTTCAGATTTACCCTTAAATTTATTAACCCCTCATATTCTAACTCCCCACCTCATTTTCAAATCACATAACCCTCCCATCTCCTCCTTTCCCCCAGCCGAACCACTCTCCCCCTCCATAGAAAAAAATTAAGCTCTTTATCTCCTTCCAAGTGAATCCTTCCATTAAATTTTCAAGCAAATGGAAATGCTAAAAACAGTGAGCATTCAACAGTGATTGCCGAAAATATAGCCAAGAATTCCAGATTTTTGGTGAAGTTTTTGGGAAGAAAACATGCAAGAATGATGGAGTAAATTTGTAGAATATATGCATGACGTTTTGGAGTTGAAGAAGTGATAAAATTGGGCAAGAAATTGGGTAAATTGGACCGTGACTGTTGGGATTGTTTTGGACAAATTCAAAGTAAGAAAATTCTTCTTTTCATTGAGTATTTGGAAGATTAAATGATGTTGTAGTTAAAGGATAAACTCTTGATAAAGAGAACTTGAAATTTAAGATAATGCATGTGATTGTTGGGTGTTGTAGCCGATTTTGGAACTAATTTTACAAATTTTGGAACTAATTTTACAAATTTTGGAGTTGTCGTGTTCGATTATTGTGTTGTTAAGTTTGTCACTGCCTTGCATGTTGAAATTGGAGATAGATCTTGATGTTTAGAGTTATAGTTGTTCATATGATAGTATTGAAATATGAAATTGGATTTTAAGGAGTTAAGAGAAGAATTGTGAATTATGATTGTTGTGCTTGATGAGGCCGAAATCTGTCCAGAAATCGTGAGCACGGTTATGATGTGTTAGGGGCTGTTTTTATTAAGTTATAATGATGGAAATATAAACTATGAACTTATAAATACGTTGTGGTAATTGTCAATACATACCTGAAAAAAATTAAAGTGTAAAAATGGCGTTACGTTGCAAATTATAGGACTCGAACTCTTGTTGTTGTCGCTAGAGTTGATTGACTGTTTTAAGGTTGTTCTAATATGGATTAAGGGTTGGATTAACATGAGAAATAGGTGTAGTAATCACATTGGTTGTTGTATTGCATAAATGTAAAAGAGAAGGAATGTGTTATGATGGCGTAAATGGAATAATTGAGATTGTTTTGGTTATATCCTGACGTTGTGATTGTTATTTGGTATTGCTAGCTTGATTTGTAAGTTATGGATATGCACATAAACAGGGGAAGTGCTGCCCAAATTTTTATAGAATAGGAAGTCGTCATTCGATGTAAAGTATGCTAGTAATCATAGAATTGACAGACGTATTACCCTTTATTATAGGTTGACGTACTAGACGAGACGTATTCTGATATTGAGTTGGCTAGTTCGACTAAAAGGTATGTAAAACTATCCTTTCTTCTTTTGACATGATTTATGTAAAATGAGTGTACGACGGAGGTACGTATTTCCGTTGAGTCCTAATCCTTAATGATATGATTTGATAGTTATTCCACTTATTCCATTGAGAGTCAAGTGATAATTTAAGTTATATATGGTTATTCGTGATATTCTATTCGTCATAATATGAGATGATTATGTTACCGAGTCCCATGACGGGCCGGGTATGTACATATATGAAGATTTCATCGAGACCCTCACTAGGGGGCCGAATACAGTATATATATAGAGATGACTACATTTACCGAATCCCAGAATGGGTCGGGTACGGTATGTGCACATATATGACTTCACCGAGACCCTCACTAGAGGGCCGGGAACGACCGAGACCCTCACAAGGGGGCCGGGTACGGTATGTATACGAATATGACTTCTTCCACCGAGTCCTTTAATGGACCGGGTACGGTATATGGTATGGACTTATGAGACTCTCATGTGTACATGACACAGTTGGATTTGGATTCTGATTATTATACTTGTCTCCTGTTATCTGTTGGCCACTTATGATCTTCCTTACATTATTATATGTTTTACACACTCAGTACATTATTTCGTACTGACCCCCTTTCCTCGGGGGGGGGGGGGGTGCGTTCATGCCCGCAGGTACAAGTGCTCAGTTTGGTGATCCTCCAGTCTAGGATTTCTGTTCAGCTGTTGGAGAGCTCCTTTGATTCAGAGCTTTGTCATTTTGGTACAGAACCCTATTTTTGTTGACTTATGTATATATTTAGGGGCACAACGGGGCTTTATCCCGTCATATGTCGTTATCCTTCTCATAGAGGTCTGTAGACAGTTGTGGGTTGTATATGTGTGGGTTGATTATGTGAGGATTGTAGATATATTTTGGTCTACTGTACTATTGTATTTCTTTTTGGGATTTTCCCTTATATAGTGGCAGCCTTGTCGGCTTGCGTCCCTCGTTATATTTGATTTGGATGTGACTCCTCAGAAGACAAGGTTATTCATGTGTAAAGGCAGCCTTGCCGGCTTGCCTATTCAAACATATGTTATGTTTGCAGTGTTATGCTGTCGGATTTCATATTGTCCTTAGTGACAGTCTGATTACATGTGGCAGGTTATTATAATGGCGTTCAATTAGGACGTCATGTTGACGGCCCGTCGGGTCGGGTCGTGATAACATCAATTCTCCACAATTTTCGGAAGAAGTCTACTACGATAAGGATCAAGTGCACGTCCACTAGTGCTAAATGCGAATTCCGATGGGACGGTAGAAACTGGAGTGCTCAATATATCTCTTGCTATTTGTTGGAGAACAAGATAATTATTTCCATTTGTTTTCCACCAATTAAGAATATCGAAATCATCCACAAGTGGTACAATTTTTGCTTCCAAGTACTTCTCCAAATCAGATTTTAGTCCAACTTTACTATTGTCTTGTGACACAAATTGTGCAAACTCTTGCATGTACCCCATTCTCATACTACTTGTAACATCAGTTGAAGACACATGACTACTAATAGCTGAATTATTATCATTTTTGTACCCATACTCATCCACCAATTCCTTTAGAAAATCATGAATCCTTTTTACCTCAACATCAACATCAAGCGCATCATAAATTTTAGTCGACTACAAGTTTTTTGCGACACACTTCAAAATAATCCTTTACTTCAGATTTTAAAAATATTATTTCCTATAGTTCATATAACACTAATCAATCCATACGACTATCATTTTTTCCAGAAATATCAATAAGCAAGCAAACGGTATGAATTATAACACCTATAAAATTATGCCTCATAATGGAAGATTCCAAGAAGTGAACCACCCCAAAAATACAATCAATACACAAGGTTGTCACGATGGATCATTGAATCTGACCACGAGACCGTGACCAGTGTTAACCCACCAGCCAACTTCAAATAGAGAAACAAAAGGGATGTATTTTTAACAAAATATGAACCATGTTGAGTTCTGATGTTTTTCAATCTATTTAAAACTTTAATTTACAAAAAACGAATTTAAAATTAATCAATACCTGTTGTCAGGGTATCAGGGACAGGGAGGCGTGAAGGTTGATGGTGGCGTGACAGTGACGGAGAACGGGAGTGAGAGGAGAGACGGCGCGTGAAGAGAAGAGTGAACGAGAGATGATTGAGAAGTGAGTTGTGAACTGTGAAGGCTGCTGAGAAGTGAAGCGTAAGAGTGAGAGTGTTGAAGACTGAGAATGCTGAAGTGAGAGGGTGAGGGAGGCGGAGGCGTAAGGGAAGGATTAAAGAAAAAAGATAAGAGTGAGTTGTGATATTTGTGAAGGCTGCTGAGAATGAGAAGGCATAAGAGTGAAAACTAGAAACTTATTATTTTTTTTATATTGGGCTTGCGAACTGCTACAAGCCTACAAATATTACTGGGCTTATGGGGCGGGTGGGTTGGCGGGGGATGCGGGTATCAGGCGGGGATAACTGCAAATCCACCACCTACCCGCCTATTCGTGGCGGGTACATTTTCAATCCCCATACCCGCCCCAACTGAGGCGGGTGCAGTGCGAAATTCATAAAATTATACCCACCTGCCATCCGCCCACAGGGAAAAAATCTAGGTTTTTTGGGTTTAGGCTTTGATATCAGATTGTATTAATCTCCTTTCGAGAGTCTTTCTCATTAATACAAATATTTATAGGTGTACAATATTGAATCTTTCTATGACAAGGATCCTAATCCTACCATAATTACATGATAAAAAATATGGTAAATATGTACCCTCTAATTCCTATTTACACGTGTGCTAATAAGACTTAATAAATTATTATTTTTTGAATTTAGAATTCATAAATTCAAATTTTGATCAGATTTTTGACATGTATTGTGGCAAAGCAGTCTATTGATGATATGTCAGGAATTGAACTCTAACTTCTAACACAAAGTCTATCTTCTCGCATCTTATTTAAACATGATCAAAAGTTAAATAACAGCGTGGAATGATTCTATTTGTGTAGATCTCCAACCCATTCCATTGAGTTGGTTCACGTATCAAAAACATTATAATGACCGTTAATCGTTGAAATCCAGTAACTATACCTGGAATCTCTATGTGTGTGAGATGATATTGAAGAAGAGTGAAGAGAAAGATATTGTAGAAGCCTTTCTGGATATTTTTTATTATGAAAGCTTAGCAATACAAATGAACTGCTAGCCTTATTAATACCGAGAGAATATGAAAAGAAGTAAAAGTTACACTTAGGTCCCATAGTTTAACTATACTACTCTAAGACTCTCTAAGTACTCATAATACCACATATCACTTGATAACTCATTACTTAATAACTTCAACACTCCCCTCAAGCTAGGAGGTAAAAATAAGTTCTTCATTCCTAGCTTGGAAAGAAGATGGGTATGCTGTCCTGGCAACAAGGCTTTAGTAAGCATATCCGCAGGCTGATCAGCAGTGGCTACATATCTGGTGGAGATCAGGCCCTGCTGAACCTTTTCCCTAATGAAATGACAATCAATCTCAATGTGCTTTGTTCTTTCGTGGAATACAGGATTAGTGGAAATCTGCATAGCCAACTTGCTATCACAGTAAGAAGGAACTGGCAATTTCAAGGATAGACCAAGCTCTATAAGTAAACCACTGATCCAGACAACTTCAGCCACCACTAATGCAAGACTTCGATATTCAGATTCTGCCGAACTCCTTGAGATTGTTTGCTGCTTTTTAGACTTCCAAGATATGAGTGAATGTCCAAGGTACACTAAATATCCTGAAACTGATCTCCTGGTAATTGGGCATGAAGCCTAGTCTGCATCACAATATGCAGATACCATATTACTTTTCTCTGTTGTAATGAAAACTCCCATTCCAGGAGCAAGCTTGACATATCTTACCACTCTCTCTGCTGCCAGCATATGTGATTGTTCTGGAGCTTGCATAAACTGGCTCAAACATTGCACTGCAAAAACTATGTCTGGCCTAGTATTAGTTAAGTACAACAACCTTCCAACCAACCTCTGATATGTTGCTGGATTCTTCAGCAAAGTGTCTTCAGTTCCAACTTTCTCAGGCACCATCTTCTGTATGTGTCTGTCATATTCAACAGAGGTAAATTTTACATTGGCCTCTATTGGTGAGCTGACAAGCTTAGAACATGTTAATCCCATATCCTCAATAAGCTCCAAAGAATACTTTCGTTGATGCATTACCATCCTCTCATTGTTCCTAGCAAACTCAAAGCCTAGGAAATACCTGAGTTCACCAAGGTCCTTTATATTGAAGTGATGCTGCATGGTAGCCTTTGTTTGATCAATAATTCCTTGATCATTTCCAATCAAGAGAAAATCATCTACATATATCAATACTATAGCTATCTTGTCTCCATCCTTCTTGATGAGTAAAGAGTAATCGAGACTGCTTTGAACAAAACCAGATGAGACCAAAGCAGTTGTTAACTTTATATTCCATTGTCTGGATGCTTGCTTAAGACCATACACGGACTTAAGCAACATGCACACCTTTTCTTGTTTATGGTCAATCCCTTGTGGCAAATTCATGTAAACCTCTTCATTGAGATCCCCCTGCAAGAAGACATTAAACACATTCATTTGTTGAATTCTCCATCCATTTGCAACTGCCACATAGATCACACTTCTGATTGTCACCATCTTCACCAGTGGAGAAAAAGTTTCTTGGTAATCAACTCCTTCTTTCTGATTATACCCCTTAGCTACAAGCCTGGACTTAAACCTTTCGACCTCTCTAGAAGCTTTGTATTTAATTTTAAAGACCCATTTACATCCAATGGATCTCTTGTTATCATGCAAGTCTACAATTTCCCAAGTTTTGTTATCTTCTAGAGCTTGAATTTCTGACTTCATGGCCTCCACCCACCTCTGATCCTTGGCTGCTTCATGGAAGGATTGAGGTTCATGTTCTGCTGATATCTTGGCTAGGAAACCATGATACTGGGCAAACAGGACAGTGTAATCCACCACTTCAGACATAGGGTACACACAACCTGCCTGACTAGATTTTGTTGTTGACTGCATGAAATCCTTCGACCATATTGGAGTCCTCCTCTCTCTGGTGGACCTTCTTCTGTGATTTGCAACATTCTCAGCAGCAGCCTCACTGTGATCTGCAGCAGCCTCACTATCATCTGCAACATTCTCAGTAGCAGCCTCACTATCATCTTGTTATACCCCGTAGTTCTGACCCTACGTATGGAAACGTACGAAAGTATGTAAGACTTAAAATTTCCGAAGGACAGGTTGACGGGTCGTTCCGGACGGTTTTTAGTCAACTTTGAGGCGGGTTATGACCCGATTCGTTGAGAGTTCCTAAGTATTTTAAAGGCCTAGGACGTAGTTCGTTGAGTCGTGATTCCAACGCAACCAACCGCTCGATAGAGGCGTCGTAGAAAGTTATGAGTTACAGTGAGCGTAAAGCCGCGGCGTTCGAGCAATGCGGCTGTGCAAAGCGCGGCGGCGCACAGATGCAGCGGCGCCTAAAGTACTGAGAGGGCGCAGAGCGTTGCCATACGCCAGATGGGCCGCGGCGCCGAAAGTTCGAAGAGCTGCGGAGTTTCATTGGCGGCGTGCATGGGCGCGCCGAGGCGGGAATTTGGGCGGAAAACTTAGAAAATCTGATTTTTGTTTTAAAGAGACTGGGAGGGTGACAAGTGTCCCCTCATCTGATTTTCTGCTACATGCAATATATTGACCAAGACTTGGTCATTCTTCCCATCTTTCATCTTCACACTCTCTCTCCCTCTCTCTAAAATCTGCTCCTCCTTCTCTCTAAGAAAACCCAAGAAAAATCTGAAAGTTAAGAGCAAGAAAAGGAAGCTTGTGGTTAGCTTGTTGACATTGTTGTGGTGGTGGTCTTGGCCAGGAAGCTAGCAATATTTGGAATAAGTTTGGCTAAAACTTTAAGGTAACATTTCTTCCTTTAGAATTAGTTCTAGTGTTGCATGTTTAGAAGAAGGAACTTGTGATAGTAGATAATGCTCTTAGAATCATTGCATGCTAGAAATGTGGTTTGGTATGAAGAATGGGTTAAGAAGAGATTATTAGCATGTTGTAGCCTAAAAAATACATTAGAATTGTTAATTAAATTGTTGTAGACTTATTGGATGAATTTTGGGTATGTAATCCCTTTGAATTGTTGGTTTGATTGAGCCTTAAATGTGGCGTTTGGATGATAAATTCGACCTTGTGAAAGGTGGCAAAGTGAGTAGAAACAAAGGAAATGCGCCCAATTTTCCATAGAATTTAGTGACTTAGAACTTGGATTGTTCTACTTTGAGATTAGAGGTTAACAAGCGTATCATGATTATTATAGGTTGAGATATTACTTGCGGTAGTTGAGCTTAGCAAGTGGATTGACCAAAGAGGTATGTGAAGCTTTCCTATCTCTTGAGCATGAATAGATGAAACTATGTAGTACGGTAGACGACAAGATTTGGTGTTCTTACTTGTTTTGATTATAAAATGACTTGTTCGTTTTAAAATGTATAAGTCCTTGATTAAGGGAAAAGTATGATTTTACTAAAGTATAGAGTTAGTATAACAACTTTATGGGAAGTTGGTTTATTAGCTTCATAAAAGGTTAATGAGAAGAGATTTTACTCTAAGTAAGATAAGTATATGAAGAGGCAAATTGATTTAAAGGCATCAATTGCCCAAAGGCTTTTATGTATAAAGAAGAGTCACTTTTAAAAGAGTTGAAGCATGTAGTACTTGGGTTAAATTCGGTTTGGCTTTTTATTAAAGATATGGTTAAGTGCCTTAAGTAAACTAAAATGAGAGGGTATATGAGCAAGATTAGTAAGAAGTTATAAGTTTTCTTAACTTATTTATTATTATGATATGATGACAGTTGAGATAGGGTAAGAGTATGTCTGAGGGGCAAGCCCCAAGATCGTCATACCACCTCCTTCAGTGTAAGAGTATGTCTGAGGGGCCAGCCCCAAGATCGTCATACCATCTGCTTCAGGGTAAGAGTATATCTGAGGGGTAGATCCAAGATCGTTATACCATCCGCACAAAGATAAGAGTATATCCGGCGGGCAAGCCCCAAGATCGTTATACCATCTGCTCCAGCAAGAGTATATCCGAGGTACCCCAAGATCGTTATACCATCTGCTTTAGGGTAAGAGTATATCTGAGGGGAAAGTCCCCAAGATCGTTATACCACCTGTTCCGTGGATTTGCTACCCATGACGCGAGGAATACCTCACGCGAGTCCTTATGGGCTTACGCGGTGAAATAGTCCCACGCCTGGCAGTACACCGATGCGGTGAGACTCACGCGGTCCACAGACCCACGCGGTGAAATAGTCCCGTGAGTAGGATGGTTTCTTTTTGATACTACGGCGAGGTACTGCTTTGATCATGAGCCTCCTATTTTATGCGGTATTATATATGTATATATACTTGTCACTCTCATTGTTAGTAAGGCACAGTAAAAAGGTATTTTAATTGTCTTCCATGACTCCAGCTTACTTTTAGACTTGATATCATTATTGCAGTATTTTCCAGCTTTACATACTTGGTACATATCAGGTAATCGACCCTTCCTGGGGCCGCTTACGCCGCAGGTGGTAAGCGATTGAGGATCCTCGCTTAGGATCACTATTCCTGTCGAAGCTCCATTCTCGGAAGCTTATTTATCGGTATGGATATTCCCGACGCTATAGGTATTTTGTACATCCAGTGGGTATGGCGGCCCCGCCACGCAGTTGTTATCTTTAGAGTGCGTGGCCACCTATATATATTTTGGGCTATAAGAACCAGTTGTATTATAAATACTTTGTTTAAGTATGTTTATGGAAGGCAGCCTTATCGGCTGGCCAGTTATGTTTTACCCTTTTTATGAAGTTATGTGTTGTGTTATGTTCCGCTGCTATTCTCTGACATATACCGGTGGTACCCCAAGAGGTACGATCGCGCCCGGGTGGTCGTGACAAAAGTGGTATCGAGCCAGTTGTCCTCGGAAAGTGTCCACGCATCGCGTGTCAGTAGTAGTCTTGATTATCGGTGTTGTGCACCACATCTATAATCGTGAGGTCGCAGGATATTTAGGATTGGTTTCCATTCTTTCACTCTAAGATCGTGCAATAGAGCTGAGTTATAGGTTGAATCTCCCCTGATGTTTTCCTTTTTGTATCAGTTATGCCTCCACGCAAGGCAACCGCGCCTGGCGGCAAGGCACCGAGGGTGCCGCTAGTGACGCGGAGAGTCACGAGGCACGAGCCCGATCCTTACCAGAGATGATGTTTAGAGCGGCGAGTTCCACGTCTTCGCCAAATTTCGCACCGAGGCAATGGACGCGCCATCGAAATCATGCAGACGAGCCCCCACCCACGCCGTGGCTTCGAGTACGAGATTACGGGGAATGATTCTGCATCGATCAAAGATAGTGGCGGTGGCAGCGACAGAGCAGCGGCTAACCCTGTGAGCCGACGCTTACTTGATTCGGATTTCTTGGGTCACCCACCCGAAGTTCTATGGTTCGAGATTTGATGAGGATCCGCAGGAGTTTGTCCAGCGATTCTGCGGACCATGCAGTTCTCGGGGCATCGAGATCGAGTCTGTTATACTAGCTTCTTACCGGTTACGCGATATTGCGTTGAACTGGTTTGAGTCATGGGTATTGTCGAGGGGTGAGGATGCTCTTCCAGCTGATTGGGAGGAGTTCACAGAGGCGTTCCTAGACCATTTCTTGCCCCCGGAGGTGAGGAGAGCCCGTGTAGATAGGTTCTTGACCTTGAGACAGGACGGGAGGACTATCAGGGAGTACAGCCTGGAGTTTGACTCCTTGGCCAGATATGCACACACCATTGTAGCTGATATGGCGCATGTGGTTCATAGATACGTGATGGGCTGGACCGTCACACGACATCGCTGCTTAGGAGTGGCACTTCAGCCAGGGATGGATATTGCCAGGATGCAGGCATACGCACAGGGGATCGAGGACAGAGAGAGGCAGGATCAGCTAGATTTGGGCCAGCCCAAGAGGGCCAGGACATCGGGTTCTCAGAGCGGTTCTCGAGGCGCACCTCAGCAGAATAGGTCCACATTCCACCAAGACAGAGTGCTCCTTCTCGCCGCGGAGGTCCGATCGCCAGGTTATTCGAGAGCAGTCGTGGCTCCGGGGCGTCGAGTTTTCGCGAGGCGAGACCAAGACTAATCGAGACCACCTACCTCTCGGTGCGTTCGATGCGGTAGGTCTCATCCGGGCGAGTGCCGTATGGGTTCGAGATCATGTTACTCGTGTGGCGCAGGCCATCGAAGAAGCGATTGTTCGCCCCAGGCGGCGGAGCATTACGTTCACCGACGGTCATTCTCGGATCTTCATCTTCGATGGTTAGACGCCCCGGAGGGCAGCGTACTTAAGGGCCAGAAGGCCGCGGCAGAGGTCGTGGTAGTGGTTCCAGTTCTAGCGGAACTCAGAAACGCATATATGCTAAGTCCAATGACAGACCGTGAGGCGTCGCGAGATGTACATTATTGGTTTCTTCTTTGTGATGGATATGCTTTGATAGATCCAGTTCTACCTTGTCCTACATATCTCCTCATATTGCGGTAGAATAGGATAGAGCCCGAGTCCATAAGACCTTTTGAGGTGGCTACGCCATGGTGATTCGATGGTAGCGAGCGAGTGTATAAGGCTTGTCCCGTGACTATAGATAGCCGACTTCAGCCGACTTGATAGAGTTGGATATGACAGACTTTGATGTGATTATGGTATGGATTGGCTAGCATCTTGCTATGCCAATGTGGACCGTAGAGAGAGATTAGTTCGGTTCGCTTTCTACGAGCCGCTTATCGAGTGGAAGGAATACACACACCGGAGAGGTAAGTTTATTTCTTACCTCAAGGCTAGGAAGATGGTGCGAAAGGGTATATCTACCATATGGTTCGGTATTCGACATCGAGGTCGAGGTACCGCACCTTCGCCGATTCCGGCCGTTAGAGAGTTTCAGACGTATTCCCGGATGAGCTCGCATCCTCCCGAAAGGAGATTGAGTTTTGCATTGATTTGGCGCCAGATACTTTGGCCGATATCTATTCCGCCATACGTGATGGCACCGCCGAGTGAAGGAGTCAAGGACCAGTGAAAGATTTGGGAGAAAGGCTTTATTAGGCCAAGTGTTTCTCCTCGGGAGCACCAGTGTTATTTGTAAAGAAGAAGGATGGACGCACAGTATGTGTATTGATTACAAAGTGAACAAGGTAACTATCAAGAATAGATATCCTCCCGTGATTGACGATTTGTTTGACCGATTCACGGTGCAAAGTGTTTTTCCAAGATAGACCTACGGTCCGTTATCATCAGTCACGAGTTAGAGAGGTAGATATCCCAAAGATCGCATTCAGACCCGGATGGGCACCATGAGTTGAGGTGATGTCTTTCGGGTTGACCAACGCCCCAAAGAAGATTCATGGATTTGATGAATAGGTGTTCAGCCATTCTTGGATATGTTCGTTATAGTTTTCATTGATGATATCTTGGTGTATTCGCGCACGCAGCGGAGCATTCAGATCATTCGGCGACGGTATCGAGTCCTCCGAGACCGCGATTGTATGCCAAGTTCTCGGCGCGAGTTCCGCGGCGGTGGCTTTCTTAGGGCATGTTATCGGGGCCGATGGTATTCGGGTTGATACAAAGAAAGATTGAAGCGCCAAGACTTGGCCTAGACCCACTACACCGGCACAGTGCGCAGCTTTGGGCCTTGCAGTTATTATCTGAGGTTTGTGGAGAAGTTTGCTTCTATTTCAAAGACTTTGACTAGCCGACTCGTAAGGCGCTATGTTCCGTGGGCGGATACTTGTGAGGAAAGTTTTGATTGCTAAAGGAGAAGTTGACAACCGCCCAGCTTCTACTCCTGCAGGGCTTAGATGGATACGTGGTTTATTGCGACGCGTCAGTGTCAGCTTGGTGCGTCTTTGACGCAAAGACGGCAAGGTTATAACTTATGATCCCGGCTTAGGAAACATGAGAAGAACTATCCCACACATGACTTGGAGTCGGCAGCAGTGATTCATGCCTTAAAGATCCGGAGACATTATTTATATGGAGTTCACGTGACATTTACATTGCACTCACAAGAGTCTCCAGATATCTTCACCGCAGGGAGTGAACTTGGCGGCAGGCGGTGGTTGAGCTACTTAAGGATTACGATGTTGATATTCTATACCACCCGGGAAGGCCAATGTGGTGGCGTATGCCCTTAGTCGCAGATCGATGGGTAGTCCGTCGATGTTCACCGCAGAAGAGGATATGGTCCGAGAGTTACATCGATTAGCGAGCCTTGGGGGTTCGTTTGGTTGATTCCGATAGTGAGGGAATTCGGTTCGAGAGGTTGCCGAGTCTTCTATCATCGGCGAGGTAAGAGGCGGCAGATGAGGATCCGATTTTGGTACGGCATCGACGCAGCCTCTCCGTAGGAGAAGAGTCTATTTGAGGTAGCGCTGGGTGCTAAGATTCGAGGCGGTTGTGTTCCCGATGCGGACAGACTTCGCCGCCAGAGATTTCGGGAGGCACACGGTGCTCGTTATTCTATTCATCCGGTCGACTAAGATGTACCATGACCTCGGTCGTGTATTGGTGGGATGGCCTAAAGAGGACGTTGCGAGTTCGTGGCACGCGCCCGAATTGTCAGCAGGTTAAGATTGAGCACCAGAAGCCCGGAGGGCTGTTGCAGGCCATTGATATTCCGACTTGGAAGTGGGAGGTGATAAATATGGATTTTATTACGGGGCTACCTACCACCGGAAGCATGATTCCATTTGGCGATTGTCGACAGGCTGACGAAATCAGCCCATTTTCTTCCGGTCAGAACGACGTTTTCAGCTGAGGACTATGCCCGATTATATATTAGAGAGATTGTGAGACTGCACGGAGTCCCGGTGTCGATTATATCAGATAGAGCCCAGTTCTCGCTAACTTCGAGGTCCTTTCGGCGGATTAGGGACACAGGTGAGTCTCGACGGGCGTTTCACCTCGGACGGACGGACAGCCGAGCGCACTATCCGCATACACTCGAGGATATCTGCGGGCTTGTGTTATTGATTTGTGGGTAGCCGGGAGGATCATTTACCTCTCGTGGAGTTTGCTTATAACAATAGCTACCATTCCAAGATTCGATGGCGCCATGAGGCCTTATACGGGAGGAAGTGCAGTCACCGATAGTTGGTTCGAGGTGGGAGAAGTTCAGTTAGTCGGGCCAGACTTAGTCCAGCAGACAGTGGATAAGGTGAAGCTTATCCAGGAGCGGTTGTTGGCAGCTCAGAGTCGGCAAAAGTCGTATGCAGATCATCGGCGTCGACACTTGGAATTTGAGATAGATGATTGGGTTTTCCTAAAGGTATCGCCCATGAAGGGCGTGATGAGATTTGGAAAGAAAGGGAAGCTTAGCCCAAGGTACATCGTCGCATCGATTGTCCGTAGGTAGGCAAGGTTGCCATGAGTTAGATCTTCCGTCCGATTCGAGGCGGTGCATCGAGCTTTTTCATGTGTCCATGTTGCGGAAATGTATTGGAGATCCATCTAGAGTGCACCCGGTTCAGGATGTCCAAGTAACAGAGGAGTTATCGTATGAGGAGAGTCCCATAGCGATACTCGATCGTCAGGTTAGACGACTTCGGACGAAAGACGTGGCTTCCGTCAAGGTCCTATGGCGGAACGAAAACAGGGAGGAAGTGACGTGGGAAGCAGAGGATGACATGATGAAGAAGTATCCTCACTTATTTCCTATACCTCCAGGTAACCTACTTTCCTGTTTGTTAGTTTTGATTTAGCATTTACGCTTCTGTATGTTGTGGCTCGTGGAGCTTCTTTATTACGAATGAATAGTTAAGAGGGTCTATGTCGATGTGGTGATTTGAGTAAGCCTAGAAGGAACATTCGGGACGAATGTTTCTAAGGGGGGGAGAATGTTATACCCCGTAGTTCTGACCCTACGTATGGAAACGTACGAAAGTATGTAAGACTTAAAATTTCCGAAGGACAGGTTGACGGGTCGTTCCGGACGGTTTTTAGTCAACTTTGAGGCGGGTTATGACCCGATTCGTTGAGAGTTCCTAAGTATTTTAAAGGCCTAGGACGTAGTTCGTTGAGTCGTGATTCCAACGCAACCAACCGTTCGTCGATAGGGCGTCGGAGTAGAAAGTTATGAGAGTTACAAGTTCAGCGCAATGGGCGTAAATGCGTTCGAGCAAAGCGCGATGGCCGCGGGCCAGATGCAGGGTCGCGCGCCTAAAGTACCGAGAGGTCGCAGAGCAGCAGGCCGCGCGCCAGATGCGCAGTGGCGCGAAAGTTCGTAGAGTCATGAGAGCCATGGCGCCGCTGGCGGCTGCGCGCGAGGCGGGAATTTGGGCGAAAAACTTAGAAAATCTGATTTTTGTTTTAAAAGAGACCATGGGAGGGTGACAAGTGTCCCCATCTGATTTTCTCACATGCAATATATTGACCAAGACTTGGTCATTCTTCCCATCTTTCATCTTCACACTCTCTCTCTCTAAAATCGCCCTCCTTCTCTCTAAGAAAACCCAAGAAAAATCTGAAAGTTAAGAGCAAGAAAAGGAAGCTTGTGGTTAGCTTGTTGACATTGTTGTGGTGGTGTTCTTGGCAAGGAAGCTAGCAATATTTGGAATAAGTTTGGCTAAAACTTTAAGGTAACATTTCTTCCTTTAGAATTAGTTCTAGTGTTGCATGTTTAGAAGAAGGAACTTGTGATAGTAGATAATGCTCTTAGAATCATTGCATGCTAGAAATGTGGTTTGGATATGAAGAATGGGTTAAGAAGAGATTATGAGCATGTTGTAGCCTAAAAACTACCTTAGAATTGTTAAGTAAATTGTTGTAGACTTATGGGATGTAATTTTGGGTATGTAATCCCTTTGAATTGTTGGTTTGATTGAGCCTTAAATGTGGCGTTTGGATGATAAATTCGACCTTGTGAAAGGTGGCAAAGTGAGTAGAAACAAAGGAAATGCGCCCAATTTTCCATAGAATTTAGTGACTTAGAACTTGGATTGTTCTACTTTGAGATTAGAGGTTAATGCGTATCATGATTATTATAGGTTGAGATATTACTTGTAGTTGAGCTTAGCAAGTGGATTGACCAAAGAGGTATGTGAAGCTTTCCTATCTCTTGAGCATGAATAGATGAAACTATGTAGTACGGTAGACGTACAAGATTTGGTGTTCTTACTTGTTTTGATTATAAAATGACTTTCGCTTTAAAATGTATAAGTCCCTTGATTAAGGGAAAAGTATGATTTTACTAAAGTATAGAGTTAGTATAACAACTTTATGGGAAGTTGGTTTATTAGCTTCATAAAAGGTTAATGAGAAGAGATTTTACTCTAAGTAAGATAAGTATATGAAGAGGCAAATTGATTTAAAGGCATCAATTGCCCAAAGGCTTTTATGTATAAAGAAGAGTCACTTTTAAAAGAGTTGAAGCATGTAGTACTTGGGTTAAATTCCCGATTTTGGCTTTTTATTAAAGATATGGTTAAGTGCCTTAAGTAAACTAAAATGAGAGGGTATATGAGCAAGATTAGTAAGAAGTTATAAGTTTTCTTAACTTATTTATTATTATGATATGATGACAGTTTGAGATAGGGTAAGAGTATGTCTGAGGGGCAAGCCCCAAGATCGTCATACCACCTCCTTCAGTGTAAGAGTATGTCCGGCGGGCCACCAAGATCGTCATACCATCCGCTCAGCAAAGAGTATATCCGAGGGTAGATCCAAGATCGTTATACCATCCGCACCAAGATAAGAGTATATCCGGCGGCAAGCCCCAAGATCGTTATACCATCCGCTCCAGCAAAGAGTATATCTGAGGTACAGCCCCAAGATCGTTATACCATCTGTTTCAGGGTAAGAGTATATCTGAGGGGAAAGTCCCCAAGATCGTTATACCACCTGTTCCGTGGATTTGCTACCCATGATGCGAGGAATACCTCATGCGAGTCCTTATGGGCTTATGCGGGTGAAATAGTCCCACGCCACAGTACACCGATGCGAGGAGTACCTCACGCGGTCCACAGGACCCGTGCGGTGAAATAGTCCCGGAGTAGGATGGTTTCTTTTTGATACTACGCGGCAGGTACTGCTTTTGATCACGAGCCTCCTATTTTATGCGGTATTATATATGTATATATACTTGTCACTCTCATTGTTAGTAAGGCACAGTAAAAAGGTATTTTAATTGTCTTCCATGACTCCAGCTTACTTTTAGACTTGATATCATTATTGCAGTATTTTCCAGCTTTACATACTTGGTACATATCATGTCGACCCTTCCGGGCTGCGTTCACGCCAGGTAAGTGGTAAGCGATTGAGGATCCTCGTTCTTAGGATCACTATTAGGTGTCGAAGCTCATTCCTCCTAAGCTTATTTATTGGTATGGATATTCCCTGATGCTATAGGTATTTTGTACATCCAGGGGTATGGCGGGGCCCTGTCCCGCCACAGTTGTTATCTTTAGAGGTCTGTGGCCACCTATATATATTTTGGGCTATAAGAACCAGTTGTATTATAAATACTTTGTTTAAGTATGTTTATGGAAGGCAGCCTTATCGGCTGGCCAGTTATGTTTTACCCTTTTTATGAAGTTATGTGTTGTGTTATGTTCCGCTGCTATTCTCTGACATATACGGCGGTACCCCAAGAGGTACGATCGCGGCCACCCCGGGTCGTCGTGACACATCTGCAACATTCTCGATGCGCCTCACCTACATGTCGAATCGCTTCGTCGAATTGTGTCTTCTTGAACATCTTCATGAATGTTAACATGTTCACTCTCTACTGAGACACCATGGGAAAATACATGTTCACCATCAGTACACAAATCAGAACTGGAGTCTTCATTACCCTTAAATTGTTGATAAGCGAATATATTCTCATGGAAAAACACATCTCTGCTGATAAACACTGTCTCACTAGACAAGTCCAGCAACTTATAACCTTTCCTATTTACTGCATAACCAAGCAACATAGCCTTGATGGCCCTTGGTTCAAACTTGTCTTTTCTCACCAAGTTGGATACATAACAAAGACACCCTATCACTCTTAAGTGAGAAAATGATGGTATCTTTTTAAACAACTTCTCATATGGTGAAATATCTCCCAACACAACAGTGGGAATCCTATTAATCACATGCACACCAGTTTTCATACAGTCACCCCAAAATTTTGCTAGTAAATGACCTTGCATCTTAATAACTCTTGCTATCTCCAATATGTGTCTATGTTTTTTTTCACTACTCTATTTTGCTGTGGGGAGTAGGTACAAGACTTCTGATGTACAATACCTAGCTGATTGAGTAGATCCAAACAGGTAGAATTAAGAAAATTTGTCCCATTATCTGATCTAATGCACTTGACAGTCGAACCAAACTGTGTTCTGATTCTCACAAACAGATTTTTAAGAATAGTTGCCACATCAGATTTAATATGCATCAAGAAAGTCCATGTCCACCTAGTACAATCATCCACTACAGTGAGAAAATATCTCATGTTGTTATAAGATGGTACTTTGTAAGGACCCCATACATCTAAATGCAAAAGCTGAAAAGGAAGATCAGTTTTGCTATTACTATCAGGAAAAGGCTTCCTGGATTGTCTAGCTAAGGGGTACACATCACAATGTTTTATTGAAAAATCTGATTTAGTCTTGAAAACAACTATCTTCTTGAGCATACTGAATGGAACATGCTCCATTCTTCTATGCCACAACTCTGCCTCCAGTTCACCTGCAAACACCATAGCTGAAGAATGAGCATGTGCTTTTATTGCTTCTCTGTAACTTCTTCCTGACTCCAGTATATACAACCCATTAATCTCTCTACCAGTCTCCTTGACCTTCCCAGTAAACAGATTCTGCAGGACAAAGAAATCAGGAAAAAATCTTGCACAACAGTTCAGTTCCCTGATTAGCTTTGACACTGATAGCAGATTAAATTTGAAGGTTGGGACACATAGCACATGTTCTATAATATCACCATTCTTGAGTCTACAACTTCCTACTTGTGTAATTTCAGCCACATCACCTGTGGGTAATTGTACTTGGCCTGCACTATCCTTATTCTTTTTCTCAATCATGTTCTTATTACTAATCCACTATCCAGTCTGCATTAATATTACCTTTATCTCTATGAGACACAAGAGTATCTGCCATATGAGCTCTGGCTACTGCTGTCCTGTTCTCTCCTTCCTGTTGATCAAATGTCTGCAATACTTTGTCATATCTATCTAGAGTATAGGAGGACAATCTGCCTTGAAGGTAATCATGTTGATCCTTAGACAGTTGCTTCATGTTCCCACTGTGTTCATGATCAGCAGCAGCATCAGCCGGAATTTCCATCACTGCAGCATTCACCTTCTTTTTTTCTTTGTAATTGTAATCAGCTGGATATCCAACAAGCCTATAACATTTATCTGCAATATGTCCCTGCTTCTTACAGTAGTCACAATACATCAGCAACCTGCGACAATTCTCTCTAGTATGCCCTTTCATCTGACAATAATCATAGAAACCAAGCTGATTTGGTTTCCTCTGTTTATATTGTGTCGACTTGCCATACATAGCCATAGATTCACTTGAGTCATTTCCTCCAAATCTTCCAGTAATAGATTTTTAACTTTCATCTTGCGCAATCACAACATATGTTTGATTGACACTAGGTGTAGGTGATAGTAATAGAATATGGCTGCGTGCCTGATTATAGCCATCATTTAACCCCATTAAAAATTCTAATAACCTTTGATTCGCCAGATGATCTATGTATTCACGAGGACTTTCACATTCACATGCCGGTTGAGGTATTATTGAGTCGATTTCATCTCATAAGTCCTTCATCCTGGAATAGTAGGTAGCAACAGGTGATACTCCTTGCTGAAGCATTGCCAATTCCTTCTTCAATTGATATAATCGAGACAAGTTAATCTTGTCAAATCGCTCTTTCAAATCTCTCCAAACTGCAAGAGCAGTGGATCTATACAAAATACCACTTAATAAATCTCTACTCACATTCTTCATGATTGATGCGCGAAAAGATGCACACACTTTAACGCAAGTGCACGTTATCGTGACAAGTAATATAGTCTTGGTAAGATCGAATATCGTCCACAAGGATTAGTGTTCAAGTACCAATTATCTATCTTTTGGTATCTATTTGGTAACCGATATTGATTTTGTTGTTTATAACTAGTATCGCTGGCCGCCGACCGACTCGCCCGGCCCCGACCGACCACCGACCGACCCGACACGACACCTGTATAAAAAAAGCGGACTGGCTCGAACCGGCGGGATGTATGGTCCCGCCAGCCCGACCCGCCAGCCCCGATCCCGCCCCGCCCCGACCCCGCCCGACCGCCCAAATCCCGCCCACTCGACCTTTGCACAAATAGCCGTTGTCCAACGACCATTTTACATTTTCGTCATTGACAACGGCCATTTTAGGCCTCCCCTCCCCAACCCCTACCCTTTATATTTATTTTTAACCCTATAAATACCTCATTCCTCTTCTTATTATTTTCACAAATCTTTCTACTCTCTAATCTCTCAATCAATCTCTAATTCTCTATACAACATTGTCTACATATTCAATCTATTTATTAATTTGAGAATTGGGAGTGAAGTTAACAACTAACGAGGATTATCTATCGAGCAAAGTTTCAATTTTCAACCTCTCGATTACGTCGACTCTACGTCGGCGTTTGGTATCGTTCTCTCATTAAATTATTATTTTGTCTTTATTTCATTTAGCACATTTAATTTCATTATCTTTAACTATTTATTAGCATAATTAAAATGAAAGGACTAAGAGGCATGTTGGGTAAGGGTAAGGGTCGCTTTTCTAGTAGGGGTGGTAACAAGGGCAAGGGTACTTCTTCTAGTATTCTGTTCGCTTATTCCTAGACAAGATGATTTTATAGATCTGAAATGTTTCTGAAATACCATATGATCTTGACACAAATGATTATCCCGAAATTGAAGAAGATTTTAATTTAGATGACACTCTAGTTGATGATACACCTATTAATGAAGATGATGATACACCCACTAGTGAAATGCCTCCTATCCCCTACTATGAGACGCAGGTCAGCAAAGCGACCATTAAAATCGGTTGTATGGAAATATTTTGACAGGACGTAGCTAATCAAGTAATGTATGTAAAACTTGTAAAAATGTTTATTCTTTTAAAATCTGGACAAGGTCATGGTGGGACGGGGTTTAGGAAGACACACATTGCAAAAACACAAAGCCTTGCGTGCCCAATACATGATTGAAAAATCGGTGAACAAACGTCCTCTCAATCGGGACAAGGTTCACATACTCTTGTCGGAGAAAGTACAAGGTCAAATTAACCCATGACGGGGAGTTGTAGGCCACAAATATGATAAACATAAAGATAGGAAGCACTAGCAAAATTAGTTCTTTGTGGAGGGTTTGCCTTTTTCATTTCTGAATCTCTGGTTTTATTCATTATATTAGAGATATGTATAATCCGCTTATAAAGGTTTTCCTAGATTCATTGTTAAAAGAGTAATTAAATTTGCACATGAATATCAACAATATTTACGTTATGCATTATATCATTTAAATTGCAAAGTTGCTTTAACTTCTGATATAGGTCGTAGTACTAACGGCCCTGATTATTTAAGGGTAACCTGTCATTGGATAGATTATAAATGGTCTATGCAAAAACGTATTTTAGCATATAGATATATAGATAGTAGGCACACTGGTGAGTTTATTTCAGAAAATATTTATTCAGTCGCCGATTATTACGGAATAACCGATAAAGTTATGAGTATTACATTAGATAATGCATCTTCTAACAATTCTGCTATTAGTATTTTAAGAAATGTTTTAACTCAGTCTTTTACAAAACATTTTCATATCAAATGTGCGTGCCATATTTATAACTTAGTTGTAAAGGATGGTCTTTCACTTTTTCAAGATATTCTTGAAAAAATACAATTTGCTATACACTTTATTTTTAAAAATAATAGAATTCAACAAAGAAAAGAATATAAAAACTTGCCACGATTGTGGACTATCTTCTGAGAAAAATTCAGAAGAAGTACCAACTAGGTGGAATTCTTTATATGACCAACTAGTTGTTGCTTATGACTATAGAAAACCTATTACTTTATTTTTAACGTCCATAATCAAAATCCAAATGATATGATTGTGGATCTTGATTGGGAGAAAATTAGAGAACTTATTGTATTTTTAGAAAATTTTCAACGAGCAACAAAAGAATTTTCTACTTTATATTATCCTACTATTTCAACTATGTTGTTTTATATAGCTATAATATTTTTACTTCTTAAAGAATATATGGAAAAACATGCTTATCTTTGCTATTAAAAAATGTTTATGAAATTAAAAAATATTTTATTCCTATTCCCCCAATTTATATTATTGGTGCTGTATTAAACGACTATTAAAGTAGAGGGTTGTAAAAGTCTTATTGAAAATATATATACATGTATGGACGTACTACCACCTCCAACTCCCAAAAATTTAAATGTTGAACCACCTATTGAACTAACGCTAGAAGAAGTGTTGAATAGCGTAGAAGATGAATGCAAAAAAGTATATCGGCATTACCAGCAAGAAAGTGCTAGTAACCAACCGACTTTTGTATCATCTTCTTCTTCAACACAACCTAAAAAACGACAAGCAGTTTCTGTGGCTAGGCCTAATATTAATTCTATTGAAAGCCTCAGAAATAAAATGTGCGGTGGTAGCAGTGCTAACCAAATTAGTGAGTTCGATGTTTTTGTTTTGCAGGGTAATTTACCTTACCAAGCAGTTATCAATGAAGAAGGAAAGGAAGACTTGCTGAAATATTGGAGCCAGAATGAGAAGACATTTCCGACACTTTCAATGATGGCGAGATATTTTGAACATTGGCGTCATCGATCGGCAGCGCTTTTACTGCAGTGATTTCAAATAGGAGAGCTGGACACTCATTAGCGGAGCGGCTTGGAGATGGCGGTACTATTCGAAGATTGGATACGGCGGAGGCGAAGGAGGTCTGATCAACGAGATTAACGAAGAAGATGGCGACAACTACAACGACATTTTATCCGAAGGCATGAGTAGCGGCGTGGAACAATTTGATCAAGATATACCAATTCCAACCAAGAACCACAAGAAATTATAAAGAAATTAGAAAAAATATTTTCAAATTGGTAATTTATTTCATTGCAATTTTTAAATTTTTCTATGTCTTTCACTCTTTTGCAATTTTTTTCAACAACAGTACACTACAATGTAATTTTGAATCTTGTATATTTGATATTTCAATGAAATTAATAATATAAAAGGCACAAAAACAGCCTTGGGATGTTTTTTTTACACTATTCTTGTCTTTGTTTAATTATTTAGTTTATAACTTTATACTTTATACTTTATAGTTTATACTTTATAGTTTATAGTTTATACTTTATACTTTATAAATATATTATAAATTATAATACTATAAGTCTATAATATGACAAGTATATGTTATACTTAATGTTACTTTGTTAGTACTTAGTAATTTATTATTTTTAATTTAGTGAAAAATTTAAAAAAAAAAAAAACCCGCCAGTCCGTCAGGCAGGCCGTCCCGGGCCAGTCAGGCCCACTGCCTAGCGGGCGGGATCGGGGCGGGACATGGTATGGTCCCGCCAAACCACTCCGGGCGCCCGGCTCGACCCGCCCCTTTTCTCGGCCCAGGCCCGCCGACCGCCATGAGCCGATCCGGTGGGCCGTCGACCGGCCGGCCTTGTTTATAACTAAGAATTATAAAGGCTAATTAACTATAGGTTTACTTCAGTTGTGATGGGAATAGGGCTTCCACGTCTCCTCAACTATCCGCTTATGTTACTTATTAATGCAATGAATCATGATTCTTCTTCTTTTGGAGCTAGCAGGTTTACGAAATCGTTTTATACTCCCGTTAAGGCTATATAAACACTCAACCCCAGTATTGCTCCTTTCTACCTTTCGGTGATAAGGATGACTCATAGGAGGATTAAGACCAAAAACCTAGTTAGCAGTCACGCGCGTGCGTAAAATTAGGGTTGTTAAGCCTCTCATTAACGCTACATAAGTAATTGAGGTATTTTCATCCCCAATCCAAAATATGTCTACCCAACTTACAGCATATTCACAACCTCCTCCTTTCGAAGTTTGATTAGAAATCATATAAATAATGATAATTAGTGATCAATTAATTACCAAGCATTCAAAGCAATTATTGAATAAATCTCAACAAGAAGAAGAAAAACCATAACCATGCATTAATTCATAACATAAGTTTCTAGTGATTTAACATGGAAAGCCCTATAAAAGAATTAGTTCCTAGCCATTGACATGACAAGAACTAATTCAAAGTTCATCATAAAAACTGAAATAAAGGAAAAGAAAAGGAAAGAGAGTTACTAAGTTAAGGTCTCCAATCTTCAATCCAAGAATCCTTGTGTTGTGCAAGAAAGGGAAACATTAAAAACTGCATAGGGTTCTCCTTTTATAGGCTCAAAACCGCCTCTAACTTTTCCTTTCAGGCCTGACCCAGAAAATCGTCATTAAACCTGATTTTCCCGCGTCGGCGCCGTGGTTCGCTATCGCGCGCGGCCGGAACCTGCGATGCCGGGTGATTTGGCGCGCCCTCGCTCTCTCTGCAAGGCGCGCGACCACGATTATTGCGAGGCGCGGCGCTGGTTCGTGTTTCTGCCTCGTTCGCCACTTTTTCGTCTTTTAAGCTCTGGAACCTCCACTTTTGCCCTCTTTTAGCTCCTTTTCCGCCATTTGGTCATTTTAACCACTTTGACTCAAAAGAAAGAAAATCTATCCTAATATGACACTTATTTGTACAAAAAGGGACAAAAGACTAACTAAAAATGACTCAAAAAGTGTATATAAAATACACCGATCAAATACCCCCAAACTTAACCTTTGCTCGCCCTCGAGCAAAGATAGAAAGAAAGAAATAAAAGACTCAAGAAACGAAAATAAAAGACTCACTGACATTGATCACTTTTGCTGCATTGGTGTTATCTAGAAAAACATGAAGGTTAGCAGAATAATATGCATGAACATATAGCATGAAATTTTAGCACACTAAACACATTAAGCTAGATATTTCGCAAACTTATTTTTATCATGCTTAATGGAAGTCAACATACTGAATCATGCTTGTAAACTAGAAAAATCTTATGGCATGTTTACTTGCTATTCTCCACTAATCCTGGATATGCATAAAAGAGATCTTCAGGACTTTTAAGGGTTGTAATGTAGGCTTAGGTATAGGTAGGTAAAAGTAGGCTTTTAGGCTCATTTTTGTGTACCATAAGCTCTTTAGCTTTTCCATTGTTTCCCTTTTCTTTGGATTCTTTTCTCCACTTCAATTCAATCTTTCCCCTCTTTTGTTTTGGGAGAGTGAAGTGTATAATAATGACAAGCACCCCCAAACTTAGGCTTTTGCCTATTTCTCATTATTCTTTTATTGGGGTGCATCAACGTTGTTCACTCTTTTTGTCTCTTTTTTAACACAATTTATTCCACTATTTCACATTTTTACTTATGGCACAATTTGTGGGAATATAGGGTGTCAAAGAAAAAGTTTCAATTTTTAGGCTCAATGGGGTTGACTAGGGATACTTTTAAAGTCCGGGATAGAAAAGAGTGGTAAGAATTGACTATCAAAGAAATGTCTGAGTCATCTCTCCTAACATGCATATCCTAACTATTTCGCCTCAAATAGCAAGCAATCATAACACATAGGTTTTCATCATTTAGCATGCACAATTCAAGCAAGAAACTCCAAATAGACAGATTTTGTGAGTTTTTGGCATATCTAACCTAAGTGTTTAGATAGTTGCTTCAATTCCATTACATTATTCCACCTTACTTCACTAGGTGTTTCTAGTAACTACAGCATACATGATCTTTGACAGGCAATTATGACTCAAAAGAAAAAAAATTGTGACTCAAAATATACACAAAACAATAAAAAGGAATCAAACATACTATAACAAGACACAAATAAAACACCCCCCCCCCCCCAAAACTTAAATCACACATTGTCCCCAATGTGTGTAGACTCAAAGACAATAAAAGAAATAAGACACTTACAGACTTGGCTAAAATGGTGGTGGTGGCATGGGATAGTGCATGGACCACTGGTTGAACAAGGAACTCATCTCATTAATTTCTTCTTGGCGTTTCTTGCATCCTTGTATCACTGTGTCCAAACTCTGCATCATCCTCATCTAATTCTGAAGCAATTGCTCCATCATGGGCACTGAGGGTTCTGAATCTGTGGTAGGCTGGTGGCTAGGCCCTGCCGCATATTGAGCCCCTATTTCAGGCTCATCTTCGTTCATTGCGGCCTCTGCTGCTGCTGCTGCTGCTGGTGGTTGTGCTCTTCTTCTTGCTGCTGGGGGGCTTGGGTCTGGGAAAGAGTGCACTATCCCATATGTCACAGGCAGTTGGTTTCTCTCATTAGTATCAGTGGGTAGGACTGGGACCCCATTCATATGGCATAAATTAGTGATAAGTGAGCCATGTCCCAATCCACCTGTTGTTACCAACCTGCTGATTTCTTCAATGTTTTGCACTATCTCTTTCCCCACATCAATCGTCTTCCCCGTCATGATTCCATATATCAATTTAATCCTATCTTACGGCGCACTCGGTGAAGTGCGTTGATGGGATCGGCGCATCGATGAAATATAGCCAACCCGTCGCTGTTGATGGCACTGCCGATCCTCTTGATCCATTTCTGGCAATGTCAAATGCAGCCCCAGGGTAGCTCACTGTGTCTGCGACGGCGTCCCAGTTGATGCTGGTGGTGCTTCTCGACCATGTTCTGAAGTAGCTTCGGTCATCACCCCTTTCTTCAACATCTGCTGTTTTTAGGGACATATTTATCACTTCTGCCGTCACAGGCATATATCTTTCCCTTACAAAGCATTTATTTTCCACCCTCTCTGAAAAGTTAGCATAGAATTCACGCACCATTGCTGTGTTCATTGGCGCTATCTTTTCCGGGTTTACAAATCTCCTCCACCCCATCATCTCAATCATTGCCCGAAAGGGCTCATAGACATCCTCTTCCCCAAGCGACTCCCTCTGATAGTCCATTCCCCTTTCAGGGATTAAGGGCCTAGTACTAAGCTTTTTGTATCTTTGGAAAGCTTGGTAGCTCACAAACCTAGTATCATCGTATTGCGGGGCTGAGGTGGATGTGGAGGCTCTTCTCTTTCTGGCGGACATGGTTAATACTTTCTGTAGCTTTTCCTTCGTATCCACAACACTACCCAACACTATCACCCTCAAAAACTTCAATTTCTGCACAACTCCCACACCTCCAAACTCCAACTCTGTACTACACAATACCCACACCTTCCTTGTATACTCCTCCTCTAAACTCCACAACCAATTTTTCAGCACCCCAACTACTTCAACACTACAATACTCCTCCAAACTACTACCTCATGTGACTACAGTAAAGCTCTCAAGAACAGACAAAGATTACCTTTTTATGGTGTTCTTCAAGGTGTTCTTGCTTATAATGGTGATTTGAGGCAATGGAATGGGGTTTTTGTTGGTTGAGATGACTGAGAGTTTAGGGATTTTAAGAGTTTTACTTGTGGTAGGGTTTGATTTGTGGAAGATGTGTGGGTGAGGTTTGAATTTTCGTGGGTTTTGTGGAGAAGAAAGGTTAGGTTTTGGTTTGAAATTGGGGAAAATCGGATTTCTGGATTTCCGCTTCGGCGTCGCGGCCCTGCTTTTGGCGCCGCGGCGCCTAATGTTCTGCACTACTTCGGGAATTTCCGCGCCGCGACGCCTAGACTTGGCAAATTTTCTAGATTTTTGGCGTCGCGGCGCTTAATCTTCAGCGCCTTTCTGCTATTTCGTAGCGCTGCTCACGGCGCGTATGGCCTACCCGCTTTTTCGAAATCCTGCATTCTTGATTTTTCGCCCTTCAATTTATTGGCCTATACCTGTCAATTACAACACAAACAATACCTCCGTGAGACCGTTCTCAATAAGGTAAGCTACTATATTAAAGTAAAATAAATCAAAATACCTTGGGTTGCCTCCCAAGTAGCGCTGTCTTTAACGTCTTTTAGCCGGACACAAGTTCCTTAACTCAATAAATGTGGGGTGGATTAACCCCACAACAAATCCATTTTCTCCACATTTTTCGTTTTCTTTTTCTTCTTCTCCTCTTAGCATTATCGTTAAGGGAAAGTTCAGGAACACATACCTGCTTTTGTGGAGGTTCGACAATTCATACCTGCTTTCGTGGACTCATCTCCCTTAGTTTGACTTGTACGGGCTCACAGAGAGGGTTGATGGTGCTGATTGCAAAGCACCTGCTCATGGTTGGTGGCTCAATGATGTGTTTAAATACTTTAAACACCATTTCTTCCTTCTCCACCCTCAGTGTCAACTCTCCTCTTTCTACATCGATCAAGGCTCTCCCTGTCGCTAGGAATGGTCTCCCCAATATGATAGGGATTTCGGCACCCTCTTCCATGTCAAGAATGAGGAAGTCCACAGGAAAAAAGAATTTTCCTACTTTAACAATTACGTCCTCAATCTTCCCTCTCGGATGAACCACTGTCCTATCGGCCAGCTGCAGGCTCACAGTGGTTGGTTTGGCCTCACTCAACTCCAACCGTTTAAATACCGATAAAGGCATCAGATTTATGCTTGCCCCTAAATCGCACAGAGCCCTGTTGCATGTCACCCTGCCAACTGTGCAAGGTAGTGTAAAGCTCCCTGGATCTTTTAGTTTCGGGGGCAACTTCTTCTGCAAGATAGCACTACACTCCTCCGTTAGTGCTACTATTTCGTACTTTGCCAGTTTCTTCTTCTTCCCCAAGATATCTTTCATGAATTTGAAATAGGAGGGCATCTGCTCTAACGCCTCTATAAAAGGTATGTTGATATGCAGCTTTCTGAATGTCTCCAAAAATTTGGAGAATTGTTTATCAACTGCCTTCCGCTGCAATCTATGTGGGAATGAGATCTTCTCTGTATACTCCTTCTCTGGAGTCTTCTCTTCTACTGGGTGAGATTCAACCACCTTCTATTTTTCTATCTCTGCCCTTTTCTCAACTCTTGGGCCGAGGTATTTCTTTCCATTGTTGCCACTTCTCAATTGTCTTGCTGACATCGCTCCTGATTAACCTCTGTGTTGCTTGGCAATGTACCATGTGGCCTGCTGTTTGCTTGCTTTGCTAGCTGACCCACTTGTGTTTCCAAGTTCCTGAACGAGGATCTAGCTTCATTCTGAATCGGTCGGCGTTGGTGAATGCCAACAAAGCCGCTCTCGGCTCGTCGCTTTTCGCCGGCCGTGCATTGAACCGCTGAGAAGGTGGGGCCCGAGTAAAGCGGTCGCGATTCTCGTGTCTGGGTTTGCATCGCCCCTATATTGATTCTGCTGCCCCTGGTCTCCTCTCCATGAGAAATTTGGGTGATTTCTCCACCCTGGATTATATGTGTTGGAGTATGGATTGTTTTGTGGCCTCTGATAGTTACCCACAGCCTGACACTCTGCCTGCTCGATTGGCATATTATTGGGATCAGCTGACGGACACCTATCGAATGTATGTGGGCCTCCACATATTTCACAACCCTTGGGCATCTGCACTGCATTCACTGATACTGTATGTTGCTGCAACTGTTTTGTCAACAAGGCCACTTGGGCATTCAAGGCAGCAATGACATATATTTCATGGACTCCCACTGTTCTCCTCCCACTCATTGATCTCTCTTCTGTGACATGGTTGTTGGTGGCCATATCTTCTAATAATTCGTGAGCGTCGTGAGATGATTTCCTCATGAATGTCCCACCTACTGCTGCATCTATAATAGTTCTGGTTGTTCCACTGAGCCCGTTGTAGAAGATGTGGACCAAGTTCCACAACTCAATGCAATGATGTGGGCATTTTCTCTGCAAATCTTTGAACCTTTCCCACGCTTCGTACAATGACGCTCCCTCTGCTTGGTAGAAGTTATTCAACTCCCCTCTCAATTTTGTTGCTTTGCATGGGGGAAAGAATTTGGCTAGAAATTTTTGTGCCAACTCTTGCCATGTAAAAATCGAATCAGCTGACAGGGAATTTAACCATACTTTTGCTCTATCCCTGAGTGAGAAGGGAAATAGCCTCAATCTGACGGCATCATCGATGTGATTATATCTGAAAGTTGCACATAGCTCCAAGAAATTAGCTATGTGCATATGTGGATCCTCTGATGGCAGTCCTCCAAATTGCACTGTGTTCTGTACCATGCTCAGAATCGCCGATTTTATCTCAAAGTTGTTTGCTCCTATTGCAGGGAGCCTAATACATGTCTGTGCTCCATTCACCCTTGACATCACGTAGTCTCCCAAGCTTCTTTCTGCCTGGACTTGAACTCTTTCCTCGACATCCATACGTACTTGCCGAGGCATTCATGGGTTAGGTTGATTTTCATCTAACCCTTCTCTCATCATATTGTTGTTTTGAACACCGTCCATCTCTATCAAGGTTGCAATCCGCTGATTCTTTCTGTTCTGTTTACAGGTTTTCTCAATCTCTGGATTGAAGGGAACAAGAGTGTCTGCCCCTCTTCTCCTTCGCATAAACTGATTTCCTGAAATAGATAAAAACAGACAACAAATCACGGCACCCTGATTTTTACCGAAATCAATAAAAAAAAACGTAAAATTAAAATAAAATAAAATAACCAAATTAGAAATTAAAAATAGATAACTTGATATTGAACTATGCCTAATCCCCGGCAACGGCGCCAAAAACTTGATGCGCGAAAAGATGCACACACTTTAACGCAAGTGCACGTTATCGTGACAAGTAATATAGTCTTGGTAAGACCGAATATCGTCCACAAGGATTAGTGTTCAAGTACCAATTATCTATCTTTTGGTATCTATTTGGAAACCGATATTGATTTTGTTGTTTATAACTAAGAATTATAAAGGCTAATTTACTATAGGTTTACTTCAGTTGTGATGGGAATAGGGCTTCCACGTCTCCTCAACTATCCGCTTATGTTACTTATTAATGCAATGAATCATGGTTCTTCTTCTTTTGGAGCTAGCAGGTTTACGAAATCGTTTTATACTCCCGTTAAGGCTATATAAACACTCAACCCCAGTATTGCTCCTTTCTACCTTTCGGTGATAAGGATGACTCTATAGGAGGATTAAGACCAAAAACCTAGTTAACCGTCACGCGTCATGCGTAAAATTAGGGTTGTTAAGCCTCTCATTAATGCTACATAAGTAATTGAGGTATTTTCATTCCCAATTCAAAATATGTCTACCCAACTTACAGCATATTCACAACCTCCTCCTTTCGAAGTTTGATTAGAAATCATATAAATAATGATAATTAGTGATCAATTAATTACCAAGCATTCAAAGCAATTATTGGATAAATCTCAACAAGAAGAAGAAAAACCATAACCATGCATTAATTCATAACATAAGTTTTTAGTGATTTAACATGGAAAGCCCTATAAAAGAATTAGTTCCTAGCCATTGACATGACAAGAACTAATTCAAAGTTCATCATAAAAACTGAAATAAAGGAAAAGAAAAGGAAAGAAAGTTACTAAGTTAAGGTCTCCAATCTTCAATCCAAGAATCCTTGTGTTGTGCAAGAAAGGGAACCCTTAAAAACTGCCTAGGGTTCTCCTTTTATAGGCTCAAAACCGCCTCTAACTTTTCCTTTCAGGCCTGACCCAGAAAATCGTCATTAAACCTGATTTTCCCGCGTCGGCGCCGCGACCCTGCTATCGGCGCGCATGGCCGAATCTGCGATGCCGGGTGATTTGGCGCGCGCCGCTCTGTCATTGCGTAGCGCTGCGCAACGCTCGCGCCACGATGATTTGGCGCCGGCGCGATCTGCGCGGCGGTGGCGTGTTCGTGTTCGCTTCGCCACTTTTTTGTCTTTTAAGCTCTGGAACCTCCACTTTTGCCCTCTTTTAGCTCCTTTTCCGTCATTTGGCCATTTTAACCACTTTGACTCAAAAGAAAGAAAATATATCCTAATATGACACTTATTTGTACAAAAAGGGACAAAAGACTAACTAAAAATGACTCAAAAGTGTATATAAAATACACCGATCAATGATCCACGAAATCACCATTGCATTACAATGATCCTACTGCTTCATCATATTTCCATCATACATGTCCCTTCTTACAGTGCCGTCAATGAAACTAATCTTATTTTTCTTTAATAGATTCAATTTCATTGCGCGACTCCATAATGTATAGTTTTTCATTCCTGTTAATTGTATTTCGACATGCACAGCTCCAGGAGTATCGGATGAGCTCAGATATAATGGATGATTATGATCCAAAATAATTGAATTCACATTCGATACTTCATCAGTGACAACTGGTACACTTTGCGAAGTGTTCTCCATTTTAGTAACCTGCGATAAAACTGATATAGCAGCAGCGATTGTGATAGATCGAGTTTCCAGCAAACTGATTTCCACAAAAATCCAGCAATAGATCGATATGTTCTCAATCGATCGATTTTAAGTTTTCAACAAACAGAACTACATAAATCTTCAATTATCAAGTGAAATTTAACCTTAATGTACTCAATCGTCTTCGATTACTTCGATTCGAAACCGCGGACAGTTTTTTTCGATTTCGATCTCTTTGATTTGTAATTACAGCGTGTCGATCTTCTTCTTATGACTCTGATACCATGTTAATCGTTGAAATCCAGTAGCTATACCTGGAATCTCTATGTGTGTGAGATGATATTGAAAAAGAGTGAAGAGAAAAATATTGTGGTAGCTTTTCTGGATGTTTTTTATTATGAAAGCTTAGCAATACAAATGAACTGCTAGCCTTATTAATAGAAAAGAAGTAAAAGTTACACTTAAGTCCCACAATTTAACTATACTACTCTAAGACTCTCTAAGTAATCATAATACCACATATCACTTGATAACTCATTACTTAATAACTTCAACAGACTCTATTTGACATCAAGTATAGTATCCTGAAACTTTGAAAATGCATGTCAAATCTTGTTACTAACGCAAAAATTACTTTTGTTTTTCTTCATGTAGACATAATCAGGGGCGGATCTACGCCCCTGGTATTGGTTGTTCAAAAAAAAATTCACAACGTTGTATAAGGGAATGAGGATGTTGTGGTTGTTCAAAAGTGGAAAATAGCACTACAAAAAATTGGATTGTTCAACTGAATAACTGTGCACTCAAGTAGGTCCGCTACTGGACATAATTCATGACTTGCAATGGTATTAATATACATTAATTCGAAGTTATTTTATTTTTGTTATGATCTTCCTATAGTAGGTAAAAATGGAACCAAATCCCATCAAAATTTATTATGAAGTGATAATCGAATTGAATCACACTGACGAGATTTTTCTTATTTATGTATAGACTATACTTAGATTAATCAACATTAATTCCAAGAATTCCCCGTTAATAAAATAATATTAGCATAAAATTGGAAAGAACTATGGGTGACAGATGAGTCGTTTGAGCTGAAGTTGAGCGGGTGAAGATGGGTTGAAGTTGTAGATGAGTCAATGTCCAACCCGTCCAAAACTTATATGGGCTAAGATGAGCGGGTCAAGATGGGCTAAATGATGGGTCATAATCCAAATTGCCCAACTTGACCCATTACTTTTACAAATTTCAAACTTACCTTCTATGATGTTATTTTATTTTGTATGATATTTGATTTTTCCATATCTTTATTTTTAAAATAAGAATAATATTTTGAAGAATTTTTTCATTTTTTATAAAAACAAAAAATATATGAAATAGAAATTTGAGGATGGAGTGGGGGCAGGCATGGATAGGGCGGGGGTTAAGAAAAAAAACATATTTTTTTATAAATTCTTTATAAAAATAAAAAAAATAAAAAATAGAAATTTGAGAATGGGGTGAGGTGGGGGTAGGTGGGGTTAGGGCAGATGAGGTAAGAAAAATTTCATATTTTTTTATAAGTTGTTTATAAAAGTAAAAATAATATAAAATAGAAATTTGAGAATGTGATAGGGCGGGAGGGGGGAGTAGATGGGGTTAGGGCGATAGGGGGAGGTAAGAACAAAAATCCATATTTTTAATAAAAGTAAAAAAAATATAAAATAGAAATTTGAGGATGTGGATGGGTAGATGTGGGTAGGCTGGAGAGGTAGGTGTGGGTAGGGGGATAGGTGTGGGTATGGGGGTAAGAAAAAAATTCATATTTTTATAAATTATTTATAAAAGTAAAAAAAATATAAAATAGAAATTTGAGATTGGGATAGGGGTAGGGGGGTATGGAGTATAGGGTACGGGGAGGTAAGATAAAATTTCATATTTTTAATATTTTGTTTTATAAAAGTAACAAAAAATATGAAATAGAATTTTGAGGCACTGGGGGGGGGGGGAGGTAGGTGGGCTTAGGGCGGTAGGGGGAGGTAATAATTTTTTTTATATTTTTTATAAAAGTAACAAAAAATATGAAATATAAATTTGAGGATGGGGTGAGAGTGGAGGGGGTAGGTGTGGGTAGGGTGGGGGGGAGAGAGGTAAGAAAAAAATTCATATTTTTTATAAAAATAAAAAATAGAAATTTGAGAATGTGGTAGTGTGTGTGGGGGGGGGGGGATGAAGGGTGAGTATGTAAGAAAAAAATTCATATTTTTAATAATTTTTTTATAAAATAAAAGACTTGGGTAAACAATAAAATAGTAGATGCTAATGTAATGAGTTGATTTGGGTTGTTCAAGATGAATGAGTTAAGTTGGACTAGCCCAAACTTAGTCCATTTAATAGTATATCAATGCCTAAACTCATTAAAATTTGGACGAATTAGGCGGATCAATTGGGCTTGGGTCCAATTTTCCACCCATAGAAAGAACCAAAGGAGATGTTTCTTTCATTATTAAAATTTAAAACCCCACTTGCAGTTAATTTATATAAAAAGTGCAACCCTTTTAGCTATAATTTTTTTTAAAAAAAAGTACACCACCCAACATGGAATTCTAATCAGTACTAATGTTCAAGTGGATTAAAGCCTTTTTCTCCAACTACCCATTTAAATTTTGTTCAAGAACAGCACCCTCAATTTTTTTTTCTATAATTAAACAGTAAGAGTATTATTTCGGAGTCAAAGTAGATTTTATTTATTCTAATTTTAGATGTCCGGCCCTCCCACACATAGCGGAAGCTTAGTGCATCGAGCTGCCCTTTTTATTCTAATTTTAGATCCTTATGTTTCCCCAGAAATGTTTTAGTTTGGTTGGAGATTATAAGATTTTGAGAACTTCTAGTTTCAATAAAATTACTAATTTGACTTAAAAGACAAAATGTTCTATGTTGTAGTATGAAATTGATCCAAACCGAGTGGTATGAATATAAATAATTCATCTGACTGAACCAACTATTTATTTCAAGGATTTAATTGATAAATATTTTGACATTGACATCGTGACGTCCATGATAAAAGGCGGCCGGCCGTAGAGAAGGACGGAAGACTTTTAGGTTGGCAAGCTTACTAAAAAGGGTGTGTAGTGTTACACCTTAGCAAATCTTACATCTATTATCACCTCAGAATAGAAGAGGAGAATGAAGAGTTTATAAGACAAGCATAAATTGACATGGTACATATACTTTTGGACTCAATGATGGCGTAGTTTAAGGGACAAATATGTGAATTCTATGGGCTAAAGTTAACAATACATACCATGAACATGGACATTTACAAATATATTGGGTGTGTTTGGTATGAAGGAAAATATTTTTCATGAAAATATTTTTTTAGAAGATGTTTTCTTTGAAAATAATTGAATTTTTTATTTATTTTCTAGTGTTTGGTAGGTATGCAAAGAAAATATTGTCCCAAAAGCATTTATGCGTAATCTAATTAAATACTATGGAAGGGATGGGGGCCGAAATGGGGTTCGGAGTTGGTGAGGTGTGGGGAATGGGCGTTGGGTGGGTGGGGAGGAGACAATGAATTTGGAATGTTACTTATGGAAAATGTTTTTCCTATTTTCATTAGGAAAATCATTTTTAAAGAACTTGTTTTCTTAAAGAAAATGTTTTTGATCAACCAAACGTGAAAAAATTAGAAAACACTTTCCTTCCTACCAAACACACTCATTGTGTGTCTTATTTTCCTAGTTGCGAGCTCCATTTATCATGAGCATTTATATGAATTTTCTTCTAACTGACTTCATAATGTAAGTTTTTTGTCGAGCTCCACTTATTATGAGCATTTATATGAATTTCTTCTAAGTGACTTCATAATGTAAGTTTTTTGTCCACATTACTAAGGGTAGAAATTCACATATTGTGGGATTTCAGTGAATATGTTGTTGTTGTACTAACAAGTGTAGAAATGTTTCTATTGTTTAATTGCAACCCCGAGAATTTGTCAAAGACTCACAAGTCCGTCTTTCAAAAATTCATTTTCTAAGAACTCAAATAGGAAACCAGAAATACAATATAATACATAAAAGTAAAACATAAAAACTTTCAAAGCTTAGTTCCTCAAACATTGCGGCTAAAATGCACGTTTAATTTGTTATTTTTGGCAAGATGTAGAGACTCTGTTTTCGTACGTTCTTTCCATCTTAGGATTTTCTTTTAATTTTAGTAAATAATTGAAATATAAGTCAAAGTCATAGAGCAAACACAATTTTGTCTGCATTGTCATATGTGTCAATCTTCATTCATTGCTCCAAAAGGTGGATCTCCCGCCCCAGAAATTTTCATATCCCGATCCGACAAGTATTTGAAAGAGATAAATCATAGTGACTTAATTGATTTCAAAGGTTAGATCAGTATTACGCTGCGCACAAGAGATCCTTTTTTATTTCAAGAAGAAATTCTCACACTTTCGGTGATGGAATTCGATCAATGATCATTGCTTCAAATATTCCCCTTAAAACCAATTGAGATGCCCAGTCAGACAGGCCAATCTTCATTCATATCAGATAGTTGTTCTGCTACCAAGTAAAAAACATTACAGAGTAGTCTTATTTCACAAATATATTCTATTACTTATAAAAAACATATTTTCTACCCCAAAAAAGAAAAAAAATAGATACATTTCAAAATCGGTTGGAGTTAGTTATAATTGTTAACTAATCTCTACTTGCTTAAAAATGAGAGACACAATGATGTCTAAATGATATGTATAATAGATTATAATATTTTAAATTTAGTTATATTTATATAACAAAATATTCCATCTTTTTAAAATTAAAATAAAAACATAGTACTGTTCCTATTCTTAATAAATTTAGAAAATGATAGAACTGTTAATGAATAGAAATGCCACCGGCTTTAAATTATTTTTTCTCTGTATGTCTGGAGGCTCTGTTGAAATAAGATGCTGTTGATTATTTAGAAGGCTTATGTAGTTTAGGGAAAAGGAGCAAATATATCCCTTAATTTTGTGATTTGGATAGGTATATCCCGCGTTATAAAAGTAGTTGATATATCACTGTCGTTACAAAATGGTGTAAATATACTCCTGCCGTTATACAAATGGTGCAAATATATCATTTAAGTTGACGGAAATTTTCTAAAAAAATATTTAGATTAAAAAATTTAATTAAAAAAAATGTTTCTTCGCTTTAAAAAAGTCTACCCATTTTTTAGTAGACATATTTTTCTAAAGCCACATAATATTTTGTTTCTAGTGGATTGGATCTGATTTGTTTAAAAAAATATCTCCATGGCTTTAAAAAAGTAAGTCTACCCATTTTTTAACGAACCAGACAGACCTAAAAGGAAAACAAATTACCATGTGGCTTTAGATTTTTTTTGAATGGTTTACCCATAGACCAGAGGGTTAAGGCTCTCACCTTCTTTTCAAATTAAATATGTCTACTCCTAAAAGAAAAATGGTAGACTTTTTTTTAAAGCCCTGTACACATTTTTTAATTCAAAAATATGATAAATGATTTTTAAAATAAAATTCGTTAGAAAAAAAGAATATATTTGCACCATTTTATAATAACAAATGTGTATATCCCCGCTTTTATAATGGAGGTATATCTGCTCTAAATCGCAAAGTTGAAGGGTATATTTGTTTATTTTAAGTTAAGATTCATCTGTTTCCTAAATCTTGCAAATTTAACGTACGTTAAGTCAAAAGCAGATAGGAAATATTGTTGTTCATGCTAATGCTCTGTAAGCAAATATAATTAGCAATTTCATATTTTAAAGTCGGCTTAATTAATAGAAATAAAAATTGAACAATCATCAGTTCGTGTCGTGACTTGTCGGCTCTCCACATGGGGTAGTAAGGACATGTTAAGATCAATATATTTTGGTTCAAAAAAGTCGGAAATCGGTTAATTATAATGTTGCCAAAAAATTAATTTTTTATTTATTTCAGATGATATTAATTTTTCTTGGGGAGTCTTTCATTAATATCAAGGTATATATAGAGTACAATATTCATCCTTTATACAATAGAAATCTTAAGTCTATACAAAAGAAGAATTCTAGTCTTATCATAATTATATTTACACAATATATGGAAATATTCTAATTATGGGTAGTGAATATATTGTTTCCTATATTTACACGTTTACACACCCCCTCAGTCGGAGTGAGAGGAGACCAGATGTTGAGACTGGATCTGAAGTCAAGAAACAACTGTCTGGGAAGTCATTTGGTAAATATGTCTGCATAATGATAAGATGATGGAACATGTAACACTCTGACATGGCCTAGAGCAACTTTCTCACGAACAAAGTGTAGGTCTATCTCAATGTGCTTGGTTCGTTGATGCTGAACCGGATTATGAGACAAATAGATGGCAGAGATTTTATCACAGTACACAATAGATGTCTGACGCAAAGGACACTGAAGTTCTAACAGTAAGTTCTAGAGCCAACAAATCTCAGCTACTACATTTGCAACGCCTCTGTACTCAGCCTCGACACTGGATCTAGATAGGGTAGTGTCGCCGCGTATCAAGAAATCAGATTATCCCCTAAGAAAATACAAAAGTCGGAGGTGGAGCGTCGCGTGTCCGGACACCATGCCCAATCTGCATTCGTATATGAGAGCAACCTGTTTGGCGCAGAGGGGTATAGGTGCAAACCATAATCAAGAGTACCCTTAATATATCGAATAATACGCTTAAGAGCAGTGAAATGAGACTCCCTGGGGGCATGCATGAATAAGCACACCTGCTGAACAACATAGGCTATGTATGGCCTGGTAAATGTGAGATACTGAAGTGCACCTGCAAGGCTCCTATACAGAGTAAGATCAGAGACTGGAGCACCATCCATAGCACTGAGCTTAGATTTCGAATCGATTGGAGTAGGTATAACTTTGCAATTCGCCATCTTAGCCCTGTACATTATCTCATCTGCATACTTACGTTGACACAAGAACATGTGATTGGCAGACCTGGTCATTGATATCCCCAAGAAATAAGTCAGTTTTCCCAAATCAGTCATTGCAAATTCGGACTTAAGCAAGACAATAATCTCATTTTTCAATCTATCTGAGGAGGCAGTCAGAACAATATTATCCACGTACAGTAATAAGTAAGCAGTGCTACTACCTCGATGAAAAATGAAGAGTGATGTATCACTCTTGATGCATACAAACCCAATCTGCAAGATATATCTGGAAAAACGATCATACCACGCACGGGGAGCCTGTTTCAGGTCATATAGTGACTTACGGAGGCAGCGCGCACATAGTGAGATCACTGACGGGTAAACCTGCGGTGATGCATGTACATTGTTTCTCTCAGGTCCCAATGTAAGAATGCATTCTTCACATCAAGTTGATGGATCGACCAGTGTTTGCCCATGACAATGCTCAAAATTGTGCGAATAATAGCCAGTTTGACAACCGGGCTGAAGGTCTCTCAACAATAAATGCCCTCCTGTTGATTTGTGCCATTAACCACAAGACGTGCCTTATACCTCTCAAGATCCCCATTGTCTCTGAACTTGTGACGAAAAAGCCACATACATCGAATTACATTCACCCCCTCAGGTCTAGGTACGAGATCCCACGTGTGCTGTTTAGTTAAAGCATTGAATTCCTCATACATAGACGCATTCCAATTAGGGTCTTGTTTGGCCAATTTTAGGTTCTTTGGAAGTGGAGAGATGGTTTGGGCAGACAAATTGAAATGAACTTTGGGTTTGAAGATTCCATGCTTTGAACAAGTTTCCATTGGATGAGTAGGGACAGTGGGTGGCGGAGTGGTGTCTGAGATGGTGGATAAAGTTGGATAAGGAAAAGGTGGGGGCGAAGCCATCGGAGGCGCCGCGGCTCTTGGATCGAACGCTGCGGCACTTGAATGTTGACAGCCTCGAAGTTTGGCGCCATGGCGCCAAAGACAGGCCGTGGCGGCTGACGGTGTTCTCAAGATTGCTCACTAGAAATCAGGCGCCGCAGCTTCCTCGGGGCGCGGCTCGACGGCAACGAACAGAGGACGTGAGCTATTCGAGGATGAGGGGAGAGATGACAGACTCATCAAGAAATGAGTAGTCCGGTTTTTGGAATTTTGGATGATTTGAAAACTGGAATGTGATCTCGTCGAATGTGACGTGACGAGATATGCGGATTTGACGAGTCGACAAGTCATGGCATAGATAGCCCCTATGGTTTGGCGGGAATCCTAGGAAGACACGGGGAGTAGACATGGGAGCAAGTTTGTGAGGGGCGGTAGAACTGAGGTTGGGATAGCACAGACAACCAAAAATCCGTAGATGATCATAGGAGGGGACTCTACGGTAGAAGATTTTGGTAGGGGTCATATTGTGAAGAGTGCTAGAAGGGAGACTATTTAGAATATATTCTGACATTTTAGCAGCATATATCCAGAAGGAATGAGAGAGGGAGACATGAATCAATAGGGTGTGGATCATATTGTTAATGGTACGTATGATTCTTTCATCTTTACCGTTTTGTGGTGAGGTGTGAGGGCAGGAGAAGCGAAAAACTATGCCATTATTTGTACAAAACCGGTGAAACATAGAGTTATTGAATTTACGACCATTATCGCACTGAAATGATTTTATACTTTTTCCAAATTGTGTGTGGATAAACTTGCGAAACTCAAGAAATTTGACAAACACTTCCGATTTAAATTTAAGAGGATATAACCAAATATAGTGTGAAAAATTATCAAGCAACACAAGATAGTATTTATGACCGAGAGAACTAGAGATAGGAGATGTCCATAAATCGACATGTATAACCGCTAGAGTGACGAGAGAGCAAGATCTGGCAGCGGAGGTGGAAGTGAATGGATAGAGATCCCCCGTGCTATTGCATCTCGTAGAGGTGTCCCCGTATGAAGATTCTTCACAGTAAAACCAAAAGGGTCAAAATCCACGGAGACAGAATTATTACGAGTAAATTGGCGGACAAATATGAGGTTCTTAATCATGTGTGGGGCATATGGGGTGTTTTTTAGGGAGAAGGGTGGAAGAGGAGGTTGTGTGTATGAGGTACCATACCCTTTAACTAGAATGTGTTATCCACTACCAACTGTAACATATTTAAGATGCTTTAAACTAAACAGTTTAGGGATAGTACCTGCAGATTTGGTGACGTGAGATATGGCGCCTGAGTCCATGTACCAAGTATTGTCGTCATTGCATGGAGAGGTCTTGAATCGTCCCAACTCAGTGGGTGTCATGCCGGATGAGGGCTGCAAAACCTGACCTTGCATGAAGTGGACCTGCTGCGAGGCTGGAGCGGGGCCCATCAAACCAGGGTAAGAATACGGATTGTAGGGTTGCTGGTACTGGAATGGACTCGATGTCGCGGCTCTGAAATGGGGCGCCGCGGCGCTGTGTGCGAATTGCTGAGGAGTCGCGGCCCAGTTGTTCTGCGATCTCTGTTGCTGTTGTTGGTTCTGTTGACCGCGACCCTTGCCACGACCACGACCTCCTCTGGAGCGGCCCCTGCCACCCTTTCCACCGCGTCTCTGCTGCGGTTGAGAGTTTTTTGGCGGCATTGGATCTTGAGGGCGCATTTTGACCGCTAGTGCCTTCTGACTGTGCTCATCATGCTTAGCACGTCGAGTCTCTTCGAACAACAACTGCGAGCGAGCTTTGTTAAAGCTGGGTAACGGATCTGCCTGTTGAATCATGGTGGCCAAATTATCATATTCGCCTTTAGGAAGGCCAACAATCAATTGTAACACCAGTTTGGTGTCAGCAACAGGCTCGTCGACAGCAGCAAGTTGATCCGTCAGTAGCTTTAACTGTTTGCAGTATTCAGTAACATTGGAAAAGTTTTCAAGATGTGTATTGTTAAATTGCTCCTCTAAATACATAGCACGGGTGTGCTTATTGTCCTGGAAAATTTCCTCCAAACGATTCCATAACTCAAGGGCTGTGGCGCCAGATTTCATGATAGTAAGAAGAAGGTCCTGAAAAATACTACCATAAATCCACTGTTTGACGTCGGCGTCTAGACGATTCCAAGTAGACTCATCAACATCCGGAGGGCGCGGAATGGTGTCATCGATGTGATCAAGCACGTTATAAAGACATGCATGATTACGAAACAGTTCAACCCAGGGAGAATACTGACTGTTTTCTTGATAAAAAAATGAGAATAGAGTTATTGATGTTTGTAACAGTTAGGGCTGGATGAAAATAAGATGACAACGTGGTGATATTTGTGGAGGTAGAAGATTCAGAAAGTGTGGAAGATTCAGGGATAGTCATTTAGAGAAGAGAGGAATGAAGAAGAAAACCTAGAATTTGTATGAGGCGCCGCGGCGAGTTCCGAGGGGGGGGGGGGGTTCTCGGCGGCGGTAGGAAGAAAGAGTTCTAGGATTTTGGGTGTTTGACTCTTGATACCATGTAAGATGATATTAATCTCCCTTGGGGAGTTTAATTAATATCAAGGTATATATAGAGTACAATATTCATCCCTTATACAATAGGAATGTTAGTCTTACCATAATTATATTTACACAATATATGAAAATATTCTAATTATGCGTAGGGAATTTATTGTTTCCTATATTTACACGTTTACAATTTCAACCAAGGACTTGGTATCATATGTTCAGTAATAAATATTGTACAAGATTTATGATAAGTTTGTTGAGTTCTTTTATACTATCATTACACATTAAAGACTTTTCAATTAGTGCATAACATGGTTTTGTAACTCTTGTCCAATAGTTATTTTTGCTCATAAGTAAGCTAGCTTATGTTTGAGTAGTCTTATAAAACATTTGTATTTGATCAAGTATTGTTTTAGTTTTACTCACTTTGAAATAATTTCAGATATGTGATGTATGAAGATATGTTAGGCTTGAGAAAACATCAAATAAAAAATTTAGAATTTCGTATCACTGAAGCTCAGACATTTCTATCTGAAGTTTCAGAAAAATAGTTGAATTTCGTCCATATGTGCCAGATCTGCAAGTTAAAATGCTTTAGTTCATGTAAAAATGTCTAAATTTCAGCCATATGTGTCTAAACTTTCAGAAATTGCATGTACGAAGTTCTGAAGTGGGTAAACATACAAAATTTTACGCACTGCCAATATAACTTAAACGGTGATCCCAAAATCTTGTATTTGTGCATTGGTCCATGCATTGTTCGCTTAGTGGTGAGCCCACTAATTGTAGGTCACGATCACCTAATTAGGTCGTGACAACCTAATATTATATCTCGAGTAGGAAATAACGCACACTACCTACTTTCGGCTCTATTTTTGGAAAATAGACAACGTCATGGAGTTTCAAACTTCATAGATGAAATTCCATGATAATGTCCTAAAGATTAATTTGTGAAATTTGAAAAGTTTACAATAATGACTATTTTTTAATTATAGGAGCTAAAAGTGATTATTCATGAATTTTACTGTTGATTATGAACATGCATATGAAGGAGGGAAGAAAGAATGATATTTACATGTGAGATTGAAGCTATGAGAAGGTAACAGAAGAAGAAGAAGTGCGAAGAAGAAGAGAGAGAAGAGGAAAGTGTGTGAACAAAATATCTGATGTAGAAAATGAATTAATTGTGTCTTACATCCTTAAACTGATTATATACATCTGCTTCTCTAACTAGTCATTATCAATAACCACTAACTATCTCAACAAACTAACTGCTCATTAACAAAATATCTCAATAACAAATATCTAACTATTGAATAACAAAATATCTAGTTGCTGAACTATACTTTAACACCCCCCCTCAAGCTAGGATGCATGAAAATGTTCTTCAATCCTAGCTTGGATGACAAATGAATGTGTTGATGTCGACACAATGCCTTTGTGAGGATGTCAGCTGGTTGTTTCTTTGATGTCAGAAACTGAGTATTGATCAGCCCAGCTTGTACTTTCTCTCTAATGAAATGACAGCCGATATCTATATGTTTGGTTCTCTCATGAAACACTGGATTGCTAGCTATCTGTATGGTAGATTTATTGTCTGTGTGTATTGCCACTGGTTGGGATATATCAATTCCCAGTTCTTTGTATAAGCCAACTAGCCAAACAACCTCAGCTGTAGCAGAAGTCATAGCTCTGTACTCTGCTTCTGCAGAACTTCTAGAGACTATATCCTGTTTCTTCGACTTCCAGGATATAGGTGATGAACCAAACATTCCCAAGTATCCAGTGACTGATCTCCTAATATTTACACATCCTCCCCAATCTGCATCACAATACATTTGAAGTTGAGGAATACATTCAGATGAACTGGACATGAGAACTCCCATTCCTAGTGTTTGTTTGACATATTTGACCAACCTGAGACCTGCATCCATGTGTGAAGCCTTAGGTGCCTGCATAAATTGAGTGAGTGTACTGCAAATGTGATATCTGGCCTGGTAGTAGTCAAGTACAATAGTCTTCCAATTAACCTACTGTATACACAAGGCTCCTTCAACAATTTATCTGAGCTAGGTGGTGAACCAGAATCAGAAGCCATAAGTTTGTCTAGTTCGACAGTAGTAAGCTTCTGGTTTGGTTCAATTGGAAAGAAGCAGGCTTGGCTCCTGCCAGACCCATGTCTGATATAAGCTCTAGTGCATATTTCCTTTGATGCATCAAAATTCCTTGTGAGTTTCTTACAAATTCAATGCTAAGAAAATACCTCAAGTCTCCTAGGTCTTTAATCTTGAAGGCTGATTGCAATGCTTCCTTTGTCGACTGGATAAGAGCTGAATCATTACCTGTCAATAACAAATCATCCACATATACCAATACCACCACAATCTTCCTTTCTTCCTGTTTAGTGAAGAGTGAGTAATCCCTGAGACTCTGTGTCAAACCTGAAGATAATAAAACAGTTGTCAACTTTATGTTCCATTGTCTAGAGGTTTGTTTTAATCAATATAAAGACTTCAGAAACCTACACACATGTGTTTTCTTGTAGCTTGGACTGAATCATTCAGGAACTGTCATGAATACTTCCTCAGATAAATCACCTTGGAGAAATGCATTATAAACATCCATTTGATGTATCCTCCAATTCTTCACTGCAGCAATGGATACCACTGCTCTGATTGTGGCCATTTTAACCACTGGTGAGAAGGTTTTCTGGTAGTCAATCCCTTCCTTTTGATTGTATCCCTTGGCTACAAGTCTTGCATTGAACCTTTCAACCTCTCTTGATGCCTTGTATTTGATCTTGTATACCCATCTACAAACAATGGCTTTCTTCCCTTCAGGAAACTTGACCAACTCCCATGTCTCATTGTCCTCTAGTGCTTTGATCTCAGATTCCATGGCTTCAACCCATCTAGGATCCTTTGCTGCATCTGAGTACCCTGATGGTTCTGTGTCCAGGGAAACCTTAGCAACAAATTGTTGATAAGTGGAAGATATACCTGTGTATGTAAAATTATCAGAAATAGAATATAAACAATGAGAAGGTCCTTTGTTAGTGATATAGTCCTTGTACCAAATGGGAGGCTTGTTTCTCCTTCCTAATTTTCTTACTGCAAGTTTTGTATGAGAATTTCCCTGTGCAGCATTCTCTTGTTGGTCAGCTTCATCGTACGGCCAAAAAACACAATGATCTGCACCAAAGAACTTCATCCGCATACCAAGTGAAGAACATCTTGGTGTGCACCAACACTATTATTTCCTGCAAGACACTCTCCATTTGCTGGAGCATTGTTAGTAATAGGATCATTTATCAACTCTTCATAAGAGAATTGTTCATGTGCCTTTATGTTGACACTCCCCTCATCCTGACCATTCTGGAAGGGGAAAATGTCTTTCCTGACAAGTACATCCCTGCTGACAAAGATGTCTTTATTCTCCAAATCATACAATTTGTATCCCTTTTGTGTAGGTGCATAGCCAAGTAAAACACACCTAACTGCCCTTGGACTGAATTTGTCATGTGTGTGAAGTACAGTAGCAAAACACAAGCAACCTATAACTCTTAAATGATTAAGTTGTGGTATTTTATTGTATAGTCTGTGAAATGGGGATTCATTTTTCAAAACAGTCGAGGGGATCCTGTTAATGATATATGTAGAAGCCTCTATACACATTCCCCAGAACCTATCGGGTATACTACCCTGAAACTTAACAGCCCTAGCAGTCTTAAGAATGTGCATGTGTTTTCTTTTAACCACACCATTTTGTTGTGGTGTATAAGGACAAACACTGTCATGTACAACACCATGTGACTGAAACAACTCTCTACAATTCTGATTAAAGAATTCAGATTCATTATCTGACCTGATTTTCTGAATTTTGAAACCAAACTGTGTATTAACTTCTATGAAGAAATTTCTCAAAACAATGGATACATCAGATTTCAGTCTTATTAAGAATGTCCATGTCCAGCTAGAAAAGTCATCTATAATGATTAAGAAATACTTCATCCCATTGTGTGTTTCAACTCTATATGGTCCCCATACATCTAAATGTAACAACTGAAAAGGTTTAGTTGTTCTACTAGTGCTATCAGGAAATGGGGATCTGGTTTGTTTAGCTAATGGACATATTTCACAGTTATTCAAAACAAAACCAACATTGTCTTTGAAGCAAGAAAATTATCCTTAATAATGTCATAGGCACATGACATAGCCTTTTATGCCATGTTATTGCATCTATATGGTGTGTAGCAGTCATACACCTCCTCAGTTCATTCTCTTGATTATGAGAATCCAGACATAGAATGTAGATCCCACTTTCTCACTACCAATCCCCCTCACCTTTCCAAATGCTAAGTCCTGAAATACACAACATGATGGGAAGAATGTGACACTACAACTCAGTTCCCTAGTCACTTTTGACACAGACATCAAGTTAAATTTGAATGCAGGGACACATAGGACATTCCTTAGAACATCACCTTTTTCTTGTTGGTAATCATCAACATGTGAGATTCCAGTTGAATCCCATGTTGGTAACTGAACCTTTCATGTTCCCTCTGTCATTAGATTATTATGTAAGTGTTTAGAATCACTTATCATATGGTTGGTTGCACCTGAGTCAACAATTCACTGCAATATTTCTTCAAAAATATGTATACCTGCCATATTAACACTGTGAGTTTTGTTCTTTTCCTTCTCATCCAGCATATGGAGAATCTGTTGTCTCTGGCTAGGAGTAAAGAAATCCTGTTGCTGCTTTGCTCCATTCTGTAACACATAAATTTCTTGTCCTGCACCTTCAAAGTTGCTTGTTACTGCATAAGCTTTCTTTTGTTTTGTCTTGAAGTCATCCGGATATCCAATCAACTGATAACAACCCTCCTCTAAGTGTCATGTCTTCCCACAATGATTGCATTTCATCAGTTTAAAACAATCCGGTCTGTAGTGTCCTTTCATGTTGCAAAAATCACACATAGCATTAGGATTAAAAGGTTTCCTTTGCTTGTGACTTCCTCCATGCCCTCCCTTATTGTTTCCATTCCTTGCTGTGAACATTGTAGATGATTCAATGTGTTCATGTACTGCACTACTTCTTCCTGCCAGAATTCTTTGGCTCTCTTCTTGATTAACTAGTGCATAAGCCTGATTTAGACTTGGAACTTGATGCATCATAAGAACATGGCTTCTCGCATGATTATAACTCTCATTCAGGCTCATAAGAAACTGTAATAACCTCTGATATTGTAAGTGATTAGCAAACTCTTTCGACCTAGGACAACAAGTTGGTGGAGGTATGATTGAATCATACTCATCCCAGAGATCTTTCAGCTTCGAATAGTATCCTGAAATTGCCATTGTTCCTTGTTGCAATGTGAATATCTCCTTGTGGAGTTGAAATGCTCTCGAGTTGTTCACTTTGTCAAACCTCTCTTTCAATTCCTCTCATATGCTGTGTGCATCAGCATTGAACAACATTCTTGTTAGTAAACTTTTACTAACATTCCCCATTAGCCAGGACACCACAATCGCATTACATCTGTCCCATATCCTTGCAAGTTCCTCATTATAGTGTTCTCTTCTGATTGTTCCATCAATAAACCCCATCTTGTTATTTCCTAACAATGCCAACTTCACTGCCCTGCTCCATAGTGTGTAGTTGTCCATCCCACTCAAAATGATTCCAACCATTAAAGAACCAGGTGCATCCGATGGAAACAAGTATAGAAGATGGTTGTGAACTTGTGATCCACTACATTATTTCTTAGATTTATTGTACCTTCTGCCACATTCACTCCACTGTCCTCAACTGCTTCTGATGTAGTCATATCTCGACTAATCAGATACAAAAATTTATCTCTTTAATTTTGCCCTTAATCGCCAACCAAATTAACTTCAGATTTACCATAACAAGGTCATATTCACATATCCTTGATTTTGTCCTTAATCGCCAACAAAATTAACTTCAGATCTAACAAAATCTTACAAAACATATTCATATTTATAGATCTCAACTTGCATGCAACTTGATTAGCTTCACCGTGACAAAATTCTGCCATCACTCGATCTCAAATTGCACCAGTTGTCTCAAATCTATGTCGATGTGTCTTGTGACCTACTCCAGATCTCAAATCACAGACCAGTTGTCTCAGATCTATGTCGATGTGTCTTGTGACCTACTCCAAATCTCAAATCACAGTTTCTTCGATTCGGCCGGATTATTCAAGCATCCGGCTCTGATACCATGTTGATTATGAACATACATATGAAGGAGGGAAGAAAGAAGGATATTTACATGTGAGATTGAAGCTATGAGAAGGTAACAGAAGAAGAAGAAGAAGAAGAAGAAGAAGAAGAAGAAGAAGAAGAAGAAGAGAGAGAAGAGGAAAGCGTGTGAACAAAATATCTGTAGAAAAATGAATTAATTGTATCTTACATTCTTACACTGATTATATACATCTGCTTCTCTAAGTAGTCATTATCAATAACCACTAACTATATCAACAAACTAACTGCTCATTAACAAAATATCTAACTATTGAATAACAAAATATCTAGTTGGTGAACTATACTTTAACATTTACCCTTCTTTCTTAAGCTTGATAGCACTTTGACTAGGTTAACATATTTGGGTCCAAAACCACCATCTCCGACACTATATGAGTTTATTTGTGCTAATAAAAAAACAAAATGCAATGAAAATGATAAAAATAAATTTCAAAAAAAACGAGAATTATACAGACCTCCTATGAGATTCAGACTTATAATACATTGCTCCCTTTTTTGATTTAGCTATTACATAGATCTATATTCTTTCATATTTTCTTTTTTGATGTAGTACACAAAGACACGTATCTATCTAGTTGAGGTGCTCAATTGGTCACTGTTTTTATGTGCAAGTTTGAGAGGATATCTTGGCCTATAGCTATAGGTATATCAAGGTAGAGTTTATTTTTGAAAGTACCATATAACCTTAGCCATCGTTGATGTTGACTTAGAATTTAGACCGTTAAGAGAAATTCAGATAGAGACCAACATTTATAAGAACTAAACAAATATGGGACACATGTGCAAAGTGGCCAACTAGACTACAAAGTATACTACTTAATACTAGCAACCTTATATAAAATAAATAGCAAGTGGGATATTCTTGTGTTTTTTATCCAAGAAAATAATGCCCAATGGCGAATTCAGTTTTGTCTAAAATCAATGAACAATTGAGGGTCCAAGAAGATATTTGCCTTTTTCCTTGTCCAACATTTTGGCTCTCTTGACAGGGAATTTAAATGCAGAATATTACAAAACAAGTTGTAACTGCTAGGAACTTACAAGTGTAACTTCCTATTTACTTTCAATAGTGTGTTGATTAACTTAAAAAGATTAAAAGAAGTGGAAAATTTTACTTAAGTTTCGTATTTCACTTTTCTTGTGCAAGAGAAATATCTTAAGTACTTATCTGCAGATAAATCAAACAAGCTGGTACTGACCTTTGTGCCAAATAGAAACATTGACATTAATATTTTAAGATGAACACTTGTTATCTTTCAAAACCTCAGATCTAGATATCATAATAGAGATCACACAAAATATCTTATACAATACTACTTTTTATTATGCTGAGTTTGATTTGTAAGACACAACCAATATCTTTACCACCAGGAGGTTGGAGATGGATGACATCTATATCTTTAACTACATAAATCAACTTAGTTTTGCGAATGAAGAAATTCTTGATAAAGAGTAATTTTTCTATTAGTGCGCATTAAGCAGGCACGAGGTGCCAATGTGTTGAAGCACGGAGGAGGAGTCAAAATTTTAACTTTAAAGGGTTATTTGGTTAGCTGGTAAAAAGACTTTATACATGCATTACTAACATTTGCATAACTAATATATGTATAACTAAAACTTACATTACTAGTACATGTATAATCTTAACCAGCTACCAAACGACTGTTGGAAAGAAACGAGCAATAACCAAATTGCACGATAAGGTAAATGCGGAAGGATACCAAGTCAAAAAACTTCTCACACTATTTGAACAAGAGGAACAAACTAATTTCAAACACAAACGGATATATAAAAAGCAGTTATATCGACAATAAAATATCAAAGCAAACAAAAAACAAATCGAATGCAAGAGACTAAATTTATTTGGAAAATCCCCTTCAATGTGATGAGGAAACAACCACGAGACCTCCACCCACAAAAGCTCCACTAAAAACAACAAGAGTTACACCAATGTTCTCCAAATGGCTATAACACCAACGCCAAAGACGGAGCAACAATACATAAAAGATAGCACCAAAACTAATGAAGAAATGAGAGAAATCACCCCAAAAAATGAGCTATTGTTCGTGTTCAAAAACCTGGAGCTATAGATATCAAAATCCAATCTCCACCGTTGAAATTGAAGAACCGGATGTTGAAAACTCCCAGTTCAAATTTGAGCACGATCCCACAGTTTTTTTAAACGAAACAGAAACTGTTGTTTGAAGTGTACTGATGTGCGAAATCAGTTTTTCTCTCTCAATTTTTCTCTCTATGACTGCTACGAATTCACTCTTATGTATATAAAATAAGACATAAATTGATCTTATATATACTATATAGTGAGTTCTAGGATAAAAGTGGACTAGTCCAAATTAAATTGAATTTTATTAATCCAATTTCACATAGAAAGGAAAAACTCAAAAGCTCAACAATGACTGGCAAACAATAATTTCAGTGCTTATAATTAAGTTCTAAATTTAATAATATATATATATATATATATATATATATATATATATATATAATTTAATGAATCTCTTAATATAAATATACCATCTGAATAATAGTTATTGAGATTGATCAAATCTGCATCTACGCTTCTACCTTCGCCTCCATAAAAGAGGGTTTATGTAACGACTCGTAATTTTAGATAATAATTTGAGCACGTAAATGAAGGAAATAGATCTGAATATTAAAAAAAATTATATTTACATATGCTAATAAGAAAATTAGTATACAAAAGGATGTGACCCCGAAATAATTTGGACGTAATAAGTGTGATAACGGGGATTGAGAATAAACTTGGAATATGCATACAGAAGTTATGGACTAGTATCATATTATGATACAAGGTCTTATGAATTATTAAGATTTAAATGAAGTGGGGTTTAGAATTAATTATTTGTGTAATTAATTTAATTGTAGGATATTCTAATTATTAGTGGACTAAGGTACAAGAATCGATTAAGTTGCATCTTAAGTGTCTATGTGTCGTGGGTTTAATACATGCAAAGTTAGGGGCATGACAGCTCAACAAGCGTGCTGAGCATTTGATAAGAAATAGACGGGCACAATAACATTTATCTGTTAGATGCCAAACTATATGTGGCAACCTATGGTCCACTGCTTTCTTACAAGTAAATAGTTGGTTTGAGACTTGGAGTCCAGCATCTTCTCTCTTACTACTATCAAATTTCCTTATATGAAATCAAAGAAAAGTTCCTCTAATTGAAGAATTAAGCACTGCCCCCTAATAGGGAACTGGAAGTAGAGTAACGAATAACAATACCCGTTCATCCACCATGATGTGTTGAGAAGGCAAAATGAACCAAAATTTGGTTGAGTACAAAAGGAATCCAAAGGTAACTTCTGGTAGTCACTGAAAGGCGAAAGCTCACGTTAATATATTTGACTTCCCTGAGTTCTCATGCTAAATATCTATTAGGTGATTTATCTCTACTTTCATTTGGAGGTTCCAAGGACAATAAATGAAGGTACGTGAAACTATCATTTTTTTCTTTTGGCATGATTTATATAAAATGAGTGTACGGCGGACATACATAATTATATTGAATCTTAATTCTTACTGATATGATAGCGCCTTGATTTCCTAAGTAAAATAGTTATTCTATTTGTTCCATTGAGATTTAAATTGTATAAAGTTACTCATGATATTCTATTCGTGCGGATATGACTATATGATTTCACCGAGTTCTGGGCCGGGTATGTATATAAATATGATGATTTTACCGAATCCCAGAATGAGTCGGGTACGATACAAGTGGATAGGCATCCACGGTTGGTGGGCAAGTATCCACAGTTTATGGACAGGTATCCATACATATGACTTCATTCACCGAGTCCCACTAAGGGGCCGGGTACGGTATATGATATGATTTCACCGAGACTCTCACTAGGGGGCCGAGTGCGGTATATGATATGATTTCACCGAGACCCTCACTAGGGAGCCGGGTACGGTATGTATATGTACATGATGATTCTATGGACATGCATTCATGATTTTGATATGGCTCTCATTTTTATAAGGCACAGTTGACTCTCATTTCTATATGGCACAGTTATATTGGTATTTTGATTATTACACATGTCTCCTGTTATCTTTGGCCAGTTATGATCTTCTTTACTGATGCCATGTTTTACATACTCAAGACATTATTTTATCGACCCCTTTCCTCGTGCGTTTCATGCTCGCAGGTACATGTACTCAGTTTGGTGATCCCCAGTCTAGGATTCCTGTTCAGCTGTTTGGAGAACTTCATTGATTCGGAGCTTAGTCATTTTGGTACATAACCTTATTTTTGACTTATGCATATTTAGGGGCACGACGGGGCCCTGTCCCGTCATATGTCATTATCGTACTCTTAGAGGTCTGTAGATAGTTGTGGGTGGTAGATGTTTTGGACTTGTGTGGATTGTATATGTGTTTTGGTCAGTTGTACTGTTGTACTCGTTTTGGGATGTTCCCGTATATAGTGGCAGCCTTGTCGGCTTGCCTATTTTGATTTGATTTATAGATTACTACATTATCCTTGGTATCCGTGTGATTATATGTGACAGATTGGTATAAGGGTGTCCAGGTAGGGCACCGGGTCGCGGCCCGTCGGGTCGGATCGTGACAGTTTAATTGAATCCCTTCATCGAAAAATTTCATGGTATAAATAAGGTGAAAATAATTTAATCTATATATAAATCATTGAATGCTTCGACAATGTAATGCATTCACTCACAATTCAAATTTGAATCTTTGGGGGTGTATTCAATAAAGACTTTAAAAGACTATTTTGGGATAAATAAGTCCAGTTGATTTTAAAAGACTATTTAGGAATGTAATGACTTAACAGATTTTAAAAGATAATCAAATTTTTTTTATGTTTGAATTTTAAAGGATGTATCATAAGATTTATAAAGATTTAAAAGAACTACATGAATTTTTCATGTCAATTTCTCTAACATGTCTTTTAGCGAACAACTTGCATGCATAGATTTTTGAGACTTTTCTAACATTCAATCATCCATACAATCTCAAACATCTCGAGTGTTTAGGTCCCATAACGGATGCAAATGCATTAATTGATTCCAAAGATAACATTCAAATTATTATTGTTATTCAATATTATATCTGAAACATGATGTCAATATTTTAAAATAAAATTTAACTGCCTTCTTCACCGCGTTGGTCATTTCCTACAAGAGTAGTAGAATCCAATTTCACTTGTTTCAGTTGTATGAGTGTTTGACTCAGTTTGTTTATGGGCTCCTACCTCTGGACGTTGTGGCACCAATAACTAATGTTCTTCTAATTAAAAAAATCTTTCGAAATGATACACGAAAGTCAATTGATTCAAGATAACAAAAAAATGGAACAATAAAATAAATAACAAACATTCAAAGTTACAAGAATCAAATGAAAAAGATAATACATAAATTATAATTAAGAAAATAAACCCTTTATTAAAAACAAACATTCAAAGTTACGAGAGCCAATTTGATGTAGCTTCATGTTCTCCTAAATAACATTTCTCCACATATCTAAAGCTATGCTAGCTCTCCGTGTATTAGCATCTTCTCGTTGCTGCTCTGGGGTTTGAACAATATGTTCAAAATTATCTTTTTCATTAACCGGTAATACTGAAGATGAAGATTCGTCTATTGGTTCAATTAGAAATTCATCAAAACAACACTCTTTGCGAAGATGTACAACAACTCATTGGTATCGTCTATGGTCCAAGATTCATAGTTCTCTTTCTCTTTGCCCTTTCGTTTGTCATTTTCTTGTTGTGAATCCCCCATTAAATTACCACTACAACATATGTAAGAAATTTATAAATTATAAGGAATTTCTGATATTCTAAACATGCTCCAAACATAATATAAAATATCGACTATTTAAACAATTTGAACAATAACACATATAAATTTAATGAAAATATTGGACCAATAACACATAAGTTTAATGGAACAATAACACATAAAATATCGACTATTTATAATTCCAGAAATTTGATCTGGAAATATTTATAAACAATAACACATGTATTTGAAAAAGAGTTGTTTATCTTGTTTTAATCTGTAATAATATGCTTCTTTTTTTGAATCTGTTCCAAATTAAATTTTGTGTCTCGTTTCTGCTACTGCTGCGGTATATGCAAAAATTAACTTCTAATTTCTTTTAACACTTTTTAACGTGCAAGTTACAAACACAGTCCCGTCTTGAACCTTCTGCACAGCCCCCCAAGTTGCAAACCACAGAAATTTTATTATTTGAAAAAAAAGAAGGCAAAGAGATGAAATAAATATATGCAAAATCTTTAGACAGCTGCACAAGTTTTCTATCCATTGATACAAAATCTTTAAATAAATAATCCAGAAAATTATTTGACAACTTAAGTCTAACAGCGACAAATCCAGTCAACAAACCAAACCTTACCTATGAATCGACAATTATTCCAAACTTTATACAGAGCATGGAAATATATAGACACAAACCAACAATTCAGTAGCCAAAGCATCAAAAAGGTACAAAAGTAAAAGATAGAATTTGGTGGAAGTCTTGGTCCAGATGTCTACTGCAACAGGGAACTGCTGCAAAAAAGCGGTTCACTAACAGAAAACGACAAAGACATCAATACCCCTATAGTGTTATTATTTCTAAGTATTCATCGACAACAACAATAACATATTCATTCACTTATTCTTTGGTCATTCTCGCCGTCTTAAAAATAACGTTAAACATGTCTGATATCTCATCGGACCCGATCGCTCGCCCCTGCGCATATGCGAATAACACCCTTAAACTACTCGATCTTAATTTTTCTACCATACCCAAATCTCGGTAACTTTGTACAAATATACCACGTGATGATTGAAACTCTCTTTCCCTCTAAGCTTAGAATATTTCTCCATTTAGAAGTTTCAAGGAAGCTCATATCCCCTCACCAAAATCTAGTAATTTAATCATTACAATAATTTAATCTCACACTCGTGCATGCACCATTTCACATATAAATAACACCCCTTTTAATAAAGAAAGCTTACAACTTCCTCTTTTTTCTCTATTTCATCTACTAAGTATACCAAATTCACTTTTTCAACAATATTTTTAAAGATGTATGCAAATTGTGAATTAGAAAATGATTATGCAATTATTGAATCAATTAGGCGTTACTTACTTGAAGATTGGGAAACTCCGTTAACAAGCACTGACAACTCAACAACCTCGGATTTCAGTCTAAGCGACAGCATTGAATCCAACATGTTTCCTAATTGCTTGTCAAATGACATTGGATTTGGATTAGGATTAGACCTTTCTGATATTTCAATCCCTAATATAAAATTGGAGCCACAAATCTCCATTCAATCACCTGAAATATGGAATTCACAGGAATTTGTGGCTCCACCAGAAGTGAAAGTGGAATCACCGATGGCGACTACGCCGGCGGCAAAGGTGGTGGTGAAGCATTATAGAGGTGTGAGAACGCGGCCGTGGGGGAAGTTTGCGGCGGAGATTAGGGATCCGGCGAAAAATGGAGCTAGGGTTTGGCTAGGTACATATGAGACGGCGGAGGATGCGGCGTTGGCTTATGACAAGGCGGCGTTTCGCATGCGGGGGTCACGTGCATTGTTGAATTTTCCGTCAAGGGTTAATTCGGGTGAAGCAGAACCGGAACCGGTTAGAGTTGGTTCGAAAAGGTCATCAATGTCGTCTGAACATTCGTCGTCGTTGACAAAGAGGAGGAAGAAGGTTCATCAATAAGTACTAAGTGGGTCCTGTATATAGTAATTAAAAAAATAGGATTATCTGAGGGATTTTTTTTGTGTGTGGCTGAAGTAATGAATTTGTTCTTTCTTTAATATTTTGGCTGTGGTTGGATGGGAGTTAAATGATAATATAAGATAATGAACCCCCCAAAAAAGAGAAACAATATTGTGACACTGAGAATGAGAAGTCAAACTTACGCATATTCCATCCAACTAGTGAAATTTTATTATCAAAATGAGAAATATGTACAGATCAAAAAGGAAACTAGAGTTGAACATCAAGCCTCAAAAATGAATGTGGTGAAATAGATTTCATTCCTTAATTAAATGTCTCGAATTTGAGTTCTGAATATAAAAAAATACTTGATAGTGAGTGTTTTTCCCAAACAGGCAGTAGAATATTTTAAAATTAAAAAAAAAGTGTGAATTTTTTAGACAAAAGAATATTTGACGAGAAAATGAAAACAAATCATTTTTAGGAGTCAAATGTTAAAAGTGGGGGGAGTATGGTGAGAGTCATTTACATTTAGGTGGTGTTTGGTCAATCTTTTGGAAGTGTTTTTGATTCTTTGGCCAAACACCCTTTGTATAAACACTTTTTTCAGAAGCCAAAAAGTGTTTCTAGATGGGAAGAGAAGTAGAAACACCAATTTGGTGCTTCTGGAAAAACTTTTTTTGCTCATTCATTGAATTGTTTTTGGATCCATTTACCATTTTTTTTTTCACAAAATTTCTTTTAATCTCATATAATATCCCTATATAAAATAGAAATTTGAGAATAGGGGTAAGGCGGGTATTTTTTTTTTTTTTTGTAAAAGTAACAAAAATATGAAATAGAAATTTGAGGATGGGTAGAAAAATGGGGTGGGATGGAGCAGGGGGTAAGAAAAAATTCATATAGGGCGGGGGGTAAGATTTTTTTTAATTTTTTTTTTTTATAAAAGTAACAAAAAATATGAAATAGAAATTTGAGGATAGGTTAGGGCAATGTGGTGGGGTGGGGATAGGGCGGGGGGGGTAAGAAAAAATTAATATTTTTTTTTAAAAAGTAACACAAAATATGAAATAGAAATTTGAGGATGGGGTAGGGCAATGGGGTAAGGTGGGGTGGGAGGTGGGGTGGGGAGGTGGGGTGGGGCGGGAGTAGAGGCGGAGGTAAGAAAAATTCATATTTTCAATCATTTTTATAAAAGTAACAAAAATATGAAATCGAAATTTGAGGATGGGGTAAGACAATGGGGTGGGGGTAGGGGTAGGGTGGGGGGGTAAGAAAAAATTTCATATTTTCAATCATTTTTTATAAAAGTAACAAAAAATATGAAATAGAAATTTGAGGATGGGGTAGGGCAATGGGGTGGGGTTGGGGGTAGGGCGGTGGGTAAGGGTGGAAGAAAAAAATCATATTTTTTATAAAAGAAAAAAATATGACATAGAAATTTGAGGATGAGTGGGGTGTTATACCTCGTAATTTTAAGGCGTTAATTAGAGAACGTAATTAAGGAAGTAAGATTTAAATATTGAATACAAAGTATATTTACATATGCTAATAAGGAAATTAGTATACAAAAGATATGCTCCCGGAATTATTTTTGAATACTACGAGTGTGACGATGAGAACTTATAATAATAGTTGTATATTCTCTAACGGGATTATGAATTGGTGTCGTATTATATGAATTATGATATTGAGGATACAAAGTCCTATGAAAATTTCAAGATTTAAAAGGGGTGAGACATAAGGTTGATTAATTGTGAGATGTGGACCAAATTTGCAATTAAAATTTTCAGATTTACACTTAAACCTTATTAACTCTTCACCTCCCCACATTTTCATTTCAAAACACTCCTCTCTTCTCTCCTTCTCTCCTATAGCCGAAACCAACCCCTCCATCCATAGCCAAATTAGAGCTTTTATCTCCTCATTCCTAGATTAATCCTTCTACTAAATTTCTAAGCAAATGGTATATACAAACAATGAGTATTTCGGGTGTCACTGGATCGAATCTAACCAAGAAATTTCAATTTGGAGATGAACTATTTTGGAAGAAAAACATGTAAGGAAGATAGATTTTAACTTATAGCATACATGCATGTCATTTGGAGTTGAAAAAATGGTGAAAATGATGAAGAAAAATAGGAACAGTGTGTCGTGAGTTTGGGGACTGTTTTGGCAAGATTAAGGTAAGAAATTCTTCTTCTTATGGTGTAATTGGAGTTGCATGTTGTTGTAGTTTAAGAAATGAACTTATGTTAAGAGAAACTTAGAATTTAGACAATGTATGTGACTAATTGTGAGTAAAGCCGATTTTAAGGACTGTTTTGGCTACATTGGATTTAAGTGTTGTTGTTGTTACCTTTATCACTAATTGCATGTTGAAAATTGAAGAAAAAACTTGATGTTTAAGTTATAATTGGTTGTATGAGAGTGTTGAAACATGAATTGAATTTTAAGGAGTTAAGAAAAGAACTTGGGTAATTAAGCCTTGTTGGGCGAGACTTGTATAAATTGTTGGACATTGTTGTGTTGTAATTAGGGGCTATTTTGTTGAAGTTATAATGTTGGAATTATAAGCTATGAACATGCAGGTACATTGTTGTAATTGTGGAGATATGTCTTAAGAAATTAAGGTGTAGAAAAGTGTTATTTTGCATTCTTGAACTCTCGATTTTTGCTAGAAGTGTGGACTGTTTTTAAGGGCTGTTTTAGTATGATTAAGGGGCTGGATTAACATGGGAAATAGATGTATAATTCACGTTGGTTGTTGTGGTTGTTGTATTGCATGAATGCAAGGAGAAAGAATGTAAAATGGTAGCGTATATGGAGTTTATGGGGCTGTCTTGGTTGTATCTTTAAGTTGCGTCTTGTTATTGGTATTGTTGGCTTTGTTGGTAAGTTGTGGATGTACATATAAATAAGGGAAGTGATGTCCGATTTTTTGTAGAAAAGAGAGTCATCATTCGATATAAAGTACACTAGAAATCATAGAGTTGACGGGCATGTTGCTATTATTATAGGTCGATGTGCTAATCGAGACGAATATTAAATATAGAGTTGGTTAGTTCGACAATAAGGTATGTGAACCTATCCTTTCTTCTTTTGGCATGATTTATATAAGATGAATGTACGACGAACGTACATAATTCCATTGAATCCTAATTCTTAAATGATACATGATATGATAGTGTCTTGATTTCTAAGCGATGGATATTCTATTTATTCCATTGAGAGCCAGATGATGATTTAAATTGTATTAAGTTACTCATGATATTCTATTCGTGCTGATATGGTTATATGACTTCACCGAATCCCGGGCCGGGTATGTATTCGTGCACATTATATGATTTCACCGAGTCCCTCACTAGAGGGCTGGGTACGGTATGCATATGATTTTACCGAGTCTCAGAATGGTAAGATGCGGTATATGCCGCATGATGATTTCACTAAGACTCACTGCGCAGAAGTAGAGTGCATGTATATGTATATGACTACATTCACCGAGTCCCACATTGGGCAGGGTACGGTATATTATAAGGCATAGTTGACTCTCATTTGTATATGACACATTTGAAATGGTAATTTGATTATTATACTTGTCTCATGTTATCTTTTAGCCAGTTATGATCTTCCTTACAGTACTTCATGTTTTATATACTCAGTACATTATTTCGTACTGACCCCCTTTCCTCGGGGGGCTGCATTCATGTCCGCAGGTACATGTACTAAGTTTGGTGATTCTCCAGTCTAGAATTTCCTGTTCAGCTGTTTGGAGACCTCCATTGATACGGAGCTTAGTCGTCTTGGTACAGAGCCTTATTTTGACTTATGCATATTTAGGGGCACGACGGGGCCCTTCCCGTCATATTTCATTATCGTATTCTTAGAGGTCTGTAGACAGTTGTGGGTGGTAGATGTGTTTTTGTATATGTGTTTGGCCAGCTATATTGTTGTACTCGTTTTGGGATGTTCCGGTATATAGTGACAGTCTTGTCGGTTTGCCTATTTTGATATGATTTGCAGTTTACTACATTATCCTTGGTATCCGTGTAATTATGTGACAGGTGGGTATAAGGGTGCCCAGGTAGGGCATCGGGTCGCGGCCCATCGGGTCGGGTCGTGACATGGGGGTAGGTGTGGGTAGGGCGGGGGGTAGGTTTGGACATATTTGAGTCATTGACTATCATATTGTCGTTATATTTCTTATGTACAATATAATATTATTTTTTGATTAAATGTTGCAATTAAATAAAAAAAAAATTAAATTGTAAAGATATACTAATTTTTAGAAACATATGATAGAAAAGAATATTTTAAATAGTTTTAAATCTATTAAAAAGAATATTCTAGTAAATTTGCATAAATATTGGCCAAACAAGAAACTGTTTCTGTTTCTCAGAAGCACTTCTATAATTATACCAAACACCCTAACTGATTCTTCAGAAACATTTTCTGCAGAACTACTTCTGAAAAACAAAAACATCTTGGTCAAACAGACCCTTACTCCCAAATGAGCCAATTTATCTTTAGTTTAGAACCTAAATTATGAATTTCCAAATACATGTTGAAGAGCCACTTAGGCAATCCATGATTGAAAGTGGTACCTTTTGATAGTCCCCTCTCAACTTCAAATAAAGTTTTCTCATACTTTGCAAAACACCATTCTATAGCCTGCATCTTCGAGAAAGATTATTCTTGATAGGGTCGTATCAAATATTTTGAAGGTCTTGTTCTAATTCGTAAAAAGTGGGCCCTTAAGCTAAGATTTACGAATTATGGGTCTTTACAGTAAATTCTGGCTAATAATACTTAATAAAATTGAAAAAAGAGGCCCTAAAATTTTTCGTTTTTCGGGGAATCCTGTGCGGTAGCACACACCTCGCACGGATCCAAAAACGATCCTAATTCTTGATACTACAAAATTTACCTCGTAGCATAAAATACAAAAATTTTGATGATTATTGTCACAAGATAAGTTTTATCCGTCAATTTTAAATCTCGGCGCTTCATCGGGACTTTGCTACTAAAATCGGACATCGAACTTATTTTTGCAAAAGAAAAAAAAGACAGGGTTAATATTAAAATAGTTGCACTGAAACATTTTATTTGTGCAAATATCCTGAAACGTGATAATATGTTTAAGATTATAAATTTTATATAATCACAGATAAAATGATGACACGTTTTTAAGATCATAAAATTTCAAAAGCTTTCATTTCTTTATTTAATTTTATATCGTTTCAAACTATGACAAATAAATTAAAATGGAGGGAGTAACTTCCTTTAAATGTATCTGCGCTTTAACATTTTCAATTGTTATGAGATAATTACGCATTTTAATGTGACTTATGAGTTTAAATTTTTCGATGGATTGTTCACACACTTCAACGGAAGTGACACGAGCTGAGCTCATGAAGGACGATTACAATTTCAGCTTTTACTAATAAACCTGTTGAATTTATCGCCGTTAATTTGAAATTTGAATAAAATAACAAATCTCCTCTAATCATATAATACATGAAGTCATAAACCAATTTTGAACAATGGAGGAATGTGTATTTATAATCTCAAATCCAAGAAAGTCTACACTGCTTTTAGGTTTGTCAAACTAATAAATAGTTACATTTAATGTCTTTTCGTTAAGCACTAATGACCATTGGATGGAAAATTATAAATTCCTTTTAACAAGGTTACTTTGTTCCAAATGATGATGTTTGACATTGAACTGCAGAAAAGAGTCAAGTTCTTGTATGTTATTTATCTAGACTTTCGGTACATTTGAAACCAATTTTTCTTTTATTTCTTATTCAAATTTTCGAACCTCCAATTTTCAATTTTTTGATGGTATTTTCAGCTTCAAAACTTCAATGTTTGATGAATTCATCACGCAACACCCAAAATAGACCAAAACTCAACCTAACATAGTTTACGAATGGTCCCAATAATAAACTAGTCATTTCCTTTAGAAAGTTTAAGTTACTCTCTAGTCCACTGTCACTATTCTTAATAATTAGGGGTTTGGTGGGATGGATATTGTTCCTCCAGCTTTAATTAGAGGTCTTAGTTCGAGCTTTAAAAATGAAGAAATCTCTAATATAAAGTTTTTTCTTTTAATGGACACAGTGCAAATATAAAATAATCGGACCAACAAATACTTGATACCAGATGATTATACCACCAATTTTTTTTTTTATTAGGGATTGTTTCAACAAACAAGTTATACGATGGTGTGATAAAAATTCATACTGATATACATTTTCATCATCAGAGAATAGTAGTATGATTAGTAAACATTGCCCGTTGATGGAGTAGACGTACCAATTCACGCTTGATTCAAGTTATCGTCATTTTATTGTATCTCACACAACTAACACTAATTATGTGATATGTTTTGTTTCATAATTAAGTCGGTAAATCCAAATCTTACACTTTTAAATCCACAAGACTTAGATTCGCTGATCACAAAAAGAAGTCTCACACAATTAGTATCAATTGTATGAGACCAAAATAAGAAAAATTAGTTTATATTATTGTGGTATCACCCTTAATTGACAAAAGTTGTCTCAAATCATTGTAACGCACTAATCATGATAAATGTAGCTATGTTGTTGTCACGATAATATTAATAAGACTATTTACATTAGCTTAAATCATTTGTATGAAATAATGAACATAGATGGCCGAGAATATAACCATAACTTCAAGATACATTATTTTATATTATACTTTTAGGACACAATTACTATAACAAAAAAAATTAGATGTGTTTTTTATATTATAAGTAATTATAACAAACTGCAATTTCGTAGAAGATTTTTAATTGACAATTAAATTATTTTGATTCTCGTACTTAAAAGTTAAAACTGTTAGTACTATTTTAATTGTGAGGTGACAAAAAGCTAGCTTGAACCGCACGGGTGCTTTGCCCCATCTGTATATACAGCAGTCAGCAAATATGGCTAGCTGTTTAGTTTATCCATAACTTTATACTTTGAAACTTTGAGTTGACCTGCTAAGTCATACTTTACTTTGATCAAATCTTAATGTCTATTTAATTAATAAATAAAAATAATTTAATTAAATTATTTTTATTTTATCTAAAAGTTAATATTTTTTTAAGAAGTGTAAAAATACTAGTCCTGGCGGTAGTAGCATCAGTCCCTCAACACTACTATCAGTAAATCGCGGGATGTGCTCCAATAACCAGTGTTTGAGAACGGACAACTGATAGCACTTACAAGGATCATCCCCAGAAGAGAGCAGAATGTTCCCACTGAGAATCGATCTCTCCCTGTAAGTGTCCAGAGCGCCATAAGCTCCCTCCTTTGCCATTAGACTGTGCCCGGGGACTAAAAGGAGGTGTGGGGAGAAAAAGTCACGGTGTAAAGTTGATGTTGTTTTTCATCACTTTCGTTTTAGTATAATAAAATATTACTATCCCAAAAAGCATCTTCGGATTTCATGTGTGAGTGGTAATGTATAAAACGGAAAATAACAACAACTATTTGTTAGAAATCTGAAAATGATTAAATATGAGGGCTTACTGAGTCGACCAAATTCTTGATCTATCCTTAAGATAATATTGCCCCGTATATCCTTTCAACGATTGTAATGACAACTTATCTCCCAAGATAAAACATCAATGAAACAAATGAGCAAAGGGAACTCAATTGTTTGCTTTGGAAGAAAGATCTTTGAGTGTTTGTGATTGCAAGAGAGGAAGACAATTTCAGAGAATTGTTTAGTGATTGTGTCAAGTGTGTTTTGCAAATGAGCCAAAGACCTCATTTTATAGTGTTGAGAAGAAGACCCTCTAACTAGCCAATTTATGACTTTGAATGACCAAGTAATGACCTTTAGTATGGAGTTACAATTCAGTCAAGTAATGGCTGAATTCAAGAGAAAAATAATGAAGAGTTAATCCTCCAAAGTCTGCTCAAATGTCAGTTTTTATTTTTCTCCAACGGAAAACGGTCCACGCTGTCGCGACTGCATGGAGTCCGCGACCACGTAGAAATGGCGCTCGTAACCATGGTCTTTGCCGCCCGCGGCCCGACTCGTTTCATCTTTTAACACATTGTACACTTCTTCCTTCATTTACCAACGTAAAACCATTTGTCATTTTGGCCAATAACCATCTATTATCTTACGTCTCAAACAATTCATATACGTACCAACATCTCTTCCACTTAAGGAAATTATGATCTTTGGCACTTTATGTGCACGTGTGTGGAAACCAAGTTTCCGATGTTGCGGGGCCCCAATTGTTCGAGTCATAATTTAATAGGTATTTATTTCACATTTAGTAAATTTCCAACAACTCCCTCTTGGAAGAGATTTTGGTGCACGTACATGGTGTCTTTCGAGCAATCACTCGGCTGTTCGATGTTCTATCTGGAGAGGTAGCCAGAGCTTTGAATCTTCCATAGTAGACTACCATCGGACATATTTACTGCGCGGTGAACGTGATGTCTTGAACCGTCAGTGTTTAATATATGCCAAGACAATGTTACCAACACAACACCTTTCCTACTTAATCTTTCTAGTGTTTTGTCCGTCGTGGGTCATGGACACCCTTGGATTCTTAAGTGCGTTCATTTGAGGCGGCATGTCCTCGCACTTAAATAGGTGGTCTCCTACAAGGTATCCTGTAATACCCTGCTACACAAGCATTAGGAACCATTAAAAAATTCCCCAACCTAACCTCAAATGTTGAGGATTATTAAAGGTTTGAAAATTTATCCTTTACCCCTTTTACAGGTAGCACTTTTTGTCTATCACGAGAACGGCTTTGGATTATGTTTCTTAAGAAAGATACATTATCCGAAGTGCTCTTGCTTCCACCGAAGGACTCACGGAACCTTTACAGTTTAGTTTTTCCATTAAACCTTATTCCTGGGATCTCCTGTCTTTAAGGTTGGGTGTCCACTATATCGGTTCTTATTGTTTTGGTTTTAAGCTCATTCCCCTAGACAGACAGAACATCTAATCTTTGGGTATTCCCTTCGTCAAAGGATCTGCGATATTTTTCTTAGATTTTATGTAATCAATGAAAATAATGCCCGAGGTGACAACTGCCTAACAGACTCATGTCTTCGTCGAATATGACGAGACTTACCGTTGTATATTAAACTTCGTGCCCTTCCTAGAGCTGACTGACTGTCGCAATGGATCATTACAGAAGATACGGGTTTATCCCAACATGGGACATCCTCTAGAAAACCATGAAGTCACTCAACTTCCTCTCCCGCTTTATCTAAAATGATAAATTCCGACTTCATCGTGTATCGGGCAATAAGAGTTTGTCTAGAGGATTTCCAAGACTCAGCACCACCACCGATTGTAAAAATATATCCGCTGGTGGACTTGATGTCGTCGCTATCAGATATCCAGTTTGCATCGTTGTACCCCTCTAGTACCGCTGAATATCTTGAATAGTGTAACCCGAAATGTATTATGAACTTTAGGAACCGTAGTACCTGTTCAATGCTTTTCAGTGATCCTCACTTGGATTTCGAGTAAACCTAGCCAATTTATTGACTGCATGAGCAATATCAGGTCGAGTGTAGTTTGTGATATACATCAGACTACTAATCACCGGTGCATATCGCTCCTGGCGTATGGGCTTACCAAGATGTTTGTCAATATTTTAACTTATATCCAATGGTGTCGATACCGGTGAACTGTCGAACATCCCAAATTTCTTCAGTACATCCTCGATGTAGTGAGATTGAGATAAGACCAGTCCATTAGATGTCTTAGAGATCTTGATCCCTAAGATGACATCTGCAATGCCCAGATCTTTCATGTCAAAACACTGTTTTAACATGTTCTTAGTTTCTAGGATTATCCCTAAACTGCTCTCAGTGATCAACAAGTCGTCTACATATATGTATATCATGAAGAAGGATTCGACATTTCCTTTCAGGTAGACACGTTTGTCACCTCCATTAATGGTGTACCCTTTTGATAGTAGAGTACTATCAAATTTCTCGTGCCATTGTTTAGGGGCTTGTTTCAGCCCGTACAATGATTTAACAAGCCGACATACTTTTGTCTCTTGTCCTGGAACCACATACCCTTCGGGTTGATCCATATATATTTTTTCTTCCAAATCACCATTTAGGAAGGCAGTCTTAACATCCATTTGATGTATTTCAAGATCCCGCAAGGCGGCGATAACTATGAACATACGTATGGATGTCATTCTTGACACCGAAGTGTAGGTGTCGAAGTAATCAAGTGTTACACCCCGTAGTTCAGGTCATGCGTATGAGAGCGTACGAAAGGGAGTAAGACTTAAAATTTTCGAAAGATAGATTGACGGATTATTTCGGACGGGTTTTAGTCAACTTTGGGGTGGAGTATGTCCAGTTACATTGAGAGTTTTTAGGTGTTTCAAAGGCCTAGTACGTAGTTCGTTGAGTCTAGTTTCCAACGCTACCAACCGTTCGTCGATAGGACCTCGGAGTAGAAGGTTATGGGAGTTACAAGTTCAGTCTGTGATCGAGCGAAAGGTGTTTGGTCGGGGCCACGGCGCGGCGCGGATGCAGGTCGCGATGCGGTTATCGAGGAGCGCTGAAGTTGCGCCCGCGCTGAGCGAGGGCGCGGAAGTTGAGGGTGGCGGAAGTTTAGCGTGGCCATTCTGCGCGCCGAGGCGGGAAGTCTGGCGGAAAAACTTAGGAAAATCAGATTTTTTCTTCTAAAAAGGCCATGGGATGGTGACAAGTGTTCCCCCCCCCCCCCATCTGATTTTTGCATGTCCCTTATATTGACCAAGTCTTGAAGACTTGGTCATCTTTCAAATCTCTCTCTCTCTCTCTCTCTAAGCTAAAGCTCTCACTTCTCTCTAAAAATTCCAAGAGGAATTCAAAGCCTAAGGAAAATCTGAAAAGTTAAGGACAAGAAGGAAGCTTGTGGCTAGCTTGTATGAGTTATTGTGGTGGTGTTCTTGGAAAGGAGGTTAGCAAAGTTGTTGGAATAATTTTGGCTAAAGCTTTAAGGTAACAATTCTTTTCTTGTAGCTAGTTTTTAGTGTTGCATGTGAAGAAGAAAGATCTTGTAGTTGGAAATATTACTCTTAGAAGAATTGCATGTAAGAAATATGATTTGGATTTGAAGGAATTGAATAAGGTTAGGATGCAAGCATGTTGTAGCTTAAATACTACCTTAGACTTGTTAAGTTAGTTGTTATACATTGTGGGGCAGATTTTACACATCCAAGTTTAGGTGTGTAATCCCCTTTGAAATGTTTGGATTGTTGGGCCTTAAAAGTGGCGTTTTGATGTTGAATTCGACCTTGGAAAAGGTGGCAAAGTATGTAGAAACAAAGGAAATGTTGCCCAATTTTCCGTAGGATGTAGTGACCTTGCACTTGGAGTATTCTACATTGTAACTAGAGGTTAATAAACGTATTATGGTCATTATAGGTTGACGCACTACGTGTGGTGTATTGGACTTAGCATGTAGATTGACCGAAGAGGTATGTGGAGCTTTCCTATCTCTTGAGCATGAGTAGTTGTATCTATGTAGTACGGTAGACGTACAAGATTTGATATTCTTACTTGTTTTAAGCATATAAAGACTCGTTTCGTTTTGAAAAGTATAAGTCCATTGGTTATGGGAAAAATGTAATTTTACTAAAGTATAGGGTTAATAGAACAACTTTATGGGAAGTTGGATTATTAGCTTTAAGAAAGGTTAATAAAAAGGGATTTACTCTAAGTAAGATAAGTAAGGACAAATGACTTGATTTATGAAAGGCAAATTGATTTTAAGGCATCAATTGCCGAAAGGTTTTATATGAAAAAGAGTCATTCTTAAAAGAACATAAGTATGTGGAAACTTTCTTATCTCTTGAGCATGAGTAATTATAACTATATAGTACGGTAGACGTACGTGTTTTAAATGAAGTAAATTCATTTGTTATACTTGACTTGTTTTAAGAAAATGTCTAAATTGGTTGGGTTAAGGGGTTAACCCACTTGTTCTTGAGGAATGGTTTATCCTAAGTAAGGTAGACAAGGATTTCTTGACATGAAGAAGTATTTTGAAAATTGTGTAAATTTGACTTGAAGTATTTTGAAGTTTGTGTAAACTGATTTGAAGTATAAGTCTCTTGGTTAGTAAAGGAACGGAATTGTTCATAAGGAGTTATAACGGCTTTATGGAAAGTTAGTTATAACGGCCTTATGAAAGGATAAGAATGTCTTAATTTCTAAAAGCATAAAGTTAGTATAACGGCTTTATGGGGAGTTGGTTATAATAACTTTATGGAAGGTTAAAGAGTCGGTTTTTCTTGAATAAGGTCATGAAAATGAGATCCATTTTGTATGTTAATGAAAGCCTAAAGAAGTTATGAGTTTACTTGGACATGCCGCCAGTGATGAAGGATTCCACGGGTATGCTTCCATTGTTTTAGTATGAGTTTACTTGGGCATGCCGCCAGTGATGAAGGATTCCACGGGTATGCTTCCATGGTCTTTATATATGAGTTTACTTGGACGTACCGTCAGTGATGGATGATTCCACGGGTATGCAGCCATGATGAGGGTTCGTTCCCTGTTGATAGTGTTATTCCATGGACTAGCTCTCCATGAGGTCTACTGATGCAGGGTGGATCTGGTAGCTAGCCCTCGTACTTGCCCCGGTCAGCGACGTGATGCAGGGTGGATCTGGTAGTTGGCTTTCGTACTTGCCCCGGTCAGTGTTAGGACGAGGTTTCGTGATGCAGGGCGGATCTGGTGGTTAGCCTGCGTACTTGCCCCGGTCAGCGACGTGACGCAGGGTGGATCTGGTAGAGGCTATCGTACTTGCCCCGGTCAGCTTCGTGATACAGGTATTTAGTATTGTTGGTACGGTAGGATCTGGTAGCTGGCTTTCGTACTTGCCCCGGTCAGTTGAGGACGCAGGGTGGATCTGGTAGCTATGCCTTCGTACTTGCCCCGTACGGTTCTTAGGACACAGGTGGGACCTGGTGTTCATGTGTACTCCTTGGTGTTGTTATATCATAGACTGCCGGCAGTGAGGAAGGAATTCCACGGGCATGATTGATGTTGTGGGCATGAGACCCATGGTTATATTTGTGTGATGACTTAGAGGGCGTGAGTCCTTGACTTGACATGACTGCATATATGTTGTGTACTGTAGTTTGGCTATCATACATGTCTCCTGCTTTATATAGACTATTATGATTTCATTCTGATATTTTGATTTCACATACTTGGTACTGTTATCGACCTCGCCGGCTGCGTTCATCTGCGCGAGTTGAGTGACGTAACTGGCGATCCGCTCTTAGGATCACCGTTGATTCTGAAAGCTCCATTTCTCCGGAGGCTTTGTCTTTTGGTACGGTTCCCTGAGGTTATAGACTTTTGTACATTCAGGGGGTATGGCGGGGCCCTGTCCCGCCACAGTTGTTATTCCTAGAGGTATGTAGTCACGATTGTGGTTTGGGCTGTAAGAATAAGTTGCACTGTTTCACTTTCGATTAAGTTTATTTTATGGAAGGCGGCCTTGTCGGCTTGCCTGTGATGTTTACGTTATACAGGTTATGTGTTGTATGTTCCGCTGCTATTCTCTGATGTGTACCTGATAGGGTGCCCCGATAGGGCACCAGTCGCGGCCCCGGGGTCGGGTCGTGACATCAAGGCCCTCCTTTTGGCGATATCCCTTGACTACTAACCTATCTTTGTACCTGTCAATATATCCATATGCCTTTAACTTCCGTTTAAAGATCCACTTACAGCCCAATGGTTTGTGTCCCGGGGGAGTTCAACCAACTCCCAGGTGTGGTTATGCAGGATGGATTCTATCTCACTTTCTAAAGCTTCCTTCTACAGCGGTGCTTCTGGAGTTGAAAATGCTTCGGCGATTGTCCGTGGTTCATTCTGAACCAAATAAGCTTCAAAGTCTGGACTGAAGGACTAGTCCTTCCGGGACCTTTTGTTTCTCCTTGGTTCCATCTCTGAATCTTCCAAGTCCTGAGAATCTGGATTACTGAAATCCGGATAATCAGCTACTTCAGAATTCACTAGATCTGAACTGTTCGGATTTTGGTAGTCATCTACCTCTTGATCCTCAGAGGCTTGATCATAACTTCGTTTGTGAGATGTTATGTTGTTTTCCTTGTATGGAAATGTGTCTTCAAAGAACCATGTGTTCCTTGATTCCATGATCGTATCTTCATAGATGTCCGGATGATTCGACTTGTGCACCATGAAGCGATAAGCACTACTGCTTTGGCATATTCGATGAATATGCAATCCACAGTCTTAGGTCCAATCTTGGCCTGCTTTGACATATGTACTTTTACCTTGGCCATACAACCTCATACCTTCAAATACTTGTAGGTAGGTTTCTTTCCTTTCTATAGCTCATATGAAGTCTTGTCTTTACCCTTGTGTGGGACTCTATTAAGAATCCTATTCGCGGTAAGAACAACTTCTCCACACATGGTTTGAGGGAGGCCCGAATTGATGAGTAGAAAATTTATCATTTCCTTTAGTGTTTGTTTTTTGCGTTCAGCAACCCCGTTTGATTGAGGTGAGTAAGGAGCCGTTGTTTGATGAACTATACCCGACTGGATACAAAGTTCTTCAAAAGGTGCTACATATTCTCCCCCTCTATCACTATGGATTATTTTAATCCGTCCGCCTAGTTGATTCTCAACTTCTGCTTTGTAGCGTTTGAATGTTTCAAAGGCTTCATCTTTACTTTTTAGTTAGTAAAGGTAACAAAACCTTGTGCCATCATCTATGAAAGTCACAAAGTAATTGTTCCCCCCTCTAGTTTGAGCGAACTTCAAATCACATATATCTGTATGTATAAGTTCTAGAGGAGCGGTATCCCTTTCGACGGATCTAAAGAGACTCTTGGAAAGTTTAGCCTATACGCACACCTCACACTTATGTTGAAGGTTTATGTCGATAGATGACAATAATTCCAGCTTTACCAATCTTTGGATAGATTGATAGTTAACATGTCCTAATCTATGATGCCATAAATGAGATGACTCAATCAAGTAAGTAGAAGGTGCAATTTTATTTGAAGCAGAAGACATTACATGTGCAACATTAAGATTAAAGAGGACTTCACAAACGAAGCCCCTTCCTACAAAAGTTCCATTCTTAGTGATTACAAATTTGTTAGCCTCTAATACTAGACTAAAACCTGCATTTACTAACAAAGGTCCAGAAATCAGATTTCTACGAATTTCTGGGACATGCATCACTTCCTTCAGAGTCAGATCCTTCCCGGATGTCATCTTTAAGACCACATTTCCTACCCCCAGTACTTTTGAAGAAGAATTGGTTCCCATGAACAAATTCTTGTCTGAGACTGGTGTATAAGTGGAGAAGACTTTTTTATTGGAATATATGTGACGGGTGGCACCTGTGTCCAACCACCATTGCACCGAATTCTCAACGAGGTTTGCTTCAAGAACCACCACTGAGAATTCCTGAATCATATCGTCTACGAGTGTGTCTTCGACGATGTTAGCCTTGGCCTTGCCTTTGTCCTTATTCTCACGTTTGAGCTTGCGACAGTCTTTGGCTATGTGACCAACTATACCACAGTGATTACACTTTCCCTTGAAATTTTCAGTTGTTTGGGGCTTGCCTTCCTTCTGGAACTTCCGCTTCTTGCTTGAGTTCCCTTTGACTTCCGTCGGATTTTCCTTAGCCTCATCGGGTTGTTTCCCATTTGACATGGCCTTCTTATTATCCTCCTGAATCTGGAGTTTGACAACAAGTTCGTCTAAAGTCATCTCCTTTGTTTTGAGTTTTAGATAGTTCATAAACTCAGTCCATGAGGGAGGAAGCTTCTCGATCAATGCCCCAACCAGGAATTGTTCGTTGGGCTTTAATCCTTCCAAATCCAGGTGATGTAGAATCATTTAAAATTCCTGGACTTGGGATGTCACACTTTTGTTGTCCAGCATTTGAAATTTCAGGAACTTCCCAATGATGAATTTCTTACTACTCGCATATTGGGTGTTGTATATATTCTGAAATTTGTCCCATAACTGCTTAACGGTGCAATATACCGTGTATAGTGGATCAGACAAACTGTTTAGAATATAGTTCCTACACATGAAATCAATATATTTCCATGTTTCGCGAACCATCATCATGTCATCAGTGACATGGTTACCCTGGCCCCCTCCCGTCAAATCATTTGACTGAGGGTCCACGTCTTCCCCAACTAGTGGAGGGTCTTCGGTTATGAAGCGTGACATTCCCATAACCGTTAGGAAAAATAACATCTTTTGCTGCCATCTCTTAAAGTGAGTGCCCATGAACTTTCAGGATGTTCATAGTGAAAGCCAGCAAGGGTAGGGGCAGTGACACCCCCTTGAGTAGTTGCAAAGGTGTTGGGAATGCCTCCAGCAGGAGCATAGATGTTGTTGACGCCCTGGACAAGAGCATAGGCACTATAAGCCCCTGGGGCAGCAATGGAGGTATTGGTTGTACCAAAACCAGTGTTGACACTAGTTGCGCCAAAAGCAGTGGTAGCACTTGAAGTGCCAAAAATAGTGGAAGCACTAGAAGTGCCAAAAGCAGTGGTTTGGAAGGCATTAGGAACGTCAAGATTAGTTGGAGTGTAGACAATGTCATTACCTTGAGTGGTGGGATTGAAGACAACGAAATTGCCTTGAGCATTGGCATTGTTCAAAGCGTTGAATTTATCTTCAGCAGACATGTTATTGTTGTTGAAATACTGAATATTATCTTAATCTTGTGAGTGGTAATTTGTAAAATGGAAAAATAACAACAACAACTATTTGTTAGAAATCTGGAAATGATTAAATATGAGGGCTTGCTGAGTCGACCAAATTCTTGATCTATCCTTAAGATAATATTGCCCCGTATATCCTTTCAACGGTTGTAATGACAACTTATCTCCCAAGATAAAACATCAATCAAACAAATGAGCAAATGGAACTCAAGTGTTTGCTTTGAAAGAAAGATCTTTGAGTGTTTGTGATTGCAAGAGAGGAAGACAATTTCAGAGAATTGTTTAGTGAATGAGTCAAGTGTGTTTTGCAAATGAGCCAAAGGCCTCATTTTATAGTGTTGAGAATAAGACCCTCCAACTAGCCAATTTATGGCTTTGAATGACCAAGTAATGGCCATTAGTATGGAGTTACAATTCAGCCAAGTAATGGCTGAATTCAAGAGCAAAATAATGAAGAGTTAACCCTCCAAAGTCAGCTCAAACGTTAGTGTTTATTCTTCTCTAACGGACTGAAAATGGTCACAGCGCCACATGAGGCGCGCGGCTCCGAACAGTTGGCGCAAAGCGCGGCCTACAGTGGCGCGGCCGCGCGGCTACAGAGTGGCGCGCGGCGAAAATCTGAGGACTTAGCGCGCGGCCCAAAGACTACTCAGTCGCTGCGCCCGACTTCGTTTCATCTTTTAACATATTGTACACTTCTTCCTTCATTTACCAACGTGAAACCATTTGTCATTTTGGCCAATAACCATCTATTATCTTACGTCTGAAACAATTCGTATACGTACCAACATCTCTTCCACTTAAAGAAATTATGATATTTGGCACTTTATGTGCATGTGTGTGGAAACCAAGTTTCCGACGTGCGGGGCCCCAATTGTTCGAGTCATAATTTAATAGGAATTTATTTCACATTTAGTAAATTTCCAACATCATGTACTATCAAAAATAGTTTATAGTTACAACATTTTTTTTCGGCCAAGAAAACTCATATTTAGGTCTTAAGAAAAGAAGAAGAAGATGAAAAGAAAAGAAAATAGGTCGGATTGCGTTAAACGGTGAATTTCTAAAGAAATTGAGGATTTATAATTGGGGTGCGTCATTTACTTTTGATATCAACACGTCTTCCCCCGTCAAAATTAAGGGCAAAGTTGTGTCAAAGTATAATGAGATGGATATATTTGGACCGAAAGTATAATATGAGGAGTATATTTGGATCGAAATTCAAACAAAGGGTATATTTGGATCAAAATTCAAACAAGGGGTATATTTGGATCGAAGGGATGAAGGTGGGTCAAGATGGAGGGTGTGGGGGCGTCTGAGGTGAAAAAGAGATAATGAGTTTGAAATATCATTTATGAGACATGGTTTTCCTACTCTTAGTAAAAAAATGTTAGTTTCCTTATTGCTAAGAAAAGAAGTTTTTTTTAGTAGACAAAAAAAATTCAAAATATTTTAATCAAGGACAAATAATTTGAGATAGCTATTTTAGTAATCATGACAAATAATTTGAGACAGAGGAAGTATACAAAAATTGAAAAAAAATCCTAACAAACACACCTTTAAGGTTCAATTTATCAACGGCTAATCATGATATAATCATTGGAAATTAAAATTCAAAGAGTTGAAATTAAGAAAACTCCATTTTAGCAATATAATGAAAATCTAACATGAGATAAGATTGATAGAGTTCATTTCGAAATAGTTGCACGTACATCAGCGTAAATTAATCAGTAATAAACTAACATATAGAGTAGTAATATTTTAGTAATAATGTTGCATTTGTACCAGTTCATTGAATTTGCTTAAACACAACTCAAGTTCACCGCATTATATTCCATGTGGTTTCCCATCTGAATATATTCATAAAATAACAATTGCGTCCGCATGAACAGTTCAACCGATTTTTAAGAGGATAATTGAAAAAATGACCAAGATCGAATCCCGTCAGCGGCAGTGTGAGGGTTTCTTCTTGAAATAAAGGAGAGCCTCTTGTGCACAGCGTGATAGTGGTCTAATTTTTGAAATCAGTTGAATTATCATAATTAACCTCCTTCACAGACCTATCGGACCGGGATGTGGGACTCCTGAGGTGGGAATTCCACTTTTTTTAAAAAAAATAAAATTAACAATTGCACGTTCAAGTGTTTTGAATTTCAAGATGCTTGAATACAATTCTAGAAGAACAATGTTTAATTTAATCTGACAACTACCCATTTAAAATCATAAATATACATACTTCATTGTTTGATCAAGTTGGAACTTGGAACGTCATCTCTTACATTATGTGGTTAACTTTCATTATTTATTTGCTTAAAATATTTTCATGTTATTTTTGTTGGTGTACAAAACAAGAAAATATTTCTTCTCTTTTTTCAATTTAGAACATATAAAAAAACCAAAAAAAAATTTGGACAATATCAAAGTAAGTCTTTCTACTTTTTGTTTTTACTGTCTGTTCTCTTTACTTTTTCAGTTTGCATTTTGCATTTTTTTTAAAAACAAAGTATTATTAATTAAGAATTTATTTTACTGAATTATTCTTATTATAGTTATTACTTGCTATATGACATAAAATATTAATGGGACGCACCATTTGTAGGGCCTTGGTACAGCTTATTAAAAAAAGTTTATAGGAGTAGAGCTTTTATCAAAAAATTGTTAGGTGTTTGGTTGTCAATAAAAAAAGTAATTTTATATAAAAAAACAAAAATGTTGTAGGCCAAAAGAAGTTTTATTCTCATAAGTCCAAATTTTGAGCTTATAGAATAAGTGTTTATGACACACATAAATTCTACTAACTTTTTCAACCAAAAGTAAAAACATGTGATACAAAGTAAAAACAAATCAAAATAAATGAGAAGAACAAGAAATATTAGCTCATGGTATGTGTATTATACTCGAGTGAGAATGAAAATTTATAGTCCAAAGATATGGACATAAACATGTGATACAATAGAGACGTTAGGCAACAGTACTTTTCCCTCTAATGAATGCCATTAAGGCTAGAATTATTTTCATCAATAATTGTTTGCTGGACAACAAAAGCAAACATTAGATATAATATTTTTTTTTGGGATATTAAACTTGATTCTTTTTCCCACAATCCCCACATATATCAAAAAGAATAAAATAAGAAGTTTTGTTGAGTTTTCACGTATGAGTACAATGTGTTGAATTTGGTGTCTCGTATATTATGAATCATATCTAGATAAAATAAAATTAAACTTACAAAATAATTGGTGAAGTTTAGAACTTCTATGAACCAAGAATTCTTTTGTATGCTCGGGTTCTTATCCTATCACATTATACTCCAACAATCTTTGTCGTTTTCGCGATTTTGCGCTAAGAGGTCATGCGTGTTCTAGAATTTTGTCACTATTTTATAGGAGCGGCATCACTCCACATTCATATAGGTCCACCGATCAAGTGTATTATAGATTAGGAGTTTATAACTCGCCTTACTTTGCCTTGCATTTTTGCACTACATTCACACCATAGGAAGAGACATAATTTAATAGTGCATCTTTGATCAACTAGTGACTTGTCATTACTTATATGAACCTAATTCATGGGATCTCCAATCACATAGGTTGGATTACTAATCATTGTTAATCTTCTCAAGTTGACATAATAAGTCACATTCCCCTCGATGTTTCAGATATCAATCTCTTTTGCAAAGATTTAGTCAGAAGATCTTCCAAATTCATTTCTGACTTCACATAATCTATGGATATGATTTCATCTTTCAGCATATGCTTTATCACATTATGTCTCAAATGTATATGTCTATTCTTTTCATTGAAAGATTTATTTTTCGTTATAGCTATCGCGGCTTGAAAATCACATCACAATGTATCGATACATAAAGTGTTGGTTTTATTCCTATTGGAATATTTGCTAAGACGTTTTTCAACCACTCAGCCTCATTACAGCCAACTCCAATGTCACAAATTGAGATTCCATTGATTATGCAATTATGGTATGTTTGGTTGATTTTCATGTTACGACACCCCACCAAAGGTAAACACACATAACCACTAGTAGATTTTGTCTCATCTGAATCAGAGATCAAATTAGCATAATTAATGTTAGTACAACGGAAAATTCACTATATTTCCATAATTCATGGTACCTCTCAAATATTTCAAAATTCTTATCAATGCATTCCAATAATCATTGTTAGGATTATGAGTATATTTACTCAATCTACACAAAACATAAGTTATATCTGTTAGTAGCATGTGTTCAAAATCAGAAAACGGAAAAATCAGAAACTGGAAAAAAAGGAATAATGCAGAAAGTAAGAAAAATATCTGAGATCACAGAATTTACTGTGTGTCCTTGAGAAATTTAATCCCCGTACCCGAGGTTATGAATTACTTCCTCTCAGGATAAAACGGATATACTTGTCACAGGAGTAGCGGTACTTCAAACGCCGACGACTTCGACGAACTCAAAGTTGGCAATGAACCACAGTAAGACTCGATAGTTTTATTTGTGAAATAGAATGCAGAATTACAATGAAGGAAATTATTTTCAGTGTATTAAAAATGAGACATTGCCTCAGTTTATATAGCCACGAAGGTGTCTGTTCGGAAAGGTTGGTGACTGTTCAGAAAGGTCACTTTGCCTTTTCGAAAAATGGAAAAAAAACGTTTGGAAAATTTAATTTTTATTCCGCGAAAATTAATTATCAATTAATCTTTTTCCGGCGGAAATAAAAAAAATATTTTCAGAAAATGAAGATTTGAAATTAAATAAATTTGCAAAAAGATTATCAATCAATCATTTGACCAAATCCAAATCCAAATCCGAGCGACGATAACGACGCGAGGGGACCCTCTTCTCAACCCTTTAAGAACTAGAGGAAGTGCTTTAAAATATAAGCACATAACTTTTCCTTTCTACCATCGATGTGGTATAAAACTCCTTTGAAAAGAAACTTTGCTTTGAAGTTCATTTTCATTTCATTTCATTTTTCCCTCAATTTCTCATCCAAACCAACTTAGCTAGCTTTAACCATTAACTGGCTATAACAATATCAGGTTTAGTAAAATTCATCAAATGCATTATACTGTCAATAATTTGAGCATTGAGAAACATCTTCTCCATTATAGTTTTTCAATTGACTATTATAATCAAAAGGAGTGCTCACAAGTACCATATCAAAATCTTTGAACTTTTAAAAGAAAATCACATAATGTCCTTGAGTTAAAATCAAACCATCATTGTCCCTAATTATTTTTATGGCTAATTGACATCCCTACTCTTCACAGTAACGGGTGCATTACGTCCCTTCGGAAGCATCCTATTCTCATACGTTATGTCTTTTGTGTACCCAAAATAAATAGGAACTGAAATTAAGTAAATAAAATTTATATGAATTATGTGAGTCAAAGTGAAAGAGAGAATCCAATTTGGTCAGCATTGTTGTACGGCAGTCTTCTGATCCAACGGTTGTCACCGCAACAGTGGAAAACATAAACGAGTCTGATTACTTCAGAATATATTTTTATATATTATTCTGAACATAGTCCTCATAAAATAGACAGCGCGATCAAAGCGGTCAAACTTTTGAAAAATGAATTGTAAATTTGTTACTCCATTATTTATTGCTTTTTAGATTTACTTGAGTTGATACCAAATGAGAACTCCTATTAATTTATTCCAATATTGTACTTCCTTTATAGATTAAGTTGATTCCATACCTTTTCAGAAGAAAAGAAATGGAGCAGGTGTCAAAATTTGTAAAATCATGGTATTATAACGGCCTAATTTTTTAGTGAATCGATTTTTCATGTTATATTTTACTTTTCTACAATAACGTTCTATCTATAATAACAGTGACATTCATTATAGTGATACACTCTTTATAAAAGTATCACTCTATAACAATCATACTCAAATATTATGTAATAATATTTTGTAAGAAATATATTATGTATAAAAATAAAATATTAAAATATTTATGGTAATCATCATTTGATGTCATGCACATAATAAATTTCATATACAAATATCTAAAAGGATATCTAATCACAATCAGTTCAATTTACGACAAGCAATTAACACTCACGTAGAAGCATGAAATGATGTTAAGACATCTATCATTCTCCGTTTTTAGAAAAAATACCGAAATTCTACCTACAGATGACAATCTCAATATATTAATAGTTAAAATTTAAAATTTGTTGCGGATGTTGATAGTGGATCATCACTTATAGCCTAAATCTCATCTCATAACCAATCAAGCAATGAATGCTACCACTTATATGGAGTTGGACGCAACACTTCCAATCCCTGAAACTTACAATGATGAAGAGACTATTGCACAAGTGATTTGAGTGGAAGAACAATAGACAATGCCTGCAGAAGGTGACAACGAAAATATTGATGACTAGCCTCAACCTACTACTACTTGGGTGAGATAGAAGAGTCAATTATTAATCTCTTAGACAGTCTTCACGGAAAAGCTATTGAATTCCTTTTCGCTGAAAGTTTGGACAAAATTTATCGTCAATTCAAGCGATATATTATAACTAAGAAAATGAAATTCATGAAACGACCTATAATTGTAGAATTCTTACGTCAACCTTGGAATATTTAAATTCTTATTTAATTTAGATGCATATGTTCCTTAGATTTTAATTTTCTATCGGTATGGTACAACTAGTTATGAATTTATTAATAATTTTTAAATTTTTAATTAATGAGATATAAAAATCAATTGAGATTTTAAAATTAACAAGTATATTATTTTCATTTATAACATAAAAAGTATATAAATACATTTTTTGCTAACTTTTATTTATAATAGCTAAATAAGATCTAAACATCAAATGTTAGTATACATGTATAACAACACCTCACTATACCAATTATGAAATTTTTAGACAAACATTATCACTATACAGATATTTGACTATAGATTCTTTATCAACATATATAAAAGGGAAAAGGGGCATATTTGCCCTCAAATTTAAGAAAAAGGGGCATATTTGCCCTCCGTCAAAGTTTGAGGACAAATATACCCTTTCCGTTATTAAACTTGTTCAATTTGCCCAAAACTAACTAAGTTGCCCAGGTGGACGCCACATGGACACAGACCCAATAAAACACAACCCGACCCGTGACTCGTCTGTATAGGTATTTTTTTTTTTGCTAATTTTCCTCTTTTTTTCAAAAGTTTTCGTTTTTTCCCCCTGATTTGGGTGTTGTCTTGTATGATTTTTAGATTTGCATTCGAATTTCTTGATTCGGTAGACTTATAAAGGTAACTTTTACTAATTTTTCTTCAAAGTTTTCATTTTTTTTCCTGATTAGGGTTTGCCTTGTATAATTTTGGATTTGCATTCGAATTTCACTTGATTCGGTAGATCGATACAGGGAAATTTTCTGATTTCATGTTGTCTTGTATAATTTTCGAACTTGCACTCGAATTTCATTTGATTCGGTAGATCGATAGAGGTATTTTTTCCTCTTTTTGCTTCTTCAAAGCTTGCGGTTTTTCTTTTGATTAGATTTTGCCTTCTTCAAATTTTCAATTATGTCTGTTCTTACTTTGATTTGGAGCTCACAGAAATAAAAATACACAAATAAATAATATCCATTTTTACAATAAATAAATAGTGGAACAGGGGAAGAAATGAAGGGAAAAATATATGGGTTTGATTTGAATATTAATCGTAAAATAAATTTTGAAGCCGCTCGTTGCTTGCTGGATCGATTGAGATGTATATATTAAACCCAGATTGCTGCTCACTCGGAACATGCTGCATATTGATTATGATAAACTGGACACAACCTTTTTATTGGGTATGTGAACATGTGGCGTCGCGCAGACATTCCCGATTAGTTTTGGGCAAATTGAACAAGTTTAATAACGGAAAGGGTATATTTGTCCTCAAACTTTGTCGGAGGGCAAATATGCCCCTTTTCCTTAAGTTTGAGGACAAATATACCCCTTTTCCCTATATAAAATAAAACACAACTGTTTAAAGGATCTCTACAGTAAAATGAAACTTATTTTTCCTATTTTACAAGAAATTAATAGTCATTTTTTCCTGCCATACCAAACACACCTTTAAATCATTAAGTGCTTTGTGAAAACGGAATGTCATTTGGAACTTGTTTCGAAATGAAAGCATCATTTTTCTTAACAACCCACATACTTGAATTCACACTCTAAAAAACAACAACAACAAAAGCATATTTATTATCTAGTATAATCTCACAAGTATATTTTAGAGAGTGAAAAGTGTACTCAACCTTTGTCCTATCTTGTGTAAGTAAATAGGCTATTTAATTTCTGATAGACCTTCGGCCTAAGTAAAGTATATCAAATCAGGTATAAAAAAAGAATACATTAAAGAAGAAGTCATGTTAAAAATAATGGAGAAAAAAAAAGTAGCAACAACAAATAATACGATACCGAAGCAAAAAAAACAATATATAATTAAATCTTTGTCATATATGTATTCTGTCACATGTCATACTTCTATGGATAGGGTGTGTTACGTTTGGGTACGAACGAAAATATTTTTCATGGAGAATGTTTCTTTTGAAAATATTTTCGTGAAAAATAAATAATGTTCTTACTTACTTTTCGATATCTGATAAGTAAGTAAAAGATATTATCCAAAAAATGTCTATATATAATCACAAATACTATGAGGGTGGAGGGTTGGTATTTTGAGAAAAGGGAGGCATAGAACATCAACTTATTGAACTTATAATTTCCCTTAGAACACATTTTTTTAATTTTTTAGGAATTTATTTTCCAATATAAAAATGTTATTAAAAATTTTGACCAACCAATCATAGAAAATTTACAAAATCCAAACACACTACCACCACCAACAACAACGTAACATACTCTGTGTAATCCTATAGGTGAAGTTTAGGGCCAGGGTAAAGTATAAGCATACCTTACCGCCTACCTCATGGAGGTAGAGCTAGAGACTGTTTTCGAAAGATTATTGGCTCAAGTAACACATATAGTTTGAAAAATAAAATAAAAAGTAAAGAAGATATAGCAGATAATAGAAAAAGCATTACATAGCATTCAGGAAAAAAATAGTAACAACAAAAAAAAAGATAATTGAAACACACAAAAACAACAAATTAACAATAACATTTCCCTCCATTTTAATTACCCAACAAGAAATAAAATATTTCCCTCCATTTTAATTACCCAAAAAGAAATAAAATATTAAATATTTTCCTTTAAAAGTTTTCAATTTCTCCACTTTTCAGATTCCGTTTCCGGCGAAACTTTTGGCTTTTTATCGGAAAATCAGTTTGAACAACTTATTATGGTGTCGATTCAGTCATAAGACCATAGCCACATTCTATTATAGATTTATTTATTATGACGTCGATTGCATAATATATTATAGTAGGTGGTGATTACATAGGTGAATGGGAGGAGACATCAAAATGTTGGAATTGAATTTTATGAGTAAGGTGACAGAATGGTCATGATAGTGATGACAAAGAGTGTAACAAACAATTTTTTTAAAAGAAATGAAACAACAAACCCCAACCACAAACCACAAATTACACAAATCTAAGAGAGCATGAATATGTATACCATAAATCGACTGTCGTCAATAGCTAAAAATTATCATTTATGCTCGACTTCATGCATGGTCAATAATTTCCCACATGTTATATATAGACCAAGGACAATATTTGTCTAAAAAGTCATAAATAAATAAATAAAATAAAATAAATAATAGAATATGCCACTATTTAAATATTATAATAACACTTTAATACATCATATGAGAGTCCCCGTCCATTGAACACATGATCAAAAGAGTTTTAGGTCAAGTGATGGTACTTAAAAGATCAATATTTGTCTAAAATTATAAATAAATAAAACAAAATAAATAAAAAGACTTGATACTATTTAAACATTATAGTAACACTTTAATACATCATATGAGAGTCGTCATCCATTGAACACGTGATCAAAAGAGTTTTAGGATAAATAATGATACTTAAAAGGCCAATATTTATCTAAAAACCCCATAAATAAATAAAATAAAATAAAATAAATAAAAAGACTTGATACTATTTAAACATTATAATAATAATAATTTAATGCATCAAATGAGAATCTCCGTCAATTTAACACATGATCAAAAGAATTTTAGAACAAGTAATGATACTTAAAAGATCAATATTTGTCTAAAAGACCATAAATAAGTAAATAAATAAAAAAATAAAAAATTGATACTATTTAAACACTACAATAACACTTTAATACATCATATGAGTCATCCATTAAACACATGATCAAAAGAGTTTTAGGACAAGTAATGGTAATCATAACACTAGTATCCAATTAGTTTGACAACAATTTAATATTCTCAAAGAACAATCTTGTTCTAAGGACAATCATTACTTGTGCTTAAACTCTTTGGATCATGTGTTCAATTGATGGGGACTCTCATATGATGTATTAAAATGTTATTATAATGGTTAAATAGTATCAAGTCTTTTAATTTATTTTATTTTATTTATTTATGACTTTTAAGATAAATATTTGCATTTTAAGTACCATTACTTGTCTTAAAACTCTTTTGATCATGTGTTCGATGGATGAAAACTCTCATATGATGTATTAAAGTGTTATTATAATGTTCTCTCTTCCTAGATTAAACTCCTAAATAAAATTCTAAGCAAGTTAAGCATCAAAAACAGTGGCAAATTCTCGCCACTGCTGGCCGAATTTAAGGTCAAGAAAATCTCAATTTTAAGACAAGTTTTTGGAAGAAAAACGTGTAGGAATGATGGAGTAAATTATTATAATACATGCATGTCAATTTAGAGTTGAAGAAGTGATAAAATTGGTGCAAAATTGATGGAACAGTGACCGAATTATTGGGGACTGTTTTGGCTTGAAATTGAGATAAACATTATTCTTTTCATTGAGTATTTGGAAGATTAAATGATGTTGTAGTTAAAGGATAAACTCTTGATAAAGAGAACTTGAAATTTAAGACAATGCATGTGATTTGTGGATGTTGTAGTCGATTTTAAGACTGTTTTTGATATACGTTGGATTCGTGTGTTGTGTTGTTAATTTCATCACTAATTACATATTAAAAATGAAGAAAATCTTGATGTTTAAGTTATAGTTGCTATATGGAATTGTTGGAATGTGGATTGATCTTTAAGGCTATCCTTGTTGAGTTAAAATGATGAAATTTTATGGTCTTTAGAGTGATGGAAATTTTATTAAGAACATGCATGTACATTTTGGTAGTTGTTACTCCATGTCCCGAAAGAATTAAGGTATAGAAAGGTATTACCTTGTACTTTTATTGTTGTTGAAGTATGGACTGTTTTGAGGGTTGTTTTAATATGGTTAGAGGAGTTAGATTGACATGATAAATAGGTGTATAGATCACATTGGTTATTGTGGTAGTTGTACTCCATAAATATAAAGAGAAAGAAGGTATTATGGTAACATATATTGAGTAATTGAGATTGTTTTGATTATGCCTTCAAGTTGCATCTTGTTATTTGGTATTGTTGGCTTTGTTTGGAAGTTGTGGATTTGCATATAAATAGAGGAAGTGCTGCCCAAATTTTTATAGAATAGGAAGTCGTCATTCGAGATAAAGTATGCTAGTAATCATAGAATTGACGGACGTATTACCATTATTATAGGTTGAAGTACTAGACGAGACGTATTTTAATATTGAGTTGGGTAGTTCGACTAAAAGGTATGTGAAACTCTTCCTTCTTTCTTTTGGCATGATTTATATGAAATGAACGTACGACGGACGTACATGATTTTTATACAGTCTCGTTCCTAATAATATGAGTTATGAGAAGTGCCTTTGATTTTCTAGTAAAGTTCATTTTAATGATTTTATTGAGAGTCAAAGTGATGATTTAAATTGTATAGTTACTCATGATACTCTATTCGTGCTGGATATGATTATATGAATTCACCGAGTCCCTCACTAGAGGGCCGGGACACGTTATATGTACATATATGATGATGATGAGCTCACCGAGTCCCAGAATGGGCCGACAATGTATATAGATATGATGATTCCACTGAGTCCCTCACTAAAGGGCCGACAATGTATATAGATATGATGATTCCACCGAGTCTCTCACTAAAGGGCCGGCAATGTATATAGATATGATGGTTCCACCGAGTCCCTCGTTAGAGGACCGACAATGTATATAGATATGTTGATTCTATGGACAGAACAAACATCCATTATTTTAATATGACTCTCATTTGATTATAAGGCACGGTTGACTCTCATTTGTATCTGAGACAGTTGAAATGGTAATTTGATTATTATACTTGTCTCATGTTATCTATTGGCCACTTATGATCTCCCTTACAGTATTACATGTTTTACATACTCGGTACATTATTTCGTACTGACCCCCTTTCCTCGGGAGGCTGCGTTCATGCCCGCAGGTACAGATGCTCAGCTTGGTGATCCTCCGGTCTAGGATTCCTATTCAGCTGTTGGGAGAGCTCCATTGACTCGGAGCTAGTCATTTTGGTACAGAACCTCATTTTAGACGTATGTATATTTAGGGGCACGACGGGGCCCTGTCCCGTCATATTTCGTTATCCTTCTCATAGAGGTCTGTATACAGTTGTGGGTTGTATGTGTGTGGGTTAGTTATATGAGGATTGTAGATATGTTTTGTCCAGCTGTACTATTGTATTTCATTTTGGGATGTTCCCGTATATAGTGGCAGCCTTGTCGGCTCGCCTATTTGATATATTGACTAGTTGTGACTCCCCAGGGGACAGGATTATTCGTGTGTAGAGACAACCTTGTCGGTTTGCCTATTCTGACATGTGTTATTATTACGGCGTTATGCTGCCGAATTTCATAGTGTCCTTAGTGTCAGTCTGATTTCGTGACAGGTTAGTATAATGACATCCAATTAGGGCGCTTAGTCGCGGCCCGTCGAATCGGGTCGTGACAATTTATTTATGTCTTTTTAGATAAATATCATGTCCTTAATATATATATATATATATAACATGTGGAATTATTGATCATGCGTGAAGTCGGACCTAAATGATAACTGTTAGTTATTGACAACGGTCGATTTATGATACACCTATCCACGACCCCTTAGATTTGTGCTATTTGAGTTCGGGATTGGTGGTTGGTGGTTAGGGTTTGGCGTTTGGGGTTTGGGTGTGAATCTTATTTTTTAAATTTTTTTCTCGTTAGACTAGTGCAAATTCAGTATGCTTCACATTCCAACAATCGCCTTTATTTCTCTACTTTATCATCGATCAAAATGATCTAAAATTGTCCTAAGCAGTGAGTTATTATAAAGCAATGTGGTTTATTTTTGGTTTAACTTATAATTGACCCGGTGTACTTAGCTTTATTTCAATTGACAGACCATATGTTTTTACAACTGTAATGAAATAAAAAAATACTTAAATTTATAACCGTAACAATACATCATTCCCTATATAAATCGACCCAAAGTTCAAACTCCTCCATCGTCTTTTTTCTTGATAAACTCTTCCATTATCTCTTTTCTTGATCAAACTCATCCATTCTCTTTTCATAAATAAAAGTTTTACAAAAAATTACATAAAAATAATAGTGTATTAGGGGTAGAAAGATGGTGGTCAGATCATCAACTCTTTCCCGAGCATTTCAAAGATTACACGTAGATAATGTGCATTTTTATCCGTTGTATGATATCTACATGCAAACAATAGAGTGGTGTTGACCAACCACAATATAGAAATAATAATAATTGACAAAAAGTTTATTCATTGACCGTGATAAATTTGAAGAAACATAAAAAGCAATATCGTAAGTAGAAATAATACATATTTCGATCACACAAAAAAACTAAAATTTCAAGTCTAGTAATAAACCAAGATGAATTTGCAAAAATAAAAAACAGAAAAAGCACGATCCAAACAAGCAAAATAGTAGTAGAAATAACACATATTTCAATAATAAGACTAAAGTTAAAAAAATGAAAAAACCCAGAACTTTATGAACAGTACGGTTAATCAAGTTTGAAAAAAATAAGAACTTTTATATAGAAAATATGGAGCTCAATATAATTCGTCATTGATGCAAAATTTAATAACATGTTTAAGGACGACGATTGGAAAGCTTCCGACTCTGAAGAGAAGAAAAATTGAGTGGAGAGATTGAGATCTTGATAGAAAAGAGGAAGAGAGAAAGGGAGACCCATTCATACTTTAGAAGAAAGTCAGAACTTTTGTATATTTTAATACTTGTCAAAGGGACTTAAGTATAGAAATTTAAAATTTCAAACTTTTAAAAATTATGAAAGTAACCCCGAAACCACATATTCGAAATCCTAGTACACAAAAATAAATCAAAAAAAATATTAAGTGACGTGTTAGCCAATAAATTTCAAAGTTGTATTTTTGCCAAATCTTCCCATATTAATTACTATTTTTCTGAATTTACCAATTAATCTTAAATTATAATAGATTTACCATCTCATCATAATTATTAAGTAAAGATCTTACTATTCATGCTCTATCTTAGTCACCGGGATAGGTGAGGATCACAAGCAAATTAGTGACAAAGGGTGATATCATGAACATCTTATCATGACTATGAATTGCGACAAAATACGAGTTGAAATCTTTGAAGAGTTCTTATTAAGGGGACAATTTGTAAAGAAAAGTTAAGTTGACTAACTGCTCTTAAAGTAAAAAAAATATCCTAAAAAAACGGAAAAAGAAAAAAGAATTTTAATTAACAACCCCTACTTTCTAAAGTAATTTACTCATTTAGTGTTTATATAAATTTATGAATATATATCGATATGAATTTTAATCATTTAACCATTAATTAATTATATGTATTTTTATATTCATTATCACTTAATCATAATAAATTTAAACTTTTTTATTTTAACACGCCCGATCAATCCAGTGCTTAACTTATGGGTAATCCGATTGCATTATACTAGCACCTTGTATATGTAATATGTGTTTAAAAATCACTAGACAAGACAAACAATTATAATAGATTTTAAGTAGGGGCGAAACTAGTACAATCGTTACGAGGTTGTTCAAACACAGTAATTTTAATTAAAATTTTATATATATAAAATAATTCACTAAATTAGTCTAAAAATATCCAAACCCAATAAATCAGATGTGTTGTGATGAATTTTCGAACTCTCCATACTTGACTTGAATCTTATATGTTGGGTCCCGTGCGCTACGGATTCGTAAAACGTAAGATTAAGATCGCAAAACTACGAACAACAAAAGCAGTCACTGGATGTTGCCTTCAATGTTGGGTCAACCTCTGAGGTAACTTTGTAATAAAAAGGAATAAACCTTGTAGAGTATATGCAGCGGGAAAAGTAAAGAGACACAAGGTTTATATTTTCAAGGGTATATATAAATATATCCCTTGATGGTCAGTGACCAAAAGAATTGTATAAAGTATATACAATTACAAAAAATTTCTTTTTACAAATTGAGCGTTACAAACGAAAAAGAAATTACATACAAATATGAAGTCGCAGATGACTTCGCCTAAAGTTACAAAATCTAAAAGATAAAAAACAACATCTTCATTACAATCACTTGAACAATAAGCTTAATCTAGAATAGAGATAACGATTGCAATGTGGGACAAGATGTTGTTAAAACAACTTTAGTCTAAAAGGTTGATCCAGTTTTCTAATGTAAAATCCGAGAGCTCTCTTGGAAGTTCTTCTTCTCAAAATCTGGATGTTGATACTTGTGAAGCTCTCCTCTATTTATAGTGTTAAGCTTCCCTTGAAATCCTCACTGATGGTTGCGGAAGTTGAGCAAAAGATGACAGCATTTTGGACCGAGTCTTCCTCCTGAAAATCCTCAACGATCTAGACTTGGTCTAAGCTGTTTTATCTCCACATTTTGACTTGGTCTTTCACCACGTTTTAAACACAACAATTTGGTAAGCTTGCCTAGGTCATTTTTACTCGCAGTAACTTCAACTGTTTAGGCCGGAAGAATAGGCAAAACAGTTACATAGATGTTGACAGAAATGTTGTCGCAACATCATAGACAACATCCTGAAGATGTTGTCCTGTGCTTTCGCAGATGTTGTCACAACATCCTATCCAACATCAACAATCTCCCCCTTTTTGCCTTTCTTCATAAAACTTCATACGATGCTAAAATGACTAGGATACTGAGTCTTGATGTAGTCCTCGATAATCTAAGAAACAGTAAGATCAATGTCGTGCTCCCCCTTAACCTGCAGTTACAAGATTTCAAGCAATGTGGTATCGATGTTATGGTTAGTTAGGAGTTATGTTATGTCCGTCGTGACTTACTTTCAGCAGATGCAAGCATAGTTAGTCTACAGCCATAACACTAATCCACATCAGGCAAATATATATATATATATATATAGAGAGAGAGAGAGAGAGAGAAAATAAGCATGAAGATATATCTACCAAAAACCTACCTAAATATCCCATAACTAATTATTACAAACCAAAAGAAAATTGTATCCAAATGTCAGTTAAAAAACAACCAAATCATTAACCAAAGGATTGTTTACATAGTAGAGATCGAGCAACATCAATATACTATCACCACCATCTTCATCATCTTTATCTTCATCTCTTCTCCCCCTACTTGTTTGACTCTACACCATCTCCCCCTTTCTGTTTGCTCCTTCCCCTTCACTCAGCAGCAACTGCATCAGTACTCTCTCCCCTTTTTTGTGAAGAAAGCATGTCCTCATAGTAGCTTTTAGCAGGCACAAGCTCCAGAATTTAACGATCAAGTTTAGCAATGTGCTTCCTTAGCCAATCCTTGGATATAGGGACAGTACACTCGATGTTGCAAGAAATGTTGGTAACATCCTGTGTTGGTTCAGTGGCAACATGTTGCATTGTATTGATGTCCCAAATTTCTTTCTTCCAGGGCAAGTCTATGACTCTGTCCATGCTATTCACTACTGCCCTTTGTACTGGATAAACATCTAGAGATTTACTCAGTTTTTCTCCTTTTGGAGTCTTAAAGTTTTGGTTCAGCAGTATTTGAAAAATGAGAGAGGGGTATGGAAGAGCAGATTTCGATTGTCTTTCAGCCAAGTTTGTGACATGGTTGAAAATCAACGTTCCAAGATCAACTCTGTGGTTTCTTCCTAACTTATACAGTAGGGCTGCTTGGTCAAGAGTGACAACAGTTTCATTCACGGAGGGCAACCAGTTATATATGACAATTCTATGCATAGTTGCAAGCAGTGTTGTGAGCCTCGACACTGGACTGCGAGGAGCCCAAGTGGTGATCAAATTTACAGTGAGGTATTTGATCATTTCATTTAATTCTTCAGCAGTGGGGGTATCTTCTAGGTTTCTAACAACATGAGGAATCCCTAGTGTGACATTAATGATGTCAGGGGTAAAATTATACACCTTGTTGTAAAGATATACTCTGCCAAATTTCTTTGAGGTTGTGTCTCTTACAAGGTGTGTCGGATTCGCGTAGAACACCATAACAAACTTCTCACAGTAAGGATTTTTTCCAGTTACAGAGCTCAGAACCCTACAACTACTTACAAAATCAATCAATCCATATTTTGAAAATGAAGATTCATCCATCACCTTTTCACTTCTGATGCCTCTATTCTTAAACCAGTTCCAGTTATTTGAGCATGTTTTACTGTGGAACAAAAGAGAATAAGGCATTACCTCAGTATCTGATTCTGATTCTGGTTTCTCGTGTTCTGGTGGTGTGACTTCCGGTGTGCCTCAGATGTTGGGGAAACATAGTCTGGATCAGCTTCTTTTTCCTTTGTTGCCTTCGATGTTGAGGCAACATTTGAACCGAAGTTCCAATATGTTCTTCGCACTCTCTTGGGCATGAAGTTCCTCAGAGGAGTGTCGTCGGATATCTCCTCTTCTCCTTCCTTCTCGGCTTCGGTTGGAGAGGTTGGAGAGACGACTGAAGCTGTCGGACTTTTGGGTGGATTGAAGTCGGAATCAGTGCTGGTGGAGGTTGTGGACTCAACAGGCAAATTCGACTCTTCAACAGGGAAAGTCGATTCTGTCCTGGTCCTTTTGGCAATTTGTTATTCACCGAACCTGCTTTCAAACACCCTTTTGGACCTTCTCGTCGGCATTGTTGACTGTGAGCCTCTTTCCGCAAGGTTTGTAAAATCAGATGTTGTATCAACATCTATTGGGTTCTCCGAATCTCCAGGGTAGCATACATTTAATGGCTCATCGAAACCCAGAAAAATCAGGGCTACACTTGCGTCTTCCTCAGAAGGTTTTTCTTCATTGATGGCTTTGTAATGCTTATACATTTTGTGGCTATTTGGTGAACTTGTTGGCATAGGATAATACTCTTTTGATTTGGAATATTAGAAAGATTTGGGGGATATGGACATGGAAGAGGGTTTTGAAGAGTTGGGCGAATTTAAAAAGTTTTGAAAAACTGGCGGTGATGTTTGGGCTGCCATTTGATGGTTCGACTTGGTGGATGACTGACGTGAAAAGACAGACGCAATAATGAGGATTTTAATCAAGACAATCTTCAATTTACACAAACTCTTTTCCTTAAATTTAGGTAGTGAAAAATATTTAAACTCTACACATACCAAAAACAAAGGTTTTTACATGATACAAGGCATTTAAAAAATTTAAAAGAAATGGTCCTCCTTATTTTTGGATTTTCGTTATTCACAGAGACTTGTTACAAATTAAAATCCTGAATAAAATAAGGTAAACAAGATCGACCAATGTACTGGAACACGATGTTGCGAGTGATGTTGGCAACATTTCAAAGTTCAACTAGCATTTTGAGACTTCAAGGATTTTCTGATTTGACAAAAGGATTTCCGTATATGTTCTCTACGAGACTAATCGCAGGATGAATGTGACATTTTATCATTGTCCTTAATCAACTTAGTTGAACACATATGGATAAAAAATATAAATATTAAGGAATTTTCAACCTTCTTGAAGCACATGACACTCCTATAGAATAGGAACGGTACCATCTTTAAAGTTTTGCTCTTTTTGGATAAAACCAAATCTTTATTGAGGTTTCGCCTTCTTATGATACTCCCTTTTTATGATATGCATCATCGCAGAGAACATTATCACCTTCAAACCTTGTCCTTGTGAAGTCAAGCTTGATTCCTTTGAAAAAATTGAGCAACATTACTTACATTTCATATCCTGTACACTGACTCAAATGGTAAATGTTACCCAGAATGTTAGCTCAACATTTAGGACAACATCTACCTTGCCTGTCTTATTTTCAGAGAAAAGAGAGACCAAGAGATTTTTTCAAGTTAGAAAATCTCTCATGATCTAAGGGTTTGGTAAAATATCAGCTAGTTGTGAAAGAGTATCAACATGTTCGATTTGAACTAGCTGTTTTTCCACTAAGTCTCTTAAAAAATGGTGCCTTATGTCAATGTGTTTTGTACGTGAATGCTAAACAGGATTTTTGGAAATATTAATAGCACTCATATTATCACAGTACAAAATCATAGAGTTATTAGATATGTCATAGTCATCAAGCATATTTCATAACCAAATCAGTTGAGCACAACAACTTCCGGCTGCCACATATTCGGATTCGGCAGTCGAAAGTGACACGCAATTTTGTTTACGACTGTACCATGAGACTAGATTGTTGTCAAGGTAAAAAAAACCACCAGTAGTGATTTTCCTATCGTCGACATCACCGGCCCAATCTGAGTCACTATACCCTATTAGATTATGATTAGTGTCTCTAGAGTACTAAATTCCCAAGTCACTTGTACCGGTAATATATCGTATGATACGTTTCACGGCATTAAGATGAGATATATTGGGACTGGCTTGGAACCAGGCGCAAACACACACACTAAACATGATATCCGGGAGACTGGCAATAAGGTATAAAAGGCTCCCTATCATCGATCGGTACAATGTTGGGTCAACATCTTGTCCAACATCGTCTTTACAAACCTGCTGCATAGCGCCCATTGAAGTCTTCATATGTTTAGCATTTTCCAAACCAAACTTTCTAACAAGATTCTTGGCATACTTGCTCTGGGATACAAAGATCCCTTCGTCAACCTGTTTAATCTGCAAGCATAAGAAAAAATATTAGTTCTCCAATCATGCTCATTTCAAATGTTGTCGACATAGCTTAGAGGGATTCTTTAGTCGAGCCAAAGACAATGTCATCAACATAGATTTGAGCTATGATTACATCTACTCCGTGTCTCTTTATGAATAAAGTTTTGTCAGCTTCTCCACGGATAAAACCAAAATCAATGAGAAAGTTAGTCAAACGACCATACCATGCACGTGGTGCCTATTTTAGACCATACAAAGTTTTTTTTGAGCTTGTATACATGTTGTGGATGGTGAGAATCTTCGAATCCTTTTGGTTGTTCAACGTATACTTCCTTATCCAAGTATCCATTGATAAAGGCACCTTTAACGTCCATTTGGTGCAATGTAATTTTCAAGTAACAAGCAATGGCAAGAAGTAATCTTATTGATTCAAGTCTAGCCACAGGTGCAAAGGTCTCGTCGTAGTCGATACCTTCAACTTGTGTATATCCTTGAGCAACAAGTCGAGCTTTGTTCCTCACAATCTGCCCTAACTCATCTGATTTGTTTTTGTATATCCACTTAGTCCCAATAACATTGGTGTTGTTGGGTCGTGGTACCAAATCCAAAACCTCATTTCGGGCTAACTGCTCAAGCTCATCTTGCATAGCTTGTATCCAAAAATTATCTTTCAAAACTTCCCCAATATTTTTAGGTTCCAATGTAGATGTAAAACAAGAAAGACTAACATGTTGGTATATGATGGACATGCACACATACCTTACCATCTCGCGGTAATTGACTGGTTCTTTCTCCTTTGTTCGCCTCTGCTCAAAATCTCCCCCTATCACTAGGTTGGGTGGATGGTTCCTCCTAATCCTCGATGGAGGGTCTCTTCTTACTTGATCATTCAGCTCCGTAGCAGACTCTTCCTCGACATCTTCCTCGGTGTTCTCTTCTTGAGGTTCAGATGTGACTTCTGGTGTTGGGTCAACATTTGGGTCAACATCTGATGCTTCACTGATTTGCTCCTCTTCTACTGCAACCACAATGTTATTTTCTGAGGATCTTCCAGATATGTCCAGCAGATCATCAAAAATCACATTGACAGACTCATGAATGGTCTTTGTCCGAAGGTTGTATATCCGATAAGCATGGCTATTCTGAGAGTAGCCGACAAATATCCCCTTGTCGCTCTTGGAGTCGAACTTGGCCAGTTTATCCCTGTCATTAAGAATATAGCACACACTCCTAAAGACATGGAAATACCTCAATGTAGGTTTCTTTCTATTTAACAGTTCATAGGGCGTCATTTTGGTCCCTGGCCGAAGGTAGACTCTATTACTTATGTGACATGATGTGTTCAATGCTTCAGCCCAAAACCTCTTTGATAATTGCTTAGAATTCAACATTACTCTTGCCATTTCCTGTAAAGTTCCATTCTTTCTCTCGGCAACTCCATTTTGTTGAGGTGTTTTTGGTGCCGAAAATTCATAGAATATGCCTTTCTTTTCACAAAATTTTGCAAAGGTCTGATTTTCAAATTCCTTTCCATGATCAGATCTTATTCTGAAAATAGAACAAAACAAAATCCTAATTCTAGAGTAAAGAGTTTTAAATATCTTAAAGGTTTGTGATTTTTTCTTTAAAAAATATATCCAAGTAAATCTGAAAAAATCATCAACTATCACGTAAGAGTATTTCATTCCTCCTAGGCTATCTACCTCAATTGGACTCATAAGATCCATATGCAATAATTGGAAACAATGAGACATACCTGAATGTTGTCCGTCATGGTGGACAACATTGTGAGAGACTCGGGTCTGTTTTCCCTTCAAGCAATCCTCACACATTATTTTATCTTTTGTATCCAGTCTGGGAATGCCTTTAACAGCCTCAAACGAGATCAGTTTTTCCAAGGTACCGTAGTTGACATGTCCCAGCTTCTGGTGCCAAAGTGTCAAGTCACCTACCTTTGCGGAGTTGCAAACCTCTTCTCTACCTACTAGATAGCAGTTATCTCCGGTTCGGGTTCCTAACATGACACACTTGTTTGCAGAATTTGTAACTTTGCATCCAAGTTTGTTGAATTTCACATCTAGATCGTCATCATAAAGTTGACTTATGCTAAAGGAGATTAGCAACTAAACCTTCTACATGAAGCACATCTTTAAGGCTGGTACATTCGGAACATTTAGAGTTCCTCTACCAATAATATTACTCTTACTTCCTCCTCCAAAGGTTACATACCCTCTATTGAATGCTCCATACTCCTTCAAGAGACTTTTAGTACATGTCATATGACGTGAGCAACCACTATCGAAGTACCAAGAACCTGTGATGTTAGTACGCAAGGCAGTTATGCATACATTACATTTTAGATTAAGTTTGGGTACCCACTCCTTCTTAAACCTTGTCTTCCTTTCGCTTTCAGGCTTGTTGCTTTGAATGTTGTCAGTGATGTTGGGCAACATTGGTGACAACACTTTAGGCAATAAGTCGAGCGAGAATTTTGAAGCTTATGTGATGGGGCATGAGATGTCCGACTTTTCTGAAGCTACATACAAACGATCGATCCAATAGTGCTCACGAGAGTTACAAGCGGTTTCTTTGTGAATTTTATCCTCTCGGTTGGACTATGGATCCCGAAGTATTGGTTTTTCTTGGAGAATGATAACCAAGCACGATCGCGTGGGATTCTTTGAAGTTCAAAATTTCATCCAGTTTGGAGGTTCTCATGTTTAGCCTTTGAAATGTGGTCTCAGCTGTATACAGTCGTGCACGAATCTTACCAAGCTCAAGATACTTCTTGGTAAGTGTCACATCTAATCGGTTGGTTGTGCCTTTCAAATTGCAGTTCTCAAGAGCCAATGATTTTGTTTTTGAGTCTAGTTGCTCAGATGTAGTGATTAAGGATGTACAAAGATTTTGTAATTCCTTTATCATTTCATTTTTCGAGTCATCTAGATCCAAATCAGCAGCCTTAGTTGAAGAAATAAATCCACTAAAACAATTTACATCAGAATAATTAAAGTAGACATACCTCTCTGATGATGCAGACATTTCCGATGTGGCCTCCGATGTTGTTTCAGATGTTGGGTCAACATCGTCAACAACATCTTCATCGTCGGACAGTGAGTGTTCAAACATGGCTGCAAGCATTGCCTGTGGTTGTTCTTCTTCTCGATATTCTTCCTACTCTTCATTCTCATCATCACTGAGTGTTACCCACATGACCTTATCATTTTTTCTAAGGGTGTTTGCACACTCATTAGCGAAGTGTCCCCAATACGAGCATGCATGACATTGCACTTTCTCTAGTTGTGTGGGATTGTAATTGGTTCTGTCGGAGTTGGATTTCCTCAGTGGAAAACGGTTACTTTGCTCAGAAGTTGACCTATTAGGCTGCTTATTGAAGAGGGGGTTTTGATCCTTGTTATATTTTGCTTTGTTACGGTCAGTGTTGATCTTTCTCACCATAAATCAGAATCTACGAGTGAGTAAGGCAACAATAGCTTCACTCCCCAGTTCCTTCAAGTTTTCATCCTCGTTTTCTATTTCAGATTCGGAGGTTTGTCCTTGGAGTGCCAAAGTCTTGTCTTTATATAGGTCTCTTTGGCTCTTCATGTTCATCTCATATGTTTGAAAGATGCTCATTAAAGCGTGAAGATCCATAGTAGCAAGATTATGGGTCTCTTAAATAGCACAAATCTTAGTATTAAATCTTTCAGGAAGAGAACTGAGAGTTTTATCCACAAGTTGTGTGTTGGTTAATGGAGACCCAAGCACTTGACACTGATTAGCAATGTCAATCAACTTTTCAAAATAGGATTTTATGTCGTCAGACTCCTCCATCCTCAAGCGCTCGTATTGACTCAAGATCATGCGAAGCTTTGTACGTCGAACACTTGAGGTTCCCTCACAATGGGTTTGTAAGGTTTCTCAAGCATCCTTGGCCGTTGTACAATTCTGGATAAGTTTAACATATAGAGATCTACCCATCCAAATATCGCATTTAGGGCCTTTTCGTTAAAGCTTGCCGAGTTGATTTCTTCTTGGGTCCATTCAGACTCGGGTTTAGTGAGAACAACACCATCCTCATCTGCTGGGTACTTGGGGATTACATAGCCTTCGGATACAGATCTCCAGGCTCGAATATCAATGAATTTGATGTGCGAACGCAGTCGAATTTTCCAGTAGGCATAGTTAGATCTTCTTGTGTCCATAACCGTAATATTCAGAATCAAACACTTATTGTATCAAGTGTTGGCTCTGATACCACTTGTTGAGTTCCGTGGGCTACGGATTCGTAAAATGTAAGATTAAAATCGCAAAACTATGAACAACAAAAACAGTCACTGGATGTTGCCTTCAATATTGGGTCAACATCTGAGGCAACTTTGTAATAAAACAGAATAAACCTTATAGAGTATATGTAAAGGAAAAAGTAAAGAGACAAGGCTTATATTTTCAAGGGTATATATAAATATGTCCCTTGATGGCCAGTGACTAAAAGAATTGTATAAATTATAAACAATTACAAAGAATTTCTTTTTACAAATTGAGCGTTACAAACGAAAAAGAAATTACATACAAAAATGAAGTCGCAGATGACTTCGCCTAAAGTTACAAAATCTAAAAGATAAAAGACAACATCTTCATTACAATCACTTGAACAATAATCTTAATCTAGAATAGAGATATCGATTGTAATGTGGGACAAGATGTTGTTAAAACAACTTTAGGCTAAAAGGTTGATTCAGTTTTCTAATGTAAAATCCGAGAGCTCTCTTGGAAGTTCTTCTTCTCAAAATCTGGATGTTGATACTTGTGAAGCTCTCCTCTATTTATAGTGTTGAGCTTCCCTTGAAATCCTCACTGATGGTTGCGGAGGTTGAGCAAAAGATGGCAGCATCTTGGACCGAGTCTTCCTCCTGAAAATCCTCAACGATCTGGACTTGGTTTAAGCTGTTTTCTCTCCACGTTTTGACTTGGTCTTTCACCACGTTTTAAACACAAACAATCGGTAAGCTTGCTGAGTCATTTTACTCGCGATAACCCAATTGCTTAGGTCGTAAGAATAGGCAAAACAATTACATAGATGTTGACAAAAATGTTGTCTCAACATCGCAGGCAACATCCTGAAGATGTTGTACTGTGCTTTCGCAGATGTTTTCACAACATCCTATCCAACATCAACATTATAAATCAAGTGGGTAGGGGAATCAGTGACGGAGCCAGAATTTTTATTAAAGAGGTTCAAAAATATAAAGAAGTAAATACACGAAGAACTCAAAACGGGTTCAACATTTACTATATAAATATAAAATATAATTTTAACATTGTATATACATTATAATTCTAAGAAGGTTCGTATGAACCCCCTTGACCCTTACTAGCTTAGTCCCCGTGTGGAAAATTAAGAACTCAAACTCATAAACTTTAAATTCAAAATCCAAATTAACTTGAATCCCATAATTCAAAATAGTTTGGGGGAGAAATTAAGAACTCGAACCCATAACAAAGAAGTATTATAGGAGTAGTAAAATAAACCGCGTGATTGTAGGGGTGACAGATGGGTCGTTGGGCGGATCAAGATGGATTGAATCAATAATTTTTACATTTTTAATTTATAAAAGTAACAAAAAATATGAAATTGAAATTTGAGTATAGGGTGGGGATGGAGGGGGGAGGTGGGGTTAGGGCGGTAGGAGAGGTAAGAAAAAAATTCATATTTTTATAAAAAAAAATATGAAATAAAAATTTGAGGATGGGGTAGGGTAATGGGTGAGGGTGGATGGGATAGGGTGGGAGGTTGTAGGGGTGGGGTGGAGTAGGCAAGGTAGGGGGGAGATATGTGAGGGTGGTTCAGTGTTTAGGTGGGGGTTGGTGTAGTGGAGGGGTAGGGTGGTTGGATAGTGTGGTTGAGGTGTGTTGATGTATTTTTATTGTTTCGAAATAATAAAGGAATTTTTAAAATAATTATTTATAAATAAAAATGTTGATCTAGAGTGAATCTTTAATCGTTAAAATTGAGTATTTTTGTGGGTTAACTTTGAATATCATCATGAGTTTGTTTGAGCTGTTAGATTTATGATGAGTCAACTTGAACTAGTTGAAATCTTCAAACCAATCCATCATCAAAATTACTCTTGTCTAAATCTATAAAACCTTGAGTGGATTGGACATGTCATTTGAGTTTGGGTTAATTTTACCACCCTACGCGATTGCAAACCTCTCCCCCACAGCCCCCAAAAATTTCTCCATATTGGAAGCTTCATGGAAGCTCAATTACCCCGCAGCAAATTCCAAATTTTCTTTCAACAAAACATTATTATAATAATCCAATCATGCAAACTTAGCTCCGTGCATGAACCATTTTTCTTTTAAATACTCAATTCACCCATTACACCAAGAATGTTATCAGCTTCCTCCAAATTTCACTCTCAAGTCTCAACAATCTAAACCCATCACCGTAGTTAAAAATATTTTCATCCTTTAAAAAAAATGTTTGGAAATATAGATTTTGAAAATGATTATGCTCTTCTTGAATCAATTAAGGTTCATTTACTTGAAGATTGGGCATGGGAAAATCCAGTAACAACAACAAGCTCCGAAAATTCATCCTCAATGTACAGCCGAAACAACAGTATTGTTGAGTCCAACATGTTTCCTAATTGCTTATCAAATGAATTTGACACATCAGACATATTCCTTAATGAAAGCATTGGATATGGATGCCACATGTCTGATACTACAATCCCTAATGTCAAATTGGAGCCTGAAATTTCAGTTCAATCACCACAAATATGGAATTTTACGGAATTTCTAGCTCCGCCAGAGACTGTGGCGGAGCTGAAAGTGGAACCACTAGTCGTGGCAGCACCGCCTCCGAAGGGGAAGCATTATAGGGGAGTGAGACGGCGGCCATGGGGGAAGTTTGCGGCGGAGATTAGGGATCCGGCGAAGAATGGGCAAAGAGTGTGGCTGGGGACGTATGAGACGGCTGAGGATGCAGCGTTGGCTTATGATAAGGCAGCGTTTCGCATGCGTGGATCACGTGCAATGCTGAATTTCCCGTTAAGAGTTAATTCTGGTGAACCTGAACCGGTTAGAGTTGGTTCGAAGAGGTTGTCAATGTCGCCGGAATGTTCTTCGTCGTCGTCGGATAATACGTCTGTGAAGAGGAGGAAGAAGGTTCACCAAGGGACAAAGTTGGCAGTGGCACAAAATGGGTCGGATCGGTTTTCTCAATGATTAAATAGTTAGTTGAATTTCCATTGTAAAACAATCATAATGATGAAATTCTTCTTTTTACCAATTAATCATGTAATTTTCGTTAAAATGGTTAATTATAATAATAGGCTAAAGATTAGTCTGACGTACTTCTCTGTCCCAAAATACATCTCATGTTTTTTTTTAAAATAATTTGATTAAATTTTAAAGTTAAATTAGATTAAATTAATTTAATATTTTAAATATTCAAAAATTATACAAAAAATATTATAAGTTATAATTTTTTTCATATTAATATAATAAAAAATATAACTTAAATTATTGATCAAAATTTATATAATTTAACTTTTAAAGAGGCTATAAATATTTTAAGATAGAAAAAGTACACAAGAGTAATATGACATATACATAGGATTTTTCATAAGTAATGTTAACATTTGAAAAAGTGAATAAAATCCGCCACTGCATCCCAAATACAACCCGGGGATTGTAGGTATATCTTTCTTTGAAATAGTCCGCATGCGCAGTTCAACTGGTTCTCAAGGGGATAATTGGATAATTTTTTTTTCTTTGAAATGAAATTTTCACACAAAAATAGTTGTTATAGATTACTTCTTGTTTTAGAGAGTGATTACCCGGGGAAATCTATAATTTAAATAGAAGTAATGGTCTTTTTAAATCTCTTATATGTAAAAAAATTAAGATATCTTGTAAAAGGATCATAAAATAAAAAAATAAAATTCTAAAGAGCTAAAAAATTATTTCACCTGTGGTTATATTAACATTTGAAATTTTAGCTAAGATCTCATTTATTTGCATTTAATGATGATCTTAATCATAAAATATGTTAATTTTCTTATTTTAAAACCACTTAATGAGTATTAAATAAATCTAAATAATTAATTAAGATTTATTCAAAGATTTCTACCGAGGTAACAATTTACCACTACAATCAGCTTCATCACTAACCGTCGTCGCCCATCATTATCAATTACTACCACCCACGTCCCACAACCAACACCATAGTCAATTACCATAGACATCCAACACCACCACTGTCAACCTTTTACAATTATCACTACCACCCATTATTACCACAAGTCCACAACAACCATCAAACCTACCGATAATCACACACAAGTACTATCATGCACTATATATCATCAACCATCATATTTATTATTAGTCCACCATCATTTGCTATTTTCATCATCTACCACCATGAACTACCATCATTAACCGCTATTACTATCAATCATCACCACTAGCTACTACTCACCACCAACACCTTCCTCAATGGGAATTCACAACAACAACACCGGTCATCACCACCAACAACCCCAACAATAATTTTTAATATTTTTTGTCGATATATATTGTATTAGAATAATTTAGTATTTTATTTTATTTTTATATCTATTACTAATTTTCTTGTCTTTGTTTCCTCTTTCAATTTTCGATTAGGATTGTCTCATTACTCATTAGAGATGCAATATATTATTCTAACTCTTTCTTTGACCACTTCATCATGCAACACCCAAAATAGACCAATGTCAGCCTTACAAGCTATTTTAATCGAAGAACTAAAATTTAAAATTTATGAATTTTGAATTTATAATTAAATTTGTACATACCAATTAGTTAATGAGTTGATAGTTAAATATTTATACCTACTTGATGAATTTTTAAAAATACATATTAAATTATGCAAAAGCTATTGGATTGGTCCAAATCCCGAACTAACTAAAAATATAATTTCATTTTTTCGACGAGACATATTCAGTTCAAGTAAATTAAACGCAAATATTGCAGGTGACATATGTTAGATGCCACATAAAAAGCTATACTAGTCATAATCAAATAATACTAAAAGAAGCATCCATTACAATAACTGACATTAATATTTGTATGAATGACCTAGGCTAACTTGTCAAAATTACCTTCAATTAAATTTTAAAATATCAGTACAGAAAATTCAGAATGATTATGTATCATCCCTTTTTCTTGAGCGTGTGTATAATATTTGATTGAATTTAGAAAGTATATATCTTTAGAAAGAAATGTATTTGAAAAATAGTATTTTGCCCATCATTTTGTTTATCCTCATATCTTTAAAGACGAATGACACAACTTATCCACAACGGTAACATTCTATAGTCTTTCTCATTAATATAATATATATAGTGCATACAATGTGGAGTCATACTACAATTAGGATCATACAACTATCATAATTATACATCACTAATAATTATAAAATATGTAATGAATATTATACTAATATTCACTAGTATATCCCCTCAGTCGGAGCGGGAGGAGGCCGGACGCTTAGACTAGATTTGAAGTCGAGGAATAGCTGTCGAGTTAGTCCTTTCGTGAAGATATACGCATACTAATACGAAGAAGACACATGCAACACCTTAACATGAGATAAGTATATTGCAAATATGTTATCAACAGTACACCAAAGACGCCTTACGCAAGGGACACTGAAGCTCCAAAAGGAGGTTTCAGACCCAGCAGATCTCAACAACAACATTGGCAACACCTCTATACTCTACTTCTGCACTCGAAGGGGAAATAGTGACTTGCCTCTTAGCAAACCACGAAATGAAATTATCCTCTAAGAACACACAGTAGCCGAAAGTGGAGCGTCGCGTGTCCGGAAAACATGCCCAATCTGCATTTGTATATAGTAACAACCTAGTCGGTGCAGAGGGGTAGAGATGCAATCCATAATCGAGTGTGTCCTTAACGTATCGAATGATACATTTAAAAGCAGTAAAATGAGACTCTCTGGGGGCATGCATAAACAAACACACCTACTGAACAACATATGCAATATTAGGCCTGGTGAAAGTAAGATATTGAAGTGCACCTGCAAGACTCCTATAAAGAGTATGATCGGATACTGGAGCATCAACAACAACATTGAGCTTTGACTTAGAGTCAACCGGAGTGAGCATGATCTTGCAGTTCGCCATTTTCGCCATGTACACACTCTCCTCTGCATACTTACGCTGACACAAAAAACATAGTATCTGCAGATCTAGTCACTGATATCTCCAAGAAATAGCTTAACTTTCCAAGTCAGTCATAATGAATATTATACGAATATTAGTGAATATTAGTATAATATTCATTACAAATATATATAGTGTGTACAATGTGAAGTTCTACTATAATTAGGATTCTATAACTACCATAATTATATATCACTAATAATTATAAAATATGTAATGAATATTATATTAATATTCACTAATAATAACCTTGACTGTCAAATTTGACTTGACCTGCTAATCTGTCTCAAATAGTTTGACTTTTCTAATCCCTTCTTAAATACCAACCGTTAAGGTAAATTGCAGCCAGTTTGAGCTGTAATTTTAGTGGGTAGTAAAGTAAAAGTTTGTCAAATTTGATATACTATTCTAGATACAATGTGAATTTGTGATGTACACGTTTCAAAATTATTAAAATATTACAATATTGGTCCAAGCTGGAGATTATATATTAGTTTTGATAATGTGTTCGCAACTTGCAAGTTTTAGATATACGTGAGATTATTGTGCATATACGTACAATAAACTGACACTACGTGAAAATCATTGATGCAAGTGTAAATATCAAATTCAGACAGGAAATAAAGCATCAAAATTCATCAAATTTAGTGTGTATTCAAATTTATATATCTAAATTTTAATACACATATCAAAATTCAAGTGTCTTAGGGAGTTTATGAAATCTTTTTTTATGTGTGTGAGGCACCCACACATGTAAACAGTTGATCACCAAGACATCTAGGATTTTCTCATTTCTTTCATACTCTACATCGTGCAATTAGAGCAGTACTTTCAGAAAACCTTCTAACTCGTGCCATGAAGCCTAGAGCAGTAAGTAACATTCTTTTCCATCGAATTCCGAACGTATCAAATGCGAAAACGACGAGCAGGAAATTTAAGAGTTTACTAGGCTCACTGGATACGAGCTTCAACACAGTGAAATCTTTGGACAGAGTCGGATATTGATGTCTTCCCTCTGTCCTTACTTGCGTCCCACGGACATGGCACATCCTATTGTAGACAATACAAATCATGAGATTATGGATCATCATACCCGTTTATACTTACTCATCATATTCATGGACATCATGTTCCCGAACGCATTGGGTTCCCATATGAGTTTCCCGAACACATCAGATTCTCATATGAGCTTAAAGTATTTACTATTTCTGGCCGATCTGGACCGATTGAGAGATTATAGCTGGGGCAGTGTTGTTCTAGCTTACGTATATCGATGTTTATGTTGAGCGTCTATAAGCGATATGAGTGATGTCGGTGGATTTCACGCACTCCTTCAGGTAAAATATTTAAGTGTGTATAATTTTATTCTAAATATAGCTTTTTGAAATAACGACTAACAATTTTTTTTAATGACCCTTTAAATTATGGGTGAGGGATACATGCTGCCTTTTCAATGTATAGTTGCGGGCCCTCAACCTGACTTCATTGATGATGATATGCCTTACGTGAGGAGATGGACGGGAGGCATATTTGAGATATGGATACGCACCGCAGTATTATTACATTCAAGGATCATATGACGGATGATAGGGTATGTCATGTTTGATTTTACATTATTGCCTTTTTAACTACTTTTGTCTTTTTTGTTTACTAATTTGGGGTCATTTGTTTTACAGTTTTTTATATGGAGGTCGTATGTTTAGTTTTTGGATAGGTTGCCAGCGTTTGCATGGATGGTGAACTAATGTGGATTTTGCGAGGCCCGTTGATATACATGAAGATCGTTGAGGATCATGCGTCCCACCGCATCTTACGGTAGTTTGAGCATGTACAGAATATATCGAACCCGGATGTTGGGAGCACCGCCACTATATGCGGGACGAGCGTTCGACCACCACTTCTACATATTGCGCCTTTACGCATACCCATATCGATCGTTGGGCTCTTATGCTGTAGAGCATAGCGATGGTCGGACATACGACTCCGATCCAGGTTTACATGGAGTGGTACTGATAGATAACACAAAACTTGATTAACAACCCGGATATACGTGATTCAGATGACATAGAATACACATCACTCGCGGGACAATATGAGGTTGGTAAGTTTTCCACACTTAATCATAATTATTATCTTAATTATTACATTAAAAATTTGTTCAATTATTAATATTTTGTTACACCCCGTAATTCCAGGGCATATAAGTGAGAACGTAATTAAGGAAATAAGATTGGAATGTTGGAAGGATAGTATATTTACATAATCTAATATGAAATAATTTTGGATACAATAAATGTGAAGACGAGAACTAATACTTGTAGTTGAATTCATTCCAATGGAGTTATGGACATAGTGTTGAATTATTAATTCTTGGCATTGAGAAGCATGCGACCATCGAAAATTACAAGATTTAGCTAAGTGTGAGATTAATTTTAGTGAAGAGATTATTGAGTGGACAAATAGGTGACACGGGTCCCCCTCCCCCACTTGTGTACAAGCTCCAATTATATACATGCATTGCAAGACTTTGTGTCACAAATATCTTCTCCTTCAAACTCTTATCTCTTCCTTCTCCTACAAGTTTTCGAACACCATATCCAAGTGAAGAACAAAATTAACTTATTTTTCAAGATTAAGCTCCTTAACTCCAAGTTAACACTCCAAAACAGTGGGTCACGGTTTGGCCGAAAAACTGCCTTGAAACCCTAAGCTTGGAGATGAACTTTTTGGAAGAAAAACATGAAAGTAAGATGGTTACAAGCTTGTAAAGGATACATGCATGTTGTTGTGACTTTAAGAAGTGGTGCAAAGGTGAAACAGTGGTGCCGAGAACTTTAGGGACTATTTTGGCTAAAGTTAAGGTAAGAGTTCTTCTTCCTCTTTAAGAATAATGGAAGTTAAATGATGTTGTATTTAAGGGATGAACTTGTGTTAAGAGAAATGGAGAATAAGAAGTGCATGTGACAGTTTTGGCTAGTGAGTCGAATTATGGACTGTTTTTATTATATTGGATTCGTTGGTTGTTATTGTTATGATCGTCACTAATTGCATGTTATATTGAAGGAAATCTTGTTATTGAAAGTTGAAGTAGTTTATATAAAAGTGTTGAAACATGAATTGGATTTTAAGGAGTTATGAAAAGGGCTTTGGTATTGGTTGTTGGCCGAGACATGTATGAAACTGTTGGATATTGTTGTGTTGTTATAGAAGATGTTTTGTGGAGTTATAATGCTGGAAATTTAGTTACAACTATGCATGTTTAATGTGGTAATTGTTAACGTATGGCCTAAAGGAATAATGGTATAGAAGGGTGTAGAAAGATTCACATTTTACCCTCGTTGTTGTTGAAGTATGGACTGTTGTAGTGGACTGTTTTAATATGGATTAAGAGGTTGGATTAACATGTGAAGTAGGTGTGTCGATCACCTTGGTTGCTGTTTTGAACTATCCTTAATTGGTGCTTGGTTATTGATGTTATTGGCCTTGTTTGTAAGTTGTGGATGTATGTATAAATAGAGGAAGTGCTGCCAAATTTTTATATGAAAAGAGAACCATCATTTGATATATAACCTACTGATGCGCGGTATATGCACACACTTTTAAACGCAAGTGCACGTTATCGTATCAAGTAGTATAGTCTTAGATAAGACCGAATATCGTCCTCTAGGATTAGGGTTCAAGTACCAACTATCTATTTTCTAGTATCTATTTGGTGAATTAATGATTGATTGTTTGGTTTATAACTAAGAATTATTAAAGATAAGTAAATATAAAGAATTACTTCAGATGTGATGAGAATAGGGCTTCTATGTATCCTCACTATCCGCTTATGCTACTTACTAATGCATTACTTATGGTATTCTTCTTTTGGAGAAAGCAGGTTTACGAAATCGTTTTATACTCCCGTTAGGGTTATATAAACACTCAACCTCAGTATTGTTCCTTACCTAACTTTCGCTGATAAGGGTAACTCTATAGGAGGATTAAGAACAAAAACCTAGTTGGTATCACGCACAATGCGCAAAATTAGGGTTGTTAAGCCTCTCATCAACGCTTCTGAAACTAATTGAGGTATTTTCATCCCCAATTCAAGCACAATACCCAACTTACAAAGATATTCACAATTTCCCCTTTTCAGAATCTGATTAGAAATCATATTGTGATAACTAGTTGTCAATTAGTTACCAAGAATTCAACTCAATTATTGGATAGATCTCTCAATAAGAAAAATAGCCATAAGCATGCATTAATTTATAACATAAGTTTCAAGAAATTCAACATAGAAAGCCCTATAAGAGAATTAGTTCCTAGCCATGAATATGACAAGAACTAATTCAAAGTTCATCATGCAAAAACTAAATTAAAGAAAAGAAAAGAAAAGAAAATTACTAAGTTAATGGTATCCAATCTCCAAGCCAAAATCTTGAGTTGTGCAAGAAGGGGAACCCTCAAAAACTGCATAGGGTTCTCCTTATATAGGTTTAAAAACGCCTCCTTCTTTTCCCTGCAGTTCGCCCAAAAATCCGTCAAAGACCTAATTTTTCGCGTCGGCGCCGCGACCCTGAGATAGCCGCGCCCGGAAGATTGCGATCCGTCGGGTGTTTTGGCGCCGCGGCCCTGATATCTGTTGTGCGAAGCGCCGCCACTGTATCTTCGTAGCTCTCCGGATGTTTAGGCGTCGCGGCCTGCGTGGCATGCAGCGCCGCGAGCGAAGTCTTCGCCTCTACGATAGTGCGCCGCGCCCTGCTTTTGGCCGAGGCGCGCGCTGTGCAGTTTTTAGCCTCGTTCGCCACTTTCTCTGTTTTCAGCTCTGGCATCTCCTCTTTTGCCCTCTTTTTGCTCCTTTTCCGCCATTTGGCCATTTCAACCACTTTGACTCAATAGAAAGAAAAACTATCCTAATACGACACTTATATGTGCAAAATGGGACAAAAGACTAACTAAAACAGACTCAAAAGGTGTATATAAAATACACTGATCAAATACCCCCAAACTTAACCTTTGCTCGCCCTCGATCAAAGATAGAAGGAAATAAACTAAAAATAAAAGACTCCCCTGTCATTAATCACTTTTTTTTTTGCATAAATGTTAACTAGAAAAACATGAAGGTTAGCAGAATAATATGCAGGAACATATAGCATGAAATTTTCAGCACACTAAACACATGAAGCTAGATATTTCGCAAACTCATATTCATCATTCTTAATGGAAGTCAATATACTAAATCATGCATATAAATTCAAGAATTCCTATGGCATACTTACTTGCTATTCTCCACTAATTCTGGATATGCATAAAAGAGATCTTCAGGACTTTGAGGGTTGTAATGTAGGCTTAGGTAAGGGTTGGTAAAGATAGGCATTTAGGCTCATTTTTCTGTACCATAAGCTCTTTGGCTTTTCAATTTTTCCCTTTTTCTTTTGATTCTTTCCTTCACTTCAATTCTATCCTTCCCCTCTTTTGTTTTGAGAGAGTGAAGTGTATTATACTAATAGGCACCCCCAAACTTAGGCTTTTGCATCTTTCTTATTACTTTTCTATTGGGGTGCATCAAACTTGTTCACTCTTTTTTTTGTTTCTTCTTTTTAACACAATGTACTCCACTATTTCATATTTTCACTTATGGCACAATTTGTGGGAATATAGGGTGTCAAAGAAGAAGTTTCAAATTTAGGCTCAATGGGGCTGACTAGGGATATTTTTAAAGTACGGGATAGAAAAGAGTGGTAAGAATTGGCTATCAAAGAAATGCCTGAGTCATCTCCCTAACATGCATATCCTAACTATTTCGCCTCAAATAGCAAGCAATCATAACACATAAGCATTTATCATTTAGCATGCATAACTCAAGCAAGAAACTCCAAATAGACAGATTCTGTGAGTTTTTGGCATATCTAACCTAAGTGTTTAGATAGTTGCTTCAATTCCTTTACATTATTCCGTCTTACTTCACTAGGTGTTTCTAGCAACTACAACATACATGATCTTTGACAGGCAATTATGACTCAAAAAAGAAAAAATTTTGGTGACTCAAAATAAACATAAAACAAATAAAAAGACTTAAATAACACATAACATGACACACAACGACAACCCCCCCCCACTTACATCCCCCCTTGTCCCCAATGTGTGCAAGACTCAAAGAAAATAAAGGAAAAAGACACTTACAGACTTTGGCTAAAATGGTGGTGGTGGCGGTGGATAATGCATCGACCATTGGTTGAACAAGACACTCAGCTCGTCGATTTGTTGCCTTGTTTCTTGCTGTCCTTGTACTACTGTTTGCAAGGTCTGCATCATCTCTCTCTGATGTTGGTACAATTGCCCCATTGTGGGCTCTGAAGGTTCTGCTCTTGTGGTTGGCCGGTGGCTGGGTCCTGCCTCATATTGAGCCCCTATTTCAGGCTCATCTTCATCCATGGCGGCCTCTGCTGCTGCTGCTGCTGGTGGTGGTGCTCTCCGTCACATTTCTTTGGGTGAGTGCAGGAAAGAGTGCACTATCCCATAGGACACTGGCAGTTGGTTTCTCTCATGAGTGTCAGTGGGTAGGACTGGGACCGCGCTCATGTGGCCTTGACTGGTAATAAGTGAACCGTGTCCCAATCCACCTGTTGTCACCAACCTGCTGATTTCTTCGATGCTCTGCACTATCTCTTTCCTCACATCAATTATTTTTCCCGTCATGATTCCATATACTAGCTTAATCCTGTCTTCTGGCACTCTGGTGAAGTGCGTGGATGGAATCATGCGGGCGCTGATGAAGTATAGCCAAGCCTTGGCTTGTTAATGCACCGCTCGGTGCTATAGATCCATTTCTTCCAATCTCAGCGACCCGGGGTAGCTCGTTGTATGCTGATGTTATTCCGATCGATGTTGTTGCCGCTCTGAACCATGTTCTAAAATGGTTCCAATCGCTACTTTCTTCAACATCATTGTCTCCACTTGTGCATTCTGACTCCTGCTGTCAGAACATATAAACTCCCTTACAAGCACCCTTTCCACTCTCTGCGAAAGTTCGCATAAAATTCACGCACCATTGTTGTGTTTCTTGGTGCTATCTTCGCGGATTGACAAATCTCTTCCACCTTAGCTCTATCATAGCGGATGGGCTCATAAACGCGTCTTCTTCCCATGATCCCTTTGGTAATCCATTTCCCTTCGGAATTACAGTGCAGTATCAAGCCTTTTGTATCTTTGGAAGACCTGGTAACTCACAAATCTATTTTCATCGTATTGTGGGGTTGGGGTGGATGTGGATCCTCTTCTCTTTCTGGTGGCCATTTTTAAACAAAATCTGCAGCTTCTAATTTTTGTGGCACAATGTCTCCTACACACTTAACAACTAGCAGCGACAACACCCCCAAACTTCAACAATGCCACAACCTCCTTTTCTACTCTTTTCTCCAACTTCACAATCACTTTTCAGCACCCAAACTATTCCAACTACAATACTCTTCCCAACTACTACGTCCTATGACTTCAGTAAAAGGATTCAAGAACAAAGATAGGGATTACCTTTTGATGAGAAGATTCAAGCTTGTTCTTGTTTCAATTGGTGGGTTGAGGCTATGGAATTGAGCTTTGTTGTTTGAGATAGTTGGGGTTTTTTGGGAATTTAAGAGTCTAGGTTGTGGTTGGGTTGGATTTGTGGAGGATTTGTGGGAGAGTTTCTGAAATTTCATGGGTTTTTGGAGAGGGAAGGTTAGATTTTTGAAGTTGGAATTGGGGAAAATCTGATTTTTGGGCGTTTTAAGTTTCTGGATTCCCGCTTCGGCGCCGCGGTCCTGCTTTTGGCGCGCTTAAACTCTGCGCTTCCGGGACTTCTGCGCGGCCACACTCTGGTAGCGCCATGGCTTAAACTCGGCAAATTTTCCGAATTACTGCATTGCGGCGCTAAACTTCAAAGACTCTTCAGATATTTTGCGCCGCGGCGCTTACATGGCAGCTACGCTTTACCCGCTCGAAATCCTTACGTTGCTCTCGCCTCGGTTTATTTGCACTGCACTGCCAATCACACAACCACAAGACCCCAAGACCGTGAGACTGTTCTTAGACAAAATAAAATAAACTAATGACATAAATTAAAATAACATAATTGAAAACATTGGGTTGCCTCCCAAGTAGCGCTGTCTTTAACGTCTTTTAGCCGGACGAGTTCTTTAGCCTTAATAACCCTGGGGTGGATTAAGCCCCAACTATCCATTTCCTCCACATTTGGCGTTTCCTTTTCTACTTTTCTTTTAGCATTATCGGTAATAGGGAGTTCAGGAACACTTACCTCCTTTAGTGGCATTTCGGCAAACCATGCCTGCTTTCTTGGGCTCATCACTCTTTGGTTGACTTGTAATGGCTCGCATGGGGGTTTGATGGTGCTGATTGCAAAGCACCTACTCATTGGTGGTGGTTCGATGACATGTTTAAACACTTTAAACACCATTTCTTCATTCTCCACCCTTAATGTCAACTCCCCTCTTTCAACATCAATTAAAGCTCTTCCCGTTGCTAGGAACGGCCTCCTAATATGATAGGGATTTCGCGTCTTCTTCCATTTCAAGAATGAGGAAATCTGCGGGAAAGAAAAATTTCCTACCTTCACAATCACGTCCTCAATCTTGCCTCGTGGATGAACTCGCATCGTCGGCTAGTTGCGGACTCACGCGGTGGTTGGTTTAGCCTCTCCCAACTCGATCTTTTGAAAACCGATAAGGCATCGATTTATACTTGCCCCTAAATCGCATAGAGCTCTGTTGCACGCCACCCCGCCCATGTGCATGGTAGTGTAAAGCTTCCAGTCCTTTAGCTTTGGTGGCAACTTCATGCGATAGCACTACACTCTTCATAGTGCTACTATCTCATATTCGGCGGTTCCTCTTTTTCCCAAGATTTCTTTCATGAACTTGAAATAAGACGGCATCTGCTCCAAAGCCTCTATAAAAGGTATGTTGATATGCAACTTCCTGAATACCTCCAAGAATTTGGAAAATTGTTTATCGACCGCCTTCCTTTGTAATCTCTGGGGGAAAGGAATCTTTTCTGTATACTCCTTCTCCGGAGTTTTCTCTATCACTGGGCTAGGTTCAGCCACCTTCTCTTTTTCTAACTCGCTTCTTCTCAACTATTGGTGAGGTGGTTTGTTGCTCAATTGTCTTCCACTTCAACCGCATTGCCTTACATTTGCTCCTCGGATTTACCTCTGTATTGCTTGGCAATGTCCCGCGTGTTTGATGTTTGCTGCTTTGCTATTTATCTACTTGTGTTTCCAAGTTTCTGAACGAGGATCTAGCTTCTGTCATAAACTGCGTCTGGGCGTTGGCAAGTGCTGTCATAGCTGCTTTAAGCTCATCTGGCTTTTCTTGCTGAACCGGTGCATTGAACTGTTGAGGCTGTGGGGCTTGAATGAAGGGCTGCTGATTCTGGTTCTGCTGGTTCTGCATCGACCCTGTATGTTCTGTTGCCGCCGATCTGATTCTGCGCACGATATTGATTCTGCTGCCCCTGATATTGATTCTGCTGGCCCTGATCTCCTTTCCATGAGAAATTTGGGTGATTCCTCCACCCTGGATTATAAGTGTTTGAGTAGGGGTTGTTCTGTTGCCTCTGGTAATTGCCTACTGCTTGACACTCTGCCTGTTCCATTGGTATATTGTTGGGATCCGCTGAAGGGCATCTATCAAATGTATGTGGGCCACCACATATCTCACAGCTTTTAGGCATCTGTACCGCGTTCACCGACACTGTATGTTGCTGCAACTGTTTCGCTAGAAGGGCCACTTGGGCATTGGCGTGATAGCATCTATCTCGTGGACTCCCACAGTTCTTCTCCCACTTGTCGCCCTCTCTTCAGTGACATGGTTGTTAGTGGCCATATCTTCTAATAACTCGTGAGCATCGTGGGCTGTTTTCCTCATGAATGCTCCACTTTCTTTGCATCTATGATGGTCTGGTTGTCTTGCTCGGCCGTTGTAGAAGATGTGGACCAAGTTCCACAACTCAATGCAATGGTGTGGGCACTTTCTTTGTAGATCCTTGAACCTTTCCCACGCTTCATATAAAGACTCTCCATCAGTTTGGTAGAAGTTGTTCAACTCCCCTCTCAGTTTTGCTGCTTTACACGGGGGAAAGAACTTGGCTAGAAATTTCTGTGTCAGCTCGTGCCATGTGAATATCGAATCGGCTGGCAGGGAATTCAACCATACTTTTGCTCTATCCCTGAGTGAGAAGGGAAAGAGCCTCAACCTGACGGCATCATCAGTAACGCCGTTATATCTGAAAGTGGCACATAGCTCCAAGAAATTAGCTATGTGCATATGTGGATCCTCCGATGGCAGTCCTCCGAATTGCACTGTGTGCTGTACCATGCTCAGAATCGCCGGTTTTATTTCGAAGTTGTTGGCTCCTATTGCGGGGAGCCTAATGCATGTCTGTGCTCCATTCACTCTTGGCAGCACATAGTCTCCCAAACTTCGTTCTGGCTGGACTTGGACTCTCTCTTCCACATCTATTGGTGCTTGCCTAGGTATTCCTGGGTTATGTTGATTTTCACCTAACCCTTCTCCCATTATGTTATTGTTGTGAGCACCGTCCATTTCTATCAACGTTGCAATTCGCTGATTCTTTCTGTTCTGTTTGCAGGTTTTCTCGATCTCTGGATTGAAGGGAACAAGAGTGTCTGCTCATCTTCTCCTTCGCATAAACTGATTGCCTGAAATAGATCAAAAACAGAAAACAAATCACGGCAACCTGATTTTCCGAAAAGTAGCGAAAAACGTAAAAATTAAAATTAAAATTAAAAATTAAAGACCAAATTAGAAATTAAAAATAGATAATTTTGATATTGAACTAATGCCTAATCCCCGACAACGGCGCCAAAAACTTGATGCGCGGTATATGCACACACTTTTAAACGCAAGTGCACGTTATCGTATCAAGTAGTATAGTCTTAGATAAGACCGAATATCGTCCTCTAGGATTAGGGTTCAAGTACCAACTATCTATTTTCTAGTATCTATTTGGTGAATTAATGATTGATTGTTTGGTTTATAACTAAGAATGATTAAAGATAAGTAAATATAAAGAATTACTTCAGATGTGATGAGAATAGGGCTTCTATGTATCCTCACTATCCGCTTATGCTACTTACTAATGCATTACTTATGGTATTCTTCTTTTGGAGAAAGCAGGTTTACGAAATCGTTTTATACTTCCGTTAGGGTTATATAAACACTCAACCCCAGTATTGTTCCTTACCTACCTTTCGGTGATAAGAGTAACTCTATAGGAGGATTAAGAACAAAAACCTAGTTGACCATCACGCACAATGCGCAAAATTAGGGTTGTTAAGCCTCTCATCAACGCTTACTGAAACTAATTGAGGTATTTTCATCCCCAATTCAAGCACAATACCCAACTTACAACATATTCACAATCCCCCCTTTTCAGAATCTGATTAGAAATCATATTGTGATAACTAGTTGTCAATTAGTTACCAAGAATTCAACTCAATTATTGGATAGATCTCTCAATAAGAAAAATAGTCATAAGCGTCGTTAATTTATAACATAAGTTTCAAGAAATTCAACATAGAAAGCCCTATAAGAGAATTAGTTCCTAGCCATGAATATGACAAGAACTAATTCAAAGTTCATCATGCAAAAACTGAATTAAAGAAAAGAAAAGAAAAGAAAAGAAAATTACTAAGTTAATGGTATCCAATCTCCAAGCCAAAATCTTGAGTTGTGCAAGAAGGGAACCTCAGCGCCTAGGGTTCTCCTTATATAGGTTTAAAAACGCCTTCTTCTTTTCCCTGCAGGCCTGGCCCAAAAATCCGTCAAAAGACCTAATTTTTTCTGCGCGCCATTATCTGCAGAATAGGCGCCCTTGGCCGGAAGTTCTGCGATCCGTCCGGGTGTTTTGCGCGCGACCCGATATCGCTGGCATGCGAGGCGCCCGTGCGCTGTATCTTCTGTAGCTCTCCGGATGTTTAGCGTCGCGGCCTGCGTCGGCTGTCGAGGCGTCGCGGCTGAGTCTTCGCCTCTCGAATAGTGGGCGCGCGGCCACGCTTTTAGGCTGCGGGGCGCGGCAGTGCAGTTTTTAGCCTCGTTCGCCACTTTCTCTGTTTTCAGCTCTGGCATCTCCTCTTTTGCCCTCTTTTTGCTCCTTTTCCGCCATTTGGCCATTTCAACCACTTTGACTCAATAGAAAGAAAAACTATCCTAATACGACACTTATATGTGCAAAATGGGACAAAAGACTAACTAAAACAGACTCAAAAGGTGTATATAAAATACACTGATCACCTACACTAGTAATCATGAAGTTGATAGACGTGTTATTATTATTATTATAGGTTGAAGTACTAATTGAGACGTATTCTAATTATCAAGTTGGTGTAGGCGATAAGGTATGTGAAACTATCCTTTCTTCCCTTGACATGATTTTTATAAAGTGAGTGTACGGTGGACGTACATAGTTCTATTGGATCACAATCCTTAATGATACATGACATGATAGTGCCTTGGGTTTTCTAAATGAAAGTTATTCTACTTATTCCATTGAGAGTCAAATGGTGGTTTAAATTGCATATGGTCACTCATGATATTTTATTCGTGCTTAATGTGAGTAGATCATTTCACCGAGACCCTCACTAGGGGGCCAGGTATGGTATATATAATACATGATGATTTCACACCTATTCCCATAATGAGTCGGGTACGGTATGTGCACATTATATGATCACACCGAGACCCTCACTAGGGGTTCGGGTACGGTATGTATATGTATATGACTTTATTCACCGAGTTCCATAATGATCCGGGTACGGTATATGATACACGGATACGATCCTTTCACCGAGTTCCACAATGGGCCGGGTACGGTATATGATATGGACATGTTTTGACTCTCATTTCATAAGGCACATGGGAATTGGTATCTTTTGGTTATTATACCTGTCAGTATGATCCTCTTTACAGTACTTTATGTTTACATACTTGATACATTCTTCGTACTGACCCCCTTCTTCGGGGGGCTGCATTTCATGCCCGCAGATATATGTACTCAGTTTGGTGATCCTCGAGCTTAGGATATTTACTCAGCTTTTGGGATAGCTCCATTGTTCCAGGGCTTGTCATTTTGGTACAGAATTTTGATTATAGACTTATGTATATTCAGGGGTATGACGGGGCCTTATCCCGTCACATTTCATTATCATACTCTTAGAGGTCTGTAGACAGGTGTGGGTGGTAAATGTGTTTTTGGTCTTGTATGAGTTGTAGTTCATTTTGGACATCTCTATGTACAGTGGAGGTCTTGTCGGCTTGCCTATTTTATTACATGAATTTATTATTACAATTCAGGAGACATGATCCTTTTGTTATGTGGCGTTACGAGTCTCAATTGATTATAGGCGATGTGTGGGTACAAGGGTGTCCAGGTAGGGCACCAGTCGCGGCCCGTCGGCTCAGATCGTGACATATTTGAAAATAAATGCACCTACGGACCGTACATATGATGCACCAGTTGGGAGTACAACTTATGGCTATCCCCAAAACAACGGAATTTGTTGCCCAAATTGTTCAGGTAGCCGAGTCGGGTATCTAACAAGGATAAGAGGTCAGACGTATGCATGAGCCTATGTAGCGGTATAGGCCTCCGTCTAATAGATGAGCCTGACGAGCATGCTCTCGATCTCTCTCCATTGCAGCAACACCCATCAACTTCGGCCCACCCGTTGAATTTTTACCAATTTTCGACCTCTCTATATACACCATTATAACTATTTTTAAGATGTACTTGGGTCTTCATCCCAGCAGAGCTAGAATATGTACGTCGGTGTACATGATGACATTGATTGAGATTCATATGACATATCAGTGCCTGTGCAGCGACCAGTTCGTAATCTATAGGGCATGCTCTCGATCTCGCTCCAATGCAGCAACACCCATCAACTTCGACCCACCCGTTGAATTTTTACCGATTTCAACCTCTCTATATACACCATTATAACTATTTGTAAGATGTACTTGGGTCTTCATCCCATCGGAGCTAGATATGTACGTCGGTGTACGTGATGACATTGATTGAGATTCATATGATATATAAGTGCCTGTGCAGCGACCAGATCGTAATCTATAGAGTGAGCGGTCAGTTCGTGATCATAGGGTGGCAAAGAGATGCAGTACGACTTCTCATTCATAGACTACAAGGATTTTATTATCCCGGGGGTAAGTGTTTAAATACTTATTTTGAGAAATTAAAACACTTATACTGATTATTTCATAATTTTTTTTTATATCTTATGATTCGGCGACAACTCCAGTTCCATCTCCATCTCCATATCCATCTCCATCTCTAGCTCCGGCTCTAGCTCCAGGTCCAACTCTAAATCCAGCCATTCAGGATCCCATTTGTGATACTACTTCGGATCCTACACCCGACCCTTCTTAGGAGCTCGTCGATACATATGTTTAATATTTTACCAAAAGTTAATGTATTAAATATAAATTAAAATTAATACTAATTATTTATATATTATTTCAGGTTCATCCTTCTGCGCTTGTGATCCCATCTTCTGATGAGATTCTAACTGTACAATTCACACGTAATCCCAAGAAGAAACACATATGATCAAGGACTCGAGGAAGGGAAGAGAGAATGATCATGGATTAGAGTGTTCTATTATTCAGAGGAGCAAGAGGGATGGATATGATGGCGGAGGTGGTGGGGTTCGTATGAGTCTTAGACCTAAGGTTACTCTAAAGCCTACAATATGTGAGACCCATTAGAGATTGTGTATATGTAATTAAGTTATACAATTTAAGTTAATATTATATTTTTGTGTATTACTTTCTTAATAATAATTAGTTATCTTAGTCTTTAATATAGTTTATTACTAACTAGTGCGACGTCCTAAATTACATATAAAAAAAATCTTGACATGTTCGAAATAAAGTAATGTTTTGACTAAACAATAAAATGCTTAAATCAAAATCCTAAAAAGTACTAACTCGTGCGACGTCCTAAATTACTTATAAAAAAAATCTCGACATGTTCGAAATAAAGTAATGCCTTGACTAAACAATAAAATGCTTAAATTAAAATCCTAAAAAGTAAAATACTTAAACCTAATGATAACAAGTTTCCAAACAAAAATTACTTCTGGTAGTTTACAACCTCTAAAACGACGTTTTGAACGTTTAGGTATCCTTGATTTATTGAGCCTACACTAGTGTTCGCATAAAAAGTATCACGTTCTATATAAAATATTGACATTCCGAAGTCTTGAGACATGACTAATCTTTGGTCAAAGTATGCAAAAAAAAATGTAAATTTTAAACCTTTGAAATTATACAAAAGTGTTGAGAAAATTAAAATTGCGCAATAGAACTTAATCGGTCGTTACGGTTAAGTCCTATTGCGCAGAAAATTCCTTTCCAGTGCAAAAGGTATTAACGTCAGAATATTTTTGGGGTATTTTGGTTCACTTTCTCAATTATTGAGTCATTTAAGCCATGAACTCCCATTGATCGAGGAGCCAAAATTTAAAATTTATAAATTCTGAATTTATAATTAAATTTGTACGACATGGAAATATAAGATAATGAGTTGACAATTAAATATTTATTTGATGAATTTTTAAAACAAATAAAAAATTATGCAAAAGCTATTGAATTGGTCCAAACCCTAACTAAACGAAAAACATAATTCCATTTTTTCTTCTTCTTTCGACGAGACATATTCAGTTCATTAAATTAAACATAGATATTGGAGCATATGTTAGATGTCACATACAGAGCTATACTAGTCATAATCAGATAATAGTAAAAGAAGCATCCGTTACTATAGCTGACATTAATATTTGTATGAATGACCTAGGCTAACTTGTCAAAATTACCTTCGACTAAATATTAAAATACCCGTACAGAAAATCCAGAATAATTATATATCATTCTTTTTCTTGAGCGTTTTGTATAATATTTTATTTGATTTTATAAAGTATATTTAGAGTTGAAAAAATGTACAGTATTTTCCATCATTTTATTTATTCTCCTTATACACTACGGCGAACGACACAACTTATACATAACCTTGACTGTCAAATTTGACTTGACCTGCTAATCTGTCTCAACAAATAGTTTGACTTTTTTTGTATCTCTTCTTAAATATCAACCGTAAGGTAAATTGCAGTCAGTTTGAGCTGTAATTTTAGTGGGTAGTACTTTACAAGTTCGTCAAATTTAATATAGATACACATGTTAGTCATTGTATAAAGTTTTACACACTAATAAAGTCCAAGTCACCCAACTTCCAGAGGTAAAAGACTTGATCTCAAAATACTTTGTTCAAAGATTTACAATTATTATACTGATACTCATTGAATCTTGAACTAAGTGTTTATCCCTATTTTATAATGTGTAAACGGATTTTAAATGCTTAGACCTACATAAACATAAGTTAATCGAAGATGACATATATAAGTTTTGGTTGTACAGGTTAACTGAAATTTTATTTTTCTCCCTTTTTCTTAAACACAACTCAGGTTCACTGCACTGACTGTATTTATGTCTTTATACTGACATATAATCTATTTCCATCAAAATCCTGCACATTTGCCAGGCTTATATTAATTCATCAACATATATAATCCTTTTGACTTTCTAGAAGGTGACTACAATTCTAGAAACAAAGATAGAGTGAACTTGATGAATTGCCTGACATGTCAATAATTCTCTCAAACGGAATAAAACAACGTGAATTTGTGATGTACACGTTTCAAGATTATAAAAAACATACAATATTGGTCCAAGTTGGAGATTATATAGTATTAGTTTTAATAATGTTTTTGCAACTTGCAAATTTTAGATATACGTTAGAATATTGTGCATATACGTACGTACACCAAAATGACACTACGTGAAAATCATATACAAGCGTAAATATCAAATTCGGTCAGGAAATAAAGCATCAAAACCAATACAAATTCAAACGTAAACTAATTTACAAGCCAATATGTGATACTTCACACTGTTTGCACAATATTTTACCTAGAATCCAAAGTTATTTAGTATATGCAAATTAAAAGCAAAATATTCCAGTCCTCGATCACGTAGGATTGAAAATTTCCCCCCATCTGGCTTGTAACCACAACTTTAATAAACAGTCATTAAAGTTCGTAATGAAGATTGAATTTTCAACATAAACTAACAAACCTGCTGAATTTTATCAGCATTTTGTAAATGATTAGACCTACCTGCATAAGCATAAACCAATCAGAGATTATACTATATATTATATAAGTTGCCGTTGTATTGGTTAATTGAAATTCGCTTAGTAACACTCAAAATTCACTGCATTGAGTGTATTTGTGTCTTTATACTAAGGGTCTGTTTGGTCAAGGTTTCTCTAGTTCTGCAGAAACTGTTTTTGAAGAATCAGTTAGGGTGTTTGGCCTATAATTATAGAAGTGCTTCTGAAAATAGAAAAAATTTCCTGTTTGGCCAACATTTATGCAAATTTACTAGAATATTTTTTTTAATAGATTTAAAACTATTTAAAATATTCTTTTCTATCATATGTTTCTAAAAATTAGTATATCTTTACAATTTAATTTTTTTTTTATTTAATTGCAACATTTAATCAAAAAATAATATTATATTGTACCTAAGAAATTTAACGACAATATGATAGTCAATGACTCAAATATGTCCAAACCTACCCCCGCCCTACCCACACCTACCCCCATCCCATCCTCAAATTTCTATGTCATATTTTTTTTACTTTTATAAAAAATATGAATTTTTTTCTCCCCCCCCACCCTACCCCCACCCACACCCCACTGCCCTACCCCAGTCTCAAATTTATATTTCATATTTTTTGTTACTTTTATAAAAATTGATTGAAAATATGAAATTTTTTCTTACCCCTACCCCGACCCCTACCCCATTGCCCTACCCCAACCTCAAATTTCTAGTTCATATATTTTGTTACTTTTATAAAAAAATTATTAAAAAATATGAATTTTCTCTTACCCCCCAGCCCCCGGCCTACCCCTACCCCTATCGCCACCCCATTGCCCTACCCATCCTCAAATTTCTATTTCATATTTTTAGTTACTTTTATAAAAAAAATTATTAAAAAGTATGAATTTTTTTCTTACCCTCCGGCCCTACCCTCCCACCCCATTTGCTCTACCCATCCTCAAATTTCTATTTCATATTTTTTTGTTACTTTTATAAAAAAAATGATTTTTTTCTTATCCCCCGCCCTACTCCTCCATCCCACTCCATTGCCTTACCCATCCTCAAATTTTTATTTCATATTTTTTGTTATTTTTAGTCAACACTTTCAGAAGCTTGATCAAACACCGAAGAATTATGTGGGAATTGCTTCCCGTATGAAAATACTCATAAAATAAACTACTGAACATGCCTAACTTTAAATTCAATAATGAACCTTCTGAATTTCTAGAAGTTTGACCATACATTCTAGAACATATTATGTTAGTGAAGATATATAGTTTGTAAGATTGAATTAATCTTCCTTGTGGAGTCTTTCTCATTAATATAATATATATAGTGTGTATAATATGAATCCTAATTGATTGAGGATTTCTACTTTATATAATTATACACCAATATTAATTACAGAATATACATGGAATATATGATAATATATTCGCTATCACACCCCCTCAGTCGGAGCGGGAGGATACCGGACGTTGAGACTAGATATGAAGTCTAGGAACAGCTGCTGAGGAAGCCCCTTAGTGAAAATATTTGCATACTGATACGAAGAAGGCACATGCAACACCTTAATATGACCTATGACAACATTCTCACGAACAAAATGGATATCCATCTCAATGTGTTTGGTTCGCTGATGTTGAACTGGGTTATGAGATAAGTAGATCACAAATATGTTATCACAGTAAATCATAGACGCCTTACGTAGGGGACAATGAAGCTCCATGAGGAGGTTCAGAGCCAGCAGATCTCAACAACAATGTTTTCAACGCCTCTATATTCTGCTTCTGCACTCAAACTGGAGAGTGTGGCTTGCCGCTCGGCAGACCACAAGATGAGATTATCTCCTAAGAACACATAGTAGCCGAAAGTGGAGCGCCGCGTGTCCGGACAGCCTGCCCAATCAGTGTATGTATATTATATCAGCCTGGTCGGTGCAGAGGGGTAGAGGTGTAATCCATAATCAATAGTTCCCTTAACGTATCGAATGATACATTTAAGAGCTGTAAAGTGAGGCGCCCGGGGGAATGTATAAAGAAATACACCTGTTGAACAATATATGCAATATCAAGCCTAATGAATGTAAGATAATGAAGTGCACCAGCGAGACTCCTATAAAGTGAGGGATCTAACACTGGATTCCTATCAGCAGCACTGAGTTTCGACTTTAAGTCGACTAGAGTAGCCATGATCTTGCAGTTTGCCATTTTAGCCCTATACACAATTTCTTTCACATACTTATGCTGACACAGGACCATAACATCTGCAGATCTGGTCACAGAAATGCCTAAGAAGTAACTCAACTTACCCAAGTCTTTCATAGCAAATTCAGATTTGAGTAGTGTAATGATATCATTTTTAACACATCAGAAGAGGCAGTCAGAACAATATCATTCACATATAACAACAAGTATGCAATGTCACTACCTCGATGAAAAATAAATAGTGAACGGTCATTTGTAACGATCCGTTTGGTCGTTTAACACTTTAAAACTACGAAAAGAGTATGAGACTATATGATATTTTAATTATATGATTTTTAATATATGAAATAGGGCATGAAATTAATTAAGTGGGTTGGTGGGCCAAGCCCACTACCCTTGGTAGGGCTAGACGTGATTTACAAAAGAAAAGAAAAGGGGGAGGGGGGCGTGAGCAGTAGCAAAAAGAAAAACAAAGAAAACAAAAGAAAAGGGAGAAAAAGAAAACGAGAGCATCAGCCAAGAAAGGAGAGGAAAGAAAGAAAAGAAGAAAAGAAAGAAAATAAAGAAAACCCTAGTAGCTAGAAGACGAGGAGGAAGCACTCAATTGAGTTCAGGTTAGATTCTATGTTTATGGTTGAGTTAATCTATTCATGATTCTTATAATAATGTGTTGTAGAATGAAATCAAATTTCAAAGAAGTCATTACACGGAAATTCCACAATCAACTTGAATAGAGAAACTTGAGGGATTTATCATGGGCATAATGTTTACAGCAGCATATAAAATGTAAAAACTGTACAAATCCGTAAGGAATATGAAAACATGGGCTGAATGAAAGTTGTAGATTACTCTGTTTCTGTAATTTTGATATCTTACGGAGATAAATCCGACTTATGGTTTGAAATTTATGACTGTTTAAAGTTTCTGCCTCGTTTTACCGAAACTCAGGCGACACAGCATATAAAACGTAAAAACTGTACAAATCCGTAAGGAATATGAAAACATGGTCTGAATGAAAGTTGTAGATTACTATGTTCCCGTCAGTTTGATATCTCACGAAGCTAAATCCAACCTATGGTTTGGATGTTATGACTGTTTGAAGTTTCTGTCTTGTTTTACAAATATTCTGGCGACACATATTTCATAGGGTTATTTATTTCGTAAATTTTCACCATATACACTAAGTATTGTCAGGTGGGACTAGGCATAATAAGAGATCCTAATGTTGCCTTCGATGTGGTACAATAAACACCTTATTTGGAGTTACGAATTTAATGTTATATCCTTCACAAGCGGGAGATACGAGAAAGTTAAAATAAAGGAATATTATTTATTTGTCCTGAAGTTATGCTAATAGTTTTATAGGGGTATGAGCTTAGTCATACAATTGAAATGGTAAAGATTTTGTTAATATAAATATAGCAATATGGGTGTCCTTAGATTCGTATTATAATGTAGTTCACATATTTTCTATATTTTAATCGTTCAGAGGCTCTACGCAAGGGGAAGACATTTGTTTGATTGTTCGTGGCACCCGCTCGACATTGAGGTAGGTTATGGTTTACTTTAGTTAGACTCTGATTAGAGAATCTTATGTAGTCGTAGGAAGTGACGGGGATAGCATGATAGGCCTTCGGGCAGGAAGTGGAGATGAAATTACTATTACGTTGGTTCCGTCAGCTGTTATGTGGGCTTGTCGCCATATTTGTTATTTTCTGTGATTACCACCTGATTTGACTTGTACTTGTTGATTGTATATTGGTGACACGTGTTGAGACTTGATATCATGCATGACATACTTTCCATATTATTTTGTGATGATGGGGAAGTGAGAGACTGAGAGTGATAGCCTCCGAGGTTTCTGCCGGAGAGCGGGAGTGATTGCCTCCGAGGTTTCTGCCGGAGAGCGGAATTGATTGCCTACGAAGTTTTTGCCGGAGAGCGGGAGTGATAAATATGCATAAGTCAAAATAGGCTCTGTACCAAAACGACTAAGCTCCGGATCAATGGAGTTTCCAAACAAATTGAACAGAAATCTAGACGGAGGATCACCAAACCGAGCATCACTGCGGGCATGAAATCGTTATACCTCGTGGTTCGCCCTGGACCGCGTCGGGGTCTCAGCGCGCCGGAGGCAGGCCGCGCCAAGCGGGCGATTGTAGGCCGCGGCGCCAAGTCGTGCCGCGGCTCGAAAATCGAGGTCGCTGAAGTTTCAGCGCCGCGGCGCCGGGAAGCAGGGCCGCGGCGCCGAAAGATCCGAGGGTCCGCAGGAGTTGCGGCGCCGCGGCGCCGGGAAGCAGGGCCGCGGCGCCGAGGCGGGAAATTTGGGCGGAAAAACTTAGAAAGTCTGATTTTTGTTTTAAAAGAGGCCATGGGAGGGTGACAAGTGTCCCCCCCCATCTGATTTTCTGCTACATGCATTATATTGACCAAGGCTTGGTCATTTCTTTCAACTTTTCATCTTTACACTCCATCTCTCTCTAAATTAAAAAGCTCATCCTTCTCTCTAAATTCCCAAGAGGAATTCTAGCCTAAGGGAAAAATCTGAAAAGTGTAATAGGAAGGAAAGGTTATTACAAGCTTGTGAAGACTATTGTGGTGGTGTTCTTGGAGAAAAAGGCTAGCAAGGTGTTGGATTAAGTTTGGCTAAAACTCAAGGTAACATTTCTTCTCTTGTAGTTGGTATTGGGCGTTGCATGTTTAATAGGAAGAACTTGTAGTTGGAAAAAAATGCACTTAGAGTAGTTGCATGTAAGAAATGGGGTTTGATTATGAAGGAATTGGTTTGGGGGATTTTATGAGCATGTTGTTGCCTAAATACTACATTAGACTTGTTGGGTTAGTTGTTGTAACTTGTGGGGCTGAATTTTACACACCAAAGTTTAGGTGTGTAATTCCCTTGGTGTTGGTTGGTTGTTGAGCCTTAAACATGGCATTTGAGCGTTAAAAATCGACCTTGGAAAAGGTGGCAAAGTATGTAGAAACAAAGGAAACGCTGCCCAATTTTCCGTAGGAAATTGGTGACTTTAACTTGGGAAAATTCTGCATTATAATTAGAGCTTGATAAACGTATTGTGGTCATTTTAGGTTGACATACTACGTGCGGTAAATTGGACTTAGCTTGTGGATTGACCGAAGAGGTATGTGGAGCTTTCCTATCTCTTGAGCATGATTAGTTGTACCTATGTAGTACGGTAGACGTACAAGATTTGGAAATCTTCGTTTGTTATAAGTATTTGATACTTGCTTCGTTTTAAAAGAAAAGTATAAAAATCCCTTGGACTTAAGGGAATGTGTTTTACTATTGTTAACTCTAATATAACGGCTTTATGGGAGTTGGTTATATTAGTTTGTGAAAGTTTAATGGAGAAAGGTTTTGATGTTTTGAACTTGTGGAAGGAAAATGGTTTTAAGGCATGAATTGCCTAAGGTTTTACAAGAAATGAAGTCACTTAATTTAGAAGCTTGAGATAATTTTAAAAGGAAATGTGACTTGTTTTGAAAAGAAATCGTAACTTGATACTATGGTGATTAGTATCTTGGAATTTTTGTATAAAAGAGTTATTCCTTAAAAGGTTAGAGGTACATGATACTTGGGTTAAATTCCCGGATTTTTATTAAAAGACATGATCGTGCCTTAGGTATACTAAAATGAGAGGATGTATTAATACTATTAATAAGAAGTTAGGTGATTCTTAACTTGCTTAAGTTATGATAGGCCGGTAGTGCTTATGTTATGATATGATAGGCCGGTAGTGCTTATGTTATGATATGATAGGCCGGTAGTGCTTATGTTATGATATGATAGGCCGGTAGTGCTTATGTTATGATATGATAGCGGTAGTGCTTATGTTATGTATGATAGCGGATGAGCTATGTTATATATATATTGTTACTGTAAACCCCGTTATTATTTATGCCATGGATTTGCTACCCATGACGCGAGTGCGCGCTTGTACTACGTGCGGATGCGGACCATAGGATCCACGCGGGTGAAATAGTCCCACGCGAGCACGCGATGGTACTCATGCGGATCCACAGGATCCATGCGGGTGAAATAGTCCCACGCGGTGAAATAGTCCTACGACGAGGCGGATGACCTCATGCGGGTCCACAGGACCTATGCGGGTGAAATAGTCCCAGGAGTAGGATTGCTTAATGATACTACGGGCGAGGGTACCTGTTTTGGTCATGAGCCTCCTATTTTTATGCTATAAAATGTATACTTGTTACTCTCATTATTAGTAAGGCACAGTGCAACATAATTTGGTTTTATCTATAACTTTAATGTATTTTGGACTTATGATATTACTACAGTATTTTTCCAGTTTTACATACTTGGTACGTTGCATCGACCCCCTTCCTGGCCGCTCATGCCGCAGGTAAGGGAAAGCAGGTGGTAGATCCTCGTTCCTAGGATCCTAGGATCTTGTACTCAGGTGTCAGGAGCTCCATTTCTTCGGAGGCTCGACTTTTGGTATGGTTCTCCCTGGAGTCGTTGTTATTTTGTACATTCAGGGGCATGACGGGGCCCTGTCCCGTCATAGTGTTATTCATTAGTAGAGGCCGGTAGTCTTGTAAGAACTTGGGTCGTTAAGGATGTAATCGCTCGGTTTATGTACTAGGTTAGCTTGATTTAGGCTAGACTATTCTATATCTTAATGGTTGTTTATCTTGAGTTTACATTCATTGGTTTTCTCGATGTTGTGTCACCAGGTGCCCGTTAAGGCACCGGCCACGGTCCGGTTCGGTCGTGACAAAAGTGGTATCAGAGCAGTTAATCCTCGGAAAGAGTCTACAGGCCGTATCTAGTAGAGTCTTGATTATCGATGTGTTGTGCACCACATCTATAATAAGGAGGCTGCAGGATATTTAGGATTTGTTCCCATTCTTTCACTCTAAGATCGTGCATAGAGCCGCTTATAGGTTGAATTTCCTCCGACGTATTTTTTCCTGTACGCTTATGTCTCCGCATAGGCAACCGCAGCCTGGCGGCGCGCAAGAGGGAACTACCAAGAGGCACCGAGGTCACCAGGCACGTGCAGTCCCTTACCAGACGAGGTGTTTGGACGGCGAGTTCTACGACGCCGCCAACCCAAAGAGTCGAGGCAAAGCTGATCGGCCGAGACCGCGGTATTCGAGCCTCGATCCAGCCGAGGCGAGGATATGGGCTACAAGGAGATAGCCCGCCATCGCCGTGATCGTGGCCAAACAGGAGGATAAGTGGAGAGCAGCGATTCCGCACGCGTAGTTCAATTCGGCCAGCGCTAGCGAGGCGAGAGACTTTTGAGTCTGACCCACCGAGTTTTATGGGTCGAGGCACGAGGATGATCCGCAGGAGTTTATCCGATTCTGCGAGAATCATGAGGTGATCGGGCTTGAGACCGAGTCGGTGGTATTAGGTTCGTGACGGCCGCGGACACCGCAGCTGATTGGTATGATTCGTGGAATCGTCCCGGGGAGCATGCATCCGGTATTTGGGGACGAGTTCTCGAGGCGCATTTGGCCATTTCTTGCCACCGCAGATGGCGAGGGCTCGCCGATAGATTTTTGACCCGAGACAGAATGGGCGACGGTCCGAATACAACGTGGAGTTTGATTCATTGGCTAGGTATGTGCGCATTGCAGCGCATGGAGGACAGGGTGCACCGTTATGTCACGGGACTCGATGATCACTTGGCCGAGAGTTGCTCGGGGGTGGCTCTCCAGCCGGGCATGTATATTGCCCGCATGCAGGCACATGCTCTCGGGTGTGAGGAACGCAGGGGCCGACGGATCGGCAGTACCAGAAGAGGCAGGCGGCGAGGTCCTCCGGTAGTTTTAGGGTAGGCAACCCCAAAGAAGAAACCAGATTTGCACCACGCCGGTCCCAGAGCGCCTCCACCATCTTCGGACGAGTATTGAGGCGGGAGCGGTGGTTCGTGGCTTCAGGTTGCCAGAGGGACCAGAGTTCCAGTCAGATGAGGCCACCTATGCCTCGGGGTGGTCGATGTGGTGATTGCCATTATGGGGGGTGTCGTGTTCCTCCAGGAGCTTGTTATTCTTGCGGCCAGCAGGGCCATTTGAGGAGAGCTTGTCCGTCCAGAGGTGGCGGGAATATGATGGCTCGGTAAGCGGTCAACGCTGGTCTTCATCGTCGATGGCGATGCGCCCGAGGCGGTGTTCACGGACGACAGCCGCGCAGGGTCGTGGTAGAGGTTCCAGTTCCAGCGGTCCTCAGAACCGCATTTATGCTATGTCCAGCCGCCAGGACCAGGAGGCGTCACCCGATGTCGTCACAGGTACATTGTTGGTTTCTTGCTGTGATGTTTATGCTTTGATAGATCCGAGTTCTACCTTGTCCTATATATCTCCTCATATTCTTTGGTAGAATAGGGATAGAGCCCGAGTCCAGAATCCTTTGAGGTGGCTACGCCAGTGCTTCGTGTTAGCTGAGCGGGTATATAAGGCTTGCCCAGTGACTTTAGATGGTCGTCAGACTCTAGCTGACTTGATAGAGTTGGACATGACAGACTTCGATGTGATTATGGGTATGGATTGGCTAGCGTCTTGCTATGCCAATGTGGATCGCAGAGAGGTTAGTTCTTCGGTTTCTGGTGAGCCGGTTATCGAGTGGAAGGGAATCTCAGATCGCCGAGGGTAGGTTTATTTCTTACCTCAAGGCTAGGAAGATGGTACGGAAGGGTATATTTACCATTCGTTCGGGTATTCGACATCGAGGTCGAGATACGGACCTTGATCGATTCCGGTGGTTAGAGAGTTTCAGACGTTTTCCCGACGAAGCGGGTATCCTCCCGAGAGGAGATTGAGTTTTGCATCGATTTGGCACCGCACACTCGACCGATATCTATCCCGCCATACGAATGGCACTGCCGAGTTGAAGGAATTGAAAGACCGGTGAAAGATTTCTTTGGAGAAAGGCTTTATCAAAGCCAGTGTTTCTCCGGGAGCACGGTGTTATTTGTAAAGTAGAAAGATGGGACGCTGCGTATGTGTATTGATTACAGCGGTGAACAAGGTAACTATCAAGAATAGATATCCTCCCGTGATTGATGATTTGTTTGACGGTTGCGAGTGCGAGATGTTTTTCCAAGATAGACTGCGTTAGTTATCATCAAAGCGAGTTAGAGAGGCAGATGTCCCAAGATCGCATTCAGGACCGTATGGGCACCATGAGTTCGGTGATGTCTTTCGGGTTGACTAACGCTCCAGTATTCATGGATTTGATGAATAGGGTGTTCGTGCCATTCTTGGATATGTTCGTTATAGTTTTCATCGATGATATCTTGGTGTATTCGCGCACGAGCGAGCACACTGATCATTTGAGGCGGTGTGGGAATCCTCGTGGACCGGCATTGTATGCCAAGTTCTCAAACGCGAGTTTTGGCCGGGCTTCATGGCTTTCTTAGGACATGTTATCTGAGCCGATGGTATTCGGGTTGACACAAAGAAAGATTGAGGCGATCAAGACTTGGCCTGACCTACTACACCGGCAGTGCGCAGCTTTTTGGGCCTTGCAGGTTATTATCGGAGGTTTGTGGAGAAGTTTGCTTTATTTCAGCACCTTTGACTAAGCTGACTCAGAAGGCAGCTATGTTCCGGTGGACGGATACTTGTGAGGAAAGTTTTGGTTGCTAAAGGAGAAGTTGACGATCGCCGCTTCTTACTCTTCCGGAGGGTTTAGATGGATATGTGGTTTATTGTGACGCCAGTGTCGGGCTTGAGTGCGTCTTGACGCACGGCAAGGTTATAGCCATGATCCCGACAGCTTAGGAAACATGAGAAGAACTATCCCACACATGACTTGGAGCCGGCAGCAGTGATTCATGCCTTGAAGATCTGGAGACATTATTTATATGGAGTTCATGTGGACATTTACACAGACCACAAGAGTCTCCAATACATCTTCACCGCAGGAGCCGAACTTGCGCAGGCGGTGGTTGAGCTACTTAAGGATTACGATGTTGATATTCGTACCACCCGGGAAGGCCAATGTAGTGGCGGATGCCTTAGTCGCAGATCGATGGGTAGTCTATCCGATGTTCGCATGCAGAAAAGGGATACGGTCCGAGAGCTACACCGATTAGCAAGCCTCGGGGTTCGTTTGGTTGATTCCGTTAGTAACGAATTCGGGTTCGAGGTCGCCGAGTCTTCCATCGTCGAGAGGTGAAGAGGCGGCAGATGAGGATCCGATTTTGGCACGGCATCGAGACGCAGCCTCCGGAAGAGAAGAGTCTATTTGAGGTAGCACGGACGGGTGTTAAGATTCGAGGGCGGTTGTGTGTTCCCGATGTGACAGGACTTCGTCAGCAGATTCTGGGGGAGGCACACATTGCTCGTTATTCGATTCATCAGGGGTCGACTAAGATGTAACACGACCTCAGCTGTATATAATGGTGGGATCGTTAGAAGACGGACGTGGCGGTTTGTTGCCAGTGTCCTAATTGTCGCCAGTTAAGGTTGAGCACCGTGGTTCGCCGGCTATTACAGTGCTATTGATATTCCGATGGAAGTGGGAGGTGGTCAACATGGACTTTATTACGGTTACCTCGCACCTGCAGGAGGCATGATTCCATTTGGGTTATTGTTGTGGTCGACGAAATCAGCCCACTTTCTTCCATCAGACGACGTTTCACCGAGGACTATGCCGATTATATATTAGAGAGATTGTGAGATTGCACGAGTCCCTGTCGATTATATCGATAGAGAGCCCATTCACGCTAACTTCGGAGGTCTTTCCGTAAGGATTAGGGACACAGTGAGTCTCAAGACGGCGCTTCATCCTCGTGACGGACGGACAGCCGAGCGCACTATCCGCACACGAGGATATGTCGGGCTTGTGTTATTGATTTCGGGGTAGTGGGAGGATCATTTACCTCTTGTGGAATTTGCTTATAACAACGGCTACCATTCTAGTGTTCGGATGGCGCCTTATGAGGCCTTATACGGGAGAAGTGCAGTCACCGATAGGTTGGTTTGAAGTGGGAGAAGTGCGATTAATCGGGCCGATTTGGTTCACAGCGATGGATAAGGTGAAGCTTATCCAGAGCGGTTATTGGCCCAGTCGCAGAAATCATACGCAGATCATCGGCGTCGACACTTAGAGTTTGAGGTTAATGATTGGGTCTTTCGAAAGTGTCACCCATGGCGGTGTGATGAGATTTGGGAGGAAAGGGAAACTTCGGCCAAGGTACATCGTGTCGACGCTTGTCAGAAGAGTGGGCAAGGTTGCCATGAGTTGGATCTGCCGTCCGATCTTGAGCGGTACATCCAGCTTTTTCACGTGTCTATGTTACGTAAATCGTTGGAGATCCGTCAGAGTGCACCCGATTCAGGATATCCAGGTGTGAGAGAGTTGTCTTATGAGGAGAGTTCCATAGCAATACTCGATCGTCAAGTTAGACGACTCGACGAAGGAGGTGGCTTCGTCAAGGTTTTATGGCGAACGAGCAGAGAGGAGATGACGTGGGAAGCGGAGGATGATATGATGAAGAAATACCCACACTTATTCCCTATACCTCCGTAACCCCTTTCCTACCGATTGGTGTTAATTTAGTTGATTATGCTGAGTAATGTTGTGCTCTGGGAGCATTCTTATTTGCAAAGGAATAGTTAAGAAGATATGTTTATATTGTGTTTCAGGCGAGGCTAGGCGAACATTCGGACGAATGTTTCTATGGGGAGAATGTTATACCGTGGTTCGCCCGACCGCGTCGAAGTCTCAGTACTGGCGCCGAGGCAGTACGCGCGCATGGCGCGCGATTGTAGGCCGCGCCGGAAGTCGTGGCCGCGACTCGAAAGCATCGAGGGTCGCTGGTTTCAGCGCCGCGGCCGGAGCAGGCCGCGCGCCGGAAGCAGGCGCGCGCCGAGGCGGAAATTTGGGCGGAAAAACTTACAAAGTCTGATATTTGTTTTAAAAGAGGCCACGAGGCGATGTTGTCCCCATCCGATTTTCTACATGCATTATATTGACCAAGGCTTGGTCATTTCTTTCAACTTTTCATCTTTACACTCCATCTCTCTCTAAATTCCCAAGAGGAATTCTAGCCTAAGGGAAAAATCTGAAAAGTGTAATAGGAAGGAAAGGCTATTACAAGCTTGTGAAGACTATTGTGGTGGTGTTCTTGGAGAAAAAGGCTAGCAAGGTGTTGGATTAAGTTTGGCTAAAACTCAAGGTAACATTTCTTCTCTTGTAGTTGGTATTGGGCGTTGCATGTTTAATAGGAAGAACTTGTAGTTGGAAAAAAATGCACTTAGAGTAGTTGCATGTAAGAAATGGGGTTTGATTATGAAGGAATTGGTTTGGGGGATTTTATGAGCATGTTGTTGCCTAAATACTACATTAGACTTGTTGGGTTAGTTGTTGTAACTTGTGGGGCTGAATTTTACACACCAAAGTTTAGGTGTGTAATTCCCTTGGTGTTGGTTGGTTGTTGAGCCTTAAACATGGCATTTGAGCGTTAAAAATCGACCTTGGAAAAGGTGGCAAAGTATGTAGAAACAAAGGAAACGCTGCCCAATTTTCCGTAGGGAAATTGGTGACTTTAACTTGGAAAATTCTGCATTATAATTAGAGCTTGATAAACGTATTGTGGTCATTTTAGGTTGACATACTACGTGCGGTAAATTGGACTTAGCTTGTGGATCGAGAAGAGGTATGTGGAGCTTTTCTATCTCTTGAGCATGATTAGTTGTACCTATGTAGTACGGTAGACGTACAAGATTTGGAAATCTTCGTTTGTTATAAGTATTTGATACTTGCTTCGTTTTAAAAGAAAAGTATAAAAATCCCTTGGACTTAAGGGAATGTGTTTTACTATTGTTAACTCTAATATAACGGCTTTATGGGGAGTTGGTTATATTAGTTTGTGAAAGTTTAATGGAGAAAGGTTTTGATGTTTTGAACTTGTGGAAGGAAAATGGTTTTAAGGCATGAATTGCCTAAGGTTTTACAAGAAATGAAGTCACTTAATTTAGAAGCTTGAGATAATTTTAAAAGGAAATGTGACTTGTTTTGAAAAGAAATCGTAACTTGATACTATGGTGATTAGTATCTTGGAATTTTTGTATAAAAAGAGTTATTCCTTAAAAGGTTAGAGGTACATGATACTTGGGTTAAATTCCCGGATTTTTATTAAAAGACATGATCGTGCCTTAGGTATACTAAAATGAGAGGATGTATTAATACTATTAATAAGAAGTTAGGTGATTCTTAACTTGCTTAAGTTATGATAGGCCGGTAGTGCTTATGTTATGATATGATAGGCCGGTAGTGCTTATGTTATGATATGATAGGCCGGTAGTGCTTATGTTATGATATGATAGCCGGTAGTGCTTATGTTATGATATGATAGGCGGTAGTGCTTATGTTATGTATGATAGCGGATGAGCTATGTTATATATATATTGTTGGGTAAACCCGGGTTATTATTTATGCCATGGATTTGCTACCCATGACGCGAGCGCGCTTGTACTCATGCGGATCGACCATAGGATCCGTGCGGGTGAAATAGTCCACGCGAGCACGCGATGGTACTCATGCGGATCCACAGATCCGTGCGGTGAAATAGTCCCATGCGGCTGAAATAGTCCTATGACGAGGCGGATGACCTCATGCGGGTCCACAGGACCTATGCGGGCGAAATAGTCCCAGGAGTAGGATTGCTTAATGATACTACGGGCGAGGTACCCTGTTTTGGTCATGAGCCTCCTATTTTTATGCTATAAAATGTATACTTGTTACTCTCATTATTAGTAAGGCACAGTGCAACATAATTTGGTTTTATCTATAACTTTAATGTATTTTGGACTTATGATATTACTACAGTATTTTTCCAGTTTTACATACTTGGTACGTTGTGTCGACCCCTTCCTGCGTTCATGCCGCAGGTAAGGGAAAGCAGGTGGTAGATCCTCGTTCCTAGGATCCTAGGATCTTGTACTCAGGTGTCAGGAGCTCCATTTCTTCGGAGGCTCGACTTTTGGTATGGTTCTCCCTGGAGTCGTTGTTATTTTGTACATTCAGGGGCATGACGGGGCCCTGTCCCGTCATAGTGTTATTCATTCTTAGAGGCCTGTAGTCTTGTCAGAACTTGGTTCGTTAAGGATGTAACTGTTCGGTTTATGTACTTCTGGGTTAGCCAGTTTAGGCTAGACTATTCTATATCTTAATGGTTGTTTATCTTGAGTTTACATTCCGCTGGTTTTCTCTGATGTTGTGTCACTAGGGTGCCCGGGTTAAGGCACCGGTCACGGGTCCGGGTTCGGTCGTGATGAAACGCACTCGAGGAAAGGGGTCGATGCGAAATAATGTACTGAGTATGTAAAACATGAAGTACTGTAAATAAGATCATAACTGGCCAAGATACGTCAGGAGACAAATATAATAATCTGAATATCAATACAATTGTGCCTTATGAAATGAGAGTCATGTATGTCCATAGAAAATGAGTCATAAATACACTGCCCGACCCTCTAGTGAAGGACGCGGTGAAATCATATACTGCCCGGCCCATTCTAGGACTCGGTAAAATCATATACTTCCCGACCCTCTAGTGAAGGACGCGGTGAAATCATATACTGCCCGGACCATTATGGGACTCGGTAAAATCATATACTGCCCGACCCTCTAGTGAAGGACGCGGTGAAATCATATAAGGTACTGTGCACGAAACTGCCCGGCCCGGGACGCGGTGAAATGATATCATCACATTAGCACTAATAGATTATCATGAGCAACCATATGTAATTTAAATCATCATTTGACTCCCAATGGAATAAATAAAAGGCACTATCATGTCATGTATCATTTTAAATCATCATTAGGAATTAGGATTCATTAGAACTATGTACGTCCGTCGTACACTCATTTATGAAAATCATGCCAAAAAGGAGAAAGACTAGTTTCACATACCTTTTAGTCGAACTAACCAACTCAATATTAGAATACGTCTCGTCTAGTACTTCAACCTATAATAATGATAATACGTCTGTCAATTCTATAATTACTAACATACTTTATATCGAATGACGACTCTCTTTTCTATAAACATTCGGGCAGCACCTCCCCTATATATATGCACATCCACAACTTACAAACAAAATCAACAATACCAATAACAAGATGCAACTTAAAGATATAACCAAAACAATCTCAAATACTCCATATACGTCATCATAATACATTCCTTTTCTTTTCGTTCATGGAAGACAACAACAACAACCAAGGGGATTTATACACTTATTCCTCATGTTAATACATCCTCTTAATTCATACCAAATCAGCCCCTAAAATAGTCCATATACCAACAATAATAAGAATATAAAGTATCACCTTCCTACACTTTAATTTCTTTAAGACATGTATTAGTAATTACCACAATGTATATACATGTTCATAACTTAATTTCCAGCATTATAATCTCCACCAAAACAGCCCCTAAAATACAACACAACATGTCCAATAATTCCATACAAGTCTCTGTCAACACCCACAATACCAAACTCTTTTCTTAACTCCTTAAAATCCAATTCATGTTTCAACATTTTTATATAACCAATTATAACTTTAAACATCAAGATTTCTTTTCAATTTCAACATGCAATTAGTGACAAGGATAATAACAACAACACTCAAGTCCAATGTATAAAAACAGTCCCCAATTCGGCACTAACACCCCAAAATAGTCAGATGCATTACTCTTATTTCAAATTTCTCTTAAGACAAATTTATTCCTTACACTACAACAACATGCAACTCCAATTATACCATAAGAAGAAGAATTCTTACCTTAATTTTTCTCAAAACAGTCCCTAGAATCGGTACCCACTGCTTCCATTTTCTTCACCATTCTTCAACTTATAATGACATGCATGTGTTCTACAAGTTTAACTCCATCTTACTTACTTGTTTTTCTTCCAAAATGTTCATCTTCAAAGCCACAATTTCTTGGCTATGTTTCGGTCCAGTGGCTACCGTGACCCACTGTTTTGGGTGCTTACCATTGCTAGAAATTTAATAAAAGGATTAACCTTGGAAGAAGGAAATAAAAGCTTCAATTTTGGCTATGGGGAAGGAGATGGTTTCGGTTGAGAGAAGAGAGGGTTAAGTGAGAGAGAGTTTTGAATTTAAGGTTAGAAGATGAAAGGTTATATGTGTATAAGTGCTGATTTTTATTTTTGCATGCTGAAAATTATTTTACAACATGGTCCAAGTTCTCACAATTAATCAATCTTAGATCTCACTTCTTCTAAGTCCTGAAAATTTCATAAGACCTTGTATTCTTGATGTTATAACTTATATAATACGTTACTAATCCATAACAGGGATATACAACTATCATTATAAATTTCCATCGTCACACTCGTAGTAGCCAAAATTATTCTGGAATCACATCCTTTGTATACAAATTTCTGGATTAGCATATATAAGTATACTTTATATCCAAGATTCGAATCTTATTCCTTAATTACGTTCTCTAATTATCGTCTTGAACTTACGAGGTGTAACAGCAATGACCATTACTGACCGTAATAAATTGAGGATACTTCAAACGAAACAGTTGGGAGAGATTACTTGAGGAACGGGTGAGATGAGAAGTGGCTCCCGTATTCATGTACCAATTTTCATCGGGCTGCTGTAGAATTAATAAGCTAAAAGCCTGGCCTAATTCATTGGGGGCCAAGCCGTACACGGGCTGCTGCTGCTGGGCCGTTATTAAATGAGCCTGCTGGGTTGGTTAGGAAGCCGGTTGTGGGCCTAGTGAGGAGCCCAAAAAACCAGGCTTCCAGTGGCCTTAGTATTGGGTCGCTGTTGTTGTAGGATAAGGGCAGTGGTCGAGGCCCAACTGCTTGGGTTTGACCATTGGCTTAGACTGGCCCACTGGAAAGGCTGACTTACCTATGAATTTTGGCCTTCTCGTCCCCCACGCCCGTGGCCTCTACCGCCTCTACCATTTTCGCGGCCTTTGCCGCCTCTGCCACCACTGTGACTGCCCTGCGGTTGTTGGTTGTCCGGCGGGGGTGGCGGTTCTCACCGAATTTTCAACCGCTAATGCTTTTTAATTATGTTCGTCCTATTTGACACGTCGAGTTTCTTCCAATAGTAATTGTGAACGGGACCTGTTGAAGCTATATAATGGATCGACTTATTGGATCATAGTCGCTAGAGTATCGTAGTCACCCTTTGGTAAGCCAACAACTAGTTGTAGGACCATATTCGTTTCAGAAATTAGTGTCCCTACATTGGATAATTGGTCTATAACTAACTTCAATTATTTACAATACTCAGACATGTTGACAAAATTTTCAAACGTGTATTATTAAATTATTCCTCCAGGTACAAGACACGTGTGTACTTGTTATCCTGAAATATCTCCTCCAACCGTATCCATAACTCACGAGCCGATGCTCTAGTTTTCATAATCGTATGAAGCAAGTCCTTAGAGATGGTGTCATAAATCCATTGTTTGATGATAGCTTCAAGTCGACGCCATGTCGTGTCGTCGACCTCGATAGAGCAAGGGAATGAGCATCAATATGATCCAGCACGTTATAAGCACATGCATGAATGCGAAAGAGTTCAACCCACAAAGAATATTGACCATCTTTTTTATCAAGAACTAAGGGAATAAAGTTCTTGATATTGATGACGACAAATGCCGGATGGAAAGAAGAAGTAGATGATGGAGTGGGGGGTTGTGGGTGATGACTGAGGATGAGGAGGAAGTCGTGGGAGAGGTGGGAGTATCCATTAGAGGGGTTGAATTTTGGTTAGGAAGAAAAAAAATTTAGGGTTTGTGGGGTGGGGGAAGCCGTCAATAGAGAAATAGGGGGTGGGGTGGCGGTGGTCGATTGGAGGATGTTTTTAAGTATAGGTGTTTTTAGGGTTTGACTCTTGATATCATGTAAGATTGTATTAATCTCTCTTAAGGAGTTTTTCTAATTAATACAATATATATAGTGTGTGCAATATGAATCCTAATTGATTGAGGATCTCTACTTTACATAATTACACACTGTCAATATTAATTACAGAATATACGTGGAGTATATGGTAATATATTCGCTATCATAGTTAATTATTGAGTTGTCTCCTTTGCGAATCGACATGTTATTTCAACTGTACGTATCATATTGGTTCAAGTTGGAAAGTTGTCCCATTTCATTATTCGATCGGTTAACATCATTCACATAATTTGTTTTCTCATATAATATCATCATTGTTTTTGTAGACAACTTCTAGAAAAGAAATATCTTTAAAAGAGTTCCCCTTCTCTTTCAATCTTGAGCTTGGCTAGAGAAAACAATCTACTAAATATTCTTGAACAAGGCGATTATTTACGTACCATGTTCTTTCGAACGTTGTAGTTGTCCTGAAAAACTATTAGGTCACTCGTAAAATTAAAGTGCGTAAATATTTTTTCTGAATAATTACATGGTGCAACTTATATTTTTACCAAATTTTATTTCCAGCAATTCGTTACTTCTTGTAAGTTTGTACGCCTAATATGTGGATGCAACATAAGAGCTTACAAATTTGTTTTTGGCGTCACAGTTGTCTTCTGCATGCGCTCAAAAACGATAATTTTTAGGGTTTTTTTTTCATTTTTTATTAAATAGTATTAGCTATAATTTACTGTAAAGAGCATAATTCGCAGGTTTTAGCCCAATCAAAATAGGGATTGATTAACTTGAAGTTGTATTACTATTGAGTTGTTATTTATAATTTAAAATAATTTATAATTATTGTAATGTTATATTTACTTATATTAAGGGTCCACTTTTACGAATTATAACATGACCCCCAAAATATTTGAGACGGCTCTGAGTTGTACCAATAAGTTTACCAACTTTTTTCCTATTGAATTTTATTCTTGGACAACAAAGTTGTGAATTCTATTTTTGTTCAATTAAGCACGCGTAACCTTCACTTAAATAAAATATGGATTGCTAAAACTAACAGAAGTTAAATATTTAAGAAAACTCGTTTGCATGAGAAAATCAGAACAAAGTAAAATAAGATTAGCAAAAGGCATAAGCACACATGTAAAAAAGAAAGAATATTTCTGTTTTGAGACAACTCAGGAAGAAAATCAGATACTCGTAATATAAATAAGAGAATAGTGCATAAGCGTAGAAAAGAAATCACCATACTTATTTTATTGTCTTTTTCCCGGGTCATTTGCACTTTTTTCATATTTTGTCGTTTGTACTGGTCTTTAATTTTTGTCCCTCACGCATAAATTTATATTTTCACATTATAATATCTCATAAATTATGTCCGCTTCTTATAGAATTTATGCTCCTCTAGGCATAAATTAGATTTTAAAGGGCAAAAAATAAAGACTGGCCCATTCGAAGGGAAAACCATGCAATTTCTTCTCTTTATATATTAAAGTATTCAACTTCAAATTATTTGTTTTACGCTTAATCAATTTTTATCATATTATAAAACGGATGAGTAAACATATTTACTTATAAGCAACTCAATTTTTTTTAAAGTACTTGCATAGAATTTAAATTCTCCTATCACATTATTGTAGCATCAAATTTATCTAAAATGAGCTTTGCTGTTGATAATATCGCCCAGAAAATGAATTCCAAAGATCCAAGTAAGCCAGCTAGTAAATCAGAATCCGTCTCCAACAGAGACAAATAATACGTGTCAATCAACAAACACATGCAAACTCACACGTAACATTAATCCAATCTCCTCCTCCTCCTCTATATTTACACTCCTCTCCACTACTACTCTCATCTAAAAAAAATGTCTCAAATTCAGCCACGTCATGAGCACCAGCACCAGCTGTCACGCCAGGTGGCTAAGACCACCACGGCTGTGACGGTGGGTGGTTCGTTGATGGTGCTTTCTGGGTTGACCCTTGCGGCTACTGTTATTGGGCTTGTTGTTGCTACACCTTTGTTGGTTATTTTTAGCCCGGTTCTTGTACCTGCTGCCGTTACGATTTTCATGATACTAGGAGGGTTGTTGGCTGCTGGCGGGTTTGGTGCTACTGCTACTTTTGTTTTCTACTGGATGTACAGGTACATTGGTTGATACAGCATTTTCTATACGATGCTCTAAAATTTCAAAAAACTTTACTCTCAATGTTTCAATTTATGTGACATATAATTTGATATGAAATTTAAGAAAAATTTCTTAATCCTTGTCATAACATTTCTATAGCCCTTAAAGCTTGTCAACACACCAACAACATACCCGGTCTAATTTGAGAGAGCTAAAGTGTACGCAAACCCTAGGAAGGTAAGTAGAGAGACTATTTTCGATAGGCCCTAGCCAGGACCGTTCAAATATTTTGGAATTTTAATTCGTAAAAATTGACTCTTAATAAGTAAATATCACCTATGGGATGGTTAACTCTAATTAGAATTTTGGAAGACTTCAAATTGAGTCAGTAGGTTTGTTTTGGCAAATTATCACCTACTTTCTACTAGAAAGTGTCTAGGCCTAATAGGTTTGATTTGAAATTTGAATTTGAAGAAAGTGTCTAGGCCTAATAGGTTTGATTTGAAATTTGAATTTGGGCCTTTGGCGGTGTGTAAGCAAATTATCACCTACTTTCTACTAGAAAGTGTCTAGTCCTAATAGATTTGATTTGAAATCTGAATTTGGGTCTCCACATGCGCTCGCTACTTGAACTCAATCACTTTATTTTGATGGTGCATTCTGCAAATTATTTGTCTTTACAGTAAATTCTGGTTAAATTTATGTGTTCAATCATATAACGCCAGATAAATTTAAAAATTGTGTGTCCCGTCCCGTCTGCCACATAATAGTTTCACATAAATATTGATGTCTTAATAGAAGGTAAAAAAACCTTTTAAAAGTTTGAATTCTGAAGTTGTATATGTGGCAGGTATACCACAGGAAAGCACCCAATCGGAGCGGATAAGATAGATTATGCAAGAGATAGGCTAGCGCATGCAGCCCATGAAATGAAGGAGAAAGCTGAGCAGTTGGGCCATCAGGCCCAGCAACAGGTTAAGGGTACTTGAATTGAACATAAAGTCTTGAGGGAGAAATGCTTGTTTTATGGATTTGCATGCAAGATGTACTTTTTTTTCAGTTAATTTGTTTTGTCTCAGTTCTGTATTAGACTGTGAGTCGTCTGCTTTTGGATTTTGTGGTAAAGTTGTTTATGAATGACCTTGTAATAACATTTGTTTTTGGCTAAACAGGTCATGTATGTTCATTATTGTTTATTTGTCTTTCGTGGTTTGCCCAAGTTAAACATTTGTTATTGCATGAAACAATTTCTAACGTAATAGAGAGGAGGTGGTTCATTTTTCACGCGTAACTATTGAATTTTTTACGAGCAACTGTAGAACTCAATCAGCCAATACTTCCAGTCTCTTTTTGTAGAGGCACTCAAATTGAATAAGAGGTTTTCGATCGAATTAGAAGTATATTTTTATATTCAAATTGGATTAGTGATCTATTTCTAATTGAGGAACTATATTTTTATAGGAGTATTTAAGTTGGACTAGTGATCAATTTTAGACGAAACCTTAATGGTAATTAATATATAGTTTAAACCACACAGAAAGATAGACACATACACAGATTAGTAATTCAAAGCGCACGTGAAAATTATATAAATCAGTAATTTAAAGCGCACTCGAAAGGTGGAGACGCTCATCCAAGAACGTTATTGAGGGACTTGGCACATTCATGTTGAGCTTCGTAAGTTTTGACTGGGTTGTCATTGAATTTTGTAATATGATATTAATCTCCCATATAGAGTATAATGTCCATTCCTTATAAATAGGAATTTTAAACTTATACAAAAGAGGAATCATAGTCTTACCATAATTATATTTACACAATATATGAAAATATTCTAATTATGGGTAGGGATACAATTGTTTCTATGATATACATGTTTACACCCTTTCAGTCGGAGCGGGAGGAGGTCAGACGCTAAGACTGGATCTAAAGTCAAAGTCAAGAAATAACTGTCTGGGAAGTTCTTTGGTAAATATATCTGCATACTGATAGGATTATAGAACATGTAACACTCTGACATGGTCTAGTGCAATTTTCTCACCAACAAAGTGTAGGTCTATCTCAATGTGCTTGGTTCGCTGATGTTGAACCGGATTATGAGACAGATAGATAACAGAGATGTTATCACAGTACACAATAGATGCCTGACGCAAAGGACACTGAAGTTCTAACAGTAAATTTCTGAGCCAACAAATTTTAGCTACTACATTTGCAACGCCTCAGTACTCAGCCTCGGCACTGGAGCGAGATAGGATAGTCTGTCGCTTATCAGACCAAGAAATCAGATTATCCCCTAAAAAAATACAAAAATCGGAGGTGGAACGTGGCGTGTCCGGACACCCTGCCCAATCTGCATCCGTATAAGAAAGCAACATGTTTGGTGCAGAGGGGTATAGGTGCAAATCATAATCAAGAGTGCCTTAAATGTATCGAATGATACGCTTAAGAGCTGTGAAATGAGACTCCCTGCGGGCATGCATGAATAAGCACACATGCTGAACAGCATAAGCTATGTCTGGCCTGGTAAATGTGAGATACTGAAGTGCACTTGCAAGGCTCCTATACAGAGTAGGATCAGAGACTGGAGCACCATCCATAGCACTGAGCTTAGATTGCGAATCGACTGGAGTAGGCATAACTTTGCAATTCGCTATTTTAGCCCTGTACACTATCTCCTCTGCATACTTACGCTGACACAAGAACATGTGATTGGCAGACCTGGTCACTGATATCCCCAAGAAATAACTTAAGCTTTCTCAAATCAGTCATTGCAAATTCGGACTTAAGCAAGACAATAATCTAATTTTTCAATCTATCTGAGGAGGCAGTCAAAACAATATCATCCACGTATAGTAATAAGTAAGCAGTGCTACTACCTCGATGAAACACTCTTGCTGCATACAAACCCAATCTGCAAGATATACCTGACAAAGCAATCATACCACGCATGGGGGGCCTGTTTCAGGCCATATAGTGACTTACGGAGACGGCACACATATTGAGGGACTGCAAAATGGGTGAACCTGCATTTACGATGCATTAATCGCTTTCCTACGTCCCCATGTAAGAATGCATTCTTCACATCAAGTTGATGGATCGGCCAGTGTTTGTCCATGGCAATGCTCAAAACTGTGTGAATAGTAGTCGATTTGACAACTGGGCTGAAGGTCTCTCCACAATCAATGCCCTCCTGCTAATTTGTGTCATTAGCCACAAGACGGGCCTTATACCTCTCAAGATCCCCATTGTCTCTAAATTTGTGAAGAAAAATCCACATACAACGAATTACATTCACCCCCTCAGGTCTAGGTACTAAATCCCACATGTGCTGTTTAGTCAAAACATTGAATTCCTCATACATAGCTGCATTCCAATTAGGGTCCTGTTTGGCCAATTTTAGATTCTTTGGAAGTGGAGAGATGGTTTGGGCAGACAAGTTGAAATGGACTTTGGGATTGAAAATTTCATGTTTTGAATGAGTTTCCATTAGATGAGTAGGGACAGTGGGTGGCGGAGTGGTGTCTGAGACGGGGGGTAAAGTCGGATAAGGAGAAGGTGGGGGCGAAGCCGTCGGAGGCTCCGCGGCTCCTGGATCGAGCGTCGCGGCGCTTGAATGTTGACAGGCTTCTCTAAAGTTTGGGCGTCGTGGCGCCTCAGCACAGGGTCGCGGCGCTGTCGACGGTGTTCCTGAAGATTGCTCACTGGAAATCAGGCGCCGCGGCGCCTCCCCTTGGGGCCGCGGCACTGACGAAGGAACCGAGGATGTGAGTTGTTCGAGGATGAGGGGAGAGATGGCAGGCTCGTCAAGAAATGAGTAGTCCGATTTTTGGAATTTTGGAAGATTCGAAAACGGGAATGTGGTCTCGTCGAATGTGACGTGACGAGATATGTGGATTTGACGAGTCGACAAGTCATAGCATAGATAGTCCCTGCGGAAATCCTAGGAAGACACATGAAGTGGACCTAAGAGCAAGCTTGTGGGGGGCGATAGAGCTAAGATTGGGATAACACAGACAACCGAAAATCCGTAGATGATCATAGAAGGGGAATCTATGGTAGAGAATTTCGGTAGGGGTCATATTGTGAAGAGTGCTAGTAGGGAGAATATTTAGAATGTATTCTGACATTTTAGCAGCATAGACTCAGAAGGGTGGAGGGAGGTAGGCATGAATCAATAGAGTGCGAATCATATTATTAATGGTGCAGATGATTCTTTCAGCTTTATCATTTTGTGGTGATGTATGAGGGCTGGAGAAGCGAAAGACCATGTAATTATTGGTACAAAAGCGGTGAAACATAGAGTTATTGAATTCACGACCATTATCGCACTGAAATGATTTTATACCTTTTCCAAATTGTGTTTGAATGAACTGGCGCAACTCAAGAAATTTGACGAACACTTCCGATTTAAATTTAAGAGGATATAACCAAACGTAGTGTGAAAAATCATCAAGCAACACAAGATAGTATTTATGACCGAGAGAACTAGAGATAGAAGATGTCCATAAATCGGCATGTATAATATCAAAGGGAGCAAATGTAACACTAGTAGATGATTTAAACGGAAGACAAATATATTTGCCTAAGGAGCAAGAAATACAATTTTGGGCAAGTTTTCCATTACAAGCAATGAAATTGTTGCCTCTAAGAAAATTAAAAACTGGGGTTCCTGGGTGACCAAGCCTATTATGCCATGTTGAGGAAGAAATAACCGCTAGAGTGACGGGAGAGCAAGATCTGACAGCGGGGGTGGAAGTGAATGGATAAAGATCCTCGTGCTATTGCATCTCGTAAGAGGTGTCCCCGTATGAAGATCCTTCACAGTAAAACCAAAAGGGTCAAAATCCACAGAGACATAATTATTACGAGTAAATTGACGAACAGATATGAGGTTCTTAATCATGTGTGGGCATATAGAGTATTTTTTAGGGAGAAGGATGGATGAGGAGGTTGTGTGTATGAGGTAGAAGCCGGATGAAAAGAGGGTGACGACTTGGTGGTGGAATTTGTGGAGGTAGAAGCGTCAAGAATAGCGGGAGAATCCTGATCATCCATTTAGAGAAGAGGGGAAAGAAAAAGAAAAACCTAGAAATTTTGGAGGGAGGAGGGAAAGGCGCCGCGACAACCGAGAGGGGGGTGAGGGGCCGGCAGTAGCTCAACTAAAAAACTAGAATTTTTATTTTAGGCTCGGATACCATGTAAGATGATATTAATCTCCCTTGGGGAGTCTTTCATTAATATCAAAGTATATATAGAGTATAATGTTCATCTCTTATACAATAGGAATCCTAAACCTATACAAAAGAGGAATCTTAGCTTTACCATAATTATATTTACACAATATATGAAAATATTTTAATTATGGGTAGGAATACAATTGTTTCTATGATATACATGTTTACGAATTTATGTAATTGTCTATCATGTTATGTTATTGACAAACTTTGGTGTATAGATGGTAATGTTAATAGCGAAGATATCAGGAGTCTGGATTCTTGCATATCTTTTGAATAACTTTAATTAGCGACATACTGCAACAGACGAGAATGCTTAAAAGGATTTAAAGAACAACACTTTACACACAATTCTCCCGAAAATAGTCGCTCTACCTTAAGGTCTGCATACACTTTACATAAATTATACAGGCTCAGTGAGGCTCAACGGTTAACCAATAACATAGTTTCATACACGTTCTGACCTCAATTCATCACTTAACCGTACTGAGTTTAATATGGCTAACAATCCCTCCTGGAAGAATATTTTGAAGTACGTTGTTGGATGACTAACGTCACCACCCTGAAAGAATGTCTCAAAGGTGTTTGTTTTAATTTACAGTAACTTAATTCCACAAAAGAGAAGATTCTTCATTGTGGACTTGTTAAGGGTAGGTTTGGATAATCAATTATATTATTGCAAGTTGTTCAGTAATATACGTATAGTGAGTACTTGCTTAATATTCGCTTTTCATGTAAATGATTTACGAGTTGTATATGTCTTCTAAAGCCCAAAAAAATGAAATTTATGTAGACTTCAAAACATGAAGGTTACTAATTGATCTCACAGGTTAAAGAATTCATATTGTGATGGATGAAGCTCAGGTTCAAGTATGAAATTTGGGAATTTCAACCGATCTTCCCCAGTATTCGGTCTAACTTTCGGCAGCCTTCAAAAGAAAAAAACAAGGTTGCCTGTAATAAGCTACTTGGAGTAGATGCACCATGTGAAATTGGTCCCGGACCTCCTTCCATCAAGTTCATAGAGTTGTATTGCAATATGACAAGTTATGCTTCTTTCCTGTAATGTCAGCTTAAGGTGCAAATCTAGGTAGTTAAGGTTAATATATTTGATAATCACAATATTATTGCAAGTTGCTCACTAATATACAGTTTTTTTTCGTATGTTCAATGCGACCATATGATCAAATTGTGCTCTCACTGCTCTCCATTTGGTCATCAGAGCCGGCCCTGCCCAAGGGCAAAAAGGGCACTTGCCCTGGGCCCAAATTTTGTTTTTAGTTAGTATTATATTAAATTTATTATAACTATTAATCCTAGTCCCTAAACCAATCTGTTCCACTTCCACTCCTCTTGCCCTGCGCTTTACCTTCTATTAGCAATTGCTCTGCGCTTTTCCTTCTTCTTCTTCTTGGAAATATCAAATTTGTTTATGTGGAGATGGATTTCTCGAAGAGGGTTTCTCAAATTCCAGAGGTTATGTTGTTTTTTGTTTATTCTTTGAAGTATTAAAATTGCATTGGTTTTCCTTGTATATTATTTCTGTTTTCAAGTAACAATGTTCTCTAAGAAACACTTATCTGAAAGTCAAAAAAGAAAAGATAGAGATAAGAATTAACTCAATCTCAAAAGGGAGCTCTGAAAATAGAAGAGTACTTTTTAGAGTTTTTAATTGTGAAAGATACACCAGGATTAGGACTTTTTAATGAATTGCAATCTGTCCTAGAATTCATTGGTCTTAAAATTGATGATGTTAGAGGACAGGGTTATAATAATGGCTCTAATATGAAAGGAAAACATCAAGGTGTACAAAGAAGATTACGTGAAATAAATCCTAGAGCTTTGTTCATGCCATGTGATTGTCATTCTCTTAATTTAACACTATGTGATATGGCAAACTGTTGTGTGAAAGCGAAATCCTTTTTTGGGGTGATTCAACGCATTTATTGTGTTTTGCTAATTCTACAAAGCGTTGTAAGATTTTACAAGATTATGTAGATGGTATAACTCTCAAAACATTGTCAACTACACGTTGGGAAAGTCGTGTAGAGAGTGTTAAGCAATAAGATACCAAGCTGCTCAAATAAAAGAAGTTTTATTTAAAGTAGCAGAAACTAGTGAAGATGCTAAAGTAAAAAGTGAAGCTGAAAGTTTAGCAATACATGAACTGAAAATTTTTGAGTTTTTATTAGGCATGGTTATTTGGCATGATATCTTGTTGAAAATTAACTTAGCCAGCAAAAAGTTACAATCTAAAGATATGTGCATTGATGTTGCTTTAAAAAATATGGAGGGACTCATTTCTTTTTTTGAGAATTATAGAGAAAATGGATTTGCATCTACTATGATTGAAGCTAAAACTATTGCTTGTGATATGGGGATTGAACCCGAATTTCCTAAAAAAACGTCAAAGTCATAGAAAGAAACAATTTGATGAGAATGTCAATGATGAGACAGTACAATCAGTTGAAGAATCATTTAGAGTCAATTATTTCATCTGTGTAGTGGATATGGCTCTTTCTTCATTAAGGAGTAGATTTGAACAAATATAAGCATATGATGGTATTTTTGGGTTCTTGTTTAATTCAAAGAAATTAACTTCATTGGGTGATGCGGAATTGAAAAATTATTGTCTGAAGCTTGAAACTACTTTAAGAAATTGTGAGTCTTCTGATGTTGATGCAAGTGATTTGTTTTCAGATTTACAGGTGTTGCAATATCTTTTACCATCAGCAGTAAACACAATACTTGAAATTGTAGAGTTTGTAAAAAATATGAATTGTTTTCCAAATGTTTTGATTGCCTATAGAATACTATTGATTGTACCTGTGACTGTAGCATCTGCAGAAAGAAGCTTTTCTAAATTAAAATTATTGAAATCTTACTTGAGGTCTACCATGTCACAAGAAAGACTAAATGGGCTAGCAATCTTATCAATTGAAAAGGAGATGTTAGAAAAGCTTGAATTTGCAAGCATCATTGAGGATTTTGCTTCTCAAAATGCAAGAAGAAAATCATTTAAATAATACCTTTTTAGTTGTGATTTTGTTGTTTTTCACCTTATCTTGTAGGTGGTGATGTTGATATTTTGCTGGTTGGTGAGGATGCAAATGAATTTCAAGTAGGCTGCTGATGTTTGCTTTGGTTATTGAGGAAGAAAATACATTTTTTCAAGTAAGCTTTTATGCTCTTATGGTGTTGTAGGATGTGGCCACATTGCTTGTTTCTGGTGTACATTTAAGTCCATGAATCTATTTATGGAGTTAAAAATAAGAGTGAGTTCATCACTTGAATGTTATAACTTTTTATTCTAAATTTTAATATATTGAAGTTTGAATCGATACAATTTATTTTTGAATGTTAATTTTTTAGTTAATTTGAACATATTAGATCTTAGTTGAAAAATAAGAGTGAGTTCATCACTAAGTTTAAATATATATAGGGCCTAATTTTTACTTTTGCCCTGGGCCCTGAAAAATTCAGGACCGACACTGTTGGTCATCTGCAAACATAGGAAAAAGGAAAGAAAGTAACCAAAGATATTCTTGAGTTCCATAATGTAGAATTAGGTCCTTAAGCAGACCATGAAGAGTCATACAGAGAGAGAGAGTTGCTATCAACACATGTGAAGCAGACGAAATGGGTGTCTACATTAACAGGAGCCTGCAAAAAGAATTCACCAGATTGTTTCATCCTATTAACAGACATCATAAAGTTAAATATGATATGTATTACATATAACATGCGTTGGATTGTTAAGCTAACCGTCACTATCACTATACAAAAGTTGATATAGCGAAGGTTCATGACCTTGCGAAATCTTAAAGTGCAACTCAAATAGATGATACATATCACGTGTATATGATGAACAGCAAGAGAAGAGAAGAGAGAAAGCAAGCCAGAAACTTCGAACTTCATTACCGGACAGAATGACTTCCTCTGATTCCTGGAATGAGCCGTGGAGTAACCGGTAAAGTTGTTGTCATGTGACCTGGAGGTCACGGATTCAAGCCGTGGAAACAGCCTCTTGCAAAAATGCAATGTAAGGCTGCGTACAATAGACCCTTGTGGTTCGTCCCTTCCCCGTACCACACGCATAGCGGGAGCTTAGTGCACCGGACTGCTCTTTTATATCAAGTTTATATGATATATCCATAACTTTTTTATCTAAGTGTATATCCATAAACTAGCTGAAATAAAACCAGTTCCCCATTGTAAGCTCCCACAAGCACTTCACAGAATGTGCACTTCACAGAGCAAATCTTTAAATGCCTCTCATTGTTCTCATCTTGGCATCTTACTAAATGGGCTAAAATTGAAGTGTAAAGAATGAAGTCAACTTTGGCAGCATCTTTCAAGGAGAGGCTTGGTTTGCTCGTACAACCCGTTCTTCATGCATGATTCAAAAAGTTGTCGGATAATGAAATTATTTGTCATGATGGCTGATGAACCCATAAACTGTAGCCACCTTAAAACAAGATCAACATAACCGTCTTTAATATAAACTATCAAAACATCACTAGCATTCACATAAACTGAATATCCCATGACCTTCATTTCCAGTAAAATCTTTGCAGAAACGTCCAAAAGTTTCTTTTTGGCAAGAAGGGTTAGCAAGGTTGTATAAGTACTCAGACCTGCATTTGTCATTGAGTTATAAAGCTTCATTGCAGCATCTACATTACCAGAAGCAGAATGCATCTCCAGGAGAGAAGAATAGGCGGATGGAGTAGGTAAAAATCATGCCTTTTCCATATCTAAGAAGACAGACATTGCAACATCAAGCTTCCCAGATTTTGCATGGGACTCAACAATCATGGTATACATCTCATAGTTAGGTCTAAACCCTGATTTTTCATTTCATCCCACAGCCTTCACAAAAGACTCAATCAACGATACAAACATAGTGACAGACGGCCTTAGCTCAAAACCCTCATGCATTTCAGTATATACCTTCAGTGATGTGTCCAACACTTCAACCTCCCAGCTTTACCCATCGTATCAACCAACGAGGCAAAGATCCCAAAAACCTGATCGAAAGTTATTCGCTTTCATCTATTTGGAAGAGCTTGAACGCTGCATCAAAGTGTCCTGATTTTGCTAGGCTTGGGATCATTAACTCATAACTCGAGGCATCTAATGAACACTCCGCTTTTTCCATGTTCTCATATATCTCAAATGTCTTATATGGAAAACCATTGTTCAAGAACACAATGATAAGCGAATTATACGTCCCGATATCAACTACACAACCAAAATCTTGAATTTTCTTAAAACAACAAAATGTCACCTCAAATTTTTCTGCTTTAGCTAAGTACTGAATAACTCGATTATATGAAATAAACAATGAGGACACCCCATTCTCACCCGAATCAAGAACCATGTCATCGAAAACCGATTGAATTCCATCAAAATCTCTACTTTGATATCAATTTATCAAACAATGTAATATTACAGAGTAACTATCATAAATTCATAATGATAAAATTCTTCTTTTCTCCAATTAATGATGTAATTTTCGTTGAAACGATTAATTATGATCAATCAAATGTACAAAAGAGTAGCATCCTCAGAGTGACATACATCAAAGTTTTCGTAAGCAATCAATAGTTGAAAACTTTGATAAAATAAACGGAATATCTAAGAAAACCCCTTAAATTTGATGTATTTTATTTAGATTCCTCTCAAACTATACTTGATCCTAATTACTCTTATGCCTCTGAGGAACTCAGGACAATCAGGTCGAGCTTCCTAAGTTTTAACTAGGTTACAATTGGATTGGTGTAACGGTTGCTCGTGTTATGTTATTGATAAACTATGGTTGTATCGATTGTTATGTTGGTTGTTCATATTATGTTACTAATAAACTACGATGTATCGATTGTTATGTTAATAGCAATGTCAAGCAGAAAATTGAATTGGTAAAGTTGATATGGATAAACTGTTGCACCGCGTGGGTACGGTATAACGCGATATTGAGAGGAGTTAGAAATTTTATCCCTCGCTGTTGATTTTATGAATCACTCGACGTGTCGCCAATGTTTGTTGCATCGGACTTGGATTCAATATCAAATATCTATATCCTGCACATGAGCTCGACTTGAGAGCAAGGAAGATTTGCGGAAGCTTTTCTGTATATTGAATATCTAACACAATTACAATGAGAGATCTCTTATTTATATCTATCAACTACTACTGCTGAAAAGAAGAATCTAGAAGAGGAGATTAAAACGTGAATCCGTTAGGAACAACTAACTTAACACTCAATAAACTAATTGCTGCAATCTCATGTGTGCCTCTGCATGTTGTTACTGTGGTCCACATCTATGGAATTGAGGCTCACATCTCTTCACTTCTTGTATCGAATGAAACTTAGAAAGCTGCTCATTTTGTGTGCTGGTATTGATGTTGAACTGCTGCAATATCGAGCCTGGTTTGGGCTCAGTTTCCTTAAGCCCAACTGTGAGCAATGTGGGCTGCTCCTGCTTCTTGGGCTGCTTCTGCTTCTCATTATTTGGCCCAATGAATAGACTGTGTAATAATACCAATACTCTCAACACCCCCCTCAAACTAGGCACGGAAAACAAATTTTTCATGCCTAGTTTGGACAATAGATACGCATGTTGAATCCGAGTAAGACTTTTAGTTAGAATGTCCGCAGGTTGATCAGACGTCGGAATATAGAAAGTGGAAACCAATCCTTGTTGAACTTTCTCCCGAATAAAATGGCAATCAATGTCGATATGTTTTGTGCGTTCATGGAATACCGGATTGGCAGCAATTTGGATAGCCGACTTGCTATCACAATACAAAGGAACTGGCATACTTAAAACGACCCCAAGCTCGGCAAATAAACCAAAAACCCAAACTATTTCTACAACCAGTGATGCTAAACTCTTATATTCTGCTCCCGCAGAGCTCCGAGACACAGTTGGCTGTTTCTTGAACTTCCATGATATCCGGGAAGACCCAAAAACACAAAATATCCTGTGATAGACCTCCTGGTGTTAATACATGATGCCCAATCCGCATCACAATAGCCAGAAAGGGTGTTAGACTCACCAGCAGGCATGAACAAGCCCAATCCTGGAGCTTGCTTAATATACTTTACTACTCTGCAAGCTGCTACCATGTGAGACTCCTTCGGGGCTTGCATGAATTGACTGAGGCTCTGGACAGCAAAGTTAATATCAGGCCTGCTGTTTGTCAAATAAAGCAACCTGCCAATCGACCTCTGATAAGAAGCAGGATCCTTTTAGTAGGGGATCCTTCAGCAGAGAGTCAGAGGTCTTTCCATGTTCCTTAGCATGCACATGTGTATCATACAAAACAGTAGTAAGTTTGCTATTCAACTCCATGGGTGATCCAACTGGTTTAGCTTCTAATAACCCTATTTCAGCTATCAACTCAAGAGCATACTTTCTTTGATGCATAACAATCCCAGTTTTATTCCTAGCAAATTCAAAACCCAAAAAATATCTCAATTCACCAAGGTCTTTGATCTTGAAATGTTGCTACAAAATAGATTTGGTCTCATGTATAAGAACTTCATCATTTCCCGTAATCAGCAGGTCATCCACCCACCACCACTGTGTTGTTTACCCTCTTTGTAAGGAGAGAGTAATCCAAAAGACTTTGTGTAAAACCTGAGGACATCAAGGTTGTGGTTAACTTGATGTTCCACTGTCGCGAAGCCTATTTAAGTCCATACAATGATTTTACCAGCCTGCATACCTTTCCTTTTTCATGTGTGAACCCCTGTGGTAAAGTCATGAACACCTCCTCATAAAGATCTCCTTGTAGGAAGGCATTGAACACATCCATCTGATGTACAACCCATCCTTTTGCTGCAGCAACAGAGATTAATGTTCTCATTATCACCATTTTTACCACGGGTGAGAAGGTATCTTGATAATCAATACCTTCCTTTTGACTATATCGCTTGGCCACCAATCTTGCCTTGAATCTTTCTATTGTACCATCTGCCTTGTATTTAATCGTGTACACCCATTTACAACCTATAGCCTTCTTGTGAGCAGGTAAGTCAACTATCACCCAGGTGTGATTCTCTTCAAAAGCCTTGATCTCAGTCTTCATAGTCTTCATCCACCTCTGATCTTTGGCAACCTCAAAGTATGAGTGTGGTTCATATTCTTCAGCAAGTTTAGAAATGAAACTTCTATATGCCACTGAAATTCCAGCATAGCTTATATTGTCATACAGTGATTATAGATATGACTGACCACTTTCTGATCCTGCACCAGGCTGAATAAAATCTTTCATCCACAAGGGTGGTCTTCTGCTCATGTTGGATCTTCTCACTTCTGTGAGTGTGGTAGGTTCAGGAATTCCTGCAGCACTTTCCACACAATCAATTACTCTTTCATTCTCCATCAATGCTCCATCATTGCCAAGTTGTATTGTATCAGCAGTAACCATCTGTGCATCATCTGTAATGATTAACTCAGCTTCTCCAGTGTGGGCATCTATGCTCCTGGTATCATATACATCAATATGTCCTTCATCAGCATAGGAATTCTGCAACTCCTTGTTACTCCCTTTGAATTGCTTGAAAGGAAAAATATTCTCATAGAAGCGCATATCCCTGCTGACAAAAATAGTGTTGTTAGTCAAGTTTAATAATTTGTATCCCTTTTGTGTGGCAGCATATCCAAGCAAAACTGAGTTCACTGCCCTAGTATCAAATTTGTCCTTCTTCCTCAGATTTGTGGCATAACAAAGACATCCAATTACCCTCATATGAGACAAATCATGTACTTTGTTGTACAATATTTCATAAGGTGACACATCACCTAACTCCACAGATGGCACTCTATTAATAATGTAAACAGCTGCTTCTACACAATCTCCCTAAAACCTTGCTGGTAAACTACTTTGAAACTTAATACCTCTGGCAATCTCTAGGATATACCTATGTTTTCTTTTCACTACTCCATTTTGTTGTGGAGTATGTGGACAAGAACTCTGATGTATTATCCCAAGTTGTTTAAACAGGTCATTACAAGTTGTTAAAAAACTCTGTTCCATTATCTGATCTAACACTTTTGACAGCCATATTAAACTGCGTTTTGATCATTACGAAAAGATCCCTCAAGGCAGTAGACACATCAGACTTCACATTCAACGAAAAAACCCAAGTCCATCTTGTGTAATCATCAACAACTGTTAAGAAGTACTTCATATTATTTTAAGTAGGACTCTTATATGGTCCCCATACATCAAGATGTAATAGCTGAAATGCTATAGTAGTTATGCTATGACTAATTGGAAAAGGTTTCCTAGTTTGTATAGCCATAGGACATATTTCACAGTGCTGAATTGAAAAACTAGATCTATCTCCAATGCCTTTTATTTTCCTCAAGACTGACATTGGCACATATCCCATCCTCCTATGCCAAAGCTCAGCCTTCAGCTCCACTGCTGTGACTGAATTTGAGACAAATGCTTGTGCCTGTTTGTCCTTCTTTGAGTCTAACATGTAGAGTCCATCTATTTCTCTACCAATCTTCTTCACCTTCCCAGTGAAGAGATCCTGTAGGACAAAAAAATCAGGAAAGAATCTTGCTGAACAATTCAATTCTCTCGTAAGCTTAGAAACAGACAGAAGATTGAACTTGAAATTTGACACACACAAGACATGTTCTATAATATCACCTCCTGACAATTTGCAATGTCCTGTATGAGTTATTGCTGATGTGTCTCCAGTGGGTAACTGGACTTGCCCTGCATCTTCTAGCAAACCAACTTTTTCAATCATACTTTCGTTGGCAACCATATGATTAGTCGCACCATAATCTACTATCCAACTAAAACAGTCATTCTTCTTGTTATTTAACACAGGATTACCTGACATATGAGCCTTAGGGATATGATTTACATCTGCTGCATACTGCATACTAGAGGTTGCCCCATCCTGCTTCAGCATCTCAATAATCTTCTGTTGCTGCTCTGGAGTACATGACCTCAACAAGTGATTGAGTTGTTCATGTGATCCCTGTTGTTGTTGCCTATAGTGGACATTCCTTTGATCTGAATGTCCATAACCATCATAGACATGCCCATGATTCCTTCCTTCACCTGCTACTATCATATTTGATTTTTTCTTTCCTTTTGAATCCTCAGGATATCCTACGAGCCTATAATATTTTTCTCTGATATGTACTTGCTTTTTACAATAGTCGCAGAACATCAATTTGTAGCATCCCTCTCTAGTATGAAGCGGGCCAAATAGAGAATGAAATGCATAAAAAAAATAGTTTTCATCCTACAATGATCACAGTATGCATTTGAAACATATGATTTCTGTTGCTGTCTAGGTTGAGAAAACCTGCTAATTAAAGCCAGGTTCTCAGTACCATCTCCTACAGACATATATCCTCTTGTAAGCTGCTTTTGACTCTCATCTTGAGCCACCATTGCATACGCCTGATTAACACTAGGAGTTGGAGTCATCAATAAAATGTGGCTTCTCGCTTGATTGTATCCCTCATTGAGTCTCATTAAGAACTCTAACAACCTTTGATTCCCTAGATGATTAATATACTCCCTAAGGGCTAGTACATTCGCATGTAGGAGGAGGGATGATTGAGTCTATCTCATCCCACAGATCATTCAATCTAGAATAGTATTGTGATATCGGTGAAACTCCTTAATTCAACATTGTCATATCCTTCTTCAATTGATAGACTCTCGACAGGTTTATTTTGTCAAACCTCTCTTTCAAGTCATTTCATACATCATACACAGTCGATCTATATAGAATACCACTCAATAAATTTTTGTTGACATTCCTCATGATCCAAGACATGACCATTGCATTGCAGCGATCCCATTGATTCACATAGTTGGAACCATAGGAATCCCTCTTCACAGATCCATCAACAAAATCGATCTTATTCTTCGTTAATAAGTTCAGTTTCATAACGCGACTCCACAAGTGTAGTTCTCCATCTCTATCAATTGGATCTCAACTTGTATAGCATTATGAGTGTCAGAAGCACTCAAAAAAATGGATGATTATGGTCGACAATGTTCGAATTTGAGTTCGAACTCATATTATCAATACTTGAACCAAGTTGGTTATCCATTTTCGTAAGTAAGCTTCAACTACAAATCAACACATATGTAAATTGGTCGCGCAGAAAATAGCACCGAGTCCTCCAGAGTTAATTTGTCGATCTACTATTGCAATTTTGTCAAAGACATCCGAGATCTATCCTCCCAAAGCTTTGATACCATGTTGATTTTATGAATCACTCGACGTGCAACCAATGTTTGTTGCATCGGACTTGGATTCAATATCAAATATCTGCTTCCTGCACATGAGCTCGACTTGAAAGCAAGGAAGATTTGCGGAAGTTTTTCTGTATATTGAATGTCTAACCCAATTACAATGAGAGATCTCTTATTTATATCTATCAACTACTACTCTGAATTCTATATATGAATGAAAGCTACGTTTCGACAAATAGGTCTATTTATATACATTGGTCGCCTTATAAAGTAGAGCCGCCCTCTATAAGCTAATTTTGTTCCTTCGTGAACTGAACCATACTTAGCCACTTCCCATCTATCTGGCTAACCTATGGTGTACCGGTTGTTATGCCAATAGCAGCGCCGGGCAGACTCAGGGATAGAGCAAAGACAACATATCTTAAAGGCAATGTACTAAGAAAGCGCAACTCTATTAGACCTTTATCTGGAACAACTAACTTAACACTCAACAAACTAATTGCTGCAATCTCATGTGTGCCTCTGCATGTTGTTGTTGTGGTCCACATCTATGGAATTGAGGCTCACATCTCTTCACTTCTTGTATCGAATGAAACTTAGAAAGCTGCTCATTCTGTGTGCTGGTGTTGATGTTCAACTGCTGCAATATCGAGCCTGGTTTGGGCTCAGTTTCCTTAAGCCCAACTGTGAGCAATGTGGGCTGCTCCTGCTTCTCATTAGTGGGCTGCTTCTGCTTCTCATTATTTGGCCCAGAATGAATAGATTGTGTAATAATACCAATACTCTCAACACTCGCCTCTATCACTTCCACACACTCATGGGTGATAGTGTAGCACCACTCCATTGCCCGATTAAGGCGTCTAAGCCACTCTTACTAAATTTTGCGAATGCTAACCTCAGTTGGATATCACGACATCAATTGGTTTAGGAAACCAATTCCTAAGGTGACAAAACTACCAATCTATTGCAATGTTGCTCCGGCACGACGACGATACCGATGGATTTTGCCAAAAAGAGCATGAGCTGAGGCCTAGCACCATCAAGCTTCCAATAATGAAACTCTCGTTTCTAAGGCAAACTTGATTTAACATTTGCGCTATTACAACAGACAAACAGGAAATGGAGGAGATCAACTATTTGTCAACAGTTGTAGAACTAGTGCGTCTTTGGTTTTTATACAACAGAAGGTCAAGCCAAAAGATCTCAGTCAAGGTATGCAGCAGAAATGGTTCCATGTCAAAACAAAAATAGCTCTTGTACATTACAAAACTCGAGTGAAAGACCAGGCCATAGAACTCAGCGCTCATGGAGTATCATCTTTAACACTCTTAGAAATGGCAATGACGTTGAAGTTCATTGAGTCTGGATTTTTTTTAATCATCTTTTGTATAACTTTAGCAGCATCCTGCAACAGTCGAGAATTGCTATGACTCGAAAAGGATTTTAAATAACAATGTACTCCACACAACAGTCTCGGGAAAAATTTAGACACACTGTTTACCACAATAACATGTGTTATTACTAAATCATAATACATACATGTTCTGACCTCAATTCATCACTTAATTGTAGTGACATTAATATGGTTAACAGTCTCTCCCGGAAGTACATCTTGGAGTGCATTGTTATGAGTGTCTCAGATGTGTTTGTCCTAAGTTTAATGTAACTTTTGCTGCAAAAAGAAGGCTTTTTATCGTGGACTTGTGAAAGGATAGGTTTGCATATCCTGAGGAAACAATATGCTGCCATTGCCAAACCCATTTATTGTACTTCCCCCTCTGCCTCATTTGGTCCGCTAGAGAGTTTTCAGATTGTTAGTACTTGCTTAATATTCACCATTCATGTAAATAAGTTCAGTTTCATAACGCGACTCCACAAGTGTAGTTCTCCATCCCTATCAATTGGATCTCAACTTGTATAGCATTAGGAGTGTCAGAAGCACTCAAAAAAGTGGATGATTATGGTCGACAATGTTCGAATTTGAGTTCGAACTCATATTATCAATACTTGAACCAAGTTGGTTATCCATTTTCGTAAGTAAGCTTCAACTACAAATCAACACATATGTAAATTGGTCGCGCAGAAAATAGCACCGAGTCCTCCAGAGTTAATTGTCGATCTACTATTGCAATTTTGTCAAAGACATCCGAGATCTATCCTCCCAAAGCTTTGATACCATGTTGATTTTATGAATCACTCGACGTGCAACCAATGTTTGTTGCATCGGACTTGAATTCAATATCAAATATCTGCATCCTGCACATGAGCTCGACTTGAGAGCAAGGAAGATTTGCGGAAGCTTTTCTGTATATTGAATGTCTAACCCAATTACAATGAGAGATCTCTTATTTATATCTATCAACTACTACTCCGAATTCTATATATGAATGAAAGCTACATTTCGACAAATAGGTCTATTTATATACATTGGTCGCCTTATAGAGTAGGGCCGCCCTCTATAAGCTAATTATGTTCCTTCGTGAACTGAACCATACTTAGCCACTTCCCATCTATCTGGCTAACCTATGGTGTACCGGTTGTATGCCAATAGCAGCGCCGGGCAGACTCAGGGACAGAGCAAAGACAACCTATCTTAAAGGCAATGTACTAAGAAAGCGCAACTCTATTAGACCTTTATCTGGAAAAAGCTGGAAGAAAGGCGAGAAAGAAAGGTTGTTGAAAAGAAGAATCTAGAAGAGGAGATTAAAACGTGAATCCGTTAGGAACAACTAACTTAACACTCAACAAACTAATTGCTGCAATCTCATGTGTGCCTCTGCATGTTGTTGTTGTGGTCCACATCTATGGAATTGAGGCTCACATCTCCTCACTTCTTGTATCGAATGAAACTTAGAAAGTTGCTCATTCTGTGTGCTGGTGTTGATGTTGAACTGCTGCAATATCGAGCCTGGTTTGGGCTCAGTTTCCTTAAGCCCAATTGTGAGCAATGTGGGTTGCTCCTGCTTCTCATTAGTGGGCTGCTTCTACTTCTCATTATTTGGCCCAGAATGAATAGACTGTGTAATAATACCAATACTCTCAACACTCGCCTCTATCACTTCCACACACTCATGGGTGATAGTGTAGCACCACTCCATTGCCCGATTAAGGCGTCTAAGCCACTCTTACTAAATTTTGCAAATGCTAACCTCAGTTGGATATCACGACATCAATTGGTTTAGGAAACCAATTCCTAAGGTGACAAAACTACCAATCTATTGCAATGTTGCTCCGGCACGACGACGATACCGATGGATTTTGCCAAAAAGAGCATGAGCTGAGGCCTAGCACCATCAAGCTTCCAATAATGAAACTCTCGTTTCTAAGGCAAACTTGATTTAACATTTGCGCTATTACAACAGACAAACAGGAAATAGAGGAGATCAACTATTTGTCAACAGTTGTAGAACTAGTGAGTCTTTGGTTTTTATACAACAGAAGGTCAAGCCAAAAGATCTCAGTCAGGGTATGCAGCAGAAATGGTTCCATGTCAAAACAAAAATAGCTCTTGTACATTACAAAACTCGAGTGAAAGACCAGGCCATAGAACTCAGCGCTCATGGAGCATCATCTTTAACACTCTTAGAAATGGCAATGACGTTGAAGTTCATTGAGTCTGGATTTTTTTTAATCATCTTTTGTATAACTTTAGCAGCATCCTGCAACAGTCGAGAATTGCTATGACTCAAAAAGGATTTTAAATAACAATGTACTCCACACAACAGTCTCGGGAAAAATTTAGACACACTGTTTACCACAATAACATGTGTTATTACTAAATCATAATACATACATGTTCTGACCTCAATTCATCACTTAATTGTAGTGACATTAATATGGTTAACAGTCTCTCCCGGAAGTACATCTTGGAGTGCATTGTTATGAGTGTCTCAGATGTGTTTGTCCTAAGTTTAATGTAACTTTTGCTGCAAAAAGAAGGCTTTTTATCGTGGACTTGTAAAAGGATAGGTTTGCATATCCTGAGGAAACAATATGCTGCCATTGCCAAACCCATTTATTGTACTTCCCCCTCTGCCTCATTTGGTCCGCTAGAGAGTTTTCAGATTGTTAGTACTTGCTTAATATTCACCATTCATGTAAATAAGTGAAAACTGTGTAGACTTCCAACATGTAGGTTCTAACTGATCTCACGGGTTAAAGAGTTCAGGTTGTAGTACATGAAAAGAATACAGGTTGTGGCGGATGAGGTTCAGGTTCGTATGATTTGGAATTCAGACCGATTTTCCCCCACTGTTTGGTCTAACTTTCGTCAGCCACTAGGTTTTAAAAAGGAAAGAAACACGGAAGGTTACCTGTAACAGGCTGCTTGGAGTAGATGCACCATGTGAAATTGGTCCGGACCTGTCTCCATCAAGCTCATACAGTTGTCCTACAATGTGACAAGTTTATGAAACTTCTCGTCTTCTGTAATGATAGCTTAAGGTGCAAATCTAGGAAGTAAAGGTTAATCTAGAGACAATAACTATATTATTGCAAGTTGTTCACTAATACACAGCTTCCATTTGTATGTTCAATGTGAACATATGCTTAAATTATGCTCTCAATGCTCTCCATTTGGTCATCCTCAAATATATGAAAAAGGAAAAAAACTAATCGAAGCTTTTCTGGAGTTCCATAATGTAGAATTAGGTCCTTATGCCGACCATAGAGAGAAAGAGAGAGTGTGTTACCATCAACACATGTGAAGCAGATGAAATGGTCCTCAACATTTACTGGAGCCTGCAAAAAGAATTCACCAGAGCAAACTATTAACAGACATCATAAAGTTAAATAGGATAGGTAATTATGTTAAGAGTCCCACATCGGAAATGGAATGAGAACATGGACTCTTTATATGGATTTGAACAATCCTCACCCTATAAGCTAGCTTTTGGGGTTGAGTCAGACCCGCCCAATTCATTATTTCCGATGTTGGATCCCCATATTAAAAAATTGTCCACGCACCGGATGTCCAGCCCTGGGCGCAAGGTGGGGTGTTAAGAGTCCCACATCGATGGGTTAAAGGGAACATGACTCCTTATATGGACTTGGACAATCCTCCCCACGAGCTAGCTTTTGGGGTTGAGTTAGGCCCACGATCCATTCTTTACCTAGTATCATAGCAGACTCATTCTAACTCTTTGTTCACCGATGTTGGGCCCCCAAATTATATCTTCCACGCTCCAGTTAACGAGGTCTGGGCGTGCGGGGAGTGTTGAGAGTCCCACATCGGAAATGGAATGAGAACATGGACAATCCTCACCCTATAAGCTAGCTTTTGGAGTTGAGTTAGGCCCACGGTCCATTCTTTACATATTACATATAACATGCACTGGATTGTTAAGCTAACAATCGCTTTCACAGGATACTGTCCATTTCGAAGAATACAAATAAAATGTTTCTACAAATGTATAGCAAATTTGACACAGGCACACTAAGACAATCGAAAGGTGTGATTAGGAGATTAGTACTGCATTCAGAAGAGACCAGTCAATCACAGTTGGTGCCACGTCATAAAGATCTCTTTTCTTTTTTTCTCTGAAAAAACTATTCAAGACTCTAATATTCTTAAAACAAGACAACCACTAGCGGCATTAGGCATATCTTTACCTTCCTATTCAAAAGCTTATGATAAAAGCCTCCTTGCCATGTATAGACAGCTTGAACTGTTTCACTTAATTCAAGGAAAAGTAACATATAGAGAAGGAAAAATCCAAAATGGATGTTTAAACTTGTTAACAAAGAAGGGAATATAGGAGTAATACACATGAAATATCCAATTCAAACATTGGATCCAATACAAATTTTATGGATATTAAAAACTAAACTGCAATTGAGGTGTCGTTGATCAAATAACAACTAACAAGAGCACCGATAGGAGGGCCTCCCATGAGCTATGGGGTAAACTTGTCAACCTATGAAGACTTTGAGGAAGTATTATGCAATCAAATTTTTAGTCAAAAAACTAGAGAACAAAAGTGGTGCCTCAGACGAACACAAAGAGGTGAAGTTCTATAAGGTGGGTTTTGAAATAAACCTAGCCTCTTTAGCTGGCATACAAACACATGGGTCGTGTCTGAGATGGACAAAGTAAGGACATGCAGACAGTAAGTTGAAACTACAGGGCATGTCAAGAATTGACCAGAATACTGCAAAGATTTTATAACAGAGCCTATCAGCAGATAGTGTCAAAAGCAGAGAAAATTGACATACTCCATAACCCATAGCTTGATAAGAGAAGCCAAGTAATAAAAAGATCAACAAAACTAAAACACGACACTAATCCTAATTATTCAGATCTATTCAAATCACACATATATGCCCATTTGGTTTCCAAGGAAGTTCACGGGTTTCAATATTTCAGGAAATGTGTGTACAAGAAATAGCAAAAAGAAGTGCTGTCACATGTCCAAGATGGTATAACGCATAACTGAGTCCCTGGATTTTCGAACTCCAAACCTTTGTCTTTAATTAGGAGATGGTGTGCACTTAGAAAAACTTCTTAAGAATGACATTAAGCGAAGAGAACCGCCTCATTGTTGGTAATATATTTATAACTACACTTGCAGAATCAGGTTTTCTTGTAAGAACACTAACACTCTCTATATAGGTCTTCAACCACCTTCCAGAATTGTATACTATCCTCAGTTATCTGTTTACCACAGCAAAATCTTTTGAACTACATATTTATAAAGTAATTTCTCAATTTGTGGTAATAATACAACCATGTTTTGAATGTCTCAGCAGATTCAATGTGCATGCCCTTAAATTAACTAGAAACAAAGTCAACTATTAATAGAATCTTATGCTGGTTCAATTTTGCATGAATAAATTCATTTCGAAGTAATTAGTTCACCTCCAACAGAAAAACTTTTTGGGGGCAGGGGATCAGTTGTTCAACCAACTTTATTTGAAAATTATTTGAAGCACCCGTACGTCATGCTTGATTATTAATCACATTAAGCAACATTTCTAACTTAAGAATTTCACTTTCTCTAGGCCAAGGGACAATATTGAAGCACTATAGATAATCAGACTTCAAACTAGTCAAATGGTTAGAATTGCAAAAGAACAAATATATTTTCCCAATAATATGCAAGAGGTTTACATGAAAAGAGAACTGTCTTTTTAATATTTATAGTTGGTCACATCATCACTACATTATTATTTAGAAAACTAAGAAGATACGTGAATTCTAACCTCAGTGTCACCAGCAGCAGCTGCTACTGAATGAGCAACTTCCATCTCTCTATCACTTTAAAGAAATGAAGCACGCTGCATTTTATACTTGCATGTATTAGAGCTTCGTGAATACTAGGAAATGTTACGTCAGTAACCAAACTGAAACTAAACCAAAATGAATACCTCCATCGGGTCCATGCGTGCAGTTGATTTAAAGAACTTGTCCAATAATGATCCCTCGTCTATAGAGCACCAAAAAGAGTATTGGCATCATTAGATAGATAGGAAGAGGAATGGGGTAGGAATCATGTGGAACTAGACTTAGGGATTGTTGCAAGAGTAAAAGAAATTGATGATAGATTATCTTACTAAGACTAGCAACACCATTAGTGCGTACGTTCAGCAAACAACATTAAATAAGGAACTAAAACTATATTCTAGGAAGATATGGATATCTTGGTCCAAGGCATCTTAAATGATCAATAAATCTCTAATGGGGAGATCCAAACAGAAATGAGGGTAGATATGACAGTTTCTAACATGTGAATTGAGAATATGGTTAAGGTACAAAATATGAAGGTTGAGTTTGCCCGGGGGACAGTTTATTCGGTTGGAGACTTGTACATGTATTGGGGAAAGTGCGAGATTTAGAGAACATCTAGTTGAGGAGAACCTATAATTCACCTTAAAGTTTGGAATCACGACTTCGAACAGTCCCGCAGACAAAAGCTGGTATTTAAGTGGAGAAATGGCAGTCCCTTATCCACCAAGTCTTGAACCATGACCCAGCTGGCCCCCGGATTTTTCAGTTACAATAAAAAAAAAAAAAATGGAATGACATGGAGCTGAATTTAATAGAATGGATATAGTGTATTCATATAGTTGATTCCAACTAATACAAGATGCAGCTACAGTTGATTGATTGACAAAAAACGTAAAGGTCATTCTCAAATAATTCATTCTTGAGAATAAGTCATGATGTAACCAAGGAAGCCAGTTCCTACACTACACATCTCCTGTAGATGATAAATGAAGCCATTAAAAAGCAGAAACCAACATATTAAGTAACTTCCCAGTCAAGGAAACACAAGGTGATCATAAGGAATCCAATGAACTTGTCTTGGTTGTCTATGATAACATATTTGATGCAAACAATAGATATTTACATAACAAGGACCAGTTCATTGCATGCAAATTAATATGACCTACCAAGTTTCATCTCTGAGGTGATATTCCCAATAGCATGAAGCAGGCCTATTGTTCCACATGCATTTCCCACTGTTTGTTTCATGAAGTAAACTTTACTAGTGGGATCCTGCACCTGCAAGCAACTCTCATGAATAATTCCTAATTTAGAATTATGCAGCCCAATATAAGATACATTTAACAGTTAAGGCACTCATACATTGCAATACCGCTCAGTCAAAGAAAGGGAAGGCAGACATTGTCAAGGATGTTAGGAAATATTTTCAGCGAAGAGAATGTTGCACTTGACTGCATTTATGAGATAGATCTTTGAAATCCAATGTAGCACCAAATTCTATCATATTGCAATGTCTACCAATTCATTCACTAACACACACTACCAGTGGGATGAAATAGTAGCTGATTCAGATAAAACACAACTTAGAAGAACTAATGAAAGATTCGATAGTAGCAAGAAGTCAAGAAAAATTAAAATGAGGATAAGATCAAAGATGCTGAGAATTTAGGTTCCCAGACATCTACCATAGGATGTCATGCAGGCAACCGCCTCTTCAGCCAGCAAGTAAAAGCTTCCCAATTAAACTAAAATCTGCCTAAGAGGATCAACAACAATGTTACACAATGAACTACATAACAGTTAAGCAGGTGCAATGACATTATCAAGTAACAACCAGCTCAGAACAGAAAATTCAGTAGTAAGAGATGGCCAACCAAATAATTCTTAAGAAAAATCAAAGGGTGATGATGAAAGCACTGCATAACTTAATAACAAGGTATAGTTCACAAATAAGGCAATGAGCTCATCACGGTCACCTTTATTTGGCTGTCTTGATGTGCTCTCTCTGCTTCCATCTGAAAATACATGGCATGTAATTAATGAACTAGCATCAAACTAGGAAAAAAAAGTACAAAATCAATCTTATTTCCTTGTTACAACAAACCTGTGGTGTGAGAGGAAAGAGAAACAAAACAGCAAGGACCGGCTTGGGCACCATTTCCAAAAGTTCTTCATCCAACCCATAAACATCATAGCATTCTGCCTCGTCCGGTGGAACACCAAGACCCCAAATGAACTGCTCAATTAAGCAAAAAAAAACATATAACAAAATAGCGTCAATAAATTACATTATCACATTATCACTTGACCCTTTCATGTATGTGGTTTTTCCCTTCTCTTGTGGATCGATAGACAATAAACATATACATTAAAAGCATGCTTCTCAGCCTTGTGAAAAGCACTAAGTAGTTTTTTTTTACTCAAAAAAAAAGGTGAAAGAAAGTTAACCTTGTCATCCCTATTAGTGGGTAAATACTAACATTCAGCTCATCTAACTTTTTTTTATATAATCAGTGGTGTCCAGAACAGCTTGCGCACCTCGACTAATTCCACAGGATACATCCACCTCCCACCAACACCGTCCACCAAGACTAGAACAGATAAGACGAAATCACCTAGTATTTTTTTCTCTTCCGGAAATAACCTTGAGACCTCATAGTGCTCAACCCACTTCAGCTAGTCAACTTATTAAATAGTACTCCCTCCGTCCCAAAATATTGTTTTTCTTTTTAAAGTCAATTTGCCTAAATTTCAAAGTTAAATTAGATATATTAATTCAATATTTTAAAATTAAAATTTAGATATTCAGAAACTATACGAAAAGTATTATAAGTTATTATTAATATGATACAAAAATATAGGTCAAAATGTTATCAAAGTTTATATAGTTTTGACTCATGAAAAGAGTAACGTGACAAGTATTTTGGGACAGAGGGAGTATGAAATACTAAAATCAATATATTTGGAAGTTAATTCAATGAAGTTTAAATTGCAATAATTAATTCACGAAAAAGAATCACCAAATATCATGCTTTTACTACCAAAAAAGAATTAACTCGACAAAATGAAAATATCGAACAGATAGGCAAAAAGTAAATAAACGGATACCTGATTCATGACATCAGGGTTAGCTTCAAGAGGAATCCAATTCTTAACACAAAGACTTTCAGCCATTGATTCCTTTTGCTCTTTCTCTCTTCTTCTTCTTTTCTTTTTTTGGGAATTTGGGAACTATAGCAAAAACTTAACAGCAAGAGGTGTTTATACCAAATTATTACATGTGTGTTTGTTTAGACTTTTGTCATCTAATAATGATTAAACAATTTATATTTTATTTTATTAAAAATATTTAATTATTGACTTTCACTCCTTATTAGTAATAATTTCTTCTATCTGATACTTAATTAAATGAATGTCAGCAAGAAGTGTATCTTGCTTGAAAGATCGTTGCCGAAAAAAGGGCTATTAGATGGGGTAATTGATTTGGCGTGTGTGAAGTCTAACTATGAAAAGTGCCTATAAATTAGTTTCGACACCTCACTTATTTTACCTTATCATTCTCCCTTGCTTTTCCAATTTTCATATGTATGCCCCTTTTAATTGTAGAGTTATCAAAAGTATTCAAAATGGAAATATGCAAATATTGTAAATATTTCTAGATCGTATCTTAGAACATTATACTCCTAGCATATAGCTTAACTAAATTTTCATGTCTCTCTTACATGTTCTATCTTGTGATAATGTATTCCCAAGTTGGATTGTGAATATTGTTGTGACATTTGCTATTTTAGGGATTTATATAGAAGACAGTTTTTACAACAAAAAACAGTGCTTTGTTACATTCTTTTTCCTTCTCATTTTCTGGGTGAAAGCATAAAGATCCTAATCTTAGGAATTCTATAATTGTCGAATACTTTTACCTGAAGATTTAAGCAGTTGTCTTTATTATATTGATCTGTTTTTTAACTTTTTCATGATAGCGTGGTTTAGTTCACCAATTGAAAGTCTTTTTACCAGGGAACTTTTTTGTTGTTCAGTTGATGATTGGTTCATCTTCCGATCATTAGCATGATTTCTCATATACTTGGCTTCCATTGTATATCTATTGTAAGATTTCTGAAACAGAGAGTTATTGTGTCCACTAAAGGACAACCTGAAGATCTTGCTAGTCCTAAAGATATTCACATCGTAGTCTAACGTGTGTGCAGTGTGATACGACAACGAGCACTCAAATTTTGTTTCCCTATGTAAGGACCATCTGTAGAATCGCTCCTTCAATGCGTGTGGATCACATGTTCAAAGCGTGAAAACAATATCTTTACATAAATGCGAATAAAATATTGCATACGTAGACTCCCATACTCCCACGAGTCGGAAAACACTTTGTGATGAATGCTCATTGTTGTCGTATCACAAAATTGTTAGACGGAGTTGACACAAGCACAGACGGGCAACAATAAGACGTGATGAATTAGATAAATATGAATAATACTTTGTTTTGGTTTTCATCATGAATGATCAGTTTATCTATTGGGTGGGTTATAATCTTTTCATTCACCCTTATACCTAGGTTTTCTCCTCTCAGCAAATGCAGCAAGGCCTTCTAAGCGATCTTCTGTATCTAACAGCTGTTCATAACAATCCCACTCCAAAGCTAAAGCTGATTGCATATCTAGCTCCACTCCTTTATCAATCGCACATTTTGCCATCCTTAAAGCCAGGGGACCCTGTCACAGAATATATGACAGTTAGCAAGTAAAAGACGGGCATGAAAAGAGTGTCTTTAGCACACGCCTCATCAATGTTTATCTTACCATCTCTCCTCGTGCATGTTTCAACTTAATTTTTTCGTCATTAGATTTAACTTATTCTCAATAAAGAGCAAAAGCATTATGGACATTCCACACTAGAAGAGCATAGTTAACAGGGGGGGAAGGAAAAGGAAAACAGAAGGCTCTATACATAAGGAAAGGATTGGATTTAGTAGATGCTATCATATTGTTTCCACGCAGCCCTGACTAGTATCAGTAGAATCGTTTTTTGATAAACTAGTATCAATAGAACCTTTTGAGTGGATTACTCCGTCCTTATAGTACATGAATAAAGTGAGCCATTTTCTGGACCCTGGACATTGAATAGAGCTTCTAGGATGGAAAGCATGTGGAAATCACTAAATATGGCTTTTACTTGTTCTTTTCACTCTGTCTCAGCTCCCTAAGACCCTAACAATCCAACTCAAAGTCATTTCAATCAATACGGAAACCAGAAATATTCAGAAGCTCGTGAAACAGACAGGTTGCAGTTCTCGTATGAAGAAAACTTAAGCTTCGCTTTCAATTCAATGCATGGAAAAGGAAAAAAAGGTAAGAACAATAGAGCAATACTTGTTGGCTATGTGAACTTGCAATAAAATAGCTAAAACTTGAAAAGGAATGGGAAAAAAGAACAAAGAAATCCAAAGCAACCAATTATTGGTATAATCAATGATCGCCACCTAAGATGAAACATCATGGGAAAAAGAAAAAGGACAAAGGCAGAAAGAAAATCTTTCACAAAAAATGAAGGTGCACAAAGAGGAAAACAAACAAGCACAAGATTAGTAAATGCCATTAACATAAGGTCAAAGGAAGATGATGAAATTCCAAAGAAGAGCGCTAATGTAATTCAAAATGCACAAAAGAAAAGAAAGACCAGCGACAATTATATGTGTACAGTACAGTATGGATATCTTAATTTCTTTATAGGAAGTGGTGAAGTCCTCTTATGTTTCTTTTCTTCTTATTTCCTGACTAAATTGCTATTGGAAGTCATAAAGTGTGGCAATACTATATAAATACATCAAACATGCTTTATCTCAATAACTAAAGTCTAACCTTCTGATTAATATCCCTAGCAAGTTCAAGCGCCTTGAGACGAGCCTCACCATCAGGAACACAGTAATTGACAAGCCCTGCATGATATGTTTATCAGTTTATTCATTCTAAGAACTTGGAAAAGAAAACCATAGGAGAGTGGGGACCAGGGTCCAATATTCCATCATAGGAAAAAAGTTTGTAGAAGATTTCATTCTAACTGCCAAAACCTTGTTGGATACTGTTATCCACCTGTCCTCTGGGGGTACGCAGGTAACCAAACAGAATTGTCGAGGGGGTTGTGAAAATCACCTTTATTTTTGTATTAACAACAGAGACACGAGGCGGGGGGGGGGGGGGAGACAAAGGAGTACTGTCTCTTGACAAATGAGTCTGACAAGTCACACAAGTACCTATTGATCCAGCTTCTTTCCCACTTATCTTTCGGCCAGTAAATATTATATCTTTTGCAATTGATCTTCCAACCAATCTAGGAAGCCGTTGTGTTCCTCCTGCTCTATACAATACAAGTATGGAAAAAGAGGATGGCATTAAGAAAACATCTTAGCATGCAGAATATTTAAAGCAACTTCCGAAGTTGGAAACTTATGAATAGTAAAAATGATGAAGTGACTGCAAGATAGTGGAAGTATAGACCAGCTGATCTGATAAAATTAGAACATAACACATCCTTCAACGAATTACGGATTTTGTATAAACAAACATATAATGTGTAATTGGGGCATACCCTGGTATTATAGCAAGTCCTGTTTCAGGTAAGCCCAATACTGCATCTTCACCTGAGTAACACATCATCAAACTAGAGAGGAAGAAAGAAAAATGAAAATATGGCATAAACTCAGAAGTGCAAGAATAACATACCACATATCCGGATATCACAAGACATTGCCATTTCAAGTCCCCCACCCAATGCTGTACCCTCAATGGCCGCAATTGTAGGGATATGAAGAGCCTGAGTAAAAGAATATTAACTCAAAAAGAGAAAAGAAAAGAAAAGGGATATGTACAACTGAACCATTTTATGATTGTTAAAGTAACAAGTGAGGAAGAAGAAATGAGAAATACTATGATGTCATGATCCAATAATTTGAAGCAAGAATTCAGAAGAGCGTATAAACTAATAACTTCTTTTCATCCAAAAAAAGAAAAAGAACCTTCTTCAGCTTTAAGACTCTATATTAAAAGAAACAGCATTACAAGACATGTACCTCCAAAAAGGAAAATGTTGACCGCAAAGTGCTTACAAAATCCTGGACTTCCGACAGATTCATAGTTTTTCGTTCCTACGTAGCAAATGCCAATCAGTTGAACTAGCTATCATTAAGTACAAAGCACAATACGGATAACAAACAGTAGAAATACTACTAGTGCAAAAATCAATATCTGAATACGATCCCCACAAAGAAAAACTGCATCTGCGAAGATGTTTCAGCCACACAGAGGATGCACTTGTGAAGTCTGGAGAGATCAAACAACAGAGAACTTATCAACATTGAAAGTTGTCTGTTCGGCAGATGTCTGTTGTCAACATGGCATGCTATACAAATAAGAGATATTTTAGAAGACAACAGGACACTACAGAGACAAGACAACCCCCGGAAACAGCTAACATGAAGTGAGAAAACAGATAAAACATTACTAGTTCTAAAACTTGGCGCCTTTAGTTTTTGGAGTCTCAATGCTTCTGAAAGCAACCTACTAGTCTCTTTATTAATCATAGTTAGCTTTTCTTTTTCTTTTTTGATATGGTAAACTTCACCACCCCACTCCCTCCCAGAGGCCAAAAGTGTCTTTTTCCACTTCCCCCTTTGGCGACTTGAACTAACAATTTTCATGGTTGGCGCAATAAGTTTTTATCCTCATCAAACTCCAATATGAAGAGGAGAAATAGCAGAAAGGAAGATGTAATATTGCAAAGTGTGAGACTGCTTGCAAGAAATACTCCTGTCTCAATTTATGTGGCACCTTCATGACTTCAAGTTTTTCTTTGATCGCGATTTTTTCATATGCCTTTTAAATATTTTAAAATAATAATTATTGTGACTTACAGTACTCCTTACGTAATTTTCAAATATGTAAATTTTACTCTAAAAACTTTGAATTCTGGCCGGCATTTCTTTCAATCGACGGAAGTTGATTTCTCATATTGTCACTCAACTAATAGTTATTATCTCTGAAAGTCACTTTCTTTAGTGAAGGAAAATGGAATCAAGAAGAAAGGTGACTTACAGAGATAATAACTATTAGTTGAGTGACAATCAAATTTTTAAAAAATTAACTCTCAAAATCTGACATGTGCCACATAAATTGGGACAGAAGTACATATTATTTAAAAAAAAACACAACATAAGGGAAGTTGTTATACCTTCAAATCAGCTCCAGCACAAAACACTTTGGGAACCGAACTGCAGATCATCAAAACATTTGCTGAACGTTCATTACTCACAGCTTCAAACGCATCTTGTAATCCTCTTAGCATATCCTTTCCAATTGCATTTCTCGTTTCAGGCCTATCCAATTTAATCTCCAAAATCCCTGTAATTAACCCGCAATCAATCATATCCCAATTAAAAAAGTTGTTGGATTCCCCAATTTATATGACACCTTTTGAATTTCGAGATTCAAACAAGTCTTTCTTTGCCAGTAAATTTTTCATATATCTTTTACATATTTTGAATCGTCAATTATTATGGCTTACCTACTTTTTACATAGTTTCTATACAACAACATACCCAGTGAAATCCCACAACGTGGGGTCTGGAAGGGTAGAACTTGTTGGATAATAATGCATGTACGGGAATAGTAAATAACTATTACAAGTGTTTCGAAATGATAAACAACAAAGATTACAACAACAGGTTATCAATCTTTTAATCTTGAATTAGAACTTCAAATACGGATCTTGTATTCAGAAATACAAGAACTGCTACTCTTGTGGCTTGTAGAACAGAGTCTGAACGGTTAGAGTCTTGTGATATTCAAGTTCACACTTGAAACACTTAGCAACCAATTAGATAATCACAACACCACCGGCTGAGTCAAGTGATGTTCACTTTTCCTTAAGACAAGATTGCCCCGTATATATGTTTTTACGTTAGTGGACAATAGTCTCCCAAGATAAAACAGCAAACTATAGCTTGTGCAAAGCAAACACAAATGATCCCAGCGAAGAACACGAATAACGAAGATTGGGAAAATCTGATCTCTTTGTGGTGTTGTTAACTTGTATTTTTGTCTCTCTATAGAATTGAGTCAAAGGATAGGTGTGCAAGATGGCTCTTCATATGCCCATGTAAAGACCATTCAAATAGCCAAGTGATGGCCATTGAATCCCCATGATGATCAGCCAAGTAAATGACACAAGTAATGGCCAATTAGTGGTGGAATCAATGCCATTGAAGCAACCCCAACAGCCAAAACTTTTGGCCTTCCGTCGCAGAGTCACTGCCAAGGAAGCACCGCTGCTCTGCAACATTAGTGCTGCGGCGCTAAATAGCCAGACACCTTACTTCCGACCAGGCACCGCGGCCCTCTCTGACCAGTTCCACTTTACACCTCGCACAATCCTTCCTTCGTTTACCGACGTGGAACACTGGTTCAATAACCATCCATCATTCTATGTCTCAAACATTTCACTTACGTACCAATATCACTTTCATTAACGAAATTTACGATACTTGTCACTACGAGTGAACGTGTGTGGAAACGACGTTTACAACATGCGGACCCCAATTATTCGAGTCATAAATAATGGGATAAACTTAATTCCACATTAGTAAATTTCCAACAGAACTTACCCCTACCTTGGAGGTAGAGACTGTTTCCGAAACATAGTTCCATGTAAATTTTATTTTAAAAGATTTCATATCAGAATTCACAGTCAAAATTAAACTGCTTGACTTTCAAAATTTGAAATGTGTCACGTAAATTAAGACAGAGAGAGTAACAAAGTGTAATTACCGGAATCGGAATCGGAGAGTCTCTCCAATTTGACGGATTGAGTAGCCGGTTGTAAAATGAGAGTTCTATTACTCTGAAATTGATATTTTTGGACTCCATACTTTGAATTTGAGGTAAAATTCCGGTGAAAAAGTACATAGCTGGAAAAGTTAGAGTGGCAGTAGGGCTTCAAACATTGTTGCCTGATGGATTTAGCTACGGCCACAAATGCAACTACCATTGCCAATTGATTTTAAAGTGCAGAGTATTGTTAAAAAATTATCTTTTCTTTCTCTCTGTAATCTTTCTTCTTAAACCTTCAATACCTAATTGATTTCATAATTTCTCCACATTTAGCATATACGCCCGCATTATTACAAAATCATCCTTATTGATTGTAGTAATTAATCTCAATTAATACTATTGTTTTTAATGATGTTTGAGAAATAATACTAATAAGTTCCTCCGGATATTAAGTAAAAATAACTATTCATAATTAAATAAGTATTGAGATTTAATTACATAACACTTAACAGAACAAATCTAAAAAATAAATTTAATTGATTCTTGATTTGATAAGTGGACATTTTTTTATAAATTAAATAACGCAATATTTAGCTAAACCAGAACTACAATTTTATAAATCAAAACGAACATAAAAATACAACAAAAAATCTACTAATAAATCTACAATTTAAGTAATTTATCACAATTATGGCCGACGAGTAGAACTCTAGAAGCCTAGCACCAAAAAAGGGAGAGAGTCGAGAGGGTTTAGAGTTTTTTGGACTTTTAAACTTTAAGATTTGCTTAATAAATAATTTTAATTAAAAAAATATTTTTAAGTTTATTTGTTTGTTTTACACCACTTTAAAGTTTTAAGAGTTACTTCTTTATTAGGAAACTTTTAGGTTATTAATTTTTAAAAAGAGAGAGGAATAGAAGTGGTTAGTATTTAATAGTTTCTCCACCACAAACAAAATGGTTCAGAAAAGAGCACACGAACACAACCTACCTAGAAATTGAACACATTATGAACACACTAGACCGCTGGGTTGCAACTCATATTTGTGTTAAAGGTGTTCAAACCATCATATATATAGTAAATATTTTACCTATATATCAGTATAATTTTTTGATGAATAGTTAGACTGACCATTTTTGGGAGGCTATAGCTCCTCCCGGGGGGTGGGGCTGTGGGGGAGGTGGTAATTAAGATCATACATAATTTAAGGAAAATTTGAATAAAGTGTGCTAAGTTTAGAGAGAGATTTAGGCATTATGTCATAATTATATGTAAAGAGAATTGAATTTAAGATGGTCCTATTCATATATTGTCACAACGTCTCTTAACAGCTAAAGCTCTATGTTATTCATACATGTTTCATGAAAATATAACAAATTAAAGACTTGATATACGTATAAAATGATTATCTAAAGTGTTCACTCAATCCTAAAGATAAAGAGTGTCATTTTAATCCTGAAGTAGATCAAAATATAAAGTACCATCATTCTTTTGCCAACTACAGCTTAAACATTCATAAATGAACAAGTTAAGTGCACATTCAACATAACTTCATTTAAGCTTAAACGTCACAAAAAGTTGTGTATTGCAATTTGCAAAGATGTACATCTAACTCAAGCATATCAATATTTGTTGTTATATCTCCACAAACTGATGTGAAGTCCTTGCAACTATGTTGGACACTAGAACTCTTTTAAGACTATTTAACTTGACATGATATTGAGTCATTTAACTTTTATGAGTAGACAGAATGATAAATTTAGCAATCTCAACTAGATACTTGGAAGTTAAAAAGCCTTAATTTTTTAAAATTAGCTTTAAAAATTTGGTCAATATTTCTGCTAGAAGTTGGTGAATGTTTCACTACACAAGATTACAAGTTTGCAAAATAATTACGTCAAGTGAGCTATTTTCAACTTCTATGGTCCTCAACTTAAGGTGCACTTAGAGCTCATTCCCACCCGAAAAAAGCCGATGATGTTTCACAAGGTTAAACACATAGGCTATTAGGTTGGGTCTGGAAATAGAACTTTTGTTTCAAACAAACTAATGTAATATGATGGTATGGTTTATTAAAAGAAATAACCGACTTGAATCGAACCATGATTACTTATTGAGTTTTTCTTCTTGATTTTTAGGGGGGAAATTGGGTTCTTACTTTTTGAGTTAAATTTAAGGTTGAACGAAATTCAATGTTTAGATGTTGCGGTGCAAATGATGCTAGAGTTCCACACTTGTAAAATATGAGTTGTTGTCTTCATATACTGTAATTGGAATCCTCACTTTTTATAATAAAATTTCGATTAAGTCAGGTAAAACGTTCATTCTTTTCAACAGTTGACTTGATAGAAAAAAAAATCACTTCTCAAACTGTTTTATAAACAGTTTTTTTACCCCTCCCACCAGGAGTTGCTCCTTTTTGCTTCTCTGGTGACTCAAATCCAATGGGTACGCCTTTACACCTTAACTATGACTTAACCACGGTAAATTAGTATGACTTGATTCAAATACCGTGTGTGGATATTATTACTAAATATAATTAATCGGTACGCCTTTACACCTTAATTATGAATTAATCGCGTTAAATTAGTATGACTTGGTTCAAACATCGTGTGAATAAGTTTTCACTGAGAAGTAAAACTTAGGCAACATTGAATTGTAAGGGACCAAGTAAATCAAAGGCAACAAAATGAGAGTACCCAAAAGTAACAAATTTAATGCGTTAAATTAGTATGACTCGTGTATCCTCTTTTTTTTGTAGCTTTTATTATTAAATGATTTTTATTTTTTCTTCACTTTCTTTATCCGTCTTTACTCACAAGTTACCATCCTCAGATCTTCAACGCACTGAAAATTAATTTGATGGATTAGAGCTCTTCAAATATGGCTGAAATGAAAGTTCTCCTTGTATATGGCAAAATGACATTTGTATGACCAAAGTTGGTCACAGATCAGGAATTCATATTAATTGATAATTAATCATTCATGAAAAGGCTAGTTAAATTTTTTTTAAAAAAAAACTATTAAGAAGTAATAAAGATTACCTAGGAGAAGAAGAATGGTGAAAAGATGGAGCTTTAAAGATGGGGGACACACGAATTTTGCCTACTGAAGTAATTAATTGATGTATTTTCTCATTGCATTAAAAAAACAAGAATCATTGTAAAAAGAGTAACAAATCACCATTTATTATGTTTCATGCATGCATTTCTTATTCTGGAAATTTTTGCATACAACTGTTATTTCACCTTCTAAGGCAAAAGGAAGAGAGGAAAAAAAGTCAAAAGAGCTTCTTTTATTATTGAGAAATGGCTGGAAGATCAAGAAAACAGAAGAAATTGAGAAGCAGCTCTAGTTCTTGGAGTTCAGAATCATCACACAGCATGAATGACTTACATTATGGTGCAAAATTACCAGTGAAAAAGGCAAAAAAAGAATTTTTGGCTAACCCCATTAAAGGCTATCTCACTGAAGATGACACAAATCTTGAAAGTTCTTCAATGGGGACAACAAGTAGGAAACGAAATCGCCATCCGAAGAATGCAAAATTGGAAATGGTTAAAGATGAACCATCTTCATCAGAGTATAATCAAGATTCTGCTGTTTTAAGCAAGAAAAGAACTACATGGGGTAGGAGAAAAAGAGCAGAAAGAGGTAGAAATAGGAAAGAAAATGGCCAAAGTCAAAGGAAAGCAACAATACTTTCATGGCTTATAGATAGAGATGTAATTCAAGAAAATGCAGAAGTTTATGTCATGGAAATGGGGAGAAGAAAAAAACAAGGTAAAATAAAAAAGGAAGGCATACTATGTTCCTGTTGCTATAATGTTTCCACAGTAGCAGAATTCTATAATCATGCTGGAGGAACATGTAGCAAACCTTATGACAAAATTTTCATTGCTGAAACATGTTCTTCTCTCCTGTCTTTAATGATTCAAGCTTGGGATCTTCCAGAAGAACGTAATTTTCGTCGATTTAGTTTGATTGAAACCAAGGATGACGCTAGTGACTCGTACGATGATGCTTGCATGATTTGTGCTGATGGAGGGAACCTAATGTGTTGTGACAAATGCAGCTCTACTTACCATCATGAAAAGTGCTTGGGAATGAAGGTAATAAATCAAACTATTTCACTATATAGTTATCCTTAAACGAGCAGCTTCATACACTAAGCTCCTGCTATGTGCGGGATTTAGGAAAGGGTTAGTCATCTTTAATTAGGTTAAATATCACTGACACTGATAAATTGTGGAGTATCTTAATTGCAGGACGTTCCTAATGGTTCATGGTATTGCTCATTTTGTGTTTGCAAATTCTGTGGTGATCCTGCTTATGAAAATGATTATTTGCTAAAATGTCCTCTATGTGAGAAAAAATGTAAGTGAAGGCAGGGTTTTTCTGGTTCCTGTCTGTACCCTTTTGAGTTTCTTGTTCCATGGTGCAAGCTCTTGTCCCCTATGAATTGCAAATTTTTTCCTATTGTACAGATCACTGGGAGTGTCATCTAGCCAGAGAACCAGTCAGCATAGATATTAATAACACCCCACAAGGCACATTCTGTGACCATATCTGCAATGAGGTAATACACTCAATATCCTAAAGCTTTTGAAAACTGTTTTTTCCTGTAACGGTGGTGTCTAAGTCAGTATGTTTGTATTCCACCGGTTATTGCTACCTCCCACCAGCTTGTGCTACCGATGACTCTCTCTTACAAGGCATAGGCAGATGGAACAAATCACATAACGTTTATTTTTTCTGTGAAATCACATATATCTTGTACTTATAAAGGACTTCTATGTTTATTAGCTGCTAATAATGATAACTAAGAAGCTTTTGAATTGAATTATACTTGTGAAGATCTATGATAAACTGGAGAGGGGCATTATTGGGATTGAACATGAGCTTGATAGAAGCTACAAATGGACACTTCTTCAAAACACGGATGATGGCTCTGGCATTAATATAGAAGACCATTATCAAAGAACTATGTGCCACTCCAAGCTAGTCGTGGCACGAAGACTTATGGAAGATTGTTTCGAGCAAATTATAGACAGACATACTAGAATTGATGTCATCAAAAGTGTGGTCTACAACTGTGGGTAATCTACAATCTCTCATCATAGATTGCGCAAATAATAAGACATGAACTCTCTTTATTTCCTAATAAAAACTTCTTGCAGGTCAAATTTCAACAGGGTGAATTTTAGGGGCTTTTACACTGCTATTTTAGAAAAGGATGAAGAGATCATTTCTGCAGCAACCATAAGGTATATATCTCTCTTAAACCAGCATCAGATTGTTCTAAGTGTGTTTTTAAATGCTTATCATCTAGTTAATATTTGAAGGATTCATGGAACAAAGTTTGCTGAAATGCCCTTCATCGCGACAAATAAGGAATATAGGAGAAAAGGCATGTGCAGAAAGCTAATGGTTGCCATTGAATCCGTAAGAATGTTATCTCAGTGTTGCACTATCACTATATTTTAACCTATTGTAGCTGTTAACTAGTCTTATCTACCTATAGTTATCTTTTATATTGTCAATGTATAAAAGTTAAATTCTTTTGTTAATCCTTGTAAGTATGATCCTATTTGTTGCAGGCTCTTTGCTATCTAAAGGTAAAAAAGCTGGTGATTCCATCAGTAACGGAGTGTATAGGGACCTGGATAGAAAAATATGGTTTTCATCTCATCAAGTCCCCACTACCAAAAGAAATAAAATTGCACAATACATTGATGTTCCATGATTCAAAGAGATTGCAAAAGGACCTCCTTCCATCTGCATCTGCTTTGGCTAGGAGATATTGAGCTAATTCTCAAGGTTATTTTCATCCTAACTTATCCTACCAAAACTGAAAAATGAAGGACTATATACCAAATCTTGATTTAATGGAACAGATATGCAGGATTCATATAACCGAGCCCAACTCATTTGGTTTTGAAGCCTAATTCTAGCTTCTTGTTGCAGCCAGAGAAACTAGGAGTTCCGCGAAGAAATCTGAAGAGTCAAGACCCTTTGACTTGAATGTTGAAGCATCTCACCAACAGGACAAAAACTACTAATTGAATTGCATAAACAAAGCACTACAGTTCCTATATTGATGCAAAGTATTTCAAATTTAGGAAAGATCTCTTAGGTCTTAGCTAGTCATTAAATAGGTCATGCATATATATTATTCTTTTTCTACTGTTGTACTCTTGATATACTAGATTTTCAAGATCATTGTTATGCTCTACTTTTTTTCCAGTTTCATTCTTTTTTATTGAGATTCTCAGAGTGTTCGTTTGCTTTAAACATGAGTTAATTCACATGTCTTGATTAATGAATGTTTTCCAAAGCAACTTAGTGTCAAAGAATCTTAGAGATATTTGCTTTGGTACATTGGTGTCAACAACAAAAAAACAAAGGCCTCGACCATGCACAAGATATACCATTTTTCTTTTCTCAAATCTCGAAAAGGACACCTCAAAATTCTGTATATATTAAGTACTAGGGCACCCTAGTCGCCCCGGTGGAATGCATTGAAGAAAGGAATCTATCTCTTTTAACCAACCCCTCTTACTAGATTGAGAAAAGGCGATCTCGATACGATCTTTCTAAACCAATCTATCACTGGAACAAAAGGGATTGTATATACAGAGACACAGGACATGTTGAGTAAAAAATCTCTAGAGACTAGCAATGGCATCTGGAATTGAAGAAGAGCATGTTGAGACACTTTCTATGAATGGCAACAAAATGCAAGTCAAAATTTTCATATGGTCGGAGGAAGAATGGCCTGCACTAAAGCATGATGATTTCGGAGATGTAATTAACGATATCCCAGTGATTAGTCTTAATGTTATTTGGGACAATCAAGAACTTTATGATAATGTCTGCCAAGATATGGTGAAAGCAAGCAAAATGGGGATTCTTTAAGCTTGTCGATCATGGGGTGCCTAGTGAGATTGTTGAGAATTTACCAGTCGATTGCACGAGCTTTTTGATCCTCCTATGGAACAAAAGTTCAAAGGTGGCAAAACATCAAGCTTGCCATTATTACGCCTCAAATCCTGAGTATGAGCAAAACTTGCCTTGGGCTGAAATCTTGCTGCTGCTTCAGTCACCTGAAATGGTTGTCCAATTCGCCAAAAAGGTCTATGGTGACCAATACCACACATTTAGGTACACATACAGCTACTTATATCATCAATAAGTCCCATAATGTGTGAGCCTAGTTCACAAGGACAGAGGCGGACCTAGGATTTAAACTTGATAGAAGGTTTTATCACTAAACTTATTGTACTTAATAAATTATGAGTTCAGATCTAGTATTTGTTGAAATATTAGCGGAATTCACATATATATCAATTCCCCAAGTCGAAAATTATGGGTTTGGATGAGCCTTCAATTGGCTAGGTGGTCTGGCGCATTATTCATTGCACTTTATTTAAAGTAGTGAGTGTCATCTGGGGTGATAAAAAGGAATCATAGCCTCTTGATGGTTACTAGGTTCATTGCATAGCACGAGATTCTGTACCAGCAAACCTATTACTGGTCCCGATACCAAAGCGCTGCATACCCCCTTGGCTCAGAACATGTAAAAAAAATTGATCAAGGGTGGCAGTGAGATGTGAGATTTTGGGCTCAGGATCACGACCCTGATCTGATTAATATCATGTAAATTGTGCAACTAGTTCGTCTAAGCTTAAGTTGTTAGAGAAAGTAAACTTTATTTACTTAATTATTCTTACCAAAAATGCTGGTTTTGACTTTTGATAAAACAGCAATGCAATGATAGAGTACATGAAAGAAATGGACAAGCTAGGAATGACTATAATGGAGATGGTGGCTCATGGATTAGGCCTTGCAGATGACTTCTTCAGCAAGAACTTTGAAGAAAAGGAGGCTACCATTTTTAGAATAAGCAGATATCCTCCTTGTCTTCTCCCAGAGAAGATTGTAGGAATAGGGATCCATTCAGAACCCCAAACCTTGACCATATTGTATCAAGACCTTGTTGGTGGCCTTCAAGTCCTCAAGGATGACAAACAATGGATTGGAGCCACTTCCTAATTCATTTGTCATCAATATTGGTGACACCCTTGAGGTCACTCTCTCTAGAGCTCTCTCTGTCACAAAGGATAAAAGTAAAGAAATCATAATTACTACTTACTACATGATCAGGTCGCACTTTTGTTAATGCATGTTTAATGACGGCAATCATTTTTCAAGAAAATGTTTTTCACGAGGAACGTTTTCTATCAAAAGGGGAAAATGACTTACCCTCACTTATGGACAAAAGTCATTTTCCTTACAACTATCTCAACTTTTAATGTCTTATAACTTGTTCAAACCAACATTTAGACATTATTACCTATCTTAAGTACTCGAAAATTTCATCAAAACACTATCTGACTTATGTCATACCAAACACATGTTTTTTGTATATTGAGTAATTATTAAACCTTTAATTTTCTTGCAGGCCTGGACAAATGGAAGGTTAAAGAGTGTTATACACAGGACAGTGGTGAATAAGGATAAGCAGAGGCTATCAATGGCATATTTCATGAATCCAACAAGCAGTGCAACAATTGAATGTCCTTCTCAGCTCATTGATCCAGTTTCTAACCCAAGAAAGTATGTACCTTTTGACTACCAGGAGGGTTAGGGGCAAAGCTGTTGCCATCAATAAATTCCTTATTTCTAGTTGAAGCTTGAGAATCCTTCATCATTTTCAAACTTCTAGTCGTGAACTCGTGATTGATAGCTGATAGCAAGACTGCCAATAATTTGGATGAAGCTTCAACCTTGATTCTGAAAAAACTTCTTGATGCTTATTGAATGCAAAGTGACAGAAGAATACAAGCTCAGCTCGCCTGGTTTAATAAACAAGCTCAAGTTCCAAACGGGCACTTGGTTAGATTAATTAATTGGCTTGAGCACAGCGGTGAACTTAGTTCATAGCGAGCTCAACTCACTCATCTCGTTCTAAATGACCAGAGCTTTTCTAATAGGAAAACATTATTACATGCAAAACACCATGACCAATAGGACTTGCCCTCCCAAATCAAAAAAGATGCATAAAAAATCTAAGGTGGCCAAGCTTTTGCTATCCATAAACAAGTTGAATCGGGCTTGTGAAAACTCGGTTCATTCAATCATCAAGATTCAATGAACAGGAGCTCAGTCCACTAATTAAATAAGCATCCTGAGTTCATACTTATATGACAGGGGTTCGATTGTGAACATATCGATTCAGTTGCAACTCTTTACATTATTATTCAATGAACCGGAGCTCAGTTCAATTATTAAATAAGCATCCTGAGTTCAAAATTATATGACAGGAGTTCGATTGTGAACATATGGATTCAGTTGCAACTCTATCATTATTATTCTTATTAGCTCACTGTGCATTACACAAGTAATGTAGTCACTTCAGGAAAAACAACTCTGGAGCAATTCCTGAATGAATATCACTAATGCTACTCGGCACTAATATAAATACGCACCAGTGATGGGAAATACAGAATACAAAAGTAGAAGCTACTACTATAAGATCCTTAAAGAGAAAAAGATCACCAAACCTTCGATAAACCTCTTCTGCTATTGATGCTCTAGATATTATAGCTACTGAGCACTAACACAAATACCAGGCACAAGAGCGAGGCAAATAAAGCTTACAATATTAGAAGCTTCCATGCGTTCCATGATAATTCTGCATTTGACATAGTTGCACCGCTGTCATGATGGGGGAATAGTAGTACCTTATAAAGCACTTATTAGGGAATCAATGAAGTAAAGGTCCATGTGTTGTAATATCAGGAAGATCAGAACTAACAGAGAACTTCAACCATCTCTTCTTCTCGATAAGCTTAAGACAAGGTTGCATCACCAAACCAATTGCAACAGCGACAAGGCTTACAACTATGACTTTGAATGAAGACAATGCCAAAACAACGCATATGAGAACGGTCGGAGGTATACACAATAGGATGGCTCCAACAGTTCCGCCAGGTATCTTGAATGGCCGTGGTCCATGGGGGCACTTTATCCTTAACAATACAAATGCTATAAATTCCAAGATCATTCCAAAGCAATACAAGAAATTCTCTGCAGCTACTATCTCTTGAAAGCTCATCCACGAAAGTAAAATCACACCAGAAGCTGAGACGAGGATCCCAAATAAAGGAGTTCTGTAACGAGATCTCTTAGCAAAGAACTCAGGGAGCATCCCCCTCTCTGCCATACCAAGTAACTGAAAAGAGTCGCTGCTCATCTCAGCCACAAACATTCCCATATTTGACACTGCAGCAGCCCCTTGAATCCAAAGTCTAAGCCAGACTCCACCAAGTATTTTCGCGATATCAGAGAAATAGCCGTCGGTCCATAAGTCACGCTGGAGAGGAACAGCTCCAGTACCAATCAACAATGGGATAAAGTAAGACAGAACAACTAAAATTACAGCATAAAAGAGAGCCTTAGGGAGAGTCTTCTTCGGGTTATGTACTTCTCCAGCAAGAGTACTTATCGAGTCCCAATAGTTCAGATTCCAGAAGAGAGTATTCAGATACAAGTTCCAATTAACACTTTGTACATCTACCACTAACCATCTTGAAGGCCTTAATTGGGGAATCGAAATGAGGCCCATAACCAAAAAAGGAAGTATTGACAATATACCAAGTGTTACAGCAAACCCTCCTACAATAGTTAAGCCTCTGTAGTTCATGTAAGTGAGAACTAAAGTAAGGGCCAAAACTGCTATAACTCTAGGAAGTCCGCCACCTAATGCAGGGATGGCTGATTTCAGGTAATCTAAGAACAAAACGGGGTAAAGCGCGTTGTCGATTACGCCACTAAGCCATTTCATCCAACCTTGTTGAAAGCCCCAAAATGGACCTAAAGCAGACGAAACCCACACAACATAACCACCATTTTCAGGGAACATGGTGCCCATTTCAGCTGTAATAAGTGCCTCAGGGAGACTCCATATGAATGGGAAAACCAAGAATCCTAAAAGAGCAAGAAGAGGACCAGCTGCCTTCACAGTGTCCTCAACACCAAAAGGACCACCAGAAACCTGATAGAAAATGAGGAAAACTACAGGCAAGACTGAAACTTTCCTAGCATTATTTGCTCTGGGAGATGGCACCTCGTTAATCTCTGTGTACTCTACGTCATTGATCTCTCCCATTGGAATTGCAGTTTCTTTATGAGCTGAAACCCTCAATTTTCTGCATTTTCCAACAATTACACGTTACATAAAACAATCAACAGCCCACATAATCATCATACTTCAACCAAAAGAGCACAAGATCATCACACACACACACTAAGGACCTGTTTGGCCATAAAATTTTCACTTTTTTCCAGAATAATTTTTCATTTTATTTGAAAATCGATGTTTTGCCATGAAAATTCCAAAATCAACTTGAAGTTGTTTGGAAAACAGCCTTATAACCTGTTTTCCAACTCATTTTTCACTTTTGAAGTTGTTTTTAAGTACTTTCAAGCATGAACATTGTTCCAAATATTCTTTGCAAAAAGTATAACCAAACGCAACTCCAACTCCATAAATTCCAAATAAAGTGAAAAATATTTGGAATCTATGGCCAAACGCCTACTAAGTACAGGAATATAATAACAAAACAAAACAAAAAACAATTTTTGACAATTGACAACATGGGTCAGCACAAAAAATGCAATTAAATTTACCAAAACAGTAGTAAGCAATCAACTATGACAAATTTACTAATGGGTCGTCATATTTTCTCCTATACATCAGCATGGAAGAGCAAAAATTCAATCTTGAACAACCTTGAAAAGGTAAAAAAAGATCCAACTACCTATTGTTCCGTGCATCAGATCTTAGCTAAGGTAGAAGACATAAAAAATGAAATCTACAGCAAGCAGTACATTCACAGGGCACATAATAATCATCATACTTCAACCAACACAGCACAAGAATCATCACACACTACCTAAGTACATGAACAAAATAACAAAAAGATGCCATTTTTGACAATTGACAAGATGGGTCAGCACAAAAAATGCAATAAAATTTACCAAAATCGTATTGAAACAATCAATTATGACAAATTTACATAATGGGTCATCATAATTTTCTATAAATCAGTATAGAAGAGCAAAAAAATTCAATCTTTAACAATCTTGAAAAGGTAAAAAGAAAGATCTTACTACCTATTGTTGCATGCATCAGATCTTAGCTAAAGTAGAAGGTATAAAATATAAAAAATTATCAAGTCTACCGCAAGCAGTACAATGAAAAATATGGAGATAGGTAAAGAGAACAAACCATAAAAGAAAGGTAATTCAATTGGGAAATTCCACCCTTAGAAGTTAACGCCAAACAAAAAGATTCTTCAAGCAGAACCCTTTATGATTGATGGAAACCAACTATAGCTGAGTAGTAGATCAAGTTAACACTCCCCAGTATTTGCAGTGCAATTGAGAGGAGAACGGGGTAGGTCATGGGTTTTGGTATCCGTGAATGGGATGAAAATTACAACGATTAAAAGACTCTTTTGTTCGACAACCGGAAAAAAAAAAAAAAAAAAAAAGAGGTGTATATATTACATTTGCTAAAAGGGTTGCCGTCGTCGTCGCTCGCTCGGCTTCGGCTTCGGCTCAGATCGAGATTGATTGATAATCTTTTTGGATAAACTTTTTTTTAATTAATTAATTATATAAAATTAAAATAAATCCAAACGGATCGACCCAAGACCCGCGATCGACCGTCCGGTTTAAGTCCTTTTTCTTTTCGAATTTCCCTCCAAAATTTTGGTGACTATTCTGAATGGTTGCAAATATTCAAAATCAGTACCTCCAAAACCTATAAATTCTTGATTTGTTCCAAGAATTCATTCACTGATTTCCAATCTGAATTTCTCTACATTTCGAAAAATTACCGTTATCCGAATTTGGAGTACTACTATTCTGGTAAGATAATCGTTCTATCTTGGGAGGCGATATTCCATTAACCTCGAGTACTGTGAGGGGGAATAATTTCCTTAATGACACACTTTGAACTAAGTGGGCTCGATTATATTCTGAAATTATTTTTTCTTATTCAAAACATATTCTGTTTATTGTACTGATTTCAATTAAGTATTTTTATACTGTGAAATTTGTTTTTTACCAACTGTTTAACAGATTGTGTTGAAACGTTATTTAAACATATACAGATTATTATACCAACAATCTTAAGGAAATTATATTTATTTTATTTTAATCTGTATTCTGGTTTGGAGATTAAAACATGTGTGGTTTTCTACTCCGTATGAAATTTCATATTCTAACTTAAAGACATAAAAACTTCGTTGGAATATTAAAGTCCAATCTTAAGGACGTTGTCAGAAAAAGAATAGAAAAAAAAGTGTTTTCCAGAAAAAAGTGTTTTCTTGTATGTTGTTTGGAGACTAAAATCTTCGGATTTTCTACTCCGATTGAGATTAAAGTTTTTGTTACACCCTATAATTTCAGGACATATATATAAGAATGTACGTAAGGAAGCAGGACTTGAAAATTTGAACGAAAGAAAGCATTGTTTTCCAAAGGAAAAATCTTTCGAACCTCGGGAAGGAAAAATTGTTCGTTAATGAGAATTGGGCTCTCAGATTGGTTATCTAAGACTTTTAAGAGTTTATCGGAATTATGAAATTTTATTTTCAGAGTTGAATACGTGGGGTCCACCCGAGAAATTTTACGTTTTGTGTGGCCCACGAGGTTTCCAATATTTTGACCAATTATGAAAATTTCGGGAAACATAATGTTATGCACCAATGGGAGGGCGACACGTGTCACCCTCCACATGGTCATCTTGGACGAAAAAGATAGAGTAAATAATAGCCAAATTGGCTTGATAAAATGGACCAAGTCAAATGGAAAAGTTGAGCTTGATATTGTTGACCAATCTTAGCCACACATTTGTGATGATCCTAGCCCTTGGAGGGTATTATATATTACTACTACTACTAATAGTAGCAAGACAATCCACACTTAGAAAAAAATCAAATGTTGGAAGAGCTTAGTGAAGCTCTCGGCCAAGCATGAAGAAAAGAGAGAAAAAATTTGCAATCTTGCTTCACAAATCCCAATATTCAAACCTAAGATCTCTAAAGGTATTCTAAGGATATCCCAATACAAAAATCCCGGAAAAACTACGTTATTACGTTAGTCGCAACATGAAAACCTAAGGGGTTCTTCATGGTTGGAGTTGGAACTTGAAGAGTAGTTCTTCATAAGCTTCTAAGGGTTGCTTGGAGTGGATTGGAACGTCAAGAAGATGAGCTAAAGTTGCTAAGGATCGACTTTGAAGCTTGGATTAGATTTGGGCTTATTGAGGTAATAATCTTCGTCTTACTATTGCAATTGAAGATTACATGTTGTATTAGTTGATAGATGAGCATGTGATATATATAGAATGAGGTTTGAAAAGATTTGGATCATGTCGACATGTTAAAAACCGAAAATGGGCAAGTTAGCCATTTATGTTGTAATCAATTTGGTCGATAGTTACAATCGTCGCATGTTAAGAAAGAAATGATTTATAGTTGTTATAATTGTTATAGAGTATATAACATATTAGAATAACAACTTGGATTGAAAAGGAATTGAAAGGAAATTGATATTGTAGTGATACATTGTAGCCGAATATGTCTTTGGATTAATGGACGGTTTTATATTGATTGTGGGGCAGAATTTTACACGTCCGGCTAGGCGTGTAATCCCCTTTGATTAACTGATTGTTGAGCCTTAAATGTGGCATTTGGTTATTGATTTTCGGGCCTTGAAAAAGGTGGAAAAGTATATAGAAACAAAGGAAGTGCTGCCCGATTTTCCGTAGGATAAGAGTCTTTATACTTAGCAATATTCTACGTTGAAAGCTAGTAGTTGATGGACGCATTATGGTCATTATAGGTTGACATTCTACGTGCGGCGTATTCAACTTGGCAAGTGGTTTAAGTCGAAGAGGTATGTGGAACTTTCCCTATCTTCTTGAGCATTAGTTTTATAAATGTATAGTACGGTGGACGTACATGTTTAAAATGAATTCGGTTTCATTTTGGTATCATTTGCCTTGATTTCGAAAAGTGAGGTAACTTAGCTTTTAAAATTATATGTGACTTGAGGTTACATGGAAAGATTACTAGACTTGAAAAGTGTTATACCCCGTAATTCTGGCCATACGTGTGGGAGCGTACGAAAAGGTTTAAGACTTAAATTTTAGAAGGATGGGTTGACGGATTGTTTCGGACGGATTTTTGGTCAACTTTGGGGCAGGTTATGACCCGATACATTGAGGGTTCCTTGGTGTTTCAAAGGCCTAGTGCGTAGTTCGTTGAGTCTAGTTTCCAACGCAACCAACCGTTCGTCGATAGGACATCGGAGTAGAAAGTTATGGGAGTTACAAGTTCGGTCTGTGATCGGACGATAATATGTTTGATCAGAGCCACGGGGCATGGCGCGGATGCGAACGCGGCGCGGAAGAGCCGAGTATTTGAGATTCTGCAGCGCGCGGCACCGGAAGCAGTCGTGGCGCGGAAGTTCGAGTGGCAGAGGTTTCAGTGGCCATGGCCTGTGCGAGGGCAGCGGCGTCGCGCCGAGGCGGGTTTTGCGAAGTTTAGTGGAAAATTCTGCACTGTTTTGTTTTAAAAGAGGCCATGGGTGGGTGACAAGTGTCCCCCCCCCCCCATCTGATTTTGCATGCACTACTTATTGACCAAGTCTTGAAGACTTGGTCATTCTTCAAACTCTTCTCTCTCTCTAAAGCTAAAAGCTCTCACTTCTCTCTAGAATTTCAAGAGGAAATCTAAGCTTGAGGAAAATCTGAAAAAGTGTGGTAAGAAGAAAGCTTGTTGGCTAGCTTGTGGGAGTTATTGTGGTGGTATTTTTGGAAAGGAGGCTAGCAAATTGTTGGAATAATTTGGCTAAAGCTCTAAGGTAACAATTCTTCTCTTGTAGCTAGTTATTTGTGTTGCATGTGAAGAAGAAGGAACTTGTAGTAGTAAATAATGCTCTTAGATTCATTGCATGTAAGAAATATGGTTTGGATATGAAAGGATTGGTTAAGAAGGTTATGTGAGCATGTTGTAGCCTAAAAACTACCTTAAACTTGTTAAGTTAGTTGTTATACATTGTGGGGCATAATTTTACACATCCAAGATTAGGTGTGTAATCCCCTTTGAAATGTTTGGATTGTTGGGCCTTAAATGTGGCGTTTGGATGTTGAATTCGGTCTTGAAAAAGGTGACAAAGTATGTAGAAACAAATGAAATGCTGCCCAATTTTCCATAGAATTTAGTGGTTTTGCACTTGGAATGTCTACATTGAAACTAGAAGTTAATAAACGTATTATGGTCATTATAGGTTGACATATTACGTGCGGTAGTTTGGACTTAGCAAGTGGATTGACCGAAGAGGTATGTGGAGATTCCTTATCTCTTGAGCATGAGTAGTTGTACCTATGTAGTACGGTAGACGTACAAGACTTGACATTTTCACTTGTTTTAAGTATATGATACTTGTTTCGTTTAAAAGTACAAGTCTCTTGGATATAGGGAGATGTGTTTGACTAGTGTATAATGATAATATAACAACTTTATGGGAAGTTGGTTGTATTGGCTTTATAAAAGGTTAATGAGGAAAGGTTTACTCCAAGTAAAATAAGTACGAATAAAGGATTTGAATTTGTGGAAGGCAAATTGTTTTTAAGGCATTAATTTCCTAAGGTTTTAAAAGAGATGAAGTCACTTGATTTTAGAAGCCTATTGTATTTTTAAAGGTAAACGTGACTTGTTTTGAAAAGTTGTCGTGACTTGATACTACGATTATTAGTATCTTGGGAGTTTTTACATAAGAAGAAGTCATTTTCTTAAAAGGTTTAAGGAACGTGGTACTTGGGTTAAATTCCCGGATTTTCTTTTAAAATGACATGTAGTGCCTTAAGTAACTAAAATGAGAGGATGTACTAGAAATGTTATTAAGAAGTTAGGAGATATTCTTAACTTGCTTACGTTATGATAAGCTGGTAGCGCTTATGTTATGTATGATAGCCGGTTGTGCTGATTTATGTATTATTATTATTATTACTATTTATGCCATGGATTTGCTACCCATGATGCGAGTGCGGCGCTTGTACTCATGCGGGCCCACCGGATCCATGCGGATGAAATAGTCTCATGCGGGTGAAATAGTCTCATGCGAGGCGGATGACCTCATGCGGGTGAAATAGTCTCATGCGGGTGAAATAGTCTCATGCGAGGTGATGACCTTATGCGGGTCCACAGGACCTATGCGGGTGAAATAGTCCCAGGAGTAGGATTGTTTAATGATACTATGGGCGGGAGACCCTGTTTTGATCATGAGCCTCCTATTTTATGCAGTAAAGTTTATACTTGTTACTCTCATTGTTAGTAAGGCACAGTGTACTGTATTTTGATTTTCTTTCATGACTCCAGTTTATTTTAGACTTATGATATTAATACAGTATTTTTCAGTTTTACATATTTGGTACATATTGTGTACTGGCCCCCTTCCTCGGAGGCTGCGTTCATGCCGCAGGTAAGGGTAAACAGGTGGTGGATCATCATTCTTAGGATCTTGCTCAGGTGTCAGGAGCTCCATTTCTCCGGAGGCTCAACTTTTGGTACGGTTCTCCCCGGTGTTGTAGATATTTGTACATTCAGGGGCATGACGGGGCCCTGTCCCGTCATAGTGTTTACTCATTCTTAGAGGCCTGTAGTCTTGTTATAGCTTGGGTTGTTAAGGATGTAACTGTTCAGCTTTGTTATATTAGAGGTAGCCATTTTTGGTTAGCCTGTTTATTTTCTATATGGATTCTTGTTGTGAGTTTATTTTCCGCTGGTTTTCTCTGATGTTATATCACAAGGGTGCCCGGGGTAAGGCACCAGTCACGGTTCCGTGGTCGGGTCGTGACAAAAAGTATAGAATACTTGATTTGGAAAAGTATTGATTACCTGTTTTCTAAAGTTAAGAGATTTGAAGTATCTTGAAAGTATATGATACTTGGTTTTAAAAGTATAAGTCTCTTGGTTTCAAAAAGAATGTAATTGTCTAAAATATAAAGAGTTATAATGGCTTTGTGGGAAGTTAGTTATAACGGCTTTATGGAAGGTTAAGAGAGTGTCTACTTGATTTATAGGCACGAGTTGTCCAGGTTGTGAAAGTAGAAGTTACTTGGTTTTAAAGCCTTGAAATGAATTTCTAAAGGTGTAGTAACTTGATTTGAAAAATAGACATGCCTTGATACTACGGGTGTTAGTATCTTGGGGTTTTTATATAAAAAGGTTCTTTTTAAAGGAACGGAAGTACGTAGTACTTTGGGTTAAACTCCCGGATTTTATGTGACATGATAGTGCCTTAAGTTTAAATAAAATGAGAGTGCATGTTAATTAAGTCTAATAAGAAGTTAGGGGATTTCTTAACTTGCTTATGATATTTATGATAAGCCGGTGGTGATTATGTTATGTATGATAGCCGGTTGTGCTAGTGTTATGTTATTCTTGCGGGGTAAACCCCCGGGTTACTACTTATTCCATGAATTTGCTACCCATGATGCGAGTGCGACGTATGTACTCATTGCGGGTCCACAGGGCCCATACGGGTGAAATAGTCTCATGTGGAGTAAATTGCTCCATTGCGGGTCCACAAGACCTATGTGGGTGAAATAGTCTCAGGAGTAGGATTGCTTAATGATACTACGGGCGGGTGGCCCTAATTTGATCATGAGCTTCCTATTTTTATGCAGTAAAGTATACTCTTGTTCACTCTCATTATTAGTAAGACACAGTGTACTGTTATTTTGGTTATCATACATGTCTCCAGCTTTATTTTAGACTATATGATTTCATTTCAGTACTTTCAGTTTCACATACTTGGTACATAGTTGTACTGACCCCCTTCTTCGGGGGCTGCGTTCATGTCGCAGGTTGAGGTACATAACTTGTTGATCTTCACTCTTAGGATCACTGTTCAGCTGTTGAGAAGCTCCATTACTCCGGAGGCTTATCTTTAGTTCAGATATCTGGTATTGTCGGTTGTTGTACATTCAGGGGTATGGCGGGGCCCTGTCCCGTCACAGTTGTTATGTAAAAATTCTTAGAGGTCTGTATTCATATCTTGTGGGTCGGTTTGTAAAAAAAAAAAAGGGTAACTGCTTTTGGCTTTGTATATATATATATATATATATATATATATATATGTCCATGGAGGTAGCCTTATCGGCTAGTCTGTTATTTATTTCTTGTTGAGTTTATGAATGTTCCGCTGATTTTCTCTGATGTGTACCTGTAAGGGTGTCCAGGTAGGGCACCAGTCGCGGGCCCGGGGTCGGGTCGTGACAGTTTTCATAACTTTCTACTCATTTGGGTACTTGATTTGAAGATATAAAAACTTCATCAAGTATACAACATACAATCTACTGCATTTCGTTTCAAGCAATTTTGATTCGGTTTGAAGAAATAAAATCTTCACCGTTGTGTATTATATTTGTTGCTATCAAAATTGATTCTGTTTGAAAAAATAAAATCTTCACCGTTGTGTATGATATTTGTTGCATGAAATACGTGAAGATTATTTTCAAGGTAGTAAGAACGAATTTGACTTACTCATGTGATACTTGTATAACGATTTGAAGAACATAAAAATTTCATCGTTCTGTTTAAGGAGATTAAAATTTGTGTAGTTTTCTACTCCATATGAATATTAGTATTCTGACTCGAAGATATAAAAGCTTCATTGAAATACTAAAGTTTCATAATTATAATGCGATTTGAAGAAATAAAATCTTCATCGTTCAAATTACGATTTGAAGAAATAAAATCTTCATCGTTTAAGTTTCACAATTATACTCCGATTTGAATAAATAAAATCTTCATCGTTTGAGTCTGTGATTTAATTGTTATTCTGATTTTATTAAGTAAAACAGTTTGTCGATTTGACAGTGACAAATAAATAATGGCAATTGATATGAATGATCTGTGTGCAATGTTGTCGGAGTGCAATTTGGTTGGAAACCCAAAGGAGTGGTGGCTTGATTCTGGTGTCACTAGACATGTTTGCGCTGCAAAAGAAGCATTTGCAACCTATGTTCCCGTTGGACCCGAAGAGGTACTGTTTATGGGAAATACTGCAACAACCAAGGTTGAAGGATATGGGAAGATACTTCTGAAGATGACTTCCGGCAAGGTCCTGACTCTCAACAATGTTCTGCACGTTCCAACAATACGGAATAATTTAGTTTCAGTTGGACTACTCGTCAAGAACGGGTTTAAGTGCGTGTTGGTTAGTGAGAAAATTGTAATTAGTAAGAATGATTTGTTCATAGGAAAGGGTTACCTCACCGAGATCCTTTTCAAACTCAATGTAATGGTTGTTGACAGTATTAATGAAAATTCAGCTTCGTCTTACTTATTGGAGTCAAATGATTTATGGCATGTTCGTTTAGGACATGTCAATTACAAAACCTTGCGAAAATTGATTAATTTAGAAGTATTGCCTAAATTCGAGTGTAACAAATCAAAATGTGAAATTTGTGTTGAATCTAAGTTTGTTAAACATACATATAAGTCTATTGATAGGAATTCAAATCCTTTAGACTTAATTCACACGGATATATGTGATATGAAGTCAATACCATCTCGTGGTGGGAAAAAGTATTTTATAACTTTCATTAACGATTGCACTCGATACTGTTATGTGTATTTGCTTAATAGTAAGGATGAAACAATTAATGCATTTAAGCAATACAAGAACGAAGTGGAAAATCAATTGAATAAAAAGATCAAAATGATTAGAAGTGATAGGGGTGGAGAGTACGAATCTCCTTTTGCAGAGACATGTTTGAAATATGGAACTATTCATCAAACTACTGCCCCTTACACACCACAATCAAATGGAATTGCGGAAAGGAAAAACCGAACATTAAAGGAAATGATGAATGTCTTACTAATTAGTTACGGTTTCTGCAGAGCCATGGGGAAGCTATCTCATACCTAATCGAATACTCAACAGAGTACCCCACAGCAAAACACAATTTATTCCATATGATCTATGGAAATGAAGAAAACCCAACTTGAAATATTTCAAAGTGTGGGGGTGTTTAGCGAAGGTCCAAGTACCTATGCCCAAAAGGGTAAAAATCGGACCAAAAATTGTGGATTGTGTTTTTATCGGCTATGATACAAACATCAAAGCTTGTCGGTTTTTTATTCACAAATCGGACAATCCCGAAATTCATGTTAATACGGTAATTGAATCAGATAATGTTGAATTCTTTGAAAACATCTATCCGTATAAAAAGAATGTGAGTCCTCAAGTGAAAGATCTAAACGACCGCGGGAGGAACCAAAGGAAAGTATACCGAGCAAATATGATCCAAGGCGTAGCAAACGTCAAAAGACATCTACTTCCTTTGGACTAGATTTTGTAACATTCTTGCTTGAAAATGAGCCTCAAACATTTAAAGCAGCAATATCATCTTCTGATTCAACATTTTGGAAAGAAGCAGTCAATAGTGAGATTGAATCAATTTTAAACAACCATACATGGGGATTAGTTGATCTTACTCCTGGAAATAAACCTTTAGGATCAAATGGATTTTTCAAAGAAAAATGAAAGCTAATGGCACTATTGACAAATATAAGGCAAGACTTGTGGTCAGAGGTTATAGACAAAAAGAATGTCTTGATTACTTTGACACATACTCGCCGGTAACAAGAATAACATCTATTCAGGTGTTAGTGGCACTGACGGCCGTATATGGTCTTGAAATCCATCAAATGGATGTCAAGACAGCTTTCTTAAATGGAGAATTGGAGAAAGAAATTTACATGAAACAACCTGAGAATTTTGTGGTTCCTGATAAAGAAAGGAAAGTTTGCAGACTTGTTAAGTCACTTTATGGACTTAAACAAGTACCCAAACAATGGCATGCGAAATTTGACCAAATAATGTTGGCAAATGGATTTAAGATTAATGAGTGTGACAAATGTGTTTACATTAAAAATACTCCAAATCATGAAGTCATTGTTTGTATGTTGATGACATGTTGATAATGAGTAAAGATATTATCGATGTAAATGCTACGAAGTGTATGCTCGCTAGCAAATTTGACATGAAAGACTTAGGGGTTGCTGATTTGATCTTAGGAATTAGGATCCATAAAACTCCACAAGGTTTAACATTATTACAGTCACATTATATTGAAAAAATACTTGACAAGTTCAAGTATTTAAATTTCAATGTTGCAAAGACTCCAATTGATGTAAGTTTTGCACTTCAAAAGAATGAAGGTGAAAGTGACTCACAATTGGACTTTGCACGAGCTTTGGAAGTTTGATGTATATTATGAATTGTACACGACCAGATATATCATGTGCTATAAGCAAGTTGAGTCGATTCACGAGTAATCCCAATCAAACTCATTGGATGACAATGAAACGAGTCTTGATATATTTACAACACACCCAAAACTATGTTTTGCATTATAATAAATATCCCGCAGTACTTGAGGGATATAGTGATGCAAATTGGATCACCGGATCGTTTGAAGTTAAATCCACGAGTGGATATGTTTTCATCGTTGGTGGAGGAGCAGTGTCTTGGAAATCATCAAAACATACATGCATCGCCCGCTCTACAATGGAATCAGAATTTATAGCTTTAGACAAAGCCGGTGAAGAAGCTGAATGGCTCAGGAATTTCTTAAAAGATATTCCATTCTAGCCCAAACCTTTGGCTCCTATATGTATACATTGTGACAGTCAAACAACAATAGATAGGGCATGGAGCGTAATATATCGGAAAATCTCGTCACATTCGACGGAGACACAATACCGTTAGACAACTCCTCTCTAATGGCGTTATCACAATTGATTATGTAAAGTCAAGAGATAACGTGACGGATCCGCTTACAAAAGGCTTATCTAGAGAGGGAGTTAGTAGATCATCAATGAGAATGGGGTTAAGGCCAAGGACAAGTCATCATGACGGTAACTCTACCTAGCATACTGGAGATCCCAAGAGCTAGGTTCAAGGAGATCAAACAAAATTGTGACTGACGGTTCAACATTGTCAAATAACTCAATCCATTCTCGGATGAAGACAATGTTCAAAAATAAGGATAAGACTTTATGGCTTGTTAAGGAGTTAAAAAAACATTAAGGTTTTTTAATGGTTATCTAAATCTGGCAATGTATGACCAGATAATGTGGCTATATGACCACATATTTAGAAATCACCTATGCGAGTGTTAAGTGTAAGCCGCTTTAAAGGGAATAATGATGAGACCATTCTCTATGCACTCATGAGACCAGGCGGTGTTCATGGCTGAAACGAACACAACCGTGAGAACCATAAACTGTTGAGGGTTGATTGCGTGTCTTATGTTGTATAGGTATACAACAAATTTCGACGGTTCAAAGATATCAAATCTACCGATTGATCGAGTATATCCGATATAAGTTCACTACGAAAAGTTCAAAGGAAAACCTACTTATCCAGATGCAGTCAATTCTCGTTTGTATATCACACTCGTCCGTACATTCTTTTATCTTATAGTCATTCCCCATTCATGTGGGGGATTGTTGGGTTTGATATTGGTGAATGGGAAATGATGGGATGAAAATTAAAGGGAGTAAAATGCTCTTTTGTCCCACATCGGAAAAAAAGAAGGAAAGAGAGGTGTATTTATTACATTACACCTTCTCTAGTTGCTAAAAGGGTTGAGAGGGCAAGGACCCATCGCGTCGTCGTCGTCGCTCGCTCGGCTCGGCTTTGGATTTGGATCGAGATCGAGATCGAGATCGAGATTGATTGATAATCTTTTTGGACAAACTTTTCTTTAATTAATTAATTAATTATTTAATTAAAATAAATCCAAACGGATCGACCCAAGACCCGCGACTGACCTTCCAGTTTAAGTCCTTTTTCTTTTCGAATTTTCCTCCAAAATTTTGGTGACTATTCTGAATGGTTGCAAATATTCAAAATCAGTACCTCCAAAACCTATAAATTCTTGATTTGTTCCAAGAATTCATTCACTGATTTCCAATCTGAATTTCTCTACATTTCGAAAAAATCATTCTTCTTAAGTCTGTGTGATATACTACTGTTGACTGGTTCGCTGCTACCCGAATTTGGAGTACTACTATTCTGGTAAGATAATCGTTCTATCATGGGAGACGATATTCCATTAACCTCGAGTACTGTGAGGGGAATAATTTCCTTAAGGACACACTTTGAACTAAGTGGGCTCAATTATATTCTGAAATTATTTTTTCTTATTCAAAACATATTCTGCTTATTGTACTGATTTCAATTAAGTATTTTTATACTGTATAATCTGTTTTTTACCAATTGTTTAACAGATTATGTTGAAACGTTATTTAAACATATACATATTATTATACCAACGGGTGATTCTAAAAGTTCAAGTGTCAAAACAACAAAGTACCTCGTGGAAAACATTTTCTCCCCAGTTAAGTTAAGGGATCTATGTCAATGTGTACCATAGTTGGGGAAAAAGTCTAAGTTGTACTATAAATTTTTTATACTCTCGACCTCAAATTATTTATTGTGGTTAAACTTATTTATTATTTTAACAGTTGAAAGATATAATTAATATTTTTTCTTAATTTAAAAAAAATAAAACTAATAAATTACATTGATTCCAATAATTTTTTAAGACATAATTAATTATTTATCGAAATAAATTTATTTTAAGAAATAGAGTCACGGGTCCGCAAGTTTATAAATGATGTGAATATAACAATATGCAAACTATACGTGTAGCACTTTAAGCTGAACACGAGGCATAATATATGGCTAACGAGAGTCCACATATCACAACAAATCAAGCGCTTAAAGTTCTCTAACTTATGCCAACAAGTTAAAATATGTTTAAATATTTTGGGTTAGAGAGATACGAAGTAGTAATATGTATTATCACATTATATAAAATTTAACTATCATACAATAACGTGATCTCCTGTAAACAAACAATGTGAATTATTATCTTATCTCAAATGTATTTCCTATACTATAAGAAAAGGAAGATATCCATCGAGAGTAGCCCATTGGCCATTTCTTTAGGATATTGTTGCATGGGTCTCGTGTTCGATTTCCCTGATCAGCGAGAGTGAAACTGTGTTCTCCAAAAAAATCCCTCAACTAATGGAAGGCCAAAGTGGTGTATACTAATCCATAAGATCAGTCGGGGTGGGATTTTCTGAAGTATGAGGCCGTAATGCGGTGGAACCAGTCACTTTAAAAAGTTTGCCCTACCTTAGTTTGTCCCCCGGGCACAGTCCAGTGGTAAAGCCTGTGCACTATAAAGCGCACGGGCCGGTGCAACGTGGGTTCGATCCCCGACAAGCATTCTGGACTTTGTATCCAGAAATTAAAGGGGGTCAACCTTGTGTCCGAGATTCGTTGTACGCTCTCAGACACTGACCACTAGAGCACATCCCGCGATTTACCTTGTAATAGTGCTGAGTGACCGATGTTATTACCCCCAGGAGCCTAATATCAGTACTTGTACCAGTACTAGCAATAGGGAGGCGCAAGCCTCGAGACCTGGGCATAAAAAAAATGAAATAATCAAAAAGTTTCACCAGTTGTCCCTTTTTGCCTTTTTTGAATTGTTGTTCGGTAAAAATAAAATTAATTTTATTACACTCACAAATTATAAAAAAAAAAAAATTAACTACAGTCTAAAGATTTCTGTTGAGCAAATTAAAAATTATTAGATCACGACCTAAAATGCAAACTACATTATATATGTCATACAATAATCTAATATTCGTAAGGTTAAGAAGTACATAAGAAAACATTAGACTCCAGTCGAACATTGTCCAAAAGGGTAATCTTCTGAGGACCATATTTGCTTAGCTTTTAAATATAGAGATAAAATTTAAATAGATCCTATAAAATAGGGACATTGGTGTAGATCAATCGGAACAATCATGGCAACATATTGGACTGATCGGGTATTTATAACTTTTTGCACAGACATAAATTTAGAAAACTTTTACTTTGTCCGATTTAAGTTTTGTAGAAATTAAGTTATCTGATAGAGATGAAATAGGAGAAAATTCGTGCAAAAAGTTGTAAATGTGTCTGTCCAATATATCCCGCATGTTGCCATGTTTAATCCCGCTGATTTACGCAGATGTCCCCATTTTTAGGTTCTATTTAAATTGTATCTCTATTTTTAAAAGTCATGATGGAATGATACCCATTGATACAATAAAAGATATGAAAACAAGAAAATTAACAAGTCTGATGAATTTCTTACTTAGCTGATGGACTTTTAACCGATAGAATCCGTCGATTTTTGTGTTCTGAAACCCTATTTATGACACTATCAAGTTTGTTGACTTTTTTTCGTTTTTTTCAATAACCGACGGACATGCGTCAGTTATGTGTACCTCTAAATATGAGTCTCTACAGATAATGTCTAGAATTCTAAGCTATAATAATAGGTAATTCTTCATATCCAATTTAATATAGTAATCTAAGAAAATAAGATGAAAAGTCTGCTATAATTAGTAAATTGTCTGAATAATATAAAAATTATTTACACAATTCGTATATAAGATTTAAGTATTTTAAAAATAAGATATAAAGAAGAGATATTAAGTAAAAGTTTATGATTTTTTTAAAATGTGTTAGTTGTGTAAGGCACAAAGAAGTAGATTCAAAATTTGTGAACTCAAAAATGTAAGATATGGATCCATTTTTTTATCTCACAAAAAAAACCTTACACAATTAATATCAATTGCGTGAGACACATCGTAAAACTTTTCAAAGTTTGTGGTTTCCTTTTCTTTAATACGGACAAATATTTTTCCCTTACAAAATTTTAAAAAGAGGACGAAACGTATCCTAAATCTTGAGGATGTCATCTCCAAGGACATGATCATCTTCGCAAGATCCTAGAAACTTTTTATTCTGGCTAGATCCAAACTAAAATTATACTATATTCTATTGCAGTTTGCAATATTAATAATAACACTCCTATTAATTAAGCAGAGTAATAGTTAATTATCACTTGGCAGCTCGCTTTACCTAAAAGCTTCCGTCCGAATACCATTAACAAAGTTGCATTATTATATTGAGCCCTGCACAGGTTAGTGCTTGAAGCGAAGTGATCTCACGTTAGGTGGTGTGTGAGAGGCACACAAGTTCAAACCTGCGATAACATCTGGCGTCACGCTCTTGGGGAACTGTCTCACGCACCTGCCAAGTGTATGGTTTAAATGTACCGACTTTTGCAGGCTATTACTTCAGTCCGTGATTTACCCAGTGCGCAACTTCGGATAGCGGCTGCGGGTTTCATGTTAAACAAAAAAAAAGTTGCATTATTATATTTAATAACTTCCACAAATGATCACTTCTTGCGCGTTTTTATAAACCAGAAAATTCTCAAAAATTATTGACGTACAATTTAAAACTTGATGAATAATAAATTTGTTCCTCCAACTTTCATGCGTGTTATTGCGTTTAATAATATCACCACTATGTGTTATTGCGCTTAATAATATCACCACTATGTAATCTGTCTTTTAAAAATTTCGTATGCTTCATAAGAGAGATATGTCTCTTAATCATAAGTGTATTGTCTAAATTACCTTTTATCACCACTTAAACATCTCAGTTAATTGACATTTCACAAACTAAAAGAAGATAATTAATAAGTAACTTTTTTATTTTTCTAAAAGATTATTGAAATGTATGTGACCACATGGAATTCTTTTTGATAATTTATAGTGGTGAGATTCGAACATAAGACTTCTCTGTATGCTCTAATAACATATTAAAAAATAACATTCTAGCTCAAGAGTCGAAGATTATCAAAAAACCATATCTGAAAATCTACATATATATATATATTTGAGATCGGAGTGAGTAACACAACAAAGTTTTATAGCTAGGGATTCATAACTTTTTTATAAAATTCTACCACGTGAAAAAGAAGTGTTACTTTTATAAAACTAAGTGATGAACATTTACTCAACCTTTCCACTTCTCCAACCCAAAGTGAAAAAAGGTAAAAATTTAAAGAAATAATTACAAGAATCAATCTCAAACTCTTGAAGTGCTCATTTGCGTGCAATCTCTTCTCTATTTAGTGGAAAGATACGATGAATGGCAAACAAAAATGCTAGTGGGAATCTTTAAAAGGTATATAAATATAATGTTAGGATCACCATCTTTTTTGGCATTTTAAGTGAACATTATAAAGGCTCATCACTTTCTCAACAAGAATGATTATGAAGGGTTTCTTCGAGCACTTGCTTGAACCAAAAGCTATGTCCACTAATTAAAGCATTCAATTCTATAGTTCTTTGGCACGGATATTAATGGGACCTTGCATAAAGATTTTTAGTTTTTGTGGCCATGTATCTTTTACCAAAGTATAAACGTGAAAGACATGCAAATAGTACTTCTTTTTATATAGTGAAAAAAATCCATGTATATAGGCTTTAAAAGTTACCATCATTTCCATAACGGAGTTGACTCCTCGATAATGCAAGACGTACCAACAAGTCCTGCCGACCCTAAAAAGAAAAAATAGTGAGAACATATTTTTCCCAATAAAAAGAACCATCGTAGCCTATAATATGCATGCAACAGTTATACACATGGTCAATGTAACAAATATTTACATCAATCACATTAGTTTTACTTGGTGTAACGGGTAACTCGACTTATTTTCAAGATTATATATGAGACATTGTAAGAAGCCATACTTGTTGATTTATTTGAATTGCCTTATACTGAATAAAAATTCTTAAAATGACGACGCATATGTTGGAAATTTACTAATGTAGAATTAAGTTTATCCCATTATTTATGACTCGAACAATTGGGGTTCCGCACGTCGGAAACGTCGTTTTCACATACGTGCACTCGTAGTGCCAAATTTCGTAAATTTCGTTAGTGAAAGAGATATTGGTACGTAAGTAAAATATTTGAGACATAGAATGATGGACAGTCATTGGTAAAGATGACAAGTGTTCCACGTTGGTGAATGAAGGAAAAAGTGTGCATAGTGTAAAGATTGGAACGGATCGGAAAGGGCCGCAGAGCCGAGAAGGGCCGCGACGCCACCGCGGAGCCGGGGATCGCCGCAACGCCAACCCTTTAAGGGCCGCGGTGCTAATTTCGGCCCGCATCACTGGAATCGCGGGGCCTCCGAGGCCGAGCCGCGGCGCTACCCAGGTAGAAAGTCTGAAATGAAAATCTGATTTTTGTGACGTTTGGCTGTCCTCAATGACATTCATTCCAACATTATTCAGCCATTATTTGGCTGATAAATGAGTGTCATTACATGGGCAATTCATTGACATTACATGGGTGATTCAATGCCATTACTTGACACTTGAAGGGACAAATCATACACACTATAAATTGAGGCATTTGGCTCAATTGTTAAACACTTGCAACACTTGCAAAATTCTGAAAATCTTCTTCCTCTCTAGCATACTTAAATACTCAAAGTTCTTCAAGAGAAACACTTGAGTTTCCTTTGCTCAAATGTATTTGTAGGTGTTTTATCTTGGGAGACTATTGCCTAGACAACGTAAAAGGATATATACGGGACAATCTTGTCTTAAAGACAGAATGTCATCACTCGACTCAGCACATTTGTAACACTTTCATATTTAGTGTTTCTTGATTTATGGTTATCAAGATTCAAAGAGCTTTCTGCAATTGGTACAAAGATTCAAGATTGATTCAAGAACTAAAAAGCTTGTTGTTGCCACAATTCTTATTTAGTACAAGTTTGTTGCTATTGTAATCTTTGTTGTTTATGTTGGAATTTATTAAACGTGAAATAATATTAATCCTATTATATATGACTCGAACAATTGGGGCCCCGCACGTCGGAAACGTCGTTTCCACACACGTGCATACGTTGTACCAAAGATCGTAAATTTTCTTAGTGAAAGAGATATTGGTACATATACAAAAATGTTTGAGACATGAAATGATAGACGGTTAGTGGCCAAATGACGAGGGTTTCACGTTGGTAAATGAAGGAAGAAGTGTACGATGTGTAAAAGATGAAACGAGTCAGAAATCGTCGCGGAGCCATGAAGGGCCGCGGCGCCTGACCTCTGGTTGGTTACTGGAGGTTGAGCATCGCGGAGCCTCCCAGGCAGCGCCGCGGCGCTTCGAAGGCAGTGAGTTCGACGGAAGACAGAAAATTTCTGACACTTGGGCTGGTCTTGGAGCATTACTCCTCCATTACTTGACACTTAAATTCAGCCATTATTTGACTGAATTATAACCCACAATAAGTGTCATTACATGGCTATTGAAGACCATTACTTGGCTAGATGGGAAGTCATCTTGATCACACTATAAATTGAGGCCTTTGGCTTATTTGAAGGACAAACTTACTATCAGATTTTTCTGAATACCTCTCCTCTCTAGCTTTGTTCCACAAACTAAAAAGGTTCTTCTTTTTAGTAAATATTTGAGTTTCCTTTGCTCAATTGTTTGTTGCTGTTTTATCTTGGAGAGAAGTTGCCAAACACCGTTAAAGGATTTATTGTTACACCTCGTAAGTTTAGGGCGATAATTAAGAACATCATTAATGAAGTAAGGTTCGAATATTGGATATAAAGTGTAATTACATATGTTAATACGAAAATTAGTATACAAAAGGATGTGAGTCCGGAAAATTTTGGTTACAACGAGTGTAACGTTGGGGACTTATAACGATAATGGTATAATCCCCGTTATGGATTGGTAACGTATTATAAAAATTATGACATTGAGAATACGAGGCTTTATGAAATTCTTGGGAATTAAAGGAAGTGAGAGTTAAAATTTAAAAGAAGTGGGGTTAAGATTTATTAATTGAAGGACTTGGGACCAATGTGTAATAAAAAAATTCAGAGTTTTATTAACCTACACTCTTCATCTTCTTCATTCTAAATTCAAACAAAATTTCTCCATCACCCTCCCCTCTCCCCTCACTCTCCCCAGCCGAATCCCTCCCCCATCCATAGAGAATTTAGGCTTTTGTTTTCTCCTTCTAGATTGAAATTTGTCATCTAATTTTAAGCCAAGTTTTTATACCCAAAATAGTGGGGTGTCACAGACTGCTGGCCGAGATTCCCAGCCCAAAAACGTTGATTTTAAGACGAATTTGAGGATGAAAAACATACAAGAATGATGGGTTAACATTGTAGAATTCATGCATGTCATTTTGGAGTTAAAGAAGTGATAAAAACGGGAGAAAGGAACCGAAAACAGTGGGCATTCGGCTGGAGCAGAGGACCGAATTATAGGGATTGTTTTTGACGAATTTGAGGTATAAAATTCTTCTTTTTATGATATAATCGGAATGCATTTTGTTATAATTAAGGAAATGAATTTGTGTTAAGGGAAAATTGGAATTAAGACATTGCATGTGAATATTTTGGATATTGTAGCCGATATTAGGATTAATTTTACTAATCTTGGAATTGTCGTATTCGATTATTGTGTTGTGAAGTTCGTCGCTACTTTGCATGTTGAAATTGGAAGAAAATGTTGATATTTAAGTTATAGTTGTTCATAAGGAATTATTGGAACATGAATTGGACTCTAAGGAATTAAGAAAAGAATTGGTTGTGGATGTTGGCCGAAAATTGGCTTGAAATTGTTGGACATTATCACGTCGAGTTAGGGGCTGATTTTGTGAAGTTTAAATGTTGGAGATTGGATTATTAACATGTATATATATGTTGTGGTGATTACTAATACATGTCTTAAAGAATTAAAGAGTAAAAAGGATATTATGTTGGAAATTGTAGGACTTGCACTACTTGATGTTGTCGTTGTTGTTAGAATTGATGGACTGTTTTTAAGGTTATCTTAATGTGGTTTAAGGGACTGAATTAACAAGAGAAATAGGTGTATTAATCACATTTGTTGCTGAAGTTGTCGTATTGCATAAATGTAAGACAAAAAGAATGTATTATGGTAGCGTATATGAAGTACATGAGACTAATTTGGTTATATCTTGGAATTGTGCTTGGTTATTGGTTTGGTTGACATTTATTGTAAATTGTGGATGTACATATAAACAGGAGAAGTGCTACCGGAATTTTTATAGATTAAAAGTTGTTGACACCCAAATTTTGACCCTCCCGTCCAGCCATTAACTATAAAATTACACTAATTTTGTAAAATAATTTTTTATGATTTTTATAATAAAATGCAGCGAATAAAACATTAAATACAGGCATAAATAATTAACTTAATAATGACATCGCGTCTTGCGTAGAGTTTTAAGCACTTAGAGTCCCTCGCCCGCATTAATTAACTTTAAGCTTTGTCGTAATTCTTAAATAATTAATAAATGCATAAAATAAATAATTTAGCGATAACGTCGTGTCAGGTAGCATAGCCGCATTTATTAGTAATCATTTGTAATTTAAAGTCAATTTTTTTAATCTGTTATATGCATTTAATAGCACCGCATTTATAAAGCTTTAAACGATTCCTAAATATCTAACATTTAAATAATTTAATCTAAACTCAATTCAATTTTAATTTAACTTCGCAATAATGCATAACAATAAAATTTTAAATAATAGCGTCGCATTCTAAAGCATTAAGCATTAATTAAATAACACGCCCGCATTTATTATAATAATTAGACTAATTTAGCACCTAAATAATTATAATAAAGCACTTAAATAATTTACCTAAAACTCACCACTAATTAACTAATTAACTCCTAAAATTAAATACCTACTTAAAACTAATTACCCACCATTTTCGTCCAGCCCACTACATTTAACCCAACCCGCAGCCCAAAAGCCCAAAACTCCACGCCCTTCTTTACACCTTACCCACAGAAGCCCAACACTCACTTCCTTTACCCATCGTCCTCCTCTTCATCGACAACAAAAAAAAAACCTAAATAACAGGAACCCTAAGCCTTCAATCGCCGCCTTCACCCAACCCCGATTTTCTCGCCGGATTTTCGGCTGAAAATCCGGCGACACTTTCCTTACCCACACACACGTCTCTAACGATTTCTTACCATAAACCAGCACCCAAATATCACACAAAATCAGCACAAAATCGAGTACGAATCTTACGAAATCTCAGCCTAGAATCAGCCCTAATTGCTTACCAATATTAGAACCTAGGGTTAGGCTATATAAGCACATGCAATAGACCAATCAAGGGGGACCCTGGGCAGCAGTATCGACGGAGAGGACTCGAGCACAGTAGGTCAGTAGCAATCGTCTTCTTTACGAGCAGAGTAGACATATACGAGAGAGCTCAGGGAGTGATTCGAAAAGGCAGCAGTCTAGTCGAGTGATCCAGAAAAGAACCCAATCCTCAAAATCTGCAATTTTCGCAACCTTTCGTTCACAGAATTAGCTAGCCTTTCGAGCGGACCGACGACTTGATACGCTGCCCCGGTTCGCTGTCCGGAGAAGGTAAAATCGAACTCCTCTCGTATTTTGTTAGATTTCTGTGCTATGTGTGTCTATCACAAATTTAATCGATGTTAATTGTATTAGTCTGTTCGTTTGGCCGATATAAGTCAGATTGATGCTTATTAGTTGGATTCTTCATGTTACGATTAGTTAATTTGTTAGTCTAAGTGTTTTAAACGGTATGTAGTAGCAGAATCAGTGACCACCCATCTGTTTTTTTTTGTTTGTGTGATGAAAAGCAATTTGCGACGAGTATATGATAGGATCCGTCTTTAAATCTAAACTGTTACAAACATGATTAGTCAAATACCCCCATGATTTTATGTTTGGATGAGTTCAGTACAAAAAGGAGGAGTATAAGTGTAATCTATGCATATAATCATGGTATTATGATTGATTTAGAAAATAGCATGTCTAAACTTGTATCAAGATACGCCTTGTTTGATTGCTAAGTAGAATGTCTGCTGTTGTACACATATGTCTAAGCATTTGGAATGGGTGTTTATTATTTCTTGATGTTGAAGTCATCCTTGTCTGAGTTCTTCTAGTAATATGCTTCATTTTGCCTTAATAAGAAACACGATTTGTGAGAACGTCGAATCAGCATGTTTGTAAAAATGGTCTTATTTGTGATCACACTGCTACTGTTTAGCATGCTTGCTGAAGCGTTAAATTATTTCTGGATCTTTCTTTCGCTATGTCCGACTGTGTCCAAATGTGAGGGAAAATTCATATGAATTAGATCTTGTCTAGAAATGGTCTAACAGGAACATTGTGAGCTAGGAGAGGATGTATAACTTGCTTTTCTTGGCTATATTTGAATTGAAATTTCATATTATGTTTTGTTTGCCTTTACGGGTATATTTGCATCCTCTTTGTCATAATACAAATCTTATCAATGTTCGGCCTTCGACTGTTTGTTTAAAGTACCTCACACTATTTAGTCTAGCACGAGGTTTGAGACCATCTAGTTGAGAGGAAAGGTCCAATAGATCATTCGAACATGTCCCACTTAAGAACGTGAGCCTCTTTAACCGGGTCTAATCGCACACGTCTAGATTGCTTATTTGGAAATCATATCTTTGAATTGAGAGTATGTGACTTCGCTTTGGAGTAAATAAGATCATAGCATGAAATCTGAAACATGATTTTTTTTAAATATGATACTTGTATGTCCTGAAGCATACGGCCTGATATGAAATCATAACTCTTTTGCTACCTTCTCCCACCATTTAGTGGCTTGACATGTCTGTCTGCTTAAGGGGGCATGTTGTCTTTGTTTTATCTACAACGGAAGACTTAAAAATAGTGTAACACGGCGCTTCTCCTCGTCCCATGTTTATAACAAAAGTAAGGAGATCTCACGCTTTCGCCATATATATATTCTGGTTGGTCGTGATCCAAGCCTAATCCCAATTGAACCATTTTGAGATGCCTCATTATTCGCCTTTATCCGTGATTGCTTTTATCAAAATTCCATATGTGCTTAAAGTCGTATGATAATTTATTTTCATTACTAATATAATTTGGGCGTATACTAATCCTTATCTTTCCTTTCTTGTTACATGAAATGCACCGAGCAAAATGAAGAGTCTCATGGCGAGACTCATCACGAGCTACTTCAAATGGCAACCCGCATCTACATCCATCGAGTTCCCCCTTCGGCAAATTCCTAGAAAGACAAATAGGACGGAGTCATCCACTTCAACTCCTATATTCCCTTAACCTCATTACCTCATTTATGCCTTATTTGTTTATTGCAAATTATTTTCTAACTCTGTAATTAACAGGGAATCTAGAATAATTATTCTTTGAACATATGAGAGGTGGGAAGGTAATTCCTAATTAGAAATGTACTTCTACTTTATTTGTATTTTAGGACTGTTAAGCATGTCTAAATTCTGCAAAAAAAAAAAAATATATCTAAACAATTTAACTTGCATCATAAAATCAACACTTTATTTCTTACCTAGGGTATATCATAACCAAGGTTAATTAAGTAAATAAATACAAACAAATTAATAACCATTTTTTTGCATCACATATTTTTATAAATAATATAAGGCATGCTTTAAACTTTACATGTATTTTATAGCTCTAATCTTATTAATCTTTGAATAAAAATTACCTTCTTATTATCAAGCTGTAAAAAATATGGAATCTTTATATCATACCTTGCATGTTGTTAATCAAAACTGATTTTTTTGCAAAATGAAATGCATATCTTTAGTAAATACATCAATTCTGTATTTTTTTTTTTTTTATATAAATGCATAATTTTAAACCTTACGCACGCTTCGTAGCATCGGACTTGTAAATCTTTTATCAAAATGCATTCTCTTATAAAGCACTTACATCATCTTTTAAAACTATGCATTTTCCCTAACATAATAATCAACCTAGGTTTGGCAGGATAACCGCACGTTAGCGGATCTTAGAGGGTGCCTAACCCCTTCCCTCTAGATTAATAAAGAACCCTTACCCAGAATCTCATTAAGTTTAGCAGACCATTAAAATGGAGTTAATGTTTTACTTTAAACTAGTTAAACATTTAGGTGTCCTAATTCACCCAAATTAATTAGGTGGCGACTCCGCGAACCCTTAGCATTCTAGCAACCCTTTAGCTTTAAAATTAATCTTTTTAAACGTTAGCACCTTTTTAGCATCCTCTTATATTTTAGCACCCTTTTGCACATTTAGCATCTTTTGCACTTTTAGCCTCTTTTGCGATTTTAGCTTTCTTTTAGCATTTTATTATTTTATTTTTCTAACCTTTTATTTGAGCAGCAGGAGTTTAGAAAATAAATGTCGCGGTCGGAAATGGGCGCGACAGAAATGGCGACTCTGCTGGGGAATTTAGGTTCTTAACCACAACAGATCTAGGATAATTATTTGGCAATTACTTTGGCATTTAATTTTTGTGTGTTGTATTTTGTTTTATTTATTTTTGATTGCTACCTGCTTTACTGCTTTCCTTAAACTGGCATTCCGCTCATATTTCTTCCACTCTGGAAAATTCACACAATCACACACTACATGCGAGGTGCGCTGGGTGCATCAGCAAAATTCTTTCTTCAAAATCCAAATTTAGGAGAGTCGGTAATATACGTGGAGTGCCCGGTCTAACCGGTGGCCGCGTAGCCTTCTCACTCGAGTTGTCCGCTCGAACTCAAGGCCCGTAAAAGCCAAATCTTAGCAAACTTAAGATAGAGCTATACCACCCTTATTTTAGGCGTGCATGCATTTACCTTAGGTGGTCGGTCCTCGCATCGACATCACAATTAGGAAGACACCAAACTTGTCGACGGGTTTCTCAACCCAACGACCAACCAACATATTATGTGTAGCGTGACAATGACAGACAAATCCAAGCCCAATCATGACATGCTGAAATTGGGAAAAGTGCACCGTCATTTGGTCGCCATTTCCAACAAAGGCAGTATAGTTGGACGACTTGGACAAATCCGTCATAATCTCGCATAAGTGACGTTTAGGCTTACCTCTGGCATAAAGAGGTCCCCCTGCATGTTAGGAAACGTTCGAATGTGTTGTGTGCGATATATCTGCTACATACTTGCAAATTATGTGCTTTATGCTAACACCGTTTGTTGCATTTTTAGAAAGATTTATCATCCTCCCCAGCGGTCGGTTCAGATTTGACTAAGCAATGGCAGAGCATCAATATTTCACAAGATCAAAGGTGCGGTCCAAAGAATACGGTGATTCAAGGACATCCGAGCGAGCAGCCTGAACTGTCTTGGTTCCTATAAGCAAAGCAGAGGTCTCGGAGAGAAAGACAAAGATAGATCCAATGAGCAACTCGCACAATTACCACAACAAATGGCAACCTCGCAGCCGAAATCAAAAGGCTCAAGAACCTCACCAGAGCACTCACACGCAAATAACCAAAACAGTAAAAATCTCCAAATTATTACGATGCATTGCTACATATCCCATTCACCAATATACAATGCACCCATATATCCCACACAAACCGAACGCCTAACGTATCTAACTAAACACGAACCAAAGGCCACCACAAACCCCTTCTCGTGAATGCATATGGCAACCGCATGATACCCATATGTGTATACGCCACAAGCCCGCCCACCAAATATCTTCACACCCCGCCTAAATACCACAGAAAGGCCAGCCAAAATCTACGCCCATTTAGCCGAGCCTTTATCGCAGTTGTACGAGAGGTTGAGGTTTGCAGGGATACTCCAGCCAATTCCAAAGAATGTGCCCAATCCCAAGTCCAAAGCTCATGATGGTAACAAAAGCTGTTCATACCATTCTGGAGCCATCTGTCAAGAAGTGAGAAGGTGTTATACACTCGAGACAAAGTAAGGAGGCGATCAAGGAGGGAGTCATTCAGGTGGAGGAGGCTTACCCCAATGAGTACAATGAACCCCAAAGGAAGAGAGGTGGTCCCTTGCCAGAACCCTCTCCGCCTGAATCAGTTATTTATCCAAGCAGCACCACGAAGCCAAAGAAGGAGATCTCGACGCAGAGCACGAAGACCCACCACGATGCAGAGCAAGAAGGTGTATTGGTTGGATTTGCACCCTTGTCTTGGTCCGCCAGAGCTGGATAGGAAAACGATTTATTTTAGCGAATAATTTATAAACTCATATTTAAGCTTTAATAATGTTTTCTTTCGTTTTTGTAATGAACTACGTTTGACCCGATTCCCTTAGTGGATACGCAGCGCCGTCGCTTCTGGCCCCACACCTAGAATTTTAATTTTATCCAATATTCGCTTGTAATGAACTACGTTCGACTGATTCTCACGTGGGGATACGAGCGCCTAAATCGGCCGGCCACACCATTAGGAAACTTTCCTTTGCTTTGAAAATGACAAGAATATACATAACCTACAAGAACTACATTGAGACCCATGTTAGCCGGACACTTTTCAAATCGGGACAATGTAGGAAACTGCATGCGGGTTGCAACTCCAAACAACCCACGCACCCAGATATCAATGAAAAAGGCAGAAAAGTCAAATATTAATCGACCCCCCCCCCCCCCCCAAAAAACTCACAAATTTTCTTTGAGCGCATGTCTTTTCATATTTACAAAAGCAGAAAATGCAATAGCCGAAGCAGAAAATACGGCAAGAAGTTTCTTCGCAAGAAGAAACAGCAGAGGCAGAAGATATGACAAAAATCCAAAATTCAAAATCCGCGACTAAGCAAAGAAGCAGAAGGGCATCAACAATCGGCAATCAAAGTTGAGTTCCGCAACAAAACCTAAGCACAACTCGGGCATAAAGTCAAACTTGCAACCAGCGATCGCACACAACAAAGGCATCATAACAAATCGCCGATTGCAAAGCGGCAACATCTCGATTCGTCGAGCATATCGTGACGACATTTCTACGCATAAAATCGCGCTTTCATATATATTTATCATTTTGTTTAAACAGTATACACTAACGCTTTTCAAGCTTAGCTTGCGAGCATTTATTCTACAGAGCAAAGAAGAACACGTCCGGGCAACGACGTTATCAGCACAGCAAGTCTACGCAACGACGCCAAAGAAGAACATCGCCCAGTCAACGACGTTATCAGCACAGCAAGTCTACGCAACGACGCCAGCAGCAACACGTCCAGGCAACGACGTTATCAGCACAGCAAGTCTACGCAACGACGCCAGCAGCAACACGTCCAGACAACGACGTAATCAACAAGTCCATGCAACGACGCCAAAGAAGAACACGCCCGCATAACGACGTAATCAAGAAGTCCATGCAACGACGCCAAAGAAGAACATCGCCCGCATAACGACGTGATCAAGAAGTCCACGCAACGACGCCAAAGAAAGAACACGCCCAGTAACGACGTTATCAAGACAAATGAGTCCACGCAACGACGCCAAAGAAGAACACGCCCAGTAACGACGTTATCAAGACAAAGAAGTCCGAAACGACGCCATGATCGCGATATTACATCTACACGGAAGATTTTCTCTGTTCTCAAAATTGCATTCTTATCATTCATGCTTTATTATTCTGTCTTAGCAGTTATGCACTACCTCTTCCTTGAGCTTTAGTCTACGCGAGCGGCAAAGAACAAGTCCAAAATGACGCCAAGTCCAAAACGACGTCAAGTCCGAAAACGACGCCAAGTCCAAAAACGACGCCAAGTCCAAAACGACGCCAAGTCCGAAAACGACGCCAAGTCCGAAAACGACGCCAAGTCCGAAAACGACGCCAAGTCCGAAAACGACGACAAGTCCGAAAACGACGCCAGGTCCGAAAACGACGCCAAGTCCGAAAACGACGCCAAGTCCGAAAACGACGCCAAGTCCGAAAACGACGACAAGTCCGAAAACGACGACGAGTCCGAAAACGACGACAAGTCCGAAAACGACGACAAGTCAGCATATCACATCTACGCAGGGACAATTGCAGCAAGGACAACGTATCCGCATTCACAATCGCAACACGTCCGTGCAAGGGCGAAATCACAAAGATTTGCGAAGATTGCATCAACACAGCAGGCATCATATTTTTGCAGGATAACCTTTTCTACTCACAGTTGCATTACTTTTAAAATTATACATCATCATTTTGTGCCTTAACAGTTATGCACTAACCGTTTGTTTAAGTCTTAGCATGCAGGAGCAGGAGCACAACGTGGATTTTCTCTACAATGAGCCGGCAATGTTGCCGGGCCAACCTTCCCGACGATCGCGGCGCCTCAGCGTCGGTCCACTCGCTCCACATCACCATAGAACCCAAAGACCACAAGCCATGAAGACACCCGTGTTCAAGCCGCTTATATTCTTTTACTTTTTAGACATAGCCCAAAGGTCGCCATAACTCGACATCGACGGCTTTAAGTCCGCGTTAGCCCGCCGTGTTGTTTAGACCATGGTAACCCAGTGTCGTCATAACTCGACACTGGGACACATTTTTTATTTTTGCGTCAGCCTTGTCTACCTGCCCAACATTTTTGCAAATCTGAAGATCGAGACAAAATTGGCTATGAGTCAACGTCTTTGTCCGAAGATTCTTCCATCATCTCCATACAAAGAGGGACATCTGTTGACACCCAAATTTTGACCCTCCCGTCCAGCCATTAACTATAAAATTACACTAATTTTGTAAAATAATTTTTTATGATTTTTATAATAAAATGCAGCGAATAAAACATTAAATACAGGCATAAATAATTAACTTAATAATGACATCGCGTCTTGCGTAGAGTTTTAAGCACTTAGAGTCCCTCGCCCGCATTAATTAACTTTAAGCTTTGTCGTAATTCTTAAATAATTAATAAATGCATAAAATAAATAATTTAGCGATAACGTCGTGTCAGGTAGCATAGCCGCATTTATTAGTAATCATTTGTAATTTAAAGTCAATTTTTTTAATCTGTTATATGCATTTAATAGCACCGCATTTATAAAGCTTTAAACGATTCCTAAATATCTAACATTTAAATAATTTAATCTAAACTCAATTCAATTTTAATTTAACTTCGCAATAATGCATAACAATAAAATTTTAAATAATAGCGTCGCATTCTAAAGCATTAAGCATTAATTAAATAACACGCCCGCATTTATTATAATAATTAGACTAATTTAGCACCTAAATAATTATAATAAAGCACTTAAATAATTTACCTAAAACTCACCACTAATTAACTAATTAACTCCTAAAATTAAATACCTACTTAAAACTAATTACCCACCATTTTCGTCCAGCCCACTACATTTAACCCAACCCGCAGCCCAAAAGCCCAAAACTCCACGCCCTTCTTTACACCTTACCCACAGAAGCCCAACACTCACTTCCTTTACCCATCGTCCTCCTCTTCATCGACAACAAAAAAAAAACCTAAATAACAGGAACCCTAAGCCTTCAATCGCCGCCTTCACCCAACCCCGATTTTCTCGCCGGATTTTCGGCTGATAATCCGGCGACACTTTCCTTACCCACACACACGTCTCTAACGATTTCTTACCATAAACCAGCACCCAAATATCACACAAAATCAGCACAAAATCGAGTACGAATCTTACGAAATCTCAGCCTAGAATCAGCCCTAATTGCTTACCAATATTAGAACTGTGGTTAGGCTATATAAGCATCTGATAGACCAATCAAGGGGACCACGGCGTGAGATCGACGGAGAGGACTCGAGCACAGTAGGTCAGTAGCAATCGTCTTCTTTACGAGCAGAGTAGACATATACGAGAGAGCTCAGGGAGTGATTCGAAAAGCGGCCTAGTCGAGTGATCGAGAAAGAACCCAATCCTCAAAATCTGCAATTTTCGCAACCTTTCGTTCACAGAATTAGCTAGCCTTTCGAGCGGACCGACGACTTGATACGCTGCCCCGGTTCGCTGTCCGGAGAAGGTAAAATCGAACTCCTCTCGTATTTTGTTAGATTTCTGTGCTATGTGTGTCTATCACAAATTTAATCGATGTTAATTGTATTAGTCTGTTCGTTTGGCCGATATAAGTCAGATTGATGCTTATTAGTTGGATTCTTCATGTTACGATTAGTTAATTTGTTAGTCTAAGTGTTTTAAACGGTATGTAGTAGCAGAATCAGTGACCACCCATCTGTTTTTTTTTTGTGTGATGAAAAGCAATTTCATGACGAGTATATGATAGGATCCGTCTTTAAATCTAAACTGTTACAAACATGATTAGTCAAATACCCCCATGATTTTATGTTTGGATGAGTTCAGTACAAAAAGGAGGAGTATAAGTGTAATCTATGCATATAATCATGGTATTATGATTGATTTAGAAAATAGCATGTCTAAACTTGTATCACGATACGCCTTGTTTGATTGCTAAGTAGAATGTCTGCTGTTGTACACATATGTCTAAGCATTTGGAATGGGTGTTTATTATTTCTTGATGTTGAAGTCATCCTTGTCTGAGTTCTTCTAGTAATATGCTTCATTTTGCCTTAATAAGAAACACGATTTGTGAGAACGTCGAATCAGCATGTTTGTAAAAATGGTCTTATTTGTGATCACACTGCTACTGTTTAGCATGCTTGCTGAAGCGTTAAATTATTTCTGGATCTTTCTTTCGCTATGTCCGACTGTGTCCAAATGTGAGGGAAAATTCATATGAATTAGATCTTGTCTAGAAATGGTCTAACAGGAACATTGTGAGCTAGGAGAGGATGTATAACTTGCTTTTCTTGGCTATATTTGAATTGAAATTTCATATTATGTTTTGTTTGCCTTTACGGGTATATTTGCATCCTCTTTGTCATAATACAAATCTTATCAATGTTCGGCCTTCGACTGTTTGTTGCCTAAAGTACCTCACACTATTTAGTCTAGCCTGAGGTTTGAGACCATCTAGTTGAGAGGAAAGGTCCAATAGATCATTCGAACATGTCCCACTTAAGAACAGGGAGCCTCTTTAAATCTGGTCTAATCGTGCACATGTCTAGATTGCTTATTTGGAAATCTGTTATCTTTGAATTGAGAGTATGTGACTTCTGTTTGGAGTAAATAAGACTGCTAGCATGAAATCTGAAACATGATTTTTTTTAAATATGATACTTGTATGTCCTGAAGCATACGGCCTGATATGAAATCATAACTGTTTTGCTACCTTCTCCCACCATTTAGTGGCTTGACATGTCTGTCTGCTTAAGGGGGCATGTTGTCTTTGTTTTATCTACAACGGAAGACTTAAAAATAGTGTAACCTGGGCAGTTCTCCTCGTCCCATGTTTATAACAAGAAGTAAGGAGATCTCACGTTTCGGGCTTGCGTTATATATTCTGCTGGTTGGCTGCATCCGAAGCCTAATCCCCAATTGAACCATTTTGAGATGCCCTTTGCTTGTCTGCCCTTTATCCGGGATTGCTATAATCAAAATTCCATATGTGCTTAAAGTCGTATGAACATTTATTTGCATTACTAATATAATTTGGGCGTATACTAATCCTTATCTTTCCTTTCTTGTTACATGAAATGCACCGGAGCAAAAAATGAAGAGTCTCATGGCGAGACTCATCACGAGCTACTTCAAATGGCAACCCGCATCTACATCCATCGAGTTCCCCCTTCGGCAAATTCCTAGAAAGACAAATAGGACGGAGTCATCCACTTCAACTCCTATATTCCCTTAACCTCATTACCTCATTTATGCCTTATTTGTTTATTGCAAATTATTTTCTAACTCTGTAATTAACAGGGAATCTAGAATAATTATTCTTTGAACATATGAGAGGTGGGAAGGTAATTCCTAATTAGAAATGTACTTCTACTTTATTTGTATTTTAGGACTGTTAAGCATGTCTAAATTCTGCAAAAAAAAAAAATATATATCTAAACAATTTAACTTGCATCATAAAATCAACACTTTATTTCTTACCTAGGGTATATCATAACCAAGGTTAATTAAGTAAATAAATACAGCCAGCCAATAACCATTTTTTTGCATCACATATTTTTATAAATAATATAAGGCATGCTTTAAACTTTACATGTATTTTATAGCTCTAATCTTATTAATCTTTGAATAAAAATTACCTTCTTATTATCAAGCTGTAAAAAATATGGAATCTTTATATCATACCTTGCATGTTGTTAATCAAAACTGATTTTTTTTGCAAAATGAAATGCATATCTTTAGTAAATACATCAATTCTGTATTATTATTTTTTATATAAATGCATAATTTTAAACCTTACGCACGCTTCATAGCATCGGACTTGTAAATCTTTTATCAAAATGCATTCTCTTATAAAGCACTTACATCATCTTTTAAAACTATGCATTTTCCCTAACATAATAATCAACCTAGGTTTGGCAGGATAACCGCACGTTAGCGGATCTTAGAGGGTGCCTAACCCCTTCCCTCTAGATTAATAAAGAACCCTTACCCAGAATCTCATTAAGTTTAGCAGACCATTAAAATGGAGTTAATGTTTTACTTTAAACTAGTTAAACATTTAGGTGTCCTAATTCACCCAAATTAATTAGGTGGCGACTCCGCGAACCCTTAGCATTCTAGCAACCCTTTAGCTTTAAAATTAATCTTTTTAAACGTTAGCACCTTTTTAGCATCCTCTTATATTTTAGCACCCTTTTGCACATTTAGCATCTTTTGCACTTTTAGCCTCTTTTGCGATTTTAGCTTTCTTTTAGCATTTTATTATTTTATTTTTCTAACCTTTTATTTGAGCAGCAGGAGTTTAGAAAATAAATGTCGCGGTCGGAAATGGGCGCGACAAAAGTCGTCATTCAATATAAAGTATGCTAGTAATCATAAGGTTAATGGATATGTTACTACTATTATAGGTTGAAGCGCTAGTCAAGGCTTATCTAGATTGTTGAGTTGGTTAGTTCGTCAGGTATGTGAACTATTCTTTCTATCTTTTGGCATGATTTTTATTAAGTAAACGTACGACGGACGGACATGATTTATATACAGTCTAATTCCTAGTAATATGAGTTATGAGAAGTGCCTTAGATTTTCAGTAAAGAGTTCAGTTTAATAATTTTATTAAGAGTCGGATGATGAGTTCACACCGAGTCCCATAATGGGCCGGGTACGACATGTATATGATTTCACACTGAGTCTCATAATGGGTCGGGTACAGTATGTATATGATTTCACACCGAGTCCCATAATTGGCCGGATACGGTATATATGTGTATATGGTTTCCTTCACACCGAGACTCTCACTGGGGGGCCGGATACGGTATATATATGTACATGACTGTAGATATGATTTCATGGACATGTATCCATGATGCGGGTATAAATACTCATGACAGTAGATATGATTCCATGGACATGCATCCATGATGCGGGTATAGATACCCATGACAGTAGATATATATATGATTATATGGATAAGTATTCATGATTACTGATATGACTCTCATTTTGATAGGGCACAGTTAATTCTCATTTGTATATGGCACAGTTGGATTTGGATTCTGATTATTATACATGTTTCCTGTTATTTATTGGTCACTTATGATCTTCCTTACAGTTTTACATGTTTTACATACTCGACATTATTTAAATCGACCCCTTTCTCGAAATTGCGTTAAATGCCCCGCAGAACAGGTTCTCAATTCGGTAATCCTCAGGCCTAGGACACCTACTCAGCTGGTTGGAAAGCTCCTTTGATTCAGAGCTTGTCATTTTGGTACAGAACCTCTTTTTAGACTTATGTATATATTTAGGGGCACGACGGGGCCCTGTCCCGTCATATGTCATTATCGTATTCTTAGAGGTCTGTAGACAGTTGTGGGTTGTACTTATGTAGAGTTATAAATTTGTTTTGGTCAGCCAGGTTGTTGTAATTTGTTTTTGGATGTTCCCGTGTATACGTGATACTATTCGGTGGCAGCCTTGTCGGCTTGCCTGTTATATTATGTTGGCTAGTTGTGACTCCCTAGGAGGCAGATACGTTCTTGTGTAAAGACAGCCTTTTCGGCTTGCCTATTCTGGCATATGTTATTGGTGCGGCGTTATGCTGCCGGATTCCATATTTTTCCTAAGTGTTAGTTGGATTATGTGTGACTGGTTAGTATAATGACGTCATTAGGGCGTTTAGTCGCGGCCCGTCGGGTCGGGTCGTGACATTTATACGGGGCATATTGTCTTAAGGACAGGGTGCTAACACCCGACTCAACAAATCTTTGTAGTAATTCTTTCTTGTTCTCACTTCGAGATTGTAAACTTTGTTTTGTTGTTACTTTCATTTTCATTTCCTTGTAACCACCTTGCATCTAACAGTTTATCCTTTCGAAAGACTTGTAATAGTTATTTACTATTCCTATACTGCTTTATTTCCAATAGCATATAACTTAAATCCTATGCGACATGCCTATAATATTAAGACTCCCAAAACTTACAATATTATTAATAATGCAACAAGAAATTTCAACGATCGACAAAGAATATCCTAGGTAGGATGATAAATATTGGACATAGACATTATCGACCTCAATCTCGTATTAAGCATATGTAATTGGAGCGACATGATGAGCAAATTGCAGTTCATACTTGTTAGATATAAAATGCACATTCTTACTACAAAAGAGAAAGAATGATACTTATCACAACATTGTAAATGATTGCAGGTTCTTTTAAAGGCGATGGGCTAGACGCACCTGAGCAAGATATACCGTGAAGCAAACTCTGTGGCAGATGCTCTAGCAAAACATGGTAAAACATTGTGCTCAAACTTAATTGCTAGATAGGAAGATGTATTCTGGAACAATCCACCACTTTTAATTTCCTTTGCTTTAAGCAAAGACATCTCTGGGATAACTTCATCGTGAACTATCCCACTATGTAACAATATTTAAATTCCTATTTTTATCTTAATGCAATTTTCTTTTTCCATCAAAAAAAAGAAGAGAAAGAATGATGAGTATTTCCATTCAGTTTAATTTGTACACATACGTACATATATAATGATAGAGACATATTTATTATTTTATGAGTTCAGGGCCATAGTCTTCTTTGCTTACTAGGTTCTATACATATTAAACCGTACTAAAATAATTTTTAATACAATCACATGGTTTTAGAGCCAAAGCTATCTATTGGTTCTTCCCGACCCATAACTATAACGGCAGATCCAGTACCCCACTATATATACACGAACGATCTAAAAAGTACTTTAATTATCAAGTTACTAAGAATAACTATCGGTAACAACTCATAAAATGTACATGTGATTAGTAACGTCGAAAATAAGGCATATCATTTGCTACAATATGTTAGAATACGTTGATGGTGTAAAAAAGCCGTGTCCATTTTATAGAGAAGCAGCCTAGTTAGCAGTAATCATCAAGAGTTTCAAAAAAATACGTAGCAACATAAAGTGCAATTGGACAAGAAATGTACAACGTAACATTCATCTTTTTTATATAGAAGCTCATGGGAAGCAACATTACATGAAAAGTTTGAACAAAATAGAGTTAAAAATCTTAATGAAAGGACAAAAATAGAAAGTCGGATGTAACTTATAAAAGGAAACCTGCACTTTATTGCCTAATTTGCAGCCATATACTAAAGTACTTGACTTGAATCATTTTTGGAATTCTATTCCTATAACCTGTACTGCTAATTAAAGATTTTTCAAGATTCAAACGTTTTACTTCATCAACTCCCGCAAGGATTTGTTTCCCCCTGACCATCACAATGCTTATCCTCCTGACCTGCGACTTTGACATGGACCTCTACGCAGCACCACAGGTCCACGGTCCACCTCTCTAATTACAAAACTTTTGTACCAAGTATTTGTTGGAAATTTACTAATGTGGAAATTAAGTTTATCTCATTATTTATGACTCAAATAATTGGAATCCCGCACGTCGGAAACGTAGTTTTCACACACGTGCACGCATTGTATCAAAGATCGTAAATTTCCTTAGTAAAAGAAATATTGATGTAGGTGTTTACGTCGTGTTCGTACACGCAGCGGAATTTGAAAATATATGTTTCAAACCCGACGACGGTCGAACTGTAGTATGATAAGTAATTAAAATATAAAGCACAAAATTAATGTAAAACTTCGACAAAAGACTTACATTCGAAGCAGCAATCAGCCAAGCAGTTGAATATGTTACTTTGTGTAGTCCGAGGGTGCACACGTAAACGTCCCTCGATTTGTAAGTTTAGGAGAACTGTGATGTAATTTGCTAAGTCAGGAATGCTAGAGATTCTGACAGAGCTTTAGAAGAGATTTACCTCTCTTAGGTTTTCGGTGTATTTGGAATGGGAGGTAAGCTCTCTATTTATAGTTGTAAACATAGGCTTAGGGTTTCCGTGGGCTGGGCCCAGCAGAAAATTAGATCGAAAATTCGGATCGCCAGATCCGCATGTGCACCGCGTCCCACTAAAGAGGCACCGCTGCGCCGATGTTCTCGCACCGCTGTCCCCGCCCTATTTTTCGCCTTTTTTCCCATTTTAATGTCCCGATCATCAACCGAACATATAGATATAATCTCCTTCTAATTACATCCTTCAATCGACGGAACATTTGACTTAGTGTTACCCTTCAGGCCTTTACATATCGTCACTAATTACATTAGGATCTTCACGGAACTCCTAGACTGCGGCGGAAGACGAACCCAATATGTAAAATTTAGCTACACAAAATATGTGAACTGAACATATATATGAAAATATAAAATCCCTTCATTCATGACACACTCAATCAAGCTTAGGATTTGTCAAGTGTCTATCCAAATGGCTTGATTATTATAACACATCTATTATTAGTTGACAACAGGACCATGTCACAGACATGTCCAATGCATTGGCCAATGACTTAGTCAACCCAATAACATACCTGAATGTTCACTCGAATGTAAATTCAAGGAATGGATCCTTTCTTGGCTCACATACCACATTTAATCTACTTCGTAATACACCCAAAACAAGTTTCGTCTCAACCTATAAAGCATTTGAGCTTAGGACATGATCAAAGTACATTACTCCGTAAACAAGATGATATTGACCTCAAGTCTAAGGACTTTTATCTCCCACACGCCGATGACATTATAGACATATAACAAAACAGTACATCAGCAGGGCATACCAATACTTCAATAAGTATTCATGTGTCCATCACGAGTTGCCATAACTCGTAGCAAGTGAGACATACTACATCCCCTAAGGATATGATGCAGACCACATGTCGACATATCGCATATCATCGATATCCAATTTCGATGATCATTAGTCGAGGTAATTTAAGAGTTACGTTATAACATTAATTCTCACATCATTAATAAACACGTAACCCATACGGATGCATTTATAGAAAATTATAAACAATCAACTAATAATTCAACAAATGCAAATTGTCATAATATTAATCATCATTAATATAAATACGAATGTGTATAAAATACATTGTGTCCTAATACAGATTGTCTCTAGGATATACATATACTTTCAATTGGTACATAAGTAAAATGTTTGAGACATAGAATAATGGACGGTCATTGGCTAAATGACGAATGTTCCACGTTGGTAAATGAAGGAAGAGGTGTACGAAGTGTAAGATTAAAACGGGTCGGAAAAATGAATGCGACGCCTCCGCGACGCCACCACCACCAGGGCCGCGGCGCCCCATGGTCTGAGTCGCGGTGCTAGTTGGTTACTTGCCCACTGGAGTCGCGACGCCTCCGAGCCAAGCCGTGACGCTACCCAGACAGTGTATGTGCGACGAAAGTCCAAAATTTTGGCTGATCATGGGGACGTTTTGGAGCATTGAAATGTCAGTTTTTCCTCCATAACTCAGCCATTTATTTGGCTGCATTAGTTGGTGGATTAAGTGACCATTACATGGCACTTAAATGTCCATTACATGGGCACTTGCAGAGGCTTTCTTACACTACCATAAATTGAGGCCTTTGGCTCAACCGTTCAACACTTCACACTTGCAAAATTCAGATTTCTGAACTTCTTCCTCTCTAAGCACTCTTTCAAACACTCAAGGTTCTTCTTTTAGTAAACACTTGAGTTTCCTTTGCTCATTTGTTTGATATTGTTTGTTCTTGGGAGACAGTTGTCCATTAACGTAAAAAGATTTATACGGGGCAATATTGTCTTAAGGACAGAGTGAATATCACTCGACTCAGCACAATTGTAACGCTACCAGATTTAATGTTTCTTGATTTCAGGTTATCAAGATTCAAAGAGCGTTCAACGATTGACACAAAGATCCAAGAATGATTCAAGAACGTAGATCAAGATCACAAAAGCTCGTTGTTGACACAACTCTGGTTAGACTTCAAATCTGTTGTTTTGTAATTATTTATTATTTATCCTTTCGAAGCACTAATAATAGTTAGTTAGTATTTTCGTACATCCACTGTTGTACTCACATATTGATATTTTCTAGCTTTCCTAAAACAGTTCTGTGCTTCTCTATTCTTCCCCTAATGTCCTTTTTGACTTGAGTTATTACAAATTCTTTATTTATGGTAAAAAAATGGATCTTGGACTTAACTCAATCCCAAAAGTTAGTTTGTAGGGTGAAGATTGTTCAAGTTCATATTTCCATTCCATATTTGATGTGGAACTCTTAACATTTACGTTCCTGAACACCTTCTAGTTCCTCGCATGCCATGACATATCGTGGCTTCCCAAACAGCAGCGACAATTTCCTTCCTGAATACCAATTATTATTGTTTTTCTCTAAACATTAAATATTTGTACTATATATATTAAGTTATAAGTTATAACAAAATTACTATATTTTGTAATCAAGGGAGAGAGAGAGTCAAAATGGTTTTCTTATTGAAGGCATTTATTTTGATGTGGTGTGTTTCTCTTTCAGGAACCATATATTTAAAATTCAAAAAAGGGCAAATACATTTATGGACAGAAAACAAAATTTTCCACCTAGTATTTTGTCAAATAGTACTCATTAATATGGTGGAAGACTGGAACCTGAATAATCAAAGGTATGATTATGATAATAATAATGTATGAACATGAAAAGTCGACAATAAATTTGCAGTCACTAGTCAACTATGAAGGGCAAATTTGACATTTAATGTCAAAAACAAACAAACGGTAAAGCCTGAAGGGTATTATAGTTAATTCAAATACGTGACCGTGTAAGCAGACTTTTAAGACATTAAATTCACGCTTGTAATCAGAGAAGTCAATTACTAAGTTCTTTACACAATTACCCTCTCAATAAGCCGCATATACATTAATTCTTTTCTATGGTTTTTACGTAAATATAACAAAAATGATACCCCTTGCACCCCATTTCTTGAAAATTTATCACTATATATATACCTTACCCTAAACTCTTTAGAACATCATAGTTCCAACTAACATCTTTCCCCCATAACACATTGACTTTTTCTCTCTCTAAATCATACAAATTTCCTCTTTCTCTCTCTGAAAGAAAGTCATGCAGGTGGCAGCAACACTTTCGTCGACAAATAATGCCCATTTTTTTCAGGTACGGCGACCAAGTTTCAAGTGCAATGGATATTTATCACCATTGAACCCAATAACTAGAGCTACTTCTATAAATGCAACAATAGCACCAGTTACATCTACAGAGATGACAAAAAAACATCTCTCAAATCTTGAAAAACTTTTACAAAAGAAAGGTCAACCACATCCAGTGGATTATTCATCGGTGCCAGTAATTCAAGAACCAATGAAACAGGGGAAAACAGGGGAAAACCGGGGAAGGAACTTATTAGAAGGGCTAAATTTGGCTAGAATTTGGCCTGAAATGAAAGCAGCTGAAGAAATGTCACCAAGACATTTAATTAGGTTGCATAGGATGTTATCAAATAAATCCATGGATGAGTATTCACCAAGGAACGATCTTGGTAGTAGGTGGAAGGAGTACCATGGTTGTAAAGACTGGTTCGGTCTTCTTGATCCATTGGATGAGAATCTCAGGCGAGAGTTAATCCGGTACGGGGAGTTTATTCAGGCTGCGTACCATTGTTTTCACTCCGACCCCGCCACGTCAGCGGAGGAGAACCCTGACGTGGTGAGGAACGTGTCATTACCCGACAAGTCATACAAGGTGACGAAAAGCTTGTATGCCACATCATCCATTGGCCTGCCTAAGTGGGTGGATGACGTGGCGCCCGACCTCGGGTGGATGACCCAGAGGTCGAGTTGGATTGGGTACGTCGCGGTGTGCGACAATAAAGCCGAGATCCAACGGATGGGGAGGAGGGATATTGTGATCGCATTGCGTGGAACTGCCACGTGTCTTGAGTGGGGAGAAAACGTCCGTGACCTGCTTGTCCAAATGCCAGGAGAAAATGAATCTGTTGAAGGACAACCAAAAGTAGAGTGTGGTTTTCTGAGCTTGTATCAAACAAGTGGAACTAAAATCTCAAGCCTAGCTGAATCTGTGGTAAATGAAGTGAAAAGATTAATTGAAATGTACAAAGGTGAATCCCTAAGTATTACTGTCACAGGGCATAGTCTTGGTGCAGCATTGGCCCTATTAGTAGCAGATGATATAAGTACATATGCACCAGACGCACCACCAGTTGCTGTTTTTTCCTTTGGTGGCCCTCGAGTGGGCAACAAAGGTTTCGCGAATCGTCTAGAATCCAAAAACGTTAAGGTCTTACGCATCGTGAACAAGCAAGATGTGATCACTAAAGTTCCAGGCATGTTTGTGAGCGAAGCAATCGACAAAAAATTAAGAGAAACGGGAGCCGCGGGGGTGTTGAACTTGCTTGACAATAGCATGCCATGGGCTTATTCACATGTTGGCACTGAATTGAGAGTTGACACAACAAAGTCTCCATTTTTGAAGCCTAACGCAGATGTTGCATGTTGCCATGATTTGGAAGCATATTTGCATCTGGTTGATGGGTATTTGGGATCAAATGAATCATTTAGACCAAATGCTAAGAGGAGTCTAGCTAAGTTGTTAAATGAACAAAGTGCTAATATCAAGAAATTGTACACTAGTAAGGGTAAAGATTTGAGTAGTCTCAATCTTAATAGAGAATTTAGTTTTCCTAGACCTAGTTGTTTGCGTAGTCCTAGTGTCTTACCTAGTCCATCATCTTGAAATTGTTGGAATGAGGATGTATGCTTCTTGTACAAATTTAAGAAGTAATGAGAAGTATATGTTTTCTTGTAATTACTTTATCCTTCTTTCTCTTTTTTTCTTTGGATGACATAATAATCCATAGTTACTAGGTTCTATCAACCTTACTTTCTACTTTACCCTCGCCTCCATCAATAGTTCTTTTCTCTGCTTGGCAAAGAGAAAAAGTAACACAAACATGGAGTATTATTGAAAGACAACTGAAACCACTCAAAACTTACTGCTATAAGATATCATATACTTCTTTTATCTCAGTTTTATACGACAGTTTTTTAACTAATAAAGAGTCTTACAACATTAGTTGGATTTATATATTATATTAATGATGGTGGAATATTATATTAAATTGCTGGTTAAAATCATTTTTTGATGGAAAAATGTTGGGTCCCGTGGGTTATGCTATGGAATAATAAAAACAAACTGAAAGAAAAATCAATTCGAATGCTGGAACCAAATGTCGGTGAAAATGTCATCCACATAATCGCATTTACATTTCTGAAAAAGTTGTTCAGTTAAAAACAGAATAAAATCTTTGAAGAGTAAAATGCAGCGAAAATAATAAAGACACAAATGTTTAATTTTCATAGGTTATATATTAATATAACTCATGATGGTCAATGACTAAAGTATTATATATATATATATATATATATATACAATTGATATATTCCTTTCTTTACAAGATTTACAAGATGATACAAAAAGAATAAAAAGGTTAAGTCGCAGATGACTTATGCCTGAAAAATCTATCTAAATAGAAGTGACAAACATCTCATTATAATCGCTTCATACAAAGCTAATCTAGAATCTGAAACAGCGACTGAAATGTCATGCGTCGTCACAAACTCAGACAACATTTTGTGATCCAGATTTCTGAGAAGAAATCCCGAGAGCTCTCTTGGTATTTTTACATTTTGTTTCTGGATATTGATGCACTGATCTTCCCTCTCTATTTATAGTAGAGAATCCTTCTTGAAAAGCTCATCAATTGGTTGTAGAGATTGAGCTAAAAGTGGTCACGTGTGGCAGAAACTTGAGGAGAGAATTTCTCAATAGCTTGGACTTTTTCTTCCACGTCTTGCTCCTCAAGTTATGCTCCACTTGGACTTGGTCTTCATCGATCATAATCTGCTTTAAATACTCATTGCCAAGCCAATTTGACATGTGTTAAATAAGGTCACAGTTTCCTGAAAAATAGTCCATGAAGATAGACAAAACTTTTACCAAAATGTCAGCCCAAATGTCAAGACATTTGTTCCGACATTTTCTGGAAAATGATATGTTAGGGAAAATGTCATGATATCAATCCTAACATTAACATTCTCTCCCTTTTTGTCTTTCTTCACAAAACTTAATCAACTAAGCATAAGTGACCTAACAATGGCAAATTCACACAAATGATCCTCCTCAACCTGTAATGGCATATAAACACAACATATACAAGATATACATATATATACCATTTATATAGGATAAGAAAAGATGAAAGATGTTAGCACATATACACATATCATCCACTTATACAGATTTATACACAGATCATATTCTCAACACCAACTAGTAGCATCAGCTTCGTATCGACCAGTAGCATTAACTTCAGTCCGTGAAGGAAGGGTAAAACTTCTGATTTTAACATTCTCCCCATTTTTGTCTTTCTTCACAAAACAACATTTTCAACAAACAACAATAGCTTCCAGCACAGTAGCAGTAGCTCTTGCATAATTCTTTCTCTGTACATAACAATAGCATATAGCAGTAGCAGCTTTCAACATCTTTCTACTCCTGCATAACTCTTTCTCTGCACAGAACATCAGCATCTCGCCTTCTTTCTCTGCTCCCCCTGCATTAGCATTTCCTCTACAGTATCTAGCCTTCTTTCTCTGCTCCCCTACATTAACACTTCCTCTGCAGCAGCATAATTTTCTTGACAGTAGCATATGCATTATCATTCTCTCGATAGTACAGTAGCATATGCATATCATTTTCTTCCCCTTTTTGTGAAGAAAGCAGCAGCATGAAATGGTCTCTGGCTTGAATCAGTGCATTCCTTATAGTAACAACCTCAGAGATTTGTTATTTGATCTTGGCAATTTTTAATCACAAGTTATTCAGTAGACAGTGGAGACTGTCTTGGACCAGTGTTGTCAAGAATGTTGGTGACATTCCTGTCAACATCTGCACTATTTCCTTCCATTTTCCAGGGTAGTTAAACTTTGTATATCAGAGAGATAAGGGAGGATTGAGGTCGATTCTTTTTGTGCCAAGTTGGTAACTTGTACAGCAGGGTGACAAACATGGCTGTTATTCAGAGGCTGGACATCTAGAGATTCACTTATGCATTATACCTAAGTGAGGTACTCAATTACTTCATCTTTATTATCCACTGCAGGATCTGTACCTCTAATATTTTCCTCAGCATTTCATCTCATACATTGGTTTAAAAACAGCAGGTGTGGAAAAAATATATTCTGTTATAGAGATATACATTCTCAAATTTCTTCGAGGATGTATCATCTATAGCAGAACTTAAATTAGCATAAAAACCTGACTATTTTATCAACATACGATCATTTCTCGAATGCATCCATACCTCGAGTTTGAATCGATTGATTTATTTGGAGAATGTTGGAGTTTGTGTCTCTTCTGATGTTGGCTGAAATGTTACCTGAGATGATGTGGTATCAGTGGCAACATTCGGAACAACACTCGATTTAGCATATCTGAAAATTTCCTTTGGGAAGAATTGTTTCAATGGAGTTTCACCAAGAATTTTCTCATTTTCTTGAGACACATTTTGCAGTACATAGACAGTTGTTTCTTCTTCACTCTCTTCAGTTGAGAACACCAAGTTCGTGTCGTCACTGTCACTGCTCGAGCAAGCAGATATAGCAATATCACATCTGGACCTTGACCTGTTGTTGCTACCGCACGAATCGTTTCTTCTCAAACAATCTACTCGATCGACAAGTAGGGAAGGTGGAGGATCTTGGTCTCTTATCCAATACTGTAGCTTTAGACAAGTCCTCTGTGGATGGTGAAGAAGGAAACCAGTGGGGTTGCTTGTTGTGGTTCAACATGCTCAGAAGGTTCAGTGTTCATTGGAGGGCTAGTACTCATAGGAAAGTTGGTCGGTGGGTTGGTTGATATTGGTGTTGACATTGGAAAGTTTTCATAGGTGAATATAGTGAAGAGGGTTTTGAGGAGATTGAGAATTGTGTTTGGAATGGTGAAGATTCCATCGGGTAGGTAGGATTGTAACAGTTCCTATATGCCCGAGTTGTGATGTGATTTCCCTTTTTTTTTATGAAAAAAAAAACAGAAATGATAGAAAATAACAAACAAAAAAATTATTAATAATAATAATTTATTTTTTTATACATAGGGAAAATCAGAGAGTGATAAAAAAATAACAAATGGGAGGAATATCTATATACATGACAAATCATTCTAAGCAACAAAAATCCCTTAGTTTTAGGTGTTTCAATTTTACACAATAATAGAAAGATAAACATCACGGTAGGAATTTCAATTAATCTTATCATTTTAAAGTTCAAAATTCCTCTTGAAACAATGCATACAAATAGGGGGAAATAACTGAATTCTCACAAATCAGTTACAATCAGCATCCCAACAAATATCATTATCTGAAAATATCAACAGTAATGTTGGCAACATTTGAACAACACAAGTATCATGATCCTTCGAGAACTTTTTTATTTCGGCAACAAATCAAGACACATTTCATATATGATTTTATGAGTTTAACCTCCAGACCAATGTAACATTTTTCCATTGAGTCCTAGATCTAATCATAAAACACATACAAAATTCATTTTCGCGTCAAAATCAAGAAAACTTATTTAGCATCCTCATAATGTTTTTCTTTGTTTAAGCACTTTGATACTCTTATAGTATAGGAACGATATCAATTTCAAGGGTCTTGCCTGTATTGCATAGTTGCCGAGAATTAGAAAGGTTTTGCCTTATTTTGATACTCCCTTTTTATGATATCTAATATCATCGCAGAGAACGACATCACATTAAAATCACGTTTGGAATCATATCTGTGTGAACAAAAATTAGCCAAAAACAATACTGAAAATCAGATTATGACATTACACAAGTAAATGTCACTCGAAATGTTAGAGACATTCCAGCCGACATTCACCAAAAATGCCCAAAATAGAGATTACAAAGACCACGAGATTTCTACACTAGAAAATCTCTCATGATCCCAAACTTTTATAAAAGTATCAGCTAGTTGATGAAGAGTATCAACATGTTTAATTTGAACTAGCTGTTTTTCAATCAAATATCTTTTTAAAAAATGATGTCTAATCATAGTACAAAAATAAATGATTCTAGTAAAATCATAGTCGTTTAACATGTGTCTTAGCCATATTCATTGAGAACAACAACTTCCAACTGCTACATATTCAGATTCAGCAGTTGAAAGTGAGACACAATTTTGTTTACGACTCTACCAAAAAAATAAGATTTATTGCCAAGATACAAATATCTTCTACTTGTACATTTTATATCATTCACATCACCAGCCCAATCCGAGTCACTATATCCTATTAAATTATGATTAGTGTCCTTGAAATACCAAATTTCCAACTCACATGTGCCGGCAACATATCGGATGACACATTTTACGGTTAAGTGGGAGACTTGAGATAGGCTTGGAATCAAGCACATACACAAACACTAAATATTATATCTACACCGACAACATTCTTTGGTTGTAATGTAGACATAAAAATAAGAAAGACTTACCTTATGATAAATGTTAGACATGCACACATATCTAACCATGACTCGGTAATTACGAGTTTCTTTGTTTTTTGTTCTAATTCCTTCAAACACTCTCCCTATCACCCGACCTGTTGGATGATTCTTCATAATCCTTGATGAGGGTCCCTTCGAACTTGATTTAGCAATTCAGCACTTGACTCCTCGTCTGCACCTACTGTGTTCTCGGTTTCTGCTTCAAATGTTGCTTCGGATGTCGTGACATTTGGAGCAACATCTGGAGTTTCAGCATTCTGCGCATTCTCCATTGTAATTATAACATTATTTTCAGATTTATTTCCTGTAAGGTCAGAAAAATCATCAAAAAAATGTTAACAGACTCTTATATAGTTTTTGTCTTTTAGATTGAACACTCGGTAAGCATGACTATTTTGAGAATAGCCAATAAAAAAAATTCCTTTCACTCTTAGAGTCAAACTTAGCAGGATAATCTCTATCATTTAAAATGTAACAAATGCATCCAAAAACATGAAAGTAACACAAATTATGTTTCTTTTCATTTAAAATTCCATAGGATGCCATCTTTGTTACAGGCCTTAAATAGACTCTATTAGTGATGTGATAAGCAGTAAAAAACATTTTGATCATTTTTAGAACTAAGCACAACTCTAGCCATTTCTTGCAATGTTCTACTCTTCCTTTATGCTACCCCATTTTGTTGGGAGCAGAAAAAACTCATGGAAAGTTCCTCTTTTTTCACAAAATTTTGTGAAGGAGATGTTTTTTTTTTTCCATGGTCGGATATAATCCAAAAAAATATGAGAATAGAATATGTTCCTAATTCTATAGTGCAAAATTTTAATCATGTCAAAAGTTTGTGATTTTTCCTTGAACAATTATCTATGAATGTCTAGAAAAAAACATCTACTATCACATAAGAATACCACATGTCTCCTAAACTGTCTACCTCAATTGGACTCATAAGATCCATGTGTAAAAATTGAAAACAGTGAGACATACCTAAATGTTGTCCGTCATTCTGGACAACATTATGGGAAACACGGGTTTGCTTACCTTGGAGACAATCTGCACAGACTATTTTACCTTTATGGCTTAAGGTTGGGTAAGTGTCCAACCGATTCATGTGAGATCAATTTTTCCAGATTGCGGTGGTTGACATGCCTCAACTTTTGATGTCATAGTGTTGTGTCGTCTATCTTAACATTATTGCATATTTCTTGTCTTGCAACGAGATAGCAACAATCACATGTTCTAGTACCTGACATGACACATTCACTAGCTTCATTCGTAACTTTACAAGCATTCTAATTAGATTTCACCTCCAAACGTTACGTTACCTCCATTGAATGATTCACAGTTCATTAGAAACTCCTTTGTACATGTCAAGTGGCGAGAACATCCACTATCAAAGTACTAAGAACCTGCAATGTTAGTTCTTAAAGCAGTTATCACAACATTACAAATTATATTCATTTTGGGAACCCAAACTCTTTTAAAACATTTTTTACCTTTCAACTCAGAAATGTTGGACAACATTTTAGGCAACATTTCGCTCACAGAATTCTGAAGTTTGAAAACAGTACGGTTTTTTGAAAGAAAAAAAAACCAGGGGAGTTACAATGACAGCACACAAACTTCATATCCTTTGACATATATGAGAACCTATTATATAATCCTTTTTATTTTACAAAGCACATTTTCTCATTTTTGTCAAACAAACTAGAGCATATTGTTTTAAGAGAGTTTTGTACCCAATACCTGCATGCGAAAGTTTACTAAAAACTGAGTATCTCATTTAGTTTAGAAGTCCATGAGTAGAGCTTACGGAATGTTATTTTGGCTAAATCCATTTTTGCACAAATCTTACCAAATGCAGTATCCTATTTGGTAAGTGCAACCTCTAGTCAGGTTATTGTGCCTTTTAGATCTACATTCTCACAAGTTTAAAGATTTTACCTTTGTCTCAAGTTGCTTGGATTCTATGATTAAGTCTTTACAAATGTTTTGTAGTTCATTAATCATGTCATCTTTGCATTAAACTTGATCCATACTCTCAGCCTCACCATTAAGAAATGAAATTGCTAAAGTAGTTAACATCAGGATATATAAAGAATATGTACCTTTTAGATGTTGCTGGAGCTGCAGATGTCGTTGCAGATGTTGCCTGAAATGTCGTGACATCTGAGGCAACATTACAGACGACATTTTCATTTTCAGAAAGAAAATGTAAACAGTGGACAATTGTGCTTGTGATTTGATTTCTTGATCTTCTTCCTCTTCTAGTGGACTTCCTTTTTTAGTACATGGAAGGAACTTGGTGGGCTTTTGATTGAAGCCTTGATTTTGATGATTTTTAGATTTGGATTGATTTCTCTCATTGTTGAACTTCCTAACATTCGAATTGTAATTTCGAGTGAGTAAGACAACATTAGCACCTTCACCGAGTTCTTCAAGATTCTCATCCTCTTCATTGATTTGATTCTGTAAGAATTGAACTTAAAGTGTCACATTCTTGCTCTAATATAGTTCCCTTTGAATCTTAATGTTCATCTCATAGGTTTTGAGAATGCCCATCAAGGTATGAAGGTTCATAGTAGCAAGATGTGAACTTCTTTAATGGCACAAATCTTTAAATTGAACTTTTCATGAAGAGAACATAGAGCCTTTTCAAGATAAGATTTAATATCATCCGCTTCTTTTATCCTTAAAGTTTTATGAGCATGTATAGCATAATTGGTTTCTTCCGCCGTCCATTTGGATTCAGGTTTAGAATGTCACATTCCTCATCCGGCGGCAACATTTGGAACAACATACCTATTGGTTATAGATCTGCATGCACTAACATCATTTGATTTGATCTGAGAGCGTAGGAGAATCCTCAAGAGATATAGATTGAACCATTTAAAATGGGAAGTCTACCAATATTTGAATTAGCCAGATCCATAGTTAGAGTAAAAGGACCTTAGCACTTATTATGTTAAGTCAGCTCTGATACCACTTGTTGGGTCCCGGGGGTTATGTTAATGAATAATAAAAACAAACTGAAAGTAAAATCAATTCGAATGTCGAACTTTGCAAATGTCGTGAAAATGTCGTCGACATAATCGATTTACATTTTAGTAAAACAGTGTTCAGTTAAAAACAGAATAAAACATTTGAAGAGTAAAATGTAGCGAAAATAACAAACACACAAATGTTTAATTTTCATAGGTTATATATTTATATAACTCATGATGGTCAATGACCAAAATATTGTATATATATATATATATATATATATATATATACAATTGATATATTCCTTTCTTTACAAGATTTACAAGATGATACAAAAAGAATAAAAAGGTTAAGTCGCAAATGACTTATGCCTGAAAAATCTATCTAAAAGAAGTGACAAACATCTCATTACAATCGCTTCATACAAAGCTAATCTAGAATCTGAAACAGCGACTGAAATGTCATGCAGAATGTCGTCACAAACTCAGGCAACATTTTGTGATCCAGATTTTTGAGAAGAAATCCCGAGAGCTCTCTTGGTATTTTTACATTTTGTTTCTGGATATTAATTCACTGATTTGCCCTCTCTATTTATAGTAGAGAGTCCTCCTTGAAAAGCTCATCAATTAGTTGTAGATGTTGAGCTAAAAAGTGGTCACGTGTGACAGAAACTTGAGGAGAGAATTTCTCAACAGCTTGGACTTTTTTCTTTCACGTCTTGCTCCTCAAGTTATGCTCCACTTGGACTTGGTCTTCTCGATCATAATCTGCTTTAAATACTCCTTGTCAAGTCAATTTGTCGTGTGTTAAATAAGATCACAGTTTCCTGAAAAACAGTCCATGAAGATATGCAAAACTGTTACCAGAATGTCAGCCCAAATGTCAAGACATTTGTTCCGACATTTTCTGAAAAACGATATGTTAGGAAAAATGTCATGATACCAATCTTAACATTAACAAAAAAAAAAAAAACATCACATAAAGTTTAAAATCTGGAGAGTTATTTTGCTTAAGTTACCGATAGTACTGAAAGTAGTACTAGCATAATATTGTTAAGAAAATTAAAATCTTGTGAAAATATATAAAATAATATTACTTAAAAAATGGAAATAAAAATGGAGATCAACATACACACGGAGGCCGGAGCAAGATATAATAATATTAATTAGAGAAAAAAAACTGCAACAGGGGTGGATTCCAGAAGGCCCTAGACAGTGAGTCAGTGACCATGTCCCTTCCCAGTTAAAACTCCTCTCTTTACCTAAAGATTTTATTTTCCAAAAATCATCTGAATTTTGTACTTTACCCCATCAACAATAGAATATTTACCTTTTGAACACTTACACCCATAAAAATTTACCCGCACATTCGGTGTTTATATCAACTCCACGACACATGTCTTTCACATATAGTCTTGAAGCTAAACCTATTATTAGGCATATACCTTTTTTTTTGCAACCGATGATAAAATAATATGACTTGATGTAAATATCGGGTGTATTAGTTTTTTACCTTCCATTATATTGGCTATTCCATAGAGTATTAATCAATTATAATATGGTTGACTGTCACTTCACTAATTAAACATCAATGCCAACTAGTTTTTGTGCACATAATTCAAGTATAAGATCCAAATAATTGGTTGTTGTCACCTTCAACATGTACCAGCTAACGTATATTCAACCTGCTCAAAGCTCAATGTCTTTTAAATTTGAATTCTCAATTAGCCACGTTCTAATATATAATTATTGGTAGGACTTTTGTTAAACATTTGGTGACTATGTTTGCTAACTTCGTTTATTTTATAATTACGGAAGCTTTCCTATGCCCTTCTAGTCCATTTTATTTGACATTTGAAGTACTATATAATTCTCTCGATGTTTTAAAACATTTTTCAATTGGCAAAGTTGTGATATATAATGCTTTTTACATAGTTTACGACTGTTTAACTCTTCGTTAAGCAAAAAAAAAAAGATAATTAAGTGAAAATCACCCCCAAAGATTACCGAGTTAACACTCATATTCCGAACAAATTCTCATAATATTTTTTTCCTCGTATGTTTTCCCCTTTTTCCATAAATTTAGTCTAAATAACAGGTCATATAATATTGTATTGATTAGCATAATATTGATTACCAAATTTGTTGATTTTTTTGGGAAACGAAAATCTGTCGTTGTACTTGCTCTAAAGATCATGATCTTGAAAATGTAGTAATCACATGATTTCGAGATATATTTTTAACAGTGAGTTGTCTCAAATAGATAAACAAACAAACTACGGGGTCCATGCCGGGACAGGAAAAAATATGCGAGGGCCATGTGTGCATTTTTTATAATTCTCTAAATCATAAACTAAGGATGTTAGAGTGGGTTAAAGTCCCACATTGATTGGGGAATTGACCGGTGGTTTGCTTATATGGACTTGGTTAATCCTCCACTTATGAACTAACTTTTGGGGTTGAGTTAGGTCCATATATCATATATTTACAAAATTAAATGATGCATATTTCTACTACTAGTGGTGATAGCCCGGGCCAACATATTAGGAAATGTTGCATCTTGAAGCATATTGCAGTTACTGCTTCATTCATCAAATGTTATGCAGCTTCAACCATATTACGCCAACTCCATAATTCAGCATTTAGTCTCCAAGTTGGTAATGAGCCTTTTCCATTCCAGGAAAAGTCATGCAGTACAAGACATAGCCAGCTAAACCAAGTACTATGGTTCAGAATAGCCTAAGAAGGAAAAGGAATATAGTACTGATCCTTTTTTTCCCGGCAGCAATCTGAAATCTAGAGAGACCATCCAAACCTTGAAACATATTCTAATATGAGGTTCATACATTTTGATCTGAAGAAACATATGATAAGGAATATTCAATCTTCTCCAGCAACTTCATTTTTTTCTTCTGCAATCCCATTCATACTTCATTTCCCATGCCATCAGCACTACCTAAAAGATGGAATCCACATGAAAACTTCATAGGATTTACCTATCCAAATACGGTTACCCCATCTAAAATCAGCTGCATAAAAAGCAAGTTGCAGTAAGATTTTCTGTTAGCCAATTGAACTACTTCGTTTTCATACAATTTCAAAGAGAAGCAACTCACAACTCGGTAGCAGGTCATTAGAAATCTCAGCACATGGATGATTTCCTTTTTTTTCTTTTGGTTGTGGTTTCGATAGTGACTTAACTGTTATCTCGAAGGAAAGGGAAAAAGAAAAGTTAACTGTTATCGCCAACCATGGTACCATCAACGTGCTGTATATATGGGTTGTAATATCATGTTTGAATTAGATGTTAATATAGATAACGAAATCACTTTAACATATTACAGAAATGGGAATAAGCAGCGAAACTGTATGGGCAACTGGAAAAACAAAAGCCGAGAAGAAAAGCAGCTGTTGAGAAGGTAAAAGAAGAAGTTAAAGTAGCTAAGAAGGTAGTTAGAAAGGTTGGTTAGTTAGTTAGTTAGTTAGAAAGGAGCCTAGTTAGTTAGAAAAAGGAAGTTATTGAAATGTAACTAATTGGCTATCTAGTTAAATCTATATATAGATACTACATATCACAATGTAATCAATTCGAAATTAATGAAACAACTAACCTCTATCATCTTCTTCTTCTTTCTCTACATCTTCTTCATCTTCTAGTTCATGTATATTTGGTGTATATCAAATCTGGGAATGGATGTTTTTTCATGGTATCAAAGCAGGTGCTTACTGGTGAGGATTGAATTCTTCCGCAACAGTCTTTGAAGACAAATCATTGTCCTGGTTCAATTCTCTTTCTCTTCTGATTCTCTATTTCTGGTCTCTTGTTCCTTCTCTCTGATTTGATATTGGTTAGTAGCTAATAAGTGTTGATCTATATTTCTGAATACAAGTCTATTCTTGTAATTCCTCTTCTTTTTCTTCTAGATTCTGAGTCACAATTCAAGACTACAGACTGTGAAACATATAACCAGAAAGTACTAAAGTCCATATACTCCAAAGATATAATCTGAGTCCTGGTTTATTTCTGGTTTATTTCTTGCACAGAACTTTTTCAATCTGATTAGTGTACATTTTGTGTTTTTGCTTTCTTAAACATTGGTTTAAAGAAGAATGGATACTTATCAAGATACAATAGAAACTAACAGTCTACCTAGAACTATGCTGAAAGGGTAGATACTGGTATTACAGTTACAACAGTGATGGATCACAATCATACATTATTCCTTCAAGCCTCTGATGTAAGTGGTGTGTCCCTAATCTCATTTCAATTATTGGGATCCGAAAACTATGCATTGTGGAGTAAGTCAATGAGAATAACACTACTTGAAAGAAACAAAATAGGCTTTGTCAATGGAAAATGCAAGAAAGAACACCTATGGAGAGGAGCTATGGGATAGAGTAAATGTTGTGGTACAAGCATGGTTCATGAATTCAGTCTCTAATGGCTTACTAAGTGGTGTACAATATGTTGAAACTGCTTATAAAGTAGGGGAAGATTTAAGGGAGAGATTTGATAAAGTAGATGGTTCAAGAACCTATGATCTACATCGGGAAATTGCTACTCTAACTCATGGAAATTCCAGTGTCTAAATATTTTTCTAGACTAAAGAATCTCTGGGTAGAATTTCAATCTTTAGTCCCGCCACCTAGTTGGGGATGTCCTAAGTCTAAGGAGTTTGTGGAGTATCTTCAAAGGCAGAAACGGTATCAGTTTCTGATGGGATTAAATGAGAATTACATGCAAGCAAGAAGCCAAATACTACTAATGTCTCATCTACCTAGTAAACAAAGCATACTCTATGATCACAAGTGATGAAAGTCAGAAGTCTATAACTGCCAAGTCTACAGGGCTGCTAGGGTTGGTCCTAGTGGAGTCAAGCATAATGTGAGTCATGATCCCACTTCTTTTGTTTTCTAGAGCTGGATCAGGTACACAGAAATTCAGAAGATCCGCACCTACAAATTTGTTATGTGATGTATGCAAGATGAGAGGACATACTAAAGAGTTTTGTTATAAAGCAGTTGGATATCCTCCTGGTTTTAAGTAAAAAAAAATAGCATGTTGCTAATAATGCATGTATGTCAACTGATAATGAAGTAACTGAACAAACATACAACACTAGTGAGATAAATGACAGAATTACTGGTTTGGTTGAAAAAGCTCTTGTGTTTTCTAAAGAACAATATGAACAGATTGTGAAGTTACTGAATCACAACTTGGACCAGGCAGGTGCTACTCAAAATAAAGATTCACATCAGGCTTCAAATGCTGCAGCTACAGATATATCTAAACACAAAGCCTTACTTATAGCAGATATGATGCAACAGTGGATAATAGATATTGGGGCTACTAATCATATGGTCTCTGATATAAACTTAATAAATAAGGAAACTAGAGTAGAAAACTGTTCTGAATCTAAGAAGGTACATTTGTCAAATGGAGAATTGGTCAAAGTAACACATATTGGCCAAGTAATATTTCAGATAGAAGCACACTACACAATGTTTTCTTCTTACCACAATTTAAGTTTAACTTAATGTTTGTGTCTCAGCTAACAAAGGAGTTAAAGTGTGCATCAACTTTCTATCCTGAATTTTGTGTCTTTCAGGATCTTTATCATGGGAAGGTGAAGGAGATTGGTAAGATGGATTATACATATTAGTAAACCAGCCCTCATCAAAACTGTTAGATGATCAAGTGAAGTTAGGCCTAAGTGTGGGAAGAACTATTGATCATGAAGCAATTACTGAATAGGAAATAGAGATATGGCATAAAAGATTTGGACACACATCTAGCAATGTTTTGAGTAGATTGATTAGAGCAAAACCTGAAGCTATAGCTAGAACTATAAAGAATTGTAATGTGTGCTCTAGCAATGTTTTGAGTAGATTGATTAGAGCAAAACCTGAAGCTATAGCTAGAACTATAAAGAATTGTAATGTGTGCCCTTGTGCTAAACAATGTAAATTACCTTTTCCATTAAGTAACAGTAAAGTAATACAGAATGTCCTTACAAAGTATCAACTCATAATGGAAAGAAGTATTTTCTTACAATAGTAGATGATTATACTAGAATGACTTGGGTATATTTACTTAAACTTAAGTCAGATGTCTGTATTGTGTTACAACAGTTTCTAGTGTTTGTACAAACTCAGTTCAATAAAACAGTAAGGATAGTTAGAACTGATAATGGGAGTGAATTTGTAATGAAGTATGTACTAATATATTTCTTAAACTAGGTATCATACATCAAAAGTCTTGTGCTTATACACCACAATAAAATGGTGTGACAGAAAGGAAACATAGGCATATACTTGAGATAACTAGAGCCATAAGATTTCAGGGCTACATTCCTCTAAGGTTTTGGGTACTGTGTATTCAGGCCGCAGTATACTTAATAAATAGGTTTCCATCTTCTGTGACTGGAAAGACTCCTTATGAGATGCTTTATAAGAAAAAAAACAGCTATCAATCATATAAGAGTCTTAGGCTGCTTATGTTTTGCTAGTAATCAGTTTGTAACTGATAAGTTACAAACTATAACAATGTGTTGTGTCTTTATGGGATATTCTGAAATCCAAAAGGGATATGTTCTATATGATTTGGAAAATAAAATGTTCCTTGTTAATAGAGATGTGATTTTCAGAGAAACTGAATTTCCTTTCAAAACAAACAAACCAGAAAAAACAGTATTCCAGAATAATCAAGATGATACATATCTACTAGCAGATGTAAGTATGCCAGAACCTCACAATAGGCATCAGATTGTCCCACAAACAGATACAAATAGAGGAAATTGTCACAACACAGTAAGAAACAGTAACAATTTGTCTAACACATCAGAAAACATCAACACTACTTCTAATATATCAAAAGAGATTACTATTATATAATAACCACCACTTCAACACAAAAGATACAAATACAGATAACATACATACAACAACACAAGAGTTATTGTCAACTCAGATTCAAGATCCAAGTGAGTCTATTAATATAACAGTTGTGAGGAAGTCTACCAGGGCAAAACAACCTCCAATTTGGTTAAAGGATTTTGTCACAAAGAAATCTGATAACACAACAACTCCATACTCTATAGCTAATTATATATCTTATGACAGTATCACAACTAAATATAAAGCATTTCTTACCTCTTTTTCAGAAGTAATTGAACCAAAAACATACAATGAAGCATCTAAAGATCCTAGGTGGGTAGAAGCTATGAAAAATGAAATAAACGTCTTACAAGATAATCACACATGGGATGTTGTTCCTTTACCAAAAGATAAGGTTTCAATAGGATGCAAATGGGTCTACAAGATAAAATACAAAGACACATGAGAGATTGAAAGACTCAAAGCTAGACTTGTGGCCAAAGGATATAGCCAGAAAGAAGGAATAGATTATCATGAAACCTCTTCTCCATTTGTTAAGATGGTTCTGTGAGATCTATCATATCAATAGTAGCCTCTAGAAATTGGCACATACATCAAATGGGTGTATATAATGCTTTCTTACAAGGACACCTATATGATGAGATATATATGAAACTCCCACAAGGATTCATCAGCCAGGGGGACAAACAAGTATGTAGGCTAATTAAATCCTTGTACGGACTCAAACAAGCACCTAGGCAATGGAACTTTAAATTTACAGAAGCTTTAATACAAATGAAGTTTAGACAGTCTCAGTATGATCATTCACTCTTTATAAGACATACTGAACAAGGGTTGACTATAGTATTAGTATAAGAAATATTCGATCGAACTGTCTTTTTTCCTTCGATCCGTGGAAAGATATACTCTGGAAGAGTCCATTGATGAGAAGGCTCATCCTTCGTCCGGAGACTAATGAGGGTTCCCGCTGACTAGACTCACAGGGAGCCAACGACCTGCTCTCTCGCATATGTTAATTACAGGAAACACTTAGAACTAATAAAAGGAACTAAACAATCTCTACAACAAGCATTCAAAATGAAAGATCTAGGAGAAATAAGATATTTTCTAGGAATAGAGTTTGCAAGGTCTGATAAAGGAATTTTAATGCATCAAAGAAAATATGCACTGAAACTTATCTCTGAATTAGGACTAGTTGCAGCTAAACCAATCAATACACCTATAGATTGTAACATAAAACTAACTACAAAAGAGTATGATGATTATACACAGAATCAGCACAAAACAGAAAAGAGTAAATTAATAGCAGAAGATGAACCAATAGATGACATCAATTCATATCAAAAATTGATAGGTAAGCTACTATATCTCACAACTACAAGACCAGATACAGCTTACAGTGTTCAGACACTCAGTCAATTCCTACAACAACCAAAAAAGTCACATCTTAATGCAACACTGAGAATAGTGAGATTTATAAAGAGTCAGCCTGGACAAGGTGTTCTTATGTCTAGCAATCAGGAAACACTAACAGGCTATTGTGATGCAGACTGAACTGCATGTCCTCATACAAGAAAATCAGTTACAGGTTATGTGATAAAGTTTAGTGATTCTCTTATATCTTGGAAGAGCAAAGTACAATCTCTAGAAGCTCAGCTGAATCAGAATACAGAAGCTTAGCAGGTACAGTAGCTGAGCTAACTTGGATACTTGGCTTACTAAAAGATATTGGCATTAGTTTCAATCATCCAATGACAGTCTTCACAGACAGACAGTAAATGACCAATACAAATTGCAGCAAATCCTGTCTTCCATGAAAGGACTAAACATATAGAGATCGATCTACATTTTATAAGGGAGAAAATTCAGAAAGGAATAGTAACCAACAGATTTACTTACAAAAGGACTTAACAGAATTCAACATCAACATCTTTGTTCCAAGCTTGGACTACTGAATATTTTCCAGCAGTCAGCTTGAGGGGGTATGTTGAGAAGGTAAAAGAAGAAGTTAAAGTAGTTAAGAAGGTGGTTAGAAAGGTTGGTTAGTTAGTTAGAAAAAGGAAGTTATTGAAATGTAACTAATTGGCTATCTAGTTAAATCTATATATAGATACTACATATCACAATGTAATCAATTCGAAATTAATGAAACAACTAACCTCTATCATCTTCTTCTTTCTCTACATCTTCTAGTTCATGTATATGGTGTATATCAAATCTGGGAATGGATGTCTTCAGCAGCACACACATCAAATAATTGAGGGAAAGGAAAATACACCAAATAATTGATGGAAAGGAGAAAACAAAGGGACTGAAGATCAAGAGCCCAGTGAGCGCCTAAGATTTTAGATAAAGTACCTGTTGTGGATCATAGGCAGCATGTTTATTTCAGTTGAGGACACTATCCTTGTGCTGTGACAGAGTCTAGTACAAGGTACTTTAGTAGCATCTTCACTGAAAAAATGTTTGTGCTCATCATGTTGTTTGCTTCTAACTCGTTTTACACCAATTTCTTCTCTTCCGATGTTTCAGTATCCTGCTTGTAATATAAATAAGACAACCAAATCTAATACAACCTGCTATTTGAGTAGGTATTTTCGTTCAGTAGTTTCTTTATTACCTGTCTGTAGTTATGAAACCATATCTTGTTGCTAATGTTATAGCATTCGACCAAACGATGGTTCTCTCAAACTGCAGTTGATTCCCTCCTTTTGTGGTGTTGTTGCAATAAGACTGCATTCTTTTCAGCCACAAGTGTATCATCGTACATTTTACGGCATTTGACATTCTAATTATCAGCTTTTGTCGTAACGGGAGGATGTTTTCCTGTTTATCAAAATTCCACTGATAAGTAAACCTAAGTTTGTAGGCCACACACCAAAGAATAAAATTTGTATCACAATTGCGGAACTGGAAAGTTAGAAGATACCATTGTCATCAAGTTTAAGTAGAACAGAACAAAAATAAATTACTACTATAAATTTCAAGAGTAAATCAAATTTCTTTTCTGGTGGGCTTACCCTCTGTATACTCTTGGTAATTGATTTTGTTAAGTTTTTACTTTGTTCATCGCAGCTACCGTCCAAACTCTTCTCAGTTCTCCAAACTTAAACTCCCGAAACTCAAAAAGCTTAAAATCTCAAGGGAAAGCACAAATACCTATTTGTATTTTGATGTTGAGCAGGTTATTTGTGTTCAAAACATATAACTAAGACACAATGAAATTTTAAAAATTTATTTATTTACCCCAACAATGACAATGTCTTCTGATATAGTTATATGATGTTGGTATAATAATCTATATTTGGCTAAATAATGATTCAAAACAATATGTTAATCACTTAGTGAAACATATAACATTAATGAAACAATAAACGAAAACAGAATCTGTTTTGGAAAAATAATTTCAGAATGTAATCGAGCTCACTTAGTTCAAAGTGTGTCCTTAAGGAAATTATTCCCCTCACAGTACTCGAGGTTAACGCAATATCGTCTCCCAGGATAGAACGATTATCTTACCAGAATAGTAGTACTCCAAATTCCGGTAGCAACGAACCACTCCAGAATTGATTAGAATATGAATCAATAAATTCTTGGAATAATCAAGAATTTATAGGGTTGGAGGTACTGATTCTGAATGGTTGCAACCATTCAGAATAGTCACCTAATTTTGGAGGGAAATTCGAAAAAGAGAGGGAGAGTCGGACGGGTCGCGGGTCGATCCGTTTGGATTTGTTTTTAATTAAATAGTTAAATAATTAATTTAATTAAAGAAACGTTTGTCCAAAAAGATTATCAATCAATCTTTTGACAAATCTGAAGCCGAAGCCGAGCGACGACGACGGCGCGAGGGGTCCTTGCCCTCTCAACCCTTTTAGCAGCTAGAGAAGGTGTAATGTAATATATACACCTCTCTTTCCTTCTCTTTTTTCGATGTGGGACAAAAGAGCCTTTTACCCTCTTTAATTTTCATCCCATCATTTTTCATTCACCAATATCAAAACCCAACATATGACAATGTAAAGTAAAACTTAAACAAGAACACTTGATTATATTTCCTAAGGGCGAACAATCATTGCAATCACCTTGCTATATTGAAAGTCAGGAAATCTTGACGGAGATTTGAGAAAGTTTTATTTTAAACTCTAAGTCTATAATTGTTTTATTGAATGAGTATATAATATCAATGATGTATATATAGTTAATTTTTAAGTCAAAATCGAATTAGAGTTGGGCTCTAAGCCTAGCCCAAAAAATGAGGTGACGTGAGCCAGTCTGACTGGGTCCACTGCCGGATCGGCGCCGCAACTCAACTTAGTAGGCGTTGTGGCACCTTACGTCCAGTGACGTTCCTCGTTTCGTTAATATATATTCAACACATTTAATTAAATTTTGTCTTAATTAAATCTCATAGTTATTATCAATTTAAATATCTCGATTCCAAATCGAATATTTAATAATTTCTCAATACACCCTTAGATCGAAGAGACAATCGACATAATGTGACCCTATAAGTCTTCACATATTGACACTAATCCAGTTAAGTTCCATACAGAACTCCTAGATTACGTCGTACGACGAACTCAATGTGTGAAGTACGTTTACATGAATCCAACAAACATAACATTTATGTGAGATGATAAATTTCTTTCATTTGCGACATACTCGATCAAGCTTAGAATTTGCTTAATGATTTAGTAAATGGGTCAGCTAGATTATCATCTGTGGGAACATAGTCTAATTTTATATCTTCAGTCTCCACCATCTCCCTGAGTATGTGGTATTTTCTTGGTACATGTTTGTTTCTGTTTGTTGATCTTAGTTCCTTAGCTTGCGCAATCGCACCAGTGTTGTCACAATAAATCGTTATTGGACAAGTGACACTTGAAACAACCCATAGTTCATTGACTTCATTCAGAAATTCTGATATCACCACAACTTTTTTACCAGCTTCCGATCCAGCAATGTACTCGGCTTCAGTTGTCGAATCAACAATTGTTGCTTACTTGGAACTTTTACAACTCACTGCTCCACCATTGAAAATGAAGATATATCCAGACTAAGACTTGAAGTCATCAAGATCTGTCTGGAAGCTAGCATTAGTGTACCAGTAGCCACTAGCTTCTCTTGTCCACCATAGACCAAGAAATATTATTTAGTTCATCTAAGATACTTAAGAATACTCTTGACTGTTTTTCAGTGTTCTTCCTTAGGATTCTGCTGGAATTTGCAAGTCATACTAAATGCATATGCCACATCTGGCCTCGTACTGGTCATAACATACATGATTGATCCTATAGCTGAAGCATATGAGATTCTCTTCATGCGTTCAAGTTCTGCAACAGTAGAAAGACTATCCTTATTTGATAACTTGATGCCTTGACCCATATGAAGACATCCCTTCTTGGAGTTTTCCATAGAGAATCGTCTTAACACTTTGTCTACGTATATGGACTGTGACAGCCCCAACAATCTATTAGGTCTATCTCTATATATCCTAATTCCAAGAATGTAGCACGCTTTACCCAATTTCTTCATCACGAAGGTGCTGGATAACCATTCTTTGACTGATTGCATGAGAGTCTTATTGTCTCTCGTTATTAATATATCATTTACATACATAACAATGTAGACAATACTCCCTTCATTATGCTTACTATAAACGCAAGGATCTTTTTTGCTTCTAACAAAATTAAATGATTTGACTGCTTTTTCAAAACAAATATTTCAACTCCTTGAGGCTTTCTTAAGTCCATAAATGAACCTTTGTAGCTTGCATACTGCTTTGAACTTAGTTTTGGATGTAAAACCCTCACGTTGTATCATAAATACCTCCTCAATTAGGTTACCATTGAAAAAAGCAGTTTTTAACATCCATTTGCCAAATGTCATAATCAAAGTATGCATCTATTGCAAGCAAAATCTGAATAGACATAATTTTCGCAATAGGTGAAAATGTTTCATCATAATCGACCCCAGGTCGTTGATTATAACCTTTAGCCACCAATTTTGCCTTATAATTATGTACATTCCATATGCATAAATCTTCTTCTTGAAGACCATTTGCATCCTATGGATCTAATTCCCTATTGGCAAATCAACCAAGTTCCAAACTTGATTTATGTACATCGGGTACATCTCAAATTTCATGGCTTCTTGACATCTTTGTGAATCAATGTCTAACATAGCTTCGATGTAGGTTGTAGGTTCATCGTCATCAGAAATATCTATCTCATTGTATGTTTCAACAAGGAGATTAAGTTTTTCAGGCGGACGATGAGTCCTAGTAGACCCACGTAGTTGATTATTCTGCGTTTCATTGTTTGTTTGTTGCATTCTGATTGTGAGAATGTCTTTGTGTGCTTGACAATCCACCACCTTGAGAGCTTTCAGAAATGTCATTTTCATGTATTTCCTGAATGGGATCAACACATCATCAATATAAAGCTCCCTAGCTATGGGCTGAAAAGGCATAATCCTATCCTAAACTCATAGCTGAAAGTGACATTAATTTTATTTTTATTTTTAGCCATCGTTTCAAGAGATATATTTAGAAGCTACGAATATGAACGTAAATATATTATTTGGAAAAGAGGAAGAAATCCACAAAGATAATTACTATCACTAATAAAAGTCCGACATAGATATCTGTAGAGACACACCAAAACAACACTGCCCCAACTATAGTATTCCAAGCGGTTCAGACGGTCAAAGAAACTTAGATAGTGTAAGGTCACGAAGAGACCTGACGTGTTCGGGAGTAAGATGTTGACGATCAATAATCACCTGATAAGTGGTATCTGTAATAGGCTTCACGATAATTGCTCAGCTAAGTATGCACAGAGGAAAGCTATACTTATGGATGACAACAGATTGGATATGGACCGGATCCTACTAGATCCAAATTCAAATTCGTTTTTCATATCTGGATCCAGATCTGGATCCAAATCCATCGGATTCATAAAAATCAGATCCAAATTCGGATCCATCAGATTCACCGGTTCCACGGATCGGATCTGGATCCACATGTAAATATTTTTATCGTGAATGATTTTACATTTTTGTACATTGAACTTTTTTGAAACTCCAAGCATCAACAATTTTTTAGTTGCTCCAATTATATCTAGCTACTTTCTTGTGTTTAAAGGACTAATTAGTATTTTATATTTTGTATTTAAATTATTCAAATGCATTACAATCTTTTCATGTATTAAATTAAGTTTAAAAGGTAAAAAGGTCATTCAACATTTGATGAATATTTTGATAATTTTAAGTTTTAACTTTAAACGTTCTCACTTCAGAATAGTATATATATATATATATATATATATATATAATTAAAGAGGGTGTTGTCTAATGAGAGAAGCATTTGTAGAAGTTGTACAGTTTTAATTTAGATATTTTCGCTAAAAAGTTACTAACAGTTTTATTTTAAAAATATATTTAATGTGGCTGATAAGATTTTTTTAAAAAAATTTATGCTAAAATCTTCAAACAACATTCAATAATCAGAATGAAAATTTTATGAAACTTCTGCTTGAAACATTAATAATACTATATGATATGCTAAAATTGCTACTGTGTTTTATTATGCATAAGGGGTTGGATAATATACTTGAACTGATAAAATAATCAATTAATGATTAATTTTTTTAAAATACATAAATTATTAAAAAAAAAAAACTTATAAAATTGTATTCTAGGTTATGGATATATTTAATAAAAAACGGATTCACGGGTCGGATTTGGACCAGATACGGATCTCAAATACAAGATTCAGATCCAGATCCGATCCGGATCCGTCGGGTCCAAATTTTGAAGATCCATATCCTATAAAATGAATCTGGATCCACCGGATCCGGGTCCAGGATCCACTTCCATTTCTAACTATACTCACTCGTTTTATTTTTAAAATTAAGTGGGGACCAAGCGGAGAAGAAGAGATCGTCGAGCTGATCCTATTAAAACATTTAAAGCAAAAAATTCTTGCGTTAAAAGTAGTTTGGTAGTTTTTTTAATGGGTTACTTTGTCATTTTAATGTTTTTTTGGGTCATTTAGATTCCGGATTCTCAGTTTTAACAAATTTTAAAGAGTACAAAGTGATCAGTTTTAGCAGATTTATAGAAAAAGTGCTCAATTTTAATAAATTTTAAAAATCAAAATTGTTTTTTTATTTAAGAAACCATTTTAAACCTAGCCAAACATAAGGACTATCTAGTTTATTTTTAAACAGATGGTTAAATATCTTTGATTTGGACCCTCTAAAAGTACTAAAAATTTATGAGAAAACTGGATGTATGAAAGCACAAGTCATAAGCAAAGGATAACAATTTATTAAGCCCAAACAAATTCTTACCTTCTATGAAAGATTTTCCACATTAAACCCAAAAGGGAAAAAAGCCCAATAAACTTAACACAAAACAAACAAAGCCCACACCCCCATTATATACATTGAACCTGCCTTCACAGTATCTTCCTTCTAGGGTTTTAAACATTAGCTTCACCTTTAATTATCTTTGCCGCATTTTCTAAAAGCCCCCAACTTTTTTTATTCTCTCTCAATTCTTCACAACCCATTTTCCATGGATTTTAATTTTTAAGTTTTTTTTTCAAGAATCTAAAGGATAAAGCTTTGAGGTTTAGATACATATATCTGTATCTCTATACTTCAAGAAAAGACTGAAAAGAATGACTACATTGAACCCATTTGACCTTTTGGGTGACGATGCTGAGGATCCAATTGAAATTGCTGCACAGCAATTGAAACAGGCTACTCCTGTTGCTGCTGCTCCAAAGAAAGCTCCAGTTAAGGCTCAAGTTCAACCGGCTAAGCCTGTGGCCAAGTTGCCTTCAAAACCTTTGCCTCCTTCTGAAGCTGGTAATTTTGGTTATACCCTTTTGAGTATTGTGTATTGTTTAATCGTTTTGTACTGTTTGTTAGTCATTATTTCATGGGGTTGTGTAATTAATAGTGTTTTGTAGTCTTATGTTGTAAAGCTGCAGTCTTTATTGTTTGGAGCAAATCGATATCATTTTTTAGACCCTTTTGAATATTGTGTATTATTTTTAATTGATTTGAGTAGTTTTATACCGTTTCTTGGTTATGTTTCATGGGGTTGGTGGAATTAATACAGATTTTGTAGTGTTATGTTGTAAAGTTGCAGTCTTTATTGTTTGGATAAAGTAGTTAAAGAGATAAATCATTTAACTCTGTTGATTACACCCTTTTGAGTGTAGTGTATTTTTAGTCGATTTGAGTAGTTTTATACTGTTTCTTGGTTATGTTTCCTGGGGTTGGTGTAATTAATACAGATTTTGTTGTCTTATGTTCTAAAGCTGCAGTCTTTATTGTTCGGATAAGGTAATTAAAGAGATAAATCATTTTACTCTGTTGTATTTTAGCAAATTTATGACATTTCATAAGTTGAGTTTTTTTGTTTTTTGACATCTTTCTCGTCTGTTTACTAGCTGCCAGGGTAAATTTTGGGTACACCCTTTTGAGTATAGTGTATTTTTAATGGATTTGAGTAGTTTTGTACTGTTTTTTGGTAATTATCTCATGGGATTGGTATAATTAATAGTGTTTTGTAGTCTTATGTTGTAAAGTTGCAGTCTTTATTATTTGGATCAAATTCATATCATTTCACGAGTTTAGGCTATTTTCATTTATTCATCTTTTTAATGTGTTTAGTAGCTGCCAGGGTAAATTTATGTGGTACTTTTTATTAGACCCTTTTGAATATTGTGTATTGTTTTAATTGATTTGAGTAGTTTTATACTGCTTTTTGGTAATTATTTCATGGGATTTGTGTACTTAATACTGATTTGTTGTCTTATGTTGTAAAGCTGCAGTCTTTATTGTCTGGATAAAGTAGTTAGTGAGACACATCATTTGAGTCCTTTGTTGTTTTTTAGGAAATTCATAACATTTAACAAGTTTAGGTTGCTTTTTTATCTTTCTTGTCTGTTTACTAGCTGCCAGGGTAACTTTTGATTACACCCTTTGGAGTATTGTGTAGTTTTGTACTACTATTTATTTGTCATATTTCATGGGGTTGGTGGAATCAATACATATTTTGTAGTGTTATGCTGTAAAGTTGCAATCTTTATTGTTTGGATGAAGTAGATATAGAGACAAATCGTTTAACTCTGTTGATTTACACCCCTTTTGAGTAGTGTATTTTTTAGTCGATTTGAGTAGTTTTATACTGTTTCATGGGTTGGTTGAATTAATAAGATTCTGTTCTCTTATGTTGTAAAGTTGCAGTCTTTATTGTTTGGATAAAGCATTTAAAGAGACTAATCATTTAACTCTGTTGATTACACCCTTTTGATTTTAGTGTATTTTTTAATCGATTTGAGTAGTTTTATAATGTTTCCTGGTTATGTTTCACGGGGTTGGTGGAATTAATACAGATTTTGTAGTCGCGTGTTTTGAAGGTGCAGTCTTTATTGTTTGGATGAAGTATTTAGTGAGATCAATTATTTGACTCTGTTGTTGTTTTTAGCAAATTCATAAACTAACAAGTTTAGGTTGCTTTTTTTAATCTTGCTTGTCTGTTTACTAGATGCCTGAGAAATTTATTGTGGTACTTTCAAGTTTTTATTGTTTCTGGGTCATATTTCATGCGGTTGTTGGAATTAATGCAGGTTTTGTAGTCACGTGTTTTAAAGCAGTCTTTATTGTTTGGATGAAGGAGTTAGCGAGATCAATTATTTGACTCTGTTGTTGTTTTTAGCAAATTCATAAACTAACAAGTTTAGGTTGCTTTTTTTAATCTTGCTTGTCTGTTTACTAGATGCCTGAGAAATTTATTGTGGTACTTTCAAGTTTTTATTGTTTCTGGGTCATATTTCATGCGGTTGTTGGAATTAATGCAGATTTTGTAGTCTTGTGTTGTAAAGCTGAAGTCCTTATTGTTTAGATAAAGCAGGTAAAGAGACACAAATCGTTTGACAAGTTTAGGTTGCTTTTTAAAAAAAAATCTGATTGTCTGTTTACTAGCTGCCAAGATAAATTTTGATTACACCCTTTTGAGTGTTGTGTATTTTTATGCTGGTGGAATTAATACAGTTTTTGTAGTCTTGTGTTGTAAAGTTGCAGTCTATTGTTTGGATAAGGTAGTTAAAGAGACAAATCATTTAGCTCTGTTGTTTATAGTAATTATCTTTATTGTCGGTTTACTAGCTATGCCTGGGAAAATTTATTGTGGTACTTTCAAGTACTTGCTGTTTGTTAGTCATATTTCATGGGTTTGATGGAATTAATCGAGGTCTTGTAGTCTTGTGTTGTAAAGCTGAAGTCTTTATTGTTTGGATAAAGTAGTTAAAGTTAAAGCGACAAAATGTTCGTCTCTGTTTGGAAACTAGAATGTGCTTTCTGACGATAGATTAAATCTGTTTTTCAATTTGTATGACATTCTTTCGATTTAGTTGAAATTTATTAAACAAAATTCAATTTTGAACTTTGATCTGATGCATTCTCTATTATACCAACTTTTGGTCTATTATGTCAAATTTTTGTACTAATCAATACTCCTATAATATTAAGTTGTTTTCACATCTTAAATTCTGTTTCGAGTTAAATCTATCATATTAAATAAAAAGGAGGGTGTATGATGTTCCCATCGCTTATAAGTGCTATGCTTTTTGAGAAGTGAGGGAGTCCAGGTATGAAGGCCAACGAGGAGGAGGTCGTGGGGGTCCACGTGGAGGAGGCCGTGGTCGCGGACAGGGACGTGGATTTAACCGGGATTCAGCTGATGGTGAGAATACCTTTGGCGGCAACAATGGTTTCAGTGGAGTGTATAAAGCTCCAGAAGATGGAGAGTCAGGAAGGTCCTTTGAGAGGAGAGGTGGTGGATATGGGAGCCCTCGTGGAGGGTTCCGTGGTGGACGCCGTGGTGGCTTCAACAACGAGGAAGGTGCAGAAGGTGACCGCCCTCGCAGAGTATTTGATCGACGAAGTGGAACAGGACGTGGGTAAGTTGTTTTGCTGGATTTTAAAAAAATTGCTTTGCTGGATTTAAAAAAAAATTGTTTTGCTGGAAGTACTTTGAGTGACCAAAATTCATTTTCCATATTTTGGTTGGGGACGATTCAAATTATCTTAATGTTTTAAATTTACAACACTTGGTTTCACAAATGCATGATATGCATCTGTATTGTTCTGTATAGGGGTGACTTTAAACGGGACGGTGCTGGTCAAGGGAACTGGGGAACTGCCACTGATGAGATTGCACAGTGAGCATTGTCATATCATTTGATCTCCTTATCATGCTTTCCTTTTCCTTCGCTAGTTATTGTTTCTTATTTAATGGTGGGCTTTGTTTCAATGGTTAGGGAGACAGAAGAGCATGTTAACGAAGGAGAGAAGAATGTTGATTCTGAGAAACAAGCTGTGCAGGAAGATACTGGAGATACCAAAAAGGATTCTCCTGATGCTGAGCCAGAAGAGAAGGAGCCTGAGGAGAAAGTAACTATTACTTTTCTGTTTCTAGATGAGTTTCATGTTTTTGGCCTTTTAATGTGGCCTAATATCTTGTTATGCAAATTGATATTTTGTATACTACGCTATCTTTTTGGGGGGTGGGGGAGGGGGGTAGAGGGGGTTTTGTTGGCTCCAGCATCCAGCCCCTTGACTGTGGTATCACTTAAATCCGTTTGGGATGGATGTTCGCAGTCATTTCTAAAGGTCTATCTTATATCTAGTCTACCACTTTTAGTCAGTTTGTTATTACTCTTTAAAATTCAAGGTCTTCTGATACATTTTCTGTCTCCATTTCCCAGTACACCGGGAAGCCCCTAGGGATTTTAATGTAGAATAAGAATGCAGAAAAGCATCTGAATCTGTGGAATTCTATAGTGTTGTTTATTGGTGAAAGCAACTTACTACTTCACATATCAAATTTAACTGTTTATATCTCGTCTCTTTGCTGCAAATATGATACTGTGAATAGTGTAAAAAGAATCCTATATTTGGTGATTTGCCTCCCTAGTTAGATATGGAGCTTTTACTCCTGTTAGTAGCTTCTTTTTAATCATCTTCTATTAGTGTATTTTCACATCTAGGATTTACATATACAACATATACCACTGTCAAGGGGGAAATTCTTATTATTTAGGTTAGTTAGGTATTTCCATTTCAAAAAAAAAAAGGGTAAAAAAAAAATTGGGTTCCGCTATATATATGAAAGAGTATACAATAATGATGTATTTGGCAAATAAAATACCATGGTCTAATAATCAACCAATCTGATTAGTTGATAATATTAGTATTAGTTGGAAATTTTGTGAAAGATTCCTGTGAAAAGTTTCATTAACGCGGAATTCGTGTCGAGTAGACCTTGTTGTTGTGAGAATTCTTAATTCATGAGTTGTAGGGAGGGATTTATGTCACCACAAACAGAGACTAAAGCAAGTGTTGGATTCAAAGCTGGTGTTAAAGAGTACAAATTGACTTATTATACTCCTGAGTGCTTAGTTTTAATGAAGTTTCATACCTTTTCTCAAAATATTTTTAGTATTTGTTGAGAGTAGGACCGTAGCAAAGCTACACTTACTGATGCCTTGAGGTACTTGTAACATAGCATCACCTGTTCTTGAAATTCCTCCTTTACGGAATAGAGCATTTACTGATATTTATTTGTGTTTTACTGGATTCTGATTTCAACCGGGTCCCTTATTCTGAATTTGGTTTTAGCTAGATGTGAACCTTATTGTTTGCCTTTATTTGTTACTCGGCGATTCTTTAATGAAGAACGACATGGTACTGTAATGGACGGTACCTGCGTCAGCTAGAATTGAGCTATTGTACTGTTCCACATTGATATAGACTTGCTTTGTAGGAAATGACACTTGAGGAGTATGAGAAAGTATTGGAGGAGAAGAGGAAGGCTTTGCTGGCTCAGAAGCCTGAAGAAAGAAAGGTTAATTTGGATAAGGAATTGGAATCCATGCAACTCCTATCAAACAAGAAGAATGAAGAGGAAATTTTTGTCAAATTGGTGAGCAGTTGGCATTTGCTATTTATTGTTGCTTTGTTGTCTGTTATCAGGATCTCAACAATGCTGCGTGTCATTATATTAATCTAGCTTGCAAATTGTTGGTGTGTCAGGGCTCTGATAAAGATAAGCGGAAGGAGGCAGTTGAAAAGGCCAAGAAGGTATTTTAGTTTTTTTTTTATAAAAATCTACTGTGAATTTTAATGTATTGATATGGAGTTCTGGCCACATTCTTACATGAATCTTGCTTTGTTGCGGAGATGCCGTACCATTCTGTATGATCCTAGTTCCTACTATATATGTGGTCCTTTTATTTTCAAGTGCTAACCTAACAGCTTGTGTCTCGAATTGGAACATTGGAGTATCCATCCTCGCTTCGTCTTACCAGTCTTTCTCCTAAGTTTGTAGGGAATATATTTGTCCAAGCGATTCTATTTACATACATATAGGCTGAGGTGAGGGTATGTATTTTGGGGCTTGCCAAATCTCTATACCTTCCCTTTCCCTTCCCCTCCAAATGTTATTTCAAGGTCATGGTCCAATATTTAATACAAGCACTATAAAATTACATGATTTTTTTTCTTCATATTTTACTAAAATATAATGGTTGCATATTTGTATTTAACTTATTTTTTTGCATATTCACTAATTGCATTTAAGTTTGTATATGTAGTGCTTCTAGGCAGTGTTGTCAAAGCGCACTTAAGCCCTGAAGCAAGGCTCAAAACGCATTGAGCGCTTTGCCTCAATGTGCGTTTTCGTGTCGTCATCAAGGCTCTAAGATATCTCATGAAGCGGACACTAAACATTTAATGTTTCACTTACTCGCCATTGTTTTTTCAATTTCTTTGTCCATATAGTATTTCTTATTCTTGCTTATCATTATTAGTCTTGAACTAAACATATATATATTTGTATGTTTTTTCTATTTGCGCCTTCTAATTAAAACCCACACTTTATTTACTCTTTGCGCTTAAAGAGCCCCTACGGACCTTCAAGGTTTTTTGCGTTTTCCTTTTTTAATAACACTGCTTCTAGGTAGGGAGATAATTATTTTTCCCTACTGGCTGACAGCCCTAACTTGGTACCAAAAGCTTCTACTAGGCATTAGTTTTTGGACAGACAGTCTCTTTGTTCTGTGTAGCTACTTGTGCAATCTTTTGTGCTGGAATATGTAGTTGTTTTCTGACGAGTTGAAGCTGTTTAAAATGCATGTGTGCATAGCTCTAGCTCGATATATGGGAGCTTTCCGTTGATCTTAATATAGTGATGTGTCAAAAGTGGAGTAAATGAAAACTCGGCAGCAGAATATCTGCTGTATGTCCATTAACCTTAGAACCATATTTATAGAGCACGTAGCTGAAGAAAATATAGATCCTCTTGTTTCTTTACTGAGCTTCCTTTTGATTTATTTGCAGACTAAGAGCATAAATGAGTTTCTGAAGCCTGCTGAGGGGGAAAATTACTATCGCGGCAGTGGTCGGGGTAGGGGACGCGGTGGCCGTGGAAGAGGTGGCTATGGTGGTAATGGCGATAATGGCGGTAGCAGCTACAGTGCTCCAGCCCCTAAGATTGAGGATGCATCGCAGTTCCCATCCTTGGGTGGCAAGTAAGGCTACAGAACCAGCCATCTGAGCTCGTTTTCCATTTTCCCCGTACTCGCTTTTGTGCTCGAAGATGGCAGATCATCTCCAAGACTCTTTTTGTGGGATTTCATGTATTAGATCATCTGAACTTTATTGTTCTTGTTTAAGAGTGTAAATTTAGATGTCTTCTGGGGTTTTATGCCCTTTGTCTTTCTTGACCTTTGACATGCATGAATACCCTTTCCCTTCATTTCTAGGCTTTAGGTCCATTTTTGATTTCGTTGTGGGATCAGTTTTGTTTTTGAATTTTTATTAAAAACAATTTTGTTCCTTTGAGTTTTCCTTGTGTTCTCTGGGCTATGGTTTCTTGTTTACACATTCCTTCTCTTTGGGTATAGCTAGACTAGAAAACCCTGGATAAGTGAAATGGAAGTTAATGCAGTAGTATGTTACTGAAAACTAACTATCTTATCTGAACCGTCGGATTGAATAATCCTCCTTTAATGAGACTATTCATATTATGATCCTTTTTACTAGAGTACTGAAAAGTATCTACTATATCGATGAAACCATTTTCATGGAGTTCTACTAGTTTATGTTGATAAATGGCTCCTTTTTAGCTGCTTTCTCCAAATGTTTCTTCAAATTTGTTTCGCCCCCCTTATCATCCGAAATGAGTGCAATTATCGAGTGCGTTTTGCCACCCCTTATCATGACTTTAAGGGGTTTTGAAGGTTGCTTGTAATGGTTTAGAACCTGAAGTCGATGTGTATGGGCTCATCTTACGAGACCCTAACTGGTTGTATCGTGCCTATACCACTCAAAGTGTTGAGTATTGTTATGTCAGTTGGTAGTGTTGACTGTTGAGTATTGTTATGTCAGTTGGTGTAACCGATTAAACCGCGCATAATACTTTCACACAAGAAACACACTTTTAGATTTGGAACTCAAGAGTCTATATCCTACCGCCCTTGCTCCTGGACATTTTCCTCATATAGGGGAATAAAGATGGACCCCTTATATTCCCATCTCCCTCTTAGTTTTGTAGTATGTTATGTTCCAACTTGAAAGTTGCATATAAAGAGGTCAACAGAGACCAATGTACTATCAACTTCACTTTAGAAGCAAAGTTTCCTCCCTTACTTCCTTGTCATGCAATCGCCATATTTGTAACTCTTACACCTCTTTTTATCGAAAACCAGATGACACTTGGAACCCAAAATCATTGCCTTCAGCTCCATCCTCACGCCACTCCCAATTGGTACCCACCAGTAACGTAATAGCACAACCAAAATTTTCAAGAAATGGTCACTTTCCCTGCAATTACAGACCCGATGATGATGTGGTATTGTCAAACAAGAAAATTACCAGTTATATTCGATGTGGGGATTTAGATTCAGCCCTTAGAGTTTTCGATAACCTGAAGGTTAAGACAGTAATCACATGGAATTCAATCTTGGCTGGGTTTTCAAGAAAACCCGGGTATATTGAAGAAGCTTGCCAACTGTTTGACAAAATTCCTGAACGAAATGTTGTGTCGTATAATACCATGTTAGCTTGTTATTGGAGGAATTCCGACATCCAGGCTGCTGAGAGTTTCTTTGATCAAATGCCTGTTAAAGATGTTGCTTCCTGGAACACCATGATTTCAGGGTTCTCTCGAAACGGGCTAATGGGTGAAGCGGAAGAGTTGTTTCGGGCAATGCCCGTGAGGAATGAGGTTACTTGGAATGCTATGATTGCTGGATATGTTGAGTCAGGGAAATTGGAATCAGCATTGAAGTTGATTAAGGAGGCTCCTGTGAAAGGTGTGATTGCTAAGACGGCGATTGTGACGGGGTATATGCAATTAGGAGATGTTGAGATGGCGGAAAAGATGTTTCGGGAGATGTCAGAGAAGAGTATGGTGACGTGGAACACTATGATTTCGGGTTACATTGAGAATGGGAGAGCTGAGGATGGTATGAAGCTGGTAAAGAAAATGATGGAATCGGGTATAAAGGTGAATGACTCGACGTTGAGTAGTCTCTTACTAGGTTGTAGTAATTTATCTGCATTAAAATTAGGGAAGCAAGTCCATCAGCATGTTGTGAAGTCCCCTTTGTACTTTGATATGACAGTGGGGACTTCATTGATTAGCATGTATAGCAAGTGTGGAGTTTTGGAGGATGCGTGGAAATTGTTTCTCGAGATGCCAAGAAAGGATGTTGTCACTTGGAATGCAATGATTTCAGGTTATGCTCAACACGGGGAAAGCAAGAAGGCGCTTTTGTTGTTCGATGAGATGAGGAGTAAACGAATAAAACCAGATTGGATAACCTTTGTTGGAGTGCTATCAGCATGTAACCATGCAGGTTTGGTCAATCTCGGTATTCAATATTTTGAGCAAATGCAGAGTGATTATGGTGTTAAGCCAAAACCAGACCACTATACTTGTGTGGTCGATCTCCTTGGACGAGCTGGCAAGATAAATGAAGCTGTAGATTTGATAAGAAAAATGAATTTCAAACCCCATATAGCACTATTTGGATCACTTTTGGGTGCTTGTAGGATACACAGAAACTTAGAAGTGGCAGAGTTTGCTGCAAAAAACTTGCTTAGCCTTGAACCTACAAATGCAGCAGGGTATGTTCAACTTGCTAATGTTTATGCAGCCAAGAACCAATGGGAAGATGTTTCTAAAGTTAGGAAATCAATGAAAGAGAACAAAGTTATTAAAACTCCAGGATATAGTTGGATGGAGGTTGGGAGAGTGGTCCATGAATTCAGATCAGGGGATAGACTTCATCCAGATGTCGAAAGCATACGCAGGAAACTAAAAGACCTTGAGAAGAAATTGAAGTTAGCAGGTTATGTACCTGATCTTGACTCTTCATTACATGATGTAGGCGAGGAACAGAAAGAACAGCTACTTCTGTGGCACAGTGAGAAACTAGCAATTGCCTTTGGTTTAATGAAATTGCCACCAGGGATGCCAATTAGGATATTCAAGAACCTCAGAGTTTGTGGAGATTGTCACCAAGCCACTAAAGTTATATCAGCCATAGAAAATAGGGAAATTATTGTCAGAGATACAACTAGGTTTCACCATTTCAAAAATGGCGCTTGTTCTTGTGGTGATTACTGGTAAACTATTTTAAGAATGAAAAGACATGTTTTTGTAGGAAAAGTTCCATTCTTTATTGATATAAGAGAAAAAGAGTGATTTTGAGGTTGCAAGAATGAAGTTACTGCTAGTCTGTTGACCATGTTTTCCTGAAGGAATATCTAATCCATAGTTTTTAGCATTTCTCTTCAGATGTTATTCTGACATTTTATTTTGTAGGAGTTCCTAGTATATTGGTTATGATAAGCATCTTTATATAACATACTTCTAGTTTGTTTTAGGACCAGTACGGAATTATTCGTCTGTAATTTAATTGTCGCCACAAAAACATTCAATTTTTTATTTTTATTTTTGATTCTTGATAACTATGGTATATGTGGGCTAATTTGTGCGCACCTCAAATTAATTTCACAAGACATCCGCTATTTCTCACCAACACATGTATCCGCTACCTCCCCCAACACATGTACCGAATAACATTAAAAAATCCAAGGTTTGATTATTGGCAAACTACTGTAACTATGGCTAAACTGGTATGACTAGATAAGAAGATGACTTTTAAGTATCAGGTTGGTTGATGTTGAATTGTTGATAATCAACTTAGCACTATCAATATATATACCGTATTACGAGGTTCAGGAGGAGAAAAGACCAACCAACATGTGAAAACATAAGCATAGTAACACTCTAATAGCTAAACTTGCACATTGCAGATGAAATCATTTTGATGAAGGTCCAAAGAATAGAAAGCAAATACTAGTATTCACCAATATTCCTAGATTTTCTACAAATTGTTTATCCAAATACATTGCAAGGAATGAGTGTTTTGACAAAGTGTCGAAAGAAAGTAAAAAGTGACAACGGTGAACAATCTTCCTATCAAGTCATTAAGAGAGTCTAATTTTACATGCCGCATCAGAATCATCATCAAGGCGACAGAGCTTCGTCCTTTCAAGATGAGCAGCAACCACTCTTTTGGTTGACAGGTTGTCCGCGGATCTGCACAGTTGGAGGTCGTGCATTGTTTGATGCCGGTTGGCTTGCCATTCTACAAATGCATAGGATATATTTAAGTTTCCGTACAATAAAAGAGAAAACTGTAACTATGATGAGGGCAATTTCAATGAAAAATTTCTAACCTGTTCTTTATTGAAGCAGCCATAGCCATGAAAGCCTGTTCTACATTAGTGGCACTTTTCGCACTTGTTTCCATGAAAGGAATGCCAATCTCATCAGCGAAAGCCTATAAAAAGGTTGGTTGGTCATCAATTGGGATATACAGCTCAACTAGATAGAGGCATCTTCTAACGAACTATTCAGGTAACTAATGACGAGGTGATATTCACATCAAGGAGTCTAAAAATGGAGTGTAGGGAATTGATTACCTGAGCTGTCTCCGTGGGAACTACCTTCTGCGCCGTGAGATCGCACTTGTTTCCAACAAGAAGTTTATTCACATTATCACTTGCATATCGATCTATTTCACTCAACCATTGCTTGACATTATTGAAGCTCTCTTGATCAGTTACATCATAAACCACCTGACAAATATGCCATCAGAGTAAGACCTCTTGACAAATGGGATAGTACAATGTCAGAAAACAATATGCGAGGAAACACAAAACTTACAATTATGCCATGCGCACCGCGGTAGTAACTGCTGGTAATTGTCCTAAAACGTTCTTGACCAGCAGTATCCCACTGCATATACCAGGGGAGAAAATGCATCAAAAAATATATTAGCCTCTCAAAGTAACAAAATCAAGTGGAGAATAGATCACAATTTAAGATTAAGTAATATATATATCACGTAAGCATTAACAGATTATAGGGTGTGGCTCTTTGTTTTTATTTTTTTAAATAGTTGGTCATTATAATAAAATAACCAACCAAAACGCAGGCAAACTTCTATTCCTTTCAGCACATGAATGGCCAAGGCAGAAGTAGATACTTACAATTTGAAGTTTAATGGTTTTCCCATCCTGTTCAACAGTGCGGATTTTCTAGAAGAAAAAAGAAGACAATTGTTACTTATATACTGCAGAACTATTACCAAATAAGCCATTACAAAATATGAGAAGATTCACTTACAAAGTCAACACCAATGGTGCTAATGTAACTCTCAAGATATGAATCATCCTGAAACCAGAGAAAAAGTAACAATAAGAAAAAGCTCATTTGCTTCCACGAAGACTGTCAAACTTTACAATGTAATTATGGCCTATGGGGCAGTTGTAAAGCATATGAACTACATACATGACAATCAAATCAGCAAATCAAAGCTTAATGAAACAATACTTCACCCTACATAAGTTGAACTTCCACCACCCAAAAAGTGGATAGTGAATTAGACACGGAGACGGAGACAGGCATCAGTCTGTGCATTCATTGGGTTTTGGAGGGGTGGGGGGTGGGGAATAAGGAGACAGGAAGATGTTGCACCAGCGATAAACTAATACATACAGCGCAAAAAGAAAAAGTCTTCATATGTATAAGAAGTACAATGATCGGATAATTTAACAATAACTTACAGCAAATCTTAGAAGGAGACACGATTTTCCAACACCAGAATCTCCAATAAGCAAAAGCTTGAAAAGATAGTCGCTGCATGTGAGATCATAATATCAGTTGTGAGCAATTCAAAAAGAATCCAGAAAAGCAATTCATTAGATAAATGTAGCAAAATAGTGACATGGGGATAAATTTGCAGATATTGTTAGTCAAGGACGCAGAGCACCTTAAAGTTGACTCGTTAAGTTCGCATCTAAAAAGTATATCAGGAATTTAGGAATTAAGAACCATCAGTCAAGGATTATTTGAACACCAAACAGCACAAGAGAGAAGAATTCAGCCCAAGAAAAAATCAATATTCCCAAACCGGACTCTTTGTTTCTATAAATTGACACAAGGGGCGCAGATCTCCAGTTAGATGCCGATGTTCTAGGCAGTCAAGAGGTCACAGGAAAGAAGAAAAATAAAGGTTTTGGGTGCAGTAAGTCATGGTGACGGGTGAAGAGAGTTGGGGATGATGTCGGATACATAGGGACCACATCTGCCACTAGTGAAAGAAATAAAAGCCTCATATATTATCATACTTATATTAAGTAAAATTATTCTCATCCAAAATAGGTTGTTAAAATAGGCAGCCTGCCAATCATGGTAGCCGTATCATCACTAAGAGTAAGAATAATCATACATATATGTTGAGCTCAGAGGCGAATCCAGGATTTCAAGAGGATTGGTGCACCATTGCTTTTAAGATATGCAGCAAGTTGGTTTAGGAATTAAATTCATCACCTTAACCTGTGCACCACTCAGTCTCTTTTGACCAAACCCATCAGATAATATTAGACATATTTTAAGGCTTACACACATAATATACCGAGTTTAGTCTGGTGAAAAAGGGTTCACGTGACCCAATTTTTGCACTTAAATTCGCCACTGGTTGAGCTATAGAAGAATAATATGCCTTCTTCAAGCCTCAAAACTTTTCTACAAGTTTTAGCAGAAAAAATGGGAAATCGCAGAAGTAATAAACAAGAAATTTACACCCTCACATTTCTTAATAGTTTTGAAAGTACAGTATATGGACTTAATAACTTGACATCAGTCTCTTAAAGACATGCAACCAAGATCAGCCTCTTATATTGAGGTTAGATCAACTCTCAAGTATCATCGAGTGCACCAAACTATTAGCATTCAGAGATCTTTCCAACAAAGATGAACATCATACGACTACTCAGTGTTCTAAAAAATGGCCTGGGCGGCCGCCTAGGCACCCCCAGACCGTCCCGCCTAGGCGCTAGGCGCCCACTCCCCGCCTTGGTCCCGCCTAGCGTTTTTTAGAACATTGCGACTACTTAAGACAAACAACAGCATAGCACAAATGAGAATGCACTTTACACATCAATTAATTGTGGTTAGGCGATTAAAGTTCTTGATAAAACACCTTATGCATTTCATTGATTTGGTGCAAACACCGGGTGCCAACTATGTTTAATCCAAGAACTCTGACCAATTAGTGAATGATCTATATCGGTAGCCTCCTCCTTACTTCAAAATTCAGTCCACAACTTTGGACAAAAGTTAATACTTAACCACATAAACTAACTGATCTCATTAATATAGAGCCAAAAAAAGATTTAATCACTATATATAACAATAACTAATGCTTATTTAGGAATAAAGATTTGATCTTTCACTAATTCCTAAGCTTTCCAAATATGGTTTCTATAGTTCCAAATTTCTAAACACATGGTACTCCTCCGTCTCAAATTATTTGTCGTTTTAGAAGTTCAATACACGGTTAATTATTTTTTCCTAATTTTACCCTTAGTAGAATTCTGTCATTAATTGGATAACACATAAATATAGTAAACCTTTAACAAAGAAAGATTATAGCATAGACTATTATAAAGGCAAATACTCCTCCTAATTAGTATAATATTTTTAAGGGGCGTGTAAAATAAAATAAAAAAGATAAATAATTCGAGACGGAGGGAGTAATACTAGGAGTCTAGGAATTCCGTACACATAATTATAATCCCAAGAACAAAAAAGGGTCAACGCGAATAAGGTAAAATATTTTCATAAACATAATTCACGATCTATAAAATTCGATCAACCCTAGATGCAAACAACCATAAAGAAACAAAAAAAAACATGTACTAGAATTATAATACCACAAAAAAAGGGACCAAATATGGAAACTTTTGACTCTTTTCTCTTTTACAGAAAGCAAATTAAAAACAGATCTAAAAAAGCAATCATAAAAAGCATATGTTATTCAAAATTCGATGTAAAAAAAGAACTTACTATTCAGGATTCATGATGACGAATATACAGCGGTGAAGCGAAGGTACAATCAAGGAATCTGTGAGTACACCAAGAATTTAAGATTTTCCGGCGGGGAACTGACCGGAGTTTAAAAGGGTCGACGGAAAAGAGGATATAGAGAAAGTTGGAGAGACAAAAGTAATGATACGTTGGCAAAACAAGTCTTCAACTCTTTAAAGAAGCCTAAACTGTTGGAAACTTTCAAGGGGGTGGGTGCCGTGACGTGTCAATTAAATGGGTGCGTGCCTATTACAGATTGGCGTAGAATTATTTAGTTGGGCTTTGTACCTCCTTCGTTGACTGCTATTCTGTATAGTTGATTAATGACTCATTTGTTACCTCGCACTAAATTATATAAAATAATTTTATATAAACTGTATTGTATTAATATATATTATATAATAAATAATATTAGAGTATTTGTATTTTTTATTTTATTTTTAATACAGTTCAGAGGAGATCCATCTATTAGATAATTTCAAAAATAATTGGAACAGATTATTTTTAAATAAGATAATTCAAATTCAATAAAACGCCCACCAAATATATTTTTTTATCCAAATACTTCAACACAATACATCGTACCAAACGTGCACCGCTAGTATTTTCACATTTACCTATAATTATGCAATCCTTTTTCGCATAATTAGAAATATAGAATGGGAGTATTATTCTTTTCAATATAAGTTATTGAAATAAATCTCAAAATGATTAATGAGTAATTTAAATGATACGAGATGGCAGTTCAAGAAGACCATATACTTTTTTACTACACTATTAATAAGCTATCAAAGTATTTAGATGAAAATTCACACAATATTCGATATTCAAAACCTAATTATGTTAATGTTTGTTTATATCAATATAAAACGAAAAAGACAATAACAATTGTAATTTACAGCATGATGGTCAAATATAAATTTAGAGACATGTCTGTTTATAACTCGGAAACTTCAGGATGTTTATTTTTAATTTAATATTACTTAAGTACGATTAAAATAAAGGATATGTTAGTAATTTAGTACAACCAAAGGAGGCTTCTGCCTTTTGGGATGGAAGCAGACAACTGGAAATTTCTTAGAAGTGTCATTTACGTGTACGCATTGCCCCACGTTGTTGTTCTGCGTAATTAAAAGCTCATAAAATTTTAGGTAAATTTCACAAGAATATCTTCTTTTTTTATTTGTGTGTGGTTTTTTTTATAAGGGCAAAAGTGTAAATATATCCCTTAATTTTACGATTTAAAAAATATATATATATATATATATATATACTCTCATTATAAAAGTAGTGAATATATACCCCCGCTGTTACATAAATGATGCAAATATACCTTTTTCGCTAAGAAAATTTTCTAAAAAATCGTTTAGCTTATTTTTTAATTAATAAAGTGTCTCGTCGTTTAAAAAAGTCTACCCAGTTTTTTTAGTAGACATATTTTTTTAAAGCCACGTGGTAATTTTTTTAGGTGGATCAGGTCTGATTTCTTTACAAAATATCTATGTGGCTTTAAAAAAATAAGTGTACCCATTTTTTTAAACGAATCAGACCTGACCCACAAAAAAATTACTATGTCGCTTTAGAGAAATATGTCTACTCAAAAAATGGGTAGACTCTTTTTTAAAGTCCCATGACATTTTTTTATTAAAAATAAAATAAATAATTTTAAAAAAAATCGTTAGCAAAAAGGATATATTTGCACCATTTTGTAACGACAGGGTATATATCAATCACTTTTATAACCGGATATATCTGCTCTATATCGCAAAGTTGAGGGGTATATTTGCACCTTTGATCTTTTTATAATAATGGAAAGTACTCCCTCTGCTTGTGTCTTACTTTCCTTTTTGATATTATTGGAACTTGTAGAAGAAGAAGAGATAAAGTGATTAAAATTAAGCGTTGCGATTTTAGGCGCAGCGCCGCGGCGCCAAAGGACATGGCCGCGACTCCAAAACTTCAGAGGTCTGCAGGAGTTTCGGCGCCACGGCACCAAGATGCAGGGCCGCGGTGCCAGGGACAGCGCCACGGCGCCACGCAACGGTAATTTCTAGATTTTGAACCAAACGTTGTTTCTCTTCATGTAAGGTCACAATCTTTGATGAATGGTTGCTTAAGGTCGAAAATTGTGTTATAAATAACATGTTAATCACTTGCTTTGAAAGTAAGAACACAATCACCAAGATTAATCTTCTGATTTTGAGAATCAAAAGCTTTAAAAGATTATTACTTGCCTCTTCTTCTTCATCTTCAAAAACCATTTCTGAAGAACACATATAGTAAATTCGGCCAGAAGTGGAGTTCTTGTGCTAGAACTATCACTCAGATAGGTGTATCCTCAAGGCAGACGTCCGTGAAACTGTAGCACAGGCGGGGATAAATTTTTATCTTAGAACACTGCGTCGAGCAGACCTCTATCTACAAATAAATTAGTATGTGATTTATAGTATTTGATGCATTTGTTGTTGTTGAGTTCAATTAAGTTGAATTATATTTATCTATTATTATGGTTAAACATTGAAGGTCTAGATTGACACTAACAATCTAAGATAAAAAATTCTCAGAAAATATATTTTCTGACGTTGTTGAGTTTGCAAAAATATTTTCATAGAATACACTTCCTGATTTGCAAACAAATGGATCAATCTGGATCATCAATGGTGAAAAATCATGTGGAGAAAGTCAAGAAATTCAAGGGTTCTGATTTCAAGCGCTGACAATAGAAGATGTTGTTCTATTTGACAACACTTCACGTGGCAAACGTGTTGACTGTTGAGGCTCCAACGGCACTGCCGGAGGGAGAATGAGAGAATGCTCCAACTGAGGAGGCAAAGGCCGAAAGGCTGAAGGCGATTGAGACTTGGTGGACACAAGAATTTCTGTGCAAGAACTACATTCTCAATGCCTTGGATGATACTATCTATGACATATACTCCACGTTCGGGACAACACGGGAGTTATGACAGTCACTTGAGAACAAGTACAAAACATAGGTTGCTTGTTCAAAGAAGTTCATCATCGGCAAGTTTCTGAACTTCAAGATGAGCGATGCCAAGGCCGTTGTCAATACTGAATAGATCTTAACCAATTGAAGAAGAAATCAATACTAATGCATTAATCCATAAAAATAGTTTCAAGTGATTCAATGAAAAGCCCTAATAAAGAGATTAGCTCCTAGACATTGTCATGCTAAGAACTAATTTAATATCCATACATGAACTGAATCAATACTCCAGAATTTTGTAGAATGTGTGTTGTGGAATAAGGTGTATCAGATACCCTAATAAAATATGTCTCAGGGGTTATATACGCTGTCAAAAACTCTTGCTTCAGACCCTTTTGCCCCTTGCCAAATTCAACTCGGATCTGAAAAATCCCGCCTCAGCGCCTAAACATCTGCAACTCTCTGAATATATGGCACCGCGGCACTGCATTCTGGAGTCGCGGCGCTGCAGGCCTTCTGTCCGGGTGATGCCAACTTTTGTCCATTTGCCTCGGGGGCCCCCTTTTCTGCTCAGTTTCGACCTCTTTTCGCCATTTTCCATTTAGAACCGCTATGACTCAAAAGAAAGAAAAATGACCCTAACACGGTACTAATTTTAAAGAAAGTGAGAAAAAATACTAACTAGAAATGACTCAAAAAATGTATATAAAATATGCCTAACAGCAACTGGTTCTCAAACTTCGGGTTGAGGAAGATAGCCGGAAGAGTGACAAGACAGTTGCAGTTTCCTTGGAGCCAAATGCAAATATGGTTGAAGGAAATTCATCAAAATCCAAGTTTCAGAAGGGCAAAGGCAAGTTCAATGGCGTCAAGCCGTCATTTACTGCCGGAGAAGCACACTCACCCCACAAAAGGCCAATACATTCAAGAAACAAGTTGGAGTTTGTTGGGTGTGCGGAAAGCCAGGGCATAGAGCAAAAGACTGCCGCCTTCGCAAGAGCCAAAATGGTGGTGGTGGAGGTTCGAGTAATGTCAACCAGTCCAACCGTGCTGAAACTAATAACCAATTCATTGGTGTTGTCACTGCTCAAGCAAATCTAGTTACAAATTCAACCGATTGGTGGATGGACACATGTGCTACTATGCATGTATGTTAAGAGAAAAACATGTTTTCATCCTACCAAGCCATCAAAGATGGAGAACAGTTGTTTGTTGGGAATGCTGCTTCTGTAAAGGTGGAAGACAAAGCGAAGGTGACTTTGAGGCTCACTTCCGGGAATGATCTTGTACTCACCAATGTACTACATGTGCCTAAAATTTGTAAAAATTTAATTTTATGGCATGTTCTTAGCAACAAGGGCTTTAAGTTAGTTTTTAAATCTGACAAATTTGTACTCACCAAAGATGGGGTGTACGTAGGCAAGGGCTACCTAAGTGATGGGCTTTTCAAACTAAGTGGTGTATATACTAAGGCATTTGTCGTTATCAATGAAAATGCAGGCACTAGCACTACTTCTGAGTACGTGATTGATTCCCTTTCTTCTTTATGGCATTATCGATTAGGCCATTTAAATTATCGTTCCTTACAAAGAATGGTAAAGATAGACATGTTGCCAAAATATTCCATGAACAAAATGACTAAATGTGGAGTTTGCATAGAATCAAAATATGCAAGTCATCCTCATAAATATGTTGTGAAATCAAATGAAGTACTTGATTTAATTCATAGTGATTTGTGTGATTACCAAACAATCCCCTCTCGTGGAGGAAATAATTATTATATATCATTTATTGATGACTGCAGTAAATTTTGTTATATATACTTAATACATACCAAAGATGAGGCTTTGAACATGTTTAAAACATACAAAGCAGAAGTGGAAAACCAACTTGATAAAAGAATTAAGATTCTAAGGTCAGACCGAGATGATGAATATACGTCAAATGAGTTCAAAGAATTCTGTTCTACTCATGGTATAGTTCATCAAACCATTGCGCCATATACTCCACAATAAAATGGAGTTGCCGAACGAAAGAATAGAACATTGAAGAATATGATAAATTCAATGTTGATTAGTTCGGGTGCACCTCTTAATCTATGGGGTGAGACATTAATTACTGCAAATATGATCTTAAACAAGACTCCTCAAAAGAAAAACGATCAATCTCCTTATGAATTGTGGAAATGAAGATTGCCTACTTTCAAAAGGATAAACGTGTGGGGTTGCCTAACGAAAGTTCAAGTTCCCTTATCAAAGAGAACTAAACTTAGACCAAAAATAGTGGACTGCATTTATATTGGTCTTGTCAATAATAGTGCAGCGTATAAGTTTTTGGTGTATCATTCTGATGTTAAAGGTATCCACAAAAATACACTTATGGAATCTGCGGAAGCAGAATTCTTGAGGAGATCTTTACTTATAAAGACAAGGATAAAAGTGTTCCTAATAATAAGAAGAGGACGCTACCTCAAAATTAGTCAAATCAAGACACTCTAAATGTTGAGAATCTTACTTCTTCCATTCAAGAAAATAATTCTGAAATAAGAAGAAGTAAACGTGGAAAAATTGCCAAAGATTTTAGACCAGACTTTATGACTTTTTTCGTTGAATGAGAACCTCAAACGTATAAGGCTGCAATAGAATCATCCGAAGCACCTTATTGGAAGGAGGTCATCCAAAGTGAAGTAGAATCCATTGTACAAAATAATACATGAATATTGGTTGATCTTTCTCCGGGACAAAAACCAATAGGCCATAAATGGATCTTTAAACGGAAGTTAAGAACTGATGGTACTATAGAGAAATACAAAGCTCAGATAGTAGCCAAAGGATTCTGACAAAAATAAGGTGTAGATTTCTTTGATACCTACTCACCAGTGTCTAGAATTACCTCTATAAGGACGCTAGTTGCTATAGCAGCGATTCACAATTTGGAAATTCACCAAATGGATGTGAAGACTGCATTCTTGAATGGTGAACTAGAGGAAGAAATATACATGGAGCAACCCGAAGGGTTCGTTGTTAAAGGTCAAAAGCAGAAAGTCTGTAAATTGGTTAAGTCATTATATGGACTTAAACAAGCGTCAAAGCAATAACATGAGAAGTTTGATAATACATTATTATCAGTGGTTTTCAACAAACGAATGTGACAAATGTGTCTACATTAAGAAATGTAAGAATACATGTGTCATGATATGCTTGTATGTGGATGATATGCTAATTATGGGAACAAATAAGAATGTAATTAATCAAACTAAGAAGATGTTGCATGCCGTTTTCGATATGAAAGATATGAGAATAGCGGATGTCATTCTTGGTATTAGAATTCAAATAAATTCTGAGGGTTATATATTAACTCAATCTCATTATGTTGAGAAAGTCCTTAGAAAACTCGGACACTTTGATGATAGACCGGTTGTTACCCTATTTGATCCCGCTAGTCACCTTAAGAAGAATGAAGGTGATAGTGTGTCTCAATTGAAGTATACGCAAGTTCTTGGAAGCTTGATGTACATAATGAATTGTACGAGATCGGATTTGGTATATACAGTTAGTCGACTCAGTCGATACTCACACAATCCTGGAAATGATCATTGGATAGCGTTAATAAGGGCACTACGATATCTAAAGCATACAATGAACTATGAGTTGCATTATACAAAATATCCTCCCGTGTTAGAAGGATATTGTGATGCTAATTGGATTCCAACCATTCAGAAAGTAAGTCCACAAGTGGGTATCTATTTACACTTGGTGGAGCGTCGGTATCATGGAAATCATCAAAGCAAACGGTAAATACGAGATCAACTATGGAAGCAGAGTTTGTAGCCTTGGATAAAGCTGCCGAAGAGGCAAAATGGCTAAGAAACTTACTAGAAGGTATTCTGTTGTGGAAAAAGTCAGTGACCGCCATTTGCATACATTGTGATAGTATGACTGCCTTGACGAGGGCGAAAAATCAAATATATAATGACAAATCAAGACACATAAGGCGACGTCATAATACAATACGAAGCTTGCTGAAGAATGGAATAATTCCATTGATTATGTAAAGTCAAAAAACAATATAGCAGATCATTTGACAAAAGGCCTTACACGAGAGCAAGTCGTACTTACATCGAGAGGAATGGGTTTAAAGTCAATACAATGAGTTGCGAACTGGTGGAAACCTAACCTATCATAATTAGAGATCCTATGATTTAGGTTCAATAGGAAAACTAGTTGGGGAAGACTTAAGGAGCGTAAAACACACATATGTTCGTTCCTATGATGTACCAAGTGTGTTAATCCGTCGACAATATAGGGCTGAACCTTGGTTCTTAATAATATTAATAGCTATTATGGTGGGATAGTACGGACTATTCTTGATTAATATTACCTATGTGAGATTGATATGGGGTCGCATCTGGGAGAACCAATATGACTACGTTCTCTAGAAATTTTCATGAAGAAGGAGTTGTTCATGACCGAAAAGAACACAATCGTAAGAATTGAAATATGTTGGTATGATTCTTGTTGTCTCGATTTACTACAAAACGTGAATAGTTCAAGGCATTACGTCCACTACTTCACAAGTAGATCCGATAGGTATTCACTACGAGTGGTTAAAGTTCAAAAGACACCATCTCCGATGCATGTCATATCGCGTTTGACAGAAATGACGATAAATTTATTTTATCTTATTTTTTATCCAAATGTGGGGTATTGTTGGATGTGTGAATAGAAAATGTGGGGTATTGTTGGAACTTGTAAAAGAAGAAGAGATTGTTACACCTCGTAAGTTTAAGGCGATAATTAAGAACGTCATTAAGAAATAAGATTCGAATATGGAATATAAAGTATATTTATATAAGCTAATCCGGAAGTGATATACTTAAGGATGTGTTCCGAATTTTTTTGGTTACAACGAGAGGGACAATGAGAATTGAAAAGGATAATTATATATATTGTCGTTATGAATTAGTAACGTATTATATAAAGTTACGACATTGAGAATACGAGACTTTATGAAATTCTCGAGAATTGAAGGAAGCGAGAGTTAAGATTTAAAAGAAGCGGGTTTAAGATTTAATAATTGGGGGACTTGGGACCAATGTGTAATATAAAGTTTTTAGATTTTCGTTAAACCTAATTAATATCTATTTTCCTCACTTAGTTCCAATTCAAAGAAAACCTCATCTTCATCACTCTCCCCCCCCCCCCCCCCAATCGATTTTCCTCCTCCCTCTCTCTAAAACCAACCAAAAATACACTCATTTTCATAGCAATTGAAGATTTCTATTCCTTTTCCTAGATTAAATCACTTTGCATCAAAATTAGAAGCTAAAATTTGAACAAAACTGTGGCAAAAACTACTGCCCACTGCTGGCCGATGAAAATGCCCCAGAAATTCGAAGTTTATGATGGAATTTTAGGAAGAAAAACATGTTAGGAAGATGTATTAATATTGTAGATTGTATGCATGACAATTTGGAGTTGAAGAATTGGGCAAGAAATTGAGCAAAGAACCGATGAAACAGTGGGTATCGATTAAGGACTGTTTTGGCTTCAATTAAGGTATAAAATTCTTCTTTATATTATATAATTGAAGTGCATGTTGTTAGAATTAAGGAAATGAATTGTGATTAAGGTAAAATTGGAATTTAAACATGCATGTGATTGTTGTAATGTTGTTGGACCGATTTTGGAACTAGTTTTACCGATTTTGGAGTTATTGTGTTCAAATGTTGTTGTTGTTAATTTCGTCATCAATCGCAGGTTGGAATTGAAGGAAATTTTGATATTTAGATTATAAGTGTTCAAAAGAAATTGTTGAAACATGAATTGGATTCAAGGGAATTAAGAAAAGAATTGGTTTTATGGAGATTGGCCGGAAACTTGCTTGAAATTGTTGGATATTGTCGCGACGAGTTAGGGGCGGATTTTATGAAGTTTAAATGTTGGAGAGTTGATTATAAACATGTATATATATGTTGTGGTAATTACTAATACATGTCTTAAAGAATTAAAGAGTAAAAATGATATTATGTTGAAAATTGTAGGACTTGCACTACTTGTTGTTGTTGTTATTGTTAGAATTGATGGACTGTTTTTAAGGTTATCTTAATATGGTTTAAGGGACTGAATTAACAAGAGAAATAGGTGATTAATCACCTTGTTTGTTGTAGTTGTGATACTACATAAATATAAAAGAGAAGGAATGCGTTATGATGACGTAAATAGAATATCTGATATTATGGTGGTTATATTCTTAAGTTATGACTTGTTGTTGGTATTGTTGGCTTGGTTTGAAAATTGTGGTTGTGCATATAAACAAGGGAAATGTTGCCCGAATTTTTATAAAATAAGAGAGTCGACTTTCAATATAACTTACGTTAGATATCATAGAGTTGACAAGGCATATTGTTATTATTATAGGTCAAGGTGCTAGTCGAGGCGATTATTAGATTATCGAGTTGATATAGACGACGAGGTATGTGAACTATTCTTTCTTTCCTTTGGCGTGATTTTTATTAAATAAACGTACGACGGACGTACATGGTTTCTATACAGTCGAATTCCTAGAAATATGAGTTATGAGAAGTGCCTTAGATTTTCAGTAAAGAGTTCGATTTAATGATTTTTAAAGAGTCGAATGATGAGTTCACACCGAGTCCCATAATGGGTCGGGTACGTGATCGGTGTATTTTATATATACTTTTTGAGTCATTTTTAGTTAGTCTTTTGTCCATTTTTGTACAAATACGTGTCGTCTTAGGATATATTTTCTTTCTTTTGAGTCAAATTGGTTAAAATGGCTATTTGGCGGAAAATGAGCTAAAAGAGGGCAAAAGTGGAGGTTCCAGAGCTTAAAAGACGAGAAAGTGGCGAACCAGGCACGACACGCGGGCCGCGCGCCTCGCCATCAGTCCAGCGCCGCGCCAATATCGAAGACTATAGAAGTTGCGGCGCGCGCTTCTGCAAACAGAGTGCAGGTCGCGCGCCTAATCACGAGCACAGAGTTCGCGCGCGCGCCGACGCTGAAAATCGAGTTTTAGACGATTTCGGGCCAACTGAAGGAAAAGTTGAAGGGCGGTTTGGAGGCTATAAAAAGAGAACCCAGAGCTTTTCAAGGTTCCCTTTCGCACAAACACAAGACTTCTTGAGTCAAGATTGGAGACCTTAACTTAGTAATTTTCTTTTCTTTTCTTTACTTTACTTTCAGTTTTTATGTTGGATATTGAATTAGTTCTTGTCATGTCAATGGCTAGGAACTAATTCTATTATCGGGATTTCCATGTCAAATCACTTGAACCTTATGTTATGAATTGATGCATGTTTATGGTTGTTCTTCTTATTGTTGAGATTTACCCAATAATTGCTTTGAATGCTTGGTAATTAATTGATCACTAATTATCATTATTTATATGATTTCTAATCAAACTTCGAAAGGAGGATGTTGTGACTATGCTGTAAGTTGGGTAGAAATAGGTCGGATTGGGGATGAAAATACCTCAATTACTTGTGTAGCGTTAATAAGAGGTTTAAACACCTAATTTCACGCATGGCGCGTGACGATTAACAAGGTTTTTGGTCTTAATCTTCCTATAGAGTCATCCTTATCACCGAAAGGTAGAAAGGAGCGCTATTGGGGTTGAATGTTTATATAGCCTTAACGGGAGTATAAAACGAATTAGTAAACCTGCTAGCTCCAAAAGAAGAAGAACCATAATTTATTGCATTAATAAGTAATATAAGCGGATAGTTGAAGCGACTTGAAAGCCCTATTTCCATCACTAATGAAGTAAGCACATAGTTAATTAGTATTTATAATTGTTAGTATAATCAACAAACTCAAATATCAGTTACCAAATAGATAACAAAAGATAGATAATTGGTACTTGAACACTAATCCTTGAGGACGATATTCGGTCTTACCTAGACTATATTACTTGTCACGATAACGTGCACTTGCGTTAAAGTGTGTGCATTAAATCGCGCATCAGTACGGTATATATATGATTTCACACTGAGTCTCATAATGGGCCGGATATGGTATGTATATGATTTCACACCGAGTTCCATAATGGGCTGAGTACGGTATATATGTGTTTATATATGATTCCATGTACTTATATCCATGATGCGGGTATAAATACCCATGACAGTAGATATAATTCAATCGATATGTATCCATGATGCGGGTATAGATACCCATGACAGTAGATATGATTCCATGGACATGCATCCATGATGCGGGTGTAGATACCCATGACAATATATATATATATATATATATATATATATATATATATAGGATGACTATATGGATAAGTATCCCTGATTACTGATATGACTCTCATTTTGATAAGGCACAGTTGATTCTCTATTTCCTATGACACAGTTAGATTGGTAGTTGATAATCTTACACGTCTCCTGTTATGTATTGGCCAGTTATGATCTCATTTACAGTACTCCATGTTTTACATACTCAGTACATTATTTCATACTGACCCCCTTTTCTCGGGGGGTTGCGTTCATGCCCGCAGGTACAGATGCTCAGTTTGGTGATCCACCAGTCTAGGATTCCGTTCAACTGTTTGGAGAGCTCATTTGATTCAGAGCTTTGTCACTTTAGTACAGAACCCTATTTTTGTTGACTTATGTATATATATTTAGGGGAACGACGAGGCCCTATCCCGTCATATATCATTATTGTACTCCTAGAGGTCTGTAGACAGTTGTGGGTTGTACGTATGTGGAGTTGTAAACCTATTTTGGTATATGTGTTGCAGTATTTCGTTTTGGGATGTTCCCGTGTATACGTGATACTATGTGGGGGCAGCCTTGTCGGCTTGTCCATTTTATTATGTTGGTTAGATGTAACTCCTCAGGAGACAGGATTATTCGTGTGTAAAGGCAGCCTTGCTGGCTTGCCTATTCAGACATATGTTATGTTTGCAGCGTTATGCTGCCGGATTTCATATTGACCTTTTTGATAGTCTGATTACGTGACAAGTTAGTATAATGACGTTCAATTAAGGCGCCTAGTCGCGGCGCGTCGGATCGTGACAAAAGTGGTATCAGAGCAGTTATGTAAAATCCAAAAATAATAATAATATATAGTTGTTGGTTGGTTTAATAAAAATACATATATATAACAAAACAAAAATAAATCGCATCGGATGAAGTTAGTGTTAAAGTTATATAAATAGATAGATGAAATGGAAAAAAAAACATTAAAAGGCGGAATTGTGCACGTTCCTTTCCCCCTCTCCCCCCCTTTCATTTCCCTTCAATCTCTTGGCTTTCCCCCTCCCATAAGTTATACACTCATCTTCACTTATACATTGTGTTTAAACACAAACAAAGTACATAACATAAAGACTAGAAAATCAGGAAAAAAACAAGTAAACAAGAAGAGGAAAAATCTGGAAAAAAACAAGAAAGCAAGAAGAACAACAATAAAAGAAATATTAGGGAGCAAGAGTCCCTTGTAGCAACCGAACAACAATCATTTCACACGTACAAGGTGAGTTTTCTCACTCAGAAATTCTTGATAACATCCTTTATTTTAAGTTCAATACATGTTAGAATAATAATTGAGTGTTGAAAATAAATAATGAGCTTTTGATTGTTTAAACAACTAGTTGCGTCATAAACTTTACGAACTGTTTTCACTGGGTTATAATTGTTAGAATTTGATGAAATTCTGAAGAGTGGTACACCTCTCTATTATGATCATATAGAACCAAAAATGAGGTAAAATGGACATACGGTTTGAAAGTTATCATAATTCAAAATTTCTGCCTTAGATTTTTGACCGAAATTCGGAAAGGCATAATTAATGACTGTTTTTATTGAGTCTTACTTATTAGAATTATATAAAAAAATTCATGGTTGTAAATATCTCTGTTACAGACAGATATAGCTAAATAGAGGTTAAAACGGACTTACTAGTTGAGAGTTATTGTAGTTTGAAGCTGCTGCCTCGGATTCATCAGAATCCAGAAGGGCAGGACGTTGAAACGTAAAACTGTACTAATCCGTGGGAAATATGAAAATTGATATTAAATGAAAGTTCTAGATATCTCTGTTCTGGACATTTTGAGACCTTACGGAGGTCTATCCGACTTACGGATTGAGAGTTATCGTTGTTTAAAGTTTCTGCCTCGGATCTATCGAGATCCAGGAAGGGCAGCGAATAAAAGTGTAAAACTGTACCAAATGGTACAGAATATGAAAGTATGGTTCACATGGAGACATGTATCTCTCTGATCTCGTCGTTTTGAGATTTTATGGGGCTTGAACGGGTTTACCGATTAGGAGTTATGATAATTCTAAGATTTGGTTCTGTTTAATAAAAATTCTGCCGAAACAAATTTCATGTGGCTGTTTTGAGGATAAATTTGTGTTAGTTACCCAAAGTAGTTTTAAATGAAATTTGGTACAGTGAAAGATCTCCGTCTTACCTTAGTTTCCGCTTGAGAAACACCTTAGTTGGAGTTATGGTTAAAAAGTTATAATCGTTACAAGTATGAATGACAGAATGTTGGGAAAGAGAATAGTATTTATTCGATCTTCTGAAAAATATGAAAAATGAATACGTGTTCACATAAATATATAAATATATAATGGATCGGGTTGCACGCCGCAACAAACGTAAAGTGAATACGCGTTCACAAATACGTAAACATAATAGATCGGGTTGCACGCCGCAACAAAACGTAAAGTGAATATGCGTTCACAAATACGTAAACATAATGGATCGGGTTGCACGCCGCAACAAAACGTAAAGTGTACGTGTTCACAAATACGTAAATATAATAGATCGGGTTGCACGCCGCAACAAATATGAAAGATAAATACATGTTCACCTATATATAAATATGAAAAGTGAATACGCGTTCACAAATATATAAATGTAACAAACATATGGAAATGCAGGGGAATGTCTTAACGTATAATACGAGATAAAATGAAGTGTTAGTTAAATTGAGAATTTCCTATGAGGAGTTGCTGCATATTTAAAAATGTTGCAACCTGATATGTTTTTGCAATATGCTTATTACGTTATAATGTGATTGCACTTGGAATATTGTGGTGTTACTTTGAATTGCAGGGTAAGGTTCTCACCACCACGATAAGAGTGACTCTTTATTTAACATGTTTCAGGAAAGCGTGATAGAGGAAAGGCTCCACGTCAAGGCTAGCGATCGTCCCGCAGCCTCTTGTCATACCAAATCCATTGCTTCGGGCTTGACACTCGTCGTTCGAATGTCGATTCGAGTGTCCTGAAATGCCCGTGTGGAATGGTCTCCCTTCCAACTTAGAATAATCCTTGTCAGTATGTCTATGTAGAAATAATATTTGCACGAGCATGAGCTCGCGTTATGTTTTCAATATAGTCATAAATAAATTTCCCTATTGTTATTTTTATTAATAGCTCCGTATTTGAATATAAGTTTAAATTTCTAAATAAAGAGAATTAAATGGTGCTCCTGGTGGGAAATAATTGTCCAGGTGCCATCACGCCCTAAGTAAAGGCTTAGGAAAAGTCGGGGCGTGACAAGTTAGTCCTCGGAATGTCTAAACACTGTGTCTAGTAGAGTCTTATGTATGAGTATGTTGTGCACCATACTTATACGCATGAGGCTGCCGGACATTTAGGATTGGTTTCTATCCTTTCATCTCATAGATCGTGCAATAGAGTTATGTCACTAGGATAATTTCCTCCCCTAACAAATTATTGTGGTTGCAGCTATGCCTCCAAAGAAAGCGACAATGGCCCGAAAAAGCAAATCAGAGTTATTTTGACTTGACGTGGTGCATCAAGCCATAAGCGAATATGATTGTTCCCAATGATAAGTAACTTCCCGCTAAGGTGTTACGAAAGAGAGGTGCCACAAAATCTAATGTTAAATGATGTTAAAGTCATTTATATAGGACATTAGGTCAGTGAAGACTCAAAATCCTTTCATAGGCTACAAATGCTAAACATACATAATAAGTTCTTTTTAATAGCTTATACGGAGCCTTTTCAACAGGCTAGTACTATTCAACACTACAGGAGAAGACTAGGGATGAATGTGGCACAACAAATCATAATGGTAAGATTTAGTTTTTTTTTGTTACTGATAATATAGAAGTGGAAGTATTAATGGATTCTTCCCAGCAAGTTACTCTAAAGTTATTTTTCCAAGAGTTGAAGCAACATCTTGTTACTACCGTATCCTATTCTAAATGTGATGAAGTAGAGAGACTAAGGCTGTGGAAAGATATTTATTATCTTGCAAATAACATGTTTGATCCATGGATGATTGATGGGAACTTCAATGTAATTATGAATGAAGAAGAAAAGGTAGGTGACATTCATATTCAACCTCAGGATGTGAAGGAGTTTGCTTTTGTGTAAATTTATGTGATCTTGAAGAAGTAAGCCTTAACGGTAGTCCTTTCATTTGGTGGAATGGAAGAGTTGACGATGAATGCATTTTTAGAGACTGAATAGAATGATGGTGAATTCTTTTCTTCGTAATGGTTTGCTAATATTGTGGTGGAACATCTAGAAAGGATTGGTTCTGATCATGCCCCTTTATTATGCACTTATGGTGTAACAGATCAGAATTATACTATGCCTTTTAAATTTCTTAACTTTTGAACTGAACATGATTCTTTCTTAGAGATTATCAGATAGAATTGGTCCAATTTAGAGCTTGTATATCATTTTATAAACATTAAATGCAAATTGAGGAAGCTGAAAGGAGTGCTTTCCAAATGGAGCAAAGAAATTTAGAGATATATTTAGATAGTTGATCATAAGGGAATAAATATTCAGGCTAAAAGAGGAATTATTTGGAAAAAAAAAACTTACTCAATTGAATAGGTTGATTTTGCATTTTACACTATGAAGAGGAGTATTGGAGGCAAAAATCTGGTCTTGATTGATTTGTAGATTGTGATAGAAATACTAGATTTTTCCATAATCTAGTAAAGGGGAGAAGAAAAAAGTTCCAGATTAAAATAAAAGAAAACTCTGAAGGTATGTGGATAGATGATGAGGAGCAAATGGTTGTTGAGGTTGTGAAGTTCTACTTGCATCAATTCACTCACGAAGAGGCAATTGGAGGAGATTACGTTGCATTTTCATATTCCACTATTGATAGATCAGAACAGAAATAAACTTCTATGCCAAGTTCCTAGTGTTAATGAAGTAAATCAGGTTGTGTTCAATCTGAATGGATCAAGTGCCACTGGACCTGATGAATTTTCTAGCTTATTTTACTAAGCTTGTTGGGATATTATTGGTTTAGATGTGTACAATATGGATGTGGCTTTATTTCAGGGGCATACACTTCTAAAAGCTATTACCATGCAAACATAGTACTGCTACCTAAGAATGAGTTGCTTCAGAATTATTTAGATTTAGGACCTATAAGTCTAAGTAATTTCATCAATAAAATACTGTCAAGAGTTGTGCATGATAGACTAGAAATTGTATTACCCTATTTAATTTATGTGAACCAAGCAGATTTTATAAAAGGGAGGAGCATCATTGAGAATGTATTGTTGACTCAGGAAAAAGTAACAGATATCAGAAAGAGGGGTAGACCTGCAAATGTAGTCCTCAAACTTGATATGGAAAGGTCATATGATAGAGTATCGTGGTCTTACTTAACTAATGTTCTCAGTAGGTTGAAATTTGCAGAGCAGTTTATGACATAATTTTGAGGCTTGTTGCTAACAGCTGGTATCAGCAGAGGTTCTCCTTAAAGCACTCAACTCAGTTTTGATAATAGTAGTTATGTAGGCTATGTTATGCCCAAATGAAGCCAGAATATTAATCATTTGGCTTATGCAGATGATAAAATTATATTTGCATCTGCAAAAAAGAAATCCTCGAAGAGAATCATGAATATTTTGCAGGAATATGAGGCAGTCTCAGGACAAATGATCAACAAATATAAGAGTGTCTTTTATATGTATCATAAGGTTGATGTATATCTGGTTCAACAGGTAGAAGACATTACAAGTTTCCAAAAGGAGTAATTCCCTTTAAAATACTTAGGTTGTCCTATTTTCCATACAAGAAAGAAGAAGGTGTTGTATAATGAACTTATCAAGAAGGTAAAAAAGAAACTTCAAAGTTGAAAAGGTAAATTGCTCTTTTTTTGGAGGTAAACTAGTTCCAAAGAATTCCTACTTACATGATCTCAACAATTATCCCTACAAAATACACTATAAATGAGTTGTGAGCTGCATAAAATCTTTGCAAAATTCTTTTGGAGTAATAAGGAGACGGGTAGAAGCATGCATTGGGTTTTATGGGAGAAAATCTATTTGACAAAGGAGAATGAAGTCTTGGTTTCAAATCTTTATATGATGTGTCTAAAGCTCTATTTGCCAAACCGTGGTGGAGATTCAGGACATCCAATTCATTATGGTCAACCTTCATGTGGAATAAATACTACAAAAAGTTGAAACCAACACATGTACAGTAGAAATAAGGATCTCAGATATGAAAAACGATGATATAAACAAAGGATGAGGTGGACCAACTAATACGGTAGGATCCAAGGAATGAAGCATGTGATGTTTGGGAAGACAATTGAACTAAGCATGGATCACTTAAACATCTTATATATGTCATTCTTCATGAACACAGAATGTTGGGATACACAAACAATGCATGATAAACTTCCACCGAAAGTTATTAATCATGTTGTAATAGATATGAATATAGTAGAACAGTATCAAGACATGGAAAATCCCTTGGTGGATAATGACAAGTTCTATTAAATTTACAGTAGGAAGTGCATGTGAGTTGTTAAGAAGAAGTATCCTCACTTGTTCCATGTGCCTCCAGGTAATTCAATTCAACTCCTTATTTGATTATAATAATTGGTGAATTGTATATGTGTGATATATTTTGACCCTGTATGGTATCTGTCGGTTTGCTGAATATTGGTGGATATGCATAGTTATAAAGGAGACTCGGCCGAAATTTTTCTAGCATGAGACCTATGATGAACATTCGAGGACGAATGTTTCTAAGGGGGAAGGATGTTACACCTCGTAAGTTTAAGGTGATAATTAAGAACGTCATTAAGAAATAAGATTCGAATATTGGATATAAAGTATATTTATATAAGCTAATCCGGAAGTTGATATACTTAAGGATGTGATTCTGAATTTTTTTGGTTACAACAAGCGGGACAATGAGAATTGAAAAAGATAATTATATATATTCCCGTTATGAATTAGTAACGTATTATATAAAGTTACGACATTGAGAATATGAGACTTTATGAAATTCTCGGGAATTGAAGGAAACGGGAGTTAAGATTTAAAAGAAGTGGGTTTAAGATTTAATAATTGGGGGACTTGGGACCAATGTGTAATATAAAAATTTTAGATTTTTGTTAAACCTAATTAATATCTATTTTCCTCACTTAGTTCCAATTCAAAGAAAACATCCTCTTCCTCACTCCATTCCCCCCCCCCCCCCCATCGATTTTCCTCCATCTCTATAAAACCAACCCAAAATACACCCATTTTCATAGCAATTGAAGATTTCTATTCCTTTTCCTAGATTAAATCATTTTGCATCAAAATTAGAAGCTAAAATTTGAACAAAACAGTGGCAAAAACTACACGCCCATCACGTGATGAAAATGCCGTAAATTCGAAGTTTATGATGGAATTTTAGGAAGAAAAACATGTTAGGAAGATGGATTAATATTGTAGATCGTATGCATGACAATTTGGAGTTGAAGAATTGGGCAAGAAATTGAGCAAAGAACCGATGAAACAGTGGGTATCGATTAAGGACTGTTTTGGCTTCAATTAAGGTATAAAATTCTTCTTTCTATGATATAATTGGAGTGCATGTTGTTAGAATTAAGGAAATGAATCGTGATTAAGGGAAAATTGGAATTTAAACATGCATGTGATTGTTGTAATGTTGTTGGATCGATTTTGGAACTAGTTTTGCCAATTTTGAAGTTGTTGTGTTCAAATGTTGTTGTTGTTAATTTCGTCACCAATCACAGGTTGGAATTGAATGAAAATTTGATATTTAGATTATAAGTGTTCAAAAGAATTTGTTGAAACATGAATTGGATTTTAGGAAATTAAGAAAAGAATTGATTTTATGGAGATTAGCCGAAAACTTGCTTGAAATTGTTGGATATTATCGCGACGAGTTAGGGGTTGATTTTGTGAAGTTTAAATATTAGAGAGTTGATTATAACCATGTATATATATATATATGTTGTGGTAATTACTAATACATGTCTTAAAGAATTAAAGAGTAAAAAGGATATTATGTTGAAAATTGTAGGACTTGCACTACTTGTTGTTGTTGTTGGTGTTAGAATTGATGACTGTTTTTAAGGTTATCTTAATGTGATTTAAGGGACTGAATTAACAAGAGAAATATGTGTATTAATCATCTTGTTTGTTGTAGTTGTGATACTACATAAATATAAAAGAGAAGGAATGCTTTATGATGTCGTAAATAGAATATCTGATATTATGGTGGTTATATTCTTAAGTTATGACTTGTTGTTGGTATTGTTGGCTTGGTTTGGAAATTGTGGTTGTGCATATAAACAAGAAAAATGCTGCCCGAATTTTTATAAAATAAGAGAGTCGACTTTCAATATAACTTACATTAGATATCATAGAGTTGACAAGACATATTGTTATTATTATAGGTCAAGGTGCTAGTCGAGGCGATTATTAGATTATCGAGTTGATATAGACGACGAAGTATGTGAACTATTCTTTCTTTATTTTGACATGGTTTTTATTAAATAAACGTACGGCGGACGTACATGGTTTCTACACAGTCTAATTCCTAGTAATATGAGTTATGAGAAGTGTCTTAGATTTTCAGTAAAGAGTTCGGTTTGATGATTTTATAAAGAGTCGAATGATGAGTTCACACCGAGTCCCATAATGGGTCGGGTACGGTATATATATGATTTCACACCGAGTCCCATAATGGGCCGGGTACAGTATGTATATGATTTCACACCGAGTCCCATAATGGGTCGGGTACGGTATATATGTGTCTATATATTATTTCATGGACATGTATCCATGATGCGGGTATAGATACCCATGACAGTAGATATGATTCTGTGGATATGTATCCATGATGCGGGTATAGATACCCATGACAGTAGATATGATTCCATGGACATGCATCCATGATGCTGGTATAGATACCCATGACAGTGGATATATATATATATATAGGATGACTATATGGATAGGTATCCCTGATTACTGATATGACTCTCATTTTGATAAGGCACAGTTGATTCTCTATTTTCTATGGCACAGTTAGATTGATATTTGATAATCTTACATGACTCATGTTATCTATTGGCCAGTTATGATCTCATTTACAGTACTCCATGTTTTACATACTCGGTATATTATTTCGTACTGACCCTCTTTTCTCGGGGGGCTACGTTCATGCCCGCAGGTACATGTGTTCAGTTTGGTGATCCACCAGTCTAGGATTCCGTTCAGTTGTTCGGAGAGCTCATTTGATTCAGAGTTTTGTCACTTTGGTACAAAACCCTATTTTTGTTGACTTATGTATATATTTAGGGGCACGACGGGTCCCTGTCTCGTCATATGTCATTATTGTACTCCTAGAGGTCTGTAGACAGTTACGGGTTGTACGTATGTGGAGTTGTAAACCTGTTTTGGTATATGTGTTGCAATATTTCATTTTGGGATGTTTCCGTGTATACGTGATACTATGTGGGGGCAGCTTTGTCGGCTTGCCCATTTTATTATGTTGGTTATATGTGAATCCTTAGGAGACAAAATTATTCGTGTGTAAAGGCTGTCTTGCCGGCTTGCCTATTCAGACATATGTTATGTTTGCAGCGCTTTGCTGCCGGATTTCATATTGACCTTAGTGATAGTCTGATTACGTGACAAGTTAGTATAATGACGTCCAATTAAGGCGCCTAGTCACGGCCCGTCGGGTCGTGACAGAGATAAAGTGATTAATATTAAGCGTTGCGATTTTAGGCGCAGCGACGCAGCGCCAAAGGACAGTTCCGCGGCTCCAAAACTTCAGAGGTCTGCAGGAGTTTCGGTGCCACGACGTCAAGATGCAGGGCCGCGGCGCCAGGGCCAGTGCCACGACGCCACGCAACGGTAATTTCCAGATTTTGAATCAAAAGTTGCCTCTTTTCATGTAAGGTCACAACCTTTGATGAATGACTGCTTAAGGTCGAAAATTGTGCTATAAATAGCATGTTAATCACTTGCTTTGAACGTAAGAACACAATCAACAAGATTAATCTTCTGATTTTGAGAATCAAAAGCTTTAGAAGATTATTACTTGCCTCTTCTTCTTCATCTTCAAAAACCATTTCTGAAGAACACATATATAAATTCGCCAGGAGTGGAGTTCTTGTGCTAGAACTATCACTCAGATAGGTGTATCCTCAAGGCAGACGTCCGTGAACTGCAGCTCAAGCGGGGATGAATTTTTGTCTTAGGACACTGCGTCGATCATGCCTCTATCTACAAACAAGTCAGTATGTGATTTATAGTATTTGCTGCATTTGTTGTTGTTGAGTTCAATTAAGTTGAATTATATTTTTCTATTATTATGGTTAAACATTGAAGGTCTAGATTGACACTAACAGGTATGTCCTAAAAAGAGTGTCTCTTTTTAAATTTAGTAAGTTTACAATTCAAACATCCTAAATGACAAGCTTATAATCACAAAATTCAAATAACTTTTTGCTACTTTACATATTTTTAATTTAAGATCACAAGATTTAAAAATCTCCATTTATTTCTTAAACTTCGTGTCAAGTCAAATTAAGACACTTAATTGGGATGGATAAACTTCCTCCGTTTCAAAATGATTGTCTGGTTTTAATTTGATACATCATTTAAAAAAGTAAAGAAGAATATTGAACCGTGTGGTTGTTAACTAAAGATATATAGAATATACCAAAATGCTCTTTAGTGTTGTAGTCTTCAATATGTTATATGAAAAGTTAAAATAAAACCAAAACAGATTAAAAAGAAAAATAGGACAAACATTTTAAAACGGAAAGAGTATATGAATAAAACATATAGCATTCAGATTATTAAGTTTTCCAAATGAACTATCAACACGCTAAATTATTCACAAGTATAAAGTATTGATATCATATTTAATATTTTCTTAATTTAATGTCGCAATGGTATTGTTTTAAACCACATTTTTATATATTAAATACCATTTACATTTAGTATAATAATATTTTATGTTCTTAAATTCCGCATCGAACAAAATCATGAAACGGGAGAGTATTAATTTCATTCAATTTCTCCAAATGATGTGAAATAATGATTCTAGAAGTCTAATCTAGATAGATTTATGGCAACGTTTCGAATAAGTGAAACACAAACGTATCACGTTAATTAATTGTAAGCTGTTTTGTTTACTTCTCAAAGAAGCTTTTAGAGCAAAGATTATATGGACAATACTTCTCTGCATTTTAGCAATAATTTGCTCTCAGAATATAAAACTGTCCTATACCAATAATGTAGAGATCTATTTGTAACTGCAGAAATTTCAATGGCTCTGCGTGTGATCGTTTCAAAGAAAGCGAGTTTCGCGTAGCGCATGTGTGAGTTCATTTTTTCTTTGTGAGGATGACTCAAGCACTCGCACAATCGCGCTCCCACCTAATGGGCCGCTGAGTACCGTGGTTTACCTTCCTCTACCAGTCTCTGTCGGATCGAAAGAGTGGAGGCCCTGTGGGCGAGGAATTTCGCCTTTTGCTCCCAAGAATATAAAACTGTCCTATACCAATAATGTAGAGATCTATTTGTAAAGATAAAACTATGTAATTATCCAGCTCATCATCGCACTTCCCTCCAAATGAGGTTGATGGTCAAAGTCAAATATCGGAATTAAGATACTTCTAGGCCTAAATTTTGATTCTTCTGTCCAACTTATAATTTTTTTTTTGGTTACTTCAGGGGAAAAGTGGAAATTCCTCGCTTAAAGGACCTCCATTCTCCCGAAATGAATTTGATGAAAGAGGAATCGTGATAACTTAATGGTGCTTAACAGGTGATCGATGTCTGAGTCATCCCACAAAAGAGGATGAACTCCACATCATGACGCTGCGCCGAACTCCTCTTGGAGACAATCTACCACCCTGGAACTAAATCACTAACTGAGCTACGCCCATTATTAGTATATGCAATGGTGTAAGATTGCTTATTTACAATGATCAATTAATTATAGTAAATTGGTGTGATTAGATAAATGATTTCCATCCCAACTAATTTTCTCCTCCATTGACGAATCCCATTTTTCATTAGTCCCTCAACCGGATATAGATTTTCTGTAGTACACTTTACGTAAAGTGCACTCCATAAATAATTAAATCTTATTTTTTTCAAATGATCTAATGATTTCTGTAGTACCAACATATTAAAATTGTAACTTTACGTAAAGTGCACTACAAAGGAGCCGGATCCCCTCAATCATATTAGGTACTCTATTGATTAAATGAAGTAATTCGACAGGTATAGATAGGTCACTTGGTTCACCATATTAGGTACTCTGTATTAATTACCTAAAACAATATTTTATAAGGTCAAACTGAACTTATTGGCTCAGTCTACATCCTAATAATCCAATTTCAGTATAGTACAAATAGATCAATGGCTCCACCAACTAGGGATAGATCAAATATCAGGTTGTAATAATTATCAATTGAGTTGGCTTTCAAGCAATAACAGTGTTATAAACAATTTAAATTATACATATGATGATTTATTAATGAAAAAAATTTAAATATGTCATTGAATTATTAAAATAAAGTGTTTAGACAATGTCACGTGACAAAGTATGATAGTGGTAAAATTTTGTTAGTGAGTAATGGTATAAATGACCCAAGATGGTAACGGCGGTGATATTTTTTAACCCAACTATTAACGAGTGACATGAATAAGTCTTTTCTGATAAAAAGACAAATGACGACTAAGCTAAGTTTTATCTTGCGGAATCCAAAAGATGGGACCACAAGCCTTTTCTGATAGTTGATGACATATTTAAACTTTTTTCCTAATTAATTTATTATAAGTCTTTTAAACTCTTAAACATTTTTTAAAGTTCTAAAACCATGTTTAGAGTCAACATGACTCCTCTAGTGTTTTATGATCTAAACTACGTGCACACTATATTTATACTAATCACATTACCTCGAATATATATATACTCATTATCCTTTGAAATATTAGATAAAGGTATTTATAAAGTTATTATTATTATTATTAATTAAAGAGGAGAGAATATTTAAAGAATAATGAGTGCACATTATCACTGTATTTAATTTACTTTTTAATACATATATAAATTCAAAATAAAAATTACTAAGTTCACGTAATATTTGTCCACAAGTCCTACTATCTCCTCCAAAGCCCCTCGACAGAAAAAAGGGGAAAAGGTTAACCTTTATATCCTAGGAATGATCTACAAGTACTTCTCATGATTTGATAATTATATTCTTATCCACTGAAGAAGTAATTCAATAATAAAATGTCCTCGGCTTTATTCTACAAAACAATAACATATTCAATATGTTTTTATAAATAAGGTCCGAAGGATGAGTGAATGGAGACTTTGTTCTTAGTTTTATAAGGTGAAAAAGTTGTTTTCAATAAGTGTTTAACTCGAAAAATTTATTTTTTTCGAAAGATATGCACGCAGGGGCGAAAGTACATGGTTGGGTGGGGGCACGTGCCCCAATTAACTTCGGGAAAAATTCTATACATATGTATTTACTTTGAAGAATTATCATATATTTTAAGAGTATTCTCAAAATATATTTGTTGAAGTGGGTCAATTGGCTCCTTAGCTCCTTGAGCGTAAATGCGTGACCCATGTTCAAGTCCGGCCTACAACTTGAGACCAAACCATCAGATCAATAAGTGAGCTTTAAATAATTAGTATATCATTTCATTTATATTTATTTCACATTATTTCTATGGTATTTAACAAATTACATGACATTATAATTAGAGACAGATCGAAATTAGAAGTCGATACTTCGATTAACATGTATTTTCCTTTGATGGTGCCCCATCATCTTAAAATATTGGGTCCGTCTATGCTAATGCACGAGTCAAAAGCTAGGATAATTAAACTTTTTGTTGTGAAGGCCGCATACTCTTTCGACAAGACAGCAGAAACTCCGACCGACGCAGAAATGCAAACCACGCCGCCAGTAAACTACACTGGCAAGCCCACGTGTGATGCGCCAACCAAGCATGCGAGGATCGAACTCGCGACCATGGCCCCGCGCCATCAAGCTACACCAATCTGCTTACCTCATGTCTAGGATAATTAAACTGAAATTAAAGTATTTTGATTTAAGTTATCCTCTTCTTTTTTTTTTTCTTTGTTGAGATTTTAAAGAAGTACTACAATGTTGTGCGCGGTACGTTATGTACGATTGTCGGTGATAACTATTCATAGGTATTAAGCCTTTGCATTATCCACGCTGTCTGCTAGTTGTCAACTTCTCAGAACCCGCGTCAAAACAAGCTCTTGTTGAATATTTCTCCTCCATTTTTTAGAAGAAAATGATGTACCGTTCATCGAGTAGTACACGAGTATCTGAAGAGTTCTTTTTGAATTCATCTCCGAATATCAAATCAACTGAAACTGAAGAACTACCTACTTTCAATCCCCAATCACACGTTGCCAAAAAAGAAAGAAATCGACTCAGATCTGCTGAAAACGCAATACATCTCATCCCTTTAATATTGCTGCTTTCTGCTATCATTTTGTGGCTTTTCTCTAGCCCTGGTAATTCTCCCTAACTCTCAGCTTTAATGATGTCTAGATTTGGTTTATTCATGTATAGGTGACTTTTTGCTGACCCATTTGGTTATACTTTTGTAATGTTTGCTATTTAGAGTATTGGATTATGTAGAAACAACATGGAAATTGGGATTTGGGTTTTGTTGAATTTTTGTAAATGGCATTTTTTGGCACTTAGGTGATTTGACTTGAGGTCTATCTAAAACATGCTTTAGGGTAAGATATGCATACATTCTGCCTTCCGAGATTGTTGTTGTTACTTGAGTCGACTTTGTCTAAAGTTGTATTCATTAACAAGATATGGAAAAAGATAATTGCCACTTTTTTATGCTTTTTTTCTCTTTTGCTAATCCTTTCCCAAAAAGCGATCGGAAAGAATCAGATCTTTTGCTTGTGGAAAAGATAATACTCCCTCCATTTTCGCTTAGAAATTAAAATTTAGATATTAAAAAACTATACTAAAAGTAAGTTGCAATTTTTCTCATATGAAAAAATACATGGTTAACGTTCATGTAGTATTTTGACTTTCGAAAATAGAACAGTGACAAATATTTTGGGTTGGAGGTATTCCAACTGTCCCTTCACGTTTTTATTTTATTTTATGTTTTTTTTAGTAGAGGTTGTTTGGCTAGCATAAATGCACTTTCATTTATGGGGGCCTCTGTTGTATGTATTTAAGATAAAATTGGAGCTTACTAGATCTCTTTTCCCCCCACATCGAACCTTTTACTGGATTCTCAGCTTTCTGCTTGGTAATTTGTTAACAGGAGTATCTCATCAATAGAAGATATTGGTTGCTCATAAGTTTTCTGTAGTCAGTAGATGATCATGAAATTCACTAGAAATGATTGATTATACATATTGAAATTGAGAACGAGCTGAGTAATAATCATCATTTCCATACATTGTTTAATTAAGACACTTAGCCATTGAACTACTAGGACAGAATCTGTTTGAAACTTTTCCAGAATAACTTTCTGTTGACATGCCTATTTGTGATATTAGTCTTGATGAATTAGCTATGAGGCGCATCAAACGAATCATTGTTGTGGTTTTTTGATTATTGGTACTTAGGTAACAGCAAATGAATGTTCTTTTCTCCAAATTTCAACTATATGCTTAACTCATGCCTCAGGAATCCCTAGACACAGAGAGAGTTTTTGGTTAGATTAAAGGAGTTCATTCCTGTATTTCCGTGCTGCTTGTACTCGAATTGTTTTTTCTTCTCTTTCTTTTGGGAACACGTTGAGTTTCTTTCTTTTATCTTCATCAAGGGAGTCTATCCTATTATAGCATTTGTTGTATCATGTACTTCTAGTTGAGTTCTCTCTATTTTTTTCCCGTCATAAAAGATTAATGTGATCTATGCCACCATTATACTGAATAAGAAAAAAAACAGCTTATCACCGTCAATTTGCTGTTAAGACATATTTCTATCCCGCACAGCAGTTACTATGGTGAATAAAGCTGATTCAATTGTTGCCAGACTCAACGTTGCTGTGACTCAACCTGAAATCAATGGAGGCAGTAGCAGTTTTACATCAAAGCTGGAATCAGAGGACATCGATGCAACTGATAATTCCGTAGGTAAGAAAATAACGAAGCTAAAGGATGACGGAATTTGAAGTTCCATTGTTCATCTAGAATAGACATCATCAATCACGGCCCTTATGTTCATTGTCAAAAAAAATAAAAAAATCACGGCCCTTGTGTTAAATTAGTGAACTGTATACAACATATATAGGTGACATCCCGCTTGCAGCTTTTGGAAAAGATCAACAATCGTCCCAAAGCATAGCTATAAAAGAAAGTGTTATATGAAAGTTTTCCATTTTGTACTCTACTGTTAGATGGTTATGTTGAAAAGCATATTCTGAATTCTGATACAGAAGCATAAATACAACTACTAGCAAGTTCATTCTTATGAAGAATGAATCACAAAACAGATATCTTTACTTAAATACCCTGTCTACTACAATTTTTGGGAACTTTTATTGTCAAATAAGCTATTGCTAAATTTTTCTTCCCTCAAAAAATAATGTTTGTTTCTTTTACTTTGCTCAAATTCATAATTGGCATGTCTCGTCATTGTTCTGAGCTTAAGCAGCTTAGGCAAAATGATATTATTTCTAACAGAAGAACATACAAGTGTATTCTCAGACTGCGACAGTGCTCCCACGCCATTTGCCATAACTGTTAATGGAAAGACACGGCGCCATCTTCACTTCCATATGCTTTGAATGCATCCTCCACAGAAATATGCTTGGACTTCATTGCTTCTGCTAGCTTTTCTGTCTAAACTATCGAATCCTCCAATGCACAAGCACCCTGACCCATGTTGGGTGTCATCTTATGCCATGCATCTCCAACAAGCACCGTCCTTCCAATAGATGGCGGAGGACTTATTAAGGGCCAAAGCCATCGGTCATAAAGAGGATTTCTCGTTAATGTATCATCTGCTGTAAGATTAATCAGGTTTAACATGTCTGTCACTGGCCAATCTCTAACGAGCTCTTTAGCTTGTTGTCTCAAAATTGATGGATCAGTGATCCTTGGACCTGCCAAAGAGATGCAAAAGTTGGAAGGTTTGTTAACAGAAAAGTGCTGGCCTACTTGTGAATCTGTTTTTCAACTCTAGTTTTATTAACATCCTAAAGGTAACATACAACTTCAATTTCTAGCCCACAAGTGAGCCTCTGTTGTTACAACTGGTGCCAAATGGGAAAAGTCTGCTGTCAATAACATGAGGAACAGCCCCACACGAACTAGAACAAAAGCTGGAAGCCTATCATATGCACATGAGGCATATTCACCCCTGATTCTTTTGGCACATCGGTGGATAATGAGTTCTGAGATTTAAAGTTTAAACTCCACACTTTTTCGATTTACTATCATTGAAGGGTTTAGTAGACACATTTTGTAGACATCTGGTGGCCAATAGGTCACATCCTCAATTAAGGCGTCAAAGTTAAAAATGTTGGCTAGTTTTAGGGGGTTGTCTACAAGGTGAAAGTTTAGGCAGCCAACCAATTAGGCTACTATGATTATCCTATATACTGCAATCTGATTATAACATTCTAGCGGTTAATACAAATGTGAACCAAAGACAAGTACCGTAAGACTAATGCAGACAGTGATGAACTAGACTTGAATCAGTTTTAATAAAGCATATACCTGGAGATGAGCTGTTGCACATCACAAACCAATAGACCTTGGTTTTGGAAGCAGGAACATAGCTAGCACGCAAGCCTCTTCCATAAGTGTAGTTTACTTTTGGTTCATATGGCTGTCCTTCAGGGAAATATCCTAGGCCTCGAAAGGCAATATGCCCTGCATACTTAGGCTGTCGAAATCCCATCCATTTAGCCGTTGGTGACCAGACGCCATCACAAGCTATCACCACATGTGGAGAGCGTTGAAGATATAATTTAAGTAAATAGCAATTTACCCCCCCAAACAATTTAAGCTTCTAGATGAAATGATCACACAATTCAATATAGTATTAGAGCACACAGAGGTCGTGAGTTCAAGTGACACACATCATAAACAAATACATTTCACGTGCTTGCCCAGAATAAAGAATCAGGCCTACACGTGTGAGGGGCTGAACTTGCATATTTAGCTCGGCAGATAAGCGAGTTCCATCTTGAAGTTGCAATAAGGTATTACTACCATATTCACTTGTTCCAATCTTTGACAACTTTGAGGAAAAAGAAATGGCATCTGGTGATAGTTTACTAGCTAGTGTTTCAAGGAAGACTCCTCTCCAGCACCCTTAACTCTTGGCTGTTCCATTAATTTCATTGAATCAGTAGAAGGGTAAAATCAGAAAGATCAATTAGAAAGGGCCATCACCATTACCTTTTGTCCTCATCTTTGAACCCAAAGGAGTTGAACACCTTTCCATTGTCTGATTTGAATTCTATCCTGCAAAGTTTATGACAATCAACAAAAGTTTAGGGTAATCAGGACCAAAAATAGTTTCAATATGCACGGAACAAAGCGTATAAAGCATGTCAAGTTTAGGGGTTCCCCAACATCTTAGATCACATGTTTAAGACTACAAGATTTGAGGACATTTTGGTACATTATACATATTTTTATTTTAAGACCACAAGATTGAAAAATCTCTCATATTTACTTTAAATTCAATTACACTGTCCAATCAAACTACGACACAAAAACTGAAACGGATGGAGTAATTAATAAGCAGTGGATTTTGCTAAAACAGCAAATTAGTTGTAGAAACAAACCCTTGAATTTCAAGAAATTGACTCCTAAGTTCATCACCAACTCCAATTGCATCAAGTGCCTTCCATCCATTTTAGAAAGTGTTATTGAACTTCCTTCAGTTCTCAATGACTCAGCCTGCTCAAGCACCAAGCTTCTAATACCAAGCCTAAACAAAAACAAATCACAATCATTAAAATTCACTACAAAAAATAACAATTACTTTGGATGTAAATTATGTTAGTGAATTTAACCTCTGAAGTGAAACAGCAGAAGCAAGACCAGCAATTCCTGCCCCGACTAATACAATGTTTTCTTTTCTATCATCATTAGCTTTAGTAGCATTTACAGTTGAAACAGACATGTATCTAACTCCAACTCTATTTATTGAAGATATTAGTAGACTTGGCATGTTGAAGAATCGAAGAGATTAAAGCCATGCTCATTTGTTGGAGACAAGAAAGAAAAAAAATTCTAGAGGGTATATGTTTATGGAGAGGCTAATTGTGGACATAAAGAGTGACTGAAAACCCATCATTGGGTGTTTATAGAGAGTAGTCTGTGTCATCATTGGGTGTTTATAAACAGTAGTTTGTGTCATCCGATAATGCTTGTTAGGAATATTTATTAAACATGAAATAAAGTAAATTCTATTAATTATGAATCGAACAATTGATGCTCCACACGTAGAAAAATTTGTTTCCACACACGTGCACACGTAGTGCCAAGGATCAAAATTTCCTTAATGGAAGAGATATTGGTACGTATACGAATTGTTTGAGACGTAAGATAATAGACGGTTATTACCGTCTATACCTTACGTCTCAAACAATTCGTATACGTACCAATATCAATAACCGTCTATTACCTTACGTCTCAAAAAAATCGTATACGTACATATATCTCTTCCATTAAGGAAATTTTGATCCTTGGCACTACGTGTGCACGTGTGTGGAAACAAGGTTTCCTACGTGCGGGGCCCCAATTGTTCGATTCATAATTAATAGAATTTACTTTATTTCACGTTTAATAAATATTTCCAACAATCCCCTCTTGGAAGAGATTTTGGTGCACGCACATGGTGCCTTTCTAGCAATCATTTGGCGGAACGATATTGCATCGGAGAGGTTGCCGGAGCTTTGAACCTTCCATAATAGAATACCATCAGACAAATTTATTGCGCGGTGAACGTGATGTCTTGAACCGTTAGTGTTTAGTATATGCCAAGACAATGGTACCAACACAACACCTTTCCTACTCAATCTTTCTAGTGTTTTGTCCATCGTGGGTCGTGGACACCCTTGGATTCTTAAGTGCGTTCATTTGAGGCGGCCTATCCTCGCACTTAAATAGCTGGTTTCCTACAAGGTATCCTGTAATGCTCCGCTACACAAGCGTTAGGAACCATTAAAAATTTCACCAACCTAACCCCAACTTTTGAGGATCATTAAAGGTTTGGAAACTTATCATTTACCCCTCTTACATGTAGCACTTTTTGTATATCATTTGGAACGACATTGGATTATGTTTCTTTAAGAAAGACACATTATCTGAAGTGCTCTTGCTTCCACCGAAGCGCTCACGGAACCTTTACAGTTTAGTTTTCCCATTGAACCTTATTCCTGGGATCTCCACCGTAAGGTCAGTGTCCACTATATCGGTTCTTATTGTTTGGGTTTTAAGCACATTCCCCTAGACAGGCAGAACAACTGATCTTTGGGTATTCCCTTCGTCAAGAGATCTGCGATATTTTCCTTATATTTTATGTAATCAATGGAAATAATACCCGAGGTGATCAGCTGCCTAACGGACTCATGTCTCCGTCGAATATGACGAGACTTACCGTTGTATATTCAACTTCGTGCCCTTCCTAGAGCCAACTGACTATCGCAGTGGATCATTACAGAAGATACGAGTTTATCCCAACATGAGACATCATCTAGAAAACTAAGAAGCCACTCATCTTTCTCTCCCGCTTTATCTAAAGCGATAAATTCTGACTCCATTGTGGATCGGGCAATAAGAGTTTGCCTAGAGGATTTCCAAGACACGGCTCCACCACCGATTGTAAAGATATATCCGCTGGTGGACTTGATGTCGTCGCTATCAGATATCCAGTTGCACGCTGCACTCTCTGCATCACGAATATCTTGAATAGTGTAACCCGAAATGTATCGTGAACTTTAGGAACTGTAGTATCATATTCAACGCTTTCCAGTGATCCTCACTTGGATTTCGAGTGAACCTAGCCAATTTATTTACTGCATGAGCGATATCAGGTCGAGTGCAGTTTGTGATATACATCGGACTACCAATCACTCGCGATATCGCTTCCGGCGTGCGGGCACCGGATATTTGTCAAGCTTTTGACTTATATCCAATGGTGTTGATACCGGTGAACTGTCGAACATCCCAAATTTCTTCAGTACATTCTCGATGTAGTGAGATTGAGACAAGACCAGTCCATTAGATGTCTTAGAGATCTTGATCCCTAAGATTCCATCTGCAATGCCCATATCTTTCATGTCAAAACATTGTTTTAACATGTTCTTAGTCTCTAGGATTATTCTAGGACTGCTTCCAGTGATCAACAAGTCATCTACATATAGACATATCATGACGAAGGATTTGACATTTCCTTTCATGTAGACACATTTGTCACCTCCATTAATGGCGTATCCATTTGATAGTAGAGTACTATCAAATTTCTCATGACATTGTTTAGGGGCTTGTTTCAACCCGTACAACGATTTAACAAGCCGACATACTTTTGTCTCTTGTCCTGGAACCACATACCCCTCAGGTTGATCCATATATATTTCTTCTTCCAAATCAACATTTAGGAATGCAGTCTTAACATCCATTTGATGTATTTAAAGATCCCGCAAGGCGGCGATAGCTATGAACATACGTATGGATGTCATTCTTGACACCGGAGCGTAGGTGTCGAAGCAATCAAGGCCCTCCTTTTGGCGATAACCCTTGACTACTAACCTAGCTTTGTACTTGTCGATAGAACCATCTGCCTTTAACTTCCGTTTAAGGATCCACTTACAATCCAACGGTTTGTGTCCTGGGGAAGTTCTGCCAACTCCCAGGTGTGGTTATGCAGAATGGATTCTATCTCACTTTCTAAAGCTTCCTTCCAGAGCGGTGCTTCTGGAGTTGACAATGCTTCGGCGATTGTCCGTGGTTCATCCTGAACCAAATAAGCTACAAAGTCTGGACCGAAGGTCTTGTCCTTCCGTGCCCTTTTGCTTTGCCTTGTGTTACACCTCGTAAGTTTAAGACGATGATTAAGAATGTCATTAAGGTTAAGATTCGGATATGAGATATAGTATATTTATACAAGCTAAATCCGGAAGTTGGTGTTCAAAGGATGTGAGTCCGGAAAAATCCTTTTTGGTTACTACGAGCGCGTCAATGGATTAAGAATGATAGGTGTACATATTCCCATTAAGGATTAGTAACATTCTATAAGAATTATGACATTGAGAATACGAGGTCTTATATAATTTTTCGGGATTAAAAGAAGTGGGATTAAGATGTTGTTTACTTGGTGGATTGATTTTACTTAAATAGACAATGAGGGACTAAAATGTACTATTTTAGGAACCTAAGTGTAATAAGGAAAAATTAGATTTTGGGATTTTAAATTAAACACTATTATTTCATCTTCTTCATTCTACAAATCAAAAGAAGAACCCTTTTCCCTCTCCCCCTCCCCCTAGGTCAAAACACCATCTCTTCCCTACAAAAATTGGGGTTTAATTTCTCTTCATATATTCCTTTGATCATCTACAAATTAGAAGCAAAAATTTCCAAAATCGGTGAGAAATTTCGGGTCTGCCAGGATCGAAAATCATAGCAGTTTTTTTCAAGTTTTGGGACAAGATTTTGAGAAGAAAAATTGGCAGAATTTCGGGCAGATTTTTAGTCAACTTTGGAGGGGTATATCTCCTAGTATATTAGAAGTTTTTAGGTGTTCCAAAAGCCTAAGATTAAGTTCGCCGAGTCTAGTTTCTAACGCAATAAACCGATAGGACATCAGAGTAGATAATTATGGACGTTACAAGTTCAGCTGACAAAACAATGAGCAAAAATGCCGCACTGGGCCGAAAAGAAACTGCCCAGATTTCAGATTTCTGAGTGAAGAATTTGGAATAAACATATGTAAGGATGATGGGTTAACATTGTAAAACACATGCATGTCAATTTGGAGTTGAAGAAATGATAAAATTAGACAAGAACTTGGCGAAAACAGTGGGCTTTCGGAAATGGCAGTGGGTTCGGCCCTAAGGACTGTTTTGACACTAAATCAAGGTAAAATCCTTCTCTTATGATTTAATTGAAGTTGCATGTTGTTGTAACCTAAGTATTGAATGTGTGTTAAGAAGAAACTTGAGATTAAAGAGAATGCATGAGAGGTTTGGATGTAGTAAACAATTCTAGAACCCATTTTGTGTTCATTGGAATTAAGCATTGTGTTGTTAATAATTGCATGTTAAAATAGAGGAGTCTTGATGTCAAAGAAGTAATGGTTTACATAAGAATGTTGGAACATGAAGTGTGTCGTAAGAAGTTAAGAAAGAAAGTATGGAAGTATATGTGTTGTTGGCCGAAAATTGGTAGAATTGTTGGACGTTGTCGCGTTGTAATTAAGGGTTGTTTTCATTGGATAATTTAATGGCTTAGGTTCTGGCTTTTAATAAGTTTAAATGCTGGAAATTCCATTTAGAAAATGCATGAACGATATGGTAACTATTAGCGTAAGTCCTGAAGGAATGAAAGTATAACAAGGTGTAGAGAAACTTCACATTTGTCCCTCATTGTTGATTAAAGTATGGGCTACTTTCATGGACTACTTTAATATGAACTAAAGGATTAAAGGAACATGGTAAATAGGTGCGTTAATCATCTTGATTATTGAATTGCTGTCTTTCATAAGTAAAGAGAAAGGAGGTTGTATGATTGCGTATATGTCGTATATGGAGCCAAACTTGATTATATATTGGAATGGTAGTTGATTGTTGGTTTGATTAGCTTGTTGGTTAATTGTGGATGTGCACATAAACAGGGGAGGTGCTGCCCGAATTTTTATAGAATAGAAAGTCGTTACTCAATATAACTCACGTTAGAAATCATAGAATTGACGAACGAATTATCATTATTATAGGTTGACGTACTAGACGAGGCGTATCTTTATATTGAGTTGTTTAGTTCGCCTAAGAGGTATGTGAGACTATCCTTCTTTCTTTTGGCATGACTTTGTAAAAGACTTCCATTTGACATGACTTTAATAAAAGTACGGCAGACGTACATGATTTCCTACAAAGTTAGTGTTAAAGGATAGTTGTTATAATAAGTGTCTATGATTTTCAGTAAAAGAGTTTATTATTATGATACCATCGAAAGTCAAAAGATGATTTCTAATTGCATATGGTTGCTCATGATATCTACTCGTACCAAGTCTTATTATACATTCACCGAGTCCCTCACATAGAGGGCCGACAACATGTTGTATATTCTGGGTTCGAGTCGCGGCTATTATTATTATTATATTACTTGAGTTCGAGTCCAATGATATTACATTATTCTATATACTTACGTGGGTTCGAGTCCCACGATATATATATTTATTTGGGTTCGAGTCTCACATTATATATATATATATATATATATATATATATATATATATATATATATATATATATATATATATATATATATATATATATACTTAGGCGGGTTCGAGTCTCGTGCTATTATATTCTGGGGGTAGGAGTACCTGATTTTGGCATGACTTGGATATTTTACAAAAGGTAAGAATTGATTTTCATTACTCCAATTTTGGTAAGGCACAGTTACACTGTTATGTTGATTTCATACTTGCCTCCTGTTATATTTTGGACTGTCATGAATTCATTTACAATACTGTTGGTTTCACATACTTGGTACATCTATCGTACTGACCACCTTTTCCCCGGAGGCTGCGTTCATGCCCGCAGGTACAGGTGCTCGGTTAGGTGATCCCCCAGTTTAGGACATCTATTCAGCTGTTGGAGAACTCCATTGTTCCGGAGCCAGTTATTTTGGTGCAGAACCTCTCTTATTTGATTGTACATATTTATGGGCACGACGGGGTCATGTCCCGTCATATGTCGTTATCGTACTCTTAGAGGTCTGTAGACAGTTGTGGGTGGTAGATGTGTTTTGGACTGGTGTAGATTGTTTATGCGTTTTAGCCAGCTGTATTGTTGCACTCGTTTTGGTATGTTCCTGTATATAGTGACAGCCTTGTCGGCTTGCCTACTTTGATTGTTCCCTTATCTAAGTGATGCTATTTGGTGGCAGCCTAGTCGGCTAGCCTGTTGTGACATGTTGATTAGTTGTGTAAGGCAACATTGTCGGTTCGCCTACTTTGGGCATATGTCATAGATGCAGCGTTATGCTGTCGAATTTTCTATTACCCTTAAGTATCAGTTGATTATATGACAAGTTAGTGTAATGGCGTCCAATTAGGGTGTCGGGTCGCGGCCCGTCGGGACATGACAGAAGTGGTATCAGAGCAGTTAGTTCCCGGAATGTCTACAGACCGTGTCTAGTAGAGTCTTGTGTATGGGTAAGTTTGCACCATACTTATACACAGGAGGCTACCGGACATTTGGGGTTGTTTTCTATTCTTTCATCTCTTAGACCGTGCTATTGATCTGTGTTAATAGGATGATCATTTTCTGTCAGTTTAACATGTTTACAACTACGCCTCCGAGAAAAGCGACAGCGGTCCAGAAGGGCAAACCTACCGCAGCGGATACTAGTAGGGCCCAGAGGGTTACCAGGTCCCGTGCTTATTCTATGTCGGAGACTGTGCCACAGACGACGAGTTCTGCTTCACACCGCGTCGAGGCTCCCTTCGTGAGGCAATATCACCAGATCCGAGACTCAGCTCTCACCGGGGCACAGGATGTGGATTTGAGAGAGACAGTCCAGTTATTGACTAGAATAGTAGCGGGACAGACTTACAGGCAGGAGCCGACAGTTAACCCCAGGGCAGGCAGATTGAGGGTTGGGGACTTTATGAGTTGCAGTCCGCCAGAGTTTTACGGGTCAAGGACCAAGGATGATCCTCAGGAGTTCATCCGCCAGATACATAGGACGTTGAGGGTGATCAGGACCTCAGATACTGAGTCAGTTATATTGGCCTTATACCGGTTGCGCGATGTAGCAGTCAACTGGTTTGAGTCATGAGAGTTGTCCAGGGGCGAGGGTGCTCTTCCAGCGGTGTGGGACGAGTTCACAGAGGCTTTTCTTGATCATTTCTTGCCTCCTGAGATGAGAAGAGACAGGGTTGACAGGTTCTTGACTTTGAGACAGAATGGGAGGACGATTAGAGAGTATATCCTAGAGTTTGACTCCTTGGCTCGGTACGCACCCACTATAGTAGCGGACATGGCAGATAGGATACACTATTACGTGATGGGGTTTGACCACTATCTTATTGATGGGTGCATGGCAACAACGCTTCAACCGGGCATGGATATTGCCCGTATTAAGGCATATGTGCAGGGAGTCGAGGAGCGACATAGAGGGAGACAGTTAGATAGAGGTCAGGATAGAGATCAACCTAAGAGGGCCAGGACAACAGGGTTTTCGGGTGAGTCTCGAGGCAGACAGCCTCAACAACAGTTGAGGTATGCATCTCAGCTATCACAGAGTGCTCCTCCACAGTCTTCAGGTAGAAGGTTTGACCGTCCGGGGTATTCGGGGTTCGGTCAGAGTTCCAGAGCTTCGGGTTCACACTTGTATCAGGGTCCTACTCACGCGAGGCCACCTTTGCCTCAGTGTGTTCGATGTGGTAGGTCCTATTTTGGGGAGTGTCATGCGACTTCAGGAGCCTGTTATTCTTGCGGCCTCCAGGGCCATAGACAGAGGGAGTGTCCGTATAGAGATGGCACGGGTACTACGACACAGCCTACGAGTTTTGTTCCTGGTTCGTCGTCATCTACAGTTAAGTGCCCCGTCGGGCAAGGTATTCAGACACCAGCTGGCCGCGGTAGGGGTTGTGGAAGAGGTCCTAGTTCTAGCGTTCCTTCGAACCACATTTATGCCTTGGGCAGTCGACATGATCATGAGGCTTCGCCGGATGTCGTCACATGTACAATATTGATTTCTCTTTATGACATATATACTTTAATAGATCCAGGTTCTACTTTGTCCTATATATCTCCTCTTGTTGCTGGTAAAATGGGGATAGAACACGAGTTGATAAAACCTTTCGAGGTAGCTACGCCGGTGGGAGATTTGGTGGTAGCCATACGGGTGTATAAGAATTGTTCAGTGGTTATAGGCAAACGTCAGACCCTAGCACACTTGATAAAGTTGGATATGACGGATTTTGATATCATTATGGGTATGAAATGGTTAGCTTCATGTTTTGCCAGTGTCGACTGTAGAAAGAAGTTGGTCCGATTCCAGTTTTCGGGTGAACCGATATTAGAGTGGCGAGGGAACACTGCATCGCCGAGGGGTAGATTTATTTCTTACCTCAAGGCCAGAAAGATGGTTAGGAAGGGGTACATTTATCATCTGATTCGGGTGTTCGATACAGAAGCTGAGGTACTAACTATTCAGTCAGTTCCGGTTGTTAGTGAATTTCCAGATGTATTCCCTGATGATCTTCCAGGTATTCCCTCAGAGCGTGAGATAGAGTTTTGTATTGATGTTCTGCCAGATACTAGACCGATATCCATTCCTCCGTATAGAATGGCACTTGCTGAGTTGAAGGAATTAAAAGACCATCTGAGAGACTTGCTAGAAAAGGGCTTCATTAGGCTGAGTACATCTCCGTGGGGAGCACCAGTTTTGTTTGTGAAGAAAAAAGATGGGTCGCTGCGAATGTGTATCGACTATAGGCAGTTGAACAAGGTAACCATCAAGAATATATACCCCCTTCCCAGGATTGATGATTTATTCGATCAGTTGTAGGGTGCTAAGTATTTCTCGAAAATAGACCTACGATCCGGTTATCATCAGGTACGGGTTAGAGAGGCAGACATCCCGAAGACTGCGTTCAGGCCCCGATATGGGCATTATGAGTTCAGGGTGATGTCGTTTGGGTTGACTAATACTCCAGCATTGTTCATGGATCTAATGAATCGGGTATTCAAGCCATTTGTGAATACATTTGTTATAGTGTTCATTGATGACATCCTGGTGTATTCTCGTTCAGAGCAGGAGCACGCAGATCATTTGAGGACAGTACTTAGAGTCCTCCAGCACCAGCGGTTGTAAGCCAAGTTCTCCAAGTGTGAATTCTGGTTGTCCTCAGCGGCATTTTTGGAGCATATTATCGAGGCTGATGGAATTCGGGTGGTTACTCAAAAGATAGAAGCGGTGAAGACTTGGCCCAGACTTACCACACCTACCGAGGTACACAATTTTCTGGGTTTAGCAGGGCACTACAGGAGGTTTGTGGAGAAGTTTGCCTCGATCTCAGAGCCTTTGACTAGGCTAACCCAGAAGGCAGCTAAGTTCCAGTGGACCGATGCTTGTGAGCACAGCTTCCAGTTGTTGAAGGAGAAGTTGACCACGACACAAGTTCCGACTCTTCCTGAGGGACCGGATGGGTATATGATTTATTGTGATGCTTCAGGCGTCGGGTCGGGTCGTGACACCTTGGTTCCATCTTTGAATCTTCCAAGTCCTAAGAATTTGGAATACTAAATTCCGGATCGTCAACTACTTCAGAATTTACTAGATCTGAACCATTTCGATCTAGGTAGTCAGTGACTCCTAGTTCATTAGAGGTTTGCCCATAACTTCGTTTTGCGAGAGGTTATGTTGTTTTCCTTGTATGGAAATGTGTCTTCAAAGAACCATGCGTTCCTTGATTCCATGATCGTATCTTCATAAATGTCCGGATGATCCGACTTGTGCACTATGAACTTATGAAGCGATAAGCACTACTGTTATTGGCATATCCGATGAATATGTAATCCACAGTGTTAGGTCCAATCTTGGTCTGCTTTGGCATAGGTACTTTTACCTTGTCCAGACAACCCCATACCTTCAAATACTTGTAGGTAAGTTTCTTTCCTTTCCATAGCTCGTATGGAGTCTTGTCTTTACCCTTGTGTGGGACTCTGTTAAGAATCCTATTTGCGGTAAGGACAGCTTCTGTTATACCCCGTAGTTCTGACCCTACGCATAAGAGCGTACGAAAGCATGTAAGACTTAAAATTTCCAAAGGATAGGTTGACGGATTATTCCGGACGGGTTTTAGTAGACTTTGAGGCGGGTTATGACCCGGTACATTCAGAATTCCTAAGTGTTTCAAAGGTCCAGGGCGTAGTTCGTTGAGTCTAGATTCCAACGCAACCAACCGTTCGTCGATAGGACGTCGGAGTAGAAAGTTATGAGAATTACAAGTTCAGTGCGCAGTCGGACAAAAATGTGTTTCGGACAGAGGCGACAGGGCCGCGGCGCCGGATGCAGGGCCGCGGCGCCGAATGTACCGAGGGGTCGCTGAAGTTTCAGCGCCGCGCTCCGGAAGGTGGCCGCGCCGAGGCGGATTCAGGCGAAAAACTTAGGAAAAGTCGATTTTTCTTTAAAAGACCTTGGGAGGGTGACAAGTGCCCCCTCCCATCCGATTTTGCATGACTATATTGACCAAGTCTTCAAGACTTGGTCATACTTCATCTCTCTTAGACAAAAGCTCTCCCTTCTCTTAAAAGTTCAAGCTCCTCCTTCTCTAAAATCCCAAGAGAAATTCTAGCCTTAGGAAAATCGAAAAGTTAAGAACAAGAAGGAAGCTTGTGGCTAGCTTGTTGGTGGTGTTCTTGGCAGGAAGATAGCAAAAATATTTGGAATAAGTTTGACTAAAACTTTAAGGTAACATTTCTTCCAGTAGAATTAGTTTCTAGTGTTGCATGTTAAGAAGAAAGAACTTGTGGTAGTGAATAATGCTCTTAGAGTCATTGCATGTAAGAAATATGGTTTGGATGTGAAATAATTGGTTAAGAAAATTATGTGAGCATGTTGTAGCCTAAAACTACCTTAGACTTGTTAAGTTAATTGTTTTACCTTTTGGGCAGAATTTTACACACCCAAGTTTAGGTGTGTAATCCCTTGAGATTGTTTGGATTGTTGAGCTAAGAAGTGGTGTTTGGATGTTGAATACGACCTTAAAAAGGTGGCAAAGTATGTAGAAACAAAGGAAATGCCGCCCAATTTTCCATAGAATTTAGGGCTTTGAACTTAGATTATTCCTACATTGAAATTAGAGGTTAATAAACGTATTATGGTTATTATAGGTTGGCATATTACTTCATGTAGTTTGAGCTTATCAAGTGGATTGACCAAGAGGTATGTGGAAACCTTCTTATCCTTCGAGCATGAGTAGTTATAACTATATAGTACTGAGACGACGTGTTTTGAATGAAGTAAATCCTTTTGTTATACTTGACTTGTTTTAAGAAAATGTCTAAGTTGGTTGGGTTAAGAAGTTAACCCGCTTGTTCTTAAGGAATGGTTTATCCTAAATAGGATGGACAAGGATTTTCTTGACCTAATGAAGTTTAGAGTACTTTTGGTGTGAAAGTATTGAATATTGAATTATTCTAAAAGATAAGAGACTTAAAGTATTTTGAAAATTGTATGAATTTGTTTGAAGTATAAGCCTCTTGGCTAGTAAAAGAACGAAATGGTTCATAAGGAGTTATAACGGCTTTATGGGAAGTTAGTTATAACGCCTTATGAATGGATAAGGATGTCGAATTTCTAAAGCATAAAGTTAGTATAACGGCTTTATGGGAAGTTGGTTATAATAACTTTATGGAAGGTTATGAAAGTTGTCTATTTTGATTAATGAGCATAAGTTGTCTAGATTGTGGGAAAATTGAAGTTACTTGGTTTCAAGCTATGAAATGATTTTTCTAAAGGTGTAGTAACTTACTTTGAAAAATAGACACGCCTCGATACTACGAGTGTTGGTATCTTGGATTTTACATAAAAAAGAGGCTTTCGAAAAGAATGTACGTACATAGTACTTTGGCTTGTTTAATTGAGAATTATTCTATGTGTGCCTTGAAAAGTACTTTGGCTTGCTTAAATAAGAATTCTCTTGGTTTATGTGAAAAGAAGGCATGGTAATTGTCTTGGTTTATATAAAGGCATGGTATTGCAATTCGAATTAAAAGCATGTAATTATGAGTCTATTTGGGCGTACCGTCAGTGATGGAGGATTCCACGTACGCGCCATGATGAGGGTTCATTTCCGCTGATGATTATTCCATGGATTAGCTCTCCACGAGGTCTGCGATGCAGGGTGGATCTAGTAGTTAGCCTCGCACCGCCGGCCGAGACGTGATGCAGTGGATCCGTAGTTGGCTTTCGTACTTGCCGGTCGGGTTAGGGCGGTGTGTGATGCAGGTGGATCGGTGGTTAGCTCGCAGATTGCCTGGCCGATGACGCGAGGTGGATCTCGTAGAGGCTATCGACTTGCCGGCCGCCGTGATTTCGATTATAGTATTGTTGGTACGTGGATCTCGTAGCGGCTTTCGACTTGCCCGGCCGAGGAGACGCAGTGGATCTCGTAGCTATGCCTTCGCATTTGCCTCGCACGTTCTTATGATACAGTGGGATCTAGTATTCATATGTACTCTTAGTGTTGTTATATCATGCATCGCCAGCGGTGGAAGGAATTCCACGGGCACGATTGATATTATGGGCATGAGACCTATGGTTATATTTGAGTGATGACTTAGAGGGCGTGAATCCCTGACTTGACACGGCTACGTATATGTTGTGTACTGTAGTTTGGCTATCATACATGTCTCCTGCTTTATATATATGCTATTATGAATTCATTCTGATTTTTGGCCACATACTTGGTACTGTTATCGACTCCTTCGGGGGGCTGCGTTCATGCCGCAGGTCGAGATACGTAGCTTGCTGGTCCGCACTCTTAGGATCACTGTTTATTTCTTGGGAATCTCCATCTCTCCGGAGGCTTGTCTTTTTGGTATGATTCCCTGAGGTTATAGAATTTTGTACATTCAGGGGGTATGGCGGGGCCCTGTCCCGCCACAGTTGTTATTCCTAGAGGTCTGTAGTTACGTTGGTGTTTTGGGCTATAAGAACCAGTTGTATTACTATACTTTTGTTTAAGTATGTTTTATAGAAGGCATCCTTATCGGCTGGCCAGTAATGTTTACCCCTTTTTTTTTTCTAAGTAATGTGTTATATATGTTCCGCTGCTATTCTCTGACATATACCTGACTCCCCGGTAGGGTACCAGTCATGGCCCCGGGGCTGGGTCGCGACAAAAGTTGTATCAGAGCAGTTAGTCCTCGGAAAGTGTCTACAGACCGTGTCTAGTAGAGTCTTGATTATCGGTGTGTTGTGCACCACATCTATAATCAGGAGGCTGCAGGACATTTAGGGTTGGTTTCCATTCTTCTCTCTTTGAGATCGTGCAGTAGAGCTGTCATAGTAGGTTGAGTCCTCTCTGACCTATTCTTATGTACCAGTTATGCCTCCACTGGCGACGAGCCCGAAGGGCAAGGCATCGGCAGGAGTCGCTAGTGGTACGCAGAGAGTTACCAGACTCGGCACAAACTATGCCCGAGGCGATGGCGGGTCGGCGAGTTCAGCCACGCCAGCAGACAGAGGAGTCGAGAGCGGTAGCTCCAGAGGTTTCGCACCGAGCCCCGCCCGCGGCCAGGGGCGGAGTATAGGGATTACGGAGAGAAGATCAGGTTGTTGACTAGCATCGTGGTAGGGCAGCACCGCCAGGGGCCGGTGGCTAACCCTAGGGCCGACAGTTTAAGGATTTGGGACTTTCTGAGTTGTAATCCACCCGAGTTCTATGGTTCGAGGTCTGAGGAGGATCCTCAGGAGTTTATTCGACAGTGCGCGACCACGCAGTGCTAGGGCCTCGGAGACGGAGTCCGTTGTGTTAGCTTCTTACCGGTTACGCGATATTGCGTTGAACTGGTTTGAGTCATGGGAATTGTCTAGAGGGGAGAGTGCTCTTCCAGCAGGTTGGGAGGAGTTCGCAGAGGCCTTCCTGGATCACTTCTTGCCTCCTGAGTTGAGGAGAGCCCGCGTGGATAGATTCTTGACCTTGAGGCAGAATGGGAGGACCATCGCAGAATCGCACGAGTTTGACTCTTTGGCGGTATGCAAGACACTATTGTAGCCAACATGGCGCATGCAGTTCATCGCCATGTGATGGGCTAGGCCGTCATATGATTATCGCGTTGGGAGTGGCTCTTCAGCCAGGTATGGATATCGCCAGGATGCAGGCATATGCGCAGGGGATAGAGGACAGAGAGGGAGGGCCGGCTTGACTCAGGCCAGCCCAAGAGGGCCCGGACAGCAGGATCTCAGGGCAGTTGTCGAGGCGGACCGCCTCAGCAGCAGGGTAGTTATGCTCCTCACCAAGACGAGTACTCCACTACGCCTTCGGGACGTTCGAGATTCGGAGCGGGACGGGCTCGAGGTTCGTGTTTTCGGAGAGGGGTGTTAGTCCGAGAAGCCACCTCTACCTCGGTGTAGCCGATGTGTAACACCCATTATGGTGTGTCGTGCTAGTTTGGGTAATTGCTATGCATGCGCCAACGTGGTCATTATGCGAGGAACCGTCCACCAGAGATAGCACGGATGTAGAGATTCACCTTCGTGATCGATGGTGGTTCATCGCCTTCTTTTGTTATGCGCCGTGCAGCGTGATCATAACTAGAACGCATGCGGAATGTGAAGCAATAATTACAGGTATATCTTTGACCCTTTAGAGATTAGTATGCATGATAGGATTGTTGTATGATTTAGTGTTATGAACAGAGGATATTGAGACTGTGTACATGTGATAGAATGAGTGGTAAATTCGAACGGGAAATTCTGTTAGGCCGTGAATGAGAGTAAGTAGTAATGGTTCATATGTTGGGTTCGTTTTCTGTTTGACTTACGGTGAATGGGTATGCGTGTGCGATATCTTAGGGTCATAGGTGGCATAATGCAGTTCCATTAGTATATAGTACGAGGATGTACCGAGGAATAGTAGTTGACTCCAAAAGAACATTCAGGGACGAATGTTTCTAAGGGGGGGAGAATGTTATACCCCGTAGTTCTGACCCTACGCATAAGAGCGTACGAAAGCATGTAAGACTTAAAATTTCCAAAGGATAGGTTGACGGATTGTTCCAGACGGGTTTTAGTAGACTTTGAGGCGGGTTATGACCCGGTACATTCAAAATTCCTAAGTGTTTCAAAGGCCCAGGGCGTAGTTCGTTGAGTCTAGATTCCAACGCAACCAACCGTTCGTCGATAGGACGTCGGAGTAGAAAGTTATGAGAATTACAAGTTCGGCGTGATCGGACAAAAATGTGTTTGACGAGGCGCGAGGCGCGGCGCCGGATGCGAGCAGCGCCGAGATACTGAGTCGCTGAAGTTTCTGCGCCGCGGCTCAGGAAGCAGGCGCGGCGGGAGATCTGAGGTCGCGAGGATTGCGGCCATGCATGGCGGAAAAACTTAGGAAAAGTCAGATTTTTCTTTTAAAAGACCTTGGGAGGGTGACAAGTGTCCCCCCCCATCTGATTTTGCATGCACTATATTGACCAAGTCTTCAAGACTTGGTCATACTTCATCTCTCTCTTAGACAAAAGCTCTCCGTTCTCTCTTAAAAGTTCAAGCTCATTCTCTCTAAAATCCCAAGAGAAATTATAGCCTTAGGAAAAATCTGAAAAGTTAACAACAAGAAGGGAGCTTGTGGCTAGCTTGTTGGTGGTGTTCTTGGCAAGGAAGATAGCAAACATAATTGGAATAAGTTTGGCTAAAACTTTAAGGTAACATTTCTTCCTTTAGAATTAGTTTCTAGTGTTGCATGTTAAGAAGAAAGAACTTGTGGTAGTGAATAATGCTCTTAGAGTCATTGCGTAAGAAATATGGTTTGAATGTGAAAGAATTGGTTAAGAAAATTATGTGAGCATGTTGTAGCCTAAAAACTACCTTAGACTTGTTAAGTTAATTGTTTTACCTTTTGGAGAATTTTACACACCCAAGTTTAGGTGTGTAATCCCTTGAGATTGTTTGGATTGTTGGGCCTAGAAGTGGCGTTTGGATGTTGAATACGGACCTTAAAAGGTGGCAAAGTATGTAGAAACAAAGGAAATCTTGCCCAATTTTCCATAGAATTTAGGGGCTTTGAACTTAGATTATTCCTACATTGAAATTAGAGGTTAATAAACGTATTATGGTTATTATAGGTTGGCATATTACTTGCGGTAGTTTGAGCTTAGCAAGTGGATTGACCGAAGAGGTATGTGGAAACCTTCTTATCCTTTGAGCATGAGTAGTTATAACTATATAGTGCAGTGAGCGACGTGTTTTGAATGAAGTAAATCCTTTTGTTATACTTGACTTGTTTTAAGAAAATGTCTAAGTTGGTTGGGTTAAGAAGTTAACCCGCTTGTTCTTAAGGAATGGTTTATCCTAAATAGGATGGACAAGGATTTTATTGACCTAATGAAGTATAGAGTACTTTTGGTGTGAAAGTATTGAATATTGAATTATTCTAAAAGATAAGAGACTTAAAGTATTTTGAAAATTGTATGAATTTGTTTGAAGTATAAGCCTCTTGGCTAGTAAAAGAACGAAATGGTTCATAAGGAGTTATAACGGCTTTATGGGAAGTTAGTTATAAAGGCCTTATGAATGGATAAGGATGTCGTAAATTTCTAAAGCATAAAGTTAGTATAACGGCTTTATGGGAAGTTGGTTATAATAACTTTATGGAAGGTTATGAAAGTTGTCTATTTTGATTAATGAGCATAAGTTGTCTAGATTGTGGGAAAATTGAAGTTACTTGGTTTCAAGCTATGAAATGATTTTTCTAAAGGTGTAGTAACTTACTTTGAAAAATAGACACGCCGATACTACGAGTGTTAGTATCTTGGATTTTACATAAAAAGAGGCTTTGAAAGAATGTACGTACATAGTACTTTGGCTTGTTTAATTGAGAATTATTCTATGTGTGCCTTGAAAAGTACTTTGGCTTGCTTAAATAAGAATTCTCTTGGTTTATGTGAAAAGAAGACATGGTAATTGTCTTGGTTTATATAAAGGCATGGTATTGCAATTCGAATTAAAAGCATGTAATTATGAGTCTATTTGGGCGTCATGCGTGATGGAGGATTCCACGGGTACGCGCCATGATGAGGTTCGTTTCCTGTTGTGATATTATTCCATGGATTAGCTCTCCATGAGGTCTGCGATGCAGGGTGGATCTAGTAGTTAGCCCTCGTACCTGCCCCGGTCAGAGACGTGATGCAGGGTGGATCTGGTAGTTGGCTTTCGTACTTGCCCCGGCCAGGGTTAGGGCGAAGTGGTGTGATGCAGGGTGGATCTGGTGGTTAGTCTGCGTACTTGCCCCGGTCAGCGATGTGACGCAGGGTGGATCTGGTAGAGGCTATCGCACTTGCCCCGGTCAGCTTCGTGATTTCAGTTATAGTATTGTTGGTACGGGTGGATCTGGTAGCTGGCTTTCTTACTTGCCGATCGATTGAGGATGCGGGGTGGATCGGTAGCTCTTCGCCGTACTTGCCTCGTGCGGTTCTTATAATCTGAGTGGGATCTAGTATTCATATGTACTCCTTAGTGTTGTTATATCATAGACTGCCGACAGTGAGGAAGGAATTCCACGGGCACGATTGATATTATGGGCATGAGACCTATGGTTATATTTGAGTGATGACTTAGAGGGCGTGAGTCCCTGACTTGACACGGCTACGTATATGTTGTGTACTGTAGTTTGGCTATCATACATGTCTCCTGCTTTATATATATGCTATTATGAATTCATTACAGTATTTTCAGTTTCACATACTTGGTACCTGTTGTACTGACCTCCTTCGGGGGGCTGCGTTCATGCCGCAGGTCGAGATACGTAGCTTGTTGGTCCGCACTCTTAGGATCACTGTTCATTTCTTGGGAAGCTCCATCTCTCCGGAGGCTTGTCTTTTTGGTATGATTCCCTGAGGTTATAGACTTTTGTACATTCAGGGGGTATGGCGGGGCCCTGTCCCGCCACAGTTGTTATTCCTAGAGGTCTGTAGTCACGTTGGTGTTTTGGGCTATAAGAACCAGTTGTATTACTATACTTTTGTTTAAGTATGTTTTATAGAAGGCAGCCTTATCGGCTGGCCAGTAATGTTTACCCTTTTTTTTCTAAGTAATGTGTTATGTATGTTCATTGCTATTCTCGACATATACGACAGGTACCCGGCAGGTACGATCATGGCCCGAAATTTGGTCGCGGCGCCTTCTCCCCACATGATTACCTTGGCCCCCTCCCGCCAAATTATTTGGCTGAGGGTCCACGTCTTCCCCAACTAGTGGAGGATATTCGGTTAGGAAACGTGACATTCTCATAACCGTCAGGAAAAATAACATCTTTTGTTGTCATCTCTTAAAGTGAGCACCTATAAACTTTTCAGGACGTTCATGGTGAAAACCAGCAGGTGTTGGGGCAGTAGCGCCCCCTTGAGGAGTTGCAAAGGCATTGTGAATGCCTCCAACATGATAGTTGTTGTTGACGCCTTGGGTAGGAGCAAAGGCACTATAAGTGCCGGAAGCAGCAGTGGAGGCTTTGGTTGTGCCAAAGACAATGGCGGTGGCAGTTGACGTTGTGACACCCTATTTCAACCGGAGTCGGAACGGGATTACCACGTATGGTTGATTCCTAAATGTATTTTAAGGAGTCGCCACCTAATTATTATAGTGAATTAGGACACTTAGTTTATTGCAATAAAAATACTGCAATTGACTTCCATTTAATGGTCTGCGAAATTAGTGAGATTCTGGATCAGGGTTCTTTATTATCCTAAAGGGAAGGGGTTAGGCATCCTTTAAGATCCGCTAACTTGCGGTTGTTCGTTCAAACCTAGGTTAATTATTTATTGCTCTTTTTATTCTACCTATTCTAAGCATTTTACATAATTTACAATTAAAATAAAATACAATGCAAAATAATAAAACATGAAATTAAATACGACATAAAATAAACTCCGGGGCATTCTTTTTGAAATGCATCTCCGGATACCTGCATAAACACTTAGTAAAAGTATTAGTAATAGAATACATAAATTTTAAAATAATAGCAAAAATTAACAAACAAAGCAAATAAATCCGTCTTTTGTACAGGGGAGGCCTTGGAAATCAGACGGGGATTCCTTCATTGGCCAATATTGCTAAAAATAATAAAATAACTAAAACTTTCGGATCCGCGCCAAAACAGTAATAGTTTTAAACACGGAGGGCTCAGATATGTAAAAATATAAAGTAGGACAGCCTAAACAAGTGCGGCTGCGAGAATTCGCCTTGCCAAGCGCATGTTGGTTATCCGATGTAAGTGGAAGAAATCATCCTTGCCCAGAAAGCCTCATTTATTTTATTTTCCGTCTTTGCAACTGTGGAGGCCTCAAAAATCGACGGATAACTTTTTCATCGGCCATTCAAGTGTAGTATCTTGTTTATTATCAATTAACCAACAAAAAGAGCCTAAAACCAGTCCAGCAACAATGGGCCCAGAATATCAGTAGCAAAATGGCCAAAACCAGTCCAATAATATGGCCACAACAGTAGCAAAAATGGCCGAAAATCAGTCCAACAGAATGGCTAAAAAACAGTAGCAATAATTCCAACCGAAAAATGCAGCCAGTGACATAATAAGCCAACAATACCAAACAGAAAAATGCAGCCCGCAACGCAGTAAGCAACAATACCAACAGAAAAATGCAACCAACGACAGAATATCAATGTCCGCTTGAACTCAAACTTCACGGAGTTTTACTCGTATTACAAAAAGAAATCAAAACGATCGCAACAACAGATTCCAAGAAATAAAACAAACAAACATCAAAATCGAGCCATCAGGTCCAACGAACAAGCGGTTCGTGTCACCCAAAATGAAACATAACATAGGTCGCCGGAGTTTGTTAAAACTCCGGCGACATTCAAAATAATAAATCAGCCCAACAAAAAAGATACAAACAGTGATTTCAACAATGCGGAAGCGGCAGCGATGCAGATGGGAGTTCACGGTGAGGCTGGCGGCGACGGGAGTGAGAGAGAGGGCGACGGGAGTGAGGTTCGACGATGATGGGACAGGGGGTGTTCGAACAGTGGCAAGGTGAAGGTTCGCGGTGGTGGGGTGATGTGTGGGTGAGAGAGAGGGTGTTCGCCGGAGCTTGGAGCTCCGGCGAAGGCGGCGGCGACGGGAGCAGGAGATGAGAGGGTGTCGACTGCTGAAGGTTGGGGTGAGGGACGGCTAGTTATGTTGTGGGCTGATGGGTAGTTCGCCGGAGATAGAACTCCGGCGAAGGGCGGCGGCGGCGGCGACGGGAGAAAGTGGGGGAGATGAGTGGAGAGGGAAGGGGCTTAAGTGGGCTGGGGTGAGGGACGGCTAGGGTTTAAGGGCTGATGTTATGTGGGTCTAGGGTTCGCCGGGTGGCGGGGAAGTGGGCGGCGTGGCGCGGCGGCGACGGTGAGGAGAGATGGGGTGAGAGAAGGGAGAGGGGTGTAGGGTTAGATAAAGGGGGCTGATTTTTGTGTTGGGGGGAAAGTGGGGTATAATGTTTTATTTATAGGGTAGTTTTTAGGGTTTGGTATTTGGGGGGAAAATGAAGAGTGGAGTATTGTTTTGGGGGGGGAAAATAAAAGATGAAAGTTTGGGTGAAATTAAAAGAAATGGTGTTGGATTGGACTGATTCAAATTGTGTCTTGGACTGGACTGGTTTGACAAAAATGGAAGGCTGGTTAATTATTTAACAGAAAAATTATTTAAAAAGATGCAAAATTATAAAAAATGCAAATGTCGACGCAATAATACTAAAATGCAATTTTAAAGACATGTTTAATGCCTGATTAAAAGTAAAAACGGGATGCCAATTAATTATTTAAAGAGATGCAAATATTATTAAAATAAAACGATGGTATAACAATAATAAAAACATAATATTAACAACGACATAATGCTTAATTTAAAAATAAAAGATGCAATGCCATTTTTGTGAAGAAATAAACATAGAATATTATGTAAAAATATGCAAAATAACGATTAAAATGCGGTGTGCTAAAATACTTAAAATTGCAACAAATATACAAAAAAACGGGTCAAAATTGATCACAATGACATGTCCCTCTTTGTGCGGAGATGATAGAAGAGTCTTGGACAAAGATGTTGACTGTAGCCAATTTTGTCTGTTTATAATTTGAAACTCAAAAATAGGGATGATGCAGACCCAACGTCGATGTCAAATCATGATGACCTGGTCGTTGTGATGCAAAAATTAAAAAGCAAAGCTGACGCTGATTAAAAATGTCTCAGTGTCGAAGTATGATTGACACTGGGTTGCAGGTGATGTGGTGCTGAAAAAGACAAGGTTATTGTAGATGAAATGAGGTCATTTTCGGACGCAATGCAAATGTTCGTCGTTGCATGGACGAAACATAAATGAAGCCGTTGCATAGGCTTAAAAGAAATGACGTCGTTTTCGGACGCGATGCAGATGCTCGTCGTTGCATAGACGAAACATGAATGAAGCCGTTGCATAGGCTTAAAAGAAATGACGTCGTTTTTGGACGCGATGCAGATGCTCGTCGTTGCATAGACGAAACATGAACGGCCGTTGCATAGGCTTAAAATGAAAAGCGTCGTTTGCATGGACGCGTCACGATCTTCGTCCTTGCATGGACGAAACATGAATGAAGCCGTTGCATAGGCTTATATGAAATGAAAAGGCGTCGTTGCATGGACGCGATGCAGATGCTCGTCGTTGCATAGACGAAACATGAATGAAGCCGTTGCATGGGCTTTTAATGAAATGGCGTCGTTGCATAGACGCAATCTGAGATGCTCGTCGTTGCATGGACGAAACATGAATGAAGCCGTTGCATGGGCTTAAAAATAAAAGGGCGTCGTTGCATGGACGCGATGCAGATGCTCGTCGTTGCATAGACGAAACATGAATGAAGCCGTTGCATAGGCTTAAAATGAAAAGGCGTCGTTGCATGGACGCGATGCAGATGCTTCGTGGTTGCATAGACGAAACATGAACGGCCGTTGCATAGGCTTAAAATGAAAAGGCGTCGTTGCATGGACGCGATGCAGATGCTCGTCGTTGCATGGACGAAACATGAATGAAGTCGTTGCATGGGCTTAAATGAAATGGCGTCGTTTTCGGACGCGATGCAGATGCTCGTCGTTGCATAGACGAAACATGAATGAAGCCGTTGCATGGGCTTAAAAATAAAAGGGCGTCGTTGCATGGACGCGTCACGGATGCTCGTCGTTGCATAGACGAAACATGAATGAAGCCGTTGCATAGACTTAAAATGAAAAGGCGTCGTTGCATGGACGCGATGCAGATGCTCGTCGTTGCATAGACGAAACATAAATGAAGCCGTTGCATAGGCTTAAAATGAAAAGGCGTCGTTGCATGGACGCGATGCAGATGCTCGTCGTTGCATGGACGAAACATGAATGAAGCCGTTGCATGGGCTTAAATGAAATGCATTGGTTTAGGGGCGTACCTGCTTTGTGACCCGTCTGGGTTGAGATAGCGTCATTGCATAGACGTTGTGCATTTGTGACCCGCATGGGTTTATTGTTGTGTTTACGCGCTTTCGATATGAAGATCCCGCACTCAAAGAAAACTTGTGAGTTTTTAGAAATGATTGTTGATTAGCGTCGACTATGTAGCTTTGCTCGACGCCAGATTCTCGGGTTTGCACTGAAGACCTAGTTGACCTGCTTTTTCCTATCTATTGTCATTTTCTTGCACTGAATTCCTTGAAATGTCCCAGTTTCTGGTAATGAAGATGTTGAACTGGGTAAGGTTGCATCTTGACGCTATCAAGGTGATCAGGTAAGCATTTTTTTTATTTTTTTTATAATGAATGAAAAGCTAATGCGAGAATATGAACAATGTACAATTGAGTAGATGAGAATGCAACCCCCCCGAAAATATGTAGGTAGTAATGGATGCCAAATATATGAGGATGCTAAACTCTCCAATGGACAAAATCGAGTCATGTGCAGAAACAAGGAAGAAATATTTCTAACGGTGTGACCGAAGCCGATGTGGCTGCCTACATATCCCGCCGAGGGAGTCAGGTCGAGACGTAGTTCATGCTGCAAAAATAAGAATTTTTATGATTTTAAAATGATGTGGGACCGAAGCCGATGTGGCCGCCTACGTATCCCGCTGAGGGAATCAGGTCAAGACGTAGTTCGCGATGCAAAAATAATTTTTATGTAATATGCATTTTGTTGTTTTTTCTGAAAAAATGGAAGACGACATTACGTTCTGACTCCAGTTGATACCAACAATTAGTATTGTGCATAAGGATGTTCTTTTATTGTTTTCAGTCTAACCGAGTTTGACTCTGGTGTAATTCACACAGTTTCAGATAGTACCTCAAACATACCTGAGTGTCGACACACTTGCTTGCATCCAAGGTTTCGAACTACACGTAGCCTCACGTTTCAAATGCCTCACTGAAAGAAGGTCCCATATCACACATATATTCCAGTATTTTGAATTTTGGGACGTTGAGAGAATTGCGCTCACACTCAAAAAGATGTTCAATGCATGCAATTGTGATACCATAGGCTTGGCCGTCATGTAAGTATCCACTAATGTGAGAACCCTCAGTATAAGATCATGTAGGGCTTGTCACGGGCTCAGAATGTAGGCTTGGTGAAAGGAATGAATATCATTTGGGTAAAAGTGACTAATCATTCCTCGAGAGTCGACTACGCCCATGCTTGATATTTGTGTGTTTTAATGCTGACTTGCTTTCTTTTTGTCCCAGTTTTTCTGTATTGACTTCTTTTGAATCTTTCATTTGGAGCCTCTTTTTTTTTTTTTTTTCGGGGTTATGTATTCCCCTTTTTTTTATCGGGTCTTTTGATTTCCTCTTTATGTGAAGTCGTCTCTGCTTTCATTCTTTGAGACTTTGACAATTTTTGTCTTTGCAAACTTCAGCTAGAATTTTGTCAGCCACTTGCACATTTTTAAAGCACTCGAGGAGGTCGGGCCAAGAGAGGGATAGTGCGTACGCACTCAGAAAGGTTATAGGTGTAATATGCGGTTGTCGAAAAATAGGTTTTAGGCTCAAAGGGGTGTACTAGGGATAATGTTATTTGGTAGGCTGAAAAGGCTCAAACAAGTCAAAGAAAGCCTACGATCATTTCTCACACCGAGTGTTGCTCAGGATTTCGCCTCAACAAACATTCAGGCCAAGTTCTAGATCACAATGCAATGCAATTGAACTTATTCAAATAACTCACCACACAGTGCATATGAAACGATGAGGTCGGTTTCATTCTTATCTTGGAAACATGCAAGACAATGTCATCTGCAGGTATGAATAAGAGGTACCAAAAGAATCTATGGTTTACCACAAAGTCAACCCATACTGATTATCACTTGTTTTGTTTTTTATGCACATTTGTAACTGTGTTGGTATTAACAAAGTCAAACAATAATACTTACAAAATGTTTTTGTATTTTTTGAATAACATTTTTTTTTTTGTATTTTTTGAAGAAAATATACGTTTTTTTTTTTTTTTTTTTTTTTGAATAAAGTGTACCGAACCCGAATAGGGCTGCCTACGTATCCCTCCGAGGGAATCAGGTGCGCGTAGTTCGTTCAAATATGTTATAAAATGTATGCTTGGAAAAATTTATCAAAATGATAGCAATATAAAGCTGTGCAAAAATAAATGATTGTCCACTGTGGACGAATGCAAAGTAAAATGAATGCCCGAAAACATGATGAATGAATGCGTTTTTTTTGTTTTGTTTTATTTATTTTTTTTGTTTTTATTTTTGTGGTGTCGAACCCAAAATGAGATGCCTACGTATCACACCGTGTGGTGAGAATCAGACACGCGTAGTTCGGAATAATTACGCTGTAAAATGCATGATATGCGAAAACTATGTAATTAACGCTAAACATATTAATTTAATTTGCAAATATGAATAAAAATACAAAGTATAAAATAATTGAGAGCGATGTCTCGTTGAATCTGGTATAAACTGACTTCTATTAGTCAACATAATTCTCGCTCCTTGTGATGACCTTTTTTTTTCCTTTTTCGAACGCCCTCGACTATTTGCGAGGACTGTTTTCCTGCAAAAATATGAGAAATAGGTGAGAGTAGGAAAATGACAAAATAACAAAATGAAGGGGTGTGACCATATAGTCAGAGACTCCCCTGATTGGTTCGACCGGACTGATGGCTGATGCTTCACAAAGTCCAAGTCGCGCTATTCAAGAGTGATTTACACAGTAGAAGTCTCGATTGCAATGTGAGAGCAAAAAGTGCAAAAATGCAAATGCTCGAGCCCGGAATCACAAAAGAGCAATTATTGAATTAAATAATATGTACAGAGTTGCTAGCGACAAACAATAGTAAAAAAGAATGCAAATCAAGCGTGCGCCCTAATATGCTTGGGACCTCCCTTATGCCAGAGGTGAGCCTAAACGCCAAATATGCGAGATTATGATAAATAGGTCCAAGCCGTTAAACTGCAATATTTTGTCGGAAATGGCGACCAAATGACGGTGCACTTTTTTCAATTTTGGCGTGTCATGACCAGGCTTGGATCCGTCTATCATCATCACGCTACACATAGTATGCTAATGGGTCGTTGGGTTGTGAAACCCGTCGACAAGTTTGGTGGATTTCTAATTGTGGCGTTAATACCAAGGATTAACCCACCTAAGGTTTATGCATGCATGACTTAAAAAAAATGTGGTATTGCTCTATCCTAATTTTGCTAAGATTTGGCTTACTAGACAAAATGGTTCCCGAGCGGACTACTCGAGTGAGAAGGCTACGCGGCCACCGGTTGGACCGGATTCTCCGCGTCTATTACCAACTCTCCTAAATTTGGGTTTTGAAGAAAGAATTTTGCTGATGCACCAAGCGCACCTCGCGTGTAGTGTGTGATAGTGTTAATTTTCCAGAATGGAGGAAATATGAACGGAATGACAATTTAAGAAAAGCAATAAAAGAATGTAGCAATTAAAGTAGTTAATTACAAAATAAAAGCAAACAATATAAAATATTTACAACAAATATAAAAGCAAAATAAAGTGCAATATTTAATTAACCTGAGTATGTTATGATCAAGAACCTGATATCCCCAGCAGAGTCGCCATGCTGTGACACCCTATTTCAACCGGAGTCGGAACGGGATTACCACGTATGGTTGATTCCTAAATGTATTTTAAGGAGTCGCCACCTAATTATTATAGTGAATTAGGACACTTAGTTTATTGCAATAAAAATACTGCAATTGACTTCCATTTAATGGTCTGCGAAATTAGTGAGATTCGGATCGTAGTTCTTTATTATCCTAAAGGAAGGGTTAGGCATCCTTTAAGATCCGCTTAACTTGCGTTGTCTGCTCAAACCTAGGTTAATTATTTATTGCTCTTTTATTCTACCTATTCTAAGCATTTTACATAATTTACAATTAAAATAAAATACAATGCAAAATAATAAAACATGAAATTAAATACGACATAAAATAAACTCCGGGGCATTCTTTTTGAAATGCATCTCCGGATACCTGCATAAACACTTAGTAAAAGTATTAGTAATAGAATACATAAATTTTAAAATAATAGCAAAAATTAACAAACAAAGCAAATAAATCCGCTTTGTACAGGGGAGGCCTTGGAAATCAGACGGGGATTCCTTCATTGGCCAATATTGCTAAAAATAATAAAATAACTAAAACTTTCGGATCCGCGCCAAAACAGTAATAGTTTTAAACACGGAGGGCTCAGATATGTAAAAATATAAAGTAGATGACCTAAACAAGTGCACATGCGAATTCGCCTTGCGCATGTTGGTTATCCGATGTAAGTGGAAGAAATCATCCTTGCCTGTAAAGCCTCATTTATTTTATTTTCCGCTTTGCAATCATGGAGGCCTCAAAAATCGACGGATAACTTTTTCATCGGCCATTCAAGTGTAGTATCTTGTTTATTATCAATTAACCAACAAAAAGAGCCTAAACCACCCAAAGAACAATGGGCCCGAATATCAAGAGCAAATGGCCAAAACTACCCAATAATATGCCACAACAAGAGCAAAAATGGCGAAAATCACCCAACAGAATGGCTAAAAACAAGAGTAATAATTCCAACCAAAAATGCAAAATGACATAATAAGCCAACAATACCAAATAAAAAAATGCACCAGAACGCAGTAAAGCAACAATACCAACGAGAAAAATGCAACCAACGAATGTATCAATGTCCGCTTGAGTTAAACTTCACGAGTTTTACTCCACAGATACCAAAAAGAAATCAAAACAGTCCGCCAACAACAGATTCCAAGAAATAAAAAACAAACAAACACTGAAAATCGAGCCAACAGGGTCCAACGAACAAACGGTTCGTAATCAGTCCAAAAATGAAACATAACATAGGTCGCCGGAGTTTGTTAAAACTCCGGCGACATTCAAAATAATAAATCAGCCCAACAAAAAAGATACAAACAGTGATTTCAACAATGCAGAAAGCAGCGGGCAGCGGCGGTACAGTGGGGTTCACGGTGAGGCTGGCGGCGACGGGAGTGAGGGAGAGGGCGACGGGAGTGAGGTTCGACGATGATGGGACAGGGGGTGTTCGAACAGTGGCAAGGTGAAGGTTCGCGGTGGTGGGGTGATGTGTGGGTGAGAGAGAGGGTGTTCGCCGGAGCTTGGAGCTCCGCGGCGGCGCGCGCGACGGAGAGAGATGAGAGGTGTCGATCTTGAAGGTCAGGGTGAGGACGGCTAGTTATGTTGTGGTCGATGGGTAGTTCGCCGAGATAGAACTCCGCGGCGGCGGCGCGGCGCGACGGAGAAAGTGGGAGATGAGTGAGAGGGAAGGGCTGGCTGGTCAAAGCAGGACGGGCCAGGTTTGGCGGCGATGTTATGTGGTTCAGGGTTCACGGAGTCGGGCGGCGGAAGGGCGGTGGCGACGGGAAGGGCGACAGGGAGAGATGGGGTGAGAGAAGGAGAGGTGTAGGTTAGATAAAGGGGCTGATTTTTTTGGGGAAAGTGGGTATAATGTTTTATTTATAGGGTAGTTTTGTGGTTTGTATTTGGGGGAAATGAAGAGTGAGTATTGTTTTGGGGGAAAATAAAAGATGAAAGTTTGGGTGAAATTAAAAGAAATGGTGTTGATCGATCGATTCAAATTGTGTTCTGACTGGACTGGTTTGACAAAATGGAAGGTCAAGTTAATTATTTAACAGAAAAATTATTTAAAAGATGCAAAATTATAAAAATGCAAATGTCGCTTAATAATACTAAAATGCAATTTTAAAGACATGTTTAATGCCTGATTAAAAGTAAAAACGGGATGCCAATTAATTATTTAAAGAGATGCAAATATTATTAAAATAAAACGATGGTATAACAATAATAAAAACATAATATTAACAACGACATAATGCTTAATTTAAAAATAAAAGATGCAATGCCATTTTTGTGAAGAAATAAACATAGAATATTATGTAAAAATATGCAAAATAACGATTAAAATGCGGTGTGCTAAAATACTTAAAATTGCAACAAATATACAAAAAAATGGGTCAAAATTGACTGTCAACAGACGTACCAAAAATAGTGGAGTTGAAGGCAGCGTTAGTGCCTTGAGTAGTGGGATTGAAGGCAATGGGATTGCCTTGAGCATCGGTGGAATTTTCAGTGTTAAATTGGTTGAATTGATCTTGTCCAGTCATGTTGTTGTTGAAATAGCGAATATTATCTTAAGCTTGTGAGTACTAATGTGTAGAAGGAGAAAATAACAACAACAACTATTTATTAGAAATCTGGAAATGATCAAGTATGAGGGTTTGCTGACTCGACCAAATTCTTGATCTATCCTTAAGATAATATTGCCCTGTATATCCTTTCAACGGTTGTAATGACAACTTATCTCACAAGATAAAACAACAATCAAACAAATGAGCAAAGGGAACTCAAGTGTTTGCTTTGAAAGAAAGATCTTTGAGTGTTTTGTGATTGCAAGAGAGGATGAAGTGTTTCAGATTTCAAGTGTGTTTCCAAATGAGGCTTGTGTCTCATTTTATAGTGTGTAGATAATGATCCTCCAAATGGCTAAGTAATGTCCATGAATGTCATGTTAATGCCTTGAATTTGGAGTTACAATTCAGCCAAGTAATGGCTGAATTCCTGAGCAAAATAATGGAGAGTAAATACTCCAAAGTCAGCACAAGAATCAGTTTTTAATTCACCTCCAATGGATTAAAACAGTCGAGGAGCCACGGCCCTTCGGAGAGCCATGTTCTTCGGGCCCAAAGAACTCACCGAACGCCAATTAGAGTCGCGACTTTTGAGGCGCCACGCTTCTTCAATTCCAGTGAGTTATCGAATTGAAACGTCTGTAGTCGCGCTACATATGGCGAGCCGCGACTTTCCTGCTTTCGTAGTAATTTTTGATTCACTTCATCTTTACACATTATACACTTCTTCCTTCATTTACCAACGTGAAATCATTCGTCATTTGACCAATAACCGTCTATTACCTTACGTCTCAAACAATTCGTATACGTATCAATATCTCTTCCATTAAGGAAATTTTGATCATTGGCACTACGTGTGCACGTGTGTGGAAACAAGGTTTCCTACGTGCGGGGCCTCAATTGTTCGATTCATAATTAATAGGATTTACTTTATTTCACGTTTAATAAATATTTCCAACAATGCACTCTTTACTAAACTATTTCACGCTCTTCTTCAGAAATCAGCCCATCAAAGCGCTTGTCTGACCCATTTAAGACTTCGAAATTTATCAAAAAACTACACAGTTTTCCCTTCAAATGGGTAGGTTTTTAATTTTTGTCGCTCAAATGAAACTTATGAATTGTGGGGCATAAGTCTTTTAAGTATTCGACATAAGTTGTGTCGGATTCCGTAACAAACTTATGCCCAAAAGGCATAAATTCCATTTGAGAGGCAAAAGTTAAAGATCTACACAAAATTAGGACAAATGTGCAAACATGTGAATTTCAATACCCACGAACTGACTTTGCCCGACCCAGACTTTATATAATCAAAACCTACCTTAACAAATACAAATATTTATCTCTCATAGCTAATTTTAAGAGTTATTTATGATTAGTAGTACTATTTAATTTAATTCTATGAATTTTCAATTTATATATCATAACTATACCAAATCATAAGGTTAATGATTTGTATTTCTCTCTCATCTCTCTCTTCTTCCTCACCTCACTCTGTTCCTCCCTCTTCTCACCCCTCTCTCTATCCATCTATCTGTCTATCTATCGATCTATCTATCTCTCTATCCATCTATCTATCTATCTATCTATCCATCCGTATCATTCGCTCTGCTCGCTCATTCGTCTATTCGCTCTGCTTATTCGCTCGCTCGCTCATTCGCTCGCTCGCTCGCTCGCTCGCTCGCTCGCTTCATT